>OX387617.1:0-10000000 GCA_947568825.1 Sphinx pinastri
AACCTAACCTAACCTAACCTAACCTAACCTAACCTAACCTAACCTAACCTAACCTAACCTAACCTAACCTAACCTAACCTAACCTAACCTAACCTAACCTAACCTAACCTAACCTAACCTAACCTAACCTAACCTAACCTAACCTAACCTAACCTAACCTAACCTAACCTAACCTAACCTAACCTAACCTAACCTAACCTAACCTAACCTAACCTAACCTAACCTAACCTAACCTAACCTAACCTAACCTAACCTAACCTAACCTAACCTAACCTAACCTAACCTAACCTAACCTAACCTAACCTAACCTAACCTAACCTAACCTAACCTAACCTAACCTAACCTAACCTAACCTAACCTAACCTAACCTAACCTAACCTAACCTAACCTAACCTAACCTAACCTAACCTAACCTAACCTAACCTAACCTAACCTAACCTAACCTAACCTAACCTAACCTAACCTAACCTAACCTAACCTAACCTAACCTAACCTAACCTAACCTAACCTAACCTAACCTAACCTAACCTAACCTAACCTAACCTAACCTAACCTAACCTAACCTAACCTAACCTAACCTAACCTAACCTAACCTAACCTAACCTAACCTAACCTAACCTAACCTAACCTAACCTAACCTAACCTAACCTAACCTAACCTAACCTAACCTAACCTAACCTAACCTAACCTAACCTAACCTAACCTAACCTAACCTAACCTAACCTAACCTAACCTAACCTAACCTAACCTAACCTAACCTAACCTAACCTAACCTAACCTAACCTAACCTAACCTAACCTAACCTAACCTAACCTAACCTAACCTAACCTAACCTAACCTAACCTAACCTAACCTAACCTAACCTAACCTAACCTAACCTAACCTAACCTAACCTAACCTAACCTAACCTAACCTAACCTAACCTAACCTAACCTAACCTAACCTAACCTAACCTAACCTAACCTAACCTAACCTAACCTAACCTAACCTAACCTAACCTAACCTAACCTAACCTAACCTAACCTAACCTAACCTAACCTAACCTAACCTAACCTAACCTAACCTAACCTAACCTAACCTAACCTAACCTAACCTAACCTAACCTAACCTAACCTAACCTAACCTAACCTAACCTAACCTAACCTAACCTAACCTAACCTAACCTAACCTAACCTAACCTAACCTAACCTAACCTAACCTAACCTAACCTAACCTAACCTAACCTAACCTAACCTAACCTAACCTAACCTAACCTAACCTAACCTAACCTAACCTAACCTAACCTAACCTAACCTAACCTAACCTAACCTAACCTAACCTAACCGAACCTAACCTAACCTAACCTAACCTAACCTAACCTAACCTAACCTAACCTAACCTAACCTAACCTAACCTAACCTAACCTAACCTAACCTAACCTAACCTAACCTAACCTAACCTAACCTAACCTAACCTAACCTAACCTAACCTAACCTAACCTAACCTAACCTAACCTAACCTAACCTAACCTAACCTAACCTAACCTAACCTAACCTAACCTAACCTAACCTAACCTAACCTAACCTAACCTAACCTAACCTAACCTAACCTAACCTAACCTAACCTAACCTAACCTAACCTAACCTAACCTAACCTAACCTAACCTAACCTAACCTAACCTAACCTAACCTAACCTAACCTAACCTAACCTAACCTAACCTAACCTAACCTAACCTAACCTAACCTAACCTAACCTAACCTAACCTAACCTAACCTAACCTAACCTAACCTAACCTAACCTAACCTAACCTAACCTAACCTAACCTAACCTAACCTAACCTAACCTAACCTAACCTAACCTAACCTAACCTAACCTAACCTAACCTAACCTAACCTAACCTAACCTAACCTAACCTAACCTAACCTAACCTAACCTAACCTAACCTAACCTAACCTAACCTAACCTAACCTAACCTAACCTAACCTAACCTAACCTAACCTAACCTAACCTAACCTAACCTAACCTAACCTAACCTAACCTAACCTAACCTAACCTAACCTAACCTAACCTAACCTAACCTAACCTAACCTAACCTAACCTAACCTAACCTAACCTAACCTAACCTAACCTAACCTAACCTAACCTAACCTAACCTAACCTAACCTAACCTAACCTAACCTAACCTAACCTAACCTAACCTAACCTAACCTAACCTAACCTAACCTAACCTAACCTAACCTAACCTAACCTAACCTAACCTAACCTAACCTAACCTAACCTAACCTAACCTAACCTAACCTAACCTAACCTAACCTAACCTAACCTAACCTAACCTAACCTAACCTAACCTAACCTAACCTAACCTAACCTAACCTAACCTAACCTAACCTAACCTAACCTAACCTAACCTAACCTAACCTAACCTAACCTAACCTAACCTAACCTAACCTAACCTAACCTAACCTAACCTAACCTAACCTAACCTAACCTAACCTAACCTAACCTAACCTAACCTAACCTAACCTAACCTAACCTAACCTAACCTAACCTAACCTAACCTAACCTAACCTAACCTAACCTAACCTAACCTAACCTAACCTAACCTAACCTAACCTAACCTAACCTAACCTAACCTAACCTAACCTAACCTAACCTAACCTAACCTAACCTAACCTAACCTAACCTAACCTAACCTAACCTAACCTAACCTAACCTAACCTAACCTAACCTAACCTAACCTAACCTAACCTAACCTAACCTAACCTAACCTAACCTAACCTAACCTAACCTAACCTAACCTAACCTAACCTAACCTAACCTAACCTAACCTAACCTAACCTAACCTAACCTAACCTAACCTAACCTAACCTAACCTAACCTAACCTAACCTAACCTAACCTAACCTAACCTAACCTAACCTAACCTAACCTAACCTAACCTAACCTAACCTAACCTAACCTAACCTAACCTAACCTAACCTAACCTAACCTAACCTAACCTAACCTAACCTAACCTAACCTAACCTAACCTAACCTAACCTAACCTAACCTAACCTAACCTAACCTAACCTAACCTAACCTAACCTAACCTAACCTAACCTAACCTAACCTAACCTAACCTAACCTAACCTAACCTAACCTAACCTAACCTAACCTAACCTAACCTAACCTAACCTAACCTAACCTAACCTAACCTAACCTAACCTAACCTAACCTAACCTAACCTAACCTAACCTAACCTAACCTAACCTAACCTAACCTAACCTAACCTAACCTAACCTAACCTAACCTAACCTAACCTAACCTAACCTAACCTAACCTAACCTAACCTAACCTAACCTAACCTAACCTAACCTAACCTAACCTAACCTAACCTAACCTAACCTAACCTAACCTAACCTAACCTAACCTAACCTAACCTAACCTAACCTAACCTAACCTAACCTAACCTAACCTAACCTAACCTAACCTAACCTAACCTAACCTAACCTAACCTAACCTAACCTAACCTAACCTAACCTAACCTAACCTAACCTAACCTAACCTAACCTAACCTAACCTAACCTAACCTAACCTAACCTAACCTAACCTAACCTAACCTAACCTAACCTAACCTAACCTAACCTAACCTAACCTAACCTAACCTAACCTAACCTAACCTAACCTAACCTAACCTAACCTAACCTAACCTAACCTAACCTAACCTAACCTAACCTAACCTAACCTAACCTAACCTAACCTAACCTAACCTAACCTAACCTAACCTAACCTAACCTAACCTAACCTAACCTAACCTAACCTAACCTAACCTAACCTAACCTAACCTAACCTAACCTAACCTAACCTAACCTAACCTAACCTAACCTAACCTAACCTAACCTAACCTAACCTAACCTAACCTAACCTAACCTAACCTAACCTAACCTAACCTAACCTAACCTAACCTAACCTAACCTAACCTAACCTAACCTAACCTAACCTAACCTAACCTAACCTAACCTAACCTAACCTAACCTAACCTAACCTAACCTAACCTAACCTAACCTAACCTAACCTAACCTAACCTAACCTAACCTAACCTAACCTAACCTAACCTAACCTAACCTAACCTAACCTAACCTAACCTAACCTAACCTAACCTAACCTAACCTAACCTAACCTAACCTAACCTAACCTAACCTAACCTAACCTAACCTAACCTAACCTAACCTAACCTAACCTAACCTAACCTAACCTAACCTAACCTAACCTAACCTAACCTAACCTAACCTAACCTAACCTAACCTAACCTAACCTAACCTAACCTAACCTAACCTAACCTAACCTAACCTAACCTAACCTAACCTAACCTAACCTAACCTAACCTAACCTAACCTAACCTAACCTAACCTAACCTAACCTAACCTAACCTAACCTAACCTAACCTAACCTAACCTAACCTAACCTAACCTAACCTAACCTAACCTAACCTAACCTAACCTAACCTAACCTAACCTAACCTAACCTAACCTAACCTAACCTAACCTAACCTAACCTAACCTAACCTAACCTAACCTAACCTAACCTAACCTAACCTAACCTAACCTAACCTAACCTAACCTAACCTAACCTAACCTAACCTAACCTAACCTAACCTAACCTAACCTAACCTAACCTAACCTAACCTAACCTAACCTAACCTAACCTAACCTAACCTAACCTAACCTAACCTAACCTAACCTAACCTAACCTAACCTAACCTAACCTAACCTAACCTAACCTAACCTAACCTAACCTAACCTAACCTAACCTAACCTAACCTAACCTAACCTAACCTAACCTAACCTAACCTAACCTAACCTAACCTAACCTAACCTAACCTAACCTAACCTAACCTAACCTAACCTAACCTAACCTAACCTAACCTAACCTAACCTAACCTAACCTAACCTAACCTAACCTAACCTAACCTAACCTAACCTAACCTAACCTAACCTAACCTAACCTAACCTAACCTAACCTAACCTAACCTAACCTAACCTAACCTAACCTAACCTAACCTAACCTAACCTAACCTAACCTAACCTAACCTAACCTAACCTAACCTAACCTAACCTAACCTAACCTAACCTAACCTAACCTAACCTAACCTAACCTAACCTAACCTAACCTAACCTAACCTAACCTAACCTAACCTAACCTAACCTAACCTAACCTAACCTAACCTAACCTAACCTAACCTAACCTAACCTAACCTAACCTAACCTAACCTAACCTAACCTAACCTAACCTAACCTAACCTAACCTAACCTAACCTAACCTAACCTAACCTAACCTAACCTAACCTAACCTAACCTAACCTAACCTAACCTAACCTAACCTAACCTAACCTAACCTAACCTAACCTAACCTAACCTAACCTAACCTAACCTAACCTAACCTAACCTAACCTAACCTAACCTAACCTAACCTAACCTAACCTAACCTAACCTAACCTAACCTAACCTAACCTAACCTAACCTAACCTAACCTAACCTAACCTAACCTAACCTAACCTAACCTAACCTAACCTAACCTAACCTAACCTAACCTAACCTAACCTAACCTAACCTAACCTAACCTAACCTAACCTAACCTAACCTAACCTAACCTAACCTAACCTAACCTAACCTAACCTAACCTAACCTAACCTAACCTAACCTAACCTAACCTAACCTAACCTAACCTAACCTAACCTAACCTAACCTAACCTAACCTAACCTAACCTAACCTAACCTAACCTAACCTAACCTAACCTAACCTAACCTAACCTAACCTAACCTAACCTAACCTAACCTAACCTAACCTAACCTAACCTAACCTAACCTAACCTAACCTAACCTAACCTAACCTAACCTAACCTAACCTAACCTAACCTAACCTAACCTAACCTAACCTAACCTAACCTAACCTAACCTAACCTAACCTAACCTAACCTAACCTAACCTAACCTAACCTAACCTAACCTAACCTAACCTAACCTAACCTAACCTAACCTAACCTAACCTAACCTAACCTAACCTAACCTAACCTAACCTAACCTAACCTAACCTAACCTAACCTAACCTAACCTAACCTAACCTAACCTAACCTAACCTAACCTAACCTAACCTAACCTAACCTAACCTAACCTAACCTAACCTAACCTAACCTAACCTAACCTAACCTAACCTAACCTAACCTAACCTAACCTAACCTAACCTAACCTAACCTAACCTAACCTAACCTAACCTAACCTAACCTAACCTAACCTAACCTAACCTAACCTAACCTAACCTAACCTAACCTAACCTAACCTAACCTAACCTAACCTAACCTAACCTAACCTAACCTAACCTAACCTAACCTAACCTAACCTAACCTAACCTAACCTAACCTAACCTAACCTAACCTAACCTAACCTAACCTAACCTAACCTAACCTAACCTAACCTAACCTAACCTAACCTAACCTAACCTAACCTAACCTAACCTAACCTAACCTAACCTAACCTAACCTAACCTAACCTAACCTAACCTAACCTAACCTAACCTAACCTAACCTAACCTAACCTAACCTAACCTAACCTAACCTAACCTAACCTAACCTAACCTAACCTAACCTAACCTAACCTAACCTAACCTAACCTAACCTAACCTAACCTAACCTAACCTAACCTAACCTAACCTAACCTAACCTAACCTAACCTAACCTAACCTAACCTAACCTAACCTAACCTAACCTAACCTAACCTAACCTAACCTAACCTAACCTAACCTAACCTAACCTAACCTAACCTAACCTAACCTAACCTAACCTAACCTAACCTAACCTAACCTAACCTAACCTAACCTAACCTAACCTAACCTAACCTAACCTAACCTAACCTAACCTAACCTAACCTAACCTAACCTAACCTAACCTAACCTAACCTAACCTAACCTAACCTAACCTAACCTAACCTAACCTAACCTAACCTAACCTAACCTAACCTAACCTAACCTAACCTAACCTAACCTAACCTAACCTAACCTAACCTAACCTAACCTAACCTAACCTAACCTAACCTAACCTAACCTAACCTAACCTAACCTAACCTAACCTAACCTAACCTAACCTAACCTAACCTAACCTAACCTAACCTAACCTAACCTAACCTAACCTAACCTAACCTAACCTAACCTAACCTAACCTAACCTAACCTAACCTAACCTAACCTAACCTAACCTAACCTAACCTAACCTAACCTAACCTAACCTAACCTAACCTAACCTAACCTAACCTAACCTAACCTAACCTAACCTAACCTAACCTAACCTAACCTAACCTAACCTAACCTAACCTAACCTAACCTAACCTAACCTAACCTAACCTAACCTAACCTAACCTAACCTAACCTAACCTAACCTAACCTAACCTAACCTAACCTAACCTAACCTAACCTAACCTAACCTAACCTAACCTAACCTAACCTAACCTAACCTAACCTAACCTAACCTAACCTAACCTAACCTAACCTAACCTAACCTAACCTAACCTAACCTAACCTAACCTAACCTAACCTAACCTAACCTAACCTAACCTAACCTAACCTAACCTAACCTAACCTAACCTAACCTAACCTAACCTAACCTAACCTAACCTAACCTAACCTAACCTAACCTAACCTAACCTAACCTAACCTAACCTAACCTAACCTAACCTAACCTAACCTAACCTAACCTAACCTAACCTAACCTAACCTAACCTAACCTAACCTAACCTAACCTAACCTAACCTAACCTAACCTAACCTAACCTAACCTAACCTAACCTAACCTAACCTAACCTAACCTAACCTAACCTAACCTAACCTAACCTAACCTAACCTAACCTAACCTAACCTAACCTAACCTAACCTAACCTAACCTAACCTAACCTAACCTAACCTAACCTAACCTAACCTAACCTAACCTAACCTAACCTAACCTAACCTAACCTAACCTAACCTAACCTAACCTAACCTAACCTAACCTAACCTAACCTAACCTAACCTAACCTAACCTAACCTAACCTAACCTAACCTAACCTAACCTAACCTAACCTAACCTAACCTAACCTAACCTAACCTAACCTAACCTAACCTAACCTAACCTAACCTAACCTAACCTAACCTAACCTAACCTAACCTAACCTAACCTAACCTAACCTAACCTAACCTAACCTAACCTAACCTAACCTAACCTAACCTAACCTAACCTAACCTAACCTAACCTAACCTAACCTAACCTAACCTAACCTAACCTAACCTAACCTAACCTAACCTAACCTAACCTAACCTAACCTAACCTAACCTAACCTAACCTAACCTAACCTAACCTAACCTAACCTAACCTAACCTAACCTAACCTAACCTAACCTAACCTAACCTAACCTAACCTAACCTAACCTAACCTAACCTAACCTAACCTAACCTAACCTAACCTAACCTAACCTAACCTAACCTAACCTAACCTAACCTAACCTAACCTAACCTAACCTAACCTAACCTAACCTAACCTAACCTAACCTAACCTAACCTAACCTAACCTAACCTAACCTAACCTAACCTAACCTAACCTAACCTAACCTAACCTAACCTAACCTAACCTAACCTAACCTAACCTAACCTAACCTAACCTAACCTAACCTAACCTAACCTAACCTAACCTAACCTAACCTAACCTAACCTAACCTAACCTAACCTAACCTAACCTAACCTAACCTAACCTAACCTAACCTAACCTAACCTAACCTAACCTAACCTAACCTAACCTAACCTAACCTAACCTAACCTAACCTAACCTAACCTAACCTAACCTAACCTAACCTAACCTAACCTAACCTAACCTAACCTAACCTAACCTAACCTAACCTAACCTAACCTAACCTAACCTAACCTAACCTAACCTAACCTAACCTAACCTAACCTAACCTAACCTAACCTAACCTAACCTAACCTAACCTAACCTAACCTAACCTAACCTAACCTAACCTAACCTAACCTAACCTAACCTAACCTAACCTAACCTAACCTAACCTAACCTAACCTAACCTAACCTAACCTAACCTAACCTAACCTAACCTAACCTAACCTAACCTAACCTAACCTAACCTAACCTAACCTAACCTAACCTAACCTAACCTAACCTAACCTAACCTAACCTAACCTAACCTAACCTAACCTAACCTAACCTAACCTAACCTAACCTAACCTAACCTAACCTAACCTAACCTAACCTAACCTAACCTAACCTAACCTAACCTAACCTAACCTAACCTAACCTAACCTAACCTAACCTAACCTAACCTAACCTAACCTAACCTAACCTAACCTAACCTAACCTAACCTAACCTAACCTAACCTAACCTAACCTAACCTAACCTAACCTAACCTAACCTAACCTAACCTAACCTAACCTAACCTAACCTAACCTAACCTAACCTAACCTAACCTAACCTAACCTAACCTAACCTAACCTAACCTAACCTAACCTAACCTAACCTAACCTAACCTAACCTAACCTAACCTAACCTAACCTAACCTAACCTAACCTAACCTAACCTAACCTAACCTAACCTAACCTAACCTAACCTAACCTAACCTAACCTAACCTAACCTAACCTAACCTAACCTAACCTAACCTAACCTAACCTAACCTAACCTAACCTAACCTAACCTAACCTAACCTAACCTAACCTAACCTAACCTAACCTAACCTAACCTAACCTAACCTAACCTAACCTAACCTAACCTAACCTAACCTAACCTAACCTAACCTAACCTAACCTAACCTAACCTAACCTAACCTAACCTAACCTAACCTAACCTAACCTAACCTAACCTAACCTAACCTAACCTAACCTAACCTAACCTAACCTAACCTAACCTAACCTAACCTAACCTAACCTAACCTAACCTAACCTAACCTAACCTAACCTAACCTAACCTAACCTAACCTAACCTAACCTAACCTAACCTAACCTAACCTAACCTAACCTAACCTAACCTAACCTAACCTAACCTAACCTAACCTAACCTAACCTAACCTAACCTAACCTAACCTAACCTAACCTAACCTAACCTAACCTAACCTAACCTAACCTAACCTAACCTAACCTAACCTAACCTAACCTAACCTAACCTAACCTAACCTAACCTAACCTAACCTAACCTAACCTAACCTAACCTAACCTAACCTAACCTAACCTAACCTAACCTAACCTAACCTAACCTAACCTAACCTAACCTAACCTAACCTAACCTAACCTAACCTAACCTAACCTAACCTAACCTAACCTAACCTAACCTAACCTAACCTAACCTAACCTAACCTAACCTAACCTAACCTAACCTAACCTAACCTAACCTAACCTAACCTAACCTAACCTAACCTAACCTAACCTAACCTAACCTAACCTAACCTAACCTAACCTAACCTAACCTAACCTAACCTAACCTAACCTAACCTAACCTAACCTAACCTAACCTAACCTAACCTAACCTAACCTAACCTAACCTAACCTAACCTAACCTAACCTAACCTAACCTAACCTAACCTAACCTAACCTAACCTAACCTAACCTAACCTAACCTAACCTAACCTAACCTAACCTAACCTAACCTAACCTAACCTAACCTAACCTAACCTAACCTAACCTAACCTAACCTAACCTAACCTAACCTAACCTAACCTAACCTAACCTAACCTAACCTAACCTAACCTAACCTAACCTAACCTAACCTAACCTAACCTAACCTAACCTAACCTAACCTAACCTAACCTAACCTAACCTAACCTAACCTAACCTAACCTAACCTAACCTAACCTAACCTAACCTAACCTAACCTAACCTAACCTAACCTAACCTAACCTAACCTAACCTAACCTAACCTAACCTAACCTAACCTAACCTAACCTAACCTAACCTAACCTAACCTAACCTAACCTAACCTAACCTAACCTAACCTAACCTAACCTAACCTAACCTAACCTAACCTAACCTAACCTAACCTAACCTAACCTAACCTAACCTAACCTAACCTAACCTAACCTAACCTAACCTAACCTAACCTAACCTAACCTAACCTAACCTAACCTAACCTAACCTAACCTAACCTAACCTAACCTAACCTAACCTAACCTAACCTAACCTAACCTAACCTAACCTAACCTAACCTAACCTAACCTAACCTAACCTAACCTAACCTAACCTAACCTAACCTAACCTAACCTAACCTAACCTAACCTAACCTAACCTAACCTAACCTAACCTAACCTAACCTAACCTAACCTAACCTAACCTAACCTAACCTAACCTAACCTAACCTAACCTAACCTAACCTAACCTAACCTAACCTAACCTAACCTAACCTAACCTAACCTAACCTAACCTAACCTAACCTAACCTAACCTAACCTAACCTAACCTAACCTAACCTAACCTAACCTAACCTAACCTAACCTAACCCAGTTGCGCTCGATCCGTGACCGAGAGAGCATCGTTTTGCAAGAGCTCCGTGCGGAAAAATTCGTTAAAAATAGTAAAAGTGATCGGAAAGTGTCGTGAAATACCTCATTTTGTGCGGAAAGATCAGTGCTACACACCTGGACTGTCCAAATTATTCGGACACGCACCCCTGAAGTACACAGGGGGACTAACCTCAAACTTTGAAAATAAAAAGTGGTTTTTGGTGATTCGCTCGGAAACGCGATCGCTAATATATCGATTTTATTATACCATCGTGTAGGCACCAAGAAGACGCATCTAACGACACATCAGTTTCCGCGAGCCGATCAGGTTCCGCGGAGATATTGACAAAAAAACAACTACCACGTGGCCACGAGGTCCCACTTCTGGCTTCGTGCGGCAACATTTGACACCTGGATTAGCTGCGGTGCATAGAGAGCAGCAGGGAGGCACCAAAAAACTAGAAGAAAATAGAATAAGTTTAGTACAGTAAGTGAAAATTTGGAAAATTGTAAAAAACAAAAATTTCAATTAATTATAACTCCGTAACAAGATCTTTGACACGTATATTTTAAAATTTTATCTTAAAGGACTTCATATATAGAACAATCGACCAAAGTTTCAGATTTTTCTCGCTAGTAGTTTTGGAGAAATTTGCAAAAAAACAAGTTTGGAAAAAGCACGTGGTCAATGAAATAACCGGATTCCGTCATTTCTTTGATTTCAGTTAAATAATGAATTATTTTCTAAGAATTTCAAAATTTTTTCCAAAATTTTATCACGTCTAGTTTCAGAGAAATTAAATTTTTAGAGGTTTTTTCAACATTTATGTAAATATATCATATATTTATCAAATCTCTCTTCATAATTGAAGAGTCAGTTAAATTTCACAAATTTTGAGCCCAAGAACGGGCACTTTACGACTAAAAACAACGAAGTTACCAAAAATTTTGTAAGTTGGTCGCCATCTTGAAATTTTTCAAACCCCAATATCTTGGTCAAAATTTGTCGTAGAGACACGCGGTTTTGGATGGGCATCCCATACTGACTAGATCTATAAAATTAGACTCTAAAAACAGCCCCAAAATATCCAAAATATTTTGAGCTCTAAGTCACACGGGCGCATGCGCAAAGGCATAGCGATTTAGACGAGCCCAAACTCGGGTACTTTCGGACAATTCTAGACGGAATTATAGAATAAACTGTAATTTGGTCCGCCATATTGGAATACTTTAAACCTCCGTAACTCGGTCAATTTTGGAGATAAAGTGCCCGTGCTTGGTCTCGTTGGAATCAGTATAGAAAGACCAATCGAGTGACAGACTCTACATAGAGTTTAAAACTATTTTGTGACTCTACATTTTGTAAAGTGTGTAATTGGGATTTTGACGTAGATTTAAGCTATTTCCTACTGTACAATTATATATAAGCTTTATAATTAGAATTAGATAAGTCGACAGCACACTGTATAGGTGTGCAAAGTCATCTTAGACAGCAGTATCTTGACCACACGAGCTGCTTCATTATCTCACTGACATCGTCTCTGGTAGACGACCTAGTTTTAAAATTGTTGGCTCTCTACAAGCCGTTTACACTTGTAGAGAATCTTATTATTGACGCATTCCCCTAAGGACCTCCAGTCCTAATCAATAACATGTTTGGGTTCCGAACCCCTGCCAAAGAACAAATGCCGCAAAGAAAAACACCCGAAAGAGGCAGCCCGAAGGAGACCAGACAGGTCACGGTCGCACAGGCACGGCGGAGTTTGGAATCCCAGATCGAAAGATCAGAAGGAACCAGCGCCGCCGCTCCGGTGAAACTGAGATCCAAAGGTGCTCCAACTGAGACAAAAGGGTTGGAAAGAAAGACGTCGGCCCCAGCCCCTACTGCTGCGACGCCGCCACGGGAGAGCCCGGGGCACGTGAGTAGGACAGCCGAGGCCAAAGCTTGCTTAATGAAAATAAAGTTGCAAATAAACGCCAGTCGAAACCTCAAAACGGAAATAAAGACTGACGTAATGGTGGCAACAGAGAGGCTCTACAGATTGGTTAAGGAAAGTGAGGAAGAGAGTATAAAGCAAGGAAAGAAGGAGAAAAAGGCGGAAGAGCAAATTGACCCAGGCAAGACTGGAGAACAGGATGCAGGAATAGTAAAGAAAATGGATATACAGGAAATAGAGCTGTTAAGAAAAATTGACGAACACAGCCAACTACTGGAAAAGAGCAGACAGGAAATGGAAAAATTAAACGAAGAGATTAAGAAACAAAGAGAAGAATGGAAAGAGGGAAGGAGTTACGCAAATGTTGCGGCTGGTCCAAGGAAGAGAGAGCTCAAAGAAGTAGAAATGCACTCTGTAGTGATTACCTCCGCGGACCAGGCAGATACAGGAGAGGAAGTCTTCGAGAAAATCAGGACTACTCTTAATGCAAGAGAAGAAGGTCTGCAGATA
Source organism: Sphinx pinastri (assembly GCA_947568825.1). Classification (NCBI taxonomy): domain Eukaryota; kingdom Metazoa; phylum Arthropoda; class Insecta; order Lepidoptera; family Sphingidae; genus Sphinx; species Sphinx pinastri. The sequence goes on from OX387617.1 coordinate 13,914, forward strand.
GATAAGATCAGAAAGGCAAAAGACAGGAAAATAATAGTTGGCTGTACGTCTAAGGAAGAACTCGGAAGGGTTAAGGAAAGGATCAGAAAAGCAGGCGACGGATTAAACCTGGAAGAAATGAAAAATAAGGAACCCATGATATTATTAAGAGATGTCCTTAATCATAATAAGGATGAAGAGATAGTGCGAGCACTACTGATACAAAACAAACACATTCTGGAGGGCGTGAGTGGAGACAGCGCGAGCCTAAAGGTTAAATTTAGGAGAAAGGCGAGAAACCCACTCACATCCCATGTGGCGATACAAGTACCACCGACGATGTGGAAGCGCCTCATGGAAGCGGGAGCAGTCCACATCGACGTGCAAAGAGTCAGGGTGGAGGACCAATCTCCCCTGATTCAGTGTTCGCGATGCTTGGGTTATGGGCATGGGAAGCGGTTCTGTCGGGAACAGGTCGACGCCTGCAGTCACTGCGGGGGGGCTCACCATAAGTCGGAATGTGCCGACTGGATGGCTAAGACGCCCCCGTCATGCTGCAACTGCGCGAAGGCCAGACTCGGCGGAGCCGAGCACAGTGCCTTCAGCCCAGAATGCCCTGTGAGGAGGAAGTGGGAAAGCCTGGCCAGGTCCACAGTAGCATATTGCTGAGGTGGATCTCAGGAGCCCGGATCCGACAAATTCACCAACAGACGCGGGGTCGATCTTCATCGCTCAGGCCAACCTGCAGAGGAAACAATTGGCAACAATTGAATTCCTCTCGGAGGCCAGGGCGAGGAAGTTCGACATCGCGCTGCTCCAGGAACCATATGTAGGGAACCAAGGTAGATTGAGAGACCACCGGGGAGTGAGGATCTTTCAACAAGAAAATGCGCAGGGGTCTACCGTCAAGTCGGCCATTGCTGTGTTTAACGACGATTGGGTGGTGGCCCAGTGCCCATCCCTGACCACGACTAACATCACAGTGGTAAAGATCCAAACTGGAACCCGGGAAATGGTGGTTATCTCGATCTACTTTGAGCCGGATAAACCCATAGGGCCATACCTGGAGCAGTTGGGGAAGATACTCGGAAAACTGGGACCCCGCGGCATTCTTATAGGGGGCGACACTAATGCGAAGAGCATGTGGTGGGGCAGTGCGGACACTGATAGCAGGGGAGAGGAAATGGCAGGGATGCTGGAGGAGCACGGATTGCAGGTGCTCAACGACGGCAAAGCTCCAACCTTCGAAACAGTGAGAGGCGGAAGGCTTCTCACAAGCTACATCGACATCACGGCTTGCACAGAGGACATCCTGAATCTGGTGAGGGACTGGAAAGTTGATGACTCTATGGCAGGCTCGGACCACAACGCGATAACGTTTAAAATCAACAAAAGTAAAGGCAAATATACTAAAGAAAAATCGAACACTACAAGAAAGTATAACACGAAAAAGGCCAAGTGGGCTTATTTTAATGAAAACCTAGAGCAATTGATGCAACAAAATAACCTAACAGAATTAGAAGTAAATAGCATAAATAATAAAACAAAATTAGACGAAATTATTGAAAAATATATGGAAACGGTAATAAAAACATGTAATAAAGCAATACCCCTTAGGAAAGTAAAAAATAGCATGAACTTACCGTGGTGGTCCGAGAAACTCGCCAAGATGAAACAGGAAGTCACCACCAGAAAGAGGAGAATCCGATGTGCAGCTCCGATTCGAAGAGCAAAAGTCGTCGATGAGTACCTGAAATCAAAAGAAACGTATGAAAGCGAAGCTAAGAAAGCACAGATAGATAGCTGGAAGGAGTTCTGTCAGAAGCAAGACAGGGAGACCATCTGGGACGGTGTCTACAGAGTCATAGGAAAAGTATCCAAGAAGCATGAAGACCTGCCATTGACCAACAAAGGACAGACCCTGAACGCAATAGAGTCGGCAAAGCTGTTGGCAGTAACATTCTATCCAGAGGACAATACGGATGAAGACAACACAGACCATCAGCGAATAAGAGAAGCTGCCGCAAAGGTAAATGACCGAGTCGATGCTGAGGTTCATGACCCCCCATTTACAATGAACGAATTGTTTGCAGCTGCTGAAAGCTTCAACCCCAAGAAAGCCCCTGGAGCAGACGGCTTGACGGCCGATATCTGCAAGCAAGCTATACACAAGTATCCAGAATTGTACCTATCACTGGCTAACAAATGCCTAGAACTAGGCCACTTCCCGACCACCTGGAAGGAGGCAACGGTCATAGTCCTCCGTAAACCAGCCAAGGAGGACTATACTAATGTTAAATCCTATAGACCTATAGGCTTGTTACCAGTGATGGGGAAGATACTGGAGAAGATGGTGGTGGGTCGAGTGAGGTGGCATCTGCACCCTAAGACACATCCCCGACAGTTTGGCTTTATGCCCCAAAGGAGCACCGAGGACTCCCTCTATGTCTTAATGAAATATGTACGAGACAAACTGTCTGAAAAGAAAATCATAGTCATCATCTCATTGGATATAGAGGGAGCCTTCGATAGCGCCTGGTGGCCGGCAATTAGAATCAGACTGGCGGAGGAAGGATGTCCAATAAACATCAGAAGGGTTGTAGACAGCTACCTCGAGAGCAGAAAAGTCAAAGTGAGGTACTCCGGAGAAGAGTTCGAGAGATGGACCTCCAAAGGATGTGTACAGGGATCCATTGGAGGTCCAACTTTCTGGAATCTGCTCCTCGACCCACTGCTGTCCGAGCTTGACAGACGGGGTAGTTACTGCCAAGCTTTCGCCGACGACGTAGTGCTCGCATTTGAAGGACAGGAAATAGCAAAAATACAAAAGCAGGCCAATGAAACGCTGGCCTATGTGAGGGATTGGGGAATCAGGAACAAACTTAAATTTGCACCTCACAAAACAAAGGCAATGGTGATAACGCGCAAACTTAAGTACGATTCCCCAATCCTTCACATGGGAGGCGTTGACATCGGCCTGGCAAAATACATCAAAATTCTGGGGATCACTATAGACAGTGGGCTGACATTCAACACCCACGTGTCTGACGTCTGTAGAAAGGCAGTGGCTTTCTACAACCAGTTATCCCGGGCGGCGAGGTTGCAGTGGGGGCTGGGGCCGGAGGTCATAAAATTACTATACACGGCTGTAGTGGAGCCAGTAATTTTATACGGCGCTAGTGTGTGGGCTCCAGCCACGCGAAAGCTAGGGGTGAGGAAGCAGCTCGCTGTCGTACAGAGGGGCTTCGCGCAGAAGCTTACGAAGGCCTACAGGACGGTTTCACTAAACTCGGCCCTACTGCTCGCTGGAATATTGCCCCTTGACATCCGAGCAAGGGAGAATGCCTCCCTGTACGAAGTAAAGAGAGGCTACTCCCAGCGAGTGATAGGAGATCGGGGGGTGGAACAGCCTGTGGCCTTCGGAAAGCTTGAACATCCGGCAAGACGAAGTACAGTGCGGTATAGGTGTTTGGTTGACGGTGCAGAGGTAAATCAGGTTACAAATCAGGGTTTAGTGATATATACGGATGGTAGCAAAATTAACGGCAAGGTCGGAGCGGCGATTTCGATCTGGGAGAACGCCGTGGAGACAAAAAACAAAAAATTAAAACTTGAATCCTTCTGCACCGTTTACCAAGCAGAGTTGTTAGCCCTGCATCGCGCGGTAGAGGAGGTGGTGAGAAGTACGGCAGTGCAGTGCAGCATTCTGAGCGACTCGAGGGCGGCTTTAGAGACTGTAGCAGACGACGTTTCCCTCCATCCCTTAGCGCTCGAAATAAGGAAAAACTTAAAAACTATAACGGAACGCAACAAAATACTAAACCTATTTTGGATAAAAGCTCATGCAGGAATGGAGGGAAACGAGCGCGCAGACGAGCTTGCGAAGGAAGCTGCGCTTCACTTGAAAACGAAACCGAACTATGACAGATGTCCCGTTTCATTTATCAAGCGACAAATCCGGTTGGAATCGATTGAGGAATGGAACGGGCGCTACGTAGAGGGCGAGACCGCCTCCACAACCAAACTCTTTTTCCCGAGCGCGGTGGAGGCTTATCGGCTCGTCAAAAAGATGCCGACAGACCCGCTCTTGACGCAGGTATTTACGGGGCACGGCGGGTTCTCAGAGTACTTACATCGATTCAAGTGCAAGGAGAGCCCGGCGTGCATCTGTGATCCTGCAAGAAGTGAGAGCATAGTACATGTACTAACCGAGTGCCCAGCATATCTGCGCAGCCGAACACAACTGGAAACAGAAATAAATATAGAAATTAGCCGTAAGAATTTACATAAATTAGTAGGAAATAAGGAAATTCGAAACAAGTTTATAGAATATAGTAAAGAAATAGTGAAAAGTGTAGCAAAAAGAAACAAGTAATAAAACCGTTTAACTAAACATGTAATCTGAGATTACATAAATTTAGTAACTAAGACAAATAGCTAATAACAAACATAAACTGTAAAATAGAAGTAAGATAGAAAATAATGAACCTAGGCTAATGCTAAATTGTAAACAAAAGATACAAAATATGTATAAGTTAATTATAAGTAAGAATGTTATAGATGATAAGGAAATTGTATAATAAATAAATAAATAAAGGTGGGGAAAAGAGCATAGATAACGATGAATAAAATAAGAAAAGGGAAAAGCTGAAAAGAAAAACAAATGGAAATAAGAGGAAGTATGAATGATCCCCAGAAAGAGAGAATGAGTTACGATCTAAGTTAAAAGAAAATAAGATAGAAATAGGATTCCAAGAGGAAATAGGACTCCCAATTTTGGGAAAGTAGAGATAGGAGGTAAGTAAGAATACAGAGTAGAACGCAAACAACTCTGATTAAGTTTAGGGGAACGAGAGTGGGCATAGCGACCCACAAAATAAAAATAAAAAAAAAAAAAAAATAACCTAACCTAACCTAACCTAACCTAACCTAACCTAACCTAACCTAACCTAACCTAACCTAACCTAACCTAACCTAACCTAACCTAACCTAACCTAACCTAACCTAACCTAACCTAACCTAACCTAACCTAACCTAACCTAACCTAACCTAACCTAACCTAACCTAACCTAACCTAACCTAACCTAACCTAACCTAACCTAACCTAACCTAACCTAACCTAACCTAACCTAACCTAACCTAACCTAACCTAACCTAACCTAACCTAACCTAACCTAACCTAACCTAACCTAACCTAACCTAACCTAACCTAACCTAACCTAACCTAACCTAACCTAACCTAACCTAACCTAACCTAACCTAACCTAACCTAACCTAACCTAACCTAACCTAACCTAACCTAACCTAACCTAACCTAACCTAACCTAACCTAACCTAACCTAACCTAACCTAACCTAACCTAACCTAACCTAACCTAACCTAACCTAACCTAACCTAACCTAACCTAACCTAACCTAACCTAACCTAACCTAACCTAACCTAACCTAACCTAACCTAACCTAACCTAACCTAACCTAACCTAACCTAACCTAACCTAACCTAACCTAACCTAACCTAACCTAACCTAACCTAACCTAACCTAACCTAACCTAACCTAACCTAACCTAACCTAACCTAACCTAACCTAACCTAACCTAACCTAACCTAACCTAACCTAACCTAACCTAACCTAACCTAACCTAACCTAACCTAACCTAACCTAACCTAACCTAACCTAACCTAACCTAACCTAACCTAACCTAACCTAACCTAACCTAACCTAACCTAACCTAACCTAACCTAACCTAACCTAACCTAACCTAACCTAACCTAACCTAACCTAACCTAACCTAACCTAACCTAACCTAACCTAACCTAACCTAACCTAACCTAACCTAACCTAACCTAACCTAACCTAACCTAACCTAACCTAACCTAACCTAACCTAACCTAACCTAACCTAACCTAACCTAACCTAACCTAACCTAACCTAACCTAACCTAACCTAACCTAACCTAACCTAACCTAACCTAACCTAACCTAACCTAACCTAACCTAACCTAACCTAACCTAACCTAACCTAACCTAACCTAACCTAACCTAACCTAACCTAACCTAACCTAACCTAACCTAACCTAACCTAACCTAACCTAACCTAACCTAACCTAACCTAACCTAACCTAACCTAACCTAACCTAACCTAACCTAACCTAACCTAACCTAACCTAACCTAACCTAACCTAACCTAACCTAACCTAACCTAACCTAACCTAACCTAACCTAACCTAACCTAACCTAACCTAACCTAACCTAACCTAACCTAACCTAACCTAACCTAACCTAACCTAACCTAACCTAACCTAACCTAACCTAACCTAACCTAACCTAACCTAACCTAACCTAACCTAACCTAACCTAACCTAACCTAACCTAACCTAACCTAACCTAACCTAACCTAACCTAACCTAACCTAACCTAACCTAACCTAACCTAACCTAACCTAACCTAACCTAACCTAACCTAACCTAACCTAACCTAACCTAACCTAACCTAACCTAACCTAACCTAACCTAACCTAACCTAACCTAACCTAACCTAACCTAACCTAACCTAACCTAACCTAACCTAACCTAACCTAACCTAACCTAACCTAACCTAACCTAACCTAACCTAACCTAACCTAACCTAACCTAACCTAACCTAACCTAACCTAACCTAACCTAACCTAACCTAACCTAACCTAACCTAACCTAACCTAACCTAACCTAACCTAACCTAACCTAACCTAACCTAACCTAACCTAACCTAACCTAACCTAACCTAACCTAACCTAACCTAACCTAACCTAACCTAACCTAACCTAACCTAACCTAACCTAACCTAACCTAACCTAACCTAACCTAACCTAACCTAACCTAACCTAACCTAACCTAACCTAACCTAACCTAACCTAACCTAACCTAACCACGATCTTAAACACTTTAGTTATACTTACCTTAGTCGACACATCCCGGAACTGCTGCACCTGAAACAGAAAACGAAATTAATTATTATTATATTTTCAAAAAAAAAAAAAACTAAGCTTATAAATAAATAAATATATAAAGTTAATTCTACAAAATTGCGACTTTAAATTACAAAATTTAATATTTCTTTTATATTGACCCGTTATATATAAATATATAATTGCGATACAAAGTATTGGTTATTTTACTATAATATTTTATTTTCTTGTATTTTGTTCATAGATATTTATTTTTACTAAATCTAAGTTGACTGGTACCTGGAGTACCGAAACTTAAAAATCAGAAAGTGACTTCTCGTGGACCCTCTACATCCACGAAGCAATTAACATTTTTAAATAGTGACGAGGACCCCCTATCTACGAACATGCCGAGCTTCCACACGCCCGTCAAGAAGGCCCTTTCCCCACCCAAACCTGACGCCGACGCAGGAGCCCCTGTAGGCGCTGGCCCCTCTCGGAGCCAGTCAGTAGCCCAGGTAAGGCGCAGCATAGAGTCACGTCTCGATGCAGCGCCCGAAACCAGGGCTGCTCTACTCACCACTGTGCCGAAGAAGACCACCACAGCACCGATGACCTCAGCAGCACCAACGATATCTGCAGCAGCCGCAGCACCAGTAGAGCGGAAGGGCACCGCCAAGAGCCAGCCCATGCCGGAGACAGGTTCGGGTAGGCAAGAATCTCCCAAGAAGGGAAGTACTGCCTACCTGAACAGGACGGCTGAGGCTAAGGCGTGCCTCCTTAAGGCCCGGCTACAAATTAATAATAGCCGGAATCTGAAAACAGAAATCAAGGTTGAGGTCATCGACGCAGCGGAACGGCTCTACAGGCTGGTGAAGGACGCCGAGGAGGGCAAGCCATACAGAGGGCGGACCGCAGAAGGAGGAAAAGGGAAGGAATCGGAAAAGGAAGGGGCATCAAAGACGGAAATGTTGGATGTAGCAGGTAAAGGACCAGGGAAAGAAGAGAGGGACAGACTGGGAAACGAGCTCCTTCAAAAGCTGGAGGAGCACGGAAAGATGTTGCAGGAAAGCAAGGAGGAAATGAAAAGGATGGGCGAAGAGGTAAAGAAACACAGAGAAGAGATGGAAAAGACCAGATCGTATGCGAGTGTAGCAGCCGGTCCACCCAAAAACACAGCAGAGGTGACTACGGCGCTACACTCGATAGTTATAACTTCACAGGATGAGGAGGAAACGGGAGACCAGGTGGTGGAAAAGATAAGGTCAGCGGTAAATGCAAAGGAGGAAGGGCTAAAGATAGACCGCATTAGGAAAGCGAAGGAGAGGAAGGTAATCATGGGCTTTCGGGACCAGAAAGAAATGGAGAAAGTTAAGGAAAGACTCCGCAAAAAAGGCAAGAATCTCACGGTAGCGGACATCAAAAATAAAGACCCATTGATCGTTGTCAAGGACCTGCTGACTTGCCACACAAACGATGAAATTCTGGGCGCCATCAGGGCCCAGAATAACCATCTCTTGGCCCACGTCAGTAAGGAGGACAGCAGGATGGAGGTCCGCTACAGAAGGAAGGCCAGAAACCCGCTGATGGCCCATGTGGTCCTCCAGGTGTCGCCACAGATCTGGCAAAGGTTCACGGAGGCCGGCGCGATCCACATAGACATCCAGAGGGTCAAGGTTGAGGACCAGTCTCCCCTGGTCCAATGCTCAAAATGCTTGGGCTACGGCCATGGGAGGCGGTTCTGCCGGGGCTCCCTGGATGCCTGCAGCCACTGCGGCGGACCGCATCTGAGGGCGGAGTGCCCCGACTGGATGGCGGCTGCAGCACCAACGTGCTGCAACTGCCTAAAAGCGAAGATCGCTGAGACGGGACACAACGCCTTCAGCGAGGACTGCCCAGTACGGAAGCGGTGGGACGCGTTGGCCAGATCCGCCATAGCCTATTGCTAAGGTGGTCCCCATCGCCCCGGGCCCGGCAATGGCAGACGCAGCCTCCGACGCGCGGCCATACCTGGTGGCGCAGGCCAATCTCCAAAGAAGCGCACTCGCAACTGAAGAATTTATGCTGATGGCATCTGAGAGGAGATTGGCCTTCGCCCTGATCCAGGAGCCGTACGTTGGAGGCACCGGCCGGGTAAAAAACTACGGGGCCGCCAGGATCTTCCAGTGCGCGGAACGGGAAGGGGGGCGGGCCAAGGCAGCCATAGTAGTCTACGATGTAGACTTGGATGTCTTGATCTGCCCCCAATTCACCACGACAAATATTGTTGTGGTGAAAATCCGCACCAGCGCCTGGGAGATGGTGGTGGTCTCGTACTACTTCGAACCCGACATGCCGGTAGAGCCATACCTCGATCACCTGAGGGGCGTCTGCCATGGCCTGGGCCCGAAGCGCCTGTTAACGGGAGGGGACACCAATGCGAGAAGCCTATGGTGGAGCCGGGAGATCGACCGAAGAGGAGAGGAGGTGTCTGGTTGGCTGGACGAAGGTTGGCTGGACGAAGCGGGTCTCCACGTGTTGAACGAAGGCGACAAGCCAACGTTCTACACCGTGCGAGGAGACAGGGCCTACTCCAGCCAGGTAGATGTCACCGCCTGTTCGGTCGATCTTTTAGAACTGATCCAGAACTGGACCGTCGAGGAGGACCTGACGAGCTCCGACCACAACACAATAACTTTTAAAATCACTTTACGAAAGGGACAGGGAATCGCCATCAAAAACACAACAAGAAGGTATAACACTAAAAAAGCAAAATGGACCGAATTCGGCAATAGATTTAGGGATTTAATTAACGAGAATAATATAAATAAACTAGAAATAGAAAACATAAATAATACACAGAACTTAGAAAAAGAAATAGGAAATTACACAAAATTAGTTATAGAAGTAAGCGAAGCAACAATACCGAAAAAGAAACAGAATAACAGATACGCGATTCCCTGGTGGTCAAAGGAGCTCGAAAGGTCCAAACGCGAAATGATGAGGCGGAAACGCCGCATCCGATGGGCGGCACCTGTGAGGAAGGCATGTGTCATCCGGGCGTATAAAGAGGCCAAGGAGGAGTATGAGACGCTGACGAAAACCGCCCAGAGCCAGAGCTGGAAGGAGTTCTGCGGAAAGCAAAGCAAGGAAGGACTGTGGGATGGGATATATCGAGTAATGGGCAGGCTAACCAAGCGGCACGAAGACGCGCCACTCGTGAGGGACGGACAAATCCTGGGTCAGGAGGAATCGGCAAGATTCCTTGCCGAGACCTTCTACCCAGACGACCCTCACGAGGAGGATAATGAGGATCACCGGCGCACCAGGGAGCTCGCCTCACGCGTGAATGACTGGGTCCATGGTGAGGTACATGACCCACCGTTCACGCTGGGGGAGCTCACGGCGGCGCTGGTGACCTTCAATCCTAAGAAGGCGCCCGGGTCGGATGGCCTGACCTCCGATATCTGTTCGCAGGCGATCGCCCAAGATCCGGAGTCTTTCCTAGCACTGGCTAACAAGTGCCTGGAGCTGGCCTACATTCCAAGGATTTGGAAAGAGGCCACGGTCGTTGTGCTGCGGAAGCCGGGTAAGGATGATTACTCGGTTCCCAAGGCACATCGGCCGATAGGACTGTTGCCAGTGCTGGGAAAGATCCTGGAAAAGATGCTGGTGGGTAGGCTGAAATGGCACATCCTTCCGAGGATGAGCCACCGCCAATACGGCTTTATGCCACAAAGGGGCACCGAGGACTCCCTCTATGATCTAGTGAATCATATCAGGACTAAACTTCGGGAGAAGAAAGTCCTGATTATGATATCGCTGGACATAGAGGGAGCCTTCGATAGCGCCTGGTGGCCCGCTATTAAGGTCCGGTTGGCGGAAGAACGCTGCCCACCAAACATCAGAAGGATGGTCGCCAGCTATCTGGATGATCGGATGGTCAGGGTCCGATACGCGGGCGCCGAGTCAGCGCGCAGGACCGTTAAAGGTTGTGTTCAAGGTTCTATTGGAGGGCCAATCCTGTGGAACCTCCTCCTCGACCCCCTTTTACAGGGGCTCGAGCGCCGGGGCGACTATTGTCAAGCTTTTGCTGACGATGTCGTCCTGGTGTTTGATGGGGGTTCCACAGGAGAAGCTCAGAAGCAGGCCAATGCGGCACTAGCCTATGTGCGGGATTGGGGTGTCAGAAATAAGCTGAAATTCGCGCCACATAAAACCCAGGCAATGTTAATAACGAATAAGCTTAAGTATGACACCCCGATCCTGCGCATGGGCGGAGTCGACATTGGTCTCTCCAACGAGATAAAGCTGCTCGGCCTAACAATAGACCGAAAACTGACCTTTAACGGTCACGTGACGCAGGCGTGCGCCAAGGCCATAGGCCTATACAAAGTGCTCGCAAGGTCGGCCAAGGTCCAGTGGGGGTTGGGACCCGATGTGATCAGGACGATCTACACGGCTGCGGTGGAGCCTGTGATCTTGTATGCCGCAAGCGCATGGGCTCCAGCCAGCCGCAAGCTGGGTGTAAGGAAGCAGCTCGGAGCCATCCAGCGCAGTTTCGCGCAGAAGATGACGAAGGCCTACAGGACTGTCTCTCTCAACTCGGCCCTGCTGCTGGCAGGAGTGCTCCCTCTTGACATAAGGGTGCGGGAAACCGCACTCCTTTATGAGGTCAAGAGGGGGCGCTCCTGCGAGGTAGTAGGAGACCGGGAGGTGGAGACTCCTGTGGCCTTCGTCAACTTGGAGCACCCGGCGGAACGGAGGAGCGGGTCGTTCCAATGCCTGGCGGACGGGGCGGAACTGGCCCAGCACGTCGGTGAGGGTCTTAGCATCTTCACCGACGGAAGCAAGATTGACGGGAAAGTCGGAGCGGCGCTGTCCATATGGAAGTGCGCTGCCGAGACGAGTACCCGAAAATTGCGGCTGGAGCCGTACTGCTCCGTCTACCAGGCGGAACTTCTCGCCCTCCGGGAAGCCGTGGTGGAGGCGCTCCGCAGCGGGCTTCCTGCGTGCGGCATCTTCAGTGATGCCAGGTCCGCTCTCGAAGTCGTCACCAGAGGTGATTCCCTCCACCCCCTAGCGTTTGAAATTAAAAAATTATTAAAAACAGCCGAGAAACGCGCCCAGAAAATTGGACTTTTCTGGGTCAAGGCGCACGTGGGGTTGGAGGGAAACGAGAGGGCTGATCAGCTCGCTAAAGAGGCCGCACAACACCTGAGGACCCGTGCACACTATGACAAATGTCCGGTTTCATTCGTCAAACGACAGATCCGACAGGACTCGATTGGCGAATGGAGCCGGAGATACGCGGACGGAGAGACGGCTTCGGTGACGAAGCTGTTCTTTCCGGACGCTGTCGAGGCGCACAGGGTCATCAGGCGGATCGTCCTGGATCCGATACTGACGCAGGTGTTCACGGGGCACGGCGGTTTCTCCGAGTACTTGCACCGGTTCAAGTGCAAGGAGAGCCCGGCGTGCCAATGTGACCCTGACGTTCAGGAGACGGTCCCACATCTCCTGCTCGAATGTCCCATCCACGCGGCTGAACGATTTGACATGGAACAATATATAGAGTGTAAGATAGATATAAGCAATATACATAGGATAGTAAGAGATAAATTGATAGTAGATAAGTTTTTGAAATACTGTAAACAAATAGTTATTAAGGTAAACAATAGGAATAAGTAACAATTAGAATTACTAAGTATATAATAAGATTATATATTATTAGTAATTAAGACGCCATAGAGATAAAAATAGGATAAATTGATTAAGAGAAAGAGAAAACGTACTAATACTAAGATATAAGAAAATAGATACTAATCACAATTAAGCATAAACAATGTAAAACTATATAAAGAAATAAAATGATATAAAAATACCCTTGTCCTGGATAGGGGGACCGAGAGTGGGACGCAAAGTCCCACAAAAAAAAAAAAAAAAAAAAAAAAACCTAACCTAACCTAACCTAACCTAACCTAACCTAACCTAACCTAACCTAACCTAACCTAACCTAACCTAACCTAACCTAACCTAACCTAACCTAACCTAACCTAACCTAACCTAACCTAACCTAACCTAACCTAACCTAACCTAACCTAACCTAACCTAACCTAACCTAACCTAACCTAACCTAACCTAACCTAACCTAACCTAACCTAACCTAACCTAACCTAACCTAACCTAACCTAACCTAACCTAACCTAACCTAACCTAACCTAACCTAACCCTGTTTGATTTTCAAAAATTTTCGTATGGTAACATTTGACTGTGGCACATCAATTGTTTTCGTTTAGCTAATACTCACCGTTTTTGTTGTTTTCGACACATCCCCACCTAAATTTTTCCAAATTTTCTTCATTTTCCGTTGTTTTGCTGACCATCACAAATTTTTGTACCAACCGTACCTCACTTTATTTCATATTGTTGAAGTACTCGCCGAGACGCGTCTTACGACGTATCGCACGTCGCGCTCCGGCAAATTTTAATTTTTGATTGTCACTCAATGTATGGAAGTTCACCTGAGTAATCGACACAAGAATAGATTCTGTTTGATTTTCAAAAATTTTCGTATGGTAACATTTGACTGTGGCACATCAATTGTTTTCGTTTAGCTAATACTCACCGTTTTTGTTGTTTTCGACACATCCCCACCTAAATTTTTCCAAATTTTCTTCATTTTCCATTGTTTTGCTGACCATCACAAATTTTTGTACCAACCGTACCTCACTTTATTTCATATTGTTGAAGTACTCGCCGAGACGCGTCTTACGACGTATCGCACGTCGCGCTCCGGCAAATTTTAATTTTTGATTGTCACTCAATGTATGGAAGTTCACCTGAGTAATCGACACAAGAATAGATTCTGTTTGATTTTCAAAAATTTTCGTATGGTAACATTTGACTGTGGCACATCAATTGTTTTCGTTTAGCTAATACTCACCGTTTTTGTTGTTTTCGACACATCCCCACCTAAATTTTTCCAAATTTTCTTCATTTTCCATTGTTTTGCTGACCATCACAAATTTTTGTACCAACCGTACCTCACTTTATTTCATATTGTTGAAGTACTCGCCGAGACGCGTCTTACGACGTATCGCACGTCGCGCTCCGGCAAATTTTAATTTTTGATTGTCACTCAATGTATGGAAGTTCACCTGAGTAATCGACACAAGAATAGATTCTGTTTGATTTTCAAAAATTTTCGTATGGTAACATTTGACTGTGGCACATCAATTGTTTTCGTTTAGCTAATACTCACCGTTTTTGTTGTTTTCGACACATCCCCACCTAAATTTTTCCAAATTTTCTTCATTTTCCATTGTTTTGCTGACCATCACAAATTTTTGTACCAACCGTACCTCACTTTATTTCATATTGTTGAAGTACTCGCCGAGACGCGTCTTACGACGTATCGCACGTCGCGCTCCGGCAAAAAATTGCCCCCCACACCCACCCCTTTTGTCTTTTTTGACCAAGTAAGGTGAGGCTATACCGTGACGAGAGCCTAAAACAAAAAACTTAAATATACTCACCGGGAAGAATACTTACCATACTCTGCGTCGCTCCACACGCTCTGGAACCAGCATCAACCTGGAAGAAAAGAAAATCAAACATTAATATTATTTTATTGACTTTTTGTGCTCATATGCACACAAATTATTATTCATATTGACATTGTAAGCAATCTACACTTACAATCATAAAAAGGATTGACAAACACAGACCACTTCGTGAACACTTTACATTCACGAAGAATTTTATAACACATTGACGACAACCCCCTAATCCACCAAAATGCCGATCTCCCACACGCCGGTGAAGAAGACAATGTCCCCACCAAACAGAGACGCTGAGGCTGATGCCTCAGTGAGGGCAGGACCCTCTCGGACCCAGACGGTGGCCCAAGCGAGGCGCAGCATCGAGTCTCGGCTCGATGAGGTGGCCGAGACCAGGACCACAACAACCATCATGACACACCGGACCAGAGCTCCTGCAACCGCAACAACAGCACCACCAGTATCCGTCGCCGAAAGAAAAAATGTAGCCAGGAAGCTGAATGTCACCGAAGTGATAGATTCTGATAGGCAGGACTCTCCCAAAAAGGGGAGCCCTGCCTACCAGAATAGAACAGCGGAAGCAAAGGCATGTCTCGTCAAGGCTAAGCTCCAGATGAACAACAGCAGAAATCTGAAGAGCGAGATAAAAGCTGACGTCATCGAAGCAATTGACAGGTTATACAGGCTGGTCAAGGACTCCGAGGACGGGAAGCCTTATAAGGGACGGGATGTGGAAGGAGCAAAAGAAAAGGAAAGTCGAAAGCTAGAGGAGAAGACTGGAATGGATGATGCGAGCAAAGGAAGGGAAACGGACGAAAGAAATAGACTGGAGAAAGAACTCTTAAGCAAGCTGGAGGAGCATGGAAGATTGCTGCAAGAAGGGAAACAGGAAATGGAGAAATTGAACAATGATATAAGGACACACAGGGAAGAGATGGCTGCCAACAGAACGTATGCGAGTGTAGTTACCGGTTCTCCGAAAATAACTGAGGTGACTACGGCGCTGCACTCCATAATCGTGACATCCAAAGACGAAGAGGAGACCGGAGACGAAGTTGTGGAGAAAATCCGAAGAGCGGTAAACGCAAAAGAGGAAGGCCTCCGGATAGACAGAATAAGGAAGGCCAAAGAGAGGAAGGTCATTATGGGCTGCCAGGACAAGGAAGAACTTGCAAAAATCAAAGAGCGGCTGAGAAAAGAGGGGAAAAACTTGAACGTCCAAGACGTAAAAAACAAAGACCCCCTCATAATTGTGAAAGACCTTCTCAGCTGCCACACAAATGAAGAGGTCCTAGGCGCAATAAGGGCCCAAAACAAAAATCTCTTGGCCCAAATCGGAAAGGAGGAAGACCGAATGGAGGTCCGATATAGAAGAAAGGCTCGGAACCCCCTGATGGCCCATGTGGTGCTTCAGGTGTCGCCACTAATATGGAGAAGATTCACAGCGGCTGGCGCGATCCACATAGACATCCAGAGGGTCAAGGTGGAGGACCAGTCTCCCTTGGTCCAGTGCTCGAAGTGTCTGGGCTACGGCCATGGGAGGCGGTTCTGCCGAGGCTCCCTGGATGCCTGTAGTCACTGTGGTGGGCCACACCTGAAGGCGGAGTGCCCAGACTGGATGGCGGCTGCAGCACCAACGTGTTGCAATTGCCTTAAGGCGAAATTCGCCGAGACTGGACACAACGCCTTCAGCGAAGCCTGTCCAGTGCGAAAGAGGTGGGACGCGCTAGCTAGATCTGCCATGGCGTACTGCTAAGGTGATCCCCACAGTTTCGGGCTCGGCTGCAACTGGCGCAACCTCCGGCGCGCGGCCATACCTGGTGGCGCAGGCCAATCTCCAGAGAAGTGCACTAGCGACCAACGAATTTATGTCGATGGCAACGGAGAGGAGATTGGCCTTCGCACTGATCCAGGAGCCGTACGTCGGAGGCACCGGCCGGGTGAAGAACTACGGGGCCGCCAGGATCTTCCAGTGCGCGGAACGGGAAGCCGGGCGGGCAAAGGCGGCCATTGCGGTCTACGATGGAGACCTGGATGCCTTGGTCTGCCCGGAATTCACCACGACCAACATAGTCGTGGTGAAAATCCGCACCAGCGCCTGGGAGGTGGTGGCGGTCTCGTACTACTTTGAACCCGACAAGCCGGTAGAGGAATACCTCAACCAGCTGAGGAAGGTCTGCCGAAGCCTGGGCCCGAGGCGCCTGTTAACTGGAGGGGACACTAATGCAAGAAGCCCATGGTGGAGCCGGGAGATCGACCGAAGAGGGGAGGAGGTGTCCGGCTGGCTGGATGAAGCGGGTCTCCACGTGTTGAACGAAGGTGATACACCGACGTTCTTCACCGTGAGAGGAGACAGAGCCTATTCCAGCCAGGTGGATATCACTGCCTGCTCGGTCGATCTTTTGGATCAAGTCTGTGATTGGAAGGTCGAGGAGGACCTGACGAGCTCTGACCATAACACCATTACCTTTAATATCATTCTACAGAAGGGCCAAGGAATCGCAATTAAAAGGACCACTAGAGTTTACAACACAAAAAAGGCGAATTGGACCGAATTTGGACGTAAATTTAAAAATTACATGAGTGAACATAATATCAACATAAATGAAATAAATAAATTAGGCAAAGAAGAACAAATTGAAAAATTAATTGAAAAATATTCAAAATTGGTAACAAAATCTAGTGAAGAAACAATTCCAAAACAAAAACAGAACACGAAATATGCGATTCCTTGGTGGTCAAAGGAGCTCGACGGGTCCAAAAGCGACATGATGCGGAAGAAACGCCGTATCAGATGGGCGGCACCGGTGAGAAAGACACGGGCCATCCGAGAGTATAAGGAAGCGAAGGAGAGGTACGAGCGAGAGGTAAAGGAAGCCCAAACCAAAAGCTGGATGCAGTTCTGTGGCAAACAGAACAAGGAAGGGCTGTGGGATGGGATATATCGAGTAATGGGCAGGCTGACCAAGCGGCACGAGGACGCGCCACTCGTGAGGGACGGGCAAATCCTGGGTCAGGAGGAATCGGCAAGATTCCTTGCCGAGACCTTCTACCCAGACGACCCTCACGGGGAGGATAATGAGGATCATCAGCGCACCAGGGAGCTCGCCTCACGCGTGAACGATTGGGTCCATGGTGAGGTACATGACCCACCGTTCACGCTGGGGGAGCTCACGGCGGCGCTGGTGACCTTCAATCCTAAGAAGGCGCCCGGGTCGGACGGCCTGACCTCCGATATCTGTTCGCAGGCGATCGCCCAAGATCCGGAGTCTTTCCTAGCACTGGCTAACAAGTGCCTAGAATTGGCCTATTTTCCCAGGATTTGGAAGGAGGCCACGGTCGTTGTGCTGCGGAAGCCGGGTAAGGACGATTACTCGGTTCCCAAGGCACATCGGCCGATAGGACTGTTGCCAGTGCTGGGAAAGATTTTGGAAAAGATGCTGGTGGGTAGGCTAAAATGGCACATCCTTCCGAGGATGAGCCACCGCCAATACGGCTTTATGCCACAAAGGGGCACCGAGGACTCCCTCTACGACCTAGTGAATCATATCAGGACTAAACTTCGGGAGAAGAAAGTCCTGATTATGATATCGCTGGACATAGAGGGAGCCTTCGATAGCGCCTGGTGGCCCGCTATAAAGGTCCGGTTGGCGGAAGAACGCTGCCCACCAAACATCAGAAGGATGGTCGCCAGCTATCTGGATGATCGGATGGTCAGGGTCCGATACGCGGGCGCCGAGTCAGCGCGCAGGACCGTTAAAGGTTGCGTTCAAGGATCTATTGGAGGGCCAATCCTGTGGAACCTCCTCCTCGACCCCCTTTTACAGGGGCTCGAGCACCGGGGCGACTATTGTCAAGCTTTTGCTGATGATGTCGTCCTGGTGTTCGATGGGGGTTCCACAGGAGAAGCGCAGAAGCAGGCCAATGCGGCACTAGCCTATGTGCGGGATTGGGGTGTCAGAAATAAGCTGAAGTTTGCGCCACAAAAAACTCAGGCGATGCTTATAACTAACAAGCTAAAGTACGACACCCCGATCCTGCGCATGGGCGGAGTCGACATTGGTCTGTCTAACGAGATAAAGCTTCTCGGCCTAACAATAGACCGAAAACTGACCTTTAACGGTCACGTGACGCAGGCGTGCGCAAAGGCTATAAGCCTTTTTAAAGTGCTTGCGAGGTCAGCCAAGGTCCAGTGGGGGTTGGGACCCGAAGTGATCAGGACGATCTACACGGCTGCGGTGGAGCCCGTGATCTTGTATGCCGCAAGCGCATGGGCTCCGGCCAGCCGTAAGCTGGGTGTAAGGAAGCAGCTCGGAGCCATCCAGCGCAGTTTCGCGCAGAAGATGACGAAGGCCTACAGGACTGTCTCCCTCAACTCGGCCCTGCTGCTGGCGGGGGTGCTCCCCCTTGACATAAGGGTGCGGGAAACCGCTCTCCTTTATGAAGTCAAGAGGGGGCACTCTTGCGAGGTAGTAGGAGACCGGGAGGTGGAGGCTCCTGTGGCCTTCGTCAACTTGGAGCACCCGGCGGAACGGAGGAACGGGACGTTCCAATGCCTGGCGGACGGAGCGGAACTGGCCCAGCACGTCGGTGAGGGTCTCAGTATCTTCACCGACGGAAGCAAGATTGACGGGAAAGTCGGAGCGGCGCTGTCCATATGGAACGGCGTCGCCGAGACGAGTACCCGAAAATTGCGGCTGGAGCCGTACTGCTCCGTCTACCAGGCGGAACTTCTCGCCCTCCGGGAAGCCGTGGTGGAGGCGCTCCGTAGCGGGCTTCCTGCGTGCGGCATCTTCAGTGATGCCAGGTCTGCCCTTGAAGTCGTCACCAGAGGTGATTCCCTCCACCCCCTAGCGTTTGAAATTAAGAAATTACTAAAAATAGCCGAGAAACGCGCCCAGAAAATTGATATTTTCTGGGTCAAGGCGCACGTGGGGTTGGAGGGAAACGAGAGGGCAGATCAGCTCGCTAAAGAGGCCGCACAACACCTGAAGACCCGTGCGCACTATGACAAGTGTCCGGTTTCATTCGTCAAACGACAGATCCGAAAGGACTCGATTGACGAATGGAGCCGGAGATACGCGGACGGAGAGACGGCTTCGGTGACGAAGCTGTTCTTTCCGGACGCTGTCGAGGCGCACGGGATCGTCAGGCGGATCGTCCTGGATCCCGTCCTTACGCAGGTGCTCACTGGGCACGGCGGGTTCTCCGAGTACTTGCATCGGTTCAAGTGCAAGGAGAGCCCGGCGTGCTTGTGTGACCCTGAGGTTGAGGAGACGGTCCCACACCTCCTGCTCGAATGTCCCATCCACGCCAAACAAAGATACGACATTGAAAACAAGCTAGATATAAAGCTTACTAAAGATAATATACATGACATAATGAAAGATAAATTAAAAGTACATATATTCATTACATATTGTAAACAAATAGTCAATAAGACAATAAATAAAAATAAGTAAAAATAAAGTTACTAAATATATAATAGAAATTATATATTATAGTTAGTAATAAAATTAATTAGAAAGAAAATATGTACAAATAAGATATTAGATATAAGAAAATGGAATATGTAAAAAGTCAAGTAGTTATATAAGGATTTTCAAGTGAAGATAGATATGTAGACGAAAAAGATTAAATAAGTAAAGTTAAGATATAGTAAGAGACTGTATAGTTCTAAGTCTTAAAAATGTAGTAATTAAGAATTGATAGTACAATAAGATAAATAGATTAGGGTAAATAAATGAAGATATATAGGCCCGTAAAAGTTAACATTGTTAGTAAAGTAAATAAATTAAGATAAATTGAATAAATATAGGCTTGTAACAAATTCAGTTAAAAGATAAGCTTCAAGTGTAAATGTAAACCTAGTTAAGAATTTAAAGTCTAGGCAAATTCCCTTGTCCTGGATAGGGGGAACGAGAGTGGGACATAGAGTCCCACAAAAAAAAAAAAAAAAAAAAAAAAAAACCTAACCTAACCTAACCTAACCTAACCTAACCTAACCTAACCTAACCTAACCTAACCTAACCTAACCTAACCTAACCTAACCTAACCTAACCTAACCTAACCTAACCTAACCTAACCTAACCTAACCTAACCTAACCTAACCTAACCTAACCTAACCTAACCTAACCTAACCTAACCTAACCTAACCTAACCTAACCTAACCTAACCTAACCTAACCTAACCTAACCTAACCTAACCTAACCTAACCTAACCTAACCTAACCTAACCTAACCTAACCTAACCTAACCTAACCTAACCTAACCTAACCTAACCTAACCTAACCTAACCTAACCTAACCTAACCTAACCTAACCTAACCTAACCTAACCTAACCTAACCTAACCTAACCTAACCTAACCTAACCTAACCTAACCTAACCTAACCTAACCTAACCTAACCTAACCTAACCTAACCTAACCTAACCTAACCTAACCTAACCTAACCTAACCTAACCTAACCTAACCTAACCTAACCTAACCTAACCTAACCTAACCTAACCTAACCTAACCTAACCTAACCTAACCTAACCTAACCTAACCTAACCTAACCTAACCTAACCTAACCTAACCTAACCTAACCTAACCTAACCTAACCTAACCTAACCTAACCTAACCTAACCTAACCTAACCTAACCTAACCTAACCTAACCTAACCTAACCTAACCTAACCTAACCTAACCTAACCTAACCTAACCTAACCTAACCTAACCTAACCTAACCTAACCTAACCTAACCTAACCTAACCTAACCTAACCTAACCTAACCTAACCTAACCTAACCTAACCTAACCTAACCTAACCTAACCTAACCTAACCTAACCTAACCTAACCTAACCTAACCTAACCTAACCTAACCTAACCTAACCTAACCTAACCTAACCTAACCTAACCTAACCTAACCTAACCTAACCTAACCTAACCTAACCTAACCTAACCTAACCTAACCTAACCTAACCTAACCTAACCTAACCTAACCTAACCTAACCTAACCTAACCTAACCTAACCTAACCTAACCTAACCTAACCTAACCTAACCTAACCTAACCTAACCTAATCTAACCTAACCTAACCTAACCTAACCTAACCTAACCTAACCTAACCTAACCTAACCTAACCTAACCTAACCTAACCTAACCTAACCTAACCTAACCTAACCTAACCGTCTAATTTTGAAAAATTTCTGTATGAAAACATATTAGTGTGGCACATCATTTAATAGGGTTTTACAAATACTTACCGTTCCGTATAATTTTGATTTTCTCCCCCCACAATTTTTCCAAATTTCGTAAATTTTCCATACTTTTGCTGACGGTGAAAAATTTTTGTACCAACCGTACCTCACTTTATTCGGTATTTGTGAAGTACTCGCCGAGACGCGTCTAACGGCGTATCACACGTCGCGCTCCGGCAAAAAAATTGCCCCCCACACCCACCCTTTTGTCTTTTTTGACGAAGTAGTGCTCGGCTATACCGTCACGAAAGCCCAAAAACCTTAATACCCTAAACTTGAATTATACTTACCACATAATTACTGCTGCACCACGCGCCGTTTGAACTGCCACAGACCTGAAACAAAAAGGAAATTAGACATTGATATAAATGGATAAAAGATAATTCAACAAAATATCGACTACCAATAAATAAATTGGACTTATATATATATATTATAAATAGACGCTTTACAAACATATTATAAACATACATATACATACAAATTGACATCGTTGATCGATATCGTCGATTGTTGACGATTTATTGATTGTTGACTCACTTCGTGGACCCTTTACAGCCACGAAGCATTTTATACATCTGACGAAGACCCCCTATCTACGAACATGCCGAGCTTCCACACGCCCGTCAAGAAGGCCCCTTCCCCACCCAAACTTGACGCTGACGCGGGAGCCCCTGTAGGAGCTGGCCCCTCTCGGAGCCAGTCAGTGGCCCAGGTGAGGCGCAGCATTGAATCACGTCTCGATGCAGCGCCCGAAACCAGGGCTGCCCCACTCACCACCGCGCCGAAGAAGACCACCACAGCACCGATGACCTCAGCTGCATCGACGACATCTGTAGCACCCGCAGCACTAGCAGAGCGGAGGGGCATCGCCAAGAGCCAGCCTATGCCGGAGACAGGTTCGGGTAGGCAGGACTCTCCCAAAAAGGGAAGTACTGCCTATCTGAACAGGACGGCCGAGGCTAAGGCGTGCCTCCTGAAGGCCCGGCTACAAATTAACAACAGCCGGAACCTCAAAACCGAAATCAAGGTTGAGGTCATCGACGCAGCGGAACGGCTCTACAGGCTGGTGAAGGACGCCGAGGAAGGCAAGCCTTACAGAGGGCGGAACGCAGAAGGAGGAAAAGGGAAGGAGCCGGAAAGGGAGGAGGCATCGAAGACGGAAATGATGGGCGCAGAAGGCAAGGGACCAGGGCAAGACGAGAGGAATAAACTGGAAAGGGAACTCCTGAAAAGGCTAGAGGAACATGGGAAGATGCTGCAGGAGAGCAAGGAAGAAATGAAAAGGATGAGCGAGGAGGTGCATAAGCATAGAGAAGAGATGGAAAAAGCCAGAACATATGCGAGTGTAGCCGCCGGTCCACCCAAAACCACAGCGGAGGTGACTACGGCGCTACACTCAATAGTAATATCGTCACAGGATGAGGAAGAAACAGGAGACCAAGTGGTGGACAGGATAAGGAAGGCTGTTAACGCAAAAGAAGAGGGATTAAAAATAGACAGACTAAGAAAGGCAAAAGAGAGGAAAGTTATTATGGGATTCGAGAACAGGGAAGAAATGGTAAAAGTCAAGGAGAGACTTAGAAAAGAGGGAAAAAACCTTAATGTGGCCGATATTAAGAATAAGGACCCCATGGTCATAGTTAGGGATCTCCTGAAATGTCATTCCGACGAAGAGATTCTGGGTGCAATACGGACCCAGAATAAGCATCTCCTGGCCCAGATTGGACAAGACGTGGACCGGATTGAAATCCGGTACAAGAGGAGAGCCCGAAACCCACTGATGGCGCATGTCGTTCTCCAGGTGTCGCCACAGATCTGGAGAAAGTTCACGGAGGCAGGCGCGATCCATATAGACATCCAGAGGGTCAGGGTTGAGGACCAGTCTCCCTTGGTACAATGCTCAAAGTGTTTGGGCTACGGCCACGGGAGGCGGTTCTGCCGAGGCTCTCTGGATGCCTGTAGCCACTGTGGCGGGCCGCACCTGAGGGCGGAGTGTCCCGACTGGATGGCGGCTGCAGCACCAACGTGTTGCAACTGCCTGAAGGCGAAAATCGCCGAGACGGGGCACAACGCCTTCAGTGAGGACTGCCCAGTACGAAGGCGATGGGACGCGCTAGCCAGATCCGCCATAGCTTATTGCTAAGGTGGTCCCCAACGCCCCGGGCCGGACAACTACAGACGCAGCCTCCGACGGGCGGCCATACCTGGTGGCGCAGGCCAATCTCCAAAGGAGTGCAATCGCAACGAACGAATTCATGTTGATGGCATCCGAGAGGAGATTGGCCTTCGCAATGATCCAGGAGCCGTATGTCGGGGGCACCGGTCGGGTGAAGAACTACGGGGCCGCCAGGATCTTCCAGTGCGCGGAACGGGAAGGGGGGCGGGCCAAGGCAGCCATCGTTGTCTACGACGTAGACTTGGATGTCTTGATCTGCCCCCAATTCACCACGACAAATATTGTAGTGGTGAAAATCCGTACCAGCGCCTGGGAGATGGTGGTGGTCTCGTATTACTTCGAACCCGACAAGCCGTTGGAGCTATACCTCGATCATCTGAGGGGCGTCTGCCGCGGCCTGGGCCCGGGGCGCCTGTTAATAGGAGGGGACACCAATGCGAAAAGTCTATGGTGGAGCCGGGAGATCGACCGAAGGGGAGAGGAGGTGTCCGGTTGGCTGGACGAGGCCGGCCTCCACGTGTTGAACGAAGGCGATACGCCAACGTTCTTCACCGTGCGAGGAGATAAGGCCTACTCCAGCCAGGTGGATGTCACTGCCTGTTCGGTCGATCTCTTAGAACTGATCCGGAACTGGACGGTCGAAGAGGACCTGACGAGCTCCGACCACAACACCATCACTTTCCAAATAACACTACAGAAAGGCCAAGGGATCGCAATCAAAAACACTACCAGAATATACAATACAAAAAAGGCTAAGTGGACAGAGTTTGGAACAAAATTTAAGAAATATATTAGGGAACAAAACATAAACAAAATAGAAGTAGATAAACTAGGAAATGTTGATAAATTGGAAAGTCAAATAAGAAAATACACAGAAATTATAGAAAAAGTTAGTAGTGAAATTATTCCAAAGAAGAATCCAGACAAAAAATATGCGATCCCTTGGTGGTCAAAGGAGCTCGAAGGGTCCAAAAGGGAAATGATGCGTCGGAAGCGCCGTATCCGATGGGCGGCACCCGTGAGGAAGGCATGCGTCATCCGGGCCTACAAACAGGCCAAGGAGGCCTACGAACAACTGGCAAAGGACGCCCAGACTCAGAGCTGGAAGGAGTTCTGTGGAACGCAAACCAAGGAAGGACTGTGGGATGGGATATATCGAGTAATGGGCAGGCTGACCAAGCGGCACGAAGACGCGCCACTCGTGAGGGACGGACAAATCCTGGGTCAGGAGGAATCGGCAAGATTCCTTGCCGAGACCTTCTACCCGGACGACCCTCACGAGGAGGATAATGAGGATCACCGGCGCACCAGAGAGCTTGCCTCACGGGTGAACGATTGGGTCCATGGTGAGGTACATGACCCACCGTTCACGCTGGGGGAGCTCTCGGCGGCGCTGGTGACCTTCAATCCTAAGAAGGCGCCCGGGTCGGACGGCCTGACCTCCGATATCTGTTCGCAGGCGATCGCCCAAGATCCGGAGTCTTTCCTAGCACTGGCTAACAAGTGCCTAGAGCTGGCCTATTTTCCAAGGATTTGGAAAGAGGCCACGGTCGTTGTGCTGCGGAAGCCGGGTAAGGATGATTACTCGGTTCCCAAGGCACATCGGCCGATAGGACTGTTGCCAGTGCTGGGAAAGATCCTGGAAAAGATGCTGGTGGGTAGGCTAAAATGGCACATCCTTCCGAGGATGAGCCACCGCCAATACGGATTTATGCCACAAAGGGGCACCGAGGACTCCCTCTATGATCTGATGAGTCATGTCAGGACCAAACTTCGGCAGAAGAAAGTCCTGATTATGATATCGTTGGACATAGAGGGGGCCTTCGACAGCGCCTGGTGGCCCGCCATAAAGGTCCGGTTGGCGGAAGAACGCTGCCCACCAAACATCAGAAGGATGGTCGCCAGCTATCTGGATGATCGGATGGTCAGGGTCCGATACGCGGGCGCCGAGTCAGCGCGCAGGACCGTTAAAGGTTGTGTTCAAGGCTCTATTGGAGGGCCAATCCTGTGGAACCTCCTCCTCGACCCCCTTTTACAGGGGCTCGAGCGCCGGGGCGACTATTGTCAAGCTTTTGCTGACGATGTCGTCCTGGTGTTTGATGGGGGTTCCACAGGAGAAGCTCAGAAGCAGGCCAATGCGGCACTAGCCTATGTGCGGGACTGGGGTGTCAGAAACAAGCTCAAGTTTGCGCCACACAAGACCCAGGCGATGGTGATCACTAACAAGCTTAAGTACGACACCCCGATCCTGCGCATGGGCGGAGTCGACATTGGTCTCTCTAATGAGATCAAGCTGCTTGGCCTAACAATAGACCGAAAACTGACCTTTAACGGTCACGTGACGCAGGCGTGCGCTAAGGCCATCGGCCTGTATAAAGTGCTCGCGAGGTCAGCCAAGGTCCAGTGGGGGTTGGGACCCGAAGTGATCAGGACGATCTACACGGCTGCGGTGGAGCCTGTGGTCTTGTATGCCGCAAGCGCATGGGCTCCAGCCAGCCGTAAGCTGGGTGTAAGGAAGCAGCTCGGAGCCATCCAGCGCAGTTTCGCGCAGAAGATGACGAAGGCCTACAGGACTGTCTCTCTCAACTCGGCCCTGCTGCTGGCGGGAGTGCTCCCTCTTGACATAAGGGTGCGGGAAACCGCACGGCTTTATGAGGTCAAGAAGGGGCACTCCTGCGAGGTAGTAGGAGACCGGGAAGTGGAGACTCCTGTGGCCTTCGTCAACTTGGAGCACCCGGCGGAACGGAGGAGCGGGTCGTTCCAATGCCTGGCGGACGGGGCAGAACTGGCCCAGCACGTCGGTGAGGGTCTCAGCATCTTCACCGACGGAAGCAAGATTGACGGGAAAGTCGGAGCGGCGCTGTCCATATGGAACGGCGCCGCCGAGACGAGTACCCGAAAATTGCGGCTGGAGCCGTACTGCTCCGTCTACCAAGCGGAACTACTCGCTCTCCAGAAAGCCGTGGAGGAGGCGCTCCGAAGCGGGCTTCCTACGTGCGGCATCTTCAGCGATGCCAGGTCCGCTCTCGAAGTCGTCACCAGAGGTGATTCCCTCCAACCCCTAGCGTTTGAAATTCGCAATATGTTAAAAATCGCCGAGAAACGCGCCCAGAAAATTGGACTTTTCTGGGTCAAGGCGCACGTGGGGTTGGAGGGAAACGAGAGGGCGGATCAGCTCGCCAAAGAGGCCGCACAGCACCTGAAGACCCGTGCGCACTACGACAAATGTCCGGTTTCATTCGTCAAACGACAGATCCGACAGGACTCGATTGACGAGTGGAGCCGGAGATATGCTGACGGAGAGACGGCTTCGGTGACGAAGCTGTTCTTTCCGGACGCTGTCGAGGCGCACGGGATCGTCAGGCGGATCGTCCTGGATCCGATACTGACGCAGGTGTTCACGGGGCACGGCGGCTTCTCCGAGTACTTGCACCGGTTCAAGTGCAAGGAGAGCCCGGCGTGCCAATGTGACCCTGATGTTCGGGAGACGGTCCCACATCTCCTACTCGAATGTCCCATCCACGCAGTGGATAGATATAATTTAGAGAATAAAATAGACTGTAAGATAGATAAGGAAAACATACAAAAAATTATAAAAAACAAATTAGTAATAAGTGATTTTATAAAGTATTGTAAGAAAATAGCAAGTAAGACAATAAATAATAACAAGTAGAAATAAGAATTACTAGATATATAATAGTTATTATATACTCTTAGTAATTAAGATAGTAATAAATAGTATGTAAAGATGAATAGAGTTAGATAAATAGATTTATGTATGTTTAGGATATTATATAAGTGTTAATATAGAGATAATATTTAAGATAAGTAGATTACAAATAAAAGAAAATAAATTAAAATCCCAAAAAATATCCCTTGTCCTGGATAGGGGGAACGAGGGTGGGACGCAGAGTCCCACAAAAAAAAAAAAAAAAAAAAAAAAAAAAAAAACCTAACCTAACCTAACCTAACCAAGCGCTTATCTCCAGCTACACTCACTATTACCCACTGTACGCCACACGTTCTGGAACCGCAGGTTACCTGAAACAAATAGAAATTAAATCATTAGTGATAGACAAGCGACGTATCGTGCTAAAAGCACAAAGTTTATACTTACCATTTATATTATTGACTACTGACACATTGTGCAAGAAGCATAATAATTATATACCTGACATCGTAAGCCTTTTACACTTACGATCATACAATAACTGGACAAGTGACACTTCGTGAACTTTACATTCACGAAGTATATATTTTTTACGAAGTTGACGAGGACCCCCTATCAAAATGCCAATGACACACACACCGGTAAAGAAGTCCCTTTCCCCACCGAAACGCGATATGGAGGCAGGAGTCTCAGAGAAGGCAGGCCCTTCGCGGAGCCAAACAGTGGCCCAGGCCAGGCGCAGCATAGAGTCTAGACTCGATGGAGCGCCTGAAACCAGGACAGCACCAATCGCCCCGCAAAAGACCAAGCCAACCACAGCACCCGCAGCACCCTCGGCACCAGCAGCCTCAGCAGACAAAAGGGGCATAGCCAAAAGCCTGAATACGACCGAGGTATTATGGTCGGATAGGCAGGAGTCACCTAAAAAGGGGAGTCCTGCCTACCTGAGCAGGACGGCAGAGGCGAAGGCGTGCTTACTGAAAGCTAGGCTGCAAATCAACAACAGCCGCAATCTCAAGACCGAAATAAAAGTCGAGGTCATAGATGCAACGGAGAGGCTGTACAGGTTGGTCAAAGACGCAGAGGAGGGGAAGCCCTACAATGGAAGGAGCATGGAAGGAGCCAAAGGGAAAGAAACAGAAAGGACAGAAGCGATCAAGGCAGGAACAGAAGATATAGGCAAAGGGATAGAGAATAGAGACAGGGATAGACTGGAAAAGGAACTGCTCGAGAAGATAAAGGAACATGGGAAGATGCTGCAGGAGAGTAAAGATGATATGAAGAGGTTGAGCGAGGAGGTTCAGAAGCACAGACAAGAAATGGAAAAGGCCCGAACGTATGCGAGTGTAGCTGCCGGTCCACCCAAAACCGCATCGGAGGTGACCACGGCGCTACACTCTATAGTGATAACGTCACAGGATGAGGAGGAGACAGGGGACCAAGTGGTGGATAGGATCCGGAAGGCAGTGAATGCGAAAGAGGAGGGAATAAGAATAGACAGATTAAGAAAAGCAAAAGAAAGGAAAGTTATTATGGGATTTGAAGACAAGCAAGAAATGATAAAAGTAAAGGAGAGGCTTACAAAAGAAGGAAAGAATTTAAATGTAACGGATATAAAAAACAAAAAGACCCCCTGATTATCCTCAAGGATCTCCTCAAATGTCACACAGATGAGGAGATTCTGGGCGCAATAAGGGCCCAAAACAAGCATCTCCTGGCCTCTCTCGGTAAGGACGCAGACCGGATGGAGATCCGGTATAAGAGGAAGGCCCGGAACCCGTTGATGACGCACGTCGTTCTCCGAGTTTCACCATCGATCTGGAGGAGGTTCACGGAGGCTGGCGCGATCCACATTGACATCCAGAGGGTCAAGGTCGAGGACCAGTCTCCCTTGGTCCAATGCTCAAAGTGTTTGGGCTACGGCCACGGGAGGCGGTTCTGCCGTGGCTCTCTGGATGCCTGCAGCCACTGCGGTGGGCCGCACTTGAGGGCGGAGTGTCCGGACTGGATGGCAGCTGCAGCACCGACGTGCTGCAACTGCCTGAAGGCGAAATTCGCTGAGACCGGACACAATGCCTTCAGCCAAGACTGCCCGGTGCGCAGGAGGTGGGACGCGCTGGCCAGATCCACCATGGCGTATTGCTGAGGTGGTCCCCATGGCCTCGGGCTCGGCTGCGACTGACGCAGCTCCCGACGAGCGGTCATACCTGGTGGCGCAGGCCAATCTCCAAAGAAGTGCGCTAGCAACGCAAGAATTTATGCAAATGGCAGCAAGAAGGAGGTTGGCCTTCGCACTAATCCAGGAGCCGTACGTCGGGAGCACCGGCCGGGTGAAGAACTACGGGGCCGCCAGGATCTTCCAGTGCGCGGAACGGGAAGGGGGGCGGGTCAAGGCAGCCATTGTAGTCTACGATGTAGACTCGGATGCCTTAATCTGCCCCCAATTCACCACGACAAATATTGTTGTGGTGAAAATCCGTACTAGCGCCTGGGAGATGGTGGTGGTCTCGTGTTACTTCGAACCCGATAAGCCGTTGGAAGAATACCTCGACCATCTGAGAGGCGTCAGTCGTAGCTTGGGCACGAGACGCCTGATAATTGGAGGGGACACCAACGCGAAGAGCCTATGGTGGAGCCGAGAGATCGACCGAAGGGGAGAGGAGGTGTCCGGTTGGCTGGACGAAGCGGGTCTCCACGTGTTGAACGAAGGCAACACGCCGACGTTCTTCACCGTGAGGGGAGACAGAGCCTACTCCAGCCAGGTGGATGTCACCGCCTGTTCGGTCGATCTCCTGAGCCGAATCCAGAATTGGAAAGTCGAGGAGGACCTGACGAGCTCCGACCATAACACCATTACTTTCGAGGTGTCGCTACAGAAAGGCCAAGGGATCGCAATTAAAACACAACCAGGATATATAATACTAAGAAAGTCAATTGGACTGAATTTGGAAATAAATTTAAAAATAACATTAGAGAACAAAATTTAAATAAAATAGAAATAGAAAAAGTAATAAATAAAGAGGTACTAGAAGAGAAAGTAGAAAGATATACACGAATGGTAACCAAAAGCAGTGAAGAAATTATTCCAAAAAAGAAAACTAGTACAAAATATGCGATCCCTTGGTGGTCAAAGGAGCTTGACAGGTCCAAACGTGAAATGATGCGACGGAAACGCCGCATCCGATGGGCGGCACCCGTTAGGAAGGCGTGTGTCATCCGGGCGTACAAAGAAGCCAAGGAGGCTTACGAAAGGGAAGCCAGAGAAACTCAATGCAGAGGATGGAAGGAGTTCTGCGGGAAGCAAACTAAGGAAGGGCTGTGGGATGGGATATATCGAGTAATGGGCAGGCTGACCAAGCGGCACGAAGACGCGCCACTCGTGAGGGACGGACAAATCCTGGATCAGGAGGAATCGGCAAGATTTCTTGCCGAGACCTTCTACCCAGACGACCCTCACGAGGAGGATAATGAGGATCACCGGCGCACCAGGGAGCTTGCCTCACGGGTGAACGATTGGGTCCATGGTGAGGTACATGACCCACCGTTCACGCTGGGGGAGCTCACGGCGGCGCTGGTGACCTTCAATCCAAAGAAGGCGCCCGGGTCGGACGGCCTGACCTCCGATATCTTTTCGCAGGCGATCGCCCAAGATCCGGAGTCTTTCCTAGCACTGGCTAACAAGTGCCTAGAACTGGCCTACTTTCCTAGGATTTGGAAGGAGGCCACGGTCGTTGTGCTGCGGAAGCCGGGTAAGGACGATTACTCGGCGCCCAAGGCACATCGGCCGATAGGACTGTTGCCAGTGATGGGAAAGATTCTGGAAAAGATGCTGGTGGGTAGGCTAAAGTGGCACATCCTTCCGAGGATGAGCCACCGCCAATACGGCTTTATGCCACAGAGGGGCACCGAGGACTCCCTCTATGATCTGATGAGTCATGTCAGGACTAAACTTCGAGAGAAGAAAGTCCTGATTATGATATCATTGGACATAGAGGGGGCCTTCGATAGCGCCTGGTGGCCTGCCATAAAAGTCCGGTTGGCGGAAGAACGCTGCCCACCAAACATCAGAAGGATGGTCGCCAGCTATCTGGATGATCGGATGGTCAGGGTCCGATACGCGGGTGCCGAGTCAGCTCGCAGGACCGTTAAAGGTTGTGTTCAAGGCTCTATTGGAGGGCCAATCCTGTGGAACCTCCTCCTCGACCCCCTTTTACAGGGGCTCGAGCTCCGGGGCGACTATTGTCAAGCTTTTGCTGACGATGTCGTCCTGGTGTTTGATGGGGGTTCCACAGGAGAAGCTCAGAAGCAGGCCAATGCGGCACTAGCCTATGTGCGGGATTGGGGTGTCAGAAATAAGCTGAAATTCGCGCCACATAAAACCCAGGCAATGTTAATAACGAATAAGCTTAAGTATGACACCCCGATCCTGCGCATGGGCGGAGTCGACATTGGTCTCTACAACGAGATAAAGCTGCTCGGCCTAAAAATAGACCGAAAACTGACCTTTAACGGTCACGTGACGCAGGCGTGCGCCAAGGCCATAGGCCTATACAAAGTGCTCGCAAGGTCGGCCAAGGTCCAGTGGGGGTTGGGACCCGATGTGATCAGGACGATCTACACGGCTGCGGTGGAGCCCGTGATCTTGTATGCTGCAAGCGCATGGGCTCCAGCCAGCCGGAAGCTGGGTGTAAGGAAGCAGCTCGGAGCCATCCAGCGCAGTTTCGCGCAGAAGATGACGAAGGCCTACAGGACTGTCTCCCTCAACTCGGCCCTGCTGCTGGCGGGGTGCTCCCTCTTGACATAAGGGTGCGGGAAACCGCACTCCTTTATGAGGTCAAGAAGGGGCACTCTTGCGAGGTAGTAGGAGACCGTGAGGTGGAGGCTCCTGTGGCCTTCGTCAACTTAGAGCACCCGGCGGAACGGGGGAGCGGGACGTTCCAATGCCTGGCGGACGGGGCGGAACTGGCCCAGCACGTCGGTGAGGGTCTTAGCATCTTCACCGACGGAAGCAAGATTGACGGGAAAGTCGGAGCGGCGCTGTCCATATGGAACGGCGCCGCCGAGACGAGTACCCGAAAATTGCGGCTGGAGCCGTACTGCTCCGTCTACCAGGCGGAACTTCTCGCCCTCCGGGAAGCTGTGGCGGAGGCGCTCCGTAGCGGGCTTCCTGCGTGTGGCATCTTCAGTGATGCCAGGTCCGCTCTCGAAGTCGTCACCAAAGGTGATTCCCTCCACCCCCTAGCGTTTGAAATTCGCAAGATGCTAAAAATCGCCGGGAAACGCGCCCAGAAAATTGCACTTTTCTGGGTCAAGGCGCACGTGGGGTTGGAGGGAAACGAGAGAGCGGATCAGCTCGCTAAAGATGCCGCACAACACCTGAAGACCCGCGCGCACTATGACAAGTGTCCGGTTTCATTCGTCAAGCGACAGATCCGACAGGACTCGATTGACGAGTGGAGCCGGAGATACGCGGACGGAGAGACGGCTTCGGTGACGAAGCTGTTCTTTCCGGACGCTGTCGAGGCGCACAGGGTCATCAGGCGGATCGTCCTGGATCCGATACTGACGCAGGTGTTCACGGGGCACGGCGGTTTCTCCGAGTACTTGCATTGGTTCAAGTGCAAGGAGAGCCCGGCGTGCCAATGTGACCCTGACGTTCGGGAGACGGTCCCACACCTCCTACTCGAATGTCCCATCTACGCAGCCGATAGGTATGATTTAGAATGTAGTATAGAATGTAAATTAGAAATTGATAGCATAAGTAAAATAGTTAGAAATAGGTTAATGATAGATAAATTCTTAAGATATTGTAAATCCATAGTAAATAAGGTAGTCAATAAGAATAAGTAAAAATAAGAAATTACTATATATATAATTAAGGTTATATATAATAAGTAATTATACTAAGATGGGAAGCATGGAAGATAGATGAATGGATTAGGATAAATAGAGTATAGTATGTTTGTTAATTAGAAAAGTAAATATAGCTAGTAATATAAGGAAAAAATGTATAATAAAAACAAAAAAAAAAAAGGAAATAAAATAAAAAACAGGATTCCCAAATTCCCTTGTCCTGGATAGGGGGAACGAGGGTGAGGCGCAGAGCCTCACATATAAAAAAAAAAAAAAAAAAAAAAAAAACCTAACCTAACCTAACCTAACCTAACCTAACCTAACCTAACCTAACCTAACCAAAAAAAAAAAAAAAAAAACCCTAACCTAACCTAACCTAACCTTTTTTTTTTTTTTTTTGGTTTCGCGGAGAAAGTGCGTTACCACTACCGCCCGGCCTTCGTGGGGGGCGACCGAGCGGTTATGTTGGGTTCACCGTGCCTTACGACCCGGCGTTGAGCCGCCCGGAGAGATGGAAAACGTCGGGCGACCGCCGGGCCGAGTCCCTAACCTATGTACAACGCACGGCATACCAACTAAAACTCCGCGGTGGCCATCTTCAGCGCATTAGGGACGGCTGCGGGCTTCCTCGGACTAATGTCTAAGTTTTCGTCCGCAACCGCCCCTGCGCGGTGCCGCCTGGTGCGGCCCGTCTCCTGTTGTGGGGGGGCTCAGAAGCCCCCGCGCACCGAAGGACGCTCTCAGCGTCAACGGCAGCGTGAGGCCTACCTTCCACGCTGCCGTCCATCACGGGGGTCGCAACAATGTGCTAAAAAGATACACAAAACTATAGACGGACGGCCCCCTGCCGCCCGCCCGCAACCCCCGGTGGCCCCTATTAGTCGCCTCATACGACAGGCAGGGGATACCGTGGTGGAATTCTCCAAACGCCCCCAATCCACAGGGCGGGAGACGCCGGTCAGTCGTCCACCCGGCGCCTCCTTCGTCTTCGCTGGCGGCGGGAGGGATCCTCACGCTCCCGATCCCTCTCGGCACTCTCCTTCTGCGAGAGGACCACCTCGCAGAAGTGGGCCACCGCACGCCAGGCCTCCCGACTGCCGACCATGGATGCGACCACGGCCGGCAGCGAGAGGTCTCCTCCGACGACTGATCTGAGAGCGCTGCGCTCCTCGTCCCAGGCTGGGCAAAACTCCAACGTGTGCTGGGCCGTATCCAGCGGGCAGTTGTCACAATGGTGACACACGGCCAACACCTCTGTGCCTACGATACGACACAGATAGTCACCGAAGCAACCATGCCCGGTGAGTACCTGTGTCAACCGAAACGTAGCCGGGCCGTGGCGCCTGTCCAGCCACTCGGCAAAGACCGGGCGCACTGCCGCTACGGCCCTGAGCCCCGCTGACGGGGTCTCCAGCCTGAGACGCCACTCCTCCACGGCGGCTCGCCGTAAGGAGGCCCTCATGGCCTCCACCTCCTTCAGGGCCGGACGCTGCCCGCGACTGAACGCCTCCTCCCGCCAATGAAATGCATCGGACAGGGATTGGGCGTCCAGATCCCAAGGCAGGAATCCGGCCAACATGCAAGCCGCCTCGTACGAAACCGTGCGGTATGCCCTGATCGCCCGCTGCGCCACTACACGCTGAGGATTGCGCAAGAGCGCGACGCAACGGTTGCTCAGGGAATCAGCCCAAACTGGACTGCCATACAGGGCCATGGACCGCACGACTCCGTGGTATAACCTTCGACAAGGGATACCAGGACCTTCCAGGTTGGGCAGCAGGCTAGAAAGAGCGCCCGCTGCCCGGGACAGTTTTGTCCTCATCTTTTCGAAATGGGTACGGAATTCCCATCGGCTATCCAAAACTAACCCTAAATACTTTATATTCTTGCCGATGGGAATCCGCACCCCCTCAACAACGATGTGGGCACCGGCTGGTGGCCCCTTCCGAGGCCCGTGAAAACAGATGGCCTCGGTTTTCTCGAGGGCCACCTTCAACCCCAGACGTCGGATGCGATTCACGACGTCGCCGGTGCCCGTCGCTGCCAGAATTGCGGCGTCCTGGAAGGTCCCAGAAGTCGCTGTCACTAGCGTGTCGTCGGCGTAGCGGCCGACGCCCCGGAGATTGGTACCACGGAGCACCCAGTCGTACCCGATGTTCCACAAGAGAGGGCCTAAAACCGACCCCTGTGGAACACCGCACGACATCGCTCTTCGGTGCCACCCATCGGCGCCCGGATACACCACGTCCCTGTGAGATAGGTACGCGTGCACCAGACGCCGGAGATAGGGCGGCACCACGTGGTACCGCAGTGCCTCGTGAATGCAGGGCCAGGGCAACGAGTTGAAAGCGTTGGAGATATCCAACGATACAGCAATAACTACGCTGCCTCCGGCCACTGCATCCTCCGCCTGTGCCTTCACCCGCAGAATCGCGTGGACGGTGGAACGTCCCCTCCTAAATCCGTATTGATTGTCGGCCAAGTTCGGACCGACCCTATCGAGGTGCTCGACGAGGCGAGCATGAACGATGCGCTCGAAAAGTTTGGCGACCTCGTCGAGCAACACGATGGGCCGGTAGGCCGACGGCGACTCTGCGGGTCGTCCTTCTTTCTTCAGCAGGACGAGCTTCCCGGTTTTCCAACGCGCCGGGAAGACGCCCTGCTCCAAACAGGCGGAGAACAAACTGCGGAGCCTCGGACCCAGGTACTCGAGAGCTAGCACCCAGGCCCTCCCGGGGATGCCATCGAGCCCTGGGGCCGTGTTTTTGCTCCGCAGCCGAAGCACTGCCGCCCGCATTTCAGCGGGCGAAACCTCCGGGATATCCCTTGCCGAAGTATCGTACGACGATGACGCCACGTCCGGTGGCGCCATCGGTGGAGGAGTGGTCTCCACGGTGGCCGGAAACAAGGCCGCGACGACGTTGGCCAGCAAGTCTGGCCGGAGACTCTGCGACAGCGGGGGCGCCGCTGGGCGAAGCTTGTTCATCACCAAGCGATAGGGGCGCCCCCACGGGTCACCGTCGAGAGTCTCCAGGAACTCCTTCCTCGCCGCGACCTTGGCCCTGTGAACGGCCACCCGCAGCGCTCTCTTCGCCTCCTTATAGAGGCCGTAGAGCTGCCGCTCCTGGTCTGCGTGATCATCTGCCCTCAATCGGCGACGGCGATGCCTGGCGTATCGACGGCGCGCAGCTACGCAAGACGCGCGCAACTGTGCTAGCTCCGCCGACCACCAGTACACCTGCCGCCGCGACGGACGGCGGAGGGCCCGGGGCATGGCAGCGTCGCAAATGTCCGACATAGCCACCCCGAACCACTCCGCCTCCTGCTCGACCCGTACCGGCCCATCCGGCACGGGGAGCCACGACACGACCAGAGCGGCCAACACTAGGGCCTCTTTATCGAGGCGACGTAACACCCACCGCGGGCCGTCCTGATTCGGGGCACTCGGTACGCCACTGGGCTGGACACTCGAGGACGCGGAGACGTCGAACCTGATGTAACGATGGTCCGACAACGTCTCCACGCCCACGAGGACTCTCCAGCCCCGGACACGACGTGCGACGGCGGGGCTCGCAAACGACAAGTCAACAATAGACCCGCCGTTGTGCCGCACGCACGTGTCCACCGACCCCCTATTCAGGACGACCAGGCCGACAGAGATCGCCCAGTCTTCCAGGACCTCACCGCGAACGTCGGTCGCCGGCGAACCCCAGACCATGGATTTGGCGTTGAAGTCGCCGGCGACGATCGCCGGGTGAGGTTGACCTTGCTGCACCAGGGCCCCCAGTCGAACGAGAAAAGACTCGAACTCGTAGAGGGGTCTGTTGGGAGAGAAATAAACTCCTACAACCCATACGTCTCCCAACAGAGCCGCGACGCATCCCTGGCCCTTCGCTACTTTTTCGAAGGGCGGGGAGCCAGCGGCACCCTGGGTGATGATGGCCACCGAACCGTCGAGGTCCCCGGCCCAGTTATCCCTAGGCGGGACGAAATACGGCTCGGCGACCACGGCCACTTGCACCGACCACTGCGCCAGGCTTTGAGACAACAGGTCCTGGGCGCGGGCGCAGTGGTTGATGTTCGCCTGGAGGAACTTCAGGTCCATTACTGGGCGATCTCTTCTACTCCTTCCATTGCGGCCTCTCCTTGCGGTGGGCTCGCCGACTGCGGCTGGGCCGTAGCCTCAGCGGCAGCCGGTCTTCTACGCGGGCGACGGCGGTTGCGGCGTGAGGAGGCGGGACACGCCTTCCCCCCGAGTTGGTGCCCAGCGGGCTTACCGGAAGCCGCGCAGACTACACAGTTTGCCACGGCGTTACACTCGCGGGCCTTGTGGCCCGCTTGACCGCAGCGGTAGCATAACGCGCTGCGGTCCACTGCGCAGTCACAGCGCTCCCGGACATGCCCGGACTCCAGACACCGGAAGCACCGCATGGGCCTCGCCTCGAGCACCGTCACTCGAGGCACAGTCCACCCTATACGAAGGCGGCCTGCCTTGACCTTCTGGGCCGCCTTGATAGGCATCTTCACCCATGCTGTGCCCACACCCGAACGGTCGGGACGAATTTGCCCGACCTTGATTGCTTCCACGGCGCACTCACCGGCCTTAGAGAGGGCCGCTGCGACTGATTCAGGAGTGGCTGTATAGTCCAACTCTGTCAGCCGCAGTTCCGCGGTTTTTGTGGGCCGGGATATTCGGACGTCCTCCGACCCACTGAAACACTCCCTCAGCCTAGTGGCAAGGGAGTCGGCCCTCTCGTCAGAGTTGGCCCCGGGCACCTCATACATAGGGGCACCCGTCGCCGCAAACTTTGGTTTTAGCCTTGAAATCTCAAGGCCGGTAAGGTCTACTTTTCCCTGCGCCTCTGTCAGGACTTTGGCGTATGTAAGACCTTTTGCTACAGCCGCCGGCGTCAGTGAAATTATGACGGCCGCTGAGCGTGGTGGGCGGAGCTTGGGCTCGGCCCTGCGCGGTGGTGGCTGTGAACTAGCCGCCGGTGTCGTGCCGGACCTGGGCTTCTTTTTCTTTCCCACCACGACCGTCCATTCCGTGTCCATGGACACTGGGTTCGGCGGCAATGCGCGGGGCTCTGATGCAGCTTGCGCCGTGGGTGCTGACCCTTTCTTCCCATTCTTCTGGGGCTTTGTCAAGCGTCTTGTCTGGCCTGGTAGGGCAGCTCTCTGCTTGTCTTCCCTCGCACGCATAGAAGATGCGGTGGTCGGCTCCTTTGAAGACCCAGCGATGACTTGTGGCGGAGCAGTAGAGGGCCCGGCCACGGGAGCAGGAATGAGGGCAGCGGCCTGGACCGAGCTCTTCCCCTTTCCCTTCCCTTTGCCCTTAGTTGACGGGGGCTGAGGTGTTCCTCCTACGAATCCACCCTGCACGGGGAGTTGGGTATCTCCGGGGGTGGACTTTCTCTCATGGGCCAGTGGTGGCCTAGGAGCCGGCCCTTGCAGCACCGACTCCAGCCTTGCCTGCCATCGTGCCTCCATCCGCTCCAGGAGTTCTTCAGCTGGCTGAGCTTTAGATGCCGCCTCCAACTCATCCAGGCGCCGGCGAAGGGAGGCGTTCTCCTCTGTCAACTTTGACATCTCCAACTCCAGACGGGCACTGTGGTCCCTCAACTTCTTCGTTTCATCCTCAAGGCGAGCCGTCACTATCGCTTCATCGCTTCGTTGGTCGACATATTTTGTTATCGTGTCGACCACGAAATTGAGCGTCTTTTGACTCGTGCCCTTGAGATTGCCCGATTTCCGGACAACCATTCGCACGAGCTTCCCGCAATTGGTCAAATCCTCCCGGAGAATGACCCTTGTTTCGTCTAACTCCATCAAGGGTACTCCGGGTTCTGATGGAGCTTTCAGGTACGCCTGAACTCGTTCCACCATTTTTTGCTCTGCCTCAGCACGCAGAGCATCACGCCTTTGCGCGTTTAAATCCCGCTGGGCTCTGGATATCGCAGCGTATTTCCCCGCAGATGAAGGGGGGCGACTTCGAATCTTCGAAGGTGGACCACTGTCTTCACCACTTTCCGACTCGCCAGACCGCGACCTCACAGAATCCACCTCACTTTCATCCCAAAGGCGTCCTTTGTAACGCCTCGAAGTCACGCCAGTTCTCCCAGGCTCGTAAACAGGTCCTGGCGCCAAGAATGGCGTATCCACATCTACAGCAGGAAGGCTGAGAGGAACACTCGCACCCTCTCCTGCACATCTTCCGTCGTCGGGATTGAGCCCTTCGACCTCCGCCCCTCCAGCCCCGGATTCCGGAACGGGAGTAGGCAACCTCGTCAATTTAATTATAGGTTGTTTAGAAAAATCCATTTTGATTCCCACGAGTATGGGGGAAATAAACGTCCGCCCAGGCAGTGCCCCCTGTACCTGGGTAAGACTTTTTTTTTTTTTTTTTTTTTTTTTGGTTTCGCGGAGAAAGTGCGTTACCACTACCGCCCGGCCTTCGTAGGGGGGCGACCGAGCGGTTATGTTGGGTTCACCGTGCCTTACGACCCGGCGTTGAGCCGCCCGGAGAGATGGAAAACGTCGGGCGACCGCCGGGCCGAGTCCCTAACCTATGTACAACGCACGGCATACCAACTAAAACTCCGCGGTGGCCATCTTCGGCGCATTAGGGACGGCTGCGGGCTTCCTCTGACTAATGTCTAAGTTGTCGTCCGCAACCGCCCCTACGCGGTGCCGCCTGGTGCGGCCCGTCTCCTGTTGTGGGGGGGCTCAGAAGCCCCCGCGCACCGAAGGACGCTCTCAGCGTCAACGGCAGCGTGAGGCCTACCTGCCACGCTGCCGTCCATCACGGGGGTCGCAACAATGTGCTAAAATAAACACAAAACTAAAGACGGACAGCCCCCTGCCGCCCGCCCGCGACCCCCGGTGGCCCCTATTAGTCGCCTTTTACGACAGGCAGGGGATACCGTGGTGGAATTCTCCAAACGCCCCCAATCCACAGGGCGGGAGACGCCGGTCAGTCGTCCACCCGGCGCCTCCTTCGTCTCCTCTGGCGGCGGGAGGGATCTTCACGCTCCCGATCCCTCTCGGCACTCTCCTTCTGCGAGATGACCACCTCGCAGAAGTGGGCCACCGCACGCCAGGCCTCTCGACTGTCAACCATGGAAGCGACCACGGCCGGCAGCGAGAGGTCTCCTCCGACGACTGCTCTGAGAGCGCTGCGCTCCTCGTCCCAGGCTGGGCAAAACTCCAACGTGTGCTGGGCCGTGTCCAGCGGGCAGTTGTCACAATGGTGACACACGGCCGACACCTCT
Organism: Sphinx pinastri; assembly: GCA_947568825.1. NCBI lineage: Eukaryota > Metazoa > Arthropoda > Insecta > Lepidoptera > Sphingidae > Sphinx > Sphinx pinastri. Next base: position 54,566 of record OX387617.1, read on the forward strand.
GTGCCTACGATACGACACAGATAGTCACCGAAGCTACCATGCCCGGTGAGTACCTGTGTCAATCGAAACGTAGCCGGGCCGTGGCGCCTGTCCAGCCACTCGGCAAAGACCGGGCGCACTGCCGCTACAGCCCTGAGCCCCGCTGACGGGGTCTCCAGCCTGAGACGCCACTCCTCCACGGCGGCTCGCCGTAAGGAGGCCCTCATGGCCTCCACCTCCTTCAGGGCCGGACGCTGCCCGCGACTGAACGCCTCCTCCCGCCAATGAAAGGCATCGGACAGGGATTCGGCGTCCAGATCCCAAGGCAGGAATCCGGCCAACAAGCAAGCCGCCTCGAAAGAGACCGTGCGGTACGCCCTGATCGCCCGCTGCGCCACTACTCGCTGCGGGTTGCGCAGGAGAGCGACGCAGCGTTTGTGCAGGGAGTTGGCCCAAACGGGACTGCCGTAAAGGGCCATGGACCGCACGACTCCGTGATAGAGTCTTCGGCAAGGGATGCCAGGACCTTCCAGGTTGGGCAGCAGTCTCGAGAGAGCACCTGCTGCCCGGGACAATTTTGTCCGCATCTTCTCAAAATGGGTGCGGAAACCCCGCCAAGAGGGTCGGCCGGTACTCTGGCGGGAGTCGCACTAAGGACCGAACTACCCATCGGCCATGCATCCCCTCGCGGTGCGCCGCCGCTTGGGATTCGGGGTAACTTTTTATAGAGGTTTTCTTCCTCGCGGTCCGGGCGGTTAAGCCAAGACCCTCGGTCCGGCAGGAGCGCGAGACATATCCACGGACCTCCATACCAGATTACGATCTGCGACGGTGACAGCGGGAGAGAAAGGTTCCCCCCCACTGCCTGCTCGGGGCGGGGTGAGCGCACACCGAGCCCGTCGACACTCCCAGGACAGAACTGGGAGTCGCCCGATGAACAGGCCCACCGAAACAAGACGACGGCCGCCGCAAGAGACGACGACCGCCAACCAACTGTTGTCAGGATATTAGCCGTCGCGCCGATCAACGTGATCGACGCGCCGTTGCCCAGGGTGCACCGCGTGGAGGTTTCCTGACTTCGCACCCCAAACCTAACCTAGCCTAACCTAACCTTGACGAATGGAGCCGGAGATATGCGGACGGAGAGACGGCCTCGGTGACGAAGCTGTTCTTCCCGGACGCTGTCGAGGCGCATAGGGTCGTGAGGCGGATCGTCCTGGATCCGATACTGATGCAGGTGTTCACGGGGCACGGCGGTTTCTCCGAGTACTTGCACCGTTTTAAGTGCAAGGAGAGCCCGGCGTGCCAATGTGACCCTGACGCTCAGGAGACGGTCCCACATCGCCTGCTCGAATGTCCCATCCACGCAGCAGAACGATTAGATAGAACAATGTATAGATTGTAAGCTAGATATTAGTAATATACCTAGAATAATAAAAGACAAATTAATAGTAAATAAGTTTTTGACGTACTCTAAGGCAATTGTTAATAAAGTAAATAAAAGAAATCAGTTATAAATATAATTACTAAGTATATAATTAAGATTATAATATATAATTAGTAATTAAGATTAGATGATATGATAAAATAAGATAAATAGAGTAAGGCAAATAGGATAAAGTAGAAACTAGGATGTATGAATAAGTAGCAAAATAGAAATAGGCTAAGATATAAATATAAATACAAGATGAGAAATTAAAAAAAAAAAACAAAAGAAATACCAAAATCCCTTGTCTTGGATAGGGGGACCGAGGGTGGGACGCAGAGACCCACATAAAGAAAAAAAAAAAAAAAACTAACCTAATCTAAGCTAACACACCATCACAATCAAATCACACAATCGCACCACACCAGACTCTCACAACGACCTCGAATTCACCGAGGATGAAACCATCGAATGTCTAAAATCCATGAACCCCAACAGAGCTCCGGGTACAGATCATCTCACAACAGATATATGTCTCGCGTTTGCTGAAGCCTTTCCGACAGTCACGGGTGTCATGAACCGCTGCCTAGAACTGGCGTATTTCCCGCAATCGTGGAAACTGGCCTTCGTCAAAATCCTGCCGAAACCCAACAAGACAGATCGCATGGACATGGCATCATACCGCCCCATAGGACTTATAAACGTCTTTGGCAAAACGCTTGAGAAACTAATCTCTAAACGTCTAACCTATCACCTGGGAAAAACAAACTCCATGAACACACGACAGTATGGCTTTAAAGCACAAAAATCGACAATTGAGGCACTACACACTGCCATAAATATCATCAACAAAGCTAAACAAACCAAAAAAGTGGTACTAGCCGTGTCACTAGATATACAAGCCGCTTTCGACAACGCCTGGTGGCCGGCACTACTCAAACGATTAAATATAACAAAATGCCCGAGCAACATTTTCCAACTCATAACTAATTACATCAATAACAGAAAAGTACAGATGAACTACGCAGATGCCACTGCGACGAAAATCATGACTCGCGGATGCATACAAGGCACCGTACTCGGACCTCTCTTCTGGAACTTAATACTAGACGAATTACTTGACACCGAGCTACCAACGGGATGCCACATACAGGCATTCGCAGATGACGTGCTCCTAATAACACACAGCACTACCTCCAGAGAACTAGAACTAATAACCAACAAAGCACTCAGGATAATCACGGCATGGGGACAAAAAGTTAAACTCAAATTTGGCCCCACCAAAACACAGATGGTCGCCTTGACACCAAAAGCCAAGAAGGCATATATACACATACTTGGACAAACTATACAATTCAACGACGAAATCACACTGCTGGGAGTAATCATAGACAAAAACCTTCGATTCATAAAACACACACAATATATAATTAACAAAGCATACAAAATATACAACAACCTATACAAAATATACTGAAATTATAAGGACGTGCCCCTAAACTAACACAGAAACTAAGTACTTGTCAGATCTTAGAACGGTTAAATATGGAGTACCCCAAGGAAGTATATTGGGGCCGTTTTTGTTCCTGGTGTATATTAATGACTTGCCAAATGCTATATCTCATCATATGGTTCTATTTGCAGATGATAGCACGGCATTATTTACAAGTAACAATTTTTGTTGTCAGGAAGAGGAAATTAACAAATCATTATCCAACATTATCAACTGGCTAAACAATAATCATCTTATAATAAATTTAGAAAAAACTGTTTATATGACTTTTAAGAATAAAAATACAAAAACGAAGCCGCTAGTAATACAGTATAATGACAAAAATAGATGAACAGTACTAAATTCCTAGGCATTTACATAGACTCTAACATGACTTGGAGAACACATATTGGACACATTTGTACTAAACTAAATAAGTATTCATAGGCACTATACATGCTTAGAAAGGTAGCGAACCAACAAACTTTATTGACTGCTTACCATGCTTATGTGGAGTCTACATTAAGATATGGCGTATTATATTGGGCAAACTCTTCGTATATAAATACTGCTTTTAAGGCACAGAAAAAGTGCATTAGATCAATGTGTGGGCTTCATCAGACCGTTTCATGTAAGCCATACTTCCAAAACTTGAAAATTTTAACGCTTCCTTCTATATATGTGTATGAAGCGTCTCTTTTGGTTAGATCTCACATTAAAAACTATAAAACTCTAAGAAGCACTAGACATAAAACTCAGTTATCTACCCTAAAAACTAGAACAAAACTCTATAAAGATAGTATATTTAGTATGGGGATCTAAATTTACAATAAGTTACCATTAACAATTAAAGAAGCAGGTTCAACTTATGTGTTCAAAAATAGACTAAGAAGGCTTTTGCTAGATAAGACATATTACTCAATAAAAGAATTTCTTGATGATAAAATTTAAGAGGAAATAAATTATATTATATACTATTACAATAATTATAATAAAATAACTCATTGTCATTTTTTACATTTTGACATTTTAATTTTATAATATTGTATGTAAGTACTGCATAATGCATAACCAAAATTATAATTGAATGAATTGTATTACTTTCTTAATAGACTAGGTATACCTAAATAATGTAATAAATGTCTCTGCTCACTCATTTGCATGCCCAGTAAGGGTTGAATACGGTGAGACTTTTTATCACTACATAACAACTGTAACATGCATGTAACCTGTATTCAGCAAATAAAATGATTTGATTTGAACCTGTGCAAGATTAACCGCCCCACCTGGGGCATTCACGCAGAAAACGTGCGAATAATATACAAACATGTGATACAGCCTATAATCACTTACGCGGCTGGCATATGGCACACAGCCACCAAATACAAGCACGTGAGAGAAAAACTCAAATCGTTCCAGAGAGGATTCGCCATCAAAGCCATCAGGGGCTTTCGAACAATATCCGGCACAGCGGCCATAGCGCTAACCGCCATCACTCCATTACACATAAAGATCAACGAAGTAGCCTCGGTGGAACAAGCCAAACTCACCCAACAAACCTTACTTACCTGCCCAATGACATCACCATAGAGCGACCCGTACCGCCACATTCATTACTGCACCCTGCCGAGAGACAAACTATAACAATAACAACTGCCTACACGCAGGAAGACATCGAAGCACAGAACATCCCTGGAACCACAGCAATCTACACTGATGGCAGCAAGCAGGAAGAACGAGTGGGGGCCGCATTTTTGGCATACCACCCTAATGGCAAACGCACAACAAGAGCCTATAAACTTCACAGCAGCTGCTCTGTCTATCAGGCCGAGCTACTCGCCATCACTAAAGCTTGCGATTGGACAATCCAAAAACAAATAAACAACGTCACCATATACACGGACTCCTTGAGCGCCACACAGGAAATCAGTAACACAAACAGCACAAACCCGTTTGTTGCTCACATACACCTGGCATGGAAACAAATCACAGAAAACAGCGGCACGTTCAAGATCGTCTGGGTCAAAGCACATGTTGGCATAGAAGGCAATGAGGCGGCGGACACTGCGGCAAAAGCCGCAGCCCACTCACATCGCAGTTATGAATACACACACTTCCCTGTCAGCTATGTCAAAAAACTAGCGAAGAAAAACAGCTACACAGCAAGCAACGCCATATACCTGGAGGGCCAACCGGGTCAACACATCCGTGACATCCTGCCCAACCTGGATGCCATTAACAAGCTCCGGGCCTCCACGGACATTGATTTCTCGTGGGCACAAATTCTCACCGGCCACGGCTACTGTCGGCAATACCTCAACCGTTTCCAAATAACATCTACGAACAAATGCCCATGCGATCCCAGCACCATCCAGAGTTTCAGCCACCTGCTGCAACACTGTCCCAGATTCTCCGCCGAGAGATATCGCCACGAAGCCACATGCCACCACTTCGACATCAGCCCATACACCATCACCGAGATCACCAACAACGAAAAATGCACCAAATCATTCAGTCAGCTGGTGCATAGGGTGGTGCTGCAGCTGAAGGAGTATAACGCCTCTCAAACACCCACATCATAAAAGTGATTTATAATAAACATTATGTAAGGGTTAATTTTAAAGAGTTTTTTTTATTATTATTATTTTTTATTTCATATAATGACGAGACGAGCATGTCGTTCGCCTAATGGTACGCGATATGACCACCCATGAACAGTAGCAACACCATCCAGCACCTTGACATAAAAAAGTACTGTGTGGCATTCCACTGCGCTCGTCATCCTGACACATAAGATGTTAAGCCTCCTTATGTCCAGTAGTTACACTGGCTACAATGTCCTTCAAACCGAAACGCAACAATACATGCACACTACTGCTTAGCGGTAGAAATAGATACTGCGGTAGTACCCACCCAGTTGGACTCTTACATATGAGAGCCCTACCACCAGTAGTATTTAAGGTTATATTTACAAAATTATTTTGGACTACATAAATTATTGACGATTTTTATACTGTAATGTCACTAACAACTCTTGTCACAAAAAATAATATTATATTATAATTTTTTAGCTCGTCACGCTTTAATTCATCTACAACTGCTACTTCATACCATATATACCCAGTATCTAAGCCAGCGCCAGTTGGGACGGTTGAACTGTTATTTACAGCTTACAGCTGAACACTTCCATCTTTAGCCTTTTGAAGTCCACTGAACGCTGAACACAGGCTTCCCCCAAAGATTTCCAGACCAACCTGTCAGAAGCAGCTGAACACTTTATCAACTTTTGATAATAATAATATGTAAGAATGAAGTGTATTGATTTTTCAAATCTTTAAAACACAATAATATGTTGAAACAGCTTTTTTGACATAGTACTAATTTTATAATGATATTACAGTAGTAATAATTAAGCAAACAATTTATAACAACTTTGCGATATCCGTAGGTCACAATTAAATTGTCATCGCTGACGAGCGGTGGTAGCGACGCGGTGCGGTGCTGGGTGCGGGAGGGGGGGGGGGGGGGGGATTTTACCGCACTATGCACCACTCACCATATTATTACACTGTAGGGGTTTCTTTCTCCGCCCTGTGGATTGGGGGCGTTTGGAGAATTCCACCACGGTATCCCCTGCCTGTCGTAAAAGGCGACTAATAGGGGCCACCGGGGGTCGCAGGCGGGCGGCAGGGGGCTGTCCGTCTTTAATTTTGTGTTCTTAGTGGCACATTGTTGCGATCCCTGTGATGGACGACAGCGTGGCTGGTAGGCCTCACGTTGCCGTTGACGCTGAGAGCGTCCTTCGGTGTGCGGGGGCTTCTGAGCCCCCCCCAAATAGGAGACGGGCCGCACTAGGCGGCACCGCGCAGGGGCGGCTGCGGACGACAACTTAGACACTTCCGTCAGAGGAAGCCCACAGCCGTCCCTAATGCGCCGAAGATGGCCACCGCGGAGTTTTGGTTGGTATGCCGTGCGTTGTACATAGGTTAGGGACTCGGCCCGGCGGTCGCCCGATGGTTACATCTCTCCGGGCGGCTCAACACCGGGTCGTAAGGCACGGTGAACCCAACATAACCGCTCAGTCGCCCCCCTTGAAGGCTGGGCGGTAGTAATAAGTCACTTTCTCCGCGAAAAAAAAAAAAAAAAAAAAAAAAAAAAAAAAAAAAAAAGGGGTTTCTTTCTGTTCACGATTATTTTCTCTACTAAAAGTGATCGAGCATTGTCTACACGTAAAGGTAATGAAATAATGTAAATCATAGAGGTGTACCGTGTAGACCTCTAGTCATCATTTTCTTATTTTTATTAACCGACTTCACAGGAGATTATCTATTTCTTGCAATTGCTTTTAATTGTGTTAGAATATATTTTTTTTTTACCTATTTCACAAAAGCACTACAGTAGTGTCAGCCACTCGTGTCATAATGTAAGTGTTCTATGAAGATTTTCCGGCAGTTGTGCGCAATCAGGCGCAGCCAGGATGCTCGCAGTGTCCCGCTCCGCGGACTGCGCTCGGCCGGAGCTAAAGGCTGTTATTATTGCCTTAATGAAGGCTTTGCATCACATCACAGATGTCAACACATCGTAAATATTAGATGAAGCGCGCCAGGTCCCCACCACGCCTTGCTTTTGAATACCACTGGGCGTCCCACACGCTGTTATTGCTTATTCACGTTTTTGTCAGAATGTAAGTAACCCCACAGCCAATGTTTTTGATTCTAGCGTGTGGTGGCAAGTTTAGCACGGTGTACTGATGTCACACTGCGCAGGTCGTTGGCGGGCAGTAGCGTGGCGCCGCATCTGCGTTGCCTGCGCATGGTGGGGTTCTGCAGTCTTAGCGCGGGTGTGGAGGGGCGGCGGGGGTGGCACCGGCGTGCTCACGGCGCGTACTGCGCGTTCGCGCTGTCGGCCACTTCTACCTACGTGCTACAGCAACTCATTTATGCTTATCAGGCACGTTAACCGTAGCATACGTACTTAATTGTATATGTTTTTTTAATAGGCCTATTATACGTATAATTCTCATGAGTAATACTATGCGAATACATTAATAGCGTAAAACAACTGAAACTAGGTAAGTACCTAGTTATTTTATTAATATTTGATGTATGTTAGTATTTATTTATTCGGTGCCAACGGTGCTATGATTGTGTGTGTGTGTGCAGGAGCGCGGCGACAAGGAGAAGCTGTCACGAGTAATGTTCATCATGTTGTGTTTCGTGACATGCGTCGCCAAGCAGGTCGTGTTCCAAGTGGACGCGGCGCGGATCGACACACTGGTCGCGGGGATGGCCGGTAAGTGCGTGTCCGTTGCGACGAGGACATTCTTAATGCAGCTCTTACTCACTAAATAGTGAGGGATTTCCGTCTTTCCTGAAAGTTAGAAGATACGTTATTGACCTTCATTTTATGCGATGAAACAAAAATTTATGGAAGTTTGCCGATAAGTGCTGCATGTTCAACACCCAACACACACACCTCTGACTTTTTGGAGTTACAGTGATGCATAATATCCTAAATCAGCTTACATCCCTGAGAATTCTCGTTAAGAAATACAAAATTATGAACTCTACCAACCCGCAATAAGATCAGCTTGGTGGACTAAACTCTCAGTAGTAAAGAAGGCCGTGCTCAGTAGTTGGCATTGGGCAATAATAAAATTTGTATTATAATATATATCCTGATCGGGTCATGATTGATGTAGAATAGTAAAATAGTGTACAGCGTGGTTCTGTTTCATCACAGGCCTACAAAAAAAAACTTTTTTTTTGGTGCAGCTCTGCTGATATTTGTGATCGATAACGAAGTTAATATGCAGTATATTGGTATTATTAATTTCATCTTATGTGACGTCTGGGCGTGTGTGTACAAATAAAACACGGCCAGGTTAGTCAGCATAAAAAAAAAATTAATATCAACAAGAAATTATAATTTAAGTGGTTCCTAAAATGCCCGTCACTTTCCACTTCCTAGCGGGTGCGCAAGTACTCTCCTGGCAGTAGGCCGTAGTGTCTGCTCGGCATCAGTGAATCTCCTTAGGGAAGACAGCTGACGTCCAGAGATTCGGAAGCTGTTGTCTGGAACGATGTACGGGACCAGGAGAGAGAAGTGGTGAACCCGAACCTTGCACCCTGGAATTTTATTGCAACTGGTCTTAGGAAGGATGACGAAAGCGTCTATTGTCCTCTGATTGTAACACAAGTAGCCGAAAGCAAAGCGAGAGTTGCGCTAGCGAAGGCGGAGTGTGTCTTACAATCAGAACGGAGTTTACAAGTAAGAAAAAGGAAAAAAAAGCAACACAAGCAAATTACTTATACAGCTGCAGCAAGAAAGCCAAAGTAGAAAATTACGATGTAAATGCATACAACGTGTTTAATAGTATTTAGGCTTCCGAAAAAACATTGCTACGTATAACACCCAAATTCAAAGTCCAACGGTCTAACGGAACCACACTAATAACTAATCTACATACTATTACAATAAATTCAAAGAAATATTACGTTCAACACTTACCCAAATGGGGGTTTCTACTATGCGTAGGCAATTATAATAAAATTAATTTTATAATGATTGGGATGTGTCCCAATAGTTTAACGGTCACTGATGAATGACGTAGCAACGCACGTAACGGCAGAACAAGATCGATGAGCGACGTGCGTATGCTTCGATGACTACCGTAGGTCTGACCGGGGCGGGGGAACGAGAGACGGCAGCTCGGCTTTTGCGTCGGGCGAGTTCGAATTGGAACCGTTAGAAACGAACCATAGCCGACGCAGAGACCGGTATTGCCGCGTTCAATTGCGTATGATCATAAACTATAGGCTATTCTTTCTATTCCTTTTTTTATCTTAGTAATTATCAATATTCTTTTTAATTAATTTATTTATTAATTCTATGGAAATGATTTTATTAAACAATTATTAAAATTTAATTGAAAATGTAACGTTACTACGTTACACTTATCAGCTCTAGTTTACGTACTATCCCTATTTTTTACTTTTAACGGTCTTGTTCGTAAACAGTTGATCTTGCTATAACATAAATTAAATGTATCTTATTATTACATCGTGGCTAGTAAGTTTGGATGTTATATTAATGACCCTGATATGTTTTGTTTCGTTTGTGGTGATATTGAAAAATCTGCGAAAATATGGATTTTCGATGATGATTTCTGTAATGGTACATACACTGTGATTCGCGTGTATTTTGCTTGCTTCGGTATTGAAATTCGCAACCAAAATAAAACGTGTGTATCTACATCATAATATAAGAACTTATAGTCCAAGCAAAATATGCATTGTACATTTGCAATAATGTTAGAAAGTAATACATAAGTCTATGAAGTTTGAAGTACCTATGATTTAGTAAGAACAAAAAATCAGCATGATGGCTGTTAGTTTCTATGGTGTATAATATAGTGGGCATCAACAAAAACAATCACCACTATTGGAAATATCCCAATATTTCTTCAGCAAAATGACCTCTTCCCTATTGAGAAAATGTTCCAATACATGTTTTTCATTAAGTAGTACAGTAATCGCAGAAGAATCAAACTGAAGTAGCTAGTGTTTCTAAAGTTTCATGAGACAATGACTTTGAATGTTGTAAAGAAACATCAAAACACATCCATTGGTTTGAAGACTTATCTGGCAAGTGATTTGTATGTCTTTATTGACGCAATAAACACATACAAATTGGTTCTATGACGGAAGTGGATCGCCTTGGGTGGAAATCTTTTGTAGCGGGTGCACAGAAATTCCTCAGAAATTATAAGACTGACAATAATATAGAATTAATTGAGGAAATGTTGCTTAGCTTAAAAAAATTGGCTGTTATATGAGCATCAAAATGCACTATCTCCATAGACATATAGACCACTTTCAACATAATTCAGGGGATCTTAGCGAAGAACAAGAAGAACGCTTCCATCAAAATAAAATGACAATGGAGAATAGGTATCCAGGCAGATGAGATGATCATATGATGGCCGAATATTGCTGGGGAATTATATACGATTACCCAAGACAATTTCACTGGAGAAAATCAGGTAAAATATAATTTTTGATGTAGAATTATATAAAAATATTGATATTTCCATAGAAATGCATTATCTTTTATATCCCATAAACTAGAGCTGATACAAAATAACTAATACCATTTTTGATAACGCATGCTCACGCCTTTTATCCCCGAAGGGGTAGGCAGAGGCGCAACTAGTGCACCCACTTTTCGCCAAGCGTATTCCGTCCCATGATGTGATAGGGGGCGAGCCTATCGCCATACCGGGCACAGATTCCAGACTCCGGGCTGATACTGAATAGAAAAATCCAATATCACTTTGCCCGACCCGGGGATCGAACCCGAGACCTATTACCGAGACCGAGTAATACAACTACGCCACCGAGGCAGTCATTTTTGATACCATGTTATAATATATATTTAAAATTAGGTCTTAAATCTAAGCCACCAAAATGTGTGTCGGCCAGTGTTATGAATGCGTATGCGCGGTTATGCAGAGCCGCTGTACAACCCGGCGGCGGAGTGGGCGCGGTCACTGCTGCGCGAGACGGCGCGCGGCGCACGTCGGCTGGCGCTGATGTACGCGAGCTGCGCGGTGGCCACGTGCGTGCTATGGATCGTATTACCGGTGCTGGACCACGCGCGCGGCCGCAAAGTGGACTTTTCCTTCTGGGCGCCCATCGACAACACGCACACCGCGAAGTATGCACCTAAGTTTTATTCATCAACATCATAATCAGCTACGTAAAGTCCATTGATGAAGCATAGGCCTCTTCTAAAGATTTCTAGACGGACCTGAAAAGTGACCTACATCCAGCGTTAAGTGCATTATAGCATCAAGATTTATTCATATTTATTTTTAATATGTAGTTGTGTTTGTAGAGCGTAAAGAGCGTAAGACTAACATGTTATATAACTGGAGTTTTGTCTAAAGACTGTCTCACTCACTCGCGTCAATGTAGAACAACTCTTTACATTACGGCCGCATTGGTGGATAGTTCATTGTTTTGGCGCCACAGACAATGCGTTTAATATGTAACAGTTAAATGTGTTAAAGAGAATACGGATTAATTACAATTTTTGGCCGAAATGCTTCCATGTGATCTGACTTATTTTCTTTTTGTGAATTTATGACAATTTATAACATTAAATGCAGTTACAAAATTACTAGTGAATTGTTGTCAGGTTCCTAGCACTGCTGCTGTACTCGTTCTACACGACCAGCCTGGTGGGCGTCGGCAACACCACGATGGACGTGTTCATTGCCACCGTGCTGCATCAATGCAAGACGCAGTTCACCATACTTAGGTGAGTTTAGCTCGGGCGCGAAGGCGCGGTAAATCCGTCTCACACTACCATCTGCTCTGTTCCACAGGATCAACCTGGAGACGCCGGTGGAGCGTGCGAAGGCGGCGAGCGGCGGCAAGCGAGATCAATACGACTTAGTCGCGTATGAACTACTCGTCGAAAGCCTCGTTCATTACCAGAAAATTACAGAGTATGTGCTTACTCTTAACACCTCGTTAGTAAGTGCTTAGTTCTGAAGTCTCGTGTTCAGCGTGACTGACCAATGTGGTGTGTGTTGCGTGTGTGGCAGGACGTGCGCGCTGCTGCAGGACATATTCAGCGCGGCTCTACTCGTGCAGTTCGGCGTTGGCGGCTGGATACTGTGCATGGCTGCTTACCAGATTGTCAGCGTGAGTGTGATTCTTATGATTAATACACAATATGGACGGTTTTTATACATCTACTGTAACAACACAGAATGTCATGTTAAGCGCATAATTCGGCAGTTGGACGTGATGAGCATCGAGTTCGCTTCAACGACTCTGTTCATCGTGTGCATCCTCACCGAGCTGTTCCTGTACTGCTACTATGGCAACGAGGTGGCAGTGGAGGTGAGTGCTATGGTGCTGCAGTGACGTGCTTGTGTGCGTGTGTGAGTGTGTGCGCGTGTATGTTGCAGAGTGACCTGGTTTTGCAGTCGATGTATGCGCTGAAGTGGCTGGCCGTGCCTCGGCGCGTGCGGCGCGCACTGCTGGTCGCGATGGAGCGCGCGCAGCGACCGCTGCGACCCGCTGCCGGCTCCGTGCTGCCGCTCACACTCGACACATACGTCAAGGTGAAGTTTCAATTAAACCGTAAATCCTTCTTGCAATCTTCTTCTTTATATTTTACCTACATCAGATATTGTGTTCACAGATCCTAAAGTCATCGTACAGTTTCTACGCAGTACTGCGACAGACCAAGTGAGCGGGCCAGGGGGCCTAGACAAAAACCAAGCGTGGCGTTATCCGTACACGCTAACGCATAAACGTCAAACGCTAACGCTTAAACGTTAGCGTGACCAAATTGGTAGACAAAGTACCCACTGCACGCCAGACGCCCATTCCGCAGCGTCGTGCGGATAGAAGCATGAAATTCTATAAGTTACTCTATGGTATAGCGTGAGAGGTTGTCAAAATATTGTTATTTTGTGCAAGCAAATTGAAACGTTCCAGTTTTTTTAGAAATTTAAAGTAAAGTTTTTCAAGAGGGGATTAAAATATCACCCAAAATCTAATCTTAGACTACTTGCAAGCTCTGAAAAATTCACTTAATTGTTAGATTTTATGAAAAGGTGGGTTTATTATGATATTTTTTTATTAACTTCCTTCATTTCAATTTGTTTTAAGCACTTACTTGTGTCGATAAATTCCTACCTATAAATATCACTCATAAATGCATAACTAACGTTTTCAATAAATCTCTTATTGAGTTGGTACTTGCGCTGTAAGGGATGGACATTTTTGTAGAGCAAATTGTTAACTTTCAATATATGGTTCTTATGTTTAAAGATACATTCTTTACTTATTCTAAAACTACTAATAAACTCCGATTCCTGCATCTCTGAAATTGTTTCCATTTCACAGCGATATATTCTTGTTCGACGTCTTTCCAATGATATTTCGTTATTAGTGGCTCATAGTGTTCTTAAACTATGATTAATTATGTAAAAAGCAATAATTATCACTAAATATCTTATTGAAAATAATATTTATAGCCGTAGCGTGAGGTCGAGAAGTGTTGATAAAGAAAGCGTGACACAGTGTCGCTAAAGAGCAGTTTCGGCTGTCAAAAATGACACTTGTCTACCATTTGTATGAAATTTTTTCCGTTCGACGCTTTGGACGACACGCTATCGCTAACGCTCCATTCCACGTGCGGAATACAAAATTTTGTCTACCAAGTTTTGCAGCAGTCACGTGACTTGTCTAGAGCATATGTCACTTCCATACATTTTGATCTTTCCGTAAGTGTAAACGCTAACAGAAAAGGGTTTTTGTCTAGACCCCCAGTTCCAAGTCCGCAAATCGTGTACACATTAACGAGCGTTTAACCCGTACAAACCGCCAGATATTTTACAAAGCACGTCATGCAGGCAATCTTCATAACTGGAGGTATGTGTGGACCAAAGGGGGCAAGATATTCGCTCGTAAGGAGGATGGCCGAAAAGTGGAGCGCATTATACGCGAGGATGATATTCATCGAATTTTTGGACAGTAGATAGTTTGCCGTATTTATTTATACAGCTTTTCCTTTATGTGTTTTTCCTCTTTTTTTGCTTGTTTGCCTATATACTGTTCGTGAGAATGGAGAAACTATTGTTTTGGTTTACTATGCTTTTGTGTAGACATCTGGGCACTGCTGCTTTTATTACTTGTTTTCCGAGAATGAAATCCACTTTTGTTCACAAAATTTTTGCTCACATATCCATAATTTATAATAATGATTATAATATACACATTATCTATTTAATTTTACAAATACTTACAATTATTTACACAATATTATATTACTCATTAAAATATTTTAGTACGTATGTACATCAACAACCAATTAATTATAATTTACAATATAACTATTTACAATTAACTATTTACAATTTAAACAATTTTATACTAGCTCCTGTGGACTTAGCAATACATAATATTCTGTCACTTTTTGTCAGTCTCGTTTCATTTGTTGAGTGGCCTGGCGGGGGAAATGTCTAAGTTTTTAAAGATCGGTTTGTTTAATGCGGGCTCTCTTGGAACTAACCATGACAATTTTGTCGCTGCGGTGACTCGTAATGATATTGATATTCTGGCTATAAACGAGACCTGGCTACGAGTGGGTGAGGAGAGCCGTGCCCCAGCCCTGCCGGGGTACCGCTTGCGGCACATTCCTAGACCGCGCGAGCTACGATCGCGGGGTGGAGGTGTTGGATTCTACTTTAAGCGAGATATTAATCTAAGGAGCTTACCACACCCCGTATCCCCAGCGCATACTTCCGTTGAGCAGATGTGGCTCTCTCTGACCCTTAATGGGAAGAAGCTGGTTATTGGCACAGCATATCGTCCACCCTGGTTGGATACTGATCTATTTTTTGACGCAATATCTGACTCGATTAGCTCATTCTCTAATTATGACAATATTATTTTATTAGGTGATTTTAACATTAATTATTTTTGTAGTACAGACATAAAAACAATAAAATTCATGACATTTCTATCTTGTCTTAGTTTATCTCAACTAGTTACTGAGGCGACCCACCATACAGATACCAGTCACACACTCATTGATGTTATCTGTTCGGACTTATGCTCTAAAAAAGTGATGGTTGAGCATGTAGGCTCTTTGTATGGTCATTGCTTTATAGGCTGCGAATTTATCATTAAACGCGCAAAACCGATTCCGCGCATTATAACATATAGACATAAAAAAAATATTGACATTAGTGCTTTTAACACAGATTTACAAGCTATTAGATGGGACCTAATCTCCTCCTTAGACAATGTTAATGACATTGTAAGCGCCTTAACGTCTAGCGTTACAGCACTTTTCGATCTTCATGCCCCTTTAAAAACTAAGAACATCAAATATCGCTCCTATCCGTGGATTACGGATACTATTAAAATTATGATGCGGTTGCGTGATGAAGCCTCGAGGGACTACAACAAAAATAAGTGTGATAATAAGAAAGAATACTATAAAAATCTAAAATCGGTCGTCAACAAGGCACTCTTTTATGAAAAAGCTTCCTATTTTAAATATTACATTAATTGTAATATAAATAAGCCCAAGTTATTATGGAAGAATCTCAAAACAACCTTACTTCCAAGTAATGATATAGAGTTGCCTGTTTTCTTCAATGACCCAAACATTATAAATAATCACTTTCTGAATATCCCAGGTAGCACTGATGTTTTGGGTTTAAAGGTGGCCCTCGAGAAAACCGAGGCCATTTGTTTCCACGGGCCTCGGAGAGGGCCACCGGCCGGTGCCCACATCGTGGTTGAGGGGGTGCGGATTCCCATCGGCAAAGATATGAAATATCTAGGCTTAGTCTTAGATAGCCGATGGAAATTCCGCGCCCATTTCAAGAAACTGGGGACGAAACTGTCTCGGGCAGCGGGCGCTCTTTCCAGCCTGCTGCCCAACCTGGAAGGTCCTGGCATCCCTTGCCGGAGGTTATATCACGGAGTCGTGCGGTCCATGGCCCTCTATGGCAGCCCCGTTTGGGCTGACTCCCTGAACCGCCCCTGCGTCGCCCTCCTGCGCACTCCGCAGAGAGCTTTGGCGCAGCGGGCGATCAGGGCGTACCGCACGGTCTCTTTCGAGGCGGCTTGTTTGTTGGCCGGATTTCTGCCCTGGGATCTGGACGCCAAATCCCTCTCCGATGTCTTTCATTGGCGGGAGGAGGCGTCCAGTCGCGGGCAACATCCGGCCCTGAAGGAGGTGGAGGCCATGAGGGCCTCCCTACGGCGAGCCGCCGTGGAGGAGTGGCGTCTCAGGCTGGAGGCCCCGTCAGCGGGGCTCAGGGTCGTCGCGGCAGTGCGTCCTGTCTTTGCCGAATGGCTGGACAGGCGCCACGGTGCGGCAACGTTTCGCCTGACGCAGGTGCTCGCCGGGCATGGCTGCTTCGGTGAGTACTTGTGGCGGGTAGTGAGGAAGGAGGTGTCGGCCGTGTGTCACCACTGTGACAACTGCCCGCTGGATACGGCCCAGCATACGTTAGAGTTCTGCCCAGCCTGGGATGAGGAGCGCAGCGCTCTCAGAGCAGTCGTCGGAGGAGACCTCTCGCTGCCGGCCGTGGTCGCTTCCATGGTCGACAGCCGGAGGTCCTGGCGTGCGGTGGCACACTTCTGTGAGGTGGTCCTCTCGCGGAAGGAGAGTGCCGAGAGGGATCGGAGGCGCGGAGATCCCTCCCGCCGCCAGACAAGACGTAGGAGGCGCCGGGTGGACGACTGACCGGCGTCTTCCGCCCTGTGGATTGGGGGCGTTTGGAGAATTCCACCACGGTATCCCCTGCCTGTCGTAAAAGGCGACTAATAGAGGCCACCGGGGGTCGCAGGCGGGCGGCAGGGGGCTGTCCGTCTTTAATTTTGTGTTCTTAGTGGCACATTGTTGCGATCCCTGTGATGGACGACAGCGTGGCTGGTAGGCCTCACGTTGCCGTTGACGCTGAGAGCGTCCTTCGGTGTTCGGGGGCTTCTGAGCCCCCCCCAAACAGGAGACGGGCCGCACTAGGCGGCACCGCGCAGGGGCGGCTGCGGACGACAACTTAGACACTTCCGTCAGAGGAAGCCCACAGCCGTCCCTAATGCGCCGAAGATGGCCACCGCGGAGTTTTGGTTGGTATGCCGTGCGTTGTACATAGGTTAGGGACTCGGCCCGGCGGTCGCCCGATGGTTACATCTCTCCGGGCGGCTCAACGCCGGGTCGTAAGGCACGGTGAACCCAACATAACCACTCAGTCGCCCCCCTTGAAGGCTGGGCGGTAGTAATAAGTCACATTCTCCGCGAAAAAAAAAAAAAAAAAAAAAAAGGTAGCACTGATGTTAGTTTCTCACAACTAACCTTCTTTGAATACCACAAATTTAATGATACTACCTTTCAGTTGAAGGAAGTTAGTTTGGAATGTGTAAGCAAAATTATAAGCAGTCTGAAATCCAATGCTGAGGGCTGTGATTGTATCACATTGGATATGTTAATTATGACATTTCCCTATACTATTGATACCATTAGAAACCTTATCAATACATCCATAGCTACCACTACATTTCCTGATATCTGGAAATATGCAATTGTTCGTCCATTACCAAAGCATACAAACCCTTCAGAGCTGAAAGATCTGCGACCTATAAGTATTCTGCCTTGTTTATCCAAAGTCATTGAGAAAGCTATTTGTAAACAATTAGTGGATTATCTAGAACATAATAATATTTTGCCTGAGACACAGTCGGGTTTTAGAAAAGGGCGTAGTACAGTGACAGCAATGCTTGATGTGACAGATAACATACTGTGCTCTCAAGACGAAGGTATGTGTACACTACTGGTATTGCTGGATTTCTCAAGGGCTTTTGACTCAATTAATATTAATCTTTTGCTGTCTAAGTTATCTTACTACGGTTTTGACTCCAAATCCCTAAAATGGTTCCATAGTTACTTGAGTTACCGCTGTCAGGTTGTGAAACTTAGCTATGAAAATGGATCTACTTTGATATCAGACAGAGCGGCTGTTACTAGGGGGGTACCACAGGGTTCTATCCTGGGACCAATCTTGTTTATTCTATACTTGTCTGATGTAACTATGCATATCAAGCACTGCAAATTTCATATTTATGCAGATGACATACAAGTGTACATATCTTTTAAACCAGCAGAAATCAATAACGCAGTATTTAAACTAAATGAGGATCTTACTAAAATTGCTGACTGGTCTACACGCAATTGTCTACTCTTGAATCCCGACAAAACTAAGTACATCGTTTTTGGTACCAAGCATCAGCTGCGTAGTCTTAGCCAACCAATTAACCTCCAACTTTTGGGCAATCCTATTGAGCGAGTATATGAAGCTCGCAACTTGGGTTTGCATATGGACAGTGAGCTTCGTTTCGAGAAGCATGTTGCAAATTTAGTTAAGAGCTGTTTTTATAAATTAAAGGTGTTATACAAAATGAGGCCATATCTGCAGGAAAGTTTGCGCTTACAGCTTGTAGAATCACTTGTCCTATCAAGACTGAACTACATGGATACAGTCTTTGGCCCTCGCTTACTAGCCAGAACTCAAGGACTTATTCAGCGAGTGCAAAATGCCTGTGCCCGCTTCTGTTTCAAGATTCCATTGAGAGCCCACGTCACCCCTTATCTTAACACACACAAAATTTTAAAAATGCGACATAGGCGTAAACTCCATCTTGCCTGTCTTCTCTTTGGAGTCTTGAAGCATAAAACACCTGGCTATCTTCATAGCAAATTGTCCTGGGCAACAGGTCACACCTCACGTGGGCCTCGGCAGTGTGCAAAACAGCTCTACACTCACAGTCATAGTTCAGCGGCTTTTAGAGGTAGTTTCCGGTACACAGCCACTAAATGTTGGAACAATATCCCTCCGCCAATCAGAAACCTGCAAAACATTAATGGTTTTAAGTTAAAGCTCAAAAATTTTATACTTGACCATCAAGTAGCTCAGGGACTCCTTAAGCATGATACCAGTGCTATATAAAATAAAGTAATGCTTGGTTTTCTCAAAAATGTTGCTCTGTAGTCAACTTTTATACAGAGTTGCTATTATTATGATATGTATTATTGTCTCACTATTGCTCCTACTTACGTTTCAGCTTATGCTCCTTGGACAGTGGGTAACAGATGTCTACACAATCGCTCTTGTCTGTGTGTTAATTAGTGTTGTTAATTAATTAATAGTGTTGTTGTTTTCGATAATATGATTTAGTTTTATTTTAGCTTCTAATTATTTTTTATGTCATTTTGTTCGTTTTATTTTATTTTTATTTTATTTTATTATACAAAGTTTTTTGTCTTCCGTGACAATCATATCAAACGGCCCAACGGAAGACCAGCGTTGGCTGTACTGCCAACATATTGCTGAGTTGGAGCCTGCTTGCAGCAAAGTGTTTTTTATCTGTTTTTATTTTATACGTGTATAATTTGTGTTTGTTGCAAATAAATTTAATTTCTTTCTTTCTTTCTTCTTTCTTTCCAAGTGAGCGGGCCAGTTCCTTCGGCTTGATGACTAAAATAAATATGTAGTACTTATTTAAACATTAGTTTCATTTATTTAAACGCCTCCAAACTTGAACTTGAAAAAGTAGACGACAGCCTAGTTGGGAATGGAACGATCGATCTGCCGAGACTATGTCCGGAGCTCTTTGGTCCAGAGGCTCAATAAACCACGGCACTCACCTCTGATTTTTCGAAGTTACGTGTGTATTGTTTATCAATTATCGTTCGCTTTAACGGTGAAGGAAACCTATATATACCTGAAAATTTTTCATGAGAATTTCAAGGGTATGTGAAGTCTGCTAACCAGCACTAGGCCAGCGCGGTGGACTAAGACCCCGCTCAGTAGTAGAGGAGGCCCGTGCTCAGTAGTAGAGGAGGCCCGTACTCAGTAGTGGGCAGTATATAATACAGGGCTGATTGCATTGCACTCTGGTTTGGTGTCATTGGCACTTCAAAATATACCCACCCCGTAGAGAAGGTATATGCAATACCAGAGTAATTTCTATAAAAAATATTCGTCGTCATTATAGGTGATCAGTATTGTCTTAGTAGGTATATTATTCAAAACAAACTTAATATCAATATTATTATGATTATTACATCAGAACGAAATTATACACAGTGAAAACCATTTATATTTTCAGTTTAGGAAGAACGAGTCTTACTTACGTTAGTAGTAGCACAGTGAGCAATTTGCCGCCATATGCGACACACCGACACTACCTGGGGTTATTACCGCACTCAATTTCTTCTAATTTCCAAAACAAGTAGTTTAGTTACGGGGGCAGCTACTAAGGCGGTTGACCTTGACGATTAATCGTGTACAAAATAGCACGAATTTTCTGCCGCAGCGTTAAAATGCTCATAGCGTGAGTACTTTGGCTTTGAAAAAAAATGTCACCTATCCAACTTGCATAGCCATACACTCCTTTCAAAAGTTAGATCAAATTAGGGTATTCTACCTGTGTGAGATTTCCGATTTGGAAAAACTTTTCTGATTTTCCTTTGTCGATATAAGTTGACCCAGGTAGATGTATTCAGTTACATTTTCTATTTTCTCGTTATCAACTCTAATGGAAACTGGTTGGCAGGAGTTAGTCATTATTTTTGTTTTAGCTGTATTCATAGATAGACCTGCTTTAGCACTTTCATCTGAAAGTTGTTGTAACATTTGTTCTAGATTACTTGGACATTCGGAGAATAATATAAGGTCATCTGCGAAACGCAGGTGGTTTAAGTTCTCGCCGTTGATGTTGAGTCCATAATTATTCCAGTCTATATTGCGGAAAATCATTTCTAGCACTGCCGAAAATAATTTAGGAGAAATAGGATCACCTTGACGAACACCTCGTTGGATAGGAAACTCGTCACCCGTTCTATCGAGCTTAATTTGAGCAGTGCTTTTTGAATAGATGTTTTGAGTATTCTTATATACTTTGCTTCTATTCCCTGTTTCTTTAGTGCATCCCATATGTATTCGTGTTCTAGGCAATCAAATGCCTTGCTAAAATCGACAAATCCCAAGAAATAAACTTTATTGTACTCTTTGTATTTTTGCATGACTTGTCTTAAAACATGTATATGGTCGATGGTTGAGAAATTACTGCGAAAACCTGCTTGCTCAATTTGCTTGATACAATTAATAAGGAAATAGAAAGAAGAATTTCCAATACTTGGAGAAGGTATTGGTCTCTCAGCGAGATAATGAAAAACGACGAAATGCCCATAAAAGAAAAGAGGAAAATATACAATATGTGTATCTTACCATGCCTAAGTTACGGATGTCAAACATGGGCATTAACAGGGCAACTAGTAAACAAAATTAAAGTTTGCCAAAATGGCATAGAAAGAAGTGTCATCGGGGTTAAAAGAAGAGATAAAGTAAGATTACAGAAAATAAAAAGAGTAACGCAGTTTAACAATATTGAAAAAGTATACAAGAAATTAAAATGGAAATGGACAGGACACATGATGCGAGAGAAAACAGAGAAATGGACCAGAACAATAACTGAATGGTATCCGAGGGATGGGAAAAGGAAGAAAGGTCGACAGAACAAACGATGGGAAGATGACATCAAAAAAGTGGCGGGACCAGAATGGACCAGAATAGCAAAAGATAGGGAAAAGTGGAAATCTTTAGAGGAGGCCTTTGTCGAAGGACAAGCTGTTCAAGAAGCAATAGAACCGGTTTCCGATCAAGAGTAAAACATTTGTAATTATAAAACTTAGTATAAGTGTAACAGCAATAAAGGCTATTTTTATTTTATTTTATTTTATTTATTCTGATTTTCCTAATGTCGTAAAAATAGAATTCTTCGAAGCCCGAGAGCCAATTCCTCTTTACGGACAATGAATTGTAATCCACAATAGTTCCGAAGAGCCACTTGGTAGATCATACCTGTACGTTGCGCTGAGACCTAATCATTGTCTGCGCATCACCATAATGTTCCAAGGGGAAATGTTGACAGGCAGAAATCCTACACTCACGTCGCGTCGGCGGGACAGCAGCATTGAGCCATAGTTCATTGGCGTATATTAATAAAACCAGCGAGGAATAAATAATTATTGGTGACGAGAACAGCGCGGCGGCGCGGCATGTGTCATCTGTCGGCTCATGCATATTGTATGGGAGCATGCCAGCGACGATCGCGGGGCGTGTCGGCCCGTCCTACGTTGCCCTGCAATTAATCTGTTAGCGCCGCCGTAATTGTCTCGGCCACATGTAATTAAATCGTTACCGTACTAATCCGTACCGTCCCGCACCGACCCACTTCACCCCGCACCCTTCTATAATACTGATTTGAACGAATTAAAAATACTTTTGCTTCAATCACATTTACAGGGACACACGATGCTGTACCAAATGTGAGTTCAATACTGAATTAATTTTGAGATAACTTATATCTGGGTGAATATTTGAACATAGACATATTCGGTGTTAAAAAAAATTGTTCAAATATTGATCCCAATTGCGATCTTTATCGATTCGATGTACAGTTTATAGTACTTAGTGCACTGGGTGCCTAATCGGTGTATATAATTATAATTATACATTAACTTGTTACTACTTATTCACTAATAGTAACTATTTGCTTCCTTTACCCACTATTTTATTTATCTATTTATTCTTATTCGTCTAATACAATCAATCCGTGAGTCAATTCATTAAGTGAGGGTTCCAGTTGAAATACAGCGCCAGGCACACCTTGCCTGGCATTTTATGCTGAACTGGATCCTTTTCGACAGTATCATGGGATGCACGTTACCCGCATGCCTTATGTAATATGTATTATCTTTTTGCTTATTGTTTGTGTGCGTCCCAGTATATTGTGCGAATCAATGTTTCTTTCTTTCTTTCTTCCTTACTTATATACTATATAAATCAAAGGCACAGTATTTCAATCGAGCTCACGGTCACTCAGCGAGCTATGGAGAGGGCTATGCTAGGTGTTTCTCTACGCGATCGAATCAGAAATGAGGAGATCCGCAGAAGAACGAAAGTCACTGACATAGCCCAGCGGATTAGCAAGCGTGTTGTATTTTTGTATTACAAAATAAAAGCAAAACAGAAATTAAAATGTACAACGTATTTAATTGAGAGATTACCAAAGAGTACAGAGTAAACATAAAGACAAGAATAGTGAGGTACACATAAACTAGTGATGAGACTAAAGTTGCAAATAGTAACAATTGGTATGATAGAAAGGTCTCAAATTTATAACTACAACAAAGCTGAAGTGGCAGTGAGCAGTGCACATAGTTCGAAGAACTGACGGCAGATGCGGCAAAAAAGTTCTCGAGTGGAGACCACGTACTGGCGAGCGTAGCGTCGGCAATCCACCTGCAAGGTGGATA
Organism: Sphinx pinastri; assembly: GCA_947568825.1. NCBI lineage: Eukaryota > Metazoa > Arthropoda > Insecta > Lepidoptera > Sphingidae > Sphinx > Sphinx pinastri. The sequence continues at coordinate 78,382 of OX387617.1, forward strand.
GACGACTTGATAAAGGTCGCAGGAACACGCTGGATGCAGGCCGCTTTTGACAGGTCCATCTGGAAATCTATGGGGGAGGCCTATGTTCAGCAGTGGACGTCATGTGTACAATGCGGAAATGTATCGATAATTGTTATCTATTTAACCGATTAAATTGAATGGCGGTCAGTTCTAAAGGCGTGCTACGTGACATTCGTACTCTCAAATTTAGTACGGTTATCTATTACGATCCATTGGAAAAATGTTTAGTATGCTTGTCGTATTAGGCCTTTTACAGTTGACAGATCAGGATCCTATATAAAAGTATTGCAATTTTTTATAATTAGTTGTGTTTGCGCGTATTAATCCTTGGACGCCCGCCGTGGACACCGGTGTCCATTTATATAAGGAAATTAGCTTATTGCGTTGCGTTGCGTTGGCGTTGACGGGTTAATTAATAATTACAACTATATGAAAGAAAGAAAGAAAGAAAAACGATTTATTTAATAACCAAATAACTTTAATAAACAGGAATAACAGTGCTAAGTGTTGTGCAGGTTATGAAGACGTTTATTTTGGTTACAATGTATTTTGCAAAGATAAATGGGCAGGTAAAATACCTTTTTTATGATTTATTAACATGTACTTAAATACCTAAACCGATGGAGTATAAGCGATTAGCAGTAAACAGTCTGCTTTTAATTGTATTATAAGACAGTTTATTCTGTTTTGAGATACAAAATACTGCTTTTTGACCACAGTGGTCAGATGTTAAATCACTCAAATTAGCTTTACTCAGACATGGATTGCAAGCGCTGCAGACATATTTCGCCTTGCAAAGGACAAAAGAAGATATGCTGAGCTGACTGCCAACCTTCACTAGTTGGAGAGGCATTACAAGAAGAAGAAGAAGAAGACATGGACAGCTGCAGAAAATGTTATCCAGACAAATTGCTGTGGTAGCTGTGATTCTAGTAGGCTCACAAAATATTTTTTTCAAGCTAAAGTACATAAATAGATTAATGAGTCTATCTTTTGAGGATGACTGTTCCAATAAATTAATGTTATTCACCACATACTATCATATACGTTTTACTAGAACCTAAACGTTTTAGAGCATCTTCATCTTTATTCTATTATCAGAATAATTTAAAAGAAATACGATCTTCAAAATATTTTTACTACCTTTCGTGCATGGATTGCTAACATTAATTGGGAATTGGGACACTGATGGTAATGAGATTTGAGGCACGTTTTTGAAGAAAACTTTTCTATTTATTGCAATACGGGTATGTTATTCACATCTGTATATAGCCCAGGAACTACGTTTCTGGTAAACAAAAAACACGGGTTGCACTCCGGGAGTGCCGGCAACTGAACACTTGAAACTTGAAACTGAAAACTTGAACATTAACGTTTTGCATTTTTGAATATTTTGGAATGGTTAGGGAATAATTTCGCACGAATTGCTTTATTTATAAAAGTACTAGCATTTATGTAGTAAAATACAATATTTATTTATTGCGCTATCGTCACAAAAATGACAATTTCACTATTTCTTTATAAATCAACTAGCTTTTGCCCGTGGCTCCGCCCGCGTGAATGAGTTTTCCCGGTATAAAAGTCCCGCTTAAAATGTAGCTTATATGACACGTTCGTAGATTTACCATAGCAGCGCCATCTATTGATTACTTACTCAACCCAGTCGAAAGGTATCGACATCTGTTAGAATCATTCATAGCAGCGCCATCTATTGATTACTTACTCAACCCAGTCGAAAGGTATCGACATCTGTTAGAATCATTTGGAGTTAAGATAATTGTGACTGTCAAATAATAACAGACAAATAATTAGCAATAAATTAAAATTGCGACTATAATTTGAGATTTAAACTATCCTATCTCTCAAGTTGGATCAAACTGCACATGGTGTGCGAATTTTATTATAATCGGTTAAGTGGTTTAGGAGTCCATTGAGGACAAACATTGTGACACGAGATTTATATATATTAAGATATTTGAAATAAGAATGTTGTACTCGCTCTTTTGTACTCGTGCCTTACCAACGCTGGGGAAATAAATAAAAATGTAGTCGTTTAAGAATTATAGCTTCTACGCATTGTATTTAAGGTTCATATTAGGTAGTGAGGGATGGTTTTAATGAAGTAAATAAATAAAAATGTAAACGTTTAAGAATTATAGCTTCTACGCATTGTAATTAAGGTTCATATTAGTAAGGGATGGTAAAACCTCCTACGCATTTTCGATCGGTCACGTGATCCTGACGCGAGTTTAACATTTTATACCCATCCCAAAAGTGCTCAACGCCGCTAAAGAAGTTTTCTAATTAGTTTTTGACTACGTAGTTATTTACTTAGAGCCTCGTAAAATGCGCATGTTCAAATATTCACCCATTTAGAGTAAATAAGTCTGCGAATTATCTCTAGAAGTCAAAACAGGCATTACCTACGATTGTAGTTTGCATGTAGGTAAGTTTCCATGTAGTAAAAAGATTTTAATTCGTTATGACCATTCGCTTGCTTAACGTTTACCCCAACTGATCCCGTATCCATAATCCGGTAATAATATTCATAATGTTATAATATATGAGGCGGTAGATCATGGTTGGACGTGCTAAGAGCGTGTGTTCGGGTGTCACCATAGGTCGTTGGCTCGCAGCAGCGTGCGCGTGCACATGCAGCTGCTGCGCTGGTGCGGCTACTGCCGATTGGACGGCGGCGGGAACGGCGCTGGTGCGGACGGCGAGAGCTTGCACCGCGTTTACCGCGCTTTCACGCTGGCGCTCACCGTCGCCTACTTGCTTCAGGAGTGCGTGTATGCCTATCAGGTGCAGTATCATCGGAACTGTCCGTGTCACTTTATATGAGTACTAGTGGCACGAATTCACTGTGACGCCGTGACGCCTGCAGGAGCGGCACGACATGGATAAGGTGGCGCGCGTGATGTTCTTGCTGCTGTGCCATATCACCTCCATTGCCAAGCAGCTCGTGTTCTATCTGGATGCGGACCGAGTGGAGCGCCTGGTGGCTGGTCTCGATGGTAATTCTAAATTGTGAACAGCTTTTATTCTTTTGGTTTCCTTCCATTAATATTATTCGCCGTTTTTGTTCTTGTTCTTTTCCATGTTAGCGAGTTGAAAACAGAATTTAATATCTATATAAAGCAACAAATACATTCAATGTAAACGTAAAGGTGTGGATATTATTCAGTCAGTAACACAGTTTGGCGGTTTTGGGCGCAGATCCGCTGTATAACCAGCAGACGGGCGGCGCGCGGCGGCTGCTGGAGGCGACGGCGACGTGGGCCTCGCGCTTCGTGCGTCTCTACTCAGGATGCGCAGTGGTCACCTGCACTCTGTGGATCATCTTTCCAGTGATATACCATCTGCGTGGGCAACAAGTGGAGCTTCCATTCTGGATTGGCGTGGACTACTCAAGCTCGCACTGGTAAGGCGCAATGTGCCAATAGCGAGACGTGCTATGGAGGCTCCTCCATCAATAAGTAGAGATTAGTGACATGTTGCAGGTTTGCGGTGGTGTTGCTGTACTCGTACTACGTCACAACACTGGTAGGCATCGCCAACACCACTATGGACGCGTTCATGGCTACCGTGCTAAACCAGTGCAAGACTCAGCTCACTATCTTGCGGTGAGTTACTTGTGAGCACGTGCGTGTAACTATTTCAGTGTGCTATGAGATCTATTGACGCGTGTTCCAGCTTGAATTTCGAGAGTCTACCCGAGCGTGCTGCGGCAGCGGCAAGCACCGGCGCGGGCTACCGTGGCAGATACGAGGCGGCGCTGATGGCGTTGCTGCTGCAATGTCTCACGCACTACAAGCACATAGTCGAGTAAGTACACGGGAGAGCACTGGAGCCCCAGCGAACACTCACTCACAAGAGCAATATTATCTTCTGTTACAGCACGGCGGGACTTCTGCAACGCATTTTTGGCACTGCAATACTCATTCAGTTCGCCATTGGCGGCTGGATCCTATGCATGGCCGCTTACAAGATAGTTAGCGTGAGTTTGCTGTTTAACACTAGGCCTCGGTGAGGCGTGGAGTTCTCCACTATATCTATGTACGGTGTTCACAGTTGAGCATGCTGAGCATCGAATTCGCGTCCATGGTGCTGTTCACGAGCTGCATCCTCACCGAGCTGTTCCTCTACTGCTACTACGGCAACGAGGTCACCGTGGAGGTGGTACCTACTGAGTAGATGTGACTGGTTGTGAGTTGTTCTCCCAGTATCAGTGAGTGAACGTGCGTTATGTCCGTAGAGCAATCGGCTGGTAGAGTCAATCTACAGCATGGAATGGGTGGAGACGGGAGTGCGGTTCAAGCGCGCGCTGCTGATCGTTATGGAGCGCGCCAAGCGGCCGCTGCGCCCCGCCGCCGACCTCATCATCCCGCTGTCGCTCGACACATTCGTCAAGGTCCGTGCAATACCGACACCGCGTTCTCCACAGTTAGCACTTGCGCCCCACCTATGCGGCATATGGTGTCACACGTGGTTTCGCATTTTTTTTTCAGATTATAAAGTCGTCGTATACATTCTATGCGGTGCTGCGGCAGACCAAGTAGAGCGTAACGCTGCACCACCTCAGTGGCAAAGTCCAGCGGGCTGCATGGTACCCACTACGCACTAATTACTCACATAAACGTACCTGATACCACACCGTATTGGTTTCTTATTTCTAATTCCTCGTATGCTCCGTTTATGACTATTATATTGTATCATAATATAACTCTTGGTGAGTTGTAATTATAAAATGGTGACCTCACCACAACATCTGCAACCCATAAGCCATGTTTAAGATGGCCCAAGAATGACCAGAATCTAAACCACTCTCTTGAATCAATCGGCTGGCAACCACGCCGCCGCACTGGGATCGCAAGACGGTAGATACTTATACAACGGTCACTTTAGTGGTTCTCAGATCACAGCTTCTTAGGTACCATATTTTTGCGATATTGCGACAGGCTCCCCCCCTATCGCATCATGGGACAGAATACGCACGGTGAAAAGTGGGTGCCCTAGTTGAACCTCTACCTATTCCTTCGGGGATAAAAGGCATGAGTGTATGTATCACTTCACTTATCGTCAGGTGCAGTGAAGTCACGTCGTTTGGCGTCCACATTATGCTACCTATTCTTTACGATTGGAGCGTATACAAAAGCGATTTTTGTGGCACCTAGCTTTTGCAGCTGGAAAAGCAAACAAACTGCCTTCCTACAACAGCAGGTTAGAGTTTTTCAAAATGTGTTCTCTCACGAAGCGCAGGGATTTATTAGATATGTTATTTTTGTTTAAAATTTTAAGAAATAAAATAGACTGCCCTCGTATTTTAAGTCTATTTAGTATACGCGCTCCTAGTAGAATTCCTCGCAACCCCATCACACCTCTTTACCCGCCACCTCGTAAATCAGTTGCCGGCGCCAACTCTCCTGTGCCACGGTTATGTAAAATTTTAAATGATTGTAGTGACCTTGTTGATATCCATTTTGACAAAAAAGACTCGTACTATAAAACCATTTACTTATATTTTGCTAATAAAGCATAGTCTTAGCCAGAATATAATTAAATAAGATCTACATAAGTTTTCATTTTAGTTCATTAGTATTAAAACTTTGTATTACCTAAAACATATTGAAATTACACGTCCTATTGTATGCTGTGATTACCTTAGTGTGGTTGTGCATTTAGCTTGATCTATATTTGTATAAGCTTATTGTAAATGTTTCAATGTGACAATTGTTGGTAATAAAAATAATAAAAAAAAAATAATAAAAAAAAGTCACATTGCCGTACCATCAATACAAAAGAAAACAATCTACAGTAGACACAGTTCGAGTACCTACTGTCTGTTCAGAGTTATTTTACCTCTGATATCCGGAAACATATATTTTTTGGCTACGTTGGCTTTACTTGTTGTCAAAATTCTTGTCATTCTGCGTGGTTTTCTTTTAAATCGGTGATTATAGATATCGCATCATGCCTAAAGGGATATATAAAGTAGTGGCAGAAAAATCGTGCTATCGGTGTGTAAGTTTCGTGAGGAGGAAATGCCTAATATATACTAGTTCCAATAGTGCCGTTTGAAAATGTTTTAGACAAAACTTTAAGTGGCAACATAGAGCTCAGGTGGGCCAAGTTAACAGCTAGAGGTAAAATAACTCTGAAGAGACTATAAGTATTATAATATTGTCAGTCACCTTATATAACACCGCACTACGAAAAGACAGGTGCTTGTAGTGGTGCCCGTAGTACTATAAATGCTCTTTGAGTTGTACTCTGCCGAACACTCTATCGTCTCTATGGCTCCATCGGATGGTAAAATTAAAACAATGAACTTTAAAACTGTCTATTACTATAATCTCTCTCATGGTTTTCCTATATAGTATTTCGATTGACCATAATATTATTAGGTATATACTTGTGTAATTAGAATACCAGAGTATGATAAAAAATGTTCTAAAGCGTTATTTAATGTAATATACAACTGCAGGCGAAGTGTGTGGTGAGTGGTGACATGTTGTTTGTAGAGGCGAGTGCAGCATATCGTAGCGCGGGATAGTCTTATCGTGTTCTATGTGTCGGCTCGCCGCCGGCGCGCGATAACACTCAGCGCGAGTAAACTTATCCAACTACCATAATACACACATGACTACATTATGCGTGCTGAATTTAATGCACACGGGTTATTTATGAAACTGGCGAAGTACAGCGTCTAGGCTGGCCTGATATTACTGACAAAGCGAATAAGGATGATATTTTAAGCAGATTATGATATATTTTTAGTGGCCGCTGTCCCGCTGGTAAAAGTCTGCGATATTTACCTTTGCGTGAGTAATTCCTGTTGATAAACATAACAACAAGTAATACGGAAGTAGTTAGTAAACAGTAACATAGTCCATTTTATTGTATATGTCGGGTATATCCTTATTATTAATGTCTTTGAGGGTGTCTGAATATAAAACCAGTTGAGGTGTCAGACTAGTAGTAGGAGTGATAGTTGGGTGTATAAAAAGGGTGCTGAATGATGTGAAGCAACTAGTTCAGTGCAGTTCGATACTAAGTAGTAACTATAGTGGTTTTCATACTACCAATAATTGCATTTTACGCATTTGCAGGATCCCACTTCTGATGTCGCAGACAGCGGCGGCCGATAGTTATACGTGGGCTTCCATAATAAAAGTCACAAATGAATTATCTCTTCAACTCACCATTTATTGATCATTGGTCAATTATTGCGTAATCAAGTGTTCACAGAGTACAATACCACGTCAGGATTCATTATTAACTCTACTTATTAGGACACCTTGTTAATTGAGACAATTACTTAACCAATTTCAACTATACTCGACTTATTCAGTAACCACCCTAATATGATCTCAATCATAAACCCGAATTAACATAGTAACCGTTTAACTAAGCACTGACCGATATGAAAACCACTATAGTTACTACTTAGTATCGAACTGCACTGAACTAGTTGCTTCATATGATTAGGCACTTTACTGGTGGTAGGTCTCTCATTATGTAAGAGGCCGTCTGGGCGGGTACCACCGCAATGTCTATTTCTACCGCCAAGCAACAGTGTGCATGCACTGTTGTGTTTCGGTTTTAAGGACATTGTAGCCAGTATAACTACTGGACATAATGAGACTTAACATCTTATGTCCCAGGATGACGAGCGCAGTGGAATGCCACACAGTACTTTGTAAGTCAAGGTGCTGGATGGTGTTGCTACTGTTTATGGGTGGTCGTATCGCTTACCATCAGGCGAACGGCATGCTCGTCTCGTCATTCAATCCCAGTGATACGACCACCTATAAACAGTAGCAACACCATCCAGCACCTTGAGTTACCAAGTACTGTGTGGTATTTCACTGCGCTCGTCATCCTGAGACATAAGATGATAAGTCTCATTATGTCCAGTAGTTACACTGGCTACAATGTCCTTTAATAGCAACACAACAGTGCTTGCACACTGCTGCTTTGAGAAAAGGAAAAGGATTTCAGACTTCACATGAGGCCATGTTTCGGTTAGATATAACTTTACCAACTGTTCCACAGCGGCGAATCGCTCACTGATGACTTTAATTGCGGTCTCAAGTTGCCTATTCTTACTAAGCGTAGAGAGAGATAGCCTATGTAAAATATCAATAAGGCTTTGTAGAATATATTTAAATAAAACATTTTATTGAAAACTCAATAAATTTAATAAACACTATTTCAGTCAGAACGTACAACGTAGAGCTCGTTACACAGCACAATATGATTATATTATGTACAGAGGAATTGCGCGCGTTACATCGTTACATTGGCACGCGCTCGCTCCTGGCGACGGCGGCGCGCGCACTCCGGCCGGCAGTGTACCTGTGCACGAGCAACGATCTCATGAGCCAGTCGGCCACGCAACAGACCAGCTACTGGTGCAGGCGCGCGCGACATGCTTCTGGGGGCTGATGCGATGTGGCGCGAGTCCATGCAGCGGCCGCGCCGCTAGCTCGGTAAGCTGCAAGCCATGCGGGGGGCGCGGGAGGGGGCACTAGTGTCAGGTGCTCGCTACATATTACCGAAATCAACGGTCCATTCCTATCAACCTTCCACTTAGAAACGGTGGCTTTGTAGAAAACAAAAAAATATTTTTTAAAATTATACCATTAGAAGATACGTTGCGGCCGGCGCGGGTTATAACGGCCGAGTGTGGATGGAGAAGGAGAAGATAGGACTTATATAATTGCCGCCATATCACTGGATAGAGCAGAATTCAGAACATTGACACATAGGTTTTATTAACAGCACTCAAGTGAAGGAACGTGAGTCAGGAGGGGGACCGACGTGGATAGAGGTTTGGCGTGGTGCGTGCAGCGTGTCGGTACCTGACGGTGGGCGCGGAGGTGTGCTCTCCGCGGCGCCGGGGCGCGCGCGTCGCCCGCCGCGGCCCTCCGCCACCGCCGCCGCCGCTGTACGACGTGTCGTCCGCGCTCGATTCCACCGCCGGCAGCGTGTCTGTACACACAAGTTCAGTAACGGCTTTAGCCTATGAGACCCGGGGGTCTCATAGGCTAAAGGCATAGGCCACTGGGGTGGCACGCAGTGTAGAGACGCGTCACGCGGTGCTGCGGCGAGTACGCACCGGCTCGGTGCGCGGCAGGCAGGCGGTACAGCTCGGCGGCGCACGCGGCGCAGGGCGAGCCGCTCGACTCCGAGTCGCTGTCGCGGCACCGTCCGTACTCTACACACACATTTTAATACGGGCGTTACGTCGTGTCCTCACCAAATCTTAAAAGCATTACATGCGCTCAATTAGATCATGAAGATTGCCGCCAGCAGTTCGTGAATAGAACATTTTTTTTGACAATATATAGGGACACGCCAAATCTATAATATCTAAGTATCTAAATTTAACTTGTAAACATGTCTAAAAGGAACATACAGTTTGTGTACTAATTTTTTTTTTTAAAGTAGGCCGTTGTGTTCTGACCGGTGGAGTGGGACAATAGGTTGGGTCGCGGTGGCGGAGCGGCCAAGTCCAGCGGCTCTGCGCGGCCGAAGGTTCGCAGATGTAGCGCGCACCCCCCGCCGCCACCGCCTCCTCCACCACCACTACCGCCCCTGTCTACGCCACCCGCCGGCGCCCGCTCAATCCCATCCGTATCCGCAACACCACCCGACATGCTGAAGGTCGCGTACGGGCTGATCTCGTGCAGTTCACCTGTGCAACAGGTTGTATCAGGTGTATTCGTATTCATATGGCGAGTGTTGTGGGATTGTGCGCAGTGCTTGTTACCGTCAGGTGGCGTGAGTGTCTTGCCGTTTCTCTTGCCGGGTTCGGTGGTGTAGAGTTGCGGGTGTGGGTGCCGCGGCCGGTGAAGCGAACACGTGCGCCGCCAGCACCACGCCTGCCGCCGGCGCATCATCACTGCACCTGCATACACGCAGTTACTCAGTACGCGTATTCATGTGCAGCATGCTAAGTGCTCAGTGGTCAGAGGTCAGTGAGGAGGGATACCGGCAAGCGCGGCGAGAAGCGCGGCAAGCCCGGCGGCGAGCAGGGCCGGCGCCAGCGCGGCGCGCCAGGGCACCCCGCCGCCCACACCTCCCACATCCGCGCCCGTCCTGCCGCCCCCCGCCTCCTCTGCTTCCGCACGTCGTTCTTCTGTATGCAACTCCACTGGGTCCCCAAGCCGTTCTGCAACACAATTTATCGAATGTCACACAGTTTCTTTCTACCGTTCTTCTTCGGGTAGTCGCTTAGGTAGCTAGTGAAAGGCTGGTAGGTAGGGTTTGCAATTCCGCACATTTTTACCCGCTGGAAATTTGCGGTAAATTCGGTATTACTGCTTGATCCCGCTGTAATTCCCGCACAACATTTAATAGTATAATTATGTATGAAAATGAGAATTCCATTATTATGGTATACTAGCTGACCCGGCAAACGTTGTTTTGCCATATAAATTCTTTTTTGAGATATTTTTAGTAGAAATAAAATGATTAAATTATTGTAAGCACGTGAGGATGTAGTGTATGAGTGGAGAAGTACAGCCCTCCAAATTGATAACAAATATACTTGAAAAGTACACTGACATAGATAGAGATAAAATGATTATAGTAAACGTTATTACTACGATCGATGCACAAACAATAGCAATGGCCGAAAACAGTAAAGGGAGTGAGAGATGGCTTATTGTGTAAGAGAGACAGGTGACCGGCGCTTCGGTCTCATCCCTACTCCAAGTTGCTTACTGAATGGGAAGTGACATCGGCAGACGCCTAGCAGGAATAACTGGTCAGAGATAATTGATCAGTTACCGACCGCGCTTAAAATTTAAAATTGCTAATATAGCTATTAAAAAATAGGGGTTGATCGTAAAGGGTTGAAAATTTAGGGTTGTATGTTTTTTTTTTTTTTTTGTTTTGGCCCTACCGGCCAGTAGCCTGACGCGAGTCGGCTTTTCTGGCCACACCGGACTTTCGGGTGAACGCTTTAGGCGCTCGCAACCCTTGATTTAAGTAACCATGCTGAGGGCAACCCACTAACGGGTTACGAACCTCGGCTCAGGACGGTCACTGGGAGAGGATGAGACATCAACGATTAGTGGGGAAGGTTGGTGTTTAACCTAATCCTATCCATTTATTTCGTCGGCACGCGGGCCGGAACTGTTAGGAGGGTCGGGAGGGCGACGGGGAACGAGGCGAGGTCCTCGGCGGCGAGGACGGAACTGCGGTCGTGTGGAGTGTAGGAGTTTTAGGAACTCGTTCTTACTGCGAATGGCCAGAGTGATATCGTCCTCTGGATCGGTTAGGACTGAACGCGGCCGTCTCCATTTGGCGCGGTCGAATGGAGTGTATATTGACGCTTTGCGGACTAACGTATTTGGGTGTTTAACCGCCCGGTCGAAGTAGCGTTTGCTGGTCATTTGCATGAAATGCCTGATGGTCGGCATGTTAGTATCCACGTGGAGGTTGCGATTGCGAACGTACCACGGGGCACCAAGAGCGTGTCGAAGAAAAATGTTTTGCAATACCTGCATACGCTTAAGACGAGCAGGCGGTATATGGGCGAACACGGGCGACGCGTATGTCATGATCGGTCTAATACACGTGGTAAAGATCCTAATCTTGTTGCGGATGGACATTTTGCTTTTCCTATTTATGAGCCAATGCAGTTGGCTCATCGCGAATGCGGCTCGCGCACGTACCGCATTTACGTGTGGGATGAAGGTCAACTTCTGATCAAGGGTCACTCCTAAATATTTGGCTTTGTCCGTCCAGGGGATTACCTGGTTGGACATGCGGACTGAGTTGTGAGGCACATGGACTCTCCTTTTCAAAGTGAACAGGATAGCCTGGCTCTTTGTGGGATTGACGGTGATTCGCCATTTGCGGAACCACTCACTGAGCTTGTCGGCGGCGGCCTGCAAAGTGCGCACCACATTGTCGGGGTCTCTACGTGAGGCGTAGATTGCGGTGTCATCGGCAAAGAGCGCCAAATGGGCGTTTTTCGGTTTAGGGATATCGCTGGTGTACAGCGAGAAAAGAAAAGGTGAGAGGGCGGAGCCTTGCGGGACTCCAGCCGTGATGGCGTGACGGGAAGAGAGAGTACCCTCCACGCGATATTTGAAACCGCGATTCGACAAAAAATCTCGTATGATGTGCACGAGTTGAGTGGGCACGTTGAGAGTGTACAGCTTGTAAAGCAAGCCGTTGTGCCACACCCTGTCGAATGCTTTTTCAATATCGAAGAAGAGAGCACCGGTGGGCATGCCTATCTTGAATTTGTCGTAAACGTGCTCCGTGATGCGGAGCACCTGATTTACGCAACTGTGCCTAGCACGAAAACCAAACTGTTCGGGAGGGATCAGATTGTTGTTGTGAGCGACTATTTTGAGGCGGTCGAGGACGATCCGCTCGTAAATTTTGCCCAGAGTACTGAGCAGACTGATTGGCCTATAAGAGGACGGTTCGGATGCGGGTTTTCCCGGCTTATGTATACCTATCACAACTGCCTCCTTCCAGACCTCTGGGAAGAGGCAGTTTTGAAAAGCAGCATTGAATATCGCGGTGAGCGTTAGGACCAGATGCTCCGGAAGCATCTTAATCATACGGGTAGGGATCCTGTCGCCCCCGGGGGCTTTTCGTCTTTTGAGCGCCTTGATCAGAGCGATGACTTCTTCGATCGTCACCGGTGCAAGGGGATCGGGCGGCGGCGGGTCGACGACGTTGGCGGTATCGGTATCGTTTATCGGTCGCGAAATCGAGTTCGGCGGTGGCCGGACCGCGTTCCTACTTTCGACGAGTGAATTAACCGCAACAAGATGGTCGTGGTCTATAGGTATTGTTGAGAGGGAACATTGAGACTCCAGACTGTCGGCCAACAGTTCCGCTTTCTCGTCGTCGTCAAACGCCGGGCGTTGATTCGGACGATTGAGCGGAGGCATAGAGGTCACATCGTTTCTCCTGAAGGAACGACACAGCTGCCAGAAGGCCTGGTGTGTCGGGTCGAGTTCGGCTAAGCGAGTTTCCCATCTCGAATCGACGACCTCTTTTATGCGACGTCTAACCTCACGTTGAAGGAAGCGCGCAAGACGTCGTCGTTCCGGGGTGGGGCTCGTCGCGCAAGCTCTGAGCGTAGCGTTACGCCTCCTCACCACCCACCGCACGTCGTCGGGAATTTGCCATTGACTGTGAACAGTCTCTGGCACCTTCTCGGAGCTTTCGCTCAAGACGTTTTGAAGGTGGTTGGTGAAGGAGCGTATCGCGCCAGTCGTTTCTTCAGGAGTCACGATGTTGGTCGGAATCGCGGAAAGATCTGTAGATGAGGTGTCCGCGAGCTTGGTGCCTAGGAGGCGCCAATTCGTTTTCACCTTCATCGGAACGTTAGGACCTGTGTTTGATGGGCCGTTTTGGGGAACTAGATCTAGGATCACAGGTCTGTGGTCAGAGTCTAACTCTTGTAGCACCTGCAAGGAACGCACGCGAAGGCTTACGTTCCTTACTAGCGCTATGTCGAGTATGTCGGGTCGGTGGTCGACAGTAGAACTATAGTGAGTTGGTTCAGAAGGAACCAGGATACTCATATCTACTATGTCAAGACAACGCTCCAGAGCGGTACCTCTCCCGTTGGTCGAGTTGCAGCCCCAGAGAGTGTTCTTGGCATTGAGGTCGCCCGCCAGAATGACGGAATCCCCCATTTCAAGTAATGTAGTTAGCTCATTGGAGTGAAGCTCCTTTGAGGGCGAGAGATAGGCCGATATGATGGTGATCGGCGGGTGTCCTGTCATAGCTAACCTGCAGACTGAAGCCTCAATGTTCCTCAAAGTAGCAGGTGGGTCTAAGGGTATGCAATGCAGGGACCTTTTGAAATATATGAGAGTGCCTCCTAAAGGGCCACTAGTGCGATCGTTACGTACCAGATTGAAGTTAGGGATGTTGGGATTGCGGTGAGCTGGTTTCAGAAACGTTTCCTGGATTGGATTTGGAGCGAGGTTTGGTCCGCTTAGAGGGATTTAATGGTGACGTCGCCATTTAAGATGACGGAAAAAGTGCACCTACGGTGATCTGGTACATCCTCGTCTGGATGTGGACAATTTCCGAGACGAGATTGCTATCGGGACGCCCTAGGGCGGAGATTTGGGCCACGCGGTCGGCCATTTGGGCTTGGAGATTCATTAACTCCGGCGAGTTCAGAAGGAACTCGACTTTTGCGCCTTGCGCAGAAGATGATGTAGAGTGCGAGGCCGCCGCCACCTGTGGAGAGGTTTTCGCCTTGGCTGCCTTGGAAGGAGCCATGGAAGCCGAAGGAATGGGCGCAGGAGTAGGTTGAGTGGTGTGTGAGGCCGGGGTGGCGGGAGTGACTCCGCCGCGGGCCTGGAGGCGTGGGTCGGCGCGTGCCGTAGTTGGGAACCACGGGTTACGCACTGGCGCAGGTGCCAGTCTGAAATTGGCCTGAGGGGCTGGTGCCTTTGGAGCTTTAGGAGCTCTGAAGGTCTTTTTGGGTGCTCTGGGGCATCCGCGGTAATTTGCGGGGTGACCCGATTGCCGGCAGTTGGTGCACGAAGGCGGCTCCGTGCACAGGGACCTATCCTTTGGGCGTGGGCACGCCGAAGTGCCGTGCTCGCCGAGGCACTTAACGCACCTGGCGGGGAGGCGGCAGCCACGAGAGCTGTGGCCGTATTTTTGGCAGTTATGACACTGCCCTATTTGGCCTTTCTTGTGTGGGGTTTCGACGGTGAAGCCGCCTAACCCGGAAATGTCGCGGATCTCGTAAAGATGTTTCACGTCCGCGGGGGTTTCGAGAATGGCTAGAACCATCTCGTACTCTAAGCCCGGTTGGGAAACACGGGACTGGCGGTGCATTCGGTGCACCTCAATGGCTGAAATGCCTTTGGCCTGGAGGCCTTCCTTTACCTCTTGGGCAGACATTTGGACGGGGATACCTCGGATGACGTAGCGGAAGCGACGCTCATCCGGGAGGGAGAAGGTATAGTAATAGTAGTTCCTCGAATCGAGGAACTTGGTTAGAGCCCTATGGTCGGAGATCGAGCCGGGCTGAAGTGATAGGAGCTGCTGGCTCCCGTTCCACGAGTTCGTGGGAATGGAAATATGCTGGTTTTCCAGCTCTTTAAATAGGACCTCTATGGTCTTGCCGGGGGGAAGCTGCATGTTAACCCGTGGCGGTTTTTTAGGCCCTTTGGGTTGCGGCTGGGATTGGGAGTCGGAAGGTGGCGACGAACCCGCGGGATTCGCGGGACCCGAACTAGTGTCGATGGGCGCAGAAGGCGCGGGGGCAGGGACGAGATCATCCGAAGGCTGGGATGCGGCCTTCTTCTTTTTCCTCCCACGCTTCACCGTCGTAAAGCCTTCGTCGTCGCGTTCCGACGACGAGGCTTCCGCCTGTGATTCGCAGGAGGAAGAAGAGACGGTGCGTTTGAGAGAGCCCGAGATGGTGGTCTCCATCTCATTGTCGGAATCGGACACGCCAGAACCGACAGCGGTCTCGGTCGCTTGGCTAGCGGCCGAGGCCCCTGCCGACTCCAGCGGGTTCCACGACTCGGAGAGTTGCTCCCGCACATTGTGGAGCAAACCGGACATGTAGTCTCTAAAGTCCTTGTCTAGGACTACAAGACTGCGCAGCGCCGACTTCATTTGCGAAAGCGTGAGGCCGGGTGCGACTATGGGGTCATGTTGGGGTACAATGGACGCGGAACCGGCCACATTAGAGGCTGGGACCACGTCCATGGTTGGTTAATTAATTTGGGGGCCGCGTGTGTGTTCACTACCCCGGGTGTGTTCCGCCTGGGAAAGAACACACAAGAAACCAGGCGGCTCTCACACTAAATATCGGTCGCGGGTCGCGGAACGCGGAATAACGCGGTGACTAAGTCCCCGGGTGGGTGTGCCCGGGGGTGAGTTGAGTGCGTGGCCCTCCTCGCCGGGTATAGGCGAGGGGGGATGTACTTAAAATAGGTGTGCCCTAAGCTTGTATACCCTTTGCCAATCTTAATGTGCAAAGGGTCCCTATCAGTCCGTGTACCGTAAGCGATATTGGTCCGAGGACCGCACGCTCAGCCGATACACGGGATGGATTTAAGGGAAGGGTAAGGTAGGGAAGGCGATATGCGGCGGAAACTGTGGTGTGTCTCCACAGCTTCCAAATCCGCACCCGTCCGGCTTTGCTTTAGCCCTGAAGGGGCGCAGCGCGTGGCCGGGTCACCGCTAGCTCGGCTTGTTTACACCGGTAGGTTAACCACCGAGCTAGCCCTGAAGGGGCAAAATTAAAACTTTAGACGTTGTAATTGAGCGAAACCCTGTCCTGAGAAGGACGCGGTTCGGCCCGAACGGCTTCCAGGTAACAATAGGACAATGGCCCTATTGTTCCCTTTCGACCTTGACGTGCAGCGCGGTCGCTGCGATCCGACCGAGCAGGTACTCGGGGGAACAATGTGTGTCACAGCTGGCGCTATGACAAACAATAGGTCCGTCCGAGTCGGCTGCTCAAGACGGAATGAGGGTTGTATGTATTTTTTTATGTTGTATCATAAAAAAATAAAAACAAAAATTTTTATCTAACAAATAAAAAAAAATTGGGGTGGACTACCCTTCACATTTAGGGGGATGAAAAATAGATGTTGTCCGATTCTCAGACCTACCCGATATGCACACAAAATTTCATGAGAATCGGTCGAGCCGTTTCGGAGGAGTTTAACTACAAACACCGCGACACGAGAATTTTATATATTAGATTACTGTTTATTTTGTTTATGTATTTGCTTTTTTTAGTTATTACATTCTTAAAAATAAAATAAAAGCGTTTAGTAAAAGATGCAGCATTTTATTTTTATAATTTTTATGATACTGATTGTATGTAAGACGTGTTTTTTACACGCTTTATATTAGCTTCACTTGTACGTATGTTTGTATGTTTGTAACCGACTCCCTTGGGCGTGATTTTGACCCACTTTAAACAGATCATTCAGTCATCAGTCAGATTTTATTCAAACTTTGTAGATTTGTCGAGGACCGATAACAATACACTAATTTGATAAGATTATGCCATTATTCAATTTGCAAAATGAGATTTTTGCCAATTAATACATTTTTTATTTTAAGTGACATCTGTTGGACCATAGTAGAACAGAACTAAAAAAATAAAAATAAATAATAGTTTAGACACAACTAAAACTAAAAAACACGCTTTATAGATTTTCTATAAAGCGTGTTTATTAGTTGTTTTAAACTATTATTTATTTCATAAATTAGTTCAATTAAATCATGTACAGCAAAATTAACATGTTTCGCATTGTTTTGTATGTATATATGTACTGTTTTTGAGATACAGCAGATCCGTCGCATCGAAATCTTTATGTATCTTAGTTGGTCATACATTTCACCTCACAGATAAAACATTTCTGCTGCTCGACATTAAAACATCGACTGCTGTAACTAGTACAAAGTCAATGAAGTAGTAACTTTAGAATATTCCGGTTGACTGTGGAAAGTAAGGTTTAGATTTATGGAAATATGTTCCAAATCTCAACTTTCTATCTTCATAAATTTACGAGTTATGATTTTTTAAATCGTGTTTTGGCTCTAGTGTAAAGTTGGATATTTCGAGATACGACAAAATCTCTTTTTACCGTCGATATGATCTAATGATCAATAAGATAGGTCAGCCAAGTAAATAGCTCAAGGACACCCCCACTGGTGGTAGGTCTCTCATATGTAATAGTCCGCCTGGGTGGGTACCACCGCAATGTCTATTTCTACCGCCAAGCAGCAGTGTGCATGCACTGTTGTGTTTCGGTTTGAAGAACATTGTAGCCAGTGTAACTTCTGGACATAATGAGACTTAACATCTTATGTCTCAGGATGACGAGCGCAGCGGAATGCCGCACAGTACTTTGTAACTTAAGGTGCTGTACGATGTTACTACTGTTTATGGGCGGTCGTATCGCTAGCCATCAGGCGAACGGCACGCACGTCTCGTCATTTATTGCCATAAAAAAAAAGTTGGGAGTTTTGGTTTACTCACGTCATTTATCATTATTTTTTCTAACGTATTGTTTTATTAGTTACATGCAAGCATAAAAAGTGTACTTGCATGTTGTTTTTAAGTAGGTCCTTCGATCAAAAATACATACTGTATGTATTTGAAAATTCATTTGTATTTTAATTTCACATTTCTCCTACCAAATTAACGAAGCAATGCATTTGTTCAAATAATGTTATGATTTGATTCGCCAATCACTCATTCGGTCGATTCCTCAGGAAAGGTGGGAGGGGAATGTAAAGCACAAGTTAAACACGGTGTATGTAGTGGATTTACTAATAAAACTGATGGTTTAGAAGTTAGAGCCCTATTTTAACGAAAAAATTTTGGTTTTAGTGGCTGGTGGCTTTTGTTAGTAAATTATTTTACAACAATTGGTGGGAGGAAGACGTAAATCAACTAAAATATTAAATACAGTTTGTCACGAAATATTGTTATCGCTTAGAAAAATAGTAGTGTGTGGTCGCTGAAAACGGAAAATTCTACTACCGCGACCTCAAAAAATAACAATAAATGTCACCAAAAACGCTGAACAAATCGTCCTAATGTCAAAATTTTCCCGCGTGGGATTTACCGCACCAGTGCGGGAATTCCGCAGGTGTCATCAACATGCGGGAAACCGCTGGAATGCGGTAATTTGCGGAATTTGGGATTGCAAACCCTACTGGTAGGTTAGCTAGGCTAGGGCCTGTAGTGTCTTCACCGGTGAGGATCGCGACGCGTTCCTACCGTTATCTATAATATAAAAATGAATCGCTGAATGTGTTGCTAAGCGCAAATCTCGAGGGCAGCTGAACCGAGTTCGCTAATTCTATTTTTAAAATATTCGATGAAGTACGAGGATGATCATGATAAGCATGATCTTACGGAGAGAAAAATTTAAAAAATTGCCTAAAAAAGTCTAAAAACAACACTTTTTTATACTCCCATATAATCGATTCGTAATAAAAGTCAATTTGAACTTTAATACCATACCATAAAGTTAAAAGTGTTAGTGGAGAGGTTCCGGGAAGGCAAAACAATAGAGTGACGTTAGTATCGTATAAATATTAATGTCAATATTTGTCAATACACGAATACGATGGTAGCATTAGTCAAAAAGAAATGGTTTAGATTAACAATTGGATCCGGTAGGCGTTGTACTCGGGTTTTAGGATTTTATTTCCTTTTTCAGGCAGGATGACGTCTGTCGGGGCCGCTAGTTTTTTAATAAAAATCATTAAATGCCTTTTTCATATTCCGTTTCCTGCCAGCCCGAGGTGGCTTTTTTGTTGGCATCATTGATTTTACTCCCAATAAAAAATTCTGTAGTTATTTATAATATAAGTGACTAATATTCTTAATTATAGTTTGCATTAGTAGGAAATATGAATGCTTAACGATAGCGTTGGCATCGTACAAATTGCGCTGTGGATCGCTTTAGCAGTGATTATTTGTTTTAGCATATCATAAGTGTAAACTTATCAGAAATCGTGGCGACTTGAAGCGCAGTACATTATAGTATTACTAGAACTTACCGCCGTGCAGCGTGTGGGTGGCGGCGCGGTAGAGCGCGACGGTGTCGCCGGCGGGCGCATGCGCAGTCACGCGCACCTCGTACCACGTGCCCGGCCGCAGTCCGCTCGCCTACATACAACACACACAAGTGCTTTACGTATAGGGAACGTGCACGAACTATAGGGGGCAGCATAAAATCGACACAAGAGCCACATGTGGATAAAAAACGAACTATTCAAAGCTATAATATATTTTTATTATGTCAAAAAAGATAACATATGGGTTCTGGGTTTTTTTAATACATCAATGGATCTGGCTGAATATTATTAATACCTAGCGTGGCCAGAATATGTTTTTTTTTAGATGGGAGCTAGTTATTTTGATGTTACTGAAGCAAAATTAGGAGGTTATGTTCCCTTAATTACAGATTCGTTTGTATTGAATATTATCTTCAAAACATCTTTATTTTTATAAGTTAAGTAATGAGACAATTCTAAATACTTCTGGAAGTCATACTTATAAATGTTTTATACAGCTTTTATCATTTTTGTCTATTTTAACATGAAATCCTCCTAGCTAATTTCGGCCACGGCGGCCACTCTCAACGGAGATCAGCCAGGTACGCAGGAAATATAATATTGCACAAGCGTGTGCGCAATACACAGGTACGACCGGGCGGTTAAACACCCAAATACGTTAGTCCGCAAAGCGTCAATATACACTCCATTCGACCGCGCCAAATGGAAACGGCCGCGTTCAGTCCTAACCGATCCAGAGGACGATATCACTCTGGCCATTCGCAGTAAGAACGAGTTCCTAAAACTCCTACACTCCACACGACCGCAGTTCCGTCCTCGCCGCCGAGGACCTCGCCGCGTTCCCCGTCGCCCCCCCGACCCTCCTAACAGTTCCGGCCCGCGTGCCGACGAAATAAATGGATAGGATTAGGTTAAACACCAACCTTCCCCACTAATCGTCGATGTCTCATCCTCTCCCAGTGACCGTCCTGAGCCGAGGTTCGTAACCCGTTAGTGCCCTTAGCATGGTTACTTAAATCAAGGGTTGCGAGCGCCTAAAGCGTTCACCTGAAAGTCCGGTGTGGCCAGAAAAGCCGACTCGCGTCAGGCTACTGGCCGTTAGGGCCAAAACAACAAAACAAAAAGGTACATTCGCTATTCCTTTACTCTCATAGTCCGGTGAGACGGCAATCCGACATGAACGGAGAGAGATCAGGCGCAGGACCAACGGCTTTACGTGCCTCCCGAGGCACGAGGGTATCACACCGCCAATTTCCTGACTCCGAGCTGCGACTGAGTAACTTTTAGGCTGCGTCCTAAGTCACGACGCGTCGCGAATGCGGAATGCAGAGCGTAGGAATAAGCGGACGGCTGTCCTTAGTGCACGTTGGAGAGCGCCTGCGTTCGCATGCGTATAGTACTGTGCATATCATATTTATATACACATTAAAATGTCGCTGTCAAAAATTAAACGTTTACAATATCTAGAAAGAAGTAGTTTCTTTACTGATCACACAATGTTTAGTCTCAAAAAAAGAACGCACGAAATTCTATTTATGAGAAAAAGAGACGGTGAATACGCTAGACTAATTGAAAGGCTTTTCAATCACTGCTGTAATAAAATCTTCCACAGGAAACACTGCATTGACATTATAAGTTAAGTGAATGCACTATCCGCGAGTTAAAATCAAAAGATGCGCATTGACGAGTGGATCCGCCAGCATAACTCGACTCAAAACTTAAGCTTGATATCCATATCAACAACATCATCAAGGCAGCATCTAAGGCATGGGGATTTGTAATGAGAATATCGTCTGACTTCAACAATATGAGAACCATTAAAGTATTATACTGTACTCTTGTGCTTAGCCATCTCGAATATTGTTCACAAGTATGGAATCCAAATTACAATTGTTATATAGAATTGAAAGCATTTAGAGAAAGTCTGTGAGGTATTTACAATATCGCTCCCACAAGTATTTACCAAATTATATAAGCCGCTGCAAAAAATTTCACATTCTTCCATTAGAAGAACGAAGGCGCATAGCTGACTTAGCGTATCTCTTTAACATTAGAACGGTTCGGTGGACTGTCCTGAGCTACTGACAAAAATAGGGTCACGTACCCATACTAGGTATATAAGGAAACCATATCTATTGCATGTACCCACTGCGAAATCGGTTTATCATCAAAACTCCAATACAGCGTGTATAAGACAGCCTACCGATTTTTTTTAAGTAAAATAGTATTTTATGCCTATATTAAAATAAAGATGTCCACGGGGACCGGATATGTGTGCATAACAATTTCGTAATTCTTGGACCAGAAATGTATGTGATCCATTGTGTACGGGGTGTGGTGTCCGTACAAGGGTTTACGTTTAGTTCGTAAATGTAAACGTCTACAGTTCGGGTAAAATATGGTTTATTCACACTGAACTAGTCTAAATGGTAAAATGGTAATGAGGACACGCGAACTGGTTGACGATTGAACGTGAACTGATTGGTATAATTAATACAATTAATGCGTGCGGCGTAAAGCGCTAACACAGCGCTGCGCGATGTAGGTTGCTTTAACCGTACATGCTCCCACAGCGAGAAAGAGAAGATAATGATGGTGATGATGGTTATGCATGATGATGAGACAAGGTGATAGACAATATTACTTAGTCTACACTTTAGTGTCCTTATGGTTTGGAACTATTCACTTTATTGAAACGGTGTTTATAAAAACTAGGCGATGAGGATTTATTTACGCGGACACTACGCACTGGTTTAGCGTAATTTGATTCACTCCCGCACATATTTGGATCACAATGCTCTGCTTTTTGACATACACTAACACATTGATCACTGACACTATAATGTAACGCGGCGTTGGTTAGGCCGTGCGGTGTAGGGCGCGTAGGCAGCGCTGGCCCCGGTATCGCCGGCTCGGGGCCGGCGCCGTTCCCGACCGCCGCTGTAGAGGCCGCCGCGCGCGGCTCGCCAGACTCGGTGCGCGCGCGCCACAGGCGCACGCTGTACGCTATGCTCACGACGCCCACGATGCCTATCAGCAAGTAGATCGCGACGTAGTGGTGCACGTCGTGGTATGTAATGTCACTTATTAAGCCTGTCTCCGATTTCAATTGCCTAACTTTAGAGCCTATGTTCTCTAGTTCTTTTTCGTGACCACTGATTATTGGTTCCACTTCTGTTATTGGTACTGACAGATCCTGGTTAAATACATTACTGATAAGAGGTATTTCTATTTGTGTGACATCTGCCTGTAAGGTAACATTTTGAAGTAGATTTTGCTGCGTCAAAATAGTAATATCACTCCCCTTGATTACACAGTCGGTGTCCAACCTTATTATACCAGAGTTAGTGAGGTGATCTGAAGTGATTTAGTCTTCGCATATGATCCTTATTGAGAGTGGGTTGCAACAGAATAACAGGTAAGTATTTATAATATTTAGCTGAGCCCACGAATCGTGACATGTCACCGATTTAGCCATACAAGGTTCTGTTTCCTGAGGTTTGAAACAGAAACTTTCATTAGTTTTCATGTGGTAAATTGGCTTTTGCAATGGACATATCTGTGTTGTGGCGTCAAAATGGATGCATTCCTGAAGATCCGTGTTCGATATTGGTATATATAAATCCTTTCGTAAGTTGATTGCTACGTAAGTTGATACTGGAACTAGGGTGACCATATTGTTGCCAACCTTTTTGGTATTGGATGTATTTGGTAAAGCTCGTAATTATCATTCTCTACTTACGAGAGGTATTTTTATCTCAAATATAAAATAACTGGCAGTCATTCTCGCTTTCACTTTTAATAAATGGTATGTACGGTGCAACCGTACATTTTCTTAGGTCAGCAGTTATTCGCTGCGCGTGCGTCCCAATTACTTTAATATAAAGCAAATTAATTTCATGTCACAGCACAGTTCATAATTAGCCATCACGGGCAAAGTTCATACTTAGCCATCAAGGGCCGAGCTAACGTTCAGCCAACAAGGGCCGCGCGCGCTAGCTTGTCATATCATTAAACTATCAAGTGTATCATCAAGTTCATTACATCAAGGTTTTGGACAATACAAGTTTTATCAGTATTCACAGCATTTCAATTATCACACAAATAGTGTATGATTCACCAAGGAACCGTACATGGTATATTTTTGGTAGTTCTGACGGTAGAATCTCTATTGGTATACTGGTTTCTTTGGGAAGTTTTCCTGAAATTAAGCTTAACTCGTTCAACAGTTGGTCGGGTTTTAATAGATGTAAGTTGAATTTTCCGTAGGAAACCTCTGAGACAGTGTCTAGTAATACGTCCTGAATACCTTTTAAATTCATTAGTATACAATTAGCAGCCATTGCAGTTAGCAAAAACTCATTAGTACTTGCCATATCCTGGATCTGACGATTCAGTTTACCGGTAATATTTACTAATTGGTTGAGGTAATGATTAAACATCTTGTGTTGCTTATCAATGGAAGATTTCATTCTTTTCAACACATTATATTCGGACTCTACTACTGAAGTTTGATTCTTCCAAAGCTCGGCTAGATGGTTTTGGTTTGTTCTTATTAGAGCGATGTCCTTGTTATATTGTTCAGCGAACTGGTCATCGAGTACACCGAATAGGCTATGTGCAATATTACCCACGCCGTTAATGAGTCCACGGCGACGTCGCGCGTGGTGTCTTGGGAACTGCTGACTCGACAACATGTTGTTGTAATGTTCCAACTCGGTGTAGTCGTGCCGTAATTGCAATACGATCGCCTCGCAATGTGCCTTTACAGTGCTATTCTCGCAAAAGGAATCTAGATGGTTTATGTACTTAAGTAGTAATTTGTTTCCTTGCCAATACGGTTCTAAATCGTAGTAAGCTATTAGCTTCCATTCATCTCTTACAATATGTAGTGTAGAGATTTGGTCAAAATAGAGACTTTGGTTGCTCTTTAAGGTTCTAACGTTGTATGAACATTTAGTTGGTGAAATAAAGAATGTAAACAACATAAGTACTAGAGTGATAAAATGAAATATGCCCGTTTTTGTTTTTATCTTTAGTCAAACTAAAGATAAGGTTTGTAGGTTGGTCTTGTGGTTTCTCAGGCAAGCTCTGTGTGGAATCATCACTTACTGGTAAAAGAGATAATTTCACTATGGGTCTTTTAATGATTCCGTTTTTGGTTCGCACGGATACGACACGAACTAGTCCATCTTTTCCGGGATGGAGCTCCACAATTCTACCCAATGCCCATTTTCCGGGCGGTAGATTCGAGTCATGTATGAAGACGATATCATTAACGTTCATATTTGGTTGTAATCGTTGCCATTTAGACCGGACATTCAACTGTGTTAGATATTCTGCGTGCCATCTCTTCCAAACATCTTGGTATATCTTTTGAGTGAGCTGCCATCTAGTGCGTTGATATTTTTCGGTTTCAACAATGGTTAATGTAGGTCCACCCGATAGAAAATGTGCTGGTGTCAAGAAATCTAAGTCGTCTGGATCTTCACCAAGTGAGTATAGTGGTCTAGAGTTCAGACAACCTTCTATCTGAGCAAATAAGATAGAAAACTCTTCATACGTTAACTTTTGCTCTCCGATCACTCGTCTCAGATGGTATTTTAGACTCTTGACTGCTGCTTCCCAGAGCCCGCCAGCACTAGGCCATGAAGGTGCATTGAAATGCCACTCAATTTGCATGTTGGTTAATTCGATATAGAATTGGTCATCTATGATTGATTTGAGATTAATTAATTCTTCTTGTAATTAAAAAGTGCGACGATAGCCAAGTTGGGAATGGAACGGTCTGCCGAGACAATGTCCGCAGGTTCAAAACCCAAGGCACACACCTCTGAATTTTCGAAGTTACGTGTGTATTGTTTATCAATTATCGTTCGCTTTAACGGTGAAGGAAAACATCGTGAGGAAACCTACATACCTGAGAATTCTCCATAAGAATCTCGAGGGTATGTGAAGTCTGCCAACCCGCACTAGGCCAGCGTGGTGGACTAAGGCCTAACCCCTCTCAGTAGTAGAGGAGGCCTGTGCTCAGCAGTGGGCAATATATAATACAGGGCTGGTGATGAATTCTTCTTGCAACACTCGATCTGCTTTTATGAAATTTGTCCCGTTGTTACTATATAAGTGACCGGGAGCTCCCCGCCTGGCTGCGAACCTACGCAGCGCTGCTAAAAAAGCGGTAGAGGTGAGGTCAGAAACGAGTTCCAGGTGTATGGCCATGGTTGCCATACAAACGAAAACTGAGATATAGCCTTTAGTGCATTTTATTCCTCGTCCCTTTGCAGACTTGACGTCTACAAAGCCTGTAAAATCTACTCCTGTGTGGTAAAATGGTCGAGTCACATTGGTTCTAGCTGCCGGCAAAGATCCCATCAACTGTTCGTGTTTGACAGGATTCTGTTTTCTACACACAACGCATTTTCGGAGCCTCTTTTTTACAGCACTATTTCCGCTAACTATCCAATATTGTTGACGCAACCAAGCTAGGGTCAAGCGTGCGCCTCCGTGGAAAGTAATTTTGTGTGCTTGGTCAATAAGAATGTTTGTTAAATGATGGTCATGTGGTAAAATGTAGGGATGTTTCATATTGTTCTGTATATTCGCGTTGGTGATACGCCCGCCGACTCTCAATAAGCCTTGTTCATCAATAAATGGTCTTAATTTTGCTAAAGTGCTTTTTGGATTTACTTGGTTGTGTTGGGTAATATAATTCATGTCCTCTGCAAACTCCAGTTTCTGGACATGTTTAATTAATATGTTACTCGCCTTTCTTAATTCTGTTATGGTTAAAAATATCGGCTTGTTATGGATACCTGACGTCATACGTAACGCCCAGGCTAACACCCGCGACGCTCGCGTAAAATCGCTGTCTTTGCCTAAAATGTAATCAATAACATCGTTTTCATATTTTATTATTGACATATGTACTTTTATAGGTTTTTTAACATCTTCATTTGTATCGTAAATATGATTTTTACTCATTTTTTTCTCATCGAACGATGACAGCCAAGCTGGTCCTTTCCACCAGATAGGGTGAGTAATTAGTTGGTCAGCGGTAATGCCTCGGCTGGCATAGTCAGCTGGATTTTCCTTTGACGAAACATAATCCCAGCAACTTGGTTTTATGATGTCACCAACTTGTTTTACTCTATTAGCGACGAAAGGTTTCCAGCGACTAATATCTCCGTTGAGCCATCCTAAAACTGCAGATGAATCGGACCAACCAAATATTTTAATCTTGAAACGTGACAAGCATTGGCAAACGGTATTCATTAATTTGGACAATAAAACTGCTGCACATAATTCTAATCTTGGCAGTGAGATGGTTTTCTTAACTGGTACAATTCGAGACTTGGCAGCTATGATGACAACTGATGATCCCTTCTTAGAAGGATTCACCTTGCAATAAATAACACAGGCATAGGCCTTTTCTGAGGCATCACAAAATCCGTGCAACTCTATGGTGTTTCTGGTATCACACTGCAACTATCGCTGGATTTTAATATTATTAATATTCTTGATATCCTCCTCTATAGTTTTCCATTTAGAAAT
This sequence comes from Sphinx pinastri, assembly GCA_947568825.1. Lineage (NCBI taxonomy): Eukaryota > Metazoa > Arthropoda > Insecta > Lepidoptera > Sphingidae > Sphinx > Sphinx pinastri. The sequence goes on from OX387617.1 coordinate 105,532, forward strand.
GATGTAATCTGGTAAGACACCATCCCACTGTAAATCTATTTGCCAGACTCCTTGAAAAAGTAACTTAAGCTTTGTGGTAACGGGTGAAAGCCAGCCAAAGATTTTGGACATGTTAGAAAGCAAAATTCTTTTGGTACATTTGTCCGATGGTTCTATCTTCAACTGGAACATGAAATGGTCTTCCCGAGGATGCCACTGCAATCCTAAGGCTTTTGTTGACTCTTGGTGTTTAAATATGAATGTCTGGCCATTGGTGTTTGCTGATTCGTCTTCTTCCAATAGTTCTGGTTTATTGGATGACCACATTCGGAGGTTGAATCCACCTGATTTTAAGAGGGCTATAAGATCTGCTTTTAAGGTTTTCGCAGATTCCAGATCGTGATGTCCGCGGAAAAGATCATCCATGTAGAGACTGGTATCCACAGCTTCTGTTGCTTCTGGAAAATTTTGATCTTAATCCCGGGCCAATTGTTTTAGCGTCATCATCGCTAGAAATGGTGCGGCTTTGGTACCGTAAGTCACAGTGGCTAATTGGTATTCCCGTAGTTGTTGTTTCAGGTAATCTCGCCATATAATTTTCTGAAAAGATTGATCTTCTTTATGAACAAGTATCTGCCGAAACATTTTCTCGATATCGGCAGTGAAGGCTACTTGGTATTGCCTCCATTTTATGATAAGTGACATCAAATCTTGTTGTAGATTTGGTCTTCGGTACATTAGGTCATTCAATGAATAACCCGTCGATGTTTCAGCTGACGCATTAAAGACGACGCGTGTCGTAGTAGTTGTTGACTCCGCTCGTATTACACAGTGGTGAGGTAAATATGCTTCTAGTGTCTGGTTACTTGTGCACTCAATCATATGGTTTAAATATATATATTCATGTATAAAATCTTTATAAGCCGTAGCAACCGACTTATTTTTTGCAAGTCTTCTTTCGAGTTGCCGAAATTGGGCTATTGCTTTGGTTTTAGACTCCCCCAATTTCTGTGTTACCTCTGGTTTGAGTGGTAATCGGACAACGTAACGTCCATCTGGTTGACGTGTTGTTTGTGACTGGTATTGTTGTATGCATTGGTAGTCCTCACTAGAAAGGTTTTCCGAATTGTCTGAGATATCTTCAATCTCCCAGAACTTGTGTATATCTTTTAAATGAATTACGACAACATTGCAGTAATTTTGAGTAGATTTTACTGTACCGCTTATGATCTACCCCAGCTCCGTTTGTTGTGCTATTGGTTGAGATGCATCTCTACGGATAAGGCCAGGTAGAATTATTAATTCATATAGGGCTACACTTAATATCAAATCGACAGGTCGGCTTTTATTGAAGTCCGGGTTCGCTAATGGTAGATTGTTAATTTGCGGTCAAGATGGTCTTGCGAATGAGCGATTTGGTAAAATGCTGACGACGTGTGTCATTACATATGCCTCTGTGTTGAAAGTATAGTTGTTATATAGTGAGTATATCGTAAGCTTGATGACTCCCTTACTGTTATTAGCTTTGTCGCCAACTCCTATTACAACACAGTTGCGTTTAGTCCGTGGTAGACCTAGTATTTGCGCAGCATTTTCCGTAATCAGCGACGATTCCGCACAAGGATCAACAAGAGCGCGCATCATGCGATCGCAGCCATCTCTGACTTTAATTCTTATCATGGCTGCGGCTAGTAATATAGGCATTGACTCTAATGGTGGGTTTGCGATACATACGCTCGATTTCTGAGTGCACTGCTTATCTTGCTGATTCTGGGTAGATGTAGATAGTGAGTAGGTAATATAGGCATTATGTAGCAATGTGTTATGTCGGTCATTGCAAAATCGACATGTTTTTACAGATGTGCTATCTTTGCCTATGTGATTGACTAGACAATTCTTGCATAAATTGTTTTTGTCAACTATTTGTCGACGATTCTCTGGCATAGATTCTAAAAATGCTTTACACTGAAATAATGCATGATTGTTATTGCAAAGTACGCATTTTTTTTGCGTAGCAACTGTGGCCTGTTTAGTTGCTGAGTGATTAATTGCTGATCTATGTTGGAAAAAATTATTGTTATAATAATTATTTGGTGTTTTGTAGGTCACACTTTTTGATTTTCATTATTCTGAGAACGTTGATTTGGCTTGAGTACATCTTGTTTGCGTCCTGAGACGTACTTCGCTTCTGGATCCTCCAACGATGTAAATTTTGTTTCTAAGAAAGCTAGAAACTCTTTTGAGTTTGGGAGGGCCTTGGAATCCGGCATCGACTCAATATACTCCTGTTTTGTTTCGGAATCTATTTTCTGTGATAGAATGTAAACGATGAGTGGATCCCATTGAGTTATGTCTACCCTCATTGCTTCTATAGAATTTAAGCAATCAGTGGCGGTATCATGCATGGTCTTCATGAGTGCCGCCGATTTCTGTTGCATTGTCAGAATATGTAAAAGCATATGAACATGCGAGTTAAATATCAACCGCAGATTATTGTATCTCCTGTTCAATATGTCCCAAAAAATTTGGTAATTGTCGGATTTAATGCGCAAATGCTGAACTAATCTTTCGGCTTCACCTCTGAGCTTATTTGTCAACAATTGCATTTTTTGCGCATTTGGAAGATAATTGTTTGTGTGAATGGCTTCGCAAAACAAATCTTTAAAGGATAACCATTGGTGATAATTGCCACTAAATATTCGTATATCCGTTTTTGGCGTAGATTTCTCCTTGTATGAGACCAACCACATTTTCCGTTAACTAGCCTCTTCATTGGGTTATATTGCTTTTCATATTCGCAAAAAGTTAATACATACTCTTCATTGTCAAGAACAGCTTCACTGTCAATCTCCCAGTGCAAAGCATGGATTGCCGTCCACCTTGACTGAATTGTTTTTAAAATATCTTCAAATTCCCAACGTTCAGAAGCGGTCTCGAGATTGACAGAATCTATGCAATGCAATGCAATGCAATCAGCCCTGTATTATATACTGCCCACTGCTGAGCACGGGCCTCCTCTACTACTGAGAGGACAGAATCTAACGTACGTGAAAAAGCTTTAAAATTGCTTTTTTGCTTTCGTAATATTTCCTCTACCCTGCTAGAATTACCCTGAGTGGTTGGGTGCAAGGTAAATGAACTGTGGGAAACACCTCCCACGCCAGGAGTAGTAGGAGTCTCCTGACGCTCGGAGGCTAATGGTATTGGTGTTGCTGGTTTAAGTAATGGTTTGTTTGGTTCAATGATCACATACTTTCTAATAAGTAACTTGATGTCATTATAAAATTTAAGCGCTTTCTGGTAATAATTTTCATTAAAATATTTATGGTTCATATCCTCGAATTCAGCACATAATCTGGTATGATTAGTCTGGAATTCGTTCCAATAGGCATCTAAAGTATGAAGGCGTTTTTCAATGTAAGCTGGAGTCTTACGCTCCGGCCCATCTTTCTTGAAGTTAATACAAAGGCTGTCCATCGCGGACATTATTTGCTCTTGCGTGGCCAAGATCTTCTCCATTGTGCCTGACATTGGTTAAATTAAGCGTAAAAAAGGAAAGATCTTACTCAGAGACACTGGCACGTGGCGACCTGGTTACGTCCCGGAGAAGTTTTCTGGTTCTGGTTGATTTGTCGTCGCTGGAATTGGTGATCCGCTTGACACTGGTTACTGGTTAATGGTCTATGCACAAAACTGGTTACACCGCAAGTCTGAGACACTGACACCTGTACTATAGTGACACTCGCGTGGCAGGTCCCACCGTTACGGAGGCTCGAAGGACCACGATGTAACGTACGAGAAAAGGCTCGAAGGACCACGATGTAACGTATGAGAAAAGGCTCGAAGGACCACGATGTACGGGGTGTGGTGTCCGTACAAGGATTTACGTTTGGTTCGTAAATGTAATCGACTACAGTTCGGGTAAAATATGGTTTATTCACACTGAACTAGTCTAAATGGTAAAATGGTAATAAGGACACGCAAACTGGTTGACGATCGAACGTGAACTGATTAGTATAATTAATACAATTAATGCGTGCGGCGTAAAGCGCTGACACAGCGCTGCGCGATGTAGGTTGCTTTAACCGTATACATTGCGTAGTTATCGAAATCTACCTACACTCTACAGTAGCCGGCGCGGGGCACCGCGCGAATACGTTCTTAGGTTAAAGCACCGCGGCGTGATACGAGGATTAACACAACTCAACTCGACAAAATAATATCGACGGCACTGTCCACTCTACGATTGAAATAGCACAATTTTATTGGGCTTACCTACATCAAGTCCTCTCGCTTCTAATGAGATAAGGTTCGAAGTGGCCGCCACCAACTCGTTCGTAGAGACGAGCCCGTCGTAGTGTCTCGGCATGAAGCCAGGACATAAAGCTAGGGTCACGAACACACTCTGTATGCAGTTTACTCAAAAAGTCCTAAAATACGTTCTCGCATTTCTTCTGCGGTATTGCACTCACTAGTAAATACACTTTCTTTTATGTAAATACTGGCCCACACATTTACACTCCACCGAGCCTGAAATCCTCTTTCTTGGATGGCAAAAGGATTTTCGTGTGCCCATATGTGGGAATTGCGTCTATTCCACATCCCATATCTCGTGAATGTGGATTCATCAGTCCATATCACGTTCGCAGCGAAGTTGGGAATTGCGCGCCGCTGGTCTTGGAACCAAGGGCAGTACGACACACGTAGACTTCTGTCAGCGAAGAGCAGTGCTTGTACCTTGTGAACGTGATACGCTCGCTGGTGGTCTTTACGTAACACTTTATGTACATTCGAATGCGACAATCTAAATTCATAACGGCTACGTATCACACGAGTCGCCGTGCGTGTTCGCCACCGTGGCGTTGAAAATTTATTTTTTTACTGTGTTGTGTTCCTGTAAACTTGTTTGTAACTCGTGAATCGTGTGCAATAAATGTTTTTATTTTTATGTTGTACCTTTCCTGCGGGAAATCACGGCATGCAGGCCGGTCCTTTTGGAAGGCTTGCGTGGGGATATGGATCCAACACGTAGAATCCCCTTTAAGATACATTACTCTAGTTGGGGTGTGTACACCTTGTAGGTACTCTCTCTGTCTGTACTTATGGAAATACAGCCAAAGACAGCGCCCGCAAGGTGCAAGGACTATTGCGGAGAAGATGGGAATTATACCGGGTCTATGGATGGGATCTAGCTGGACTGGTTGCTGGGCTATTGATTGAGACAACGGGACGCCTGTCAAGTAAAATGTCTCAATCATTTGTAATCAAGGCAGACGGTGACATGACCCCCACTAGATGGGCATCCCAAAAAGTGGCGCAAGCCAAGGACGCAACATCGGTGTGGGTGGCTAAAGGGTGTCGAGAGGTGTGCACCGATTTCACCATCGCGGGTCGCTGACGCGTCCCAGAGCGGGTTTCCTCGCTATTACGCAGCTTGAGCACTTCCACCCTGGAGCTCAGGTTCTTAGCTCTTGCGACTTCCACCCCTAGCCGGCCAGTTAAGGAAAGAAAGAAAGAAAGAAGAAAGAAACATATTTATTTATAACAAGCAAGATTACAAAATTATTCCATAACAAACTTAAAATAAATTTGCTCGTTTTAAAAACGACCCCAACTCAGCATAAGCTGGTAAAAACCAGCGCTGATCTTCCGTTGGGCCGTTTTGTGATGTCACGGGCGCCAAAGGCATAAACATCGTATATTGTACCCTGTTAAACCCAGGATGACAATCCTGACAAGTCACTCTCATGATATTTTGGTACTTCAAATGTATATTATTTGTACTATCGATTCAAAGGTCTAGGTGAACAACTATCGATAATCGAAATAGTACATTAACGATTGTACACTTCCCTCCTCCTTAGTGTGATCTGTCATTTGTCAAAACTATCACCCAAAATCAACAAGGCATATAGTAAATTTAGAAAACTAAAACTAAAGCTAAAGAGCAAAGAGCATAATAACACTACGAAAACTAGAGAGCATCAGGAATTCCCTGTGCAAAACATGCACTGCATGGACATCCAGATCGCAAAGGCCAAAGGAGTACAACTAATATGTAAGTAAATGAATGAGTACTAACTATTAAAGCAAATAAATAAACATTTCCGACGTGCAATAGTAAATGAGAAGTATGTGTGTGGAATATAATAATATATAGTAATAAACTTAATTCTAAGGTGCATATTTAAATATATTTTATCATAAAATTTGTCATTTTTTGTCATTTTTATATGGCACTAGTGTCATGTCTCAATTGTTCCTGAGCCAATTGATGGTTGAGAATAATTTTTTTTAATGTTATCCTAAAACTGTGAACACATTTCAGATTCCTTATAGGTGGAGGGATGTTGTTCCAACACTTGGTAGAAACATAGCGGAAGCTGCCTCTAAAAGCGGCAGAGCCATGACTTCTCGTAGTAAGCTGTTTCACACACTGGCGGAGCCCATATGACTTGCGACTTGATGTCCACGACAACTTGCTATGAAGATAGCTAGGTGCTTTATGCTTCAAGACCCCAAAGAGAAGACATGCAAGATGTAGTTTGCGTCTGTGTTTCATTTTTAAAATATTGTGTTTATTTAGATAAGGTGTGATATGTGCACTCAATGGTATATTGAAGCAAAAACGGGCACAGGCATTTTGCACTCGCTGAATTAGTCTCTGTGTCCGAGCTAGCAAACGTGGACCAAAAACAGTGTCCATATAATTTAGTTTGGATAGGATAAGGGACTCCGCAAGCTGTAAACGCAAACTTTCCTGAAGATATGGCTTCATTTTATATAAGATCTTTAATTTATAAAAACAATTTTGTACTGAGCGTGCAACATGTTTTTCAAAGCGTAAATGACTATCCATATGTAAACCCAGATTGCGAGCTTCATATACACGCTCAATGGGCTTGCTCAAGAGGCTGACATTTAGTGATGGGCTTAAGCTACGAAGTTGATGATGGCTACCAAACACCAGGTACTTTGTTTTGTCAGGATTAAGCAGTAAACAATTGGATGTAGACCAATTTGCAATACTGGAAAGGTCCTCATTTAATTTAGTTATTGCACTATCAATTTCCGATGGCTTAAAGGAGATATAAACTTGTATGTCATCTGCATATACATGAAATTTGCAGTGTCTAATGTGCATGGTAATATCAGATGTGTACAATATAAACAAAATTGGGCCCAATATGGAACCCTGAGGCACTCCTCTAGTAACGGGAACTTTGTCTGATGTTAGCGTAGATCCATCATTGCAACTAAGCTTGACATACTGAAAACGGTTACTTAAATAACTGTTAAACCATTTTAAGGCGTTTGAGTCAAACCCGTAATAGGATAATTTAGATTGCAAGAGATGAATATTTATAGAGTCAAAAGCCCTTGAGAAGTCCAATAATACTAATAGTGTGCACATACCTACATCTTGGGAACACAGGTTGTTGTCCGTTACATCAATCATAGCTGTTACTGTACTGCGTCCTTTTCTAAAACCAGATTGTGTTTCAGGCAATATATTGTTAGTTTCAAGGTAACCAACCAATTACTCACAAATCGCTTTCTCCATAACTTTAGACAAACATGGTAAAATGCTAATTGGTCGTAAATCTTTCAATTCCAAAGGACATGGATGCTTGGGTAAAGTACGCACAATTGCAAGTTTCCAAACATTTGGAAATATTGATGTAGTGATGGACATATTAATAAGGTCTCTAATAATATGAATAGTATGAGGAAACGTCATAATGAGCATGTCCAGACTTACAAGATCACAACCTTCAGCGTTGGATTTCAGATTCTTTAAAATTCTTATTATAGAGTCCAAACTAACTACTTTCAAGTGAAAGGTAGCGTGACTAAATTTGTGGCATTCAAAGAATGTTAGTTGCGAAATGCTGACATCAGAGTTGCCTGGAGTATTTAGGAAATGATTATTTATGCTATCTGGGTCATTAAATATGGAAGGTAATTCAATATTATAAGGCAAGCCAAGGGTCAGGGGGTCTCATTTAGGCCCCACGGAATCGGGGTACGCGGTGTCGCCACTCATCGTCGGCTCGCCACAAAGCCGCCCCTGCTATTTTTATTATTATTATTAAATAAATAAATAATAATACACCGGATAGGGTGCGCGCCCGCTCGCAGTTCGGACAGGTTCAAACATGTCGAGTATTTGTTTCGTGCGCGACGGATTCCGCATGCGCGATGCGCCGTGACTCAGGACGCAGCCTTAAGATGGAAAAACCCAGTCACAATGTTTTTGGCTCGACCCGGGATTCGAACCCAGGACCGCAGCGCGCAAATCGTAGTCGTAACGCGCACGCAATACAACTACGCCATCGAGGTGGTGTGCGATTTGATGTGTTTATTTTTATGTTTTCGAGCATCCAGATACACAGTAATACATTATCAACCAATTAAATGTTATTTTTCATCCGTTTAATATGAATATTTTACGTCAATGCCATGTATCGACAGGCTGAAAGTATCAGATTGCGCCACCAGATGGCAGAGCTTACGACGTGCACGTCCCCTATTGTCTTTGGAATAATGATTTCCATGGAATGAACCGACCGAATGGCGAATGCCCTCTAATATAAAACGATGTTTGATTGGCGAACCTGCGCGCTCTCGGTGTTGGCGGGCACGGCAGCCCAGGCGGCGGGGGCGGCGGGGGTGGCGGGGCGCAGTGCCACGCTCCAGGCGCGCACGGCGCAGCGCCCGCCCCAGCCTAGCAGCGACACGCGCAGCGCGGTGCTGTTCGCCCACACCGCTTCCTTACCCGGCGGCGGCTTCGCCTCTACGCACATACCATGATTTCTTACGCACTGTTTGCATTTTGTAAATCAAATAGGTTTTTACAGCAATTCACGTTTTTAATCCTTACATATTATAAATGCGAAAGTAACTCTGTCTGTCTGTCTGTCTGTCGCGCGTTCACGCCAAAACTACAGAATCATTTTAAATGAAATTTGGCATACTACCGGCTCTTTATTGCATTATGTACATGTTTTTATATATTTTAATGTGTAGGTATGCTGTAGTTGATCTTTTAGTAAATAATTATTAAGAATGTAATATGTACTGTGTTTCTTTTGCCCACATCATTCAGAACTTTTAGACTAGCTTAGGTGTTCAGTTGAAAATTACAATTGTATAATTAATTTGTGACTCACTGTCGCCTCTGGTGGCGGCGAGCAGCGCGTGCGAGGGCGGAGAGGCGCCGAGCGCGTTGTGCGCGCGCAGCGTGACGCGGTACAGCGCACCGCACTGCAGCCCGCGCACCCACAGCGACGTGTCGCTCGCGGGCAGCACGCGCGACCCGCTGCCGCCGCCACCCGCGCGCTCCCACCACACGCTGTAGCCTGCACACAACAAGCCGGTGATACCTACCCAGTCGTATGTGTGACGCGGGCAGAAACAGAGGCGGCACGTACTGAGTAAAGGCACGCCGGTGTCGGGCGGCGGGTCCCAGGCCAACAGCAGCGCGTGCGGTTCGGCGCGGGTGAGGCGCGGCGCGGGCGCGGCGGGGGCGCGGCGCACGAGCAGCGTCAGCAGCACCGCGTCCGCGCCTGCGCCGTTGCGCACCGAGCACGTGTAGTTGCCCGCCGACGACGCCTCCACCTCTGGCGCCACACCGGCCGAAACAGAGTAACGCTCATGTCACATTTATACGTTTTACGAACTATAGTTACAATGCTGACTATTTTATTTCGGAAATTAAAATTATGAAGTACCTAAACAACTTTACTGGCTTCAAAATACATAACATGTAGGTACTGCAGTCACATTACTTACTATTGGTTTATTATTTTGTGTGATTTTCTAACTGCTTAATGAAATAAACGCTATCACGTAAATGCCTAGTATTGCCTTTGCATATAAACCCTACAGCCTATTACCTACTACTAGAAAACAAGAGCGACATGTGGCAAGTATTACCTAGATAGAAAAAATATGGATTATTTAGTAACTAACTATGTATAATGAGGTCACCAGTGTCGGTGAGCGTGTGCGCGCGCGGCAGCGGCGTCCAGCGCCAGCGCAGTGGCGGCGCGCCCACCGCCGCGCACCGCAGCCGGGCCCGCGCGCCGCGCACCACCCACACCGCGCGCGCGAACGACGAGATGCGCGCCGACACTACGCATGTCGCACGTCACACACCACACTCCAAGGAACAATGTATTACATCACATCAACGAACAGGTGGACACTCACGCGCAGGCACGGGCGCGGCGGTGACGGGGCGCGAGGGGGGCCCCACGCCGGCTGCGGTGGCGGCGCGCACCCAGAATTCGTACACGATGCCCTCGCGCAGGCCGCGAACTTCTCGCCACGCCTCGTCGTCGCCGTCCGGCGGCGCGGCCTCTACGCGCTGCGACCACTCGCCGCCAACCCTGCACACAGTCACACAATGCACACGCCAGGATAAGTAGTCGCGGGAATGAATGTCGTCTGTGTGTAATGCGATGTCCGTACTTGCCGAGCTCCCGGATGTACAGCGTATAGTACGTGAGGTGGCCGGCGCGGTGCGCAGGCGCAAGCCACGTGACCCGCACAACGTCCGCGGCCGCCGGCACCGCACGCACGGACTCTACCGCACCCGGCGCTAAATACACATAACACAATACTTATCATAAATATTAGGTCCTTACATAATATGAAATTGGTGTTTTATCGTACTAGCCACTTTGATCTCAAATATCTCCCCTTTGGTTAAGAATTCCAAATTATGTATTTATAAATGCATTTAACTAGTACATTTTGTGTTTTAAAAACAGTAATTTATTTAGTAATTTATAATAATAAAATCCTTAAACGAGTGTTTGTCGTCAAAGATCTAGGGGTTTTAATAGATTCTAAGCTATTATTCGATAAACATATTGACACAATTGTTAAAAAAGCTTACAAGGCACTTGGATATATAATGCGAATGGCATCATCATTTTCTAGAATCAAAACAATTAAAATACTCTACTGTGCCTATGTACGTAGCCTATTAGAATATTGCTCCCAGGTATGGAACCCACACTACGAATGCTATAAATCACAAATTGAAAGCATTCAACGTAAATTCACTAACTTTTTGATGTACAAATCTCGCGCTTTGAATGTAAACTACCACTTAAGATGCAAACGCCACCATATTGCACCATTATCTATTCGTAGAAATATTGCTGATATATCGTATTTTATTAATGTACTTAGAGGGAATATCAATTGTCCAGAATTATTGTATAAATGTAATATAAGAGTACCGAACATCTCAACAAGGAAGCCGGCGCTTTTCAGTTTACCTATAGCGAAGACTAATTACAGGCAAAATAGTTTTCTCTATCGAGCACCAAATCTCGTTAACGACCTTATCGGGAAGAATAATATAGATGTTTTCTATGATAGTGCTTTAGTTATAAGAAAGCAATTGCTCTCAGACTTTTTTGACTCTGATCTCTAATTTGTAATTACGGTTGACTGGATTTTGGGAACTCGTCGCTCATATTTAAACATCAATGTATTAACCATCGGTGAAAACTTGTTGTTGGCCCTGGTGTATATTTGTAGCACTTAAACTTATTATGTTAGGCTGTAAGTTTTCCATGTAAAAAAAAAAATAAAAAAAAAATAAAAAAAAAAAAAATAAAAATAAAAAAAATAAAAAAAAAAATAAAAAAAAAAAAAATAAAAAAAAAAAAAAATTAAAAAATTTGTTTTTTCCTGATTATGTTTTTCTTTGGCGTCTTTCATATCGCATAATGGAAAACATGAAATATCGCTATATTTACGAGTATGAGTTTCACTATGGCACCAGTGCTGCAGAAACGGCTTAATCGAAGGATTAACCATGTGTATGGCGCTGGTGTCGCAAAAGAAAACACGTAACGTTTTTGGTTTTAACGTTTTCCTACTGGAAATTTCGACCTTCAGAACAAGCCCCGTGGACGGCCAGACCAAAGTGTATAATGAGGAATTAAAGGCTACTGTGGAAGCGGATCCATCGCAAACCACTTCAGAGTTAGCTGCAGGCTTCGATGTCAATGATAAAACTGTTATAATTCACTTGAAGCAAATCGGGAAAGTAAAAAAGCTTGAAAGATGGGTACCCCATGAATTGGGTGAATCAAACCAGCAAACTCGTGTCGAATGCTGCGTTGGAATATCTGCGACATCTACCGTACTCCTCGGACCTCGCTCCAACAGATTACCATTTTTCCCATAATTTGTTTTTTTTTATTCAAATTATCCCTCTATTCAAATTACTAACGCTAACATCATATGTTACGCCGACGATACAGCTATTATTTTTCACAGCAAGTCATGGCAAGAGTGCCATAAAATAGTAGAGGACGGTTTATCAAAAGTAATTAAGTGGCTAGATAACAACCTACTAACCCTTAACACCAACAAAACTAAATATCTCTGGTTCTATAAAACCACTGCGTCTATTCCATCTACACTCCCAAATATAAACATTCACCGGATGTGTACTAATCCAAATCTAAATTCTAACGCCACAACCGCCTCGGTGTGCTCCTGCGACACGATTCAAAGAGCCACGTCTATCAAGTATTTGGGAGTAACCATAGATGAGAAACTCAATTTTAAAGATCACATTGCTTCTGTATTTACAAGAGCCAGAAGATTAATTTCCGTGATAAAAATACTCCGAGAAGTTACGGATCCGACTTTACTCAAAACTATTTATTTCGCACTTTGCGAATCAATTTTAACATACTGTATCCAAGTATGGGGATCCACCTCTAAGACCACACTCATAAAATTGGAAAGAGTACAACGCTCAATTTTGAAAGTTATGTATAAAAGACCTTTTAGATACCCCACAACCTCTCTTTACCATGACGCACAAATCCTAAGCATTAGGCGATTATATATTTTAAGAATAGCCCTTGCCGGCCACAAAGCTGTCCTAAGCTCTCGACATCATCTGAATATGATAAGCAAGCGTAACTATAACCTACCGACTCCAACAATGATAACATCCTTTGCACAACGTTCCCCAAATTTCATGATACCTTTTATCTACAATAAAGTGAGCAGATTATGTAATATTACTTCATGCACAGTCCGCGAAACCACCCACAAATTAAAACAGCTGTTAGTAAGTTTCACATATGATGATACTGAAAATATTTTAAAAATTATTTCCTAACTGTAACTATGTATACATACAAAATTTGTATTAAACACTTACATACGCACACACACATAGAGAGACAGAAAGAGAGATACATGCAGACACGCGCACACACGCACACACACACACACACACACACACACACACACACACGCACACACACTCTCACACACATACACAATAAACCCTGTTTTGTTTTTGTTTTTCTTTCTAATTTTAAGCAATTTGAAATATTGTATAAAATTTAAGTTACTGTAAGCCGTCTATTCTTGTTTTGTTTATTTTAAAACAAAACAAAATTTTACGTCAATGTTTTTCTTTTGACTCCCATAGGACAGGCTTAGCCTAGTTTGGGAGTCATTGTAAAATAATGTCATTGTATAAAACGTTTCTATTTTAACAATAAATTTATTTCTTTCTTTCTTTCTTTCTTTTATTGCCTTAGTAGGCAAACGAGCGAGCGGTCCGCCTGATGGTAAGCAGCATCCGCCGCCCATGGACTAAAGCAATGCCAGAAGCACAGCCAAGCCGTTGCCTACCGGGAGGTGAGCACTCTTGTTAAACCTCGTTTAAAGAAGAACAAGTCATAGCGCTCGGGAAACACCGATGCAGGGAGTTCATTCCAAAGTTTGCACGTACGCGGCAGGAAAGACCGTTGAAAACGCAACGTGTTACTACGGATGGATTCAACGTAGTATGGATGAACTCCACTGCGATGGTAAAAAGGCGAGGCGGGCACCATATCAAACAGTTCCTCAGAGCACTCCCCATGGAAGAGGTGGTAGAATACACAGAGAGAACCAATGTCCCTCCGCATACCCAGCGCCTCCACTCTGTCCGTGAGGTTGGGATCATCGACGATGCGAAGTGCCCGTCGTTGTAAGGAGTCAAGTGGGTTAAGCATGTGTTGGGGGCCCCTGCCCAGAGGTGTGGGCAGTACTCCACGTGCGGCCGGACTTGCGCTTTATAATGCACCAGTCTGTGGCCACACGTGAGGTACCGCTGGGCTCTGTTCAGGATCCCCAACTTTTTGCTGGCCAATTTAGCTTTGTCCTCCAAATGACTCCTAAACTGGACGTCACTCGCCGTTTCGACGCCGAGGACCCCAATGCTATTCGACATATGGAGAGTAACTCCTTGGAACTGTAACGCCATGACGAATGGGTCCTTCTTGGCAGTGAACGCGCAGACTTGTGTCTTCGACGGGTTGAATTGGACGAGATTGCTTTCACCCCATTCAGAAGCCCGCCCCAGAGAGCTTCTGACTTCAGACACAAGTTGTGACCGTCTTTCTTCGACTGTGCGCCGAGGGATATTCTGTTGGCCGATGTATCGCGCATGACACGTACTATCATCTGCATAGCAATGCATGTTGTCAATGGAATCCAACAAGTCATTGATATGCAGAATGAAGAGCATGGGCGATAGCACCGAGCCTTGTGGAACACCAGCATTAACGGATTTGATCATAGAGCTGCAGCCGTCGACGACGACTGTACTACTCCGACCATCCAGGAAGCTGGCAATCTACTTACAGAGTCCCTCAGGGATTCCATAAGATGGTAACTTCGCCAGAAGAGCTCTGTGCCATACCCTGTCGAACGTCGCCTTCACTATATCCAGACCGACAGCTATAGCCTCGCCCTTGCTCTCCACGGCCTCCGCCCAGCGGTGCGTGAGGTACACAAGGAGATCACCAGCTGAACGACCACCGCGGAAACCGTATTGATGATCGCTAATCAGCTGGTGATCCTCAAGGTACCTCAGGAGCTGATCATTACCAACTCGCTACATGACCTTGGAGAGCAAGGACGTCACCGCTATCGGCCTGTAATTAGCAGGGTCCGACCGGTCACCCTTTTTGGGGATTGGATGGACACGAACGGTCTTCCACGAAGATGGAACCTGGCTGGTGTCGTAAGATAGACGGTACAGACGTGTTAGAACGGGAGTCAACTCAGGGGCGCACGTCTTAAGAACCACTGCGGGAATACAGTCAGGCCCACTCGACTTATGGACATCAAGGAGCCGGAGCTCTCACCTGACAGCACGCTGAGTGATGCGGATTTTAGGCAGGGAGCACTCACATCTGGGAATTTCCGGTGGTGCGGCTCTACCGTCGTCCAAAGTCGAGTTTATGGATAACCTTTTACAAGGAAAAAAAAATCAACTCCCATGTGTCAGTCCAAAGCGCCTTCAGAGAGTTTATTGATTCTCACCCCCATGGTATTTTTAGTAAAGGGATTAATGAACTCCCTATGTGATGCCAAAATTGCATAGATAACAATGGTGCATACATTTATTAATTAATTGTATTTTACAAAAAAAAAAAAACGCCTTTGTATTTCTCCCATACAAAACGCCAATTTCATATTATGTAAGGACCAAAGAATAACACAAAAATATCAAATGGTAGTATTATGTTGCAGAGCGCTCGAGTAGTGCCGACCATCTTCCAAGGTGGTGCAGTAGATGGGCGGCGATGGCGGGCCCAGGCCGCGGTTCGCTCGGGCGCGCACCCACACCGAGTAGTTGGTGGCAGCGCGCAGACCCTGCAGCGTCGCTTCGCCGGCGACACCGGCGCGCGCCACCTGCGCCTCCGCCGCACCGTTCCACGCTGCACAAAGCAAAGAGCACGGTGGGGATGAAAGTAACTAGTTATTTAAAAGTTTTTCTCTAGCGTTAGACTTACATGAGGGAAAATGCACGGGCAGCAGATGCAGGTCATATCCGCGCAGTGCATGCGCATGTGCATGCGAGGGTGGCGTCCAGCGCACGCGCACTGAGCGAGCTGACACACCTTCACAGGTGACCCGGCGCGGCGGTAGCTCCGGCACTGTATGTCATCGGTACTTGTTAACGATGTCGATGTATTGATAAGCACTATAATACTAGTGGTGGAGTCATACCTCCGTCGGCTGTGGTGGCGTAGAGCGGCGGCGCGGGTGGGCCGGCGCCGGCGCGGTTGTACGCGCGCAGCGTGACGGCGTACCACGCGGCGGGCCGCAGTCCAGTGAGCGTGAGCTCGGCGCTGCTCCAGCCGGCGGCGGTAACACTCCCAACGCGCTGCGCCTCCCCCGGCTCACTCGCATCACCCACACCCACACCCACTTGATCGTCGTCGTTGTCATCAAAGCGGCTCAACTCGCGCCACAAGGCCACGTAACCTAACAGCTCGCCGTTCCAAGTGTCTTGTGGCGGCACCTGTGCGACACGACACGGTTTACAGTTTAATCATTTTATTTTTTGTAGTTGGCTTGGCAATGTGACTTCACTGCAACTGATGTTAAGCGATGTGAAGCCCAAAAAAAAAATGTCAACCGGCAAGGGACAATATTATCCCTTAACAGTCGGCACAATTATGTCGGCCTGCTAATTGCTTCTTCACGCTCCGCTTAAAGGACCCCATGTCGTAAGATGGAGGGAACACGTGTGCCGGCAAACTGTTCCACAGCTTAATGGTACGGCAAAAGTACGAATTTCAATTATTTTTGAAATATTAGACAAAAGTACCGAGTAGTCCGACTAGTTGTGTGTGGACGAGTTTACGCAAACTTTTTGATACTTTTAAGAGAATTGGTGTACTTACCGCCCACGACACGTGCAACTCTCCGGAATTGGCTGGCCTTACTCTAACGTTCTGTGGCGAGCCCGTGGGTGCTGCGGGCAAAGATAACATTTGAAGAGCAATTACGAGTGTGCTACACAACTAATGCACGTACTCGATGCGTTGACGGGGACTCACGTTCGTCTAGTGTGGTGAACAGTAGCGGTTCGGAGTGCGGCGACTGGCCCACATGGTTGGCTGCGGCGAGGCGCAGCGAGTACGCGACTGCAGGCCGTAGTCCGTCCAGCCGCGCCCCCAGCGTGCGCATGCCGTCCTCATCCACCCTGTGGCATAAGCGGGTATGTGACGGTGGTGGCGGTGGTGGCAGTCCAGTAGACATGTACAGAGTGCACGGACCTGTCGTTTGGCAGCGTGTCGATCGTGAGGTTGTGCGTGGTGTGCGGTGGGTCGGCGCCGGGCAGCGCCTGCAGCGCCGTGCACAGCGCGGTGTAGCGGCGGTGAGCACCGGCGGCGCGCCACTCCACGCGCGCCCACCGCGCGCCCACGCCGCCCAGCCGCACGCCGCGCGGCGCCTCCGGGGGCTCTGCACAGCGCGCGCACACTGCTGTAACTACTGCTACACTCGGTGTCGGGGGATAGCACATACGGTGCTGCAGTACCTTCGACATGCAGGTGCAGCAGCAGCTCGGAGCGGCCGTACTGGTTGTGCGCGTGGCAGCGGTACTCGCCGCCGTCGGCTCGCTCGGCGGCGCGCACCTGCAGCGTGGAGCGCACGCCGCCCGCCGTGCGCACCTCGGACACCGTCCATCTGCGCACACAACCACGTCTCACATGTCTTGTGGCTGTATTATTACATTTTTATTAACCCCCAACAAAAAAATACGGGTGTTATAAGTTTAGGGTGTGTACCTGTATGTCTGTCTGTGGCATCGTAGCTCTCAAACGAATGGACCAATTTTGACGCGTTTTTTTTTTGTTTGAAAGCTGATGTTATCGCGATGGTTCTTAGCTATAATTTATGAAGATCTGTTCAAGCGTTTGAAGCAGTGGCGTAGCGTGGGTTAGTGCTGCCCGGGGCGGACTCATAGTTTGTCGGCCCAAGACCCCAAAAAGCTCATCTCAAGAAATAAGTCATGCATGCTTATACAACACCCCCCCACCCCCAATCACCAAAACTTAGCATTTAAGTATAAAAGGTTTTACTTTTCGAGTTTTGACCCCCAACTCCCGCCCCCCGTATAAGTGATTTTGGGTCCGGGCTATAAGCTTATTGCCGCGGACAAAAAAACCGGTCATCCAGGTACTGTATATGTAATAGAAGTCATCCGCGCTAACTATTCGTTATAGACGAATCGCAGTCGCAAAATATCATTCAAAGAAAAGGGATTCCTCGACTTCGCCATAAAATAAGTAATGGAAAATTCCGTGCTACTTTCAATCGGTCCGAATTTGTAGTTGCGATAAAAATATAAAATGGTTCCAATATTTACAAAATATTTTTATTATATATTGTTAAATTTTGCCGCCCCCTAAAAAGTGCCACCCGGGGCGGGCCGCCCCTGCCGCCCCTACTACGCTACGCCACTGGTTTGAAGATTATCAGCTCCTTTTCAATTTAAAAAGCCCGATTGAATTTAAATTTGGTGGACTGTGACTTCGGCAATATTTTTAAACATTATTTTTATTAAAATTATAATAAACCCCGACACAAAAACTCTCTAAAAAGTAAAATAATAAAAGTATCTTTGTCGTTTAAGTACCTAATAATATTTTGACCCAAGCGTCCTCACGTCGGGGGACCGAACTCCGGACCAGGGAGATGAAATAAATACTTCTTTAGCGGACCCCCGACGCGACGACGCTTGGGTCAAAATATTACTAGGTACTTAAACGACAAAGACACTTTAATTATTTTACTTTTTAGAGAGTTTTTGTGTCGGGGGTTATTTTATTCACATTCACGTCAGTACGTATTAAATATTTTTGTAATTCTATTTTTCAATATCATTCACTTCATCACTTGTACAATTAGTGGTTTTAATTTCTCTGTAGGCCGTGGTTAGTTTTAATCATGGAAGTGCCTTCGGTAAATATCTTGGAGGTATAATAATAAAAATATATAGTTTAGTTGACCTGTAGGAGGCGAGGTCGAGACGCGCGCCGCGGTGCGTCCAGTGCAGCGCGAGCGGCGCGTCGCCCCGCGCGTGACACACGAGCGCCGCGCTGCGCCCGCGCACGCACGTCACATTGCCGCCACTGCCCTCGAAGTGCGCCGGCTCTGTCACACCACACACGTGTGTATGAGAATACAATTCACAACTGGTAGAGTAGCGCTGGGATAACGGATAAAATGATAAATAACAGAATGAGAGCGCTGTCCCGGGAGGGTGGTATATTAATCTCATATAGGAAACTGGATTAAAAATTATTCTGTTTCGTAATATAAGTTACGACCGAGGCATTAATGAACATTAGACGTGTCTAATGTTCATTAAACGCAGGTTTTGTAGTTTAGTCATTTTTGCAACTGACTAATGACTCTATTATTATTATTATGTTACCATTTTATACATGCTTACCCGACACACTACAATGGACTCTATATTATTACCATACTAGCCCTGTATTATATTCTGCCCACTGCTGAGCATGGGCCTTCTCTACTACTGAGAGGGTTTAGGCCTTAGTCCACCACGCTGGCCTAGTGCGGGTTGGCAGACTTCACATACCTTCGAAATTCTTATATAGAACTTCTCAGGTATGCAGGTTTCCTCACGATGTTTTTCCTTCACCGTTATAGCGAGCGATAATTTATACACACTCTCGTACAACATATTTACACTCGTAACTCTCTCTCTTTCTATCTTTACTAACTTATATCTCCCTCTTCCGTTCGCCTCGCCCGAGCACACTTTTCGTAACGCTCTCGTCACGCATTCACCAGCTTACTTCCCAAGTCAAGCGTGCGTAAATAAGTTTTACTTCAATAATATCTCTGAAATGGTGGGCCCATTACTGAGATAAAATTTTGTCGTATAGTAGAACATGGTGTGACCTATCCATAGTTACAGGGATATCATCCTGTGTAGTATTGAAGTGAAATGGTTGCGTGGTCGCTAACCGTGCACGGTGATGTTGACGTGCTTGAGCAGCGGCGGGCCGACGCCGTTGTCGGCGGCGCAGCGGTACAAGCCCTGGTGGTCGCGCGCCGCCGCGCCCGCCGCCAGCGTGCCGTTGGACGCGCGCAGCGAGCTCCCCGCGCCCGCCTCCCCCGCCGCCCCCACCACACCCGCCGCGCCGCGCACGGGCTCCCACTGCTCGCCGGTGTCGAGGTCTACGGCACTCACTTCGCCTATTGACAAAATCAATAATATTCTATTCGTTATTCCAATATAAATTTAGATATTGTTTATTGTCAAGTCAGCTGGGAATCCTAATAAATAAATTAAAATAAAATAAACCAACTAAGGCAGAATGACGAAGTCGCCGAAGAAGAAGGCTCGTCTGGGGCTGATCAAGGGCTGAACAAGTGGTGACGGCAAAACCCAAGCGCAATAACAGCTAAGCCTTTTCCGCAACGCTTGAGATTGTGGAAGGGCTACTCGTATATTATCTAGGAAATAAATATAATATAGTGCTATTGTTAAAAATTACACGCCAACTAGCGTCACCAAGTAGCAAAAATGTTAAACTTTATTAATATTCCCGCGCTCGCAAATAGTTAACCCAGCGTAAATACACGGTGGCGCGAGTATGGGGAAGAAAGCACTGGGGGCGCGGACCCCGGCACGGGAATATTACTATCGACGGTCATTTTTTGCACTATTTGTTTGTAGTAGTTTAAATATTATAATGGTTTAATATAAAAATAATAATAATATAAATATAATTTAATATAAATGTTTTGTGTGTGTTGAATAAAAATTAAATAAATAAATATTTTTTGGGTTCCGTAGCCGCGTGTTGGATCTTCATTTTCAGAACCCTGCCCTAATCGTTAACAGCTCTATTCACCTTTTTATTAATACAATAGTATTTCAATTTCCTCTATATTGTTAAGTATTGTGTACGTTCCAGGATAGTCGATTGCTACTTGCCTATTCTTCTGTACCAGACGAGTGAGGGCGGCGGGTGTCCGCTGGCGGCGCAGTGCAGCTGCAGCGGCGCGCCGAGCAGCACGGCGGCGTCCAGCGGCTCCGACACCCACGCCGGCGCCACTGCCCAGCCATCACCACGGTTATTAATATACACATACACAAAAACAAACACACACAATTAGCTTGCCAGCCAACTCCTGCAATACGTAAGCGGCAGCAAGACAAAAAACTACGTAGGCAGTGTTTGTACCTTCTATAAATCTAATACTCTGCATCCCAATAATGAGGACTGTATGAATTTAGTAGCAGGCACAAGGTCGCCCAGTCTGCAGTGTACCTTTGACGTTGAGCGTGGCGGTATAGTTGACGGTGGCGGCGTGGTTGGAGACGCGGCATGTGTAGTCGCCGCTGTGGCGCGCCGTCAGCTCCGAGAACATTAGCAGCGAAAACTCGTTCAGGCTTTTCTCCTCGATCTGCATCATTACTCACGATGAGTGTGAGCGGGGACCGCAGCTCGGGTCTTTCACCGCACCCCTCAGTCGTCACCCACCTGCAGGTTAGCCGGCAGTGGCGCGCCGTCTTTCACCCACGAGAAGTACATGGGTTTGTCGCCGGACGACACTCCGCATAACACCTGCACCGAGCTGCCCTCCGTCAGGTCCGATGAAAACATGAACGGTGATATTTTTGGCGGGTCTACAAGTGAAAAACAAATCAGTTTATGTTGTGTGGATTTGTTACAAAAGTTTAAATGGTAGAGGTGGTGCACGCACTTCGGACTTGTATCTCGATGTCTTGCCTGGCGGCGGGTCCGGCGGGCGCGGCCACAGCGCACGCATAGTGTCCCGCGTCGGCGGGCAGCGCGGGCGTGAGGCGCAGCTCCGCGCCGCGCGCCGCCACGCGCCCCGCGCCGCCCACCGCCACGCTGGCGCCGCGCCGCCACCACGAGATCGAGCTGCAACCACGCTGCGGGTAACGACTGCCTCACGCACTTACAGATGCCCCGAGCCGGTGCTCAGGCCGGTGCACAAATATTGGACACATCTTTGGTATAATTGGATCAAAGATCAATTATTTGTAGGTAATCCACTTTAAGACAATTAGTTGTCCTATATTGTAGACGATAGCCTACTTGAGAATGGAACGGTCTGCGGATACAATGTCCACAGGTTCCAAACCCAAGGTACACACCTCTGACTTTTCAAACTTATGTGAGTATTGTTTATCAATTATCAATCGCTTTAACGGTGAAAAAAAAACATCGTGAGGAAACCTGTATCCCCAAGAATTCTCCATAAGAATTTCAAGTATGTGCAGTCTGCCAACCCATACTACGCCGGCGTGGTGGACTAAGGCTTAAGTCCTAACACCTCTCAGTAATAGAGGAGGCCTGTTTCTAGCAGCGAGCAGTATTTAATACAGGGCTGGTATTATTTATTGTTATTTAGTTGGCCTATAAATTTAAATTATTTTAAAGTGGGTGCACTAGTTGCGCCTCTGCCTACCCCTTCGGGGATAAAAGGCGTGAGTATGCGTTATAAATTTGCCATTTATTAAATTATACACATAATAGCACCAGTCACAAGAGCTCTACAGCATAAAGTTATTGCAAATGGGAGGCAAGTGTGCTCAGAGTATACGTGAGTGTAAGAGGAATGATCCCACAAATGCACCTCTATGGACCTGATCGGATATCCGGCGTAGGGGCAGTAGAGCGTCGCGTTGGCACCGGCCACCACGCGCACCGGGCCCAGCGCGCGGATCGACGGCGGACCTGCACACACACGCGCGTCTCACAATGTGTACACTGTACAACCCGCTGACTTGCTTAGATATCTACATATAGGATACCTAACCAAAACTTAAATAAATCATAGCTTTTGCCCGTGATTCCGCCCGTCCCGCTTTATATTTTCCAAAATCGGTTCAGTAGGTCCAGAGATTAGCCCCTACAAACCTATAAACAGTTTTTTTGAGATGGGGCAGTAAGGGCAGCTACCTTAACCACTGTAGCTACAAGAAAACTTTCTAAGGAGATCGTCCAAAATTTGTGAAGACATTAATTGCCCTTACCTACTGCCCCATCTCATAAATCCACAACGACAAAATAACAACATGGAGTTGTGTTATACCGAACAATTTCCTAAAAGCTCACCAATGAACCCACTATACCTTTGGCACTGTACGTTCACGGGTGGAAGTAATGGTCATAGAGTTGGTATTTGTAGAGATGTGAGGAGGTGTTGTGAAGTGCTCGCCAACCGTATATGTTGAGTCGTGCGGAGTGCGCGGCGCGGCCGAGCTGGTTTTGCGCGTGGCACGTGTAGCGGCCGCCGTCGGTCGCCGCCGCCGTTGTCATGTTCAGGACCGATACCACGTCGCCGTTCGCAGAGCTCTCCTGGCTGATAAAGTACCTGTGACGAGGAACAGCAGTACTAATGTAGCCCAGCACAGCTTGGTATCGAGTGGTATGCAGTGAGCGGGTGGAGGCGTCACCTGTGTTGCGTGCGGTACTGGTCGAGCGGCTGGTCGTCCAGCAACCAGGTGAAGCGCGGTGCGGGCGAACCGGACGCGGCGCAGCGGAGCGACACGGCGCCGCCCGGCCGCAGCGCCTGCTCGATGAACGTGTAGTGCAGCTCCGGCGCCGAATCTGATCACATCCCAACTTACTGTTCCTCTAAAAACTCTTTTCTCACATAAGCACCACGTATGTAATAAATATAATAATTTTATAATTTGATATATGAGTCTCTACCACTCTATGCATTTATATTTTTCACCGACTTGAGCCTAATTACTATTACACAAGACCACGTGAAGTATTACCATCATTAGCGTTACAACACAAAACACTTTGTGATAGCTTTCTTCGTGCTTTTTCTCTTTATTGAATAAGTACGTGAACCTGCGGACAGGTGATAGGCCTATTGTATCTTTTCTACATACACTAAGCGTATATACTCAAGACGGACGGTAGGGTGCCATAGATGCCAAGGGCATTCATTGGTATGTGGGTGTTTAATCCTCGAAATTACAGACAGGGTGTTAGGCTATCTAGGCATTTGATTTGCTAAAGATACCCGAAGCCGTTCCTAATGCCCTGAAGACGGCCACTGCGAAATTTTGGTAAGCAGGTGGAGGTGTATGGGTATATATAGCGTTAAAAACTGGACTCAGCTATCGCTCAGTGTTTAAAATTTTTCCGAGTAGGTTAATGCCGGGTTGTAAGAGCGGGGATCACAACATAACCGCCCAGTCGGGCCCTGAGTCTGTGCGGTAGTAGTAGTTACACTTACCCCACGCAAAAAAACCTGAATAAATAATTGCTCATGTCCTCCTCGCAAGACGCGTCCAGGATGTTGCGCAACATAGAGTAGAGCGGGGGTAACGGCGTGCAGTTGATGATAATATTTGATTTCGCGTACCTCTCGCCGCTCACTATATTCGTTCTTAATGAACAACGGAGCCGGCTACACTCCGCGAGTTGAATGCTTCTAAGATAAAGCTTGCAATACAAATTGAACTCGTTTAATCAAACACACCGAGCACAATTGGCAGTTCGTATCTACTCTGAGCTCACGACAGCGACCAGATCAAACAGGGCCGCTGTAACAAACTCAAATTCATTGCAATCATTAAAACTCAAGCATGAAGTTTCACGATATTATTATTATCTATCTCCTATAATGCGACACTTGCATTCATAACGTATCTGCCTTCGACACAAGAGAGGTCCTAGAGGACAGCTATATGTGTGAATGCGATTTTTTTGTTTTGATAGTGAGTATTTAAAGAGCGACATAACGAGGTATTGAGCACTGAATCAATTTTGTAATTTGTATACTAACGGTTATATCAATACTTTTCAATGATGAACACAATGGGCTATTTTCGGTTTAAAGATTTTTTTTTTCTTTATTTAATACTCAAGTTTAGAGGCTTTTAATCTACAAGATTACGCCAGTCTCATCGTATCCTAAAACTAATTCATCAGAAAGGGAAACATTTTAAGTCTTTTTAGCTTGCCGGTTTAAAGATACCAGTATGTGTAAAACCATAAACATAACTATCGCATATTGAGTACAGTCAGCAGCATAAATATTGAGTACAGTGAAAGACTCAAACAAAGGGATCCTGAAAAATTTTTAGCGTAGAAGAAATCAAACACGGAAAGAATAATATTTAAATAGTATATGTTGTTGTTCTTCAAATTCCTAAACGCGCCACTTTAAAGCGTTACAAAATAATACGAGTGTATTATTGTCAGTTGCTTTTGTACGCACGAAGGAGTCTTCGTACACTGTAATTAGATTATTAATTTTTACCAACATTTTTCGTCCCTATATTTGGAGTTTGTTAGCGGAGAGAATATTTAAGTGAATCTTTTTTTTTTCATAATAATTCAGTTCTAATAAAAATTTATTTGTGTTTTTTTAGTATATACCTACATTATATTTTAGAATCTTACGGGAAAAGCTGCAAATAAAACCTTGTTTTATTATTTTATCAATTATGTGCACTAGGCTTTACTATGTTCCGCTGTGATATATTATTTCTAGTGAGTTATTGTGTGTTACAGTTTCAAGTAGGTTAATGAACAATGTTTCGTGGCCTTACCCATTTGACATATTTTTGTGAGCAAAAGCCAACTTTTGTGTGATAAAGCAAGCAAGCCTTGGGGCTTGGTGGGGTTATTATGGCGTGAATTATTAAAATTCTTTTTCCGTAACATTTTGGATTACATATTTTATTGATAAATGTATTAAAAAAACGTAGTCACCTGACCTATTTCGCTGTGGCATCGCAGAATCATAAATTCTACGTATGATTTATTTGGTATGTATATATAGGGTAGCGTAATGCGTACCCATACTAGGTAGATAAGGAAACCAAGTCTACTACATCTACGCACTGCGAAGTTGGTTTATCATCTATACTCCTATTTAACAAGAGTCCGTAGAACCATTAATTCGTTGCCAAAGCATGTTGATATAGATTTAGTTTTCTCAAGTGCCTCTAAACTAAAGAAAATTTTAGCTGACGCTTTCTGCTTATGCTACGTGTGACTCATCTATGTCTTATTTAAAAAAGTATTCTGTAATTTTCTGAGCTGTCTGCTAACTACTTCTAACACAAACTTATACTTATTTGTGAAAACTTTGAGTTGGCCTTCTGTCACATAATCCTTACTAATATTATGAATGCGAAAGTAACTCTGTCTGTCTATCTGTCGCGCTTTCACGCCAACACTACTTAACTGATTTAAATGAAATTTGGTACACAGATAGTCTAGAGCCTGAGAAAGGACATAGGCTACTTTTTATCCCAGAAAAACCATTTCACGCGGGCGGAGCCGCGAGCATAAGCTAGTGATTATATAAACTACTTAATCAAAATTTCGATAGCATTTTTTTGTCCACACACACACACACGCACGCCCTTTATCCCCGAAGGGGTAGGGAGAGGCACAACTAACTTTGTCCAGTTAGTTATAACTAAAATTAAGTTCAGTAATCATAATATTATTTATCAAGACACCCTAAATGGTGATTGGTTCCAAAGATTAAGTGACATTATGAATGATATGGTTGTTCACGCGCTGGTGTTAATGCCGCTTCGTTACTGCTCAGTAAGCGCTGGGCTCCTTATAAAACGCGAGTAAACAGGGAAGGCGACGCGGCGGTGGTGTGCGGCGCGGGGGAGGGGCGGGTGCCGCGCGCCGAGAGCCGGCGGGCGCTCACAATGGCTCGCAGATTACACATTCAGACAAATCATTCAATAGGCCGTCGCTGGCAATATTCGTCTACGCGGAGTCGTCACAGCCCCCCCACCATCACCACCGTCGCGCCTGCCACCCCGACCGCTCCATTGTCGTCGCAGTCGGGGCGCACAATGTCGAGGACGTATCAACAAATGCCGATCGCTGATTGATTCCGACTAGCTCGACACTACATTGAGATTGATTGAGTTCCGCCCCAGACACTCGCCTGCGCTATCCTCCCCCCTCCCCCACCTACTCTCAGCCTACTGTCCTCACATTCTCGTGGCTCGGTCGCAAATCACTTTTTGTCCCTGTTCCCATCTAATAAACCGGTATCAGTGTATTTTGTTCCGCTTCCCGGCTGGATCCGTACTTCACTCGAGTGGATCCTTGGATTTCGTTTGTACAGAAAGAGTATGAGAGTCTCGCTTCTAGAAAAGATTATTGTTTATTCATTTCAAAAATGAAAATGAAAAATCTTTATTGAAATAAAAGAGAGGTACAAAAAAATCATTGCCAGAGGTTCTCAAATTAACCTGAGCCTGTCTTGAGAAACCATATTATAATTTGCTAAGCGCGAGTTAGAGATCTTCTATATTTTGTGGTTGTGTGTGTGTGTGTGTGTGTGTGTGTGTGTGTATGTGTGTGTGGAGCACTATCGGGTTTAAGCTGTTTTATTAAGTTATCAACTTCAGTTTCATCGGTCGGGTTTAGATATAAAGAGTTGGGTACATTATTACTTAATTTTATTTTCAAGACTAAACTGTCAACTGTTTCGTTAGTTTGTGACAGAGTAGTATTGGCTAGGTTTTCACCTACCGTAGAGAAGAAGCTGTTGCACGTGTCGAGAGATTGGTATGCATTGTCTGCACAGGTATGTCTTTTGCGTTACTGTCTGGTTTTAAAATGGTAGGTCTCTCATTATGTAAGAGACCGTCTGGGTGGGTACCACCGCAATGTCTATTTCTACCGCCCAGCAATAGTGCATGCACTGTTGTGTTTCGGTTTGAAGGACATTGTAGCCAGTATAACTACTGGACATAATGGTAGTCAAGTCAGGTCATAATGTGATCAAGGTGCTGGATGGTGTTGCTACTGTTTATGGGTGGTCGTATTGCTTACCATCAGGTGAACGGCATGCTCGTCTCGTCATTCAATGTAATAAAAAAAAATGGCAAATTGATTTAATGTTGGTCCATTGTTTTTTTGGATTCCGTTTATTTTCATCTATCGACTCTTTATTATATTTATACTTAACTCTACATACGTGGTCAATACAGATTTTGTATATTTTTGCCCGAATTTCGTCTTTTGGGAATTGTTTCGTCACGCGGTAAAGATGATTGTGCTGGCGCGAAGAACACCTGGGGAGAGAGTTACTTTACTTCTACTCATACTTACTATTCGTGTGGAGTTTCAACTAAGGCATCTATGGTAGTGGTTAAAGCTGAAGCAGTGCAATCTACATTTGTTTCACAGTAAATATTATTCCAGTCACAAGTCTGTAGTTCATTTAAAATTGCCTCGTAATAAATATTAGTTACAAGCCTATTCTGAGATTTATTGGTAATGTTAGATTTGATACCAATCAACGCAGCATAGTGGTCTGTGGTGTCCGTTTCGCATACTACGCTAGTTACAGAATTTTTGGATATTACAAATTTGTGGTCAATACAGCTATTCAATGGTAGGAATAGTGATTGCTGAAATAAGTCCATGAGCACTAGCTAGGCTTAGGTATTCGGTAGAGTCTGTGCCATGTTTATTCGAGGGCATGATAGATATATTTATGTCGCCTGCAATTGCTGAACAGGATTTGTCCTGTAGTTCGTTAAGTGTTTTATCTCAACAGTTAAGAAAGTTTTTTAAACATCTGATAGAAGGAGATCTATAGATTCCAAAGATCGTCATCACTTTCGGGATATCTATTAAAAAACAGCAAGCATCAGAAAATGTAGGTCCGAGACATTTGCAATGCAAGAATCTTTAACATATGCCACTACGCCACCATTTTAATTTGTGTTATGAGAGGTAGAGTAACATGAGTAGCCGTGTAATTGTCCAACAAGTGTAAAAACATTTAAGCGGCATTCAGTTAGTATTATGACATCAAAAATTGTGTTCAGCCGCTGTAGAAGAATCGTAAATAGGAAAATATTTTTTGTATGCTTCTAATGTTGAGTGTCAATAGTTTGAGCCGGATTGTTTTGTTATCATCTCAGAACGTGACTCTGGTGAGATAATTTTGCAATTGATATCAAAACAAGAATCTATATCGGAGGTTAAGTCTGTCCTATCCATCCATCCATCTATAATGTGTATTAATAACGTAACGGAAACCTTCCTAGCCAGTTTCGGCCACGGCGGCCAATCTCAACGGAGATCAGCCAGGTACGCAGATATTATAGTGCACAAGTGTGTGCGCAATACACAGGTATACTCGCTATTCCTTCACTCTCATAGTCCGGTGAGACGGCAATCCGACATGACCGGAGAGAGATCAGGCGCAGGACCAACGGCTTTACGTGCTTTCCGAGGCACGGGTGTATCGCACCGACAACTTCTTGACTCCGAGCTGCGACTGAGTAATTTTTTTTTAAGATGGAAAAACCCAGTCACAATATTTTTGGATCGACCCAGAATTCGAACCCAGGACTTCAGCGCGCAAATCGTACTCGTAACGCGTACGCAATACAACTACGCCACCGAGGCAGTCGATGTGTAGTAGACAAGTGATGTATCGCAATAATGTTGTTACACTTACACTTAAAATAACCGCAAAAAATCAAAATTTTAAAATAAAACAAACATAAAATAATCTTAAAACTAACAACGTCATTATAACACAAACACAATGTGTATGGAAAATAGCAAAGAAAGTATATAAATAATGGAAATTAACTGAAGTGTGTGTACGGAATATTTAAAATAATACAATGAAGCAGATTTAGAATAATATAATGGTGTGTTAGAGCTGGATAAAATAAATATTTTAATCTATATATATAATAATTTCGTATCAATGTTTGTTACCATACTCCTCCGAATCGGCTGAACCAATTTTGATGAAATTTTATATTCACACTTAGTAGGTCTGAGAATAGGTTTCGGAGGAGACCTCTCGCTGCCGGCCGTGGTGTCCGCCATGGTCGGTGGCTGGAGGTCATGGCGAGCGATGAACTCCTTCTGCGAGTGCGTCATCTCGCGGAAGGAGAGCGCCGAGCGGGATCGTGAGCAGAACGATCCCGCCCGTAGCCAGAGGAGAAGACGGAGGCGCCGGGTGGACGACTGACCGGTGCCTCATGCCCTGTGGTCCGGGGGCATCTAGAGAATTTCGCCACGGCATCCCCTGCCTGTCGTAAGAGGCGACTAAATGGGGCTTAGAGAAAGTCGCGGGGTGAGCAGTGAGGGGCTGTTCATTCCAATTCAAGTGACTTCGAGGTGGACGACAATGCGGGTGGTCGGTCTCCCACTGTCGTAGATGCTATAAGCGTCCGTTAGAGTTTGGGGGCATCTGAGTCCTCTTGTATAGAGAAGGGCCGCAATGCGGCAGCGCGCAAGGGCGGTCCCGTGCAGATATCTTAGCGCAACAAGATACCCCGGGGCCGTCCTGTATGCGCTGAAGAAGGCCACCGCGGGTTTTGGTTGGTATGCCGGTGTAGGGTGTACATAGGGCTAGGGACTCGGTCCAATGCTCGCTTGGATGATGCTATACTCCCAAGTGTCGACATTGGACTATAAGACCGGTGAAACCAACATAACCGTTCCACTGACCCCCCAGTGGTGGTAGCGATAACGCGTTTTTTCCCCGCGAAGAAAAAAAAAAAAAAAAAAAAAAAAAAGGTCTGAGAATATCTTGTTGTCTATTTTTCATTCCCCAAAGTAATAAGGGTGGCCCACGCCAAAATAATTTTTAAATTTATCGAACAGATTTTTTTTTATGTTGTGGCATTAAAAAATACATACAACCCCAATTTTCTACATTCTTCCAATCCTTAATTTAATAACTTTTCACGCAAATACTACTGAACGGCTTTCGATGAAATTTGGCGCACCAAATATAAAGCGGGACTTTTACCCCGGGAAAACTCATTTACGCGGGCGGAGCCGCGGGCAACAGCAAGTAGGTATGTTATAAATAGAGTTTTTATGAGTGAGGGTAAAATTATCTTCTAGAGTAATTTTATTTTTTTAATTTGCCCATACAATTTTCGATCTTGATTTACGTTAGAAGATTAAGTAAGTTTTATTTAACAGTTATCGTAGTAAATAGATAGTACGACATTGGCAGAATTACCACGTATGCGGGAACGTCATAAATAAATAAAAAAAAATACATTGTACTCATTATTACCACTTACATACACTACATCTGGGAGCATAGTTTAGAGTGTGGCATTTGTATTTCATCGGCTTATACATTTACGTGATGAGTAACATTTACTCAACATTCAGAGATCTTCGGTTTTATGGAATATCTTGCTTAATATCTTATCTGGCGACCTTCAAAAAAGAGCGTATTCCCACCTAAAAGGCCGGCAACGCATCTCTGTGCCCCCTGGTATTGCAGATGTTCATGGGCGGCGGTGATCACTTACCATCAGGTGAACCGTATGCTCGTTTGCCCCCTATACCATAAAAAAAAAAAAAAAAAAAAAAAAGCGTAGCCTAATTGCTACGGCACGCTACGACGTGACGTGGTTACGCTGTCGATTTCCTGTTGCTTGTATTATTGTAGCTACAAACTTGATGGATTTAAAGTTTGACACAACTATGATCTGTTTGTATGGCATGTGTTATGTGTATAAGAGTAGTGCAGTAATGCGTGTTGCGTAGAGTACCTCCGAGGCGTAGCTCGGCGGTGGCGTGCGCGGTGGCGTGGTCGGCGTGGTCGGCGAGGCGCGCGAAGCACTGGTAGGCGCCGCGGTGTGCGCGCGCCACGCCACGCACCACCAGCTCCGCGCCCGCGCCCGCCGCCGCGCCGTCGTGCAGCCACCACAGCGACGCGCCCGCCTCCGACGACGAGCAGTTGAACCGCACCGTGCTGCCTGTGTCCGCCACCTGCATGCACCAATACCACCACCACCACCACCACCATCACCACTATACTCACTGATAACTATTATGCTTTATACAGTCAGAGTAACTTGACGACACAAACATAGCTTCACTTTTCGCGATCCAATTAGAATTCATACTGATAATGATGAGTTGATAGTGGGATTTCCAGAATAAAGTAACATCTTCCTCATTAGTGCTGAACTCCTTCAATTGTACCTGTGTGCATTTTTATGGATTGCTGCGATCAGGTGATTCAGTTTCTTGTTCCTCACTTCCGCCTCTACCACTGTTATAAAATATCGTATGTGTGCATGAGTTGTGACGGTAGTCGATACAGACCAGCACTAGTGGCGCGACGGTAACTCGAAGCGCCTCGGAGACGTGGAGCCGCGCGTGCGCCGTGGCGTCGCCGAACACATTGTACGCCTTGCACAGCCACGCGCCGGCGGCGGCGCGCGACACGCTGCGCAGACACAGCGCCGCGCCCTCCGCCCACCACCACACGCCGCCGCCGCCGCTCGCCTCCACGGGCTGCAGTCGCCCGCCCCACTCGCGATACCAACTAGCAAAAAGCAAAAGTGTGCAGTATCACAAACAAACATTTGTAGGCTACCCCTACATTACATACACACATCCACGCACACACACAGACATACTTATATACACACACATAAAACGTACATACATATAATATATAGATACACATACATATAATATACATTCTTACATACACACATAATTCATACAAACAAATATTCTTTCATCTGTCATTGACACGAGTGACACATCCGGTCGTTTTCGAGATCGCACGAAAATACATTACGCACTGCGACATAACGGTACGCCCGAGTCCGTGTAGCTTCGCCACGCACCCGAGTGTGCCCGAAGCGACTAGTTCGTGTGCCCGAACGCAACCGACCGCGCCGAGCGATGACTGCCAGCGGGCAGCGGCCGTCACCCGAACACCGCGCTCAGTCGGTACACACGATCGCCCGCGAAGCCCGTATCATCCGCTACCGCACCGCTTACGTTTGCAATTGACTACCAGCTGTTCTGTGTTTGCTAAACTATCACCATTCTGTTCTGTTACTCTTCTTCCTTACTCCTTCTGTTTTTATAGTACTGTACTGTGTGTGAACTATTCTTCTGTGTGACGTGAAATAAACTTTGACTTTTATACCTCGTTTATCTTCCGTACTTCATTCACACCTACACTACCTATAACTGGTGACCCCGACGTGATGGAGAGCTCTATGCTCCAGTTGATGAGCGGCGGGTCGGCCTCGAGCGTCTGCTGCGCGTCACGGTCCAACAGCTCCGAGAATAACTGCTCTTGTATCGCCGCCGGCAACTCTTCTATATCAGCAGGCAGTGAGAATGTGCAGAACTCATTGATGTAACGACAGGGGAAGTTGCCCTTCTTGTATCGTATACAACTTGCTATATGACGGCGTATCGCGGACGCTAGGTCTGGTGCTATGTAAGAAGGAGATCGCTTTAGTCCTGGTCCGCCCCCAGATATCCTAGACAAGAGGGTTGACAGTATTTCTTGGCGTTGGAACCTGATGGCGAGGTGCACGAGCGTGTGGCCCACGTCGAAGGCGGAGGCGCGGTTGAGGAGCTGCAGCTCGTGCGGCGCGAGCGCGCGCGCCCTCTGCTGCAGGCGCAGATGCTGCAGGAGTGGCTCAACCACTACCGCCGTCTCGCTCAGCAAACGCGCGGTCCGTTCCCGCCGCGGCTGTCGACGCAGACGCAGCAGGCTGCAGCGGAGTTCTCCTCGGACGCAGACACCGACGACGAGTGACGTCCCCCACACTTCCGGACCCATGCCATACCCCCCCGCGCAACACCACGCTGCCTCACCTCGTCCGCAGTCACAACACTACGTCTACCATTGTGATATTGATATAACTCGTTCCGATGTTCAAATACATTTAATCATGTTCAAATACCGTAATAAATTTACCATTCAAATTTAAGGTACGCTTACATCAAATATGTAATCAAATGATTTTAATGTAACAGAGTGAAAATGTTAATCGACATCCACTAAACGCACTATGTATACAACCGTATTCGCATATAAGAGGCCTTGTACATCTAATTGTCGTTGCTATCCTCGTTCGCGACAACAGCGTCAACGTTCCCGTTCCCAGGAGAGGCAACGCTCCAGATCCCAATCCAGCTACAAGAGGTATCCAGTCTGCCGGTACCATTCCAAGTTTGGTGCAAGGGCGCGATACTGCGAGGAGCCGTGTGACTATGGGAAGGCGGGAAACGCCGCGGGCATTCGCTAATGGCGGCAGACGAATGCCCCGCCTCATCTGGTCGCCTGTTTGTCACCGACCGCAATTCTCAGACGCAGTTTCTGGTCGACACCGGAAGTGATTTGTGTGTCTACCCTCACTCTGCGCTTCGAGAACGACGCACCAGAACCAATTACGAGCTTTGTGCAGCCAACGGCACCGTTATAGAGACTTTTGGTTACCTCGATCTAGATATTAACCTAGGTTTAAGGCGTAATTTTCGGTGGCGTTTTATTGTTGCCAACGTCACCAAAGCTATCATTGGCGTAGACTTTTTAAGTCATTTTAATTTGATGGTAGATTGTCGAAACCATCGCTTAATAGACAATATTACCACCTTATGTTCTAGTGGTCGCGCAGCGGACGATAACGTGGCATCTATTAAGGTATCGACAGGTGAATCACGGTACCATACACTTTTGGGTAAGTACCCTCAAATTACACGCCCATCAGGCACTTACACTTTTCCCAAACACAACACAGTGCATCACATTAAAACTACACCGGGGCCGCCTATATCATGTACCCCCCGTAGACTAGCGCCTGACAAGCTCAAGATCGCCCGTCATGAGTTCGAGCTCATGCTGGCGAATGGGACAGCACGTCCTTCCGAGAGCCCTTGGGCATCCCCGTTACACCTGGCTCCTAAGAAGGACAACGGTTGGCGACCTTGTGGAGATTACAGGTTACTCAACTCCCGTACCATACCCGATCGTTACCCCATCCGCCACATCCACGACTTCGCTCACAGTATATCTGGTTGTAATGTATTCAGTACTATCGACTTGGTGAAGGCATACAATCAGATCCCTGTGAACGAAGCCGACATCCCTAAAACCGCTATCACCACCCCGTTTGGTCTGTACGAGTTTCCTTACATGACCTTTGGGCTAAGGAATGCAGGCCAAACCTTCCAGAGATTTGTCGACGAAATGACTCGAGGGCTCGACTTCTGCTATTGCTACCTGGACGACTTTTTGGTATTCTCCAGAGACGAAGAGGAGCATGAGTTGCATTTAGAACAACTCTTTAGTCGGATGAAGGATTATGGCATGCTCATAAACACCTCCAAATGCGTCTTTGGCGTTAAGGAAGTTACCTTCCTTGGTTACCATATTTCCAGCACTGGCACGAAGCCTCTCGAGTCAAAAGTCCAAGCCATCAACGACTTCCCCGTCCCAACAACAGTTAGGCAACTCCGCCGATTTCTTGGGATGGTCAATTTTTACCGTCGATTCCTTCCCCAAGCCGCCCAAACTCAAGCCCCCTTAAATGCCCTCCTCACTGGTTCCCTTAAAGCCTCTCAACCAGTGGATATCACCGGTGAGGCTCTTCAAGCATTTGAGAGCTGCAAGGCAGACTTGTCCCAAGCTGCTCTGCTTGCCCACCCAGACTGCGATGCCAAGCTTTCCCTGGTCACCGACGCGTCTGACGTAGCCATGGGAGCGGTGCTGCAGCAGTTTAAAGACTCTGCCTGGCAGCCCCTTGGTTTCTTCTCGAGGAAATTCAGTTCCTCGCAGCAGAAGTACTCACCGTATGATCGCGAACTCTTGGCCATTTACGAGGGAATTAAACATTTCCGCTACATGCTCGAGGCAAGGCATTTCGTGGTATACACCGACCATAAACCGTTGACCTTCGCTTTCCACGAGCGGAAAAATAACTGCAGCCCTCGCCAATATCGCCACCTCGACTACATCTCGCAGTTCACAACCGACATTCGTCATATTTCCGGCAAGAGTAATGTCGTCGCCGACACACTTTCACGTGTTGACGAACTGCAGATGCCGGTTGATTTCGCCTTACTTGCCTCGTCGCAGGAAAGTGACCAAGAGCTCGCGCATCTTCTGCGTGGGGAATCTTCTCTTCGCCTAGAGAAGCTCAAAGTCCCGGGCGCTAGCGTCGAGGTGTACTGTGACGTGAGCACTCCATCACCAAGGCCGTTTGTTACTCCAGCATTCCGCAGGCAAACTTTCGAGAACATTCATGGTCTTAGCCACCCAGGTGCCAATGCTACTGCAAAGCTGATTGCAATGCGTTTTGTTTGGCCTGGTGTGCGCAAGGACTGCCGTGAGTGGTCTCGAAAATGCCTCGCGTGCCAACGTGCCAAGGTACATCGCCACGTCTCGTCTCCACTCGGCACCTTCGACTTGCCCCGTGCGAGATTCGCCTTCGTCCATGTGGACATAGTAGGCCCTCTTCCTCCTTCACAGGGTTACAGGTATTGTCTTACCGCTGTTGACCGGTTTACCCGATGGCCTGAAGTGACACCGATGGTAGACATCACAGCCGAAACCGTTGGGAAAACCTTGCTGTCGTGGATATCCAGGTTTGGATGCCCCACAGACATTGTCACGGATCGCGGTCGACAGTTTGAATCATCGCTCTTCCAATATCTTGGGAAGGCGATTGGTTTCAAGCATCGCCGAACAACCGCCTATCATCCAGCGTGTAACGGCTTGGTGGAACGTTTTCACCGACAGTTAAAGGCTGCCATCATGTGTCACACAGGCCCAAACTGGGTTGACGCTCTGCCCCTTGTGCTACTTGGCATCCGGAGCTGTTTCAAGGAGGACCTACAGGCTTCATCAGCCGAGCTTGTGTATGGCGAGCCACTGCGTCTGCCAGGAGAATTTTTTAATCCCACCACTTCTGATACTACTGACGTATCAGATTTCAGTGCTCGCCTACACAAGATCATTTCCAAACTGCGTCCCACGCCTACTTCTAGGCATAATAAAGAAAAAGTTTTTATTTACAAGGAGCTGCACTCCTCTGACCACGTATTCCTGCGGGATGACTCGGTTCGGGGAGCACTACAGTGCCCTTACACCGGTCCTTTTAAAGTACTGCAAAGGGACAGTAAAATCTTTAAAATTTTGGTAAGGGGAAAGGAAGTCACGGTATCAATTGACCGCCTCAAGCCGGCCTACATACTTGCTGACCCCAATTATTCTCCTATCCCTACCCAAACTTCTCCCAATCCTAATCCAACCCCACCCCTTATTTCCGAACCAACATCCAATCCTGCTTCCAATTCCACGCCAGATTCTCCAGCTCAAGGGATTAGGAAGACACGTTCAGGACGTACTGTTAGGTTCCCAGATTTTTATCGACCGTAGGCACGGTCTCAGGGGGGGAGTGATGTAGGCTACCCCTACATTACATACACACATCCACGCACACACACAGACATACTTATATACACACACATAAAACGTACATACATATAATATATAGATACACATACATATAATATACATTCTTACATACACACATAATTCATACAAACAAATATTCTTTCATCTGTCATTGACACGAGTGACACATCCGGTCGTTTTCGAGATCGCACGAAAATACATTACGC
The DNA here is from genome assembly GCA_947568825.1 of Sphinx pinastri. Classification (NCBI taxonomy): domain Eukaryota; kingdom Metazoa; phylum Arthropoda; class Insecta; order Lepidoptera; family Sphingidae; genus Sphinx; species Sphinx pinastri. The sequence goes on from OX387617.1 coordinate 142,821, forward strand.
ACTGCGACATAACGGTACGCCCGAGTCCGTGTAGCTTCGCCACGCACCCGAGTGTGCCCGAAGCGACTAGTTCGTGTGCCCGAACGCAACCGACCGCGCCGAGCGATGACTGCCAGCGGGCAGCGGCCGTCACCCGAACACCGCGCTCAGTCGGTACACACGATCGCCCGCGAAGCCCGTATCATCCGCTACCGCACCGCTTACGTTTGCAATTGACTACCAGCTGTTCTGTGTTTGCTAAACTATCACCATTCTGTTCTGTTACTCTTCTTCCTTACTCCTTCTGTTTTTATAGTACTGTACTGTGTGTGAACTATTCTTCTGTGTGACGTGAAATAAACTTTGACTTTTATACCTCGTTTATCTTCCGTACTTCATTCACACCTACACTACCTATACATTAATTTATATTGTAAGTATTGGTTTGCCTTGGGAGCTGCTGCGACAATCTTCCATTAAACAGCACTGAATGATGATTTATTTTGTTGTTACTCGGGGTACCCCTAAACCTATTGACACATTCGTACACACCAGGTGGTGTTTAGCGACATTAAATTATAATTGGTGTTAGTTAAGTAATGAAAAACTTAAAACAGTCTACGATTTGTTCTATTAGTTCTTTTATTTTTAAATATGTTGGAATGTTATCACAGATTTTTCTTGATTTATCTTAGAAAAAATTATAATTAAGTGACCCTTTTATGGTTCCTTTGGCTTTGTGAAATACTGATCAGTTACTCGACAAAATGATAGCGTCATTGTCGTATTGATTTGTTGATGACAAGAGAGATAGTGAATGAAGCCGTAGAGACTGGCGAGTCCTCACGTGTAATGCGGCGTAGGCTGGTCGGAGGCGACGCACGGCAGGCACACGTCCGCGCCCGCCGGCACCGACAGCTCCGCCGCGGCGGGCAGTAGGCGCGGTGCCATCGACGCGCCGTTCGCTGTGCACCAGGCATGTCGGAGGTTACACATCGCACCGGAGTTATCAGTAAGGATATTTATCAGCTCGCGGATGCTCATATGGCACCGCACTGACTTAATGAATATATAAGCCGAGAGTGCCAATACCATTAGGTATACCATACTGCGGCATTGAAAATGACTTATGATCCTTATCGCCGGCAGTTGTTGTGCTAGCATTGTATCGCTATAGCTATTGTTGCGTTTATTGTACACAATCTCTGCTGTTTCGTCCTTTACCTTACCAAAGCGACCTGCTACGAAAGCATCTATATTGCTGAGGGGTTGAGGATGCAGCGTACTCACGTGATAGCGCCAGTGTGGCCGGCGCCGAGCGCTTGGTCTGTCCGGAGAGCGAGTGTCGCGCGAGGCAGCTGTACGCGCCGACGTCGGCGGGCGACGCGCCGCGCACCAGCAGACTGTTGCCCGCCATTATGTACCGCGACTCTACAGTTACAAGTCATTACATGGTCAGGCTGTTGTGCGCATGATGAAATCACACGTGCTGTTACTATTATTTATCAATGATTTTAGTGTTCGATTTTGTATAGCTTCGGAATGGTTCCCTTTTTATTTTTATTGGCATAGAACCTTGGACATTGAAGCTCCATACGGGACCTACTCAAAATTAAATCGGCTTTTGATGATTATTTTTGTGTTGGATTCAATATACCTTCAAAATAACATAGCTTATTGTTCATCATTGTGAACAATATGACATGACGGAATTCTACACGTCAGTGTGTAGCCAGACCTTTAAGTAAGCGCCGCGCCCCCATCCGTCACTAGCGCGGGCGGGCGGGGGACGAGGCGCGTGCACAAGCTCCGAGCAAATTAGCTATTGCTTTAATTAATATTACATCGTTCGAGGTATTAATAAAGAGCTGAAATTTCTGCTCATAATATTGTTAGGAGATTGCAAGAAGTTTTGGAAGTAAAACTTCTTTACGCACGCTTGACTCGGGGAATAAGCTGGTGAATGCATGACGAGAGCGTTACGAAAAGTGTGATCAGGCGAGGCGAACGGAAGTTCAGAGGGAGATATAAGTTAGTGAAGATAGAAAGAGAGAGAGTTACGAGTGTGTATATGTTGTTCAAGAGTGCGTTTATATTATACATTGTATAAACATATATATACATACGTATAGATGGAGCTAAAGAAGTTTTACTTCAGTCGTGTGGTTGTAAAGCACAGTCGGTTTTTTTTATATTTATTACGTGTTGTTTCGCTTTATGCTTGCTGCAAATTATAATTCGTTCTACAATAATAATAAAATGAAACTCCACGTGAATTTAAAAAAAACATTTATTAATCAAGTAGGCTTATAAAAAGCACTTATGACAAATCATGACAGGGTAGAGAATAACAAATTTACAAAGGTACATATACCAATTAAATAATTTAAAGTACCTACATTAAACAACGAACAACCAGCACGGACTGATAGGTACAGAGGACATGGACATCGGGGACGGGAATAGGGTTAGGAAAAAAGAAGTGGAGCTGAAATAAAAGAAAGGGAAGGAGTATCTTAACATTACGAGGACAGGTAATGCCACGGTCCTCGCCGGCGAGGATAATAAAAATGCTAGCCTAGCTAACCTACCACCAGCCTTTCATTAGCTACCTAACTGATGACGATCCGAAGAAGATAGACAGAAAGAAACTCCGGGCTTAATTTTTTCATGAATTCTAATGATTTTCTTCCATTTTTTAAATATATTTTACAATTTGATGATTATTACACCGGTTAATACATGCACGGATGTAGCCCTAGGATATGAATCTTTTAAGGAAGCAAACAAAAAATATATATATTATTAGGATAAAAGTTTTGTAACGGTATTTGTAGCGTGCTAACCAGATATGAAAATCAGTCGAAATGTCAAACTAATAGTGGAAGTGTCAGTTGGGTGTATAAAAAGGCTGCCGTATCGATGTGCACTCTGATTCCGGCTCATTCTGCTCATTCGTGCTAAGTCTCGTAGTCGATCTCAGTCGTAGTCTTAGTGACAGTTGAGTAAGTTGATCATTGACTTTCATGCTGGTCGGTTAGTTGCTGATATCTTTGTAAAAGTATTTCTGTTAAATGTGTTTATGTAAAACCAGTGATAAATGTGTTAATGTAAAAACAGAAATAAATCGTTTTTATTTAAATCAAAATGGCTTCTGTTTCTAACATCAGAAGTGAGATAAACAATCAATGCCCACAGAAATAGATTGTGCTCACTACATATGTACGCTATGTGGAATACATCGTACGATGGAGATATTTGACTACCTGCAATTTACGGGAAAAAAGAAATTGCGCTGAGTAATGTTGGAATAAGGATTAGACTACAACGTGAATAAAAGTGGACAAGTGTCAAACATAACCATCGCATGTTCATTTCTGAAGTCATGTGCATACCGCTTCAAATGAACAAGGATCTGCGTGTGTACCGTGATCAAACTGTTTGTGTACCGCGATCAAACTGTTGGTGTTCAAACGTTCCTATTGGTTTGCAAACGTTCCTGTTGGCGTTCAAACGTTCCTGTTGGTGTGCAAACGTTCCTATTGCGTTCCGGTAGATGTGCTGCCGTATGGTGCGTCGTAGTTGGCGTCCCGGGCAACGTGACTGCACGGTTGTGTAGTACCGGTTGATGCTAACTGCTGCATCACATATCACGTGTAGCTATCTGTGACGACAGATATGATGCTTACTGCAGCGGTAGACGAAGTCTGGTATCGTATGACCCATAACCCTTGTTTGAGGGTTCTGGTTTCTTTTATTTCTTTGTAACCTTTACAAATATTGAGATCTTGTTTAACAGGGCATGTACAGACATTGATTAACGAGCAATTCGTGGTTATTATTGGAACAGAGCCGTCCTTAAACTAAAGGACTTGGAGAAAAATACCCGTTGTGGTAAACTATGATTGTACATGGCCTTGGTTAATAAGTGATCTAAGTGTATAGTGTTCGGTCCGAAGGATTGCTGGCCTTCCTAGGTCAAAGTATCGGATCGTAGCACTGCACTGTTTACAATTTTGGATTAAGAGCGTGTTATGCGATACTTTTTAGGTTGTCCTCATATTAAGATGACTACTGAACTCCTGGTCAAAGTTTGATGTGACATTTGATTGAAGGCCAGGATAGAGTGAATGATTGATGCCGCTGTGATATTTTTGATTGCAGGGACTGAAGATCCTTGCGGGGGGGTACTTAATGTTTTCAGCGTTAGAAGACCCCGTAAAGCGTGACTACTGAGGAGCCTCTGTGGGATCCTTTGGTGGATTTGACGATTGCTGCAATGATTGAGGATATTTGGTATCGTATTACCCGTAATCCCTGCTTGAGGGTTATGGTTTCCTTTATTTCTCCATAATCTTCGTAAATGTTGGGATCTCGTTTTACCACGTGGTGGTGACTGGAGATTCTGCCCAAACCACTTCGCAGGTGGATTTGCTTGTTGTAGCAATGAGATGGCTGTTCAGAAAGTTTAACGCCAGATTTTATTTAAGGTCAGAAAAGGCCGAACGGTGTTTTTGCTGTTGTGGTTCTTATGTTTGCAGGAATTGGATATTCATGCAGTGTATGCGCCCTATCTTCGCAATGCGGAGCAGCGCGCAACGACTCGCTCCAGGCTGTACGAGTGCGGATCGGCGCGCTCTGGTCCTTGCGGAGTAGCGGTTAACAGGCGTTGGCCTGGCAGATGCATTTTTAATGCATAACAGGCGTAGTCCTGGCAGATGCGTTTTATAATGCATATCAGGCTATGGCCTGGCAGACACTCTAGCCGTGGTATGTAAACTGTTTTGAAGTCTACGCGTGGTGAAAGTCATGTGTAAATTATTGTAAGTAGCGAAGGCCATGTGTAACCTTTGTAAGTGACTCTGGACTGGTCCTCTTGACCTTTTGCTATACGGACTACAAAACATGATCGGTGTATTGTGGATGATTGAAGTCCGGAATTCAAGCAGTCGGAATACACCTTTTGTTAATTTTTGTTAAAATGAATTTGTTCAAAATTATTTTTGATTAGGTGGTTGCTCGTGAAAGCTCGAGTGCACGCTTGCTTTCGTGAGTCATAAGATTTTGCCTGAATGTTACTTCAGGGTACATGTTAGGCGTGCGGAGGCATGCTCCAGGCGGCATGCAACGGTACGGTGCGCTCTATGCGCTGCGGAACGGTGCGCCATATGCGCTTCAGAACGGTGGGCCCTATGCGTTTCAGAACGGTGCGCCCTATGCGTTTCAGAACGGTGCGCCCTATGCGCTTCAGAACGGTGCGCCCTATGCGCTGCGGAACGGTGCCCTCTATGCGCTGCGGACGGTGCGCCCTATGCGCTTCAGAATGGTGCGCTCTACGCGCTGCGGACGATGCGCTCTGTGCGCTGCGGACGATGCGCTCTGTGCGCTGCGGAACGGTACGCTCTATGCGCTGCGGATCAGCGCGCTCTGGTCCTTGCGGAGTAGCGGATCTTGGTCTGATTCGAGAGTTTCTTTGTAAACGTACACGGACTCTGTCCGGCAGACACAAAGTGGTTATGCGTGCAGACCTTGATCCAGCTGACACATTTTCTAATGTGTGCAGACCTTAGTCTGGTTTTGGGCCTGAGGCCTTCACGGACTCTGTCCGGCTGGCACATTTTTAATGTGCTCACGGACCTTGGTCTGATTATGGCGTTGCTTTGTAAACGTACACGGACTCTGTCCGGCAGACGCAAAGTGGTTAGGCGTGCAGACCTTGGCCCGGTAGACGCACTGTGTGCGTGTGGACTTCGGTCCGGTAGGTTGTACGTGATGCGGTGCGCTGCTGAACTGCGCGCTCCTGGCGCTGCGGCGCCGTGCGGAATGACTCGCTCCACTATGCTTACAGTAGCACGGATATCAGGCACAGGCGACTGGCAAGCTCGACTCCGACATGCGCGGGCCTTATCGTGTGGTCAAAGCGCTTCCCCATGGCCGATATGAGCTAAAACTGCTGGCAGGCTCCTATGGCAAATCAACGCAAGCTGCGGCCGAGTTTATGGTACCGTGGCGCGGGGAGTGGACTCCTGAGACGTGCGCTGTATACTTCGAGGGTGAACATGCATGTGTATGATAAGCTAACGTCGTGCCTATGTCATACATATGTAGATTTTTCATGTTACGCTAACGTCGTGCCTATGACATGTGTGTGAGAAATAAGCTAACGTAGTGCCTATGTTTCTCGATTAACGGAGATAGCTAACGTAGTGCTTCCTCTCTGGTGTGTGGTGAACATGCATGTGTATGATAAGCTAACGTCGTGCCTATGTCATACATATGTAGATTTTTCATGTTACGCTAACGTCGTGCCTATGACATGTGTGTGAGAAATAAGCTAACGTAGTGCCTATGTTTCTCGTTAACGGAGATAGCTAACGTAGTGCTTCCTCTCTGGTGTGTGGTGAACATGCATGTGTATGATAAGCTAACGTCGTGCCTATGTCATACATATGTAGATTTTTCATGTTACGCTAACGTCGTGCCTATGACATGTGTGTGAGAAATAAGCTAACGTAGAGCCTATGTTTCTCGTTAATGGAGATAGCTAACGTAGTGCTTCCTCTCTGGTGTGTGTGAGAAATAAGCTAACGTAGTGCCTATGTTTCTCGTTAACGGAGATAGCTAACGTAGCGCTTCCTCTCCGGTGTTTGTGTGAACTATAGTACTTATGGTTCACTGTGTAAGATGATATAAAGCGCTGAAGATTTATTTTCAGTGTTTCTAATTAAGATGTAGGCTACCCCTACATTACATATACACATCCACGCACACATACAGATATACTTATACACACACACATAATTCATACAAACACATCTTTCATCTGTCAATGACACGAGTGACATATCCGGTCGTTTCCGAGATCGCACTAAAACATGTTACGCACTGCGACATAACGGTACGCCCGAGTCCGTGTAGCTTCGGCACGCATCCGAGTGTGCCCGAACGCAACCGACCGCGCCGAGCGATGACTGCCAGCGGGCAGCGGCCGTCACCCGAACACCGCGCTCAGTCGGTACACACGATCGCCCGCGAAGCCCGTGTCATTCGCTACCGCACCGCTAACGTTTGCTATCGACTACCAGCTGTTCTGTGTTTGCTAAACTATCGCTATTCTGTTTCGGTTACTCTTCTTCCTTACTCCTTCTGTTTCTATGGTACTGTACTGTGTGTGAACTATTTCTTCTGTGTGACGTGAATAAACTTTGACTTTTATACCTCGTTTATCTTGCGTACTTCCATCACACCTACACTACCTATAACTGGTGACCCTCGATACTGGACCTGAAGATGAGTGACAGCAGTGATTCGGTGAAAACCACCCGTTCAGTCGGAGACAACGTAAGACGACGTCGTGGCCAGAAAATGCGACCTTCATCGGACGCGGTCAAACAAAGGTCACACGAACCGTCGACATCGTGCAGACGAAAAATAAAGGTACCCCCATTTTCTGCCGATGATTCCGAAATATGGTTCGCACTTTTGGAAAGCCAATTTAACAGCTGCGGAATTACGGATGATTACACAATGTTCGACGAAGTTCTGCGTAACCTCGACATCCAGCACGCCAAAGCCGTGAAGGACATTGTGGTGAACCCTCCGGCTATAAATCGGTATCCGAAGTTGAAGGCGGAGTTGATCCGGCGACTTTGTGCTTCTCGGGAGAAGAAGGTGAAGCAGCTCCTGACGCATGAAGAACTTGGGGACCGGAGGCCTTCACAATTCCTGAGGCACCTTCAAGACCTTGCCGGACCTTCCGTCCCGGACGACTTCATCAAGTCCGTTTGGTGCAGTCGCCTTCCGCAGAGCATCCAGGCCGTCGTCGCGTCGCAACCTCAGCAGACGCTAGAGCAGCTGTCGGAGCTCGCTGACCGGATTCAGGAGGTCACCTCTCCGTGCGTTGCAGCAGCGAGCGCGAACACCGGACCAAGCCCAGGTACATCCAGTGAGATTGCGGAGCTTAGGAAGATGGTGGAGCACCTGGCTTTGAAGCTGGACGAGTACACACGCTATCCTCGTTCGCGACAACAGCGTCAACGTTCCCGTTCCCGGGAGAGGCAACGCTCCAGATCCCAATCCAGCTACAAGAGGTATCCAGTCTGCCGGTACCATTCGAAGTTTGGTGCAAGGGCGCGATACTGCGAGGAGCCGTGTGACTACGGGAAGGCGGGAAACGCCGCGGGCATTCGCTAATGGCGGCAGACGAATGCCCCGCCTCATCTGGTCGCCTGTTTGTCACCGACCGCAATTCCCAGACGCAGTTCCTGGTCGACACCGGAAGTGATTTGTGTGTCTACCCTCACTCTGCGCTTCGAGAACGACGCACCAAAACTAATTACGAGCTTTGTGCAGCCAACGGCACCGTTATAGAGACTTTTGGTTACCTCGATCTAGATATTAACCTAGGTTTAAGGCGTAATTTTCGGTGGCGTTTTATTGTTGCCAACGTCACCAAAGCTATCATTGGCGTAGACTTTTTAAGTCATTTTAATTTGATGGTAGATTGTCGAAACCATCGCTTAATAGACAATATTACCACCTTATGTTCTAGTGGTCGCGCTGCGGACGATAACGTGGCATCTATTAAGGTAGCGACTGGCGAATCACGGTACCATACACTGTTGAGTAAGTACCCTCAAATTACACGCCCATCAGGCACTTACACTTTCCCCAAACACAACACGGTGCACTACATAAAGACTACACCCGGGCCGCCTATATCATGTACTCCCCGGAGACTAGCACCTGACAAGCTCAAGATCGCCCGTCATGAGTTCGAGCTCATGCTGGCGAATGGGACAGCACGTCCTTCCGAGAGCCCTTGGGCATCCCCGTTACACCTGGCTCCTAAGAAGGACAACGGTTGGCGACCTTGTGGGGATTACAGGTTACTCAACTCCCGTACCATACCCGATCGTTACCCCATCCGCCACATCCACGACTTCGCTCACAGTATATCTGGTTGTAATGTCTTCAGTACTATAGACTTAGTGAAGGCATACAATCAGATCCCTGTGAACGAAGCCGACATCCCTAAAACCGCAATCACCACCCCGTTTGGCCTGTACGAGTTTCCGTACATGACATTTGGGCTAAGGAATGCAGGCCAAACCTTTCAGAGATTTGTCGACGAAATGACTCGAGGGCTCGACTTCTGCTATTGCTACCTGGACGATTTTCTGGTATTCTCCAGAGACGAAGAGGAGCATGAGTTGCATCTGGAACAATTATTTAATCGGATGAAGGATTATGGTATGCTCATAAACACCTCCAAATGCGTCTTTGGCGTTAAGGAAGTTACCTTCCTTGGTTACCATATTTCCAGCACTGGCACGAAGCCTCTCGAGTCAAAAGTCGAAGCCATCAACGACTTCCCCGTCCCAACAACAGTTAGGCAACTCCGCCGATTTCTTGGGATGGTCAATTTTTACCGTCGATTCCTTCCCCAAGCCGCCCAAACACAAGCCCCCTTAAATGCCCTCCTCACTGGTTCCCTTAAAGCCTCTCAACCAGTGGATATCACCGGTGAGGCTCTTCAAGCATTTGAGAGCTGCAAGGCAGATTTGTCCAAAGCTGCTCTGCTTGCCCACCCAGACTGCGATGCCAAGCTTTCCCTGGTCACCGACGCGTCTGACGTAGCCATGGGAGCGGTGCTGCAGCAGTTTAGAGATTCTGCCTGGCAGCCCCTTGGTTTCTTCTCGAGGAAATTCAGTTCCTCGCAGCAGAAGTACTCACCGTATGATCGCGAACTCTTGGCCATTTACGAGGGAATTAAACATTTTCGCTACATGCTCGAGGCAAGGCATTTCGTGGTATACACCGACCATAAACCTTTAACCTTCGCTTTCCACGAGCGGAAAAACAACTGCAGCCCTCGCCAATATCGCCACCTTGACTACATCTCGCAGTTCACAACCGACATTCGCCATATTTCCGGCAAGAACAACGTCGTCGCCGACACACTTTCGCGTGTTGATGAACTGCAGATGCCTGTTGACTTCGCCTTACTTGCCTCGTCGCAGGAAAGTGACCAGGAGCTCGCGCATCTTCTGCGTGGGGAATCTTCTCTGCGCCTAGAGAAGCTCAAAGTCCCGGGCGCTAGCGTCGAGGTGTACTGTGACGTGAGCACCCCATCACCAAGGCCGTTTGTTACTCCAGCATTCCGCAGGCAGATTTTCGAGAACATTCATGGTCTTAGCCACCCAGGTGCCAATGCTACTGCAAAGCTAATTGCGATGCGTTTTGTTTGGCCTGGTGTGCGCAAGGACTGTCGTGAGTGGTCTCGAAAATGCCTCGCGTGCCAACGTGCCAAGGTACATCGCCACGTCTCGTCTCCACTCGGCACCTTCGATTTGCCCCGTGCGAGATTCGCCTTCGTCCATGTGGACATAGTAGGCCCTCTTCCTCCTTCACAGGGTTACAGGTATTGTCTTACCGCCGTTGACCGGTTTACCCGATGGCCTGAAGTGACACCGATGGTAGACATCACAGCCGAAACCGTTGGGAAAACCTTGCTGTCGTGGATATCCAGGTTTGGATGTCCCACAGACATTGTCACGGATCGCGGTCGACAGTTTGAATCATCGCTCTTCCAATATCTTGGGAAGGCGATTGGTTTCAAACATCGCCGAACAACCGCCTATCACCCAGCGTGTAACGGCTTGGTGGAACGTTTTCACCGACAGTTAAAGGCTGCCATCATGTGTCACACAGGCCCAAACTGGGTTGACGCTCTGCCCCTTGTGCTACTTGGCATCCGGAGCTCTTTCAAGGAGGACCTACAGGCTTCATCAGCCGAGCTTGTGTATGGCGAGCCACTGCGTCTGCCAGGAGAATTTTTTAATCCCACCACTTCTGATACTACTGACGTATCAGATTTCAGTGCTCGCCTACACAAGATCATTTCCAAACTGCGTCCTACACCTACTTCTAGGCATAACAAAGAAAAAGTTTTTATTTACAAGGAGCTACACTCCTCTGACCACGTATTCCTGCGGGATGACTCGGTTCGGGGAGCACTACAGTGCCCTTACACCGGTCCTTTTAAAGTACTGCAAAGGGACAGTAAATTCTTTAAAATTTTGGTAAGGGGAAAGGAAGTCACGGTATCAATTGACCGCCTCAAGCCGGCCTACATACTTGCTGACCCCAATTATTCTCCTATCCCTACCCAAACTTCTCCCAATCCTAATCCAACCCCACCCCTTATTTCCGAACCAACATCCAATCCTACTTCCAATTCCACGCCAGATTCCCCAGCTCAAGGGATTAGGAAGACACGTTCAGGACGTACTGTTAGGTTCCCAGATTTTTATCGACCGTAGGCACGGTCTCAGGGGGGGAGTGATGTAGGCTACCCCTACATTACATATACACATCCACGCACACATACAGATATACTTATACACACACACATAATTCATACAAACACATCTTTCATCTGTCAATGACACGAGTGACATATCCGGTCGTTTCCGAGATCGCACTAAAACATGTTACGCACTGCGACATAACGGTACGCCCGAGTCCGTGTAGCTTCGGCACGCATCCGAGTGTGCCCGAACGCAACCGACCGCGCCGAGCGATGACTGCCAGCGGGCAGCGGCCGTCACCCGAACACCGCGCTCAGTCGGTACACACGATCGCCCGCGAAGCCCGTGTCATTCGCTACCGCACCGCTAACGTTTGCTATCGACTACCAGCTGTTCTGTGTTTGCTAAACTATCGCTATTCTGTTTCGGTTACTCTTCTTCCTTACTCCTTCTGTTTCTATGGTACTGTACTGTGTGTGAACTATTTCTTCTGTGTGACGTGAATAAACTTTGACTTTTATACCTCGTTTATCTTGCGTACTTCCATCACACCTACACTACCTATAAAGATGTTGTTTATGTTCTCAGGCGCAGATAGCAATGATGATAATTCGGAGTCCACGCCTGAGCGATCCGCCGTGCCCAGCGGAGAGCCTTCTGACGAGAGGATGACGGAGCCTGTACCTGGCACTTTCAGATCTGCAGAAGAGATCGAAACACGGGAGAACGAGGACGTCCTCCAGTCAGGAGAGGCCGTATTAGGATAAAAGTTTTGTAACGGTATTTGTAGCGTGCTAACCAGATATGAAAATCAGTCGAAATGTCAAACTAATAGTGGAAGTGTCAGTTGGGTGTATAAAAAGGCTGCCGTATCGATGTGCACTCTGATTCCGGCTCATTCTGCTCATTCGTGCTAAGTCTCGTAGTCGATCTCAGTCGTAGTCTTAGTGACAGTTGAGTAAGTTGATCATTGACTTTCATGCTGGTCGGTTAGTTGCTGATATCTTTGTAAAAGTATTTCTGTTAAATGTGTTTATGTAAAACCAGTGATAAATGTGTTAATGTAAAAACAGAAATAAATCGTTTTTATTTAAATCAAAATGGCTTCTGTTTCTAACAATATTCATTGGCCTTCATGTTGCATTAACCCACGTTTACAAATATAATTTATACTATAAACCTATAAATAGTAATAGATCGGTCGTCACTATAATTGAACAATGACAAAATGACTAAAAGGAAATAAAATAAAAAATATTATATTAAATAATTATAAATACTTAAATGCAAAAAAAAGTAAATATATAATATGGACATAGCCATGTTTATGTTATATTATCTTTTTTCATAGGCGTTCAATGTGAAAGCTCAGTGCCTTGGTGCTGTGCGCAGGACTGATTCCAAATATCCTTATCAATTTTTAGTGGTGGTAGGTCTCTATGTAAGAGTCCGTCTGGGTGGGTACCACCGCAATGTCATGTCTACCGCCAAGCAGCAGTGTGCGTACACTGTTGTGTTTCGGTTTGAAGGACATTGTAGCCAGTGTAACTGCAGGACATAATGAGACTTAACATCTTATGTCTCAGGATGACGAGCGCAGTGGGATGCCATACAGTACTTTGTAACTCAAGGTGCTAGATGGTGTTGCTACTGTTTATGAATGGTCGTATCGCTTACCATCAGGCGAACGGCATGCTCGTCTCGACATGCAATACCATAAAAAAAAATAAAAAAATACTTTGTCACTTTGTAGTAGCCTCTAGAAATCAATACACATTGAACGTAAGGCTTAAATTGGATTTCAGGCAGATTTATTACTTCAGAGCATTATTATAGATTTAATGCAGTTGCCCATAAATGAATTACTTGTCTTGCTGAGTCTAAACTTTGGAACCGCAAGTTTGTTTTTGTTCCTTGTATTTATACAATGCATGTCACTGATTTTTTTAAAGCTATCTAGATTTTTGCGGACATACATTATGTTTTGCAATAATGTATTCAGCTGGCAAGGTTAGTATGTTAAAATCTTTCAAAAGGTCTCGAAGAGAGTCGCAGGATCGCAGATCATAAATAACGCGAACAGCTCTTTTCTGTAATATGAAAATAGTCTGCAGATCAGATGCAGAACCCCATAGCAAAACACATTACAATACTATGAAAGTAAGCAAAATAAACTAACCTGGCCGTCGCCACGTCTGTCAGTTGCCTAATCTTTCTAATGGCGAATACAGTGGAGCTTAATTTACTAGCTATTCTATACAGGGTCATTTTGACATTGCGTTAATAAATGAAACCACATACTTGTCTTTGCTTTTTTTTTTTTTTTTTATTGCATTGAATGACGAGACGAGCATGCCGTTCGCCTGATGGTAAGCGATACGACCACCCATAAACAGTAGTAACACCATCCAGCACCTTGAGTTACAAAGTACTGTGTGGCATTCCACTGCGCTCGTCATCCTGAGACATAAGATGTTAAGTCTCATTATGTCCAGTAGTTTTACTGGCTACAAGCCTGCTTTTGCTAGCATTGTGCCAAAAATTATCCATGAGAAACGAATATTTTTACCAAAAATCTCAATTTTACTTTCCTGATTTTTTTATCATTTCGTAGTTTAGTGCGAATATAGCGTGTGCGTGAGTGTTTTTCTGACTGAAAGTGGGATATTTTTCCAGCAACGAATCCTTCTAGAGTAGTAGTAGTGGCATTAGGGCGTGTAAACTTAAAGTAACTTTTTATTGATATTTATTTTGTTCGAAACTTACACTTTTTTATTTTACATCTATGATTAAAATAACTTAATGGAAAGTGTTATTTTCAAGGAGATAAGTATGTGGTTTCATTTAGTAACGCAATGTCAAAATGACCCTGTATATATGCGAACTCCACTGTAGTTTAGTATCAACTGTAATTCCAAGAAAGACAGTAGAAGGAACAAGATCCAAGACATTTCTATATAATAAAATATTAGAAACGTGTTGAGTATAGTTTAGTAGGGAGAATTTAATACATATGGTTTTCGCCGCGTTCAAAAGTAGATTATTTGCGGAAAAACAGTCTGAAATCAAACCAAGTGTCTCATTAGGCTCTACAAAAACCTCATCTTTCCTATTGATTTCAAAAATAAGTGAGGTATCATCAGTAAATAAGACTACATCATCTGCTTTGTTATTTATCATGTAAGGTAAGTCATTTATATACCCTAAGAATAAGAACAGTCCTAATATGCAACTCTGAGGTACCCCTATGCTAACTGGAGATCCTGGAATTATATGAGATATTGTGCAAGAGAAGGAACCGTGAAGACATAAATTATTATGACAGTAAATTGTATAAAAGTAGGTCGTAGGTAAGTGCTACGCACGTGGGTTGGTCTGGGTAATTTTATCCACAATGAAGCTTATTAATGAATCACATTTTATTAATAGAAATATTGGTCTAGAAACATCAATTGAGTCGGGCGAGTTCGTACCGTGAGTCCCTACGATGATTTAATAAACAATCACTTTATGCATATTGTATAAACAAAATAGCTCCAATATTTTACTTTTGCTAGGTGGCTTTTTTAAAAGTAGGTATTTCTTTGTAAATGTTGTATTCTAAAAAATCATATTATGCACATAACGACGCTTGAAAGGCAATCATATCTAATCGACAATTACTAATATTTTCAGTAGAGTAATTTAAAGTTATGATTTTAATAAAAAAATATCAATACTATTAAACTATTTGCTGTATAAAAATTATTGTCACTGTTTAGGAATCTTTTTATTTTTGACGTGTTTTTATATAAATTAATAGACTTGGCACCCAAAAGTTACCTTGATTTAGAAACAAGGTAAATCGTCTAAAATCTTATTGATACAGTAACAAGTATACTTAAGGAAATACAAATACATCATTTCAAATACAAAGTTTGTAATAATCATAATATAAAGATACTTAAACATATTATTCAAATGAAGTCAATTATCTATCAACGCATGCTCACGCCTTTTATCCCCGAAGGGGTAGGCAGAGGCGCAACTAGTGCACCCACTTTTCGCCAAGCGTATTCCGTCCCATGATGTGATAGGCAATGTGTAATATGCAATTATCTATCAGAACGTAAATAATATTAAAGGTTCACGCGATCGTAGAAAAAAAGTATTTATATAATGTGAACAATACTCTAAATCGTATTGTTTCTAATAACATTGAATTTACTGGTGGTAGGTCTCTCATTATGTAAGAGGCCGTCTGGGTGGGTACCACCGCAATGTCTATTTCTACCGCCAAGCAAAAGTGTGCATGCACTGTTGTATTTCGGTTTGAAGGACATTGTAGCCAGTATAACTACTGGACATAATGAGACTTAACATCTTATGTCTCAGAATGACGAGCGCAGTGGAATGCCACATAGTACTTTGTAAGTCTAGGTGCTGGATGGTGTTGCTACTGTTTATGGGTGGTCGTATCGCTTACCATCAGGCGAACGGCATGCTCGTCTCGTCATTCAATGCAATAAAAAAAAATAAAAAAATTAACAAATTTATGTGCAAAATATAACACAAGAAGCATTAAGAGTTAAGACCCATTTTAACAGAGACAGTTGCTCGCTTCGAACATACGGCTATCGGAAGGAAATACAAAATGACCACTCTAACGCATTTATTATAGGTAGGTATATACCTTATGAGTAAATGCAACAACTTGCACATTTCTGGGAGCTCCTACAGAATATTAAGTGTATAAATTGAATTTCCGAGAAGTTTTACAAGAGACGCTAATGCAGGACGATGTTGCCTCATCCGATATTTAATGCTATTAACCTCATAACGTCTCTGTTCCAAGAAAATGCAGTCGACAGCGGGTGTGGGTGAATGTAAGCAGTGTCAAGGGGGCGGGACGGGGCCGGGAGCGGAGCGGTGCCTCGGGGAGGGTTAGGTGCCGGTAACAAGCGCCTCGCGCTAATTTGTCCTCTTATTACGTGAAATATTTTCTAGGAGCTGGAATTAATTAACAGGGCGACGTCGCGCGAGATATATTACGGCCAGCGCGGCGGTGAGTAATGGAGCAGCACGCCGCGCCGCCCGTGCGCGCCGCGCCGTCCGGCGCTCGCTGTCCGGGAGATTTATCGGTGTCCGGCGCGGCGGCCGCGCTGCCTCTCAATGCTGCGGGATTTATGTGCCACCGCGCGACCCTTTTATTAAACGCCCCACAAAGTTATTTGGAAAGATATTTATTTCTGATTTCACACACCATAATCTTTCACAATTGTCACTTATCGACATTTAGGCATTAAACCGTAACATATTGGAGCAAAGGATTGGTATTTCTATGAAATGAAATGAAATGAAATGAAATGAAATGAAATGAAATGAAATGAAATAATTTATTCGAACCCATAAAATGTTATACATTATTTAGATTCCGTCAATATTAACTCTACCACCAGTTCGGAAAGCAGTTCTCACTAGAGAAGAACGGGCAAGAAACTCTAGTGTTGCTCTTTTCAAAATCAGTTCAAGGTATAAAATACAATGCATTATGTAGAGAAAAAAAAAATACAATTCAGTATTTGTTAAGTTTTGTTTAGAGCAGTTCATTTATATACTCGCAAAATAGGTAATAAATTTTTAAATTCCAACACTAGTGCATAACTATCTCAGGAATCATGTAATAATTTGATCTGAAATGTTCAAGATGTCGCTATTAATCTTAGTTCAAGATATACCCCTAATACTTAGATGTAGTAAGCGAAAAGGGCAGACCAGTCCACACAAGCAGCACTCGTTCACGAGTATGACGCATGTGCCAGCCATCGGCCTCCTCAACCATATTACAGGGAAGTGGCCGACCCGGCACACGACGCCGCCGCAGGCACAGACAGTTAAGGAGCATGTCATACCCAAGCCGCTCACAGATGGAAACAAAGAAACTTTATTGAAACGAAAGACATGATTCCAAAGAAAATCATATGAAAAAAATTTAATCCCAGGCTTTTTTATCCTCTATGTATTCTGAAATCTTGTAATAAGCTTTATTACATAACTTTCGCTTAATAGTTGTTTGGAATTTACCAATGTTTAAACACTTAATTTCAGTGGGAACTTTGTTATAAAAATGTATACAGTAACCCTTAAAAGATTTGCTGATTTTTTGGAGCCTTGTTTTATGATTAACTAGATTATTTTTACTTCTAGTATTTAAGCCATGGATATCGCAAACTTTTGGAAAGTTTTCTATATTCTTATGTACGTACATTAAATTAGCGAATATAAATTGTGATGCTACTGTCATTATATTTGTTTCTTTGAATTTTTCTCTTAGAGAACATCTAGAGCTTAGGGAGTAGATAGATCTTATAGCTCGTTTTTGAAGAACAAATATAGTATTAATGTCAGCAGCACCACCCCACAGCAAAATTCCATAACTCATCAAACTATGAAAGTAAGCAAAATAGACCAATTTTGCTGTTTCAATGTCAGTTAATTGGCGTATCCTGCTCACTGCAAAAACTGCGGCGCTCAGCTTTTTAGCTAGTACAGATATATGAGGACCCCACTGAAGTTTAGAGTCCAATGTGATACCCAAGAATTTGGTTGTATCCACAAGGCTCAACTCGTCACTATTTATGAAAATGTTAGCGTTAACTTTTTTGACATTAGGTGTGACGAATTTTATACATTTAGTTTTTTCACTATTTAATAATAAATTGTTAACGCTGTATAGAGTAGATATCCGGTGACGCGGAGTTTATTGCAAGATGATATAACCTAGCTGTAAATGGCGGAGCCTCGAAATAGTCACTTTTGTCACCAGCGTGCAAGATCTGCCGATACGTACGATAACTTCCGGCACGCCAGTAAGATATCCGAAGAGACTCAACTCTCAACAACTAATTTTTCTTCACCATGAAATACCTTAATTATGAATGTTTAATATAATGTGAGGCACCTGGCGTAGGCGCGTCGATAGTGAGCAGCCGGTCAGAGCGGTACCACGCGGCGATGCGCACGAACTGCGCGTGTCGCGTGGCGCCGCACGTGAGCGCCGCCACGCCGCCCGCCGCCGCCGCCGCCGCCGTCACCACCGGCTCCCACGCCACATCTGCCACTGCACATGCGGTCCAGAATGACAGTATGTGAGTAAATATTTTAAGTTTTTAAACTGTGTAACTAGTACGTGTCTGGGCACTGACCGGGCTGCAGCGTGACGTCACGGGAGAGCACCACGCCGTGTGCATTGGCGGCGCGGCATCGCAGCGTTACCACTCCGCCGCCGCTTGCGCCCGCGTCGCTGTCTCCGCCGCTTACGCCCAAGTATGCGCTCGTCGGCAACATTTCCAGCGTGCCGTTATTATGTACTCGTCTACACACACATTACACGTTTACGTCATACACTATACGATGATCGACAAATTTGAGAATTATCACAAATAATATGAAAGTAAGTGATGCGTACCTGAGGCCGGGCCTGTCGTCGAGCGTTGTGCCGTCGTCAGTGATCCAGGCGAGCACGGGGGCGGGCTCCCCCCGCGCGGCGCAGCGCACGCGCACCCCGCGCGACGCCGAGTACTGCACCAGCGCCGGCGGCTCCGCCACGAATGACGGCACCTGCTGCGTTAACTCGCACTCCACACCTATCACGTAGTACTATCACATTAAAACACTGAAACATTGATCTTCAACAATAATCATTATTTTATCCGCTCTATAACTGATCTGTAATTTTGTTTATAGCAAGAATGGCCTGCTCCGTTTGCGCATATTTATTTTTTTATACTACAAGGCAAAAGTCGGGCAGACCGATACCGGGAGCGCAATGCACACGGATCACGAACTCCCTTGCACTAAAGATAATTTTCTTTTGTCGGAGGATATAAATTTTGACAACACTGAGACGCCTCTCTCACCACATACACGCCTCTCCCGCGTCGCACTATCAACCCACCGCAAAGCTTTTTCCAAACTGTACTAATAATAGTTATTCGGTGTACTGACAAGAAAGGCAGGCAGTGATCTGGGGCGGCTCTACGGACACCAACCCGACATAAACCTGTTCCAAGAATATTTGTATGGTTTGGGACGGAAAGCCGAAAGAACATACATACGAGTAAAAAACCATACCTACTTACTAACGCACGCGATTCTTTTTTGTAAAGCGACAGTCATTTACCTAACATTACACACTAAAAAAACTGTAGTTTTATAAAAATGTTTCCACATTGGTTTTATTACTATGACGTCGTTGGTACGACGGTGGAAAGTGTCCCCGGGGATGGGCCGTATTAATAGATGCATCTGAATTTCGCTCTAAAGTGCGATATTAGCTGAGATGCTGTGATATTAATGTCAGCATCTTAAGGCATCCTGCAAGATGGACGGATGACTTGATAAAGGTCGCAGGGACACGCTGGATGCAGGTCGCTTTCAACAGGTCCAGCTGGAAATCTTTGGCCTATGTTCAGCAGTAGACTTCATGTGGCTGATGATGATGATGAAGTTTTGTTTGTGTAACAGTGCTTACTCAGCTCTTAAATGACATCTTAAGCTTTGTTTATTAACTAGTTCAATACATTAAATATGTACTTGAGGTTTTACTCTTGAAATAAGATTGATTCATTAATATCGCCTTTAGTCACGCGACCGGCCGCCGTGAGCCGCCGAGCCGAGTGGCCGCGGGTCCAATACGGACCAGTGGGCTTAGAATGTGACAAAAAAACACGTCACGTCTCCGTTTCGTCTTATTGGGATTGGTTGAGAGACTAACATTTGACTGACGTATTGGTCTCTCGATCAATCACAAACATCAAAATTAAACGACATCGTTTTACGAGTTGCGTCTTCGTGTCACATTCTAAGCCCACTGCTCAGATGACGATACAAAGCGTTGACATTTAATTACGAAACTCGATAAGTGAGTTTCTTTTAGCGAAAATCCGGAGGGAGTTAATTGTAAAAGTAAAACAGAACTAATTTCGACAAACAACTAACAAACTTAACCGAATTACTCGTTTGGGAACAATGTTCCTGACGCCTCCTCCGCCCCCCCCCCCCCATCCTCTCCCCTCGTCCTGTTTCCATCGCCACGTCCCACTCCACTCATCCAAGCTGGAAGTTTCTTTCACAAGCGGCTCAAGTGCCACAATATATAATTGACTGAAGTCGGATACAATCCAAATTCGTTAAGTAACAAGTTTAATTAGTTCATTTTGTGGCTTATCTACATTGTTAATTCTGGTGTCAATTTATATCTATACTAATATTATAAAGAGGAAAGATTTGATTGTTTGTTTGTTTGTAATGGATAAACAAACAAAAAAATACTAAACCGATTTTGAAAATTCTCTCACTAATAAGAAGCTACATTACTTCTGAGTGCTATAGGTTGCTTTTTATCCCGGAAAAATATTATTGTTTAATATATTCATGGAGTGATAAGATTTTGTGCTTGTGATCAATTAACATAATAACTAATTAAATAAAAATAAAATAAAATAAATAAAAAAATAAAATACTTTATTCATCACGTAGGCGAACATAATTGTACTTATGATAAGTCAAGATACATTAAATTGATTATATTCATAATTATTACTAATACCAATGGTCACCTATATAACTACCGACATTTTTATTGGGAGTAAATCTATGATGAGAAATAAACAAAAACAAAAAAGCCAGCTCGGGCTGGCAGGAAAGGGGATATAAAAAAGAGATCATTTTATTAAAATAATGGGAGGAACGCGTCGCGATCCTCACCGGTGAGGAGACTACAGGCCCTAGCCTAGCTAACCTACCAGCCTTTCACTAGCTACCTAAGCGATGACGACCCGAAGAAGAAAGACAGAAAGAAACTCCGGGTTTTTTTTTT
Source organism: Sphinx pinastri (assembly GCA_947568825.1). NCBI lineage: Eukaryota > Metazoa > Arthropoda > Insecta > Lepidoptera > Sphingidae > Sphinx > Sphinx pinastri. The sequence goes on from OX387617.1 coordinate 163,971, forward strand.
CATCAATTGTTCATTGTTTCTTTCTCTATTTTTTTTTCAATACTTTTGTGCTGTATACAGTCAGATTAGTTATATAAGCTAATGCGCGTGCATTAGCATTAGTCGAAAGAAAAGACGCTAATTGCCCACTATGTCGATTTGAGTGCGACAAGTAAACTTCTCGTACCCAAATATTGACATTTCGACTGGCTGTCAATATTTGGGTGCAAGAAGTTTACTTGTCGCACTCAAATCGACATGTGGGAAATTAGCGTCTTTTCGAACCCAAAAGCATGCGCAAACATAGTACTTTCCCCGCATGAGTGATAAAAATAATAATAATTCATTATGATCACAGCAGAGCGGCCACGACTTATTGCATTGAGTACTGCGTGACGCTCGGCACGCAGCGCTGAACGACGTTCGTCGTTTTTAACCGACTTCTAAAAGGAGGAGGTTATCAATTAGTGTGTTTGTATTTTTTTTTTATGTATGTACACTGATTTCTATGACCGGCACCGACTCCAAATATTTATTCATTGTACATTAATATAATCACACGAATGGCAGTGTATATAATATTGGTATTATTAAAATTTTCCTTATAACCCATAAGCAAAGCACAAGTTATTTTTTTCCTTATAGTGGGTTTTGAAGTCGGTGCTATTTTTTATTAAAAAGTTTTTATTGGGTCAAATGATTTTAAAACCAAGTTGTATAGTTTACCGGTGAATGGATGACACGTCTGTTTGTGCGAGCGAGCGCGGGACTCGCGCTTTCATAAAAACAACACCAAACTTTTATTGTTTTACTTTGACCAGAGATTTTATTTTTTATAGTTCCAGCACTCCAGTGAAAACAAACTTATCTTACGTATATATTTAACATATTTTTTCGGAGAACATAATAGAACACAATAGCACAGTCCTCACTGGACACATCACATTACACCAACGTAGACCCCGGGGCTTACAACTTGCTTCATTTTGAGTTCACAATCATTGACTCTACCGTGGAGATTTTAAGTTAGTGTTAGCCTGCTCTACATTTTGTGTTTCTTGCTCCGCTTCTTCCCCGTAACTGTACGCTATAACCGCACTATTGTCACACTCATTCAGCACTTTTACGTGTCTCGCGTTAAGTACTCATATTGTAATAACTGCTTAGTACATAATCATACCGCGTCCGCATCACACATAAAATTGACATTTATTATATCACCATTTGTGAGCTTTATACATCATACATACAAGCCAAGTAGATATACGGACAGCATCGCAAACAGTAACGTTAGAAATTAATGCCCGAGAAGATATTTGCATTTGGTAAAATCTGTTGTAAGGGGTTTTTTAATACATCAATGGTTATAAGACTATTAATACACAGATCTAACGTACAATAAAGTCTTGAAATTGATTAAATTTATAGATAAAGTATACCAAAAACGAAATATATGTTGTGTTATTTGGAACGTAAGTCAGTTCCATTGGGATTTGTTGAAAATATATTTTATTAGTGACTAGCATTGCGCGCGGCTCCCCCCGCGTGGAAAAGTTTTTCCGGGATAAAAAGTAGCCTATAGCACGCAGGAGTAATGTAGCTTCCTATTAGTGAAAGAATTTTCAAAATCGGTCTAGTATTTTACTGGTGGTATGTCTCTCATTATGTAAGAGGCCGTCTGGGTGGGTACCACCGCAATGTCTATTTCTACTGCCAAGCAACAGTGCATGCACTGTTGTGTTTCGGTTTGAAGGACATTGTAGCCAGTATAACTACTGGACATAATGAGACTTAACATCTTATGTCTCAGGATGACGAGCGTAGCGGAATGCCACACAGTACTTTGTAAGTCAAGGTGCTGGATGGTGTTGCTACTGTTTATGGGTGGTCGTAACGCTTACCATCAGGCGAACGGCTTGCTCGTCTCGTCATTCTATGCTATAAAAAAAAAACGTTCCTGAGATTAGCGCGTTCAAACAAACAAACAAACAAACTCTTCAGCTTTATATATTAAGTATAGATAGATTTCTGTACCACAAAATAGTGTTAATATTTTAAATATCAAACGTAACGTAGACAAATGGATAAATAACCGAATGTATTTGTAATATTAATAGAAAGGACCGATATTATCCATTGGAGAGTAAATCAACATTAAACCGTACAACATACCAGGTGGTTGGTTTGTTGTTGTGGTGTATATCGAGTATGGATATGAACAGAGCAGGCACACTCACGGAGTACGAGCAGCGCGGCCAGCAGCAGCGTCGGCAGCGTCGGCAGCGAGGTGTGTGTCGGCGGCGCGGCGAGTGCGCGCGACATGTCGCCCCCCGCATCTGCACACAACACATATTATTGTTGACTAGGTGTTGCTCACGGCTTCGCCCGCGTGGAACGCCTTTCCCGCAACAAAACACCCTAAAATACCGTATCGATATATAGCGCCACCTGTACGACGCCAGCGTCATCTATTCAAAAAAATACCATTATTTCCCATGGCAGCAAATTACCGGGATAAAAAGTAGCCTAGATATGTAATCTAGGACATGATTGCTCTGTGTGCTAAATAACATTCAAATCCATTCAATAGTTTCTGCGTTTACTTCTAATAAACATCCAAACATTTTCACAAACTTTCGCATTTATAATATTAGTGAGAAGTAACACAAAAAGTAAGATTTTTAGAATAAAAAAGCATAATAATGCATTGGCTGATATGGGAATAGTACTCTAGACCTCCCCTATTTCACAACGCTAATACACTACTACCTACTGTTTAATGTCAGGCACTGCGATGATTACTATTAGCTTGGTGAATTATTAAACTAAAAGGTAATATTATTCAATAATATGCGTAATATAAGACATTGAAACTAAGTGTTGTTCGCATTAAATTACATCTGATGCGTACTAACGCGCATCGGCGGCATAAATATTAGCTGCAGTTGTGGTAGCTGCTCGCTGTGTTGTTATTACAAAACTAACATTATTAACTGAATGCGTGACGTTTGTGGGTCAGAGGCACTGCCCACGAGACGTCGTGCGGTGAGCTGGCCGGACAGCCGAGTCAATTACACTCCACTATCATACAAAACTCCAAACTCCATCCACATCACCTCGGAGGTTGAAAATCCACCACTGCACGTTTTAGCCGTCATTTTTTGCCACGTACTACTAAACTATGGAACCAATTGCCGCCAGCAGCATTTCCGGACAGATACGACCTGGCGACCTTCAAAAAAAGAGCATATTCCCACCTAAAAGGCCGGCAACGTATCTCTGTGCCCTCTGGTATTGCAGATGTTCATGGGCGGCGATGATCACTTACCATCAGGTGAACCGTATGCTCGTTGGCCCCCTATATCATAACAAAATATATATATATATATATCGAGATTGGGAATACTGAATCAAGAACATTTTAAATTACACGTTTATAGAGCATACGGTTGGCTAATGAGCAGTAAGCGGCTCGTACTTATCAGTACGTGACGATCACAAATAAAAATTTATTATTAATCTCGGAAATTAATGCATAGCCAACCTTTAAAAACAATAAAAGGAGATTATGAATAGTAGCTGTAGTGATTATTAGCTTAATAAACGCCATAAACGCTAAGACTGTTTCTTCGTGTTGATTTTCTGCGTCTAAATGGTTGTCTCAACTGCCTGAGCGCGGCGTGACTCTAGCAGGCGCTGCTTCGTAGAGGCGGCGTGAGATGCTACTCATTATTATAGAAATTATAATTAATAAAGCCTGTATGCTGTAGCCACGTACTCGCAGGCTGGCGAATTCTATTTGAAATAAACGGGGGCGGATACCGTCAGCCGTAAATTAAACGATATTTGTAATTTATGTGTAGCGCAACAGGTGGCGCTACTTCAAATATAAGCTACGGAGTAAAACCCGCGCTCTTACACTTCGCAGGCTTTTTTCGTCAAAAAATCATATGAAATAGGTACACTCGACTGTAACACATAGCTTATATAAAGATACAAGTTTTGTATCGTGAGTACTAACACTTCCTTTACGAGTGTGCGTGAATCGCAGGACCGTCGGTATGATCTCCACGTCGAGACAAATCTGATCCACAAATATTTGTGTGGGTTTCGGGTATTGATGCCCACGATACAAGATATTCTTATAAGAGGTTGGGATTTGGGACAATGTTAAGGTGGAAATATTGTTGAAAACTGTGTCAAAAATCTACCTAATGTTTTGCAAAGAAGACGTTGCGAGTGCTGCGCCCGCGCTGCGACGGTTGTTGTCATTATAATTCATCGGGATCCGGAAGTAGTTCACACCACTCAGTGACGAGTTACTTTTTCTAACCACATTTCGTAATACGTTTTTAAGATTACAATCAGAAATCTTTCTTTGTAGGTTTTCATTTGAAACAGAAAGAAACAGCAATTTCAATATGGTACATCGCACTAGTTTATTAGTACCTATCAAGGTGGAGCGTGATATTTTGCAACAGATCGCTTATAAAACTAATTACTAACTACATTCTGTACAGTAACTAGTGACTCGCACTCCAAACTCCCTAACATCTCTCACGTCGGTGCTATATAAACTATTTCGAGGAGACATAACTTGAGTTGTAACTTATACGTGGAATACCACGAATAAGGAATGATGTCCGAATAAGGAAAGTAATTGTTTGAAGTTTTCTTCAGTTACAAGTGGCAACTGTAACCGCCATATGGCAAAACCTACGGCGTCGCGGACGAAAACTCAAATAAGACATCAAACGAGTATAATTTGCAACAATTGCAAGTAACTGACTCCTGATATACAGCTACGCTAGTTTGGAAGTCAGGGACTATTTCGAATTTGTACCACTATTTTTAATGTACAATTAAATAAACAATTTACTTTAAATATTTGTATTGTTGATCTCAAATCCTTTGAAGTCTAACAGTTGATTAGACTCATATGTTATTTGTATAATTTTATTCCTTCTGTTCCGGATCGCCGTACAGCGGCTTGGTTCTAAATTGATCTTTGTGTTTCGCGTGTTTAATTTTAAGTACAAATTATTCTCCCTCAGTTTTATCAATTCGTCTACATGTCCATGTTCACCTACTGACTGCAACTACGAATAATCGTATTACATAGTGTGAGTGAGTAGTCTTTGGTAAATGAGCGCAATATTATGTTAGCTAATATGCGAATAACATTTGGAGTTATAATTATAGTACATGGACCTTATTGAGGCTAGGCAGAATTTACATCGGGCTTTTTCAGTTGTAATTTTGTCTATGATTCAGATACCTCCTTCGTCTTTAGTTCATAATTTTGTCGTCCTAGTTTGCTATGGGCACGTAGAAAAATAAATTTCCAACTCCTCTCTATCTTTCTATTTGAATCATTTCGTTGCGGGTTAAGAGTTAAGACTGATTAGTGCTCTCAAGGACTTGCCGGGCTTCAACGCTCGTGGTCATAAAATGCGTACCACTGCCAATCTTGGCTTACAGGCAACATCATCCAGCACCTTGAGTTACAAAGTACTGTGTGGCATTCCACTGCGATCGTCATCCTGAGACATAAGATCTCAAGTCTCATTATGTCCAGTAGTTACACTGGCTACAATGTCCTTCAAACCGAAACACAACAGTGCATGTACACTGCTGCTTGGCGGTAGAAATAGTCATTGCAGTGGTACCCACCCAGACTGTCTCTTACATATGAGAGACCTACCAACAGTACCTATATACATAAAAAACTTCCGCAAAAAATATCAAAATTTTACTAAAAACTGTATCAAAATCAGGGTTAGAAGCAGTTAGAATGATGCATATAGCGACTTTACACTAGTTAAAGATATAGGAATAAGGTGTAGGAACACCGCTTTACCGGGCAGCTTTGAGTGGGTTTTTAACAGCGGCAGTTTTTATGTGTTAACACCACTGTAGTATTTACGGTAATGTGTGTAGTGTATAACGTAAAAATATTGATGCTGTAAGCTTGTTAGACTAGCACTGTCCTACGCATAGTTCAAAATGAGGAGAGAAATGCGTTGCAGTAAGCTTGTATAAAGTATAGACAAAAGTGACTTTCGTAAGCAATAAAGCGAGCCGCTCTTTGTATCGCCGTGTGCGGGGGATGCGCGGGGGAGGGGGCACAATATTGGCTCCCAATTAAAGTGCACTCGACGCGAGCTCGCGACTGCTGGTGTCTTAATAAGCGCGCAGGGCTGCCTCGTGCCGTGCGGACTGTGGATTCAGTTACAAGCTCATCCACGTTAGAAGCTCGTAATGAATTGCTCCCGTAGGTACACTACACGTGCCGCTGGCTGCGGGAGCTCACGATACACGCCGCGCGACGCCGCGTCGCTGTATATTACAGGTTTGGCGTGTCCAATGTCTCTGTACTGTCATTTTGAAATATTTAGTGCAGTGTTTATGTTTTCGAGTATTTATTACATGTATAATATGTTTACTATATCTAGGAAGGCAGAGATTATAAAATTTGAATGTAAGAGGATATTTGTAGGTTGAAAATAAATTATAATTGACCAACGCAAAGAAGCAAAGAATAAATGTTTTATTTAACACTAACCTGAAAAGGATTAAGGATATAAATTAAATTAAAATTTAAATAACCCCCGACACAAAAAATCTCTAAAAAGTAAAATAATAAAAGTGCCTTTGTCGTTTAAGTACCTAGTAATATTTTGAGCCAAGCGTCCTCACGTCGGGGGACCGAATTCCGGACCAGGGAGACAATAATTTTAATTAAATTTTTATTTCAACCTTTTTTAATTACTTTATTCTCCATCATAGGGCCTTGATAATCAAGTATTCAACACCTACTCGATGACACCATCCTTATGAGCCCAAACACGTTATATCTGCTATAAGTTGTTAAGGAGTTGGGTATCCCGCAGACTACTTGATGCTGCAGCATCAGCTCATGTTTAAAAATATTGCCGAAGTCACAGTACACCAAATTTAAATTCAATCGGGATTTTTAAATTTGAAATGAGCTGATAATCTTTAAACGCCTGATCAGATATTCATAAATCATAGTTAAAACCATTGCGATCATATCAAATTTCAACAAAAAAAACCGCGTCATGATTGGTCCATTCGTTTGAGAGCTACGATGCCACAGACAGACATACAGATTACAGATACACATCCTAAACTTATAACACCCCGCTTTTTTGTCGGGGTTTAAAAAGAAAACGTATCGCGAAAATTGTTATATGCATCTTATACATTGTAAAAACAAAAGTTTGTGAGTTTGTATTTGACGGACTGACTGCCTCGGTTGCGTATGTGTATTGCGTGCTCAGTACGGCCACCGCTCTTAGGTCTCGGGTTCGAAACCCGAGTCGGCCAAATGATGTTGGGTAGTCAACATCAGCCCAGAGTTTGGAATTTGTGCACGATGTGGCGATAGGCTCGTCTCCTATCACATCATGGGACAGAACACTTAAGGCGACAAGTGATAAGGGGGGATAAAGGCGTGATTTGTGTGTGTGTTTGCGTATTTTATGTGCTGGCATATCGTTCATCCGATTGCGATAAAACTTTGTCAACTTATTGCATGCACTTGGGCAAAGGTTATAGGCATACTACAATCAACTTACGATACCAAGTGACCCGCGCGCATGTTGTCGTTACGAAAGATATTTTCACAATTATTAGTTTTGCGGCAACAATGCGCAGGATACCAGCAAGTACTATTCCTGTATATGTGTATATTATGCTACGCTGTTTTGGTCAGCGGCTATACAACATACACTTTTTTGTACTGGCAAGAGGTAGCCCTAACGGTATCGGCCCGAGTCGGCACATCAATTGCGGAGAGATCGCACTCGAGCCGCCGGCGGAGGCAGAGAGCGCGCCGCCGGCCCTTGAACCTGTCCCGCTACTCCCCCCGCACCCCCGCGGTCACCTCCGCACCCGCCTCGCAACACACACACGAACACGCGAACCGATACCCAGCGTAATGTAACTAGCAGTAATTAGCGCTAATAACTGCGTATTATAGAATTTAAGTGGGTATCTTGGATCGAAATTTGTATTTGAGTACGATGATTTGCGACATAAAATTCTGAGTGCGAGCGTCATACCGGGTGGGTTGCGGTCCGTTACACATGTACTCTAAATGCATAAGCTTTTGGATTTATATTGGTACTTCATAATATAACTTTTGAGTGATACTAGGTTGTTTATAGAGCTTGAAGTACTCGACTCACAGGCGACATCATATTGACTCGCTTGTTGTAACCGTCACTAGTTAAAAGCACCGATCACGTTAAATATTGTGAACAAACAGTCATATCGTCGTCACTGCAACCATAAATATAGCTTCCGCTCAAACGAGTGCTGTTTCCCGTCCAACATTGTTTCATTGCGGTTTTCACTAGACAGCTTAAAGCCGTGAACTCCGTTGAACTTTAACGTAATGAACAACACAACTTTGTCGTAAGTCGTCAAACCACAAACCTCGCTTCAGACAGCTATGGGCATTTAAAATTTCAACGTGGCTTACATAAATAAAACAAATCTTTAAAATCACACATACATACACATCGAGCGTCTCGTAGTACAATAGCGTAGCGAGCGCTACGTTTACCATTCACACAGCTACGACGCACGTAGCAATTGTAGCGAGACAAAATTATCACCTACGGAATATGTAACGCGTAGCAAGTTGTCCCGTTTTGTAGCAGATGTAGACAACGGCGCATTATCCTTTTTGAATCTTACGCTAAGTGCATTCTCCACAGTCTCACACGCGGTCGCGGTACATAAATTGTTTTTATTTGCGCATAGAGAGGTGTACTCGCGTACGGGTGCAGCTTTTAACTTGATTATTGCACATGCTTAAATTGCTATTAAGACTGGCATACCTAGTAGACATCCTTTTCTTTTTAATAAAACAGTATTTTCCATGCATTCTGGTAATATTATAATTTTATAACGGGGACATAGATTCATTGATAGTAAAGGAAGCTAAGTGAATTTTAGAATATTTATTTTAAAAAGCACTTCAAAAGCAAATTCAATAGCGTAATTACAGTATTAGATTGTTTCAAAAACAAAGTAAATTATAGCCTCAAATAATTATTTGTATAAATAAAAATTATTTGCCGCATGTCTTATATTATGTAAGCATCACTTGAGAACGGCTAGACTGATATGGCTGAATCCTCTTTTTTGTGTTCGTAAATGTCGGGAAAAGGATTGGATGAAAGAATATTTTTGAAAAAGACGGGATAACTTTGGATGATATTATTTTGTATGGGAATCTTTTTTCGTACAAACTAAACATTGAAACTAACGAACTAACTGATTTTAATGAACTTTTGCGGTATTTGTTGGTTTCGGATAGTGAGATTGAATAATTTGGGGTCAGTAGGTGGACGCTGTTGTCGAGATCTAAAATATGAAAGATGGTTTAGATAAAATGCGGTGTGTGTATAGATAATTTCATCCACGGTGACGTGCGCTACCAATTTTTGATCGGGGATTAGAGGACTTTGATTATTCACCATAGTATGCGGGTGCACTCAAAGGTATTACAAAACTAAAACACTAGCGGAAAGTTCGTCGTGATCGTAGAACAATGACGTTCTAAAGTTTCTGAATCAGTTTTCGTGCCATATTTTTAAAACCGCTGATCCCATATACTTGAAAATTGGGAGTATTGATGTGTGCCGAGATCTTTGAATAATAAGGTACTAAATAATTATCTATTGTGCTTAGATTTCCTTAAAAATCAGATGCGTTGATATTCTACGTATGACTATGCGACGTATGTATCAATCTGTCTCTATTCCATGGATGATCACTGTCGAAATTTTGACGGATAGTAGTTACCGTCGTTATTTCATGGAGTTTTGTTTAAATTTCTTTGGCGGAAGTACATTCAACACATATAAAATGAAACAAAACAATAATTAGTAGACTATTTTATTATTTAAAAACAAGGCAAGTATTAAAATGTATATAAAGCAATAGAGGAAAACGTTAAGAAACAAAAAAAAATAATTTCCATAAATATGAGTAAGTCCTATTTATGAGAAATGAACAAAATAATATAAAAAAATAGTAACAGTCATAGCTGCTTTTTGCTTAAATCGTATAATTTTTATTATTTTTAGGTAACAAAAATATTAAATAACGTTCAGGAACTTCTTTTTGTTCAGTCAGTCCAGACCCTATCGGATGAAAATTATAGTAGCAGTAATCATTTAAAATAAATTAATAAAACAATTACTTATTCATATCCCTCATTAGTTTAAGTACTACCGTGTCGTAACGCCTTAAAAAACTCATGGTATTTATTTATTATTGAGTATGATTCCAGTATCACAAAGACTAACAAGATCTTTAAATTAATCATTAGAAATAGGTATCGGTTCTAGATAAGCATTTTTCAGTACAGTACAATTGTAGTTTCTTGTCTCCTTACGAATAAACAAATTCATAGAATCCTTTTCCAAATTTTATTTGTATATCATTATATTACAGAATATTTCCGTAAGTCAGGCCATTCCTTGTACATTTCAAACATGCGTGCAACACTTAAACATGCAATCTAAATAAAGTCATTTTGATGATCTACGACAGTAATGTGATTCGACAGGTACAAAAGAATTTACGTGAGCACACACAGATGATATCATATTCATATCATATCATTGATAATTATTTTATGATTACTGTGATGTACACGCATATTTGGTTCAACAGCTGCACTTCCGTCGTATTTTTGCCAGGCAGTTCGAGTTAGTCGTTATGCCAAGAGTACTTAAAAACATGAATTTACAAACATTTATCTTAATATTCGATTTATGTTCTATTTCTGTTTTAGGTAATTAATATTTGTGAGTGTACTGTCTATTTTGCTTTAGATCTCTTGCAAAAGTTCTACGTTTAGGCTCTTTTTCGTGTAGTTAGCAACGTAAAGCCATTGTTATTCTCCGTCGCCTAATTTACAGATTTATCAATTCAAAAATTTCTAATCGGTCTTCTTTTGAAAATTTAGCGCCACATTGGAATTTACAGTGGCATGGCGGACCCATAATTTTTTCTTCAATTCGACTTTTCTTTGAGCAATATACCTTAGCCTTGTGCAATAGCCCTTGATTCGTAAGTTTCTTTCTTTGTATATCTATCGAGTTATCAGGGTTTCGTAAACGTTTTATACCCCTATTTCTTTTTAAAAGTGGCGGTACTGTTAATTTCTCATTAGAATTCATCGTAATGGTATCTACAGATGGACAATCATAATTATCAGTCTCGTGTTTGCAGCACAATGAATTATATTATACAGTCTGTATGATGATTGAGTGGAGATGGAATTGGTGTGTGACAAAATTGTTTGATCGGGGTTTTCAAAAAAGGGGTGGTCATTGCTTTAGTAGGTAGGTGATTATCCATACCTCCGTTATTTTCAAACAAGATGACATGATTAGTTTCGTTGGTAGCTATCAATGATTCTTGACAAAAATCATCTGGAAAGGCATCGTTGTATAAATATCGTGCATCTCTTTAGCTATGGTAGCCATTTCTGGTCTATGGCGAAGAAGATCGGTTAACAGTAAAAAGTTAAGAAAATATATGCAAAAAAAGACCTCAATCATGACATTATGCATAGTCCATACTTAATATTATTGTACCTACAATATTATAATATTCTAGTAATATTCAGATAAGAAATTTTGAACTATTAACATTATCCAATAAAATAATTTAAATGTATGATAAAATATATATAATATAATAAAAATTTGACCTAATTTATAAACAGAAAAAGGACGGAAGAGATAATGTATCCATAGAATAAGGTCGGTTGTACCTAAACGACTGTTGTATGTCCATGAAATAATAGCGGTTTGTATTATCCGCTTATGGCAACTGCTTATAATAAAGTCGTATGTGTGTAACCGTCGCCAATAATTTTATTTAGAAAAAGTAATAATTTACGTTTGTAATTAATAATATAAGTCATTAACACGATTAATCCAGAATAATTAATACGTCAAAAAATCAACACGTCAGTTCCCAAGAATAATGGTGGTTTTAATGAACCGCCGTTTTAAAGTATGTAGGTTATACAAGTGGGATTATCTATTAAAAATAAAATGTAATACTATAATATAAGCATTTAAAACTTATCTGAGTTGCATGGAGGATATTTGTCTTCATTATTTGTTCTTATTTCTTCAAATAATTGGTTATTTGGATCTTGATCAGTTTTATCTTTAATATTTTTATCGTGCTTTACTAAATCTAATATACGTTTAGACCTTTTGATGCCATGTTCAAACAAATATCATGCCAGTAACACAAATACCTTATCGAATAATAGGTAAACAAAAACTTTAGAGGAGTGAATGAAATATACGCTGCCTTCCGAAGAACACCGACGACACTAAACATTCGTCGAGCGCGACAAGGGTGAAAATTTCAATTTCTGGTTGAAATGGTTTTTCAGTTCGCATGCTCGTTTAGCAGCACAGTTCCAGGATGCGCTAGATAGAGGATCGCTTCCAACATTTATGACGACAGGTGTCACTCACCTGTTCTTTAAATCCGGCTGTACCACGGACCCGAAAAACTATAGACCCATAACATGCCTTCCAACCATTTATAAACTTTTTACATCTATATTAAGATTGAAAATTGCAAATCATTTCACAATCAATAATATCCTTTTTCCCGGACAAACAGGATGCAAGATTGGGTCACGTGGTACAAAGGAGCTCCTTCTCATTGACATGACCATTTGCCAACAGACTCGTCACAACCGAAGGAATTTATCGGCTGCCTGGATTGATTATAAGAAAGCCTATGATTCGGTGCCCCATACTTGGCTCAAGAGGGTGTTGAATTTGTATAAGATTGATACAAATTTATGCACCTTTCTTGGGTCATGTATGGGACAATGGACCACTTTCCTAAAATATCCAGGTGGTACGAGTCCCCCTGATTGTGATGAGCCGATTAGAATCAAGCGGGGTATATTCCAGGGTGACAGTCTGAGTCCATTGTGGTTCTGCATGGCCCTGAATCCTCTCAGTACTCTGTTGTTGGATTCAGGGTTAGGATACCGTCTACGGAGAGGGAGTGAGCCTATATCTCACTTGCTTTACATGGATGATCTCAAGTTGTTTGCATCAAAACAAACAGAATTGATTGAGTTGTTAAAAATAACTGAAAGATTTAGCAACTCAATCAACATGGAGTTTGGTGTAGATAAATGTGCGGTTATCCATGTGAAGCGAGGAGAGGTGGTGATCTCTGATGACATACAAGTCTCAGAGACTATAAGACTTAGATCCCTTTCCGAGACGGAAACCTACAAATATCTGGGTATGCCTGAGGCACTGGGTATTATGGGTGCCGACGTAAAACAATCGGTCAGGGAACGTTTCTTCGGCCGTCTGACAAAAGTACTTAACAGTTTTTTGTCAGGTGGAAACAAGATTCGCGCTTTCAACGGTTGGGTTATGCCTGTACTCATGTACTCTTTTGGCATACTCAGATGGACTCAGACCGAACTGGACGCCCTAGATCGAAAGGTCCGGAACCTACTGACTGCACATCGTATGCATCACCCACGATCGTCAGTGATGAGATTGTACATCCCGCGGAGATGTGGGGGCCGAGGCTTACTTAATGCTAAGGACTTGCATAACCGCGAGGTATGCAATCTCAGGGATTATTTCCTCCACAGCGAAGTGGGCATGCATAAGGTTGTAGTCATGGTGGATAAGGGATTTACCCCGCTTTCCTTGGCGAATGAGAACTGGCGAAAACCTAAGGTGATGGGCATTCGGGAACGTGAGGAGATATGGAAGAGCAAGGAACTACATGGTCGGTTTTATCGGGCCCTTCACGGGCCTGATGTAGACCAGCTTGCATCCGTATCTTGGCTACGTTTTGGTAACCTATTTGGGGAAACTGAGGGTTTTGTCTTTGCAATTATGGACGAAGTTATGAAAACGAACAATTATAGGAAATACATCATGAAGGACGGTACGGTCGATATCTGTCGGGCATGCCACCGTCCCGGTGAATCAATCAGGCATGTGATTTCCGGTTGTTCGTATCTTGCTAACGGCGAGTACTTGCATAGACACAACCTAGTAGCCAAGATCATACACCAGCAAGTTGCTCTTCGGTATGGTCTTGTGACTCTTGAAGTGCCATATTACCAGTATGTGCCTCAACCAGTTCTCGAAAATGATCATGCAACGCTGTACTGGGATCGATCTATTATCACGGACAGGACTATTGTTGCCAATAAGCCTGATATTGTAATAGTAGATCGATTGGCGCGCCGGGCAATACTTGTTGACGTCACTATTCCGCATGACGATAACCTTGTTAAGGCCGAAAAGGACAAAATGTCTAAATATTTAGATTTGGCTCACGAGGTTACCGACATGTGGGAGGTAGACTCCACAATTATTGTTCCGATTGTCGTTTCTGCTCATGGGTTGATACCAAAGAGTCTCGACCAACACCTCCAGAGGCTCTCAATTGGTCGTTGGGCCAAGAGCCAGATGCAGAAAGCAGTACTTCTGGACACGGCACGCATTGTGAGGAGATTCCTCACTTTGAATCCCTGACCACCGGTGGCTTGGGTCTTGAGCCTCGCCATCGGAGGGTGATTCACTTTTTTATATTTTTATAATATGTATTAATGTTTTTTTTTAGTATGTATATAAAAATGTAAAAAAAGGAAAATTGAAAATAAAGGGAATAATAATAAATAGCAATTGTATTATCTCACGGCGCAGCCTGCAAGCTTTTAGGTAGGGTATTTTCCCTTTTGATTAAGGTTTCTATTTATTGCCAATGTATCACGAAAAGTCTGGTAAAGTGTTAAATGTTAGAACAATAATTATAACGTCTCTATCTTCTACTCAGTTAATTAATTACATTCCATTAATGCGAACTCGTATTATTACAGCGAATGCTAATCTCCTACTCTTAAAAAAACTGTGTATATGCATTGCCCACGATTTCTGTGTTTTATTTTTTATGTTATTAACATAAAAAAATATATTAACAAAAAACCGCTCTCGGAATCGGTATAAATCGATGCGCTCAGCTATTTTGAGTAGATTGGATTCGACTCTGAATTGGTTTTTCAGATTTATATATGGAATGAATATCCGACATAAAATGAAAAAAAAGCTTTTGAATTGAAAGGATCGTGTAATATAAACTAGGTATATTTTCATATGCGAGTTTTGAAGGGCCAGTTCGATATTAACCGAGTATGTATGTTTTTATACAATCCAGTGACGAAACGAGTAACTTGCTCGCGTGCTAATAAACGCCTCGTCTACCTAAAAACCATGTATACACAACCAGAACATTGATTTACAAAGCACTGCATGCCATTACTCGGAACTTGTCTCCCTGAGGAATTAGATGTTATATCCGACAACCATTACATACCTAGCAATCACTCCGGCTGCAATATTTTCCAAATCGGAATACAATAATCCTTGCACACTGCGGCTTAGCGCCCGGCTCCTGTTTATTTATCTTATTAAATTGTGTTCCGTACTTTTATTAATTTAATAAATTTAGGTAATGCCGGCACAATATTACGGCATACAATTATTTATTTTCTAAAACGAATGTATCTATATCTGCCACAAAATCCGAACGCGTCTTCGGCAGCGACAATTAGTGCTGCCGCCTCGAAAGTGCAACACATACCCACCTCCTCTCCCGTAAAGTTAACCGCTTCGAACGCGACGTTTTTAATGCGCGCTGTGTCTTATATTCAACGTAATACCTTTACTTCAAAACAACTAGTGATACGTGTGGTGCAATACTTGGCGGTAATTAGCAACCTATGCGATCACCAGCACTGGGGACCCAGGGACACGAGCGGTGCTGTAGTTGCAGGTGAGGCGTGAAGGTCTGGTCGATTTCCCATACAGCTTGTTTTGTGCAGATAATTATAGTAACTGGAATGCTGTAATTTTACTGTTATGTACAAATAACGTTAGACCTAAAATTATAAAGATATTCGTTATTCTGGAGAAGGCAACACCTACCAGCGTCGTGAATACACATCTCAGTGATCTATATGATGAAAAAGGAAAGAAACAGAACTTTATTTTTATTGGTTCTACTTCCATGTGTTAAATGTATCTCTTTTTTATTATACAGATTTTTATAATGTTTAATTTCCTGTTGTTACTACTTCACCGAAAATTTCCATACTGTGCTCGTGCAACAATATAGACATTGCACTTGATACTAAGTATAATGACTGTATCGGTGGCGTAGTTGTATTACGGTATGACTGCAATGCTGAGGTCTTGGGTTCGATTCTCGGTTCGGGCAAAGTGATATTGGATTTTTTAAATTCAGTATTAGCCCGGAGTCTGGAATTTGTGCCCGATATGGTGATAGGCTCGCCCCCTATCACATCATGGGACGGAATACGCACGGCGAAAAGTGGGTGCACTAGTTGCGCCTCTGTCTACCTCTTCTGGGATAAAAGGCGTGAGAGTATGTGTGTGTGTACTACTAATTATAATGATTATTATGTTGTTGGCTTAAGCAGGCAAAGTGCGGGATTTGATGGTCATAAGATAATAATATCATAGTGTGGCTCAACTGGAAGATTTGGCGGCATTATTATCCCTCGGTTTATTAGCTTTAGGTATAATTTAATGTTGTATTTGTAACAAACAATATGTAACTCTAACAACAAATAGTGTCTCAGCACGCACTCGACATTCGACACCGCTTTCAGTAAATAAACACAGCGATATCATATTACCCTTAACTACTTCACAGAGTAAATCAAATTTCAAATTTAAACTGGAATTTTGTTACCCAATTACAGGGGATAACTAGATTGCGTTAAAATTTGGCACCGATATTACTTTTGGCTCAGTTCGACACAGAAAATATTTAAATTTGACCAACCAGCCCTATCACGTCACAGATAAAACCGAAAAAAACGTATTATTACCAAATGCAAAAGTGAATAAGCTGTATCGCATTGGTTAGTTCTAGACTAGCTAGTCTAGATCTAACAGCATCTGCTGTCAAGCAGTATCGTTTTTATGTTCCAGTTTGTAAAATATTGTTGTGTATCTACTAGGAATACTATGGTATTCAAGTTAAAAAGCTCGTACTCAGTGCAGTATCAAGCAGTACTTTGTAATTAAAAGTCAAGAGAGATGTTGCTACAGTTTGTGGGCTGTAGTGTCTTACTCATCATTCATATGTATAGAACTCTTAAAGAATTATCGGCAATCTATCGCTATGACAATAAAAAGTAGTACCTATATGATAAATATTCACCAATCAAAAGGGCTGCTAGCTTAGATACAAGGCGTGACAATGGACGGAAACATCTCAGAATGCATCAACATTAATACTAGGGCAAGGAGCGGGCGAGCTATTAATAACTTAGCTCTGTTGTTGCTTCCGGACTGTGTGGGGTGAAGCGGGGGTGCAGTAAAGAAGCAGGGAGGTTATGCAGCGGGGGAGAGATTAAGTAACTATCCTTACTCTATCAGCAATTAAAGAGATTTGTCTATCCTCTGTGTTATATAATTATATATTTAGATGATTTATTATTGACTTGATTTGATTTGATTAAAAGGCGTGAGCATGCGTATGATTTATTATTTTCATAAACTGCACATAGTAACTGCATAGAAATATTACTTGTTTCTATTTTTTATTGCTTCCAAATGACGAGACGAGCATGCCGCTTGCTTGATAGTAAACGATACGACAGCCCATAACCAATAGCAACACCATACAGAACTTTTAATTATAACGTACTGCGTTGCATTCCACCGCGCTCGTCGCCCTGAACCAGTAGTTGTTAATTCTCATAATGCCCAGTAATTACGCTGGCTACAATATCCTTCAAA
Source organism: Sphinx pinastri (assembly GCA_947568825.1). Lineage (NCBI taxonomy): Eukaryota > Metazoa > Arthropoda > Insecta > Lepidoptera > Sphingidae > Sphinx > Sphinx pinastri. The sequence goes on from OX387617.1 coordinate 181,847, forward strand.
CCGGAACACAACAGTGCATGCAAACTGCGTCTTCGCGGTAGAAATAGACACTGCGGTGGTTCCTACCCAGACAGCCCCTCGCATACCAGAGACCTACCAACAGTAAACCACCACCTGTTAACAATGGATATAATTTATTCAGCTATGGGCTACGGTCACTTTTTATCGTAAAAATATGTAGAATGTAACTTTTTCCAGACATGGAGTTTCAAGTGAACGAAACGGCCAACTTAGCTAATGGTATATAAATTGGTAGAAGCGTATTTACCTTGGCCTTTTTATAATGTTTTCTATTCATCGTCTATAGAAGTGCCAAATAACTTTATTAATTACTTGCAACATTACTTTTGTAGTATTGATTATATGCCGTTAGATGTAAAGTAGACACTACAATAAAAAGAATTTAAAAACTTTTTACCGGGAAAATTTGCGCAACGAAGCGAACGGTCACTAGCAATAGAATTAAACTCTGTACAATATAAATTATGTATAATAATGACAATACAATATTATAATAAAAACGAAATGAATCTTAAATGAAACAATTTTAAAATACTAAAAAAATCACGGCCATGACGATTTTGCCAGTTTTATTTTATAAAAAAATATTTTGTGTAATAATACTCACCAACAGGAAACAGCTCCAAATCTAAAACAGTATGTTTGCAAGCATGTCCTCACAAAGCACTACGAAACATTCCCACGACACTAGCTGCAAAGTACGAGGCGCGTAAAAGTTGTCGCGTGTAGTGCCGCGAGTTCGGGCGAGAGCGCAGCAGTCGAGCCGAGAGACCTGAGCGCCGGCCGCCGGTCGAGTGAGGAGCGCGCCGCACGCAGACGGCACAGCCTCCTCGACGACTCGACACATCACACAACGCAACCGTGTTGCCTCCTCATTGCAACTATTTCAACTACTCAGAACAAGCAAATATTTTATATTTATTTACGATATAACAATACACTCTACACTAGGCACTGCCTGTCTCGTAGAGTGTATTGTATAAATAAATATAACACATCCAACAGTATTCATCCACACTCAGTTTTGAGGTCAGACACACAACTAAGTAATTTGAATAATGTGTTCAGCATTATGCGATAAAATATCAGCAACGTAAATAATGGTGTGGTGTGGCGAACACTTTATGTTTTATTTAATTATGAATTAGATGCGAAATCATTTCACTCATAATCAGTTTTACTGCTGACACAAAGCGCAGGCATTACTCGGGATCGAATAACTCACGCATCTGAGAATGTTTCGTTAAGTACTTACTCAATAAGACGGAAAGACAGAACGTGGCGTGGAACGTGGCGGCGGGAGCCGTGCTCCTCACATTATGCATGGTGCTCTTCCAGATATGAACGTGCAAACTACAAGTAGCTTGGGTTCTTGCCGTCCGGGGCGTACCCAAAAATTGCCCCCCCAATGCACAATGCAAAAAATAGCTCATTAAATTTTATTTGTAATAGGTTTTATTTTATGTATTTTGCCGTCTACCTAAAAATGGCTTTCCAGGCATTGCTGAAGTCCATGGACGGCGGGGGCAGCTAGCCATCAGGCGGACTGCTTTCTCGTTTGCCTACTAAAGCAATAATTATATTACATTATAATTCTATCCATTCCTCATTGTATCTTAATAGGTCCACGTGTTCCTTGCTATCAGTGTTCCGCAACGTTAACCTGTAGCTAGGTGTGCCGATACATGCATTGGCTCTTACTTTTAATACTGGAACCTTTAACTAAAGTACGAGGAAGCAGATGAATATTATGTTGGTATCATAATTTTGTTCAGTTTCATTTCTAAACTTTTTAAGCATCAAGCATATTGGTGGGCGTAATGCATTCCAGAGGCATTGTCTCGCGAAGGCCGCTCCTGGGCGATACGGAGATGTGTTTGATATTTTGTATGTGGATATGCAGTTAGAGTACTACATCCACCAATGCATAAGGTCCCGCGCAGATGCCTTATATTATATTTGAGACGGTATATGGTAGTTATTTTTGTACTCTTGTATCTCAGCAACATAATATGATATATACTGTATTGTGCGGGGATGAAAATTTACGCAATATTATGATGCAACAATATTGGAGATTGGAACAAATTACCATGGATCACACAAATCCTCGGTGGAAGTGATTGCCTTGTTCTCTGTTCGATAGCCCCTCTATTAATATTAGTTGATACACCCATTAGCAGTAATTTCCAAAGCAATGTAGAAGGGTTAATCACGCGAGCGCCGCGGATCCGCGCCGGCGATGAGGTGAGGTGAGGCGCCCCTCCCCCGCCGGGGAGGGTGATGGGAATGTATCTGACACGGTCAGGCAATTTTTTTGATTGTGTCACGGTGCTTTGAGCTCAGCGCAAGCAGTTATTTTTGAGAACAATACAATTCGATCCAACTTAATAATATTTTTACAAACTAATTAATAACACTGGAAATCGTGATTGTGGAAAGACCACTTCTACTTTAAAATAATTTATTGGATTTTTAAATAAAGTACTAGATGCTGTTCGCGGCTTCGTCTGCTTTAAAAGCCGTACCCGCTATATGAGTCTCTAAATCACTGTACCGACTTATAGAGCTGTATGACGCCAGCGCCGTTTATTAAAAAACCTTATAAAAAAGACCTATTGAACCAAGTTACCAGGATATGTGTTAATCCAGGACGTGTTCGATATGTGTGCCAAAATTCATGCAAATATGTTCAGCTATTTCTGAGCTTACTTCTAACAAACATAGAAATATATTAACAAACTTTCACATTTATAATATTGGTAGTAATAACATAAGATACAGCTACGTGATTAATAATATAAAGAACATACGAACTACGCGTACACATTTAAAGCGTTGCGGCTGCGGCGCTCATATTTCCAATTCTTAATAAACAACAGAGTATGATTTTTTTAATGTATAAAGTGCTAATTTACAGAGTAAACGTGCGCACACTCTGCCCGCCCTCGTCTCCTGGATCCTGCGAGTGTCTCTTCACTCCGGCTCGCAGCGCTAACCGTCTTTAAAAATTACCCAGGGAAAACTAAAAATGTGATATCAAAACGCCTCTACGACGGGTGCAGTGATGGAGCGGGGGGTGAGACAGTGGAGGCGCAGGGAGGGGGGAGGGGAGACAGGATTCACGCGGAGACGTCGTCCCTGGAGCGTGAAGATACCTTGATGAAAAGAAAATGAAACCGAGATGATGTAACAGACACAGCGGAGTGACGCGCCGCGCCGTGGAGCCGCTTGCATGACAAATATCGGCTTGTTGTTTTGTTTGGGTACAATTTTAATTCTTGCCTACAGGATTGGTGTGAAACTTTCCTGCTTACATGTTGATTGTTGATTGGGACCACATATTGTATCGCATAACGCTGTCTCGTGTCGGTATGAATATATGGGTTATTTATAGTACATTTGTGTTCTCCCGCAACTTCTTTCCGTCTTTCTCTAGTTTTCGGAAGACGTACCATAATATTTTCTTTCATATTAAGAACTTTTACCTCGACACAATTATTTATAAAAACTAGCTTTTGCTCGCAGCTCCGCCCCCGTGTAAAAGTTTTTCGGGATAAAAGTCCCGGTTTATATTTTCCCGGGATAAAAGTATCCAATGTCCGTCTCCTAGTTCTGAGCTACCTCCCCACCAATTTTCAGTCAAATCGGTTCAGCCGTTCTTGATATTATTTTATATATATAGACTCGCTGACCCGGCAAACGTTGTTTTGCCATATAAATTCTTTTTAGAGATTATATTAGTAGAAAAAAATGATTAAATTATTGTAATTACGTGAGGATGTAGTGTATGAGTGGAAGAAGCACAGGTGACCGGCGCTTCGGTATCATCCCTCCTCCAAGCTGTTAACTGAATGTGAAGTGACACCGGCAGACGCCTAGCGGGAATAAGTGATCAGAGATAATTGATCAGTTACCGACCGGGGTTAAAAGTTATTACTTTACTAATATCGCTATTAAAAAATAGAGGTGATGGAAGAAGGTAGAAAAATTAGGGTTGTATGACTTGTATATTTTTTTTTAATGCCACATAATATAAATGACGAACTACCGCAATGGTAAAATCACCGTGTATGGAGAAGAAATGCAGTATGTCAGCGAGTACGTCTATCTGTGCCAAATTGTCTCATTCGATGCAGGACAAGACCGCGAAATAGAGCGACGGACAAACAATGCCTGGCGAAGTTTTTGGTCCATGAAAGAGTTGCTTAAAGGTAATCTTCCAATGTACATCAAACGGAAGCTCCTGGATACTTGCATTCTTCCCATCATGACCTACGGTGCTCAAACCTGGTCTCTCACCAAACAGCAAAAGTCCAGGCTCAAGGTTTGCCAACGGGCAATGGAGCGCAGCATTCTAGGTGTTAAGTTAACCGATCGTGTTGGCCCCCCGAGGCAATTCTTGTGCTTTGGGTCTTCACACCCAATACACGCCCATGCGCGGGGGGACATTAGTCGCGGGCCGAGACACACAGTTCAGTGTGTATACCTCTTGGTTGTAAAACACATTGAGGCCTAAAAGGGCCCGCGAACATTTCCTGGCACCCTCTCTTTCCACCCATCCTGCGAACCTTCCTCCCTTCCCCCACCTTCCCATCCATACTCCTCTCCACTTCCTTCCCAGGCCCCTGCAGTCGTCAAGCCGGGGGACTCCAGTATCCCATTCGCAGGTTTCCCCCGGTGTTGACTGCAGGATCGCCTATATAAAAAAAAACCGATCGCGTTGGAAACACCGATTTGCGCTCCAAAACTCAAATTACCGATGTAGCTCAGAAAGCCGCTAAGCTTAAATGGAACTGGGCTGGCCACATCAGTCGTATGCCTGACGAGCTATGGGCCAGGACTACCACTTTGTGGAGCCCTGACACTGGTCGTAGACGTAGAGGTAGACCAAAGAAGAGATGGCGGGATGAACTGGACTCATTCGACAGCAATTGGTTTAATGTAGCACAGCATCGCGATTCATGGAAGGATCTTGGGGAGGCCTTTGCCCAACATTGGGACATTATAGGCTAATACAACAACATAATATAAATAAAAGGAATCTGTCTGAAAAATAAAAATTTTGAGGTGGGCCAACCTTATCACTTAGGTGGATGAAAAATAGATAACAACCTATTCTCAGACCTACCCAGTGTGAATATGAAATTTCATCAAAATCGGTTCAGCCGTTTCGGAGGAGTATGGTAACAAACACTGTGACACGAAATTTTTATAGATATAAATATCTACGAGTTTTATTCGATATTTTTTATATGGCCATTAAAATAAAATGTGCGCGTGTGTGTCGACTCTACGGCTGCGCGCGTGCTCTATGTACCGTCACTGTTTATATACTTCAGTGACAAAGCAGGAAGACGTTTGTTTCTTTTTAAATAATTTTAACGAGACCGGGCAACGGCGGCGTCCTGCGCTCTATGCGGATGAATACATTTGCATGAAATGGCCGTGAGCACGCAACAGGCGGCGAATAACCGCTACAGAACAAAGCCTTCTTCAAACTAACTCCATCACAATATTTTTGTACTTCTTTCTTTTTCTAAGTATTGTATTCAGATCTGCTCGAACCTTCATATTAAAAAATCACGTTAGGAGCGCTCCCAGCAGCTTTGCCTGCAGTATGCATGGAGCCGTACATCGACCTGACGTAACAAAACTGTTTCTTAACGGGCCGTGTGATTGCTGGAAGCACAACTGATGGATATTAGAATCACAATTCCTTTCCTTAAAGGTTGGTAACTTATTTTTGATTCTGTGTAAATCATGACACTCTAGTCAGGAAATTACACCATTATGGCGTGCGAAACACGGCTCTCAATCTTCTGAGATCTTATTTGAATAATAGAATTCAGAGGGTTGATATTAATGGAAAAATCTCAACAGGAGCTGCGGTTACCATGGGAGTTCCGCAGGGTTCAATTCTGGGACCATTTCTATTTCTTGTATATATAAATGACTTACCTTACTACGTAAGGGATAATCACGAGATTGTATTGTTCGCCGATGATACATCATTAATATTTAAAATCAAAAGAAAGTTACTAAATTATGACGACGTGAACGATGCTCTCCGTAAAGTTGTGCATTGGTTTAATTTAAACAACTTATTATTAAATGCTAAAAAAACTAAATGCATTAAATTTACTATGCCCAATGTAAAAATAGTAAAAACCAATGTACAAATAAATGGTGAAGAGTTGGATCCTGTTGCGTCTACTACCTTTTTGGGCATCACACTAGACGCGAAACTCCAGTGGGGACCGCATATAGCAAAGTTAGCAGGTAGACTAAGTTCAGCGGCTTATGCAGTCAGAAAAATAAGGCGTCTGACTGATGTAGAAACGGCAAGAATTGTTTATTTCAGTTATTTTCATAGCATTTTGTCGTATGGGATTCTTCTTTGGGGAAATGCAGCAGATATTAATTCAGTATTTGTGTTACAAAAGAGAGCTATTAGAGCTATTTATTGTCTTGGACCCCGTGTTTCTCTTAGAGAAAAGTTTAAAGAGATAAACATTCTTACCGTAATATCGCAATACATTTATGAAAATCTATTGTATATGAGGAAAAATATCGCACATTTTGATCAAATATGCGATATTCATAATATAAATACTAGGAATAAACATAAATATGTGATACATGCTACTCGTCTCCATAAAATTAGTAATACTTTTGTTGGTCAATGTGTACGCTTCTTCAATAAACTTCCTAAGCATATTGTAAAACTACCAATAAAAAAATTTAAAATCACTATAAAAGACCGCCTCTGTAAAAAAGCTTACTATCGTATTTGCGATTATCTGGAGGATACAAATGCTTGGGATTAAGTTGCTCGGATTCACTCATGTTTTATAATTTGATTGTTTATATGTTATATATTGTTTTGTTTTTTTTTTGACATAAGTAATAATTGAATTTATATTGTTACTTGCAATTTGTAAAATATATATATAAAAAATATAACATTAAAAGACCTACGCTGAGTTTCTTGGTGCTTCTTCTCAGGTCAGTGGGCTTTTCCGAAGCACTGGTAGAATCCTTTAGATGATAAAATATTGTAAAAAAATGACGTGTAAAAGTGCCCTTAGGGGCCTAATTACTGAATAAACGATTTGAATTTGAATTTGAATTTGAATTCATCTTGCGTTGTGTGTTTATGGGTGGTGATAGGCCTATGTTCAGCAGTGGACTGCAACGGGCTGATGAAGATGATGGGTGGTAATAATTAAATATCACCAGATAAATTAACTGAAGTAAGAGAAGAATTCATCCAATGAAAGACACTCGTTCCATAAATATTTATAACGCTATCGTGCTAGCCCGTACTGTTGATATAAATATATTTTTTATCAGTTATTTAGTGCTTTGACAACTATAGTTGTCCCATAGTCACTGGTTCTCTACAAAGTTATAAGACATTGTGCGTGGATTTTTATATTCTTTATAGATACTTTACTTCTTAAATTTCATGTATTTATTAATTAAGGCATAATTGTGAGCAATCCACATTTTCGGACTAAATAATTGCCTATTACTTATAAGAGTCAGTTATTTATCAACCCGCATTGGGCTAGGAAGTACAGGTACAAATAAATACTTTTATATCGTATTTGAAACTCAAAAAACAGATAAACCCAAGGTCATGTTATTCTGACGCTGCCCCAAGTTATAAGTCTTCCGTAGTGGGTACCTATTAAAATACACTGGAGATTTTAAAAAAATTAAACGATGGGGATCAAACCAGCTGTATCTCGTTTCGCAACTGGCTCATAGTCAGTCCCTTAATGCAATATAATACAATACAACACAAAAACTGTTTATTGCACATGCATGATATACAAATATAAATAGGACACAAACTAAACATAATTCTTACAAAAATAAAACATACAATAGGTGGTCTTATCGCTTTACGATCACTTTCAGACTGCCGTATGGATACATTATATTATTGACTTAAAACTAAAAAGATGATAGTGTAAAATAGTAGTGTCAATCAATACAATATAAAATAGCTATTCTTCGGAAGTCTTCAGGATTTTAATGCTTTTTTTTAAATGGCTATTTTTATATTATGTAAATTCAGAAACCTTTCGAACTGAGGGAATAATACTAAATATAAAAGAAATAAAAATATTACGAGTCCGTCCGGCAACCGATTTGCTCAATAAAAAAAAGTCGTGATATACAGATTTGTTATCAATCATAGGAATCACCTAACTTTTTCCCCTCTCAAGTTACACTCAATCGCGTTTCCCTGCTGTACATTTTTTATATTTTCATAGTTATCTCTATATCTCGTCGTTCGTTTTGGTCTAAGAACACTCGCTCAAACGGGCTCTTTCATTTTTTTGAGTTGATCGCTACGCAAGGATAAGATCGATTGTATTTAGCTTAAGTGATTTGTGCCAGATGGATATGTGCGACTTTCCCGGATAGTCCTAAGTGTATATTTTTAACATACTACGTTAGTCACTTGATATATCAAATTACTAACGTAGTATGTCAGTCGAAAGATATGCAACAAAGGGGTATACCCCTTTGTTGCATATCTTTTGTCTTGGTTGGCCACAATCTGAGTAGTCTTGCTGGCTTTAACGTCTGTGCTTGCGGCGGCGTCGTGAGCCGGGTCAGTCACTTCCCTGCAACATGGTTGAGGAGGCCGATGGTTGGCACATCATGGCGTCATACTCGTGAACGGGTGCTACTTGCGTGAACGTGCTAATAAAATTCAAAAATTATGTTTGTAAATGTAGGCGTATGCACTCTGTACACCGTTTAATTATAATTATTTATTTGTGTTCTCTTCTCTAATTATGATTTTTTTTAGGTGTAGAGTTTAGTGTTTTTTAAATTCCTTCAATTGGAACTTATCTCAATTTAACGGTGATGTGTGTGCATTAGCTTATATATCTAATCTGACTTTGTATGCAAGACTTGAAAAAAAAATATTATAAAGATTCAATGGACAAATGATGACAAAAAAGTAAGCCCGGAGTTTCTTACTGCCTTTCTTCTTCGGGTAGTCATCGCTTAGGTAGCTAGTGAAAGGCTGGTAGGTTAGCTAGGCTAGGACCTGTAGTGTCCTCACCGGTGAGGATCGCGACGCGTTCCTACCATTATTTTATAATTATAAAAATGATTCAGTATTTTTTTTTATCTTCTCTTTCCTGCCGGCCCGAGCTTGGCTTCTTTATTTATTTTTCATTGATTTTACTCCCTATAAAAATGTCTGTAGTTATATAAGTGACTTTTTGTAATAATTATTATTATTAATTTAATGTATCTTGACTTATTATAAGTGCAACTATGTTCGCCTACGTCATGAATAAACTAATTTTTTTTATTTTTTTATTTTAATTCTTTGTAAAGTATTTTTTTCAATATTTTACATCTGTAACGGAGCGGTAACAATATGCTCTTCGGATCTCAACAGTGAAGCGCTTATAATCAGCAGAGAGCGGAATCAATAGTCTTTTGTGTGGGCAGGTCGTCACGTCGCATCGTCGCGTCGCCTCGTCCGTCACAACACTCCCGTGGATGTAATCGCGCAACAATGCCGCCCCAAACTTCATTTCTCGACGACACAAAGGAAAGTAATCAACAAGTGCAGCGCGCTGTGTGCGTGACTCCGCGCACACCACGGTCCATGGCGCGGTACACACAAGGCGTTTAATTGCGGCGTACACACAGGCACACAGAGAGACACGCCGCTTAATGAAATGACATTCCCGCGGTTTTATTATGTCCGCCACAAAACACGTTCTTTATAAATGATTCCTTTTATGCATTCCTTCTTACACCTTGACGTTTACTTTACTAAAATAAAGTAAATGGGTTTTTGTCGGTGACAGATTACTGTCCGACTTCTGCTTTACTTGGTGAGAATAAGTGCCCGATTTTACACCGCCATAATATTGTTCTCTCTTGCGTTCGTTTGTACCACTCGTATCATCGTACGGTCCATCGTATTGACACCCAAACTTAGACAATAATATTTTTATTTATTTATTTTTAGGAAGGCTTACAGACTAATAACATTAAGTAGGGTCACATAAGTGTATGAACAGATTGCTAATAACAAGCCTCCACATTTGAGTTTACAAATATCGATAAAAGAAAAAGAAAAATAAAAAAAAAAGTAACAGTATTACGCCAGTTCTATAAATAAGTACCTAAACTGCAGTGATGGGCTGGTTTCAGTGTCACGCCGACCATCGGCGCAGACGGCGAATATGTATGTCAGCGTCACTCTAAAACCAGCCTTACAAATATAAATATAATTCTAACAAGTGTCGTTCTCGAAATATAATTTAGCTAAAAGCCGCCTTGCTGTGCTAGTTTTAGTACAGAACAGGTCAATATCCGATACTCGCGATAGCATATTAAAATTGTCCGCGCTGCGCAGAAGAAACGAATTACGCCTGTAGTTGGTTGCTGCAAAGGGTACGTGCAGTAGCTGACGCTGACGAAGTCTAAGGTGGTTTGTTCGCATAGTTAATTTTGACAATAGCTCGGGACAGTCAATCGAACTATTTGCAATGTTCATTAATAAGCAAATGTCGTTAATACAGCGTCTTTGGTCCAACGGCAAAAAATGGTACCTTTTGCAACGATGGCTGTAATCATCAGACCATTGCTTAACCTTAAAATCTAAGTAGCGTAAAAATTTCATTTGGACGCCCTCAATACGAGACTTATATATCTGGTATTGATGGTTCCAGACTTGAGATGCATACTCCAAATGGCTGCGTACGAATGAGCAGTATAGAATCTTGATCGGCTTAAGAGAACGAAAACATGCCGTAGTTCTTATGATAAATCCAAGAGACTTAGAAGCTTTTTTAACTACATTATCTACATGTTGATCGTACAAAAGTTTGTTGTCTTGTAAAATTCCCAGATCCCTAATACTATCAACTTTAGAGATGCTAAGATTGTTTAGTTTATAGCCCGAACCTATTATGGACTGCCGACGTGTGAAAGTAATGTGAAAGCATTTAGCAATATTGAGTTGTAGCTTATTTTTGATGCAATACGATTCAAATCTGTTAAAATCTTCTTGTAATTTAAGGGTATCATATATACTTTGTACTTTTTGATGGATTTTCATATCATCAGCATAAAGTAGTATGTAGGAATGTTGGAAGCAATGTTTAACATGGGCTATAAACAATGTAAATAAAAGGGGCCCTAGTATTGAGCCCTGAGGCACACCCTTTTTTTTTTTTTTTTTTTTTTTTTTTTTTTGAGGGGACAGAGCTCCAACCAGAAGTATACCCGTGCAGTACTACGGCTTGTGTACGATTATCTATGTAAGAGAACCAGCGATATAAGTCGCCGTGTATTCCGGCTAAAAACAACTTTTCCAATAACAGTTTATGGTCAATACGATCGAAGCATTTGCTATAGTCTATATTATAACGTCCACGTGTGCGCGGTTTTCCATCCCTTCAGATATGAAATCATGTGATAAAATTAGATTAGTAGTAGTAGATCGTTTGTTTAGGAAACCGTGTTGTTCATCTCCATAACTACATTATAACGCAGCATATACTTCAGTGTGCACCAATCGTTCTAGTACTTTAGAGAATAAACATATCTTCAATATTGGGCGATAGTTAATAATATTAGACCTGTTACCCTTTTTAAATACTGGGGTAACAAAAGCTGATTTCCAGATATTTGGTACTAAGCCTTCTGATAGTGATCGCTTGAATAATATACATATAGGAACTACAATGCTATCAGCACAGTTGACTATAATTATATGAGGTATAAAATTGGGTCCATCAGACTTTGAGAGGTCCAAACTTTTAAGTAATTTTAATACCCACGACTGACATACGTTTATTGTGTTTATGTTAGTGAAATTGCTAGTACTGAGTACATATCGGTTGACAGTTGCTCGTACAAATTACGAGTTATCGAAGCATTTTATTGTGGGACATTTATGTGATGTCTGAATGTTATATAAGCTCCAATCCAATGGAACCGATTAATTAGATATGTATTCAGCACAGGATCATCATTACATGGCATAATATATTATCAGTTTTACCTCATGTATTAATCACTGACCAATTTTGGGAGAATTTAGCGAATTTTAGTGGTAACGAAAAGTTTTAATCGGAGTATTCAGCGAATGAGTGCGATGTCGGGCCTGCGGCGGAGCGCGGGCAAGCGCTGGGCTTGGGTGGATAGATAAACAGTTGTAATGTTCCCTTAACTGCTTTCCATTGTAACTGATACGGCTGTTTTTGCAGTTGGATAGCGATTGTTGATTCACAAACAATAATTTGGTGTTCCGTGCAGAAAAATTACAATATCACACACACACTCACGCCTTTTATCCCCGAAGGGGTAGCCAGAGGCGCAATTAATGCACTCACTTTTCGCCGTGCTTATTCCGTCCCATAATGTGATAGGGGGCGAGCCTATCGCTATATCGGGCACAAATTCCAGACTTAGGGCTGATACTGAATTTAAAAATCCTATATCACTTTGCCCGACCCGGGGATCGAACCCAAGACCTCAGCATTGCAGTTGTACTGTAATACAAATACGCCCAGGCAGTCAATTACAATATCACCCCTGCCTTAAATCGTCCCGGATCTGGGCACGGGCCTGCGTTGTGATGAGAGGGCTAGGCTTTTGTTCGCTGCGCTGTTGTTGCTCGATGGCTTAATGTGGGATTTACACAGCTTGAATATTCGTATAAAGAAGTTACCTCGAGGTTTCTATCACCGTTAGAACGGAAGTGACAATTATTATTGTTAATATTTTTTTTTTTTTTTTTTACTGTCGATACATGCATCCTATACAATACATTTTAAATAAGCTTGCAGACCCGAGAGCGCTTCATAAGAATTTAGAAGGCGAGGTAAATATGCTAACTTGTATGTTTTTCTTGTTGATTGTAAAGGACAGTGCGCAACAGTACCTAAGGCAATTAAAGATAAGACTCACAGTTTTGGCATTATAAGTAGTTACCATCAGGCAGCTACGCCTTGTTTAGGTGCTTCGTGGATTGGAGTGGGGGTGGAGGACGGGGCAGGTAGCCACTCCATGCTGATTCAATAGAGGCGGTACACAAGCATCCTCATTCGTAATGAAACACTCGCAACGGGCACGGAGTCGGCTCAGCGCCGGCCCTTCGACCTCCGCGCCGCCCGGTATAAGAGGGCGCGGTGAGGCAATTCTTACTGTTTTAGGTTTATCCAACTGCGCAATATAATGAACAATTTGTTTGCTTAAAGTTGAGCTGTCGTTGGCTCAAAACTGTAACAAAACCACCTAAAACAGTTATTGACCCGTTTCTGATGCCATACTACGCTTGTAGACGTGAAACAAATGTTAAGTATCATAATCCGGAACCGCAACACAGCAGTAGTTGCTCATTGGTGGTAGATATAGAGAAAGCGGTTTTGTCCAAACGGAGTCTCATAGAGAGTGCTAATATTCAAGTGTTTAGCAACAAAGCTGATGCCATGTAACAAGTCTGTCAGTTGCAGTAGACGCCGCACACTTTGGATATGAGTACAAAGTACGGGTTTCACGTGCGATATCACGTTACATTACTCCACCCTCTATTAACAGACGTTAGGGCAATAAACTGAAGATGTTACCAGTTTCCCATAGAGCCTTCATTTATACGTGGAAATATTTAATGAAATTACTACTTTTTATGACGCCCTGAAATAAAGTTACTTAAAATCCTCGGAGTTGCGAATGCGCTGCCATCAGTAGTGTTGCGCTCTTGATTGCTGGTGTGGGGCGGTAGTCTCATTGAAAACTAACTTGTGTTGTGGTTACCAGAATCCGAAAAAAATATTCCCGTTCAGCTATCTCCCCACATAGACTGCAGTACCTAATAATGATATGAGAAACTGTAGGTATTTTTAAGCTTGTATATAAGTTTGAAGCGCTGTATCTATAGACATTGACACTACCATCCCTCCCCTTGTTAGTTTGGTGTCTTTGTTAGGCGCCTGGTGTCAGTACTGCAGCGCCCTGTCGGAGCTCTTCGTCCGTCACTCGCGCACATCAGAGTGGCGCATTCAATCTGGCTGAAAACTTTTACCTGTTGTGTGGAGATGTAAGGCGCGGAAGCGGAGAGAGCGGGGGAGGCTGAGGGGAGCGGACGAGTGGCTCTCGTTTTGTTTCCTAATGGATGAAATAATTGCAAAAACATGCGAGACGCGACCGCCCGCCGAGAACACTCGTCGCGCAGACAGGGCGCCGCGCTGCGACAAGGCGCAGGACGCGCAATTACATGGAAATTATATTGTATTTACAAATATAAAACAACTATTATTCTTTACTAGCTGTTGCTCGTGGCTGCGCCCGCGTGAAACAGTTTTTTCGGGATAAAAGCGCTGCTTTATATTTTCTCGGGATAAAAGTAGCCTATCTCCTTTCTAGGGTCTCAAACCATCTCCATACCAAATTTCATCAAAATTTCAGTAGTTTCAGAGATGTGCAGTAACAAACAAACAAACAGACAGATAGACAGACAGAAAATAATTATAAAAATCGCTCGTTTGTTTTCCATTCTCTAGTCACCCCTTATTTTATCACATTTCTTTCAATGTACAGACACATCGGAATCTACTGATCTTTATTATAGTATAGATAATAAGTATAAACATACTTTGTTACAGAATAATTAAAGTTGTGTTTCGTTGTTGTAAATTAACTTATCATAAAATAGTGAACAATGAACACTCAAGCTCGAATTATATAAACATTAAATCGTAATAAAAATAGAAACAAAATGGAACTGCGATTTTGACAACACATTAAATATTATACAGAGCGTATGGACTGTGCAGTGCATGTTTTTTAAAGATATCAATGTAGAGAGTCGCTTATGAGTCACAAAAGCGTGCGAAAGAATCTAGTTATAAGGAAAAATACATCACAACACCCGTATTACTCTTTAAAATAATCGTATGCACAGCTTTATCGCTGTGCAAGTTTCCACAACAGATTTGTACAATACAAAGCGCAGTAATTCGCTAATTCGCGCGTCGGTGGTACATCTGTGCCACGCACTCTATGCGAAGTGTATCCCCGAGTAGCGCATTAAGTGAAATTAGCGCGCGTCCCGGCGAGGCGGCGGCTCGCGTTTATTGTGCCGGAAAATGCGTCTAGTATAAAACGAATTTAATTACAGCTCTCGTGTCTTTCTGCAGAGCGCTGCTAGCGAGAGTCCCGTGCCGGCTGACACCCGCCGCCTCTGTCCGACACACAGGAGCGCTGAGAGCCGACACCGCGCAGACGATTGTTACCGCCACGACAGTCGTTTTGTGCAACGAACAGCTCTCTACGTGTGTAATCGTTCAAATAAATATTCATTTTATATTAATGTCGTTTGTTTGGGAACTCGG
Organism: Sphinx pinastri; assembly: GCA_947568825.1. Lineage (NCBI taxonomy): Eukaryota > Metazoa > Arthropoda > Insecta > Lepidoptera > Sphingidae > Sphinx > Sphinx pinastri. The sequence goes on from OX387617.1 coordinate 197,263, forward strand.
TTCTAATAATGTACTTCATATTACTATTAACTGAATACGTTAGTAGTCGTCTACAGCAATACCCTTCTGCTGCAGCTGGTGTGGTTTGTTGTTTATAAAACCCCGCTGCTAATTACATTGCCACATAAATTTAATAATGCGCGCTACAATTTATTTATTGGTTATATTTTTGTTTTAATACATACATTCCAAATGAACAGTCAAAACTAGAAGCGTAGCAAAATTTATGATATTAAGAAATGAATTCTAAAACGATATATCAGAATTAATTTCTAAATGGATTGTGGTTACGGTCAGATATTAGTTCGGTAGAAATGTTAAACCAGCCATCAGCAACCAGCCTTGTTTTACTTTTTTATCATTTGCTGAAACTTTATGGTTAAAGATGAAGCAGGGAAAAAGTTTATATTATGTATATAGGGAGTAACCTATTGCTCGCGGCTCCGTCCGCGTTTAAATCTTTTTCTAGAATAAGAGGGCCACTGAAACTGTGAAGTTGTCCGTGTTAATGGGGTGTCTGTACTATTCTTTGGCTATAAACTATTCAATTTAAAAAAAAACTTGAACATTAATGTTGGGCATTTTTGAATATTTTGGAATGGGGTCCGGGGGCATCTAAAGAATTCCGCCACGGCATTCCCTGCCTGTCGTAAGAGGCGACTAAATGGGGACTAAAGTGAGAATCGCGGAGCGAACAGTGGGGGTCTGCTCGCTCGACTACTTCAATATAATAGCGACTCTGAGGTGGACGACCATGCGGGTGGTCGGTCTCCTGCAGTCGTAGACGTCAAAGGCGTCCTGTAGAGCTCAGGGGCATCTTAGCCCCCTCATATAGAGATGTGCGGCCCATCTCTGCGGCATCGCGCAGGGGCGGTTCCGTGCAGCTATCTTCGTGCAACAAGATACCTCGGGGCCGTCCCGTAGGCGCTGAAGAAGGCCACGGCGGGTTTTGGTTGGTATGCCGGTGTAGGGTGTACATAGTGTTAGGGACTCGGTCTAATGCTAGCTCGGATGATGCCATACTCCTGAGTGTCGACATTAGGCCGTTAGATCGGTGAAACCAACATAACCGTCCACTCACCCCCCAGTGGTGGTAGCGATAACGCGTTTATTCCCCGCGAGAAAAAAAAATATGTTTAGCGAATAATTTCGCACGAATTGCTTTATTTATCAGTATAAAAGTACTAGCATTTATGTGGTTAAATACAATATTTATTTATTGCGCTATCGTACACAAAAATGATAAATCAGGTCAAGTGTCCTGACGCGAGTTTAACATTTTATACCCATCCCAAGAAAAGTGCTCAACGCCGCGCCGCTAAAGAAGTTTTCACTTCAAAAAATGCACCGTTTTTACGTGAAGGAATGACGTACCAACAAACACAGTTTCGCATTTACAATGTCAGCAAAGATGTTACGCAGGAGTATAATTTTTGATGGACGATGAATAATTTACGCCGCAGCCCATAAGTTGGTAAGTTATAAAGCCCCCAAAATAGAGGGGTTAAAACTTTGAACAGAGTTCAGGAATCGAATACGACGGCGCGGCGCCTGCATCACAACCGATATAGTTCATGTAGTTCACAAGGATTACCGACTTATAGTCAGTTAAGTAAATTAATATTATCAAATGCTATCATTCCTGATTTTCGTAACTTTTTCATGCTGTAAGAATTTATGTAAATTGCATTCGAAATAAATTTATTATTAATTTATAACTTTTAAGACGGGAAAATCCGTTTACAGGATTACTCTAATCGGGCTTGCGTACCGACGCAAACTGATATCTCAAGCCTCTACTTTAAAATAAACCATCCCAGATGCAGCACCTAAGAGCTAGTTCTTGGACAGACAATTGCGTCTTAAGGATAATACACCTGACACAAACTACACGAGCGGTGTACAATATGACGTGTTCGCAGATTAGGGTGATAGGATTTCCATCATAGTCGTTATTTTACCCTCTTCCAATGTAGAGTGCTCAAGCTTCACACGTAATATATGGCTTAGCTTTTCCGACTAGCCATTGACTGATGTAACTCTTTAAATATTATCTATTCTTCATAAATTATTACATGGAGTGTTTATGAGATAGGCTCCATAGTGTGAGCGGTCGTGCGGAATATTAAAGTCTGCTTGTGAGTAACAAGTGTGTGAGCGCGCGCGTGTGCATGTGTGTGTGTGTGTGCAAACACTTGCCGGCTGATCTTTCACGACGGCGCTAATTAACTAACGACTCCACGGGCATCGTTAATTATGTCAAATTAATAATTAACTAATTAATTAATTATCAACATAATTAATTATTAATTATGTTGATACGGTTATTACAGTGGAAAATTAATTTTCGCTTAATTTCCCGCACATCCCGCTGTAGCCCTGGACAAAAGCTATACACCCAGTTACAAACTGTGTCGATGAGAAATTGTGGATTGGCATAATAATTATAATATTTTATGGGCGTGATTTTCTTTTCCCATCCTACAGTAAAACACATTAACTAATGTAATCTCGTTATTAATACATTAAAATTTTATGTATTTTTATAATTTAATGATTAAATTATAAAAATAACCTACGAGTATAATATACTTTCTAACCGCTTTAATTCCGTCAATCCCTTGGTAGGAGGAAGATGTAATTTAAAATTTTGTTTAGAGCCGAGGCAAAAAAATTAAATTATGCATATTACATTCGAAATGGCTGTTTAATATGCGTCAAGGTATTTTTCATGAATATATTTTTACTTGGCGACTCCACTGAAATGTTTCCGAATTATATTATCATCACCCAAACATCTTAATATTCCTTTCGTAAGCATGTTTAATTACGTAAATATTTTATGGTTTGGGTGTTTCTATACCAAGAAGATTAAATGTTGTGTAAAAAAGTGCCCTGAAAAAAGATCAAGCCTCATATTAGGCCCATCCATCCTCCGGGACACGGAACTATGGAGGCGTATGATCGCCGCTAACGATGTCGTTTCGACGCCGCGGCGTTGTCGTGTCGGAACCTTGTACAATACTATGCGGTGTGTGTAGTACTGGTGAGTGGTGTGGCACCGATGTGTCGGCGCGGTGGTGCAGCCCCACGTGCCGCGAATTCGTCAAGTGCACCGGAAAGCAGTTGCACACTCGCCCGGGATTGAGCGTGGCGGAACGTGCACGCATTATCGCTTATTGTGCTCGTACGAGATTTGAGTGAATTTTTATTTGTACGGAATTCAGTAAACGGGGAACTTGATATAATGAAATTATAGTAAATAGTTTTCATATTATTATAAGGTAAACTTCTTTATCTCAGAAATGCTTTGATGGAGCAGTTGTATTGCGGTACAACTCCTGTGCGATTTTTTTTCCGATAAGGCGATACTTAGTATTGCTCCACAATCACAAAACGAAAACGAATCAAAGGAACGAATGCTCAAGTCTCCAACTGTTGAGTAAATTGATTTAAGAAAAATGCTAATATTGCGTAAAAGTAATAAATAACATTCTATAACTTTATTGTATAGCGGTTACAATAGTACTCACCATATGCGCAACAGTGGAGAATGTATATGGGAGCCACACGTTCGTTCTCAGAATGTTGAGCGGCACTCGACTGGCCGCTGCCGCGCCGCTCGCGCTGCACGCTCGATCAGGTGCACCGTGCAACATGTGGAACAGCTTCTGAGCTTGTTACGCGGAGAATGGGTACAAAGGTTTTTTTTTACAGAGCACTGACGTCATTTTCTTTTGAGATATTTTCGCCACCTGATGCAGTTAATGGTCTATCCCCTCTACTTAAGAACTCAAGTTTAGCTCTGGACGCAACTAGACTAGGTCCGGTTTTCGCCATGTTTACGACGATTGTTTTGTTATACAGCCGAGTTTAAAATATATCTTGTCTCTTTGACCAAATGCTATTATTCTAGAGATGTGAACCGTAACGCTTTATATTTCTCCAAAAGGGATATCGATATGTGTGTTTTTTCATATGAAAACCACGTGGTGTGGATTACCAGGGATTACAAATCATGTCTGTTATGATAATAGTATGCTAGTCTTCCATCACATCATAGAAAGGAAATAATCATTTAATCTGAACCAAGAATGGGTCCTTGCTAATTGCGTTTTTACCTATGCCATCGCTGATAAGGGAGCATCTCTTATATGTACCTCTAGATATACATGTGAATGATGCCTGAACCGTTTTCTGAGTAGCCGAAATAACGACATTAGTTAGTTATTCTGAAACTGTTGCTTTACGCGTATACTTGGACCGTATTGTATGCATTACGTCATGTGTAAAAACGATTTTCGTGAAGTCGAGTGTGCCCAAGGCATCTCTAGAAATGCAATTTAACTTGTTCAAATATTGTACAAGCAGCCGCATCCCGCGCTCCCCGCGCCGTGCGTCTCGCGTCCCGCACGCGTGCTCTTAACGCTGGAACAAACACCATTATAACATGCAGCCTTTTATTTATTATGACATAAATTACATTAAGTTGAATTTTATGGATTAAAAGATTTTAAATTTGTGTACATAATTATTATATCGTCGGTGCACTGCCAACGCCGCGTATAGGGTCACTCGTGTATCCTCGAGGGGATGCAATTTAACTTACACACTCATGAGATTCTTTTTCGTATCGCCACATGGAAAAAAACTCCTGCAACTCATTCGTATTTTGATATTTTATGAAGCATTTACGAATTATTTGATTTGAACCATACGTAAGATTGCACACACACACACATACGTAACATTTCAGAGTATATTTATAAGTGCCGCGTGTATTATCGTCGTCTGCCCGTCTGGCTCCCACTGCACGTGATGTCAGCGTAACTTTCCTCTACACATATTGCAGTAAGGATTTGGCTCCAGTTTTTATTACTGGCGCGGCGGATGGCCTGAACTTAACCCCCACTGGAACTTTCAATCCAATGCAAACGGTGGCGGAATACTATAAAATACCGAACAAGAAAATAATTTATATTTTACTAGCTGACCCGGCAAACGTTGTTTTGCCATATAAGATCTTTTTAGATATTATTTTAGTAGAAAAAAATGAATAATTGATCAGTTACCGACCGGGGTTAAAAGTTATTAGCCCGTCAACGCCCGCGTATATATAGCTATAAGCTAATCTATACTTAATAGCTTTTGCCCGCGGCTCCGCCCGCGTGAATGAGTTTTCCCGGTATAAAAGTCCCGCTTAAAATGTAGCTTATATGACACGTTCGTAGATTTACCATAGCAGCGCCATCTATTGATTACTTACTCAACCCAGTCGAAAGGTATCGACATCTGTTAGAATCATTCATAGCAGCGCCATCTATTGATTACTTACTCAACCCAGTCGAAAGGTATCGACAGGTTTTGGCGGGAACTTGGTAGTGTCATGAGGTGCTCTTGTTTTAATTCATTATTTTGGTGATACTTAGTGTTATATTGCATAATTATGGTGGTATATTATCCAATATAGTTCTATTAAAGGGCTCAAATGAAGTGAATTGAAATAACTGTGCTAGTCAAGTGTTTGTTTTGTTGCCGCCAAAACTCCTCGATAAAGTCTTGGTAAGGTAGCCACTGCTTTACTTCGACATAGTACTACTACTACTGAGAATAACAAAGAAACAATATTATATAGTATGTAACTTCTAAAAACTTTGACACTGGCAGATGCGCAAACCGCGCCTTGCCAAAGAGAAAAAAAAAAAAAAAAAAGGTATCGACATCTGTTAGAATCATTTGGAGTTAAGATAATTGTGACTGTCAAATAATAACAGACAAATAATTAGCAATAAATTAAAATTGCGACTATAATTTGAGATTTAAACTATCCTATCTCTCAAGTTGGATCGAACTGCACATGGTGTGCGAATTTTATTATAATCGGTTAAGTGGTTTAGGAGTCCATTGAGCACAAACATTGTGACACGAGATTTATATATATTAAGATAAACATAACATTGCGTGTGAAATGATACTTAACCCGTGAACATGGCCAATTTTTATTTCGGAGACGGAACGGATCATATGGTATATTAGCTTTAATTTCCTTAAACAGCACTTAACATTTTTAACTAAAATTTGTTTACAAATTTTACAGATATCCTAAATAAATGTGTAGCTTTAATTTATGTCTTCCTTCCATTCAATTCTCTTTTTATTTAGCTGTAAGGACCGCCTATTGCGGTGAAAGCCTCCTCCAAATGCTTCAATTTTTCTCTGTCTCTTGCGGTTCTGGACCATGTTTTTCCGGCTGCTTGGACAATATCGTCGCTCCACCTTTTAAACGGCCTTCCTTTTTTACGTTTTTTATTTATTATAAACCAGTTAATTAGTATGTGTGACCATTTTTCATCCGTGACTCTCTGTATATGTCCTGCCCATTTCCACTTTAAGTGGAGTGCTTGTTTAGTTATGTCCTTGGCTTTTGTTTTCTCTCTGATTAAGCTATTTCTTATTCTATCTCTCCTTTTTAAGTTCATGAAACTTCTTTCTATTCCTTTTTGACATGTTTTGATTTTCTTCATATTTTTTTGGGTCATTGGCCAGGTCTGACATGCGTAGATTAGGCAAGGCATAAGGCTGATTTGCAATGCTTTAGTTTTCAGCGAGGTTGGCAAATAGCTTTTGAAAATTTCCTTCATGTACCAATATTTGTTCCATGTTTGTTTGATGCGTCTATCTATTTCCTTTTCTGTGCATAACTTGAGTGATATCAAATGGCCTAGATAGATGTATTTGTCTACATACTCTAGGGTGGTCTGGTCTACTTTTATTGTAACTTGAGGGCCATTAGTCATTAGTTTTGTTTTGTCTCGGTTCATTTCTAGTCCTATATCCGAGCATTCGAGTTTGAGGGTTTCTATCATTAGTTTTAACTGTGTTGGGTCTTCAGAGACTAACACTATGTCGTCCGCAAATCGTAAATGTGACCGGTAGTTTCCATCTATGCATATTCCCATGTTTTGCCATGTTAATTTTCTAAAAATGCTTTCTATAACTGCGATAAAGATTTTTGGAGAGAGTGGGTCACCTTGTTTAACTCCTCTTTGTATTGGGGATGGTGTGCCCGGAGTTTCTAGTTTAACTCTTGCTGTATTATTCTTATATATTTCCTTTATGATTTCTATATATTCGAAGTTTACTCCTTGTTCGTTCAGTGCTTTCCATATCGCATCAAGTGAAATAGAGTCGAACGCCTTTGAGTAATCTATAAAACATATGTATAGTACCCCATTGTATTCTACATATTTCTCAATTGGCATTTTTAGTGTAAATATGTGGTCAATTGTTGAGTAGTTTTTTCTGAAACCGGCCTGCTCCTTCGACTGATTTTCTTCTATGGTTTTGGTTATACGTTGTAGTAACGTGGACGCGAAAACTTTGTAAGTACACGATATGAGGGTTATTGGTCTATATATTTTTTTATAGATCAAAATGATTTCTGAGTTCGTCCATTGAATTGGTATTTTCTTCTCTTGTATTACTAAGTTAAATAGTTTGGTGAGTGGCTTGTTATTGATTCTGCTAATGATAATATCATATTATTTGTTATTCCATGGGCTCCCGGACTTTTGTCATGCTTGAGTTTCTTGATGGCTAATAATGTTTCATTTTCTAGATACGGGAGGATCTTATCTTATCTTGGTTCATATATTACAAGAAATTAATTATTTTAATTCCCATAGAAGATCCTAAAGACCTAGATAATGATCTATCCAAGACCATAATGTAAAAGGCCGGAGTAAATGATGGGGCGTCAGTTCATTTTGTTTCTTTTGTTTGAACCGAGTCGGAATACAGTGGGATCAAGCCGGCCAGCCCGACTCGCTAATACAATCCGCTCACAACGACTTCCGTCGGATCCCATTACCCACCGGCCTTCGTCCCTCACCCCGCCGCCGCACTAGAAGCCACCCCGGACCTATCACCACTCACCGCTGCCATCACCGCCTGGACAATTGGAGTTGGAAGATATGGTGAGAATGATACTCGTATAGATGGGGTGGTGAGAATAAACAAATATTATTGATTGCTGTTACTGATGTAATCCTGGTCATTATCCTCAGGGCTATTTTATCAGTGCAAAAACTAAACTATTTAGAATTTTATCATTTTATTTCTTAATGTAACCTAATTACTCCGGTCGTAGAAAAACATAACATTTCGTGTTTATCGATATAATATTGTGAGATTTTAGTTAAATTTTACATCAAAATAATCAAATATTTAACAAACAATAAATTGTTATAAATTTTTTAATTGATAATAATTATGGACGATAGCCTAGTTGGGCATGGAACGGTCTGCCGAGACAATGCCCGGAGGTTTAAAACCCAATGCACACACCTCTAACTTTTAAGAGTTACGTGTGTATTGATTATCAATAATTATCGCTCGCTTTGACGGTGAAGGAAAACATCGTGAGGAAACCTACATACCTCAGAATTCTCCATAAGAATCTCGAGCGTATGTGAAGTCTGCCAACCCACACAAGGCCAGCGTGGTGGACTAAAGCCTAAATCCTATCAGTAGTAGAGGAGGCCCTTGCTCAGCAGTGGGCAGTATATAATACAGGGCTGATTGCATTGCAATAATTACCTTCAAAAAGTAGGTAACAACATAATATTTAGAAACACTAAAATCTTAAGATGATGCTCACGGGCTGTTAGCAGCATTATATTATGACAGCACAATTTTCCCTCCTTATAAGGGAGTTGTTTGGTGCTGTAGTCACTACTCTCCAGACTAGATTGACATCTAAGTACATATATAAATGCACATGCCTTATACTGCAATTTCGTCCGAAATGCACAAACATATAAAATTCCTTATTTGATGATATTTTTTTATATCCTACATTTAAATGACCACTAACGGAGTAATATTACTATACTTTATACATCTGTATCAGCGGCAAACGAAATAGAGGATCACATTGGATTTACTGAATAAGGAAGTGATTTACGCGACGTTAAGCTTGTTAGCGACCTTATCTTAAGTTTCATGATTGTTTTCTAACTCGTACACAATTGTAATATTACGAACAAAGTTTATTAATTTATTATTGGCTGTTGTTTGCCGCTATAATAATGGCATTTCTCAGAGGCTATCGTGCATCGAATGACGGCCTCAGCTTCAACGGCAGCGTAAGGCCTATCTGCCACCCTGCCGTGCATCACGAGGGTCACAATAGTGTGTAAGAGAAAGCACAAATGTAGTCTAAAGGCGAATAGCTCTCTGCCACCCACGTACGACCCCCGGTGGCCTCTATTAGTCGCCTTTTATGTTAGTCAGGGGATACCGTAGTCCGCCCTGTGGATTGGGGGCGTTTGGAGAATTCTACCACGGTATCCCCTGCCTGTCGTAAAAGGCGACTAATAGGGGCCACCGGGGGTCGCAGGCGGGCAGCAGGGGGCTGTCCGTCTTTAATTTTTTGTGTTCCATTAGCACATTGTAGCGATCCCTGTGATGGACGGCAGCGTGGCTGGTAGGCCTCACGTTGCCGTTGACGCCGAGGGTGTCCTTCGGTGCGCGGGGGTTTCTGAGCCCCCCCCCACAACAGGAGACGGGCCGCACTAGGCGGCACCGCGCAGGGGCGGCTGCGGATGACAACTTAGACACTTCCGTCAGAGGAAGCCCGCAGCCGTCCCTAATGCGCCGAAGATGGCCACCTCGGAGTTTTGGTTGGTATGCCGTGCGTTGTACATAGGTTAGGGACTCGGCCCGGTGGTCGCCCGATGGTAACATCTCTCCGGGCGGCGTAACGCCGGGTCGTAAGGTACGGTGAACCCAACATAACCGCTCAGTCGCCCCCCTTGAAGGCTGGGCGGTAGTAATAAGTCACTTTCTCCGCGAAAACAAAAAAAAAAAAAAAAAAAAGGGGATACCGTAGTGGAATTCTCCAAACGCCCCCAATCCACAGGGCGGAGAGCCTGGATATCAACTGCTTATGGCGGGCTGAGGTCTCAAAAACTGATAGTTTCTCCGCCAGTTTTTGTTACACATCAAATATCTGTTATAGATCTGCAGTTGCCAAAACTTGCCTACAATCTGCCGCAGCTGTAAGTAGTTAATTGAAGTTTCCTTATTTACGCGAGGAAAATGCTTTAAGATGTAGTGTCGTCCCAGGTAGGCAAAGCGGATATGTCGGGTTACCGGCCTGCTTCTCACCGCCCACGCCCGTCGTCAACACTCAACGCTTAAGAGGCGGCACCGGTGTACCGTAAGGCATTACTTTATTTCCGGAACTTCGTTTCTACTGAACACCACTGGTGGTAGGTCTCTCATTATGTAAGAGGCCGTCTGGGTGGGTACCACCGCAATGTCTATTTCTACCGCCAAGCAACAGTGTGCATGCACTGTTGTATTTCGGTTTGAAGGACATTGTAGCCAGTATAACTACTGGACATAATGAGACTTAACATCTTATGTCTCAGGATGACGAGCGCAGTGGAATGCCACACAGTACTTTGTAATTCAAGGTGCTGGATGGTGTTGCTACTGTTTATGAGTGGTCGTATCGCTTACCATCAGGCGAACGGCAAGCTCGTCTCGTCATTCAATGCAATAAAAAAAAAAAAAAAAAAACACCAGAAGTTTCCCAATGTTATGTAATCTAATTGCCAGCAGTTTCTTGTGGTCACCTCTCAAGACAAATATTATGTTAAGTTTTATAATTTTCAGTGGTTTTACTAAATTATTAAAACCGGAATATAACAGTTCTTCTACTCTGCTACTTCGTTGCATGCTGCAGAAATATGAAGAGCAAAGTGGAATACTTATCTAGGATTCATATATAGTACAAGACAACTGATTACGACAGAGTAAATAATAAGTGACACCGAGAGACGCATAATATTTTTCCCAAATGAGATTGTTCTGTAATATACTCCCGTCTGTCGAGAAACTTTAATTTAGTATTAGTATTAAAAAAAGGAAATAAACGTTCCCACGAATAAACCTTTTTATTTGTTAACGGTACTTGCAGTTACGAAAGAAGAAGTTAATTTGAAGTAGTACTAAAAGTAATGTTCCTCTTTACATCAGAATGTTAGTTAATTAATTAAGTGTTGCTATCGGACCGGTTTTTGTAGAGGCTGGCAGAAATCAATACGCAAAGGTTGCCGTTAAAGTGAATAGGGCTTTAGAATAAGTGATACGAGAACATGATTTCATTTGCAATAAAATATTATTATGGTTTAATTTATTACATCACACGTACTTACTACTTATATCTTGAAAGTGTGCAAACAGATCGCCGAGCTGATGACGCGATCGAGCATATCACCATATCATGAGATGTCAGATACATACGAGTATTCCAGTTTTCATTAACCCACGAGTACCTACTATTCAAATCATCATCATCATAATCATCATCATCAGCCACATAACATCCACTGCTGAACATAGGCCTCCCCTAAAGATTTCCAGGTGGACCTATCAAAAGCGGCCTGCATCCAGCGTGTTCCTGCGACCTTTAACAAGTCGTCTGTCCACCTTGCAGGTGGACGGCCGACGCTGCGCTTGCCAGTACGTGGTCTTCACTCTTATTTTTCGTCACACTCTTATTTTTAATACATCAATGCCATGAGTCATTTGATTTGATGGCTATTTTCAAAACGTACATTTCTATCCGTATTGTTGTCGAGGTCGGAGCCAACAAAATGATGCTATTTACTGATAAGGTGCGGACAGGACGTCACATAATATCACTGTCCGTCTGTCCGAAGACACAATATCCGTCGAGGGTGGGACCCCGCTCCTTCTACCCGCGCCACCATCCTCCCCTGCCTCTCCCATGTCGCAAACATATTATAATGTGTCCAAATACGGTAATGTAGTTCAGTCGAGCATACACGAAATGCGCACGTGATGGGGATTTTCCAGCTCCGTGCATACAAGCTGAGGCACGTGGGTCTGCTCGCAAAGCTTAAGAAAAGGACTGTAAATTATATACCGGACAAAGAGTGATAACATAAATGTTTACTCAAAGCCAGGCAAGTTAATTGTTTATGATAATAATGTTATGATGAGGAGCTATTATTGTTCTTTGGAAGAAACGCGCCATACCATAATTAAAATCAATAGCACATTGAACAAATCGAGTTAATCACGGTCATACCACGGCCGTAGCAAACTGATATTTTGGTTATGCTGCTGGGTTTAGTATGGAAAAAAAATCTTCATCATAAATTATAATCCTTGTTCCTTTCTTTAAAGACTAATAACGCATCTAAAATTCCTCGGCCATTCTAAAAGTTTCCCAACTGTATGAGCCCATTCGATTGTTATTCGACTATGAAATGAATATCAATCCAGAATTGTCAAGTGAACAGACAAAAATTCATCTTTCTACATGTAGAGACCCGCGGGTCTTTTATTCGTGTTGTCGGCTCGGAGCCTTTTGATTCGTCCGTAAAATTTATGTTCATTTCGCGCTCGTTTCTTTCAGACTTTTACTTTGATCAGCTTTTATTGAAATTTATGCCATTTATGGTTGAAATATTGACACGACACTTTGAGAATCAATGGGGGCTTCACATATTGAAGAATTTTAATTACGTAACGTGTTTGAGATGAATTTTAAAATTATCGTCAGGACAAAACGGAGATGAATCGTTGAGTGAATAAATAGGAATTTTGAACAGTAGAGAGGATTACATTTGAGTGAATTGCATGACTGTAGGTGATCATAAGATAATAGTGTATAAATAATTTATTCAGATAATGAATTGTATCATTAAAATTGGGCTGCGCGCGTTCGGCAAAAACTAGACTCTGACTGTAGACTCTGGCACTGTGACTAGGAGAGCGAGTGTGGAGAGTCGTGCCTACAACATCTAAATTATACTCAAGGCTATGCGGCATCTATTGAAAAACCAATTCACCTACCAATGCAGTTTGTTGACAACTCATGAATATTGTAACGACAAAAATAATTAAAAATTAAACGCTCTTTGAGATAGCCGACGCAATAAACTTTGATGAGTTTCTAATGCAAAACGAGTAGGGACATCGGTGAATATAAATATAATTTTGTATAAATGTCAGTTGTTTTAGCCTCTCCGTCCGGTAGCTAGTGTACATACTAGAATATAAGCTGAGATAATTTTGACGACTGTAAAAAGACTGCAAATACAATTACGGCCAAGTCGAGTGTGCTTACTACTGGGCCAAATAAAAATAAAGAATGAAATATTAACTTATTTCGATACTAACGCAGAGACGACAAATATTCCCAGTCTGTGAGGATTAGTGAGGTAAAAGGAACTAAACTAGACTTTTTTTACTTTCAAAGGTTATCTGTTACGCGCCAGTGATTTACTTCAGAAGTATCTCTTTGAAGTAGAAATTTAGTTCGTAACGATATTGTACAAAGAGTCCGTCCGACATCGAAAAATAAAAATGGTGACCTAAGAGAACATAGAACAGATATGAAATAAAACATCTAATAATAGAGTCACAATAGTTTGGTCTATTGCATGAATCGACCTGGGTGACATCATTGTAATTATAACACAGAACCCCAATTTCAGGCAATAGGTCTATGGTACTATTTCGTTCAGCCAATGAGAATGCCGGAAGCCCAATATCCTTATCAGTGTTCTAAGGTTGTTTGATACAGGTGACACAATTGTTTGTTCCTGTTTGATAAAAAAATGTCAGGCATCACTTCAAAGGCTAAACAATGCACTCCTACAAGGATTCATTGAGCGAAGTCTCGAGAGACCCCCTCTTCCCCCGCCCGCACTTCCCCGTCGCTACCCCGCACCCACCCGCAGCCAGCCGAGGGTTATTTAATGAGCCTGTTCCTTCCCTAACCTTCTTTGTGGATTTTTTTCATTAGAGTCTAATGACAAAAAATTAATTGAATTTTTGTTATAAAATACATCTAATTTTTGTTTACCAAGGGGGGTTTGGTTTATTTAACTAAAGGAAGAGATATAATTATGCTTATCTGACAGTTAGGAATAAAATTATTGAGAAGTTATTTCCTGATGGCAATATGGCACTATGTCTTGGACTACATATAGGCTACCTACTTTTTATCCGGGAATTTACACCCATGGGAAATATTTCAATATTAATTCAGATTTTTGAAATAGTTGTCGTCGAACAGATGGCGCTTTGTATCGGTATAGTGATTTAGGGACTTCTGTAGTAGAAAAGATTATTTACGGGGCGAAGCCGCTAGAAACATTCAGTGATATAATATTATAATGCGTCCCAAAAAGTAATAAAAAAAATTAAGTCCTTACAAAACTATTTTTATGTCTATAACATTCACTACGTGCAATTATAGAATAACATTTTTTTGGAGTAACCTTCTGGAATAAGTAACCTTTCGTTTTTTGTACACCAATAAACTATTTACTTATAACTTGTCTACAGTCTACATATTTGTAACAATGTAATATTTTAGTTTTCTTATTTCTTGCTTCTTCTGTAGGAGGCCGGCGGGACCTGAGCGGGCATTACCTCGAGACGAGCATTTTAAGAGATTCAATTTATTTTTAAAATGAAACTGCTGTAGCCGTGCACGGAGGGAATTAGAAACAAAGTTCGATGGAGAGCACAAAACACCGGCCGAGTGCCGGCTTGGCTACACGGTGCGAGCTGGCGTGCCAGTTGGTCGGGTCAAATACATTGCGGCTATTGCATCTTACTATGACCGGTTAATACAGTCTTATGATTCTATCGATAATTTTAGTATGTTGGATAAAAGTTTATAAGTTATAAGAGATGATTAATTACTCCCAACTTATCCGCTTATTCGTTTGCCCATCTTTTATACAAAGAAAGGTGATGCTTGCGGCTCCGCCCGCGTGAAAAAGTATTTCAGGGATACAAATATTTTCTGGGATAAAAAGTAGCCTATAGCACTCAGGAGTAATGTAGCTTTCTATTAGTGAAAGAATTTTCAAGAGTTCGGTTCGGTTCAGTAGTTCATGAGATTAGCGCGTTCAACCAAACAAACAAACTCTTCAGCTTCTTAATACTAATATAGTATAGATAACAGTAAACTGACTAGCATCTTAACACTGAAAATAATTAGTTTACGGTGACAGAGTATAGAATGTGAGCATAGGGGCGTACCCCGTTATCGAGTCAATAGTGTCAAATTAATGATACACAAATTGACGATATCAGAAGTGACACGGTATCAGGTCAGCTGCTTGCACTGTGTGACCAGCCTGTATAGGAGATCCATACTCGTAGGACGGTGGAGTGGGATTGCATTCAAAAGCAATCGCTTGAAATGCAACTCGCTCGAGTAATTACTCGGCACCGATGGAAATAATCTTGTTGAAGCAGTTAAACACAGATATATTTCATGGATATTCTTGTTAATACTAGGTTAGTTAGTTAGTTAGTGCAGGAGCTCTACTAAAATTGATGGTACCAAGTTAAACTTACTTGCATAATTTTAACAACTACCAACTCTTCGATGTTTTAGCTTGTAAAATTACCGAGTATAACGATACGTGACAGCTTACGTCCCCAAGGTCACAAGTGCTATGCAGTCTGTATTTCAAGTTTGGGTGGTATTCTCACCGCGTGATGCTTGTAAAGCGAGTAACCCACTCGCTCGTCATTCGAACAGCTGTAATCTACTATCCTGTCAACTAGAACATAAATCACGTGGCGAGTAAATTCCCGCGACACTTATTAACCCCGTTGATACCTAACTACAGCGGCTGACTCACGCTCGGCTGTTTTTGTTGCCGCCGCCGACGGCGCGACTCGGGATCTGCCAGTCACCCGCCAGTAATTACGTTTTAAATCCTACACTTTGAAACTCAAAAACAGTGTATCTGCGAGCCCTGTAAGGTCCGGTGTCGGTTGTGAAACATAATTCTGACGTCGCACAAAAGTAAATATTACATTATTAATATTTTAGGAAAATGTTTTATCAAGAAGAATACTATAATATTCTAGAAAATAATTATTTAGTCATCATGTTTATATTGGGATTATTATTGAAATATATTATTGGATTGTTATTATTAATATACCGACTACCGATAGTTATACTTGAGAATACCGGTCTGTAGTGATGCCTACGTCTCGCGTGATTCGGAGCAACCTCTGGCTTCCAGAAGTAAGGATAAAGAATCATGATTGGTATAATTTCACCCTTAATGCAAAAGTAAAGACATAATTTATTGATCGGCTCATCATCGTGAGGTGACGGCGCGGGTGCCATCAGCGACGCTGCGATTACGGCTCGACGTCAACGAGCTTACGTTTGTAACGAGGATAATACGGCGGCGCGACGGGATGGTAGTGGGCCGGTTATCCGTGAACGGACAACAAAGGGCAGCTTCACAAGTCTTCTTAACGACTTCCTATCTCTTCTGGCCGTGGAGCCAGCCCGCCGCCACACCATACGGGAAGCCGTCAGTACGGCACACGTTACGGATTCGGAAGATTAGTTTTTTTACTGTTTAAACCTGATGTGATGGACATGCGAAGCTCAGACGGAGGAGTAGGGAAAATATAATAAAACTTACTACATTTAATTTGGTGTGTGTTTTTCATAAATCAAGTTACTATACATATTATAAGCAAACCACTTCGGTTTGTCATTTCTTCTACAAATTAAATTAATATTTCGTTTTGTTTTCTCTTTCTTGTTGTTATTTGGAAATTCAAGAACTCTATCACTGACGCAGCATTGAATATTCCTTAATCAATAAGGCACACTAAATCTCTAGAGCCATAAATCCCGCGGCACGCTCCCGCACACTCCGTTATTGGGATGCCTCCCTGCTGTAGTGGCACACGTTTTATTGCTCTACTACTATACATAATATACATCTGTCGTAACAGCCGGCGCTCTAATAAAAATATATTATACGCATTCGTTTCATATACATATGCATTGACAAGTGGCTATTGGAAATGAATTTTTATATTGTGTTATTACACGCACACGCAAACTCACGCATACACACACCGACCACGCACGCACGCACGCTTGTGCTGCGGCGCATTTCCAACGCATTATATAAAATACTAAAACATTTTCAAGCAGGGCGCTGATCATCACAATTCTGATATACCATAATGTATATAGTACCTAGTGAACGTTAATCCAAGTAATTTTTAATAAAGTTATAACAAGGGATGATTAATGATTCTGCCATTTTGATAAAACATCTTAATTCTGAAGTTAAATTTAATTAAAGTTTTATTCATCACTGTATTACAAAGTTATCCTGATAGTACTGGTGTTAGTTGGGTGAGTGTGGAAATTACGGTATTAAGTCCGCCAAATTTGTGTTATTTGTCTACTGGTATTGTTGGCTGTAAAGGGCGAGACCTTAGGCTCGATCCCTATACATTGAAATTATTGAGCTATACATTTGAAAATATTATTATGTGTTCCTCTATCTGTATCGTTTCTTTCACATCAGATGACAAAAAAGCTCTGTGAACCCTGAATACACATATATAGTACTGCTTCTATATCAGGAATACATGTTTTAGCTTAGTTTATGTTATTTAAATTAGTTTTAATCCAATTTCATCCTATTTATAATGAATATATAGCAAGACAAAGTACCATAAAAATTATTCAACACTAAGTGTTGCTCGCGGTTTCACCTGCGTGAAAAGCCTTTCCCGCAATAAAAGTCCCCAAAACACAGCACGACGCCAGCGCCATATACTTAAAGAATCACGTTTAAAATATCCATTATTTCTCATGGGAGCAAATTACCGGGATAAAAAGCATATTATGTGTTAATCTAGAACATTATTTACCCGTGTTCCGAATTTCATCCAAATCGTTTTAGTTGTTCTTGCGTTTTCTTCTAAAAAATATACAAACATTTTCTCAAACTTTAGTAAGATTAAATGGAAAAAATATTGGCCCTGACTTACAGGAGAAGAAACTCACGCTGAGGTGACTCACATATCTATCGTTGTGACTATACCAAACGTGTGTGAAACGCTGGACAAAAGGCACGGTCCCTTTCAATAGTTTACTATGGTAGCGCCAGACGTTAGAAAAAATTTAACACCCATTATATTATATCCACATGCATCACACCTTTTCCTTTTTTCAGGACTAGGCAAACTGTGTGTTAGATACACAGCCACATTTCTTACAAGGCGGATATTGCAAATAATTACATTATACTGTAGCAGTACTGTTCTCGTAATGTCGTGCCACAGGGAAATGAGAAAAGTTGCCGTGCGCAAGGTGCTACCGGGCGTTTACGCTTATTTATTGAACGACCTCTGAGCCCATTTTGAATTTCGCCGGCGCCGTAATGGCACCGATGTGTTTTGGCCCGGATAAAACTTTTTCAATATTTACTTTTTTGTTACACCTTGTTATTTGATTGTGTGATTTTTTATCGTTAGCGGCACACACACAAACCCGCACTCATTCTCAAATATATACACGCGCGTCCGCCCACATTATGTTCTCCGTTATTACGAACATAATGTGCTTCACCGCGTACAGTTTAATGTTACTTTACTAAATTCACTTTTTATGCCTTTTCTCGGTTATTAGGTATATTATTGCTGTACAAGTTTCAGGGACTTTCCACACTGTACTGTATTTTTTTTTTATTTAATCTGTTACGGAAATTTTGTGCGTGTTTTGGCAATTATACTGTACAGGTACTACTGTTCATTTCTTTTTACCTTTTTATTTATTTGGACCATTCTATCACCTAAATTATTACTATACCTACGATAGTATTAGCTATAAGATTTAAAAAAAGGTTCACAGCCATGATAAATTACGCCTTCTTATACGAGATTATGTGCTCTTCTTCATAGTATGATGAATACACATATAGATATATATTGTATATATTTTAAAGTTTATCATACAAAAATATACACAACAACTAGCAAATACGATGGATATAATAATTATTTTATTATTTTTATTCAGTAGTTAGACGTATTTCAAATCAATAACAGAGTTTGAATATTCAGAATCCCTTGGCAGATGTTTATATAATAACATAAACTCATGTCTCTATGGCCAAAGGGGTAGACAGAGGTAGGATTAACCTAAACCTCAAGCGTATTCCAACTCCACTGACATGATAGTAAATAAACTAGTCACTAGCCTGGTGAGGGGAAAGCTAGATTTTTATTTCAAAACTATGTCTTACATCCAAGGAGGACAAATCAAACGAGTGCACTATAATTGGCTGCATTTGAAACGGCGAAGTTGATCGGCACGGGAAATAAGCGCACAATGGCGACGTTTTCAGTCACTACCAGCGCAGAAAGTTAAACAAAGTGATGAGTTAATTGTGTGTGTTACGGGACGCGGTGCTCCGGGGACGAATGCTAAAGTGCGGGGTAAAATATCGCGCGAGCGGGATGCTACGAGATTCTTGCTCGCTACGCGTATGCTCTAGCGTCCTTGCTACGACGCGATGTAGCAAACACGAGAACCTTATAGTAATAACGCTCGCGTAACATAATTTTGAAAAATCCTCTTAATACCTATTTCTTAAGATTGCCGTTACTATAAAGTACCAGAATAAGGAAACTTAGGGCCAATTATGGTCCTTTTTCACATATTTAGAAGATGCAAATATATCTTTATGCCGCTGAATGCGTGTAAGATTAGTTTTAATTCGCAAATACACACGTGATTTGCATGGGACTGGGCTTTTTTAATATTATGATAGGCACACAAACAATCTTGTAACAGACTATACTTTTGCCCGCGTGAAAAAGTTTTTCCGGGATAAAAAGTAGCCTATGTTACTCGCTGACAATGTAACTTAATATTGGTGATTTTTTTTTAAATCGGTCCAGCAGTTTGAGTTTGTCCATTACAAAAAAAATAAACAAACCTTTCCTTTTTATAATATAAGTATTGACTAACAATAAGCGCAAGCAAAAGTGAAACAGCTGGTGTCACACTTTTCGCGCCCTTACGCCTACTTAATGGGGCCTACTCGGGATTTAAACGCGTCTCCTTAGGTTAATTTATATTAAATGCATAAAATTCTATTATCTTAATACTCTCCAGTTTTATTTATTACCAGCTACGAACTAAATAGAGTTCTGAGCGGCGTCAGGTAATCACATTGATGATGAAGCGAGCAGCTCGACGGATAGTTAATACTATTTCGCAGAAGACACTTATATTGATTAACGGCGGGACGAGTGCGCCGTGCTCGTCTGGTCATTTAACTGCAATAAAAAACATAAGATTTTTGTTTTTAGCCTAAGTCTATGATAGAGTAAGTTCTAGCTATCGCCCAAAATATGAACTTTTATTAAATAAAATTGCCTTCAACGGTATTAGGGGAAATTTGCTTCGCTGGTTTGTGTCATATGTCAGCAATCGATGTCAAAAAGTGGTAGTCAATGGCCACAGTTCTCAGTATGTGCAGGTCACTTCAGGAGTACCGCAAGGTTCTATCCTAGGTCCACTTCTATTTATAATATTTATTAACGACGTTTACAAGTGTTTCCAAAATTCAATCTTTCTCCTATATGCCGATGACCTCAAAATTTATAAAAGTATAAGACATGCGAGCGATTGCATACTCCTGCAAAGAGACTTAGATCGCTTCTCGGCCTACTGTTTAAACAATAAACTTAGCTTAAGTGTAGCAAAATGTAACTATATATGCTTCACTAAAAATGTCCATGTAATACATCATAATTATTCCCTCTGTGGTGAAAACTTAAATAAAGTACTTACTGTGCGTGATTTGGGTATCCTTCTGGACGCCAAATTACACCTAGATCAACATATTGATATCATAGTTAACAACGCTTATAGAATGTATGGATTTGTATTGCGAGCTTCCAAGGATTTCAAAAAACCTTCTTCCTTGCTTTACTTATACTGTACACTTATACGTTCCCAGCTAGAGTATGCTTGTGCTATCTGGGATCCGTTGTATTGCAAGTATACTGAAAAATGTGAGAGTGTTCAAGTTAGATTCCTTAAGACTATTTACTATAAGTATCACCATGCGCGGCTACCTTACAACACGCTTCTAGATAAATTCAATGTTCTGTCATTACTCGATAGACGAATTCTTCTGCAAGTCATGGTGTTATATCGTCTATGTCACAATAAATTCGACTGCCCAGATTTGCAAAATAAACTTTGTTACATAGTTCCAAGGACAGTGCATCGAAGAGAGGTACGTGCAGGCTAGCTGTTTGCTGTAGGGTTCTCCCGCACAAATGCTGGTCTCCGCGTGCCGTTATGTAGATTATGCAATATTTATAACAAGCAGTTTTTAGATGTAATAATAATAATAATAATAATAAAAATCATTTATTGCACACAATTCACAAATAAAGTTAGGTACAATAAGTATTAACAAAAAAAAAACAAAGGGAACATAACACAGTAACAAAAACGAGAAAAAAAAAATATAATAACAATAATACAGAAATAAAATGAAAAAACAGTAGCAACGTTGAGTTGAGTGCATTGTTCCGAATGTCGTTGTTTGTGTGCAAATGGATCTATTCAGCGAGGAGCCGCGTGCTAGCCGCGACGCACTGATCTTCCATAGACCCGTGAGACGATGAGAGCGCACGGACGTGTTGTTTAAAAAAAAAAATAAATAATAAATTTATATTAAATAAATGATGATATTGATGTTATTACAGTTAATATCCGACTAATCTAATAATGTACAATAATGCTATATGCAAACAATACTAAACGCATAAAGATCGCCAAAAGTGTCCATAATATTATGAAGTGAAAAAGAAAAGGGAAAGGAAAGTATTGGTGAGCATAATTCACTGCGCCGCATTCCAGCAACAACGCAACGCGCCGCTATGTCATAAGTCTGCAGACAATGAGGTAAGTTTTTTTTTTTTTTTTTTTTTTCTTCTATTAAGTATTTTTTTGCAGCGTGAGTAAATTGTTTTTATATTTCGATATTTTTCTTGACAATGTGTATCATTTCAAAAGCTCAATTAAGAGAATATTGAAAAACTCACTTTAGACTCAATTAGTCAACACAATTTAGTTTTACTACTCCTACTTCATATTAATTTTACGTTTTACTAAGTACCATTCGCAATCGTTTTTTTTTTAAAAAAAGCTATCAATCGATAATTTGTCGTAAAACTAATTTGAGGATAACGTTGTAGGTTACACATTTATTATTTGTGGCATTTGCATGTATTTTATCGACTTCATTCATATTGTGTAACTGTTTGTTGTCCCATTATAATAAATAAATAAATAAATAAAACTTTCAATTACAAGCACTGCACGACCCTGCGTCGTACTTGCTATCAGTTGAACTGACTACAATATCGTTCATATGGGATGAAATGTTTGCAGTGATTGCATGCACACTCGCCTCGGGTTCGATCCCCGGTCGGGCCAAGTTATATTGGGTTTTTCTAATCAGTATCAGCTCGGAGCCTGGAATTTGTGCCCGATATGGCGATAGGCTCGCACCCTATCACATCATGGAACGGAATACGCACGGCGAAAAGTGGGTGCACTAGTTGCGCCTCTGCCTCCGGAGACAAAAGACGTGAGTATGCTTATGCGTAAAATGCATGTAGGAATAACTGTACTGACAATTTTATATCTTTGGCTGATATATATAATAAGCATACAGCATGTGGTGTTTATGTCACAACCTATGCGTAGCATCTTTGATAGTCTGTGGTCTTTGTGTTATAAAACATATTTGTACTCATAAAAGGTTATTGATTTATATAAAATATTGTTCAAAGCTTAAATTTTTAGGGTTTATATAGCTTATATATAGCTATAAGCTAATTTAATTATATAAATGGACACCGGTGTCCACCGCGGGCGTCCAAGGATTACGGCACTAGTACTTAGCTATTTACATAACCTTAAAATAACGCGTGGACTTTCACCAAATCAGTGAGTAACGAGTACTAAAGAAAATACTGAGTTCCATTTGGCGCGAGGCAGTGAAAGAGTTATGAACTAAACGAAAAGTAAAAACAGAGTAAAAACCAGGAGAATCAGAGTGGATAGCTACCAGAGGCATCAAAATTCAGCAGCGATCTGTGCAGGAACATGCGCCAATATTATAGAAGGCCGAACGGTGCCGGTGCCCTTCGGACCTGTAAGCAGAGCAATGTGTCCTAGAATGGCAGTTATTTAATAAAATAAAAATAATTAAAAAAGCCTTTTATTTCACACCTTAACAATGTTTTAGTGAACAGAAACTAGTATCTACTAATCAGTCTTTAAGTTACATACAATATTAAATTTAAATTTCTATTACTTTGATTAGCTATAAATAATTTTAATCGATATTGAATTTGATTAAAAACAAAATATTTAATATTTGGTTAATTAATCAAACTATATTAATGTTAAATTGTGATTAGGGAAATTATATAATAAATAAGTATTAAAATAGGTATAAGAAATCATTACAAAATTCAATTAATGGTAAATTAGAATATAGAGTTATAAAAATAAACATAATTAAAATTTGATTAATTTAACATTACTATTTTAAATTTATTAGATAAAGGGTTTAAAGAATATAAAATATAAATGTCATTTGAGCGTGAACCCCTCTCAGTTGATGGTAAATGGCAGTTATTTACCTGCAACAATTTAACTGATTTTACTAAGCCACGATCTGTGTTCCTTTACCATGTTACCGCGACGGCACCGTGTTGAACCGTCAGCCAGTGCATTGATGCTGCAGTCCATACTATCTACAAGTAGTTCTAAGATAAAACCTCAGTTTATTTGAAGTTGGTTAATAGTAATGAAAAATTTGTGCCGCGTATATTTTACCGTACAAAATATATCAGTAATGAGTTTAGGGCGGCGTGTGTCGGGGGTGCTGGAGGCTGATCGCTAATCTCATCGCAGGACGGTGTTCCGCCCGTGTGCCCGCGCATCCTCGCCGAAACCTCTCCCCCTACACGTCGGTTCCTGAGGCGATTTACACTAAAGCTTTATCCACACTGCACTTCAGTCTAGCCGGTGACAGGTGCGCGCCGTGTCGCGACTACAAGCACAATATTACTTTATCCCTCTACATAATATTACCATTGACCGACATTACACTAGTATGTATTTGAGCTCCGGTAATATAAGTTAGTTTTTTAAAACTAAGTGTAAGTGGAACATAATACTACTTGCGCACTGCTACTTTGCCCCTGACTGAAATAGACAATATGATGGCTGACTCCTTATCTGAGTGTCAAATAAAAAAGACCTTTAACCTAGTATGTGAATTGTGTTTGTGTTCCACGTACGTCCACTATTCGTTCCACATAATTACTGGTAGTTAGCACTGCAATATAAAAAAATAAAATATATTTCCTGTGGAGGACTTAACAGTATTTTATACTGGGCGTATCGCTTAGCATCAGGCGAAACTGCATCATCGCCTCGTCATTCACTGTAAAAAAAAATACTAAACAGTCAAGAACTACAGGTCGTTTTTTCAGGAGACTTACAAAATGAAAACTGAAAATAAATTTCTAGAGAATTTTATACGGGTTAAAATGACGATTAATCAGGTTGATATAAAATCTACACACTGATATTTTTTTGAAAGCGGTGCCTCGACCTGCCGGGCTCTGTTGTGTGAACCAAGCCTTATAATTGTGAACCCCCTTCCCCCTACTCACCTGTCTGCCTCTTATGCTAACGAATATGGCGGTAAAAGCATGTGCTTATTGTTTTTATTTCGCAACACATTTATGTCCGCTGTATGAGCTAACTGAAATTTTATTGAATTCTTGTGGGACTTCTTGTCTCTTTTTGCATTGCAAGTGGAATTTTTAAAATAATATTATGATAATATCTGACCAGGACAGTATGTTAACTTCACCTATTCTTGAAAGGCTATAGACGCTTCGATAACCTGATTGAACATTGCCTGGTTTACTAATTATTCGTGATACTACACATACTTTTGATAAATTGTATCCCAAAAAAGTTGATAGAACTATTACTTCAAGAAAGTACTTACAAGGTGGCAGTGCCGTTGTCTAAAACTGGCAAATAACTGAAACCTTTACTGTTTTGTTACACGTAATATGTAATTAAAATAATCACTTTGTTAGTACGTTTATGATTGCTATTAATGATAGCTTTGGAAGAGCAAAGTCTCCTAACACCAGTACAAAATGCTGCTTAAAGGGGGTTTAAAATCATGAATTGTAAACCAAATTTTCTTACAATTTCTTGGTTTACGTCGAAGGCAAACACTTCACGAAATTGTAACATTTCCATGGTGTGTGTACATTAGGCGAGTTGCCAGGCGGCCAACATCCCCAAAAGTTATCCTAATCTGAAGTATAGCTTCCATTAATTCTGCACTTGAATTATTTATGTGTACATTATGTCCTGAACAAATGTAAAATACATTATAATAAGCGAAAGATTATAAATTCTAATCACGCTCGCAAAAACCTTCATTTGCTT
Organism: Sphinx pinastri; assembly: GCA_947568825.1. Lineage (NCBI taxonomy): Eukaryota > Metazoa > Arthropoda > Insecta > Lepidoptera > Sphingidae > Sphinx > Sphinx pinastri. The sequence continues at coordinate 222,686 of OX387617.1, forward strand.
TTATTTTTATATGCGTTTGAAGTACGACGTAAATTATTAGATAAAGCAGGTGATTCAATAAAGCGTGGACATTTACATTTTGTTTTCGTGCTTATTTTTTTGTATAAAGTTTTTATTTACGCTACTAAATATCGGAACGAGCAGTTCCCTCGTTTGATCGTAAGTGCCTGACTTTTTTTTAAACAAAAAATTTACGTCTCTCACAGCTTTGAAGTACAATGTACTGCGCGCCACTAAATTGCACTGCTTGACATTGCCTTAAGGCTCATAATGCCCGGTAATTACATGGAATACATAAATATTAGCTTGGCAGCAGAAAGAGGCGGTTAAATCACTAGACGGGCTCTTGCAATTCTCCTAATTATGCTGTAGTAACTATTATTTGTCGGTAGGTGTGTTTTTTATCATATTAAAATAATATAATGATTTTAGAACCTTCGCCATCAAAATACAAATATCTTTTGAAGCTAGTCATTCCACTTCACAAATATTGAATATGTTGGTGTTTCAACTTTTGTCTAGAGGAGTTCTATGCGCTGAAAAAATACGCAAATATTATGCGTCAGAATGTGACTCCGGACTCCAGTGGGAAGACAGTACACCTGACTAGCTGGCGGGCTAAAATCAAGGTCGACGCCCTGGAGATTTCTCTTACACCGGCGGCCAAGACCGTAATTAATTCTATTCCCTTGTCTCGAAAAAAAAAGGAATTAAATAAAATCCAAATTGGTCTGGCGAGAACTTAGCCAGGCACTGTGAAACTTACCTGTTTACGTCATTTATTTCAGGTGTGAACGTATATCATTATTATACAATGAAGTTTACTCTTTTAACTCCTACGGTGTTAAAGGCGTGTCGTATTTGTGTGTTGAAGCTACCTAGATTGAGAAAAGGTATATGCACTTTATGCCCCTGTCTACCCTCAGCCATATATTATGTTTGAGCATCATCATGATCATCAACCACATGATGTCCACTGCTGAACATAGGCCTCCCCTAAAGATTTCCAGACGGATATGTCAAAAGCGGCCTGCATCCGGCACGTTCCTGCGACTATGAGCATGCGTTATGTTAAACCAACTTAGACGTTCCTGGAAAGCCACTCTCGTTTATAGTATTTCTTAGTACTACACCTTGTAGAAGACCTTGTATGAAGTAAATAAGATTTAATCTATACTTCGCTATGAGCTTTTAAGGCCTCTAAAATTATTTATTATATATGTATTTCAATTCCTTTTAAATTGAAGCTACATTTATTTTATATCTATAATATATTAATAAAAGTCGCAGCTAAATTTTACTGTCTGCTAGTTCTATTAAATAAACTACAGTTGTTTCATTCTCTAAATATTACCTTTTACCTATAAAAATGAACGATAAAATAAGGAAAGCGTGTGGTCGTAGTGAGTACTAAGGCTGTCCATAACCATACCACCCAAAACATAAAAACCTTATACTAACGCTCATAAGAACTAGAAACGTAATAATGATACGTGCACCTCATGTTGTTTCGAAAATAATGATAAATTAGTGGTATAAGTGGCATTAACAGATTTTTGCACACAAGTGAGCTAAGTAACTTACAACTAGAATAATAATTCTTTTCTGGTATAGAATACTATCCCGAAATTCATAAATAAATATTCACGTTATACTATAATAAACATAATTATATTTAGTTAATAATTGCCGGGTAACAAACTTTTTTGTGACAAACTATCTATATCAGTTAATTTGAAAACTTCAGCAGTTTAATCCAGTAAGTGTGTATCAGTAGACACAGTCGGTTTCACTCACGGCTCATGATCCGCTCCGCATCAAACCAAGTGTTTGTGAAATCGTGTTTCACTCACCAACGGGCACAACACCTCATGCATATATAAATAGAGGTCAACGTTTGGTTCCTTGTTCCACGCAGTGGTTTTATCAACAGAATGCAAAGCCCTACTAGCGTAGTACTATTGTCACTTAGAATAGCTTTATCACAGTTTGTCACGTTTCGTGAGGACATTGCAAATGTCAGACGCCCAGATGAACCACTTCATTCCCGTGTAAAGAAAGATGAAACATTTTCCTGGTTTTCTTATCATAGGCGATGATGTTCACTTACCATCGGATGAACAAACATCGCTGACAGCTCAAAATTACAAGTTCCATTACTTTTACTAAAATAAAAAACAATTGTAATTATGTCTGGTATTATATTATTAATGAATGCTTGTTACTTAATGACTCACAGGTTTGAGTACCGGCTTGCTTCTTTAAAATAAATAACAAATATCAGTAACGACATCATTACACAGAGCATCGTCGGATGCTCATGCATTTTTGATTCTAACTTTGCATAGAGACAACTAGCCATAGAAGAGAATAGGAATAGCTGGTTCATAATGGGCTATCGGCATACGTAATAGGGATGTTACTTTAGTTTGCTAGCCAGCAGCTCTGTCATTTGCAAGAGAACGACTAGGTAAAGCTATGTGAATACGTTGCTACTGTTTATGGACGGTCGTATCGCTTACCATCAGGCGAGCAGCATGCTCGTCTCGTCATTTAAGTGCAATAAAAAGGTAAGTATTATTCCGTTATAAATTTCTTCCAGGCAACGAGTCCCTGTGTTCTAGTTTTATTTATGCATTATGAATATATTATTATTAATTGTAACATAATGTTACACAACAACCGACATATTAAAAACTTTGCGACTAGGGAATCAATTTTGCTATCTAATATTACAGTTATTTTTAAATTTAAATTAATTTATATTTGACCAAAACTTAAAAGTAAATTCGCTACGAGTGTACATCTCTATGGGCGAGTGGCAGTGGTACTCGAATGTGCGCGAGTCAGAGGCGCACTCGAGGCGGCTAGTAACGAGCCTGCGCTCCGGGAAATTTTCCAATAAACTTCTTCGAGTATGTTGCAAGATTTGAAATAATTACATGATTATGATGTCGATAGCATCCTCACTGTGCTGCACTATTGATTCAGGTTTTAGATTATATTGAGACAAATAATAGGTATTGAATTGTCCGCGATTACAAAATAAAGCTATTTCCTTAAATCTTTGGATAGTTTTTATTATCATCTACGCTACATTTGCACAGAAATTCTACTGTAAATTTTATTAAATTATGCCGTAGATAGAAGTGGAGAGAGGATAATTATATTTGTCTATAAAATATATTTGTCAAGCAAAAGCTTTGTACCACAGCATGACAAAATATATATACATGACATATTTTGTCTTCGGTTGGACCTGCGCCCTGTTATTATCACGCAAATTAAAAAAGGGTTTTATCACCGTGTCCTTCCGGCTTATATAGATTTTGATAGACATTTTGTAAACAATACAATCTCAAGTAGGTATAAGGTAGTAAAACAGTCGTGTAGTAGTGGACTGACGAGAGGCGAGACACAAAGACCCCGTTCGAGTGTGGGCGCTCCTGCCAACCCCGCGACCCGCCCGGCCGTGAACGATACAATGCCCACTCAATACCCGCTGTACTAGACTATACAAGATTATATAGGCTTTACCAGAAACTATAGCGTAATACACGTAATCGGATGTAGCTCTAGTGAACTCTGTAGTTCAGTCTTAAATGGTTTTAGTAATTGTTTATACAGCGGATTCAATTAAATTACGAGGCAGGAGAGTGATGAAACTTACATATTTTTTACTTAACGTTTATATTATTAAATTCCAAAACTACAAGAAACAAAATAACAAAATATGAAACAAAAAATATTCTACTAGTTATTTGAAAACAATGTAGCTTCCATTAAATTAAATAAGTTTTGGAAACGATTTAATCCTTCCAGAGCATTGATGTTTACATCAATGTTCCAGAGCTATTCTTTACAAACTAGTCCACAATCTTTACCTCCCCATTAGATAAGTGAAGATTTAATTTCAACAAATTAATCACGTTTTAAGTGGATGGCGGGCCGAGTAGCTCTTCTTATTTCGTTAAAAAGCTTTTGAAAATAAATAAAAACGGAAACAAATTAAATCACACCACTTGGAATCAAAATCGAAATAAAGCTAAAATAGAAATCAACTTTGTTCATTTGTTAAATTTCAGTTGGAAAACGATAAGAGTTTTATATGGCATGACAAGTTAGAGGAATATAATGGTAAGATACGATACTTGTGTTGGACGTTGGCGAGGAAACATTATAAAGCAGAGATTTGTTACGAAACGCCTCAGTTTCCATTTTTATATGAGAAACAAGTACTATTTAATATAAAATGGAATGTGTTTTTATCCAGAAAAATATTGACATTATGAACTTCCAAACAACGTAGATTTTAGCGATATTGAAGCTATGCTCTTCGTAGATTCAGTGAAGCAATGCTTCTTACGTAAAGTTGAACGATTACAGACGGCTCGCAACTACTCGCACTTAGTTTATATTTGGTTTGGCAGTGCGCGTTTATCACAGAGGTAGATTAAAGTACATTCAGGGTCTCGCATGTCGTAAAGTTGATTAAGGGACGGAAACGTAATATGTCAGCTGAATGTGGCGACCCTGCTCATTGTTGACAGGGAGCACATACTATTTTAGGACTGCTTATTTAGGTAAAAGAAAACTAAATCAGAGAAGATTTGCACAAATTATATGTTAGGTAATCTGTTTATGTATTGCCTTTAAAAGTAAGTATAATTATTATGTTCTCTTTAATGCTTTTTTTAAATAGCAGAATGAAGGAATCAGGTACATTAGTAACATGATGAAAAACGCTTCAATCATCGTCCATGGAAACTGAGAGTTAACGCGTTGCAGAGCTTTAACTAATAAATAAAAATAGCCCCGGTCTGGACAAGATAGAGAGTTCAATGCACATGCGGGGCTCCCGCAGGCCGGACGAACTGCGAAAGCAAACGTAAAATTTTTCGCCGTTTTTCGGTGAGATGGTTATAATATGATATGAGAGTTGACAGCCTCGGTGGCGTAGTTGTATTGTGTGCGCGTTACGAGTACAATGTGCGCGCTGAGGTCCTGAGTTCGAATCCCGGGTCGAACCAAAAAGCATTGTGGGTTTTTCCATCTTAAAAATTACTCAGTCGCAGCCCGGAGTCAGGAAGTTGGCGGTGTGATACCCCCGTGCCTCGGAAAGCACGTAAAGCCGTTGGTCCTGCGCCTGATCTCTCTCCGGTCATGTCGGATTGCCGTCTCACCGGACTATGAGAGTAAAGGAATAGCGAGTGCACCCTGTGTATTGCGCACACACTTGTGCACTATAATATCTCCTGCGTATCTGGCTGATCTCTGTTGAGATTGGCCGCCGTGGCCGAAACTGGCTAGGAGGATTTCTTTTCATTTCATATGAGATTTTTATTACTATCTTAAGTGGCGGCAGCGTAGCTTTAATTAAATTTCTTATAAAACTCTAATTAAATTTAAAATAATAATAAAGTTATTCTTACGTGATTACTTTGAATTTACTTTCCCCACAGAGTTCCTCTAGGTCGGACGTTTAAATCGATGCGCAAATATTTGTGACGCTCGAGATCGAATACGTGACCTCAGGCTGCGCCGACTGACTCAAACCAAATAGCTGCGTCTCCTCATATATTTGCATATTATACCATGAATCGATTCATTGGACTCGTGGTATCGCGCTGGGCCTGTGTTTTTTTTTTTTTTTTATTGCTTTGAATGACGAGACGAGCATGCCGATCGCCTGATGGTAAGCGATACGACCACCCATAAACAGTAGCAACACCATCCAGCACCTTGACCTACAAAGCACTGAGCGGCACTCCACTGCGCTCGTCATCCTGAGACACAAGATGCTAAGTCTCATTATGTCCGGTAGTTATACTGGCTACAATGTCCTTCAAACCGAAACGCAACAGTGCATGCACACTGTTGCTTGGCGGTAGAAATAGACATTGCGGTGGTACCCACCCAGACGGCCTCTTACATAATGAGGGACCTACCACCAGTACATAATGAGAGACCTACTTACCTACTTACCTTTCTCTCAAAGGTTGTTAATTCATTAACATTACCCGGGTATGGTCTGTGAGTAGCGGCAATCAGTTAAATTAGCATTCAACTCACATGCTTAAAAAATAACAATCTAAGAAACTGAAATCAAGCTCAAGGCCTCACCAGTCTCATAACTCAGACAACCCACCCGACAAATAAGACTATTTTGTCCTACATTGCGCTTACGGTACATTCCCCGGATGGTTCACGATTGGTCGCTCTATTTCAAAGAGACACCGAATTTCGAATTCGTTTCTGCATGAGATGATCGCGGGCTCGTGTAGACGGGCGGTCGGGAGGGCGCGGGGCGGGGGGGAGGGTAGACATTTCGTTTTTACCTGGAGGCTCGACGCTTTGCTTCACAACATTATTGTTATTGTTCCCTATAATGGAGTCGCGCAAGCTGTTTTTCGTAACGTACATATTATATAGTACGCATAAATTAAATGTATTATAGCTCGTGCTAACATAGATGTTACTACTCGCTAGCGGCTCTAAGTATATAATTGAAATACAAGTTTGTTTCTACGTATGTATAAACTGGTGTCGTCCTTGTACGAAAAATCAAGTCATATCTGCCTGCTATCATAAACATTGCCCGTTACCTTTTTACTTTTATTTATTTATACAAATTATAAGTAAAGAATTCTCTTTAACGGCATAACAAGCTGTGTCTGTATCGTAGACAACGTTTATAGTTGCACAAATTTATTAATACATCCTAAATAAAATTAATAATTATTTTAAAGTATGGATAGGTGTTTAATGTTATGTTTATATAATGTTATGTAATTATCAAACTAATCATGCATTTGACTGCCTCGGTGGCGTAGTTGTATTACGGTACGACTGCAAAGCTGAGGTCTCGGGTTCGATTCCCGGGTCGGGCAAAGGGATATTGGGTTTTTCTATTCAGTATCAGCCCGGAGTCTGGAGTTTGTTCCGGATATGGAGATAGTCTATCACATCATGGGACGGAATACGCACGGCGAAAAGTGGGTGCACTAGTTGCACTTATGCCTATCCTTTCGGGGATGATATCATCATTATCATCATCAGCCACATGACGTCCACTGCTGAACATAGGCCTCCCCTAAAGATTTCCAGACGGATCTGTCAAAAGCGGCCCACATCCAGCGTGTTCCGGCGACCTTTATCAAGTCGGGGATGATATGTATCATACTAATATCGTACTCTGTACCAACCAACTTGGGTTAAGGTTGCAATCCGTGTTACAACCTATAATTGCTAAAACTAATTATAGGCGCAATGCCTTCTTACCACGTGCCATCAGTAAATTTAATGAGCTTCCCTCTAATTTAGATATGGACTTATTCTGCACGAGTAGTTCTGTGGTGAGACGAAAACTAAGTGTACAATTTTTTTGTCCTTGGAAACGTTGCAATGAATTAGTACCTATACTATAACTCTTATTATGTTAAAACAGTTATGCAGTTTTGCACTTATACAGCTGTTCTGGGTGCAAATGTAGGTAATATCTGTGAAAGCTTGTAATTGGCTAATTAATTGTTAATTACTATATTATATTTATTAAGCTATTAGTCTGTAAGCTTTCCTTATAATAACTAAAAAAAATATTTTCAAGAATATGTACTTTTAAATTTTAAGAATCATAAATTGCAACCGGCCTTTTCGAGTTTTATAGAAGAGCCACAACTAGAAAATCCTCTGTAGAGATAAGTTTGGGTCACGCGTTGCGGTGTCGCATGCATCGGCCAGTCACTTAAATTCCCTCACGTCTTTTGACCACATATTATAAGAATTAATAACACTTTACAACAAGCGTAAAATCAGGTAATAATAAAATCGTGGTGATTTACAAATTAAATTGCTACAATGCATGGTAAGCGGGAGGTTTGTTTATAAAACGTAACGAACTGCTCCAAAATTTCAAAACGCTATGGCACATGATACCGCACAAGGTACCTACTTAGCGGAGGTGTTAGAGATCATTAGCGTGATTATATCTGGTATTGTCGGCGCCCTCGTAATCGAGAAACTTTGAGCAACTTTCTCACTTATCTCAGAGGATCAAAGCAAAGGAAACTAACTCCAAGTTTCAATCCAAGTTTTGCCATTGTGACGTCATTAGGTATTGTGAGAAATTAGGTCGCTCTCATTTAACGGGATAATTAAGATTCCTATTTATTAAGCAGATCTGTTGATGCACAGCATGCTTGGATGAGGTGAATAAGAGCCCAAATTAAATATGTATGCTTAAGTATGTTTTAAACGTTGATTAGCTTATAGAGCATGTGATGATGCGCTATTTTCTGCATTATTTTAAAATCTTTTATAATATAAATACTTTGTTGTATACTTCTCATTCTCAAAGCGGCAGTAAATAATTTACAAAACTTGTTAAGCGAATGTAATTACTGGGTCTTACATTTAGTCTTTAAAGTTTTTAATACACCAGCATGTTGAGCTCATTACGGTGTAAAAGAACGGCAGTGTATTTTCTGTTTAAGGTTGTTTATCAGGCGTGTAGCTGGCTCGTTTCAGTCATTCAGTTATAAATGCTAAACCTTATTTGTTTATGTAACGCGCACGGCGTGCGTGTCTGGTGTTTCATTTTTGTATCCCAGGAGATTGTCAAACTTTACATTAAAATTTAATTAACTGAGCCCAATCCGGGCTGTAATTTCGGCGGCGTAGGTCAGGCTGGGGCGCAGGGGGAGCGCGGGGGTGGCAGCGGCGGTGCGTGAAATTACCGCCCTAGGGTCAGTGCGGGCTGCGCCGACCGGCTGCGGCGAGGAGTTCAAATTCGATTACAATTTAAACTCAACCTTGTGTATTTTTACACAAAAATTACATTAGTTTAAAAAAAATTGATAAGATTTAAATATTAGAGTTCTTCATAAGAACTTTCTTCGTTCTTTTTCCTGGTGGTAGGTCTCATATGTAAGAGTCCGTCTGGGTGGGTACCACCGCAATGTCTATTTCTACCGCCAAGCAACAGTGTGCATGCATTGTTGTGTTTTGGTTTGAAGGACATTGTAGCCAGTGTAACTACTGGACATAATGAGACTTAACATCTTATGTCTCAGGATGACGAGCGCAGTGGAATGCCATACAGTACTTTGTAATTCAAGTTGCTGGATGGTGTTGCTACTGTTTATGGGTGGTCGTATCGCTTACCATCAGGCGAACGACATGCTCGCCTCGTCATTCAATGCAATAAAAAATAATATAGGAGGTATAAGACAGGACCGTCTGGAAATCTTTAGGGGGCTCATATTCAGCAGTGGAAATTATTCATACAGGTTCTCTCTTCTGTGTAGCTGAAAATTTTGTTATTATGTAACACGAAATTTTACAGAAAATGTGCTAGAAAAATTCTCATGGTTTGTATCTATGTAATCCCAGTCATTCTACGTATTTAAAATAAAATATTTTTTGATAAGAGTGTTCAATTTATTTATATCGCATACCGCGAGTATGAGCGGAGCGGTCATAGGCTTAGAAAGGTCTTATGACTCTGAACGTAAAGTTATAGGATCGTCGAGATATAATATAAATAAAAGACTCCCATCATTTAGGTAAAGCAGCCTGATGGTCACTATTGAGCGGTTAATCTGATTTCTAGAAAATCATTACGCAGTTCGATTAGATTTTGGTTTGGGGTATACATTCCCCGAGTCTCTAGTAGATCCTGAAATCGGGTGGAAATTTGAATGCTACCTTATGTAGCAATGATTAATGATTTATTAAATCGGGAATTAAACATCCTTTTCTTTAGTAGAATCACAAACTTGCATGGACGTTTTGCGTCACATACATATTACGGTAATATACGTACCTATTAAAAGCATCCTACTCGTCATCCTAATATATTCGTTCTCAAGACTAAACAGCTAATATTTATTATACTTTGAGGTCCATTAGAAGCCTATATTTCTATTTAGATATTATAGTGAGATACTAACCACATTATATCGAATCTGTCAAAAAGCGCCTACTCATTTTATGATAGCAATATGACAAATCTACGTTTCGGCGATTTATGACTTTTTTATAAATAGTATATGGTTTCATATACCTATTTCTCCCTTACCATCCAGTGGAAGTCTCTGTTATTAGTATAACGGGTCACCATGCATATGTTTTATCTTTAAATCAATAAAAAATTAGCTCCAATTTATGCGTTGCTAATCGACTTTCTTAAGGGCACGTTTAAGTCGTCGAATGAAATTACTCGTATGATTCAGGTCTATTCAGTCTGTTCCATAAAATGACGAACCCTAAACCAAGATATATTGAAATGGGACCACTTCGAAACCATTATTTACTAAATAAAGAAGGAATCAAGGAAATACGCTCCCAATTTTCAGAGAAATCAGTGTACATGCATAAAAAAAATACAAACACACGAATCGATAACCTCCTCCTTTTGGAAGTCGGTTAAAAAGAACCTCCTCCTTTTATTGAAGTCGATTAAAAATCAAGCAAATCGGTTGGACCGAACGGTTGAGCTGCTTATACAGGCTCATTTGAACATTGCGTTACTAAATGAAACCACATAGTTACTTCTTGAAAATAACATTTTACAATAAGTTACTCGAGACGTAGATTTAAAATAAAAAAGTGTAAGTTTCGAACAAAATAAATATCAATAAAATGTAATTTTAACTTTACACGCCCTCTTACCACTGCTATTAAGCTGTGATTCCGCAGAACGCGGCAGACGGCAGACGGCAGCGGCAGACGGCAACAGCATGTGCCGCGACGACAGACGGCACTACTATGCACTATGAAATTGTATGAGATCGTTTCCGACACACGACGGCAAATGACGCGCGGCAGGACGTCACTTGTTGTGACGCGTAGAGGCAGATGGCACTCGCGAACAAACACAGTACTACCGTTGCAGTTTTCCATTATGGACGTGTTGGCAGACGAAGAAAGCGTTTTTTTAATTATTTTCAATAGGGTGTTATGATCAAAGTTTTATAAGAGCCTTCTTCAAGTATATATATATATATAATATCGAAAGGTCACTCACTCACTCATCACGAAATTTCAGAAACTACAAGTGCTAGGAGTCTTAAATTTTGCATGGGGGTTCCGTTTAGGACGTAGGTGCTCACTAAGACGGGATTTTGCGAAATTCAAATTGCGAAAAGGGGGTAAAAAGAGTTGTACGCGATAAACTCGAAGAACTACCGAGCGGATTTCGATGAAATTTGGTATGGAGATAGTTACAGACCCTGGGAAGGTTTTAGACTAGTTTTCATCGCGGGAAAATGTGTAGCGGAACTTTTATCCAGGACTTTTTATACGACGGCAAGTGACGTCCGACAGCATTTGCTGTTGGCTTCGGAATCTATACGACGGCAAGTGAAGTCTGACAGCATTTGCCGTCGGCCGTCTGCCGCTGCCAACTGCCGTCTGCCGCGTCCTGCGGAATCGTAGCTTTACTCTAATCACAACTTTAGAGTACTCGTCGCAGTGGCAAAATCACACTTTCAGTCAGAAATACACTCCAGCACACGTCCTGTTCGCACTAAAGTAAAAAATTATCAAAAAGTAAAACGGGGATTTTTGGTGAGAATATTCATTATTGATGGATGATTTTTGGCACAATGTTAACAGAGGTAAGGATGAGTATGTGGTTACATTAATTAACGCAATGTCAAAATGACCCTGTATATTTATAGATAGTAATAAAATCCATATGTGTAAGAAAATAGAGCTGAGTTTAAACTGTCGTCAGATAGCTCTGTTGTATAGCCGCCACTCGGCTCACGCCGAACCCTAGGCATGCTGCGGAGGGAGGGAGGATAGGGGTGGGGGGAGTCACGCGCCGTGACGAGCAGACAAGGTCGCGACCCACGTGGATCTCATCACGAACTGATTGACTTTGCAAACACTTTTGTTCTAACCACAATGAACCGCTACATTACTGCTGACTAAAGTTAATCTTTGTGAAGATGAGATTTAGCTGCAGGCTTCGATAAATATATTTTTGATTTATAATATATGTTTAGCTGCAAAGCACATTATGAGAACAACAAATTGTACGCGAGATGATAAGTGCTATCATTGCTCGTAAACAGAACACACAACACCCAGAAATTTTATTTATACAACACAAGGTTCGCCTGCTCGAATACGCTTTCCCCTTACAAAAATCATTAAATCACTGTAGCGGTCCCATAGCGCTACCTGCACATTGCCAGCGCCATCTACTGAAAAAATTAGATAAAAAATCTAAATATGTATTTCCCGCGGGAGCAATTTACCGGCATAAAAAGTAGGCTACATGTTATAAATTTCATTTAAATCCATTCAGCCGTTAAGTACTACGTATACTTCTAACCAAACATCTAAACACCCAAACATAAGGAGAACAAACTACGTATCAAATAGCGGAACCTGATCCCTCATCAACACCTCATTGTGAAAACACAACAATATTTCTGTTATTATATGAATACATTTGTATTAAAAAAAATCCAAACTTTCGTGAATTTATATATATATTTTTATTTTTTATTCTTATTTTAAGGAGCTTTGTCGAATATTACGACCAAGTCACTCCATAAGTCCACTTAAATACATTTCTACAGACTAAACATTCACCATAGTACACTTAAAATATTTTTTTACCAAAACCCTAGCCCCTTCTGACATAGGAGCCGACAACATACTATTAAAATCCCCTATATTACTAACTAAAATATGAGGTCCACTCCGTACACACTCCGACAAAATATGGTGTACATCTTCCTTCACTCCACAGTCAGAGCAGTTTGGTGAGTCTGACGCCCCCACAAGATATTTAAACATATTTGTCGGAATGTGCCCGGAGCGGAGTCTCATCACTGCCACTAGCTCCCGTCTGCTTAAAACACAATCAGTAATCCTTGGAGATTGTAACGGTTCAGGTTGTATCGTGCGGTACCAAATGCCTTTTTCTTGGGAACGTTTATCAAAGAACTCCTTCCGCACCTGACTACAGTGACGCTTTACTTGTAATAACAAATCGGTATAATGAGGCGCCGGACTTAAAGGTATACCCTCCGCACCCGCCTCCTTAGCCAATAAGTCTGCAGTGTCATTTCCAAAAAGATGTATGTTAGAAGGAACCCATTGCATCTTAATAGTCTTATTTTTGGGTATCATCAAAATAATTAGGCCTAAAATCTTATAGTCCAATTTATAATATTAGCAACATAAGGTTCAAGATATCATACAACACTGCGTTCGTCATTGAGGCATGTGGTGCTGAGTCACACGGGCTGTGAACGATGAGCTTCTCAACAACATCAAATTTGCGTAAGCCTTCCAATTTGTATGTGAGTTAAAAATTGTGGCAACAGTCTCGCTCACCTGAGATATAAGTTAAGCAAATCCAAGGTGCACTAATCACATAATTATAACTTACTCCCTCAGAGACATAAGCGTAGTTATACATACACGCTTGCTTGAACTTTGGTTTTCTTGTATAGAAATATATGTACATATAGCAAATGATTCCCAGATAAAATATTTACAACTTGTCCCGTGAACACTTTCTATTTATACCTGGCACGTAGCATTCCCCGCTAAGAGCTGCGGAACAGTATCGCAGATCGCTGCACCGGTCCACCGCTCCGCCGCACTCATAAATCAATGTATACATGTAGCATCTTCTCGAATATTTCACTCATAGCCTTCGCATGACTATAGGATTTCAATCGCAAACCCTCCAACTCTATTGAAATCTCCTGAATTGCTCTCTTGGACATGTGAGTGGTTTTGTACGGCTTTGTACATTCGCGTTATTGGATTTTATTCGATACCTGATATCTGAACCATAGTAAACTTATGTGTCTGAACTCTCCGAGGGTAGAACTGTTGTAGCCCCTGACGTAAAAGGAGGATGTTATCGTTTGGTTACTTTAAATACTGTCTCGCTGGCGTAGTTGTATAGCATGCGCGGTATGCCTATTGCGCTGAAGTCTCGGGTTGAAATCCCGGGTCAGACAACATGATATTGGATTTTCCTACTTAGTATCAGGCCGATGTCTGGAAATGTACCCTTTAAATGGTAATAGGCTCGTCCCCTATTACAAGGGACTTAACATAGCTGGCGAAATGTGAGTATGTTACATACCTCTGCCTTTCCCTGAAGAGAAAATTACCTGATGGCTGATGCTATCTATGGGTAGATACATATCCTTATATTAATCATATTGTGTAGGTATTAGAAGAAAATAAAATCAGCGATCCATAGCAATATTTATCTCGGGGATTGAACTAGCGACCTTTCGTTTCACGCCTATCTACTCGCCTGCACAAACTGTCATGAAATAGCGACATAAGCAATATAGAAGGCACACAAACATCGTACACGCGTGCTATTGCAGACAGTCCGTATCTCAGATATTGCTTGGTCTCGTATCCGCTTTCACGGTCGAGTGAGCGCCGCCGCCCGTATCGGGCGAATTCGCCGGAAACCTCGCCTTTTATGCGCGGAGATCGTACTACTCTTACATAAAGCTTTGTCCATATAGCCTTCTGCTTAACTGAGTGGGTTGTATGTTTGTCCTTCAGGGTTCGCATTGCTTTGAATATAACGGCAAGGAATTCGAGGGCAAAAAGAATCGATTCATCAGATTTCGCTCCATCGCCGACGCGGTTGTAATTCCACTTCTGTCAGTACAACTTCAATCGCTATTTATTGTGAGATCAGAAAGTTTTATTTTACTTTACTGAAATCTTCGATTAACACTGAATTTGTGTCATAATAGTAATGCAATTAAAGAGAAAGAATAAAGTCTCCTTCGCCTGGACCCTCCGCCGCGTTGTGTGAACAAAGCTTAACAAGCTTGTAAAGAGACCGTAGTCATGTTTAATATTCCCATAAAACCTAGAACGAGCGGTCCGTATGTAGTTGGCCTAACTTTACGGTTGTGCGTTGACGGGTGGTTTATGGCCTCCAGTTAATATGACACTACTTGGCAGTTAATTATGGGATATACGCTGCGATAGATCGGCTGGAAGTAGCTGCGCGGTAGATGATAACGAATTTGATTCTAACACAACAAACTTTTTGAAGCTGAGTTTGATCTTATTGTCAAAGTATAGCTTGCTATCAAGGAAAATACAAATTATAATCTGTATGACTGCAGGCTCCCTATTAGACTTTCGAAGAGATGGAATTTTTGCTAACTATAGTGTGGACAAACTAAGCTGGCTGGTATGACAATTCAAATTTGTCGCGTCGCGATAACTTTGTGAGAACGTCTACCCAAAAAAATCAAAGTAAACTACATAATAATAATGGACTGCCTGGGTGGCGCAGTTGTATTACGGTACGACTGCAATGCTGGGGCTCGGGTTTGATCCCCGGATCGGGCAAAGTGATATTGGATTTTTCTATTCAGTATCAGCCTGGAGACTGGAATTTGTGCCCGATATGGCGATAGATTCGCCCCCTATTACATCATGGGACGGAATATGCACGGCGAAATGTGGGTGCATTAGTTGCGCCTCTGCCTACTCCTTCGGGTATAAAAGGAGTGAGTCTATGTGTGTGTGTATAATTACAAATATTTATCATGATCTCCATGATATTATAACAAAGAGTACATAAGTATGATACTTATGTAACATATTTATGTGAATTAATATTGTAAAAATGTACTGAAATAAAGAATATAATCTTGACTCTTATATCAACGCGACGCTTTTACAATGTTGGATATTGCAGTTTATGAGCGTAGTGTTGGAGAATTTTTAAAATGCTTGGCAACCAACGTAATCGATTACTGAAATAAAAAACGAAACTTTGGATGTGAATAAAAACACTGCTGTTAATTTTAAAAATATGTTTAAAGTACATTTTACAAACAGTTTTGAACAATGCGTTAGATATTTTGAAAAAATTACACGTTTCATACTCGAAGAAAGACAACGAAGATCTCCAAAGTAAAAAATTTAAACCCTAGCACTATATTTGTTATTTTATTTTGAATACACACTCGTATTTATTTTTTTGTAATGACTAATAACCAATTTAAAAGTCATGAAAGGATAATCGTGAAAATTTTTCGGGAAATCAAAATGAACGACTAACAATAAGAAACTCCATAAATCCACCTCCAATAATAATCCAACTCCATTTATATACGATAATAAACTCCTTGAATAAAAAATTGATTGCTTTCAAGAATTGGTTATTTGGAGCAACCGATTTTTTGTTCTCTTCCCTAGACATAGTATTCCGTTAAGTTGTCATACCGGCCAGCTTAGTTTGTCCCAACAATAACTACGTTATAAAACAAATGCACATAACAAATACTCGATTGAATATTTTTTCCACATTTATTACTTAATATTCGCTCTTAAATTATTGATGTAACCTAGGTCTGTTTTTTCGATCCTAGATCGTATAATGAAATATTTGCCACACTTTTATTTCTAAAACCTTCTTCCTGCAACAAAGGCATGTGCCCCGTTATTAGATTCCCTACTAAATGCACAATGCTTTCAATGCTTGTCTCCGAAAATATAATTGTCATCGACTTCGATTATTTCGGCCTTTGTCTTATTAAGATTTAAAAAATCATCATTATAATATTGTCCATGTGATCAGTGAATCTTATTACTAAAAGTATAGAATCTGTCCTGTCATCCCTCACGGCCCTCTCTACGGGCTTGGTTGCACTGAGACGTCACCTAGGAATGTTTCATATTCAGTCGCTGTAGCTGCCTAGCCCTAAAATAGTTTAGATTCCAGAGCTTTGTATGTGATATGTAATTTGAGAGATTTACACGCATCGGCGACATTTCGAGAAATATCAAGCCTTATGGAACCTGGAAGACAAATATGGTGAAGTTACTTCACCCTTTACTTTACTCCTTATAATAATTTAAGTTTTATAGTTTTAGAGATATTATGAAATTTTTAGAACAATTAATAGCAAACTTATGGAAAATTAGTTTGGAAACTAGGTCATGACTATAAAATTATACAATACAGGTCCAAATTTTTGTGACCATCATAAAAATTAGAAAACTTTTTAAAAACAATAGGATTAAACTAGAAAATCATGGTAGATAATTAAGCTTAAGCTTACAATAATAAAGCGTATTTCTTTCAAGCTTACTCTAAATTTACAGTTACTAAAAAATATCATAAAACAATACACTGGAAACATAATATATTGTATCAGGAACCTTTTTATTTTAATTTAAGCGTCATAAAATATCCCACAAGGTGTAGTAACCCGTATCGAACGGACCTGTCACTAGAGCCACAGCGAGGGGTCGGCCGTCCGACCGAGTGTCCACTACTGCCACTATGCCTTTGTGTCGCGCATTGTCAACTGCATATACTGATGGACCCTGTCCGGATATCTTAATAGCTTTATAATCACCTTCATTGTTTGTCTAAATTAATAGCCTGTTTAGCTATCATTAGTCAAATATAAATGTACTTAGTAAATCGCGTATGTCTGTAGCTAAACATTAATATAGCCTCAGATTTGGGTAAATACCACTGCGTCTATTTATGCTGACCTGTAGCATTGTGTTGTTTTGGTTGGTTTGAACTTTGAACGATGTGGAAGTCTTTGTTGTCAATTTGATTCGTAACAAGTAATATGTTAGAGCGACGAGCGCCGTGCAGCGATATGCACTTGATGATCAACAATTCTGTATAGCATTGTTACTGACGCACTGAAGCGTATTATTTCGTAACGAGAGCAATGGTCGTCTGGACATTCAATTGTATAAAAATATATAGATATATATCTATATCTGTACTCTAGGGTCGTTGGGGTGAACTGATGTAAGATAATAATAATATATACTTGGTCTTGATATCACAATGTCACACACGTAAGCCGCATGCGGAGCGATTCAAAATCGTGTGGTCTGAGCCTCGTATCAAATAAGAAACGTGAATAATATATTCCTCGCTTTAGATTTATAGCGAGCGGTTTCGGTTCAATTTGAAAGCTTTGCAGTTAAATTGGAGCCGTATTTTGTGGCTTTTGAACGGATGACCGGTGCCGCCGAATATCTCAAGATTCTCGAAATACGATGAGGCTAAATCACGGATTTGGGTTAGCAGCTGGATTTGTCTATTTGTGTTTAAATTAGCTTTTATTGCGCCTCCGCGTCTGTTTATGATCATTGTTGTGATGCTACTCAGGAATAATATAGATTCAAATTGATGAAAGAATTTACATAGTCTCCGAAATAAATGAGTACAAACAATATATTTCATCATATTATTGTTAGACATAGTAAAGGTGAATTCATAAGGAAAAGGTTTTCAATGCTGTCTCAGGTTACAATGCCGAACACCTCAAGCAGCGATTTACATAACTAACACTAAGGTCACCCGGTGAACCCAGCAACTCCCTGGATTTACCGCTCAAGTACGATGCGCTGCCGCTAACACGCCCGCTGAATTTGTGAATGAATTAGAAATATTGAATTTTGCCAATAGAAAGGCTTGAATTTCTTTTTATTTGTTCATTGTTTGGATTGGCTCGACGCCAGTATAGACTCACCGTTTTAAAGTGACCTGGCACAATGGCTTTCATTTGATTGACGATTGAACGATTCCGGCAATTTATAGAAATATCTAAGTACATATTTTGATTGCCGGTACTTTAAAATATCATGCTTGCCTCATTCTATTAATTTAATTACGGATTCTTCGTAGACGTGCACTCTTGACAGAGTGGTCATGGTCATATTTGGGCCAATTGATGAACTGGCAATTTCGTGATGCGTCGCTATATGCCTCGATGTTTGGCGGAGTGGAAGCATTAATTGTTTCTAGAGGACTAAGTACGTCATGGATTTGGTCTGTACAACGTATTAGCTGTATAGCTATTTTGCCCTTTACTTTTCCTTGAACCACTAATCGTTCCATGGAGTAATCGTTTCGACTTATGTGTCCGAACAACTTGAGGATTTGTAATTGCAAAATCATTACGGATTTAAGGCCGATTAGTGCTTTTAGATACTCGCCAAACTTTGCCATTGCTAGGCAATGTCTGCCAGTCAATCGATAAGTTGCAATATCGAGGGTGAAGGTAGGATTAGTACCTAGAATGTTAATGGAAAAAAATAAATACGCACGCATAAAGTTATATTTAGTTTAGTTAATATACCGGAGACAAAAATAAACACAATTAGCACGTGATAGCAGCCTGGTTGTTACGTATAGCCAATGCTTGTGGGTCAATCGTGACCCGCTCACGGCCCGATGGATCTGTTTGTCCCCTCCGGCTCCCACGCCCCTCTCACCCGCCTTCACCCCCGCGCTGTCAGGATGCGGCCACATAATTAATGTCCCTATTTTAGGGCTTAAGGACGGCTGAGTTTAAAAGGATCCTATCGAGCGTAATTTTATGAAGGTTATTTGAAATTTTATCATGATACGAAAATAGAATTAGAAATTATTTCATGTCGCGAATACTCTTAAAATATTTATGTTTTTTTTAAAGAGAGCTTGCTAGCCTCGTACTTGCGTGTTAAAGATCATAGATCATGTGTTTTATGGAAAAATAATGTTTTTTAGAAACAATAAAAAGTACATGATTGCAGTGTAATGCTACGATATGCTAGTATACTGCGTTGATATAGCAACTAGTAAATCAGAGAGCAGAGAAACAAACTTAAGACTTACTAGTAAAATCCTGTGATTGAAATCGCGAAAAGTGTTAGTTTTCGTTTCGAATAACACGATTGGTCCTGAATGGATGTGTGTCGTAGGTATCACTCTATCCCTCGGTATGATACAAGGGGACGTAGAAACAATCAATTTATAAAAGTCTCTTTTGCATTACAAAACTAATAGATAAGTAGTCAAAGAGAATACCATATTATATATTTTGTATTCGACTGGATAACATCTACTGCACACAGTATAGTGAAATAGTCACTAATTTCTCTCTAACCAGTGTATTCTCGTTGTTGAGCCAGGTAGAATAAACCGTCGGTATTTAGCAGACTAAATACAGATATTCACACATACACTCACGCCTTTTATTCCCGAAGGGGTAGACAGACACGCAACTAGTGCACACAATTTTCGGACGTATTTCGTCCCATGATCTGATGGGGGCGAGCCTATCGTCATATCAGCCACAAATTCCAGACTCCGGGCTGATACTGAGTAGAAAAACCCAATAACACTACCCGACCCTGCATTCGAACC
This sequence comes from Sphinx pinastri, assembly GCA_947568825.1. Taxonomy (NCBI): domain Eukaryota; kingdom Metazoa; phylum Arthropoda; class Insecta; order Lepidoptera; family Sphingidae; genus Sphinx; species Sphinx pinastri. The sequence continues at coordinate 242,877 of OX387617.1, forward strand.
CGAGACCTTTGATTAATTATATACCTAGATAGACACTGAACGTTTAAAACGCGTCGAAAAAAATAGAGGCGAATTGTTCCCCACTAAATGAGTTCGAGTGAATTATTTTTTGTTGTTTTACATGCATATCATTTTTGCCCCGTTTTAATAGAAACCATGTAATAACTGGTATCATTATGCGCGCACACAAGGATACGCAGAATGATGCAGCGATAGCGTATGACACAGCTGTCACGCATACTACACTCTATCTAGGTATATAATTAATCAAAGCCCGAGACATCATAGTGGAAGTCGCACCGTGTACGTAATACAATTATGCCACTGAAGCAGTCACCTTTAATTTAATTTCGTTAATCTGTATTGTGTCCATAATAAGATCGAATTACATCATTTGCAAATAATATGAGAATTCGCCGTCGGATATACATTTAAATAAAATCCCGCGGCTTGTGGGGGGCATGCACGGGGAGAGGGGGAGATATGTGTTGCTGCATGAATAAACATATTCACGAGTGAAATGCTCCTGCTTATTAAATATCAGGCTTTATGCCATCGACGTGTCGTCTGTCTACTGAACCGGTCATGCAATTAAGTGGATATGCATAAATTTTTACTGCAACAATGTGCCTTTAAGCTATGATAATTTTATTATCGATTCTTTCAATATAACGTTATACTCAAAATACGTATATATTTATTTAAGAAGGTATTGTATAATAGTTATTCTCAAGAGAAATTTGTGGCAGGATTTAGAGGGTTATATCGCACGATGAGGAACAATACGTAAGGAGATCGATGTTCAAAGCTTTGTTGATTTTATAATTTATAGGCGGACATATTATATTATAGCCTAACCAGGAAAATAAAAACCTGCTTTGGGTCGCTATTGTTGCCTCTTCTTCCACAGTTTGAAGTTAATGTTGTCAGTACAAGAAATTAGTTCCATATTTTATCACACCATGGCGAGATTTATTTTTATTTTCCTAGCCAATCTATATTTATATACATTGTCATAGATTCAAGCAGTCAATATATTCATCTCGTTATTTAGTTCAAATTCAAAATTAGTCCTGCCCTCACAATTAATTTAATAGTTCCATGGTGCGGTAATTATTAACCACCATACTAATCATGAAGATCTGAAACTTTATCCATAAATGTAAACTTGCCTGATGATTTTCCAAGAACAATATTGTGATCGTCTAGATTATGTAAAGAAATTTAGAGCAAAATGATTCTAGAACCATCGGTTCAGGCTGTGCGTTGTATGTCAGTCAGTAGGTACTGAGAAATTCAAAAAGCCGATATACATGTTTATAAAACATTCCTGGAGACAAGCGGGTATCTGATAGTAAGTCATCAATACAACCCGTGAGTTCATTAAAGCGTCCAAAATTTCGCTAACCGCACGACACGCGGGAAAAATTGTCATTACATCGGTTAAATAAAATAAAATAAGAATAAGTAAATAGATTGAACTACAAAATAAACTAATTATATAAATCTACTGTATTCACTGCCACATATACTTGTGTTTACAACAGAATTTATAAAAATAATAAAAAGCTTTCGCCGGAAACAGCTTTGTTGAAAAGTTTGTAGATAGAGCCTCCATCGAAAGACTTTTTTCATTTCAATCGGTTCTATCGGATCTAGGTTGCGCGGTTTTATTTTGAATGGAATTTTTATTGGGTTTTAAGGATCATCTCACTATCTTCGAGACTGGAGCTAAATTATCTGTTTTTCATCTGAATTGCTAATTAGAGAGAATTATACTGACTGACGTGATCTGGCATTGGAAATAGTGTGGGCGATTCCGATCCAGGATTTCTTATTCTTAAATTAAGACCGGGAACCCTTTGCATGTTAGAGGAGGCAGCATTCATGGCCTCCGACACTATTCTGCTATCACCACCGCAGTCGTGGCAATAACACATCGCTTATGTAGCTTAGCGAATATTTAGCAATGCTAATATATCTTTAGCACGTAAAGAAATAAAATTGGGAAGAATTACACGCGCACACACACATCATTTAAATTAATTACATTTTGTTTTATTTTGTTGAGTAGGTAACATTCCATTGTTGAAATATAAAATCGTTATACCTGATTGAAATGTAAAACTTTGTCTTAAAATTATGATAGTGTTAATAACAGTACAGTCCTCTGGGATATACTTAATGTTTGTAATCATATATCAATATTATTATTAATTGAATAATAAATCAAGCGAATTTGTTAACAGGTTCATCACCTACTCTCCGGTGTTGTCAAAGAATTAATTATCAGATGTCTATATAAAATGATACGGTCGTGCGCCGGCCCGGAGTTTGCACGACTGGGCATGGTGTAAGCTGTAGAGGCAAAATCTCGCACAGAATATCAAGCGGCTCTTCATATATTATGTAAGTAAAACCATAATACTAAACACCTTATGGATCTAGTGACAGTGTTCCTCGATTGAGAATATCACGGATATTCTCAGGTCAAGTATGAATATAGTCAAGGGTGTCATTATGTCTGATTTTAGACTTGAAAAAACACACTCAATTCTCCGGTATTTTAATTTGTGCTCGTAATGACGATAATCTAATATGCCTCTCACGTGGTACTGTTATAAACTCTACCAAGTGCGGCACTAATAGCAGCTCTGAATAATCTCACAAAAGTGAAAGGCATATGATGCCTATTTAGGTATAGGGTATAATCAAAACACAAACGGTCGTCCGGCATTCAGTGCGTCTATCGTCCATTGTCGCGGCGTAATCGGTTGATGACGTGTACCTGCAATGACGTCACAATCACGCATACCACAGTCCCTGCGACACAAAGCGCCTCCACGCCAGCTCTAATACTATTAATGGACATCAGATATATTGATAATGTGTACATCATAGAGTTTCTATTGTAGAGTCGTGTAACCTAAACCTAAATCCCAATGAATGTTGAAGTCAGGCATATTGTTGATCATTAAAATTCATTAATGCTATATGTGTAAAAGCATGTTTTCCCTACATTATTTAGTAATAGAAAAAAGAAAATATAACGTACAATAGTAATAAATGTTACTATGAATGTCGCTGTGGGGTTAAAAGTACCTACTTAACTATTTATGGAGAATCTTCGATCTGCCGTGTTAATAGTAAATACTTAACTATGTACCAATACGATAATCGATTGTAGTTGACATGATTTGCAGTAGTGCGTCGATGACGTAAGGTTAGGAGGTTATTGTTATTTTAAGCTGTTCCAAGAGTATTGTCTACCAACTAACAGAAGGCGTTTGGCTTGACAACAATAAATACTCTACTTGGAGTACTCGAAGTATGTACATACTGTAACTGTACACCTCGCAAATGACTTCAAATAAAAAAAGCCCTGTACTTATTGTAATACACTATATGTATATTGTGGAGTATGTTTCCTTAATGAACTACAACATTTACGTGGCAAAATGTGGATCATTGAGTTAAAATAATTTATAAGGTACTTAACAAAGGAGAATAAAGGAGATGTACAAACACGCCAGCTGTATTTATAAACTTTAGAGGTAGGCATGATGTTGAATGTTGATGTTTGAATTCTGGAATTAATTTAAGCATAATGTAGAACCCTTTAGTAGTACATTGTAGTCAATAATGTCGACAAAAGGGTAATTTTTCGTGTCTCAACAATCGTCAGAATTATGCCGGCCTATACAATCGCAAAGATATGAGCCAATTAACAAGTCAGATAATATGGGAAATATATCTCATTAACAGTGATTATATGAATGCAATGCAATGCATCCAGCCCTGTATTATATACTGCCCACTACTGAGCACGAGCCTCCTCTACAGCTGAGAGGGGTTAGGCCTTAGTCCACCACGCTGGCCTAGTGCGGGTCGGCAGTGTTGGCACACATCAAATTCGAGAAGTCAGAGATGTGTGCCTTGGGTTTCGAACCTGAGGACGTTGTCTCGGCAGACCGTTCCATTCCCAACTAGGCTATCGTTCACTTGATTATATGAATACTTATGATATAAACTCATTCAAAAATGTGACTGTTGAATGAGTGCATAGTGCTGAACTCAGACACACATTCTAATTTGCTACGATGAGTATAGAGTATCGAGTGTGAGCCGTGAAAGATTTTTCTATAACATCTAGATCCAAAATAAATACTTATGCAATACTTGTTGATGCTCGTGGTTTCACCCGCGTGAAAAGCCTTTCCCGCTATAAAAATATCTAAATCACTGCCTCGGTGGCGTAGTTGTATTGCGTACGCGTTACGAGTACGATTTGCGTTCTGATGTCCTGGGTTCGAATCCTGGGTCGGGACAAAAACATAGTGACTGGGTTTTTCCATCTTAAAAATTACTCAGTCGCAGCTCGGAGTCAGGAAGTTGGCGGTGTGATACCCCCGTGCCTCGGAAAGCACGTAAAGCCTTTGGTCCAGCGCCTGATCTCTCTCCGGTCATGTCGGATTGCCGTCTCACCGGACTATGAGGGTGAAGGAATAGCGAGTGCACTTGTGTATTCCGCACACACTTGTGCACTATAATATCTCCTGCGTACCTGGCTGATCTCCGTTGAGATTGGCCGGCGTGGCCGAAATCGGCTAGGAAGGGATTATTATGATTATTATTATTATCTAAATCACTGTAACGATGGATCGCTATGGAATACTATGGATAACACCATATGTACGACGCCTGCGCCATAATCCAACTTAAAAAATCTGATATCCCACGGGAGCAAATTACCGGGATAAAACGCATATAGACTCCATGGATGTTAATCCAGGACAATTGACGATTCGCAACCGGGCTCTGTCTGGTTGCCCACTCAGTCGGTCGGCGATGCATTTCTCACAAACCGTTTGTACGTTAGAAGAAACCAGGTCACGTAGTTTTTGGCCAAGTTCCACAACAATCGACTCGCAACTGTGAGTGCTCTAATCGACGAACGTGCCCTGAACCCATCGCGAACGGTATGCGCATCAATATTGTCACTATGTAGTATATTGGAAAATTCAATCACTGTTATATTGTTATAATATTTACCTATTCTGTTTCTATTTACCTCACAAATAACCCAAGATTCAAAGACGAAAGTGTTAAGTGACTGTTAATGCCGTACGTGCTCGATTCCCTATTGTCTACTATAAGAAAACTTACTGACTGGTGTACCGCACATTCGCGGCGTATTCGGCGCATATTCGGGTTTCGTTCGACGGACTATATACACTGTTACAACTTACAGTAAATACAGACAAACATATGGCTACTGTTTTATTATGCGCGTATATTTTTACATAAGCGCTGCTTAGCTGGTTAGCTCGCATCCTCTTAACTCACAATATAATAGTCATATAAAGACGTTAATTATTAGCAGTGCCATTAATCGGTAGTCTGTACGATATCGCAATGATTATTTTGAGTAAGAAATATTATGTTATAATAAAGACATTCAACAGTATAGTTAGTTTAGGAGTCTTTGTGTAATAACAATGTATTTTTTGTATATCTTATTAATATTATTATTTAGCTAAAAATCAATTTGTGTTTTTGTTTAATGCAAATCATTTATAAAAAACGCATGCTCACGCCTTTTATCCCCAAAGGGGTAGGCAGAGGCGCAACTAGTGCACCCACTTTTCGCCAAGCGTATTCCGTCCCATGATGTGATAGGGGGCGAGCCTATCGCCATACCGGGCACAAATTCCAGACTCCGGGCTGATACTGAATAGAAAAATCCAATATCACTTTGCCCGACCCGGGGATCGAACCCGAGACCTCAGCCTTGCAGTCGTACCGTAATACAACTACGCCACCGAGGCAGTCATCATCATCATTTATAAATTACAGAATTTCAGTTTTGTGTTTATTATTTTTATCACGCGAGCTAACTGTCTTGTTAATAATTAACAAACCCCTTTTCGAGGATTAAATGTAGATTAGATCACTCGTTAGAACGTTTCCTTCCTTATAACAAAAATAGCTTAAAAACGTTTTAGCCATTTCGGCTGTTAGCCCGGAGAAACAAACAAATTCTAAAACGCAATTTTATATTTTGGTAGCTTACAAATATAAGACCATAATCTAAGAAGAAGGTGCTTATGGTGCTTATAGCGTGCTTGTATTATATTCATACAGATGAACCATATGAGATAAAGGGCACGTTGTTTACCGAGCTCTTGGCTGCCTCAGTATCTGAGCGCACTAGATGTTGATTCGACGCACAGACGCGATGTAGATATTGACCTAAGCGTCGGGAACCAGGTCAGCCGGCGAGTTACTGTACATTTCACTAACCTCCTGCTATCTACTTTATCCCTCCCAGTTGAAAGTTCACTCGGTAACACAAAACCTGTAGGAGTTGGTCGCGAGATGGTTCCGTATATTAGGGGGATTATTGTATCCCTATATAAGTTTCCTAATTATAATTTCTATTGCTAGTAAATAAGATATTGACATACTACATAATATTATTATATACCACTGCCACTCGACGAATTAAGATTCGTCGACTCCGGTTTTTAAATACTTCGTATACTTTATGTACTTCATATCATTTATAATATACCTTGCATATTTGCTGCGAGCATGCGTATACCTTATATTTCCTATATGTACTTCATGTTACGCGTACATCATAATAATATTATCTTTTACTAGCTGGCTCGGCGAACTTCGTATCGCTTCAGAAACAATTAATTTTGTGTTAACTTATTAGCTGAATTAAACTATGTTTTTTATAGAGATTAAATGAATACTGAAAATGAATTAAACTCAATAAATGTACAAAAATCAAAATTATAAATCATACATTCATATACAGAGACAGAGAGAGGTTGAGACTATTGAGCGTGATAGGCCACGATCTTGACATACCTCTTTCGCCTCTTCCACATTCAGTTTTCCACATAATATATTATTTTCGCCGGTTAAGAGCATCCCCTCCATCCGTACCATCCACATTTGCTGACTCGTCTTTCAACCATCCTCTCCACGTGCCCAAACTATCTCAGCATACTTATTTTAATCTTAGTCACCACACCATCTTTCAATTTATAACACTCTTTTATCATAATATACCCCATGCGATCAGCAATAGTGACTCCTCATGTACTACCTAAGGAGTGCATTTCCATCGCATTTACTCGACTTTCATGCTTCTTCTACCAAACCAGTATTCACTTTCATACATAAGCGTCGACAACAGCACATCATTGTGAATTACCATTCTTACTCCCTTTACCCTGATACAGGTTGATGTTGTATTACGGTACCACTGCAGTGCTGAGGTCTCGGGTTCGTTCCCCAGGTCGGGCAAAAGTGGTATTGGGTTTTACTACTCAGTATGCCCGGATTCTAGAATTTGAGCCCGATATGGCAATAGGTTCGCCCCCTATCACATCATGGGACGGAATACGTACGGCGAAAAGTGTTTGCACTAGTTGCGCCTTTGCCTACCCCTTCGAAGATAAAAAGCATGAGTGTGTGTATATATATTCTTTATGTCCTTTATAATATACAATGTTAGCTGTCGATTAAAATGCATATTTTCATAGAAGTATAGTCTTCCCGCCCATGCAATTTTAATGCTCACAACTATTGTGATTATTATACTCACCATACGTCACAGTAAAAACAAAATCATATAGGTACATTGATGTATTAAAAAACCCATAGGTACCTAAATATTATGTTGAAATATTTCATCAAAGATTAAAAGTGAATAAAGATTATGTATGTTTTTCCGGCAGCCGAAATCAATAAATACTCGTATTTTCATTTTACTGAATCCTGAAAAAGTCAACTAAAAGCAAGCGAGCGCGCTCGGGACAACATAGTTTGAGAAAAAAACGGAATGACTTCACAGTTTAGGTAAGCAGCCACTCAGTGGCGCGGGTAGGGGGCGAGCGGGGAGTATTCCAACTTGGTCGACACTATTTTAAAGTTTAAGTCTGATTTTCTGCTCAGTTCATGTCACGTGAAGTTTGGCTAGGCGATATGACTCGCCGAGGGCTATTGTCGCTCGTAGGTGAAGTTTATCGAGTGTGTTTAAGTTTCTTGTTGATAAAAATTCGAGAAGCTGAGAATTTTATTAATTAGCCACTAGGAAAAGAAAATAAAAGTTTAAACACCTCTTTGCAGAGATTCGTAATTATTGTACATATATATTTGTCGGGTAATTCCTTTTTATTAATCCCATTGAGGGTGTCTGAATATATAACGTCGGGTAAGATAAAATAATAATCGTGAAAAACTAGTCGAGATGTCAAACTGGTAGTGGGAGCGACAGTTGGGTGTATAAAAAGGGTGCCTAATCATATGAAGCAATTAGTTCAGTGCAGTTCGATACTAAGTAGTAACTATGGTGGTTTTCATATCAGTCAATGCTTAGTAAAGCGGTTACTATGTTAAATCGGGTTGTTACTAGGTGAGTCGATTACTGTTGAGAAGTTTGGTTAAGTAATTGTCTCAATTACCAATGTGTTATAATAAGTAAAGTTAATAGTGAATCCTGACGTGGTATTGTACTCTGTGAACATTTGATAACGTAACAATTGATCAACGAACAATAAATAGTGAGTTGAACAGATAATTCGTTTGTGACTTTTATTATGTGTGCCTACGTATACCTATCGGCCGACGCTGTCTCCGACATCAGAACTGGGATAAACAATCAATGCCCACAGAAATAGATTGTGCTCACTACATATGTACGCTATGTGGAATACATCGTACGATGGACATATTTGACTACCCGCAATTTACGTGAAGAAAGAAATTGCGCTGAGTAATATCTGAATAAGAACTAGACTACAACGTGAATAAAAGTGGACACGTGTGAAACATAGCCATCGCATGTTTATTTCTGACGTCATCTGCTTACGGCTTCAAATGAATAAGGATCTGCGTGTGTACCGCGATCAAACTGTTGTGTACCGCGACCAAACTGTTAGTGTTCAAACGTTCCTGTTGGTGTTCAAACGTTCCTGTTGGTGCTCAAACGTTCCTGTGGTGTGCAAACGTTCCGGTAGATGTGCTGCCGACGTACGACGTGCGACGCACCATACGTCGTAGTGGGTGTCCCGGGCAACGTGACTACACGATTGCCTAGTACCGGTTGATGCTAACTGCTGCATCGCGTATCACGTGTGGCTATCTGTGACGACAGATATGATGCTTACTGCAGCGGTAGAGGAAGTCTGGTATCGTATGACCCATAACCCTTGTTTGAGGGTTCTGGTTTCTTTTATTTCTTGGTAACCTTTACAAATATTGAGATCTTGTTTAACAGGGCATGTGCAGACATGGATTTACGACCATTTTGTGGTTATTGTTGGTACAGAGCTGTCCCTAAACTTAAGGACTTGGAGAAAAATACCAGTTGTAGTAAACAATGACTGTACATGGCCTTTGGTGACAAAAGTGATCTAGGTGCACAGTGTTCGGTCTGAAGGACTGCTGGCCTTTCTTAGTCAAGGTTTCGGATCGCAACACTGTACTGTTTAAAACTTTGGATTAAGAGCGAGTCGTGCGATAATTTTAAAGTTGTCCTCGTGTTAAGATGACTACTGAATTCTTGCTCAAAGATTGATGCGAGACTTGATTAAAGTCCAGGATAGGGTGAACGGTTTGATGCTGTTGTGATATTTTTGATTGCAGGAACTGAAGATCCTAGCAGGGAGTACTTAATGTATTCAGCGTTACAAGACTCCGTAAACTGTGACTCCTGAAGAGTCTCTGTGGGATCCTTTGGTGGATCTGACGTTAACTGCGGTGATATAGGAGGATTTGGTATCGTATCACTCGTAACCCTTGTTTGAGGGTTATGGTTTCCTTTATTTCTCCGTAATCTCCACAAAAGTTGGGATCTCGTTTTACCACGTGGTGGTGACTGGAGATTCTGCCCACACCACTTCACAAGTGGATTTGCTTGTTGTAGCAATGAGAATGCCGTCCAGATATAATAGCCGTGGTGTTTCACTTTCGAGTACTTACTAGGTTTAAAGATATTCCGTTAAATGGCAATTTGGGTAAGAAATACTGTACCTACATGGTCCCAATTGATAAAACTTTTAATTTCAATAGTTTTGATATCACTATTACACAAGCATAGTCTATAGCCGTACTTCCACCAGAGTCTTATATTGTGAGAATAGTGAATACATTACAATCTGTTTACTATGTGTGGCCTGTGTATCGCGAGACTATAACGTGATCACCTACTGGATCTAAATCATTGAAGCAAATTCGGTACAGATGAAATCAAGAATAACTGAAGTAGTCATTGTAGTAGCATAAGGAGGAATCTTAATCAAAGGTCAAAATAGGCCGAACGGTGTGTTGTTGTTTTTGTTTTTCTTGGCTTTCAGGAACAGAGATCTGCGTAGTGTGTGCTCAGTGCAGACCAGTGTACTTCAGGCTGTGCGAAGATGCGCGGTCCATGCCGTGCGGATACGCGCTCCAGGGAGTGTGGGTACGCGCTCCAGGGGTGTGCGGGTACGCGCTCCAGGGTGTGCGGATACGCATTCCAGGGTGTGTGGATGCGCGCACTCCAGTCCGCGCAGATGCGGAAAGGCGCGGAACGGCGCGCTCTAAGCTGCGCAAATGCGGAAAGGCGCAGAATGACACGGTTCAGGTTGCGCGGACATGGGACTGCGCACTCCACTATATTTGGAGTGGCACGGATGTCGAGCGTTGGCCTGGCAGGTGCATTTTTCAATGCATATTGGGTGAAGGACATGTGTAACCTACTATGCTATAGGTACGAGTCAACCCGCCTCCGAAGGTACTCTTGCGGGTGCTGTACTCTTTAGTCCCTGTTGCCGTCGCGAGGTCCTGAGAAGTTCTATACGGCGCGTAATGTGAGTGCTGCGCCGATCAGTGTAGCTAGTAAGCACCTACAAAGGGAAGGCCTCTATTGATTGTCAATTGACGTTTGAATGCTGTCAATTTTAGGGTGGCCCTTTATAAGTTTGCAGCTCCGCGAGGAAGATTCTTGCACTCGGGTGAGAAGTTTTCATTCTGCCATGTCTTATTATTTTGTTAGTTTTTTTTTTTTATAAAGAGTGGATGTTTTCTTATTTTTTTTTGCAAATTTAAAGATTGATCTGAGTACAAAACGCTTGGCAACCGTCTAAGTTTTGTCAGTATGCCGCAGGTTAAACAATGAACACATTCGACTACTAATTGTAATTTTAAAATCCTTCTGTTCCCTTGAATTTGTCTGGTTTAGGCCAGGAATGGCCGAGCGATTTGATGCTGCTGCGTATATTTTCTGTTTGCAGACATTGGAAATTGCTGTTGGTGGTGCCGCGTGTAACGTGTCTGGTCCGGTTCGAGGACTATGTGCAGTGCAGCTACTGAGCCGCTTCCCAGAGGAAATTGTTGCTAATCGTCAGTGGCACTGATCTCCACTTAGTTAAGAATTGTTTGCATTGTATACAGTTTTAGTAACTATTTGACAGCTGTATCATGAGAGTTTGTTACCGTCACTTCTTCTCTCTGGCTATGATACTAGGAGGTGATGGCGGGAGGGCGTTTTGGGGGTGCTGTCTATTTTGTAACAAATGTACGTAAGAGAACTGTCACATGTCAGGAGGTCTATGATCACTATACGTGATCAAACTGAATTTTAAAATTAATTTGTTTCTTAAATTCCTTTTAACTAGAGAGACACTATTGCGAGCTTTTCCTTAACCTTTGGACAATACAAGCGACTGACTATAGTTACTTGTGCCCATGGTCATAGTGGTGACTTTCTTAGCCTGTCGATTATGGTCAGGGGTATGACTACAGAAATAATTTTAAATTCGCTGTGATATTCATTCCTAAGTTTTAATTGAAATTTCGGTTGGGTTCTTGTACTATAATTGGAATTTTAAATTTTCATTAAGTTGAAGTGTTAAATTTTCATGATTTTATGAAATTTGCATTAGCGAAAAATGCTTGAAGGTTAAGTTTTGAGATAATAGATGAAATTAAAGCCGAGACAAGTAGTAGATAGTAATTAAGTTTGTATGTTGATCTGGAGTGGACCGTACCAGAGGTTGTCGTGTAGCCGTAGCTCAGTAAAAATCGCTGCCTACTTTTAAGTGGGGTCGAGCGTGAGTACGCGGTAAGCAGTCAACTCTGGCGGAGGTCGGGTTTCTGAGGAAACCATAGAGTCCGGGAGAGGCTCGGTGTTCCCGTGGGGTTCGCATATGAGAGGTCACATGCAGGGCTTAATTGATTAGATTATTTGGTTTGATTAATGAGATGGACCTTCAGCCATTTTTTTTTGTCTACATTGTTTTTGAAGAGTGTAGTTAAGTTTGCGTGATGATCATACTTTGTGTCATTCAGAGTAACACACGAGGACGTGTGTATTGTCAGAATGGCCGTGTCGGGTAATTCCTTTTTATTAATCCCATTGAGGGTGTCTGAATATATAACGTCGGGTAAGATAAAATAATAATCGTGAAAAACTAGTCGAGATGTCAAACTGGTAGTGGGAGCGACAGTTGGGTGTATAAAAAGGGTGCCTAATCATATGAAGCAATTAGTTCAGTGCAGTTCGATACTAAGTAGTAACTATGGTGGTTTTCATATCAGTCAATGCTTAGTAAAGCGGTTACTATGTTAAATCGGGTTGTTACTAGGTGAGTCGATTACTGTTGAGAAGTTTGGTTAAGTAATTGTCTCAATTACCAATGTGTTATAATAAGTAAAGTTAATAGTGAATCCTGACGTGGTATTGTACTCTGTGAACATTTGATAACGTAACAATTGATCAACGAACAATAAATAGTGAGTTGAACAGATAATTCGTTTGTGACTTTTATTATGTGTGCCTACGTATACCTATCGGCCGACGCTGTCTCCGACATATTTTATTCCCGAACGAATGGTCAGGAAACGCAACCAGTTATTTTTATGATATAGGGGCAAACGAGCATACGGTTCATCCCATGGTAAGTGATCACCGCCGCCCATGAACATCTGCAATACCAGGGGGTATAGAGATGCGTTGCCGGCCTTTTAGGTGGGAATACACGCTTTTTTTTTTTTAAAGTCGCCAGGTCGTATCTGTCCGGAAATGCTGCTGGCGGCAATTGGTTCCATAGTTATGTAGCACGTGGTAAAAAATGTCAGCAGAAACGTACTAACGTGGTGGATTGCCAACCTCCGAGGTGATGTTGATGAAATTTGGAGTTTTGCTGCGTTGTACGGTGATGGAACTCAGCAGCAGGGATAAGTTCGAACAATTCTTCAGAGCACTTCCCGTGGTAAATGCGATAGAGAATGCAGAGCAATGCTAAATCTCTACGCAAAGCCAAATGATCAAGCCGATCGGAAAGAATACGGTCGTCGATGATACGAGCTGCCCGACGTTGAATGCGGTCAAGAGGAAGAAGCTGGTACTGGGGAACTCTTGCCCAAAGATGGGAACAATATTCCATGCGAGGCCGAATCTGCGCCTTATAAAGTTGCAGACGATGGCCCGACGTGAAATACCGCTTCGATCTGTTGAGCACACCAAGCTTCTTTGAGGCCAATTTGGCCTTACCCTCTAGGTGACCGCGGAACTGAACCTCACTCGATATGCCGACACCAAGAATTCCGATACTGGCTGTGGCAGTTAGAGGAGTGCTATGGAATTGAGGCGAAACGACAAATGGGGATTTTTTTGCGGTAAACGCACAAACTTGTGTCTTTGTGGGGTTGAATTGTACCAAGTTGTATCGGCCCCAATCCAAAACTCCGGACAGTAAGGTCTCGACTTCAGACAAAAGTTTGTTTCGGCACTCGTCAACTTTTTCCCGAGAGATATTGGCTCGGCCGGTATACAGAGCATCACCTGTGCTGTCATCTGCATAGCAATGTATACCGCCAATTTGCAGCATATCATTGACATGCAGAAGAAATAGCGTGGGCGATAGAATTCATTTCTATGCCTTTCTTTTATAAATAGAGAGTCAACTTAATACTTATTTTTTAAAAATTCTGACCAACTCGCGTAAGTACTATAGTATGACAAAATTAAAAATATCACAGCTCTTCCTGCAATACGTATCCAGTACCTGTCGAGTCACAATCCAAGTCTCCTGCGCAAACAAAAGTACGATCATTAAAAGTTGTTTAATTTTAAATGAATAAGCGACGATTAAGGAATAATATTATGTGGTTTCGAAATGTCATATAGTGCGGGGCAGGTAGAGAGGAGGTAGCGCCGTGTGGAGTCCAGAGTACAGACACAATGTATTTCGAGACACCACATTCAATCTAGCCAGCCACTGTGCGCCATCGACAGTCGATTACTAGCTTGCGAGCTGGCGCGAACCACGGGAGACAAAATTTATGGTACTATTTTCGAACACAACACTATCAATATCAATAAAAGCAACTTACCTACATAATATTTGGCAAAAAATATAGTTGAAGAGGCTACGGAATTAAACCTACGACGAGGCAAAAATTTCTAATACGCAATAATTTGTTTCAATTCTGTTCTGTCCTTCTAATACCGCATTTAGACTATTAGCGAATAATTTGCCGAATAACTTGGCGAATAATTATGAATTATAAATAACGAATACACCTGAATAAACTGTTTACACTCTCGTTTTCATGCATATGCGTCTGTACTCGGAAAGTATCTAAATTAGGATTGATTCTTCTCGTAAATCCTGAATCTTGATAAAATAGGTACTTGTATAAAAAAATAAGCGAATTTACTACGTACATACCTGTTGTGTCAAGTAAGGTAAGTAGAGTGCAGTTGACCAATGAGAGTCTCAGCGTCTCTCGACTGTTGCACGAATTCTGCCGGCATTCGTGTGGTTATGATATTCGAAGTGGTTGGTATATTTATTTAGAAATTACACATATTTTAGCTATAGCGATTAACTTGTAGTTTGTTTACATTGTCTGACTGATCCAATATCACATCAAATCGTGATACAATTATATGACAATAACTACATTATCTGGTAGATGTATTGAAGTGAATATCCTCGCTACCGCTTATGATTGGCGCCAGTCACGTCGGAGATAGAGGTTATTCCCGGCGGGTTGGCAAACACGATAAGTAATTTTGAAACTGCTCCGTAAACATATTGCATAATGCGATCAATACCGGATTGGATGAAGCCGTTCGTGCCGAGAATACTGTTAGCCTATTGATTTGACACTTGCACCGGCTGTTCACGCCGCGCCCGCACTCTCAACCGCCTCCGCTCTCGCTTCTGCTTATGATTGCAAGTGCATCCACGCCACACGTGTCGATGTTTTCCCTTCCTTTATACAAGAGGTGTCCCGTATGTGTGCGCTAGATTATTGTGTCAAGCTTTAGTTTCTAACGTGATTTTGTTGATGAATTTCATTTGTATAGGATGTTCATCTTAAAACATTAGGAAAAAGCGCAATGTGTTCAATGCTTCGCAGTGAATTAGGTACTCAAAGTAACTACTACTGTTTGTGAGTGTCGCTAGTCTTGGCGCTTACCATCCGCTGAACAAATTGCTCGTCTCGTCATTAAGTTGTATTACAAATAATAAAAACGAACGTCTACACTGCTAACGTACTATTTTCCTAATAGAATCACGTAAAGCGATGTCCATAGCTTCACGTATGGATTGCTATAATTTAATTCCAGAACTTAAAACAATAATTGCAATTCCAATTCTATTTAATTCTTTATAGGAACCGGTGCCGGTCCCGGGGCGCGATGTCATCCCGACCGTGGGCTATTTGCACTCGTTCGCCGCGTGTGCTCACTGCGCGCGGAGTACGAGAAAGATGTAAAGCGCTGCCCGGGGACGAGTCACGCGGTAATTGCTCATAATGTTTGTGGTAAGTACACCACACGAACTATGCGGATAAATTAAATGAGGTAATGGCAATTATTAAACAATATTTAGTTATCAAATTAATTTAATTTTATTAAAATACCGATTTAATAAAATATCATAAGGTTCCTTCTCGAAAGGCAATACTTTCGCACACCATGTAAATAATTATGACTAGGAAAGGCTTAGTAATCGTCAAAAACGTGTAAAATATTTTATCGTAATGGTATTTGTAACTTAATTCGACACCGACCTAAAAAAAAAGTTTAAATCCTTCGTCTACTTTCACATGAAAATAGGTATATCCCACAGAATTAAAAAAAATAACTATTACGAAATACTGAATAGTAAAAGTCACTTACTTACTTATTGCTTTTAAAATATATTTTTAATTAGTATATAAAATTGTAACATTGTATTGTTTTGAAATTCGTTTCGGGGATATTAGAGCATAATAATGTAAGTATCCATTGAAATACGTGAGTGATAAATATTCAAAAAGTCAAAAATAGTTTAAAACCCATTTCAATAGTAAGATCTCGTTAATTTGCAAAAACTACAAACCAGCGTGGAGCATAGCGTGCGCAAACATTTGCGTTTCATATTTGCAATTTATTGAGCTTTGGATCGCGCAGCAAACGCGGCGTGTAATAAATCAATAGATTCGTTTGTTTGACGACAAACAGCGGGCAAATCGCGCAAAATACCGACCAAGTACCGTCTGAATAGGACCGCCATCATAATACCTACTGTCGGACATAGCCATTCAAAATTATAGTTATTAATATAATTTCAATTAATGAAACACAAGACACATGGAGTCCTGATCCCATGTAGATAACATAAATCTCGTGTCATTAAGTACAAGTTATTTAGTTTGACAACATCGAATCTCAAAATAAATCATTATGAACTACAAAGTTTTGTTTCAGGGAAGTCGCCACCGATTGTTTCACAGCAGGCTCATTAACCGCTGAACCAATTTTTTGTCACACAATTTTTGTGAACACAATTCTCTGAACGTTTTAGGAAGTTTTGCATATCAGAAAATCCCCAAGCAAATAGAACGCGTAGTGACCCTTCGTTTAACCAGCTCTCCTATCTTACGAACACTCGACGCGGTAATATGTGCATGGAGTGTGTGTTTGGGTTTCATTAACAAGAGCTATCGTATTTTAAGGAAGATAAATATTCAAGCGCGTAAATTGAGTTTGACGGTTTCTTTTTGAAACAGTCCTACACTCACAATACAAGATTATAGATAAGCGTTAGTTTTGTAATAGTTTAAGTTTTATTTTCATGTCGGATGGACCAACTCAAGTGCGTGCCATTGTCACAGACCCATTGTGAAAAAGCATTTATAGTATGATTAGTATGTTTTACTAGATTATTTACCGGTGCGCGAAAATAAATACATTTCTCTGCCGTAGTGACAGCACAACCTATATTTCACATTTTCTATCTTATTGGGCTCATAAAAGGCAGTAAGCACACAATAAGATTCGCTAGTATATTTACCATGATAACTCACAAATGCAATATCCCCTTGCTAGTCAACATATTATTTGAATTGTAGTTACGTCTTAGGCGCAATGAAATTTTTTTTCCGTTGTCGAAAAAAATGTTGCTGAAAACATTTAACTTGGTTAAATTACGACTGCCTTTTTGACTTCAACACCCTTTGTGTAAGTTACCTGTCGAGATGTAATTTAAGCTTCACTACACCACGTAACCTCAGCTCCGTTCACGATTTATTGGTCCTGCGAGAGTTACACTGACCGCACGGATGCAAAGCCACTTTGGTTTTCTAAGATAGTGGTGCTCCGATAGAGTCGGGCCGGTAAATACTATAAGTAGCTATTACTTGTTTTCCCAGTTGCACAATGTGTTTGCCTTTCAACCACCAAGTTACGGCCGTCTCAAACATTATTTATTTTTAACCAACTTCAACAGGAGGAGGCTCCTCAATTCATCGTAAAACATCATTTATGTTAGTAAAAATAAAAATATTTGCAAATTAAAAACACAAATTGGGAAGATTACATTGCTTGTGTTTTAATAAACTCTTATTAACTTATAAATAAAATAAAATAATAAATTTATAATTATATTAATTTTATATACTCTGGTTTGTAGTGGTTATTGAATTTAGTTTTATTTCCGGTTATTTGCTTCATCATCATCAGCCACATGAAGTCCACTCCTGAAAATAGCTTACTAATTGATTACTATTCTCTTAGCAATAGAATGTGATTCTCTTATGAACCTTAAAGTAAGCTAACCTCACCCTCGACACGCTCAAAGAATAGACACAGATGACTGATGGACCTGTGGTTAAACTACTCTACCTCCATCCCATCTGATAACAGGCACAATATAATATACTATGCAAATCACGAGCTGTACTAATCGAAAACTTCACTGAATGTCACTGGAATCGAATCGAGCTCCTACCCAATTTTTCAAATACAGCCTGCCGCTAAAAGCAATATCCCCGAATATTTACTTTAATCGTAAATAAAGAACTTACCACTCCGCAGGAATTGGGTTAAGTTTAAGTAGCGCCTGCGATAAAAGCTTAGTAACTTTAACATATCCACTTTAGACTCAAAAACTTAAGCTCGGAATTGGAACCTCCGCGCTGCGCTACAACGCAACGGGGAAGTTAGAACTGTTTGTTGCGTTGTCATTTAATGCTACTGTTGTTGAGAGTTTGTTTCAAAATATTAGTAGAATCTTTCTTTTTTTTACTGGCTACAATGTCCTACGCACCGAAACATAACAGTCCATGCACACTGTTACGTGGCGGTAGAAATAGACATTGCGGTGGTAGCCACCCAGACGGACTCTTCCATATGAGAGACCTACCACCAGTAAAACCTAACTTTATGTTGGGATAATGCCGTGAGAATATTTAGACAAGCGTAGAACTCTGTTTTGCAGTCAAAATTCAATGAGCTTTGATCATAAAATAACGAATTTCAACATGGTTTTTTTATAATTAATTGGAAAACAGCCCTCGCAAAACCATAAATATTATCAAATTGCTTTTATTTCATTGATCAAAGCGTTTTGTACGGAACAATGAAATGTGTGAAAAATACAACAAAATGAATAAATTATAATAATATATTTTCTATGTATTACTATTAATTATGCACTGAGATGCAAAATTGCGCTTCCGTTATGTAAAAAGCTTTTTATCTGATTTCAAAGAACGAATTGAGAACCTCCTTTTTTTAAGTCGCTTAAAAAGGCTAGATTATAATATGTTCGTTTTAAAATTGTTTTACAATGAAATTATTAAAAAAAATCACAAATCTAATGGTAATTTTCGTTATTATTATGTCCATTTTCAATCATTAGTATCACGATCACCAAGAACAGTCTTACATATCAACAAACGATAACCAATCGAACCATAACATTTTTCAAATATTTATAGAGTAATAATAAAGCATCCAAAATCTAAAATGCATCTATTTCACCCAGACGGACTCTTGCAAGCAAGCAAATTCCCACCCGGATATAGGACCTGAGAAATATCATAATAAGAAAATTACGCACAAATTACATCATGACTCATGTACAATATCCATTATCAGACGATAAATAATGCAATTTTATACAAAGATAAAAAGATAAAAGCAAAGAGATTATAATTTGATTTGATTATAATGAGACCTGCGAAGCTTACAGCTGTATAAAAACATCGACGATGTGTTAATTTTTATACAAATGACTCTCCATAGAAGAAGGGGGAAAGAATCAGACGTAACGCATCCATGCATCCGTGCAGGGCCGAGCCAGTGGGAAGACCGAGCTCTGTCAGGGGCGAAATACACAAGATAAAACAAGCCCATGGCCGGAACTTTAGTGATTTTGATGCGTTGTCAGACGCTATTTATGTGAATAAATGACACGAGCTGCCAAGCACATGTATGGATCCTGCATTCAGCAAATAAAATTATTTGATTTGAGCTGTAGCTTGGTCAAAGATAGTCTAGCCCCACGCAATATCATGGACAGTCTTACCGTCACTTTACGATCTAGAGATACCCAACGGTAAAGACCTGCGCTAGCCTCATTGGTTTTTTCATAATATTTGTTTTATGATTTTTTTCGGAGCGGATCGAAACAGTATAAAAATAAAATAAAATATTCACACATTGCTACTTCGAGGAAAAAAGAGAGGTAGTGTATGCTCTAACAGACACTAGTACATTAAATAATGAGATTTACTACCTAACAAAAATAGTGGTGTTAATTCTAAATTGGCCTGACACTGCTCGGACACCGCACGTGTGAGTAGTCAAATGTCAACGCTCAGACGAATGACATCTACATGAATTGCAATTACTTTGACATTTTGTGCGAGCGCGCCTGTGTGTGTTGGACAAGGAGGGGCAGGGAGGGCGGAGAGTAGGAAGAGAGGACGCTGCGAGTGTCGGTGCATTATTAAGATTAAAGAATCATATCACAAAGGGAGGACGGCTGCGTGACGTGCGAGTGTCGGCCGGCACTCCGAGGGAGAATGAATCGCACAGTTTTAGTTTTTGTGAAGCGACACAGGATTAATAAGGAATGATCTCATACATGTTGTAGTCTGTTTTGGTTATGGTTTGAATGAGATGGTTGGGAGTAGGGGGTATCAATGAATCATAGATTCCAAAAATGTGAAGAAGTCTTTGCAGTTGTGGTGAGTGCAATAGCTCGAGGCCTATAAACTATAAACCTTTACCTACCTACCAGTGTAGCGCTTGTTCATGGCCAGTAATCACGTACTGTAGGTATCCGGCGAATCGATTTGTGGTTTTCGGCTACAAAACCTATATACACATCTACTTATAGTATTGCTATTTGTGCTACCTGCTGAATTTATTTATTATTTCACATGTATAGAGAATAAAATTCAGGTCATGTAAAAACCCCCTTGGAAACATAAAAGTCCAGAAAATCTATCGTCAACAGGATATTTACATCACCACCAGCTTTACTCAATTGGATACTAGCCTCGCCTACATCTCGCCACTGTGTCCGATATTATGTTTACAACCACTTCGCGACGGAAGATCTTTAAAACGTAATAACTAATATGGTGTATTGCAGACTGCAGTGCCTTCCGATGCACTTGTGATCAATGGCGCGCGCCACATCTCCCGGCCGGTGCTCTCAATTACACGACACACAGCGCGGGCTGCGGTCGCACTGCTGGCGGGTAAACAACTAATTTATGAGGTTATGTTCATTCCAACACCACATAGAACATTTAGTAACAATGCTCTGTAAGTCACCGCAGTTCTTATCTGTTGAATAGATGTAAAGTATCGTAATTTTCAATAATTATACCACCTAGAACATGTAGGTACACTGATTATAGGCTGTAGAAAAATATAAAATTGTGATATCCACGCAGTCATAATCGTTCTTGAAGATGAGCATAAGTTATTAATAATTTTATTGTTATTCAAAACTTGACTCGGTGGCGTAGGTGTATTACGGTACGTCTGTAATGCTGAGGCCTCGGGTTCGATCCCCAGATCGGGCAAAGTGATATTGGATTTTTCTATTCAGTATCAGCCCGGAGTCTGGAATTTGTGCCCGATATGTCGATAGGCTCGCCCCCTTTTACATTATGGGGCGGAATACGCACGGTGATAAGTGGGTGCATTAGTTGCGCCTGTGCATACCCCTGCGGGGATAAAATACGTGAGTGTATGTATGTATGTATGTATTCAAAACTTGTGTTGTAAATATAATAAGTTTGTGAGCAGATAATGATCAGATGTATAATAATTATCTCGTTCTCGACGTTCTGGCATAAAACGATTAAATGTTTCAAAATTCCAGGTAATGTCACTAATATTATAATAATAATACCAGCAATAATAATAAGCCGTTGTAACGATTGTCCGACCAGTGAACCGATCTCAAAGCGAATTACGCAGGTCTGCGGCGGATGGCTCCACATCGGAATCGGTTTCCATTATAATTTCTACAGAGACCGAACATTTAGTTGATTACAAAGCGATTTAAATATACAAGTTTTTTACAGATATTTTACCCGACTCCGCCTACGGTAAAGGGGAGTTATGCTTTTAACGGTATGGTTTCTGGTTAGGTTCTTTTATTCTTTTTTATCTTCAATCGACTCGTCAGCCTTAATCAGATGGTTTCATATGCAGGTATGATTTGGGTATTACTCTTTTGAGTAATAGTTAATACCATACTAGAGTGGTTTGTTTTTTGTGTTTTTGTTACTGGTTAGGTAGATAATATTATTATGTTCCCTGTTTTGTCATAGAGGGTGTGTGTGGATTTGGCAAAATAAATACTCATTCGACGAGTCGCCAGTCGCATCATTATGAAAAGTCGAAGAGATGAATCCAGCGCCATCTTAAAGCTACACATTGCCCGAAGCTTCGACTAATGTGTGAAATATTTATTTAATATCATACGGTTTATAAAAAAATATAGCTGAATACATACATGTCTCGGTGGCGTAGTTGTATTACGGTACGACTGCAATGCTGAGGTCTCGGGTTCGATCCCCAGGTCAGGCAGAGTGATATTGGATTTTTCTATTCAGTATCAGCCCGAAGTCTGGAATTTGTGCCCGATATGGCGATAGGCTCGCCCCCTATCACATCATGGGACGGAATACGCACGGCGAAAAGTGGGTGCACTAGTTGCGCCTCTGCCTACCCCTTCGGGAATAAAAGGCGTGAGTATGCGTATACGAATACATACATAGTAAAATAATAAAATAAATCTTTAAATTTTTATTGTAATATTTACTGCAAATAGAAAACAAGAAAGTAATAAAGTAAATCCCACGCATAGACGTCGTCTAATTTGAGGTCTCAAATCAGAGCATTGAGCTTCGAATAATTAAGCGCGACCTTAGGGAATAACCGCGGGGTCGGGACTCGGGAACCCCAATCCACTTTAATAGACCTCCAGGCTGTATTGCACGCCCACAGCGTGATTAAATCGCTTTTATATTTTATTGTGCAAAATATTTTGCCTCAATATATTTTAAAGAAATATAGTAGATATTCACGACTGTTTATGAAAAATGTTTTGATCGGATGTTTTTGAATGAATTTTATGTATTGAATGTTTCTTTACCGGTGGTAGGTCTCTCGTATGTAAGGGGCCGTCTGGGTAGGTATCACCACAATGTCTATTTTTACCGCCAAGCAGTAGTGTGCATGCACTGTTGTGTTCCGGTTTGAAGGACATTGTAGCTAGCGTAATTACTAGGCATTATGAGACTTAAAATCTAATGTCTCAGGATGACGAGCGCAGTGGAGTGCAAACAGTACTTTGTACTTAAAAGTTCGGTATGGTGTTACTACTGTTTATGGGCGCCCGTATCACTTACCATCAGGCGAGCGGCATGTTCGTCTTGTTAGTCTGTAGACCAAAAAACTGATTTCTGTTTACTTTGCGAACTATTGGCGAATTTATCGCTATCATATTTTAATCAATTCGGCCACTGATGTTACGGCAGCAGTCCAGACTTGCAAACTGTTCATCATAATTCATTTTCTCAGCTTGAACAATCATCAGTTTTAATTTGTACTAAAATCACACATGAGATAAATTGGAATTTGTAAATGCGATGAACATAAACATAGTTATGATAAGTGTACTAATCCTACGCCTACACTTTAGCAATAAAGCATCAGCAGTTAACGAATTCGTTGCAATAAAATCGCTTCTCTACCCACTGATGGACCCGCTAGTCTAACACGCGCACCAACGCCTAGCCATTAACTAATTGCTCGGAAAAATGTCACCTTCCCGCCATTGAGCTGCAGCGTGCGCCGCTCTCCGCGCTGTCAGTAACGCGCACAAAGGGTGCCTCAGCAGAGGACTTTTAGAGTGTTAGCCTCACCAATTTGGCAGACTTGTTTGACGTCTGCCTACGTAATGGAGATCCGTTGTAAGCGTAGGCTTGGGTTACATCAGAGTACAAATTAATTATGGCAACCGTTTAGGTGTCGGATTTTGTTTAATTATTTCAGAGGAGGTCGGGAGATTTTATTTCACATAATTGTAACTAAATACATTTAAATTTTGTTGTTATTACTTTTAATGGAGACTTGAGTTTCAACAACTTTTTTTAACAAGAACCTATATATGGATCCTGGCGCCCGACATAATATATTTTATTTGGCTATAATTATTGTCACCAGTGATAATAATAATATGAAGCAGATACGTTAGCATAGCATAGCATAGCAAGTCGTTATAACCATGTATTCAACTTTTGGACGTATTTTTGTTTTGGCTAATTAGTTAATCTCAGATGTAAATTCATATTGATTTAACGAATGTCACCTTATATTATAAAAAAAACAGCAATGCCACGTGTCAATAACATTTAGAAAGCAGGTCGCCGTTGATGGAAGCAGGCGAGGAGAGTGAAGCACCCGAGTGAGTGCA
The DNA here is from genome assembly GCA_947568825.1 of Sphinx pinastri. NCBI lineage: Eukaryota > Metazoa > Arthropoda > Insecta > Lepidoptera > Sphingidae > Sphinx > Sphinx pinastri. The sequence continues at coordinate 267,164 of OX387617.1, forward strand.
GGCGGCCCTCCACACGAGTGCCGAGCCGATACAATGCATGTTCTTACACTTACGACAGAGAGAACTCCTTGGCCTATGTCCTTTTATGTTATGGGAATAGTAAAGAGTTTAAAGCATATTTGGTTTTGCTAACGGATGAACCCTCGTGAAAGCACTTTCGAGGAATAAAAGTACCTTTGTGATTTCAGCTACACTATTAAGTATTCCATGTCTGAATCCATGATTTGATATATAGGTGCATACATTATATTAAAATCTATTGAAAAGTTTTTGCGTAATCTAACTTACACCCAAACATACCAGACGCGGATGTTGAGCAATTTCTGTTATTTTGGAGTTTATTACATACAAAATAATTTCATTCTGTTCTGGGAATTTTGTAAAAACTTTATTGAATTCTAGGAAAAATAATCACCTTAAAAAGCTAGTACATTCGAGGAGTAAATTACTCGAATAATATAAAATTCTAGGGATTTCGCGCCAACGTTCCATGTAGTAACTGCAAGCAGGCAGAGTGTTAAGCGAGGTGGTGGTTTGTTTCTTCTTTTTTAAAGCGCGTTTAGATTTAGTGGTACGATATAAATGCATAGTAACACATTTTCTTAAAACACCTACGATGCCATTCCCCCAAGACGCAATTAGATTTGTAAACACTTAAGGCCCTAATATAACAATAACATACATACATAAACTCACATCTTTCTCCCATTGGGGTAGGCAGAGACTATGGAGTGCCAAGTGCTACGATCCAAGCATACCTCTTCCGCTTCCTTCACAGTCATCAGTCTCTTCATACATGCTCGTCGGTTACGAGAACTCCTTATGTGACTTTTGATTTCCTTAAGAGGTCGCCAATTTAGTCCATGAAGGTACGTCTAGGACGTCTCCGTCCGACACTACCACTCACTTTCCCGACATAGATTTCTTCCGTTGCTCGCCATTCATCCATCCTTTCAATGTGGCCAAACCACCGAAGCATTCCTTTCTCAATCTTAGTAACTACATCTTCTTTCAATCCACATTTTTCTTTTATCACGCTATTCCTCACTATATCATTTACTTTCAGCCCACATACTTCTCAAAGCTCTTATCTCTACTGTATTTACCTTACTTACATGCTTGCTCTGCCACAGCCACGACTCACTCCCACACATTAGTGTTGGCACCAGGACTCCTTGGTGAATATAACAATAAATATTTTAATATTGATTCATCTTCCTATTGTCATCCAGTTTCAGCTCTTATTCAACTATTATATGGATGCAACGCAAAATTTTTATTCAGAAAAACCGACGAGTTGCTGCCTGACGCTTTTCACACGGCCAGTGACATTACTCGAGCCAAATAAATCTCCCATTTCCCAATGCTCAATCCCACCCTTAAAGATTGGTACCATAATCTAGCGATCTAAGCCTGTTACCTCTACAGGAGCTTACTATGTTGCGAAATTAGTTCGCTAGATAACATCTAAAGTAGGTACGCAGCGATGTTATCTATAATGAAGGTTTACACATTATACGTCTACGTAATATAATTAAGTCCAGGCCTGTGCAGCTGAGTATCTGTTGAGTGCTAAGGCAGAGGTGCATTGCATCTACTCGCTAATAGTATTTCTGTTTTGAAATGTAGGGACGGTAAACTGATTGTCTCTGTAAGACACGGACGCTTTCTACGCTTAAGACAGTTGGAGTTTCGGCCATTCATCTTTCTTGCAAATGCGGCTTGGTAGACATCACAGAGTTATGAAATTCTTCCAGAAAATTTTAAGAAGCAAATTTTTTCGCGATTTATCTTTCGACAGACCGATGCACTTACGCGTACCTCCCAATACATACCATAACATGGGACTAATTCAATACTAGGCAAACCCATTATGTTTTTGGAATCCAATAAATATCTTGTTTTTTACTTCTCGATTAGGAAACGTACCTTGTACTTCCGATATTCAATTACGGTGTTACTAGAGCAATATCTTAAATGATTGGAGTGCAGATAGTGTGCTAGGTAAATACACACGGTTCTCTGTGTTCAGATCCCACAATCAGTATCAATACAGAGCCCCGAGCGATGCAATTCTAAGACAATGTATGTAGGCCAGGTTAGGTACATGTTTTATAATTATTGATATAGCTGTACACAATCTATGACATAATTATATTAGAACTACTGAATGTACTAACTCGACCGGCATAATTCCATTGATTAAAAACGAGCGTGAAGTGGGTGTTGTTACATTTAATCTTCTTCAGCCTTTAGAAGTCCACTGCCGAACATAGGCCTCCCCCAAAGATTTCCAGGCCAACCTGTCAGAAGCGGCCTGCATCCAGCGGGTTCCTGCGACCTTCACAAGGTCGTCCGTCCACCTTGTAGGAGGACGTCCCACGTTGCGCTTGCCAGTACGTGGCCTCCACTCGAGAACTTTTCTACCCCATCTGTTGTCAGTTCTACGAGCTAATGTGCCCTGCCCACTGCCACTTTAGCTTGCTAATCCGCTGGGCTATGTCGGCGACTTTCGTTCTTCTACGGATCTCTTCATTTCTGATTTGATCGCGTAGAGAAACGCCGAGCATTGCCCTCTCCATAGCTCGCTGAGTGACAGTGAGCCGTCTTAGGCGGTCCATAGTGAGACGCCACGTTTCAGAGCCGTATGTCATCACTGGTAACACACATTGGTTAAAGACTTTTGTCTTTAGGCACTGCGGTATTTTGGACGAGAAGACCTTGCCTAGTTTCCCGAACGCTGCCCAACCAAGCTGGATTCGACGATTGACCTCTCTCTCAAAGTTGGAACTGCCTGAGTTGTTGTTGCATTTAATATGACGTTATAATTTCCGAAGACTCCTTTTTAATCCCTAATTATTATAAGCGGTAGAGGCCATGAAGTACGGTACTTGCTGGTGCATGCTATGCAATAAAATAATATAAATACGCTTTCCATGAAAGCGAATGGTAGACCGCATGCATAACACCCCTTAGAGCCGTATCAAAACGGTGAAATGTATTGTTTATTCTTAAGTTATTTTTAAAACGTTACATGTCTACTATGTTGGCAAACATATTTCATTTGCCAGTAAATTAACATTACTTTTATCTGTAAGTCGAGTACACTAAATATCCGCCGCGCAGTAACCCGCCGCTATTCTTCGGTACAACAGTATTCTAGCAATAAACTCTTAGCTGTATCGTTCCGTAACATTTTACACCACATTTCCTGGAGCCTCCCACCCCCGGCCACCTCCCCATCCTCCGCCCGCAGCTCGAGCCTTAAGCCTGTAAACTTTAACTGCGCAACACTTGCAGCTATGAAACGTGGAAACAATTACTCGGGGCATCCACTCCATCTATTAAAATGGTTAATACTTCTTCACCGTTTCTTGTTTTGGGCAAAGAATATTAAGTTTTACACAAAACATATTTGCCATATCATTAACCTGTGAAACTCTTGGCCGGCATACGAATTATTATTAATTACGGGATCTTATTCGATTAAAAACTGTAATGGAACAGTAGCCTAAAATTGTGGCGACATGCGGTTGAGAGATGTTATGTGATATTATTTTACTCATTAACATTTTACTAAGACTGTACTATCAGATGGGGCTAAGTTACTTTGCTACTCCTAAATAAAAGAAGACAGGATTTTTTTTTTGGCTGGGTTACAGATGAAGCTCTGATGATGTATCTAGTATCTACCGACAAGTATTAAATTATGGAATCTTGTTGATTATTGCATAATTATAAACAAAAAAGAGAATTTGAATACCTTTTGCTAACAATACAACGAGGCTCATAACTAAAACTATATTTAAATATTACTTTAATCTTCATAAATCTTTTCGTTCCTTCCGCCGATTCCAGGTACTTTTGACCTGGCTTTTACCGAAAATGTCAGATATCTAACTTTCGAAGGTTCGGTGCGGTCGACCCCTACCAGCTCTTCCATCCACACTCGCCTTATCAATATCCTATCACCCATCGTCTCGAAAAGCTCTAAGCATCTTAGCATATCCTTCTCAATTTTCTTCTCTGTTACTCCACACATGTCTGCTTAAATTTTCCTTTCATGCTTTTTCTGCCATACTCAGCTTTCACTACCATACATAAAAGTTGGTAATAACACTTCTCTATAAACAGCCTCTTATTAATTTTGAAAATTGATATCTCTCTAGTGTATTTATTTCCAGTGCGCGCAGTTCGAACGCATCAAGATTCTTTGAACCAACGTCTGGGTTACTTCATGTAAATTCCAATGAAAATGTAAAAGCAGCTACGAGCTCTTGATGGACTCTGATAAGATTAAATATAAAAGCGTCTAGCACTTTTATAAAAGGTGCTGTTTTTAAGTAACTAGAAAAGTTTCATGATTGGCCTTTTTAAATTCCATTTTAGGTCGTTCTTACATAATGTCAGCCTTGTATGATGTAACCAGATAATCGGGTATAACGGTCGATGTTATTATTATGCAATGTTTTTTAATAATATGATACATATAAACAATACTTAACTAAATAAAACAAAAAATCTACTATTATTATAATTATAAGGTTTATTAAGATGTCTGGAAGTTTGTTAGAAGTAAATTTATGAGTTAAGCGACTGGCAGGGTCGCCATGATTGAAACTAGACATGTGTTGATGGTGTTTGATCCTTTATTATACTTAACTGATTCACATATTACAACCTATATAGGTACTCTACACACTACAAACTATTGAATAGATTTGGATGAAACAAATGAAAGACCAAGTTCTGAATCAATTTAATATAGGGTTTTTTTTAATACATCAATGAATATAGGTTACTTTTTTCCCAGATGATTGCACACTGAGACTTTTTTTGGGACAGGACGTTTATGACCGCGAACTTGAGAAATTAGTTCGTCTGTAGCAAAAACAAGTGGTTTATATGATGATACAAATTCACCGCCAACCATGAACATCAAAAATATTCATTGTGAGTTCTGCAGATCGGAATAGTCTCGTGAATGTCTTCAAATTTAAATGGTTTGGCAATGGGTAGGTACCAATTAGAAATTGATTCTATGAGGACAATAATAATGAAATAAAACCATTATACTAGAGCAATAATGTTTCAAGTAATTTACTTATTCTTAATGAAATGAAAGGCACGTGACGTACTCGGCGCAGGTTTGATTCCCGGTCGAGGCACGTTCGCGCCCCTCGGTCCCGCTAATCTCTTTACTTAATTGTTCTCCAACTACTGGGTAACTGTCTAAGTAGCGAATGTCAATTATTGTTAATTATCTTGTTTAATCGGTCTGCAACCATATTGATATAAAACCAACACTTTGGAGCTTATACCTATATCCCGGGATTCGGAAAGAATAGAGAGACTCACCATAAACTGAAATTATTTCCTTATACAGATTCGAAACCAAGCCTTTACCAAGAGCAAAAAATTGGTAAAGATTATTTAGAAAACATACATAAAACGATTATTTGTGATGAAAACGAGGCACTCTTAGCCCATGCCTATGGACCATGACGTTCTGTAGTATATGTTAACCAAGGGGTTTAAACTAGAGGCAGGTGTGTGAGAGCTAAATAGTAGGCGATGGACCCGGAACGGTGGGCATCCGATATCGCACTGAGACCTATACGCTTCTCAATATTAGCTAGAACGAAGAAGAAGAGAAGATTTTACATAATAATGCAATAGATGATACTGACTACATAATATTATGTTTTATGTTAATTTATTTTATAATTAAACAGCTAATGTAGATAGTACTCATTTTACGACAATTTATTTGGCAGTATAGATTAGAATAAATCTTTTGTATTTGGTCGACTTATAGATTTATGTGACGAGTAGCTTTTATTAGCAAGCTGTGAAATCGGCCCTAACAATTTAAGAAAAAATATTAAATAATTCAAATAAGAACGAGAAGGTGAGTGGCGTGGGTGGGTCTATAAATATTGTCTCTTTGGTTCAATAGTAACGTATTTGGCTATACACTGGGAAGTTCTGGATACGATTCCCAGGTCGGGAAATAGAGTAAGGGCAGGTGGAAGAAGCATATTATGAGATGAAAAATGTGATCAATATTCCCAATGATTTTTAAGATATAAACACAAGATTTCAGAGCCGTTTTTGAACAGATATGGCATGACCATTAAGCAATCAGTGACGCCATCAGTCCGCCATATCACCAATTAAACTTTACAATGCCAATCCTATAAATATATTTAGATCCAGTTGAAAAAATGGACAATGAAGAACATTTTTAAAAGCACAATGACAGCTCAATTGGATTTAAATTTTCAATTAAAATTATTCTGTAGCAAATCGCCGATAAAAACATTATTGATACGCAATTCATTTGCGAGCACACTCACACGCATGCGCGAGCATGTATGTAGTGCGTACATACACAGACGGTGAAATCTTGTTATAGTTCTGTGGTGAAATGTAAGCCTGTAAATGTCATCAATATTGAAGGAATTTAATTTGAGTATAAAATACATGTAGGTTTCTTTGTTCCGCATTACGAGCGTAGTATAAACAGATTTTTTTTATCGATGGCATAGGTAAGAGGCTACACTGCACTTAATACTTACAAAGTGAGGCCCAAAAAAATGTCTCGGTGGCGTAGTTGTATTACGGTACGACTGCAAGGCTGAGGTCTCGGGTTCGATCCCCGGGTCGGGCAAAGTGATATTGGATTTTTCTATTCAGTATCAGCCCGGAGTCTGGAATGTGTGCCCGGTATGGCGATAGGCTCGCCCCCTATCACATCATGGGACGGAATACGCTTGTCGAAAAGTGGGTGCACTAGTTGCGCCTCTGCCTACCCCTTCGGGGATAAAAGGCGTGAGCATGCATGCAAAAAAATGTCGCCGCCAAGAGATATTTATACATCTCCGGACGGTGGGCACAGTTATGCCGGCCTGCCTTATTACTTCTTTACCCATAAGACATCGCGTTGTAGTAAGGCGGGAGATGCTGATATAGAAGGAATTTTGTGCAGTAGGTATTTGTTTATTTTTATTTTTTATTGCACTGAATGACGAGACGAGCCGCTCGCCTGATGGTGAGCGATACGACCACCCCTACAACAGCAACAGTAGCAACACCATCCAGCACGTTGAGTTACAAAGTAATGTATGGCCTTTCACTGCGCTCGTCATCCTGAGACATAAGATGATGTAAATATAGCTAAATTTCGTGAACTTACCTTTTTTTAACAGTTAATTCGCCGATGAGCACCAATTAGTTGACAAAGCATTGATATCAGTTTTATCTATGATCATGGCGTATCAAACGTCCTAGAAACTCAATATAACGTTTGTTATGCGATTCTGTGATCAACTTTAACAGGTCTGTCAACCAACACGGTGATCAAATCAAAGTAGTTAATTTTACTTTTGGCAACTCAAACGGCACTTTACAAGAGTATTTGACCGCGTATTACTTAATTTTTTCGTTGATCAACCTTTCAGAAACTGGACCTTTCAGCCTTTCAGTATTTACAATATCCTTCAAACCGAAACACAACAATGCATGCACACTGTTGCTTGGCGATAGAAATAGACATTGCGGTGGTACCCACTCAGACGGACTCTTATATATGAGAGATCTACCACCAGTAAATGGTGATAATGGGTAAAGTAAGCAAGTTTGTCGCTCTCTTAAACGCCACTCACTCTCATTGATTTATAAATTATAAGATATTTAAAGATGAGCGTAGCCAAATAATCAGATGAGCCATATCATATATCGAACTAGCGACCTCTCATTTCCGGATCAGTACTTGGCCACTTTGCCTTGATTCCAAGGTGAAAATGACTAGTATGACCTACGCAATGTACTGTAAACCATCCATGATCCTCTCGGGTGCAAAATGCATTTCTCTGTAGATAAAGAACGAGAATTGAGCAGAAAATGCGCATTTTATGTTAGTTTATGATGGCAATGAATTGTGCGGTACATTACACCTAGTGTCACGGAAACCGTAGCTTTATTCCCGCAATGTTTAGAACTTGTGCTGCTTTCAATAAAATATTACGGTAGTTGATTCGATTTTTTTTAGAGTATGGGAGGATTATTGTATTATCCAGTTATCAGAGTGTCGGAATGTTGCAAAATCGGCATGTCGGTGTGTCGGAGGATCAGTGTCGGAAATAAAAAATCATCTTTGGACTCTAGACACTTATCCGTGGCACTTAGCGGCCTACTTGTTAGTAGTCGGTTACCGTATCTTATAGACCAGAGCCGCAGTTCCTGTAGATTTTTTAAAGTTTTTTCTTTAGAGAACTGTTGGGAATTGAGAACGAAAACATTTTGTATGTTATGTTGTTGGCAATTTTTTTTTTTATTTGTTTCTTGTTGTGTTGGCAACTCTCTCTCTCTCCAGAATGTAATGTGTGAACACGTATTTTTCTGAATATAATATTTTATACTAATTTAATGTTCTCCGTTTATTTTAATTGCACCATAAATAATCTTCAAGAACCATCAGGTCCTTGAGTATTATTTAAAATTCTTAGCTCACAACAAATATGCATGAATGCTATAAATCATTAGGAAAATTAAAGAAGCAAGGTATCGCCACGCGCGCCGTGTCCGCGCGGGGGAATAAAGACGCCGTTCCGCGAAATAGAAATTTTACTTACACAATTTTTCTCCACAGACACGAGTGGCATAAACGATGCAGAATACGTTTTTAATAAATGAAAATGCGAGAGAGTAGCTCACATGATGGTTAATAATAACCGTGAGTAGTAGCAACACCACCCAAAATTGCGCTCGTCGCCATAAAAGGTTAGATGTTGATTCTCAATGGACAGTTATTGACGAAGCAAATATTCTCTACTAAGTAATATTATAAGGGCAAACCACATTTAAGCGGTAAGCACACAGGGCAAAGCGGATGATAGCCTAGTTGGGAATGGAACGGTCTGCCGAGGCAATGTCCGGCGGTTCAAACCCCAAGGCACACACCTCTGACTTTTCGAAGTTACGTGTGAATTCTCCATAAGAATCTCGACGGTATGTGAAGTCTGCCAACCCGCACTAGGCCAGCATGGTGAACTGAGGCCTAACCCTTCTCAGTAGTAGAGGCGGCCTTTGCTCAGCAGTGGGCAGTATATAATACAGGGCTGATTGCATTGCATTGCAAACCACTTTACTTCTTTTCTTTTCACGACTAAACCACTGAACCGATTTTATGAAATTTTTCACGGCAATTTATTCCGGGAATGTACATGTTGGGATTATGAACCCGGAAAAAGTCCCACGCGCGTAAAAACGGGAGCAGTCTACTTTATTAAACCCCGACAAAAAAGAGGGGTGTTATAAGTTTGGGGTGTGTATCTGTGTATATGTGTGTCTGTGTATCTGTATATCTGTATGTCTGTCTGTGGCATCGTAGCTCTCAAACGAATGGACCGATTTTGACGCGTTTTTTTTGTTTTAAAGCTGATGTGGCTGTGGCTTTCGCGACGACTCCACTCCACCAACGCAGTTCAAAGATATCTACTTATACGAAAACAAAGATAATTTGGAAGAATAAGTTACAAAAGGAAACATTTTTTTAGTACGTAACATTGACTATTAAGTACAAAAGTTGTATAAAATATATTTTTTTTACATCCCAAAACGTGCTTTTACTTCTCTCGACTTACACATGATCAGTGTTGGTGACGATCACTTGTCACCGTGAGTTGGTGGTTTTCTTCTCATCAGCTATAAAAAAACGCCACAATATCAGCGCAAACATCTGTTTATTGCATACAATTAACATTTAGTAAGGTCATAAAATGCGATGCTTAATTAATCTATACAGATCGCTTACCCGCCGATTTTTCGACCAATATTTTATGCCATTTGGCTTAAGCGGCCGCCCACAAAAATCCAATCGTCAGAAATTCGGAAAAACACAGAGCTCGCTATCTGGGAACGTGGCTATAATCACCCACGAGGACAGCCGACTCGTTCGACCGACGTAGCTGATACGGCGATCGCTGACTGAGCGGTCGGGCGGTCGGGCGCGCGCGTCCCGAGCGGACCGGTGATATCGAAAGCGTATTGTGAGATAAAGAATAAAGCTTTGTGCATACAGCCGAGTATATTGAAGGTTGTACCGCGACCGTAGTATAGGTGACCATTACCGTTTACCATTACCTAAGCGCTTACCATTACCTTATTTTATCATCTACTAGTATTGCTAGCGGCTCCGCCTGCGTGAAAAAGTTTTTCCGGGATAAAAATATTTTCCCGAGATAAAAAGTAGCCCATAGCACTCGGGAGTAATTTAGCTTCCTATTAGTGAAAGACTTTTCAAAATCGGTTCAGTAGTTCCTGAGATTAGCGCCTTCAACCAGACAAACAAACTCTTTATAATATTATAATATTAAGTATAGATTTGTACGACTATAAAAATAATCCAAGTCAAAAAAGAAGTGGCTATAGCTATAAATATTATCTGGGTACATAAAACTTTAAGTAATTTCCTGCAACATTTTTTTTCAATGTTTTTCAGATGCAATATATTTTGTTTCAACAGATATGTATCCCGGATCTTTGAATGAAGGTATAAAATGTAGCGCAAGTAATTTAATTTCAAAAAATCTAAAAGAAGTTCCAGTGAATTTGATGAAAGAGTTGAAACATACGAGTGTGGCGTTTGTAAACATGAACTGGAAAGTAATAAACTCGCGGGCGTGCGGTCGTGTACGAGAGTATACGAGAGTACACACGAGAGCACGACCATGTACGAGTGCACTGTGGTGTGCGTACATAGCTGCTGTGTCTGTACTTGCACTTTTGGGTTTACACGATACCAGCTGCTACAATGAAATGTATCAATGGTACGAATGACATTGCCTTGACTGATAGCTGTGTTTGAAGACCTGATCGTAATAAAGGACTTGTCCAAAAACGGGCCTGAAATTCTAAACAAGACAGTTTATGTATATTTGGATAGAACTCCTGAAAACTAGCCTTTTGCAATAAATCATTTAACTTTAAAGACCTCCGATTTCGAGATTTATGTAATTTTGTTTGGCTTGAAAACTATACTTAATATGAACGTTTTAAAAAAAGTTAGTTATGAATGGAGGGGTCTAAAAATATTTTTTAATGGATTCAAGATCCATATTTGGCCCCTTTAATATCCCTAAAGTTTGAGCCTGTTTAGATTTTGAGGCCCAGCACCCATACAAAAAGCGGACATCTCCTTTATCCAACTAGCGAAATGCGATGTTTGAACTACAGAATTGATTTGATTTGATTTGATTTGATTACTGATGGTAGGTCTCTCAGTATGTAAAAGGCCGTCTGGGTGGGTACCACCGATATGTCTATTTCTACCGCCAAGCAACAGTGTGCATGCACTGTTGTGTTTCGGTTTGAAGGACATTGTAGTCAGTATAACTACTGGACATAATGAGACTTAACATCTTATGTCTCAGGATGACGAGCGCAGTGGAATGCCATACAGTACTTTGTAAGTCTAGGTGCTGGATGGTGTTGCTACTGTTTATGGGTGGTCGTATCACTTACCATCAGGCGAACGGCATGCTCGTCTCGTCATTCAATGCAATAAAATAAACTACATAATAACAGTTTTGCTGTTAACTTAAAAAAAATGTACAAACTTGGATGCGATCTTTCTGTGGTCTCCTATATAATGGGTCGTTTTTTTCTTTATGGGCCATCATAGTCGACAAAACTGTGTAGAGTAATAACAAGTTACCAGAATAGCTTAATTGGTAGAACATTAATCTTTTGTTTTAACAGCGCGGCCCCACTTACAAATAGTATTACAGTAACTCGCCGCACCAACTCTACCGCTGACTCGCTCTGGGTAATCATACTCGTAATGCTGACTTTGTATTGCCAGCGAGAACACTTTAATGTACTGAAAATGTGTTAGGCTGAGAACTCTTTTTGTTAAACTCCCCTATAGAAACTACATTTGATGGAAACTCTGATTTTATTTAACAAAAGACGAGCGGCGCCGCGTTATCAACTCCGTGTCCGCGCCGTGTTTGCGCGAGAATTTTGTTACAAGTATTTTTTTTTATCTCGGCAGTGAGTACGCTGTATCTATATAAATACATTGCAGCTTAAATGAAGCTGTGAGGTTAGGAACGACCTAACCTTTTATTCAGAGATTCGGTATCAGACTTACGTATATTTCCATTATGAAAAAGTTTTTGCTTGCAAAACATCCGTTAAAAAATTTCGATGGGATTTTGGTTTCATAGCATAAGCTAAATAATATAATAACCATTGTAAATAAATTGAACACACACACACACACTCACGCCTTTTATCCCCGAAGGGGTAGGCAGAGGCGCAACTAAATGCACCCACTTTTCGCCGTGCGTATTCCGTCCCATGATGTGATAGGGGCGAGCCTATCGCCATATCGGGCACAAATTCCAGACTCCGGGTTGATACTGAATAGAAACATTCAATATCACTTTGCCCTACCCGGGGATCAAACCCGAGACATCTGCATTGTAGTCGTACCGTAATACAACTGCGCCACCGAGGCAGTCGAGTATAAATTGAACATTCTATTCAAATGAACAAATTCACTTATAAATTACAACGAGCCTCATTAAATGATACACATAGCCCCTTATAACTCTGGTGATACCAAATAATTACATAAAAAAGCACAGAATCGCACATAATGCTTAAATATACCGATCTTCTTAACTGAATCTACACCTAATAGTTGTCTCAATAAGGCTTTAAGTCGAGTACTAAATAACTATTGGAATTCCTTGCAGGCTGTATCTTATTAGAGCTTTAGTTTAAAATGCATTTAACTAAAGAATCACGACTTATTCCCTTTTCAAGGATAGGTCTATATTTCGCCATTTAAAAGTAGTAACCTATGACTGTAAATATTACCTTACTATTGTATCTTTTGGACGTCCTATTGACAACACTCAATCATTTCCTGGCAGCCTTCCACAGCTCGTTCCACCTGGCTCTTGCTAAATGACGGGGCTCTTTTTACCCGACTGTAGCAAAAGAAGTAAAGTTTTCCTAGTATACTAATGTATCTTCTTTTGGTGCATTGCCAAAATGGGCTGAGAGAATTTAAAAATAAACGATTTGGAACACAAACATAGCCAAAATATTATGAACAATTAGTAATAAATAAAGTGCTGTGAGATTCATTTTTGAAAGCAAAAGCACTAGAGTGGCGACGTTACAAAAATATAGTACCTACTACATACACCATAATCTGTCGACTAATAATATTTATACTCTCTATTTATACGTTTGGTTGGGGAACTTTTTGATTTAGTCTTGTTAATTATATCTAATTTCTAAATACCGTCTCATCATCGGTCTTGTGCTCTAACAAGGTCTTTGTAGGTCAAGTAATCATTTATAAGATATTTGATTCCCCAAACATACAACATTTGAACTCAAATGTACCTGATACGACAAAGTTGTTGCTATTAATCTCTGCCTATTCCTTCGAGTGACAGGCGTGAGCTAAGAATAAGTGTAAACACGGCTCGGCTGTCAGGTCGCGATTATCCGGCTAACAACACATCCGAGTTCATTGTCTGAAACCCTTTTAGTTGATTAGTGTAATGGGCTCCAAGGGGTATCGCGATGCACAATACCTATTGTCTGTCGCTTTCTTGGGGAGTGAACGCGTTATATTACAAAATAGGTAATGTACACTTATTATTATTAAACTTGATGTTCTCTAATGTCAATGTTAATACTTTTTTTAGCTAGTATCCCAAATAAATCAATAGGTTATTCTTCAATTTACACTCTCTCTCTCACGCCTTTTATCCCCGAAGGGGTAGGCAGAGGCGCAACTAGTGCACCCACTTTTCGCCGTGCATATTCCATCCCATGATGTGATAGGTGGCGAGCCTATCGCCATTTCGGGCACAAATTCCAGACTCCGGGCTGATACTGAGCTTAAAAAACCCAATATCACTTTGCCCGACCCGGGAATCGAACCCAAGACCTCAGCATTGCAGTCGTACCGTAATACGACTACGCCACCGAGGCAGTTCAATTTACACGCGATGAAAAATCCGCTTAAGCCCGCTTCGGAGTTGCGGGCCGGGTCCAGTCGGTGCATATCCAATAAAACCAGCCGACACAATCCTGATGACTATCGAGGGAAGCCATTCCCGTTAGTCGAAATTATATTTGAACTTTCCACTAGCCACCATGTCAATATAGCCAATTTGTTGTGCCAAAATGAACACAACAATGTTAGTTCTAAGTAGAGTGTTATTATAAATAAACTGTGGGAAAAATTCGCATCAGGCCTAGTTTTAAATTTGAACAATAGGGAAGATGCAAATATAATTCGTCGCTTTATTAGATTTGAACAATAGGGAAGATGAAAATATAATATTTATCAATATTTTGTGGCTAAAATGTGACATCACATCAGGGGCATGATTCTGTATGACAGTGTTAACACGAACGCGCCTGTGTTACGACAGCTTCGTGTAATTAGCGTTAAATGGCATTCTGTATGCCAATTTCACATTTCATGAACGCGGGAAGGCGCGTGACGTGCACGTCACAAATTGTCAAACGAACGCGCGGCAGGCAAGCGCGTTCAAGCGCGTTTAGACAAATTATTTATTTAGGTACAAAGGCTGTATAATTCATTTGAAAATTGTATCCACTGTATATCGTGAAATCTTAAACAAAATAATTAACCTAAGCAAAAACTAATGAACATAAATCATAAGTGATCAAATAAATAATCATGCTTATATTTTTGTCATTTGAAAGTCAAATTTCTGTAAATCAGTGACCCAGCGGTGTAAAATAAGTTGCTTTAATACTGGCAACCCGAATTTTGACAATTTAGGATTCATTAATTTTTATTATTTCGATATCAAATATCAAATTGATTAAATATTTAATTATATGTCTATCCAATTTGTGAAAATTACAATTAAAAGAATTTAAAAGTTTTGTACCTATTGTTTGATAACGATAAAGATTATTAAAGGGAATTGTACTTACGTATAGTATAAGTACATTCTTTTTGTTATACCTAAATAATAATAGGTAGAGGTGTTAAATCTTAATCATTGGCGTATCCAGCTTTCAATTGAGGAGGCGAGGGAGGTCAAATCTCAAATTTTGATCCAACGGAGCAAAGCAAAAATGTCATGTAAGTATTCCCAATAACTTGACAGCTTATAATAATGTAATAGCACTCTTTCATTAACATTTCATCTGTAGTTCTTTACAACTGGCTTTTCTAGTTGTAAACATCCCTATACTTAAGGTTAAAATACTTTCTTAGTTCTTTATGTTGTCTCCTGCTTGGCTATGGAGGGAAGTGAATAATTAATATTTCTAGCTCCTCCCTATCCTTCTATTAATTGATTATTTCATTTTGTTGCTTGTTAAAGACCCATTAGTGTTCCCTAAGACTTGCCGAGCTTCACCGCTTAGTGTCATAAAATGTGTGCCACTGCTGATTCTAATTTACAAGTTTCAGTGCCGGGTGTGAGGATGGGGTCTAATCCCAATAATTTAACAAGTACATACAATAGTATGTACTTGTCTTGAATCTACCTATGCCCTTGGGTCATTTTATGATTGGGATTTAAATATTTGGTTACTAGTAAAAAGTGTTTTCTTTGTACAAAAATTTCCTTTTTTATTTTAGGAGACTAACGGCATACAAGGCAAATTGTTAACATCAAATGTAAAACTAATATTATATCTGTTACAGGATGGTGAATGTGATGCAAGATATTGTGAACAAATTAAATATACTTAGATTTTACTACACATTACTTTTGTTTTATTTTTTCTTTGTAGTTCAACAACAGGAAATATAATATTATACATTAAAATTGTTTTTGGGAGTTTGAATGCTCATTAATTAATCAATTTCACCTTAAATATGTTTGAAATATGACACTCATATAAACAATAAGCTGTGGGTTGAGAAATAAACCACTTTTTATTCCATAAAGACTAATGTGGTCTGAGCCACAAGTAAAAGTTACTGGGTTAAAAGACTATTCATATACAAAAAGATTGTGCACTATGTAATATACACACATTACAATACATATTTGTTGGTAGTAGGTCTGTTATATGCAAGAGTGGATAGCTACCACTGCAATGTCTATTTATACTGTTAAGTAGCAGTGTGTATGCACTGTTGTGTTTAATTTCGAAGGAAATTGTATCCAGTGTAATTACTTGCCATTATGAGACTTAGCATCTTATATCTCAGTATGACGACCGCAGTGGGATCCTACACAGTGCT
The DNA here is from genome assembly GCA_947568825.1 of Sphinx pinastri. Taxonomy (NCBI): domain Eukaryota; kingdom Metazoa; phylum Arthropoda; class Insecta; order Lepidoptera; family Sphingidae; genus Sphinx; species Sphinx pinastri. The sequence continues at coordinate 283,437 of OX387617.1, forward strand.
TTGTAATTTAAAGTTCTGGATAGTGTTGTAACTATTAATGGGCGATCACAATGCTTATCATCAGGCGAATGGCAAGCTCGTCTCATCATTCTACTACAATTAAAAAAAGTATTTGAGTTAATGCCTCAACGATTTTGCCACAAATTTAATGATTGGAAGCCCGCAGAATCCCAAGTAATCTATCAATATAAACGCGTTTTTGGCGCCAACTTCGCACCAACTGCATTAGCACAACAGCATTCACTATTATTCATATAAAAGCATTCGTGAGCATTCTTCGGCAGCAGTGAACAAATCAATTCGATTCCATTTTCATATTTTGGCTATAATAAACAAATCATTGAAGTCCAGATCAAGTTATGACATTGACATTTGATAATCGTTCAAAAACAATCACTATCTATAGTAATTTCTTAAAAATATAAATCCGTATTCTTTTCTTGTTTCTTTGCTTTAAAATTAAACGAAAATGGTACTAGATAAGGTTTGGCAATGATTTATTTGAGATATACCACGAATGCAAACAAATAAAATATATTATTTAAAAAACCGGTACTTTCCGATTCGAGCCGATGTAAAATTTCTGAACGCATAAACACATCGTCAAATAGAAAATATTAAGCATAGAGAACCTGTCGTGTGGCATACAGAATACTATTTTTCAATTTCATGCCGTGGCGTGTCTAAGAGACGCGTTTGTGTTTAGAGCTCGATATGACGTCAGCGCGTCTGCGGTGTGATATCGCATATGCCTTACAGAATCACCATGCTGATGTTGATATATTGTCATTTTTTATTAGTTCGTAGTGCCTGCCTAGGTGGCGTAGTTGTATTACGGTACGACTGCAATCCTGAAGTCTCGGGTTCGATCCCCGGGTCGGGCATAGTGATATTGAATTTTCTAGAATTCAGTATCCGCCCGGAGTCTATAATTTGTGCCCGATATGGCGATAGGATCGCCCCCTATCACATCATGGGACGGAATACGCACGGCGAAAAGTGGGTGCGCTTAGATGCGCCTCTGCCTACCCCTTTGGGGATAAAAAGGCGTGAGTGTGTATGTGTGTGTGTTCATAGTAACATTGATGTATTTATTAAAAACATATTGAAAGTCCAAACTTTTGCATTTATGAATGCCACCGGCGAACAAATATGAGAAGTGTGACGTCACTAGGCGTGTACCTCCGCTTGCGCACGAAAACGTAAACGTCACGTAAATTATAGTATTTTAATTTTCTAATATGCTCGTGATCTATTCTACATGAAATTCATTCAAATAAAAGAAAAAATAAAAATATTGCATCTTCCCTATTGCAACAGAAAGCTCCCAATATGCACCCTCATTTAAGAACGGTGTCGTTAAACGTATTGAAACTGTTTGCGAGGCGGCGGCGGCGGTACAGCGGCGCGGCGACGGCCGGGGGCGGGCGGGGGGCGGGCGCCGTGCCAACACGTATCAGAATTACACTCACCAATGCAACACGCTGCCCGTGACGCTGCCTTTGTTTCGCTACAAAATGCGTCGCGAGAAATCCTGAAACGCTTGGCTGATCTTGGCTATCGAGAGCTGTAAGTTCAGCATGAACTCGTTTGAAAATAGTCTTTTTTTTGTTGAAATAGATATTTTTATTTGAACAGCAGGAAAAGATATGAAAATATATTTTTTATAAATTAAATACAGAAATAGTCTAACACAATAAATAATGACGTTCAATATGTTTGTTTTAACTCATCTATAGGTGTCTGACTTCAAGTATCAATAACTTCTAATGATTTCCAAAAACGTTGAGACATTCCATGCCAAGTTTTGTAATACGCAATGACCATCTGCCGGGGCCAATGTTCATACATAAAAATTATGCATACAAGAGTTCCAACCCCCACCATTTAAAAATAGTATTGAGTACCATCACAAAACAATTTCATCTTCACACATTATCAATATTCATGAATATGATATCTAGTTACTGCCATCTATTGGAAACGAATCTAAGTTTCTGCTGAGTATTTAAACGTTACAATCGAATCGAAAAATTAAGTGACAGAATTCGCTTACTCCTCTTCTTTCTGTAAAATCGTCACACTTAAAGAAGCAGCGATAGCCGAGTGATGAGTAAAACAATCTACCAAGAGGAAGGTCACGGGTTCGAACCTGTGGCACGCACCCCTGACTTGTCGAAGTTACAGCTCGGCTGTCTTGAACGCAAAAAAATAAACAAGGCCCATCTGCTCCTGAGCGTTTATTAAATTTCTAGAACAAAGATACACGCATACACTACAAATTTCTTATACTTCCCTCACTTTTAAAAAAATGTTTAAGTTCACGTAAACGCTTTAAACAATTCCCAGAGAAATATAAAACTTCTTTGCAATATACATTTTAAACTTAAACTTAACTTAAAGAAAAAAACGAACCGAAGCATTTTATAACTTCAGAGACTTTGCGGTTGACAAGCAAGTTGAATTTTTTCTCAACTTGAGTCACTTACATAAAAATTATTTCGAATAACAAATAACATTTTAAAAACTTTTTTATTGGTGTGGTAAAAGGGTTTACACTGAATCACAATTTAATATGACGCATTTTAATTTATTGTACATAAAATGTCATCTTTTAAGGAATATATACAGCGAAGTTGGCTGATATTATTATTGCACTTGATAGCAGCACAGTACAATTTAAATATTATAAGCCCACCCGTGAAAGTCGTTGTATATTTCAATGATTGCAGAAGACGACCATGAAACCAGCCCTCACTACTTCTGCTCATTCCACTTGAAGCACCCAATATTATAGGTCTTTTGTTAATTCTATACACACTCAAGCCGTTTATCCCCAAAGGGGTAGGCAGAGGCGCAACTAGTGTACCCACTATTCGCCGTGTGTATTCCATCCCATGTGATAGGGGCCGAGCTTATCACCATATCGGGCACATATTATAGACTCCGGGCTGATACTGATTAGAAAAATCCAATATCACTTTGCTCCACCCAGGGGTTGAAACCGAGACCTCATCATTGCAGTCGTACCGTAATACAACTACGCCACCAAGGCAGTCTACATAGTAGTCAATTAAATTCTGTATTCTGTAACATAAATAAATAGAAGAGACATTATTCACACCCTAAAGTCTGGCGCGCATAAACGATACCTCTGCAGTGCGGCGGTGATCACTTGCCATCAGATTACTTAATTGTTTACGATAAAAAATCAAGGGCTCAGTATGATGAAGAGCACATCAAGCATCGGAATTAGCCAGTCCGGCAGGTGGGGGGCGCCGCGGCGCACCGCGAGTGCGTTCGACTGGAGAAATTAATATCCGGTCGGGAGCCGCATCGTTTCCGGGTCAGCGCGTCCGCCCGCAAGCCCCCTACTTACCCCCCCCGCCCCTCGCCCCGGGCATCCTGGCAAATGCGCAGCCAGTTATTTCCACGATTACAATACTCGTGTGAAGATAATGGTCTTTGACTTTTACTAAGAGTAACTACGTCTTGGATGTTTGGTGATGGAAATTGGAATAGGTCCTATATTATGCTAAAAATAATTTTGGATATAAGTGGAGAAAGACATTTTTAACGGTGCTAAGTAAGTTGCGTCCCAAAAAAAGTCGACCGGCAAGAGACAAAAACACGCATAGACCGCCGACACAATTATGCCGGCCTGCCTAATTAAAGGACGCGTCTGCCATTAGAACTTAGCCAACACTTTGATCAAAAACGAAAGTGTAGAGACTATGGCGGAAACCAATATAATATATTGCGAACTGTACGTGTAATATTTAAAATTGTCGTATATTATCTTCCCAACCAGTATCTACAGCATGAAAATTTACTCAGCAAAATTCTATTTCCTTTAATGGTTTATAACTCATACCAGATATCTCTCGCAATAAGATATCAAAAAGTTAAGGTGTCAAATAAACCACATCCCTTGCTTGAGCTACTTTTAAGGAAAAAAGACAGGTATAATATTTTGAGCGCGTCTTCCGGTGTGTTTCACCAAAAATATTTTATGTAGGGATCTGAAAAATATACGATTTTAGTATATGCTCATTCATATATAATGAATGAGCAAACTACAGTAAATATAGGTAATATTTTTTTGTAAATCGCAAAGAAATTTTGTGTTAAAATCTTTTTCTTCTATAAAGGGTTGGGATATATGAGATAACTGGCCAACCGACCAGGGATATTTATCTCTTGCCGGACGACATCATTTTGAGCTTCACTTCATTTACCATTAGGTGCAGTAGAGCCACTTTGTCGAGCAATCGATAAAAAAATATATATTATATATATATATAAAAATTGGGTCCCCTGACTATTGCGACTACCTCTATTATGTTTCTCTCTATATCTTGATGTGTTCGTAATTACTACCAAGTCCCAAACCCCTTACAACGAATCGAAAACTTTGTTCGCTCATTTACCTGTTTCAGAAATTCAATTATTTGATCCCAACCTTTGACCACGCGAAACAATTTAAAACACAAAGCTCTGAGTTCAAACATTGTGAATCGACAAGATACGTTTACGGGCAATATTTACTGCTCCGCGACTAGCGGCGGCCGGGGGATGCGGGTGGTGTGGGCCCCTTGTACGGACAGCCGACGGGATGGGGGGTAATTAAACTGTTTCATTATGTCGGTATAACGCCGAGAGAAAAGCGACTTAGAGGAAAAAAACTACGAATAGATTGCAAAAGTGCACTCCGTCATTACCATTGCTAACTACGGGAATATTAAATGGCGCTTTAGTCACGAGTGCTCGCTGCTGGCTGCTCGAGGTGTGATGGCTGGAACGGTTAATGAAACTTTATTTATAAATGTGTTGTCTAGTGTTTCAATTAATGCAGTTTGAATAGAAAGCATTTGAAACATATCTTTTACGTAAGAGTTATTTCATTACGTCGCGTCGGACCAGATAAAACTGTCGGTAACGATACATTTACAGAACGTTTGGCTACGATTTCGGTCGGGACCGATATTTAAGTGTACAGCTTTACATTGTAGTGTTCACTCAAAGTAGTGAGACAATTTTTAGAACATTTCGACACGTTTTTTATATTATACTAAGTGCAACCGATAAGGATTGCTACTCTCTCTATACACGCTACACACCGTCTCCCCGCTGCCGTCAGAGCTCTGTAGTCTTTAAGTTACACACACAAACATTTATTTATTTATTTATTTATACCATGGAATTCTTACAGCTAATGATTATCATAATACATAATTCTCTAAAATGATCATACAGCTTTGTATTCGGATCGGTCTATTATCACTGACAGGACTATTGTTGCCAATAAACCATAATATTGTTATATTAGATCGATTGGCGCGCCGCGCAATAACTGTTGATGTCACCATCCCGCATGACGATAACCTTGTTAAAGCCGAAAAAGACAAAATCATACTAATATTATAAACGCGAAAGTTTGAAAGTATGGATGTATGGATGTCTGGATGTGTGGATGTTTGTTACTCTTTCACGCAAAAATTACTGAACGGATTTCGATGAAATTTGGCACACGGGTAGATTATGTCCTGGATTAACACATAGGCTACTTTTTATCCCGGAAAAATATAAGGCGGGACTTTTATCCCGGGAAAACTCATTCACGCGGGCGGAGCTGCGGGCAAAAGCTCGTATTGAGGTTACTGACATGTGGGATGTGGACTCTACAATTATTGTTCCGATTGTCGTTTCTGCACATGGGTTGATACCAAAGAGCCTTGACCAACATCTTAAGAGGCTCTCAATTGAATCCCTAACCACCGGTGGCTTGGGTCTTGAGCCTCGCCATCGGAGGGTGATTATTTTTTAAATATTTATACATGTATTTTTAGAATAAAGGACATTATAATAGAAGTAGCAATATTGTATATGCCAAAACATCAAAACTTACGAAAATATATTTTGCTCTCGATAATATGAAGCTTTAATCACAATAATTATGCCAACTGCAAATAGAATAATAATCGTATGGCGTATTAAATTAATGATGTTCACGGAATCCGATGTATATATCATTATATATGTGTCTATTTACGTAGGATTACGTGTATGTCAATAATATTTAAAAAAAAAACTATAATGTATGTATGTTACTTGAATTAAATAATAATTGGGTACATTTATATATTTACACACAAGAAACATGTAATCATACACACACTCACTCACACACACAAGTACATGTATGTATATACTTTTGTGATGTTGTTATGTGATTATTTTTTAATATGTAATAACTCGCGACACAAGCCTAGATAATTGCCAATTTCCGTCAAACTAATTTCTGATATTAATATAATTAAATAAAAAAATATTTACAACAAGAAACTAAAAAACCAGTAACTTAGTAGACGCATCTTGAATGTGCTTTATAATAGCCTATAATCCCACAAGCGCCCGTGGGTCCTTAGCATAAGGAAATAAGATTATTTTCTTAACTTTTAATGAAAAAATAATCTGGTATCGTTGAGCATGTTTTGATAATATAGAGCTGCCCTCGGCGGATGAACTTCCGGGAGATTTTTCACGGAAGCCTTAATGACTTTATGTTCCTTACCCAGATTATAAGTTACGTTTTATTAAAGAAGAATATTACTTAAAGGATACCGATGCTTTCCTCTTTTTAGATAGTTTTTTTTTTATACGATTAGGTATTTAACTAAGGATAGATAAGAAAGCCGAATTACGAAAGATGTCCCGTTTCATTCGTTAAAAGACAGATCCGGTTGGAATCTGTCGACGAATGGAACCGGCGCTACACAGAAGGCAGTACCGCCTCCATAACCAAAATCTTCTTTCCGGGCGCTGTGGAGGCATACCGACTCGTGAAAAAGATGTCGATAGATCCGCTCATGACGCAGGTGTTCACGGGACACGGCGGGTTCTCCGAATACTTGCAACGATTCAAGTGCAAGGAGAGCCCGGCGTGCATCTGCGACCCTGCAAAAAGTGAGAGTGTGATTCACGTGCTGACCGAGTGTCCGGTGTATCTGCACAGTCGAACGGAATTAGAGAGCGAAATAGAAATAGAAATTAATACTAGGAATTTAAGTGAAATTGTAGGAAATGAGAAAACTAGAGTTAAGTTTATAGAATATAGCAAACAAATTGTAAAGCACGTAGCGAATAGAAATAAGTAGTAAATAAGTTGAACTAAAAATGTAATCTGGGATTACATACACTTAGTAACTACCTAAGTCAAAAAGTAATAAATAAATATAAACTTAAATAAGATAGAAAATAAGAAACCTAGGTTAATGAGATTGTAAATTGGATGATCTTCAAATATACTCCCAAGCTCCTCTTAATGAAGTGAATGATGCTGTCTTAGCAATTAATAATGACATTGGAAGCATCTGTGAATGGAGTGAGGAGTATGGACTGAAAATAAATCCATCCAAAACTCAGGTCATTATTGTCGGCAGCCCTAGATTGATATCCAAGCTGAACTGGTCGCTTATACCACCCGTGACCTGCAATGGTACGAGTATCCCCTACAGCGACACGGTAAAAAATCTGGGGATTTACATTGACAACTCTTTCTCGTGGGGTCCCCAGCTTCGAGAGGTGAGTAGGAAACTATTTGCTTCGGCTGGAGCCCTGCGCAGACTGCGCAATTTTCTACCCATCGCCACGAGAATATCGCTAGCTCAATCCCTTCTTCTCCCCATCCTTGATTATGCGGATGCCAGTTATCTTGATCTTACTGAGGTGCAACTTAATAAGCTTGAGCGTCTCCAAAATTTTTGTATAAGATTTATATTTGGACTGCGCAAGTATGATCACGTTTCCGAGTTTCGTTCTAAGCTCAAGTGGCTCCCCATACGGCTTCGCCGAAATACTCATATTCTAAATCTTCTTTACACTATACTTTTTAATCCTCTCTCCCCCCCATATCTCAAAAATCGTTTTGAATTCCTGCATGTTACGCATTCTAGATCCCTGAGGTCATCAGAGAACTTAAGATTGAAAACCCCAGTGCATTCCACCACTTACTTCAATAAGTCGTTCTCCGTACAAGCTGCTCGGCTTTGGAATGCTCTGCCGGTTTCGGTGAGGAAGGCGAAATCCCTGCCTATTTTCAAAAAGCAGGTCAAAGAGCATTATCTGAGAGAAAATGAAGACATTGCCATGGTATAAATTTATTATCTCTGTTTGTATATCTACTTAGTCGTATATCCATATATTTATATGTATATATTTATACTATACTTGTATGTATTTATTAAATAGTTAATCTTATACTTCGTACACTTTATGCTGCCCCATATTATCTTTCCGTTTTCTCTCATGTCCATCCCATGGTTGTCTGTAAGAGATTGCCTTGTGCGATAAGACCGCCATTTGTACTTTTTTTCTCTTCTTGTTTTTTTATGATTTATGTCTCTGGTGTACAATAAAGTGTAAATAAATAAATAAATAAATAAATAGAAATAAGCACAGATATAGGAAAGTAATAATGTAACATTATATAAAATCAAAACCATTGTTATAGGTAACATGGAAAAAAAAAGTAGCAAGTACATAATAAATAAAGAAGGGGCAATAGGTGCATAGGAGAAGATGAATAAAGAAGGAAAAGAGAAGAATGAATTAAACCCAGGAATGAGATGAACGTGATAGGTTTATGATGGACTCCCAAAATGGGACTAGATTATGGATATATAGGAGGCGAGTAAGAAAGAAAAAGAGTAGATCGCAAATAACTCTAATTAGTTTTAGGGGAACGAGAGTGGGGCATAGTGTCCCACAAAAGAAAAAAAAAAAGGATAGATAAGGATTTAATGCAATACAGACAAAATTATGTCGACTAACGAGAAACATTGCATCCATTACCCCCAGAACTATGTTGATTACATGCTGCACTGGATGTACACCGACACTAGAACACGATACACCTGTAGAGGTGTGTGTGTGGAGGAGAAATGATACGAACTAGCTTCAGGTGTCGACTGACTCATTTATTACATTACCACAACCCTTTTATAGTAGACATAATGCCACGCATACAATGCTATGTCCCCACACACCGGACCGAATCAATCTGTAGGATTTTAGCTATGTCTATTTTACAAGGTTTTGTGAGTCAAACCATCTAATATCATAGGGCCACATATTGATTTGTAATTAATATAATAAATATTCTGGTGATATTGCTACCGTTTATCGGCGAGCAAACGATCACATTGCTCGTTATTTTGTGGTGAGGTCTCTCGTATACCAGGGGCCGCCGGGGTACCAACGCAATATCTATTACTACTGCCAAGCAGCAGTGTGCATGCACTGTTGTGTTCCGGTTTGCGTATAGGGTGCCTCGCAGTATTTTGAATTCTCTATAAATGTATTGCTACTGCTTATCTACGAGCATCGCAGCGCTTAGTATCAGATGAGCGGCATGCTCGTCACGTCATTCGTTTGACAAAAAAAAGTGTGCTGTTTTAGGTTTCTCGTTGGGTACTCACTACTCCATCTAAGTATTCGTATTTGGTTCTCCTTCGCCCAAAAAATGATAAGTAGGCAAGTCACTCGTCTGATTTTAAGCAAAAAATGCGCCACGTCGATCTTTAAATAGGTACCAAATGGTAAATTCCAAGAAATAGTATGGGTTCATAAATAATATGAATATTATTAAAGAAGCGACAACGTTTTTACATTAGCAAAAAATCCTTAAAATCTTTTGAAGATAGAGAATAAGTTACACAAAACATCCTTTGCAGATTTGACCCATATACAAATCATCAGGGAACGTATATTAAAAATATTATCATGACTGTTTAGTAGTATTGATTTATCGCGTACTCAAGAGTAATATACCAAAACATTAAAATCTAATTAATATTTTTTGCGTTTTTCCTACACAATGTGGACAAGCGCGACTACACGACAAGACTCCACGACTATTTAAAGACACCAAAAGTTTGAACAGCTTGTGGACTGCTCCTATCATCCGAAGACCTTAGATATTAGTCTCAAATTCACAGTAAGTAGCAGTGCTTGCATAGTTACTTGGCTATAGATGAAACATTTGTATCTACCCACTGGAGACTTATAGAGACTTAACTACTAATGCTATTAAAAATTGGATCTACAAGCTTCCCATGCCGCAAATATATCTGTAAAATACATAATAACCGCGGGGTATTCTATTGAAAACCGATAGTTCACACAATGGAGATATCAAATGGAAAATGTAATTGAACGAGACGGAGATGCGAGAGCGGAGACGATTCTAGTGAAACCTTATATTGTCTTTTATATCGCATGGTGAGCAGAACTCGTCGCCCACGTTAAACGTCGTAAGAGCCAGTTGCGTAGTTCAGTGTTATTTTTGGAACTGAACTCCCTACACATCTTTCAAACCTTATTATGTACACACTCACGCGCATTTATTCTTGAAGGACTAAGCAGAAGCACAACTAGCGCACTTGGCGAAAGTTGGCCAATCATATTCCGTCCCATTGCTATCGCCATTCCTGGAATGACTTCTATTCCCTGTACACTTGAATGTGTTATTTTTTGACACTGCTACTACCCAGTCCAGCCAATTACTGATGCAGATAATGAAATCTACGGCATGTAGCCATTTCAGAAATTCCGTAAAAGTATGATAGCGATATGACACGAATTTACTCGTTCGCACAAATTATAATGGACTTAAAACGGTGTATAATTAGGCTAAGTGTATCCAAGACAATGAGGAAGTGGGCTATAACCCAGTTTTTCGGCACTTACCGAGCGGGTGGCGGGCGGCGAACATATTTTACTGCACTTTTATTTCTTAATGCTTCCTCACTTTGATAAACTACTTCGCGTGTTGAATAAGAATTGGTTTTATACTAAACAATTTTCTCGGTGAAATGATTAATTATTTAATGAAGACGATTCATCATGGTTTTTATTCATCTCTGCGTTTGATTTTGTTCGTTGTGATCCCATAGTAAGAATAATCTATATATTAATAAATAAAAGTTGAAAAAAGTATGTTCATTCATTAATGTACCTTCCGCTACTTACTATCATCATCATCATCAGCCACATTACGTCCACTGCTGAACATAGGCCTCCCCTAAAGATATACAGACGGACCAGTCAAAAGCGGCCTGCCCCCAGCGTGTTCCTGCACCTTTATCAAGTCGTAGGTACTTACTATAAAAAGTATAATTCAAGAAATAAGAGCCATTGTACGTAACACATAACTTGCTAAATGCTCTAAGCACATAACAGTGTTTTCGCAGTGGTTTATGCTTTATGCTAAGAGTATTGCCAACAAGTTGCAGGTTTGCTATGATCTAAAAATATTTTATGACTCATTTTTTAATTATTATAAATTAGTCGAGAGAGAAAATAATAGACTGATATATTTTTAATTAAATTATACAAAGCCCACAAACTTTAAAGTGCTTTGATCAAAACTTGAATTTCGAAACAAGATCTTGACAAGTTGTTCCTGAAAGCATATTTTCTAAATGAAACTTTAATTGCTTTCTGTTTAAGAGTCGGCGCTACTTGACAGTACAGGATAAACTAAAGTTTTGCTCTAACCATCGTACTATCCATGTAATATAAACGTGAATATTTGTGAAAATGTTTGAAATCTGAATGTTTGTTAGTGCATCATGTATATAGATTTTGGTTAATTCGTTATGACCCAGGACTTGCCCTGAACTCAAAATAGACAACTAATCATCCTGAAAAGTGCACAATATAGCCAATATTCCAGAAAAAAAAATAGCGACCTAATTAAATACTGTAATTAGGGCCTCCTAGAGTTGCTATTGTATTACGTTATTTGCAAATTATTTTACAAATTCACAACGAGGCGAAGAGATAGCTCACCTGGCCTAACAATAGCAACACTAGGCCTGTGTTAATACACTATCTATGGACTATAGTCCAGCGGTATACCGCACGACGTCATTTTACATGTGAAGGCGCCACGCACACGCTGTGAACTTGCCGTCTGGAAACACTAAACTACTGCTGATTGCCCCGATCACGTAGTTTATTGTGTGCGCGATACAACTAAGGTCTTGGGTTCGAATTCCGAGTCCAGCAAAGCGATATTGGATTTCCTGCTCAATATAAGCCCGGAGTCTGCAGCATGATATAGTATAGCATAATATAGTGGGAAGGAATACACATTGTGAAGAGTGAGTGCATGAGTTGCGTCTCTGCCGCCACCTTCGGGGATATGACATGTGTGTATATACCAAACTACTATGAAATTGACAGTTGATTCAGCAACGCGACGGCTCGTCTCGATGTTTAGAAAAGTTATACTTGGTACTTTTGCAATGCGTGGTATTTTCGTTCGTGAGCCACAAACGTGTAATGAGGGGGTTGTGGCGCGGTGACACGGGCTGACACGCGCGTTACGTCGGGATTCATTATTCAGACGGGTCCAGCTCGATACGTCACCGGGGACGTTTCCACACCGGGTTAATGGAGGGCTTTTGTGATTAACGTTTTTGTTTTAAGTGTGGCATGGTTGAAATCATTTGAAAATTTATTTTGATGTCTAAAACCATAACCCTCAGTGGTTTAGCCCCCGGTGAAACCAATCTAGAACCCCTATTTTTTTTTAAACAACAAGAAGTGTGGATACATTCATTTATACTTAAATAACCATATTTAAATAATGTAAGTGGAAGTCCAATAATTAGAAAGAAAGAAACATATTTATTTGTACTTAAATTAAATTTGCTCGTTACAAAAACGACCCCAAACTCAGCATAAGCTGGTAAAAACCAGCGATGATCTTCTGTTGGGCCGTTTTGTGATGTCACGGGCGCCAAAGGCATAAACATTGTATATTGTACCCTATTAAAATTAAACATGTGAATTCATATATTTTAACAAATAGCACGTAAAATGGGCAGAGAATACCTGGAACCAATAATGAAGGTGCAATTACTACCGGTCATAGACCGAGAAAACATATTGAAAGCACTATATGCATTTTATAAGTGATATCAGGAACGTTATCCAGCGAGAATCGAACCACGGCTTCTCGACTCATCACTCGCTGCCAGAGCGTAGCTATGTTGGCATTCAAATAGTGTGCGGATATCGTTTGAACACAAAGTGAATGGCCAGACGTATGTGCTTTGTGAGTTGATCGCCCGCTGCGTGCTGATGGATTTCAACCACGTTCACGTATACAGTCAACTGACTGTACCTAATGTTATATTGTGGACTTTAATATTTACCACAAAAAAAAACGTGAATAACGGACCGTATGTAATATGTATTGTCTGTTCAATTCCCTTAATACTTTACTTAAGGAACAAGTTTTTATAATAGTTATGAAAACAAATTTCATTTTGCCGATGGGAATTAAACATATAGTACCATCACTCTAGCTTTTATTCGCGGTTCCGCCCACGTTTAAACATAGCCTAGACTCTAGAGCACTCAGACATAATGTTACTTGCTTTTAGTGGAAGAAAATCAGAATAAGAATAGTAGTTCTGGGGACGAGTGTGAATAATTCATAGTAAAAAAAAAAACAATGACTTCGTTATCTTTATTAATAGTTATATTTATTTCTAAGAAACTTGCAGTCAATACACGTGATGACATTAATTTTGCACCACTTTGTTGATAGTACGAAACATTTAAAATATAGTATTGTCTATAATATGTGAATTTATATCTATATACATACCTACGTATATACGTTACGAGCACAAATACCTGACACACCTTATAATATTATAGGGTGTGTCAGGTATTTGTGCTCGTAATTGTAGTTCACAGGGGGCGTGTGGGGGTTAAGGGGAGGTCGGTGAAGCAGTCAACGGCCGTTTTGATTTGCGGTCACCGATTGGCATACAGCGTTACCTGTGTCTGCTCATTTGGTATTACTGACCGATATTCGTACAACTGGGGAGTTTAATTATTAATTTCTGCTAAACGATAATGCATATAATGTTTTTGTTTAAAGAATATAAATATTACAACTACGGAGCATCTATTAACAACAGTAAAATGCCAAAAATGCTCTTTGTATAAAAAATACATAACAAAAGCTGTTGAGACAAGGTTGAAGTCACGCTATAAATATAATTTTCGTTATTACTGGAGGCGAGAGTGAGCCGGCGTCGGCTCAGATGGCGTTTATGTCTACACTCTACACCCGCCAGGAACATGATACACGGTGTTCCTTAAACACCGCGCCACTTTTATGGCTGCGATGTATTTTACAGCCTTAAGCTAAATACCTCTTGCTTACATAATATTCTCGCGAAAATATACAAATTCTTTATGATTCACTAGGTTTTTTTCGCGGTTTCGCCCTTGTGAAATACCTTACCCAGAGTAAAATTCACAATTTTTCTGAGCAAACGTAGCCTATGAATATGTCATTTCAAGATAGGTTCGTAAGTATTCATACTTAATATTATATTTGCTAAAGTAGAAGAAGTATACTATAAGTACCTACTTGCCATATAACTCCACGTACTTATTTTTAGACATTATTAAGTACTAGTTTTTGCCCGCGTCTTCAACCGCACGAAAGGTGTTTTCCTGGACAAAAGTCCCGCTATACATTTTCCCGGACCGAATTGTAAATATAAACCATACTTGAATCCACCTGAAGACACACAAAAAATAAGTATAAAAGTCACTTAAAGGCGACAATAAACTGATACAGATCGAGAGATTTTGCAATATGGTCGGTCAGCGACACTTTGGTACAAAACGCCTTAGAGTCCAGTATAAGTAGATCCCCGATTTTTGTCAGAAAGGCAGAAGAACATATAAATTATTTCTCCACTATATTATGCATGTATTATGTGTATAAACCTTCCTCTTGAATCACTCTGTCTAATAAAAAAAACCGCATCAAAATCCGTTGCGTAGTTTTAAAGATCTAAGCATGCATAGGAACATAGAGACAGACAGCGGGAAGTGACTTTGTTTTATGCTATGTTAAAATTGACAATAATATTTATAGGTGACCCACGTAACGAACTTTTTGTATGCAAATAGTTATTGATTTACTTTAATTTGGAGTAAGAAGGGAATACTACACTCGTATACAAAATAATAACTAATTTCATTCCCTTATGTACAAAATAGGTAATAAGGACATACCAAAATTTTATGTAAATGATTACACAGAATCCGTCGGACGAATATGAAGAGTATGAATCCGACTGCACAGACGCCTTGCTCTAAGACATTAATACGACTGCAAATGGTAGTACATGGGACCGCTGCTCTCAGTAGTTTCGTGGCGGCGCAATATCCGCGCGTATCCGCCGCATCGCGGATATTAATATCCGGACGGACTGCATCAATTTCATAGCCACGATCCTGTCTGCGAGGCGGGGGTTGTCATTTAAATGATATGTACTGCAGTTTGTAATCATCAGTAACATACATTAAGGGTAGAATTATGATATGATAATATATTGTCAGAAAACCTGTTAAATAATAATTATGTCAAGAAGTCAAGAAGTGGACTACCTCGCTAGCGTAGTTGTAGTACGGTAAGCCTGCAGTGCTGAAGTCTCGGGTTCAGGTCCCGGGTCGAGCAAAGTGATATGGGTTTGTCTACCCAGTATCAGCCCGGAGTCTGAAAATGTATTCGGTAAATTTCAATAGTCCCGCCCCCAATTACATAGGACTCCTAACATAGCTGGCGAGATTTGGGTGTGATATACCTGCTCACCCCTGAAAAGGGAAACGGCGTGATGCTGTGTCAAGCAGTGTATCATAATATTATAATCTGCAGGCTGTGCACTCTACTGTCTCTTAGACGAGATCTTATTGAATAATTGTGCTGTTTCGTCACACCCACTGAGCTAAGATTCATTTATACTAAGTTTAGGCAAGAAGCGAATTTTTATATTATTAAATTGTGATATTATTCAATTGAATGGGAATATAAATTAGAGAATAACGAATTTATACTTGATAAACTATAAGATAACGTTGGCTAAAACGATATAAAAAAATACAATCATCAAAATCCAAATAGCGAAATAAATGAAGTTATAAACGTTTCAGAAACACTGCTACATTCACCAAAACAAAATCCCAACACTAATAATAGTTTTCCGAAAGCTTTGAGCTTAATCCCAATGTAAAAGCTCCCCGCGTAGCTACGTAGCGCGGTAGAGCGCTCTCTAATCATCTGGACAGCCAAAACGAATTGTCACGCTAATAAATTGCTAGATTAGCGATTAAACGCGCCACTTGTTCAAATTATAATTGTCCTTCCATCCGGATCCGGTGGGGCTTTAGCTTTGCTATTCACGTGCCAACATTTTAGCACTACAAAATAGTATGCAACTACTGTTGTATTTAGAATTATATTGTAGACATTGTACTGAAGATTATAAGGCTTAATTTAATAATTTACTGTCTCAAGCTGATATAATCATTAGTGTGCAATAAAATATTAATAATTCAAAATTTCCAGTACTGTTGTTTATGAGTAGGCGTGGCGCTTACTCAGGCGTGCGACTTGCTTATCTCGCCATAGGTAGTAAAAAATTCTAATGGTCGGCCAAGCTGGTTGATGAGTGGAGTGCCTCCCACAGTCACGTAGCGCGATATCCATCGCTGAGCTCACCCGGGCCAGGATATAATAATGCCATTAAACTTTCTGGAGCCGATCCAAACGGCGCGCCCGATCGCGCCCGCCGCCCGGGACCGCTCGCCCGCCCCGCGACGTTATCTGCTCAACCCGGTTCATACACTGCCGTCAACTGAACGTGCATTGTCAGGACGTCGCGTCGTGTACATAATTTTTATTGGCTGACAGCTCATTTTTTATGCAACTGGATCATGAGAGAGTCACTTGTCTAATAGTAAGAACACTGCCCACACAATGGCACGTACTACTTTTAATTGTTAAGTAGGTAATTGTAATATGGCACTCTCATGCACTCATCTATGAGACACGATATTTTAAAAGTCATAACATCTAGAAAACATTAGGAAATAGATTCAACGTGATACTCAGAATATAACTGTGCACTTTATTGGGCGGTAGAAATAGACTTAGCGACGTATGCATAAATACAATCGGTAACCGCGATTGCATTAAAAATAAGTAATTTCTTTTCGCAAAAAAATATGGAGCCAAACTTGGAATAGATTGATCGCAGACATTTATATACTGACTAGCTTTTACCCGCGGCTCCGCGTGTCTTAAAAAGTTTTTCCTGGATAAAAGTCCCGCTTTATATTTTCCCGGGATAAAGGGTAAAACTTTTACAAACTTTAAATGTCATGTTTATTTATATCGAACCAACAGCCTAAAAAATGAGCTTCAAGCTTCCAGCTATAAAAATGACGATAGTTTTCATACAACTTTTCATCCCCCCCTATTAACTCCTTACAACCCTTTTTCGCATTAAAAAGTAGTTTGTGCCTTTCTCAGGGTCTAGACTATCTGTGTACTAAATTTCATTTAAATCGGTTCAGTAAAATATAACCGATTATATAACCGGTAATAAATTTATAATATTAGTAAGGATTAATAAAAGTGAGCAAGGAGGCCTTCGTCTTGAAGTTTGACAATAATGTTTTTTTTATTACTGCTGGCTATTGAATGAATAAAATTTTCAGCGCAGGGACTCGCTACTGCCCTGACTCTTCACAGCACTGTGTGCCCTTACATTTTGGAATTGCGCTCCGCATTCACAAAACTGAAACGGTTAATCCATTTAGATGGATCGCAATATTACTATTTTTAATACCGGCTTGGCGTTTGTATTGATTGGTGTGCGTTGCGCTTTATTCTGTTATTTACTAGTAATGTACTGGAGAGATCGATGCATGCAAGGGTAGATTAATGAAAAATATACACGACGTAAGTCTCACTTATATTTTGTCAAATTTAGTCAGTCAGTATTATTATAATCACTTGATATTATAAGACGTTTTAATATTTCTGTCTGAAGATGACTAGCGCAATGCAGTAGCACGCAGCTTTGTAATTCAAATGATGTTGCTACCATTTACAAGCACTCATACCGCTTAATATGTACTATCAGGCGTTCTACTTGCATGTCAATTGTATAAACCTATAGCTGAATAAAATCAGATACAATGCTAGAGATGAGAGAGTAAAGAAATTATCCTCCGATCTCCTTCATCCATTAATAACAATGCAAAGAAACAAATAAAATGCTTTTATGGCATTCGAATTGATTGGCTCTCGTTGCGAAACCGATATGATTTTGGGATGCGGCGTGTGGTAGTGCGCGGCGCGTGCGACTCGTGCAGTACGTGCAGCGTGTGCGGTATGTGCGGTCTCCGTAATAGCGGCTTAATTCACTCCGCAATGAACACGGAACGGACAATTACGAGCCAGTTACACATTGTTACGTACCTCATTGTAAAACAGCTGGCGTGTCTTTTGTCGACCTGCGTAGCGCAGCGAGCGAAGTGCCGGCTCTGAAAGAAGACATCGCGAGTTCAATTACAGCACTAAGAAACGTTAACAGTTCACAAAAGTTTATGGATTTCTTGTTGATGCTTATGACGCAATAATATATAGATTTGATGGTATTGTGGTATCAATGAGCTTAGGCCCCAGATTATTTTTGCATACAAAACACCCGGTAAGAATAAACATAAAATATAAATCCCATGAAGTGACCGTCACTTACATACATAAATTACTGCAGAGCTTTAATCTCAACTTCACGTGTGCTTATGAAGGCAAATTCGCCGGAAGTTTGTCACTTAACGCTCTAGAGATCTAGATTAAATGGTCGTAATTAGGTTTACTCAAAGCCTGTACGAGCTAAGGCCGGTCGCTTAGTATTGGAGCACAGTCGAGGCGCGGGCGCTCAAGCGACGTATATAAATCCCGTAATATTGAATTGCGTAATCTACTTTCGTAAAAATAAAAATAAGCAGAATACCAACGCTGAAATAATAAAAGAAAACGACAAATAAAAATGCATTTAGAGTATTGTAGGGAATGTTTACACATATTATATTACCCTTATCTAGACGAACGAAAGTTTTAAGTTACCTACTTAAGATTAAGATATATAGAAGTTTATTCGTTTTTAAAATATAATTGTTTTTAGCAACACACACATGTTACAAGTATTGAAATATGTAATCAAAATCCATCTAGCCAGACATAATATTTTGTGCACTTCAATTCGCCTCCGTTTCGACTTCTCGTAACTGAACCGGCTGGCCTCAGTTTGTGCGCAAATTCGTGC
Organism: Sphinx pinastri; assembly: GCA_947568825.1. Classification (NCBI taxonomy): domain Eukaryota; kingdom Metazoa; phylum Arthropoda; class Insecta; order Lepidoptera; family Sphingidae; genus Sphinx; species Sphinx pinastri. Next base: position 302,657 of record OX387617.1, read on the forward strand.
AAATGATATGTGTATGGGTGTGTATATGAGAGGTCCATTAAAACAACACCAGCTCGTCGTGTGTCAAACGATCAAAACCACATTCGAGTCCGACACTAGTGTAAGCCGCGAGAATTAGCACCGGAGCGGTCGCGCGGGGAGGGGGGTGTATGTACCAGGGGCGGGGGTCGTGCATCCCCGCGTCCGAACTCCTAATTACGCTTATGTTCCAATGGGTGATGTTCATCGCTGTGTTCATTATGTGCTAATTAGCCTAAACTCGTTAGTAAAGTGGAAATGTACTTAGATTTTGAAACCAGTGACGTGATAGGTTTGGCTCGTAGTATGAACATAAAATATACAGCATTCGTTGAACTGGTATTTATACCTAATACGTCTATTGCGAGGTTTTCTGCTTGCCCGCTAGTATAAAAAAAGTTCAGGAAGGCATATAAAAGAGGCCTATGACGGATAAAATCAAAAGAAAACCGTAGCTTACAAGAGTATCGCCTTATTATAATAATATTATTACTGAATTAGTTAGACTGCCTCGGTGGGTGGGTGCACTTGTTCTGCCTAATCCTTCGGGGATAACAGGCGTGAGTGTGTATGTAGTGTGTGTGTGTGAATTAGTAAGAAATCAAAAAAAATTGTAATGGACTTATGTCTTATACATAATATTTCTGTGTACTATTAGATTTTTTATACAATATTTGTAGAGCAGCATAATACCCAATTGTCTATGAAATGTATGAGCTAAGTGTATTATCTCATAAAAAACTTTATCTAACAAGTATAACTGAATATGAAATACGAAAGAATAACATTTAAATTCCAAATTCATTTATAACGTTTATTACCGAATAAAGCCAAGAGCCATTACACTCGAGTTTGAAGTAAAACAGAACAGTAATATAGCATTACCATACGGCGGGAACATTCATTTCCGTGGCGGCGCGAGGGCGAGCTTCCATTGAAACACAGCGAGCGAAGACACGAATTGTTTTATTGTGTATAGGTAAAAAAGTATAATACATCTGTACAGCTCTTAAAAATTAAGTCGATTAATTAAACTTGTCTTACTAAATGTAGAATGATCGTTGAAATCAGTCGATAGATGGTTTTTCAGCAGTTGTGAGGCCGTCATTTTGTCGGTTATGAGGCATATCCGATACCTTTTGTAGCAGACAGTAGTATCCTTGACTCTTCAATTCTTTGACGCAAGAAGAAATAGTAATTAGTTAAAACCTTATCTCATAACGATAATTGTCAAAGGTTTGGTGCTTATTTAGCAACCCTTGAACATCCATACTGAATATGAAATAGAACTATATACATTCGATTTTTACGTATTTTATTTAGTTTCATTTGTGTGGAGAGCCACCCTAAGAGTGAGTACACAAGATTAATGGTAGTCACGATGCTCACGTGACGTATGAAGCGATTGCGATCCCTTTGTCTTGCCGGGACTACGAGACACCAGGACTCCGGGATACCGTACAACTATGATTCATCTACTTTTGTGGGATTTTTTGCTGAGCAGATTTGGGATTGGGGGGTTTATGGGAATCCGATTACTAGGATAGCACTTCAATGATATATTATAGCGATAGTTATAAGACGGGCGTAAAAACGAAGGCTGTTTTTAGAGTAAACGTTATATAATTTCTAGCAAACGACGGTCTTCTCAGTGAGTTAATCAACGATAATATAAGCATGGTATTTGGAAAAATCTAAGTGTTAGGTGTAGTGTAGCTAAGACAAGATGAGCTTTTGTTGATTGAAAACATTCAATTATGTAATATGTAAGGAAGTCGGGGAATATAATTTTATAATTAATATTTTTACAGTTTTGGTAAAGCGTGCTATTAACAGAATAGATATTTTTAAATATGTAGTTAGTAGTTACTAACTAACCATAATATAACATATTTAGTTAGTTACTTTACTGACTAAATATTTTTTAAAGCCCTGCGGAAGTCTCACAGACGATTAGCAACGTAATTCCAAACTGTTACATCACTCCGGGCTTCTGTGAGACAGTGTTTCCCCTCCAACCGAACAAGCTTATTAACGCTGTAACGCCTTATATACTGAGCCTTTTAAATTTTTATGATAATTAAATCAATAATGAATACCCCTTCGATGATGCAGGCGTAAAAATATTTTAACTACCATGTAAAATGTGTTGCATGACGGTGTCGGAGCCCTGCTGAGGCTGATTGCGTGGACCGCAGCGGCCGCAGCACGCTAAATAAGCCGCTAGTTACCGGCCAGACCCCCAACCACCCCCCACCCGAACCGCCTTGCTCACGGAACTTTGCGATGCAGAATCGTGTGAATTACCTGTTTGATGTATCTAGTTCAAAGGCAGGATATAGGAAACTATTGGCGAGAGCTATTAAGCCACTTAGTCTATCCGCGACAAAATAGTTCAGAATTACGTGTTTAATACGTGTACGTGTTACTATGTGAAAGAGCTCTCGTATTTAGGGGTCCGTCGGGGTAAGTAGAATATCTGTTTTTACCGCCAGGAAGTATTGTAAAAACTAAAACACTGTAGCTAGTGAGCATTATAGCATTGACATAATTTACTTATTTGATTGCTCAGGGTGTTGAATGCACCGTAGTCCTAGTTGTTGTTGCTATAAGTTATGAGCGGCCATGTCGCTTACTAAATTACCGACTTGGTCAAGGTCACAGGAACACGCTGGATGCATGCAGGTCCGTTTAAAAATCTTTAGAGGAGGCCTATGTTCAGCAGTGGACATAATGTGACTGATGATGATGATGATGTCGCTTACCATCAGTCGAGCTGTCAACAGAAAAATTTAAATGAAATCGCTTCTATTAAATTTCCATTACAATATTAAAATTGGATGTATTAGAAAATGTTAGCGCGGTGATGTAAGTAGTATGTTATGTCCACGAATATACTGGCATAATCTGCTGACATCATCTACAGAAAACCCAACATGAAACAACGGCAGTTACTTCCATTTAATCTTGATCTTAGCAGAATTGGCATGAATGGTCATGTAGTATACAGAACCTACTCATTATATGCGGCTGTCTTTGACATGAGCAACATTCATAAAGCCCTGAAACTGACAACTGCTTGACAACATAGCTATAGTATGTACAGAGGGATTCTCAAGAAACACATTTCTACTATCAAAACTTCGTACACCAAAATAATAACAGCTTCTTCGAAGCGTATTGAATCCTTAAACGGCAGCAAGTATGTACTATCAAAATGTAGATTCAGCTCCCGCGGGATCGGAATCGATTTCACATGCAGCGAGCCAGCTGGGAACTCACTGTCGAATACTCGAGAACTTTACTCTTTACAAATACTCAAGTAGCTATTATCTAGAATATATTGAGGATTGACATGAAGAATAAGGTAGGGGAAGATAACATTTTATAATTTGGATGTAAAGTTCGCATGTCCATTGACCATCAGCTACGCAGATGCATTACTACGGTAAGAATATATACGGTTTTCCAAGGTTGTTTTCGTCGCCTGAAATGATACGCTGCGATGAAATGTTCAGCAGTGGACTTCCAAAGGCTGAAGAAGAAGACACTGCAACCGTACTTGCAAAACAAACAGGCAAAAATACGAATAATGATTGGTCCGGCTTAAGATTGAGACCACAACATTTCAGTTCAATAACTGAGTGTGCTGCTACCAGATCAATGAGTTTGGAATAAGTGTTATTATCTAAAATGTATAAACACACATTTATAAATCGTTAATCTTGTCATTAATAAAGAAGGCCTATAGCCAGCGACGGGACAACATAATATAAATAGGCATGTAATACAAAATAGCTAACATAAAGACGAACAAAATCTTGCGTGTGTTTTTCGATTACACATTTAGTATCGAGTTAGTACACGTTTGTAAGTATGTACTGTATTGTATCGAAGAATTTGCTCCAATTTCGTCATCAGCTACATCCTGTGTAATCGATCAGGCTACACCGCGACAGTATCTGCAGCGTCCGGACATCAGTATTAATGAGCCGCCCCCACGCCGGGACTCCGGCTCCGGACACCGGGATGACAAACGCGACGGATCCGGCCGAGCGAGGAGCACTGCGGACCGCAGGCTAAGGGATTAAGGTAATCGATACAATATTGTGTATACGTACTAAGTACGATTGCTGAGTTAGCTTACTAGCAGCGTTCCGAGGTGAATCGTTTTGAATTTTAAATCAATCACTAGTCATTCAAAGATCGAATTGAGCAGTAAATTTTTTTTTGTTTAGATGGGTTTTTTAATACATCAATGATTTAGATTCAACATAATATAAGTTTTTCAGAATTGAATGTGCTCAATATGACTTTTTCACAAGCCAGTAGGAATTAACCAGTAGGCTAATGTATTGTAAATCTTAATCCTGCCATCGACTTTTCCTATCTCCAATAGGTACTCTACATAGTAGTGTCGTCTAGATATTATTTCAAACGTTAACTCCTAGTGTGACTTTAATTATTCTAATGGTCTCAAAGGCCTTGTTATAATATAATATTTTTATATGCTACAGGCTTTGATTATTTATATACCTATATAGACAATGAACGTTTCAAAAGCGTCGAAAAAAATAGAGGCGAACAGTTCCCCACTAAATGAGTTCGAGTGAATTATTTTTTGTTGTTTTTCATGGATATAATTTTCTCCCCGTTTTAATGGAAACCATGTAATAACTGGTATTATTTGCGCGCACACAAGGATATGCATACTAGCTTAAAAAAAGTTGGTCTGTGTGTTTTAGTTTCATTGCAGCGCGTCACTCTATCTAGGTATATAATTAATCAAAGGCTACAGGTAATTAACACTAATCCACAATGTTTTAACGAAACGAATAATGTAAATCTTTTACCTTTAATTCCGTTTAAAAACATCATGTTACCAAAAAAATACAAATATTTAATCTCGTATAAAAAAGAAATGATACCTTCCAAAAACAATTACACAACGTTGGAAATTGAGAATTCATAACAATTTATGACACAACAAAATCCACAGCTTAAAGCTTCGCCACACACAGCCACTCGGAGTCCGGATGGTAACTGGAATAGAAATAAAACCTAGCATACATTAAAATTATTTCATTTTACTATATAGATATTAGGTCTTCCGTATGCTTGATTCATTCTGGGTAACTCGCATCGTCTTGTCAATTTTACAAAATTACAGTGTGAAAACGTTTTTGTGTTACAGAAGGACATTAGATGCAGTGTGGTTACTGGGCGGTGACTTTACATCTTATAAGGCTGATGAGCGTGGCGCACTGCTATGTGGTAGTAATATAGTTGCTACCATTAATTGGGAGATCAATGCCTGCAACCAAGCACTGCCATTTTACTTAAACCGAGTGAGCTGCTCTTCCATCGTCATTAGTTAAACGATCTATGAGCGCAGTAACGCTCATTACCGGGGCTGTGGTACAATCAATAGTCAGTCGCAGTAAGAAACAGATACTGTCCCGTCCCGCACGGCTGTGTGTAAAGCTTAAATAATTATATATTCATGAAAAATGTGAGCATTCTGTTTGTTTTTCATTTAGAAGTGATAATGTAGCCTCGACGGTCGCCTCGCCGGGCGTGGGTCGCGTCGGCGCGCGCGTTTAACGCTGCCCACTGCAAAATTATATAGCAAAGCAGTTGGATTTCCTAAACTTTTTAAGCTTCTTTATATAGATAAAACATAAGCTTATTTGAGCTTTTGGAAGATGTTTTTTATACTAATACTATAAAGAGGAAAGATTTGTGTGTTTGTTTGCATTGAATAGGCCCCGAAACTACTTGAAAAAATCTTTCGCCAATATAAATCTACATTATCAGCGAGTAACATAGGCTACTTTTTATGCCGGGGAAATATAAAGCGGGACCTTTATCCTGGAAAAAGTTATTCACGCGGGCGGAGCCGCGAGCAGAAGTCTAATATTCTATAACAGGAGGCAGGCTGCAAATGGGCAAGCGGGGCTTATCATGGTATCTGACTACTGCCTACTTACTAATAGTAGGAGAAAATATTAGCGATTAGTTGATAATATTTAAGAAATGACAATATGAGGAGTGGGAAGGTCTTCGAAAGTCTTACTATCCATCGACCACACTACACTCCCTCGTTCCAATTCTCTTTCTCATTGACTGGGTGACCAGTGCACACTATAATCGAATAACCTACTTATTCGGTTTTCTACAATAAACTCGGAGAGACTAGCGGATACGCAAATCTTAAGTGTCAGTTCAAGATATTTAACATTAGTGGAAGTCCCAAGTCCGCGAAAACGTCAGATAAGTGACGTCGCTGTACGTGAGACGCATTACGTAGTGGGCACACGTCGCGGCTGTCAGTTGACCTGCCTGCTAACCGAGGAGCTAGCAGAGAGACAGCGAAAGTAAGTTACATTATGAACTACAATGCTAAATAATAAATTAAAAGCGTACCTTATCTCTTATTTCGCAGTCTTATATAATAATAATACCAGCCCTATATTATATACTGCCCACTGCTGAGCACGGGCCTTCTCTACTAGTGAGAGGGTTTAGGCCTTAGTCCACCACGCTAGCCTAGTGCGGATTGGCAGACTTCACATACCCTCGAAATTCTTATCGAGAATTCTCAGGTATGTAGGTTTCCTCACGATGTTTTCACAGTCTTACTAATATTGTAAATACAAAATTTTGTGGAAAGTGTTATTTTCAAAGAATAAGTATGTAGTTTCATTACGCAATGTCAAAATGACTCTGTTATTATATATATATATATCAAACAGACTTTTGTTTTTGTGCAATATTTTATATGTAACAGTAAATTATACCCAAAATGGAAATGTTCTGGGAAAAGAATATTGAGTAATATCCTGTATTGAGACTCTTTTCTGTTTTTTGATATTACCCCGTAAAGGACATGTCCAAAACGGGCCTGAAAATCTAAGCAAGACAATAAATATATATTTGGATAGAACTTCTGAAAACTAGCCTTTTGCAATAAATCGTTTAATTTTAAAGACCTCCGATTTTGAGATTTATGTAATTTTGTTTGACTTGAAAACTACACTTAATATGAATGTTTTTAAAAAAGTTAGTTATGAATGGAGGGGTCTAAAAATATTTTTTTAATGGGTCAAACTTCCATATTTTGCCCCTTTAATATCCCAAAAGTTTGAGCCTGGTTAGATTTTGAGGCCCAGCACCCATACAAAAAGCGGACATCACCTTTATAATAATATTATGAAGAAGAAAAGTTTATTCGTAGGTTTATAGGGGCTAATCTCTGGTAATAATTAGTCAATTTTGAAAATTCTTTCAGTAATAGGAAGCTACATTACTCCTGAATGATCCTATTATAATTAGCAGATAAACGATATTCAGAGAGTACTAATTTAAATTACACTTTATCCCAGACCAGAAAAAGGACTTCACGTGTGTGCAGACACGGGCAAAATCCCGAAACTAAATAGAACATAATATGAATAATATAATGTTGTAACTTGCATCGCGTGCCTAGCTGCGTGTCGCCTAGGTGGTTACTCGGTATTTTGAGCAAGTGCTCTCCACCAAAAGGCTCTTTGTGAAATATTTCGCTTTGTCCGCGGCCGGGGGGTCGTAGCCCCGGGCTGGGCGAGTCACGTGACGCGCCGGCCCTTTGTCTTCACATCTGTATGTTTTACGCGATTTAATTACGGGGGACGTGTACAAAGCGTTCGTGTTTGAGTACGGAGCTGAGAGCACAGTTCATTTGTTCTTGAAACTGACACGTGCGAGCAGGTTTTGAACGGCTGTACTTTATTATTCACGATATTTTTCTGCTTGGTTAACGAAGGTTTAAGTAACAACGAGTGCCCTCCACGCTGTAATGTGATGATGCCAAGACTAGACTAAATGTCACAAGTTTCAATCTTTTGCCCCTTGTCTGCAAAGCTACTTTTGTTTTGTGTAAACTATAACCCCCAACCCCATCCAAGGATGCAAGTCTATTCGGCAAAAATTACCATGGACTTTACTTACTCATTTACAGACCAGAGTGCGAATTTTTTTTCTTATTATCACGAAAAAATGCCTTAATTCACTGGGGCTTTAAATCAAGCAATAGATTTTTTCGTGGCAGAAGTCGCGGAAACTATGCCTCTAATTTCCAAAGTATAATAGTTAACATCCGTACTGCAATCACAGATAGGTATACTGTTTACATGACATGTGACAGCTTCGCCTGCAGGCTGACGAGACAAGCGCTGCTGACGGCATTGTCTTGCGCGAGTCAGCGACATTCAATCAACGTGTCATGTTGAGTACGGAATTAGAACGTGACAAATAAGTACCTCATTGGCTTAGCACGTAATTAGGCTGTGAAAATGGAGCCGTGGGTTTTATGCCCACATCGGAAAATCAAGAAAGTGATCAAAAACACACGTGAGTTGTTTGTATGATATAAATTGTTGAGAAAACCTGTTGCCGTATTAAATAATTTACATATTATAAAACAAAGTCCCCGCCGCGTCTGTCTGTCTGTATGAACGTGATAAACTCAAAAACTACCGAACGGATACCGAAGAAATTTGGCATGGAGAGTTTGAGACCCTGGGTAGGTAACTTTTATCCCGGGAAAACTTTTTCACACGGGCGAAGCCGCGAGCAGGTGTTAGTGATATATATGTAGTAAAATGAAAATGCATAAAATGAAACATTTATTTCAAAAGAGACGGATAACCCATGTAATAATGATTCAACAAGCTAATTAACCTATCATTAGATACCAGCGTAACCTCACTTTCAAATTAAAATGCCAAGCAACATACATTTATTAGAGACGAAAATATGCTTTTGATCATCCGACCTGACAATAAAACCTAAAACCATATGGTGGCCCAAATTCCTACCACTTACATACATACACACCCACGCCCTTTATCCCAGAAAGGGTAGGCAGAGGCGCAACTACTTTTGGCTCTACCACATGTATGAAACAACATTTTATTGTGGTATTCTCGAGCATAACCGTATAAATTAAATTTCTTAGAACACATAGTCCTCCAAAAGCTTCATTATAATATCCTTAGTGAGGTGAATCACCTCGACAATATGCATACATACAGCAAGAAATGAAATCAGCGGGAATGGAAGAGGTCGTTATTTCACGGGACGGCGCTTTGTAATTTAATTACACGTCGCGATATTATGTCAAAAACAAATATTGTGGATTACAAGGTGTATATTGTTACTTAGCTTAGCTTAACGTTGGCTTTGGCTGCAATTATATTCATAGAGATTGAAATATCTGAAAAGATCGCGACCAAATGTATCAGAGTTCAAGTCAAAATATTAAAATATGTTATCTATAGTGTACAGTCAGCAGCATAAATCAGCATAAGCCGTACAAAATCAAAATTTCAAATCGCCTATATACGCATTAAGTTAAACTGAAATATTTTTTTCTTCGTTTGAAGTAAAGTAAATACCTTTTATTTTATTTTTGTGAAGAGGAAAACAAGATTAGTAACAACACAAAAATATGTAGGCAATTTAAAATTTTGAATTTGTTCATCTACTTATGCTGCTGACTGTACATTTGAAATTTTAGGTAAATTCTCTCGCGGGGCCGCATTATAATGGCTAACAAATATCCAGAGTCACTGGCTGACGGCTGTCGCTATACTTTGTAATGCAAAGAACGCGTGGTGCTACCTCTGTAATGGTGGCACTTATCTGCTAACTTTATTATTTAGACAAATCATTGTTGCCAGCTATAATATTGTATGTAACATTTTTATATAACGATTTTTATATTTTACTCTTAATTGTACTGGAACTCTCTGTCTTTCTCGCTCTGGTTCACCCTTGCTGCCGTATACATTTATTTTTATAATACTCATAAGAATTAAAAGTATTATAATCAATCTCAATAACTCACTGTCAGGCGCTTGTCTCACCATGCAGTCATATAAAACGCCATTTCGACATATAATTTTAGAAACTTAACTTATACGTTCTTCTTGAGATATAAAATTATTAATATTAACATTTATTTTCGTTAGCTTGAAGAGATGAATACAGCTCGCTGTCAATTCCATCAGTAATGAGTTTTTGGGGCTGATTCTGTATTCATAACGCCACGCCAACAAATGGACTGTCAAAAGGGAATGTAATTGAATGTTCATATTACTATGCATGGAGGATTTATTATGTGACATTTTCTTATAACAGTAGCCTAGCGGTATATAGAGCGCACTGAAGTCAGTGGTTTGATTACTTCGAAGTAATGTGTATAGTGTGTATGCACATTACTGATCCCTTTAACGATGACAGTAACCAAAATAAGAGTATTTTGGTCGAATTTTAAAGATAACAAGAAGCCCACCAATTCGCATTACCTCTCATAAAGGGAGTTACTGCTTAGTAGTGGGAGAGTACAATATAATGCAAGACCGATATATTATAAGTATATTTCTACAACTCTGGCTGTAGAATAAAATTTAAAAGTAAAAGTCTAAGTTACATAAGGCTAAAATTATCTCATGCAATTTCTCTCAGCAAAGTAGCCTTAATAAAACTTCAACAAATATTGTATAAAGACATAAAAACTGGGTAATAACAATATCTTCGCTCACCGTCTAAGAAACAAGGCACAGTATTACGTAACAGTAAAAGTCTAGGCTAAAAAATACACCGCGAACGTCCCCCAGCCTTCACTGAACGGTCATATTATTTTACTTTCAAAACTGTCTTACATATTTTATAAATAACGAGCGAAGTTTCAAAGGTACAAAAACTACATTTGTGAAGCGACGCTGCACTTGTTGAAAACATTTTTTTTTTTTTTTTTATGGTATACGGGGCAAACGAGCATACGGTTCACCTGATGGTAAGTGATCACCGCCGCCCATGAACATCTGCAATAGGTTTCCTTATTCTATGCTATGTTTTCTAAACGGTTGTATGTTGCAGTAAATATTAAAATATATTTTCATGAATATATTTATAGGAGAAGTTTGGTAACACTGGCAAGTGGCATCACTCAAGTATTATTGGGTCCCCGTATGAAGGACGTTATAGCTAATGGCCAGCGTAATTACGCGGTTTTACGGGACTTATTTATTGTAATAATTGTGAGATTGATATAAATTCCATGAGGTAACAAGCGTAGTGAAAGGCGTTACAGGCCTTGTAATTCAGTTTTAGATGGCGTTGCTTCTTTATACAGATATGACCCTAAGATCACCACTTTGATTATAATTACACACATACACATACTCATGCCTTTTATCCCTGAAGGGGTAGACAGAGGCGCAACTAGTGCACCCACTTTTCGCCGTGCGTATTTCGTCCCATGATGCGATAGGGGGCGAGCCTATCACCATATCGGGCCTAAATTCCAGACTCCGGGCTGATACTGAATAGAAAAACCCAATATCACTTTCCCTGATCCGGGGATCGAAACCGAGACCTCAGCTTTACAGTCAGTAAAAACTCACTTCTTCTTCTTCGTTTGGGGCAACGCACACATCTTCCAGCATTTTACGGAAAACATAATATGCTTTTAATTAATCGACCGGCAGTCGCAAATAAATTGTGTTAGAACACCCTAACAAATTGTTGCCCGAACTGGGAATCGAATCCAGAAATGTTGTCTACAGCCCATATATACTGCTAAGTCAAGAAGGCGACAAAGTCTTGTAGAAAAATACGTAATGAAACAAAAGTAAATACAATGACGATGTAATGAACGCGCGCCGGTTAATTAGAGTGATACAGAAGCACACGCGCCACCCCGCTCGCGTCTTAAGGCGACGCTTACATAATTAAGATCTGTTATCTCACCCATTTTCGTCTAAACAGCGTAATTTTGCGTTACAAATTTCATGATACTTATTATTAACCGCCCTGTTTATACTGCCCACTTCTTGGACACGAGCCTCCTCTTTTAATGAGAATGGCAGAACTTTTGTTCAGTATATAAGTTTTTTTTTTTATTTTGACATACACTATACATTACTGTTCTTGACAAAATGCAAAACCATTATAGGAAAAGGGAAGTTAAAGTACCTACTATTATTTTGTTTACATTTTGTAGTTTCGTGTCTAATTGTGGGTAGGTACAATACTTAAATCTACTTTTTACATAGGTTTTCTTTACCCCTAAAGACTTAACATTCAATGAACTCAACAGTTTCACCGCGCATTTGTAATTTTATATTCCAATTAAAACCTCCATTCAACTTTTATCTTGCCGAGGAATCCTTCAATGGAACTGAAAGAGTTGATTCAGGTAACAAAACGCGGCGAATGAAAGAAAAAATGGGAAAAGTTTCCTGCGCGTCTCTATGAACGATAAATTAAAGATCAGAGATAATTAAACAAAACTTAGTCCATTGTTCGGTCGCAAGAACTTGCTTAATCTATAAGCTTTGGCTACACAGCTATGTACGTCGGGGGCGCACTAGGGTCGGGGCCCCAGCGCGGCGGTGCGACGAACAAATATATCTGGACATTTTGGTAAAACAGTTGAATGTTGAAATGAATAGGTTAATCTCCCGGCGACAATCATCATGCCTTTTATCAAACCGTTTTTCCCATTACATTCAAGTATAAGTATATTATAGCCAAATAAGGAGTTCTCGTAACCGACGAGCATGTATGAAGAGACTGATGACTGTAGAAGAAGCGAAAGAGGTATGCTTGGATCGTAGCACCATAGTCTCTGCCTACCCCAATGGGAGAAAGGCGTGAGTTTATGTATGTATGTATGTATTCGAGTATACTTTGAAAAATAGCTACTATGTTGCACTGCTATCCCTAATTTTCAATTCATAACACACTAGATAATTAAATTAGCAAAGTTCTTTACACATCTTCTTCTAGTATACCAAAGTATGATATTCTGACTATAGTGAATCTAAAAATGTAGTTTCGTGTATAAAGTCCCGGCAGCACTGCATAATCTACGGCCGTAATAACCCGCAGTCATCCAGTATGCATGTGCCAATCCATATGAGATATTTTTTTAATTTAAGCGCGTGATAAACGCGCGCTTGTTCCGCTCACAACGGCTCTCAATTTCCGCTCATGCCGTATTCATAGCGGTCAACATGGCCGCCCCTGTCACTGCAAAAACCTACGTGCAATGTTTTCGCATTACGCTGATTGCGTCGAGAATGCAATCATAATATCATATTAATGATTTAGATTATGAGAGAGAGCTGTTATAAAAGTGACACTAATTTAAAACATGGGTAGTGTAATCATAAAATAACGAAAGAAAAAGTATGTAAGAAATTAATTTAATTTATACTATCCATTCCTTTGTTTTTGATGGAAGTCAATGACGAGACTTGCAGTTTACGTAGAATAATAATAGAGACTCATTGGCACGATGGGATAAAGTCGTGGGATAAAGAAGTTTAATAATAATTATTGTTATCTTTGATACCTTCAACAGGCACTACAAAGAATTTGACGCAGCGTTTTTAGTTTGAAACTCATGTTTATATCCATTGACGTTGTATATACTCTCTGCGCAATCTTAGAAATACCAACCGCACGTACTCTGGAAACGCATGTACAAGAGACCTAGCACACATGTAGTAACGTTTAAAAAATACTCTTCTAAAAATATTGCATTTCCTCTCGTTTACAAAACACATTTCATATACCTTTCTGCCATACAAAATATGCTAAAAATACCTTCATTAGACGTTCCTGTGAATTTTATAATAAATATCTGAATGATGCTGACATATTCTCCTTTCGACTTTCTACTTACAAGACACAAGTATGTAATTTGTTAGACAAAATGTAATACCTATTGACTGTACCTAGTTAATACAGGCTGTTTTTCTTGTTGTTAGCTCATAACTAGTTTTTGTAACTATAAATGGACCTATAGGTCTTTTTGTATACTCTTATATTAATCAGTGTCTGTATATGACTGTTTGTGTCCTAAACAAATAAAATAAATAAAAAATAAATAATATTATAGTATTTAGATTTTTTTACCAAAAAGCACAAATTCAGTTACGCTAAATTGCTTTACAATTTTCACAAGAGTCTTGTTCCCGCAACGCCTGAGGCTGAAATTAACAAACAAAAAGCAATTAAAGGCTACAAACACACACTACATAACCTTTGTAATACGTAAGCCGTATACCCATTAGCTGCTCGGGGCGCGTTGGCTCTGCTTGAGGCATATATATGATTATAAAGTTTATTTTACTAAATGAATTATTACAAAGACCAAATTATATTGATCGGATTAGATATAATACCCCAACTTATTGTATTGTATCATTTTCAGCGGTTAGTAATCGTAAATGAGATCTACATACGTTTTGCAAATTAATTCTTTTTTGCTTTCCTTGGCAACGCACACACTCTCCTTTAGGTACGTTATTTAGGTTATAATTACAAGCTATCACATATACTTTATATACTTCTTAACTAGCTCTGCTATAAAATATATCAGCTTTTTTCCACGACAAAATACCCTTATTATGATAGATTCATCCCGAGGCATACTTTACCCGGGGTGTGTTCATCGGTTATTATATCTGTCTAGAGGTGCCTCTATCAAGGAAGCCCTAATGGATACACAGCTTTACTGCACAGTAATTTCCATACAACAAACATTCATTTTGTTCCCAAGAACATTACACTGTAGACACTGTAAACAGATCTGGTAATTTAACTTTTCCCTTTGAGAGCAATTCAAACAGACATTATTTGTGTGGATCGCTGTGGGAGCCGCTCATTGTCACCTTGGTTTGTGTCTCGTTATCACAATACGTTTTAATAGACTCCGTGACGCAGCGATGAGCTGGTTCTGAATGAAGAGGCTTCAGGAGTATTGGGTAATATGTACGCGGGCAGACGTTACTTGGGTACCATACACCGAAATAGGGAGATTCAAATGGTGAGCTTTAAAGCAAACTTATACTTAGCACTGACTAATATCTTAAATATAAATCTAAACAACCAAACGTTGGGACAGTTCCAGCAGCAATGAATGTGTACTGAAGACCCTCAGAAATGTCTTTCATAATCTGAACTACGTTACCACTAGGTTTTAGATAGGGGCGTGAAAAATAAGTAATTCAGCGGACAATAGGGTAAAAAATCTTATGATTATGGCTTAATCACACCTAAAATGACGTGACTTACCACTGGGCGAACGCTCAGCTAGTGTCACCATTGAGTTATGTCAAACAACCTTACTTCCCCTTTATCAAGTTAAAGACCATACTAACTAATATACTCTTTAATCTCTACTTGCTACCGAATGCACATCGCTATAGTCAACAATTTAATTATACAGTTAACTAAAGTTGCGCTGAAATTTCAGCTGTTAAACTGCTATATATCGACCGCGGTGTCGGAGTAGGCAAAGAGTGTCGAACTCGCAAGCTATTATCGTGCATCGATAAAGTTAAGACTTGAAGCTAGGGGTCGGAGTATTAGTTTTGAAATCGATATTATGTTATCGATGTATCGAATATGACTGTATCGATGTTCGAATATGACTGTATCGATATCGATTCTTATTTTTTAATAGTAGGAGACCACTTAAGATGTCACCAGATCACTACAGCCATTATGAGTACTGTAATATCATAGAGTCGTGCATGTTTCGCTGTAACTTGACCTATGATATGTATGAACTTCTCAGGTCTGGGAAAATATCA
This sequence comes from Sphinx pinastri, assembly GCA_947568825.1. NCBI lineage: Eukaryota > Metazoa > Arthropoda > Insecta > Lepidoptera > Sphingidae > Sphinx > Sphinx pinastri. The sequence continues at coordinate 318,328 of OX387617.1, forward strand.
ATCAATTTATTTTGCAAATACGGGTACATTATTAGGTAGCGTATTTTATAACAAAGTATCTTGCCATATTTAGTCGAATGACGTGCAAAAATTATAAATCATGTGCCATAAAAGATACAAACACACGAATTGAATATATAGTTGAAAATATAGTTTTGTTTATTTCTGTAGTCATACAATATGGACGCACTAATGAGTTATGATTAGCAGGATATTGACACGATAACAAGGCATCACCTCCTTTAGTACTTTTTTACTCAAAGTTTTTAGTGGTGCAGGTTAACGGTTGGCGGACTCTCATCCATTCTATTCAATAATGATTCCTTATGTTTACACGAATGTTAGACATTGAAATTAAACTATTATAACGGATTTTATCGCGGTTTTTTATTTAATTTTTCTCTCGACGTTTCGAAGGCTTTGTAGCACCTCGTGGTCACGGGGTGGACTGAGGAGAAAAATTAAATAAAAAACCGCGATAAAATCCGTTATAATAGTTTAATTTCAACATTCTATTCAAAAAAATCATTTCAACGTATCCGAGTTTCGATTATTCAGAATCTGATATGGACATTATCGATGCTGTAAAACCCAGCAGCTGTACAATACGCTCTCGACTCCCGCCCGACAGTACAGAATCACTCACAAGTTTCACTACAGATGTTCCATTAACCACTACGTAGAAACGAACTCCACCGCGAGCTGTTTTTATCTTTAATAGTGTTATGCGATAATGAGTCTGTAACTTTTAATTTGAATACAAGTTTTCTCGAGTAAACCTATAATATTATGTTCAAAAATATTATGAACTTGTTGTAAAGTTTTTAAGCACAAGTTAGGTTTAATCGTACAAATGAATCACTAGCCTACTACAAAAGAGATATTGGATTACCGACATTCATAGTATGGAGGAATAAAGAATAAAATTTACTAGGCCACCAATAATCTTATTTTTCATTTCGTGCAAAAATAAGGAAGAAGACACGAACAACAAAACCTCCGCTACGCATCTGTTTTCTATAAGACTGTGGTACAGTCTCTGTAGAACCAGCTTTTGCCAAATTAGTCTACCGTAGCTACATAAAAATGAAGAGAAAATGAGATGTATAACGAACTTTAATTAAGTCGTAAATTAAAGTTCTTAAAGTTATGCTTATTAGCTGCGTCGCTTACCAAGTGAGTAGTTTGATTAATGTTCATCTCGTCATTTAGAACAACACAGCAACTTTTTTTCTACTACAATATTCCTAAGTTTGGTTCATTATGCAAAGTGGTTTATCTGTCTAGGCGAATAATCCATTACTGGTGCTTGTTACTATTCATTTTAAAGTCTCAGCGCTAGGCGGCCGCTCGAGCACTCCATTTGTTTATCAACTATACTACAGAGATGGCGTAGAGGTGCAAATTATACTACAAAAACTTTTGCTGATATTTATAATATTATAATCAGTTAGCAACATGATATTATAATCGAACAATGCATCTTAATTCTTAACTCTTCAAATATTAGAAGGTGAAGAATTTCTCAATTAACATTAGAGCACAAAAAAAAATTTTGTTCAGCGTAGGGTTGCCAACATTTTTTTGTCTGATTATAGTATATTTTTTTAAAAAAGCTATAAAAATATAGTACGCTTAAAAAATATATTATTTTATGGGATAAATAAAAAATAGCCTAAGTTATATTTTTTACTCATTTATTTTTTATAAAAGCTATATTTTTTTGCACTTCTTGCAGACTAACAATTTTTTGTCTTCAATAAAACTGGCATAAGCTTTACCGCAGTCAATTTTTAAATTAATATAAATCAAAAGCTCGTTTTTTATTAAAGATATACTTGCTGTGTTTTTTTTAGGTTTATTTTTCGAAACTTCTTCAAGTCAAGTCAAAGCAACGAGACTAGACAATTTAATTTAATTTTATTAGTTTTAGTATTGCAAAATATAAAGAATTATCTATGGTACTGAAATATAGTATTTTCGAGTACTATATATTTCTTCAACAGTATATAGAACGGAGTCCCGAAATACAGTACAATACTATATATTATAGTACGGTTGGCAACCCTAGTTCAGCGCCTTAATTATCTGGCGGCAGTGTACATGGACTATATTCCGAGAGATTCTTGTTTTGATCTCTAGGTTAGGCACGATTTCAGTGCTCAAGATTTGCCTAACTTTTTGATGATAAAGGCGTGAGCTTATAATGATAATATTGTTACGTGCTGGGGTTCGGTAAAAACAATTAAACGCCGGTATTGCGATAAAAGTACCAATTAAGTTTTTATTAGCAAATAATTACAATTAAACTAACCAAAACACTGCACTGGATACTACGATATTCAAATACACTAATTATAGTCACTCACTATACGTTTACACAAATCACAATTCGCTTCGAAGTCGCTCGGAGTTATCGCTCGTAGTCCGCTTGTCGCTCCGCTCGCTAAGCAAAACTGAATGCCCGGCGGCGGCCGCGCGCCGCCTTTTATACTCGGTCAATGGCCTTGGTCACAAGGCCGCGGTCGCCGGCCGCGAGTACTATCGTAGTCTGTGGAACATTCTCGAAAGATCCGGAATAGTCGGGAACTCTCTCGCAAATATAGGTCAATAATCGCGTTTCCACGACATTCTGGAGACATCGAGATCTTTCGAGAATGTTCCATCGCCGAACTTTCCACATTCGGATAGTACCACTTTTAGCCAATAGATGGCGCTACTATCCGCGAGTATTAGCGCGCGTAACACTGCCCCCTCCCAAGACATGCTCGTCCCGAGCATCGTTAGAACCATAATAGCGCGCTAACCGATCAACGTGAACAATTTTGGGTGTACCTCGCTGGCCTTTCTGTATACGGTATGTGACGTCATTTATCTTGGTCACGATTCTATAGGGTCCATCCCATTTGGCTTGTAATTTAGGTGACTTGCCTTTGCTTCGAGCCGGATTGTGCAACCATACCAGCGTGCCCTCGTCGAAACCGCTATTGTTCGCTTTTCGGTCATAACGGGTCTTCATCCTCTCAGACATCTGTTGACCTGATAGTCGAACGTGCTCGTATACGTCATTCAATCTTTTGCGCAGATTGTCCGCATAATCCGTTATACTGCGCGGAGTGTCAGGAGGTATGCCGGTAATTAGATCAGCAGGCAGTCGCAATTCTCGTCCGAAGTTAGCGAAAGCAGGAGTCACTGCCGTGTTCTCGTGGACTGAACTTCTGTATGATAGGAGAAACGGCTGAATGTGCTTGTCCCAGTCCTTTTGCCTGTTTTCTACAACCTTAGCCAGGTATCTCTCCAACGTTTGAATAAAACGTTCCACCATGCCATCAGATTGTGGGTGATACGAGGTGGTCCTTGTTTTATGAATGCCCAATACCCGACATGTTTCCTGAAATACTTGGGATTCAAAATTACGTCCTTGGTCACTGTGTACTTCCAGGGGTACTCCAAACCGGCAGAAGACTTCATGAACCAATTTGTCCGCGACTGTTGAAGCTTCCTGATTGGGGATGGCAAATACTTCCGGCCACTTTGTGAAGTAATCCATGACCACCATAAAATATTTGTTCCCACTGTCACTTACAGGGAACGGTCCTGCAACGTCCACGGCTATCCGCTCCCATGGGGCACCAACGTTATAAATTTTCAATGCCCCTCTGCTACGTGTATGGGGACCTTTCACAGCCGCGCAACTCGTGCATTTGCGACACCATTCCTCAACATCTTCTCTACAGTAGATCCAATAAAATCGCTCTCGGGTCTTCAACAATGTTCTCTTGACTCCCAGGTGACCTCCTGAGCATCCACTGTGATAAAGTTGTAGTATTTCTGGGACCTTGGCTTTTGGGACCACCATTTGTAAATGACATCGATCTCCCTTGGCATTTTCCCATTTACGGCACAGGATCCCATCTTGCATTACCAGACTGTCCCACTGGGCCCAATAGCTTTTCGTTATGGAACTTAACGGTGCGATATCACTCCACTGGGGCTTCGTAGCACCGGCTTTTAGCCACTCGAGGATTGGTTTGAGGTCCGCGTCTTTATCCTGCGCTTCCTGTAACTCTCCTTTCCACTCGCTGCTAAGGTCTGCCCTTATCATTCTAACTGGCACTGTTTCCTTACCCTCTTGCCTGGTGCAGTGCTTACAGCTATCAGGGCACGGCCTTCTTGACAAGGCGTCTGCATTACCGTGAGATTTCCCACTACGATGTTCTATAACGAAGTCAAATTCTTGTAGCAACTCAATCCACCTCGCAACCTGACCCTCTGGGTTTTTAAAATGTAATAGCCACTTCAAGGCAGCATGGTCGGTTCGCAGATGGAATTTCCGCCCAATCAGATATTTGCTAAAATGCTGCAAGGTTTTCACCACAGCCAGTAGTTCCCTTCTGGTGACGCAGTAATTTCTCTCGGGTTTGGATAACGATTTACTGAAGTAAGCTATCACAGCCTCTTTATCGCCTTTCCGTTGAGACAACACGCCGCCAATCCCAGTATTACTTGCATCTGTGTCAACAATGAACTCGTTTGCCGTGTCAGGATAACCCAGAATAGGTGTGGCACACAGACGGTCTTTTAACGCTTGGAAGGCGACGTCACAACTCTCGTCCCAGCAGAATTGTCTCTTCTCTTCAGTGAGCTTATGCAACGGTTTGGCTATATCCGCGAAGTTCTTAACGAATCGCCGGTAATAAGAGCACAAGCCTAAAAACGCACGAACTTGTGTCTTGTCTTTTGGAACTGGCCATTCCTTGACTGCTATCACTTTCTCGGGGTCTGTTTGAACGCCATCCGCTGAAATGATGTGTCCTAAGAAGCTAACCCGCTCTTTAAAGAAGGAACATTTCTTAGGACTGAGCTTGAGATTAGCCCCACGGATTTTCGATAACACATGACCAAGGTTTTTAAGATGTTCTTCAAATGTGCGGCCCACAATTATAATGTCATCCAAATAGACAAGACATGCGTCTCCAATCAATCCAGTCAGTACTAGCTCCATCAGTCTCTCAAAAGTCGCAGGAGCATTGCACAATCCGAATGGCATAACCTTGAATTGCCATAGACCTTTACCAGTAGAAAATGCAGTTTTCTCTTTGTCTAACGGGTCTATTTCTACTTGCCAGTAGCCACTCTTCAAATCTAGCGTGCTAAACCACTTCATTCCAGCAAGCGTGTCCAGAGTGTCGTCGATCCTAGGTAGAGGGTAACTGTCCTTTTTTGTAATATCGTTTAATCGACGATAATCCACGCAAAAACGCGTACTGCCATCCTTCTTTTTCACCAAGACAACTGGAGAGCACCAAGGACTAGATGAAGGCTCTATGACACCATCTTTCAACATCCCTTCAATCATAGTATCCACCTCCTTCTCCCTTGCCACCGGCAATCTTCTTGGTCGCTGACGGACCGGTAACTCGTTGCCTGTATTAATTTTGTGCTGGACTAAATTAGTTTTTCCCATGTCCGCATCATTGCACGAGAAGATGTCTCCGTATTGTGTTAACAATTTATTTGCTTGGCTTACCTCTTCCTTTGACAAATGATGACAGTCCTTCAAAAGTGACGTCACGTCGAACTTCGCAAGTGTGATGTTCTCAGTGGGTGGATCTTGACATGTGCGCAACCAAGCCACTTCCTCGCAAGAACCCATTAACATGCCTTTTCTAATAACATGCTGCTCATTACTGAGATTCAGTACGCGTACAGCTGACTTGTTAGTAGCTCTTACCAGGGTTCGCGCTATTTTCCATGGAAGGTCATTGTCAAGCTTCTCAATGAGAACGCACCGTTCCTTTGGGCCAGAGTTCCGTGGCAGACTAACAGGTACGATCACTTCAGATCTCGGCGGAAGAACTGTCTTCTTGAAGCAGTATACCCCTCCTGATGGTGCTCCTTCCACAAAAATTTCCTCTGAACTGCATTTTAGAACACCCTGCTTGACGTCTATTTCGCAACAATGTTCTCGCATGAAGTCGAGACCCAGAATGCAATCATCGACAATGTCAGCCACTATTACATTATGCAGATAAATTCTATTGCCTAGTTTTAATTGTACTACCTTCTCACCTCGGACGGATATGTGCTGACCGGTGGCTGTTAGAAGTTCCACGTTCTCTCGGTTACCCTTGTAATTCCAAAGAAACCGATTTGCTAGTCGAGCACTGACAACTGTGCGAGAGGCTCCAGTGTCTAAAGTCAGTTTACAGGCTGTTCCATTGATCTCGCCTCTAATGACCAAGCTGTTCCCATCATGAGCTTGCGAAATCAAAATTCTTAGGGCTTTTTTGACACCGGCCAGCACCCGCCCCATAGTCCTGGCCTTTACTCGTTTCCCTGCTGCTGTTGGGTGGTGTTAACCACCCTTTCCTCATCAGTTCTTTCTTCCCCTGCAATTCGTCGCTTGGCACAATTCATGCGGAGGTGGCCCATTTCTCCGCAGTTGAAACATCGAGGGCTGTAGCCCTGTGGACGTCGACGTACGGGTGTCGCCATAACCTCTCTAATGCGGTGAGCGCGATGATCTTGCCGCACGGCCTCCACTTCCAGCGCATGTGCCAACGCATCCTTCAAGTTCTCGTGGTGCCCAAGTCTAACAGCAGCCCGCACTTCTAGGTCTCGAATCCCGTCGACAAAAGCTTGCACCAGAATTCCATTAACAAGCCCAGGTGTAGACTGATATGCCTTTCGGACCAGCTTCTCAACCTCCAGGGCCCACTGCTGTAAACTTTCAGGATTGCGTTGGACTCTGTCTTTTAGCTGAGCACGAAACACGTGTTCCAGGTGAGAATCACCATATCTCGACTCCAACGCTTCGACCAATTCATCATAGGTTACATCTTTTCTGAGAGCCTCTAGAATGGTAAGAGCCTGTTCGCGCAAACCCAGGGTGAGCGCAGTCTTAGCCTGTTCCTTGGTCCATCCATTCGCCTGCATGACGGCTTCAAATTGCATCTTGTAGGCCGACCACGAAGATGTTCCGTCAAATGGTGGCACCTTAAATCCTCGTGCTCCTGAAGGCGCTATAGCTACGGCTGCGCTACCGCGTGTTTCCACCAATTTCTTGACATCGGCAATCTGAGCTTCAGCCTCTGAGATACGCTTTTCATGTCGATCGACATGATCCTTTACTGCTTTGAGTTCCTGGCCGATCGCAGCCCTCAGGTCTTTCATCAGAACCGTCTGTTCTTCTTGGCGACGAGCAGCCTGCTCTTCTTGCCGAGCAGCCTGCTCTTTTAACAGACGAGCCTGCTCTTCTTGGTGTCGAGCCAACTGCTCCTCCTGACGACGAGCCTGCTCTTCCTGACGACGAGCCTGTTCCTGTAGCATCGCTATAATTGCAGTAAGGTCCGTAGGTACTAACGCGGTAGAATCTCCAGATGTTCCAGGAGTAGGCTGTCCCGTCGGTTGTCCAACCACCTGAGCTGGAGTGCCCTCGAAACGCCCTCGGTCCATCTCTTGTTGGCGTTGACTTCGAGTGCGGATACTAGCACCTTCGTCCTCCTTTGGTAATACCGGCATGGTTTATCCCACTTCTGACACCAAATGTTACGTGCTGGGGTTCGGTAAAAACAATTAAACGCCGGTATTGCGATAAAAGTACCAATTAAGTTTTTATTAGCAAATAATTACAATTAAACTAACCAAAACACTGCACTGGATACTACGATATTCAAATACACTAATTATAGTCACTCACTATACGTTTACACAAATCACAATTCGCTTCGAAGTCGCTCGGAGTTATCGCTCGTAGTCCGCTTGTCGCTCCGCTCGCTAAGCAAAACTGAATGCCCGGCGGCGGCCGCGCGCCGCCTTTTATACTCGGTCAATGGCCTTGGTCACAAGGCCGCGGTCGCCGGCCGCGAGTACTATCGTAGTCTGTGGAACATTCTCGAAAGATCCGGAATAGTCGGGAACTCTCTCGCAAATATAGGTCAATAATCGCGTTTCCACGACATTCTGGAGACATCGAGATCTTTCGAGAATGTTCCATCGCCGAACTTTCCACATTCGGATAGTACCACTTTTAGCCAATAGATGGCGCTACTATCCGCGAGTATTAGCGCGCGTAACAATATTATGTTTACTTATGATGTACTTATGTTATTATGTATCTTATTAGATTAATTATATAAAGTTACATAGAATCTTTGATTTTGAACAATACATTTTCGAGATTTTCATTATTTATAATGAAGACATTGAAATAGGTTTAGTGAAGTATATAAATCTTGAAATAAAAAGGACGTGAAACGCTGAGATTGCGCCTGGACTCGGCATCATTTAGATTATGCTCTCCTGACAATAAACAAAAGATTTCCTTCGCGTTTTTTAGAAGAAAGACGTCTACTGTATAACAATGGGCTTCGCTAATATAGAAGCTTTATTTTTAATTTCACAATAATAACAACAACGTAATTGGTTGTAAAAAAGCAACGCTATTACTAGAACAACTGCTGAGACGGTTTCGATTCCTAGGCCATTACACGCACTTCTGACCTTTTCAATTTAAGTGTGTCCATTGTTGAATATCCTAATTGTCTTAATTGTAATGAAAATATCTTAAGGTAGCTTACACACGTGAGACTTTTCAATATTTAGGGAATATATTTGAAAATATGTGAAAAACGTAATGTTAGCGTTAGGTCATCGAGACAGATGAATGGCCTAATCCCGCTGTAGGTAAAACATGTATGCAGCGAACCAATTTATAACTTGTCTAGTTTTTATACAATTGGGTATTTGGTGAAGACCTAGGTATTAGTATATATATTGGATAAGTAATTGGCATTGATATTGAACGAATCTTAGTTTAGGATGTTATCTACCAGCAACTGCCCATGCTCAATACCCAACTCTTGACAGTTTTATCCTTCACCTCGCTTTACTACTCAAAAAACCCGCAATGTATTCGTTAATCCGCGACGATTACTACCAAATTAATACTGTCGAAGATTCCAAACGCTCCCGTACATAGAGTGTATGTTCCTTACCGCCTCGGCTAGTGTGAAGTCGCTTATAATCCGACTCGCGTGCTAGCTATTTAAATTAAGGAACGAGCTGCCTTTGCCAGTGTGTTGGCTTCTTTATATTACACGTTGATAATTTAGTTTACTTATTTACTTCAAGTTAAATACATAATTTATATACATTAGTTGCCAGTGGCACTCAAACTAAGTTTGTTTGTGAAATTACTGTTGGGAGAATCTTCTTGGAAATAAGGTGATATTAAGCGTAAGAGGATTACTAATCATTTATTTTAGAAGCTCAAATAATAAGCAGATGGGTCATTTTAAAAAGTTAGTGTGTAATAAATGTATATAGGCAGCATAAATAGGTTATCAAACTATTCCCGTCTTCAGTTTCCAGAGCAAACAAATGAATAAGTGCTGGATATAGCGATAAAATAACCTCTTCAATAAGCCATGCACTAGTTGCGCCTTTAACTTTCACTTCAGAAGAATGTAGTTTATTTTATGATGCACAAGACACATATTGCTTTTATAGTGTTAAAAAGAACTTTATATCGTATATATTACAGTCTAAAAGAAACAAGAACTGTGCCATAAAATGAAACTTTGTTGCGTCTTTCTTTATAACCCGCGCTTACATCGCGCGATGAAAAGTGTTCTTTTTGTTTTTCTTAGTTAAGATATCACTCTAGGTTTCCATTTTATGAAATTTAAAAACGAATGTTTGTCATATATGATTTTAATTACCAATTTGATGTAATTCTATGTCTGGCATAATTATATAATGTATAATAGCAGCATATATAATAGTGGGTCGTTATAATTAAATACTGTTTAATGTCTTTGATTATAATAAATTGGAAATCTATTATCTTGACTTTTAAATATAATATAATAACAATTCGAACTAGTAATTCATGTGATTTCGATGATGCTATCTCGCCAGCAATATTAACGATAATTTTGTATTACCAAGTTCTACGTGGTTTTGTACAGCACTGAGTAATAATATAATAAGACCGACACCAGCCAGCACAAAGATCCTGGTGGTGGATAGATCTGATAAGTTGGAACTCACTGGCGTACTGGACTAGAAGCAGTGGACAACTTTGTCTACCTGGGTTCCAATATCAGTAATAATGGTTCGTGTGAGAAGGCAGCAGGCAGATTGGAATGGCTAAGAACGCCATGTCTTAGCGTGAAAAAATCTGGAGAGATCGCAAAATTTCCGTAAAAACCAAATCCAAACTGGTACGGATCTTAGTCTTTTCGATCTTTTCGTATGGAGCTGAGACTTGGACATTGAAAGCAGCAGACCGCAAACGCATTGACGTATTTGAGATGTGGTGTTGGAGAAAGATACTCTGTATTTCTTGGACAGCATTACGAACTAACATCTCCATATTGCGCGAACTCAAAATCTCCTCGCGGCTGTCATCAGAGTGTCTACGCACAATATTAGAATATTTCGGTCACATTGCAAGAAAAGACGGTGACAACCTCGTGAAAATCATCGTGAGCGGCAAAGTAGATGGGAGAAGGCCACGTGGACGTAGACCAATACGGTGATTTGACCAGATCCGCACCGCTCTTGACTCTACAGTTCACAGCGCTCTCCGCATGTGACAGAAACGAATGGAGAAAGCTCGTTCGAGAGAAAGTGATAAAGTAGGGGGGTCGAGACCCTCAGTACTGAGGAACACGACACAAGAAGAAGAAGCACTATCCAGCAATTCACAAGACATTCCAGCAAATCAAGTTAGCGTGGTTAACGAAAGACGCATTCGTTAGTGAGACTCGTGCCCCGATCCGATTAAGCTAATAAAATACTCATATTAATTACAACTAAATCTGGTATGCCTATCAAATTTAATATTACCTGATAAGTATTTCAATAAAGTATAACAATTCAAAGCGTTTGACCATCGCGCGGCAGGGGGCGGGCTGGGCGGGGGTGCGCGAGCCGCGGTAATTGGATTCCGTCGAGAGGAGCCTACACACCGGCCGTGGTATCGCTTCCTACAGTAGATGGAAGTGGAAACTTGTTATTTGTTTACAGTGCAAATGCGGCTTTCTAGTTCAGACTTTCAAACTATGTGTATGCAAACTGATGTCTAACACATTAGTTTGGCTGACACTGAGACAAAACGAGGAAGCCACTTCATGGTAAGCACTATTAATATCCAAAAGTAAAAACACCACATAGAATACAAAATTTCAAACATCTTTACCATATACACGACATTGAACGTCGCATAATTTCCTGACAATTACACTGCCGCGAAACCATAACGGAAATCAAAAATAATTGCATTCTGATGCTTGGCAACTAAAAAGGACAAAACTATGGTACCTACTCAGATGGACTCGGACCTACCATAATATGTTGAGTTGCATAGATATCTTACTAAATTTTGTCATTGTACTAGTGCCTTACAAGGCCTTTTCCACCATGTGCACAGTCTCTATCCAGTCGGGTACAAAATATAATGGGTAACCAACAAAAATATTATCATTCCAATTAAATTGACTAATTAGATTCATTACAATGTACAAAATGAACAATCCACGCGTTAACAGAGCTATGGGGTTTGTAAATAAATCGCGGGGTATATTTCACTAGATCACATGATTGAGCAATGATCAACGAACAGCATAACGTCAGCGCTCACGTAGTGTTCTGTGATACGTGTACAATAATATGAAACATCACACATTGATACAAATGTTATAAAATTTACGCCTAGTTGATGTCGAGGTTGTCGATTTTTTAAAGTTGTAGAACGCTATGGACATAATATTTTACCACAGCATCAGTGATCAGGATTGATTTAGTTGTCTCGTAAAAATCGCCGTAAAGTGACTGCTTCTTGTTGAATTTCATTTAGGTTGATAAATTGTCTATATTTATACTAATTTATGAACATTGGAAATCAATTAACATCAGGAACCCTCGTGCTTGTCTACTAGCCTATGCTAAAATAGTCAGATTTGAACTTATCCATTTCGTCAAGGAGATTTCAGCTGATGTAGTAAATTACTGGGCATTATAGTTCATAGTACCCATGGACCTACATATTTTCGAATCTTTAGTATTGAAATCGAGATTGAAAATGCAGTCTCTTAGATAACTATTTATCCATTAAACCGAACAGCCTATCACAAAGTCTTTGAAAGATCAATATGTAATACAATGTTGACGCTCAAAGCCTCGTTTTACGAGAGCATAAAATACCGTTCTTTCCACTGAAATACAAGCTCATTGTTAAATTGATAAAAAATTCCGCTATAAATTTCCTGTTTTGTACGAAGTGTTCCGTTGATATCTAGTCTTGGAACAATGTAATTGGATTGTTCGGAGTGGCGCCTTGGCTTAAATCGTATTAGCGGCGTATACTGCGAGCGCCTCGCGCCTCGGGCGTTAGGAACGCGCCTTAAAACAACTCGCTTAGCCGATTGGCTATGATTCCTTATGATTATAAGGATCGCTGTACTAAGAAATGGAAATGTAGTTTCATTCTATAATGATGTTTGGATCATCCTCGATGAAGTTAGGAAAATAAATAAATATATCCAACGGGTAAATAGACTAACCTAAAGTTACACAAGTCTTTCGTGACTTTCATGAATATCAACGGCTTTAGGTCCTTCGACACCTGGACATAAACAAGAACTTATTGATTACAGGTTAATGATTCTCCCTTTACCGCCTGTAATATGTAAGTGATGAAAGTGATGGTTTAGTAGCTTCAAATGGAATATGGTAAGCCCATGATGATGATGCTCTAGAGGGGATGCATAGAGATGCAGTCTTGCATAGGGAGTCGTTGTCGCAAAATAACAATGGTTATAGTTTCTACCTTAACACGTTGACTGCCAGCGCGGTCAATGTTGTGCGATGCTTGATTATCCTACCAAGCCAAGTAAAAATTCCCAATTTTGCCAATTTTCATAGATTGTTGTTTTGTATTACTTAGTTACATTAATACATAAATAATTTGTATTATTAATACAGAATGGTTTCAGACTCTCTATTATGAGTTATTAAGCTTCGGACAACATTGACCCCCATGGCCTCAGCGGACGAAAAATCGAAAATCCGTTTCACAGGGCCGCGCGGTCACGTTGTCGCCCACCCCCGCCCGCGACCCCCGCGTGTGAACTTTTTTCATACGCAAGTTTTTTTTTTTTTTGCATTTTTGATTATATTTTAATAAACAGTAATTATTTCTGTAATAAACTGAATTATTTGAATATAATTTTGAGAAACCATAATAGTGATATATAAATTTTACAATAGCATCTCAAAAATATACCCTTTTTTTCTATGTCAAAGTCTAATAAAAGAACCAAGCTATATAGAATAAATTAGAGGGCCGCGCGCGTCAGCTTGTATGTGAATTATCTCGGTACCGCTGCCCGTCGGCCCAACAGAGAGTTTTGAACACAAGCCTGACGCGCGGTCAGCGTTGTCAGACACGGCTTGAACGGAAAGCTTCAATGTCGCCCAAAACTGTCCCCCATGGCCCAAATGGAAAAGTGCATTTTTTTCTTGACAGTTAAGGTGTTAAAATAAGTAAATAGTTTATGAATAAAACTGTATATTTTAAACTAATCATTTAATTATTCTGTTATTTATGAGATCCGAACAAAAATGAAAATTTAAAATGATTGGTATATATTTATAATAATCTTGGTTTTTGCTAGATTTATTTTTAGATATCAAGTTGTCTTGTATTTAAATAAACTGAAAAATATAATCAAGACATTTAAAAGCATGTACAATCATCATTGATGTATTAAAAAAGACAATCATGCTATTATATTATGAATTGTAATAAAATCACAGCTATATAAAAGCGTCTATGTTTTGGCTTACAGCGCCATCTATGCACTACGATCGGAACTCGGTAGCAGGCTAAGTGGCCCGCTACCTGATGTCGTCCAATAGAGCTCCGCAAGGAATACTTTGAAAAGGGTGCTGACTGAATACTTCTGGGGCGAAGAACTAGATGGAGTATTCCTAGTATTTTTTTCTGAATCGAAAGTAAAAATTTAAATACCCTTAAATGACGGTTCGTTTACATTCAGTTTATACACCAAAAGGGATATTTTAACACTCATGACGGTTAGGCAATCATGAGATATAAATAAAACTACAAAAATTTGACCTACTCTGCAGAACATACGTATAGATAAGTTCTCAAAATTCTTCACGTCTACAACGCTGTACACCTTACAGGATCAGGAATAAGCCAACCTTTCAAACCTCTACCAACAAATAATTACCTTGTATATTTCATCCCGATTATAACCAACACTACGGGTGTTATTCCTAGACTATCTTTATCTTATTCCCATGCATGTGGTCATGCTAACTTTTACAGTCCAATAAAAACTAACAGCTGGCGTTCTTTATCGAGCCATTATGTGCTTAGTTAGCGTTATCTGCCGGCGCTCAGTTTCCAATCGGGAATATCAAACGATTATAGGTTCATAGACGCTGTACAGCTGCGGGCACACTCGGAGCTAAATTATTATCTGAGATATCGTGTGAGGTACTGGGTGGTATTCCCAAGCCAGGTGATTAAATAATGCGAGAGCTAATACACACCTAACTTCCTAGGATTGGAGTTTATATTGAGTATGGCAAAAGGCTCGTATCTCATTTAGTAAATAACCCATTAGTGTCAGGGACCGGATCGGTTTACCCAATTATTTGGTCCCTGTTTGCAGTGTTGTAGATATTTTGCTCTACTTCTATTAATCGTATTGGATATACATTATATCGATCAAAAAAGTTTTCATTCTATCACAAAAATCAGTCCTTAGGCATTTAACAAAAATCGTTTATATTTGACTCAGTGCATCTCAGGCCTACATGAGGTCCGGCCATTTTGCATAGAAGCGATAGTGGTGGTGTTAAGTGCCGCCGTAGAGGCGTTTCCCACAGGCGGTCACTTACGCGGTGATGGTTATGGAGGTTATAGTGTTGAGCTGGCCGCAGTGTGAGCTTCTTCAATTCTGTTTTGTTCTTTAATTTCTATTATCAATGAGTTTAGTAGAGGTCCGTACTTAAGGTCATTTTAAATAAACCTGTAAAATTCCCCACATCTCAACTGCATAAAGAGTCCCAACAATTAAGTGTGCGCCAGCTGTATATCCTCAATGCATGTATCTCCACGCATAAAAAAGTACATAATTGTAATAATTATAAAAATATGTTAAATCGTAGAGTCTTTAGAATATCAGTTCCTACAGTGAAAACCAATTTTGCTCGACGTTTTCAAAACTTCCTTTTTCCCCACTTATATAATGGTATAATTAAAACATGTGATATCAAAAACAAGACGCTTGAGCAGGCCAAAATTAAACTTAAAGAATATATTTCAAACTTAAGCTATAATGATTCAGAAAATTTGCTGAAAGTACTTCAATAATGCATCCCCCCCCTCACGTACACACACACACACACACACACACAAACACACACACACAATCACACACACGTCATTAAAAAAAAAAAAAAAAATAATTAAGATATTGTTTTATTTTGTTGAGTAGGTAACATTCTATTGTTGAAATCTAAAATTGTTATTCCTGATTGTAACGTAACACCTTGTCTTAATATTATGATTGTGTTTAATAACAGTACAGTCCTCTCGGATATAACTAATATTTGTAATGGTCGCCACGATACAGGCTGCGCCTAGTGTGGTTATCATAGCACAATTTATTACTGTAACAATTCGGATTAGTTTAAATAAATAAATTATTATTATTATTATTATTATTAAACAGATTACCTTTTGGACTTTTTTTTATGGTGGCATGCGGTGCGCTGGATATGCTCTATATTATCATTATTGCATTATGTAATAATAATAAGAGGCTGAAAATTTTTTTCAAGTATCATTTGATGTACGTACTAACCTACTGATTATGGGCAGCGAAAATGTCCAGCTTTGCGATACTTCAAGGAAAGCGAATGGAGATTATGGGTGAGATTTCGTCTTAAGCTCTTGGAAATCTCACTGTCGAAAGGATAGCATAAAGTGAACGATATTGTGGGAAAATAAATAAGTCTCCTTATCTCTTCTAATCTTTTTTCCTTTTATTTTAGGTCGACATCGCATTCGCAACTCTTTAACAGTGAAACAGTTTATAGTCGGTTTAGATCACTTATCAGAAGATACTCGCCTCGTTTACCTTTTGCTATAAACAAGACAAAGTAATACAGCTTACACAAAACGTATTTAAAAACTCGTGCCCCTCACAAAACTTTGCCATTGTTCGCAACAAACGCTATTGTCTCTTAATTATTTTTACGTCCACGATTAATAGGTAAACTAGTACGGAGAGGATTAAACTCCAAGAGAGCGGGCAAGTTCCGCGCTCAGGGACGCTACACCCCGGGGTGGGCATTTTCTTTGTTTGTGTTAAGCCTGTGAAGTATTAGCTAAGCTTTGACGATAGATGGCGTTGTCCAACACTTTCATGTTATATAATATTCTTTCGATTTCGTTTTATTTAGTTCATTAGTTTGCGTTTAATTAAGCTAACTTCCTTAGAAGGGTGGAAGGTCTAATCAATATTTATTGCATCTCAAGTTAACATTACAGTCTCGTGGTAAACTCGTTCGACTAAAAATAGAAGTATTAATTGAATAAATAGCAAAAGTATCTATATATAATAAAGCAGTAGAACCGGTGTGTCTGTACATTAATTAAAGAAATGTGAAAAATTAGAAAGGCGGTGACTAAAGAAGAGTAATGGAAAAAAGAACGGGTTGCACTCCGGGAGTGCCGGCAGAAGTGAAAACTTGAACATTAACGTTGTGCATTTTTCAATATTTTGGAATGGTTAGGGAATAATTTCGTACAAATTGCTTTATTTATCAGTATAAAAGTACTAGTATTTATGTGGTTAAATACAATATTTTTTTATGGCGCTATCGTACACAAAAATGTCAATTTCACTATTTCTTCGTCACTTAAAAAAAAAAAACAAATAAGAAAATATAATGATTTCCTTTGCCCATTTGAAAAAACTTAACTGAATGAGCGGCTGTTATTGCGACATCGATACTTCATTAACCGATACACAATTCATTGCTAATAAATCAAAATTCGAAAAAAGAATGTTACCCTCTTTTGTACTCGTGCGTTTAAGAATTATAGCTTCTACGCATTTTATTTAAGGTTCATATTAGTAGGGGGTGGTTTTAATGAAGTAAATAAATAAAACTGTACACGTTTAAGAATTATAGCTTCTACGCATTGTATTTAAGTTTCATATTAGTAAGGGATGGTAAAACCTCCTACGCATTTGATCAGGGTCACGTGATCCTGACGCGCGTTTAACATTTTATACCTATCCCAAAAGTGATCAACGCCGCTAAAGAAGTTTTCACTTAAAAAAATCAGCGATTTTTATAATTCTTTTATGTCTGTCTGTTTTTCTGTTTGTTTGTTAGTGCACATCTTTGAAACTACTAAACGGATTTCGTTGAAATTTGGCACACGGGTAGATCATGTCCTGGAGTAACACACAGGCTACCCTTTTTTTTGGGGAAAATATAAAGCGGCACTTTTATCCCGGAAAAACTATTCCACGTGGGCGGAGCTGCGAGCAAAAGCCAGAACTTAATATTTGTGTCGTTTATCTGGTGCAATGAGTTGAAGATGAGCGCAATGCTTTGTTACTCATCTGAAATTCTAAATTTTGGCTTCGGTAGAATCAAGTGTTATGCAGTCATTTTGCTATAAGAGGGAAAAAACAAGCTGCAGAATATTTATGTATATTTGTAAAAACACACTCCCTATGTGTTCAGTATTCACTATTCATGTCATATTGCACGTACTCGATATTTGCACAAAACAAACGTTTGGCCCCGCGGGTGTATGACGAAACTACACCGGCATTCTCACAGATATAAAATATGGCATGTCCTCGAAAAATTAAATAAAAGAGGCATTTATTACAAATAATTTTGGTCGCTTCTCGTATGTGGAAGAGATAGGATAAGTCGCGAAAATTACTTTCATAGTTTGCCGAAATTATAACGGATCCATTATAGGACGGACAACAATCATCTTATTGGGTAAAAATTCAAATACCAAGTAACCCAATTTTCGTACTTTACAGGTAATATATTTATGTACAGAGCCGAGACGAAATTTCGCAAAAAAAATATGTTTTTATTTTTTGTGAATGATAGCTTGCTTCAACAATGAAGAAAAACATCGAATGGAAACCTACATACCTACCTGTACAGTTCTCCGTAAGAATTTAGAAGATATGTGAAGTCTGCCAACCCGCACTAAGCCAGCAAGGAGGAATAAGGCTTAAAATACTCTTAGTAGTAGAGGAGGCCCGTGCCAGCAATGGAACAGTATATAATACAAGGCTGATATTAGTGTAAAATGTATACAATTATTGTAGGACTAATTATAATTAGTGCAATAGTACTCGAAATTGAAACCGCGGCGTAATGAACAGCTCTCGAGGTCGTATGATTGGTTCGCAGCCCGCACGATCGCGCATCGCAACGGCATTAGATTTATCAACATTGATTATCTAATTATCTATATTAGTAATTAATTACTAATGAGAGCTAGTGCATCTAGAATTAAGGTAAATACATTATCACCTGACTTCGTCCTTTTAATTGTTGATATTTTAATACCGGAAAAGCACACAATGGGATTATTTATTCTGAGGAAGTTCCTAATTCCTAATAACGTGCGGTGCCTCAAGTATCTCGTAGTATATGTTGAATGTATATTATTATGTTACTAATTATCTTACTAAGCGCCTATGTCACGATGTGTGAGTAAACGTTAATCGTTGAATATAATATGTAATCCTCCTAGCCAGTTTCGGCCACGGCGGCCGATCTCAACGGAGATCAGCCAGGTACGCAGGAGATATTATAGTGCACAAGTGTGTGCGCAATACACAGGTGCACTCGCTATTCCTTCACTCTCATAGTCCGGTGAGACGGCAATCCGACATGACCGGGGAGAGATCAGGCAGGACCAACGGCTTTACGTGCTTTAATATAATATATAGGACGACCAAATCCATAAGTCAAGCTTCCACATAAATTGTAAACAAAGTGCATTCGGCATTAACTATCTTATACGTTAACTGGCGGATAACATTTATTTTAACATTGTGATACGAGCCCTTAATCTAATCTAATCTTATCTTACCTCTTAGTAATATTAGAAATGAGAATTTTTTGGATGTGTGTTAGTAGTAAACTTGGTGGCAGCTGAATGGGTTTAGATGAAATTTGTCACACGCATAGTTACTTTTATCATGGTAATTTGTTCTCGTAGGAAATAATATAATTTCTAATCTGATTTCTTAAAAAGATGGTGTTGGCGTCATACAGATGGCATTACAGATAGCTACTAAGGGACTTTTGCCGCGGGAAAGACTTTTCACGCTGGCGAAGCCGCGAATAACACCTAGTATATCGGGCTCCCTCGCATCAGCATGCTATGTAGGTCAAAGACTAAACACGGCTAGAATGTAGCACTAATGTATTGTCTTAGCTATCGATCGAGGCACGTTTGTCAATCATGGGGTTCGTTTGTCAAAGCCATGTCTAGCGGCGTCTCGCTAATTAACTGTTCTGCGGCCCACCTACACAGGCTAATTGGATTCCTACCTGCAGGGCACGTTAACACTCACTCTTTGAGCGCATTAATTCATTATGTATCATTAGTTGATTGCTAAGTGTAAGCATCAGTTTTATATGAAATGAATACATCATTTTGATGATTTTCTTTAATCACTAATCGTGTATCAAAAATGAAATTCCCTACCTAAAAACGTTTTTGGACTTGTTAGTGCCTTATTCATTTATTAGCTATTCCTCGCGGCTTCGCACACGTGGAAAGCCTTCCCCGAAAGAAAAGCCTCTAAAACACAGTACGAAGCCAGCGCCATCTACTTAAAAATCAGATTAAAAACATCCATTATTTCCCATGTGCCTATCTATTAATCCAGGACATGACCTACCCGCGTGCAAAATTTCATCCAAATCCGTTTAGTTGTTTCTGCTTTTACTTCTAACAAACATTTTTACAAACTTTTATATTTATAACATTAGAAAGATAATAAGTAAGATAAAAGGAGTATATTATGTAATACCTATATTGTACAAAGGTATGATTGTAAAATAATTTTATCATCGAATGAGAAAATTATAGCAAGCAATACAACAAAATGTAACAATTATAGTAGGTAGGTATTTTGTTTAGAAAGTAGCTGGTTAATATTATATTGTACTAAACTTGAAGTGAGTTTTATAACAGGAAGTAGGCAGCAGAACGTGGGCCGCCTAACAGTACGTGATTCGGAAGTGTGCCCATAATCACCTATACTGTGAGATATTTGTGCATTTCCTCTGTTAAAACAGAAAGGCATTGGTGAGAAGGTTGGGGATTTTTAGCACATCTCAAATTCTCAATGGCTAAACGAACTATAACAGCAAAAGTACAATTTCATGCATATTTTTTGTAAATAATTAATGATACTTTACCAGCTGAGACGGCTTATAAACAATATTGCCTATAATAATATGATGTCTTTACTACTTGGTCTATTTCATTTTAAAAACAAGCACCCGGTGGAAATACTGAGATAGCGAACTCCGGTTCTTAAAATAATTCTAACTTCAGTAATTCACGCTGGATCAACACAAACATTATTTGAATATTTCTGCGAAACCGAAAATTGGGTTAACTGGGAACTAACAACTCTACTGCCTCGGTGGCGTAGTTGTATTATGTATTACAGTACGACTGTAATGCTGAGGTCTCGGGTTAGATCCCCGGGTCGAGCAGAATGATATTGGGTTTTTCTAAAAGTGGGTGCACTAGTTGCACCTATTCCTACCTGTGAGTGTGTGTGTGTAGCAACTCTAATCACTGAAGGGAAACTAGTCAAACAGAACAAACCGGTCCTTTGTCTTTCTTATGATGTCATAGTACCTATAATTTCACTATATAAAACCTGAAGTTTGTTTCTCCAATGGCGTAAATGGATTCCTATGAAATTTGGCACACAGATATAAATTAGGTTCAGTATAAGCTAAATACCCTGGAAAAGTGTACCCGGGTTCTATTCCGAGACATAAGGTACTAGCGGATCGGACTAGAACAAAAACTAAACTATTATACCCCTACTCACGAAAATGAATCTATACTATCTAATATTATAAAGAGACTAGATTTGCATTTTTGTATGATTGTAACAAATAAACTCAAAAACTACTGGACCGATTTTAAAAATTCTTTCACCAGTATAAAGCCACATTATCAGCGAGTAACATAGGCTACTTTTTTATCCCGGAAAAATATAAAGCGAGACTATTGTTTACATTGAAATACAACAATTTACGTCTTCGAAACGTCGGGAGAAAATATAATATAAAAAACAATAAAATGCGAAAATTAATTAAAATTTCTTAAATTAAATATTTTTTCTCTATAATGTTTTTTCTCAAGTGCAGATTTGATTTTTAGGCACTATTGTACCTAAAAACCTTTCAACCATATGGTCTGAAGCGCCAGGAGCTCACACCCGTTGCAATACCACTACTTTGGATGTTTATCGGCATATGCGGTGGTCGCGCGTGTGCAGAACAGCCCGCTGACTGCTGACGGTCCTGCGCCTGTGTGTGAGTAGGAGCTGCATGACGCTGTGGTGTAGCGGATAAATCATTGTGATGATTATTTACAACCTAATTGCTCATGTGGCGGCGTATCTCTTCTTTTAACTGTGAGGATGTATGTTTGTTAGGCTGTTAAGTAGTGGCTTTTGCTATTGAAAAAATCACACCTGAGTTGCCTGCGAGGATTTTGTGCTAGTTATTGTAATAGATCATCTGGGCATCCCATCCAGGACCCTCTTTGATGTCCTTAACTAACTTGTAGTAATCAAATATCATTCTATAATATGAATATCAGTAGGAACTGAAAGGATCTCATCGACTTAAGTCTTTAAAACTGAATGAAGTCATATTGTTACCGAGAATCATCACAGAATACCCCAAAAATACGTGCAGACAGTGTCCCTACATCCGAGCATAACTACGTACATGAATAATTGGATGCGAGCGGATCGATGACGCCATGACGTGCTCTACGATCGCTGCAATCACTCACACACGCCAATACCAACTCGACACATTTCATACTTTCCTACCTTATATTCGTTTAAGGACTAATCTAGGATCATTAATTGTAATACTAATTAAACCTTATCTCATTTTCGATCTGAATCTAGTATAATCGTACAAGTCTTTTATATTGAAAGGTCCTGGATGTGAATAAAGGTCGACCAATATTTAATGGGGTGTATTTTCATGAAATTTTTCTGGCTTCAGATCTCTTAGATGGGATTAACATTAATCAGGTGGCCGACTGCTAATACAAATACATTCGGCAACATGAATAAAACCGTTTGTTATGATGTACCCATATAGAGAGAAGGACAACAAAGTGATCATTAGTATTTCCTGTGATTTCATGGAGTCACATGTTATAGCTGTACCACAGAATATTGAATAGTACTACGTAGTTGTACTCCGATTTTTCCATCGGCCTGAAGCCGGCAATTTTCTTCCGGAAGATTTTTTTAAATCTAATTCTTGAACTAGATAGCGTTGTCGAACAAATGGCGCTTTGGATCTCTACAAATATTATTAAGGTTACGTATTTTGGATAAAATACTTTTTGAATAATTATTTTGTTGGTATCGATAAAAGTTCGTGGTTAGTGCAGGATGCGTATCAAATTCAATCACTGAGTAAATCGATGAGTGTGGTGAACGAAACCATTGTACCGATGAATATTTAAACCCATTCTGTTTTATTAATAATTGCGGTTAACATTAAATATTGATTCAAATTTTCACTCAAATACATAAGCTCACGCTTGTTGATCGAAGGGATAGGCAGAAATGCAACTAAAACCATTCATTTTTAGTAATATTATTCATTTAAATATTAGTAATTTCCGCTTAACTAAAATATACAAATAACATTGTTTAATTCTTAATCAAGATTATGCTTATAGAATTTTAAAAACAGTTTTTTTTTCGAAGACACTTTCATTGATTGCTTTTGAATTCTAAACGTGCCTCGAAATGAAAGTATGGTACTATTTGATGTGTATACAAACAGATAAGTGACGTCACTCGCATAAAGCGGCCGTGATATGGCATGCGGGCCTTCACCGAGCTCCGGAGAGAACAAAAAACCGCGCGTCTAGTCTCCATCCGGACGGATTTTCGGACTTATTGCTCATTCCCAATACGAGTGTTTTTATCGTACTACTTAAATCCTACTATATAATTTTACGATATCTATTTGTTTATTTTAAGATTGCCAAATGCCTACAGAAGACTTACAATTATAATATAAAAAATCATGGCATAATCTGAATTTAGTGCTCCTCCGCAAGTAAGCAACCATAGCTTACGTCGTACTAATATTATGTCACTCAGACCTACAGTATAGTATTGTTATAAATAAACAGTCAGTAACAGTTACACTTAACAGTGACCTACCAGATTCATTCAGAAAAACATTGAGTACAGAAATTTTGTGCAATATAATCGTGCGAATTAATCTAACTGCATTTCTAGTATCACTCAGAAAAAGTATTGAATTTCAAAATTGTGTTCAGATATAATTATAATTCTCACGAGTGTTATAGCACGTACCTACAGTGTTTGTGCGTGTGTGTGCGGTTTTGGATTACACTGTGCGTACTACACGGCACACAAGTTACGATGAAGTATTTTAGAGGATTTGAAGGCCGCTGAATAATTAAGGGAAATGATGTTGCAGATTTTATTATAAATTTTTATATGCATAGCACCACGCTTTTTTTCCGTTTTCAGAGGTAGGCAGAGGTATAATACGCCACCATTTATCCAGCTATAGTAGAAAACCCCATAATATCACTTTGCCTGACCCGGGATTCTAACGGGGCGTAGTTGTATTACGGTACGACTGCAGTGCCGAGGGTTCGGTGCCCGGGTCGGGCAGTGATATTGGGTTTTTCTACTCGATGTCAGCCCGGAGTCTGGACTGGAATTTGAGCCCGATATGGCGACAGGCTTAACCCTTGTCACATCATATGAAACACATAGCGAAAAGTGAGTGCATGGATGTGTCTTCGTCTACTTCTTCGGCGACCAAATTCAAAAGCCACTAGTGATTAGTGTTTAAACATTCTGTGGTGTTGCTTCAACACACGAGCCCGCGTGGCGTAGCGCTCATCGTTATTAAAAAGCCAAATAGTGAGGCGCGTGCCGCGTCGTACTGTCCAATTCATTAAAATTAATACAAATGCTTATTTCCTGTGAGCGTAAATAGTATAACATACATATAAACACACGTAGATAGTGTATTCATACCGGACTCGTGTATCGCGATATGTTTCTCTTATTCAGTATAAAGCCAAATTACGCCACATTTCAAAACCATTTACTTGTACATTTTCATGTTAAATAATATTATATACTATGTTTTCGATGCATACGTCGCGCACGACTCATCTGGTCGGTGGTATTTCATTAAATGTTTTATTAAATAGTTTATTATTTATGTAAAACGGTCAAACGATTTGTACTCGGCGAAGTGTTCCCATGCAAGAGTTTCGTCTTCATCTAATCCTTCGGAAGCGTAAGGTTACAACAAATATATTATCCATCTTTAAGAATTCTATCTCAGCTCATTTTTTTTTAGGTAATAGCATTGGCTTACCAATGAGCAAATAGGTCGCCTATCGTTAAAGTATCTCCAACGCATACACACCCAAGACTAGATTCACAAAACAATCCAAGAGAAACATGAATGCGCTGTCAACAAGGTAAGCAACAGAGACTACAACAATGTTTCTTTTAAATTTAATATAGACCTAGTATTTTCATACTAGACCTTCTATTGGCAAGCTACAAAGTTAAGATAGCATGACCAAATGTTGCGGCCTGCGAGCTAAAGCAGCTCGTATTAACGTAGGCTTCAGTAACGTAATATCCGCTGCGCCGGTGGGCGGCGTTGGCCAGACGGCGGGTCGGCGCAAACTACGTTACGTGCGGGGAATTGATTTAGCTGCGCCCGACCGCGCGCGACTACCTACACTCTTTGAGGGAACATCTATAACGCATGATACAAAGTGCGGCGTGAGGCGCCGCAGGTAGATAGTGATAGATAGAAGAGAGAGAAGAGAAGAGAAACTCAGGGTTTTAGGTTCGTGGTACGAGCTTTATTTTGCACCTCCGCGTTACACTCGGTACGGTTTGCTGGTGGTATGCAAACGAGTCACTGGCCTGCGGAGACTCCGATTCAGGCGAACGGCACGGCGCTGATGCACGTGGCTAGCTCCGGCGGCAGCTCGCCGGGCAGATGGTAGCACGTGGTCTGCGCAGCGGTGGTGAGGTGGTCGGGGTTAGCACACCCGACTGCGATGGTGGTGGTGAGCACGTGGTCGGGGCCAGCACCCGCGACGATGGTGCACACGTGGCCGGGGTCAGCACCCGCGACGACGATGGTGGTGTGCACGTGGCGGAGTCAGCACTCCGCACCGTGGAGAAGGCGGTCAGCACGTGGCTGGGATCGGGGGTCAGCACTCCCGACGCCAGCGGAGCATGGAGTCAGCACTCCACGCCGTACCATAGAAATACGGCGGTCAACGCCGCACCGTAGAAAAAAACCCCAGCGGGAACAACGGTATGCGTGGCAACACGCAGTTAGTTGGTAGTGTTGCTACGGCGAAGAAGATTATAGAAAAAAAGGGCGCGCGTGACATTGCACGCTTATTTATACGAGCGCCGTTCAGACGTACGTCAAAACTAGTGACAGTTTAACCAGCCAATACGATACATTAACAGTTTCGATTGGTAGTTAAACTGACGTAAACGATAACGTTTACGAAGAGAGTTAACGTTCCTAGCAACGTTACAAAAGGGATACGACTGATTTGGGAGCATCAGCAATATAGTTGGGATAAATTCAAGAGATATCCTGGTAGATTCTATAACCGGCACTAAATAAGTTTCTAGCATGTTAGTAATTGAGCAAATATGTCAAGGGAGGACAAATTAACATATTGTGATAGACATAATAATATAATATACATCCGTCATCCGTCGATATTACGCCGGAGTAATCGTCGACTCTTGTCGACCATAGTACACTAGGAATAGGCTCTTTTCTCCAACGGTTTGAAAATACAGCAAATGGAAACTGGTCCCACAAAGACGTCGCTCAATGAAAATAACTCCTTGCAAATCGTAAAATACTACCGCAATGTTTATATTTGCACCAGATGGTCTGTTTTGCCAAAGAGATTTTAATCAATTTGGATAAAACAGATAAGAAAGTTGTAGGATTAACACACATAAGTAACTTGGAAAGATATTTAACCATGCGGAACCGCGAGCAAAAACTACTAATAAAAGTTTGAATAACCCTCAAATCTGGTACAAGTAAACATCGATATGAAATTATAAAGTTGTTATGTTTAAAGCAGCTCAGCGGAGTGCAGCGGATGCGCGGAATGCCGCCGCTGCTAACAGCGTTTGTGACTTTATTGAAATGTGTTTATGAACTGGGTTTATTGGCATCGCACCGGCGCTTCCGTCGGGACTGCCGGGTGGACCGGGTGTGTCGTGTGTGCCGGCGTTCCCGGCAATGCCGGTAGGATTTGTTCTCAAGTTATTATTTGTCGTTGAACTGTGCACTAGAAAGAATCGTATGCAATTATTGTCCGTAAAATATATTGTTTTTTTTTTGTAATTTGTTGTAGGTATTTTCACTCACAGTGTGAATGAACCGGCTCAATTGACATAGTACCAAAGACTCACGAAAGGTTAAACCTTTAATAACCTTTAGTAACCTTTAATACGAAGAGACCCGTAAACATTAGTAATTTGTTTTATATTATCGCCCATCGCGTATTTAAGTTTCCCCAACGGTTTGCAAACGAAAGCTCCGGCTGCGTAGAGCCTGTCGAAACATTCATGAACGTTGAAATAACATCGGGTCCACTTCACCGCTTCCGCTATTTGTAATGTTCATTTATTTCCACTTTTGACCTTTCCGCGATTGGGGACCATCTATGGAAAGCTTGGAAAGGGCTACAGGCATGATTGAAATTATGTTTCATAGCTGCTGCTGACGACTCTGTCTACGTTTAATCCGGTTTCCAGATATAAACTGATGATTTCTCTCAAAAATAATGTAATGTGATAATACTAGAAGAGCTAATAATTACGGTAATAGTAGGTATCATAAGTCAATAATGTCATAAATAGCAGCAACACCATCACCTCCTAAGAGCTACTTTTCAATTTTACCTAATATCCGGACAAACAGTTCAGACAATTCACATCTGTGTACTTAGGTACCTATATGTGGCAAAAAAATGCAACTCGTAAGTCGATGTCGTTTAATTTTGATGTTTGTGATTGATCGAGGGACCTTACGTCAGTCACGTTTTAGTCTATCAACCAATTCCAATAAAACAAACTGGAGCCGTGTCGGGTTTTCTTGCCACGTTCTAAGCACGCTTGATTTAAGCAGACGAGAAAGCGGACAGAGAGATGCTAGGCCGACGTGTCATCGTGCCCGGAGAGACATTAGACAGACCCGCGTCTAAATAATACTCTATTCGGCCTGCAACTGGGTTAAATTAGCATGGTTGTGAGCGAGATCGCCATAGTAATTGACCGAGAGCTGCACACAATATAATTTTTAAATACAACACGACTAGACAACGCCATTTCCATCAACAGGGCCGACAAACTGTACGCATTGTTTGCGGAAGCTTATTTTCTGTACCATGATATGATAAGAGGCGAATCTATAAATCTATAGAGAGCAAATTTAAATTTCGGAAAAGGTGATTTTAATTTATTTATGCGTACATTTTTTTTTAAGTGAAAGGATCGATTTCAAGCATTTAGATTATTATAAGTAAGTACACAGGCGCGATGTGCGTTCTATAGTCTACGATGCACAGTATGTCCTGATTTGATTACTTCAATAAAAATATAGCGAGAGAATTTGCGCTGTTTGTCGGCAACTTTTATTGAAAATGCATTTAACATTGTAGATGGTAGAACTATAATTTACAAGAGAATTTGATTCACTATCGCCAATCCACAATGTGCATACTCTGTTTTTCGACAATGAAAGGTGCTGTTAGCTGTGTTATTGGGTTTGACACTTAATATCTCAGGGTGAGGATCATTACTTGGTGCCAAATTGAAAACTGTAGATCAAAGTGTAAGTTTTCTGTTCTCTGGTTAATTTGTAATTGTATTGCTTACCTTATTAACATGAAAGCAGCTCGCTCGTCTCGAAATTCGGTAAAAAAGGTCCTGCACGCCACAATCTCCAGGACTCCTCGTCAGTATTGTTTGCTCGTTGAGTGGCAGTTGGCGCAGTTGGCGCTAGCGGGCTTAACAAGTTTGTTAATAAGACAACACTCTTTATTTACCCACCAGGCGTTTAAGTCGACATCCGCCAACACTGCACATACATTAACACTTCTTTATGTCCACTAACTTGAAAACTTAAACTAAGTGTGCAATAGATCACTAAAGTAGGATTTTTTCTGGTAAACTTACATGATACATAGTTTTATCTATAGCATCACCGGGGTACTACTGTCTCAAGGAAATCTACGTGAAGTAACAAAAAGATATGCCCATTTTATGCCCAGTTGGGAGACAACATTAAACAATTCAAGCAAATTGCTCATAATTTTAGATATTTTTTTTAAAGCATTATTACTTAAATGTTTGCCAGAAGTAGTTATTTATTATTTTATGTTTTTGTTGTGAAATTCAGATGATCGTGTGTTTCGAATTAATTAATACCTACTAATTAGATTTTTTATTCTTGTTATTGTATTTAGTGTTTAAATAACAAAAACACAGTATTTGTGACGTCCACTTCTGGGTCTGAGCCTATATAGGTGATTACCGTTGCTCTTTATTACAAGTAATATTGTTATTGGAAATGCCTTCAAGCTCAAGTTTGGCAAGGTCGTATGCACTAATATATTACCGCTCAAAGGAAATTGTAATTACCTCTAATGTAATATCTATCGATATCTCATACTGCCCAGACATTGTGTAACATAGTAATTGATGTCACAATGATAAGTGAAATTCAACACTAAACAGTACGTTGCAAACCAATTAATGTTATTCTAGAGTTTATGATAAAAGCACCTCTTACATCAAACGAGCGACTTACACATTCAGTAACATCATTATTTCCTCAACGCTGTTTCGCCGTAGTCCGTAAAGAAATCCTGTTAACTTCAGCGCGACTGAACACGCATGCGAGTACTAGCAATATACAAAAATCAGACACAACCAGACAAAAGCCGTCGTTGGCGCTAATACACGTTTATGTTCTCGTTTATTCATAACGTAATCTGGTATTAAAGCCGCCGTACCGAGCCGGATTACGCTCCGGCTCGGTACGGCTTGGACTCTGCGTACTGAGGACGATAATCATGTATGCAGAACAGTTGGACAGTATGTTTCAATTACACTGTCTGTAATTTCCTTTCAGAGTCCAGTACATGCGAATCCCTCAGCAAAGATAGACAAAACTGACAGACTTGCATATGGAACTTGAAATGAGACACGAATGAAATCACAGGTAATATCAGGCTGTCCACGAAATCTAGTCCATGCGACGGACGGAGTTTACAATTATTTGCTGTCATTAATGCTAGATATGTTTAAATGATTAAATCAACCAACCATTCAACGAATAATTGCAATTAAATTGCATTCAAGCACGTCGCAAGTCGCAACCCTCAGTGCGTAGATTTCCAATGTAGCACTCGACACGAGGCGCCTCCGAGTGGTACATACATGATTTACGAGCACCTTCCGCGACGCTCGGCTCGTAAAACACATCGCTCGGATGAGCGCGACGCATTACCGCGGAAACTGTACGCATTTCTACAGATTTACCTGCGATACTGTTTGTAACTTATAACATAAGGTTGTAGTTTTTGGCCGTACGTACTCGTCATTATGAGACATTGGCTATTAAAGTTCATAATGGCCAGTAATAACAAGTACAACAAACTGAAACAAAACATTGATTGCAAAATGTAGCTTAGCGGCGACATAAACCGACAATTTTTTTTTTTTATTGCATTAAATGACGAAACGAGTATGCCGTTCACCTGATGTGAAACTTATTCGGAACAGTATTTTTCTTAACCGTTTTATCAGTTATTTAATCCCACTTTGTGTCCTAATCTCGAAGGGGTATAAGTTCCGTTTAAATTATGGTTTAGTAAGGGTGGGTTGCACAAAATCTAACGTTAGTGTTACCGTTAAAGTTAACTTTAGCAGTCACAATAACAATGACTACTGAAATTGACATTTCGTCTGACAAACTATCAAATCTTGATGAAATATAGATTTATTATTCAAATTTCTATTATTACGTAGGTACCTAGTATTTACATCCTCTTTGTTTCTATCATAGAATTTCAACGGAATTTTTAGCTCCACCAAACTATTTCGATAGACCCACTATCAGAGTCGCTATCATCGCTAGAGCTTGCTTCCCACAATATTTCGCGTAATAGACATTTTACGTAGGTATTTAATAAAGTAATTGTATTAAAATAGGGAGGATGTTATTATTGCAATTCGTTTGAAAAATGACAATTAACTATAAAGAGTATACACACAGATTATGAAAACTTACCGTAACTTTAACATTAACCGCCCGATACTGAGCGCTTAATGTTACTGTTATTCGTGACGTCATTTTGACAATGGTTAATTTTATGCAACACGAAAATTTCTTAACCGAAGATTTGACAGTAGGTTCGACCTGTGTTATTGTCATAGTTATTTTGTGCAACCCACCCTTAGTGTTCAGAGGCAGTAATTGTAACCTACCATCAGGCGATACTACCCAATTTTCTCGCCTTTACCGGAAAATATACTCGCCTTTGTGATTTTTGATCGGATATTTGGTTTAACCAGAACGGTAGCCACGTAATTCAACTTGCAACTTATGAGCGAGCGAATGAACTAGGATTCAACTTGTGAAACTTTGGTTTGTAACAAAATGTTACATTTTGTTTACTATGTGAGTTTGCTGCTTAGTAGATTCAGTTTTAGTCTTTGTCAAATATTGTGATGAATAATGTACGGGAATAGTTATTTTATTTAATGCTTCAGTAAATGGATGTGGAATTGAAAAAGAAATATTATGTTAAGAAAATCTTACTTGACCCGATTATTTCTTTGGTCTAATAATAACATATACGGTTTATCGACTGTAACGTGCTGGGTTCTATTTCTGGATCAGGCAACACTCTATGTCGGCTTTTCCTAATATGACTTGTCGAGGATTGGATTCCCCAGAGGAGGGTGAAGGGTATGCGATCAGTCTTAAAAAGAAACTCAAATAATTTGTGAGACAATATGTTTTGCACGCTTGTGTTTTAAACATATTACGCGGAACAGACCCCATATTGGAGAAAATGTAAATTAGCATAACAAAAAATTTCGCAACTACCATGGAATGGAAGTACTTAGGCCTAGCAAACCGACGCTGCACTAGATGCGCCTCCGACGTTTGAAATGTGTAGTCGATATATTTAAAATATCTCCTAATAATTTCTAAAATTATAAAAACAGTTAATAAGGCACGTTGAAATTGGTTCATAAGTGTGTTATCCAAAGAGTAGGTCACGATTCCCGCGTCACCTGCCACTCAGCCAGTCCATACATCGAGCTGCCCGCGCGGATTACACCTACCTTGTATTATTCAGACTACCTCCAAATCGTATGCGGCGTCAGTGCAAGAGGGTAGGTCGGTTATGCGACTAAGGTTGATAATATTATTTCAAATTGATAATAATCATAATTAAACTCCATATAAAAAGGAAAAGATCACACCATATCTACACCGATATAAAAAGAGGAGTTTTAAGTTTATGTATCTATGGAGATCTGCAGACAACAAAAAATATTCCTAGCATAGACGCATGCTCACGCCTTTTATCCCCGAAGGGGTAGGCAGAGGCGCAACCAGTGCACCCAATTTTACGCCAAGCGTATTCCGTCCCATGATGTGATAAGGGGCGAGCCTATCGCCATATCGGGCACAAATTCCAGACTCCGGGCTGACACTGAATAGAAAAATCCAATATCACTTTGCCCGACCCGGGGATTGAACCCGAGACCTCAGCTTTGCAGTCGTACTGTAATACAACTACGCCACCGAGGCAGCATAGAAAGCTACATTATTCCTGATGAACATAGGCTGTATGGCTTAACTGCTTTTATTCCACGCGGAAGAAGCGGCGAGAAATTTTATACATGGTATAAATGCCACGTAGACACACTTAGCGCTCTGTATAAATAAGTTCATAGCATATAATCAAATAATAATATTATCAACTAATACCCAATAACCGCTGCAAGTCGTCCGCACCCGGTGCGTCCCCGAGCATGAATATTCAGCGTACAGCGGTCGGTCGCGTGTTTGTTCCGACAATACACGACTTACAATAACAGTGACCACTCCCTCTTTACTTCAACACTCACCTACCACTTCAGCTCACCCTCGCCGTACGTTCCGAACTATCAAATTAACGCGATGCATGAGGGAGCACTCATTTTTAACAGCCATTCCTTGTTTGGATCATATGGCTGTTGGATGCGTGAATCAGTCCATATGGGCTTGCGAGAAGGAAGTCGGTGGCATGGTGTCTGGTCGAGGGTCATCCTTATAGGCATTGGATGTGGATCTTCGGCATATGTTTTAACAGCCTCTATCAATACAATAAACACAGGTAATACAATGTTTTGTTGTATTGTTTTGATGTCCGTGGGTGACGGTAACCATTCAACTCATGGCTCATCAGCTGGTGTGCGATGGTAAAGAACAAAGGAGTCAGAAATTAGAGGTCATAAGCTATAATACAGAGGTCGAAGCTATAATATAGAAGTCGAATGTCGAAGGAAAAATGCCCTGGCAAAGTAATAAATGTATTTAATGTAAATTGAATGCCTAAAATTCGAACCCAAGTAGGTACAACTTTGAATAGTGTAATATAAAAACTGCTGTTGCTGCCAAACTTTTAAGCTATCGTGCTATAATTGCTCTATGCGCTATGGGAAGTTACATACATGCGGATAGTCATAAAATAAATACCTAAGTATTTAAAATAATATTGGGGTTCTGTTAAAAGTTTGTCGCTGGTCTTGTCCGGGATCATAGCTGGGAGATCGCGCGCACAGCAAGCAGTAAGCAGTGCGGACTGCAAACAAATTTAAATGGAATTAAATCCCCTTCTAGAGACGGCATGTCGCACTGCATTTTGAGGAACGAAACTATCTTATGATATTAGAAATTATATATTATTAGTTTAGTAACAACGGTTTTTCATAAGCATAAATATACAATGTTAATTTTTAATTTGAAAATCTAATCTAAGACCTCACTGGTTTCATCTATTAAATACGCCGTCACAGAAACAATTGGACGAGAAATTCAAAATTTCATTTTTATTTAGGTATCAATTAGCAACAGTACGACTGTATCTTCAGTTGCCTTTCTTTGCCTTTACGACAATACCAGAATCTCTGCACTGACTCTCTCTCTCTGACTACCTCGGTGGCGTAACTACGCAACTGTATTACGGTATGACTGCAATTCTGAGGTCTCGGGTTCGATTCCCGGGTCAGGCAAAGTGAAATTGGGTTTTAAATTCAGTATCAGCCTGGAGTCTGGAATTTGTGCCCGATATGGCGATATGCTCGCCCCCTATCATATCATGGGACGGAATACGCACGGTGAAAAGTTGGTGCACTAGTTGCGCCTCTGCCTACCCCTTTGGAGATAAAGGGCGTGAGTGTGTGTGTCTGTATACAAAATATTTACGTGTAATGTGCATGATAATAATATTATTTACATACATAATATTACTCTGTTTAATAATAATTAAAACGGTTAAATAAAACATTGCTTGCAACGCGACGAAATTGTGAATCACGCGTCAAAGATTAAACTCAATTATACGAGAACGCGCTGGCAACCTTAATTACAAAATTAATTCATTTTTAATAATTATTGATGACGTATTTATGAAAATATGAACAAGCGTCGTTTTAATAATGTTTCCATTTGTGATATAAAAAAATGTGCGTATTAATTATTATGACAAAATTTATACACACACATACGCGCGCACACAAACACGCCTTTTATCTGGGAAGAGTGTGCGCAACTAGTGAACCCACTTTTCACCAAGCGTATTCCGTCCCATGATGTGATAGGGGGCGAGCCTATCGCCATACCGGGCACAAATTCCAAACTCCGGGCTGATGCTGAATAGAAAAATCCAATATCACTTTGCCCGACCCGGGGATCGAACCCGAGACTTCAGCCTTGCAGTCGTACCGTAATACAACTACGCCACCGAGGCAGTCGGAGTCAGTCGTCAGCCCCCGAGTGCAACCCGTTCTTTTTTTTATTTAAATCACATTACTGGGCTGTATGACATTTGACCTTTGCCTTTCAGAAAGGCAGACACCTGCCGTCACCGTGCGCGATGTTGCCGATGTGGCGCCGGAAGTGTTGCCAACTTAGTGGATTTGGTAAATCAAACCTGGTGGTTTAGTCCTTTTAATGGAGAATATTGGTTTTAGTGGCTGGTGGTTTTTTTTACAACAGGTAGGAGTTTCGTTTACAAAGTATAGTGGGAGGAAGAAGTAAATCCACTAAAACATAAAAAAAGAAAAATCTCTCCTAACCCAATTTCGGCCACGGCGGGCAATTTCAACGGAGATCAGCCAGGTATGCGAGGGATATTATAATGCACAAGTGCTTCTGCAGTTATAGTCCGGTGAGAAGACAGTCTCAGGTGACAAGACCGGAGAGAGATCAGGTGTAAAACTACAATGGCTTTACGTGCTTTCCGAGGCATGGGACTCTCATCATCAACTTCTTGACCCCGAGTTGCAATCAACCCTGTATTATACACTGCCCACTGCTGAGCATGGGCCTCCTCTACTACTGAGAGGGGTTAGGCCTTAGTCCACCACGCTGGCCTAGTGCGGGTTGGCGGACTTCACATACCTTCGAAATTCAGAAAACTTCTCAGGTATGCAGGTTTCTTCACGATGTTTTCCTTCACCGTTAAAGCGAACGATAATTGATAACAATACACACGTAACTTCGAAAAGTCAGAGGTGTGTGCCTTGGGTTGTGAACCTCCGGACATTGTCTCGGCAGACCGTTCCATTCCCAACTCGGCTATCGTCGCTTATTTGACCCTCCGAGTTGCCACTGAGTAATTTTTAAGATGGTAAATCCCAGTCATAATGTTTTTAAACTAAAACCTTATACATATATTGTCATATAATATAGCTTTTACCTTAGTGAGGTTGCCGAAAATGTCGAAAAAATTATACTATTTTGACCTAAATAAAAGTCGTTAAAACGTATAAACATTATATTGGCATGCCCTTTGATAAATTATAAACCTAGATAGAGTGACACGCTGCAATGAAACTAAAACAAACAGGCCAACTTTTCTTAGGCTAGTATGCGTGACAGCTTTGTCATACGCTATCGCTGCATCATTCTGCGTATCCTTGTGTGCGCGCATAATGATACCAGTTATTACATGGTTTCTATTAAAATGGGGAGAAAATTATATCCATGAAAAACAACAAAAATAATTCACTCGAACTCATTTAGTTGACAATTGTTGGCCTCTATTTTTTTCGACGCGTTTGAAACGTTCAGTATCTATCTATGTATATAAATAATCAAAGGGCATGCCCAAAAAAAATCTCCCCGGAAAATCCAAGATTAAATAAAATGGTTTTATTTATTGCGGTTTCGACAAAAATAATTGGTAGCACTGGGCGTCAGTAAGTCGCACCCGCCGCAGCCAACGCGGCGCGCGACCCGCGTGTTCCAGCTTCCAGTGTCCACTGTCCAGTGACGCCATGACAGTTGCAACATGTACATTGACGGATGCGCGTACGTGCGCTACCTTTGCTCGCGCTAGTGCTTTGAATATTTTACGGTCGCATAGCTAATTATTGTTATGTAGTGTGTTCAGTTCGTCTGTTTTATAAATAAAAAATCCTCGTTACATTGCCGTTTTATCAAATCCAGTGAGGGTAGTGTCGTCCAGCTACCACTGCCATTCACTGGAATCTCGTGAAGGCATCTTAGGCGCGTTCTATTGCTCTTTTACTATATAAGAAATAACAACATGAACTCACGCCATTATACTAACGGGGTACGCAGTAGTGAACAAGTGGTTAAACTAAACAGTCTTCAACTTCCGAGTATTTCGTTATAGATAATATAGTGTTTGATGCGGTGTTCCTTATATCCAGTACAAATAGCATCGAATGATCGAAATTTTTACTTATTTACTGGTGGTACCACCGCAATGTCTATTTTTACCGCCAAGCAGCAGTATACATGCACTGTTTTGTTTCGGTTTGAAGGACATTGTAGCCAGTGTCACTTGTGGACATAATGCGACTTAACACCTTATGTCTCAGGATGACGAGCGCAGTGGAATGCCTCACAGTACTTTGTAAAACAAGGTGCTGGATGGTGTTGTTACTGTGGTGGTCGTATCGCTTACCATCAGGCGAAAAGCATGCTCGTCTCGTCATTCTATGGAATAAAAAAAATGGATA
This sequence comes from Sphinx pinastri, assembly GCA_947568825.1. Classification (NCBI taxonomy): domain Eukaryota; kingdom Metazoa; phylum Arthropoda; class Insecta; order Lepidoptera; family Sphingidae; genus Sphinx; species Sphinx pinastri. The sequence continues at coordinate 355,068 of OX387617.1, forward strand.
GGAATAGTTCAAACATGGAATCTCGCTGACTTCACGTGTCAAGTATCGTATTAATGAGAGTTATTCATGTCGTGTATTGAGTGATAGTAGTCATAGTGGTTTGTGATTTGTGTTAGTGTTGTAGGTATGAAGGCGATGTTCATCAGTGTTATCGACGTCTGGTACGTCGATAGCTATTAATTTCATTATTTTAATACGCTTATTTGTTTATCAATTATCCTATCAAACTATATCGTCAACTGGGCGGAATGATAATTAGAAACAACAGATTGAAACTAATGAAACCGTTTTAAAAAAAAGTTACCAATTAAATGAGTAGTCACTGAATCATGTGCACTATACCTAGGTATTTATTGTAAGTTTCTTATTTTTTTTCACGAAAAGACTATTATGTGATACGTACTTGATATTTGCAAGAACGTTTAGACCCTTGAACACTGCATTGTATAAAATTTCTCCCGCTAAGTACTACTGTGCATTGTTATGTTCTGGTTGGAAGGATGTTGTAGGTACCCAGCGTGATTACTGGATAATGGATAGTTATCCATGAACCATTTATAATATGAATTGGAATCTTATGTCTTAGGGTGACATAATACAGTAAATATTTTAGTTCTAACAAAACCCGGAGCCCATACAAATATGTGCACATTATACATTGGTCTCGCTGCGGACATTTGACAGTGTTTAAGTATTATGGATATTTATAACGCGTGCGGTCAGCAGATAAATAAAATTGCCGCGCTCCCGGGGGATACCGCGGGGACATCGCCGCGGACCGGGATTACATCCACATTTTGGTTTATTGAATCTTTCTAGGGCTGATGTACGTAAAGCCTTATGAAGCTTAAGATAGATTCAAATATAGTTTCATTGGTGATTTTTGAAGACGCGATACCTGAAACGCTATAGTATAGATCATTAATTAAACATTTTTTTTAAAACTGATGTCTGTTTTTCGGTTTGCTGAAGGTGCATACGCGTATCATGCAAAAGCCACTAATTAGATTGAAAATCTTATTATTGAAAATTATGAAGCTTTGCTCTGAGTATCATTTAGTGTTAATTTCATCCACAGAATTAAAAAGGTTAAGTCCACGTATATGAGGTTGTGGCCATCGCTAGTTTTTATTTTTTATTTTTTTTATTGCATTGAATGACGAGACGAGCATGCCGTTCGCCTGATGGTAAGCGATACGACCACCCATAAACAGTAGCAACCAGCACCTTGACTTACAAAGTACTGAGTGGCATTCCACTGCGCTCGTCATCCTGAGACATAAGATGTTAAGTCTCATTATGTCCAGTAGTTATACTGGCTACAATGGAAAATCGGATAATAAAATAAAAACAACGTGGAAAATAATTAATTCTGAAACTGGCCAAATTAGGACTGACAAAGAAATCGTTCTTAATATAAATGACGTACTGGTTTCTGATAAAAATACCGTTGCCAATTTTTTCGATAACTACTTCACTAACATTCCCTTTGAAACTACAAAAGGTCTATCATCGTCACCTGAAGCCGCTGAACTTCTGCTCAGGCGTAATGTCAATTGCTCGCAACACAATTTCGAATTTAAAGTAGTTAGTAATTACGATGTTGTCAAAGCGTTTAGAAGCATAAAACTAAAGACCACTGAAGACGTTTGGGGGTTATCAGTTAAAGCTTTAGAGTCGGTGATAGTTAGGATTGCCCCAATATTAGCGGAAATCTTCAATTTTTGTATTAAAGACGGCATATTTCCGGACCTCATGAAAATAAGTAAAGTTGTACCAATTTTCAAATCAGGGTGCTTAAACAATCCTTCTAATTACAGACCGATATCCATACTACCAGCATTAAGCAAAATTTTTGAAAAACTAATGTTACTACAAATGCTGTCGCACTTTAATCAAAATGAGATTTTACATAATAGGCAGTTTGGTTTTACCCAGGGCCGGTCTACACAAGATGCCGGTCATGCTTTAGTTAGAGCTGTATTCGAGTCCTGGGAGGGATCACAGGATGCCTTGGGGGTCTTTTGTGATCTCTCCAAGGCATTCGACTGCGTTGACCACAGAACACTCATTTTGAAACTTAATTTCTATGGTATTCGGGGTCGAGCACTTCAATTGGTATCATCATATCTTTCAGACCGGCATCAAAAAGTATACATCGATAATATTAATTCTATAGGATCTCCAGTTAGCATAGGGGTACCTCAGGGTTCCATATTAGGACCGTTCTTATTCCTAGTGTATATAAATGACTTACCTTACATGATAAATAAAAAAGCAGATGTAGTTTTATTTGCTGATGATACGTCACTTATTTTTAAGATCAATAGGAAAGATGAGGCTTTTGTAGAGCCTAATGAAACACTTGGTTTCATTTCAGACTGGTTTTCCACAAATAATCTACTTTTGAACGCGGCGAAAACCAAATGTATTAAATTCTCCCTACTGAACAATACTGAACAAGTTTCTAATATTGTATTAGATAGAAATGTCTTAGATCTTGTTCCTTCTACTGTCTTTCTTGGAATAACAGTTGATGCTAAGCTACAGTGGAGTTCGCATATACATAGAATAGCTGGTAAATTAAGCTCCGCTGTATTCGCCATTAGAAAGATTAGGCAACTGACAGACGTGGCGACGGCCAGGTTAGTGTATTTTGCTTACTTTCATAGTATTATGTCGTACTGTGTTTTGCTATGGGGTTCTGCAGCTGATCTGCAGACTATTTTCATATTACAGAAAAGAGCTGTTCGCGCTATTTATGATTTGCAATCTCGCGATTCTCTTCGAGACCTTTTTAAAGATATTAATATACTAACCTTGCCAGCTGAATACATATTCCAAAACATTATGTATGTCCGCAAAAATCTAGATAGCTTTATAAAAATCAGTGACATACATTGTATAAATACAAGGAACAAAAACAAACTTGCAGTTCCAAAGTTTAGACTGAGTAAAACAAGTAATTCGTTTATGGGCAACTGCATTAAATTCTATAATAAGCTTCCTTCTGAAGTAATAAATCTGCCTGAAATCCAATTTAAGCCTTACGTTAAACGTGTATTGATTTCTAGAGGCTACTATAAAGTGACAGACTATTTAAATGATAAGGATATTTGGAATCAGTCCTGCCGGCACAGCACCAAGGCACTGAGCATTCACATTGAACGCCTATGAAAAAAAAATATATTTTAATATGACATTTATATGGCTATGTCCATAATATTATATTTTTACTTTTTTTTTTTTGACATTTAAGTTCAATTTTTTTAGACATTTTGACATTGTTTAATTATAGTGACGACCGATCTATAGGTATCTATTACTATTAATGACTTGTAAACGTGGGTTAATGCATCATGAACGCCAATATATTTCTATTTGGTTTTTTCCAAATAGTATTTTATTTATATCTTAGGGCTACATTCATGCATACATTAACCTGTGTAATAATAATACTGTCAAATATACATTTGAAAAACAATGAAGAAAATCATGACAATTGATGACGAAAAAATTAAGCCCGGAGTTTCTTTCTGCCTTTCTTCTTCGGGTCGTCATCGCTTAGGTAGCTAGTGAAAGGCTGGTAGGTTAGCTAGGCTAGGACCTTTTTATCCTCGCCGGCGAGGACCGTGGCGTTTCCTTTCCTCGTAATGTAAAGATACTCCTTCCCTTTCTTTTATATCAGCTCCACTTCTCCTTACCTAGCCCTATTCCCGTCCCCAATGTCCGTGTCCTCTGTACCTATCAGCCCGTGCTGGTTGTTCATTATTTAATCTAGGTACTTTAAATTATTTAATTGGTATATGTACCTTTGTTATTGTCTCTACCTTGTCATGACTTGTCATAAGTGCTTTTTTATAAGCCTACTTGATCAATAAATGATTTTATTTTTATTTATTTATTTTAAATGTCCTTCAAACCGAAACACAACAGTGCATGCACACTGTTGCTTGGCGGTAGAAATAGACATTGCGGTGGTACCCACCCAGACGGCCTCTTACATAATGAGAGACCACCAGTTGAATATAATAAAATATGTTTATAATAAAATCTTTGTGTTCCCGTTTCGCCCCCTTGAACAAACCCTAATTAAAACAGGCCCTAGGTACAAGCCCTACTCTGTAATAAATTCCATACTGTATTATATACTGCCCACTGCTGAGCACGGGCCTCCTCTACAACTGAGAGGGTATAGGCCTTAGTCCACCACGCTGGCCTAGTGCGGGTTGGAAGACTTCACATACCTTAGAAATTCAGAGAACTTCTCGGGTATGCAGGTTTCCTCACGATGTTTTCCTTCACCGTTAAAGCGAGCGATAGTTCAAAAAGAATACACACATAACTTTTTAGAAAAGTCAGAGGTGTGTGCCCTTGGTTTTGAACCTGCGGACATTCGTCTCGGCAATCCGTTCCACTACCAACTAGACTATCGCACTACCGGCACCGGCCGGCTACCGTAATAAGTTCCAGTAGGTATTAAAAGGTGGCCTTATATGCCAAGAGTTTGCCCATGTTTGTGCCATCCTAATTATTTCACCGGATTCTTCCTAATTAATATCTAAACTTTTTAAGATTTTTGATAAATTTTATTCATTACTCGTGTAACCAGAGAAACTGGGCTTATTTTAGTTTTTTGATAAATAGCTCTTGCCATTTTAGACACGAATTTCAAACGAAAAACTCAGCTATTTTCTACTTTTCATACTTGATAAAACATTATAATATTTATTTTTTACACGGTACAAATATCTTCCCAGAACTACGTTTTTTCTGATTTTGTATTTATTTTTCATAATATTTTTTTATTGCGTAGAATTTTCAATAAATGTAATAATTCTTAGAACATCTGGAAACACATGAGAATTTGTTGCTGAATTGTTAAGTATTTCAGTTGTTTAACTTAGCTTAAACTCGCACCTCTATTGTTACAGGGGTAGGCACAAGGCAGACTATCTGAAACGCACCCATTATTCTCCTGGGTGTGTTTGTATGTGGGCAGTGGTGATTGTGAACATCAGCACACATAGCACGAATTTACGCGGTATCACGTCGTTAACCATAAAATAAGCAATTCTTTTGTTAGTCTATGCGTACGCTTCTTCAATAAACTTCCTATGCATATTGTTAATCTTCCAATAAAAAAAAATTAAAGCTACTGTCAAAGAACGTCTTTGCAAAAAAGATTATTACGGTATAAGAGACTATCTTGAAGATAAAAATGCTTGGGATTAGGTTGCTCAGATTCACACATGTTCTATAATTAAATTGTGTCTATTATGTTATTTATTGATAGTATTTATTGTTACATGTTTAAAAAATAAATTACTATGACATTGTTGGAAAATATATATATATCATATTGACAGAGCGTGTTCTGCTGAGTCGTCACCCTGAGGCATTAGATGATAAGTCTCATAATGCCTAGTAATTGCGCTGGCTACAATGTTCTGCAAACCGGAACACTATAGTGTATGCACACTGCTGCTTGGCAGTAGAAATAGACATTGCGGTGGTACCTATCCAGACAGCCCCTCGCATACGAGGGACCTACCACTAGTAACATGGCAGCACGAATATATGGAAAATGGCAGCACGTGTCTTTTTTTTGACATATGGTGTTGTCTAACGAACATTAAATACGTTAACTTACTCGATACGAATACGAGAAGAATACTATACGAAAATGCGTAAACTTGTGCTAGAGGTACAGGTGATCATCTGTTCATTAACATGAGCTATCTCTTGTACAAATGCCAGTGGGCATCGTGTATCAAAGGATCTGTACCCCAGTCTCAGTCCCAACACAGCTTTTCTTGAAGTTATCACGTCGTCTATCAAAACACATACTCTGCACGGTTCTGTCGGTTTCCTAAAGAAGTATTATACGGTAAATCCCATTCAGATAACTCGAAGAATTTCAGGAACTGAAGGCTTATTACCTACACAACTGTATTACATTATACATATTACTATACGTTGACTTATTTATGTACATTATATCTTTTGCGATAATAAAATTTATTCTGTTCTATATAAGGGCGATATTGTCGTGTAACCACTTGCGATTTCTGAGGACAAACAGAAACTAATTCAGAACTCGATAAGTACCCACAAACCCGGGCTAAATTAATTATTAATCTGTTCAGTATACAATAGAAATAAAACAAAGGCGCGGTAATCTGTGAGGAACAGCTTTGTATTCGATTATACCGATATGGAGTTGGTATTAGAACGTAATGAGATAGCACAGTGTAAACACATCAACTATATTACGAATTAAATTATTCCATTACCACGAAACTATTTATTTAGGAATCACTATTTAAAAATGAGTTGTGTAAATTATTTAAATAATGATCACAAATAGGTCTGAATGTCACTTTCCAGTAAAATGTATCCTAATATGGTTTTGATTACCTGGAAAGAAGTTGCGATTTTTGTCTCTCGTCTTTGCTGGTCTCTGATGTCGTTTGATCGAATCTCGTATTATAATAAATTATTCTATACCTATATTACTTTTGAGGTTGACTATGTGTTTGCGAGATCATCTGCTAGCATCCGTTTGAGTGACGAAATGATTCCGCAAGCGCTGCATCTCCCGCCATTCGGACTGTAGCCGCCTACGCGCGCGGACCGCTACGGCGTAGAGACGCTACGGCCACTTCGGAAAGTTTTACGCGCGATCGTTCGTGATTGTTTGTGATATTATGATTGTTTGGATTCTGTGCATTTAATTACACGTAAGTATTTATGGGGTAGTAAAAGTTTGTTGAAAGATTATTGATTTGATTTTATCTTTTAATTCATAATATTATATTAAAAAAAGAAATTTAAAAACAAAATAGAGTAAGATAAAAATATATTTTTATTAATGTGCCAAATTATAATTATAAAATATTTTTTAAACTGTGATATGATAATCCATCCAAATAATAAAAAAGAAGCCGGGAAATAAAAACCTTAAATAATTATTGCACACAGTAATTTTTAGTTAAACTCGAACTCAAAGACTTTCAGGCCAATATAAAATTATGTATACACCCTTAACCACACATATAATAAAACAAAGTTACCCCTCGCGTCTGTCTGAACGCGATAAACTCAAAAACTACCAAAAGGATTTCGATGAAATTTGATATGGAGATAGTTTGAGACGCTGGAAAGGACCTAAGGTACTTTTTATTCCGGGAAAATATATAGTGGGATTTATATCTCGAAAAATCTCTTTCACGCGGGTGAAGCCGCGAGCAAAAGCTGGTATAATATAAATATTTAAATCAATTTAGCTAATTAGTATAGATATCATGGGTTCCATCCTATAACTATTTGGCATCATTTTGCCGTTTTACTGTTAAATCATAATATTATGCTGGCAAATAGAAATTGAGCAATCGAGCAATTAGTAACATTGATTACTCGTAAAAGAGAACCTTCAGTCAAATAAAATTAGAATTGCAGTCCCAAACATTAATACAGAAATATCAATAATAATACAAGTGACTAATATTATAAGACTTTGTTTATCAAGAAGTTTGAGTTAAACACCCGGACAGATTACATGCTTTTACCAATCGCTTACAGACCAAGCGGGCAATTTTCCGCTTGTCCTTAAGTACTGTAAATACACACTTATATTACCAATGAGTACACCCATACCCGTTGATGAATAATCATAGTCCTTAACCCGCGGAATCTCCGTTATAAAATTGCAATCGCGCGTCATCGTGGATGGTATTATCTCTATACTTTTTATCCCGGAAACTGCACAGTGCTACATACATCAAAAACCACACAAACAGAGTTGCGTGCGAAACTAGTTATATTACTCTCGATGGCACGTTTGCTAACGATCATTTAATTAAATAGTTTTTCATCCATAATAGGGTATGATTATGATATTTATTTCGAGCCCCCGCATCGTGAGATGAAACATATTATAATTTCTGATAATTTAATACAAAACCTGTCTGTCTAAAACAGCAGGTCTATGGATGTATTTATTAAATAAAATAAGATTAAAGCCATCAAATAGACTATCGAGAGAAAAAATTTGAGGAAATGTATTAATTAGTATCAATTTTAACGGAGGAGTCCTGAGGGGGTGATCAAGTGAAACCAACACCGCCGGGGCTCGCGCCGCTGAATGCCGAGCGCACGTGCCTAAAATACAGCCAGACGAACACTATGACCTCACGCCTGTCCCTCAAGTGGTAGACAGGAGTGCAATTAGTGCATCGGCCGGGATATTCGCGCACCAAATTTAATTAACGGCAACTCACGTGTGCTTTCGGAAGGTCCCTAATTTTGATTTTCCAGTGAACTGATTGTTCAGGAATTGAATCCAAAACTCATTTCAAAGCCGAGGCACATCCACTAGACCTTTGATTTCACAATTGAGGATAAAGTGAAATATCATGGTAACAAATTAAATCAATCAAAAGCTCTTTGTTGGCGCGCCGCGTAAAGGTTTGTTCGCACGCTGCTGTCCGTGGCAGTATTTATATGTACAAGTTTATTAAATTCGTTGTATGTAAGAATTCGTATGGAGAGATATACAGCTATAGGCTAACACTGTTCTGTTTTGTTTTAAACTTTAAAGGGATTTCTATTGTGAATGAACGTCATAAAACACTAAACTCGACTTTGCAGCTCAGGATACAAAAATAGGACAGCCAGTATAAAACAAACAACATGTCGTTTATAGCGTTATTGAACTACGATACACGCAATCTGTCATCAGTGCCCGGACCCGGCACGACAGAATGTGAACGAACCTTAATTGTTTCGCCTCATGAATATGGAAGCTTGGAGTTTATCTTCAAGTGTTACACGAAAGGGGCAGATTCAATAGAACGGCTCGCGAATTCTGTTTGATTCCTCAATTTTAGGGAATGTTTTGAAGTGGTTTAATTTAATTTGGCGGCCCAATACCTTCTCCCTCCCTCTCAATGTTTGGAAGGTGGGTAGTACACCAAAGTTGTCTTAGTGGATTAGATAGTGATTATTTATATCACGGGACTTTTTGTTCTTAGTTAATATTATGTTCTCCTGTTGTAAACCTCCACCTTTTTAAGGGGCCGGGCATTTAGTTTTTTTTATCATATACACACATACACACACTCACGCCTTTTATCCCCGAAGGGGTAGGCAGAGGCGTAACTAGTGTACAAATTTTTCGCCGCGCGTGTTCCGTCCCATGATGTGATAGGGGGCGAGCCTATCGCCATATCGGGCACAAATTCCAGACTCCTGGCTGATACTGAATAGAAAAATCCAATATCACTTTGCCTGACCTGGGGATCGAACCCGAGACCTCAGCATTGCAGTCGTACCGTAATACAACTACGCCACCGAGGCATTCAGATTTTTCCCAATAAATATCAAATACTTATTCAGCTTAGTTTAAGAGGGATTGAGTAAACAACTACAAGATGCAATCAAATGTAAGGGAACGACGTATCCTTGCGCTAGACTTGTCGATAAGACATGTCAATCGCATACATTATTTTCTATTCTATTAGCGTTAACGCTTGTAGAAAACCATCGTGGCTAAAACAGGCCCTAGTGTATTTTAGCAACTCACGTGTTAACAAGTTGAAGGACTCGAAACATTATAATATCTGACACGATCAAACCTAGGAACTCAAGTTCCTAGCATTCATTTTATATAGTGTAGTATAAATTCACCGTTTAGTACTTTTAGTAATACACATAAGTTAAGATTTTGTTTACTTGCAGCACGTGTGGTTCACGCAGAGATGCTCGCCGGCGCACCGCTTTGGGTTCTACTCCTCGTCGTGTTCGGTGAGTGACCTAGCCTTAGTTTTCGCTGAATCATGTGACATGGTATGATTTTGAATGCTGTAGAATACTGAATCAATATTATTTGACATGCTACAACTCTTATTCTATTAAGGAGACATTTTGCAATGTTTGAATAAAGTTGAACTTTTGAAATTATATTTTTTTCTTACTACTGAAGTGATCGTACGATATTGCTTTCCACTTTCATAAAATATTGCGGTGCTGCTAAACCGTGTTATATTATTGTATTGCCTACTAATCAGAACGATATTTTTTATGATAATATGACCTAGTCACGAAATCTCAGTATTGGCTCAATTTTTTTTTATGTTTCGTACACATTTATCAACTTGATACCATGGTTATTATAGCATTATAATACACTATACCATTATGCGTACGCCGTCTGTCTGTCCTTTCTTTAAAGGGTTATAATATAAATTGTTTTGAAGCGTCACTAGCAAACGGTGGGACAACAACGGTTGTTGTTCACAGAATGTGTCCCATCCTGACGGATATTTTGTCACATAATAAAAAGGGAACAAAAAAGAGTCTCTTATATGAAATAAGGTTTTTCAAGGTTTTGTTTTTTATTTTGTCCAATATATTATGCATTGATTATGATATAAATTTTAAACTTAAATGATCATAATATAAACACAATCAAACAATAAATAACAAAAGTGTTCGCTCGTCTCATTGTGTGTCGGCGCGGAGCCCTGGGTACGCAAGTTGGGCGCGTACATAGATCGTTGTCTTTTGTTTTTTTTTTTCAGAGTAATTTGTTTGCTATTAGCTCTTTGCTTCTTTAAACGTTCAGAATATTGCGATTAAGAACGACACAGAATCAAGCAGTCAAGTATGCCGGGATGATCGACGCCTTATTAAAAAATAAAACTTAACACCCAAAGAGGAGACATATACATATGTATAATAACTTGAAAGAAAACCACGATATTTAAAAAATATTGACAATGTGCTTAAGTTATGCTTCATCGAGCGCATCACTTACATTATTCAGAGACGGCAGTAGAGTCTACACTCGTAACGGAATCATGAATAATAATGTGTAATTTGGGTTCGCGACAATTCCACATGTGTTATTATGAATTAGTAAGCATTTATTTCAGTATTTTTATCCTTTTTATTTTTTGTAAGCTGTAGGACAATGTAAACTATTAATAACTAACATAACATAAATATAAAATGTAATTAGTAGTCAGGAACCGCCCGAATTTAATGCCCTTCAAATTACTTGGAGGTACACAAAAACAAATCATTGGCAACCACTGGGATTGCTTCACATACTGTATAACTTGTGGGTCGGTACTGTATAACTCTGAGACGCAGAAAATCATGAAACGACTTGCGAAAAAACAGATCAAATCGATACAATTGTGTAGTATTCGTTTGGAGCCTTGGTGTTGAGAGATCGATACTCTGATACAAGCATAGATACGATCGGAGATAATCATATTTTGTTGTATTATAAGATCAATACAGGAATATAATATTATTATGACGTGATAAAGTTAGGGTTGTTTACTAATACAACATTAATTGTTTTCAATATGGGTAATATTGGACCAAAACCAAACTTAGTAGTTCCAAAAGTTTTATGTTAGTCCTTTGGCTGTCAGAACCATGTGTGTTGGATGTATTAACTGCTTAAAAAAATCTCGTTCCATTTTTATAATTACTCTTAGACTCCGAAAACCGCAGTCGACTTGCACGGTGTCTGGCCATGTTTAAATAAAATAAAATAAATAAAATAAAATAAAATCATTTATTGATCAAGTAGGCTTATAAAAAAGCACTTATGACAAGTCATGACAAGGTAGAGACAATAACAAAGGTACATATACCAATTAAATAATTTAAAGTACCTAGATTAAATAATGAACAACCAGCACGGGCTGATAGGTACAGAGGACACGGACATTGGGGACGGGAATAGGGCTAGGTAAGGAGAAGTGGAGCTGATATAAAAGAAAGGGAAGGAGTATCTTTACATTACGAGGAAAGGAAACGCCACGGTCCTCGCCGGCGAGGATAAAAAGGTCCTAGCCTAGCTAACCTACCAGCCTTTCACTAGCTACCTAAGCGATGACGACCCGAAGAAGAAAGGCAGAAAGAAACTCCGGGCTTAATTTTTTCGTCATCAATTGTCATGATTTTCTTCATTGTTTTTCAAATGTATATTTGACAGTATTATTATTACACAGGTTAATGTATGCATGAATGTAGCCCTAAGATATAAATAAAATACTATTTGGAAGCAACCAAATAGAAATATATTGGCGTTCATGATGCATTAACCCACGTTTACAAGTCATTAATAGTAATAGATACCTATAGATCGGTCGTCACTATAATTAAACAATGTCAAAATGTCTAAAAAAATTGAACTTAAATGTCAAAAAAAAAAAGTAAAAATATAATATTATGGAATAGCCATATAAATGTCATATTAAAATTTTTTTTTTTTTTCATAGGCGTTCAATGTGAATGCTCAGTGCCTTGGTGCTGTGCCGGCAGGACTGATTCCAAATATCCTTATCATTTAAATAGTCTGTCACTTTATAGTAGCCTCTAGAAATCAATACACGTTTAACGTAAGGCTTAAATTGGATTTCAGGCAGATTTATTACTTCAGAAGGAAGCTTATTATAGAATTTAATGCAGTTGCCCATAAACGAATTACTTGTTTTACTCAGTCTAAACTTTGGAACTGCAAGTTTGTTTTTGTTCCTTGTATTTATACAATGTATGTCACTGATTTTTATAAAGCTATCTAGATTTTTGCGGACATACATAATGTTTTGGAATATGTATTCAGCTGGCAAGGTTAGTATATTAATATCTTTAAAAAGGTCTCGAAGAGAATCGCGAGATTGCAAATCATAAATAGCGCGAACAGCTCTTTTCTGTAATATGAAAATAGTCTGCAGATCAGCTGCAGAACCCCATAGCAAAACACAGTACGACATAATACTATGAAAGTAAGCAAAATACACTAACCTGGCCGTCGCCACGTCTGTCAGTTGCCTAATCTTTCTAATGGCGAATACAGCGGAGCTTAATTTACCAGCTATTCTATGTATATGCGAACTCCACTGTAGCTTAGCATCAACTGTTATTCCAAGAAAGACAGTAGAAGGAACAAGATCTAAGACATTTCTATCTAATACAATATTAGAAACTTGTTCAGTATTGTTCAGTAGGGCGAATTTAATACATTTGGTTTTCGCCGCGTTCAAAAGTAGATTATTTGTGGAAAACCAGTCTGAAATGAAACCAAGTGTTTCATTAGGCTCTACAAAAGCCTCATCTTTCCTATTGATCTTAAAAATAAGTGACGTATCATCAGCAAATAAAACTACATCTGCTTTTTTATTTATCATGTAAGGTAAGTCATTTATATACACTAGGAATAAGAACGGTCCTAATATGGAACCCTGAGGTACCCCTATGCTAACTGGAGATCCTATAGAATTAATATTATCGATGTATACTTTTTGATGCCGGTCTGAAAGATATGATGATACCAATTGAAGTGCTCGACCCCAAATACCATAGAAATTAAGTTTCAAAATGAGTGTTCTGTGGTCAACGCAGTCGAATGCCTTGGAGAGATCACAAAAGACCCCCAAGGCATCCTGTGATCCCTCCCAGGACTCGAATACAGCTCTAACTAAAGCATGACCGGCATCTTGTGTAGACCGGCCCTGGGTAAAACCAAACTGCCTATTATGTAAAATCTCATTTTGATTAAAGTGCGACAGCATTTGTAGTAACATTAGTTTTTCAAAAATTTTGCTTAATGCTGGTAGTATGGATATCGGTCTGTAATTAGAAGGATTGTTTAAGCACCCTGATTTGAAAATTGGTACAACTTTACTTATTTTCATGAGGTCCGGAAATATGCCGTCTTTAATACAAAAATTGAAGATTTCCGCTAATATTGGGGCAATCCTAACTATCACCGACTCTAAAGCTTTAACTGATAACCCCCAAACGTCTTCAGTGGTCTTTAGTTTTATGCTTCTAAACGCTTTGACAACATCGTAATTACTAACTACTTTAAATTCGAAATTGTGTTGCGAGCAATTGACATTACGCCTGAGCAGAAGTTCAGCGGCTTCAGGTGACGATGATAGACCTTTTGTAGTTTCAAAGGGAATGTTAGTGAAGTAGTTATCGAAAAAATTGGCAACGGTATTTTTATCAGAAACCAGTACGTCATTTATATTAAGAACGATTTCTTTGTCAGTCCTAATTTGGCCAGTTTCAGAATTAATTATTTTCCACGTTGTTTTTATTTTATTATCCGATTTTTTTATATTTTCACTAACGTAAGAAGCTTTAGCCAGTTTACACACTATTTTAAAAATTTTTGAGTATGTTCTTACATAATTAGCAAATTTGACATCCGGTGTAAAGGACCTTTTGTCATATAATTCGTAAAGAACATCTCTACTACGCCTTATGCCTTTAGTTGCCCAGGCACTAAATATTAATTTATTTTTTATTGTTATTAATTTAACCCCACAAGTTTTATTAAATTCACTTGTTATAGCATTAAGCAGGTTTTTAAACATATCGTTTGGATTTTCCGTTTTGTGTGTCAATAAAGGTAAAATTGAATTTAACCTAGTACTAAATTTCTCTAGTCTATACTTTGACAGTGGTCTAAATTGTATGATTTTATGAGTTTTAGAACTATAATAATTTAATTTGACCATCTGACCGTTTAAGGAGCGAACGCCGTGTAGGGGCCCTCCGGCCTGCACTCGAGAGGCATCCTCTGATTGGTAAATAGAGCTCGAAACCCACCCGACTGTACCGTGTAATGTATGTAGCCCCTTTGTTACACGAAGGAGTTCGAAGCGTAACATGTGCTGTCCCTCTGCTGGACACTGGCCTCCAATATAATTTAGGCCTCGTTTGGGCTAATGTAGGTATACTTTATACTTCCGAAGTTCTTATGAAAATTGTACCTTGCATACAGTATCCCAATTCTAAGCACAAGCTTCGTCAATTCGTGGCGTTAAGCTTTGTTCGTTGGTTATTACATTTGAAGTTCTTTGGGAGGATTGCGAAGATTTTTTATTAAACCTTCAGTATAAATAGTATTGATATGCACTGTACTTACGGCCCTCGTGCAGCGGATGTTAAGTTGATTCCCAAATGGAATGTCGCGGATATTATTCCCGTCCTTAGACAAATATTGTGAAGCTGTGCTGATCCTCGTAACTCATACCCACCACAGAATTAGTATCTTACTGTGGTGCCAGGAAAATGTGTTTTTGGTTCTCTATTGAGTAAAATTAGATAATTTCCTGACAGTATAAAGCGATGGTAAAACAAAAAATAGGCACAATATTCTGAATCGTAAAATAATAAAATATGCATACACGGCAAAGTTCGCCGCAAAATGTAACACACGGTAATTTGCAAGGTCGTGGGAATAAAGAATTCCATTCGGCATACGAAACCGCGAAAATTAGATGGCGACGCTATCTCGCTTTATGAAGATTAGCAAGATTCGCGAGTTTCGTATAGTGGAACGTAGCAACGGGCAGGTAGGTATTAGTGTTGGTCATCTTTGTCCACAGTGCAGGAATTGTAGTAGACGTTTAAAGGGGGAAAATTAGGGATAGGGAAGGGGGATTTGTAGGGTCTCTGAAACTGTAGGACAAGGAAAAAAAACTGCAAAGAACGCTCATTTTTTATAAGGATTGAGAAAGGTTAAGGGATTTGTAACTCCTTTGGGATATTATGAAGTTACTTTATAAAACGTAATAATAAACATTTTTCTATGTTTTCCGGAATGCAGTGGTACCGGCCGGACGAGTCGCATTGCTATAGAAAAAATGTCTCCTTGCAATACAGCGTAGATTACACGCGAGAAGCATGAACCTCGATCAATATTTTTTAATCATAACCCAGGCACAGACATCTAGTTTTCCGGCAATATAAACGTCATTAAAGTTCACAACGTGAATTCAACTTTCACCGCTGGTTTTAACATCTCATTTGGTTTGGCGATTATTTGCCAATACGGTCATGTTTACACCATTCTTATTAGAACGATGTACGGTTAATATTTGGTTGCTTTTGTGTGTAGGTAATTTTGCGGATTATTGAAGTGTGTGGCACGTAATCGGAATCGAACCCTGAATCACAATTGATGAATGAGCGGGCGCCTGTTTGTGTTCAATGTTCATGTTGCGGTCACGTGGATTCTGATTAAAGAGGATAATACAAATAAACTTGTTATCCAACCTGTAGGTAAGATAACAAGTATATATTGTATAAGAAATAAGAAATAAGTATATATTGGTAAATATAAATGCGTGTTAGTATATTTTTCTTTTATTTGATGAACGGATTTCCTATAGTGAACTGAATTAGCATATTATACACGACTTTTGACCGGCAAGTGTATCATGAGACTTACTTCACGAAAGAAATATGACGCGGATGAGGCTGAGAATAAAAGGTACTTTTTAAATAAAGCTTGAATGGAAACGTATCCTAGGATGGCGAGTGAAGAGCAATACGGACTACGGCGCAGTAGTTTGATTTCCACGTCTGTCCGTTCCAAGCTTGTCTAGTCATTTGGTTTGGCAAACCGATGAGCAAGACAATGGTTATTCTACACTATTTATTTCTGCATTCGATTGTCTTCGATCCTTATTATTATTTCTCACATTGTGAACAGCTCTTTTAAATCAATATTGCATCACGAAATACCTTTAAAACGATCTTTGAAAATATTCAGTTTATTATGGACGTTAAGACATGAGATTGATAAAAGTTTTGGGCAAAAATAACCGCTCAGCGGCTGTGGTGCGCATAGCCTGCGAAGTTCCAATATGCGACACATTGTATAATATTCTGCGAGAAATAGCTTTTTTTTATTACCCACTGCACCAGCGTGCCCCCTTGCATGGGGTTATATTCGAGTGTTCACGCCCTTCGCATAAAATATTATTTCATTTTTATACTATTTTATTTTTTTCTCGTGGCTGCATCCAGTGAAAATCTTCTTGCGTAATAAAAATTCCTTCGAAGTAAATTAAAAAAATAGCCAACTTTTTAATTCAGCATAATATGTTCAGAATCTATTTCTTATCATATAAAATCCATAATAAATGATCGATCAAAATCTAAATATCTTTAGAAACTTTCACGTTTGTAATTTTGAATAGGATTTCTTTACTCCACCTTTTTAAACGTGCAGACAAAAGCAAATACCGTATGCAGACACTCGACATATCTTTAAAATCAAATTTATATTAAAGCGCGCGCTCTCAGACACTCACCGAGACCGATTTTATTATTAAGAGCTTATAACTGTCTTCTGAACATAACTGCTTCCCTTTAAAGAATTTAATATTAGCTCTTAAACTTTGTATTAAAATTATTGCATGGCACTCCTCGCTTTAAGAAACAGGATATTAATCCCTATAATTGTACAGGTAAATAGACTGTCTGCAATGTTGCTAAATATCTACAAGCACAGCTATTCCGCAGAAATTTTTCATTCGAAACTAACGGCAGTTTTAGGAATTAAGTATAGATAGGGTTACTCGACACTAGACTACTGTAATACTGTAGGTATTTACAACTGTGTTAAGATAGTATGATAGTGGGTTTAAAACACAAATTTTCAGCACAACGATTAAACCAATATTTATCTCATTCATCTGAACCAATTAGTTGCGCGAAACCGAAAAAAGTAGTTTTTTAGCTTTTATACATATACAACCCTTAACATCCGATTCACATAAAAAAAAGAAGCGTCAGCAAAACACATTCATCTGCGCCATGAAATAGCTGACTATTTTTTTCATTTGAAAGCCACGACCGAACATTACACGCGCATACTTTTATCGAAAAAAACGTCTCTTAAACATGAATATTAATTTCGACGTGGCATCAGACGATATCTATCACATCCAGCCGCTACAGCGCTATCAAAGCGGCATGGTTTCATCGGTACTCCACCCCCCACCGCCCGTGGCTGCCTGCAACCCTGCCTACATTAAAAGCAATATAAGTTGATCTCTGCGCTCGCTACCGATTCCGATTTGTATTTGTAATTTTATTTATAGTTTTGATATTACTGTGGTCTTATATTGGATGTTTTATATTATGAAGGCGCATGAAGTAGAGACGTGAAAGCTACGATCAGGAATTAAGTAATACCTATTTAATCTGTAGTCGACAAACTGTGTTGTAAAACGTGTTTTAAATTCCTTTGTTATGCAGCGGGCTAGGAAATTAGTGGTTGTATGTTCTATCACTGCATTAAGAAAAAAATCATGTAATTAACAATTATTAGAATATTTTAGGTTTTGGTATAATGGGTTCAAAAGTCCCTCTTAAAAGATCACTAAGATACATGTCTCATAAATTATGTTAGCTTGGAGTTCGAAGTATGTTATTTATTTATTTATTTATTTTTATTTATTTAATTAAGACGCAAAACAGAGTACAATCATGACAATTTTATATAACATACATGCTTACATTAAAACTAGATTGCATTCCAAAATATGCGCCCTTATATGGGTAAATTACAGAAGGTGCGAACTAAGATAAATTAAAAGTATTGAGTTGTATACAGTTAACAATCAAAATAAAACAAATAACAACAGTATGTGGGTAACTTAACAACAACTATTACCAGTAAAAAATATTTTTTGTAGACCTCTTGAGAATGATCCAAATCTGCCATTCATAACATCAAGGTGTTTGTGTTTTTTCGCCAAATCATTATACGAGCGACACATACGAACCATCGGGTTATAGAATGAGGTGTTGTTCCTATAAGCCTGCAATGTGAAGACATTTGGATTACGGATTCTGAATGTGGTGTTAAAATTTATTAGGGCCAGTAATTCAGGAGAGTCAATATGTGAATGTATAATTTTATAGAGATATATTAGTTCTATATAGTTCCGTCTTAGTGTAAGTTTTTCTACGTTGAATTTGGTTACGAGCTCTTTGTAAGAAGATAGAGAACGTCCCAACCCCATACGAAAGCACAGAACCTTGAGCAACTTTTTCTGAATACTTTCAATGCGATCATTATGGACAGAATAGAAGGGGGACCAAATGACAGAGCCATATTCAAGCACCGATCTGACCAAGCTGTTGTATAACAATAGTACACTTTGACTTTTTTTGAATGGTTTGGATGTTCTGAGAATGAAACCAAGTAATTTTGAAGCTTTGTTGCAAATATAGTTATAATGATCGCGAAATGTTAAATGATCGTCAAATATCACGCCCAAGTCTTTCACGTTTTTTACCCGCTGGAGCGCACAGTTGTTGATTGTGTATAAAAACATGATTTTGTTTTGTTTTTTCGTGAAAGAAATGACGAGACATTTATCACCATTAAGGGACATGGAATTGTTAGAGCACCAATCGACTACAATGTCTAGGTCGTTTTGGAGTCGGGAGGCATCTTTAGCGCAGCCAACTGTAGAATAAATTTTCAGATCATCCGCGTACAATAAGCAGGGACATGACAGTTTAGCTACGAGATCATTTATAAATATTATGAAGAATAGAGGACCCAGATGAGATCCTTGGGGAACGCCCGATGTCACAATGATCGCAGATGATAAGAACCCTTTCAATGCAACTATCTGAGTTCTTCGTGATAGGTAAGAGTTGATCCATCGGAGCAGATCACCGCAGATGCCGAGTGCACTAAGTTTTTTACAAAGGAGGGAATGGTTCACCTTGTCAAACGCTTTGCGAAAATCTGTATAAATCACATCAACCTGTTGGCGTTTGGCAAAAGCTGAACACAAATAATCTTTAAAATTTAATAAATTGCTCACAGTGGATCTACGAGTCACAAAACCATGTTGCCTAGTCGAGATTAATGGTGATATGTGGTTATATATTGAATCATATACAACTTGCTCAAAGAGCTTAGCTATCGAGGACAGTATACTGATAGGTCGGTAGTTTTCACAACGTGCTCTATCGCCGGATTTGTGAATTGGAACAATATGGGCTGTTTTCCACTGTATGGGAAATTCTCCAATCGTCAAAGAGCGATTAAATAATAAATTGAGTGGCGTCTTAAGTTCATCAGCACATAATTTAAGAAATGTTGGGGGAATTCCGTCTGGACCAGCACCTTTATTACCATCAAGACCCTTCAGCTTCGAGAGTATAATGTCTTCACTCAAGAAAATTTTAGACATAGTACGGTTGCAACTAATATTGCTGCTGTAATTATTTGCGTCTAATGACTGGTCAAATACAGAGCTGAAGAAATCTGAAAATAGTTCACAAACCTGTTGTGCATCAGATGTTATAGTGGTACCTAGGCGCATGGTTTGTGGTATTGATAAACTATTTCGCTTGGACTTAACATAAGACCAGAAACATTTTACGTTAGATGATAGATTATCCTCAATGGAGGAGATATAAGAGTCGTAGCAATTTTTCAGCAGTGCTTTACAACGGGATCTGAGCAAGTTAAATGTATCATAATCTCTTGGGTTTTTGTATCTTTTAAATCTAGAATGAAATTTTTGTTTTTCACGTAAGCAGCGAATGAGCGATCTACTAAACCACGAAGGGTTGTCGTTAGGTTTTATTTTAATTAAGGGAGTATGTCGTCTTATAATTTTATAGAGAGTAGCATAAAAATCTTCTACAGCAAGGTTCATATCTGATGCAGATAGTACTGTGTACCAGTCCAGTGCGTTGAGTTCAGATCTGATTGCTGAATAATCACATTTATGATAGTTTAACCTCAGTTTTATGTTTGGTTTCAAAGTTTCAAAAGACGTAGAAATCTCAACTTTAAATTTCAATGGAGGATGGTGAAGATCAAGCTTGCTTAGTGGGTCCGCAGCAGTAACCAATAGTGGAGACATGGTCGTTAATATCAGATCTAGGAAACGATTATTGTTGTTCGAAATATAGTTACATTGCTTCAGATTGCAACCAGACATAAAATCTAAGAACAGATCTGAGTCTCGACATTGTCCTATGGTACTGGGCAATACCAATTCTTGCGATACGGTGGATTTAGACCAAGATATGTTAGGTAAGTTAAAGTCTCCTATGAATATAAACTCATTATTGTCGTCAGAATTAATTACAATGTTTAGTATGTGATTATAGAATTTGGATCTATTAACACTCAGAGTGTCCGGTGGAATATAACAAGTACAGATGTTGATTATGGGACCTGCGTTGATTGTTGGGAGAATACTAATCCAAACATCCTCTGCATCGCTTTCCAGTGACGGCTTATGAACTACGTTAAGACACTTTTTAGTAGCAATAAGTACGCCACCGCCATCATTTTTTTTACTGTTAGTGCTAAATCGATCACGGCGATAAACATTGTACCTCTGATCAAAAATTTCACTGTCCGATATACTCTCAATTAAGTTTGTTTCACATAAGCAAATAATATCGTAATCACAATTAAGTACATTTAAATAAAATTCGATCATCTTTGACCGAATACCGTTAACATCTTGGTAATACACGTACATAGTAAGAGTGAGGTTACCAAATAAGAACGACCGACTAATTTATGAGTTTTTGTAAAAGTTAAAGTTTCCCTAAGTCATCCATATTTTTAATATTTATGGCATTACTAACGTCATCCTTACGTACGAATAGCCGACCGTACTTAATCCAAACGTACCTAAAGTGCTTGTCTTTACACTTTTGTCTGGTAGCAGAATGAAGAACTTTCATTTCAGGAGTGAGATGCTCAGTCACATAGAACTTTCCTCCAGTCAATCCCAGCTGTGTTGCGTTCAGGTGTTCATTACGATGAGATTTGTTGTAGCGATGGGTAGCTGAGAGAATGGTGTCCCGTAGAATTGATGTTGACAAGGAGACCAATATATTTCTAGGACGATCTGAAGATTTATTGACCTTAGCTACTCGGCGACAGGCACGGATGTCGGAATCATTAATCTGAACTTGAATAATGTCACAGAGTTTTTTGAGTAATTCAACGCAATTTTCATTTTTATTTTCAGGTATAAGCTGAATTTCCATATTCATGCTGCGTGAATTTTTTTCCATATATGCAAGACGTTTTTCGACGTTCAACAAATCTTCGCGTAACTTAGAATTCTCGCTTTCAAGCTTCTTAATTGCACTAGATTTATTGTCTATTTCCGCTTTAAGGTCTTTTTGTTCTGCGCAAAGAAAGTCTGTTGTGGTCGTAAATTCATCTTTTAATTGACTGACGACTGGACCCATTTCGTTTTGTACTAGGGATCTAACTTCCTCTATTAGAGCTTTCCTTAGACTATGGGTAAATTCAGTTAATGAGTCTTTTAATTTTTGATCCAATAACTTGCTTATATTGTCCATTGTTACTTCACTGTGGGATGTGCCCACTGTGGGAGGTTGAGAAGATGACATTTTTAAACACTCCGAACGGTCCAAATTTTCACAAGACATATCCATGTTGTCTTCATAAAGAGGCAGTTGAGTCCCGCGCACCGGGGTACAAAGATTCGACTGTTTACGGCGGGTAATATTAACGCATGAAGGACAGGTCCATGACTGAAAATACTCCGGATTCAGTTTATGAAAATGATCTTTGCTAATATTTAAGCATTCATGATGGAAAGAGCCCTTACACAAGGAACATTTTAGAAAAAGTGCATTGTTGATGGTTACGTTGCACGCCCGACATTTCATTGTAAATGAAATTTCATGAGAAGTTCGATACAGATGACCAAATTCGTCGCGGCGGTACAATCGATGTTGGTCTGGAGGCTCAAGCCGCACAGGACACGCAACAGGCCGCCGGTTCAAATCACGAGTCTTGCATAGAAATTTTAATTACAAAATTTATTCGGGGCTCTTCTAATGCTGTTCCTGGACGCACAAATACAAGCAACCATGTGCAAGAATGAGAGGCTCTCACCGACTCGAATCCGCAATATGGCCGCCGACTCCAATGAGAAATACCACTAGTTAGAGCAGGAGGATCCGATAAATGGCAACAAAACCACTCAATTAAATAAAAATCAAATATTGATCTCAAGGAATCTCAATAACACTAAACACACGTCCGCACAGAAAGACGAATAATTAACTTATGTATCCACTAATGTTGAGTGAGTGCACTCTTTTTCCGTATTTGGAGCAAATGCCACTATTTGACTTGCTCATAGATAGATATTCTGTTGCAGATTATGCAGCATGTAAACAAATAACAATATGTTATAACATATATAACTACTTTGTGTACCAATACTTTATAACGTTCGTAGTGATTTATAATGAATTTTATTACTAATCGCGATTTTATTTTCCAGCCTTTTATAATTTACATAACGTAAGACTGATTACGAATTTAGGTAATATATATTTTTAAGTCCCAAATTACTTTGTTAACTGCCGAGCATATACTATTCGAAGTTATTCATAAGTTTAACTTTGCAACTATTGGGAACAAATTTAATCCTCGTATCGCGTTCGAACGGCGCGTGGCGGGAAGACATGACGTCGGAACAATAAATTAATTCATCTTAAACGCTATTTATGCGCGAGCACTCGGCTTTTTTTTAACTGTATTTCTTTTCAAACGTGATATGAAATAGGGCTTCTCAGTAATGCTACTGTTAGATCTGCACCTCTGCAGTTAGGAAAATAAAAGTTTTTAAGAAGAAAACTAAGATTAAAATCAATTTCACGTATTCTGAAATTCGACTGAACCTATTTTGAATGCATGAAATTAAAGCGTGGGCCTGTAGCCGTGTATATGCTTGTATGTGTATATTGCGAGAGACAAAAATAAACTAATATGTATTCGGATTACTCAACTATATGAAGTTATTGCAGTCGCATTGAGTTGCATTCAGTTCTCGCCACGCTCTGCTATATCATGCGACAGCGAGCTACTTTACCGATCGGCAAAGTTCAAATCATGACTGTATTTCTGTTGTCTCGATTTCAGTTCAAATTTTTTTTTCGCAAATTGGAGTCCCTCTGAAAAATCGGTTTATTCATGCTCATTACTGTACGCAAAACTGTCGAAAACACAGCTTTACTCCTCACTAAAGCCTACACAACTACGCATATTGTTTAATCTTTCAGTCATAAATCACACAACACGTATGTCAATAACATATTTCGTTTCCCGAAACAATATACCGGACGCGTGCACAGTGGGCGGGGCTCAAGATAAACTGGTCATGTGTAACATTGCCCCACATTTTAATTACATGTATCGCAACGCGTGAGTGCAATTTCAAAGAGGATTTCGATGCTTTTTACGCTTTTAAATATCGCACGCGGCGTGTATCATTGTTTCGTTTTGATAAATTAAAAACTGCGCCATTTTGTTCGACAATGTGCGGGGTCATGTATATTGCGTTGTATATTTACCAATTACAGCTTTTCAATAAATTATTTTTGCTTTATATTGTATAACCTACCAAAAATATTTATTAGTCTGGTGTTCCACCAGACTAATAAAGCTTCCGCTTTAACTAATATAGTGCAGGTTTGATGCAAAGGTCAAGCAATATTTTTACGATAAAAAATAGAGATGCCTGGATTGAAATTTATGATGTCATGGTGATTGAGGACCTCAGCCAGCAGTACCCTGTACGAGACGATTGCACATTAGCGGCTGGTGAGCTCGTCTCAGCGATCCGACTATAAACAAAGACGGTACATGCAGCCAATTACCCAGGGTTAACATGACATTCAGTTTCCGCACGATTACTTTCATTACCCCCCTGCCCGTCCTGCAGCCCCGCCACACCCCCGCGCGTTAACCGCCCGGGCAGGTTTCCATCATGGCCGCCGGAGTTGCATGCGTGCCAAATATTTGCCGCTGTTGGCCTATTGTGCCATATGTTGGTGATAAATCATTCTGCAGTTAGATTGCTGTTTCCAAACGGATTAGCAATGCAGTTATCCTTACTTTAAATATAATGCGCAAGTGTGTTTGTTCGTCATTATAAGCAAAGAACACGGTTTCGACGGTTGGGTTTTTTTTTTCATACGGGCCCGGCTGGGTAACCCCTCTACACCTGATGGTAAGCAGAGAGGGGTTTAGATAGATTGTCGACTGACGAGCGATGATAATCCCTCTTCAGTCGACACAATTATGCCGGCCTGTTTGTACCGGATATACACGGGCTGATCCCGGATTGTAGCACACTTACGTGGGCCACTATGTCAGGGTTTAAGTCCTTATGTACGGTGGTCGCTATCCGGGCGGAGACAAAATATCTACCACAAGCACACGTGCTTTTCTCTACTCGATACCATCACATGAAATGGTATCACTTGATAAAGGGACCAAACCCACGACTTTCTGTAACGATAACAGTAACGTAAGCCCAAGAAGCCTGCTACATGTAAAATAGTGTTGCAAGATCCTATAGCAAAGTCTAATTAAAAAAATATTTTGGCTGGCACACCACCTGCCTGTCAGCGTAGCGATGATGGCATTTCATTCATTATACTAAATTTAAGATTGTCATTCCTCAGTATATCTGCTTTTAAAGACAATAAAAACACAAAACTAATGAGGCAATACGATATATCAAGCAGAAATTATTCTGAAACAAAAATCATATCACATTTAATTATACTACAAATACATATCGATCAAAATATACATCAATAATTAAATTCGGCTGTCCTACTTGAAGTCTGTACCGGACTAATATCTGGCGTTAAAATCAATCATCAATCAAGCGGCCATCAGCGCTGGAACGCTCTCGGCCGCTTCAATATCTAGGCGACGCGCGAGGCGGCGCTGTCATGGAGCCACTGGCCGTTGATTTATCACGCGATTGCGAACCTACATCATGTTCACAGATAGAAAACCTAAATGTAAACTAATATCCAAGCACTTTTTCATTATCCTGGTAAAATTTAGTTATATTTTTAACAACGTGGTATGTTTCTCTTATGCGCCAGTCCGTCTAAGTATCGCAGGGGACCGCGTTCGGTGGTGGTCCACAAATTTGTCTATTTTGCCGCCAGAACGCATTATGGAAGCAATTTTATTTTTCAGTATAAAAGATATTCAGTATAAAGCCACTAATTACTGGTTGTTTTAATGACAGTGATATCATCCCGAGTTAGTCCACATTACAGACCAAAATGTATACATGGCTCCACCACTCACTGCTGTATAACTATAAACTGGCAGTCTTGACTGATGATGTAGCTGCTACCCTAGTTTGTTAATATGTCAAGAATGTTTGGTGCTGAGAGAGCGCGTTTTACTCTATTTCTTTCTCGTTGCATCACGAAGGGAAATAATTTAATTTTCTTACTTAGTTTTGAACGCGTTCCACTTTATCTTCTTATGTAATTTGGTTTGACGTATTCCTCGCTTTAAAAAGGTTTGTATTCTTTCATATTCAATGAAGGTTTAAGGATACGGGAGAAGTCTGTATCTAGAATAAAAGTAAACCTTCGTAGGTAGTCACTTGACTACGGTAAGTGAGGTAAATAGGGATAAAACTGTTTTTGTGTTTGTTAAACAAATCGACCGAATTGTTATCTAAAGCTTGATTATGCCAACATTATAATAAAATAAGTATAAACCGAGTGTATCTGTATAATTCATTCAATAACCTATTCATCCGAGTTGACGGTACGCGAAACATAATACCAAGATAATAAAGTATGGCTGGCATTTATAGAACCCACTCAAAATTAAGTCAACACTGCAAATTGTCATAAGACTAGATAGCAGACTCACTAGCCGTACATTAAAACAAAAGTGTAGAGTTGGAAATCTCTTTTAGATTAATTATAAATTCTGTGAATTCGTGCCTTGAATGTGAAGCGGAGGATTCCCAGCCTGAGTCAACAGAGTCCTCGATATGGGAATTCTTCGCAGTAATCCGGCCGGGTACAAAGGATTACATTGTTGACTGCCAAACGCTCTGAATAATTCTCATTTTTAATTAGTTTATGTTTACCTATTAGTCCCTTAGAAAGGATGTTAATGTTGATAAATAGATCGGTTTATTTATGAGTTAGACATGTTCCAAAAGGAGGGTAAGAATAATATTCGCTGAAGATGGCTTAAAACATTAATAATAATAATCTAAAGCGTGTATTGCCTAAGGACTGGGCAAATATGAGGACGTAACGAGTGCACTTTTATATTATTGCACGAGCATGACGTTCGCCTGATGGTAAGCGATACATCCACCCATAAACAGTAGCAACACCATCCAGCACCTTGAGTTACAAAGTACTGTGTGGCATTCCACTGCGCTCGTCATCCTGAGACATAAGATGTTAAGACTCATTATGTGCAGTAGTTACACTGGCTACAATGTCATTCAAACCGATACACAACAGTGCATGCACACTGCTGCTTGACGGTAGAAATAGACATTGCGGTGGTATCCACCCAGGCGGACTTTTATATATGAGAGACCAGTAAATAAATACAAATTTCGATCACTTGATGCTATTTCTACTGGATATAAGGAACTCCGCATCAAACACTATATCTATAATGACAAACTCGGAAGTTGAAGACTGTTTAATTTAACCACTTGTTCACTACTGCGTACCCCGTTAGTATATTGGCGTGAGTTCATGTTGTTATTTCTTATATACTAAAAGAGGAATAGAACGCGCGGGCAAAGTGCGTAAGATGCCTTCACGAGATTCCAGTGAGCCAGCGAAGGCAGCCGGACGACACTACCCTCACTGGATTTGATAAAACGGAAATGTAACGATAAGAAGTTAGCATACCCTCCACATTTTTTACTGGTGGTAGGTCTCTCATATGTAAGAGTCCGTCTGGGTGGGTACCACCGCAATGTCTATTTCTACCGCCAAGCAGCAGTGTGCATGCACTGTTGTGTTTCGGTTTGAAGGACATCGCAGCCAGTGTAACTACTGGACATAATGAGACTTAACATCTTATGTCTCTGGATGACGAGCGCAGTGGAATGCCACACAGTACACACAACAGTGCCTGCACTCTAGTGTTTGGCAAATATAGCCAAAACAGTGATACTTTAAACTCTTGCATACAATAGACGTATTGCCTAGTTATTTTACTGTATACGTCAATAAATTAAGATTAGTTGCATAATTTCTGTGCCTATTAAATAAAACTGCATGTGGTTAACAAGTTTCTACGTGAGCTAACATCTAGGACTCTTTCATCCAGATTTACCACGCAGTTCCCGCGGGAACTCCTGTAAAGTAAGCGGGAAGAGGGTCGTGGAAACTTATCTACAGTAAAACTGAACGTAAAATTGTGATAGTAAGTTAAATTCAGCTGAAACACCCTGTAGCTTAGAGGTTCAGTGCTGGAGATAATGTATCAGGATCAGGAATGTTAATTTTACTCTCTTCCTTTCTCTTCTTATATCCTTCTTTATTTCTTCCCGTATATGGGTATAATATAAAACGTACTGAGAAATGCCTAAAAATTACTTTCGATGATTATTATTGTTTCAAATAAATCCGCTATAGTGGTCCACGTGAGTCGCGTTCCGGGATCAGCCTGTGTATATCATATCAGATTTCAAACGGGGCGGCATAAAAGTGTCTACTGGTTAGAGATAGTCATCTCAGTCGAAACTCTATCTAGGGCTTACTTCAAATACCAACAAGTGCAGTGGGTCTCATTGCTAGTGCTTATGTGCAGCGCTTACCATTACACTAGCAGCATAAATAGCTATAAATATTATATATTATACTAGCTTTTGCCCGCGGCTACGCCCGCGCGAATGAGTTTTCCCGCGATAAAAGTCCCGCTTTATTTTTTCCCGGGATAAAAAGTAGCCTATGTGTTAATCCAAGACATAATCTACCCGTGTGTCAAATTTCATCGATATCCGTTCAGAAGCGTTTGCGTGAAAGAGTAACAAACATCCATACATCCATACTTACAAACTTTCGCGTTTATAATATTAGTAGGATTTGATAATATTCTTATAATCTATAAGTAATCTTCTCAAATGTCCCCCACATACCTCCGACTTCATCCACTCTTCTTTCCACGTTCAGTCCATTCTGCTGTGGAACGCGCTCCCTTCCGAAATAAGATCTACCACTACGCGGGTTGGTTTTAAAACAAGGGTTCGAAGACTGCTCCTTGATAGATTGGCAGAATCTTCTCAACAGGTCAGCTAATATTATATATTTAATATATGTATGTATGTATGTATATAATATTTATGTATATTTATGTTTTGTTGTATTTCTTTCTTCTATTTTGTCAGTAGGTATGTAATTGTGTTATTTTATAGTATTATTATTATTGTAACTTATATTTATAAATATTATTAGTCTTTATTATGTTAATGTTTTGTCCACTACCTTCTCGCATTGTGTACACCTACCTTGTTTGTCTCTGCACCACCTGAAGGTTGGCTGGTAGAAAATGCCTTCGGCATTAAGTCCGCCTTTATACTCGTTGTATAGAAAGTGTAAATAAATAAAAATAAATAAATAATATCAAATTTCGATACCAACCCCAGTGGGGTTTTGTGGTGACAAAGGGGGTGTTTCTTCGTATACGAGTGTATTCGACTCATTTTATGGCAATTTTTTTTACAATTATATCCATATGAAAATATAATTTTGTTAAAGTTATGTTAAATAATAACATATATCAATAGAACTGGTTTGCTTCCAGAAGTTTGTGGTTTAATGAGTCAAAAACACTCGTATACAGTCGTATATGAAGAAACACCCTTAAATATTTGACAATATACAAGCTTCTGATGGTGGAAACATATCTGGGTAACAGGACCATTGTCCATGTTCACAATATCAAATTTCAATACGATGTTCGACACAAATGCATTAATTGTGTTTGGAAATTTAAGCAACATCGGCTTGCGTTCGTGTGCGTGTGTGGGTAGTGACTAGTGTCAGACAGTGCAATGTTCCGAAAAATATTACGTCACCGATGTGAAACATAATTATTATAATTTGAATATTATTATACGTGATTATTACAGCTTATAGTAAGCTTGCTACGTATTGAAACCAAACAATTATTTTATTCATAATGGCTAGTACCAGCTCCATCTCTAACTATCTTTTGAATATCCAGGCTGACTAAAATTCAGTTCCAATCAACAATACACCGAATTTTAGTCAAAAATCCAAAAGGTCCAAAGCGGGTGGGTGGAAGGCGATATGGTTCCGATAATTCAAACAAACGAGCCAGTAAACCGGCTCCCGGGTGGCCGCTGTGTTTGCTTTACAATGGAAATTATTCTGGCGAGTGTAACGATGATGCGTCCCGAAGGAGCACCCGGCGCGGCCGCGCTCATGTTCACGAGTGGCGGCGAGAGAGACTTTTGGTTGACAGTTTGATTTTATCCACATTCAAATTATAAATAACTGTATTTTGTGAGATATTTTTGGCAGTTACTGTTGCTGATGCAGTCGAGTGTCGAGTATCCAACAAAAATGATGGGAGCAGATACGTGCTTTTCAGGAATTGCGATACATTTAATCATTTGTCCATGGTGTGTAGAATCCAAAGTTTTGTAGTTTGCAACAGATCACGTAATAACGTAGTAGCATCATTTTGGGTTAATGTTTAGTTTCTTGATGTCAAGTAACCATATTGGCTAAATTGTTTCTATACGCTATTTATTGGCGACAAAGAGCATCTAAGATTTTTTGAGCGCATAAAAATGTTTCGTAGCATCATAGAACAGAAATTTGAATTAATGCCATAAAATCAGGGTATCATAAATGTTTAGTTCTCTGTCTACCCCAAGGATACAATACGAACTCACATACCCAATCTTTCACAAGATTAACACATACCGCTCCGCACGCCAGCACATCCGCACTTTATATTTGACTTGCTGATACTGTAGTAGTTGTGGCAGTTGGAAGGTAACTTTACAATACCTCGGCCGAGCCCGGGATTACCCGGCACTTCGGTTTAACTTGCTACTTGAACCGAGGGCCGTGGTGAACGTTCACACAATGCTATGAATACTTAGATTACATTTGCCGAATTAAGGCACTCTGGGGAGATAAGTCGTTTGCACATAGGTATGTGGAGGTTATAGATAAGTTTTAGTTCAGGAGATCGATTTAAGTCTGTTTCTAAGTATCAGTGTTTGATAGAATCATCTTATTCGCCTAAAATAAATAGTGCTTGTTTGACTTGTTCGAAATTATTTTGTCAATTCATTTGGGGACATAGCTGACAACTTGTTTTTGTATTTGGTTGACTTACATTTGTTGAGCAACATTTACTTAAAGGTCGTGACAAAGGTCGCTAATGCGAAACGGACAACTCCATTTTTCGTCATGTTTACGGTGCTGGCTACTATACGTGTATTTAAAATATGTTCGGGACATTACCACTGACTCAATATATCACAGCCTCAGTACGTTCTAAACCAATAATCAACCTTTTTAATTCGACCAACCACCAACGCAGCGTTCCTAACAACATTGGAATATAAGAACCGCAAACATTGTGAAACTCGCGGGCTTGGCAAATTAAATTGATTTAATTTTGTATAATTCGTGCGCGGTAGAGTGACCGCGTGACCGCATCCGATGAGATTTTAAACAATCCATTATAATATAGGCTAAAGCGGCAATAGATTATTAGTTATGTTTACCGAGACCGAGGTCTGGAGTTCTGTTATACCTACGACTATGCTATGTATACATATTAGGCTGTTAAATACATAATATAGTTTTGTATAGAAAGGTAGGTTAATGTAAGTTTTTTTTAACATGCTTTAATACATTTATCACAACTTGCACCTACATCACACTGTGGTATAAGGGCAGATAAAAAGTGTGGAAATGTAAACTTTATTTACAAATCATTAAGATCTGGCTCGCTGAACAACCCTTCATTAGCACCGTAAATACATAATACTAACACTTAGCAAATCTCTCTGACCTCATTGTAATATTCCCAGCTCAGCTCGGTCAATCAGGAATGCTTGATTTACCGAGACTTGGAATTTATAGCGCGAGAGCTCTGTGCAGTCAGCCAAAACTATTTGATGAACATTGTACAGGGTAATTGACTCACAATAGGAAGATTTACCTAACTGAATAGGTAGTCTCTTTAGATATGTAATAGTGACTATTACCACGCTAACTTTGCAAGCTGGGATCTTAAGTTTCCGAATAGGCACGTCACAACACAATAGAGACATAACTAATAAGTTTATATACATACGTACATTCATACAACTCCTACATAACTCTACCTTGTTGAAATTCAGAATTTGCCACTTAAGACAATTATGATCTATTGTAGTAACCGTCTCTACCAATCTCTATATGTCAGAGAGCAAATTAACAATCGCGATTGAGACTTTGGCACACAAACGTACAAATCCGGGTGGCAGTCCAGGTCTTGCGTTTTATTAACTGTTATTTACATTTGTGTAACGAAAATCCATTACTGGACATGAAAAATGGGTTTAATGTTTGAATGAAAAATGTTTTAAATTGATATTGTAGTCCTTCTGCTGATTAGCTCTATGAAACTATAGATCGCGGGTTCGATCCTTGTACTAAGTAAAAGTGTGTCCCATTTTACTGGTTGTAGGTCTCTCATATGTAAGAGTCCGTCTGGGTGGGTACCACCGCAATGTCTATTTCTACCGCCAAGCAGCAGTGTGCATGCACTGTTGTGTTTCGGTTTGAAGGACATTGTAGCCAGTGTAACTACTGGGCATAATGAGACTTAACATCTTATGTCTCAGGATGACGAGCGCAGTGGAATGCTGCACAGTAAGCCAAGGTGCTGGATGGTGTTGTTACTGTTTATGGGTGGTCGTATCGAATAAAAACAACTTAGTTCATATATATGATAATATTAATCAGGTTAGTGTGGATTTAAAACTGTGTATTTGGTAACTATTTCTGTTCTTGATAGCGTATGGTAATGTGAATTCCAGGAACCTGCACGAGAGTGTGGACAAAGCTTAGTACAAGCGAATGCCAGTTTTTACGATCGCTATGTGGGAAGTGGGCGACACGGGAGTGGGAGGCGTGGTCCGCTGATCCGACGACACTGAATATTAATGAGCGTGAGATCCAGTGGAAAGCTCCTGCTAGCGCCACACTGCATGCTGGAACGTGTGTTTATGGAAATTGAATGCAAAGTTTTGATGTATTAATTTTAATAATACTTTGAAATCAGTAAAAGTGCACGATAGCTTAGTTGGGAATGGAACGGTCTGTCGAGACAATGTCCGGAGGTTCAAAACCCAAGGCACCTCTGAATTTACGAAGTTACGCGTGTATTGTTTATCTATAATATAAAAATGAATCGCAAAATGTGTTGGTTAGCGCATAACTCAGCAACGCCTGGACCAATTTGGCCAATTCTTTTTTTAAAATGTTCGTTGAAGTCCAAGGATGGTTTTTACGAAAAAATTCGAATAATTGCCGGGTAAACCCAAAAAACAGCCCTTTTCTTTTTCCCATACAAACGTTTTCTAACTAAAATGTAGAGTCAATTTGAACTTTAATACCGTACCATAAAGTTTAAGTGTTAGTGGAGAGGTTCCGGGAAGGCAAAACAATTGAGTGACGTTAGTATCGTATAAATATTAATGTCAATATTTATACGATGGTAACATTACTAAAAAAATTGGTTTAGATTAACAATTGGATCCGGTAGGTGGCGCTGTACTCGGGTTCTAGGATATTATTTCCTTTTTAAGGCAGGACCACATTTTTTGTGTGTCTTCAGGTGGATTAGAGAATGGTTTACATTAATAATTGGGCCTGTAGGTGGCGCTGTACTCGGGTTCTAAGATTTTATTTCTTTTTTAGGGCAGGACAACGTCTGTCGGGTCCCCTAGTCAATTATATAATCGTTCGTTTTATCGGCGAAGGAAAACATCGTGAGGAAACCTACATACCTGAGATTTCTTCATAAGAATTTCGAGGGAATGTGAAGTCTGCCAACCCGCACTAGGCTAGCGTGGTGGACTAAGGCCTAACCCCCCTTTCAGTAGTAGAGGAGGCCCGTGCTCAGTAGTGGGCAGTGTATAATACAGGGCTTTGTGTCTTTGAAATTATGAAATGGACAAAATATCGGTGAAGTTTGATTTATTGTTTCCGCAACAAATATTATAAAAGTAAAAAATTATGTGGTTTGTTTAAAGTTAGTACATAAAACGCTGAATAAATTTGAGTAAATATAAACATCGAGTTTTAGATTAAAGTTAAGTATAATATTGAGGAAAACGACATTGAAAGGAAGTTGAGGAAAGAAGATTATATTAGACTTAGTAAATTATCATCAACATCCATATTGTTCATAATTTATGACAATCCAGTTGTATTCAGCATTGCATATGTACGAGGGTAACTGGGGCAATAACAAGTCGCTAAATAGAGCTTTGTCTCTAAATTTTCATACAATTAGAGCGTTCTGTGTGTGCGAATTTAGGACAATGACCGCGGAAGGATGACGTTGACGAATGATCGGAGATCATCATAAATAGGTCAGTAATCTCTTTGAATCTAGAAATTGGGATATGGGGTGGTATTATACAATTATTGATTGCCGATGTCTTGATCAGGTGGTTAGATATGAAATTGTATACAAAATGTCTTCAGTAAATTTTCAAGTATTTTTTCAGTACATAAACTTTATACCTAAAAAAAATATTATTTGGAAACCAAAATTATCGTCTCTACTCAGTCTCAGAAAGCGCAAAGTCCCCGTAATAGACCGATATTAAGATCAAAAAGCGATCCACATAAGAACTAGTAAAAAACGGGCCCGGCTGGATCAATGAGGTGGTTCTCGTTTGTCAGCGCGTAATCCCTGTTTGATTGCGCTCGCATCGGTCGGCTCATTAATATCTTAGCTCGGATAAACGTTTTTTACTTTACATCGCTGTCAATATCCGCCGGTATTACATCAACCGGTTTTTTTTAATCTAGATCAGTTAAGTATCTGACGGTATGTGTAAGCACTTTATATGTATTATACCCGATCTCCTACTCTTGTAAGACAGGATCAAACTTAGAGATAAACCTTGGCGAGTCTCTGGGAGCACTAATCAGTCTCTAATCAACTGCTGAACATAGGCCTCTCATAAAGATTTCCAAGCGGACCCGTCAAAAACGGCCTGCATCCAGCATGTTCTTACGACCTTTATACGGTGGACATCTAACGCTGCGCTTGCCAGTATGTGGTCTCCACTCGCCAACTTTTTTGTCTCATCCGCCGTCAGTTTTGCGAACAACGTGCCCTGCCCACTGCCACGATATATTATTATAATCTTAATAATATGTTTACCCGGGACTGAAACCAACTAGAGGATGTTCATATTAATGCGGCTAGTTATAACTAAACCAAATACTTTGTGCAATCTAAGTTGGTTTTGCCGCTGACTTACAGTAGCTCCACACATGCACAGGTGTAAGGAAGTATGGTGAGACATAGAACCATATA
This sequence comes from Sphinx pinastri, assembly GCA_947568825.1. NCBI lineage: Eukaryota > Metazoa > Arthropoda > Insecta > Lepidoptera > Sphingidae > Sphinx > Sphinx pinastri. Next base: position 390,334 of record OX387617.1, read on the forward strand.
TTCTTGTATACTTATAGAAGACATAGTTATAAAACAGGCTAAGCGTCCTGTGACGTATGTTTATACACTATTTATATTCCGACTAAATTGCATGAGCGTAACGAGTCAGATGTAAACTAACAAACGATATACTTACCTACTCGGCCCACAGGCTTGTTCGCGATACTGTAGATATGGTTGTGTGCTGTGTTTAATGTGTAAACTAATTATATTACTAAATTAGGTAGGCCTATTTCTAAATTAAATTGCCTCTAATTTTAACAATCTCATTATTGATTGCCTCGGTGGCGTAGTTGTATTACGGTACGACTGCAATGCTGAGGTCTCGGGTTCGATCCCCGGGTCGGGCAAAGTGATATTGGATTTTTCTATTCAGTATCAGCCCGGAGCCTGGAATTTGGGCCCGATATAGCGATAGGCTCGCCCCCCATCACATCATGGGACGGAATACGCACGGCGAAATGTGGGTGCACTAGTTGCGCCTCTGCCTACCCCTTCAGGGATAAAAAGGCGTGAGTGTGTGTGTATCACGAGGCTATAAAATAAAATCTTATGACGTAAAGTAAAATTTGTTTTGTACTCATTCGTTACAAGAACTTGATTGTATATATGTATATTGAAATTTATAGGTATACGGATTTATAAAATAAACGTTGAAACCGCTTCCTGAACATCGTTTTAGCTATATATAAGTTCAGTAGTATAGTCCCTCGCCTAATTAATACAAAATCAATAATGCCCCCGCCCCGTTCGTCCGAGCCACCGGACTGTGTTCATGGAAAGTATCGGCTTGGTCTGGGCTGTCTGAAGGTAGCGGGTTCGAAAAGTGTTGACTCGGTGCATTGACAGTGTTTGTGGGGTTTACATCGTAATATCCTGGATTCGATTTCGAGCAACGAAATCGAATTCTAATGATCGTATGATCATTAGAAAATGTGCATAGTTGAGCAGGGTTCAGACATCAGAGAGTAGCTGCTAATTTAATAAAGAAGACGTTAAAATTTTGTAAATTTTGCCCTCGCAATGAATAATAACCATGAGTATAATAATGAATTATGTTATTAACTTATCTAGTAATTATGTTTCCATTCTGTAACAAATATACCAGAGATTGCCTTAAATTGTATTTTCATTATTTACCCACTCCCTATTATATGAGATTAAATTGAGTTTGCCAAAGCTTCGTTTAAAATACTAGTGAAATACGCGTCAAAAATCGAAATACGTTTGACGTTTTAAGTGCTCCGCGAACAAATTAACAAAGAGACAGCAGACACTGACTGTTGTATTGTGGTTTGTATCTGATTATAATTATTTCTATTTGTCATATAACTACATTATTAATTTATTGTAAAATTGCAACCCAGAAGACAATTAAAGCAATAAAACCACTTTCCTTTTTAAATGTTTTTTTTTCACAATCACTTATCATATAGCCTATAAGTATTTATTATTATCATATTATATTATCATATAAGTAGATTTTATGCTTTAAAATATAATGGAAATACAATCCTAAAATACAAATTAAACCAAAAATTTATTTCGCTACTATCAATATAAACCCCTAATAACAATGGAAGCACAGAGTCGCACACGCTCGGTAGCGTGCTTCCAGCTACGCACACCGCGCACTGTGTCATTCCGAGCGACCGAGCCGCCCGCCACCCGATCGTTTCCAATTGAATTTTCCGATGCATCTTTCACTCCATTCTGATTCCACAAATCGCTGACACAGTGCGCCGTGTTCCTTTGACGGTCACTTCCCACTTTTCATCGAGTGAGTGTGCGCGTATTCTGGCGCTGTCGATATGGTAATTCTATTATTTTTATTAGTTTTCATGTGTGGTTTTTGTGTGGAGCTAGTTGCCATTGTTTGTTTAGAGAATAGAACAATAATACAATAATCGTTGCAAATTATTTGCCTTTTAGAAGTTTTCAATGTTAGAAAAATAATATGATTTTTATAGGAACGTTATTATGCATTTAAAACTAAATATCTACGGGCGTATAAATTAAAGTAGTTGAAAAAATAGAACATAAAATCGTTTTCTTCATCTTATTGATTTTTAGACCACTGTTAAAACACTAACCGCAAAAACATTTTCACTCAACATTTCCAAAATTGATCATCAACCACGAATGCAAATTAACTTTCGACATCATGTCACTATGAATTATTGACAGTGATATCGCGTGTTTCGAGATAGGTCTTGTACAAAGCGCTGAACATTGTGTGAGGGAGAGGAAATGGCAGGGCGAGGTTATGACCCTTTGTGGACTGTTTCAAATGCGCGCTCTGTGCTATTGACACATGCACCCATATTGTGGGATAGGTTAGATTAGTCTGCGTTTTATTGATTTTTCTCTAGAGGCTGCGTAATTAGGACATGAATTTGGAGGGGCTTTGAGTTCTATTGGGCGTTATTTTGTTTGCCAAACCTATTCAATTATTGCCAATTATGTTTTTATTTATAAGCAATCTAGCAATTCCCACACCATCTCTTAATTTTTTATACAGTAAGAGGACTTAATATTGCATCGCTTTTTAGTGTTTACTCACAAAGATGAAGGCGTGAGCTTATCTTATACACAACATTAGCATAAAGGTCTATATTTACTCTACCAACAATTTGCAAATGGCTCTATGTCAGTACAATGTAAGCCGTGTAGATCCGCCTGTAACAGTGCGGTGCATCCAACGAGGGATCCCTGCCGCCGCTCCGTCGCCTACGGGGCGTCGCCACGTCACACGACAGGGTTACCGGCCCTCTACACCCACCAATATGTCAAAGTTGCTCTCATAAAATATTTCAAAGAAAGTATTTCATAATTATATTTCGCTTTGAGTATAACTTCACTTGCTTGATAGACTTTTTGATCAGTTTCTACTAATTATATATTTTCTTAACTTCCTTTGCCCAAAGCCTTTTTTTGATATATTAAGGGGTCGGTCTTATTGCTACGACTGTCTCATGAAAAATATAATAAAGTAGCAGTTTTTCTATTCCACACAATCAGTGAAATTGTGAGAAGCAAAATTCTCCACCATGAATTTCAGCAATGCACCCAAAGTATTCTAGTTGGTTAAATATCACTCAAAACATTCGCTGCATTCTATAACCATCCCTCGGCGACATAAAAACAACAGACTGAATGTCAACCCTCAGAAGACGTTATAAAGATTCAAAAATCTGTATACAAATATGCAATACCCCAATTGTATTCGACGGCAACCTCACGACGTGTAAAGACGTCAGACGAGCCGGTGGAATGCGGCCAACAATGTGCTTTGAACGTAATACCTCGAGCGGGAATTTACGTCAAATTTCGTGCGGAACTATGTGGCCTCACCCTGCCGCCTCACATACATTTGAATTCAAACACGTTGTCTTCTGAAATGAAATTGTCAGATGAATTGCTGGCTCAAGTGTTTCGTGTTTTTGCTCGGGATTTCCAGTAATTTTAGTAAAATTAAAAGGCGGAATGTGCTTCAAGTGTCTTTAATAACAAGCAAAATTTCTTTAATTTTTGTACTTAAAATATACAGTTTTATAGTTTATAAAACTCTGAAAACAAGACGATTAACCCGTTTGCGTGCTCATAAAAAGTACTATCTAGTACAGAGTCAATCAAGTCGAAAGAAAATCCTATAATTCAAAACTTCATCGATTAAGAATTGAATTTCCATTCCAAACGTTTTTATGCGCAGTCGGTTAATCCCCGATTTGGGTCCATCCATTCGTCAACACAAAGGATTAAACTGGCATCGCCGGTAGCTTGCTGCAGATACATCTCGAAAGACCCGGAGTGGTGTGGGGCTCTATAATACATCAATTAGACGGAGAACTGTTAGAAATATGTTATTTACTAATGGTAACATCTAATAAACAAACAATTGTTTACTATGGTTCCTTTTATGTATTGTCTCTGGTTTAGTTGTATGGATGTATTTTTGAATGTTAAAGTCGTTTGTTCGTTGTCAGCTACCACCGTGATACGTTGTTTTATTAGGTTATGGGCCCAGATATGCTCATTAGGGATTATTATCAGTGAATATATTAGTAGTTTAGCTAGCATAAGTGTAGGCATTGTATTTTACAATCCGATTAACAGCAATGGCTTCTAACTCGTTCTTGACTAACGTGCCAAAGTTGAAGGGGCGCGAGAATTACCACGAATGGGCGTTTGCAGCGGAGAATCTGCTAGTCTTGGAAGGTACAGCTAATTATATAAAGCAGGAGTGTACTAAAGATACAGCCGCAGAAGATGCAAAAGCGAAAGCCAAGTTAATTTTAACGATCGACCCGTCACTGTACGTTCACATCAAAGATGCATCAAGTGCAAAGAATTTGTGGCAGAAACTACAGGCTATGTTCGATGATTCTGGTTTCTCTCGAAGAATAACGCTATTACGAAATTTAATATCGATTCGTCTCGACAACTGTGATTCGATAACAAACTATGTTACGCAAATCATTGAAACTGCTCAGAAATTATCAGGAACAGGTTTCTCAGTGAATGACGAGTGGATCGGGTGCTTAATGCTGGCAGGTTTACCTGAAAAATACTTCCCTATGATAATGGCAATCGAACATTCTGGGATCGCCATTACGGCTGATGTAGTGAAATCAAAGCTGATTGACCTCGTGGCTAACGATGATTCCGAGACAGGAAAGGCTTTTTTGAGCAGAGGGCAGCACCATCGCCAAAATAATTCTAAGGTTGGCAGCAGTGCTAAGAATGACAGCTCAAATCATCATGGCGGCGGATTGTCAATGTCAGGATCGACGAAGAAAACAAACTTGAAATGTTATCGATGTAAACAATTTGGGCATTATAAATCACAATGTAAGCAAAGTGGTCAGCAGCAAATGAAGAAAACTAATGTTTTTTCTGCTGTTTTCCTGAGTGGAAACTATAGTAAACAGGACTTTTATTTGGATAGCGGCGCATGTGTTCATATGACGACGGATGTAAACATGATACAAAAAGCATCGTATTCACCGACTATCAAGGAGATTATGGCAGCAAATCAAAATGCCATGCCAGTATTGTGTTCGGGTGATGTGGATATCATAACAGTCACACCACATTGCAAGTATGAGGTTTAAAATAAAATAAATAAAATAAAATACTTTATTCATCACGTAGGCGAACATAGTTGCACTTATGATAAGTCAAGATACATTAAATTGATTATATTAATAATTATTATAAATACCAATGGTCACTTATATAACTACCGACATTTTTATTGGGAGTAAATCTATGATAAGAAATAAACAAAAACAAAAAAAAAACAGCTCGGGCTGGCAGGAAAGGGGATATAAAAAGGACATCATTTTATTAAAATAATGGGAGGAACGCGTCGCGATCCTCACCGGTGAGGACACTACAGGCCCTAGCCTAGCTAACCTACCAGCCTTTCACTAGCTACCTAAGCGATGACGACCCGAAGAAGAAAGGCAGAAAGAAACTCCGGGCTTACTTTTTTTGTCATCAATTGTTCATTGTTTCTTTCTCTTTTTTTTTTTTTCAATTCTTTTGTGCTGTGTACAAAGTCAGATTAGTTATATAAGCTAATGCACGCACATCACCGTTGAAATAAGATAAAATCCAAATGAAGGGATTTAGGGAATACCTGGACAGGCATGTACAAATACGTAAAACTGGACATAACACAAAAAAATAATAAAATAACGGTGTACAATGTGCATTCGCCTACATTTACAAAATTATTTTTGTTGTATTGCTCTTCCTACTTTCTTAATAAAATGAAACTTATAAAGGCAAGCGCAACAAAATGATCGGTCGGTCGTCTTCCCTAAATTTAAATTATATGAATGAATATTTATAATTGTAGTAATTAGGTTATATACCTAATAGTCACAGTAGATTTAAAAGTTAAAATTATTGTAATGTCAATATTAAAGATAGATACAGATGAGACACTTTATGCAGTCAATCACTAGTAAGTGTTAACAGGGTTGGCCATGGTGTGCAGGACCACTTCTCCAAACCGTCTTATCATCGAGGTAATCCGCTACATTATAATACGCTCTAGACATTAACTCGCGCCTAACATAACACTTGAACTGGTGTCCGGGCAAATCGGCTACTTCGGAGGGAAGTTTATTGTAAAATTTAATGCTATTCGCTAAGTATGATTTACTCGTTTTACAGAGCCTAAAATTTGGAACGACTAGTTTATTCTTATTTCTAGTGTTCAGACAGTGCAAGTCACTGTTTTTAATAAAAGTACTAAGGTTTTTGCGGACATACATAATATTCCGGAAAATGTATTCGGCCGGCAAAGTCAGTATATTAGCCTCCTTAAACAGTTCCCTAAGGGAATCACGAGATCGAAGGTTGTAAATAGCACGAATCGCTCGTTTCTGTAAGACAAAAATGGTCTGCAGATCTGCGGCAGAACCCCACAGAAGAATGCAATATGACATAATGCTGTGGAAGTAAGCAAAATATACTAACCTTGCCGTAGCCACGTCAGTTAAATGTCTGATCTTTCTAATAGCGAAGATGGCAGAACTCAATTTACTCGAAATTTTCTGAATGTGGGGTCCCCATTGCAATTTATTATCTACTGAAACCCCGAGGAAAACCGTTGACGGAACTAATGCTAGTTTATTTCCATCCAAATCAATATTTGGTTCATTTTTATTACTCAGTAGCGAGAATCGGACACATTTAGTTTTTGCCGCATTTAACAGCAAATTGTTAGCTGAAAACCAGTTAGAAATCAAACTAAGTACTTTATTGGGCTCCACAAAATTTTGTTCCCTTCTATTTATCTTAAAAATTAACGAGGTGTCATCTGCGAATAATACTACATCTGCCATATTGTTAATCATATAAGGCAGGTCATTAATGTATACTAAAAATAAGAACGGACCCAAAATTGATCCTTGAGGAACCCCAATCCTAACTGCGGACCCTACAGAGGAGACATTATCAATAAATACTTTTTGTTTGCGGCCTGATAAATATGAGGATATTAGTTTAAGCCCTACTCCCCTAATACCATAATGGTGTAGCTTTAGGATGAGGGTACTGTGATCGACGCAATCGAACGCCTTGGAAAGATCACAAAATACCCCTAAAGCATCCTGTGATCCCTCCCAGGCATCCAACACAGCTTTTACCAATGCACATCCAGCATCTTGCGTGGACCTACCCTTTGTAAAACCGAATTGCCTATCATGTAAGATCTCATTTTTATTAAAAAACACCAGCATTTGATTAAGCATTAATTTTTCGAATACTTTACTTAGGGCTGGTAAAATAGAAATAGGCCTATAGTTAGAGGGTGTGTTAGAGCAACCTGCTTTAAAAACTGGTATTACTTTACTAATCTTCATAAGATCAGGGAATACGCCGTCTCTTATACAGCAGTTAAAAATATCTGAAAGGATTGGGGCAATGCTTACTATTATTGACTGCAACGCTTTAACAGACAAACCCCAAAGATCTTCGGTGCTCTTCAAGTTTAAGCTCTTAAAAACTTTTATAATATCGTAATGAGTAACAGATTCAAACTTGAAATTTGGAATTGATAATTCTAGATTTTTCTTTAAGAACGACTCAGCTGCCCCTGGTGAGGATGGCAGACATTTTGTCGTCTCAAAAGGTATGTTAGAAAAAAATAATTCAAAATAATTAGCAATATTATTTTTATCTGAAACTAGTTCGTCATTAATATTCAATACAATATTGTCTTTACACTTGGTTTTGCCAGTTTCAGTATTAATAATCTTCCATGTTGTTTTAATTTTATTATCGGAGTTTTTAATATCACTACTAATATAAGCAGCTTTAGCAAAGCTGCAAACACTTTTAAAAATTTTAGAGTAAGTTCTTACGTAATTGGTAAAATTGACATCAGGTGTATAGGACCTTCTGTCATATAATTCGTACAGAACATCTCTACTACGCCTAATACCTTTTGTTGCCCAAGAACTGAACGATATTTTATTTTTTAGAAGCACTGATTTTACACAACATGTTTTATTGAATACATTCGTAATACTATTTAATAATTTTTCAAACATATTGTTCGGGTTGCCCAAGTCGCAAGTCAGCATTGGTAACATGGAACTAAATCTTTTACTAAATTTCTGCAAATTATGTTGAGATAGGGGTCTAAATTTAATAATATGTTTACTTCTATTTTTTACATAATTAAATTGGACCATTTGACAAGTGTGGTCTGAGCGTACACCTGCTAATAACTTCTTATAGTTGAGTTTAAAATTTGTAATAACATTATCAATACAAGTAGCCGAAGTTAAAGTTAGTCTGGTAGGCTCGAGAAAATGACAGTTCAGATTAAAGGATTCAAGCAAAGTCAGAAATAAACCTTTATCTGTGGAATCAATCAGTAAATCAATATTAAAGTCTCCGCAGACTAAGATTTTCCTATTCATTTTAATTTTGTTAAGAATATCCTCCATTTTAGAAATAAAAGCTAATATGTTTGATGAAGGAGGCCTATATACACACAATATAATATAATCCCCGGTCTCTGCACACGCGACCTCACACACTCTTTCAACAGAGAGTTTTGTAATATCTTGTCTATCCTTGTATGGGACACCGTCCTTGATCAGGATCATGGTGCCCCCACCCTCTGCTGAAATCCTAATAAACGAGCTGGCGACTCTGTAACCATTAACACTAAACGCCATTCTATCTGGTTTTAACCATGTCTCCGTAAAACATAAAATGTCAACATTATATCTCTCTATAAATAATTCTATGTCAAGAACTTTGCCAGAGAAACGATTTATATTTTGATGTGTTAATATTAAAAATAGGTCATCTTTCTCTGTTGTCATACTTAAATGTTTAAATTATTAACTACAATATTATTAGTAGTACTACTAAAACATGTAGTAATCGAGGACTTTGTCATAGTACTTATGACTGTCTTAATATTATAAGCTAACAATGTAGCAATACAATGCCTACAAGTCTTTGTGAGATACACTGTATCCCTAGTCAAATTATAAAAACATTTTCCAATGAAATTATTGATGTCAAAAAATATAAATTTATCACTATGATGATTTGCTAAAAAGTGCATTTGTTTATTAAGTGTGTGAATGTGGTTGTTTACTCCATCAGACACATTTGAAAAATAAGGAAATGCACAAAGTATAATTTTTTTACAGTTTAGGCTTGACATGGAGGCTATACTACTTGTTATATCATTTCTAGTTAAATTAGAACTGTTCCCTGTTAATATTGTGATACAGGACTCTGGAGTATATGTTTTACTAACTACTTCTTTAATAATTTCCTTATATAACATCCCTGGAAAGCAGTAACTCATAGCAGACTGCTCTAAATTATTGCTTAGTAATGACCCAAAGCCTTTTCCTATGTTGTCTGAGAATACTACAGTGGTAGGAACATTACATGGGGCCTTTGTTGATAAGGAACAGCTCTCAACTGCCTGGGAGTTCCCCAGGTTATTGTCCTGAGAGTCAACAAGGCCAGGCATGTCCATATCAACCTCTGATGTGATGAGTTTACATTTTGTATTATTCAAAGAGTAGTAAGTTACTTTGAAAGATGTTTTGTGTGTTCCTAACCTCGCAACTAATTTGATTTCCATTAGTCAACTGATCAAGAATGGAAACAATGTGGAGTTTAAGGAAAAGTGCTGCTATGTTTACAATAGAAAAAATACTTTAGTGGCTGTAGCGAACCAAGTAGATGGTGTTTATAAGTTGGCCATGGAGCGTAAACAATGTTTGTTCACACCTTCTTCAACAGCCAGCAGTGAAGTGTGGCATAGAAGATTGGGCCACTTGAATATAAACGACCAGAATAAAATGATGGGTGGAGCAGTCTCAGGAATATCATACACAGATAAGTCAGTGATCAACAAAAATACATGTATGGTGTGTTGTGAGGGGAAGCAATCACGCCTGCCATTTGGTCACGCTGGTACAAGGAGTAGTGAGCCACTGGATGTAATCCATGCTGATGTCTGCGGACCAATGGAGTCTACTTCAATAGGTGGATCCAGGTATTTCCTCATTTTTGTTGACGACTTTACCCGTATGGCCTTTGTTTATTTTCTTAAAGCCAAAAGTGAAGTTTTCAAATACTTCAAGCAGTTTAAAAGTATGGTAGAAAATCAACAAGACAGAAAAATTAAAATCTTTAGGACAGATAATGGATTAGAGTTTTGTAATAATGAATTTAAAGATTATTTGGAACAGGCCGGCATTGTTCACCAAAACACAAATGTTTACACACCAGAACAAAATGGCATGAGTGAACGTATTAATAGAACAATTGTTGAAAGAGCTCGCTGCTTATTATTTGATGCAGGATTGGATAAGAAGTTTTGGGCAGAAGCGACAAATACTGCTGTCTATCTTAGGAATAGATCGGTTGCATCTGGATTAAATAATAAAACTCCGTATGAGCTCTGGACAAGCAAAAAGCCAGATCTAAGTCATATACGCATATTTGGCAGTCAGGTGATGGTACACGTGCCAAAAGAGAAACGACATAAATGGGATGCCAAGTCAAAAAAACACATTTTAGTAGGCTATTCTGAAAATGTGAAAGGCTACCGTGTTTATGATCCAATCAAGAAATGTGTTGTAATTAGTAGAGATGTAATTATCCATGAAAATACAGAAAGAAACTGCACAAATGAAGCAGTTGTGTCAGTTTCAGTTGGGGATATTGAACCTGAAAAGTCAGATGGTGATGATGCAGAAGAAATGAAAGATGAACCCATTTCGAGTTCCTCGAAAGCAAGCATGTCTTCAGAATCAGAGTATGTTAACGCAGCAACTGATTTAGATTCTACATTCCAGAAAACTGAAGAAGATGAGGAACCAGAACCACAACCAGTAGTTATGAAACGCACAAGGAAGCAGCCAGAGCGTTATGGATATTCAAATCTATGTACAATGTCAAGTCCATATGTCACAAGTGATCCAGTCAGTGTCCAAGAAGCTCTGAATAGCCCAGATAGAGACAAGTGGATAAAGGCAATGAAAGACGAGCTGCAAGCATTTGAAGAAAACAATGCGTGGGTTCCGGTGAGCGAATTACCTTCTGATAAAACTTTAGTACAGTGCAAGTGGGTGTTTAAAAAGAAAGTGAATTGTGATAACAGTGTAAGTCACAGAGCGCGTTTGGTGGCTAAAGGCTTCACACAGAAGCCTGGTATTGATTATGAGGAGACATTTTCACCAGTTGTCAGACATTCTACTTTGAAATTATTGTTTGCACTGTCTGTACAGTTAAATTTAGATATCACTCATTTAGATGTTAAAACAGCTTTCTTAAATGGTTATCTTAAGGAGGATATTTATATGGTTCAACCAAATATTAATTGTGATTTAAACAAGAAAAGGGTAATTGTTAAGTTAAATAAGGCAATTTATGGCTTAAAGCAATCCTCTAGATCTTGGTATGAGCGAATAGAGAAATGTTTATGTGAGATAGGTTTCAAAAAGAGTCGTATAGAGCCATGTGTTTTTACAAAAATTAATAATGATGTGAAAATTATTATCGCCTTGTATGTTGATGATTTTTTTGTTTATTCAAACAATCAAGAAGAGACTGACAAGTTAATTTCTATATTGAGTTCTAATTTTAAGATTAAGAATATGGGCCAGGTCCAACAATGCTTGGGCATGAGAGTTAAAATTGATAAAAAGTCAAATATTATTACTTTGGATCAGGAACAGTATATAGATCAGTTATTGGAGAAATTTAATATGTTAAATTGTAAAATTGCTAGTACTCCAATGGAATGTAAGTTAAATGTTAATAAGTCAGAATACTGTGATCAAGAAATTCCTTATCAACAATTGATTGGAAGTTTGATGTTTTTGTCTGTTCTTACAAGACCTGATATATCTTACAGTGTCAGTTTTCTTAGTCAATTCAATAAGTGTCACACAAATGTTCATTGGAATTATGCAAAGAGAATATTAAGGTATCTTAAGAAAACTAAAAGGTTTTGTTTAAAGTTTGTTAAGGAAACAGCTGAACTTGTTGGATATGTTGATGCCGATTGGGCAAGTAATGCTTTAGATCGTAAATCATATACGGGCTATTGTTTTGTAATGTCAGGCTCAGCTATTTCCTGGGAGAGTAGAAAACAGAGAACTGTAGCTTTGTCGAGTATGGAGTCTGAATATATGGCTATAGCTGAGGCTGGGAAGGAAGCTATATATTTAAGATTGTTATTGTATGAACTTACTGGTAATCTAAGTACTGTATTATTATATAATGACAGCCAGAGTGCACAAAAGTTGCTGGCAAATTATGTGTGTAACAGAAAAAGTAAACACATTGATATTAGGTATCATTTCATAAAAGAAGCAGTAAACACTAAAATTATTAATTTGAAATATTTGCCAACAACTGATATGCCAGCTGACGTTCTAACTAAAGCTTTATATCCTATCAGGCATAATAAATGTATTAAGGGTCTGGGGATTAGTTTAACAGAGACAGATAGTTAATTTAAATGAAAGATTGTTAATTTTAAGAAAAGCTTTGTTTATTTGCTGTAGTTGGGGTGTTAGAAATATGTTATTTACTAATGGTAACATCTAATAAACAAACAATTGTTTACTATGGTTCCTTTTATGTATTGTCTCTGGTTTAGTTGTATGGATGTATTTTTGAATGTTAAAGTCGTTTGTTCGTTGTCAGCTACCACCGTGATACGTTGTTTTATTAAGAACTATGAATATATCAGCGATGTAACAAACTATTATATTGTATAATATGTATTTAAAACTAGGTATTGTACCCGGCTCAGCAGAATTTAACATTTTCGTAAAAATACCACAATGTACTTTTCCGAAGTAAAAAATGATAATGTTACAGGTGGATATTAAAGCAAGACATAGTCTTTTTGCGTGCCACATCCAAATCCGTTCAGCGGTTCTTCTGTTAGAAGGAAGAAGAACATACTAACGTCAACACAAATATTCGTATTAATATAAAATATAATATTAGAATCATAGGAAGTAGAAATAGGACATGCATAAAAATGCAGAATACAAATGCGCGTACGGAGTTACATTTCTAATTACGTCATCAATGTAATTACAACCTCTTTGCACTGCGCCCTCGCGTCCCTCCGTTAAGTGCCACTCATCGCTCTGATTGCAACGATACATGTAAAGTTCAAGTTGCGTGAACCTTCCTTCATTCGCTATACATTGCTGCGTTTGCTCTGCTTTTATAATTGTCCCCACAGACTTGAGTTCTACTTGTACGTAGTGACATACTGTTTAGATTCTATTATGTTATTGTTAATTAACCAGGGTGTTTTGTACTAGTTATTATCTTTTCTTATAATTGTCCAGTCTTCGTGGCATATTTTTATACTACTGAATCAAAATGGTCATTTGACGGTAACTACATGGATGGCACTTTCAAACATTGAAGAACATAGAAGAAAGTATTTTATGACCCATTCATACAATATTTCTTTTCAATGTTTGAAAGTTCCTAAAGTACCTTCCCAAAATACTTCGCCAGCTCTTGGAATATAAGTGCCATAGTTACTTTTAAATAATAGAGACACCACCCATATTTATTAACTACAAAATTAAGCTTAGTAACTACGTTGGCTACAATGTCCTTGAAAAGCAATAGTAGTCCGTATTCCAACTAGAACTTAGCACCTAATAATAAATAGCTAAAGGTATGTTCGCGACAAGCGTGATCTGCATATTATGTGCCTCTGTGACTATCACACTTATTTCAAGACGCGTATGATGCGCATTCGCCAATTTTCTTCACTGTTTACGCCCCGACCGCGAGCTTCTTGTTGATAGACACTACAGCGTAAGATGTCACAATAACAGCAGCGAGTATGCTGCGTATTTGAAGATCACAAGCTAATTTGACGCGCCCTATTGTGTTCACAGAGAATAATAAAAATCCTACGTGAAAACAATCTCAGCTCTTTGTTCAAATTCAAAGTTAACAAAATAAAAATTTTAACTAACAGCAATTAAGAATTTACCCGTGCTGAAATGCCGACAGACTAAACATTTTTTGTTCATAATTTATACTTTCAGCGTGCGAATAATTTCAATTGGTATGGAAAAAGGGAGCGGATGCGAATCGGCAGCAAATTGGGGCACGTGACCGCTCATTGTGATTCCGGTGCGGCTCTCACACGCACACACACACGCATACAAGCGATTGTTTCGCTTATTACGCGTTTTCCGCTCACGAGATTAATTTATTTTCTTTTACTATACGTATTGTAATCGCCGAGTTGATTGAACGTCTTGTTTTCCATGTGTATAGCCTGTATCACAAGTTTCAAGTTAATTTTATTAGTCAGTTATCGTATTATACAGCTAATGTAGATAGTAACTTCTCATTTTATTTCCTTTTATTTAGGAGCATTGATTAGAGTGTGACGTTTACATATAGTTGGCTTATACATTTATGTGTCGAGTGGCATTTATCAGCAAGCAGTGAAATCGGCCCCAACTCTAAAGACAAATATTTGTTTTGAGTCTGGGTGTTGGATCGAATGCGTTTGTCCCATGGTCGGACACGTATTTAAATCGTTGGCTTAGACAAAAAAAATATACCTATACCTACAAGTTGATACAACAGATGGGCATTAAATTAAACCACGTATACTATACTACCATTTTCACACTCCACACAATAGAAGTAGTAGTTTAGCCTTAGTATAATCTTTTAGTAGTGCCGCGTGCGGCACCCGATCGCGCTTGCCGTGACGAAGATATGTTACAAACGCAAAACACTTACACGACGTTACCATATTGTTACGCAGAACACAGAAAATATTACTGTGTATATAAGCTAAAAACTATCCACTTTAAAAATATAATATTTTTTTTATGTTCATTGCTAGGGAAAATTAAAAACATTACTCGTTAAGAATATTGTTATTTATATTAAGGTTTTTCTTATCTTCAAATATGGTTTAGTAACGAGGACGTCTGAAAAGGAGAGCATAATAAAATTTAACTCTTCCCCAGATACAACGTAAAGGTTTCCCAAAGGCTTACATTTTTATCGAACATGCAATAAATGTTAGCAATGCCATATATATTTAATGACCACATACTGTCATAACGAGCCATAAAAGCAATTAGCGACAGCTCCGGTAATAGCCTCGGTCCGGCGTCGGTTGGCCCGAGTCCAAGCGTGCGAGCGAGACAACGATACTTCTGTCTCTTTTCTGGATGAGTGGAATTTCTCATGGGCGTAACAAAGAGCGGGTAGACAGGGTTATATTAAATTTTTCGACAATTTAATAGTTTTTTTTTGTATGGTTTTAGCTACGTCGAGTAATATCATTAGGTATTTTAATATGTTTCCCGTGGGAACTCTGGAATTTCCTCGCGTTTTTGATTCCTATAAGTTTCTTTACTATGTTTGTGAAAAAAGCTTTTTCCATATCATTTAACATCCATAAAAACTTGTTTACAAACAAATACAAAAAATATTTGAACCAAAGTTGTAGATGCACGTAATACTTAAAGAAGTTTCGCAGATTCTACATCTTATTATGATAGGGAGCAATCTTAAGATAATATAAGCTACACATTTCAATACCGGGTAGCTCACACATGCTATTTAGACAAAATCTAAAATCTCACACAAATTTTAATGACCCTATCCGATAATCGATGTATGACACTAGACCAACGAGTCGACATAACAATCGTACAACCTGAACCAAAATCCCAAATAATAAAACAAATCAGATGACACAATGAGATAATTTCCAATTCAGATGTGCGGATATCCGGCGGATATTTTGCGGATATTCGTGGTGCAATATCGTGCTGATCCGGCGGGGCTTTACAATGTCTGTAATCTCGCTTTATTACTCTGTTGGTAGGGCTTCATTAATATCGGATGCGAGTGGTCTCGATAGCGCCACCTTACTCCATCTACTCACTTATACTTACATCTCCGATCCGATTAAAATCTATTGAAAGATATTTTTAAAACAAAAGTAAATAATTCCTTCTTATCACACGGTATAGCGTAGTGGACAATGCCTAGTTGGGAATGGAACGGTCTGCCGAGACAATGTCCGCAGGTTCAAAACCCAAGACACACACCTCTGACTTTTCGAAGTTACGTGTAGGTATATTGTTTATCAATTATCGTTCACTTTAACGGTGAAGGAAAACATCTTGAGGAAACCTATATACCTGAGAATTCTCCATAATGATTTCGAGGGTATGTGAAGTCTGCCAATCCGCACTAGGCCAATGTGGTGACCTAAGGCCTAACCCCTCTCTGTAGTAGAGGAGACCCGTGCTCAGCAGTGGGCAGTATATAATACAGCGCTGATTGCGTATTGCGTTGCATACACGGTATAGCTGACATAGTCCAGACAGAATTTTAGGATACAATAGTGTCGTGAGTATCCGATCATACATCTGACATCAACAAGGTTCACACAAACATTTGGCCCGTCATGACATCGGTTAAAAGAGACATTTTACTTTATTTTTGTTATAGTCTTTTGCAATAAATAGACCTGCGGTGTAACAGTTGATAAATCAGGGAGCCGTAGGTTCGATCCCGCATCGAGACTATTTGAGCGATCGGCTAAATATTAACTTCGGATTAAAATTGGGTGTCGTGGGATCGGAATATCTTTACAAAACTTCCTATAATATTAGATTTGTGAATTAATGTGGGAATCAGGACATCGTGTGACCGTTGAGTGTTAGATTAAGTTTTTAGTGCACGTGTTAAGCACACAGCACCCAAGATTACTTTGACATACTGAGAAATGCGACAAGCTTCACTAGCTATCAATGAGTATTGTCCTAGCTTTCAGGAGTCGAAGTTGTGGATGTAATTTGTGTGAGTTTACTGCTGGTAGGTCTCTCATATGTAAGAGTCCGTCTGGGTGAGTACCACTGCAATGTCTATTTCTACCGCCAAGCAGCAGTGTGCATGCACTGTGGTGTTTCGGTTTGAAGGACTTTGTAGCCAGTGTAACTACAGGACATAATGAGTCTTAACATCTTATATCTCAGTATGACGAGCGCAGTGGAATACCACACAGTACTTTGTAACTCAATGTGCTAGATGGTGTTGCTACTGTTTATGGGCTGTCGTATCGCTGACCACCAGGTGAACGGCATGCTCGTGTCGTCATTCAGTGCAAAAAAACAGTGAGGGCTGGATGGTACTTCACTCTTGATGGCAAGTGCATATAGTACAAGTAAAAAGTCATTCAGCCACAAATTGCATGTTTTGGTGGACGTCTCAATTATGCCGGCCAGCTTGATTGCTTGTTCCCATTCCTCCCGAAACCAAACAAAAGAAGCACTGAATCCATCCCTGAGGCTGGATCACTTTAATATTTGACTGTGATTTAAATTAAACTAAATAAGAATTAATAATATTGTATTTATTCTCATTGAAAATTAAAATTTAGGCTTCAGTTAAGTCGGTCTGTATTATAATCTGAAATTGCGCTTCATTTCATTTCTCAAGATTATTTTTCAGCCATTTTCGTATACAAATATCTTTAAACTTTAACTAAAAGAAGACCGAATTTAATTTCAGATGACATACATCACTTTGTGCGTAATAAAATAAAAAAATATCTGACAGAGTTCTTAGTAAGAAGCATGTAAAAAAAAACCACGCTATTAATTACTAAGTTACTTGGAAGCCGGTGAAGTTTCCTTCGCTTTCATACAGTGGCGCTGTGCAAGGAACTTTGGAACAAGTGGGAAGGGGACCACGACACTGATATGTGTAATAAAAGTTTATTCGGATAAATAATCTTAACATTTACTTTTAAACGGACACGGCATAGTGATCCCACTACACTTGATGACAAGTGGAGTAGTGTCGACTGACGAAAGATGATTTCCCTTTGCCAGTCAACACAATTATGCCGGCCTGTTAAAAACCAGATATACACAGGCTGATCCCAGAACTCGACATATTTACGTGGGCCACTATGGCGAGTTTTCTACCTTGTGTACGGTGGCCGCCATCTGGGTGGATATTCGACTACCAGCAAATTAATTACTCTATGGTCATATACTATGGTAAGTTGGAGAGTTGGAGAGTACACGTACCAACTGTTGTTGTGTCGCCTTGCAGTATGGAAGCACTGTTCTATTTCGATTTCCAGGATATTTTAGCCAGTGAACCAATTGTACGTGTTGTGATATAGTTTGATGCTTCAGAGAACGTGCGTTGCGTAGTATAGTACATTTTTTTTGTTTAGCTAAAAAAAATATTTTTCACTACTCAGCTCAGCCTTCATTGGAGGCGACTGGGCGTTTATGTTCGGTTCGCTGGCCTAACAACCCGGCATTGAGCCCCCCGGAAAGATGGAAAACGTAGAGCGACCGCTGGGCTGAGGTCCTAACACTATATGCACGGCACTAAATAAAACTCCGCGGTGGTCATCTTCGGCGCATTAGAGACGGCTGCTGGGTTCCTCTTACGGAAAGTGTCTGGCTCATAGCTGTCGTCCGCAATCGCCCTTGTGCAGTGCCTCCTGGTGCAGTACGTCTCCTATCGTGAGGGGGGAAGGGGGTTCAAAGTCCCCCGCGCAGCAAAGGACGCCCACGGCGTCAACGGCGTAAAGCCTACTAGCTACGCTATCATGGTGGTACTACTGGTTATAGGAGCATTTCATTCTTTGCATAATTCAGTTGTTTCATATAACTATACACCTTCGGAGGTTTATATCAAATCTCTCTTTGAACTCTATAATGTATAAACACCGTTCATATAATTTCACGTAAAAAGTCTTGAAACATTTCGCTCACTTTAAAAAAAATACAGGAAACAGCAATAATTGAAAACAGCTAATACCTGCTTACGTCGCTGTTATCCAAAATCTATGAGCAAAGTGTTGGAGCGATGGAACCCGCTCCAGCGAGAGATAACAAGGAGTCAAATTAGAGCTGTGAATGGACCTCTAATCCCCCAAAGACCCGTTCCGGCGTTAACGAGGTCAAGGGGATTTACCCGTTATTAAATTCACTGTGAGCTGTTTTCCATCTGTGACGGTTTTATGCCACTGTGTCTCGCTGTGTCGGCCTGTTGTGTGTAATTGTTAGTTTGAGTGGCGCAGAAACGACTGTGCTTCCTCACCGAATAGAAGATCTTCGACTTGGAGTTTATCTGAATGCTGGTTTCTGCTGTATTAGAATTTGTATCAACTATTGTACTTTAATTTTAATTTTTTTCTTCGTATATAGAAAATATGTTTGTTTGTTGAATTATTTTATGCGTTGCGATAACATTAGTCCAGAGACAAATAATGTGGACTTATTGCTTATAGTTACGGGATGGTTATAGACATACCAGGTTCAAATAAATTACACTAGGTGGCGCGCGTGTCGTCCGCGCTAATATCCGAAACCACCGTACCGATTTCAATTATTTTTTGTGAATTTGTTTGGTTGGTTCCAGCTTGAAAGATAAGACAGTTTTGGACCCTATAGGTGGCGCTATCTAGTATCGTAGTTCACATAAAATGCGGTCTGTGGCAGGACAACGTCTGCTGAGAGCACTAGTAATTTATAGTAACAAGGTTTAGGGCCTGTTTTCATATTTCAAGTCAATTTAATTTGACCGATCTTTTATTAAATAGCTTATATAAATAGAACTCATTTTACTACAATTTATTTGGGAGCATAGATTACAGTGTGACTTTTGTATTTAGTCGTCTTATACATTTATGAGATGAATAGCATTTACTCAGAGGTTTTGAAACTAGCCCTTAGAATATTAAATTGTATGTAGTGTTGGCCTTTTTGTTCTTTTATGCCCTTATTGGAAGATTTCGTAATTTTAGAAAATGTTGTGATGATTATTAGAATTAGACACAAAAGCCGCTGAACGAATTTATGGGCTACTTTTTATCCCAGTGATTAGATCTCTTAGGAAATATGTTGAATTTTATGTTTGATTTTGTAATAGATTGCACTGACTTTGTATGTACCTGGTAATGACACAATAACCGCTGAAATCCTAAAATTTCTTGGTGACGACGGTATTGACACGTTACATGCGATTTGCAACAAAGTCTGGACTAACGGAGAGTGGCCAAAAGATATGACAGTCCATAATACTCCCATTACATAAGAAAGGACCCACCAAAGTATGCGACAGCTACCGTACCTTAGCCCTTATATCACATGCCAGCAAAGTACTGCTCTACTTACTCAGCAACCGGATCCGATGCTATTACTATCTGGACTGGCAGATCCCGCAGGAGCAGTCAGGTTTCGCCAAGGGTAGACTCACGCGTGAATAAATACTGAACGTGAGGCAAATGGTGGAAAAGGCTTACGAATTTAACAAACCTGTATCCATGTGTTTTGTTGACTACAGCAAAGCCTTTGATTGCGTCAATTGGAACAGTCTGTGGGAAGTTTTATCCAGCCTGGGAGTTCCTAACCATCTGACAGCTATTCTTCAATCAACTTATCATAATAGTCAAGGTGTGGTAAGAATTGACCAAACCTCATCGAAATCCTTTAGCTTTGGCAAAGAACGTACTCCTGGGCTGTATCTTGTCTTCAGATCTGTTCAACGTATACAGAGAGTTCATCACGAGACAGACTTGCGACGACTGTGACGGAGGCGTGCACATCGGTAGCGTGAGAATGACCAACCTTCGCTATGCTGATGACACAACTCTCTTAGCTACAGGTGAATCCGAGATGGTCTCACTATTGGATAGAATGGAGAGGATAAGCAGTACACTAGGCTTACGTATTAATGGGGGAAAAAACAAGATCATGGTCGTGGACCGCGCGAGACAACTGGACCTTAGCGGGGCGTTTGAACTGAGCAGAACGACGCAAAGAGGAGGACTGGCTTTATACAGATGGCGCTATGGATCGGTACAGATATTTTGCTGCAGGAAAAGCTTTTTATACGGGTGATGCCGCGAGCACCACCTAGTCATGAAATAAAATATAAACTAAAAACAACCAAATTACATGTATTGATTTCGCAATAAAAGCGTATAATATTTTTTCTATCTATCGCACTTGTAGAACTCTCTACCTAGAGTAATGGGAACGAATAGATGGACCGAGGGCTTCGATAACTCGGCACCCAACGCACCGGTAACCTCCCACCAACAGCTCGGGTTTCATTTACGATTTGTAATAGTATTTACTATTTGCACATCTAGATTGCGTATGATATGCGTAGGATAGACTGCCTATGCGTCCTGAGTATGATTTTTAGATGAGCAATACTTTGTTCAAATTGAAGGCACTAAGCTGTTTTTCGATTTCCGATTATTTAATCATGAGACGAAAATAAGCTCGGTCAATCGTGAGTCTATTATCTACTGTATTTGATAAAATATTATGCTTAAGTATGTATTTTTTGGCTGCTTCGATGGCTTAGTTGTAGCTACCAGGTACGACTACCGTGCACGCAATACCTAGTCGTATCGCGCAGAGGTCACAGGTGCGAATTCTGGGTTCGGTATAGTGATATTAAGTTTTTTACTCACTATCACGCCGGAGTCTGGAAATGTGATACACGGCAATAGGCCTGCCCGCTATTACCTGGGACTTAGGATAGCTGACGAATCGTGGATTTGCTACATTTCTGCTTAAAGGCGTGTTGCTATCTAAGTATGTTTTTTAGTAACCTGTATCTACCTGACGAGTAGGCAAGAGCGTGGTGTCGCGCATTAATTACCCCTTCCCGCCCTGCCCCGCCCCGCGCCGGCTCGCAAATTGCAACGTTTACAGTTGTGTTTGCATTGCATTTCGAACACCTGATAGTGTGCGCTTATTTATACCGTCGTTTTTAATTTATTTGAGCCTATCAACAACATACACACATATATTTAATTCTAACAATATTGAGGGTTTCATTAAAAGAATTCAGTACAGATGGTTTTTATTCAAAAGAATTATATTATGTTAAAATAAATGGAACCTTAAATTCAACCCCGTTTTTTTTTCTGCTAGTAAAACCTCCAATCCCAGCGATTTATCGAAACAAACCGCTATGGCAATTTTTTCTCCACGTGAACCATGGAGCTATAGTAAGGCTATAGCCCGATACAAAATATAATGCACCCTCCCATTAGCCAATTAATATTAATTTGTTCGAGTTGAAAGCCGTGAGAACAGTGATGTTGCATTAATCGTATTAGACCGAGTCAGCCGTGAGCGGCGTGAGCGGCGTGATGTGTCGCGAGGTATGTTACCAGTGACAGCGAAGCGTATTTTATAGCGTTGTGAAAGGGGGCTGGACGGAAAAGTTGTCACGACACTTTTTGCTATTATTTTACTAATATGAACCTTAAATACAAAGCGTAGAAGCTATAATTCTTGAAACGAGTATATTTTTATTTATTTTATTTATTAAAGTCATTAAAACCATTTCTTACTAATCTAATATGAACCTTAAATACATTGCGTAGAAGCTATTTCCCCAGCGTTGGCACGGCACGAGTGCAAAAGAATCGAACGTAACATTCTTTTTTCAAATTTTGTTGATTTATTCTACTTTGGTTACTGACATTAATCAATAACAAGACTAAACGTGCTTTGCTCGCGTTTAAAAATCTACTTTATGTGGTAAGCGTAAGATCGAATTTGTGTTTTGTCAATCAAAATTTGTGATAAACATGCTATGCAATAGCTTTACCGCGGCAGTCCCCGAGTGCCACACGTATTTATTTGTTTTTTTTCTCTAGAAACTTATGTATTGGAACGGAAATAGGAAAATATTTATATATTTATATATATACACACTCTGTTATATAAATAGAATTTTATTACAATTACTTCACTAATTAATCGAAAGGAACTTCGTTCCATCCGGGTGTCCCTTGACACCTCTCATTGCTTTTTATTTCTGGATGTTGCATTATCGTTTCTTTGTATCATGGTAGAGTATATTATAAACTGAGAGACTGAAGGTTCTGGTTTCCGTTTCCGTGTCGGAAGGGGACATTTTATGATGGGGATTTTATTTTCAATCTCACGCCTTTTATCCCCAAAGAATTAGACAAAAGGCTAGACTAGAGCTCCAACTTTTCGCCATATTTGTTCCATCCCATGATGTGATAGGAGACGAGCATATAATCATATCACCCACGGATTCCAGACTCCGGGCTAATTATGAGCAGAAAACCCCAATATTACTTTGCCGGACCCGGGGTTCGAACCCGGAAACTTCGAACGGTAGTCGTACATCGCACGCAATGCAACTACGCCAGCGAGAAAGTCTATTTAACGGCACACCAACAGTTGTACACTAAAACCTGTGTATTATAATACTTTTAGAAACTGAAGCGAATTTGATTTCAATAAAAACAAATCTACCACTCATTTTACAGAAATATTTTCACAAAGATATCACCAATTAACTGACCGGTACAAGAGTGGTTGAGCAAATGCAAATGAGACTACGACTGAGCCAAGATTGAAACCGAAAGAGCGTGCATATCGATACGGCACCCTTTTTATACAACCAACTGTCACTTTCACTATTAATTTGATATCTCGACTGGTTTTCATAACTGGCCAGTATATCACAAATACCTAATATAATCAACTCACTAATTCCAGTTGTAAAACTGTATAATATTATGTCTAATACGACTTGTACGGCAGTAGAAAGGATTAGTGTCGGTTGCAAAGCTAAGCCAAATCCTTTCCGTCATAATATAATGCTTGATAAAATAGGTAATATTTATTTAACTCAAATTATAGGGTATATAGCCTTATACATAATGTATAGTTTAATTCAATGCAATGCAAATATATTGAAACTAATATTTTAGTATAATTTCTATTGTTTATAGGAAGGCATGTCACCACCAGACAAACAACATGCTTGTTTCAGTATAGATAGTTCCAAAAATCTAAGTAGGTTTATGAAAGACCGCTGTAAATGCGGCCACCCCTTACTAACCCCCACCTCTATAATATTATCGGTTGTTTAACTTTAAATTGTTTTCACTCGGCGTTGACCGCCGTGCCGCGGCGATACCATAATGGGATTTTAAGTGGAATTTCGGTTGAATTCGCATTGGAATGACGGGGCTTAATGTTTAATCACGGGCGATAGTGGGGACTATGGGCCACTTTGTACGCGGAACTGTCTTGGTATAGATATAGCCTGGTAGTTTATTCAGAAATTAGTTTTTAATGGTATGATTTTTATGCTGTTATAAAGTACCTATATTAGAATGACTGATAGAAGATAATCTTACGTTAGAGGTATAATAATACTTTATACCCGAATTGCTAACGACTCGACAATTGGTTCCGACGATTTGCGTTCCAGGGCGTTACCAGTATACACCTACCAATTCAAACCCAGATAATTTTATCCATGGCAAGACGGTCGACGTTAGCTACACTTTACTTCACATGAGCAATAATGAAACGACAAAAAATGGTACCTACCTATCTGGTATTATACATAGGTATTTCAACAATTTTACTACATATGTTTTATGTCAGTTGATTCCATACGCCACAAAATATAGCTATTATGAGTGGGTCTTCGCTAATGTGTCTTATATAGTTTTCATACTATATTGTATCTGCTTTTTTGTCACTCCACACACTCCTTTTTGCAGTCGTTATTTTAATTTATTAACATTTGTGTAATTCTACCGTAACTGTTTAATATACATATTTTGAACTCGAACAAATTGCAGTATAATTAGTCTAAATTAATTTCCGCCTTAATTTCTACGTCACTAATTACTGTAACGACACCAATGGTAAAGCAAACGGAGCCTTTATGCCATTTGGGACCCGAACTTAGCCCAACTTGCCCTGTTTCTCGGGCTCTGGACCCATATCAATGGGACCTTTGTCAACATTCAAATTATTTGAACATAATTAAATCCCTCGCCTGTTCCTAGTGATTAAGTTATTCCACGCTCCAATGTTTTGTTGTAAATTTGGAAACTAACTTGATATTAATGTAGCTTACTTCTCAACTTTAATATTTATAGCTGCTTAGTTTGTGTATAAATTACTTCTTCATGAAAATGGAAAATTGTATTGAATCTAGTTTTTAGATTGATGTGTTTAATATTAATGAAACCGCGAAATGGAATGAATAAAGTTTAAGGGTGAAAGGCATTGAAAGTTTAATTGAAATTACACAAAAACCGCGAACGAACGGAAATATAAAGCAGAATATTTATTTTTAATTACTTATTTTATAATATATTTCAGTTAATTGTAATGTTGTAACCTCATGTTCGCATTCTTGCAAACCTTTCTTTATGCTTGTTTTACTTTATTTTATGTTCGTTTCTTTGCTATTAAACCCTGTAAGACCTTATTTAATTCTTAGAACGCATGCTCACGCCTTTTATCCCCGAAGGGGTAGGCAGAGGCGCAACTAGTGCACCCACTTTTCGCCAAGCGTATTCCGTCCCATGATGTGATAGGGGGCGAGCCTATCGCCATATCGGGCACAAATTCCAGACTCCGGGCTGATACTGAATAGAAAAATCCAATATCACTTTGCCCGACCCGGGGATCGAACCCGAGACCTCAGCCTTGCAGTCGTACCGTGATACAACTACGCCACCGAGGCAGTATTTAATATATCAGTGTTTAAGTGTCTCTTGTACGCCGACGATCAAGTACTCCTTGCATCGTCGGTATGCGAGTTACAACAAATGGTTAATATTATGAATGAGGCATTTGAGAGAAAAGGTATGAAAGTGAATGTAAAAAAGACAAAAGTAATGGTTATGGAGAGGGATGAATCGAGAACCGAGTGCAACATTATGATATGAGATGAAAGAGTGGAACAAGTGAACGAATTTGTATATTTAGGATGCATGTTCACTCGAGACGGAAAGTGGGACGGCGATATTGAAAGAAGAGTAAAAATGGGAAATAGTGTTAATGGCGCCTTATATTCGATTATGAATAACAAAAATATTTCGAATAACGCTCGGTTAGCTATTCACCAAGGAGTCTTGGCGCCAACACTGATGTATGGAAGTGAGTCGCGGGTGTGGCAAAACAAGCATGTAAGTAAGGTAAATGCAGTGGAGATGAGAGCTTTGAGAAGTATGTGTGGGCTGAAAGTAAGTGACAGAGTAAGGAATAGCGTGATAAGAGAAAAATGTGGATTGAAAGAGGATGTAGTGACTAGGATTGAGAAAGGAATGCTTCGGTGGTTTGGCCACATTGAAAGGATGGATGAAAGAAGAGGAACGAAAGAAATCTATGTCGCGAAAGTGAGTGGTAGCGTCGGACGGGGAAATGAAATGAAATATGAAATAATTTATTCGAACCCATAAAATGTTATACATTATTTAGATTCCGTCAATATTAACTCTACCACCAGTTCGGAAAGCAGTTCTCACTAGAGAAGAACGGGCAAGAAACTCTAGTGTTGCTCTTTTCAAAATCAGTTTACGCATGCTCACACCTTTTATCCCCGAAGGGGTAGGCAGAGGCGCAACTAGTGCACCCACTTTTCGCCAAGCGTATTCCGTTCTATGATGTGATAGGGGGCGAGCCTATCACCATATTGGGCACATATTCCAGACTCAGGGCTGATACTGAATAGAAAAATCCAATATCACTTTGCCCGACCCGGGGATCGAACCCGAGACCTCAGCCTTGCAGTCGTACCGTAATACAACTACGCCACCGAGGCAGTCAGGCAAAATCAGTTCAAGGTATAAAATACAATGCATTATGTAGAGAAAAAAATATATACAATTCAGTATTTGTTTACTTATGTTTAGAGCAGGTCATTTATATACTCGCAAAATAGGTAATAAATTTTTTAATTCCAACACTAGTGCATAACTATCTCAGGAATCATGTAATAATTTGAATTGAAATCTTCAAGATGTCGTTATTAATCTAAGTTTAAGATATACCCCCAATACTTATATATAGTAAGTGAAAAGGACAGACCAGTCCACACAAGCAGCACCCGTTCACGAGTATGACGCATGTGTCAGCCATCGGCCTCCTCAACCATATTACAGCGAATATAAATTGTGACGTCCTAGACGTACCTTCATGGACCAAATTGGCGACCTCCTAAGGAAGGGCCAAATAAGGAGTTCTCGTAACCGACGAGCATGTATGAAGAGACTGATGACTGTAGAAGAAGCGAAGGTATGCTTGGATCGTAGCACTTGGCGCTCTATAGTCTCTGCCTACCCCAATGGGAAAAAGGCGTGAGTTTATGTATGTATGTAAGTATTTAATATACCTACCTATACAAAAAAAATTGGGTTCTGTATACGTATTACACTAGGTTTTGGTTGCGGTCTTGCCTGCGAGAATATTAAAAGATTTATTTTATACTTTCTGTTATATAAAGTAGGACAATTTGGACTTCTCTAGTCTATCGATGTTCCAAACTTTATCCAAAACCATTCTGCTGTTTATTCGTTAATTTTTTATTAACAAACCTACAAATATTTCCAGTAAGGTAAGCATTTATTAGTTAGTAGAAAATACGATATTAATAAATTTTTAATTGCGTAACCTGCAAAATGAATTGAAAATTTTCTATTAACAGTAAAACATTGAACCTCCTCAACAGTCATATTTTGAGTTATTCAAATATACTATGAAGTATTTATTTATTTTATTAGGTCCACCAACACATAGTTTCACATGATTACATTGTCATATAATTTAGCTTAATATAGTGTGAAACTAAATGTGAGAAACCAATTTATTGGCGAACACAGCTTGCATTATACAATTTAACTCCCCTATATTGTTCTCAAAGAGATGCACGAAGAGAGAGCACAAAGCAAATAACAAAGATCATTGTAACACGTTTTGTTCCCTAATCCTTTGCCACTGTAACCAATTTTTGATTTGTCACAAACCCTTGGCAAAGTAGCGAGTCGTTGAAGCGTGAGTCGAAACTCGTTCGGTACAGCGTTCGATCCTTTTGTTTAACTGATGCATGCAGGCCACGCAGATAATCGGTACGTTAAAACTGACAACAAAGTTCTGAGAAGAAATTCGGTAAAGTTAAAAGTATAGATAATTTTATTTCAATTAACCAATAATTTACTATTGGTTTATTGCTATCAGTGATAAAATGAAAATGAGATCCAGTTATGTGGTATTCAAACATTGTTCTTTTGTATATTTATTTTCGCTTTTATTAATATGCGTTAATACAGCAGACCTCTCTACGATCGATGTCTTTTCTAACTATAAAAATACTTCAATGAATCAAACTTCAATTGCTCCCTCGGGAGTTTCGTGCTAATATTTCCTGGTGTAAGCAGTTCTCAATCCTGATGTCGTAAAAGCCATTTTGATTCGAACCCAAGCTGTCGATTAATAAAACGAATTGTCTGAATCGGTGCCAAATTTCTCTAATACTTTCCACTTTAAACGCAGTGAGATATCTTGAGTTCGAGTATTGGAAAGACACTAATGCAGCTCAGAAGAGCAAAGCCTGAAATCGAAAGGTAATATCTAGTGCGCACCCTCGACGCGTATACTTTGCTACGGCGCACAAGGATAGGCTTTATTTTATTGATAGGATATGCCGTACGTCAGCTTGTATTGTTTTTTTTTAAACTGACTAGATGTTGCTCGCTGTTTCGCCTGAGAGAAAAGCCTTTTCCGTTACAAAAATCTCTTAATTACTTGAGCCTTCTATAACGCCATGAGTCCGGCCCAGCGCCATCTATTTAAAAAAGTAATATTACCTGGATAATAAGCAGCCTATATGACAAAGGAAAAAGCTTATCCGTGTGCCAAATTTTATCCAAATGTGTTCAGCGGTTTCTACGTTAACTTATAACATCCAAACATTTTCACAAACTTTCACATTTACTTTATAATATTAGTAAGAAATAAGATTACCAGGTGTAAATCTACAAATTACTTATTTAGGTACTAATAATTAAACGTACGGAAGTTAATAAATTTTGTTATCCAATACTACTTACTAACATCAACGTTCACTGATATGAAACAACCCGCAATAACTATCACACTATAGCACCTGACAAAGATTAATGACGTCTCACTGTCCCAAAATGGGCACAGCCGAAATGAACAGGTTCATAATACCGATCCATCACGATCTATAGCAGAAGGCTGGGGTATGGGCAAATTGTTTTGTCGTAGTGGTCACTAGCCACCGAGGAATGAATTTGAATGAAGGAAAGGCGTTGGGAACGGGTTTTCTAAGCCTACCATTTTTAATGAGGAGGTACAGCCTAAGTGTAGGCTTGACCACCTAAAGTTGTTCCCTTTGTACATCTCCGAAACAATCGCACCTGCTTGGTAGAATATGAAAAATGGGTATTTTATGTTGAGAAAGTGTATGCAATGCAATGCAATCAGCCCTGTATTATATACTGCCCACTGCTGAGCACTGGCCTCCTCTACTACTGAGAGGGGTTAGGTCTTAGTCCACCACGCTGGCCTAGTGCGGGTTGGCAGACTTCATAGAGAGAATTCTCAAGTATGTAGGTTTCCTCACGATGTTTTCCTTCACCGTTAAAGCGAACGATAATATTGATAAACAATACACACGTAACTTAGAAAAGTCAGAGGTGTGTGCCTTGGGTTATGAACCTGCGGAAATTGTCTCGGTAGACCGTTCCATTCCCAATTAGGCTATAGTCCACTTTCACTGAGAAAGTGTACTAGCACCAAATTAGGAGATTGTACATAGTTGACGAATGTAGAAAATGTAAAACGCCTAAACTGTACCACTTCTGTTCAAAGAACGCGATACTTGAAAAAGTAATGCTACTTTACGTGGATTCTCTAAAGACACACGTCTCATACTCATACACGTCGTACTGTCTTTGTAGAGACCTAACGTAACGTAATACGTAATCCTCCCAGCCAGTTTCGGCCACGATGGCCAATCTCAACGGAGATCAGCCAGGTACGCAGGAGATATTATAGTGCACAAGTGTGTGCGCAATACACAGGTGCACTCGCTATTCCTTCACTCTCATAATCCGGTGAGACGGCAATCCGACATGACCGGAGAGAGATCAGGCACAGGACCAACGGCTCTACGTGCCTTCTGAGGCACGGGGGTATCACACCGCCAACTTCCTGACTCCGAGCTGCGACTGAGTAATTTTTAAGATGGAAAAACCCAGTCACAATGTTTTTGGCTCGACCCGGGATTCAAACCCAGGACCTCAGCGCGCAAATCGTACTCGTAACGCGTACGCAATACAACTACGCCACCAAGGCAGTGTAGAGACGACCCACCGCATAGAGCTCGCTGTAGTACCATTAAAAACCACACTATCAGTATTGTAAATAAATCAGTAGCCAGTTTGCAGTAAATGCAGAATATCACGCTCCGTGGACCCATCCTGTACACAACACTGGCTACGTTACATCCAGCGCTATAATAGTTTTATACGACCCATACATCAAAACATAAATTCCCTTTTAAAACATCACAAATATCCGCCTGCAATATTAAAACAAATATTTAACAAGAGTGGACATGTCGAGTGCGATTCCCGGCATTTCTCGAACATTCCAGAACGTTCGTCGAGAATAATGGCCGGTAGCCGCCTATTTCCCGCGCAACGAAATTTAAACTCTATCTTTTAGTCTTTCGGTTTAGAACGGCATGTAGGTTGTACTCGGAATTCGCGCCCATTCTATTCGTAGTGCCGCTGACAATGCATTCGGACATAGCTCTTGCAATATCATAGACTTAAAAGAACCGACGGGTAGGCAAAGAGGCAAAGTTATGTGGCACGAGCTGCTTAGCTATTAAAACGTAGGGAAGATTTGCAGTACGTCTGCAGCAAGGCTTTTTAAAAGGAAGGAGATCATTTTGATTAGGTGTCAAATGTACAGAAATATTGTACACACGCACACACACATACACACACTTTCACGCCTTTACCCCGAAGGGCAAGCAGACGCACAACCAGTGCACCAGTTTTTCGTCATGTGTATTTCGTCCCATGATGTGATGGGGAGTAAGGCTATCGCTAGTCGAGCAGAAACCCCATATCACATTGCTCGACATGGGATTCGAACCCATAACCTCAGACGGGTGTCGTACAACGCACGCAACATAACTACGCAACCAAGGCAATCTACTGAATACGTATACCAGTTTAAGCGAAATTAAGGCCGGTGTCTGACTGCCTCGGTGGCATAGTTGTATTAAGGTACGACTGCAATGCTGGGGTCTCGGGTTCGATGCCCGGGTCGGACAAAGTGATATTGGATTTTTCTATTCAGTATCAGCCTGGAGTCTGGAATTTGTGCCTGATATGGCGATAGGCTCGCCCCATATCACATCATGAGACGGAATACACACGGCGAAAAGTGAGTGCACTAGTTGCGCCTCTGCCTACCCCTTCGGGGACAAAAGGCGTGAGCGTATGAATGTATGTAAGGCCAGTGTAATTACTAGCATATTATCCCGTTATTTATAACCTCAGTGGTCCAGTGACAGCGTTCTTTAGCTGTAAAGCATAGTTTCTAGGTTCAGTTTCCAGTCTTGTATAAAAAACTAACCTGAGTTTCTCGAAATTGGATTAAATGGAATTTATGTGTTAGAATATTATGACAGGACGCTGGCCCCTCAAGATGAAATAAGCTAGAGGAAATTTTGTTGGAATTTATATTTATTTATTTATACATACATATATTATAAAACACTATTACAGCAATACTAAAGCGGTGTTGTACAAAGTTGTTATTTGGTAATTGGCCTCAATACACCTGGAGGCCACCTCTATGGATTCCTGCAAGTTGCAAACAAATATATCAACATTCTCGGAAATTATATTGAGCAATCGTATGGCCCGCGACAAAGGCAAACCTATGCACATTTGTTCGTGGTGTTCGGGGGTGGAACAGCGGCGGGAGACGCCGCGCCGAGTTAAACGGAATAGTCAAACCAAATCAATGCTTATGTATAATATCATATAATAAATTCTATATCAGGGTAACGAGCACAGAGTGGTAACCAGTAACCTATCTCTGGAACCCTGGTGTACTATGAGCCATACAGTCCTGCATAACTTTCTTTAATATTTTTCCTCAAAGCCTACAAATCTTCAACGGAAAGTGATTTTCGGGTGGCTTCGTCCAATTACAGGCGCTGTGAGCCGCCGTTCGGTTGGACACGAGACAGGACGGCCCACAGTAAAGCCTCCACTTCCGAGATTGCGGCGGTTTCGCACTAAATTGATTAAATCGATCGACTACTAAAGCATCGGAAGATTAAGCCTCGTACAGATAACGTTATTAACAGAACCGGAGCACCAGTTACCACATAGTAACCAAGTAGTAACTTGCAACGCTATCTACCTCTTTCGAGGAAGGATCTTAAATGAAGGATTTCATCTTTAAGGAGCCAGGCGTTGGCTTTATAAGGGCGCTGCTCACAAACAGTTGCAAAATCATAGTAGTGTGAATTATAATGAAAAAATGCCACTGTATAGCTCTCATTATCCTGGGACATGAGATGTTAAACCACAGCAAAAAATTAAACTGCATTTAATACATATTTTAAAGAACTTCTAAATCTTAATCATTTTTGGTAAATCCCGTCAACTTACTTGACATTCTGCTGTGCACTGTTGCAAATTATATTAATTCTATTTAATTGAGAATCACTCACTTAAGGCGTCTCGGAAAGGGTGCGCGTCAAGGCGAATTGTCGGCAAAATGAATTAGGAACTTAGCGTGAGTTTTTAACGATTACGATTTATCGTGTCGGTATCGTGTCTTTAGCTTATAATAAGTGCTAAATGACGACGTTGAAACGATGGAAAACGTTTTTATTTTAAAACAGCAATACGTTACACCAATTGTTTACGAAGCTTATTTTATTAGGACTTTACCTATGAAATTGCCGTTTTTTAGTATACAGAAAGTTAAAGTCATGTTCTCATAAATATTTTTTATTTCTATCAATCTAAATATGCACCCTTGTTATCGATGCATCTCTGCCAGCGCAGTGGTAATATACTTTCTTTCTGTATACTAAACGGCAATTTCATAGGTAAAGATTTAATATTAATCAGTATATGTGTTATAGAAAATTAAACAATTTCGTACAAATATCCTTTTTTTATTAACCAAAATAACTTACAAAATTTTACTTGTGTAATTAAAACTTCGGTTTAAAGAGCATTTTGCGAACTAATTACACCGACACGATTAACACAAATCGTATCGCATAATGCAAACGGTTGGGTGTCCTTCACCGGAATTTAATTTACTCCCGATTCCTCCCCAAGTTGACAACAATTATATTGAAAACGCGAAACCTTCATAAATAATAAAGCCCAAAAATTCTCAAATCTTTTGAGCTCTTCCATATAATTGGATTTTCAGTGTATTTTGACATTGTTTACCGATCAGCAGATAAGTCGCTTCCTATTTTATTCTTTTGGGAAAATAATTGGATCTTTTTTCCTCCTAGTGATACACTCGTTCTGTTTTCTCGGATTGGCATATTGGTTCGTGGCTCCGGGGCGAATAATTAAAGGGATTATAGTACAAGCGAATCGTTCACTACAAGTTGCTCTTCAAAAATTACCATAGAAAAAAATCGAAGGAATTTTGTGAATGACAGAGGGATGTTATAAGTTTAGGGTGTGTATCTGTATGTCTAATGATTCCTTACGTTTACGTGAATGTTAAACATATAGGAATTAGCGACCCGCGCAAAAGAACAGATAGCTGATGTTAAACACCGACGCTCTACGAAGTCTGCAGTCGCCGAACACTCATAAGAAGGCTCCAACCATTACCTTAGATTCGACAAGCCACAAATCCTTGCCAAAGAACACGGACTCCTGCCTAGCATGATTCTCGATGCTATTGAAATGAAGAAACATCCCAATTTCAATAAAGAAGATGGTTGGAATCTTGCACAAGCCTGTAACCCGGTAATACATCTAAATTGGGCCCTAAAAGACCTGCTGCCAGACCTCAAGACATTGTGAGCTCTTACTGCACAGACCGTACCGCAAACAATAACTAACATCTTAAAATTGTATAATTGTAAATTGAAGATAGATTTGTTACACTAACTTTTGGGACCCCCATCTCAGTCCGCGTTTCCGTGACAACGAAGTGCTGCAAAGCCTATGAAACGTCGGGAGAAAAATAAAATCCGTTATAGTAGTTTAATTTCAATATTGTATATGTCTGTGACATCGTAGCTCTCAAAGGAATCGACCGATTTTGGCGATTTTTTTTGGTGTACATTATTTAAGTGCATGCTGTTTAGTATTCGTTTGAAGTTTACTCATTTGCGATTTGGTGTTTAAACCAAATCAAGATTCTTATGTAACATGGCCGAAAACATGTATAATCCCGCATTGGAGTGCGCCAGGGGCAAGTAAGTAGAAGAAGTGCGTATACGAATCTGAACTCTATAAGTATTGGCTTGGTCGTCACTTATGTATAACAAAACCTTACACACATAAAGTCTATTTCCATCACCCAATACCGTACATAAATTATTTTTTATCGGTTATCAGTAACATGTGGAATTTGGGAGCTAGACGCTGAGCCTAGGGTCAGTAATTACTAGGGGCGATGGCGAAACGCCTCCGATCGCCAATTACGCCGCTCCACTCAATTCGTATCACTACGTGCTGCGACCCTCAGGACTTGAGGTCACAAATAAGTCTTAAGCTGACGCGATAACGTGCTTGCCTCAAAAATAACTCTTAAGCTGACGCGATAACGTACTTGCCTTAGATCAATATTTATTGTAATACTGATTAGTAAGTTATGTATAGTGTAAAATGTAATGTCAACGAAATATATCGTTGCTTCTCTGGGCAGCAGTCATTCTTATGCTGATCTGCTTTACTGGATATTTATATCGTACTGTATTTATATGTCTGCTTAATGCAGAACGTGACTCACTAGAACGAGCTGCCTAAGCAATTTTTCACATTTTTTTTTTATATAAATATATCCGCTACCCTCATAGAATTTTTGATTGAAACTTACTTAACAAGCACTCCTGCGTTTTTCTTAGAACTACGGTAAACGCTATATCGCCTAACATCTTATCAATTAGACCACATTCATCCCGCTACCTCTTTCCTTTCAAACCGTGTCCCATATTGGACGTTATACCTCTATTAGTGCTTCGGAGGCTTATTGGACCAAATGTTGGGTAATGTTACAGAGTGTTTACTGTTATGAGCTCGTACCCATTGAGCCTTTTTATTCATTTAAAGAACATCGTGTAATAACCTGAACCCAATTAGTCATCGGGAATAGGGAAGAGCTAGGAATTTTATAAAGATATATGAGGATATGTTGAGTAATATAATATCAATCCGCCCATTTACACTTCCGTTCGTATGAGTAACGAGACTTTTATAATGTGGACTTAGACATGCCCCTACGCTGACTTGAAGTGAAGTTGACGTCCCAGTAAGTCTCTTGTGTATGCTAGATTAGTATTTTACAAGCACTGTTGTTTCGATTTAATGGATGGAGCGAATGGGTGTTATGAGACTTACCGTCTCATGTTTCTGGATCAATTCGGGTTCAGTTCCACGGAGTGATTTATAATTCTAAGTTTTGGGTGATCTTGCTACTGTTTATGGGCACTCGTGATGCTTATCAGTCGAGCGGTTTACTCGTATCATCATTCATTTGTACCTAACTATAAAAATCGTTTAATAACTTACAAATTGTTATGGCGAAACCCAGATATACATACTTATAAAACCAAAAGCCAATTCCTAAGGAAAAATAATTCACAAGGCGTTAATTCAAAATATTCAAAAAAAGTATGCACATAGAGCTCGCGGCGATATTATGCAGATGAAGCCAAGTTGGACGATAAATCACGACGTACGTCTAGAGATAATTATGAAGGGATTTAATGAAAATTCCACTAGAAACTTGCTTTAAGCTTCTTGGCCAACTTTTGTAGGCTAAGTGTTAAAAGATGAGTGTGATGTCTTATGAACTACTTGTTTATTAACAAAATAAACATATTAGTTCAACTTTTTAATGGTACTGCATCGGTGCATCGAGGATTGGGTCAACAAGACGTGGCTTCGATTTCCACACAGAGAATATGTATTGTAGTCTGTAATTACTTGTACTAGGTTTTTTTTTTATTACATTGAATGACGAGACGAGCCTGCTGTACGCCTGATGGTAAGCGATACGATCATCCATAAACAGT
This sequence comes from Sphinx pinastri, assembly GCA_947568825.1. Taxonomy (NCBI): domain Eukaryota; kingdom Metazoa; phylum Arthropoda; class Insecta; order Lepidoptera; family Sphingidae; genus Sphinx; species Sphinx pinastri. The sequence goes on from OX387617.1 coordinate 426,550, forward strand.
AGCAAAACCATCCAGCACCTTGAGTTACAAAGTACTGTGTGGCATTCCACTGCGCTCGTCATCCTGAGACATAAGATGTTAAGTCTCATTATGTCCAGTAGTTACACTGGCTACAATGTCCTTCAAAACGAAACACAACAATGCATGCACACTACTGCTTGGCGGTAGAAATAGATATTGCGGTGTTACCCACACAGACGGACTCTTACATATGAGAGACCTACCACCAGTAAATCAGTAATCAGTAGGTCTGAGTATTTTTATTAATTATAAATACCTTCGTAATGTTAAACGTAACGGGCCGGCAGTGCTCATCTTTTGTGAAAACTGTCGCGCAACATTGACGTCGTTGCCTCCCACCTTTAGAGATTAGAATTCCGTGAATGTTACAAAGTGAGGCATAAAATAAAAGTGCGATACAATCGAGTTCACGAGAGGAGCGCGGAGGGCTCTCGAGCCACAATTAGAGCCACTCGTGTAATGGCAGCGCTCCAGTCGACTTGCCACTCGCCACCGCGCCTGTTTGTAGCCACTGGAATCATCACACACACATGTATGTCATGAGGTCACTGACTTATATCGCAGTTTCTGATTTATCCTGGATTGGTTGTCATTATAATTAATAAACTAGATAAGGATCTACTTGACAATTTCGTTATTCCAGTTGAATGTAAGGTCTTAAACATAAATTTTTAAACGTGATGCAAGAAATATTTGTCGTAGTTTATATTACCGACCATTTAGCTAATTGATAAGCCCCCAGAATAACGCAGTCCCCAGAGCAAGCAAGCGACATCGAATAGTATTAATTTACCGCGTAATAAATATTACCTACATCGGTAAACGAGAGACGTTGTCTCTTGAAGATCATAAGAATTATACGGTCTTTTTTGGATATACACCAGCAAACTCTGGAATGCCACTCATCAGTACAAGTCTTTACATAAAATCACGCGTTTTGCCTTTTTCAGTGGCAGCCAGAGACGTTATTACAAACTCATTTCTCTAGCTTTGTTAAGTCCTTTGTCCTTTGTAATAGTCGGCGAGTATTTATAATTTTTCACCATTTGTGCTGTAATCGCTATCTAGCTGTGAAACAAATCATACAAAATTCATTTCCGGTCGTTAAAATTCGATTTCAGGCCTGGAAACTCTGTAGGTAAAGCAATTTGTCTGTCGATGGAACAAACAGGCCGCGCGCTTCGTCCGCACGCGTGTATTATTCAGAGGCAGCGGCATCAATGATGCAGCCCTCCAATCCTTCAGCCACATAGTGCAGGCGGACAGCAAGTTAACACTATGATCCCGGGTGGGCTATGATCGAAGAGTCGTCTTATTGGTCTTAATTCGTTTTTGAACTCCGCTCGTGATAAAGTGGATTCCCAGAAAAAAAGTAGCCTCAGGAGTTCTAAGGGGTTTTTTTTACAATTGATTGAATGCCTTTAACGAATGTCCCCTGACCACCCTACATTCAAAATTACAAACTTTATCTCTTTGATCTAATATCTAGATAGATTCGAATATTAATTATAAAAATCAATAAGCTGCACCTACTAATTACAAGCTCAATTAAAAATAAACTAAAGCAAAATTTGTTACACATTTCACATTTATACACTGTTGAATGAGGCGAGCATAATGCTGGCCTCTTTATTATTATACAAACATTATGCTGCGGATTTGCCTACAGCACTTAGGGGTAATGTATTAGTGAAAGAATTTAAAAAAATCGAATTAGTGGTTTTTAAGTTTCATACAAACTTTCACCTCCTATGTTAACCCCTCGGGGGATGAATTTCGAAAAATACCTTCTTTGTGCTTACTTACGTCATTTAAGGAACTTATGTGCAAAATTTCACCCTTCTAGGCCTAGCAGGTTCGACTGTACGTCGATGGATTAGTCAGTCAGCCAGTTAGTTTCTTCCTTCACATTATATTTAAATTATGCTTCTGATTCCTAACAGTATATTATATTTTCTTGTACTGCACTGTACTTATGAGGCTTAGTGTCGATTTTCCGCGGCAGTATAAAAAACAATTGTTTATCTTGCTCTGTGTGCTGCTGGCTGCATGAATGTTGCATGGTGTAACCGCAGCAGAGCGAGCGCGGCGCCTGCCATCTGCTGCGGTGCCTTTGTGTTTATACATACTATCAGTTTTATGCCTAGTGCGCTAGTTTATAGCCGCTATTTGATATTCAGTGGAGTGTTGCTAAATCTCCTTTTTGATATTACAATATGTCTGCCGGGAAAAACTTTAAAATAAACATCCTGTTGTCCTGATATAGTCCAAATGTCCTCAGTGGTAGGCACGTCGTCGACTTGTTATATTGATTGCACCTGTCACGTCACCCTAGGGTGGGTTATGCACTTCAATTTTGTAGACACTGACATACATACAATATCACGCCTTTATCCCCGAATGGGTAGGCAGAGGTGTAACCAGGGCACCCACGTTTCGCCTTGTGCGTTCCGTCCCATTATGTGATAGGAGCCTATACCCATATCGGATACTAATTCCAGACTCAGGGCTTATACTGAATAGAAAAACCCATTATCACTTTGCCTGACCCAGGATTCGAACCCGGCACCCAAGAGTGGTGTCGTGCGGCGCACGCAATACAATTACAATATCTCGGCAGCCTATATTTTATACTATTAGTAAACTTTATTAACACTTTTGCACACATTCACTCACTAAATAGTTGATACTATAAAATTATTTGGTTAAGGTTATTTGTTAACTTTGGTAATGCTTAATGTTTAGTTTTATAAAGAATTGGTGCTATTGTTTTGTTAGACTTTCGGAGGGAGGAGTGTTATGTATGGACATTGACTAATATGATTATGAAACATATTAAAACAGTTGACATACGACTTCTGTGTCTAATTGCCAGCAAATACAGCATAATCAGCGATTCCTTGCCAAACCCAATACACCTCATTTGTTGCAGTTCGGTTCAGTAGTTAAGCCTATCCGATCTAATTGTCAACGTACATTCAAAGCAAGTGAGATTCATACCTCTTCACATTTGCCAGAGTCTGGTAACCCTGCAATAAACAATAAAGCCATGATAATGATATTTTAATTCACTACGTAAAATTCCATTAAGTCACAAAGTTTCGCCATGGCAACCTATATAAATTATTAATTGTAATTTTAAACTTTCGGGTCCTGGATGTATAAAATTGTTTGCTTATTATGATGCATAAATTTTTATTATTTTATATCTTTGATTTATATTATAAAAACACATTTTATGTTAAGCAGTCTACGTTTCTCAGATGCTGTAAATGTAGACATTTTTTTTCGGAGACTGATCATAAGTTTGGTCATTAGAGATATGTTGGCTAGCTTTGATATATTTTAGAAAATATCTTAGTAATTTACACAATACTTTTATAAAATCACTGATCCAATTTACTTTAAAATTCATCATGTACTTATGGGATCACGGATGAGAGGCCTGCAATATTGTATAAAGCGTTCGCCCGAAAGTTCGGTGTGGTCAGAAAAGCCGACTTGCGTCAGGCTACTGACCGTAATTGTCAAGTTATAAACAAGGATAAAAAATATGAATACACAATTATGTAATTGTATGATACAATATCACTAGTAACAATTATAAAATATTTATAAAAGATGTACTTTTTAAAGACATTTATACTATGATAAAAACTGTTTGAGGTGGTAATCTATGTTGTAAATTTCATGCAAACCAAATATTGGAATGATGTATAAGATCATGAGCACCAAAATCTTAAACAGTAGTTAGGGGTTAATATTGCTTAGTACGGTGCAATCCTTTATTTGCCTTTAATTTTCCTATTGGTGGGCTAATCTTTTTGGATTCTCGATTGAAGTCTAAATCGCTACTTGAGTGAGGGACTATAATATATTAATAGCATCTCATACAATTCAGGGACAATGCAAAGTGTATGTATACAAAAGTAAAAAATAATAACATCTCTTTATTAGAAAACAACAAAAAAAATTACAGACTCAAAATAAAAGTACAGAAGACTACAATTTGGTACGGCAAGAATCGAATTAATCGCACAATATTTTTTTCCAGTTGATCTTATCAGCGATTAATTCGGCTTTTGCAACAGAATGCGAACTAAAAGCGGTTTACATGATGATAAGTGATAGCACAGTGAGAAATAAACAGTGGTGTCAGCATTACGAGTCATATTATTCGTACTGTAGACGAAACTGTCACAGTCAGCATCTCCTTTACAGAAATTACCGCTTTTAATCTGATGAGTAAGATTCTATTAATTCCGCCAGCCTTGAGTATACTAGGGTTTTTAAGTCTTTCGCGTATGTAAAATCCATGTGACTAAACTTGGCAAGAAGCACTCTTCATAGACGTCTACCACATTGTGAAGCTCTTCCATCAGAATTTTCACATCAGTGAAATTAGAGAATCAGTCGTTGTCACCGTAAAATACGGCTATGGGAGAAGTTATTTTGCTCAAATCGTAGTGTGGTGGTGCTGTTGTTCCATAAACTTCTAAATTCTTCAAAGCACCGTGGTCATATTTTCTGAATTTACCAGATTTAACCTCTTGAAGGTAGTGGAACATCTGCTTCGTAGCTGCGCCTGAAGGAACATGTCCGTACAATATAGGCAAAGCATTTAAATCGGCCAGTTCGCAGTCAAAACCACCTAATATGGAAATTATGTTGGAGCAGACCAGATATGCAACATTTGGTGCGCCGCAGAAAACAGTTGTGAAAGTGTTTGTGAATGAATCGCTGGGCAGCAATTCAACAATTAACTAGATATTACAATATGCAAGTACACTTATTATAGTCACTCACTAGACGTTCACACACAAATCGCAATTCACGATATTCGCTTCGAAGTCGCTTGGAGTTATCGCTCATAGTCTGCTTATCGCTCGCTCTTGATCGCGTTGAAAACAAGAAACGCGCGGCGGCGGCGCGCGCCGCCTTTTATACTCGGCTGCAAGTACCATCGTAGTTTGCGGAACATTCTCGAAAGATCCAGAATAGTCGGGAACTCTCTCGCAAATATAGGTCAGTTATAGCGTTTCCACGACATACTGGAGACATCGAGATCTTTCGAGAATGTTCCATCGCCAAACTTTCCACATTCGGATAGTCCAACTTCTAGCCAATAGGTAGCGCTACTATCTGCGAGTATTAGCGCGCGTAACAATACTTAACAGATTTTTATGATATTGTGCAATCTACAGTGATTATTTCCGGCACAATATCTGAACACAAAATAAACTACGATACCGTTAACGTAACATATCTTTATATACTGGCATTAAATATCAAACAGTCAATAAATTGTAGGTAAATAAAAGGCCGACCAACGAGGGACGTTGTATTGCTGTAATTAGACAATTGTATAGATATAATGCCATGTAACTTGAGTGATTATATGCCATGTTTAGTGGTATAATATATGTAATTGATGCTAAATATGTTGTCATTTAGTATTTTACATTGTGTTATTACAATAATTTGTATGTAACATGACAATGATTTTTTCTATGTCCGCATGCTTAGCATTTTTTTCCTACATTAGTAATTTAATTCACTTGGTAATTTAAGACAGATAAATAAATGGTTTCCCGAATGCTGTCCAACCGAGCTGGATTCGGCGGTTGACCTCTTTCTCAAAGTTGGACTACTTGCCCTAAATAGACGTATTCGTCCACAACTTCGAGAGTTGAGCTCCCAACGGTAATCGGGGTAGGCACAACATGAACATTCGACAGGATCTTGGTCTTGTCCATGTTCATCCTAAGGCCCACCAGTTGAGAAACTCGATTGAGGTCACTGAGCATTATGCTGAGATCTTCCAGCGATTCTGCCAATATAACGATATCATCGGCAAAACGAAGGTGTGTGATGTATTCGCCATTGATGTTGATGTCGAATTCTTTCCAATCCAAGAGCTTGGTAGGTATCTTCCAACGCGGCAGTGAACAGTTTCGGAGAGATAACATCTCCCTGTCTCACGCCTCTGTGTAGTGGAATAGCCTTCGAGCTCTGTTCTTGTACTCAGACCGACATGGTGGCATGACATGACATGTTCGGGAAACTAAGCAAGGTCTTCTCGTCCAAAATATCTCAGTGCCTGAAGACAAAAGTCTTCAATCAATGTGTGTTACCAGTGATGACATACGGCACTGAGACGTGGCCTCTGACTATGGGCTGCTTAAGACGGCACACAGTCACTCAGCGAGCTATGGAGAGGGCTATGCTAGGTGTTTGGCCTCTACAAAGAGGCCAAGAGGACGCTGCAAGTGGCAATGGCGAAGTCAAAGTCCGCGGCCTACAAGGAGTCCCGGAGTACTCTGGACTACGACCCGTGGGGGCGTCCTTACCGCGTGGCATTGAAGAAATTTCGTACGTGGGCGCCTCCGCTGACGCAGAGTCTCCGGGCAGAAATGGTGGAAAATGTGGTCGCGGCGTTATTCCCAGCCACCGAAGAGGCTGTTCCTCCACAGATGGCCCCACACTTGTTGGCGCCATCGTCGCCAAACTCGGCAGGGGAGATTCCGGAGGTTTCTCAGGATGAATTTGAGGCTGCAGTGTTTCGGCTGCGGGGCAAAAACTCGGCCCCGGGACTTGACGGTATACCCGGCCGTGTGTGGGTACTTACTGTCGAGCACCTGGGTTCGAGGCTCCGTAGCCTTTTCTCCGCATGTTTAGAGCAAGGCCTTTTCCCCTCGCAGTGGAAAACTGGGAAACTGGTCTTGCTCAAAAAGGAGGGTCGACCTGCTGAGTCGCCATCGGCCTACCGGCCGATCGTGTTGCTCGACGAGGTGTGTAAACTCTTCGAGCGAATCGTGCACGCTCGTCTCGTCGAGCATCTCGAGAGGGTTGGCCCGGACTTGGCAGACTGCCAGTATGGGTTTCGGCGTGGCCGGTCGACTATACACGCAATTCTGCGGGTCAAGGCTCAAGCGGAGGATGCGATGGCTCAGGGAAAAGTGGTCGTGGCGGTGTCCCTTGACATCGCCAATGCTTTCAATACCATACCCTGGGCCTGCATCAAAGAAGCACTGCGGTACCACGAGGTGCCACCCTATCTTTGCCGTCTGGTGCACTCATATCTATCAGAAAGATTTATAGTGTATCCGGGCCCGAATGGGTGGAACCGCAGAGCAATGTCGTGCGGTGTTCCACAGGGATCGGTACTTGGGCCGCTCCTGTGGAACATTGGATACGACTGGGTGCTCCGTGGTACCAATCTCCGGAGCGTCGCTGTCATTTGCTACGCAGACGACACGCTTGTGACAGCGACTGCAGCGACTTTCCAGGAAGCCACCCTGCTCGCCTCGTTCGGTACCGAACACGTAGTGGGCAGGATACGGCGGCTGGGCCTCTCTGTGGCTTTAAATAAAACTGAGGCTCTTTATTTTCATGGGCCTCGGATGAAGCCACCTAGGGAAGCCCACATAACAGTGGAGGGCGTGCGGATTCCTATTGGCTCCAAGATGAAGTACCTTGGACTGATTCTGGACAGCCGATGGAACTTCCGCGCGCACTTCGAGATGCTGTCACCAAAATTGGTGCGAACAGCAGGTGCGCTTGCGCGCCTGCTGCCGAACCTGGATAGTCCCGGCATCTCTTGCCGAAGTTTGTATGCTGGTATCGTGCGGTCTATGGCCTTATACGGGTGTCCCGTTAGGGCCGAGTCCTTGGGCACGCGCTGCCTCATGTTACTGCGTAAACCACAACGTTTAGTGGCGCAGCGGATGATCAGGGGTTACCGCACGATATCGTACGAGGCCGCCTGCGTATTGGCCGGTACTCTACCCTGGGACTTGGATGCCAAATCCCTCTCGTCAGTATTCTTCTGGCGGGAGGAGGTGTCCCGTCGCGGGGTGAGGCTGGCCCTCGGAGAGGTCCGGGCCCAACTGACTTCTCTCCGAGGGGCTGTCGTGGAGGAGTGGCTGGCCAGGCTGGAGAGCCCGAGCGCAGGCTTAAGGACCATTGCGGCAGTGCGACCTGTCCTTGGACAGTGGCTCGACAGGCGCCACGGTGCGCCCACTTTTCGACTGACGCAGATCCTGACCGATCATGGATGTTTCGGTGCGTTTCTGTGTCGGATCGGAAAAGAGGAGTCCGCCGTGTGCCACCATTGTGGCAACTGCCCAGAGGACACGGCCCAACATACGCTCGAGGAATGCCCAGCCTGGGAAGAAGAGCGCAGCGTTCTCAGACCAGTCATTGGTAGAGACCTCTCTCTGCCGACCGTAGTAGCTGCTATGATCGGTAGACGGAGGGCATGGCGTGCGGTAGAATCCTTCTGCGAGCGTGTCATGTCGCAGAAGGAAAGCGCAGATCGCGATCGGGAACGAACCGATCCTGCCCGCCGCCTAACGAGAAGGAGGAGGCGCCGGGCTGAAGATTGACCTACGCCCCCCCCCCCCCCCCGCCCTGTGGTATGGGGGCATTTAAAGAATTCCACCATGGTATTCCCTGCCTGTCGTAAAAGGCGACTAAAAGGGAGCTAGTGGGAGTTGCGGCTGCGCAGCGGGGAATGCGCAGTCTCAAGTTGACGGCAGCACGGAATCATCGTGCTGCCATTAAAGAAGGGGACCTCTGAGTCCAAAGAGGCGAGCCGCGAAGCGGTATAGCGCGGTGACGGGTCCGGCGAATTCGGATGCATTCACGACCCCCCGGAACCATCCCACATGCGCAGAAGCGGGCCACCGCGGGTTTTAGTCGGTATGCCGGCATAATTTGAGGGACCCGTTCCAGAGGTCATTTAGATGGCATCTGGGTCGGAACGCCGGTGAGTCCGACATAACTATTCTTCCCCTCCCCAGGCTCAAGATAATTATCCATAAGACGGATTTTTCCTGCGGGACAAAAAAAAAAAAAAAAGAAAATGCTAGGTGTTTCTCTACGCGATCGAATCAGAAATGAGGAGATCCGCAGAAGAACGAAAGTCACTGACATAGCCCAGCGGATTAGCAAGCTGAAGTGGCAGTGGGCAGGGCACATAGTTCGAAGAACTGTCGGCAGATGGGGCAAAAAGGTTTTCGAGTGGAGACCACGTACTGGCAAGCGCAGCGTCGGCCGTCCACCTGCAAGGTGGACAGACGACTTGATAAAAGTCGCAGGAGCACGCTGGATGCAGGCCGCTTTTGACAGGTCCGTCTGGAAATCTTTGGGGGAGGCCTATGTTCAGCAGTGGACGTCATGTGGCTGATGATGATGATGATGATGAAATAAATGGTTAGTTTTTAACGGACTTTTATTATTATGTCCCAATGGTGGGATTGCCTATTAATTGATGTACTTGTGGCTCTTCCAATTTCTCATTATTATGATTTTTGTCTCCGTAAGTCATAAACAAATGAACTGGCTGTACGAGTAATAAGCATAAACTAAATTCATTCCAGTTATTGCCTGAAAACGCGTAACAAATTCTTATCAGCTTGCTTTATTTAGAATTGTACTACGTATTGCCAATTAATGTATAATGCGTTATCACCTACCGCTTCGGGTTCGGTGAGTACTTCTTCACTAATTCCACCAGTCGCGAGTATACGAGGGTCTTCAAATCTTTCGCGTACAAATAGTCTACGTGAGTGAACTTGGGAAGCGGCACGTTATATACATCCACCACTTTCGGGAGCTGACCCATCAGAACCTCCACGTCGGTATAATTTGAGAGCCAATCATTATCGGAGTAAAAAATTGCAACGGGAGAAGTTATTTTCTTCACATCGTAGTCTGGTGGTAGCATTTTTCCATATACTATCAGATTCTTTATCGGACCATAGTCATACTTTCTAAATTTGCCTGACTTTACCTCTTGCAAGTAGTGGATTAGCTGCTTCGAAGACGATCCTGCGGGTAGGTGCCCGGAGATTACTGCAATATTATTCAAATCGATCTGCTCACAGTTAAAGCCGCAAAATAATGATACTATGTTAGCACAGATTAAAGAGGCAAGATGTGGCTCGCTGCAGAATACCGTTGTTAACGTCGTTGTGACTAAGTCCTTGGGAAGCACCTCAGAATAACCCTTTGATTGCGAGAAGAGTTCTAAGTCCGCGCTGAATGGCGCCATCGCTTGGATCACGGGACTCTTCAAGTGCGACATATATCCCACTGTGGACAGCGAGATCATCAGTGCGACTTTGTCATTGTACTCTGGTTTTTCGGAGCACATCACAAAATAAGCAGTTGTGCCTTGCGAGTGCCCGATGTAAATTAACTGGGATTTATTGGTATTAGCTAAAATATAGTCAATTATAGTAGTAAGATCTAATCGACCTATTTCATCCCAGCTGAAGTCCCAGAATCCTTTATCTGTATCTGGATTCAAAGTTATGTGCTTTCGCGAATACTTGTTTCCTCTAGCGTTGCCAATCCATACGTCATAGCCTTCGAGCCAGAGATTATAAGCAATGGAGTTCGGCAAGTTTGTTGTTACGAAGTCATCAGCACTGCACAAGAGTCCATGCATCAGGTACACTGGTGGTCCATGGTTCGGCATTCTGATGACAGTGAGTATGTAGCCGTCTTCTGTTGTCACGTGATGTTCTTCTACTGGATATTTGTTCTTCAATATTAACTCAGAGACGTTGAGGTCGATATCTTCGTTGTATTTTACAGTTGTGTAGTTATCCAGGGTGTCGAAAGAGCACTCAAAATTGAAATCTTCCGTATCTATTGCATTGAGAGCATTTTTCAGTATAATATTTTTATCGGTGTCGTTAAATAGTGAGGTCAAGCCAAGGGCTTCGCACGCCGTAATCCAGAATAGCACAGTGAGCGCTCGCATCGTGTTTCTCAATGAAATGCGCACTAAGCAAATGGTTTTTATATTATGGAACAGATTATGGTAGTTTGTTTGTTATCAGCGGACCGGCAGTTGCGGCTGTCGCAGCTAATATAAGTTATTAATGTGCCGATCTTCGTCACTGCATACCTGTCGCATTCGTTGTACTTCACATTTTATTGACCGTGACGATTTAATTAACAACCATAGTGTTATTTGTTGTTAATATGGCAATTATGTTATCATAAATACATTTTATTTGTTAAAAAATCTGTTGAATACGTGACGCGTGATGGTGAGTCTATATTATCTATACATATAATAAAGCACTGCCTCGGTGGCGTAGTTGTATTACGGTACGACTGCAATGCTGAGATCTAGGGTTCGATTCCCAGGTCGGGCAAAGTGATATTGGGTTTTAAATTGAGTATCAGCCCGAAGTCTGGAACTTGTGTCCGATATGGCGATAGGCTCGCCCCCTATCACATCATGAAAAGTGGGTGCACTAGTTGCGCCTCTGCCTATCACTTCGGGGATAAAAGGCGTGGGTATGCGTATAATAAAGCAGTAGAACCGGTGTGTCAGTACATTTAACGAAATGTGATAAAAAGAAAGGGGGTAACTAAAGTAGAGTAATGGAACACAAATCAGCGATTTTTATAATTCTTTTCTGTCTGTTCGTTTGTTACTGCACATCTCCAGAATTACTGAACGAATTTCGATGAAATTTGGTACAAGGGTAGACCATGTACTGGATTAACACATAGGCTAATTTTATCCCGGGAGAATATAAAGCGAGACTTTTATCCCGGAAAAGCTTTCACGCGGGCGGATACGAGAGCAAAAGCTTGTTATAAAATATAGGGAATCAGAATTAATTCGTTACTGCGCAAAATTCTTTGAATGAAACGATTAAATAATTGCAGTTTAAGTAATAAATTAGCATTAATCGAGATTAACTCTTAGTGAAAGTATTATTTTTAAACGCTAGAGAATAATTATATTTTGATCATTAAGTTTAGATGTGAAAATAAATAAATTCCGCATAAAAAAACTTTACCACTCTCATCACTGAAATAATTCTTCCAGTATAAGTAACAAACAAAGCGCGAACTTTACATTCCTGAATTCATTATCATTAGCCGAGTTGAGTTTACTTTGAGTTCTCAACTAAGGACATAAAATGGAACATTGAGTGCGATGTCCGCATCTAAATCCCCTCCTTCGCGCTGGAAGTGGCTCCTACCAACTACAAATGGACCTATACTTACATCTTCAATGTAAATGGAACCTTACAAATGAGTTCACAGGAAGCATGATTTTTATTCGAATTCGTGAAGGGTGTTAATGTATTTGTGTATGTAGGATGAAGATGAACGGACCTTTTAATAAATATTAGAATTTGCTACTTAAAAATTAAACCGTCTATTTCCAGACAAAGTGTGGTTTAAGGATTGGATATAGGGTAATAATTTCCGAATTTGAAATTTAGTCAAGATTATCTACAAAATTCCAAAAAAATATATGGATTTACGGGCGCTGTGGATTAAATTATAAATAAATAAATAATAAAAAATAAAATAAAAAAGCCTTTTATTTCCTACAAGTTGTTTACATAATAGAGATTTCTTCTAATTTTTTTTTGGATTAAATTAAGTTACCAAAACACTGATATTTAGAAAAATGTCGGATCTTGCTAATTTATGTGTGGACGATAGCCTAGTTGGGAATGGAACGGTCTGCCGAGACAATGTCCGGAGGTTCAAACCCAAGGCACACACCTCTGATTTTTCGAAGTTACGTGTGTATTGTTTATCAATTATCGTTCGCTTTAACGGTGAAGGAAAACATCGTGAGGAAACCTACATACCTGAGAATTCTCGATAAGAATTTCGAGGGTATGTGAAGTCTGCCAACCCGCACTAGGCCAGCGTGGTGGACTAAGGCCTAAACCCTCTCAGTTGTAGAGGAGGCCCGTGCTCAGCAGTGGGCAGTATTTAATACAGGGCTGATATTATTATTATATTGCTAATTTATGCCTTTATTTGTCTGTTTACTTTTTATCGATTCATCAAATCCATTCAACAGTTCATGCGTTTATCTATACATACATATAAATAAAATTGGAGTGTCTGTTTGTAATATTGAAATAACAGATTTTTACTACATGTATAATAATATGAATATATATACGGTACATACACCAAAATATCATTTTTTACAATTTTTGTCTGTCTGTCTGTTTGTTCCGGCTAATCTCTGAAATGGCTGGACCGATTTTGACGGGACTTTTATTAGCAGGTAGCTGATGTAATAAGGAGTAACTTAGGCTACTTTTTATCCCGGGTAAATATAAAGCGGGACTTTTATCCCGGGAAAACTCTTTCACGCGGGCGGAGCCGCGGGCAAAAGCTATTTTTTTAATATAAATCCAAACATCTCCACAAACCTTCGTATTATATAATAACTTTGTATTGATTATTATGGAAGTAAAGGTGTCTTATATTGATAGGGTCACTATGAATGTTGATACGTGGTTTTACACGATTTTTTTTGATGGGAAACCTTTTTTCGCAAAGTTTTATCGACAAGCGACATTTTTGTATGATGAATGGCGTATACTAAATGGGGCCACCGCCACGGGTGAGGGCCAGAAGTAATGAAGGAATATACTACTGGCAACACTAATCGGATCGGTCGTCAAAAGTTAGCTCTTAACAAATAATTCCTTTTTATAATTAAATTTGTATAATTTGCCATAAATTAAGTGACTTTCTAAGTAAATCAATTACTATTCACGTAATTGCTATAAATTTTTGTAATTGCTAAAGTGAAATCGTCGTAAAGGATATCTGTCATCGTCACGTAGTCAACGGTCATTGGATTTTGAAACCAATAAAAACCCGGCGAGTATTGTTTATCTTATATTTCACAAGACATTACACTACACAACATAAATAACGCTGCTCATTTTGTGAGCTACGTCCATACACACATTGGCAACGCTATAATCTCGTTCTATTTGACAAAAGTGGAAATAGAATTGACGATTTGCATTACTTGCCCTCAGTCAGCATTCTCAGCAAACTCCAAAACATACATTAATACCATATTAACATTCCAGTATCTCATTGCATAGTGTATTTCTGTAAACTTGTGCTAAATGGTATTAAAGTACCCGCCCCGTTACATCAGCTATTAGCCATATTCTCGCTAGATCAAAAGTTCTCTGTCCTCCTTGTTTACTTTCAGTCTATCAGAGCCTAAATTATCCACCATGCAGACCCGTAAGGCTGCAACTCAAGAAACTGAACTGAAGTTGAGGACAGCCCTAACAGATCTAAAGGCATACAAAGACCAATGCCAGAAGCTCCTGCAGGAACGTGAGGAAAGCGAGGAGGAAGTGGCAAATATTGTAAACAAAAATGCATCTCTTAAGCGTCAGTTATTAGAGTTGCATCAACAAAATGAAGTTTTACTTGAGGAACGGAACAAGCTACAAGCGGTGACAGATTCCTTTACTCACTGTAGTTCTTTATATGAGGAGGCTTTGTGTAAGATTAGGGATTTGGAATATGAACTAAATAGTGCTTACAATACTATACATAATTTAAATAAAGACAAGGAGTGCTCTGAGGCAGCGGTGAACCAAAGCTTATATAATGAATTAGTTTGTGGAAATTTTGAACTGCACTCAGTGAAACCTAGCTTAACTATTGATCTCACTGAGGATGACTCACTATCTAATAATAATCATTGTAATGTACAAAACTTGAGTCACAAGAAAATTATAAAGTATATAAAACTAAGTAAATTCATTAAAAAATATAAGAAACATAGCCGGCACCAAAAACAATTTGCCAAAAATATAGAATTAAGGAAGGAACGTAGGACCTTATTAGATAAGTTTAATAACTACCAGATTAAATTAGAAGATAGTAAGAGGATCTATGAAATTGACACCCAGCGTTTATTAAATGACATTAAAACACTGGAAGAATCGTTAACACTAACATATAATAAATATTTATCCTCAAAAAATAAAATTGATGAATTGGTATTACAATTGGACAATAAAAGAAATATATTAACAGGTTCTGATACCATTATTAATAATAATAATTATAATAAATTATCAGAAAGTTGCATTATGGCTTCTGGACACACTACATCTCTGGTTGAGTTGGACAAGTCTGTCTTTGTTGATGTTCAGTGTATCAGTCAGACAAAACCTCAGTCTACTGAAAATACTACCTACACAAAAATAAAGACACTCTCTTCTAGATCTGCCACAGTGTTGTTCTCAGATAATATAGGGAAAGGCTTTGGTACGCTGCTAAGCAACAGCCTGGAGCATTCCATTATCAATAACTGCATGCCAGGAATGCACTATAAAGACATAGTAAAATGTTTATTAAATGAAAAATATACTTCTCAGTCCTGTATTGCTCTAGTAGTAGGAAGTTGTGAAAATGTATGTAAACGGGATATTACAGAAAGCATTGCCTCTATGATTGAATTGAACTGTAAAAAAATAATATTATGTGCCTTTCCCTATCTGGCTAATGTACCGGATAGGTTGAATAAGCACATACACATGCTAAATAATCATATGCAATTTTTAGTAAGTCACTATAGTGATAAATTATTATTCTTTGATATTAATAAATTTATAAATAAATGTAGATTTAAATCGACTAGGGATACTATGTATCTGACAAAAGTAGAAAAATTTAACATTGCTACATTGTTAGCATATAATATTAACACAGTCATAATTAATATGACGAAGTCTCCTTGTACTACATGTTTTAGTAGTAATACTAATATAAATGTAGTAAATAATAATTTAAACATTTAAGTTTGACAACAGAGAAGGGTTGTAAGTTTTTAACATTAACTCATCAAAATATAAATCGCTTCTCTGGCAAAATTTTAGACATTGATATTTTTGTGGAAAAGTATAATGTAGATATACTGTGTTTTACAGAAACCTGGTTAAAACCAGATAGAATGGCGTTCAGGGTGAATGGTTTCGGGGTCGCCAGCTCGTTCAACAGAGTGTCAGCAGAAGGTGGGGGTACTCTGATATTAATTAAGGATAGTGTTACTTGTAAGGAGAGACAGGACATATCCGATCTTTCTGTTGAGCGAGTCTGTGAGGTCGCGTGCGCAGAGATTGATGAATATATAGTTTTATGTGTGTATAGACCTCCATCATCAAATATTCTGAGCTTTCTTTCTAAAATGGAGGATATTCTTTGTAAGCTCAAGAAGAACAGGAAAATATTAGTTTGCGGTGATTTTAATATTGATTTGCTTACAGATTCAACAGACAAAAGTAATTTCTTATCATTATTTAAATCTTTTAATCTTAAATGTAAATTTTTCGAGCCTACGCGAATAACCACTGCATCAGCTACATGTATAGATAATGTCATCACAAATTTTAATATAGATCATAAAGAGGTAATAACTGGTGTTCGATCTGATCACAAATGTCAGATGGTCAAATTAAATTATTATAGTTCTAAAACTCATAAAATCATACAATTTAGACCACTGTCAAAGTATAGACTAGAGAAATTTAGTACTAGGTTAAATTCAATTTTACCTTTATTGACACACAAAACGGAAAATCCAAACGATATGTTTAAAAACCTGCTTAATGCTATAACAAGTGAATTTAATAAAACTTGTAGGGTTAAATCAATAACAATAAAAAATAAATTAATATTTAGTGCCTGGGCAACTAAAGGCATAAGGCGTAGTAGAGATGTTCTTTACGAATTATATGACAAAAGGTCCTTTACACCGGATGTCAAATTTGCTAATTATGTAAGAACATACTCAAAAATTTTTAAAATAGTGTGTAAACTGGCTAAAGCTTCTTACGTTAGTGAAAATATAAAAAAATCGGATAATAAAATAAAAACAACGTGGAAAATAATTAATTCTGAAACTGGCCAAATTAGGACTGACAAAGAAATCGTTCTTAATATAAATGACGTACTGGTTTCTGATAAAAATACCGTTGCCAATTTTTTCGATAACTACTTCACTAACATTCCCTTTGAAACTACAAAAGGTCTATCATCGTCACCTGAAGCCGCTGAACTTCTGCTCAGGCGTAATGTCAATTGCTCGCAACACAATTTCGAATTTAAAGTAGTTAGCAATTACGATGTTGTCAAAGCGTTTAGAAGCATAAAACTAAAGACCACTGAAGACGTTTGGGGGTTATCAGTTAAAGCTTTAGAGTCGGTGATAGTTAGGATTGCCCCAATATTAGCGGAAATCTTCAATTTTTGTATTAAAGACGGCATATTTCCGGACCTCATGAAAATAAGTAAAGTTGTACCAATTTTCAAATCAGGGTGCTTAAACAATCCTTCTAATTACAGACCGATATCCATACTACCAGCATTAAGCAAAATTTTTGAAAAACTAATGTTACTACAAATGCTGTCGCACTTTAATCAAAATGAGATTTTACATAATAGGCAGTTTGGTTTTACCCAGGGCCGGTCTACACAAGATGCCGGTCATGCTTTAGTTAGAGCTGTATTCGAGTCCTGGGAGGGATCACAGGATGCCTTGGGGGTCTTTTGTGATCTCTCCAAGGCATTCGACTGCGTTGACCACAGAACACTCATTTTGAAACTTAATTTCTATGGTATTCGGGGTCGAGCACTTCAATTGGTATCATCATATCTTTCAGACCGGCATCAAAAAGTATACATCGATAATATTAATTCTATAGGATCTCCAGTTAGCATAGGGGTACCTCAGGGTTCCATATTAGGACCGTTCTTATTCCTAGTGTATATAAATGACTTACCTTACATGATAAATAAAAAAGCAGATGTAGTTTTATTTGCTGATGATACGTCACTTATTTTTAAGATCAATAGGAAAGATGAGGCTTTTGTAGAGCCTAATGAAACACTTGGTTTCATTTCAGACTGGTTTTCCACAAATAATCTACTTTTGAACGCGGCGAAAACCAAATGTATTAAATTCTCCCTACTGAACAATACTGAACAAGTTTCTAATATTGTATTAGATAGAAATGTCTTAGATCTTGTTCCTTCTACTGTCTTTCTTGGAATAACAGTTGATGCTAAGCTACAGTGGAGTTCGCATATACATAGAATAGCTGGTAAATTAAGCTCCGCTGTATTCGCCATTAGAAAGATTAGGCAACTGACAGACGTGGCGACGGCCAGGTTAGTGTATTTTGCTTACTTTCATAGTATTATGTCGTACTGTGTTTTGTTATGGGGTTCTGCAGCTGATCTGCAGACTATTTTCATATTACAGAAAAGAGCTGTTCGCGCTATTTATGATTTGCAATCTCGCGATTCTCTTCGAGACCTTTTTAAAGATATTAATATACTAACCTTGCCAGCTGAATACATATTCCAAAACATTATGTATGTCCGCAAAAATCTAGATAGCTTTATAAAAATCAGTGACATACATTGTATAAATACAAGGAACAAAAACAAACTTGCAGTTCCAAAGTTTAGACTGAGTAAAACAAGTAATTCGTTTATGGGCAACTGCATTAAATTCTATAATAAGCTTCCTTCTGAAGTAATAAATCTGCCTGAAATCCAATTTAAGCCTTACGTTAAACGTGTATTGATTTCTAGAGGCTACTATAAAGTGACAGACTATTTAAATGATAAGGATATTTGGAATCAGTCCTGCCGGCACAGCACCAAGGCACTGAGCATTCACATTGAACGCCTATGAAAAAAAAAATATATTTTAATGTGACATTTATATGGCTATGTCCATAATATTATATTTTTACTTTTTTTTTTTTTTGACATTTAAGTTCAATTTTTTTAGACATTTTGACATTGTTTAATTATAGTGACGACCGATCTATAGGTATCTATTACTATTAATGATTTGTAAACGTGGGTTAATGCATCATGAACGCCAATATATTTCTATTTGGTTGCTTCCAAATAGTATTTTATTTATATCTTAGGGCTACATCCATGCATACATTAACCTGTGTAATAATAATACTGTCAAATATACATTTGAAAAACAATGAAGAAAATCATGACAATTGATGACGAAAAAATTAAGCCCGGAGTTTCTTTCTGCCTTTCTTCTTCGGGTCGTCATCGCTTAGGTAGCTAGTGAAAGGCTGGTAGGTTAGCTAGGCTAGGACCTTTTTATCCTCGCCGGCGAGGACCGTGGCGTTTCCTTTCCTCGTAATGTAAAGATACTCCTTCCCTTTCTTTTATATCAGCTCCACTTCTCCTTACCTAGCCCTATTCCCGTCCCCAATGTCCGTGTCCTCTGTACCTATCAGCCCGTGCTGGTTGTTCATTATTTAATCTAGGTACTTTAAATTATTTAATTGGTATATGTACCTTTGTTATTGTCTCTACCTTGTCATGACTTGTCATAAGTGCTTTTTTATAAGCCTACTTGATCAATAAATGATTTTATTTTATTTATTTTATTTTATAATGATGACGTAAGTCATGTCATAAAGGAAATTGGTTTTGCAAGTGGTTGAGGTGTAAATAATTAATTAATTAAGAGATGATGCGTATGATTATATAGGTTTACGGTTGCTCATATTTTTATTTGACGTCTAACGCCATTTTAGTTTCACCCCAACCGCAGTCTGTATAAATCGTAAAATATTTCAGGCTGGATAAGCAATTTGAAAGCGTTTTAAGGCAGCATTGTTTCAGCGAGTGCGGGGACTCGGCGCCTGCAGCCGACGTGGCATTAGCATCATACAGCTGCGGCTGTCGCAGCCTCACTGATATGAGAGCCTTTCAACTTGAGCGCTTAGAACACGCTGCCGTGGCTTTTGTTGGCATTTAATAATAATTTTATTTATTTATTTAATTGAGACGCAAAACAGAGTACAATCATGACAATTTTATATAACATACAGGCTTACATTAAAACTAGATTGAATTTCAAAATATGCGCCCTTATATGGGTAAATTACAGAAGGTGCGAACTAAGATTAATTAAAACTATTGAGTTGTATACAGTTAACAATAAAAATAAAACAAATAACAACAGTATGTGGGTAACTTAACAAAAACTATTACCAGTAAAAAATATTTTTTGTAGACCTCTTGAGAATTATCCAAATCTGCCATTCATAACATCAAGGTGTTTGTGTTTTTTCGCCAAATCATTATACGATAATATATGTATAGTATTGAAATAAAGCTACTTAACGGATTTTTTGGCGATAATTAGTTTATTTCTTCCCGACGTTTCGAACACTGCAGCCTTCATGGTCACGGGGCAGAAAATACATCTTAATATATATAAATCTCGTGTCACAATGTTTAAGCTCAATGGACTCCTAAACCACTTAACCGATTATAATAAAATTCGTACACCATGTGCAGTTCGATCCAACTTGAGAGATAGGATAGTTTAAATCTCAAATTATAGTCGCAATTTTAATTTATTGCTAATTATTTGTCTGTTATTATTTGACAGTCACAATTATCTTAACTCCAAATGATTCTAACAGATGTCGATACCTTTTTTTTTTTTTTTTTTTTTCTCTTTGGCAAGGCGCGGTTTGCGCATCTGCCAGTGTCAAAGTTTTTAGAAGTTACATACTATATAATATTGTTTCTTTGTTATCCTCAGTAGTAGTAGTACTATGTCGAAGTAAAGCAGTGGCTACCTTACCAAGACTTTATCGAGGAGTTTTGGCGGCAACAAAACAAACACTTGACTAGCACAGTTATTTCAATTCACTTCATTTGAGCCCTTTAATAGAACTATATTGGATAATATACCGCCATAATTATGCAATATAACACTAAGTATCACCAAAATAATGAATTAAAACAAGAGCACCTCATGACACTACCAAGTTCCCGCCAAAACCTGTCGATACCTTTCGACTGGGTTGAGTAAGTAATCAATAGATGGCGCTGCTATGAATGATTCTAACAGATGTCGATACCTTTCGACTGGGTTGAGTAAGTAATCAATAGATGGCGCTGCTATGGTAAATCTACGAACGTGTCATATAAGCTACATTTTAAGCGGGACTTTTATACCGGGAAAACTCATTCACGCGGGCGGAGCCGCGAGCAAAAGCTATATTATATATTTCTTCTGTGCGTGTGTATGTCACTGAACTCCTAAACGGCTGGACCGATTTTAATTAATTTTTTTGTGTCTTCAGGTGGATTCGAAAACGGTTTAGATTTACAATTGGATCCGGTATATAGCGCTGTACTCGGGTTCTAGGATTTTATTTCCTTTTTAGGGCAGGACAACGTCTGCCGGGGCCGCTAGTAATACCTATATGTATAGTATGTGTTGATGTTAGAATGTTTTCAGTGAACGTTGTGTTGTTCAAAAACTTTCCAAATAGTAAAATTTCTTGGGTTAGTTCTTACCAACTTTTATCAAATAGTTGATGACCATAATGAAGAAACCAACATGAATTCACCAGTTGACGCAATACGATAACAATAAATCTGTCATCAACGGTAATAATGATTAAAGTTTGACGACGTTGCAAATCGGATCATTTCTTCTCCCGTCTAATGTTTCTGAAAATTCAGTATCTCTCAAATCGTCAGCTAACTCAGTGTGTTGTGGAATCAAAAGAATATTCGAGTTTCTGAAAACAAAATTATAGCTGAATGTGGAATGTGTCAGAATGACGAGTGTAGTATATTGTCGTGCAATATGTAATGCAATTAGGTGTAGTGTTAATACTGATTACTTGCAAGCATGGTGCTTACAGTTACCACAATGTACACAAAATACTGTCGTCACAAAATAAATTATTTTGTTAATTTCTTTTTTCGCAGTCATAAGTTTATAATGGAATCCGTGTAGAAGACACGTCCATTAGTTTTTTTATTAAGATTGAGTGACGTTTCGACAAGCGTTTCTGCGAGTCTGCGCGACTCAATTCAGAAGTATCATCAGTGTTAGAACTTAGAAAATATATCTAGTAAACCTTTTAAAAACAGACAGCTACCCTACTCAGGAATTGGTTTCATTACTATATTTTATGTATTATCAATTTAATAAAAATAAATTTGAGTTTCCTGGGATTGCAATTTGTTTCTGAAATATTGTTAGACTTTTTCAAGAATTATTATTATGGGTCATATTAAAAGTTTCGTGAATAGAGCATTAGTTAACATTTTATTTGCTTCTTCGAGAATAAAAGGCATGAGAAATTTGTTCCTAGTATGTTGTTGCTTTTCAAGGTCAACCAATGTTTATCCATTTAAACAGGCTGTACATAATTCTAGCATTATTGACGAACGAAATGAATTGTCAGTCAATATTATATTTAGAAATTATTATTATTATATTTAGAAATTTGCCTTACCGTTGTAATTTAGGTGTGGTAACGTAAACTCTAACTAGGAAACTTTGTGAGAAAAAATAATACGATCATCAAGTGTCAGATCTAATCATTTAGAATATTGTGCGGTTGATGATTAGAGGTGAGAGAGCGGTTCATTAGTCGTGAGTCGCGAGTCGCAGGCGTTGGTGTAACTAACCGAATCATTAAATAGAGCCGCCTCGCGTGGCTAACGACCTGCAGCCACAGCGTTCATATTAGTTCACTAACGATACACAGCGCTACGGTAATGTGAGGCTATACTGGCAGCGGTTTGGTGAACGGTAGATTATTTGATAGTTAATCATGACTATTATTATAAAAAAAAAACATTTTTATATATAGTAACTTATATTCATAACTTTTTAATATTTATATTAATACGTGAAGAAAAAACGTGTACCCCTTTTGAAGCACATTGCATGCACGAAGGAGAGTGAGATTTGGCGTAGTCAAAGTTCATATGCAGAAGAAGTGCAGAAAAATTAAATTAATGTGTAATATGTGTTGGAAATACATGATATATTAAATTCGACGGTCCAATTTCGACCACTAGTATTTTAAAAAATCTTTACAGCTAGAACCTATCTTTGTGACTGTTGTTTTAAACTATATTTTGATGCACCTTTTGCAGTTCGATATTTAATAAATTCAGGAGACTATAAAGTATACCTTTTTCAATCAAGATTAATAAAAATCTTAAATAATGGGTTAATTTTTGTATTTATTAATTTCTGATTGTCAAGCTTTCTCAGCATTAGAGCTTACAATGAATCTTACACTCAGAAATAAATAGACTCTTAATGAAACTTGCAGACTGGTTGTAATCATCTCCCGCTACCGCCACCGCGCAACTATCCGCTCGTCTCAGGGCTTAACGAATACTGACACTCGAAAGTTCGCGACGAGCGACGAATTTGCATCAAACACAGAGCGAAGCACCCTCTTGCTTGCTGAAATGCTGGTTCACATTAAACAGAACCGACTGTCTGTCTCTACGTCCCTACGTGGCTACGGCGCTACGTCTCTACGACTCTACGTAGAGCTGCCTACGTGTTTGGGCTTAATTACGTAAACTCACAACAAAGCAGTTTGTTTTGGCACTCACTAGCACTATTTTGTTTTAATTTGTATGAAATGTTATTTAGTGCTATTTTCGGCATCTTGTTTGTTTATTTTTGCTGGAAAATTTAATGGATTATTCTGAAGCTGTGTTTCAATATAGGCCGAATTTCAATTATTTTTTGCTGGGTGTTTGGGAATTCTTCACTGTTGATATTTCAAACCAGTGCTTTTCTGTCTCTAAGGAGAAAAGACATCGATTACTTATATACTTTTAAACGTATGAAACAAATTTTAATTTCTAAGCGTCGCAAGTATTTTTTACCGCCTACGAACGTGCACAAAACCAAAGTTGTTTTTCTTTTTACTTAACTGCCTAACTTAATGAACTTTGTATTTGTCGGACTTCCAGTATTCTCAAGAAATAAAATAGAAAGCTTTTTTGTATGGTGACCAAAATACTAAAAACTCATTCCATTCACACGTAGCAGTGTGTGTTGATGTCGGTTCCATCAGCAAGAAAATATTTTCCAAACTACTACATAACAGTGCCTCCAAATTTGGCAGTAGACATAAAGAAACGCTCGACAGACCTACAAAATAGCTTACTATCTGCATATTTAAAATGTGAATTATTTGATATAAAATTCAGGTGGAATTCTAATAGATTCAAACGTCTGATGACATGTGGGCCCGAGCGGTGGCCGCAGTAGATTATATTTAAAGACCTGTCACCGCCGTACTGCCCACAATTGAATACTAAATGAAATTTTCTTATATTTGGCAAAATTTTATGTTTAGCTAGGAAAGCTAAATTTGAGTAAAACTTATTTGCCGTAACTCTGGATAAATAGGTAGATGAAACTAAAAGTTTCTATGGTAGTTACATTTTGTTTGTTTACCAACTATTTTATATTGTGTTGACTGCCTCGATGGCGTAGTTGTATTACGGTACGACTGCAATGCTGAGGTCTCAGGTTCGATCCCCGGGTCGGGCAAAGTGATATTGGATTTTTCTATTCAGTATCAGCCCGGAGTCTGGTATTTGTGCCCGAAATGGCGATAGGCTCGCCCACTATCACATCATGGGACGGAATACGCTCGGCGAAAAGTGGGTGCACTAGTTGCGCCTCTGCCTACCCCTTCGGGGATGAAAGGCGTGAGTATGCGTGTGTTAGTGTACTCGTTTTTAACCAACCAACCTAATGGCAATATTATTATTTTTATTTATTTTATTTTTTATTTATTCGGAAACTTACAGCTAGCGTGTACAATATTAATACAAAATAAGTAAAGGAAGGCCATTTACAAGTTTTCGCAAGTAGACTAATATGTAAAAGGTAAGGGTCGGTTAAATAAAAAAAATGATAAATTATATGCACAAAAAGAAAATACTAGTGCAAATTCAACACGGTCAATAAAAAACTTTAAGAAAATAAAATATTTGTAAGGTTATTTTTTAGCTGAGAGACACTATTTAGTTTATTAAAGCTCCTACATGCACGAATCGTGAAGCAGTTGTGCCTGTACGTAGTACTTACAGGAGTCGTGAGAAGGGTTGGTTTACGTAACACGGGTTATTAGTCCAAAACTACCAAGCAACTCTGGACAATCAATGGCCACGTTTAATATTTAAAATAGGTACACTAAATCGGCCACTCGCCTGCGCTCGTATAGAGGCAGAAAGTAAAACTGTTTACATTGATCTATATAGTTTGTTGAATACATTTTATGACCTTTAAGCTTAAACTGAATGAAACGTAGAAAACGTTTTTGAACGCGCTCAATTCTGTCAATATAAATGTTATAATTTGGGTTCCAAACTTGCGAAGCGTATTCTAAATGGGTACGAACAAAAGCACAGTAAAGTATTTTAAATGTTTTAACACTTAAAATCCGATGAAAATCTCAAAACGAATTCAAGTGCCGTTATTAGCCTTCTTTATGACATTCTCTATGTGAACATCAAATAGTAATTTCGAATCAAATGTCACACCAAGATCTTTGACCACGTTTTTGTTATTTAAAAAGTATGCATACAATTTATAATTATAGGTAATGGGATTTGGTTTGCGTTTGAAAGAAACGACAAAGCACTTGGTACATTAAACTCGAGTTTGTTGCGTTGGCAGTAATCTTGTAGCTCGAATAGATCTTGTTGGAGGTCAAGACAGTCAGAGGTTTGCGAGATGGGACAAAGGATTTTCATGTCATCAGCATAAAGAATTATTTTAAAGTGAGCGAAATATGACCCTATGTCATTAATAAATATAACAAATAGTAACGGGCCTAGAAGCGATTCCTGTGGAATCCCTGATGGTATTTGCACATTTGCTGATGTGAAACCATTAAGAACTACTGTCTGACAACGATTCTCTATATAAGATTTAAACCATCTCAATAAGTCACCTCTAATACCAATTTCTAATAGGTTTTTTAATAGAATAGAGTGGTCTATCCGATCAAAAGATTTGCTGTAGTCGGTGTAAACTACATCAACTTGTGAGGGCTTCGACATGAACTTAGTGAGGTAGTCTGAGCAGAGAAGGAGATTAGAAACAGTAGACGTATTTAAAAAAAAACATGCTTATAATCACTTAGTGATTGTTTGATGATATGACATACTGCAGAGTAAACATTTTTTTCCATAATTTTGGCAAATATACAGAGCTTTGATATAGGTCTGTAATTCTCAACCTGATCTCTATGACCCTTTTTAAAAATGGGAGTAAGTTTAGTGATAATGCAAATAGTTACACATTATGTCGAGACTTAAAAATACTATACAAAAGAAAATAAATGCGTAACTTACACCGTTATCCACAGCATATATATATATATATATATATATATATATATATATGTCGACGCAAATACATTTAATTAACTAACATTAAATGAATTATCACTAATAAGTGTTACTTATTATCATATTTTGTTGTTTACAATTATTATAACATTATCATGTGTTTGAAATGAATTTTAGGCTTACTTTGATAAAAATAAGGAGTTGTAGTTTCCTGTTTTTCAAAGCATCAAACTATGAATCTTTATAGTTAAAAAGATGGATTGTAAAGTAAACTAACTGTGGCTAAATTCATTTCTATATTTATAATAAATAATAACTTTTATTTTTAGACATTTTTATAATGTTTAAATTAGTCTCATTTCAACGAGGTTAATAATTACTAATTATGCTCTAAGATTTGTTATAAGACAAAAGAGGCATGGGAATATTCATGTTACGATTTATAATGAATAATCATTTAGTTTTCAGACATTTTTATGAAGTTTAAATTAACTACATTTCTATGTAGTAAATGATTACTCGAAAGTTCGGTAAAAATCTAACAAGTCACTGCTAAATTCATGTTATGATTTATAAACAATTAAGATTTAGTTTTTAGAACATTTTATCAAGTTTAAAATGATTACAGTAAGCAGATTTTAAATTAACTGAAAATAGCGGAAACAACTCTTAGAATAAACTTATTTTAAACGTTTTCATTCGTTTAAAGATTATTTAACAATCGGAATACTTATGTAAACGCTCATAATGAATTAAACAGGTTAGAATAACTAGTACCGTAGAAGTTCATTACGGGTGTGTTAGAGTATATGGAAAGTGTATTGACTCGTACACCATTCCTATAAATAATGTGAACTCGTGGCGAAAACTCAATTTATTACGGAGGTTTCGCCTGGAGTACTTCATCCAATACCTGTGAGTATTTTAATTCATAAATTTTGATAGTGAGTTTTGTTTTATTTTTGATTATTATTAATATTTAAAATTACCGTCATTTATTATTATTACTGTATTAAACATTGCTCTTTTAAGGAGTAAATTATGAGCAGCCCTGACAATGAGGGTAGTGACGTCAGTTCGGCTGACGTCACTATTTTAAAAAGCCCTGCTGAGACTTGTGCGCCGTTATCAGAAGTGGGATTACCACCCACTTCTGCTCGTCCATCAGGATCTAATAATGATAGTAATACTTCTGTTAGCGGTGTGCCAGCAGAGTTTTTTACACAAATGTTGCAAATGATGAAGCACATGTCCGATCGAATGGCGACGCAATCCGACCCCAAAATGAAGATTATAGTTGTGTCAATTTAAGCTTGCCGGTATGACAATTTATTGACACTTCACTTCATACTATGTATAGTGAAGAGAACAAAAAATCAGTTGCCCGAAATAATCGATTCTTAAGTGATATCGATTTCTTGTTCAGAGAGTTTATAATCGATAGTCAAAAGGATAATTTTTATATAAATCACTGTTTTTATATAATTATTATATTCCATTCATCAACATCAACCCGTTACACTGCTGGACATAGGCATCTCCCAAGACACGAATTCCCAAGAATTATTGTGACACGTTCGCTGCGTCCAACGGGTAATCGGTGCGACAGTCTTAATGCGTATTCAGTAGCATAAGGTACTCATATTTACTAAAATTACATTAGAAATGCTATATGAATTTTGGTACGCTCAGGTGCATTACAAAAAATGAAAACATTAATTATAATTATTGTCAAAATAAATTATAATTATATCGAATTAGCTTTTGCCCGGGGCTCCGCCCGCGTTAAAGGTTTTTTCGGGATAAAATTTACGCTTTATATTTTCCCGGGATAAAAAGTAGCCTATGTGTTAATCCAGGACATAATCTACTTGTGTGCCTAATTTCATAGAAATCCGTTCAGTAATTTTTGAGTGAAAGAGTAACAAACATACATCCATACATCCATACATTCTTACAAACTTTCGCGTTTATAATATTAGTAGGATATATTGTACTTTTATCTAATACATTGTACTAGACTGTTTTAAAAATGCTCTTGAAACATATTTTAATAAATATATGTACCTAAACAACAACTATTCACCTGCTTCAGTTGAAAACTCTATCGTGATACATCCTGCATATAATTTCCAAATTTCGATTTTTCTCAGTAATCGTTTATATTTCGTTTCCAAACGATTAAAAACTTTCCCACCGCTACGCCCGTGAACTGAAGGATACAACATTGTAAAGGCGTCGCGTTGATTTAAAAGTCAAGATTAAATTCTTTATTTCGGTATATTTTTACAATATTATTTCAAGGTTAGCACATAAATATTATACTCATTGCTATAATTTATGGAGAACGTGGTTAATATTTGCAATTATATAGTTGAATTTTTAACTAGTCTTTCTTTTTTAACATGTTTGCGTTACGCAATCGACGGAAACAACACGACCTTATGTTTTTATACAGATGTGTTACTGGGTTTTCTCAGTGCAAGCATTTGCTAGAGCGCTTTGGGTTGTCGATACCATACCGGCTGCCTAGACAGCCGCGAACTGAACTCTTCCACCTACCACAAAGCCGAACAAATGTTGGGTATAACTCGCCCATACGTAGAATATCCACTACCTACAATGAAATCTGTGCCAAAGTGCCAAATATTGACATATTTTTTGATTCCCTAAATATTTTCAATAACAAATGTAGACGTTCCTTTAGATCAAAAGTTATAATATTAGACTATTTACCCGTACCTCCTGCGGTTAAGCTCGGTACCGCACCCCAATTTTGTGACGTGTGCGAGATTGCTAAATATCCCCCGCACAAACACAAATTACTGCAAAAATGCCTTCCTCAAAAGAGTCAGCTATCAGTTTAACGATATAATGTATGATATGGACTTAGATCTTTTTTGCACAAGTATTCCAAAACTTAAAAGAATCATGAGCGATGCATTCTTCCTCTGAGTTCGGTTCTATGCGTTGTTTAACTTAGATAAATATATTTTTAACGGTTGAATTTTATATAATATATAACAAATTCTTAATATCTTGCTTCTAGAACACTCTAGAAGCAAGATATTAAGAAATTGTATGTGTAGGTACACACCTAACCTATAAGTGAAAACTTTCAACTGGCCTTTTGTCGCTATTTTAATCTTATATACTATCATTTGTATTAGCTGTAAGTTTTCTACAACCAATAAAATAAAATACTATGATAATTTATATATTTTTTAAGTAATGTTGTGTACATCTGTAATTGGACATGTATTAGTTTTAAGCCTAAGTAAAGTGTATTAGAGTATTAAATATACGTGTACTGTTGATGTACCTTTTTAAATAAATAAACAAATACTTTTTGGGTAGACGTTCTCACAAAGTTATCGCGTCGCGAAAAAATTGAATTGTCATACCGGCAAGCTTAAATTGACACAACTATAGTGATGTTTTTTTACCATCATATGACCCCGATTCTGATATTGGTGTTAGGGAATGGTGTCGGCTTGTGTCTACAGCGATGGAAACTTACAACCTTAGTGACTACGAAATCAGAATGAAAGCTGGTAGTTTGCTTAAAGGTCGCGCAAGGTTGTGGGTTGACAACTGGCTTGTGTCCACTTCCACGTGGTCAGAATTGCGTGATGTTTTAATAACTACTTTTGAACCCGAAAATAGGTATTCTCGTGACATATGTCGCTTTAGAGAACATACCTATGACAATTCTAAGGACATTGCGCAGTTCTTATCACAGGCTTGGGTACTGTGGCGACGTATAACTAAAGATAAACTAACAAATGATGACGCAGTTGAGGCCGTAATTGGTTGCATTAGTGATGAGCGATTGAGAATCGAGTTATTAAATGTAAGGGCTACATCAGTGCCAGAGTTAATTTCTGTTGCTTCTTCCATACGATGTCATAAGAGATCTCAGTCGGGTACAACAGGCGCCAATCAGGGTCTAGTTAAGCGACCGCGATTTGATAAACCGCTAGTGTTTTGTATAATTTGTAAAAAAACCGGTCATGATGCGCAAACTTGTCGTTACCGTAACAAGACCGACAATACACAACTGCGTCATGATGAAAATAAATCTATGCCTCAGAACCCCAATAAGCCAACTTGCACATTTTGTTCGAGGGTTGGTCATACTTTCGAAACATGTTATAAACGTGAGCGAGCTGTGGTTTCTAATATCAATTACGTAGGCACACCTAAATTAAATTCGATGCCTGTGGTTATAGGGAATTTAAGAATAATCGCGATTTTTGATAGTGGGGCTGAATGTTCAGTGATACGCGAATCAGTATCAAGAAAATTACCGGGAAAAAGAAATGATTTAGTCAGATACTTGAGGGGCCTAGGGCAGTTCACGGTAGTATCACTGTCAACTTTGACAACGGTTTGTGTCATAAATGATTTACAAGTAGAACTTCAGTTTCATGTAGTCCCGGACTATGAAATTTCCTCTGATATTTTAATTGGGATGAATCTTGTTGAAAACACAGATTTGACAGTGATAGTGAACGCTCAAGGTGCTACATTAGTTCGACAATCGGTGGTCTATCATATGCGATCTCACAGTGCAAAATTTGACAAATTAGATTGTGATTTAAACAGCGAGGTTCAAATTAATGAATTGAAAATTTTACTGAACAAGTATGAACACTTATTTATCTATGGATATCCTAGCACACGTGTTAATACAGGTAGTTTAGACATACGTCTAAAGGATGTTAACAAGTGTGTTGAACGCAGACCGTACAGGTTGAGTCCAATTGAGCGGGAAAAGGTTCGTATTATTGTTAATGAATTACTAGAACATAATATTATTCGCGAAAGCAAATCTCCCTTTTCCAGCCCAATAATTCTAGTAAAAAAGAAAAATGGTCAAGATCGCATGTGCGTGGATTACCACGAACTTAACAGAAACACCCTCAGAGATCATTATCCGTTGCCGATTATTTCCGATCAAATAGACCAATTAGCCGGGGGTTTTTATTTTTCTACATTTGATATGGCTGCAGGATTTCACCAGATCCCCATAACTGAGGACTCTATTGAAAAAACTGCATTTGTTACCCCAGACGGTTTATTTGAATTCTTAACTATGCCTTTCGGGCTTAGTAACGCGGTTTCAGTATATCAACGTTGTATAAATAGGGCACTGTCTCATTTGTTGAACTCTGTAGATCAGGTTTGCCAGGTATATGTAGATGACGTCCTCTCAAAGTGTAGAGACTTTACTGAAGGAATGTCGCATATTGAGCGGATTTTAACTGCTTTGCAACTTGCTGGATTCTCTATCAATATTGACAAATGCGTCTTCTTTAAACGCTCTATCGAGTACTTGGGCAATATTATAACTGATGGACAAGTCGGTCCTAGTCCAAGAAAAGTGGAGGCTTTAACGAAGGCACCAATCCCAAAAACTGTCAAACAAGTTAGGCAATTTAACGGTCTGGCTGGGTATTTCAGACGGTTCATCCCTGATTTCTCGCGTATAATGGTTCCCCTTTACGAATTAACAAAAAATGATGCAAAATGGGAATGGAATGAAAGGCATGATAAGGCTAGAAATCATATTGTACAACACTTGTCTACTGCGCCTACCCTTATGTTATTTCAGGAAGACTCGCCCATAGAACTGTACACCGACGCCAGCAGTATCGGCTATGGTGCAGTACTCGTCCAAATCATTGGGGGACGCCAACATCCAGTCGCATACATGAGTCAGCGCACCACTGACATCGAGAGCCGGTATCACTCATACGAGCTCGAGACTCTGGCAGTAGTAAGGGCAATAAAACATTTCCGTCACTACCTGTATGGCCGCAAATTTAAGGTAATAACAGACTGTAACGCTCTGAAGGCATCCAAGCATAAAAAGGACTTGCTCCCACGGATACATAGATGGTGGGCCTTTCTGCAGAATTACGAGTTTGAGATTGAGTACAGAAAAGGTGAGCGTCTCCAGCACGCTGATTTTTTTAGTAGGAATCCATCTACTGTTATGCCTGTTAACGTAATGATGAATGATTACGAGTGGCTGCAAATCGAACAGCGACGTGATGATGTCCTTCGCCCATTAATAGACAGCATAAACAATGGCACTCCAGCTGCAGACTATATCCTTGAAGAAGGTGTATTGAAGAGAAAGCTCACCGATTCTCTACTCGGGACGCATAAAACAGTGGCTGTAGTACCAAAGTCCTTCCAATGGAGCTTAATTAACTCTTTTCACACTGCACTCCAACATCCAGGATGGGAAAAAACCTTGCAAAAATTGAAAGAAACTTACTGGTTCGACAAAATGAATACGACCATCAGAAGGTTTGTGGATAATTGTGTCGTATGTAAAATTTCTAAAGGGCCATCGGGAGCCATTCAAGCGCAGCTTCATCCAATCCAAAAGCCCACTATAGCATTTCAAGTCGTCCACATGGATATCACTGGAAAACTGGGCACAAGAAACTCTCACGGTCGAGATGAGTACGTCATAGTAACTATTGATGCATTTACTAAATACGTACTACTTGACTATTCGAACGACAGAAGTCAAAGCAGTACGCTTGCAGCACTAAAACGCCTCATACATTTATTCGGTACTCCATCACAGATCATTGTAGATGGAGGAAGAGAGTTTCTCGGCGAATTCAAGGTATACTGTGATCGCTTTAGAATCGACCTACACTCAATTGCACCAGGAGTCAGCCGAGCAAATGGACAAGTCGAACGCACTATGAGCACGCTGAAAAATGGACTAACCATGATAAAGAACTTCGATACCAAAGATTGGCAGACAGCTCTGGGTGCTTTACAACTGGCTTTTAACTGCACCCCACACAGAGTAACCGGAGTGGCACCGCTCTCACTTTTAACTCGCCGACAACAATGTGTGCCACCAGAACTGCTGAGGTTAGTGAACATTGAAAATGAATCTGACTTCGATTTACTTGAACAACACGTGTTCCAGAAAATGTCTGCTTCAGCTCAGTATGATAAACGGCGTTTCGATAAGAACAAGGCAAAAATACGACCATTCCAAAGAGGCGACTATGTACTTATCAGAAACAACCCTCGTAACCAGACTTCACTCGACCCCAAATACAGTCAACCGTACGAGATCTACAAAATTTTAGACAATGATCGCTATATGGTCAAACGAGTGATTGGAAGAGGGCGACCACGTAAGGTCGCGCACGACCAACTGCGCCGCGCACCACAGCCCGGCGAACAGGAAACCGTGTCGACCATCACTGAAAACTCTCAAGAAGCGCCGCAAGACTCTTCAATTAACATTTCTCCTCAAGTCCTTCAGCAGCCGTCTACGTCAGCTTAACTGCCCGACTACTGGATGCTTAGAATTAAATTACCTTTATCAATTACCATAAAATATTTTTAATATTACAATGTTGTCTAGAAAACTAATTTTAATCTTTTCCTAAAAAAATCTGTGGAAGTTCTGATGAACTGACAATCGGAATATTTTAAGACTACAAATCATCTGCATTTCTGGTTTCCCTTCCTATTATCATTTACAGAGCCTCTGGGGACCACGGTCATGATAAAGCCCAGGCCCCAGCATCGACCTTCACTCTTCCCTTAGAGCCTCTGTGGACCACGGCGTACAAGACCGCTCAGCACCGCAGCATCAAATCCTTGTGAGCTTTTTGTATAACTATAATTATGATTACTTTACAGAGCCTCTGGGGACCACGGTCATATATTAAGGCCTAGGCCCCAGCATCGACCTTCATTATTCCTTTAGAGCCCCTGTGGACCACGGCGTAAGAGACCGCTCAGAACCACAGCATCATCCTATCTACGAGAAATAAGAACATGCAAGTATGTGTGGAACTTAGAATAATAACACATAGAAACCGTGAACATACACGCTTAGTGAGGCAAGTAAAACTAGGCTAAATTAGCCTAGTAACCAAACATCCCGCGTCAGTGCTCAAGGCCGAATCGTAGCGCTATCAGCTCTCGATATTTTATTTTAAAATGATGGTTTGTGCAATAAACTGATGTCACAGTATCTCGGATAATTTTAAGAAACATTGTAACATAACATTTCACATGCAATTATTACGATTAATCTAATATTTTGACATAAAATAATAGCTAAAGCAAAAACAATAATTCAAAAATTTTATAGACGCCATTATATCAAAATGTTGCCAAAAAAAAAGAAAATTGATACCCCAAATGTTGATGTTCATATTCTAAAATTAATATATTTCTAAAATTAACTTATTTAATTGGTACCTTTGCATGCTTTGGAATTGTGTTGCCAGTATTATGAAAATAATATTTTTCTGTTGAGTTGATTTTAATTGACATTTCAAATTTTAACAAGCTTATATTATTATTTTAAATGAAAATAGTTCTAAAATAAGGACACCTGTATCTTTTCTTTTTTAGAAATTATGAAGTTATCATTTATAATTTTAACTTTTTTTTTCTTTTTTTCAGCAGACGTAAGCACTAAGCTTCAAATGCCGTCAATTATACGGTTGAATGGTGAATGGTGATGCTGCCTTTTTTACTATGATTCGCAAAAAAACCGTAATAAAATAGAACCAGATACATTTGATATTATTGACATAAAAAAGGCATTCATTCATATCATCATCATAAAACTAGAATGGAGGCAAAGGTAAATACCGCATTCAACCGTTTAATTCACGTCATCAACGTAATTTGTTTTTAATTTGGTACTGTTTTGGTCATTCTAAGGGATTTATTTTATTATTTTTTATTTCAGATTTTTATCATTATAATTAAGGATAAAGTAATCCCTTACTGTGAACAATAATAATAATTCCATAATTAAATAATCCTAATTAAATAATGACTTAAGGTTTTGGGGAACATCCGATACCACTAGCAACATTATTTGCACCCTTGTGTGCGTGTGGCAGAACGTCAATACGTGTGGCCTACGCCTACATCAATGAGTTTTATGCTTCACACTTGACAGTTTTTTTATATGAAACTATCATTCTTGGCGTTATTATTCTATGGTGTGGAACATTTGCATTGATATTACAATTTGTCAAAGTATATGTGGAATATACAACCACAATTAATTTCGCTCGCTTTCCTATGTACAGCATTTTTTTAAACTACTTATGATTAACCGAGACTGGTACAGAGCACGCACCCTGTCTCGCAGAATGGCCGTGTCGACGCAAATACATTTAATTAACTAACATTAAATGAATTATCACTAATAAGTGTTACTTATTATCATATTTTGTTGTTTACAATTATTATAACATTATCATGTGTTTGAAATGAATTTTAGGCTTACTTTGATAAAAATAAGGAGTTGTAGTTTCCTGTTTTTCAAAGCATCAAACTATGAATCTTTATAGTTAAAAAGATGGATTGTAAAGTAAACTAACTGTGGCTAAATTCATTTCTATATTTATAATAAATAATAACTTTTATTTTTAGACATTTTTATAATGTTTAAATTAGTCTCATTTCAACGAGGTTAATAATTACTAATTATGCTCTAAGATTTGTTATAAGACAAAAGAGGCATGGGAATATTCATGTTACGATTTATAATGAATAATCATTTAGTTTTCAGACATTTTTATGAAGTTTAAATTAACTACATTTCTATGTAGTAAATGATTACTCGAAAGTTCGGTAAAAATCTAACAAGTCACTGCTAAATTCATGTTATGATTTATAAACAATTATGATTTAGTTTTTAGAACATTTTATCAAGTTTAAAATGATTACAGTAAGCAGATTTTAAATTAACTGAAAATAGCGGAAACAACTCTTAGAATAAACTTATTTTAAACGTTTTCATTCGTTTAAAGATTATTTAACAATCGGAATACTTATGTAAACGCTCATAATGAATTAAACAGGTTAGAATAACTAATACCGTAGAAGTTCATTACGGGTGTGTTAGAGTATATGGAAAGTGTATTGACTCGTACACCATTCCTATAAATAATGTGAACTCGTGGCGAAAACTCAATTTATTACGGAGGTTTCGCCTGGAGTACTTCATCCAATACCTGTGAGTATTTTAATTCATAAATTTTGATAGTGAGTTTTGTTTTATTTTTGATTATTATTAATATTTAAAATTACCGTCATTTATTATTATTACTGTATTAAACATTGCTCTTTTAAGGAGTAAATTATGAGCAGCCCTGACAATGAGGGTAGTGACGTCAGTTCGGCTGACGTCACTATTTTAAAAAGCCCTGCTGAGACTTGTGCGCCGTTATATATATTAAGCCAAATTTGCAACCATACCATGAGATTCACAAGTTTGTCACATCAATTAACTATGAAATGTTTTAACGCCGTGTAGTGGTTTCCCCCTATTTATATTAATTCTCATACAAGCTAAGTGTGAAGTAGTTATAACAATTTGCTGATATGTCACAGTATATGAAATTAAACTAAACACACCATGAGACATAACTGTCGTTTTAAAAACCATTTTATAAAAACCCAGTAATGTTAAACCGCGTCATAAATCAAGTAAATGCATGCTCTACGTAGAGTTGCAACAATCGATCTTATTTAAGATAATGAGATGCGACGGCGCCGCGACACTTGTTCCGACGCGCGGCAGCTCTGTTCTCTCTACCAACTCTACTGTTTGTTTAGATTGCAGATAAACTTGCTTCGGATATTACTTTACTTGAATGATAGATCCAGAAGATTTTCTTGTTTTATTATCATTCATAAATTGTAGACATTTGAGTGGTTATATTTTTCAAGTTGTATAATGTAAGTTCATGTTTACGTATACAAAAGTATCCAATATTCAGATGAACCTCAAACTGCTTCTAGACCACAAAAGTTGTTTCTTAGAACAACATAATCACCACTCGGTAGTGTTGGTTGTGCGGCGGTTGTGACTTTGATCGTGCGACTTGCTCTTGTCACTATTAAGTCACACAAAAACGAAACACACATATAACATACGCATGCTCACGCCCTCCATCCCCGAAGGGGTAGGCAGAGGCGCAACCAGTGCACCCACCCTTCGCCAAGCGTATTCCGTCCCATGATGTGATAGGGGGCGAGCCCATCGCCATATCGGGCACAAACTCTAGACTCCGGGCCGATACTGAATAGAAAAATCCAATATCACACACATATAACATATTAAAAAATATATATTTCAATCAATGTCTGAACTCATAAATAAGTTGTCAAATTCATAAATCAAATCCTTAATTTGAGACTTTAGTTACTGATCAAAAATATTTTCATACAAAACGAATAGCTCAAATACAAAGCTTTATTAATATAGATATATCTATTTATAAGTGAGCGCAGACGCCTGAAGACGGAAGACGCTCCCATCCGATAGTGAGAAGGCGGATGCTGTCAAAATGCTATCAGCTCTCACAAAGATGGCTGGGAGACGCGCGCTGTACTAAGTGCCTCGGATAATAAGGCTGCCTTCACAAGTAACAAGATATGGATTGATGTTTCGTCATTATAGATTTTACTCGCGGTTCTACCCTCATTTAAGTCTGTTCCAGAGCTAAAAATAGTTTATAGCTCTTAGGGATCATGTAAGCTACGTAGATATACTATATCTATACTAATATTATAAAGCTGAAGAGTTTGTTTGGTTGAGCGCACTAATCTCGGGAACTACTGAATTGATTTTGACAATTCTTTCACTAATAGAAAGCTACATTACTCCTGAGTGTTATATATAGGTTACTTTTTATCACGGAAAAACTTATTCACGCGGGCGGAGCCGCGAGCAATACTAGTTATAAATATAAGTTATAATAGTATAATATTCAGAATACGATTAACATAAACAAATAAGCTCTTCAGCTTTATATAAATACATGAACGAACAATTCATTAAGGCAGGTACCACTGTTAGGGTTACTTCTGCTGCCAAGTGGTAGAGTTCAAGTCTTATTATGTTGCCAATGATATTTCAAAACTAATAATCATTGTATGTTGCTGTTAAAATGAGAATGTACACAGTGTAATTCTAGATATTTTAAGCATATCCAGGCGAGCTGCTCCTCTTGAAACTAATATCTATAAAAAAAAAAACACAGAGCCTATGTTATTGCTTTCACAAAACTCACATGCTTTATTCATATGCGTGAAGTCGCAACGATCGATAGTTCTGCATAATGTAATTTCCTCTGCTTTTGCGACACTTTTTATTGACGGGGGCGATATAATGTTGCCATCTCAAAGGCAAATATAGATACAAACTGACGACTTATATTCCCGACGGGGTAGGTAGAAAAACAACTAGTGCACCCTCTTTACGCCAAGCTTATTCAGTCACATGATGTGATAAGGGGGAATGGGTTTGTCTCGACATATTAGATTTGTATGAAACTTAAAATACAAAGATAAAATTCTAGATTACCAAGTTATATCTGTATCCTGGCAAATAAATAATGAAGTTTTTATGTCTCTAAAGATTATCATGTGGGCGAAGACTGGATTCGCGTGCAACAACTAGTTTGGTTAATACCATACCAGCCCTGTATTATATACTGCTCACTGCCGAGCACGAGCCTCCTCAACTACCGAGAGGGGTTAGGCCTTAGTCCACCACGCTGGCCTAGTGCGGGATGGCAGACTTCACATACCTTCGAAATTCTTATGGAAAACTTCTCAGGTATGCAGGTTTCCTCACGATGTTTTCCTTCACCGTTAAAGCGAGCGATAATTTACAAAGAATACACACATAACTTTAAAGAAAAGTCAGAGGTACGTGCCCTTGGGTTTTGAACCTGCGGACATTCGTCTCGGCAGTCCGTTCCACTCCCAACTAGGCTATCGCCGTTTGGGTAATAAACTCGGGTTAAATATCACATCATTTGGTTTAAAAGTTCTGAATGTCGGAAATATGTCTTACGGTTCAGAGCTGACTTACAAGTCTACAGGAAAATAGCGGAAAGGGCGGGATAAATTCAACGATGGATACTTTTAGCTCGTAACTCGATTCATCGCCGCTTGAGAGCTAATGTTAAAGAAGTTTTAACACTAAGCGCATTCACAGGTGCATAGAGCATTAACTTTACAATAATGTTTGATCTTTTTTGAGTTCGGTCACTTGTTTATACAGGTACGGCATTGACTCCACCTGACGTTATGTGGTACAATTATGTGGACCACTATGACGACTTATACACCTCGTGTGCAGTGGTTGCTATTGGAGTGGATACCAATATTCTGCTGACAGCAAACTGTAGTCCGGAATGAGTGGAAATTATCGACTATGTATACTGGCTCAATGGTAAACTTTCTCACCATATAAAAGGTCTTTCGTCTACAACGCTGACCGGTTATGGGCTGGTACACTTTACTTCCTTATTTATCCCCAGACTGTTAGGTAGTGGCGTCGACTTATATCAGTGCCAAATTCCAATCCCAGAAAATGAAGTTTTGTTTTTTTCAATGTGAAAATTCATGCGTTCTTATTACAACTTTAAAAATGCTAAATGTAACTCTCAAGCTTTGTCATGACGTTTTCTTAGTATTAAGGGCAAACATTTATTAATAATGCGTACTCATTTATGTCCGAGACTGCTTGCACTTAGATTTACCCTCCGAAGTTTGTCTTATCTGTTCATTTCGCTGAGCCATCGCCGTAACAGCAATGAACGCTACTAACAACACCAGCCCCTATTCTCATTTTCCTTGCCTTAATAATTATTAGATATTTACTTAATTCGTTAAGACACAGCATGTTTTAGCCAACTTTAATAAAGAATTTTGGCTCTGTTTTGCTTTATTAAACTGTGTAATTTAGTGGGGCGCGCCTCCCGTGATTTATAGTTGTAATCATATTAGGCAACATCCTGTACTAGGGACTATACAGGTGGTTTATTATTAAACGCCTTTGTCTCAATTTAACAGAGAGCCTTAAGCGCTTACCGCTTAATGTTAATTAGTGTTTTTTGGTTTACGTTTGGTTGGCTTATGAGATAAACAAGTTTAATTTAACGCTTTGTTGTTTTTGCTTACACGATGTATTCAATCGTTGTTTTCCGGTGTAATAACTAGTATCCTATACTAAACATTTCGTCTTATAGTTAAGACCATAGTACAATGTCATCCAAAACTTTAATGTTTCAAGTAAATGCAGTGTTAAATCACACAAGACTGCTTTTCCCAGACAAAAAAAAACAACTTATGTATCAGGTACTTTATGTCGATTTTACAAGAATCACCTTCCAATGCCACGTAAAACTTAGCAAAATATAAGCCGCGACTGTGTGACGTACAGACGCTTCAAACTATCACCAGGCAACTGGGTTACACACGGTTATTCATATGGAGGTGACGCGGGACGACTTTTGTTCTCTTCACTTTACCAGCTATTGGTTTCAGGGAATTCTGCATTCGACAGTTACTTTTTCATTGAAATTTATGTGTTATACATTAATTACTGCTACTTACACAGACAGTCGTGACGTAATATGTCGGCTTTCAATGCCCGGGTACGATGTCAGGTTTGTGATGTATCATTGTGTTGCTAAATAATCGTGTGTTTTTAATGAAACATAATGGCTATACGAGCATGCCGCTCGCCTTATAGTAAGCGATACGACTGCCCATAAACAGAAGCAACACCTTACAGAACTTTGAAATACAAAGTCCTGGCACTCCACTGCACCCGCCACACTGAGTAATTACGCTGGCTACAATTAAAATAACGTCAATAAAACGGACCAATTTCAACAAAATACGTCAACGGGGTTGCCTTGATCCCGGAAAGGTTATGCAGTTATCCAATATTCCGAGAAGCTTTTGACACAAAAATCAACTTAAGTTACGGTATATACTTTTAGGGAGAAATTAGATTAATTCTGGAATATGTTAAATTATGACGTTACTATGTGTTGTTCGTGGCTTCCCGAGACAATAGTTCTGTGACTTCTCCGCAAAAACAAAAAAAAAAGACAATAGAAGATGATGTTATTTAAGGCTCATTCTGATGTAGCTTAGTACGCAAAGCTTTTAATACCGTAGTACATATTGCCACTATTTATGAATAATTGTATCGCTTATTGCCAGGCGTGTAGCCTTATTTCGATTCAATTAAATGAAATTTAATGCAAATATGAACCGCAGTGTAAATACTCAGCCGGATGAATATCAATCAAATTAAAGTACACACATACGTACCAATATTTCAGTTGTATTGTTTGTGATATAAAAACATAGCCCAAAGCTATATTTACCGCAATAAATTTATGTGCGGTTCTCGTCATATATTACGAGTAGTTAATAGTAGTATTTAAAAATATCTTCGGCATGAATGAGCCGATTAGATCAGGATGTTACGACCGTTTAAAAGAAAGCTGGTATGAAGTATAAGCTATGCTGAATGCTCCTATATTTCGTTCGTTCAGAGATGATTGAAAGTTCAGAACAATATTTTTCTTAAACATTGCCAAATTCACTAGCAGTATGGGTATTTAAAGAGAAAGTTATCACGATTACCATCGAGTCACCAAATTTCTCGTTCGCTTATTATGAAACTGTTTTAGTTTATTGTTGTGAACTGCTTAATTTTTGGAAATATGGCGCAGATTTTTTTATAATAAAAGTCTGCCTGGGTGGATTAGTTACACTGCGTGCGCGGTACGACTTCCGCTCTAAGGTCTCTGGTTCGAAAGTTAGGAGTCTGAAATTCACATCATGGGACGGAACACACATTGCGTGTTTAGTTTAGTAAAAAACTACATTATCCTTGAGTGCTATAATAGCATGTTAGTTTTTATCCCGGAACGATTTTTAGGCGGATAGTGCAGCGATTACAATTTTTAATATTAGTTGAATGTGTGAAACCAAAAAAAAATATTAATAAATATTAAATCGCAATGTGCGTCGGCCCTTATCCCACATCCATAACCCACTTATTGCAAAACGTTTTCCGTAAGAAAATCGCACGACCTTTCCGCACCATTTCGTATTGTGGAACCCAAATTAGAGGTCCAACGCGGTCAAGCACTGGTGAAATTACTACATGGTAGAGGTACTTCGTTTTGGGACCACTAATGGAATTTGGAGACAAGAGTGTATTGTTTTTGGATAATTGAATATGGA
Organism: Sphinx pinastri; assembly: GCA_947568825.1. Lineage (NCBI taxonomy): Eukaryota > Metazoa > Arthropoda > Insecta > Lepidoptera > Sphingidae > Sphinx > Sphinx pinastri. The sequence goes on from OX387617.1 coordinate 468,694, forward strand.
CATAAATGGATGAGATCTCGTTAGTTACTAAGTAATAAGTAATGAAATAGATTATGTATATTTTGTTTTAAAAATTCTAATGACGAGGCGTGCAAGTAGCTCACCTGATTGTGAGCACAGTCATAAGCTATATAAATCACAAAGAACTCTCTGATACTGATCTCCCCTCGTTGCCTTATGGTCTTTGATAACATTAAGTTATGTACTCTATGTAATATACTATCCGCCAAGTAATTGTGTTGGTTTCAATGTCCTCCACAATTGAAACAGCGTTCAAACACTATTCAATTCATGCTCGCCACGACGGCAGGCTCGTCCTCACATCACGAGACTTAAAACAAAATGCACTAGTTGGCCATCCCTGCGGTCATAAGATAGTGTGTGTAGAAAGAAACGAGGAAAACAAATTCCCATTTAAATATATTCCCGACTGATATAAAGCCGCGTCTCGCGTTCGCACTCATTAACTAACCCAAATTAAAAACGGCGTGTGAGACACATGGCGGTAATGAGTGCATCCCCCCCACATCCCCTCACCACTGCCGTCCCCCACCCCCGGTCCTCTAATGAACTCCCAATGTGTACACATTCCCGCTGACACTCGTCGCATCATATCTATGATTAATTAAAAAAACGTCCTGAAACTTTAGCGTCGACTGGGAGCAGTGGAGCCAAGGTTTGTTATAGTGAAGTGTTTATTTTGAATGAGGTGTTACTATTAATTCGTACTACTCGGTGATATTATTATGTTTATTTATGTTATGGTTTTTGTTTGATATACGGTGCAGAATGAAATAAATGTAAAGGTTACTAATTGTATCTTTAATTGGTAGAGTTAGGAAAAAAAATCACAATCATAGTTTTTATCAATTCATTATAGTGGTCCTAAATTCCTAATGCTGTATTGAAATATTAACATGGATTATGGACTAATATTACCTCATTGCCGAAGTAGTATATATAGAAACCTAACTACTGCAAAGATGTTTTGTAATTTATATCTATCAATTTTCACTTTTCAAAGACATTAAATTATTTTTACTCATTACAGTTTCTGTTGAAAAGTAACATGTTTTTATCCTAATTATAATCAATCAATTACTCGCTTTAATAAAATTATTATATTCTTACTTTTTATCCATACACCCATTCTGCAACATCTTATTTTTTTTAAATATTTGTTTATTATTAACACAGTCGAATGTTGACTGCTAGGCAAAGACATTTAACAGTACCTATAGTTATAGACCGGACATCAGGACCAAATTTTTCGTCCAAAAGGTATTCACAATTGGTAATAAGTCGCTGTCTTATCTGATATGTCCGTGTAACAAGTTACAAGACGTCGTGGTATGCTTAAATTTTGTAAAGAAAACAATATTTTGGAAAGAAATATGCCAATATATGCATTACGACCATGTCAAAGTATGTTCTAATGAATTTTACATATGTATTTTGTTATTTCACGGTAGATTGAGTTACTGTCGTACAGGCTCAACATTTTTGTATGACAATTTTCCCAATGTCCGCTCTATATAATCTTAGAACTCTTTGCTAGCAGACCTAAATGGAAGTTCTTTTCTTCATTAAATTATTACATTTCTACTGGCTGTATCTATATCAACACTACATCCTTTATAAGTTTACTAAATGCGAATCAACTACAGATATTAATGTATGTTATGGAATAATACTACTCCGCGGAGGTACATAAAAGAACAAGAGTAATAAAACTGCGAGTGCAGCCGCAATGCGTTACAAACTTTCTGATATACATCCTGAATCAACGTTTGATGTCAGCTGTCGGAATATTCAGATAATGTATGAGTGTTGTGCACCTACTGACGAATCGTACTTATACTAATAAAATAATATTGTTACTATTTGTAATACTGTTTGTTATACTGTTTGTAATATTGAAATAATCGTTTTTACTACACGTATATGAATATATATATGGTACATGCTCCAAAATATCATTTTTTTACAATTTTTGTCTGTCTGTCTGTCTATCTGTTTGTTCCGGCCAATCTCTGAAATGGCTGGACCGATTTTGACGGGACTTTTATTGGCAGGTAGCTGATGTAATAAGGAGTAACTAAGGCTACATTTATTTTAGTTTCCATAAAAAGCGGGACTTTTATCTCGGAAGAACCCTTTCAGGCGGGCGGAGCCGCGGGCAACAGCTAGTCTATACATATAATAAAACAGTTCTGTTTGTTTGTTACTGCACATCTCCAATATTACCGAACGGATTTCGACGAAATTTGGCACACGGGTACATCATGTCCTGGATTAACACATAGGATTTTTGTACCGGGAAAATATAAAGCTGGACTTTTATCCCGAGAAAACTGTTTTCACGCGGGCGGAGCCGCGAGCAAAAGCTAGTGCTGTAATAAAGTCTTGTGCAGTTTTTTGCACATAAATGAGATGAAGCGACACAACCGTCCATAAACTGTAGCAACACCAGCAAAACTTTTAATTAAAATGAGTTGATAACACTACACTCTCATCGTCATCCTGAGACACGTTAAGATGTTAAGTCTAATTCCAGTAATTATGCTAGCGACAATTTATATCAAACTGAATACAAAAATGTTTCCACAAAGCTGTTTTGCGAAAACATAGACAAATATATTTTATACAATGCATTGGTACCTATTCAGAGGGACTCTACATACGAGACACCTTCCACCAAGTGAATGGAAATGTAGTTGATGAATCTGATCGCGGTTTAATCGAATTTTTGGCGAAGATTCGGAGTCCTAATGAAATAGATGTTTTTCTACAAACATAAAATACAATATTAGACACTACCATTGATGTATTAAAAAACCCGACACTACCCAATATGATAGTCACACATAATTCTTAATCCATTGAGAACGATTATGACGCCATGCATATCCACGGCACCCATAAGTAACAAAGCCCAGAATTTTGAATGACCTCCTACTCATACCTCATACTGTTATGCTACTCTCCTAATCCTGAAAAGTTCTATGTTAAACCTTATAATTGCGTAATTGCACAGTCTAATGACTTTGAATATAAAGTCCCAAATGCGGAGTATTTTTCAAACGTCACGCATGAAGTTTTCCGTCGTAAAGATTGGCGCGAGTCTTAAGAGCAGCACGGGCATGATCATTCCGCTCGCTGTAGCACCGCCGCGCCGCGCCGGCCGCGACGCCATTGTTGCACTTATGCGCCTTTTTGCCACACCATGAAAGAGTCTTGCAAGGATTTCGTGTATTTGTGGGCACGTAATGACCTACGGTTTTGTGTTTTCGACTGTGTTGTTGGTATGCATCTTGGAACATGCATCAAAATCTTGTCAAGCGTTATTATGATACGTGAATGAAGTGATATACTTATTCTATTTTGATTTTATGTATCGACTACAATTTCCTTGCAACTTCCTTGCTTGCAAGTCCATTGTTGTGGTAAATTTCATTAATCCGATTTTTGGGTTTACTTTTAACAATGGTTCAAACGTTTAAACATCCCAAAGTGTTCACAAACCACGAGAATAAACCCGCAGGCGGTGACTTCCAATATTCAACTTCTAAAACTTATTCAATAGAAACTGATGATGAAATTCACACAAAATTCTCATCTCAATTATCTTTGTAGTTTTCAGTTTTTAATATCGAAAGGGGGCTTCAAATCGAGAGAGTTTAATTAGCCGTGCAACTTCACATATTTCAGTATTTTAAAAGTGAGAATGTAACTTTAATAATTATTAAGGTAATCATAAACCAATTTTTTTTCTCGCTGGCAACCCTGGGTCCAACAGCTGATTTTTCGTGTTCCTTGTTATTATTTCATAATTATATTGTAATTTAATTTTGTTATCACAGTTTGTACTTAATTATAGTCCATAAATGCTATAACATTATTATACGTGTATTAACAAGTGCCACATTGTAAGTAATAAACTTCTACTCCGTAGCGAAATAATCATCTGTCACACGTTAATTTCAAAATTCAAATATATAAAGTGATTTTTTAAGTAAATATTGCGTTACTGGGTTGGTGCTTCTTATATTGTGTTGTTTTCCTTTGTTTTTCTAGTGAAAATAGTGGTAAGCGATACTTTGTTGTTTTGTGCATTTGCCCAGGTACGTATACTCGTCTAATTGTCGAACCTTTACCTTGCACTCAGTATAACACCTGTACTTATCTTAGTTTTCTCGTAAAACTTTGATACATAAGTACAACAATCTTAAAATGATGACTCGTAGAGGCTTGGCTCGCCAGGAGGAATCTAAACTCCAACTGGCATTGCAGGAGCTAAAGATTGCAAGGGGGAGGTGTGATCAATTGGATAGTGAGAGGGACGATAACGAAAGGGAGCTGTTGGAAATACTTGACAAAAATAAGGTCTTAAGAAACGAGTTAGCTACATTACATACACAGCTAGTAAATGTAATTGAGGAGCGAGACTGTTTAAAAAATGTTATAGACGGATTTGATAAGTATAGCGAAGAATACGAGGCGGCCTTAAATACCATCACAAGACTGCAGTGTGAACTTCGTGAAGCTCACCTACAAATCTCGCAGCTGGAAGAGGTCACCCGGGCAAGCAGTGTACAACAAACTCAAAACTTATATGATGAATTAGTTAGTATGTCTCCCGCTCTAGTTTCTGTTTCTGCTGGTTCTGGCAATGACACCCCTATCACAGTAGACCTTACTGGCGATGATTCAGTCCACTCAGTATCTGTAGAAAGGATTGCTGGAGCCAGTAAAACCAAATTAAAAAAGTACATTAAAATTAACAAATATATAAATAAGACACAAAACTTGATAAATAAACAAAAAGCATTCAATAAATGTATCAATAATACAAAAGAAAAACTAAACTTAATTGAGCAATTAGATTTATATACCTTACAATTAGAACAATGTAGGGCTAAACATGAAGCTGACACACAATTATTGAACCTTGAAATTACAAACTTATCTTCATCCCTCCAATTAATGACAAGCAGATATGACAGTGCTCAAAAAGAGATTGAGGATCACTCTCAGGCTATGACTGAGTTAATAGATCTAAGTAAATACAACGCTGAGAGGTTTGAATCCTTGCAGAACCATACCACAGTATGCTCTTGCAGGTCCCTCGGTGAGTCACAGCCGGGGTGTGACTCCTTGCAATTAATAACTGAGCCAATATTGTGTGACAGCTTACCTACTATTAACAAGTCCAACAGCTCCCTAAACCAAACCGAGATTGAAATAAATAAATTACCACAAAAAAAAACTATTATGTTTTGTGATGAAATAGGGAAAGACATGGGAAGGCTGCTATTTATGGACCTAGGATTTACAGTATTGAATAATTGTATGCCTGATACCAGTTATGCAGATATTATTAATCATATTTCCAATTGCCATAACTTGTCACTCCAAACAAAATTAATTTTATTTGTGGGTAATAGGGGTAATGTAAACAAGAAACAGCTTGTCCAGTATTTAGATTTTTTAAGCACATTACCGGTGCAAGAGATTGTTATGTTTACATTCCCTTATAGTAAAAGTTTGCCAGCGGAAGAAAACCAGATTAGATATAAGTTAAATTTGACAATGCACACTGTATCGTGCAATATTAGTAATATTCATATTATTGACACTAACAATTATGTTAGTAAAAACTATACATTGACTAAAGATAAATATTATCTGCCAATATATTATAAGAGACAGATAGCTGATGCGCTATCTTATTATTTTTTTATAACAGCCAAGAATTTGGCTACTTGTACTACTGCTCCTATTGAGCAGTTAATTAATAATAATGACTCAGGTTATAGCAATCTGAAAAATTTGACATTGAAGTATTTAAATTAAATGTTAAGACAATAGAGCCACCCTCTAGCTATATTCATTTAAATTACCAAGAAGTAAATGTCCATCACAAGAAACCTGTTTTTAACTTGGTGCATCAAAATATTCAAGGTCTCGCTAATAAAGAATTAGAATTGGAGTTGTTCATGAACAATAGTAATATTGATATTTTATGCTTAACTGAACATTGGCTTAAAAGCCATCAGATTATGTTCAACTTCAATAATCACCAGGTTGCTAGCTCGTTCAGCAGAGTAAATATGATACATGGCGGCTCCTTGATAATAGTCAAAAAATCAATTAAATTTAAGGAAAGGATTGATATTGTTAGTCTGTCTGTTGAACAAGTAACAGAGATTTCATGTATTGAATTTGAGCAATTTGTTATTTTGAGTGTATATAGACCACCATGTGCATCCCACATTGAGTTTTTGAGCATACTTGAAGACATTTTGCATAAAATCTGTAATGCAAATAAAATAATTATTGTATGTGGAGATTTTAATATTAACTTATTGGAAGAGTCGCAGCTAAAGGTTAATTTTATTAATCTTTTTCAATCCTATAACTTGTATAATGTATTCCTTGAGCCGACTAGGATTACTACAACTAGTGCTACATGTATTGATAATATTTTTACTAACCATACAATAAAATACAAGGCAGTAATAAATTTAATAGATTCTGACCATTGTGGCCAATTAATATCATTTACTAGTAATAAAAACAAGGTTCAAGGAAAACATATTCAATTTGTTCCTTGTAATATAAGCCGCATGAACCGTTTTAAGAGAAACATGATAATATGTCTACCTGGGTTGCCCTTACAAAATGATCCAGACAAATTATATACTTCCGTTTTTGATTTGATAAAGTGTGAATTTGAAAAAATCTTCACTAGTAAGAAATTAGTAATTAATAATAGACTTGTTTTTAACGAATGGGCAACCGCTGGTATTATTAAGAGTAGAAATAAACTATATAGTTTATATTCGGAAAGAGCTTACAACCAACGGCCCTCTTTCAAAGAACATGTAAAAAAATATTCTAAGATTTTTAAAAGAGCCTGTTCCGCTGCCAAGTCATTATATATAAGAAATAAAATTAAATCAGCTACAAATAAGATTCAGACCACCTGGAACATTATAAATACAGAATCAGGTAGGCAAAAGGCACGCAACCAGGAATTTAATCTTAATATTAATTCTGAACATGTAACAGCAGACCTGGAAGTAGCAACTGCTTTTGAAAATTTTTTCACTGACGTAGCGTTACAGACTACCCAACATCTTCAGTCTTCTTCCACGTCAGCTGAGTTGCTGCTTAAAGGTAATGTGCCTCAATGCGACATACTTTTTCATTTTACACCTATCAATGCGCAAGATATATTAAAGACATTTAAATGTATTAACCAGAAAAAGACCGCTGATCTATGGGGAATTTCAGTTAAAAACGTATCGTCTATTATTGAAGTAATTGCACCCCACCTAGCTGCGGTTTTTAATGGTTGCGTCGCAACAGGTGTATTTCCTGACTTGATGAAACAAAGCAGGGTTATACCGCTCTTCAAGGCTGGTGATATGGCGGATCCTTCGAACTTCCGACCTGTCTCGGTATTACCCACATTGAGTAAGTTATTCGAAAAAATTATTCTTAATCAGCTATTGAGACATTTTGACAACAATAACTTACTTCACAGGAAGCAGTTTGGATTTACGAGGGGTCGGTCCACCATTGATGCTGGGGTTGATCTCTTGAAAAATATATTTGAGGCCTGGGAGGAGTCGCATGATGCTCTTGGCGTCTTCTGCGACTTGTCTAAGGCATTTGACTGTGTAAATCATGACACTCTAGTCAGGAAATTACACCATTATGGCGTGCGAAACACGGCTCTCAATCTTCTGAGATCTTATTTGAATAATAGAATTCAGAGGGTTGATATTAATGGAAAAATCTCAACAGGAGCTGCGGTTACCATGGGAGTTCCGCAGGGTTCAATTCTGGGACCATTTCTATTTCTTGTATATATAAATGACTTACCTTACTACGTAAGGGATAATCACGAGATTGTATTGTTCGCCGATGATACATCATTAATATTTAAAATCAAAAGAAAGTTACTAAATTATGACGACGTGAACGATGCTCTCCGTAAAGTTGTGCATTGGTTTAATTTAAACAACTTATTATTAAATGCTAAAAAAACTAAATGCATTAAATTTACTATGCCCAATGTAAAAATAGTAAAAACCAATGTACAAATAAATGGTGAAGAGTTGGATCCTGTTGCGTCTACTACCTTTTTGGGCATCACACTAGACGCGAAACTCCAGTGGGGACCGCATATAGCAAAGTTAGCAGGTAGACTAAGTTCAGCGGCTTATGCAGTCAGAAAAATAAGGCGTCTGACTGATGTAGAAACGGCAAGAATTGTTTATTTCAGTTATTTTCATAGCATTTTGTCGTATGGGATTCTTCTTTGGGGAAATGCAGCAGATATTAATTCAGTATTTGTGTTACAAAAGAGAGCTATTAGAGCTATTTATTGTCTTGGACCCCGTGTTTCTCTTAGAGAAAAGTTTAAAGAGATAAACATTCTTACCGTAATATCGCAATACATTTATGAAAATCTATTGTATATGAGGAAAAATATCGCACATTTTGATCAAATATGCGATATTCATAATATAAATACTAGGAATAAACATAAATATGTGATACATGCTACTCGTCTCCATAAAATTAGTAATACTTTTGTTGGTCAATGTGTACGCTTCTTCAATAAACTTCCTAAGCATATTGTAAAACTACCAATAAAAAAATTTAAAATCACTATAAAAGACCGCCTCTGTAAAAAAGCTTACTATCGTATTTGCGATTATCTGGAGGATACAAATGCTTGGGATTAAGTTGCTCGGATTCACTCATGTTTTATAATTTGATTGTTTATATGTTATATATTGTTTTGTTTTTTTTTTTTTTTTTTTTTTGACATAATAATTGAATTTATATTGTTACTTGCAATTTGTAAAATATATATATAAAAAATATAACAATAAAAGACCTACGCTGAGTTTCTTGGTGCTTCTTCTCAGGTCAGTGGGCTTTTCCGAAGCACTGGTAGAATCCTTTAGATGATATTGTAAAAAAATGACGTGTAAAAGTGCCCTTAGGGGCCTAATTACTGAATAAACGATTTGAATTTGAATTTGAATGAATTGCCAAATAAGTTCTTAGTTTAATATTAATTCGAGGTCCGATTTTCTGGATGTTAAGATTATTAATGTATTTTTAAATACAATTGAAATCTACACTAATATTATGAAGCTGAAGAGATTGTTTGTTTGGTTGAACGCACTAATCTCAGGAACTACTGAACCGATTTTGATAATTCTTACACTAATAGGAAGCTACATTACTCTTGAATGCTATAGGCTACTTTTTATCCCGCGAAAATATTATTATCCTGAAAAAACATTTTCACGCGCGCGAAGCCGCGAGCATCACCTAGTATAAAATATAGTGCCAATTTCATAGTTTGTAAACACCGTTCCATTCGGATGATCTTGAAAAATTGTTCAAATATTCACTGGATCCCCACAAACGCGAACTTTAACTAAATAACACACACGTGGAGTGCAGCTTAATTCCCACGGGACATCTCGACTCATTGTAACTAAAATTCCTAAGAAATAAATAGTTTGCGTCCATTAGTTAACCTCGCACCTACACCTCGGCTGTGCTGTGCCAAGACTAAGGCTGGGTTATTTCATCCGTGGTCAGTGGTCAGGTAACGTTAAAGCTCTTATCACATTGGCGAATTGAAACGAATTTACAAAGAGGCGAGGGCGCTGTACGCTCGTCCAATGTTATAAGACCGTTAAGTTTACTTGACCATGGATAAAACAAACAGACTCAGTGATAAGAATAGGTAACAGATTCAATATTTTATTTTATGACTATGGAAAACATACTTGGATAGTCCAAGGGAAGGGAATTATAAATAAAGTCTTCCAAAATAGGGTATGTCTCATAAATGATACGCAAAGGGTGCACGACCACATCCTCAAAACATAACTCCATAGCCATTACCTACTGTGTGTGTATCGCCACACACCCTCACTCGTATTTCTACCATTTATTGTAATATCACTTGCTGATATAACAAAAAAAAGTTTATTTAGCCATTATATTTGCTATTTCTAAACTTATTGTACAAAATTAAATATTATAATTACTAGCCTGTTGTGAGGCTGCATTCTGCTAATTTAGATTACAAAACTTCTCACATGAGAGGAGTGCTGTGCCAAAAAACAATATAAATAAAATAAATATTCACAAAAATCATCCACACGTAAGTTTACGGGTTATGAGCCGCGCAAACCTGTTGGGCAAACAGACAAATTGAATCGCCGAGGTGTCGCCTCACGCTTGAGGCACGTATCATTTCTATTATAACGGGATATAAATTCGGTATAGCGGGGTTCAGTGTCAGCGGGTTGTATGGATTAGTATTGTATACTCAAGTATATTTATGTTACTTAATTAAAATCTGTTTAGTCTTCAGAGAGGTACACTAATATAAAAAATTATTAGGAAAAAACATTATTTAAATACAAACTTTTAATTAAATCAAACTTTGTTTTATACTATGTAGAGGAAAAGGCTTGTCGCGAGATTTACTTTTGTCAAGATCAAGTTACATAGTTATTGTATTGTTTATTTTTGGTAATTAAAATTAGCGGTGAATATATACATACTAACATTGTAAGTTAAATAAAAGATAATTTTTATTTTTTTTCCCTAAAAAGTAAGCCTGATATACTATGCCTGAGTAACATAAACTTTATTTTATTTTGATTTTCTTTGTCCCGGGAAAATTCTATCATTTGAGCGTTAAAGGACGCTTAACCGCTTTTATTACTACACTGTTATTGATGCTAGAACCACTGCAATTTACAGTGCTAATAGAAAAAATCTTTTGATATAGCAACCATTCGACTTACCGAATTTTCGTCATAACAAGACTCAGGGTCTGCCAATTCGTGTCCTTCACAGAAGTTACGCGACATGTGTTATTTTAAATCCTCTACCCACGGGCAGGGTCCATCAGAACTTGTTTACACATTTTATTAGCACGTTATTTCGTTTACGCGTTTACCTTACGTTTTGAGCTTTTTAACCGGCTACAAAAAGAGAGGTTCTATTCTCTATTACAGAGTTTATTAAAAGTGATATATTTTCGGTGATTGTTTTTTCTGCAGTAGTGCTTATTAGCTCTTTTGGTAACTTTCTATGAAATGAACCAGTTTATTCGTTTTCTAGTATTCTACAAAAAACACATATTTCTACAAAGAATATATTTCATCCCACGGCATAAAGTCTAGCATACTTCTGAGCATTTCCCAAAGGAGAAGGTATCCATGGTAGATATAAACGACAAAAATATTATGCAAATTGACCTGTATCACTATTCAAGGGTCGAAACTCGAAGCGGCACGATTGTCAAAATTAGGTCACCCAGAAACTGGATTAATTGGCATAAATTGACTGGCCGTGCGGCCCGTACGCTTGGACCTTGCAGCATTATGCGTTTGATAAAAGATAAAAGATCGAAACTACACTTTTGGCAGAATCCAGGCAAATTCAAATACTTTTCTGGTTGCCTATTTTCACTATATTGTTATTATATTATTCCAAAATGTTTAGTTTAATATGTTAGTTTTATAGGCGACAGTTCTTTTGTATGCCACGGGCCTTCTATAAGTCACCACAGATTTTTTGGTGTCGCCAAGCAGCAGTCAGCAGACATTACTGATTAAACTAAAAATCTTCACACCAATTTTTTTTATTACATCGTATGCCGTTCGCATGATGGTAAGCGATATGACCACCCATAAACAGTAGCAACACCATCCAGCAACTTGAGTTACGAAGTACTGTATGCCTTCCAGGCAACTGTTAAGCGAAAGTTGTGCAATAAAGCTTATTACAAGATTTCGGAATACCTAGACGATAAAAATGCCTGGGAATAAGTTTTTTTTTTTTTATGTATGATTTTCTTTGGAATCATTTTCTTTCGATCCAGTATTTTATGTATGTGTATATATATTTTTTCCGTATAAATATAATTAATTGTAAACGGCTTGTATATGACATACACTAACTGTCTGTGCCTGCGGCGGCGTCATGTGCCGGGTCGGCCACTTCCCTGCAACATGGTTGAGGAGGCCGATGGCTGGCACATGCGTCATACTCGTGAACGGGTGCTGCTTGTGTAGACTGGTCTGCCCATTTCGCTTACGATGTCTAAGTACTAATCACATAAATACAATTTATAACACAACGTAAATGAACAACATTGTTCTCATATTTATTTATTTTTATGAATCTGAATAATAAGTCGAAATAAATCATTTATTATAAAGATTACAAACTCTATAAAATTAAATCATCAATATTTATAATTAATAGCTGTACTATATTAATGATGCTTGATAATAAATATTACAGTATAATATTATATGGTACTGGCAGATTTTTTCTTGAAACAGGAACATGACAGTGGTGTCTTGGTAGCAGAAATAGACAACAAATTTTGTAGTGTTTATAAATCAAGCGTAGCCATAGTTACTATTATAATTACGAAAAAAGAACTCCCAACTGTTTTTCATATTTTATACTTCACAATATAACTTATCAAGCTTAGTGAATCGCTAAATACGACTTTACCAACTGGCTTACAAGCCCTTTGTCATTCTTGGCAAAAAGCCGTCTGAAAAGTCGCAAAAAGTATTTTAAAAACCTAACTGAAACTCATCACGGACTTGCGTCTACAAAAAATTAAAAAGCCCGTTCCTCATAAGCCCGCTGCGTTATTACCCTGGGCAACGCAATATGTGCACTGACTGGCTTTAAAAACAATTGGCGTGGAGCACAATATGAGCGGGCCATTGTACCTGCCAAGAAATTAGTCCCGGCTGCCGTGATTGCGGCTCAAACTGAATGGTGAATGGGTTTTTATAACAGTTTTGGTTGATTGGAGTTTTGTTTACTAAAAATATTTATTAAATTGTTTGAGATTGTTGTAGGAATGTAATAATTCTAGTAAGACAATTTATACGTAGTTAAAATATAATTATATAAAATTATCGTTTCGGTTTTATATTCTGCCCGACGCGACGTGTCGATATACTCTGCTGATTATATCAATATTGGGCTCGGTGACGTGGGATGCCCTAGTTCTACTCACCCTGCGGAGATGAAATACTCTTTGAAGCTAATCTACCTATGCCTATGTACCTTTATATACTTATAATGTCAGGGCCTAAATAGGAAACCTAAATAGCCTTAATAGAGAGCATAGAGAGCATAAGAAAGAACCTAATAAGAAAATATTACACGAACATTTAGAAGTGAATAGTAACAGTACACCCACGGATAGGAATGTAAGTGACTTACCGCTGCGGAGGTAGATCGGTTGAATCACGCGAGAAATAAGTAAGATTGATGAATTCTGCGGATCTCGGTGAATAAATAGCTTACTTAACGTTTACTTTCATTTTTTTCAATTCAGTGTATGGATTTGCATTTTATTCAGTTATTTATCATGGAAACCACATTGTAACTTCATTATTTCCTAATCAATAACATCCTGAAAAAGACAATTAAGCGATGGGAAACAATTGATATCATATCACTATTGGCCATGATAATCTATGAACCAAAAACTTGTATAAGCTAGAAAAATTTGAAGTAGTTTAATATGTTATTAGAGAATGTTGTTGAATTATACTTCATGCAAAAGATGCATTGATATATTTTTTTGTTTCGAAGATGAGCATGAGTTTATACATAATTATTTTACGGGCCAGCCTTCTCTTAGTTGGTAGGTAGTTGATCCTAAACTCGTATCAAAGAATATTTTCCCCTATAACTGTTATTATTTAAAAAAAAAATATGGGTACACACAGAATGTATAGTTGTCTATTGCTTGAGCTGATGAAAAAAAGCGAATAAGTGTAGTTAAGACCTGATTTAATTAATAGAAACGTCTATAGAAAACTATAGTTAAACGAGCATGACGTGACGTGATTTAGATATGTTAAGAGGGGTTAAGAAAGCAAAAATAGATAAATACGATGTGCAAACCAGATGGAATTTCATATGAATCATACCACTATCTGTTGGCATAGTTTCGGAGAATATTTTTTTATGATCTCGGATCCGGCTTCATTTTTGGTAGGTATCTGAAGAGCCATTCAACCGCGCACTAGTAATCAACGGTTCTGATATGTGTTGTTGTTGCATGACTGCGTGATGAAACTCCAACGTATTGTTGATGGTCTGGTACTTTGGAATGATTTTTTGTGTGCTATGCTAGACTTTGGAAGTCTTTAAATATAAAATGGATGTACTCATTTGATGGTTAGTCAATAATTATAGCCAAAGCATTTACTTACTGGGAATTATAAATAATAGTTGTGTACGCAACTACGCTCGCGTGAATGACCTTATCCGAAATAAGTCTCACTACTAAATAAAATTTACTTGTTAAATCAGGCATAAAAGTAAATCATACCAGCCCAAGTAGGTACTTATAACGAGTGTGCAGGCACAAAATTAAACTTTCAATTAAAAGTTTCCAGTTTGTTCTGTGGCTGCCGAGCATTCTTACCGGCTGACGTGCGGACGAGACGTGTGGAGCGACTGGGTGAGGTGATTAAAGAAAATCCCAGAGGGTTTCGAGAGATTTCTGGATAGTAGTAGGAACGTATATTAGTTTAACATACATTTGTCTGAGAAGTTAAGCAGTCCTGGAAAACATAATGATGTCAACCAAAAAAACTGATGCACTTCGAAATGTCGATGATCCCAAGCTCACGGAAAGAGTGGAGGCTCTAGGTACGCGGAGAGATATCGGATCTCTCTGTGTATTCTGTCAGCTCTTCCACGGGGAGTTCATCCGTACTTCGTGGAATTGATCCGTAGCAGCAAGTTGCACTTTCAACCATCTTTTTTACCGCGCACGTGCAAACTATGGAATGAACTCTCTGCATCGATGTTCCCTGAGCGCTATGACTTGTCCTTCCTTAAACGAGGCTTAAAAAGAGTGCTCACCTCCAGGTAGGCAGCGGCTTGGCTGTTCCCCGGCTTTGCATAAGTCCAGGGTTAGCGAGTGCCGCTTACCATCAGGCGGACTGCATGCTCGTCTGCTTACTTAGACAATAAAAAAAACTTACTTCATGTCATTCTTATACCCTGATGGCATAAACGCCAATATCAAGAAATTTCCTTGTATATTTGCTACATACCTTGCTTTTCTACCCGTTTAGGAGTAGATACGGCCTTGTTTTGTTTTTGGTTTGATGGTCAATTTTTATATAGATAGTTACATAAAATATATACAAAATTCCTCCGAACATATTTTGTGACACAGTGGCACGCAGGCGGTTGGTAGTTAGCGCGGGAAAACCTTCTCCAGCGATGTATTTACATAAATTTCATCACGGGCTTTTTTTTTTTTTTTTTTAACTTAGCTCGGCAAAAAGACTTCACCGCGCCTGATGTTAAGCGAAGTGAAGTCCAAACAAAATGTCAACCGGTAAGGGATAAGATTATCCCTTAACGGTCGACACAATTATGCCGGCCTGCTAATTGCTTCTTCACGCTCCGCTTGAAGGACCCCATGTTGTAAGACGGAGGGAACACGTGTGCCGGCAAACTGTTCCACAGCTTAATGGTACGGCAAAAGTATGAATTTCCGAACCTTTTGGTACGGGCCGGGATGGAGGAGACCACGAAGCTATGGTTCCGTAAGCCAGCACGCGTGGTTCTGCGGAGGAAAGGTGAGGAAGGCTGAAACGAACCACAATAGCTACCATAAATTGGTAGTTTCTATTTCCTGTAAATGGTATGACGTTGTTAACTAAAGTATATTTTATGTAGTGAGACCTTTATCTCCCACGTGGTAAGCAGAAAATTAATTGACATATCAATCGCCCAAACAAAATACTTTGTTTGTAACCCATCACGAATTTGACGCTATTAGTTTCCGGGAAAATGGTTAGATACTAGATACACCAGTTAGGCCTCTGGCTACCCCTTCGTAGATAAAGGACGAAGGAGGAAGTTACGTGCAAATCCAATACTATTTATAAGAAACAAACAAAGCCCCAGTCTGTTAGAACTCTCAACTCAGGCCCAACTCGCATATCCATCAAATTGGCGTTGTAACTAGCTAATATCGCTCGGCGGCTTAGCGCGTTCATAACTTTGCACTTACCGCGAGAGAGAGGTGCGCAGAGGCGGTGCGAGGGGGGAGAGTTGGCCCTCTGCTACTCGGCCTTATCATAGTGTCCGTAGTGGCTTTTATATCATGTTAAAATTAAATCAGTTTGAATTTCTATTTAGTTTGCTTTTATTTTTGTTTTTGGTTAAGTCGCGTTGTGGTATATTTTTGTTTGATACGAATATATAACTCCTTATCAAAACATCACCTATCGCATGTATCATTCATTAGATACGCAGAATATATTTGCCTTTATTTCATCTATAGTCTCCACATTGGTTAAAATTTCAATCACTAGCAACTAATAAACGTAGGGTTTAGAAAACTGTCACAATATATTATATCGATGTCTTCTAGTCTAACCATGTCATGCGTTTTGTATTATAGTAAAACATTAACAAAATCCATGGACATTTGGAAATGTCTCGCAATACCGCATCTTTACCCGAAGTCCAGGAGCGAGACAGGATTACCGCGAGCTGATGCATAATAATCCCGCTGCGACCCGTGCAGACTAATATTAATCGAGTCGTCCCGGCAATTTCCAGTCTGCGAGCTCGCATAATCTACTAAGTGAAAATAGTTCTGTTCTGAAATTGTTTAAATTATACTCAATCATATTTGAGTAGGTAAAATAAGCTTTGTAAAATGTTAATAATGACAGACTAGGTTCATCATTCAAGAGGTCCCTAAGAAAATTTTGATGACAAATCTCATCTGGCACATATAAATAATTGTAATAATTCCAATGCGATGGTTTGTATGTTATCGTTGATTTTAGAATCAATAAACTATTTTTATTATTGCCATGAATGTTGTGAACAGCTTCACGGGCTAAATTAGCTTTTTCTGATAAAATATTTGCAAGAGATATAATTCTTATATTATATCCAACTAACTAATCGACTGATTACCAAAAGCAATAATATACTTATAATATACTTTGATAGACAATGCACACCCGAAGCACCAGTAGCATCACTGGATTAGCATGCATTATTGAGACGTGCGTTTGAAATTCTAATGCGGGGTCACTCGGGCTAATTCGGTTTGCATCTAGTTCCGAAACCCTCTGATGCTGACCTACATTCGGCCTAGTACTGAACTCGTCAATAAACGGATTGATTTGCTAAATATCCTCGGGACGAACGTCCGTGAGTTCACATCTGTGTTGAGACAGTCTTTTTTGTTTTTGTAGCTGAGTATGGCAGGACTTTCATGGATATGTGAATGGTCCAGGTAGGTAGCACCAGGTTATCAATTTGCAAGTTTTTTTTTCGGATTTAGGACATCTTAGCTGGCATAATTATTTTATTGTGATACATCTTAGTATGACGAGCTCATTCAGGAGTGAGATTTTTTTTATTTGGTGCTCTGGTGTTGTTGTTCTAGGCAACTGTAATACGAACCATCAGACTAGTAGCTGACTCGTCTCGTCATCTAACTTTATAAAAAATAAAAATCAGCACGTCACCCTATAAGTTATGTTAGTAACAAGGTAGTTGAAGTATTGTAAGTATTTGTATAGTAATTGTATTAAGACGCAATATTGACTGCTTAGACAGCCCATTGCGGCAAACGTCATGTTTCTCGTGAAACAAGTTGATAGCGTCTGCGCCGCACAATGTTTTTAAACTATCGATGGCAAAAGACTCGTCAGCACCTTTATAAATCACTCGATAGTCTTGTCAACTCTCAATACATAAACCCATCGTGTCTAAAAGTTCCAAGAGCTATGGAACAATCAGACAACTTATGATTATTGCCAGAAGACACCTCAAGCGAACGAACTTATCCCATTAAAGTTCGCCGCTGACAGAAGGGTAATTATTCGGAAATAGACCTGCCCCCTTCCTTCCCGACCCACCGCCCCTCGTCACCTTTGTAATGTGCAACTGGTATGATGTGGTCATTTGTATGCGCGATCGGCCCATTCGCATATTCAAAGGCCTTTGTCTTGATTTTGATGGTCCCCAACCTTTGGTGTTAAATTGATATTAAGCAGTCGTTTGGTTTGGTAGTATAAGGTTAGCAAAAGTTCCAGGAGGTACAGGCTTAAAGTGAAATTCCTATTGTCAGATGTGTAAGAAATAAAACATATTCTACACATTGTTCTCTTTAATCTGGGTAAATCTACTGCTGATTTAACATGTTACATCGAACTCAAAATGACTGAGCCCTGTACAGTGCCATATTACGGGACCTTTTAATCCATAGTTTTATGTGGTGACACCGATGATAAGTTATAACGTTTACCATTTTGCAAAAAAGCGTCAATACCCTAGGTGTCAGTGGAACGGACTTCCAAGACGAATGTCCACAGGTACAAAACCCAAGACACACAAATCTAAATATTCTATAGTTAAGTGCCTATTCTTTCTGAATTAAAGGAAAACATCGTGAGGAAACCTGCATACCTGAGAAGTTTTGTGAGAAGGTATGTGAAGCCTGCCAACCCACATTAGGCCAGCATGGTGGACTAAAGTCTAAACCCTCACAGTGTTAGACTTGGCGCGTGCTCCTGGAGTATATAATACAGGGCTGGTATTATTATAACGGCTACCATCAGTCTACTTGCTTACCAGACGAGTAGCTCGACTCGTCATCCAGTGAAAAGTTTGTAGTCACCTGCCCAAATCTAAAAATAAAAATAACACTAACAGGCATGTTTCGGGTATCAAAAGATTCCACTGCAGTGAGTGGGCCCGCCTCGGCCGCTTTGTGCAATGTGGGCCACGAACAAAGCGCGCCAACAACTCCGCGGCGGCAACACTCGCCGTGCGGTTTATATTTCGTAAATTAAGTCAGATTGTTTGGTGTGAAAGTTTCGTTTGAATTGTCGCCTAGTTTTAAATGTTATGTACGTTTTATTGAAGTAGTAGACATGCCTGTTTGAGAGCAATATGAGTGAGTAAACTTCAACGGATTTGGAACCGGTGACGCCTTGTATTATTCAGGACACTCACACTGATATTCAACCATATATTTGAAGTTATACTTCCTTTCGCGCGTTAGGGAAAAATGATGAGAGTAAATTTTTACGATGCGCGCGCACATCGTCACGCAAAACCGACACCCTGAAGTTAGCTATAGTCGACATTTTAATTTTGAATTTTGAACGTAGAATTAGGCGAAAGAACAAATTTTTAAAAAGATTTTTATCTTGTTACGCCAATGAAGTATAACTTCTAACGCGTGTACATAAGTACACACACACTTTTTTTATTTTTTATTCCAGTAACAAAAGAGATAACGTTCCTCGATAGTCACTAGAATTATGCCCGTCTGTCCCATTGGATGACTGTCTAACTTTAGAACACGTCTCATACATACGAATAAATGTAGAAATTCATTATATGTTCTTTGGTCGGTATTCAGCCGCATACAAACCTCATCCGGTACCCTCCTAGCAATCCAAGCAGACAAACCCTACACAAGTATACATTCACGCGCAGTTTAACAGCACAAAACTTTCAACTACATCTGCGCATAATTCCATAATTCCCTGTAACACAATAAGGCTGGGAACAAAGGTGGCGTGCGCCGCTTCCGGCGGATGTGACGCGTCGCGACCTCCACCCCTGGTATAATTGCGGCTGGAGCACCGGACCTACCTTCGCTCCTTTTATGTGGGGGCGACGACCGACAAGCTCGGTGCCAGCTGCCAGACAGGGGGCGAAGGTTTCACGGTCTATCAGCTGGTGACCCTGGCGTGAAGTTACCGAGCGTTGAACATCCGATTGTTTTAAATTACTGAAAGGCAGAGCAATTGTTCGAGAAGGGAATCGTACGCAATTTTTGCTGGCAATAATTGTCAGGAGATTATCGCACTATACTGTTCAGACGCAGGAGAGGACTAAAAACTCGCATGTGATTATATTGTACAAAAATCATTCATGCTACTTTCTCGACCAGTGTTTTACAAACTATACTGTTTAATGTCTTTGGTTTTACACATTGACATTTTTTCTCGAACATGCGAGTATCGTACAAATTGTTTTCAGTATCTGTCAAAAACTTGTATAAGATTATTGCTTAGGAAAGGCAACTCTTGTCTGTCAACACGGGCGAGAATGCCTCGGCATTGCACACGTTTAGTCGGAGCAACTTTTTATGTCCTTTCAAGTATTGCACGTGAAAGACAAGAAAATTGCTGCATCTGAATGAAGCTTTAGAGTACAATCGTCTATTTCTGTACAGCAACAGTATGCAGGTATTATGTTTAATTTACTGGAAATTATGATACGTAAATGTAATAACGTTGGTTCTGCCCTGTTTTCGCACTAAGACCTCAAATGTAGTTCTCGCGCGAGCACAAGGCAGCGCTAAGCAATGCTTTGTTATTCAAAATGCTAATATTGGTACTATGATCAACATCAGGTACGTTGCCTGCTCGCCTATTCATTCAGTTATATGCAAACTATCTCCGTTCAGTGAAAAATATTGATCACACGCTATAGTGAAAGTTAAAAGAAAAAATCTATTCATAAAATCTCTGAGCTCTAACCAAGTTTTAATAAGGTTCTTTATAATTTAAAAACTCCTTTAGATAAATATGTAAACCCCACTTTCACATGGGTGCAAATATTCTATACCACTATTAGCTGCACATATTTTATGCACGACGAACAAATAAACTCGTACGGATATGCACCCTCACAGTCGTCGCGTAACAAAAGTTTGTCATTATGAAATGCGCCTCGGGAGTTTACTTAGAGACCACTATTTACGAGTACGTGCGACGCCACACTATCGGCGGCACTTTGTTTCAAATTCAATAACATCGCCGGGGCGACACCTTTATGTCATAGCAAATCTAATTTGCCCTAAGGCTGCTTTTTAAAATGCGAAGTTGGGATAAAAAATAAATTATTTGCTATTTTTGTATGACGTTTTTGTTTCGGTGGTGTGTATGGCTAGGTTTTGTTTGCGGCCTTGGCTTTTGTTCTCCGATCAAATGAAAGTTTGTGGGGTTAAGATTCTAAAAACTC
Source organism: Sphinx pinastri (assembly GCA_947568825.1). Lineage (NCBI taxonomy): Eukaryota > Metazoa > Arthropoda > Insecta > Lepidoptera > Sphingidae > Sphinx > Sphinx pinastri. The sequence continues at coordinate 489,829 of OX387617.1, forward strand.
TAATTTACTGGAATGAATTCATGTCCGATGTCGCGACTGATTTGTTACTTACCCCTGCTCTTAAAAACTGATGACCACTTTGCGTCTCTTCCAATGACATTATAGGGTGTAAATGATACTGTTGATCATATGTGTTTATTGCATACACCTGTAAAAGTAAATTGACATTGCGGAGCGGAAGGAGAAAGCAACTTGCTGATCTGAAACACAACAAAGCTCCCACTTTTCGTCAATTTTCAACAAAAGAAAGAAGCCAATCAACATAATATTATACGTAGAACTGTAGTACATAAAACAACATACGTTGTTTTTAGCTCGCACAGCGGCCAGTGTGTCCCGTGCGGCCCATCATTGGCGGGAATTACTACACGTAATAAAATGGACCATCGTAAAATACAAAATTCTTACCACGAGCGCCCTCTCGAGACAGCCCTTTGTAAACATATAAAAATATTGTATCTTTGTAATATCGGTGTCTAACAATCCCTCTTTTGAGCTAAAACCTCATAGCTTGTAATTAGCGATTAAGCACGAGAGGTGGTTTTATGTTGGTTTGTGGGTTGCCAGCCTCTTCGTGTACCCTTGCCAGTATGTATCATCCAGGCGGAGTGGATCTGGATATCATCTTGGATCACGAAAATATTGTTAAACCTAAGGAGGCTGTAGACTATATTTATCTACAGAATAGACCACTGCCTATCAGAAAATCAAATTTAAGTGACAGCTTGCTGTTGTGTTTTATATGTGAATTATTTCTGGAGATAACACTCCGTCCCTAATCAAAATGCTGGCCGGAAATGTTTCCAAGGCGTTGTAGGTGTTTATGGGCGGTGGAGATCACTTTGCATGGATGAGTGATCTGATTGCTCATTATCAGTAATTATCATCGCTCGTTAACTGGCCTTAGGTCAAAAAGATACAGTACTTCAGCTTTTAAACCAATTTTAGTCTGACGTTGATAGAGAGCTTTCTTCAGCGAAATAAGCGTTTCAGCTGCAGCAAACGGAGACTCGTCAAAATATTAGCTAAAATTTAGCGGATTGTATGGTTTTCGGTTTTTATGTATACTGGCTTGTCAAAGTTACGTCACTGATGGTACGTGAAGTTTTCATTAATTTCACTTGGTGGATAAAGTAATAAAAACTGCTTTAATACTATTGAAATTAAACTATTATAACGGATTTTATCGCGGTTTTTTATTTGATTTTCCTCCCGACGTTTCGAAGGCTTTGCAGCACTTCGTGGTCACGGGGCGGACTGAGGTGTTGGTGGTCCGAAAAGTTAGTGTTACAAATCTACCTTCAATTTACAATTATACAATTTAAAGATGTTAGTCATTGTTTGCGGTCCGGTCTACGCAGTAAGAGCTCACAATGTCTTGAGGTCTGGCAGCAGGTCTTTTGGGGCCCGATTTAATTAGATGTATGACCGGGTCCCAGGCTTGTGCAAGTTTCCAACCATCTTCTCTATTGAAATTAGGATGTTTTTTGATCTCAATAGCCTCGCGGATCATCCTAGGCAGGAATCGGTGTTCTTTGGCAAGGATTTGTGGCTTGTCGAATCTAAGGTAATGGTTGGAGCCTTCCTCTGAGTGTTCAGCTACTGCAGACTTCGTAGAGCGTCGGTGTTTAACATCAGCTATATGTTCTTTTACGCGGGTCCCTATATGTCTTTTTGTTTGTCCAATATAAGAGAGGCCACAGTCGCAATCTATCTTGTATACGCCCGGTTCTTGTAGAGGTATATGGCACTTGACAGGTGGTAAAAATTGACTAATCTTCTTAGGCGGCTTAAAATAAGTTTTTATGGAAGCGCGCTTCAGGATGTAGCCAATCTTGTCAGTGACTCCTCTTACATAAGGTAATACAACTGGGACACGATCAACTGTGGCTGGTTTCACTCGGTCTCTGTGACGGCGGCGTGGAATTTGGAGCTTGTTGTCTCGCAGTACTTGCTTGACATGTTGCAGCTCAGCAGCCAGGTGTTTCTCGTCACAGATTCCTTGTGCTCTCTGAAACAAACACTAACTTTTCGGACCACCAACACCTCAGTCCGCCCCGTGACCACGAAGTGCTGCAAAGCCTTCGAAACGTCGGGAGAAAAATCAAATAAAAAACCGCGATAAAATCCGTTATAATAGTTTAATTTCAATGTCTAACATTCGCGTAAACATAAGGAATCATTATGCTTTAATACTACCTAGTTTTTATATGATAACGCTATGAAATGTCAATTAAAAACATACGTACAAACGTACCGTAAACGCATACGTACGTACATTAACACCTTTATCAAAGATTTTCCCTGCGGTTTCAATTGCTCAATAATTTACAAATACGAAAACATTAAAATATGTCTATTCTATGCATAATACATACTACAAGCTTTTACCTTCGATCTTCGTTGTTATTAACATTTTCGGCACGACTATATCGCCTCACGCACACGAACCATCTAATTGTATATTTTATGAACAATATTCATTTTTATAATGTATAATACTGCGGGCGGGGTGCGTAGGTCGGGGAGCGCGGTAGAACTCGTAAAATGAAATGTTATAGCTGTCGGGGAGTAAAAGTGTCATATATTTAAACGCTGGCCTATAAAACGGCATTGACGTCGCCCGACCCGCGTTAAATTAGTTTATGGTGGTGCGCTCGCGTCGCGAAGTAATGCTCGTGTGGGGTGACGCTTCCGATGGAGGCACGTGAGGTGGGAAATGTCATCGATATTCAAGCGCAGTGTTCATTGTGAATCATCGCTCGATTTAATGGTGGAAAACATCACGAGAACTCGCATGCTCTTCAGAAAAGTTTTGAGAGTAGGATATTGAATGAATAATACAATAATTGAATTCTGAAATGTGCCTCACACTAGTTAATTATATATCTACCCAGCATCAAGATGGAATATTGTACAGTGCCGGTATTAATAAGCGTAGTAATTATAGAGTGTAGGTTTTATTCCGAGAAAAATCTCACGGGCGGAGTTGCGATCAAACTAAAGTATCAGAATAAATGGAAACTCATTAATCTCCATACAACCATGATCCTGTAAACAACTGAAACAAGCTCGTTGCACTTTTACCGGAACTAGAGTCATAAATCAGAAAGTCCGTTCGTATTTGTATGGCACAAATCCGACGCCGGGAGATGCATTGTACAGTTTATTTAACTGACGTTAAGTGACTGCAGATGTATAGCTTGATACGTAAGTGAATAGCGTGTAAATTGCTAGAATAATAGGAAGCTTGCCTTATCTTAGAAATGCAATAATACCAACTAAACAGAGAATTAAAAAGATCTGTATAGCATTGAACTGAGTCATTATAATATTCTTGCCTTGGTAAACGTATCGGTCTGTGTAATAATTTTCAATGTCTTGCTATGTTGTAACATAGCACCAAACGAAGCAAGACAAAACCGTTGTTATATTACATATACAGCGTTGACAAGCAAGGCGGTAGATGTAGAGTCTCACAATGTCAAATAATTGTAGCACAATACAGTAGGAAAGAGTACACATTTTAGGGGACGCCTATGTTTAGCAGCGAACTTCCTGACGCTGGTGATGATAATAGAGTAACTTCCAATTGGTAATACAAGACCCTGCACTGTGACTGGGCAACAGAAATAAACATGAACTTAAAACCATCCACAGTAACTTGCAATAGACAATTCAGTCACACTTATTAGGGCAGACCACTATCTTTTATTAAACAGCCAGTTAATAGTAGCTACGTGTGTCTATTTCCATCATAACAACACTCAATACCGATCCACCCGATAGTAAAGAAAACTCCATTAGTGTTTAAGGTTGTCGCGTCAGTTCCTTAACTTTCTTACCGCGAGGTGTCATTAGACGTGACGTCAGACATGCTGACAGCATGCCGTCCGCACTCCGCACCTAAAAGCACTTTACACTTAATGACGGGGAGAAAGAAACACGCTGACACTCCGCCGTCCGCGGCCGCTCCGGATGCGGGATTTTTTCTTAAACGTTACTCCGCGGTGAGTAGAGTATGCTTACTATATGTGCTTATGATTTTAATCCTTTGTCCTGTTTTTTATATAAAAGCTGTGTCATGTTCTATTAAAATACCTTATAATATTCTTATATAATACATTACCATAATTATACGAGTCAGTGGTTTAGATATTCAATTTTAGACTAATGTTACTCACAAAGTATTGTGTATCACCAACACGTTTTGACTTTAATTTCGATATTTTTCAATGAACTGAGCAAATAACCTTCCAGCGCTAATAAACTGCTACGCAGGCAAGTTTTCTCATTAAATTTGTAGCGTTTTCGCGTTCGTAGAAACTAAATGTACGTCATGTATGTAACTTTCGTATTCGTAGCACTTGTCCAAAACATCCGAATACACAGCTACGACTTCACGTCTTGTTTCGTGGAGCTCTGTATTCGTAGAGCACATACACGTTCGTAGCACGTCTCGTAGCTCATACAAACGCAACAATCTTGTCTTCGTAGCGCCCCAGTAACTCATTCGTGTGGTACACGTAGCGCACTAATTAATTAAGTTACTGATCTACGATAGACATATAAGATTAAAACCAAAAAAAGAAACAATTTTATGTAAGAGTCGTACTAGTTTTAAAATAGCTTTGGCTTTTTAATAAGAAAGTTGAAAACGCGTGTTATGTTGAGAGACACAAATAAAACTGTTTGTCGTGATGGCTGCTGCAAATTAGTAACACCTGACCTTGATGATAACATGGTGCGCCTTTATTATGATATACTTTTCTATATTTGTGAGGTTATTTTTAATAATTATAAAGTACGGATAATTTTTATTATGAAACATATTTTTCTATGTGGGTTTTAATTACTGACAACTGATATTTATGATAATCCAGTGTTAAACGACTTAACTAATGTATACAAATTAACATTTACACAAAACTCTACACAGTTTACCGCACGCCATATCTCTGTACCTAGTCGATGGAGGCTGTGATATGAGGTGCGGCGATCGAGTAACGTTTGTCAGTTTTTTTATACAATATACCCTGAAATATACTAGGTTCTAGGACTGGATAGTACTCTTTCACCTATTTATAAGGTCTAACGGCAGTCTGCAAGTACTTTAAGTGTTTGCGCGTGCTTGACGGATCTTTGCAACAAGGAATTACATAATAACTGTTTATTATACTCAACGGTTGTACAATGAGTGTCCTTAGCAACGAGTGCTTATATTCTAAACATACAGGTAAAGAACACTGGTAGAGTCGCATACAACCGCTACATACTATTGTGTTCCGTGCAGGATACTGAAGTCAGTGTAATTACTAGCCGTTATGGCACTTAGCACCTAATGTCCAATTCCAATATGTTGTGATTGGCTCCAATCATGATAGTAGTTATTAATAAAAATAATTTATCCTCAATTGGAAAAAGCTCAGAGACCTACTCTAATTTCGGTAATGCAGGTTAGCAAGCAACGAGAGGTTGTGAAAACAGTCTGGATAACAATAGGGTCGGTGGCAATGAATAAGATGTCCGGGGGCGGGTAGAGTAACCAGCGCTGCCTCGGCCCGCGCCGGAGACCGGCCAGACCCTCGCTAAATTTCAATTTGCTTCTAAGAGCATGTCGTGCATGCATATTGGCATATCAAGTGCCTTTCAGCGCGTGGTCTGAGTGATAGGCGAGCGTTGCTACAAAAGTGTTTTATGGTAACGAATATGCATGAACTTCTTCTTCTTCTTCTTCATTCTTTAGAAGTCCACTGCTGAACATAGGCCTCCCCCAAAGATTTCCAGACCAACCTGTCAGAAGCGGCCTGCATCCAGCATGAACTTACTGAGTTATAATTTTAAATTATGTTTTTTTAAGGTAAAAGTATATTGATTTAAAAAAATACACTATTCCTACGGGATAGAAAGTATCCTATAATTTTAATCCAGGACATAATATATCTGTGTGGAAAATTTCATCTAAATCCGTTCAAGTGTTTCTGAGTTTACTTCTAACAAACATCCAAACGTCCAAACATTTTCACATACTTTCGCAATTTATAATATTAGCATGATTTCAATAACCAATTTGTTTTGTACTAAAGTGATATAATTTACTTATTTGTAAGTTATCATTATTCGTAACATTTTCTCCGTATAATTCACTAGTAAAGTAAGCGATTGCGTCTCTTTCGTACCGGTGAGGTTCCCGTGAGTCATAATTTATTTATGATGCAGGTCACACCAGCTTATAAAGACGACTGCCTATAAATTACTTAATTTAATTCAATTCAAATTCAAATCATTTATTAAGTAATTAGGCCCCTAAGGGCACTTTTACACGTCATTTTTACAATGTTTTTTATCGTCTAAAAGATTCTACCGGGTAATCAAACACCAAATCTATACCAAACAATAGAACCGCTGTTCACTCAACCTTTACACCACCGGCGCAGAGGTCGGGAACAGTGGAAAGTCGTTGCGTTGTTTAGGAACGGGTGGGTTAAACGAGCCCGAACAGATTATGTTGATATTAATGAAGTTTCGGACAACTTCTTTGGGTATTTGTCAATTACATCACTATACGTTACGAAGATAAGACTCAAATGCGAATGGTAGGGTAACCGATACACAGGCTGGATTTAGATATAAGAAAAGCTGTGAGTGCAGATCTTAATGTCTTAAAAAATTATGGAAATCCTCCTAGGAAAGTTTCTTGTAGCTACAGCGGTTAAAGTAGCTGCCCTTACTGCCCTATCTCAAAAAACTACCCTGTATGTTGCAGAAAAGTGAGTAACAAATATTGTACACGTGGTGTAAAACTCGTTATAATGGTTCATTTCGTGGTCAGTCCATACATCTAATAAAGAAGACTGGGATAACCCTGGAAAATATAGCACGCAGTCTGTTATGAGTCAAGATTATTATTTGACTCTATTGTACAATAACCAAAGTATACAATTTATTTTTGTTACTTATTTTGAAACTCTACATTTTATTATCGTTTTTATGAAAGAATAACACTATAGCCTACAATAAACAATTAGTGAAATCTTTTGAACTAAGAAAAGAGCGTACGATATTATTAGATATATTTTATATGTTTTTTTTTTATATATCAATGTGTGAAATTAATAATTTATTCGAACCTATAAAATGTTATACATTATTTATATTCCGTCAATATTAACTCTACCACCAGTCCGGAAAGAAGTTCTCATCAGAGAAGAATGGGTAATCAAAATTAGTGTAAGTTATAAAATACAGTGCATGATACAGAAAAAAATATACCATCAGTTATTCCCATTCATAAATAATATTATGATCCGAAATTCTCCATTTTTATAATTATCTTATTAAAATGAAGAAGGTAAAAGGGTTTTTTTTCTATTTATTAAGTTCACAAAACTGGTTACAAACAATTGAAATTCATAAAATATAGTCATACTAATATACTGTTATTACACATATTTGCAACCTTCGAGATGTGAACACGACATGCATGAATTAGAAACGGTTGGTAAAACAGGTAATTGACTATCTGATAAGTACGCTTAAGTGTCAAGTGACTGGTACATAAAAAATGTGAAGATTAAATTAAATAATATTTAAATAATATTTTTAAGTATGCTAATTTTAGCAGAGGCAAGTGAACCAAAAAAGATGTCGTACTTATTTGACATGACGTTATAGGAAGAGCACATGCGGTAAAGGGGTGAATGTTGACCGATATTCGTTTTGAACAATGGTAAAGCAAAGGTTTTACGATTCTGTAAACGGCTACTTGGACGAAATACATTAAAATCGAAGACGATGCAACATGTCAGGACAGCTAATCTGAGCGTTCACCAGTTTATATAAGAACAAAATGTCAGCAGCTGTTCTGCGCTTCTGGAGTGTTGTCAGGTTATAATAACGTCTTAGACGCGAATCGTAGGAATAGAGCTTTTTACATTTTGTGTCGCTAAAAGCAAGATAATAAAGGAATCGCTTTTGAACCCTCTCAATTTGATCAGAGTGAACTTGGTAGCATGGGTTCCATATAGGACTGCAATACTCTAGGATGCTACGAATCAAGCAACCATATACGATGACTGACAATTTTGGATCGCGAAAGAGTTTCATCTGTCTAGAGACGAACCCAGTAAGTTTCGTGGCTTTATTTACAATGTGACTTACATGATACCTAAAAGAAGGGATAATGTATACGATTAATACCCAACGTTTATTAAAAAATTAAAGGTAACCAGAAGTGTATACAAGAATATGGAATCAAATCCACACGTCACCACCATCTCGGCGGTGGCGGGAGTCCCAGCACCAAATCGATACACGATAAGCCGTTATTAACCTCCCCATTAAAACATAAAGCCTATTAAATTGTGCCACACACCTGGCCTGTATGGATTTTAGGGTTGTCACCATCTAAGTTTTATCAGGCTATGTTCATGTGTGGTTATTGGGGCTAAAAGTTCATAACATTTTTATTCAATAAAGCACCGGATTTATAATATATTTGTTATGGTGACTCAGTTTTTTGGAGCATATTTTTGAAAAAAAAAGCACTGATTGCAATTCGTACGTAGCATGCATTTTTGTTTCACAGAGAGGTGACCTAAAAAAATGGTCCTCAGCTAAGGTACATAAAATCAGCCAGAAAAATCTATACGGCCTATTTACAAATCCAAAACTGATTTAATGATATTATGACAGATTACCTATGAGATTCTTTGAATTTTGTCGCATGCATGCTCACGCCTTTTATCCCCGAAGGGGTAGGCAGAGGCACAACTAGTGCACCCACTTTTCGCCAAGCGTATTCCGTCCCATGATGTGATAGGGGGCGAGCCTATCGCCATATCGGGCACAAATTGAAATTTGAATTTTGTAGAGGATATAAATAGGAACATTAACTCAACATTAAAAACACTAACTAACATTAGGAACATTAACTATGACTAGTAAGTCATAACATCGCTTACTCGGATTCAAAACTCCACACAAAACACAAAAAGATGTTGATCCACTTAGTCAAGGGCAGTAGAACCTAGATGAATTGAAATTAAATATCAGGTGATTATACATTTTTGGAGAGGTTTACTCAGTAACAACGTATTATTTTTCTTACTGACAATACGGACTACGGTTAATTTATTCCTATTTACGAGTTACTAAATATTAAGCACTTAAATCTTGAATTTGCCAACCCTACGCCTATACCCGTATTTTACATCCTCCTAACTCGCTCGAACGCTCTTTTTATAGTCCAAGAGGTGGCACAGTAAATTCAAGTGGTCGCTCCGGACTTCGCGGAATGTGTAATTTCTTTTTATTTTGTCGTCGTGCGCTGCCGGTTCGGTGACAGGTTTGTGTGGAGAGCACTTGATGCTTAGAAAGATAATGATTCAGCTTCAGTTTGCATTTTCTTTGACATATTTTAAAGTAAAGTGTGTGTTGTTAATATACAGGGGAGGGATAAGGAAATATTAATGGATCGACGGTTTCGTGAAATTGCTACCATCCTATTATAGTGAAGAAAGTCTGTTGATATATTTTACATAATTTGCATAAGCAGCAACCTACGTACGTAAAATCGAGAAACTAACTTAAAAAAATGTTGAGAATCGAACTCAGAACGCAGTTCATACAATTACAAAAAATGAATTAGGGATAACATCATTGGATGGAAATAAACTTGTCGAATGCTACAATAGTCCGTCATTATTGTCTCGATTGGCTATCTAACCATCTCTCATCGGTCGATACTGTATCTGGACACCACTCCGCATCCCTATACCATCAGGCGCGGTGGGGCACTTTGCCTTCAATAAAGGCGTGAACATATATACGTTCTAATCAACTTACCTGTAGTAGTTTTTCGAACCGCTTGAAGCTTGTTCATTACAGCGATAAGACATTTCAAGACGATAATATTGTAATTTGTAATTAAGCCAAACAAATACATTGTTAAAATTGTTTATCCTTTGAATTATAAGGCAGTTGTTACTAATTAATGTCAATTAGTAACACACAAACTCACAAGCAATTATCAGTCGACATAAATCTGCCTCCTTTCGTCAGCCGCGCTGCTTGTTAACGTTCAGCAAATAATTGGCTCCCAGTTCATAACTAGTACTCATTTATTATTCATTTGCTAACAGAATCACATTACATAAGCAAAGACTTTCGCTATTTCTTGGAAGTTGGAACTGTTTATAGATTTCGTGTTGTTTACTGACTTTTGCTCGCGACTCCGGCCGTTTGAAAGTTTATCGTGGAATATAAAATAATTTAAAAAAAAAATATAGCGTAGGTTTCTTTTGAGAAGTGTGCATTAATTTGCGGTGTCCCCATAAAAAAGTAGGTACTACTAATAAGTGCTTCAATCAATTAATCCATCAGCGTATTGCCGTCCACTACGGAACGTAGGCCTCCCCAAGTGAGGGCCAAACATCCCGCTTTTGAGCAGCCCGCATCCATCCACCACCAAGAAATGCTTAAAAATGTACTAGTAACTTACATAGACTCATTTCATCCGCAGCGACCCCATCATCCAGCCAGCTGATCTTCCTGATGGAGCCGCCGCCGCGGCTGTGGTTCTCCAACAGCACCGGCGCGAGGGTCTCGTGCGCCGCGCACGGCTCGCCAGCACCGCTCATATCCTGGATGAGTGAGGATGGGGCGCCCGTCACTGACGTACCTGGACTTAGGTAAGTGACTTGGATGACACTCTTAACTTTACCAGCGGAAAGCTACCAACCTAGTTGAGGAAAGGGACAAAAGAGTTATATTTAAACTGATTAATAGTGTTTCTTAGTAAAGCGAAAAACACAAAACCCTGTTTATTTTAATCAATTTTTAAGTTTTATAAATAAGGTCTACATTTAACGGTACTAACATAATAATCTCTAAATTTAAGGATTTACCAAATAATATAAACTGAAAAAAAATCAAGGTCAAACCTCCCACTGGCAAAACAAACCAGCCCAAACAAACTTCCTCGCCGCCCACAAGTTCATAAATATTTACCAACAATACAACTTTGCGCATACTCCCTAAATTATACAGCACGTCTAACAGTCATCATGGCGCGGCGGTTGGGGAGCCGGCTTTCGAATTATAAGTCACGAATGTGATCACTCACATGAACGCATGGACGAAACGGTAGTTCCTGGTCTAATAGATAATAATAAATAACATAAGAAAAAGCTTTCTTTTTCTTATGTTATTTATTATTATTTATTAGACCAACATCGACAACGACCAAAGAATATTGAAATAAATCTGAAATGTAACCCAGCGACGATATTGAAATATACATTTTTAAAATAAATATTCATGAGTGATAGAGGCATTGCAATACATTACAAGGGTCAAGTTTACAATTACAAACTTTATCTTCTGTCATGGTATCGACTGTAAATAAATAAAAACACTGCTCGACGAAATTAGTCCCGTCCTTAAACTACGCTGTTCTAATTCAGATAACAAATTTCAAATAATTTGAAATCCTCTTGGAAACTGGAGCTTTCATATTATTATACTGCGGAGATTTCTCATAATATTTCCTTCACTATCAAAGCCAGCGATAATTAATAATTAAGTATAATTAATACACAAAAGCATAGCATAATGCAAGTACGTTGTTGTACTTTAATATCACACTTACGTTTCAAGCTCTGAAGCGTACACCAGCGCGTGCAAATCCCTTAAAAGCGCTGCACACAAAAGGTTCACTGCAGTAGATCCTTCATTACGTATTCTCTGTATGGAGCTAACAGAATAGTCAGATTTCCGCTCCTAATCCACCAGACCGGCCTCTCGCAGGCCCCGGTCCGTCCCGCTCCCGGACAAGATTAATGCCGCGTCACACTCCGCCGGGCCCGTTCCATTCGTTCTTTTCACTATCTCCAGTGAATGAATGATGTGCTTTTATCGCTCGGGGACTGGGGCCCAATTAATTCTTGTCTCCGTTGATAAGGCTCATATAAAATTGTTTTGTTTAAGGAAGTAAAGCCGCTTGTAAAATCTGAATGGTGTTGATAAAAAAAAATACAGAAATGAAGGCACGTCTTTTGATTTTATTTTTTCCTTGTCGCGGAGCGGTTGTTTCGAGGCATATTTGGAGATAATTCTAAGGGATGTTTTCTTTTGTTATTTGATTTAACGTTGCTTATTCGGGACCTAATCGCCGTGTTAATCTTTAACTCAATTTCTGGCGTATTTTTTATCTTTTTTATGGTTTATATTATTCTCTTGCCTTTGGTTATTTTTAACATAGCATCAGTTTTAAACACTAACAAATGTCGTTGAGGAATTTGACTAGAAGACATTTCATTGGAATTACAACTTAGATGATCCGCAGCTTGGTGCGGATGTCTATTATTTCATTTAATCCGATTTGTTGACCAAGAAAGTGATAAAAGTGAACATCCAACTATAATTTATTATGTTTTTAAACGTATCCTAGTCTGCATTAAAATAATATACCGCGTCCGGCGTAATTCATAAGAACTGAAACGAACTAGTCGTAAGATTTGACATGGGAATTGAATCCAGAACCCCATAACTCTCTATTATCTAGACCACTAAAATGATAGTTTATATTACAACAATAAAAATATATCAAGCCGCCATTTTGCATAGATTCCACAAACTCACCACAAATGTAAGTCGAAGTAGTTAGCGCTGAGCTAACGCTTCTTTTTATTACTAGTTTAGTTACGTACTTTGTTTAGTTAACAACTACCATTACTCGTGCCTCTGAGTAAATAATATGTTGTGTAAGAAATCTTTTGTTCGAGTAAACTATTAGTGTATCGTACTTTGTACTAATATACTTGTGAATGTTTGTAAGCTAAAATCCAACAAATAATCTTCGAATAGATTTCAGACAAAGATAGATCGAGTACTGAATTAGGCTACTGGCAATAATATTCCAGGAAAACTCTTCCTCGCGAACAGTACTGAAAGCAAAATATTATTGCAAAACAGTTTTAAATTACAGAATCGGTTGGTAATTTCGCCTGTTTGACATAGGATGAGTATTTAGTGTATACTGTGTAGTATAGAATGTGGCGAATATTATGTCCCCTCTTTTTTATAATATTAGGTCATATGTGGAATATAAACAACTAATTAGCCGTTCCACCCACCCCTAATGGTGGTAACGATAACGCGTTTTCCACGCGAAAAAAAGAGGCATAAATGTGACACAATATGTTTTTTAATAATAATAATTTATTTTTTTCTTGATGTTGCTATTTGATTGTACTGTACTTATTTGAAATGCAATAGTCATTATGGCTCTCTCTTTGTTTTGAGTTCGTAAGCTTCCTACCACACCACAGGAAAATAAACTCGACAAAATGTGGATGCATTAGTCTTTACTTACGCCTTCGCAGAACATAATAAAAAGTATGTCTTAACGCTTATCGGCACTTTCATCTTATTTCTTATCCTACTGAAATTTCAAAAACTAACATTTGTCAAAATTCTTGTACGTTTGATAACAGTAAACTCAAAGAACGGTCAATGGATTTGGATGAGCATAGAACCACGTGGAAAATCAAGCTATGATTGGAAGCCACTATGTTCACATTTCTCACGTAAGGATCACGAGCGTAACTCTTACCACCTCAAAAAAATAATGCTACCAAATGTTTTCAACACCATAATTTTGGTAACCATGTTAGCAAAATTACAAGGCCTTCCCAAGTGCATTACCGTCGTTAATCCGACGTCCCTTCCACGTCATTGGAGGCGATGAATTAGTGCGTGCCGCTGGCCACGTTAGCGCGGAGCTGGCCGCTGGACCGCGAACAACCCTTGATGGACGGAATATCCGCTCATTTATAACATCACATATCAGATCGACTAAGCGATTTTCAGACTTGTTTACTATTGAAAAAGTTACGTGTATTTGAAGATTTTATGTATTAAAAAAATTGATTGTGTTTAATATTGTAGGCAATTTTGTGTGCAGCATGGATTGGTGAATCAGATACGTTAATATGGCACAATCATCCCTAGCTAGTTTGCTTCTATTAAGATAGTAGAGGGTTCGTAAGTTCATAGTTTTCCGATTTTAGGTCAACATTGTCTGGCTCGAGTCTATTTGACACTGTTAAATTCAGTGAGTCCAAATGTATTACCCAACGAGGGCCGTCGCAATACTCGATAGTCGTAAGTTTTCTAGAAGTATAGTGTTTGTACGCCACAATTCTACAGCGTCTGCGTGACGCCTAAATGTACATTGTCCATCTTGGAAGGTGGTGAAACCAGTCAGACACGAAATATATCCCTTTCCTCCTTAAGCAGAACATATTCCTCGTTACAAGGCTTCGTTTTACTTTGAACCCGCACGCTGCACCAGTTATTGATTCCGAGCGGGCGACGTCGTCGTCGTTTCTCAGTTTGTTCGGAATAAATGTAATGGTTTACGTACACGAATATCGTAAATGAAACAACTGGCGTAAGTCACGAGATGTAGCGGTGTAAGTTTGTAGTGTTGTGTAACTATTCTATTTGGAATTGGCATAACAATTTTTTTACGCTTAATACAAATACTTTTTGACTCAGTATTCATGACCGATCTACTAAATATACTTAAGGTCAATCATCTATATGTCTAACCGCGGGCAATATATGGGAGTAAAATAAATCCCGCGAGGTGTTGCCTGTCCTGCGAATCGAACCCAGAACTTTTCTGCTCACAGCCTATATATGCGGCTACTAGACTAAGCAGTGATTATTGATTTATTTAACTAAACTAACTATACAGAGAATAATTGAGATATAAAATATTATGTTAAAGAATCACGTCTTCCCTGCATCCCTCTGTTCTCTTATACCTTACGCGGCGAGCACAAAGGCGTGCAATACATACTAGTATAATATCGTTGTCATACTGTCGAGTTTGTCTTCGTTAGAGTAATAAGCGCGGTTCGTCTCCTGCCTCCGTGTACCTCCATCGTCTATTGATGAGTTAGACCGCATCTCACAACTAATGAAGTGAAGGGACCATAATGTATTACATTAGTGGTTGGGCCGGCGATACCTTTCTCTATGAATTGAATTTTTGCTGCATCGCCGAACGCGTGGTTTTTTTTCAAGTAATTGAGTCAAATTAAAATATAGCATAAGTTTAGGAAAGTATTTAGGCTTTTTATGAAACTACATCGATACAAGAAGCGTGTATCAAACAATAATTGGTTTAAAATTCAACGTATAAACGATGTTTTTGTAAATAATTTACATAAATAAATAGAAACGTCTAGATTTATAACAAAGCATACATTTGCTCCAAACAGCCTCATTAGTGTCTTTAACTCGAACAAGAACTAAATTACAATCAATTTGTCATCTGTTCGGGTTGTACGACGCAGTAATGGTACAATACAGTTGATATGGCGGAGTTTGTCTTCGTTAAAGTAATAATAGCGCGTGCGAGACCAGCGTAGTGCATCGCCGCGTTCCTCAAACGCCTGATGAGTGAAACCGCAGCACTGCCGTACTTGAAGATATTTTCTAGATGATTTATTAGCAATAGTCAAACTTCTCGTTTAAATTAAAAATCTAATTAAAATCGTGAAAAATAATGTGATTTATGTTCTATCACAAATATACTTAGAAGAAATAACTCGACCTAAGTGCAATTTCTAGACCTGACATAATTTTCAGCAAGTATTGGTGAGTTTTGTCCCTTTGAAAAACCTGAGCTGCTCAGAATTGGCGTTTAGACGAGACAAGCGTATACAGGGAACTGATAGTATTGACCTACATTTTTCTATTAGGCAGTTACCACTTGCTTCACTTACTTGCCACTCTAAGCCATTTGCTCTAATAACGACTAATAAAGAGTTTCGAGGGTATGTGAAGTCTGCCAACCCGCACTAGGCCAGCGTGGTGGACTAAGGCCTAACCCCTCTCAGTAGTAGAGGAGGTCCGAGCTCAGCAGTGGGCAGTATTTCATACAGAGCTGGTATTATTATTATTTAATAATCTAATACGTTCTATCACCATCACAATCTTCACTTCTCCTTATCCCACACCATGTCCATCCGTCATAATTTCCCGCTAAACAGTCTCGTTTGCAAGCGATGTATTCCCGTCGGAGCTGGCGGCTCGCAGCCCCCAAACAACGCGCGCTAAGCGGGCACGCTCCTCGCTCATTTGTCTTCGTTACAGACATCTCGACAATCATTGCTCGTGATATATTCCACCGACGGACTACCAACTACCTTAACTACAAATTAGCTGGTCATTATTTTGTGTGGGAATTTTTGTGTAAGGTCGTAAGTTCTGAGAAAAATATAGCTAAGACTGTTACGTGAGTGTGTAGTGTGATAAAATGGGTTAGACTATTAAGATTGGTTGTAGTAAGGAAAAGACTTATGTCCAGCTTCTTCTTCTCCTCTCCAACTAGTGAAGATTGGCAGTCCAGCAGTGAATGAATATTCAATAATACTCTCATAGTACTATTAAAAATATAATTATTTTGAAATTTACTAGTAGTACCTGAATATATGAGCATAGATTAAAGTGACTTTAAAATTTTGGTCGGCTTATACATTTATGTGGCGAGTAGCATTTATGAGTCCGCGGTGAAATCAGCCCTTAGGGCCGTATAGATGCAACTCAATTTTAATCTGAAGTATGATATCAGCTGAGACGCTATCATATTAAGGTCAGTATCTTAAGATAGTCGCTATTTAATAAACCCATATTAACATCAACTCATAGGATATCTTAAGTTACAAAGATATGACGGATTTTGACAGCTAATGTTATAGAGGTAGTACTAGCATGGATTCCCAGTCATTGTGGCATTTCTGGTAATGAAACCGTCGATTTATGCGCTCGTAGTGCAATCTCTTCTGGGAATGTTATATACAGCCACTGTTTCACTCGGGATCTTAAAAGCAACACTAAACCAGATCTGATAAACTCATGGAATATTCTCTGGCAGTCTTCTAGAATAATGAAAGGAATCAATTATGGCTCTATACAAGCTTAACCTCCTACGAAACCCTGGTTCTTTAAATTTCGTAAAACATTTTCTTTAATTGCCCAAGAATTCGTTTACCTATTTATGACTTTCTTCCTGCTGAATTTCCCCGCCCTATAAACATTAAATGTCTATTAATTAGTGATTTTCCCCAACATTTGAGAATACTTTCTAAATTGATTAAAAGTAATAATGTTTACCTTTAATTTCTATGCCTTTATTAATTTATCACACCGTATTCCCTCATCCTATTCTCTCTATCTATTTCAATCAACGTTTACGAAACTTCCTATTTTTTTCTTACTTTTTTCCCTTTTTTCTTATTTTTTGCTGTATTCTCAGTATCCGTATTTTACCAACAAAAAGGTATTTTCCCTACCAATTCTTATGTTTAAATTAAGCTTTTTGTTGCCTCTGCTTGTGCAGTTTGCTATTCTTCGTTTCTGTGCTGCTTGGCTCTATCTCCATAGTCCCAATCTATCAATTTTATACTAGTTTTGCTATCTATGCTGTACGCTGTCACCTGTGCTTGGTCCTAAAGGGGTTTTAAATTAACGTAGTGGTTACATTCTCTTTGCCATGAATGAATGAATGAAGCCTTTTATTCAGACTTAAACAACATTAGATTTACAAAAATTTCAAGTTATCATATTGCAATACAATCAATATAAGTTTTTAAATTAATTATCATTCAGTATAAATTTATAAAATAATTATCATTGTATCATGCTTTATCATTAAATATAAATTCTATTAATCAATGTAATAAATATTTGCATGCATATATATATATATATTTCCATTTTATTTGGTTTTGCTACTTTTCCTCTTTTGTCACCGGTTACTTGTCTGTGTGCCCTTTGGCATAGGCCTCCTCCAACTCCTTCCACTTTGTTCTGTCCCTCGCTACCCTAGTCCATAGTTTCCCGGCTGTCCTGACGATGTCATCCATCCACCGAGTATTCTGCCTTCCTCTTTTCCTTTTTCCCGTTCTTGGGTGCCAAACCATAATCCTTCTGCTCCACTTATCTATACCTCTTATTGTATGCCCGGTCCATCTCCATTTTATTAGTTTTATCTTAAAAGTTACGTCAGTAACTTTGGTTTCTTTCCTTATTTCCGCATTTTTCTTTCTGTCCTTCCTTCTCACACCCAACATACTCCTCTCCATTGCGCGCTGACAAACTGCTAGTTTAGTATGTTGGTTTTGCGTGATACCCCATGTTTGACATCCATATGTTAAAACAGGTAGGATGCATGATTCAAACAGTTTCTTTTTCAGTCTCATATCAAAATCCCTATCTTTCAACACCTCTTTCAGCGACCAGTATCTCTTCCATGAGTTGGCTACACGTCGATCAATTTCCTTCTCTCCCATACTCTTTGTAGAGATGACTTGCCCCAGATAAATGTATTCATCTTGGTAGTCTATTTTTCTATCATTCACATCTATCTCCACTTTGTCATGGTTAGTTATTAGTTTAGTCTTGTTGGTGTTCATTGTTAGTCCCACCAACTCGCTTTCTTCAGCCAACTCTTCTAGCATCCTTCTGAGTGCTGTTGGTGATTCTGCAAAAAGTACCACATCATCCGCAAATCTTAGGTGCGTTAGCCTGTTTCCGTCTATCATTATCCCAAGTTTGTCCCAAATCAATCGACGGACTCTTTGCCATAACTAAAGTCAAATATTTTAGTTGTTGTCTTTGCTGCCATGGTTTCTTGGTTTACCTCGGGTCGAAAGTTATTCTAAAAAAGTTATAATATTATTTTAACATACACTTTCGGTAGTAATATAATGCTCTTTCAACATCCACCCTCTTGACATTGGTAAAATCACCGATGAAACGGTGGAGTCATTTTAAAAGAAGAAGAAGAAGATACAATACTATGTGCTATTATGCTATTATTACTTGACATTGGTGAAATCACCGATAGATAATCGGTGGAAGCGACAATTTAAAAGAAGAAGAAGGATTTTGACAGCTAAATTTTGTTTGTGTAACAGCGCTTACTCAGCTGAGAACAAGCTCTTAAATGACACTTTAAGCTTCGTTTACTGAATAGTTCATTACATTAAATGTCTACTTGAGAATTTACTCAAATCTGAGATTGATTTATTAATACCGTCCTTAGAATCCAAATATTTATATGAAACTTGGTTTAATAAAATGACCATTCATATTCATATGATCTTTAGCTAGGATTTACGGCTCTCCAGCGGAATAACAATGATTCCGACCCAGATACATTATGGAGGCAACATTCAACACAAAATTGTATTACAAAGCTATTTCTGACGTAAACATGATCCTTATAAACTGGTAGAAACCAAGATTACTTGCCAATTAACTACATAACAAAAGTAAATGAATTCTTTTATGGTCACTACTTGATAAGTTCATAGTATTTTCCGTCACGCAGTAGTCTGCTAAAAGTATAATCAAAATGTAATTTAACGCGGTGTTTTATATAAGGTGAAGTTTTGCATGGTGTTTCTACTGTTTAGGTGTAACCGTAGCGTTTTACATCAGGCGAGCGGCTCGTTCGGTCTTTGTTCAATTATGGGTAAGAAAATTCGATATAGCTCGCAAACACATTTTGTTATAACTTAATAAAGTCTTAATCTTATTTAAACCCGAGGCAATTTCGGTAACATTAATTGCCTCTGGTATTAAACATAACTTCGACTAACATTACCTGCAGACATAAAATACATAAAAAGTTACAAATAAGTATTACCAAGAAAAAAGGTAACCTAGTTATAACTTACGAGGAAAACTTTGTCGAGAGACGTTCCCAGCCATCCTTATTGCCTCGTAACAGGGTTCAAAGTCGTATATCAGGGATAGTTATTATAAGTTGCAAGTAATATTTCTGCGGTACGACCGCTATTCAAGTGTGAAGTCGATAAGGGAATGTCCCTTTGGCTGGCGTCCCCTTGAAAAAATATTTAAAAGGTGTACAGTTTTGAATAAGTTTTTTGTTTACATAAGACAAAATTAATATTGGATTAACTTGAGCCTTGAACTTACTATAACTTAAGTTTTAGATGGCGTAGGGGCTACCAAGTCGCGTTCCATATTCGCGACATAAGTCTTCTGTTTACCATAACTGCCATAAAGCGATACAAGGTTGGTGACGTACTTATCTATATACCTGTTACCATTACCATGCTAAAAATTTGAACGGCTTGATTATCTTGTCATTCAGTTAATAAAAATACAATCGGATTCATTGCAATCACTTACACTGACCAAGACATAAAGGAATCACCTTATTCTCAACATTCCATGTTCAGAAGGATAGGAAAGTTTGAAAAGAAATATTCCTCTATTCCGTCAAAATATGTCGAACGAGTATACAGCTCACTTGTCTTTGGTGTTTTGACAAACAACTGAGGTTCACGCAAGCAAATCTAACGAAATCAATCTGGCAAACGTCTGCAGTGCTCCTATCACAAGACGAATTGGGAATAAACCATTTTCCTTATACCTCAACATTTGATCGAAAATAGTGAGGCTAGGTCTTCCATGCGACCTCCCTTCACCCCTGTGAAGGAAGATCGCATGGAATGGCAGAAATGTAACTGCAGTAGGCTACAGTTACATTTCTGCTGCCAAGGAAAAATACATGAAATTGCTTGAATTGAGCGTTAGGCTCTCAAGGTGACAAGTACAGAGCAAGGTCTTGCTTCAGTGCTTTATAATTCTCAGTTCTGAAAGATATTGCTTTAATCAAAGCGTCAAGGAATTCAGAATATTCTAGACTAGGTGATGCTCGCGGCTCCGCCCGCGTGGAATAGTTTTGCCGGGGTAAAAATAATTTTCCCGGGATAAAGTAGCCTATGCTTTTCCCAGGATTTTAAACTATCTCCATACAAATTTTATCGAAATCGGTTCAGTAGTTCCATTGATCACTTTCTACAAAAAAAAAACACAAAGTTTACCTCTTTATAATCCTTACTAATATTATAAATGCGAAATTAACTCTGTATGTCTGTTTGTCTGTCGTACTTTCACGCCAAAACTACTGAACCGATTTAAATGAAATATGGTACACAGATAGTCTAGAGCCTGAGAAAGGACATAGGCAACTTTTAATCCCGGGAAAATATAAAGCGGGACTTCTATCCCGGAATAAGTTCTTCACGCGGGCGGAGCGCGAGCAAAAGTTAGTATTAGAATATAATATAATAGTCAATTGATTTCTGGCCTAGTTTGATAGAGGAACCGAAAGCTCCTTATAGTTCCTGATAATATGAACATCGAGACTTGTATCTTGAAAATGACAAAACTATCGGGGACTTTTGACTAGTGGTATCATTTATTCATTTAACACTATTTCATACACCCGAACTTACTATCGGATTAAATCTACCTTTAGAACCAATTTCACTGAGCCTAAAATAAAAAAAAAATACAGCGATGAGTTTTTTTTCCAATGAAGCTAAATGGAAACCTGTGGTAGAAACACCAAGTGTGCAAGAAATAAATCGAATTATTACGATTCACATGGAAATTGTTGGTCGCCGGCGCGTGTGCACAATTATTGGAGCTGGAAGGCGCGGTCTTCCGAGCCTCACGGGCCTCGCCGGCACTCCTGCACTCTGATTGACTCACCTACTATAATTTTATCTTTCAACTTTGATTACATTTATTTCAACCTTACGTCAAAATTAACTTAATGTACTCCTGTACATACTGCATACTTCTTTAGCGATCATTAATATCATCAAGAAACTACTACCAGGCTTGTGAACGCATTTCATAAACATGCTAAAGAAGCGACGATAGAAACCAAAATTCTGAAAACTGCCGCCGATGGTAATGAGCATTCATGGTATTTATCATCATTAAAAGTTATATTCTTTAAAACATAAGTAAAAACGCCATTTATTCCGATCTTCGTACGCCTACAAAATTCTTTCTGGGAAGTTTTATTTACTCTTTTCACGAAGCGTGTGTCGTAACAAAGACACGTGATATGTCAATGTATGTACGACATTCATTTATTATGTATTGTCAGCGACGTTTCGGCGAGTTTTCATTTCCTTTCAATACATATACATACTATTATTAATTCTTTTATCTGGTATATTTTATCATCCCGCTTAGGGTCCAGTGACCTCGGCAACGATAACGGTGACCAAGAAAAATGTCCACCATTTGTCAAAATTCATACACCTTACTCATACATTTGCTAAAATGTAGTAAAATTCAAATAATAATGACACAATAAATACAAAAAATAAAATTTGATATCACTGGCTAGTAACCAGGAAACTTAAATTTATTAAGATTAAAAAAATTACAGCAATTCGATTGAAGAAACCCATTTCCTACCGAACCATGCACCGAGTAGTTTATAAGGATGAGATGTGACACATGTCCCCCTCATCCTCCTATGTCATCTCCTTGTCACATTCATTGACATTCATTTCGTTTGTGATAATATTATATCTCGTGCACGGAATAAAAAGCTGGGGAAGTTCGGAGTGCCACTGAATACTATAAAGATGCAAGGCATCTGATGGTAAATGGAGTAGTGTCTAGATAAAAAATATCGGCTGACGAGAGATGATTACCCCTCGGCAGTTGATACAATTTACTGGTGGTAGGTCTCTCATTATGTAAGAGGCCGTCTGGGTGGGTACCACCGCAATGTCTATTTCTACCGCCAAGCAGCAGTGTGCATGCACTGTTGTGTTTCGGTTGAAGGACATTGTAGCCAGTGTAACTACAGGACATAATGAGACTTA
Organism: Sphinx pinastri; assembly: GCA_947568825.1. NCBI lineage: Eukaryota > Metazoa > Arthropoda > Insecta > Lepidoptera > Sphingidae > Sphinx > Sphinx pinastri. The sequence continues at coordinate 512,577 of OX387617.1, forward strand.
ACATCTTATGTCACAAGATGACGAGCGCAGTGGAATGCCACACAGTACTTTGTAACTCAAGGTGCTGGATGGTGTTGCTACTGTTTATGGGTGGTCGTATCGCTTACCATCAGGCGAACGGCATGCTCGTCTCTTCAAAAAAAAAAAAATATGCCGGCCTGTTTGAAACCGGGTATACCAGGCTTATCCTAGAACGCGACATACTTGCGTGGGCTACGTGGGCGAGTTTTACTCCTTGTGCACAGTGGTCACTATCCGGGTAGATACAAATATTCCAGCATGACCCATGGAGTCAAGTTTTATTTATTTATTTATTTATTATTCAGCATATCATCATTGCAAACACAAACGTGAATATCATTAGCATAATTAAGAATAAGAATCTAGCATTTACAATAATTATAGACATGCATAACATTTATATAACATTAATTTTATATGTCAGACTACCTTAAGCTGTTACAATATCATTAATTAGAAACACATACAGCGAAACAGACGCTACAATGCAATATTACACGAAAAATAATCTCAATAAAGTCATGTAAACACAACAGAAACAACCGTGACAATGATGAAAGAATTGCGGTATTTAAAAAAATAAAATAATATATTATATATAAATAAATGTCAAGATAGAATAAAACAGTCGGTACAATGATATTTTAACATTCTAACATGCGGGTTTACACTTATGTTTTTGGAGATATTCAATTAATGCACCAAAGTTTATATTTAATTTTTATTATCAACAACGCCAAATTATATTTTTTTCTTTAAATTCCATATTATTTTGATGAATCATCTAAATTTATTATATCTGATATGTTAATACTGTGATAAATTATATCAAACTGTAATTAATCTCATCACGAGCACCTCTTATTTATGAGTTTTAGAACACAGCGTGGTAGAATGACGTTTCCAGTTGTAAAGTTAATTTTTGTGTCATGTCCTCGAATGTGAGTTATGACGTATGAATCATAATGTTCGGCAGTCGATTTGTGTAGTTTCCTTTGTGCTAGTTCGGGGGTATCTTTTCTTGGAACATCTTCGTTATCATCTTTCAAATGTAATGGCATTTCTAAATCATGCTCTTGTTGATTGAGTATTCTGTATAGTTAAAGGTGTATTCTAGGTCCAAAAATTATTGTAATTTTACCTGATAGGAGGTTTTTGCTTTTGTTACATCATAATCATAGATATGTCGATAATATTCTGAATACGATAGTAGTGCGCTCCATTCTTAATTCTTTTATGTTGTTCTAAAAGACATCTGAAAAGAAGTAGTGAGGTCATTGAACGTGGTGCTCTTTGTTTTGTGTTGCATCAGTGTTTTCATTTTATAATAAGTCGATCGTTTAATATCGATGTTCTTTAAGAATAAATATAATATGCCCAAAAGACTCATATCTGTTGTGTCAGAGTTTAACTTGTTGTTTTCTTTACCATGAAGATAAATCACAGCAAACAAGATTGTATCATTCACTTAAAGAAATCCATAAAGTAAATGCTTTTTGGTTTTTAATTTGGTTGGTAATAATGGTAAAGGGTATATCCCCTTGTCTTCAATCTTCCTTACTTTTGGTCAAAAACCAACGGAGTGCTCACAATTGCCACGGTATTCAACGTGTTCATAGGGTTTTTTATTTATGCGAGCACGGCAATATGACCTCACTGACTTTCTTGCAAGCGGAGTGGGGTTCCAGATAGAGTGTCGTCTGATGAGAGATGTGAGATGATTGTCCTTCACCAGTTGACACAGTTATGTCAGCCTTTTTATTTACCTTCAGATAACCTCTTTTTTTATTGCATTGAATGACGAGATGAGCATGCCGTTCGCCTGATGGTAAGCGATACGAACACCCATAAACAGAAGCAACACCATTCAGCACCTTGAGTTACAAAGTACTGTGTGGCATTCCTGCGACATAAGATGTTAAGTCTCATTAAGTCCAGTAGTTATACTGGCTACAATGTTTTTCAAACCGAAACACAACAGTGCATGCACACTGCTGCTTGGCGGTAGAAATAGACATTGCGGTGGTACCCACCCATATGGACTCTTACATATGAGAGACCTACCACCAGCGAACCTCTTGCGTGTACGCCGCTCTACTGCAATAAAAAGTACTTATTTCTAAACTATCACCTATCCAGCAATATCAAGATTCGTTACGTAAACGTCAGGATAATCCACGTCTCAATATTAAACAACGTCCAAGACACACAGTGAGACAGAAGTAGAATTTAAACAGCTCGCAAGCTTCCTCGATCGATTACGCTGGGGCGGGTGTGCCGTGACGTCATTAGTGTAGTGGACGGTGACGTCACAGCCATCCGTCTCTGCCACGGGCCACCACTCACAATTCAACTTTAACGTTACATCATGAAGTTTTAATGTCCCGTATATATCACGTTCGTGAATGGAAGTTTCAGTTTTGTGTCGTTATTTTTAATCGAGTACACTGGTTTTTGATGTTTTAGCGGCAGCGTGCTTGGATTTACAACCATGAGCTCTTTTATTCTACCTTATGGTAGACAAATAAAATGTATGTGTGATTGAAATTTGTGTACCAATTCTTCATAGTACGGCATTGTAACCACATCTGATGGCAAATACTTAAAGTAGAGTCCAAGTCATGGCAAATGAGGGCCTAATAATTACCCCCTTAATTGTCGCCAAAAGTATGGCGATAATTAACAGTTTTCTAACTGGTGAACATACGCTAGTAACAAAGCATTCATATCGATTATTTATTTATGCACTTTATATAAGCGGACCTAATGCCAAAGGCATTCTCTCCTAGTCAACCTTTTTTACTCCCCAGCCTCAAACTATTTATTATTACAGTTGTATTTTATGAACCTAATGACTAAACCAACGTTAATTCAATTAGTCTCACGTTGTTATTTATATCTGCAGAGCTGGTATTACCGGTTAATTCCAGTATTTAGCGAGATATACCGCCGCGGCGCGACGCTTCGACGTGGCCGACAGATCGACACGCCAATGAATATTTATCCTTTGTTCCTGCGCTGATGGTCTGCGACTAGTAAATATACTGCTATTATTCAACGGTGGAAAACTAGAACCGGTGATGTATAGCGGTGGCAAATTGGACCGACATAATTGTACGATCTGTGGTCTGAACGAACCCGAACGAAATAATTGTACCATATATTAATGAGTATTATGTTTCAGTTGTATGATCATAGACATACATTGCTTATTGCTATTATCAGCTGCCTGAGCTTTCTTAAAATCCAGTCTTAAATCTGCAAAATACATTCAATTGCTTACTAGATTAAGTTTGTGTTGATTTTTATAACTTCACTTGCTCGTGACTGGCTCTTCTAGAAGGATTTGGCGCGAGGCACTTGAGAAGTCCTGAAAACAGCCAAATTATTATTGCAACAAGCCTGCAAGACATTGTTGCGTGAATCCTACATTTCAGTAAAATAAAGATAGGTAAACGAATAAGACGACTTATAAACCGGTGAGCACTTGCCGTACCAGGAATTAAAAAACATAAAAGATTATTACAGAGTTGTGAAATCTAATCACAGACTCGCTGAAACGATCAAAGTTTGGCACTAAACACTATGCCAGCGCAACTGAAACGAGTAATGCCGGCAGAGTGCAAGTTTCTACCAACTAGTCCGCGCGATATGGGGCAGTAAAATGCATAATATTGTTATTCATATCGTAATGAGTGTCTTCAGAGTTTTATTCCAGTTTGAGTAGAATTTAACATTGTTATTTATCTAGGGTATAGTAGATGGTATTGTCGCTAGGGTTAGATTTTTCTATAGATTTTAGGTATAGCTTTGAACTACAAAATACTTAATTTTACACTTCGCTCGATCGCATAGGCAGTTGATATTACAACTCATGTTATTATAATGGCCAGTAATAACATTGTCATTCCTAAAAATAGAACCTAAGATCTAATTTTCTTAGGTTTCTGTAGTTGACTAATCCCACTTAAAGGAGCCATACCAGCTCTGTATTATATACTGCCCACTGCTGAGCACGGGCCTCCTCTACAACTGAGAGGGTTTAGGCCTTAGTCCACTATGCTGGCCTAGTACGGGTTGGCACACTTCACATACCTTCGAAGTTCTTTCTTTTTTTTTTAGAAATCTCAGGTATGTAGGTTTCCTCACGATGTTTTCCTTCACCGTTAAAGCGAATGATAATTGATAAATAATACACACATAGCTTCAAAAAATCAGAGGAGTATGCCTTGGGTTTAGAACCGGACATCCGTCTCGGAAGACTGTTCCATTCCCAACTAAGCTATCGTCGCTATTCACTTAAAGGATCAATTGGACTAAAATATAACCTTCGCAAATACGAAGAAATGACGTAATCCCACGTGATCCTCACACAGCTCTGAGGTCGTCGTCAGGACCCCCCGACCTTAAGGTCAGACACGTGGCAATATCTCAACAAACGAATAGGAACAAACGGCCTTCGTCGGAAATAATAAAAGATTTGGGTAATTTATCTAGAGCTATCCCGGTATATTGTAACGTGAACCTTTGTGTGGGTTTGTTATGGGATTCGTTATTATTTTTGGGAAAATGAGCCTATTGAAAGTATATTATGAACTGGCACGTTGCTGTCTGTTTTTGGTCAGTAAGTAGAGCAGCTCGATCTTGGTAGAACCACGGATCTGACGTAAAGTGATAGCTATTCCGTTATGTATTAGAAGGACTAAGCAGCCATCTTATGAAAATGTAATCCTTTCCTGATAAAATCGGTATTCATCATTTTCCTGGTGTGTTGTGAAGCAGTTTTCAGTTTACTGTTTCAATTTGAAAAACATAAGTACAGTTAAAAGGAATTTTAACATTCTACCAACAGTGCGATGAGCGCATTGTAGTTCCATGGATATTTTTTTTATTCTGGTTAATTTTCCCATTATGTATGGACAAATGCTTAGCATTTATCATCAGTCGCGCGAAATACTCGTCTCTTCATTCAATTTATCATTTGAAAAGTGAAAAAAATATTTCTACCAAAATGTAATTACAAAATACAATATTTTTCCAAGATCAAAGCGGACGATGCTATTCTTATTCCAATTCTTAAATACCTCCCAGGCAAGGTATATTCGCGAAATAATTTGGCATTATAATACAAAAGAAAAAAGTACGCATTCATATTCAAAGATTCGGTTTTAATTCTCCCTAGGGCATGTAATTTATTGACCGGCAAAGTTGCAGAGATTCAAACCTCCCGCTTTGTTTAATATCATATTATTATTCGAACTAAAATTATAATATGCGACCCTTAGATACGTTGTACAGTACGACTGTCGACGAGATACGGAACTCTACACAGTCCGTATTTATCATTACGTAAAAAATCGTTTATTTGGTTGCGTCAAAATAATACTATTATAGTGTTTTAAGTAAAATTCAGGATTGGGTTGGGATACTAATCGAGTATTTAATACATATTTAGCCTGTCCTCACCTGAAAATAGGGTCTTATCTTGCAATCCGTATAACTTAACATAGTATTTCATTCTTTTACCACAGATTTTGTAGCAACCGCAGCACCCCATATGGAAATAAAAAACTACATTTGGTGCGAATCAGAGAGCGGCGGGCGGCGTGCGTGGCCCCGCCGCGCCCTCTAATTCCCGCGGCCGAAGCTTTCATTACACGAGATTCCCGCCATGCGTGAACATGCGGGCTGTTATTTACTTGCTCTTTGTAGTGGCCGGCGAAATTTGCTCTTAAATTTATCTTTTGCATACGTGGTCGCTGTTTGGGCTTTGCTGTGGAAGTAGATTATACATTACCATTTCATTGTTTATTTTTATTAATCCTGTTGCGGGTTTGAGCCCTAAGTTTTCCTAAAATTCCACCTCGGACGTGATCTTTGTCATTGTTAGGTTGATAAAACCAGCTTGGCGGGCCAGTTTCCTTGAGGTGATTTACCCCCAAATAGCGGATAGCAACCACCATACACAACGAGTTAAACCCACCACCCACCATAGTGACCTGCGTAAGCATTCCCGAATCAGTCTGTATATATCGGGTATTATTGTATCGACTGCCGTGGGGTAATCCTCTTCCGTCCTTCGACACTCTATCTGTCAGTTGCAGTGTCCAGATCACGTTGTCGTGTCAGTGAACAAACAATTTTAAAAAAGTGTTATATAGCGATTGCCTCGGTGGCGTAGTTGTATTACGGCCCGAATGCAAAGCTGAGGTCTCGGGTTCGATCCCCGGGTCGGGCAAAGTGATATTGGGTTTTTCTATTCAGTATCAGCCCGGAGTCGGAGTCTGGAATTTGTGCCCGATATGGCGATAGGCTCGCCCACTATCAAATCATGGGACGGAATACGGACGGCGAAAAGTGGGTGAACTAGTTGCGCCTCTGCCTACCCCTTCGAGAATAAAGGGCGTGAGTGTGTTCGTGTGTTATATACAGCACACGGCATCGCTGGTGAGTTTCATTTGGGGTCTAAATATATTATCTTCTGTGCCATAAAGATTGTTATAGTCCGGACAAACTAAGTTGGCCGGTATGACAATTAAATTTTTTTCCCGAAGCGATAACTCTGTGAGAACGTCTACCCAAAAAAATCAAAACCGTGTCATGTCATACCGGCCATATTAGTTTGTCCCTACTATAATTTATAATATTATTGCTGGAAATTTATTGTTACAAACAAGGCAAACTAAAGTTAGTACAGCCCCTTGTAAAATGTATATTGGAGGTCAGTCGCGGAATGTGTTTACGATTCCACTGGGATCGCGAACTTCAGTGTACTGTAGGTATTCCCGAATATTAGAACTAAAGTTGACCAAACTCGATATGGAAATTATATTTATTTATTTACAACTTTATTGTATGCACAACAAAAGGCATAATAAAGGCAGAGAGGTGGTACAATGTTGCAATGCAATGTTCTCTGCATGGTACTGCACTATGCTTATAGTATTAGTTATTGTTCACTTACGTCATATTTAATAATACCAGCCCTGTGGTATATAATGTCTACTGCTGGGCGCTGCACGATGTTTTTCAAAAGATAATTAAAAACAATACACACGTAACTTCGAAAAGTCAGAGATGTGTGCCTTAGATTTTGAACCAGCGGACATGCGTTTGGGCCTATGGTTTCGGCAGATCGCTTCATTATCAAATAGCCAATATATAGAAAAATCGTACACGTGCGAATTGGACTCGCGTACCGAGGGTTCCGACAAACTTGGAGGTATATCTAAGTATAGAAGTTCAATAGTTCGCCAAAATTAATTAATAAGTTAATCAAATTTAAAAAGTTTTTAAATTCGCTTTTCTTGTTATTAAAGTAAATATTTATGGTTTTCAGATTTTTCCGTTTACATGTGCTGTAAGAACTTTGCTTCTTGCCAAATTTGATGATTCTAGGTCACCGGGAAGTCCCCTGTAGGTTTTGATTCCCTTGCGAAATCGCAAAATATGCGACATAAACGGTCATATTTTTTGAGCGCGTTGATTTACAAGTTTAATTTTTTCACAGCTGAAAGAGACCGTAGACCCGAACATTTGATACAAATTTCAACTTGATATCTTTACGCGTTCCTGAGAAACCGGTTTTGCCAGACAGACCGACAGACAGACGGACAACAAAGTCCTATGAGAGTTCCTTTTTTCTTTTGAGGTCCGGAACCCTAAAAATAGGTGAATTACAATATATTTCTCAGTACCTACAAAGTTAATAAAGTTTGGGATATGTCATAGGACAAGCGCTTGAATGTAAAAAGTAGGCACTCACCGGGTTACTGCCGGAGGCCTAAAAACTTCTTTCATCCTTAGTTTCCTCGAACGTTGGCAACACACGCACACAATTTCTACTACCTACCGCTATAGATTTAAAGCTATTTACATCTCAAAATCTTTACGCAGCCTCTATCGGCGAAAAGGATTTCCCAGACAACGACCTTTGAAAATCTAATTTAACAAAAGTACAAACAAAAAATGAGTTCGTAATGTTGAGTGAGATCTCTTTTAAATCTTTCTTTAACTAGTTTCGAGTTGTGTTTGTATCCACACGGGTTGGTTTAATCGCCAACCGCGATGTATAAACTTCGGAATAAGCGGATTTAGAAGATTTTCGCCTTGGGTGGATAGACAGTTTCTCTTCGATTTACTGAGAATACTGAGCAAAGCAATCAATTCTAATCTAAGGCATTGAACTTAATCTTAGTTATGTTATTATTGCCTCTTTGGTCTAGCGTCCGCGTACTTGTGACCACGATGATCTAGATTCCAAACCAAGGCCAATTAAAAGATGTTCGCTTTTTTTTGGGTGCTGGGCCTCAAAATCTAACCAGGCTCAAACTTTATGTACAGTCAGCAGCATAAGTATCTGTACAAAATCGCCCATATACGCGTTAAGTTAAACTGAAACATTTTTTTCTTCGTTTGAAGTAAAGTGAACACCTTTTATTTTATATTTGTGAAGAGAAAAAACAGATTAGTAAGAACACAAAAGTGTGTAGGCAATTTGAAGTTTTGAATTTGTTCATCTACTTATGCTGCTGACTGTACATTAAAGGGCCATAAATATGGAACTTGGATCCATTAAAAAAATATTTTTAGACCACTCCATTTATAACTAACTTTTTTATAAACGTCTATTTTAAGTTTAAAAAATCATACAATTTATTACAAAGGCCTAGTTTTTGAGAGTACCATCCAAATATATATAAAGTATCTTGGTTAGAATTTTAGGCCCGTTTTTGAACATGTCCTTTGTACTTTTTTTTCTATTTGACATATCCAAGTTACTCGGAATTAGAATTTAAGTGTGATGCTACGACAGGATCGCTCTTTATCACATCACGGAATTTTGTAATTGAACGGTGATTGTAGCGCCTCAGTTGCTTATGAGTTATGAGTTAGTGCTTCCAGGTATGTGTATATAATACTAGTATGTATGAAAGGCAACAAATCTTGTTATTGTTTAAAACTTTATCTAATCTTACTCTTACTTACTTACTAATATTATGAATGCGAAAATTTATGAAAATGTTTGGATGTTTGTATGTTTGTTAGAAGTAACCACAGAAATAACTAAGCGAGTTTGAATGAAATTTTGCACACGAGTAGATCATGTCCTGGATTAAAGCATAGGCTACTTTTATCCCAACGATTTGCTCCCATGGAAAATAATGGATATTTTAATCCGGTTCTTTAAGTAGATGGCGCTGGCTTCGTACTGTGCTTTAGGGGCTTTGTAGCGAGAAAGGCTTTCCAGGTGGGTGAAGGCGAGCAAAACCGAGTTTATATATAATACAACAATACAAAATGTAATTGTGAAGACAAAAAAAAATATTTTATAGTAGGTAATTTATATTATGCTTTAGTAGGTAGATGAACATTTCGGCTTATTAAAGTTACACGAAACACGCCAAAAAATATAGTGAAAGCCAAAAAAGAAAATGTAAAATGTTTTAAAAATATGATTCTATTTTAGTGTTACACACAACAAGGCTCGACAGACAGGTTAGGTTGTTGCAGCAGTGCTGCCAGTAAAAATATTCCATGAAATTTTAAAATACTTTTTTAATAAAATAAAACTCTGTTTATTTTGAAAAATAGGTCTTTAAACATAACGCAAAAATATTTTCAATGTTTTTTAAATAATATTTATTCATTATAATATCAATAGATACATATCTACTTATAATTTGGCTAGGTAAAAATAGTGCCTAACTTAGGTACACACCCTTTTTATTAATCTTTTTATCTTGTCACAGGCTATCTACCTTCATCTCAGAATATATGTTTACCACAAAAGCATTATAAAAATAAACCCGGGGCTTCGCGTAATGGTATCCGTCGTATAATGGGATGCCCGGGGTGCCGTCAGGGTTACTGTCTGTTTCTTGAATGCAAGACCTTGAATATAAACCACGTGCCCCGGCGGGGACGATTGGAATAGCAAGTGTTGTTTTGTATTAGTGGCTTCTTATTTGAATAAATACGTATTGCCTTTTTAATGTTCTCGGAACTGCCCATTGCTCTTTGAACATCCCAGACGAATGTGATTTGGTGTATTTAAAGACGAGACTTTGTATATTTTATTTGTTTGCAGTTTATTTTTGCTCAAAAAGAAGATTGCAATTCAGTTTAAACACTACGTTTGTTAACTTTTATTTCAGCGAGAGTTTTAACGTCTATCGGCAACTATCTTCAATTTAAAGCAAGCCTCGTTCTATTAATTGCACCCTCAAACACTCCAAGTATTCAGCTAAACTAAAACTCCCACCTTGTGTGCCCTAATTGAGTGACATTACGTCATTACACGATGACATTGTTTCATAGAGCACGCGTCGTGTTAGTTCAGCAAACATGCCTCGGAACACACCGGACGTGTTCCCAACACGTATATTAGGTGGGAAGAGAGAAGGGTTGTGATGATTTTTAATGACGAGAAAAGGATAATCAACTAACGATTACAATTAATAGGCGATTACTTAGTTCAATCCCAAAAAAAAAACAATATACATTGCTATCAAACTTTACTCTAGGCCATTTCCACGATCGATCTAGAGATCAATATCATTTATTGTTTCAAACGTAAGGGGCTTGTTTGTAAACAGCAACACTACAACTTAGGATGAAAAATATCTGCACGCTGTTGCGCTCAACATCTCTCACTCATTTTACTAGTGATTATCCGAAATCCAACGCAATGAACTAAAACACAAAAAGCAAACAGAGTAATTTCGTTTTACGTTCTGTGTCTCCTACCTTACATTATGGCCTCGGACGTACTAGTTAGAATTTCAAGAGCCGGTTGACCTCGTTAAAGAGTTTCGAATTGATACGGGACCCTTGATAAATTGACGTGTTTGTGTTACACCACGTGCCGGGTTTAGGGGCAAGCCTTTAACTCTCGTGAAACAGTCATTCGGTAATTTGTAAATTATATTAAAATAGTTTGGGACCAAATAGCATAGATACGTGCTTTAGATATTAGTTCTGGGTATATTAAGTTCGGTAATTTTTGGGTTGTAATGATTCAAGCAGCAATAAACTAATATATATATACAAAAATAACCTGTTGAGGTGGTTGCGGATTTGACTCCTTTTTCAGGTACATTTGTTTGGTTTGTTTTATATTCGTTTGAGGCCATCTATATTGAAAAGAGATTCCGAAAGCTAGTTCCGAAACTATTGATCGATCTCTATTGTGAATACTGAAACTATTCATGTAAGAAAACCACTTCCCGCGGGATAAATAGGGAAAACAAACTTTCACAGTACACCATAAATTTGACTTAACAATCAAAGACATCAGTACATCAAGCTCCGTGCTTGGTGGGTAAACAGCGATAATACATTCTAGCAATCTCGTAGATCAAGCCCGGTGACATTAGCAAGTGTAATAAAAAGGACCGAGGGCTGACTCGCGCCCTAATCGTACTCTAATTCATGAATATTTCATCAGCGGATATTGAATGTGCGTCTCGGCTCGGGACAGCTATTGTGCCCGGAATCTGCCTACACTTTCCGATTTGGATCACCTTCGAATCACCTTTGAGTGACGTGTTTTTTATAAGTTTTGCTCATGACTCCACCCGCCAAATTCCTTTTCCGGTATAATGTAGATTATTTCACTTTCTGATCGCCTACTTGCGATTAAAAGTCTTGTCTAAAGCATTTTAGTAATTCCAGGATTATACACATAATATTTTTGAGTTTTGAAAACGATAATATCTAAAATTATTTTTAGAGATGGCATTCTTTTCTTTCTGTCTTTCTTCTATCTATGTGCCAAATTTCACCCAGATCCGATAAGCGGTTGCTGAGTTTACTTCTTACAAACAACCAAACATTTTAACAAACTTTCCCATTTATAATAATAATAAATAACGTTTATTGCCAAAATTATAATGGTTATAAAATAAAAAGATAAACACATACAAACTTAGAAAACACAAAGAAGGCAAAAGGTAGCTCAACTTAACTGTTGTCTAATGTATAAAACCCGGCCAGCGCTGATTTTCATCCACTCGTAGCCCCTATGGTGTTAGGCGGGGTAACGGGACTAACTGCTCCTCCAATAATTTAGTTCAATAACATTCATCTAAAATATCTTTAACAAACGGATACAATTAATCCATAAATCTCATCCGCCTTAACAAAAAATAAAACTCTAATTTAAACAGCAATAGTTTGTGAAAGAATATTATTATTATGTGTATGACTATAAGTATAGGTGTGTGTGTATGTGTGTGCGCGTGTGCGTGTGTGTATGAGTACCAGCGGAGTGTTCTATAGAACATAAAATGAATTATTATAGTTCTTTATAGACTACTGGTAAGTATGATTTTAGGCTAAATTTATGGAATTATTATTAAAAAGATATCCGATATGCTACAATTTATGTCTTCGCTTTCAATTAAAGAATTGTTTGAGTGTTGTTAAAGTTTTTAGGCAGTCGTGGCCTACCGTCTGGTGAGCGGCTCTATAGTGTGGTTAATCCATAGTATAAAACTCAAACAGTTCATATAAAGCAAATAAAACTCGTACAGTTGGGTTTGCTTCCCTCTGTATAGTAAAACTTTGAGGTAACTCGCACAAACTCATGCCAGTACGTAAGCATAGCATATTATGGCCAGTACGTAAGCATAGCATATAACATATTGCTTAGGTAGGTAAGTAATTGAGGCGTTTTTTACAAATTATTCTGCAAATGAAATCAGTCAAATATGACTCTGACTTTTATTTGCATAAGGGTTAATAAAAATAATTTAATATTATAAAAATAATTTAACCCAATTAAAATTGCTGAAGCTACGTAAATATACGAAAACAATGTTCAATTTTAAGTAGGCACCGACCACAAAATGTTTAAACCGTACATAATGTTTAATATTTCTTTGGTTTTAGTGATTATTCAGAGCATTTTCATTTTTTGTTAAAAAGCAAAACCTTTTTTTTTTGCTTTTTGTCAGTTAAGAAGCGAATCTAAATTAACCCAATACAAAAATAATTATTCTCATCCTACTTAGTTTTGATGAATTCCCTGCTGCATATTCGAAGCTTAAGTTCCGTTGCCAATGAAATTTATATGGGAGTACCATGAAGCTATAATAAATCAAATACATACAAAAGGATTTTCAAAATTTGTTCATAATTGGCGGAGATTTCTCGGAACACACATACAAAGAAGTAGTCGTTTGGGAACCTCTTCCTTATTTGAAGGAGGTAGAAAATAAAGCTTGCGGTCTTTATCCTCGAAGGAATACTCACAGAGTTCACAGTCCTAACGTTCCCCCATATTTCTAATGGTGAATGATAACTATATAATAACGCAGAATATAGGTCATAGTAATATTAATGATAGTCATATTTAAACAAATCACATATATTTATATTAAGAGTAGTCTAGAAGAAATCGCCTATTGCGATAACACCGCCGTTTGCACTTCTTGTTTACGTGTAGTCTCTATTATATATTTATATTTTTCTTTTATGCCTTGATGTACAATAAAGATGAAAATCTATATAAGTTAACAAATAAATATATAAAGCTTGATTATATGAACCATAGGGCTAATGCTATAGAAAAGCACCTAGAGCAGGACGGGAGTCTGAAGAAAGCCTTTAAGACATTACAAACCAATAGAGCCTGGATCGAGGGTCTGAAACAGGTGGGGAGAACATCATATAAACGCAAAGATATAATAAATATTGCAACAAACTTCTACCGTGAATTGTACACCGCTAGTCCAGAAACTCAACTTCCAGCCAATGAAATAGTCCAGGGTAATACAGAGACATTACATGCAAGTATTGCAGACAAAATTCAACCGTTCGACGAAACAGAAATACTTGATGCAATAAAGAAATTGAAAACGGATAAAAGTCCAGGGCCAGATAAAGTCACAAATGAGGCTATAAAATGCGGAGCTACTCTACTAGCCATGCCACTGACACACCTATTCAATCTCATCCTAGAAACTGCGGCTATACCTAAGCAATGGTCCGAATCCGACATTATCTTACTCTATAAAAAAGGTGACCCACATGATATTGGCAACTATAGACCTATTAGCCTCTTACCGAGTTTATATAAACTATTTTCTTCAATTATCAATAGGAGGATAAGTGAAACACTAGACACTTGGCAACCCGTAGAGCAAGCAGGCTTCCGCAAAGGATTTTCTACGATAGACCACATACACTCTCTAGAACTAGTCATTGAAAAATACCAAGAAAGACAGAGACCACTCTATATCGCCTTTGTCGACTATCAAAAAGCATTCGATACGATATCACACGCAAGTATCTGGGAAACGCTAAAAGCTCACAAAGTACACAGCAAATACGTAGAAGTGATAAGAAACATATATAGCAACAGCACTAGTAAAGTTAAATTAGATAGAACTGGCCAAGGGTTTCCTATAAAAAGAGGAGTAAGGCAGGGCGATCCATTATCGCCAAAACTTTTTATAGCTGTACTGGAAACTATTATAAGTAAGCTGAATTGGAAAAGATGTGGCATATCTATTAATGGTAAATATCTAAGCCATCTAAGATTTGCCGACGATATTGTATTATTATCAGAAACTTGCTGCGGCCTACAATATATGCTAGAAACACTTCACGCAATCAGCAGGCAAGTGGGATTGGAAATGAACCTGTCAAAGACAAAAGCCATGACTAACAGTACCATGGAGTGTATACGGATCGAATATGAGCCGCTAGAGTATGTAAATCAATATATCTATCTAGGAAAACAAATAAGTTTCAAAAACAACCATAATGAATTGGAGATAGAACGTAGACTGAAAAATGCATGGAACAAATACTGGAACCTTAAAGAAATTTTTAAAAGCAACATGCCTATACATCTTAAAAAGAAAACGATGGACTCATGCATTCTGCCAGCTTTAACATACGGCTGTCAGACATGGAAATTTACGAAGAAAATTAAAAACAAAATTAGCTCGTGCCAAAAAGGCATGGAACGTAGTATGATGAATATAAAGAAAATACACAAAATTCGACACACAAAGATAAGAAAGTACACTAAAACAATAGATGCGCTGGCTTATGCCCTAACATTGAAATTCCGATGGGCCGGCCATGTAGCCCGCTATGCGGATAATAGGTGGACCATTTGTGTCACTACATGGAAGGGCCCGCCAGGCAAACGCCGTGCAGGGAGACCCTACACTAGATGGGAGGAAGATATAAAGAAGATCGCAGGAAAAAACTGGCTAATAACAGCACAAAATAAAGACAAATGGAAATCCTTGGAGGAGGCCTTTACCCGAGAGGGGACCATGCTAAATAAAATTGTACCTACCTAGAATAATTATGAAATAAAAAATTATATTCTAATTTTATTCTAATTATATTAAAATTGTAAATACATAATTATATCTATAAATTAAAATTAAATATATTCTTATAAATGTATTGTAAATGGCAGGTATTGTAATAGAAAAAATCACTAGACTGAATTAAAATTTGTAAAAATAATGAATGAATAAATAAAAAAATCATTGTTTCAAACTTAACACAAAATATATAGGTAACTAACAGTTTAAATGTAAATATATATTAAAATAATAAGCAGAACAAATTTTTAAAAAAGTAAATATTATACTTCTGGAAATTATAATACTTACTGGATTAGCATAATATATGAAATATTTATACAAAGTCTAGTTCCAAAATTATTTTAATTTATTAAATTAGAGAAGTGTATACAGTAAAATGAAATTTAAAAAATCATATTTATTATTTATTTATAACTTATAAATTGTATAAATTATGAAATGTTTTTCTGCATGGATAAATAAAAGGCTTTTTTATTTTATTTATTTATTAATATTAATGATAGTCATATTTAAACAAATCACATATATTTATATTAAGAGTAGTCTAGAAGAAATCGCCTATTGCGATAACACCGCCGTTTGCACTTCTTGTTTACGTGTAGTCTCTATTATATATTTATATTTTTCTTTTATGCCTTGATGTACAATAAAGATGAAAAATGAATGAAAAAGAAATGAAAAAATTAAAATGAATCTATCTATTTATACATATAATAAAGCAGTAGAACTGGTGTATCTGTACATTTAAAGAAATGTATAAAACAGAAAGGAGGTGACTAAAGAAGAGTAATGGAAAAAAATCAGCGAGTTTTATAATTCTTTTCTGTCTGTTTTTACTCGACTGCGAAAGAAGGAGGGTTATGTTTTTCGAGTGTATGTATGTATGTTTGTATGTATGCATGTATGTATGTTAGTATATTTCTTTGGCACGCCCTACAGCCTAAACGGCTTGTCTTATTTTTATGTGAGTGGTATCAATAGATTAGTTTTAGTCGCGAGAGTGACACTGGGTATATCAAAATAAAAAATAAACAAAATTAAGGACTTTTGGCGGCAAACAGTAATCGCTAATAAAAAAAATGTTTTCAAAATACATCGAGTGTGGTATTAAAATATAGATTTTTTAACGGTGATTACGAATATATATAACTTATATGTTTTATTGGAGTTTAGAATAGGAAATGCAAAATAAAGTTGCTTGAAAACTAAAAAGATGGAAATAAAAAAAAATATTTAATAAAAACAAAAAACCCGACTGCGTCCATATCTGCCATCTTTATTAAATTCATTGAAGAACTGAAAAGATAGAAACAAGATTTTAATTTGAATATTTTGTTTTGGTTTTGAATAATCTTAGTTGACAGTGTTCACAAACGCTGTCGGGGGCATAATACGCTCACTTCTCATAATTTAGTTGGTGAAATAGGTAGAACAACAAAATCTCGGAGTGAGCAGATCGGCGGGTTTTTTGTTTTTCTTAAATATATTTTTTTTATTCTGTTTTTTGTTACTGCACATCTCCGAAACTAATGAACGGATTTCGATGAAATTTAGTATAGAGATAGTTTCAGACCCTAGAAAGGACATAGGCTACTTTTTATCCCGGCAAAATATAAAGCGGAACTTTTGTCCCGGAAAATCTTTTCACGCGGGCGAAGCCGCGAGCAAAAGCTAGTAAATAATAAATTTAGCATATTCTCACTAAACTCAACAATAGCTATAGTTGATCGCTGCCGGCCCTCTGAGGGCGCGACTGTGGCATAATTTGTCGGAATTTCCATGTATTATTCATGGGCTCAATGCGAGAACATCACCATATGATTTCATTAGCGAGAGATGAGATCTCGTGTCATTTGCTGATTAAATATTCGGCGTGCGTAAACATTATCATTACAGTGACTTGAGCGGCAAAAACGCCTTTCATATGGTTAGTGTTCTGTGTGGGAGAAGGAATGAATGAGGTGGTGAGTGTATGTTAAGTGACCATCACAGCCTTTTATCACCCACAATCAGATGGATTGTTTGTGCGTGGATAACCGTTACATAGCATCATAGAACCACGCCTTGTTTTCCTTTCTAGGCATAGGTAGAGATGTAGTACACCCACATTTCGCCAGCTATGTTAGGTCCCATATAATAGAAGGTGAGTCTATTGCCATACAGGATACAATTTAGATTCCGGGTTAATACTTATCGAATTGAAACCCAATATAATTTTATCCGACCCGAGACCTCAGTGCGGTCGTCGCACCGCGCATGCAATACAATTACACCACCGAGGCACTGAACCTTAAAGAAGAGATAATGTTTCCTTATGTTTACGCGAATGTTAGACATTGAAATTAAACTATGAGAAAAATTAAATAAAAAACCGCGATAAAATCCGTTATAATAGTTTAATTTCAATGTCTTAAAGAAGAGAATTAAAAAGCATAAGATTTATTTGCCCAACAGCAATCTCATTGATCGTACGTAGCGCAACAGTAGAGCTGCAAGATCAACAACATTGCTATGAGACGCTAAGGATAAATCAGCCTATATTTACCTATAGTTCAGAAAAAAAACAATTATTTCTTAAAACTGCCTGTAGCTTTTAGTGAAGAAAAGAAGACCCTTACTGGTGGTAGGTCTCTCATTATGTAAGAGGCCGTCTGGGTGGGTACCACCGCAATGTCTATTTCTACCGCCAAACAACAGTGCATGCACTGTTGTGTTTCGGTTTGAAGGACATTGTAGCCAGTATAACTACTGGACATAATGAGACTTAACATCTTATGTCTCAGGATGACGAGCGCAGTGGAATGCCACACAGTACTTTGTAAGACAAGTTGCTGGATGGTGTTGCTACTGTTTATGGGTGGTCGTATCGCTTATCATCAGGCGAACGGCATGCTCGTCTCGTCATTCTATGCTATAAAAAAAAAAAAAAAAAAAGACCCGTCCTTCCCTTTCTAAAAGTAGCTAAAAAATCTAAAGGTTAAGTCATTTTTATATTAATTAAGTTAACCCAATAATAAATTAATCATGCTAACTTCGTAGTTACTACAGTACTCGTGTACTGCAACTAATCTTGAGATTTCCGAAGACCCAAATAACCTAATACCTATGTTTTGAAACGAGTATCTGGTATTTGGTAGGGGTACAGAGCACTTAACAGCAGTTGACCTACATATTCATTTGCTTTACATATAAAGACTCAGCAAACAAACAAGCAGTAAACATTATGGGCTGGAATCGCGTCACAGTATATTTTTGTTAAAAACACATAACGCCCGGCTTCATTATACTAGGTCGGCTGTTAATTAAATCCCGCAGTACATTTAATAAAGAGGAACTGTTAATTGCCATTGGCATTGTTTACTTGTAATTTACACTGCGATATTTGACTCTGAAAACGAACAAACAGTGAGGTCTGGTGCGAGTTGAGAGAGATAGCGAGTGCCTTGTACAATACTCGGCAAGAAATATTGCGCACACAGACACACACACACTCACGCCTTTTATCCCCGAAGGGATAGGCCTCTGCCTACTAACGCAACTAGAGCACCAACTTTCCGCTGTGCGTATTCCGTCCCATGATGTGATAGGGGGCCAGCCTAGGGTGATCCATATCGGGCACAAATTTCAAGCTACTTTACTATTTCAAGATACTCAGTAGAAAAACCCAATTTCACTTTGCCTGACTCAGGGATCGAACCCGAGACCTCAGTACTTCGTACCCTAATACAACTACGGCACCGAGGCAGTCAGGAAATATTGCATAATATTATATTATAGAAAGAGGATCGGCAAGGCAGCGTCAAAGCGTTATATAGGTGTGAGTTATAGAGACGAAGCTCTACGAAGATAATCTATTATCACTTTTTAAAACTAACTAGCGTTTGATATTTATTGTCGAGTACTGTAAATCTAAATGGAGCTAAGCGTGACATTGACACTGAAATCTTTTTACTGAACAAATACGAAGTAATACAATGATGGTAAATTAAATAAACAAACAGTGAATTTTATTCAACCAGAACAATAGGGAATGTGATGAGATTTATAGTTCATTGAATGTTCCTCTTGGACCATACAAAGTGTATGTATGAAATTAATTAAAATCGCATGTTACCTGTCTGTAGCAACTGGGCTCGGAACACGAGTGTAGCGGTAATGCCTCCATTCTAATAACTTTGATGCGGGCGGACAGGAGATACACCAATTTTAAACTTCAACCTATTTTGATATTTTTTATACAGACATCGGGCTCGCTGGCCTGCACTGAGGAAAATATATTTGTTTCATGAGTAAACTTTCAATAATTCTGGCACCGTCAAAAGACGATATACCATATCAGCCTTATATTATATAATGCCCACTACTGAGCACGGGCCTCCTCTAAAACTGAGAGGGTTCAGGCCCTACTCCACCACGCTGGACGATATGTTTTTCGTTATTTGATACATGTTAATAAATGTAATTAATATGTATCAAATAACGCTGATAATGTAGCTTTATATTGGTAAAAGATTTTTTCAAATGGGTCCAGTTGTTTTGAAGCCTATTCGATGCAAACAATCAAATCTTTCCTCTTTATGATATTATTAGTATAGACAACTCTAATTAGCAATTTCAATATTTTTTTCTGGCCAATTCACAAACTCTCGCTTTTATAATACTACTAGCTTTTGCTCGCGGCTTCGCCCCCGTGAAAGAGTTTTTCTGGGATAAAAGTCTCGCTATATATTTTCCCCGGATAAAAAGCAATCGAAAACCTTCCTAGGGTCTCAAATTTACTTTGGTATTTTCGCAGATACCTGATTTACAAACCTTACCGGTCAAGAACATCTCGAAACCCCGACACCAAGTCACGTAAATGAACCAGACGTCACTGATTAAAACGCCAAACATTCGTTCCATTCGCTATCGCTCGCAGTAGACCGATATTAATGACTCGTTCACTCATCTGACCCGAGTCGGTACGTTTCCATTCAAACGCTGTTTTCACAACGATCCAGGGGTCATTTTTTATCCATTGTGACGATTAATCTTATTCATGAGTTCTAAAATGATTCCCTATTCAATAATGGCTGGATGGGTCCAAGATGAAATCTCTCTGATTAATTATGCTTCGTTGTTGTCTGAATGGGATTTGCATCTGTATTTGTAGCAATTCTTTTTGTTGGATAGGCTGTTTCGGATTAGAAATTTTGACGTTTTTTTGTAAAACGTCAAAGTTTCGTTGTATAGTTCGGCGGTATTTCTTAGTTGAAATATTTTGAGATTTAAAGACAGACAAGTCTATGAGTTGATAGTAAACGCTATTACTGACTCTAAAACTATAAAGAACAACAGTACTCAGATTTTTTTGCTAGATAGTATTACACTGGGATCGTCACTCTAAGATTTTGGATGTTAATACCTAGTTGAAAAAGCAAATTACCCGTTACAATGTCCTGCTATTTTCTCCTCTGCTGGACTAGGAGCACCAAGCCACCGATGTTGTTATAAAATGTCATTAAAATTTATATTAAAATATGATTACTATTTTTCGAATAGTAAATGAATATTAACACACAATTAAATGTATTTAGAGCATTTTATATAGCGGCGACATCTTTGTTGGGAGTGGAATGGACTGCTGAGACGAATGTCCGCAGGTTCAAAACCCAAGGCCACACACCTCTGACTTTTGTAAAAAGATCTGTGTATTTTTTGTGAATTATCGCTCACTCTAACGGTGAAGGAAAACATCGTGAGGAAACCTGCATACCTGAGAAGTTCTCCAAAATCTCGAAGGTTTGTGAAGTCTGTCAACCCGCACTAGACCAGCGTGGTAGACTAAGGCCTAAACCCTCTCAGTAGTAGAGGAGGCCCGTGCTCAGCAGTGGGCAGTATATAATACAGGGCGGGTATGGTATGGTAGAGCATTTTATAAAGAATTACATTGAAAAGAAATCGCGAAACTAATCCGTATATTAATTGTCTTAGTGATAGCCGTTCTCAACAGACAAAACGAGCTAATGATGATTGATGACCTTAAGAAAAAACACTCAGAGACAAAACAAGAGCGATTAAAGCAGTCTCACTTAAATCACCATTAAGACTTAAATACCCAAGCCGTTTAAACCAAGATTAAAACTTCTAACATATCAATTAAATAGATCCTACTTATCCTTCTTTACTACCTTCTTTTTGTCAAAAAAGGTCTTCGAGTTCCTAAAAATCTCGAGTGGAATCTAAATTTATCTAGTACCGGCATAAAGTCGGCTTTGGACGCGACGACCTCAATAAAAAACTTGTTTTATGAGAGACGACCGTTTCAGATCTGCTTGGAGTTGGTGGAATAGTGTAGTTTGCGTAAAATAGTTTAAAAAATAAAAAGCTGTGAATATAAAATTTGCGTCACGTTCGCGACTGGTACGTTTTAATACCCTCGACATTCTTATGGAGAATTCTCGGGTATGTAGGTTTCCTCACGATATTTTCCTTCAACGTTAAAGCAAACGATATTTGATAAACAATACACACGTTATTTCGAAAACTATAAATTGCTAAGCTTATTTATAACCCACGCTAATACAAATGGAACTCTATGCTACATCGTGTAAAAGTTGGGAGTTTTGGAAAGTCACTGATTTTGGATTGAAAAACTACTAAATTTTACACGAATCCTATTTCATAGCTTAGATAGATTATAATCATCACAGCATATAATCGGCGCAGGCCTCCTCTACTAATTAGAGGGTTTTAGGCCTTGGTCCTCCACCACGTTGGCCTAGTGCAGGTTGACAGACTTCACATACCTTTGAAATTATTCTGGAGACTTATCCAGCATGAACGTTTCCTCACGATGTTTTCCTTCGCCGTAAAAACGAACGATTAAAGAGCCGAGTTAAACTACAAAATAAATATTGTAGACTATGAAGATATTTAAAATCTATAAATCTAAAATTTTGGTCACGGTCCAGAGGCTTG
This sequence comes from Sphinx pinastri, assembly GCA_947568825.1. NCBI lineage: Eukaryota > Metazoa > Arthropoda > Insecta > Lepidoptera > Sphingidae > Sphinx > Sphinx pinastri. Next base: position 534,914 of record OX387617.1, read on the forward strand.
ACTCATTTGGCCTATCCTAAAAATGTAAACGTAAGTTTAACTTACACGTGTTGGAAAATTTGAAGGTTAAACTTCAATAAGTTTTATACACGTTAAACTTTCACATTTAGAACTGCGTAGGAACGCGATTACAGTTAGAAGTACTTTTAACTATAAAAGAGGTACTAGCATTACTTCAGCACTATTGAAAAGGTTTCAAAGCTGACCCAATGACATTATTAAATAGATTGTAGTGGATCGTACGAGATGGCCAGAATTCAGATGATGAAAGCATGGGATCAAAGCCGACGAAAAAAAAGATCAGGTGGACATATAAGAATGCAAAGTTTTATTTAGTTTTCAACCTCTTCTGACAAAGGCTTCTCGAATCATATTCATCATCATCATCAACCACATGACGTCCACTGCTGAACATAGGCCTCCCCCAAAGATTTCCAGACGGACTGTCAAAAGCGGCGTGCATCCAACGTATTCCCGCGACCTTTATCAAGTCGTCTGTCCACCTTGCAGGTAGAATCACGAATCATATTGCCTAAGATTATTTACTCACAACAAGGTAGAATTAAACAAGGTCATTGCTTCTCTGATGATAAGCCTCATGCCTATTATAAACTAGCCAACGCTATTCTACACTTAATAAATTGATTTATCTTGTAATTTATTACACTAGTAACATACAGTGGGTTTTTTTAATTAGTATCAGCACGGAGTGTGATGCTATGTATGTATGTATGTTTATAGGTAGTACATCCTGCATGTTTCACATTCGAATTCCATCTAGCAGAAATACACACATAGCTAGACAGAATTTTCATACGTGCTGTAGTTATTATTTAGTAAAACCTAAATTCCTTCTTCCACAGGGAAGCCCTGCCCAACGGTACGCTATGGTTGGGTCCATTCTCAGCGGCTCAGTACCGGAGCGACGTGCACGCGGCGGTGTACCGCTGCCGCGCCGCCAGCACCGTAGGCGTCATCCTGTCCAGGGACATGCGGCTCGAGGCAGGTTGGTACACTATCTTTATATAAACAAATGAATGACGAAGCGAGTAAGAAGTTCGCATCCAACAACTGAAGGAAAACCACCCGAACTTTAAATTGCAAAGCACTGTATGGTGGAAGAATTATATCTTTACAACTTTGTGAATAGAGTAAGGCGAATCTGGTCTGCGACATGAATGATTGACACGACCGCTGTGGTGACACAGTCATAAAGCAAACTAACATGAAGTAACGGCTTTGATTTTATATTTTGTACGGACCGGCAGTTAGATTGACGGAAGCATAATCATTTCCCTCTCTCTACAGTTGATATAACAGTTGAGTCATTATCTCGAAAGATCCAAAAACTTTGCATTTACTGTCTGTTTAACAAACATCGTGTCAACAAATCTAAATATACAGTGCAGGGCAAGTCCTCCAACTCTTAAGATTAGAAAGTTTTAAACCATAATCACACACTTTAGATCTTCTTTTAGCCAGTAAACAAAGCACGAGTGAATGGATATCCCATGCTTTTCATATTAGCTTAGCCAATATCAAAATCTTGTTCTTACTAGGTCAGCTAGAATGTAATAAGCAGCTGCTAATACATTGCGGTAATGCGTACGAGCGAAATCGCCTCGCCACAAAGCGACGTTGCGGTGTACTGCAACGGACGGTATGCAGTATGCATGTCAGTTAATTTCGTTTTTGTCTGCTGTTTCTTAATTTGTAATACCTAATTTTGAAGTAAAAGCTCCAAAAGATTAAGAGTCAAAAGGGATTGAGAAGAATGTTGAAAATTCAATACCGATGACTTCGAATTTAGTTGCGTTAGGATTATCGTTTATTTATTAGTAAGAAGACTCTTCAAGATTTTTATTTAATATAGCTGACCCCGCAAACATTGTTATGCCATCAGTTACCGACCGGGGTTAAAAGTTATTAAAAAAATAGACGTTGATCGTAGAAAGGTAAACATTTAGGGTTGTATGTATTTTTAAATTTTGTATCATAAAAAAATAAAAATAAAACCTTTAGTCTAAAAAATAAATATAAATTAAGGGCTGGACCACCCTTAACATTTAGGGATATGAAAAATAGATATTGACCGATTTTCAGACCTACCCGATATGCACACAAAATTTCATGAAAATCGGTCGAGCCATTTCGGAGGCGTTTGGCAACAAACACCGCGACACGAGAATTTTATATATTAGATTATGGTGATCCCTTTTAACACGACTATGACGAAGTGAAAATGTCCGCTTTTTCTCATCATCATTTATAACTCAAAACCATTGAATTATAAAGTCCTGCAATCATTGACGGAGTAATAAAAAATAATATTATTATCGATATGTTTTCCCTATTTTGATTTCAAGGATATTAAAATCCCAATATACTCATTACAGTAATTTAGTTAGCCCATTTTAATATGCTTAACTAAATCAGTGTTCCAAATATTTTTAGTTTCAAACATTTCGTCCACTAAGTGCAAAGAAACTGTACCAAACAGGGCAAGGTCCATTCCATTAAGGTCCGTTTTTGTACCAATAAGCACTCAAACAAGTTTAGCGAAGGGTCTTGATGTGATAAAACCTGGAATTATTTATTGACGGGGAAAAGATTTGGTAGATTCACTGTGAGGTTTGTCAGAGTCGCTTCTAATCCTTGTTGAGATATTTATAGAGAAAAATCTGAAAAGGTTTCTTTTGGGAGTAAGTTTATCTTAAAGTGAACATTATTAAATTAATAATTGTAACCAATAAGAGTGTAACCAGAGAGTTCCAAAATCGGGAGCCGGGTAACATTAATGAGGAAATTTTCTTGTCGCTCTTCGTAGTGTTTCGGGCGATGAGCTGTAGCTGAAATTTAGCAGGTGCGATTCCCAAATACAAAAAAGTATCCGCCCCGTATATATTAGTTCTGGATTAGTCTCAAAGTTCCTAATTCTCACGATACAAGACTTGTATTTTAGTATAGAGTCGGTCTGTAATGAATATTGGATGTATAATTACTTCATTCTTTTCTTCCACCCCCATGTTGGGTCAGCGACACATACTTTTTATGCAGCTTAGATAGTAAATATTATTGTCAGTAAATAAAATAATTCCTTCCACTTTCTACGTAGAATTTATAATAAACACGCAAGCATTCCTATTTCCCAACATAGCAATAATGAAGCAGATCTTTATCTTCATCACGTGGCGTGTAAATCGACACGCAGGCGTCGGAATCATGCGCTCGACTGAGTGCAATCGATTAGAATCAGTCATCAAATGCTAATTTATCTACGCTTGATATCCCAACGTCGATATAACAATGTGTAGCGAGATAGCAATGCTGTATATTACTAGGTAGATCTCTAGTATGCGAGAATCCTTGATAGCTTCCCAACAATGTATTACTGTCGCTAAGTAGCATTGTGGAAGTATAGTTAGTCAGGTTTGAAGGGAGTTGTCGCCACTGGGCATTAAAGCAGTAGGGCCGTCTCCTCATCGGTTGTATAAAAAGAAATGCGAGTTTTAAACATATGGTGAGACAAAGAAGACAAGAAAAACACAAGAAGCCTCATCTAGTGTTAAGCGCCGCCACTGAATAAAATATCAACAAGATGGAGTTACGGAGAACTTTGGATTGAATAAAAAGGCGAACTTTTTCATGAAACCTGCCCCCTAACAAACGTTCTGTAATTTACTTCTCGGTCCTAAAGAAAAGTCTATTTATCCAAAGGCAGAGTTCACAATAAACTCCTAATACAACACCTCCATCACAATCCGTTTAACACATGCACTACAAATTCACTTGATTGCTACAAGAGCAGCGACCTTTTCGGCTTCGTCGCGTGTGTAGAAAAACAGCCCTACGTGACCCGTGTGTTTATATTCAATCCCGGGGCGGGGCCGTGGGGGGAATGACAAGCAACCCGGGATAAGACGAAAATTGACTTTAAGATGTCGTACGCGTGAGCTGGAATTCATTGGACGTTAGCGATTATCGACTTTCGTGTTTTCTTTTTTTGAATAATTTGTTTCTTTAGGTATGGACTTTGGGGACGTTTGGGGATTTTTCAAGTAACTGGGGATTTAGTTGAGGTCTATATTTGCAAGCTCTTTGTTTATTTCTAATATTAACTAGTAAGAGCTGTTGTTCGGGTCGATCCTCGGGTCGGGGAAAGTGATATTGGATTTTTCTAATCAGTATCAGCTCGGAGTCTGGAATTTGTGCCCGATATGGCGATAGGCTCGCCTCCTATCACATCATGGGACGGAATACTCACGGCGAAAAGTGGGTGCACTAGTTGCACCTCTGCCTACCCCTCCCGGGATAAAATGCGTGAGTATGGGTGCGTAAGAGCTGTTGTGTAGATTTGTGTAAGGCGTGGCATGATTTTTCTCGAGGTTACGTCCCCAGTGCAATGTATTTTTAATAAAAGTTTTAGTGTTCCTACTGTTGAATTTGCATTTATAAAAGAAATATCAAGACCCTACCTATTATTTTATACAAAAACAAAAAGTACTTCCAACAGTATATATTTTTCTCATACGTAAAAGGATTCATCCGCAATGGACTTTACTCAGCTTAAGAGCTTGCACCTCTTCAGAAATTCACATTAATTCGGGGACGCGGTAGGATAGAAAAATCTCACAATCTTAAGACATCGGTATTCCGCAGAGGTCTGATTCCATTAGCGGACCTTTTTCGCGTCCTCACAAAGCGGGGATATTGGCGAGGCTGCCTCAATCTCGGAGGTTTACCGGCCCTCAGACCTCCCGCATAAAATATATTTGCATTCCTCTAAGATTGATCCCGCCGCGGTCGTGTCAATATGCCAGGTCAGGAGTGAAGACGCGATCAGACTGTTTGACATACATTCATTTTAAACGAATTCGTGTTGCAATACGAGTTAGTTCGGAAAGTTGAGCTCTATGTTCAGTAGCAATAAGATGCTCTCCATGTTTGCAGTCGAACTCTGGTGGAACTTTCACTGGTGGTAGGTCTCTCATATGAAAGAGTCCGTCTGGGTGGGTACCACCGCAATGTCTATTTCCACCGCCAAGCAGCAGTGTGCATGCACTGTTGTTTCGGTTTGAAGGACATTGTAGCCAGTGTAACTAGTGGACATAATGAGGCTTAACACTTTATATCTCACGATGACGAACGCAGTAGAATGCCACACAGTACTTTGTAACTCAAGGTGCTGGATGATGTTGCTACTGTTTATGGGACGTCGGTCGCGTCACTTACCATCAGGCGAACGGCATGCTCGTTTCGTCATTCAATGCCATAAAAAAAACTACACCATAACTACACGATTTATCTGCAGTAATATTACTTGGCCCCACGCGATATGGACAACAGGATCTTTTCTACTGCCAATATGCCGTGTGCAAATTGTCAAGCACCCATAGATGACGATCGCACTTAATTCCACGAACCTCTGAATTCATAAAAGCACGAAGTTGATCAAGACTAATAAGGCTAAACATACTGATGATTTAAAGAAAGTCTATTCATCTTTTATTTAGTTTCAAAATGAAATGAAAATGATGTTTCTTTTTAGTTTCAAAATGACCTTTAACACTAATCATAATAGGCTCATATTATTATTTGAAAAAATATCTATTTAGTTGATTAATAGATGGAGAAAGTAAATTTAAAAGCTCGCGATATATTGAGTGAAAGACAAAGCTTAACCACAAAACTACAAAAATTGTTACATGAATGTTAAGTTGGAATAAAAGTTTCAGTGTGGCCACGAATTTCAGTACGTTTTTTATTAAAGTCGACTTTAAAGGCATGTTATTTTAAACTTGTTAAAACTTTACAAGCTGTGGAACTATAATCATTGACTCTGTTCTTGCTGAATATTCTGGATTCACAGTATGTCGGTACAATCGACTTCAATGTTAACATTTTTTATTTTGGCACGTCCGTCTATATTGAACTTTATAAGTACAATAACGATATTACATTAGTTCAATTATCAAATGAATATATTTATTTATTAAGGCACATCAACAATGTGAACACAAACATATAAATTAACTATACAATAACATCCTTTTAACTAGTGCTCACATTTTTGACAGATGTGCACAACATTTTTAACAAGCTAAAGTGATATCTAAGTTTTCCTCCTTACCAACCCCTCCCTCTCTCCCATTCAAATTTATAATACGACTCAGAGAGAAGTCTGAATCAGGAGGGAGAAAGAAAAGAATAAAGAAGTAATAGCAAACAATACAAACAAAAACAGAGAAAGACAACAAATGCGACATTCATGGGAAGGATACTTCCCATCTAGATCACACTGCTAAAAGTTTTTTTCCTGAATGACGTTGTCTGATCATGAAAAATATCAAGTCAATAAGCAGCCTGTCCCAACTATTATATGTGGTAGTAAGCCTCGCTAAGGGAGAATTTCGTTCGAGATTTGTTCTGTATTTAGGTACTTTGAAAAACGTTTTATATTTTACGCGTGAATTTATTTTAGGCACGCAGAGCTCAATGCGTTCCAAAAACTCTTGACAATTTATGGAACTGTTGAGAACATTGCGAAGGAATATTAAGTCCAGCATTCTTCTACGTTGAGACAAGGTGTTCAATCGGAAGATGGTGAGCCTATCCTCATACGAACTTCTGCCATTTACTCGAGGAGTAATGAATGCCAGGTGTCTAGTAAAAAACGCTGTACAGACTCGATACGCTGCGAATGAACTTCGTAAAAGGGGTCCAGATGACGCTTTCAAATTCAAGGACGCTCCGAACAAGCGTCTTAAATAATAATAATATAAATAGTTACAATGTAGTAATAAATACTGACTCAACAAAAGACGTTATGTGCCTCGACGTCTTTAATACTTTAATAACTTTAATCGTAATGCTGATGAATGAAATATCATGAATGGTGCCATAATATCATTAATGATAGAAATAAAACTTTTTCACGATAGTATGAGTAATTAATCTTAACAAAATCACCATATTCTTGGCGGCTTGATCTACTAGATACCAACTAACTGAACCCGCAACAACTCGCCGGATCTCAATATATTATGTCAGTTATTCCTAGGTACAAATAAATGACATCGACTATCTTCCACTCAGCATATAGGCAGCAAACTAACACCTATCAGGTGATTTGCTCGTTGGCTATAAAGCATCTGACCCGTAAACCACTCAAGGCGACGTTATCGAAGCAGCGAGCAACAAAAGAGCGGCGCTGAAGGGTGCTCGAGCGCAAAAAGACGCCGCTTGAGATACGCTGAGCGGCGGTTCGATGCACGCCCTGATAAGTGCCGTGGCGATCCTGAATACGCGGGGCTCGCTTTATGTTTATCGGTGAGGGCGATTAACGCACTTTTGTTTCTTTTATATTCAAAAACGGTAAAACAAAAGAGCTTAAATTCTGGGGGACCTATTATATTTTCGTGTTTTTTTAGTACCTACTTTCATTTTCGAACAACCAAAATAACATTTTATACTATTTGCACATGCTTATCTGTGCATAACAATTATAAACAATGCGTTATGTCTACCATACTTATAGATTATGCACGTTCAGATAACTTGGTATTTGGGGGATCTGAAATCAAAAATATTTCTACTCAAGCAATCCCACCCCATGAAGCTATAGAGAACCTTCGATTCAAATGTCAAATACTACCGATTATTACTTTCACACAAAAAACATTAAAATCGCAACTCGTTCAAAGGACTTGTAGAGAATTAAACAAAATGAAGTTAAGCTTCGCTGGAGAGGTGCTCCACTCAAGGGAGGAATTAACGGTAAAAGCCCTCCAGGATCCGAGTAAAAGGGCTATTGTTCCAAAGACGAGCGGAAAGGGTGAATACTGCCGACGTGGCGACTGGCCATGTACTACTTCAACTGTGTATATATCGAGGTGTGATGGTCGTAGATAATACTTCAAGGTGATGAGACGATTTAAACGAATTAGTGACAAATCTTCTTCCCCAGAGAGGTTGACAAGCGACCGTAATAACTAAGCCAAATCCGTTTTGCAACGTGCTTAAAAAGGGTGATGCGTCGTTACTATATTGGAGTGAAAAGGCCCAGCGGATTGTATCAGGGATCAGCCTGTATATAATATCCGGTTTTGAATTGGCCAACACAATGGTATCGACTGGGGACGTATAATCATCTCTCGACAGGTATAGATACTAAAGGAGATGTCCGTTTTTTGTATAGCTTCAAAATCTAACCAGGCTCACACTTTAGGGTTAGTAAAAGGGCAAAATATGGATCTTGAATCCATAAAAAAAACTTGAGACCCCTCCATTTATAATAAAAAAAATAAAAACGTTTATATCAAGTGTATTTTTTGAAGAAAATAAAATTACATTAACCTCTTCATCGGAGGTCTTTAAAATTAAACGATTTATTGCAAAAGACTAGTGTTTAGGAGTTCTATCCAAATATATAAACTGTCTTGATTAGAATTTTAGGCTTGTTTTTGGACATGCCCTTCTATTTACCATGAGTTGAAATTAAGTATAGTTTCAATATTACATTCACTAATTAGATCATACATTTTCATATGTAATACCATAGCCATCGGTACAAGTATAAGGTTCCTCGCACAACCAGCCCGCCATAACCGGCATCTGCGACGACATTAACTCACGGGGCTCAGGGGCGACTAATTAACTTCAACCTCGGATATATTGCGAACACCCAAAACTTTATGGTTTTAACAAAATTTTAATGTTTGCAATCAATGTGGCTATGTTATACCAGTTTTAAGTAGGTCTCTTATTTGAAACTCTAATATTATTGCAAAAGTGATTTTTTTGGATCATCATCAGCATTATCAGCTTCATGATTTCCACTGCTGAACATAGGCCTTCCCTAAAGATTTCCAGACGGACCTGGATGTTTGTATGTTCGATGTAAACCCTGAAAACGATAAATTTTAGCACACGGATATACCATTTTCTGCATTATAACATAGGCAACTTTTTGCCTCAGAAATAACACTGTAGGGTTTTTATACTAGGAAAAACAATTCATGCCAGTGGTACCGCCAATAAAACCTAGTGTGATAAACATGCAAACAAGCTTACGCTTGTATCCCTGAAGACACATCCATCTTAGAGACATCCTTTACCGAACTTATATCTGTACTAACTACCTAACTTATATCGATGCGACAGGTGCGAGTCTATTTATAACATTTTAATCACAGATTTAAATACTGTTCATCCTCATGTTGTGAATTGTAAAAAAAAACTTTCTTAGTCGTAATATCGCCAAGAATATGAAAATGCTAAGGAAAATGCAATCGTATAAAAATTCTAATACGATATTCTGATTTAGAAGTCATGTCGCGTAGAATTTCCAATCACATTTGAGCATGTGACGTGTTTAATTTAAAACCAAATGTACATACATGCTAAATTAGATTTTTAAAAGTATGAAAACTTTGCTCGCTTTTACTGGTTCTACCTCAGTCTGTCGCCAAAGAGTTTACTTTTTATGATTCAAGATTAAAAAGTTGCGTAGTACTTACTTAATCCAAGACTTGATGTATCTGTGTACAAACTTTTATTATAATCCATTCGGCGGCATATGAGTTTTCATCTAATAAGTATTCAAAAACCAAGCTTTAACATTCAAATAAATATAACAGTTTAAGTTATATATTTATCAACCTGGCAAATTATTACATTGGACGTAATGTTGAGCACCTATAATACAGTCCTAATATAAAATAACAATCAACATTCCTTAATAGTCGCCTAACATACTATATGTGCGTAAATCCCAATAACCTCGGAACACAACGTGGGAACAAGCTGCTAAATCATATTTCTGACCAAGTTTAGCTCTAATTAGGTACCAAGTATATCCTAAACATTATCTCCAGTAATCTTCTATTTTTGAAAAAAAAATGTAAATAATACTTGTAAAAGCAGAAACCTATTTCCAATAATGTTTAAAAAAACAAAATTAAATAGTCGTATTTTATTTAGAAAGCAAATCTGTCCCCGGGCCAGGAGGACACGTTTTTCATTACAAACAGACAACAAGGAGTTCGTTTGTGAATACAAATTTGTACACACAAAGAAACTTTCTCGATTGTCCGTAAACGATTTTTATTTTCTTTAAGGTTTGGCAATTTAGTGTTCAATATATTATTGCTAAGCTGGTAAGCGGCGTTAGCCTAGTTGGGAGTGGAACGGACTGCCGAGACAAATGTCCGTATGTTCAAAACCCAAGGGCACACACCTCTGACTTTCTTAAAAGTTATGTGTGTATCTTTGTCAATTATCGCTCGCTTTAACGGTGAAGGAAAACATCGCGAGGAAACCTGTTTATCTGAGAAGTTCTCTATACGAATTTTGAAGGTATGTGAACTCTGCCAACCCGCACTAGGCCAGCGTGGTTGACTAAGGCCTAAACCCTCTCAGTTGTAGAGGAGGCCCGTGCTCAGCAATGGGCAGTACATAATACAAGGCTGGTATGGTATATTATTGCTGGATTTATGTCTCGTTTACCTAAAAGTAAATTCAACACCTAACCATACGCAGTGGGAGAGTGCTCCTGTCCTCTTATTCTCTGCTTGGTAGCCATCAAGGTATAAGGTGCCGTGTGTACACTGTCAAGTTGCCCAGAAACACGTTACACTATTATGAAACTGAGAGGTGCTGCAGCGACTGTCGGTTTATAGTAATGTCTCATGTTTGTCGGCAACAAAACAACGTCTGCGTGATGCCTAAATTACTGCATGGCATCCATTTTTATTTATTTTTTATCCTTCTATCGGCAACATATTTTATCAGTACCTTAATGTGACGCAAGGGATCTATTGAAAAAATACCCGAAACGTACCTTTCCGAATTTACTGCCCGGCGGGATTGTAATACCGAGACCTAAATTGTTCAGTTAGATACGTCAATAACAATTTCCCAAACAAATTGATTCTTACAATTGTTAAAAATCCAATTATTGTTAGCAAAGGTACCGATAGCCTAGTGACAAGTGGAGCTGACAACCATGAGAGGTTGCAGGTTCAAAACTCAAGGCAAACACATCTCATTCTTCATAACTATGCCAAGTACGATGTGCCCAACATATTTCTTTCTCTACTGACTTTATACGTCGACGAGAAACGTTGCGTACTCGACATTCATCAGAATTATATCGATACCTCCCACGTAAGTTGTTGTATCCCCAAAATCACAATTTTACAGTAGAGCATTTTAAAGATTCAAATTGGACTAAAAACTTCATTTATAATAGTATCTTTGTGAAATTTGGTATATGTATGTAACTTATAGTATTCTTGAATATGTTAAAAGATAATTTAAAAAAATATGTATATTTTCTGAGATATCGTTCATACAACATTTTACTGTGGAGTACAGGCTACACTAGATGTTGTATCTCATAATTACAACACTATACCGCGGAATTTAGGTGTCATCAATTGTTGTATATGATATTTACAACAATATTCGTTGAAAAATATACGCCTTATTCCACTGTATGTGGTAATAATAATATAAATTGGTTCATAATTATGTGTATATTATTATATGTTAACAAGTGTAGGTTAAGAAATAAGAAAGAAATATTGTAAAAGATAAATTCCTTTAATTTTTTAATAGAAATAACACTTATTAGAAATTAAACATCATTGAAAAAATAGAATAATTAAAATTTAGGTATACATAACATACATTTAGGTAACAGATAATGTCTTCCATTAGTAGGTTATAAAAAAAAACGAAAATAAACAATCATAGCAAGGTTACTTAGAAACATAATAAAAAAAACATAACTCACTCTGCACGATATTTTAAAAACATTACAAATTCATATTAAATTCTACATATAATAGAATAATAAAAACATTATAGAATTTAAAATAAAAACAATAACCTACTTATTTCGAAGAGATCAACTTAAAATCAGGATAACAAGAAATTAGGTAATCTTTTATAATTATTATTGTCATTGTAACTATATTTGATTTTATTCGAAGTTAAAAAAAACTATTTTCACACTCACACATACTCACGACTTTTACGCCCAAACGGGTAGACAGATGCGCAACTAATGTACCCACTTTTCGCCGTGCGTATTCCGTCCCATGATGTGCGATGTGCGCATGATGCGCCCCTATGGACGAGCCTATCGCCATATTGGGCACAAATACCAGACTCCGGGCTGATACTTAGAGACTATCCCGCCCTCACACCCGCCACTGCAACTCCTGTAAGCCACGATCAGCAGTGGCACGCATTTTATGACACCGAGCGATGAAGCTCGGCGAGTCTCTGGGAATGCTAATTAGTCTTAACCCGCAACGAAGTTAATCAAATAGAAGAATAGGGAGGAGTTAGAAATATATTTTCCACTTCCCTCCATAGCAAAGCGGGAGACAAAATAATGAACTAAAAAGGTATTTAACCTTAATTATTGAGACTTTTACAACTGGAAAAGCCAGATGTAAAGCACCACGGATAATATTTTAAAGGGTCCTATCATTTGAGCTGTTAGATTTGATTCCAATAGTAGGTATGGCAAAAACGCCGGAAAGCATGGAAATTCTGCCTAGCTTCCACAAGGCCCATGTAGTATACAACTCCAGATGTTATTTGCATACTATCCAACATAATCCGGGCTGATACTTATTAGAAAAACCCAATATACTGCACAACCCGGGGATTGAACCCGAAACCTCAGCATTGCGGCCGTACCTTAATAAAACTACGCCACCGAAGCAGTCGAATACACCAGAGCAGTCGAGAATTTTCAAATTCATAATTAAAAACAGTTGAGTTATTTTTAATCAGATAAACCTAATTTGAGCCTTAAATCAATCAATCAATTAGCTTGTCGCCGTCCACTGCTAAACGTAAGCCTCCCCAAGTGAGCGCTAACCACCCCGGTCTTGAGCAAACAACTTAAATCAATAAAAAAACTAATGTTATTTTTATGAGAATCTACAATAAAAACGAAGATACATAATTACAAGATATTTAATTATGTTAAAAAAGAAAAGACTAATTTATGTACTATTCTTAACAAAATCAACATCATTATTAGAGCCAGCAACAAAAGATAGACTCTTGAAAAGTCGTGATATGTGGCTGGAATGATTCCACTGTGACAGAGACTCATTAAGTCATCATATTTTGCCTTTGTTAAGTGGAGATGGTTGGAATAGAGAGGGCATAGCTCAGCCATACTATTTATTTGGCGCCTTCGGGTATTGATATTAATGGCAATCGTCATAGCGTTAGTGTAGGCCAAATCGGACTGCCTCGGTGGCGTAGTTGTATTGCGTACGCGTTAAGAGTATGATTTGCGTGCTGAGGTCCTGGTTTCGAATTCCGGGTCAGGCCAAAAACATTGTGCCTAGGATTTTCCATCTTAAAAATTACTGTCACAGTTTGGAGTCAGGAAGTTAGCGGTGTGATACCCCCGTGCCTCGGGAAGCGCGTAAAGCCGTGGGCTCTGCGCCTGATCTCTCTCCGGTCATGTTGGATTGCCGTCTCACCGGACTATGAAAGTGAAGGAATAGCGAGTGCACCTGTGTATTGCGTACACACTTTGCACTATAATATCTCTTGCTTAATTGGCTGATCTCTGTTGAGATTGGCCGCCGAGGCCGAAATTGGCTAGGAAGGGATTATTAATATGCCAAATCGTACCGATATTAAATTGTAAAAGAATCTTTTGCACATACCTACACTTCTTTTATTTTGTCCTATTTAACGAATATACACATAAAACGAAAACACTATGCGATTGTAGTTCAGACTACTTCAGACCAGCACAATTATCAACAAGATTTGCTGTATCAGAATCTATTGCTAGTTCGAAGCTATTGTCAAAGACATCTTCATCTATTATATTTGCTAACTATTAATTTTCGATTAATTGAAACTTATTTGGTAATGGAGACTCTGAAACAGTAATTTTAAATAATTTATTTTCGGGAAATCCTTTTTTTATCGAATATTTAAAGAGTATAAGGACAAATCCACCAAATTTCACGTCTCAAGGACCAGCGGCTTAGGCTCTGCGTTCATAGATCGCTCACTAAGTCAGTCAGGCAGAACAAATCATTTTATATATTACTTTTAAGACCCAATTTGAGAATAGATTTTTAACATACAACATTGAATTTGAGTAAAAAAAAAAGTAATAGCAACGTATAATATAGCATTTTACTATACAACAAAGTTTAGAGTAACCATTCCCAAAGTAAAATGTTTTATTTATAACATACAACAATATTTGAATTTGAATGTAAACGTAAAATGTTGTATGTATTACGTATAATATTTTTAATGAATGCTCAACGACGTATAATATTGTAACTAATCCATACAACATTTTAGATTGGTATCACCATCATATAGTAACATTAACCTTATAAATGTCAATAAAATATTACAAATAAAAACATATCTGTGATATTTCGGAGGCTTGAATCACGAAAACTATTTAGTTCTATTTCATCTAAGGAAACATTATTATTTCAAAGGAGTGTCTCGGAGTTGCTATTTTGTGTACTCGTATTATTGAAAAAATCACATAGTCTACGCCCTCTTGTTACACTTGTACGTTTCATTGTTATAATATATTTTAACTAATTAAATTACGTGAGCTAATTTTAAGAGAACTTAACCGCTTCCTTCCTTCGCGTGCGGCCGGTTGAAAGTCCGGCGTTTTCTGTTGTATGTGACCATTACGAGACGCGAGCGCGTGATTCTCCCCGTCCCACATCCCACGTAAACTATTGCAAAGGTCTATACACTATTGTAGTCCGTTCTCGTTCGAAAGTTACAACAAAATACGTCTGGAAAATCCTTGAAAAAATCGTGTTTTCGTAATTTTTTTACTTTGAATGCATTAAATAATGCAATTTAGGATAGTTTTCAGTAAAAACGCTAAACGGCATTTTTGTGGCATACAACAACTTACGTGGGAGGTATCGATATATCTTACTGGATGTACCTGGATTAGGCCACTGTTTACAACGCGTCGACGAAAAAGTTTTGAATAAAAATTAAATAGTGCATATAAAAAGGGAAAAAGTGATAAATTAAACAAACAATACGTCAATTCATCCAGTTTTAAAAAAAGTTCTGGAAAATATTCATTAATACAAGTGATTTAAAAAGAAATATCAGGTCACTTACAAAACAATAAACTGAAGTGAATAAAGTGCTATTAAAGATATAAACCGATATAAACAGTGTGAAAACATTATTCTGTGTGATTAAAACTGATAAATAACGGACTGTGGAGCTATACATAATTTGAAAATGTTATAAGAAAATTATAACCTCAAAAGAGTGAACCACTGTATTTCATCAAAGGAATTTATAGTGGCGCCATCTAGCGATATTTATCGGAACTGTCAACTCCGAATCACGATTATCTAGTACCGCATAATTACGTCCATAGATCTACGCATCGATTCAGGGATAGTAAGCGCTTTGTGTCACCACCGAAAGAGGTCGCTTTATCAACAAACATGGATGAAATAAAGAAATTGCTGGAAAACATGCAACAGGAAATACGACAACAAAAAACCGACATCCTAGAAATGAAAGAAGACATAAAGAATACAATTAACGAAAACATTAATGAAAAATTCAGCAGATTAGAATTGAAAAATGAACTTCTGGAGGAAAAAATACAACAGCATAGCAAAACATTAAATAATATAGAAAGACACATAAGGCGAAAAAATTTAGTCATGTTCGGAGTTGAAGAACAAGAAAAAACCTACCACGAACTAGAGGAAAAAATATTAAATATAATAAATAGTAATTTCGGCGTTCAGTATGATATCATCAACATTGAAGCCGTCCGGAGACTAGGTAAAAAAGGGGAAAAAATTAGACCTGTGGTCATAACATTCTGTACAGTCGGTTTGAAACTAAAAATACAGAAAAACAAACAAAGCCTATCAAACACCCCATATTACATCAAAGAAGACTACCCGTTGGAAGTCCTTAAAAGGCGCCAAGAGCTGCAAACTCAATTGAAAAAAGAACTAGATTTAGGAAAAACAGCTTTCATTAAATATGACAAACTGATTATACTAGGAAATAACAACAAACAGCACAACTCCCACCACCGCATAAATAAGAGAAATCTGTCCGAATCTCCGGAATCAACTGAGTCAACAAACTCAACTAACTATGGTCAAACTGACAAACACAATTTGAAACAAGCGCAGAAAAAAACTAAATCGACTAACATTAAAGATTTTATATTACAAAAGCCAAAATTAACATTCATGCAAACAGATACTTCTCAAGATATTACAAAAAACACACAGCATGACAAAATGTAGCAATCAACGCTGACACCTTCACCCTCCTCTTATCTCCCAGTACGGCCGGTCACCGCGGGAGAGTTCGACCAAAACCCTCCAAAGAAAATTAAAATCAGGAAAAGTATGTTTTACATCTGCTCTCTCAACGTTAGAACTTTATCTTCAGCGGTAAATTTCATTGAGCTGAAGGTAGCTCTACAACGAATTAATTGTGACGTGCTAGGACTGTGCGAAGTTCGCCGCTTAGGAGAAAAAATTATAGAAGAAGAAGACTATATTATGTACTATATAGGCCAGACAAAAGGGCTTTATGGCGTGGGTTTCTTAATAAAAAAAGAACACAAAAAAAGAATTATTAAGTTCACAGGCGTATCGGAAAGAGTTTGCATCCTGGAAATAGAGATAGAAAGTAAACACTTTGCAATTATACAAGCATATTCACCAACAGAAAGCTCCTCTCAAGAAGATATAGATAACTTTTATGAAGACCTAATAAAAGCTCACCAATCCATTTCAACTAAATATATAATTTCAATGGGTGACTTTAATGCTCAAATTGGAAATACAAAAACCTACGAAAATAAAGTCACTGGAAATCATGGTTATGGAAAAAGAAGCAAAAGAGGGGATAGATTGATCGAATACGCATATGAATTCAACTTAAAAATATTGAACACCATGTTTAAATTGAAAAGGAAAAACAGATGGACTTGGATCTCGCCAGATAAAAACACAAAGATCGAACTTGATTATATTATGTCATCAACTCCTCATTTATTTTCCAAGTACGAGGTGCTGACTTCCTTTAACTTTAGTTCAGACCACAGACCAATTAGAGCAACTTTAAATCTATCTATTAACACGAAAAGCAGAAAACACTTCAGCAAGCCAATACTTACTCTAAAAACACTAGACGAGCAAGAGACCTATAAGAAACACTTAACTAAATATTTACCAAATTTATTGTCAACACATGAAGGAAGCACAATTAATGAATACTATATGATGATTGTAAATTCCATAAAAGAGAGTATAAAAAATATTAAAAGAAAACCAAAACAAAATATATTGAGCGAGAGAGCTATGCAGCTTATTAAAAAAAGAAGCTCGCTTCAAAATAAAGCCATTTTAACCAAAAAAGACAAGGAAAACCTGAAAAGTCTATACAAAGAAACAAACAAGGAAATAAAAAAATGCTATCAAACTTACAGATCAAATACTTTACGGAAAAACCTAGAGTCCTCAAGAAGTGCTAAAAAAGCATTCAAAGAATTAGATAATTCAAAAGTTTGGATTCCATACCTCCAATCCGGCGCTAACAAAACCAAATCGCGCGCGGAGATAATCAGTATAGCCACAGAATTCTATGCAAAGTTATATAGCGCACAAATCCCTACACAAGAGGTGACGTCATACAACCGGCTAAACACACAACAATTTCAGCCTAACCTCAAATTATTTGATGAGCTTGAAATCTTGAAAGAAATACTAAGACTAAAATCCGAAAAGTGCCCAGGACCCGATGGTATCACAAATGATTATATCAAACACGCCAAAACGATTATGCTGACGCCACTTACACACCTGTTCAACAAAATATTAATAGAAGAGCACGTTCCAGATAATTGGACTGAATCAGAAATTATTCTACTCTACAAGAAAGGTGACCCAGCCGACATAGGAAACTATCGACCGATTAGTCTTATGTCATGCCTCTACAAGTTATTTGCCTCGTGTATGTTAAATAGAATTTCACTTGATATCGACAATCACCAACCTTACGAACAAGCTGGCTTCAGGAAGGGCTTCAGCACAATTGACCACATCCATGTAGTTGAGCAAATAATAGAAAAATATCTAGAGTTCCGGAGACCACTTTATTTAGCTTTCGTAGACTACACAAAAGCCTTCGACTCTATCTCACACAATAGTATTTGGGAAGCGTTAACTCACCAAAATATACATATCAAATACATAAACATCCTGAAAGATATTTATATTAAAAGCACGAGTAGAGTCAGGTTAGAAAACACAGGTAAGAAAATAAATATAAACAGAGGCGTTAGACAAGGCGATCCATTATCACCCAAATTATTCATAGCGGTCCTACAGAATATACTAAAAGACCTTCCCTGGTCAATGCAAGGAATCAACATAGATGGAAAGTTTTTGAGTCAATTGAGATTCGCAGACGACATTGTGCTTTTTTCAGAGAGCCCTGCAAAAATGAATTGCATGATAAACGAACTACAGACAGCGAGCAATCAGGTGGGACTACAGATGAATCTCAACAAAACTAAAGTCATGACCAACACCAAAACTATACCCATCCTTGTAGATAACAGTCCACTCGAATATGTACCTGAATATATTTATCTTGGAAAACAAATATCTTTTAAAACAAAAAGTAATGAAGAAGAAATAAATAGAAGGATAATAATAACTTGGAAGAAATTTTGGGCCCACAAAGAAATATTAAAGTCTCAACTACCTATAAAAACAAAGAAAATTGTATTGGACTCAGCAATACTACCCTGCCTCACCTACGGTTGCCAAACCTGGTCATTTAGTAACAAAATTCAATCAAAAATCAAATCCACACAGAGAGCAATGGAAAGAAGTTGTCTGGGCATCAGACTAAAAGACAGAATAAAAATTGGGGACATACGCAACAAAACTAACGTGATTGACGCCTTGCTCTTTGCACAAGGTTTGAAATGGAAATGGGCGGGCCATATCGCTCGATACCCCGATGGAAGATGGACAACAAGCGCAACAATATGGAAAGGACCACATGGTTCTAGAGGCAGGGGTCGTCCGAAGGTAAGATGGCAAGATGAAATAACCGCTATTGCAGGCAAGAACTGGATAGAAACTGCAAAAGACAGGAAAAGATGGTATTCTTTGGAGGAGGCATTTACCCGCAAGGGGTCCTTACATCTTCATCATCTTCAATAAATTTTAATAATGTCATTTTAATTTTAATTTATATTGCCTATTGATTTGTTTTCATAAATTTAATAATGTAAGTAATGAGTATGTAAATTTATAAGATTGATTATGTACATTTAGAATAATTGTATGTGCATGTATGGAATAAAAATGCTTTATTATTATTTCTCTTTATTTTCAATTTTCCTTTTTTTACATTTTTATATACATACTAAAAAAAACATTAATACATATTATAAAAATATAAAAAAGTGAATCACCCTCCGATGGCGAGGCTCAAGACCCAAGCCACCGGTGGTCAGGGATTCAAAGTGAGGAATCTCCTCACAATGCGTGCCGTGTCCAGAAGTACTGCTTTCTGCATCTGGCTCTTGGCCCAACGACCAATTGAGAGCCTCTGGAGGTGTTGGTCGAGACTCTTTGGTATCAACCCATGAGCAGAAACGACAATCGGAACAATAATTGTGGAGTCTACCTCCCACATGTCGGTAACCTCGTGAGCCAAATCTAAATATTTAGACATTTTGTCCTTTTCGGCCTTAACAAGGTTATCGTCATGCGGAATAGTGACGTCAACAAGTATTGCCCGGCGCGCCAATCGATCTACTATTACAATATCAGGCTTATTGGCAACAATAGTCCTGTCCGTGATAATAGATCGATCCCAGTACAGCGTTGCATGATCATTTTCGAGAACTGGTTGAGGCACATACTGGTAATATGGCACTTCAAGAGTCACAAGACCATACCGAAGAGCAACTTGCTGGTGTATGATCTTGGCTACTAGGTTGTGTCTATGCAAGTACTCGCCGTTAGCAAGATACGAACAACCGGAAATCACATGCCTGATTGATTCACCGGGACGGTGGCATGCCCGACAGATATCGACCGTACCGTCCTTCATGATGTATTTCCTATAATTGTTCGTTTTCATAACTTCGTCCATAATTGCAAAGACAAAACCCTCAGTTTCCCCAAATAGGTTACCAAAACGTAGCCAAGATACGGATGCAAGCTGGTCTACATCAGGCCCGTGAAGGGCCCGATAAAACCGACCATGTAGTTCCTTGCTCTTCCATATCTCCTCACGTTCCCGAATGCCCATCACCTTAGGTTTTCGCCAGTTCTCATTCGCCAAGGAAAGCGGGGTAAATCCCTTATCCACCATGACTACAACCTTATGCATGCCCACTTCGCTGTGGAGGAAATAATCCCTGAGATTGCATACCTCGCGGTTATGTAAGTCCTTAGCATTAAGTAAGCCTCGGCCCCCACATCTCCGCGGGATGTATAATCTCATCACTGACGATCGTGGGTGATGCATACGATGTGCAGTCAGTAGGGTCCGGACCTTTCGATCCAGGGCGTCCAGTTCGGTCTGAGTCCATCTGAGTATGCCAAAAGAGTACATGAGTACAGGCATAACCCAACCGTTGAAAGCGCGAATCTTGTTTCCACCTGACAAAAAACTGTTAAGTACTTTTGTCAGACGGCCGAAGAAACGTTCCCTGACCGATTGTTTTACGTCGGCACCCATAATACCCAGTGCCTCAGGCATACCCAGATATTTGTAGGTTTCCGTCTCGGAAAGGGATCTAAGTCTTATAGTCTCTGAGACTTGTATGTCATCAGAGATCACCACCTCTCCTCGCTTCACATGGATAACCGCACATTTATCTACACCAAACTCCATGTTGATTGAGTTGCTAAATCTTTCAGTTATTTTTAACAACTCAATCAATTCTGTTTGTTTTGATGCAAACAACTTGAGATCATCCATGTAAAGCAAGTGAGATATAGGCTCACTCCCTCTCCGTAGACGGTATCCTAACCCTGAATCCAACAACAGAGTACTGAGAGGATTCAGGGCCATGCAGAACCACAATGGACTCAGACTGTCACCCTGGAATATACCCCGCTTGATTCTAATCGGCTCATCACAATCAGGGGGACTCGTACCACCTGGATATTTTAGGAAAGTGGTCCATTGTCCCATACATGACCCAAGAAAGGTGCATAAATTTGTATCAATCTTATACAAATTCAACACCCTCTTGAGCCAAGTATGGGGCACCGAATCATAGGCTTTCTTATAATCAATCCAGGCAGCCGATAAATTCCTTCGGTTGTGACGAGTCTGTTGGCAAATGGTCATGTCAATGAGAAGGAGCTCCTTTGTACCACGTGACCCAATCTTGCATCCTGTTTGTCCGGGAAAAAGGATATTATTGATTGTGAAATGATTTGCAATTTTCAATCTTAATATAGATGTAAAAAGTTTATAAATGGTTGGAAGGCATGTTATGGGTCTATAGTTTTTCGGGTCCGTGGTACAGCCGGATTTAAAGAGCAGGTGAGTGACACCTGTCGTCATAAATGTTGGAAGCGATCCTCTATCTAGCGCATCCTGGAACTGTGCTGCTAAACGAGCATGCGAACTGAGAAACCATTTCAACCAGAAATTGTGCAGACCATCCGGACCAGGAGACTTCCAATTATGTGTCGGACGGATGGCTGCCAGAACATCCTCTGAGCTAATTGAAATGGTTTCCATAGCCGGTATTGCGTCGCAAGCTCGTTCTACAACACTAAACCAGGGGTCTTCAGTATGGGGGACAGGCGACGACCAGATATTTTTCCAATAATCACGCATATCGTGAGCATCAGGCAGCCGCCCATCCACCACACCATGAGGAGAATCCTCCCAACACCTATAAACTCTCTTTTGATCGCTTTGAAAAGTGCGATTCTGCTGGAATCGTTCCCATCGCCTCCTATAACGGCGAATACGGCTTGCCCACGCATAAACTTTTTGTTTATAGAAGTCTATGCGTTCTGTGACCCATAGCCTATAGTCCTGGGGTCTTATATTGGTCCCAGAAAAGGCCTGCGCCACAAAACGCATAATCTTCGGTCTGAAATTTCCTCCTTTGAAGGAGATGAGCTTGCCGATGAGAGTTCGGGCCCAGTTGATACGTTTCTCGATCCTATATTGCCATGCAGGCATGGTCGCAACATCTCGAGTGATTCTATTTGCATTTGGGAATTTTACATTAGCCACTCGACATGCTGCGACGGCCGCACAGTAAAGAAACGAATGTGTATCAACAAGGTCCCGACTGGACTCCATGTATGTAGCCAACACGGAGTCCAAAGCTCCCATCAGTGCCAAATTTTTTTTATGCGTTGGCAATCGTGGTACCCTCGGTCTACAGGATGTAGAAGTCAATTTAAATTCCAAAATCGCACTCTCCAAAGCCCCTCTCAAACGCTGTTCGTCGTGGGGACTTACAGTATTGTCCAAGTTATCCTCCCGCTCAACGTCAGCGGTAGGTGTAATTTGTATATTTGCTGTTCGCTGGGTAAGGACAGGCGAGACAGTGTCTTGGACAACACACAAGTCTGCACGCAGCCGCTCAAGTGCTTCATCATTCAACACTTTTCGTCGTTGGATGTACCGCACCTGATCCGACAATCGCTGAGATGACACATTGATCGCAGGTTCCAAGGCCTGAAACAGAGAAAGCATCTGAGCACGATACGCTGTGAGTTTGGTTCCTCCCTTTGTTGCCCCAAAATAGGCCCGCATGACATTTTCATTAATTGTATTATTATTATTATTATTATTACTGACTTTATACGTCGACGAGAAACGTTGCGTACTCGACATTCATCAGAATTATATATCTTACTGGATGTACCTGGATTACGGCTGACCCAGGATTGAGTTGTTAGAAACAGACACTGTCTTGTTAACTATAATTATTACTTACTATCCATTCGGATACTAAACAAAAAATCCGGTACTATCCTATCAGCATATTTCAATAAAATTGAACGTAACGGGCGACTTCTGGAGGTAGCCACTAGTTAATTTAATTAACTTTTCGATCTGCATTTTTACAATGCCCTTCCACGCCCTCGGCGAGAGGGAACGAAGTATTGAATTTTGATCGGATTAGAATGAAGCAAAAGGAATCGATTAAGGAGAATCATTGTAATAGGATTTTCTATCTTAGCTTAGTTGAACACGAGTTGTATCCCGCAGGTTTGCGTGCGTGTTGGTGTTTACTGATAGATTATTATAATATCTTATTTTCGGATTACGCGTGCATAACATATCGCGTGTTTATGTATCACACACACACACACAATTACTCTCGCCTTTTATTACCGAAGGGGTAGGCAGCGGTGCTAGGGCACCGTCTTTTAACCGTGCGTATTCCATCCCATTATTTAATAGAGGGTTACCCTGTCGCCAAATAGGACTCAAATTCCAAACTCCGGGCTGATACTGAATAGAATCAGCCCGACCCGGAATCTAACCCGAGACCTCAGCATTGCAGTCGTACCGTAATACAACTACGCCACCGAGGCAGGCAGATGTGTATCATGTATGACAGTAACGACTACGTATTAACGATGGCAGTATTTGTCCAGTATCAGCTAAGCAGCTGGTACTATATACTCATACTCTACTTACACGTTATGTAACACCATGGAGGATGGATATAACTGTTCTGTATGTAACACCATGGAGGATGGATATAAGATGTAACACAGTTACATACTGTATATAAATATGTCAAAATTAATTTTCCCCCGCCTACAGCCGGCTGACATTTACGCCCGATTACATCGGGCTGGCAGAATAAAGTGCTCTTCAGAGATATCTCATTTTAAGGGGACCGAGAGAAAATACATTAACACTATAAGCATTGAATCTTGGCCTGCAGGAAAGCAATTTACAAAAAACAAAATCCGTCTTAAAATAGTAACATTTAGGCCAAGATACAATGGGCTTACTATATAACTTGTTGATCCATCCAACCAAAACCGTTTTTTTACGATAATAACATAAATTTAGAATTGAATCAAGTGGTATTAGTATTTTTTTATAATATGATACTGACCTTCAGTTTTTTTTTTTATTGTCGGTATAGGCAGTCGAGCTAGCGGCCCGCCTGATGGTAAGCGGCCACCGGCCACCACTGCTCATGGACTCGGCGATGTCAGGGACAAAGACAAGCCACTGCTTACCATGGGTTACTTATAGTTACAATCATGATATTAATTTAGCGGCAACATAGTTTGGCTATGAACCTTGTAGGTCCGATTTAAAACTCAGTCAACATTTCGTGGTAATTTTGATTCGAGAAATACACGTTGCCACAATCAATCCTTCCAACGACTCAAATATGTGCTTAGTCCTTAGGAATAAAGAATTATGTTTTTATAGGAATTTCCTATACACAACATTAGAAACTAAAATATGTCACCATTGATGTATTAAAAATAATACATCAATGTATGTCACAGAATAACTACGTTCTCCACACAGTTGGAATCTAGAATTCTTACAAATATTATTATCTGAAGTGGTAAAAAAGATTGTCTTTTCAGTAAACGTACTGACAAAATAACATTTGATTTAGTATTCAATTGGCATTGAAATTACTTATTGAATATTCTGATTTAATTTTCCGCAGTCGAAAAATTTGGGAATTGCTTATATTTTTATTAAGAAATAATACAATTGCGAGGTGATTTCCTTAATAATAAAAGAAGGTTGCTAAACGAGATGAAAGAGAAGAAGAACGAAGGTTGGAAATAGAAAAGTTGGGTGACTTGGTGGTAAGTGTTTCAGGTGAGGAATGGAGATGTGTATTCGACATCCAAGAATATTACTTTTACTACATAAAAGATTCGTAAAGTTATTAATGTACACAACTTTTAAGAGCAATGTTCATGCTGTGGGCAAAATTAAGTACAGCGAGGCTCTATCTTTCAACTGTACTAATGATTCTTCAGACTATACTTTCTTTGCACACCACACAATGTCATATTTCGCAATTTCAAAGACAAAGAAAACCGATATCACCTAATTTCGAAAACACATCACGACTAATCGACTATCCATTTCCACGAAAATGACATATTTCAGCAATTCGCATCAACTAAAACCCGTTTAATCCCACGGAGACAATAACCTAACGATGACCACTGCCCCAGATCCGGCACATGTCCACTTTAATTAATGGCCTCGTTGACGTGCCATCGGGGGTGAGCTAAGGGGGGGGGGGGGGGGACGGGTCGTCGCACACAGCAGTAATGAGTGACATAATGATGAATGATTAGTAAGCTGTCACCGAACTCGAGGCATGTGTTGTGAATGCTCGTGTCATGACTACAGGGTAAATTTTGTTTATTGTTGCCATTTAAATTATCAGACAACACATTAGCTACTTGTTTAATTGATCACACCACCACTCATACACATACACAATAACAGAAGAATCATGTATGTGCTAACGGCCTTAAATTAAAGGAATAAAAATCATGGTGGGCAATGGGTATGGGAATATTGTGGTCTTCAGAAATTTTCACTCCCCATTCGAAACGTAAGCTGTCGCTTCACGTTGTTTTTCTGTGAAGCAATGGTTATATCCCGGTCGAACTGATTCATGTTGTAGACAGATATGTCTACAGGATCTTATCATGAGGTAATTGTTTTGCTCTGTGGCCTGCTCTACTATAAAACATGTTGCTCACGGCGAATATAATATATAATCTTAAAGTTCTATCTATTTAGCTCTACAGCTTATAGCCTGCAGTAACCGCAGTAAACATGATCGGTCCTAATCATTCATGCGTATTAATTGCTTCCGAGTTTTAAATCGGCCAGGGATCCGGTACTTTCCGATACGCCTTCAGTTTCAGAGTTATTTAAACATGTTTAATTTCCATGATGTGTTTAAACTTTTGTAATCAAGGGACCTTTGGACGATACGGTTGGTGGTTTGTTTACATTTGGTAAATCCTACTAATATTATAAACGCGAGAGTTTGTAAGTATGGATGTATGGATGAATGGATGTTTGTTACTCTTTCACGCAAAAACTACTAAACGGATTTCGATGAAATTTGGCACACGGGTGGATCATGTCCTGGATTAACACATAGGCTACTTTTTATCCCGGGAAAACACATTCACGCGGGCGGAGCCGCGAGCAAAAGCTAGTAGAAAATAAATGTGCGCACAATAATCCTTTACGCTGGGACGAAGTGATTTTTTCTCCTTAATTTTGCTATAATACAATTTTTGCCTGACTGAATACCTTGCTTTGATAGTTTTTATTCTAATGACCATGATTCTAAACATGCTTTCGAGATTTATGATAGAGACGGAGAAAGAAAAAGAAAGAATAAAATTATTGCGAAATACATAAAAAATTGGCAAAGAAAATATCAGAATGCGATGTGTAAAGATGGGCCGGCATCCTTCTAACAACAAAAGACAACAGAATATCTCGTCGGTCAACATTGTATTATTTGAAATGCACCGTCCTTATTGTTTAGTATAATCACATCCCCATGTCAAGATAATACATAACTTTGCTCTAACTCTCCCCCCTATTTCAGTGATGGACGTCTCGTGGGAGGTGCGCGTGCAGCCGTCGCACGGCATGGCTGGTGGAGCGGCGCTGCTGACCTGCACCGCGCCACCAGCTGCCAGGAGCCACGTCACCGTCACCAGGTGGTTCAAGGACGGCACTGTACTGGCACCGCTGGCGGCGGAGGCAGGTCAGTACACTATAGGTAATTTATACCATTGATGGCATGCAGCTAGATTATTTACCTGTAAAGTAAGAGTAACAGCTTAATTAAATGGTGTAAGTTTTTCTAAAACAAATTACACCGAAGATGTCATATGACGAGATGTAAGATAATGTAATTTCCGCATATAGATAGAAATATTTGCCGTATCATTTAGCACGATTTATTTTAGTTTTAGTGTGTACGATTTACGATTTAGGTATAACTTCATATATCATAAAATATTTAATAAACCTTTACGTTTGCTTTACTTCAATAAATAAACAACCAATTTTTGCACCAACATTGGTCCCAACCCTCCCTATTTACACTCCGAATAACATATCATGTTTGCTTGTCCCTTTAGTTAAGTTTTCAACGGGAGTCAAACAACGCTAATCCCAATTGGTTGTCTGGAAAGTTGGCCGGTCTCCAGCTTATAAAATCGAAATTAATTTCGTTGGGGCTTAACGGTAGATTATTGCTTTCAAAAGGCGTAAATTAAGTATTTTTCTTCGACCAGCTGTCGGCGACACGGCGTCTTTATGAGTTCCTAATCGGGCGGTTAAACGTTAAATTAGGTATTTCTGCGTTATTTTCGGTCAATTGCAGCTACGTTAAGAGAGGAATTCATTTTCTATTATCATTTTCATCACTATTATTTTTAAAGATAGAGCCGGATTCACTAATCCGGCTAAGACTAAGACACCACTATGTCTTAGGAGGTTGTGAATTAAAAAATAATAAGTTCGTTGCTCAAGACTAGAGTTATGCTTAATATGGCGATGGGTGCGCCCGCTACATATATAATGGTACTTAAAATTCCTAATATAATAGGTATCTAACTCTAGAGTGGTGCGAAAAAAAATAGAGCCCATTAATATATTATCAAATAAAACATATTAATTTCGTGGGTACAAAAACTTTTATTCATCGAGGACATCTATTCCGTGAACATCCATTTAGCAGATTCAACGGAGTGTAGAGTTTATCGTATAACCCAATTATGAGGGTGATCCGACTGCGGACAATGTCTTAATTAATAACGCTCCCGACGGATCGTCACGGTCGAGTTGCAGCACTCTCGCCGGTAAAAACGCGCTTCGTCATATACTGGATCATTTCGCTTAGTTCTTGATAGTTTTTTTTAGTTAGCGAGCACGTTTATCTTAACACTGCTTATGAACGTCTACGCTGCCAGACATCCACCACGTCAAATAAGCTTACAAATTCTAGCCTCGGTGGCGTAGTTATATTACGGTACGACTGCAAGGCTGAGGTCTCGGGTTCGATCCCCGGGTCGGGCAAAGTGATATTGGATTTTTCTATTCAGTATCAGCCCGGAGTCTGGAATTTGTGCCCGATATGGCGATAGGCTCGCCCCTATCACATCATGGGACGGAATATGCTTGGCGAAAAGTGGGTGCACTAGTTGCGCCTCTGCCTACCCCTTCGGGGATAAAAGGCGTGAGCATGCGTCTAATTTCAAATCTCGAAAACACATTCCATCTGAAACATGGAGGAGAGATGGAAAACGTCGGGCGACCGCTGGGCCGAGTCCCTAACCTATGTACAACGCACGGCATACCAACTAAAACCCCGCGGTGGCCATCTTCGGTGCATTAGGGACGGCTGCGGGCTTCCTCAGACGAAAAGTGTCTAAGTTGTCGTCCGTAACCGCCCCTGCACGCTGCCGCCTGGAGCGGCCCGTCTCCTGTTTTGGGGGGGCTCAGAAGCCCCCGCGCACCGAAGGACGCTCTCAGCGTCAACGGCAGCGTGAGGCCTACCTGCCACGCTGCCGTCCATCACGGGCGTCGCAACAATGTGATAAAAGAAACACAAAACTAAAGACGGACGGCCCCCTGCCGCCCGCCCGCGACCCGCGGTGGCCCCTATTAGTCGCCTTTTACGACAGGCAGGGGATACCGTGGTGGAATTCTCCAAACGCCCCCAATCCACAGGGCGGGCGGGCGATAAGCCTGTCTCAACCTTTAAATATTAGAATGCTAGCGAAAATAATTAAAAAGCAATTTTATTTTGTATTATTTTGAACTGCTAAACAATAAACCAAATAAATTAATTTCTTTGTTTGTAATCTTTTTAATCCTGGCTACGTTTTGTAATAAATGCGATTAAGGTACATAATTGGTTTTGAATACAGCAGTTATTTTCTTTCAACCAACTTCTCGTTAAATCGCGTTTGCAAACCTATAAGCTTGTGTCATCTCGTATAATACTCTACACGAGTGTTCACATCTTTATCCCTGAAAGGCGTAGGCGTGAAAATGCATTCAAATTTTGCCCAGCTGATATTAGTCTCTACATTTGATATTTCCATATCGAGTATAAACTCAAATTTTAGACAATACAGGCCTGTTTAATCACACTGTTTTTGAACACAAATAAATACAGATTTAATTACAAAATGACTTATATCGTTTTATAAATAGATCTTCATTTTCAAGTCCACCATGAATTCAATAACACTGAGAAATTAATATTCATTAGAACAATGCGTCATTTTACACGCCAAGTTTATGTCTGGACCAAATCCATGTCTTTGTTATAGGATTACCAACAATGGAACACTTGTACCGGCGTCCTGAATTAATAATTATCCCGAAGATAACGTCCCAAGGATAACTCAGTTACGGCGACTGTTTATTTGTCATAAACCATTCAAGTGCTTATGTTATAGTTTGGGTTTCGATTTGGAGTTATAGAGGGGGAATCAAGGGGTGGTGGGAGCGTATTCGGTAAATTTACTTCGTGACTATGTAGTGAATTTCTTATTCAACAAACCCTTGGAATAACTCGTTAGGGCGGGTACCGTCGCATGATTGAAATGAGTACCTACAACGTAATGAACGTCTTCATAATTTTGGGGACTGACGAGGGCTTTTTTATTATTAAAATTATATAAAATCTGCATTGTTCTTCAATGTGTGCTAGTGTGGTCAATCTTCAACGCCAGGGTAAACTAAAATGAAGTCGCGAAAATTTAACAAATTAACTAAAACTTTGTTGTAGAAAGAATGCAAACAATTTGACGCATTCAACTGCACGAGACAAACTCATTCGAAACTATTCCAAACTGCTAAATAAAAAGCGGCTGCAGTGCGACGTAATAAGATTCAAAATTTTAAACTTACAATAAAAGTTAAGCGGCGCTAATGCAAGTTTAATGTCCGCCTTTGATGCAGTTGATAGAAATTACCGCGCGGGACGCTGGAAGCGGCTTTGAGCAGTTTTAATTTAGGAGTTTTTTGGTAAGTCGTAGACGAGTTTTGACTGCTTGGCTGGATCGAATATACGATAGGATTCCAAAAACTTATGTAAATAACTACTAGGTGATTTGTGGGAGTAATTGGTGAAACAGCGGTATATACCCAGACTCTTGCATAGTAGATAATATATATAATCTAATGTACTTTACTAGCTGATCTCAGAATATAACACACGTGAATTACTACAGCGCGTTTTACACCTTATGTACGGTGGTCGCGATCCGAGCGGATACTAATATCCTACCACCAGCACTCTTGACGTCCGTTTTTCCTGCTGCAACCCCTTTTCAGCTAGTGATTCTGTAGACCATTATAATGTGGCTTAAAAACTACGCTCAATTACCCTGGCCCTTCCATCCCCACTATTTCCTTGGCCCCGGTACACGTCGCGAGTTGGCAGTTTCGCCGTTTATGCAGATTAACCGCCGACGCGCTTGATTTAATAGCTGCCTCCCTGGCTGCCACCGCTGCTGCCACCGCCCGACACCGCTCGACACTGCTCGACACCGCCCGACACTTCGACAGCTCACGACCAAGACAACTATGCACAAGTTTCTGTATTGGGAAATTGTTAACGGTTTTGTTGGGGATAAATGAGAAGTTTTAATTTAGTTTATTTATTAAGGCTCACGCCACGCGAGGATTATGTAGACAAAATTATAGTTTTCTTTACCTAAGTTGCTCACGTGGCGTGACTATAGTGAACTCTTGTTGTTTTGACCCTTTGTAGAAATGATATAGCCCTAATACATATCAGGAATCTGGGTAGCTCATCTGTTTTTAGAGTACAAAGCTTTCATAAATCCGATATCCTTTAACAGTACAGGAAGCTGAGTAATAATAAACGAATCACGGCATCCGAATTCTGACGTAAATTTTTGATGTGAAAATTTGTACAAAATAATATTTGTACCGTGCTAAATACTGATAAATAATTTATATCCGAGCCATTTCCACAAACATCGATCAAGTGCGTACAGGAATCATATCCTGAGAGTACCGTATGATTTTACGAAGCAATTCTATTGTAGACAAATTTAATTTTTATCGGTCTAAAGGTAAAAGCTTTGTTGTACAGCTACTGCACTTGATAGCAAATGAAGTGTAGTCAAATGACTAAACTTGATGACAAGAGACGATACGTCAATCAATTTGTATCGGAATTACATAGGCTGCTAAATATTAGACTGCACCAGTAGACTCCCGAACGTAACTTATTCAGAACAAGCCACTACAGAGTGTAACAGACTGACTGCTGAACAAACTAATCATAATATTCCGTTTTCCCAAGAATAAGTTACGAAACCCTAAAACCAGTACTTACTCAGTACACAAAGACATGACTATGAAAGCGTTATCCATTGTAGCATGTTTTATGAGCCTTATTACTGCCAGCGAGACGTCGCGTCACTCCATTATCTACGCAATTATCGGAAGTCAGATAGCTGAACCTACTTAGGCTTTATAGTCAATTGTAAATGTAATTTAAGGCAACAAAATCTTCGATTGTAGTAACGATTCCGAGAAATTATAAACTATCAGATTTCTTTTGTTGGTGTGGGGAGCAAGGCAGTCAAAGCTTTTGTACCATGGTTTGATGGTGATACTCTTCCAGGGTTAATATTATCTAGAAAATCTCGTGTTGTAGAAACCATTTTACCCTTCAAGATGTGTAAGTAGCATCTCGACTTCACATTGAAGTAACTGAAAAATAAGATGATAATATAATATTTTCCTTGAAAAAAAGAAAGTAACATTTATACCCTTAGAAGCACATCGTGTAGACGGGACTGGCTCAAAGTATTTGCAGCTACAGGACTTTTAGGCAGGATAATTTTAATTAGCAGCCTCTCTGCTTACTCCTTTAGTTATTGTTTATGTATATGTGACTTATATTGCTGCAAAGTTAATTGCGCGAGTCAACAGTTAACGAGTGTGAGCGTTATAGTGTTTAAAATTGTTTTTAATGGCAGTTTGAATTGCGATGTTTATGGTGGTCGTAAACCAGCGTCGCGAGATTAATGAACAGGAGTTATAGCTCCACGGGATTAAGGTTCATGTGCTAAATAAACATATATACAACTATCAATACCTTTTATACTCATGCCTGTACAATAGGGTTGAGAATGGAATAATTAACAATAATTACGATGTTTCGTGCTATCGTTTGGGATCGAAATATTTGTTGTTTACCAAAACACTTAGAAGCACTCAAGACTTTTATTCACGAAAAAAAAGGGCGCGACATATGCACTCGGAAGCTCGTGTACTCCTTTAAGTTTATATCCGTCCTTGTATCATGTGATAGAGGACTGACCTTTCGCCATTACTTTAAGCACAAATACCAAGTCAGGAAAATTCAGATGCGTCAGTACAGTTTTTATCCTCACCTAAATTAGTTTTATTAGTTCCACGTCAGACAAAGCCAGCGCTAAAAGAAAATTCCCCCAAACATCTCTCGAACACAAAGGCTCTAACGAATCTCTCTACAAATTATACAACCAATTTGTACGGTAAATTAAAAAGCCGTCCCGAATCGAGAATTATTCAAAAAGTTTTTTTCTGTTGTTTAAAACTACTTCCATTGAGTCCCGTTTAGGAAATTAATTTTCTTTGAGAGAAATATTAAAGTGAAATTAAGCGGCACTCTAGCAAACTGGCTATATCGAAAAATGCGCACGTAGTTAAACATAAATAGTTGATTTTATATGACTGAATCTATATTCCCTAAGAATGCTCGTTGCATCTTAGTACCACGTCTGTCTCGGTAACAAGATCAGCCACAACATTAAATTATTAATTACTGCACGACACTGAACTCTTCTCTATGGAACTATAGATATGATATCTAGCATAACTGTGATTGCATGCGGTTGCTTGTGGATAGACAAAGTGGTGGTCAAGTATTAGACACGCTGTAACAATAATTTTCTTCATCAATGGACGGACTGCCACGGTCATCCCACCGTCTTATAGAAATGAGAAGAAATAGCATGGTTTCCTGCACGGGCGGCAGCGCGTCTATTATTCTTTCGTTGACGTGAATATTCAGGGTTGGCGGAGATCACTGTTCATTGATGTGTATCAGGGGACTTATTAACTAATAAACTAAAATTATTTTATTAAGTTTGCCCAGTAGTCAAAGTAGAATGTGTGATATCATAAGCTAAATAATAAAGTTTGATACCTAATTAGCTATAATTAGATACATCTTATTAATCATTGTCCACGTGATACAATTAAGTGTCCACATTGTTCAGAAAAGTATTAAAAACGTTTCTTCTTATGAAATAAAATGCTACTTAAATCTTAAAAAAATCAATAAAATATTATATTGTGTTTACACAAAGTTGTCGGATTTTTTAACAATTTTTGTCTCTAAATTGAGAAATCATTATGGGTCTTAATTGTTGAAATATTTTTTACACTATATTAATGCGAGAGTCTGTCTCTAGTAGACCTACCTAGTAACCTATACACATATATTTCTAACGTAAACTGGCAGCTTTACGGTTGCTTTTTGGATGGTCATAGCTCCGAAAATTTCCCTACTAATCCCCATTACTCCTTACACACTCAATAACTCTGGGTATGTGGGTACACAAGTAGTTGATGACCACATACCATAAGAGTCCACTTGCACGTGCTCACCTTCACTGTCCTACCAAAAAATCATACTCTACATTCGATACGCTGGAAGTAAGTACACATTTTCTGAATGAAATAAATTAAAATCTGTCCTCAAACGCGAGGAGGGAGCTGTCGCTGCATTCAACGTAAATTAGCCGCAGTTCTGGAAACAATTACGGCGTCTCAGACCTTATCTGATAGAATAAATACGAGATTAAAGTTTAAACGAGCAAGAAATGGGAAAGTTGAGATAACTGACTGAATCTGATGGTAAATAGAGTGTACTAATCCACACTTTATATGCAATTCTATGGCAGAAAAAGATTTAAATAGACTGGGTAATAATTTAACTATTAGTGGGTAAACAATTAGTGATAGCCGAGGACAAGGCCGAGTATGAATAAATCTTATAAACCAATCGGTTATTCATAATGTTTTGAATATCATTTCCATATAATATACTGAAGACTCTAATACTAATATTAAGTAGGTACATCGACTGTTATCAAACTTTTAAATATATTTTAATCTTCCAGCGATCATTTCATGGTTTATGCACACTTAAAAATCTGATTTCAAAGGGCCTTTGTACCCAAACTAAACGCCCCCATCAACCCTACAATTTTCGATAAGTGTAGTACAATGGTATCTCAGCATCATGATGACAATCCATAGCGGGCGTGAGAGAGCATGTCTAGCACTCTCCTCGCATTTAGAATTCATTGAAAAACTCCAGTCTGAAAGTTATCTGATGGTAAACGGTGACGGCCGAGGAGCTTCCGACTCGCAGACAGTCGCGGCCGCAAGTTTCAAAAGTTTTACTTTAGAAATGACTTTCTGTTGGAGAAAATGTAACTTTAATTTAGTTATTTAAAGTACCCGCGAGTTAAATGAAGATATCTATGTTGAAGCTTCTTTTGTCTATTGTTTGATGTTAACTTTCTGAAGGATGTTTTATGGCCAGTTGTCAGCTGGTTCTTGTTAAGTTTTACTGTTTGTTATAGAACTTTGTACATGAGTGTAATGATAGTAGTTTCTATTTGGGACAGCATTATGTACCGTGATATCAAGTCAGGATTTTCAAGTCACTTAAAGATAAATAAGTTCATGATATTATTTTGATGCATGGATTTAGAAGGAAATTCCGATATCAATCAATGGTTAAATTCAAGTAGGTACTGCTAAACTTATCCCTCAAAATAAATCATTTTTATCTAAACTCTTTTATATAAAGCAATAACTTGGACTTTTTGAATAACTTGGACTTCCAAGTAATTTTGTTATAACACTTGTTTGTGCGAGGGTACTACACAAAAAAGTCTGAACGGTGTCGGTCCGCTCTATAAATGCGTAAGTGCACTCGATCGCGCTTGTCTCCTAATTTCAAAGTCATGAGTCTTTTTACTGACCGCCCATCCACCCCCCCTCAGGCGCCTCGCAGGACTTTGTAATGATCCTCATTTCTACCTTTTGTAATAGAATAGACACTTGTGATTTCAATCAAATAGAGTATCCAATTTGAGATATCATTTTGATCGGTCTTGATTGGATTTATCAGTTTTCATTAGTGTTTAACGTGAAAAAGTAATATGAAATTTTCTTGAAGTGTTTCTGTAAGCTACTGCTCATGAATATCTAATGAATGGCCCAGAATTGTGACCAGTTCATTCCAATGCATTATTTAATTTGAAAAGAAAGTCTTGTTTGGCTTTGATATCGTCAATGGCCTTATCGTTTATTGCCGGAGTAAACTGGTCTCATCATTCGGCTGCCAAAAATTACTTACTGTATTTGAAATTTAGTTATGAATCGCAGTTGTTATCCATATCGATTTTAATAGCCCTAACACTAACAAATGGATCTTTGAATTCGTTTGTCAGCAGAAGGGCGCTACATCATAGGTGGCAGTCGCAACGACATCCTGGTGGTGCGCGACGCGCGGCCCGACGATGCCAGCTCCTACTCCTGCGAGGCGCAGCACGCACTCACCGGAGACAAGCGACGCAGCCCGCCTGCCATGCTTGCTGTTTCACGTTAGTACAACATAACACAAAAAAATATTATATGAGTTCTGTGCATGATGCACATTCGATACAAGTTAGAAGTACTCGTTTTTATAATGAAGAGATAAGGATGTTATTGATAAGGTGATGTTAAACATCCAGATTTAAAGCTTGGGAGCAATGGACGTGCATAGTAATATAAAGTTTTCACCGAAAGTATATTATGCACACTACGTTATCTTAACTTAATTGAATGACAGCTAATAATGCGCGTTTTCTTTATACTTGCGGTCTAACATACAAAAAATACTTGCGGTCTCTGTGAATTTTGCATTTAAAGCGCGTCATCAGTATGTTAAAAAACATCGTGTGCATGATTCCTCCTCTTAGATTATTTATTTATATATTTAAAAAAAAACTGTATACCCTCAAACATAAATATTTGCTATTTGCACTAGATGCAACTGGCAGCATGGCTCCGCGCATGCTGACGGTGTCTGAGGATGAGATGGTACCGCAAGGCGGAGATATACGGCTCGTCTGCTGCGCTCTTGGAAGCCCACCACCCACTTACAGGTAAAATGGTTCAATTCGATTCCTACTTTAACAGAAATTACATACATGTTTTATTTATTTCGGTATCGTCATTATTAATTCAAAATTATGGGGGGCGTTGTTACTCTTCATGGAAAGTTGTAATACTTGTCACCAAGCTAGCGACTTGCTCTTCTTATATACAAAATTAATAATACCATTTTCATTTCAGTTGGTTCCGCCACTCCAACGGCCGGCTTAGTCCAGTGTCGAACAGCATTCGTATATCAGTCTCCGACCAGGTGCTGATAATCCGCCGATCTCAAATATCTGACGCGGGAGTGTGGACGTGCCGAGCCCACAACCAGTACGGAGAGCAGAGAAAGGATGCTAGGCTGAGGGTCAGGGCCAGGCTGGTCGTCAGCGTACACCCTCAGTTACAGGTAAACTTTTAACAAGTATTTTTAAAGAGAATTGCTTGATAAAAAAATTACAATGTATGCTCTAGGCTATACTTTCAGATGACGGAAGTAGACACGACGCATCATCCTTACCTCGTCGCAATAGCATACCAAATAAGATTACGTATCATCTGCATTCTGTCAAATTTGTAATTAACGCAGCATACAGAGTCAAAGGCGTTACTTCTTACGCTATGCGGTTGCTTTAGTAACCCCCAAACCTCGCAAACGTTAACAGGTAAAACTTACCGTGGTTTCATACTCTACGTGTCTTTGAGTCAGGCGCCCGCAGCAGTTCCAGTTCAACAGCTACTGTTCGTTTGTGAAATCTGCCACAAAATGTTCAGAACTGGATCACTGGGTCACTGCTAAGCAATCCTAGGTACATATTACTAGGTATGACTACATATTGAGAACAATGTAATTTTCGCTGACTGACTGAATAAAGAATTTGTGAACTCAACACACTTATGATTGTACAAATAATAGTTTCTAACCACTTTGATTACAAATATCTATTTCATCATCATCATCAACCACATGACGTCCAGTGCTGAACATAAGCCTCCCCTAAAGATTTATAGACGGACCTGTCAAAAGCGGCCTGCATCCAGCATGTACCTGCGACCTTTATCAAGTCGTCTGTTCACCTTGCATCTTAAATATCTATTTAATTACAATAAATTACTCACCTGACACCAGGTTGTGTATAATGAAACTAGGTTGGGGGACAAAATATATTTATTGGTCTTTTCAAGAAAGTGGATCGATGGTTGGAATAAGTAGTAGGTTGAGAATATTCACGGTATTAATCGGCCTTTAGTCAATCTCGGCGGCAAACAAGATAGCTGAATTGCCTCTTGACACCGATTTTTTTTATGAGATATTTTTGGTACTACACCACTCTGACAACTCCGTACATTAAAACCAAATCGTCTTCAGACTGCTTTAACTTCTTACACAATATTCACGTGTCCTTTTAATATTTCACCGCTAAAACCTTCCAAAACAATTCGCAAAATCTTATTAAACCGCACGTAAAATTATTGACAGATGCGTGAAACGTAACAATGTAATGGTGAAAATTGTTAAATAAGTATTCAGGCCACAGAGGCAGTCGGGGCGACGGGACACATGCCCATCCGAATGATTCGCGAGCCGAATATTGACTAGGTTTGTAGCGGCTCGAGTGACAGCGGCAAGCAACAAACGTTTGATATTATTGGCCGAAGGAGCTGCAAGCTAGAAGCGGTACATTCTTCATAACGTTTGCGTACGACAAGCGAAGCATGCGAAATATCTCGATTAAAATTATTCGGTCAAATAAAGACTAAAAGATCGTCTTTTGTGGCACCTTTTGAAACAGAAAGTTCTAAACTTTTATATATTAAAAACCACTAACTGGGGCAACATAGACTTTATTTTATTGTCATTTGATTAATTATTATTTCCTCGAAAAATAACTTTCATAATATGAATATGGACACGCGCAAAAGCTATGAAAAATATTAAGTTTATTTATGAACATATTTCAAGTAAGAAAATTATATAATATTACAATGAGATGCGGCTTTATTCAGAGCGAAGACACTACTTTCTAACAAATTTCATAAGTTTATATTCAAAGTACGCCGCGGCAGCCAAGACGTCTTGCCTGACTTTTGCTTGACTTGTCGTGGCATGTGAAACGGGATGCGGCCTTCTACGAGCGGTTAGACAATTGGGAGATATTAGCTAATTTTATAATTATTGCAAATTGCCTTGATTGCCTATTGGAAACGGACTACCGAGGATGATTTCTCGGTTTAGATTGTTGAATCTAAAGTTAGGGTACGGACTTTTATTTTTATGAGTTTCTCTTATGTGTACATTATTAATTGGGTCATTTGAACATTGAGCAAATGTGACGAGTTTTCTCTATAAATGATTAATGACGAGCTGATCGCTCTCCTGAAGGTAAACACTATGCCAGCCCATAAATAGTACAGATAGGAACTTGAATTACAGCACATTGTGTTCGTCATAATTAGATTCTGTTTAAAGTTCTTCGGACGATCAAAAATACTTTGACACTGCAAGCTGCAAAAATAAACAAAGTACACTGACCGAAACTGATGCTTTAATATAAAATACTTATAAGGTCAAGCAAAATCTTCGACATAAAGAAATTGTGAAAACAAGAAATCTGAATAATTTTCACATTAGGTCCATCAGTCATAAAAGATATTTATCATTCTGCGTTTAAACAAATTCTTCAAGTTTTGAAAGAAGTGTTAAATTAAAACAATTACCCCAAGTATTGGAATTCGATAAGCACGTGATGGTCGCGGGACGAGCGTGGACTCATGAATAATTCACTGAAAGTATCGCGTTTAACGTCTGATGGGGGCGCACCACGCGCGGCCCGTCAAACCAGATTACTTTCCTGGGAATTTAGAAGCGGAACTTGGAATTCGTAAGGTGCAAGTAGACTGTTTTACTTACGGTTAGTTAGAAAACTTAGTTGAAGCTATTGTCAACCAATGAACTGTATAGAAATTTTGTTGAAGTATCTTTCTATTTGAGGACATCCACGTGCCTGAGAAATGTTGGTGTATGCAATACTTGGTATACGTTGTATACGAAGTTTACTAACCTGTACCAGAACAGTGTGGTGGCCTTAGGCCTAAGCCCTCTCGTTAGTAGAGGAAACCAGGAAGGCGAAGCTGCGAGAAAACCATAGCCTCCTTTAATGCAGAGTATGGTAGTTACTGGGCATTGTGTTATACATAGGTATAAGTTTTTTTTATTTTTTTTTATTGCATTGAATGACGAGACGAGCATGCCGTTCGCCTGATGGTAAGCGATACGACCACCCATAAACAGTAGCAACATCATCCAGCACCTTGAACTACAAAGTACTGTGTGGCATTCCACTGCGCTCGTCATCCTGAGACATAAGATGTTAAGTCTCATTATGTGCAGTAGTTACACTGGCTACAATGTCCTTCAAACCGAAACACAACAGTGCATGCACACTGCTGCTTGGCGGTAGAAATAGACATTGCGGTGGTACTCACCCACCCAGACGGACTCTTACATATAAGAGACCTACCACCAGTAAAACCAGTCTCAAGCTGACGAACGCAGAGTAGGTAGTGCTTTGTATTTCGAAGTTCTTTGTAGTATAGTTCATAGGCAGCATACATAGAGTGATGCATACTGCCAGACGAACTTCCTGCTCGTTTCGTCATTCAGTTGTAATGAAAAATAAAAAAAACGATTAAATAGTAAAACTTCAAAGTTACCATTCAGTTAATAACTTTAAAGATTATTTATAACTTCAGCCAACTTCTCGTAACGGAACAATTGACTCAAATCACCAAATTAACAAACAATATTGTGAGATTTAATTAAACCAAACTTCACAACTCTTGACTTGATTGTCTTGCAAATTTTAAATTAGTTGCGCGATTCTCATCTCTTGATGGATATTTTGTATTCCAAGTAGATCTATCGAGAAACTTTGTACACGTCTATGGGTATTATTGTTAGGAGTTCGGATTTTAGTAAGGATAGTCCGGTGTCCTGTTGGAGTAATATCTTAAAATATTTAATATACCGCTATCAGAGATACCACATGTTGTAAGTATTTTATTGTTTGTTTTAATCCTCGCAGAGGTAATTGAATAATGGTAATGGTAATGCATGGTATGTGACAGTTTTATGTTGGATTTCATGTCACTTCGTAAATTACTTTTTAAAAATTCATCTCGTAAGGGGGTTAAAGTAGGCGATTAAAGTTTCTAGAGCTTACGGTAGGTAGAACCGCTAGCAAAAGCTATTATTGAAATGAAACTGGTTTATTTTTAATTTCTTGACGTTTCGAAGTCTTTCAGCCTTCAAGGTTGCACGGGGCGAACCGTCGCATTGGTCTCCTCAAAGTTATGTCTCAAATCTGCTTTCTTTTCAAATGAAAGCCAAATAGAAATCCCACAGCACCAGTATTATTGAGTAAAATCATTGAATTTCGGTTCAATTCAGTTTATATCTCAAAATATTATGAATGACATTATGTCTATACCGTGTTACTCGTATTCATAATTGATATTTCCATGTGTTAACTCTGTCTCGTCCACCAGGTGGCCAACTCAGGCAGCTCAGTGACCTTCAACTGCTCGGTGGAAGGAGGCGACGCTCGTGTCCGTTGGCTTCACGACGGAGTGCCTGTAGGAGGCGGGGAACGCGTGCTGAGGGTGCACGGGGTGGTCAGGGCACACAGAGGCATGTACCAGTGCTTTGCTGAACGGGACCTAGACTGCGCCCAGGCTGCAGCTGAACTAAGGTTGGGAGGTAAGTGCTTCAGCCTCCCGATACGGAGCGCCAGTAATTTCAATTTACGACGTTTTTATTTTAAATGCCTTTTATAGGCACCCCACGGTGTCAATAATCCTTGTCTATAATGACAGACAATACCACTTTTTAATCCGGAATAGCAGTCACAATATTAGTAAGTTAACGTGACGAGCGCACTGCATTGTTTTGTACTTTGCAATTCAAAGCACTACGTAAAGTTATGACTATTAATTATTACC
Organism: Sphinx pinastri; assembly: GCA_947568825.1. NCBI lineage: Eukaryota > Metazoa > Arthropoda > Insecta > Lepidoptera > Sphingidae > Sphinx > Sphinx pinastri. The sequence goes on from OX387617.1 coordinate 576,266, forward strand.
GATCAAATCATCTCAACATTCACTTCAAAATCTTTCATCCTACATAATATATTGTAGGATATTATCTTTTTTAAATATGAAAGATCATTAATCAAATGAATGCGAGCTGATTTATATGTTTGCTGGGCGTTATATCCGGTACTGCATTGTGGAAACTGCAGCGCGGTTTCACGTGACCGCTGGGGCCGGTACCGCGCACACCGGGGGATCGTACATAATTCTGTCACTTTGGATACTAATGGTCGCTTTAATGTCTGCTAATGTGCACTTGGATGCCATTCTGTTTACAGGTGCGGTTTAATTATTTTACCCGAGTTTGAGAAAGGAAGTTGATGTTTTTTTCCTAATTTATATGGCTTAAATGGGTTGATAGAGTTTATGAACTAGTCACTAGTTATTGCGTCATTATTGCGGCTAATATTCAGAGTTAAACAGGCGAAGTCTTGAGTTCGAAGTTGAAGTAGGAAAAAGCAAAAAATTAGATGCTCGAGAATGAAAAAGCGCGTCTCATAAAGTGGGTACTGAATATAAAAATACAATTAATAGTTGTTGTAAAAGCCCACAAAGAAAACAATAAAATGAAACCCATAAAAGCATATCACGAACTTATTGTCTTCACACGGAAATTTTAATTTTCACCGATACGTATCGCCAAAACATATAAAATTTTAAAATGTTCGGAATTTTCATTTCGCAAATTGCATCCCGATTGGTCCATTTTGTACTTTGAACGTTTGATCGGCCAATCGGTGGCCACTTCGATCTGTAATTACGAATCGTGTAATTTCGCAGAGTGCACGCCACCCGCGATTTTGTTGTGCGAGATGGGCTGAGGTGGGGTCGGGGGGTGGTGTGACGGGGGGCGCGTTATTGATTAACGTCAGCTGCAGTAATGACCGGACAGGCCATGCGTCACTCGATGCCGTGACAAAAGGGATGCGCCGCGAGCGGAGGACGACAGCGTGTTCGTTCGTGCCTGAGCACTATACCGTATGTATTTGGATATGAAAACACTACGTGATTAGTGTTTCTTATACAAAAATTGTTGGATTTGACAATTTGCACTGCCAGGAAGTGTACACTGTTGAGTTCTGGCTTGAAGGACATTGTAATGACAGGGCATTTTGAGACCATTTCCTTAATATATTATTTATATTTTTTGTTGCCAGCATTGCATTTACTGTTATGCTCGTCACTTATTCGTTTCGTTATTCATTTGTATTAAAAAATTTAGGCATACCTTCATATCCAAGATTTTAACATATTCATTTAGTTAGACAAATTTTACTGACCAGCATTAGTCTAGCGTCATTTGGTGGACAAATTACCCTCTTAATAGCAACAGCATATTTATAATATGGGGCCAAAATTATACTTCTCCTTCGCAAACCACGACTCAACGAGCATAATAGGTTTTTAATAAACAATTTATGTTCCTGCCGCTGTCTCCTATAACTCACACCAACCGCCCAAAACCGGACATCCAAAGCAATCGAGAGCATCGTGAAACGGGCAGGAATTACGGCGGCCCGGCGGCCTGCTCCACTCCCGGGGCAGTGCATTGTGTGCCATGTCCCGGGGTGAGACACGGGACACGACCCAGTGAAATGACTCCGCATTGAGCCCAAATTATGGGAGAAAATTTGTCACTGAATTTTATCTTTTATGGCATTATGAGACTTACAATAAAAAAGATAGTATATTTTGCTGATTCAAAGAAAACCAAACTGAAGCGATAGCATGCATCTGCTGTTGCGTTTCATAAGGTGAGTGAGATTCTCGAAGGCCCAAACACCCACCTCCTTTTCTTATTTCTTTTTGAAGGCTGACGAAGTAGCCTTAATTTTTTTTGCATTATGGATGTATGTTTCGAAGATTTTCAAGTAGTTAACTTGCTAATTTTCCAGGAAACGCTATAACAATGCTTTATTTTAGAAAGAAACAAAGCAGTTCACTGTTGCATATTGACGTTTCCAATTTGAAGACAGTACACAGAGGCGCATTAAATATAATCTCGAATTCATTGGTCATGTGTCTCGCCAGTCTACCGTGACACATAAAAACTTCAAATAAAATATATACGCAAAAAACGGAAGATCTCAATCATTGAACAATGAACAATAAGGATAAACTTTTTTTATGAAATACGGCTGCTGTGATATCCTCATCCCGGAACCGGAATAAAAAGCATGCTTATATTAATCTAGGGCATGCCGCATCTAAGTCTATATATTTGGTAAACTCCATCCAATAAAATAATTTGTGTGATTAGCTAACACACATCCAAACATTATTCGAACAACGAGACATTTATAAAATAAATAAGCTGAAATTCTGAAAGAAGCACATTGTGCAACTGCCTACTGAGTTTAACCTGTCGAAAATATTTAGAAACCCATTGTAGATCTATGGTTTAAGCAAAGATTTACTTATTGCTAGCACAATTTTAAACGAGAGAAATAACGATGTTTAGGTATAAAAGAAAATCAAAATATAGGTAACACTTAAAAATATTACTTTAAATAGAAAGCAACATAAAAACCAGCAAAGATGCCGCTACATTAGGAACCTTACTAGGTTCCTAATGTAGTACAGTACTACTGTACTGCAACGCTGGTTTTAGATGAGATGCCAAAGTGACGTGCGAACGAGTCCAAAACACGTCTTATGCTAAGTCATCGTCGAGCTGCTCGTTACCATCAACAATAACAATTATTCACGGACATTTCGATACGATATAGACTCTTGTCGGTTCTAATAACTCAATGTAGATAAGCTAATTAATACCCTCGTCTTAGTGCAGTGTACAAGTAAGCTGTAGTTAATTACATGTTATCTATGTTAAAGATTAGTGCTCTCAAATATTAACGCTAGTAGCTTAATTGTAGATGAAGGAGATTACATAAAAACACATTAAATGCTCACTGGAGAATTGTAAAACACCCTATCATCGTGATATCTGTATTGGATCTACCTCTGTTGAAGATGTTCGCGTTTGGATATGTCCTAAATGTCGATGCAATACAAAGAAAGGCGGTGACAACACTTCTACACCTATAAGACCGCCTTCTGCTGTTCCGAGTGCCTGTCATCGTGACAAAGACTCTGCTATACATCACGTAGATGTGCAGAAAGCCTCTACAGATGAATCTGAGAACTCTAACGACATCAAAACGCTTATTGAAGAAGTACGTCTCTTAAGATCTGAAGTATTCAACCTCGTCGACAGACTCAATGCAATATCTACGTCTCTCACTCTTTGCCAAGGAAAAATTGACACGGTTACCGAACAACAAAAAATGTACGAAAACAGACTCATATTATTGGAAAATCGCAATACTGAAATAGCCTCCTTAAAATCTGAAATAGCCCTGCTGCAAGGACAGGCCAGTATTCAAGCCCAATCAGCTTTAAAAAATGAACTGGAGCTTGCAGGCATTCCTGAGACTAGCACCGAGAACCTATTACATATTGCCCTATTAACTTTTTTTTTTTTTTTTTTTTTTTTTGGTTTCGCGGAGAAAGTGCGTTACCACTACCGCCCGGCCTTCGTGGGGGGCGACCGAGCGGTTATGTTGGGTTCACCGTGCCTTACGACCCGGCGTTGAGCCGCCCGGAGAGATGGAAGACGTCGGGCGACCGCCGGGCCGAGTCCCTAACCTATGTATAACGCACGGCATACCAACTAAAACTCCGCGGTGGCCATCTTCGGCGCATTAGGGACGGCTGCGGGCTTCCTCTGACTAATGTCTAAGTTGTCGTCCGCAACCGCCCCTGCGCGGTGCCGCCTGGTGCGGCCCGTCTCCTGTTGTGGGGGGGGCTCAGAAGCCCCCGCGCACCGAAGGACGCTCTCAGCGTCTACGGCAGCGTGAGGCCTACCTTCCACGCTGCCGTCCATCACGGGGGTCGCAACAATGTGCAAAAAGGAACACAAAACTAAAGACGGACGGCCCCCTGCCGCCCGCCCGCGACCCCCGGTGGCCCCTATTAGTCGCCTTTTACGACAGGCAGGGGATACCGTGGTGGAATTCTCCAAACGCCCCCAATCCACAGGGCGGGAGACGCCGGTCAGTCGTCCACCCGGCGCCTCCTTCGTCTCCTCTGGCGGCGGGAGGGATCTTCACGCTCCCGATCCCTCTCGGCACTCTCCTTCTGCGAGATGACCACCTCGCAGAAGTGGGCCACCGCACGCCAGGCCTCTCGACTGTCAACCATGGAAGCGACCACGGCCGGCAGCGAGAGGTCTCCTCCGACGACTGCTCTGAGAGCGCTGCGCTCCTCGTCCCAGGCTGGGCAAAACTCCAACGTGTGCTGGGCCGTATCCAGCGGGCAGTTGTCACAATGGTGACACACGGCCGACACCTCTGTGCCTACGATACGACACAGATAGTCACCGAAGCTACCATGCCCGGTGAGTACCTGTGTCAATCGAAACGTAGCCGGGCCGTGGCGCCTGTCCAGCCACTCGGCAAAGACCGGGCGCACTGCCGCTACGGCCCTGAGCCCCGCTGACGGGGTCTCCAGCCTGAGACGCCACTCCTCCACGGCGGCTCGCCGTAAGGAGGCCCTCATGGCCTCCACCTCTTTCAGGGCCGGACGCTGCCCGCGACTGAACGCCTCCTCCCGCCAATGAAAGGCATCGGACAGGGATTTGGCGTCCAGATCCCAAGGCAGGAATCCGGCCAACAAGCAAGCCGCCTCGAAAGAGACCGTGCGGTACGCCCTGATCGCCCGCTGCGCCACTACTCGCTGCGGGTTGCGCAGGAGAGCGATGCAGCGTTTGTGCAGGGAGTTGGCCCAAACGGGACTGCCGTAAAGGGCCATGGACCGCACGACTCCGTGATAGAGTCTTCGGCAAGGGATGCCAGGACCTTCCAGGTTGGGCAGCAGGCTAGAGAGAGCACCCGCTGCCCGGGACAATTTTGTCCTCAAAACCTCAAAATGGGTGCGGAATCCCCATCGGCTGTCTAAAACCAAACCCAAATATTTCAAACTTTTGCCGATGGGAATCCGCACCCCATCCACGACGATGTGGGCGCCGGCCGGTGGCCCTCTCCGAGGCCCATGAAAACAAATGGCCTCGGTTTTCTCAAGGGCCACCGTCAAACCTAACCGCCTGATTCGGCTCACTATATGGCCGGCGCCCGCCGCCGCCAATATTGTGGCGTCCTGGAAAGTCCTGGATGTCGCCGTGACCAGCGTGTCGTCAGCGTAACAAGTCACGCCGACGCCCCGGAGATTGGCACCACGGAGCACCCAGTCGTAACCGATGTTCCACAGGAGAGGGCCCAAAACCGAGCCCTGTGGAACACCGCACGACATCGCTCTTCGGTGCCACCCGTCGGCACCCGGATACACCACGTCCCTGTCAGACAGGTACGCGTGCACCAGACGCCGAAGATAGGGTGGCACCACGTGGTACCGCAGTGCCTCGTGAATGCAGGGCCAGGGCAGAGTGTTGAACGCGTTGGAAATATCCAACGATACCGCTACAACTACTCTGCCTCCGGCCACTGCATCCTCCGCCTGTGCCTTCACCCGCAGAATCGCGTGGACGGTGGAACGTCCCCTCCTAAATCCAAATTGGCTGTCGGCCAAATTCGGTCCGACCCTCTCGAGATGCTCGACGAGGCGAGCATGGACGATGCGCTCGAAGAGTTTGGCGACCTCGTCGAGCAACACGATGGGCCGGTAGGCCGACGGCGACTCTGCGGGTCGTCCTTCTTTCTTCAGCAGGACGAGCTTCCCGGTTTTCCAACGCGCCGGGAAGACGCCCCGCTCCAAACAGGCGGAGAACAAACTGCGGAGCCTCGGGCCCAAGTACTCGAGGGCTAACACCCAGGCTTTTCCGGGGATGCCGTCGAGCCCTGGGGCCGTGTTTTTGCTCCGCAGCCGAAGCACTACAGCCCGCATTTCTGCGGGCGAAACCTCCGGGATATCCCTTGCCGAATACTCGATCGACGATGACGCCACGTCTGGTGGCGCCATCGGTGGAGGAGTGGTCTCCACAGTGGCCGGGAACAAGGCCGCGACGACGCTGGCCAGTAAGTCTGGCCGGAGACTCTGCGACAGCGGGGGCGCCGCTGGGCGAAGCTTGTTCATCACCAAGCGATAGGGGCGCCCCCACGGGTCACCGTCGAGAGTCCCCAAGAACTCCTTGCGTGCCGCAACCTTGGCCCTGTGAATGGCCACCCGCAGCGCTGTCTTCGCCTCTTTATAGAGGTCGTAGAGCTGCCGCTCCTGGTCTGCGTGATCGTCCGCCCTCAATCGGCGACGGCGATGCCTGACGTATCGGCGGCGCGCAGCAACGCAAGATGCGCGCAACTGCGTTAGCTCCGCCGACCACCAGTACACCTGCCGTCGCGGCGAACGGTGAAGGGCCCGGGGCATGGCAGCGTCACACACGTCTGACATTGCCACCCCGAACCACTTCGCCTCCTGCTCGACCCCTACCGGCCCGTCCGGCACGGGGAGCCACGACATTGCCAGGGCGGCCAACTCTACGGCCTCTTTATTGAGGCGACGAAGAACCCATCGCGGGCCGTCCCGATTCGGGGCACTCGGTTCACCACTGGGCTGGACGCTCGGGGACGCGGAGACGTCGAACCTTATATAACGATGGTCCGACAAAGTCTCCACGCCCACGAGAACTTTCCAGCCCCGGACACGGTGTGCGACGGCGGGACTCCCAAACGACAAATCGACAATAGACCCGCCGTTGTGCCGCACACACGTCTCCACCGACCCCCTATTCAGGACGACCAGGCCGACAGAGATCGCCCAGTCCTCCAGGACCTCACCGCGAACGCCGGTCACCGGCGAACCCCAGACCACCGATTTGGCGTTGAAGTCGCCGGCGACGATCGCCGGGTGAGGTTGGCCTTGTTCCACCAGGGACCCCAGCTGGAAAAGAAAGGTCTCAAATTCAGCTAGGGGCCTGTTGGGAGAGAAATAAACTCCGACAACCCAGATGTCTCCCAACAGAACCGCCACGCATCCCCGGCCCTTCGCTACTTTTTCGAAGGGCGGGGAGCCAGCGGCTCCCTGGGTGATGATAGCCACCGAACCGTCGAGGTCCCCGGCCCAGTTATCCCTGGGTGGGACAAAGTACGGCTCAGCGACTACGGCCACTTGCACCAACCACTGCACCAGGCTCTGGGACAAGAGGTCCTGAGCGCGGGCGCAGTGATTAATGTTCGCCTGGAGGAACCTGATGTCCATTATTGTTGGGCGATCTCCTCCGTCTCCATCTCAGCCTGCGATGGGCTCTCCTGCTGCGTCTGGGTCGTAGCCACAGTGGCAGCAGGGCGTGTACGGGGGCGGCGCCGGGTGCGGCGGGAGGCGGTAGGGCACACCTTCCCTCCAACTCGGTGTCCGGCGGGCTTGCCAGCGGCTGCGCAGACGGCACAGCTCGGCTCAGCCTCGCACTGCCGAGCTATGTGTCCCGGCTTCCCGCAGCGATAGCAGAGATCGCTGCGGTCTGTGGGACAGTCACACCTGTCCCGGACGTGACCGCGCTCGAGGCAGCGGTAACACTGCAACGGCCGTGGCTCGAGCACGGTCACCCGGGCAACGACCCAACCTATCTTAAGGCAGCCCGCCTTCACCTTTTGCGCCGCTTTTACGGGCATCTTCGCCCACACCGCCCCCACACGAGAACGGTCACGGCGGATCTGGCCCACCTTAACCGCCTCCTCACTGCACTCACCGACCCTGCAGAGGGCCGCTGCGACTATCTCGGGGGTGGCTGTGTAGTCCAACTCCGAGACTCGCAGCTCTGCGAACTTGGTGGGCCGGGAGATACGGACATCTTCCGACCCAGCAAAACACTCCCTCAGCCTGGCGGCAAGGGAGTCGGCCTTCTGCTCCGAGTTGACCCCGGGCACCTCATACATCGGGGCGCCCGTGGCCGCAAACTTCGGCCTCAGCCGGTCTATTTCAAGGCCGGTGAGGTCTACCTTCGCTTGGGCGTCCGTCAACACCTGCACGTAGGACAACCCCCTCTGAATGGCTGCCGGCGTCAAGGAAATGACGACGGCAGCGGACCGCGGCGGACGGAGCCTAGGTTCGGACCGGCGCGGTGGTTGCTGCTGAGTTGCAGCCGGTACCGCGCCAGACCTGGCCCTCTTCTTCCTGCCCGTCACAATGGACCACTGAGTCTCTAGAGACGCCGGGGCCGGTGGCAACGGACGGGGCTCCGGGGGAGGCTGGGTCTTCTTAACGGCCGCACCTCCGGACTTATTTTTCCCCTTTTGGGGTTTTGGGAGAGGTGCGGCTGTCCGCGGCCCAAGAGACCCCATCACAGGGGCCTTAGACGGCCCAGCCACGGGAGGCGGCGGAACGCCAGAGGGACCTGCCACAGCAAGAGGGTCAGGTGAGGAAGCACGCTGAGATGCTCCCTTCCCCTTCCCTTTTCCCTTTCCCTTACCCTTAGTAGACGAGGGTTGGGAAATGCCCCCCACGAATCCACCCTGAACGGGCAGGGGGGTCACTACTGGGCTTTGACGCGCCACCTCGTGCGCCAATGACGGCCTCGGCGTGGGTCCTTGGAGAGCGGCCTCAAATCTAGCCGTCAGGCGTGCCTCGAGGTGCTCCATACCATCGAGGCGACGGCGAAGGGAGGCATTATCCTCTTTAAGTGAAGCCATCTCCGCTTCGAGGCGAGCACTCCGTTCCCTCCAAACTTTAGCCGCTTCCTCGAGGCGGGTCACTGCTTCCGACTGCGGCTGGTCCACGAACATCATAAGAATATCGTGGACCATATTTAGGGACTTTTGGAACGTCCCTTTAAGGTTGCCCGATCTTTGGGCAACCCTCTTTACGACATTCCCGCATTCTCTCAGGTCGTCCCTGAGAATAATGCGGGATTCGTTCCCCTCCACGGAGTTACCCGGCAACGGCGACTTACGGAAACGGAGCCGTTCCGCTGTCACCTCTCTCGCTCGCTGTTGGGCAGTTGCCTCTTTACGAGCCCTCGCCTTAGCCTTCGCTGGACGGGCGCTCCGTTTCCCCGAACACTGCTCGGAGCTCTCGGTCCCACTGGAGAGTGGAGAACGAGTGCGGCCATCGTCAGTGGCAGAATGCTGCCACAGTCTATCTCTCAGGCTACTTCGTCGCCTGGAACGGGGACGACGGGATTCCGACTCGGAGTCGGATTTCGCCGTCCTCTTCTGGGCTATCGCCTCTTTGGGCTCTGTGCCCCCAGTTGGTCTGTCTTTGGGCTTGCGCCCTTCAATCTCCGCCTCTCCAGTCCCAGAACCAGAAACTGGAGTAGGCAACCTCGTCAAAATAACTTTGGGGTTTAGGTTATCCATATTGTTCCCACGAGTATGGGGGAAATAAAAGTCCACCCAGGCAGTGCCCCCTGTACCTGGGTAAGCCTAGCGTAACCCGCCAAGAGGGTCGGCAGGTACTCTGGCGGGGGTCGCACTAGAGACCGAACTACCCATCGGCCATGCATCCCCTCGCGGTGCGCCGCCGCTTGGGATTCGGGGTAACTTTTATAGAGGTTTTCTCCCTCGCGGTCCGGGCGGTTAAGCCAAGACCCTCGGTCCGGCAGGAGCGCGAGACATATCCACGGACCTCCATACCGGATTACGATCTGCGACGGCGACAGCAGGAGAGAAAAGTTCCCCTCCACTGCCTGCTCGGGGCGGGGTGAGCGCACACCGAGCCCGTCGACACCCCCAGGACAGAACCGGGAGTCGCCCGATGAACGGGCCCACCAAAACAAGACGACGGCCGCCGCAATAGACGACGACCGCCAACCAACTGTTGTCAGGATATTAGCCGTCGCGCCGATCAACGTGACCGACGCGCCGTTGCCCAGGGTGCACCGCGTGGAGGTTTCCTGACATCGCACCCCTTGCCCTATTAACTGCCTCAACTGTTGGTGTAAAAGTTCAGGAATGTGACATAGATTGGGTATCAAGAGTTGGCCCAAAACAGCATATTGATTCAACTGGAAAACCTCCTCGGTCTATTGTGATTCGCTTCAGTCGGAAAACCAAGCGTGATGAGCTCTTGAGAGCAAGCAAATCTCGAAAAAATCTTAACACAAAGATGCTCAATATTGGCGTCAAGGATTCAAAAATATACATAAATGAACGACTAACTCGTGAAAACCGCTATTTATTTCGTGACGCTCGCCGATGCATTGCTAATGCTGGTTTTAAATTTTGCTGGACTCAAAACGGTACTGTTTACATACGCAAAAGAGAAGGCGCTCCAGCTATACTCATCAGAACTCAAGCTGAACTCCAGGAAAAATGTCAACCGGTCACCTAACAAGAGTTCCTTTCTGCTAACGCCGATGCTTCATAAGTGGAACCCAGTTTATAACAAATCTTTGTCTCCATGTGTCAATCACTCAATTTCTCTATTTATAATTAAGTATATTTGTATAATAATAGCTATTGTTATGTTTGTAAAAGAACCAAAGTTTTTAACTACCTCTAACTTAGTGTTGAATGCTACCTTAAACAAAAGACCACTAACTCTTCTATGCTTAAAACTTTTATACCTTTTCTTTATTATCACTTTTATGTTTGACAAGATTAAACAGAATTTCTTTAAAAATGTATATCACACTTTCCACAAATGGCCAACTTAATAATTGAATCTGAAATTGATAAAACATTGTTAACTTCTTGTCAAGCTTTCACCACTATTGAATCATGCAAATCACAATTAGAACATCAAGGTTTTAAAATCCTAAATTTTAACATAAGGAGCATGCAAAAAAATTTTGATGCGTTTTGTGTTGCGTTAAAGCGATTAGACACTGTATTTGATGTTATTATCCTTACCGAATGTCATTTAGGTACATGTCCATTAATTAGAGCCTTACCAGGATACTTACACTTTAAAACATCCAATTTAGTTAACCAAGCGGGGGGGATAGTAATCTATGTGAAAAATGAATGGGATGTCACTTTTAGTCAACCAGACATTTTAGATGCGGATAGCCTCACAGTAACATTCCCAGACTCTAGCGTAGTGGTAGGTATTTATCGCACTCCGTCAATAAAAAATACTGATAGGTTTTTAAGTACATTTGATGCATATATTAGAAGCCTGAATACCCCAAAAAGCATTATATTCGCTGGTGACTTAAATCTAAATTTGTTTGACACTGTTTCCGATTCGATATCTACTTACACGTGCGTCACTGCTGAGTTGGGCCTCAAATCGGTGATATCACTTCCCACTAGGTTGGATTCTTGTCTTGATCACATATTTGTAACTGATAAAATATCCGCTATGGGAATAGTATGCAAAACTGATATTACAGATCATGATTTAGTTATGGCTATATTTTTACCTAAAACCTATACCAATAAACATATTAAGCGTACTGTGACTAAAATAAATATAGAGGCTCTCCAAAAAGATCTTGAGAATCAAAGTTGGTCAGATATAATCAACTCATCAGATGTAATGTATGCAGCTCAAACCTTCTCTGATACTCTTGATTCACTAGTTAAACGTAACTCTTATCAGTTGACACTTAGCAGATCCCGCTGTAATCTAAAGGATTGGGTTACGCCTGGTCTTATTAGGTGTACGAGAACCCGTGATAAACTTCACTTGGATCTTAGAAACAATCCTAATAATGATATTCTCCGCACAACGTATAAGAGATATCGCAATTTCCTAGGAGACCTACTTAAAAAGGTAAAAGCTCGCCACAATAAAGAACAATTGCAAAAGAACATAAATAATCCTAAGAAGTTGTGGAATAAAATTGAAGAAATCTGTGAATTTCGTAAGGAAAAGAAACACAATTTGGAACTTCTCAATATTAAAACCACTCCTCAAGAATCCTTACAAGTATGTAATGAATATTTTGCAAATGTTGGCAAAAATCTTGCTGATACCATACTACACAAATTACAGCTCTCAGAAAATGATTTGGCTGCTAAAGTTCACGTACAAAATGGTGTATATAAGTCATTTTATATGCTGCCCACTGATACCTTTGAAGTTATGGCTTTAGTCAAATCCTTGAAGACTGGAAGTGCTCCTGGGATAGACGGATTTAGTAACTTCCTTTTAAAAAATGTGTGTCATCTCATTTTGAAACCGCTAACGCACATAATTAATCTGAGCATCTCCTTTGGACAATTCCCTAATTGCTGGAAAACTGCTGCCATAGTTCCAATCCATAAAAGTGGTAATAGAAATGATCCATCAAATTACAGGCCGATCTCACTGCTATCTGTATTTTCTAAAATCCTCGAGCGGGTAGTTGAAAAGAGACTGAGATCTTTTTTGGAAACTAACAACCTTATATCTAAGATGCAGTTTGGTTTTCGTCGTAATCGCTCTACCGAAGATGCAGTCTCCCTACTCTTAGAATCTGTTGTTACAACCCTAGACAACAGTAAGCCGTGCCTTGGAGTTTTCCTTGACCTCTCCAAGGCATTTGACACGGTTTCACATGCCATCCTTTTACGCAAGTTGGAACTAATTGGGATCAGAGGCTTACCACTGCAATGGTTCACTAGCTATTTAGAAAAAAGACAACTTTCTGTTATGGTAGATGGAATCACTAGCATTCCCTCTCAAATCTCATTTGGTGTTCCCCAAGGAAGTATCCTAGGTCCTCTGCTCTTTATTGTCTACATGAATGACTTAATGGAAGTGTTTAAAAATAATAATGAAGTTGAAATCATATCATACGCCGACGATACAGCTGTTATGTTTCGGGACAAGACATGGTCCACAGTATTCTCTAAAGCTGAAAACTGTTTAAGGCAGATTGTTTCATGGCTCAATGATAATATGCTCACACTAAATTCAGCTAAAACAAAATATATTTGCTTTTACAAAACAAACCACTCGAAACCATCGGAATCACTTTCTTTAAAAGTTCATGATTGCATTACAATGTCAAATTGTACATGTCATATCCTGGAAAAGACCGCCTCAATTCGATATCTTGGCATAATTATAGATCAAAAACTAACCTTTAGAGATCACATACATGCACTTTCTAGTCGTCTCAGGAAGACCATTCATATAATGAAGCTTCTCAGAATTGGGGCAGACAATCGTATATTAAAGATGGTATATTTCGCGTTATGTCAATCTCTTATTCGGTATTGTATAACGGTATGGGGAGCTGCGGGTAAGACCCACATGATGTCTTTGGAACGTGCTCAAAGATCAGTCTTGAAGGTTATGTACAAAAAGCCGTTTCGTTATCCTACTAAACTCTTGTACCTCGAAGCAAAAATTCTGAGCATACGCCAGCTGTACCTGCTGAACGCAACTCTTAGATTCCATAAGAGTTTATCCAGTTCTGCAGAATATAAATCAAGTGATCAAGGAAGGCGACTTAGACTGAAGCCATTCACTATCAAAACGACATTTGCTTATCACTTTTCATCTTTTTCCCTTCCATTTATCTATAAAAAGATGAGTAAACTCTGTGACTTAAGACAACTTAGTACAAATCAAGTTAAAATCAAAGTCACAAATATACTTCATTCTTTGGATTATGACACCACTGAATCATTTCTTCTCGTACCTACATAGCGCTATCGAATACAGCAGCAAGCTATCCAAATATTAGGGGTACTACTCAATAATTACCTTGTAACAAAAAAACCTTTAACAAAATTTCAGGAATTAAATAAAATTTGGTTCTTGGTTCCTTATTTTCATTTTTGTTTTTGTTTTTTTTTTTTCATTTTTGTTCTTTTTTGGCTCACTCTGTACAATCTGAGTTAAAATATCTCCTGGTAATACTCTCAGGTAGCCCGCGATACAGGTTCGCCTAGTGCGGGTACCACTGTGTCATGTGTACATGTATTTTAGCGTAAGATTGAAAAATAAATTATTTGTATTGTATTTGTATTACGATAGTCTTGTACATATTTTCTCGCAGGACTTTAAATTACTAACATACTTACATAATTTTGAAATTAGATATATGTATTTAATTGTTATATTCATTGTTATGTTTACTGGCGGTAGGTCTCCCATTATGTAAGAGATTGTCTAGGTGGGTACCACCGCAATGTCTATTTCTACCGCCAAGCAACACTGTGCATGCACTGTTGTGTTTCGGTTTGAAGGACATTGTAGCCAGTATAACTACTGGACATATTGAGGCTTAACATCTTATGTCTCAGGATGACGAGCGCAGTGGAATGCCACACAGTACTTTGTAGGTCAAGGTGCTGGATGATGTTGCTACTGTTTATGGGTGGTTGTATCGCTTACCATCAGGCAAACGGCATGCTCGTCTCGTCATTCAATGCTATAAAAAAAAACACCGAGTTTTATTAGCAGGCTCTAGTGAATATTATAAGTCAGAAAATAAAAAGGCCTGTATGTTACAAAAATAACTTCACATTTATTGTACAAGTAGAATTTGCCATAACTTCATGGCCCTCCTCATTAAGATTAATATACTAGCCATGTGCCCATCAAGAAAACCTAACTCCCTATATCCAATTAAATAAACTGCGTAATCACGAGTTAAATTTGCACTCTAATAACAACTAAAGCCCGCCAAACATTCAGACGTACTAATTGGTATGAATATCGTGGCTATTATGTAATTAGTCGGCTATCGGTGTGGTATTATGAATTCCCACAAGAAGACGTCCAGTTACAGTGACGGGCGCCGTGCCAGGACCCTCGGCTTAAGACACGGGAGAATGGGCGTGAGCAAGCAGCGATGGGATAGCAGGACAAACTTTAATGTAGAGCCAAATAGAGCCGCCAACAAAAGCTCTCCATAAGATAGGGACATCCCAGTTAAACTAGCCTAATCAGGTTGCAGACAAAGACTGTGACTCAAAAAAAAATACTACCATACATACATAGTGTTTGTAACGAAACTAGCGAGTATAACTAATGAAGTAACTATTTCTAAACTATATTTCAACCTTCTGGGAAATAATAATAATAATAATAATAATAAATAATCCCTTCCTAGCCGATTTCGGCCACGGCGGCCAATCTCAACGGAGATCAGCCAGGTGCGCAGGAGATATTATAGTGCACAAGCGTGTGCGCAATACATAAGTGCACTCACTATTCCTTCACTCTCATAGTCCGGTGAGACGGCAATCCGACATGACCGGAGAGAGATCAGGCGCAGGACCAACGGCTTTACGTGCTTTCCGAGGCACGGGGGTATCACACCGCCAACTTCCTGACTCCGAGCTGCGACTGAGTAATTTTTAAGATGGAAAAACCCAGTCACAATGTTTTTGGCCCGACCCAGGATTCGAACCCAGGACCTCGGAGCGCAAATCGTACTCGTAACGCGTACGCAATACAACTACGCCACCGAGGCAGTCTGGGAAATATTTATGCACCGTAGGTACTAAATTCATTAAGTTCTTATGGCTTGGACTACTATATCATCGTACCCGCTTCCGCCGCTGGTTTGCGGCACAGGCTAACAGATCGTCTGTCAGTGCGTCCGGTGGCTCCGTTTAAAGCCACCACAAACGCTCGCCTCATAATTCCACCGGCTATTGTATTCATTTCGCATATAATCGCATTACTGTGCGGCGAATTTCATTATTTTGTCATACATTGCTTTGTTAGTTCATAGTGATTTGTATAATGCTCTTGTTTATGCGTCGGTGTATTATATAATTATGCTGGTTGTTATTAGTTTAGCAATAAGGGAATATAGTTAGGTAACTTTATTGCAAACTCTAATATTCGATTACGGGTTCCCACAACCATTTTTGGGCCAAAACAATCTTGCACGTGAACAACTATGTATCTTATACTCGAGGATCGAGGGGAGGCAATGAACTGCGCTCATCGCCATGAAACATGTTAAGAAAGAAAGAAACAATGTTAATTTATTATTTCCCTTTTTTTATGGCATTGAATGACGAGCGAGCTTGCCGTTTGCCTGATGGTAAACGATACGACCGCCCATAAACAGTAGTAACACCATACAGCACCTTGAGTTACAAAGTACACTGCGCTCGTCATCCTGAGACATAAGATGTTAAGTCTCATTATGTCCAGTAGTTACACTGGCTACAATGTCCTTCAAACCGAAATACAACAGTGCATGCACACTGCTGCTTAGCGGTAGAAATAGACATTGCGGTGGTACCCACCCAGACGGACTCTTTCATATGAGGGACCTACCACCAGTATTTTACTATTACTGATATTATAATTGCGTAAGTTTGTGACAATATTTGGATGTATGTCGGTAAACTCAAAAATAGTTGAACAAATTTGGATGTTTTGCACACAAATAGGTAAACCATGTCTTGGATTAACACATAGGCTACTTTTCATCCCGGTAATTTGCTTCCATGGAAAATAATTGAGTTTTGAATATTTTAAGTATAGCGCTGGCGTCGTACAGATGGCTATGGAACGGGACAGTGATTTACGAACTTTCGGAACGGGAAAGTCTTTTAACACGGGCGAAGGCGCGAGAAATACCTAGTTTACGATTGTTTATTATTACTTACTGACTGCCTCGGTGGCGTAGTTATATTACGGTACGACTGCAATGCTGAGGTCTAGGGTTCGATCCCCGGCTCGGGCAAAGTGATATTGGATTTTTCTAATCAGTATCAGCTCGGAGTCTGGAATTTGTGCCCGAAATGGCGATAGGCTCGCCCCCTATCACATCATGGTACGGAATACGCACGGCGAAAAGTGGGTGCACTAGTTGCGCCTATGCCTACCCCTTCGGGGATAAAAGGCGTGCGTATTATTACTTAACAATGTTTAAATCGGAACACATCTATAAAGACAGATATCTCTTGTAAAATAATTAAAATTAGCTAAAACTTCCTTGTTATCAAATCTCATCAATAATATCACTGGTGCTTGTCTAAAAATCAACGAGATCCCTGTAAACAGAGGGCGAGCGTGTTTACTGCGAGCTATAAATTGGTGCATGCAGTGGCATTAAAACAACAAACATGCAGCTCGGAATGTTGAATGATATCCGTCGCGAACAAACAGTTATCGACATCGATAGTTATTGCAGTTTGGAACTATAGCTTGATGGGAATGTATCATGTTTTGTGCATTGGAATAAATATTAATAAATATTTTTTTGCGAAATTATTGTTGTTAGTATTTAACGGATTAATGTTATATTTAAATGTGTTTTACTCTTTTATAAGAAGCAAAGCAAAGACGGAAAGTAAAAGCTTTATTGTTTTACAATAATGTGACTACAAAAAAACTAAATTGTAATGTGTATTGTAGTCCAAATATAATCATCTCTCGATAGTTGCTAGAATTTTACCAGCCTTTCTTATAGGATGTGCACCGGCCGATCCTGAAATACGACCCATCGTAGCGAGATACTATAGTTTAAGTTACTCACAATCTATACGACAATCTAGCCTACATTTAATTTTGTACAGGGTTTGTATTTTTGGAACCCAAGAATATACAATATCACATAATATATAATTCCCACAAAAACATTTCTAAAATCTAAACATCTAACTCATCGACGTTCTCCCTTCTCTAGTGGTAGAACGTGTGTGACGTCATAACAATCACCAATCAGCGTTGTGGCGGCGCGACTATAAACAAGGCTCGGACCAGCGCAATATACGACCGTTTGGTTTATTTTGAATCATAATAAATCATAAGATCTCTGATCACATAATACTATCGATGAGGTTATTTATTCTATGAAATTGCATAAGTAGTGTGGGAAGCCATAGGTAAGTAGGCCACTGATGGGTATCGCCTAGTATAGTAGAATCGTGGGTAAGTTACCGATGAAGAAGACGTTTTAACTTGTTTATATTAAGTATACAAAGTTCGTCTCCCAGGGACTGGGATCCAATATTTCCTCTTAAAATGCTTAAAAACCAAAAGTACTTATCCGAAAAAGAATACAGTACATACTCACGCGGTTACTATGGCGGGTTTTCAGCCACATCTTCGGTGATCGCTATCTGGACGGATACAAATATCCTCCCACCAGCAGGTGACCTACTTACTCATTGTCTATTTACTGTTATCTATTGGGCTTATACATTTAATCCCACCGAGTATATCCTAATGGACAGCTATCCAATGACTGTGCTTGTTTATATGCTAATTTAGATGCAAACAATAACACGATTTAGCTGTTTGATAGTTTGGGATATTGCGGACGTTGTGACGTCACGATAGGATCAACCCATATACATAATATTAATATCAATCCCTATACGTTGTTCGGGTTCACAGTTCATTATAGTTTATAACGGGATTATTGGTTAGATGTTTTGAATTTTATACATAACTGATTCAACATAGCTCACGCCTTATCCCCGAAGGGAGTGGCAGACGTCACTAGTAACTTAAAGTGCGCCTTGTTTTTCTTGAGCTATATTTTCATACAAGTCGAGTCTCTCCACATATCGGGGGCTAATTTATATCCCAGGTACCACGCGTGGAGAATGTCGTTACCTTAGGAGAGCTTTTGTTCTCTAATTGAAAGATACAAGCTTCGCTGCCTTTCCTGAAATTCAAATTTCGATCTCACGATTGGCAGTACGCTGTCACTGAACTAATGCGGCAACACCAAGCTAAGTGGTTTCTAGTCAGACATGTATTTAATTATCGTTAACTCTTGAGCTAACTCTGCTAAGTTTCTCGTTGCTATACGTAATATTATCTCACTTAAACAACATTAAGTTCAGTGAAGTTTCCTTGCTGTGACAGGATCAAAATAATTTCTACATACAGACCTTGTGTAGGGTCATACTTTGGGTGCAATTGACTTATATTTTGATTAAAACAGTCGCAAGATAATCATAATGGATCATTTTATTATTACGTCAGGTTTAATTTGCATCAGATGCCGTGGGGTAAAATTACCGTGCCCGTATGAAATAAAAATCACCGTCTCGGGCCAGTCGACCCTCAATATCACCATGTTATCCTGTCTTCAGACACAGCCCCGGAGTTGCACTACACGTTCATCGAGCAAGCCCTGCACCCGGGCCCGGCGCTGGCGCTCCACTGCGCGGCGTCGGGCTCGCCACCGCCACGGTTCATTTGGCTGCTCGATGGACAGCTGATCGAGGAGCATAATACACCGCAGAGGTACATGTTTAAAGGCACTCGTATCACGCACAATAACTCAATTTTTTATGGGCTAAATTATGAAAAGTAGAGCCCATAATCATAACGATAACCATATTACTAGTTGGAACTAATAATTGAATCAAATATTTTACTGTTAATTTTACCTAATGGGATATTATTTAACTATAGGGCACATGACATCGTTACGAAAAATGCTATAGTTTTTCCAGCATAGTGGAATAAAATTAAGCCTGAAAATGTACATTTCAAAGCGTTAAATTGAGTCTGTATTACACAGGAGCATAACTCAGTTCATGAACCCGAGCGGCGACGTGGTGAGCTACCTGAACCTGACGTCGGTGCGGCCCGAGGACGGCGGCCGCTACACCTGCCGGGCGCACAACGCGCGCGGCGCCGTCGACCACTCCACCAGGCTCAATGTTTACGGTAACAACTTCATAGTGTTTATGATATCAAGATCTTAAATATAGAAGAAAATAAAAATTTCAACCAAAATAAGAAGAATTAAGCTCCTTAATTTTAAAACAAAATGAAACGATGTGAATAACACTTGATATAAATGTATGCATATTGCTTAAAATGCTGCCCAAAACAACTACAGTAATTTCATACACGAAAACCCATAATGTGAAGAGATTACTACATGGAATAAAATGTATTTTGCAGGTCCCCCATCGATAAGGAACACGGGTCCCGTGCGAGTGGTGGCCGGCGTCAACACCACCATCTTCTGTCCCTACTCAGGATTTCCAATCAGGTTGATGGAGGTGCATTTGCTTAGTAAAATTATAAGTTTCAGTTTCGTTTCATTTGGTAGTCTCTGTCGCTCTGTCTTCCTGTTCCCCTTTCAAGTTTCATGTGATGTTGATTTGGTCTTCTGTCTCCTTTCAATAAACCCCTTGGTCCTGTGATTATGGAATGTTCTAATACTGATACACTGCTAACTCTATGGAATGAAAAAATATAGGTCTACCATTTCGAAACAAGTACCTTGTTCCGCTTATAAAGTTAGTGGCGATTTTTTTTTATGCCAGGTACTACGAAATGGTTCTTTTATAATACGAAAAGGGTTAAGCATTGTGTTTCAATAAGTATTCTTTAATATAAAAAATATTATTTCATAAATGTTATTATTACATTTTAAACACTACCAGTAAATTATTAAGAAATTTATAACGTAAAATTCTATCGATAATTCTAGTGAGATTCGGTGGCAGCGCGGTGGAATGGATCTCTCTACTACTGGTGGTCGAGCACTGGCGGGGATCAACGGGGACCTGCTCCTGTGGCCCGCGGAGCCCGCCGACGCCGGCGTCTACTCGTGCAGGGTGACCGCGCCCTCGGGACAGTACGCGCAAAAGGACGTACAGATATTTGTTAGAAGTAAGTTATATACAACAATGTAACTATGGATATAATGTGGTGTTCCAAAAGGACAACGTCCCACAGATTGTAACTCGTGTCGTGCGTAACATCAGATAACACTGCGCGGCGCAGCGTTTGTAGCACAAGCAGTTTTTATTATAAGCAAAAAAATCTTTAGCCCCTTGAAGAAATAATCTGTTATTATAAAGTTATTACCCAGTTCTCAAATAAAACGGCTTTAAGTTACCTAAAATGCGGAAATTTTAGTTATAAATAATTCACTATAATTTCAGATCCACCAAAAATCGCGGGGTTTACGTTTCCTGGAGACCTGGTGGAAGGCAGTTCTATCCAGGTGCTCTGTGGCATCACTTCAGGAGACAAGCCTGTCTACTTTTCCTGGCTTAAGGATGGGCTGCACATACCTTCCAGCTTACAGGTACCTACACATCATCACTATATTTTACTTTTCACATTGATTTTTGATATACATCTAGAACATAGACTATATACTAACATAAATATAGATTTAGTTATCTATGTCTTTAAATATTATGTAATCGTTATTATTGTTGCATCTCTTATTGTAAAATAATGCATTCTGAACCATAATTTCGATTATCTCTCATCTCTATTTATGACCAGGTCCAAGAGAAAGCGTTGGATGAGTTCAGCTTCCTGATCTTCTCGCACGTGACCTCGAAGCACAGCGGCGACTACACCTGCGTCGCCAGTAACTCTGCCGCCGAGGTCAACCATACTGCCAGACTTGCTGTGAAGGGTAATTTCATATTTATTTTCATTTATTTAATAAAGTATACAAAATGTATCATCAAAGCCTCACGGTTATGTAGGTATGTACTCACGCCAAAGCGATACTATATTGGTATGAAATCTTCTCCACATTAAAAATCCTTCAATGAACACCTTTCCAGTGGCACCGTCATGGCTGTACGAGCCCCAGGATGTATCAGCGCTGCTGGGAACACAGATTGTAGCACATTGCGCCACCAAAGGCTATCCAGAGCCAAGAATCAGTTGGCTGAAAGGACATGGTAAGCACTGAAACATTACAAGTTCTAGTCTTGTAAGTTATATTAGAGGTAGGTGTAGGTATGTATTTTATGTAAGTTCTGATTACATAAAGTAATATTCTCACTCGAATATTCAATAATCGCGATTACTAAGTCTGCATGCTACACCAAATTTATTGAATTTTTAATTTTAACGAGTATCTTTTTGTCAGGTTTAGGAGTAAGTGACTTCCGGCCGGTATCGAATATGGAGCTGCAGTACTCAGTGTTGTCCAACGGGTCGCTGAGCATCGCGCCCGCCGCCCACCACCACGAGGGGCAGTACATGTGCCGCGCCGAGAACGGCATCGGACGAGGGCTCAGCAAGATTATTACCGTTTCTGTTAATGGTAAATTTAGCCCATCTATTTTTTCCCTTGACCCGTGCAAATTGACTATATTAATTGATCCTGAGATACGTAAAGTGCAGTCCAAATACAACGCCAAAAAAAAACCTTCAATGTTCGCCTAAATGATGCCGGCCGGACTGTCTTACTGAATATAACGGGCTGATCCCGGACCACAATTCGTCGTGACTAGCCATTATGGTTATATGTAAATTAATATAAAATATGCGTACTTTTTTATCATCAAATAGGTACATATTTTGATCGTCAATCAACAGTAAAAAAAAAACGTTTTTTTGTCTTTAATTATAATGGAGATCTTTATTAATATTAATTCCGTAATTACAAGAAATAATAAATCAGAAAACTTAAAAACGTTTCACTTGTACATTCCAGAACCTGCCCATTTTGAGTTCTCATCCCGTAACATGACGGTGAAGCGAACCGCTCAAGCGATTCTGCAGTGCGACGCACGAGGTGATTCTCCCATACAGCTGCAGTGGACGCACAATATGAAGAGAGTGGAGCTCACCACTTACAGGTAATCATTTTATCACCCACAATCACCGCTTACAGCTCCGAAAGCATTCAGCATTAGTTTGATAACTTATTAGTGTAATAAAGAATATGGTCTCACTGGGGAGGACGTGCTAGCCCAGACTAAAGTGGAGGCAAGATAGTTGGAAGGCGATCCTAGTACCAGACTGGGATAACGCCAGACAGAGAAGAGTGTTATCCCGGAGTCTGGAAATGAGCCTGGTAAATGGCAATAGGCTCCCTATTAGATGGTAACATGGCTGACGAAATTTGGGTGTGATATACCTCTGCTTACCCCTGAAAAGGGAAAAAGCCGTGATCTTATGTATATTCTTTTTTGCAGAGTGTCGGTATCAGAAAAGCGATCAGACAGCGGTGTCAGTTCACAACTCACCATCGCGCACGCAGAGAGACCTGACTCCGGAGTATATCGGTGTCGAGCTGAGAACGCGTACGGAAGGGATGAGCTGCTCATTTATCTAGCTGTTCAAGGTATTTCATTGCGATGCGTTTTATTATTATATTTTAAGTTTTTTTTTATATATAGTAGTTGTAAAATTATAACTCAAATTTTATCTGAAATCCTATTAAAATTATCGATCTATGGAAGTCGTCATTATTGGCATATTGGCCATAAACTTAACTATTCTATTATAATATTGCTTACTACAAGATTATCTTACTATTTTTAAAAAAATAAACCTACAAACCTGGGCCCTCACACTTAGAATAGTCATTAGTTCGGCTACCTGTCCTGTGACAGAGCTGCCGTCGGCGCCGGGTGGCGTGGCGGCGGGCGCGCGCGGCGGGCGCGGCGCGGCGCTGCGCTGGCGGCGCGGGTACGACGGCAACGCGCGTCTGCGCGCCTACCGCCTGCAGTACAGGCTCGTGCCCGACGACGCGCGCGCGCCGCTCGACTGGACCGACGCGCCCGTGCGGGACGTGCCGCTCGACAGGATATTAGAGAAGTACGTGCTTAATGACTTTTCTTTGTGGTACTATGCTGGACTTTTCTAAAATTTTACTAAATCCACATTCATATAGGGCTAATAGCCCCAATAGCCTAGTTGGGAGTGGAACGGACTGCCGAGACGAATATCCGCAGGTTCAAAACCCAAGGGCATACACCTCTGACTTATCTAAAAAAAAGTTGCGTGTATTCTTTGTGAATTATCGCTCGCTTTAACGATGAAGGAAACCTTCATACCTAAAAAGTTCTCTGAATTTCGAAGGTATGTGAAATCTGCTAACCCGCACTAGGCCAGCGTGGTGGACTAAGGCCTTAACCCTCCCAATTGTAGAGGAGGTCCGTGCTCAGCATTGGGCAGTATATTATAATACATTCCAAACAGTTTTTACCTTTTAAATTTGTTGGCCTGAGGGTTGTAGTTTGCACTAAAATTCTTACTTACTACACAACAACAAACATATTTTAGGATGTCTATATCGTCAAAATTTTCTAATGGAATCGCTTAAAGAAATAACACGAAAACAATGATTTTTACATAATCAGACAGGACTCGTCACAGCCTGGTTCGGAAGTGACCCTCGAATACCGAGTGGATGGCTTGCGACCAGCGACCACGTACGCGATGAGACTTGCCGCCGTCAACGATATTGGAGACAGCGACTACTCTGAGCCCGTTATTGTACAAACTCTGCAGGAAGGTAAAAATATAATACCTGTTAGATAGTAACCATTTCTATATTTTATTTCGTTCACATATTATACAAATAGTCATTTTTCATAAATAGGGTAGGTACCATTTATGACTCACAAAGCTGAATCTATTCTACCTCATTGGTAATACTATAACAGGCGTGAACTCTTAATTATTTGAAAATACTCAGTAAATTTTTTATAAAGATTGTATAATTAATTTAATTATCTGTTTAAATTGTTTTTAGCTCCATCGGAGCCGCCGCACAATGTGCAAGTCCAAGCAACGGGCCCAGACGAACTTTTGGTTAAATGGCAGGTAGTTTATTTCAGTTTACATTATATGAACTCAATTATAAAAAAACGTGACAAATGCTATTGAAGATTGTAAATAAAAAACATAGCCCACAAAATACTGGGCTATATCCATACTCGAAATCCGAGTTGAATTCATTGGGGATTTTGCAAAGGGTATTTAAAATTTTTGAACTGTCCACAATTCGTAAATTATTAAAAATATTGTCGGTACTGGTTTGCAATTTGACTCACGTGGTGCCGCTGGCCGCTGCCCAGGCACCGCCGCAGGACAGCTGGAACGGCGAGCTGCTCGGCTACGCGGTGACGTGGCGCGCGGTGGGCGGCGCCGGCCTGCTCGCCCACAACACCACCCCCACCACGCGCACGCTCGTGGCCGCAGGCTGGCGCGCCGGCGCCGCGCTCGGGGGGCTCCGGGCCCGCGCCACCTACCAGCTGACGGTGCGCGCGTACAACAAGCTGGGCGCCGGGCCTCCTGCGCTACCTGTCACTGCGCACACTCTTGAAGGAGGTGACATTCCTTAGTTTTATTAACACTGTCCATCAAGTCCTTTTAGGTCATAGAAAAATTTTACAAGTGTTTTAAGGGAGAATAGAACATTTCTAAAGCAACATTCTGTCTCAGAATGGGTGAGTAGATTTCTAAAGCAGGGGTCATGAGGAGTGAGTGAGTGGAGTGAGTTTGCTGTATGTTGTAGCCCCGGAGGGCGCGCCGCTGGCGGTGTCGTGCGGCGCGGTGTCGGCGCAGGCGGTGCGCGCGTGGTGGCAGCCGCCGCCGCCGCAGCTGCGCGCCGGCCTGCTGCTCGGATACGAAATACACTACGAGGTACCACACTGTGCGCCAGTTACATAACCCACTTATTATTATCGAACGTTAAACTGTAATCTAATAATTGACGTTTTCATGGAGGCTCCTCTTTCACCTCTTGGAAGGATTATGATAAAACCTAAACTTATAATTGGCTAAAGCTTCTTAAGCAATATAAATTTAGTCATCCTCAGCTCTGCCGAAACTATGCGGTGAAGACATGTCTTATTTTATCTATAAATATTCTAAATTCGTATTTTTTGGAAATATATATTTTTTGTGACTAGTCAATGGACGACCCCATGAGCCCGGTAGAGACGCACCGGTCCGGCGGGCTGGAGACGGTGCTGCAGTCGCTGCAGCGGGCAGCTAACTACTGCATCTCGGTGCAGGCGCGCACCGCGGCCGGCGCCGGCCCGCTCTCCGACCCCGCCTGCTGCACCACGCATGAGGACAGTTAGTATACACAGCATCGCTTGAACCTTCACC
Source organism: Sphinx pinastri (assembly GCA_947568825.1). Classification (NCBI taxonomy): domain Eukaryota; kingdom Metazoa; phylum Arthropoda; class Insecta; order Lepidoptera; family Sphingidae; genus Sphinx; species Sphinx pinastri. Next base: position 601,931 of record OX387617.1, read on the forward strand.
TTTCCTTGAGATACTTATTCTAGTACCATACTTAATTCATGCCATCGTGCTACGTGCATAATTAGATAGGTACCTATGTATTCTTCTTTGTAAGTTAATATTATTATTATGTCAGAGTAATGTACATAGTCCCGGGCTATATCGACGGTAGAAAGCGGAAATGTCGTATCTCGGAAAATGGCCAAAATGACTTATTACTATATTATTGATCAGAAAAAAAAGCCGCATCGAATGGTCTAGGTCTCGTCTTCTTACGACGAAAAAAAATTAAGATACGCCATCAGTTTTTTTCTAGTTTTTGTACAGTTTATACAAAAATTTGCTGTAAATAGAGAAAAAAACGTTACTTTTGAAAATAAAAGAGATACAACAATACGCCCAGTGTAAATAATTGTTACAACATTATTTTTCAATTATGGAGATTGATTTTCGGAGATACAGCATTTCTGTCGGCCCAAAATTTTACGTTTCCAGAGATGTGCGTATAATTATTGAAAAGTTACTACATTTCAAACATTGAATCGGATAGCGAAAATCACACTTACGTCATAGGAACAGAGTATTGTTTTTTTGTACAGTGATTAATACTTTGTCAATACGTCACTCTAGCCAGACCCGCTCCCGTCACTGCGCTCCTACCCCAGCGTGTACCTTACCTACGCCATTCCGAACCAGCTTCTCGACTTCCAAAGCACTTCTTGAGCGACCGCTGCATCGCTCTGTTGCTAAACCCATAGTTTTGGCGTAGCGGGTGATCAGGGTGTACCGCACAGTTTCTTTCGAGGCGGCTTGCTTGTTGATCGGTTTCTTGCTTTGGGATCTGGTCGCCCTCTTCGATGCTTTTCATTGGTGGGAGGAGGCATCCGGACATGGGCAGCATCCGGCCCTGAAGAAGGTGGAGACCATGAAGGCTTCCCTACGTCGAGCTGACGTGGAGGAGTGGCGTATCAGGCGGGAGGCCCTGACAGCGGGGTTCAGGGTTGTCGCGGTAGTGCGCCCGGTTTACTGCGTGGCTGGACAGGCGCCATGGCCCGGCTACGTTTCACTTGATACAGATACTTACCGGGCATAGCTGCTTCGGTGAGTAACTGTGTCGAATATTAGGCGCAGAGGTTTCGGCTGTTTGTCATCATTGTGACAACTGCCTGCTGGATACGGATCAGCACACATTGGAGTTTTGGTCAGTCTGGGACGAGGAGCGCAGCGCTCTCAGAGCAGCCGTCGGAGGAGACCTCTCACTGCCGGCCGTGGCCGGTTCCATGGTTGGCAGCCAGAGGTCATGGCGTGTGATGGCCCACTTCTGCGAGGTGGTCCTCTAGCAAAAAGAGAGTGCCGAGAGGGATCAGGAGCGCGAAGATACCTCCCGCCACCAGAGGAGACGTAGAAGACGCTAGGTGGAGGACTGACCGGCATCTCCCACCGTATGGATTGGGGGCGTTTGGAGAAGTCCACCACGGTACGGTACGGTGCCTGTCGTAAAAGACGACTAATAGAGGCCACCGGGGGTGGCGGGCGGGCGGCAGGGGGTACTATACCATACCATATCACCCTGTATTATATACTGCCGTCTGCTGAGCATGGGCCTCCTCTACGACTGAGAGGTTTTAGGCCTTAGTCCACCACGCTGGCCTAAGGGGGGTTGGCGGACTTCACATACCTTCGAAATTCAAAGAACTTCTTAGGTATGCAGGTTTCCTCACGATGTTTTGCTTCACCGTTAAAGCGAGCGATAATTTACAACGAAAACACACATAACTTTTTTAGAAAAGTCAGAAGTGGGTTTGGTCAGAACCCTTGGGTTTGGAACCTGCGGACATTTGTCTCGACAGTCCGTTCCTCTCCCAACTAGGCTATCGCCGCTTCAAGCAGGGTAGTTCGTCTTTAATGTTGTATTATCTTTTAGTACAATGTTGCGATCTCAGTGATGGAAGATAGCGTGGAAAGTAGGTCTCACGCTGCCCTTGACGCCGATTTTTTCCAACTCCTCCCTATGTTTCTATTTGATTGATTTCATTGCGAGTTAAAGACAGATTAGTGTTCCCTGAGATTCGCCGAGCTTCACCACTCGGTATCATAAAATGCGTGCCACTGCTGATCCTGGCTTACAAGAGTTGCAGTGGCGGGCGTGAGGGCGGGATAGTCACTGCCATTGATGCTGAAAGCGTAGTTCGATGCTTGGGGGATTCTGAGCCCCACCCTCCCCCTCCCCCCCCCCCCAACAACAGGAGACGAATATAGATAGAGTTGAATAGAAAAATTACTGTTTATTTTGTTTATTTATTTGTTTTTTTTGTCCTTACATTCTTAAAAAGAAAATAAAAGCGTTTAGGATAAGATACAGCATTTTATTTTTATAACTTTTATGATACTGCTTGTATGTAAGACGTGGTTTTTTTCATTAACTAGTTCGATTAAATCATATACAGCAAAATAAACATGATTCGCATGGTTTTTATTTGAGATACAGCAGATCCGTCGCATCGAAATCTTTATGTATCTTAGTTGGTCATACATTTCACCTCACAGATAACACATTTCTGCTGCTCGACATTAAAACATCGACTGCTGTAACTAGTACAAAATCAATGAAGTAGTAACTTTAGGATATTTCAGTTAACCGTGGAAAGTAAGGTTTAGATTTTTGGAAATATGTTCCAAATCTCAACTTTCTATCTTCATAAATTTACGAGTTATGAATTTTTTAAATCGTTTTTTGGCTCTGGTGTAAAGTTGGATATTTCGAGATACGACAAAATTGCTTTTTACCGTCGATATGCTATTTTAGCAGCTAACAGTTACAAATATACAAGATTTCCAGTAAGCGTAGTTATTTAGTTCTATAAAAATATTCATGCCTTGAGGTTGAGGCTACCTATATCCTAACTTATAAGGCATCTAAAAATTAATTAAATATCGTTAAGTTCCAGGCGCTCCAGCAGATATAAAAGCGACGGCGAACACAGAGGATACAGTGATCGTGAGCTGGTTGTCGCCGGTACACAGGAACGGCAAGATTAAACACTACACCGTCTATAACAGACCTCAAAGGTTGGCACTGTTTAGAAGCTTTAGTTAAAGATAATATAAAGATAACGCCCCTCTTTTTCCGTCCGGGCTTAAAACGCAGGTATCCATCATGTAAAAAAAATCAAGCTGATACTTTGAATTTTAATTAGCTTAATTATGAAGTGTACAGTCAGCAGCATAAGTAGATGAACAAATTCAAAATTTCAAATTGCCTAAATACTTTTGTGTTCTTACTAATCTTGTTTTTCTCTGCACAAAAATAAAATAAAAGGTATTTACTTTACTTCTAACGAAGAAAAAAATATTTCGGTTTAACTTAACGCGTATATAGGCGATTTGAAATTTTGATTTTGTACAGATATTTATGCTGCTGACTGTACATTCTGTTGAAGAATTATAAATCGATTGTTAAATATAGCATAGTTGACTTTAATTTTAGAAGCCCCTAGAAATTGAATAGTATAATCCTACAGAACAGGCCAGCATTCGCAGCTGACGGTGGTGCACAAGGAGGACGAGCGCGAGTACCAGGTGGAGGTGCGCGGCCTGCAGGACCACCAGCTCTACGAGTTCTGGGTCACCGCAGCCACGGCCTCGGGCGAGGGGGAGATGAGTGCTATTGTCGCCAGAAAACCCAGTGGGAGAGGTGACTACTAATGATAGAAACTTGTAGTCGGCAAGTTAACTGTTGCAAAATTCCAGAGTAGATAAATGTGAAGTAGGCGATCCGTTTTTGCTTAAAGTATTTTCCTTGCTATTTTGAAGTAGATTGAAGGCAAATGATCTACAGGGGTTCATAATATTTAGATTTTAACAAAATTGGTAAAATGAATAAAGTTGTCCAACTTTATTTATAGCACCAGCGAAGATCACCTCCTTCGGTCGTCGGCTGGAGGTCCCGGCGGGCCGGCGCGTGGAGCTGCGGTGCGGCGCGGCCGGCTCCCCCGCCCCGCACCGCGCGTGGGCGCGACACCGGCCCGCGCCGCCGCTGCACCAGGACCGACGCTACCTGCTCGATGGACACCATCTCGTTATACTTAGTAACTTTTGTTTTCATTAGCTGTGTTACTTGTAATAACCGCTATTGTAAATAATATATTTTGCTACAATTGATGTATATTTTGGCGTACCTTGTCAGTTATTTTTAGTAGTCCGTCTTATTTATCCAAATTCCTTCTCATTGTACAAGGACCTACTCAGCTAGATTTTTTAATATTCAATCCAGGTGTAGACTCGGAGACAGCAGATAACTATTCGTGCACGGTGCGGAACGCGTGGGGCGAGGAGCGCGCGAGCTGGCACGTGTCGCTGCTGGGCGCGCCCGCCGCCCCCGCGCCCCGCGCGCCCGCCGCCGCGCCCGCCGCGCTCAGCCTCGCCTGGGACATGCCCAGGGATACTGGACCGCCGCTCAGGGGTGAGTACAGACTACAGAGTGCAGACCCGGCGACCTGCGAGAAGTGGACTCTTCACCATGTGCAAACTGACAAAAAAAATATTAGATTAATGCCGTCCCATAAATGGAGGTAAGTCCAAAAGGGATTCTTATAATGCGATATTATAACATGTTAAGGTTCTACATAATATTTTTTTCAATTCGAATAGCTTACTAATTCAATTGGCCGACCTGGGAATGAACCCCAAAATTTCACGGTCCACAATCCAACCATGTTCCAAAATAAATTGAATAATCTTTTTCCAGGCTTCATCCTAGAGTACAGTGAGCGGTCGTCCGAGCGTTGGGAGCGACTCCGCCTAGCCGCTACAGACAGAGCGCTACGGCTGGCCCCGCTCCGCTGCGGCACCACCTACGTCGTGCGGCTGCTGGCGCGCTCAGCTGTGGGCTTGTCGCCGCCCGGTCGGGATCTACTCGTGGCTACTAAAGGAGGACGTGAGTTTACTCTCTGTGTGTGTGTGCGTGTGTGTGTGTGTGTGTGTGTGTGTTTGTAATAATGAAACTTTGAAAGAATATCGTGAGAAGTATTTAAGCTTAGATTTTTCTGTGACATTTGAGACAGCAGACGGTTTGAATAGACTATCATTCCACTTTCCCTTGTAGCATCCAAACCAGCGACAGAGAAGGACCTGATAACCACCAACAGCTCCTGTCTCCGACTGAATCTCCTAACGTGGGATAGTAACGACTGCCCGCTCTCCCACTTCACGGTGTCAGTAAGGAGCTTCGACGACACGGCCTGGTCGACCAGGACTGTGGAACCCGTGGAGCCTTTCGTGATGTGCGATCTGCCGATAGCCACGTGGTATCACCTGAAGGTGGTCGCTGAGGGTGACGCCGGGGTGACGACTGCGAATTATTATTTCTCTACGCTCACTGAAAATGGAGGTAATTTTGTCCTGTAAAGCATAATGTTTGCCCAGTGACTTTGTCGTGGTTCAACTTTTCATAACCCTATTCATCCATCTTAAAGATCACTAATGTACTTTCAATTTCTTTGACCACGTACTAATAATGACTGTTTTGTTCGATCACTAATTACTATTTAGTGTTCACGGAATCATCAACTAATTTACCTTTCACCTTGGTAAGGAATATGAACAATAGAATTGTTCCCCAGAGCGTATCCCAGCGCCAGCGCAGTTCCCGCCGGGGGGCGCGGCGGGCGCGGGGGACACAGCCACCGCCACACTGGTGGCCGCACTGGGGGCGCTCGCACTTGCCTTGCTACTGCTCGCTGCTATAGTCTACAAGAAGAAGTAATTAAATATTATTCATTTTTATTTCTATACTCTATCTATTTGTATATTGAATTTGGTAATAATACAATTAAAAATATACTTATTATAGTGCGGCTGCGGCATGCTTACGAAAAGGGTACGAGCAAGGCGAGGTGTCTGAAGAAGAGGACAAGTGCCCAGAGAAGCGCGACAACCATCGCAACTGCCAGCAGGTGTACACCTCCTCGCCCATCAAGCGGAACCTCAATGTTAAGGAGCAAGGTAACGAACACTAGCCATTTTAACACTACCAATCGTCGTAATGAGCTGAAGGTAGGTACACCAACACTGTCCCTGACTAATACAGGCTATATTTAATTTTTGAGAAAAGACTAGGTTTTTCCAATGTTTGAAGGAAGCCTTCGTTCTGCAGTGGACATCTTGAGGCTGACTACGATGAAGAGACATATTTTATGATGGTTTTAGGAGGCGAGTGCGCCGAGTTGTATGAGATCAGTCCGTACGCGACGTTCAGCATGTCTGGCGGCGCGACGGGCGCAGGCGCAGGCGCGGCGGCGGGTGCGGGCGCGGTGGGGGTGGGGGCGGGCGCGGCGGTGGGGGGCACGCTGCGCACGTTCGGCCGCGCCGAGCCCGCGCCGCTGCACGCCGCGCCACCAAGGCGACCACCGCTTGACGCTGGTAGGATTCTCTATCTTATTTCCACTACATAAATACATACATAAGCTCACTATTTTCCCCCGAATGCTTTTGAAGAAACAAAAATTTTGCACCCATATCCCACCAAGTTTATATTCCTCCCATGATGTGCTAAGAGTCACGAGGTCATCGCCAAATTGGGCAACTCGGTTGTGAGTTTCTTTGAACCGCTCTTCATGGTTTCTCTCCGGGTGAACGATTTACTTTCTGATAGACCGTTACAGACTAGATTCATACAAACTTATTAACTTTCTGTTTTATCTGTTGTGTAGAGGAATACACGCTGTCCCGCGCCATGACGCTGATGGTGCGCCGTTCAGAGTCGGACTCGGAGTCGAGCGGCTCGCCGTGCGCTGAGTGCAACTCCAGCGTCTCTTACAGGATGCCCGTCAATAAAGGTAGAGCATTTCCATTTTTTCAAGTTCATAAGGCGGCTACGGCCATGTCCAGAATTCTCCATATATTCCATAAATTTGGTAAGTCATCTATTAAATATTACTTTATTAAATCTCAGGCCAATTGCTGTGTTGGAATTAACACTTTCCAAAGGACATGTCCAAAAACGGGCTTAAAATTCTAACCAAGATACTTTGTATATGCTGAATTGAACTACCCAAAACTAGGCCTTTGCAATAAATCCTATAATTTTAAAGTTCTCCGATTTTAGCTATTTAGCTTAAAAGCTACACCAACGTTTAAAATGAACGTTTATAAAAAGTTACCTATACATGGAGGGGTTAAAAATATTAGTATTATCTCGATATCTCTAAAGCTCTGTGCCGTATGTGCAGTGGAGGAGAGCAGCCGCGGCACGGTGTCGTCGGGCGCGAGCGCGGTGTCGGGCGCGAGCGCGGTGTCGGGCGCCAGCGCGGTGTCGGGGTGCGCGGCGGGCGACGAGTGCGGGCGCGCCGCGCGACACGACAAGCGCCGCCGCCCGCGCCGGCACACGCCCTCGCACAGCAGGTCACACACAATATCACTCCATCATATGATAGGGGGCGAGCCTATCGCCATATCAGGCACAAAGATTCAATACCAGGACCTCTCAGCTGTGTCGTACCGCGAACGTGATACAATTACGCCATTGAAGCAGTTTAGGTCACACGACTATTAGTACAATTTTTTTTAATAGTACAGAGGTCATATACCTTATCATTTTATATTTACCAGCCAATTCTTAAAGTGCCAAATAACTCCAAAAAAGCATTGTTTAAAGTTAAAGTTAATGAACGGTGATTCAAAATCGATGATGCAACGACACACTTGCATCTTTATTACCTGTGGATCCTGATTCTATTAAATTCCTATGTAATTAGATTTTTCATTTTGCCTATGGACAACTTTGCCAGACATGAACATCCAAATTTAGAACTTCACAGCCCATCTTAAAAGTAGATAAAGTAACGCCATCTATCCCCTAAGCTTCTAAATTATTCAAACATACGCAACTTTCATCCGCAAATCATTTCACTATTTAATAACTAGATGACGTTACAAAACGTTTTTTTAACAAATGGAAAAAACCGTATTTACCCACTAGATGGCTTTATAAATGAATTTCCTTTGCAGGCACCAACAACGCCACGAACAAGAAAGAAGAGATTTTACTATACACGTTTAAACAAAACTATGACAATAAAGACTGCTGCGAGCGAAATAATTATTAAAGTTGTTATTTAGATAAATTAACTTTACTTGAAGTTCACATTGATACTCCCTTTGTGTGCCAAAAAAATCTTAATTATTAGTAATCGACATTATTATACTTAGGAATATGTGTATTTTACTTTTCTCTGCCAATCATCATTATTTGCCTTATATTTAAGATTAAAAGAAGTTGCGTTTTTTATAACCAACCATAGTACAAAAGTTACATTAAGTTCTATTTCAAATAATTAATTATTCATTTTATGTTCAAATGGGCTATACAGTAGACACGTTTAGCTCTAAATTTAAATTTGTTAATCGAATAGTTTACAGTGACAGTGTGGTCTATTATCTATACACAGCTTACTTTCTAACTGAAAAATATTTAACATCAGAGGGTAGTTTTGTACAAAATACTTCATATTGCCCGTATAGAGAACGTGCACGTCGTAGCTCTGCCATCTGGTGGCGCAATCTGAATCTTTCAGTCTATCGATACTTGGCATTGATGTAAAATATTAATTTTTGATAATGTATTGCTGTGTATCTGGATGCTCCAAAACATAAAAATAAACACATCAAATGGTGTTAAATTATATTACGTTGCCAAGAATAGTACCTAAGTACCTACATTCCATGGTTATGTTAAAATAGACAAAAATAATAAAAGTTGTATAAAACATACATAAGTATGAGTTCCAAAAGCATTTAAAAATGTCTCGTTACGTATTTTTTTAAAAATAAAGAAATTTTGAAGATAATATTCAATACAAACAAATCTGTTTGTATTGAACTCCTATCAATCTGGTTTCCGCCCTGGCCACAGTACAGTAACTGCCCTAGTCAAGATCACTGATGATATTCGTTTCGGAATGGAAAAAGGGCAGCTCACTGTTTTATCGTTACTGGACTTCAGTAATGCTTTTAATACTGTCGACTTCGATATTCTTCTTGCCTTGCTCCGTTCCATTGGTATATCTCCGTCGGTAATCGACTGGTTTAGCAGTTACCTGTATGGTCGCAGGCAAAGGGTTCGCCTTGACGATAACGTTTCGTCGTGGTGTGATTCTCAAGCCGGCGTACCGCAAGGCGGTGTCCTCTCTCCTTTGCTCTTTGCTATCTTTATTAACTCCATATCTCTAAATCTTTCCTGTTCCTACCACCTTTATGCAGACGACCTTCAAATTTATACTCAGGCTCCGATATCTGAATTAAATAATGCCATTGCGATTGTCAATTCAGACTTATCTTCCATATCCGATTGGAGTAAGCGCTTTGGCCTAAAAGTTAACCCGGTCAAAACCCAGGTTATTATAATGGGAAGCCTCGTCTGGTAAGTAAAATCGACTGGCCTATTCTCTCTCTAGTAGTTTTTGATGGGGTCATAATCCCTTTCAGCGAGACTGTTAAAAACTTGGGGGTAATATTTGATCGCAGATTATCATGGGACCCACAGCTCGCAGCGGTGAGTCGTAAGCTCTTTGCTTCAGCTGCATCTTTGAACAGGCTTCGAAATTTTCTTCCAACTGCTACCAAGATTGCGCTAGCACAATCTTTACTGCTTTCTGTGTTTGACTACGCGGACGTCTGCTACTTAGACCTATCACAAGTTCAACTTGATAAACTTGAGCGTCTCCAGAATTTTTGTATACGATTTATATTTGGCTTGCGCAAATATGATCACATTTCTGAATTTCGTTCTAAACTCAAGTGGCTCCCTATTCGTTTCCGTCGGAATACTCACATTCTTTCTCTTCTATTTAATATTTTGTTTAATCCCTCCTCTCCCCATTATCTCAAAGAACGTTTTAACTTTCTTCATAACTCTCATTCCCATTCTTTAAGGTCGTCAGAAAACCTAAAACTCAAGACTCCTCTGCATGACAGCACATTCTATGACAGTTCCTTTACTGTGCAGGCTGTTCGCTTATGGAATTCATTGCCCTTACCTATAAGGAAAGCTCCGTCACTATACGTTTTTAGACAACGAGTGAAAAGTCACTATCTTTCTTTAAGTAACTATTAAGTGATATCGTATATATATATATATATATATATATATATAATATTTATTAATAATATAAAATTATTTATTGTATTACTTTAAATGTTATAGTTTATATATTGTATTTAAGTATAATAATATATTAGATAAGTCTATTAATTTTAAATTGTAATGTATACACCCCCTTCTTCACTTCATATATCTCTCACAATCAGTGTAGGTTGTCTGGAAGAGATCGCTTTTTAGCGATAAGACCGCCTATTGTCGCACGATTCAGTTCTAAATCTATTTGTTATTTATTTAATTTTTGTATGATGTGGTGTGCAATAAAGTGTTTTCATTCATTCATTCATTCTGTAATTAAGGGAACATAACCTCCTAATTTTGTTTCAATAACATCAAAATAACTAGCTCCCATCTAAAAAAAAGGATAGGTATTCTGGCCTCGCTGGGTATCAATAATATTCGGTCTGAACCCATATATTATTATTTTTGTGATATTAAAAGAAAATATAATTAAATTATTGTTCTAGAAAATTTCTTTTTTACCCAAATGTCGCTCTTGTGTCGATACTGTGCTGCCCCCTATAGTTTTTGCACGTTACCTATCACTGCTAGTAATTTAGATGTTTTACTTTGTGTTTTTAATTTTTGTGACGTGTAATAACATAATACTTTTGACCTTAAAGTGTTATAAACATTGCTTACTTATTGGTGGTAACTGAAATATTTAAAACGTGATTTTGGTCAGTTGGCCTATTTATTATTTCTTTAAATTTAAGTACTACTTGTAGGATTTAGCATTTATTCGTTGTAATTTCGTACGCAATTTTAAAAATAAGTGAAAGATCGTATGTATTATTAAAATTACTAGGAATTATGAGACATCTGATGTCTCGAGGTGATGAACGCAGTCAAGTGCCAAAGAACTTTGTAGTTAAACTGTCTAGTGTTAGTTACAGTGTGACTTGGGTTTCGTCGCAAGAAATTTTTCACATTCATCAATTGCAAATTATGAAATGGCACTATTTCAAAATATGTACCTAAGTAGGTTATTTTATGATACGTATTTGTGTTTGGTATCAACGTGAACTAGGTAAATGTAAAAACTTTAAGCTATAAATCTGTAAATATTTTAGATGAATTTTGTACCGTTTTAGATTCAATATCGTCACGGCCTATTCGGAGAGATGAAAAATTATCAAAAACACAAAATTACATAACAATAGTTTGTTTTATAACAATTTATATTTTATGCGAAGTTTTCAAATGAATCCATTATCCAATAGCTTACAGTAGGTATCTTTGAACCATATCTAATTGTAAAAAGTAACGTTTATTATTAATGTGTTAATAATGTAAGTACAAGGAGTTTGGCTACGGCGGGAAATAAAATAATTTTACTAAACCAAATTTACCTGTCAATAAATGGCGTGGTTTACAAATTGAATGAATTGCAGTTTTGTTAAATGTAATTTCTTTAGTTATATTTTTCCTAAAGGCCGTGAAGACTTTTATAAGTACCTACTTATAGATAAAAACAAGAAACAAGTTTCCATAAGTTTGGCATAAGTGTTTCGTTCAGAAAATTAGTTACCAAAGTTTTTTTAATTAACCTATACCCATTTCAGTCAGCCTTGCTTTATTATTAATATGACCTATTTTATATGAATGCAATAAAACCTCGCCACATTTAGGTATTTTTTATTTTACAGTAAATTTAAGGAACGTTTAATTTTTATTTGTTTTAATACACGATATATTTTCCCGCATGTACCTACGCCATGTTAATATTAAGCACTAATTAGTAATTTCATTTTGTAAACACGCCATTGCTCTCTAGTGTAACAGACACTGCCGGTGGTCCTCCATTTTCTATGTAAATATACTGATGAGCGATAAAATAAATTAAATTGATTCTTGACATGTTGTTTTATTCATCCCCAAAAAAATTAAACACTTGGTGTTTATTTTGGAACTCTTATTGAATAGACTTATTGGTTATTAGAAAATGCATAATTGAAAATGAGAGTCAGTGCCACTAGAATCTAGATCTACCATGAAATATAAAAATAAACTATAAAATATAATTGCCATATTAATTAATCGATTTCACAAGTGATGGTAGGTATGACAGTGATATTGAGAGGAGTGAGTGCAGGTAATCGGGTGAATGGAGCGTTGCACACCTTTATGGGTATAGAGGAGTGTTATTACCAACTCTGATGTATAGTAGTGAAGGCTAGGTATGGCAGTAAAAGCACGAACGTAAGATTAAAGCAGTGGAAATGAGAGCTTTAAGAAGCATGTGTGGGGTGACTGTGTGTGATAGAGTGCGGAATACTATGGTGATGGACATGTGTGGAGTGACAGAGGATGTAGTGACCAAAATTGAGAAAGGTATGCTAAGGTGGTTTGGGCATTTGGAAAGGATGGATGATAGGAGAATTACAAAGAGGATATATAAGGCGAGTGTGGATGGAAGGACCGGCAGGGGTCGACCGCACCGAACCTTCGAATTTCAAATATCTGACATTCTAAGTAAAGGCCAGGTCAAAAGTACCCTGAACCGGCGGAAGTGCATGAATAGATTGATTAAGGTAGAGGAAGCGAAAGCTGTGTGCCAGAATCGAGCAAAGTGGCAATGCATAGTCTCTACTTACCCCTATGGGACAGAGACGTGATACTATGTATGTATGTAATTAATCGATATTTTGATATTATTTTCAAGTGGGGATGCTTGGGGCCAGACCATGCATGCGTATACTTACCTAAATCTTAGCACTTTATAAAGTGTTTTAAAAGTGTTTACAAACGCAGTCAGAGGCAACTGCTCACTCCGAGATTTTGTTGTCCTACATATATCCAACCAAATTATGAGAAGTGAGCGTGTTATGCGTCCGACAGCGTTTGTGAACACTGTCAACTAAGATTATTCAAAACCAAAACAAAATATTCAAATTAAAATCTTGTTTCTATCTTTTCAGTTCTTCAATGAATTTAATAAAGATGGCAGATATTGACGCAGTCGGACTTTTGTTTTTCTTAAAAAAAAATGGTTTTAGTTCAAATTCGATCGCGCGTAGGTACAATAATGACGAATTTTCACACTAAGCTGCGCTGTATTATTAAAACAATAAGAATTATATTCATTTATTGTGTTATTATTTGATTAGAAATATTACCATATTTTTGTCACCTTCTTAATATCCTTTTTGGAGTATAATTTTTTTCTAAACTCAACTATAATAATACATCTAGGAACTCAGGACTAACAGCCAAGTTCAGAGTTTAGTGTTTAGGGAGCATTCAGGATCTTCGTAATAAAAACCAGCGCGTACAATTTGACTAGTTTAATGTCCGATACGTAGCACTATGTTATACGTCTATACTAGTACATAAGCGGAGCGGCACAAGCGTCAAGCGTCCCGCGTCAGGTACAAATTGCGACTGGTGCATGCGGTCGGCGCGAGTGTCGCCGATGAGCGGGGGGCTCGATACCGTTATGTTCCCCGCCGCTTGAACGGAACTAGCGGTACATCACACATGTTTTATTATAGTTTTAATTTTACTTTATATTTAATATTTTAAGTATTAGTGTGCTATGTGGATGTATGTAAGTGTGTATGTACAATGTAGTAACACTGTAGGCTACATCACCCCCCTCCAGAGACCGTCAAGGGCGATAGAAGTCAGGAATTTTAACATGCCGACCGGAACGGGTTTGACGTTTACCGTTATTATCGGGTTGGCTGTTAATGTCATTAGGAGTGGAGTCATAAGAATTATCACTACTATCCGTTAACAAATAAGCTGGTTTCAAGCGGTCTATTGACACAGTAACCTCTTTGCCGCAGAAAATTATTTTAAAAACTTTGTCATCTCTGGACAATACCTTATGTGGACCAGTGTAGGCGGGTTGTAAGGAACCGCGTGACACATCCTCACGAAGGAATACGTGAGAGGTCGTTTTTAGGTCTTTGAAAACGAATATTTTGCCTTTACTATGCCAGGAAGTTGGCACTGGCTGTAAATTACGTGCGAATGAACGAAGTCTAGCAGTAAAGTCGGCGATATCTGTTGTACCGCCTGGGCTGGAGTGAAAGAACTCTCCTGGAAGCCGCAGAGTTTCGCCGTAGACAAGTTCGGCTGGAGAAGCTTGTAAATCCTCCCTAAAAGCGCTTCTTATGCCCAGAAGCACCCAGGGTAACGATTCAGTCCACTTTGGATGGGCGTGGCAAACAATGGATGCTTTTAGTTGACGGTGAAACCGTTCTATCAGTCCATTGCACGCCGGGTGGTAGGCTGTAGTCCTTTTGTGCTCAAATCCAGCTATCTTTGAGAGGTAGCTGAACAGAGCGGACTCAAATTGACGGCCTCTATCCGTGGTAATACTCTGCGGACAACCAAACCGGGATATCCATCCGGATATTAATGCCTTTGCTGTTGTTTCAGCGGTAATGTCGACCATTGGGATGACTTCTGTCCATCGCGTAAAACGATCGATTGCCGTTAAGCAATAACGGTACCCTTCTGATAAAGGTAGTGGTCCAACAATATCAATATGTATTTGGCGAAAACGTGCTCGCGGTAAGCTGTAAGTGCCTAGAGGGGAAGACACGTGACGGCTCACCTTTGCACGTTGGCATGACGTGCATGCTTGTGCCCAGACTCGGCAATCTTTTTTAATGCCCGGCCAGACGAAACGCTCAGCAATTAATTTCGCTGTAGCGCTGACGCCGGGGTGACTCAACGAGTGTAAGCTGTCAAAAATTTGTTTCCTCAGCGACTTAGGGACAAAGGGTCTGGGAGTCGGTGTATTGACGTCACAATACATAAAATTACGACTCCCCGGAACTTGCAATTTCTCAAGTCGAAGAGAAGATTTCTCGGTAAGGAATTTTGACAACTCTGAGTCTGTTGATTGGTGTTCAACCAAAACGTCCAAATTAACTGGGGATTGCAATTGATCCACCCGAGACAAGGCATCGGCCACGACATTATCCTTGCCGGAAATATGCCTTATATCGGTGGTGAATTGAGATATAAAATCTAAATACCTATATTGCCTAGGCGAGCAATTTTTTTTGTGTTCTTGGAACGCAAAAGTGATTGGCTTATGATCCGTATAAACGCAAAAATGCCTAGCTTCTAGCATATGCCTAAAATACTTTATGGCTTCATAGATGGCCAACAATTCTCGGTCATATGCCGAGTATTTTTGTTGGGATCGGGTGAGCTTTCTGGAAAAGAAACCTAAGGGTTGCCATGCCTCGCCAGTGTTTTGCTGAAGGACAGCTCCAATGGCAGCGTCCGACGCATCGGTGACTAGTGCGAGTTTGGCTTGGAAGTCTGGGTGTGCCAATAGTACGGCATTAGTCAGACTTTCTTTGCAATCCAGAAAAGCTTTAAGCGAGTCGTCAACTAAAGTGATAGGTTGCGACCCTTTCGCAGCGCCTGTTAACAGGGCATGCAGTGGAGCCTGTGTACTAGCAGCTTTGGGTAAAAAGCGGCGATAAAAATTTATCATCCCCAGAAACCTTCTTAGCTGACGAATGTCTTTTGGCACCGGGAAATCTTTTATGGCTTGTACTTTAGCCTCAAGTGGTTTTGTGCCACGTTCAGAAATATTATGGCCTAAAAATGAAACCTGTGGCACACCGAAAATACATTTGGATGTATTAATCAGCATGCCATATTCCTTCAACCTGGTGAATATCTTACGAAGATGTTCCTTATGTTCCGCTTCGTTACTACTAAAGATTAACAAATCATCTAAGTAACAATAACAAAAATCGAGTCCCCTAGTGACCTCATCAACAAAACGTTGAAACGTTTGTCCTGCATTGCGCAGGCCAAAGGTCATGAAGGGAAACTCATACAACCCGAAAGGGGTAGTTATCGCGGTCTTTGGGATGTCCTCGGGGTTGACGGGTATCTGATTATACGCTTTCACGAGATCTATTGTGCTAAAAATTTTACAGCCAGCGATATCATGTGCAAAATCGTGTATGTGTTTAATTGGATACCTATCGGGAATAGTCCGAGCATTAAGTCGGCGGTAATCCCCACAAGGACGCCAGCCATTATTTTTGTTAGGGGCTAAATGGAGAGGTGACGACCAGGGACTTTCTGAGGGCCTAGCAGTTCCATTTGCCAACATTGTCTGGAATTCCTGCTTGGCAATTTTATATTTATCGGGCGCCAAACGGCGAGGTTGGCACGATATTGGGGGACCTGGTGTCGTTCTTATGTGGTGTGTGGTGTTGTGCAGTATAGTGCGTAATGTACCAGCTGGTTTCGTGATTTCCGGAAATTCTTCCAGAATTTTATGGTAGCACGAATCACCAGTTGTAATTTTTACAGAGGAGATACTTACATCTAAGCTACATATTGAAGCAGATGACACAATATTTGTAGTACCGTCAACTAAGCGTTTTCCACGACAATCTACAACTAAATTGAAATACGAAAGAAAGTCTACACCTATTATTGGCTTAGTTACATCTGCCACTACAAAGCGCCATATGAAATCACGGCGTAGGCCGAGATCTAGGTTCAAACTTACATAACCGTACGTCTCTATGGATGAACCGTTTGCTGCACTAAGTTGATAGTTCACTGGATTGCGGGTACCACGTAACAAGGACCGCGGGAAAACACACAAATCACTACCCGTATCGATTAGGTACTGTATCTTCGTTCTTCGGTCTGTCACGAACAGGCGACCAGGAATGGTAGGGCAATCGTCAGTCGCCATCACCGACCGCCCTTTGGGTTTTCCGCCCTAAAATCGCAGGGACGAACGCATGTATGTGCCTTGTTCCCGTATTTCGAATGGTAAAAACACAACGGAAACTTTTTATAATTAGATTGGGAACGGCTTCTTGACCTGCGTCCAGTAGGTCGTCGGCTACGCGAACGGCTTCTCCCTTTATCTAACTCTAATCTGAGGTCCGAAATTTCTTTGCGAAGATGTGCCAACTCAGCTGCCAGAGACTCGTCGTGAAGAGGCGTCGCCGCAGCTGCATGAATTTGCGGTGAGGGTAGAACGATTTCCATTATTCTGTCGGCGACGTCAGCCTGGATTTCCAACGGCGTAGATGTATGAGCGGCGAGGACCGTCTGAACATTTAAAGGTAGCCGACCAAGCCAGATGGACTGAAGGTACTCGTCAGGAAAATCTGGACCAGCAAGGTTTCGTAAGTGCCGATAAAATTGCGAGGGCTTTCTATCCCCAAGCTCCTCATGATGCAACAATTGTTTTATCTTCGAAGCCTTAGAAGCTGTTAGTCTATTAATCAGCTCAGTCTTCAATGTCTCGTACTTATGCTTCGCTGGCGGCTTACCGATGAGGTCTTTGATTTCCTTGGCATATTGATGTTCGATATTACCAGTGACGTAGTAAAATTTGGTGGCATCGTTTGTAATGTTTGCCAGAGCAAACTGTGCTTCCAATTGAGCAAACCAAATATCTGGATCATCAGGGTAAAACGGTGGCACACGGATTCCAACTTTATAAATTTCTGGTGTCGGTATGCCGGTATTGCTCGGTCCGGGTTCGTCCTTTTGACCTTTGCGCACGTCACTGCGCACGTCGTTACTATCTTCGCTCAACATGGTATAAGTGTTCGACTCGGGGTCACCAGTTTAGGGAGCATTCAGGATCTTCGTAATAAAAACCAGCGCGTACAATTTGACTAGTTTAATGTCCGATACGTAGCACTATGTTATACGTCTATACTAGTACATAAGCGGAGCGGCACAAGCGTCAAGCGTCCCGCGTCAGGTACAAATTGCGACTGGTGCATGCGGTCGGCGCGAGTGTCGCCGATGAGCGGGGGGCTCGATACCGTTATGTTCCCCGCCGCTTGAACGGAACTAGCGGTACATCACACATGTTTTATTATAGTTTTCATTTTACTTTATATTTAATATTTTAAGTATTAGTGTGCTATGTGGATGTATGTAAGTGTGTATGTACAATGTAGTAACACTGTAGGCTACAAGTGTTTACATTACCAATGGTAATTTGGTACTGAATTTTCCTAAACCTTTAATAACCTATTTGGCGTTACCTAAGAAACTGAAAAATGTCTATGTTTGGCAGCATGGTTCTTGACCTTAGTCAATTCGTCATTCGGCGTGTTGCTGGGGGAGTTTCTCGCGCCGCTTTTTCTTCACAGCAATAACACGTTCCGAAGCGTTGGTAGATTCATGACGATTCAAAAGAGCTTCTGAAGGACTATTTGAATAAAGAAAATTTTGAGATTGACTTTGAGTTCCTTATGAAACGAATAAAAAGAAAATTATCTATGGCAGATGGCGAATGGCTATGGCTAAGAAGAGTTTTGGCGGGAATTTGGAAGTGTCATGAGGTACTCTTGTTTTAATTAATTATTTTGGTGATAGTGTTATATTGCATAATAATGGTAGTATATTATAGTTTAAAACAATATAGTTCTGTTAAAGGACTCAAATGAATTGAATTGAAATAACTGTACTAATCAGGTGTTTTTTGTTGCCACCAAAACTCCTCGATAAAGTCTTGGTTAGGTAGCTACTGCTTTACTGCGACATAACGACATGACGAAGCTGTGTGGGCTTGAACCCTTTGCCTTCCCAAAACAAAGGAGATTTTTTTTTTTAAATATGGCTACGGCTAAGATCATGTCGTTGAGTGAGTAAAATAGCTTGAACTAAGTAAGTGTTACGATGTTTTTAAAGATATTAATATAAAAATAAATGAATTTGTCTCCTGTGTGAAGATATAAATAGGCTGAATGTCTTATTCGGCGAAAAAAGGTACATTCAATACAATATATTGATAAAAAACGTACAGCTTTTAATTAGCGCGAAACCTACGCTGTAAGTAATTGAGCATTTATCAAATTGTTAAAAAATATTTCGGTATGTTAGGGTGGCATGGGTATTTTTATAGTTCGGAAGTTAAATGGATTTAAAATCTTCAAAAGAGTTCCCAGACCATTAAATTGTATTGTTGGTGTAGCATTTTTGTCTCGAATGATACAGTAGTTTGTTTATATTCTTGTGTAGTAGGTACCTTACACCTGGATCTTAGACACACTTAATGCTTATTCTATAGTTATAGATAAATTTAATATGGATAACATGTATTAATTATATTAATTACATACGTAATACGGATCGAAGCGTTATTTCAGCTCGTCGGTAATACCTTGCCCTATCGGCTATCCAAAAGTAGCCACTGCCCAATTCAAATATATAACACAGTAAAGCAGTGTTCGTTTACATATAAATCCATCTGTGGTGCGAGATGCCTTACAATAGAATGCGCTACAACCAGACCAAAGAGGGGATGACAATATACCTAATAGCCGTTGTCAGTAGAAATAATATCAACGGAGCTAATCAGTTTTTTGTTAATGATTTAGGGTCTATATCACATCTTCCGAATAATTACTACTCATTACAAAAATGTATATTAAGCTGACCAAATACAAAAGTCACACTCTAATCCATGTTCTCGACGCTCCCAAATAAATAGTTATAGAAGTCGGTTAAAAATGAGTACTATCTACATTAGCTGTTTAATTCGATCTGTCAAATTACAAACAAAAATCACTGCAAGCCAGTGAAACAAGCCCTTACTAATGGAAATCTTTTTCATTTTTTTTTTCTTTATTCGGACACGACAATGTGACTGCACCTCGCCTGATGGTAAGCGCGATACCGTCCAGATAGAGTATCGAATGGCAGTAGATGGTTATCTAATGCCATTCGACACAATCATGCCGGCCTACTAAGCTGCTTCTTCACGCTACGGGGGAAGGACCCAGGATTATAGGAAGGAGGGAACACGTGCGCCGCAAACTATTCCAAAGCCTGATGGTGCGGCAAAGAAAAGATTTAGCGAACCTATTGGTTCGGACCGAGATGGTTTTAACCATCAAGCTGTGGCTTCGCATGCCAGCACGCGTGGTTCTGCTGAGGAAAGGAGAGGAAGGGATCAGATTAAACAATTCCTTAGAGCATTCGCCATGATACAGACGATAGAACACGCTTAGAGAAGCGACAAATCTGTCATTTGATCTAATTAGGTACGTACACGTTCATATAATATTATCTTTAAGTTTAAACCCCTTTTCAGTATTCTGTGCTTAAACAAAAACTCGACTCGTTTTTGTAGGACCAAATCAAATCTTCTAGTACCTTTTTTTTTTTTTTTTTTTTTTCCCCTTCTTCGGCGCATTTAGGGACGGCTGCGGGCTTCCTCGGACGAAAAGTGTCTAAGTTGTCGTCCGCAACCGCCCCTGCGCGGTGCTGCTTAATGCAGCCCGTCTCCTCTTGTAGGGGGCACACATGTTATCTTGCGGCGGACAGCACCCGTGCCGACCGCCCCGACCCCCCCTGGCCCCTATTAGTCGCCTCCTACGACAGGCAGGGGATACCGTGGTGGAATTCTCCAATCGCCCCCAAACCACAGGGCGGGAGACGCCGGTCAGTCGTCCACCCGGCGCCTCCTACGTCTCCTCTGGCGGCGGGAAGGATCTTCACGCTCCCGATCCCTCTCGGCACTCTCCTTCTGCGAGAGGACCACCTCGCAGAAGTGGGCCACCGCACGCCAGGCCTCTCGACTGTCGACCATGGCAGCGACCACGGCGGGCAGCGAGAGGTCTCCTCCGACGACTGTTCTGAGAGCACTGCGCTCCTCGTCCCAGGCTGGACAAAACTCTAATGTATGCTGGGCCGTATCCAGCGGGCAGTTGTCACAGTGGTGACACACGGCCGACACCTCTTTGCGTACTATCCGACACAAGTACTCACCGAAACAGCCATGCCCGGTGAGTACCTGTGTCAGGCGAAACGTTGCCGCACCGTGGCGTCTGTCTAACCATTCGGCAAAGACTGGACGCACTGCCGTGACGACCCTGAGTCCCGCTGACGGGGCCTCCAGCCTGAGACGCCACTCCTCCACAGCGGCTTGACGTCGGGAGGCCCTCATGGCCTCCACCTCCTTCAGGGCCGGACGCTGCCCGCGACTGAACGCCTCCTCCCGCCAATGAAATCTTCTAGTACCTACAGTTTTAGGCACTATAAACGTGTTCCTTCCGTGAGATTTGAAAATTTTACGTTTGACCGTGTGAAAGGAACTGTGAAAACATTCTTTGGGTACCCTACCACGGAAATCGTAACAGCTTACCTACAAAAAAAAATGTGTATCTATCGTATGCAAAGAATATAGATAGTACGCTGAACTCTCTAACAAGAGGTCGTATGCGTCCGTGTAGGTATTACCGCTTTGTCCATTACAGCTGCCAACCAGTGTGCAAGGTCTTTAGTATTCGAGTTTGTAGGATAATGTTTTAACCAGACTCCAGTGTAATTATTCAATACTAGCTTTTGCCCGCGGCTCCGCCCGCGTTAAAAAGTTTTTCCAGGATAAAAGTCCCGTTTCATATTTTCCCGGGATATAAAGTTGTCTATGTATTAATCCAGGCTATCATCTACCCGTGTGCCAAATTTCATAGAAGTCCGTTCAGTAGTTTTTGCGTGAAAGAGTAATAAACATACATCCATATATACATTCTTACAAACTTTCGCGTTTATATCATACCGGCATAATTAGTAGGATTATGCCAGCGCGGTGGTAGGATATATTTTGTATCCGTCCGGGTAGCGACCACCGTGAATAAAGTGTTAAAACCCTCCATAGTGGCTCATGTAAGTGTGCTGGGTTCCGGGATCAGCCTGTGTATCCGGTTCAAACAGGCCGGCATAATTGTGTCGACTGACGAAGGATCACCGCTCGTCAGTCGACACTATCTGGACCTCTCTCCGCTTACCATAAAGTTCAGAGGGGCAATTTGCCTTGCCGGTAAAAAAATAATAATTCAAATCTAATGTCTCAGAATGACGAGCAGAACGGCCATTCGGGAGCCCCATACCTACTAGAATTTTTTGACGCCCCTTTTTCCAGCGACGTTTATTTTATGTCCAAACTGTATTTTTGCAGACAATACCAGTAAGTCAATGATGTTCGAGTCAGGCCTATGGCGCCCCCCTAAGCTCTTTGCGGCGCTCTTCCTAGGACTTGGCGCCCACCTCCCCGTTAAGCCGGTACTGTTGACCGTTGACGAGCCTATTATAGTTTTATTTGGTGTTACAATATCATTTATATTTCTAGGTAGTGCTACTGTATCCAGGTAGGCGTAGCAGTTTTTATTGGGTTAGTATTTTTTTGGTACTAACATTTACTTATATACATACACACACTCACGCCTTTTATCCCCGAAGGGGTAGGCAGAGGCACAACTAGTGCACCCAGTTTCGCCGTTATTCCGTCCCATGATGTGATAGGGGGCGAGCATATCGCCATATCGGGCTCAAATTCCAGACTCTGGGTTGATACTGAATAGAAAAACTCAATATCACTTTGCCCGACCCGGGGATGAAACCCGGGACCTCAGCATTGCAGTGTTATCGTAATACATTTACGCCACCGAGGCAGTCGTTATATAACAAGTTAATAAAGAAAAGAGGTGTGGTAATGACAAAAACTTCAGAGCTCTTTGTGAAAACTCGTGGTAGAGGCTTTCGTGTCTCCTATGTCAGTACATAGCAAGTTATATAGCAGTCTATATAACTTGCCAGTAGTTTACTATCAAGGCTTTTTTCCACGTGTCACTGACTCGATGAATGAACTTCAAAAGGAACTTTGAAATACGTGATATCAAAACTTATTCAGACCAATATACTTCTGTAAAGGCAGTTAATCATAACTAAAATTATAGACAAAGTGTCTATAGACATCATTTTATATCAGACTTTTCTCTATAGCATGAATGAGAGCCCTGATGTGAGGTAACACTATAATATTCTAGGGTCACACTTACGTTTAATAGCATTAATTGATTCGTATTAATCGTATAGATGTGGTCACAATATGTCGCGGTAATATTATATCTGAATTTATTATTAAGCATTAGGCGACAACTCTAAATATATTCTGACGTAGCCAGTCTATTGCGTACAATAGAAACAAACAAATACACATCAAGCCTTTATTCCCGAAGGGGTAGGTAGTAGTGCAGCCCCGGCACCCACTTTTCGTCATGTGTGTTCGGTCCCATTATGTTATAAGCGTCAAGAATTCCGCTATATCGGGCACAAATTTCAAACACCGGGCTGATACTGAACAGAAAATCCCTATATCACTTTGCCTGACCCGGGATGAACCCGAGACCTTCGCTTTACAGTCGTATTATAACTACGCCACTGAAGCATTCTATTGTGAAGGGCGTAGGTGTCTATGTTGTGTATGGCCACGTCGCGAGCAACAGCTACTACCTTAAATGAAATCATTTATTCGAATCCATAAAATGTTAAACATTTACTTAGATTCAGTCAATTTTTATTCTACCACCAGTTTGGAAAGCCGTTTCCACCAGAGAAGAACGGGCAAGAAACTCTAGAGTTGCTCTTTTCAAAATCAGTTCAAAGGTAGGTAATAAATTAAGTTCAATGTACAACACAAAAATATGAATAACAGATTTTTATTTTGTTTAGTGCAGTTCATATATTTACTTGCATAATAAATTCTCAATTCCCATCCGAGTGTACAACCATCTCAGGAATCACGAAATAATTTGATGATCCATAGTTGTCCAATACAGGTATTACTTCTTAGTTCTTTATTAGTTCTTAGACATAGTAAGTGAAATGGGCAGACCAGTCCGCACAACAGCACCCGTTCACGAGTATGATGCATTATAATGTGCATGTTGCTTCTACGCGTGATATACATATTACGTTTTATTATTGCTGTCACCAAGTTGCAATATGCAAGTGCTGTAATTGCGTTAGGGTTTTATAAACAATTTTGCTAGTAGAACTTCAGAGCGAGACTTATAGTGCAGAGTAAAGTATAATGGCACCAACCAGTGCATTAACTAGATGTTTTAAGTATTGCAACTGCTCCCCATGATTCGGTCAATTATATATTTCGTCTTTTACTTGTACAAATAATTCGTTGTAAAATAGACTCGAGAGCCAAATAAAGACTCGACAAAGCATTGCCGGGGCACTCGTGTCGAGTGTACGCTATCGACGGGTTGTTTATCATTGTACTTCACTGAAAACAAAGCTCTCTCCGTTGTGTGGCATCTACTGTCTGACTGGGGTTTTGTTCTATTTTCACCAATTAATACTCTAGTTAGGGGATCAAGTATGGCTTGAGGATAGAAATGATGTCATATTTCGGGATATTTGCTTTTTCTCTTAATTATTGGATTCATTTGGTGTTAGGAAATCTATAAAAAAGTCTTTGGGGTGGTAGTACCGAGTGCGTTACTTGAACTTTAAATTGAAGTATTGGTTCTGAGATCAACTGGTCCGACGATTAAAATTTGTGAGGTTTTTGTTTAAAAAAATAGACGGTTACCTGGAGTTTGAATTTCTACCCAATATAGTGATCATAAAAATCCATATTTTGCACATATTTTACGAGTTCACATATCGAAATAGATTAGTTGAATTTCTGCGCGGATAACAAAGGCTTTCTAATATTACAAGATGTTAAATGGAAAATCGTTTAAGTGATATTAGTAACCCCGGGATGATCTGTACAGCTTGTTATGACGGCACCTATGTGCTCGTATCATTACGCCGCGCCCCGGGGGGTGGCAGTGCAATTTATCACGCCACCGCTGCTCTGCGGTCCACCAATTAACGCGCCCCGTACACTATTTAACCATATTGTTATGTATGCTGAATACTGTATATTTTCTAGTATTTTGGTGGGGCTTGTGTACGATAATAAACGATTCTAATCTATATCTTATCGACCGTTGAAAAGGATTAAACAGATTCTATACGAATATTATAAGTGCGAAAGTAACCATCTATGTATATATTTATCTGTTACGCTTTGACGGCTACACCACTAACCCGATGTTGGTAAAATTTGGCACGCAGTAAGCTTAGACCATAAGAAAGGACACAGGCTACTTTTATCCTGGAAAAGTACATGATATAACGTTATCCCGCAAAAAAACTTTCACGCAGGCCAAGCCGCGAGCAATAGCTAGTAATGTTTTATGGTTACGCTCACATATTTTTTTATTTTGATCCATTTATTTTCAGGATCGATTCAGTCAAATAATTATAACAATGTCTAAGTTCCTTCAAGCGGGAACACTGCACACTGTAGTTTGGTGATAGAAGTAAACCAATCGATCATACCTTGTCAAACAGACTCTTGCATACGCTTACCTCTATCTATAAATATTTGAGTGACTATACACCAAGTTCCTAGTATTCGATAGACATGACTATTTGGCAGTGCATAGTACACATTGGCTTTAGAGATATATAACTAATCTGTTAGCATCGGCTTCGTAGAGAGTCGTCTATCAGTCACGTCTAACTAATATATTGACGATTCATTTTCTACATGCTTCTACCTAATCCCCTGGGGATAATTGCCAAAGAGTGAATATGTCATTTACATTTTACGGTAAGCTTAAAGTTACAAGTTTTTTGGCCTGTTTAACAACTTACAATTAATTTTATTTGTCAGTTATCGTATTAAACAGCTAATACAGATAGTACTCATTTTATTATCATTTATTTGGGAGCATAGATTGGAGTGTGGTTTTTGCATTTGGCCGGCTTATACATTTATGTGACGAGCAGCATTTACTCAGGAGTAGTAAAACAGGCCCTAAAATGTAAAACTATGGAACGCTGTACACAGTATATTAATTATATTACATAAAAAACAATAGCAAGTAATTTACTGCATTTAACTATAAATTAACAATCCCCCCGGACGCTTTGGATAACAGCACGGCGCGGCGTTATTGTAAAATTATTGTAAATGGCTTGCATTCCCGAGGGAGCGGCCGCATCCAGCCCGGCCTATTGTGCCGATAGATACACGTGACTTGCCAAGCTTAGCTCCCATAGATACTGTTCTATTGAGTGTTAATATCAGGGGGTGTTTCTTTACTGTTTTTTTACTTTAAAAAGGCTCTATATTTTTTAACGTTCTAGGTAATATAAAGTTTTATCGAGAATATTAAGTCATTATTTTCAAGAAATGTGACGAAACCTGCACGTATGAGTATCTTCTATCATAATTCCAGGATTAATCTAGGTACCTATGACCAATGTCTAAGTAGCTATTGAATATATTCTAGAAAATAATATTATTATAAACATATTCCAAACCTGCAACCTACATTTTATTTCAAGCTAAAAGTGCGAACAAAAGTTGGTAATAAAATGTAACATTTACCGCAACTTAAAGGTCTCTATTCAGTACGTCACCCCACGTCGCCTCTGCGCGGCCTCCCCTCCATCCTTACCTGCCCCTTCCCCTCACATCAAAGCCATGTGTACTACGTTAAAGTGTGCCCGGAAATGTTGGGGAAACTGTTCAGTTATATGGTATTCATAATTTTAATTTGATAAGTTTTTCTTTATTTTTTGACATTTATGCAGTTGGATTAAAGTTTTATTTGTATGGTACATATTTAGAAAAAATTGGAGCTCTCAGTTCTATCTGGTTTCTTAAATCATTTGCTGTGAGACAGAAAAGTTACTGAAAGTATAGATCAAATTCAAAATACATAAAAAAATGCTTTGTTAACGAAGTAAGATACTTCGAATGAGAAAAGTTCTAATCTAATCTACTAGATATTTTACGAGTCTTAAATACTGAACAAAGAAGGGAATTTACGAAAATCCAGAAACTATGTTCGTAGAAGGAAACTATTATTAATGAGTCCAAGTGAGTGTTAAGCTGAGGCCCGAAATTATATTACGGTCTACACTGAAGACATCGTGTTTGGGTGGATGCGAACCCTATGCACTAAGCACAGCCGGTTATTGAATTTAGTTTGCGCTAAACACTGTTCACCAAGTTTCGGAGCCGACGTTTCAATTCTCAGCGCTCCCTACGTCAAGAAGTGTCCTTTACCTTCCCCAAGACTCAACTTCAAAAAGCCGCCATGTGCAGTGCCGAAAATATACCCCCAATAAATTACCCTCGACTCTACCACGAACTGATAAGAGCTCAAAATCGAATGACAATTATTTGGTAGATGGTTGGTTTTGAATGTAGCGTTGCACATGCGCAGTGTCGCCGGCGGCCATTTTCAGGGAAACTCACACAAGTGCACCCCCACAGGCGACTGTGGCCCGTAAGTGGTATGTATCAAATTTTGCGAAAGGATGAGGGTGTGTTTGTGTTTTCGCTTGTGCGCGGGATGCTGAGTAAGGCGCCGTCCATATTGTAAAGGTTCGAATAGTTTCTCTGGCTTATTGCTAACCAATATTGGCACAAAACTTTACGTATTGATATTTTATTAATACAAGAGATGGTTGATTGATTCGGTGATCGGTGATTGTGCTGCCAATAATCTTACTAATTTTACCAGCACAATAGTAGTATCCTATAGGCCATATGCTCTGTTGATGGCAGCAAGAATATACAAAAAGTGGCCACCATCCCGACGGTCTCTCCCATGATTTTTTGTAAACCTAGTTGACACAATTATAAATAGCTTTCTATCGAATTTGCAGAAAGTACAATAAGTAATAGTTATATAAATATTTCCTGTCAGAAGGCTTACACGAAAATGTTGCAATGCAATGCAATGCAATCAGCCCTGTATTATATACTGCCCACTGCTGAGCACGGGCCTCCTCTACTACTGAGAGGGTTTAGGCCTTAGTCCACCACGCTGGCCTAGTGCGGGTTGGCGGACTTCCCATACCTTCGAAATTCAGAGAACTTCTCAGGTATGTAGGTTTCCTCACGATGTTTTCCTTCACCGTTAAAGCGAACGATAATTGATAATCAGTACACACGTAACTACGAAAAGCCGGAGGTGTGTGCCTTGGGTTTGAACCTCCGGATATTGTCTCGGCAGACCGTTCCACTCCCAACTAGGCTATCGTCCACTTTAATGAAAAGAAAATGTTGAGTAATATATTATTTGTAGAAACCATCAATTTGAATAGTATATTAATAATTTGTTCAAGTTTCATGTCTATTTCAGGCAAACGTTGTTAGTTTGAGTGTCGTAGAGTTCCATTAAGTTCATGTAATGATGTGGGTGGCTTATTGACAGTTTGAATAACAAATACCGCGTAGATAATTATAGCTTTCAACTTTAATAAATCAAAGTTTTTTTTGTGGTTGGAAATAGTTAAACCTCCTAGTTTTGTCCATCGACTAGTTTGTATGATTATTTTACAAAAACTGGTTCGTAACTTTACTTGAGTTGTAAATTATAATTGCTTTTCTCTGTGAAGTCACCTCAATCGTACTTCTTATAAAATTCTTAAAATTATCTAACTCTACTAAGAGACAAACAGACACTCTACATCTACACAAAAACTACTAAAGGCTCTATGATGAACAGGACCTAACGCTGACCTGACCCGGCTCCGAAAGCAGAGATTTAGTCAGGCTAGCACCGCCGTCGACGGCGCGCGTGCTCTCGCGATCCGCCCCTCCACCCCCACTGAGAAACAGATGTAAAACGGTACGTAAAGTGACCGGTGAATACGGTTCAAATGGGATATTTTAATTAGAGACCGAGGACTACGTGGCAGGGCTTGGTAGAGCAGCTTCTTGAGGTAAGTATATTGTTTTAAGGTGTTTTTGAATAGCTTGAATGCTATATTTTAATTGGATTATTGAGATAAAGGTTATGTAGGGTATGGGGATGTTTGGAATTTTTTGCTTGGAAGTTGTAGTTGACGTTGTTTTTGTATAATGCATATTCAAAGATAGACTTAATTTGCGACGTAAAACGAATAAAAAAAGGAATTTTATGTATTTTTTACATGTAAATAATAAATGTTAAAAACAATGCATTATTATTTAGATATTCATAGCTGTTACATATTTTTTGTATCTCTTTAAAATATCAAAAGAGCAACATAAAGAATATATTACATAAATGCACGTAATAAAGTTGAGAGAAAGATACAGAGGCAACGTCTCACAAAAGATAAAATATAGAGTTTATGCTAAAGAGCTGTGAAACGCAGAATGTAGAATGCAAGTAAAAATATTGCAAAGATAGACAGGGCGACTATTAGAGATAAAAGGGTAAGTCCGGCGGTAAAATGTAAAATGGTATTTGGTTAAAGATATTTATAAAGATAATATTTATGTATGGTATATAGCATTTTTTTTACGGCCATAGCAAATTAACGTCTCTACACCTAATTGTAACTGAAGTGAGGTCCATGTAGAGTATTGACTGACGAGAGATGTTTACCCCTCACCAGTCGACGAAATTATGCCGGCCAGTTTCATTATGTCTTATTTATATGAATGTAAATCTTTGATGGTTGTTCGGTAAATTTATAGTGGACTATAAATTATTAATTAATAATAATTTACGCATTTGGCGATAGGCTCGTCCTCTATCACACCAAGGAACGGAATACGCACGGCGAAAAGTGGGTGCACTTGTTGCCTCTCTGCCTACCCCTTCGGGGATACAAGGCGTGAGTGTGTGTGTGTGTGGATAATTTACGGACTTTTTTATCGCTGTTCATCAATTCTTCGAACGAAATGTTGCATAGGGGTAGAGTCATGCTTCAGATAGTTTGTACCATAAATAGTATGTTCGCGGCGATACCTCTTCTTTACCGGCAGGAGGTCGGCGTAATAGCTCTACTATTGTGTTTCATACGACGTAAAAGAAAACCGGAAGTTTAATAAATCCCTTTCCTTATTTTCAACCCTCGTTCGTCATTAAGGATGGCAATACACCTAAAACTTTTATAGCTGGATGCGCGTTTATAACCGGTAGTAGACACGTACCATACGATGATAGATCAGTACCCCTAACACGAATATTTGCGTTATAGCATGAGTTAAGTTATAGTTTCATATACATTTTCGTATGGATATTTGAACAGGACTCGTGAGCGTATTTGGAACTAAAATTCGACAGAATAAACATGGTGCGCGGGTAAACTTGGAACATTAAATCGTTTTTGTTTTCGTTTTGTTTAGAGCCATAGAACAGTGAACTCAAAATGTTAGGGAATCGGCAGCATGAATCTCTTATTTGAAGTATAGTATCATCTTACAACTAGAAAAGTTAAACGTTAAGTTACTCAATAAAAAAAAATATTTATCCCAATTCTTTATTATCTTTGAGAACTGCTTATTTAAGCATCTAACAATGAGCTCCTAAAAGTCCTAGTTACTAACTTTATATCTAGTCGTTTTATAGTGACATATTTATCTCGAGTCTGTCATTTTTCATTGGTCGTTCTTTTTCAGCGCCAGGTTGTACCGACGCCAACGAAATAAACTACAACCAGCTGAAATGTGGGTTCACGGATGCATGTCGATTTTAATAGCGCTCCTTTTTGACTCATATTTATAAGTGCCACTGCTAAATGTGTTTTTATGGAATGGATATGCAAATTAACACCATAAATATGTTGCTTAGTGTTTATTTTCTTATGTATGTACACGTTATACAGAGGGTGCCTTAATTAAAATCCTTAAAGTATTTGAGTTTCCAGGACCATATTATAACATAAAACTATGTAATGTATAGCCATAAACATATTTAATAAACTATCAACTACTTCTACCAGCTCTGTATTATATACTGCCCATTGCTGAGCACGGGCCTCCTCTACTACTGAGAGGGTTTAGGCCTTAGTCCACCACACTGGCCTAGTGCGGGTTGGCAGACTTCACATACCTTCAAAATTCTTACAAAAAAATTCTCAGGTATGCTGGTTTCCTCACAATGTTTTTCCTTCACCGTTAAAGCGAGTGATAATTCACAAAAAATACACTAATAAATTTTTATGAAAGTCAGAGGTGCGTGTCCGTGGGTTTTGAACCTGTGAATATTTGTCTCGGCAGTTCATTCCACTCCCAACTAGGCTAACGCCGCTTACCTACTACCTAAACTAACTAACTGAAGACATTAAAAATCTTAATATCCAATCATTTAAAATACACTACACACAACTCACTAAGGGTTATTAAACTACAAGATACTCTAATTACTATCATAACTTATAAATATTGTCTTATAACTTAAGTATAGGCTAGATCTAAGCACCTTTTATATGCTTCAGAAGCAGATTATAGTAGACTCTATCATTATTACTTACCAATCTCTACATCAGATAAAATAAATAAAACATTTGAATTTGAACAAGATAATATGCTAGGTCTCTTTACGCTAGTACTTATGGCCAGTCGTGCTTATTATTAGGCGATTATTTTGCTTATTTTATCATTGAATTACTTATAATGTGGTTTCCTATCATATTTCATGATAGTGTTTTTAATAATGACACCTAAGAGTCACACACAATCTTATTATAGCATTAACTCCACAGCAAGATACTATTATTTTATGTTCAGGGTATCATGAACAACAAAAAACTATTAACCAGAATATCCCGACTAGAAAAAAAAATCTTTAATCATTTGCCTTACTCTAGGAATCGAACCTGGAACATCTCTTCTTCCATCCGTTTCATCACTCGCTAAGCAACAAATAATTTCAGCTTATTTTCTCTTATCCAGCTTTTCGTGTCAGTGCACATTCGACTCTTTTGAAACTTGCTTAATTCAATATTTCATAGTGCCTTCGGGAATTCAGACTGAAACTTTCAGCAAATGTCACATCTAATGTGACAGCTTTTCGAAAGTGTAGTTTGTGCGCCATAGTTTGTATAGATGTCGGTTCATGTGCACATTTACGTATTAATATTGAATGTTCCTTCAGGGTAGTACAAACTATCTTATCAAGAGCGTATATGAAGTGATTCAACTAGGGTTTTACCACAAAAAAGGAAAAGTGGCAACTAATTTCTTTCGTTTCGGGTGGTTAATAAAATTGCTAGTGGTCCAATATTCTCAGTCGATTCCGCGAACTGACGGACGCCCTTGGCGTTATCACATTGTTGTCCCTCCCGGAGGTTGCGCAATATACAAATAGGATATAAAAAGTAAAGTGCTGCATCATGCCGCTGCTAATGGAAGGATTTATTTTGTATCCGCCCGGATATCGACAACCGTACATAAGGTGTTAAAACCAGCTATAATGGCTCACGCAAGTGTGCCGATCAGCCTTTGTATATTCGGTTCAAACACGCCGGCATAACTCTGTCGATTGACGAGGAATAAACGTCGTTCCGCTCAGCTTACCAGCAGGTGCAGTGGCATCACTTAGCTGTACCCGGATAATATAATTCATCTTCCTCACGAGCGTTTACGACCTCGCGAGTTACTTCTTTTTTCTTTTACTTC
This sequence comes from Sphinx pinastri, assembly GCA_947568825.1. Taxonomy (NCBI): domain Eukaryota; kingdom Metazoa; phylum Arthropoda; class Insecta; order Lepidoptera; family Sphingidae; genus Sphinx; species Sphinx pinastri. The sequence continues at coordinate 634,303 of OX387617.1, forward strand.
ATTTCTTTACCCTCTGGTGTTAAGAAGTGTATCCAAGTCAACCGTTTAATACTAGGAAATATATTTATTTTGAACCACATTCGTTTATTTCGCAGTTTGTCTTCTACTCCATGATGCAATGTAATTTAGCAATCGTTATGAGAGAGAAAAATCATTCTACGATATACCCGTGAGAGCATCCATAAAATCTGCTTAATTAAATACACTACTAAGTAATCAAAATAGTTGATTACTAAAATGTAGAGTCGTCTCTTCTTTCAATGAAAACTATTTTGTTCACAGCAATTAGTAAATGAAACGCTGTTACCACGACGTAATTAATTTTAATTACATAAATCTCGCAATGAGTTGGAAAAGAAGTTTTTTTCTGTTAACTTTGTTAATAATCCTGCAGTATGCAGTGGGTTTATAAAAAAACAGGTATTATACGAAAATGCTGGTAGGTGTAAAATTTTTACTTGCTTTTGTTCCTAATTTGATATAAAGTTAGGTGTTATTCGTATATTTCTATAGGACTAGGGTTTTAAATTTAAACTTGGTCGTGTCATATTAGACTTAAACTTAACGGCCTCATAAACAAAGGAAACATGATAATTCGCAGCTTGCATATAAATTATTGTGCACCCGACGTACCAATTTTAATACCAGCACATAAAATCTGTCTGCTTCGGTGGCGTAGTTGTATTACGGTACGACTGCAGGGCTGAGGTCTCAGGTTCGATCCCCAGGGGTTCGGTTTTTCTACTCAGTATCTGTTCGGAGTCTGGAATTTGTACCCGATATGGCAATAGGCTCACCCACTATCACATCATGGGACGGAATACACATGGCGAAGAGTTGGTGCACTAGTTGCGCTTCTGCCTACCTCTTTAGGGATAACGGGCGAGAGTGTGTATATATGCACAAGAAATCTAGATTTAGAAAACAGAACCTATTTTCATTCAGTATATTTTTGATGCATAGGCCAAAACACGAGCGCGCGAGTCACTTGTTATTTAGTTATCTTAACCACTCATATAAAGTTATGTGGGATTTAGTTCGATGTGGGCCAAAATAATAAAAAGATTTCTTGGATAATAATTAGTTATATTTTCTTTACGTCTTGCCGTCTTAATCGTGTGTCGTCTTACTCTCTCGTTCCTTCCTTCCACACTCACTCATTCTTAACATTCATTCTCTCTCTCTTTCCTCCCTGCTTATTACACTTCTTTATCCCTTTCACTCACCTCTGTTCCATATATTCTATCAGTCTTACATTCCATTCCACTCATCTGCCATAAATCATACTGCATTCCGATCCTACAACTCGGCCATTCTGATATTTGACTGTCCGCAGTCAAATCTAAACTCAGGCACAATTTTCATTCTAATCTAATACAATACTACTAAAATTTAGACCTTTCATTCTTTCTAACATGCTTAACTATTTAATTCACAATAGCTTAGATAAAATTTTAAATACAATTTTTTTTTTTTCTAAACATCTTATTTTATGCAACTTATACAGAATTACGTGTGTATCGGTTAACAAAAACTCATTAGATTCAATTTCTATACCTTAGTACTAGTACAAACATTTTATTTATTAGACATGTTTTAACCTAACACACTCAAAACAATAAAATACATCATAACGGAATATTAGGCCAAGATTAACCAAAGATATATTTAAAGGTTAACCAAAGATTTACCATAAGATAAAGCTACTCACCTAGCTCAAGAGCATCAGTATACAATGGCCATGGCTTCATATTGTCTGCAGAGGAAGATGTCAATCGAGATCCCTCTGTCATATGATCTATCTTCTCAAGATCATATCGATCATTCCATTTAACTTTAGTAATCCTATATGGTCCTAAATATTTAGGCTTGAGCTTCAACCCACTGCCAAACTGTGTCCGCTTGATGGCTACAATATCTCCTACAACATATTTTCGACTTACTTTTCTTTTCCTGTTATAAGTCTTAATATTTTCATCTTGAATTTTTTTATTTGCTCTTTCGCCTGTATCTTTAAGTTTTCTCTGTTTTGAACAAAATTACTCTTATGCTCTTGCTGCAACAAATCAAAAATTATAACGTCTTCTTTTGTGTTCATCTTAGTACCCAACATGAGTTCAAATGGAGTGGTATCAATGCTTCTTTGATATGTGCTATTTAGGGCTCTTTGTACACGGCTTATCTGTTTGTACCATTGAGATGGTTCTTCGATACACAGCTTGGTCAATACTGCTATGATGGTTCTATGTATGCGCTCCACCTGTCCATTTCCTCTGGGTACTCCTGTTGTTATGGTTATGTGCTGGATATTCTCAGTCTCACAATAATCTTTGAATTCGTTACTTGTAAATGCAGTACCACGATCTGAAATTAATCTTACTGGATTACCAAATGTTTGTTGATGGATTATTAACTTAGCTATGGTCTCTTTACTCGTAGTCCCCTTTACCGGGAATAACCATACAAACTTTGTGAATGCATCTACAACGGTTAGAATATAATTATACATTTTCCTTGTCTCTGAAAGAGGTCCTATGTGATCGCAATGTATAGTATGCAATGGAATGCCTTCTTTATCAATACAATTTAGAAATCCTTCCTGCTTGCCTTCTTTTTTCGTTGCTAGTAAACATGGTATACATGATAATAAAAGTTCTTCAATTTTCTTGTCAACATTTCTTATGTAATAATCTTGTTCTATCAATTCTTTCATCTTCCTTTTCCCAAAGTGTCCTCTTTTATGTATTCTTCTTAATAGCTCTAACTCTAAATTTTTTGGTATCACCAACCTTCTTTCCTGACCCTTAAATAACAAACCATCGCTGTAGGAATAATCTCCATATGGTTGAAGTTTAAGGATTTCGATAACCGCCTTTACACTGTCATCCAATAACTGTGCTTGCTTGATCTGTTCATGTAAGCTAAGCTCAATAGCTCCAACAAACGGGTTCCTGCTCAAAGCATCAACATGTTGCATCTTACCCCCTGGTCGATGTTCAATAACATAATCGTATTCTTCTAACAACAATACCCATCTGGCAACTCTGGTTGATAAGTCTTTCTTGTTTAAGGTTTTTTGGAAGGCTTGACAGTCTGTTACAATTTTAAAATGCTTACCAAACAAGTAATGTCTGAACTTCTTTACTCCTTCAATAATAGCTAGCGCTTCCAATTCATAGCTGCTATATTTTTTCTCAGCCTCGCTGGTTTTTCTGCTGTAGTAGTGTACAGGATGTAACTCACCCGCACAGTCTCTTTGAAGCAATATAGCGCTGTATGCTATGGCAGAGGCATCCGTGTGCAATTCAGTTAACAACTGAGGATCATAAATTCTTAGCACGGGGCCATTACCTAAGGCATTCTTCAACACATTAAATGCATTTTTATGGATATCATTAAATTCAAAGTGTACATCTTTTCTTAATAAATCTGTTAAGGGTTTAGCTATTAATGCAAAATCTTTGATGTATTTTCTGAAATATGATGTTAAGCCTATGAAACTGTGAAGTTGCTTTAAAGTCTTTGGTTCAGGGTACCTGGTTACGGCATCTGTTTTCTCCTGTGATGGTTGAACTCGTCCACCATCTATAATGTGTCCTAGATATTCTATCCGTCGGCATAGTAGTTGAGCTTTTTTCCAATTGATTTGTAGGCCATACTCTGACGCAACAGATAATACTTCCTTTAATCGTTGCAATGCTTGGTACTCGTCAACAGCAGGTATCAACAAATCATCCATGAATATGACTATAATCCCTTTTGCTATAAGGTCCTGAAATACCATAGTTACAAATCGCATGAAATATTTTGGACACACTGACAATCCAAAAGGAGCCCTTAGGAATTCATACTGCCCATTGTGTGTAACAAACGCAGTATATTTTATACTTTCCTCACTGACACGCAGGTGAAAAAAACCATTTTTTAAATCTAATACGCTGAAAACAACTGCATCTTTTAGCTTATCAATTAAATCGTCTATAATGGGCAAAGGAAATTCATCCTTAACTATTTTTTTATTAATTGGCCTGTAGTCTATGCAGACCCTTGTACTACCATCTTTTTTTCTCACTAACACTATAGGAGAGGAATATTCCGAATAACTTACCCTAATGATATCATCTTTGAGCCATTCGTCTACCTGTTTTTCAACTATTTGTTGCTCAGCTAGAGATATTCGTCTTGAACGTTGAGCCACTGGTATGTCATCCTTGAGGACAATGCGTAACTTTATCGGCGCTTCCTTTAATTGCACAGATTTATAACTCTTCACGCAGTCAATGATTTCTCGCTGCACCTGCTTATCCCTAATGCTACCTAGAACAAATTGGTCCTGTCTAACTACACCGGCAAATTTCGACATCCAATTGTTTATATTTGGTGCAATCAATATGGACCCATTAGAAATGAGCGTAAATACATCTTTAAGGAAGTCTTGGCCCAATATAACGCTACATGGCATAGCCTGGCTAGGAACAACAAAAAAGGTAACACTATAATCGTTTCCATCTACCGATACTACAGTAGTACATTTTTTCGTCGAAACTATACTGCCTCCTAATCCTACAAGATTCGTGGCAGTATTTAGACACTTCGGCGACCCGATATTGACGTAAAGTTCGTCACACATTAGGTTAAGTTCACTTCCAGAGTCTATTAACGCGATCGCTTTACACTTATTGACACAAACACTTTTACAGGCGTTTTCGAAACGCATTTGAGATTGAGTAGTTGACTTTTCCTCGTAAACATCCGTGAAGTTGGCGTCGTACTCCACCGCGTTCGCCATCTTGTCACCACTGTTGCCGCTGATGTTGGTACAACTGTCAGATGAGCTGTCATGGATGTCGTAGTCGTCGTGGTTGGCACTGCCTGCGCTCGGAGTGAAGTCAGCTACGCACATCGTTCGTTTAACTTCGTGAGAGTTCGGCTTTTCTATAGCACTCCGATGTTCTCGCTCCTTATTGGTTTTTCCATACGTTCTTGACCGAATGTTTCCGTTATCACCGCATTGCGTAGAAATATGCCCAAACTCGTTACATTTGAAACATTTTAAGCCTTTATCTTTATTAGGACACTGCGATGAGTGATGATTCATTTCTCCACAGCTATAACACCTTATTTTACTCATAGTAACATGTTCACTACACTCTGACTTCGTAGCTCTTTTATAGTTAGCAGCCATCTTTTCTTTTATTGTTTCATAAATTTTAAATTTTTCCTTGAGTTCCGAATATGTCGTAGCGCCGTATAACACCATCTTATTTACTTCAGAGTCGACTATGCCGTCTATGACGTATTTTATGGCGACATAGTCAGGAATTTTGCCGCGTTTTCCCATTTCTTTCATGACTAGCATATAATCTAGGCACCTTTCGTCTTTCTTCTTTTTCCTAGCGGCCATCATCTCATGTATAGTTTTGCTGTCGATTGCATCGGGAAATTCTCTCAGCAACGCCGCTTTCAGGTCATCCCAACTTTTAAATGGTTTTTCCGATTTTAACCACAAACCTGCGGTTCCCGTTAAAGACCTTCTCGCTACAATTAGAGTCTGTAGGGGCGTCCATTGAAATATTTCGGCGTTATCGTCGATATCTTGGGCCCATCTAGCCACTGACGACGTCTTGTCGTGGCCATTAAATTTCGAAATCAGGTTCTCCGCGTACCATATTGCTTGATCCCTGATTTTCACCGATGAAGCTGGCGCGGCGTCGTCCTCTTCGTAGTTGCCCTGGCGGCTTTGTCGGCGATCCTTGCCATGTCCACCCATATTTCTTCTTTATAAATTAGTCTTAGTATAAATGCCGGCAACTCCTCGTTGTTGGCTGGTGCCGGTTTACGTCTTGATTTTCTGTCTTTTATTTTGGCCTGAAGATAGAAAATATTGAACTATCCCGGACGAGCCCCCAAAATTATGTGGGATTTAGTTCAATGTGGGCCAAAATAATAAAAAGATTTCTTGGATAATAATTAGTTATATTTTCTTTACGTCTTGCCGTCTTAATCGTGTGTCGTCTTACTCTCTCGTTCCTTCCTTCCACACTCACTCATTCTTAACATTCATTCTCTCTCTCTTTCCTCCCTGCTTATTACACTTCTTTATCCCTTTCACTCACCTCTGTTCCATATATTCTATCAGTCTTACATTCCATTCCACTCATCTGCCATAAATCATACTGCATTCCGATCCTACAGTTATATTTTCGGAAGAATCGTGTATGTACTGGCGTTAAAGGTTTATTTTATAAATTTTAAATTTCCGAGACATTTCACTCGTTTCCAAATTCGAGACACTTGCAACAACATAAGTACTCAAAACACTATGCGGAGTATTGTCTGAGCCTGCCATCTGCTCTCTCATCATTCATTCACTCTTTTTATTCATTCGCTCTCTTGTACGAAACAACATTGGACAGTTTGCGTTTTTTATATTGGGATATCAATGGATATCAAAGACTTTTTCAATCAAGTTTCGATAGTGGATGAATTGAGTTATAAAAAAATAAAAACCTGTCTACTAACAACGAACTGGAAAGCATGAGTCGAGAAAATATTTCTGTTAAGGTCCAAAATCTGAAATAAATATTTATGTACGTAAGGTATAGTTGTAAAGAATTTCAACCCCATTCTCGAATCAAAAACACTCTTGATTATCAGACTTCGAAATCAAACCTACAACAGCTGAAGTACGTTTCTACGAAACTAATTAGGCGCAACACTATGAATAAATAATTTCATGAAAAACCACTATAAAACGAACTATTGGTTACGGAAAAATGTATTTACCGAAACTCATAATAGAGCGATGAATATTCACAAAATCCAACTCCCGATACGTTATCAATAGAGCTCTTATCAGGGGGTGCTTCCACCCCGACCTCCCCTTAGTATGGCCTCCCCCTTCCCCTCATGGTGGTTCCACGATCACGAGCAGGGCCATCTGTGCGTTCTCATCGGGCCAGTGAGATTTACACGCTTGGTATACCGTATTACAGTAGTAAGGCTGCTCTTTGATTATGAAAAGTGGATTTTTTATGTACCATAAATTGTTTTAATATTTTTACCAGACTTCAGAAAGGTGCAGGGTTTCATTTTAACAGTGTATAATAATTATGTTATGTTATTACATGGACATATTCTCATAACTTTAAAACCATACCTTATTTTGCCAAGTACAAATACAAAACATTTATTCGCACAACACCATGACAAACAAATTAAAAGCACACAAAATGAAATAAAAAATAATAATTAAAAAAAAATCATTAAAAACCTAAGCAAACACCAGTAGGTTATCACGTATAAATAAAATAGCATTTAATAACACAAAAAGAAAAAAAGAAACGCAGTACTGGTGTATCGTCGCGAACGTCATGGTGTGAGTGCGAAGCGGGTCCCATTCAGCACAAGCCGCGAGTGAGACACGGCGCTGGTCTTCCATGGGCCCGACGCGTTGAGAGCGCACAGACGTGTTGCAAAGTGTCATTCAATATTTTATTTTACATCATATAGAAATTTATGATAATGTAAACGTAATTTAAAAATCACTTTAGTTTAGATAAGTTTAATTGATTCTTTTTCCGCATTATCTTTGAGCCTCTTCCGGGATTATGGGGATTCTATCCCGACTAGTCAATAACTTGATACAAACTGCGCCGTGACCTATCTCATCTCATCATGTGTATAGTACATTATCCGTCAGAAGATGCGTTGGAAATCACAACAAATTAAACGCTCTATGTAAACTTGTTTCTACACGTGGCTTCATCCGGGTTCATACCCACTATCGAAATAAAACAACAACTTTTCGTTTTCTGGAATAAAAGTAGCTTTATAGTTTGTCGCCATGTCATCATTAAGCAGTTTATGCGTTTCTAATAAATATTCCATATGTGAAATCCAGACATCTATCCAAACGGCCTCGGTGGCGTAGTTGTATTGCTTGCGCAGTATGACACTGCTCTGAGGTCTCGGGTAAGAATCCCGGTTCGAGCAAAGTTCTATTGGATTTTTCTACTCAGTATCAGCCCGGAGTCTGAAATTTGTGCTCGATGTGACTATGGGTTCGCCACCATCACATCATGGGATAGGACGCTAATGGCGAAAGATAGTTACCCTGGATGCACCCCTACCTAACCTTTCGAGGATAAAGGTCTCATGTATATTTGTTTGCAAATTCAGACATCCACGTAAACTTTTATATTTTAATATTAATCGGACAGTAAAGCTTCGCGGAACAAAAAGTTCTAAAAGTCTTCTATGCTTCAGCATTAAGCCCGCAGATGACAGTCACGTGTTTCATCTAACCTATAAAATGGGATCTAACCCGATTAAGGAAGCAATGAGGCAAGCCGCCATAATTGGCGACCATCGAGAGATACAATGTCTCTCGATAGTTCTTTATCAGGTGCAAGTCAGTTTCCGTGCCCAGAATATATTTTCATCTCATTGGGCATTCGCCATAATGCCCATCCTCTGTTCAATGCATAATGTAAGGAAGCATGTTCTCCCGAGCATGTTATAGAAGCGATTTGGTTTAGTTTTACGACTGGCCGTCTGTCGTATCATGTCCTTGGGCGGAGAAGAAATATAAAAATATCATAATTACAATTCCCGCGCACAAACAAAATTACTTCAGATAACACTATACTTATAGCACGTATTGGATGTCGTTACCTCTCAGAAATATAATATCAGACAAAAATATTGCAGATCGGTTACTTTAAAGGGTCCCAATAGTAAATATATTACAAGAACTCATTATCCCAGAGGCTTGCAAATCACAAATCTAAATACTTAGAGCTATCAAACGGTGGGATTCGAACCCATTTCCTTTATTATTAAAGCCCCTCCTTGTTAGCGAATGCATAATTGAGTCCCTCTGTGCTTACGAGTGGCGGACTGGTCTGCGCTTTGTTTAAATTTGTGGTCGGTACGAGCGAAAATGGACCTTTTGTGATTGTAAATAAGATTTGTGGAGTGCGTGTCAAAGTTTGTTAAATTCCAGCCTAGACAAATAGGCGACGCTGAAAAGGATCGCCGTGTCGGAGCGGGAATAAAGATTTTTTATCCCGTCTGGAGCGCATAGGAATGTATTCATTGGGAATTGTATTCATTTCTCACTGGACGGTCTGCTTGCCTGGCTTGATAGTGGGAATGAGACAAGAGTTGAATTTGTACTCCATTTAGATGGTGGATGATACTCTTGTTAGTACCCTGTACTTCTCATAATTTAAACCTTTCTTTGTTGTAATTTTTACTAGATGGAAGTCTCTTGTATATAAGAGTCCGTCTGGTTAAGAGTTGTTACTAAGTATATTTCTAGTAGTGAGCTAGCACTGTTTTCTTTCAGTTTGAAGGAAGACCTTATGATACCTAACGTGTATTGAAACAGTAGTGCCTTGTGATGTTAGGATTTATGTTATTTAAGGGTTTATGTAGCTGCAGCTTTCGTTTTTAAACAAACAATGGTATAAGTTTATTGTAGCTGATATACATACGAATAACAGATAATCAGTTTACAGACAGTCTTTAGTGGTTGTGGCGGTCACCATCAAACGTTCGTATTTATATTATGTAATATGATTTATGTAGAGTCATTATACTATATCCGGCTTGTTGACATAAAGCCGACTTGAATAAATTGTAGACAGTAACGAAAGTTAAATAAAAATATTTATGAAAATCTTGAATCGGTTCAGTAGACTCATAGATTACTCCCTACTTAATTAAAAAACCCCAAACTTACAAAACTTTACCTTTGTATAACTTTAGCACCTATTTAAACTCTTCCTGTTTTAGTCAAGTAAAAATATAGTAGAAACATAATATTTACGCATGCTCACGCCTTTTATCCCCGAAGGGGTAGGCAGAGGCGCAACTAGTGCACCCACTTTTCGCCAAGCGTATTCCGTCCCATGATGTGATAGGGGGCGAGCCTATCGCCATACCGGGCATAAATTCCAGCCTCCGGGCTGATACTGAATAGAAAAATCCAATATCACTTTGCCCGACCCGGGGATCGAACCCGAGACCTCAGCCTTGCAGTCGTACCGTAATACAACTACGCCACCGAGGTAGAAACATAATATTTAATATAATAATGAATAAGCAATTATGCACGCCGGCATAACTGTGCCGACCGACCAGGGATGTTTATCTCTTGCCGGTCGACATTATTTTGGGCTTCAGTTCATTTACCATCAGCTGCAGTGAAGCCACTTTGTCGAGCCATCGATAAAAAAAATATATCTAGTCAACACGATATTTTTTAACTTGCTCGTGAGATGTTTGTCGCTTGCATTTGTCACTTATTTCCACTTCGTAAATATTGAAGATTAATTTTCAACATCTATCGTAGAGCTGTTTGGTCTCGAGAGTCTAGACTCAGAATATATAGGTAGAAAGAAATCCGACTCGGTGATTTTTTTGTATAACTATAAATATAAATATCTAAAAACCAGTTAATTAAAGAGGCATAACGACCTTGACTCACGCGCATATGTATACCTATTATCGCGTACATTAAATACATTTAAACATACTCTTCTTTACGACGCGTATGCGTCTTCTTTACGCTGACGGTCAAAAATAATGTGTCTATGCTTTACTGCATTGGTAAACACATGAATTTAAAATATAGTCCCAATATTTTCTCATCGTAGAAAACGTTGCGATTTCAGTGGAAGATAAATTGTGCATTTTAAAATAAAATCTATTTTCCTGCCTTTGTCGTGTCCGTTCTAGAATTTCATTGTTTTATTCAAAGGAAGTACTGTAAACTGTATTTTTTTATCTCCAGACATTCACTGCAGGAATATAAAGTTAATAGAGTTTTACTTGAGTGCACGTAGAAGGGTAGTATTCTAATAGGTTTTTTTTATCTCATTCTGTGTCTGCACAACGCAAGAGCGGAAAAAAATTAAGGCATTAAATAGAAAGGCGGACCCTATCACCAATTTAAACACCCAGCTACAAACTGACTTTAACAAAACTAGCTTTAAACCCCAGTTACGTCGGTTTATCAGTATAATATCTTATTCACCGAGTCCCTTCACCGTTATGTACTACGACCCCATGTCCGAAGATAAGTGGCGCGTCTCCATGACGCCGTTAGCTAATTAGCTATGTATCTGGCACACGGCGCATTAATCTTGAAGAGGCTCATCGGTCTGCATGGCCAATGACTTTGGCTAATTACTGCTCGTCTGAGTGATTTGTATTCCGGCTTATTGTGGTTTTGTGTGGCTTATGACACTTACTCAGGTTATAATTGTTTTAAAGTCAATGTAAATTATAAACAATATTAAGTATATTATGGTTAATACTCTTTTTCTGAAAAAAGAACACACAAGAAGGGGTAGGCAGAGGTGAAACCAGGGCACCGAATTTTCGCCATGTGTTTCTGAGCCAAGATCTGATAGCGGACAAGCCTACCGCCATATCAGACACAAATTGCTGACTGAGGTCTGATACTGAGCAGAAAAAACCTAACACCGATTTGCCCTCAGAGCGGTGTCGTACCGTGCACGGAATACAACTACGATATTTAGGCATAAATCTGTACTTTTTTATATTACCTATACTTATCAAGTGGACGATAGCCTAGTTGGGAATGGAACGGTCTGCCGAGACAATGTCCGGCGGTTCAAAACCCAAGGCACACACCTCTGATTTTTCGAAGTTATGTGTGTATTGTTTATCAATTATCGTTCGCTTTTACGGTGAAGGAAAACATCGTGAGGAAACCTACATACCTGAGAATTCTCGATAAGAATTTCGAGGGTATGTGAAGTCTGCCAATCCGCACTAGGCCAGCGTGGTGGACTAAGGCCTAACCCCTCTCAGTAGTAGAGGAGGCCCGTGCTCAGCAGTGGGCAGTATTTAATACAGGGCTGGTATTATTATATTATTATATATACTTATCTATACTTAATATATAAAGCTGAAGAGTTTGTTTGTTTGTTTGAACGCGCTTATCTCAGGAACTACTGGACCGATTTTGAAAATTCTTTCATTAACAGGAAGCTACAGTACTCCTTAGTGCTATAAGCTACTTTTTATCCCGGGAAAATATTTTTGTCCCGGAAAAAAAATCCACGCGGGTGAAGCCGCCAACAATACTACTAAAGAATATAGGCATTTAACATTATCCACATGTTTTTTATTACTACGCTCAATAATAATATGCAAAAAAATCTGTTGGTTTCTAAAGCAATTCGCTTACAGATTCTGATACAATAAGCTCACGCCTGCAGTCCCACAGGAGTAGGCAATCTGTAAATCACGATTTGTGGTTTATATCGCCCCGTGTGATAAGGCAAACCATTTGTATTGGCGCAGTTCCAATCTCGGGATACAGCGTGTTTTTCGAAACCAACATTTATCACCAAATTTTATTAGCTAATTCCTTTAACGTCCTCTCCTTGATCTAGTAACAGCACATATAGATGTGAACTAATTGGTTTAGACTCCAAGTGCGAGTAATATAAATAATGCGCAATAATGCACCCACTTTCAAAATAATAGATGACTATTTTATAAATCAAATTAATTTTGTCCTGAATAAATCCAAACCTATTTAGCCGTATGCGTAATGTGCTAAAAACCTTTCAAACATCTTCACAAATTTAAAAATTTATGTAATATTAGACTTGGAAAAGGCTTATGATCGTGTACCGAGGAATGAACTGTGGGCAACATTGTCGTTAACATATGGGATTGAGGGTCGGCTGGTGAGGGCTTTGAAGTCTTTCTATGAGAACTCCAAGGCCTGTATCAGGGTAAATGGAGCGCATTCACTGTGGTTTAACATCTCAAAGGGTGTTAGACAGGGATGTGTTGCGTCTCCATGGCTCTTCAATCTCTATATGGACAGCTGTATGTCAGCTCTGAAAGAGATAGAATGTGGACTGAGAATGGATGAGTGGCGTGTCAAGTGTCTCCTTTATGCCGACGATCAAGTTTTACTTGCACCGTCAGCGAGGGAGCTGCAAGACATGTTAAATTTAGTGAATGGTGTGTTTAAGGACAAGGGGATGAAAATTAATGCGAGCAAGACGAAAGTGTTGGTGATAGAAAGAGAGGAAAATGCTACTGAATGTAGTATTAGTATAGAATGGTGAGCAAGTGGAACAAGTGAATGAGTTTGTGTACCTGGGAAGTATGATTACGAGAGATGGAAAGTATGACATGGATATTGAAAGAGAGTTATAGCAGGTAACAAAGTAAATGGCGCCTTGCGTGCAATATTGAGTAGCCAGGCGGTGTCTGAAAAGGCAAGAATGGCTATTCACAATGGTGTGCTGGTGCCGACGCTTATGTATGGAAGTGAATAATGGGTTTGGCAAAAGAAGCACGAAAGTCGAATAAATGCTGTGGAAATGCGCTCCTTACGGAGTATATGTGGGGTCACCATTGCTGATCGCATGAGGAATAGTATGATAAGAGATCGATGTAAGTTGAAGGATGATGTGGTGACTAAGATTGAAAGAAGTATGCTGAGATGGTTTGAGCACGTGGAGAGGATGGATGAAAGACGAAACACAAAAGGTATTTATCGAGCGAATGTGGATGGTACGGCTGGAAGGGGACGCCCGAGGAGAACGTTCTCTGTCCAAATAAATGATCTTCTCCGAAAAGGGCAGGTCAGGAGTACCCTTAACCGACGAAAATGTATGAAAAAAACTATGAATGTGGAAGAAGCGAAAGAGGTGTGTCAAGATCGTAGCATGTGGCGCTCAATAGTCTCTGCCTACCCCTATGGGATAAGGGCGTGAGTGTGTATGTATGTATGTATGTAAGTAATATTCCCATCGTCTCAACTTTAAAAAAGAACAACAAAAAAATATTTCAAATCAAATCGAACACATGGTCACAAGGGATCTATCGTCCAGCTCACAAAGTTCTCACCCTTCCCCCAATAAGTTAGTGCCGTTAGTATTCCTAGGTCACCGCTTCAGGGTCAAAGCGCGCGCTGAGCCGACTTGGCCCCACTCTAGGGGTTTACACCTGCTACTAAAGAATTGCTGCTCTCCTGAGAATGCTCTACCAAAACTAAAAAAACTTACCTTCAAATGTTTAAAATTTAAGTGAATAAATAAAAAATTGTAGTGATCGTAATTTTATTCGCGGTATTTTTTAAGAGAATGGTTTCAAAAAGTTGGTGTCAGCCTTCACCTTCTTAGTTTAATGCCATATTTAGTTAAGCATACTCACGCCTTTTATCCCCGGAAGGGTAGGCAGAGCCGCAACTAGTGCACCCACTTTTCGCCATGCGTATTCCATCTCATGATGTGATAGGGGGCGAGCCTATCGCCATATCGGACACAAATTCCAGACTCCGAACTGACACTGATTAGAAAAAACCTATATCACTTTGCCCGACCCAGGGATTGAACCCGAGATCTCAGCATTGCAGTCGTACAACTACGTCACCCAGGCGGCCTCATATTTAGTTCTCAGGTCATAAACCATTTTTGTGAGTTTTCAATAAGAAAAATAACTTTAATTGCCTGGTCTTCGAGTGTGTGTCAAATATAGTAAAAATCGCAGCACTTTTAGGGATTAAAAAGACTGGCGGATGGTGTATACACTAACTGCGTATCTGCCTACCTTAGGAGGCATGAGCTCATGGATGAGTCGTGTGTGATAATTAGGTGATGTGATTCGCGATAATGTGTATAATTATATTAACACAATATCCATGTGGCGAGTTAAAACTACGCGTGAGATCACAGTGTTGGCTGTGCTAGTTCTATAGCCAATGACAAGACGAGTAAATCTAACAAGAGCAAAACTACTGAGAGTTCCAATTACACAAAAATGTATGATGATTTACAATACATATATGACGTTAATATTAAATTGAGTGCGCAACACTTAAAAAAATTGAACCAATTTTGATATAAATTTTATTATGTCAAACGTAACTCTAGTAGAAATATGCCCTTGAAATCAATAAATACGAATGGGATGGGGTAAAGTCATGTAAATCAAATTTAACGTAGAGTAGGTGGGAAAATGAGTATATTATTAAAACAAGAACACAAAAATATTCTAAAAATAAATCGAGTATTAAAAGTTAAAAATACCACCTATTACGCCGAACAACTCAAAAGGCTTTTGTATAAAATTATTAAAGTGTAGAGTTACGTCGGTAATAAATCCCGGCGATGTGTTCTGCCTGAGCCGCCGGTTGACAAACGAGTGCGGACCGCTGCGCTGTCGAGTCATCTTAATTTCCCTCACAACTTTTACGGCTTGGAAATTTAAAAAGACTCGGAATGCTTCGGTATAACGGGGCTTCGGTTTAAACGGAACTGACGTGTGACTCATTCGTTTTCACTTACATGAAGATAGTGCTACGTCTTAGACTATTGGCTGCGGTTACACTTATATCATTAGAACAGAGCTACGCCGTAGGCAGTTTGCAAAAACATAGGTGGGCTTACTCGGCCACTGCCTTACAAAAAAAAACACGTTTTAAGCGGTCGCTTTTTCGCCTCTTATTAAATTCCTCAATTCAATGACTTCGGATAACAAGAGCAATATATTTTAACAAAGCTTTGTATACATGGCTACTATTTATGAACAGTTATGGAGACTACATTTAATTGTATAAGAAAGAGTGACTCCATGTAAATCGATGTAGTTAAGAAAACGAAATAACGAGATACTAATTAAACGCGGCTGAGTCCGAATTTATTACACATTTAGAACGAGACAGAGATCGCCACCTCTCTCTCTCTCTCTTAGACAATACTAAGATTTTGCTCTAGATAATAGAAAATATTAATTCGCCCTTCTACCGGCATATCTGACAACGTTAAGACAAATTTTGTTATCTTCCTAAAATTTTAGCTTAGTTTTTACGAGGATCTTCGATGTCCGGTTTAGAAGGGTATTTCGGCTTTAAGACGGTATAAAGCGTAAACTGTTGATACACTTTGTAACGTAAAAGGAGAATAATTGGCCTATAAATTCGTTAAATAATGTTATTTTATGCCAAAGTATTTTCGCTTTGTGATATGAATAGAATCGTAGACGTCTCTATATTTTTGTAGTATAAAAATTACCGAATTTCATTATATAGCTTACGTAGCAATTTATGAATGAATTATAGTTATTTGTTATTTTCAGCATGAGATTATAGGTAGGTACCAATAAAAGAAGCACAACTTGAGCGCCTAGAATTCAACGAGCTTAATATTTTTTTCTATTTAATAAAGAATTTCTTTTCACATGTAAATGCATCTCTAAAGCGCTCTATGTACGCCGTTAATGCAACATTTAAATACTAATCGAAATACTACGCGTTCAAGGAGCTTTCAAGCGCGTTTTCCAATCTGAACTAACAATAAAGCACTGATATTTGATGCGGGAATCTAAATCCCAAGTTAACTATGCATGGCTGCTCTGTGAGAATTGTTGGTGGATAAATAATTCTGTGTTCAGGTGTCAGACAAAGGGTTTGCTTAAGTTATTACTCAGCTGTCTGTCTGACTCTAACCCTTATTGGGAATGCTGATGTGAGTGGTCTGCCTGTCATAGACAGCTGATCTAGGGTTTGTTTATAGAAAAAAATTGGTGTACAAAAAATATGTAAATAAATAAAATAAAAATGTATTGATGTTTAATTTGCATTTTCAAGAAAAGTTTGTGCGTTCTTCCATTTTCTGGAAAGCTAATGAGATGGTTTAGGTTTCCATCGCGCACAGTATTCACTAGAAAGGCATTTGAATAATATTATCATGATATCAATCTTCTACGAAAGTCCCTAAGCCACTGTAGCGATCTATATCGCCATCTGTGCGATACCAGTACCATCCATTCATCACCAGCATCATCTATTTAGTAATAAGATTAAATATTGAAATATTTCTTCCTGGAGCAAATTACTGGGAAATAAAGATGTATTTTGATCCAGGACATGGTCTATCTGTATACCAGATTACAAAGTAACCCGTTCAGCAGTTTCTGAGTTTACGTCTTACAAATAAACATCTCACAAACAATTCATAATATTGGTAAGACAAGTTAACAATGAATACAAGATATTCAAATATCTCAGATGCATGTTTTTGTCGCAGGTTCTGTGATGTGAGACTGTCTGAAGTGAGCTATGTGATCCCGTCGCTGGAGTGAGACGTCACCATGTGCTCCTGGGTCGTGTCAGCTATCATCATACTCTTCGCCATGGGTACGTACTTAAACTTATTACTCGTAAAACCTTGCCAGTAGAAATGCTAAGGAGCTGTGAGAAAAAAGTAAGGCGAACGACCAATTAATGAGTTCATGACTTTAAGTAATCTTTTTTTTTGTTTTATTGCATTGTACGAGCATGCCGTTCGCCTGATGGTAAGCGATACGACTACCCATCATCATCATCATCATCATCAGCCACATGACGTCCACTGCTGAACATAGGCCTCCCCCAAAGATTTCCAGACGGACCTGTCAAAAGCGGCCCGCATCCAGCGTGCTCCTGCTACCCTTATCAAGTCGTCTGCCCACCTTGCAGGTGGACGGCCGACGCTGCGCTTGCCAGTACGTGGTCTCCACTCGAGAACCTTTTTGCCCCATCTGCCGTCAGTTCTTCGAACTATGTGCCCTGCCCACTGCCACTTCAGCTTGCTAATCCGCTGGGCTATGTCAGTGACTTTCGTTCTTCTGCGGATCTCCTCATTTCTGATTCGATCGCGTAGAGAAACACCTAGCATAGCCCTCTCCATAGCTCGCTGAGTGACCGTGAGCCGTCTTAAACTACCCATAAACAGTAGCAACACCATTCAGCACCTTGAGTTACAAAGTACTGCGTGAGCCTTGTGGATACAACCAAATTCTTGGGTATCACATTGGACTCTAAACTTCAGTGGGGTCCTCATATATCTGTACTAGCTAAAAAGCTGAGCGCCGCAGTTTTTGCAGTGAGCAGGATACGCCAATTAACTGACATTGAAACAGCGAAATTGGTCTATTTTGCTTACTTTCATAGTTTGATAAGTTATGGAATTTTGCTGTGGGGTGGTGCTGCTGACATTAATACTATTAAACGTTACAAGGCTCTTAAAACGAAGATTGATTACGAAGCGTTTGCTCATTGTCGGACTAGGGTTAAGAATAGGATAACACTCGCACTCAGGCAGCATCAAGAACGTGTTCAACACCAATTAGTTACTGACCCAAAGTCGTTTTGGAAATTTGCAAATTCTAAGAAAGTTTGTAGAAATCCCAAAAAGATTGTAAAGAATGGAGAGGTACTAAGCGGTGAGGAATGTGTGAAAGAGTTTGCTAAATATTTCCATTCGGTATATAGTAGGGAACGAGCGGAGCTGAATGTGAACAGGGCTATAGTGGAAGCGGGTGGTGAGAATGGAGCGGCGCGAGTTCACCTCAATCGCCTTCAGCTGAGAAAGGTGCAACGAGCGCTCCTTAAACTCAAACCGAAAAGGTCAGCGGGGCCAGACGGTATTCCGCCTTACATCTTCAGGGACTGCCGTATGGTCTTAACTGAGCCGCTTCTTCATATTTATAATCTATGTTTAAAGACACAGAAATTTCCCGATAGATGGAAAATAACAAGGGTTGTACCTGTACCAAAAGGGAAATTGGGAACAAAAGTGGATGAATACAGACCAGTGGCGGTATTGTCTACTCCGGCAAAAATATTTGAATCCACTATTCAAAATAACATCTTCTCACAGGTGAGTGCCCAACTAACTGACCAACAGCACGGATTTCGACCGGCAAGAAATACAACGAGCAACTTAATTGGCCTCATGACTGATGTTGTGCCAACAGTAGATAGTGATGGACAGACTGACGCCGCTTATTTTGACTTTAAGAAAGCATTTGACTTAGTCAACAATGACGTCCTGTTAAGAAAGTTGGCTGGTGTCGGTTTTACCCCACACTTACTTAACTTCTTTGCGAGTTACCTAAGAGACAGGCAACAATATGTAGAATATGAAGGTCATACTTCAAAACCATATTGCACTAGATCAGGTGTAAGCCAGGGTAGTAATCTTGGACCATTACAGTTTATCCTAATGATAAATGACTTGCCAAAAGTTGTCCAAGAGGCAAAATGTTTATTGTTCGCTGATGACCTTAAGTTATCACTAACTATTAAAGATAAGAAGGATTGTGAAAGACTACAATGTGACATAGATAGGGTGGTCACTTGGAGCAAAGATAATCTTTTACAATTTAACATCGCCAAATGTGTGACTATTAGTTTCTGTAGATCGCGAAAACCGATATTGTATACATACACGATCGATGGGACTCCGATAGAAAGAGTCACAGAAGTAAAAGATTTAGGAGTTCGACTTAACACTGGGC
The DNA here is from genome assembly GCA_947568825.1 of Sphinx pinastri. NCBI lineage: Eukaryota > Metazoa > Arthropoda > Insecta > Lepidoptera > Sphingidae > Sphinx > Sphinx pinastri. The sequence continues at coordinate 653,647 of OX387617.1, forward strand.
TAACGTTTCGTGATCATATCATAAACATTTGTAAGAGAGCATATAGAAATCTAGGATTCATACTTCGTGTCAGCCGTGGCTTCACCAACGTAAAAGCAATCGAAGCGTTGTATAATGCTTTCGTGAGAAGCCAGTTAGAATGTAACGCTGTCATCTGGGCTCCACATGAAACCAAATATTGTCTTATGTTGGAGAAAATACAAAATAAATTTGTTAGGCACTTATATTTCAAACAGTATGGCGTATATCCGTTCTATCCGTTGATGTATCCGACTCTATTTATTTTGGGAATGGTTGGATATAATGAGTTGAGAGTTAGAAGGGAGTTCACACTCGTGTCATACATCTTCAAAATAATAAGAGGAAAAACATATAACGGGGATGTTCTAGAGCGATTGGGCCTGTTTGTTACGGACAGGTATGTGTGGAGGCGGCGGAAGCCTGCGTTGCTGGCTATCCCGCGCGCCAGTACCAACTTATTAAAAGAGGCACCTCTGACGCGCGCGCTACGCACTCTCAACGTCGTGGCTATGGAGGCCGATATATTCAATTGTACTTTGAGTGAATTCACAAGGATAGCAACATGGATAATATGCTATAACACTAAATAATAATTATTCAACTTTTCTGTAAATAGATTAACGATACTACAGCATTGGGATAATGATCCTGTAAGTAGTATCAGTTGGTAAATAAATAAATAAATAAATAAATATATTTGTTCTTCAAAAGCGAGCTATAAGATCTATCTACTCCCTAAGCTCTAGATGTTCTCTAAGAGAAAAATTCAAAGAAACAAATATAATGACAGTAGCATCACAATTTATATTCGCTAATTTAATGTACGTACATAAGAATATAGAAAACTTTCCAAAAGTTTGCGATATCCATGGCTTAAATACTAGAAGCAAATATAATCTAGTTAATCACAAAACAAGGCTCCAAAAAATCAGCAAATCTTTTAAGGGTTACTGTATACACTTTTATAATAAAGTTCCCACTGAAATTAAGTGTTTAAACATTGGTAAATTCCAAACAACTATTAAGCGAAAGTTATGTAATAAAGCTTATTACAAGATTTCAGAATACATAGAGGATAAAAAAGCCTGGGATTAAATTTTTTTCATATGATTTTCTTTGGAATCATGTTTTTCGTTTCAATAAAGTTTCTTTGTTTCCATCTGTGAGCGGCTTGGGTATGACATACTCCTTAACTGTCTGTGCCTGCGGCGGCGTCGTGTGCCGGGTCGGCCACTTCCCTGTTATATGGTTGAGGAGGCCGATGGCTGGCACATGCGTCATACTCGTGAACGGGTGCTGCTTGTGTGGACTGGTCTGCCCTTTTCGCTTACTATATATATATATATATATATATATATATATATATATATATATATATATATATATATATATAAGTATTGGGGGTATATCTTAAATCAAATTATTACATGATTCCTGAGATAGTTATGCACTCGTGTTGGAATTTAAATTTTTATTATCTATTTTGCGAGTATATAAATGAACTGCTCTAAACATAAGTAAACAAATACTGAATTGTATATATTTTTTTCTCTACATAATGCAATGTATTTTATACCTTGAACTGATTTTGAAAAGAGCAACACTAGAGTTTCTTGCCCGTTCTTCTCTAGTGAGAACTGCTTTCCGAACTGGTGGTAGAGTTAATATTGACGGAATCTAAATAATGTATAACATTTTATGGGTTCGAATAAATTATTTCATTTCATTTCATTTCACTGCGTGGCATTCCACTGCGCTCGTCATCCTGAGACATAAGATATTAAGTCTCATAATGTCTAGTAGTTACACTGGCTACAATGTCCTTCAAACCGAAACACAACAGTGCATGCACTGCACACTGCTGCTTGGCGGTAGAAATAAACATTGTGGTGGTACCCACCTAGACGGACTCTTACATATGAAAGACCTACCACCAGTATCTTTGTTTTCTATAAACATGCACAACTGCAGGTGTCTTGCTTCACAGGATCAGAGGCAAAGGTGACTTTCTTTTTGTTTCTTTTTGTTTGTAAATCTTGGCAATGTCACTGAATTAATGATGCGTAACTTGAAATATTTTCTTTACAATAGTTCTCTGTAAGTGTATCGTACATCGTAAGTTGAACCATGCCTTAAAACAAAACTAACGGTTTAAATACAAGACTAGCACATTTTGAAAATCTCATTATTATGTCTGACTGTGAGTGGTACTTATCATTCAAACTTTTTGCAGTGATTATAAAGTGCGCGGCGCATTTTTGTTTAAGATTTATATAAAACGAAAACAACTTTATCATACTACAAACAAAAAATGTAGACATAATTCAAGTCTAAACAAAAATATAATATACCGAGTAAAACAAGCAACACAAAACAGCAATTATAGATTTTTCAAATGTCCTGGGACCGGATAGAGTTCTCTCGTAATGTATTTCCAAGTAATCCGAATAAAATACATACGAAGAGAAAAAGAAAAAATAAAAGCGAATTCGAAACCGGGGCGCGTTGCTACGCGTCGCTTAATATTTGCGATTTGTTTGCGAAAGGATTTGTTAATAGTTTTAGTAACCGAATGATCATGAAACAGTTTTACCATTGTTTATATACTAGGAGGGTGAATAGGGAAAACGGAAAGCTAGTGAAGATTTGATACTTTGAAGGTTTGTTAGAAGTGAAAGTATAAACTATTAAATTAATCGTATTTGGCACAATGAATAAATTCAAAGAGAATAATCTGTTCTTCTTCGTCTCTTTCTTACAAAAAAATCTTCTTGTGTCAACAGTAATTTATGTTTATATTATTCTATAACTTGTCCACAAACTAGAGATGGGCATGCTTCTTTATCTCGCGGCATTCCGACACAAAATATTCAGTATGTACCGCATCGTAAATCACAACAGAGCCATATTAGTCGTTCAGAAATCCGACAATATTAAACCGTGAGATTAAAACCAGCGCAACGACGTGCCGCGTTTAAATAAATGCTTTATAAACAAATCCGCTTTACAAAAACAGAACAAAGGTCCACTAGTGTTGTCATACGTACAAACGACAAAATAGATTTTATTTTAGAATATCGATAGAGTGAATAATAACTTTTTCCACTCAGTATCAGCCCGGAGTCTGGACTTTGTCCCGATATGGCGATAGGCTCGCCCCCTATCACATCATGGGACGGAATACGCACGGCGAAAAGTGGGTGCACTAGTTGCGCTTCTACCTACCCCTTCGGAGATAAAGGGCGTGAGTGTGTGTGTGTGTGAATAGTTACTTGACTGCGAGTGAACATCGACGATGAATACCTGCAATAGGGTATTGGTTAATTTTAAGATTAGTCACCAATCACTGCCTGTACTTAGAAGTGTTATAGCCCATCGGTTTTCTGTGAACTAGTATTCAATAGTTGACCGATCATTCAAGATGGTAAAAGACAACTTCTTGCAGTCAGTTAAATTGCCGAAAACCCAATAAAATAACCATCACTTTTCTTAAAGTTCACATCACAACACAAGTCCACTTCAGTTAATTTATGTGTTCTTTTGCGTCTATATTAAAAAACAATTGCAAAGATATCCGAGTTATCTTATTCGGAATTGTATTTCTGGGTCAGCTGGTTGCACAGGCCGGCAAGGTTCTGGCAATCATTGAAAAAATTACACGTTTACTTACTTTATATTTACTTATTTTATATTTGTCCAGCGAAATCACTTTGTTGTGCCAAATATTAAAAAAAAACGAATGGAAGCGACGGTAGTTATAGCTCTCAAAATTCGACTATTGCGCCGATGGGGACAGCCGCTGGAATTCCGAGCCCAATTATCGATTCCGAGCAATTCCATTGACTCTGCCAGAGTCCTGGTCCTAAGCTTGTTTTCGACTAATGATATTTGGGGACTCGATTTTGATGATAGAGTTGGTACTTCAGATGTGTTATCGATAGACTAGTGAAAAATAGGATGCAAAATGTATTACGGATTTTGATCACACTCATTTTTTAATAAGTATTTACTTATTTAGGTATTTAAATAAACCCTTAATTCCCAAATCAGTACCATAGGCTCTCTTCATCAAGTTTATTATTTCCATTAGCCTGTCGTAATACACGGTGTAAACTGCAATTCTGAGCTATTAGTTTAAAGGACTGAGCCTTTACAAAGTATCACCTCCTATTAAGAGGCTTAACATAGTAGGCAAAATGTGCAGGTACACTCACATGAGCTGAAAATGCCATGTTTTTACCACATGTAAGATAGTTGCTCCAATAGGGTACAAAATATATTGTGTCCTAATAGCAATTTAAAAAAATATTGTAGAAATATGTAGGAATAAACTAACAGCCGGTAACGTCTCTATCAAAAGCAATATAGAGGGGCCGTACAGCGTCGGGTGTCAGAACGCCTCCACTTTACATATTAATTGACGGGACATCCGATGAAAAATCACGCCACCGGACACGACTCTTTGCGCGCGACGTGTGGACACCCACGTCAAAGATTAACATCGACTTTTCATAAATCTTTATAAATTAATTATGTTGGTTTGCCTTCGAGCTTTTATATTAATTTCTAAATTTTGATCCTCTAATCATTATTGCTAATCCGCTTGGCTATGTCGGCGACTTTCGTTCTTCTACGGATCTCTTCATTTCTGATTTGATCGCGTAGAATCTTCCGACAGTTGGTCTGGAAATCTTTGGGGGAGGCCTATGTTCAGCAGTGGACTTCTAAAGGCTGAAGAAGAAGAATCATTATTTGTTTGTATGATTAATTTATAATTAATATGTATCAGTCACGCCAATTACCCGCTTATTGGTCTACTTAGGGCGTAAAAAGAGTGAGCTGTGAGCGTTTGTTTATTTCCGAATAACAGAAACAAAAAAAAAATCTTTCTCGAAATCAGTTGTGTTTCACTATATTGAAAATTGTATTTAATGAAGCATTCGGATTGCATTTTTTATTATAACATGAAATAGACTCGGTGGACCGTGGGCTTTTTTCATACGAACACGGGAAAGCTACCCCAATGCACCTGATGTTAAGCGGAAATAGTCATCTAATTGCGTCTCTGCTTACTGTTCCGGGAATCAAATACGTTGCTTCAGTGGCTTAGAAAGCATAATATGCGTAAGAAATAATTACACTCAAAAAACAACATCTACTAAAATGAATAACCTATCTAAAACGATCTGTCTCCAAATCTGTCTAAAGAAAAAAAAATATTCGCCGTCGTTTTACGTCATATTGTAAAAAAGCATACAAATTTAAATTTACATCAAATTAGAAAAACTCTTAACATAAAATAAGTTACCCCGTTACCCTACGTCTCCATGTACACCCTAACGGAAAACCTCAAGTGTCAATACGACGCGTGCCTGATAGAGCCGTCACCAACTCGCCAGCGTCAAAGGCTGTATATAATTCGAAGCCTGGAGCACGTCCGGACTAATTGACTGATCAAGGGGTGGCTCTCTTGTTTCTCCTCTCGGGGTGAAAATTAACTTTGATCGATTTATAATTCTACAATGTACAGTCTTACTAATAAATCATAGAGCATGACAATTCTAATAATAATTATTGAAGTGAAAACTTCCTTAGCGGCGTTAAGCACTTTTGGGATGGGTATAAAATGTTAAACTCGCGTCAGGATCACGTGACCCCGATCGAATGCGTAGGGGGTTTACCATCCCTTACTAATATGAACCTTAAATACAATGCGTAGAAGCTATAATTCTTAAACGACTACATTTTTATTTATTTCCCCAGCGTTGGTACGGCACGAGTACAAAAGAGCGTAACATTCTTTTTTCAAATTTTGATTTATAAAGAAATAGTGAAATTGTCATTTTTGTGTACGAAAGCGCAATAAATAAATATTGTATTTAAAGGTTTTTAATACATCAATGATTTCACCACATAAATGCTAGTACGTTTGTACTGATAAATAAAGCAATTCGTGCGAAATTATTCCCCAACCATTCCAAAATATTCAAAAATGCACAATGTTAATGTTCAAGTTTTCACTTCTGCCGGTACTCCTGGAGTGCAACTCGTTCTTTTTTTTTGTTATATTTTCTAGGATTTGCGTGTATTTATCTTCCTATGTCATATTTTTATTTACTTTCTGAAACAAAAACATGTTATTTCAAAATATTTGTGTAAATCGAACAATCTTGAGTAAATGTTTATCAACGCGACATTCTATCTGTAAACATGCTCTTTTTGTATACTGCTTCTAAAAATACGTTTATTTTTTAATGAATAAATTCATTTGTAAATGAAACAAAGCACAGCACACCAACACAGTCGTATCAAAACACTGAATGAAAAACAAAAGCGTTCGTAGCTCTCGTAGCATCCGTAGCACTGTAGCGACGTAGCGAGCGTAACAGTACGCCGCGCCGTCTAGTGTTTTGTTTATTTTGCTTGTTAATTTTGTTATTGTTACTGAAAATGTCGGATTTATTGGCTTTCCGATCTGTTAAGCCATTTCACATTTTCCAATGGAAAATTGAGTTTACCCTTTCAAATAAAAATAATACGGTTCGTTTAAAAAAATCACATTCTACTTTCATATTTTTTTTATGATTACTACATTTCAAAATATTCGGATTAACGACAGCGTTATTAATTTCATGTTTTTTGTATAAACATACAATTCAGTATAATATTTTTCGTTCTTTGTTTTTTGAAGATATTTCTTGAATATTGGAGTAAAAAACTTGATGATAATAAATCAGAGGGATACTGAAAAGGGTCGAAGAGATAAGAGCTCGAAATCTATTTACTAACGCGGGAAATATTTCTAAAGGCTGGGAATAATCTCGGGGTCCGTTTGTTCGCCCGGTTTGCGTCGGTGCGCGTAATAAGGAAACTTTCCTGGAGGTCAAGATAACTGACGACTTTTTTCTAGGTTATCTTATTTTTTATATTTATATTACTCTATGTTTATGAAATCGATTGAGTCTTATCGTTAGTAAACGTTCTTGGAACTCTTAATGTAATGAACATCATACAAATTTGGAATATAGTTATAGCTTGCAAGCGAATAGACATGAACGGACTCTCATTTGCAAGGGGGTAGTTTAGCTAAGTATGTCTCTATCTAGTGCCAACTGCACTTTTGTGACAGTACGGTACACTATGGCCATTAGTCGTCTAAACATCTAATTCAACATGTTACCATGACAGTACATTATCATATAGTACATTGTATTATAATTTTATAGTTACTATAATTATTATAGAATAACTAGCTGACCCGGCAAACGTTGTTTTAATATAAATTATTTTTAGTGATTATTTTAGTAGAAAAAATTTAATAAGAAGTAGTAAAATGATTATAGTAAACGTCACTACTACGATCGATGCACAAACAATAACAATGACCGAAAACAGTAAAGGGAGTGATAGAGGACTTATTGTGTAAGAGAGACAGGTCCCTGGCGCTTCGGTCTCATTCCTACTCCAAATTGTTTACTGAATGAGAAGTGACACCGGCAAACGCCTAGCGGGAATAACTGATCAGAGATAATTGATCAGTTACCGACCGGGGCTAAAGTTATTAAATTACTAATATCGCTATTAAAAAATAGGGGATGATGGAAGAAGGTAGAAACTTTAGGGTTGTATGTAATTTAAATGCAACATCATAAAAAAAACTGTCTGAAAAATAAAAATAATAAATTTGGGTTAGGCCACTCTTATCACTTAGGGGGATGAAAAATAGATAACAACCTATTCTCAGGCCTACCAAGTGCGAATACAAAATTTCATCAAAATCGGTTCGGCCGTTTCGGAGGACTATTGTAACAAACACTGTGACACGAATTTTTTATATCATCATCATCATCAGCCACATGACGTCCACTGCTGAACATAGGCCTTATTTTTTATATAATAGATAGATATTAAATGTGTGCGTTTCTGTATGAAATATTTTTGCCTACGGTCTATTACATGCACGTGACATAAGCTTGAGTCACGGGAAAAACCTTGCCTTCTATAAAATGCAACTAGTCTACATTTCTAAATGAACTCAAAATTGTATTAAAACACTATCTACACGTATTATAAACTTTACTACTGCAAAATAAGTTCGAAGTTTGCTCACGAGGGTGGCTTCTTTAACCTGAATACAAAGTAATTAGCATATAAACAAGGAGCGAAAATAACTGACTCCGGCATAATGAGAGCGTTTGACGACCGGCAACGGGTTAATGAAGTCTACGACGTGTGATGCGAGCTTCTAATGAAAGCTTTGATGGACGATCTAATAAAGCTCTTCTTTTTAGCGCTATGGAGAGTCTAGCATGTCTATTACTGATTGCGGTTGATATAGTAGTTTAATATATGAAATGGTCTATTGGTACCTCAGCGAAATATCTGAGTTCTATTCTCTCGGGGTAAGGAGCGCAGTGCAGTATCAGGTTGTACCTTAATTGAAAAATGAGAATACTAGAACCTTAATTCTAAGTTCGGGTCACACTACTGTTGACGGACAGTCGTGACGATTATCATGTGGTGAATGGATTGCTCATCTCATTCTAAAGCTACATATAAATATATGCAGAAGAAAACAAAGTAGGTACCGTAATCATTCACCCCCCCTTAAGGTCGTTGTCACGCCGTCAACGGTTGTAGAAACTTTTTATTACATATTAAACAAGTAATATAAATGCAAATTCATACAATTTACGGGCGACCCTTAATTTTAACCCCTACGTGTGATGAAATAAGAAAGTAAAAATGTATTAGGTATTTCAGAGAAGGGACTTGGATTAGGTTTGTTATTCATTTTTTCTATTGAGTGACGAGAGGCTCTGCAGATGCCTCTGAAGGGTTTCATCCTGCTGTTGATGTGGGTTATCATATTATATTTGTTAATGGAACCAGGACCTCTGCTCTCTATATGACGCGTAAGTTGGCAATAAAAATGCCGTTCCTAAACTTCTCAGTGATAATTTAGATTATGCTAAGAGCATAAATTCTCTGACCAAAAAAAAAAAAAAAAAAAACAATAGATCCAAGTATTCTTACGCTTGTTGGAGGAAAACACACGGGACCCAATAATATGTAGCGAAGACTTCTCGATAGTCATAATTTAACTTTACCTCTTTAACCCACGAATCATTTATCATCGACCACATCGTCAGGTCTGGACATAGTGACAACCTAACAGTTAACTAAACACTGAACTAGCATAGGTAGGCTTTGATAGATATTCGAACCCTCAACTGTTTGTCGTTGCCTGTAACGGTATGATTTATGTGCTTGTTTTTTTTGTTCCTGATGTATCACCCCCTGGTGATCCAATAAAATGTAATAAAAAGAAACCTGTACTGAACTACGAATACACTAATAATGAACTACTTCAAATGGTTAGGCGCCCTATGCATACTCTCAACTGTCACTCCCACAAACAAGTTAACATCTCGACTGGTTTTATACGCTTATACTTCAAATTACCCGACGCTCCGACATGCTTAATATAGCATACCTTAAAACTTCTATAATAACAAAAAAATCTATTAAACAACACTCAAATAGAAGGAAAAAAAAGGTGAAATATTAATAAAAAATGGTAAAATCGTTTACAGCTCCACCACTTACACAACAGCTTATTGTTGATACTTATATCAAGACATCGCAAACACGCATCATCTTGAGCATTAGAGACACCGAGCCGATGAAAAGTGTGTTTGTGAGTGCTCTCTGTCGAGTCTCGTTTACCACTTTTTACCCTCCCTCCTCCCTCCCACAGGCCCCCCGAGCCGGCGTGATAAACGACTTCCGAAATGTACGGTTACACAATTTCTCCTGCGAAATTCCAGCAAAGTCTCTTTGTCATTAAAATAAAAGATAACAGCTTAATTTTTTTTCTTTATTCTTTCGAGTTTTACGTTGTTGGGGAGTTTTTGCTGTCGTTTCCGAAAGTGGTGCGACAGGAATTTCCTGCCTAGATATTTTGTAAGCAAAAAACTGGATTGGTAGTCTGCGTTTTTGGCTAGTCTTTTTAGCAAACGAGATATGGCAAGAGGCCAAAAAAATCCTCTTCATCTTCATTACTTTCTATATACTCGGCTTCGATCCAATAAATACTACGCATTGTGTAAGTAGTAATCATCAGATAATTAACTTGGTCGTTTGCTTTACAAATTACAACGTACCTACGATTCTTGTAGCATCAATGGCATTTACCTTACCAGGTAAGGCAATTGCTATAATATGCATCATCATCGTCAGCCCCATGAAGTCCTCCACTACTGAAGTCAAGACTCAGAAAAGAAGCAAGCTTATATTATATCCAAAGCTAGTTGAATAATGTTTTGTGTTATTCTTTATTTACATACCCCTATATGCTTTAATGCTCACACAAATCTCTACTCATTTTTTGCATGTAATTTTGAATCTATTTAACATTCATTACAAGTCCCAACGCGTCAAATTTTTTCCCAAACAGTACAAAAATATTTGTTATTTTCGCTGAGCGGATTCAACGCACCGGTATATCAGTTATATAGCATGTCTGTTTCCACAGTTATGAAAATATCTGATCTATATTCATGCTGACAGTTCCTATAGATGTACCTTTATGTATTTATGAGATCTTGCGCGTAAATAAAAGAATTACAAACTATTGTTATGGAAATGTATGTAATTTGACTAAAGAGAAAATATAGAGGTGTTATTTTTACTTCGCTGTATAGAAAAATGATTAATGGGTAGTCTTTTTGTCTGGTGGTTATAAACCGGGAGAATTTGGACATCTTGTGCTTGAACTTTGAAGTTCAAAGTTTGAACCTTGAGAAAGACGTAGTTTGTGTAGATTTGTGGTAATATGATTTACGCGGTATATGATTACCGCCATACCGCCAAGCAGCAGTGTGCATGCATTGTTGTGTTTCGGTTTGAAGGACATTGTAGCCAATATAACTACTGGACATAGTGATACTTAACATCTTATGTCTCAGAATGACGAGCGCAGTGGAATTTCACACAGTACTTTGTAACTGAAGGTGCTGGATGGTGTTGCTACTGTTTATGGGTGGTCGTATCGCTTACAATCACGCGAACGGCATGCTCGTCTCGTCATTCACAGTCCTAAAAAAAATATTTTTAAGAGTTATTTAAAAATTAGGTATTAAATTTATTCTACGTATTTTTTTTTTTATTTTTCTTTTTCTTTTTCTTTTTTTAATCCTAAAAGCCAAATTGATTATACAACATTTTCAAAAAAAGTTAGTAGTGTCCACCCCACATTCCAGTGGGAAAAAGACAGGTACAAAAAGAATAAATATACGCTGGAACTGATAGTGAATACAAATTAAAACAACATATTGACCAACCTGACTGTCCCAGGCGTTTGCTCGAATTATCAATTCAAAAAACTACGCTCTTTTCTACGCTTAATCACACTGCAATGAAAATCGATAAATCAAGCCGCAATCCAAACATTTGTCTGTCTAATACCTATTGATTCAATTTTGATTGTTACTCGACAATAGCCGTGCAACTAAAAATCAAACCGCGGCTGCAAAATTTAAAGCACGTTTGTCGCTTCGATCAAAATTCGGTAACAAATAGTGGTGAATGTTGAGCGTGCGCGGAATTCGCGAAAATACGGGATTTTATTTTCTCATATCAGTATTTTTGGCCGAAAAAATATACCAGTAACTCCATGATATTATATTTGATAAAATTATTATCCGTAACTGACTGACTTAATATTTATAAGTTACTCATGTGTACTCGTAACTGCTTTAAGGAATGAAAAGGGTGTGTTACCGCGCGTGACCCAAGAGAAACAAAATCAGGTTGTTTTACTATGGCGCCCGGGTGGACCAGTATAGGTCCATTCACCATATTCTCCAAACCATATTGTATTATTAGGGACAGTCGGTAAGACTCCCATCGCCCAAGGCATGATGGTAACTAATAACGCTTAATATATTACTTCATCTGTTGACATATTTTCTTTAAAAGCAACATTCAATAACACCAAACACATAATAATAGTATTATGGTGTGTATGAGAGGTGGTCATCACTAACGATCAAGTGATCCCTTTGCTCGCTTATTTTCGACTATGAAAAAGACCAATGGCCACAGTAAAAGGCTATTCTACATTAATTTTATTTTTCTTTGTTTATATTTCATAATAAATGGTACCGTTACAGTGACATTTTTAGTGTTACGCGAATTTTGCGCTCTTACCTCAGCCATACGATAGTCTGCATTGCAGTTAATGCTACATTTTCTCATTTGGTCCCATTGAAACATACATTCTTTTTAACTTAGCTAAAGTGGCTTGAATGGTACAATACCGTACCAGGAGATGGCTCTATGATAAAGTCAGGTAAATTATAAATGCCATTTATGAATCCTTTGTTGTGTAAGGCCGGATCAGTGAAACTATTAATTGTAAACCTAAAAGTGTCAGAGTCGTATAATCTAATATTTTCGATAAAATACTTTGTTGTACTATAGTCCTAATTTATTGTCTAAATTATACTGACTGCCTCCGGTGGCGTAGTTGTATTACGGTATGACTGCAATGCTGAGGTCTTGGGTTCGATACCTGGGTTGGACAAAATTATATTGGATTTTTCTATTCAGTATCAGCCCGGAGTCTGGAATTTGTGCCCGATATGGCGATAGGCTCGCCCCATATCACATCATGAAACGGAATACGCACGGCGAAAAGTGGGTGCATTAGTTGCGCCTCTGCCTACCCCTTAAAATGATAAAAGGCGTGAGTGTATGTATGTATGTAAATTATTTCAACTTACAAACTTTGTGAACTAACATTTTAAACATTTCACAATATTTCTACCTTAATTACTGGATCCGCTTTTTTAAATTTACTAACAAATAACGTTTGACATTTACTAATATAATTTTATTAACTATCAAGGCTTTGAAATATTTATCTTCTCTTAATCTATTGAGATAATACCAAGAGACAATTATTGGCGTGGACTGTCAGGCTCCTTAGAGTAAACCGAAACGTGAAATATTTTCGATCGACCGGACTTACGAGTTCTACGTTTCGAAAACTGACCGGCAAATGGTGCGTGTAATTCGTACATTTATCACCCGGCTTACACTACAAACTATAAATGGGACGTAAACGCACACAGTTAATATTTTATCTAGCACGGTGGTGTGTCAGCCAAGTTTGAAATGGAAAGGATGAAAAAGTTTATGTAAATGGTTGGTATTTCGATTTAACAGCTATGAAGTATTTTTAACTAGTTTTTTATACCCTTCTTTCATTTAGTCGCAGAACGCAATTATTCATAAAAGGGATTTCGTAGTTATCCCTAGCCTGTTATATCAAGTATTATGAATAAGTTAAACTGGTTTTTTTTTATTGCTACTGTATGACGGGACGAGCATGCCGCTCGCCTGGTGGTAAGCGATACGCATGCTCACGCCTTTTATCCCCGAAGGGGTAGGCAGAGGCGCAACTAGTGCACCCACTTTTCGCCAAGCGTATTCCGTCCCATGATGTGATAGGGGGCGAGCCTATCGCCATATCGGGCACAAATTCCAGACTCCGGGCTGATACTGAATAGAAAAATCCAATATCACTGCCCGACCCGGGGATCGAACCCGAGACCTCAACCTTGCAGTCGTACCGTAATACAACTACGCCACCGAGGCAGGCGGTAAGCGATACGACCGCTCATAAAAATTAGCAACACCATACAGAAGTTGAAATTACGAAGTACTGCGCGACACTTCGCTGCGCTTGTCACCTTGAGACAAAATGTTGAGTCTCACTATTCCCAGTAATTACGCTGGGTAATTACACTGTCCTTCAAATAGGAACACAACAGTGCATACGCATTGCTGCTTGTCGGTAGAACGGTAGGTTGCGATGGTACCTACCCAGACGGCCCCTCGCATACGAGAAACCTATCACCAGTAAAAATCTTAGTTCAAACATATTACTTTAAATCTTATAGCCCTACGTCCATTACCAATATAACCTGCATCAAGCAATAGGAGCATTCATCGCGCAGGATACACCTGCGATTTGCCAGGTACTAGCTGATCGGCGTCGTGCTTTACTGGGATCCATCAGCACAGAAAAGATACGTACAGAGTAAAAGCTTCTATGGAGAGTTCAAAATTCACAACTATTTTAGTAGGGTTAGGACAGGAAGATAATATAAAATAAACCAAACGTACATCAGTTTTATTATAAATACCAATGATATTTTTTTTTACAAATGACTCTAAATAAACCAGTACAAACCAGTTTGTCTGCGTACGTGAAGAGCCGCCAGTGCTTTCCTACACACGCGCCTAACGCTTGTAGTAGTGTACTTATCGCGGAGCAAATGTATGGAACTTGGTCTCTGTACGTTTATTTACTCATTTACCATTAGTCAGTACCTCGCCTAATAAAGGTAACAAAATGGGGAGACAACGGTGAATAATGAAAAAATTGAATCAGAAAAGGAGGATGTAGTCAGCATTGAAGAATTTTGAAGATTGGGGCACAAGAGAAACCAGACATTCATGTAGAGACCATGCTACAGTATTCTAATTGAATTAACGTATTCTAAAATAATGGGCCAATAGTTGCCCCGCCAAATTAATATGGCCCCTATTTTTTGTTTGACGTAATTGCTGTGGAAATCGACACAGATTCTTATCTCAACTTTTTTATTGGCACAAACTGAATTGGTCTTCCTTTCCCATTTATTTGGTGGCATCGTATTTACTCTACACATGCATTAATGACGTCCGGATACGTACTCTTATATAGCGCACCATGACCATGACTACATACTATTTTGTCAGCACACATGTGGATTCTATATATTCAACTTCATACATCTCTTGTTGGTTGAAAGATTAATACGAATATTACATTATCTAATGTAACGTAGTTACAATATTAGGTAAAAGACTGTGTCGAAAAATAGGCGCGGCAAAAAGACACTGGCTCTACACTCTACTTTCCCTCTTTCAAAAGTTCGGCTTGACAAAAGTGGTAGAACAATTATCCACACGAGTCACATCTCTACCTTGCGTCAATCCTACATGTAGTGTAAATGCTTGTGTATTCAACTAAACATTTCAACCAACTGACGTCCATAGAATGGAAATGAAATATACGTTTAACACAATAGCTGAACCTCACCCCGCGCTCCCTGCACCCCTCAGAGGAAGCTTTTGTGTCACCTACAATTTTTCAACAGCAATTTTTCAATTGTAGCACTTTGTGAACTTATGAAAACGTTTTTGTAAAAGATTTTTTTTTCTGTTGCACAATGGAATAACAAATGTAAATGTGTCAATTAACCGATTTGTTATTGAAGCTATCAGGAAAAGTACGTTTAATTATTTTTGTGCGTCTAATTGGTACATCAAACAATTTTCTAAATAATCCTACAAAGGCTTAATGAAATGGATGCCACGGGATTGTAATGGAGTAGTCAGAATGGGTTATGAATGTATGTTTTGTGGGGACATATGCAGTCACACAGACGGGTGATCAGTTCGCCTCATTAGAACCATTTCACTCTATGGGTTATGAATAGCTAAATACCTAAAAGGTTCTACTTGGAACAAAAGCGACCTCGGTATTACTCATGATGATAATATAACGATATCGCGCTAGATTGATTCCTGGTATAATCTAAAGTACTTTGAATTATGCAATTACGGAGGTCCGTCTGGAAAACTTTAGGGGAGGCCTATGTTGATGATGATGATGATGAATCACGAAGTTGCGCTTTCCTAGTTTGAAGATGACCTAGGTTTTGATACATATGATCATATTCCAGCTATTCAGTTTTTTTTATTGCTGCTGAATGCGTAATTCAGTAGCAATAAAAAAGCGCGTCTCGTCATACGAGCATGCCACTAGCCTTAACATGCCACTAGTAAACGATACGACCGCCTGTAAACCGTACCACACCCTACAGAACTTCTATACAAAGTACTGCGTGGCACTCTCTCAGAATGCCCAGTAATTACGAAGAAGAATTTCTGTCATCTCCAAGAGCTTACTGGGCTAGATACTCCAACACGTCTTCCCTTCTACCATGTCAGGGCAAAGAGGGATCAAAATATTTTTTCTATTCTAAAAGGTAAGGCTTATACAAGAATAAAGATTTAGCACAAAGATTTTTCTAAGAAAACGTGTAGCAATCAAGTCTCTCAGGGTTTGAGCCCTAGGCTTAAGGAATAATATATCAAAAACCTAAAAATTGCCAAATAAATCCAAAAATGATTGGCAAATGATTTTTTTATGTTTCTCTGCCTTTCGTATTTATTATTTTTAAAAAATCTTTTATTTTGTATGCAAGAAACTGTCTTTTTTTTTTTAACTTTGAATGACGAGACGCGCATGCCGTTCGCCTGATGGTAAGCGATACGACCACCCATAAACAGTAGCAACACCATCCAGCACCTTGACTTACAAATTACTGTGTGGTATTTCACTGCGCTCGTCATCCTGAGACATAAGATGTTAAGTCTCATTATGTCCAGTAGTTATAATGGCTACAATGTCCTCCAAACCGAAACACAACAGTTCATGCACATTGTTGCTTGGCGGTAGAAATAGACATTGCGGTGGTACCCACCCAGACGGCCTCTTACATAATGAGAGACCTACCACTAGTCTGAATAGATTTTCCACTTTTTATGTTTCTACCGAAATGTTGTACTATTGTTTTGGTTTGCAAGATAATTAAAGAAAAAGATTATGAGCATTCGTAGCTTTTGGTGGTAGGTCTCTCGTATGCGAGAGGCCGCCTGGGTAGGTACCATCGTAATATCTATTTCTACAGCTAAGCAGCAGTGTACATGCACTGTTGTGTTTTGGTTTGAAGGACATTGTAGTCAGTGTAACTACTGGACATAATGAGACTTAACATCTTATGTCTCAGGATGACGAGCGCAGTGGAATGCCACACAGTACTTTGTAGGTCAAGGTGCTGGATAACGTTGCTTCTGTTTATGGGTGATCATATCGCTTACCATCAGGCGAACGGCATGCTCGCCTTGTCATTCAAAAGCAATAAAAAACAATAAAATTACCCCGGCTAACAACATCCTCGTCCTATTTCGGTATTTAAAAATACTTACTTTTTAAAAAAATTGTAATCGGAACCCTGTTTAGGCTACGAATGTAACATTTATTTGTATTCATTTCGTAAACTCCAATGAATATTTACATCACTCCGAGCTCCACGTCGCCATTACATTAAACATTATTCTATAAATAAGTTTCGTTTCTAACATAAAAAATCTCATGAAAAATTCCATGTCAACGCTCTGTACACTTTGTGAATTTATTTGTAGTATATTTGTGTTATCCTCCATTAACAGAAAGTTACACTATCTCTTTGACCCAGGACTTATTTTATTTTTAATTTCATTATTTTTTTCCGGAAACTTTCAAGCGGGCGCTAGCAAAAGCTATCGACTATAAACAAAATAGAGTCACGTACAGCGTAGAGTAGAAAAACGGGAAACTTTATAAAAATCCTTATATAAGTTGAAAAAGTCCTCTTAAGTTATACAAAGCATGGCAGTCTCGTTCTCAGGAGTGCAACCTTTTTTTACGATATTATTCAACTTGGTCCGGCAATTTTACGAGACAAAAAAAATTTGAATGTTTCATGTCAGAGCGCCTGGTCCTAGTTAAAATACTTAACTCTGAGGCAGAAATAAGTTGAAGTGTCTCCGTTCATTGTTCTTTAGATAATATTATGCTTGTGAATATACAGAGCTTTAAGTTAAAGATTTTTCGATTAAACTTTCAATATAGTTGAAGTAACTATCAGCAAATCAAACATTGATTAGTTTAGTAATTAGGTGGGAGTAAATTTTATTTGCTATCGTGTGTCTGGAACAACAATCCGAAAGTTTCTGATAGCTACCATGCTCTTTTTAAAGAAGGACCTCACATACTTGGACATGCGGTCACGTAATGAATAACAACAACATCAGTATTTAAAAATTATATTTCAATTAACCCATGAACGCCCGCCTATATATAGATATATACGTGGTTGCCCTATATACCTGGACGCCGGCGTCCGCCGCGGGCGTTGACGAGTCAATTCAATCGATCAGCCTACCGCCATCCACTGCTGAACGTTGTCCTCCCCAAGTGAGTAATAACCATCTCGGTCTTGACCAGCATATTATATTTAGTATCTATTAAATAGTGTTTTTGAGGTCCAAATATGAGAAAGTAACGGTTAGCTTTCTCAGTAAAATTGTCTGTTTTTGGACCAAGTATCATAATTGAATCAGCTTATTCAAGGTATAGACAACAAAAACACTTACAAATCCAGTCAAATATCTTAAAGGTCGTTGTACTTAACCGGTGCCAGGACAGTGCAGTCACGTGCAAATAGTGTATCATAAAGAAACTCGAGTCCTGGTGACGGCCCTTAAATTTTAATACCTTCGCAGACAGAACTTAAATTTATAGGAATTATATGTTAATATTTTATAGTTGTCGACTCCGAATACGTCGTTTATATTACCTATTTTATTAATTTTACAATTTTAAATCTCAAATATATTTACTATATTTTTAAAAATGTTATTGACCTTGTCATTGATCTGTTAAGGATTTCTTCGCGCCTCTATCAAAAGTTTTTCTTATTCGAGCTTTCTATAATAATATAATCATGTGATATTTCTCAGGAGACTTTCCTTATTCAGTTATAAACGAAATATGCGTTGATGGTTCGGCGAGGTTATTTGATTATCAGTACATCGTCATTGCAAATTTAATATCTCCTATGTGTACTATGTACCCATACAACGTATAGGTATACTGTCCATTATTTTTCATATAGGCGCAAACAGTGGAATAGTTTTAGGGATAGGTAAAATGGAAATTAGACATATTGTGGATATATTTTGATCCGTACAAACATATATACTCACGACTTTTATCTACGGAGGAGTAGGCAGAGGCGCAACTAGTGCACCCACTTTTCGCCATGCATATTCCGTCCCATGCTGTGATAGTGGGCGAGCCTATCGCCATATCGGATACAAATATCAGACACCCGACTGATACTGAGCAGAAAAAGACAATATCACTGCTCAAGCCGGGATTAGAATCCGGGACATCAGAGCGGTGGTCGTACCGCGCAATACATCTGAGGCAGACTAATTTCCATTTTTTATTTATACCTTAGCTACTATTGATTGAAATTATCACTTTTTACACTCAAGCAGCGAATTTCGTAGACCTCTCAAGGTTTTTGAACCTGACAACTGAGTGATTGACATCCCAGAGGCTCGGAGGGTCTTGAGACCGAGCGCTCTAGTGTCTAGGATGAAAGAATTTAGTTAGACTTGGATCATTCCACAGAAAAACTTGTTAGTGTTTCTTGGAAGTAAAACAGCACGCCTAGTATATAACTCCCGATAGAGTTTACTCCTCCTAAAATCTAAATTAGTAGTACGGTATTTATCCTATATTTAATATACCATAACTGGGCTATGAATCCTGAGGTCCCTGGGTTCGATGCCCAGGTTGGGTAAGATTTTTTGTGAGTTTTCTGAGATGCTTAGCCCGGGATTAGAAATTGTAGTAGTTGATGTCAAGCGGGATTAGGATACGGCAGGATTTGCCCAGTGTTTACTCAATGTTTACCATCTCTCCAGGTGGCTAAATGCTAGCTCGTAACCCAGTTGCCCCTGAGGGTGGGCAGTATGAATAGCACTCCCACTAAAACAAAAATTGCTATTATCGTTTATGAGTACCTCTGTATTGTCTACCATTAGTTATTGTCTTGCATTGTCTTCTTACAAAAATGATGAACCCTTAACCAAGATATTGAAATGGGACCATTTCGAGACCCTAATTTACTAAATAAAAAAGGAATCACCGAAATAGGCTCACAATTTTCAGAGAAGTCAGTGTACGTACGTAAAAAAACATACAAACACGCGAATTGAGAAACTCCTCCTTTTCTGAAGTCTGTTAAAAATAAGAATCGAGTCTTACATTTTTTATTTTTTTATTTTTTTTATTTATAAAGATACACTAAACAGATAACTGACAACAAAAATCAAAATTACAATACACTGGATCTAATGACTAGTCAGAATTCAAATAGAAGTGTATACAACTTATCCAAATTACGTGACACGTACAAGTTTGATTAACAAAACACACAATTAATTAAGGACGAAAAAAGTAATGATTCTTATTAACTAACTAACTAACTATTATTATTTAGCACCACAGTTATTATTAAGACACGCGGAAACAATCCTCTTGTACATGCTCAGCCTGCTGTCAAAAATATCTAACTCAGGGTATTTTAAACTTAATTCATTATAGAGCCGGCACATGCGAACAATAGGACTATAATACTTATACGACGTGTTGTTTCTATAAACCTTAAGAAAAAATGTTTTAGGCAATCTGATACGGGGTTTAATATTAATATCGATAGTCGCTAAGAGATCTGAGGAATCAATCAAAGAATGCAGCAATTTATGCAAATAAACAAGGAAAATGAAGTTACGTCTTAAATTCAGTGAAGGGACATTGAAGTGTGCAGATCTGCTGTCGTAATCCAACAGCGTTCGGGAGAGATGTGATCGCCAGCTAAGCACTCTGAGAAAGCATTTTTGTACACGTTCCAATCTGTCTTCGTGTACTTTGTAGTACGGTGACCAAATAACGGAGCCATATTCAAGTATGCTTCTTACTAAGCTGTAGTAAAGTAGTAGAGTACTGTTATGTTGTCGGAAATCCTTAGTAATTCGTATTACGAAACCTAATGTTTTACTAGCCTTATGAGCAATGTGGTCATAGTGTGATCGAAATGTGACTTTTTCGTCAAACAGAATGCCCAGGTCTCTAATAGTAACCTTCCTTTCGAGTAATTGATTATTTAGTTTATAGTCGTACAGTATCCTATGTTTCTTGGTCGTAAATGATATGACGTTACACTTATTAACATTTAGTTACATGTCATTGTTATTGCATCATTCAGATATCTCATTCAAGTCTCTCTGCAGGATGTCACAGTCCTCAGAATTAGCTACAGTCCTAAAAATTTTCAGGTCGTCAGCGTACATCAGACAGCTACAGCTAAGGTATTTGGTTATGTCATTAATGTACAAAATAAATAGTAGGGGCCCTAAATGTGAGCCCTGGGGCACCCCAGATGGAACTTCCATAACCGTGGATGTATAGCCCCTTAGAGCAACAATCTGAGTACGTCTAGTTAAGTAACTTTCGATCCCACGAAGCAAACTACCATGAATGCCATAAGTTGAAGCTTTACGACATAGTCTTGCGTGGTTGACACGATCAAAAGCTTTAGAAAAATCGGTGTAGATGGCATCGACTTGACAATTTCTGGCAAAGGCACTACAAATATAATTTTTGTAAGATAATAGATTGCTAATTGTCGAACGTTTCCTAACGAAGCCATGCTGCATAGGAGAAATGGCTCGAATTACATGCTTGTATATTACGTTATAAATAATACTCTCAAAAATCTTAGCGATGCAAGATAATATACTAATCGGACGATAGTTTTCACATTTTGACTTGTCGCCAGTTTTAAAGATAGGTACAACATGTGCCAATTTCCAGGGTGCAGGAAATAGTCCAGTTCGTAGGGACTTATTAAATATCAGATACAATGGGAAAACAAGTTCTTTAGCGCAAGCTTTAATGAGAAATGGAGGTATGCCATCCGGAGGTATGCCATCCGGAGGTATGCCATCCGGACCAGAACATTGTGATACCATTAACTCTAACGCCTTAAAATAGGATTTCAAAGCCCTCGCGAGCTCACTTCATTATTCTATACGGTCCAAATATAGAGCACCGTAAGGACTCAATTAAAATGCTGACGATATGGTATACACGCCGTACCCTCCGCGATCGGGTCAAGAGGGTCTGAGAGGGGCTCAATCATAGTTCCATCAAAGGAAGGTACATGGGTTTTATATAATAACCGGTGAGTGACGTCCCTTCCTTTGACTTAGATTTTGCTATTCGGATTTCATTTATAACATACGATATTGTATATACTATAAAACCTTACCTTAGACTAACAACCACTTATACATTTTGAGAATATTAATGAGGCCTCTATTACTGAGAGGGCTTAGGTCTTAGTCCATCAGGCTATGTTGGTTGGCAGAATTCACATACCATCAAAATTATAATCTAGAATTGTTAGGTATATAAGTTTCCTCACATTTTTTCCTGATGAGAGACTTGTTTAGGCCTTCGCAAATCTCACTCACTATACGAAACGAAAAAGCAAACTTATTTCCTCCCAATTCTACTCTAGAGCCAAAATTATGTCAATTATGGTAATTTTGAACATAATATAGCGTCGTGGCTCGACAGTAAGGCGCTTGTAGTTTGAAATTCAAATAGCGCGGAGCTGTGTCCGTCAATCACAGTAACCGAGTTACCGTTAACCTCGGTGGTATCTGCTTTTAGTTAACCGCCAGTATTTTGGTTATTAATATTCGGTTTAGGGTGCCGAATTTAACGTTGTCTCAAATATACCTATGTGGACTGTATTGTACTTACCCCCAGGTTCAGAGATGATTTTGCTTTGATTATATACACCTAAAGCAAAACTAGGTACCGTAGCATGAATTATAAATAAGTACATCAAGTATTCGTATCGCGTTTAAGTATTTCTCAACAGTCGATAGATGGTACTATAGCCAAAAAAGGGATTCGTGCTGCCGATTGCCATACAATTTGACAAGACTGTTCAATAGCTAAACGATTTACTAACATGCATGCCTTTTAGTTCCAATTAACATTGTGCTTGGGGTACTGGTACGTTATATAACATGACTAACTAGTGTCTCTGTTTAGTAGAGCCACATTATTTCACTCAATTAATTAGGTTTATCTAATGTCTATCTAAATCTATTAATATCTATCAAAATGTTGACTCATCCTTTGTTGTTTCGTTTAGTACATAGTCAGTTAAACTACCGGTGGTCCAGAAATCCCTTTCCCAATTCCCATTTCATTCCGTTGACATAAGTGATTCAACATTTCTGTCATTATCGATCTGTCAATATTTGGCGATGGCTTTAGATTACGTAGCTATACCATACTTGTGTTTGCAGGTGGTGAAGGGCAGGAGCACGGGCCAGTGTTCCTGATGGAGCCTCCCTCTCGGCTGGTGTTCTCCAACTCGACGGGCGCGCGCGTCTCCTGCGCCGCGCACGGCTTCCCCGCCCCGCAGATCGCCTGGCAGCTGCCCGACGGCACTCAGCTTGATGACGTGCCTGGACTCAGGTCAGTGGAATGGCATGACCAAATAACAATGATTAGATTCTAGGTTCAATACTCATGACGATTAATAATGCTCGTTTCCGTATCCACATTTAAATCTGGATAATTTAGATATTTTTTTCAAAAATAGATTCGCAAAACGCAATTGGTATTTTTTATGATTTGTCTAAAGCTTTCGATTGCGTTGAACATGCCACGCTATTGTGCAAACTCCGCCACTATGGCATTAGAGATACCGCTCTGAATTTTATAGCATCTTACCTTAGTAATAGATCACAGTGCGTCGATGTTAATGGAGTCCAGTCTTCTGGCTCCCCAGTGCGTATGGGGGTTCCACAAGGCTCAATTCTAGGTCCTTTGTTGTTCTTGATTTATATTAACGACTTGCCTTTCTTCGTTAGAGGTATGTGCGATATTGTGCTGTTTGCTGATGATACCTCCCTTGTATTTAAGATTGACCGGAAAAAATCAAACTTTGACGACGTAAATAGCGCACTGTCGCAAATCTTAGATTGGTTTACTACCAATAATCTCTTACTGAATGCAAAGAAAACCAAATGTATTCGTTTTACGTTGCCTAACGTCCAAAATCAAACGTTAGATTTATTTTTAAACAATGAAACCCTGAAACCAGTCGATTCAGCAGTATTCTTGGGAATTACATTGGACCCCAAACTTCAATGGAACGCTCAAATTACTTGCTTGGCGGGGAAACTCAGCTCAGCGGCGTTTGCAATACGCAAAGTGAGACAACTGACCAATGTCAACACTGCTAGGTTTGTCTATTTTAGTTATTTTCATAGTGTTATGTCCTATGGAATTTTGCTTTGGGGCAGAGCCGCTGACATTGAAACAATTTTTGTACTGCAAAAAAGAGCTATACGAGCTATTTATGACTTAGGGGCACGAGTTTCTCTTAGGGAACGCTTTAAAGAAATGGACATCTTGACGGTTGCATCACAATACATTTTAGCAAATATTATGTATGTAAAACAAAACATTGAATGTTTTAGTAAAAATAGTGATCATCATAATATTAATACTAGAAATAAAGATAAATTAACAGTACCAGGTCACCGATTGCACAGGGTACGCTGTTCGTTTGTGGGACTGGGTATACAAATTTATAATAGAATACCACCAACTGTCTTAAATTTACCCTTGAACAAATTTAAGCAATTTATAAAAAACAAGTTGTTAAAAAAAAGTTACTATACTGTTGACGCGTATTTTAATGTCAAAAATCCATGGGAATAGTTGCTCGCTACGCAAGGATATTATGATCGATTGTATTTAGCTTAAGTGATTTGTGACAGATGGATATGTGCGACTTTCCCGGATAGTCCTAAGAGTATATTTTTTATCAAAATACGTTAGTCATTTGATATACCCCTTTGTTGCATCTCATTTGTCTTGGTTAGCCATAATCTGAGTAGTCTTGCTCGCTTTAACGTCTGTGCTTGCGGCGGCGTCGTGTGCCGGGTCGGTCACTTCCCTGCAACATGGTTGAGGAGGCCGATGGCTGGCACATGCGTCATATTCGTAAACGGGTGCTGCTTGCGTGGACTGGTCTGCTCTGTTTGATGGTTGACTCTATTTTTTACTTAAAATTAAACATGTAGCTGGTTATTTGACTTAGGTACTCTCCGTTAATTTTCGCATTTAATATCCATCTTTGAAATTGAATTTATATTGTTACATGCCATTTGTAAAATATATATATAATATGAAAAAAAAATTACAATTAAAGACCTACGCTGAGTTTCTTGGTGCTTCTTCTCAGGTCAGTGGGCTTTTCCGAAGCACTGGTAGAATCTTTAGATGATAAAAAATTGTAAAAATGAAGTGTAAAAGTGCCCTTAGGGGCCTAATTACTTAATAAATGATTTGAATTTGAATTTGATTTGACTACACGAGTTAGCAATTTTACCGATTCAAATTTACTATGCACATCTCAAATACTCGTACAAATAGAGTAGACGAATTTGTCACTGCCGTCAGGCTTAAGGCAATTATGTGTGTTTCTTCCTATTCCGAAAATAAAGCCGTGAACTATCGTATTTACCACGTACATGTTATTGTAATTCACGACATCTTTCGGCCAAACGACACACATTTCAAACGGAATACCAAGAAACGGTCTCAGGTGGCGCGTGCATAATACACGACACACACCCGACGACGCGGCTTCACAACTCCATCGACGAGTGCGTCACATCTTTTAACTTTAAGATACTTAAATATGTTTTATACCTAAACTGAATCTGGTTAATATTAATTTTTCTCTCGTGTTTCACTTGCATCTTTCTAGTTTCAATGAATACAAACTTTTTCTATCATGTTGCGGAATTAATTTAAAATCGTTACGTAAAAACTAAGCAAGTTTTAATATACTGGTGGTAGGTCTCTCATTATGTAAGAGTCCGTCTGGGTGGGTACCACCGCAATGTCTATTTCTACCGCCAAGCAACAGTGCATGCACTGTTGTGTTTCGGTTTGAAGGACATTGTAGCCAGTATAACTACTGGACATAATGAGACTTAACATCTTATGTCTCAGGATGACGAGCGCAATGGAATGCCACACAGTACTTTGTAAGACAAGTTGCTGGATGGTGTTGCTACTGTTCATGGGTGGTCGTATCGCTTACCATCAGGCGAACGGCATGCTCGTCTCGTCATTCTATGCTATAAAAAAAAAAAAAACATACATACATACTATCACGCCTCTGTCCCATAGGGGTAGACAGAAACTATGGATTGCCACTTTGCTCGATTCTGGCACACTACTTTCGCTTCCTCTACCTTCATCAATATTTTCGTATTTTTACAAGTTTTTACGACCGACCTTTCTGACGTTAATTCCTTTTGAGGAATCAAACCACGTAGAAACCGCTCTAGAAAAACTAGAAATTATTAATTGTCCTGGGAATTAACCCAACACCCCCGGTTCACTCATAAACAGGCCTCTCCCAAAAATTTCCAAGCTGTCCTGTCGTTATTATCTCTTATTAATTATTAATATTGTTTATCTTCCCTGATTGCCTATAATCTTATACACAAATTGCGTACTACAAATTGAACTTGTAACATAATAAGCGGGCGGTTCCAGGTCATCCATAATGCATAGTTTCAGCACAGGTGTCGAACAAGCCGCCTTTCAACGATTGTGTGAAGTTTGACGCAAGTGGATCACCTTATAGACGTATTGGGCAATAGAAAATATTATTAGTTCAACGTTCTAGCTAATTAAGCTCGTATCTTAATTACCGAGTAGGTAGACGGGTTATTACAATTCTAGCAATTAAGCGATGGAAGTAACAGATATTATGTTTCCAGATTTTATTATTGTGACAATCCCTATCGTCATACTGAGCATCGTTTTAACCCCATCAACATTCTTAATTTGAATTCGAAAAATTAGCATTAATTGATCAAGTTAGGAATTGAATCTAGAACTTTATTAATTCAGCTGAAGTCCGCACTGAATTGGTCCATAAGGCAATATAAATGTAAATCTATGTATTGTTTTAGGACAAATTCCCCTGAACCCATTAATATAACTTAGACTTCACATCCATATAGTAATAAGTATTTATTACCTTCCATTTATAACATTTAGACCCTTAGAGGCTAATATCATGGATACACAGCCACTACTAGTCAAATCAATGTTTGTTGTTGACAATACATAGCGGCGTTCAAAGATGAATCAACAATTCTATGAAAGAGTCAGATGTTTCAATTAATTTGTAAACTGATCCATTGTTGATTAGTTTAGTAATCAGTATTTCATTATTGTGGCTCTCAGTCTCATAATATTTGTGTAAAAAAGAAATATAGAGAGCTCTTTGCCGCCATTCTATTTCGTGTCTGGTGAAATATGCCTGCGGTGATTAAAACGGAATAAAATGGAATTGACTTGTTGACATTATGTAACGATGGTGCCGTAAATAAATGTTATAATTATAATAACTTTCCTGTGGAAAATCACGGCATAAAGGCCGGTCCTTTTGGAAGACTTGCGCGGGGGTAAAGATCCAACACGTAGAGACCCCTTAAAATACTTATTATTATTAATTGGGAATTTTTTTCTTCGGGAATTTGTTTTATTTTAGCCGAATACAGAATAATCGATTTGTACAGAATTCAACCCTGGTTAAAAAAGGCCATTATAAATTCAGTCTAGGCAATTTTGCCTTTATATTGAACCATTTATTATGCATTTAAATGATTAATTGCAATGAAATTTAAAAAAGTATAAATATCCAATATTAATCACGTTCCTGTTCGAAGATAGAGTGAAAAATTGATGAACCACGATCTTGAATCGGCGTTTATAGCAAGTAATTGTTTGCTTCGAGAAAAATTAAATTCTTCTGAAATAGGAACTCGTCGGAAATGATTTTGTTATTTTTTTATTAAGCGGACTTTTTTGGACTTAGTTTTAAGACCAAGCACTTTTCGAATGTCAATCATTTCAGATACTTCCAATCTTTACAAAATCGTATTAGAAAAATCCATATAAAGTGTTGTAGGTTCTCCACGCTATACGCTAACACCAGATCAAGAGGACAATTATTGTTCTGTTCTGTGTCTTTGATATTATAGTCAATGATTTTTGTAGCACTGCCTCGGTGGCGTAGTTGCATTACGGTATGACTGCAATGTTGAGGTCTCGAGTTCGATCTCCGGGTCGGGCAAAGTGATATTGGATTTTTCTATTCAGTATCAGCCCGGAGTCTGGAATTTGTGCCTGATATAGCGATAGGCTCGCCCCATAGTGATATGGGGCGAGCCTATCGCTATTATGTGAATAATGGGACGGAATACGCACGGCGACAAGTGGGTGCACTAGTTGCGCCTCTGCCTACCCCTTCCGGGATAAAAGGCGTGAGTATGCGCGCGATTTTTGTAGGATATAATCTCGGAACTATTCATGTGATTATATTTTTTTCATGAATTAACAACAGTAGCCACGCACACTGTAGATTACTTTTACCGCGGCCCCACATACGGGTGGAGCAGCGAGCCAGAACTATCAAGTATGAACATTATATAAATAGAAGTACAAAATACCTTATGCACTCTACAAAATTCCAACACATTTAAGAACAAATACGATTATGCCAGCCACAAGAAAAAATCCAACGAGCAAACGAAACAATTCATTTTTCTATAACAAATCTCGCAACGTAATTATCCCGGCCCGCTGTTTGAAATTAACGGGCAATTTTGCATGAATTAAACAAAGAAAATGTAGAATTTAAATTTCTTTTCATTGAACAACCCTTTGTGGAAGTTGTGAAGCTGCGCCGGGATTTCAAGATGAGCGCACATGAAATATTTATCAGTTATGAATAGTCTCCCGAGGGATGGGGGGACACCGGGCCCGGGATAGAGATAAAGGACACGGGACGCGGAAATCGTCGTTAGGCGCGGCGTAAGAAATTGCACGTGATGTATGCATTTATTTGGTATAGAATTCAGCAGTTATTCTAAATTGAATGACGAATATAATGACCACGTTGAATATGATAAGAGAAATTCTGAAGTTTAATAATGACGAGCGCATTGGAGTGCTAGCCAGTGCTTTTTAATTCAAAGTTTTGTTGCTACTGTTTATTAGCAGTCGTATCGCTTACAATCAGGCGAGCAGCATGCTCGTCTCTTTTATTCTGGAAGAGGTAGGCAGATATACGCCACCGAGGCAATCAAGATGTGATATTCCGGACAACTCGTGCTAGAAAACTCACACGAAGTGATACCCGGGAATCGAACACAGCTCGTATCCGCTGCCATTAGATAAAGCAGGCAACTTTAACTACAGCCATAGACCGTAATAAATCGTTATATTTGCTGAATGTTTCAGAAACTTCAACATAGGTCAATAACAAAATAGTTTACTTTTCATTTGAGCCTATTGTTTCATATAAATTAAATACTCGCCGAATTCGGTTAGTTGGAAACTAAAGTATTGAACTTACTAACATTATTTAGGATTGTAATTTACATTTGGAATGTAATATTCAGGGTTACTATATCGTAGAATTTAAAAAGTAACCAACTAGCTTTTGCTTTTTTTTTTGTAATATGTAAGGATTGCTTACTTACCAGTGATTTTTTCTGGATCCAGTATAGGCACAATTGGACGTCAGGCAACGTTCATTATCCTGAGACATTAATTATGATCGCAACAATGTCCAGTAATTACGTGTATTATCGTTCATTGATATTATATTGATTGCTATAAAACCTTTTTTCTGTAAGCTCTATAGACTTCGTATGACAACGGTATCACTATCTCCGTCAGACTGGCCACTAAAATGAATGACGCTCCCGGTACATCCCGAACATGCGAGCGCTTTATCGATCACCCGTTTATTTTGAAATCCGTCACGTTGTATCAGCCTAGGGAACTTTTAGCTACATTCCACATCCGACTGGGTTATTTCACTACAACTTAATGCTGGAGTTTAAGATTTTGTTAGATGCTAGGTATCTCGTATTTCCTCGCAAACTAGATAGCAGCTTCGGAGTTTTACCTACTTTTATTAAGAGTTTTGTGTTCCAGTTTGGAAGACATACTACTCAGCTAATAGTAGTTAAAACAGGCCGGCATAATAGGGCAGTTTACTACTTTTTTTAAAATAAATTTATCAAAAATGAATGCTATCCAAAATGTAACAGTAAAAGAATTTTGAAAATTAGCGCAAAAATAAGTAAGTTATAAAGCTTTGAAATTTGGTGGAAGGGGAAGTTGTCAAATAACATTAATATCATACTATGACGTCACCAAGTAAAGGAAACAATATTTTGGAAAGAAATATGCCAATATACTCATTACGACGATGTCAAAGTATGTTCTAATGAATTTTACACAGGTATTTTGTTATTTCACGGTAGATTGAGTTACTGACGAACAGGCTCAAAATCCTTGTAAGTGAATTTTCCCAATGTCCGCTCTATACAACCTTAGAACTCTTCTTAGAACTGTTCTTATACATAATGTTTTCGCTAACGATTGTAAAAAAGCATCGGGCTACCCTGGTTGGCAACCTTGGGTCCCTGGGACACAGTCTTTTCGTCAACGTTTAGTTTATTTCCATGAATAAAACTAGAAACTTTTTAAATCGGATCAACACGACTCTACTACAGAATTCTTCACAAACCCACTAAAAGCGAAAAGTTTCGAGTAAAAGCTGGTTTAAGACTTGTTCCAGTTAACATGTCATGTTCAGTTTGACATTCTAAGTAGATATTAGTAATAGGATTGCGGCAACAAGTTCTGGGACGGGCAGAGCTCGTAGAATTCGCGATCAATAGTCCGTGCTATATTGGGAACGGCCAACGTTTATTAATGCTGTTTGTCTAACTCTACTATAATTATTTCGACTCTAGTTTCTGGAAGTGGAAGGGGATTCCGGGATTCATTTTTGGTGTATTTTCGTTGAATTATTGATTTTATTCAATAGGAGGTAATTGACTATAGGGGTTGCGGGTGTAAGACCAATCTTACATCTTGATTTTGGAGATACGAGTTTGGGCTAAGCGTTGAAAGAAAGGAAACCTTAGTAATTTTTTTTGTCAAAAATGTCAGCGGTATATGCAGTCTTCCAAGCTACAAGAGGCCAGCTTGAAAGATGAAATTTAAAACACTACAACTCTTTTTACTTAATAATGTCCATAGCTAAAAGATAAAAGAATAATAAAGGGTGATTTTTGCGACTTCTTCGTCTAGTGATAGTTAATATTATGTTCTATTAAAATAGAGGTTATGGGTTCAGTTCCCAAATCGATCGACACTTTGTGTAGATTTTAGTAATATGATTTCTACGGTTTCGGATCCCCTAGAGGTTTGTATAAACAAAGAAAATTATTTAAGCAACATAATGATTCTCAGTGCTTCCTCCACAACACTCAACACTCCACGGCACGAGATGTTAATCTAGGATATGGTCCAAATTTATTTGGTATTTCTAACATCCACAGTATGCCTTTAAAACGAATTTTGGGAAAATATTTTACGTGCGTAAAATAATTAGAACGCTTTAATGTAGGACAATTTAACTTGGGAAAAAATGGTTTGCTGGATAAAACTCTCTATTTAGAAAAATCTACACTTGTAAGAAATGCAACAAAGAATCTTACAATAAAACTTAGTGAAGATAATAAAACCTTTTTCAATTCGTATTTTATAAAAGTTAATCGTTTTTTTTGTTATAAGCGTGTTCAACTTTTTTGAGTCCATGCTTTTTTTTTTTTTTTTTTTTTTTTTTTTTTTTTTTTTTTTTTTTTTTTTTTTCGCGGAGAACGTGACTTATTACTACCGCCCAGCCTTCAAGGGGGGCGACTGAGCGGTTATGTTGGGTTCACCGTGCCTTACGACCCGGCGTTGAGCCGCCCGGAGAGATGTAACCATCGGGCGACCGCCGGGCCGAGTCCCTAACCTATGTACAACGCACGGCATACCAACCAAAACTCCGCGGTGGCCATCTTCGGCGCATTAGGGACGGCTGTGGGCTTCCTCTGACGGAAGTGTCTAAGTTGTCGTCCGCAGCCGCCCCTGCGCGGTGCCGCCTAGTGCGGCCCGTCTCCTGTTTGGGGGGGGGGCTCAGAAGCCCCCGCACACCGAAGGACGCTCTCAGCGTCAACGGCAACGTGAGGCCTACCAGCCACGCTGCCGTCCATCACAGGGATCGCAACAATGTGCTACACAAAATTAAAGACGGACAGCCCCCTGCCGCCCGCCTGCGACCCCCGGTGGCCCCTATTAGTCGCCTTTTACGACAGGCAGGGGATACCGTGGTGGAATTCTCCAAACGCCCCCAATCCACAGGGCGGAAGACGCCGGTCAGTCGTCCACCCGGCGCCTCCTACGTCTTGTCTGGCGGCGGGAGGGATCTCCGCGCCTCCGATCCCTCTCGGCACTCTCCTTCCGCGAGAGGACCACCTCACAGAAGTGTGCCACCGCACGCCAGGACCTCCGGCTGTCGACCATGGAAGCGACCACGGCTGGCAGCGAGAGGTCTCCTCCGACGACTGCTCTGAGAGCGCTGCGCTCCTCATCCCAGGCTGGGCAAAACTCTAACGTATGCTGGGCCGTATCCAGCGGGCAGTTGTCACAGTGGTGACACACGGCCGACACCTCCTTCCGCACTACCCGCCACAAGAACTCACCGAAACAACCATGCCCGGTGAGCACCTGCGTCAGGCGAAACGATGCCGCACCGTGGCGCCTGTCCAGCCATTCGGCAAAGACAGGACGCACTGCCGCAACGACCCTGAGCCCCGCTGACGGGGCCTCCAGCCTGAGACGCCACTCCTCCACGGCGGCTCGCCGTAGGGAGGCCCTCATGGCCTCCACCTCCTTCAGGGCCGGATGTTGCCCGCGACTGGACGCCTCCTCCCGCCAATGAAAGACATCGGAGAGAGATTTGGCGTCCAGATCCCAGGGCAGAAATCCGGCCAACAAACAAGCCGCCTCGAAAGAGACCGTGCGGTATGCCCTGATCGCCCGCTGCGCCAAAGCTCTCTGCGGAGTGCGCAGGAGGGCGACGCAGGGGCGGTTCAGGGAGTCAGCCCAAACGGGGCTGCCATAGAGGGCCATGGACCGCACGACTCCGTGATATAACCTCCGGCAAGGGATGCCAGGACCTTCCAGGTTGGGCAGCAGGCTGGACAGAGCGCCCGCTGCCCGAGACAGTTTCGTCCCCAATTTCTTGAAATGGGCGCGGAATTTCCATCGGCTATCTAAGACTAAACCTAGATATTTCATGTCTTTGCCGATGGGAATCCGCACCCCCTCAACCACGATGTGGGCACCGGCCGGTGGCCCTCTCCGAGGCCCGTGGAAACAAATGGCCTCGGTTTTCTCGAGGGCCACCTTTAAACCCAACCGTCGAATCCGACTTACTACTTGGCCGGTGCCCACCGCCGCCAAGGTAGCGGCGTCCCGGAACGTCCTGGCGGTCGCTGTGACCAATGTGTCGTCGGCGTAGCACGTCACGCCGACGTCCCAGAGATTTGCACCACGGAGCACCCAGTCGTACCCGATGTTCCACAGGAGAGGGCCCAAAACCGAGCCCTGTGGAACACCGCGCGACATCGCTCTTCGGTGCCACCCGCCGTCGGCGCCCGGATACACCACGTCCCTGTCAGACAGGTACGCGTGCACCAGACGCCGAAGATAGGGCGGCACCACGTGGTACCGCAGTGCCTCGTGAATGCAGGGCCAGGGCAGCGTGTTGAACGCGTTGGAGATGTCCAAGGACACCGCGACAACTACTCCGCCTCCGGCCACTGCATCCTCCGCCTGTGCCTTCACCCGCAGAATCGCGTGGACGGTGGAACGTCCCCTCCTGAAGCCAAATTGGCTGTCGGCCAAGTTCGGTCCGACCCTCTCGAGGTGCTCGACGAGGCGAGCATGGACGATACGCTCGAAGAGTTTGGCGACCTCGTCGAGCAACACGATGGGCCGGTAGGCCGACGGCGACTCTGCGGGTCGTCCTTCCTTCTTCAGCAGGACGAGCTTCCCGGTTTTCCAACGCGCCGGGAAGACGCCCTGCTCCAAACAGGCGGTGAATAAACTGCGGAGCCTCGGGCCCAGGTGCTCGAGGGCCACCACCCAGGCTCTTCCTGGGATGCCGTCGAGCCCCGGGGCCGTTTTTTTGCTCCGCAGCCGAAGCACTACCGCCCGCAATTCTGCGGGCGAAACCTCTGGGATATCCCTTGCCGGATTCTCAATCGACGATGACGCCACATCCGGTGGCGCCATCGGTGGAGGAGTGGTCTCCACGGTGGCCGGGAACAAGGCCGCGACGACGTTGGCCAGTAATTCTGGCCGGAGACTCTGCGAGAGCGGGGGCGCCGCTGTACGAAGCTTATTCATTACCATACGATAGGGGCGCCCCCACGGGTCACCGTCGAGAGTCTCCAGGAACTCTTTTCGTGCCGCGACCTTGGCCCTGTGAACGGCCACCCGCAGCGCTCTCTTCGCCTCTTTGTAAAGGTCATAGAGCCGCCGCTCCTGGTCTGCGTGATCCCCACCTCGAAGCCTGCGACGACGATGCCTGGCGTATCGGCGGCGCGCAGCGACGCATGACGCACGCAACTGCGCTAGCTCTGCCGACCACCAGTACACTTGTCGCCGCGGCGAGCGTCGGAGGGCTCGGGGCATGGCGGCGTCGCAAACGTCCGACATTGCCACCCCGAACCACTCCACCTCTTGTTCGACCCGTACCGGCCCGTCCGGCACGGGGAGCCACGACATCACCAGAGCGGCTAACTCTAGGGCCTCTTTATTGAGGCGACGAGTTACCCACCGCGGGCCGTCCTGATTCGGGGCACTCGGTTCACCACCGGGCTGGATACTCGGAGACGCGGAGACGTCGAACCTGATGTAACGGTGGTCCGACATCGTCTCCACGTCCGCGAGGACTCTCCAGCCCCGGACACGGTGCGCGACGGCGGGACTTGCAAACGACAGATCAACAATAGACCCGCCGTTGTGCCGCACGCACGTGTGCACCGATCCCCTGTTCAGGACGACCAGGCCGACAGAGATCGCCCAGTCCTCCAGGACCCTACCGCGACCGCTCGTCGCCGGCGAACCCCAAGCTACAGACTTGGCGTTGAAGTCGCCGGCGACGACCGCCGGATAAGGTTGGCCTTGTTCCACCAGGGCCCCCAACCGAACAAGAAAAGATTCGAATTCGGCGAGGGGTCTGTTGGGAGAGAAATATACTCCTACAACCCAAACGTCTCCCAACAGAGCCGCCACGCATCCCTGGTCCTTCGATATATTTTCGAAGGGCGGGGAGCCAGCGGCACCCTGGGTGATTATGGCCACCAAACCGTCTGTGTCCCCAGCCCAGTTGTCCCGGGGAGGGACAAAATAATGCCTGATGGTAAGCGATACGACCACCCATAAACAGTAGCAACACCAACCAGCACCTTGACTTACAAAATACTTTGTGGCATTCCACTGCGCTCGTCATCCTGAGACATAAGATGTTAAGTCCCATTATGTCCAGTAGTTACACTGGCTACAATGTCCTTCAAACCGAAACACAACAGTGCATGCACACTGTTGCTTAGCGGTAGAAATAGACATTGCGGTGGTACCCACCTAGACGGACTCTTACATATGAGAGACCTACCACCAGTAAAATGTGTGTTCTTTGTATGACGTAGGCATCCAATAAGAAAGGATTTTCCGAAATTCTACCCCTGAGGGGGTGAAAAAGGGGGCAAAGTTAGTATGAGTCAACGTGATTCCTTGATCCAATTTACTTCAAATTATGAATTAACCTTTTTTAACAGAATTGACGGAAGATGTGTTTCATATTTTATTGAAATTCATCCCCTGATGGGGCTAAAACGGGGTAGAAAGTTATTTAGGCATTGATTTGCTTCGAAGTTTATATCAAAACTCCTTAGTGCTTTTTATTTCAAACACATTCAATTAATTTCTTCAATTGATTCAAACACATTTAATAACTCAATACAATTTTATTCAAAAAAGGTTGAACTTACTTAAAAGTAATAACATATTATTTTATAACATTTTGACAAACGTATAGACAAGTCTCGGATGAAGATTTTTTTTTTATAACGCGGCCCTTACGTTTGCTTGTTTGACGCAAGTCGTCTTATTCAATCACAGCGGTTTTTGGGTGAACGTTTTAAGCCGCTCCAACTCTTACATTAAGCGACCACGCTGAGGGTGCTCCCTAGTAGGCTACGAACTTCGGTTCATAGCGATCACTGGGAGATGAGATAGACATAATCAACAAGGATATTATAATATATTTCGTCAAACGGATAGACCAAATCTAGAATGAACTACAAGCTACATTATATTCAGATATGTACAATGTACATTGTACAAAACTTGATTTTTATCCCAGAAAACATTGACGCGAGAGGAGCAACGAGCAAAGTATCCCATAAAATACAACCTGAATACCTGCGTCAGTAACATATTTTACTGAAGGCTATATCTCCACCTCACGGACTATAAAGCGCCCGCAGCCTGCGCGTATGATACATGATGCCTATTCTAGGTCATATTTTAGGATTACTTGGTACCTATGCGCTATTATAAACTAAAGGGGTTTGTTACATGTTTCTAAATGGTTTGTAAGAGATGTTAGCTATCATACCGTATGCTGGTAGGATATAGATTTTCCCGACTGGGTAGCACTTATACTAAGTAAAATGTCCGACTTAGATAGATACAGTAACATGCGCAAATATAATTATAACGACAGTACGCGTCGCCTCGAGAAATGCACCTCTCGTTGTTGAGGTGATCTATTTCGACTATCAACGACAATGTGTTTAGTAGCAGCATTCCAACATACCCTTTACTGTACCAGGTTAAAAAATATAAGACGAATAAAAAAAATATGTAATGTCTAAGCGGCGATAGCCTAGTTGGGAGTGGAACGGACTGCCGAGACGAATGTCCGCAGGATCAAAACCCAAGGGCACACACCACTGACTTTTCTAAAAAGTTATGTGTGCATTCTTTGTGAATTATCGCTCGCTTTAACGGTGAAGGAAAACATCGTGAGGAAACCTGCATACCTGAGAAGTTCTCTGGATTTCGAAAGCATGTGAAGTCCGCCAACTCGCACTAGGCCAGCGTGGTGGACTAAGGCCTTAACCCTTTCAGTTGTAGAGGAGGCCCGTGCTCAGCTGTGGGCAGTATATAATACAGGGCTGTTATGGTAATTACTCAGCACGGATCGCAGCTACCAATTAGGGACTAATAAATAGTGTTATATACCATAAAGTATTTTTCATCGTTTACGATAGTAAATTCCTAGAAAATAATAATCAAATTGTAATAAAAATATATCCTACATTACTCAGCTTTCTATTAAAGAATGCTCTTTACAAACACACTCACAATGTTTGTATCTTTGTATTAACACACACAGACTCATGCTTTTTAACCCAGAAGAGGTAGCCAGAGGCGCAACTACTGAACCCACTTTACCGTATGTATTTCGTCCCATAATGGCATGATGTGACAGAGGGCGAGCCTATCGCCATATCGAGCACAAATTCCAGACTCCGGGCTGATATTAGCAGAAAAACCCCGAGACTTCAGAACAGTAGTCGTACTGCGCACGCAATACATTCCGCCACCGAGGCAGTCAGTATAATAAGTATTGTATATTATTTTATAATAATACATAACAAAAATATTGTTACTACTCATTAAAAGTATTCATTGCTGTTTAACTATGTCAGAGTCGTTTGGAAATAGCAAGTTATTCTAATAACAGTATTGCGTGCCGACGGAACGCGATAGATACCGTCCGTTGTGATAGGAAAAAGTGTGTTTCTTGAAGTTATCGCGCCTTCCTAAAGCGTCCGGGAGATTTATGGGCTGATATATAAAGAAATGTAGTTTGATAAGCCGATTATATTTACCCCACTACAAAGGCGGGGGCCTATTTACCTGAGTGTGTATTTTTTTTTAGTTCATTTTCATTTACTCAGCACCTTTCAACTATTTAATATATTTGAATCTAAGGTATCAATTGATGAGTCTTAAGTCGTCATCAATAAATGATTATTACTAGCCCCGAGCAGCAGTTGACTTCATATGGCTGTTGATAGAGAACCCGAGATCCTCCGTATTTTGTTGGTATTATAATTAAATATAACGCTCATCTAATTTGAAATGCATATTGAAAGTAAAGTTGAATGTTCACACCTAGCTTCCCTTCAACCCAGCCAATTTAAGTAAAAGCTGTAATGAAAGAGCGTGTTTTCCTAGAAAAAACAAACGTGTACCTCAATTAGAACTCAGAGATACAGAGAAAGAATGTTATGAAAACACAAGAAATATACCGAATGAAATCGCGTTTGAATATAACTTGAAAAGGCTAAAAGTTAGGTGATTTTAATAGATGACAAATTGGTACATCAATACCTTTAATTTAATAAAAACTAAGCAAATCGGTTGGATAGAACGGCCAGAAGGACTCCTAATAGATTTCTTTTTTTTTTAAGCTATTGCATAGCTTCTATCGCGGGCCTTGAGCGTGGAGACCGAATCCAGAAATTCCGTAACGAAAATAACCTCACATCTTTTTTATCTTACTAATATGAACCTTAAATACAATGCGTAGAAGCTATAATTCTTGAAACGAGTATATTTTTATTTATTTTATTTATTAAAGTCATTAAAACCATTTCTTACTAATCTAATATGAACCTTAAATACATTACGTAGAAGCTATTTCCCCAGCGTTGGCACGGCACGAGTACAAAAGAATCGAACGTAACATTCTTTTTTCAAATTTAGATTTATTCTACTTTGGTTGTGATGGCCATTGCATTTCTGACATTTATCTATAACAAGACAAAACGTGCGTTGCTCGCGTTTAAAAATCTACTTTATGTGGTAAGCGTAAGATCGAATTTTTGTTTAGTCAATCAAAATTTGTGATAAAAAATGCTATGCAATAGCTTTACCGCGGCAGTCTCCGAGTGCCACACGTATTTTTTTTAATATAATATAGGTACATGATGTCAATAAATGAAGCCGATGTTATAACTTCGTGTATTCTAGAAAAATATAACAGTTTTAGATAAAATAAAGTAAAAGCCAACTCCTCCGCTTCTGGGACAGACATGTAAAAATAAATGTATCAACGTGCCTAATTATATAAGTTTTTATGTTTCATGCTTTTCAGATCGTTTCTTATGATTTTGCGTTGTCTAGTTTTTAGTTATATCTATAAATATTCACGGCTAGAGTATGTTGACAGTTTTGGTTATGACTTCGTACTATTGACCTGCCGTGGACATGAAAGGTCCGCAACTGCGCTTTGACGACACTTATCTGGCATTAAGGAGGTATCCATAATATGCTAGATTATCTAAGTGGAAAAATGAGAAGTAGGTATAATTTTTTATAAAATGATTTAAGCTTGACCTTCACAGGCTTAACCTTCACGATAAAAAGTGTTAGCAAGTAAAACAAGTTCACTAAGCCGAGATTGGAGTCTAGACTAGTGATTACAAGTAAACAATAATACTAAGGTAGCTCTACCTTCGAGCTAAATACAAAAACTAACAAAACTTTTGTATTACTTTTTTTATTAATATTATATGCCATTAATTCGCGTTTTCATGTCGCTTATATATATACATATACACTCACGCCTTTAATCCCCGAAGGGGTAGGCAGAGGCGCAACTAGTGCACCCACTTTTCGCCGTTATTCCGTCCCATGATGTGATAGGGGGCGAGCCTATCGCCATATCGGGCACAAATTCCAGACTCCGGGCTTACACTGAATTTTAAAAAAAACCCAATATCACTGCCCGACCCGGGAATCGAACCCAAGACCTCAGCATTGCAGTCATACCGTAATACAACTACGCCACCGAGGCAGTGTCGCTTATATTTGTACAAATTTTGTTGTATACCTTGATTACGAAAAATTCAAGTAGCTAGCTTGATATTTAACCCACTTACATCTACATACACATAAAGACACCAAAAAAATTATAAATAAGCACACAGTTAACAATACTAGGTATACAGTGGAATATAACATTACAACTGCCAAGACATGAAATGAAATTAAATAAAGGAGACGGATGAAATTGGGCTTGACCGTACACTTATGGAACATGTATCCATATTATTCTTCTATTTTTATGTCTCCCATTTCAAAATGTTAGATCGTATTACAATGGGGAAAAGAAAATCAATTATTTTATGAATAAGTAACTGACTTCCTGTATCGGGATCATCAGACTGTCCTCTACAATGTTGCTAGTTATTAACACGAATTTAGTAGTATCGATTTAAAACTTATTTCGTCTCGGATTTTTTATTGCATTAATATTTATATTATCATCAGTTACGTTATATACCAAGCATGTATAAGAAGAATTATATGGACATATTAATTAATGTTTTGTTCAGCAGTGGACTTTTAAAGGCTGAAAAAATAAGAATTAATAACATTATATTTTAAAAATTCAACCATTAAACTAAAAAAACCTTTTCACTTTTTAGGACATTAGATACTGGTTAATTTTATTTTATTTTACAGACAACTCTGTACAGCGCTGCCGACGTGATGTGAAATTGAAATACATATTATTATGGCCCATTTACACTCTCGCTTCACACCTCGCTTTGTGGCTCGTATCGTGTTCGGCTCACAGCTCGCATGATTCGAGTTTCTGTTTATACTCTCGCGATGGGTTCATTTGTTACAGGCGAGGCGCGTGGCGAGGCGCGTGGCGAGGCGCGTGGCGAGGCGCGTGGCGAGCCGCGAGCGCACTGTTTACACTCTCTTCTCGGGGTTCGCCTCGCGCCTCATCTCACCGCTCGCGCGAGAGTGTAAATTATCCATTATATATTTATATCAGTCCTCGTCGATCCCATGTGATAAGTTCAATTCTGGTTATTATCTAAGCCAGCTGCTCACTAGTTAATACGGCAATCCAATGGGCAATGATGGGGTGCTGTGAACATCTTATGTCAAAAGTTATGTAAAAAGTAATTCACCGAAAAATGTTATTGACGCTATATTCTATAGCGATTATTTCTTTACTCCCATTATACAGAACGATTCCTTTTTCTCTTTTGGAAATGGTTCTATTATACCTATAAACTAATGCATAACTCACCTCTGTAACACTAAGCCCAAGATTCTATGAAGTTCCGCCCGTCTCCTTTATTCGAACCCATAAAATGTTATACATTATTTAGATTCCGTCAATATTAACTCTACCACCATTTCGGAAAGCAGTTCTAACCAGAGAAGGACGGGCAAGAAACTCTAGTCTTCCTCTTTTCAAAATCAGTTTAAGGTATAAAATCATTGATGTATTAAAATAATACATCAATGATTCAATCCAGCTCGGTTGGGCAGTGTTTGGGATACTAAGCAAGGTCTTCTCGTTCAAAATACCTCAGTGCCTGAAGACAAAAGTCTTCAATCAATGTGTGTTACCAGTGATGACATAATATGACACTGAGACGTGGCCTCTGACTATGGGCCGCTTAAGACGGCTCACAGGCACTCAGCGAGCTATGAAAAGGGCTATGCTGGGTGTTTCTCTACGCGATCGAATCAGAAATGAGGAGATCCATAGAAGAACGAAAGTCACTGACATAGCCCAGCGAATTAGCAAGCTGAAGTGACAGTGGGCAGGGCACGTAGTTCGAAGAACTGACGGCAGATGGGGCAAAAAAGTTCTCGAGTGGAGGCCACGTACTAGAAAGCGCAGCGTCGACCTTCCACCTACAAGGTGGACAGACGACTTGATAAAGGTCGCAGGAACACGCTGGATGCGGGCCGCTTTTGACAGATCCGTCTGGAAATCTTTAGGGTAGGCCTATGTTCAGCATTGGACGTCATGTGGCTGATGATGATGATGATGAATAATAAGGCAACAAATACGTTCAGTAAATGAGATGAGTGAACACACTGAGAGACATAGAAGCAATACAGTCGCTGTTTTAATACCAGCCCTGTATTATAATATACTGCCCACTGCTGAACACGCGCCTCCTCTACTACTGAGAGGGGTTAGGCCTTAGTCCACCAGTCTGCCTAGTGCGGGTTGGGAGACTTCACATACCCTCGATATTCTTATGGAGAATTCTCAGGTATGTATGTTTCCTCACGATATTTTCCTTCACTGTTAAAGCGAACGATAATTGATATTCAATACACACGTAACTTCGAAAAGTTGGAGGTGTGTGCCTTGAGTTTTGAAACTCCGGACATTATCTCGGCAGACCGTTTCATTCCCAACTAGGTTATCGTCCACTTTTCGACTGCTGAGCACAGGCCTAATCTATTACAGAGAGAATTTAGGCCTTAGTCCACCACCCTCGCCTAGTGCGTGTTGTTAGACTTTATATACCTTCGAAATTCTTGTGCACAATGCTGAAAAATTTGTGAATGCAGATCTTATCTTTAAAAATGAAAGTTTTCTTGTTGCTACGGCGGTTAAGGTATCTGCTCTTGCTGCCGTCTCCAAAATCTTGTTGTAAAATTGTAGCCAGTGTAACTATAGGACATAGTGAGACTTAACATCTTACGTCTCAGGATGATGAGCTCAGTGGAATGCCACACAGTACTTTGTAACTCAAGGTTCTTGTTTGGTGTTGCTACTGTTTATGGGTGGTCGTATCGCTTACCATCTGGCGAACGGCATGCTCGTCTCGTCATTCAATGCCATAAAAAAAATCTACGCTGTATATTTTTTTTTTTCATATAGTAGTACGCATGAAAGCCGAAGTAAAGGTCCCACCATTCGGTGCAGTAGGGTCACATTGCAGTGCATATAAAAAAACAACTATTTGAGCTATCTCTATACCAAATGTCGTCTAAATCCATTGGCGATTTTATACGATAACTTCTTAAAACATCTCTACATATAAATATTTGAACATACTTTTACATCTATACTATTAGTAGTATAGAAGTGTGATTTAGAAGTTAAAGTTCAAAAGCGTCTGGTTCACACTTGTGCTAGTTTTCGCGTAATACCTTTGTCAATCAGGTGCTATTGAGTCGAGTGGCGGTGTTAGCTCGACCTTTCACGCTTCTTGAACACTCTTCGAACTTGTACACTCGGCGGTTCTAAAAATCTAGCTTAAATCATTTTTAGGGTACCCTACCTCAAAAGGAAAAAAGGAACCCTTATAGGATCACTTTTTTATTTATTTTTTATTTGCATATAAAAGGCATAACACAGAATTCGATCGAACCTAAATAATACATAGATATTTTACTAATTATAATCTAGATTGACTTCCTGAATTATATGCCCTAATTGAGCTTACTGCGGAAACTAAAAATTAAACTTATACTGACAGTTTAGTTACAACATTATATTTTTAACGCTACGTAAGAACAGTCCCACTTTTCGTTCATTATGTCGACAGTTTTATGCTTAACACAGAGGTCTTTGTATAGACGACACATTCTGATGGGGGGGGGGGGGGTATATAACGTATTATTTACGAACACACACAGCATGAAGATGTTTGGATTACGCACTCTATAATTTGTACTGAAATTTACCTTTCTTTATTACCTCATAAAATTTTGGCAAGAAGCAAGGTCTTAAAGCATATGTAAAAGAAAAAATCTGCAAACCGTAGATATGTACTTTAATAAGAA
Source organism: Sphinx pinastri (assembly GCA_947568825.1). Lineage (NCBI taxonomy): Eukaryota > Metazoa > Arthropoda > Insecta > Lepidoptera > Sphingidae > Sphinx > Sphinx pinastri. The sequence goes on from OX387617.1 coordinate 697,148, forward strand.
AAAAAAACGAATTTGCTATAACCCTTTTTTAATTTGATTAATTAATTAATTAATTTGGGCGAACTATTGAACTTATATACATAGACTTATTTTTGTACACGGCTTCGCTCGCACGAAAGAGTTTTTCCTAGATAAGAGTCCCACTATACATTTTCCCGGGATAAAAAGTAGTCTAAAACCTTCCCAGGGGTCTCGGACTATCTCCATACCAAATTTCATCGAAATTCATTCGGTAGTTTTTGAGTTTATCGCGTATTATGCTATTAAAACTTTGCCACCCCTTTTAACCCTCTTAGGGGTTGAATTTCGCAAAATCCCGTCTTAGGAGGCAGTAACGTCCTAAAAGGAGCCTCTATGCAAAATTTGAGACTCCTAGCCCTTGTAGTCTCTGAGATTTCATGATGAGTATGGGAGTGAGTGACCTTTCGCTTTTATATTGCTATGGCATTGATTTGCTTATGTTTTAACACAATTTGCTAGAACTTACATCCGTACATTTTCACAAACTTTCTAATTAGTTAAGTACATGATTACTAAATATATATTAGAAAAATTTGCTGGTTTTAATGCAGAACCCCATCGTTTTCACAGCTCAAGCACATAACAAACAATAAATTCACCGATAAAGACAGCTGTGAATATCATAATGAGATTCAAAATCCCCGAATAGATAATTGCAATTCGAATCACCGATCGTAATCGGATAGTGCGCTCCGATTAAATCGGATTAAACTTGTTTAAATCGATATAATTTGTTATCGATATAATTCTGAATATTTATTTTGTTCAATGTCGATACAATAGATAATAACTAAAGTTATACAGCAGGGAGGTTGGTTACTTTAATACAGTACTCGACAGTAAAATATACATCGAGATATAGACAAAGAATCGGTAAGTCAATGAAGGGATGCAACATAAGTGCGCCTGACACGACGAAACTAATTAATTATCTCTTTTTCAAACCAATGTGTAATTTTTCCTATAACTTGATGTACTTTACTAGTTTTGGAGCTTACCAGAATATAGTATGTCATTAAAGAGCAAAGTTTGTTCAAACACCGAATCATAGACAAATATCTGCCATTTTTCCAAATGACTTTCCCTATGGTGCATATTGAACTATACGAAGTTTCTATTAAAAATCGTACTAAACTTCAGTGTAAGTTCATTATGCAGTAACAAACCGAACAACAGAGGTCCTTTGTTCCCCATGTTACTGTGGGAGGTCCCGCGGGACTGCGCGTCGACCTATCTTACATAAGTCTATGATAGCTATAGTTACTAAAAGATATACTTGGAATGTAATTTTCATAAGCCTATCCCTAAGGGTAGGAAAACGCGAAAATAGTGCGGAAACGATTTTAGGTTATTAATTCTGATCGCGATGATTTGATGTCTATCTCTGTATGATACACAAATTACAAACTCTTGCATCTTGGTTTCTAAATTCAAAAACTGATACAATTTTTTGTTGTCTGAAACAGAGGAATGCTTTAACTGTAAAGGAAAACATCGTGAGGAAATCGGCATACCAGAGAAGTTCTCATAAAAAATTTGAATGTATGTGAAGTTTGCCAACCCCACTAGGTCAGCGTAATGGACCAAGGCAAAGCCTTCGTAATAGTAGAAGGGGCCCGTGCCCTACCGTGGGGTAATATAATTATATTATGAATGGAAGATAATATTATAATCTCGACGTTTCCCACTAAAATATTTGATGAGTTGAACTATTTTTCATATTATTACTGTTATTTAAATACGGCATATCCAAATGTTTCATTTAATGAAATTAATTTGCTCATAAACAGTTTCAGCCGTAAACGCACACAAACGCACAAACTTATTTAGCCTTTAACTAATGAGTTACATTTAAATTATAACGTGCTTAACCAATCTGGTACACAGAACTTAAAATATTTTCACGAGAAAAACCGAAGCGAGCAACAAAAATATCACTACAAAAATTAACGATAAAAATCACATTGACCTAATTAAATGTATTCCCAAATAAAAGCATATAAAACGTAGTGCTTGTGGTAGATTTTACATGCAGACTTGCGCAGTCCGGGCCGTGTGCTTTCAGGGAACGAAAACTCAGTGACACATCGACAACACGATTTGTTTTTATAAACCGCTTTGTCTGTTAATAAAAGGTAGTCAATTTGCTGAAGGGTTGGCTCTTGCTGCGTTGCCACAACATGGTCATATCGCTCGCTCTACTTGCGCATTCATTTTACATAAGCATCATAACGTAAATAGTAATAACCATCGGAACACTAGATGGTCAGAGATGTATAATATAGTGCCAATACATTAAAAAACAATATTTCAGGCATCTTTAAATGGACAAGGCAGTTCGTAAGAAGGCGCATTAAACAATTTACGATATATCTATTAAATGAATGTGATAACACGTCCATCATCCGAATTTTCTTCTTCTTTTGCGAACTAATGGCTCGAGCGAATCCGAACTTCAGTACTATGTTATTGTGAATCATTTGTCAAAATCAACTAATAGAGCCAAGCTGCACAGTTTTTACGGAATTCAAAGGCCTGCTCGACCTAATCAACATTGTCACACAGAAAACCTTTATGCGACTTGGCCCAACATGTCTCCTACCCATCACTGATCCCTTTTCTCTTACTTAGGCCGTGTTGTTTCATCGATAGTCAGGTATACTTAAGGACCTTATCACACTGGCGAAATGCAAGCGAATTCACAGCGCTGCGAAGACTGCGCGCTCGTCCAGTGTAATAAGACTGTTAACTTTACTTGACCACGGATGAAACAACGGCGCAAAGCATCAAGAACCCATCTAGCAATGTAGATATTGGTTTTTTTGCCCAATTGCCGTTAAAAATAACAATACTCTCTCTCGTCTCTACAAGGTGGTATGAGGCCACAGCTTTAGCATTATAACAAGCCGCCTATATAGCGTTTCATGAGCGTAGCGAGAGCGTTGCGGCAGCGTGAAGAGCGTTTATACACCATCCCACAATGAATGCGCTCGGGTCAGAACGTACCCTCATTAGCGGTAATTGGTGGTCACCACACATTATACATACATTTTAATACGTAGGGAGTAGCCAGTGACCACACTGCTACAGGTAATATTTTGAACATACATTAATTGTAGTTTTAATACTAATGATTCTCAATTCCTTCACATAATAAGTTAACTCGATACATTTGTAAGCTGCAAGACACTCTTAAATAGTAGCCACAACACTCCACCTTTTATTTAAAAAACGCGACACTGCGCTCAAAGGTAGTAACATTTTAAAAGGTTTTTGATCGATCAGTGCTCTATTACTCATATCCATATTCATTGATGACACTTCAAATTATATTATGCCCTCCACTCGTTAATACCCGCCACTTTTACCGCTCAAATGTGCGTATAGGGTGAGTACCCACCAAGAACATTATCATTCCCTGTATGGTGATCGTTGGACCCGTACAATACGTTTACCATTATTGGCTAACAATACATAAATCACCATAGTAGCACTTTGGATCACGCCATTGAAACTTTTGTTCCACAATTGGATTCGATTTCCGACCCGTGTGAGTATCAAATCGAAAGCATCGTCGAGAACGCTAGCTATGAAGCTGTATCGGCCAGTTTTATTGTTTTTTTTTTTATTGCATTGAATGACGAGACGAGCATGCAGTTCGCCTGATGGTAAGCGATACCCAAATACAGTAGCAACACCATTCAGCACCTTGAGTTACAAAGAACTGTGTGGCGTTCCACTGCGCTCGTCATCCTGAGACATAAGATGTTAGGTCTCATTATGTCTAGTAGTTACACTGGCTACAATGTCCTTCAAACCGAAACACAACAGTGCATGCCACTGCTGCTTGGCGGTAGAAATAGATATTGCGGTGGTACCACCGTACCACCACCCAGACGGACTCTTACAAATGAGAGACCTACCACCAGTAAGTATGTTCTTATTACATCTAGTACTTTCTCATTCAACTTCCTTCACTAAGTCCTATCTGTTTCATTATAACTCATAAGTTACTTGTAATATTTTTAGAAAGCCTAGAACTATTTGTAAACCTTACCATTAGCGATTAGCTTATCTATTCGTCTTTATATTATAAAACGTGATGTAATACCCAAATACGTGTAATACGTAATATTATAATACCCGAATACCTGTTACGTTACGCGTGATGGCTCCCGATGGGTTCGCACCCTAATATGAATCGCGAGGTGAATTTAATTTTTCAATTTAGCCCTCGATTCACACACACCTCAACCTGCGAAAATGTATTTATCGTTTCAAATATTGGTAACATTTTTTAGTTTCATGATACGAGTATTATTACTGAAATCATAAAAAAATATAACGAATTGTGTGAATACAAAGTTTTGTTATGTTTAAAAGCGAATTGGAGTCGCATTTCCTACAAAATGTCTGGAGAAAGATTTTTTAATTTCTGACCTTAAAAGTAATGAAACCTCTAATAGTCCCATAGAGGCTTTTGATCTACTGACTGTAAATTTTTTTCAAAATCTTTGAATGCAGATATCAATGTCTTTAAAAATGATGGACTGTCTCCTTAGAAAGTTTCTTGTTGCCCCATCCCAAAAAACCACCCAGTATATATTTTTTTTTTTACTTATTTTTATTTTTCAATATTTATAATGTACACCTGCCTCCGTCTCTCTGCACCACCTTAAGGTCGACTGGGAGAAAATGCCCCTAGGCATTATGTCCGCCTGTACTTACATTTGTACAAAGTGTTAAATAAATAAATAAATTATGTACTAGTTGAATCTCTATCTACCTGTTAAAACAACAAACGCCTCCAACTATACTAATATTATAAAGAGGAAAAATTTTATTGTGTGTTTGTTTGTAATGGATAAACTCAAAAACTACTGGACCGATTTTGAAAATTCTGTCACTAATAGGAAGCTACATTACTTCTGGCTACTTTTTAACCCGGGTAAATATTTTTATCCCGGAAAAACTTTTTCACGCGGACGGAGCCGCGAGCAGAAGTTTAGTATTTTAATACAACACAGACTAAAATATCACAAAGGGATCAATTCTAAGTAATCCGCTTCCTAGAAACTGCGTATTGAGTAACAGGTACGAAATCCTCGGTAGTAGCTACAATGATTATTCTAAAAGTTCGAACCGTAGTTGCGGTGTTCGTTTCGGCTAGAATAAGAAAACTATAGAGCATCTAAAACCGAAGGCTGACAAATATAAAATAGGTACAATTTATGGGAGTGAAATTCGTTATAGTTCCCTGTTTTGCATATTTGATTCAAGATTTAATTAACCGAATGGAAAAAGAAGGAGGTTCTCAATTTGCGGGGGTATTTTTTTTGTTTAATTGTTTATTGGAGCTTTGCAGCAACTTCACCAGCTTATATTATGTTAAGTGAGGCTCCTATGCACAAGTGCACACGCGGTAGCATTCAGCACAAAGCACTTAATTTGAATATATTTTTATTCAGATACCCGGCTTACATCTTACCGTGTGTTATAATTTTTTGTGTTAACTATTTTGAATTTAGTTGTGGTTTTTATCAATTTATATTGTATTTATTGATCTGCCATCATGAATTTTCGGCATATCCCCAAAAGCAATAGACAATTCTTCGCAAATTTGGCTAAACTGTCCCCAGGCCCTGAGGTGCCCTTTTGACACTCTAAAAACTATATTCAGCATTTCGCTTTAGGTAATCTATTTTTTTATAAATATATTGTTTTGAAAGAAACTGGACACACAGATACATACTGTCCTTGAAAGGGTACTTTTATCCCGGAATTCTATGTAGTGGGAGTTTTATACGGTCTACCAATAAATGTTCTTGATGCATGCGGATTTGCGAGTAACTTCTAGTCTTCTGTCAGCTGTTGAAACTTCTCTATGTGTGAATCACCTGCACGCCTTATAATAATTTGTCTCAGGTGGCTTTGACTGCCTTGGTGGCGTAGTTGTATTGCGTCCGTGGTATGAGTACGACTACCGCGCTGAATGCTCGGGTCAAAAACATTGTGACTGGGTTTTTCAATCTTATAAAATTACTCATTCACAGCTCGGACTCAGGAAATTGACGGTGTGGTACCCCCGTGCCTCGAAAAGTAGTTAAGGCTATTGGTCTAGCGCCAGATCGCTCCGGTCATGTAGGATTGCCGTCTCATCGGACTATGCGAGTGAAGGAATAGAGAGTGCACCTGTGTATTGCGCACACACTTGTACCTTTGTAAGTCAAGGTGCTGGATGGTGTTGCTACTGTTTATGGGTGGTCGTATCGCTTACCATCAGGCGAACGGCATGCTCGTATCGTCATTCAATGCAATAAAAAAAAAACCTACACTGCAATGTGTCTAGTGGCCCAAATAGATTGCCAGAAATAAACTTCGCAGAATTTCGAAGCATGTGCAATAATCGGATCATCCTGCGTAGACTATGAATGAAAAGCATACGCAGAACGGGTCAAATCACAATGCACACACACACACATTTATATTTAATATTAATTAGAAGTTAATAAAAAACAATATCTACATGTATATAAATTCTTCATAATAAAGTTTCTCCCTCTCTTGAAATTTTGCCGTGCCCGACAGGGTCCACGATTATATCACGTGTCTATTTAATTGTAACATCTTTATGTATAGAATAATTGTGGAGTGCAATAAACTTTGATTTGATTTGAATTCTTTCTCGAATAGGCCTAATATAATCGCAAAACATGTCACATCTATTTATGCTTTATTTTGTGATTCAGAAGTAGAGTGACAATTGAGTAACATTAATGTATTCCTAGTATCCTCGGATCAGTACCTGCGCAGTGTGTATAATAGGCGAACAGCTTGATCATCAAGACACGAATGAAAAATATAACAATTTCCTCCACCGCGTAACAATTAAGTACAAAGAAAAGACGCACATACCTAGATAGAAATTACAAATAATAACAACATTTTATTACGGACACTAAAGCGACTTCACTGGACAGGTACGTACAGTATAGTCGATTTAGTCCATCATCATCATCATCATCATACCAGCCCTGTATTATATACTGCCCACTGCTGAGCACGGGCCTCCTCTACTACTGAGAGGGTTTAGGCCTTAGTCCACCACGCTGGCCTAGTGCGGGTTGGCAGACTTCACATACCCTCGAAATTCTTATGGAGAATTCTCAGGTATGTAGGTTTCCTCACGATGTTTTCCTTCACCGTTAAAGCGAACGATAATTGATAAACAATACACACGTAACTTCGACAAGTCAGAGGTGTGTGCCTTGGGTTTTGAACCTCCGGACATTGTCTCGGCAGACAGTTCCATTCCCAACTAGGCTATCGTATACTTATTTAGTCCATAGATAACAGAATTATTAAATATTGAGTAAGATTGGGCTGCGAACACCTCATACTGTAGTTAGAAAACCCAATCTCTTGCATGTTCCATTCGTTAACTCAGTCTATCGGCAGAACACATACTTAATTAGAGCGTGCAGATCGTTCAATAATGTTTCCTCTGACGTTGATGTTGATGTTTTTAGCACCAACCGCACTAAATTTAAATAAAAACTATGTGCAATGTATTTTTTGCCGTGCCTAATTTTTAGTTAAATACTTAGGCATCTAAAATTTTATGTTGGTTAGATCGCCGACTATGCATTTGTTTTTATTTTTACTGGATTTAATTGTGAAAACTAGTAATTGACCTTTCTTTGTTTACATCTTTTATTATTTCAAATGTTAGTTGTAAGTTTTCCTAAAATAAAAAAAATAAAAAATAAAAAAAAATGTCAATTAAAGAGAAATGCCGTGTTAGTCTCCGGTCACCAAAATTATGCCGGCGCGAGTTACTAAGCGTTTGCTTTCTGGAACGAGTTACTATATCTAATTACAAAGCGGAACAATACTCTCGAGCAACAAAGCCTCGACTTACCCAAAATAAAATTATACCAAAACGGCTAGCGGGATTAGAAAAACATTTTACATGCACTAACTTTTTGTTGGAAACAAATTACAAGAATTCCGTTTTAAACGGACGTGACGTAACCGAATCACACGCGCGCTGAGGCTCCCGCCCTATGTAAACACACGAGGGCGCGCACCGAGCGGGTACGCTGCGGCAACGATTTCGGATTTGTTTGTTGTGAAGTAGGTAAATATTTGTTTTGTAATAGTAGAAGGCGGCATGTTTAGTTTTGGTAGTACGGCATAACTGATCAGGATCACTTATAATGCCAGGGACGTTGCTGATCTAAGTAAACGTGTGGGAAATTTGGAATGCTTTCGGCATCTGTGAATTTTATGGTGCGAAAAATAATGGCGAAGCTATTTCCATTGGCTGTCTTTAATAAGAAGTTGATTAAATCCTAACCAAGCTGAACTATTTTTCTTAAGAAAACATGTGATTGGAGCTAGTTGGAGACTTCCGTTCGAGATGTTCCGCCAATTTAGAGATATTTAATCGTCTGAAGTGTGTATTTAAAGTCTAAAGTAGTAAGTTATCGGTAAAGTTTCAGTAAATAACTTTTTTGTAATAAAAAAATCTTAATATATTATTTGCTCTAAACATTACAGCAGAGAAGTGTAAGGAGTGGAGAGGAGGGAGAAAAGAGACAAACCCACGCAAACGGAGTTCCATCAATTTAATTTTCGTAATATTTTTCTTACATTTATTTTAATTAGAACCTAAACTCAAAGCTCAGTGTAATATAAGACGCAGTAAGTAACGAGCTACAAGATTTGCCGCGACATTTAATCCTTAATGGCAAGCGCAGACGACCGTTAACAATTCTACGTATTCAGTCGCCCAAAATAAGGTATAAGAAATTCAACAGTTTAATGAACATGTCTGATTATAATATGAACTATTAATTTATAATATTGTGGATGAAAATAACAAAATATTATAATTATCATTATTAATGAATTATTAAGAAATTACGGACATTACGAAACATGATCGTTTTCTTTTTGTTTTTCTAAAAAATATGTGACAATAAATATAATGACCACCTTAACACTGAATTTCCAAGCGCTGCTTCTCTAGTAAAAAAATATCAGTAAATTCAATCTACTGAACTAATATGTTAAAAAATACCTTTAAAGGCGTTCATTTTTGAAACCAGAACAAAATCACGTACATGTTTTAGTTGTGAGTATTTCAGAACAACCTAAATATAGTAATTGGTGATAAAATATCTACACTAATATTATAAGGAGGACAGATTTGATCGTTTGTTTGTTTGCATTGAATTGGCTCCGAAACTACTGGACCGATTTGAAAAAATCTTTCACCAATATAAAGCTACATTATCAGCGAGTAACATAGGCTACTTTTTATCCCGGGGAATATAGATCGGGACTTTTATCCCGGAAAAACTCATTCACGCGGGCGGAGCCGCGAGCAGAAGTCTAGTTTCTTATAATATTTTAAGCACTTTTGTGCCTTGACAACCAAGAGGGACTATTGCCACATGCACCGCCTAATTATATAAAGCTGAGTTTAAAGGTAAAAGTTTAAAGACGACTTGATAAAGGTCGCAGGAACACGCTGGATGCAAGCCGCTTTTGACAGATCCATCTGGAAATCTTTAAGGGAGGCCTATGTTCAGCAGTGATGGCTGATGATGATGATGATAATGAGTTTAAAGGTGTACACTGAAACACATAGTTAACATAAATTATAAAGGATAGAAATAATAAAGACGAACTGGCGAAAGAAACTAGCACAATAATACTTGTAAGCAGCTGCAGCTGTTGGTTACAGTCTTGAATGAACAATTAACTTTTTGAATTTCAATAGTTTCCATTGTTTGCTTAAAATTTCTTTTGTTTATTGTATTTACCCACTGGCCTCTCTGAAAATAGTAGCTGTGACATATACTTGCATTATAAATAATAAGAACCTTTATTTTAGTTTCATGTCTTTATTTTCATATTTTCTAGCAAAATACAGGTAAACATAATTACGTATTACGTGATGGTAAGGAATCACTGTATAACACATTGAATATCCTAGAAAAGTTATGAGTGCTAAATCTATTGAAGAAGAAAATGGGATTGGAATATTTTTTTGCAGCCGTGTAACTGTAAATACCTGTGCGATCTAATTTCTTATAGTTTACTTACCTACATTAAAAATTCAACATAATTTTGTACTAAATTATATCATTCTCTGCAACACAAACGCGACAATCGGAAGCGCAATATCCTGTCATATATTTCGCGAGTCCAGGTATCCGGAGGTTGCACGGTCCCATAATGTCTTGTTTTGTTCCTCGCATGAATATTCACGAGGGGATTTATATGCGTCGCCCGCGGCGTTCGGCTACGATAGTGCGGAATTAGGTGTATGCCGTTATTTTGTTAGTCAGATTTCGGCTCTTGTCGCAACAACACCTTAGATTTTCGGATTAGTTTCCTATTTGTAATTTAATTTTCTGCAAGCACTACTGCAGTAACAACATCAACCAGATTTTGATGGGATATTTAGAGCTATATAGTAAAAGCTATACACACCACTGCACTCACACCCGTGACACATATGAGTCTGGTTCAGAATCTTTCGTTTCTTCCTAACAATGGACATTTGTTCAGACTGAATATTATTAGAGTAATTGAGTAATTCTTAACACGTCATGTACCTGGCTATTTAATTGGCAGGAGAAACGCGCATACGTCGCGAATGTAACAATACAGAATCGTGGACGGTGGACTGCCAGCAATAGGATCGCGACTATATCGCGTCGTTTTGTGATTACATCGCTACTCTTTTGCAGCAAAAAGTCGCCGTGGGCGACCTCCCTTAGGCTTGTATGTGTTTATCGATGACGCCTATCACTCACCACCAAGAGACCCACATGGTCTGTATGGGGTATTAAAAATAGTTTCTACGTAAAATATCTAGAGTCAAAGAAATACAGAACTAGCAAAATCCAGCCTGATCCCCTACTAAATCTCCTACATATGTATAAATTGAAATTTTCTCCATATCGTGCGGAATGTTGAATAATTTATTCAGAGAAATAATCAAGTTGGTTGGCGACATTTTTTCTGTAAGAATTACGGAGATAAATCAAATAGATCACGTTACTTGGGCCTAGCTTACACAGCTTTTTCGGGCGGAAATAAGTGATTAGTTGTGACAAAAATGAACAAACATTATCCTAACATTGATGTGGGATTTAGTTCGATGTGGGCCAAAATAATAAAATGATTTCTTGAATAATAATTAGTTATATTTTCTTTACGTCTTGCCGTCTTAATCGTGTGTCGTCTTACTCTCTCGTTCCTTCCTTCCACACTCACTCATTCTTAACATTCATTATCTCTCTCTTTCCTCCCTGCTTATTACACTTCTTTATCCCTTTCACTCATCTCTGTTCCATATATTCCACCAGTCTTACGTTCCATTCCACTCATCTGCCATAAATCATACTGCATTCCGATCCTACATTGATGTTATAGTTATAATGTATTGTGAGTTAATGTTTTGGTATTTTTTTTGTTATTCAGAACGTTTACCTTGACATTTACTTAATGTACTTACTAAGAGAATATAAAGCTCAACGTCTAATCTCTGAGAGTGACAATCGCAAATCGCAATTCAGTGCTATGCATTGTTTTGTGATTAAAAGAATTTGTTATACATTTATGAGACTTGACATGTAACATCTCATGGTGACGAGCGCAGTGCAACTTTGTAGTTCAGAATATTAAGTGGTGATAATGTTTATGGGCATTCGTAGCACTCCCGTTAATTCGCCGTTATCGAATGTCTCATGGTGTCGAGGGTGTATTGCAGGCCTTTATAATTCGAAGTATTATGTTGTCAGTACTATTGTTTATACGGGTAATCGTAGCACTCTTGTTTTACTGGTGGTATTTTGTATCCGTCCGTACAGCAACCATCGCACATGAAGTGTTAAAACCCGCCGTAGCGGCCACGTGAATATGCCGCGTCGTGGGATCAGCCTGTGTAAATCCGGTTCAAACAGACCGGCATCATTGTGTCGACTGATGAGGGATACTCATCGCTCGTCAGTCGACACTATCCGGACCCCAATCAGCTTACCATCAGGTGCAGTGGGGTCACATTGATGTGCCCGTATAAAAAAGAACTACACTTAAAAGATCCAACACTGTTAACTTCATACTTTGTATTTTCTTTGTGTAAACAGTTTTTCTATGTCAAATAAAATATTTTTCACTTTCATTTCACCTACCGTAGGTCACTCTCTTGGTTTATTCAGTTGTATAAAACTCTGGTACAAAACACACACCATAAATTTAGTACGACACTTCGTTTTACGGCAACAGTTTTTCACATTGACTTGTTTTTTCGTAAATACGTAGCGTTTGGAGCGGTCTTGCCTGATCAGCGGATTCCGAGTAGATTTTGCGGACTTGCCAAAAGTTCTTTCGTCGTAAATCTTGTGAGGTTTGATTTATTACACGAACTGTTTTTATGAATGTTGTATTGTAAGTTCACTGATGAGGAAAGTTAATCAAGTTAGTGTTTTTATATTATACTAGCTTTTGCCCGCGGCTCCGCCCGCGTGTATGAGTTTTTCCGGGATAAAAGTCCCGCTTTATATTTACCCGAGATAAAAAGTAGCCTTTATTACTCGCTGATAATGTAGCTTTATATTAGTGAAAGAATTTTTAAAATCGGTCCAGTAATTTTTTAGTTTATTCTATACAAACATACAAAAATACAAATCTTTCCTCTTTATAATATTAGTGTAGATAAAAATGACTTTTTAATTATGAATTTGTAGTGATTATAAAGTATATCTAAAGTTTCCTGATTACGAAATACAAGAAAATAAGTTGATATTGAGGCTTTGTTATTTTTTCAATCATCAATTATATAATCAGTGATTACAGTGAGTAATGATATAATGTAAAGTATTTACATTATTTCTGTTTCTATCAGTCATGGCGCTTAACATCAATGAGTGACCTGTTTGTCTCTTCATTCATTGTTTATAAAATCAACAAGGTATTATCTAACATAATTCGAACAACTGTCGGCAGGTGGGGCAAAAAGGTTCTCGAGTGGAGGCCACGTACTGGCAAGCGCAGCGTCGGCCGTCCACCTGCAAGGTGGACAGACGACTTGATAAAGGTCGCAGGAACACGCTGGATGCGAGCCGCTTTTGACAGGTCCGTCTGGAAATCTTTAGGGGAGGCTTATGTTCAGCAGTGGACGTCGTGTGGCTGATGATGATTATCTAACATTATTTTATGTAGATTTTTTCGTTTTTACAACCAAAATACCTTATAAACTAAACTCAGATTTTAGGTAAACCGCTTTTACAAATGGCGTCTTTAGTATTCTTTATGTCTGGGGACAAACATTTTCCACATTTAATGACTTACCACTGTGTTTAATTTGTTAAAATACTTTCATTACGATAATGGCTCTTATTGCCTTAGGCTTTCGCATTAACATGGCTTAATTAGAATATTAATCAATCTGGAATATATTAGAGACAATTAATTAACATTGGACCGAAAATAATTTATTTTGTTTACCAGATATTTTACCATTTCGCTTTTTTAAATTTTCTTCTTATTTTTGTGTATGAGTAAACATAAGTAATATGTTTACCGAATTTTGGCAGATTGTATAACTTCGGAAAACTGCTGAGGCATTAGTTAATTTATTAATACCAAATACCTACACCTGTACTGTGTATTACAAAAAATCTGCCAAAAACCTTTCTCCAGCAACTAAAAAAGCAAAAACAGCGCAAGTGAAAGGCTGTTGACCTACATCTCGCGGTAAAGTTTTTCGTAACGCACAGGGACGTGTGCGGCGCACTCTATGTACTCCTAATGACAGCCTCCTTTGAGCACTCACCCGAGATAATTTACGGAGGGTGGGCTGGAGCGAGCGATGAGCGACTGGCGATGAGAGATCAACTGGAAATAATTCTTGAACCTGCTAGATTTATTTAGGTAGTTGCATTCTATCCTCGGGATGTAGCCGCGACAAAACTTAACGAGGTTAACCTTTACTAATGAGATTATACCGAAACTAGACTTCTGCTCGCGGCTCCGCCCGAATGAAAAAGTTTTTCCGTGATAAAAATATTTTCCTGGGACAGAAAATAGCTTATAGCACTCAGGAGTAATGTAGCAGTAGTATTTGAGTTTATCTATTAAAAACAAACAAACAAACAAATCTTTCCTTTTTATAATATGTATATGTGTCAAAATTGCCCGATATGGCGATAGGCTCGCCCCCTATCACATCATGGGACGGAATACGCTTGGCGAAAAGTGGCTGCATTAGTTGTGCCTCTGCCTACCCCTTCGGGGATAAAAGGCGTGAGCATGCGTATGTGTCAAAATTTAAAACGAGCTGCCACTTGGTAGGACTTTGCGATCGCTAGTTATGTCGAGACTACCGTTTGACAACTAGAATGTACTTGATGTAAGTATTTACTACACTATCCAGTGAGTGCTCCTGCGCGGGCTACCCACTTACATATATGCCAATCACCATCTGCCAAAGGAACGGTTCTAATTCCGTTCCGAAAAGACCAAACTGAGCATGTAATGATTAAGACTAATAACCCGACGTATATTTACGTCCCAATAATCGATATTATCGTCTCTGCTTCTAACTTGTACCACACGCGACCTCTACAAAACGCAGCCAAGAATATTACTTTAAGGATAATTATTGTTTTTATTTAAGTCGTGGGACGGATTTCCAAGTGGGTGCACTTTTATAACAAACCCTGTGGGGTCGACGCCGATCCGAACCCCACTTCTGTGAAAAGGTATCTGCGTGGAATGGGGGAAAGATGTTCGTCTAGATAGATCGCTGTCTTCCTGTTGCCTTTTTTTTTATGGCATTGCATGACGAGACGAGCATGCCTGATGGTAAGCGATACGACCACCCATAAACAGTAGCAACACCAACCAGCACCTTGACTTACAAAATACTTTGTGGCATTCCACTGCGCTCGTCATCCTGAGACATAAGATGTTAAGTCCCATTATGTCCAGTAGTTACACTGGCTACAATGTCCTTCAAACCGAAACACAACAGTGCATACACACTGCTGCTTGGCGGTAGAAATAGACATATATATATTGCGGTGGTACCCACCCAGACGGACTTTGACATATGCCTATTGGAGGGTCAATTTTTATAGTAGTCCTTGTATTATTTTATTTATTGGGCATGAGATTTGACGTCCAATGTCTTTAGAGAGAGTGACACAGTGCCCTGCAGTGCTTTGTTATTCAGTCATGTGTGTTGATACTCCTTATAATCAGCATCATGGGAGTATGGTTTCAAAAATATATTTATACCACAATACAGTGCTCAAACCCTTGCCGGTGAAAATATACAAATTGGTGATACCTACAGCTATAAACTGACTTCCGCTGTGGCGTAGTTGTATGACGGTTTGACTGCAGTGCTTAGGTCTCTGGTTTGATTGCCCGGATCGGGGAAATTAGTATTGGTTTTTCCAACGTAGTATCAGCCCAGAGTCTAGAATTTGTGCCCCAAATGCACGGTGAAAAGTGGGTGCACTACTTGCGCCTCTTCCAAACCCTTCGGGAATGAAAAGCACGCGCATGTGCGTGTGAGTGTGGGATCTACCATGTAATCATCAGTCCGTGTGTGTCCACTGTCTTAATAGACCTTCCCTATAGAGCCCTTAACGGTTCACCACCTTTACATACCAACCACTACACGTAGATACGTGTATATTACACATAAACACACGAAGTACGTACATACATTCAAACGTCACGTCCGTTCCTCGTCCCATGTTTTGTAAGAGTTAATTATGTTTAGTAATCCTTTACAAAACAGGGGCGGCGGCGACGCATCGGGGGACAAAGACAATTTTCCAAAGCTCTTCATCCCTTCGAAATTATATTACCAGTTTTAATGGGGAAGTGAATGACAAAAATTTATGTCAAAAGTTACGCCGGCGAGATGAGGTGGATTTAGAACGGTTTATGGGGGTCAAATGTTCTTATTACATGGGACCCAATTTTGAAACGTTTGGTGTGAATTATGAATATCGCGTGGGGATGATAAAGACGTTATTGTTCCGTGTTTTAATAAAATGAACACAATATAATATTATTACTTAATATTCTAGAAAATATTTGCGTTACACATTCATTACTTATCCTTTAAAGGTTATTTGGTAAGACAAAACGTTTTGAATAGCAAATGGTCGAGCAATCAAACGTTTCATAATACTTGA
Organism: Sphinx pinastri; assembly: GCA_947568825.1. Taxonomy (NCBI): domain Eukaryota; kingdom Metazoa; phylum Arthropoda; class Insecta; order Lepidoptera; family Sphingidae; genus Sphinx; species Sphinx pinastri. The sequence goes on from OX387617.1 coordinate 713,404, forward strand.
CATAAAGAAATAGTTAAATTGTATTCATTTTCAAACAAATTATTTATTACTATTTACTTACGGGAACATAATAAATACTGTGTTATTTGTTTTCAAATTAGACTTGAAATATTTACGTAGAATTAATAATATTTTATTTTAAAGCTTCGATGAGACAGAATTCGTCGGTATTTTCTCAGACTCAAACTGAAAATTTTCTTTATTCAAATAGTTTTGTAAAAGCTCTTTTGAATCGTCATGAATCTACCACCGGGTCGGAACGTGTTATCGTTGTGAAGAAGAAGCGGCGCAAGAAACTCCCTCAGCAAACACGATCTGGCAAAATGATATATATTTTTTCCAACAATGTCATTGTACCTCAATTTTTTTAATATTTAAACAACAATTATTATCAATAAATAACATAATAGACACAATTTAATTATAGAACATGTGTGAATCTTAGAAACCTAATCCCAAGCATTTGTATCTTCAAGATAAACTCCTAATAATAACCTTTTTTGCAAAGACGTTCCTCGATAGTAGTTTAAATTTTTTTATTAAAAGATTATCAATGATTTTTTTATATTTAATTGTTTCATAAATTCATAAATTATAAAATAAAAATATTTATAATATGTTTACATGATATTGATAACAACGGCGCAATTTATGTTTCTATATTTAAATAAATTCAAAAATAACTTTAAAATTATCAATACTGTGGGTGTTTCCCGATTGAATAATAATAATTTATTTGATGCCAGCAAAAAGTCATACTAATAATATGCACGCTTCCAAGTACAGAATTAAACCAAAAAAAAATTTACATATCTTTATCTTTATCGACTAATCCTTTATTAAGTAGGTTCTAACCCCAAAATTAGCTTTCTGAATCCGTATCCCCACGTAGGCTTATAGGGGTGCTGATAAACTTTTGTTGCGAGCTTACGAGGTCCACGGACCGCCTTCGCTTTAACGAGATGCAAAACTTTTACGTTTTCGTTTTAATAATAATTGGATTTTGCTTGTTAATTATATCCTAACTTAGTTATAGTTGCTGATAGTGTTTTTAAGGTAGTGGGTTGATTGGCCACTTGATATAGGTAGCTTGCTGTAGAAGCAAAAGTAGTTAGAATTTTAATTTAGAAATGCATCTGAAATAAGCAAGCAACTCACTTGATGCTAAGCATCACATCTGTTCATAAGTAGTATCCACAGAACAAAGAGTAGTACCTACCAATCGCTCAGAATCATGGCTTACAAGTTCTTGCTAGTTACCTACTGTACAACGCTCGACACCCTGCGACATAATATATCGTTGATATGTTAAATTGAATGACAAACTATGATTTTTGATTTTATTAGCGCTAGAAACTCACTTTACATTCGAAGGCGTATTTAATATTTACACTCAAATTTGTAATCACTAGCCTATCGATATAATATAATCCAAGTAGATTGTAATTCGAATCGTAAAGCTCTCGTATTCGAGAGATTGCTTGATTGAATACCATTGCTCTGAATGTTATTGTCATCAGATAGCAATATAGGTTTCAACAAAGCAGGTGATAAGTAGTCCTTGTCAGACTTCATTTGATATCTCAGAATGTCGAGTGCTGGGAGCTGTAGTAGTGAATTGAAACTCATGGTCATGGAAAATTAAGGCTCTAATAACACTGGCAAATTGGAAGCGAATTCATAGCAGGGCAAAGGCGCCGCTTTACATGACCACGAATGAAACAACATGGGCTAAGTAATGTTGCGTTACTATCGTTTGAGGACCGGCGTGGTGCATCATATCGTCTCATTGATCTTATGGCAACGTACTTGGGCTGTAAACCGTGAAGTTCTGGATTCAATTTCACAGTATTTAGATTACTGTAGAAATACTCTTGAGTTTTTCAGAGTCGGAATTGGTATCGTATAAAGCGACTAGTATTGATCGCGGATCCGCCCGCGTGAAATGGGTTTTTCGGGATATAAATATTTTCCCGGGATAAAAAGTAGCCTATAGCACTAAGGAGTAATGTAGTTTATTATTAGTGAAACAATTTTAAAAATCGGTTCAGTAGTACCCGACATTAGCGCGTTCAACCAAACAAACAAACTCTTCCGCTTTATAATCTATATCTATACTATTATATAAACCTGAAGAGTTTGCTTGAACACGCTAATCTCAGGAACTACTGGACCGATTTTGAAAATTCTTTCACTAATAGGAAGCTACATTACTCCTGAGTGCTATAGGCTTTTTATTCCGGAAAACTTTTCCACGCGGGCGGAGCCGCACGCAAAAGCTAGTATTATATAAGTATAGATAGGTTCGCCCACTATCACATTGTAGAACGGATATATTATGCTCATAGTGAGACGTTTTTTGTTACGCCTCCGCATAATTCTCCAAAGATAGAGGGCATGTTTTTATATATGTGTGTGGTAATATGAAATTACTTAGAATTAATAACATAGATTAACCTTTCAACACATAAAACATTCCGACAACAATTATTAAAACAAAGCGAATCATTAAAATTTGCTTCCGTTAGCTATAAAATCCATATAAATTTCTTATGGACTATAAAATTCATGAAGTTATTATAGTCCGTTAAGTAGTTTTTTTATTGAGCACTGGAAAACTTTAGCGCGGTATCTTTTATGCTTTAATGGACTGCACCATTTTACCAAGATAATAATCAATCTATACATTTGTTATTGGCTATTATAGCTACGATTTAGCAAAAAATGATGTACAGAATAAAAAGTACTACTTATTTTAATCTGAGCTCCGAATCTAAATTCTTCGTGTAATAACACAAATCCCTTAACATAATATTAATATCTTAAAATTTTCAGTACCTGAACTATAAAATTTTTGCTTGGTATTTTAGGTTTCATTTTAATTATCCCTAGTAATCATGTGCAAATACCTTTGAAACCTATTAAAATTCCAGCTCACAGTGATGTTTTGAATACCGCTTTACTGAGGAATTGTGCCAAATCCTTAGTAAATTTGAGTTTTTGAAATATGTTTCTGGGGTTAGCATGACCTATATTTTCTAAAATGATTTCTTGGTGAATGGCAGTGGGGAGTGACTTACTGTATTATGTTGTAAAATTGGAATAAGTTTGTTTGGAATAGCGACTACGAACGAAGTTAATCCAATTTTATAAATCGTAATTTTAACACTTATTTATCGTTATGTTGTTAGAGATTGAATTGTTCCGTGTTTGAAGATTTTTGTAGTCAAAATCTATACAAATCCTCATCACGGCTATGTTAGAACGACAACCTGCTCGAGGCTTTGTTTTCTATCAATAAATAAAGTCTAATCAAATCATAACATTTACAGTGAAAAACAATACCTAAACGAAAAATATTGTTCATAAGGAGTTCATCAGCAAATTGGGTTATCGATTTCAGTTCATTGAATTTTGTTATGCAATCGCTCTCCGTAACAGTATATTGGATGCTCAAATGCACATTTCAAAGGGGGTCAAACCCTCTTTGACTAATTTCAGAATACATACCATACATCCGTTGCATCAATCCACAATGTGTGTACCTCTGTGCATCAACAGGATATAATGTATATTATTGAACAACGCTTACTCATACTCAAGCCTTATATCCCCGAAGGGTAGGCAGAGGCGCAACTAGTGCACTCAATTTCGCCGTGCGTATTCCATACTCCGGGCTAATACTGAATAGAAAAATCCAATATCACTTTGCCCGACCCGGGGATCGAACCCGAGACCTCAGCATTGCAGTCATATCGTAATAAGACTACGCCACCGAGGCAGTCATTATTGAACAACTCAAATATAATTCCCAAATTTCCCCGGGGGACTAACTAACCGAGGCCGTCAGTAAAGGTCGATGGCTGATGGTATAGTAATGTTTGGCAAATGAATAGTAAATATTTTACTAGCTTATTGGTTTGTAATGACGATAAGTCAAATCTCTTTCGACTTTTAAAAAACTTGTTAAGCAACATTATTTGTCACTGTCCTAAAATTGTATTTCTATTTTCTTTATATTATATTATACCTTTGGTAATATTTATGCTAGTGTTTATTGTATTATGTGTATGTATTTTATTATTATAAACATATATTGTATGCAATAGGAGTTATTATATTATTATATTAGTAAGTACATCGTCATCTTTTACATATCATAGTATTTACTTCATCTTTCTGTATCAGTCGACACCCCTCTATTAAATTTCTTATCATCTCCAATCCATCCAAAGGTTGTCTGTAAGAAATTGCGGAATGCGATAAGACCGCCAATTGTACTTGTGTTTTTATCATCTTAGTTTTATTTTATGTTTATACATTCACCTTAGTTTGATGTACAATAAAGTGTTAAATAATAATAAATAATAATAATAAGTTCGGAAAATTGTATAAATCATGGAATCCTAGTATTTGTGTTTATATTTCACTCGTTAGTTAGCAGGGCTGAAACAAATGCACTTCCTGACGGACTTTCGGTAATTGTTTTAAGTTTGCGTAATCGGTTATATTTTTTTAATTCTAAAGCCATTGTTAACCGAGGCCTTTTATATTATGGTAGTCGTATGAATAATCGTCGTGGAATGTTGGCATCTATGATACAGGCATTTAAGCCCAGTTTGGGCATAAGCAAACTGTAAGGTACATCGTGTAACGTAAGTGAAGTTTTTTATTATTATTATTTAATAATAAGCGAAGCGGCGATAGCCTAGTTGGGAGTGGAACGGACTGCCGAGACGAATGTCCGCAGGTTCAAAACCCAAAGGCACGCACCTCTGACTTTTCTAAAAAGTTATGTGTCTATTCTTTGTGAATTATCGCTCGCTTTAACGGTGAAGGAAAACATTGTGAGGAAACCTGCATATCTGAGAAGTTCTCTGAGTTTCAAAGGTATGTGAAGTCTGCCAACCCGCACTAGGCTAGCGTGGTGGACTAAGGCCTAAACCCTCTCAGTAGTAGAGGACGCCCGTGCTCAGCAGTGGGCAGTATATAATACAGGGCTGGTATGGTATGGTATGGTATGGTATTATTTAATATATTATCATCAAATTCACACTGAAAAATAAATAAATGCATTATAATATTATCTTGTTAAACATTTCCTTATATAAGGTTACTGGAACACAAAGTAACACGTTACATAACCTTACAAATTTGAAAATTGCCTTTCAATCCTACATTGGTTACAAATTAAAACCTTATTAGGGACTTTTCCCATCAAAATCCTCGTCCCAAAAGACCGGTCGGCGCAGACTAAATAATTTGTTCGTTGAATAAAAACGTGCGATGGTTAACGTCAATTAAGACATAAATATCCAATATTAGGGTAACCACACGCTGACAGGTTTGCATTTGCGATAAGTAATTAAATGACAGGGGATTTTTTATAGTTACCTACTTTTACGTGTATGTTAGGTTAGGTTAGTTCTGTAGTGTCTTACACCCGTATTCTCAAACAATACTATGAGGACGCACAGCGCCCGAACGCATAGTGTCGGCAATTGCATAGTTTTCTTTGGCCTTGTTTATCTGACAGCCAACTGAATCAAAAATTTATTTTAATATTATCCAATCACGGCGTCCTACTTTACACTTTGCCTTTGCCTACACACTGCGAAGTTTGTCATGCCGAAAGCACTGAGAACAGACTGATTATTATAGCATTGAGCTGTCCTTAGCTAAGTAACTTTTGTGAATACGGGCGTTAGAGTCTTGTATTTTGACATTTATGATTTTTTGGATAATAGATTTTGTGCAAATACTGTAAATTGCCGCAACGACCTTGTCAATTGTGACCCCTAACATACGGCAAAATAATACTTCGTTTTTATGTCTAGCGGAACGCAAGACTAATATTATTTTATAACAAAAATACATTACTTTCCAAAAGACTAAGTAGATTTTTTATCATCTTACATTGTTATCCTTACAAAAATACAAGCAGAAATGTTAACATTGTCAACTTTACTACGACAGGATGTGCTCTAAAAAGCCGAGCAAATAAACGAGAAGTTCGTAATTGTCCCGCACAATGGCCGCACTATGGCGACACTAGTTCCCGTCGAGTCATTACCGGTAGGAAGCGAGCTCAAAGGAAGCACGACTACCGTCATTTTTGTACTTACTAAAAGAAATACCAAATTGATTTTAAATTAAATCCGACTGACGGAAGCCACGCAGACGCCATGTTTCTGCACAGAAGTATTAAATTAATGCTAGGAGATGGATTTTGTACTTTAGTGTCTTATTTCCTCGCGTAATGTTAATGGAGTTTGACATCGATTTCTAAGAAATCTTGTACTACAGATCTATCTACATAAGTACTAACCATCCAAATCCATCAGAGGCATTAACTTATAATAAATCTAGACATCTTCACAATCTTTCTCATTACTCCCATTTCCATTTACACAATTCTTTTAACTCCTCTCAATAGGCGTCCTGTAAAACCCAATATGTAAATCTAATTATAACCCACCTCACGCCTAACAAATAAACAGCTATATTAAATTCGCTCCGATTCACAAATAGGGCTAATGTAAAATAAAACGAGCCGATGTTTTCAGCGCGAATTTCATTTGGGGGAATTAAATTGAGTCTCAGCCTCCCGGGAAGCTGAAAGCAAGCCCATTGAATTCCAGTTATTTGTTGACGTACGACAGTTTTGATGTCTTAATTAGGTAACCTTTGGAAGTGTTATTATATACAGGTTGTAGCACAAAGAGATATCAAATATAATTAAAACATGATAGAAATCATCGAATTGTCACAGACTTCGTCAATATAAATTACTAGTTATCAAGAATACTAAAGCAAGATGAACAGACGATTTGATAAAGGTTGTAGTAACACGCAGGGTGCGGGCCGCTTTTAATAGGTCCGCCTGAAAATCTTTTGGGTACAGCATAGTGGCTGATGATTATGATAATGTAGGATTAAAACACCTAATATTATACATTATTTATTTAACATCAGTGTCGGAGCATTGTTTCAGTTTAAATAATAATGTAGTTTATAGAATTTCTAAGCATAATAAAGTTTTTGGGTATTGGTTTTCGAGATTTCTTCATAGAAGGACATAGGACTTTTATAGAATTAGACAGAAAGGGATACTAATGATATTACCAGCTAAAGCTTCTACTGGTGGTAGGCAACTTCCGTCTGGGAAGGTATCACCGCATTGTCTATTTCTACCGCTAAGCAGCAACTTACACTGTATTGTTCCGGTTTGAAGGACATTGTAACCAGCGTAATTACTGGGCATTATGAGACTTAACATCTTATGTCTCAGGGTGACGAGCGCAGCGATGTGCCACGCAGTACTTTGTAATTCAAAGTTATGTGCGGCGTTGCTTCTGTTTATGAACGGTCGTATCGCTTACCATTAGACAAAAGGCATGCTCCTCTCATCATTCAATTGTAATAGGTTACGGTAAATACCATAGCGGTGATAGCCTAGTTGGGAGAGGAACGGACTGCCGAGACGAATGTCGGCAGGTTCAAAACCCAAGGGCACACACCTCTAACTTTTCTAAAAACTTGTGTGTGTATTCTTTGTGAATTATCGCTCGCTTTAACTGTGAAGGAAAACATCGTTAGGAAACCTGCATATTTCATAAGTTCTCTATAAGAATTTCGAAGGTATGTGAAGTCTGCCAACCCGCACTAGGCCAGCGTGGTGGACTAAGGCCTAACCCCTGTCTGTAGTAGAGGAGGCCCGTGCTCAGCAGTGGGCAGTATATAATACAGGGCTGGGTGCATTGCATTGCATTGCACGGTAAATACCATCAGGTGAACCCTGTAATAGCAATAATAGTGATATAACGCAGACAAAGATTTAGTTCAAGTTCTAGTCATTCAGTTTTTGTAGGCTACAATATGTTTGTCGTTGCGGTCAAGAACTCTAATAAATGTTCGTGGAATGTTGAAGTAAGACGTTCATAGTGTCAATAACTAGCCCCTTTCGCTCAGAAACCAACTAAAATCGACTTTCAAATACGAACGGCCAAGTTTAAAAGAATCCGTTAGGAAAATTCTTTTAGCGTTCAAGGAATTAAGTCAGTGATCTAGTTTGAAGTTTTTCTTAGTTCTAGTACTATCTAGTTTCATTAGCTTCCATGATCTGGTAGCGTGCATCTATTAAAAGCTAGGCCTTGATTTCCAAGGGGAAAAGCAAAAAAATGACATCTAATGTTTTAGTGACAACCGCTATGTTTTTTTTTATGGCATTGAATGACGAGACGAGCAGGCCGTTCGCCTGATGGTAAGCGATACGACCACCCATAAACAGTAGCGACACCATCCAGCACCTTAAGTTACAAAGTACTATGTGGCATTCCACTGCGCTCGTCATCCTGAGACATAAGATGTTAAATCTCACTATGTCCTGTAGTTCCACTGGCTACAATGTCCTTAAAACTGAAACACAACAGTGCATGCACACTGCTGCTTGGCGGTAGAAATAGATATTGCGGTGGTACCCACCCAGACGGACTCTTACATATGAGGGACATACCACCAGTAAGAAAGTACTATATGTAATTTACATATTATTAGGATAAAAGTTTTGTAACGGTATTTGTAGCGTGCTAACCAGATATGAAAATCAGTCGAAATGTCAAACTAATAGTGGAAGTGTCAGTTGGGTGTATAAAAAGGCTGCCGTATCGATGTGCACTCTCATTCCGGCTCATTCTGCTCATTCGTGCTGAGTCTCGTAGTCGATCTCAGTCGTAGTCTTAGTGACAGTTGAGTAAGTTGATCATTGACTTTCATGCTGGTCAGTTAAGTGCTGATATCTTTGTAAAAGTGTTTCTATTAAATGTGTTTATGTAAAACCAGTGATAAATGTGCTTATGTAAAAACAGTAATAAATCGTTTTTATTTAAATCAAAATGGCTTCTGTTTCTAACATCAGAAGTGAGATAAACAATCAATGCCCACAGAAATAGATTGTGCTCACTACATATGTACGCTATGTGGAATACATCGTACGATGGAGATATTTGACTACCTGCAATTTACGGGAAAAAAGAAATTGCGCTGAGTAATGTTGGAATAAGGATTAGACTACAACGTGAATAAAAGTGGACAAGTGTCAAACATAACCATCGCATGTTCATTTCTGAAGTCATGTGCATACCGCTTCAAATGAACAAGGATCTGCGTGTGTACCGTGATCAAACTGTTTGTGTACCGCGATCAAACTGTTGGTGTTCAAACGTTCCTATTGGTTTGCAAACGTTCCTGTTGGCGTTCAAACGTTCCTGTTGGTGTGCAAACGTTCCTATTGCGTTCCGGTAGATGTGCTGCCGTATGGTGCGTCGTAGTGGGTTTCCCGGGCAACGTGACTGCACGGTTGTGTAGTACCGGTTGATGCCAACTGCTGCATCACATATCACGTGTGGCTATCTGTGACGACAGATATGATGCTTACTGCAGCGGTAGAGGAAGTCTGGTATCGTATGACCCATAACCCTTGTTTGAGGGTTCTGGTTTCTTTTATTTCTTGGTAACCTTTACAAATATTGAGATCTTGTTTAACAAGGCATGTGCAGACATGGATTAACGAACATTTTGTGGTTATTGTTGGTACAGAGTCGTCCCTAAACTTAAGGACTTGGAAAAAACTACCTGTTGTAGTAAACAATGACTGTACATGGCCTTGGTTGACAAAAGCGATCTAGGTGCATAGTGTTCGGTCTGAAGGATTGCTGGCCTTCCTTGGTCAAGGTTTCGGATTGCAACACTGCACTGTTTAAAATTTTGGATTAAGAGCGAGTCAAGCGATAATTTTGAGGTTGTCCTCATGTTAAGATGAACTACTGAATTCCTAGTCAAAGTTTGATGCGAATCTTAATCAAAGGTCAGAATAGGCCGAACGGTGTGTTTCTGTTTTGGTTTTTCTTTGCTTGCAGGAACAAGAGATCTGTGTAGTGTGTGCCCAGTGCAGAGCAGCGTACTCCATGCTGTGCGGAGACGCGCGGTGCATGCTGTGCGGATACGCGCTCGAGGGCGTGCGGGTACGCGCTCCTGTGCGTGCGGATACGCGTGCCTCTGGCTGCGCTGGAGAACTGCGCGCTCTTGGCGATGCGGTGCGTTGCTGAACTGCGCGCTCCTGGCGCTGCTGAACTGCGCGCTCCTCGCGCTGCTGAACTGCGCGCTCCTCGCGCTGCTGAACTGCGCGCTCCTCGCGCTGCTGAACTGCGCGCTCCTCGCGCTGCTGAACTGCGCGCTCCTCGCGCTGCTGAACTGCGCGCTCCTCGCGCTGCTGAACTGCGCGCTCCTCGCGCTGCTGAACTGCGCGCTCCTCGCGCTGTTGAACTGCGCGCTCCTCGCGCTGCTGAACTGCGCGCTCCTGGTGATGCGCTGCGCTGCTGAACTGCGCGCTCCTGGTGATGCGCTGCGCTGCTGAACTGCGCGCTCCTGGTGATGCGCTGCGCTGCTGAACTGCGCGCTCCTGGTGATGCGCTGCGCTGCTGAACTGCGCGCTCCTGGTGATGCGCTGCGCTGCTGAACTGCGCGCTCCTGGCGATGCGGTGCGCTGCTGAACTGCGCGCTCCTGGCGCTGCTGAACTGCGCGCTCCTGGCGCTGCTGAACTGCGCGCTCCTGGCGCTGCTGAAATGCGCGCTCCTGGCGCTGCTGAAATGCGCGCTCCTGGCGCTGCTGAAATGCGCGCTCGTGGCGCTGCTGAACTGCGCGCTCGTGGCGCTGCTGAACTGCGCGCTCCTCGCGCTGCTGAACTGCGCGCTCCTCGCGCTGCTGAACTGCGCGCTCCTCGCGCTGCTGAACTGCGCGCTCCTCGCGCTGCTGAACTGCGCGCTCCTCGCGCTGCTGAACTGCGCGCTCCTCGCGCTGCTGAACTGCGCGCTCCTCGCGCTGCTGAACTGCGCGCTCCTCGCGCTGCTGAACTGCGCGCTCCTGGCGCTGCAGGCTGCGCGAATACGGAACGACACGCTCCACTATGCTTACAGTGGCACGGATATCAGGCACAGGCGACTGGCAAGCTCGACTCCGGCATGCGCGGGCCTTATCGTGTGGTCAAAGCGCTTCCCCATGGCCGATATGAGCTAAAACTGCTGGCAGGCTCCTATGGCAAATCAACGCAAGCTGCGGCCGAGTTTATGGTACCGTGGCGCGGGGAGTGGACTCCTGAGACGTGCGCTGTATACTTCGAGGGTGAACATGCATGTGTATGATAAGCTAACGTCGTGCCTATGTCATACATATGTAGATTTTTCATGTTACGCTAACGTCGTGCCTATGACATGTGTGTGAGAAATAAGCTAACGTAGTGCCTATGTTTCTCGTTAACGGAGATAGCTAACGTAGTGCTTCCTCTCTGGTGTGTGGTGAACATGCATGTGTATGATAAGCTAACGTCGTGCCTATGTCATACATATGTAGATTTTTCATGTTACGCTAACGTCGTGCCTATGACATGTGTGTGAGAAATAAGCTAACGTAGTGCCTATGTTTCTCGTTAATGGAGATAGCTAACGTAGTGCTTCCTCTCTGGTGTGTGTGAGAAATAAGCTAACGTAGTGCCTATGTTTCTCGTTAACGGAGATAGCTAACGTAGCGCTTCCTCTCCGGTGTTTGTGTGAACTATAGTACTTATGGTTCACTGTGTAAGATTATATAAAGCGCTGAAGATTTATTTTCAGTGTTTCTAATTAAGATGTTGTTTATGTTCTCAGGCGCAGATAGCAATGATGATAATTCGGAGTCCACGCCTGAGCGATCCGCCGTGCCCAGCGGAGAGCCTTCTGACGAGAGGATGACGGAGCCTGTACCTGGCACTTTCAGATCTGCAGAAGAGATCGAAACACGGGAGAACGAGGACGTCCTCCAGTCAGGAGAGGCCGTATTAGGATAAAAGTTTTGTAACGGTATTTGTAGCGTGCTAACCAGATATGAAAATCAGTCGAAATGTCAAACTAATAGTGGAAGTGTCAGTTGGGTGTATAAAAAGGCTGCCGTATCGATGTGCACTCTCATTCCGGCTCATTCTGCTCATTCGTGCTGAGTCTCGTAGTCGATCTCAGTCGTAGTCTTAGTGACAGTTGAGTAAGTTGATCATTGACTTTCATGCTGGTCAGTTAAGTGCTGATATCTTTGTAAAAGTGTTTCTATTAAATGTGTTTATGTAAAACCAGTGATAAATGTGCTTATGTAAAAACAGTAATAAATCGTTTTTATTTAAATCAAAATGGCTTCTGTTTCTAACAATATAGTACTTTCTTAGTTATGGATGGTGTTGTTACTGTTTATATCTAGACTTAGGTACTAACAGACTGCAAGGGCTGCGGTTGCATGCACATGCGCACCACGCGACCTTCGAAGGGAGAGAGAAGTATTGCGGAGTTTTAGTCGGTTACGACCGGTTGGTCCGCAGATATCGGTAAATGAAAGTGTTAAAAAAGCTTTACCAACGCCAATCAGCTTCCATGAATATAATGAATATTTTTTCAATTATGAAATTTGCAGCATCAGTATTAATAGCTGTTGCAATATGTAATAAAAAATATAACTTCAGTATATCAGCCTGGCGTCTAGAATTATGTGCATAATGTGGGTGTGGTCTCTGCCTAACCCTTTAAATGACGTGATGCTATGTAGGTAAGCAGAAATAATCTTTTAAGTAAACTTGCTCACGATCAATCTTATTCCGCAGACAAGTCCTCGACAACGGCACGCTGGTGTTCCTCCCCTTTGCTGCGATCCAGTATCGACAAGATGTCCACGCGACGGTGTACCGCTGCCGCGCACACAACGCGCACGGCGTCATCGTCTCGCGCGAGATGAGGACACAAGCTGGTGAGTATTATGTTTACTGATCATTTTTAAACTGCTGCCATTACGCTATCTCTATTGTCTATAACCATGTGACCGGCGCTGTGCACTTTGATTAGTATCATTAGTTATAAGTACCGAACACTTGAAGTAAACCTCTCTGTGTGTACCAATCTGAGGGAAACGTTTAAAAAAACAGAAAACGTATGTTTTTAAAATACTCGCAATATTTATTCCACGTATAGTGCTTGAAAGATTTGAATAATGCATAAATTCTCATATGTAACATTCTTCTTTCCGTTAAAGTTGTTCCACAATGGGAACGTGCATAATTGGCATTGCATTATTGTTAAAGTTGCTCGCTTGTTAACTCGCAGACTGAAGTTAACTCCAACGAGCATATAAATGCTTCTAAGTGAATATAATGTGAAACAAAAGTATGCGTCATATTTGAAACAGTGAACATAGGTGCACTTGGTATAACACTATACCTACTATACCTACTGGATCTCTCGTATGCAGGCTTTTCAATGTTTTAATATTTTGACAATTTATATGGACAAACCCTATGTATATACTGGGTGTTGTTTAAAAAGAGAGTGTAATTATTATACTTAATATGTCAGGACAATAGTATTGCAGTTTCATGCAGTACTTTGTAAACAGTAAGTATTGGATACCATTGGTACATTTTTTTATTTTTTTTTATTCGGGCACGACAAAGTGACTGCACCTCGCCTGATGGTAAGAGCGATGCCGTCCAGATAGAGTATCGAATGGCAGTAGATGGTTATCTAATGCCATTCGACACAATCATGCCGGCCTACTAAGCTGCTTCTTCACGCTACGGCGGAAGGACCCAGGATTATAGGAAGCAGGGGAACACGTGCGCCGGCAAACTATTCCAAAGCCTGATGGTGCGGCAAAGAAAAGATTTAGCGAACCTATTGGTTCGGGCCGAGCTGGTTTTAACCATCAAGCTGTGGCTTCGCATGCCAGCACGCGTGGTGAGGAAAGGAGAGGAAGGGATCAGATTAAACAATTCCTCAGAGCATTCGCCATGATACAGACCGTAGACACGCTTAGAGAAGCGACATCCCTCCGCAACTGTAGCGACTCCAAGTTGCTCGTCACGTCTGCATCATTCACAATGCGGATGGCCCGCCGCTGCAATCCATCCAAGGCATATAGCAAGTATTGGGCGGAACCGTCCCAGAGGTGCGAACAGTATTCCATACCCGGCCGTACCTGTTCTTTATACAAGCGGTAGATTTGACCGGGCGTGAAAAACCGACGCACCGACGCACATTGTATGACCATAGCGCTTACCACAATGCAATCGACTTGAGAATTGTGATTAACTAATTATAATATTACTAGCCTTTACTAGCTTCGCCCGCGTTAAAAGAATTTTCGGGATAATAGGCGTGCAATATATTTTCCCGGGTTAAAAGTTATCTATGTGCTATTACAGACTATAATCTATCTCTGTGCCTACTTTCATCCAGATCCGTTCAGTCGTTCTGGTGTGGTTGAGGAACAAACATCCAAACTTTCGCATTTACAATATTAGTATAGATGATATATATTTATTTATTCAAAAGATGTTCATTTTAATACAATATTTTAATACCAACTCGTTTCATAAGATGAAAGAAAAAAGAAATGAAATTATTCGTCACCTCGTCTCCGGGAAGTCCGGGCCGGCGGGCCACCCTTCTAATAACATTTGCAAACACAAAATATTTACTGAACATACTGCTTCTCCATTTTTAGAATTACATTAACTTGATGTGACAATCGCATGTTAACATTCTGACTTGTCGTCAAGGTATATTTTACTCAAAGCGAAGGTCCTTTCTTTTTTTAAATGATTTTATTGTTTAAGCGGACAAACGAACATGTGGTCACTTGATGGTAAGAGGTCTCCACTGCCAATAAACTTCTATAATACCTGATGAATAATATATACACTACCAGCTTTAAACGAAAGAAATATTGATTAGGGGAAGCGAGGTGTTTGGGCCTCTAGGAATATCACCCACCATACGAAAAGCAACTGCAGACTGTATATTTATGTTTAGATTTCCGTGAGTATTTTTTTATCTAAGTGGTGATGATTTATGATATTTCAATGTATATTATGTATTGTATTATGCTCTCTGCTGGCCGAATAGCTGTTATATCATCTCGGAGGTGTAGTTATTTATTTATGAAAAGTTACATGTTCAATGCCCTGCAGTGGAAAATATTATTTTATTATACACACACGCACACACTCACGCCTTTTATCCCCGAAGGGGTAGGCAGAGGCGCACCTAGTGCACCCACTTTTCGCCGTTATTCCGTCCCATGATGTGATAGGGGGCGAGCCTATCGCCATACCGGGCACAAATTCCAGACTCCGGGCTGATACTCAAGATCACCTTGCCTGACTCAGGGATCGAACCCGAGACCTCAGCATTGCAGTCGTACTGTAATACAACTACGCCACCGAGGCAGTTCATTATAGTTTATTTAAACTTCACTCTCTTCCCTGTACACGTTAAGTAAGTGTGGTAGCTAAAGGATTCCGGTTTTGCAGTAAAATGTATTTTTGATGCAAATAAACATCTTTTCGCAAAGTTCCTAAATCTTCCTTGTTGTAGTCACTTCATCTTAATTCAGTCTATTATTTTTGGTCTTCTAATTTTTACTCTTAGTATTTCCATTATGTCAGTCGTAATCATGAAATATAAATTATATTTCTAATTCTTAAGAATCATTTTAACTTAGTACTCAAAATAAGCAAAAATAATATCCAATTGCACACCACTTTATTCAATTCCATTATAAAACTGTTTTCAAGTTTGCAAGAAGATTCCGGCGAGAACCATCTGGAACGAGATTCTCCGATCCATTGCAAGCTCATTTTCCTGCAGGGCGTATTTCTTCTTTCTTTTTGTCCTCAGTTGCGAGTGTTTTGCGCTTCGTTAGCCCCATCGGTGTCCCAGTGTCGAGTTCCGAGGCGGTTGCTTTCATTTCATATTTCAATTAATAGTTTAAACCGCTACAGCCAATCAGCAGCCGTGATTTCAATTAACTTTAAACGAGCAATTGTTCGACTTCAAATAGAGAAGTTAAAATTTTTATAGACATAAAAATCGATACAGGTAGCTAAAGTAGAGAAACTGCCCATAATTCACCAATTCGATCCAACCCTTCTGCATGCACCCCAACTCACACATTGATGAATGCTGTAGAAAGGTGAAGCAAAATATCAAGATCGATAAGTTGCCTTTCGTTTTTGTACACTCTTTTCTGTTGTGTTTTTTTTTTAACTTAACACAATGACTCTCGTTGGGCAATGTTCAAATTAACAACATTAGAATCATGCTACACTGAACATAAGGTTTGCCATGACAAATCAAAAACCTCTATTATTGCCTCTTTATGTATATTTACTACGTTTTGTCTTGTTTTTTTTTTGCGTTTATAAAGAATTGAAAATTTTACTAGCTTATAATGGAAATGGAAATTCGGCAATTCCAGTGCGTTTTTTGCACGAATTTGTTCCGTTTTCCATCATACGCTACGTCTGGGCCGCGGGATTCAGAAACTTCGTTTTTTGTTGTAAGTCTCATTTCAAAGGAAAACATCACACCAGTTTTTGTGCAACGAATGTTATCAAAGCAAAAAAAAATAGCATTTTTTTTCATCTTAAAGAGATTGACATATCATTATATGATGGTTTATTTTACATATCCTAATCTCATGGCCTTCCACAGTTTGTAGATGGAACCGTTTTGACTATTTCTGACGAGAAGCGGCACTGTGTAAGCGTAGTTATGTTTTGGTTTGTCATTTAATTCGGCAAACTGTAAAATCCAAGATCAATTCAATTTAATGATCAAAAATAACTATCAATGTTTGATGTGAACATAAATGTTAGTTTTATGGTAGATAGTTCCCAAGTCATAGCTTTAAGAATGTAGGTACTACACTGAGTACCTACATTCTTAAAGCTATGACTCTGGTGCTTAATGCAGATTATTTCTCAGCGCATTATATTTCAAAAGCTTTGAATTAAGAATCTAGGTATGATAGAAATTAGCATATAACGTTTTTCCAAATTTAGTGTCATGTTTATATTTTGGTTTATGATGTTGATTGGGATTCAATTACGCATATTCCTATTCCCACAAAATAGTTCTAAGTTTATATTTACCACGTCATGTCAGTGAATATTTTCTAACGGATCTCCGTTTTTAAATATTCGGCAGAATTCGCTTGACTTGGACCTCCTTTCCCATTTAATTAATTTCTTCATTGTCACGTTTGTCTTCAAGTTGTGTATACACATCAGGTAAGGTTCCGGCGGATAGACCCAGCGTGTTCATCAGCCGAGACCCTGCAAGATGTAGGCGTATCCTCCTTGATCAGTGCTCGTATTACCCCGTGCATGCGATTCCGATAGACGCAGCGCTTTTCCATTCCTCAGTGTATAGAAATAATATTCAGTAATGAACCCAACCCAGTGGACGATAGCCTAGTTGGGAATGGAACGGTCTGCCGAGACAATGTCCGGCGGTTCAAAACCCAAGGCACACACCTCTGATTTTTCGAAGTTATGTGTGTATTGTTTATCAATTATCGTTCGCTTTAACGGTGAAGGAAAACATCGTGAGGAAACCTACATACCTGAGAATTCTCGATAAGAATTTCGAGGGTATGTGAAGTCTGCCAATCCGCACTAGGCCAGCGTGGTGGACTAAGGCCTAACCCCTCTCAGTAGTAGAGGAGGCCCGTGCTCAGCAGTGGGCAGTATTTAATACAGGGCTGGTATTATTATTATTATTATTATTATTATATAATGAACCCAATATCACTTTGCCTGACCCGGGGATCGAACCCGAGACCTCAGCATTGCATTCGTACCGTAATATAACTACGCCACCATGGCAGTCAATGAGTCTGGAAATGTGCCCGGTAAATGGCAATAGACTCGCCTCCTATTACATGGGACCTAATATAGATGGCGAAATGTGGGTGTGATACACCTCTGCTAACCCTGAAAAGAGAAAGGCGTGACGCTATGCGAAACAAGCCATTAATAATTTCAGATTCTTTAAAAAATTTGGGATTCCAGGCATATGTGGGTGCTTTAACTGCAGCCATATAGCCATAATAAAACACACGTTAAATGAATACCGACTTTTTTAATCAAACGTATTTTCACTCCATTCATTGCCATTGAAGTTCAACATCACGGTACCTGACGCGCCGGGAGCTAGACAGCGAAAAAAGCCTACAACGCTCATGATTCCTGGCCATATGCTAGTTTTTATCGTACCTAGATTCTTAAGTCTCAGCTTAAGAAATATACTGCGTTGAGAAATAATCAAGCACTGCGACTACTGTGTATTACCTGTATCGAGCAACAGAAGCACTCATCGCAGAGGATATGCCCACGTCTTGCTAGGTACCGGCTGGTGGATACCGTACTTTACTGGGGTCCATCAGCCGGTACCTGGCCTGATGGGGGTAGCATGACATGAAGACATCGGTTAAGTTTGAAGATATAGAAGAAACGGGAAAAGTATTTAGAATCAAGTCAAGCAAGCTCTAGTAAAGATAAGGATGTGAAGACGTAACGTTAACCAATATGTTTCATTCTAGGGTATAAATCTGTGTGTATTCTAAACATTTGTGAGTTTCTCTTCCATCCATAACTATCTGTATATAAAAAATGTAAGAAGCACTCATTTCGACGAATATGCTCACGTCTTCCCAGGTACCGGTTGATATGGGTAACATGACCTGAAGACAAAGGTGATAAACAAAGAAATGGAATTACCTAGAAAGAAAGATCAAGTCAAGTGAGCTCTGAGGAAGATTGAGAAGACGAAACTGATCAGAAAACGAATGCACGCCGCGCTGGTTAGAGACTGAAAACTAGACAAGTTAATATATATATTTAATTAATCTCTTATTTTATAACTATGCTTTCAAAATGAGAAACATTTACAAAGAATTGCCATTGATTATTTGACATTCAACTAGCCTTTGGTTAACATAAATGTGCGTATTTTTTCATGCCTGGGATTTTATGACTTACGTTCGTGTAATCAATGCACGAAGTAGGTCATTCCCATATAAATATCGATTGATCACATACCTGGAGTTGTCGTTTTTCCGACACCATCCATCATGAGGCGTACCTGTAGTTAGTGCGGACAGCGCTTGTTTTTCAAAAAGCCAGACCAGACCTGGCGCCGGCATGTAAATTGCAATCTATCATAATGTGATATCACCCTACATGTAAATGTATGAAATATACATAATAAGGCCATCTTCACTTTACAAATGAATATGGGAGCTTGGTGATTGGAGCGTTGTTATTTTTCTAACTCACCAGTAACTACATAACGATAATAGCATGATAGATTATATAGAATATCAACTGACGAGATCCGTTTTAAAAGCCAATTATGCAATCCACTGCTGGTCAGATGATTTGACTGATTTTCATAGGGTTGTTATAACCGATCACTCTGATCTGATGTTGTTTAGGTAGCTGTTGTCTTTTCGTTAAGCGGCGTCCAGCACGACTTTGTCCACAAAGGAGATATCGGCTTTTTGTATGGATGCTGGGCCTCAAAATTTAACCAGGCTCAAACTTTATAGATATTAAACCAACAACAATATGGATCTCGGATTCATTCAAAAAATATTCTTAGACCCCTCCATTTATAACTTTTTTTTTAAAAACGTTCATATTATACTTCGTCCAACCATTTATTTAACCTTTGACATATGCTCGCCTATCAAATATAATTGTTGATAAGGAATAGACATTGATGTAAAATACAAACCGGAGTAGAAAACAAAGTAATTCACTACTTTATGGACGCCATTTTTTCTTTTCCATACGATATTAATTATCGATCGATATTCGTTAAACCCATTGATTGTGTAACAAAGATAATTCAAAACTTTTTCATTGAAAAATAAAATGTGTGTAATGTGTTAATTTTTGATGTTTCGTAATAATAAATACAGTGGTTTATTTTAAGACATAAAATAATGACCCGCCTAATTGATGTTGCGAAATAATAAAAACATTTAATGTAGTGCTAAAACTAAACACAACTGGTTTATTTTAATACATAAAATATACACATTTAATCGCTTAGGCATGTTTATAAAATAATACAAAATGTTGAGCAAAAATAACATTTAAATGTATTTAATCGACCAAAACTTCTTCATAAATAAAATCGATTGTTACAAGAAATCGAATCGGTAACGCATTAGTATATCCCCAATAAATAAATGGTTGGACAGAGTATTTAAAGTGTAGTTTCTAGGCAAAATAACATTGCACAAATCTCAAAATCGGAGGACTTAAAATTATACAATTTATTTCAAAGGCCTAGTTTTTGGGAGAAGGAATTTTAGGCCATAGTTATAGTAGTTATGCCCGTTTTTGGATATGTACTTTCTGAAAACATGCACGACAACCCTATGAATGCAGATAGAGTTAATATCAAGCTAATTAATCATAATATTAATGAAGTATCAAAAATTTACGCGACGGCGCTGTTAATTATGTGCTGCAAACAATACTTGATATGGAGACGACTGTACGTACAGGCCTAGCTATAGCTTTCACATGGGGGGGTCCTACGATATAAAAAAATTAGTGACGTGGGTTCTTGCATTGCATGACACCATATACCCCCCCCCCCCCCCCCCCGCATTACGTAATATATTAGAGTGTGGACATTTTTTGAAAAGCTGATCGGGTCCAGATCCCCAAAATGTCAGCGGTCAGTGGCGGAGCGTGGTTTATTGCGTGCGTGATGAACGACCGGTTTGATTGTTTTATAAGCATTAATTGATCATTGCATTATCTTAATGCACTATACTATATTATATAATGTATATGTATTTTTTTTTTATAACAATAATATGTATTTTATGTATTCAGACGTTTATAATTTTATTCATATTATATTTATTTTTAATATACATATTTTTTTTATTGATTTTAAGTATATATCGTATATTTACATTTATATATGTTTAATTAGTAATCTTGTATACCTGACAAGTTACCTTGATGCACCTACCTTATTTATCTCTGCACCACCCTAAGGTTGACTGGGAGAGAATGCCTTTGGCATTAAGTCCGCCGATATACATTTGTATATAAAGTGCAATAAATAAAAATAAATAAATAATTGAATTAAATATGAAGAAGTACGCACATAATATGGCAAAGAGCAATTATAGACTATGTTGTGCTGTTTTTGGTTGCTTGAATTCTTCAATAACGCACCCAGAGTTTTTTTTTTAAATTACCTGGAAACTCCGAAAGGTAAGACTATAAATAAGTTTTTATATACCCACTAGCACGTAATTTGATTATTTTTTTAATAGGTAGGTATTTCGCTTCTTCCACCGAGTAAAATACCTGGATTAATAAATAAAGGAGTGGATAAGGTGAAAAAAATGACGGACGAGTGACTTACCTACGCTTACGATAAAAATATCTGGTAAGTAGTTTCCTAGGCTAGGTTATCCTATTAACTTAATATGTACTTAGCTGCTTACACACACAAACACGCACTCACTCCCTGTATCCTGAAGGGGTAGGCAGAGGCTGAACTTGTTGCAGCCACTTTTCGCCGTGTATATTCCGTCCCATGATGTGATAGGGGGCGAACCTATCGCTATATCGGGCACAAATTCCAGATTCCGGGCCGTTACTGAATAGAAAAATCCAATATCACTTTGTCCGACCCGGGAATCGAACTTGAGACCTCGAGACTGGGCTTGCCGAGAATAACTCGAAAAATTTAAAAATAAATACAAAGTAAAAAAATATTTTTAATAACAAGCTTTTATTTAAATGCTCAAAAACAAACAACAAATTTCATTTTTTTTTTATTAAAAATATATTATTTAAAATTAAAAAACTAAAAAGAAACTGAAGTAAGTAGACGAAATTAAAATACTGTAGCGGACAGCCCTATCGCGTGTTTACGTACCGCGCGGCTTAAGGTAATTATTTCAAGGACAGGGCTGAGTCATTATACTATATATATCTGTGTACTGTGCCTTTGAACTGATTTTGAAAAAGTACTGGTATGTACGCACCTATAATTATAAGATTAGTATTATAAGTAAAAATATTTGTAATGTAGTCGAGGGTAGTGCGACGATACCCGTTCTGGATCTACCGTCCTAATAAAGACCAGTCTCGTTCTACGTGAGTTTCAATGCGCTTCGTCCTACACAATATCTAGTGGAGATATTCAAATATACACCAAGCGCAACACTAGAGTTGCTTACCCGTTTTACTCTGGTGGAAACTGCTTTCCGAACTGGTGGTAGAAAAAAAATTAACTGAATCTAAATAATGTTTGACATTTTATGGACTCGAAATAAATTATTTCAGTCAATATTTACTCAAACAGAACACACCAGAAGGACAAATCGAACTCCTAACTTCCACTTCCATCGTAGTGATTCAGACCGTCGCGGTCACAAGCGAGTTTATATTTATACTATGCAACGCACAGAATTGATTTACCACATTTGTGTTGTACGGTATAAATATTAATACCAGCTTTATGGTCGTCGCGTGATTTGCTACATCGATGCTTGTGTCATGATTGGTTATACATTATTCTTATACATTACTGTGGAAAACTGTGGTTAATTGGATAACAAAATGTAGGCTTAAAACAATGTTTGTAGCTGTTCGACTAAAGAAAAATAACACGTCTCAGGGGATATGCCCACTTCTTGCCAAGTACCGGCTGATGGACCCACATTTATGGGGGGGCACCAGTCGGTGTCTCGCCTAATGAGGGTAGCATAGTTGAAGACATCGGCGAAGAATGGAGAATGGTAATAATCAAGAAAGGATCAAGTCAAGTGTTAGCTTACTCACTGTAAAAAAACTTGTAATGGTGCCCCTCAGTAAATTATTATGAAGTTAATTTGTTATACCACATATATTTTTAAATATCTATTTTACTGCGTCTATCAGTGTTCACCGAGCAGCAGGAGCAGTCATTGCAGAGAACTTTCCCATGTGTTGCTAGGTGTACCATCAGTCGGTACCTAGGAGAACGCGGGTAACATGACAGAAAGACAAACGTGAATGAGAAATTGGAATAATGAAGAAGGTTCGGATGAAGTGGGCTTGAAGAAGAGACAACATAAAAATTATAAATTGCGTCATTTTTAGAAAATACTTTACCTCTCTATAAACAACGTTTTTGAGAAATTCTGTAATAGCAAAATATCTCGTCTTTTTTACATGTGAGTATTTGGCAACATATGAGATTATTTTCGAATTATGAGTAACCACGTTAAATCTCATTGTACTCAATAATTATTAAAGATACTATGACCTTCAAACAAAACAATGCAGGCCGAAATAGACGACGTTACATCTACATACAGATCTACATACAGAAACCCACATACAAGATGTATCATTTAGCAAATTAGTTGTAAGCCTTCGTATAATAATTTGAACAAGCTCCCTAATTAATAAAGTATCGGGTTAAAGCGAGTAGCAATTAAATCGAAACTCTCAAATTATCTGATCAAAGTTTTCAAGGTAAAGCGTAAGTTTCTTCGCGCCACGCTGGGGTTGAAAGGGATGTTAGCTCCTTGAATGAGGAATCACAAATTATGTTCATAAGTGAGCCTTTATCGCTAAAGTTATAGGCAGAAATAGTATATCTATATTTCTGTCATGTTTTAATTTTCGACAAATTGAAATACCCTACTAAAAATATATATATAAAAAAAAGCGATAGTTTTATGATTTTAGGTTTATCACGTCTTTTTAAAAATGAAAACGGGCTTACATTTATAGAAAACACACGAACCACAGTTGTCCGACTTGAAATTAAAAAACTGTGTGCTCAGAATGTGGCAAAAAACGTAACTTGTCAGTCGATGTCGTTTAATTTTTTATGTTTGTGATTGATCGAGAGCCTAATACGTCAGTCACGTGTTAGTCTCTCAACCAATCCCAATAAAAGGAAACTGATTCGTGTCGTTTTTTTTTTCACATTCTTAGCATACTGACGTTCCTGAAACAGCGATTAAACGATCTCTGTTGTATTGACAACAATACATCACCAACAACCGCGTGCACAAACAACTTCTATTAGTAAACGTTTACCCTATAGAGAGCGTTCCTTGTGCGGAGTGGCGCTAGTTAGAGGAACAAAGGGACGAGTTTGATTCCTCGTCAGTCAAGTTACTGTGCTATGTTTATTTGGATTTCTGGTGGTTTTTTCTACTGACATGGCATAGTTAGTTACCTGATATTCTGGACCTGATAAGTACCGTGTAGTCCAAATGCCAACTTACGGTGGACGTTTGAGTTCTCGATGATTACCATAATTATGTCGGTTTGTGAAATTGAATATAGGTACACTGACTGACTTCGGAATGCGATTGACTGATGTTTGATATTTCACCATATTTTGTACGGTGGTCCACCAACCCGCACTAGGCCAGCGTGGTGGACTAAGGCCTAAACTCTCTCAGCAGTCGACCCGTGCTCAGCAGTAGGCAGTTTATAGTACAGGGCTGCTATTATTATTGTTACTAGGTATTGTTTGCGGTTTCGCCCGCGTGAAGAGCCTTTCCCGCTACAAAAGTCTCTAAACTCTGTACGATGCCAGTGCCATCTAGTTAAAAAAAACCTGTAAACAAATGCCACTATTTCCTATGGGAGCACATCTACGGAATAAAAAGAAGCCTATATATTAAACCAGGACATAATCTACTGGAGTGCCAAATTTCTTCTAAATCTGTTTAGTAGTTTCTGCGTTTACTTCTAACGAACAAACAAACATGCTAACATTTTCACAAACTTTCACATTTATAATATTAGTAAGATAAGATATTAAGATGTCCGGTGGTCTCCCGTTGGATACGAAATACATTAAGTTCTCTCTTACCAGCCATTTGATAGGGCGAAGAAATGACTTGCCGGTCTTCGGGACCCTAGCTAACTTCAACAATATCTTGACCATCTGCTAACTCACAAGGCTCTGGTTTTCCCAAACTCTGTTGATAGTATTCACTTTAACATAATAGGAAAACGCTTACGCAATTAGCTAAAGTCAAAGCCTTCGGGGTTATAGTCGTATGTAGTCACCAAATACTTCACAAGGTTTAAATGACAACAGTATCACCGAACAACGCTATCGTTCGTCTGTAGTTGTTTGTCATGCATTAACTCACTGTAATTAGCGGTCGGGCTCGGAATGTGTGGCCGGCGCGTAATGGACGTGCTGCCAGATACCGCATTGATTTAGATCTCGTTTCACTCTACTGGTGTTCGTGCAATCTATGTTCACTCTGGAGTTGAATAATTAAACTCTGCTAGTTGGTAGCTCTTTCGTGTCCGTATCAGAGGGTCTTAAGGTACCATCGCAATGTTCAGCAAACACCCATATTTCAAAGCACTATGTGTCACAGACGTCAGCTCTGTGCTAGTCACCCTGAGACATAAGTGTTAAGTCTAATCATCATCATCAGCCAGACGACGCGTCCACTGCTGAACATAGGCCACCCCCAAAGATTTCCAGACGGACCTGTCAAAAGCGGCCTGCATCCAGCGTGTTCCTGCGACCTTTATCAAGTCGTCTGTCCACCTTGCAGGTCTAATAATGCCCAGTAATTAACAAAATTTGGCTATGGACAGTCCTGGCAGAGTCGCACAGCTGAAAAAGCGTGTTCAGGTAGTAAAAGAAAACTATGCTTCCATTAGAATAACCAATTATTTATTAGTAAACCATTGCAGGTTAAAACACAACCAGAATAAGACAATACATAGAACTCAGTAACAGCTGGACAGTGTTTATCTTTCTAATTTCAATTATTCCAATACTATTACGCTGCCTGCTCTCATAACATGAAGAGACTTTGTGTTTGCCTAGGCAACCTCAACAAAACCAACCAAGTCGAACCAACCAATCCGCCCTATGACAACGAAGTACTGCAAAGTCGCAGCAAGCAGTTCGAAACGTCGGGAGAAAAATAACATAAAATAACCGGGATAAACTAGTAATAGTAGTTTAATTTACATGTCTTATATTCGCGTAAACGTAAGAAATCATTATGAAAACCAACCAACCTACTAAACCTACAAAAGAAATATTCTTTCCATATAAAAATATATTGATCAGCAATATTATCTCAATTATTTTAATACAAACCGCTCACGATCAGATCTGAATGCTGTAATCTTTAAATCTAGAAAATAGGGTCTCATAAAAAAGCTCTGGTAATGCTTTTATCTTAATGAAAGCGTGATACGGCCGCGGCCGCTGCGGCTTCGAGGTTTTCCAGTGAAATATAACTTTGAATGTTCCACTTAATATTTTAATTAATTGCAAATCACTTGTTATTTGACTAATATATTTGTGAAAGAGCATAAAATATGATTAAAGACTAACACACCGAGCATTGAACCATCTGGTTTCTCGGTCAGCGTTCAGCCGATTATGATATTTTTATCTCTGATACGATTTTTTTACTAAGTTATAGTTCCTGATAAAAACCATAGAAAATTTTAAAGGTTGTAATGTTTCTGAAATCAATATCTAGCTGTAACACCAGCCATTTGTTTAAAACTCATGATATTTTTTTTACCCCGAAAATCCTACATTTAGCCAGTATATATGCCTGAACATTTTATATGCCCAATCAACATAACATTTACAGTAGCTATAAGGAAACGAATGAACATAACATAAATACAAACACTTAAAACCATAACATGTTTAGTCGTTAATAAAAATGTCGTAAAAAATAAATACTAATTATATATTAGACACTATCGCAACTACGACACTAAATCAAATTCCATGCAGTAGCACATTAGTTGCGAGTTGCAGAAAGTTTGCTATCGGCGACTTGTATTGTGTACAAGTTGGGTGCTCCGAGCAGGTAAATAGCGCCGCGACACTGTAACTCGCTCCGGACATGTTTAAAGTCTTACCTTTGAAACATTGTCAGTATAGTCACTGAATTCTGTGTGTTTATTTTCTATTTACAAAAGATACATTGTATATAAGCTGTTGCATAATAAGAGTATGTACAATCAGCCACATAAGTAGCTGAACAAAGTCAAAACTTCAAATCACCTATACACGCTGAGTTTAATTGAAACATTTTTTTTCTTTGTTTGCAGTATAGCAAATCACTTGTATTTTATTTTTTCTCAAAAAAAAAAGATTTATAAAAACACAAAAGTGTATGGACGATTTGAAGTTTTGAATTTGTTCAGCTACTTATGCGACTGACTGTACAGTAACAGTAATGACAGTTTAGTAACGCGTTTTTGGTTACATAGTACTAAATACTTTACTAATATTTCAATATATTAATAGAATTTTGGATCGATATCATAATGAATGAATACTGTTAGATTTTAGTTAAAATAATATGTTCGAATAACACGCGTATTCTATGCAGTTTTATTATTTAGAATTCTGAGTGGTGCTACCGTATATAGGCAGTCGTATCTCTTAAGATCAGGAGACATCTTGCTCGTCTCGTCATACTGCTGTATAAAATTAGTCCAAATAATTTCATGCTAAATGCGTTTCACAAAGCTTTTAGGTCAATTAACTACAATTAACTAAAAAAGCAAGTCAAGTTCCAGACAGTAATTTAAAAGCACCTAACAATTGGAATTGGCTACGTCTGACGGGTGACTATGCTGAAAATCGAATCGGAACTATATGAATCAAGATGGGCTATAATTTTTTGTTAATTCATATTTAATACTTTGCCTTAGATTCAAATTTTCTTCAGAGATGTTATAAGACGCGTTCGGGGAGAAACTCGTAAGTTTACAATGTGTAATGGTAGGATTGATTCAGACATAGGTAGTAGGAAACGGCTTGGCTGTGCCTCTGGCATTGCTTTAGTCCATGGGCGGCGGATCTGCTTACCATCAGGCGGACCGCATGCTCGTTTGCCTACTAAGGCAATAAAAAAAAAAAAAAAAAAAAAAGACATGTGTATGGAAGGATTGAATGTACACGTGTTGTTGGTTTTAGATCCTTTATTATACTGTCTATGAACTGCCTTACAATACATCTTACATCTTCTTATATACTAGGCACACACACTACACTACAAATGTACGTACATATTTTTTTTAACTTTTACTAGCTCTTTTACATTTTATCTTAGAAATGGAACGTAAATAAAAATATAGTTTTTATTGTGAACTAGATATGTTTTCGAACTTCGTTCCGTCGTATTTATTGTCACCTTGCTAGCCGTCGTTTATCTAGTCGCCTGTTCCAGATTAATTGGATACATTTATAAGTTGTCGTTTGAATGAAATTATTTGCATAGTTTCAACTGGTGAGGTAAGCGTTGGAATTTATGGAATTGCTAGCTTCAATTAGTAGGTACTAACTTGTTTTGTTTAACAAATTAATAATTAGACAGTGAAACTGCTTGCTACGTGGTATACATATTATAATATGATGCGCATATTTTAATAGAATAACTGTCTCAGTGGCGTATTTACATTACGGTACGACTGCAACGCTGAGGTCTCGGGTTCGATCCTTGGGTCGGGTAAAGTGATATTGGATATTTCTATTCAGTATCAGCCCGGAGTCTGGAATTGTGCCCGATATGGCGATTGTCTCGCTCCTTATCACATCATAGGACGGAATACGCTCGGCGAAAAGTGGGTGAAATAGTTACGCCTCTGCCTACCCCTTTGGGGTTCAAAGACGTGATTGTGTGTGTGTGTCAATTATAATAGAATATAGAATTAAACATTGAATGATTGCAAGGCATAGCACTGCCTGCTTGCTACTTATTTTGAGAGATCCAATTCCAAGAAAAAAAAGCTCACAATGGTATGCTCGACCTGGCAAACGAACCTGCCTGTCCACAGCCAATATCGGTGCCACTAAACCAAGATGGCAATAATATTGAATACACAATATTATATCCCAGTCCGTACTCCAATATGATTCAGTATTTACTCTTATAGAATACATTTCACGAAATTAATTTCTGTAATAAAGTTGTGAATAACTGGAGTGACCTAACCTCGTGTCTCCATTTAGCGAGTTTCATCTGCCCTCAGTTCGGGAGAGACGCCTCCGGATTCAATTAGAGCCCTCTCTCCGTGAATATTTTAGACGTTCGCCATTTTCATTTTTTAAGACAGATTTAGTGTAGGTAGAAATTAATTTGAATACCGTTTATTGTGATTCATTATTGACTCGATATAGATTCCTATATTTAACTTGGTAACTAATTCAGCTGTTTAAGGGGCCTATCTGTAGTCACAGTAATTTCTAAATACACGATTTGGATTCAGGTATGCCTAGAAATTACACTATTTCAACGTAGACGTATAAATTGACAAATATCTCAAGATTCTGCTAGATTCTGCACTGCGTTAATCATGTAACGTGTTAGGTTCACAATGTCCAGTTTTTAGTTTTTCGTATCTTATTAACGGGAAATTAACAATGCTTGGTGCAAAAATGGATTTTTTTAGTACGTACCTACTTACCCTAACTGGACGATAGCCTAGTTGGGAATGGAACGGTCTGCCGAGATAATGTCCGGTGGTTCAAAACCCAAGGCACACACCTGGGACTTTTCGAAGATACGTGTGTAGTGTTTATCAATTATCGTTCGCTTTAACGGTGAAGGAAACATAGTGAGGAAACCTTCATACCTGAGAATTCTCCATAAGAATTTCAAGGGTATGTGAAGTCTGCCAACCCGCACTAGGCCAGCGTGGTGGACGACGGCTTAAACCCTCGCAATTGTAGAGGAGGCCCGTGCTCAGAAGTGGGCAGTATATAATAGAGGGATAATTGCATTGCATTGCACCTGCCTTAAAATCTCATAAAGAAAATTCCATCCGTCCTTCTAAATAACAAAAGTTATACCTGACTGTAGCTTCACATTTCCAAGCAGTTAAGACAATAGAACAGCTTTGTCGATATTTGAATACTCACAACTGCTGCTAGAGATTCGTATTGACTTCCCCAGACGTGTAGTCAAACACGATGTAACTGCGCAGTATAAAATAGATTTTAACTTAGATCAATACTGCGTAAATACAGTGGCTTCTTAGTGATATAATCAATAGAGGTTTAGTTGATCGTTACAGCAACTAAACTTGACTTATCAATGTAGTCAACTCATAGTAAATGTATAAAGAAAATATCGACTATCACCACCATTTTGTGTCGTGTTCAATCTGACAGCATCATCATGTCGCCACGGAATGCATTTACAAAAATCCAATAAACTAAATTGAATAATGATTATTTAAAATGATACTTTGTTTTCTGTGAGGAATTCATCATTTAATACTTTATGAAGCGAGTACTCTCAACAAAGGATTTAAACTCACTCCTGTTTCGCGGACCAGTGGCTTTCAAACAGATGTAACTTCACAATGTAAATTTGTTTTTAACATGTTTAATGGATTCAAGTGGAAATATAATGCTCTATCATACATTTGCAGCGAGGCCGGACGATTTTATACTTATACTAGCTTTTGCCCGCGGCTCCGCCCGCGTGAATGAGTTTTCCCGGTATAAAAGTCCCGCTTTATATTTTCCCGGTATAAAAAGTATACATAATCTACCCGTAGCTTATATGACACGTTCGTAGATTTACCATAGCAGCGCCATCTATTGATTACTTACTCAACCCAGTCGAAAGGTATCGACATCTGTTAGAATCATTTGGAGTTAACAGATTAATTGTGACTGTCAAATAATAACAGACAAATAATTAGCAATAAATTAAAATTGCGACTATAATTTGAGATTTAAACTATCCTATCTCTCAAGTTGGATCGAACTGCACATGGTGTGCGAATTTTATTATAATCGGTTAAGTGGTTTAGGAGTCCATTGAGGACAAACATTGTGACACGAGATTTATATATATTAAGATGTTATGTATTTATTAGTTTTATCAATAGCAATTATAATATATATACCCTTTCTAGCCGATTTCGGCCACGGCGGCCAATCTCAACAGAGATCAGCCAGATACGCAGGAGATATTATAGTGCACAAGTGTGTGCGCAATACACAGGGTGCACTCGCTATTCCTTTACTCTCATAGTCCGGTGAGACGGCAATCCGACATGACCGGAGAGAGATCAGGCGCAGGACCAACGGCTTTACGTGCTTTCCGAGGCACGGGGGTATCACACCGCCAACTTCCTGACTCCGAGCTGCGACTGAGTAATTTTTAAGATGGAAAAACCCAGTCACAATGTTTTTGGCCCGACCCAGGATTCGAACCCAGGACCTCAGCGCGCAAATTGTACTCGTAACGCGTACGCAATACAACTACGCCACCGAGGCAGTCTTAGCAATTATAGAACTTTGACTATCTCACTATTTAGTCTGTTGTGGTGGATGTTGGAATAATATGATTCCCTACAAATAAATGTCTACGAGATCTAATTATACCAACTACAACTCACCCTTTCTTCGTTAATACAGCCGTAATGTTACAAAAACGAAATGCGACATGGGTCCATCACAAAAGATGTAAGAAAAATCGTAATGTTTTAAAAATGTTAGACAGTTTTATTTTGAAGGCGGACTCGAGGGCTATTTTAGTATTTACACTTCGCGATTCTTTTCGGTTCAAGTTTATACATAAAAAAAATATTTATAGAGATATAATTATAACTAACAATGAATACACCTTCAAAAAGTTGAAAGTACGTAATCGATCGATCCTGCAAACTCCATTTCGATAGTCCATTCCTTACCCCATAAGCAACAGCCCGTAAACCTTTAATATGATTCCTTATTATCAGCAAAATACAGAAGCAAATCTTATATGGTTTTCCAATTAAACCAATTAGCAAAGTGGGCGAAGAAAAGAACTAGTACAGAGTAATCGCTTATTGAATCCCTCAATTTCTCGGTATCTTTTAATGAAATTGCGATCGTATTATTTCTTTTTCTTAATAGTATGTTTTTGCGTAATTGAATTATTTTTCTTTGTACTCTCTTTACCTTGCCTTGTAGCTTGTTACTTAGTTTATTAATTGATAGACTTCTGCTCGCGGCTCCGCCCGCGTGAAAAAGTTTTTCCGGGATAAATAGTACTCAGGAGTAATGTAGCTTCCTATTAGTGAAAGAATTTTCAAAATCGGTCAAGTAATTTTTGAGTTTATCCATTACAAACAAACAATCAAATCTTTCCTCTTTATAATATTAGTATAGATGCATATTTAAATATTTTTACTCTAAGAAATTTATTTTATTTGCAGTGCATTGTAGCCTACTGAGTGCTTTTTTGTTCAAAAACCGAAATATAACCAATTTCGATTTTTGAGCAGTCATGGTGCTTCCAATCAGGAGTGCGGCTTACTCTGTGGCGGCTCTCGGTATTCAGCAGCTAAAAATATTCTTTACACGTATATTATATAAGTTTAGAGTTTACTACCAATCTGATACGACAAATCGTACCGTCATCGTATCGTGCATGCAAAACAAACTCAATTTGTTATATCAATCGATCTAAAATATTGTTATGTAAAAAAGACGAAATGTTGCGGATGTAGCCCGAGGCAGTACCGCAGATCTTAAAACATGTGGGTAGCATTAACGACCGGGCTCGAGACCCGAGGGTCTTGTGATACTTTCATAATTTTTTTTAAAAGTCGAAAGGTTTTTGTCTTTGACTTTAGGGAGTTGTGTCAGACTTTTGTGATTATAAATTATGATCTTTAAATCACAATGCGTTTAATAGTTATCTAGTAGTTAGTTACTGTTGACTACTGCCTAATAATGCGTAATACTAGAGGAATTGAGGAAGCGCTTGTTCTAATTGTCTATCTCTTTCTGTGATCAAAATATTGATGTATTAGGTTTTTTAATACATCAATGGATCAAAAGTATAATTGACATCAGCTATCGGTATCATTTTCTAACCATTACCCCTTGTCCGCAGTGGTATGGCAAGAGTGGCAGGTGCACGTGACGTCAACCCCAACGGAGGCGGGCGGGCCAGCTCTGCTGTCGTGCATGGCCCCAGCAGCGTTGAGGGAACACGCGTCAGTCGCAGCCTGGTACCGCGACGATGCTGTGCTGCCGGCCGCTGACCATCTTTGTAAGTTAATTATTGGGTATACAAACAACATCTTTAAATTGTGATGTAATTGGCTGGTGGGTTGATGGTCAAGATGGAAGTCCTTTAAGTGTAAATAGCAGAATACATTTTGTAATACCAGAGAGGACAAACGTTGAAAATTGTTGGTACATTGCTGATGTATAAGTGGTAGAGACATTTGGTAACCACACTAGCGGTATAAAAACAACAGCTAAGCTGGCACTTTCGCCGGTTTTCCTAAAGAATGTGGCGCCATCAGGTCGAAACTTTCCTTTTCTAAATAAAATTATGTAACTCAAGCAGTTGAGATGTACTTTATGAACATTTTCTTGCTAAACTATCTTTATTTCGTACCCAGTCTGTAAACTTTAGGAATTACTTATTCAAGAGCTCGCTCGGAGAACTCGCACCCTTGGTGTAACAACAATAAATTAACAGTTGGGGATTTCTTTCCAACGAACCACAAACAGAATTTGTTGATAAATTTTAATATTACCAACGTTGGAAGACTCAATTGGTTCTTTAATATGACTTAGCGGTAGTTTTTTGACAAACTTTGTAGATTCACCGAGATTTTGTAGGCAGTACATTCTTTTTAATCTATAGATAAGAAGTACCTAAACTAATGCTTAATATTTATCACCTACCAAACAAAATACTGGAGGATTTTTTTGTTGCGCACCCGTTAATGATAAACCTTACAATGAAATGAATAAATGTAATGAACTGCCTCGGTGGCGTAGTTGTATTACGGTACGACTGCAAGGCTGAGGTCTCGGGTTCGATTCCCGGGTCGGGCAAAGTGATATTGGATTTTCTATTCAGTATCAGCCCGGAGTCTGGAATTTGTGCCCGATATGGCGATAGGCTCGCCCCCTATCACATCATGGGACGGAATACGCTTGGCGAAAAGTGGGTGCACTAGTTGCGCCTCTGCCTACCCCTTCGGGGATAAAAGGCGTGAGCATGCGCGCGTAATGAAATAGAAATGGTAAGAAGCAAAGCAGACTCAATATTTATTTAATTGACATTATAACCCTGAGTATCGCTGTGAGAATACACTGCATAAGAAAACAAATCATATTATTTCCTATCCTATACGCTACAGCGAAGTAGAGACAAATTATTAAATATTGTGGCTGCATGATGGTACATACTCATTCCATGGTGTGATTGTAGCCGGCGCCACTCTCGTGGTGGATGATGGCTGGCGGCTGGTGGTGCGAGCGATTCGAGCTGACGACACGCGCGCGCAGTACTCCTGCTCCGTGCTGGACGCGCTCACCGGCGAGCGCCGCCGCAGCACGCCCGTCAACATCGACGTCGCCCGTGAGTACCATAATGAGAAAGTTTAACGTTCGGATGTTTTTTATATAGGCACGGAAAAGTGACTCCACTGCACGTGATAAATGAAGCGGCGCCCATATAGAGTATGGATTCGCGAAATATGATTTATTATCCCTTGTTATTCCAGAGAATCATGCCAACTCGTTCCAAATGAGACATACCAACACGCAGAAATCGCTGAATAGGTTTGGATATTTGATACGCAATATTATATTTTACAATTGAATACACAATATGGCTCAAGGAGCAAACAATGGGGATGCATACGAGAATGGGGACAAGGTTATCCTATGGAAGGTGAAACTCATCAATCAATTTGTTGCAGCGATGAGCGTTGCATCAGCTCCTCGTGCAATCTCGCACGTGCAGTGGGACGCGAGCGTGCGCCGCGGCGGCGACGTGGTGCTGCCGTGTCTGGTGCACTCCAACCCACCTGCCACCATCACGTAAGTACCAAGCTTCAACACCATTCTCGTGTATTTATTAAGCGATCGAGTTAGGCTTCTAAAGCAATAGTACTATCGGAACTCTCCAGAAAATCGATAGTTGATTAGCATAATATTATTTTTTCTTTGTCCGCGATATTATATTTGGTATCAATCTCTTTTAGTTTTATCTAGAGTCAGATTTACTTGGTTTCGTTTTACATTATTCGTTAGAAAGAGATTATCTAGACAAGTTTGCGAGTTCAAATGTTTATTGTTTTTATTGCTGTTAGGAGAAGCGTATAAATTAAAAAGTTAAACGAGGTCGAAACTTTTTACCCCTACCACTATAATTTAAAATAAAAACCAAAAGTAGAACATCTAGATAAGATATGGAAAGCATTTTGTAAACTTGATTGAAAAAAAGGTTAAAGGAAATTACGGAGATTCTTCATAGCATCCATTCAATATGAAACTCTCTAGTTAGTTGCATATTGTGTAACATAATTGCGCTCGTTACCCAACAAATAGGTACTCCCACAGGATATTTGTGCACTATCATACAATATAGGGAATCGGCGAAAATACGAATTAACCAACAAGGAATTAACTCATTTTTATATACTTAGTTCATAAACATATTTACAATGGTCGCTATACACTCGCACACTATCTCACATAGATAATGAATCGCACACTACCTCACATAGATAATGAAATCAGACATTTCTACCTCAGCTGCAAATTTAATTGGAATCAGTGGAGTAACTTACGATAGAGGGGCCCTATATCAAAATTTTGTTGTGGGCCCTTCCAGCGCCAGATTTATAGTTTCCTTAAGTATAGGCCATTCAGTTTGTGTCGTTCCGCATATCCCGAGTCCGGAGGCCTATTATTCGGGAACAAAAAAGGTCTCCGAACTTTTGGGTGACCGCTTAAGTTTAGCGTATGGGCTAAGAGGTATCATTGATACGCCTGGTACAGCGGTAGCTACGCCCCTGATTGGAACCTAAACTATGCATCTTCAGACACAATACTACATTTCCAAAACAATTCCTGTGATACTGTACTGAACAAAGGGAGTCGCTTGTTACCTCACAAACGCACTCGAAACTCGTTTGTGCCACTAACGCCATCTATTATTTGTGTCCGATATACTAAAGCTATTACGGCTAACCAACCTCTCGTCTTATTCAACTGGTCCTTGGTCTAGTGGCGGGAATAGCGAGCAAATCGCTATATCGAGCACAAATTTTAATACCATGACATTCTTTGAAATTAAAGATTACAAAACAATTACGAAAACTGAGTTATTCACTTTGAACTTTTCCTATAATTGTGGTCCATAACAACTTTCGCGCAATCGCTAATACTAATTAGGTGGTTCGCATGTCTTTGTGAAAACGTCTTTCTAAACTCAAAAGGAAACCGCGATGAAGGCAAAAGTATGTTCAAAACATAAAATTGTGAACAAATTTTATATAGAACTGATTTATAACATTCGCAAACGCCCGCTCGTTAGGTTCGGAGCCAATCGAGTGAAAAGGTAAATAATTTTAGCTATACTGACAAA
Source organism: Sphinx pinastri (assembly GCA_947568825.1). Taxonomy (NCBI): domain Eukaryota; kingdom Metazoa; phylum Arthropoda; class Insecta; order Lepidoptera; family Sphingidae; genus Sphinx; species Sphinx pinastri. The sequence goes on from OX387617.1 coordinate 749,720, forward strand.
TGAGTACCTATATATAGTACAGACACAAATTTTATATACCGTTAAAGTTAGAATTGAGACGGCGCGGCGTACAAAAAATTTAAAATGTCTGAAATGTTTTTTTTTTTGGTTCAGAGCGCCGTAATATTACTGACTATATCTATGTAAAATATAAAAATATCTTTTATAATACGGTACATTATCAAGGTGACACAGTCATGTATTCCCTGTACTCTCGTCCACGTATAAAACTTGTAAAGCATTTTATTTTAATAAAATCCCTTCTGTCCCGTTGAGATAAAACATGTCTTGTTTTTTAAATGAAAATGTAAACAAATGGCGCAATATCAATTTATTTATAGTAGATTTGTCATGACAATGAGACAAAATATATTTATAACCCAGACTAGGCTAATACAAGGATTTTATAAATTAAACCACTGTATATTATGTGTGTGTGTGAGTGTACCTATTTATATGCCTACATGTGTGTGTGTGTGTGTATATGTGGGCGTGTGTCTACGGATAAACGGCAAGCAATTCTTATATAGATTAGATTACATTGAATATTTCAAGATTTTGATAGGACTTCATATAATGTTATCCATCATTGTTTTATTAAAGTATGTAGATCTAATTATAAGCCTAAAATATAGCATAATATGACGTACCTACATAACAAAATTGGCTCAATAGCGTACCTAAGTATGGAACGTCGGATGCTAGGCTGCAAGCACATGCTTACGAAATATGCCAAAAGTTCAGGACGTGTCATATTGTTTCTTTTTATACGGGCGCGGCAGTGACGTCACTGTACGTGAGGGTAAGCGCAATGAGGTCCAAATACAATGCTGACTGACGAGAGGACAGTCGCCAGTCGACACAATTATACCACCCTGTTTGAAACCGGATGCAACTGGAAAATGAGTGCAACTGGACACTGGATAAATCTAGTTATTTGTCTATAAATACTAAATCGATACTAAACATGTTAAACAACACTACGTTGAGTCTCAACGCATGCGATCGTACAAAGTGTCTTCGCTAGAGGGCAGACACATGTCAGAGCTAACAGAGTTAGCTATTATAAGTTTAATATCGTCGGATTCACCGGCGGTCTCTTTGATGCATGAAAGGCACTAATATGGTTAGACTACATGTACAGCCCGGATAAAAGGGATTTATATAGAGTAATTTTTAATATAGTTAAAATGTTATTTTGTCGCTTGCACAATTTCAAGCTTTACTTAATGCTTGAAAGGTTAGACAGAAGCAAAACTAGCGCGGTTATGGTTTATCTGAACGACTAAGCGCTCACTATCAGGTGCAATGGCGACACATTACAATGCCCGCTTAAAAAATCAAGATAGATCTTAGACGCGGTTGCTGTTGCTAACAAAATCTGGTGTTTGCATAATGATACCGCGGTACAAATAAAAGGTGTCGCCACTGAACAAAATAAGCAAAGTTGGAGCTGGGAACCATAAGCCGCGGCCGCACTTCCTTAAGGAATTTCGTTGCATATTCCCGTGAGAACGATGTTGCAGGAACACGAGATCCAATCGGCTGTCTGATAATAAGATTTGTGGAATAGGTTTTAATATCAAGTGGAGTGTGTTTTATAGGTATGTTGTGAAACTTGATTCTATTGTAGCGTAAGTAACTAGATTTTTCTCACCGGTTCGCCCATGTGAACTTACTTTCCCAGTATAAAAAAAACATATGTACAATTTATTGCGTGTTTCAAAAATCGATTAACTACAATTATATAAGTGTGTACGATTTTGGGAATCGAACCCATGCTCAAACCGGTTCACTTTTTAGCCCCCTAAAAAAGGGGAGTGTTATACACTTTTAATGTTATCATTATAACAGGAGTTAAGAATAAAACACGAAAATATTTAATATTATAATCATCTCATTAGTGTGAGCTTTGTGTGTGATATCAGACGAATCCTAAAACCGAATATCTACTAAATCCAGCAATAAAAAATTTATGCTTAACAATTCGTTATATTAAAGAGATAAATGTTGTTATAAATAAAGCACTGAGAGACTTTAATTCAAGTAAAACGTAATTTAGATTTTATATAAAGTATATTTGAATAGAGCGAACGTTACATCAATAATAGACAAAGGAGACATAGAGATGGGGCTAGGAAATAGTGATGCAACGCTGACCGGTGAGTTGTCTATGGGTCGCTGGTATTTGCGTTTATTCCAACAATAAACTAGCGCCTTTTTTATTTATCTTCACGGATCAGGTTTAATTAACTTTTCGAAGACTTGAGTGTAAAAAAACGTAAAATAAGATCATAAAACTTCAAGCCCCTAAAGATAATTAAACGCTTAGACAATAAACCAGAGATCGACTTCTTTGATTAAGGACCTAAAACGGTTGATTAAGGATCAGGCATGTGGAAGATGGTTAGGACTAAGTCTGACACCAATTAATAATAATTACTAGGCATTATGAGCCTTTAATATTATACTGCTACGGCTATGAAATAAAAACTGTTTAGAAAAAATAAAACCTACTTCAAAACACTACAAACCAAAAAAAATGATTTACCTTTATATACGTAGGTATATTTGGAGTCGGTGCCTAATTTAAATTGAACATTGTTTTCGTATATTTGCTTAGCTTAGCTGGCAATTTAAATTAGGCACCGACTCCAAATATACGTATATAAAGTAAATTTTTTTTTTGGTTTGTAATGGTTTTGAAGTCGGTTTTATTTTTTGTTAAAAAGTTTTTATTTATTGCTTTTTTGATAGTTAATTATGCAGTGGTGTAAACAATACATCATAAATATACGATTGCAGCATTCGCGGATCATCTGCTGTTAGTTATTGAAGAGTTTCATTGTCTATGTCCGAAGATCCTCATCACTATTTCTACCGCCAAGCAACAGTGTGCATGCACTGTTGTGTTTCGGTTTGAAGTACATTGTAGCCAGTATAACTACTGGACATAATGAGACTTAACATCTTATGTCTCAGGATGACGAGCGCAGTGGAATGCCACTCAGTACTTTGTAAGTCAAGGTGCTGGATGGTGTTGCTACTGTTTATGGGTGGTCGTATCGCTTACCATCAGGCGAACGGCATGCTCGTCTCGTCATTCAACGCAATAAAAAAAAAAAAAAAACAGATCATAATAAATTATATACTAGAACCTTCCCTGAAAAATAAACATTTGAATAACAAAAACTCCATCCAAATTGGATCAGTAGTTTCTGAGAAAATCGCGGCCATAGAAACTTACATACATATGTACGCGTCGTATACAGAACCTCCTTTTTTCGAAGTCGGTTAAAAATGTGCCAACCTTAGTCTATGGTACTACATTCCTCCCCTCACAATGAATCTGTGAAAAATGAGCGACTAGCTCCCTTGGGACCTTAAGATAGCACTAACCTCACGACTAACTCATTCATTCCGCTTTATCCTGAATGGTGTTAGTCTAATTAGGTAGTATCTGGTAGCCAGAGGCGCACTCTAGACGTGGCGGGCGAAAACAACAATTATCTCTGACAGTAAGACTGACCTGATGGCGTAGTTGCGTTCCCGGCGCGGAATACTGGTCTGAAGTCTCGGGTTCGAATCCCGGGTTGGGAAAATTTATAGTATGATTTTCTGATATTATGGGCCTGACATGGCGGTAGGTTTGCCCTCTACCAAATCATGGGACGAAATCCAAACGGTGAAAAGTGAGTACACTAGTGACACCTCTTTCTACTCATTCGGGAATAAAAGGCGTGAGTGTGTACAGCACCGAACCATAGAAACTAATAGATCAATCACCTGACGCTAACGCCATCCTCTCAATCTTACTAATATTATAAACGCGAAAGTTTGTAAGTATGGATGTTTGTTACTCTTTCACGCAAAAACTACTGAACGGATTTTGATGAAATTCGGCACACGGATAGATCATGTCCTGGATTAACACATAGGCTACTTTTTATCCCGGAAAATATAAAGCGGGACTTTTATCCCGGGAAAACTCATTCACGCGGGCGCAGCCGCGGGCAAAAGCTAGTAGTTAGAGAGCTGCTGAGGGTTCCAGTTGAAAACCAGCGCCAGGCACACCTTGCCTGGCATTTTATGCTGAACTGGATCCCTTTCGACAGTATCATGGGATGCACGTTGCCCGCATGTCTTATGTAATATGTATTACCTTTTTGTTAAAGTTTTGTGTGCGTCCCAGTATATTGTGCGAATAAATGTTTCTTTCTTTCTAGTTAATAATAATAACAGAATTGTAAATTACAAGTAGTTTTTGAGAAAATCTCGGTCATACAAACTTACATACATGCATACGTACATACGGGTCGAATATAGAACCTCCTTTTTTGAAGTCGGTTAAAAATTGCATGGCATGTCACTGCACTCGTCACCATGGCTCTCTGTGTATACTACGTATCAAATTCTAAGCAGTACCAACCTAGACAGAATCTCGAATAGGTGAAACCTAAAGTTCATAGTATTTCGAGTTTTTGTGTATACCATCAATGTGCTAAGATAAAAATAACCTTTGTTATAACTACACAAACTAAATAACCTTTCAGATTTATGAAGGTACAGACAATAGCTACGAGACAAAGAAACTATTCTTACTCCAACAATAACCAAGCTTTACTAACATTTACAATCAATTATGTAGATCAATTATCCCCACAGTCGGCCAAATACGACCCTGGCTAATGGAGCTAATATAAGTGCGTTAAGGCAAGCGGAATGTCGCCCCCGAGTGTAGTTAGGGACCGTGAAATGTGGGGGCGAGTGTTTGGGAAAAAACCTTAATGCGGCCCCCAACGTCGTCTTCGAAATACATTAATACATGTGTGCTAGATTAGAAGATGGTAATGAACGGAGGGTAGTGATCTTGTAGCTCCAATTACAAGTTAAATCGATTAGCTTCAAGTTTAATTAGTTTGCCTCCTTGGTCTAATGGTACTGTACCTGCTCTGTTAACCACGAGGTCCAGGGATTGATTATCACATGACGGGTGCGTAGAAATTTGTGGTTATACTATTGCAAAAAATGACCTGTGCGGTGCTGGAATTTGTGCCCGGATATTATTGCATGGGACATATTATACTCGGTATTAGGACACTAATAATGTCGCACGTAACAAATTCACGTGAATTTCATCTCAAAATGCAGATTTTTTGAGACACCTTAATTTTTAATAGCTTTTCCCGATTCCAACGAACTGCGTCGACAAAATCAAAACAGTATTTATCAACAAAAGGAGGTCAACTGACAGCTATCCAGAAATGATCAGTAAACTGAGAAGTTGTTTCGGACAAAATATCTCAATAATAGTATCTAATTGAGCACATAAAAACTCAATATATAAGCTAATGCGATGATCGGTTTTGAATACAGTCATTACAAAGTAACGAAACATAGTTTACGAAGTAATTGAATCCAGACCCAAATTAGAAGGATAGAAAGAAGATTTAATAAAAGAGATATGAATACATACTACTAAATGAATATCGTTTATCCGCCTATTGGAAAAGACTTACGTGAGTTGATAGATTAGTCTTATTTCTTTTCAATATAGGTAACCCTGTAAATAAAATTACAGACACGCTACGACAAAACTTTACCCAATGAATCCTTATTATAAGCTCCCTATGTTAAGGCGGATACAGACTTACGAAATGTAACATGCAATGTAACACACAATAAAAGAATTTGCCGTCCACATTGTCAATGAGTTCAATATTGAAAAAGTGAAGTCTTCAAATATCTTCGTTTATAATATTTGTAAGTAAGCCAAAAATATTCTTCTCGGTGTCCACAGCGACTTCAAGATATACATTTTCAGCAGCAGGAGAAGTCATTGCAGAGGACATGCCCATGTGTTGCTAGGTACCGCCTGATGGAATCCGTGGAGGATGTGAGTAACATGAGCGGAAACCAGGCGAAAAATGAAGAAATGGCATGGAGTACCTTATCAAGAAAGAACAGTCAAGACAATTGAGCTCTTAGGAAGATTAAGATGTTGAACTCAACAAAAACGATTACGTAGTGCAAAAACCCTAGAAACTGTTATTATAAAACTGTTACTTTGCTAACTTTATAATTTTAATAGACCCTATCAAAAACAAACTCTAAACGGAGGTTAAACTCGGTGCAAGCAACTTTCCGAGTTGTCAACGTTTCCGATAAAAGATCACATCCGATTGGGTAGCGCGTTCCGTAGTAGAAGTTATAGTACCTTTAGTACACAGCAGTAAATATTACACATAAAGCTGTAGAGTAAAATGATTCGCAGCGATAAATATTATTAATTTCCCTTAGAAAAACATAATCAGTTAGCTTCTGCTTTGTAAAGCGTCGTCTCTCTTTATCCTTGTGAAATTCTGTGGCTGCTTGCTGAATGTGTTTTATTTAGATACTGTCAAATTGATCATAAAATATAACATTGTTTAACACACCTACTTTTCCATGCCAGAGTAAAATCTTTCATTCCAATAGTAAATTCCGATAAATTTCAAAGAACTTTAATAGTAGCGAGCAGCGGTTGTAGATCGATACGTTTCTAAGCGAGATGAATTCGACACTGACTGACGGGAAGACGGATGCATGCGTCATTCTATACGAATCGAGATTTTCCTTTTGTACAACGAGTGAACGAATTCTGTGACTGGTTGGGATTTTGTGAAATATGTACTGTTCGCTGCTAAATTGACACTTATTCTGGTAAAGTGGCTACATTGAATGAGGAACACGGTGTTGCAGCTAGTTTTGGTGAGTCGCTTTGTAAGGTTCAATAGTCTTGAAGTCCGGCAGTTCACCTTTAAGCAACTAACGAAAGAAGCCAAGTTTCTTGTTGATTGCTTTTTATTAGTGAAATAATTTGAGATTGTGTTACAAAGATTACTCCGTACAAATAAAGTCGCAAATTTTACCTCTTTTTGGTGTAGGTAACATCCATGGGTTTTTTCTACTCCTATTCCTCAATTTTGAAATTCATGCAAACGTAAATTCAAGTGTCAAGTATGAAGAGCAGATGGTACGAATATCATAATGGAAATTTACTTTTACTATAAAACCTTTTGTCGCGTGACCTAATTTTCCCACAACGTCCTCTGTTGTCAACGACACGTGGGACAAAAGCCCACAATTTGAATCTAAAGTGCGGTTCTGTCCATAAAAGGAAATTTATGGGGTGTGACCGCGCGACATGTCGGATGATCCCCACTTGCTCGTAAACCTAACGCGTCTTTACTAAAACGTAACGTAATGACGTTAGCGTTGCGTTTACGTTTAAGGTACGTTAATAGGCTCTAAGCGGGATTTGCGGTTAGAGGATTTTGAGGCTTATCTTTAAATGATGTAGGGGTGTTGTTTAACTGAATAAGGATAAGTCATCACCGGTGTAACAAACACTCTTAATTACCAAACGAATGAATAATGATGTCGCCGTTAACTCAATTTGCAGTGGTATTTGTGGTGGCGGTGGTTTGAACCTCAATTTCTAGAACAGTACTCGTTCTAGCGATGTCTAGTCTTGCACCACGTGACCAATTAATAGTTTTTTATATATCTGAAAGACGAGAAGAGAAAGCCGCTTGTCTGATACTATCGTTAAAAGGGTACCAGTCAATAACCAGAGCTTCGAACTTCAAATAGCTGCGTAATTAAATTGCGCTAGCCACTGTCAGACAATAAGTGTGTGTAAGTGTAAGTGTAGTGCCATATAAGAAATAGCTTTGGCGCGCGGCTCCGCCCGCGTAGGAAAGTTTTTCCGGGATAAAAGTTCCGCTTTAGATTTTCCCGGGATCTCAAACTGTATCCATAACAAATTTCATTGAAATAGAAAAGAAAGAAAGAAAGAAAAGCATATTTATTGGTCACAGCTTATGACGACGTACAGATGACTTAAAAAAAAATATATATATAAAATGTTACAAAAAAAAGTAAATAAAGATTGCACGTCGCATCGTGGCTGTGACAAGTAGGTGACCACTCAGCATAATGTTGTACTGCGGCGTGAGCCACAGCACAACGCTGGTTTTCAGTGGTCACCTTGGGTGACGTGCGGACGCCAGCTGTCTTTAGGACACTTAGTAGTGCTAACAAAAAATAAAAAATGACACTAAAACTATCATCATAAATAAATATAACACTATGAATAAATAATGACACTGTAAATAAATAAAATAATTAAAAATAAAAAGGTAATAGTTACTTAAATTACACACTCAATGAGCGACTACGCAGTGCTCCATCCCGCTTCCACCGATCACACCATCTTGTTTGCGCGTGCCAAGAATATGCTGACAACGTCGCACACCCGCGAGCAGGGAAATCGGTTCAGAAGTTCTAGAGATTAATTTCTACAAACAAACTCATAATACCTCTTTAAAATATTAGCATAGATAGATTATAATATCTAATTTGAAAGTCTAGGTAGCCTTGCTAATCTTCCCACCAATACTTAACTCGTAATTAAATTGTAAAACTAGAGTCGTTTGGTTACTGCATTTGCGCATCAAACAGTTAAGTGCAAATATTTTACTAGTTGTTATTCTACGTCTAGTATTAATCCCTGGGGGCGAGAATTGTCCTCTGTAAACTGCGATCAACTTTCGGTGGACAGCGGTCATTATTTCGTGAGTTGTCTAGAATTTTTAGGGTACACAAGGGGCTACGAGTGATGCAGCAATAATCAAAATAGCGGCATGCAGTTTTATGTCAGAAGTTTTATTAAAAAGTTATTTTTGAATATGTTATCGCTTCAATAGTCTAGGGGCGAATAGGGACTGTAATGTAATGATCCTGTTTCTACCTCTGGGAATATTAAGTATAGATTTTACTATTGCTGTCTGAGACTGGATCCTCTTAAGGATGTTGACGTGAAGCATTAGCCGGGTCGTAAAATCTTACCCAATAGTTTTTACAATATGCTGTGTTGCGCAAACCCACATTGCAGTGCAATAAGGGTTATTTTTGGTGATTTATGTTGCACTTTTAATAGTAAAGAATTAATTTGAGTAGGGACTGATTATTCCACTCGCATCACGTAACTCAACGCAGCAGTTCAATTAAGGCCATGTTTCAACATGTTGATTAATCACACGTATTATTATTGCAACGATATAAGGTTTAAGAATCATTTATTTGTCATAAGATTATAAATTAATCACTTAATGAGTAAACTACTTAACACAATTATTTATAAATACGGGCGAGCACATTGTAAGAATGTAAGTACATTTCAAAAGACAAAAATACATTTTGTTAAATTAACATTAACAGTTACACAAATATAATTTTAAATACATTTTGTTTCATTACCTAACATTAACAATTACACATAACACGATCACACAAACAGCAAAATCATATTTTAAGCAAATACAATTAAAATGTACCTACTTTGGTGGGTAGTTTTGTATCGATATAATAATTCGTGTTAATATGTTGGAGCAATATACAAAATACAAGTATCCGAAAATACTATTGTGTCAGCTATTCCAAACTCTTTTACAATAGGTTAGACGACTCCTTTTTTAAGTACATTTATCAAAAATGTATGCCATCAAAAATCTCACGGAAAAAGATTTTTTAAAATTGGTGCAATTATAGCGCGATATGCCTACCACGCCCCCATTTTTCCTCACGACAATATTTCAAATATGAATAACTGCTTTATTTTTCCATCAATTTTGATGCTGATTTTACAGAAGAATTTCTTTTTCGTATTATTTTCTGTAAACATCGTGAGGAAACCATAGGTACCTTAGAATCTCGAAGGTATGTGAAGTCTGCCAACCTGCACTAGGCCAGCGTGGTGGACTAAGGCCTAAACCCTCTTAGTTGTAGAGAAGACCCGTGCTCAGCAGTGGGCAGTATATAATACAGGGTTGGTGTGTGGTGGTGGATTATTTTCTGTTGCATATAAAATAATGTACAAAAAAGAACTTAGGAAACTACCCTATTGCATTATTAGGATTTTCAGTACCTAAACTTTTAAATATGTGCGTTTCATCAATTCTCATTACTATTATAAGCCGGTTACCGAGTTCCCATTAGCCATAGTGAAATAATAAACGCTTTCGTGCTACGCAGCCATCGGCTTATTGGCAGGAAACGAGTCGTTTGTACACCGGATACTGGCAATAAATCATTACGTACTCGACGCTAACGAGCCTCGTGATGCAGCCTTTGTTCTAACGGTAGAAATAACCGTTAGGTATTGTAGTTTAAATAAAGTTATTAAGCTTTCGGTAACTAGAAAAGGATTTGGTGGACTGAAGTAATAAAATATAGTTTTGTAAGATTTATAAAGCTTTACTGAGTTTTTTTTTTTTACTGTGTACCGTAAGGGTAGGTAATCTATGTCCACCCTATGGTTAAGCAGTACATGCAGTGTAGTTTTTCGGTCCTAAGGATTTTTAACCAGTGTAAAAAATGCGCATTTCAAACGCGGGCAAAGCCGCGAACATCATCTAATTTATGTATAAAAAGTACTAGTAAGTTACAAAATTAATTACGCAATAAAACAAGCCCATGCGAAGCCACACAAATGTTTAATTAATATTGCTGAAACCACAGGTGCTTCCATCAAAGTTAAGGTAAAATTTATTAAAGGTACTCAGGATTATTTTAGGCTACCACGGCATAGTAGATACATTCTATCTGTTTATTCTCTAATATCGATCTACGATGCCCCTTAAGGATTGCAATTGCTCCACCGCCGCTTGTGCGTCGTCTGACAATAATAGTTATATGCTACTTTCATTGTACATCTCAGAACAATCGCCCATGCTTGGTAAAATATGAAAATGGGCATTTTATATTGAGAAAGTGTACTAGCACCAAATTTGGTGATTGTACATCTGAACTAACAGCAGAACTATATATATATATATTCCCTTTCTAGCCGATTTCGGCCACGGCGGCCAATCTCAACGGAGATCAGCCAGGTACGCAGAAGATATTATAGTGCACAAGTGTGTGCGCAATACACAGGTGCACTCGCTATTCCTTTACTCTCATAGTCCGGTGAGACGGCAATCCGACATGACCGGAGAGAGATCAGGCGCAGGACCAACGGCTTTACGTGCTTTCCGAGGCACGGGGGTACCACACTGCCAACTTCCTGACTCCGAGCTGCGACTGAGTAATTTTTAAGATGGAAAAACCCAGTCACAATGTTTTTGGCCCGACCCAGGATTCGAACCCAGGACCTCAGCGCGCAAATTGTACTCGTAACGCGTACGCAATACAACTACGCCACCGAGACAGTCAAACACAGTCACACCGCAGAACTATACATTGCAAGTAAAGTAATAAAAAAGAAAGGGAATGACTAAAGAAGAGTGATAGAACACAAATTACGGATTTTTGGTAGAGGTGACTAAATGAGAGCATAGTACATTAATTACCGATATTTATAATTATTTTCTGTCTATAATCCAGTTTGTTTGTTAGCGTAGGTACATCTTCCCCATTGCTGAACGTATTATAATAATTTGACCAAGTATACGAAGTTGCGGCCCTATATAATATATGTGAATAATATAGTAGACAACTAATATTTTTATTTAAATTGACTGAGTATAATTGCTTTGCCGCTATGAAACTGCCGCGTAACCTACACAATAAGGTATAATAGAACAGGCAAACAAATTATTAGGCTATTCCGGAACATTCCCGTGGGAATTAGCGAAGATCTTGCGTTGCGGTAACAGTCGCTCGTATTTCCACTATTAAGAGATAAAGTTTGTTTGTACGACATAATATCTAGAACTAATGAACTGATTTTCAAAACTTATACGAAACCACTTTGTTCCTTATTAATAGACTATAGGTTTTTTACTAGATCACTTTGTCTCAACATTCAGACCGAGTAATAATGAAGTTACCGCAAGTATAACTAGCAAAAACAACAGACTGTGACAAATTAAATGTATTTTTTGCTTCTTGCTGACTATTGTATAATATTTATAGGACAAAATGACTTTAAAATAACAAAAGATTATCACAAAATTATTATCTACATTCGAGATGTTCTCAAACGAATTAAGCACACTAATCTAATTCTATGCTTTCCTACTTACATATATAAAACACATAACAGCCTTTACAATTGCAGGGTCGAGACATTTAACAATTTACTTTACTTAGACATACTAACTCATGAGCACGCTTATTATCTGGATTCTAATATGAACCTTAAATGTGACTTCAGTATGTTCCATAGAAGTTCAGGCTCAATAAACAATAATGCACTGAGAACAATTTTCGAGGATCTTAAAGCTTTGATTGATGATATAGAAAATTCAAAAAATAAATTTATCTCTAAAGACAGTGATTGTAATCTAGTGCAGTATTTGACCTGTGACGCTGTAAATAGCACCTGCAAAGAGACTGTGAAAAAAAATTATTTTCGATGCTAAATGTTTACATATGTTGCATCAAAATATTGCTGGGTTGTTAACAAAATCCGATGCTCTAACAGTATGCTTAGAAGAGTTGTCAGAGAAAGGATCGTGTGTTGATATCTTATGCATTTCAGAACACTTTATTATGGAAGGGTATGAAAAATATCTAACAATACCCAACTATCAACTAGCGGCATGCTATACTAGAAAGGAAAGCAAAAGAGGAGGAACATGTATACTGGTAAGAAATGGACACCAGTATAAGGAATTAAAACATATTACTAAAATGTCAGAAACTGGTATCTTTGAGTGTTGTGCTATTGAATTAATTAACTATAGGATTGCTATTGTCTGTATTTATCGTATTCCAAAAATTAACAACATGAATGTGTGCATGGAGAAATTAGATGTACTCTTACGCGAAATTAGTAATAAATCATTCAAAAATATTGTCATTGCGGGAGATTTTAATATAGATGTCTTGAAAAAAACTAATCAAGCGATGGATTTTGAATGCCTGCTTTTGAATCACAATCTAAGATTATCTTTTAAGCAGCCTACTAGACTAAAAAGCCAAACATGCATAGATAATATTGCACATAACTTCAAAAAACCTTATAAGACTGAGATACTAGAATTTGCATTGTCGGATCACACGGCGCAATTAATAAAGTTACCTATTCAAAATATATCGACATTAAAATACTGGCGTACAAAAAGGCGTGATTACGGCGAGGACAATATTGTAAAATTTAAAAATTGTTTACGTAGCTTATCATACACTGAAATATATGAAACAAATAATCCGAACGTAGCCTATAATGCTTTTATGGAGACCTTTTTAATGTTTTACAATCTATGCTTTCCCAATAAAATTTTAACTATACGGTCAATAAAAAAGTCAAAATGGATATCACGCGGTGTCAAAATATGCAGTAAAAAGAAACGACAATTGCTATGGCAATATAGACGTAAGCCGAACAGAACAAATGAAATAAAATTATCTAAATACTCTAAACTATTCAGGAAAATTATACAACTAACACAATATGCGCAAAATAGCTACGAAATAAAAATATCAAACAATAAATCCAAAACTAGCTGGAAAATAATAAATAACTCAAAGGATAAGGTTCCTCGAAACCCTATATCGAAAATAAAACTAAATAATGAGACCATAATAGATCCTCAGACAATAGCAAATGCTTTTAATAATTACTTTATTGAAAAAGTTACTCCAATACCAAACTCAGGGCACAAGGTGACCTCACAAATTACAAAAAGTTTAAAATCATTCTTCATGCCTCCTTGTATACCGCATGATGCATATAAAATAATTAATACATTAAAAAACACGAATAGCGTGGGAATTGACGGAATCTCAACAAAAATTATAAAATCTGTATCTGCAGAAATATGCTCCCATCTAAGTTATCTAATTAACTTATCAATAACATCAGGAATCTTTCCCGATGCTTTAAAAAAAACAATCGTAAAACCTTTGTTTAAAAAAGAGAACAGAGAAGACATGGCATATTATAGACCGATTTCTCTTATTAGTATATTCTCAAAAATCTATGAAAAATATATTTATAGGGAAATAAACAAATATCTTGAAAAAAATAGTATACTAGTAAATGAACAAAAAGGGTTTAGAGAAAAACGAACCATAAACATGGCAATATATGATTTTCTAAATAAAGTTATAACTAATGTTGACAAGACCAATCCAGTGTGCACAATATTCTGTGATATGACCCAGGCCTTTGATTATGTCAGACATGACATTCTGTTAAACAAACTAGAGGCATATGGTATAAGAGGTAACGTTTTAAAATTATTGCAATCATATCTCGAAAATAGAAAACAAATCACAGAAATATCTTCCATAAATACGAAAACAAAATATGAAGATAAATTCCAATCACATGAACATGAAGTCAAATATGGCGTTCCACAGGGCAGTGTATTAGGACCCCTATTATTTATATTGTACATAAATGACTTACCTAAATCAATTGATCAACATGTAACACTTTTTGCCGATGACTGCACATTAACAGTTCAATGCAACTCTAGAGAAAACTATAATAATGACATTAATAATTCCCTCATATCAATAATAGACTGGTTGAATAATAATAATTTAAAAATAAATCTTAATAAAACTAATGTAATACATTTTAGTCAACGTCTATCAACTTTGACTGATCTTAAAATCCAATATAACAATAAAATAATTGAAGAAGTCGAAACTGCAAAATTTCTAGGGATAACAATTGACAAAAAACTGAATTGGAAAGAACATATTAATATTCTCATTAAAAAAATAAGTAACTCTGCATATGCCCTGTATAAATTAGTCCCAGTACTGAACATCGAGGCATTGCTCACAGCATACTATGGTTTGGTTTCATCACATTTAAGATATGGAATTATTTTCTGGGGCAACTCGCCTAACAAGGAAATAGTCTTCAAAGCCCAAAAGCGTTGCATTAGAACCATGTTTAAGCTCAAGTTAACCGATAGTTGCAGGCCCTATTTTATTAAATATAAAATATTGTCTTTACCTTGTCTGTATATTTTGGAAATTGTCATGTTTGTAAAGAATAACCCTCAATTATTTACACGCTTATCAGACATAGTCATTCGTAACAGACGTGATAGCACTATTCTCAATATGTGTAAATCCAAAACAACATTGATGCGCAAAAGTGTTTTTTGCATGGCTCCGATAATATTTAATAAACTACCAAAATGTTGGAAGGACCAGAATGCTCATATACTGAAAAGAAAACTAAAACTACACCTAGAAAAGAAAGCATACTACAGTATATTAGAGTTTCTGAAAGATAACATTACTTAGCTAAACCATCACGGACATTGTAATATTGTGTTTGTAATTAATATTATTGCTGGACATGTTTGAAATATGTAAATGACTTTTTGCAATTACTATTATAGGACTTTTTAACTTTGACTTTGTATGGGTAATTATATTTTGCTTAACATTATAATACTTAATATAATATTAACTTAAACTGACACTCTCAATTTCTTTTAGACATATAGTGATTATTTATTATGTAATTTGTTATTAGTTTATTTTGATTTGTAAGAGGATATAAATAAAATGTATTAGGTAGCTACTGATTATAATTTGTACGCCACACTGGCCAAACATGATTGATCATTTTATATATAGATTTGAACAACTTGCATATTGTATGTATACTCATGTTTCACAAATAAAGCAATTTGAATTTGAATTTGAACTTGCACTCCATATTAAAAGTAGAGATGATACTAATATTTACGATGTGGCTATTAGCAAATATGTCGCGCTTTGTTAATCCTAAATTTAAAATAAATTGATTACTAGATATTGTCAGCTTCTTGGCAAACATTTGGCAAAACCTGTGCGGCATCTTACTATATATACTTATCTATACCGGCTGACACAGCAACCCTTGAAAACGACCCTCAATGGAGGTATACATGTATACAGTCGATATCCAGTCAGGTGTAAATATCTGAAGAACTCTCCCTTCGTAAAGCGATACGTTGATACGCAACTATCTATACCTATTCGATCCTATTTGTAATATGAAATTCAATGGGAATGTCTGGGCAACTGTCGCTTAGTGTACGGCCTGTTTAACACCTTAAAGTCTGAAATAAACACCTCACGGTAATGAAGTCGTGAGCGCTGTAAAATTTGAGTGGTTGAAATGAAATGAAATGAAATGAAATGAAATTTTATTTGCATGATTATGGTTGTATATACAGATAGCATAATATAATTACAGAATTCAATAATCAGTGTCTCACAATCTGTCATTTTTGACGTGCAAATATTTATGATAGTTTTTATAGTTATTATTATTTATTATGATAGTAATAATTTTAAGGAGAAAAAAAAAGGATAGTTATATCAATAGTGATTTTAGATTTATCTTAGTAGTATTTAAGTATCTATAGGTAATAATCCAAATGTTAGTCATTAGTATACATTATAATTAAAAATTACAATATTAGGTATGTCATTTCTATTATTTATTAATATTTATGTCATTTAAAAAGTCATTTATATTGTAATATAGTTTGTTTATAAGCAGTTGAGTTAATTTATTTTTAAATTCATTTAATGTACATTGTTTTAATTCCTCGGGCAAACTATTGTAAATTTTTATTGCCATACAGTACGCATTTTTTATAAAAACATTACGCCTTTGTAGAGGTACATATAGTCTGTTTTTTAGCCTTTCGCTTTTGCAACCCATATCCGCCATTGTGGGAAATAGGGATGGGTGCTTTTTTACAATAAGTGATGTTTCATATATGTATAGGCACGGAAGGGGTAATATTTTTATTTTTTTAAACATAGGTTTACAGCTTTCCATTGTATCATAGGTATTACAAAGGGCCCTTACACATTTTTTTTGTACTATAAATGCTTTTTGGATATCTACCGAGTTTCCCCACAGAGGAAGACCGTATCTCAGTGATGAAACGACATATCCATGATATGACAATAGAGCAGCTTCCATCGAGACAATGTTTCTTAATCTACGTAATGCAAACACAAATCTATTTAGTTTGCTGCATAACTGTTCAATATGTGATTTCCAATTGAGATGATTATCGATTTTTAATCCCAAAAATATTGCTTCATTTGTTTGTTCTATCTTCTTATTTTCAAATTGAATATTAATGTCAATTGTTTTGCTGTTATAATTTTTAAAATTTATAATTTTTGTTTTGTCAATATTTATGTTTAAGTTGTTACTTCTAAGCCATGTTATAATATTTTTAAGAGCTATATTTAATCTTTCTTCAATGTCATTTTTATCTTTACCTTTTATTATTACTGTAGTGTCATCGGCAAATAAAATGCAGTCATGTTCAGTTGCATTTGGGAGATCATTAATATAAAGTAAAAAGAGTAGAGGTCCCAATACGCTGCCCTGTGGAACTCCATATTGAATTTGTTCATACTGTGGTTTAGTGTCGTCAAGCTATAATGGGGTGGTACTTCCTCTCTGTGATGAGGCGTGTAGACGTCGTATAGTTCCAGTTACTCGACACTAGATAGTCATGTTTTTTAATGATTATAAAGTTGCCTGACAATTATCGTAAGCCGAAAAATAGAATGAACATCACTAGGTTTTTGGAATAAAACGGTTTTCTGTCTATTTATTTCTCGTGTGTTATTCTAAATATTTTTATTTATATTGTTACACTACGATATTGGTTATTAAACGAAAATTGCTCATAGCTGTACAAAATTCAAGTGGTAATTATAATAGCATTTTAACCCCACTGAATATCCCATGATCTCTTCGCGACGGACATATCTATTCCTCGAGATACACTGGTCAATCTGTCACAGCAATCAACCCCACGACCGAGAGTAATAAAATCGAACCCGAAGCCATTGTGTTCGCGCCCTAAGACATTTCATTACGCGCCGAGTGCAGACGCGAGTAACCGCGTTTACGTTTGTTTTACCGCTGCGTTTTATTCGCCGTTTTATTTTCTTATTCAATTTGGCGCCGCGGTGGCCCGGCCTTTATCGCCACTCCAAGAATGTTATTGTGTGAGTTTTACTGGCGTTTTAGTCTTAATTAACCGCCTGTTAATGCGTCGGTATTTTTAGAATTTTTATGTTTCAGCGGATCTATTTTGTACCGGTAATTCTAAAAGGTTTTTTTTTAAATAATTAAAAAATACATATCTACTTACGCTTTGTATCCCCTGAATGGATAGACAGAGGTGCAACCAGGACACCCAATTTTTGGAATGTATATTCTGTCCGATCATGTGATAGAGCATCAGACAAATTCCAGACTCTGGGCTGATACTGACAAGAACTCAAAATCACTGCCCGACCCGAGAACCCAGGACCAGAGTGGCAGTCGTACCAGGCAAAAAAACAACTACGCCACCGAGACATTCAGCCTCATAAAAATGAGGAGTGAAAATAAACCTCTGAACAAAATTTGATTGAATTCGAAATGTTTCTTGTAATATATAGAACTTGGGAGATGGATAAGATATCCTGGTAGACCTAAATATGCTCAAACTCAGTCCGTCTAATCAAGACTAAGTACTTACCTACATCAAGCGCAATTGTGGGCAAAATCTAGTATGTAACACGCGTGTTATAAAGTACCCAATTTACACGAAGTATAAAAGAGTGAGATAGCTACAGCAATGGCGTCAGAGCAAAAGAGACGGCAATACAAGGGATCTTAATTACAGTAAATTGGCTTAGTTTTTATCTTGAGAATAAATAGACTTGTTATATTTATATCTAAACAAAATTAGAATGTCTGACTTTGAAATAATTGCCTTCATCAACATAAATAAATTAAAGTCTTCAAATTTAGACTAGGCGTTTTTCCTAACCTTTTAAATGTTCTGTCTGTCTGTTTCATTGTACGAGCTAATTTCTTAAATGGCTGAACTAAATTTTACAAGAGTTTTATGGATAGATAGGGTACTTGAGACTTGAGAAAATAATCTAGGCTACACTTCTTAAAGTTTTTAATAAAGGAAAATGTCAGAAATGAGCCATTTATTTAAAAAATATCAAGGCAAAGCTGCGTTTAAAGCTAGCTTAATATAAGTAGCTGCGCATAGTAGACCTTTTTTAAACTTTGGGATTTTGAAGGCATTCGCAAGATTTAGTCTAACGAAGCATTTATCTGCGGCATGAGATCTCTGCTGAGTTTGTAAAATAAATTGCCCAAATATTTATGTTCATTTCGGGTGATTAGTGAGTTGACTTATTTTTATGCTGACTTGATTACAGTATTTTTCAGCAGCGACAGACAAATTTATGTATTTGTAAAAATTATATTATAATATAGTACAATGCTGAGGTCTCGGGTTCTATCCCCGGGTCAGGTAAGTGATATTAGATTTTTTCTATTCAGTATCAGCTCGAAATCTAAAATTTGTGCCCGATATGGCGATAGGCTGGCTCACATCACATCATAGGACGGAATACGCACGGCAAAAAGTGGATGCACTAGTTGCACTTCTGCCTACCCCTTCGGAGATAAATGGCGTTTATTGTGTATTTGTGTATCATAGTACAACGTACAAGGGCTTGCAGTATAGAGGGATTGTTCCCTTTTAATACTACTATATTTGCTGCTACTATTGCTCTCCAAAAATATTCTTTCTCTTTAAATACCTATAAGAAATGATATTAGTAAGTCAGTATACGTTACACAAAACATTCTCAGGGCTACATAACCACAAGTTAATTCTAATCAATCGTCAACTTTCACACGTTTGTACAGTCAGCCACAAAATAGCTGAACAAATTAAAAACTTCAAAACGCTTCTGCACGTTCACTCCATTCGAAATATTCGTTTTTCTTTATCAAAAATAAAGTTAAGCCTGTGAAGTTTATTTTAGTGAAGAAAAAACAATTATCGATACTGACGCAAAAGTTTAAACGCGATTTGATATTTTGAATTTGTTCAGTTACTTATGTGGCTGACTGTACCTAGCTTTGTAAATTCTTAACTAACTTTTGCCGTAAATTGTTATCCCTGAGGTAAAACAAACGGGTAACAAATACAAGCGAAACTCGTAACTTGTTTCAAAAAGATTTGTTACGTTAGAAATCCAAACGTTTTAAAACGAATTTATTCTATGCGTTCTTGGAAAATAGTATTCTTATTACCGATTTAAAGAGCAGAAAGTAAGATAAATTTTTAAATGTACAATTGCACTCCCAAAGTAATGAGTACGCATACGCATACGCATATTCACGCCTGTTATCCCCGATAGGCAGAGGTGCAACTAGTGCACCCACTTTTCACTGTGCGTATTCCGTCCCATCATGTGATAGGGGCGAGCCTATCGCCATATCGGGCACAAATTCCAGACTCGGGGCGGATACTGTTTTCTAGAAAAATCCAATACCACTATACCCGACCCCGGGATCGAACCCGAGATCTCAAGATTGCAGTCATACCGTAACACAACTACGCCGCCGAGGCGGTCCATATAAAGAGATATGGACTGCCTCGGTGTCTCATATATTATAAAGAGTTTGGAGTTTATTTGAAAGGATTAACCTCCAAAGCTAGGGAACCAGTCGATGCCTCCCATGAATTAAGTCGTAATTCAAAAAGTATGATTTTAAAAGAGACCCGTTTAAACGATTATTATTCTTTTGGTAAATATTTAAAATAGTTCTCAACTATGTTTTTCAATTAGGTATTGATTTTTTTAAACAATATAGTTTGTTGAAAAATGTTTTAAATATTTACCAAAAAAATAATATTAACACGCGTCTCTTATAATCATACTTTTTGATTTACGACCTAATGCGTGGAAGGCATTGACCATTTCAAAAGATTTGTCCACAAGTAGTAAGCTGCATTACGTGATTCGAAAGTCTACACTTCTTTATAAGAAAAAAAAACCTACCATGTCACAAGATTACAATATGTGTTATGTTTTTTTTTTATGGCATTGAATGATGAGACGAGCATGCCGTTCGCCTGATGGTAAGCGAAACGACCACCCATAAACAGTAGCAACACCATCCAAAACCTTGAGTTACAAAGTATTGTGTGGAATTCCACTGCGCTCGTCATCCTGAGACATAAGATGTTAAGCCTCACTATGTCCTGTAGTTACACTGGCTACAATGTCCTTCAACCCGAAACACAACAGTGCATGCACACTGTTGCTTAGCTGTAGAAATACACATTGCGGTGGTACCCACCCAGACGGACTCTTACATATGAGAGACCTACCACCAGTTATGTATTTTGTTTTCAATTTAGTTATGCAGAATTTTACTTTCAGCCGAACGACTTGTTATTTCACTTAGTTATAAAAAAACTTCCAAAGAAGAACACTATCTCTTTATTTACAGCTTGAATAAAACTTCTCTGTACGGTGTACCCACGAACAAGTAAACCATTACGTTCATATTTTTGTAAAACTTTGTTACTTTGAAGAGGTTACTTTTATTATAAACAAATATTTTAATGTAAATAACAAATAAAAATTATGTTAAGTTTCAAGAGAACTATCTTATTAGAAGAGGAGACTCAAGAATAGTTTAAATTAGCACAAAGTATATTTACTTGTATTTTCTGGAATTGAGTGTTAGAACCTGTTAATTTTGCTGGATTATTTAATTAAATATTTACCATAATTATTGCTATAATCTTTAGGCCTATGTTCAGTAGTGGACATCGTGTGGATGATTGCTATAAAAGACCAGATGTCGTATACGAGTAACGTACCTTCAGCTAAGCAAACTGTGTATCTTCCCAACTTCCCCATAACTGGCAATTAGAGGGAAATTACCAAACCACAAGGCATTATAATTTTTTATTAAGGTTCGGCTGGATACATAATTAACACACGCCGTAAAGCTACCTAATGGTACCTACGTTTTGACACGTAATTAAGATAATGAAGGACTTGGGTTCCGCACACGTCGTGGGGTTCCGTGGTAAATAACGACGTAATATAAAGAGTCACGTGAATCATTTAGTGACAGACGTTTTCGTCGAAATGAATTATATCCTCATTACGTTTGGAACGTGGCTTCCCATGCACGCGAATGTGTATAATAAAAGTCACTGTCCGCAATCTCGCTGTCCCCTTTCCTGGATTAAGCGTAGCCTACATATCTATCTGTGGGCCAAATTTAATTGAAACCCCTTTTAAAATAGTTTCGACCTTTACTTCAATCGAACATCTTAACATCTATATGACAAAATTTATTCGAAATTCGTTCAGCAGTTACCTCTAATATCCAAACAACTTAAAAATCTTTATAATGCTTGTAAAAAGTAATAATGGTAGGATTCTATTCAGATTCTAGGGTATATTAACCGAAGACCATACAAGATCTCTCGCACACTAAAGCATCTTTACTGAGACAGCTCATTACGACCGCACCGCACTCACTCATCTTCCAAGGCGTCGCTGCTGCAAGCGAATAGCGATTTGGCACTGCTCCAACAGATCTTTGTCTCGAATGAAAATAAATAGCGGTGCGTGAACTGTATTACCAATATGCGTGGAAATACTGTTTTTTAAATATTTTTTTCCCCGTTTTGTGATTTATTGTGTGGAAAAGGTTGAAAGAAATAAAGAAACATTTATTGCCACAGATGAGAGAACATGTAACTAATAGTTAACGAATAAAATAAAAAAATCAACAAAAAAATACCACTATTAAATTATACCCATTACCACACGCGCAACCATACTGTGGCAGCTAGGTGGTCATCTCAGCATACGCTGCGTAATGATGAGAGCCATCACACAGCACTGGTTTTCAGTGGTCACCCAGAGTGCCTCACGGACACCTCAGAAAGAACAGCCCATAAATTTATAAACACCTTTAGTGCGAATACAGTATACTAAAAAAGGTTGCTGTTCCGTTATTTTCTAGAATTCTAGCAGAATGGTCACGTTAATGGTCAACCACGCATTCAGAAATTCAATGAATATGGGTACCAGTAGAAAATTTTGCGGTCTCTACAAGCTATAATAGTTAACTAACTGCCACAAACAATTTGATAGGAAAATCATCACGACCGTCATAAAATGTGTCTCATGTTTATCGACACGTCATTAAGCCTGGACTTACCAACCATAATATAATCACTTTCCTAAGCCCGGATAAAAAATCACCCTCTATAACTCCGCCATCCGCCTTCACCGCAACCTCGTCTAACGAAGCGAGACCATTTGTCACACGTCAGCCGACGCGGCGGCGATGCAGAGGCGTCGCGTCTCTAATGGATTCCCGAATTATAAGAGTCGACCCACTTGCGAAAATAATGCTTTGTGCGGAATTCAGTGGCGAACTGGAAGAATTAATTGTACGAAAATGCGATATTCTATAGGGCCCGAAACTGAAAAAAGGTTATTTTCTCAATAAAAATGGAACCAACAAGGTATATTTTAAGTTCCAATACAAGTACAGACTTATAAAGTTGTAGTTACTGGGCATTAAGAAATCTAATTACTATCACAGAGCAGCACCCTGAAGTACTTACTAATTCAAAATTCTGAATAAAGTCACTTACAGGCAGTCGTGTATGTCATCAGTCGAACGTCTAAAAAACGAATATCTCACAAAACCCTTGTAGTCCATCCTCACAGATTAACTATCGCAAGATCCAATCGCACAGAACTTCAGTAATTTGTCGAGTCACTATGAATAAAACAGTAGTAACTCGCCCTTTTTGTGGCAACCCTAAAGCCGCGTCAAAACGCAAGGTCAGATGTGACGCTGATGGCCCCTAATTAATGTGGGGCTCATGTAGCCTTTTATTGTGCTATCTCGCCGCGAGAGGTCGTTCATCGCGTCTAATGGGTACCTCGTGTTATCAAAATTCTCGCCACTTGATATACCCTAACTTTATGGGGTCAAGGTCGAAATAGGCTGACAAATATGGTTAGTTATTTAAGAATGTGTTATTATTGTAAAGATCAGCAAACGAGCAGGTCACTTGTTAAATGATAATTGATAACCACAATTACAGAATAACTGTGGATTTAAAATCTACTGCCGGCATAGTAGAATACACTGGGAACTGACAAAATCTTCTAGGATATGATGAGCATAACGAAAAACGATTTTATTTGGGCATTTTATTTCGTGAGTGGGAATTAAAGCTCCTGACCTATTTAGAATCTTAGGCATGAGTCTATAGACCGAGTTTTTCACCATAATATGTATGGTCGTTATTCAGCCGAGTGCGAAAATCTTGCGCCGTCAGCAAAATTCGAAATTACAATCATAAACCAATATCAAACTGTCGTTAATTGAAGCGTCATTGAGGCAATAACTTTACCTGTGTAAAGGGCTGAAAACTGCAGCTAATTTGAGCCTGAAACATCGGTACACTCGTGCGATTGTGAGTGCCGCTCCGTGCATTATTGCCATTTTACGCTCAATATTTGTTTGTGGCGTAAGTTCGGAGATTCAGCGGGTTAGGATGAGGGTTTTAATATATTTTTTTAATTTATAAGGCGATGGGAACACATGTAAAACATATATCATACGTACTGTTTTAACATCTAAGCACCATAATTCGACTCAGTATCAGCCCGAAGTATGAAATTTGTGCCCGACATGGCAATAAACTCGCCCCCTATCACATCATGGGACGTAATATGCACGGCGAAAAGTGAGTGCACTAGTTGTGCCTCTGCCTACCCCTCCGAGTAACAATATTTCATTATTTACTTCATTGTGCTCGTAGCTTCTACCGCTATGAAAATCAATTCCCGGGATGAAATAGTCGTATGTTCTGTATGGCAAATTTTATCCAATGTATTCATTCAGCAGTTGAAGCGTTAATTTGTATCAAAATATCAATTACTAGCTTTTGCGCGCGGCTCCGCCCGCGTGGAAAAGCTTTCCGGGATAAAAAGTAGTCTATAGCACTCAGGAGTAATGTAGCTTCCTAATAGTGAAAGAATTTTCAAAATCGGTCCAGTAGTTCCTGAGATTAGCGCGTTCAAACAAACAAACTCTTCAGCTTTGTATAATAGTATAGAGTATAGATAGTATAGATTGGGCATTTTGAGACCTATATGAACATAACGCCATTTGATATTGCATTTATCAGTCTGTAATCTATAGCAAGGCCAATATATGATGGAACTGTTCGTTTTGAGTAACTGATCCGCTGCATCTCGTTACTCATGAATTAACCCGAACTCATGGATCGGAAAACGTCAACATGTTAACTCACAGCCGGGCGCACTGCAAACGAGTGCTGCAGTTTAAAATATTTTCAATCCGCCCTCTGTAAACATACACCGTGTGTTTATCAGCTTTGTGCCTGAATGTACACAAATATCTACCCAGTGTTCAAAAAAATCCTTTTAGGTCCTGGAAATTCCGCCATCATAATCAACAGAACTGAAAATATGCACACTATGTTATATATGTGAATTATCGCTCGATTTAATGGTGAAGGAAAACATCGTGAGGAAACCTGCATACCAGAGAAGTTCTCTGAATTTCGAAGGTATGTGAAGTCTGCCAACCCGCACTAGGCTAGCGTGGTGGACTAAGGCCTTAACCCTCTCAGTTGTAGAGGAGGCCCGTGCTCAGCAGTGGGCAGTATATAATACTGCTGGCTTGTATGGTATGGTATGTTATACACATACTCGTAGATATAAATGTATTAGAATTCCTCCTTGTTGCGTCGATTCCCCAATGTTAGAGGTCGGACTCGTGAGTTATCTTTGTGATTTGAAATGAAATCGTTTATTCGAATCCATAAGATGTTAAACATTACTTAGATTCAGTGAATTTTTACTCTACCACCAGTTCGGAAAACAGTTTCAATCAGACAAGAACGGGCAAGAAATTCTACGGTTGCTCTTATCAGCCACAGTGTATCTGATGTTTATGGTCGATGTGCCCAGAGGACTCAAAAATGCTCCGCAGGCATATGGCGATTGAATTACATGAATAATACAATATGAAATACAATAATATGCATGATAAGCGCGTATAGATCGCGAGCCTTTCCCAAACAAAAGTATTCAACAGATTTGGATTTTGAACGTACTCTATTTACAGCTGGGCACCACACACTACCCGACAGGAATCTATTACAGCTACATTAGATGCGCGCGCAGCGTGTTATTGAAAGTTACCCATAATTATTAGGAAACTTACTACGTTGCACTTTTGAAGAAGTCCGGTCAGTGTATTGGCAGTTTTTAACCAAAGTTTTTAAGCTTGTTTACTGATACATGAATAAGCTTCTTTATGCTGCTGATGCATGATAAATTTCTTTTCTTCTTTCATATTATATTTTGTACTTAATAACTTGACTGCCTCAGTGGCGTAGTTGTATTGCGTACGTGTTACGAAAGAACGATTTGCGTGGTGAGGTCCAGGGTTCAAATCCCGGGTGGAGCCAAAAATATAGTGACTGGATTTTTCCATCTTAAAAATTACTTAGTTGCAGCTCGGAGTCAGGAAGTTGGCGGTGTGATACCCCCGTGCCTCGGAAAGCACGTAATGCCGTTGGTCCTGCGCCTGATCTCTTTTCGGTCATGTGGGATTGCCGTCTCACCGGACTATGAGTGTAAGGAATAGCGTATAGGCTCCTGTGTATTCCGCATACACATGTGCACTATAATATCTCCTGCGTACCTGGCTGATCTCCGTTAAGATTGGCCGCCGTGGCCGAAACTGGCTAGAAAGAGTACGTTACTTTGTGATGTAGATGTAATAAGCTATATATTAAGGTGTCTTAGTAACAATATATGCAGTGTCTTCTCGAACTTCAATCGTTTCATTTCTCTCCTAAACACCCGACCTTACATGGCGACCCTGCCTGTAACAAGAGTCGGATCGGGCCCGCGCGCGTGTACACCATATAAGGACTAAGTATTTTAAACAATAAATAGCGGAAAGTTACTGTGCAATTTAAAATGGATCAAAGTACAATAAGTAATCCGTCGCATCAAGCGCGTCTTGTGCTTAAAAAAGTACTTCTGGAC
This sequence comes from Sphinx pinastri, assembly GCA_947568825.1. Classification (NCBI taxonomy): domain Eukaryota; kingdom Metazoa; phylum Arthropoda; class Insecta; order Lepidoptera; family Sphingidae; genus Sphinx; species Sphinx pinastri. The sequence continues at coordinate 776,651 of OX387617.1, forward strand.
GATTTTTGTGAAAATGGGTGGTTCTAGCTCAAAAGAAGAAGTAGTGATCGCTCAAGCTGTCGGAGTTGGTACCAATACGGCCCGTACGCAGCAGTTACAGGAGAACACAAATAATATTCTTGTGGTAATATGTACCATATTGGCGATTGGCATATTAATCGTCATATACAAGCTGTATAACCATTGCCATAAAAAACGAATACAGCGGGGCATAAATGAAATGACATTGAAGCGATACTCTAGCATCTTGCGAAGGCATCAGGCGATTATGGGTGCTGATCCACAGGTTGGCAAGGCCGAAGTAATCGACATATAGTGGTCAACAAGAATATACATGAAGTGTGTACGGCGTGGAATCTAATGAAGTGAAAGCAGTGATTAGTGGTATAGTATGGAAAAATCAAGCGGTAGTGATGTGTGTGATCGTAATATTATACCTATCTACCTATATCTAATAATATGTTATCAGTGCGTACTAGTAAGTAAATGTATGTAGTTTAACCGTAGTAATGTAATAATCAATGTTTAAATATCTATCTAATTATATGTATTCGTCTTATGAGCATCTATTAAAATAGATAGTTATTAACATGGTATGGCTGAAGATTTAATTACAATATTAAACGAATTAAGAGCTATAAGAACTTATTTGAAAAAGATCGGGCCCAGCCGTAGATGCGGCCGAATATTAGAGACGAAACGAAAAGAGGCTGATTCCGTTTTATTAAAATATAATAATTACTTAAAAATATATAAAGAGAATTTAGGGAAATTTTCAAATAGCGAAATAGCATTGACTACAAAAATTGTCGAAGAGGTCGAAAAGTTATTTTTAGACATTAATTCTTTGTGTGGAATGAGAGAGGGCGAACTCTCATCGAGCACCATGGCTACAGATACATTTGATTTAAAAACGGCGTTGTATTTATTGCCCGTCATGAATGACACAGTTGATATCACCAAGCAACTAATTGAAAGTATTGAGTATTATAACTCTGTGTTAGAGAAATCGACATGTAAAAATAAATTAATTCAGTTTGTCTTGAAAAACAGGTTATCCCAGCATGCGAAATTATTATTGTCACCGAAATATGACTCTGTTGATGAGCTTATAAAGGATATGCGTAAATTATTAGTACCACAAAAAAGCTATACAGCTATTCAAACAAAATTGCAACATTGTAGACAGAATAGTAAAACTATTACGGATTATGGAAAGGAAGTATCGGAACTTTTCGTAAATTTGACTATCTCACAAGCCGACGGGGATTCTAACAGCTATAGTGTTCTGAAACCTTTAAACGAAAAGCTGGCGATTAAGCGATTTGCCGACGGTTTGCAGGATCGTCGCCTAAGTACGATTATCGCCGCGCGTAATTTTTCTTCTTTAACAGAAGCAATCCAAGCCGCTCAAGATGAAGAGGTGCCCATTCAAAGTAGATCAACGGAGATTATAGGTATGTATGGACAACACCATTATTCAGGAAGAAGAGGTCAACGAGGATACCGAGGTCGACGCAGCTTTGGAGCAAGGGATCGTGTACAGAATGCATACGCGCACCAACAAAGAGGTCAGCGGCCACAGGTACCATATCATGTTTATAATAATAAACATCGTAAGAATGGTAATAATCGGTTTCGTAACACGGTGTACAGACAACATGGAAACCGTGGTCGTGGTATCGGGTTACAAAGAAGCATCAATGTTATAACAAGTGATCTTAGCCAGGTGGCAACGGACACTTCAAATAATGAATCATTAAATCATTTTTTTCGTCACTGATGTCATCCTCTCATGTAACAATTTAAACAAAGTATCATTTTTAATTCGTAATCATAATCATAACTGGTTAATTGATACCGGTGCATCCATATCGGGAATAAAGTTGGAATGTTTGGAGCGTTTACAAATTCCCTACCATAAAGAGAGAGTCAGCGTGAAAGGTATAGGTGGAAATATACTGTCGGAGGGCTATGTTTACTTAACTCTTAATTATAACTCGTATAAATTTCCTCATAAATTTGTTGTATTTAAAGATTTACCGTGTAGGACGGACGGTATTTTGGGTCAAGATTTTTTAACTCGTTATAGAGCTGTTTTAAATTTTGAAATCAATAAGTTACAATTATTGACTAATAATTCCGAGTTGGTTACAGTGTCGTTCGATTATCATTTTCTGAATCGTACTAGTTGCTATTTAACGGTGCCAGCACGTAGCGAGTCAATACATTACATTGAAATAGAGTCAAAAGAGGAGTGTGTGGTGTCAAATCAGCAGTTATGTGATGGTGTGTTCTTAGCTAGCAGTGTGAATAAACCCAAAAATGGGAAAATACCTATTCGTATTTTAAATACTAGAGACACTGATGTTAGATTAAATAATTTTCAGGTAAACACTAGTAATTTAAATGATTATTTTGTTTGTCAATTTAATAGAACTACAGTTGATTCGGAAAGAATTAAAACTTTATTTAATTTATTAAATTTAAAAGGGTTGAATATTGAAGAACAAAAATCGATAGAAAATATTTGTGCAAAATTTCCGGACATTTTTTATTTGCCAGGTGATAAATTATCCACTACACCTGTGTATGAACAGACCATTGATTTGAAGCCACATACTACTCCCATTTACACTAAACCTTACCGATTGCCTTATGCGCAACAACCGGAATTAGAAAAGCAAATCAAGAATATGTTAAGCAATGGAGTAATTGAACCATCTCGAAGTGCATGGTCTAGTCCATTGTTATTAGTCCCGAAAAAACTTGATACTAATGGTATTAAAAAGTGGCGTGTCGTTATTGACTATCGTAAGTTAAATAATACTATACAGGACGATAAATTCCCTCTTCCCAATATCACTGAAATACTGGATTCATTATCAGGAGCAATGTACTTTACTCATTTAGATTTGTTTCAAGGATTTTTCCAAATTTCATTGAAAAAAAGTTGTAGACCGTGTACGGCATTTACTACAGGCAAAAATCAATATCAAATGACTCGAATGCCCATGGGGTTAAAATGTAGTCCCAGTAGTTTTAGTAGAATGATGACTATAGCAATGTCTGGTCTTAATTACGAAAAATGTCTCATATATCAAGATGATTTGGTTGTTATGGGCAGAAATTTAGCTACACATAACCAAAATTTAATGGATATTTTTGCTAGATTGCGAAAAGTAAATTTAAAATTAAACCCGGCTAAATGTACATTTTTACAAAAAGAGATTCTTTATTTAGGGCATATAGTTTCAGGCACAGGCATTTTGCCGGACCCGGAAAAAATTAAAGTTGTAAAAAGTTTTCCAAGGCCACAAGATGCCGAACAATTAAAGCGTTTTGTCGCCTTTGCTAACTACTACAGGAAATTTATTAAAAATTTTGGTGAGCTTGCATTTCCTTTAAATAAATTATGTTGCAAGAACGTTAAATTTATATGGTCAAGAGAATGTGAACATTCTTTTCAAATGCTAAAATCAGCCTTGATAAATCCGCCAGTATTGCAGTATCCAAATTTTTCAGATAGCAATGAATTTTTATTACAGACTGACGCTTCGGGTAAAGCTATCGGTTCAGTTTTATGTAACGGGGATGGTCGGCCTATAGCTTACGCTAGTCGTGGTCTAAATAAGGCTGAAATTAATTACCCTACTATTGAAAAAGAACTCTTAGCAATAGTATGGAGTGTTAAGTATTTTCGACCTTATTTATATGGACGACGGTTCAAGATACAGACTGACCATCGACCTTTAGTTTATTTATTTTCTATGAGGGATCCATCCAGCAGATTATTAAAGTTTAGACTACAATTAGAGGAATTCAATTTTAAGATAGAATATTTAAAGGGTCAGTTAAATACAGTGGCGGATGCACTATCGCGAATAATTATAACATCAGAGGATTTAAAATATATGAATGGACAGATAGTGAATGTAATGACCAGAGGACAATTACGGCAACTGGATATGAAGAGTAATAAGAGCGGTAATAATTTATCGGTGGATAATATGGACACACATTCGAGGCCTGATGAACCAAGAGTGGTGGAAATAATTAAAAAACCGAAAAATATTACCGAACTTTCATTAATAAGTCCTGGAAAAGTAAATAATATATTAAGGAAAGGAATAATCGTAGAAAGATATAAGAATTTTATGTATGCGCCCAGTAAGTCCATGATTTATTTACAAACAATATCTCGATCATCAGTTACGCGAGTCGAATTGGTGAGAGACTTGTTATGTTTATGCGCAAAGTTATCGATAAATGATTTATGCATACTAAGAAATGATGATAATAAAGATTTTATTAGTGGACTTATAAATGAAATAAAGAATTACGACAAGTGGTCCGGACCGCGTATTAGTATAATTAGTGGCGTCCAAAAAATAAATAACTTAGATAATAGGCGCGTGATATTAAATGACTTCCACCTATTGCCCACAAGTGGCCACGCGGGCATTAGGCGGATGACAAACAACATAAAAAGATATTATTTTTGGTCGAGTTTGGAAAAAGATGTTGTTGATTATGTCTCTAAATGTGAGCAATGTAAAAAACAGAAATACTCTATACACATTAAGCAACCTATGCAAATTACAACTACGGCTAATTCAGCCCTGGAAAAGGTCTATTTAGACATAGTAGGACCATTGCCAAAAGATGTGCATAATTACAGGTATATTTTGACCTTGCAATGCGAATTGTCAAAATTTACAGAAGCCTACCCTTTGTGCAACAAAGATACGGTAAGTGTAGCCCGTGCTTTTGTCGAGAATTTTATTTTAAGATTTGGCATACCTAGAGAGATAGCAACTGATCGTGGATCAGAATTCATATCGAGTACCATGAAAGAGATATGTCAAATCTTAAAAATTAATCAAATTTCCTCCACAGCTTACCATCATGAAAGTGTTGGAGCGTTGGAAAATAATCACAAAGCGATGGGTGCGTATCTTAGGTTAAATTGTGAGAATCAAACAAATGCTTGGAGTACTTGGTTGCCATATTGGTGCTTTTCTTATAATAATACAGTACATACGGAGACCAAGTACACCCCACATGAATTAGTCTTTGGCAAGCGCTGCGTATTACCGACTAATTTCGAGGGCAATATCGTAGATCCTTTATATGCTCACGACAACTATGCCCTTGAACTTAAATATAGACTTCAGCTAGCCCAAAGAGATGCACATAGTAATTTAGTTAATAGCAAAATAAAGAGAAAATCTATGTATGACACAAATATAAATCCGATATATTATAAAAAAGGTGACTTATTGTTATTGAAAAATATGTCAGATAATAAAATGGATCCTATATATTTAGGACCTTATGTAGTAATTGATGATTTGAATTGTAATGTAAAGATTCGAAAAAATGGAAAAGAATATGTAGTACATAAAAATTTAACTAAGCTTTATAAAAATGTCTAAAATTGTAATCATGTTTTTAAATGTATTTCTATTTTGTAATATTATTTTAAGACACAATGTATTTTTAGTGTCATATTATATATTTAGTTTATATAATATATAAATACATACAACTATACTAATTACGTGTACGCGAACAGAATAAAAAAAAAAAAATGTTACTTATTTTTTTTGTTTTTAAATAATGGGGAAGGTGTGATGTTAATAATAATAATAATAATAATAATTTATTTTCCAAAAATTAGACATCTTACAGAATTAACAACGATGTCCACACTAGGCTATGCCTGTATCGTGGACATCAAAAACACAGTTTAAAAAGGACAAACCATATGCCATCTAAATTATAACAGTAGTACATAAATTTTAATAAAATAAAAAGGAAAATAAAAACAATAAAATTCTAACACAATATAGAAATATAAGACCAAAAAACACAGATGAAAAAAAATTTATAGTGACTGACGTGTGTAAGTGTGAGTGTGAGTGAGTGTGTGTGTGTGTGTGTGTGTATTTATGCAAAAGTTGCAATCATTTAAACCTCAATTTTTAAAAGTCTCTCAGTATGCTCATAATTTAGATTCAAGAGCATACCCTTGACAGTGTTTTTAGCTTCTCGTATGGTTTTTGTTTTAATGCAACAATTTTTTTGGATTCTGTTGTATACGTATGGAGATAGAAAAAGCGAAAAGCGCCTGGCAAAAGTGGTTTTGAGTTTTGGTGTATGAGCCTTAAATTTTCTGCGTTTTAGCAGTTCCTTATAGTTGGGTTGGTTTAGTATAAACTTGTGAGCTGTGAGAGCTATTTTTAGTATGTACAGCTGCCTGACACTTAGAACCTGTGCATCTGTGTATAGTTGAGAGGTTGGGAACCGATACGGCTTTTTCAACATTACCTTCAGCAGTGACCGCTGGGCTCTTTCTAATGTAATTAATGTCGACATGGCAGCTCCTCCCCATGCTTGTATACAGTAAACTAAAACGGATTCACAGAGTGAGGTGTAAATAGTTTTCAAGAGAGTTTGATCTGCAACTTCTCTCAATTGTCTGAAAACATTGATAAGTTTTCTTGTTCGCACTGACATGCTTCTGATGTGTTCCTTAAACGTAAGCTTTTCGTCTATTAAAACTCCAAGATATTTTACGGCTTGCAACCTACGAACACCTGCACAGCTACAATTTGATTTGGAGGAGTCTAAGCAATTGGTACATGTATGCACAGTGATGGTAGAGTGGATACCATAATCCGAGGCTGATGTTTTGTGGAAGTATATGTACCCCGTTTTGTCGGTGTTCAACGTCAGAAGATTGTGATTCAGCCAGTTAGCCACTACTGCCATACCTGCCGTTGCTGTTTCATAGCATCGTCTCCCGTTCTTGTCATGAAACAATATCGCTGTATCATCAGCGTAGCATATGATTTCAGCATTATTAAGTTTTAGCGTTGCAATATCATTAAGGTATATAAGAAATAACGTTGGACCAAGAACACTACCTTGGGGGACCCCGAAAGATATGTCAGCCGTGTCACTGGTCCATTTATCAATCCTAACGCACTGCTTCCTTCCTGTTAAGTAGCTCCTGAACCAATCTAAAGGAACACCTCTGATACCAATATTCTCGAGTTTTTTCAAAAGTATTTTAGTAGATACTGTGTCAAAAGCTTTTGCCAGGTCTAGAAAGACTCCAATACACGAATCACCGCGGTCAAGGATGCTTCCCACTGTATTTGTTAGTAAAACTACGGCATTTTCTGTTGATTTGTTGCGCCGAAAACCGAATTGGGAACTATTAAGGATATTATGTGCCTCTAAATACTTAACAAATCTCTTGTTGACAACTTTCTCAAGGACTTTTGAGAAACTGGGTAACAGAGATATTGGGCGATAGTTAATAGGTTTGTCAGAGTCACCTCCTTTGTGGATTGGGCGAATTATGGCAGTTTTCCACGCGTCCGGGACTACACCAGTGGACAGGCTTAGGTTTATTAGATCAGTAAGGGGTTTTGTGATAAGGTTGAAAATAGACTTTAGGACTTTATTTGAAATACCATCTACCCCTGGAGCACTATCAATCTTCAAGTTCATAATTATTGTTGACACTTCATTATAGTCCGTTGGTTCCATGAAAAACGAGTGGGGATGCATGCTGTTAATTTTTACAAAGGAGGCCAGTTTTATTTCTGTTGTGTTTAGATCCCTTAGTGTTTTTTTGGCCAGTTTATTTCCTACTGTAGTAAAATAGTTGTTGCAGAAATTTATAGACTCCTCCGAAGTATTTCTAGAATTAAGTAGATCGATAGATGTATTTTGAGTTTTCTTAGCTCTATGGGATATGTTATTAATTGTTTGCCATAGTTTCTTAGGGTTTTTTATATGCTGCTTTAATAGTTCAGATTCATATTGAGTTTTAAGCTTTCTTATTAAGTCACTGTAAAAATTACGATATCTTTTGTATACAGTCTTTTTAGTTTCGTCGTTTGGAAATTTTCTACATTCAAGATGCAGTTTATCACGGACATGTGAACAACGAATTAGACCCGGAGTCATCCAGGGTTTTAATATTACTTTAGATCGGCTAACTTTAATGAGCTTTGAGTGTTTGTCAATGAGTTTACTTATCATGTCTATAAACAATGTAGTTTGCGTATCTACATTTTGCACGGATTGCAGGATTAACCAGTCAATATTAGAAAGCTCTTCCATTATAGAGTCATATCGAATATGTATTCTTTGTCTTGATATATTAGGAATGTGTTTTACTGAGGCAGTGATCCCCGTAATGACCATATCATGGTCCGCTATTGATGTAGAGCAAACAATAGATTCTGCCTTATATTGACCTTTCAAAAATATATGATCAATGCATGAACTGTTACGCGTCGGCTTGTCATTTGCATTTGATGTAGATGTAATAAGCTATATATTAAGGTGTCTTAGTAACAATATATGCAGTGTCTTCTCGAACTTCAATCGTTTCATTTCTCTCCTAAACACCCGACCTTACAACTTAACTTAAATTTTCTCCGAAACTACCTACTGTATCGCATCTGCAAATTCGCTCTCAAAAGGAAATACATTATAAATGTAGTATTTTTATCATAGAATGGTGCTAATATCACGGGCACGGACATAACGAAAGCAAGAACAATAGCTTCTTTTGAGCATGTCATAGAGAACTTATCTCCCAGGCTCATTGATTTTCCCTGAAGTCGTTGACCCTCAGTGTTATTAAAATACTGTCATTGGAGTAATTGCTACGGCAGGTGTGTGAGTGACAACCTTTACACAGTAATTCTACTATAATTGAGCCAGCCATCACGTTGTTGGCTAATCATTATTCATTACATATTAACATGATATTTTACTAAGAAATAATTTATTTATTTATTTATTTAACTTTATATACAATCATGTACATAGGCGGACTTAATGCCTTAGGCATTATCTACCAGTCTACCTTTGGGTGATGTAGAGATGAGAAGAAGCAGGATGAATAATGTAATGTTTGAAGCGCTCCGTTAATTACACGTTCATACATGGATAGAGTCAGCAAAGAAACCAAGCTCGCTAGCTGCCTTGAAGATACTGTACTGGCAAATATTGTGTCCCAGAGGCGGTTCTTCTATACAAACTGAATTATAGTATACGTTTTGTATTAGTTTTTTCTTTTTTTTTATTGCATTGCATGACGAGACGAGCGTGCCGTTCGCCAGATGGTAAGCGATACGACCACCCATAAACAGTAGCAACACCATTCAGCACCTTGAGTTACAAAGTACTGTGTGGCATTCCACTGAGCTCTTCATCCTGAGACATAAGATGTTAAGTCTCATTATGTCCTGTAGTTACACTGGCTACAATGTCCTTAAAAACAAAACACAACAGTGCATGCTCACTGCTGTACCCACCCAGACGGACTCTTACATATGAGAGACCTACCACCAGTGCCAATTCCTTCAGAATTGAAATATGTAGCATTATATTTTTAGACTGCCTCGGTGACGTAGTTGTATTACGGTACGACTGCAATCCCGAGGTCTCGGGTTCGATTCCCGGGTCGAGCAAAGTGATATTGAGTTTTTCTATTCAGTATTAGCCCGGAGTCTGGAATTTGTGCCCGATATGGCGATAGGCTCGCCCCCTATCACATCATGGGACGGAATAACGGCGAAAAGTGGGTGCACTAGTTGCGCCTCTGCCTACCCCTTCGGGGATTAAAGGCGTGAGTGTGTGTGTGTGTGTGTATATCTTTAGAAAAAAACGAGCATAGTTTGCAAGCCTACGTAATATAGGGTAAAATTCTATGATCTAATTGTATGGACAAAACTAAAACTAAATCTGAGGAACATGTTGCATGTACCAAAGAAAAAAAGTTTAGCAGCGATTTATTTAACATGGTTGTATCGTCATAGACGATGATCCTCGTTATGCACTAAAACCCCCAATTCCTCACCCTATAAAAATAGGTCGACGCACGCAACCCAGTTCCACGAAAAATGCTTGTGGAATTTTGTTAAATTCACACAAGCGATGCTTTGTGCTCGCGCAGTTAGCGGAACGTATAAATCTCGCGACATTCCGCTGTATCTCGCCGCTCCGCATCCGCCCCTCCACCCCCACCACCCACAACAATTGTTATTATAGTACAGCTTCATTGTAGTCGTGCGAGGATTTGCGTAAAGTTTCCCAGTCATTGTGAAGATTCACTTGCTCTCGTATGAGACTCCGTCTGTGTAAGTTGGATGCTCTAGCGCGTGTGGGTGCTCATGTGCTCTGAACATTCAGTTCTGACTTTTGAACGTTCATTTAATTTGTTATTCTTGCGAATAATTATCTTTATATTATTATATGAATGGAGCAATTCGCAATTTTTTTTTTTACTTTCGCTAGCAAAATTGCACATACAAGTTACATGAGAGCGAATCAGAGGACACGAAACAATTAACTACCTTATTACCATTTACCTTATTTCATTTATTACCATTTGTGATGTGGATTGTGGTGCAATCATACATTTATCTGGGAGCCTTGATTACGAACAACGGTGGATGTATCGACGAAGTGAAGGGGCGGATGGCAATTTCTAGGTCTGCGATGGACAAGTTGAGGAAAATATGGAGGAATCGCAACATAATATATAGAGCCACAAAAATCCGGCTAGTTCATACACTTGTATTCCCCATATTCTTGTACGCCGCAGAAACGTGGACCTTGCGGGAAGTTAAGAAGAAGAAGATAGACGCCCTAGAGATGTGGTGCTGGAGGAGAATGCTCGGAATATCGTGGACTAAATTCCGTACCAAAGAATGTCTATACTTCGAGAACTCGGCATCAAGCAGCGTTTATCATCTTTGGTACAGTCTCATATCCTCACCTTTTTTGGTCACGTATGGCGCCGAGGGGAGGTGGCTATTGAGCGACTTGTGGTCCGAGGAAAGGTTGAGGGTACCAGGCCACGAGGAAGCGCCTATGAGGTGGACTGACTAGATAAAAGCGGCAGTAAATGGCTCATCATCACTACTTCAATGCACGAGGAAGGCAGCCATCAGAGAAGAGTGGCGGCGTGTTGTGAAGCTTGCCACTAACACCTGAAGTGATGACCACAACCACTCTGTCAAGAGTGATACCGACAAAGAAGAAGAAGATTACCATTTAATTTTCTTAGTTGAAAACAATTGTGCAGTCGTAAAGTCGTCATGTCCGAAATCACAATTCCGCCCTATGACGTGATAGGATGCAAGTTTATTGCTATATTAAACAAATTTTCCAACTCAAGGCAATTCAAATAAAAATGTAGTATACGCACAATTATATTTGAAAAATATTACAATAAAACTTAAGCAAAGTAAACCAGACTTTATATATCAATCTTATCTACAACTAACTTAAATTGAATTACCTACAGCTCTAACGTTGGTTGGCGCCTGAGAAATGTCGACTAAATCACGTTTCAGTTGGAAAAGTTTAAGTATTTCTTAGGCGAGGCCTAAATCAACGTGTTTGCGTTATTTATGAATATAACGTTATCACCGATCGTAAAAATGTTCGCTTCACTCGTCAGGTGGTTTCGTGAGCAATGATCTGGGTGAGAAGCGAATAGCGTTTCTTGTAGGTTTTGTCAGCCAAATAAATTTCATTATAAATATAAGTGACAGTATGTATATGCAAACAAACACATAAATATAAATCATAGCTGTAAAACCCACCATTGTGCCCCACGGTAATATGTCGTTTGGAGATTTGGTTTCGAAAAGGCTAGCAAACGGAATAATTGTGTTGATTCTTTAAACGCCGCTCTATTATTGCCAAAGTAGGGGCAAAGCATTGATGTATTTTTGAATACATCAATGGGGCAAAGCGAAAAATTCATGTAGGTTATTCCAATAATCCAACATAAGTACAAATAAATATGTACTTGTGTTAAATGTGGGGGGGGGGGGCAACGCCCTACCCCTACCTATGCCTGTGCGTCATTTTGCCGTGCCCGTACAAAAAAAACGACTAAAATATTCTTCCACACAAGTATGCCTTTATCAGCAAAAAATATTGTTCCATTACCCGTATCTATGGTTTCGTATCTGAGGTCACGACAGTCTTCCTTACGTCATCGCCTCGGGCAGTCTTTACAAGTAACAACCGTAGCGACAGCGCACCCGAGGGATTTCATATACGCACTTTGATTACTTATTCGTGGATCCTGTGTGGAGTAGTTATAAATTGTATATAAGTAGATACAAACTCCTCAACACCAGCGATGAAAGTGACATAAATTATAATCAAACAGTATTCAAAGTTCGGGTGTTGTTCAGTCAAGGGTCAGTGGTCACGTCAAATTATGTTATGGATAAAATGTTCTTATAACCGGATCACAAGATTGCTTATCCCATGTTGCTTGGCGGCAGAAATGTTTATGCAATCACATTTTATGTCATTTTTAAAATTACTTCGCCAACTACAAACTTATATCTTAACATGTTTTCCACGAGTCCAGGGCAAGTTGAGAACTTTGCACGGGCTGCGAAGTAATAAAAGAACGCTTCTGCAGTTGGGAAACAATGCGGTCTGGTTAGATTAAACCGACTTTAAGGCACTGATCATAGCTGCAGGCTCATTTGAATTTTACTTGAGTATGCAGAGCACTGACTAAAGTTGTTTTTAATATTGTCATTTATAAGTTTGGATATTTCTTGCATAATATGGCCTACTTGATCTAGCAGCAGCTTATGGGCAGTGGAGGTCTTGGATTCGAATCTCAGAGCAAACAATTCGTGTTGGCTTATCTAGCATGATTTACACGATTTATTAGAAAAGGTTACCAGTCCAGGCAGGCAACTGATCATAAAAACTGCCACATTGTTTCTGCAACAAGCTATAATAGGTGTGTCCGATTCCAATCCATCCATAGACTAATTCAGTTCTAAGAAAAGCCAACTTCAAGGCAGGTGGGGTGTCTTAAAATTTTTGAACAAGCCCTTTAAATGGTATCTGTGTGTATAATATGGTAATTTTCAATGTTTCTAAATGCGCTGTTCATAACTCCTTGTACCAAACCAATAACTTCACCATTTCCATTCACGCTCCCGCTTACAATTTACGCCGGCCTAAAGACCTCTTTGGGTCGGAGATATCGGTCAAATATTGCTGAGTGCTGCCCTCGGGGAGCGTCTGTCCTCGCCCGAGTGATGGATCATTGATTTTACATCCCACTCCAATTACGGGATTAACCAACTTGATGATCCCCGTAGGATGATTTGGTTATGATAGCATGACCTGATTGTCATGCTTACCTTATGATATTCTGGTTTAATTGCAATTAGCAGAGAGTAGGTTCATACTCATAATTTTATATTACAAAGGATTATTTTTTTATGAACTGCGCTGTCCTGAGACATTATGTAGTAAGTTTATTAGTTTACATAGTGCTTACACAGCACAGTTGTTTTCTGCTTCTCTACAAATAATTCACTTACCATCAGATGCAGTAGGGTCGCAATACTGAATTGTTTTCAGGCGCGTACCTACTGCAAAAAGGATGTTCGATGTTGTAATTTAGTTGTATAAGATACTAAAAGAATCCTAACCCCAGATGGTAACTTTTGTTAGCAAAACTACCAGCGACGCTAAATACTGGTGCTGCATACCAAACGACGGCCGAATGCAGCAACTTTTATATTAATAATAAAAATAAGCTTTATCTCGAACCGTTTTAGAAGGTTCCTACTATAATTGTAGAAACGGTGCAAGAACTGGACAGGTGTGGATATGTAAACATCTTCTGATTTTGTAGTTAATATGGAAGCCTCAAACTGCACGATAGGTTAGTTGGGAATGCCGAGACGAAGGTCCGCAGGTTCAAAACCCAAGTTACACACCTATGACTTTTCGACGTTATGTGTTTACTGTGTATCAATAATATAATTATGAGGGTAACTAATATAATTGTGAGGAAAGCTAGAAACCTAAGAATATATATCAGAATTTCAAAGGTATATATTAAGGCTGCCAACTCACACGTGATGGACTAAGTTCAAAACCCTGTCAATGGTAGAAGAGGTCCGTGCCCCGCTGTGGGACTTATACAATACAGGGCTGGTATTATTATTATATGGAAGATGCAGAAAGAAGTGAAAACAAGTGATGCTTTACATGTTTGCATGTATGCATTGAAAAATTAGCTATAGGTTAACGGGGAATAGGATTGACTGGCTGCCGTTTCTCAATTCAATCACAGCGACGATACGCGTCTGTAACTTTTCTAAATCACTTTCTACATTTTCTATGACATCATGGGATTACGGATGTCAGGCAAATTTTGTGCCAGTAGCATAACTGCATACATCTATAACAAAATGCATGAACTTACGTTAATACTCATACCGAGCTATAAAAATATTCCAGTGAAAAAAAACTAGAACAAAACAATTCCGTAATTGCAATAGTATATTTTAATCCGGCGCATTTCCAACCTTTCAGCGGAATGGAAACGAAAATTCTTTACAAGCGCGGGAACACTTTTTGTGTTGTTTTTTGTGCCTAATGAGTGCGACTTAGGCGTGCCGTTGCCTAGCAACCGCGCCCTCTGTCGGCGTTGGACCGCTCCCACGGGATACGTCTGACTTATTGTTTATATCTTTTAAGTGTAGTGACGTAGGCAAAATGCAGGTAAGTTATCCTGATTGTTAAATCAAATATATTGTGTGGTAGTCGCCGTCAAAGGCCAAGGATTGATTCACCCTTGGTGCATGCTTTATTGTTTTTATATGACCATGGCAAAGTGCGCTCACTGCATCTGATGGTAAGCGGTCTAGGGTAAAGATAGAGCATCGACTGACTAGAGATGATTATGCCTCGCCAGCAACACGCTTATGCCGGCCTGGTTGAACCGGATGTACACAGACTGATCCCGGAACGCGACACACTTGCGTAGGCCACTATGGCGGGTTTTAACACTTTGTGTACGGTAGTTGCTATCCGAGTTAAAGGAAAGATTATCATAAGATATTGTTATAAGATATATTATAATAAGATATTGGATTTCTTTTGCAGAAACTAGTTTCAGGTAGGTCTTTTGTCTACGACTTCGGCTGTGTAAGTATCACCGCATTGACTATCTATTTATTCCGCCAGACAGTAATGTGCGAGTACTCTTGTAAAAGAAGATATAAGTCGGAAGATATTGTAGCTTGTCAA
Organism: Sphinx pinastri; assembly: GCA_947568825.1. Lineage (NCBI taxonomy): Eukaryota > Metazoa > Arthropoda > Insecta > Lepidoptera > Sphingidae > Sphinx > Sphinx pinastri. The sequence continues at coordinate 791,780 of OX387617.1, forward strand.
TGTGTGCGTGTGTGGGCAGTACGAGGCTTGGGCCTGTACCACAACTCTTGAGTAGATGCTACTCGTCATATAAATGTATAAGCCGACCAAATACAAGCAGCACTCTAATCTACGCTCCCAAATAAATAGTAACATAAAGAGTACTATCTATAGTTTCTTTTAAATACGACAACTATTGTTCTTGTACTTGAAACTTGTAGAATCGGATCTTAACACAAAACCTAAAACGAGCTACAAGGCTTCATTTATACATTATCATCCCTAATTTATATTTTCACCATAAATAAAAATAAATTATAACAACATTATCATAATGTTTTTATTATGCAAATAAAGGGTTAGTTTGCATTTTAAATTGCCTAAATAAAATACGAGTGAATTCGCGGGCGGCGCCTACTCCGCCACAAAGGCGGGCGTAGAGAGCCCTTGAAAGATATCCCTCAACGGAAAAGCCGCGCTCTGCTATTTTTAGAATTTCTATAAATATTTTAAACGACCTCAACAAATTGATTGTGTATTCCACTCGTATGTAGTTTGGGCTGAGTCCGCCTACGGTCGCTTAATACTTTTATCAGGCAGTTGATATCGAACCGTTTTTGCACTCAATTTCATTACCGGACATCACTTGACATCGAATGTCTAAGGATTAGAAGTCCTGTTCATACTATGTTATGGGCGTAGATAGTCGTTCATTTTGAGTCGGGGGGTTCTTTTACTATTTATTATTTTGTACTAGCTTTTGCCCGCGACTTCGCCTCCGTGATAAAAGTTCTTTCTATATATTTTCCCGGGATAAAAAGCCTATACATCCTAAGCCTAAATATCCTTCCCAGTGTCTCAAACTAACTCAATGCCAAATTTTATCGTAATTGGCTCAGTGGTTCTGCCGTGAAAGCGTAACAGACAGACAGGCAGACACAGAGACGCGGCGCGGGGACGACGACTTTGTACAGCAACAGCCATTGTCGCGTTATGAAAATAATATGTTTTTCATTTAACATCCAACTGCAATTTTTCATTTCCGAATCTGTTTGGTGTCAGCGTAGAGTCCAGCTCATGTCGCGGCTTAATTTTTCTGACGATTGGCAGTTGTCATAATATACTGTTTTGTTTAATTTATTTATTCATGTATCATTAATTCAGAATTATTGATGACCAGTTTTATCTCTTTTAAGCTATGTCCGAGGCAATAACAATGGAACCTTATACTGCTGTGGTAATCGAGAGGGCAGTAAGTCAATGGTGGCCAAATTTCTGACTTACTGCTATATGGATAACTATAAGTCGTGCAAAACGTTCAGCAATGTTCTATAAGTATTAGGTATAGCACATAAAGAATTAATTGTGAGAAAATAGCTGCTCCTTGTATTTGATAGTGACTGTATACGACGATAAAAATTATGAGACTGTAAAGTCACCTTTTCGAACCAAATTAGTGGTATGAACGAATTACAACACTCAACTACAAAAATAAAGCTCAATGTTTCAGAATCACTTTTTATCAATCACTGGTCAACACAGAAAAAAATTCCAGAGTATTTTTATTTATTTTCGATTAAATTAAGTATGCTGGTTATGAAAATAACAATGTTTTTTTTCTAGCAGCTCTAGTTTTAAATTTACATGCAGGTAATTTTTTTTTATAAAAGTAAGATTTTTTTGCACACTTTATTCGAAACAGTTACTGTGGTTGACGAAAAAAAAGTTTTTTATAAGATTTTGAAATGAACATGTAAATAATGCAGTTTAATGCTCATGAAATACACCCTAGAAATTTCAAAGTAGACAACGTATCGTTATTAAATGCAATGCAATCAGCCCTGTATTATATACTGCCCACTGCTGAGCACGGGCCTCCTCTACTACTGAGAGGGGTTAGGCCTTAGTCCACCACGCTGGTCTAGTGCGGATTGGCGGACTTCACATACTTTCGAAAATCAGAGAACTTCTCAGGTATGCAGGTTTCCTCACGATGTTTGCCTTCACCGTTAAAGCGAACGATAATTGATAAACAATACACACGTAACTTCGAAAAGTCAGAGGTGTGTGCCTTGGGTTTTGAACCTCCGGACATTGTCTCGGCAGACCGTTCCATTCCCATCTAGGCTATCGTCGCTTATCGTTAACTAATTGTAAATAGTTTTCTGATTTATGATTCCCAAGAAAATTTTGAATCACTGAAACGAAACACTTCCAGGTTCGCTTTTTGAGTTAGTTCATAGATTCGACAAAATTTGGGTCTTTTACCAGTTGTCTAATTTCTGGCCCATCGAAAATGCCTGCTTTCAACTTTTCGTTGCTCAGTCTAGTATTTTTTTTCATAAGCAAAACATTCGCCATCTTTATTAAGGGCTTTAACAAAATGCTTCACAATACGAAGTTTTATATAAGGTGGTGGCAGTATAATTCGATCTTGATTAACTAAAGGTGGATTCATTACATTTTGTTTACCAACAATTACTGACTCACTCAGTTGCTATACTGCTTGAGTGCAATGTTTGCTTTTGTTGTGGCTGTCCCACAAACATAATATGATACACGGATATTTAATATAACCTGCCTTGTGCCCTAAGAGGACCATTTTCGAATCTACACAACTTTTCCAGCTATGCTTGTCATATTTTCTTTTTGTAATACACTATTAGGCACCTATGGCTTCTGTAGATTGCAAATACACACCAAAGTAGTTGAACTTTGAAGTACGCAGATTTAACAAAGTCCGTGATCTATTTACGATATTTTGTTAAGGTGTATTCGCGATAATTAACACAAAAACTGCCTGGATCGTTTAAACAAAGGCTTTTCTTCGTAGCCATTGTTTTAATTGTGAAAAAATAATAATATCTTATTTGAAACTCACTTAATATGCATCGTCACCTTAAATGCAAGTTTGAAAAATCTCAAAAACTAGAGCTGCTACATAAATACAAGTGTGATTTTTGAAATTACCACACCAAAATATATCAAATGTGATAATAATATTCTTGGAAAATTTCATGAAGGAGATTTTTGTTGGCCAGTGAATTATTTACCATCTTCCAGCATCTTCTTTCCACGAGTATAAAAGACTAAATTCCCTTTTGTTACAGATGGTACAGAGAGACCGCAGGAGGAGTCCTACGCGAAGTTAGAGATGGCGAGGGCGGTGGAAGGTATACGAGGACCCACGAGGCGCTTGGCATCCGCCGCGCTGAGGTGGCGGACAGCGGCCGCTGGGCGTGCAGGGCGGCAAATTCACACGGCCATCTCACGCTGCGACTGCATCTCGCTGTACGCGCACATCTTACTGCACATGCTCAGCCTCACACACAGGTAGGATAACAACCAGCTCTTGCAAAGGTACATGGTTCTTTTTGGTCTTTTTAAAGAAAGAAATCGCATTAACCGGTACCGTTTCCGCCCAGGAGCCATGGCGGATAAACCTAAGGTACGGCACAGCACTCTTCTTTTACAAATTACTTTCTGGCAGGAGCTAGTTAGTAGCAACAACTTATACCGACCATAGCAGCTACGCGTAGAGCCTCCGTCAAAAAAAAAAAAAAAACTATATTATAATATAAATGTGTTCATCATCATTGGTTTTGTCAGTAAAAAGTATATTATCAAAATAACAACTTAAAAACAATACTTACCAGCAAATTATTCGTCAAAAAATTTACTTCCCGCCTATCACTGAAAACTCAAAAGTATGAAGACTCGATTCTTATACAATGAAGCATAGCACGAAAACGCTTGTAACCTGAGGCATTACATGTTATGTCTCACATCGTCCAATAATTATATTGGCTACCAAGCAATGACCAAGCGCTGTTGTGTTCCGGTTTGAAGGGCATTGTTGTCAGCGTAATTGCAACACATTATGGATGTTAACAACTGTCTTAGCATGACGACTGACGAGCATAGTGTACTGAAATACAGCAATTTTAATTAAAATTGTGGGTTACTGTACTGTTTAACGATAGTCGTGGTGAAGTGTGGCAGATAATTTTGATCCTTTACAGGAAGAACATCATAACCGACATTTCAAACATTTTGCTAAAAGGGGCTTCTCTATTTCAAAATTTTAGAATATTTACAGTATATTTCTAGTATTTTTATAGACTGGTTATTTATGTAACAAAATATTGCAATATACAGAGTGAATTTTTCAAGTTGAAACTGAGCTCTTTCCTTTAGTTTTCCGTACGTCATTACTTCCCAGAATTTGATCTTTGTTAGCAACACTATCGAATGGTGTAACGATAGAGTGTGTTTATTTTTTGTCAAACTTTTTTTTTATGATATAGGGGGCAAACGAGCATACGGTTCACCTGATGGTAAGTGATCACCGCCGCCCATGAACATCTGCAATACCAGGGGGCACAGAGATGCGTTGCCGACCTTTTAGGTGGGAAAACTATAAAATGAGCAGATACGATTCTTGCCTAGAAATATTGACTTCAAAAATCCAATGGATGCAGTTTTAGTTTTCATCAAAATCGGCCCCGAGACTCCTTTGAGCATTTTTCGCTATTTCTCATCGTTCGGATTTCGCCCTCCACGCCTACTTGGAAAATTCACCTGTAGATATATCACACACATTTTAGAATCATTTTAGAATAAGAAAAACACAGCTCTTATAAGTGTCATGGTTACGATGTTCTGCTGAAAAGGATAAGTTTATTCATTCCATTCTGTTGTAAATAAAAGTACGTTTATCAATGAATCCACACCAACTACTTTTTATCGACAAAAAATACACTAGTGTGACTTTTATTCTAAAAAAACTTTTATATGAACGAAGCAGTGATTAAAACGTTCTTCTAAATTTCAAAGAGCACAGAGCATATCCAAATCGTTCCACTGCACCGTGTTTCGTTGAGGCTTGTTCACGTTGTTAACGTAACAGTGTGAACCGTCCCTTATAAAATAAACGTGTACAAAACACATTACAAAGGCTTTCAAGTCAGTTTAGATGCGTCTATTGGATAATGCGATGACAGTGCTGTCGGTTTCATGTCACATTCAAGCCTACTGTATATTCTAAACATATATTCCATTGTTATTGTTAGCTACCTAAGTAAACTGTACTCCAAATTTTTGATTCACGTGAGATAGATGGTCAGTAAAAACAAAGCCTGCGTAAAATAAAATGGGTTTAAGGGAGAATGAGATAAAGACAGATAAGAGGAGTTATAATAATTATTCCCAAGGACTTTGTTAAAATACACAACAATCTTTATAACAACGTAGTAAATTTGTTTATTTACCTTGTATTTAACGCCCCAATCGATTACTATAGACGTTTAACTGATGGGCGAAAGAATAATTATCAAGAAATAAATAATGTAAATTCAATTCTACGTATCAGTGTAATAACATTATTTATCATGCACATTGTCTATTAACTAAAAACCTACCAATTACATTCCTGAAAGCATAGAAATCAAAGCCACGATGCTCTAATTAACAAAATAAAAACAAGATCACGAAGGTAACAAACATTAATACGCCATCTAGTTTCACGAATCGCAAACTGCGCCAGCGTTCAGCTCAATTTTGGCTCATAATTAAAAGCATTTAAGCGACGCGGATTGCGAGCTAAACACTCGCATTAGCAATTCCATCATCCATTTGAACGCTGGCTTAGCCCGGATAGCTGACTGGTTTCGTATGTACTTGTACCTAAACATTTTCATTTGCTCTTTAGGAATGCGGGTCTGTCTGTATCAACCTTTCTATGTTTGCATTGTTACTGTAAAGTTAGCTTGTGTATCTAATTGGCGTTCTGACTTAATTATAATTACTGACTGCCAATCAGTGCTTCGTTCTGTTATGGTTTGAGGATAATATCTAAGCATAAGTCTTAACATCTATTAATTATAGTAATATAATGAAGTTATTACGCCAATCTTCGAGAATAGCAGCATACCTCGCTGATCGATATTATATCACTGACATAACCCAGCGGATTAGCAACCTGAAGTGGCAGTGGGTAGGGCACATATTTCGAAGAAGTGACGGCAGATGGGGCAAAAAGTTCTCGAGTGGAGACCACATACTGCCAAGCGCAGCGTCAGCCATCCACCTGCAAGGTGGACGGACGACTTGAAGGTCGCAGGAACACGCTGGATGTGGGCCGCTTTTGATAGGTCCGTCTGGAAATCTTTGGGGGAGGCCTATGTTCAGCAGTGGACGTCATGTGGCTGATGATGATGATGATGATAGGACCTCGTAGGCAGGAACACGCTGGATGCAGGCCGCTTTTGACAGGTCCGTCTGGAAATCTTTGGGGGAGGCCTATGTTCAGCAGTGGACGTCATGTGGCTGATGATGATGATGATGATGATGAGTGGTAGGTACTCCTATTGTTTAAAAGCACTGATCGTGGCTTTTGTCAAGCGGACTGCTTGCTTATCAATGAATTGTAAAAAAATAATGAAATTTCGAATGGAAATAAAACAAAATCAAACAAATGTACACATTGCGTTGCGTCATGTGGTTGGCTTGCAAAATGGCGGCCGCTGACGTCATCAGGCTACTTTAATGCGTTTTGAGGTTTCGCCATATAGGTTTCGGTCACTGTTTCTGTACACTCGGATGCATTTGACGTGCGGTGTAGCGCTGAATATTGTTTCATTTTAAATCGTCATTTTTTTAAGTCATTATTAATCATTGAAATATTACTGTACCTACCTTCCTATTTGAGTGGAACCATTATGGTCTATCCAAGTCTGATGAAGTCGCTCACTTGACCTTAAACCCGCATGCAGTTGAGAAACCCCACACACCGCATAAGCACAGTTTGATAAAGGTCTAATCCGTCACATTCGTTATAACATCGACAACTTCTTATAGCTAATACTATACATGCATATACAAACAAACACCCCCGCACAGGGTTCACATAAAAGGATTTCCCAGAACATTTTAACTCAGCAAGAAAACCACATTCCCGGCACTTTACCCTCTTAATATTTTAATACAATTTTTCTCCTTACACACGTACCTGTCCTCTCGCCTCTGTAAATACCGGCCCTCCCGCCCTCCGGACCGCTGGCCCTCCGGTAGGGTCTAAACTGCCTTGTGAGATTAGCCTCGCTTACTCAATTAAATATTAACTTGCCTTGTCTATACGAGGGTAATCATGTTGCTAAAATAAAGTTTTCCGTGAGGGAGCCTCCTGTGTTTTTCTTTCCGATTTTTATTATCCCGAATCGGGTTAGGGTCCGGATAATGTTTTGTGGAATTATCGTCCGTCCCTAATAAAATAAAGTGAAATTGTGAATTGAACAGCCATAGGAAGAGAGGTGGTAAGTAAAGTACAACATGATTAAAAAATAAAAATGCATAACCAACTACATTTAAACTTGAAAAAAACTAGGAAAGAATCATATAACCCGTAAACTCATTTAAGAAGTCTGTGAAATAAAATTCGATGGAGCAGATTTAATCGCTTTTCCGATGAAATAATACTAAGTGAATTTATTAGGATTTTAAATATTGGGTTACTACGAATTTCAACTAATCCAGAGTTTACATAAAAAAAATTAAACCTTCCCATACTTTGTAATATAGCAACAAATTTAAGAAACTAGAACGGATGTTAGCTCTCACTTGTCGTGGAGAGCGGATCCTTAGACCGCTAAGAGAAGAGTTTCGGTCGAAGGCTGAAACGAAACACTGGGGTATTTCGAGTTCCCGCCCAACCCACAGTCACAGAGGATTTCAAGATCGTACGCCTTAAAAATTTAAATAACTTTTTAATAAATAGAAATAGCTTACTATCAAACCAACAGTCATAGCCGTAAATAGAGTAAACTTAACAAGTTATGGAACCAATGTACACTTAGTTCAATTTCTCTATAAATATTCATGAACTTATCACTTAGAAAAATTCTTGTTTTCCGGCCTTCTAAGAAAGTGATACTTTAGAAACCTTTTCCTTAAACTCTTACTGGCACTCACCTAACAGGATGCGATAAGATCCGGTAACATAACATTTGATATCATTGTATATAGAGTATGTTGTCGGATCTTAGGTAGGTAGGCACACCTAGACATTGCTAATTACTTCCGACCGCAAACCAAAGCGATGAGGGTGTAGTGTTGACATATCTGCGGCAGATGGATTCAATAATAATGAGCATTATGCCTCATACTCACTCCCCTATCTTTAAGGGGAGGACTATGTTCAGCAGTGGATATCATATGGCTGGTGATTGAGATGATGATGATTCAGACTAACAATACAGACCTCTATAAGTAGTATGAAAACCTAGCAAGCAAAAAATCTTACAAAATAGAGACTTAAAAAAAGTAGCAACAACTAGCATTTTTAAATTACATATTACAACGGGGAACTCTGAAATGTAAGTTTTAAAATCTCCTAAAATCCATTTATTAGCAGTGGTTATAATATCGTTCAGATCGGATTATAATAGTGCTCGCATATTGTTGTTAAATGGCTGAAGTATACAAAGAGATAGTACCTATATTAAGATTCTTAGACACAAGAGCCCAAAACGAAATCCAATAAAACACTTACCAATAACTTTATTCCAAAATCCCAAAAATCGGCCCGACATCGAGCACCCTCTCGTAGTTAGTTTGACACCCTTAAGGCGACGAATTGCAAATCTGATCCAAGTGGGGTATATCCTGAAGATAAAGGAAACTCTAATATTTAGATTGAGTGTGGTATAGAAGAGTAATAGGAAAAATAATGCTATCAACTTTGACCACTGCTGGATACAAGCCTCCTCTATTAGTCTGAAATGGGTTTAATAAAAATGATAGTTCCTAAAACGAAACCAGATACTAAAAACTATCGGTAAAAATGTATGTGAGTTTATCTATTAAAACATGATTTGTGACTCTCCGATATTGTAAATCTGGTTTGATTTGGCGATAGGCTCATCCCAACACACGTAATTTATGATATCGTGAATGTTATCCAATCATATTAATTATTATTATGCGGTTTTATTGTTTTCCTATAAATGGTTCGAAATAACGTAAAAATACACATTTCATTCGTTTCGTAAAAAAATATCGTATTCCACACTGTATTTAGATTACGCTATACTGAAAACGAATTCTGTATACCAAACTATGTGGAATCATCGAACATCGAAACAAGGAATCGTTAATAACTTACTGAAAATTCGTTTTGAGTTCTTAATCTCTACTAAGTTTATTTTGGGACTTATAACTGATAATATACCTTTTTATAAGTTACATGTGGTAGGTCTCTCATATGTAAGAGTCCGTCTGGGTGGGTACCACCGCAATGGCTATTTCTACCGTCAAGCAGCAGTGTGCATGCACTGTTGTGTTTCGGTTTGAAAGACATTGTAGCCAGTGTAACTACTGAACATAATGAGACTTAACATCTTATGTCTCAGGATGACGAGCGCAGTGGAATGCCGCACATTACTTCGTAGCTCAAGGTGCTGGATGGTGTTGCTACTGTTTATGGGTGGTCGTATCGCTTACCATCAGACTAACGGCATGCTCTTCTCGTCATTCAATGCCATAAAAAAACCGTTGTTTATGATATAAACCTCCTTGTTTATGATATAAATGTTCACTTAGTGTAAGACAAAAAAAGCGCTGCCGCTTCGGTCACATAAAATTATTTGTCTACGCGTGGGGATCATCTTCTCTGTCTTTTAGTTTAAAGCCAGTTCAACGCCATAGTGTTAAATATTCCAGTAAAAAAATTATGCAGTGTTTGGTTTTTTATGAATCATACAATTTCCTTGTGGAATCTAAACTGCGATACGGAATACAGACGTAGATTATTCGTATACACAACGTACAGCCCGCTACACATTTTAAAAATATCGCCAACAAATTAAACCGAAATCGTTGAATGTTCGTCGTAAAATAAAATTAACGTCGCACCGTTCGACGCTGGGTCGCAAATATTATGCGATATGGTTCCTACAGGGTCGTATTTAGAGAATTGTTAATGGTTATGACCTCTCTTTTGACATTGGTGTACGTAAAGCAGTAACTTTAGTTGCATTGCGAGTACATCTCAATTTTAAGTATACTCAAGGGCATCAAATCTTCGCTTCTAACACTAGTTTATCTTTGTCCTACAATTATTTCACACAAATATGGGATTTACGCAACGTACTTTTATTTGAGTATGTCGCTAAAATGATTTTGTGTAGTTTTTGTCCAACTATCATCAAACCCTTCTAAGGGAGACAGTTCCGGACACTTGAACAGTAACACGACCAGGAAAACTAGATTGATATATCTATAACACAATTTAATTTGTTAATGCACAGAGTTTCGAGAAGTTTTCAGCCCAATGATAGTGTCGAGATAATTTGGGAAACATCGTGAGTCACGTGTTAGTTAGAAGCCGGTTAGTTTCATCCCAGAGTAATTAATTTGCTGACGTCAATTATACAGTGACCTCATGCGCTGCCTTTTATTACCTAAGGTAACTACCATGTATAATGTAATAATATGTACTTTTGGTCTGAAATATTCAACGGATTTTAAAAATGGTTATTCTGTCTGATACATGAATAATCACGTGTTTACAATTCCTGGGACGTAGTCAAAGACGCAACTTGTACACAAAAGATTTGCTAGGTTCATTTCCGAACGAGGAAACTTGCAATACAGAAATTATGTCGGGCATATTATATGTTATAATTTTCACATAATTTTTTTTTTTTTTTTTTATTTATTATTACACTAAGTTATAACATCAATTACAGTTTACAACCAATACGATGCTATAAATAATACATTATATTATAAATATATCCTTAATATTATTAGTAAATTAGTTATATTAATCGTACATTTTTAGTCCCCCAACACACATCTCATTACGTGCCTGTGCCCTCAGTTTTGCCGCTGAGTATAGTCTATTGATTCATTTATTTTAATTGAATGTTTTGCCGATACATAAATATTTAGACAGGAGCAAAGCGCCGGTTCATTAGAGCTAGGCATCGTGTTACAGTTTCGTACAATAGTTTGCTGTTTAGATTTTGTTTATTTAATACTAGCTTATGGTCGAGGTTCCGCCCACGTGAAAAAGTTTTTCCGGAAGTAAAGTCAAGCCATCTATTTCCCTGGGACAAAAAGTAGCCTACATCCTTCCCGGGGTCTAAAACTATCTCCATACCAAATCTAAATCGATTCAGTGGTTCAGCCGTAAAGGGTAAAAAAATACGTGATGAAACATGTTATGAGTATTTAACTAAGTCGATAAGTTCGCAGTTTTAGTGTAATAACTCATTGTTATTGTCATAAATTTGAGTTCTACCTGCACTTTTATAAAAAAAATTATAGTTAAGTCCAATATTATGTTATTTTGTTTAGTTCTGTTAGTAGTATATTATTCTTGTTGAAACAATAAAGATTATTATTATTATTATTAACAGACAGATAAAGTCCCTTTCGCATTTATAATCTTATAAGTAAAGTATGGATAATTTTATTAATTTAGAACGGAATTATTTTGAAATGGTTTTTATATTCGGATTGGTGCTGGAGAGAGGATATTTGTATCCTCTCGTACAGCGACCACCATACACAACGTGTAAACCCACCATAGTGGCAGTTGCACATGTAAATGTGTCGCGTTCCGGGATCAGCCGGTATATATCTGGTTTCAAATAGGCTCGGGTAGATGTGTTGACTGGTGAGGAATAATTATCTTTTGTCAGATGACGCTATTTAGACCTTACTCCACATACTATCAAGTGCAGTGGGGTCACTTTGCCATAACGTTGTATATATCCTTAAGTATGTCTATTTTATAGTAATTCAGTATTTTGTCTTGCCATTTTGAGTGATTTTTAACGGCAGAGGGAACAAGACACATGTTGTCTAACTATGACGGACAAACACACGTCCACCGTTTCTTGGTAATGCGGTTGAGGTATAGAGAATAAATATTGTGTAATAAACTACATTGTAGCCCTCACCCCTGAGTCCACGCCTGTCCGCTATTATAACAAAACACGTTCGCCCGTAAACCGTCGGCACGGGCAACAGTTCGCTATTAATCAGCGCGTTATTTAATAATGTAAAACAATGAATAATATACTTAACAATCACATTACAGTTTCAAATATCACCCATTCCAATAAAATTTATTTGATTCGGCCTGTTTAATGTGATGTTTTATGCATTTGGAATTTTGGTAATTTGTATTACTATAATCCGCACAAATAAACGTAATATACAGATACAATAGCTTTGTTTGAGTAAATGCAAAGTTTAGTAACAACGTATGCGCAAAATGGTCGATAATTTGCCAATGAAAGGTGTTGGTCATCAAAATGATGCTGATCTGTCAACTAAATAGACAGTGCGTACTGGCTGAGCCCGGCACGCGTCTCTTCGGAACGAATAACGGTAAAATTAGCAATGAGGACATGCAGGTGAAGGTTGTATGCTAGTCACTTTGTGGTGTCACCAAAACATGATGTCTTTCTCCCAGATGGTGAACAGCGGTGGTACAGCCACCATCAACTGCACGTGGGGCGGCTGGCCCGCGCCAAGATTAGAGTGGCTACACAACGGCGTGCCGCTCGGCGCTGGAGTCGCTGGCGGAAGGATCAGGGTTCTGAACAATGCTGAGCAGCTAGTTATCACTGCAGTGCATAGAGGGGACAAGGGAGTGTACCAGTGTATGGCCAGGAATGAAAGGGATTCAGCTCAGGCCAGTGCTGAGTTGAGGCTTGGAGGTGAGAAGGATGAGTTTATTTAATAGTAATTGAAGTCTGCTTCAAGAATATGAAGTAAGCCTCTATGCTAATTCCCAAAAACCTTATAGGACCTGATCTTAAAAGTCTAATTTCTGATAGAACAAAGTCCCTTGTGATAACTCAATTTATTGTTAAAGACACGGCGCCAGAACTGCAGTACACGTTTATCGAGCAAGTCCTGAGGCCGGGACAAGTGGTCACCCTCAAGTGTTCGGCGGCAGGATCACCACCTCCACACTTCACTTGGATGTTAGATGGGCAACCCCTGAATACTATGGCTAGAGGACATAGGTAATGATACACTTTAATATATTTTGTTTTATGAATCATAAACAAATCATATGATGACTGAATAACAATTAAAGCTACATCTACAAGACATGATGGTGTCGTTGAAGAATTGAGTATATTCAAGTAAGCTCCGAAGAATATTGGGAAATAGAGAAGTCAAAAAAAAAATTGCTAAGTAGTTAAGTTATAGAGATTATAATATAGTGGTCGATGCTATGCCAAGTGATGCTGAAATTTGATACCGAACTATTTTTTTTGTATTATAATATTCCCTAGAGCTTACTATAGCGGTATAATTATACGTATTTTATCTTTCCAATACAGATACAGCGTAGAGCAGTTCGCGACAAAGAGCAACGACGTGGTAAGCTACCTGAACATCTCGTCAGTGAGGTCGGAGGACGGAGGTCTGTACACGTGCAGGGCGGCGAACTCCTTGGGAGAGGTCTCACACACCTCCAGACTCAATATCTATGGTGAGTCAAAATAATTCTATGTCATCACATTTTGATCATGTTTGAGCGACGATGAAATTCCTGGGTCGAACCTGGATGCAAGTGGCTCGGGGCCGTAAATTGTAACTTATTACTATAGACCCAAAAAAAATGTGGGACCCAACACGCTATTGTTGATGATCATAATATTAATATTACAGTTACTATAATGAAACTAACTCGGAATTTGTACATTTTCAATAATTTAGCATCCTGTGAGATTGCAACTTCTGTTAAGAAAATCTATGTAAAATATTTTGCCAGGTCCACCATACGTGAGATCGATTGGTCCGATCAGAGCCGTTGCTGGTAGAGAGCTGGTCATGTACTGTCCTTACTCGGGATATCCCATCAGGTAAGTGCAACCCATCAAACTTCAACTTCTTTGTCGATATTTTCCATGGACATCTTAACATTAAGTAAAAAGCTATAAAAAAAACTTCTATCTCAATTCTTCCTCCTTTTTTCTTCTTTGCTAACGTTTCTCTCTGCCACAGTTCAGTGAAGTGGGAGCGAGATGGGAACCCAGTAGAATGGGATAGCAACATCGATGGTGCTCTGAGAGTTGCAAGGGTGGAGCCGTCACAAGCTGGTGCCTACACGTGTGCCGTTATGGGACCTCACGGAGAGATAGCCAGAAGGGAACTGCAGCTTGTTGTTAGCAGTAAGTACTGTAATTCTTTGTTGGTAGTTGCTTAAATTCGATATTAGATATAGGCATTGATGATTTAAATGGTTATTGTAGTTTCACATAGGTAACCTGTATTCTGAATAACTGGAGATAGTCTCGTGTTTAATTTGAAGAAGTACTGAATTACTTTAATATTTATATTCGTTGTTTATAATTCACAAACTTAATATTGATGAACAAAATCTCGTAAGATATCCTGCACGTTTAAGAGATATCCGTAAAAATCTCGCGGGCATGTAAATTGCATCTGTCAGACCAGAGAGGTGGATGAAAGACCGTACTCCTAAATTAGTTGTAAAGGCAATGACCCAGAGGCTTAATTTTTACTATCACAATGGCCGACTCCAAGCAACAGGAAACCTCATCGTGGCGGATATGCCCACGTCTTGCCAGGTACCGGCTGGTGGACCCCAGTGAAGAACGGGGTCTACGAGCCGGTACCCGCGTGATGTTGGTCACACGACGGGAATACAAACGCGAGGAATAAAAATTGATTAAGTTAAGGAAGCTCTGAGGAAAATTACAAAGTAAAAGCGCTACGAAAACTAATTTCAAAGGCTAGAGATTAGAACGAGTGATACTTAAAGTTAATTAATATAATAAATGACTTTCTTCTTTATAGTTAATTGCAGAACATAAAAAATATGCATACAATCCATCACCATAACATTGTTTAAACAGTATTATAAAATTTTACAAGCTCTAAAAAAGGTTACCTTTACTCACAATTCCACTTTCATAACAGTCCATAACTTTTCCTACTCCGGCTTTACTTATATTTTTATGTTAATATTATGAATTTATCACGTCATACAAAATTGGATCAAATGTACCTACTCGTCAGCGCCTTTGCTACTAAAAATAGACTTCCTCAATCATGTGATGCGTATATTCTACCACGCGACAAAGACCAAGTTGATAATACACTTAGAATTTTGCGTACCTACAAAATGCCTAACTCTAGATATTTTCCGTCTATTTTCGAATATTCTTTTTTTCAATCAAGACGAAGTCATAGATGCAGGAACAGGGTTGTAACACAAAGTTACACGTCTTAACTTTAATATGCAGTGATACTTTAAAAATTTGCTTTGTATATATTGTCGTAAAAGCCTCGACTGCGACTGCCTCGATGGCGCAGTTGTACGACTGCAATGCTGTGGTCTCGGGTTCGATCCCCGGATCGGGCAAAGTGATATTGGGTTTTTCTACTCAGTATCAGCCCGGAAATACGTGAACCAGGAAAGCAGCAATCAGAGAGGAGTGGCGCAGGATTGTCAAGCGAGTCACACACCCTGACGTGACGACCACGACCACTCTGCCAAGCGTGTAACGATTAAGAAGAAGATCAGCCCGGAGTCTGGAATTTGTGCCCGATGTGGCGATAGGCTCGCCCCCTACCACATCATGAGACGGAATACGCACGGCGAAAAGTGGATCCACTAGTTGCACCTCTGCCTACCCCTTCGGGGATAACGGGCGTTAGTGTGTGTGTGTGTGTGTGTGTGTGTGTGTGTCGTAAAAGCGCAACTCATAGAAATTGTTCTGAAATCTTTGTTCGTCGTTAGATCCACCAGAAATCGAGCCATTCTCGTTCTCGGCCAACCTCCAAGAAGGCAAGCGAGCCCAGGTGAGCTGCAGCGTCACGTCAGGAGACATGCCCGTGCACTTCACCTGGCTCAAGGACAACGGACCCATACCTTCCAGTCTGCAGGTTGGTAGATATGTATCATGATTGTTTCAGTGGAAATACTGTTAAGTTAGGTAGACGGGTATTCATCGTGTTCTTTTCATAATTATCATTATGATATTCAATGATTGGCACATTTTGGTTAAGACGCGTTTACTCACGTGTGTCTGTTTGTTTATACTAGGTACATCGTATTATTTGTATCAGTAACATCAATTCATAGCGCCACCATAAATAGATCATTCATATTTAAACAATCAGTACTACTACGATACCTTGTTTCTTCAACAACATTCTCAATTTATCCAACAATTCGTCTCACTTAACAGTATTCCCACGATTGGTCGATAGGTCGAAGAGCGAGGAGCGGATTTTTTCAGCAACTTGGTGTTCAAAGAAGTGTCAGCCCGTCACAGCGGGCTGTACACTTGCGTGGCATCTAACACGGCTGCGAAGGTTAACTATACCGCCGAGCTAGTGGTCAAAGGTACGACGGTCATGCTACCAGCACCACGCACCAGCACTTGCCACGCACTAGCACTGTACACTCGATATGGATAGATGATGAGGTTTTTGTACGGACTGTGGTTATTTTGAAGCTTGGAGGTGGATCTAAGATGCTGTGTTAATAATTATTTCACTTTGCCAACTCTTGACATATTATAAGATTGGATTTACCTACATTCTCTCATATAGTATATGAAACGTAATAAAATATTTTCAATCCGCAACGCCATAATTGGACGTCGCGTCGCTCTATGATGAATTAGCCTTTGAATACCGGCATCATTATATATAACGATATATAATATATAACGATAAATTGACTTATAATTATATTAAAATAACTTTGAGATTATTAAAATATACCTATTACTGATTTTTGTCTTTCATAAAGCTCTTTAAATATACCATTTTCAGCTTCTCATCAAAAGTACCTATAGGTAATTATAGTAAAGCGTACCCGAGCCTCACTTATCAAAGAAGTTTTTTCTGTCTATTAACCCAGTCTGTATGAATATCTCTATATTCAAATGTAAATAAGCACTTATGTTTAGCAATGGACGATTCGAAATAGACATCTATAAGCCAATAATTGGATTTTTATTATTAAAGGCAATCTCTTAATCATCATCATAATGTTTTTTTTACAAATAGGCTCTGTGCCCATTGGTTGTTCCTGATGATTTTAATTAAATACATGTTTGAAGTAGACTAAAAGATAAAATCGCCTTTTGGACCAGTAACATGTATAGGTACGGACAGTAGGGGTGAAGATTCAGTAGTTCGATTCTCAAGTCGGACAATACTTGGGTTTACTAACGGTCGTTTTCAATAAACGATCCCAATCTTAATCTTCGATGCCAATCCCGAGAATCAACCAACCAAAATACGTCATTTTGTAAGCCATGTCAAAAAAAACTTAATTCTGATTGGTCCCCTTTAGTGAGGGATACATTCGTTTGGAATCTAGGAAAGGCAGCGCATTTTCTACAAATTTCCATAAGAGATATGATTTCTTTCTATTTCGAATCGTCCGTTGCCACGAGCACTGTATTGTGAAGCACATTGTACGTGTATTTATCATTTACTATTTTCGTTCTGCGCGACATTGGATTACAGATGGCTTCTGGAAATGGTAACTCGATTTTGGCATAAATTATTTCTAACCATTTGGCGGCCAAATTTATTATTCAGAGTTTGAACTATCATTGTGTTAACACTCGCTTCTTTAAGCAAAACTATTTCAAAGACAGAGCAGTGTTTACGTTAATTGTTTTTCAACAATTTAAGTTACTTGTAAGACTTTATAAAAAAAAACGTGATTTTGGTTCTATAAAGTTTCTAAACAAACTTTCAATTTAGTGAAATATTCTTTTCTTATTGTCGTGGAGCAAATATAACCTAACTTAAGAATGAGCTACTTACATAATATTCGTCTGGGAAGTTTGGAAGTTAACAAAAGAAAACCATAAAAACTTACATGTAAGTAAAAGTAAATTTACTTAAACAAGTAAATACGTTTGGTGCACCAGGAAAAGAAGACATTAGAAAAATTAAATGCACAATCGAATTTTTTTCATTGCACGTCGAAATAACTTATTAGATTTACTTTTAAATACAGTAGGTACTCTTCAAAATGTCAACTAACTAGAAACAACTGAAACCTTTCGCTATTTGCACATCTCCATGATCGACATTACACAACATTTATCTACGAATTGATCTCGAAACGACTCACTATGGTGCTAGACATTCTACTCACACAAAAGCCAAACATTTAAGTCATTGGCCTTACAAATTATGTGAAATTTTGACACCAAACTGGCCACTATTCACTCGAAATGATTCTTTATCTCGCGATAAGCTTTGAGGAATAGCTTGAAGGTGCCAAGCAGCAGCGTACCAGACGCACGTCCTTTGTGTAAATTTGGCACATAATCCCTGCTCCCGTTCTATGAGTTTGTCGATAAAGCAGAATACTGTAAATGGATATATTTATACGTTCATTTTCATAGGGAAATTCGATGTCGGCCGTTAGGACGTTGGCCCGGTTAAGGTTTTTTTTTATCGTTTTTCGTGCGATGTCGTGTCGTGTTTTTAGTTTTGATTTTGTTTCTTGTTAGAATTGACTTTTCTTTTTTCTATCTCTCTATAGAACTTGCAGTAAATTATAATATTTATTCGTTTTGTGTTAATTATTTATACATAACAATAATTTTGCATGAATTAGATCAAGGAATTTGTGTACCTTTCCACCCAAAAGTTGAAACTACAAAACTGGTGGTGGTAGGATATATTTTGTTTCAGCTCGGATAGCGACTGCTGTATTTAAGGCATTAAGTCCGCCATAGTGGCCCACGTGAGTAGCGTTCCGGGATCAGTCTGTGTACATCCGGTTCAAACAGGCCGGCATAATTATGTCGACTGGCGATCGGGATACCTTATCTTCTTTCGACAATCTACACTCTATCTGGACCCAACTCCGTCCGTCAGGTGCAGTGTGATCATTTCGCTGTGACTGTTAAAAAAACTTTCTCGGTACTCAGACGAGAGGAACACAAACGAACAAAAAAAATCAAATCAAAACCACACTAACAATGAATCCCCAAATGAGACTAATGAACAAAAATAACATGACAACAATAGGTACCGGGAATAAGCTCGAATAGTTCTGAAATAACAGACGTTCCTAATTCTGTTAGTATTCGACGTACGTTCACTACACCCAACATCCGGCGTTCCGGTCAATAGACAGGCCCGGTCGAGCGGACAGAACCGGATCTACCGTTAGGGTTGTTGGTATGAAACGGGTCCTAGAGTTAAATTGTCAGGACATTCTACGCCAATTATAATCTTAAATAGTAGATAATCATTTTTGACTAATGCTTTTTCGGGGTAATATTTTTGAACAAACTTTTGAATGTACATCTAGCAATAGCAGGTATGAACCATAGTGATCTTGAAATCCCTAGTCATTATATGATATTTTCACATCGCAATAATACAATAAAATTAATGATTTGCTAATTTTTATGTCAATTTACATAATTATAGTTATTGTTTAAATAAAACACAGAATAAAACCTATTTGGACTTATTTTTTTTTGTTATTTGTACTATTATATTATAATAAAAAGTTGACAGCCCTAGATGTAAGCAGATAGAAATATAGTATGCCGAACCGATCGCGACAATATGTTAGAGGGCAGAAGTCTCTCGAGGCTTGTGTTTTTTATAGCAATATGTATACTCACCTGGTGGTATGTTATCAACGCCTTTGAACACCGACGCAGTCAGAACAATATGGGTTCTACTTAGATATGAAGAGGACATAATTTGGGGTACTGTTAGGTATCCCATTATCATTATACATAATAAAGGTACAAAAATATGAGAAATATTGAGTTCTGACATACCTAATATAAAGTATGGAACTAAGTCGACACGAAGTTTATCTTTACCTATCTAAATGACACCTCGTAATTTCATTCAGGTGTGAAATGTGTTTTTGTATATTTCATTACCCACGTTTGCTACAGAATATTGATAGCTTCCAGCATAAGTTACATTTATTTTCGAAAGTTCTAGAGTTTGGCCCTTTTAGTATACCTACTACTAGTAGTACCTAAATTTATATAGGTACACTTATAGTATAAGTAACATATTAAACTTGAAATAAACGATGTCAATATTCAGTTAACTATTTCGTTATAGTACTATAATATCTTTATAATTATCAATTATAATATATATTTGTTCTCAAATATGAAAGTTTTGTAGCTTGTTCTGTCATAAGAAACCTGTAAAGCCAAAGGCAGTTTTGATTCCTGCACGGAAACAAAACTGTTATCATAAGATGCTTATTTCCATCAGATCTAGATGTATTAACGACTGCCGTAGTTCAAATATATCTACCTCAAAATACTTATGAGATTAGAACTATGATTACCTGATGTGTGACTGTTGTATGTATTTTTAACCTATGCTGCTGGAACAGGTAATAATTGGTAATAAAGGTACTCCGAATATTCCAGAAGAGCGAATAGTGTATAAAATAAAGTGTAATGTTCTGTTTCCTCGTCTATTATATTTCATTGTGTATTTGTTTAGTAATGTTTTATTTGCAACGTAAAGTAATAAATGAGATTATAATTTTATGAATTTAAAAGGTATTTTACTTTCCAGGAAAAAATAACACAGGTTAATGAAAGAAAAGGATCAAGAACTTGTAGTGTAAATAAACGAAACAAATAATAAGTTTCATTATTTGTGTATTCAAATTAAATATTCATGTTAAAAGGACGTCCGGGCTTAGAGAAAAGTTAATAGTTTAAACTTTCATTGTATTTTCAAGGCTTGTTTAAGTAGAACGAATTTGCACACGTTAAATCCCTATTCTAACAGCTAATACTGTGGTGACGTACTGGCTAATATATTATCACAATAGACGCCAGTATACGCGGCGCTGTGTACATACTTTCACATTATGTTCTGGTACAGTCAGCAGCATAAGTAGCTGAACAAATTCAAAATATCAAATTGCCTACATACTTTTGTGTTCTTACTAATATTTTTTTTTTCTCTTCACAAAAATAAAATAAAAGAGATTTACTTTACTTCAAACGAAGAAAAAAATGTTTCAGTTTAACTTAACGATATAGGCGGTTTGAAATTTTGATTTTGTTCAGATACTTATGCTGCTGACCGTACAACACAATGTATTTATGTGAAGTCAACAAGTTTCGTCACAGAGGAGCTAAGATGCTAATTTAGTTTCTATTTAGTTCAGTACAACAGTGACGACGAACTCGACGACTCGAAACGAAGTAATAACGTGGAGTTGTAGTATTTTGATGCTTACTAAAATTAAGAAATGTTCTATTTGACCAAGTCTTGATTAGAGATGAAATACATTCATAGTACCGCTTCTAGCTTCAACTTGTCATAAATGAATTATGATAAATTATAATACCTGAAAGTAGATAATTGTATTGCCATATTATCTAAAATACTTATTGAAAATATTGATAATTTTCTCGGGGATATGAAATAACGAGTCTATCAGGCGGATTGCAACTTGATGCTGTTGGCTTGGATAACATTTGGCACAAAGATATACTCATCCACTAGATTCATGTCCTGGATTAACATATAATATGCTACTTTCTGTCCCGAAAAAATACACCGTGAATCTTTTATACCGGTTATCCAATCCAATAGCTCAACAGATTGCTGTTGAGCTGTAAGGGATTGCCCTTACCCACCCTAAAACCCCTTCAATCTTTTTTAAATGACAATCTTTGAAATTATAATTTTGTATTTAATTATTGCACGCTGCAGTATCACCCAAATGGGTGATGGAACCAAAAGACGAGGCGGTGTTGGCCGGGGAACCACTGGCTCTACAATGCCAGACCACCGGCTCTCCTACTCCGCAAATTACATGGCTTAAACAGAGAGGAGGTGATTATTATTCAACTAAACTCCTTTTAGAAGAAGCGTAGCCTATAACTAATCTAGAGCTGGTGTTGGTTAGTAGGTCTAAATATTACTGATAATTTTATTTAGAGAATCAATTCCAGAAAGTGAACCTTGCGATAGGATAAACTGAATACGTTATTAATGAATATTATAACCAATCAATATCGTAAGCATAATATTATAATTATAGCGATTTCATTTTGACCATAAACGCTAGACTTTGTTCAAACTCCTTACTATAGATCTGTTGGGAAGAGGCTCCGTTTTTGTTCGATCATTTGCATCCTATTTTCTCAGGCACAGCATCATCAGACTACATCCCTCTAGTGAACCTAGGAGGGCGATTCCAATTCCTACCCAACGGTACCTTGTGGATCGAGTCAGCGTTGCCTTATGACGAGGGACACTACATGTGCAAGTCGGAGAACGGAGTGGGTTCACCGCTCACCAAGACTATTTTTGTCGCCATAAATGGTAAGGATTATTTTATACTTTTGAATCGCGAAGCAGTGTGCGTGGTGCTGATGTTTTGGTTGAAAGAAGACCTTGTAATGTAATCGAATGTAATTGAGGTGAATAGTAAAAATTAACAGCGAAGTAGACGAACTCAATACACTGCGGATAATCTAATAAAGTTCGCAAGAAGTCATCCGATGTAGAGCGCTCTGTACATATTTGGGAGAAGCTAATGTTCAGTAATCAGTAGTGGACACTGGACAGCTTGTGGCTGCAGGCTGATGTGTGTGTTGTAATGCCAGAGCCGGCCCGCTTCGAGCTGACGTCTCACAACATGTCCGCCCGCCGCGACGCGCCCGCCACGCTCGCGTGCGACGTGCGCGGCGACAGCCCTATCCGCCTCACCTGGACACATAACATGAACCACCTCGACCTCAACACTTATAGGTGGGTAGTAGGTACTAGACCAATGTATATGACGAGGACAGTAGCTTTGAAGTTATGATCTGTCATTAATTACAGTGAAGATACAGACGTAATCATCTATACATATAAATAAAATTGGAGTGTCTGTTTGTAGTATTGAAATAATCGATTTTTATTACATGTATATTATGAATACGGTACATACACCAAAATATTTTTTTTTACAATTTTTGTCTGTCTGTCTGTCTGTTTGTTCCGGCTAATCTCTGAAATGGCTGGACCGATTTTGACGGGACTTTTATTGGCAGGTAGCTGATGTAATAAGGAGTAACTTAGGCTACTTTTTATCCCGGAAAAACTCATTCACGCGGGCGGAGCCGCGGGCAACAGCTAGTTGTTGTAAAATATGTTATGATTGCACTGGGTGGTTTTGGTTTTACAATTTCCAAAGTACTAATAATTACACTAATTAATAGGGTAAGAAAAAAGAAAATAGGAACTAACCACTGCAATTACCTACTAACTCAATCCTACATATTGATGGAAATTATTGCCTGTCCTCAAATATGAAAACATTTCCGAGCTACTTCATATTTTTCTCTACGAATCTTAGTTTTATTATTATTTTTTTATTTTTTTATTAATTCGATAATTTTTTTTTTAATATTACACTCGATTGTACAGATTAAGCATCTCGGAAGCGAAGACTGACAGCGGTTTAAGGTCACAGCTGTATATCAGCCGCGCGGATCGGCAGGACTCCGGCGTGTACAAGTGCCAGGCCGTCAACGCGTACGGACACAGTGACCATTACATTTATCTATCCGTCCAAGGTACTGTTTATATACATTTAGTAATGTTAGTCCACCATCAGACTCTTCATTTTGATTCCTACTTCTTCCGAAGGGCTTTGGATTCGCCCTTGGTGAAAATATAAATTTTTAGACAACAGGTTATATTTGAACATGTTCACAAATTTAGATCCAGTTCCAATATATCGCGTCCTGAAGCGTCTAAATGTAATGACTTCCTAATAATTTCATCTCCCACAACTTATAATTTCACAAATAAATCAGCAGTCTATATCAAAAGTACAATCATAATATTCAAACAAAACGAAGTTAATAACAATACTTATTTATAGAAAAGCCCGACATCCCCCACTCACTGTCAGTGACAGAGATTTTGTCACGGGCGGTGCGCCTCTCCTGGAGCCAGGGGTTCGATGGGAACAGTCCCCTGATGGCCTACACGCTGCAGTACAGTGCGTTATCGGCCCAAGGCATTCGGGGCAGTCAGTGGGAGTCAGCGCATAGCGTGAACGTGTCCGTCCATGGCGCTGCGCCTTCACACGTCACGTGAGTTATGTTTAAAAGGACTGATGTGCCAAAGCTCTTGATCACAAATCATCATAGATAAAATATGTCTGTTGTAATGTTTTTACTTTTCTTCAGGTTAACCAAGAAAGGTGACATCCACTATGAAGCTCTTCTTAGCAACCTCAAACCGCACACGGCCTACATGCTCCGAATAGCAGCCATCAATCAGATAGACCGGAGTGCCTTCACCGAACCGGTCGTTGTGAAGACACAGGAAGAAGGTAATTCTGTAACTTCATGTCTTTTGAATGGGAGTGTTACCAACCAGTAGAACTCTAGATTAAGGTGGATACAAAAAGTTTTCGATAGGGCCTTACAAGCAGTAACCTGTCCAAATTCAACTGACACATTTCATTTCTCCTCAGCCCCATCAGAACCTCCCTCTAACGTCCACGTAACTCCTGGAGGTCCAGGCGAGCTGCACGTGTCATGGCGCCCGCCACCCAGAGAAGCTTGGCATGGAGAGCTGCTGGGCTACTCCGTTACCTGCACTGAGACTAACCCAGCTGGACCGCCGCTTAGAAACTCATCCAGGTTAGGAATATGAGAATTATAATCGTAAGACAGAGAAAGAAAGATTGAAATTCTTGTTATGCTTGAAATTCAAATACCTTTATTGATTGGCAAGTTTAATTATGAATTCGAAAGAGTGGTAGATTTCGAAAGTTAATTATTCTATGTTTATAAAACCTGTGCTATACTTTATTTTACCCTGACCACTGTATAATTTCGGACTGGTTTTTTAGAACACTAACAGTAAATGGCTGGTCAGCAACGGAACTAAGTCTATCAGCTCTGAGGAAGTTTACTCGGTACGAGGTGCGTGTGAGGGCGTTCAACGGAGTCGCTGCCGGACCCGCCTCGGCTCCTGTGTCGGCTACCACTCTGGAAGGAGGTAGGAACTTGAACGTTTAAAGGTTCGATTCTTAGCTTATGACCTTTTTACTTCTTCGGACTAGTGGACTAATTGGAATGTATAAAAAATGCTCTACGAATATCACTTAACTACTTGATCTTGATATTGAGGCAAGACTCCTCAATTTGTATATTAAAAAGATATGTGTGAGATACGCTTATGTTTGTTCTGAGTCGGGGTGTTGTGATACCGAAGTTACTTTGTAGTTAATGATACAAAAGAGGAAAAGGAAAATATTAAAGTTTTACAACTGAATATCACTTTTGGCTATAATTAATTAGCCTCAAGAGTCGCTTATAGGGTACAATCGGTATAATGCTTCCAGTTCCTGAATCCCACCCGACTCACCTGACGTGCGCACCACTATCGTCATCAAGCGTGAAGGTGTCGTGGAACCCGCCACCGATCGGCCAGCACGGCGGCCTGATACAAGGATATAAAGTTATTTACTCACCCCTTACTACTGATCATGGTAAGATAAACTCGTGATTTCTAATTTAATTCTCCCAATTATAGAAATTATGGGACCTAACATAGCTGATATAATGTGTAGTGATACCTCGGCCTAGCCCTAATGAGGGAAAGATGCGTGATGCTAAGTATGTATCTATGTTATCAATAATTGACTAGGGTTAAAATGGTACGAGGGTAGCTGCCTATAAGTTTGTAATTGCCATTATCTTAATGGTTAATACACTCGTCAATAAACCTGGGTGTCCAAAGCAAAGCGTATTAAGGCATGCAGAATTTAATTTGTATCCCACATTAAGCCACAATTCTCTATGCAGATGTGGGCGAGATCAAGCGGGTGACCACAACAGACACCTACCTGCACACCCTGAGGAAGTACACCAACTACTCCATACAAGTGCTGGCGTTTACCAACGCGGGGGATGGAAAGCGAAGCCCGCCCGTCTACTGCATGACGGAAGAAGATGGTATGCGTGTTGCCTAAACAATTTAATAATATAATTACTTGAAAGAGTATAAGTAAAGAATAAGAATGAGACGTACAACTTAGAAACATAATTATGATTTCCAAATTGTCCTTACATCAACCCACATCAAGCTAGCAAGGTTACCGCCTAATTCCACGATCCTTCATAATATTTATTGTTTCAGTGCCATCAGCTCCTGAGATGATTAAGGCTCTAGCGTTTTCCAGCGACTCGGTGCTGGTCAGCTGGCTGCCTCCCGTACTTCCTAATGGAATCATATCCCATTACACCGTGTACTACAGGGAAGCGGGACGGTAACTTGATTGTAGTAAACACTAACCAATAAATAAATGATTCGTGGTCGCATCTGGATGCGGTCAAATGGCTAAATCCGACCAGTTTAACTTGTATTTTAAACAGTGAGAAGAGTCTGAAGTAAGTCTTGAAAGATGTGACGTCACTTCAAATTCTTTTTACAGATTAACCGCCCTATTTAATCTGCAAAACAATAATAATTATGCATTGATGTCTTACAAAATTCATCATATCTATAAACTTTCAGCCTGGGCAAACACTCCAGCTTCACGGTGGCAGCTGACAAGCAAACGGACGGCGAGCTGATGTTCCAAGTGCGGAACCTGATGGAGAGCCAACTGTACGAGTTCTGGGTGTCTGCCACCACCGGCTCGGGCGAGGGAGAGTCCACGCCTGTCGTGGGACAAGGACCTAGTTCTAGAAGTGAGTAGATCATTGTTAAAGCTAAATGATAAATAATATCTATCTTATATGAAGGACGCTCCGGCTAGGTATAATCTATACCAGCTACGCACCCATTATCTTGTTTATCATATATTGAGCAATCCTTCCTGTGTTCATTTATAAACGTTGATACTAATGAGACTGAAAATCTAATATTGTGGTGATGAGTAGGTATAGTGCAATTGGGTTTTTATATACCAATGATACTATGCCGTATATTTGAAAGATTTTGGTGCCAATGTTATTTTATAATAACATTAGCACCAAAAAAATTAATGTGCATTATTATTTGGCGGTGGAAAAAATAAAATCTTTGCCTATTCAAACAGATGAGATTGTAAAGAGAAGAATTAATAGGTAGTGAAAGTTGTCAGATGAGCTGCTAGAAGTTGCAACTTGCTCCATACAGGTCGTTTCCAACAGGTCCATTTGGAAATTTTAGTAGATGTTTAATAATAAAATCGCGCCATGTTGTGATAAAATATAGAACTAATTTGTTGTACTAACAACGTTATCTGTAAAACGAGAAAGTAAAAGGGTGCCTCCAAGGCAGATTGTTCCGGTGGGGTTATGTGTCCGTCGTCCGATAACGATGTGGTTGTGGGTGTCAGTCCCGGCGCGCATCGCGTCGTTCGGCCGCGCGGTGCCGGCGGGCGCGGGCGCGGCGCTGGAGCTGCGCTGCGCGTGTGTGGGCGCGCCGCCGCCGCGCTCGCGCTGGACGCACGCGCGCGCGCCCGTCACGCACCACGCCTACTACCAGGTCACGCACCAGGGACATCTGCACATCAGGGGTACGGTATATATACACATGACACATCACACAACTCACAACCGACCAGAACATTAACACTACACTCTCGTCAATACAAACATACCCTTACAGAGGTAAACGACCAATCATCGGGCAACTTCACGTGTACGGCTAGTAACACCATCGGCGAGGACTCGATAGTGTACGTGGTGGTGGCCATCCTGCCGCCAGTCGCGCCTGCGCTCAAGCTGCAGTACACCACCACCTCCAGCATCAAGCTGCACTGGCAGCTAGCAGGGGACATGTCCGAACCTATTTTGGGTAAGCTTCTGTCGCTTGATCAAATTAATATTAGGTCTTTACCTGGAAAATTGCCGTTTAGTGTACAGAAAGTTAAAGTCATCTTATATATAAAATTCTCGTGTCACAATGTTCGTTCCCGTACTCCTCCGAAACGGCTGAACCGATTTTGGTGAAATTTTATATTCACTCTTAATAGGTCTGAGAATAGGTTGTTATCTATTTTTCATCCCCCTAAGTGATAAGGGTTATTCACCCTTAACATTTTATTTTTTATTTTTGGACAAAAATTTTTGTTTTTATTTTTCCTTAATAGGGCATTAAAAAATACATACAACCCTAAATGTTCAACCCTCTGCGATCAACCCCTATTTTTAATAGCCATTTTAGTAATTTAATAACTTTTCGATTTCGATGAAATTTGGCACACGGGTAGATTATGTCCTGGATTAACATAAAGCGGGACTTTTATACCGGGAAAACTCAATCACGCGGGCGGAGCCGCGGGCAACAGCTAGTCTTTTTATAAATATTTGTTATTTCTTTAAATCAAAATATGCACCCATGCTATCGATGCATCTCTGCTAGCGCAGTGGTAATTTTTCGATGCTTTTCATGAAAAAGTGTTTAGTATTATGTGTACGGGAGCCAACAAACTCTTCAAAAGAATTTTGTACTGCCGATGATATATATTGCCATATTGTGGTCCTACCCCGGTGACAAAAAGTCTTGTGTACCTAATAAAAGGTCTAAGAAATTATATTATCATGTTACGTAAGTTTAAGAATGTCTATAGCATTGCATCTGTTATTCTTCACAGTAACGCACGCGGGTAACATGCTCACGTTTTGCCAAGTACCGGCTGGTGGACCCCCTCAACGGGGGG
Organism: Sphinx pinastri; assembly: GCA_947568825.1. NCBI lineage: Eukaryota > Metazoa > Arthropoda > Insecta > Lepidoptera > Sphingidae > Sphinx > Sphinx pinastri. The sequence continues at coordinate 820,473 of OX387617.1, forward strand.
ATAAAAATAAAAATAAAGCTAACCCACCAATATTCAAATTTAAAATCACCTATTCCCAGGGTACCTACTGAACTACAAGCAAGCATCGGAGACGGAGTGGTACACGGTGGAGCTGTCACCAGAGGTCACCTCGTACACCATGGACATGCTGAAATGCGGCACCACATATAACGCAAAGATTCAGGCTCGAAACAAGATATCGATAGGGCCGCCCAGTGAGCTTCTTACTGCTACCACTAGAGGAGGAAGTGAGTATTACTAATGAGATATACTTAACCCAGTAAGGTCAACATAATTGTGACAAATGCATCTTTACTAGTACATTATGTTTCATTCGTATCGAAGCTAGTATAGCACTACGCCAATAACTATTCCCTAATGACTCATCGATTCTTGAATTTCTCTCATTTGCGTGGGAACATTTATTATTAAATTTCTAGACTATTAAAGCACAATAGTGTGCATTAGTAAAACTACATTATTAATCCAGGACCCAAGCCCCCCAAGCCCGAAGACCACGTCTACATGAACTCCACAGCCATAAAGATCAACTTTTACGCGTGGCGCGATGGTGGTTGTCCCATACTGGGCTTCAGAGTATCGTATCGAAGAGCCGGAACTGAGCATTGGATCAAGGTATAATTGCTCTTACCTATAACCATTCGAGAGTATGAAATATTACAAAGTAAGAGTAGGTCTATTAACTGATTAACAAACACAATAACAGTAAGAATAAATACACCAATGATATGTAGAGTGTACCCAATTCTCATGTGCACATTTCTCTTTGATCATAAGAGAGCTGATAATATTGTCCTAGATTATTACAAAAGTGTATGCTTTTCAGGTGGGCGACGGGCTAAGCTCTGCGAGTCACGTGGTCGGTTCACTGACCCCCGGCACGTGGTACGAGGTGTGTGTGGAAGCATACAGCGACGCAGGAGTCGAGAGGATCACCCTACACGCCGATACCCATACTTTAGCCGGAGGTAAAGCTTACACTCAACAAAATGTTACCATTCCAAAATCAATTTGATGCCAGTGTAGCACGCTTTCATTTGCGGTAGGATTTCGTATTTTGTCTATAAATCTGCTTGATGAAAATGTTGTCAGACGTATTTGATTTAACTGGATTATAGACGATTATTAACCAGTCAAAGACTATGTTTGCCTTGTCAAGTTTCTCAGAAAAGTGAATCATTTTGAGAGAAAAGTTGATGACAAATGTCGTTCCCTCAGGTCGCATCCCTCCTTTGAAGCCGTCATCCCCTCTCTCGGGCAGCTCCCGTCCGGCATCCCTCCGCACGGTGCTGGTGTCGTGCGTGGCGAGTGCTGTGGTCATCGTCGTCACTCTCGCTGCTATCTTCTGTCTCGTACATGGGAAGAAGAAGTAAGTATTGACTGTTAGTCAATTTATATTTTGTATTTTTGGGGTTATAACATACCTATAATTTATATATTTATCAGTGTTTTATGCTCATGTTACAAGATGTCATTAAATTAAGTTTCACTAAAAGAGAGCATCAGAAATATTGACTGATTCGTGATGTTAATAAATGTAACTTCTACACCAAAGCAAAATGTATTGATCATTGCTTCGTATGTTGTAGATTCTTCTGTATATCCAGTGACCACTACATGAGAGACGATAGAAAACTGAGTGAGAGCAACGAAGCGGAACGAGAGAAGCTGAGGGAAGGACAGAAGTTGTATTCCTCTTCATCCATTAATGGCAATGAGAAGACCAATGATGATTCTTCTGGTAAATCGCATATGTCAATGTTAATATAACAAATAGCATTAATATAACTCCTGTATCAGAAACGTGGCAAACCTATCCTGTTTTCCAACACGTTTTTTTTATCGCGGGAAAAAAACGCGTTATCGCTACCACCACTGGGGGGTGAGTGGAATGGTTATGTTGGTTTCACACAGTCTTACGGCCCAATGGCGACACTCGGGAGTATAGCTTCATCCGAGCGAGCATTGGACCGAGTCCCTGACACTATAATATACACACTACACCGGCATACCAACCAAAACCCGCGGTGGCCTTCTTCGGCGCCTACGGGACGATCCCGGGGTATCTTGTTGCACGAAGATAGCTGCACGGAACCGCCCCTGCGCGATGCCGCATTGCGGCCCCTCTCTAAATGAGGAGGCTGAGAAGCCTCTGAACCCTAAAGCACGCCTTTTGCGTCTACGACTGCCGGAGACCGACCACCCGCATTGTCGTCCACCTCGTAGTCGCTTACATTGGAGTAGTTGAGCGAGCAGACCCCCACTGCTCACCTCGCGACTCTCGCCAACCCCATTTAGTCGCCTCTTACGACAGGCAGGGGATGCCGTGGGGGAATTCTCTAGATGCCCCCGGACTACAGGGCACTGTTTTCCGACACCTGCCCAAGGGGGCAGGTAGAGAATAAGGATTCTCTATGACAGTGTTAACTCGTAAAGCGGCCGTGTTACGTCAAGTTCGTGTAATTAGCGTTAAATGTCATTCTGTATGCCAATTTCCATAGTGATAAAAGCGATGAGTTACCTTACGACTGTATGTACCCGTTGATCCGCTTATATTAGGAACAGCTGTAGTTGTTGCCTCTGTGAGTAGGTAGTATCTAGTGTGAGTAAGGTGTGAGACGTGTGATGTGTTTGCGTGTGGCGTGTGCAGCGGAGTTGTACGAGATCAGTCCGTACGCGACGTTCGGCGTGTCGGCGGCGCACTCGCTGCAGTTCCGCACGCTCGCGCGCCGCGACGACGACGCGCCGCCGCCGCACCGCCGCCACCACCGCCACCGCGCCTGCGACCACTACCGATATGGTATGCACACCACCACACGCTCATGCTAACCCTCGACTTCTTATATTTAACCTTTGCCACATAAAGTCGTTAAGTTTACTGGTAGGTCTCTCATACCACCAGTAAACTTAACGACTTTATGTAAAATTCCCAATAACTAGATATATTTATTTATTTTTTAAAATGGTTATAAACACCCCGTGGAACGTCGGTTCCAACGCAAGCATGATGTCCGACAGACGAGTCGAGCCTGTCTAAATGCTCGACAGTGGAGGCGCGCCACCGCATGCGCGCCGCGTGTGCCGCGCCGGGAGCGGCCGGGCCGGGGGGCGTGGGGGGCGTGGGGGGCATGGGGCCGGCGGGGGGCGCGGGGGGCTGGCGCGACAGGGACGCGCACACCGACTCCGACGACAACAGCGACAGCGCCGCCAACACCACCACCAAAGGCAAGTATCCACGATATAATGTCCATTTTCACCCCTAAAATAACATTAACGAGAATGAAGTTAAGCATAACAGCAATGTGCCACATACTCCACTCCATGCGACAACTGAAGTTTAAAATCATTTGCCTGTGCTAGACACAACTAACCTAGCTTTGTAAGAAGAGCTGTGGGGGGAGCTTCTTTAACTTTAATAATAATATTATTATAGTTACGCGCACTGGTGTCTGATACTCGCCGATAATAGCGCCATCTATTGGCGCGAAGCGGGACTATCCGAATGTGGAAGATCCGGTGATGGAATGTTCTCGAAAGATCTCGATGATTCCAGAATGTCGTTGTAACCCGATAACTGACCTTAATTTACGAGAGAGTTCCCGACTATTATGCATCTTTCGGAGGTTATGACTTATTGTAAATAAGAAATTTGGCGAATTTTTAATTTTTCATGGGCGTACCCTATCGCTCCTCTATCTGAGTGTCAGCCAGGGCTAACTGCCCCACCGCCCCTCACTTACTACGCCATGTTTACCATTAAATACATTCGGCCTTCTTCTTTTAAGGTTGGTAAGTTAGATACATTTTACACCGGCCCATTAGCCACCAAAGAGAAATAAACAGATTTTTGAAAAGTTTTAATTTTTCATGCAACCCCTGTCCTAATTTTGTATTTTATCATAGCAAACAGCATTATAAATCAATATGTTGGTACTTGATATGCTCATAATCATTTACATCACAATGTCTGCATTGTAATTGTTAGCACTGGCTAGTGGCTACTACAGTCTGCACAGGCAATACAGCCTACAGGCATAAATAAAATACAATTAACGCCTTCTTGTGCGCCTTCTATTGATTTTTTTTTATTTGTTCGTCAAGAAACCAGCTAAGGTCATAGACCATGCTGCCAAGTCATAAGTGATATTTCTAGATGTCTTTTTTTTATCCTCTGTAGTATGTCGCAGTAAAGCAGTGGCTACCTTATGCTAAGTTTAGACTAGCAAGTTCTCTCAGCAATATGTTGCGCAATAACTTTCAGAAGCGTTTACACTAGCGGCAATATTTCTTTAGCAACACGCTTTTTCAAGTCATCCACCAAGTTAACTTGCGAAAGTTCTTGCAAAGCTGTTTACATTACTCGAGGTATATTTATTGCTTGCCATGTTCTTTTTTCATAAAACTGAAAGACATGGCACGCAATCCTTTTGCCTAATTTTTATGAATCTAATATAATGCTGTTTGGATGATGATTGTAAACAAAATAATCGCCTTAAAAATACCAACACGAAACAGAGTTTTGAATTAAAAAGTACTGCGTGGCATTTTATTGCACTCGTCATCCTGAGTCATAATATTTTAAGTCTTATAACTCCCATTAATTACGTTGACTACAATGTCCTTAAAACAGGAACACAATAGTGCATGTATACTACAGCTTGGCGGCAAAAATCGACATATCGGTCAAACTACAAACTTATAACTTGGCAGTATAGTCTTTGAGACCTTCGCTGCTTCAGAATGGAACAAATAAAAAAAAACGTTAGCTACTAGCTCAGCAAGTTGAAACTTTTATCTGCACGCAGAATAAACTGCAAGTTCTTGCGCAAGTTGCACAAATGGTGTTTACACATGCGACTTGCCAGAAGTCCTGCAAGCTTCAAAATGTTGCAGAAGTCAGCTTGCCTTGACTGTTTACAGTTTACACGGTAAAAATAGCTTGCGCAACATAACTTCTGCAAGTTTTCTTGCTAATCTAAACCCCGCTTTACTTAGACTTTATCGACGAGTTTTGGCGGCAACAAAAAAACACTTGATTAGCACGGTTATATCAATTCACTTCATTTGAGCCCTTTAATAGAACTATATTGGATAATTTTCCACAATAATAATGCAATTTTTTTTTTTTATGATATAGGGGGCAAACGAGCATACGGTTCACCTGATGGTAAGTGATCACCGCCGCCCATGAACATCTGCAATACCAGGGGGCACACAGATGCGTAACATAATATAACACTAGGTATCACCAAAATAATGAATTAAAACAAGAGCGGAGTTTTGGCGGGAACTTGGAAGTGTCATGAGGTGCTCTTGTTTTAATTCATTATGTTGGTGATACTTAGTGTTATATTGCATAATTATTGTGGTATATTATCCAATATATTTCTATTAAAGAGCTCAAATGAAGTGAATTGAAATAATTGTGCTAATCAAGTGTTTTTTTTGTTGCCGCCAAAACTCCTCGATAAAGTCTTGGTAAGGTAGCCACTGCTTTACTTCGACATACTACAGATAATAAAATAGACAAACCAAACTTGAAATTGGCAAAATGTGAACACAAATGCCATTATAAAAAAAAAAAAAAAAAAAAAAACAAGAGCACCTCATGACACTTCCAAGTTCCGGCCAAAAACTCCGCCTATTGATTATTTGAGGATTTTCGTAAATAATAAAACGTCATTTTGACTTTTTCACTAGTGATGTGCTGATTCGCATTTGTAATAATCGACTATTTAGTTAAAACAATGTTACTAAATAATTATAATTTTATTTCGGTTCATTATGATTTGATTCAAATAGCCTAATAAGGATAATGAAGCTCATTACTTAATCTTATAATTAACAAATATCAACACATTAATCTTTTTGCCATACATAATATTATAATACTATATCAGCCAAATTAACCGGTGTAGACTGTAGCTGAACCATATAATCACACGAACATGGTTGAGGAGGCCGATGGCTGGCACATGCGTCATATTCGCTGTATATAGCTGGTTATTTGACTTAGGTACTCTCCGTTAATTTTCGCATTTAATATCCATCTTTGAAATTGAATTTATATTGTTACTTGCAATTTGTAAAATATATATATATATATATATATATATATTTTCTGTTAGTTCTGCATTTGGTAGCAGGAAGGAGAAAAGAACAACAAGGGGAGGGACATATTCTACTAAGCGGACAAGAATTCAGTCATTTACAAATAGATCAAAAATATAAATATTTAGGGATTAATGAAGCAGGAAATATAGATCACGGAGAAGCCAGGCAACAGACACAAAAAGAATATTTCCGAAGAGTAAAAAATTTAGCAGCTTCATATCTCAATGCGCGAAATCTTATAAGAGCGATTAGCATTTACGCAGTACCGGTTTTGCTGTATACTTTTGGAATCATCAATTATAAAACAATAGATTTAAAGAAAATAGACATAAAAACTAGGAAAATATTGGCAATGAATAAAGCACACCAACAGAAAGCAGACGTAGAAAGGCTGTACTTACCAATAGATGAAGGAGGAAGAGGCCTGACCAGTTTAGAAACACTACACAAGACACAAATAATTAAATGCAAATCATACTTAGGAACAGAAAAGGATTATATATTAAGAGCTATTTTAGAACACGATAGAAATAAAGACAAACACTCTATAACAAAAAAATCGCAATCTAATTTAGAGGAAATAGGGTTAAGACAAAATTAACAATATACAGATAAAGAAATCAAGCACGCAATAGTTAAAACAAGAGTACAGAAAATAAAATCAAAACCTTTGCATGGACAGTTTTGTAAATCCGTTTTAGAAAAAGAAAATAATAGATAAAGTACAATCTTTTTGGTGGCTTAAAAAACAACCCATATCGCCAGCATTAGAGTCAGCCATATTCGCAATTCAGGATCAAGCAGTTATGACTAAGCAACATGAGCGGGACATATTAAAAAGGACAGTAGACGGTAAATGTCGGCTATGTTTAGTAAAAGACGAGACCCCACAGCATATTGTCTCCGGCTGTGAAAACCTAGCGGGCACTTACTGTAGTAATTGTACATTGTTGTATATTGTATACTGTACTATGTTGTTGTGTCGTTTGGTGTACCAAACGACACAACAACATAATACAATATATTTTCTGGACCATAGCTAAAAAACACAAATTTCCGGTTTCAAACCTGTGGTGGCAAGAACACTTGACGCAACCTCAGGTTAAAGAGAATGATAACGCAAAACTAATGTGGGAGATACCAATCCAAACAGATAATACAATAGTACACAATAGGCCGGATATAATATATATTAACAAAACTGAGAATAAAACATACCTCATAGATATCACAGTTCCATCAGACTATAACATAGGTGCAAAAGAAATAGAAAAATTAAGTAAATACCATCCACTTAAACGAGAAATAGCTAGGTTATGGAATACATCTACAGAAATCGTTCCCATAGTAGTAGGAGCCACAGGAATAGTAGCGAAATCTCTACAAAAATACTGCACAAAGTTAAATTCAGACATAAACATACACATCATACAGAAACAGGCATCCATACATACAACAACAATAGTCAGCAAAGTACTAGGGGACTCCATTTTCAATTAAGGGGAAACTGGGCCACCCTTTCCCTGAGGGTCTCAGGGCGGGCGCTCAGTATACCGAGCTTAGCTCGAGTAGAGGAAAACCTCAAACGTTACTATAAAATATAACAATAAAAGACCTACCCTGAGTTTCGTGGTGCTTCTTCTCAGGTCAGTGGGTTTTTCCGAGGTACTGGTAATATCTTTTAGAGGCTAAAAAACATTGTAAAAAATGACGTGTAAAAGTGCCCTTAGGGCCCCAATTACTTAATAAATGATTTGAATTTGAAATTTGAATTTGAACATCAAAGGCACATAATTGATATACTACAGAATACGTATAGCATCACATGAATATGGCAAGTTTACTGGTAGTAGGTCTCTCGTATGCAACTCGTATACCCTCTGAGCAGGTACCACCGGAATGTCTATTTTTACCTAAGGAAATTGGAGCTTGAGTAATTCTTGGGCATTATGAGACTTAACAATATCTTAAGTCTCAGGGTGAAGAGTCCAGTGGAGTACCACGTGGTACGTTCTTTATTCAAACTTCTATATGGTGTTGCTACTGTTTTTTTTTTTTTTTTTTTTTTTTTTTTTATTGCCTTAGTAGGCAAACGAGCGAGCGGTCCGCCTGATGGTAAGCAGCATCCGCCGCCCATGGACTAAAGCAATGCCAGAGGCACAGCCAAGCCGTTGCCTACCGGGAGGTGAGCACTCTTTTTAAACCTCGTTTGAAGAAGGACAAATCATAGCGCTCGGGAAACACCGATGCAGGGAGTTCATTCCAAAGCTTGCACGTGCGCGGCAGGAAAGACCGTTGAAAACGCACCGTGCTACGGATGGATTCAACGTAGTATGGATGAACTCCACTGCGATGGCGAGTGGTTCGATGGTAAAAAGGCGAGGCGGGCACCATATTAAACAGTTCCTCAGAGCACTTCCCATGGAAGAGGCGGTAAAATACACAGAGAGAACCAATGTCCCTCCGCATATACTATTTATGGCTAGTCGTATCGTTTACTATCAGGCGAGCGGCATACTTGTCTCGTTAGTCAACTGAAATAAAAAAAGCTATAATGTGGTCGTTTGGTGGCAGGGTCGGGCACGTCTCCGTGCGGCAGCGCGTACGGCAGCGGGCGGCGCAGCGCGCGCACCACCAGCAGGTAGAACTCAGGTACCTCCCCCGCTACCTCCTCACCGCCACACCGCCCCACCGCGCCACCGGCCGTCCGCCCACACACGTCAAACAGAAATGCTTTTTATACACAGATTAGCCACGTAGGCATTAGGCAATGAATACGCCAAACGCAGCAGACTAATTTTACGCCGGCTGGGTACATAATATGTACTTATATTCTGTCTGTGTCTGAATTACTAGATGTTTCTGCAAAAAATAATCAAAGTATCCTTGCCTTAATTAAGCTTACATTATTATTGAAAGATCCCATTAATAATATGATTATTTGTAAATTTATGCTAACCACATGGAGAAGATTATTTACTATTGTCTGCGTTCGGTGTAACTTTTATTTTGTATTATAATAATGTTATTGATCTATTCTTATTTTAACACATTTAAGCATAAGTCACTAGTTTCGTTAATTTGGATTGCTGAAGTACTTTTTTAGTTTTTTTCAGTAAGTTATCTAGTCTCCTCTTCCTGTAATAAGAGACTTTTTTGTTAATTATATAAGTCCTAAACGTGTGGTTAAGCTTTAAAGGAACCAGTATAGCTTAGCCATTTAGATGAATTGTTTTATTAGTGATGTGATAAACTTTAATGTAAGAGAGTGTGTTCCGCAGTGGAGGACCGAACGGGAGCGACGGCCTCTCGGGGAGCTTCGCCCCGGTCCCCTCTGATATATCTTCTCTAATTGACAAGTAAGGCACATCGTTCAAATAACGGCATAATTTGTTTACAGTACTATGCTTATTAAATTATATAATTTTACAATAATTTATAGTAATTTATTCGTGGAAGGATAGTGGATACCTATACATGCATAATTCTGTGGAATGAACATAATACGATCTTATCAGTTACCATCGCGTCAGTTACGTCCCGTAAATGGACCAATCAGAATAAAGTTTGTTTAATATTATTATGCTCACTTATTTTAAATGGTTTACTCTTACCATTAACGCCAAATTAGCCTTTGGAATAGTTTATTGGAATCAGCCATTAATCTACTACTCTAACTTCAATGGAAATCAATGTCTAAAATGATTATATTCTTCCAGATACCAGCAAAGAAAAGAGCAAGAGCGGCGCGAGTGTACAATACACGTGTAACATTAAATGAATTGACAAATGACATCGAATGTGATCTCGAGACATTTTTAATGAGACTTAATTGGATGAATTATCAATATATAATAAGTGCGGATACATAATGATTTCAAAATGAAATTTTAGTGAACTTGTGATGAAGACATTGTAATGTTCACACAAGAAGTCACAATATTCTCTAACATACGACCTGAATGCTTTTAGACGATCGATTAATTATTAATATAAAGAAGTAATGTTACTACCACGAATCTAAACTACGATTATTATGGTTAAGTAATAATTCAAAACTTATAATACTCATTTCGAAAAACATAGCTGAAGACAGATGCGACCTAAATCAATCAATCAACCAATCAATCAAATCAATTAATTTATTTTGCTATAAACATGGTATGTAACAAAGGTGTTCAACATAATCATCATCAATGGCCTATTACATCTATTGTAGATGATTTAAACATCATCAACTGTTGGATGTTGTTCTGAGACACTTTCTTTGATGGCTGTAGAAACCAATACGAGAAGAGCAAATCCGGCCACACGACGTACAGACATTATAATTAGAGTTCGCCCTGGATGGCAAGGGGTTGCTAGCGCGTTCGTTTAATATAGATAATATAGATGTATTATACATATGTGCAACATGTTTTACCATTTCAACGACATGCAAAATTTTTATAGGTATCTACTCTCTGCTTACAATTAACATGAATCCTTTTAGTTATATAATTATTATTTCTATAGAGCGATGGTCTAGGTAATGCGCATTTTACAATTATACTATATTTTCCGGTTATTTATCCTTACATGATAAAAATTCTTGGATTGTATAGAAACATTTATCTATGAGCCATTTCTTTAATTTCTTAATAAATAGGGTAAAGAGCAGTTCTCGATTGATTGATCGAGTTCCTACATTGCAATATTGTAAATGAAATAAAACGCTCAGCGTATATTCTATGTGAATATGTTGATACTTCATTATGTTCATAAGAATTGACGTCAAACTATTTACACATTTTTAGGAATGGTGTATTCTAAAATCATTCATGTGTACCAGGCCTACTTCCAGTACGCGATTGAATTAATTTCTGGCGCGATAAACAAAACAAATTGCATATTTCAAAATACTGTAGTGTATTTACAAAAATAGATAATGTACACATTATTTCCCGAATAATATAAAAAATGTTTCCGTAAATCCTCAATATGCATGAAAGACTGCTTACCAAAAAAATATTTAACAAAGCTGCTATGTTAGACTGGAACAACAAGTAAGCTTATTGCAAATTGTCTATTTAATTCCACGGCCATACAAATAATAAATAATTAATAGATGTATTCGTCGTCAAAATCACATATTGGTGCTGTGTATATTATGCTATATATTGAGTATTCATACACATCTTTAATGTTTTAACATTAAATTATTAATTTGCACCTGGCCTAAACGGTCACAAGTCATTAAATATAGCTAAAGCAATAATGACGTCACCCTGTGACCCAGTAATGTTAAAAATATTGTTAAAATTAAAAATATTTAAACAATAATGTGATTTATTAAAAATGCTGTTAATCTATGACATTTTAGATTTATAAGAGTTAGATAAATTGTATATAGTAGTTGTTGATAAGTTAAATAAACTTGAAATGGTATTTACAAGGAAAAGGATTAAAAAATCCATGAAGAATTTGTTCAGACTACAATGCAGGATACATGAAAAAAGGAAAAATGTATTTGCTGTGAGATTAATATGAACTAATACACGCAGTCTTGGCAATTGGACTTTTATATCCAACTGTTGATTTTAGTAATCAACGTTAAGATCTCGTAGCTCATTATTATCTACGTACCCACCCAAAACTGTATGTAATAGTATTCATATCAAATTTAGAAATGTTTAATAAGCCAATTAAGTAGTTTATAGTCAACAAATGTCCAAAATTATAAGCATAATAATTGTAAGTCGGTAGCCCTTTTTCTGTCACGTGATTCGATGTACCAACATCAATTTTCATGGAACACACTCACAAGGCAAATCATTTGCGAATACTTTTCATGATAAAAATAAAATATAAAAGACATAACTGTAAAAAGAAAATGCCACAGTGGTAAAGCCAGTTACCCGTACCTTAAACCTTCTTCCATCTATCCTTACCTCATACCTACCTGCCTACCTACCAGCGCGAGGATGGCCAACATACTCTGTTTGAAGGAGGTATGGCCAGTAGAATGAATGATATTTAATTTTATATATGGCTTAAAATCAAAATATGAAGAAAGGGAACAAACTTAACAAAATGGGTTAAAATTGTGTATAAAAATGTGAACAGACATCGGCATTTATTTATATCATAACAAACTTATAATTTTATATTTTTAAACACATTACAGCTTTTTACACTATAATCCTCTAAGACGTCCCTAGTAAAATTGAGATAAATCGTCTTGGTTAAAAATAAAATGACCTAGAAAATAATATTTTTCTGCATTTGTGATTAGTTTTTTTGTATGAATATTAAATTAAGCCTTTGCTGAAATTAGACGTCCTGAACCTAGCATCTCTTGTACAGTAAAAGTTTAAAAGTACTTCTTATTTTTAACTATAAGCTAGATAATAACTAAGTTTAGATTAAATGATGGCTGTTCCAAACCGCAAATGATACATATCATTATAATAGACTGCCAGTATATAAGTGATTCTTTTTAATATTGTTGATTTAGTCGTTTAGCCGATAATTATACACTATTGTATAAAAATCTTTCTATATACATGTTGTGTAATAATAAAATTATTAAATATTAGCGCAAAAGATGGAAAATAAAGATGTGTGTTGTGGTATGAAGTTCATTTTTCGCCCTTGGGTGCCACAAAAACCTGTTCCCTAGCTTTTAACTTACTCTTTAAAATTACTGGAACTTACGTAATTATTACTTCGATAATATTTGTTGGGGTGCCACTTCTAAGAGTCCGAAACAACTAGTAACATAATTTTTCATAAGATCTAAAGTCTGCGCCTGTCAAGTATGTTTCATGATCTAAAATTATAATTTCAAGTCTGTTGGATCACCGACCAACTCGGCAGTTTTAAACGCCTCATTGAAATTTGCATGACACACCACCAAAATGAGAAACTTTAATGCGGAATTTATTTGCATGTTTAGTAGGCACTTGTAAGCATACCATATTATCGAATAGTAGTTTAATAAAAAATTGCAACTGTTGAACAGTCCTTGTTCCAGTTTGCCTGTGTTTGAATGAGGACTAATAATAATCCCTTCCTAGCCGATTTCGGCCACGGCGGCCAATCTCAACGGAGATCAGCCAGGTGCGCAGGAGATATTATAGTGCACAAGCGTGTGCGCAATACATAAGTGCACTCACTATTCCTTCACTCTCATAGTCCGGTGAGACGGCAATCCGACATGACCGGAGAGAGATCAGGCGCAGGACCAACGGCTTTACGTGCTTTCCGAGGCACGGGGGTATCACACCGCCAACTTCCTGACTCCGAGCTGCGACTGAGTAATTTTTAAGATGGAAAAACCCAGTCACAATGTTTTTGGCCCGACCCAGGATTCGAACCCAGGACCTCGGAGCGCAAATCGTACTCGTAACGCGTACGCAATACAACTACGCCACCGAGGCAGTCTGGAATGAGGACTAGTATGAGTTTGACGTGCTATGACTTTAGTACTTTTTGCAATATTACCTATATTGCAAAAATATCTACCCGAAAGTTTAACAATAAAATTGTTTACGTATAGGAAAAGTTGGAACCATTGATATTTTCAAAATTAAACATAAAGCTAGGTTGAAAGGTTTTGAAATGCCTTTACAAAAATCGACATGATTAGAGCATAATAATATTATTACCTAAATTTATTCAGAAGGTGGTCATAGGTCAATGAATATGGGTGGCATCTGGAGCCCTATAGAATTTATTAGTTGTTTTTTAGATTGTAAATCAGGGAATCGAATGTAGTTTTACCTATTTTTATTACTTTCTCAGATAGGATAAAATAATTTTAAAGAACATTTTCATAAGTTCCTTAAATTGTTTTATATTATTATAACAATTAATATATTGTTCAGACTTTAATGAAATGCTTAATATGGTTAAATAGTCATACACGAAACCTAAGACAATTTGAATAATAATCAATTATTGGTTTAAGTTTAAGCACTCACCTTAAACAATACGAAATCGGTGATTTGACAGGTTATATTTGTGTCAATTCCTAAAATAATGTGAGGCATATTGTGGTCAGGCGTATATATTTTTTATTTGCTAAGGCCAGTGATTTATTTACTTAATATTGTGTTTGTGTTAAGTTTAATCTTCGGTTATAACGGTATTTGTTTTTATGTTTTCTTCAGTTTATTTCTTTGTCTCTGATTTTTTTGAATTTATTTTCTTATATTTGGTTGTAGTATGGTATTATACATTCGAATTTTTTGTTATTTACATTATTTTGTGGGTTTTATGCGTGGTGTTTTTAGACATTTTTTATTGCCAGTGCTTTATTCACCGCTCAACAGTCACAGACAATATAAGACATATGATTAGACCTATCAAAATTTGTCCGTGTCTACTCTTTTCCTACTTTGACATTGGCAAAATCATCGCCTGACAGCGATGGAGCCATAACTTAAAAATTGAATTGAATTGAATTGTTAAGTTTAATCTGTTATACATAACGCACTCAACTTTATAATACATTTGAATCATATTTGTAAATATTACAATACGGTTGTGAACTAGTCGACTATTTCATAACGTACCACTTATTCGATGACTTGCAATCGACTATGACAACACAAAGGAAAATGCGCCTCATCACTAGTATGTACTTTGCGCGTTCGAGTGTGTGGTTGCGTCTGCCATCAATTTACTGTAAAAATATTTGTTTTTGTGCGATAACAATGAAAATCAATAAGAATACACAAGAAGGATTCACGGAACTTTAAATCGTGCATAAATACTTAATTGTTGTGTCAAAAGTGTTGTAAATCGCCATAATCTCCTTTGTTTTGATGTGTACTCGTATATTGATTTATCGCATGCGAGCGACCTGATTCTAGTATTTGTAATGTGTAGCCCGTAAATAATTAATATAATCATTAGACGTAACAGCCCGGAGGCTTGGGAATGAGTTTTTGACAGGGATATACATCTCGGGACAATGTGTTGGTGCAATGAGGCGTATAAATTGAATTTTTCGTGAATTTGTGAAGTAGGATAGGAGTGTTGCTTCTCGTCATAGCATGCATTTATCACGATGATGACGCCTGTTGAGGAGAAGAAAGATGAAAAGGTGGGTTCTATTCAATTATAAACTGAGCCCTACTAAAAAGTTTTTATTTCATTGGTCCAATCTAGTGAGCACCAGCTGTGCTTAATAGCTTGAATAAATAAATAAATAGAATTTGTGAACGGGATCAATAAAATAGTTATCATACTCAAACTATAGCTTTAAGTAGGAACCAAATTCTACAAGAATGGAAAGTATTCTATTAAAAATAAAGAACATTTTCCGTAAGTGACTATAACTTGGCAAATTCAATGCAATACAATCGGCCCTGTATTATATTCTGCCCACTGCTGAGCACATGCATCCTCTATTACATTCTGCCCACTGCTGAGCACATGCATCCTCTATTACTGAGAGGGGTTAAGCTTGAGTCCACCACGCTGGCCTAGTGCGGGTTGGCAGACTTCACATATCCTCAAGATTCTCATGGAAAATTCTCAGGTATGTATGTTTCCTCACAATGTTTTCCATCACCTTTAAATTGAATGATAATTCATGAACAATAGCCTCATAACTTTGAAAAGTCAGAGGTGTGTGTTTTTGGGTTCTGAACCTCTGGACATTGTCTCGGCTGACCATTCCATTCGTAATTAGGCTATCGTCCACTTTTTACTAGGCTAATAAAAAATATTTATTAATTTAAAATTATAATGAAAATGTAAATGTGCTAAATTTATTTTTACTAGAAATAATTTCATAGAATCATCAAAAATATATTAACTTCAGTCTAGAAATACTTGAAAATCGTATTCATTAGCTTTATTCTTTGTAGTCATGCTCTCTTGACAACTCTGTAAATATGACCATGACTGAGTTGGTCATGGTCATATTTGGGCCGATAAATTAGCTATATAAAGTAACACAAGTGGAAGAGAAATGTGAAGAATGAACAAATTAAATGATCAGAGAAAGGAGTTTCATCCAATGTGAAACAGAAATGAATTTGTGCAACAGTGAATAGAACCTTATTACAATCTGTATTTGTATTTGCATGAGGGTCAAGTTATTATTTAAATTAAAATAAAAGTGGCTCACAAAAACATTTGACTGCTTGAGGCAGATATGCCCATGTGTTGCTAGGTAACAGCTGATGGAACCTGTGCATTACTGGGGTCCATCATTATTGCACAATTGTGTCCAATTTGGGACTCTTCAAGTCGCAAGTGAATCAGTTTCTTCTGGGCAAGCGTGCTTCACCTTAGGCCGCATCATCGCTTAACATCAGGTGGATAGCGGAAAACGTGAGACCACTCAAAATAAAAAAAAAGGACAGGATGTGGGTATCAAGATCAGAAAATATAGGGAAAAAATGAAGAAATGCTGAGAAACTCAGAAGATGGTTAAGAAGTACAGATATAATAATGAAAATGATTATGTGGTGTAGAAGTTGTATGTACATACTATATGATATTCTTGATAAGATTTTTGTTTAATGAGGAATATAAAATCATGCCTTTAGCTTGACTATGCCCCTGGCATTGCCGACCATCTATGAGCAATAGTGACCACTTACAATCAGGTAGAACGATAGCTGGCCTGCCTACAGAGGCAATAAAAATAGGTAGGAAGGGCATTGTATCCAGGATATTAACTGGGCATTATGACACTTGGAGGCAGTACATTATCATGTAGCACTTCATTAAAATCAAATTTGAATAGAGTACCAGATCCAACACATATTGTGATGCTTGTAGTAACAAGTGTTACTGTTATTTGAGATTGAATCTTATTGATTCCAAGTTCAATAGCACATTTCAGTTGATATTGAATTTATAACTGAATCATTCACAAATTTGTCTCAGTTTTGATTGATATGCACAAATCGAGATAATATTATCAGTACTGTAACAGACAACAGTGTTATGTAATGTGAAAACATTTGAATAAGAAATGTAAAAGTGATCTGTGCATATAGTCATCTATTATTTAGTGCAATTATGTGGGTAAGGCTCTTTATTTAATAATTTGTTTCCATGTAAATATAAATTTAATAATTTTACTAATTTACTAATATTAAATAAGATTATATTATATAAATATTTCAATGCTTTTATAGGTATTGATCTATGATTAGACTGCCTAGGACTGCCTTGGTGGCGTAGTTGTATTACGGAACGACTGCAAGGCTGAGGTCTCGGGTTCGATCCCCGGGTCGGGCAAAGTGATATTGGATTTTTCTATTCAGTAGCAGCCCGGAGTCTGGAATTTGTGCCCGGTATGGCGATAGGCTCGCTCCCTATCACATCATGGGACGGAATACGCTTGGCGAAAAGTGGGTGCACTAGTTGCGTCTCTGCCTACCCCTTCGGGGATAAAAGGCGTGAGTATGCGTATCTATGATTAGATATTTTGTTATTTCTAAAGTGTTTAAGCCAAAGTTCTGTAATCACATAATGAATTAAAATTTTTAGTACTTATTTTCTGTCTTCTATTTTCATGGATTTCTTTATGAATCATAATTGCATAAGCAATTAGTACAGTATTAATGTATTTAAACATTTTAGACATTTAATAAATGTATGTTATATTATTTTCGTATTGGTTGGTTATTATATCTGTGTGGGTACTGGGTAGACAGTAGGGACTCTACTCGTGTGGTGATAATTATTAAGTGTTGTGTGTCCAGATCCGCACAGGCATGGTGCAGGTGTCGGACGGCAAGTCGCGTCCGCGGCCGGCGCGGCTGGTGCTCACCATGGACGCGGTGACCGTGCAGCGCGAGTTGCCCGTGCACCACCCGCCGCGCGACAAGAGCGTGCCGCACGCCAGGGTGAGCACTGACCATACCATAGTGTAGTCGACACAACAGGGAAGTTGACTACTTTTTTTTATATATTTATCAAAAATGTATGCCACCCAAAATCTAACGGAAAAATATTTTTCAAAATTGGGGCAATAATTAGTAAGTTGTAAAGCTTTGAAATTTGGTGGAAGGGGTAGTTGTCAAATAACAGAGTCACCGAGAGTCTCCGGCCATACCACTGCGTGCGTGCGAAAGAGATAGTTCGATATCCCCTCCACATCCTCACTTTTGCTCACAACAATATTTCAAATATGAATGAATGCTTTATTTTCAACCAATTTTGATGCTGATTTCACAGAAGAATTTCTTTTTCGTATTATATTCCGTTACGTATAAAATAATTTAAAAAATCAAACATAACTATCCTATTGTACCCCTAGCACGAATATATTATGTACGTTAAGTTGAAATAGGGATGTTTCGGTTTATGAAAACAATCTTACTTATGAAACACAATAATAATAAGTTAGAAACAGATAAATTGGCACCTTATAGAGTACAGACATTTACACGTTGGTTTTCAGTGGGACTTTAATACCAAATTAGTTGAGCCGGCCGCATGAGAACCATTTACCACTTGAGCGAAGTTTAGATCAGCGAGAAAGTTTGCAGAAGTCGGCTTCCCTAGCAATTTTTGCAGTGTAAACCATCACAGCAAGCTAATTTCTTCAAATGAAGCTTGCCGGACTCACGGCAAGGCGTATGAAATATTGTCGCTAGTGTAAACGAATCTGAAATTCCTTACGAAATATATTGCTGCAAAAACTTGCTAGTCTAAACTTAGCATTACATTATACCTGAAAGAAAAGAACTTCAACATTTCTTCTAGGAGCGAATGGTGCAAATAAACCGGCAGAAGGTGGGAGGGCTGGGGCTGAGCATAAAGGGCGGCTCGGAGCACAAGCTGCCCATTCTTATCTCCAAGATATACAAGGATCAGGCGGCCGATCAGACAGGGCAGCTGTTTGTCGGCGATGCTGTTATTAAAGGTATAGGTACTTTGTATGCATAGTGCTATCCATGATGACGAACACCACCAATTTTTGAATGGGGGTTTCGTAAGTTAAAAGGACTCTGATTATTCATCTTAGTGTGCGTGTGCACTCAAGTGTGTATTAACAGAACTCAAACACAAGCGGAAGGTTGACCACTTGGACTGTGGTAATTAGTGGGCGCGTTGTCATAGATGGCATTATCTATAAAGATATTCATAAGTTTGCAGTGTTATTCCCAAAGGATTGTTTTTTATTTGTAAAATAAATAAATTAAAAATTAAAAATAGTCTAAGATACAGCTAGATCCAGCGTTGGTGGTTCTTATTTACGCATCATGATATGATGATAGGGTGTATACTTGAGATGTGGGTCGATAGCTTTGCGTTCGGTTCGGTTCGGTTAACAGTGAATTGGAAATTGGAATATTTGGCAATACGTTTTTTATCACATGCTATATGCAAATAATTGTATGCAGACTAACTTTGCATCTATCGTATTGACTATAACTTGACGATATTCCATAAACTTCACCACTCCACACCATCGACTACTAGTAACTCCTCTGGCCTTTGCCTACCTCTACTTTGGGAGCAGGACCGTGTTTGCAATGTTACTCAAGTAATTTTCCGAAGCCTTTATTCAAAACAATACAATCAGTTCAAAACATCATGTCTCTGCGTTAAACAATGCAATTGAGGCCAATAAAGAGCCGTACGTGGGAGGGCGGGAGAGGCAGCGGGGAGCGTGTCCTATTCTCAGTAACTAAGCGGATCGTCGCATGTTACAAGCGTAATAGTATTAGATTATATCCCGCAGGCTTCGTATGATGCGATTTATTGCTAATTGCAAATGTACATTTCGCTGTTGAAATAGATTTGAGAAGGCGGATTTGGTTTGTTAGCCTTGGTTTTCGAGTTAAGGAAGTGTAACTTATGACCTAGTTTTTTACATTGAATGTCTTAACAATGCGACGCTTGCCCCTAAATAGTAACAATAGGTATTAGGTACTACCTAATTTGAATAAAGGTCTAATCTGTTTTATTGAACCAGAAACCTAATGGTATAACATGAGAGGTTGCATACATGCAGTTACGTTTATTATCCTCGAAGAGGTAGAGAGACGCGCAAATAGTCCACACATTTCACTCCATGCTTATTCCGCCCCATGATGTGATAGGGGGCGTCTATCGACATATCTGACGCAAATTCGAGACTTCGGGCTGATACAGAGCGCTAAAACTGAATATCTCTTTGTATTCGACCAGAGACCTTACGGCAGTCGTAGAGTGATACAACATCGGGTTACATTAATTGGGTTTTGTAGTGAACGGCGAGTACATAACCGCGTGCAAGCATGATGATGCGGTGAACATCCTACGGAACGCCGGAGACATAGTGGTGCTCACTGTCAAGCACTATAGAGCCGCCACGCCCTTCCTGCAGAAGCAAGGTAAGTGGACTACTAAGCTTGACAATGAAAACTTGTCTTTCTCGCTGAAGGCAGAGGTAAACCTGTCTACAGCCTGGGCATACACTTTTAGTCATGTGTTGTTACGTTCCATAATGTGATAGGAGGCGAGCTTATCGCCATAACGGGCACAAACTCCAGACTGAGCTGATCTGAGCGGAAAACCCAATATCACTTTTCCCGACCCGGGGTTCAATTACGCCCCCGAGGCTGTCAAGTAATATAGACAAGGATGGTAAAATAAGCGTTTTCTAAGGTAATGATCCCAATTCCTGGGTATAAAAAAAATGAGATAAAGACAACTGCTTATTATAATTCAGAGGTTAGCCGATAAGTTTGAGTAAAAGACGAGCAATGCGCTCGTCTGATAAACAATAGATAGCAACAACTGAACTTTGAATTATAATGCACTGTGAGGTACTCGTCACCCAAAGATATAAGATGTTAATTATAATGATCAGTAATTACACTTTGCAAATCTATATTATGAGTTTGAAGAGATTCTGTATTTTTAATGAGATAATGTTTTCATTTACCGCTTCGATATAAAAACTGTTTCAAAGTTACACCATACATAAATGTTGTGAGCTATTATTATTTGTATTGATTAAATGTATTGTAATTAATATGTTTGCGTGTTTAAATGGTCTGTATAGTATATCTAGGCATTTGCTCCACGCAAACACAAAATACTGGTGGTAATCGTTTACTATGAAAATATGATGGTACAATTCGTTCTAGTTCATTTATATAATAATACTGGTAGTAGGTCTCTCATATGTAAGAGACCGTCTGGGTGGGTACCACCGCCATGTCTATTTCAACCGCCAAGAAACAGTGTGCATGCACTGTTGTGTTTCGGTTTGAAGGACATTGTAGCCAGTATAACTACTGGACATAATGAGACTTAACATCTTATGTCTCAGGATGACGAGCACAGTGGAATGCCAGACAGTACTTTGTAAGTCAAGGTGCTGGATGGTGTTGGTACTGTTTATGGGTGGTCGTATCGCTTACCATCAGGCAAACGGCATGCTCGTCTCGTCATACCATGCCATAAAAAAAAATATATATATAAATAAAATCATTCACGTATTGAAAATAACACTTAACAATATTGAACTGAATGACTAGAAACTGCATGATCCATATAAGTAAGGCTATGTTTGTCCGGTTAGCGGCGGACGGCGCGTCGGACACGGACAGCAGCACCGGCGACGAGCACCCGTCCCACCACCACACCCTCGACGCCAACTGCAACACCGAGAAGAGCGAACACACTAACGGGGGGTGGCAGGTGGGTACCAGTTTGATGGGGTGAAAGATCACGCCCCAAGGGGGACTAGAGGCTGGACTGTGTCTTTGTGCAATAAGTCCATGGGCGGTGGATTCTGGTTATCGTCAGGTTCGACTAATAGGCAATAAAAAAAGGTGCAAGTATGAAGGCAAGTCTGCAAGTATTAAGAAAATCGTGCATAAATTACAAAACAGGACAATTTGAAAAATTGATGGTATATGAAATAAGTTTCATCCCAAATTATCCTAAGGGATAATACCAATGCCAAAAACTAACTCGCTGTCTTTAGACTATACTTTTCTATACGGATTTGTTCATTATACGGCCACGGCATTGTAACCCCACTGCACCTGATGGTAAGCGGAGAGAGGTTCAGATAGAGTGTCGACTGACGAGCGATGTTGAAGGAACCTCTGAATGATCACACGGGAGACCACGATACAGGCTTGCCTAGTGTGGGGACCGTAGTCAATACATTTGTAAAGATCCAACACTGTTAACTTCATACTTTGTATTTTCTTTGTGTAAACATTTTTTCTATATCAAATAAAATATTTTTTAATTTTTCATGATTATCTCTCGTCAGTCGACACAATTATGCCGGCTTGTTTGAACCGGATATATACAGGCTTATCCCGGAACGCGACACAGCTACTATGGTGGGCTTTAACACCTTTATGTACCGTGGTCGCCATCCGGGCGGATACAAAATATTTCAAAACAGCAATGTAAACAGTCGTAAGAAAGGGAAAATATCCTGTGGGCTTAGAATGTGACACAAAGACGCAACTCGTAAGACGATATCGTTTAATTTTGATGTTTGTGATTGATCGAGAGACCAATACGTCAGTCACGTGTTAGTCTCTCAACCAATCCCAATAAGACGAAACGGAGTCGTAACGTGTTTTTTTGTCACATTCTAAGCCCACTGGTGCTCCTTACGCGAAACTCTCAGGACATAAGAAAATTCTTGATGCTGCTTTAATGCAATCAGCCCTGTATTATATACTGCCCACTGCTGAGCACGGGCCTCCTCTACTACTGAGAGGGGTTAGGCCTTAGTACACCACGCTGGCCTAGTGCGGGTTGGCAGACTTCACATATCTTCAAAATTCTTATAGAGAACTTCTCAGGTATGTAGGTTTCCTCACGATGTTTTCCTTCACCGTTAAAGCGAACGATAATTGATAAACAATACACACGTAACTTTGAAAAGTCAGAGTTGTGTGCCTTGGGTTTTGAACCTCCGGACATTGTCTCGGCAGACCGTTCCATTCCCAACTAGGTTATCGTCTACTGCTGCTTTAAACGGCTATAGAATATCCTTATTGTTCCCAGAGCGCATGGGCCGACTCTGAGGAGAGCAGCCGGCCGGGCAGCGCGACGGGGTCGGCGCGTGGGTCGCGGCCCCCCTCCGTGGCCTCCGACCGGCCCAACGACGGCGCCGCCAAGGAATGGGTCGATGTCGTCTCAGGTACCTTATTATAATCATGGCTAGAATATTTAAATATGTGATGTAACGATAGCCTTACATAGTATAAAACAAAGTCGTCCACCGCCTCTGTACGCGAAAAAACTGAAAGCTATTGAACTGATTTCAATGAAATTTAGTATGGCAGCAAGCAAAAAATAAGATATTTTTCATCGCTTTTTTTTATATTGCAGTTCCTCTAATGATGGGCTACGTGACGAGATACGTGATGGGCACTGACAAGCTCAGGCCGGGAGCGTTTGAGGTACTCTTGGCAATTGCTACTCTATACATTTATGTGTTTTAAATTATTATGTAATTTGGTCTTTTCGCCGTTCACTGTATCAGAAAAGACGCTTTTATTCGACCAATTTTAATATAACGATACTGTAAACTGATAAAATATATAACTTAAGAGACAAATCTTAGTCAATTCAAATATAGACTATGTAGAAATTATAATTCATTGCATAAATCTAGTAACATTGACATATTTTTCCATAGTAAAATTAAATTTCGGAACGCTATTTTAGAATACCATTCACAATCCTCCATACCATAATAATGTTATTAATATATCGTTTACTCAATTCAATAGATTTCCTTTTTGTTTTTTTTTTTTTTTTTCCTTTCGTTATGCATAAGATTGTAAAAATAATGTATCAATTATGTGTGTGCATTTAATTCACGCACTATTAATTTTTACTTTTTGTGTATAATTTTGCTAAGTTGTTGTGGTTTATATGCATGCCATGTACGCCTTGTATTGTAACGGCATTTAGCTTAAGGCTACTATGAACGTTGTTAAGTTAACTAATCATGAGTTAATGTACGTTACGTTGGCGTTACTAAATAAATAAATAAATAAATATGAATTATGATGTGTTGCCAGGTGCGTGGAGCTCGCCCACACCTGACGACCGGCATCATCCACGTGGACGACCCCGTGGCTCTGTCGCAGTGGCTCAAGAGCATCTCCGACAACATCATCGGACTCACTAATTTACAGGTGCGAACAACACAAAGATCATAATAGTAATGCGTGTATTAGTGTTCACCGAATAAGAGAACTACTCGTTGTGGAGGAGCTGCACATTGGCCACATCTCGCCAGGTACCACCTGGTGTGGGTCCTGGTGTGGGTGGCACGGCAGGAGTCAGGACGACGGTGAATAATGAAGAAATTAAACAATCAGGGAAGTGGTCTAGTGAAGTGTTAATAAAAAAAAAATTTCATGTAAAACAAATTTTTAATCATAATAATTTAGCCTTAGTATGTTTATAGTACTCCATCTATCAGTCTTCAGTCGTGGTGGAGGATATGCCCATGTGTTGCTAGGTACCGGCTGATGGAACCCGTGCCCTACTGGGGTCCATCAGTCGGTACCTTGGAACACGCCGGTAACATGAGCGGAATATAAACGTAAAGAATGAAAACATGAAATCATCAGAAAAGTGAGGTCTAGTCAAAAAACTCTGAGAAAGGTTAAAAATGATGAGTGAAGTCTGGACGCAACAATAACGAACTTGTGGTACAGTAAATAAAATATATTTTTTAATAATGTTAGTAATATGTGAATCCCATCATAACTCAGTTCGCAAACTACAGTAAATGTCTCCTCGCACACCTTTTCTTTTTTTTTACGCGTTATCGCTACCAACACTGAGGGGTGAGTGGAATGGTTATGTTGGTTTCACACAGTCTTACGGCCCAATGTCGACACTCGGGAGTATGGCATCATCCGAGCGAGCATTGGACCGAGTCCCTAACACTATGTACACCCTACACCGGCATACCAACCAAAACCCGCGGCGGCCTTCGGCGCCTACGGGACGATCCCGGGGTATCTTGTTGCACGAAGATAGCTGCACTGAACCGTCCCAGCGCAATACCACATTACGGCCCCTCTCTAAATGAGGGAGCTAAGAAGCCCTCGAACTCCAAAGCACGCCTTTGGCGTCTAAGACTGCAGGAGACCGACCTCCCACAATGTCGTCCACCTCAGAGTCGCATAAATTTGAGTAGCAGCCCCCCACTGCTCGCCCCGCGACTCTCTCAAACCCCATTTAGTTGCCTCTTACGACAGGCAGGGGATGCCGTGGCGGAATTCTTTAGATGCCGCAATACAATGATAAAGTCATGCAAATATCGCCATAATCATTACTTTAGAATGTGCGAGTACCGCATCTGTTAGTCCTTCGCAGAGCATCAGGAGCAGTCATCTCGGCGGATATGCCCACGTCTTGCTAGTTACCGGCTGATGGATACCGTGCTTTACTGTCACTTTAGGTAACAATGCATTGTTTAGGTAGCAACAACTTGCTTGTCTCAATGTATATTCTTAAAACTGCCTCGGCGGTGTAGTTGTAATAGATCCTATCCCCGGGTTAGGTATAAAAGTGATATTGGGTCTGCTGAGTATCAATCCGGAGTCTGGAATTGTGTCTAATGAATGGTAATTAGCTCGGTCCGTAGTAGTAGTCCGTTGACGCGGCAATTTGGAACAACTAACCACCACAGCTTCAAGACGTTTGATTATGGACGCTTGCGCCTGAGTGGTAGAGTGGTGGTCCAATACGGTGGCGCGTCTGCACTTCACCGCACCTACTCGGCCACTTTGAACACCAGTTGAAACGCATTACAGAAACCGCAATACTTCATTATTATATTTGTTTTATAATAAAATCTGTTGATGCCACAATAATGTACCTATTTCTCACTGGCGTCAGCATATTCTTAATATAAAGTGTGACTGCCTCGGTGGCGTAGTTGTATTGCGTATGTGTTACGAGTACGATTTGCGCGCTGAGGTCCTGGGTTCGAATCCTGGGTCGAGCCAAAAAACATTGTGACTGGGTTTTTCCATCTTAAAAATTACTCAGTCGCAGCTCGGAGTCAGGAAGTTGGTGGTGTGATACCCCCGTGCCTCGGAAAGCACGTAAAGCCGTTGGTCCTGCGCCTGATCTCTCTCCGGTCATGTCGGATTGCCGTCTCACCGGACTATGAGAGTGAAGGAACAGTGAGTGCACTTGTGTATTGCGCACACACTTGTGCACTATAATATCTCCTGCTAACCTGGCTGATCTCCGTTGAGATTGGCCGCCGTGGCCGAAATCGGCTAAGAAGGGATTATTATTATTATTAATATAAAGTGTGTATGTGTGTGCAGATGAAGATACTGAACCGGCAGCTGTGCGTGGGCGAGCGCATGGAGTACATGGGTTGGGTGCACGAGGGCGTGTTGTCCCCCGCTCAGCCCTGGCAGACCTACCGGCCCAAGTTCCTCGTGCTCAAGGGCACCGACGTCATGCTCTTTGATGTGCCACCGGTGAGTCAAGCTATGATATTTTTTTTGGTATCGATCTGAGGTTTCCTTTTGTTTATTGGTTTCGATATTTAAAATCTGGTTAACTTAGTAGGATAATATTGGGCATTCTAGACCACCTGTCGCTCGGCGAAACAAGTTCGCCATCGCTCCAGACGGTGGTCTAGAATACCCAATATGGAATGATCGACTCAAAATATGAATTCACACCACAATTTTATACTCTGACAAGTTCGCCATCGCTCCGGGCGGTGGTCTAGACTGACAATGTGGAATGATCGATAGATCGTAATGCTCTGCTGTTTGCAATGCGTTCAAGCCGAATATTATATTAATGAAACAAATACATACAAATAATTATTGTTGCTTTGACCGTATATATGACCGGACGTTTGTAAATAATGAAATTTGTTAAACAACCACATTCTCTTATTGTGGATCCAATTTGTGTTGAACCTCAAGGCGACACTCATCGACATGGCAAACTTTTACCAAATACTATAAGATGTATTATTTGTGGTCCGTCTAACTGCGGAAAAACAAATTTAGTAATCGGTCTACTTTTACATAAAGACGGATTAAAGTATCGTAATGTATATCTATACTCAAAAACTCTAAATCAACCGAAGTATTTGTTTTTAGAAAAAGTGTATGATATGGTTCCTGATGTATCATTTTCCAAGTTCAAGGACAATGAAGAAGTATTGTGCCCTCAAGAAGCTTGTAGTGATTCGATAATTATATTTGATGATGTGGCTTGTGAAAATCAAAATAATATGCGGGATTATTTCGCAATGGGTCGACATAAAAATATAGATTGCTTTTATTTGAATCAAACATATAGTAAAGTACCAAAACAACTTGTTAGGGATAATGCAAATCTCATTATTCTTTTTAAACAAGATGATATTAATATGAGACATGTCTATGATGAACATGTTAACACAGACATGAAATGGCATGAGTTTCGTGAAATGTGTTCACAAATATGGATAGAACCATATAGTTATTTGGTTATAAATAAAGATTGTCGAAAAAACGAAGGATGTTATCGAAATAAATTTGACAGATTTGTAGTTTTCGATTAAGAATTTCTATAAATATCGTCATTCTTACAATATTTTTTTATTCTATTTGAAACATTAACAGAAGAACGAAGTACTTCATAAATGGATCAATCATTCAAACGACAAATTATTAACGCTGCTGAAGTCGTAAAAAAGAAAGTTCGTAAAATGAGAAATATTGAAGTAGATAATGAAAAGACCTTGCAAACCGTATTTAAACCACTGATTACCCCTTTGAATCAAATAGCATCTAAAAATGATTTAAAACAAGAACCTTATTTAAAGTATGACTACAATGGGCGTCAAGATACTAGTTTACCTGAAGATGAGAATACGAAAATCGAAAATTATTGGGGTAATATTAAGGTTCATTCGGACTTTAATGATAATGATCACATTGAAGATGAAAAAGGAGAGGCTGAAGTTTCTGATAATGATTTCGAAAATAGTGGTGATTCATATAAAACATTAGATTCGAACCCTAGTGTAAATCAAAATACAATATCATGGTCACTATCACCCGGAATGTACGAAGATGTTACTTTCGGGGTAAGAATAGATAAAGGAAAATTAATGTTAGGTACGTCGAACGTAATGGTTAACAATAAAACCATCAATGTTGGTGAAACGTCGTATAAAAATACACCTGGTTTAAGAGAACTCTTGTTAAAAAAAGATCCTAATTTAAACTTAGTAACGGAAGTAGACAAACAGAATTATAAATTAATGCTGTTAGAAACCAATGCTCATAGACGAGATTTCGATCCTAAAAAGCCTATAAAGAGTAATAAAGGTAGAAAGTATATGTATATAATTAAACCACTATTTAAACTAACCGAGGATATAAGTTGTAAACAAATACCTAAAGGTAAGGGTTTGCCAATTTTAAAGAAGTGGAATAAGTTTGTTGATTATGTTTATTGGGATGATCCTAATGAGTTAGTTGATAGGTTAAAGTTATTAATTGCGTCTCGAGATGCTGGGAATACTGGTGTAGACAATGAAATTTTGTCGATTATAGAAGAACTACGAGAAAATGGAATCATAAATCAATAAATACTTTGACCTTCAGCAATTTATTTCATTTTAAATTTAACTTAAAACAATATCGGACGCAATGAATGTTGATAAGTTTGGTCATCACATCCACAAACGGATGCGAATATCTGATATTTTTGATATAGCTGACAAAACAATTACCAAATCAATAAATGGAGAATTTGATTTACAACAGAATCGAATTTCTGGTGTGATTGATCCTACGCAAGCTGATCATGTTTCAAATAAGCAGTACGTTGACAACAAAATTCAAAATTTGTGCAATAAAAATTACGTACAAACATTAATAGATAAATCTAAGCAAGAAATTATAAGCGAGGTACATAATTCTATAGAGCATTTAAAAGAAAATATATTTTCATTTATTAATCAGAATAATTCAAACTCTTCAACTAAAAAGACCAGTAAAGCCATTCAAAATGATAAAACATCAAGTCGTCAATGAATTGCATCGATCGGCTCGTAAGAATTTTATTCGTCGCTCAGTGATCCTTAAAGGCATAGATGACTTATGGCAAGCAGATCTAATTGATTTAAGAAACATAAAAAAATACAACAAGGGATTTAGTTATATATTAGTTATAATTGACTGTTTTACTAAGTATTCTTGGGCAGTCCCTTTAAAGTTAAAAACAAAAATAGAAGTATCACACGCTTTTGAAAAAGTACTTAAACAAAGCGGTCGCACCCCAGTAAATTTGCAAACTGATTTAGGTACTGAATTTTACAATGAAACGTTTTCAAAATTAATTAAATCATTTAATATAAATCATTATTCCTCGTTTTCAACAAAAAAAGCATCAATAGTTGAACGATTAATAAAAACTTTAAAAAATAAACTTTTTAAATTATTCAACATAAATGGCAGCTATAAATGGATAGGAAAGTCATTGGATAGTATTGTAGCAGACTACAATAATACAAAACATAGAACGATTGGCCACAAACCGAATGAAGTGGATTTTAATAATGAACAAAAAATAAAACAACTTATTTTACAGTCACGAAAACCGTTAGCATTTAGACGGAATAAGTTCAGTATAGGTGACCCTGTTCGTATTAGTAAATATAAAAACTGTTTTCGAAAGGGTTACACTCCTAACTGGTCAACAGAAATTTTTAATATTGTTAAAGTAAACGACACAAATCCTGTTACATATAATATAGAAGATCAACGCAAACAACCGATTTTAGGATCTTTTTATGAACAAGAAATTCAGAAAACAAGCTACCCCGATGTTTACTTAATTGAAAAGGTTATAAAAAAGAAAGGTAATAAGTTATTTGTAAAATGGTTGGGTCTACAAGAAAGTGAAAACAGTTGGATTGATAAGTCTAAAGTTGTTAACTGATGAGATATCATATATTAATCTTTTTTCTTCATGACAACAGTACATTCAATTACAAACAATGAACGGAGGCGGACTGGTAAATAGTTTGATAAACAATTTACCGATCGAACTACACTTACCTGGTTATAACTATTGCGGTCCAGGAACAAAACTTGAAAGGCGCTTGTTGCGCGGTGACAAAGGCATAAATAAGTTGGATGAAGCTTGTAAAGAACACGATATCGCATATTCAACATTCTCAGATTTACCCAATCGGCATAAAGCAGATTTACAGTTGATAAATATGGCTAAACGGCGTTTAAATGCTCAAGATGCGGGAAAAGGAGAAAAATTGGCTTCTTGGATTGTTAGCAAAGTTATGAAGGCGAAACTGAAAACCGGGTCAGGATTGAAATCATTCGGGTCCTTAGTATCAAAAATTCGCGCACATATTAAAAAGTCCAAGCCTAATAAAACAAATTTAATAAAGTATGCCTATCTGGCAGCGAAG
Source organism: Sphinx pinastri (assembly GCA_947568825.1). Classification (NCBI taxonomy): domain Eukaryota; kingdom Metazoa; phylum Arthropoda; class Insecta; order Lepidoptera; family Sphingidae; genus Sphinx; species Sphinx pinastri. The sequence goes on from OX387617.1 coordinate 851,023, forward strand.
AAATTATATCCATTAAATTCAAATAATAAGATTTGTTTGCCAAGAGTTATATCGTTACCAAAAACTGGTGGAGTTTTGCCTTTAATACCTATATTTGCTGGGTTGTCTGCGTTAGGTTCATTAGCCGGAGGTGCGGCTGGAATTGCAAAAACTGTTAATGATTATAAAAATGCTAAAAAAAATTTAAGGGAATCTGAACGCCATAATAAGGTTATGGAATCCATAGCAATCGGTAAAGGTTTGTATATCAAGCCTTACAAGAATGGTAAAGGATTGTTTGTAAAGCGTTCAAAAAACTAAATATGAGGTTACCTAATCATGCTCTAAGTAATATCGAAATCATGCGTTACGCACAAAATATACCATATTTTCGAGGAGTATTTATGAAAGACCAATTACCTAAGAAATCGAACCCCATCGAATGTGGTATTGTCAATTTGGATAACTCTGTCAACGAAGGAACTCATTGGGTAGCCTATGTTAAAATAGATAAATACTGTGAATATTTTGACAGCTTTGGTGATTTAAAACCACCTATAGAATTAGTAAATTATTTTAAACATTGTGATATACATTATAACTATACAAGGTATCAAACATATAATTCTGTAAACTGTGGTCAATTGTGTTTGAATTTTTTGTTTAAATTTTGGAATAAAAGTATAAAATAAATCAACTTGTTTTATTGTCAGCAATCGCAAGATGTCTTTCACGCTGTCTATAACAGGCACCTCGTCAATACTTTCCACATATTATTCACCAAATTTGCAACTTGAAGGAGAATATGAATGTGCATTATTACATTTGTCTACATTTAATTCGATTCCGAATATTGATGAAAAAAATAATAAATTGTATTATGGTGATTACAACGAATTTATTGAAATACCTGAAGGTGCATATGAACTGCAAGATATCAACGATTACATTAAATCACAAATAAAAAATACAAGATTTCAACTACAGTGCAACAACAATACTTTAAAGACAAATATATATTGCACGAAAAAGTTAAATTTTATAAAAGAAGATTCTATTGGTAGACTATTAGGATTCGACAAGAAAATTCTTGAAGCTAATATATTACACGTGTCACAGTTTCCAGTCGACATTTTATCAACGACCGTGGTGAGGGTTGAATGTGATATTATTAGCGGATCTTATGTGAATGGTAGACCTAGTCATATTATTCACGAGTTTGCTCCTAACGTGCCTCCAGGTTACAGAATTATTGAAATTCCGAAGAATATAATATACTTTCCGGTCAATCAAAATATTATAAATAGTGTTAATATAAGGTTATTAGATATTAACAACAATTTGCTTAATCTACGTGGCGAAGAAGTACAGTTATATTTACACCTAAAAAGAAAATGATTGATTATTACCCACTACATAAATATAGCAGTGCAGATACCAAAAACGTTAGTAAGGCACGAACCATCTCCAAAGCTGCATTGCATTCTAATAAGAGACAAAAGCTAAACAAAGAAAATCTCAATTTTCTTAAAACAATAGGTTTACTAAAATGAATATACTAGATCTTTTAACTACTCCATTATACGATAATACCATCGAAGGTATTGAATTTCATTCGTATAAACCCTACGTCACTAGTTTTAATAGAAATGATGAAATTCGTATACCTATTAATCAAAAAGATTTGTATGTTCTGCCATCAGCGAGTACTTTACATTTAGAAGGATTTGTGAATGTTACGAAAAGAGATACCAAAGAAAAAACAAGCGTAGAATTTACAAATAATCCGTTGATGTACCTTTTTCAAGACATCAGGTATGAATTGAACGGAGTGGAGATAGATAAAATAAAAAATGCGGGTGTAACTACTACCATCAAATCATTGATATCTATGAACGAAAGTGAATCTAAAACATCCCAAGCCTGGAGATGGGATATACATGGCACGAAAAGTGAGAATGGATTTTTTTCAGTATCAATACCGCTAAGTAATATCTTAGGATTTGGTGAAGATTACAAAAAAGTTATCATAAATTGTAAACACGAACTGATTTTGCTAAGAAGTAATACAGACTTGAATGCTTTGAAACTGAATAGTGGAGAAGTCATACAAAGTGTTGAAATTAATAAAATTGTATGGAGAATGCCACATGTGAAAGTGTCCGACAAAGAAAAATTGAACTTCATAAAAATTTTAGAAAAAGACCGTGCACTTCAATTAATTTTTAGAAACTGGGATTTATATGAATATCCTTTATTACCTAAAACAACAAAGCATACGTGGTCTATTAAAACCTCATCGCAAATCGAAAAACCACGATACGTTGTTATAGGACTGCAAACCAACAGGAAAAACAAATCTGGGGCTGACATGTCTAGATTTGATCACTGTAACCTACGTGAAGTAAAAGTTTACTTAAATTCAACTTATTATCCGTACGAAAATCTAAATACTGATTTTATAAACAATCAATATGCTTTATTATACGAACAGTACGCTCGATTTCAACAGTCTTATTACGGACGTAGACCAGAGCCTTTGTTGAGTGCTAAAGAATTTAAGGACATTGCTCCGTTATGTGTGATAGATTGTTCTCGACAAATAGATAATCTTATATCAGGTCCAGTAGTTGACGTGAGAGTAGAGTTGGAGAGTATTGTTGAAATACCTGATCAAACTTCTGCTTACTGTCTTATATTGAATGACTGTATAATAATAATAATAATAATCCCTTCCTAGCCGATTTCGGCCACGGCGGCCAATCTCAACGGAGATCAGCCAGGTGCGCAGGAGATATTATAGTGCACAAGCGTGTGCGCAATACATAAGTGCACTCACTATTCCTTCACTCTCATAGTCCGGTGAGACGGCAATCCGACATGACCGGAGAGAGATCAGGCGCAGGACCAACGGCTTTACGTGCTTTCCGAGGCACGGGGGTATCACACCGCCAACTTCCTGACTCCGAGCTGCGACTGAGTAATTTTTAAGATGGAAAAACCCAGTCACAATGTTTTTGGCCCGACCCAGGATTCGAACCCAGGACCTCGGAGCGCAAATCGTACTCGTAACGCGTACGCAATACAACTACGCCACCGAGGCAGTCATGACTGTATAATTGAATATAAACCCCTAAGCAGTACTGTGAGAAAAATATCATGAATTCTAATAGTATAATATTGGACGTTCAAGGATTTAAAGACATACATAACAATTTTATATTAAAGGAATTATCTTTTGCAACTCGTAATTATACGCAAACGTTTTTAATAAAACCACCGTATCTTTTTAAGAACTTGTCAGATGAAGAAAAGAGACAGGTTAAATGGTTGGAGAAAAACAGAGGCATTTACTGGAACGAAGGATATATTGACTTTAGAGAATTTCAACGTATAATCGTTCCATATTTAGAAAATAAAGAAATCATTGTCAAAGGATTAGAGAAGGTGAAATGGGTACAAGATCTTTGTGTAAATTGCAAAGTGTCGGACCTCGGTGAAGAAAAGTGTCCTAGTTTTACAGTGTTACATAAAAAATATTGCGATGAAAAAACAAATCTAAATTGTACTCATCATTTCAAACATTGTGCTCTAAAAAATGTATTATGTATTAAGAAATATCTGAAGTGGTAATAAATTGTATATTTTAAGTTTCATTAAATAAAAATCTTTTTAATATAAATATATTTTATTACATAATCCATAATAACATCTGATATATCTAATACAGACAAGTTAAAAGTTCATGTTTAAATAAAAACATCATTATACTCACAATTTTTAACATAAAGTTTCTTAAAAATCACTATCTATTAAGGACTTAGAAATTTTCTTGACCAATGATTCAGTATCGTCCATGACGCTATCAATAGCGTCTTTAACTATGTATTGTGCATTTAAAATTACATTTTCTCTATCACTATCACTGTCACTGGTTTGAGTACTGTTGTTACAAAGGTCTATAACGAAAATTTTTATCAATTTGATGCCGCGTCGCTGTAATCTGCTCATTACAAAAGACGTGTTCTCTTTCTGTTTCGTTATATTATTGTGTCTTGACTTTTCCCGACGTCGTTTGGATTTCTTTTCTTTCGTTTGTTGATTGCAAATTTCGGGCTCGTTGCGTAGAATCTCGGAGAATCCTTCGAAGGGATCTTGCGCATACTGGTTAAATATAATATCTGCATCAGAAATCTGTAACAAAACAAATTAAATCATTACTAATGGTATTATGGTAATACAATCTATTATAATTAATACAAAGTTAATAAAATATAATTTAAAAAAATACATACCAACGACATGCTGTTGATGTTTAATGATTTTGCAATGTAGTTTAAGTACCTATTCGAACCAGTAATATGTGACAAGTGACTAAAAATTATATATCTCCCCCCGAAACAAACAACGGTATTATACATGTTAGAACACGTTTACTATAAAACGTTAAATAAGCATAATATTTTATTCATTAGAAACAAAACGATACGTCATATATTTAATGCTTATTTAACATTTTATAATACATTGAACTGAATGCTTCAGTAGCGTAGTGGTAAAGCGAGCGCGGTACGACTACCGCTTTAAGGTGTCGGGTTCGAATCCCGGGTCGGGCAAAGTGATATTGAGTTTTTCTACTCAGTATCAGTCCTGAGTGTTCGTTCGATATGGTAATGGTGTGGCCTACCCTTCATTAGTACAAGGTTTGATTGCGTGTGTGTATGTATGTTGAACTGGATAGAAGGCAATCTGAAGTATCATATTGTATATCAGCTAAGTACCTTCCTATAGTGTGATGGTTGAATTATATGTATTATAATCCATACTAATATTATTCCTGCGATGGTAAATATGTCAGTCAGGTTCGTAAATAAAACAAGTTATTACAATTCAACACATATTTATTTATATTTTTCCAAAAAAAATAAAGAATAGACAATAAGCTGTTAAAAGTACTTAATACTACAGTTACAATTTTATAAGTTAATAGGTAGATAGTATTAAATTATCATTCTTTAAAAAAATGCGCATGACCCCAGGCTCGCGTAGATATTTTGTCTACAGATATTGCTCGTTTATCGTCATTGCTAGATAATGCAATTTTGTTAACACTTTGTGTAAATATTTCATGCTTAATTGATTTAAACATAATATTTTTGCTACGAATGACTCCACCCTGAAATAATACTTTTTCATAATCTGAGATACTTAATCCTCTTACCACGCATGATTTTACTCCCTTTGCTTTTTTAATAATGTTATTGGGAGTTTTTATAGAATAAAGTTTGGATCTCAAACCAACGAAATCCGTTATATAATTTCCTCCCATTTCATCTTTGAAAAGACCTGGAACTTTTTTATTTATTAATGGTAACTTATATACATTAACATCATCATAGTTACTTGTGTCAAAATATTGCAAAAACTGGCATTTTAAGTCACGATAAAAGTCATTCGTATATATTTCATACACAAGAGAATCAGTATCTGTATAACATAGTTTCACTCTATCTCCGTAAAAATTCTTTACAATATTGTAATGAAAGTTATACATATGTGACTTAGAAAGTTCTAATACCGTAAATCCTATATAAATAGGCTTGTCTAAAATAATTTGATTGGGTTTCATTTGTATTGCCACCAAATTATCAGATAAAATCGAAGCACTATGGAAATAGGGGTTGGCTATTAGCCTCTCAGCGGATATTGATTTTTTAGTTTTATTATTTTTATCACTCCATTGATTAACTAAATGAACAGTTACTCTTTTTTCAGTGTTTTCTAAAGTTTTCCCAAAAACACTGTTATTTAATAACTTAAAAAAGTCTTGCTCAAAACTACTTTTAGCCTTTTGTCTCAACAAAGTGTTCAATTCTATATATTTTTTTAAATATGGACACTGTTTAAAAGTTATAGCTTTATGAATTTTACGTAATATTAAACCGTGTTCTATGCATTTTTTCAAATAAACGTAGTGTATTATATAATTATATTTATTATATAAATTAGCAATAAGTTTATTTGTTTTACCTCCTGGAGGCACACATTTTTCTGGACAAAATGGTAAATCATTATGATATTCGTGCAAATGTTCGGGATACAAAAGATCAACTTCTAATATAAAGCCCCACTCGGCGTTGTCCTCAACATTTTCTACATGTAAATTAGCTAATTCACTTTCATTAAGAAATCTAAAACTAGAATAGGGTAAATACTGACACATACTAAAACCATAAAGATTATTACAATCGAGATATGCTATGAAACAGGAAGGGTTTGACGCATTATATTCAGACATGTACATGTGATTGGCTTTTGCATGCCGATGGGAACACATGCACAAACCTCCTCTTATACCTCTTTGAATCATTCTTACGATTGCCAAGTCCGACAAGAGTTCCAAATGTACGTCTGTTTTAAGCAACATGGCGTCAAAAGATAAACTAGGAGCGGTGATGTAAAAGGCAGGGTCCAGTTTATAATGTTGTTTACATGTTTTTCGAAATTTTTGGAATATGTCTGTCAATAAAAGTACATCCGTTTTCAAGTACAGATCCGTGTATTCGCCTAAATTTTTTATACTAAATTCGTTCCAAACCGTTTTGGCATGATTATAATCATCATCGCTTATATTTTCGTTGGTCAATGAATTATAAAACTCGCTCTTGAGTGGTAACGATTTCTGTTCGTATCGTTTCCAATCAGTCATGTAGTCATATGGATAAATACCTTTCCGTGTCAATAAATTAAACTTTCTTCTATCAGAAAAATGCGATTTCAGATTAACAAAATCTTCGGAATGCATTGTTTTGGCAAGTTTGTCTAAACTCGTTCCTAAAAAATTGAAAGAATCTAAAAACCTTATTTGTATGTACTCATTATCAGTAATATGTATAAATTTAGAAAATGATGTATATTTTTCTTTGGTCTTAGGTATAATCTTTATTTGCCCGGGAATTTCAGCCAATTTTTTTATAAATAAATGACAATCATAACCTGATAAATTATGAAAAAATACTGGAATAAATTTTGGAACTTTATGTTGTAGATTACAATGTCGATGAGCCGCGCCACGATATCGACCTGTAATATGGCAGTGATCTCTTACTTTATCGCACCATAATAAGTTTTCACATATGTAACACTTTATGGCATTGGTAAAATCAAAGACATCTTTTTCTGTGAATATCATAGGTTCATTTTTAGACAGAATTTTGTATATTACTTTAACATCATCTATCAAAAATTCAACAAATTTCAAAACACAGTCTTTACCGCGATAAGTTCTATAACCTTCAAATGAATCCTCGAAAGATGATACTATATTGTAGGCGAACGCAGCCGGCACGTGCCGTTGTGAGTATGACGTGTTAGCGGTGGTGTTCGATTCACCGTCACCAATCGGTTCAAGCAACGTTTCAAAATCCGCATATATCACAAATGGAATGTTTTGTTTCCTATCATAATTTTTGAATTTTAAAAATGATCCTTTTTCTGGCAAAACTGTAACTACCCCTCCACATAAATGTGTATTAATTTGACTGAGAGTCGAAAAAAATAACAAGCACGTTTCACAGAAATATAATTTACCATGGTGTTTGGTGATCTGATTTCTAACGAGACGTGGCAAGTCCTTGATAAGGCAATAGTGGGAATTTGTATTATTTTCTAAAAATAATAAGTGAATGCTTTTAGATTTATTGTTGTTCATAGATTTATACAAGGGGCCTATAATAATCTTATTATTTTTCAACCCATACACGAAAATATTCAGAAAAGGATTATTTTTCTCAAAAATCACTATATCAGAAAAAGTTATGGGAAACGACAAGTCATTAATATTTAAAATGTTCTGAAAGTGCGGATAAGACGAAACTCTGTCCGAATGTCGGGTTGCAGGGTACAAGGCTGCCACAACACACCACAAAAAGCAATATTTGTCTTTGTTTCGAATATTCAAACAAGCTTTTTTATTTTTTATGAATTTTGGTAAATCTATAAATCCGCTTCCGCCGAGAGGCTGATATTTATTAATGTTTATTTCTAAATGTGAATTATTCAAAAAGGTCCAACCGCTATCTCTCTCCTGAAATTCTTCTATTTTTTTTAAAAGTAATGCAATCGCAGATTTATAAATTGAATCGAACTCGTAATTAACATGAACTATATAATTTTTTGTACCGAATGATTTAATTTCCCTTTGATCACTTTTATATAAAAGAAAAACAGAAAAGAGTTCAAAATTAATTTTAACAGATGTATGTATGTGAAGTGATCGATCTATTAAATATTTTACTTGATCACTAATACTATTCAGAAACATCTCTGGGAAATTATTTACTTGCTCGTCAGTTGCGGTTATCCTATAACTTACGATACGTCCTTTAAACGAAGTATTGATAATTGAAACATTGCCGTAAAATGGGGTTGCGCTATTGTTTTTATGTGCATTGCTCCTTGAATGACCCGACCATCGACGACTATCTACGGACACTTTGCAAACCGAACAGTATGGCATTATTTATATTATAGTATCTATCTAATTATAATTTACAATGCTTTATACTATTTTAAATTACAAAAGCACCAAGCGTGCTTATAAACTAGAACAAAAGTTATAATTGTTAAATACTTACAAAATATACAGTAAGTATAAAATCCACATCTATAAATTTCAAGCCGGATTTTAAATTGAATGAAGTGGCTTATCCAATACCATAAGACAAATGCCTGTGCCCCGTTGAAATTCAGTTGTCGTTTGTGCTTCTCGTTCTTATTCACGAAAGTAACTTGTCTTTTAAAACATTTCTGAAAGAGTAATGCATAATATTAGTCGAATATTAAATGTATTTTAAAGGTACAATCAACAATATCTTAAGAATTTTTATGTTTATAGTTACCTGAATTTTTGCCGTTTTTCTATTATAGTTAATATTTCTATATTCTGTAGCTCCATATAAAACTCAGTTGTTGGTATATCAATTTGTATGTAATATACCGATTACTTCTTATAAAAATATATTTATCGATTATTTTTTTTATAAATGCTGCTATGTCACTTCAACATTTTGTGGTAATGAACTTTGAAAAAGAAAAAATCAGCTTTTATAGTAATTTCAAATTCAATATTAAAATAACTATTAATCATAAGAGTCATATTATGGTTACTGTTCATACGATCTTCTTCCATTAGAAGGATATACTCAAATATCAAGTAAATAACATAGTTCATATCGTGACACGTGCGCTCAACCTATGTATTAATTTCCAGTCAGCAAAATCAAATTTGCGTCATTCAAGTAAGGATGGCACGTATTCAATTTTAAGTTTTTTTTGGTTACGATATTCATTCAAATGAAATAATTTCTTACAATAACTATAGTTACAATAACATTATAATATTATACACAATATATTGTAATCATTACGATAAAACAAAATGGAAAAAAATAGGAAATAAATGTTGGTCACTATCATCATAAATAAAGAAATTACTTGTAAAGTTTGATGTTATTAATATATTATTTGAAATAATCTGTGATAACATAATTTATGGTTACTTAAATATTTACAATGTAATGTACGTTTCCCAACCCTAAGCATTTTTGCTGCATCGACGTTTAATGTTACTCGAACTCTGAATGCGCATTTTACATGAGTATAATACGTACACGGAAAAAAGTAACGTAAAATACATTATACCATAGCACATGCAACATTTTTAATGTTGTCAATTATCACACGTTTTTCGCTTATAAACAACTGGTTTTGATGGAAACGACATAACAAAATCAACTCTACAAGACTGGAAGTACTCTTGAAGAAGTAATCTGCGAATAACCGAACCCGCTGCCGAGCTGCTGACACTTGCCGTGCCTGCTGCCACCGACTCACCAAGCTTATTGTGCAGGTATATTCAAACAGCTGTTTCAAACGGAAAAATGTGAGTATAAATTATTTTAAAATCACTCTGACGTACTGATTTCTTAAATTTGTATATTTAAATTAATTGTTTTAAAATTTATATGATTTTCAGGTCTGAATCAGAATGCGAGTACTATCAACCAGCTCCAGTTTCTGAACAAAAAAAGAAACCCAACCGCAGCCTGTCGGCGGACAACGTCGGGAAGCGCAAGCCAGTCTCAACGACGAATTCAACACGAACAAGGTAAGAAATTTAAATATTTTTACGGACTTCGTAGGAAGAATGTTTTCTGTACCTTGCGATGGAACTTGTTTATAATAAGTAATATATTTTGAGATGTGTATTCAGTTTTCACAAACTACCGCGTATATCTCCGAAGTAATAGGCATTGTTTCAAACCATATTTTCTATTTATAAGAGTACCTATAATTTCGGACATGATCCTTACAAATTTATAGAGATCTGCTCCTCGGAGAACGATACTAAAACACCTCAACAAAAGAAACTTCAATGTATCAAAATATTAGTTTGGGTGGTAGTTATAAATTTGTTTCTATATAATTTGTTACTATACGACTGGTAGAGATAATGCATTCGTATCAATTTAAAAACGTTTTAGGAGAAACTTCAGTGACAATAAGATGAAAATTAACATTTATGTTTCATATATTGTTTCAGTAAAAAAACAAAGAATACTAATGATATATTTGGTATAAGTCGCAACTACGCAACGGACACAGAGCAAACTGAAAGTATTAGTCGGCTGTCGTCATATTTTGTGAACCGAGTGGCCAACGGCAGCGAGCGGCGAACAGCGAGCACCAGCGGTGAATACTACATCGACTGCAAGGTGTACAAGTCGAGCGACGCGCACGACACCGAACCATTGGACATGTGGAAGAAGGCGCTCATCCGTATCAAGTTCCAAACCGACACCGATTCCCCTCAGTGGCGAAAATTACAAGAGTTCGTGCGTTTATCCGATTTATTGTTCGAAGAACAACCGAAAACATATAATAATGTTAAATAAAAAATTAATAATTCGAAAACGTCACAGTTATTTTACTCAACCAAACCTTTCACATTCATAATACACATAACATTTCATATGAGTTTCAATCATAATTTGATGAATTCGTATAAAACACATTACAAAAACTTTATTTTTCCTTCGACACTCATTGATTGCCCGTTGTCAGAGTATACAATTGTGGTGTGAATTCATATTCTGAGTCGATCATTCCATATTGGGCAGTCTAGACCACCGTCCGGAGCGATGGCGAACTTGTCAGAGTATAAAATTGTGGTGTGAATTCATATTTTGAGTCGATCATTCCATATTGGGTATTCTAGACCACCGTCCGGAGCGATGGCGAACTTGTTTCGCCGAGCGACAGGTGGTCTAGAATGCCCAATATTATCCTACTTAACTTGTACATTTTATAATGATGTCCTGTACAGATGAACATAAGCGAGCTGGCGAAGTGTCCGGAGAGCCTGAAGGTGTACCAGACGATGTTCCGCACGGTGAAGGAGAGCGAGACGGTGGACTGGCGGCAGCATTGCTTCCTCGTGCAGAGCAGCGGCGCGGGTGTGGGCGGCGTGGGCGGAGTGGGCGGGGTGGGCGGCGTGGGCGGCGTGGTGGCGCCTGGGCCGAGGTACTTCAGCGCAGACACGCGGCGCGACCTGCTGCGCGTGGAGGCGGCCTGGACCGCCAGCATCGTCGGCGCCGTCGTCAGGCTTGGGGTCAGTGCACATTTTTTTTTTGCATTGAATGACGAGACGAGCATGCCGTTCGCCTGATGGTAAGCGATACGACCACCCATAAACAGTAGCAACACCATCCAGCACCTTGAGTTACAAAATACTGTATGGCATTCCACTGCGCTCGTCATCCTGAGACGTAAGATGTTAAGCCTCATTATGTCCTGTAGTTACACTGGCTACAATGTCCTTCAAACCGAAACACAACAGTGCATGCACACTGCTGCTCGGCGGTAGAAATGTACATTGCGGTGGTACCCACCCAGACAGACTCTTATATATGAGAGACCTACCACCAGTAAAAGCACATCCTAAAATAGCTGTAACTTTGATCCGCAAGGAGGTAGAAAAGCCTGTGAGTTATAAGTGAAAAGTGGTGTTGAATGTGAAATTATTTATTGCACAATATTGCCGTGCCGACTTGTAGTCAGTGCGAGAAGGGATCCCGCGGGTGCGTGGGGTGCATGGGGTGCGTGGTGCGGCGGCGGGGGAGCCCGTCGTAGAGTCTCCGCTTCAGGTGCGGGTAGGGGAGCAGGCGTCGCAGGAACTCCGCGCTGCTCAGACTGGCATCACATTAGCTTTATCATGCAGTTCATCATCATAAGTAGACAATTAATATTTCCAACTCCTCCCTATCTATTTGATTAATTTCGTTGCGGGCTACAGACAGATTAGTGTTCCCTAAGACACGCCGAGCTTCACCGCTCGGTGTCATAAAATGCGTCATGCGTGCCACTGCTCATCCTGGCTTACAGGAGTTGCACTGGCAAAATCATCAACATTCGGAAGTTCACTGCTGAACTCGGGCCTCCCCTAAAGATTTCTAGACCAATATGTTAGAAGCGGTATGCAGTCCATACTCCATAATATACTTATTTAAATGAAGCGATGTGTTTTTGGCTCAATTTGTCCGCCACTAGTTTTTGCTCGCCACTCTGCCCGTTTAAAAAACAAGGCGAGTTTAAAAGTTAATATCTTTCATACTTACTTGTAGACCTCTGTTATCTCAAGAGCTATGATGGTCGCGGTACGTAGCGTGCCCGGACGTAGGAGACACGTCTCTCCGAAGAAGGCACCGTCTCTCAAATGTGCAACCTGAGATTTTATAATAAACTACATATATTGTACATAATATTACTAAGCTTTATGGAACTTGTTTTGATTCTTACCTCTCTGTCGGTTGAATCCATAACAGCAACAGTACCAGACGATATTAAATATATTGAGCTGCCAGATTGTCCGTAATTCACAACCGTCTGAAATAAAATTTTTGTTAAAACCTTCAAGTTGGTGGAAGGTTACTGGATATTATATATATTTTTTGCAGTTGAACTGTATAGAGATCATACTGGACTTGGTGAAAAACTTACTGTATTGGCTTATTTCGCCATCACCTGATGTACACATATCCTTAATTTTACAGGCACACCCACGTACTTCCAACCCAAAAAAACCTTTCAACTAATGTTTTATTGAGATTATGATGAATACTGTATACTTGCCTCACCAGGCATGTACAGAATCCGCTGCATGCTGAAGATGATGCTGTTAATGAGAGCAATCGGCAGATCCTGGAACAGCGGCACGTTCATCACCAGCAGCTTGCAGCAGTGCATGTTGATGTCCTGTTTGATTTGCTCCGTGATGGTGTTCATTATCAACTCCTCGTTAAAGTAATGCCCATCAAACTTATAGTTTATGAACAGCTTGATCTTTCTTTGCAAGAATTTGGGCAAACGTTTGAAGACCATGTACTCTTCTAACTCCTTGTATCTACCATTGAAGAGATACATTTCGAATTGGGTATAGATAACCAATCGCAGTAGATAAGTGAAGGAATATGTCAAGAAGACCAAACCAATGAGACCCATGAGGGCTGTTAACAGCATCTGAGGTATCAGGTGGTCGTCTATCGGACTGTAGTACCCCGCGCCGATGCACACCCCACACACCAAGAACAAGTTTGTCGTGTACTTCTGGAAAATTGAGTTTTGTTCGATATCGACGACGTTGAACCGCTTCAACCAGATCAGCATCTTGGCGTCCATCTCGTAAAAGTGTACACACAGCGCCGGTATCTGGTAGTGGATGAAGGTCATCCAGTGGAAGAACCTTAACACTTCCAAACCGACAGTCAGAGCCACTTTGGAGACGTAGGACAGGCCGAGTTGAGCCAGTATATTCTGCCACTTTTGCTGCAAAGTCACCAGGCGGAACAGCTTGAAGATATAGAACACCGTATGGGACGGGTACTGGCAATTTTCAAACGGCTGTATCAGTTGCAGTGGTAACGCCCCGGTGATTTCGAAAATGAAGGTAGTGCGAAGACGGTGGATGGCTATTGAGCGAAGGTTGAGGATGATCACCCTGTTGTCTTCATCCACGTAGCCGGTGAGGAAGTGCGACACAATGTCGAGGAAGGCCATAGAATCCACGAATAAGATGACCGGATCGTAGGGATTTGGACCTGGAATGTAGAATTAGTACAGTCTACTAATCTAACCTAGCCATACTACGCATTACCTAAGGCATACAGTTCGTTTGTAGTAAGTAGGGATCCAGTGTTAGTTTTCAAGGACTTATTATCATATTATTCATCTTTAGTTGTATTCATTTATATAAAGACCATCATTATGCGTTACTGTAGATCAGTGTGCTTAGTGCGAGTTTTTCTAACGCCTCGATCGCGTTAAAGTTAACGTGATTTTGTATGGCATTTGATCAGCGCCGCCTAGTGTCAACCAAGAGAAACATAATTTGTGAGTGCGAGATTTGTTTATGTGACTCTGTCGATAGCGACGACCGAATAAATACACGAGCGAGCAAGTTAACGCGCGTAAACCGTGCTTTTGCGAGTGCGAGTTGCCAATTTTCCACTTTTGACAGTTCGAACGGTTAACTTATTCACTTACGCGGTGGTAAAGTTATTCACCTAGGTTTTAACAGTGAGAGTGGATTGTAAATCACTGTATTTTATTAGAAGTGTTGTGTTTGTGGATTTATGGAGTTACAAATAGTCACCACGCTTTTTTTCTGCTTGGAGGATGTTTGCAAATGCTGGGTCCCAAGATATAACACTTCTAATTTTCTTGCAAAGGCCCGCAGTAAGTATAATTAAAATTTAGTAAATGATCTCGGCTTTCAAAGAAACTATTTAGATTTTTGTTTAAAGAGTTAGACGCTTAACTAATTAAAAATATTCTCAGGGAGTTACCTTGGAAGTACCTAAAGGTATGGGTATAATATGTAATATCGCATTTAAAATTCATAGCCACTTGTATTGTCCATATCCTAGCATAAACTTTATTATTGTAGGTCCTCACAGCACTATTTTTATTTTGCATCGGGTTCTTACCAGCGGCCCAATGGATAATAATGATTCCCAAAAGATGCGCATTGTCTATATTGAAGAGGTAACCAAGGCTCTGGTACGAAAATGTAATATAAATTATAATTAATAAATACATTCGATTTCTAAACACTGCGGTTGCTAGGCGACCAAAATTTACAATAACATAAACATTCAAACTATGTTTACTTGACATTTGATAAGTGAGACGACGTATAAGCCGGCCTCTTTGGAAGTACGAAACTATACGAATAACATAGGCAAACAACACACCTATTTAATTTTGTCGGTTTATCACATTTGCTCTCGGTGCTGCCAATATAAGAACAAAAACTAACGCGCTCACGGTGAGTAAACGCAATACGATTCGAGAACTATGTTTGTCACTCACACTCACACGTAGTCACTTTACGGCGTGACTAACGTATGCTCGATTAACGCGATGACTCGCACTAAGCACACAGGTGCTCGTCTCACACCCTCCACTACAACTTTAAGCCAGAATTGACTGAGTGAAGCTCAGCTAGTTTAGGCACACACCTGTCACCTGCGCCACATACTATCATTCAGCACTAACTCTAAACCCAGGAGAACACTTACAATTGTAAAAGACCTGCAACGGCATATAGAAGAAGGCTGCGAAGTTGAGGATTGTGACCGCGCAGTCCCAGTAGAAGTTGATGGCGCTGTAAGGATGGCAGACGAGCCAGTGGCTGTGGCGGAGTTGTCTCTCGCACTCCAGCAGGAGGCTCTTGTGGCTGCGGATGAAGAGCGCGGTGCCGTGATGCCACGCACTCGGCAGCATCTGACGGCGGATGTTGCACAGCTGGGAGTGATGACGTAATCAACATTTATTATTATTTATACACAATATATACATAACCATTACAGATCTACTAAACCGGTGTTGTACAGAGTTATTTGCTATTGACCTCAATACATCTGTAGGCCACTTCTGTGAATTCCTGCAGGTTGCAGATAAATAATCCACGTTCTCGGAAATAGTATTGAGCAATCGTATGGCCCGCGACAAAGGCGCAAACTTAAGCATATTTGTTCGTGGTGTTCGGAGGTGGAACAGCGGCGGGAGATTGAATCAAACAAACTTAATGATTATAATTTGTACTTTGAGAGGCTTAGGACCTGTTTCAAAAGTTTCAAGTAATGGAGATATCCGCTTTTAGTATGAGTGCTGGGCCTCAAAATTTAACTAGGCTCAAACTTTATGGATATTAAAGAGGCAAAATTATGGACCTTGTAGCAATTAAAAAAAATATTTTAGACACTTCAATTTATAACTAACTTTTTTATAAACTTTCATTTGAAGTGTAGTTTTTAAGTAAAATTAAATTACATAATGATAAATCTCAAAATCGAACGACTTTACAATTATACGATTTATTGCAAGGCCTAGTTTTTGGGTGTACTGTCCAAATGTATCTAAAGTATATTGGTTAGAATTTTAAACCCGTTTTTGGACATGTCCTTTATTTTACAGTTATTGTATTAATCACTTTATTACCATTTATTTAGTGCGCATAGTTTAGATAGTGACTTTTGTATGGGTCGGTTTATATATTTATGTGACGATTAGCATTTACTAAGAAGTTACGAAACAGGCCCTGTGTGATTGACGAAAATTAATACACTTCCTATATCATAAATGGTAGATGCGTCAATAATGAAGAAGGGATAAGTTGGGTTGTAGTCTATTACACAGCGTGATGTTAATTGTCGTTTGCCGTAGGGAAGAAACACATCGTGGGGTTAATTCTATAAAATTTCATAGGAATTTCATGTATGTCAAGCCTTCCTACCCTGGTAATTATCCTACTAGAAAAGGCTCGTGGTTTGTTTTATATAGACTAACATAAGACTATAAATTGTTTACGCACTTGCCGTTTGAAAAATCCGGCTGTAGGGGACACGTTTCTGCAGGGCAACTCCTTGGGCATCATGCACACGTGGTTCCCGCTAGTGTAATCCATTCTTTATCGCTTACACTCTACCGATTACTTAATCATAAATCATTAGACAAGTAGTTCAAGATGAAGTTCTATTTAATAGTATAATTGCAGTCATAATTCACGATAGTTGCTCAGAAATCAGAAATTTTCAAAACATTAGTAATTCTTTCCGTCAAAAATGTTCTGTTAACAATGACAACGATGTTTCAAAAATGACGTACGTTAGATTCTACAATAAGGTTTTAATATGAGCGCATAATTTTGATTTTTTATTTATTTATTTTATTTTATATATTTAATTCAGATTACATAATCCATATATATTAAAAATCAAATTAACAAGATATCAACAACTTATTAGCTACTACATTAATTAATTGTTATGTCATTAGATTTATTAGAACAACTAGCTTTTGCTTGAAAAAGTTTTTCCGGCATCAAAAGCCCCGCTTTATATTTTCCCGGGATGAAAAGTAGCCTATGTCCTTTCTCAGGCTCTAGACTATCTGTGTACCAAATTCATTTAAATCGGTTCAGTAGGTTTGGCGTGAAAGCCCGGCAGACAGACAGGAGAGTTACTTTCGCATTTATAATATTAGTAAGGATGATATTTGAAGTAATAAATATTACCCGGTAGGCAACTGTTTGGCTGTGCCTTTGGCATTGCTTTAGTCCATGGGCGGTGGATGCTGCTTACCATCAGGCGAACTGCTTGCTCGTTTGCCTAAGGTAATAAAAAATAAAAAAATAGAAAAACTGTCGCATATAATATGGAATGAGTACTAAATACCCAAACCAATATTATGAGAAACTTATGAGATAATATTGTTTCAGAAAAAAACGTTCACAGTAGTGCACTGCGGGCGCGCGGCGGGGCTCACGCTGGACTGGGCGGCCGGCTTCTCGCTCAGCGGGGCCACGCCGGGGGCTCCCCCAGTTTGGGCATACAGGTAATACTATCTTATTAGGTACTTTCACCACTCTGTTAGGTTGAATTGTAGTGTAACATTAAGTCTATATACCAAAATGTAAAAATAAATAATCTACAGTACCATGTAACTAAAGTATCTACAAGTAATTTGCATGATAGGAAAAATTCCAACGTTACAATATAAGTTCATTCCTATATTCCCAAAAAAGAGGAACTACTACTGCAAACACGGTTAAAAAAAACATGATTCCATGATGTGAGAGAGGCCTTTGATAATTACTTGAATAAGGTTATTTAGATTACTGAAGGTTTAAATTATAAAAGTTACCTTTATTTAATTCTAATTTATTTCCATTCTATTGGCAGGTTCTCACAGTTGCGAGGTTCGAGTGACGACGGCAAGTCGAAACTCAAACTGCATTTTCAGGATGCGGAGACCAAACTTATTGAGACTAAGGTGAGGTTTCCATTATTATTGTTCCTTCAACGGCTGGTGTGCCGGCTTTGAAAGTAAAAAAAAATCATTACTTAGCAATTTGGCTCGCATGATAGTAAACAGACTATATTATGGAATCTTCTGACAATATTTTCACTCCAAAATTTTTAATATTTATCCGAATTCCAGGAGCTGGAGTGTCAGATCCTCCAGAGCCTGTTGTTCTGTATGCACGCGTTCCTCACCGCGAAGGTAGCGTCCGTGGACCCGGCGTTCCTCGCCTCCATACAACAATCTAACTGAACACTCTAGAGGTACTTCCGTTTAATCCGTTCGCAGTAATTTTCGCGTGGCAGACGAGCGTTTGACTCGCGGTTGAATAAACGCGAAAAAGTGAAGATAAAATAAACGCTCGTTGCCAGTTGTTAGCTTCTCTTTCTATAATTTAATACGAATTTGTGACGGTTTACGTGTTTTTATTTTACCACCATATTGTTAAAATTAAGTCTTTATATATCACTCAAAATATGTTTATCGTATAAAGCCGGCAGCTTTCATGTTTCTTTTAAATTGTTAGTCTTTATGAGTGATGGAGATGATTTAACATCACGTGACCCACCTGTTCGTTAATATTGATAAGCTATACACTTCTAATAAATATTATGGTGGTAACATAAAGCTTGTGTAAACACTCCGTTAGAAATATAATTAGCAGCAAGAATGGATGAAGTGGTTATGAATGTAGTGTATAAAACGATGGCAAATTATTCGAATTTATATAAGTTTTAAAATAATTCACTTTGTTATATTCTGATAGGCTGAATAACGTGTCGGGTCCGATCTGTCAGTGACGAAAAAAGACATGAACGGCATCACACGTGAGTCGACATGTCAGTAAGTAGTCAGTCGCTTGGAACTGACACAGATCCGACCATTCACGACTGTATGACTAAAACTGAATTAGTGCAATTCGATTGGCGATTATATCGATTATTTCGAAATTGATAGACAGCTCACCGAATGGTTCGTATGGGGCCAATATTGACAACAAATATTCCAATTTATCTCCATTCTAAATATTTTTAATTATTATTTAAAAAATCATGTAATATTGACTGCTGCATTTAAAATAAATGTGGTTTTAAAAGACCGGGACTAACTTCACATTGCAATTATTTCTTTGTATCGTTTTCTTTTTATATAATTTATTGTAACTCGTGTAAACTGTATCAAACTATTTTAATTATGCTAATAATGGGTTCTGATGTCTAGATGTGAATCTGAAGGTGTGTTACATTAAATAAAAGCAAATCAATAAATCATTGTTCAGTGCTCAACTTAATCGAGAATCGATTTGAAACTCGATTGTTTTAGAACATTATTCAACACTTCATACAATTCGTAAATTATGTTGGTTTAACAGATAAAAGTCTACAATAAAAAAGTATGACTACTTTTATTTTGTATAAATACGGCTATTATGAGGCTTATTTTCTTTAATAAAACTGTTCGAACCTTTTTTCTGGTTCCATAAAACTGAAAATTTTAGACCAAGAGATTAATGTTATAAAAACCTCTTTCTCGAACCTAAACAGCGAATCTAAAAGACTTTCGGCTTACTAACAATCATTTAATTGTATTTTTACCTCTCTATTCTGTACTCTAGCGTTTTACAAGTATTTTTGGAGGCTATCAGCTAGTCATTTTGCAATATTTATATTACTTGTTATTCCCAACAATATCTTGCTTCTTTCCATGTCACCTTGATAAAATGTTTTCAAATAATAATTGATGTGTTCAAATGTATTTTGGTTTGATAAAGTAAAGCCGATTTGTAATTGTTCATGTTCAAATATTTTTCCAAATAGCCAACAAAAAAATGTTAATAAAAAAATATGTATCGATTACTTATTTCTCAACGAATAATTGGATTTGTAATAATAATAATCGAATGGTATTATCTTATTTTGTGCGTGACGATATAGTACTACACGAAGTAGTAGAAAATATATTGCTATTAATGTAATATCGATTTTAATTTCCGTAGATACTTTAAAACTTGATAAAAAATAAACAAAAAATATCGACAAAATATAGATAAGTTTGTTTGAAAATGGGATAAGAATGATAAGGTCTAAAAGAAAGCGAACAAAAAAATCGATAATTTGTTTAAAGCATTTTGTGTTTAATCGACATCGATTTAAAATAAATTTATTTGAAAATATAATTGTTAAACGTTTGCGCTTGCATATCATTACATTTAAGGAGATTATATTTTAAACGCATCATTGATACTAGAAAAGTATTTTTTCAATCCTGGATATTATGAAGGACGATATTCAAAAAGAGTTATTTAACTTCGAAAGCTCTGAAATCTATTAAATATTGGGGTTATAGTATACCGTTGAGGTAACATTGTCAGCCCTCAAAATTTTTATGCAGTCGTGCTGGCAGTCAGATCAAACTTAAATATTTGAAAATCGTCTTTCATTCTGAAATCCAAGGTGAATAAAATCTATATTCATTTGTTAAAACTAAACTTTGATATTTTATGTGACGCGTGCGAATAAAAGATGGATTTTTCAAATTATTAATATAAAAAAATATTATTCATATAACATTGGTTGATCTTTAGTGGTGAGTGTTTGGAAGTGTTTAACTTGTATTCTGGTGTTTGCTCAAAGATTAATTGGTTGTTTTTACATAATTTTATTTAACATATGACTATTTCAGTCAACTATAAGTATTTAAAGAAATGAATATGTACAGAGGTATATGAATGGCTGGGACAAAAAACAGGTAAGAAATATTTTTACTAAAGTCTTTTTGCTACTTTTACTTTACTTTTACTAAAGATTGGTTGCGCAGAATTCGATAAAAAACATTTACCTGTTATTTATAAGATAAAAATAAAGTTCTCTCAAGATACCCGATATTTTGCGACACGGAAAATGGCAATATTTACAATTATAGGTTAAACATTTTCGAAAAATTACCAATGTCGTTTATTTTATAAAATCTAAAACGAAATCTCAATTAATCTCTTTTATATTTTAGTTGTATAAGCATTGCTTAGATAACTATTGTTGACTAATGTAGTTAGGTTTCGTGTGAGTGTAACATATTAATTATTAACTTGTATTGTGTAAAAATATTCAGTTGATTTAACTGGCAACATTTGCGTTTTATAGAAAAATGGTTTTTAAGTTAAAAAAAACATTCGTTCCTTGAAATATATTTCACCTTTTTTATTCAATTGATGGTGCTCGTTACGCCTCGGTATTTCATATTATTCATACTTCTTGTTTTTATTTAATGCCCTAACTCATTTTCTTACTAAAATGTTAATTCGATGTCGATATGACGATAGGCTCGCCCCCTGTCACACTATGGGACGGAATACGCACCGCGAAAAGTGGTTGCACTAGTTGCACCTCTGCCTACCCCTTCGGGAATAAAAGGTGTGAGTGAGTATGTATGTATGTCAATTCGTACTTATTTGTTTATATTTCCAACATTTTTTATTTAGAGTAAAATGTTGCCAGACAAATTGACATTAAGTTTTACTAAAAGAGTTGTGTACGGTCAATTTTGTGCATTTGAGGCTATTCTAAACATTTGGATGTGTGACACCAATTTTATACACCGTTTGTGTAAATTACTTTAGTATTTCATGACATACTCGTGTGTGTGTGACTTTCTGGTGTAGTGTGAACTAAGATCAAAATTGTTTTTAAGGAATATAGTGCTCTCAGTCTGATATTATTAAGTTGTAATGACAATTTTACCATTTTAAGGAGCTATGTATTTTTAACATTTTCAATCAATATACTCATTTAGTAGGTTTTTTTCAGTCAAAAGGAACACGTAGGGGTTCATTTAACCAGATACTACTTCACACTTGCTTATTGCCACAATATATTTTGTACGTCGTTAAGTGTCACCAGTAAAGTAGCGGCTTCGATCACCTATTAAATATTAATTACTGTAGTTTTAATAAATAACTAGACAACAATATAATGTGCCAACAATAAATGTCATCTCTACGTGGTCCATCAACATGCTTGTCTTACGCTATTCCTTAAAATCAATTTGTATTGCACTGATAACTATTGCTGTTTCGTTCCCACCGTATCGAGAGTGAGAGAGATAGCAAATCGATTCCTCTATAAAAACCAAGAGTTTGTATTTCCTTAGTTATGTAGATTAAGTTTAAGAGAATGGGGTAAGTTGTATCGTTTAGTGCACTTTACCCCAATTGAAATAATAACCAATAATTTTGTATTTAAGTTCATAGTGTGAATTATATGTTCGTTATAGATTTTATTATGATCCTGGTTTGAACAAAATAATGCTAGCTCACAAACAAAACCTGTTGAATTTCGAACTACTTTCGTTTTTGAAGTCTTAAAAATAACGGTGCAATAATATTATTACGTCTGTGCCACTAACCTAGAGCACATTTCTCCCATTCTATTCAACGATGATTGAGCTCTAGACTGAATTAACCTTAAGTTAATTTGTCGAAATATAAATAACTACATAGCCGCTTTCTCAGGTTTAAAAAATCGTTTTAATGAGTTGTTTTTTTTTACTTTTTGCTAGTTAGCATATATTTATAGTAATCTAAAACAATTTAAAAACTATGCAATTAACGTAACAATTATTCGTAACTGTATCAATCGATTTGTCAATTTAGAGGAATTACTGAAGACTGAGTGTAATGCGGCAGGATTCCCGTTTTCTTACTGATATCTAGATTGTTTAGTGTCCGCTCATTTTATTCAACAATTAGTACAACTACCGCCTTTAGTTATATGTTAATCTAAACGAGTAACATCGGCATTATGTTATGGTTTTCTAAATATTTTCTAGTAGCCTTTATGCAATACGTAATGGCTTAACATCGCTTTAGATTTATGTCCAGTTTCTGAGCTCTGACAAAAGTATTATAACATTATTAGTTCATTTCATCTTGTCGATTTACTAGAAAAAATGTGCACCTTAATGTCTATTTTAAAGACAATATAGTTCAAATATAACCGAGTATCAGAAACCGGCCATTCAGTATTGCTCTGTTTTTATGCTCCAAATTGTTTTAGTATTTCTACAATTTACGAATATTCCACCACTTCCAAAACTATTTTGTCTCTATTATATTTTGTATACATGTTTGACGCAATTCTCGTATAAGTGTATCACAAAATGGTAAACCTAGGAATGAATCAAGAATAATAATTATTATTGTTCATTATATTCTAATAGAATACTATGTACTACATACTATTGCATGTAAGTTCTTTCCGTCTTCGTGTCTATGAATCTTTTATCTATGAATTCAAAAAAATATGACACTGTGAAGTGAGCAATGTAGTGAATCATACACCTTAGAAAAAAATATATATCTTTAGTTAAAGAACTTCTAAAACTCCAGTGACAAAATACAGTACTAAAAAATATCAAGTCAAATTAATCTTTAACTGCTTGCTTTATGGTTCTTTTTTTTCAATACGAATGTAAAAGGAAAATTAATCCCATCCATTAACATTAGATTGTGTCTGCATTCACCCTCCATCCAAAAAGGAGACCTAACGACCAACACAAAGGCGATGCTACGTTGTTCGAGGGGTCAAGGTAGATGACAGCGGGCATTAACGTCTGCGCTATGTAAAAGTTATTCTCGTTACTAACGTTGGTCAAAACAAGGATAACAGTACGCATACCGCAGAGTCTTCAAAACCAATGTACTATTTGTTAAATCTGTTAAATATTATGTTTTTCGGCCTAAATTAAGCAAAATGAAATGTATACTCGTATAAACCAATGGAAACGAATCGCGTCTCGTATTAGATAGAGCCCGCCAAATTCATCGCGGCTCGGACGCCGGGCCGCGATCATTCTGCCGGGCTATAGTTACGCCTAGTTATTTATACCTATTGTTGATCATGTAACTATATTGTATCCATTAGTAAAATATTAATACAGTCACGCTTGTTTTACTTTGCGTCAACACCCAATTATATGGCAATCAAACTAGCCTATACCCAGTAAGCAACATCCTAACTTGCTGAACCCATATGCCAGAGATGAACCCAATATGCTCCGTATATTTTAGGCTCGCCTGGTATCTACTATCTATCGATATAAACACATTTATATTGAAAAATATTGGTAAAATTTAATGCTCGCCAGTACCCCTAGTACGAATAATAAAGAATTGTGTCAAGTATCCGTATCGAGTAAGTTTAGTAGTCAGACGATACCATACGTCGAAAATTTAAAATTCATATAAGTGATATTGGAATCGTAACGGTCCAATTCATCGAGCACAACACTTATTTGATGACTAGATGACCTCCTCATGTATAATGTTAGTAACCTAAAGCAACGCACGGCGAGTCTCCATTTCGCTATGCTAGCGTGGTACCTAGACACCGACCATTACATTATCATAGTGGGGGTAGTATTCCTTAATTAGCCTGATAACCTGCCGTATGCCAGTGGCAACCAGTATTCTGTGGCATAATGTTGAAGGAAATTAAACTCGTCAATGGTCATTATACTACTTTAGTAACATCATGGCAATCTACAAATCGCACCTTTAGGACGAAAACGACGCAATTCAAAAAAATCAAAAATTAGATTATCGTCATAAAATGACTTAAAACTGGTCCCCTTTTTATGAAAATATATTAAAAAAAGGGACCGATATAATAGTTTTGTCCTTTTCCCGCTTGAATATGGCGGTGTTTGAACTATTGTTGTATTGAAAATTTCGTTTTAAGTAATTTTATGACGATAACTCAATTTTCGATTTTTCGTCCTAAAGGTGCGAAATGTATAACCTCAGTCCTCACCATATATTATGCTACCCTGGTACCTTGCAACGGTCTACTGACAACATATACAACCATCAATCACAACAATTCACAATATGGGGATTATGAAAAAACGAAACATATTTTTATAGTTTTTATTCAAGCTTGAGGAACAAAGTAACTACGCATTATGCAGTTAAGGGTGACAAGCGAAACATTTCCGACACAAAATACATTAAATTAATTAAAGCAATATACATCAATGTAACATTTAAAAAAAGCTTAAAGCTAATTTTACCCCAACAATATTATGATAAAAATATTTTTAAAAAGCAAGTTCGGGTAACTTAAATACCTGGCCGTAAAAAAAGTATTAATTAGATATGCCCATAGATCTACGACAAATTGCCTTTAGGTAATGTTGTTAACAACAAATTCTATCGAAGACTAACATAGAATTAAGTCCCCTACAGAGTTCTAATGCAGTAATATTGGTGAGATGAAAGGCAGTGGGCATATCTATAGGAGATATTTCATTTTTCAATTCGGGCTACAATATGTAGTATGTACACATCAGAAAACTTGAAAACGGAAGTCCTAATTTCATTTTGTGATATACTCCATATTGTTTTCTTACTTTTTTTATGCAAAATATAAAATCATTAACTTTTAAAATAAAACCTAATTTTGAATGTGACCTTTTGATACACTCTTCAATTGTGTAATTATTTAACATATTCATCTTTAGTTTCCTTAGGCTCTAAATCAGTCCTACACATTTCAAAGGATTTATTAATAAGTACAACAAAGCACGGCAATGACCTTAAACTGGTATAAGGTTTTAAATTTTTTTGTTATGTACAAGTCATGGCCAAAAAGGAAACATCTCCTTTCAAACCTATTTTGATCGATATGTCTTAAAATATTGACTAGAAATCTAAATAAAAAAAATCTACTTGTACTTGATGATATAAAAATAATGAAATTTTCGCTCTGTAGTTATTTCTAATTATAAATTGTTTTTTGGTAAATACTTAAGCAATGTAAGTGTTTCTAATTGAATTTATAGTTCTTATTAAAAATAGTTTATAACAGGACTGAATTATATAAAAAATATAAAATAAGTAAGTAATCCACAAAAAATAAAATTAAATACATAATTTCGTTGATGAAAAATTTAACCGAATACATTAAAAACTATACCCAACATAAGCTGAGCCGTTTGAAATATGCACACAGATTTGAAATTTCGGCTTGCTTAGTTTAAACATCGACCAGCAAAAGTATTAGGACAGGGGTCACATAAAATTGCGAAGAATCAAGGCTTCAAAAGCAACACCATTGCCTAACACATAACATTAACGTTAGCATACGCCACAGTCATTGTATACATAGTGTAAACGGAAAATCTAAAATAGTTTCCATTACAGTAAGGAGTATTTGTGCGTATTTATTACGTGCCTACGTTTTAATGCTAGATTTTTAACCCTTCCATACTCTGAGTATTGTGACGATAAAATATAGTATTGGGGTAAACTTAAAATCGGAGCCTATAAATCTATACTAATATATAAAGCTGAAGAGTTTGTTTGTTTGAACGCGCTAATCTCAGGAACTACTGGACCGATTTTGAAAATTCTTTCACTAATCATAATAATAACTTTAATAACTTTATTGAGCACCAGAAATTACAGTACAATTTATATTGTGTACAATCTCCTGAACTAGGTTCCCATACCTGTATGTCAGGAAGCTACTAGGACTAATAGGAAGCTACATTACTCCTGAGTGCTATAGGCTACTTTTTATCCCGGAAAACCTTTTCCACGCGGGCGGAACCGCGCGCAATGCCAGTATAAAAGAAAATTGAAAGAAAATTCCAACTTATTATTAGACGTATAAATTTATATTGAAATTACTGTCTTTTTTTTAACAAAACAATAATATATATGTTTTTCTAGGAACAACATGATAGTTTTAATAGGTATATTTATAACTTCCAAATAGTTTCAATATATTTTTTTATTCGATAATATAGAATCGATATTAATAGTCAATAACCATGGTAGAGCGATTGATATATGGAAGGGTTAACTGTAATACACGAGCTAGATTTATGTTATCCGTTGTTCTTTTAGAATATACTTGAGATATTTAGCACTATTCTTTCTGAAGTTTAGATATGTAAGTGTACAGCTCGTTTATTACACACAGGGTGCTTAACAACAATGTCTAATCTACAAATTGTAAGCCTATGTGATGAAAAAATACAAACATTAATTTTCAGTTAAGACTTATTGTCACATAGCATTGATAAAGTTACGTTATCCAATTTGACGTTTATTGTCGTTTTATTGTCTCATTATTTTTTATCTTACCATATATAAAACGCCAATAATTTTTCAAGACTTATGGGGTACATAAGACCACAGACGAGATGTGTTTGGTATTTTTTGAATACGCTTATTTGTGATTGTACTGTGTAAGTTTTTTTTTAAATTATTTTTAATGTAATACGATAGATATTTTATTGACTTGAGTTAAGTACTGTGATAATTAACTGTATCGGTAATAGCTCAGTGGGCTTAAAATATGACACAAAGACGCAACTCGTAAAACGATGTCGTTTAATTTTGATGTTTGTGATTGATCGAGAGACCAATACGTCAGTCTCTCAACCAATCCCAATAAGACGAAACAAAGACGTGACGTGTTTTTTTGTCACATTCTAAGCCCACAGTTAACTATTAGTTCTTCGTCGATGAAAAACTATAGTGACATTTTATATCTGGTGAAAGTTAATTTACAAATTCGTTTTTAATGTATAATTTTGAATAGATAACAATAATTGATATTATTTTGGAAATTGACTTTATTTTTTTGTATACGAACGTTTAAAGACGCAAGTTCAATTTTCCTTGTAGAAGTAGAAAATGATGTCGCATATAAAATTTTCTCTACACGTTTTTTTTTTATGTTTAAGAAAACATATAACAACACATATATTAAATTCTAATTAATATTTTTCTACAACAATTAACATTTATTTTGGATCGTGTTCACATAGACTAGAATATGGCAGACTAGTATTCTATGACTAGATGACGCCACTCGACGTCACGGACAAATTGTACACAACCATGATTATAAGCCTGTAACATATGCGTGGCTCCATATCAATACAACTAAATATATGTATATGTAAAGCATTTTAAAGTCCAAGCTTGATTTTACATAATTTGATGTGAAAGTAACATTTTTATACAAAATATTTTTATTTCTTAAGGATATGTAGATTTGCGATAAAACAGTACCCACCTATGGTTATAATCGAGTAAAATTGCTCGACGGACCACACATTATTTGTTACTTTGGTTGGACAATGCCTGAGCTATTCAAAGGAACATAATATTTTGTATAAAAAGCCTTCACGATCGTGTAGAAATTTAGAACGATATCAAAATATCTTTGTCACTATACAGTTAAGCTATCTTTTATAAATTACTTACTATCCTATATGTCCTACAATTCAAAGGAAACTCTTTGAACACGATACTTGCCCTACGATAAAAAATTTCAACTGCATAATCTATGACAGTATACATTAAGATTAAATATCTCTATACTATAAACATTAACTGCTGAACATGTAACACATGTTCTGTATAAAGCCAAATACCAATGCATTTATTTTTATTTATAATTATCTGTTAATATACTTCGAACATATCTATCCAGTCACTAAATCTTCTAATGATAGAGGGACTAATAGGGGTACCTATATGCAAAAATGTTAAATAATTTTGAATATAATTTACTACTTGAAAATAAATTATTACATATATTGGCATTTGGAACTGTTTATAAAGTAAACGACCCTAATATTACCCGAAATAGCAGGGACTCGGTGTTAGCTCGTATTAGAACGTCGAGAAATTATTTTTTGCATCAAAAAAATAAATCTATAATTACTCTACGATCATATCTTTATGTTCGGAGATTCGAAAGACGCTAAGCTAGAATTTTGGACGTCCTGAAAATTATATTTCTAAAAAGCCCATTAAAATGAAGTAAAATACGAACAGATGATACTATTGAACTAAATTATCTGCAGAACATTTTTTTTAATTGTATTATTTTGTCCTATTATGTTTTTCGTTTTAATTGCAGTTATATTTGAGTCCACCGAGTAAAACCCCAAGTAAAGTATAAAAAGGGGTATAAAATAGAACACTCAAGCTTGATAAGAACACTACGGATTGACAATGGAAGAGTGAGATCACAAATGTCATAAGTCATGAGAACGCTAAAGCGTGGTTCTATTACGATCTTAACCTAACCTACCTAGAATTAGGACTAGAATTTAGTACTTTTTGTAAAAAATAAACAAGGTTTATCGATCTTCAGCTTCTAGTTGAGATATGTTTAAATGATATAAGACAGTGCCCTTTTTGACGTTAGTAACTTAAAAAATATTTTATGTCGATAAAATATTTAGTGAGTAAAGGTAAAATATACTGTCGAAACCGACGCGACAGTGACATTTGAACATAAATAAATTTCTTCCAAAAATTAATAAATTGCTTTTTTTTTTAAATAAACGAATACATTTGTTGGCAAACTCGTTATTGTCAATCTAAAAAATTTCCTTTCGAGTATTATACATTAATTCATCATATTTTTTTCAGCATTTTATACTACACTTGTTAAACAAAAAGTCATTCTTTTTCTATATTAACACAATATCTTTGCTATTTTAATTTCTACATAATTTCCTTACATTTTCCCCATATATATAATATTCAACATTTAACACTAATAGAAAGCTCGAGTTTAGAAGGAGATTCATAAGAGAAAAGACAACCATCCTTCGAGTCACTTATTTAAGTATAATATGTTGAGCATTACCAACTCTATACGTCAATAAAAATCCTAAAACACCTATATTACCCGCTACCTTCAAATACATATAAAAAGAATTATTTTTTTTTACTATTTTTTTTTATAAAATATATTTCCCACCTACAGCTACTAGTACCTACCTACTAATATATGCCTTAGGAACTATTAAAGCTATGTTACTAATTTCATAGTTAAAATAAAAATATGACAGTTACCTAGCTATAGTACATTGTACCTATAGTTTTTGAAACGTTAGAGATAGTGAGCAACGCCAACTGAACTATATTAGAATGCTTTTTCGCGAATTAATATTGAAGTGAAACATATATTTTATTTATGAATGCTTTTTGTTTTTGAAGAAAGTCCTTGTGTGGCTAAGTATCTATATAATACAGTTTTAAAATATAGAATTGTTAAAATACAAAACTATAGAATTACTTTTTTGTCAGCCATTGATTAGCGGCAACGTGTAAATTTAATCAAAATAATAGGTTTATTTTCATTTTTCCTATGTAAGTATCATTATAGGTACCTCGATAATGTACCAAAAATAGGGAAGTAAACGTCTAACATACTAAATAGTTATATGTAAGTATTTTTATGGAATCACACACTATCTCCACAATATTAGATTTATACCTTACATAAATATATTGTCAAAATATTCACCACAAATTGATGGCGTAACAGATTGCCTTACCATAGGAAATTATATAATTATTGTCATAAGTTTCCATATAGTCTATGTAGGAAGAGCTTTAACGGAACTGACGTATTTAGTATAGTATTCATCCACATCTACCTAGACTAGAGTGCGTACAAACAAACACAGTCCCTAATTTAGTAGTAATAGATAACATTATTATATGTATTTAGAAAATTTACCGGGACACAGATACAGAATAAAAAACCCTTTTTGTTTATTACTTGACAATAAAATATGAATTGCAATACATATTTCCATTTTATCTAAAAATAATACAATGATTTACTTGTCAATCATTTATCCTACACATCTAAGCCATGTAGCTATTGAAAAAAAAAATGTTCTAAAATGTTATATATATATATATATATATATATATATATATATATTTATACACTCACGCCTTTAATCCCCGAAGGGGTAGGCAGAGGCGCAACTAGTGCACCCACTTTTCGCCGTTATAATTTGTTATATTAATGCTTTTACCAGTTTTTTCCGGTATAATTTTAAATACATAAAATAATTTCATCTATTTGTCTTCATAGCTAATAATATATCTATAAAAGCACTTTTAACTACCACTACTCACACCAAACATCAAAGAAACATCTAACACCTAAACACAATGTTAACCAAAACGCACGATACACGTGTAAGAAAAAACCCTAAAAGTCTTGCTAAAGCTTTACGACCCTACGAAGTTACAAGCCGCGTTTTTTCCTTTTAAAAAATCATTTTTCTTATACTATATTTGCCGCTCCGCCATCTTTTTTATTGTCATTATCATTTTGATACTTTTAAATTTTTCAAAAGGATATCAAAGTATCACAGTTCCATCATACGTGATATACGAATGATATGCCACTTAAATATCATGAATAAAAGAGGAATCAGCATCCCGCCACTTAAAAAACTTGCTTAGATTATCTAAAAATGTATACATCTTGCTGATTCTTTCCTTTCTTTATTCATATATCGTAATTATTGTCTCAATATTTATTTATTGTCACGTTTTCATATATTTATTGTCATAATTCCGTAAAATATTCACATATCCGTTTATTATTGTCACGATTTCATAGAGTCAATATATTCCTTAGTTTCTAGTTATCTATACATTTTTGACACCATTTCTTCATGTCTACGCATACAAATTGAAATAATCTTGCACTGGCTGAATAATATTATGTAGTCACTAATATATCAACTTAAAACGACCTATTATTATTAAAATAATCATCACCAAGCCGTATTTTTGAATATCATTTTTCAAGCAGAAAATACATTCAAATTTCGTTTTTGGTCTTCAAAATAGCATCTTCATATCAAATATATAACAATTTTCGTCTAGACATTCAAAATGGCATCAAAATGATTCACGTGTCTCTTCAAATGTCTTCAGATTTGGCGTTTTCGTCGTTATAGAGAGCGATGTGCTTCTGTATCCAGGGTATGTACTTAGACACGTATGCGTAGACCCCTGGCAGACGAGGGTGGGCACATTTGATGCCCCACGAGACTATTCCTCCTACGTACCAGCGTGAAGGGTCGTCGGGATCCTTACAGAGGAGCGGGCCGCCGGAGTCGCCCTGGAAGAGTCGAATATGATGAATAAGACGGTAATTAAAAAATCATATGACCGCGATGAGAAATCTCGTAAAATTTAAGTTAGCTTATGCCATAATAAGGGACACAGCATTTTTTTATAATGTACCAAAGACAATTTGAACCAGTCGTCTGACCGCTCGTCTGATCATAAGCGACACAACTGCCATTAAACTGGAGTATCGCTATCCAGAACTTAACTTTCGAAGTTGCATGGTACAGCATCGATAGAGCTCATGCACATAAACACGACACGGCGTCGTCGTCGATTAACGTGTCAAGCTTCCAAATTCCAATAAAAAAATATTAGTTCTCTACTTTTAATATTTTTTAATTATAGACAATACAAACAAGAACAAGTTTCCAATGCGAACACAAACGTGAAATAAACACGCACATTACATCGGAGATCGTCGAATCGTCGAATTCGAAACGAGCCACTCGACGACTCAATAGTACATTAAAACCGACACGAGTGGCAAAAACACGATGTTTACAAGCTTATTGGATTGGAGAATACCGGCGCGGCGAATACCGGAATACCGGCTCGGAGCCTGGCACGAGTGCCGACGATATTGGATTCGGTTATTGGCGTAGATATTTGTTTGCTAAACAATTGGATGGTTCCCGCGAGTACTGTTCCACTTTCAATTATGTTGGAAAAATTATGGCGGACTGACATTGAACACGTAATAGCACTAGTCTATTGACTCGTCTTGATTTTGTTCAGTTGAATAGATTGTTTGGTATACCTCTATAAGATTGTGTTTTTAATGTACCGCTGAATAACGAGGGTCTTGCCTGACCGTCAACGATACGCGACTGCCTATACCTAAGTAAATTCATCATTCTTCAAAGTTTGAATCACCAGATTCTGCATGGCATTGAATTGCACTCCTCCTGATATTAGTTAGGTATAATATTCTTCAAATCAGAATATAACACGACAGTATCAAATAGCTATACAGATAGAGAGAGAGAGAGAGCCCTCGCGTCCGAGAGACCCACTAGTTAATAAATGTAAA
This sequence comes from Sphinx pinastri, assembly GCA_947568825.1. Lineage (NCBI taxonomy): Eukaryota > Metazoa > Arthropoda > Insecta > Lepidoptera > Sphingidae > Sphinx > Sphinx pinastri. The sequence continues at coordinate 884,430 of OX387617.1, forward strand.
ACTTATGGTAGCAGAGTATACCCGTAAATCCTGTGATATATTTGATCGTAGAAAAGTAGAGGTATAGCCCAATGCGTATTATGTACCTGGCAGGCGTCCTTGCCCCCCTCGGGGTAGCCGGCGCAGACCATGCCCTCGGTGACGTTGAGGTCGCGGTGCTCGAGCCACTGGTTGCAGAGGTCGCGGTGCAACACCGGCACCTCCACCTCGTTCACCGCTGGCTCGTACTCCGACACTATACCAGGCACCAAATAATACGTTATTATCAAATTTAAACGTCTCAGCGGTGGTACCACTAAAAAAACTGTTTAAAGTATAAAGTTGTCGGTGGTTGTCGGTGGTTGTGCTGGGATTTAAGAATAAGGCAAATCCGATTCCATTTTTTACTTAAGTACCTACTATATAGAGGTTTCTTCTTTTTGAAGTGAGAAATTTGGACTAATCTACCATGATGGTCGAGTGCGAATCGTTAAGACAGTCCCAGTATGATACGCAGGTGTCACTTACTATCTTTATCGTCTCTCTTGCCCCACCCGATGACTGTACACAGAGTCCCGGCCGGTAGCGGTCGGTTCGCAGGCGGCAAGCACACCGGCGACAACTGCTCGTGATATCTCACTCGTACGGCCAACTGGAACGAATATCAATTTTAAGAATGGTACGATCTTTTTCCATACCAGCTCTGTATTATATACTGCCCACTGCTGAGCACGGACCTCCTCTACTGAGAGGGTTTAAGCATTAGTCCACCACGCTGGCCTAGTGCGGTTTGACAGACTTCACATACCTTCGAAATTCAGAGAACTTCTCAGGTATGCAGGTTTCCTCATGATGTTTTCCTTCACGGTTAAAGCGAGCGATAATTCATTAAGAATACACACATAAATTTTTAGAAAAGTCAGAGGTGTGTGCCCTTGGGTTTTGAACCTGCGGACACTCGTCTCGGCAGTCCGTTCCACTCCCAACTAGGCTATCGCCGCTATGAGAAATCTTACTTATGGTCATTAATAATTATTGTTCATCGTGAACTAATAGTGCTCAGCTTAAGTAAGATAGAAACAGCAACGTATTATTATTGTTATCCAGGTGCATGATTGTTCTTCAAGTGCTTTTAAGACTTATGGGTAAATAGAAACACCTCGAAGATAACGTTATCTGTACCTGGAAGAGCGCGATGTCGTTGTCGTGCGCGACGCCCACGTTGTACTGCGGGTGCGGCACCACGCGGCGCACCTTCACCTTCTGCCCGTAGTACGCGTGCGAGCGGCGCCGCGTGATGCCCAGCTGGATCGTCCACCCGTTCACGTCCGAGTGGCTGCAATCATACACAGCTCTTATGAGGCCTGTGATTCAGAAATTTTATGGACGGCCTCAATTATCCACTTGGATTTATGCGGTCTTTGGTTTAGCTTTACAAGTTGCTCGCAAGGTCTGCTGATGATAATTGTCACCGCTTTTGACATAATACTCGAGAAATTGTGAGTTCTCTGATCTCACGATTTCCGTTTCTTAGGAATCCAAAGCAGTGTTAGGAAAAGTCGGTCTCATACAATCATATTAACCATATGAAAAACAAAACAAAGTTATAACTACGTGTTTATTTTCTGTGATACAGTATTACGCATCAGATGGCCTGCGTTCTTTATATTGTTGTTAACGATCCTTGCTTCCTCCTCTATGGGTGAGGGAACAAGTTGTTTACTCTGGTAAACACAATGCTTACAACGTCGCGTCGGTTCATAATCATACATACATACCTACACTCACGCCTTTTCATAATAAATGGATATAAAAATAATTATGAAAAGATTCAGAAAAATCCATTTTCCACTCACTTGCCAACACAATGCGAGGCGGTCAGCACCCACTGGTCAGCTATAAGCACACCAGCGCAATAAAACACCTCCTCAGGGCCCCCGAGGATGGCCGCGAGGAACGGCCAGTCCCCAGGGGACGCTTCCACGCCGCCCACAATACGTTTCGTAGCACTGCCTATTGTACGCCGCTTGCCGCATTCTGTGACGCACAAAACATAATATTTAACAAGGCAGTCCATAAGGGTCAAGAAATTAACAAGCTAGTCCATAAACAACATATTTACAGAAAACACTTGAGCCGCCCACGTTCCGAATGTTTGCCTGTCGATAAACTCATCACAACTAGTAACATACAATAACTTAACAAAAATCTTTATAATATTAAAATAGAAGTCCCTAAATTTTACATTAATTAATAAATACAAATTCATATAAAACACAGAAAACCTTTTATGACAACACTCAAAGGATTTGTAACCACAGTGAAAGTAATTTGAGCGTTAGGACAAAGCTGACACAAGTTGCCCAAATAACTCCCTTATTCATCTTACCTTGACATCCAGTGGTTTACAAATTGAAAAAGCAAAACCCTTTTTGAAGGTAAACAAACTTTGAGTCGTTATAGGACACAAGCGACAGCGGGAATACAGTTCACAACCATGATAGATTAGCGATCAACCCGAACAATGCAGTGGGCCGTTCCAGTAGCATTCTAAAATCGCCTGGTGTAAAATCAGTAAAGGAGACTGAATAAAACGAAATTTTATTAGGATTGCACTGTTGACTATACTTTCACAAGGAGCGTTATAGTTTACGTATCAGGAATACAACTATTTAATCTTCATATTGTTATTCGCAAAATTTGTGAATCTCTTAGGTGGTAATTTTTTGCCTCAAGATAAAGGTACTGGACCGACTACAAAATTTGTCCTAGCGATTGTAAGCTAAAATAGTCTTCTTATAACACAGGCCTATATACAGTCGACTCTTCATATTTCAAATCTTCGATAATTCGAAACATCTGACAATTCAAAGTAAGCTGGCGGTCCCTTGAAATACTCTTTTTGAATCAAAGTTTTTATATGGTACTTAGTTATACTCAGTAATTCGAAATAAAATTCGAGACAGTCGCGGCCATGCCACGTGCCATATCGAAGTTACGGTTTTTACACACGCGGTCATTTGAAACAAATTTATTTGAGTTATATACTTATATAAATAGAATAGTTTTAGTCTTATGTTAAGCTTGTTCACTTAAACTCGCTATTCGTTCGTATCATCCCTGTTTTTGTTGGCACCATGACTTGTCATACAAAATACAAGTCCTTGACAATTGATGAGATAAAGAAAGCAATTTAAGCCGAAGTTACACAAGGAGAGTTTATCGCATACGAGCGGCAGTTTCTTGCTTTGCGATAATCTATCGCCTAGTGTAAACAAACGGTGCGACTGTCGCCTCTCTAAACCAGGTATCGTCCTATAAACTCTCCTTGGTCACCGCGTGTGTAAAGCTGAAATTACACAAGGAGAGTTTATCGCATACGAGCGGCAGTTTCTTGATATGCGATAATTTATCAAGTAGTGTTTACACTAGGCGAGACATGTACGCGTATATCACCCTACGAATACTTTACTTTTTTTATATACCCTACTGCCAGTAGTCTGACGCGAGTCGGCTTTTCTGGACTCACCGGACTTTAGGGTGAACGCTTTAGGCGGTCGCAACCCTTTAAATTAAGTGACCATGCTAAGGGGAAACCCAGTAACGGGTTACGAACCTCGGCTCAGGACGGTCACTGAAAGAGGATGAGACAACGTAGTGTAAACAATTTTAGAGGAGCGAGTCTCGCCTTTGATAGTCAATTCCGAGTATCGCTTTATTGCTATGAGTTTAGATCCTAAAGAAAACAACCACAGGAGAGAATCGCATGGAGAGTTCTCGCATACCATAATCGGTTAAGATTTTTCGCCGCTTACATTCGAGAAACTTTTCTTGTATAAATGACGCTAAGCTTTTGAAAATGGGGATAAGAAAATTAACGTTGCTAAGAAGTTTAAAATTCCACTCAGTACACTCTCTACTATACCTATTAAAAACAGGGTACAGATAGGTATTACGTAATTTGTACTTGTGTATTTTTAATTAATTTGTTAATATTGTTAATACATATAATACATAATTTATTATATAAAGTTTATTCATTTACTTTGATAATTTAAATCTGCATTCTCCTAATTTGAACATATTAGTAATTCGAAACTCTCGTTCATTCGAGATTTTTTTTACGTTCGTCTAACTTCGAATTATTAAGCATCGACTGATTTTTTATTCCTGTACAGTAGAAGTCGTCTGTGCACGTTGCAGGTGGACGTCCAACGCTGTGCTTGCTGATACAGGGTTTCCACTCGAGATTTTTTTTACCCCATCTGCCGTCCGTTCTGCGAACTACATGCCCTGCCCACTGCCGCTTTAGCTTGCTAATCTGCTGGGCTGTGTCAATGACTTTTGCTTTTCTACGAGTCTCCACATTTCAGATTTAATCGCGTAGAGAAATATCAAGCATGGCCATCTCTATAGCTCATCATCATACGAAAAATTTGTCGTCAATAAATATAGAATTCCATTAGATTTTCCGGAATACGTAATGCCCTATTATACCTATCCTCATAAAACTGCCCTACTAAATAATTCCTGTCACCTCTCATCACTTTCACCTGCCGCCCACCTGGCGCCCGCGGTCGGCCATTACAAAAACATAATTAAAGTTCCCCTGCCTTGCGGTTACCAATTATACTAGAGATTAGATTAAGTCGAGTGACCCAACAGTAATTACACCGTGTCTAGCCAGATGTTTGTGATTGCTGGGATTTCGCTTTTGTTTTTAATGTAAAAAAATTAAGCGAAAGTTTTGATTTAATTTTAGTATAATAATGATTAATGAATACTGAACAAAAGTTAATTTGTCGCCCACTTAGATTAGTGATTGCATGTAGTTGCTGCTAAGTATTCAGACGCACTAGTACACACAAGAGACATACCTACGGGACATACCTTGTGAAAACGAAAGTTTTTATTTTCGATTAAATTGTCCGTAAAATCCAAACTATGCTAAAATACTCAAATTTTTCAGCTTTTATGAGTTCACAACTATTTCTATTGAAAAAGTGTAAAGAATTTACAGATATAAAATTTTTGTTTTTACAAAGAAGGGATAATACGAGACAACACTGGACACCTACGTAGAATATCCATTTTCAATACTTTAACATTTGAGTGTGAATGCTCAAGAAAAAGTTTTTAATTTTTAAAGGTCACTTTCCTTTTTTTCTCTTTGCAATATTGATTACTCCTAGCTAATGCTGAAGGTCATGAATGTCATACAATAATGGATATTGTATATTAGTCTTACGAGTCGAAGGAAGCCAAATAATATCGAACAACGAAAGTCGCTTGTATCTCGTCGATTTTAAAAACTATACTGTTCATTAGAATGTTTTTATGGTTCCCTTTCTTATTTAATGGGCACAAGAATAAAAATGATTACTTTTATGGCTCGCCAGACAAATTACTGGCCGATCCCGTGGCCTGCACCAATACACCGCAATGGTACTGTGTTTCGTCATATTATTAATACTATAATGCAATGCAATCAGCCCTGTATTATATACTGCCAACTGCTTAGCCTCCTCTACTACTGAGAGGGGTTAGGCCTTCGTCCACCACGCTGATCCAGTTAAGGGTTGGCAGACTTCACATACCCTCGAAATCCTTATAGAGAACTCTCAGGTATGTAGGTTTCCTCATGATGTTTTCCTTCACCGTTGAAGCGAACGATAATTATTGATAAATAATGACTGGCTCGGTGGCGTAGTTGTAATACGGTACGATTGCAATGCTGAGGTCTCGGGTTCGATCCCCGGGTCGGTACGGCAGTGATATTGGATTTTTCTATTCAGTATCTAGCCCGGAGTCTTTAATTTGTGCCCGATATGGCGATAGGCTCTCACATCATGGGGCGGAATACGCACGGCGAAATGTGGGTGCGTTAGTTGCGCCTCTGTCTACCCCTTCGGCGATAAAAATTAAAAGGCGTGAGTGTGTGTATGTGAGTGATAAATAATACTACAAAAGATATTTTAATTTCAGACAATTTAAAGATTTAATTATTCGTTTTTTTTTTATATACGGCCTAATCATTATTATAATACTAGGGGCTGCTCGCGGCTTCGCCCGCCCGAAAAGCCCTTCCCGTTACAAAAGTCTCTAAAACAAAATCCAGGACATGATATGCCCGTGTGCCAAATTTCATCCAAATCCATTCAGTAGTTTCTGCGTTTACATTAAACAAACATCCAAATATTCAAAACTTTCACAAACTTTCGCATTTATAATATTAGTAAGATGTTCGCGATAGATTCAGGTTTGATTCCGGTAAATCTTTGTAAATGAGAACAAACTTTCGAATAATAAATGAGAAAAATCGTAATGACAATTTAAAAAGTGTAACGTCGTAAATTTTTTAAAGCGCAGTAATCAGTTAAAATTTAAGTTAAATTTAGTTTTTAACTTTACTGATGAAATTGAGGTATGAGAAATTCTTTGAAGTAACATTTTGCAAGAAGGTAACGATTATTTGCTCTTTAGATCGGGCGCGTATCCCAGTTTCCTTTGTCACTGAATTTCATTGGTGGTAATCAATTCAAAAATGCCAGTAGTAAGAATTACATTTCACAATAAAAAAATTATCACAGTCTCACAGAAACCTGCGTGTAATAATTCTTTATTTTGCAGCCTACAACCCGGGAGTCCTGGTAGACTTGGCTGTGCCTCTGAAATTCGTACTCCCCTGGAGATACAGACCATAGGCAGCGGGTGGTGCTAACCATCAAGCGGAACGATTGCTCGTTAGCTTAAAAAAACAGATAAATAATCGGAGTTACAACAAATTCCCTTGCCCTTCCCAACTTTTTCCAAAGAGGTTGACTACGTATAGTCTCTGGAATTGCGTGTGCTTATGGGTGGTGATCAACTACCATCCGAAGACCCACCTGGTCATTATTCTCTTAGAGAAAAGTTCAAAGAGATAAACATTCTTACCGTAACATCGCAATATATATTTGCAAATCTTATGTATGTTCGAAAAAATATTGCAAATTTTGACCGAATATGCGATATTCATAATAAAAACACTAGGAATAAAGATAAACTTATAGTACATGCTAGTCGTCTCCATAAAATAAGCAATTCTTTTGTTGGTCTATGCGTACGCTTCTTCAATAAACTTCCTATGCATATTGTTAATCTTCCAATAAAAAAATTTAAAACTACTGTCAAAGAACGTCTTTGCAAAAAAGGTTATTACAGTATAAGAGACTATCTTGAAGATACAAATGCTTGGGATTAGGTTGCTCAGATTCACGCATGTTCTATAATTAAATTGTGTCTATTATATTGTTACTTGCAATTTGTAAACAATATATATAAAAAAAATATAATAAAAGACCTACGCTGAGTTTCTTGGTGCTTCTTCTCAGGTCAGTGGGCTTTTCCGAAGCACTGGTAGAATCTTTAGATGATAAAAACATTGTAAAAATGACGTGTAAAAGTGCCCTTAGGGGCCTAATTACTTAATAAATGATTTGAATTTGAATTTGAATTAGCCAAATAATAAAATTAATTTCAACCAGTTTATGGCCAAATATACGCCAATAATGCAGTTGCTGCCTTTTTTAAAGATCATTGCAAAGTGGATCAGTTTATTGATAGCGCTCTTGTCCGTAGTTTGAAGTACAATGCGGGTTTGATCCTGGCATTGGTACGTGACGCGCATCGTCTGCCGTATGACCTTAGCGTTTCACCCAAAGAAATCTGTTTCACTAAAAAATAAAAGATATTGAATAAAAATGTACGAGACTTCATTGATGCGACTTGCATTGAAATTTCGTTATAGCTGACCGGACAGACATGACTTCCAATAAGGTCGCAAGTTTATATAAATATTACGAAAGGTTACGTAATGGTACAAATTGTTTACTGAACTCTGAGTTAAAGTACATCGAGCCTACGATGCGTTGAGGGGTCAGTTGACAGTCATAACGGACAAAAATTATCATGCATTTTACGGTGAAGGAGAACACCTTGAGAAAATTAAAAAATGAAGGTAGATATTGTAACATTAACTTTTCGGACCACCAGCACCTCAGTCCGCCCCGTGACCACGAAGTGCTGCAAAGCCTTCGAAACGTCGGGAGAAAATATTAATTAAAAAACCGCGATAAAATCCGCAAAATAGTTTCATTTCAAATCTTGAGAAAACTACACAGCTGAGCATACGCATAACGCATACTCACGCATTATATCCCCGGATGGGTAGGCAGAAGCGCAACTTTTGCACCCACTTTTCGCCGTGCGTATTTCGTCCCATGATATGATAGGGGGCGAGCCTATCGCCATATCGGGCACAAATTCCAGACTCTGAGCTGATACTGATTAGAAAAATCCAATATCACTTTGTCCGACCCGGGGATCGAACCCGAGACCTCAGCATTGCAGTCATACCGTAATACAACTACGCCACCGAGGCAGTCACAGCTGAGAATTCTCCAAAAACAATTTCAACGGTATGTAAAGTCTGCCAACCTGCTATACGCCAGCGTGCTGGACTAAGGCCTAAAACCCTTTTCATTATTAGAGGAGACCCGTGCTCAGCAGTAGGCAGTATATAATACGGGGCTGGTATTATTATATACTAATACGAAACTCGAACCCACATCCTCACGGTTCACAGTCCAATAACTACTAAACCAATGACTCGCCAGAACTGTTGATAAAACTAATCAACAACTTTCCTACCCACTTATTACGATACTGTCAAACCCATAAAAGTTTTAAAGCCGTTCCGTAGCCACCAATTTGGCTTAACTAATAACTAGTTACCTTTCCAACTTAACGTCTATAGCTTAACGTGATCTCAGAGCCATGGAGAAGCTTTTCGACCCTCGACTGCAGTTTCTAATTACCATATTTTATAGTGAACAAATTAGCCACTGGGATACCTCTGTCGTACTAGTTTCTCGTCTGTGTGTCTAGGTACTTCATTAAACTCTGTCATGTTCAAAACGAGTGTTCAGTTTTGTAGACGTTGTAACAAGTGTAATTAAGGGACATTGAGACTTGAAATCTAATATCTCATGATGAGCATGTTGTAGTGTCTTCCTTTTTTTAAGACGGAGCCGGAAATCACTTAGAATGAGGTGAGTGGTGACTCACATGCTTATTGGGTGGCCTATGCAATAAAACTAGTGGTCGTCAAGTGGTCGAAATGTGACCGTCGAATTTAATATTATATTTGTAACACATGTTATCCATACATTTAATTTTTTTGCGATTCTTCTCTATTTAAACATTAATTATGCCAAATCTCACACTTTAGTAGTACTAACAATTATTTATAAATTCTGATATAATATATGTTGCCTGTTTAAACGCCTGATAGTTTGTGGTTTCAGCAGATTCACAGCTAGCTGATTTGAGTGATTAGCAAGTCTCGTTTTGTAGATTTCTTCTGCAGACTGTATTTCTTGTTTAACTGTGCTTATTTTTAGATACTCATGTAGTTCTGCATTAAATTAGTGTCTAATTTTGTAGTCGTTGTAATATATTGATATTTGAATTTGATGCACTACCCCATAACTGAATTCCATAATAATAAGACCAATATGGACCATATTGGTCTTATTACAGCTTTATATATAAGAAGTTTATTCTCAAGTGACAGTTTTCACTTTCTTGCCAGCAACCAGTACAGGCTCCTCATGGTTATACAGGCCTGGTCTCTCTTGTTTTTAATGTGTGAGTTCCATGTAAGGTCTTAAAATGGGTACAATTTTATTCACATAATATTTAAAAAGAACTTAAGACAAAACCCTAGTCTTTTACATCTAAATAATCGTAACAAATGTCTTATAAAGTATTAACACATTTGTGGCTTACGCAACGCCAGGTCGGAGTAAGGTTAGAACAATACCCGAACGCTAAGGAGACGTGACAAATTGCCTCTCGGGTAAGAGACAACAAATTGTCTTTACGGACGTGTGAGAAGGACAGATAAGTACAAATTGATGAAATGTAGGGTAGGTGATAAACTCTAGAGTCGGGAATGCAGTATATATCGTTTAAGGCGAGACGAGTGTGAAAACTATTATTTGAAAACCGTAATATCTGTTTGTGAATATTGTTGCGGTAAATAACTATGGTTGAATTGATTTGTATACAATTCGGAATATTGTAAAGATGATTGAAGATTTAGATTTTTTGATGTTTGATGCGTACTCTAAACTGATCCAATTTTGATAATGAGCTATATTACCATAGGTACTTTAAAACTGGCAGTGCCATGAGCAAAAGAAGTTAATAAAAATACAAAAGCAGAACTTCTCTATTACAAAGTCAATATAGAGTTGACAGAAAAATAAACATCTTATGCAACAATTCTATCAGTATAGCAAAATTTAATTAAAAATATTAAAATAACAAAGTGCTCATAAACACCATAAATATAAACAAAAATGAACTCTATAAACTTAAAGTAAGCTCCCAATTTGCTTGTTACTAGCAATGCCGACAACCTGTAACGAGCGGCCATAATCTTCCGCCGATTCAATTCCAGAGCCTCGTCCATACGAACTTTTTACGAGAGCTAATAAAAAATATTGTGTTTTTGAAGCCGCAATCTTGGAGCGGGCAATGTATTTATTAATACTGCGGCTTGTGTGTCACTTGGTGGAGTTTTACTGAGCTGTATAGGGTCCGTCTCTACTAGATGCGATATAATATAGAGTAGAAAGCCATAATAAGCATGTTACGTAAGTAATGATTATCCGTTGATCTCAAAAATACGTTGTCTCCACTTTACTTAACTACTATACAATTTAGTCACTCTGCTTGTTGAGCAATGACACTCAATTTACCTTTTATCATATTACGTAGCGCGAAGAACTTTGTCACTGAGGTTTTGAAGTCAAACAAAGTAGAACTAATCTCGTAAACTACGAAGTAAACATACAAACTTGTCAATGGAATTGAGTTTGTATTTGCTACGCGAATATCCCGAAGGATCGGGTCTGAAATCAGTTTGTATGTTTGTCACCAACATTGGAGCAAATATTGACGATAGTGTAATCCTGAACAACGATTTATGAGATAAATATGTTGTAATAAGATCAGTGGAGGATTACGGTCAGCCAAGTGTTTGCAGGAAGACGTTCCACTGATGGTAGGTCTCTAAGTAAGAGTATGTAAGAGTCCGTCTGGGTGGGTACCACCGCAATGTCTATTTCTACCGCCAAGCAGCAGTGTGCATGCACTGTTGTGTTTTGGTTTGAAGGACATTGTAGCTAGTGTAACTACAGGACATAGTGAGATTTAACATCTTATGTCTCAGGATGACGAGCGCAGTGGAATGCCACTCAGTACTTTGTAACTCAAGGTGCTAGATAGTGTTGCTACTGTTTATGGGTGGTCGTATCGCTTACCAACAGGCAAACGGCATTCTCGTCTCGTCATTCAATGCCATTAAAAATAAATAAAAAAATATATATAATATTAGTTACTTTGTCATTCAACTTTTTGGTCTTTATCGGCATATACATTTATTTGAGGATGACTGCACCAAATAATATGTTGTTGTAATAAGCAGATAGCACACAAACGAGAGTTACCGTTTTATCACAATTTCCGACACTAAAATTAGGTTTTTCAAGTGTCACACATTCGCCTTTGGTTATAGAAAAATCAAAACTATATCGAATATTTGAAACTTGTACTTCTTGGAAACTGCCGTATCAGCTCTTTTTATTAAAATATTATAAAAAAGAACAAATAGTAAAATATGTACCGATTTTTAGGCATTCTCTATTGTGTTCGGTTTGACAGACAGGTCCACAATAATGTATTGTAGCCTGTGCTGGAAAACTAGCAAGAGTGTCTTGATAAGTGGCCAAACTGCCCATAATAACCCCAATACGCGAAGAGCTATGAATGCATAGCCGGTATTAAAATAAAGGAATAATAATGATTAAGGAAGTGAATTCGTGTTGGTTTTCTTCGACACCAAGTTCAGGGGCGTAGCTACCGCCGTATCAGTGATACGGGGCCCCCGATCTTAAGGGGCCCCGTAGGCTATTCTAAAGCAAGCACGTAAACGTTGGCAATTCTGCTCTTAAGGAGCCCTGAAAAAAAATCATACAGTGCCCCTCTAGTGCAAGCTACGCTTCTGACCAAGTTACTATCCCACCCCATTCTTGCTGACATTAAACGGATATCTTGATTATATTCATAACAATAAAAAACATTTATTGCACACAATTCACAAATATAGTTACAACAAGTATCAACCAAAAAGTATTATTCCATGCTTATCCTTGCATATGGAGCATTTTCAATCTTAATAACTCCTGAGCTACTATAGAAGTAGGCATAGTTAAGCTCTAGTTTACAGTACACGTTAATACTGCGAAGGTTCAGCGTCTGTTTGACATCCGTTATCCCTAACATTGAGTGTCGGGTCGTTGCCCCGTGCGTCTAGACCCGCTACGAGCGTGCGTGAGTGCTGAATGCGGACACACTTTACGCACCCAACGTCATTATACGTAGATAGTCCTTTTTTAATTACTGCTATGCTTTTTTTATCACACTATTGTTTCGAGATTATTTATTTTTATGAAAATAATTATTAAATGAGAAGCGCATTTGTGTATGCGTCAACCGGCCAATCGCTAAAAACTTTGAATTACAAAGTTCAACAAATAAGTAAACAAACTTTGCACAAATACACAACTTCCCGTGCCACACATGTTTTCAAACAAGTGTTCAAATATTGTTGCTATGTGTGGCGCCGGCTTTAAACACGCATTACGTTCAGTGTGTTGACGTGGCGTGTCTCGAGTGTGCCACTCGGCAGCGTCACGAGACGTGCCCATTGGATCGATACTGATTCTTATGCTTTGATAGTAAACAATGAGGTCTATTGGTGGTCTATTGGTGGTAGGTCTCTCATATGTAAGAGTCCGTCTGGGTGGGTATCACCGCAATGTCTATTTCTACCGCCAAGCAGCAATGTGCATGCACTGTTGTGTTTCGGTTTGAAGGACATTGTAGCCAGTGTAACTACAGGACATAATGAGACTTAACATGTTGTGTCTCAGGATGACGAGCGCAGTGGAATGCCACACAGTACTTTGTAACTCAAGGTGCTGGATGGTGTTGTTACTGTTTATGGGTGGTTGTATCACTTACCATCAGGCGAACGGCATGCTCGTCTCGTCATTCAATGCCATAAAAAAAACGAGGTGAAGGACATATAACAAAATTAGAGGTACTAAGTAGGTAGTTGATTTCGTTCTGATTAAAACTATTTCGTGCTATTTCTTCTGATAAATTTGGGTAAATACACACATAATTAAAGTTACATTAAAACGCAAACCTTGTTATAGTATTTATCAACATATAGTTTCTTGACACCCAAACTGAGCAAGATACAAAATGAGAAACATAAATTATCATTTAAAATTCCGAACTCACCACTAATTCCAAAGTTGGCATTCAGTACGAAAGTTTCGAACCGCAATACATTATGGTGTAAAGTGGTTCTATGAATATAAATAATTTCTGAATCCGGAGCAACCCGCTCACTACGCCCGAGTGATAATTAGATTCCAACTCGTGTGTTTACCTCGGTGGTAGATCTAGTATGCATATGCATTTAAGTCTTTTTGATACCACCACATTGTATTTCTGGATATATTGCGACTTATTTTTCAGAAAGACTAATGCAACTTAACAGATATTCAGGGTGACGTACTAATTGGGTACGCTCGTGATTTTTTTATCAAGTGAATTGTTTATCTAATTATGAAGTCATAAAGCCTGTAGACGCATTCTATAACCAGCTGGATGGAAATACCGCGGTCTAACACAAAGCGAAAGGCACAGCTTGTTGTGTATCGCATCAGTGACATTTCTGGAGTCTAAACACGACCTCCCAATCCCGATCTCTCTAGCCAGCGCGTCTATTATTCTCATGGAATTTCGTTGCTTAGTTCAGTAAAAACTACTTCAAAAGCAGCCTTTACACTCGTTTACGGGCCTGCGATTTAAAAAAATATAAAAAGACGAGCGATCTACTCATCTCATTAAAATGAAACCTCTTACAAAGCAAACCACAACACAATCCCAGAAAATAGAAACTCATCGCCAATACTCGACTAAAACTTGTTACAACAGCAACGCTGGAACAAAGCGGGCTTTTAGCAAATTTTTGACGTTATTAATTTCTAAACTGAGCAAAGTTCACTGTTAATTAAAATACCGGCAGGTTAACCTGTTCATTGGTAATTTTGGGATTTACGTCATTATTAATAGATTGGTTGTTTCGACTTAGTTGCTGATTCAGCCTTATGATGATCATTGAGTGCCAATCATCTATAATAAGGTATACTACTAAAAGTCGATAACTATTATGGATCTCTCTAGAAATAACATTATAATACCTTTTCGTCGTCTGTCTTCATCTCTAGTGTGGAATCCATGCAACATACTTTGACAAACGTGTTACAGAAACGTTTTAGTTTAGATTTTACTTACGGTCGTACATTGACGTTAATCCCCAGTGGGGATTAGGTCCCAGGTAACTGCTAAAAAACCTACACAAAGACTCACAAAGTCTCACCTGGGGATCAAACTCATAATCTTACCGTTCACAAGCCAAGAACTCTGCCGTACATAAACCAACAAGAACAAAAACATTCAAGGTACATGGCCAGACGGACTCACGTCACCAGTAGATAATTCCAATAACCTGGAACAAATTTGTAGGTAATTTGTCTCCGAGACAAGTCGTCGCGTCGCGGAGTTATTGGATAAGTTTCCACTGGTTTTTATAACAAGTTAAGTTTGTTAAGATGAGTTAGCGTTTGCTTTTGAATCTTCCAATTTGTTTGAGGTTAGATTGTTTAATGTATTTGCCGGGTTGAAGTGTTTGTCTTGAAAAACAAGATAAACGATTTAGCTTATATTTGCTTTTTGATAATAAGATTACTGATTTTGAATTGACGTCCGATCTAGGTACTTACCAGACACTAGCTACTTATAATAAATGGAGGCACATACCCAGCCGCGGAAAAGTATTATGTAACACAGCGTATCTTTGTCCGCGTAACATAAAGCAAGATCTTGAACGGCACAATTCTTTAAATGTACATTTTAAATTTTGAATCCCATGACTCCCGAATTATTGTTCACCATATTTTGGGAGCATGTCTTCTGCCAAACATTATAATAATATATAGTTAATTGCCATAAAAAAGAAAAGATCAAACAAAATTATCAACACTAGAGTAGACAAAAATAATAAAACTAAATAAGGCAGAGACGCGTCTCGTTTAGTTCGTCGAATTGTAGGTGGATTAGTTGCGAGCAGTGAGTAATGCACGCACACATTTCACCGAGGTATTATCTGACCAACAATGTAGTTTACTTATTTTGCTATCCCTTGGCTACGCGTAGCACATTATAAGACTTTTCGTATTGCAGATATTATTTTGCAGTTGGGAAAATATCTAGAAAACCTTCAGACTAGTGATGTAACTAATATTCATATTCACGAATACTGGACATGAATGTTCGTTTTCGTATCTGCGAATATGGAAAATCCGATATTCGTTACATCAATATGTCAGACTAGCACATAGCACAATCCCATGGAATGCTTTATAACTCAAAGTTCAGGAAATATTGTTACTAATGTCCAATAGTAGAGATACCTTTCAGTTGTTTCAAAAACATCGAATTCCTTATAGCGGAAGGAATTTCTTAGTATACAAATTGCTTCGTAATTTCATCCATATCTATTCAAAATACATTCCATTATAAGCTTATAATTAAAATCACAGTAATTATAATAATTATTCCCAAAATTTTGTAAATTATTGATCAAACGTACTTAATTACTCGAATTCTATGAGTTTGTTTATATGAACACAGTTTATGCGGGGAATAGCTGATTTTCGCAAGTACTAAGAAGTCTATAGTACTAACTACTACCTAGGGCTTAATTTTTACTTTTGTGATATAAACGGTGCAAAAATTGACAAAATAAATAACCGGAATAAAAGATAAGTATCTGCCGACAGGGCTTAATTGAAACGGAACATAGTGGGGCGGAATTAAACACAAACACAATTTATCGCGCCCACACGCGACCGCGCGTCAAAGGTGCGCCAGGATGCTCATAGAGATGAGACTTTATCGATAAGTCGAGACTTCCAAATTATGTTGACTCGGAAATTCGCGTGAGGAGTAAGTAATTGCCTATTAGTGTCGGATAATTCAGTAGGTAGGTGTCACAAATGCGAAAGTTTGCGTGGGCGGGTGTCACTGCTTTGTCTATTTCTAGCACGAAAGAGCAGACGCGAGAGTATGCATAACTAAAGACGACAATCAACAGGTCGTCGCCTAGCACCAAATAGTAACTAAACAATTGTAAAGTAAGCTAGAAACTCTAATTATAGTGCTATGCACTGAAGGTGTCCTTCAACCCGTAATACAGCCCTTACATATTGTTGCTTGGTGGCAGATAGACAAAGTAGTGGTATCTACCCAGATTGACTTTCGCTAAGAAAGACTTACGATATTTTTTATTATTTTTCTCATCTAAAAAGCGGTACGTGGCGACGTGACTGCATCTTGATAAAAGATAAAACCGATTCAATTTAGATAAAATGAAGACTCAGAAGTTTCTAGATAATTTTATTATAGTTTTTACTTTAAATTCTAAGTATTGAAATATTAAAGTTTTTGTTTGCGTGTTATGCGTTTAAGTTTTTTAAGTGATCATATCAAAGCAGGTGAGTGACCGAGTGAGAAACTGAAGGTCGTGGGTTCTTTCACATTAGGTTCTGTCATAAATTTAAATTAGGCTACTTGTGTCCAATCAATATTTTAAGAAGATTTAAATGAGATAGTCCATTATTTTATGTGCTAGTGGAATACTCTCTGCGCATATTTACGCATAATGTCAGATGTATCACGGATACTTTGCCGATTTTAAGATAGGCTTGTTGAAAGTATTAAATCTAAGAAACCATAAATATTGCATGCGGAAAGTCATTTCAACAGGGCATTCGACCGCTACTAAGCAATTATTCCTACAATGTCTCAATTATAAACTATGTAATTTTATAATTCTTTATTGTTTCTAATTTTTTAACACAAGGAATCTCACATACAAAATGTGCTACTGCTAATTGTGTTTAAAAAAACACTCAACCGAACATCCAAACTCCCTATAAACAAAAACAAAATAAACACAAACGGTTATCGACATGTCGAGGAGATGGCACGTCCCTGGCCCCAGCAATCTATTTCCGTAGCGATATATTCGCTGATTGCCGGGACTTTTCCCGTCACTACGGACCTTTTTATCCACGAATGCACGACCTTTGGCCCGCAAGGACACATAATGGCTCATGATTCTAATTTACCCGCTCTTTCTGTCATCATCACTTACGCAGCGATGTCAGGAAATGTTCCTATTGCTTTTCTGGACGAAATTGTAAGCGTAATTTTTATACAATCAATAGTTTGTCACAAAGTGCTGAAATTATTATAATAAATTTATTTTTGATGGAAATTATTTAGGTATTGCACTACGTTTAATGTATTTCAAACTGAACCCTAAATGGTTATATTGTCGACATAATCACAGACTTTTGACTGAAAAAAGTGCAATTAACACCATCTAGTCACAGTGGCGACTCGGTATGTCGACGGGACAGCATTAATCAGGCAAACTGCTCAACTTATTGTGTACAAAATACCGCAATACAGAGTGAATCAAAGCAAAGAGAGACCATCAGAATGTGGGGCCGCGGCGGCCGACCACACTCGTTTCACGTGCATATTACAGTTTGGCTGGACTGTTTGCGTAATGGTTAAATTCCTGGAAAGGCTCAAATATTTCTGAATGCTTTTGTACGTACGAATTGTTTTCGCGCCGCATATTTACTGTACCTAGTACTCCATAAGCATATTATGTGGCAGTATGGGGCCGTGGTTTGACATGTTCATTTTCGTCCCAAATATATTACATATAAATTGAAATTCCCATTTACATTGGAGGTTAACAATATAAATTAAAACATACACACACATACGCACGTCTTTTATTCCCGTAGGGCGAGGGCAAGCCTATCGATATATCGGGCACGAATTCCAGATTCCGGACTGATACTCATTAGAAAACCCAATATCACTTTGCCCGCCCGCGGATCGAACCCGCGCCCTCAGCATTGCAGTCGTACCGTACCTAATACAACTACGCCAACAAGGCACGTAGGTACAATATCTTCGATACACATATTGCAGATCAGCATAAACCTGTAAATAACACAATCTGTAAGACTTACCATAATTATTGCAGACGAGGTGAACCCTGGTGGAGTCGTGCCGGCACTCCTTCAGCTCTCGCAGCAGTCCTCCCTCACTCCTCAGGAACGCGCGATACGAGAGCGCGGCGCCCATCACATGCATCCTTCCTGTCCTGGACCCCGCTCCTCGAGGGTTCGGTGTTGTCGTCACTCCTACTGTCACCGATGAACTTCTGTTCACCCAACTACGAGAAATTAAGAATAGCCATTTAGTGTGTGAAACCTTCTTCTCTGACAACTTGACAACAACAAAAACAACTTCTCCTTCAACCTGTTTTTACCCCCTTCCCAATGTGTGGTTAGCGCAACACATTTTTCTAACACATCGTAGAAAATCGCAGTTTTTGCTGAAGTTTACAATGAGACATCGATACAACTTGTGACCCATTATTTCAATCAAATGTAAAAAGAGGATTTATATTTTAATCCTTTATGCAATGCAATGCAATCAGCCCTGTATTATATACTGCCCACTGCTGAGCACGGGCCTCCTCTACTACTGAGATGGGTTAGGCCTTAGTCCACCACGCTGACCTAGTGCAGGTTGGCAGACTTCACATACCCTCGAGATTCTTATGGAGAATTCTCAGGTATGTAGGTTTCCTCGCCATGTTTTCCTTCACCTTTAAAGCGAATGATAATTGATAAACAATCCTTTATGGGAACTAGTTAATGGAATCCAGGGCAGCCAGCATATTTTCACGCAGTGTATTGACACAGGCCAGGTATAATCAATTGAAAGCGGTTAGCCAATGAATGCCGATAATTTTTAGTTCCAATAAATATCAGACACGGACGTAGAATTTCATATAGTAGCGTGGTTATTTCCACAGTGGTATGGCTGCTAAATTCATAGAGAAAAGTGGTAGTTTAAAATTTTTACATGTATTTTATGGGGGAAAGTGGGAATTTTAGCTATCTTCCAATGAAATATTTTAGTTTTATTTAATTCGGACGCAAAAGCAATTATAACTAAGTATTACGTTTTCACTCTTATGCCCCTTAAGCTGAATAGGTACTAGTGAACACTCAAAAAAAAATCAAGCTTATTATGAGTATCGCTCGCTTTAACGGTGAAGGAAAACATCGTGAGGAAACCTGTATACCTGAGAAGTTCTCTGAATTTCGAAGGTATGTGAAGTCCGCCAACCCGCACTAGGCCAGCGTGGTGGACTAAGGCCTAAAACCCTTTCAGTAGTAGAGGAGGCCCGTGCTCAGCAGTGGGCAGTATATAATACAGGGCTGGTATAGGTATAGGTTATTATGAGTATAATACTCACGAGTATCCCAGCATAGAGCAGAGCTTCAGCGCCGTATTATCATCCAGCGTGGAGATGCAGGCGGGGAACCAGGAGTGGTTGGCGGCACGGTAAACTTGCAGCTCGCCGCGACCCACGTCTCCCGTCGCATCACTTAACCGTACTGGGTAAACAACAGTCATAAAAATATCAACTTTATTTAGATGTATTAAAAATCGTGCTGGGTATTGCTAGAGAGTGCTAGTTCTTGGGCAAATAACCTCTAGCATTCAATTCTTTTCTTAAAATGTCTACGATGCACCTTTAACTTTATTTATAGGTATTAAGGGGGAAAGGGGTTATGAGCATCCGCAGACTCCCTCCTCTTGTAATAAAGATCTAGATTACTAAATAACAAATAAGTGAAACTACTATTACAATATGAGCGTGCTACAAATAAGAAGAGATTTTTCCAAATAGGTACTCACAGCAGTTCCTCTCGTCCTGCCCCCACGGACAGTCGACCTTCCCGTCGCACATGTGAGACTGCGAGATGCAGCGCTGGTTGCCGCAGTGCACGTCGCCGCTGCGCTTGCACACGCGGCAGTTGAGTTCGTCGGAGCGGTCGGCGCAGTCCACGTGACCGTCGCAGCGCCAGTCGTGCGGGATGCAGCGCTTCACGTCGCATTGGAACCCGCTCGGACATACTAAACGATGGGAAGTTCACAAGAATACTCTACAAGGCTGCTAACATTAGAGTTCACTTTGGATTGCTAGATTACAAAAATAGTGATACAAATTTAATAAGGGACTTAGGGAACATTCCTCCTTCATAATTACCATTGCAACCCTTGTAACATAGAATTGACAATGGAAATTCTCATATCTGATAACATCAAGAAGAACATCTATGGTGGTTTATACCACTTCTTCAAATAAAACCTCCGAACGAAAATGCTAATACGCCTAAAATACTATGAGTTTATGAGATTATCTAATTATTAAAAAAAAAGGAGTTACCCAGCAAAGACCTTTATTTTTATGGCATTGAATGACGAGACGAGCATGCCGTTCGCCTGATGGTAAGCGATACGATCACCCATAAACAGTAGCAACCCCATACAGCACCTTGAGTTACAAAGTATTGTGTGGCATTCCACTGCGCTCGTCATCCTGAGACATAAGATGTTATGTCTCAGTCTAGTAGTTACACTAGCTACAATGTCCTTCAAACCGAAACACAACAATGCATGCACACTGCTGCTTGGCGGTAGAAATAGACATTGCGGTGGTACCCGACCAGACGGACTCTTACATGCGAGAGACCTACCACCAGTAAAAATGCAGCTGAAATGCTCGTAAAATAACTCTGTAACGCCCTGGGGACTCAGGTAAAGTTATCGAGTAAAAATCACGTGTATTTCGACGTATCGCGGAAGACGTCGTAAAACTAGCTATCTTCCACTCCTGTCGGCAAATCCGCGTCTTTGTCAGTGCCAATATAGCACCAGTTGCACGAATTTATTATATAGTAAAATATGAAATATAAATGGCAAATAAATTCTAATATGACCGAATATATAAGTGAACAATTAAACCAGGTATTCATTTCATAGAACTCGGATAGGTATTTTACAATTAAAGTACTCCAAAAGTAAACCCGTCACGCACCAATACCTTACTTTTGAAAACTATTGATAAAGCTGGTAATAAAGTTTGTTGGTGATAGAATATTTGTATTTGTACATCTTGTTTACGGCGGTCGCTATCCGGGCGGGTGTCGAACTCCACGTAATTCCATTGTATTGAACAGCCTTTGTACATTCGGTTTGGTATAGTCCGGTATAATGACGATTGTCTACAGAAATCAATAGTCAAATATCTGGAAGCCACACATCAGTTTCAATTAAATCATACTCAGCTAGTATAAAAATCCCATTCACCTGGCTTGGCGGCTCTGAATCGTGCGTCCTTCACCTCCCTATTGCCGAGACAGACGTCCGTGTCAACCGACTCCGGGAAGATCTCGCACTGCAGGTAGTCCGGCATCGACAGCCCGAACACCTCCAGGAAGAACCCGCAGCGACGCATAGTTTCTGTTCGCATTGTTAACAACTTAGAAACTTGGACGTAGTTCACTTGATTAATTGATACGGTTCGGGTATGTCGGATTGAATTTGTCGTATGTAGAATATGCATACTTAGAACTGGTTAATTGACAGTATTGTTACTTAGAGTTAGGGCCGATTTCACCGTTTTGCTGAAAAATGATACTCGTCACATAAATGTATAAGCCGACCAAATACAAAAGTCACATTTATGCTCTATGCTCCAAAATAATAATAAATAATAGTTAAAAAAAAAACTAAAAAACACGCTTTTTAGAAAATCCAACTAAAAATAGAAAATTAATTTTGAATAAAGAATAGTGTACATAAGAAAAAAATGTATTTTATTGTAAAACGAGCGTGGGGTGCTTTTTAAGATATTATCAAAATGATAATCCTTCTACTAAAATATTATCTGTCAATGAAATATTTATAACTATTGACACCATGTACACATACATACATACATACATACGTATGAAGCTAATAAAAGCGTGTTAATAAAAATTTACTATCTACATTAACTGTTTAATATGATAACAGTCAAATAACATTTACTTGAAACCTGCGAAAAAAGCCCTTACTGTCACATAAAACCTAACAAATAATCTTCTTAGTTCAAATTTATCACCCTTAAAGTTCGGTAATGTGCTCACTTTTCCTCTGGTAATTGCAGGGTTCATGGGCGGTAAGGATCACTGACCATCAGTAGGTACATAGTACATACACCTGCTTTTTTGCCTGCCTATATCACAATCGTCTGTCCCCTACTCTTACCTTGACAGAGACTCCTGCATGGCCTCACCATGTGGCCCAGAGGTCCACACTTGGGCACGAATAGTGAGCAGAGGAACAGCGCAGTTAGCTCGTAACACCGTACGTCTACCACTGCGTCGTAGATTTCTAGATCCTGGGGAAGAAATACTCTTAAAACCTAGACAAACTAGGAGCATAGGGTTTGAAAAATTATATTCGCGTGTAGGTACTGAGGATTAAGAAGGCTAGAGTTCGATTTCGAAGTGGGGAAATACGTTGCGTGGGTTCATTCTCCACCAATTTCCCAGGAGTGGATCTCTCAGAGAGCGTTGAAAAGATAAAAGCTTGAAAAAGTGAAACTTTAAAATGTGCGCTGCTTCGACGGCAACTTTAGTGTGAAATAAGGGCAATACCTTAATTTATATCTTCACTTTACGAACGTACTTATTTATAACGTAATTAAATTACTTAAAATTCCTATAAGGTTATCTGAAAGGACGTAGAACTCTTAAGGTCGACTGTTGACCTTTAACGTAATGTCAAGAAAATGTTGTTTTAGCTTAATTCTCCTAGATGGGGGCTTTCAGATTTATCGGATCTACCATCTCTACATTACTTTCAAATATTTGTTTCTATTTAAATGCCTTGGAAGTAACAAGAGAATTAACTAGGTTTCCTACAGTTTGCTTTCATTTAAGCCTTTTTAATTATTTATCACTAGCTGAGTCCGCAAACGTTGTTTTGCCATCAGTTACCGACCGGGGTTAAAAGTTATTAAAAAATAGGGGTTGATCGTAGATAGGTAAAAATTTTGGGTTGAATGTATTTTTGAATGCTGTATCTAGCTGACCCGGCGAACTTCGTACCGCCTAACAGTCGATTCTTTAATTTTTTTTTGTTTAATACTTATTCTGCTATTCGGGACGCCGGGTCAGCAAGTAAGATAAAAAAGAAAAAAGAAAGTTAATAAGTCAACAATTACATTATGTCAAAAAAAAATTATTATAAAACACCTAAAATTCTTTTAATAGTCACTTATAATACCACAAGAGCTTCAAAATTATCGGGTATTTTCCGATAGGTTCGTTGCAAACAAATGAAGGAGTTTTCAGGTTAAAAAATCACGAGCGCGAAGCGCGAGTGATTTTTCCTGAAAAACTTGACGACTTTATTTGTTTGCAGGGAACCTTGAGGGAAATGCCAGATAATTTTGAAGCTCGTGTGGTATTCGGGGGATTATTTTTCCGTCCCAAATGTCGGCCAATAGAATTGCACCATGAGATGAAATGAACAGTCAACAAATAAGAATTTCATAATATATAGTAACGACCAGAGAAAATATTCAAAAAAAATTGTCAGTATAATACCATGTAGGTTGTACCACGTGACGTCGAATGGTGCAATTCTATTGGTCGATATTTGGCTCGGAAAAATAATCACATATAATACCACAAGAGCTTCAAAATTATCGGGTATTTTCCGATAGGTTCGTTGCAAACAAATGAAGGAGTTTTCAGGTTAAAAAATCACGAGCGCGAAGCGCGAGTGATTTTTCCTGAAAAACTTGACGACTTCATTTGTTTGCAGGGAACCTTGAGGGAAATGCCAGATAATTTTGAAGCTCGTGTGGTATTCGGGGGATTATTTTTCCGTCCCAAATGTCGGCCAATAGAATTGCACCATGAGATGAAATGAACAGTCAACAAATAAGAATTTCATAATATATAGTAACTACCAGAGAAAATATTCAAAAAATTATCAGTATAATACCATGTAGGTTGTACCACGTGACGTCGAATGGTGCAATTCTATTGGTCGATATTTGGGTCGGAAAAATAATCACTAAAAATCACAACGAAAATTACTATTTCAGATTTAATTTCATTTAATTTCATTTTAGATTTACTAACGTCACTCGATTGTTTAGCCTTCCCGGAACCTCTCCACTAACACTTAAACTTTATGGTATGGTATTAAAGTTCAAACTGACTCTACATTTTAGTTAGAAAACGTTTGTATGGGAAAAAGAAAAGTTTTTAGGGGTTTCCCGGCAATTATTCGAATGTTTCTCACTTCTGACTTCAACGAATATTTAAAAAAAAGAATTGGCCAAATTGGTCCAGGCGTTGTTGAGTTATGCGCTTACCAACACATTTTGCGATACATTTTTATGTTATAGATTGCTGTATGACACTGAACTAATTTTAAAAAACCAGTTGGATTTTTAATGCGGTTCGATTCTCGCTATAGGTCTTTTATTCATCAACATCCAAGCCTGCACATATCCAGGTAGTGGGTATCACTATGATGTCTATTTATCCATTACTATTCCATTACTATTGTGTTTGAAAGGTATCATGGCCATTAAAAGCCATTTTGTAAGTTGATATCTAATATCCCAGGCAAGAAGCTTATAGATGAAAGTGGAGGCAACACTCTGAATACCTAAGTAAAGACGATTGTGGTCGGACACCCTCTGAATACATACATAAGTTACTGAAAACACATATCACTGTCTGGTCCTTATGTATTTATTTAGAAAGAGAGCGTTCGACCACAGTCGTCGTCACTTAGGTATTAGGAGTGCTGCCTCCACTTTTATCTATAAGCTTCTTGATCCCAGGTAACGAATCCCAAATTCCATCCACATCACCTCGGAGGTTGGCGATCCACCACAGTACGTTTCAGCCGACATTTTTTACCACGTACCACAAAACTATGGAACCAATTGCCGCCAGCAGCATTTCAGGACACATACGGCGTCCTTCAAAAAAAGAGCGTATTCCCACCTAAAAGGCCGGCAACGCATCTCTATGCCCCCTATGGTATAGCAGATATCGATGGGCGGCGGTGATCACTTACCATCAGGTGAACCGTTTGCTCGTCTGCCACTTAGGTATACCATAAAAAAAACGAATATAGCATATTTAAAATTTCGATTGATACTGGTGCTGTAAATAGTCATGGCGTATCAGGCAGCTCACTCGTCATTGACTTACATTAAAAAAAATCCTTGCTCTATACCGTTATACTAATTATTCATACTAAAAACATAGCTTTCAGCTTGTAAGCCTGAAACCCCTATTGTGGGGTGACAATGATTGATTCGCCGAAAGTTGATCCGCTAACGACTCCTGTGTTATGATGTAATCCTTTTAAACGCATTAACTTTCAGTGAAAAAATGAAACAAGTGTTTGACGAGGACGAAAAAACACCATAAGCATATCTTCATTACCCAGGGATAGGCATCTATTTACTTTGCCAAGCCAACCTTTATGGGGTACAAACTTTATCTTGGTTAACTCAGATCTGATTTTCCGAATCGAAGGCTCGTTTTGTTGCCTTGAGGATCGAACCCAGGACGAGCTGAAGATGGATATTGCCGTTTTATTGTATCCTTCGTCTTCAAATATTAATGTTAACGAAGTTACTACACATTTAATATTAGAGTATTCTTTGTGAAATGAGTGAGACTATGTAGTTAAAATCTTTTTGGTTAATTCGAAATTGAACCCAACACCCTCCGGTCCACAGCCCATTCACGACCACTAAACCAATGCGGCGGTAACTTACACAATCTGACTAAGTATTATTAATTTTATGAATGCGAAAGTTTGTGAAAACTTAAAACCAAATAAACCTTCAAAAGATACAGTCATCGAGTCTAAGGGTAAACATACGGTGAACTGTCGATATCGATACGATCAAAGCCGGGCCCCAATTAATTAGAACGCGGCCTAATCTCGCCGCGGCGTGAGGAGCCACGTCCATGGGTTTTTGATGGACGGGTTCAGGAATGTTTTTGGTAGACGCTGTATGGTAATTAGCTAACTGCGATTTACGACTTAACAGTTTTGAAAGACTGGAGGAATAGGAAAGGCTTGGTTGACAATATCGTATATTATTTTGAACATATTTTTATGGCTCGACGACGTAAGCTAGTAATTACCGTCGTTTCTATCCAGACCCTCACGGACGAAAACCAATCACCTATAAAATTACCATCAGCTGTTTTACTTACTTAGAAATCTTAAAGCCTCACTCATCGATAAATCAAAACATAAGATTACAAAATAAACGAGGATACACGTCATTTTGTCCGCATACTTAGAACGCCCTTCATTAGACGGGGGACCGAGTGTCCGCCCCTTAATGGCTACTTAACGGCTATTCAAAAGGCTCCCTAGCCGGCGGTATCTGCACCCTCACTGGATTATGAATATTGGAAAGTACGTGCATACCTCTAAGTGACGTTTCTTTTTATTTATAATTGTAAAATAATTATCTCTTTATCAAGTCAGTATAAAGTTGGATGGTACTAAACATTTTTTAAGAAATTTAGTACTATAAAAAAATACATTTTATTTGATGATTATTATTGTACAATAAGTGCCTCATTATTTAGTCAGTATATAGGCTTAGAGCTGAGAGAAAGATTACTTTAGTTTTTTTTTACGACGAGACGAACATTCCGCGCAGCTGATGATAGATACTACGGCCTCTAAACAGAAGCAACACCAACCAGAATTTGAATTGTGCGCTCGTCACCCCGAGACACAAGAGGTTAAGTCTCATACTGCCCAGTAATTACACTGGCTACAATGTCCTTCAAATCGGAACTCAACATTACGGTAGTCCCTACCCAGTCGGCCCCTCGCATGCGAGAGAGTAGAGACCTACCACCAGTAAAGTCTTTCCAAGGTATTTGAATTCTGCCTACCCGCGCTAGGCTCGCCTAATGGACTAAGACCTTAACCGTCTCAGTAGTAGAGAAGGCCGAGGAATACAACTGTATACAATGATGATATTATTTATTAACTATAACAAAATTACATCAAATAATTGTGTATGATATATAGTAATCTCAACGGACGGAAAGGACACGAGTCAATTCAATCTAGCAATATGGATTAATTTATGAATCCTGTATACGACTTATTCGTGTGCGGGTCAGAGTCAAACATAGCAAAATGATTATTGCATTTCAATTATTCTCGATAATATAAATGAGAAAGTATTTTTGATTGCATTTATTTCACAAGATTTTCATATTCATTCATTGCGATTGTTTTTCCATATTTTTTTACATCGGCATATCAACCAAATCCTGCAGTGGCCTTCTTAGACAGTATTGGAGCTTATTAATCCTTAAAAAAAATATTTTTATTCCAGTGAAAGCCCAAAATGCGTATAGAGTGCGAGAAAAAAAGTCTTAGCAATAAAAATATCAAAATCAAGCTAAGTTTATTATGTTTTAGGAAACGATTGTCCTCTTGTAGCATATCTGGTACCTTTTAAGTTAAATCATATTAGGCAGAACTATATCTTACCACAGCCTCACAAGGATATTAAAAAACCAGCTTTGGGGGCGTCACTTTTGCTTTTCGTTTTAAAGTTATAATTGCCAATACAAGACATACTTTTATTTTACTTACACCACAACATGGCGAGATTTTTTTATTATATATTCCTAGTCAGGCTATACGTTCTTACCTGTTGAGCATCCCTTTGCCCAAAATGTCCGATATAGTTTGGAAAGACGGTGAAGTTGTACGAGACGCGGTGCTGCTGACAGAAGCTGACGATGACGGGGAGACACACGCCAGGCGCCGGGTTCCTCGCGCCGGGCTGCTCCGTAGGCGCCGGCCACGTCACTATCGTCGACCGGTTCACTACTTGGGACACGTACTGTGGGAGACAAGGATGGTTATTAAGGTTCTTACATAAGCTAAATTTTTTATCCATGAAGGAGTAGACAAACTTGCAATACCGTGTAAATAATTACAATAATATCTGCAAATTTTGAAGCTTGCAGGACTTGATGGCCGCTAGTTAAACAAATCAGGACGTTCTTGCGCAATATATTGCTGCAAGAACTTGCTAGTGAAGTTAGCATTTGATGTAAAGTGCGCCCATGGCTATATCGGCTATTAACGTGTAATAGTTCAATTTAAAATCGCACATCAAACTATTTTCAGCTTAGAAATTTTAATACGTTTCCTCCTCACGGTTAATTATTATCACCATTGCAAACTTAGACCGGGTTTTGTCAACTGTAGTTATCTTTTTGTCAGGATCTTATTAAGCTGGACGCGCTCGCAGAGCTGAGAGTGCTCCAGGTGCTGCGAGCGCGTCCAGCTTAATAAGAACCTGAACAAAGATAACTACAGTAAAAACGGGGCCTTAAACTCGTTAAAATATTAGCACAGTAATTAATCATGTTCTTAATAACCTAACTTAAAAATATATTGATATTCGTTGCTTATCATTTACACCGTAGTGTGGTCTCAAACCGAAATTTTGGCAACATGTTTAATCGGTAAGCAGATTCCGAAATTTTCTTTCCACTAAAAACATCCGTAAAATAAAAAAGGAAAAATACATAAATAAAACCTTTGAAACTGACCTTAAAGAATCCCAGAAACATCAAAGAAAATAATAAAATGGAGTCCCGCGAAAACGTGAAGACGACACGTGAAAACCACACAGCGAAACAATACGATGCCTCGTTGAAAAAGTTAAACAAACGAAAATTAAAACAATGAGCACAAAGGATTCTAACAAGAGAATTGTAACACCGCGCGGGCACGAAGTCGCACAAATTGTATAGAAATTTTGGCATTGTGCGTACTTTAGGTGTGAAGGGGGCGACCTCCCGTTTAGGTGATGCAATTAATATTTTTTAGATACTATGTTAATATAGGCTGCGTTGTGTTAAATGAAATTGTAAACTTTAATTAATCACCAGAAAATACACAGTGTGAAGTGGTAACCCTTGAAGCATGAATGTTTTTAGGACAGCGCTGTGCAGTGCGTTACGGTTACCTATAATTTTAATTCCTTTTCGTTCTTCCTATTATTTATTTATTATTTATACATGATCATAACTATTACTATACAACCTGCCCGTCTCATAATTAAGTAGCATCAAACAAACATTACTCTGCCAACCCGCACTAGGCTAGCGTGCTGTACTAAGGCCTGAACCCACTCAGTAGTAAATTCGTGCTTAACAGCGGTCAATATCTAATACAGGGTTGGTATTGTTATTATATATTTTAAACATTAAAACAGTTGGCACTACCCATGTCCATTATAGATATCCCCCACCTGGCTACATCCCCCGCCTTTATTTTGATTGTTTCACGTAGAGAGCCACTTCGCGGCATGAACGATGGAAATTAAATACGCGCTCTTTGTGGGATCTCTTTACATTGGACAGGAACAATTGTTTTTCAATTTAATTTTCATATTTTAGTTAAGGTTATTGTATGAAACTGTGAATACACATTAAATTACATTAGAGCTATACTATATTGTGAATCAATATAACGTCATGTGTCCAAATTTTAATTATAAACAGATATTTGTTTGCAAGTTTGGATATATTTCTGAAACTCGGATTTCGAAAATTCTTTCACTAAGGAGAAGTTAAATGATCCTTATAGACTACTTTCATCCCGAAAACAGGCTTTTATGCCGAGAACGCACTTACGCGAGCAATAACTTGGTGTCTTTATAAAATTTGATCATGTTTTGAATTTTCGATACCTTTCATTATTATATCAAAAGAGAATCTTTTGGTCCTCGATTTTCGTATAAGAAGATTAAACACTCCCACAGCATTCGAGTTGTTTATTTCAACATGAATAAGGGAGGTAAAACGCCAAAGACGGATTGGGCAGGGGGATCGCGTGGGACAATTGTCCAAATAAACTTCGAGCGCCAATTAATAAGGTATTTAGGTATAGGTAAGCGTTATAAATTGGGTAAATTTTCGCGAATATATTTCAATTTATATTTCACGTTTATGATAAACTGTAATGAAGTGGGCTTGAAGGGTCGATGGGAGAGAAAGTTCCAGCAACAATTTTAGTGTTATTCTTTAGTTACCATTGACGATTCATTTTCCTCACTGGGTATTAAAGATTGAAAATTTCACTAGAATTTGTGTTTTATAATATCGACGGTAGAAAGCGGAAATGTCGTATCTCGGAAAATGGCCAAAATGACTTATTACTATATTATTGATCAGAAAAAAAAGCCGCATCGAATGGTCTAGGTCTCGTCTTCTTACGACGAAAAAAAATTATGATACGCCATCGATTTTTTTCTAGTTTTTGTACAGTTTATACAAAAAATTGCTGTAAATAGAGAAAAAAACGTTACATTTGAAAATAAAAGAGATACAACAATACGCCCAGTGTAAATAATTGTTACAACATTATTTTTCAATTATGGAGATTGATTTTCGGAGATACAGCATTTCTGTCGGCCCAAAATTTTACGTTGCCAGAGATGTGCGTATAATTATTGAAAAGTTACTACATTTCAAACATTGAATCGGATAGCGAAAATCACACTTACGTCATAGGAACAGAGTATTGTTTTTTTGTACAGTGATTAATACTTTGTCAATACGTCACTCTAGCCAGACCCGCTCCCGTCACTTCGCTCCTACCCCAACGAGTACCTTACCTACGCCATTCCGAACCAGTTTCTCGACTTCCAAAGCACTTCTTGAGCGACCGCTGCATCGCTCTCTTGCTAAACCCATAGTTTTGGCGTAGCGGGTGATCAGGGTGTACCGCACAGTTTCTTTCGAGGCGGCTTGCTTGTTGATCGGTTTCTTGCTTTGGGATCTGGTCGCCCTCTTCGATGCTTTTCATTGGTGGGAGGAGGCATTCGGACATGGGCAGCATCCGGCCCTGAAGAAGGTGGAGACCATGAAGGCTTCCCTACGTCGAGCTGACGTGGAGGAGTGGCGTATCAGGCCGGAGGCCCTGACAGCGGGGTTCAGGGTTGTCGCGGTAGTGCGCCCGGTTTACTGCGTGGCTGGACAGGCGCCATGGCCCGGCTACGTTTCACTTGATACAGATACTTACTGGGCATAGCTGCTTCGGTGAGTAACTGTGTCGAATAGTAGGCGCAGAGGTTTCGGCTGTTTGTCATCATTGTGACAACTGCCCGCTGGATACGGATCAGCACACATTGGAGTTTTGGTCAGTATGGGACGAGGAGCGCAGCGCTCTCAGAGCAGTCGTCGGAGGAGACCTCTCACTGCCGGCCGCGGCCGGTTCTATGGTCGGCAGCCAGAGGTCATGGCGTGTGATGGCCCACTTCTGCGAGGTGGTCCTCTAGCAGAAGGAGAGTGCCGAGAGGGATCAGGAGCGCGAAGATACCTCCCGCCACCAGAGGAGACGTAGAAGACGCTAGGTGGAGGACTGACCGGCATCTCCCACCGTATGGATTGGGGGCGTTTGGAGAAGTCCACCACGGTACGGTACGGTGCCTGTCGTAAAATACGACTAATAGGGGCCACCGGGGTAGGCGGGCGGGCGGCAGGGGGTACTATACCATACCATATCAGCCCTGTATTATATACTGCCCTCTGCTGAGCACGGGCCTCCTCTACAACTGAGAGGGTTTAGGCCTTAGTCCACCACGCTGGCCTAATGGGGGTTGGCGGACTTCACATACCTTCGAAATTCAGAGAACTTCTCAGGTATGCAGGTTTCCTCACGATGTTTTCCTTCACCGTTAAAGCGAGCGATAATTTACAACGAAAACACACATAACTTTTTTAGAAAAGTCAGAAGTGGGTTTGGTCAGAACCCTTGGGTTTGGAACCTGCGGACATTTGTCTCGACAGTCCGTTCCACTCCCAACTAGGCTATCGCCGCTTCAAGCAGGGTAGTTCGTCTTTAATGTCGTATTATCTTTTAGTACAATGTTGCGATCTCAGTGATGGAAGATAGCGTGGAAAGTAGGTCTCACGCTGCCCTTGACGCCGATTTTTTCCAACTCCTCCCTATGTTTCTATTTGATTGATTTCATTGCGGGTTAAAGACAGATTAGTGTTCCCTGAGATTCGCCGAGCTTCACCGCTCGGTATCATAAAATGCGTGCCACTGCTGATCCTGGCTTACAAGAGTTGCAGTGGCGGGCGTGAGGGCGGGATAGTCACTGCCATTGATGCCGAAAGCGTAGTTCGATGCTTGGGGGATTCTGAGCCCCCCCACCCCCCAACAACAGGAGACAAATATAGTTAGAGCTGAATAGAAAAATTACTGTTTATTTTGTTTATTTATTTGTTTTTTTTTGTCCTTACATTCTTAAAAAGAAAATAAAAGCGTTTAGTAAAAGATACAGCATTTTATTTTTATAACTTTTATGATACTGCTTGTATGTAAGACGTGGTTTTTTTCATAAACTAGTTCGATTAAATCATATACAGCAATATAAACATGATTGGCATGGTTTTTATTTGAGATACAGCAGATCCATCGCATCGAAATCTTTATGTATCTTAGTTGGTCATACATTTCACCTCACAGATAAAACATTTCTGCTGCTCGACATTAAAACATCGACTGCTGTAACTAGTACAAAATCAATGAAGTAGTAACTTTAGGATATTTCGGTTAACCGTGGAAAGTAAGGTTTAGATTTTTGGAAATATGTTCCAAATCTCAACTTTCTATCGTCATAAATTTACGAGTTATGAATTTTTTAAATCGTTTTTTGGCTCTGGTGTAAAGTTGGATATTTCGAGATACGACAAAATCGCTTTTTACCGTCGATATTTAACCTATAATCTATATGAGGTACAGTTTGTTATCCAAATATAAACATAATAAGTATGAAAAGTGTAATTAATGTTGACGTGCCTAAATATTTGAGTCTATGGTCACTAAGGGCTGCTTATAACACAAAATCAAATATTATTTCATTTTCCATATCATTTAGGTACTAAAAAGTAACAACGCAGGAATCAGACTTCGTTTTCAGTCAATTCAACCGATAACAGACGCAGTACTAAGCCTTTGAATGCATTGCTCATTAATTATGAGGACGTGTTAAGCCCCCACTCAATCCTACTAATATTATAAACGCAAAAGTTTGTAAGTATGGATGTTTGTTACTCTTTCACGCAAAAACTACTCAACGGATTTCGATGAAATTTGACACACGGGTAGATTATGTCCTGGATTAACACATAGGCTACTTTTGACCCGGGAAAATATAAAGCGGGACTTTTATCCCGGGAAAACTCATTCACGCGGTCGGAGCCGCGGGACAAAACCTAGTTCCAAATAAGGCCCTGCCCGTTTTATCAAAAGTGCTCCTCATCAATAAATCCATGATAATCTTTATATTAAAAGGAAGTATTCTTTGTTAAATGGACTAAGGCTTTAACCCTCTCAGTTGTAGAGGAGGTCCGTGCTCAGCAGTGGGCAGTACTTAATACAGTGCTGGTATGGTATGGTATTCTTTGTTACTTTTTGCGGACATATTTTGACATGTTTTTCTTTTGGGGAAGAAGCAGCTGTAACTTCGCTAGATGAAAGCATCGTCGAATCGCAGATCGCGATTTTAACTTTCATTATGCCCAGATTACACAAGCAATTATATCCTTCAAACCGAAACACAACTGCTGCTTAGCTGCAGGAATAGACAATATGGGTACCCTACACAGACACGGGCTTGTAAACGAGAAACTTACCACCTAGGTATTTATATTAGTGAATTTTTATAATAAACACACATATATATTTCATCCGTTACAATACATAAGCTTCTTAGGTACTGCTAAAATATTACCATACACGTCTCGTGGTTTCACGCCGTTACGTTTCAAATAAGACTTATACGCTGTGACATTTCACTTAATCTATTTGGCTGCTGTAGGGGTCTCATATAATGAGTGCTTAGACTCAGATACCACGAGGCGGGTTGGTAGACACAGTACACACACCTTCAAAGTTGTTACTTACGCAGGTATAGTTATTGCTTTGCGATGAATTAAACGTAACAGGAAAATCATGGCGGGCACCAATCGATAAGAAAGAGGTAGAGGCGTACTGTATACGTGTTTCTATACAACATGAGTGGCCCGTTCGACCTGACCTAAAACATTTTGCAATCTAGCACTAATAATCAAGTAATTCCAATAAATTTCTCTTAAACGAGGCAGCGTAAACGCGATACTTTTGGAATTTTGGGCCTTTATATAAATACTAGAAAAATGATGAGTATCTAGACATGGCGCACTTTATACCTTAGGCTCTAAGGATAAGAGGCATACCAGCATCAACCTAATATGCTAATTTTTATTGACATACCTGTACAGCAGGGTTGGCTCGGAAGTACGCGAACAGCGCGCCCGTGATGGCGAGCAGCGCCACCGCGTTTAGTGCGAGCTGCATCAGCCTGAACCGGTGCGGAGACGTCTCTGTTCCCGCGCCGCGCATATCGCGCAACATCTACACGATAAAATATACGACATTAAACCCTATTAATGGGATCTATCACCCACATGAGTCCACTGCTGGACATAGGCCTCCTCTAAAAATTTATAGACAGACTTGTTGAAAGCGGCCTGCATTCAGCGTGCTCTTGCGACCTTCGTAAAGGATACCTATAAAGATTCATCATCGTCATCAGCCACATGAAGTCCACTGCTGAACATAGACCCCCCTAAAAGGATTACATTTTTTTAAATAGAAACTTTAGAACTGTACAAAACCAAAATAATACAATAAACGGCCGTTTTCAAAAAACGTTTGCAAAGTTTGTATGGGACAACGTGATATAACTTAGAATAAACCTTTTTTAACAGAATTGATGAGAGACGTCGACGATGTCGTGTTTTATTAAAATTCATCCCCTAACGGAGTTAAAAAGGGGTAGAAAGTTATTTTGGCATTGTTTTGCTTCGAAGTTGACATTAATACTCCTTATTGCTTTTGATTTCAAACACATTCAATTAATTTCTTCCGTTGATTCAAACACATGTTTGAAAACTCAATCCGATTTTATTCAAAAAAGGTTGAACTCACCTAAAACATAAGCAAATACTATTTAAAATTGGAATGTCTCGAAAGTCACCGTACTATATTAGTACCTCATTTGAAGGTTTCAATGTAATCGAGGCAAATATACTGACCGGTTGTTCTCGAGGAGAGTCTGTATTTATTCCTAGGGTTCCCCTAACACCATCAAATCACCCCTTCGAATTCAAGAGAATGCAGTTTCCCATCAAAGTCTGCTTCGCAATAACTATAAACAAAGCTCAAGTTCAAACTCTTAAGAGGCAGTATACGAAATTTCAACTATTTCAGTCAACTTTTCATCGTGATTATTCAAAAAATAAACTGATCTGATTAATTTCTAATACATCATCGGAAAAACTATTTCAACGCTAATAAAATAAACGAGCCACATTTTTCATATCTTTCTTTAATTTCAATCTATCCAACAAGTTCCAATGTCTGTTTCAGAAATTTTGTTGTACGGAGACTCAAACATGTTCCCGTTTTCAATCAAAATCGTGCTTTAAACTAACTAACGAAAGTTACTGTTTATTGGTATAAAAGTCGCCTTAATTATGAAAGAGAAAATTTCTGTATTTTCAATGTAAAATCATACAAAATGAAAGTGTTAACGCAGGGAAACTTTTTTCGCGCGAAAAATAATCACTTTCATTAAGGTAGCGGGAATAGACTTGAGGGAAAGCTGGTTCTCTCACGGCCAGTTGTATGTGGCGTGCTCCAGAGTAAGCGCACAGAGTAGCCTGGTGATTCTAGCTCCCGAACGAAAAACAAAAAATATTGTTTACACAGAAATACTGCGGTAGGTGTGTAGTATTTCGATTTCGTTGTAATAACATAATACCCCCGTGGAACTTTCACCAGATCAAAGGTGGATCTTTGTGTTCACAAAATATAACAAAATTTTATTTTATTTTCATGTTTATTTAACCTTTAAATCCTTACACTATAATAAAGATTGTTATATTTTATAAGTTTTACTATATTCATGTTTTATGTATAATTGTACTGTTTGTTTTCCTAATAAAATAAAACAAAGTATTCGAACATTTGAACATAATTATTTATATTATAACAAAATTAATAACGTAAAAAACTAATTAAAAATCCTATTAGAACCATTTTCTACTTCTACGCGGATGAAGCCGCGGGCAAAAGCTAGTTAATTATATAAATCGAAAAGCGTCGGTGTAGCCTTTAGGTGTACATTTTTTTAATACATCAATGGTGTACATAGACACTTTATAAAGTCATTTGAAAACATTATTAGGTATTTTATGGCATAATCATTGATGTATTAAAAAACCCGGCATAATACTATATTTAATAAAAAATATATTAGTTATTGTTCTGCATTTAACGCAGTATTCTTACACATAACTTATAAAAAAGAAAAAAATTGCCCTTTGCGTCCTAATAGCTAAGACCGGCCCTGCAAGCAAATATAATCTCACTCTCTTATTTAAGCGCGCTAAACTTGTATATATATATGTAATTGGTTTATCGGAAACGGCTTGTCCGATTTGGATGGAATTTCGGATTTGGATAGTCTGAGCTTTGAAAATGAAATTGGGGTATTCATTTTTTTTTATCTACCCCAAACTTGTGGGGTTATAAAGAGGGAGATGCTAAACTACTGAACCAATTGTATTTAAATTTGGTTTGAGGATCTCTTGAAACTTGAAAATAAATATGTCATATTTAGTTTTTTATTAATCCCTAAATAAGAAGGTTAAAAGGGAAAGAAAATAAACTGTTTATTTATTTATTTATTTATCAATTAAGTATCACACAAGCTTACAGTGGAAATACACCAAGACGCTTGAATGAAAAAAAACTACATACAAACAAAACAAAAGAATAGAAGAATATCAATAAAAAATCAATTACTTACGAACTACATTTTAGGAACAGCTGTTGAACCGATTATGGTGAAATTTGATATAGATGTACCTTGAGTATAAATATGGGATATTCATATTTATTAACCACTAACTTAAGGCAGCTAAAGGGGGTGAAACTAAACGGCGGAACATATTATTAAGACCAAATTTGGTGCGGATATCGTAAACGAAGATAATAAATATACGATATTCGTCTTTTATCAATTCGTGACAAAGTGAGACAACGGATGAGAATTGAACCATGTATCTGCTCGTGATGTAATTCAATATGGAAAAATTATGAAACCAGAGATTTAATTTAAAATCTGAACCGCTAAAGAACCTTTTTTTTATTAGTAAGGTAACTGTAGGTATCGAATCATTTGACTACAGTCGTGAATATTTTCTTAAAATGGAAAATATTATTAAGAGTTAAGACCTACTTTAAAGTAATAAATACCATGTGTAGTATTAAAAAATCACCCGAGCAAGGCTCGGTCACCCAGGTACTGTTTGTTAAGGCACGCGATACTGACGACACTCATATACCGAGGAATGAGCAATGGAAGCAGTCCCTGGGACGTCCTCGCAAATAATTTCATGTTCAAATTATTAAAAACTGTTTTTGCAAGTAAAGGAAATCTCTCTATGCATATAATGAGCGTCAATGTTATTATCTATTACACATTATAAGATTTATGTCAACTTACTTT
The DNA here is from genome assembly GCA_947568825.1 of Sphinx pinastri. Lineage (NCBI taxonomy): Eukaryota > Metazoa > Arthropoda > Insecta > Lepidoptera > Sphingidae > Sphinx > Sphinx pinastri. The sequence goes on from OX387617.1 coordinate 922,264, forward strand.
CATGTTATGTTAATTAAAATGATTATCAAACAGTTCACTTCTTTTGCGTTAGTGTTCAGAGGCTTTGTGCGGATTATATTCCCAAATACGACATTATCGTTTTTAAATCTTCGAAACCTAGACTGATATAAAAATAACTCTTTCTTAGAAAGACAAACTATTCCTAATCTAAAAACAAAATTTTGATAGTTCAAGATTATCATGTAAGTAAAGCAACGAGCAAAACAGCAAAGGATTAATCCCTCTTATCGTATCATGAAACAGACGAGACCATTGTATTACAAGAACATTTCTTATATCTGCGATAATAAAGAACGGCTATACGTCTCGGAAGCATTCAAAGGAACACAATAGCTGTAAGTAAAAGGATCCGAGTGGTCGGAAACCTGTACAAATCGGCTGCTGGGCTGGTTATCCGGTGCATCTTGCACCAGCTAACAAAGAAACGATCGCTCGTTCTACCACTACGAGAGGTGTAAGGCTTGGGCGGAAGCGAACTGAATATTTCACAATTAATAACAAGTAGATTCGGGAAGTTCCTCGCAGTATCGCGGCTTGCCAAAGGGCGCTTATCTTGAAGCATTGAAGTATGAAAATGTAAAAATAAAATTAGTTACACCATATATTATATTTAAATCTAGCAATGTTAATCATCTCTCGTTAGCCGATACTATATCTGTAAATCTCTCCCTTGCAGTCAGGTGAATTAGAGTCACTTTGACGTACACGTATAAGGAAAAACTACAGGATTTTCGACTTCTAGTCTCGGAAATCGTTTTTTTTTTATTGCCAGTATAGGCAGACGAGCTAGCGGCCCGCCTTATGGTAAGCGGCCACCGCTGCTCATGGACTCGGCGATTTCAGGGACACAGACAAGACGCTGCCTACCGTGGGGACAATAGTCTTTTTAAGCCTGGTTTGAAGAAGGACAGGTCATAGCGCTCAGGGAACACCGACACAGGTAGTTCATTCCAGAGCCTACACGTATGTGGTAGAAAAAAACGCTGGAACCGTTCCGTTCGGGAACGTTACGTCTCCAGGTGGTAGGAATGAACTCTACTGCGGTGCCGAGTGGTGCGACGGTAGAAAGGTGACGATGGTACCATCTTAAACAATTCCTCGGAGCATTCCCCGTGGAACAAACGATAGAATACACAGAGAGACCCAAAGTCTCTCCGCAATCCTAACGGCTCCAGTTTGTCCGTGAGATTGGCATCATCGACGAATAGAACAGCTCGGCGCTGTAAGGAGTCAAGTGGGTCGAGATGGTATTTTGGGGCACCTGCCCAGAGATGAGAGCAGTACTCCACGTGGGGCCGGATTTGCGCTTCGTAAAGCGTTAACCTATGACCTGACGTGAAGTACCGCTTGGCTCTGTTCAGGGTGCCCAACTTTTTACTTAATATTCAAATTAAGCAGTTATAAATTATTTTGTAATTTATTGTAGTGCCTAAAACTCTAACTGCCTTGGTGGCGTACCTAGTTGTATTACGGTATGACTGCAATGCTGAGGTCTTGGGTTCGATCCCCGGGTCGGGCAAAGAGATATTGGGTTTTTCAACTCAATATTCAGCCTGGAGACTGGAATTTGTGCCTGATATGGCGATAGGCTCGCCCCCTATCACATCATGGGACGGAATAAGCACGGCGAAAAGTGGATGCACTAGTTGCGCGTCTGCCTACCCCTTCGGGGATAAAAGGCGTGAGTATGCGTATGCTATAACTCTGGTAAAAACTCCAAGACCAATTTAATCGCAACAACCGTATTTTTACACCACACGTTCGAGAAGGATTTATGTAAGCTAGCATCGGAGAGGCTCTCAGCCGAGCGCCGGGTTAACAAGCAATACACACTCCGTACATGAGCTCATGTCTTCATACCCGCGCGGTATCATTGGAGAGGTAAGCAGAGATAGAGCAGTATGTGACAGGATTCCGCAAGTACCGCATACATCTTATCAAGTACGTTGATTTGTATTATTTTTAAGAATCAATCGCCTGACTGACGACGACCACTTTGGGACCAAACGTTAGTTTAATAGTGTCAGAAAACCTCACATCAAGTTTTGGTCCATTTGGGAATCGAATCAGGGACCTATCTCTATCACTTTCAAATCGAAGAAACGCACGTTAAGTACCGGTCTAAGGACCTTAAGTACAGAATAATTACGCTCACAATTTTAAAATCGAAAAAGTGCTTCATATCTTTAAATAGACAAAACGGTATCCAGATGAACTCTTATACATACAACCAACTAGCTGCTAAGCCTAAGTTTTGTCCACAGAAGACCCAATCACAACCACAAAAGCGTAGGGAAAACTATCTCAACGATTGCACAAAGCAAAGTACACGAGCCAGTGCATTAAAGGCCTTCTAAGGAAACAATCTGCCATACAAGTAGGGTTGCCGCGTCGTCAAACCTAATAGCCGGACAGACCAGCCAGTTTGGCCGGATATTTGGGTAAAAAGGCCGGACACCCTAAATTATTAAGCATTTTGTGTATTAAATTAATATGATTTATTGGCGCCCCATTTTTCCGGTGACATTTTTTTTTAGCTCCCCAGTGTATTAATTTTACGCATTTTGCCGCCCCCCTAAAAGTCACTGGTCAATTGTTAAAAGTCTAACAAAAGCCGGACAAGCCGGACATCGTTTAATTTGGCCGAACACGCATTTAAAAAGCCTATGTCCGGCTTCATCCGGACGCCTGGCAACCCTACAACCCTACATACAAGTACACAAGGGAAGCAATCTTGGCCCGAGTAAACATTATATGTGTCTTGCCGCACTCACTGCGCCGGAATGCTTACATATCACAATTTTCTTGTTTTAAACAGAGAACGTTAAATCTTATTGCTTTTTAAATAAGACTGGCTTTTATTCCTTGGTTGAATATTATGTGAATAATCTATTTAAATGAGAATAGCATTAGTTGTATAGCTATATTCTCTTATAATAAACGTGCTTGATCATATTTTAATTTTGACCATGCCACGTCACCCTTACCCTTACACCCAAGAGGCGCTAAAAACATCCATAATAAAAACTAGTAAAATAAGTATTTATTTTGCGTAACAATATTCCCGGGCTGTGCGGAGCGAAATTGAATCAAATAAGGTAAACACAGGTGTCGCGTCGGAAAATTTCATTGGCACAGTGTTTACCGCCACGCTGACTTTATTATAGTGGCCTTTGTACGGAAAAACTGTATTTAGGCTTTCGATACACTGCGGAATTGACGTCACATTTCCCGTGTAACGTCTAGCATGTAATTTGAGACATCATGAGCATAAGAAATGTCGGAATGATTCTGGCGAACGACGAGGAACATCACGATTATCGTCGACATTTTAATTGGAGAGGTACTTGCCATTTCTAGTCCACTCTTTTAGCTAATCCGCGGACAGAAAGAAAGACCGTCAAATAGATAGACAGACAAACCGACGTATAGACGGACAGTCATGGTGAAACTATAAGGGTTTCTTGTTGACTACGCAACCTTAAAAAATCACATCGAATAGTCCTCACTGGAAAAAGGAACTGGCATCATGTCAGTTTTGTTGTAGACTCTTATGGTCGCAGCGAAACCCTAAACATGTACCCTGACTTTTTCAAGTTTGAAAGCTGAACTCACATTAAAATGATCATGACAACTAAATTTACTTAAACCATCAACGCCCGCTTATACAGGATGTCACAAAATGGCAGGACAAACTTAAAGGGGAGATAGCTTGAATGGTGCTCTACCAGACATGAAAGTTTTTTTCATTATCGAAGTTAAAAGTTGTGTAAAATAATTTTCCGAATAATATTTGTGAGAGAAAGTGTTAATTTTTTCAAGGATTTTGTATGATATTTAATAAAATGATTATGGGTTATGGTAAACCCACTACTCCCAAATCTGCTGTAGAAAAATTAAGAAAATATGTGATTATTTGCTCGTACAGCAACAAAACATTGGTCAAAAAAGGGGATTTTTCTGAAAAAGTACAAAGTCCTCAATATTTCGAAAACGGTGACACTTTAACAGAGGTAATATCTCCCCTTTAAGTTTGTACTACCATTTATGGGACACCCTATATATAGATATAAGCGTATTTTCCTATATACTCGGACACCGGTGTCCACCGCGGGCGCTGACGGGTTAAACCAAAAAAGTCTAGACATGTCACTTAGACTACTTTGGTTCGTTGGACCTGTGAAGTATTACCAAATAAATGTAAGAAATATAAAAACTCCATTCGACCGCGCCAAATGAAGACGGCCGCGTTCAGTCCTAACCGATCCAGAGGACGATATCACTCTGGCCATTCGCAGTAAGAACGAGTTCCTAAAACTCCTACACTCCACACGACCGCAGTTCCATCCTCGCCGCGTTCCCCGTCGCCCTCCCGACCCGGGTGCCGACGAAATAAATGGATAGGATTAGGTTAAACACCAACCTTCCCCACTAATCGTTGATGTCTCATCTTCTCCCAGTGACCGTCCTGAGCCGAGGTTCGTAACCCGTTAGTAGGTTGCCCTCAGCATGGTTACTTAAATAAAGGGTTGCGAGCGCCTAAAGCGTTCACCCGAAAGTCCGGTGTGGCCAGAAAAGCCGACTCGCGTCAGGCTACTGGCCGGTAGGACAATTAAAAAAAAAAAAAAAGTATAAAAAATAATGGAGCAAAATAACCTAAACAAACGACATAAAACCATTTAATTGTATAAACACAACAAAAGTTAACATCTCTATTGTTTCTTTGTTGTGTTTGTTATTTAGTTTTGTACTTTGTATTGATTTACATTAGGTAAATACTTTTGTTAGCTATCAATTAACTATATTAATCGTTTTTTTTTTGTTTAGACCACGACAATACGACGTTTCTTTAAATATTCGAATATAATGTTCGACTTAATTTTTTGCCTGGAGAAGAGATACTCTCGCGCAGTTCAAGACTAAGGAATAAATTATATTTCTTTTTATGCCTGTAAAAAGACACAATTTATGTTACTTGTTCCGTTAAAATAGGAGTCGAACCCAAACACTCAGTTTTGGAGAGTTCTAACTGTCCGGAACTCTATGAACCCACGATCCTTTGTCGCTCAACTCATGAAAAAAAATATATAAAAAATGTTACGAACCTACGTTTTAAATTAACTTCTAATTGCAATAGTTGACAAAGAATAATGGAGTCAGCTCGTTTCCTCGGACAGTTAGCGTCGCCCAACCGACAATACAAATTAAATGGATAGAACGGCCACACGCGCAATGAGTAATGCCGTAACATTACCATGCAGTTTTATTGCAGTTCTTATTTGTATTTTGCAACTGGGTACAATTAAAACTGAAAAACTGCAGTGTCGCGATTGGATGGGACGACTAAAAAGTAAATTAGTTATCATTGAACGTTTCTTTTGCGGAATGTTAGATTAAGTAGTTAAATAACTGTAAATATACAGAATTTGACGTTAATAAAGTATCGAAATCGAGTGGACGATAGCCTAGTTGGGAATGGAACGGTCTGCCGAGACAATGTCCGCAAATTCAAAACCCAAGGCACACACCTCTGACTTTTCGAAGTTACGTGTGTATTGTTTATCAATTATCGTTCGCTTTAACGGTGAAGGAAAACATCGTGAGGAAACCTACATACTTGAGAATTGTCCATAAGAATTTCGAGGGTATGTGAAGTCTGCCAACCCGCACTAGGCCAGCGTGGTTGACTAAGGTCTAACCCCTCTCAGTAGTAGAGGAGGCCCGTACTCAGCAGTGGGCAGTATATAATACAGGGCTAATTGCATTGCATTGCAAAGTATCGAAGTATAAGACAAGTAACCAAAGAAAGTACTGAATTAACTTACCCTGTGATGCAAGGACATGTTGCTTCCGTTTTGGAACCTGACGATCGTCTGTAGCGACGCCGGCGTGGACATACTCTTGGTTATGGACGAGTTGCCCGACTCTTTCTCTTGCTGTTCCTTTAGCAGGAGACCGCGGGCGATCTTCGCGTTTAAACTCTTATTCACATGTTGGTGAGGCAACAATGGCGCCTCCATAGTCTTCGTCGTGTACGACGGCGACGACGTCTGACTAAACGAGTCTGAAGAGACATTAGAGTCTTGTCTCACACTTATATTCGAGCCTGAACTTGGCGATCTCTTTACAGGCTGGTTGTTCTGCGGCGCTGGCGTGTACGGCGTGTCGGGCATCTTCTGCGGCGGTCTTCTGAGAACCGGAGGCTGCGGATTCTTATTACAGTCTAGTCTTGGCTGAGGCGGTATTGGGGCGACCGTTCTTCTGTTGCCGTTGGGGTCTGTGGCTGGAGTGGTGGCAGGCGGGCGGGGCGGCGTGGGTGGCGGCGCGCGACGCGGCGGCTGCGGCGAGGCGCGGCGCGGCGGCGCGGGCGGCGGCACGGGCAGCGCCGCGGGCGCCACCGCCGCCGTGCGCTGCGGGACGGGCGGCGGCTGCGGCGGCAGCACTGGCTGGATTTGGGGCGGTGGTTGCAGCTGGGAAAAAATTAACTACTAACCACCAATTTCACCATTATCATCTGCAATCAACAGAGATGCAATCAAAGTATGGAAACCATAATATCTTCATTAATCTTATAGCTAAAGGTGTGCCCAATTAGGAAAAAAAATCATATAAAACGTAATTTTAAAAATAATAATGTGAGGTAGATTTTAAGTATATGAAGCAATCGAATAAAAGATTCTCAAATAATACACATAAGACGCACAGTCCTCCCGAACGCATTGTGTTAGCATTTTCATAGTTTTTTTGGCTTTGTTTATCTGACAGCCAACTGAAGTTAAGTGGTCTCTGTTAAAAATACCGAAATTTACTCCAAAGCGACCAGTTAAAAGGTCGACATAAACTGCAAAGAGCTGTAGCTTGATTTCGTTTACGTAACGCTAAGTGCTCTTGCCAGCACATTTAGTGCACTACATAATAAAACCGGCTTCTATTTAACATTGCAGTCACTAGGAATGCCGTGTTAAAAGATTAAGATCATTACTTTTTGGTGTCTGATTGCGTCCATACTGCATAGCAACGGGAAACGTTAAAAATAAGGATACATTCTTGATGAGACAAGTAAATCATTTGTGGTGCTAAACGCCACGTTTGTCTAATAATAATTTTAGAAAACTACGTAGACCTTGAAATGATAAGGTCTACGTAGTTTTCTATCTTGGTTAAAGTCTATTCCAATTTGAAGTCGACGCCATACACATTTTTTATGCAGAATGTAGTTGTCTTATTTTGACGCTCAGTAGCCTGCCTGAAAACTTCTCTGGGATAATAATTTTATCAAGCCTTAAAGCCATAGTCTTACCTTGGGTATATGCGGCCGTGGCGGACCCAGTCGCGAGGGTGGGCAGTAGGGCAGCGCGTCCGAAGGACAGTACACGAAGCCTGAGGGCCGCATCGGCTGCGGCGCGCACGCGGCCGTGGAGTGTCGCCGCGGCGTGCCTGATGACGGCCGCAGCAGCTCCAGGAGTTTCTCGCCAGGAGTCGCGGCGAGGCTGCCGGCGCGCCCGCATCTGGTCATAAAGTCTTTGAAGATGAAGGTGGAGGTCATATTGTCAAGAGATAGGTGTGATCGGGAATAAAGACGCTGACACGATTTATTTTGAGGCTAATTTATTATGACTGAAACTTTTTACGCAATGTGAATACTCACACTTAAAAAAATATGTGAATTGACAATTTGTGGCTTATCTTTGAGATAAATTGGGATTGGCAAGGTAGAAGACATACCTATTAGACACTACACTTGAAGCTAAACCTGAGAAACAAACACCGCTGTTCAAATTTTTTATTTATTTTATGTCCCTAACATGCCCTACCAACCACACTAGCCATTAACCTAATAACCCCCAAATTTCCATACAGCCGATCAAATTGATCGATTACAGTCTATTAACGTCGACCCACGTTGATTACAGGTGATTGTCCACGTTGATTGCGGCGCGTGATTAAACGTCCTGCTAATGAATGGACGGAGCCGGACGTGGGATATTAGGGCTGTGGAACTGGTAGTGGGAGACAGCGATTTAGGGTTTCCTGATTGTTAGTGTATGAAGCTTTAATGTGATACTAGGGGTCGCTCGCGGCGTCATTCGCGTTTAAAGCCTTTTCCGTTACAATAATCACTGTAGTAATCCATAGTGTCGAATCTATACTAATAAAAAAGAGGAAAGATTTGATTGATTGTTTGTTTGTAATGGATAAATTCAAACACTTCTAGACCGGTTTTGAAAATTCTTTCCCAAATAGGAAGCTACATTACTCCTGAGTGCTATAGGCTACTTTGTATCCCGGAAAAACTTTTTCACGCGGGCGGAGCCGCGAGCAGAAGTCTAGTATTTAATATAATAGATTTAAAAATATTTTATTTCCTACTGCAGCAACGGGAGTAAATTACCGGGATAAAAGTAGCCCATGTGTTAATCCAGGACATGGTCTGGATATGTCAGGATATGTGCCTAATTTTATGCAAATCCATACAGCTATTTTTAGGTTCACTTGTAACGAACATTCAAACATTTGCAATTATAACATTACTAAAGAGTTAAGAAGAAAGATAAGATGTTTGATGCGCAACAATTAAATAAATTCGGAATCATAACTTTTCGGCCTCAATTATAGAGGAATGAAACAATTATTATTATGCGTTGTTGATTTCAAGGGTAGAAATGATTCGTTGAGCTTCTGGAAATGTCCATAGCAAGACACAGACATACAGTAATAAGTTTTATTGGGTACAATACTGTCAGAGGGTGACTACTATATTTTTTACCCTGATGTTCAAAATTACAAAATACACAAACAGCGAAGTCTAAAATAACGTTGAAGAGAGAATTTACATCCATCTAATCTACGGTACGCTAGAACTTTACTGGTCCTATTGATATCTATTTATTTAATGTTTTCATTTGAAACGCTACATTTAATCTCAAGATGCTGAGTGACGTAATTAATGGTCCTCCATTTCCTGGAGAGTTCGCCTTTATCTGATCAAACTTTATATTACACAGGTTGAAAAGACGGTCAATTAATACTAATTTGGTAATTAATATTTTCGACATAATGACTATATTCTTGGATGGGTAGGTAGGGGCGTAATTTATGCACTCACGGTTCGCTAATATTTCCGTACTAATTCATATCCCGAACAATTCGAGTATGTTTTTAGATGAAAAACTAAACAAATTTTATTTCCAATCCTGAGAACGGATTCCAGAAACTCATACGACTTATATGCCACTAGCTCCATAAGGCAAGTTCAAATTACTTATGACTAGGTGCTGCTCGTGGCGTCGTCCGCCTGAAAAAACTTTCCCGGGGTAAAAATGATATATTTTTGCGGGCTAAAAAGTAGCGTAAATCCATTATTATTGTTCAAGCTTTCTTTGTGCGCAATTTCATCAAAATCGGTTCAATCGTTTTAAAGCCGCGAAAGCGTAACAGACGGACAGTTACTTCTGCATTTATAATATGAGTATGGATATATTAATGTTGTTCTTTCCTTCGAATATTTTTTTAATGCATTGAATGACGAGACGAGCATGCCGTTCGCCTGATGGTAAGCGATTCGACCACCCATGGTACCCACCCAGCCGGACTCTTACATATGAGAGTCCTACCACCAGTAAATTAACTCTTCCTACCAATTATGCATCTGCTTTACATACATTTCTAGAACCATTTCCAACAATTCGAAACTCCCGCACGTTTCGTGACATATTTTCTGAACCCAAAAACAAATACACCCATGTTACGTATTGTGCGCTTTGAGTATTTACCATCAAAGATTGTGCGTAAATATACGCAGAGTCGCGTAGTTTACACACAGCAATCAGCGAGCGTAATGACGGTACGAGGGGACAGGTCAGCAGTGGATAGGTCAGTTCGTTTGTCCTATAACTTCGTTTGAAAGATATGAAGTCTACCAACTGCCTATCAGCACTAGTCTAATATAGCGTATAACTTCTGAGTTGTAGAGGAGGTTCGTGCCCAGCAGTGGGTCATTATATAATACTGTGTTGGTATTATTGTTAATGCTGTATCAAACAACTTAAAAAATGCAGTGGATAGTACTCAATATTGGTACTTAATTGATAGCGACAATTATGCAGTGTACGGCGCAAATTGCGAGAAACTGGTCCCTAATATAAAAAAGTGGGGGGCGCAACTGTCCAACAAGAAGACGTTTGTAATTTAGATAAAATTAGGTTTTAATAGCATCTCGAGACATGACTGGGCTGAAAATTTGGATCTAAGATTGTCCAGCATCCTTGTCACAATAATTGAACTAGCACCGAAAGCCCTCGACAACACCTCGGGTCCGGAATCCATGCCCTTCATAATTCCTTTTACATAACGCTTATAATTTCCTCAGACGGCTGACAGGGAATAAATCTTGCGACGGCGTCACGGCGCGTCTCGCTGCGTCATACGCGAATGACGGGATAAGCTTGAAGCTTTGAATCTTAAAACCCTGTTATTCTAGTACTTTGTTTTATTTTAAATGTGAAATCGTTACTTAATGTTTTGCGTCTTATTCCTATTTTACGCAGCAACGAATTGAAATGACTGAAACAAAAATCGTGTTCAATGACTAAAAGATTTTATTAGTGGAAAGGAAAAGGAGATGATTTAGCTATAAATATAACAAAATAAACAAACACACATCACGCCTTTATCCTCGAACGGGTAGGCAGAGGTGCAGCCAGGGCATCCACGATTCACTAAGTGTGTTCGCAATCGCCAAGTATTTATCAATAAATTACTGTTGCAAGCCACTAGAAGCCTGATTTTATGACGACCATTTTTAAATTTTTTCGGCCACATTTTAGGCGATCTCAAACTTCTATTATTTTAGTAATTGCTGTATTACGTCACAAACTGTGATTAATGTGTGTGGACTTTCGTCTTCCTCCCACTAAATGTTGTGCAATAATCTACTAACAAAACCCACCATCCACTAAAACCAATATTTTCCCTCTAAAAGTTGGCATTACTGCAGAGAATGTTAGTGTAAAAATTTTGAAAAAGAGCAAGTTATTGGTCCAGCCATCTCTCGATACGCTACTAAACGAGCTATCAACCTCCTCAGTTTTCCAAGAAAGTGGTACTTCCCCGGACGGCGCCAAAACACCACTCAAAAACATCTGCATCACCCTGGCATCACCGCAATAATGCGAGCATCACGTAACGTCAAACAATTTATCACCGCCATTTTGTCAACATGACAAACGATTTTGAAAATGTCGCGGGTGACAGCCGCCATTACAGACGTGTTTCAATGTATGAATTTGGAAACGTGGTAAACTACTGGTGGTAGGTCTCTCATTATGTAAGAGGCCGTCTGGGTGGGTACCACCGCAATGTCTATTTCTACCGCCAAGCATCAGTGTGCATGCACTGTTGTGTTTCGGTTTGAAGGACACTGTAGCCAGTATAACTACTGGACATAATGAGACTTACCATCTTATGTCTCAGGATGACGAGCGCAGTGGAATGCCACACAGTACTTTGTAACTCAAGGTGCTGGATGGTGTTACTACTGTTTATGGGTGGTCGTATCGCTTACCATCAGGCGAACGGCATGCTCGTCTCGTCATTCAATGCAATAAAAAAAAAAAACCTAATATACTGTATTGAGTTTGGAAGTTTTTGTTTAAACTTTAAAGTATAAAATGCTTTAAGTATTTAGGTCTCGGATTTGATCTTCGGGCCCGGTAGAGTGACAGTTTTCTGCCCAGTAAGGAGTTTGTTATGCCCACGGAGTTAAGATAAGATGTGCCTGTAGCTCAGAAGGATAACAAGCACTGTTATTCTTCTGAGGCCTGTAGGGACACACACACTTGCGCAGCTTTGTAAGTGCACGTACGTAGTTGTGCGGGAACGCTGTGTCACACCATGCCTCCCATATATAAGCGATGTACGCCTTTGTTGATTCAGTACGTTTACTATTTTGTTACTATTACCATCTAAGTACGCTGCTGTGTATTTACGTACTCTGAAGCTTTAAAATACAAACTTATACGGTGCCATCTTTGGAGTTTCATTATAACAAGTTAGAGCTCAGACTCCCATATAACAATGAGCTCTACACTGCCCAATAAATGGTAATTGATTCGCCCCCTAAGCAGAACACTCATAACATTTTGGCCATAGATCGTAGTAACACCTGAATTGTAAATGACAAGCATTACTTTAGTCGGTTCAATATTAGGTTCGGTTGTATACCCGGTTCAAACGGGCCGGCATAATTGTGTCGACTGACAAAGGATGATCATCGCTCGTCCACTTACCATTAGGTGCAGAGGGTTCACTTTGCCATGCTCGTAAAAAAAACCTGAGGCGTTATACTAGCGACCCACCCGGCTTCCCACGGGTAGCAGAGCATATATGCCTAAATGTTTTCCGTCGTACAAAACATGAATAAATTATACACATAAACCTTCCTCATGAATCACTCCGTGCATTAGTAAAAACCGTATGAAAATCCGTTTAGTATTATTGAGTTTATCGCGTTCAGACAGACGCGGCAGGGGGATTTTGTTTTATACTATCTAAAGATCCAATAATAAAAGTAATAAATACACTTCACATAGGATTAAACGATTTGAACAAGACTTAGAAGCAGAAATAAATTATGCGGCATAAGAAATATAGTACTATTATGAACTTTGTAAGCCTGGTTTCGTTTTTTCTAAATACGGTGTAGGTACGGAAGGTGTTATTGCATTTGCCTTTATTTCGTTCCAATAAGGGTACGCCGCAAAACACTTTATTAAGCAAACTGCAGACGAGTTGAGGTCTATAGTAAAAAAAAAATATAACTGGCAACTAAAACATTTTTTAAAACTGGTTATCTAATAATTATAATTAATGGTTCATTTCAATAATGAACAAAGAAGAGAAAGCCTGTAACGCAGGAAGAGGCTCTTTTTGGTAGTCCGATATTTTTCCGGTTTCTTGATTTAATACGGAAATTATTCTCAATACTAGATAATAATAGATGACGTGGGTGTTGGTCTCTTTTCATCTGATGGAGGACAAAATATAATTAATACGAACCCAAACAAAATAGCTATAATCGCGAATGAATGAACGAATGTGTGAGCGAATGAATGACGCATTGAAGCGACGGGTAAAATGTGATTACGCGAAACTACGTGTGTTGCTATTACGCAGTTTCCGAGAAGCAATCGAGTTGTGTTAATTACACGAAACATGTGGGAGTACGATGTTTAATCACATGTTACTTGTTACTTACTTTTACTGTATTTATAGTCACTTGTATCCTTTATGGATTATCGCTTGTTAATTCTACTTGTTACTATACTAATTATCCAGGGTTATTTTGACATTGCGTTACTAAATGTAACCACATACTTATTTTTTTTTAAATATCACTTTACCATAAGTATATGTAAAATAAAAAAGTGTTAGTTTGGAACAAAATAAATATCAATAAAAGTAACTAGATAACAAAACTCACGTATTCTTAGTCAGAATCGCCGAACAGTTTCGGCGTATTAAGTAGGTCCTCTTCATGGGCAAGTAAGTGGTGAGAGGACGTCGCGTCGCGGAGGCCTCTCAACACTCGCCCATGAAAGCGTGAGTGAAATCGTTTTTACACGCTTTATATTAGCTTCACTTGGATGTATGTTTGTATGTTTGTAACCGACTCCTTTGGGCGCGATTTTGACCCACTTTAAACGGTCAGATTTTATTCAAACTTTGTAGATTTGTCGAGGACCGATGGCAATACACTAATTTGATAAGATTATGCCATTATTCAAATTGCAAAATGAGATTTTTGTCAATTTATATATTTTTAATTTTTAGTGACATCTGTTGGACCATAGTAGAATTAAAACTAAACTGGCTACTCTTATGCGTAAAAAATTCTACTTGTCACAAGATGGCGCTTTCGTTTTTAGTGACATCTGTTGGAGAATAGTAGAACAGAACTAAAAAATTAAAAATAAATAATAGTTTAAAACAACTAAAAACCACGCTTTATAGAAAATAGAAAATAAATTTGAATTAAGAATAGTGTAAATAAGAAAAAATGTATTTTATTGTACAAAAAAGCGTTATAAATATTTTATTGACAGATAATATGAGTAGAAGTATTATATATCATTTTGATAATATCTTAAAAGCACCCCACGCTTTTTTTACAATAAAATACATTTTTTTTCTTATTTACACTCTTGCAAGTGATATTCCCTTATTTTCCAATAAATTAAAATATGATAGATGTAACAAGAAACTGACTCCTTTTAATATCACTCATAAATCACATGAAAAATGTGAGCAAACAAATCATCAAAAGCAATCGTTATCAAACGAGAAATGTATAATGGAAAATTTGCTGTTTATCAAAGTATGATAAACAGCAAATTTTCCGAATTAATTACTGAGATAGCCGAGCGGCAACCCCCGGAGGATTGTAAACATTTAATATACCTATCTGTAATGAGCTTTTAAAACGTAAATACTCAATTTTTAATACGACCTAGCTTTTTATGTGACGAGCAAGTGATGCTTGTAGTTTACATTACTGATAATTTATTTATCTATACTAATATTATAAAGTTGAAGAGTTTGTTTGTTTATTTGTTTGGTTGAACGCGCCAATCTCAGGAAATACTGAACCGATTTTGAAAATTCTTTCACTAATAAGAAGCTACATTACTCGAGTGCTATAAGCTGAGTGCTATGTTTTTATCCCGGGAAAAGCTTTTTCACGCGGGCGGAGCCGCGAGCATCACCTAGTTATTAATATAAAACTGTAGCAGTTTTTAAAAACTTTAGCCGAGCTACACACAAATACGGTGAATAATTTTATTGGGATTGTCAAAGTTGGTCACTTCATCTCAATGCAATGTATTTGAAATACACGTCCTGGATTCCTAATATTATGTGCCCGATAAATCTCTTAGCTAGGCCACCACCATAATTTGGGACAGAAACTTCCGCTGTAGTCTGGTGCGCCACCTGTTCTACAACTTTCCAGTAACTATCGTGGCGAGTCACGGCGATTATTAAATACTAGGTGTTGTTCGCGGCTTCGCTCGCGTGACACGCCTTCCCCGCTACCAAAGTCCCTAAAACACTGTAGCGATGTATAGCGCCACCTGTACGACGCCATCGTCATCAATTTAAAAAATCCCATTATTTCCCATGGGAGCAAATTACCGGGATAAGAGGGCACAGAGGGTACAGAGGGCGCTGTAAGTCCTGTAAACATCGTATCCTGTGTTATAATTTTCAAATAATTGTTAAATGTAGCATATAGTTAAACAATCGGAATTAAAAGTGAAGTATTCACTTAGACTAAGAAGTGAAAGTGTTTTCAAGACTCAATATTCGCAACAAACCTGTTTTTGGAGTGATAACATAGTGAACTCTTAAACTGTGCTAAGATTACTTAAACACGTACTAAATCCCCTAAAAACAATAAAAAGGACAAGACTCCCTACATATTCAAGTGCAACAAAAGAATATATATTTGTTTCAAGGACGGAAGTATGCGACAGTTAATCTATTAATTGTTTAAAAACAGTTATAACGCAAAAGTGACCGTTGTCGTATTCAAATCTTAATATTGGACTTTGATCAATCCAAGTAACATGCCGTTTTAGGGCCATCTAGTGGAATATTTGGAAATAAAGTATTGATCATAGATCTCCAGAGAAATGTCCAGAGACATTGATTTATAACTTACTTTGCACGACATCTGTTACAATAATCTCAAACTAATTAATTACTCATCGACCAACAATAAAAATTTAAACTCATACTGAAGTCGAACAACATAGAGGGCGCTATAGACAAAAAAAGTTATAATGGAAAATAATGTAACAATAAGACGCAAATTGCGTAAAACTAATTCTGATATAAACTTAAGTATTCAAAATAATACGGTATACAATTCAACTTTTCTGGATGATTCTATACAGAGTTTGCCTACGAATACTGCTGTACATAACATATCCTTAGTGGAAGAATTGAAATCCCAGGTGGAAGAATTGACGGCGGAATTAGTAAGTGCACATATTGAGATAGAGAATCAAACCTATGAGATCAACAATCTAAAGAAAATAATATCCGAGCAATCCTTAAAAATAGATTTCTTGAAGAGAATATCAGCAAATCAAACGACTCCTCGACGAGTAGTTATACCCGTCATATCAAGAAATTTGCAGACACAAAATGAATTATCATTAAGGCAAAATAACAATTACTCAACAACACATAACCAATTAGGCGCCAAACTTAATACGGAGCTACAAGAACATAATATTCCCAGTACAGAAGATGTCGTTAGTGTAGATGACATCGACACACAAACTACAATCAATAGTCAGCAGGAACCGAAGAATTCTGGAATAAAATCAGAAACAAAACGCAAAATATTAATTCTAGGAGATGAACAAATTAAGGGATTGGCGTCGGAAATTATAAAAAGCCGATATAATAAAAGAACTGATGACTATGAGGTGACAGCTTTAGTAAAAACACACGCTAGCAGTAGTTACATATATAATTCTTGTAAAAAAGAAATCTCATCATTAAATAAAAAAGATGTGGTAATATTAGGTATGGGATCGCATGACGAGAGCCTATATACATTACTTAATGTACTAAATAATATTCTTAACCAATTGCAACAAAAAAATATTAATGTTTTTATAATCAAAGTACAAAAAAATATATACATGAACACAAATAACATAAATAAAACATTGAAAAGAGAACTATTAGTATCTTATAAAAATATTTCTTATTTAGATATTAATTTTATGAATAAAAATCACCAGTTTCTGTCTAAAAGACTGTGCTTTAGAATATTAGTAGAACTTGAGTATTTACAATATAGGAGAACGACATATAAGAACAATTATAATATGAATAATAAATCACGCAATAATTATGATATAAATAATATATCTAATTTTCCGATACACAACAAAGAAAATACACCCTCATTTAATCGAATAATACAAAATAATAATATAAATACGTTTTTTCGAAAATAAACAAAGGAAACTAAATTTAATTCACCAAAATATAGCAGGAGTATTAAACAAAATAGACTTATTAGAAATAACTTTATTGGAACTTGAAAAAGAAATTGGTTCCATTGATATAATATGTCTTTGTGAAACTTTTATTAAACACGGTAGTGAATGTAATCTAAACTTGAAGAATTACAAAATAGCAGCTTCTTATTCTAGATTAAATGAACGTAGAGGCGGGACTTGTATTTTAATAAAATCGGGTATAGCTTATAAACTAATACCAATAGATTTTGCTCAACCATATTGTTTTGAATGTTGTTGTATAGAATTAGTTGGATTGAATGTCATAATTATATGCATATATAGAACACCTACATCAAAAATAGATTTATTTTTCAATGGGACCGATACTCTACTTAATAAAATGACGCGAAAAATAAATAAGAAAATCGTATTATGCGGTGATTGGAACATAGATATGATAAAAAACAATAAATATTCACAAGAACTTTACTCAATATTAAAGAATTATAATATTACAAATCACATAACACTGCCTACAAGGAAATCATCTTGCATCGATCTAATAACAAGCAACATGATTAACGTTAAAGTAAATCTTCACTGTGTGGCTCTCTCCGATCATGAAACTTGCCAGAGCATATCATTCGATGTAGACACTTCAAATGTTAAAACAAAATTTCAGGAAATGTGGTTTGAAAAGAAACGGGACTTTAAAGCAGATAATATGCGGAAATTTATGAATTGTATCTCAGCATTATCATTCCACGAAGTCCTAGGTGAAAAAGATACCGAAACAGCATTCAATACGTTTCATGACGAATTGATGCTCTTTTATAACTTATGCTTTCCTGAAATTTCTGCGAAAATAATACGCAAAAAGGTACGGAATAAATGGCTTACAAAAAGCCTAAAAAAGTGTTGTATAAAAAAACGAACATTATACCTCAAATACCATCTTTCTCAAACAAATAAGAAGCGAAATAAAGCTATTTACAAACAATATGGTAAAATACTAAAGAAGTGCATATTTACAGCCCAGCAATTAGACAACACAAAATATTTACTAAAATCTGAAAATAAATGTAAAGCGACCTGGGACATTGTAAAGGAAATCACTGGTACTAAAACCCAAATATTATCGGAAATTGCTGAAATCAACTTTAATAATACATTGTTTACTGACCCACGTAAGATTTGTGACATTTTTAATAAATATTATATCAATATCGTTCATAACATTATTAAAAATAAAATTAATAAGAAAATAGATATACCCCTTCATGAAAAGACAATGTTTCTATCACCTACAGATGAATCACAAGTGCTTAAAACTATAAAATTGTTAAAGAATAAAAAGTCTACAGGCTACGATGCAATAACTACTAGTGTTTTGAAAAAGTGTGCAAATTATATAACAAAACCTTTAACCCACATAATAAACTTAAGTATTGAACAAGGCCTCTTTCCTAATAGATTAAAATGCTCTATAGTCAAACCACTTTATAAAAAGGGTGAATATGATAAGATTCATAATTATAGGCCAGTTACACTAATCCCAATTTTGTCCAAAATATTTGAAAGGATAGTTTATGACAAAATTTATGCGTTTGTTTCACTAAACAAAATACTAAAAAATGAACAATTTGGTTTTAGGCGGAAATGTTCAACGACGCTGGCGTGCTATTCTTTAGTAAAAAACGTTACAGAATCGTTAAATAAGGGAGAATTTGTGGTAGCGCTATTTTTGGATATGAGCAAAGCTTTTGACTTTGTTTCACACAATATATTGTTAGATAAACTGTATAATTATGGAATAAGAGGAAAAATTTTAGATTGGTTAAATAGTTATTTAGGTAATCGTAAGCAATGCGTAGAAATAACGAAAACCGCACATAAACAAAAAATAGCGTACAGGTCTAGTTACGAACAAATTTATTTTGGAGTACCACAAGGAAGTGTGCTAGGACCACTTTTATTTTTACTATACATAAATGATCTCCCAAATGCAACTGATAACGATTGCATTTTATTCGCTGACGACACAACAATAATAATAAAAGCTAAGGAAAAGAAAGATATTAGTGATAAAATTAATAAAACTCTCAGCAACCTTGCAATCTGGATACAAAATAATAATTTAAAGATTAATATCGAAAAAACTAAAATTATCAATTTTAAAAATTGTCACAGTAGAGCGTTTGATATTAATATACAGTTTGAAAATAAAAAAATAGAAAAAACAAAGGAAACCATTTTTCTAGGGTTAAAAATAGATGAGCACCTTACTTGGAAACCACATGTAGAACGTCTATGTAACAAGTTGAATAGATTTGTGTTTGCATTGCATAGATTAAAGAACATAGTATCCATAGAAGCAGCACTGTTATCGTATCATGGATACGTTGCATCAACACTGAGATACGGGCTCATTTTGTGGGGAAACTCAGGAGATATGCAAAAAGCATTCATAGTGCAAAAAAAATGTGTGAGGGCTCTTTGTAATGTACCAAATATACAAAGCTGTAAACCTTTGTTCAAACAATTAAAAATATTGCCTCTCCCTTGCCTTTACATTTATGAACTATCTATGTTTGTCAGAACACACTCCTCATTATTTCCTACCATGGAGGACATGGGATGTAGGAGTGTGAGATTAAAAGATAGATTATATATACCATTGCAAAAACGTGATGTTTTTACTAAAAATGCTTACTGTATGGGCGTTAAGATATACAATCATTTACCAGTATATCTTAAGAGAAGTAAAATTAACGAATTTAAAAATATATTAATGAAAATACTTTTAGATAAACTCTACTACAATGTTAATGACTTTTTAAATGATAAGAATATTGACGATAAGGTAATAAATACATTAATTATAGACTGAAATTTCAAATGTTTAATATTTAGCTAATATTATGTGACATGGCGCTATGGATAATATGTATATTAAATTTAATAAAATAAAATTGACATGTAAGAACTATAGGTATAAGATAATAATAATATATTTTTGACATAATAACATCATACGGGTATATAACTTTGAAAAAACAATTAATTAAATATTACAATGTAAGAAAACTATCAATTTATACATTTTATTAAAAATATCTAGTTTTAAATATTTGCACGTCAATGATGACAGAGTGTGTGATTCTGATTTTATTGTACCATCTATTTATTGTAACCACATTCTAGCAAATAAATTTTCATTTCATTTCATTTCAAGACTCACACAGGCAGTAAGTAGCCTGTCTCAGTGCCAAATTTCACCCGAATCCGTTCAACTGTTTCTGCGTTTACTTCTAACACACATCCAAACATTTTCACAAACTTTCGCATTTATATTATTAATAAGATAAAATAAGATTGTTGTAGCGAATGGCGACCAGTGTTGTAGTTTCAAGTACCATATTCTACCACTCAATTCAAAATCACATCGTTGGGTTGTGTCGTAGGGCATTTCTCGTAGCCTGTCGCTGTTACCGTCGTAACTGATCACGGCTTATCTCGTAGCGAGTTGCAGTTACTGTCGTAGCGTATCGTAGCACTGTAGAAGTCGCCATGAGTCACGACAACTTGTAGCTAGTCTAGTCACTCTCGTAGCGAGTGGACGGCAATTGCTACTACAATTCTATGTGACAGACGATCACTTATGACCTTGAACAGTTGTCCGTGTAGTCATACCTATCATGGTAAATCGGTTTATGTAGCTAATAAATAAAAACATTATTACCTTCTCTTTAGAGATAAGTGTATGGAAATTGGAGCTGATTGGAATACAGGTTGCAGATTAGTTATCGATTTTGGTAAGAGCGAACTTTAAACTTTGTCAGTCATTCTTTGAGGCTATATCTCATAATGCACAGTTGAGGGTACAGTTATCTTCATACTGCAACACAAGAAAACCGTTGTAACCAGACGGACTCCTGTGAATGAATATCCTCAGTTTTGTAACATATTATATTACTTTTCTTACATAAAAAAAATGTTATTACATTATAAAATAAGTATTCAATCAAAGTCTGAATAATGGGAAAATTCTCACATAAGGAATTTTTACAACGCGACGTAAATTCACGACGTGGAAGGTACTTGCCAAAGTTGGGACAAATTTATAGAATTACTTTTTTTAATATCGTCCCATAACGTTAGAGGAATATGAGGTGTGCACGCGACTCCCGCGTTTTGATAATTTTATTTATTACTAGACTTCTGCTCGCTGCTCCGCTCGCGTGAAAAAGTTATTCAGGGATAAAGATATTTTTCCGGGATAAAAAGTAGCCTATAGCATAGCCTATAGAGTAATGTAGCTTTCTATTAGTGAAAGAATTATCAAAACCGGTCCAGTAGTTTTTGAATTTATCCATTACAAACAAACAATCAAATCGTTCGTCTTTATAATATTAGTATAGATTACAAATGTGAAAGTTTGTGTAAATGTTTGGTAGGAGAAAAGATCAGATCATTCAGAGTATCAAAGACTCGAGGATTCCTAGACCTCCTATTAGCTGTTCCTCTTTTTATCCATACCATACCAGCCCTGTATTATATACTGCCCACTGCTGAGCACGGGCCTCCTCTACAATTGAGAGGGTTTTTAGGCCTTAGTCCACCACGCTGGCCCAGTGCGGGTTGGCAGACTTCACATACCTTCGAAATTCCTATAGAGAACATCTCGGGTGTGCGGGTTTCCTCACGATGTTTTCCTTTACCGTTAAAGCGAGCGATAATTCACAAAGAATACACACGTAACTTTTTTAGAAAAGTCCTCTTTTTATGTTAGTGTTTATTTAAAGTGGTCAATAATTATCTTTTACCACTTAACAGCATTGCCCATTTTAGCTAGCATATTGCTAAAAAATCTTTAAAAGATAATAAAGCCCTCGATAATTTAGAAAACAAAACGACCTGGCCACGAACCACTCTAAAGTCATTTACACGTTAAAGATAAAACCGTTTAAATAAATAAAAAGAAAAGATAAATGTAACATAATAAAAGTGGATAGTAGGTAATAATGTGGGGAATGCCTGCCGGCGACAGTGGCTTGTTTCCGCCCCAATGGAGGACGCCGGTGCATTTACAACTCACGATATTAAGACTCCGATACGATACAAATATTTTATATGAAAAGTCGGTGACATAAATCATATTGTAAATTTTATATCAGAAGAAATACTAGGCATTGTGAAAAATAACATTGAATTTTCTTGCCGGGCAACAGCAAGCAATTTCGTGCTATAAGAGTGTTGTAAATTATGATACGAATTTCTGTGTATTCTTGCTGCTCCTTATGCAGTCGTTATCTCTGTCTAAGTGTGTTTTAATCAGCTCATCATTCAATAATACTATAAGAATATTTCGTTAAAAATACCTTTTTTTATAATCTGGCACGGCAAACTGACTAAACTAAAAGTGACGATAAACGAGAAATGTTATGTCAAACTACATCAGCTAACCCCGAAATGCTACCAACCGAAGCTAGCCGTCATAGGGGATTTCATGCTAACGGTAGTCCCTACACAATTAGAATTCGAATATTTTGTACTCTTCCACCAACAACAGAAATCCGATAAAATAATGCCGTTCACATCTCTCGACCTGACTCGGCACGTTTAAATCGCGAATGTCTTACCAGTCAGAGTTTAGACCTTTCACACACCACCGACCCGGCTTTCGAAGCACTCCGGTTTGAAAGGAATCGTCACAATGAGATATGCATATTGAAGTTTGCTCGGTTGCGCGACTTTACATTTCTATTAGTATCGTGGTGGCATATGTTTTTATAAGGCTTCCGAAGCAGAGGTATTCTATAAAATATGAACAGTCTTTTTGTGTGCATTTTTATATTACCTACAATTTCTATACGTATTTATAATATGTCGGTATTATACATACGAAGATACTGGTTGTTGTCCACCAAATTACTAATTAAATGTTTTTCGTTAGTATTAAAGTCAGTTCACACTCACCGTCCTTTGACGGAGTCGATGACGCTGTCGCCGTTGGGCTCGGACTGGAGCTGCATGCCGCCCTGCGCCCACGTCACTGTCAGCCAATCTGGAACAACACAATTGATGAAGGGTTTGGACAAAAATAAGCATAATTATACGGTGTAACGGGACATCTTCGGGAATTTTATTTGCATTGTTTACCATCCTGGTTTAGTAGCAGCGTACTCGGACTAAGAATCACAAAGCCTTGATTTCCATGCCTAGGTCGGCTAACAATTTGTATGAGCTTTCGACAGTCGTTATTGGAACAAAAAATTAACAAAGACCGAATTGTTGTTTTACATATATTGTATATAATAAAAACCTTAGGATACAGATTATGAAATTAATATTCTTCTTCAAACTATATGATAAAACCAAAACTATTATATTAAAGATTCCTGAAAGTAATACGACCTTTATATTAATATCTCGTCCTTAGGTTATTAAATAATTCTTAGTAGTATATTAAGTGAACGACAAGACCAGTATTTTATCTGGTTGTAAGCATCATCCTATAAACAGTAGGAACACAATTTGAACAGCGTCCTGCGTAGCACTGCATTGCATCAAAATGAGACGTCGAAAGTTTCAGGTAACATTGTGACAATTAATACATTGGTAACGT
This sequence comes from Sphinx pinastri, assembly GCA_947568825.1. NCBI lineage: Eukaryota > Metazoa > Arthropoda > Insecta > Lepidoptera > Sphingidae > Sphinx > Sphinx pinastri. The sequence continues at coordinate 945,952 of OX387617.1, forward strand.
GTTAATTGTCCCGTGACGGAACCACCTTGAATTAGCGATTAAAATGGACGAAATGGTACCTTCTTTGATAGATGTAACCAATATTTTATTATAATAAAATGTATTCAAATGTGTATAATATATTAAAATGTATCATTTCTGATAAATGGTAATATGTTATGAGTAATAACGTAATATAACTCACGTCAGTTTATGAGTTTTTGTGGAAGTCTCGTGAGGTACCGCGGGACCGACCCATCTCCGCGGGCGTCTTATTTGAATGATACGTTGGGTATACACGTACGTTGTAGAAATCTTATCAATTTATTTATTTTGTGGATAATCTAATCATCTTGTTTTTATTGCGGTTAATATTATGGTACCATTTGAGTTCTACCTGCACTTTTATAAAAAATGTTATAGTTAAGTCCAATATTATGTTATTTTGTTTAGTTCTGTTAGTAGTATATTCTTGTTGAAACAATAAAGATTATTATTATTATTAATTTTTTAAGGTTTTAAACTTCTCCCATTTTTGGGGTATAACACCGAAGCTGCGGGCTTTTGGCCAAACAACTTTGATGGTCGATATTTTATTCTATTGATAAAAACATTCTGACGATTCTACATGTGTTTAATGTAACTGCCTTTTGTAGTAGTGTGAATGTGAGTGGATGAATGTTAAGGGTTTTCAAACTAGTGTGCAATGTTTTGGGAATGACTCCGGTACTGGATAAAATAATGGGGACTGTTTTGGCAGTTTGCACACGCCATTGAGTTTTCAGTTCTTATTATTATTTGAGCGGGACTTGAACACTACGGGGATTCTATCAGGTTTCTAAATAACTTATAACTCTCCTAAGACTAAGTTATTACACTTATCCATTTACATGTAACTTCTCATCAACCATATCAGACTCTAATGGGATTTTAGTAGATTTAGCAAAAACCCAACCTTTTCTATAATAAGTAATTTCAATTATCATTGAGAAATAAACTAATCTTATTTAAAAAAAATACATGTAACATTTTTACCAATCCGTTACGTCGGCTTTAGTGTATAATTTGCGGCAAGAATAGCTACCTAGACTAGGCCTAGCTTAGCTAAATATGCACTAGTCGTAACTGCCGCTGCGTAACCATGCGGACATAAAGGCGTGAATTATGTAGAGATACCTAATATGTAGTCCAATTAACATCTAGACATAGCACACAATTAATTAATTCCCTTACTCTCTACAACGATATAGGGTAAAAGCGGTCACGTGGAGTCAGCTGAGCCCCGTTAATATTAAATAAGAGAAAATACATTTCTTATCTCCCGGCTATGGCTCAAACATTCTGTGCACTGATAAACGAGGCACGATCCCCATGGGTAAGCCTTCTAGTGCTGATAGGATTAGGGTACTTCATATCTCCGACATGTCTATTAGACTTAACTTACTCCGTGAGAATTAACCTCTGAGATACCAAGAGTAGAACCCTCCTGGACATTATCTGACAGTGTAAACTCGTAACGCTCGTGTTACGTTATTTTCATGTAATTAGCGTGGAATTGTATTCTGTATGCCAATTCCAACTACCGGGCGCCGGTGTTAAAAGTAAGCAATTTTTTTGTAATACTGGCGCGATTTAGTTACTGCTCTGCATCTGGTGGTAGGACAGGGGTCCAGATAGAGTTTAGAATGACGAGAGATGATTACCCTTCGAAGTCGACACAATCATGTCGGCTTGTTTAAAACGGGTATACACAGGCTGATCCCGGGACGCACGACCTTAGATTGGCCACTATGGCGGATTTTATACCCTGTTGACGGTGGTCGGTATCCTGCCGGATGCAAGATATATATCACCAGATTTTTAAAACTAAATATGAAAATAAAAATGGTGTTTAAATATACCACCGAACACTACTATAGTCCTAACCTATACTAACGACAAACTTTCGCCTCCACTCAGACCCGAAACATGTACAAATCACAACATTTGACTTGGGCTCGTTCCCAGCTGCCGCATTTCGCTTTACCGCACCAGATGTTATATACGTATTGAAAACGCATTCCTCTAAACACAACACTCGTGTAATTATTCCACTGTCGCAAGCCGCCATTCATTCACTCGTTCACTCGGAATTCAGATGTTGCGTTAGATTGGAAATTGACATACACATACTGTATTGTTTCCGACCAAACGGCCTATAAAATCCTAATTAGGCGTGCCAGCAAAGTGAACCACGATTGAAAAGAAAAAATAATTATTGTTTGGGAAGACAGATTTTAACGCGGTCTGAGACGCAAGCAAAACTATAAATTTAAAACAACTCAGACCCCGAGTCTTATCCAATAAACCCATTCATTATCATATTAATATGGCATTATATTTAACATAGTTTGTGGAACTACGGTGCTCGGGATCGCGCGGAATCCTTTTATGCGTTGATGAATGGCATTCAGCAGACATTCGCTAAGACTGCCATTGTTGCGCGTGTTGCGCTCAGTCCGGAGATAACCTTTTATTAAAACTAGCTAATGTTGACTTGGGTAACATTGTGTGTGCTCGTGGCTAGTATTTTGTATGAGAGAATCTATCTGAGAAGCTACAATATTTTTTTCGCTAAGTAACACTTTATAAGCACTGTTGTGATCCTGTTTAAGTATTAGGATGTAGGAGTCTTAGCATCTAAAGTCGCAGTGCCACGCCGAGCCTTAAAAAAATGGTGTGGTGTTGTTTATTCAGCCAAAATACGAAATTATCTTAACGCCAACTACTTTATATGCAATCTAAACATGCAAATAAACGGAGATATAGTGTGGATATAATATACATTACACTCAGTTGCGACCAAAATTTCATAAAAAATATTATTGATTACAAAATTGGTACTTTAGAAACGCATATTCAAGAATGTAAAAATAACGAATGACACATAATAAAATTGATTATTTTTCCGACCCAAATATCGACCAATAGAATTGCACCATTCGACGTCACGTGGTACAACCTACATGGTATTATACTGATAATTTTTTGAATATTTTCTCTGGTAGTTACTATATATTATGAAATTCTTATTTGTTGACTGTTCATTTCATCTCATGGTGCAATTCTATTGGCCGACATTTGGGACGGAAAAATAATCCCCCGAATACCACACGAGCTTCAAAATTATCTGGCATTTCCCTCAAGGTTCCCTGCAAACAAATAAAGTCGTCAAGTTTTTCAGGAAAAATCACTCGCGCTTCGCGCTCGTGATTTTTTAACCTGAAAACTCCTTCATTTGTTTGCAACGAACCTATCGGAAAATACCCGATAATTTTGAAGCTCTTGTGGTATTATATGTGATTATTTTTCCGAGCCAAATATCGACCAATAGAATTGCACCATTCGACGTCACGTGGTACAACCTACATGGTATTATACTGACAATTTTTTTTGAATATTTTCTCTGGTCGTTACTATATAATAAGAAACATTTTTTTTTGAATATTTTCTCTGGTCGTTACTATATATTATGAAATTCTTATTTGTTGACTGTTCATTTCATCTCATGGTTCTATTGGCCGACATTTGGGACGGAAAAATAATCCCCCGAATACCACACGAGCTTCAAAATTATCTGGCATTTCCCTCAAGGTTCCCTGCAAACAAATGAAGTCGTCAAGTTTTTCAGGAAAAATCACTCGCGCTTCGCGCTCGTGATTTTTTAACCTGAAAACTCCTTCATTTGTTTGCAACTAACCTATCGGAAAATACCCGATAATTTTGAAGCTCTTGTGGTATTATATGTGAATATCCACGCCAGCCAAGAAAAGCTACTTATGAATTTAATATACGAAACTTGATAAGACTTAAAAGGTGGCTTAAAAATGAGTCTCTAAAACCCTCATTGTGAGGCCTCAAGAATGTCTAGTCAGTCTCTTTCATAAATAAATACGAATGGAATATTTTGAGTTTAATAAAAATATTTTTGTTTTTATAATTTTCTGAACGCACAGAACTGGGTACTTATTTGTCTGTAATGTTATTATAAGTATCAATTCGGCTACAGAGACAGGATGTCTATATTTTTTTTCCATTTGGAATTTTTGTCAATGTCAATACATTTTAATTTAATTTTTTTATTTGGTAATTCATCTATAACGTATACCATAATAATGTATACAACATGCATATTATGCAATAAACTTTATAAATTATACACGGAATCATAAAAGCATATAAACATTGTACTGTTTGGAATATTATGTCATCAGTTTTGCTATGACAAGGACCATAAAACCGTGTGCGAGACTATTATCTAACTACTTATTTACTTCATTGTACTATATATTCCTTTATTTATTTTTTCTGAGTGTATTATCGTTTTACAAGATTTTCATAGATAGTTACTATATTGTCGAAAACCCTCCAAACATTATTTCATTTGGATACTGGACATAAAAAATATAATAAATGTATTCTCGCCGACGCGCACAGAAAAAAGCGGAGTCATAAATGTACGCAATAAACTGGGGCTTTACAAGGTCCATCATCTTGAAGGAATATTTTCTATAGTTCAGACCTTTGCCGAATCTCATTACAAGCTAATATCTACGCTTAATTAAAGCGAGACGATCTAGAGAATTACCGACCGGATTCCGCGAAATTGTCGTGTTCCGTATACACGGGAATTATCCACTTCCTCTTATTTTGATCCCAATTATCTTAGGGCCACTTGCACGTTTCTGGGTTAACTTAATAGCCTCGGAGTTAACTGCTAACTCAGGGTTAAATAAATAATTTATCTTGCGCAAAAGTTAGGAGTAAACCTAGGGTTAATTACTAAATATTAAACCATATTTAACCCACCGATGCGGGTGGGTTAAGTCGCTAACACTGGGTTAGTCGCTAGCATTGGGGCTATGTTCCGCTGTATAATATTGTATTTCTTTGTGATATGTTTAGTTAATCTATTTTGTGATGTGTTTAGTTAAAATATTGAAAATAATGTTTTGTAATTTTCTAACCCAGCTTGCAATTTTATCATAAATGTTAGAATTCCAGAGGTAGGTAAAAGTTTGTTTTTTTTTCATTGGGGCTTTATCACTCATGAATAAATTATTATGTGCACTACGGTTTTATGCTACTGGAAGCCAGCTATTGACTTGCATGCTCGAATCTACAGTGTAGCTGATGCCATAGCCAGGTTGTCTAAGGTATTTATATCTCTGCCAAGGAATGAAGAAGAGCAAAGACAAGCTACAACGATTTTTTATCAAATATCTTCCTTTCCATTTGTTTCAGGAGCAATAGACTGTACACATATACGGATTAATATATTTATTTATCATAAATTACTTGTTACTAAAATGTTTTGTGGTGTGAATACCATTGCATAGTACTTTACTTGCATAGCTACATCAGTCACATTTTTGAATTTCGCTACTATATCACAAAGAAGCATATTATCACTAGGTTTGAAATTAGGGGCAAGTAAATGCAGTTCTTTATCCGTTTCTTTAAAAACAAATTATTTCAACACTTTCTAAACACACACAAAACCACAGAGGTGAAGTGACACGAAATATTACGATTAAAATAAAACGTCATTTTAACTGTCATAAACTGAAGCACATAAAAGAAAGCCTGATATATATTGTACTGTTGTGTAAAAGATATAGACATAAAAGTTTAGTTTTTTGTTTATTCATTAATCTTTAGTCGGATTACAATAGAAATGAAGACACATTTCAATGTTGACAGCTAGAAAAGAAGAAATGTCAGGTTTGTTCACCCAGTGCTATTTTTAGGTGTGCAAGGCGCAACGAGAGTTAAAATTTAATTATCTAACCTCGAGTTTACAAACTCTGCATTTGCTTATTTAACCCGAGTATTGCGCGCAAGTGGGCCTTAAAGTATTATAAGAGTATTTGAGCTCATCAGTGTTACAAGAATTTGAATAAATATTTTGTGTACTTAATTTAAAACATAATTTACAACTTAGCGTTCCTAGAGACTCGCCGTGAAGTATCCCTGTTTGGTATCTAAATAATGCGTGTTACTATAGAGAAAAAAAATTACCTCACAGCAATATCCTACAGGTATAGGCAAAATATATATTACTTATTTTCCTCGGTACAAGTCTATATTACGTTAATATCATCGACATACGTTACATGTTCCCCAATCGAACCAAATTAATGTCGAACAGAACAGACCACGTAACAAAATCTCCGAGACCATTAACCACCCACCTCATATCCTCTGAGGTCTGTAGAGGTCCATTTTAATCGAGCCCCGACACACAGGCGTGATTTATGCAAAGCGCCGGATTGCTGTAGATCGCCTAACGACCTAGGCCTTAAGTACCTATTCAGTGCTTATTGAAGACTGAAACTATTGATTGGATCTATTTTACAGATACAATAATGTTACTTACACCGTAGTTGAAGGCAAGGGCTCACATATTTATACAGAGCCGTATAAATATGTGAGCGCAATTCAAATTTAAATTTTTTAATGCCTTGGTTTTATAATAGATAGCTTTTGCCCGCGGCCGCGCCCGCGTGTTAAAGTTTTCCCAGATTAAAAAAGTAGCTTATAGCACTAAGGAGTAATGTAGCTACCTATTAGTGAAACAATTTTCAAAATCGGTTCAGAAGTTCTAGAGATTAGCCCTTACAAACAAACTCACTAACATTTCCTCTTTATAATATTAGTATAGATGAAGACCTTTACGCCTCAAGACTTTGAATTCCGCCTTCATCTCAGTTTCAAAGGCTTTATATGAATATGTATTACTTGGCGTCCACTGCAACCAACTCAAAGAAATGGTCCAGAATTAAATATAAGTGCGGCTTCACTTGAGCCGGGCTAGGCTAATGCGATCCTTGCTTCATTTTGTGATTTTGTTATAAATTATTTTCTGAAATGACTTTTAAACCCACAATAAGTCTGCTACAGATTCCTAAAATAATGGAAATCATTACCATTTTAAACGTTTGAATAGAAGCTGTTAATAGGGTTATGTCGAATGACGTAGTAAACACCGTAAGCAGTGGTACACCACATGCAATACAATGCAATCAGCCCTGTATTATATACTGCCCACTGCTGAGCACGGGCCTCCTCTACTAAGAGGGGTTAGGCCTTAGTCCACCACGCTGGCCTAGTGCGGGTTGGCAGGCTTCACATACCCTGGGGTGCGAAGTCAGGAAACCTCCACGCGGTGCACCCTGGGCAACGGCGCGTCGATCACGTTGATCGGCGCGACGGCTGATATCCTGACAACAGTTGGTTGACGGTCGTCGTCTCTTGCGGCGGCCGTCGTCTTGTTTTGGTGGGCCCGTTCATCGGGCGACTCCCGGTTCTGCCCTGGGGGTGTCGACGGGCTCGGTGTGCGCTCACCCCGCCCCGAGCAGGCAGTGGGAGGGAACCTTTCTCTCCCGCTGTCGCCGTCGCAGATCGTAATCCGGTATGGAGGTCCGTGGTTATGTCTCGCGCTCCTGCCGGACCGAGGGTCTTGGCTTAACCGCCCGGACCGCGAGGGAGAAAACCTCTATAAAAAAAGTTACCCCGAATCCCAAGCGGCGGCGCACCGCGAGGGGATGCATGGCCGATGGGTAGTTCGGTCTCTAGTGCGACCCCCGCCAGAGTACCAGCCGACCCTTTGGCGGGTTACGCTAGGCTTACCCAGGTACAGGGGGCACTGCCTGGGTGGACTCTTTATTTCCCCCATACTCGTGGGAAAAGTATGGAAAATTTATACCCAAAAGTAATTTTGACGAGGTTGCCTACTCCAGTTTCTGGTTCTGGGACTGGAGAGGCGGAGGTTGAAGGGCGCAAGCCCGAAGACAGACCAGCTGGGGGCAAAAAGCCCCAAGAGGTGACGGCCCAGAAGAGGCCGGCGAAATCCGACTCCGAGTCGGAGTCTCATCGTCCGCGTTCAAGGCGACGCAGTACCTTGAGGAATCGACTGTGGCAGCATTCTGCCACCGACGATGGGCGCACTCGATCTCCGCTCTCCAGTGGGACCGAGAGCTCCGAGCAGTGCTCGGGGAAACGGAGTGCCCGTCCAGCGAAGGCCAAGGTGAGGGCTCGTAAAGAGGCGACCTCCCAACGGCGAGCGAAGGAGGTGACAGCGGAAAGGCTCCGTTTCCTCAAGTCGCCGTTGCCGGGTAGCACCGTGGAGGGGGATGAATCCCGCATTATTCTCAGGGACGACCTGAGGGAATGCGGGAATGTCGTAAAGAGGGTTGCTCAGAGATCTGGCAACCTCAAAGGGACGTTCCAGAAGTCCCTCAATATGGTCCACGACATTCTAATGATGTTTGTGGACCAGCCGCAACCGGAGGCAGTGGCCCGTCTCGAGGAAGCGAGTAAGGTATGGAGGGAGCGGAGTGCTCGCCTTGAGGCGGAGATGGCGACACTTAAAGAAGAAAATGCCTCCCTACGCCGTCGCCTCGATGGCATGGAACACCTCGAGGCACGCCTGACGGCTAGGTTTGAGGCGGCCCTTCAGGGGCCCACGCCGAGGCCGCCATTAGCCCACGAGGTGGCACGTCCCAGCCCAGCTGTGACTCCCCTGCCCGTTCAGGGTGGATTCGTGGGGGGTATTTCCCAATCCTCAACCTACAAGGCAAAGGGAAAGGGAAAAGGGAAAGGGAAGGGAGCATCTCAACATGCTCCCTCACCTGTCCCTGATGCTGTGGCAGGTCCCTCTGGCGTTCCGCCGCCACCAGTAGCTGGGCCGTCTAAGGCCCCCGTGACTGTTCCTCCGGTGCCGCGGACAGCCGCGCCTCTCCCAAAGCCTCAAAAGGGCAAAAATAAGGTTGGAGGTGCGGCTGTAAAGAAGACCCAGCCTCCCCCGGAGCCCCGTCCGTTACCGCCGGCCCCGGCGTCTCTAGAGACTCCGTGGTCCGTTGTGACGGGCAAAAAGAAGAAGGCCAGATCTGGCGCGGTACCGGCTGCAACCCAGCAGCAACCACCGCGCCGGTCCGAGCATAGGCTCCGTCCGCCGCGGTCCGCTGCCGTCGTCATATCGTTGACGCCGGCGGCTATTGAGAAAGGATTGACCTACGCCCAGATTCTGACGGACGCCCAAGCGAAGGTGGACCTCACCGGCCTTGAAATAGACCGGCTGAGGCCGAAGTTTGCAGCTACGGGCGCCCCGATGTACGAGGTGCCCGGGGTCAATTCGGAGCAGAAGGCGGACTCCCTTGCCGCGAGGTTGAGGGAGTGCTTTGCTGGGTCGGAAGATATTCGTATCTCCCGGCCCACCAAGTTCGCAGAGCTGCGAGTCTCGGAGCTGGACTACACAGCCACTCCCGAGATAGTCGCAGCGGCCCTCTGCAGAGTAGGTGAGTGCGGTCAGGAGGCGGTGAAGGTGGGCCAGATCCGTCGAGACCGCTCTCGTGTGGGGGCGGTCTGGGCAAAGTTGCCGGTTAAAGCGGCGCAAAAGGTTAAGGCGGGCTGCCTGAAGATAGGCTGGGTTGTTGCCCGGGTGACCGTGCTCGAGCCGCGCCCGTTACAATGTTACCGCTGCCTCGAGCGCGGTCACGTCCGGGACAGGTGTGACTGTCCCACAGACCGCAGCGATCTGTGCTATCGCTGCGGGAAGCCGGGCCACATAGCTCGGCAGTGCGAAGCTGAGCCGAGCTGTGCCATTTGCGCAGCCGCCGGCAAGCCCGCCGCACACCGAGTCGGAGGGAAGGTGTGCCCAACCTCCTCCCGCCGTACCCGGCGCCGCACACGTACACGTCCTGCTGCCACTGTGGCTACGGCCCAGATGCAGCAGGCTAGCCCATCGCAGGCTGAGATGGAGACGGAGGAGATCGCCCAACAATAATGGATATCAGATTCCTCCAGGCGAACATTAATCACTGCGCCCGCGCTCAGGACCTCTTGTCCCAGAGCCTGGCGCAGTGGTTGGTGCAAGTGGCCGTAGTCGCTGAGCCGTATTTTGTCCCACCCAGGGATAACTGGGCCGGGGACCTCGACGGTTCGGTGGCTATCATCACCCAGGGAGCCGCTGGCTCCCCGCCCTTCGAAAAAGTAGCGAAGGGCCGGGGATGCCTGGCGGTTCTGTTGGGAGACATCTGGGTTGTCGGAGTTTATTTCTCTCCCAACAGGCCCCTAGCTGAATTTGAGACCTTTCTTTTCCAGCTGGGGTCCCTGGTGGAACAAGGCCAACCTCACCCGGCAATCGTCGCCGGCGACTTCAACGCCAAATCGGTGGTCTGGGGTTCGCGGGCGACCGATGTTCGCGGTGAGGTCCTGGAGGACTGGGCGATCTCTGTCGGCCTGGTCGTCCTGAATAGGGGGTCGGTGGACACGTGTGTGCGGCACAACGGCGGGTCTATTGTCGATTTGTCGTTTGGGAGTCCCGCCGTCGCACACCGTGTCCGGGGCTGGAGAGTCCTCGTGGGCGTGGAGACGTTGTCGGACCATCGTTATATAAGGTTCGACGTCTCCGCGTCCCCGAGTGTCCAGCCCAGTGGTGTACCGAGTGCCCCGAATCGGGACGGCCCGCGATGGGTACTTCGTCGCCTCAATAAAGAGGCCGTAGAGTTGGCCGCTCTGGCAATGTCGTGGCTCCCCGTGCCGGACGGGCCGGTACGGGTCGAGCAGGAGGCGAAGTGGTTCGGGGTGGCAATGTCAGACGTGTGTGACGCTGCCATGCCCCGGGCCCTTCACCGTTCGCCGCGACGGCAGGTGTACTGGTGGTCGGCGGAGCTAACGCAGTTGCGCGCATCTTGCGTTGCCGCGCGCCGCCGATACGCTAGGCATCGCCGTCGCCGATTGAGGGCGGACGATCACGCAGACCAGGAGCGGCAGCTTTACGACCTCTATAAAGAGGCGAAGAGAGCGCTGCGGGTGGCCGTTCACAGGGCCAAGGTTGCGGCACGCAAGGAGTTCTTGGGGACTCTCGACGGTGACCCGTGGGGGCGCCCCTATCGCTTGGTGATGAACAAGCTTCGCCCAGCGGCGCCCCCGCTGTCGCAGAGTCTCCGGCCAGACTTACTGGCCAGCGTCGTCGCGGCCTTGTTCCCGGCCACCGTGGAGACCACTCCTCCACCGATGGCGCCACCGGACGTGGCGTCATCGTCGATCGAGTATTCGGCAAGGGATATCCCGGAGGTTTCGCCCGCAGAAATGCGGGCTGTAGTGCTTCGGCTGCGGAGCAAAAACACGGCCCCAGGGCTCGACGGCATCCCTGGAAAAGCCTGGGTGTTAGCCCTCGAGTACTTGGGCCCGAGGCTCCGCAGTTTGTTCTCCGCCTGTCTGGAGCGGGGCGTCTTCCCGGCGCGATGGAAAACCGGGAAGCTCGTCCTGCTGAAGAAAGAAGGACGACCCGCAGAGTCGCCGTCGGCCTACCGGCCCATCGTGTTGCTCGACGAGGTCGCCAAACTCTTCGAGCGCATCGTCCATGCTCGCCTCGTCGAGCATCTCGAGAGGGTCGGACCGAATTTGGCCGACAACCAATTTGGATTTCGGAGGGGACGTTCCACCGTCCACGCGATTCTGCGGGTGAAGGTACAGGCGGAGGATGCAGTGGCTGGAAGCAGAGTAGTTGTAGCGGTATCGTTGGATATTTCCAACGCGTTCAACACTCTGCCCTGGCCCTGCATTCACGAGGCATTGCGGTACCACGTGGTGCCACCCTATCTTCGGCGTCTGGTGCACGCGTACCTGTCTGACAGGGACGTGGTGTATCCGGGTGCCGACGGGTGGCACCGAAGAGCGATGTCGTGCGGTGTTCCACAGGGCTCGGTTTTGGGCCCTCTCCTGTGGAACATCGGATACGACTGGGTGCTCCGTGGTGCCAATCTCCGGGGCGTCGGCGTGACTTGTTACGCTGACGATACGCTGGTCACGGCGACATCCAGGACTTTCCAGGACGCCGCAATATTGGCGGCGGCGGGCGCCGGCCATATTGTGAGCCGAATCCGGCAGTTGGGTTTGACGGTGGCCCTTGAGAAAACCGAGGCCATTTGTTTTCATGGGCCTCGGAGAGGGCCACCGGCCGGCGCCCACATCGTCGTGGATGGGGTGCGGATTCCCATCGGCAAGACAATGAAGTATTTGGGTCTGGTTTTAGATAGCCGATGGGAATTCCGCACCCATTTTGATGTTTTGCGGACAAAATTGTCCCGGGCAGCAGGTGCTCTCTCGAGACTGCTGCCCAACCTGGAAGGTCCTGGCATCCCTTGCCGAAGACTCTATCACGGAGTCGTGCGGTCCATGGCCCTTTACGGCAGTCCCGTTTGGGCCAACTCCCTGCACAAACGCTGCATCGCTCTCCTGCGCAACCCGCAGCGAGTAGTGGCGCAGCGGGCGATCAGGGCGTACCGCACGGTCTCTTTCGAGGCGGCTTGCTTGTTGGCCGGATTCCTGCCTTGGGATCTGGATGCCAAATCCCTGTCCAATGCCTTTCATTGGCGGGAGGAGGCGTTCAGTCGCGGGCAGCGTCCGGCCCTGAAGGAGGTGGAGGCCATGAGGGCCTCCTTACGGCGAGCCGCCGTGGAGGAGTGGCGTCTCAGGCTGGAGACCCCGTCAGCGGGGCTCAGGGCTGTAGCGGCAGTGCGCCCGGTCTTTGCCGAGTGGCTGGACAGGCGCCACGGCCCGGCTACGTTTCGATTGACACAGGTACTCACCGGGCATGGTAGCTTCGGTGACTATCTGTGTCGTATCGTAGGCACAGAGGTGTCGGCCGTGTGTCACCATTGTGACAACTGCCCGCTGGATACGGCCCAGCACACACTAGAGCTTTGCCCAGCCTGGGACGAGGAGCGCAGCGCTCTCAGAGCAGTCGTCGGAGGAGACCTCTCGCTGCCGGCCGTGGTTGCTTCCATGGTCGACAGTCGGGAGGCCTGGCGTGCGGTGGCCCACTTCTGCGAGGTGGTCATCTCGCAGAAGGAGAGTGCCGAGAGGGATCGGGAGCGCGAAGATCCCTCCCGCCGCCAGAGGAGACGAAGGAGGCGCCGGGTGGACGACTGACCGGCTTCTCCCGCCCTGTGGATTGGGGGCGTTTGGAGAATTCCACCACGGTATCCCCTGCCTGTCGTAAGAGGCGACTTATAGGGGCCACCGGGGGTCGCGGGCGGGCGGCAGGGGGCCGTCCGTCTTTGTTTTGTGTTTCTTTTAGCACATTGTTGCGACCCCCCGTGATGGACGGCAGCGTGGCAGGTAGGCCTCACGCTGCCGTTGACGCTGAGAGCGTCCTTCGGTGCGCGGGGGCTTCTGAGCCCCCCCCCACAACAGGAGACGGGCCGCACCAGGCGGCACCGCGCAGGGGCGGTTGCGGACGACAACTTAGACATTAGTCAGAGGAAGCCCGCAGCCGTCCCTAATGCGCCGAAGATGGCCACCGCGGAGTTTTAGTTGGTATGCCGTGCGTTGTACATAGGCTAGGGACTCGGCCCGGCGGTCGCCCGACGTTTCCCATCTCTCCGGGCGGCTCAACGCCGGGTCGTAAGGCACGGTGAACCCAACATAACCGCTCGGTCGCCCCCCACGAAGGCCGGGCGGTAGTGGTAAAGCACTTTCTCCGCGAAAAAAAAAAAAAAAAAAAAAAAAAAAAGGCTTCACATACCCTCGAAATTCTTATGGAGAATTCTCAAGTATGTAGGTTTTCTCACGATGTTTTCCTTCACCGTTAAAGCGAACGATAATTGATAAACAATACACACGGAACTTCGAAAAGTCAGAGACATATTGTTTACGTATTTTCATCAGCGAATTGTTTTTCCTGTTGTTATAATTGATAGGTAATAGTTTCGTTTACTATCACGCGAGTGGCTTGCTTGTCTAGTGACTTGTAAAATGTCCAAACAAAAATATATCATGCGTTTATCCTCCAGGGGCCGGCAGAGAAGCAACCAGGGCACCCACTTTTCGCCTATAAGGTGATGGGGGGAGCTTAACGCCATATAGGGCACATATTTCAGACTCCGGGCTGAGACTGAGCAGAAGAACCCAATATAATTTTGACCGACCCGGGACCACAGAGTGGTGTCGTACCGCGCACGCAATAGAACTACAAAAGTGTAAAAAAACAATAACCAAAATGGCAGAAGTACCGTATGCCTTATAAGTAATCGCCTCAGTCTTGAAATTTATCATATTTACGAGTATCCATACTTTCATAAACTATTAAATTCATCTCTGAGTCCCAAGAGTGCTCGTGAACGTTTCCAACTTCCCAACTTAAGCAATTAACTGCCATCCTCCGCATTTGGTGTATAATAGACGTCCTCCAAGATGCATCTTCCAGCTGAATCTAGCAGATCAATAACGGATAGTTAATGAGTTCTTTGACTTAGTTTGATAATATAGTTTGAATGAATGGTAAATCTGTAAGTAAATTTGATTTAACGATTCAGTAACATTATAATAGTTTTTATGTCGCTCCACTGTTGTCGACAATTAACTTTGTGTTCGTTTTTTTATACCACTCAATGAGGAAATGAAGAAATCAACCAATACTCATTACTGGGCAAAAACAGTAGTAACACCAACCAGCCAATTGAGTTTATATAGCCTAGCTATTACTTTAGCCACAATATCCTATAAATTGAAACACAATAGCGCTTTTTTTTATTCCATTGAATGACGAGACGAGCATGCCGTTCCCCTGATCGTAAGCGATACGACCACCCATAAACAGCACCAACACCATCCAGCACCTTGAGTTACAAAGTACTGTGTGGCATTCTACTGTGCTCGTCATCCTGAGACATAAGATGTTAAGCCTCATTATGTCCAGTAGTTACACTGGCTACAATGTCCTTCAAACCGAAACACAACAGTGCATGCACACTGCTGCTTGGCGGTAGAAATAGACATTGCGGTGGTACCCACCCAGACGGACTCTTAAATATGAGAGACCTACCACCAGTGAAATATGCTTATACTAGTTGGCAAAAAAGACAAAGCGATATATATATATCTATATGGACTCTTATATACGGGATACCTGCCTATATGCCTTTGAAGAAAATACCCCATTATGCAAGTATAAAAGTACATTTCTCAATACTTCAACAATCTCGAAACAGTCTTATTTGCTGACGTTACCATTTCGTAGCAAAATCTACACGATGTATGCTCGTTCACTTCACTGAACACGATGTCTGTCTCGCTCACCCCTGTTGTAAACCATATCTGCATCTCGCTCTGCCCCCAGGCCTGAGCGTGTTTGCGGAGACGCAATGGAGTATACAAAAATGCTGTTTACTGTATTTCAGAATCTCTTGCTGTTTTATTTATAAAGTCTGTCTTCATCGCGATTTTATTGAAACAACTGATCGGTTGGTTTTAATAAATGAGATATCGAGATGTAGCTACTTTACTGTCTTTAAGTGGGTTAGGGTTAAGTGGCAAGGACAACTGTCAAATTATAGTGACGATTCATGATATACGTCACTGCCATCAAGGTGCGTGTGTGCGAATGAGATAGCGAGATATTTCCACTACAAACTAACCTGATCTTATGACATCATTTAAAATATTAATTACGGTCCTATTTAATACATTTTGATGCTGTTTCAATATTTGTGTAATTTTTTAAAAACTAAATACGCTTGAACGTACACAGCTTATTATTATAAAACCTTCCGATAACATCTTGATACGCATATACATATAAGTTCGTTAAAAAGTAACTGCAGTGGTTGCGCCTCTGCTTAATCCTGCAGTTACAAAGGCGTGAGCTTAATTTCCTCCTATTTTATACCTATCCCTTTATAAATACAGACCTATACGAAACCAATAAAACTATCCACTCAGACATCAATATAAGTTTTATTCTCCGCGCAGACATCGCTCGGTACCTCGACCTTCGTAAGAACAGCACAAGCCTGTCATACATTTGATTGTAAAGCTATAATACTAGTGACATGTGTGAGTTAACCGTGAGGTCCGGGTTCGATGCCAAGTCAGGTTAACTATGAAGAGTAAACATAGGATGTCGGATCGTAAACTGATGCCCATAAATAATAAAACCAGTCGCACGTCAGTACTAACTCTATCTGGAGTCAACTTCGCTTACCACCGTTGACAGCCGGAGGTCCTGGCGTGCGGTGGCCCACTTCTGCGAGGTGGTCCTCTCGCAGAAGGAGAGCGCCGAGAGGGATCGGGAACGCACCGATCCCTCCCGCAGTCAGAGAACGAGACTATCCCGCCCTCACACCCGCCACTGCAACTCCTGTAAGCCAGGATCAGCAGTGGCACGCATTTTATGACACCGAGCGGTGAAGCTCGGCGAGTCTCTGGGAACGCTTATTAGTCTTAACCCGCAACGAAGTTAATCAAATAGAAGAATAGGGAGGAGTTAGAAATATATTTTTTCCACTTCCCTCCATAGCAAAGCGGGAGACAAAATAATGAACTAAAAAGGTATTTAACCTTAATTATTGAGACTTTTACATCTGGAAAAGCCAGATGTAAAGCACCACGCAGTCAGAGAAGACGTAGGAGGCGCCGGGTGGACGACTGACCGGCGTCTCCCGCCCTGTGGACTGGGGGTGTCTGAAGAATCCCACCACGGTATCCCCTGCCTGTCGTAAAAGGCGACTAATAGGGGAAATCGGGGGTCGCGGGCGGCCAGTGAGAACTGTCCGCCACAACTATACTGTACATTCCTCATGTACAGAGTGCGATCCCCGGGATGGGCGGCAGTGTGAGTGGCCTCACGCTGCCGATAGCGCCAAGGGCGTTCTTTGATGAGCGGGCTCTGAGCCCCCCACGTTCTGAGAATGGGCCGCACTCGGCGGCACCGCGCAGGGGCGGTTGCGGAGGACAACTAAGCACTCTTTGCCGGAGGAACCCGCAGCCGTCCTCAATGCGCTGAGGAAGGTCACCGCGGAGTTTTGGTTGGTATTGCCGTGCATAGTACAGGAGTAGGGACTCGGCCCGGCGGTCGCCCGATGTTTTTAACTTTTCCGGACGGCCCAACACCGGATCGTAAGGCACGGCGAACCCAACATAACCGTCCAGTCGCTAGGCTGGGCGGTAGTGGTAAAAACTGCACTTTCTCCGCGAAAAAAAAAAAAAAAAAAAAAAAAAGGTGCGGAGGGGTTACTGCTATTCCCGTATAATAAATATCACTCGAATTTTGAATTACAAAGTACTGCAATACTTGCAAGTCATCATCTTGACGGCTATATGTTGACTCTTATACCCAGTAATTACACTGGCTACAGAATAGAATGAAACTATATGCCTCAACTGCATTGCATTTAATGTCGAGTCTTAAACTTGACAGCGTATGTGCGACGCTTTACTTAATCCCCCTCAACGTAGATAACAATGTGGAGACAATAGCATAAATGTGTTGCGGTAGAGTATTAATTAAATAGATATGTTGCGCGCTGGGAATAAACTAATTAATATCTACAAGTGCTTATAAATAATTGTAAACGAATAAACATTAGCAGCTATGAGTCTTCGTTGTAAATCTTATACGTTCGAGTTTTACTAATTAGGTACCACTGAATTTCATATTAAAAGAGGTAAAGTTTGAAGTTTGGATGTATAAGATAACGTATGGAACTACTGCTCAGATTATTGACTACTTTTTAACCGGCTTCAAAAAAGGAGGTTCTTTCTGTATTCGATCCGTATGTATGTATGTAAATTTGTATGGCCGCGTGTTTCTCAAAAACTACTGATCCGATTTGGATGGGGTTTTCATTATTCAAATGTATATTTTTTAGGGAAGGTTTTAGTATATACGACGTGATTTATTACGATCTGATGAGGATCTTCGGAGATAGACAACGGAACTCTTCAATAACTAACAGCAGATGACCCGCGAATGCTGCAATCGTATATTGATGATGTATTGTTTACACAATTTCATAATCAACTAACAAAAAGCAATAAATAAAACTTTTTAACAAAAACTAAAACGGACTCCAATACAAACAAAAAAATAATTTAACTTTGTATTCGCTTAGTATATACGTATATTTGGAGTCGATGCCTAATTTACAATAATGTAATATGTTGTCGTTCAGGTGTTGAATTAAAACATGTCTTATTCGTTTAGAGTCATTTATTAGAATCCTACAATTATTAATACAAATCAATAATTAATCTAATTGCGTAGCACCTAATTATAAGTTGCAATCGATGCAAAATTCGTACACGTGAGTTTAAAGTTATTGCTTAAGGCAATCCATAATATCAGATTACATTACATTACAATAATAGCTAACTGTGACGTCACCGAGATTCAGCGGCCATAACGCTTCGTGCGTGAGATGGAGATAACGTGATGACCCCACCACGTCACTACTTTTGCTCCCAATATTTTAAATATGAGTAATTGCTTTATTTTCTAATCAATTTTCATGCTGATTTCACAGAAGAATTTCTTTTTCGTATTATTTTTTGTTGCATCTAAAAACGATTGCTTCGTTGGCTTAGGTGTATTACGGTACGACTGGAATACTGAGGTCTCGGGTTCCATCCCCGGGTCGGGCAAAGTGATATTGTTTTTTTTTACTCAGTATAAGCCCGGAATCTGGAATTTCTGCCCGATATGGCGATACGCTCGCCCCCTATCACATCATGGGAGGGAATACGCACGGCAAAAATTGGGTGCACTAGTTGTCTCTTAAAGGGCGTGAGTATGTGAATGTGTATGTGTATATATAAAAAAGGCACAAGGATACTACCCTATTTTATCATTAATCGATTGCTTAACTATATTACACTTTTTAACCCAGAAAAGGGATTTACACGGATAAAACCGCGAGCAGATTCTAGTTTCTTATAAAAATACAGAGATCAAAGTTGTCGAACAAGCAAAACCACTCGTCTCGGCGAATGTATGAAGGTTCAAAGACTTTTTTATTAGGCAAATATTTGAGTTGGAAAGCAAATACGATTAAAGGCCTGAGACCCGCCCCCCGCCGGTCTTCACAAGCATTACTATTGAAGATGTAATGAACAAATTGTATGGTTAGTTTGAGTATATTAGATTTTTGAAGTTATACTTCTTTTGACGCGTTAGGGAAAAATGATGAGAGTAATTTTTTACGATGCGCGCGCACACCGTCACGAAAAACCGACACCCTGAAGTTAGCTATAGTCAACATTTTAGTTTTGAATTTTGAACGTAGAATAAGGCAAAAGATAAAAAATTAAAAAGATTTTTATCTTGTTACGCCAAAGAAGTATAACTTCTAACGCGTGTACATAAGTACACACAAACTTTTTCTTTTTTTTGATACGCGCAAACAATCTGACTGCACTGCGACTGATGGTAAGCTCAGAGGGGTCCAGATACACGAACGAGAGATGATTATCACTCGTCAGTCGACACAATTATGCCGGCCTGTGTAAACCAGATATACACAGGCTGATCCCGAAACGCGACACACTTACGTGGGCCGCTATGGCGGGTTTGAACACATTATGTACGGTGGTCGCCATTCTGGCGGATACAGTATATATCCCACCACCAGTCACCAGCCAGGTTTTGGGTAGCTCTCATGTAATCCACCTCAGTAGGTACCATACCATACCAGCCCTGTATTATATAGCACGGGCCTCCTCTACAACTGAGAGGGTTAAGGCCGTAGTCCACCACGCTGGCCTAGTGCGGGTTGGCAGACTTCACATACCTTCGAAATTGAGAGAACTTCTCAGGTATGCAAGTTTCCTCACGACGTTTTCCTTCACCGTTAAAGTGAGCGATAATTCACAAATCATACACACAGAACTTTTTAGAAAAGTTAGAGGTGTGTGTCATTGGGTTTTGAACCTGCGGACCTCGGTAGGTAGGATCTGGCTAATTCTGGTAAGCCGTTTGCCATGTTTTATTCTGGTTACATTCAGAATATGATGTATCAGATTTTCAAGCCATGTTATAAACTATGAATTACTTTGTGGAGTTATGTTATTGTTTATAGGAAGTCGTGTTTATTGTTTGTACTAGAGCTGTGGACCATGATAGTCGACTGCCATATCGGGTAATCAAAAACTAGGAAAGATTTTGATTCGAAATAAACTGATCTGCTTGGGACTCGAATTTATACCCGAATTGACAAGAGTCTCGCCTATGACATTTTTAGCGGATAAAAAACTTGGCAGAAAGTAAGTGACTTGTGTTTTTACTGGTGGTAGGTCTCTCGTATGTAAGAGTCCGTCTGGGTGGGTACCTCCGCAATGGCTATTTCTACCGCCAATCAGCAGTATTCACGCACTGTTGTGTTTCAGTTTGAAGGACATTGTAGCCAGTGTAACTACTGGACATAATGAGACTTAACTTCTATGTCTCAGGATGACGAGCGCAGTGGAATGCCACACAGTAATTTGTAACTCAAGGTGCTGGAGGATGTTGCTACTGTTGCTGTTGTATGGGTGGTTGTATCACCTACCATCAGGCAAAGGGCATGCTCGTCTCGTCATTCAATGCAATAAAAAAAACTCTGCCTACGTTTCACGGGGATTGTCTATGTACTCTTAAAAAAAACTGTTTACAAATGATTTCAAACAAGCGTTAATCTATAGCTTAAATCAATTTATACCATAACCTTTCCACATTATCCAATCAACGCAGCTAAGCCTGTAAGCCGGTTTTTATGAAGAAACATCGGCCGTCCGCCCGATCGAGCGCTAGAGGTCTAAAAATTTTCGAGATCAAAGCGACCAAATCGACCCTTAACTTTACTGGACAAGTCTCCGAGTGACTTTACAATATTGACCGATATAGACTGGTGTAGTTAGTATATAGACTGGGATCAGGGTCTTGGAAACCTTTAAATTTACGAAATAAATCGTAGTTAAAGTTTTTTTTTTGGCGAAAGTCGAACAAGCCTATGTAATGTATTAGTATGTGACCGTCCAGGCAGCCAAGGAATCGCGGAAATTGCAACACTAGGTCAGAGATAGGAGAGTCGTCGGAGGAGACCTCTCGCTGCCGGCCGTGGTGTCCGCCATGGTCGGCGGCTGGAGGTCATGGCGAGCTATGGCCTCCTTCTGTGAGTGCGTCATCTCACGGAAGGAGAGCGCCGAGCGGGATCGTGAGCAGAGCGATCCCGCCCGCAGCCAGAGGAGACGAAGGAGGCGTCGGGTGGACGACTGACCGGCGCCTCATGCCCTGTGGTTCGGGGGCATCTAAAGAATTCCGCCACGGCATCCCCTGCCTGTCGTAAGAGGCGACTAAATGGGGTTGGCGATAGTCGCGGGGTGAGCAGTGGGGGTCTGTTCACTCAACTACTTCAATGTAAGCGACTCCGAGGTGGACGACAATGCGCGTAGTCGGTCTCCCGCAGTCGTAAACGCCGAAGGCGTGCTTTAGAGTTTGGAGGCTTCTCAGCCTCCTCATTTAGAGAGGGGCCGCAATGCGGCATCGCGCTGGGGCGGTCCTGTGCAGCTATCTTTGTGCAACAAGATAACCCGGGGCCGTCCCGTAGGCGCCGAAGAAGGCCACCGCGGGTTTTGGTTGGTATGCCGGTGTAGGGTGTACATAGTGTTAGGGACTCGGTCCAATGCTCGCTCGGATGATGCTATACTCCCGAGTATCGACATTGGGCCGTAAGACTGTGTGAAACCAACATAACCGTTCCACTCACCCCCCAGTGGTGGTAGCGATAAAGCGTTTTTTCCCCGCGATAAAAAAAAAAAAAAAAAAGGTCAGAGATAGGAGAAGGGGCAGAAGGGTAAGGCTTCTGGCAAAACAACCCTGCTCAACACGCCGACGTGCCATAATTCAATGAATCTAACATCCATGGCGTAAAGAAAAACTGTGTAAAAAATGTTTTACTATTGTAATAAAAGATGTCTTGAGATTTTTTGAAATACCTTTCCAAGGATTTTTAACTTAAAATTAGTTTTTCAATATGTAACATTTGCATACACCTAAGAAACTAATGTTGCTCTGTTTGCAAAATTATGCACGGACTACAACCACTGCCTTAAGTTTCCAAGGATTAATGCCTTTCAGCCGTGTCGAGCTGTCCGACACACGGAGTGACTCGAGATTTGGGCAAACTTAGCCATTTACTTATGCGATTCAAACCCGCGTCACAACTTTCTTCAAAAACGATTTCCTCTCGACCGTTTAGTATTGTTAGAAACAGCGGATCTGGTTACTAATCGCCTCTTTGGTTTAATGGCTGTGTATATGGTGTGAGATCGGGAGGTATTAAGTTGGCTTACCTTATCAGGCAACATAAAGTTCTGTGAATTTAACGATTCGATTAAACACGCCTTACTTAATATTGTACTGGAAATCACTACTGCCCCCATCAACTCCCATAAGCCGACCAAAATGTGTGATAAAGATGTGAGCCTAAAATTATTTTAATTTTCAGAACCTTGGCGGGCCCGACTCGCACTTGACTTGCTTTATAAAGCTTTTCAAAATAATACTCTGTTAAGAAACCTACTCGTATGTTTATAAGGGGGAGGCGCACTTTGAAACAAACATTATTGGGACCCTACCACACATTTAATAATACTAGATATCTTTACCTTAGTGTTAGAAAAACAAAAATAATAATTATTATTATCTGTATATGACTGCCTCGGTGGCGTAGTTGTGTTCTGGTACGACTGCAATGCTGTGGTCTCGGGTTCGATCCCCGGGTCAGGCAAAGTGATATTGCGTTTTTCTACTCAGTATCAGCCCGGAGTCTGGAATTTGTGCCCGATATGGCGATAGGCTCGCCCCCTATCACATCATGGGACGGAATACGCACGGCGAAAAGTGGGTGCACTAGTTGCGCTTCTGCATACCCCTCCGGGGATTAGGGGCGTGAGTGTGTGACTGTGTATCATTATCTGTAAATCTTAATTCACATCTCATAAACGTTGTCACTAAATGGCTACACCGAGAAACCGTTATTTCACAAACTAATGTACGCTATAACTGTAACACCAAACACCGATATAATAGCATCATAATACCTTGTTTGGTTACAGTAAGTTAGGAGAATATTGTCGCAATCTCAGCGATGGGACAGTCTTAAGTTTCATAAGGCCAATATTTGTTTTACTGACAGCACACTTTGCTCGTTAGATATAAGATACTGCCTACATCGTTTTAAAAGCTAATACGTAAAACTGTAGGGACACACACACTTGCGCAGCTTTGTAAGTGCACGTACGTAGTTGTGCGGGAACGCTGTCACACCATGCCTCCCATATATATCTGATGTACGCCTTTGTTCATTCAGTACGTCTAACAACTTATTACTATTACCATCTAAGTACGCTGTTGTATATTAACGTACTCTGAAGCCTTTAAATATAAACCTATACAATTGCCATCTCTGGAGTTTCATTACAACAAGCTAGAGCTCACACTCCCATACACACAAGCTCTACAAAAACTAAGAAAAAGAGGTTATAAGAGGACATATCACTAATCTGGTATTATCATTAATTCTATAATCGAACTCGACTTGTTTTATAATATAGAAGCCAAAGTAAAAGTCAACTTGGATTGTCGATACTTAAGCTAGTTAAATAATATGCGTTTAGGTGGCAAATACTGTTTGACTATATCATCTGTTAAAATGGGTTCTATGGGGGTTTCTATTAAAATGGGGAGAAAATTATATCCATGAAAAACAACAAAAATTAATTCACTCGAACTCATTTAGTGGGGAACAATTCGCCTCTATTTTATTCGACGCGTTTGAAACGTTCAGTGTCTATCTAGGTATATAATTAATCAAAGAATCTACAGTTGAAGAGTCCGTTTGGTTTTTGTTTGAATGCGCTAATCTTTTGAAATCTGGTAAAACTACTGCTCCAATTTGTACATTTAACTTATAGATAATAGATATTATAGATTGCTTTACTATCCTTGAATGCTGGAATAAAAGCCATATACTTATACGTGAATCCCCGACTAGAAGTAAGTCTATACATAAATAGGTACAAAAAGCAACATCTCAAATTCATGATATTTGCTAAAAAATATTATCATGGTTTTATTCATCACAATCCACGTGGAACCCCAAAAACTGCAAATATAAGCCCGTAAGAGCTTTTGTTCCGAAGTTGGCGAGCGAAACAAGTTGAAGCTTTTGTACTTACCGGAGAGATATAAAAAATTTGTCCCGTTTGTTTGTTATTTTAAAAGTAACTGGCTTGCTTGTTAAGACGTGATAAAAAATGATATATCATCCGTGCCTACCCCACTGTCGGGCATGGGCCTTTTTACCCGACTACGACGAAGCAAGGACGCTATTTGTATCCTGGACATTATTATTTTATTTCGTGTTTTTCAGTTACTTTTTTCCGTAGTACTGAGCAGATGAGTACGCTAATATAATTACTACTATACTAATTATAAGCAGAGCTGCTGCCTCTACTAATAAGAGGAATAAACCCTTCGTCCAAGTAATCCTGGTTCTGTTACATATAGTCTAAACAATAACAAAAAAATATTGAGTCGGATTACAGTAATGGTAAATATTCAAAGGATTGAGTATCAGATTTACTCCGCTGCATACCCATGAAGAAATGGCAGATGTATACTACACTTATCGGTGTTGACTTCGCAGGAAAATATATTTTCGGTTATTATTACTAAGATTTGGCGCACTACCGGCCTACTTTTATTAGCGCGTTATAAGACTGCTTCCTAAGCCACTTATCAGGAAAGGGCGGCTCGACAAACTCTTGGACATTTAGTAATAACCTTCTTTAACGTTGTGTGTTAAGAAGGATCGCGACAAATACAAGAGACTGCGACTGTTGCTTGACTAAAGCCTCAATTAGATCAATTATTGCCAGCAACAACCGTACGCAATTATTGCTTATAACATTACCCTCTCTGAACGTGCACAATGGCGGGCAGTATTTGCCCGCCTTGATTTGCATAGGAGTCTTTTGACAGAGAATTCAAAATAAAATTGCTGCTAACAATCATTGCGTACGATTATGTATATCAATAATTGCTCCGTCTAAATGAAGGTTAAAAGATTTTATGTCGCGGTCTCACAATTTAAGAACGTACCGTTAATGTCTGTATTCAATCTCGGTTTGGTGTCTCTGTCGCGGCGCGCCACTAACCGTCCGCGTCGGCTCTATGATCAGAGATTTTTATGCAATCACCAGATTGCTACGTTTACGGGCAGCGAATTCATGTTTTTTTTATTTTGCACAGATAATTATGGCAGGTACATTTAAAGTACTATTTATTTATTTACCAACTGATACTACTTACATGATCATTACCCCAATGCTGTAGTATCCACAATCTATTTACAGAGTAAGTGTATAATGATTATTTATTGTTATAACATATCACCCATGTTGCTATTCTTATGAATTCACTCAAAATACAATTTAATATATCGGCCTCCATACCCACGAAGTTGAGAGTGCCAAGCGCGCGCGTCAGAGGTACCTCTTTTAGTAAGTTGGTACTGACGCGCGGGATAGCCAGCAACGCAGGCTTCTGCCGCCTCTACACATACCTGTCCGGAACAAACAGGCCCACTCGCTCCACAACATCCCCATTATATTTCCTTCCTCTTATTATTTTGAAGATATGTGATACGAGTGTGAACTCCCTTTGAACTCTTTTTTTTTTTTGCATTGTTGACGAGACGAGCATGCCGTTCGCCTGATGTTAAGCGATACGACCGCCCATAAACAGTAGCAACACCATCCAGCACCTTGAGTTACAAAGTACTGTGTGGCATTCCACTGCTCTCGTTATCCTGAGACATAAGATGTTAAGTCTCATTATGTCCAGTAGTTACACTGGCTACAATGTCCTTCAAACCGAAACACAACAGTGCATGCACACTGCTGCTTGGCGGTAGAAATAGACATTGCGGTGGTACCCACCCAGACAGACTCTTACATATGGGAGACCTACCACCAGTAAAACTCTCAACTCATTATATCCAACCATTCCCAAAATAAATAGAGTCGGATACATACAACGGATAAAACGGATATACGCCATACTATTTGAAATATAAGGGCCTAGCAAATTTATTTTGTATTTTGTCCAACATGAGAAAATATTTGGTTTCACGTGGAGCCCAGATGACAGCGTTACATTCTAACTGGCTTCTTACGATTTTTAGTGCTTATGATGGAGACTAGGTACTTATCAGGTGACCCAGCAGCTCATTTGCTATATCTTGACTTCCAGTACGTTAATATTCTTTTTCATTGTCTCTTCCATGCCTTTTTTATAAAATGTTCTGTTGTTCTTTCTTTTTGATCAGACGGTAAACTTACACAATGCTGAATTAATTTTATACGGCTTCCGGATTATTGAGTGTCCGTGATTTTTACAAAATCAAAGCCCTCGAGGTGTTATGTGATACTTGGAATCGGCTTCTGGCTCAATTACTTGAAGTCTTACAAATCACTAACTTTTGCACGCGGCTATGTCCGCGCGAAAGTTTTTCTCAGCATAAAAGTAATCATTGGCAGATTATCATTGGTCTAGTGCGTGAACATGAGCTGTGCAAGGTGAGTAGTCTCAAATCCTGAATCCCAAGTCAGGCCATCAGCATTTTAAGTTTTTCAATATGAAAGAAAAGCATGATTTGGAATTTGTGGCCAACGTATCATTCTTGTCAACAATTAGATCACTAAATAGCCACACTGTTATTACGGAAAAGGGCCAGTTAACATTTGATCAAGTCTTATCTTTGAATTCCTGGACACAGTGCAATATCATGTGCAGTAATCAAAGACCTATGCAATTTTATTACTATCTACGGACAGTCGCTCAAAATAGTAAAGAGTGAATAAAAACCCGTGGTAATTCCGTGATAAATCCCTAGAAAAGTCAGTTGCTAACTGGTTATATTTCAAGATATTCAATTGTAAAGCGCAAACAAAGTTAATCTCTCGTTCTTCCTTAATGAACCACAAAGCTCGGAGTGAAGTGTTTTTAAATTAAAACACTGGGTACATTGTCTATTTGTCTTAATTACAAAAGGACTTGCCTTTGAACACGGCTATGAAACTAGCGGTTTAACGAGCGTTTTTTACATTTACTTATAATAATAACATTATTACCTTACGGATATTATTAATGTGAACATAGTGACATATATTAAATAGTGGCATATAATCTAACGCTTGATTTGTCTATTAGTTAAATTTTATCCAAATATCTTCAATGGTGTGTGCGTGCGTGCCAAGAATTTGAATTTTATTCGGAACGGTAAAATTCCGTTTCGTGATATAATGAAGCCTATAGTGCACATGTGTAACGTAGCTTACTAATAGAACTTAAAAAATCAGAGCAATATTTGCAGAGTAGAGCAATAAAAAACCATACACAATTAAAATTCTGCGTTATAACAAATAATCACAGATGTTGTAATCCATATTATATTCACGAACTAATCATCACATTGTAATATGAGGCTTATTTTGACGCTTATCATCACAGCCAAACCTTGGTACAATGTCAATATAGAAAATATCACGAATAAGAAAACAAATATTATCAAACCAAATTTTGGTTTATCAAAACATCCAATTATTAATCGCTTGTTCAGCGGCTCCAAACGGAATTCCATCAAAACACAATCGGGCGAGCTATCAAGAATTTCTTAAATCAGGAAATGAAATTTGGCGGAGTTGTGGCGAATCTTCTGTCAATTAGTGGGTATTTGGATCCCGCCTCCCGGCGTCGCTTAATCAATTTTTGATTAAAACTACTGATAAAACCGACTTACATAATGATTTCTTATGTTTACGGGAATGTTTAACATTTCAATAAAATTACTTAACGACCAACACCTCAGTCCTCCCCGTGACCATGAAGGCTGTAAAGTCTGAAACGTCGTGAGTAAAAATATAACAACCGCGAAAAATCTATTAATTAGTTTTATTTCAAAATCGACTCACGTAGGTGAACATGGTTTGTTTTTTGAGTTTTTCGTGAAATTGCACGAGGCCTCTTTCTAATAAAAGTCTAAGAATAATAGTTTTAAGCTATTGCATAGCTTCTATCGCGGGCCTTGAGCGTGGAGACCGAATCCAAAAATTCCGTAACGAAAATAACCTGACATCTTTTTTATCTTACTAATATGAACCTTAAATACAATGCGTAGAAGCTATAATTCTTGAAACGAGTATATTTTTATTTATTTTATTTATTAAAGTCATTAAAACCATTTCTTACTAATCTAATATAAACCTTAAATACATTGCGTAGAAACTATTTCCCCAGCGTTGGCACGGCACGAGTACAAAAGAATCGAACGTAACATTCTTTTTTCAAATTTTGATTTATTCTACTTTGGTTGTGATGACCATTGCATTTCTGACATTTATCAATAACAAGACTAAACGTGCGTTGCTCGCGTTTAAAAATGTACTTTTTGTGGTAAGCGTAAGATCGAATTTGTGTTTAGTCAATCAAAATTTGTGATAAAAAATGCTATGCAATAGCTTTACCGCAGCAGTCTCCGAGTGCCACACGTATTTTTTTTATCGTCTGTTATACCCAGTAGACATAATAACAAATCTTGTTTTTGCGTAATAAAATATTCATAAGCAATGTCTTTTCGCTAACATAGTGACACTAACATGACGTCTGAATATCTAGGAATGTATCTATAATAAATATAAGTCCCAACAACACACCGCCCACGGATCCGTCTATTTCTTTTCAATCTATAAAAAAATGTTATGAGCTAAATGGTTTCTGAAGCAAAAAAGTTAATCTATTTAGGCTTTTGTATTTTAGGCATTCCATAATTTACTAAGCCTCTTGTAGGCGGGAGTGTGGGTAGGTATTAATGATCTATTTCTATTGCTAAGCATTGTGTTTTAAAAGACTTTGTAGATTATATTTATTACCTACGCACAGCCCTACGCATTATGAGACTGACGTCATTATGTGTCAGGCTGATGAATGCTGTACAGTGCTACGTAGTACATATTAATTATTACTATAATATTGATTTTATTTAAGTTAAGTAACTGTAGTATATATTGAATGCATGCAAACTGTTATCACAGATAAGGTATTAATTTTTATCTATCATGCTTGTACTTATAATTACGATTCAAGGATTATTTATAATTCTATAATTACATTGTAATCTAAAACCAAGAAGTAACGGCTCACAAGATTTTTTTACAATGATGATCATATTACACTGCGTATTCTCAAATTCCACAATTCCGCACGCGTTCTAAATTCAAACGATTTCGAACACAATCCCATTCCAAATACAAATATTAGAGAAAGTATTTATTTACCTTTGAAAGAGGCCATGGTACGGTTGTACAGCGAGCATTTATTGCTCGGCTAACTCATAGGCCATCTGTTACACGCCTCGTGGGCTCGCTGCCTCGCCTCTCGCCTCTTCAATTGCGTGCACCTGCAATACGCGATAACTGAATTAAAACTGCTTTTGTTGGATTTACGAGACTTTAAGGATTTGGTTGGATTTATTATAACTAAGAATAAATATATTTATATTGATTTCTTCTTAGAATTCTTATTAGAATGTTTTATTTATCTTAAAAAAATATTTGTCTTAATTTTCAGGTCAATTCCAATCTCCCTCGTTAAGGTTGGTGAAGAACCTAAAATTCTGTGATTACTATATTGACAGAGCCAGTGGCTATAACCACCTACCCAGGTAGTAATTTTGTTGCTTTCTGCCATGAAGACACATTCATACTGCTAATATTTAATTAATCATGTAGTAAAACACTTTTTGAAAGTATTTTATGTTTATTATTAATAATTTATTGATTTTATTTTATTTTTGATCCTCAATACACAGGCAAGTTCGGGTTCCTCTGTGAAATTGGTAACGTTTATATTTGTAGGCTAGTAATGATTGCAAGTATTTATACCTAATTCAGTAGGTAGGTGTGGCTCGAGGTCCGTGCGAAAGACCATCCCACTTCTGGGAAAAGTTAATATAGGATATGATCCATGTGTTTACCAACCTATATTCAAATCCTTTCAGCGATTGTTGCGTTTATTTCCCCTAAACATACAAACTTCAATCCCCCAAATATCAAACTCTCGTATTTATAATATTAGGAAGGAGCTACTAGTTAAGTTTTTCATTTACATAACACATACTTATATATATGTATATGTATGGTAGATTTATATATTTATTACTTTTATAGATATTATGTAATATGTGTATATTATTGTATTTATTTTCGTATTCTTTACATATTACTATTTTAACTGTTTCGACATTATGTTTAAGTTCAGTTTCGTGTACCTACTATGTTTTTGTCTCTGCATCGCCTTAGGTTGACTGGTAGAGAATGCCTTCGGCATTAAGTCCGCCTTTACTGAACTATGTATAAAGTGCAAATAAATAAAAAAATACTTATACAATACAGCACGGTTTTATATAAAATGCCACATAAATCCCCGGATTTAGTGAATATTAAAAAGCCTCGGTCCGTCAGCAGCGATTTCATTTCCTACTCGCGTCTGACCGGTAATGTCATGTCAGTATGTCGATTCCGCTCAAATTCAATAGTTTGTCCCAAATATCGAATGCATGATTGAAAGAGGTTTTTTGCAATATTTCTGTTTTTCTAATAAACGTTGTATAATATTATAGTTTGTCTTGTTCTGGTAAATTACATTAAAAGTTTGAGGAATAGAGATACAACATTGTATAACTATGATAGTAACGCCCATAATATACTAAAAAATAAGGAACATTTTATCCTAATTTTATCAGCAGATGCAACGCAATGCCACGCACGATATCCGGTTTCCTATTCTTAGGTTGTGAAATGTAATGTCTAAATATCGCTTCATAATCAGATGCTAATTAAATGGCAGAATCTACAGCATTTATTTAGCAGCTGATCATGCCCTAATATAAAACTTATTACTTATTACAATCGTAAATTAAGTAGACTCGTCATCTTCACGCCTTTCTCTTCAGAGGGTGGGTGTTTGACGTCTTTAATTAAATCACTCTTTAATTAACGCGCTTCTTAAAATAACCCAGAGGTCGAGACCTCTGCTAATCTCGTACCTTCATTTGCAGGTAACACAGTCTTAGCTTTGCTCCAAAAATAGCGATGTGAGGGTTGTGCTGAAGAAAGACCTGGTTCACAATTAAAATAATAGAAAGCTAGAAATCATTATGGCCGATTAGAATCCAAAGGAAAGATTGGTTAAGGCTTTTGTAGCTGTAAACCATGTAGATGACCCGATGTTAAGTGATCACCAGTGCTCATAAAAATCCTCATTGTCAGAGAAGTGTGTGTGTATGTTCAACCTTTATGGATAAAGAATAAGGATAGGCGGGGGGGGGGGGGGGGGATTTGGGATTCGTACTCGCCAATTATAAAGATCGGGGATAATTTAGTCAAGCAGGTACCTATTGGTGAAAAACAATATTCAAGAATGGTGCCGCAATTCCAAATATTAAAAGTTTAATTTTTTTTTGTTAGTTAAACATTGTGGGTTTTATTAAATAAGAAAGTAAATATGTTTCTTATATCCTAAAGTAGATTTTTAAACCTAAACTGAAATTAACAGCCGCATCTCAAACATCTAAAATTTCTTCCAAATGAAATAAGATCTCGGGAGGTCACGATGCGCCCTCTAAGAACCGGGGGCGGGGGGAGGCAATCAACCGTGCAAAGTCAACTCGACCCGTACGTGCTGTCGCGCGGATTGGACGGGTGTTTTTTTTCTTTGTTTATTTGCCTTGATTACAATTTATTTATTTATTTATTTATTTATTTAATGACACACCAACAGTTAATAGACTGAGAAAGCTTAATTAAAATTACATACTTATGGACTAGTCTACTCACTAATTACAGGTGTGAGACAGCATTTATATAAAAATAATAAATTTAAAGAAATGCAATAAGATCAAATCAAAATTTACAATACAATTAAAAAGAATCTGACATAACAAACATAAACTAAAAAACAATTACATAATTACAGAGTAATACCAAAAGAAACTACTCAAAACACAGCTTAAAAGTCACAAATCAAATCAATTGTCCGATAAGCATGATTGCAGCATTTGTATTCTGAAATATGCAGTGGAATTCGAAAAGACATCAACAGATAAAGTAGTCTGGATGTCATTATAGGAACTCTGGATCCTATTGAGCGGCGAAAACTTTCCCACATTGGATCTATGACGGCGTGTACGGAATGTATCCCTATCAATGCGACTCGACCTGCAGTCAAGTTTAGGGATATTAAAACTAAGCTCCCCCAAGAGAGATGGTTCTGATACAGCACCACTGATAAGTTTGTGGAGGAAGGTCATGTCAAGCAGCGATCTTCTCTCTTGCAACGAATTAATTTTAAAAGTCTCGAGTCTAGTAGCATAGTCAACGTGTTGGATAATGTTCGTATCTTTATTGCATTTTGATTTATGGGCTAGAAATCTTGTGAAGGATCTCTGTATTTTTTCTAATCTGTCAATGTGAACTTGATAGCATGGGTTCCACACTTGACTGCAATATTCGAGCCGGCTACGAACTAGAGCACAATAAAGCGTTTTTAACGTCTTAGTTCTTTTGAAAGGCTTACCAACTCTTTTGATGAATCCGAGCATCTTATTACTGGACTGAGAGATGTGATCTATATGACTTATGAAGTTTAATTTACTATCGAGAATAACCCCCAGATCTCTTATTTTATTGACTTCAGTTAAATTCATAGTATTTAAAGTGTAAGTAGAATCATAGGGATTACGCTTTTTAGTGAATTTTATGTGGAAACATTTGCTAGCGTTAAGCGTCATGTTATTCAAAGCACACCAATCCTTAACGCTAGACAAATCAGCCTGTAAAAGATGTGAGTCTTCAGGAGATCGAATAGTACGGTATAGTTTTAAATCATCAGCGTAAAGTAAGCATTTGGAATATTTTACTTGATTAACTATGTCGTCTATAAATAAAAGAAATAGGATGGGACCTAAATGTGACCCCTGGGGTACCCCAGAGGTTGCAAAATATGGGTTAGAAATGTGACCATCCTTAACCACTACTTGAGATCTGTTGGACAAATAGGATCGAAACCATGACAGCAAGTCACCCATAATTCCAAAGCTGTATTCTAATTTCCGTATTAATATTGAATGATCCACTCTGTCAAACGCGCTGCTGAAATCAGTATACACTGCATCAGTCTGCAACCCAGAGTCAATTGTTGCAGCTACATCATTGATGTAACACATCAAGTTAGTTGTAGTGGATTTCCGAGCTACAAACCCATGTTGAAAAGGAGAAATCATCTCTTTAATGTGCCAATTTAAAAAGGGGCAAATGAGAGACTCAAAAACTTTTGAGAAAGCGGATAAAAGCGATATTGGTCTATAATTACTAATTAAACTATTATCTCCTTTTTTGTAAATGGGAACAACAAAGGCTTTTTTCCAGTAAGTGGGAAAATTTGAGGTTTGTAGGGATTTATTATAAATAATTGTCAACGGAGTAGCTAAGCTTTTGGCACAGGATTTAACAAAATAAGGTGGAATACCATCAGGGCCGCTACTACTGCCAGGTTTAAGTGACTTGAGTTTATGGAAGACAGATTTGTAGGAAAAGTATATTTTAGACAAAGTATTTAGTCCAGAAGGGAGGGATAGGACTTGGTAGTCGTAAGTAGAAGGTGCAGATGGTAAAAATGTGGATGAGAAATGATCGGCAAATAAGTTGCATATGTCAACATTGTTGTTGCCCATAACATTATTTAGATGCATTACTGAAGGATATTGCGATCTTAAGTTTTTAGAGTTTTTAATAAAGGACCATAGTAAATTAGGATTGCCTGAGATACGTTCTTCAATTAAAGCTAAGTAAGTTTTATAATCATTTCTAATCTTTCTATCTACCCTCTCCCTTAATATTTCAAACTCCAGTAGATCTCTAGGATTATGTTTCTTTTTATATTTTGATCTGCACTTATTTTTCTCTCTTATCATCTTAATCAAGCTGGCAGAGAACCATTTAGGATAATTCCAACGTCGCGACTTGGTTTTAGGACAATTCTGTTCAGTGGCAACTTGTAAGTACTGATAAAATGCTGCAACCATGTCATCAACATTATCGAAATTATTTAATATAACATTCCAATCAATGCTGCTTAAGTACTTATTAACAGATTGATAATCAGTTTTACGATAATTATAGATAGCAAACTGTCTAGGCAATAAAGATTTGCGACTATGTGATGTGCTAAAACAGTTAGATTTTACCTCCAATGCAGGATGGTGACTATCAGTACTGCACAAAGGATTCATTGCTTCAGTCAGAGCGGGGCCAATAAAATTTGTCAGTACTAGATCCAATATTTTGCTGTGTGAGTTTACCACATGATTTATTTGGTATATATTATTGAGGGACATAAAGTCAAATAGTGATGAAGCGACTTGAGATCTACATTCAGATGGATTTGTAAAAACGCTACTGATATCTAAAGTCCAATGTATCCCCGGAATATTGAAGTCACCAAACAACATAAACTTATTGTTACAAGACAATAATTTATCGCCAATTGATACGAAGAAGGTATTATACAAAGCAGCAGGAGTATTAGGTGGTA
Source organism: Sphinx pinastri (assembly GCA_947568825.1). Classification (NCBI taxonomy): domain Eukaryota; kingdom Metazoa; phylum Arthropoda; class Insecta; order Lepidoptera; family Sphingidae; genus Sphinx; species Sphinx pinastri. The sequence goes on from OX387617.1 coordinate 980,444, forward strand.
TATAAACAGAGCCCAGTATTATGTCCTCATTAGACGATATCCGTACTGAAACCCACAGATCCTCGATATCACTTTGCCACTTATTTAAACGGGATGAAGACAGACGATTGGAGACAGCAATGAGGCAGCCGCCGCCGTCTTTTTTAGAACTTTTACTGGTACTCCTATCACGCCGATAAATCGTGTATCTTGAATCTAATACCTCCGCATCATTAATGCTTTCATTCAGCCAAGTCTCTGTAGCTATGATGACATCAAAGTCATTTGTGAGCGAGGAAAGACGAAGATCATCTAATTGGGATAGACTTGCGGGTAGTAGGTTGGGTTCCTAGGGATATCTTCGAGGGAATCTGATTCCAAAACCATATATAATTATGCCAACTGACTTAATCATGTCTTGCCAGTCAATGCTGCATCTGGACGCCACTCACCGTCAGGTGCAGTGGACTCTATACGCATACGCATACTCACGCCTTTTATCCCCGAAGGGGTAGGCAGGGGCGCAACTAGTGCACCCACTTTTCCCATTGTCCTTGTCCTTGTCCCATGATGTGATAGGGGGCGAGCCTATCGCCATATCGGGCACAAATTCCAGACTCCGGGCTGATACTGAATAGAAAAATCCAATATCACTTTGCCCGACCCGGGGATCAAATCCGAGACCTCAGCATTGCAGTCGTACCGTAATACAACTACGCCACCGAGGCAGTCTATAGACTCTATAGTCTATATTGAATACCCCGTTTACAATGCTTTTAAATCGAAAGTGCATGCACATTCTCACAGCACGAATAGCCAAAGCACTCTAGATCCCCGCACACGAGAGCCCATACAAAATTCATACATAATCCATACATATACGTGTTCCGCATCCTCATACATACGGGAAATATAATCTGAATGTTAAATCTAATAATCTGCTAAATACAGCGAAAGCCGCTTATGCTTCAAGTGCTTTCCAAATCCTATAAGGATTTGCTCAATATGGTCATATAATAGGATTGCACGCGCCAGCGGTGTAATGCTGGAAAATTACAATGTAATAGATATTATGATTGGAACATACTAGCATTTAGATTGACTAGCAGTTAGAATGTATTCTTGAAAGTGGTTAAGCAACACTGTAGATGTATTTGTATGTGCCAACTCGTATGGTACAACTGTGTCGCAGAAAACCAATGTTAAGTGACAGCTTGTTGTTGTGTTTCGCAAGTGAGATCACAGAAAACCCAAAACATCCCCGGACCCTATTCTTCCCTTTCTTTAAAACTATGAAACATATAAACTGATGCTGGTATTGTGAGTGTTCATCGTCGATGGAGTTCACTGGTGCCCGATGAGCAATTTGTTCGTTTATAGGAATATGCTTATGATTTTTATTTATAGTTTTTATCTATTGTGGTGGAAAAAGCAGCTCATTATGATATTTGGTATTTTTCTTTCGTTCCAGTATCTATGTTGAAATTAAAAGTATCAGACAGCTTGAAAACTTGTCGTTTTTTTATACTATCTCCAATACAATAAGAGAAGGTCTAAACTCATATAGGTAAGCACATATATTATAACCAATAATAATCATACAAATTTATAGGTAGGTATTCAGAGATTAGCCGAAACAAACAGAAAGACATACAGATAGACAGACAAAAATTGTAAAAAATGTTATTTTGGTGTATGTACCGTATATATATTCATATACACGTAGTAAACACGGTTATTTTAATATTACAAACAGACACTACAATTTTATGTATATTATAACGTATACCGTTAATCGGCGCCATGCATGCAAGTGCTAATCAGCGGCAAACCGATAATTAGTCGGAGTATTCACATTCGACCGCGGCCTAACCACACGGTCGAATGATCCACTTACCAATATTAGCAATCATTTATATACCATATCCATTTGGTGTAGCGACATTAAAACACCAATTCTTAAATGCGATAAATATATTGAAGGAATATACGTACAAAACCAGTAGCTAAAAGTGAAGTGAAGCTAAAAAGTGACAAGAAGACGGTTAATCAGGAAAAAAAATCCTAAAACTATCTCGCCCTCATACCTGCCACTGCAAGTCCTCTAAGGATGGATAGGGCCACGCATTTAATAATAATGAGTGATGAAAGTTAGCGAATCCCTGAGAGGGACAAGTTACTTGTCATTAACTCTCAATGAAAACCGACATAAGAACGTCCTGAACGATGTACACTTACGACTACCAAATGTACTGGCAAATGAAAACAATGAATAAAAAATAAATCTATTAAATAAAACATATAAATAAGAGCAGTAAATTAACGAGAGGCGGCAGTGATAAATCATCCCCGCGCAATAGCGAGACTGCGCTGTACTGTGTGCCTGTACAGGTGTATCGGCGGCGTGATGTATGGCTTGTTGTGATGTACGCCACAATAAATAAACATTAACGACGTATACACACCCATACATACTATGTGATCTATCTGGGTAAATTCCACAGTTACTGGGGAACTGCTCTTGAGATTTGTTCCTAGTTGAAGGACATGGTAGCCATATATGAACTGGATATTAACTATTAAACAACATTTTCAAAGTTATAGTGGTGTTACTACTACGTATTTATAAGCAATCGAGCTTAGTAAAGGCGATAGCCTAGTTGGGAGTGGAACGGACTGCCAAGACGAATGTCCGCAGGTTCAAAACCCAAGGGCACGCACCTCTGACTTTTCTAAAGTTATGTGTGTATCCTTTGTGAATTATCGCTCGCTTTAACGGTGAAGGAAAACATCGTGAGGAAACCTGCATACCTGAGAAGCTCTCTGAAGTTCGAACGTATGTGAAGTCCGCCAATCCGCACTAGGCCAGCGTGGTGGACTAAGGCCTAAACCCTCTCAGTTGTAGAGGAGGCACGTGCTCAGCAGTGGGCAGTATATTACAGGGCTAGTATGGTATGGTATGGTGGAGCTTAGTAGTGATGAATATTTATTAAATATTAGATTTTTTATTTTCCCGAATACGAGTATTTGCTTTTTACCACAGTGCCACAAAAATATGGCTACAAAGTCATAATTTAAAAGCTGCACGGTATTATTTTAAAGGTAGGATTCTTAATTACAGTACGTTTAGGTAGTTATTAACTAATTCTACTCTGGTATTATTATCACATATATTTTGGTTTTACCCGTTCGGGGATAGAGGCACGAGTGGGTGAATGTCTTTTTAATTAAAAGCTAAAAGTTATATAATTAGAAGATAAAAATAAATTTCAGTAGCTACCTCCTTCTTTCTAAAAAGATGATATTAGTATAAGCTTCATTAATTAAATACAGCTGTTTTAGTCTGCTGTTAAAGCACAAAAACTTAGACACAGTGCAGACTTTAAGTTGCAACGTCACAGGTCTGCTGCTGGCTTCGAAAAAACAATGTTAGACTAGTTTCATGAATATTTTTTTTCATTGATTCGCATTCTTATTTGCTAAATATTGGAACAAGTTTGGCGAATCCGAATATCAAAATCATACGAATATTCGTGAATTCGAATATTCATTACACCATTAGTTCTTATCATCAAGCGATTGGCAGGCTCGTCTCAACATTCAGATGTTTACAAACACTTACAGCTCTCTATTTATTACCTAAGTTGACATTGTACATTACCCCTGAACTTGACCCAGCTGGCAAAACCTCTGTTTCGTTCCCTCCCACGTTTTTGGCGAAGGACAGCCTGCGGCTCGTATGCTTGCCAAGTTTGAAAAATGTATCTCCGGCGTATTGAGTTATGGCACAAGGCTTGTATTCGGGTCACGACCGGAATGCCTATTTGCCAGGTAAGACTTATGGCAGAGTCGATATAGCCAGTTTTATCAGCACGACCTCGACGGGTGGTATTGGAGATTAGAAAAGACGTAGGTATTTTATGCGATGACGCGCGCTCTAAGTGCGTTTTCTTCATAAAATTCGTCATCAACATAGGCTCATACATACAAAAATGGACGGGAACGAACAAATGGTTTACCATAACATATCAATTAACTAAGTTTTTATGTATAAATTAAATGACAAGAAATAAAAATTGCTCACTCGATTGTATTATGCCTTACAATTGCGAGTAAATAGTAGCCACACCATCTGCGGCATTAGGTAGGTGGTAAACGTAATACTACGTAGTACTACGCACGTATGCTCACGCCTTTTATCACCGAAGGGGTAGGCAGAGGCGTAACTAGTGCACCCACTTTTCGCCAAGCGTATTCCGCGTCCCATGATGTGATAGGGGGCGAGCCTATCGCCATATCGGGCACAAATTCCAGACTCCGGGCTGATACTGAATAGAAAAATCCAATATCACTTTGCCCGACCCGGGGATCGAACCCGAGACCTCAGCCTTGCAGTTGTACTGTAATACAACTACGCCACCGAGGCAGTCTAGTCTACGTAGTACTATTCAGTATTCTTTGGTAATACCCAAATTACACTGGTAATAATGCCCTTCAAACAGCTTGCACTCGCATACAGGCAGCAGATATAAAGCGATGGAATTAATTCAAGCAGACACTGGTAGGTCTCTCATATGTATGAGTCCGTCTGGGTGGGTACTACCGCAATGTCTATTTCTACCGCCAAGCAGCTGTGTGCATGCAATGTGTTGTGTTTCGGTTTGAAGGACATTGTAGCCAGTGTAACTACTGGACATAATGAGACTTAACATCTTATGTATCAGGATGACGAGCGCAGTGGAATGCCACACAGTACTTTGTAACTCAAGGTGCTGTATGGTGTTGCTACTGTTTATCTTCTTCTTCACAGCGATAACACGCTCAGAAGCGGTGGTAGATTCATGACGATTCAAATGAGCTTGTGAAAGACTATTTGAATAAAGAAAATTTTGAGTTTGAGTTTTAGTATGGGCGGTCGGATCGCTTACCATCAGGCGAACGACATGCTTGTCTCGTCATTCAATCCCATACAAAAATAAAAAACAAAAAAATAATACACTCGTCTACGAGACACCTACCACCTAGTAATATTAGAATTCGAAAAGTCTACTATAATTCTAAACCAACACAAATACTATTACATAAAACTGTATCACAAGGATGTCTTATAACAATTGCCCGATACTTTCAAGAAAAACACAGCAGAAACAAAAATCCTTCTGAATCCGTCTTGGAAATTTCTAAATGGGCAACCGCTGTACACCTCTCGAATCGAAATGGAGCCTATAGGATCGATAGCGAAACAGATGGCCCTTACATAAATTATTGTTGCGCCTAAGGCTGAGAAATTGAGAACTGATCGAATTGTTTCGGTTTGAAGATAAACAAATATTAAGATATAAGATTTGTGTGAGCTACTCATTTGTCTTGATATCTATGCTGAAAATTGATAATAGAAACGAAGACGAAAATCGAAAATGTATATAGGATATGAATATGATACAGCAGCGTCTAGGAAATGCGTGTATAAAAAAAATGGTATTATGATTCTGCAATTATACGCATGCGCATACTCACGCCTTTTATCTCCGAAGGGGTAGGCAGAGGCGAAACTAGTGCACCCACTTTTCGCCGAGCGTATTCCATGTATCCCATGATGTGATAGGGGGCGAACCTATCGCCATATCGGGCACAAATTCCAGACTCCGGACTGATACTGAATAGAAAAATCCAATATCACTTTGCCCGACCCCGGGATCGAACCCGAGACCTCAGCATTGCAGTCGTACCGTAATACAACTACGCCACCGAGGCAGTCTTAAATTATAATACTATTTAATGTTTAAAATCACTATGGACTATTGGTACGGGTCGATCTTGTTCAAATATACTGTACAACTATTTATTTTAATTTAATTTATTTACTTCCACGGCAAGAGTCATACAGGCAGTGTTACGCTGCGAGCAAAATTTACTATATTTCAAATTGACTTATAATTACTTTATAGTACCTAATACATAAGACAATTTTAATTTAACATTTACTAAATAACCATAAGCATATTAACAAGCTAATCTTAAATTTGAAAGGATTCACTCAAATCGAAATTTAATATTCTAATTTGATGAGTCAAACAATAAGAAGACAAATCAATGGCTCGTTCATTAATCCATTCATTAGAACTATTACGACTCGAGTTCGTTGCACTTCAATTATAAAGTTTCGCGAACTTCGCTGCGGCCACTTGTTGACTTTGTGGATGTAATCCTGGCTCGTCTGCAATAAGCTGCCTAGAAACGGTGTTATAAGTGGCGTAATAGCTTTAGCACGCTGATAGCAGCAAGGTATTTTGAAAACAAGGTGTACTACGGCTTATAGCAGCCTGTTTTAAGACATAAAGTGCTTTGTGGTAGTAATTGAAAAATTGCATGTGTCCCATATCGTTATTTACCCTCGTATCTATGAGGGTAGTAAATAATATGCTCTTGTGGATCTGTGTATAAGTTATTAATTTACAATTCACACAAAACAATTTTTACTGGTGGTAGGCCTCTCATATGTCAGAGTCCATCTGGGTAGGTACCACCGCAATGTCTATTTCTACCGCCAAGCAGCAGTGTGCATGCATTGTTGTGTTTCGGTTTGAAGGACATTGTAGCCAGTGTAACTACTGGACATAATGAGGCTTAACATCTTATGTCTCAGGATGACGAGCGCAGTGGAATGCCACACAGTACTTTGTAATTCAAGTTGCTGGATGGTGTTGCTACTGTTTATGGGTGGTCGTATCGCTTACCATCAGGCAAACGGCATGCTCGTCTCGTCATTCAATGCCATAAATTAAAAAAACTAAAAAACACGCTTTATAGAAAATCCAACTAAAAAATAGAAAATAAATTTGAATTAAGAATAGTGTAAATAAGAAAAAAAATGTATTTTATTGTAAAAAAAGCGTGGGGTGCATGGTGACAATAGTTATAAATATTTTATTGACAGATAATATGAGTAGAAGTATTATATATCATTTTGATAATATCTTAAAAAGCACCCCACGCTTTTTTTTACAATAAAATACATTTTTTCCTTATTTACACTATTCTTAATTCAAATTTATTTTCGATTTTTTAGTTGGATTTTCTATAAAGCGTGTTTTTTAGTATTTTTAAACTTTTATTTATTTTTAATTTTTTAGTTCTTCACTATTGTCCAACAAATGTCACTAAAAAATATATATATTGACAAAAATCTCATTTTGCAAATTGAATAATGGCATAATCTTATCAAATTAGTGTATTGTTATCGGTCTTCGACAAACCTACAAAGCTTGAATGAAATCTGACCGTTTGAAGTGGGTCAAAATCGCGCCCAAAGGAGTCGGAGTCGGAGAGTTACAAACATACAAACAAACATACAAGTGAAGCTAATATAAAGCGTGTAAAAAAAAAGGTACTCTACTTGATTAGGGGCCTGTTTCACATGTGTCAAATAAATTTTATTTGACCGTTATCGTATTAAATAGTCTATGTTAACTGCTAATGTAGATAGTAAGTACTCATTTTTGTTATCATTTATGTGGAAGCACAGGAGTGTGAGTTTTGTATTTGTTCGGCTTATACATTTATGTGACGAGTAACATTATCAGCGAGCGTTAAAATCGACCCTAGGACTTTTACTAGTACCTTTCTTTTTTTTTATAAATATAGACAAACCAGCAAGCAACCAGCAAGTAAAACTACTCGGCAAAATCTGCATTTTTTGTTTTATCAATGCCAAAGTTCTGCTATTAAATTAAAATGGTAGGGAAATGTTTGGGCCTCCAGAAATCGAACTCACCATACGAAACTCAACAGCAACATTTCATTTCAAGTTCGGTGTAACCAATTTGCCGGCAAGTTCCTACTTTTAATCATAGTAAAGTCTGAAAAATATACATGAATAAGTCTAAGTCGACAGACGTTCGGAAGTAACTGAGTCGCTCGTTAACAGTTTCAAATTTATTCAACGTCGTACTTCTGTAACAAATAACGAGTATTCGCGAGTAATATTTCTCTTTGAACATTTTTCTGTGGTCCTCGAAGTAAATGATCACAAAAAGTCGATACAATATGCTTATATTTGAGTTACAAGGATATAGAAATTATGGCAATTTTGTGACAAGTTAAGTCAGTATTTCTAGAGGCACAAATCCGCTTCTTCATAATTCTTACTCTTTTATGGCAGGTAGCTTATACAGTACTCAGACGTAATTTTTTTTTTTTTTTTAATAGCATAGAATGACGAGATGAGCATGCCGTTCGCCTGATGGTAAGCGATACGATCACCCATAAACAGTAGCAACACCATCCAGCACCTTGACTAACAAAGTACTGTGTGGCATTCCACTGCGCTCGTCATCCTGAGACATAAGATGTTAAGTCTCATTATGTCCAGTAGTTATACTGGCTACAACGTCTTTCAAACCGAAACACAACAGTGCATGCACACTGTTGCTTGGCGGTAGAAATAGACATTGCGGTGGTACCCACCCAGACGGCCTCTTACATAATGAGAGACCTACCACCAGTAGTACACATTGAATCATAAAAAGGTACAATACTCAGTAGCGAATCAGTTTGGCTTGCCAACGAGATAATTGGTTAGTTTCAGCTTATTAGAGCGATATCTACACTCATACATGTTTTGTCGCTGACTTTCTAATCTGTGATATTTACGAGTATCTACTATATATCCAAAACAACAATTAAATATTTTGGAAAGCAAACGCGGTTTCGAAACCTCGGATATTGGCTCATAATCCATCGCAGACTCGATTTACGAGTTTAATATTTCATGCGAGGACCGGCGGGTCCCGCACATTAGCATTTTTTAATGTTTATTGCCCTTGGTTTCACTGGCACGAATTAAAAAGACGTTTGGACTTTTTTTTTCAATTGGCATTCCGGCAACCATGTTCAAATTGCTAATAAATAGGGTGTTAAACGTAAACACAAATGTTGCTACTGTTTATGAGCGGTCGTATCGCTTACCGGCGCGATATGGTCGTCTCGTCATTCAGTAGGAATAAAAAAAATATTGAAATCAATTGAAGCCCTCATAACCAGCAAGGTAACAAGCGCAGTACAATGTCATTATAATAATATAATCAGACATCAAATACAATTTCATGTAGGTGAAATAATGTTAAATTTCTAGCTACTGTTTATAGACAAGCATGACGCTTACCAATTATCATTAATATTAAACTACCTATTTTCAATGTAACAATTTACTTGTGCTAAAAATCAAAGTCTATCGTTAAATAAAAGCCTGAATATTTGATAAATAATACGCAATTCCACAATCCATTTAATTAAATTAGTAATTAATACGATTACAATCAATAGTACATTTAATTATAACTGAAGTGTGAATAAATTGGATATTCAGTTCAAAGAACCTGATTATATTGTGACGTGGAGGCAAAAAGGGCCTTAAACTGGCTGGCGGACAGATAAACCAGGTCTGCTTGATATGACCTCTGGACCTATGGACAATAATGACAGTAATATTCGTAAAGATAACATATAGAGAAATCTCTTTTGCACCTCGTTGAAAGAAGACCAGGTTATGGTAGTCAAGAAGAATTGTTGTTGGGCATTGATACGAACGCGGCAGAAATGTACGCTGGAAACGCATCTTAGAATAGGGTTGTAGGTAATATGGTTAAACTCTGCGGTGTGACTGCCTAAGAGTGCTAAGACCTTATAGGTCTTCCAAGTTCCCTGGAGGAATTACTTTAAAGAAAGAATTTCTAGATGATACGTCTGAATGCAAGAGACCATCACGGTAAGTATTTACCTACTACCTTTTTTTCATTGAATGACGAGACGAGCATGCCATTCGCTTTATGGTAAGCGATACGACTACCCAGAAACAGTATCAACACCATCCAGCACCTTAACTTACTAAGAACTGTGTGGTATTCCAGTGCGCAGATCATCCTGAGACATAAGATGTTAAGTCTCATTATGTCCAGTAGTTACACTGGCTACAATATCCTTCAAACCGAAACACAACAGTGCATGCACACTGCTGCTTGGCGGTAGAAATAGACATTGCGGTGGTACCCACCCAGACGGACTCTTACGTATGAGAGACCTACATATTTCTGCAGCCAAACTGCTTTATGCAAGTCAACTGTCCCGGGTTGGAAATACATTATAGTCACTAGTCAGTATAATTACTGAGCCTGAACTAAGGCTCAATAAATCCCATACTATCCATTCCTGATCTTTATTCCTTTAAGGTGGGCAGGATATTATGTAACGTGCTTGCTTATTAATTTTTTTTTAAAGAATATGACCGGCAGATTTTTCTAACACCAAGAAAATATATATTTATAAGAAAAACGAAAGTTTAAAAATAGTTAGGTACTAGCCAGTGAATCCATACTGCATAGTAACCAGTGCAAACCCGTTCCTGTGCCCTTTCACGCGATCTCCACTCATTGTACTCATGATTTAGCAGAAGCTACCATTCAAATCCTCGGTGCAATCAGATTTACCAGTACCGGTTTTTGTGGAAAACGATTTGAATCAATAAACATGTTTACAGAAAACATTAATCAGAAGCCATGATGTTTGTTACAGAAGTTCTGTGAAATAGTAAACATTTACAACTATTTGATTTACAGATAAAGCGTCTCGGTTTCGTCTCAAAAGTAGTAGGTACGCAATTAGTACATCCATTGTTTTCGAGTTTATTTCTTCCCTATGATGAGATAGGGCCCAGACTATCGTCACATACTGGGTGGAAGATTATGATTCCTAACATTTAATATCTCGGTAACGATCGCAGCGTAGTGCCTGCCACACAGTGTTTTTTAATACAGTCATGTTATGTTAAGGCTCATTTAGACGGAGCAATTTTATCGCCTTTTTGGAGGCAATAATCGTACACGATTATTGCAAGCAATAATCTTCAGATTATTATCGCTTCAAACTGTTCAGACGCAAGCGAGAACTAAAAGCTCGCATGCGATTATGTCCTATAGGAATCGCTTGAGCAATTTTCGCGCCTACTCCGCTTATTAACACGATAACAATTCTTCTCTTCTTCAAACGCGCGAGTATCGTACAAACTGTTTTGAACATCTGTCAAAAAAATCGCATACGCAATTGTCTAGACCAGACAAGTATCGGCTGCCACACAGGCGAGAATCTCCTCGCCATTGAGCACGTTCAGACGGGGCAATTTTTTATGCCTTTCCAAGAAACGCACGTGTGAACCTAGAAAATTGCTCCATCTAAACGAGCCTTTAACGAGCGGTATTTCTACTTGACTCGTCATTAATTTGTGTAAAAAAATCTTTACAAAATTCCATTACGAGGCTACTAAGATTTGTGTTATTCGAATAACAGAACCACAATTATATTAACAATCTCAGGACTACACAAATTTCAAAAACACCATGAACACGCAGTTTCTGAAATGATTTGTAGAAAAAAACTTCTGATTTTTTTATTCCAGTGGGCTTAAGATTCAAAGGAAAATATTCGTAAAGATTGTTATTTATCTCACATTGATTCTAACTGTTATGGTCATTCGAAAGGCCAACTATTAATCTCATTTGAGTAATCATTTAGGTTTAGTTACGAAGTTCACAAGTATAGTGGATTTTCATAAAAAAAATCATAAAAATCAAATTTGCTTTTAAACTACGCAATTTCGGGCAATATACATGGGAGTTAAATCGATGCCTATTGAGGTCTTCTATCGACCTGTTATCAAGTCATCTGTCCACCTTGTAGGTGGACGGCCGACGCTGCGCTTGCTAGTACGTGGCCTCCGCTCGAGAGCCTTTTTGCCCCATCTGATGCGGGCCGCTTTTGACAGATCCGTCTGGAAATCTTTAGGGGAGGCCTATGTTCAGCAGTGGACGTCATGTGGCTGATGATGATGATGATGATGATGATCGACCTGTTTTATTTGGAAAGTATATCGTGTTGCATCCTGTATATTATTAGGAAGGATATTCTCATAAAATTGTTTTACGTTAAAAAAACTCCGAAAAACGTCTGCCATGTCTTCTGATCTATTGCAACTGGTAGTAATATTAAGTGAGTTTATTATTTAAAAAAAGTCACCCAACATTAATATGAGTACCCACGGCTGTCTATAATATAAGCCCAGTATTATATACTACCCATTGCTGAGCACGGGTCTCCTCTACTACTGAGAGGGTTTAGGCCTTAGTCCACCAAGCTGGCCTAGTGCAGGTTGGCAGACTTCACATACCTTCGAAATTTTAAAGAGAACTTATCAAGCATGCAGGCTTTCTCGCGATGTTTTTGTTTTGTCTGAATTGTAATAAATTTGGTCCGCCAAAGAAAATTCCAAACATGTTTCTTTATTGTTAACTAAGAAATTAATGGGTGCCGTGTTTGAGCACGGAGAAGATAATTCATAACGATGACATTTTAATCAAACTTTTTTTATCAGATGATTACGTTTATTCTTAAACTTTCTTTAGGGGAGGCCTATGTTCAGCAGTGGACGTCATGTGGCTGATGATGATGATGATGATTCTTTAACTGGCATTTATAGTTATTGAATATAAGAATTTAGATCAATCTTATCTAACTTATTTCTTCTTATCTTATCTTACTTTTTATCTTACTAATATTATAATTATAATTATATTATATTTAATTATAATTATATTATAATTATATTTTATAATTATATTTATATTATATAATTATATTATATTATAATTATTATTATAATAATTATTATGACATACTAAGCATGGTGTATCTACACAAAATATTAAATAGTCAAATTGACAGTTCAAAGGCGTTAAGCAAATTTGCTCTTAATGTCCCTTTGCGTCCACCTCGCAAACCTCCCCCTACTCTTCATGTCCGCCGATATAGAACCAACATAGGTAAGCACTCTCCTATACCTCGACTGTCTACATTATATAATCAGCTATCGAAGAAAATTACTAAGCTTGACATATTTCATGATTCACTATACGCATTTAGGAAAACTCTTTTAGGTGACATTAATTAACTTGGACCCTAACACTCTGATAAATCTATTCTTCTTTTTTGATTTGTTCCTTATAATATTTAATTGAGTAATTATATCGTAAAATTATATTATGCACGTTGTGGTTGCCTGTAGTCTGAGTTACAATTACTTAGCTTTATTTTCTGATTGTTATTATTATGTTTGTGTTATTGTAAACTTTGTTGGCAATCCTCAAATAATAAAATAAAATAAAATAAAATAAATGCAAATGTTTGTGAAAATGTTTGGATGTTTTTTGAAAGTCAACGCAGTTACCGTTAAACGAATTGAGATGACATTTGGCATAGGCAAAGATAGATATGTCTTGAATTAACATACAGGCTATTTTCTGTCCCCGTAATTTGCTCCCGTGGGAAATATTGAAAATTTTTATCTGATTTATTAACTAGATGGTTCTATAGATCGATACACTGATTTAGGGATTTTTGTAGCGGGAAAGGCTTTCACGCGGGCGAATCCGCGATCAATACCTAGTTTTAAATAAAAATGTCGCTACTATCAAAATAATACGCATTGAAAGAAATCGGTACATTCAGAAAATAAAGCTAAAATTTTCCACGAATAATTTGCAATGAAAACTGCGGAAACCCTAGAAACACTAATCAGGCTTAATAATTTAAGAACAGGTGGCCCAGCGCGCCCACGGCTTGAGGAAAGAACGCTATTAACTTAATAAATTAAGTGGCCGTTCTTTAATTTATTATACCCTCAAATAATAATTTCAATTATTTTAGGGTAAAACCGCGTTGTTTGCGAAATTGCTTAGAAAATTGTTCATGTTTTTCATTCGTGGCACTTAAAAATAAATGATAAGTGTAAGAATATTTTAAGCGATTCCCTAAATTGAACAAAATTGTTTGGTACTTAAAAATTTAACTGGAAACTAATCAGAAAAAAAATTTAGCAATAAAAAAATCCACGACCTTACACAAATTCACATAAAAACAAACACACAACTTAATAGCACCTTTAAAAATATTTTTACAAAAAAAATAAAACAATTTTTCTAAGAACTAAATATATATATTATATAAAAAATATAAACCATAAAAATCAATCAAAAATACTTCATAACACTACTCAAGCATAAACTTACCGTAAAAGTGTTGTGATCGCGTATGCGGCGCGTTCGTAGATGCGTCGCGTTCGGAGTCGGACGGCGCGGCGGGCGCGCGGCCCAGCCGCTGGCGGCGCTGTGGCGGGGCTAGGCTACGATACGTCCGCAACGGCGCGCGTAGGCGTACGTCTGGGCCGAGCCCCCGCTGCGCCGCTCGCCCCGCACCACCGCCCGCATCGCCCCCACACACCCACCAGCCGACAGCCGCCTGCCGCACCACACCGCGCCCCCACACACCTTCGCGCATAAAAAACTGGTAAAGGATTTGTGTACCGAATTTTAAGGTCGTTATTTTTGTTATATTTTTTTGGAATAACACTAAGATTTCGTTTTAATTTTTTCTGGAGTAATATAACATATTTCTTAGAATAAACTCACTAACAAATCTTCTGCGATACAAAGTTGTTAAGTAATACTGTAATAACTGCCTCGGTGGCGTAGTTGTATTGCGGTACGACTGCAATGCTGAGGTCTCGGGTTCGATCCCCGGGTCGGACAAAGTGATATTGGGTTTTTCTATTCAGTATCAGCCCGGAGTCTGGAATTTGTGCCCGATATGGCGATAGGCTCGCCCCCTATCACATCATGGGACGGAATAAAAATGGCGAAAAGTGGGTGCATTAGTTGCGCCTCTGCCTACCCCTTCGGGAATAACAGGCGTGAGTATGCGTTACAAAGTTGTTAAGTTAGTTTTTTTCAAACCCGATGCACAACTCGCCAGAGGCACAACTTATGCCATTTCTGCCATATGTGTGTGTTTATTATTTTCTTCATTTTCCAGAAAAAAATAAGACATATGGCTCGAATATATGGCCACGATGGCACACTTTCATTTATCAAATAATAATAAAACTTTCAGTAACTACAAAACAAATATTATTTAACTAAAATAATATTTTGTACATAGTACCTACCCAAAACTGAAACCCCTCGAAAAATAAAACCAAGTCACAGCAAAGTACGAACGGTTAAATAAATACATTAATTCATTCGTGTCTCTAAACGCGAAGGCTTCAGTTGAGATATAGCGTCTGGTGTTTGACAGTCGGTTTTTTGCCGCCCTGAATATAATACGCGGCGTGTTTCCAACGCAGGTGGGAGAATTATCTCTTCACGCCTTCCTCCAATGAAATAAGATGAATTTTACAAACCTTTTCAGTGATGTTTGAATTTTTATTTTATACAAATGTTAATAAAGTAATACAGATGTATGGGCAACGGTCCTCAGTTTCCATCATTTACAGAGTCAACCTTTCGCACCCTTAAAACGAAAACGATAGAATTCAAAAAAATCGAAAATAGAGTTATTGGCATAAAATTACTAAAAACTGGTCCTTTTTTATAAAAATCTAATAAAAAAGGGACCGATATAATAGTTTTTTCCTATTTATAATAGTTATTTACTGCTCGAATATGGATGTGTTTGAACTATTGTTGTATTGAGAATTTCGTTTTAAGTAATTTTATGACGATAACTTAATTTCGATTTTTTTGAATTGTGTCGTTTTCGTTCTAAAGGTGCACTTTATAGTACGTCCCCTCCTCCTATAAAAATGTTTCGTATCACAACCTTCTTTTAAGTATAAATATTTAAGTAAATAATAAATACACACAGTTGACCCCCCAATAAGATAATAATGTCTTGTGTCATATCAAATACTAAGGACTTCCAATCCCTCAACTTTAGCGCAAAATAAATATGCGGATCGTACTAATATTTACCTTTGTGAACGAGGCTTCTCGTTTTACAGCCGGCTCATCGCTAGCAACGGCTAAGAGGCCGTCGGCTGTTACCACACACAACACAACAAACCCACTAACACCATTCTTGTAACAAGTGTCGATCAAATCGATACTCATTAAGGTTGACGCACACTTATCGGCTCGACATTGGTTGGCCTCAAATTATTGAAAATTTGGTTTATGTTATGTAGAAGTGTATAATATTATAAGTCAGTTTATTTTTAGACATACTGCGCCTTTACTGCGCATATCATAATCAGGCATTAATATTTATTTTTATACATTCTTTATACATCCGGATACACCCTTACATTCAGACGGGTCTGCGAAACAAAGCTAGTTCATTGTGCATCATGCCGATACGAAATTATAATTTTCATTATAATTAAAATAAAATATGATGAAATGAATGAACAACATTCTAAAAGCTAATATCTTTTTCCATAACGAGGGAATCCAATGCGAAGACGGTAAAGCTACGCCCAGCGTAGTGTTGTGGCTCACGTCGCAACACAGCATTATACTGAGCTGGCCACCAAATTGTCACATCGCAGGCATGCAACGCTGCCCTAATTAGAAGTTTTTCCACATTTAATACCTATGTATTGCATGCACCAGATATTGACAATAAACCATTTCCTACTAAATTAACGAACTTGAGTAACTGTCATCCTCCTGCCTCCATTCAACTAAGATAAAAGGTTGGCAGAAGGTATTTTAACGGAGTGTAGGTGGTAATATATTTGTTCCCGCTCGGATAGCGATCACCGTGCACCATGTGTAGAATCCGCCATAGTGTCCAACGTAAGTGTGTTGCGTTCCGGGACCAGCCTGTGTACATTCGGTTTCAAACAGGCCGGCATAATATTTTTTTTAATGCATTGGATGACGAGACGAGCATGCCGTTCGCCTGATGGTAAGCGATACGACCACCCATAAACAGTAGCAACACCATCCAGCACCTTGACTTCCAAAGTACTGTGGGGCATTCCACTGCGCTCGTCATCCTAAGAGATAAGATGTTAAGTCTCATTATATCCCGTATTACACTGGCTACAATGTCCTTCAAACATGTCGACGGAGGGGTCATTATCTCTCGTCACTCGACACTATTTTTGGACCACACACAACTTACCATTAAATGCAGTGGGGGTAAAATAAATCTTTCATAACTGCCTTGAACGTGGCTTCTACTGATTGATGGATCCAATCTTAGGAAATACAAATTCACCTTGTTATACGATGCTAGAATTCCGGGTCGGTACAAATCATAGCCCTTATAGGATCCTCTTGTAGGCGACAATAATAACTTATACAACAAGTGGCCCGCCCAGGCTTCGTATGGGTAAAATTTATAACGTGGTGTCGAGTATGTATAAAGAAAACCCTATCCGATCGATTTAAAATTGATTGATTTGGTAACGATAAGTTTTCGTTAAGAAAAGCATAATATCTCTACCCGCATCTGTCCGTCTGTTTCTCGACCAATTTTTTCTTAACCAAGCAACCGATGTTGATGCAGTATTCTCTTAATTGAGAGAATGTATGTCTGAAGGTTAATATGTATAAGTAGTTCTAATTTAGTAGGTATTTTTAGTAGAGAAAATAAAAAAAAATGTGGCGAAGTCGTGAAAAACAACGATCTGTTGGCGATTAAATGGTGTACGCTCGCTAAAACTTAAGAGATACAACAAAATAATTTACGCGGATAACTTCAATTTTATTAAATTTATAGATAATGCAAAACGAGTTACTCTTTCGTTTGATAGTGAGCGCTAGAAATGAAAACAAACACAATACCGTCAAAATTGCCAATAGAATTATTGAATACACAATACTACATCTTTCAAATACAACAATTTAATTTATTGATATAAAATACCTACAAATACGACGTACCATTACAGTTACAAAACATCCCAATCTGCTAACATCTCCCACACAATCCATCCAGCATCCACACAATTGTCTCCACGTTATCTGTTCACGCGTCAGTGGCACGACGTCGACAACGGCTAAGCAGATCTGATTGTAATGTATGTTGATAATTATATTGTAAATCGACATACTAATATAAAAGTGATACTGGGTCGCATATTGTGTTGATTCGAAACTGTATTATTGGAACTTCATCAATTCGGACCTACCATATTATTGTAAAGGTAAAAAGTTTGCGATTGAAATAAAGCTGATAGTAATGGATTTCCGTCACTTAAGTTCAACACACCAGCAAACCAGAATATTAATATGAAGTGTGGCCAGCGATGTTGAGATCCAAAAAGTTTACTAGATCCCTCCCAATCGCCCTTCCCCTCCCTAAATAGCACCATCGCATCTACAAATTTTGGCTGATTAATGATCAGTGTTGGTTGGATTTACAAATTTTTACTTTGCGACATAAAACACTACTACTTATAGTTATAGTGGTGTCGACAGAAAAGTCGACCACTCGGAAGTTGTATCTATGACTATCTGCTCCATTTTATGTCATATTCTATAGGACCAATATTATACGCTTAAGTTTTCGTAACTCTTATGCCCACAAATTGTTCCACAGCTTAATGGTGCGGTAAAGTACGAACATTGTTTCCTAGGACGACTTGTAACGAACGATTAATCGCAAATAAGGTACATTATAACTGGTCACGCTACCGACGTAAAATAATGGATTTTGTCGTCGAAGTAGCCAATACTTAAGATACAGTTAAGTTTAAAAATTAAGGGCAAGTTTCACAGGTTTCAAGTAAATTTTATGTGACATTTATCGTATTAAACTAACCGTTTAATAGTAGATAGTATCCATTTAATAACCATTTATTTGGAGCATAGATAAGAGTCTGACTTTTTTATTTGGTTATTATATAGATGTGACGAATAGCATTTGTCAGCAAGCGTTTAAATTGGCCTTAGCTCTTACATTATAAATAACCATATAAAAAAAAAACACAATGTGAAGTGTCTTTTTAGTGAAGTTCACATTAAACGGCTGGAGTGTTCCCTTCAAAATATAGGAATATAGCTCTCGAACCCAATCATCTTATCTCACAATTCAAGATGTCTTGATTCCACAGACCCTCGCGTTTGGGAAGCGTGCCAAAATTTAACTATCTCAATTCCGTGAGAGATCGATTTAGGTATACGTGAAGAAAATACTTTGTATCCCTTTTCAAGCACATTGCACTCACGGAGGAGTGTGAACTTTATATCATTTATATCTGTTAAAAATAAATTAAATTCGACAGTTGTATTGCGAGCACTGGACGACCACTCGTATAGATTCAAATCCAAGGTCGTAGGGTTTTATTAATGTAATAAACGAACACAAAAATATGTTTTTTTTTCTGAATTGGGTGTAGGTATTCCTGCAAAAGTTTCTCTAACAGCAGAAAAATAAATAATCCTTATTATCATCTGCAGGTCGCCAAAAATCTAATTTTATTCTGATTGGATCGTTTCTGCAATTATTAATAACCACAATGCAATACTTGTATTTTAGTAAGAGGTCTAAATTATAAGTGACTTTTTGTAATAATTATTATTAATAATTTATCTTGACTTATCATAAGTGCAGCTATGTTCGCCTACGTGATGAATTAAGTATTTTATTTATATACATACTACTGTCAGAAGAATGAGTTGCTCGTTGTAAACTTACATTGTGTGATGAAAGGAAAATATTAAGGTCCACAATTACAGTAATTAAATTACAGTAACAAAGGATCACCCTTTGTTGAAATAACAATTGGTATATCATATTACCATATTTGAACAATTAATAACAATAAGGCATTGTTTACCTACCCTCTATTTACTATAATATGCCGTCACAATAGTCAAAAACAAAATGTCGGAGTGGATCAGCTGATCAAACCACGCCTTCGTAGTACTACGCTCGTAGCTTGTCGCCGCTAAAACTCGTAGCGGCCTACGCCCACGCGTAGCAATCGTTCAGACAGCTGTGTATCGTAACACGTACTACTACGAGAATTGTTACACTGAAAACATTGATAAATAAAGGGGTTTTTACTAACTGAAAATTATGTAATAACTTTGTTATCCAGCAATTAAATTTGTTAGCTATAATTTATATCTAAAAGGTTTTCTGAAAAATTATTAGGCTTTAGTATTATTACATGTGTCGAATTATGTACAGATTCCGCTAGCTTATAAGTTAACATGATTTAATACCGACATCTTATACATTGGTTGTATAATATTTCGGATGTTATCTCTAACAAAATCTACACATATTATGACATAGGTTAACTTAGTTACATTATGGTCAGTGCCTTCAATACACCTATTGAGCTATAACTTACGTCTGTCTCTTTCAGACATAATATATTTACTACTTCACTTATGCAATTTCTCAATATTCTAGCTATTATTCTACCAGTGGGTGTTTCCAACATATTATTTTCTGTAGCATGCCCTGTTTTGGGTAATCCAATAAAATATTCAACGTTAAAAAAAAAGGAATTTATGTACAAACCGCACTAAAATGACAATACAGTAAAGACCTTCATATGGTAATGCTTGAATAGCTTTTGATGAAGTAAAATCACAAGCAGTAAGGTTTCAGTAAGGCTACAAAATACGTGAAATGTAATAATATATTGGGTGAATAATGCATGAAGAACATTGATGTAGGACTCCACGCAGATGGAATCCGTTGTTGATACTGAGATAAAATACAATCAACAAGAATGGAATTTCGCATTTGTATTTTTTTGTCACAGAACACATTTATAAAAAAATGGCTTTAACTCTGCACGCTTAAACTTTGTTCTCTGGATAAAAAAACCTTTGGCACTTGTGACAACGTAATTTTCTATTGGACTTTACCGGATTAACCGGAGCAATCACTACAAAATATATTACCATACCATACCAGCCCTGTATTATATACTGCCCACTGCTGAGCACGGGCCTCCTCTACAACTGAGAGGGTTTAGGCCTTAATCCACCATACTGGCCTAGTGCGGGTTGGCAGACTTCACATACCTTCGATATTCAGAGAACTTCTCAGGTATGCAGGTTTCCTCACGATGTTTTCCTTCACCATTAAAGCGAGCGATAATTCACAAAGAATACGCACATAACTTTTTAGAAAAAAAAAATATTGCCACTAGGTGTTGCTCGTGGCTTCGCCCGCGTCAAGCACCTTTTCCACTACAAAAGTATCCTGCCATCTGTACGACACTGTAGCATCATCTATTTGAAAATTCAAATGAAAAATGAGCATTATTTTCCATGGAAGCAAATCACAGGGATATAAAGTAGCCTATCTGTTAATTCAGGACCCGTATGCCATCATCCAAATCCGTTCAGCTGCTTCTGAGTTTACTTCTGACATACAAACTAGTGGTGTAACGAATATTCGTATTCGCAGTCGCATTCGCGAATGTTGGAAGTCGAACATTCGTTACATCACTAACACAAACATTCAATCATTTGCACAAACTTTCACATTTTATAATATTGGTAAGATTAAATCATTGTATTTTTTCAATACCTTTTCGAGCCAAAGCGGATTTATTCTAAAACAACATAACCTGTCACACAAACTACTCTTCACGAACTGAAACAACCTTTAAATCCGCCACCCCGAAACCAAGTCGTTTATCCACAAGAGGCCAGATCCCTCAAACTCCAGACCTCTCGACCTATCTGAGAACAATGCTCGAATCTGAGCGCGGTAATTTTTCAGCTGAAAACAACCCTTTTAGCGCTGAAATAAATCGAACCGTTTCGACTAACATCTTTATCCGGATTTACTTGTGCTGCAATTAATCTTGGATCTACGGTGAGTACAGTCATTTTTCAGGAAATAGAAAAAAATGTAGTATTATTTTATTGAATTTAATGATAGGACGAGAAAGTCGCTCCTATCGTAAGCACCACATGAGCCGGTAAGCAATAGGAACACAAATTAAATCTTTGAAGACAATTGCGTAAGGAATTGTACAAATCCAGGCACATAGCAGTAGAATGTTCAACAGTTTCAAGTTACAAGACAATTATTGTTTATAACAGAGACCAGCAAATGAGCAAGTAGATATTCTTATAAACTATCTCCATCGCGTATAAAACTCTCTATACATGAAGAAGCATGGATGCGCTTTGCATGCTTATCTTCACTGCTCAGCGGCGCAAAATGGTACCTATTACATATCCAGACTGATTCTTGCATACGAGATACCTAGTAAACAAAATGATCTTTTACTCTGTCAGAAACACGTATTCGCGAGAAAGCCGTCTGAAATAATGCTAATCAAGCGGAATAGTGACGTCATCTATATCCGCATTGGCATCCGCGGATGTGAGGAACATAATATAAATAATCTTTACCGTATTTGCCACCAAGTTACATGCAAGCACTTTCTTACTTGTAGGATGTTATTCCCAGCGTAATAACCGGAAACGATGGTATTATATGAAGCCTAAGAGTGATCGCAGCAGCTGAGTGTCAGACATAGCTGTGCAATTAAAATTTCTGAGTGTTGTAGATCTGTTTAAAATGTAGCGATGTTGTATGCCACCAGGTGAACATTCATATGGTCAATTCGTAATTCAGTTGTTTAAAAATTCAGGGGAGGATTTGTAATTGGCTATAAATACCCGATACAAATACATTTAAAGGCTGACTGGAGGGTCTCCTTGCTTTTATTACTGCAAGCTGATTATTGATGAGCGCTATCAAGGCTTACGACTATAATAACTAGGTTAAGGGAAAACTTAACGTCAATGACCATATATTTTGAGGACCTGCACCCGAAGGAGGCTGTACTGTTTGCTAGTTTGTGTCCGTTGTGAGTAAACGTCTCTATTTTGCGGAACTCGTATCAAATGTGTGTTTTATTTGAATATAATAAAGAGAAACAGTTTTCGGGAATGAAATTCTCAGTATACGAGTACGACTCGCTCCTCAGAGGATTTGTCTATGCAGGTTTGGTAAAATCTACGTAATTCCATCTATAAGTTCACATAAAAACATAATTGAAAGAACGCTACTTAGTAATGAAAAATATATCCAATACTAATCTAGCATTTCTTACCTGATTTTCAAATTTCCGCATTTCCACCAGTAGCAGTTTTACCTTCCGCATTCAAACATTCCCATCTCTATTAAACGGCGTAGCGTGTGATAGCCTCCTGTACACAGAAATTCAATTTTAAAATTGGCATTCCAATATTCACGGACATTCGAAAATGGAACGTCAACGGTTATCAGTGTTGCCAGCGCAACGGCAACTCGTGTCGTCCGGAATTTCATAAATTGAATCTATTGTGCCGTGACAGGATTCTTTTTAAGCGTCCAGGTATATTTCAGACTTAGTTAGTTTACTAAAATTGAATTTATATTTTATTTTTCGTTGGATTTCCAATATATCTCTATGTACATGTCGTAAAATTCGCTTGCTCATAATAAAGGTAGTAGAAAATAGTACGCTACAGAACTTATTTGTATAAAGGGAATATATTGACAGCCTCCTTGACTGTAACGTTATACGAGAAGCTAGGGGTTTAATATAAGTAAAGAACATGAAGGTTCCGTAATCCGTAAATACTTGATATCGGGGTAAGGTAGTCGTAGTTCCTGATGCCCACGACCTAAGCTGTATCCAAGAGAACCTGATAATAATTGAAAAAAATCCGATACCCATCAAACTTCTTTAAAACCGGAAAACATTTTCGGGTGTAGCAACCCTGGCATTGGACAGCGCGCGAAATGAGAGAACACATTTAGATGGCGCGATAAGATGGCGTCGCCGCTAATGGATTGAGCCGTCGCGGCGCGGCACGGCGGCGGTTCCACGGATTGATGAAACCATTGTGTGATGATTGAGCCTCAGTTTTTGTCTCGTGTAGGCATTAGATTATAATTATAATTGATTCGAGCAGTTCACTTGCTTGGTACGTTGAACAGCAATAAACGCCATCTAGAAAGGACATCTTTAAAAACGGGCCTAAAATTCTAACCAAGACAGTTTATATACATTTATATAGAACTCCTGAAAACTAGCCTTTTACAATAAATCGTTTGATTTTAAAGACCTCATATTTTAAGATTTATGTAATTTTATTTTGCTTAAAAATATTTTTTAAAAAAAAGTTCGTCATAAATAGAGGAGTCTAAAAATATTTTTTTAATGGATCCAAGATTCAAATTATGCCCCTTTTATATGCCTAAAGTTTGAGCCTGGTTTGATTTTGAGGCCCAGCACCCATACAAAAAGCGGACATCTCCTTTGGGCTATAAAGTGTTTGACATACACGACAAAAACTGTGCTTGCCAAGTAGTAATATAATTCAGTATAATTTAAAATTTTATAAACAGAGGTACAACTTGTGCACCGGCATTTTGTCATGTGTAGGTATTCCGTCCCGTGACGTTAATTATTAAACAATATTTTAAAAACCTATAAAAATACTTTTGTTACACTGGTTTAAAAAATCCTTAGAAGAACTAAATATTTTCACCAGCCAAATTGAATCCCTGATTAAAAGGTCGCCATCACGATACGATCTGTGAAGCTGCCCCTTTCCGATCAGATAAAATAAAACTTTATTCCTCGCAATCAATGTCGCGCTGAATTATTAACTTTAAGATTCTTTATTCAATTGTATTTTTAAATCAAATGAAGTTATGCGGTGGTTATTGAGCTTTAATGAATAGCTAATGCCAGTCAGGAAAACTCCATGTTGGAATAGGAAGTGTGTCTGCCATGGAAGACGATCGAGTGAGGGGATTTTTATAGCCTCCAGTTTTTTGATCTGTTGTACCTCGTGCCACAACATTGTGAAATTCAGCAGACAAATTTTTCTTAATTCTCGTAGAAGTGTGAGGAAATGCAACGTATGCAAAACTTCGCTTTCCGAAGAACTAAATGCGGCCCAAACATATGGACGCAAACTTCAACACCAAGTCAGTTATGTAAGTTGTTTCTCGCATCGAAAATCTTAAAATACATTGGACTTGGAAAGTACTCAGAACTTTACGTTAGTAACCAGAGCAATGAGATTGCAAACTGCTATTAAAATAATATTAGTTAATTTTCATATTATAAAATGTTATGAAAATGCAAATATAGGTACTTAATATACGTTTGAGAAAACAGCAAAATACTAAAAAGTTCTAAAGTAAAAGACATTTTAAACTTGTAATATTTACGTGCATAGATGGACAGTTACGGAATATAAGAACAACATTTTCTATCTACTAAAACATACCCGCTACAGTTTAGCCGTATAATTATTCTCCATTACGAGATATCTTTTAAATTTAAAATTTATAGCAGTACGTTCATATATGAAGATATTTAGATGGAGAGGTACGTCTGCGCAGAAACAACTCAACGGATTTGAATGTGTGCCATACCATGATGGATGCGGACCATGATCTAGAATATCTTAAAGACTACATTAGGGAGGTTGACGGCCACGGCGACTTTTTGCAGCGAAACTGTCGCGCGTTTCATAGACGTGCTTCTATTTATTTATTTATTGGAAAACCAACAGCTAAAATACATCATAATACATTAACAATGAATAGATGAAACAAATAACCATTTACAGGTTTTCACGAGTATGTGACAGAATAATATATTTCAATAGGTATGTCGTCACCGGCTCAAGTCATGCTACATTTTTAAAGAAAGAAAGGCTTAGCAACCGTCGCACCGTAGTAATACTTGTATTAAAAGGATCCACGTCGAATTTTTCGCAAATTGTGTTAAAGTTCCTGCTTGCTCGCACCATGTAAGTATTTTGTCTGTAATTAGAGGAAGCTGGTGGGACTTGGATGGGAGGATTAAACCTAAATACTTTACGTGGGATTCTAAAAGAAATTTTGCTCAATAGGGCTGGACAATCAATTTTAATTCTATATCAATACTATCGCGTGTTAGTCACGTTTATAACGCGAATCGGAAGTGACGCATTGTATCGCAGTTGCCTTGCGTCTGTATTGCTGCTAAAGCGCGACAGCATCGCGATTGTAGCGATACAGAATCTTGGTCGTGGTCGCAGGTGCACTGCCAGCACCATAATCGCGACTGTTTTGCGATTGCATCCCTACTGCATTGCTGCAAAATATAAAATATACGTGGACCACCTCCCTTAGATGCAGAAAACTAAATAGTGGCACTTTTATACCAAGGAAGATCACAAAAACTTCGTAATTTATATAAATTAAGCTAACACATAGTTGAATGACAAAATTGCAGCATTCAAAATATGGACATACTGCCCAAAAATGCATTCTTTTAATACTTTTTTATGTATGCATACCAATTGTATGAAAATCATTTAAATCCGTAATCTGGAAAGACTTATACCCATAATGCATGCGTAACAATGTGACCCAGCATCTAGACGTGTAATCGAAGGTTATTAAACAAAAGTTGTCCGCGAAACACTCGCACCGCTTCCTACTCGGCTGTTGGGCGGGTCGGGAGCTTTTATCGATAGTGTCATACTTGTTCATTTTAGCAGAAGACAGGTGATTAGGTCTTCTGATGTTAAGTACGTGAATATTTTGTTCCCGTCTGGATTACGACCATATACCCATGTATACTTTCACCATTGAAAACCGTCCATAGTGGCTCATCCGAAATGAGCCGTGTTCGGGATCAGCATTTAGCGATAAAATTCCCCAATAAAATTTCGAAGGTATTTTATTTATTTATTTATTTTATTTATTTTATTTCGAAACACCATTAGGTAATACACTACAACTGTCTTAAATTAAGTCTTAGATTAGGTATAGAGCCTTGTGTTTACCTCTTAAAGGTATTTACAACTTACTCCAAAGAAAAATTATGAGGTACTTAATGGGATATTATTATGTTAATAACTTAATTCTAATATTTAAATTAAATTAACAATTTTAAAAAGGTAAATACAATAATTTAAATCTAAATCTTAGTGAATAAGACAATTATGACAAGGCTTAGTATAGAAGAACATAAGTATACACTTTACACTACTTACATACTTTGGAAAACTCTCCGCTTAATTTTGTTCCTAAAAGTGATTGATTTGTCACAAAAGATGTCAATGTCATTACAATTAGGCAAGGCAAGGTATGTGAAGTCTGCCATCCCGCATTAGGCCAGAGTACTGGTCTACGGCCTAAATCCCTCTCAGTAGTACAAGGAGCCCGTGCCCAGCAGTGGGATAGTCCCTATATATAATACAGGGCCCGTATTTTTTTAAATTATTATATCTAGTAAAAACAGGCAGGATAATTCTAGAGACATTCGAGTGGCGCAACGTCAATGAATGTGATACGAATGAAGAAGGATTAATGTCCAAAAATTTTTGAGGTTGTGCAGAAGTGGTTGTCTAGGGAACACCAACTAAATACTTTCCTATTTTTTTTCTTGTCAGGATTAAGTAATCGCCAATGTCACATCAAAACGAAAATAATTAAAGGTGTTCTTCAAGGAAAATGAATTCTCTGATAATATCATATCTTTTAACTCAAATCACGATGGCCATCAAAGGAATAAATAAAAATACTTTTTAACGACATTAGTTTCGCCGTAATGGAAAAAGAAAACAATTTCAAAAGCAAAGCCATATCGATAATCAATATCTTCAGGGACAGAGTCGTCCGAAGTCAATCACTTCATTAGTCTAGTGGTGTGCTTGCATTAAACCGGTGAGGTACTGGTTCGATGCACAGTTTGATTGTATTTCTTTTTATGTTTTTTTATTGCATTGAATGATGACACGAGCATGCTGTTTGCCTGATGGTAAGCGATAAGACCACCCATAAACAGTAGCAACACCATCCAGCACCTTGAATTACAAAGTAATGTGTGGCATTCCACTGCGCTCGTCATCCTGAGACATAAGATTTTAAGTCTCATTATATCCAATAGTTACACTGACTACAATGTCCTTCAAACCAAAACACAACATTCATGCACACTGCTGCTTGGCGGTAGAAATAGACATTGCGGTGGGACCCACCCAGACGGACTTTTACATATGAGAGACCTACAACCAGTAAATCTATGTATGCTGTCTAGGTAATAACATTATAACTAATAACTCTAAATACAGCGAGTCGCTCAAACTTTCCTTTTACCCGGGAATGGAATCTCTACTAGATCAAACGAAAGAGCATTTATCTATAATCAGCTGAAAATTTGCTCGGAGAACTTATATTCTCCGAGCAGTTAATTAGAAAATTCTTATGCATGACCTTATAAAATCCAACTCCACTGTAATTCAGCATGGTGGCCGAAAAGCCTAACCTCACTTCAATGTAAGTGCTCCGGGTCCACTCGGACACTATTACAATATACCAATATTATTCATTGTTATCGATAATCGATACCAACGCATCACTAGCGTAACAAGTGCAGATTCAACTCTACCAATGCAAATGAACATAATGAATAGTTTTTCAATTAACTTTTAATGTCCCCATTACTGGAATTGCATTCGAGAAATATAAGTTAATTTTAAACTTATGTTTACTAGCGTAATTCTCGATTCTTTATTACGATACAGTAGAGCTAATGGTAAGTATAGTGTATCTTATCCTACTTATATTATAAATGCGAAAGTTTGTGAAAATGTTTCTTTGTTTGTTAGAAGTAAACGCAGAAAGAACTAAACGGATTTGGATGAAATTTGGTACACGAGTAGATCATGTCCTGGATTAACACATATGCTAATTGATTGATTTTATCCCGGCAATTTGTTCCCATGGGAAATAATGTATAATTTAAATCTGATTATTTAAATTAATGGCGCTGGCGTCGTACTGTGTCTTAGAGACTTTAGTAGTAGAAGAGGCTTTTCACGTGGGCGAAGCTGCGAGCATCACCTAGTATTAACTGTCATCGAAAATAAGCAAAGTTTGAACCCCCACCCACCCTTTGATGCTTAGGTTATACTTGAACGGCCCCTAAGCTCTCAGAGTAATAATAATGTTGTGCCTTTTAATTTCTTTTGCCGACTCAACTTTTAATATCACTAACAAAATAAAATACAAAGTCTCTGTTTGAATAAACAAAGTGTTTTTCACTTCCATCTAAGTATTATATTTTATTAAACATTGCCGGAGGCGAACGCTAGTCGTTTGTATAACCAGCAGTGCCGGCGGAAAATAACATATTTGCCGGTACCCATACGCAGTTGGAATAAAATTTAACATGAGCCAGTCGAATGACCGCTTGGCTATAAAGTTGCAACTCTATCCGCCCGGAATAAAAGCTAGTTCAAGAGTAAAACTAAGTTTGTAATGCCCAGGGTGAGAATTGCGTCTTATTGTATTTACTTAAAGTATATTGTCGAGCTGGTTTTCCACGTGTAAGGGCTTGGCTGTACTTGGGGCTAGTGTATGTTTTTTCGATTTCGCTACGTCAAAGGTGTCGTTCGGAGTGAAGTTTTTTCATAAAATTTATCATACCTATTCATTAAATCAATTTCGATTAAGCAGACTACCTACTATATACGAAGGCTCATGTTTTTGTCCAAAAAGAGGTAGGTAGAAGTGCAACTAGCGCTTCCAAAGCTTACATACCTCCTATGATGTGTGATGTGATGTCCTGTGATGTGATAACTGATTGGTAGCGAGCCATATCCGCACCCGGGAAATTAGCATTCGTTCTTTCGAATGATAGTACATAGTTTTGGTTTCTCAGTAACGAACCAGGTCTTACCGGAATCACAGACTACGTGCCCTGATGTGCTACTTAGGACTTGATAAATGCAATTTATCTTAAATATGGGTGATAATACAGCAATCCTAACGATGCAGTTATCGTGTTATTTATCACTGTTTAACAATTCATTGCTTCAACTTTTTTTGCGTAAAATAACTTGAGACCCAAAACACTGATTGATAAGTTATTGAAATGTTATTAGTTTATGTGCTTTTAGATTTCTGTAAACTGGGAAGAAAGTAAAATGTCACACACACACTCACGCCTTTTTTTTATCCCCGAAGGGGTAGGCGGAGGCGCAACTAAGTGCACGCACATTTCGCCGTGCGTATTCCGTCCCATAATGTGATACGGGGCTAACCTATCGGCATATCGGGCACAAATTCCAGACTCCGGGCGGATACTGAATTCTGGAAAAAGCCAATATCACTATGCCCGTCGTGGGGATCTAACCCGAGACCTCAGGATTACAGTCGTACCGTAATTCAACTACACCACCGTGGCAGATAGTAAAGTGTCATACGGTTTAAAGTTCTACTAGTAGTTTGACTGGCTCGCAGTAACTCGCTAGTCCCTGAAGTTCTTTGTTACTTCGTGCTCTTTCAAATGACGTCACGGACGTTGAGCTAGCAGAAGCCGAGTCTGTCTATAATCGCATTAAGAATTAAACAATCACATATTTTATAACTGTTTATTTAACAAAGTATTAATCTCAGTGAAATATACCAGTGTTATCGTTATACAGTGATACCGTAGTGTACAAAGTTTAAAAAACACAATAATTAAAAAACTTATAATAAACAGTGTTAAAACTACCCTAAACTATATGTACATTAACAATAAGCAAACTATTCACAATATATATACAGCGGAACGCCAAGTTTAAAGTGTATGCCGGTGCGTGTAATCAGCCAAACAATAGTGCAGCTTTGTATGGTGTTGTTACACCATAGTAATACCTCTTAAATACTCCAGTTTACTTGAGTTGCTTGAAGCGCCATCTATCGTTATCCTGAGAAACGAAGTGGTACGATCGATTACGGTACAACGGTACATAACAACATGCCGGCAGCTAAGTGTGGCGGATGTGCAAAATACTTGTCTCCGCTAGGTGCCGCTACGTGCAGTATTTGTAAAACGCAATTCCATCGTACTTGCGGTTCCTTACCATCTTCAGGTTCTGTAGCCCCATCGTGGAGTTGTTCCGTTTGTGCCAGGAAGGGTTTAAAATCTGGCATAGTAGACTCTACCCCAGAGATGGAGGGTGTAAATAAAGAGCCCACGACAAAGTCTCTGGGCTGTGATGAAAATTTTGACCCAAACATACGTAATGTACTACATAGTTTCAAGAGAGAGCTACGAGGTGAGTTGCGGCAGATGTTTAAAGAGGAGTTCGTATTGGTCAAAAAAGAATTTTTAGACGAACTACAAAAGCTGCGTACAGATGTAAGTAAACTGCAGACAGACAGGGATCAATTAAAAGTGTCCTGTGATTGCCTAAAGGAGCGTCTAGACGCTATAGATATCAAGATGGCAGCCTATGAGCAAAACCCTATGGGCCCATCGGAGGCGATTGAGGAAGTTGCTCAATTAAGACTGGAGCTTAATGAGCGCGACCAGCAGTTGCTTTCTAATGATCTGGAGATTTCCAATTTGCCAGAAAACAATAGCGAGAGCCTCTCCCATACTATTAAGCTTATTGCAACTAAGCTGGGCGTTAATCTAGAAGATCGAGATATTGTGAGCGCGGACCGTGTCGGGGGTAGGCGAGTGAACGCGACGAGTGCTGTGGGCGCAGTGGAGACTAGGCCACGTCCCATCGTCGTGCGCCTCGCGCGCCGCGACCTACGCGACGATTTGATGCGCGCCGCACGAGTGCGCCGCGGAGCTAACACCGGCGATCTCGGTCTTTCTGGCCAGTCGCGAAGATTTTATGTGAATGAACGCCTTACTAAACATAACCGTCTGTTATTTCGTCGTGCACGCGAAGCTGGCCAACGCCTTGGTTGGAAATTCGTTTGGACAAAGCATGGGCGGATTCTTGCACGGCATAATACCGACGACAAAGCAATCGTCATCCGCAATGATACTGAACTTCAACGGGTTTTTGGTCCCGGTACATGAAGGTTGTTTAAATATTATATTATATAATAGTTCTAGAGTGTATTTTATTATAATTATTGTTAAGTTTTTAATACCACATTGTTACGGTTATTCCATACCTAATCAAGTATACTATATTTTTTTAAATAGTATTGCATGTCGTGGCTGTGAGGGGAACAGGTGTGTCATCGTAAATACAAAAAAGTTGTTTTCATATATCTTTTCAATTTTAAACACACATACTATATCGGATTACACCTTTTTCATTTTGTTCATAGATCAGGTTGTTATTTTATTGCTAATTAATGTAATTTTTTTATTAACAGGCAGTTTATATTTTATTTTTAAGTATGCAGGTACGCATTAAATGCCGCGTAATAATCACATAATCAAATTTGGTCTATTCAATGCCGGGTCGTTATCCACGAAACATGACGAATTTATTATTGCTATGAACTATCACCTAGTGGACGTCATGGCAATTAACGAAACATGGCTACGTAGGGGAGAGGAAGGCAGAGCGCCAGTGGTTCCTGGATTTCGATTGCGACACAATCCACGCCCGGAGAATGTTCGTGGAGGACGAGGGGGAGGTGTCGCATTCTACATTAAATTTGGAATAAATACCCGAATTAATATCCACCCTCATCACCCGCAGGTAGAACAAATGTGGATGAGCCTTACAGCTAAATCAAAAAAAATGCTGATAGGCACTGCATATCGGCCTCCATGGCTGGATCTGGACGTTTTTGTGGACGCTTTAACTGACAGCCTCTGTGCGCTGGCACCTTATGATAATGTTATCTTATTGGGTGATTTCAATATTAATATACTCGATACAAATAACTCAAAAGTAAATAAATTTAAGCATTTTTTGCAATATTTTAATATGGACGAAATTGTAAAAACACCCACGCACTTCATAGGTGACAGTGCCACTTTAATTGATGTGATCTGCACAGACGCGCAGTCCCGGGGAATCCATGTGGACCATATAGCGGAACTCGGTCATCACTCATTTGTTACGTGTGAAATTGTGTTCAAAACAGAAAGACACATACGTAGCATTGTCTCATTTCGTCCATTTAAGAACATCTCGGTAGAAGAGTTTAAAAGAGATGTAGGCGCTATACCGTGGAATTCAATTTGCGAATCAGAGGATGTTAACGATATGGTCCACGCTTATAATTCTTATGTTATACGTCTCTTTGATGCACACGCACCGTTGAAAACGAAATCGTTCAAGACCCAACCAACACCTTGGATAACGGACAATATAAAATTAATGTTTAAACTTAGAAATGACGCTCGCAAACGCTATCGTAATACTAGCCTTGATACACATAAGCAGTACTACATAGATCTGAAGCATTTAGCTATAGTAAGTTTACTCAACGAAAAAAAGACGTTCTTCAATAAGTATATTAATGAGAATATACATAATTCAAGGACACTTTGGTCGAATCTAAAAAAACATGTCCTTCCCGAGTGCACGAATGATAATCAGATTATTGACCATTTTAATGACCCGGACAGTATAAACTCAGCATTTTTGGACGTTCCAGGCGATCCCAATGTCACGTTATCCCACTTAACCTATTTTGAATTTAATCGATATGGTAATGACATTTTTTCTCTTAAACAGACAGATTCTGATACAATTCAAAAAATTATACGTAATATAGCTACCAACGCACAAGGAATCGATGGAATATCGAAAGAAATGTTGAACCTTACTTTACCACAATCCTTATCAGCTATAACAGAAATAATAAATAGATCCATCGCATCTTGTAAATTTCCAGATCTGTGGCGGGAAGCTATAGTACGACCGCTTCCAAAAAATAAAAATCCGCAAACTTATAAGGATCTTCGGCCGATAAGCATATTGCCCTGTTTGTCCAAGGTGTTGGAAAAAGTTGTATATTTACAAGTTACAGACTTTCTCGAAACGAATGGTATTCTACCAGATTTACAGTCGGGTTTTAGAAAGGGCCGCGGGACAACAACGGCATTAGCCGATGTTGTAGGTAACATCCTCGAGGCGCGTGATCGGGGGGAGGGGACGATATTGACACTACTTGATTTCTCACGAGCTTTTGACACAATCAACATTAACCTACTCTTGTCTAAATTGTCATACTATGGTTTTGATAACCAAACTGTAAAGTGGTTTCAAAGTTATTTAACCGGTAGGTCACAACGTGTTCAGATCCGCAAAAATGATGGTTCAATACTTTCCTCCTCCCCACGATATATATCTAGAGGGGTTCCACAGGGGTCGCTTTTGGGTCCAATTTTGTTCATATTATATAGTGCGGACATAACCAGTAATATTAAAAATTCCAAGTATCATGTTTATGCGGATGACACTCAACTTTATGTCTCTTTTAATGCAACACGGACATCATCTGCCGTTTCTATCTTGAATGAAGAACTGAACAGAATTGCGCAATGGTCTCTGAGTAACTCACTCGTGTTAAACCCCCTAAAATCTAAGTTTATGGTTTTGGGGAGTCTAAAACAAATTAACTCTATTATATCGTTGAACCCTGATGTTAAAATCATGGGCCAACGTATAGACCGCGTGGAGACTGCTCGTAGCTTGGGTCTTGTCATGGACCCGGGGCTGCGGTTTGAGGATCACATCAATGGCGTTGTTAAAAATTGTTTTTACAGATTGAAGGTTTTGTATGGGATAAGAGATTTTCTTAGTGTTACCATGAGAAAGAGACTGGTAGACTGCTTGATTCTATCAAAATTAAATTATTGTGACACTGTTTACAGCCCGTGCCTCTTGTCTCGTACAGAACGTTTAATCCAGCGTGTCCAGAACGCATGTGCACGTTTCTGTTTTATTATACCCCGTAGAAACCACATCACGCCATACCTAAATCAAAATAATGTGCTAAAAATGGCTGCTCGCCGTAAATTACATTTTGCGAGTTTATTATTCGGGCTGATAAAGACACGCAAACCGGCATACCTGTACAATAAGTTAAATTGGAGATATGACAATTATAGCTACGCTGCTCGTTCGACATCTTATCCGTTCTCGACGCATCAGCATAAAACTACTGCCTTTAGGGGATGCTTCAAGTTCGCGGCCAGTCACTGCTGGAATGTTTTATTGCCTCCAAATATTAGATCCCTGAAAACCATAGAAACATTCAAATTGCATTATAAGAAACATTTATTAACCGAACAAAAAAACGAAGACATGTATTACAAGTAATTTTAAACAGGACTTACACATGTTTTATGACCTATGCATGGGTAAGGCTAATTTTCAACTTCCAAGCAGCTGGCAACGAATATTTACTATTCCGTGTCAAGACATCATATCCTGCGTTGCGTAGTTTCCCACATATAATATATATTTTGTTTACGTTTACTTTAAAGTATTACGATGCCATGTAATTTTATGTTATAACTATATATAAGTGGATAGTAATTACTTATTACTGCCAACAATATTATGCCCGCGACACAGAGCTCTGCGCGGATATGCGCCGCTGCATAAACCAGCGTGCGCCTGCGACGGCTTGCGCGACGCAACTGAGTACCTACTAATTATCTACGCAGTTGTGTACGTGCGGTCGACAGGTCCGTTTTCTTTTTTTTGTTTATTTTCTTTTTATTGTTATTGTAAGTTAGCCGGTTTGACGCCCGTACGTCACTTAAGGTGACCACTGAAAATCAGCGTTGTGTTGTGGTTGCACCACTTCACAACATTATGCTGAGTGGTCACCTACCTGTCACAGCCACGACTAGCCACTGTTATTATTGTTATTTTGTGTCAATTGTATCTGTTTGTGTCGCGACTGTGACAAATAAATCGTTTTTCTTTCTTTCTTTCTTTCTTTCTTTTATTTAGTTTCGACAATTTTTGGAGTCGCACGACTTTGTTTGTGAAATATCTTTGCTTTGAGCCAAGCAGCGTGCATTGTGTTCGTTGGTAAAACATATCTTTACTAAAAAGGTTGTCAAAACACATGTTCCTAAACTCTTATATATAGTGATTTAAATATAATACTAGGCAATACGACACGTTTTATAGTGTAGGACAGACTGGCGTAGTTGTTTAGCGCGGTACGACTCCCGCTCTGAGGGTTCGAATTCCGGGTCGTGTAAACTGAAATTGGGCTTTTCTTCTCAGTATCAGCGTGGAGACTGTTTGTGACCGATATGCCGATAGGCTCGCACTCTATCACGTGATGGTATGAAACACACATGGCGAAAAGAGGGGCACCCTCTTTTAGTTGCACTTCTGCCTAACCGTTCTAGGATAAAGGCGTCATGCGTGTTCGTATTGTATCGGCGGCACACGAGCGTGTCAGTCACCAGGTGTTAAAGGCCCCCCCGTAGCCCCAAAATATTAGAGGAACTATGGATGCGCTACCGAGCTTGAAAAATATAAGAAGGTACATTTAGCCTTTGAGAAACCTCACTCACCGCAATAACATCACATTCAATAAAAACGCATTGCAGAACCATGCGTAGCTCATTATGACATTACAAATACTACCAAAGCCAATACTAAGTTATCACTACATAGTAGTAATGTAACGAATGTCTAATTTCCAATATTCGCGAATGCGAATGCGAATGCGAATATTTAACTCCAATATTCGCGAATGCGAATGCGAATATTGGATTTTTGTTTGGCACCAAAAGATTTTATCGTGCAAAGTGACCCCACTGAACCTGATAGTAAGCGTCGTGAAGCCCAGATAGAGTGGCCTGTTTGAAATATGTCAGCGATATTCGTTCTTTTACGA
Source organism: Sphinx pinastri (assembly GCA_947568825.1). Taxonomy (NCBI): domain Eukaryota; kingdom Metazoa; phylum Arthropoda; class Insecta; order Lepidoptera; family Sphingidae; genus Sphinx; species Sphinx pinastri. Next base: position 1,016,873 of record OX387617.1, read on the forward strand.
GTCTCCTCATTTCCAATTTGATTGTGCAGAGAAACACCTAGCATTTTCATAGCTCGGTGAGAGACTGTGATCCGTCTTGGGTGGCCCATAGTCAGAGGCCACGTCTCAAAGCCGTACGTCATCACTGGTAACACTCATTGATTGAAGATTTTTGCTTTAAGCACTGAGGTATTTTAGATCAGAGGACCTTGCCTAGTTTCCCGAACGCTGCTCAACCGCGCTGGTTTTGATCTCTATCTTGAAGTTGGTCTTGCCTAACTGGACCACTTTTCTTAGATAGACAGATTCGTCGACAACTTCGAGAGTTGCGTTCTGAACACTAATTGGCATATGCACAAAATGAGCATTGGACAAGATTTTGGTCTTGTTCATTTTAAGGCCTACCAGGTGGAAAACTCGGTTGAGGTCTTTGAGCAAATGAGCATAATGCTATGATTCTCAAATGATTCTGACAAGATGACAATATTGCGGCAAATCAAAGGTGTGTAATGTTACTCGTCATTGAAGCTAATTCCAAATCCTTTCTTATCAAAAAGCTTGAAGATGTCATCCAACGCGGCAGTGATTAATTTTGGAGAAATAAATTCTCCCGGTCTCACGCCTGTGTAATGGAATGGCCTTCGTGCTCTGTTCTTGTACTTGGACTGACATGGTGGCGTTGTTGTACAAGCACCTTAACACTTTAATGTACCAATAGTCAATGTGGCCCTCAACACTTTGGGGGCTTTGTTCCACTCGATCGTCTTCTTGATGCTTTCAACATTGTAAGCACGGACGTCGTGTCAGGAGGATTTTCCTGCCTGTCAATCAAGCTTCCGATATGCTTCAGCGTCCTCCAAAGACTGCAACGCTATATATCGACGTTTGTAACTTAATCATTTCAATTTAAGAAAAAAGCACCAATTGTGGTAAAAAAAATAAAACTAGTCCATTCGGGTTAAGTAAATAGTGAGTCATCAGTGCAACTAAAGGATTTAAAAGGTATACTGACATTGAAGAAAAATAATTTATATGTTCTATTGTGACTGCGAATGTCTTTCTGACAAAAGTCGGGGATCTACTGGACGGAAAGGCGTTTTGTACCAAAGTGTCGCTGACCGGCCATATTGCAAGATCTCTCGATCTGTATCAGTTTATTGTCGCCTGGTACTTGCAATTATAACGGATACTGTTAAAAAATGTATAGTTTGTATATAAAGTGACTTTTATACAGGAAAAACTCTTTAATGCGGACGAAGCCGCGGGCAAAAGCTTTCAGTATAAAACTAATATTTATCCTCAAGCGGCGCTTCTATGCCCCTAGTGAGGGCACGAGGCGGTTAAGGTCACTTTTCCAATAGATAATAAGTACACAATAAGGTAAATGCCTCGCAATAAAAACTATCTTATTGCCCTGGGATGACGTAAGGAAAAATTGGGGTCGCGCGATCTCGTTAGGGAGCGTTGGTTCCTTCTGAATATATTATGAGGGAAGTTGCTTTCGTTTTTAAAAGCTTTTATTTAACTTTCAATGTATGTGTGTAATGTATGCATGTCTGTATGTTACTATGTTTTTCGGGTGGAATCTTGCAAGTCAATTTTTAAGTAGTTACTCTCAACTGATTGTGTTGGAATTTTGTATACACGTTCAGTTTGGGTGACAATGCATTGGTAGCTAAGTGACGACATTATGAATCCAATATGGCGGACGATCCTAGATAGCAAACTAGTTATTTTTTACGCACTCCTATAATATTGGTATGAAATGAAAGTGCTTGCTGAGAAATACTCGAAAAATAACTAAAAAGTAAAAAATAAATCTAAAGAGAAAAAAATAACTTTAAAATGAATCAAACTTTGTTTAATACTATGTAGAGATAAAAGCTTGTTGCGAGATTTACTTGTGTAGATAATACAATAATTGTGTAACTTGATCTTGACAAAAGTAAACCTCGCGACAAGCTTTTATCTCTACATAGTATTAAACAAAGTTTGATTCAATTTAATTCCCGATAGGTAACGGCTTGGCTGTGCCTATGGCATTGCTTTAGTCCATGGGCGGCGGATGCAGCTTACCATCAGGCGGACCGCTTTCTCGTTTGCCTACTAAGGCAATAAAAAAAAGTTGTAAAATAAATCAGTAGTTACGTCGTAATTGAACTGAGAATTGTCCACAAAACAGTTTTGACCCGTTTAAAAAAAGCTGGGTACAAAAAATGCTCAATATTTGGGTGCCCAACGAGCTCACTGAAAGAAACCTAATGAACCCCTACTCATTTGCGATTCTTTATTGAGACGTAATGAAACCGAATCAGTTTTGAAGAGATTGATAACTGGTGATGAAAGTGGATCACGTATGACAAGAACGTACGAAAATGGTCGTGGTCATAAGTCGGTCAAGCTTCACAGACTGTGGTAAAACCTTTTTTTTTTTTTTTTTTTTTTTGGTTTCGCGGAGAAAGTGCGTTACCACTACCGCCCGGCCTTCGTGGGGGGCGACCGAGCGGTTATGTTGGGTTCACCGTGCCTTACGACCCGGCGTTGAGCCGCCCGGAGAGATGGAAAACGTCGGGCGACCGCCGGGCCGAGTCCCTAACCTATGTACACCGCACGGCATACCAACTAAAACTCCGCGGTGGCCATCTTCGGCGCATTAGGGACGGCTGCGGGCTTCCTCGGACTAATGTCTAAGTTTTCGTCCGCAACCGCCCCTGCGCGGTGCCGCCTGGTGCGGCCCGTCTCCTGTTGTGGGGGGGGCTCAGAAGCCCCCGCGCACCGAAGGACGCTCTCAGCATCAACGGCAGCGTGAGGCCTACCTGCCACGCTGCCGTCCATCACGGGGGTCGCAACAATGTGCTAAAACACACAAAACTAAGGACGGACAGCCCCCTGCCGCCCGCCCGCGACCCCCGGTGGCCCCTATTAGTCGCCTTTTACGACAGGCAGGGGATACCGTGGTGGAATTCTCCAAACGCCCCCAATCCACAGGGCGGGAGACTGTGGTAAAACCTGGGTTAACTCGCAATAAGGTGATGCTGTGTGTATGGTGGGATTGGAAGGGTATTGTTCATTATGAGCTTTTATCGTCGGGCAGAACCATCGATTCGTATCTCTACTGCCAACAAGTAATGAGATAAAAGCAAGAAGTTGTAAAAAAGCGGCCGGAATTGATCAATAGAAAGGGTGTGGTCTTATCATCATGATAACGCTAGACCACGTGCATCTTTAGCCATTCAGCAAAAATTAAGAGAGTTTGGCTGGGAGGTGTTAATACATCCACCATATAGCCCTGGCCCCTGACCTTGCACCTTCAGATTTTCACCTGTTTCGGTCTCTTCAGAATTCTTTAGGCAGTGTCAGGTTAACATCAAGAGAGGACTGCCAAAACTACTTGTTTCGTTTTTTTGATCAGAAGTCCCAAAATTACTACAGCAACGGGATTATGGCACTACCTACAAGATGGCAGGAAGGCATCGAACAAAATGTCACCTACATACTGTAATTAAATGTAAATAAACTTTGAAAAAAGAAGTCTTGAGTTTTGGTATAAAATGCGAAAGAACTCTTTCGCCAACCTAATATAAGAAAGTCAAAATGTGGCTGTATTTTGTGCTTTGAGAAGGAACCCCAAAATGTCGCCGCTCACTACATCAACAATAGCTGGTATTTGATGTGAGTTGAATGGACGCCGGGCGGACGCTGGGTTATTGCATAAGGCTGTGTATCGACCGTACAGGTATTGTCGATTTGACGCGGACAGTGAGACCTACCCCTTTGAACATTTTTCGATACTATACATTTTGTAGTCTATTTTCAGTTTATCGTAAAAATGTTGTTTTACGTTTTGTAGACTTTATGAAATAAGTTTAATGGTAGTATTTTGCGCCATGAAGATGAATATCGCCTTCAGAATTAGACCTATTTGAGTCTCGTATTATGGCCGACTGCACGACATAATATGCAAATTTAATGCATTATTTTCATACATGATATGCCGGTACTCTTTAAAATACATTGTAAATAATAATATGAAGGCCACAGGCAAATAACAGGGAATGTCACAAATTTTAATAAAAAAAAATTATAGAGTCATATCTTTGTCTATGGTATTTTGAATTCCAATCATTAGAATTTAAGAAAAATTAACAGATGGCGCCAAAAATGCAGTTTTGTTTATGGCCGTCCAAGTACCAAAGATTCAAATGACTGAAATTTAACATTCCTTGTTTATGTTTATGTTGATTTGCACATTCCTTGTTTTTTTTATTTGTTAAAAGAAGTTTGATTTTGTTTTGATAGGATTTAACTATTTTTATAAAGACTAAAACGTCCATTTAACATTAAAATGATATAACTTATTAAGCATTTAGTTAGTTCGAAGCAAAAGTTGTTGCATGCGTTTTCTCAAGAAAAATAATATACTTTTAAACTTTCAAATTGTATTTTTCTCAAAATTCATTAATTGGGACATTCCCTGTTAGTTGCCTGTGCGCTTCATATGAAAGGATATAAAAATATTTATATCCTGTTTGATTATAAAACTACGGCCGCAGACTCAATACGCATACGCATACTCACGCCTTTTATCCCCGAAGGGGTAGGCAGAGGCGCAACTAATGCACCCACTTTCCGCCATTTTTATTCCGTCCCATGATGTGATAGGGGGCGAACCTATCGCCATATCGGGCACAAATTCCAGACTCCGGGCTGATACTGAATAGAAAAACCCAATATCACTTTGCCCGACCCGGGGATCGAACCCGAGGCCGCAGCATTGCAGTCGTACCGTAATACAACTACGCCACCGAAGCAGTCTCAATAGTTTGGCTATATTGGTGAAGTTTATTTTCAAAGTCGATTTTCATCAAAATTTTACTAAAAGCCAAATAACTTTTGAACCACGCAATATCGGGTAACATGTACGGGAATTAAATCGGCAGACATCCTATACCGGCCTTGTTTCGTTCGTTATTCGATGGTGATTCTTTGTACATAACATATTGGAATACAATGCAATATCGGAAAATTTAAACAATAATAGAGATGAGCTCAGGAGCATAGAGTTTATATTATCTTTGTTCGGGAGCTGAAACTACGTGAGCAATGACAAAAACATCGAAGCACCGTACAAGTCAATATAAGAGAAAGAAAGCCGTCGTAAAGACAAAACCTCACGTGCCTCTGTTCATAGATTTGGTCTGCAGAAGTTGAAACAAGCAGTTTATGAAGCTACATTTATGCTTCCAGCAATATTTATCTTAATATATATAAATCTCGTGTCACAATGTTTGTCCTCAATGGACTCCTAAACCACTTAACCGATTATAATAAAATTCGCACACCATGTGCAGTTCGATCCAACTTGAGAGATAGGATAGTTTAAATCTCAAATTATAGTCGCAATTTTAATTTATTGCTAATTATTTGTCTGTTATTATTTGACAGTCACAATTATCTTAACTCCAAATGATTCTAACAGATGTCGATACCTTTCGACTGGGTTGAGTAAGTAATCAATAGATGGCGCTGCTATGAATGATTCTAACAGATGTCGATACCTTTCGACTGGGTTGAGTAAGTAATCAATAGATGGCGCTGCTATGGTAAATCTACGAACGTGTTATATAAGCTACATTTTAAGCGGGACTTTTATACCGGGAAAACTCATTCACGCGGGCGGAGCCGCGGGCAAAAGCTAGTCAGATTATAAAATATTAATTCCAATTTTATAGCAATAAAAGCTATTCGAAAGCTCGAACGGAAAAACTTATTGAATTCACATAATTCAGGAAACTTGGGGAAATTTTCGGGAAAGCAAACTACCCCGATTGCTTATTAACAAAGGCTTTGAAACGATGCATTTATATTCTGAAGAGCTTAATTTCACCCCCAGTGCATTCCCTTTATTTCCACTGAGCTAAGAATTTTAGGATAAGCATGCTAAGCTGCCTAGAAATTGAAAAGTATGGCAAAGGGTCAAATTTTATTTTTGCTTATACACATAACATACTTTTTATATTTTTATGCGTCGACTAAGTATAACACTATATTATATTCCATGTAATGATAGGCGAACAGCAAGCGTATTTGTTATTTAAAGGACTACGGGTTGATGCAAAAACCGACTAGTCACTAGGCCAGTGCTTCCCTGGGTGTGCCAGTGGGCCGTGAACAGCCGGGTGGCCAATGATGGACGAGAAAAGAAACAAAATTCTCGAAAAATGTATTAAAAATTACTTCATGACAACCAAGAGGTGGGTCCAGAATTTGAAAGTTTTTGTAAGGTGGGTCGCAACTCATTCAACTTTGGGAACCACTGCACTAGGCCATTGAGGCAGTTCGATATGATACATTATTCTATACCGCTTATCAAATTTATAAATCTATCAAACGTTCGACACAATATTATCGCATCACAAAAAAAAATAAAGTAATAAATTATAATCTAAATTATTTCGTGAACATTTTATTTTATTACATTTTCGTAAAGGGAAAATTTGTTATCATTATATTTTCATTAATACACCCGTGCGAAGCAGGGGCAGACAGCTAGTTTTAAATAAAAACATACATCAATGTAAGTTTTATTGTACGTATACCGGACTTACAATAAAACTCCCAATATTAAAATTTTTGTGATCACCACAAAAAATAAAACAACGAGGAGCCATTTTTCGAGGTTTACCTACGATATCGGAGCTGGAAGCCGGACTCGATTGGCGGCAGCGCTGCGGATCGATTAAAACTTAATCCGACTGCCCGATACAAGCCCACCGTAACTGTTCAAAACGATTTATACACGACGACATTATTGTTTCTGCACACGTATGATGAAACAAGTACGTCGCGGATAGGAAGCACCATCAGACTTTTTTTTTTTTGTTTCGTGGAGAAAGTGCGTTACCACTACCGCCCGGCCTTCGTGGGGGGCGACCGAGCGGTTATGTTGGGTTCACCGTGCCTTACGACCCGCCGTTGAGCCGCCCGGAGAGATGTAACCATCGGGCGACCGCCGGGCCGAGTCCCTAACCTATGTACAACGCACGGCATACCAACTAAAACTCCGCGGTGGCCATCTTCGGCGCATTAGGGACGGCTGCGGGCTTCCTCGGACTAATGTCTAAGTTTTCGTCCGCAACCGCCCCTGCGTGGTGCCGCTGGTGCGGCCCGTCTCCTGTTGTGGGGGGGGGGGGGCTCAGAAGCCCCCGCCCACCGAAGAACGCTCTCAGCGTCAACGGCAGCGTGAGGCCTACCTGCCACGCTGCCGTCCATCACGGGGGTCGTAACAATGTGATAAAAGAAACACAAAACTAAAGACGGACGGCCCCCTGCCGCCCGCCCGCGACCCCCGTTGGCCCCTGTTAGTCGCCTTTTACGACAGGCAGGGGGTACCGTGGTGGAATTCTCCAAACGCCCCCAATCCACAGGGCGGAAGCACCATCAGACTGCCGTAAGTAGCAATAACATCCAAAATTTTGAGTTATAAAGCACTGCGTCGCTTTATTGCACTCTGATCGTAACAAATTAAATTCTAAGCAGGATAATACACAGCATTTGTGACACAAAACCTGAATTACATACTGATTTACTGTTTATGCATGATTCAGAATGTTAAGAAAAATAAAAATATAAATAAATTATTCTGTCTGTTTATATAATTTATCATACTAAGTATTTCCAATACACCTAATACAATAATTATAGATCAGATATAAATTGAAAGCAATGTTTATTTACACAAAGCTGTTTCTTTCCCTGGAGTCTTAGCATTCGAAATCGTGTCGGATTCGTCCCGTGAGTTATAAAAAACAAATCTGGCCACGCTGTATTGAAACGGAAGATGATTTCGAAGCGGAACTTTGCAAACTATTTCATGCCATTGTTTGGCGCGACCACTATCGAAATACTGTAGCCTGAAAAGTGAAATAGATACGACAGAATTTTTCTGACTTTTTTTTAAATCTTTACAATCACGCCCATATTATTTAAAAAATAAAGCAGAGTTAGAACTGGTTAACCCACGGCTCGCTGAGCCTTTTGTGGTTGAGGGCACGCCATCGAGCAAATAGTAACTCATATAGATACTTACTATAGACAGGACCCACTATGCCGGCTGCAAATTATATGCTGATAGTAGTACACACATACACACACACACACACTCACGCCTTTTATCCTCGAAGGGATAGGCAGAGGCATATCGGGCACAAATTCCAGACTCCGGGCTGATACTGAATTTAAAAAACCCAATATCAATTTGCCCGACCCGGGAATCGAACCCAAGACCTCAGCTATGCAGTCATACCGTAATTCAACTACGTCACCGAGGCTGATAGTAGTATTTTGTTTATATGTTAGTATTATTATCCATCCGGATAACGACCCTACGGTCTTAAAAATTATCTACATACATAAGGTGTTCACCATGCCACAGTGTTACACGTTGTGTCACATTTCGGGACCAGCTAGTGTATATACGGCTTCAAATAGGCCGGCATAATTGTGTTAACTGGCAAGGGATGATTATCTCTCGTTACAACACTATTCCTAGACCCCACTCCAGCTACTCTCGACACGAGGTGTAGTAGGTGATTTCGCCAAACTTGTAAGAAAATATTCTCGGAAGACTCAAATGTTTTTCAGATACACAGAAAATTGCTTGGTCCGAAATCGAAACCTGGAACTCGCCAGTTTCACCGCATCTTTTTACTCTTGAACTACTTACTAAAAACACCATGCGTCATAATGATTTCTTATGTTTACGCGAGTTTTAGACATTCAAATAAAACTGTGAATTTTTTATAATAAAAAACCGCCATAAAATCCACAAAATAATTTTATTACAACCACGCCACATGGTACGTGAACCGTATGAAAATATCGATGACCAAGACACGTCTCTACATTCTGTCTATATTAATATTTTCTACAATAACATGCCCGTTTGAAATCCTTTACCTCACCCGAGTGATCCTGTATGTGTCAGTAATAAATTGCAGAAACTTTCACACGCATTACCACAGTAACCGGAAGAGTTCCCGAAGGATCGCCGACGATTTAAAAGAATAAAGTCTTGAAGTTTTTCACGTTTCCAGACTGAGCAACTCACGTAAATCACCTTTCTACCTTTCTGAAGAAGGTACAATTCTAATCGTGCGGTAGTAAAATGCCGTTGGATTTCTATTTGAAACGGATTTTTATATAAACGACTTTTATGGAAGCAAACGAGCTAATAAAGAAGTGTAGTAGTATAGTAGTAAATAGTTAAGTAGTAAGTAAGTAGGAAGTCAGATAAGGCAAGATTAAAAGTTCCTAAATCGTAACGTCTAAAAATACAATAAGGATAAGCTAGTTCCACAAGGGCTTCACGATTTTTTATGAAAAACGAGACGATGAAGTCTCTCGTCGGACGGTAAGTACTACAATCCATAAATAGTAGCTACACCATTCCAAACTTTTAAGCATAACTACAGTGGCCATTATGTGATTTACACAATATTGCTTGGTAGATAATAGCAGTTTTATCTACCTAGTTGGGCCCTGGCACACCTGAGAACTAGCAAATAAGAAATATTCTCTTAGCATCTCTATTGTATATTGGCACATAATTGCCAAAAACATCCACCCCACGGGTCTATGCCGGGAGATTATACAGAATAAAATGGAAGTAATATAATATTAAAATCCTTGCGAAATACACGAATTCTCATCGCGACGTTTTCCTTGCCATTAAAATAAGTAATCTCATAATAGCTATTTGAATAAACCTCAAGTGACCGTTAGGAGTTGCGTAGTTTTCATGCCTAATAATAGCTTATTGTTGGCATATCATGACCATTGTTCAAACTATTGGCTGCACAATACCAACATAACTCTTTGTACCAAGTCTATTATGTTGGAAGACTTAGTAAGACTTTTGATTCTGAACAATTCGTGTCACTAATGAGTTATGATAACAATTAAAGGGTAAGAAACAATGACCTCTACATAAACGTGGTACAGTTTTGTACATTAATAGGTTTAAACTTAGTAAGTCACACATTGTAATAGAAACAGTGATTACAAGTTTAAGTTAATACATAGCTCTAATTCAAATGGGATTTGGAATTGAATACTAACACCAACATAAAATGATTATGTATTCCAATCATTAAAAGTGAAACAGAAGGAAAACTTTCATGACTTTCATCTCAGAAATCAAAAAACAGGGGCGGAGGAGTCAAATTGTGTCAGGAGACAAGTTTACGTCATTTTTGTATATTGCTTGACAAATGTTTGGTCTCGGATGCCAGATATCAAGTCTAAAGTGTTAAGTGTCAAGTGTCCTGTGTACTTCATTCAGTTGTATAGGTATAACTAAACAATGACCGCCAAAGAATAAACAAATAAGAGAGGTAACTGTAGGAAATTCACACGATTTCACTTAGACCACGTAAGGAAATTGGATGTGGTGGGACATCGGAATGGAATGGGCCCTCGCGACCGAGCCCTTTGCTTTAATGGATTGAATCTCGTACTCGGCGTGTAAATGAAAGGGTAGTGTCGCAACACCTTTGCCTATATCGATGCGAAATGATACAGCTGTGGCCCTGGTAACAGTACTCATTTAGTGTCTAATGCAAGCATGCTGTCCAATGTTTCGTACGAACCGAAAACGAAACAGATTATTGTGGCAAATAATTCAATCGTGGATGTCGTATGTTCAGGAGACTTACAGATTATGACTGCAGTTGGAAATAAGCAGTATAAAGTAAGCGTCAACAATGTTTTGTGTGTGCCGCATCTCACCACAAACTTATTGTCAGTGAGCAGAATCATCTCGAGTGGCAACAGAGTGGTATTCAATCAGCAAGGATGTTTTATTTATAACGCTAAAAACATATGTATTGGTGAGGCAAGGTTAGATAATGAAGTTTACAGATTAAACACAGTGAAGTCTCAACAACTAATAGCGGCGACAGTAACAACTTCAAGTAAAACATGGCACAGAAGGCTAGGTCATATCAATGCTAATGACCTAAGCAAAATGAAAAAGAATGGAATAGTTGAGGGTGTGTCATTCCAAGACAATGGTGACAGATCAGACAAATCCAACTGTACAGTATGCTGCGAGGGTAAACAGGCCAGGGTACCTTTCCCTCTGAGTGCAAGCAAAAGTTGTGAAGTTTTGGAATTGATTCACACCGACTTGTGTGGACCCATGGAGAATAAGTCGCTTGGAAATAATACATATTTCCTTATATTTGTAGATGACTATAGCAGAATGTGTTTTGTGTACTTTCTCCAGTCAAAACACCAAACATTTAAGTATTTCAAAGAGTTCCAGAAGCTGGTTGAAAATCAGCAATCAAAGAAAATTAAAGTCTTGAGGTCTGATAACGGTGGTGAATTCTGTTCAGCTGAAATGGAGAGCTACTTAAGAGGTTGTGGCATAGTGCATCAGAAGTCAAATGCGTATACTCCAGAACAAAATGGTGTGTCCGAAAGATACAATCGTTCTATAATAGAGAAAGCACGATGCTTATTATTTGATGCTCAACTCGATAAAAAGTTTTGGGCGGAAGCAGTTAATACTGCAGTATATTTGAAAAATAGGTCACCAGCATCAGCACTAGGCCAGAACACAACCCCCTACGAAAAGTGGACAGGTAAAAAGCCAGATATTAGTCATTTACGGATTTTTGGCAGTCCAGCAATGGTACACATCCCAAAACAAAAACGCAGAAAGTGGGATAAGAAAGCAACTCGGATGTCACTGGTTGGATATTCTGAAAATACGAAAGGTTATCGATTGTATGATCCAGATAGTCAGGAAATAGTTATATCTAGAGACGTGATCATCATGGAGAAAGCTGATGAAAATTTGACAATGACGGTAATGCAGGACAATCAGCAACTGGATGCAGAGACTAGTGACAAGCCAGATGATAGTCAGTCAAGTAGCACAGATGGCGAAGATGATGTCAATGATGTTACATATGTTCCCAGTGAGTCAGCAAGTGACAGTGACAGCTTCTATGATACATATAATGCAGATAATGTGGCACAGGGGACTTTGCAGGTGTCAAAGCGTGTTAGACATCAACCGGACTACTATGGTTTTGGTGGCATGGTGTGTGTGGAAAATGTTGGTGATCTGACTCTTGAGGAGGCTCTGAGAGGGACAGAACGGCAGCAATGGCTAGAGGCTGTACAGGAGGAGTTAAGAAGCTTTAATGAAAATGATGCATGGGAGCTTGTAAATGCTCCTGATCATGGGACAATAGTGCAGTGCAAGTGGGTGTTGCGTAAAAAATATGACTGTGACAATAAAGTTCGTTATCGCGCTAGACTTGTAGCCAAGGGCTTTTCTCAGAAAAAGGGTGTAGACTACACAGAGACTTTTTCCCCTGTAGTGCGACATACAACTCTTCGATTACTATTTGCATTGTCAGTGAAGTTAAAATTAACTGTAAGTCATTTAGATGTAAAAACTGCCTTCTTAAATGGCAATTTAGAGGAGACAATTTATATGCAAACACCAGATTGTTTTAATTGTGATGTAAATGGAAATAAAGTTTTAAAATTAAAAAAGGCCATTTATGGCCTAAAACAGGCATCCAGAGCCTGGAATAAAAAGGTTGATGTTTGTTTACAAGATAATGGATATAAACGGTCACAGTTAGAACCATGTATGTATATTAAAAATATTGATAAATGTATAAACATTGTAACAGTTTATGTTGACGATTTCTTTATATTTTCAAATGACAATACTGAGGTTAAAAAGCTTAAAGATGTATTATCAAGTCAATTTAATATTAAAGATTTAGGAATAGTGAAACAGTGTTTAGGAATGAATGTAAACTTCAGTGAAAATAAGTGTTCTGTTACTTTAAGTCAAGAGAGTTATATTGATCAATTGTTAGAAAGATTTCAAATGACAGAGTGTAAAACTATTGATACTCCAATGGATTGTAAACTAAATATAACTAAAGGTTCTAATGTTAATAACTTACCTTACCAGCAGTTGATTGGTAGTCTCATGTATTTATCTGTCCTAACCAGACCAGATATAACATTTTGTGTAAATTATTTAAGTCAGTTTAATAATTGTCATACACATGAGCATTGGGGATATGCAAAAAGAGTGCTTAGGTATTTAAAGAAAACAAAAAATTTTGGTATAAGTTATTTTGAAGATGGCAATTCAGAAATTAAAGGATTTGTAGATGCAGACTGGGCTAACAATAAAATTGATAGGCGGTCATATACTGGATATTGTTTTGTCTTGTCTAATGGTGTAATTTCATGGGAATGTAAAAAACAGAAAACTATAGCTTTATCTAGCACTGAAGCTGAATATATGGGAATGTCTGAGGCATGCAAGGAGGCCTTATATCTAAGAAATTTACAATTTGAAATTACTGCTAATATGTATACTATTAGGTTATATAATGACAACCAGAGTGCCCAAAGATTATCAGAAAATCCATTGTTTCACAAGAATTCAAAACACATAGATGTAAAGTATCATTTTTGTAGAGAGTGTGTTTCAAATAAAATTGTTAAGTTTCAGTATATTCAGACATCTGAAATGCCAGCCGATGTGTTTACCAAGGCTTTGTGTCCTAAAAAGCATTACAATTTTATAAAAACATTAGGTTTGAATGTAAGTAATGTGTAATGTTAAAGATTTTTTAAAGTAATTTTAGATATAGTGAGGGTATTATATTATATATCTAAAATGTGATATAAATGTGTAACAGAATGTCATCCTTTATATATTTAGTCTAGTCTATGGTCCACTGTTTATGGTTGGTATAAAAAAGATTAAATATGGCAGTTGGCTTTAAAACACCACGACAAGCGTAGTTTTATTTTATAACAAAATTAACTGTGAGGAGGTTATTCGTTAGCCAGGTCACTACAGAGGTAACGGCCTTCTCAGCGAGTTCAAATGTTTCGGACCAATTGTCACCATGAACGATCAATGCTGTGTCGTCCGCATATGCGAAGACTGAGCAATTGGGAAGTGACAGCTTACACAGGGAATTAATGTAGATCAAAAAAAGGGTCGGACCTAAAATTGAACCTTGGGGTACACCGAAAGTTATAAGTTTACTGTCACTAACCAATTCCCCAATCCTGACGCATTGCGTCCGATCAGTGAGATAATCTTGGAAGATTTTATAAGTTCGGTCGCGGACACCCATAGCCTCTAGTTTTAATAATAGATTGGGGACAGAAACAGTGTCGAACGCTTTGGAAAGATCCAAAAAGACGCCAATGCATTTTTTCCTACAGTCCATCTTAGTCACCAAATCGTCTACGAGAGAACCTACAGCATCTTCAGTAGATTTAGATCTTCTGAAGCCAAACTGGTTGCTAGCTAAAAGATTGTGTGATTCCAAGAAATTTACAAGTCGCCTATTTAATATTTTTTCCAGAATCTTAGAAATAGAGGGTAGAACAGAGATAGGTCTATAGTCGTTAACACTGTGCTTGTCACCACACTTAAAGATAGGGTGTACCACGGCCTTTTTAAAAACCTTGGGGAAAATGCCCTTAGAGATACAGAGATTACAGATATGGGTTATAATAGGGACAATTGTCTTTGAACAGGACTTTAGTAAAAAGGAGGGTATACCATCCCATCCTATAGCAGCATCTGAACGCAGCTCAAGGATAAGTCTTTGAACCTCTAACTCATCCGTTGGCAGCAACACAAAGGAGTCAACTGAACGTGCATCATAATAACAATTAGGGGGCAAACGGTTCTGAGCAAATTTTTCGGCGAGATTTTTGCCGACATTTGCAAAGAAGTCGTTAACTTTATTGATAGACGACTGTTTATCAGGAGTCATGCTGAGCAGCTCAATCGGAGAGGTGGTGATCCGATGAGTATTAGTAATATTTTTTATTACTTTCCAGGTGGATTTGGGATTTTTTCGTGCTTTATGGAACTCTGATTTTTCATATGATATTTTTAGATTTTTAAGTAGTTTATTGCAGAAGTTTCGATATCTAGTGTACGTAGTTTTAAGAATATAGTTAGCGGGATTTTTCTTCAGAACGCGCATCATGTGGTCCCTATTGCGAATACAACGAAGTAAGCCTCTGGTTATCCACGGTTTGACAATTCTAAGTCTTGAAGGTATGTATACTAATTTCGAATACCTAGCTATCACTGATCTGATTATTGATACAAACATTTCTGCAGCAGTATTTGGATCCACGACATTCATCAATGAACCAAAATCCATATTGCTAATTTCAGTAGTTACAGAGTGATAATCGACGATAGTACGGCTCCTTTTAGGTGCATAGGGGAATATCCGTGAATCCAAACTTAAAAAAGTTGGCTTATGGTCAGTGAAATAGGTATCGCAGACTATTGTGGTATAGCTTAGGTTGGACCTGACCATCACGTGATCTAAGCAGCTACGATCACGGGTGGGAAAAATATGCGAAGATAACAGACCATGAGAAGCGATTAAATTTAAGTATTCGTTAGCCTGATGGTTAAGGTCGGTAGGGATAATGTTGATGTTAATGTCACCCATAACAATTAAATTTTTTATGTCTTTCAATACCGTGAGCACATTATTTAAACCGAACAGAAAATTATCGATATTTCTAGCAGAAGGAGAACGATAAAGTGCAATAACAGCGAGGTCAATATTGTTCAATTGACAAACCAAACAGCTAACTTCAGGAAAATGGGGCTCTGTAATTACATGTGGCAAATCTGATCTCACATAAATGATGACGCCATCATTTTGGTTTCTAGGCGTGCTAGTGTTGTAGCTTGTGTAGCCTTCAAGTGATGGAATAACTGATGATGTATTTAGCCAACATTCCGATAAAATCATTATGTCACAAGCAATTTTAATACTACCAAGAAATGTTAAAAACTTATCAAAATTACAATTTACACTCCGAATATTTAAATGCAGTATTTTTATAGAATTATTTGTATTAGGAAGGAACTCAGCACATTCTTCAGGTTTATACATGTAGGATTGTGATACACCAAAGGTATCAATCTCCTCTGAAACGGAGTCGATGTCAAGCATTATTGAAAATTATGTGATGGACAAGAATGTACACCGCTGAGTTCTTATAAATACTCATGTAGATTGATGTATCGGTGATAATATATGTGATTCGGAACAGATATATAACATAAGAGTTAGTATCTAGTAGAACTGAATTACCTATATCTATGAGACGAGATAACATCATGTTGCGTGTCAGTCTGTAACAGTTTATAAAGAACAGAAAATTTAATATCAATAGAAATCGAAACCGCGAATAATACAACAAAGAAAAGTAGAAACATATTATTATGTGTGTGTGTAGGAGATAGAGTATTGTATTTTTGTTTATAAGATAAAATATATTTATTCGTTTATAAGTGTATAGTGTAATGTGTGTAGGGCCGCTGCTACAAATAAAATATGGATAATAAACAGTTTTAAAAAATATATGCACCACGTACATATTATGACAAATAATAATAATAAAGTAGTAACGGCAAGCTTTACGTTTGGTATTATAATAGTTACACTTTCTCAAAAACAAAATATAATGTAATTTACGGTGATTTTTTAACAGTTTGGTGTGTATCAGAAAACAATTGAGACTTATATTACGTTGGCTTCTGTAATTTTTTAAAACAGGACATCGTATAAATAATAATAGATTTAACACCCTCTTTCTCGCGTAGGAAAATCTTACCATTTTGAAACCAGCAGAATTTATAATTATTAAGCTTAGCAAAATTACGTGCTTCGTAGAATAGGTTTTTCGTGCTGGCAGGGAGATGCTCGTCAACATATACTGGTTTCTGTTGTCCACCAATACCAATATGTCCGGTATTTAGTTTTTCAGCTGTAGGTTTCTTTTTATTAAAAGTACGAGTAGCTTCAATAACTTTTCTTTTATCTGAAACTGACAGGAACTCGACTACTATTGGTCTATTAAACTCTTTCTTACCCGGTAGACGATAAACGTCTCTTAACTGTTTTGGATCCATTTCAACCTGGATGCATTTACATGTCTTGACGAGAATGGAAGTGAGATCCTCATCAGTTTCATTCTCAGTCGAGGGAACATTTCTTATTTCAATAGAAGAAGAACGAGAGTTGTTCTGTAAGTCTTGTACTTTTTTCTCCAATTCCAATATGTAGTTACGTTGGCTCAGTTGTTCTTTCTCCAATTTTTTTATTTGGAATTTCATATCCTCGCATTCCTTACCCATATAGTCCCTCCATTTAGCAGTTTCTATGTAACTTTTTTGAATATCTTTATTCTGTTGTTTTACTTCAGTAATATCCGATATTAGTCGCTTTAGAATAGTATCCTGCTCCTTCTTCCAGGATGAAAGCATATTCATAATCCTATTTTCAAAGGATTGGGCATCTTTGTCTGGAGAAAAGTTTGGACGTTGACGCTTATTACTGTGTAAAGTAGCATATTCAGAATCAGATTCATTCTGGTTGCCCAGTATATCAGGAGAAGAGTGAACTCTTTGAATCTCAGCCTGGGAAGTAGACGGAGGTGATCGCAGAACTTTCGGCATTATTTGTATTCGCTGTACTTTGCCGCAATAGAAACGATGCGGCAGGCGTTAACGTCACTCGATCGGGCGCGTTGCGTGAGACAGTGAGTCGTAGTTTCGCAGTAGCACTGGCGCACAAAATAGCTCAGGTACAAACAGCGCGTGCGGCTCGGCGGCGCGGCGCGGCGGGGCACAAGGCACGAGTTCAAACCCCACCAGGAGTGGCACCAATAACGATGTACAAAATTATGAATATTATTTAGCTAAAACAACAAAACACAGTCCATCCTTGTCGCTGGGAGGAGCCAAGTCAATAAAGAACCACAGGAAAATTGTTTTGTTGCTGGGTAAATGTCTGTTCAAAAGATAATTTGTGCGTTTTGCAAAGTGCCTGCTACGGCGATAGATCCAATGCCTATATATATGGTATGTACAATCTCGGCAAATCATCATATTTTTATAGTCATTCTTGCCCCATCTCCGCGCAATAAATCTCTTCACAGTCGCAATTCAAATTCCAAGTATTCATTTCAAAAATCGATATGTTCAGTTATGTAACTTTGCACGTAGCGTATTCTTCGCGAAGTTTCGGTGGATAGTGCGGCAGGACTGTTTGCTGAGCGTTTCACCCGGTGTCACATTATGCGGATTACATTATTCGTACTCATGTTTTGGATGTTCAAACACCAAATGGACATTTCGAAATGCACTGTTTGACTAAGATATTGGTAAGTAAATGCTGGTATTTTGCACTTTCGGTCCCGAATATCAAAAACGAGTGTGCAAGAATTATTATCTCTTTATAAATTCCATTGTTGTAATTACTGCACATTATGTGATTTAGATCTAAAGTCACAGAGTGATGACTGGAGTGCTTTGTAATGAAAAGTTAAGTATGTGTATTATAGTTGCTGTTTTGCTGTTTATGAGTAGTAGAGGCGCTAGCTACCAGATAAGCTCGTCTCATAATTGAATGACTCGAACCATTTTAGCTGATCTGCAATCAGTAAGTAGAACATAATTCTGTCGACCACGGAAAATGGCACTGTTTTTGGACATAATAAATTAATGGCTTATTAAATTAGCTTCAAGCCCATGAAAGTAAGTAATACTATCTATCTATCTATCTAAGTATGTTATAATACGGGCATTGAAAATATTTTTGAAAGTCATATTGTTACTACGTTAAACAATAGACCAACGAACACTTTCGTGATTATAATAATATCAATATAGATAAAGGATTTGGGAGTATAATAAATTGAATTGATATTTTAACCGGTGGACCATCGTGCAATAATTTAAGCTAGGATAAAAAGGCACCTCAAATTAGGTTTTGCTTTTTAACGATCAGTAAATTGAAAGACAATAATCTCCATCTCTGTTTCTCGAAGCTTGAAATCTATAAACTCGATCGCTCGCTCTCTCTCTGATCAATTACCATCAGGTGTCCACCTCGATTACCATCTTAAAACCATAAGAACTAAACAAAACAAATAATATCTTGAGTTTAAACCCCGAGCACCCTTTCCTCCGCTGTCAGGGTACATAAAAGGGTATTACTTCAGTATTCAGTAAAACGGGTCCTAAGTTAACAAGATTGCCGACAAAGCCTTATTCTAACAAAACACATGTTTCAAATAAATCCTTTTGAATTTTTGTAATATTGGTTTTATGAACTAGTTTTGCCCGCGTATTCCCTAACTTGAAAGGCCTATCCTTGCAATTTTCCGTGATACAAAGTAGCCATGTTAATCCAATATTTGGTCAATCTATGTATTTTGTATGCTACTATTACTACAAAAGTCGAAAGTTTGCGAAATTGTTTGGATATTTAGATACACACACCACGTCTTTATACCCGAAAGGGTTGGCAGAGTTGCGACCACAGCACCCTCTTTTCGCCATGTGTGTCCCGTCCCATGATGTGATAGGATGTGAGCCTATCTCGATGTCGGGCACAAATGCCAGGCTCCAAACTGATTTTGAGCAGGAAAAACCCAATAAAACTTTGGCCGACCTTCTTCTTCTTCAGTCTTTAGAAGTCCACTGCTGATATAGCCCCCCCACCCCCGCCCCCCAAAGATTTCCAGACCAACTTGTCAGAAGCGGCCTTCATCCAGCGGGTTCCTGCGACCTTTACAAGGTCGTCTGTCCACCTTGTAACCTTGCCGACCTAGGATATTTAAATGGTTGGATGTTTATTAGAAGTAGACTCAGAAACCGCTGAACGGATCTTGAAGATATAGACATTGATAACATTATATAAGCTACTATTTATCTCGTAAAAATCCACATTGAGACTTTTACTCTGGGGGAAGTGTTCTTCCACTTGGGTAGAGCCGCAAAAAAACGAATAAAAATAATGATTTCTTAAGTCAACGCGAATGTTCGACATTGAAATAAAACTACGCAGCGGATTTTTTCGCGATAAATTTATTTAATTTTACTCCCAATGTTTCGCAGACTTTCATGGTCACGGGGTGGACTCTATCGCGAAAAAATCCTCTAAATAGTTTTATTCAATCTAAATTCTAATGAAAAATAAATAAAATCCCCCAGTTTACAGCCCAAGTTCGTTATCACCAAACAATAAGGATATAACAGATATACATATTATAGTTGTATTACGGAAACAGATGTTACACTCATGCCACTATTGTTCGTACGTGTTAATTAAATTCATATTACAAGTTACACCGTGCGGAAATAAGTTAAGTATGGAAAAGTTTCCTTGCATTCAGTTAAAACATCTTACTTTACATTGAAGTAAAACTATATCTCGGTTTTAATTATATTTTCCCACGACGTTTCGAAGACGTCGTATTCTGAAAAGTCAAAGTTACAAAATCTACTTATATTCTGCGTAAATCTACGTAATTTGTCAAAATCAGTGTATACCATACCAGCATCATACCAGCCCTATATTATATACTGATCACTGCTGAGCACGGGCCTTCTCTACAACTGAGAGGTTTTAGGCCTTAGTCCACCACGCTGGCCTAGTGCGGGTTGGCAGATTTCACATACCTTCGAAATTCCTATAGTGAACTTCTCGGATATGCAGGTTTTCTCACGATGTTTTCCTTCACCGTTAAAGCGAGCGATAATTCACAAAGAATACACATAAATCATTTTAAAATTGTAAAAAGTCATCTTTAAAATATTTACACGAATTATAACATTAATAGCATTCTGAAAACAGCCAGCCCTCAAAACATGATCTCAAGCTAAAATTTCAGAAGCACGATAAAAAATTAAATTAAAAAGGTATCTTCATTAAATTTCTTGGTAGGGCTTCGGCTCTTCACAATAATCCTATCAATTTATCGGGAACGCCATTAAAATTAAATTTAACGGTATAACAAATTGGTAGTTATTTATTTTGTCAAGCCTTTTTAAATATTGATAGAGCTAAGTGGGACGACAATTAAAGATAAATTTCGGAGGCGTAACAGGCATTATAAAAATCTATTGAGTTGTTTTGAATTTATAAAATAAGTAGGCGATTCTCGAGACTTCGCCCACGTAAAAGTCAAACGGATTATCTATCTACCGCGTAGCAACAAGGAATAATTAGAGACTTAATAATGTATGCCTCAAGATGCAAAACGCCTTGCAGTGCAATGCAGTAATGATTGGTTTCATTACCTAAGTACCTACGCTATAAGACCACACACGCATTAAAAACTAACATAAGACGTCAAGGTATTCTAAAATATTCCATTTTCAAAACTGTCAAAATCCGTGAACTCAAATTTCCGCCTTAACCATGTAAAATGGATTTTTCTAATTACGCGCCAGGTGGCGCCAGCTAGCGGAGGCTTAATTAAACCTCTCGTTTATATTACCCCAATAAGTTATGCCACTGCCGATACCCGGTGAGCGCGTAACCTACATTTTTATTGGTCAAGTTTTCTAATACCGGAATCTCGACATCTGGCATTTTCCGGCATTTGTAATTTTTGTATTAGTCCTTGAACTTGAGTTTCGAATTGATATTCTCGGTACGCTATAAGGAGCCAAGCAGCAACTTTGGCAAAATTTTGTGAAGCATATAACGGTATCAAAAACAGGTAATTGCAAAGTAAAATAATTTTATTGTTAAATAGCTTTTTTATTTAAGTATTTATTGTTATAAGGTACACCAACAAAACTACATATTATTACATTATAATGCAGTAAAACAATAAGGTACAACATCTGATATGTGTGCTAGTAATATGTATGCACAGCATTCACCACAATTCAGATTTACACACATTCAGACAACATACTTAAATCAATATTTTTTTTGGGCGTTGATAGTATATTTACATATTATTATGTTGAAGTAGGGATTTGACTGAACACCGATGGGAAAGCATAGGCAACGTGCTGCCCTTTAAATAATAATACATACAGTGTAGTTAATGTCTAATGCACTCGTAAATGTGTGACTGAATAGGGTACTGTAACTGTAACAGTTTTGCACGTTTATGATTAATAACTCCATGAAAACAGAGGAAAATTTCCAAAATTAAGCTGCATCTACTAGCATTTGGCTACTTACTTTTTTTTTTTTTTTTTTTTTTTTTTCGCGGAGAAAGTGCAGTTTTTACCACTACCGCCCAGCCTAGCGACTGGACGGTTATGTTGGGTTCGCCGTGCCTTACGATCCGGTGTTGGGCCGTCCGGAAAAGTTAAAAACATCGGGCGACCGCCGGGCCGAGTCCCTACTCCTGTACTATGCACGGCAATACCAACCAAAACTCCGCGGTGACCTTCCTCAGCGCATTGAGGACGGCTGCGGGTTCCTCCGGCAAAGAGTGCCTAGTTGTCCTCCGCAACCGCCCCTGCGCGGTGCCGCCGAGTGCGGCCCATTCTCAGAACGTGGGGGGCTCAGAGCCCGCTCATCAAAGAACGCCCTTGGCGCTATCGGCAGCGTGAGGCCACTCACACTGCCGCCCATCCCGGGGATCGCACTCTGTACATGAGGAATGTACAGTATAGTTATGGCGGACAGTTCTTACTGGCCGCCCGCGACCCCCGATTTCCCCTATTAGTCGCCTTTTACGACAGGCAGGGGATACCGTGGTGGGATTCTTCAGACACCCCCAGTCCACAGGGCGGATTTGGCTACTTACTTGCGTGTACTAGGTGTACCTGCATTTACTTGCCTCTACTTGTATGAAATATGAACCTGCATATATCTGCGGTTACTTGCATTTAGCTGTATTTCCTTCCGAGAGTCGACGCAGTCTGATAGGAACGTGGAATAGGTTGGTTCAATATCGAAGTCGAAAAATCCTATCATATTAAAATACAAGAGTTATAAGGTATCAGAACTTGTGTCTAATACCAACGGACACATTCTTTCTGAAGGATTAACTGCATTAACTTAAGAATTTTACACCACATTGTCCCATTTAGTGACGGGAGATCCAATCATCATCTTGGGCACAAATACCAATCCAAAGCAATCCAAATCGTATGTACCTATTCCCTAGAGGGAAAGATTTCCAAATAACCGTGATTTCTGAGTAACAAATATTGCGGTGATGGGATAGACAGACAGCCAAGATGAGCACGTAATCCTTCCACTTCAATAATAAAGATGTGCTGAGAAGCGACAAGGAGCGTTAATTACGCACAGTGAACAACGCAGTATTCTAATTAATGTACTCAGAAATGAAAAATAATATTTACCAGCACTCTGTTTTGTGTCTTAACTAAATAAATAAACCAGTCCTTTTATCCCCAAAAGGGTAGGCACATGCGCAACTAGTGCACCCATTTGTCGCCGTGCATATGCCGTGATGATGTGATAGGGGCGAGCCTATCGCCATATCGGGCATAGATTCCAGACTCCGGGCTGATACTGATTAAAGAACCCAATATCTCTTTTCCAAAGGGCATTGCAGTTGTACCGTAATACAACTACGACACCGAGGCAGTTTTAAACAACAGGGTACTTTTTATCCCAGTAATTTGCTCCAGGAGTAGATTTTTTTTTTTTTGTCAGATTTTAAACAAATGGCGCAGGCGTCTTACTGATGGCGATGCATGGCTATAGTGATTTAGAAACTTTTATAATGGGAAAGGCTTTACACGCGGGCGAAACTCTAATTCGATACACTTACATATCCCAACTGACCCTACTGCATGGTAAGCTACTGTGACGTCCAGTAGCAACGGCGCGGTGAATCCGTCGACCCTCGTTATCGCCCCGACCTGGTGGGCCGCTGGGAACTTCCCACGCGAGGGTTAAATACACATACGTTCAAGTATCACTTCATAAGTATAGAGTAAGGAACGGATTGAAATTCATATAAATTATTATTCAAACAAATTCCCACGCTTGACTCCAACATCAAAACACTCCTGGAGTAGTTAAGTAGAAGTGATAGACTAACAAAATATGTAATAGACGAAGAGACGGAGGCAGCAAGTCCAATGTTATTAGCTACCTATAAAGACTAGAGTGACAGAAAGCATTTAGAAGAAACCTACGAATGTAAGAGATGAAAGCTCTTCTACTTATTGATTTAAGGTATTTGAATTCTACTAATTTATACTAAACGAATGTCGTGGATGAAAATCTTGAACTCCGTCTTCGATGTCAATATTTTTTTTTCCATAACACGTCGAGACAATAACATCCTAACTCTGTAACAAATAAATATTATACCCACATACATACTCCCATAATCATATTCCTCTTGTTTGGCCGTAGTCAGGAAAACTTTTTAAATTGAATATAAGCCCAACAAAATTCGCACTCCAACTTTTCAGTATGAATATGAGTCGAAGTTTAATATGACGCATCAGAGTCTGAACGGCCTGTTACCAGCGAGCAGATAAAGGGCCTTACGTATTCTGCAGTGGATTATAAACAAACAGGTATAGCACGTGCCTCCAATCAGAGGTGATGACGCGGCGAATTCCCGACGCGCAGAGTCCACTGCAGATATTGCGAAAAAGACGATAGAAGGAACACTGGGTTAGCATGTAATTCTAACAGTAACAGCTGCATTAGCTTCAAGTGTCGCAAGCGGAGGGTGAAGCAATTAAGAAGGCCGGCAGAACTGTGCCGACTCTCCGGCGACGTTTATCTCTTACCAGTCGAGATGTTTTGGGCTTCATTTCTCTTACGATTAGGTTCACATCATTCCACTAGCTTCGATAAAAAAATTACCTCAGAATTAAAAGAAACTAGTATTATAATTTACCTAAGTGTAATGTTTTGCTGATTGCAATGATTATAGAAATATTCACTGAGTTATTTTATTCACGAAAGGGTAGGCAGAGTTGGAACTAGTTCGCGGGCATTCCGGTAATTTTGTATACGTATCAAGAGACGGACAACGAACCAATCACCATATAGGACACAAATTTCATTCAGAGGTACGAATTGCTTTTTTAAGAAGTAAAAAATACACATTTTCTTGTCCTACAAGGTAGTAAATATTAATACAATAATAATATTAGTCTCGTCATAATAATAAATGTCCAAAATACCTTCTGTACCTCCGAACGCTTGTGTACGTATCAAATCCCGCAGCGAGTAAGTTTCCCGCTATTTGCCACGAGCGGGCGCGCGGGCTCGCACTAACTCGTTGGATGCGTACGCCGTATGGCTCGTGTGATTGTCGGCTTTAAGCTTTTTATTCGGACTGTATTGTTCAATTAAAAATATACGCCTCGATCCAGTGGTATTAAAACGAATTGATATTTACATTCACGATGTAGTTTGGTTTAAAGTATTGCACGTTATATACAGTACCTACATATAAAAAAGCCATTGTCTTTTACTCAACCTGAGGTGGGGCAAAGACATAACATAGTATGTACGGAATAGTTATAGGCTAATACGAAGAATTACTGACAGCCTCGGTGTCAGTAGCTGTATTACGGTATGACTGCGATGTTGAGGTCTCGGGTTCGGTCTTCGGGTCGGGCAAAGTGATATTGAGTTCTACTCGAAAGCAAAACCTAATTATAACTATCACTTCTTCCGATAAATGTTGGTCGACGTTATATCACACTGCTGCGCCAGAGTAACAATTACCATCCAAAGATAAGAAAAAGACAGTAGTAAGCAGTACATTAGATTTAAAGTGAGGAAGCTTTGGCACTCGAGACGCAACAGGATACCATTACAAATTGGGCAGCTAAGATACCAAGAAACTAGAAACTGGCGATTTTTCAAGTTAACTGAACACTTTTTTGTGTCTGCTAACTTTCGAAAGTGGCAGAGACGTAACACTTACTAAATTACTCACTGATTTTAAAGCACCGCGCAGACGCTGTATATTTACTCAGCACACGGCATAAAATGGCGTAAACGAGTTTCATTATTTTATTTTCTTACATATTATTA
Source organism: Sphinx pinastri (assembly GCA_947568825.1). Taxonomy (NCBI): domain Eukaryota; kingdom Metazoa; phylum Arthropoda; class Insecta; order Lepidoptera; family Sphingidae; genus Sphinx; species Sphinx pinastri. The sequence continues at coordinate 1,042,759 of OX387617.1, forward strand.
TATTGACGATTGCGTCTATTAATTCGTAATCGTATAAAAATATTTGAATTGATTAATAGCCACTTGCTTCCGTTCAATTGATTTGTTTAATAATTTTGTCGAACGAACTGTAAAATTTATAATTACCAGTGGTCCAATAATAGTCAAAATTAATTATGAATTCAATATTATATTTGTAAGACATTCATTATACACAAAAAATATTTTACTGCTGTCCTCTACATGAACTTTAATTATGCCAAATCTGACACTCCTCCGTACGCTCTATGTGTTTAAAAAAGGTACTAAGTTTTTTCTTCACGTATTAATAAATAGATTTTGGGTAGGTAATAGGCAGAGGAGCAAAAATTCAAACTTTTTCTAACTTATATCCTGTTTCCTGGTTCGTAGAGACTATCGTCACATTAGGACTCGTAGGTACCAAAAAATACTCTAAAATCTCTAACGTTCATGTTTTAAACTGAAGCAGCAGAAAGCTCCCCGCCCTTGACCCGCGGTGCTTAATATTGCAAAGCGGCGCGGCGCGGCTTCACGTCGCTAACCGCTATGTCTTCTAAGAAGCGGTTAATTGCTAACTGTAACTGTGACAACAGTTGACAATTGAAAAGATTTGATTCCTATAAATTATTTTATACGTTACAGTAAATAATAATAAAAAACGACGTCTATCGAGAAAAAAGCATCAATAACGAGACAGCAATTTTTATTTAAAATGTTATTCCGAGCAAGTGTGCTACTGTTACTTTTGTAGGGCTCCTTTTTCCGCACTTAGCCCGTAGACAGTCGGGCCGTTGTACGTGATGTGCCAGCTAGAAGTCCAGCCAGCTCAACTCCTTCCAGAAGTGCAGGATTTTCCTGGTTCCTTCACAGGCTTCTCGGAGTGACCCCGGTGTGCCGAGGATTTCAGCCCATTGTGCAGCTACTCCTTCGCATTCCAGGATAACGTTCCCACGTTATCCTGGAACGTTATAACGTTATATCCTGTCCGTTATACTGACAGACATGCCCAACAGAGGGGGCTGTCGGTGATACCTGAAACATATAAATGTTTGTTTAATGAGCAGTGTCCGGTGATCATACCCACCATTATGCGTAGAGACGCCCTGTCTAGGGACAAGAGGCGTCGCGTCAGACGTCGGTCCGGGTGTGGCTGTGGCACTGTTTCCCGAGAGTCCGTCTGGGTGGGTACCACCGCAATGTCTATTTCTACCGCCAAGCAGCAGTGTGCATGCACTATTGTGTTTCGGTTTGAAGGATATTGTAGCCAGTGTAACTACAGGACATAGTGAAACTTAACATCTTATGTCTCAGGATGACGAGCGCAGTGGAATGCCACACACTACTTTGTAACTCAAGGTGCTGGGTGGTGTTGCTACTATTTATGGGTGGTCGTATCGCTTACCATCAGGCGAACGGCATGCTCGTCTCGTAATTATGCCATAAAAATAAGTTAGGGGTACTATTGGAATGGGTTCGAATACCACTTGGTTTGACCCCCTTTTAGCTAGCTCATCTGCCGCGTGGTTACCTAGAGAGCCACTGTGCCCTTTAATCCATTGTAGGGTAACAGAGTGACTCCTACTTATACCCTCCAATGCCAGGTGGCACTTTAGTATGAGCCCAGATTGGATAGTTCCACTGTCAAGGGCTCGTAGTACCGCAGCAATGTCTGTCACTATGCGTATCTTATGGTCTGTTAGACCCCGCTTGTGAACTGCGTTGGCAACCTGTGTGATGGCGATACATTCGCATTGATATATGGAGCTGTGCTCGCCTAAGGCCATTGATAGATTAATGTTGATATCCAGTGAGAACACTCCTGCGCCCGATGCTGTCCTGGTCTTTGACCGAGCAAGTGTGCGTAGTACAACGTTATCTCACTTGCAATACGTACTGCAATAGTCACATTGAAGGTCGCGAACTCCGTGGTCGAACATCATTATTTGACACTTATCTATTTAAGAAACCAGATTTGAACGACTTCTAAGATAATCGAATTGCACAGATTTATAAATACTTGTTCTCTTTTCACAATTATATAATTTTCATTACTTATTTATTTAAAGTAAAACACGATTAAACATTCCAGTATTCCATATTCTGTTCCGCCGTAGATAAACGTGCGACTTGAGACTCTAAATGTCTAGCAATATCCATTTATACAAAAAAGCGTTTATCACAGCATTATCTGCGAGGACCATCTAACTCCAGTTAACGGATTGTTAAGACAACGTTAATTACTGTTATCGTTAATCTTTTTGACCTGCTCGAAGTTACCTCTTCCGTTCTCTATGCCTCCTGCCGCCCTTCTCAGTATCCATTAATATCCCAGTACTGGATAAAGACTTCCTCTACAGTAGTAGAGAAGTACTGATGATTATATGTCGTTGTCTACCACGATAATTCTCATGACTTTAGCAGGGCGCCTAAATCGCATAATTACAAAATTGTTTCCAAAAATGAGATTCCACCTAATGTGAATTATTTTTTATTTACCCATTATATAAAATGACTACAAGACATATGCTTAAGTGAGTAAATCAGCTAGGTTCGAGCGACGGCTGCCACTTAAACTCTCATCCTATCCTAATGGCACACATCCATCAAACAAAATAAGACGAGGGGCAAGGGGTGGGGGACAGGAGAGTGCTATTCACATATTATATTACATTGTTGTTTTCACTAGGTGGACAGATATATTAGCAATATTCAATATGAATTTTCAGCGATTGTCAGTAAATTTAATCAAGTTACAACATTTACAAACAGTTACAAAGGTCCTACATAGTTTGCCTGTAGTCACAATTTAGGGGAAAAATAATACTTATTCGACAAAGGAAGTTTTAAATGTACTTCGTGTAATTGGTAATTTCTAACCAAGACATTATTTTACAAGATTTACAATTCATTGAAGCGGCGATAGCCTAGTTGGGAGCGGAACGGACTGCCGAGACGAGTGTCCGCAGGTTCAAAACCCAACCAAAACCCGCGGTGGCCTTCTTCGGCGCATACGGGACGGCCCCGGGGTATCTTGTTGCACGAAGATAGCTGCACGGAGCCGTCCCGGCGCAATGCCGTATTACGGCCCCTCTCTAAATGAGGGGGGCTAAGAAGCCCCCGACCTCCAAAGCACGCCTTTGGCGTCTACGACTGCAGGAGACCGACCACCCGCAATGTCGTCCACCTCGTAGTCGCATAAATTGGAGTAGCAGCCCCCCACTGCTCGCCCCGCAACTCTCTCAAACCCCATTTAGTCGCCTCTTACGACAGGCAGGGGATGCCGTGGCGGAATTCTCTAGATGCCCCCAGACCACAGGGCACGAGGCGCCGGTCAGTCGTCCACCCGGCGCCTCCTTCGTCTCCTCTGGCTGCGGGCGGGATCGTTCTGCTCACGATCCCGCTCGGCGCTTTCCTTCCGCGAGATGACGCACTCACAGAAGGAAGCCATCGCTCGCCATGACCTCCGGCCGCCGACCATGGCGGAAACCACGGCTGGCAGCGAGAGGTCTCCTCCGACGACTGCTCTAAGAGCGCTGCGTTGTAGATTCCAGGCTGGGCACTCCTCGAGAGTGTGTTGGACCGTATCCTCGCGGCCGTTGCTACAATGGTGGCACACGGCGGACTCCTCCTTTCCGATCCGACACAGAAACGAGCCGAAACACCCATGGCCCGTCAGTACCTGTGTCAGACGGAATGTCGGCGCACCGTGGCGCCTGTCAAGCCAGCTTAAAAAGACAGGTCGCACTGCCGCGACGGTCCTCAAGCCCGCACTCGGGCTCTCCAGCCTGGTATGCCACTCCTCCACGGCGGCGCTGCGGATGGAGGCCAATTGGGCCGTGACCTCCCTAGGGGCCAGTCTCCGCCCGAGATGGGATGCCTCCTCACGCCAGAAGAATACGGACGAGAGGTATTTGGCATCCAAATCCCATGGCAGAATACCGGCCAAGACACAGGCCGCCTCGTGGGAGACTGTGCGGTAGCCCCTGATGAGTCGCAAACCCAACGGCACGCACCTCTGACTTTTCTAAAAAGTTATGTGTGTATTCTTTGTGAATCGCTCGCTTTAACGGTGAAGGAAAACATTGTGAGGAAACCTGCATACCTGAGAAGTTCACTATAAGAATTTCGAAGGTATGTGAAGTCTGCCAACCCGCACTAGGCCAAGCGTGGTGGACTAAGGTCTAAACCCTCTCAGTTGTGGAGGAGGCCCGTGCTCAGCAGTGGGCTGTATATAATACAGAGCTGGTATGGTATGGTATGGTACAACTTATTAGGCAAGTCGGTCGCCTGAAGGCAAGTATCCTGATTGCCCAGACACAATAGCAACTCGCAACACAACCCATAGCTTTTGATTACCTACGCTGTGATACTGCACAACATAGGTAATAAAACATTGCGGTGGTACCCACCCAGACGGACTCTTACATATGATAGACCTACCACCAGTAATATTTATAATATTAGTAAGATTTGTTTTATTCCTCTTAAATACGGCAAAAGTAGTTCAGCGACCGCGACGTTACCATTTCACGACCAGTCGAGTCGTTTTAATAAAGAGATTCATATCGCTTTGATGGGATTCCGGGAATATCTTACTTTTTATTTTAATAGTTTCTCTGAAATTAATTTTGTAATATTGAAAATTTGATACGTTTTTTTTAAAATGCAAGTCACTATTCTTTGATATCGAACATAAATTGGAGTTTTAGTAATATAAATACTCAGTAGTAATAAATAAAATAATTATTAAATACAAAAGACGAAGCCACGAGCAACAATTAGTGCAACAATAAACCTAAATTGTTATTTATATTCATTAAATGATTGATTTTGCAACAATATAGCGTACGCGATTTCTCCCGCCTTGATCTAGATTTACGATATTAGTATCACGAGATGTTCACAATTATGTACATAATTTGTTTCAAACTGTATAACAGTATTATTTGGAGTTATTAAATGAATAAAGACGATAAATATGCGATTCCGATCATTACGTCACGCGTCAGTCACGGGTCAGTGACGCGCGTCCGTTACTGATAATGACGCGTGTCAGAGACGTTTGTTCGAAATGGTTTGCATAATGAGTACTGCGTAGTACTAACTTACAGTCAAGGTACTGCGTTACTGATATTTGACGCTTGACGCAACCATTGGAATTATACCTTAACTGAATCTATTAAACATGAACTGTTATTTGTATATTAAAAAGGAACTCTTAGCGGAGGCAGAGTTTAATACCAAAATTTACCGCATAATATAACTTTTGTCACCTTGAGCGCCGACCTAACTGTTCCAAAATTTATGTATATTAGCAAAATACTAGCCTTTGCCAATGAGGAAAATTTAAATCACGATTTAACGTTTCCTACATAGAAAGGGGCACAAACATTGACAAAAAAGTATTTCAAGTATGTGTTATGAAATATGATTGGATTAATAATAGAGATGGTCGTATGGAGCTTCATCTACACGGATTTCTTTAAATTAGTTAAAAATATAAGATCAAACCTATCAATAACTAATATTAACGAAATAAATTAATAATTATATGCATATCATGCTATAAATAATCAATCTGGAGCACGAAAGCGTGACTTATATAAAGGAGGCGCGGTCTAGGTCGTCACTCACGCGAGCTCACCATGTGGAGACTGTTGCTGCTGCCGCACCTGGTGCTCGGCCAGGTGCTGTACGACGCGTACTTCGGCAAGCCTGTCACCAGCGAGAGGAACAGCACGCTCGCTGCCCTCAATATTACTGGGTGAGTAGTGACTAGACCTAAATCTTCTCGGATCCTACAGCTTCAGTGAGGAACGAATCGTTCTTCTCAAGGTAGACTTATGCTTCGGCGTTACTGAATATTCTCATTAATGTTGTGAATATAGAATTTTAAAGGTTAATGAGGGGTTCCCTAATTCGATTTCGAATTTATTTCCCTGGAGCAAAAGCAGCATTCAAGGACAATTAATCCTAAGCATTTTTGGTTAACTCGAGCAATAATCAAACATCCATATTTTTTCACAGACCATGTACAATAAGCGTGGAACCATGCAGAGAGCACGAGGGTCGTCGCGTAGATGGAACCTGCGTCAATCCCAAATACCCGTCGCGGAACGGCTCTCCAACCCCACAGCTTAGAATGCTACCAGCTAGATTTGGGCTAGGTAAAGTGTCAGACCAAATAGTGTAATTTTATTGTTACTCGAACGTAAGTTATCATCATTATCCATGGTCACAATGCTAGTGAAATAGTCGAGAATCCTAGCACTCATACCAAGTGTACCTAACCCAACAGCTACTTTACTTCAATTTTTTTTGCAACATTCTTATCTACCCTGTCGATGTGGCAGGTAAAAGTTTGCCAAATGCCGAGGTATCTTTCTATCCCCAATTTCCAATTCTGGTCTTTAAAGATCGCCAACGCGTCCACAATAACTCATACTATAAAATCCCAGAACAATAAACTTAAAACAAGTTCAAAATCCATCTAAAAATTTAAAACTATAGTAATACGTCTATTTAAACCAGGAAATTCATTACGGCCCGCTATGAATGGATCCATGCTGCCTTCAGCTCGTCTGCTTCGGACCAAAATCCTGAGCGACGGTTTCCCGCAAGACCATGACTTCAACACACTGGCTACGCACATATTTGTGTTTTCTATAGTGGACTCAGTGGATTTGACTGTATTATGTAAGTAAAACTACATCAAGACTATTTTTGGAATATTATTATACTTCCTATTATTCTCTCTTTACACCCACCTCCCAATCTTATTCCTGTATCCTAAATTAGCTGACGTTACTTTTCATAAGGTGCAAAATAATGCATATTTATTTAATGCTACAGATGTGACGGGCCGCTACTTTTCCAAATCAATAAACACCTATAAACACAAATTTAAATTGCCCGCCCTAGACAACAAACTTACAACCGCGTCTGTACCAAAGCCTAAGTATCAACAACATTTATAATACATTGAAATATATTAAAACAATATAACATAATACACTTCAACAAACTTCCAATAATTATGATATATTCTGTCCTTCTTTCAGTGCGTTATGCAGTAGTCAGCGATTGCTGTCTCGGCAACACCCCAAACCGTGCTGACCCCAGTTGCATCCCCATCCCGGTGCCGCAGGACGACCCTTACCTACGCCGCACCGGCATCCGATGCATGAACCTTACAAGGTTCACCACCTACCAGGAACTAGGCTGTATCCCGCCAAGTCTGCCCGCTGAGCGAGTGAGTTACTACATTTTTTTAATTTTCCAAACGGAGTTATGATTAAGTGATATAAATACCTCAATAAAAAGTTCTACAATAATCCTACCAAGGCTTATTGATTATATCGTACTTGTACTCATATAAATGCAGTCACAAAAAATGTACAGTGTTTACCAATGACAAATGGTACAGCCGTAGATAGTCACTCGAATTTGCAAACAGCTTGCCCTTCTATATTTCACCGGTTTATCAGTTCAAGTCAAACTTTTGAAAATGTGTAGTGTGCACGGTGGTCGCTATCCCACAAAATAACAGTCGGTTACGATATATATCCGGCATCCTCCTAACATTACTTTATCCAATATTATGCTTTTTTATTTAGTAACATTGTATTTACATACAATATTTTTAGACTTCGTACTTCAAACTAGTTAGGTACTTAAATTGTTCTCCGGTTAAATATGTTGCATTAAAATAACGTATGCGAGATTGTAAGAAACTATAATATATACCAAATTTACACACTATAGTACGCTCTCCCCACTCCCCTGGAAGATCTCTCTATAGTCTACGGATACACCAGCACGAGGGAGCGTCAGATCAGAACATACGAAGGAGGGCTGCTGAGATCAGATTTCAGAGACGGGCTAGAGCGGCCTCCGGGCACGGCGCCGTCTTGCGCCAACAACAGGAGGCCCGTAGAAAACGCTTGCTATGAATTTGGTAAGATACAACGAATATCCGGCATCTGTACTGAACTCCGCTTTCAAAAAAGGCGCATTATCGTACACATAGTTAAGTTAATATTACACTAACAATAACATGGTCTGCCCTTTTCGCTTACTATATCTAAGTATTAGGGGTATATCTTGAACTTAGATTAATAACGACATCTTGAACATTTCAGATCAAATTATTACATGATTCCTGAGATAGATACGCACTAGTGTTGGAATTTAAAATTTATTGCCTATTTTGCGAGTATATAAATGAACTGCTCTAAACAAAAGTTAACAAATACTGAATTGTATTTTTTTTTCTCTACAGAATGCATTGTATTTTATACCTTGAACTGATTTTGAAAAGAGCAACACTAGAGTTTCTTGCCCGTTCTTCTCTAGTGAGAACTGCTTTCCGAACTGGTGGTAGAGTTAATATTGACGGAATCTAAATAATGTATAACATTTTATGGGTTCGAATAAATTATTTCATTTCATTTCATTTCTACAAACTATAATATGACACTTGAAAGTATTACGGCCTTGGTACCTTTAATTCTCATTATTATCATATAGAACGTTTTTTCGTACATTCTTTAGACGACAAACTTTAAAAAATTGTGACACAGAATAAGGCCGATTGTGCTAATTAGCTCAATTTTAGCGTGCCACTTGCAGACTATTTATACGCATCGACACCTTTTTCTTTAAACATCATTGATACAATCTATAAAAGACATTATATCAATATGTCTTTTTCATTGTACCTAGGTACTAATAATAAAAACTGAACAGGCACACACATATTATCTAACTCTAAATACACACACACAAAAACAGTCACGCCTTTTATCCCCGAAGGGGTAGGCAGAGGCGCAACTAAATGCACCCAATTTTCGCCGTGCGTATTCCGTCCCATGATGTGATAGAGGGCGAGCCTATCGCCATATCGGATACAGATTCCAGCCTCCGGGTTGATACTGAATATAAACATCCAATATCACTTTCATGTCTCCTGTCAAAAACGCGAAAATAGTTTTTATTACCTACCAATAAGGTTATAGATAAAAAAATGCAGTGTTGCCAGAAATACGAATATTGAAAGGTTAAAATAAGTTATTTAGGTATATAAAATAATTATTAGTTACGAATTTTAGTAATAAAATCCATTTTAAAGTTGACTGCTAAAAAAGAGTCATCTGGTAGCAAAACAAGGAACTGGTTGTCGGCTTCATAGTTATCGAATGCTTCATTATATGTTCAGAAACACAGTGAAAGTCGACCGACGTTTATCTTAAGTTTAACTTTAATGGATCAATAGTTATTGAAAGTTTAACTGGGAGATTCAGAAATCAGGCATGAGCCATCTCGGCCAGCTGCGATACAGATTATGGAGGTACGAATCCAGAATCTAGAGTGATTATCATCCGACAAAAAAGATCCGTGAAGCTTTAGTATATTTAGTATCGTTCCAATTTTAGTATATGTAGGTACTGCCGAAGCTTTAATAATTAAACAATAAAAAAACCATTCGGTTTTCATTCCTTGTTAGGAGGAACAGCAAATTAAAAAGCTAATTTAATAATACAACACTTAAGGTGATTCCTATGACGGGAACGTCTTATCTGGCATCTACCTGACCGCAACGTGGTTCTACCGGGAGCACAACCGCCTCGCGCGCAGGCTAGCCGAGATGAACCCGTGCTGGGACGACCAGAAACTGTTCGAGACCGCGCGGCAGATCAACATCGCGCAGTGGCAGTACATGCTTTACTATGAGCTGATGGCTGATATTTTAGGTAAACCAAATGTTTCTATTTAAGTTGCATTACATAAATCATGTGGCCTCTGCACTTAAGATTATGATGCTGTCAGCATCCACTGTAGAATTAACTTCGTAAGGGAGCGCTTATCAGTTAAATCGTTATCTGTGGGCTTAGAATGTGATACAAAGACGCAACTCGTAAAACGATGTCGTTTAATTTTGATGTTTGTGATTGATCGAGAGACCAATACGTCAGTCAAATGTTAGTCTCTCAACCAATCCCAATGAGACGAAACGGATCGTGACGTGTTTTTTTGTCACATTCTAAGCCCACTGGCTATCCATTGATAGGTTTTATGGATGATGACCGCTGTGTGCCATCTCTTCAAACTTTACATATCTATTGATTGATCGAGTCCTGTAATATTTTCAATCATTAAACGTTAATTTAAACCAAATTATTCACATTAAACGTAAAAAAGATAATACTTTTTAAAAACTGATAACTCTTTTATATACAGGTAAGAATAATGCTCTTGCGTCTGGCATCATTTACGACACACAAGACTACGTGAATGATTTCGACGCGCGGTACAAGCCAGGAGTATACCACGAGTACGTGGTCGGCGCTAGGTGGTTCCACACATTCCAGGATGGAAGAACCGAGTTAGTACAACTAATAGTTTTAATCATATTTCTATAAATCTGAGTTTTTTTTTACGAATGGGTTAAGAAACAAGTAAGCTGTTTGGCCGACAGTAAGCGACTAACGATTATAACTGGCAACACCCCCTGAATTTTGAATTATTGTAATATATTAAACTACTGCGTGGCAATGAACTGCGCTCGACAACCTGCTACAGATTTTAATTTGTATAACGCCCAATAATTACACTGGCTACAACTTCGTTGAAACCGGACCACAACAGTGCTTCCACTACCTTGGTTGTCGTCAAAAATAGCATTGAACCTACCCAGCCGGACGTTTTCTCCACGTGTTATTACTGAACAACTCCAGAGGCTTACACTGTGATGGAAAATAACACACACACACACACACACATTTACACTGGAAATGTGATTTTACCGATGCTCAACGCTAAATAGAAAAATATCGTAGCCAGTATAATTACTTGGGATCAGAAAATAGAATCAGGTTGATGAGCGTAGTGCGGTTATATACGGTCTTCCGAAATTCAAACTTCTACCATAGGGAAAAAATCAAATATTATTATTTCAGTTTGTACAGCCGAAGCGGCCAGTACCTCGGTACGCGGACTACCGTAGACGATGAGCTCCGGAGTGGGATACTTGAAGTGAACAACACTGAGTCGGACTTGACACAAGGCTCCTTCCGACAGCCTGCCGCCAAGTTCGACTATACTATAGAACCAGATGTAACTATTCTACTAACATTATAAACTAGTATTGATTGCGGCCCCGATTGAAGTAGTCTTAATGTGATAAAATGTATCAAGATTGATTCAGGAAGATCAAAATAAAATAGAGCTTATGTAACTCAAATACAGTACCTATATCGTTAGTGAATAAAATTTAGACTGCCTCGGTGGCGTAGTTGTATTACGGTATGAATGCAATGCTGAGGTCTCGGGTTCAATCCCCGGTTCGGGCAAAGTGATATTGGATTTTTCTATTCAGTATCAGCCCAGACTCTGGAATTTGTGCACGATATGGCGATAGGCTCACCCCCTATCACATCATGGGAAGGAATACGCACGGCGAAAAGTGGGTGCATTAGTTGCGCCTCTGCCTACCCCTTCGGGGATAAAAGGCGAGTGTGTGAATTTTAGAGTCAGTTCAGTAACTCTCAAAGATCTCCAAAAACAAACTACAAGCAAAACAATCTTCAATACAAGCTAGAAAGCTTGATTATGAAAAGTTTCAGTTCAACCCTTTCTTTTAGTTAGCAGAGCGTGTGCTTGGCGAGCTGCAGGCCGCGTCGGATCTCAGTGCCATCGACATTATGAGGGGCCGCGACGAGGGCCTGCCGCCCTACAACGAGTACCGCAAGATCTGTGGCTTGCCTTACGCGCACAAGTTTTCTGATCTAAAGGACACTATATACCCTGACGTAATAATTTTTTTCAGACATATTTTTCCTTTAAATTGGCAGCTGGCAAGTCCTAAGTACGCAAGCGTCAACTCGGGTAGGTACTAGCGCAATGTCTATGCCTGTCGCTAAGCATCATTGTTGTGTTCTGATTTGAAGGATGTTGTAACCAGTGAAATTAAGCATTATGAGACCTAAAATGTCTCATGATGGCGAGTTCAATAGCGTCATCTAAATGACGAACATTGTTTTAAAAGTTCTGGATGGTATGGCGTCTGTTTATTGACTGACAACCCTGACGCTTGTTATCAAAGCACCGACTAGTTTGTCTCCTGTATAAGTGCTGAGACATTACTGTTATTTTAATTAGTCTTAATCATTTCTATGTAATGAAATACTAACTGCCTCGGTGGCGTAGTTGTATTACGGTACGACTGCAATGCTGAGGTCTCGGATTCGATCCCCGGGTCAGGCAAAGTGATACTGAGTTTTTCTACTCAGTATCAGCCTGGAATCTGGAATTTGTGCCCGATATGGCGATAGGCTCGCCCCCTATCACATAATGGGACGGAATACGGACGGCGAAAAGTGGGTGCCCTAGTTGCACCTCTGCCTACCCCTTCGGGGATAACGGGCGTGAGTGTGTGTGTGTGTGTGTGAAATACTAACAAAAATAAATGATCAATTTGTTCCTAACAGAAACTGGAGCAACTTCGCCGCATATACGACGACGAGGTGAACGACCTGGAGCTGATGGTAGCGATATATAGTGAGAAGCTGATCGAGGGCGGCTGGGTGGGGCCCACGCTGTTCTGCATCATGGCCAGGAACCTAGTGCAATGGAGGAAGTCCGACAGATTCTTCTTTGAGCACGGAGATATACCAACTGCGTTGACTTTGCGTGAGGATCAGATGAAGTGTTATTTGTTGCTCCCTCTTCTTACAGTTATTATATTATTATGGATATGTTTGCAAGTGGTAGGATAAATGTAGGTAATTTGACATCCAAATTGCCAGCGAAATAATGGATGATCTGCAGACACTAAAAGAGATATTCGGATTTAAATGGGAAAGGGATTTGTTGAGGCTTCAACAATCTTGCAGGCCTTACGAAACACAAAAACCATTGTCATGTAACGCCAGTTTCCTGTGACAATAGTACCACTCTGTGGAGTGGTACTACTACAACTACAACTTTATGGGTCGCAATTAAAATTACAATCAGTGTTTTTTACAGGAAAATTACTTTCCGGAAGGAAGAACATAACACAACTATTTATATAAACTAGAACATTTTTATATAATACTTATTAGTAAGAGAATGTTTTCAACCTACCTGAAAATCGTTATAGGAAAAGAAAAAGCTAATAATAGTATGAATTTTTCAGGGATCAGCGTTCGCAATTTTCAAATATTTTAAAAATGAACCATTTTACAGCTCAGCTAAATGAAGTGAGGTCGACCAGCGTCGCAAGACTCCTCTGCGATAACGGCGACAGAGTGGAAATGATACAACCTAGAGCTCTTCGTAACGTGGGCAAGGGGTAGATACAAACTTGAAGTTTTATATAGACACTAATAGAAATTGTCATAAATGTTATAGCAGTGGAAACGAGAAAGTGGTGGTAGGTCTCTCATTATGTAAGAGGCCGTCTGGGTGGGTACCACCGCAATGTCTATTTCTACCGCCAAGCAACAGTGTGCATGCACTGTTGTGTTTCGGTTTGAAGGATATTGTAGCCAGTATAACTACTGGACATAATGAGACTTAACATCTTATGTCTCAGGATGACGAGCGCAGTAGAATGCCACTCAGTATTTTGTCAGTCAAGGTGCTGGATGGTGTTGCTACTGTTTATGGGTGGTTGTATCGCTTACCATCAGGCGAACGGCATGCTCGTCTCGTCATTCAAAGCAATAAAAAAAAAAAAAAAAAAAAAAGTGGGTCAATTGATGATATAAATTGTTTATGAACCCTGACCATAATATCATCTTTTACCTACTCTAATCCCACTGTAATATGAGCACAACAAACGTTTTCAAGCAAATTGAACATTTATTAAACTATTTTTCCCCTAGGAATGAGCTAGTCTCCTGCAAGCACATAGCTGGCATGGACCTGTCGAAATGGCAAGACCAGAAGTGTCATCATGATGGCAAGAAGCACTCGTACAATGACGTCTGGGAGAGCGGCGGCGAATGGCCTGGCTACAACAAGAAATAAATTATCAGTTCACACATATATGTAGGCTAAGAATACCTTCTACCTGCCTTTACTCCACTTTGATGTACGATCAGCATACAAGTTTTAAACATGTTGCTGATGCGATTTGGCTTAGTTTTTGCAACCAGCCGTCTGTCTACCTCACAACAAACGTATAAAAACCCTGCCAGTGTTGCCCGACGTGTGTTTCCTTTGTGACTGGATGCAAAACCAAATTTATGGTGCATATCCAAATAAAATGCCATAATTCTTTCAAAGCCGTGTCGTGTGTAAATTATAGTGCTCGCAATAAAATATGTCTTACATATATTTTGGCTTTTTAATGGAAAATATCTCAAGGGGACCTACTTATCTGAGAGTTTTCCTAAATCGATAATCCTAATACTAACATAAAAGCAAAAGACTTTCGTAGTCAGCTATTCAAAGCCTCTTTAGTCCAATAAATAGTAGGTATAGATTCTGAGAAATATTTTATTATCAACAATATTTTTATAAATGATCGAAGAGGCTGAAGGAAGAAAAGTAGAGACGACTGCAATGTTAACCTTTAATTCATTAAAACTCAAAACGCACATTTCCTGTGCTAGCGATTAGCATCCCGGTTCTGGTTATAAACTCATTTTGAAGTCTTACAATTATGTGATTTATTGCTATTGTTTGTTCACCAATTAGTAAACAATTAAGTTAATCAAATAAAACTGTGTTAGGCTAACAATTATTGCATGCGGTAGGCAGACAGCGGGCATATTATAATTATCATGTCTTTCGTTGCAAGTTGCAATACAGTTTGGATACATATCACCGCTTTGTTTATTGTTGCCATCGAGCATTTTGCGCGCTATCAATTACTGAATATAAAAAGAAAACAAAAATTTACGCCTTCATTTAACGAGCAGTGAGCACTGCAAATTGCCAGCCTATTAGAGTTTTTCTAGGAGGCATTGGTGCTGTTTATAATATGCAACTTATTCCCCGTACATACATACATACACTCACGCCTTTTATCCCCGAACGTGTAGGCAGAGGCGTAACTAGTGCACCCACATTTTGCCATACATATTTCCTCAGCATTGCAGTCGTACCGTATTACAACTACGCCGCCGAGGCGGTTCCCGAAATATTCCAGAGTTATTGCCCGTGTTAGGCAATATATAAAGAGATATTCAGACTGATCCACGCAACTATTCCTACACACGCACACACATCATGGCTTTTCGCGAAGGGATAGGCAGAGCTATAACCAAGGCACCCACTTTTCGCTGTTATTCCTACGCCTTTAAATTAAAGTGGCGAATAGCGATTTATTATTCCTCAAGTATGTAGACACATGATACCGGTGCCAGGAAAGCTCAGCTTCATATTTAACTGGAGAACTATTAGAACCTAGATCCATTAATATTCCTGTCGCAGACTGAGTGATATCGCAACGGTGAATTTTGTCAACAAGTCGAGTGCTTCGGAGATTTACGAAAGGTCGTTCATTATGACTGTGTCACGTTCGGTTGCTCATCTTGATAGAAATTTATACAATATGTATCAACAATAAGTCATCGTAACAAAAAAACGCAAACAGTCAGGGGTATTAAGTCATAATAAATTCCAATTAAATAAAAACTGAATTATTCAGACACGGAACGGACGCGTCAGTTGCAAATATAACACCAGTTTCCTCCCAATCCACAGTGCATATAAATATAAATCGCTGTCGATAGTAAATCGAGCGAGGACGGCCACACGATGTGGCGACTTCTGTTGCTATTGCCCCTGGTCTCCGGCCAGCAGCTGTACGACGCGTTCTCCGGGAAACCAATCACTGAAGACAGGCGGAACGAGCTTGCCGCTCTCAATTTAACTACGTGAGTTTTTTTACGTACCATTGCTGTTAGCACACATGCTATGTGCTCCACTGAGGAACGATAGCACATACAGTGAAAAATATTGGCATAATACTGACGACTGTCAAAAGGTCCAAATCCCTTATTGAACGACATCCCGATCTGTTTTCTGCTATAAAGTTCATCAAATCAGATCAACACATACTGCAGCCTGGCATCATTGTTTAATGTACTTATGCTATTGTCCTTTGTTTTTTAGAGCTTTGAGAAGTATGTGTGGGCTGAAAGTAAGTGATAGAGTGAGGAATAGCGTGATAAGAGAAAAATCTGGATTTAAAGAGGATGTAGTGACTAAGGTTGAGAAAGGAATGCTTCGGTGGTTTGGCCACATTGAAAGGATGGATGCAAGAAGAGGAACGAACAAGTTCTCTGACCTGGAGGACACCATATACTCTGACGTAAGGGGCTCATAGCCCTCACATACTTGTAAAAAGATCGGCAGTTTTTTAGCAAAAGACCGCTGCGTAAGCCTGTGGCATTTGTAATTGGCATCACCAAGGCCTTTGAACATCGCAATGCCAAAAGAGTTATACACTTACCGTTTAAATAAGGGATACGGGAGCGGTGAACAACAACACAACACTAAGATCCGAATCATAATCAACCTTCCACATTACCAACGAACCTGGACTGCAATCATAATCATTAATCGTCATGGGTGGAACGTACGATCAAATTCTAGAATCTGATATTCCAGAAACTGGAACAATTGCGCCGAATATACGACGGAGAAATTGATGACGTGGAGCTGATGGTAGCCTTATACAGCGAAAGACTGATCAAAGGCGGCTGGGTGGGGCCCACATTGTTCTGTATCATGACCAGTAATATGGTAATGGAGAATGCTAGTCTGACAGATTCTTCTTTGAGCACGGAGATATACCTACAGCGTTGACACTTCGTGAGTATAAAGAATGAAGTTCAAGATTTGGTACTATCTGACAAATGACAAGTGTTTCCAAGAAAATCGCCAAGGAGCCGCTTGCTAATTGCCTTTAATTTTTGAGTGACACTTCCATAGTTCCCGAACCCTCCTTCCGTTTGTAAGGCTAAAAAGCACTTCTATAATAATTTTGAAATTTTAAATGTTTATGAGCACTGGACATAACTTGACATAGGTAATTAATTCTCGACGGCAGATTTCATTGCTTTATATTCCATGCTATATATTCTTCACAGCTCAACAACGTGAAGTGAGATCGACGAGTACTGCAAGAATCATCTGCGACAATGAAGACAGAGTGGACAAGATACAGCCACACGCGATGTACAATATAGGCGAGGGGTGAGAACTTACAGAATATTGTTAAATAGTGCATTTGAGTTTGGTCACGCCTTGTAACTTTTGACAGGTCCGTCTGGAAATCTTTGGGGGAGGCCTATGTTCAGCAGTGGACGTCATGTGGCTGATGATGATGATGATGATGACGCCCTGTAATAGTGTGAACTACCAAAAGACCTTTAAAACTTCATGACGTAGTAATCGAATCGAAGTGGAAATTTACTGGAACTGGATATTTTATAATTAAGTCCAAAAACACCCTAGTTATTTTCTGAGTAAATTTGTAATTAAAATAATGGAAACATGAAAAACGATCTAAAAAAAAGCTCTAATTACTTTCTTCCATTTATTGTATTCCTACACATTTTGTATACAAGCAGGGAGTCTTCGCTGAACATTATAATGTTCATGCGATGATTTTACATTTGCATTGAGGTCACGAGAGCTGTACCGCGCCTTGGGTAACTGCGAGGTGAATGGTTGGGGTGGAATAACCCGCTGCAGTCTGTCAGTTTGTTATCCGTCTGTCTGTCAAAAACCTTTTTCATGAACACGTAGAGATATCAAATTGAAATTTAAAACGAATACTTGAGTCTACGGTCTCTTTCAGCTGTGAAAAAATTAAAAACTTGTAAGTCAACGCGACAAAAGATATGACCGTTTTTGTCGCATCATTTCGCATATTAGCGAATTCGCAAGGGAATCAAACCTATATAGCACTTCCTGCTGGGTTAGAATCATGAAATTTGGAAAGAAGCAAATTCTTACAGCACATGTTTTTTTCTATTTCTACCGCCAAGCAGCAGTGTGCGTGCACTGTTGTGTTTCGATTCGAAGGATATTGTAGCCAGTGTAACTACTGGACATAATGAGACTTAACCAGCTTATGTCTCAGGATGACGAGCGCAGTCGAATGCCACACAGTACTTTGTAACTCAAGGTGCTGGATGGTTTTGCTACTGTTTATGGGTGGTCGTGTCGCTTACCATCAGGCGAACGGCAGGCTCGTCTCGTCATTCTACGCAAAAAAAAAAACTGATACCCTAAAAATGTACTATAAACTTTTTAAATTTGTTTTATTAATTTTGACCAACTATTGAACTCATAATATACTTAGATAGCTTACCTATTAGTTTGTACGGAACCCTCGGTACGCGAGTCCAACTCGCACTTTATTTAAATGTTATTAAATCTCTATTTCTACAATTTCATTCAACATTTCACCGTGAGTTTTTATAAAATAAACTGCGGTGATTCATTTCTAATAATTACATCATCGGAAAGACTCCCTTATTTTTCATATCTTTCTTTAATTTTTTTTGTAGGGAGACTCAATCTCGTTGTCTTTTTCCGTAAAAATCGTGCTTTAAACTTAACGAAAAATTACTGTTTATTAGTATACAAGTCGTCTAAAGGATGAGCACGCCAATTTTTCTTTCAATATTAAATCTTACGCAATAAAAGTGTTAACACAGTAAAATTTTCGAAAATATACGTCTGAAACTAATGCCGACTGTAAGTCAACTAAGTGTTTCTTTTTTCTAAAAAAATAGCAATACCACTACAAATTATACATCTGTAATAAGCAAAAAGTAATTAAAAAAGAAGAGTACGAGAGCTACTGTGGGACGAAGCAGAAGAGTCACCACATTAATAATAATATTATATTATATACCTACATATGTATTTATGTAAGTGTAATTTGTAGGTTATGTATTTACAATTTTACTTATATTATGTATATATTCGAGATAGGCATTTTTTATTAATTGCTATATTTACTTTTATGTACGTTTATATATGTATGTTTCATTTATATCAAGTGACCTTGTTGCACCTACCTTATTTATCTCTGCACCACCCGAAGGTTGACTGGGAGAGAATGCCTTTGGCATTAAGTCCGCCTATATACTTTTGTATATAAAGTGCAAAATAAATAAATAAATAAATAAAAAGTAATTAATATATTTACATATAAATAACTAAACAGAGTCGTAAAAATACGCAAATCTTGCGATATATTAGAAATCGCACTTCCCGCCATTGTCACCAGATTTAGCAGAATTCTGCGATCTAGCAGAATTAGATCCCTAATTAATTAAGCGGCGATAGCCTAATTGGGAGTGGAACGGACTGCCGAGCCGAATGTCCGCAGGTACAAAACCCAAGGGCACGCACCTCTGTATGAATTATCGCTTGCTTTAAAGAAAAACTATCACAGCTAAGTAGGGTTTGCAGGTTAAATAGTCGACCAACTTATAAATATAATTTGGAGTGGATCAACACTGTTATACGTCGACTCAAACGCTGTCCGTACTGTGCTCACGAGACGCGTGATGCTCACTGCTCCCACCACTCGATAAATACCTATTGTCGTGCGGCGCAATATCGCATACGGACTCTTAACAGCAATTCCTCACTTCAATAACTTACAGAATCGGCGGAAACGAGAACAGGAAAACCCAGTTTAATACATCGCATATTAACCTCTAGATCTATATACGTTTATAAAAATGATTAACTACGTAGTACGCCTTCTACGTAGACTGCATTTTATATGAAGTATGGAAAACGTTTCAACTTTTTGGATTTCGACAATAGCACCATGTAAGGGTCTTAAAATATCTTTCAGGTTGGATCCAACAAAACACATTCACAAAATATCATTGAAATCAGTCAAGTAGTTTCGATCATCAGCATGGACGGCACGCGCGCCACTTACTGTGAGTTAATACTTAATTGTACTATGCCTATAACCTTTCCGCATATGCAAGCAATAAGTTCACAAAGTTTTATCTCAATCGGATGAAAGCGTATAACATACGAACAAACAAACATTTAATTTTATGTATAAGATGCAATTTTCGATCAATCAAACACTAAACGGATGCGTGATGCGTCATTACAAACTTAAAAATACCTTATTACCTAACCTAATTACCTAATGTACAGTGCATATAAACGCTAAAACGATCTGCTTGGTAAGTCACGCGAGGTCGGCCGCACGATGTGGTGTCTCCTGGTGCTGTTGCCTCTGGTCTCCGGCCAGCAGTTATACGACGCCTTCTCCGGGAAACCCATCACTGAAGACAGGAGAAATGAGCTCAACGCCCTCAACTTAACTACGTAAGATGTTTTACGTATCATTTCTGGTGATAGCACACATACTATGTGTCCGACTGAGTAGAGACCGCACTTATGGTGAAAACCCTAAGTTGGCATAATACTGACAAATGTCAAGAGACGCAACTCTCTTATTGGTCGACATCCTGATCTGTTATTCTGCTATAAAGTTCATCAAACCAGATCGATAGTACACACTGCAGCCTGGCATCATTGTTTAATGTATTTATTCTATTGTCCTAGCCCGTGTACTATCAGCGTGGCACCATGCAGACACGACGAAGGCCGCCGAGTGGATGGAACATGCACGAACCCCAAGTTCCCATCGCTGGGAGCAGTTCCGACCCGGTTACTAAGGATGCGCCCGGCTCGATATGGACTAGGTAACGTATTTGGAAGAAACAACGCAATACAGCTAAACCATTAATATTTACCACATAATGACAATAAAAATGGAGAAATGCAAATTGGAAACTCGAACTTAGGAGTTTCCTCTATTAAAAGTTATTAGAATATGAGGCTCGTTTAACATCAAGCTACTTACAGTCTCCTTGGCCAGAAAAATATAAAAAAGATTAAATACAAAGAATATAAATATACTATAGATCATTAATATTTCTAGGCAACGCATTACGACCCGCCACGAATGGGTCGATGCTGCCATCAGCTCGACTCCTCCGCACCAAGGTCTTGACTGATGGTTTTCAGGAAGACCACAACTTTTCTTTCTTGGTCTCCAGCATCCTAGTGTTCAGTGCGGCTGACATGGCTGATTTGCTGGTTTTGTGTAAGTAATTAATACTATAACTAAACTAAAGTATAATAAAATGACAGAACAAATCATGAAAAGAAAATCCTTGGAGTGTAAGGAGAACTAACACTGTATGAAAAAGTGTCCATCGAAATGCGTTAATTAGGGGGCGCTACAATACCCACCAGGGCTTAAGCGCCAAAAAAATTTTACTTAAAAAATCATTTTGAATGAAATAGGAAGGGCTCAATAAAAATAAATGTTGTGGTTTTTGATTAGTAAATTTAAGAAAAAAAACACCTTTTATAATTTTGAGACTGAAAAATATTTGCTCCTCAACTGAGACGAACGAAAAGCTATATCGATAAATTTAATAATATAAAAAATCCGCATTCAAAAATATTTTACATACTGTTGGTTTTTACATACTGGTGGAAATAAGAAAGATGAGGTGATTCATTTTTTCTATTTTCCAATTTACGTCCACTTTGAAAACTTTTCATACATACACATACACTCACGCCATTTTTATCCCCGAAGGGGTATGCAGAGGGGCAACTAGTGCACCCACTTTTGGCCGCGCATATTCCTTCCCATGATGTGATAGGAGGCGAGCCTATCGCCTTATCGGGCACAAATTTCAGACTCCGGGCTGATAGTGAGTAGGAAGACCCAATATCACTTTGCCCGACCCGGGATCGAACCCGAGACCTCAGCATTGCAGTCGTACCCTAATACCTGGTCTAATACAACTACGCCACCGAGGCGCGTGCGATCGCGTGGGAAAAACTTTTCACTGTACAATATTTACCCATAATTATTTTGTTGTTGTAGCTATAAACTTTTTTAACAGTTAACACAAAAAAATCATTAAACGTATTCTTTAAAGGCCAAAAAAATTTAATTACTCTTCATATTTACAAAATACTTTGGACAACATAAGTTTATGGAGTAGGTATATTTGTATCTTCCATATTGTAATACAAATATAAAATATACTCGGCACACTTCAATCCATTTACAACTGCTACATTCATACTGTTCTGCAGCTACGCCAGCGCCATTCTGAACGGATTTTGGACTAATATTTAAAGAAAAGACCGGCTGCTAGACTTCAAGACACTGTGAGTCATTCTGCGTAGATCGGACCGTAGACTTATATTTTTTAAAATCTTTTAAGCTGGGTATCGACATTGCGAGGCGAGCATCGCTCGGGTGAGCCGACTCGCTGTCGGTAAATGGCGGTGCTCAAAGGGCGCTCAGGGTGAGCCGCTCTGTTGCAAGGGACGCATGTGTATTGCTTCGCGCGCTCGCAATATGGAAGACAAACACGAACTTCTTAATTTAGTGAGATTATATGAACAACACAGATGTTTAAGATGTTTTACGTTGCCTAACGTCCAAAATCAAACGTTAGATTTATTTTTAAACAGTGAAACTTTGAAACCAGTCGATTCAGCAGTATTCTTGGGAATAACATTGGACCCCAAGCTTCAATGGAACGCTCAAATTTCTTGCTTGGTGGGGAAACTCAGCTCAGCGGTGTTTGCAATACGCAAAGTGAGACAATTGACCAATGTCAACGCTGCTAGGCTTGTCTATTTTAGTTATTTTCATAGTGTTATGTCCTATGGAATTTTACTTTGGGGCAGAGCCGCTGACACTGAAACAATTTTTATATTACAAAAAAGAGCTATACGAGCTATTTATAACTTAGGGGCACGAGTTTCTCTTAGGGAACGCTTTAAAGAAATACGCACCTTGACAGTTGCATCACAATACATTTTAGCTTTAGCGGCGAAAGGTCGTCGCCGCTGTAGAGGAACAGATGGTTGCGTTCCTCTATGGAAGGGGAAGATTCCCAATCAGGCAGATGTTGCGCCTGACCGGCCGCGGCCCCTCCGATGGTTCCTACTCGGAGGTGGTATATATACTGCGCTCAGCGCAAATATTGCTATCGCAATTCCGGATCGTGCATTGCCATCTGGTGTAATTTTTGGGCGTTACTTCCTGATTGTCAATACCACTTCAGTGTTGAGTCTTCTAGGTGTCGACTTAATGTAGTAGTTCCCGGCCTTGTTGATAGGTGACGGTGTTGTCAATTATGCCGCCACATAGCTAATATTATGTATGTAAAACAAAACATTGAATGTTTTAGTAATAAATTACCAGTACCAGGTCACCGATTGCACAGGGTACGTTTTTCGTTTGTGGGACTGGGTATACAACTTTATAATAAAATACCACCAACCGTCTTAAATTTACCCTTGAACAAATTTAAGCAATTTATCAAAGACAAGTTATTAAAAAAAAAACTATACTGTTGACGCGTATTTTAATGACAAAAATCCATTGGAATAGTTGCTCGCTACGCAAGGATAAGATCGTTTGTTTTTAGCTTAAGTGATTTGTGACAGATGGATATGTGCGACTTTCCCGGATTGTCCTAAGAGTATATTTTTATCATACTACGTTAGTCATTTGATATACCCCTTTGTTGCATCTCATTTGTCTTGGTTAGCTGCAATCTGAGTAGTCTTGCTCGCTTTAACGTCTGTGCTTGCGGCGGCGTCGTGTGCCGGGTCGGTCACTTCCCTGCAACATGGTTGAGGAGGCCGATGGCTGGCACATGCGTCATATTCGTGAACGGGTGCTGCTTGCATGGACTGGTCTGCTCTGTTTGATGGTTGACTCTATTGTTAACTTAAAATTAAACATGTAGCTGGTTATTTGACTTAGGTACTCTCCGTTAATTTTCGCATTTTATATCCATCTTTGAAATTGAATTTATATTGTTACTTGCAATTTGTAAAATATAGATATAAAAAAAATATAGCAATAAAAGACCTACGCTAAGTTTCTTGGTGCTTCTTCTCAGGTCAGTGGGCTTTCCGGAAGCACTGGTAGAAGTATGATAAAAACATTGTAAAAATGACATGTAAAAGTGCCCTTAGGGGCCTAATTACTTAATAAATAATTTGAATTTGATGTTTGTGGGATTCAAAAAGTAAATATTATTTTATACACGATAAATACGGTGTAAACGCAACTAAAGCGTTGGTCATGGTCATACGTATACTGACGCCTCGCAAGCTCATCGTGGCTCGGCGTGACTGTGTAGACCCTAAACGAGCGCACCGCGAAGCTGCCTCTCGACTTAATGCTCAAACGAGCAACTCGCGAGCAGCTTCGCAATGTCGATACGCGCCTTTATAATTGTTAAATGTAGGTAGTTTTTGTAACATTTACTTTTTGGGTTATTAACACCTCAGCCAGCCCCGTGACTACGAAGGCTGCAAAGCCTTCGAAAGGTCTGGAGAAAATATGAATTAAAAACCGCTATAAAATCCGTAAAATAGTTTTATTTCGCTGATATTTAAAGCGTACGCTGGACACTTTTTCAACTTGTTCCCCATATAAAATAGTGCTCCTTACCTTCTACACTCCTGCCTGGGATTTACCAGCACGCGTGGGAAAAATAAACAAAAGCAGTAGAAAGAACTGGGTGTTAGTATCAAAGGAACGAAAAATACCAGATGTCTCCTAACCAACTGTGGGACAGTCAAGTGTAAATTATATTTTTTTCAGTGTCATACTCGATAGCCAGTGACTGTTGTCTCGGCAACACTCCAAACCGCGTGAACCCAAAATGCATATCCATCCCGGTGCCGCAGGACGACCCGTATCTGCGCCGCACCGGCATCCGCTGCATGAATCTCACCAGGTTCCCCACCTTCCAAGAGCTACAGTGTACACCCAACTCATTGCCTGCTGAACGGGTATTTATTTATCGTCATAAAATCCAGAATGGAATGAAGCATCTAAGACGTAGTTGTATTCTATTGTTTCTTTTTTTCTGAATTAAAATGACGCGACGAGCATGCCGTTCGCCTGATGGTAAGCGATACGACCGCCCATAAACACCCGATGCTGGTGGTGATTTCTACCGCCAAACAGTGTGCCTGTTTGGCGGTAGAAATAGACATCACGGTGGTACCTTCCCAGATGAGCCCTCGCATACGAGAGACCTACTATAGTTGTATATTGTTGAGGTCTCGGATTCCATCTGGGGATCGAATTAAATGATATCGGGTTTTTCTGTGCATAATCATCTAATCTGGAATCATGCCTGGCTATTAGCTAGCTCCTATAAGATGAGAGTTGGGACCTATCAGAGCTGGCGAAACGTGGATTAGATGCATTAATTATACACCTTTGCCTTCACCCGAACAAGAAAAAGCGCGATTCTCTGTTTAATTTTTGTACCCTACTACGGCGAAGCAAGGAAGGGTAATGATTTATGTTGCTTGTTGTCAAAAAAACAATATCCGATTATATAGCTATATTATTTATTTTACAGTACCTCATCCTCAACACTCCATTAATGGACTTGTCTACAGTTTATAGCTCAACAAATGAGAGGGAACGGCAAATTAGGTCTTACGAGGGAGGATTACTGAAGTCCGAGATGAGAAATGGGTTGGAGTATCCTCCTGGCACAGCTCCCATCTGTATCAACAACCGACGACCCATAGAAAACAATTGTTATGATTTTGGTGAGCTTTTCTCCGATTGGACACCAGTCACCAGTAATATACTATACATAGTACGACCTTAACACACATTATTCGCCTCTTCAACATTCATTGTTCTTCTCATACATTTTCGCCAGTTAAAGGTAATTCTGACTTACCATTTTAGGAGAGAAAATCATTGTTTTCATCAGTGTAGGTTCACCTCGTGCGCTCCCTTCCAGCCGTATCACCCACATTCGTTTGATAAATACCTTTAGTGAACCGTCTTTCACCCATGTCCACGTGCCCAAACCATCTCAGCATACTTCTTTCAATCTTTGTCACTATTGTACACTGTATATTTTCACCATCCTTCAACTTACAACAACCTATCATACTATATTTGATTAATTATATACCTAGATAGAGTGACGCGCTACAATGAAACTAAAACAAACAGGCCAACTTTTCTTAAGCTAGTATGCGTGACAGTGTGTCATACGCTATCGCTGCATCATTCTGCGTATCCTTGTGTGCGCGCATAATGATACCAGCTATTACATGGTTTCTATTAAAACGGGGAGATGATTATATCCATGAAAAACAACAAAAAATAATTCACTCGAACTCATTGAGCGGGCAACAGCTGGCCTCTATTTTTATCGACGCGTTTGAAACGTTCAGTGTCTATCTAGGTATATAAGTAATCAAAGCATACTATGCCTCACGCAATCAGCAATGGTGACTCCATATTATATTATACTTCGTTATATTATATCACTAATAAATTACTAACAACTTACACTTTTACAAATATTTATAGGTACTCACATAGAAATTAATTCCAACTCTTAATTTTGCAGGTGATTCCTATGGTAGTAACTTAGTTTCTGGTGTCTATTTGACTGCAATGTGGTTCTTCCGAGAGCACAATCGCCTGGCGCGCAAACTGGCCGAGATCAACTCGTGCTGGGACGACCAAAAGTTATTTGAGATAGCGCGGCAAATCAACATCGCGCAGTGGCAGTATGTTCTGTACTACGAAGCTATGGCTGCGGTGTTAGGTTGGTTTACAATGCTACTGTAGTTACCGCCCATTCAAATTGTGACTTTCCTCGTTTTATCCGTAACCTGATAAACTGGTGTACATCAATTAAGAAAGACTACGTTATTCGTTGTACGTTTTTTTTTTCAATATCATAAACCTGCTACCTTCTTCACTGCCTCGTATCGGTGCTCATAATCCATCTGAGATTCGCATTGGAGGTCTTTCCAATGTATAAGCAGGAGCAACTACCCTCCCGGTGAAACCATAATAGCGGCTCCACTCATACCCCCGGTGGTGGTAGCCATAACGCGTTTTTTTCCCGCGATAAATAAAAGGAACAAGTACCCTCGAACCTCATCTCTCTAACCCTTGGATGATTTATTGACTTTTTTACTTGCACATTCCAACTAAATGAAATACTACACCACCTAATGTCCAAATATCGTCATGTTTCAGGCCGAGAAAATGCTTTAGAAGCCGGTATTATATACGACACTGATGGGTACGTGAATGACTTCGACCCGCGGTATAAACCGGGTACTTACCACGAATACATAGTTGGGACTCGATGGTTCCACACTCTGCAGGATGAACGAAATGAGTAAGACACTGCTGTTTTACCTACCTTCTTAGGCGCCACGCAGACGCTGACACCTTATCGTCGAGACACTCTACACTACTATGAAGCTGACAGTCACTGAAGCTGCTGAAGCAAAATAACAAGAATTATAGAAGAGTCCAAGAAACACTATTTCCCGACAGCTAGTGCACAGCGTCTGCGTGGTGCCTTAAAGTTCAATGAAAGCAAATGGCTGCATTCGTGGAAGTTCACTTGCCCTAATCACTTTCTATTAGGAGACAAGTAAACTGTAGAAAAAGTAATTTAATTATGTTATATTCCATTTCAGCTTATACAGCAGAGACGGGAAGTATCTGGGCACGCGGACGGGTGTCGATGATGAATTCAGGAGCGGGATCTTAGAAGTGAACAACACTGAGGCAGACCTTACCCAAGGATCGTTCCGACAACGAGCCGCTAAAGTTGACTACAATATGGACCCTGATGTGAGAATTAACCATATTTTCGAGGGACGGATAGGATTTTTTGTGAGGGAACCATATGTAACCATATAGGGCCATACGATTGCTCAATACTATTTCCGAGAACGTTGATATATTTATCTGCAACCTGCAGGAATTCACAGAAGTGGCCTACAGGTGTATTGAGGTCAATAGCAAATAACTCTGTACTACACCGCTTTAGTAGATCTGTAATGGTTTTGTATACATGAATAAATAAATAAATAAATGTATTTTTTAGCCAACTATAAAGTTAATTACGATATTTGTTTATTTATGACTGCTTCGGTGGCGTAGTTGTATTAAGGTACGACTGCAGTGCTGAGGTCTCGGGTTCGATTCCGGGTAGCTCCCATTTACGCACAGCGAAAGATGGGTGCAGTAATTACACTTCTGTCTATCCCTTCGAGGGTAAAAGGCGTGAGTAATAAAAAATAAAAATAAATGAGGGTAATAATAAAATTTATGTATGTTATAATAAAAAAAAGTAGTGAGTTTAAAACTATAATATAGTCATATAATATTATGTACTTTACATGCTGAAAAAGCTGCTAAGTTCATTGATATGTAAAGGGTATTTTTATACATCAATGGCTAAGTTACAATAATAAAAAAAGGGAAAGCCTGCTTCGCGTTCGGTAAAGTGCGGTTTATATTAAATTACTTAATTTCTCTTTTTGTTCTTTAGTTGTCTGAGCGTGTGTTCGGCGAGCTGCAAAGCGCTGGAGACCTGCCGGCCATAGATATGATGAGGGGTCGTGACGAGGGCCTGGCGCCGTACCACGAGTACCGCAAGCTGTGCGGCCTGCCACACGCACACAAGTTCTCTGACCTGGAGGATACAATATACCCTGATGTAAGGGGTTCATAGCCCTCAAATACTTATAAACAAATATCGGCAGTTTTTTTGTAGAAGACTTCTGCGTAAGCCTGTGGCATTTGTAAGTGATCACCAAGGCCTTTGAACATTAGGCAGTGCGAAGAGTTGTACGCCTATTGTTTTAATAAGGCAAGTCGATAAAAGAGCGGAGAACGATTTTTTTAAGGAATAAGATACTTTCATTTGCACAGCGTGTGCCGCAGAATCATAATCAAACTTCCACATTACCAACGAGTTATGGATTGCCGTCACGATAACTTATTTTAACTGAGTTAGGAGTAGTAGCTACGATCAAATTCCATAATCTGATTTTCTAGAAACTGGAGCAAATGCGCCGAATATATTTTATTTTA
Source organism: Sphinx pinastri (assembly GCA_947568825.1). NCBI lineage: Eukaryota > Metazoa > Arthropoda > Insecta > Lepidoptera > Sphingidae > Sphinx > Sphinx pinastri. The sequence goes on from OX387617.1 coordinate 1,071,698, forward strand.
TTTTATTTATTTTATTTATTCGGGATAAAAAACAATTGTACAATAAGTTTTATACAAGTAAGTTTACATATAGGTACATAGGAGATAATTGTACAACTAACTACATTATCCACAGTTTATACATTCGTATTTACGAATATTGGGAGTACATGCACCCGGTGAAACAAGACTTAACACAATTATTACAGATAGAAATTACATTAAACAACTAATAAGTGTAAGTAGGAAGATAAGAATAAAGCTACTTATCTTTGTGTTCTGTACTATTAGCGGTATTGTTAACAATGTTAAGAGCCAAATTTTTAAATGCAATTGGTGTGAGCGAAAACAAATCCAAGTCGTTATAACTGTTATTATAGTTAGTCATAAGACGTCGTAGAGGCGCTCGCAAGCCAGCATTAGTCCTGCATGAACTCACGGCAAAAAGTGGTCTTCCGCGCGCCTCACGTCTTAATACGGCCCTAGGTACTATATAAGATAGTTTGCTTACTATATCTGGGCAATCATATTTGCCACGACAAACATTATACAAAAAGAAAGCATCGATTAATGTACGTCTAGATTTTAGATCGTGAAGGTTAAATTTTCTTAATGAATTAGAATAAGAAGAATTTGAATGAAAGCAACGGTAATGTAATGCTTTTAGATACTTTCGCTGGACTGTTTCTATAGAATCAATATACACTTTATAGAAGGGATTCCAGACCACAGCTGCATATTCTAATTGAGGTCGTACTAACGACTTATAGAGAAGTAAATATGACCGAGAATTGACAAAGTGTTTAGTTTTTCTAAATATATAACCGTACATACGTAGGCCCTTATTTACTATGTGGTTAGTATGGGAGTTAAGATGAAGTTTACTATCCAGTAACACGCCAAGATCACGAATCAATGATTGCCTTTGAAGTAGAGACCCTTGTAAATAGTAAGAATATTTCATTACATTCTTGTTTTTAGTAAAGCTTATGCAATTACATTTGTTAAGGCTTAAATAAAGTTTATTTGATTTGCAATAAGTACCAAACCTATTCAAGTCCTCTTGGAAACGATCAAAGTCTTCTATATTTTTAATTGTTCTGAATGCTTTAAGGTCATCGGCATACAGTAGGAATTTTGTATTTTTAAAGCACATTGAGATATCGTTTATAAATAATATAAATAGTAACGGTCCAAGGATTGAACCTTGAGGCACACCAGATGTCGTAAGTACGGTAGTAGATGACTGAAACCCTTTTATAACCACTTTTTGCGTTCTGTTAGAAATATAAGAACCGAACCACCTGAGCAAATCCCCGCGAATTCCGTTATATGCAATTTTTTTCATAAGTATTTCATGGTCTACCTTATCAAATGCCTTGCAGAAATCGGTATATACGGCGTCTGTTTGAAAACCACTATCCATACTATTAAATAAATAATCGGTAAAAATTATTAAATTGGTTGTCGTTGACCGTTTTTTAACGAATCCGTGTTGTTGTGGAATGATAATATTTTGGACAACTGGGGCTATTCTCGCATTCACGAGCCTCTCAAATAGCTTAGATAAGGTGGACAAAATGCATATAGGGCGATAATTTTCGATATTTTCCTTGAGACCTGATTTATAGACGGGAGTAACATTAGATTTCTTCCATTCATCAGGAAAAACTCCTTCATCCATACATTTATTGTAAATGATACATAATGGAGCGCAAATGTCATTCGCGGTGCGGATAAAGAAGATTGGTGGAATACTATCAGGGCCTGGGCCCTTGGATTTATTCAGAGACTTTAAAGCTCTGTAGACTTCATCAGGGCTGAATTTAATTTTAGAAATTAGAGTACTATTATCTGCAAATACTTCGGGCGGGGACCAATGATCAATATCAAAATTGGAAGGTTCATATACTGATTTAAAGAAATCCAAAAACATGTCACAAATTTCCTCCGCCTTATTGGATATTAAGTTTTTATAGGTCATCGTTGAAGGAAAGCTGGAGTCCCGACAAGCATTACGTTTGGAAGCAAACGACCAGAAATGCTTGATGTTTTGGCTTATGCTATTTTCAACAGAGACAATATATGTTTTGTATGCTTTTCTACATTCCGACCTAAATCGGTCTCTTAAAAGGGAGAATTGTTCATAGTCGCTTGCATTTTGGTAAACTTTCCATTTTTGCCAAGCTCTATTTTTATTTCTAAAAGTTCTTATCAACGATGGTGGAAACCAATGCGGAAATTTAAGCGATTTAGCTCGGATCTGTGGTATAGTGTCCATAATAATGCCATAGATGTGATCGTAGAATACATTTAGGGCATCCACTGCTTGGTGTCGGTTTAGTAGGTTTGGCCAATCTACGACGGAGAAATCGATGACGTGGAGCTGATGGTGGCCTTATACAGCGAGAGACTGATCAAAGGCGGCTGGGTGGGGCCCACATTGTTCTGTATCATGGCCAGGAATTTGGTAGAATGGAGGAAGTCTGACAGATTCTTCTTTGAGCACGGAGATATACCTGCCGCGTTGACACTTCGTGAGTATAAAGGGTAGAGAGTACTGGTGGTAGGTCTCTCATATGTGAGAGTCCGTCTGGGTGGGTACCACCGCAATGTCTATTTTTACCGCCAAGAGGCAGCGTGCAAGCGCTGTTGTGTTTCGGTTTCAAAGACATTGTAGCCAGTGTAACTACTGGACATAATGAGATTTGACATCTTATGTATCAGGATGACGAGCGCAGTGGAATACCAAACAGTATTTTGTAACTCAAGGTGCTGGATGGTGTTGCTAGTGGTTATGGGTGGTCGTATCGCTTACCATCAGGCGAACGGCATGCTCGTCTCGTCATTCAATGCATTTTTTTTTTTTTAAATTGTGACACTTCTAGAGTCACGAACCCTTTGTAATCGATTCTTGTAAGGCTAATAGTGCTTCTATAATTCTGTTAGAATTATAGGTGTTTATGGGCACTGGACATAACTTGACATAAGGTGATTCTTGACAGCAGATTCCATTGCTTTATTTCTTCACAGCTCAACTACGTGAAGTGAGATCGACGAGCACCGCAAGAATCATCTGCGACAATGGAGACAGAGTGGACAAGATACAGCCACACGCGATGTACAATATAGGCGAGGGGTGAGAACTTACTGAATATTGTTAAATAGTGCATTTGGGTTTGGTCACGCCCTTAATGACGTTATGACGTAGTAATCGAATCAACGTTACGTTACGTTATAAAGTAGTGTAGTGGACGATAGCCTAGTTGGGTATGGAAGGGTCTACCGAGACAATGTCTGGAGGTTCAAAACTCAAGGCACACACTTCTAACTTTTAAAAGTTACGTGTGTATTGTTAATCAATTATCGTTCGCTTAAACGGTAAAGGAAAAACATCGTGAGGAAACGTACATACCTGAGAATTCTCCATAAGAATTTCGAGGGTAGTTGAAGTCTGCCAACCCGCACTAGGCCAGCGTGGTGGACTAAGGCCTAACCCCTCTCAGAAGTACAGGAGGCCCGTGCTCAGCAGAGGGCAGTATATAATACAGGGCTCATTGCATTGCATTACAATCGAATCAAGCTGGAAATTTACTAAGTCCAAAACCTTAAATTATTTAACTGAAATTTTAGTAAAAATAAGAATAACAACTGTATGACAGGATGAGCAACTATCTCGCCTGACGGTAAACACCAAGACCAGTCTTGGTGGCAAAATAAAATAAAAAAATAAATTTTATTCCAGGAACGAACTGACCCCATGCGAGGCTATCCCAGGCATCGACCTTACAAAATGGACCGATCCGCATTGCCGCGATGAAACCTACAAAGAGAAACCCAACACTTTGAAAGAAGACGACGACTGGGCAAAATATTATTATAAGAAATGATACTTCGAGATTAATTAAAAACTATGAGAAAATAAGTGAACTCCTCAAGATTACACAACTAAAAATCCATCTATTATTATAGTACTTAATATTTTTAAAATACAATAACGTTATCTAAAAAAACATAAACCTTCTGTAAATAATGTTTAAATTTGAGTAATATAAATACATATTAAATCATTTTTTAAAATATCCAATTACTTTCCTCTATTGTTAGGAACTATCTGAAGTATACCATATACGCTTCGACATTGGAACTCCCACTTTGTTGCTGTGTAAAGTGAAATTGCCGCAAGTCGAACCTTCCAATTCCAATCTTCGAAATGAAAATCAAACTACCCCATTCGAGCTGATAAACTGACTACAAGTCTTCTTTGTCTATTCGTTTACAATCTTTAAAAATTAAAAGAGCATCAATATTGTGTATTATTCTCGCAAACGGCTAACACTCGAAACATTCAACTGGTTAACTGGGTCAAACATCCGGTCCGGTCACTATGAATTTCATTTGTGTAATTGTTTCTCCAGCTGTTTATCGTTTTATTTTTATTTAACTGCATATACCTACATATGGACAAATTCTAATTATATTATGCTGCCGCTTAACTAAGGACACAAATTATATAAAAATGATAAAACTTTGCATGTGTACCTATTTGCAATACAATCTATACTAATATTATAAAGAAAGATTTGTATGTAAGTATGTTTGTAACTAATTAACTCAAAAACTACTGAACGGATTTCAATGAAATTTAGCACACGGGTAGATTATGTCCTGGATTAACATTGGCTACTTTTTATCCCGGGAAAATATTTTTATCCCGGAAAAAAATTTCACGCGGGCGAAGCCGCGAGCAGAAGTCTAGTATATTAGAAACTATACTTTTCTTTGTTATGGAAAACATTGTGAGGATGAATACTTGAATGTTCTACACAAGATTTTATTAAACTTTATTTGTTTAGCGAGATAAATAAAGGTACAAATTTAATACAAAAAAGTACCAGCCCAGCATTATATATAATTATGATGGTATATAAATGTTACGATAGGACGATAGCCTAGTTGGGTGGACGATAGCCTAGTTGGGAATGGAACGGTCTGCCGAGACAATGTCCGGCGGTTCAAAACCCAAGGCACACACCTCTGATTTTTCGAAGTTATGTGTGTATTGTTTATCAATTATCGTTCGCTTTAACGGTGAAGGAAAACATCGTGAGGAAACCTACATACCTGAGAATTCTCGATAAGAATTTCGAGGGTATGTGAAGTCTGCCAATCCGCACTAGGCCAGCGTGGTGGACTAAGGCCTAACCCCTCTCAGTAGTAGAGGAGGCCCGTGCTCAGCAGTGGGCAGTATTTAATACAGGGCTGGTATTATTATTATTATATATAAATGTTCAAAACAGCGAGTGTCAGTCGGTCGCAAACCGCCTTATTGATTAGTTGTTCAATAAATGTATCAATCCGCGCTCGCATTTTATTCATTACACAACAGTGCCCAAAGTGCTGACTCCGATGTTTTTTGAACACGAAAACTTCCATAATATTACCAGCCCTGTATAATATCCACTAACTGCTGAGCACGGGCCTACTACTGAAAGGGTTTAGTCGTTAGTCCACCACGCTGGCCTAGTGCGGGTTGGCAGACTTCACATACCTTCTAAATTCTTTAAAAAAAATCTCAGGTATGCAGGTTTCGTCGCGATGTTTTCCTTCGCCGTTATAGCAAGCGATAATTCATAAAGAATTCACATAACTCTAGAAAAAGTCAGAAGTGCGTGCCCGTGAGAACCTGCGAACATACTTCTCGGTAATCCGTTCCACTCCCAACTAAGTTATCACCGCATCCTACCTTTCAACCTTCTATACCTGAACCTAAACAGACTATCCCATTACTGGGAACGGGAATGCGCTACTACGGCCTTATTCCACCGCACTATAAAAATAGGGGTTGCCATTAAAACAAAAAAAAGGAATTAATTAAAAATAATAATCCCTTCCTAGCCGATTTCGGCCACGGCGGCCAATCTCAACGGAGATCAGCCAGGTACGCAGGAGATATTATAGTGCACAAATGTGTGCGCAATACACAGGTGCACTCGCTATTCCTTCACACTCATAGTCCGGTGAGACGGCAATCCGACATGACCGGAGAGAGATCAGGCAGGACCAACGGCTTTACGTGCTTAAATTAAAAATAGGTAACACGCGGCATGCAGGATGAAACCATTTACAAATTAATGAATTAAACGCCTTGCTACTTAGCAATTACTTTTGTTTTATGTATCTACTACTATATCGAATTGTGTTAAAACAGTTGAATTAATGCATGTTAGATTAACTGTATGCACAAGGTTATTATTTTTATACAATTAGGTATCTGTATAGGTACTAGTACCTACAACCCCACACTAGTGAGGGGTGAACCCAACCTTGCTCAGCATGTTACAGAAATTATTGCATTTTTATGACCGACCGGTTTCCCTTACGTCCGTTTTGTGTAGAGGATCTGATGCTAAGAAAACCCAAACAAAGTTTGACTTTTTGTTGTATTTTATTTGTAATTTTGTTTATCATTTTAATATTAATTTTAATTAGATTATGCTCCTTTTATTTTATAGACTAATATGAATGTTGTGCATGTCTGTTATAAATATAAACGCTAGATAGTAAGGTTTTAATTTTTAATGCAAGTGTTTATGTTGTGGACGCCTTATTAATAAATAAATAAATAAAGTGTCTGTCCTGGGAACCACAACTCGAGCCCCTACGTCTAGACCCCATAACAACGCTGCCACTAAATCAAACGCGACAATGGTCATTTTCATAGTAAGATCAAGCGTACCCAGTGCCGGATTAACTACGTAGCAAGAGTAGCAATTGCTACGGGCCCCGCGCGAAAGGGGGCCCCGCATGTTTAAACCCACTCATCTCTGCTTGAGCGTAATTTTTTGAGTGAAACTTGTTAAGATGTGGTACGTTGAATTTTTTTGATGTCACAAAACAAGACACTCGGTACCCGATTATTTCCTTGGCGTAAATAATTTAAATAATATCATATTAGATACAGTACATTCTACAAAAAGTTGCTTGTATAAACGTGAAAAATTTCAGTCGGCCTGATAATCAGCTCTACAAAAAGTCTGCCGCATATGCAAGCACTCTTACCCGACACTTAGTGTGGATGTGTAGCAGAATTGAAATGGCTCGATTTAAATTGTTAAAATTATCTATTGATTTGTAAAGTTAACAGTCTACATTATTTTTAGTATAATTTAGTAACCATATACCAAAAATCTATTTTCTAGAATATAAGTATTATGAGTTATAGAAGTTATAACTAAAAAAAAAATTTTATTACTTCAAGAGAGATTTCCTCCAATTTAATTTTTCATAAACATTTCGTAATCCTGATATAGTAGGATCATTACCAAATGCATAAAAAGCAATGCATTAAATAAACTATTTCCGGAACAAAAGAAGTTTAAATTCTAGACGCGAGAGTCTCACGCGTGTTTTTTTAAACTAATGATAGGTATCGAAATAATTCTAAATTGCCAGGAAATCTCATCTCAGGCTTTTTGTAATTGTCCGAGGCTAACAGCGCCTATAGTAATTTACTACACTATTCATTACCCACAAAATTGTAACCTATAGATAGTAAATAAATGTATTGAGTATTGAATTGTATTTTTACCACTCTATACTTAAGAACCCATAGCAGATCAAGGGCTTTTTGAAAGAATTTGCTACGGGCCCCGCGCTTGCTTAATCCGGCACTGAGCGTACCGATAATTTTTGTTACCGTGACTGCTTCGTCGTTCTTGTTCTGACTTTGGATAATGGATGTGTTGAGCTGCCATGCCTCCAGGTTTCTCCTGCAGTCTACGGGTTTTGATGGTGAGGGGGACCGCGCTTGACTCGAAATGTAACTCGTATCATTCGTGTGGGTAAATAGCCGTGCAATGTGCAACTGAAGGACGTTGTGATGTGTAATAGAAAGAAAGAAAGAAACATTTATTGCCACAGATGAGAGAACAAGTAACTAATAGGTAATTAATAAAAAAAAATCAAGGGAAAAAACAACAAAAACATAAATAAACCATTATTAAGTATACCCATTACCACATGCGCACCCATACCGTGGCAACTAGGTGGACATCTCAGCATACGTTGTAGTAGAAACGCTCATATAACTCAAGATAGCTAGAAAAAAATCCCGGGTTTTTCTACTTAACGAATGTGGTAGCCCTACTAGATATTGATATGTACGCATATGATGTGAGTCACGCAGTTTTACGTACTACACAATCCTGAGTAATAATCACCGAGGACACCTATCTCGTTTTTGTCGACTGTTCATTCGTCTATAATAATGTTCTGACATTCTGCAATTATAGCTAACGCGAAAAAATATACTCAAAAATACCCTCACGCCTGTGATACCCCAAGCGGTTAGACAAAGACGCAACCAGTGCACCCACTTTTAGCAGTGTATTCCATCTCATAATGCGATAGAAGGCGAGCCTATTGCCATATCGGGCACAAATTATAGACTCCCAACTAAAACTAAGTTGAAGAACCCAATATAATTTATGCCCAACCCGGGATTCTAACCCATGACTATAGTGCGGTAGTCGTAACGCGCACGTAATACAACTACGTCAACGAGGGGAAAATTCTTTACTATAGCTAGAAAAGTTAAGTAGCTAGAGATCTTGGGCTTTCTCTCCTTGATACGCTCTACTTGATTTTGCTCATTATCTTTAGCAGCGACAATATCTCACTTCAATATCTCATGGAATTCACGCAATGTATAGACGATTGCCAGGAAAACATAGTTTAATACCTCGCAGATTAACTCTAGATCTATAAACGGTATTAATTACAATTATTTTAATTTTCAATCAATCAAACACTGGCAAACGGATGCGTCAGTTACAAACATAAAACACTTAATTACCTAATAATGTACCAAGTAATACATATAAACGCTTAAATGATATGCGTGGTAAGTCACGCGAGGACTGCACGATGTGGCGTCTCCTGGTGCTGTGGCCTCTGGTCTCCGGCCAGCAGCTATACGACGCTTTTTCTGGGAAACCCATCACTGAAGACAGGAGGAATGAGCTCACTGCCCTCAACTTGACTGGGTAAGATGAAGAATACTACGAGTTAGCTGGTCGAAGGGTGTCAAGGCTGTGATTCACTTGTGATAACTAAAGCACCTTGGATTTTCCGATAGTAATTACTACCACCCAAATAACACCGCTAGATTTTTTTTACATGCGATTAGGGAGGCAATATGAAGGGTATTTTTTGACTTACCTTTCAAAATTTAATTTTATGTGTGTGAATCTACGATTCGGTTTTCTATTTTATTTACTTTGGTTCACTAGTTACTTTCCCAAAAAATGTTAGTACAGAGATATACAAAATTGTAATATCGATCAAAGACATTATTATATCCTTCAAAGTGACTAATAATTCCAGGTAGCTTTACTGCTAATACGCCATAAAATCAGAAAACCTCAATACTTGCATACTGTTTCTTGTCGAAGTTATAACTATTTACGTACCTATTTCACTATCCTAGCCCGTGCACCATCAACGTAGCACCTTGCAGGCATTACGAAGGCCGCCGAGTGGATGGAACATGCACTAACCCCAAGTACCCATCGCTGGGAGCAGTCCCGGCACGGTACATGAGGATGCGACCGGCTCGATATGGACTAGGTATGGTATACATAGAATACATCATATCAATGGGAGCCACCGCAAAGACATCATTTATTCATTCAATCAAATTCATTGGGTGGCAATACAAGATAAAATTTTGTATGGATTTTTCTAATTATATTATTATGATTCTCTGGACGCGACTGAGAGGGTTTACGTTTAGGCAAATTGCGGCTAGTTGTAAAGAATAAGTCAAGTCCTTACTGCAACATGTTTAAAAAAAATCATTTCCCAAACTTCACATAAAAGTCTAAGAAAGTTAGATAGAAGACTATGCTTTACATTCATATTTTTAGGCAATTCAATACGGTCCGCTACAAATGGTTCAATGCTGCCTTCAACTCGTCTGCTCCGCACCAAGATCCTTACCGATGGTTATCAGGAAGACCACAACTTCTCTTTCTTAGCCCCTACCATTCTACTGTTTATTGTCGCTGAGATTGCTGATTTGCTGGTTTTGTGTAAGTACTTTTTTAAATTACTAGTACACATTCAGATCAAAGAAGCGTCCTTCCCTTCGAAGTCCCTATTTTTCCACTTTAAAGTTCGGCTAATCAATCTTAATTCCTTGTTTTAATGGTAAACCTCGCCTACACCGCAGCCGCCGTTCAGAAGTTTGAATGATAAAGCTCTCTGAGTAGCACCAAACTGGGCTCACCATAACACAAGGCAGTAATTACCTGGCTCTACGATGACAATCAAACCTAAACAGTAATAAATACACACTCCAGCTTAATGGCAGATATAACGTGCAAGCTACTTACCAGGCTATCCAGAGAGATGCTCACACGAGATCACCAGCTAAATGTTATCTACTTTCAGTAACATACGCGATAGTCAGTGACTGCTGTCTCGGCAACACTCCCAACCGCGTTAATCCGAATTGCATATCCATCCCGGTGCCACAGGATGACCCGTACCTTCGCAGCACCGGCATCCGCTGCATGAACCTCACCAGGTTCCCCACATTCCAGGAGCTGCAGTGTGCGCCAAACACACTGCCTGCAGAACGAGTAAGTATGGAATGGCAAATTGACTTCATTTAACCTGATGAGAAGTAGAGTGGCCGAATGTAATGTAAACTGCCAAAAGATACGGCCTGCACCCTTGCCACTGAAAATGTTATCGGCTATCTCACTTTGGACGTAACTACACCGGCTCACCTAGTGTTTCAATTTTTTTAATCCAATGAAATTGTAAGCAATTGCTCCATTTAATACAAAAAAATAACCACAGTCTTTTCATGTTTTTGTATGTACTTTCAGCCAATCGATCCTTCCTCCTCTATTATTATTATGGACACAAATTTATATTGGCCCTTCGATGTTTTGGTTTTTGTTCAGCTAGTTTTGTGGCTGACTGTACATATTATTTCTATTTTTTTGATTGCAGTTCAATGACGATACAAGCATGTCGTTCGCCTGATGGTAAGCGATACGACCGTTCAATAACAGAAGCAACGCCGCACCTAACTTAGAATTACAAAGTAGTGCGTGGCACGTCGCTGCGCTCGTCACCCTCAGACATAAGATGTTAAGTGTCATAATGCCCAGTAAATATGCTGGCTACAATGTCCTTCAAATCGGAACACAATAATGCATACACACAGCTGGTTGGCTTGCTTTTTATAAGGAATAAAAACTATTTGCAGATTGATGTCATCAGTACCCCAATATTAGATATGTCTACAGTATAGGTACAGCTCGACGAACGAGAGGGAGCGACAAATAAGAGCATATCAAGGTGGACTTCTAAGATCCGAGTTGAGAAATGGACTAGAGTATCCGCCTGGCACGGCGCTCACTTGTATTAAAAACCAACGACCCCTTGAAAATACTTGCTATGAATTTGGTAAGTTAGACGTAATCCACCATAATAAGATTTAAAACCTGCCTTGGTACTTAATTATTTGGGTTGGGAGTTACTACAGCTGTGTACATATTATATACCTCTTTATTCCACAGGTGATACTTTTGGTGGTAATATAGTTTCTGGTATATACATGACTGCAATGTGGTTTTATCGAGAGCACAACCGCCTGGCGCGTAGGCTGGCCGAGATCAACCCGTGCTGGGATGACCAAAAGCTGTTTGAGACCGCGCGGCAGATCAACATCGCGCAGTGGCAGAACATAGTGTACTATGAAGCCATGATTGCTATATTAGGTATGTTTTTGAAAAATAATTCCCTAGCAGGTATGCATATTGGTATCGCTTGCAAACCTATTGTGTTGTGTGTTACTTACAGTGAGTTGTGCTAGTGATTAAGGAATTGGTATCAGTATCACAATTATAGAGGTGGTACAGTATGTGTCTCTGTACTTACATTAGCAAAATAATAAACATACCACTTTATCTAAATATCTTTAAAAAGGTCGTGGTGATATAGTTAAGTCACAAATTATTCCACTTCAGGCAAAGAAAATGCTTTAGAAGCCGGTATTGTGTACGACACGGATGGGTACGTGAATGACTTCGACCCGCGGTACAAACCGGGCACTTACCACGAGTTTATAGTGGGATTGAGATGGTTCCATAACCTGCAGGATGCGCGGTCTGAGTGAGTAGTTTTATTTTTTATTTTTGGGTTTCAATTCCAGTAAAAATTGATCTGGAATGAAATGGGAACATCAGAACGGCGACGGTGAGCGCCGCTCTTATATGTAATACTGGTTGCTAAAACCCCCATAAATAGGCTTTTGCTAGAGTAAGTACGTAGTTGTAGGAGGTAGCTCCTATTCAATTTTAGCCGCCTAGCATCAATATGGAATCACAGGTGTGTTAAATTTCATTGAATTAATTACCAAGCATTATGAAAGTTGTTCCTCTGTAATGTACCTACCAATGCCATACAGAATTTAAAAATTCACGTGTCTAGCAAATACTGCTATGATTTTTGGGTAGTCACAGACGATAAAAGACCATTATTGTTATTCTGTTTTCAGCTTGTACAGTAGAGACGGAAGGTATCTGGGCACCAGAACAGGTGTGGATGATGAATTTAGGAGCGGAATCCTAGAAGTGAATAACACTGAGGCCGATCTTACTCAGGGAGCGTTCCGACAACGAGCCGCTAAAATAGACTACAATATGGACCCTGATGTGAGTTTATTCTCTGCACCCTACGAGGCGATAGAACGGAACTTATTTTTTACACCTAATAACACTGAATTAATGCACTAATACAGAATAAAGATTTACGTTGTTATTTTTTGAAATGAGTAATTTCCGAGTCAGAGATGATTCTAAATTTTTTTTCATTAATAGCACCTAAGTCACGTTCATAATGTTCTCGTATAAAATAAATTAAGTAACTATATTTTATTTAAATTTGGTTACTTTTATTGCAATACAAGACTATCACAACGAAGTCACGAGCGAAAACAAGGCATTAATTTTTCCAGGTTCCGTCCGAATGACAGTATGCAGCCATGTTTAAAAAATGCAATAAATACATTCTCAAGACACTAACACAAAGTTTACGGAAATATCTTCTAAAATTCTCTTTGATTTTAGTTGGCAGAGCGTGTATTAGGCGAATTGCAGCGGGCTTCGGACCTGCTGGCCATCGACATGATGAGAGGACGCGATGAGGGCCTGGCGCCGTACCACGAATACCGAAAACTATGCGGCCTGCCACACGCGCACAAATTCTCCGATCTGGAGGACACCATATACCCTGACGTAAGTGCTTGGTGCAGTTGGGTAAACTTTTTTTTATGGCATTGAATGACGAGACGAGCATGCCGTTTGCCTGATGGTAAGCGATACGACCACCCATAATCAGTAGCAACACCATCTAGCACCTTGAGTTACAAAGTACTGTGTGGCATTCCACTGCGCTCGTCATCCTGAGACATAAGATGTTAAGACGCACTATGTCCTGTAGTTACACTGGCTACAATGTCCTTCAAACCGAAACACAACAGTGCATAAACACTGCTGCTTGGCGGTAGAAATAGACATTGCGGTGGTACCCACCCAGACGGACTCTTACATATGACAGACCTACCACCAGTGAAAATTCACGTACCTTGAAAGCTTAAATTATGTAGAAGTTAAAGGAAAAATAGTAATTAATACAAAATAATTATGAGTGTGGTGGTAAATTGACTGTTCTACTTGTAGTCCATAATATAATATTCCAGAAATTAGAGCAACTGCGCCGAATATACGATGGAGAAATCGACGATGTGGAGCTGATGGTGGCAATATACAGCGAGAGACTCATTAAAGGTGGTTGGGTGGGACCCACGTTATTCTGCATCATGGCCAGGAACCTGGTGGAATGGAGGAAGTCCGACAGATTCTTTTTTGAACACGGAGATTCTCCAACTGCTTTTACACTTCGTAAGTACAAAGCATTATTTTAAGCTAAGGATTATAAAGTTAAATTATAAATAGCTTAATACTACTCAGAACTTTGAATAACAAAGTAGTACCCACGTACTTCCCCATGCGCTTTTAACGTTAAGATATTCTAAAAGTAGAGGATGCACAGCCTGACGGGCCTGCGAGGAGAGCGACGTGAGCTTGTATAGGAAATTTAATCTGTTTTTTGACTCCACAGCTCAACTTCATGAAATAAGATCGATGAGTACCGCAAAACTCATTTGCAACAACGGAGACAGAGTGGACAAGATTCAACCACACGCACTATACAATATAGGCAAAGGGTGAGAAAATTATTTTAATTTCTAATGAGGTCCTCAACTGATGCCTGGAGCACAAGTCCTTAGTATTGTAAAGGTTTAATAAGATTTAGATAAATGAGCAATTTTGTAATGATGGTAAGCTCTTGACTTCCAATAAAGTAACCGTAAACACATCAATAAGGACCCTGAATTATAAATTGTATTACCAACTTTCCAGGACTGCCTTGGTGGCGTTGTTGTATTACGGTAGGACTTCAATGCTGAGGTCTTGGGTTCGATCCCTGGGTCTGGCAAAGTGATATTTGATTATTCTAATCAGTATCAGCTCGGAGTCTGGGATTTGTGCCCGATACGGCGATAGGCTCGCCCCCTATCATATTATGGGACGGAATACGCACAGCGAAACGTGGATGCACTAGTTGCGCCTCTGCCTACCCCCTCGGGGAGAAAAGGCGTAAATGTATATAACTTTCCAGGAACGAGCTGACCCCATGCGAGACAATTCCGGGCATAGACCTCACCAAATGGGCAGATCCGCATTGCCACGATGATAACCTCAAAGAAGAACCCAACACTTCGAAAAACGATGACTTTTGGGCCGGATATTATTATAAGAAATGATATTTTATATTGGTCGAAAGCAATACGCGATCCTAATCATCTTCAGATTGATGCAGAAAATAAACCATCAGAATAAATAATCTGCAAACAAACCGTATTCTGAGTGGTTAATTTTGACGATCGATCAAAAAATTGTCATTGTGATTGTTTATTGATTTCGTCTTTTAGGTGTACTTCGAGAATAATAAAATGCTAATAAATCAATAACTTAAAACAAACTCTGTAAAGTGTGTTCACTGGTGCTGTGCTAGAAATGTAAACATGTATGTACCTGCTAATCAATTATAGCTATTGTATTTTGTGCAGTTCCAAAGAGTACCTATTTTAGGGACAATAGTAATTAATTTAATAGTACACACTAGTTGCTCATACCATTCCAAGTTACGGATATCTTAGTTATAAAATAATTATTTGTAAAATGGAAGATATTTGTCTACATTTCTATAATAAAGCTGGTAAAATTAGTTTACTTAGTTTCCCTCAATACAAAAATATTACACGACACATGTATTGACTTTGCCGGTTAAAAAAACCAATGACAGAAAGTAATGCCCAGTAGCCTTTGAGATTACCACAAAATTTCATGAAAAACCTATAGTGGTAACACAGTTAAGTTTGCAGTGCTAAAGTCATGACTACCAACTCTTTGACACAGTGGTATGCTTAGCCTCGCAAACAGGGAACACTCGGAACATTCACCTGGTTAATTGGGTCAAACATCCATGCCGCCCCGGACACTACGAATTTAATTTGTGTAATTGTTTTTGAACCTTTTTAAAATGTTATTAGACCTGAGAAATGGTTTTAACATTGTTGACAGTAAAGTTATTTGTGGCATTTTAGTCATGAATGGAATCATTATTTGCTGTTAAGCATCTGCGCTTTGGTATACTGTGAATGTCTATATTTATATCGATCTGCAACTATTTTTGCCACATAAATCAATATTACCCAAAGTCGAGTTTTCAATTGCACCAACAATACCAGAGAATCCACAGTGCAACAGTACTTAACGGTACACGACGAAAAATCAATAACCGCTGGCCCATGCGGTCTCCCATCTAGGCATTAAAGATCTGTTTAGAAACCTAAACAAATTTTAGAGCTGACGAATGAGATTTCGTAGAAGCGAGATTAAAATGATTCCACTTGTTTTAATTTCGTGGGATTTTGAGGACAATTTGGTTTTTTAAAACAAGCTTTCACTCGCAGCCTTGCCTGAAAGTATTATCTGGCAAAAGAAATTCTACTGTCCACTTCTGGACATCAAAAGTAACCTATAGGTAAGGGTTACCAACCTGTTTTCCCAAGACATGTCGTGGTTTTTGCAGTGCCCTGAGTTGTCTTGGATAGTTTTTAAGCAGCGTCTTGGGTTTTTAAAATCTGTGACAAGGTCAATTTAAAAAATAAAATGGTCTATTTTAAAATTTTATTTCATTTTACCTATTTTCACTGCATATTCATTTAACTTTTGCTATTCTATTACTGTATCCTGTATTTAAACTGAATTGTCCTGGTATTTCCAAATTCAAATATCAGTTTTAACATTTGGGTTAATACAACACTAGGTGTTGTTCGCGGCTTCGTCCGCGTGAAAAGACTTTCCCGCTACAAAAGTCCCTAAAACACAATACGACGCCAGCGCCATCTACTTAAAGAATCAGATTAAAAATATCCATTATTTCCCATGGGAGCAAATTACTGGGATATAAAGTACCTACCCTATGAGATAATCCAGGGCATTACCTACCCGTGTGCCAAAGGACAATGGCAGGTCTCCATACATGATTTTAGTTGATGTAAATGTTTAGCGTTTAGAAGTAAAAAAAATATATAACAATTCAGCAGCAATTCCTAAACATTTATGTATCAAGATTATTAGTGAAAAAAGTCTAAAACTAAAGATTTTTCATTTTAAAGATTTTGAGGTTATGATTTATTTGACATTTAGAATTGATTTTTACATAATAATATTAAAATGAAACTCATAAAATATTTGGTAATCTGTCTATTCTCACGTGAGGCCCTCCCTCACCATATTCGAACCTAACATTTCACTAAACATGGATAAGGGTGATCCGCCACACGGCATGCAGCTACCTCAACTATACAAGCTTATACCTATATCAAAACATTTTTTATCTACGTAATCTTCCTAGCCTGTTTCGGTCACGGCGGCCAATCTAAACGGAGACCAGCCAGGTACGCAGGAGATATTATAGTGCACAAGTGTGTGCGCAATACACAGGTTCACTCGCTATTCCTTCACTCTCATAATCCGGTGAGACGGCAATCCGACATGACCGGAGAGAGATCAGGTGCAGGACCATCGGCTTTACGTGCTTTCCGAGACGCAAAGGTATATAACCGCCCACTTCCTGACTCCGAGCTACGACTGAGTAATTTTTAAGATGGAAAAATCCAGTCACCACCAGTTTTTTGGCTCGACCCGGGATTCGAACCCAGAACCTCGGCTCGCAAATCGTACTCGTAACGCTTACGCAATACAACTACGACACCGAGGCAGTTTTTATGTATACTACTATAGTAAATAGTAAAGATTTCTTTGTTTTTTTTTTTTTGTAATTTACTGAAACTATTGGGAGAAAATACGTTCAGACGCTAAGTCACTTCACACATAGGGGAAAAAAACGAGTTCTGGAGAAAAATAAAACACTTGTATTTTTTCTTAATGTTTATTCATCTTCATAATCATTCTCTCTGATACATATTGCATCTAAAAATTCTGCCGGGGCAGATACATTGCCTTGATGTCTGGCGCATCCCAAATACCAGACAACTGTCATGGTATGAGCGCAGCAACCTACAGTACGGCGCCCGACCAAGCAACTACAGCAATATTCTGCAATACCTGCTCGACCAGGAACATTATTTTCAATCAACAGATATACATAGTACTGTTTTCTTGAAATATGGCGTGATTTTATTTTTCCTCTTATTAATGAGGTATCCGGACTGCCTCTTAAATTAAACTCAGATATATTGATGTTTTCCTTACACACTTCTATTCTATAACTACCGTGGAAACGTACATGTTCTCCATAATAAGAACGCGCTTGTCGGATTTGGTACGTTCCCACGGCAAATATAATTAAGTCTTTAAATTCTAAAGTGGGAAAGAATAGCATATTAGTTCTGTCTGCAGTAATGCTTTGAAAATTAGCTGATCTCCGGTTCATGTTTGTGGCTACAATCATGTTTGCCAGATTATTTTCTAAATTAATTCTTTCACGAATCACTTCTAACATTTCTGATGCATATTCATTGTCTCGAAGGCGAACACCAAACTTATTTATTAAAGCCGCTGCAATCTGGAAGTTTTCCATCATATGTGGAAGGGCCTTGTGGAAATATTCTTGCCTGAAAAGCTTAAAATCTCTTTTGAAATAACCATTAACCACTTCCACTACCCATCTGCAAATGGTCACGCAGCGGCTCCGATTAGCTTGAGCTGTTGTTAACTGGTGTTCACCTTCTAATAATGATTCTGGCATACATGCGTTGTAACCACATTCTTCGAGCTGACTAATGCTATCCCTGAACCCTCTATCTAATATAAAAGTGTCATCAGGTCTGAAATATAATCTTAGAGGACAGTTTTCACTACGGAATAAATTATTCATGATTTCATAATCTGATGTAGTTGCTTTATATGGGCCAAAACAATCGACAATGTATCCATCACAGGCAACAATTAAAAATGGCTTTATAAGGTTTCTATACACAAATATAGAAACCTTTTAAAGCCATTTTTAATTGTTGCCTGTGATGGATACATTGTCGATTGTTTTGGCCCATAGATTCGTGTAGGTCTGTTTGCCATCGCGATTGCAACAAACAATCCAAACAAAAAAGCACAATCGTAGTCCAAAGTCACAGCAGAATATCGTCGTATAGGCAATCAGTTAGAGTCCTAGGGCAAGCACGGGTCACGCGGGGAAATATCTGAGTCCAGTAAGCAGTCCGAGTCGAAGAAAATTAGAAAAATCACTATAATCGCAAGAAAACACAAACAAGTAACAAGTACACTGTACAAGTGACAGCAGAGACAAATAAACTAAGAGACAGATACGGTTTGGACAGTGTTGCCGTTTGACGAAAAAAAAAGCACTAGACTCTTATCAAAAACGCGCTAAATCTTGTGAAAATCTGGCTAAATAGCGCTAAACAATTTTTTACTCGTGAAAATCTGGCTAGAATTCATGGAGGGGGGGTGCTAGCGTGACTTTTTACTGCCACATGACAATGTAATTTTTTTTTAGCGCGTACTTATCAAATAAAAAGCGCTAAATACCCTTAAAAAGCACTAGATCTAGCGCGAAAAGCGCTAAAACGGCAACACTGGGCTTATGACACAACACATTTTACAAAAATACAACATGCCAGAAACGAAACGACGGAAATAGTTTTTTTTTTTTCTAAAATAAGATAAGCAATGACCGCAACTATACAGCCAAAGGGCAGCTGGTAAGAATGTATAGAATAGAATATACTTAGTAATAAAAATGTGGTAAGAAAGCTGAAATCTTTGTTGTTGTTCATAATGAACATTTTATAGTCAGATATATTTTTAGCAATTTTTAGAGACCTAATGAAAATTATGTTTTGGTATCATATGCCATTCATAAAAAATGGCCGCGACACATGACAAAAGAAGTCAATTAAGTTTTTTTATTAATTTATGCAACTTATACACAGTTATACAACTAAAGTTGGTATGCTGAAAAATCATACAAAATAATTATATTGAGATTACCTAGTATGGAAATTCTAAACGCATAACTTTTTTATAAATACGATTTCGCCATTGTCCTTTCATTCAAATTTGTTCAGTTGTTTCTGCGTTTACTTCTAACAAACATACAAATATCTAAACATACAAACATTTTCAAAAACTTTCGCATTTATAATATTACAAAGAAGTAAAACAAGATTTACATACACGTTTAAATATTATCCTACTACGTACATACATTTTAAATGCGAATTAGTGTAAAATTGTTTAGATATTTGTTAAAAGAAAACTCAGAACACGCTGAGCAGATTTAAATTAAATTTGGCACAAAAATGGATTTAGGATGGATAGGATAGGATGAAGGGATTATGTAGGCTACTTTTTATCCCAGAAAGTACATAGTAGAAAATATCATAGTCAATAATCTCAGAATCATAATTCACTAATATACTACATTATTTGGATTGTAGATTTACTTTTACATTTGATATTTCACTGCTCTTAATTCAGTAGTTGCTATTAACTCAATTTCCCGTGGAATATATACCTAAGTGAAGCGGCCTTAAAGGGGGCATACCGTTCTTACGTCTAAATCTTGCTGAGATCACGCTCCTGACAAATGCAAATGAGAAATAACAAGTTTGACTCAGTTTGAGATTATGGACTTTACTTTCCGTACTATTTGTATTACTATTTGACATCGAGTTTAATTTATTTTATAAAATCGAATGACATGAATAAACCCGTTCGCCTGATGGTAAAAATATCATCCCAATGAGGAACATGATCTATTACAAAGAACTGCGTGGTAAATGGCCTACTCACGTTAAGAGTCATAATGCCTAATTATTACACTAGCTACAACGTTCTTTGTTGGCAATTGGTGCTTTGCCGCAGAAACAGACATTGCTGTGGTTATAAATAAAAAAGGCGAGCGACGCGATCAACCTAATAACTTTTATCATCTAAGACACTCTAAACTTCAGTAACTGTTACTTTCATGTTATATCGAATGCTTACAAGACTTTGTACCCAATGTTCCATGTAAACTCAGTCCCACAGAGTGAATTTCTTCAAACTTGTTAGATATTAGAGGGTAGTTTAAGATTCATTCTCGACAACTGTATAAATACGCGAGCGGCCCGGCCGCATGTTCTGTTGCACCTAATAAATAGTAACGAGTACACCTACGTTTTATTTAACAGTGGCGACGAGGGTAAATTCAAGTTCGGTACGTGTGCAAAATTAGTTCACCATGATAGGCAAAATCGAAGCGTTTGATGTGAAAACGGGTAATTGGGCAGCATATGTGGAGAGAATTGAAATGTATTTTCTCGCAAACAAAATTGAAGACGACGTTAAGCTCCCGACTTTGATTGCCGTAATGGGAGAACATTGTTATGAGTTATTGGCCACGCTGGCAAGTCCGAAGAAACCCGCGACTCTTCCCTTCCAAGAAGCAGTCGACATATTAAGTAATCACTTGCAACCAAAACCATCAATACTATCGGAAAGATACATGAGTCCATAGCAGAGTACGTGGCCGATCTCAAGAAGTTATCCCGTTTTTGTGATTTTAAAACTACACTGGAAGAAAACTTAAGGGACCAGTTGGTGTGCGGGTTAAGGAAAGAGCCTACAAGACAAAGATTATTCGCGGAAGAGAATTTATCATTTCAACAAGCCGTATCGCTAGCTATAACGCTGGAAGCGGCGGAACGAGACGCGGGAGTCATGGAACTGCCATTAGTGGAAGGCGTAAACAAACTGTTAACAGGAAGTACATGTGAGTCGTGTGGAAGAAATCACCAGGGAAGGAGCTGTAAATACAGTGGATTTGAATGCAGTTTATGCCGCAAAATAGGCCATCTTCGTCGAGTGTGCCCACGGAACGTATATCGAGACAGTGACAAAAGTAGGTCAAGAGCAGAGCGGGGAAGGCGAGGACAGTCGCTGCGGAGGACAGCGGACACATATTGGGTGCACCAGCCACGCACGACGGACGGAGGTGGGCATGCGGCCGGGGGCGCCGCAAGCGCAGCGGAGCCGGCGCGGGAGGCGCGCGGCTCGCACATCGAGCAGCGGCAGGCTGACGGGGACGGCGACACCGATGAGGAGCCGTTATTTCAAATGTCTTTAAACCAGTACAGACCGGTGTGTATACCTATACTTGTTAACAATATATTACTCACCATGGAGATTGATACAGGTTCAGCTTTGTCGTGTATAAGTAAGAATACTTACTCGCAATACTTTAATCACTTACCATTAAAATCATGTCGATTAAACTTAAAATTCTATGATGGTTCTATTATTCAACCGTTAGGATATTTAGAGGTGAACGTTAAGTTCAAAAATGTAACAAAAATGTTAGACTTATACATAATAGACAATGGGTGTGCAAAGTTATTGGGGCGACAATGGTTAACCGAATTAGGTATAGATATACCGAGATGTGAAAAAATAAATGTTAACAATTTACAAATAAAAAATAGGAAGCAATGTATTAATGACATTATTTCCAGACATAAGTCTGTATTCGACGGCACACTGGGCCGGTACACGGGCGGCACGGTGTCGCTATGCGTGCGCCCGGGAGCGGAGCCGACATTTTGTCGTGCGCGAGCCCTGCCGTACGCGATGCGCGCACGCGTCGACAGCGAGTTGGACGCCATGCTGAGCGCGGGAGTCATCGAGCCCGTTGACCGGTCCGACTGGGCCACACCGCTTGTAATAGCGAACAAAGCGGACGGAGGGATCCGAATTTGTGCCGATTACAAGGTAACGCTTAATCGTGTCTTAATGGTTGATAAATACCCGGTTCCGAGAATAGAGGACTTGTATAGTGAACTTAGTGGTAACATCTACTTTTCTAAAATTGACTTGTCTCAAGCGTACAACCAACTAGAACTCGATGAGGCTTCTAGAACCTACACCGTGATTAATACACATAGAGGACTATACAAATACAACCGTTTGGTCTACGGGTTATCATCTAGTCCAGGGATTTTTCAAAAATTTATGGCGGGAATATTTATTGGGGTCCCGGATGTTATTACTTTCTATGATGATATTTTGATTAAAAGTAAGGATTTAAAAACTCATTTGAAAACGATAGACAGGGTTTTAGAAATATTAGAAACAAACGGGTTAAAAATAAAAAAAAGTAAGTGTAATTTTTTCGAAGACGACATCAAGTATCTAGGGTACATAATAAATAAAGATGGCGTTAGAGTAGATCCGGATAAGATAAAGGCAATCGTGGATATGACTTATCCAACAAATATTTCTGAATTGAAATCATTCTTGGGCATGGTTAACTATTACGGAAAATTTATAAGAAATCTGTGCACTTATTTGTCACCCTTGTATGAACTACTAAAGAAAGGAAATTGTTTCCGTTGGTCAAATAGGCATTGTGTTTCTTTCAATAAAGTAAAAAAGTTGTTATATAGTACAGACGTATTGGCCCACTTTGATATGAATCAGGAAACGGTGGTAACTTGCGACGCAAGCTCACGCGGAGTGGGAGCAGTACTTGCAATGCGCGGGGCCGACGGTAGTGAGCGCGTAGTTGCATACGCTTCGCGAGCTCTCACGCTAGCTGAACAACATTATAGTCAGATACATAAAGAGGCACTCGCAATTATTTTCGCAGTAGATAAATTTCATCAGTATTTGTATGGCCGCAAGTTCACGTTGAGAACCGACCATAAGCCGTTAGTGAGCATATTTGGTCCTAATAATGGTATTCCGTGCCCGGCTGCGAGTAGATTAGTGAGATGGGCGGTTAAGTTATCGGCTTACGATTTTAATATTGAATATATAAAAACAGATCGAAACACAGCCGATGCTCTTTCTCGTTTAATTAAAGCACATAAAGCCATAAAGGAAGAGGAGTTGCCAGAGCAAACATACTTACACTTTGCAACGGACGCCCTTCTTCTTGACCATTCGGTACTAAAGAAGGAGACTGCATCCGACCCAATTCTGTCCCGCGTTTTAAGTTTTATTACGGATGGATGGCCAATAGATGTTGAAATAAAAGAATTGAAACCATATTTTAATAGGAAAAATGAATTATATTGTGAGTTAGGGTGTATACTGTGGGGCCATAGGGTAGTCGTTCCGGTTTCTTGTAGGCGTAAAGTATTGTCAGAATTACATGATTCGCACATGGGAATAGTCAAAACAAAATCTTTAGCTAGAAGCTATGTCTGGTGGCCAGGATTAGACGAGAGCATCGAATCTATTTGCCACGAGTGCAGTGTGTGCGCATCCGTAGCGAGCGCTCCGCCTACGCACGCACCCCAGTCATGGCCATGGCCAAGCCGTCCGTGGTCCAGGCTCCACATAGATTTTTTAGGACCCATTTTTGGATCCACATATCTCATGGTAGTAGATGCTTGCTCCAAGTGGATAGAGGCTATTAGAATGAAGAGTACGACCGCCGGTAGGGTCATTACAGTATTGCGGGATATGTTCGCGAGGTTCGGAATACCAAAACAGATCGTTAGTGACAATGGGCCACCATTCACTAGTAGCGAGTTGGACGTATTCATGAAAAGGAATAAAATTGACCTTATATTCTCGGCGCCTTACCATCCGGCATCGAACGGGGCAGCCGAAAATGCGGTAAAAGTGTGTAAACGTGTTCTTAAAAAGGCCGCTTTAGAGAAAGTAGATTTAGAAATAGCTTTAAATAGGTTTTTACTGGCATATAGAAATACGGAACACTACACGACAGGGGATAGCCCAGCAAAAATATTGCAGGGGCGTAATTTACGCATGAGATTAGACGAATTAAAGCCGGAGCGAGAGTCACGAGTGTTCGCTCGCCAAAGGCGCAGCGAGAGGGACGCGGGAGGCACGCACCGTCATATCGCGACCGGTGATGCTGTCTGGTATCGTGACTATCGCAACCAAGATAAATGGCTACCAGGTCAAATAAATGATAGGATAGGTACGACCGACTACATAGTCAAATCTGTTCTCGGAACCAAGGTACAAAGACATATTGATCAGTTAAGGCACAGGACTTGCGGGGTTTCGAATGATGTTGGGGATATGGGACCACCCGTAAAACAAAATCCGAAACCACGAGGTTCACTATCGTTCCCAGGGGTGGCGAACCTGTCAACGGGTTCGGGACAGCAATCGGCATCAGTGATGGCGGATACAGCTCAGTCTCCTATGATTTTAGCAGAACCTAGTAGTACAGTTCAGTCAGATGAACTAGCTCAGAGCTTGGAGACTGAGCCACCAATAGCTACCGAGCCGTCCGATATTGTACCGGGTACGGTGGAGACCGGCCCCATACCTGTTCATACAAATAGTCCACCTAAAGCACGTCGAACTCGGAAAGCTCCACAACGATATGGTTGGGAAGACTGATGTTAAATTATGTAATATATATTATTTATGTAATGTAAATCATGTAAATGTCAATCCTAGTAGGTACTAAATTAGAATGAATTATCATTAGCACTTAGTCAACTATTGTACTTGTAATTTAAGGGTGGAGGTGTTAGATATTAGAGGGTAGTTTAAGATTCATTCTCGACAACTGTATAAATACGCGAGCGGCCCGGCCGCATGTTCTGTTGCACCTAATAAATAGTAACGAGTACACCTACGTTTTATTTAACAAAACTAAACTCCTAAGCAAATAGTAGTCGCGTCTCAAAGATCCTCCCGCACCGCCGCCCCCTTCTCCCATAGACAAATAAAGGCCATTTTTATTTTCTTATGTAAATTAAGCCGGCCTCGGCACCGGTTAATATTGTTTCTGCTTACCAAACATTTCGTGGATGTCTCGGCTTATTTGACACCTAGCGTCGGCGGCTTTATATCTCGCGTTTAATCTTTGGGTCGTTTGCTTGAATATTATTTATTCAAATGTATAATCCTACTAATATTATAAATGCGAAAGTTTGTAAGAATGTATGTATGGATGTATGTATGTTTGTTACTCTTTCACGCAAACACTACTGAACGGATTTCGATGGAATTTGGCACACGGGTAGACCGTATATCATGTCCTGGATTAACACATAGGCTACTTTTTATCCCGGGGAAATATAAAGCGGGACTTTTATCTCGGGAAAACATATTCACGCGGGCAGAGCCGCGGGCAAAAGCTAGTATATAGATAAAGCTGAAACGTATACATATAGCTCAGGCTCAGCTCATACGGTGCGGCGCGGCGCCGCGCTGTGCAGATTCTTTTTTAGGTATTGCTATGTTTATTGGCCACTTAAGTGAGCGATTGTGCCGGTTGCATTGCACCTACATACGCCACACTATGAAATTATTTGCGATTGGTTTAGTTGAAGCAATTGTTAGTTTGATAGTACTTGTATAAAACTGGACTGCCTCGGTGGCGTAGTTGTATTACGGTACGACTGCAAGGCTAAGGTCTCGGGTTCGATTCCCGGGTCGGGCAAAGTGATATTGGATTTTTCTATTCAGTATCAGCCCGGAGTCTGGAATTTGTGCCCGATATGGCGATAGGCTCGCCCCCTATCACATCATGGGACGGAATACGCTTGGCGAAAAGTGGGTGCACTAGTTGCGCCTTTGCCTACCCCTTCGGGGATGAAAGGCGTGAGCATGCGTATGCGTGCGTACTTGTATAAAACGAATTATCAGGTCGTAGATTTCTTTTTATATAATGTCTCTAACTAGTTGACAGGGTCTACACGGTGCCTAAAAGTTTAAATAGTAATAAAAAAGTACGAACAAAATGAAAACAATAAATTACAATTAAAACATCACTAATAATTCGTCCATAGCCATATAAGCAGTCTAACCACAATCAAATAATCAAAAAATATATCAACTAACAATACGTGTAACACCAGTTGATGTAAGCTGTATGTCGTGTCGACTATATACGGGACTTACAACAAAAATCGAATCCTATTTACTATTTTTATAAGGAGATGGTACATGACCATGTAGAAGTCATCGATGCATAGTCTTGTAAGTGGGCATTGGCTATTGTGATCGAACAAAGTGTTCAGTATGGTCAAACCTGATGAAAGTGAGACGATAGCCTTGTTTGAAATGGAACGATCTGACGAGACGGATGCCCGCATGTTCAACACCAAAGGCACATACTTCTGATTTTTCGAAGTTATGTGTGTATTGTTTATCAATTATCGTTCACTTTAACGATGTAGGAAAACATCGTGAGGAAACCTACATACCTGAGAATTCCCCAAAAATAATTTCGAAGATATGTGAAGTCGGCCAACCCGGACTATACCAGCGTGGTGGACTAAGGCCTAAACACTCTCAGTAGTAGATGAGACCCAGGCTCAGCAGTGGGCGGTATATAATACAGATCTGGTATGGTAGTGGTGGTATGGAACCTGCCGCAATTGATTTAGAGCTGTCACGACGATCACTGGGCCACGGGGGGTATGGCCGCCATTGAAATTAGTGCACGGAATAGCCGTTTACATTATGAAACGGCAATATACTCCATACACTACACATCTGCCTATTTCTCAGACACAATCATACGTCCGTCAAAATAAAAAAAATTATATACAATTATTAAAAATGTTATAAGTTATACGACATTCACGACCTAACGCCCAATAACCCAACGCCTATTGAAAGGCGAAAAACTCGAAAATCATACAATTGTTAAAGAAAATCTAAGCATTAGTAAGTTTTTACATCCTTGTAGGTTGGGTGGGAGCGGCGTAACGAGCCCTATTTATTAGGCTTTGCGAAGTTGGGGTGCCAGTGCAACAGGAGGAATTCCATAAGTTAAGTTTTTCGATATACCTTGGGCCACCGTTTTTTATAGAAGACTAAGAAACAGGGGAGATACTGGCAATTGAACACCGCCGCCCAGACTATCATAAGACTTCCCAAAATATATCTTAGGATCAAAAATGAAACCACTTACAATATTATATGATTTTTTAAAATATTATCTATACCTACTTAATATTATAAAGCTGAAGAGTTTGTTTGGTTTGTTGAACGCGCTAATCTCAGGAACTACTGAACCGATTTTGAAAATACTTTCACTAATAGGAAGCTACATTACTCCTGGGTGCTAAAGGTTACTTTTTATCCCGGGAAAATATTTTTATCCCGGAAATACTTTTCACGCGGGAGGAGCCGCGAGCAATACTAGTCTTTAAAAAGCGGCGGGCTAGCAGGTAGACTACTTGGAAGGAAAAGAGGACTAGAAACGTGATTATAGTATTAGAATTTCACCAATACTATAAAACCGAATGTAGACTTATGAAAAACAACCAATCAAATCGCTGCCAGTGTGTCCCCGCACAAATCCCGAGGTCCGTTGTGCCCGGGCCTCAAGTTCCCTAGGGACTGTTATTGAAAAAGTTTAGAAGCGTTGCCGACGACTCGTCGGGAATTAATGCCTGATAAATACCTACCGAATTCTTTACCCCACAATGGGATGCTGAGCGTGATTCGCGATACGTCACATACCAGATGATAGTATCCTCTATGATAAAGTAAGTCCATATTCGTAGACGTACGACGGCCTTGTCGTGGATCTATGATGGGTGATGTGTGGCCTGTATAGTGTATAATCCAGTGTTGTCACTGTATTTAATTCAAGCCAAACAGCAGTGTGCCTAGTTTTATGAAGCAGGTCTCTCGCATTAGAGGGTCTATCTGAGTAGGTATACACCTACTTCCGTAATCTCTATTTCTGCTGCCTTGCAACATCGTGTAGATACTATTTTGTTCGGATTTGAAAATCGTTATACCAATGTTAGCAGTTACTGGGCAGTGATGTGCGTGTTTGAGATGTTGCTACTGTTTATGGGCAATTGCGACGCTTGACAACCTGATTACCCCATTTAAGTGTTTAATCAAAATTCCATCCTGTATCGGGCTACAAGCTCTATAGGTTAATTTAAAAACAGAGCAATACTTTATTAAGCTTCCTTTGCCTTTTACTACAAAATACCTCTAGTCATTTTTATGAAGTACAAAAATATTCGACAATTCATTATGAATTTGAGAAAAAATGTATACAATATTACGTGATCTTTACCTTATAAGAAGATAATCAAATTGTGTTATGAAAAATTGAGTGATCGACGAGACGGCAATGTTTGCGAGAAATGATGGATAATGGTGACCCGGTGGGGTGCCATCGCTTCTGATTACGGCGGACATTGTCACAATAACAAGAGGATGTTTTGGTATTTATTTCTTCTTTTAGTTTAGATAGATTACACTAGGAAAGAAGTTACGAACTAGATAGGTAGTTAGGTATGTGTTAACCAGGGTTGCCATGTGTCCGTTTTTTTCAGGACATGCCCTAGTTTTTGTAAAGTCCTATAATGTCCTGGATTATTTTAAGCAGCGACCTGGGTTTTAAAGCGCGATAAAGTAATGTATTATAAAATTCCTGTTTTTAAACTGAATTGTCCTAGTTTTTCCAACTTCAAATCCTAGGTTTTGAAATTTAGTGTTAACGCAAGTAAGTAATCTCTTCCGAACTTAATTATAATATAATAATACCAGCCCTGTATTAAATACTGCCCACTGCTGAGCCCGGGCCTCCTCTACTACTGAGAGCGGTTAGGCCTTAGTCCACCACGCTGGCCTAGTGCGGGTTGGCAGACTTCACATACCCTCGAAACTTTTATGGAGAATTCTCAGGTATGCAGGTTTCCTCACGATGTTTTCCTTCACCGTTAAAGCAGACAATAATTGATAAACTATAATATCTCCTGCGCACCTGGCTGATCTCCGTTGAGATTGGCTGCCGTGGCCGAAACCGGCTAGGAAGGGATTATTAATATATATATAATTGAAAGAAAGAAAGAAAGAAAGAAATATATTTATTTGTAACAAGCTAGATTAAAAAATAAGAATTACAAACTTAAAATTAAAATTGCTCGTTACAAAAACGACCCCAACTCAGCATAAGCTGATAAAAACCAGCGCTGGTCTTCCGTTGGGCCGCTTTGTGATGTCACGGGCGCCAAAGGCACAAACAATGTACCTTGTTACACCTAGGATGACAATCTTAACAGGTCACGCTCATTTTTTCGATGTCAATCGATAATCGGATAGGTACATTAAGGATTGTACACTACCCTCCTCCTTATTGTGACCTGTCAAAACTATCAAAACTATTACCCAAAATCAGCAAGGCATAGTGGAAAACTAAAACTAAAGGTTAAATAAAGGTAAAAGCAAAAGAAAATTATGAAACTAAAGAGCTAAGGAGCAAAGAGCATTATTATTTTCCGTAATAATACTCTTTGATTACATGAATGCTACGGAAACTAAAGAGCATCATGAATGCCCTGTGCAAAACATACACCAAAAAAACATGGGCAAATGAGTAGACATCCAGATCGCAAAGGCCAAAGGAGTACAACTAATAGGTAAGTAATAAAATGAATTTGAGTACCAACTATTAAAGCAGAAAAGTAAATAAATAAATAAAAAAAAAAAAATTTCGGTGTGCAATAGTAAATGATAAATATGTATGTGGAATAAAATGATATATAGTAATAAAATTTATGGTAAGGTGCATATTTAAATATATTTATATATGTATATATATGTAATAATTTATTTTATATGGCACTAGTATCATGTCTCAATTGTTCCTGAGCTATTTGATGAATTAGAATAAATGTTTTTAATTTCAACCTAAAACTGTGAATACATTGCAAATTCTTTATAGGTGGAGGGATGTTGTTCCAACACTTGGTAGCAACATAGCGAAAGCTTCCTCTAAAAGCGGCAGAGCTATGACGTCTAGTCGTAAGCTGTTTTACACACTGCCGGGGCCCATATGATTTGCGACTTGATATCCAGGACAACTTACTAAGAAGATAGCTAGGTGCTTTATGCTTCAAGACCCCAAAGAGAAGACATGCAAGATGTAGTTTGCGCCTGTGTTTCATTTTTAAAATATTATGTTTATTTAAATAAGGTGTGACATGTGCTCTCAATGGTATATTGAAGCAAAAACGGGCACAATTGATAAACAATACACACGTAACTTCGAAAAGTCAGAGGTGTATGCCTTGGGTTTTGAACCTCCGGACATTGTCTCGGTAGACCGCTCCATTCCCAACTAGGCTATCGTCCACTAAATATTAGGAAATATTTTTGTCAAGGATGTAGGTAATGTGGATGTTTAATGTGACGAATCAATGTAATCATGTAAATTAGATATTTATTTATAAAAAGCCGTATGTTTTTAAAGATCAGTTCGTTATTTTATCTACGGCACACTGACTACTGTGAAACTAGAACTCTTGCTTCTTAGAAATATGTTTTGAAATGTAGAAGACATATTTTAATTTCATTTTGGACCCTTTTTGTATAACGAATGTGAGAAAGATAGAAGGAATGGCGGCCCTACATGAGCCAATATTCTGCTACGGAGTATCGATTGGAGCATTTCCTGTGATTCTGCAATCCTTTTTGTTTCACTAAAGACGATTTGCAAACGTTAAGACTGAATATAAATTTCAGACAAGGATATATTTCTTTTATTTAATTGAGAAGTTGTCTTTAAAAATCTCGGTGTTCCACATTCCAATCGCGAACACATACCCTCAGCAGCAAAACAAATGTAGTCTTAGTTACTAATGGGAATAGAGCGAAGTTCGCGACGTCGTTAATGGCCTCACTACCTCCATCATACAGGAGCCGCTGCAGTGTTCGGCAAACCGGGTATGTTTCGTGGCCGCGCGATATTGTTTACGAAGAACTACGACACTGTGGAATTGTGGACAAGACATATCGACGTTCAAACGTGATAGGTAAACTCGCATTATTGTAACAGCTTAAGTACTATATACTTTGGATGAGACTTGGAGTTCTAGTTTCCATTTGTAAATTAAGTAATTAAATATTGGTGTTAGTTTTCAACTTAAGAGGAAACTTTATTACACGGAGTTCAATTGTTCGAATTTGTGTCAGAAATGGCGATTTCATCACCTGACATTATAAATGAATGAAATATAGAGTAAATTATATTATGTAATACCCACATTCCACAATAGTAACAAATAAAAAATCTTTGATTAAAAAATCTGTAGGAAGTTTAAAGAATAAAGATGAATGCATCTTCTATGGAAGCAACCGGAAGCCTGATGGGACCTTCTAGAGTGCGGAAAAATGCGGAGGTGATAGTATAGGATAGTAAAAAATACTTAGGTCGGTTAGCGGACAGATAGGGAATTTTATGCATGTGGCGCCTCTGTAGGCGCAGATTCCAGAGGTAATCGAATTGGCATGCGTGTGTAAGGAAAGAAGAAATGCACTTATCTTGTTAATCTCTGCATCAGAAGCTATACACGAAGTCTCGGCGTCGCGACGGCGCGGCGGACGTCGTCGTAGCGAATATTATGGCGCTATTTATATACGGCGCGCACGCAACACAGCCTTCATTCACATTTCACACAATCACATCACAAATACAAACTTAAACATTACGGGTTAATTAATACACCATATAAACATTATCACATACGAGGGCACGGGTCTATAATGGATTTATGATAATTTAATACTTTTTATTGCAACGACAGCCGAACAGTGTGAAGAGTCACGTGCGCAGCGCGTACGAACTGCTGGGCGCTGGCCGCGCGGGTCGGGGACGGCGGGCGGCACCCGGTACGGCGCTTGCCGGTTAAATTGCTTGTAAAAAATAAAAAAAGGCAGAGATTTAATAATCAATGATTGCATTTAAATAATTTTATGTTAATATAATTTATTACTATGTTAGAACTTGCTTCGGATGTGACTGACCACTGTGAACCGGTGTTTATGTGGCTAAACGACGTTTTGGCGGGAACTGGAAATCGTGATGCGATGTTGTTAAGCGAAGTTTAAACTAGCAAGCTCTCTCAGCAATTTATTGCGCAAGAACTTCCAGATGCGTTTACACTATCAGGAATATTTCTTTAGCAACACGCTTTTGCAAGTGACCAACAAGTTAACTTGCAAAGCTGTTTCCATTACCTACTCAAGGAATATTTATTGCTTTCCGTGTTCTTTTTCATAAAACTGAATGACAAGGCACGCAATCCTTTTGCCTGATTTTTATGAATCTAAGATAATGCTCTTTGGATGATGATTGTAAACAAAATAACCAACATGAAACAGAATTTTGAATTACAAAGCACTGCGCTCGACATCCTGAGTCATAAGATTTTAAGTCTTATAATGCCCAGTAATTACGTTGGGTACAATATCCTTCAAACAGGAAGACAATAGTGTATGTATACTGTAGTGTATGTAACCCTACACCGTTTACAATATTGTCAGTAATGCCGGTAGTTATAAGAGAACGTTTGTAATACGGCAGTAGGAAATAAACCGTGCTATCAACTACACGCTGTGTCTCCTTACGCTCCTAAGACATTACAGTGGCGACGAGGATAAAAATTATTAGACAATTCTGTTATATATTGTGCGCGAACAGTTAATTGTGCTATTTAAACGATGTCGATCGGCAAAGTACGTGAGTTTGACGTGAGGTCAGGTGTGTGGAGTTCTTACATAGACAGATTGAACATGTATTTTAAAGTTAACGAAGTAAAAGACGATTTGCAATTGCCTACTTTGATTGCTACAATGGGAGACGAGGCGTATGAATTGCTAGTGAATCTCGCCAGTCCGTGTAAACCGTCCGAATTAAAATATACCCAGGCATGCGAACTATTGCGTCAGCATTTACAGCCGACGCCATCTTCATTGGCGGAAAGATACAGATTCCGCCAAAAACGTCAAGGATCGGGAGAAGACATAGCCACTTTTGTGGCGGAGTTAAAGAAGCTATCGCGGGAATGCAAATTTAAAGAAAAATTGAATGAAAATTTGCGCGATCAATTCATATGCGGCCTTAATAGTGACGTCATTCGGCAACGGCTTTTTGCGGAAGAGGACACAATAACGTTCGCGGAGGCGGTCAAATTAGCACAATCCTTGGAGGCAGCGGAACGGGACGCAGCTATCGTGGAGACAACTAACGGGGCGGAGGCGATGCATGCGGTGAAGCTGAGCACGGGCAGCAAAGGATGGACGCGCGGAGTAGCACGCAGCGCGCAAAGCACGCGGACCAGAGCTGCCGGAGAGAGTGCCGGCAGCGGCGGAGCAGGTGCGTCGGCAGCGGGACCGAGGGGGTCGGCACGTCAGTCAGGGAAGTGTACGGCGTGCGGAAGGGCGTCCCATACCTTCGTCGACTGTCGATTCCGGAACTTCACATGCAGCAAGTGTCGGCGAGTCGGCCATTTGCGACGGGTTTGTCCTGCGGGAGGCGCAGAGTCGTCCAGGATGTCGCAGGAGCATGGCACCTACTTCACAGAAGCGGAGGCGGGAGAGTTTCCGGGATATGACGTCCTTCACAATAGTGGCAGGGAAGAGGACGGGAGCATCGAGGAGCAGTTAAATCTCTTAACATTAAATAATTATAAGGCAGTGAGTTTACCATTATGTATTGAAGGTAATATAGTACACATGGAAATAGATACAGGTACCGCCATATCATGCATAAGTAGAAAGACTTATAATAGATTTTTCACCCATTTACCCATTAAGAGTGATAGTACAATATTAAGATTTTATGACGGTTCTAAAATTAAGCCTTTGGGCATTATAAAACCAGCCGTAAGTTTTAATAATGTTAAGAAACAGCTCGAATTATTTATTATTGATGGTGGCATGACGTCCCTATTAGGTAGGCAGTGGTTAGCAGAATTACAAATAAAAATTCCTTTGTTTAGTTGTAATCGAATTCAGGAAAATAGTGTTATTCACGTTAATAAAGAAATATGTTGCATTCTCGACAGGTATAAAGAAGTATTTAGCGACGGGCTGGGACGGTACACGGGCGGTAAGGCGACGTTGCGGGTGCGAGAGGGGGCGGCGCCGGTATATCATCGCGCGCGGCCGCTGCCGTATGCATTGCGCGAGCGCGTCGACGCTGAGCTGGACCGTATGCTGCGGGACGGCGTCATCGAGCCCGTTGAATGCTCCGACTGGGCCTCTCCACTGGTGCCGGTTCATAAGGCTGACGGTACACTGAGAATTTGTGCTGATTACAAAGCGACCCTGAATCCCGTTTTGCTGATCGATCGTTACCCCCTACCAAAGATTGAGGACGTTTTAGTTGGGTTAAACGGATCTCAGTTCTATAGTAAAATCGATTTATCTCATGCGTATAATCAAGTAGAACTAGATGAGTCTAGAAAATACACGGTAATTAATACTCATCGAGGATTATTCTGTTACAATAGGCTAGTTTACGGGTTGGCATCGAGCGTAGGAGTGTTCCAACGTATTATGACTAATTTGTTGCAGGGTATACCGAATGTGCAGGTATTCTTGGATGACGTTATTATTGGGGGAAAAACAAAGACCGAGCATTTAGCTGCCCTCGAAGACGTTTTTAAACGTTTATGTAACCACGGGTTAAAAGTAAGGAAGAATAAATGTGTTTTCCTTGCACAAGAGGTTACTTATTTGGGGGTTGTGGTATCAAAGGATGGTATTAAAGCCGATAAATCGGAAATCAATGCTATAATGAAGCTAAGTCGACCTCAAAATGTTACTGAACTCCGATCATTTTTGGGAATGATTAATTTCTATGCTAAATTCATTAGGAATTTTAGTTCATTGCTTACTCCATTACATAAATTATTAAAAAAGGGTATTGTATGGCATTGGGATATTGAAAGCGAACAAGCTTTCAACCAAGTAAAACGGAAATTGACCGGGGCGGAGGTATTGGCACATTATGATCCCGATAAACCCGTAATCGTAACGTGTGACGCGAGCCCGCGCGGAATCGGGGGGGTTCTAGCGCAGCCGAGCGTTGGCGGCGAGCGGCCCGTCGCATACGCATCGCGTACATTAACCGCAGCTGAAAACAATTATTCG
This sequence comes from Sphinx pinastri, assembly GCA_947568825.1. Classification (NCBI taxonomy): domain Eukaryota; kingdom Metazoa; phylum Arthropoda; class Insecta; order Lepidoptera; family Sphingidae; genus Sphinx; species Sphinx pinastri. Next base: position 1,107,259 of record OX387617.1, read on the forward strand.
CAGATACATCGCGAGGCTTTATCCATAATATTTTCGGTGAAGAAGTTTCACCAGTACTTATACGGCCGAAAATTCATATTGCGTACAGACCACAAACCTTTGGTGTCAGTTTTAGGTCCTAATAGGGGCATACCAACGATGACCGCAAGCCGCATGCAACGTTGGGCCGTAATTCTTTCGGCATATGATTATGAGATAGAATATATAAAAACTTCTGAAAATTGCGCAGATGGCCTATCAAGGTTACCGGAAGTGACCAAAGATTCCCAGTGTACCACTGACACCATTCCCGAGCAAACATTCTTGCATTTCGCACAAGAGGCATTATTGCTAAATTACAAAGACGTCAAAAGGCAAACAGCAAAGGACGCCATCTTAGCCAGGATATTGAGCTTTATTCGCGATGGTTGGCCTGAAGCTTGCGAGATTACCAGCATGCGACCGTATTTCAATAGGAAGTCCGAGTTGTACGAAGAGCTGGGGTGTGTGATGTGGGGGCATAGAGTAGTTTTACCTATAGGTTGCCGCGAAAAGGTATTAAAAATAATACATGAGCCTCACATGGGGGTAGTCAAATCGAAAGCCTTGGCTCGCAGTTATGTGTGGTGGCCCGGTATTGACGAGGCAGTGGAGCGTGCTTGCAGCGCGTGTGCAACGTGCGCTGCGCATGCGGATGCGCCGCCGCGCGCCACACCACACCCCTGGCCGTGGCCGACCCGGCCTTGGACTAGATTGCATCTAGATTACATGGGACCTATAGCAGGGAATTTATATTTGGTGGTTGTTGACGCTATGTCTAAATGGCTCGAAGTGTTCAGAGTACCGAGTACAGCGGCGGGTAGTACTATTGCAAAACTAAATGAATTATGGAGCAGGTTCGGTATTCCAAAACAAATAGTAACCGACAATGGACCTCCATTTACCAGTAGCGAGTTTGAAAGTTTTGTGAGGCACAATGGTACGGAGCATATATTTACAGCACCCTATCATCCGTCATCCAACGGGGCGGCAGAAAATGCAGTGAGAACCTTAAAAAAAGTAATCAAGAAAGCGGTCTTAGAACGTAAAAATGTTGATCATGCCTTAAATACATTCTTATTACATTATCGAAATATCGAACATTCGACCACTAAAGAAAGTCCAGCTATATTATTAATGAATAGAAGGTTGCGAACTCCGTTAGATATTATTAAGCCGGATAGGGAAAATAATGTGTGTCAAGCACAGCAACGACAAATTAACGATGCACGGGGTGTAGATAGGGCATTAAATATCGGGGAGGATATCTGGTATCGGCAGCATTTAAGGACAGAGAAATGGGCTCCTGGTACTGTGGTTGAGGCTAAGGGGGTTAGGGACTTCAAGGTATTAGACAAGAATAGTAACGAAATACATCGACACATCGATCAGCTTAAGGCGAGGTCTAGAGGGTCGCTTGTTGTCCCCATGAGTTCAAGGGAGTCCCAACCTTGTAGAACGGGCTCAGGTCATGAGGCGTTTCCAGTTCAGGAGCGTTCAGTAGTGACGGGTTCCCCGGTGTCGTCACCTACAGGGCGGCAGCTCGGCGCTGGTATGTCAACGCCAAACATTTTGAGTGCGGACGAGCATCAAACGCACGAAAATAGCGAGCAATTTAGTACGCCGCCTTCCGCTCCTGTACCACCCCAGTCACGACCATTGCGGAAGTGTAGATTAGACAAAATTGTTAGTTATAAGGAATAGATTGTTATTTGTTAGGTTTAAACTAAGTCGGGAGAGATGTAGTGTATGTAACCCTACACCGTTTACAATATTGTCAGTAATGCCGGTAGTTATAAGAGAACGTTTGTAATACGGCAGTAGGAAATAAACCGTGCTATCAACTACACGCTGTGTCTCCTTACGCTCCTAAGACATTACATATACGACTACTGGGCGGCAAAAATAGACGGTCATACTACAACTCTTATAACTTGGCAGCATGGTCTTTGACCTTAGCCCGTTCCGTATGAAACAAATAAAAAAATCGTAATCTACCTACTAGCTCAGCAAGTTAAAACTTTTATCTGCACGCAGAATAAACTGCAAGTTCTCGTGCAAGTTGTCAAATGGTGCTGCAAGCTTCAAAATATTGCAGAAGTTAGCTTTCCGTGACTGTTTACACGGTAAAACCAGCTTGGGTAAGATAACTTCTGCAAGTATTCTAAACCCCGCTTTATTTTTTTTACTCTTTATTTCAGTATTAGGTATAGGTATTTTAAGTTACCTACCTATTGAATACTAGTTATTATTATTGTGGCATATTTATTTAATATAATAGGTAAGTATGTAGTTACATTTACCTACCTGGTAAAAAAAAAGGTTGCAGATAAATTTCTTGGATAAGGGAGATGTCCGCTTTTGGTATGGGTGCTGGGCCTCAAAATCGAACCAGGTTCAAACATTATGTATATGAAAGGGGCAAAAATATGAATCTGGATTCATTAATAAAAAATTTAGACCCCTCCATTTATAACTAACTTTTTTTAAAACGTTAAATGTAGTTTTTAAGCAAAATAAAATTACATAAATCTCAAAATCGGAGGACTTTAAAATTATACGATTTATTGCAAAGGCCTAGTTTTTAAGCATAGCCAAAAACGCTTACAGTACATTTTATGATACCTGATTTTGTATATTCATGAAAGACTGAAGGACGGATTAAGCTTAAAGAATAAGTAAGTGGGTACATTACAAGTACAAGTAGGAAGTGGACGATAGTTGGGAATGGAACGGTCTGCCAAGACAATGTCCGGAGGTTCAAAATCCAAGGCACACACCTCTGATTTTTCGAAGTTACGTGCGTATTGTTTATCAATTATCGTTCGCTTTAACGGTGAAGGAAAACGTCGTGAGGAAACCTACATACCTGAGAATTCTCCATAAGAATTTCAAGGGTATGTGGAGTCCGCCAACTCGCGCTAGGCCAGTGTGGTGGACTAAGGCCTGTCCCCTCTCTGTAGTAGAGGAGGCCCGTGCTCAGCAGTGGGCAGTATATAATACAGGGCTGGTATTACAAGTGAAAAGCTTCATGTGCATATCAATTTGCCACCCTCTGGGCCATCGGCTAGCGACGCTCTTGATTCAAATAGTCTTTAAAAAGCTCTTTTGAATCGTCATGAATCTACCTCGTTAAGTTAGATTTACATCAGCCCTGTTTATAGGAGACGGAATCGATATTCGATGGTATGCTCAGAATGTTGGAAATGAAAGCGGCGGTCAACATTGGCCAGATGAACTGTGCATACTTGGGATGAATCTGATTGCGGTCGAGCGTTTGAGAACATGCCTATTGTAACTATTGTACTTTGTAACTTAAGGTGCTGGATAGTGTTGCTACTGTTTATCGTATCGCTTACATCAGGCGAATGGCATGCTCGTCTCTACTAATGTCATCAAGGCTAATGATAGTTTTTAGCAAAGGTCTGATTGTTTCATCCGTAGGCAAGCAAAGTTTACGTTCTTCTTCTTATTACATTGGATGTTTGAGCAGCGCCTTCGCCTCGCTGTTACCGCTCGCAATTCACCAGTGCCCAGTGTGTTAAGAGCCTTAAATTTACTTAACCATGGATGTATTCCAAGTGCGGCCTTTTGCAAACCGTAAGAATCAAACTGATTGTATAAATCATAAAGCTTGGATTTTTAAGGGATCATGTAAGTTTCTATATAATGTGATAGAATTTTAGAATCGAAGCAAGAATTACAGAATATTATATTTTCACATCAATAACAGCCCTGTACTAATTACAGTATATTAATACTGGCCACTGTTGAGTACAGACCACCTATGCTAGGTTAAGAGGGTTTTAGGGCCTTAGTTCACCACGTTGGTTTGGTGCGGGTTGGCAGTCTTCACATTCCTTCTAAATTACTTAATTAAAACTCTAACGAAAAATTCTTTTTTTTTTTTTTTTTTTTTTGCATTTAATGACGAGACGAGCATGCCGTTCGCCTGATGGTAAGCGATACGACCACCCATAAACAGTAGCAACACCATCCAGCACCTTGACTAACAAAGTACTGTGTGGCATTCCACTGCGCTCGTCACCCTGAGACATAAGATGTTAAGTCTCATTATGTCCAGTAGTTATACTGGCTACAATGTCCTTCAAACCGAAACACAACAGTGCATGCACACTGTTGCTTGGCGGTAGAAATAGACATTGCGGTGGTACCCACCCAGACGGCCTCTTACATAATGAGAGACCTACCACCAGTAAAAAAGTCTCAGGTAGGTATGTAGGTTTCCCCACAATGTTTTCCTACATCGCTAAGCGAACGATAATTATTGATAAATACAATACACACGTAATTTCGAAAAGACAAGGGAGTGTGCCTTGAGTTCTGAATAGCGTTGAAAAAAACTGGGAATACTCCAGTTTCCTTCAAAATCCATCATTTTTTTTCAGTGTAACATTCGAAAATTTCTCAGAAGTTTGATCGGGAAAAAACGAATCTCTTTCGAAAAAAACGAGTTATTTTCGGAAAAAAACGAAAGTAACCGAAATAAACCATGTTTTTTTTTCATGGAAGTTAGCAATAGTTAATTTATCTTTATAAATAAATATTTTTTTGTGTGTATTTATGTTTTCACATAAGTCAACACTGCCAGTGCAGACTATATTGAACCCAACACAAAAAGAATCACTGTAATCCTATTTTATTTTAAGGAGTTACCTAATGGATGTTCGTAGTCCAAGGTCAAATACCATTTTTATATTGATAACACTGAAGCTCATCAATGAGTAACAAATAAAAAGAAACATCAAATCACGTGGACTGAAATTTTCAATGCTTAGAACGAAAAAAAAACGATATTTTCGTTTTTTTTTCGTGAAAGAAACAATTCGTTTCTTTTAGAATTTTCAACGCTAGTTCTGAACATAGGTAGGTACTCGCTTAAAATTATAGTAAAACGTCTAAATCCGTCCAGCTAGTTCTATGTGATGTGGGTGCAAATTATCAGGACCTACTGTTTTATTATAATACTTAATAACGTTTGCGTCTTGCCTCGCCTGCATCGAGTTCGATTATTGTCTGAACAACAAAAAATAATTCACTCGAAGTACTCGAACTCATTTAGTGGGGAAAAGTTCGCCTCATTTTTTTTCGACGCGTTTGAAACGTTCAGTGTCTATCTAGGTATATAATTAATCAAAGATCTGGCTATCTACACCGTTTCTATAGGTAGGCTTTATCTTACGGCGTATCTACCAAATTTCAGCACAATCGCTTCATTGATTTACCCGTGAAAGCACATAGACAAAATTCCTCTCGTATTTACAATAATTAGTATGGATGCTAGGCTACGGTCGGACCTTTTTCGTTACGCACGGCCGTCGCCACTTGCCGGTCGTAAATCTAACTGTTGTTTCATACCTACTTCATTATTTTTTATTTACGCTATAAACTTATATTGTAGCATAAAATTGATGGAACAATGTTGTTAGTGTCAATTGACGTTAAAGCTTAGGCTCGATAATCTCACGCCTGGAGGGTAGGTAGGGAATATAATTTACTCACTGTTCCCGTAAATACTACTACCACTTGATTAGACTTCTTTTAGATTGAGAAATTATTGTTTTAATTATTTTTTTATTTATTACTATTATCAAAACAATTAACAATTAATTTATCAAGAGATGTAGCATAAACTAGATTAAGTTTTTGTGTACATCTACATCATCCGTCATAAGTAAATTATTGCTAAATAGAACAGAGTTATTAATATACAATTAAATAAAAGCTATATTAAGGTTAACTTACAATAAAAGTAACAACATAAGTATAAATTACATATACCCCTCAACAATTTGTATATTTTTAACAAACTACATTGGCTGACTTTCGACGGTAGTTTATTGTTTTATTTAAAGTTTTGTAAATAATCTTAAGCTATGCTTCATGATTTTATCAATAGACTCGAAGCAGGAGAGAATCGCCTCGCCATGGCGTATGTTCAGACGGAGTACCTTTTATAAGCAATAATTGTACTATTATGAGTAGTGAGTAGAAAGTACATTGAGCAGTCCCCTTAGAATGTAGCAAAACCACGTCACGATAGTCCGTTTCGTTTCATCGTGATTAGAGACTAACACGTGAGTCACGCGTTGTTCTCTCGACTAATCACAACCATCACAATCAAACGGCACGGGCCTTCATGTCGTGTTTGTTCTGCCACACTGGGCGGTTTCCCCTACATTAGATTTATCCCAACGTGTATAATATGTGAATGTGTATAATTTAGTGTGGATGTCATTACCTCATTTGACGCGGTGGATGACGCGGGTATTCCCGTAATTGAATTAGCGACCGACGCGGCCGCACTTCGCTATATTTGATATTGGCAAAACAATCAACTATGACCAATGAAATTGGTGAAAACATGTTAAGTAGATTGTTCACGAATCAGGACGCTGATGTTGATTATTATGTACCGTTAATTTTATACTAACTAAGTTGGCTGTTAAATAGAGCAGAATAATATAATTTGACGATACGATCGTAATTAAGATTCTTTTCTCTGTTGGGCCATCACTGCTAATTTCTTCGCTGATTCAAAGTGTGCTATTTATGTTTTCTTCATTCCTTATTTTCTTTTTGAAATATCATATTATTTACTTATTAGTAAATTCTTATTGTTAATTAATCCGTACACCTGCCCTGTTCATGCGCAAAATATGGAATTGCGCAGAGTGTAAAAACCTCACGCTTGATGAGGGGTTGCAAAGCGTGAACATTATGCCATGTGGAGAGTGCACACGAGCCTGCCCGTGCCTCGAAACAGGCTTAAAACTAATCGGAGAAAATAATTTGACTTAATCGCTATTAGATTTTTCTTGAACGCTTACACCAAAGTAATTTGCTAATTTAAACCACCGAGTATAAGTATCTCCAAGCGCAGTCCGCACATGTTTGTTTTAGTTTACTTCTGCCCCACGTGACAGGTAGCAAGTATGTTGCTATATAGGCACAACAGCAATCCCAAGAAATTCACTTTATTTTCGCAGAGAGATCTCATATTATGAAATTTGATAGCGGGTCTCTGAGGTCGAGCCCAGGTACTTAACGTTTTCAGGGAAGAATATACTGCTATGGAACTGGATCTATAAACCTGTGAAGAAATCGATTTATTTTACACTATGATACATTGTAAACTCTATAAAAATCTATATATGAATCGAACCAGCTTGAACTCTCTGTAGTACGTGCCAATATACACCGCAGAGATCAACTTAAAGTGGCCTTATATTCCACGTGTCCCAATACATTGTAGGTAAAATATAATTCTTTGACACTTCCAAGCCAATGTGAAAACCACTCAAGAAAGGCAACGATAGCCTCATTTCACAGCCATTGGCCACCAGTGTTGCCTGATTTTCTAAATCCGCTTTTTGTAACAGACTATAATATTATGTGTGACTATTCGAAGTTTCGTGGGTGCGCGTTAATAATCTAGGCAGAACTTTACTTCTGAGGTTAAATACCAGCATTTTATTCATTTCTTTTAGACTGCTGGTGATTTTTCTGTCACAATCACACATCTACGCAAGACAGAATAGGTAATTTAAACTTTAAAGGTCAATTGCAAGAGTACAGTATGACAAAACAAGGATATACTGGTGCGTCGTGCGTGGTAATTCAATACTATTCTAATATTAAGCGTAATAGGTAATATCTTTTAAAAACAGTTATACAATCTGTGGAAATGACGGAATTTTCCGAATTTTTAATATTCCTGCTCAAACTGCCTTAAGTATACCGAGATATCTCCAAATACGCTCCCTCTGGCAGCACCACTGGCCCTATATACCTACGCTATATTCGGCTAACACCCCACCGTTTCTAAGCATCCATTATTCCTCATACTTCCTCGCTATGAATTGGATTTAATGTTCACGTCACGTTACGTTGCCAAATTTAGGGCTTTTTGTCACATTTTGCATGTTTGGAAAATTGGTAATGTTGGAAGATGTTTTATGTATGGCCGTGTTCGGTTGCAGGTTCAATTTCGAAAGTGATCCACAAGTATATTTTTTTTGGGAGCATAATTATTTCGTCGATTTCTTAGTAAAGAAATCAAGACTTAATATAATTATTATGCCTACTATTTCGTTTTTTTTTTTTATAGCATAGACTGACGAGACGAGCATGCCGTTCGCCTGATGGTAAGCGATACGACCACCCATAAACAGTAGCAACACCATCCAGCACCTTGAGTTACAAAGTACTGTGTGGCATTCCACTGCGCTCGTCATCCTGAGACATAAGATGTTAAGTCTCATTATGTCCAGTAGTTACACTGGCTACAATGTCCTTCAAACCGAAACACAACAGTGCATGCACACAGTTGCTTGGCGGTATCGACGGGAGATCTTAGTATGTAGCCGTAGATCCTTTGCATGTTGAAACTCGTAGCTATAGAGTTCTTCTGGCTATGGAGATTTTCTCTTGGTGTTCTTCTTCGTCGTTAATAAGCCATATCTTACAATAAATACAATCTTGGAGAAGTCAGAGAACCCTAGAACATCTCTGTTTCATATTCCTAATATCTAAACAATCCATCAGAATTGTTTTTAAGTAGAAAACGTATAGAAATCCTACAAATACCATTTGGTATAAAAAGTATAGAGCTACTCGAATCCCGTGCCTAATGGATAGCTACTTTTGTGTGGCCACTAGAAATGACACGTTTAAGAAAAGGCACAAATTGTCCCCACAGAATATTCTGGAGTAAATACAAAAAGAGACATAGTACTCGACAGTCGGTACTGAATATGCCAATGTCTTTAGAAAAAGACAGGTTGGCTTCGGCTTCGTAGAGTGTCTGACACTCATAAATAGGTGATGTTTTGTCACTAACCTATCCCGTGGACCTTTCAATTCTGTGCCTGCATCTTGATGTATAAAAGGAGATGTCAGCTTTTTGTATGGGTGCTGGGCCTTAAAATCGATCATCATCATCATCATCATTAGCCACATGACGTCCACTGCTGAAAATGGGCCTAGCGTAAAGATTGTCAGACGGACCTGTCAAAAGCAGCCTGCATCCAGTGTGTTCCTGCGACCTTTATCAAGTCGTCTGTCCGCCTTGCAGGTGGACGGCCGACGCTGCGCTTACCAGTACTTGGTCACCACTTGAGAACATTTTTGCCACATCTGCCGTCAGTTCTTCGATCTATGTGCTCTGCCCGCAGTGGGCACTTCAGCTTGCTAATCCGCTGGGCTATGTCAGTGACATTCGCTCTTCTACGGATCTCCTCATTTCTGAGTCAATCGCGTAGAGAATCACCTAGCATAGCCCTCTCCATAACTAGCTGAGTGACCGCGAGCCGTCTTAGGCGACGTTTCAGTGCTGTATGTCGTCACTGGTAACAAACATTGATTGAAGACTTTTGTCTTCAGGCACTGAGGTATTTTGGAAAATCTAACCAAGCTCAATCTTTATGAATATTGAAAGGGCAAAAATAAGGATCCTGAATCCATTAAAAAAAAATTAAGCCCCTCCATTTATAACTACCTTTTTTAAAAACGTTCATTGTAAGTATAATCTTCAAAATCAGAGGACTTTAAAATTATATGATTTATTGCAAAGGCCTAGTTTATGGGAGTACTATCCAAATATATATAAACTGTCTTGGTTAGAATTTTAGCCCCATTTTCAGACATGTCCTTTACTCGTAAGTATTTTATATATTTTAACTCAGAGTCACGTAATTTTCTGAGTGTGATTACATAATACATACCCACATGTCCCAATTCATTCCATTTTACGGTCTCTTATTAATAAGACGTATTACCTCAGTCTCCATACCGCTGGTGTTATGGCCCGCGGCGAGGCACTCCTCGATTCCTCTCACGTCGTGGCTCGGGCCTCTCATATTTTTATTGACCGCAGCAGCTCAAAACGGCTGGCTTACGAAACAAAAGCGTTTTAATGTCCCCTTAGCGAAAACAACTTGACTTATTGAGGACTTGCTCTTAGGCGAGTTTGTAGACCCTAAAGTTTCTTTTGGGTCTTTTATTGAGAGTAAATTTGATGCATTTTATTGTCACAGAAAGTGGAAAAATGAGAATGACAGACTGAAAAGATATTGGCACAGGGAGAGGCTGTGTTGCCCCACCGGCAATAATATTGGCTATATAAAAACCACCAAACTACCACTTCATAGGTTTATATCAGGTTAAAGACTAATGGACAATTAACTCTAAATGGATTTATATTAAATGTGCCAATAGAATGCAGTCCATACGATAGCATTTTCTAAACGTTCTTTACTCACCAACCAATTAAAAAATCTTCTCTCTTTGCGATTGCTACAAGCCCACAACACTAAATAAGCGTTAGTACAATTTACTGGAAACTAAAAACACGTTGGATTTACCCGTGAGTTGTTATCTACTGCCGCATGGATCGAAGCTCATAAAGAGCCGCGAACTTGGCCGCTTCCTGGCGTGTTCGGTGTTCTGCAGAATTCTGGGGGATTTTGATAGCGGTGTAGTTATGAGGTAAGTTGGCGAGGATTATGTTCTGTGATAATGGTGTGATAGAGTGGTGAGGAACTAACTAGGCCAGAAGAGACAATCTGGTGATTTGATGGCAGAATTATGCCAAGGTTCGTGAGATGTTGTTGATTATAAGCAGTCGTAATACTTACCATCACGCGAGCACATGCTCGTCTGGTTTACTGTAGATATTGTAAAAAATGTCGTTACGAAGATAAACACTAAGACCTACATATAGCTAGGGAGCAAGTATCTAGAAAGCGCAGACACACGAGTGCCACAAATCACGGCATCCCGCGGGGCGCACCCGTCGCCAGTAATTGACTGTCACCTAACGCCACTTCATTCCATATTTCATGATTTAGCACCGACTTGCGGTTTGTGAAACTAAACTCTAATGATATAAATATAAGTTGCTTTAGATACTTTTAAAGAATTATATTACGGAATATTTTTTTAAATGCTTACTTGGTAAATGGGTATTTTTGTGAAGGCCCAAATGAATCCGTCGGGGCATATGGATGTTAGTTAATCGGAACGACGTTGTGTTGTGCTGACTCCACATTCGGGTGTGATAAACACTACTCAAAGAAGAAGAGACTAAAAACATTGTAGCTAATGCAAATTACTGGGTATCATGAAATACTGCATTGCAGTAAAAAGGAAAAAAAATGGCCTTCCATCACAGTTCTACTGTGTGTGTATTTGACGCTTAAGATCAACGACCTGCTCATCATAGAATTGGTTAAAAATCAACCTAAAAAGGCGTTTGAACCCTTTGAACTTAAAATCCGCTTAGTAAGGCGTATAATATAGCACACGCTGATTAAAGCCCTCAAAATAAAACAAATGTATTGTTTAGATTCTAAAACAACTCTGCGTAATTAATTCTAAAGTATAGTAAGATAAAGAACATTTCTCAAAGACTCTTAGTGTAAACACGGGGTCTATGATTTGGGAACAAGCATCTGGCGCCGGTTTAACGAGCGTAATGTAGACCTTGTAGTTGTAGACATACAGAATATTTTGTACTAGATTTTCTCGCGGCTTCGGTTGTCAGATTTTCAAGGAATAAAGTCCCGCTGTTTATTAGGGTACAAAACACCTAATAGTGATTATAATATGTCCGAGAATTTTGTTGGCATCCATTTTTCTGGAGACATTTTTTCACTAAGGTTTTATTGGCAAAAGAGTTATGTTCATTATGACGTTCAAGCTACAGTCTATGGCGCCCCCTTAGCCATCGGCGCTTCCTATAGGACCTGGCGAGCCCGCGCGACAGCCCGTCCCGCCCCTAAAGACCGTACTGAGTGAAATAATAATATTAGACATGCTGCCATATTAAATAATATTATTATTTATTATAGCAGCATGTCTAGGGCTTGATTCCTAGCTTCGGGTTCTAAATGCAATGAACTTCTTTATGATTTTGCTATTATTTTTAACTAGGTGTTGCTCGCGAGTTCGGCCGCGTGAAAAGCCTTTCCCGCTATAAAAGTCCCAAAAAGACAGTATGAAGCCAGCGCTATTTACTTAAAGAATCAGATTAACAATATCCATTATTTCCCATGGGAGCAAATTACCTGAATATAAAGTAGGTTATGTGTTAATCTAGGACATGATCTACCCGTGTGCCAAGTTTCATCTAAATCCGTTTAGTTGTTTCTGCGTTTACTTCTAACAAACATCGAAATATTTTCACAAACTTTCACATTTGTAATAAATATTAAGTAAGATGATGCTTACGGCGTAATGTGACCTTTGGTCAATACAAAAAAAATGCTGCTCTAATTCGCTAACAAAATTACGAAATGTCGGGTTGAAGAACCGCGTGCATGTTGAAAATCTAATAAGTAGTTGCAACAAGCCACGTGCGAGTGCACAAAGGCTGCTGATTGTGCCATCTGCAGCTGAAGCGACGTTCATTACACCTTGTAGTCTTAAGTGTTTTCAGGTACGCAGACTGAAACTTAGGTTAGTCATAGCATGTCTTTGAGAAATTTTAATTCCAGTTTTATTTAGGTTAACCCTTTAGTTGTGTCGCCAAATGGCGCGTTACTTTCCGGTTTGAAGGTTATAGTCACAATTGTAATTGCTCGACCTAATTTACTATACACCTAAGTGTCTACGCAGAGGGCGCATTTACACGTACCCGCTGTGGATGCGCTTCAAACGCCACGCGCGCCGTAGAGATCACGTCAGTTGATCCACTTACTTGTTCGACGGCCGAAGCATTTTTTTTAATTAAAATTAATATTTGTTTACATTCTTCTTCTTTTGACTGCGCTGAGGTCCCGGGTTCGAATCACGGGTCGGGCCAAAAACTTTGTGCCTGGGTTTTCCATTTTAAAAATTACTCAGTCACAGCAAGACTTAGTTGGCGGTTTGGTATTCCCATGCCTCGAATGGCACGTAAACCCGTTGGTCCTGCGCCTGATCTCGCTCCGGTCATGTCAGATTGCCGTCTCTCCGGACTCTGAGAGTAAAGGAATAGATAATGCAACTGTGTATTGCACACACACTTGTGCACTATAATATCTCCTGCGTACCTGACTGATCTCCGTTGAGATTGGCCGAAATTCGGCTAGGAAGGATTTTTTTTTACACTCGTCCTCTTGAATATTTGATTTTAACGTGAATGCCTATTGAATCACATACCCCAATTTGCACAATTGATTTCTAAACCGTCATTTCTCGGATAACAATCCCTCAAACTTATTGAAAAGTCGAAACCCTTCTCCATTCCAATAAGCGGCCGATAACGATTCCAACTGCAAATATTGTTTTGTGGCTTTCGACCGGCATCCGATACAAACACTCGTAGGTACTACGGGTGATTCCGCTCCTATTGTCTTGTCACAAATTGTTATTCATTGGTTGTTATTGAGCAAATAATTGTTTGATTGTCGTTTATGAGGTTGTATTGATGTTGTTTATCTTGGTAAGTGTTGTTGACGATATATAGTGTAGTCGAAATATGTCGAACGAGAAGTGTATATTCTTAGTCGCTAGAATTATTCTGCTCTATTGGTTCCACGGTCTATGACAGTTTTTATGTATTCACCACCAGCCCTTATGCAGTTGGTCTTTGAACGGATAAACTGTTTAGTCGTACGACCAAGCTTCAAGGAAACATTCCAACAATTGATTCTTCATGGTCGTATTGATGCAACTGGATGTCGAGCTGAGCAGGTCGCTCCGCTGTTGGTAATCGTCGTTGAACTACAAAGTAAATATTACAAAGCAACATGGATTTGCAAAAAAAAGACAGTTATTAAGGTTCACAATATCCAATCATATTATTTCCGTAGTCGGGTTAATTTTTATTTACTTATTTTTTGACGTATGGTATCGTCTGACGAATACTAAATACGTAACTAACTCGATGCAAATACGATACGAATACTATACGATAATGCGTAAATTCCTGCTAAGGGCACAGATTTCTTGACAAAAATCCGCGTCTTAATCGTAAAAGGTGCAATTTTATTATGAAGTATCGAATTTTTGCACAAAATAATTCAAAAGGCGAAATCCATTAACCCTTAATGGCGGCCATAAAGGCAAAAATTAAGCGCTTCATAAAATTTTAGTACACACCTAAACGTCACGACGGCTTTACCTATATTTTGCTTTGTATGATTTTTTATATTTCTCATGTATTGTACTGGCTTTCGCTCGCAGCTTTGACCGTGTTGAACTAATTTTAGAGTAATAAATCCAGTAGCACTCAGGGATAATATTCTTCTTCTTAATCGTTACACTCTTGGCAGAGTGGTCGTGGTCGTCACGTCAGGGTGTGTGGCTCGCTTGACAATCCTGCGCCACTCCTCTCTGATTGCTGCTTTCCTGGTGCACGTATATAATGAACCATCCAGTACTGCTTTGACCTGGTCCGTCCAACGCATCGGTGATCTCCCTCGCGCCCTAGTGCCCTCAACCTTCCCCTGCACCACAAGGCGCTCGATGGACATTTCTCCACGCCGCGACACGTGTCCGAAAAACGTGAGGATGCGAGACTGCTCTATAGAAGACAACCGCTGCTTGATGCCGAGTTCTTGTAGTATGGACTGGTTGGTGCGAAACTCTGTCCATGAAACTCCAAGCATTTTTCTCCAGCACCACATCTCAAGAGCGTCTATCCTCTTCTTCTCGCTTTCTCGTAGCGTCCACGTCTCCGCGGCGTATAAAAATATGGGGAATATTAGCGCTCTGACGAGCCGGGTTTTGGTGGCTTTCGTAATATTACGGTTTCCCCAGATCTTTTTTAATTTGTCCATCGCAGATCTAGATATTTCCATGCGGCGTTTGATCTCGTCCATACATCCACCATTGTTTGTGATTAGCGCCCCAAGATAGATATATGACTGGACAACGTCACAGTTCGCTATTCGTGAGACCTCTGGCGAATTATTATTGAGACGATCCACAATCATGATTTTTGTTTTGCTCCGATTGATCTTTAGTCCGAACTCGAGACTGGTGGTTTCCAGGGATAATATAGCTATCTAATTGTCAGTTTTTAGAATCGGATCTGTTACTAAAGAGACTATGTTTATTCTCTTGCACCCAAACTGAACAAACTACCTTTTCATAATGTTATTATCTATTAAATCTTCAAGAAATCTTTCTTAAATAACCCGTGAGTGAAACTTAAATAACTAAAAATACTTGTGTATGTACCTACTAAGTAGAAGTTTGTAATTGGGGCTCACATGAGCTCAATACGGAAGACTCTAATTTCAACACTACAGTCGATTGTACCCAAATATGTAAAGTACATAGTATAACCATATAATGCAGTTTGGGCGTGGATAATTATGAATTTCCAGAAATTTTAGCTACTGTATAGAGTGCAAATAAATAAATAAAATAAGTACCTATCGTCCCATTGCTCAAATAATGTATTTAAAGGTTTTAATTGTGTCGCTGGTATTTATAAAGTTATGAACATTTTTAGACTACAGACATGAATAAGCGCTTATCCCATGATTCAGTTTAAATCCGAAATCAACGCTCAAGATGGACGATTATCTCCAAAATTATCCACTTTTATGTGTCTCTATCAATCTTTTTAATGTCCCTGTGGCGAAGAGGAGGCATTACGAAAAATTGCAAAAGTTTTATGATCCCCTGAAATTACTATCTCTTCGCAGAGAATACCTATCAATGAAGGTTTTAAATATCTGTTCTCAAGTAATTTAATGAACATCGTATGCACAATTTTTTTATAGTGTATTTTACAAGTTTCAGAAATGTAAATATATGCCCACTTTTCAAATATTTTTAGGCGACAATTCATTAATGCAGCGACCATATAATAATATAGTCGCTGATTTTATGCAAATAAGTTAATGTCAGCCGCGTAAATTTTAATTCTCGTTTTCTGGAACGACAACAATACAACCACAATCAACGTCAACAGCTGAGTCGACTGACGATATGAATAGATAATAATATACAGTTTATAGTTACCTATTATACATATGATATCTGGTAAAAAAATGCACAGTGGACGATAGCCTAGTTGGGAATAGAACGGTCTGCCGAGACAATGTCCGGAGGTTCAAAAATCAAAATCCAAGGCACACACCTCTGACTTTTCGAAGGTAGGTACATGTGTATTGTTTATCAGTTAATTATGGTTCGCTTTAACGGTGAAGGAAAATATCGTGAGGAAACCTACATACCTGAGAATTCAACATAAGAATTTCGAGAGTATGTGAAGTCTGCCAACCCGCACTAGGCCAGCGTGGTGGACTAAGGCCTTAACCCTCTCAGTTGTAGAGGAGGCCCGTGCTCAGCAGTGGGCAGTATATAATACAGGGCTGATGGCATTGCATTCTAAAAAAATACGGATTCGGCGTGTTACGACTGACATCATTATAGATCGACTAGTTCCACTTCGACCCTCGATGTTACGAACACCGATGCAAAAATTTAATCACACCGGATACCATAACAACATACTGAATCTCACGCCTTTATTCTCAATTTTAAAATGTATTATTTGCATAAATATATGAACTGCTCTAAACAAAATAAAAATACATGTAATTATTTTTGTAATATCCTCTATACCTATTATATACCTTTAAACTGATTTTGAAAAGAGCAACTCTAGAGTTTCTTCTTCGGGTCGTCATCGCTTATGTAGCTAGTGAAAGGCAGGTAGGTTAGCTAGGCTAGGGCCTGTGTAGTGTCCTCACCGGTGAGGATCGCGCCTCGTTCCTGTCATTATTTTTTAATAAAAATGATCTCTTTTTTATATCCCCTTTCCTGCCAGCCCGAGCTGGCTTTTTGTTCACTTTTCGTCATTGATTTTACTCATAATAAACATGTCGGTAGTTATATAAGTTACCTTTGGTATTAATAATAATTATTATAATCAATTTAATGTATCTTGACTATCATAAGTGCAACTATGTTCGCCTACGTGATGAATAAAGTCTATTATTTTATTTTTTATTTTTGGACACTGTTACATATAGGTACGCTGCAAACTGCTATTATATCTGGGCCCCAAATTCACGAGGGAATGTTTACAGTCAAAGCCATAAAACTTACAATACTGAAAATACACGGGTTACTGGGACTACGATACCTATAGATGAAATGGTTCTAAAAGATTTACCAGTAATTGTGGACTATATTTTGGATGTGACAGGATCGACACAACTTGGCTACGTAGCACACGCACAAGGAGGTGCCTTACTTTTATTTCTTTGTGCGAAGAAACCTGAATACAACGATAAATTTAGCTCCGCAGTTGACTTAACCATGGCAACCTCTCAGTGATCGCACTAGAAAAAGAACTATCCCCGCTAATGACTTTTGCTAGCGAATCTGGTCTCAACGTTGAACTGTTTCCCAGGGGCGGGTCGGTTTAGATAGCAGCACAATTGCTTTGTGGCAATTTATTAGCTTATCTACTATGTTCTACGTACATTTTTGCAACATTTGGTTACAACTTTCAAATCACACCGAATGTTTTGATCGATGTGGTTGGCCTTGATCGTTGTGGAACACTGTATTTGTCAAACGCTTCGATTTTATTTTTAGTACCTAATTATTATTATATTTTTTTTGTAGGCATCGTCTTGGCTGTGCCTCTGGCATTGCTTTAGTCCATGGGCGGCGGATGCTGCTTACCATCAGACGGACCGCTTGCTCGTTTGCCTACTAAGGCAATAAAAACAAATGTTCCGAAGTATATAACGCCTGTAGTAGGTACTTTCGATGTTGAATAACAACACCTACGAATGTTTATAAATAGCGTGTTTTGCTTGATAATATTATATCGAAATGTTTCATATTCCCATCTTTCAATATAATTTAAATCAAATATTATATTTAAAAAAAAAACATAATGCCTGTGAAACTAATGCTTGAAGTCTTTAAAAACTCATTAGCGAAGAAAGGGGTGACGGCCATCAGTAGTATTCGTAGTTACGATGTGAAGAATAACTCGCAACATTTTTTATTGTGAACTTAATATTATACAATATTATTGTTTTAATAAAATATAACCAAATTGTTGATTTGTTTCGAACCTCTTTAATGCCCTACTGTTAGTATGATTTTATGACAATTGTATTCATTAAAACAGGATACCGAAAAAATGCCAAAAATACCGAAAAAATACCAAAACATACCGAAAAATAGCCACAATGCTTTTCTACAAGCTTTAACGCTAATAGAAAACAAAAAAATTAAACCGCCTTCCAAAACAACAAAAAAACACTAAAAACCGAAAAATAATTTAACATTACCTATATTCGTGACTAATGTCAATTGCTAGCTAAGCTAGATAAATACATGAACAAATATACGATAACATTACTTACATGCTGGTTACCAATTTTGAAGTCGGTGCCTAAAATTACCACTACCTAATTGCCCATTAATATTTTTGCAAGTTTGGTTTAAAAACAAACTGCTCAACCGATTTTGATAAAAAATCTATGTGTCCAAACTGGAAGTACTATATTCTTTATATATAATAATAATACCAGCCCTGTATTATATACTGCCCACTGCTGAGCACGGGCCTCCTCTACTACCGAGAGGGGTTAGGCCTTAGTCCACCACGCTGGCCTAGTGCGGATTGGCAGACTTCACATACCCTCGAAATTCCTATCGAGAATTGACAACATTTCATTTTTTCAATATACTCAAATGTTTATACTATATGATACTTGATCTAAAATTATGAGACCCATATTTTTTCTTTTTTCATACTTCAGATATTTTCATTCATGATTTTCACTTTGAATTTTGCCTTATTCTAAAGCGTCGTAAGCACCAAATGACGTCATATATACGGCTCAAGACGTAATAGCCTTTGCTTTGCAATACAAAAAACCGCCAAGTGGCAACTCAACAACAACTACTTTTGTAATTTGTCATCCAGTTGGCGACATACGATATACCCAGTACTCAGTACTTACATATCTACTTAAATAGTATGAATAGCCAGGAACCTACTTCATTCGACCGTATGTGTGACGTCATCAATCATTTTTCGGTTTTTATTTTTTATCTCCGAAATTAAGTATTAAAAAAAAAATATAAAAATATAATCGTATTCAGAATTGAAAAATTAAGAAACGGTATTTTTGTTTTAGGCACGTTTAGATTTTGAAATGTTGTCAATTCTCAGGTATGTAGGTTTCCTCACGATGTTTTCCTTCACCGTTAAAGCGAACGATAATTGATACACAATACACACATAACTTCGAAAAGTCAGAGGTGTGTGCCGTGGGTTTCGAACCTCCGGACATTGTCTCGGCAGACCGTTCCATTCCCAACTAGGCTATCGTCCACTTAATGAAAAAAAATACTTAGGTATACTTAATGAAAAAAGACTTTTCCAAATAGATCAATAAATGATGGAGTTCTGATGCAACAAATATGAAATTACGCCTCTGTCTACCTCTGAAAAGAGAAAAAGGAGTGATGTTATTTTTATATGTACGTACAAAATAGACCGAACAAAATCCAATGCGAAAACACCACTGAAAAAGTCACAAAAAGCAACATTCGCAATTTCGTATACTTGGACGATATACTTTTTAAGTTATTTTGACTTTAAAACCTAACTACTCAATCGATTTTGATAAAAATTCTATGGGACCAATCTGGAAGTATATTCTTTGTAATGAAAATAATTTTCCAAATCGGCCAATAAATGACGGAGTTCAGAGGTAACAAACATAAAAAGAAAAACATACACGTCGAATTGAGAATCTCCTTCTTTTTGAAGTCGGTTAAAAAATGAATGTGAATGACATAACTATCCGATCGATAAGTCTTTCTCACGGATACGTTATTTCCATATTTTTTTTTTCTATTCCATTGGCGTTAAAGCTTGTAGAAAAGCATCTTGGCTACGGGCTCTGAACAATAAAGAGCATGTTGACTGCTGGTGCTTGGCTGCTGAGCCTACTGCGGTATCTATAAATTTGAATTGAAATTTACAACATAAAAAAAGGAATAACTGACGAATTGTGAAGGATTTAATTCACTGTTACTCCTCTAGACGTGTGTAGTAAGTACCCAGTTAGTCTTTATACCTATATTATGAAAAGTAGTATTATTTGTACACACACACACTCACGTCTTTTTATCTCCGAAGGGGTAAGTGCAACTAAGTGCACCCACTTTAGGGGGCGAGCCGAACCCGAGACCTCAGGATTGCAGTCGTACCGTAATACAACTACGCCACCGAGGCAGTCAGTATTGTTTGTCTTTACTGAAATATTTCTAGATCATAATTTATTCCGGTGTAGGAGAATTCGGGTAAAGAGCGACATATTTGGAGTGCAGGAATCGAACCTGCAGAGGTCGGACTGACGCCACGTACATACCTATCTTCGTCGATTAAAAACATTAGAGGAACAATAATTCGAAATTGTGATGTTTTGAGTATTTAGTTTCAACTTTTAATATGCTACTTTAACATACCATATAGCAGCCCTGTAATATCGCACCTTTAGGACGAAAACGACACAATTCAAAAGAATCGAACATTGAGTTATCCTCATAAAATTACTTAAAACGAAATTTTCAATACAACAATAGTTCAAACACCGCCATATTCAAGTTGGAAAAGGACAAAACTATTATATCGGTCCCTTTTTTATTATATTATTTTCATAAAAAAGGGACCAGTTTTAAGTCATTTTAT
Source organism: Sphinx pinastri (assembly GCA_947568825.1). Classification (NCBI taxonomy): domain Eukaryota; kingdom Metazoa; phylum Arthropoda; class Insecta; order Lepidoptera; family Sphingidae; genus Sphinx; species Sphinx pinastri. The sequence goes on from OX387617.1 coordinate 1,127,972, forward strand.
GACGATAACCCAATTTTATATGTTTTTGAATTGCGTCGTTTTCGTCCTAAAGGTGCGATATATACTGCCTACCTACTGCTGAGCAGGGGCCTCCTCTACTAGTGAGAGGGTTTAGGCCTTAGTCCACCACGTTGGCCTAGTGCGGGTTGGTCTACCAAATGCTACTATAACTGTTTCAAAATTATTTCGTTTTATTATTTTTATTTAATACCTAATATTATGCAGATATAAGATACATTGTGGTAGCTAAGAATGGAGGCTTACTGTAGTTAGTGAGTAGGTAATTTTATGACGAATGTTCCAACAATGAAGTAGAAATATAGTACCTAATATTAACGATAAACTATTGCAATAAGACTCAATATTCAATTGAGAATTGCAGGGTCACATTGGAAAAGTCAAAAAGTACTTAGTAAATAGTTAGATACTATTTAACAAGTAATGGACTTTAGATTGGGATATTGCGAAATAAACTTAACGTACCTACAGGATAGGAGAAGATAGAGTAGAATTTGTTTTTCTATAACGGAATAACTTGTTTCCTGTCTTTTAGAACTAAAATCTAAGTGGAACAGTAACAACAGCAAATCAGAACGATTTATTATTCTGTATAGTGTATAGCCAAAGAGTTCTAACTACCTGTACTGTTTATGTAATGTCTTTGTGTATAGCTAACTCAAAGCACGTGATTTTAAAAATGTTATGCAATGCCTGCAAGCTTAGATTCATTATAATAATAATATAATTAATCTAAGCCTGCTAGTTAATTAATCCGACTGAAGTCGTATAACGTATTGTTATGTAAAATTGTTTATATTTTTTTGTGTTCATAACATTTTTATTATCGTTTAGATTCAGCACATAAAAATAAATCAGCTCGAAAGGCTCAAAAACTTCACGCTACGAATGAGTTTTCCAGAACATACTTAGCCATAGTTTATTTCTATACTTTTTAGCGGCACAATAACTTATAAAAAAAACAATAATACGTAAATTAACAATTACGTTTCCACAAAGTGTAACATGTGTTATTCCTGAGATGTTTTAGCGAATATTTAGATATTTAAATAAGTGTATAAAATAAATCGACCAGTAAATCATACAGCTATTTCTGGTTATACCGGCTGCATAGTTTGTAAACCTTTGCTCCACCGCGACGTAGGGTAAAGTAGGGTAATACCGGTCAGGTGACAATACCGGTCACCACACTATCTTCCTAATAATAGTGTTTACGCACACGTACACACACATAGAGGGTAGCGCGAGTGTTCCCGACGCCAACGCACCACCCCCCGCGCAGTTGCGATCATGCGTTGTTGAGAACCGCAAGTCAATTTATTTCGCGCCCATGTTTTGTTATTATTTGGCCGCGGAATATAAGTGGTAAGTGTCATTATTTTTGTGTTTCTTCTTTTGACAGTGACAGTTTTAGTTACTAAGTTATTTAGTTATCCATGTAACGATAAATTTCAACCACTTTGTAACGGGTTTTTAAAATAATTATTGTTAATTAAGAAAATGTACAGGCGGCTAATGCCGGTCACGGTGACCGGTATTACACGCAACGCAATCATTGTTTTTTTTTTTCAGTTTTATTACTTTTGGTCTATTTTATTTTTCTTTATAGGATGTCGGGATCTCGGAGAAGGAGCCAAGGATTGAAAGTAAAATGGAACCAAGATGATTTGAAACGGGCATTAAAACTTGTTGAAGATGGAACAGCAATAAGAGAGGCAGATCGAACTTGTGGCGTCCCATTTACAATTCTCCAACAAGGACTGAAACACAATGAAGCTTTGAAAGAAAAAGAAGTAAGAAGAGCAACTAGGGAAAAGAAAAAAGAAAAAAATGATCCTAAAACAACTGTAGGAAAAAAGACAGCAACGAAAAGATCAGCTAAATCTTTTAAGAAAGAAGAAAAAAGAAAGAAACAAAGGCGAAAAAAGAGTTCGAAAGAAAGATAAGAATAACCAGCAATCTTCGTCATGATCTGACATTGATATGGTTGATATGTATGATGATGACAAAGATATTGATGTCAAAGACGAAGAAAACAAATGCATGTTGTGTGATGATTACCTACGGCCAGAATAACGAGCTTTGGTACAGGTGCATTCAGTGTGGGGGTTAGGCTCATGCTCAGTGCACAGGTTTTGAGTCCCCCAAAGACTACGTTTGTGATTTTTGCCGCTAAAACGCTAGACCGGTATTGCCAACCTGCCGACCGGAATTGTCCGCCATATCTGGCAATACCGGTCAAAACTATATTTTTTTAAAAAGTGAATTGTACAAATATTTTTATTAATATTGATCTCAATGGTTGTGATTACGTTAGAAGAATACTTTAAGTTTATATTTTATGTCAGATTCTTTAATAAAAGTTGATTATTTACTGATTAAAAGTTGATTTATCTTAAATGACCGGTATTACCCTTCCTTACCCTAATTAAACAGCTGTTATTGACTTTGACAAATAGAATGGCAAAAACTCGCGCCATTTGTTATTACTTAGTACTTACCATAGATTATTATTAATACTGTACTTACTCTCCAGTAGCCGCGTAGCTTTGCCGCGAAGCGATTTACGGTTTCATTGGTCTGCGATGTTTGATAAATTGATAACGGGTCGCCGGTAGATTGTGGACAAGGTCAAAATATTTTCGATACAGATTATTCTTTTCGATGTTTATCGGCTAAGTTCATGTGTGGTGACAAGTGGAAGGCTCGGAAAAATGTCGCTCAGAAATCTGTTGCTAAGGTAGGTCAGTTATTTGTATAATCCGGTTTCCAGATTCTAATAATTTATTCCACTTTATCAACATGTCAAAATAAGCTTTGAATGTTCATTTATGATCTTCTTGATAACTGCTTCATTTATTTATTGGCAAATTTCCATCAAGGTGTAACGAAGAATTTTACAATATAATTCGACTAAATGAGAGACCCAGATATTAGATAGAATGCATTGTAAGTAACCTAAGTAGGTATATAATTTTATGTAGTGTATTCAGGATATTGACACTTTTTACTTATTAAACAACCTTACAAGTGAAAGAAATAATGCATAGATTCATAAAAAACAGTGTACAATACTATAGGAAGTAACTATAGGAATTTAAAACCGAAGCAATATTAAATATTAAAAAAAATGTGACCTAGGAAGATTCCTTAAAAATATGTAACTTATTTTGTTTTTAATATTTATAGAAGTTTGATGCCAGGGTCCTCCAATTCAATGTATGGCATGCTGAAGTTGATCCATTGATTCTTATATTTTATTTTAAAATGTCACATCAGATCATTTTGCCCCATTAGCAAATATCTGATGAAATTTGCAGTGAAATATCTAGCATTCATGTTTTACAGACTTTTGTTAAGTCATATTGTTTCGACAACATGCATTAAACACTTTCTTGCAACAATCCTACATTAATAAGAGCCCATGGAAATAATAATTAATAAGTTATTTCTCTTTTCAGAACAATAACAAAAAAGAACAAATTTATCAACTTTGCCTCAATAGCAACCAGTAATGAAGGTCCGCAGGGCGACCAGAACAAATATGAACAAAATAGAGGTTACAGGAGAGTTGTTACGGGTGCCATACTTGGATCTGTGCTCGTTGGTTCTGCTGTGGCAGGTAAATTTGTGTATATCTTGTAGTTTTACAGAGAAAGTAATGAATAATTAATAGTAATTTTTGGAAGGAATACTAGATGGACTATGGGTAGGATTACTGGACTGAGTATGAATAGTTTGCACACAAAAGCTAGTTGCCTCAAGTGTATGCTAAAGAAGGGTGAGTGAGTTTAAGGTGAATCAAAAGAGTATTCCAATAACAGTTGCATTTAAATACTGCTTATAATGGTCTTCTGCAGTTTACAACTACTGGACATAATTAGACTTAACATCTTATGTCTCAGCATCACGAGCTCAGTGGCATGCCACACAGTACTTTTTAACTCAAAGTACTGGATGGTGTTGCTACTGCTTATCGGTGGTCGTGTTGCTTACCATCAGGTGAACGGCATGCTCGTTTTGTCATTCAATGTGATAAAAAATATGCTTCATAAGGCAACCAATAGTTTACATGTGGAATATATTATAGTGGCATAGTGTATGTTCGTGCCGCCTGGGATGGACCCAAAATTTGTCACACCATGGCACCAAATAAAAGGCATTTCAACATATGTATAAGAATCATGTGGACAATATGGGAATATTTCATAACCTTTCTCATTTCCCTACAATACATGGGTAAAGTACAAGGCTGAATTTCGAAGGTATGTGAAGTCCGCCAACCCGCACTAGGCCAGCGTGGTGGACTAAGGCCTAAAACCTTCTCAGTAGTAGAGGAGGCCCGTGCTCAGCAGTGGGCAGTATATAATACAGGGCTGATTGCATTGGATTGCATTACATAGGTAAAGTGATTCAAACATTCTAGATAATAGTATAAAAATGCTGAATAACAGCAACATCCATAATTATTTTTGTATATTTAGTTTGTTACAACACTAAACCTAATTCTTGGCATTGTGGTTCCGGACTTTATCTTAAACAAACAAATGTATATGTAAATAATATGCTGCAATAATATTTGTCTTGTCTCAAAACAAACTCTTATCTCTACTATTATTCAATTTTAATGGGACTCTGTATAAATTGTTTTTAGAATGTCTGTTTGTTTGGGATTCAAAAACGTCATACAATCACTTTTTTTATTATCTTAATACTTGTTTACTTAGTATCAGCTGGCTGATTATAAAAATATTTTGAGCATATTTTTATATTTTTATTTCATTATATATTTTTTATTGTTGCAGTCATAAAACGTTTTTTGGAAAAGAGTATGTATTTTTTAATATATACATGTTTGTATTTTGTTTTGTTTCAAGCATAGATATTAGCCTTTTTAAAAACAAATTGGATCACAGTAAGCTTTTTGGCATGTAGGTACTTAGTAAATGTATTCACTATTTTCTTTATCATTTTTGTCATCTAAATTAACTAGACATGTCTTGTTATGATAGACATTTATATGAGTGTTATAAGCAGATTTTTTTTTACTTTGTATTAAAGTTCAATTTTCTGAAACTACTGCTCTGATCCTTAACATGTTTTAACTTTTGGGAAGCTACATTATTCCTATTTATTAAGCTACTTTTACTCCTAGAACGGATTTTAACAATAGTAAAATACCATAGTATACCATAAAAATAAGGTGTAGCATAAATCTATGTTTTTTAGATTACAATATATATTGGATATAGTATTTTAGACCTTTTATTGCTTTTAGTGTTAACTAAACTTTGTTCTGCTTTAATACTTCATGTTTCTCCTATCTTCGGCATTTATAATAATACAACCATTAAAGCATGAATAAGCATGCAGTGATGGATATAAAAAGATTTTTCTCTTGTTGAAACTGAATGTTTGTTACTTACCTATGCACTAGCTTCGTTATGGACATTGTCTTATAGTTATAGGTATCACCAAAAACACTGTCATTATATTTTTGTTAACATAAATTACTAAAAGTAGTTACATTTATTGGTCCATGTGAACATTCACTATTTAATATTGTGATAAAAAAAAGTTAATGTAAGACGTGTTTTCAGATCAAGTAAAGAATAAAGAGTTGAACAAAGATATAAGTGATGATCTCAGAGTGGAAGCGGGTGTGAAGCGCCCTGACTTACCCACGTACAGGGCTGAGGAAGTCAGCAAGCATGATAATACGTAAGTTGCTCTCTAGCCTGTACCTGCCCACCATCATTTAAATTAATGAAAAATTAATATTGAGTACTAGGGAGTACAAATAATTCTGTTTTGACGAGACAAACTACATACTTGAGCTGGAACAGTTTTAGAAGTAATTTCCAGATGCTTTGTTGAATTGGTTAATACCAGCAAGAAACTGTGAAATACAAAGGTAATTATTTCAGTGCAATAAGGGTCAAATGGTTTACACATACTTTATTCTTACATCTGGCTATATTCAGCTCCTATCTGTCGAGGCAACACATTTGTTCAAGCATTTCTCAAAATATAAGGCCAGTTTCTTACACTATATTCTTTGATTAATTATATACCTAGATAGAGTGACGCGCTACAATGAAACTAAAACAAACAGGCCAACTTTTCTTAAGCTAGTATGCGTGACAGCTGTGTCATACGCTATCGCTGCATCATTCTGCGTATCCTTGTGTGCGCGCATAATGATACCAGTTATAAACATGGTTTCTATTAAAACGGGGAGATAATTATATCCATGAAAAACAACAAAAAATAATTCACTCGAACTCATTTAGCAGGCAACAGTTGGCCTCTATTTTTTTCGACGCGTTTGAAACGTTCAGTGTCTATCTAGGTATATAATTAATCAAAGACTATATTCTTAAAAGATATAGTTAAGAGAAATATATATATAAACACCAGTATTTCCATCTCACAACTCATTCCCTTTTTTCAGTAAAAGTTTCTGGGTAACGTACAAGCATGGAGTGTACGACATCACCAAGTTCCTTCCGTCGCACCCGGGCGGGGAACAGATCCTGAACGCGGCCGGGCTCAGTATTGAGCCATTCTGGAATGTGTACGGGATGCACAAGACACCTGAGGTGTTTGCGTTGCTCGAGTCTTATAGGGTTGGTCAGTATTAGTTATTCAGACATCATATTTAATTGGTTAATTGGTAGCATACTTTAATTGTGAACTCAGTTGTTCAAACTCTAGACCAAATCAGAATTCCATATCCAAGTCGGAGAACTAAAATTGGTATAGAATAATATAGACAGTTGATCGTAATTGGATTTTGTTACCATAAGACGACAAGTCCCCAGGTTCCCTGTTATATTACACCTACAGAATTACGTCCCTTAAGTTGCACTTCTGCTGTGCCATTTGATTATAAAGACATTGCCTATAATAGAATTATAAATATAGTAATAGATATTAAAACTAATGAGAATGGTTAGTCTATAAACATTACTTAAAAAAAATATAATTAAAAGTTATAGTAGCCAATACAGATACTAATAGGGTATTTTCCTATTTTCTATTTTGTACATTATTTTATATGTAACAGAAAATAATACGAAAAATAAATTCTTCTGTGAAATGAGCATCAAAATTGGTTGAAAAATATAGCAGTTATTCACATTTTAAATATTGTCGTGCGTAAAAGTGGGGCCGTGGTGGGAATATCGTGCTATCTCTTTCGCACGCACGCAGCTTTATGACCGGTGACACCCGGTGACGTCACAGTCTGATATTACTGTTATTTGACAATAACTTAATACCCCTTTTACCAAATGTCAAAGCTTTATAACTTACTTATTATTGCACCAATTTCAAAAATTCTTTTGCTTTTGAAGATTTTGAATGTCATTCATTTTTGATAAATGTATTAAAAAATAGTAGTGAACCACTGTATTACTTTCAGGCAACCTCCACGACGACGACGTGGTGGACCACTCGGACGAGGAGATGTGGGTGCGAGAGCCGACGAGGGACCGGCGGCTGGTCGTGAAGACCGCGCGTCCTTTCAACGCAGAGATACCGCCCAAGCTGCAGATACAACACCTGGACACGCCCAAGTACGTTCAAATTTATATCACACACACACACACACACATACACATTCACACCTTTCATGCATAAAGGGCTAGGCAGTCAAATTGTGCACAGACTTTTTGCTACAGCAATAGTATATATTATTTATTTTATTTTTTATTAGTATATTAGTACTGCCTCGGTGGCGTAGTAGTATTACGGTACGACTGCAATGCTGAGGTGTCGGGTTCGACCCCCGGGTCGGGCAAAGTGATATTGGATTTTTCTATTCAATATAAGCTCGGAGTCTGGAATTTGTGCCCGATATGGCGATAGGCTCGCCCACTATCACATGGGACGGAATACGCACGGCGAAAAGTGGGTGCATTCATTACGCCTCTGCCTACCACTTCGGGGATAAAAGGCGTGAGTGTGTGTGTCAATAGTATATTTGAAGCTTTTTAATGTATAGCATCCAAATCAGGGGCTTCTGAACTTGAGTCGAACAGCTTTCGTCACGCAGTAATTTGGCTGAGCGCGGGAGCTCGATACACAAATATTTACTTCGAAAATGATGTCCTCGAAATACTATTTATTAATTGTTCCTAATATTTTATAGTCCCCGTTAATATAGCTCTAACAGAAACCCATTGAGTGTGTTTTTGTTTGCAGCGAGTTATTTTACGTCCGTCAACACATGCCTGTTCCAGAGCTGGACGCGGCGACTCACCGCGTGAAAGTGTCGGTGGGGGGTCGCGACCCCCGCACCTTCAGTCTACAGCAACTCCAACAGTTCCCGCGCGTCACGTTACGGGCTGCGCTAATGTGTGCAGGGAACAGGCGCAGTGAAATGAATAAGGTTCTAATAGAATTAGCTTAGAGCTAACTTTATGGTCTGAAGTTTGTCTACCCGAAATCTAGACGTTCTGAAGCGTTCGTTTATGCTTTGCTTTAGGCCGCTCGAAAAGATTGAGTTAATGGTATGTTAGCACGTAACGTATGCAAGGCTTCTAAGTGATATTTAATAGAGTGAAATTAGGTACAGAATACCTCAAAGTATTAAACACATTCATTAATTGTAAAAGTAAATTAAATTATTTTCCTGAAATTGCCTATATTGCAGTAGTATGTGGAAATCTATAATAAACAATAGTATTAATTATATGAAAAGCAGGTGAAGCCGGTGAAGGGCCTGGATTGGGCTGGTGGTGCCATCAGCAATGCCACGTGGACTGGGGTGAGGCTGAGAGACGTGTTGTTGCACTGTGGGGTTGACCCCACAGATACCAAAGGCAAGCATGTCATTGTGAGTATGCGGAATATGTAAGTTATCAACAATGCCAATAAATTTTAATTTCTCTACATAAAGAATTTATGGTATCAACTATTGATCTACTTCAAGTTTTAGTAAATTACCTCCATCGAGAATTTAAACCAGGAGCTGATCCAGTATATGTGTAAAGGAGTAATTTCTGTTTCCCTTATTCAGATCATACAGGATGCAACTAAAGCACCTTATGACGTGTAGGGGAACAGTCTAAAATTATTTTACTAAGTAAGAGAAAATTTAAAGTACTTAGGTTTTACTTGGCTTGACTACACCCGATAGTTTTTCATTTTTATTTTTTCTACATCTTAATATATATAAATCTCGTGTCACAATGTTTGTCCTCAATGGACTCCTAAACCACTTAACCGATTATAATAAAATTCGCATACCATGTGCAGTTCGATCCAACTTGAGAGATAGGATAGTTTAAATCTCAAATTATAGTCGCAATTTTAATTTATTGCTAATTATTTGTCTGTTATTATTTGACAGTCACAATTATCTTAACTCCAAATGATTCTAACAGATGTCGATACCTTTCGACTGGGTTGAGTAAGTAATCAATAGATGGCGCTGCTATGAATGATTCTAACAGATGTCGATACCTTTCGACTGGGTTGAGTAAGTAATCAATAGATGGCGCTGCTATGGTAAATCTACGAACGTGTCATATAAGCTACATTTTAAGCGGGACTTTTATACCGGGAAAACTCATTCACGCGGGCGGAGCCGCGGGCAAAAGCTAGTTGCAATATAAAAAGAAATCAGTTTCAAGTGAACAAACTCAAAATTTCAAATCGCATTTACGCGTTAAATTTATTGAAAAAAATATATCTTTAATTACAGTCGAGTGAAACCCTTTAATTATGTTTTTGTGAAGAGAAAATAAAAAATCGTAAGAAAACAAAAGTGTATAGGCGTTTTGAATTTGTTCAGTTACTTATGTGGCTGACTGTACAGTTGCAAGGCGCCGACATCGACGCGACGGGCGTGAACTTCAGCACGTCGATCCCGCTGGACACGGCGCTGAGCGAGGAGCGGGCGGTGCTGCTGGCCACGCACATGAACGGGTCCCCCCTGCCCCCCGACCACGGCGCGCCGCTCCGGGCCGTGGTGCCCGGGGCACCTGCTGTGAGGAGCGTCAAGTGGCTGGGTACGATATACTCTACTATTATACTATACGCACATGAACGGGTCCCCCCTGCCCCCCGACCACGGCGCGCCGCTCCGGGCCGTGGTGCCCGGGGCACCTGCTGTGAGGAGCGTCAAGTGGCTGGGTACGATATACTCTACTATTATACTATACGCACATGAACGGGTCCCCCCTGCCCCCCGACCACGGCGCGCCGCTCCGGGCCGTGGTGCCCGGGGCACCTGCTGTGAGGAGCGTCAAGTGGCTGGGTACGATATACTCTACTATTATACTATACGCACATGAACGGGTCCCCCCTGCCCCCCGACCACGGCGCGCCGCTCCGGGCCGTGGTGCCCGGGGCACCTGCTGTGAGGAGCGTCAAGTGGCTGGGTACGATATACTCTACTATTATACTATACGCACATGAACGGGTCCCCCCTGCCCCCCGACCACGGCGCGCCGCTCCGGGCCGTGGTGCCCGGGGCACCTGCTGTGAGGAGCGTCAAGTGGCTGGGTACGATATACTCTACTATTATACTATACGCACATGAACGGGTCCCCCCTGCCCCCCGACCACGGCGCGCCGCTCCGGGCCGTGGTGCCCGGGGCACCTGCTGTGAGGAGCGTCAAGTGGCTGGGTACGATATACTCTACTATTATACTATACGCACATGAACGGGTCCCCCCTGCCCCCCGACCACGGCGCGCCGCTCCGGGCCGTGGTGCCCGGGGCACCTGCTGTGAGGAGCGTCAAGTGGCTGGGTACGATATACTCTACTATTATACTATACGCACATGAACGGGTCCCCCCTGCCCCCCGACCACGGCGCGCCGCTCCGGGCCGTGGTGCCCGGGGCACCTGCTGTGAGGAGCGTCAAGTGGCTGGGTACGATATACTCTACTATTATACTATACGCACATGAACGGGTCCCCCCTGCCCCCCGACCACGGCGCGCCGCTCCGGGCCGTGGTGCCCGGGGCACCTGCTGTGAGGAGCGTCAAGTGGCTGGGTACGATATACTCTACTATTATACTATACGCACATGAACGGGTCCCCCCTGCCCCCCGACCACGGCGCGCCGCTCCGGGCCGTGGTGCCCGGGGCACCTGCTGTGAGGAGCGTCAAGTGGCTGGGTACGATATACTCTACTATTATACTATACGCACATGAACGGGTCCCCCCTGCCCCCCGACCACGGCGCGCCGCTCCGGGCCGTGGTGCCCGGGGCACCTGCTGTGAGGAGCGTCAAGTGGCTGGGTACGATATACTCTACTATTATACTATACGCACATGAACGGGTCCCCCCTGCCCCCCGACCACGGCGCGCCGCTCCGGGCCGTGGTGCCCGGGGCACCTGCTGTGAGGAGCGTCAAGTGGCTGGGTACGATATACTCTACTATTATACTATACGCACATGAACGGGTCCCCCCTGCCCCCCGACCACGGCGCGCCGCTCCGGGCCGTGGTGCCCGGGGCACCTGCTGTGAGGAGCGTCAAGTGGCTGGGTACGATATACTCTACTATTATACTATACGCACATGAACGGGTCCCCCCTGCCCCCCGACCACGGCGCGCCGCTCCGGGCCGTGGTGCCCGGGGCACCTGCTGTGAGGAGCGTCAAGTGGCTGGGTACGATATACTCTACTATTATACTATACGCACATGAACGGGTCCCCCCTGCCCCCCGACCACGGCGCGCCGCTCCGGGCCGTGGTGCCCGGGGCACCTGCTGTGAGGAGCGTCAAGTGGCTGGGTACGATATACTCTACTATTATACTATACGCACATGAACGGGTCCCCCCTGCCCCCCGACCACGGCGCGCCGCTCCGGGCCGTGGTGCCCGGGGCACCTGCTGTGAGGAGCGTCAAGTGGCTGGGTACGATATACTCTACTATTATACTATACGCACATGAACGGGTCCCCCCTGCCCCCCGACCACGGCGCGCCGCTCCGGGCCGTGGTGCCCGGGGCACCTGCTGTGAGGAGCGTCAAGTGGCTGGGTACGATATACTCTACTATTATACTATACGCACATGAACGGGTCCCCCCTGCCCCCCGACCACGGCGCGCCGCTCCGGGCCGTGGTGCCCGGGGCACCTGCTGTGAGGAGCGTCAAGTGGCTGGGTACGATATACTCAGCTTTTTATATAATTATCCTGCACAAAAAAATGTATCTTCTTATTAATAATATAAATGCGAAAATTTGTGAAATTTTTTGGATTTTTTTTAGAGGTAAACGGATGTCTGAACGGATTTAGATGACATTTGGCACACGGGTAGATCATGTCCTGAAATATCACATAGGCTTCTTTTTATCCCTGTAATTTGTTCCCATGGGAAATAATCTATATTGTTTACCTGATTCTTTAAGTAGATGGCGCTGGCGTCTTACTGTGTTTTAGGGACATTTGTAGCGGGATAGGCTTTTTCGCGAGCGAAGCCGCGAGCAACACCTAGTAGTAATATTAGATATCCATCCAATAGGCATACATTTCAAACAAAAGCAATCCAGATGTTACTTGAAAAAATGTACACAAAATTTTGCCCATCCTGATCATTGAAGCTGGATAGATACCCATATTTACAGCTATAATACCAATTTACGCAATTCCTTTTCCCCTAGAATCAATAACAGTATCAGAATTGGAGTCTCCATCTCACTGGCATCAGAAGGACTACCGCGCGTTCAATCCATCTAAGACTTGGGAAACGGCTGATTTCTCCACCGCGCCGCCCGTCTACAGCCTGCCGGTCACCTCCGCTATTTGTGACCCTGGGGATGGAGAGCAGGTCAAGGTCAAGAATGGACATGTGGAGGTCAGAGGTGAGATCATTGTATAATTCTTAAAATGATGGCTTTCCAAAACCCTTAAAATCTTTATAAAATGCCAGCTGCACTAAACTAACTGACGAATTGACTAAAAAATGTGAAAGAAAAAATAATTTATTTTAAGTTCCAATAAACGCCGTCAATTTATGTAAGCATTGTCTATACTAACATTATAAAGAGGAAAGATTTGATTGTTTGTTTGCATTGAATAGGCTTCGAAACTGCTGGATCGATATAAAAATTCTATCACCAATATAAAGGTACATTATCAGCGAATAACATAGGCTACTTTTTATCCTGGGGATATGTAAAGCGGGACTTTTATCCTGGAAAAACTCATTCACGCGGGCGGAGCCGCGAGCAGAAGTTTATTCTTAATATAGCTACATTGCCAATAAAAATGAGTGTTTTTATTTATGTAATATTTATTGTCCCAGGCTACGCGTATTCTGGCGGTGGAGCGAAGATAATGCGCGTGGACATCAGCGCAGACCGCGGCGTCACCTGGGTGGAGGCGCAGCACCTCGTCAGCGACGACGCGCCGCCCAGCACACACTACGGCTGGACGCTCTGGACAGCCACCATACCGGTGGAACAGGGACAGGCTCAGGTGAGTGTGATAATGCGCGTGGACATCAGCGCAGACCGCGGCGTCACCTGGGTGGAGGCGCAGCACCTCGTCAGCGACGACGCGCCGCCCAGCACACACTACGGCTGGACGCTCTGGACAGCCACCATACCGGTGGAACAGGGACAGGCTCAGGTGAGTGTGATAATGCGCGTGGACATCAGCGCAGACCGCGGCGTCACCTGGGTGGAGGCGCAGCACCTCGTCAGCGACGACGCGCCGCCCAGCACACACTACGGCTGGACGCTCTGGACAGCCACCATACCGGTGGAACAGGGACAGGCTCAGGTGAGTGTGATAATGCGCGTGGACATCAGCGCAGACCGCGGCGTCACCTGGGTGGAGGCGCAGCACCTCGTCAGCGACGACGCGCCGCCCAGCACACACTACGGCTGGACGCTCTGGACAGCCACCATACCGGTGGAACAGGGACAGGCTCAGGTGAGTGTGATAATGCGCGTGGACATCAGCGCAGACCGCGGCGTCACCTGGGTGGAGGCGCAGCACCTCGTCAGCGACGACGCGCCGCCCAGCACACACTACGGCTGGACGCTCTGGACAGCCACCATACCGGTGGAACAGGGACAGGCTCAGGTGAGTGTGATAATGCGCGTGGACATCAGCGCAGACCGCGGCGTCACCTGGGTGGAGGCGCAGCACCTCGTCAGCGACGACGCGCCGCCCAGCACACACTACGGCTGGACGCTCTGGACAGCCACCATACCGGTGGAACAGGGACAGGCTCAGGTGAGTGTGATAATGCGCGTGGACATCAGCGCAGACCGCGGCGTCACCTGGGTGGAGGCGCAGCACCTCGTCAGCGACGACGCGCCGCCCAGCACACACTACGGCTGGACGCTCTGGACAGCCACCATACCGGTGGAACAGGGACAGGCTCAGGTGAGTGTGATAATGCGCGTGGACATCAGCGCAGACCGCGGCGTCACCTGGGTGGAGGCGCAGCACCTCGTCAGCGACGACGCGCCGCCCAGCACACACTACGGCTGGACGCTCTGGACAGCCACCATACCGGTGGAACAGGGACAGGCTCAGGTGAGTGTGATAATGCGCGTGGACATCAGCGCAGACCGCGGCGTCACCTGGGTGGAGGCGCAGCACCTCGTCAGCGACGACGCGCCGCCCAGCACACACTACGGCTGGACGCTCTGGACAGCCACCATACCGGTGGAACAGGGACAGGCTCAGGTGAGTGTGATAATGCGCGTGGACATCAGCGCAGACCGCGGCGTCACCTGGGTGGAGGCGCAGCACCTCGTCAGCGACGACGCGCCGCCCAGCACACACTACGGCTGGACGCTCTGGACAGCCACCATACCGGTGGAACAGGGACAGGCTCAGGTGAGTGTGATAATGCGCGTGGACATCAGCGCAGACCGCGGCGTCACCTGGGTGGAGGCGCAGCACCTCGTCAGCGACGACGCGCCGCCCAGCACACACTACGGCTGGACGCTCTGGACAGCCACCATACCGGTGGAACAGGGACAGGCTCAGGTGAGTGTGATAATGCGCGTGGACATCAGCGCAGACCGCGGCGTCACCTGGGTGGAGGCGCAGCACCTCGTCAGCGACGACGCGCCGCCCAGCACACACTACGGCTGGACGCTCTGGACAGCCACCATACCGGTGGAACAGGGACAGGCTCAGGTGAGTGTGATAATGCGCGTGGACATCAGCGCAGACCGCGGCGTCACCTGGGTGGAGGCGCAGCACCTCGTCAGCGACGACGCGCCGCCCAGCACACACTACGGCTGGACGCTCTGGACAGCCACCATACCGGTGGAACAGGGACAGGCTCAGGTCAGTGTGGGGTATACCGGAGATAAAGTCGCTCCACCCCACCCTACCTCACAGTTTCCATTTGCCCTTCGTAAACAACACAACCTTTTTCTGGTTCATGATTGTTGTTTAAGAATTTTTTATGGTGTTTTGTATGTGTCGACTCATTTTTTATAAGTCTTATTTCCTTTTTCTAAATACAATTCGATTTCAAACTATTATTACCTTTCGAAACAAGTGTTATGTTTTTTTAGCTGGAGTTGTGGGCAAAGGCGACGGACAGTAATTTCAACACGCAGCCGGAGAAGTTTGACGACATTTGGAACATCAGAGGCATACTCAGCAACGCTTACCATAAAATCAAAATCAAATTGCAACATTAAGGTATTCCAGGAGGTTCCGATTGTTCTAATGCAAAATAAAATTTATTTGTAATGCATTAAGCTTGGAATATGCATATAAAAATTCTATTTTGTTGCTATGACATACTATTCTCGAAAGAATATCGGAATTTTCTGGCATTCGAAAATAATTATTATTATTTTGACGAAACGACTGATTATAGATAGTACATTAAATGATCAAAAATAATAACTATGTAACAAACATGTTGTGTTAGCCTCCTAGCTCCAGACTTGAGGCGAGTAAAAGGTCTGTCTCGCGACAGTGGGGAGGAGGTTTTTTTTTTATGGCGTTGAATGACGAGACGAGCATGCCGTTCGCCTGATGGTAAGCGATACGACCACCCATAAACAGTACCAACACCATCCAGCACCTTGACTTACAAAGTACTGTGTGGCATTCCACTGCGCTCGTCATCCTGAGACATAAGATGTTAAGTATCATTATGTCCAGTAGTTACACTGTCTACAATGTCCTTCAAACCGAAACACAACAGTGCATGCACACTGCTACTTGGCGGTAGAAATAGACATTGCGGTGGTACCCACCCAGACGGACTCTTACACATGAGAGACCTACCACCAGTAAAACAACACCAGTATTGAAACAACGCAGTAATATGTCTTCCTTGGTAATGGTAGCATAATTATTCTATAATGGATCATGAATTCAAAGGTAGCGGTTTTGATTCTCCAAGTTGGGCAACATTGTATGTGTTTTTCTAACACAATTTTGTCGGGATCGGATCACCTTAACGATAAGACAATATATAAAAGACGTGTCTTGTATAATATTTCCCTCTGTCAAAGGTATAGGATCAAATAATCATGCACACTTTTATAGAATTGTTATTAATGTACGTGAAACGGACAAGCGTTAAAAAGTATTTACGTGTGTGTTTATATCGACACAATACTTTTTGACTATGCGTATTGTACTTTTAATGTAGTAGTGACACTGCAAGTGGCAGAATATTTTTTTCGCATTAATAGGCACATGGCGCGTCCATTCCAGATGGTAGAAGCCCTAAGCAGTTTGCAATTTGTGTTTTCTAAAAACTGAGACAGATCATATATGCAATTTTTTTGAAAAAGTATACTTTTCAGACTCTAAATTCAACAGAGATAAGCGCAGGAGAGGACGAGAACAAATGATATCGAAAATTGCAGTTTAAGGTAGCCTGGATGCTTTTGGGTTGTAAGAAAAAAAACCTTTATTATTGCCATCTCTTCTAATTGTTTACGGAGTAAAAGAGGTATTTGTTTAAGGTTCACACAATGTTTTACAATCAAGAGTATTTTATTTTAATAAAGAGCGTAATGTATCACGATCAATCGTCCCAATTGGAACGGTTGGTCGTGATACATTTCGCTTAGGTAAATGACACAATACTATAGTTTGGGTCCAAATTAAGCTGGCCGGTTTGACAATAATATCTATACTTTAATTAATCATTGTTTAATATAAGTTAATGATTGTTAAGTTGGATCATAAATTAATGTAGTAATATTATTAAATTGTGTTTTGTTAAATTATACTTAAAAGTACATTTAAAATGTAAGGAAGATCAAGATGACCAAATAAAAAATAGAAAATTGTGAAATATGTAAGAACAAAAATATAACAATTTTTTACACTTGAGTTTTTTAAGCGACGCTTTTAATCTTTTTATCACGAACTGATTTTTGGCTTTAAAAATTCAATGTAAGATAATTTTGTTTTGATTTGAACTTAGTTTTAGAAAAAGTTGTCCCGAAAAAATGTTATACTTAATATTAAGTGTAATGTTTTTTTTTTACATATTTTTGTTACATAAAATTGGTGCAAGGACATCTTTACTTAATACTTTGGCAAAGGAGATTAAATGGCTGTTTATTTATTTTATTGATATTTTGTATATTTTTGTTTTAATAAATAGAATAAATTTGACATGTTTTTTTTACCTTTTTCTTCTTTTGCCTTTAAATTAGTTTCAAATTCATCTGACCCCAGAACGCGGATGTATCGTAACGGCGAAACTTCATACGACATACCCAAGAATAGTACCGCATCACACCGGCGTGATTGATATAGTACTTACATTATTATTTCTATGCAATACAAAAGCAGTATGTTTGCACAGACACAACTTGCCTATTTAAAGGCCCATTTAGACGGAGCAGTGATTCCTAGCAATTATCGTACGCAATTACGATATCTGTACTAATATTATAATGAAGAAAGATTTGATTGTTTGTGTGTAATGAATAAACTCAAAAACTACTGGACCGATTTTGTAAATTCTTTCACTAATAGGAAGCTACATTACTCCTGAGTGCTATAGGCTACTTTTATCTCGGTAAAACATTTTCAGGCGGGCGGAGCCGCGAGCAGAAGTCTAGTACTTAATATGTCATTGTCTTATTTCTTTTTATATCAACGCAGACAAGAATTCGCTCGCCATTGCGCATGTTCTGACGGGGTAGCTTATAAGCAATAATTGCGTACGATTATTGCTAGGAATAATTGATTTAGCCTAGGCTTGGGAAATTTTGTTGACAGACGTTTACAAGCAGTTACAGCATATTGGGTATGTACCTAGACATAAAGATAAGCTGACTACGTTATATTTACACATATTATCTTCTACTATAATAAACGATTAATTATTGTTTAATTACATAATTAATATTTGTGAGTGGAGACCTATTTCTGACATAGATTATTTATGAGGCAGAAAGGCCAGTGTTTCGGATTTAAGATCCTGATACCTACAATAAAACATTATTTTTAAGAATTAACAAAAGTTTTTGACAGTAAAAATTTAAAAATATTACCTATAGCTTGCCGTTTTTAGCAATGAAGCAATTCTAAGGATTATAAATCTTTGGATTGATGGGAATACTAATTATAATCCAAATAAATAAAAAACAAATTGCCTTTAATCCTGAAGGGATGCACAGAAGCAATTAATGCTCCCGGCCACTGTTCCATGATAGTATTAGTCATTATAATAGTAAAGAAAGTTTTCTCAAATGTTAATTGTCCGATTTGGGGATGGATCCTAGGACATATGACATTTTTTATTCTTGTGTTAGGTATTATCAAAACATCGAGTCTGCAGATATCAATATTCTTTGGCATAATCTCATTCGCATAATAAAAATGTTCGCAAAGATAATGAACCGGTTGTGAGATCTCGTATAACGAGTCAACTAACTTTGTCTCAGTTTATCGGCAGCCGATTGCGTGCGAGGTCGTCCGTACCATGTTCGTAATAAGGCGGATACGAAGTGCAAAGTTCACTGCCATACCAAAATTATCGAAACATATCCACAGTCATGGTGTACTGTTCAAACAATCAGAACATCTAAATATAGACATAAAAGGACAGTCGTTAAAGTTCCCTTTCGTGTGGCTCAGAGACAATTGCCAATGCGATGAATGCTTTCACAAATCAGCAAAGAGCCGGATTCTTGACTGGAGTAAATTTGACGTAAATGTTCAACCCATAGATGTAACTAGAGAAGGGAGTTCTATACGCGTCACTTGGACTGATGGCCACAAGTCTTCATACAATCTCGAATGGTTGAAGTTCAGAAGTTTCACTCCTGAGAACCAGAGAAAGTACAGTGACACAATTTACAAGCCCACAAAAGTGACTTGGCATGGCAAAGACTTCGAAAGAGTTTTTACTAAACACGATTACAACGAGATTCTGCGATCGGATGAAGCTCTTTACAACTGGCTACACAACTTTTCAATATATGGTGTTGCTTTGATACAAAATGCACCACATTCGGAAACTGCTGTTGACCAGATCGTTGAAAAAATCGGGTTCACGAAAAAGACTCATTATGGAGTAAAATTCGTAGTTCAACATGTACCCAACACGAGTAACGTAGCATATTTGTCAAGCAATTTGCAAATGCACACAGATTTGCCATACTATGAGTACTGTCCCGGCACAAACCTACTCCATTGCCTTGTACAGACAGCGAGTAATGGAGGGGAAAATCTGCTCTCAGACTGCCACTACGTAGCGCAGTATATGAAGGAAAATTGTCCAAAAGAATACACTCTTCTAACGGAGACAGAAGTAGAGTGGAGCGACATCGGGGTAGAGCACGGCAATGAGTTCTTCAAACTTTACCGTTCTCCTGTCATATGCCTTGATCGACACGGGGAAATTACCAGAATCAACTTCTCTATTCCCCAAAGAGGCAGTCACTTCCCAGGATCAATAGAGAAAGTGGTGCCTTGGTACAAAGCTCACCGATTATTCTTGAATTTAAATCATAAATTTTCCGCCAAATTTAAAACGCAGCCGGGTGACATACTCGCCTTTGATAATATCAGATTACTGCACGGAAGAAATGCGTACGAAGATAACGCCAATAATGTTAGGAAAATCATAGGTGCTTACTTGGATTGGGACGAGATTTACTCGCGTTTAAGATGCTTGAAGGTCAAATTGAGAAATGAAGAAGGGGTTTGCTAGCTTTATAATTAAAAAAAACGTATTTTTAAGCCGATTATAAGATAAGTCGTTTATTCATTCATTCAAAATGTTTTGATTTTTTATGTTTACGCGAATGTTCGACATTGAAATAGAACTACCTAACGGACTTTTTCGGTTATTATTTTTATCATTTTTAATATTATTTTATATCCATATAATTTTGTTTATATTTTGGAATTCCTTTTAAATGTACCGCAAAGCTTTTTGAATTTTCGAACCTAATAACGACGCGGACGCGGCGTAGTGGCGCATTACGGCGCAACATTAATGCACCATTACATGCGGGTATAAATCGCATATAATATGCCCATGGACTAGAGAAATAAAGATTTTTCTACTATATGACTATGCCTTACCTTAGAAGGCAGTAGGCGCAAGAGATGGGGCCGTACTATATCTTGGTTGAATTATAATTGTTGTAAACATTGATTGCTTTGTATGTTTCCCATAATCAAGACATTATGTATTAATGTGACACTGTATTATACTACAAGCTAATAGTGAATTATAGGCAAAATATATTAATTTTAGAGATTTTCAGATCATTTTACATGTGATTTATGAATCAAGTTAATCTATTATTGTTTTATATTGTGCAGTATCATTTAGATAATAAAAAGATATGATCATATTTAAAATTCATGTTTTTATTTCTGATGTCTTTATAATCTTTACAAATCTAATGTTTTTATTTTATATTACATTAATGAATTACACACACACACTCACGCCTTTTATGCCCGAAGGGGTAGGCAGAGGCGCAACTAGTGCACCCACTTTTCGCCGTGCGTATTCCGTCCCATGATGTGATAGGGGGTGAGCCTATCGCCATGTCGGGTATAAATTCCAGACTCCGGGCTGATACTAAATAAAAAAAAACCAATATCAATTTTCCCGACCCAGGAATCGAACCCAAGACCTCAGCCTTGCAGTCATACCATAATACAACTACGCCACCGAGGCAGTCCAAATTATTAATGAACTAATTACTTGGAAAATAAATCTTCAGTACAAACAAGGTACATATCTCAACCAACTGAATTCATCTGTCTTACATAAAACTTGATTGAAGTGGCAGATGTAATGTTACATTTAGTTAATAAAGTTGCTGAAAATATGTTAAATAAATATATTCTACAAGTCTCAATAACAAGTCTTCCTTCTTAAAGTTTATGAATTAGTGCAGCATGGCCTAGGATGGCACTTGTCACACCAATATGTTAGATGTTAACAGTTAAGTCTTCATAATACACTTGCTGCTTGATAGCAGAACTATACGAAGTGTTGTCTAAGACGAGGTTTTGTTTAACAACCCAACCAAATAAGACTCACAACTATGAAACTTCAATATACGTGTCTAAATTATAACCCCTGATTGAGATTCTGCGCAGTGGTATAATTTGATCACATTCCTTGTGTTTCTCTTCCCTCTCAACCATCGGAAAGCTTTCTAAATCAGCATTGCAGGCAATGCTAACAGCCGTAGACTCATCAGTATGAATGTATATACTAAAACTGCAATCTTCTGGCAAATCCCTGAACTTGTCACTCAAAGACGGCAATTTTAAACAAAACGCGCGTAAGTTCTGCTCAAGTTCAATAAGATAGGCATCCATTGTGTCCTCGTAATTTTCATTTCTCTCTATATCAAAAATAAATTTGTATATGGTTTTATAGTTTGCATCTGTTATTGCAAACTCTATGCGGGTTAAGCGACCTGCTTTTAAACATTCGGCAACAGTTTTTAAACATAAGTCTATGTACTGATTCACTTCTGGATGAATGGACTGGTAGACCACAACATTGTATTTCCTTCTTGTTTCGAAGATACTCTCTGGGTAAACCGAAGTGTAGTATAGGATGCCGTGGAATGCTACTGCTAGGAACTCTATAGTAACATCTATAAAACAGGCGTCCATGTCATTTACTTAATATAAACAATTTACAAGAAGACTAGGATCGTTCAATAAGTATAGTAAATGCGAATTACAAAGAGCATCTATAATACTATTGAGTAAATGAACAATCAACAAAGCGTATTTAGTATTATATAGTAAATGACTAAGTAATAAACGTAAACAAATAGATGTCACTGGTCACATGTGAAATGTCACTGTCAAGTTGCAATCATATTTATGTATAAGCATGGAACAAAATCATACAGCTCCGTAATGTTATTTCCATTACAATTTTTTTTTTTGATTGTATTTAGAATATTAACCTCCTAATAAACCTTTAAAAGTTACTTCTATTAAATTATAATGCTAGTGTTGCTCGCCGCTTCGCCCGTGTGAAAAGCCATTCTTGCTACAAAAGACCCTAAAACACAGTACAACGCCAGCGCCATCTATTTAAAGAATCACATAAAATATACTTATTATCATGTGTTAATCCAGGACATGATCTACCCGTGTGCCAAATTTCAACCAAATCCATTCAGTAGTTTCCGAGTTTACTTCTAACAAACATCCAACATCCAAACATGCAAACATTTTACAATCTTTCGCATTTACAATATTAGTAAGATTATAATCTCAAATCCATATTGTCCTGAGACTCCTGTTTTACTTTCTGAAAACTTTTACATTCTCATTACTTTGGGTACAGACATAACAGTTTGCATAATAGGTACGAAATTACTTGATTGAATAAATGATTATTCTTACATTATGATGTTAGCAATACTACATCTAACACTTGAGCACTTAATATCCTTAAGTTTCAAGCACCTATGAAAAAATGAAAAATCAATGATCATTTATCGATGTATGCAATTTCTTTTTATTTTTCATAAGTTAAACATTCCAATTTGCAGATAATATAAAAAAGGCGACCAAAACAATTCAAATTATTTTTATTAACTCAATACATCTAATTCAATAAAATAACTATTCTCTCCATGACTCAGTTGTCTGGGATGGACTCCAACCCCTGAAAAAATATTATTTATTAAATATGACACTACATAGACTAAATAATAAAATAGTTGTATGAGGGTTTGGCAAGTCTTTATCATCTAAAGGAAGACTTAGCCAACTTATTTGACTAAGATTCAGGGTCTATTACTGAAAAAGCCCACCAAGTGAATGAAATAGTATGTTTGTCTTGTGCATAGTTTAGATTTTTTATGATGTTGTAATGACGAAAACAATGCTGATGTATTGTAAACTGGGTAATGGCCACCTTTTTGACCATACCACATGAGATACTATCATAAATAGACAAGAAGGCTGCTAAGCCATGCATCATACAGTTAAAGGTTATTGCAGGCTCAGCATTACAGCTATTTCCCAATTATTTATCCTTATGGCTTGGTTAGTTATTTACTATTTTTCTATCTAATATAATTAATTCATGACCATACTGATAACAAAAACTTAGATAAATTCTCAGCATACAAATTATCTCTCTGATGTAGTTAATACACAAGCTGCTTGAGAAGTATTATTAAAGGTTTTTTTAGATTTTTCATAAATTTTACTGCAAGATAATTATACATACATTGACTTCATAAGGGCTGCCTGTAACTCTAGTGTCCCTCTGGTACATGTGTCTTTGCCATCTATCCAGTAGGCTACGCCTGTAATGCTGTAAAATTCAACACAATATATTATCAAATATTAATAATTACACATTATGTTTTACTCTGGAGTAAATGAAAATAATTTAAGGAACATTCATTAACACTTTTATCACTTTTTTGTCGTTTAAACAAAGTGCATACAACATCAAAAGCTATGGGTAAATAATGAATATTTCTAATATAGTAACTAAGAAAAATATACTATCTGGAACAAGATTTTTTTATCTGTAATGATTAAAATTAAACCATAGTACACAGTTGTGTTACCTAACGAATTGTTAATATTGTAATTTATACTTACGTTGCCTAAACATAGATTGTGAATGTGATATAGGCCGACACCCGGTAAAAATAAGGCGCCCGTTATAATGCCGAAGGCAGGCAGAATTTCATACCACATTTTATTGAGTTTTCGAACTAAATATTACACAAGCACTTTGCACAAGGTGACAGTTAACTGTGTGTTGCCAGCAATTAACTTCAGATCGCACCATCGGGCGCAGTGTTGCTTGGAAAAGATGGAGAAAGAAAAAGGTAATTTTGGATTACAATATTATAAGTTCAGTCTAGCCCCCGCCCCTCGCTCGATACGAAGTGGTGGCGCGATCATAGAATAATAACGCCAAGAATGATAGTTTCATATCAAAAAACTGTCAAGTGTGAAGCATAAAACTCATTGATGTAGGCGTAGGCCACACGTATCGACGTTCTGCGACACGCACACAAGGCCAAGGGTGCAAATAATGTTGCTAGTGGTATCGGATTTTCCCCAAAACCTTAAGTCATTATTTAGGATTATTTAATTATGGAATTATTATTATTGTTCGCAGTAAGGGATTACTTTATCCTTAATTTTAATGATAAAAATCTTAAATAAAAAATAATGAAATAAATCCTTTAGAATGACCAAAACAGTACCAAACACCATTTGTGCAACTTGCGCGAGAACTTGCAGTTTATTCTGCGTGCAGATAAAAGTTTCAACTTGCTGAGCTAGTAGCCAACGTTTTTTTTATTTGTTCCATTCTGATGCAGCTAAGGTCTCAAAGACTATACTGCCAAGTTATAAGTTTGTAGTTTGACCGATATGTCTATTTTTACCGCCAAGCTGTAGTATACATGCACTATTGTGTTCCTGTTTGAAGGACATTGTAGCCAACGTAATTACTGGGCATCATAAGACTTAACATCTTATGACTCAGGTTGACAAGTGCAGTGGAATGCCATGCAGTGCTTTTTAATTTATAATTCTGTTTCATTTGGGTACTTTTAAAGCGATTATTTTATTTACAATCATCATTCAAAGGACATTATATTAGATTTATAAAATTCAGGCAAAAGGATTGCGTGCCTTGACATTCAATTTTATGAAAAAAACGAAACATGGCAAGCTATAAATATTTTTCGAGTAATGTAAACAGGTGTAAACGCATCTGAAAGTTCTTGCGCAACATATTGCTGAGAGAACTTACTAGTCTAAACTTAGCTTTGCTTGTTATTATTCTGAGTACAGATCGCAAAATATTATGTAAACTAAGTCATGTACCTCAGCTACTCGAAATAAGCTAAGTTAGCTTATTTCTTGGTCTGCAACTGGAGTTAATGTTTATTCAGCTATGCAACATAATTCAATTTATTATGTTGACTCATGTCGCAAGGTGTTTGAGAAACTGACCGCAATCTCAGCGTCTAGGAGTTCACTATCTACATTTGAGGCAAGACGAGAACGCCGCGCCAAGTGCTGACTATAATGTTGCACTCACGATACAACTTGCCTCTTGGAAAATGTGAACCTGGGTTAAATAAAACTACTTACGTTCCCCAGTACGAAATAATGAATCCACCACAGGCCAAAACCTGGGGCTGCTATACCAGCAGTTACAATAAAAAATCCTGGTAGTATATTAAACCACATGCTTTTGTGGTTTCAGAAAAACAGTAATTCAAAACAGCGTATCTAAAGCGAATCGCAGTGGTTATGTTTTTTGCAAAACTTCGATCTTTTATTTTATATTTCCTGTGACAGCTGTGGTGACAGAATAATATAAGCATACATCAAAAAAATATAATAGATAGATAGTTATTATATCTTAGATCATTAATTATTACAAATACTCCACATAAATATAAATACTCACCTCCAAAGAGCTTAAAAGTATCTCCATTGGTTAATTTATACTCAAAGTTTATTTCAAGCCGTGAGTAATATTTTTTACAGTCAAGACATCATATTTATTTTGTTTACTTGCAACATTATAATACGATGATGTTATTTTTTTCAATCTCAACACTTGACATCGGATCATCAAAAATGGCAGACGTCCCGATCGACTGTGACTTCCCCGTTTGGGGATTATTACCAAAAAAAGAGACGGGGGTCGTCTCATTTCTAAATAAATATCCAGTATACGACGGTCGAGGCACTGTTATAGCAATTCTTGATTCGGGCGTCGACCCAGCTGCTGAAGGTCTCAAGGTATTTTTTCTGTCTTGTCACGTTTGTTTGGTTGGAGTTTTAATGTGTTTTCGGTCGATATTGAAGTGTTGTTGGGCTTGCAGTTGACCAGTACGGGTGAGACGAAGATCATAGAAAGGTTCGACTGCAGCGGCTGCGGAGATGTGGACACTAGCACCGTTGTAAAAAAAGTTGTTGATGGCTGTGTAACTGGTATTACTGGCAGAAAATTAAAGGTACAAAACACTTATGGGTAAGTAAATGTAAGGGTGTAATGTTATCTTTTTTGACCAGCCTTCTTAAAAGTGGAGTTGACAATTTGTATATAATTTACAAGTTTCATGCAGTGGAGTTGGATTTGTTGTAAAATCATTCAATGTAATTTCTGATCACTCCACAAAGCCATTGTTGTCTTAAGCACCACACCGTCATAGTCCTCGCCTATGTCCACCATTGACAATCATACAAACTTTGATACGAGTGGTTCCATGTTTTGTGTTTCTTGAGTTTTAGGATGGAATATCTCTAGTATTGCTGTGTGCTTATTGTTGTGCTCGAGGGAAGGATGTAAACTGGGGCTACATCCTTCCCTCCAAATACTGGTATATTTTTACCTAAGAGTGAATGCAGTTTAAGTTAATAATTCCATAATTGAATAAAATTTTTTTTTTTTTTTTTTTTTTTTTTTGCTACCGATAGGCTTGCGTATGACCACTATCTCACCTGATGGTAAGTGATGATGAGGTCTACGATGGAGCACGCTTGCCTAGAAGATACCTATTCACTCGTGACTTAAAAATACCCAGGTTATAGCTATCGGGAAATACAGACTCCGGCAACGAGTTCCACTCTTTAGCGGTGCGCATGATAAATGTAGAAGCAAATCGCTTCGTGCGCACTGGCGGAATATCAACAATGTAACGATGTCGCTTCGCTGTGTCTCTTGTCGTCCGATGATAAAAAGGGGTTGGGGGAATTAGACTGTGCAATTCCAAGGCACACTCGCCGAAATGTATCCGGTAAAAAACCGATAAACTAGCGACTTTTCGTCGGTGCTCAAGGCTCTGAAGCCTTGCGTCAGCTAGAGAATCTTTGCCAATGAGTCTCCTGGCGCGCCTCTCGATTGCCTCCAATGCCTCAAGTTGGTACTTGGCGGATCCATCCCAAAGATGAGAACAGTACTCCATGCAGGACCGGACTTGCGCTTGATACAGATCAAGCAGCTGTCCCGGCGTAAAGTACCGTCTCACCTTCGCAAGGATAGCCAGCTTTTTGGCCGCCACTTGAGCTTTACTCTCAATATAGGAGCCAAAATTGAGAGATGAAGATAAGGTAACGCCCAGAATATCAAGGTGGTCAGTTATCGGAACGGACACATCTCTGAAAGTAGGAGTCAGTTGGAAAGGACTCCGTTTAGCGGAGAATAGACAAGCCTGGGTCTTACTAGCATTAAACTTGACCAGGTTGGCATTGCCCCAATCGGAGACTGCCTTTAAGGACAAGTTCATGCGTTCTATCATGGCCTCCCTGAGGAACTGGACTTGTAAAATATTAAAACATGAGGTGAATAGGTTAATTTCCTTACCCTCATAGATACTTCTATACAAATTGAGAATCTAAGCTATCTTTATTTTTTCATTATAATAGTTGTTATCTTATGCACTTAGGAAGCAACTCCATGATACAGACAAATTGGTTCACTATCAAATTACCACAACAGAATTTCTTCATGTAAATAAATAACACCAAAAAAATTAAACCCAGCTTACACACATGCTTACATGCATAGTAAAACAAAAGTGTTACATTTTCTAAGTTTATTAAATTACTGATCCCCATCTATCATATTGACAATGTCACTCTGCATTAAGAAGACAGTTTCTCCACTCAATAAATCTGAAAATATTTGTTTCGTGATAGGATATTTGACACAATTTGTACAAAAATCATCAATCAATTCTAATAAGGAAAGATTATTAAAGTCCAGTAAAGTATTAACAGCTTATAAGCCTTTGAATTTAGTTGACAGGGTAAGTGTCAAGAAAAAGAAAATTTCAGCAATACAGGCTTGTGACGTCATCGGAGATTACAATATGTGTCAAAGAAAACAATAGTTTGATATGCCACTATGTAAAATCAAATATTTTTATGGCAAAGTTCCAAAATATTCCATTTTTCTTGGTGACCCACATCTTGCACTACTTTTAGAACAGTACAGGCCTTACTTGGAAGTTAACACTATACCCAAATGTATAAAGTGTGTATAGTGACTGCCTCAGTGGAGTAGTTGTATTGCAGTGCAACTGCAGAGCTAAGGTCTCGTGTTCAATTCCGGGTCAGGCCAAGTGATATTGGAATTTTCTACCCAGTATCAGCCCGGAGCCTAGAAATGTGCCCAGTAAATAGCAATAGGCCCACCCCCTATTACATGGGACCTAACATAGTTGGCGAAATGTGGTATTCTCACACCTCTGCCGACCCCTGAAAAGAGAAAAAGGTGTAATGCTATGTATGCGAAATTGTATATAGTATAATTGAGTGTAAAAGTTGGACAGATAGAAGCGTGTCCACATGCTTTGTGATTGAGATTGGCCGAGATAGATCTAAGTTCACACACAGAAAGTTGTCAACTAATTTCTAAAAATATTACTTCTAGGTAAAGTGGCATGAGAATAACATTTTAATTTTATTTTTCATCATGATGATTTTAAAATAGGTCACATTTATATTAAGATTATAAGTTTTATCTCAAAAGCAATACTAGGAAATCTTGATGACCTCGGTTCTGTCTGAATGTAGTTTCGATAAATAAATGAGGACATTTAGGTTATTACCAAGTAAGTGAGTCATATGTTTTTGAGGATTATTCGTGTACAGAAACACATTGGTGGTAGATTTCTTGTATGTAAGGGGCCATCTGGGTAGGTACCACCGCAACGTCTATTTTTACCGCCAAGCAGCAATGTGCATGCATTTTTATGTTCCAGTTTGAAGGACATTGTAGAGTGTAATTACTGGGTATTATGGTACTTGTCTCAGAGTGATAAACGCAGTGGAGTGCCACATAGTACTCAGTAATTCAAAGTTCTGTATGGGCAGTTGTTTCACCTACCATTGGGTAGTGGCATGTTCGTCTCGTCATTGAAAAGCAATAAAAAAAAATACACTGGAGTTTGTTTTCAAATATTTTATAGCAGGGGTAAGGTAGATTAGTTCAAATAGTTCAACTGAAGGGAAGTATGCTCGCATGCTCACGCCTTTTATCCCCGAAGGGGTAGGCAGAGGCGCAACTAGTGCACCCACTTTTCGCCAAGCGTATTCCGTCCCAAGATGTGATAGGGGGCGAGCCTATCGCCATACCGGGCACAAATTCCAGACTCCGGGCTGATACTGAATAGAAAAATCCAATATCACTTTGCCCGACCCGGGGATCGAACCCGAGACCTCAGCCTTGCAGTCGTACCGTAATACAACTACGCCACCGAGGCAGTGAAGGTAAGTGATCACTGAAAACACCCACACAAGTATTATAAGTAAAAAAATGTACAATCCAATTACTATTCTGTATTTCTTACAATGTCGTTTGCAATGAGTATCCACTAATATTTTTTCACAGATACCAGAAACATGGAAAAATCCATCAGGGGAATGGCGAATAGGTGTAGTGCATCCGTTCAGCCTTTATCCCTCGAAGCTGAAGGAGAGGATACAGGAGCATCGGAAGGAGCACATTTGGGATGTTGGACACAAGCCAGCATTTGCGGAGGCTAACAAACAATTGCAGGATTTCGAAAATGATGTTGGTTAGTATCTTTGTCATAGTTAAGCCAGTTGTTATGCTTGATGAGCTTCTTAAAAAGTGTGTATTAAAAAAAAATTAAATGTGCTTGAAAATAATTTAAAAACAAAGTGAAAAGACTTTTGTAAGGCACAGTGCACTATGTAGTACTACATACTTTGCAATACATATTGTATGATGTATAATTTGTAAGACATTTGATTCTTATACTGTGAGTAAAGTCTTAACAATGTTAATAAGGTATTAAGAAATTCTCATACAATGGATACGACTCGAATTTTTCGGGTTTTGTTGCAAGAATTTCCACCAGATTTTTTATTTTACATTATTAACTCTTTATGCAGTTTCAAAGAATTCAACACTGAGCACTGAAGAGAAATTGCTGAAGGAAGAGTTGGAGGCACGCGTGGAAGTGCTACAGGCTGCCGAGAAAAAGTACACAGATTTGGGACCCACATATGACTGTGTGCTGTTCCACGATGGTGATGTTTGGAGGTATTTTTGAGTGGCCAGGATAATGGTCATTTATAATCGTTTTTGTACTTTTACTAAAGCGCATGACTATTAAAAATAAATGCTTATGGTGTTTAAACATTTAATTTTATCATATTTGGTATAATTTTTAAAATAAAAAAAAAATAGTTAGCTTATCAACAAAAGTCTCACATAAGGCTTCAACATCCACATGGAGTTCCAACTGTTGTGTTGTGGATATGAAATATGGTTATCTATGAGTCTCTCTTGTGCTTGTTACATTCATAATTGAAATAATAATTCTATCAAACAATAAATATCTAATACAAAAAAATAATCTAAGTACAAAAAAGTAAAATAAATGATTGTATTGTAAATGAAGTGCGTGTCCGCAGAGCGTGTATCGACACGTCTGAATGCGGGTCGCTGTCGTCGGGCGCGCTACTGGGCGAGTACGGCGCCACGCACGAGCACGCGCACCTCACGCCGCTCGACCAGATGACCATCAGCGTCAACGTGCACGACGGCGGCAACACGCTCGAGGTCGTCGGCATGTGCTGTGAGTTTAATGCTTTATTCATAGGGCTGTGTGGTTACGTTTCGCTAAACGAAACTGTTTCACGTCGGTTCTTTGTAGACTAGTGGTGCTGCATTGTTCGATTTGGATCATTCATGCCATAGACAAATCTACCTATAGTGTAGCACTAACACTTGTAAATCCTGGTCTTCAAAAATAAAATAACATCTACAGCTCTCAACACTTACACACTTTGGAATGTATTTTTATATCCTTTTTTTTTTTCATCACCAATATTTTTTATCCTATGATTATAGTCAAATAAATACCACTTGACATTACACAGATCATGATAAAAATAATTGCGGCGCTAGTGCTGTAAGAGAGTGCTCTACTCATAGAGCCCTTTGGGCATGATGACAAGATTGATAGAACTATTGTATGTGTATTCCATATCTATCGAGTATTATGACCATGTTGATGGGATGATTTACCGTGTTGTCTAGCAACCCACGGCACGCACGTAGCAGCCATAGCATCAGGTTTCTTCGCGGATGATCCCGCGCGGAACGGCGTCGCCCCGGGCGCCAAGCTGGTGTCTCTCACCATCGGCGACGGGCGGCTCGGCTCCATGGAGACTGGTGCGGCGCTAGTACGAGCTTGCATCAAGATCATGGAGCTCAGCAAGAGAATGAGGATTGACGTCATCAACATGAGCTACGGAGAGCACGCGCACTGGGCTAATGCTGGGTCAGTTGTGTCCTATCACATTACTGGTGATGGCTCAGTGTAAATCTATAAGTAGTCGGGATGTGACTTTTTTAATAAGCATCTTAGATATTATAAGGTCGCAGAAACACGCTGGATGCAGGCCGGTTTTGACAAGTTCGTCTGAAAAATTTTAGGGGAGCCCTATGTCTAGCAGTAAACATCAAGTGGCTGATAATGATGATGATATTCGATTGACTAGAATATCGATGGAAGCTATCATAATAAGTGTGTTCGAATGTTTGCAGGCGTATAGGTGATATAATGCGCGAGGTGGTGCAGCGGTACGGCGTGGCGTGGGTGGTGTCCGGGGGTAACCACGGGCCGGCTCTCTGTACGGTCGGAGCGCCACCGGATATAGCGCATCCTGTGCTTATTGGTAACTACACCTCTTTTTGGTTTGGGATACTTTCCACTGATGAAGTTTTATTCCGAATTAAAGTAATCAAATTATTAAAAATACAGTGAATTCTAATAAGAGAAAGTGTATCAGTTTTCATGTAAATTTTGTTATACCTCGAGGTGTAATATAATTCGTCATGTGTGTGTGTGCACAGGCGTGGGCGCGTACGTGTCTCCGGAGATGTCTAGCGCGGCGTACTCGCTGCGGACGCGCGCGCGCGGCGGCGCCTTCAGCTGGAGCTCGCGCGGGCCGGCGGCGGACGGCGCGCTCGCCATCAGCGTCTGCGCGCCCGGCGGCGCCGTCGCACCCGTCGCCAGGTACCGAGTACCGACGCCATCACTCACTCAATCACATCTACTGACTCACTTACTCAATAATACATTGACTCATTCACTCACTATTCTGGCATACCCACTCACTGACTGACTCCCTCACTATAGTAAAGTTCATTGTTTTTTTGCAGATTCACTCTTAGAAATTGTCAATTAATGAACGGCACTTCAATGGCAGCCCCGCACGTCGCCGGTGCTTTAGGTAAGTTTGTATGTCCATAATCAAATAATTAAATTTTTACCATCAAGGACAAGGTAAAAACAAAAAATGCATCCACAATTATCAACCTTATTTACAAAAATTTTTCATTTATTTCAGGCGTTCTTATTTCCGGTTTGAAGGCTAAAAACCTACCATACTCTCCATTTTCGCTGAAGCGTGCGCTAGAGAACTCTGCCACCGTGCTGGCGCACGTGGAGCCCTGGGCACAGGGCTGCGGACTGCTTAATATTGAGAAGGTGGGTAATGTGTTGTCGGTTAAACTGTAGTAGCCTTGTATAGAAAACAATGCACTGTATGCTATCGGGATAAAGGCATAATGTTAAGTACTCTATAACCTTTAAAACCCCATTTCAGGCATTCGAGATCCTGACAACCTACCACGACCAGCCGGAGCGGGACGTGACGTTCAGCATCCAGTGCGGGCCGGGCAACGGCAAGGGCATCTTCCTGCGGCCGCGCCTCGACGACGTGCCCAAGGACGTCAGCATCACCGTCGAACCGCAGTTCCTGCACGATCACGAGGATACGGAGAGTGAGTTTTTTTTACATAACTTGTATAAAATGTAGTAATTTTTTTTTATGGCTTTGAATGACGAGATGAGCATGCCGTTCGCCTGATGGTAAGCGATACGACCACCCATAAACAGTACCAACACCATCCAGCACCTTGAGTTACAAAGTACTGTGTGGTATTCCACTGCGCTCGTCATCCTGAGACATAAGATTTTAAGTCTCATTATGTCCAGTAGTTACACTGGCTACAATGTCCTTCAAACCGAAACACAACAGTGCATGCACACTGCTGCTTGGCGGTAGATAGACATTGCGGTGGTACCCACCCAGACAGACTCATACATATGAGAGACCTACCACCACTAAAAAATTGTATCCATCAGGATAGCGACCGTATGCCAGGCGTAAACCACGCAAAGTGGCCGCGTAAGTGTGTCACGTAACGGGATTAGACTGTGAATATCCACTTTCAAACAGGCCTAATTGTGTCGACCGGTAATGGGTAATCATTCTTCGACGGTCGACCCTATCCGCACTCAACTCCATTTACCATTAGGTGCTGGAAGAACACATTGCCATGCTCGTATAATCAAAAACAATGAGTCTTGACATCTAACTCAAGCATTGCAATGCAGTGCTTTATAGTTCAAAGTTTGAGTAGTGTTGCCACTGTTTATGTGTCGTCGTATCGCTTACCATCAGGCGAGGGGATTGCTTGTTTCCTCATTATTTGCAAGAAGAAAAAAAATCTAATACAGTTTGTATATTAATATTATTTAAATTTGAAGAAAGGCATTAGATTTTGAATAAAGAGTTTGAAATACTTTGTCGATCCATATAGTACAAAAAAAAACCGGTCTGAAGTTAGTTACAAGTATGTCTTTTCAATTACTTCACTATTCTGACTTTTGTTGATTTCATCAAACACAAAAGAGATAATTAAAAAGGGATTAGATATATTTTGTTAAAAATATACCCTGGAAATAAGTATACATAGATAAAGTCTTTGAAATAAATTTTGCATCCCTTAGAGACGAAATCGTTGTGCTCCATTGATGAACAAAATATGACAAAGTTGTGGTGTTCTAACAACGGTATGTCACGTTTTTATGACGTATTTAGTTAGTATTTTAGTTGATTCTGGTGTCTAGTAGTTTGTGAAAGGTAAGTGAAGTATGCTCAAGTATTGTAGGTCACAGAAAGACTATTTAATCAGTAGAATAACTGAAACTAGGTATAATATTCGTTTCACAAGACATAATAAAAATATTTTCAGACTCGTATCTGTAACCAATAATGAGATAAAGTAATTAGTACCTATCCAAACACCAGCAGTATATTCACTCGTCGAAATTAAATACCTACGTAGGTAATAATAAAATTTCAAATTTTTTATTTTCCTTTCGTTCTTGGGGGCTTGACTCGCCAACGCCCGCGGCGGACGCCGGCGTCCGGGTATAGAGGGCAACCACGTATATATCTATATATAAGCGGGCGTTGACGGGGACCAGTAAAACACTTCGTATCAAAAAATGATAACAAAAAATATACTAGAATCGATTAAAAAATTGATTAAAGTGAAAAAAAGGTAACGGTAAAAATGTTTTAACGTATTTAAAAAAGTGGAATAACTTTTAAATATTGATTAAAACACACTGACGTACGTAGCCGGTAAACTAAATTCAAAATTTCGACAATTGCTAATGCATCGTGAACATTCGTGAGCGGCGCGGGGGGAAGGAGGCGATCAAAGAAGCGCCGCTCGAACCTTGATCACCTGATTTTGAGTTCATAGAAATAAACAATATTTTGATGAAAAATAAGGTATTGTTTTATTTATTGATTTTGTAAGGGTTTCACGTTCTGATCCAACACCTACAATTATTTAACTAATAAAACTCGCTTCCCATATAAATTGTAAAATGTTTTACAATATGGTTCAATTTGGTATAAATTGTGTACTTTCTATTTTTGACAATCTTGGCACTTAGGTTCTTTGTAAAAGTTCTATATAAAAAACATGCAATAAACTAGTAATGTGTAGTGTGAATTATCTCGTAACATCTATCTGGTAATGTTAAGTATAGATAAGCAAGTTGTGGCTACAATATATTGAGCAAGAACTTCCAGATACGTTATATTAGCGGAAATATTTGAATAGTTGTATACACAGGCGACTTCCTGGTATTGTTTGTGGTTTAGTATTGTAAGATTGCATGGTGTTGCGTGTGTGTGTGTGGCAGACAAGGGTGTGGTGGCGCGCCAGATCGCGTTCGGCGTGCGGCTGGCGCTGAGTAGCGGCGCGGGCGCGGCGTGGGCGGCGGCGCCTGCGCACCTCGACATGATGAACGCGCCGCGACCCTTCAGCGTGCGCCTCGACACCACGCAGCTGCCGCCCGGCGCACACTTCACCAGGTACACACATTCATTACAGCTTTAATTATGTATTTGTGATATCGATAAAAAATTAAAAAATACGTGTGGCAATCGGAGACTGCCGCGGTAAAGCTATTGCATAGCATTTTTGATCACAAATTTTGATTGATTAAACACTAATTCGATCTTACGCTTACCACATAAAGTAGATTTTTAAACGCGAGCAACGCACGTTTAGTCTTGTTATTGATAAATGTCAGAAATGCAATGGTCATCACAACCAAAGTAAAATAAATCAAAATTTGAAAAAAGAATGTTACGTTCGATTCTTTTGTACTCGTGCCGTGCCAACGCTGGGGAAATAGCTTCTACGCAATGTTTTTAAGGTTGATATTAGATTAGTAAGAAATGGTTTTAATGACTTTAATAAATTTAATAAATAAAAATATACTCGTTTCAAGAATTATAGCTTCTACGCATTGTATTTAAGGTTCATATTAGTAAGATAAAAAAGATGTCTGGTTATTTTCGTTACGAAATTTCTGGATTCGGTCTCCACGCTCAAGGCCCGCGATAGAAGCTATGCAATAGCTTAAAAATAAGGTACATGAAATTCTTTATAAATAAACATAGTTAATCATGTTCAAAGAATCATTATTTTGTTCCTTTTTTTTAGTTAAATAATTTTTAAAGACAACACTGAGCCTTTACTATAGCTTCATTTCCCACAATATTATTGTCATAGTCAAAAACGTCTATCCACTTTCCACTGCCATCTATTACTTGAAGTTACAATTTGATGTTATTCCCCCAGTATAAACGCGTACGACGTGTCGTGCATCGAGAAGGGCCCGGTGTTCCGCGTGCCGGTGACGGTGGTGCAGCCGCAGCGGCTGGCGTGCTCGGCGGCGGCGCCCGGCCTGCACTACCGACAGGAGCTCTTCAACTCCGCCGACATACGCAGGCATTTTGTTATACGTTAGTATATTATTCTTCGATAGTATAAACTTATTTATCTACGAATATTGTATTTATTCAAGAAAATAGAGAATGTCTTAGTTTGGAAATATAGTATACAAAAATAAGATTGATCTTTATTAATTTGAAAACAACTAAGCTCAGCTGAGTATGTTATGCATTAAGCTGAGTTATTCCATATAATTGTGTATCAGTATTTCGGCTCCTAAATGCTTACCCAAAAATTGTGATCAATATAAAATAGTAAATAACCACCTAAAATTCGATTTCTAAATTTAATAAATAAAACATAAATTCTGATATCAATTTTTAATTTTTGTATCTTGCAAAAGCTCCGGCGGAAGCCACGTGGGGCGTGCTGAAGATCTCGACGGAGGACAAAGAGAAGACGGGCCGCTTCCTGGTGCACACCATGCAGATCCTGCCGCGCCGCAGCTGCCGCACGCACGAGATGCAGAAGATGATCAACGTCACCGCTGAGGCGCCCACGATACTGCATTTCCCACTTGTGGTGAGCACATCATTCATTCGTTCATTCATTCTTGACATGTTGGTTCATGTGTCGAGCTACGCATGGCGGGGGCTAGTTTGTTAAGTTCTGTACATTATTTTGTATAAACTGTGTCTGAAATAAAAATAAAAACAATCATAAAATATTTCACTCGAAATTATTCACTGAATCATTATTTTTATAAAAATGACTTGTGTTTTGTAACTATTATGATTGGTAACAGATTATTGACAAGTTTTTCCAGAATTTTAACGATTTTTTAACTTACTTGTTCTTTAATCAGCCCACTATTTCCAGGGCGACGTGACACTGGAAGTTGTCCTGGCGAAGTACTGGGCGAACATAGGCGACATGGTGGTGGACTACTCGATCGAGTTCCACGGGCTGAAGCCGGACTTCGGGCCGCAGCTGGTGATGTTCGCCGGCGAGGGCATCAAGTCCGTGATGCTGAGCTCGCTGCGGCTCGAGGAGGTGCAGCCCTCCGCACAGCTCAAGTACTCCGAGCCTGTCTACAGGTCAGATAGAATGCTCATCAACTGGGCAAATATCCGTTCGGTACGAGAGTGTCATTCCGCCGCGTAGAAAACAGTATTATACAGCAGAAGATATAAAACTATTATTTTGCATTATGTCCATCGTATTGTGTGCAATGAGGTGGACAGATTTTTTTTCTTACCAAAACGGTATACTTTTTTTCTGTAGTCACCTGAAATTTAATTAAATACTGACTGACACTGGTGAAATGACACGTAACCTAAATCTATAGTGAGCCCACTGTACTAGCAACATTTGTTGATCTTAAAAGCTCATATTACATAAAAATACATCTACATATACATTGCTATATTTGAGCATTAAAACTACTGTGCATTGTAATAGAGTTGTAATTTGCACAGGCCGTCGGAGTCGAAGCTGACGCCGCTGACGGCACGCGACGTGATCCCGCCCAGCAGGCAGATCTACCAGCTCATCAACACTTACAACTTCCACATAGCGAAGGCTACTGACGTGAGTAATTATCACAATAAGCGATGAGAGCCTGGTGGGGGTAGGGGGAATGACTTGATGAAGTTTGCAGGTTCGAAGTTCGGTCATAAGCGTACACCTCATACTTCAAAGTTACGTGTGTATTAATTGTTGATTATAATCGAAAGTTTTAACGGCAAAGTATGTTGAGGAAACCTAAAATATGAGATTTTTTCGTAAGAATTTTTAAGTTATGTGGAGTCCTATCTGCCCATCTCAATGAACTTAGAGTAGATGTACTGTATCATATGGTCAAAAGCTACTGTATTAATCCGACTTATGTTTGCAGGTGTCGCCGATAGTGTCGCTACTGTGCGACATGCTGTACGAGTCTGAGTTCGAGTCGCAGATGTGGATGCTGTACAATAGTTGTAAACAGCTCATGGCTGTAGGAGATGCTTATCCGTCCAAAGTGAGTAACATTTTATTTAACAATACGAGTTATAACGCAGTCCTAATAAAGATTAACGGCAGACGTATTTGTCAATGGTTGCAGGAATAATGTCTCTCTTACTTTAAGGCTGATCATGGAATAAGACCAGTTGGAAAGAGTCTCTGTCCAGATTTTATTGCTATTATTTTGAAGAAATAAAATGTTTGTTTTTATCGATTACACCGGCTAGATCTAATCGATACTTTATTTTCTATCGATATTTTATCGATTTGTTTACCTTCACAGTATTCAGTAAAGTTAGAGAAAGGCGACTATGTCCTACGGTTGAATGTGAGGCATGAGTCGCGCACGTTGCTGGAGAAGTTGCAGGAGCTGCCCGTCGTGATACAGCAACGGTTGCAGCAACCGATCACCTTGGACGTGTACTGTTCGAGAGCGCAGGTCAAAATACATATGTTTTTTTTTGTGATATTTTTTGGAGTGTTTATGCCTTAAAAATATTATATTTATCTGTAATAATATATCGCCTCTAGCCCTTACAGAAAGGGTATTTGAGATATGCATCGTCAGTTTAGTGTTCAGAAACTCGGGTTTGGTAAAAATAGTATCACGTTATTCAATAGAAATAAAGAAACAAACCTGAAAATCGTCATAAGAGATAAAATATAGCTGGTTTTTGATTGTGTGTGCGGTGGTTGGGCTACAATTTAAATCTTATACTGTTTTTTCCGTGTGTAGGATTTTATCGATAAAAATAGTAATAATTATGTTGTAATTCGCAGGCCCTCATCGGCGGCAAAAAATTCAGTTCAGCGTCGTTACCCAGCGGAAAATTATTACCTCTATACTTCACCGCAGTGCCTTCAGACAAGTGAGTTATTAAAAAAATACCTTAGTAATTTACATTCACGCTAAAAGCCGTGTATTCGGTTTCGGAATGAGATGCCTTGGGTTTAAATTCTAGCACAATCTAATTTATCAGGTATTTAATTTTTTAAAAGGATTCACGTTAGGCAGGCAATTGTTTGTAAAATGAAGTATAGTATTTTTCGATATTACGTTTGTGACAGTGTGTTGAGATGACACTATATTGGAGTGGGAAAGAAGGCCGTTTTGATTAATATGACGGCAGGATCGCGCCGACCCAAGACAGCGCCTGTGTGCGAAATCTATAAAGCTTCTGCGAGAGGGGGGGGGGGGGGGAGGCACAGGAGTGGTTCGTTTAGGGCTTAGGTGGTGTTTAGGAGCTAGATAATATTATATTATAGTTGAGCAAGTTATTATTTGAGTACTGTATTTTATGTAGGGACACACTGTATGTACGTTACATTTTCTTCAGTCTATATTGGTCATATACATAAATTTACTTAACACTATACTGTGTACGGTACTGTCTACGGTGACGTGGGTTATCGTGACGGGGAACGACTAACGAACGTTGGTGAGCGTCAGTTACTAAATATAAAATCAGTAAACTACAATTCGTATGAAATACATATAGTGTGTCCCTACTCCCTACAGTATGAACGTTGAGTAAGGAGCTTACCTGTGTGTGTATGTGTGCGTAGAGTGTCGCGGTCGGGCCTGTGCGTGGGGCACGCGCTGAGCGGGTCGGTGTCGTTCGCGCGGGAGGAGGGCGCGCGGCGTGTGAGTGGTGGGGGTGGTGGGAGTGGTGGGGGTGGTGCATCCCTGGTGTTCGCGCCGTGCGAGCCGCCGCGCCGCACGCCCGCGCGCGAGCGCCGCGGCGACGACTACAAGGACGCGCTCGCCGACTTCTCCACCTCATGGCTCGCCAAACTAGGTACACACTACACACTACACATGCCAATACTGTACACTGTGGGGGCGAGCAAGCGTACGTACCAATTGGACCTAAGTGTATAGTACACAATACATAACGAGCATTAACTGAGGAACTCATCACGCAAAACATCGGAGCATTGCACCTCAAACTAGGAATGTGCTCACCAGTATATTTGAATATACATTAATATCGTTAAAGTAAAAATAATCAATCTAAATAATCGATAAGCTACAATTTTTTACGTATGCACGTCCTCGTACGTTTACTCACTCACTGCCACATATTTACCCCATCAGTCACAAATCCTCTCGTATTTAAATAATTTAATTATCCCATACTTAACACTATAACTAATCACCTAAATAATTTCCACTTACACCAATGGTTTTTCCATTCATTTATAAACAAACTCCATGTTATCTGCAATAATTACAACCATCCATTCTGTACTGCAGAGGGCGAGAAGTTAGAGCAAGTATACGAAGAGTTGGTGGAGAAGTTCCCCGGGTACCTCGGCGCACACGTCGCCTACCTGCAGGCGCTCGACTCTCCTACAGACCCTAAAAAGTAAGCACATTTTTAATAACACTAACAGCCATTTTCAATAAAGATCTCAATCTTAATCTTCTATCAGATCCCGAGGATAAATCAATCAATATAAGTTAATAAGCAGGTCAAAAAAGCTTTGTTCTGATTGGTCCATTTTCGCGTTGGATCGAAAAAAGCATTTGGGTTCGTTTATTGAAAACGACTGTAAATCATTATGATTCTGTTAAACGTTATCCACCTAAATATATTTTACATAAATACACCTCTGAGCTATGTTTAAGTTATTTTTTCTAGCCCATCTATGGGTTAACTCGATTGGAGCAGCGTGGTACTATTGAATGTGGTTTTACTAAATGCAATTTTATAAATTTTTCCTAATTTTAATATTTTTTTTTGCAAAATCTCAAAACAGTTAATTATTTCAGACTACCTCATGTAAACGAAGAGCCTGACTTCACCACAGCGTGGTGTGAACAATTAATAGCTATTGCAGATAAGGTATGTAATATGTATTCATAGACCCTTCACAATGCTTCTATAATATCGTACGCTGACGATACTGCAATCATACTCCATGCCAACGACTGGGAACAAGCTTATCTCTGTGCGGAAAAAGCACTTACGAAAGTGGTTCAAAGCCTAAACCTAAACCTACTTACTCTAAATGTCAAAAAATCCAAATATATTGCGTTTCACAAAACTTGCGTCTCTAACCCTACACGGCACGCGTTACTTAAGCTCCACACTTGTTCGTTCAATGACATCAACATCCAGCCGAATTGCAAATGTGAAGCTCTAGAACGCACACGACAAATCAAATATCTCGGAATAATAATAGACGAACACCTCTCCTTCAAAGACCACATACACTACATCTCGAATCGTATTCACAAACTGATTTACATATTTAAAAAAATTCGAGATTGTACTCCAATTCACAATCAGCGCACGATATACCTCGCACTCTGCCAGTCAATCATTCAATACTGTATTCCGATCTGGGGCGGTGCTGGGAAAACCACAATAATTGAACTCGAAAGAACCCAAAGGGCGGTAATTAAGGTGCTTCTTAAGAAACCATTTCTCTTTCCTACTTATGAAATCTATAGAGAATTTGCTGTCTTACGTGTTCGCCAATTATACGTTCTTGGTGCAACTTTAAACATACACAAAATTTTGAAACATAACATCGATATTGCATCCCTAAAATCCAAACGTGTCTTCGCAATGCCGGTGCCTCGCAGTTCGTCTCGCCTAGCTAAAAGGTGTCCCGCCTTTATACATCCAATCATATACAATAATGTAAATAGGCATTGCAATATTGTATATCACACTTTTTCTGCTTGCAAAAGAAAAGTCAAAGCATGGCTGTTGGGGCTCAACTACGATGAAACGGAAAGACTGATAATTTCACTCAATACCTAGCCTGAACTCCCACACCCACGCACACACACACACACACACACACACACACACACACACACACACTCACTCACTCACTCACTCACAAATTTTATTGATATTTTCCCCTGCTTTTAAAGCCTTCTATTACCCACACTCAAATTTAACAGTCATCAACTAATAACAATTGTTAATTATGGGTACTCTTTTTTATGCCAGCAAAGATCATTCGATTACCCATCTCAGGCTCTTAAGATACAGGCTCGCCTAGTTTGAGAGTCAACGACCTTATACATATAAGTATAACATGTCTTTGCCTAAGTAAATAAATAAATAATTAAAAAAGTAAAAATCTAACAAAACACTTCAACAGCTATAGGACACCGCAACGAAAAAATAATCGACAAATGTTTAATTTTCGCGTTAAACTTGTGTGCTCACAAACCTTTGTCGAACAAATTAAACGATATATGTTACAGGTAGAAAACAAGGTATAACAGTAAATTGTATCTTATTTTCCAGGTAATTAAGGCGATAGATCAAGACAAGTTGTTAGCGTATTTAGGTATGAAGAATGACACGAGGAACGACGCTAGTAAAATTAAACAGTAAGTGATTTTTTATAAAAATATCAGATTTACTAACGCAACAAATGCCATGGGGGAATTGAGTATGCGCACACGGCTCCTTAATCACTGATGATGGTGTGTGTACGTTTGTACGTTTGTTTGTAGGGAGCAGGAGAAGCAGCGCGGGCTGGTGGTGGAGGCGCTGTCCCGCCGCGGCACGGCGCTGGCCCGCCTGCACGCGCTGGCGCAGAGCCTCGCCGCCAGGGACAAGCTGGCCGACGCGCTGCATCACAACATCAACGACTTGCTCAAGTTCACAGACCTCAATGACGCCAAGGTACAATGGACACGCTGGTGGGGGCGAGTGAACATACAAATTGGACGAAAGTGTACAGTAGCCGCATGACACGTGTACGCCAATAGAGAACGAGCATCGATTGATGGACCAATCGTGCGAAACATTGGCGCATTGGACGTCGAACCGACCAATCACGAGTCTGCTCACGACTCGTGCCTGTATCTGTACAACACATTACCAGCCGACTTCACTAAGCAACTCTAATCGCTAACTTCAGATTAATACAAGAATGAACCAATTCAAATAAGTCAAACTTACTTTATTCTGACGTCCATATTTTCTATCGAGCCGATGACAGTGATTGAGATCGATAATTTAAGTCAGATTTTTATGAGGCTAAATTTATCCAATAATTTCACGGATTCACTCAGCCATACGCAACTGATTAACCAAGGACCAGCCGACTTCAATAAACGATTTCAGTCGCTAACTTCAGACTAATCCTAAACTAATCAAAAGAAGTCATTGGAAGCATGTCAAACATACTTAATTCTCTATTGAGCCGGAGTTAGTGTTAAGATCCTTTATTGAAATCAGATGTTTCCGTGGTTAAATTTCACTCAACCGCTGATACGCAACTGATTTACTGACTGACTGATTCACTCGTCTACTGACTAATCAACTTAGTGAGGACACTAGTCAGTGACTAGCCGAGTTACTAAGTAATTCCTGCGTGAGACCGGCTACCTTACTCTAAGGTTAATATAATCCACAGGTTATAAACTACGGCGTCTGGCACTGCTTCACGCTGAAACAGTGGGGCAGGGCCATCAAACTCCTCACGAAGATCCTGGAGGACCGTCCGTCCAAGGAGGTTGAAGAGCGGCTGATCGAGGCGTACAACCAGATCGGCTGGCGGCACCTGGCGCGCGTCACCGAGGCGGCCCTTCCCATCAAATACCCTTCTACATACAGACCCTTCTGAGGGGTGGGAGGGACGTGACCTCCATTGAAAATGGGTACAAACTTGTTGATAATTCAATAGTCTATTAAGGTTTACGCCCGTGGTTGTAACGTGTTTTGACGTCAGTTTTAGGTTCAGTTAAAGCTTTGCAGATGCCTGAACGTGCGTTGTCAGGAATATTTATTGGGTAGATTTAATATGAACGAGATTATACGTCCGTTGCTGAAGTTTCAGTGCTGAATAGGTAGTCACTGTACATGTATATGTAAAATGTCATGGTCCCACCACCTAAATTCTACATGTTTAGCCAAAAAATGTCTGATCTAAAATAGCACGGTTAACCCACGGCCCGGGTATGCCACGGGCGTATTTTTAGTCATGCAGTTGGTCAGCTTATTGTAGGTTTTTGAAAGTATAACGGTTCGTTGGATATTTACGAAAGGGGTGAATATATCTTATATTATATTTCTACAGTGCTAGGTTATGTTGTTGATATTTGAAAA
Organism: Sphinx pinastri; assembly: GCA_947568825.1. NCBI lineage: Eukaryota > Metazoa > Arthropoda > Insecta > Lepidoptera > Sphingidae > Sphinx > Sphinx pinastri. The sequence goes on from OX387617.1 coordinate 1,172,591, forward strand.
ATATATTTGCTGAGTAGTGGGGGAGGTACCTCCAGTTACGCATCACGCCGGCTACGACATTGTTCAACGCTTGACCCAATTTATGATGTATAGGATGAAAAGTATAATATTATGATGCTGTGACAGTTCCATAACAAGTTCTGAACTGAAAAAACCAATTCTAAAATTATTCCTAGTTTTAGTTCGAAATTAACTATTTAATTAAGGTTAGCATGATAATATATAATATTGTTTCTCAATCTCATTGATTTTTTATATCATATTGAAGTTTAAAAACATTCTCCCCGATCGATTATTAAACCTATAAAATCAATATCGTGTTAAAAAAAAAATATCCTCAGTTTTATTTGATTTGTACCCATTTTCAGTGGAGTCCGTGTTGTGTTAGTTCGCGCACATTGTTGAAATTTGTCAGGATTACTTGTGTTCATACGCGACGGTCATACGATTGAGGGGGCGGTGTTTAACGGCACGATGTCAATACTAGCACATATTTATCGCTTTACAAACAGAAAAATAGTGCGGCAAAGTACAATTGCCATCCAATTTTTAGTTCGCTCTGAACTTGTCACTAATTGTAATGGCGCATGCGCATTTCTTGTGTGCACAATAGACTGCAGAGACAATCACGTGGCCGTTTTAACTTTATAGCGGACTAGTTATTTGCCGTGTCCCATAAAGCCACGAATAATAATAGGACCACCATCAATTGAAGTAAATTAAATTCTGATTTTTCTAGGTGATACTCCTTCATATTGCTTAGTTATAACTAGGTATGTAAGCAGTTCTCGTGTAACGCCTGTCAATCGTGCGACCGTTGCCATAAAATAGTATTAGAATAAATAAATAGAAACTGTTACGGGATAATAAAATAAATAGCTTGTGCATATGTCATAGAAACGGTGCTATACATTTGAGTGCTTAATTTTAGTTTACGATAAAAAAAATAGTCCAATGCTACGTGCTTTCGCTTGTGGGAGACGATAGGTTTTATTTAAAATCTTATTTTTCTATGTAATCTATGTTTTATTATTTTTGGTTAGTTTGACCTTAGGGTTCAATCACAACCACACCATATCGAGAATAGTGGTCAAGCAGTGGTTATATTGTGGTCGATATCTACGATGATATAATTCGTATGATAATAAACAGCTCCATTGGCACGGACTACATTTTGCCGCCGAATTCAAACGTGTGCGCAATATTCACAACTTCTAGACAAATGTGGTGTGGTTGAGGTATGGGCATTGACCTAACAGTCATTCTAGACTAGATAAACGAATTGAATTTGAAAGCATTTGTTCAGTTCTATGTTTTAGTATTTTTTTATTGTTTGTATTGATGGATGAAAATGATTTTTAAATAAAATGTAACTAAATCTATATGGCCAGCTTCGTAAGAAAGCTTCTGGCAGTTACTGACAAAGGCATTTCTCCCCAACTCACAAAAATCTAGGGATCGGTTCGTATTCTATCGATGCCGAGATATTGTTATATACGATATAAAGATCTTTTAATTTCGGCTGTGAAATGGAATGTTCTTTGCCAGAAACTGACTTACAAAGTGGCCCAGTAATAATCGTATTTCTAGACAAATCTTGTGGATAATTCGATGTAAAGCGGTCGGTGCGAGAATGAATTGTGTGATGTTTTTACTAAAATATAATTTAATTTGTGTCGATATGAACTCATTTTCTTTAAAAAATTCTTATATTTAGAAGAAATCGTTCAATTAAGAAATTTTGACAAACATGTAACGAGAAAATTCTACTATCGAATGAATCATTTTTTCGATTTAATGTTCAATTCGATATTTCAACGAAAATCGAATGAAACTAGTTTCACATTACGCGTTACGATTTATCGGCACGATATGACTCTCGATTGTAGAGATTCCTCGTTATATTAATTATAAATGGATGCAGTCTTAAGTCGTTGTTTCGTCTTGAGCAATGTAACAGGTAACTTGCAAAAATATACTCTATAGAAAATGGAATAAAGCGCGTTTTTGGTAGGTATGTTTTAAGAAATAATACACCTGTTGAAGTCAGTTACTTAATTTTGGTTTGTAACCAATCCGATCGGTGCTGTAGTTAGCTTAATTCCCCAGATATAGAAAATATTTATATTTTTTACAGTGACAGTACTTAAATTTTCTATTACAATTTACCCAACTCTACTCCAGAGAAAATTTAATAACTTTTTTATATTTTGAGCCTATACAAATGGCTGAATGCATTTCGTTCCTTTATCTTCATCTCCTTTAAAATCCTACAATAATTATTTTAAGTAAGTTTCATCCTCATTTAACATTCAACTTAATCTATTCACCACTCCTAGTGAAATCTAGTGCTTTTAGAACTAACTTAGCTAAAATTAGATAGTAAAGGTTGCTAAGAACTGAAAAAGTACATTTATTTTGTAATAGTTGATACGAAATAATGCTTAGGCAATTTCGCTATTTTGCGTTTAACAAAACGTTAGCGAAGATTTTTAATTAAATGATTTGAAGTAGACTTGTGGAAGACAGGACTTAGGTTCTTAGTTGCTTGGCCAATTCTATCTAGATCTAGTTTTTTTGTTGGAACGTCATACGGTTTTGAATTTCAAAGACTTCTTTACCGATCTTATAAAAGTTCGGCAAAGTCTGGCCAATAAAGCTCAAATTTGGACACCAGTCTCATTGCCATTCAAATTAAAATATGGTTGTATTAAGTTCCAACATTGTCCAAATAATTTCTACCATTGGCCAACCAAGTTCCAACATAAGCCAATGAAGTTCTGATTGGTGTAATATGTTAATTTAACAATTTAACGAGTAGACAGATTGAATGTCCACGACATGTATCCCTAGTTGGCTGCGAGAGAGCGTGCTCGGCGCTGTTAGCCGATAAGCAATGTTTTTTAATATTTGTTTATAACAATGACAAATAAATGATTATTTGATGACATGGATTTTTATTACCTAATCCATAATTTATAGTTTACTATGTAGTTGTTGGAAAAAAAGCACGCCGAAACCAACCCTGCACCACGCGAGGTGCACACGCATCACCACCACCTCTGTAAGCGTTGTCTTTTTCTAAGGTGGGCAAAAATGTTTCTAGGGGGGGCACTCCTCCCCTAGCTACGCCCATGACCGTGGCTTTGCCTGCGTGAAAAGCCTTTCAGGCTACAAAAATAGATATGACTCCAGCGTCACATACCTACTAAATAAAACATTTGCGAGTGCAATCATCAATCTCAACGCCCGCGGTGGACACCGGCAAAGAGAATTATAATACTACTGAAATAGAGAACCTACTTGTACCCTTTTTCTGCCAATCAACAACTGTCAAATTATGGCATGTCTTCAAAAATTACCAACAGAGGCCACTGATAATGTTTTATTGCTGCTAAAATCCTGCAGGTGGCACCACAATCTCTTGCTTAATATTTTTGTCTACAGTTATTGTTAAATACACTGCAAAATAAGGGTTCTAAAAGTAGATTACATGACAGCAAGCCAAAGAAAATTATATTTCCAGTTAATTTAAGCAATCTGTATCTGCCGCGCCATCGTAATGAAATCTCTTAGATCCCTTATTTACAGTATATAACTATCACTAACCATACATACACTTTTGAGAGTAATAGGGTGGTTAGTTAAACAAAGCTTGATTACTATCAAACTGTTTTTACGCGACTGCGTTTAATTGCGTGTTTTTATAAAGTAATAATAAATTATGAACAAAATGTAACTCAAAGAAGCAATATCAGCATGATAATCATATGTTTTATTTATTTATACGATGAATACAAACGTGTTAACCACAAACTTACTGTATTTTAATATTATTATCGGCTTATGCGTAGATTGCCATATGTTGTCAAAAAAGAAACCTATTAGGTATAAAATTTTGATGAACGAAATAAATGAATGGCATAAATTGGCATTGATTTAAGTTACTTCTTACAAACAAAAATCTTTATTATGAGTTTTATAATATAAAAACATAACTTATAAAATTCCTAAACGATAATTCAAATATAAATTAAATTTTAGCTTAATTTTAATATGTTTATCTAGCACCTCCGCCTGGCGCCGATATATTACTTAATATATATACTTAAAAGGGTTGTTTTTATTATACATCAATGACTTACAATCATAAGACATAATATTATATCTTTTTAATCCTTTGGTTGGAAGAATGTTCGTCTTGATATGTTATTCAATGTTTGATATGCTTTATTTGGCACAAAAAATCGGATTCCCACACAGTCTAAAGATTTATTCTAGTTTTATCCACAACGAAGTTACAGCGGGCCGAAAATGCCCTGAACTGCTTCGAGAAAAGGATGGTACGGCCGTGCCGCTTTTTTGCTCGACTTGGTGGGGGCACTGCCATACCCCCAGATTCTAACTGAGTGCAGGATAAACTCATAACCATATATTCTGGTGCACTCGTGGTAGTTTTTTACTGTATAAACACTTTTTCTGTATTATTATCCACATATTTGCGCCAAAATTCTATTTTATTTTAGGGTTAAGAGAATGGATGGGCATCTGTGCCTGTAATAAAATGAATTTGTTAAAATTTTAAAATAAATGCAATTTAAAATAATAAAACTTACACGTAAAGAAATATATCAATAATAATTAAGGTATTGCAAATAAAATGTAATCGTATTTTTCGACATATTTACTTAGAATAATAACACAATTATATTTAGCGAAAACGTGAAAATCAAATGCATGAAAAGAAAACAGGAGTTTATTAACTGACATAATATTATACCTATTAAATTTAAGCAAAAAATAATTTACTTACCGTAATAATTAATACACGCAAAATATGTTTGTAATTTCTATTTCAAATAATATTATTATTTTTTATTACAACAAAATATGTAAAATAAATTAATTGACTGACGGTGTCAATTTGGCACACACAAACAAAAGAAAAGAAAAAATGGCAAAACCGGAAAACTAAACAAGGTTGCAACAAAAGAGATTTTACTGTTTTGAACTATTTTGAAATTGAAATAAAACTATTTTGCGGATTTTATCGCGGTTTTTTAATTAATATTTTCTCCCGACGTTTCGAAGGCTTTGCAGCACTTCGTGGTCACGGTCACATTTTGAAATGTAAGTTTAGTGCTATCTTCAGGTAATTTAAAGAAACTATATTTAAATATGACAAGCATCTGACAGATCACTTTGACTGTCATGCCCCTGGACACCGGTGTCATTTAGATAAGGAAATTAGCTTATAACTATATATAAGCGGGCGTTGACGGGTTAATGACCACTACACAACATAATGTATAAAGTACTAGCGGCCCCGACAGACGTCCTGCCCTAAAAAAATCTAGAACCCGAGTACAGCGCCACCTACCAGATCCAATTGTTAATCTAAACCATTTTCGAATCCACCTGAGGACACAAAAAAAAACATTAAAATCGGTCCAGCCGTTTAGGAGTTCAGTGACACACGCACAGAAGAAGAAGAATACAGATTGATCGACCCAACTGTTATGTTTTACAGACATTTATTTAACAAAGAGTAAAGTGAGTGAATCTGTGTAACTCAATGTGACTAGGTACTGTTGTTCCTATTCACCTTTATTCACCCAAGTTGACGGTAAGTACAGTGCCCATGTTCGTACCTAACGCAATAATATGTTGTTCATTAGCTATACTGTCGATGAGGTAGTCAAATGAAAGTTGGGGCGTGTTAATGTCTCGTAATTACACTGGCCATAATCCTAATGATAAATAAGCCTTAACATACTTCAACGGCTATTCGTGAAAATTTAACCGACTTTCGAAACGATTTAAAATGCAGAACAGAAACGAACAATGCGAACAATTCCCGATACCAGTAAAAAGGCAATTAACAAGGACGCTAAGCGCCGTGTTAAATGCCCCACTTTGCATACGGAGTGGCCCAAATCGCCACCGCTCACCGCTCGCCGCTCCACCGCGCTAAAACATGCAAATTGCCAATTATGCTAGTGTGTACTATTGACGCACCACGACCTACGTTGTATCTGGACCAGAGTTCTAGTTTTTTAAAATCAGCTTCTAACATGCCTTTGTGAATTATCCCTCACTTTAACGGTGAAGGAAACCTGCATACCTGAGAAGTTCTCTGAAATTCGAAGGTATGTGAAGTCTGCCAACCCGCACTAGGCCAGCGTGGTGGACTAAGGCCTAACCCTCTCAGTTGTAGAGGAGGCCCGTGCTCAGCAGTGGGCAGTATATAATACAAGGCTGGTATGGTAACATGCCCTTCTAACTAAAATTGCTTTATCCTTAAAATTAACCAGAGTTATCAGGAAATAAACTTTACCTGCCGACCTCAAAATTTGCGTAAGTGGCTTAGCTATCGGTATTTCAAAGATGCTGAATAATGTTCTAAAGAAAATTAAATCTAAATTAATCTTCAACATGGCGTCGTGCCAAACAAGTAAAACCGTGACACGCTGGAACAGTTCACATTCAGTTATGTGGAAATTAGTTATAGAAGGTATTATTAAAATTAGCTGTGGTTTGCGTAGCAGTTGACTCGCGGTCATATTGCACGCGGGTCGGATAGCGATTTCTGTTTGTCAATGACTCAAGAGACAACAGAATATTTATAATTTCAATATTATATTAAATTCCTTCACAAATATCAAGTACGACTTCTGTTTTTCATAAGAACGTGATGTATTCTCGAATTATAAGTGCAAGCATAATTCCCCGAGCTTATTAACGGTTCCTGGTGTAGTTTAAAATGAGTTTTGGCCTGTTCGATAGAAGTAAACTAAAAAAAAACAAAAGGTAAAATCGGGGATAATAAAAATAATACTTAGTGACTTTTGTGTTTAAGTATCAATTACTTGTAAATAATGACGTCTTTTTAAACATCTTCCTTCAGGGCTAAATATAACTAACTATACCTACTGTTTTATGTAGGTATAGTTTACAGCTTTATAAAATGGCGGTATTTGACGCGGCCCCACAACTCCGGAGTCTATCGCAGTAGCAACGTAGTACCTACGCAAATCTGCAGGTTTCCTACATTAGCCATAGAATATTCTCGGTCAAGCATACCGCTAACCTAGATATTCTCCTTCGTTAGCCGAACACTATCCGTCCGTTCCTCTATCATAATATAGCTAAACGCCTACAAGGACACCGCATCCCTAACACCGGGAAACGTACCTTGTTATTATTCACGGGGCACACCGACTCGGGATTTAATTAATTATAAGATTACTGTCAGCGTTGCCAGTTCTGATAACAAAGTGCCGCCGCGATTACGGCACCCTCGTAAGCCGATATCTGCCGCTATCAGAAAACATGCTTACTTTGACGAGGCACATCGGAATCCTTTTGCTAGTGTGTCCATGATAAGAATACAAATGAATTTCCGCCATTGTTTTATCTCAGCTGGGAAAATGAATGTGTTTAATTTTTTTAACTTTTTTTAAAGCAACTAATACAATTTTTGTTTATAGACTTAGAACAAAGATCTAAATCCTGCAAATCATTAAAGTGATAATTGACATCAAGAGGTCAGTAGCGTTCCTATAATCTATTCTTAATTACGATTTCCTAGTTTTAAGGTAGGGAAATCGATGTGCTCATTAAAGAGAGTACCTACTCAGCCATGACGAGGTATCTGCCAAGATCCTTTTAATTTACTTATAGGACTAATTCATTTAGGGTAGGCAAGGAATAAGTATGAATCCGACTAGGTAGAGGTCAGTAACTTATCTACCTAAGTCATATTTTCGCTTGTGGTATAATTGTCGATGTTATGAAGAAATATCCAATTATTGCCATTGTGTCATAATTCACAAAAGCATTCTGAAATTATCAGTGTAATCAAGAAGCGCGGCTCAGAGTCGCAATTACTAAAGAATTAAAAATAGCGTCGCGCGAACCCAAACTGCGCGAACGGCGGAAGATATATTTTTAATTAATTGTAAGACAGACGGTGTTGCGTCGCGGTCGCTGGCAACACTGCGCGTAATCAACGCCTTTGCGGTGCCGTGAGGGGTGAGCGAGAGCGTCACATTTTCTTAGGACGTAAAATAGTTAAGCCAGAAGTAGGAGACTAAACGACACCGTCAGATTTTTGTGTAGTAGATTCCAGGAGTTCTTAGTAGGTTTTTCATATGTAGGTATTCTGTAAGAGGCTTTCTGGGTAGGTTATCAACTTGTGTCAAGCAAGTGCGTAAGCGCTGTTTTCCGGTTTGAAGGGACATTATAAACAGTATAATAACTGGACATTGTAAGGATAAAATCTAATTATAGGTGATGTTGACGAGAACAGTGCAGTATTTATTTGTGAACTGTTGTTAAAACAGGCGTGTTTAGCAACAGGCGAGAGTTTTATTACCTCGCTTCTACCCTGCCGGCCTGTGGCAAAAAGAGAAAAATACCTTTTTAAAAATTTTAGGTGCATTATGTATGTGTCGGGGGAAAACACATAGCGGCCAAATATACATACGTAATCAAATACAACATAATAGCCATAATAGGGAAGATGCAATATTTTTATTTTTGCTTTCATTTTAATGAATTTCATGTAGATAAATCACGTTGAAAAGTATGTAAAAAAATTAAAATACTATAATTTTGAAAGTATTAAGCTTGAAACTGACAGTTTAAATTTTCGCGCGAAAAAGGAGCTACACGCCCAGTGACGTCACACTGGTCATATTTTTTCGCCGGTGGGATTCATAAATTGATTCCAGCAGTGGACTGCAACGGGCTGATGATGATGATGAGTCATAAATGGATAAGTTTGAACTTACGAGATGTTTTTTTAATAAAGGAGGAGCTGAAGAATTAGGTAGACGAATATCAATCACCTGTAGGAAGTACTGGGCTCATAGGGAATTGTTTAAACCACAGCTCCCGTTGCCTGCCAAAAAGATAGCTATTGTCTCTGAAATTCTACCCTGCCTTACTTATGGCTGCCAAACTTGGACGTTCGATCTTAAAACAAAAAACAAAATTAAGACTACAGAAAAAAAATGGAAAGAAGTTGCCTCGGTATAAAACGGAAAGACAAAGTGAGAAATGCAGACATCCGCAAGAAAACAAAAATAACAGATGCACTAACTTTTTCCCTTCAAAGAAATTGGAAATGGGCAGGGCACGTGGCCAGGTACACCGACGACAGATGGACACAAAGAATAACGAAATGGTCGGGACCGCCAGGCTCTAGAGCGAGAGGCCGCGCCGGCCCTGTACTAGATGGGCAAATGATATAGTGGCGGTAGCGGGACGATGGATATATAGAGACTGCAAACCATACCATAACATACCATACCAGCCCTGTATTAGATACTGCCCACTGCTGAGCACGGGCCTCCTCTACAACTGAGAGGGTTAAGGCCTTAGTCCACCACGCTGGCCTAGTGCAGGTTGGCAGACTTTACATACCTTCGAAATATAGAGAACTTCTCAGGTATGCAGGTTTCCTCAAGATGTTTTTCCTTCACCATTAAAGCGAGCGATAATTCATGAAGAATACACACATAACTTTTTTAGAAAAGTCAGAGACTGCAAACGCCATGGTAAAATGGAATTCTTTGGAGGAGGCTTTTACCCGAGGGGGTCCATGCAAACATATGTTCATTGTGTAGCGTGTAGCACCTTAAACAGAACTTTTTCAAATAGTGAGGCAATATTTTATACACATTTTATTTTGCACAATTATTTTCAAAGTACCCGGCATTAAAGGTACAGAGACACTCAATAAGATATCACTAAAAACTGAATCGCTGTCATAATATGTTTAAAGTACAATTTATGCCGTAGGTCGGGCCTGATCAGCTTTGAACTAGCCCCGCTGGGATTTACAATTTGTACCAAATCGCAAAAGGAGAGTCGTACTAGCGGCACTCAGATGGCCACTCTAAAATTTAATTAAACTATTTAATTAATTCCAACACGCGCTGCTGACCTCGCATTTTTCTCTACTCACCCCACATACGTGCTGCTTAATGATACAGGGATTGTTCCTCTGACAATCGCGAAGAAACGGTTTGTTGCAAATTTAGTAATTCTAGAGAATAAAAGTAATTATGTTTTTATCCTGGGGCGGCCATGTAGGCCATGTTTCATTTAATATCATCAAGTTAAAATGAAGTGTTTTCGTAAATCAATATATTAGATCCTTACATATTTTGAAATTGGCGTCTTGTGAGGGAGGAATACAAAGTCGTTTTTTTTTTCGTAAAATATTATAACTAGTTAATCAAAGTATGCACCATTGTTATCTATGCAGTTTTGCCATCTCATAGGGAGTTCATTGATCCCTTTATTAAAAAAAACCATGGGGGCGAAAATCAATAAACTCTCTGAAGGCGGTTTGGACTGCCACATCGGACTTGAATTTTATTTCCTTGTAAAAAGTTATCCAAACTACGGAAAAAATTGTAATCTGTTGGAGCAAGGTCCGGGGAGTACCTACGGTGGATGTCGCAGACATTCCAATTGCAGCTCCTCTAGTTTAGCGGCCGTCTGTTGTGCAGTGCGTGAGTAGTTTCAAGCTTTTTTACTTTCCCGATTTTGCTTCAAGTGGATTAAAACAGTTTTATCACTCTCACCGAAGCCTGCAGCTAACTCTGAAGTGGTTTGCGATGAATCCGCTTTCACAGTAGCCTTTAATTCCTCATTATCCGCCTTGATCTCCGGCCGTCCACAGGGCTTGTTCTGAAGGTCGACATTTCTATAACGAAACGTTGGAACCAAAAACGTACCTTTTTTACCTTGTTACCTGCTGAGCACGGGCCTCCTCTACTACCGAGAGGGGTTAGGCCTTAGTCCACCACGCTGGCCTAGTGCGGGTTCGCAGACTTCACATACCCTCGAAATTCTCATGGAGAATTCTCCGGTATGTAGGTTTTCTCACGATGTTTTCCTTCACCGTTAAAGCGAACGATAGTTATTGATAAACAATACCCACGTAACTTCGAAAAGTCAGAGGTCTGTCTCGGCAGACCGTTCCATTCCCAACTAGGCTATCGTTCACCGACACCTGGATGTCAAAACACAAAATTAGTTATAAATAAGTGAAGCCGTTTTGAAATCAATGGAGAAATAAATATATAAATTAACTATACTAAGGACCTGTGTCGCAGGTTTTAAGTAAATTTTATTTGACAATAAGTTATCGTATTAAACCTTTGAGTGTTAAATGCTCTAAGTATTAAACAGCTGATGTAGATAGTACTAATTTTATTAACATTTATTTAAGAGCATAGATTAGAGCGTGACTTTTGTATTTCCTTAGCTTATTTAAGTGACGAGTAGCTTTTGTCAGCAAGGGGAGAAATTGGCCCTTGGAATCCCTTTATATTTTAATATACAGTACTTTCGAAAATACAAACTGGTATAGTGATGCAAGTGGCATCCAGTAAAGTGACTGTCTACAAAGACAAAAGAAAAATATCAAGCACATTATCTCACACAATATCTTGTTTAACACTCTCGCAGGAGTAAACATTTTCGCTTTATCGCAACAATTTGTAACAACACTGTAAAGAAGCGCCTTCATTGTAAAACAGCATTAACTTTCAAAAAGGATGTTCAACTTTTCTAACAGGAAATTACATATTCGCGTTATGAAATTTAAGACAACCCCGCGGCCCCGTTGCTAGATGCAGCTGCTCCCTGACGCGGCCAGGAAGGGAGTTAGAGATTATCATTGGGACCATAACTAAAAGCAAGAATGGTTTTTCAAAAACTAAAAATAAATCATACAAACACACAACACGTCTTCATCTCCAAAGGCAGAGTTGCTACGAGAGCATTCATTTTTTGCTAATTATGTTCCGTCCCATGCTGGGATGGGGGAGAGCTTATCGCCATATCGGACACAAATTTACTGGTGGTAGGTCTCTCATATGTAAGAGTCCGTCTGAGTGGGTACCACCGCAATGTCTATTTCTACCGCCAAGCAGCTGCAGTGTGTATGCACTGTTGTGTTTCGGTTTGAAGGACATTGTAGCCAGTGTAACTACTGGACATAATGAGACTTAGCATCTTATGTCTCAGGATGACGAGCGCAGTGGAATGCCACACAGTACTTTGTAACTCAAGGTGCTGGATGGTGTTGCTACTGTTTATGGGTGGATGGGTGGTCGTATCGCTTACCATCAGGCGAACGGCATGCTCGTCTCGTCATTCTATGAAATAAAATAAAAAAAAATCCAGACTGCAGATTGATACGGAGAAGAAAAACCCATCACTTTGTCCGATCCGTTATTAGAATTCGAATTACTGCCTCATTTATTAACCAATTTTAATGCAGTCTTCGCTTTTCTGTACTATTCGCTGTTCCATATAGAAGAGTGTACAAAATCAAACAGAACGGTACCCTATTCTCCCGCGACTTCTCTCTTAATACGATACTGTCTACAGTGACACAGTAAGCTGCATTCTACAATTTACTGCAGCGGCTTGGCGGCCCGGGAATGCATGTTATGATATTTTAATTCTTTCTTTATTTTATTCGTTGAAGAAACTTTAATTTAAGTGTCACGTAGGCGGTCGACTAGACAGGATTCTGTTGCAGAATCACAATTGCTTTGGTTTGCTATTGCTATGGGTTTTGTGATACATTTTTGTACGCACGTAGGTTTTTCCTATTATAATAATAATAATAAGTTTATTTATTTTTCCACAGATCTTACAATTACAAAAGCCATTAAATTAAAATATTACATAAAAACCTGTGGAGACTGGTGCCTGATCTAAGATTGCCTTGTGTTACAGGTCACCAGGTCTCCACCTTCGGAACTTATTATGCTAGATAAACATTTCAAATTATAAACTAATATGTGTGTGTGTGTGTGTATGTATGTGTGTGTATGTGTGTGTGTGTCTGTAGTGCGCGTGTGTATGTGTGTGTATGTTTAGTATTATGAAGGATTACTCCGTGTGCGATAAGGTCTATTCCCTAGATGAGAGTAGCCTATATCACTCACTGTCTCATCTTTTTATTGGGGAATTATTAAAGTCGGTTAAATCGGTCTGAGTATATTTATTACAATCATTACAGAGATTACATTAGATAAATAGATATTAACTCATGACATCCAGTAGATTTTCTGTCTCCCAATAATTCATACCCATGAGCCATTTTGTGATCGCCTTTTTACATCTATAATAATTTAAGGTACCAATTGTAGTATGTTTATTGCATTTGTTATATAGATATGCACCCATGAAGCAAAAGAATTTTTTAGTAAAGCTGGTTTTCAAAGGATTATTGGTTGCAATAATATGAAATCTTCGGTTTTTTAATGTTGAAGTGGATACATTAATTGTTGAATGTTTTTTTAAAATGGTGTCAAGGATATACAATTGGCGAATAGTAAGCACTTCCCATGATTTATACAATTCGATCGTAGAAAATAGTTTGGGACGAAAAGTAGCTACTTTTAGAATTGCTCGTTGTGTGGTTTCCAATTTCAATAAGGATGATTTTGAAGTTCCACCCCAGGTAGTAATGCAGTATGTAAATATTGATTGGCACATAGCGAAATAAACCATTTTAATCACGTTGAAATCAGCAATGTTTCGTATTTTCTTAAATAAAAATATTAATTTTCTAGCACGAGAAGTAACTTGTGTAATATGATGTTGAAAATTAAGATTTTTATCAATCATTATGCCCAAGTACTTCACCACCGGAACAATATTTAATTTGGGACAGGAGCAATGGCTATCTAATTTTGTTATACAATGATGAGCTGTTAGGGATAAAGTGTTTTGTACCGGTGTAGTAGTGTTGCGAATAGTAAACATGACTACGTTAGTTTTGTCTGTGTTGATTGTTAGTACATTGACTCTAAGCCATTGCATCACTAGGTTAAGCCCGTTCTGGGCGTGATAGAATGTTTCAGCCCAACTATCTCCATGGAAAATCAAAGCTGTATCATCTGCAAAGGATGCCATTATTAAGTGGTATTTGGACCAATTCATTTATATAAGCCAAAAATAAAGTTGGGCCTAGTATACTTCCCTGTGGAACGCCGTAGGATATGGGCAAATTTGAGCTAATGTGTGTGCTGACTTTTACTCGTTGACTTCTTTTTTTAAGATAACTTTTAAATAATTCCAATTGTGTTCCCCTGATGCCTAGATCATATAATTTATCAATTAGACGTGGATTCGAGACTGTGTCAAATGCCTTCGCCAAATCCAATATCCAAATATTATTAACGTTAACTGCGACTTTCAAACTGGAATACATGAGTACCTACTTGCATAATTGATAGAAATAGACAATGCCGTGGTACTTAATCAGACTGGCATATAGACCACAGGTTTGAGATCTAAAAAACTCGGAAGGTAGGTCCGAAAAAAGGTAAGTATATTCAAATTTGAAGTGAATGTGAAGTCGGCCAACCCGCACTAGGCCAGCGTGGTGGACTAAGGCCTTAACCCTCTCAGTTGTAGAGGAGGCCCGTGCTCAACAGTTGGCAATATAATACAGGGCTGGTATGGTATATTCAAATTTGTACCTTTGCAGCTCCGTCAAGCTACTAATAGACATATTATTAATCAAAGGAAACAGTCCACAGGTGAGCATGTTCCCTCCTATCTAAAGGATCTGTCGAGAGATACGGCATCACTCGGCTTTCGCTAGTCGCATAATTTATTTGGACTGCGTTTTGGACTATCGTGCGATACATATTTATATCCGTGCCAGACTAAAAAAATACGCGAAAGCTAAATGTAATCAATCTAGATGCTTTTACATACATTATAATAGGTTTTTCAGGACAGAGACTCAGATATCGTCCATTATTTCCTTGCCAAATCCCGAGATTAAGGACATCCACCCGACGCGTAATGATGACCCCGATGGCAGAGCCTGAATAAAGAATGGACATAAAACCAATACAAATTAATAGGAACAGACGCTTGACTGAGGTTCCCAAATGATATACACTGAAAGAAACTTACCATTATTCATCGATTAAGAAAAACTACTATGTAAATAGAAATATATTTGAAACTTTGTCTTACCAAACTTGCCATAACTTATGGATGGATTTGGGACCTAGGAACGTTCTGAAACGTGGTTTTAAAGTGTTGCATTCAGTATCGGTTATACAACAACTTAGTAATAGATAGCTTCGTTAGTTTAAAGGTGAAACTATGTATTAGGTTACAAAATTATTTTTGTAAAAAACAATATTAGTGAGTTTGGTGAAAATATTTGGTGTTGCTAATTTATACACGGTGATAAGCCCGTTCCCTGTTAGGCTGTTACATAGTTATCTAGAGCAGCGGTCGGCCATCCGCGGCCCGCATGTGGCCCTCGACCCCCTTCATTGCGACTCGTGGCTATTCTGGGGTCGTAGGGCCGGTAGAACTGACAACAGATGGGGTAGAAAAGTTCTCGAGTGGAGGCCACGTACTGGCAAGCGCAACGTGGGACGTCCTCCTACAAGGTGGACGGACGACCTTGTGAAGGTCGCAGGAACCCGCTGGATGCAGGCCGCTTCTGACAGGTTGGTCTGGAAATCTTTGAGGGAGGCCTATGTTCAGCAGTGGACTTCTAAAGGCTGAAGAAGAAGAAGAAGGCCGGTAACCGTCCAGTGCCGCCGCCATCCTCCATCATCTCCACCGTGGAAGCGTACTTATTATTAATAAAAGTCCCGCTTTATATTTCCCCGGGATAAAAAGTAAATTCATTATTAACCCGGAGTCTGGAATTTGTGTCCGATATGGCGATAGGCTCGTCCCCTATCACGAAAAGTGGGTGCACTAGTTGCGCCTCTGCCTACCCCTTTGGGTGGTAAAAGGCGTGATTGTGTGTGTGTGTGTGTATAAAAAGTAGCCTATGTTACTCGCTGATAATGTAGGTTTATATTGGTGAAAGAATTTTGCAAATCGGTCCAGTAGTTTCGGAGCCTATTCAATGCAAACAAACAATCAAATCTTTCCTTTTTATAATAAACAATAGCCCACCTTTACTTCATTTTCCCACAATGTGGCCAGGTTGCAAGTCAAAAGTTTGCCGACCACTGATCTAGGGGTATATACTGCGTCGTACTGCATACCCTGATATTTTAGATAAATCCCCGGCCAGTAATAATACTTCTGTCCAGTTTCTAACTTTTAAACTGACAGCACTGGTGGAAATAGCCTAAGCGACAATGCTCGCAAGCGGGAGTTCTAAAAAAAATTGAGAACCTTTGCGAAAGGAGTTTGTTATAGCGTTATCGTACACTCGCCAGGGAATAATGTTTATACTTTATTACTCCGGGATTACTGGAAGGGTCCATTTGTTATAATAATGGCCTATAATTACTGTGTACTTATTTATTACACGGATCTTGTGTGATTAATTGATGGTTACCTATTGGGTAAGGTTATTGGCTGTAACTTTTATGACTTGAGAGGGAAAGAGGCCACTGAGGATGGAAGGTAAGCCTATCATCTTCCAGACCATAGGTTCGGCAAAGCTTTTGGTTCAACTGGCATTTGCACATCCACGTGACATTGACAGCAAATGAGGCGGAAATTGGATTAACTCTGTTTTACTAATACAGTTTTACCGGTCTTTTTTTTCCTCCTATTCTTCTTTTGTTTCCTACAGTGTGCTACTTCTTTAACAGAATTGTTGCAATTGGGCGTTTCTTATTTTAGTATTAAGGATCCTTGCAATTTCAGGAAAACTAAAGGGTTCAGCAAAAATCGAAAACACCGAGGGACCTAATATTATGTAGGACGCCCCCCGAGGCAATTCTTGTGCGCTGGGTCTTCCAACCCAAAGCACGCCCATGCACGGGGGGACATTAGTTGCGGGCCGAAGCACACAGTCAGTGTGTATACCTCTTGGTTGTAAATCACATTGAGGCCTAAAAGAGCCCGCGAACATTTCCTGGCACCCTCTCTTTCCGCCCATCCTGGGAACCTTCCTCCCTTCCCCACCTTCCCTTCCATATTCCTCCTCCACTCCCCTCCCAGGCCCCTGCAGTCGCTAAGCTGGGGGACTGCAGTATCCCATTCGCAGGTTTCCCCCGGTGTTGACTGCAGAGTCGCCTACCCAAAAAAAAAAAAAAAAAATATGTAGGCATTATTTTGTAGGATAAATATTCAAAATAATTAATGTAATTATGAAACATACTACTTATTAGGCATTACCATAATTTATCCTCAGTTCGAAAGTAATTTACGCAATGTTACAAAATGTTATGCAACCGGGATACATAACCTCACTTTTCGTAAATTATTGTCATTTTCAAGTTCAACAACACTATTATAATCAGTTTAGCGTGTTTTCGAATCACTTTCATTTATTAACACTTTTCGTTTGTTAGCACAGGCATGCTGGTGCGATGGTGTAAGAATGGCCATTGTGACATTACCACTTGGAGAGCATAGGGTTAAACAAAAGAGGATAAGGTTTTATTGTCATAGACAATTTTAAATTCGTAACAGTAGTTTCGAATAAAAAATATTATAGTACACACATTTTTCTCTCTTAAAACTTAAACTACTTACCTATTATTATTTTTCATGAAAAATGTATTTCAAATCAGTGATAGTTTTATTAACATTGGTATGCTACGTTGCTTGTGATGCTTCAAGTGGGGTAATAGAAGCCAGAGGGAAGAAGAAAAAGATCGAGTTGTTCGGTGAGTATTATTAGATATTTGTTTCGACAATAAAAAAAAACGAAGTTTCTAACGTCTTTTTTTAAAACATGTCAATAGACAAAATAATAATCAGTAATTCTTTAATACAATATTTTGTTTGTTGAACAATTATTATTATTATTGTAAATAATTAAAAAATAATCTTATTCTTTCTTTCCTAATTAAAAATTGGAATTTTATTTGCATTAACGTAATGTGTCTAGCCTAGTTCGGAGTGGAACGGACTGCTAAGACGAATGTCCGCAGATTCAAAACCCACACTGGTGTACCCATACTGGTTGTAGGTCTCTCATATGTAAGAGTCCGTCTGGGTGGGCACCACCGCAATGTCTATTTCTACCGCCAAGCAGCAGTGTGTATGCAATGTTGTGTTTCGGTTTGAAGGACATTGTAGCCAGTGTAACTACAGGACATAGTGAGACTTAACATCTTATGTCTCAGGATGTCGAGCGCAGTGGAATGCCACACAGTACTTTGTAACTCAAGGTGCTGGATGGTGTTGCTACTGTTTATGGGTGGTCGTATCGCTTACCATCAGGCGAACGGCATGCTCGTCTCGGCATTAAATGCCATAAAAAAAAACCCAAGGGCACACACCTCTGACTTTTCTAAAAAGTTATGTGTGTATTCTTTGTGAATTATCGCTCATTTTAACGGTGAAGGAATGCGTCGTGAGGAAACCTGCATAACTGAGAAGTTCTCTGAATTTCGAAGGTATGTGAAATCCGCCAACCCGCACTAGGCCAGCGTGGTGGACTAAGGCCTAAACCCTCTCAGTTGTAGAGGAGGCCCGTGCTCAGCAGTGGGCGGTATATATTATAGGGCTGCTTTGATATGGTAATGTGTTACAACGTAATAAAATAACAAAAAAACTTGGATGCTAACTCAAGTATAAACCCAACCACAGAGTACTTTTATATAAAGGTAAAGCCAACAGAGCATATAAAAGCCACGTACCTACACGCCAGCTAGGGAAATAGAAAGGTGAGGAGGAGACTTGTAAGAATTCCAGTAATCTTACTGCATCGAAAAGCAACAGTAAAGCTGTTCACGTTACTGCAATTGCGATATTACCACGGTTAGAAATTGAGTACATGGCTTTATCAAAACAAAATAACTTCTTTTTCTATTTGCTCATATCTCATTCCAATGTAAGGTTTTTTTTTTTCTCTTTGGCAAGGCGCGGTTTGCGCATCTGCCAGTGTCAAAGTTTTTGGAAGTTACATATATAATATTGTTTCTTTGTTATCCTCAGTAGTAGTAGTACTATGTCGAAGTAAAGCAGTGGCTACCTTACCAAGACTTTATCGAGGAGTTTTGGCGGCAACAAAACAAACACTTCACTAGCACAGTTATTTCAATTCACTTCATTTGAGCCCTTTAATAGAACTATATTGGATAATATACCACTATAATTATGCAATATAACACTAAGTATCACCAAAATAATGAATTAAAACAAGAGCACCTCATGACACTACCAAGTTCCCGCCAAAACTCCAATGTAAGGTTAGTGAAATACGTTGCACAAACTTCAGTTTGACAACCGACTGCTTGCAAGACATCTGCTCCCTCAAGAACTTATTAAAGATATAAAATCGAAATGAAATGAAAATAAAAGAACTGATGCAAATGCGAGGAATTGGAATTGTGGCGACAATTTAAAACCCATTATCGGATACAGCAACGTATTCAAAATGGCCGTCGCTCTCGTCTCAGTTTAATAATATGCATTCTTTTGTATTCCTTCGTTTTGCGAGTTGGCTATAAGTTAGACTGCATTGTTGACTTTTAATAAGTATTTTTTTTAGCAGTATTACTTTATCTATAATGCAAATAATCGTTCTTTAAAAACGGCAAACAATCTTCCTTACATCCTTTCATAATATTATAAAACGAAATCCCCCCGTCGCGTCGCGTCTGTCTGAACGCGTAAACTCAAAAACTACCGAACGGATTTTCGTACAGTTTTCATCAATGGATAGCGTAATTCAAGAGGAAGGTTTATGTGTATAATTTTTTGATATTTTCTACGACAGAAAATAGTGTAGGCATGTAATATTCCATGCTACCAGTGCCAAGTTGGGGCGGGCCGCTATTTCTAGAATAAATTTGTGTTACGTTTCTTATATGCGAGAGTTCTCCGGTACTTCTGCTATCTCTATGTTTACCTGGATGACGTGATGACGTGTATTGGTTTAAAAACGAATTCTTTAACTAACTTTAACTGTGTGTGATGTAAACATCACACACAGTTAAAGTCGTTTGGGACTAAAAGCGTCTTATAGGTCAAATCATTACTACGTACTTATAATATAGTTCAAGCCACTTAAAGGACAAGCGCATTATATTTTTTAATTTATGGGAGACTTTTTTCAACTAAAAACTCAAATTCGACTAACACTTATTTTCTAGTATTCTTCGCTGACCTGGTCCTCAAGAAGATCTTCATTCTCAAGCTGATATACGCTTTCATATTCTGGGTGGTGCTGCATAAGGCTGGCTATTTCCTGTCCTGGTTCGCCACCTACCTGAAGGAGCAGAAGCATGACCACCATGAGTACCACGACTACCACGACTACCACGGGCCTCACCACGAATACGGACCTAGTTATGGACACGGCTACGGACCTTATAGAAGACAAAATCAAGGGTAGAGCGGATATGATATTATTGGAATTAGATTATTTTTTGTTCTATCTCAAGACTGAAATTTTTATTATGTATTTAAATTATAATTTATTCAATAACTTATATTTTAATATTTGTTTCGTCTAACTACACATCTTTTTAACTGGATTCAAAAAGAGGATTTTTTTATCATCACAGTCTATACGTATTTTATTAATTTTAACAATAGTTTTATGGTAACAATAGTTACATCAAAGGTTTTTCATGCGAATATGTTTACGAATTTCTATATGCCAATAACCCTTACAAGCTCTGTGTACTAGAAAATGCGGGTAAGACTCA
Source organism: Sphinx pinastri (assembly GCA_947568825.1). NCBI lineage: Eukaryota > Metazoa > Arthropoda > Insecta > Lepidoptera > Sphingidae > Sphinx > Sphinx pinastri. Next base: position 1,193,236 of record OX387617.1, read on the forward strand.
ATAAAACCCAATAAACCGATCCTCGAGAATTCTTCTACGAATTTGCTTCAAAATGTAATGTATGTGAAGCGTGTCTCATGGAGAGGTAATATTGTATTCTCTGCTGGCAAAATATTTAATAAATTATTGAGATGCCTATGATATTTCGTTTAACTTTTTTAGTATACAATTACCAATTTTCATTTCTTTACCCATTTCAAAAGCTACCAGTGTCGCAAATCATTTAAATATATGCTTTTTTATGTAAATGTCATATGTCATAAGTTTGTATTTATGTTATCCGCTATTTTCAGAAAAACATGTAACTTTATGCGTTATAATAACCATAGCGTATCTATTACTCAATATTCTTACTATTATAAATGTGTAAATAAACAAATAAATGTAATTTTGTTCATTTAAATAACAACCACGCGCAATATAAACTTTTATTCATTTTTTGTAAATAAATATTAAATTAAATACACACACTCTCGCCTTTTATCGCTGAAAGGGTAGGCAGAGGCGCAACTAGTGCATCCACTTTTCACCGTGGATATTTCGTCCCATTATGTGATAGCGGGCGAGCGTATCGCCATATCGGGCACAAATTCCAGACTCTGGGCTGAAACTGAATAGAAACTAATATTACTTTGCTCGACCCGAGGATCAAACCCGACACTTCAGCATTGCAATGGCACCTTGTTGTAATTTGGTTCATTTAAATAAACAATTATTTTATACATTTAAAGCCGATATCAGCGCTATATTTCCCGTCCAATCCGACATAATTACATGGCGTTAATGTAAATGAGTTCTTATCAAGGAGTTGGCAAAAATGTGCCGTTTAAACACCGCCTCGCTCCGGGCACACTCCGCGCGCCCATACTTGACATCGCGATTCGTGCAGCACCGCAAAAAAATGAGCGTTAACTTAAATTTTATTTACTTAAAATCTTTATTTTTACTGCGCGGTGCTTTCCGCTGTTACTATGTTTGGAGAGTAAGACTAAGTGGTAGCTCTAATAAGATCTTGTGAGTGTTAGGAAGTATGAGAAAGAAAGGTATTTATCGTTGGAACTGTTTAATAAATATATTTATTAAAATAAATAACAATTATGTGTTTCCAACAAGATCTCTTATCCACCTATATGAGATACGTCGCTCAACATGGTAAGACATTAACTATTAAACATACAACGTTGATTATGGCGGTGGCCCTTGCAGATCAGCTCCAAACGAAACTTGGGAGCAACGGGCTCAGCGGCCGGCTAAGTGCCCGCTCATTAGAAGCAGATTAGCTGCAGCGGTCGCACAAATTGCAGCCGGCTACACCGTTCCGGCCTGTTTGTCCTGTTTTAGCTAAATAGCTACTGTTAGCTGGACTTGAGCGCTGTTGGAAATAGGTAGAAAGATGACGTAGTTTTGTTTGTATTAGGGTGAGATAGAGAAACTATTACGCCTACATTTAGTAGTTAAAATATACGCTAAAATTCCACGCAATTCATACGTGAGAGATTAAAAATTTTAATAGGTCGGGGAAAAGTCTTTTCGCATATAGTATATATAAACTTGTAATAAAATCTCTTTGGCTGTACTATTTGTATCTAGCTACTACTTGATGCGTTTTTTTGATCAGAAGTCCCAAAATTTCTACAGTAACGGGACTATGGCACTACCTACAAGATAGCAGAAAGAACAAAAACAAAAAACTATAATTAAATGTAAATAAACTTTGAAAAAAAAATACAAACATACGAATTGATAACCTCCTCCTTTTGGAAGTCGGTTAAAAAAGCAGTCTTGAGTTTTCATATAAAATGCGAAGACACTTTTTCCCCAGCCTAATAGTATAATTTTGGTGTTAAAAATATCTGGAATATGACACCAGAACATCAGCGTTCACAAGTCAAGTACCCTGTCAATAGACATTAGGCAATTTCTGTTTAGCGATTATTTTTCAATTTAAAAAGGGATACCTGAGGTCTTAACAAAATAATGTATGGGAATGACACATGCTATCGATAAGTTTATCTCAAGGATACGTTATTCGCATACATTTATTGTTTCTATTAGATTTAACGCTTGTAGAAAAGTATCTTGACTGGGTCCTGGACTGTAAACCCTTTTCGGGTTAAAGCGAGCTTACCAAATCGCAATTCCGAGATCGGAGAATATCCAGCCGAAACACCCAAAATTTCCATCATCCTATAATTGGAGGTGGATTTGTGACATTTTAATTAACGGCTAGCAATTCTCGGCCAGGTTGTAAGCTAGGTAAACGTTCCGGTATTCCGGTTGTGCCGGGATCTTGAGTAGATTGCATTAATATATCTGGAGATGCTGATCCGGCCTCTGTGGCTCACTGTACCGAAATCTATTGCAATGCCTACGTATTAAGACCTATGCCTTATGCAATGGAATGTTGGAATTACGCGGTATATTTCGGCAAGAATTTTACTCATAGTATATGGATTATATCAAATCATGGAGCAGAATACCCGTGGCGAAAAGTGGGTTCACTAATTGAGTCTCTGTTACCTCTTCGGGGAGAAAAGGCGTGAGTATGTGTGTATAATATGAAGTGCTTGTTTATTAACATAACTTATTGCGAGACGAGCATGTTGCTCGCATGATTGGACAGCATCAGCAATAGGATTTGAATGTCAAACTGCATTGACACTGCATTGCGTTCATCAGCCTGACAAATGACAATAGCCGAGGACTCATAATACCCAGAAATTCCACTAACTATAATGTCTTCTCGAATGTTCGACATTTAAATAAAATAATTTTACGATTTTTTCGATAAATTTGTTTAATTTTTACTTCCGACGTTTCGAAGACAGACAGAAGACTGTAAGTCTTCGTGGTCACGAGGCGGACTCAAAATTAAAAAAAAAATTCGCGAAACAATCCGTAAAGTAGTTTTATTCCAACTATAATATCATTAAATCCAGAACACCAACACTGTTTCTTGGTGGCAGAAATAGACAATACGCTGGATGGGTGGCTATATAGCATCTTTCTAATAAAATGCGTACATCCTAGAGATGATCAAGTAAGTATATCATACGGAAGACCATACAGATCACAACAGATCCCATAAAAATACTACATGAAACGATATATTTCAAATAAATTATTTATTTTCATCAGACGACATGTAGACCAACATAGTTATGACAAGTCAAAACACTGTTTACATTTCTAGAACTGGTGAATTAATGTCAGATTCTTGCGAGAATAACGTAAATGACGTTTGGCTGTATCACGTTAATACAGCAAAGCTCCTATCTCACGATAATTTACGAGGTGTTCTGTCGAACGTTCTGATCTGTAATAACTACAATTTGATACTGAAATTGCTGAGCTTACTGTTTGCTGCAGTGCGTGGGACGGATTTGGAAATTCGTGTGGGTAATTTTTTTTAAAAATTGTGATTTACTTATTTGAAAATAGAAGTTTAAAGTTATAAGTAACGGGCAAATAACCATTACCTTTCTTGGTAAAACATAAATAGTTTAAAAAAACATAGAAAATGCAACTTAATTGTGATGAATGAAGATAGTCAATAAAGTTGCTCCAGGGGAATGGACATAGGTGTAGTCTAAAGGCTGACTTAATGCTAAAGGTATTTCAAATAGTCAACATTCAGGCCGATGCAGCGCTAAGATCATTATGACAATAGCTTAAAATAAGATCCTGTGTTTGTCCCCCAAAATCTCTCTTAATTCCACCTCTGCACCATTGAATATCTGTGAAATAGCGATAAACGAGACCGCACTCCATATTGCGGTTTTATCCGTGACAAAAACCAAATAAAATGATGACAAACTGTTATGAATCCATTAACGAGCTTGCGAGTTGCGGATGTGTGAAACGAGTGGAGTCGGGCGAATGTCATTGTCCGTACAATGGCTTGTAAATATTGGCGTAGCTTATTGATTAAATCCACTCATGAAGAAAATTTATTCAGTTTAACTAAACACTATCATCTTTGGTTATAATAGAGTCACAGTGTCAGTTTAATTAAAAATAATTATGTTAAATTTAAATGCATGACATAGTAATATATTTAATTTCACTACTTATTTTATAAATATTGACATCTAGATAACATTTTCTCGACTACTGGACAAAATATATATAATAATAATAATAACTAATAATAATAACTAATAATAACTGGAATACTGCTGCGCTATATGGTCACCAAGTTGTAAGATACATATCGATAGAATAGAAAGTGTTCAAAAGAAATTACTTAAGCACCTAGCTTATCGAAAACTCGTTCCTAAGAATATACATGCTTATAAGGACAAATTAACTTTTTTCAAAATGCGGTCTCTGAGTTCTAGAAGAGACATACTAAGCATGGTGTATCTACACAAAATATTAAATAGTCAAATTGACAGTTCAAAGGCGTTAAGCAAATTTGCTCTTAATGTCCCTTTGCGTCCACCTCGCAAACCTCCCCCTACTCTTCATGTCCGCCGATATAGAACCAACATAGGTAAGCACTCTCCTATACCTCGACTGTCTACATTATATAATCAGCTATCGAAGAAAATTACTAAGCTTGACATATTTCATGATTCACTATACGCATTTAGGAAAACTCTTTTAGGTGACATTAATTAACTTGGACCCTAACATTCTGATAAATCTATTCTACTTTTTTGTTTTGTTCCTTATAATATTTAATTGAGTAATTATATCGTAAAATTATATTATGCACGTTGTGGTTGCCTGTAGTCTGAGTTACAATTACTTAGCTTTATTTTCTGATTGTTATTATTATGTTTGTGTTATTGTAAACTTTGTTGGCAATCCTCAAATAATAAAATAAAATAAAAAAAATAAAATAATAAAAAAAATAATTTACAAAATAATATTAACTACTATAAACAACGAGTTTTATCTAGGAAAACAGTATCTCCCTCTCTTCTATGTTGCCGTGCCCTGCAGGGTCCACGATTATGTACTTCTCTTAATTTGTAAACCTATTTAACAATTGTGGAGTGCGATAAATTGATTTGATTTGATTTGATTTGATTTAATCATCGATCAAATCATCTTTATCGGTTTAATCATCGATCAAATCATCAAATCATCTTGCAGTTACTATAATAAAGGATAATGATTCACATACCTTAAACGATTTTGTTTGTCAGACATTAATAATCTTAGAACTCTTTGATTATAGTGAAATCACTCCATTCAAAACTTGGTAGTAGGTTTCTCGTGTGCGAAAGCCCACCTGGTTAGGTACTGTGTGCATTTCTTCATAGTGTTTAAATTTTAGAAAATTATAGCCGGTGTAATCGACATTACGAGACATCATTTCATCTTCTTGGCAACATAATTGCTGTACCACGTCTTGATGAAATCTGACTGTTGCTTATAGACGGACATGATCTAAGATTTTTTCTCGCTATGTAAGTGCTTTACCAAGTTCTCCTGTTGCTAATGGCTATTTGCGAGCAACTAGCTCGTCTAGTACAAAATGCATTCCAGTGGTTCGCGAGTGAGCACACAATGGCGCGTGATGTGATCGTTTCGCGCTGGTATAAAATCGTTATAAATTGTCGCCGAGCCGCGGCCCGTAATATCATACGCCATAGATTATTCGAAAATATTGCAAATTGATAATGCATCAGGGTTTTCATTTTAAATGTTGCATAAAATTTGAGTAATGGTTAATTGCAAAAATATGCTTATCAATATAAATAAATTAAACATTAAAATATTGTAATCGTTTTCCTTGAGTAAAATATGGCTCGTTATTTTATAGTTGATATTGGTGTTTCTTTGCAACGCGTGTAATGTATTCACGAGCTATATTTTAAAAGGCTTTTACAGGGTTTTTATAGAGTTTCACAACACCATCACCTTCCATGACGCGAGAGTAAAACCGATATAAAAAGGCGAAAAGGCAAAAGTTAGCCAGCTGAACATTCGGGAAGCCATTTAAATATTGTATTGGATCGATCACAAATCTCAAACTCTATATATTCTCTATATATTTTGTATAAACAAGGTAAAGTAATGAGACATAAAACCCCATTTCCGATTAAGATTTAAATCTTCGTTAAAACATGAGCCTTTTTTGGATGAAACAAACATTTTTGGAGCAAGGGCAGTGTTTATGATAAAATCTCATGCCTTAATCTCTTTTCAAAATAAGATGGAACGTGTAATGTCTGATAGGGGTTAGAAAAAATACGTGTATCGGTACTTGGTAGCAGAATTTATACCGGCTTAAGAATTTTAAAATTATAGCGCCGACAACTACATTGATGTACAATTTCTTAAAATTAGTACTCACATAATATATTATACAACAGAATCTTGTTAAATAAAATATATACATAAGCTTGCAAATCATAAAGGGGCGTAACATGATCGACGGAACAACTAAAGCTGGTCGATAAAGGAGCTCTACGTGCCGCGAACTAACACCACATAAGTAGCAAGAAATTACATGATTATATTTCAATGAAAATCAATCTTGAGTCCATCTAAGTATAGATTTTTACTTGTGATTATTTATTAATTTATTACTTCCGACGTTTCGAAGGCTATGCACCGTCTGCCTGCGGACTGTCCGCCCTGGCCATGAAGGCGCCAAGTCTTCGATACGCCAGAAGTAAAAATTAAAGAAATAATAGCAAAAAAAAGAACATGAAGAAAAAAAGAGTGCCGGCAGAAGTAAAGACTTGAACATTAACTTTGTGCATTTTTGAATATTTTGGAATGGTTAGGGAATAATTTCGTACGAATTGCTTTATTTATCAGTATAAAAGTACTAGCATTTATGTGGTTAAATACAATATTTATTAATTGCGCTATCGTCATTGATGTATTAAAAAACTCAAGATAGTTTCTTGCAAATAGCACATCAATAAGTGATAAGTCAAACTAAAAAAAGAAACAAACAATTACAAATTTTGAGTAACTAAACACAAATTCGATCTTACGCCTACCACGTAAAGTAGATTTTTAAACGCGAGCAACGCACGCTTAGTCTGGTTATTGATAAATGTCAGAAATGCAATGGTCACCACAACCAAAGTAGAATAAATCAAAATTTGAAAAAAGAATGTTACGTTATTTTGTACTCGTGCCGTGTCAACGCTGGGGAAATAGCTTCTACGCAATGTATTTAAGGTTCATATTAGTAAGAGATGGTTTTAATGACGTTAATAAATAAAAAAGCACTCGTTGCAAGAATTATAGCTTCTACGCATTGTATTTAGGGTTCATATTAGTAACGGATGGTATTAATGAAGCAAATAAATAAAAATATAAACGTTTAAGAATTATAGCTTCTACGCATTGTATTTAAGGTTCATATTAGTAAGGGATGGTAAAACCTCCTACGCATTTTCGATCAGGGTCACGTGATCCTGACGCGAGTTTAACATTTTACACCCATCCCAAAAGTGCTCAACGCCGCTAAAGAAGTTTTCACTTCAAAAAACACATTAACATAAGGAACATTATCCATCAAGGTAGCCAAGGTAGCCTTCCCGATGCTCACACCATTTAGGCATCACCTGACGCTTAGCTTTACCCGTCTGCAATGTAGATATTCTGTTTAATTTAACGATGATTGTGTGTGGGTTTACAAATCCCCTGTACGGGGGTTAGTGCGTGTACTTGATTATGTTATAACATCGATACCGGTTCTACGTAAATACAATTTACTGTAAGGTATTAACTAACACGTATAGCATTCTATCCTGAATCTAAGTGATTTAAACCAGGCGTTGCATCGGGCCGCGGAAACCAACATAATCGTTCCATTTACCCCCCAGTTGTGTAAGCGGAAATGCGTTTTTCTATACCAAAAAAAAAGTAGTAATATGAAATACTAGTTTTTGCACGTGTGTCCGTCCGCGTACCTTTTTACCTATTTAAAATTGTTTCTCAATATAAACTTTGAATTATTACACCCTTAGCGACTGTTTTTTGTATCGTTTTTTGGTGTAAGAATTTTTGCTGAAGTGAATTAGTGATTTAGGATTTTCATACAATAAATGAATAGTTTCAAGTTCACACGAGCTGCTATAAGGGTAAGCGTATAGTGTAAGCTCACGTATAACTGAAGTTATTTAAATCCCATGACGTGATGATGAGAAGACAACAACGTAGAATGCGTACAGTGTTGTACTGAAACATAATAGAGATTGTTAGGTTTGCGAATATATAATTAAAGAAAGGACGAAAGGAAAAGAAGAAAAAGAAAAGCTGTGTAAAATAAAATAAGTTATAAGTAGGTATTGAATTATAGTATTTTAAAAATGTTGTCTATTTCATTTTTTTAAATGTCGTCTATTTCAATTTAATAGTTTTGTATTTATGGTTTAGTTCATTTTAATCAAACCCATTCAACGGTATTTTATACGATTTAAATTATGTATAGGTTAAATATACATATACTTAATCAGCACGTCTTAGACTTGCACACCATCGACTTATTACCATTGAAAATCATCGCTTATATGTTCTTGGAACAATATTGTATTATATTTGTGTTACATTTTTACATATTTTAAACATATAATTGTTTGACACAACAATAATAATCTTTCTTTCTTAAAAGGGCTTCATGGTTACACATTTATTATTACTAAACTTATACAGTACATAAGCAATTCTTGCATCGCGTCGCTTCGAAGGAAATTCCTCAATAGCGTTCGATTATTAAAAACTGTAAAGTTGGAAACGCTTAGCAGTTAAATGGGACGGTCGGAACTTTCCCCGACGAATGGTTCGGCGTCAGAGACGGTTCCCAATTGTGCAACTTGTGACTAGATGAACCATGTTACAGGAGAATGCGGGATAAAAATACTCGACATATTTTTATTTATTTTTGCACTTTATAAACAAATGTATATCGGCGGACTTAATGCCAAAGGCATTCTCTCCTAGTCAACCTTAGGGTGGTGCAGATATACATAGGGTAGGTGCATCAGGTACTTATTTTGAAATCTATACTAATATTATAAAGCTGAAGAGTTTGTTTGTTTGTTTGAACGCGCTAATCTCAGGAACTACTGGACCGATTTTGAAAATTCTTTCACTAATAGGAAGCTACATTACTCCTGAGTGCTATAGGCTACTTTTTATCCCGCAAAACTTTTCCACGCGGGCGGAGCCGCGAGCTTATGCTAGTTATAGATACGAATAAACGTACATAAAAGTTAACAAAGTCATCAATAATAAATATGTAAATTAAATACATAACATAATATAAGTAAAATTATAAATATAATAAATACATATAATACAAATTATAATTACATAAATATATAATGTAAATAATATAATATTGTAAGTTAGTGTGGTGATTCTTCTGCATCGTTCAACAATAGCTGCCGCACTCTCCTTTTGAAGACATATGTCACGATTTATTTGTCAAGTGCGTATTTCAGTTGTGAACCGTATAATTAAACGCTGGGTACAACTGGTTACCTTTGATAATCAGTGGGTCAATTCCCAAGTAGAGACACATACATTAATGTCCGTTTTTCGATTTAAATAAAACACGTTGAGTAAACCAGGACTGGAAATTATACACAATGAGGTAGGCCGCCATCTATAAATATTATGGTTGTGAATTAAAGGTTGCACTTGCTACACCTTTGTCGAATTTTTCGGATGTTATGATGTGCGTTTAAAAAATGAAAAAGAACTTGAGATTTCTGAAACTTAATACTGGAATCAACCAACTAAATGCTCAGAATTTACTAGGAGGGGTTATTTTTTTGTAATATTTTCCCAGTCCCTTACAATCTGGACAAATCCGTAAAAATCTAAATACATGGTTATCCTACTTGAGAGAGGAAATATTGTCCCCATCGTGCACTGTCGATACTATCTGTTCAGAGATTTGCGAAGATAACTATTGATAATGGTGCAGTCTGAGTTGCAAACTTTTATTTGGGTGGAACTAGAATAAAGAGATCTGTAGTTTGAGCTCAAGTTCCTTTTTTTTATTGCATGAATGACGAGACGAGCTTACCGTTCGCCTGATGGTAAGCGATACGACTACCCATAAACAGTAGCAACACCATCCAGCACCTTGATTTACAAAGTATTGTGTGGCATTCCACTGCGCTTGCATACAATAAAGCAAATTGAGTGTTGTGGTAGGTATCTGAAAAAAAAATATTATGAGAATATTTATAGACACACACACGCCTTTTATTCCCGGAGGGGTAAATAAAAGCGCAACTTGTGCACGCACTTTACGCCAGACTCTAGGCTGATACTGAGCAGAAAAACTGAATAAGTATAATTTTGCCCGTCGCGGGATTTGAACCCGGTACCTCAGGGCGGTGACAAACCACGCACGCAATACAACTACGCCACCGCGGCAGTTTTCAAATGAGAATTTACTTTCTTCTTCTTCTTCAGCCTTTAGCAGTCCACTGCTGAACATAGACCTCCCCCAAAGATTTCCAGGCCAACCTGTCAGAAGCGGCCTGCATCCAGCGTGTTCCTGCGACCTTCACAATGAGAATTTACAAATATTGTCTAATATGAGGCAGATGCAACGTGCTTGAAAAGGGTGTTGAGCTGACTCCACTGACGTGCGAAAAGATCAGGTTGAAGGTGGTAGATGGTTCGTCAGGTGGTACCTGTCTATTACTACCACTGGATTTGGACACTGCGCTAGTCGTGATCTTGTCGCACCTTTTTTTTTTATATGCGCGCGGCAAACTGTACCTGATGGCTAGTGGAGTGGAATCCAGATAGTATCGATTGACAAAAGGGTTATTAGTCGTCAGGCGACACAATTATGTCGGCCTGTTTAAAAAATTGTGCGAGACTTGACTGTGTCCAAAACCAATTATCGCTACCTCAGAAGGTATCTAGCACATTTTATGACTTGTTAATTTTACCATCGCTACCACAATTGGCAGCGTGAGGTGTCTACAATTAACGAAGCGCAAAGCAAGAATCCTAAGACCTCTGGGAAATTTCCCAAATCAACACAAGTAACAAAAATGGCGCACATTAATCCGAGAAGAAGTGTAGCTACATTTAATGTTCCTCCAGCTAATAGCGAGCATAAATTATGCAACCGCTTGCCGGCACTGCGTCGGGCACGGACGGGGTTATTAGTTAACTTGCAACCAAGTTCCAATTGGCAAAGGTTTTTCAAATTTATTGACGTTTCTATTTTTTTGTAGTAAATTGGAATGTATGAGGTCGAATTATTTCATCCATGGTCAGGTAAAGTTAAGGCTCCTATCACACTGGAAAGTTGTAAGCGAATTCACGAGGCGAAGACCGTGAGAAATAAAACTGTTAACTTTACTTGACCACGGATAAAATGACCCGGATAAAGTGAGTTATTTGCCTGTAAGATATTTTCACTGTCAATAAGCAATGAAAGAAAGATAGTGCGCAGATGACAGATGCAGTTGATATGTATTAAAATATGAGAGTTTAGATGTTTTTGGATCTTTTTGGAGTTTCTACACTTTGGCTCATAACAATAAGTTCGATAGAAGAATTTACTAGGACAATACTCTCGTTTGCTGGCCTTTTTGCATGAAAAGTACATGATTAAAAATCCTAACAAATTGCTAGTTTTAGTTATCAGCCGTTGTTTACATAATAACAGCGCCACGAAGGGTTCCCTTCAGATTTTTGTTCAATTCCACCTAGTTATTCGCTCATTTAGCTTACTTCGCTCACTGCGCTCACTCCGACGCGATGTAAATGATTTTTAAATCTTATTTTACAATGTAGTGACGAATCAGTTGGGAATATTAAAAAGTAGGGAAATAAATTTTGTCCGCTAGGTAAATTACTTAGGGCTAATTTTTCAATCTCAAGGTAATTTTTATAAGGGTGAATGATATTTGTAATTTTAATGGCTCCCTTAAATATACTACGTAATTACAAAAATCATATATTGAAAAATAAACCTTAAGAGTTTTTATAAGGGTAAATACTTCACAGTCCCCGAATAACACAGATTATACGTTATATATTTTGACTAATTTTATTCCAGGAACACTTGTACCTATGCGAGTGAAGCTGCCAGCAAAAGCTTGCATAACATGTTTTGTGAAAATTTTGGTGCTATTGTCCGGAGAAGGCGTAGGCACATGCATTGTCACAAGATAAATTTAACTTTCAAATAAAAATAATTTGAAGACAATGCCTACGCGCGACGCAAATGTCCGAATACGTAATTTTCAAAATATTCATGAATATGTAAATATTGAAATTTAAAAACACTTTTCTTGAGGTGAAATTTGTCAGTAGAAAGTTAAAAGAATGTGTTCAATGGAGCACATTAGTCACAGATGAAAACTGGAAAGCGTTCTGAAAACAATGAGCTTGGCTTTCTTTAGGTAATTTACGAACGTACATAAATATTTCATACTTATTCATTAACGGAAAGTGGTGCCGAGTGATCCGTTCGTGCACAGCCTATTTTTGAAGTTATTTTTAAAGTTTTCGGAAATTTCCAATAATATTAAATGTGGAAAAATTAATGCTCTGTCAATTTTCCAAAATAAGTTTGAAGGAGTTATGTTACGGTAAACAAAATTGAAAATTACTTGGTTATAAAGTTTAGCTAAAAGTCTATACGGCTTCCAGAACCGCAATTCATGTTTTTTGGTATAACGTTATAGGAAAATTGAATTTTTCCGAATTGCCATTTTTGTTACACATCCACAACAGCGATAACGTTCTCGGAATCCAATACCGGTTATAAACTACAATGTTGAAAACAATAACAGTTATTTTGGCGTTGGTGGCGTGTTGTTACTGCCTGGAGAGCACTGACATGGTCCAGAAGGAATCTAGGGCTAAGAAGAAGAGGAGTCCTATTAGACTTTTAGGTGAGTGATTATTTTTAGCGTTCCTATATAGTGTGTGGATTAGATCATTGGTGTAGCGTAGGCAAGATTGTGTGCGAGTTACTTTATTTAAAAGAAAACACACCAGAGTTCTTGGAATTAGAATTTGTGCCCGATTTAAACATAAGCTTACCACCTATAATTTTACGAACACTTGCTCAGCAAATTGTGTGAGTAGTAGTGTTTCTGCCTATCCCTTTGGGGTAAAATGCCAGTGCACAATTAATATGCTACTTTAACCAAAGTAAATGAAATTTGCAACATATTAACATCATAATTCAGATTAAATAAAAGGTCCGGAGAGCTTCCTAACTTCGTAACACTGTAGCGCCAGTAGTTGGCAAACCGCAGAATAAGATGTTTGATATACTTTTAACGCCAGCTTACAATTCACAGTAGAACAATAAAACGAAGACTTTATTTTGCTATATTCGCAAAACAAAATTCTTAAATATCCGTATATTTTACGTTCGAATTTTTAGGAAAATTATTAAATTAAATTAAATTAAATTAATTGTGATTAATTTTGAACTGGTATGCACTATGCACCGAGTAATTAAATCTAAAGCTTGGTGCAATCAAGTACTGATTTCTTCTAACCACAACAATTTGCAAGTCTTATTTATAATTGTTTGGATTCTTGGATTGGCTAAACATCGGTTAATTGCGATACAACAACGATAATAAACTCATTGCTAAAAATTGATAAAGTGTAATTAATAAGTATGTTTGTGTGTTTTTTCTTTTAATTTTGGGGTGTTCAATAAATAGTTATCTATCTATTTTTTTTTTTACCAGAGCACAAGTATCGTGCACTGTTCAGATTCTGGCTTTTATCCCCAGGTCGATCAATCAATCAATCAATTTATTTTGAAAACATGGGTACATTATTAGGTGGCGTATTTTATAACAAAGTATCTTGCCATATTTAGTCGAATGACGTGCAAAAATTATAATTGATGTTTCATAAAAGATACAAACACACGAATTGAGTACCTCCTCTTTTTTTGAAGTCGGTTAATAAAATTACATCTTAAAAGTAACTAAAAACTATCATTATATAATTCGCATGTGTATTTCGATTTAAATGAGTTCCTTGAAATAGGAATTTTGCGCCTTATATAGCGACATAGCCTTGCCATGGAAATATATTCGTCATATAGAGATAGAGACTATCCCGCCCTCACACCCACCACTGCAACTCCTGTAAGCCAGGATCAGCAGTGGTACGTATTTTATGACACTGAGCGGTGAAGCTCGGCGAGTCTCAGGAAGCACTAATTAGTCCTTACCCGTCACTAAATTAATCAAATATAAAAATAACGAGTAGTTGGAACTATATTTTAAACTGATGGATTGGTAACCTACTTTGTCTATCCCTCGAGACACAAGCATAATGTTACTAATATTATAAATGCGAAAGTTTGGATGTTTTTTTACAAGTAAACGTAGAAACTAGTAAACGGATTTGGATGAAATTTGGCACACGGGTAGGTCATGTCTTGGATTAACACACAGGGTACTTTTTATCCCGGTAATTTGCTTCCATGGAAAATAATGGAAATTTTTAATCTGATTCTTTAAGTAGATGGCGCTGGCGTCGTATTGCGTTTTAAGGACTTTTGTAGCGGGAAAGGCTTTTCACGACGACAAAGCCGCGAGCGACACCTAGTCTTTAATATTATTCCTTGTTCCAGCAATGATTCTTCTCTTCGTGATTTCGAAAGTGGCGATCGTGAAGGTGGCCTCATTCTTCATGTTCATGGCAGTCTTCCAGAAGATATTCTCAGCAGCTGGTCTCATCCTGGGCTATTTCATGCGGAGCCAGGGTAACCCGATGCCAATGCCTTTGCAGCCTCTACAGCCGACTTATGGACCTCCGCAAGAATATAACACTTTAGGGTACAGCTATGGACCTCCTGATCATGAGGTGTTCCAAGATTCCAAACTGCCGAGTGTAGCAGAGTTCAGTAATAAGTTCAATAGTTGGTTGAAGCCGTGATCGAATGTCACTGTTGAAATAATGTTGCCGGATAACATACAATAATATAAACAAATATCTGTTAATTTATTAATTGTAATTTAATTTATTTGATATTGTATTTAATAAATTATTTGATTATATTTTTTGTGAATCTGTTTTCGTAGATTTCAGTCTACGTAAATTGTCTGATATGTTTATGATTATGTGACACTATATATACTCCAATAAATAGCAGTTTGGATAAAGTTTTAATTTTTTATGGGCTTGTATCACAAGCTTCAAGTAAATTTTATTTGACAGTGATCGTATTAAACAGCTAATGTAGATAGTACTCATTTTATTACCATTTATTTGGGAGCATAGAATTGAGTGTGATTTTTGTATTTGGTCGGCTTATACATTTTTATGACGAGAAGCATCTACTCAGAAGTTGTGTAACAGGCCCTTAGCATTCTATTATAACAAACGAATAATTAAACGAAAATAAGTTGTCAAACCACAAAGTATTTCATAACTAATTTAAAAAAGTGATAAATCTGTTACAATTTTCCTCCTACATAATGTTACATTTCAGTGTTTATTCTTGTGTCTATTCTAATTTCTCACTAGGGATATATTAGAGATAAATGATATAAGCTGAACTTTTAACTATCCTACATGCCAGTACCGATGTTATAGTTTGGAACAAGTTTTGTAAAGGTAGTGCTATATTTAGCGGCTATATTACTCACGGAGGAAATGTCTTATAACCTGAACGGTATTATTCTGGTACAGTGGGACTTCAATCTTCATGGGTGGTACTTATTTATGTACAGTCAGCCACATAAGTAGCTGAACAAATTCAAAACTTGAAATCGCCTCTACACTTTTGTGTTCTTACCAATTTACGTTATCTCTTCACAAAAATAAAATTAATCCGTCAACGCCTGCTTATATGTAAGCTAATTTCCTTATATAAATGGACACCGGTGTCCACCGCGGGCGTTCAGGGATTAAAGTGATTTAATTTTTACTTCACACAAAGAAAAATTGTTTCAATTAAACTAAACGCGTATCGGTGATTTGAAATTTTGATTTTGTTCAGCTACTTATGTGGCTGACTATTTCTTATCTTAGTAATAGACTATATGAGGAAGTAAACTTAATGGTAGTATATTTGTACCCACCCGGATAGCGACAACCGAACACAGGGTGTAAAACCCGCAATAGTGACCCACGTGAGTGTGACGCGTTCCGGGATCACCCTGTGTAAATGCGATTACAAACTAGCAGGCACAATTATATTGACTGGCGAATCATCCCTTGTCACTCGGCACTCTATCTGGACCACACTTTACTTACCATTAATTTGCCGTGTTTGTATACCGGGTCATTTTGACATTGCATTAATAAATGAAACTACATGCTTTTCGCCTTGAAAATACCATTTTATAATATACTAGCATTTGTGCGCGGCTCCGCCCGCGTGGAAAACTTTTTCTGGGATAAAAAGTAGCCTATAGCACTCAGGAGTAATGTAGCTTCCTATTAGTGAAAGTGGTTCCGCCATAATGATTCCACATTTAACAATAAAACGCAATTATTGGTTGGCAGCCTAATCCTTGTCCTTAGTTCCCTTTTCCGCACCTCTTTCTCCCTTACACTTGCACGCCTACCTATCTGTGTCTCGCGCGCACCGCGCCGAACAAGCGGCGCGAGTGCCACACGACACTTTCGTAAACGCCGCCGCCGCAGCCACATTAATGGCTGTCTAATGATTCGCTAATCCGCTTTAATTTGGTGCATAACTCGCATAAAAGGCACATGTAACGCTAATTGAACTGCTGAATGACCAGTGCTTGGTGTTGGTGAAGTTATTTCGTGTGTGAATCAAGCCCTTTTGCGTGCGCGTCGTATATCTACAGCGACGCCATCGCCGGGACCGCGTGCGCCGCCTGATGCAGAATCGTCAAGGTAAGGCGTGCATATAATTTCCTTATACCGCCAACCCAACTACTCCCCCCATCGCGAACCAGCCCCTCCGAAGGGGATCCCTAAAATACAGTCCACAAACGCCAGGGTCATTGTTGGCCCAACGCACCGAGGCTTAGGACTCGGCCGGGACAGTTTCGACTGTCCCATTTAATTCCCCCGCTTCTCTTTTCCCCCTTTATATTTCGGAGGCCCATTACGTGGCGCCTCCATTTTTGGTCCTTCGAGCCGGATTAATATCTGGTCATCGGACTACGCCGCTTATTAATTAGGGCCTAGATTCGTCTAGATTTGCCCCCTCCGCATTTAGTATATTCCGTAAGTACCTGCCTAGGTACCTACCTACTCTTATCGCCTTGTTTTCAACCTTGGTCTTAAAGGGGTTACATAACTCATTTAAATATCATTGTTAAAACAAAAACGCTTATTCATTAAAATACCTATTTACCTTTTATTTCTATATATAGAGAGTAAATCTTATAAAAGTATTTCGTTGCGAACGCTCAGTTCAAGTAAAACTCCGCACGCATAGTGAATCATCGCATTCATAAATATAAGTAAGTAGCTGTTATAATATTCGCCGCGCACAGCTGTTGTGCCTATAGTTACTTATTAGTTATATCGGTGTATAATATTTCGGTAAAATGTCGCGTTCGAAACGAATAGACACCGAGTCACCTGTACAAAATACTGAGCTTATGTTGTTAGAAAGTCAACGAAATACCTATTTCGCAATAATTCAAAATGTGTTCGAGAATTCGCAAAGGGTTGACACTAGTCAAGAATGTCTGGAAACCTTTCTTAGTTCTGTTGAAACAATTGATGACACTAGGTCTCAATTTAAAGAAATTCTTGTTGAATACAACCGCGTTTTACTTAAGACTGATCCTACTAGTAAGCCTGATTTTCAGTCCTTAATCTCGTTTGAGGATTTATATTGTCGTATTAAGCGTGTATTATCTCGTGTTGATTCCAAGCCTTCGAGGGTGGACGCAGTTTCCAACCGCAGTGGTATAAAACATAAAAAACCATCCTTGCCGTCACTCGAAATTATGGCGTTTGACGGTGACATACGAAACTGGCCCCTATTTTACGCAGGGTTTAAGTCCATGGTACATGAGAATCCGTTGTTAACAGATGACGATAGGCTGTACTATTTAGTGAGCAAACTCTCGACTAAGGCTAAACACGTGTTCTCGGGTATTACACCGTGCGCAGAAAATTATGACACTATATTACAATGTCTTATTAATAGGTACCAAGACACTCGAACACTCGCATCTACTTATTTAGATCAAATGGTTAACTTCAAGAGCACTGGTCCCGCCTCTGCGTCTAAATTCCAAAGCTTCTTAGAACAGTTCATAACTGCTGCGAGTGCATTAAAAAACCTGCACCTCAATGATCTAGCAGATTTCATGCTGCTGCATCTCGCTTTGCGAAGATTGGACGCCGAGACGGTCCATGCATTCGAGGAGCGATATCGCGATGTAGAAATGCCTACATTCATAAACCTATCTGATTTTATTCGTAGTCAGTTTAAAATATATACTAACACGCAAATTAATTACGTCGCTCCCAGTGTTTCGCGTAATAATAATTATAGTAAAAGTAAACCCCGTAGTCACGTACCTAACCCGCAGACTTACACGTCAGTTTCAACACCTAATAACAAAAAATGTCTTTGTGATAATTTCGCACATAATCATCTCTTTAAGTGTCCTACATTTAATCAATTAGTGCCTTCTGCACGATTTAAATGCGTAAAGGATCATGGTGCTTGTATTAACTGCCTTAGTTTATATCATAAATCGCGAGAGTGTAAGTCTAATTTTAGATGTCGTAATTGTAACTCAAAACATCATTCATTGTTACATTTCAATGAATCAAATTCTCAATCCATTTCGCAAGCGCAACGTAATGTATATTTGCCTGCGTCGGGAAACGAACCCGCGCCAGGCGCACCCGCAGTCAGCGCTCGGGCTTCGTCCACTTGTGGCGTGAGCGCCGCCGGCCCGCCTCGTGCGCCGCCGCCGCCGCCCGATAGTGCACAGAGCGGCAACGTCTCCTCGCTGCACACATCCATCGCTGTGCCAGTGCCGAACGCAACCGCTTCTAGTGGCTATCTCAAGCGATGTACGCAATCCACTATATTGTTGTCGACAGCGCAAATTACTATCTATGATCGTGGCGGTCGGGCGCATTTAATTAAATGTCTTCTTGACTCGGGATCGCAAAGTAACTTTATAACATCCGAATGTGTTGCGCTCTTGGGTATGAATTACGACAAAAATACGCAAACTATTGTAAGTGGTTTCGGTGGTACGGAAAAATCCATTAGGGGTTCCACACGCTTTAAAGTACATTCGCGTCATAATAATAACGTTTGTTTTGACGTATCGGCACTTATTGTCGACCGCATCACGGACAACCTACCTTCGGTGCCCGTTGATAAATCTTTGTTCGCGCGTTATATTAACTCACTCCCGCTTGCGGACGGTAGCTTTGCCACACCGGCCGAAGTGCAAGTACTTCTCGGTGCTAGTATTTTTCCACACCTGTTAATACCGGGTACGGTTTACAGTGTGGATGGGTTGCCGCCCGCGATAAATACTGTTTTCGGATACGTTATAATGGGTTCCGCTCCCGTTTTACTATCCAAAACTTTCGCTTTAAGGTCGACCTCGGCTTGCTGTGCTGTTGTCGATCAACCTCCCTTGGACCACCTTCTCAAAAGGTTTTGGGAACTTGAGGAGGTTTCCGCTCCGCCCGCTCAAGGTCATGATGACCTTGAGTGTGAAAACCAGTTCTGCGCCACCACTACGCGTGATGCTAGTGGTAGATACATCGTCGCTCTGCCGTTTAGGGACGATGCTCATAAATTAGGTAATTCTTACCACACTGCTCATAGACGCTTCTTGTGTTTAGAGCGTAAGTTGCAGTCGTCTGACATGTTGCGTGCCGCTTACAACGATATCATTCGCGAATACGTTGCTAAGGGTTACATTACCGAAATAGGAACAATTAATAAATTCGATCTCTCCGCCGCCGCATCCTATTTCGTTCCGCATCACTGCGTGCAACGTGAGGACAAGACCACTACTAAGGTCCGCATGGTGTTAGATGCCAGCTGTAGGACAAGTTCAGGGCTGTCGCTGAATGAAGTTTTACATTCAGGACCTAACCTTCAAGGTGACTTGAATTGTATTCTTCTCAATTTTCGCCTTTTCAAAATTGCTGTTTCCGCTGATTGTCGTCAGATGTTCTTGCAGATCAGTATGCAAGAATCCCATCGTAAGTTCCAGCGTATTCTTTTTCGCTTTCACACTAATAACCCAGTGTCAAGTTTCGAATTAAATCGCGTTTGTTTAGGAATGATTTACCGTTTTTCAAAATTACTACCGAGTCGACCGTCCGTCACTCGTTCTGACTTAGATTACGCTGAAAGTAAAATCATACTTGCTCTTCAAAATGTTTATTTTGCTGACGACATTCGTAAATTAAAAAACAAACAAATTTGTTCACCCGCTTTGCAAAAATTAAATCCGTTCTTGGATAGTAAAAATATAATCCGTGTCGGCGGCCGTCTATCGAATGCTGCCGTCGAATATACGCAAAGACACCCGTGTGTGCTCCCGCGACGTGATCACGTAGTCGACATGATCATCGATTATCACCACACGAAGTACTTACACGCCGGTCCTGAACTACTGATGTCCTTACTTAGGCGTCATTATTGGATACTCGCCGCTCGCCGAGTTATTCGGCATCGTATACACAAATGCAACACTTGTTTTCGGGCAAAGCCGCGCCCTACATTTCCCATGATGGCCGATTTGCCCGCGTACCGCGTCAACCAGGTTGACAAACCATTTTCGCATACGGGTTGTGATTACGCAGGCCCTCTGCAATACACGCCTGTGCGTGGTAGAGGTGTCAAAAGCCGCAAGGCTTGGCTCTGTATTTTTACTTGTCTCACGACGCGTTGTTTGCACGTTGGGATAGCCACGGAACTGAGCACGGTTAGTTTTCTCGCTGCGCTTAAGCGTTTTCTTTCTCGCCGCGGTCCGGTTCAGTGTTTATACACTGACAACGGTACCAATTTTGTAGGTTGTCGCTCGTACCTACGCGACCTTTATAAGTTCCTCGACGAATACCGCCCGCGCCTTGAACATGAATTATCAGAAAGTCGCATTGATTTCAAGCAGATTCCGCCTGCTAGCCCTCACTGGGGTGGATGCTGGGAATCCATGGTCAAGGTAGTAAAGTCTCACCTCTTCAAGGTCATAGGGCAACAGCTGCTGTCCTATGAAGAGTTATTAACTGTACTTACGCAAGTCGAGGCACTTATAAACTCGCGCCCGCTTACGCCCTTAAGCAGCGACCCCGCCGAGCCGACGGCGCTCACGCCGGCTCATTTCCTTCATACCGCTCCGCTTTTTTCTTACCCGCGTCTCACATAGATTCGTCTAATCTACGTGAGAGACATTCGCTATTGGATAAATTGGTCCAATCCTTCTGGCAACGCTGGAGGATAATGTATTTGCATCAATTGCAAGCTCGCGCTAAATGGACCACGCCATCCACTCCGATCCAATTAGGAACGGTAGTGGTCATTATTGTAGATAATTCGCCGCCGCTTTCTTGGCCTCTCGGTGTGGTGGAAGCTGTTCACCCCTCGAAGGATGGTGCAACGCGTGTTGTCACAGTTAGGACGAGCAAGGGCAGCTTCGTGCGCCCTGTCGTTCGGCTGTGCCCGCTGCCCAGTCAGTAAATATTTATAACCCACGGTTGCTCGTAGGCCTAGGATACCTAGCGGCTGTGGATACTAGATTCACAGCCGATGCCAAGAGCCCGTTGGCGTAATTTCTTACGCTTATTTCGTTTAATTTCGCTCAAATCGCTTAATGTACAGGTAGGAGTAGGCTTACGCTCTATTTTTTTTCTCTTATAAGGTAGCGTTTTCTAAAGGTAACCCTTTAAGGCCGGGGGAATGGTTCCGCCATAATGATTCCACATTTAACAATAAAACGCAATTATTGGTTGGCAGCCTAATCCTTGTCCTTAGTTCCCTTTTCCGCACCTCTTTCTCCCTTACACTTGCACGCCTACCTATCTGTGTCTCGCGCGCACCGCGCCGAACAAGCGGCGCGAGTGCCACACGACACTTCCGTAAACGCCGCCGCCGCAGCCACATTAATGGCTGTCTAATGATTCGCTAATCCGCTTTAATTTGGTGCATAACTCGCATAAAAGGCACATGTAACGCTAATTGAACTGCTGAATGACCAGTGCTTGGTGTTGGTGAAGTTATTTCGTGTGTGAATCAAGCCCTTTTGCGTGCGCGTCGTATATCTACAGCGACGCCATCGCCGGGACCGCGTGCGCCGCCTGATGCAGAATCGTCAAGGTAAGGCGTGCATATAATTTCCTTATACCGCCAACCCAACTACTCCCCCCATCGCGAACCAGCCCCTCCGAAGGGGATCCCTAAAATACAGTCCACAAACGCCAGGGTCATTGTTGGCCCAACGCACCGAGGCTTAGGACTCGGCCGGGACAGTTTCGACTGTCCCATTTTATTCCCCCGCTTCTCTTTTCCCCCTTTATATTTCGGAGGCCCATTACGTGGCGCCTCCAGAAAGAATTTTCAAAATCGGTCCAGTAGTTCCTGAGATTAGCGCGTTCAAACAAACAAACACACTCTTCAGCTTCATATAATAGTATAGATTATTCTAACGATAGATGTAAAATAAAAAAGTTTAAGTTTCGAACAAAATAAATATCAATAAAAAGTCAATTTATTTTACACGCCTTAATGCCACTACTACTGGAAGATAATTTGTCGAGGCGGCAACATCAAACTTTCAGTCAGAAATACACTTACGCACACACCATATTTGCACGAAACTACAAAATTATCTAAAAATCGGAAATCTCCAACCGGGATTTTTGGCGAAAATATTGGATAACCATGAATGATTTTTGGCACGATGTTAGCAGAGGTAAAGACGAATATGTGTTTTCATTTAGTAACGCAATGTAAAATTACCCTGTATTTGATACCCTGATATTTGAATGTTTGTAAGAAGACTACGAAAATACTGCTTAACAGATTATAACGAAATTGGGCACAAAGCTAGACCATGTCTTGGAATAACTTATTAACGGATTTATTATAACGAATATATTATAACTGAGATTAAAAGTAGCCTACTTTTAATCTCCGTAAAATACACATTCTGATTTTATAAATTTCATTTCTGAGTATCAAACAACGAATCAGTGAATAATTAGCGGTAGTATAAACAGTATTAGGTAAGTATTACAAAATAAGTTTATCACACGAAATGAAATGATTTATTCTTATCCATAAAATGTTAAACATTACTTAGATTCAGTAAATTTTTACTCTACCAGCAGTTCGGAAAGCAGTTTCCACCAGAGAAGAACGGGAAAGAAACTCTAGGGTTGCTCTTTTCAAAATCTGATCAAAGGTATAAATTAGGTACAGTGTATAAGACAAAAAAAAATACATATAGATTTTTATTTTGTTTAGAGCAGTTCATATATTTATTTGCATAATAATACATTGTTAATTCCCATCCGAGTGTACAACCCTCTCAGGAATCACGAAATAAATTGATGATATATACTTTTTTACAGTTAGAGTGTACCTATGTCATACCCAAACCCATAGGTGGTGGTAGGTCTCTCATTATGTAAGAGGCCGTCTGGGTGGGTACCACCGCAATGTCTATTTCTACCGCCAAGCAACAGTGTGCATGCACTGTTGTGTTTCGGTTTGAAGGACATTGTAGCCAGTATAACTACTGGACATAATGAGACTTAACATCTTATGTCTCAGGGTGACGAGCGCAGTGGAATGCCACACAGTACTTTGTTAGTCAAGGTGCTGGATGGTGTTGCTACTGTTTATGGGTGGTCGTATCGCTTACCATCAGGCGAACGGCATGCTCGTCTCGTCATTAAATGCAATAAAAAAAAAAAAAAAGGTGTAGCTAAACTTAGTCGCAAAGTACAGTGTGTCCCCACCTCAATTTAAATGTCTATAGATTTTAACAAAATGCTAACGTCTCAATCCATAGCGCCATCAGCACCACGCCGGCGTCATCTATTTAAAAAATCTGATAAATTAATTGAATTATTTCCTACGGGAGCAAATTTCTCGAATAGAAAGTAACGTATGTGTTAATTTATTTATTTATTTATTTTGCACTTTATATACAAAAGTATATAGGCCGACTTAACGCCAAAGGCATTCTCTCCCAGTCAACCTGTGGGTGGTGCAGAGATAAATAAGGTAGGTGCAACAAGGTCACTTGATATTAATCCAGGATGTGTGGTCTATGCGTGTGCTAAATTTCGTCCAAATCCGTTCAGCTGTTTCCGAGTTTACTACTAACAAACATTCAAACATCCAAGATAGGAGGGGGCGAGCTACGTATCAAATAGTGAAACCTCGTCTCCCCCACCCCCCATACATTGTAATCATAGTAACAATGTGAACAAAAAGGCGGCTGTGAAATAATAACATCCAAGATAAGAAGTAAGACTAGTATTTTTTTTTATAGCATTGAATGACGAGACGAGCATGCCGATATTTATTTATTTATTTATTTATTTATTTATTTAATATTTGGGAAACAAACAGAAAATATTACATATAAATAACAAAAGAATGTGTTACAAAATCCAGTGAAGTTTCCACTAATAAATAACGCAGGTATAAAAAGAGTGAACAATAACATTATTTAAATTACAATGAAATAAAATAAAGCTAACAAAAATAAACTAAAATTACATTCTAAAGAAAACAAATTATTAAGTATAATTATGCCAAAAAATTGAGTCGGAGAACTAACAAATTAATTTCCACTTAAAGATTTCATAATAGATCGTTTAAAATTAGTAGTGGACATGAAGAACATATCGATGTCGGAGAACTGCATGTTATAGGTATTACTAGCTCGTCGTATGAATGTATTTGCACCATAATTTGTTGTAGATGTCGAAGCTTGGAAAACTTTTTTTTCACGAGAATTAACACGTGGACATCTGAACGATAATCTACTTAGAAGGTAAGAAGAATCAATGTAGTTGTTGATAATTTTAAACAGGAAAACTTGGTCCCTTATCCTTCTACGATTAGTCAGAGATATTATCCTAGGGAGTTGTGGTAAATTTGAGTAATTGAACCGGTATTCAAGATTTTTAAGGAATTTGTCCTGAATCCGTTCCAATCGGTCAATGTAGATTTTGTAATGCGGATTCCAAACTACCGAAGCATATTCCAAATGAGAACGCACAAAACAATTATACAGGAGTTGAACAGTAGATATCTTTTTAAAGTCTTGACTTACTCTAAAAATAAATCCCAACATTTTGTAAGCTTTATTAACAATTTCAGTAATGTGAGAGTCAAACATAAGTCTAGAATCCAAGTAAATACCTAAATCTCTTATAATAGTAACCCTCTTTATAACTTTATCATTGATACTATAGTCATAGTGTATGTTGTTTTTTTTACGGGAATAAGTAATGATGTTACATTTATCCGCATTGAGGTATAACTGATTAGCTTCACAATAAACAGATAACCTATTCAAATCTTCCTGTAACAGTAAGCAATCGTCCAGGGTTCTTACCATTTTATATATCTTTTGGTCATCTGCATATAAACTAAAATTAGAATTGTTAAATATTTCACGAACGTCATTAATAAAGATATTAAATAGTAGAGGACCTAGATGAGAACCCTGAGGGACCCCCGATGGAACCGGTGTAAATGTAGAGCAAAATCCTTTAACTGTTACAGCCTGGCAACGATCCCTCAGATAAGAATCCACCCAGCGTAATAGATCACCATGAATACCAAAACAATATAACTTTGACACAAGAATGTCATGATGGATTCTATCAAATGCCTTGGAGTAGTCAGTGTACACTACGTCAACTTGGCAACGATCTTCCATAGCACTTGTGATAAAATCCACAAACTCACATAAATTTGTTTCCGTGGATTTTTTACTGAGGAAACCATGCTGTTGCTCTATTATATGTGGTCTAATAAGAGGTGTAATTTGGTCATAAATTATATGTTCGAACAATTTCGGTATAACACTCAATTTAGATATGGGTCTGTAGTTTGCTATATTATGTTTGTCCCCTGTCTTAAAAATGGGTACTACGTATGAACGCTTCCAAATCTGAGGCATAGTTGAAGATCTTAAAGAAAGATTAAAAAGAATAAACAAAGGTAAACTAAGTTGCTTATGGCATTCACGTAAAAATAATGGCGGGATACCGTCCGGACCTGTACCCTTCGTGACATCAAGAGTTTTTAGATATTTCAACACAGTGGCCTCAGATATGTAAAGAGAAGAGATATCTGCACATGTTTTGCCACAAGGGTTCCTTTGAGATAATACAAAGTCCCCTTTGGTGAAGGAGGAACTGAAATGACTATTGAATAAGTCACAAATTATATTACCTTCTGTGGAAGAGATGTCATTTAAGAATAATCTGTCCGGTAGATCCCCACCCTTTTTCTTAGACTTAATGAAAGTCCAAAAATGCTTACTACAGTTCAGAATATTACTTTCACAGTGCTCAATATATTCGTTATAACAAGAATCAATTAAGATCTTCTGTCTTTCGCGAAGCACAGAAAAAGAACAATAATCAGAGTGTCGTTTATACCGCTTCCACTTTCTATGAAACTTTAGTTTTTCCTTTATAACCTTAATTAAGGCAGAAGGATACCAAATCGGATAATTCGATTTACTATGTAGTAATTTTAACGGTACGAACTTCTCAATAATCTCTTCAAGTTTTTGATAAAAACCAGCAACAGCTGAGTCAATTGACATACCCTGAAAATATAATTTCCAATCAATTTTACTTAAAGCTACATTTACTTCAGAGTAATCACATTTATGGAATAGTTTTATTAAACGAGGTGGCGAACGTAATTGTTTGGAACTCATACCCAGAATAGTTATATCAAGAGACGGATGGTGTCCGTCCTCGTTGACAAGTTGTACAGCGGAACGGACAACTTTGCATTCGCAATTTCCGATAACAAGATCTAAATATCTATTATTTTGATTACAAATGAAATTATATTGTTTAAAACTATTAAATGATAGAAAATTAGATAATCCTATTAATAAGGAATCATTACAATTATCAAGAGGATTAATAAAATTATAATTACAATCAAAGAGCATTGTAGCATTTTTTATGTTGAAATCACCCACAATAGCAAAATCATCGTCAGGTTTACGAAGCACGGACTCAGTCACATTTTCAAAAAATCTAAGCATATCCTGAGAATGGGAAGAACATTGCGGGAAGTAACAGCAAAAAAGATGAAATTGTTTAACAATGTTATAACTTCTAGTCGATATAGTTATTGAAACTATATCAGCAGAGTGGTTATTATCTGAAGTAGTTGTAAAGACGTTAGATACTACAATACCTTTCTTCACTGCAATTAGCACCCCACCACCCATGGAATCGTTCCTGGAAGCATAATTACGATCACATCTGTATACTACATAATGCTCATTAAAAAGTTCAGAGTCGTAAATGCCTGGTAATAACCATGTTTCACTTAGACATATAATATCATGCTCAGAATTTAATAAATTCGTATTAAACAAATTTGTTTTGCTTCGCAAACCACGTACGTTTTGGTAGTATAACATTAAATTGGCCATTACGGAATAACTATAACAAATATAACACTATAACAAATATAAGGTATTATAATATACGACAGTACTGTAGATTTAACATAATTCAACAATTGCAAATAGTAAATATCTAAAATATCAATTAGTATTTGAAATGTTTTGAAAGCAGTAAAATTGTAGAAGTATAATATAGTTAATAAGGGAATTAATACATTCACGTATAGAGCAGCATAATGATCAGTTTCTCCGACAACGAATATGAATACCGACATTTGACAAAAAAATATACTTCGAAAACAAAAAAACTTCTCATTAAATTTACTTAAACAGAAGAAATCCAATGATAAGAATATGAAATATAAAACAAAACAAAATAAGAACCAGCAGCAGCACTTGTGACAATGCAAACTAATGCTTACTGAATTTTTTTTAAATCGTCTTCGCTACCGATATGTAATACTGGGCTGGAATCCGTTTTACGCATCATAATGGTACAATTACGTACCCAAACATATTTAAAAAGTTTATCAGTGGCAGCTTTTTTAGCACTTTGTAGGAGTAACTTATTTTTCTTTGTGAGATGATCATTAAAATATATTCTTGATAACTCTTGAGAAAATCCAATGTCTGAGGCACGAAATTCTTTGATACCTCTCAGTCTTGACAAAAAGTCGTCTTTCCTATATCTAGAGATAAAGCGCATAATTATAGGTTTTGGTTTTTTGGTATTTTTATCTAAAGGTGCAACTCTAGAGATAAAATCAATATCTGTTTGCGGGTTTAGTTGGAAGTCAGCAACCTTCGCAATTTTAGAGATGACGTCTATAAGATTCTCATCTCTTCTTTGAGGTACACCGATGATTTCAACATTAGATCGTCGTGCCCATTGGTCCTTGATGTCTAGATCCTGTTGTAAAACTTTCATCTTCGAATTCATATTTCCAATACTTATTTTCAATTCAGGGATGCAGTTTACTTGCAGGTTGATATCTCCGACTTTTTTGGATATATCATCATACTTCTCACTAATAAATTCAATACTATTCTTCAGTGTAGAAATCTCAGACTTCAGGTCAAATATGGATTCACGAAAATTTTCGATAACTTTTTGGACTTCTTCTTGTATGATACTACGGACTTGATCTAAAGGAACTACTAACATTTCGGGTTCCCCTTTTTTTGACTTAGAAGATGTAGTTTTCGTACAGTAATTGGTTGACACCTTGGCAGGATGAACTTTTAAAATGTTACTTTCTGGTGAAATATTGTCGTGGTCACAAGAAGAGACTTTGGTGCATTTTGAACAGATCCAAGATGATTTAAAATTTGCATCAGGTGACCAATCGCTTTTATTTGGTAGAACACAAGTAGTATGATAATTATTTTTGCATGAGGTACATTTCAGAAGTAGTTTCTTGTTGTCTCGAGTGTTAAATGGTTTATTACAGCAACAGTATTCCATTTTTACGTATAGTTAAGAATTATCTGAAAACTCCAATAGGTCATTCAATTTCGGCGAGCGCCCAATCAGTGAATTTGGCCTCGCGGTCAAAAGCGCGGCACTCAAACACAGCCAAAGAGAATAACACCGGGTTCGAGCCCCGCAAAAACAAAATCACTTTTTCCAAATTTGCAAATTCGTCAAATTGTGACAAACCCAATAATGCGCGGGGGCAGGTCTCCCTTGCAGCGTAAGTTGAACCTTCAAATCTTGTATCTCTGTCGTAACGCCCACTGGGAGGAGACAGCCGTAACAAACACTCAGGAAGAACAAGGAGCCACCGATATCACTATGTCCACCAATAACTGACGAGGTATATTCAAAACTGTATTAAATAATTAAAAAATAAAGCGTGGAGACGTTCACTCTCTTCGGCGACTAAACATGAATATAATAACGATAGTAAGTTAACATAAGGAAAACAACCCCGAACTATGACTTGGGTTTATAAAAGAAGCCATAAGTACTAGTAACAGTACCTTTTTTCCAAAATGCAATAAATAAAAGATGCATTTCAATCAAATGTGGCAGCTTTGTGTTTCGAAATTCTTGGTACTAGAGCTACTGTTTATGGACAGTAGATACTAACCTTTAAGCCAATAACTCGCCTTATTCTTCAGCTGTATTATAAATCTGCTATGAAGCAAGTTACTCGTCTAATTAAAAAGCCAACTTGAATCCAAACAGGCTTCAAGTTTTACGTTTAAATAGTTAAATACAATAGTCCGGAGCAAATGTATGAAATATTCATACGTATGGAAATGGAAGCCATTGTTAATGGTCGGCAGGTTAGAATAACTGAGGTTTAAACTACAGATTATACAATACAAATAGGGAAAGGAATAGTATGAATGGGTGTAGTTTTGTATGTACATAACACATTTTAACAATTATATACTATATAAAGATATTTGCTTATATAAGACACAATTATCTATCTATTTAAATGAGTATTATAGAAAGCCCGGTATTGTAATTTTATCAAATAGGAAGGTTACCTGGAGCGCAGTCCTAGAGCCACTTTTTACGTCTAGAAAGAATTTTAATGCGAGTAGAGATGCGAGAAAAAGCTATTTTATAATGTTATATAGAAGACTACTTATACGTAGTTGTATTGCGTGCGCGGTATAACTAATAATACCGCTTTGTGGTCTCAGGTTAGAGTTCCGGTCCGGCTATGATGTTGGGTTTTTCTGCGCAGTACCAGCTATTTATGCCCGATATGGCGATAGGCTCACCCCCATCACATCATGGGACGGAACACATATGGCAGTAAGTAGGTGCCCTACCTATGCCAACTCCTTCGGGGATAAAGGTGTGATGTTTGTTTGTTTTCCAGAAGCTTGTATCGGCTTAGTCTTTAGGAAGGACGTGACATTGACGTGAATGGAGGTGACATTTCCACCTCATCAAAAACTGAAACTTAAGTGTTTTGTTGGTGCGATCAGGCAAAGTTGTAGAAATTTCCTTTTATCTAACACTTCGTACTTTTTCTTAAAATTTGTCATCGTATCCAATTAATCTGTCATGAGTGACTTATACTTATCACTTACTATTAATATAGCTAGAAACTCGTTGTTTAAAAAATATAAAAAAAATATACAAAATCGTATGTACCAATTGAAAATAAACAAATAGCCGCCATTGTGAACATAACGTGTCCCATCACTAACGCTTGTGTTGTGACGCAGGTAACAGTGAAGAGTTTGTGTCATTTACACTAACTAGTGCTGTAAGAAAGAATACGCCGCTGCGACGGTATCTGCATTATGTATCTCATGTAGGGTGACAACACTGCGAGTCTTTCCCTCACTCTCGATGCCCATACTAGTGTTTTGGCTAAGTATCAGAAAAGAACAATTTTCGGTCTTGCAACACACAAAAAAACACTGTTTTTGGACCACAAGAACATTTGTCTTAATTCGGAATCGAAGCCGCTACTCATACTTCAAAGGACCACAAAGCCTGTCAAAATATTTACCACAAATTTTATTTCTTTTTCATTTTAAGGCGAGGTGTCACGGTGAAATCAATTAATGACGTAAATAATTTCTAGTAAAACACAGGTTCCAGTGCAAAACGTGGTCGCAGTGAGACTAAGTACAAATGAGGCAATAAATAAGAAGTACGCCCGATGTGGCGCTCGCTGTAACGCAATACAAATCTGCTACTTAACTGTGAACACACACGGAACGCTGACACGAACGTTTTTATAAACGTTAGTTATTATAAACACCATAAAGAATACCAAACCTGATTAATAATCAAAAGTTTTGAATTGCTGAAACTCAGTAGTTGCAAGTAATGGGTATATATAGGCCATACATTTCTTTGGGTTAATGTGCATAGACAATGTGGGTGGTCGGTCTCCTGCAGTCGTAGACGCCAAAGGCGTGCTTTTGAGTTTGGAGGCTTCTCAGCCTCCTCATTTAGAGAAGGGCCGCAATGCGGCATCGCGCAGGGGCGGCTTCGTGCAGCTATCTTCATGCAACAAGATACCCCGGGGCCGTCCCGTAGGCGCCGAAGAAGGCCACCGCGGGTTTTGGTTGGTATGCCGGTGTAGGGTGTAAATAGTGTTAGGGACTCGGTCCAATGCTCGCTCGGATGATGCTATACTCCCGAGTGTCGGACATTGGGCTGTAAGACTGTGTGAAACCAACATAACCGTTCCCCTTACCCCCTAGTGGTGGTAGCGATAACACGTTTATCCCCGCGAAAAAAAAAGGGTTAATGTTCATAATTGACTTATAAACGTCATACCATTTTCGTTGTCAATGCTACTAAAACAATAATTATAATGTAGCCTTCAAATATGTTATAATTTGTATCAGCGATCATAGAAGCAGCAGATTAGAAGAGATCCATGTTAGAAATAAACGAGAGTCTCACCTCCAGTTCCAGCTACGTTCCAGCCCGTAATATATTCCCGTATGTTTTCAATACAAGTGGGTAAACAGGACTAGGTGCATTGTAAGTAGTTAAGCTTCTGTCTCAATACGATAATTAGATATACAGAAAAATCGTTCCAGCAATTACGAGAAAAGGGAATAGAAAGAAATGGCGATAGTCCTCGTGGGGCTTATTAGGATTTATTTTATTTACGTATATTTGTAGCTTAGTGGGTGCAACGCACGTAAAGAAAGTATTGGGTTCGATCTTATTCCTTAGTGAAATAAAATGATTTATCTGATTCAATAAAATGTACCACTAGATAGGAAAACCGTTTTCACCAAAGAAGAACGGGCAATAAACTCGGGTGTTACTGTTTTCAAAATTACTTATTGCTAGGCCTGTAGCTTGAAAGTTTGTATAGAAGGTCCACATTTGTTTGTTTCTAGTACCAAGCATATAACAAACTGTTGATTTTAATTACCTGTACTTACCTACAAGCCGTTGACCATCAGCCTCGTGATGTCCACTGCTGAACATAGGCTTCCCCTAAATATTTCCAGACGGCTTATTAGGCAGAAATTATTATTATTAGGTAAGACATTATAAAGCTTAAAATTTTATCTCACGATGAAGAGTTCAGTGCAATGCAGAAGTTTTGTAATTATTGCTGAGTGGTCTTGCTACCGTTTACGGGTAGTCTTGACGCTTACCATCAGAATAGTGCTTAAATTATAAGAAAGTTCCACCAGCGAGCTCTAAAAAACTTATAGCATATTAATCTCCATTCCAATTAATTTAAAATTCAAAATTAAAGTCTGGATTCTTAAAACAAAACTTCATACACAAAATACTAAAGCAATATTAAATTTTATGCAAAGAAAATTTCCAAATGCAGTAACGGTCTCAAAACTCAAGTATTTTATTAAGCTTCAAACTATACTTGGACAAAGTTTTGCTGTACCTATAGTAGTCCGCCGTGCAGTGTCCGTGCAGGGGCAGGGCCGAGAACTTTGAAATATTATTTAAACCCGATTATGTTATGAACTATGTGAATGTCTTTGTTTGCTAACATAAACGCCGTATAATGGGTTTACAAAGATAAACCCACTCCTGAATGGTCATAAAACCAAATTTTTACTCAGGAAAGTACATTGTCTTACTATTATATTGAGAAAAGACTGTCACATGGGTACTGAAATATCCTGATATATTTTAAAATAAAGCCCTCCCGCTGCGCCGCGTCTGTCTGAACGCGATTAACTTAATAGTTAACAAACAGATTTAAATATGGTTTTCACCAATGGACAGAGTGAAAGTTACTATTCACTAATGTTTTGTACGATAGAAAAAAATTACACAAACCTAATATATATGCTCTACTTACCGTGAAGCCTGTGCGGATTGCTAGTAAAACATAAATGTGATTACACGATGTCGAGGGCGAAAAAAAAAGTGCAGCATTTCACTCTCTTATTTTCTCTAAATACGATAATAGTAATATTCTAACGCACGGACCCGGCACTGGACCGGCCCGGTGTGTACGTCAACTTCAAACTCGGTGAAAGCCGGTTAAGTTAATCCTCAACTTGGACGTGCAGTAACGTTACGGCGGGACAAAGACTCAGTTATTCAAGCAACTGATAACAGACCAAAGTTTCGAGTATAATTTCGGCGAGTGTTGAGGCGAAACTCAAAAAAAACGGAAGTTGGGGATGCGGTTAAGTTTTCAGGTTTGTCTGTGAAATAAACCTTTAAATTTCGAAAGTTTTGGTAAGCAAGCATAAGTTGATTAAAAGCGTAGTAGTCGTACAATCTTGATATTATATTAAGGTATTGTTATAAGTCTTATAACGTTTCATTTATTTATTTATTTATTTATTTTGCACTTTATATACAAAAGTATATAGGCGGACTTAATGCCAAAGCATTCTCTCCCAGTCAACCTTAGTTTAGTTCTAGTTTCATCGATTAGAAGAAATGTAACTTATCCAAATTCGAAAGAAATAGCGCGCATCATACATTTCACATTTATACATACTCACCACGGACCACCAAACCATACCAGCGCTGTATTATATACTGCCCACTGCTGAGCACGGGCCTCCTCTAGTACTGAGAGGGTTTAAGCCTTAGTCTACCACGCTGGCCGAGTGCGGGTTGGGTTGGGATTTATACATAGGAAAGGTAAATATAGTAATGGAAGGTTATATTATATTTCATAAAATTATACATATATACTTTTCACAATAAAAGAAAATGCAATCAGGTATATTACTAGAACTGAAATAACATATGGCCATTGCCACGTACAAACAAGAAAGTAGCTATAAATTAACGTAAGATTTTTAGAAACAATTCAAAAGTTCCATATTGTTGTAATTTACAAAAAAACTGACAAACTACCTTTATATGTGTAGATTCTAACACATACCACTCAAATTAACTACGAAAATTACATCAAAAACCGAGTGAACTAACTAGTTCAACATGAAATATCGGAATGCATTAAATTGTAAGACCTGAGGAGTAAGAGGTGCTTTGTGGCTCGAATTGCGCCCTTTGAGAGGCAACACGCTTGTGCCTTTCATAAAAATTTATCCAATTACACGAGAACTTTACAGGGGAATATAATTTTAAATGGGTTCTGTAGTTCATAGCTTTGAGGTCTTTAATAAATGTTTTACTTATATACGCTGGATGCAGCTTTTCTCTGGTCCGTGTGGAAATCTTTAGGCTTGTGATCAGTTTTTTAATGATATATGGGCCAAATGAGCATACGGTTCACCTGATGGTAAGTGATCACCGCCGCCCATGAAAATCTGCAATACCAGGGGGCATAGAGATGCGCTGCCGGCCTTTTAGGTGGGAATGCGCTCTGTTTTGAAGGTCACCAGGTCGTATCTGTCCGGAAATGCTGCTGGCGGCAATTGGTTCCATAGTTTTGTAGTACTTGGTAAAAAATGTCTACAGAAACGTACTGTGGTGGATTGCCTTCATGTGGCTGATTATGATGATAAATGCTTGCCATACTTGTATCAGGCTAGTTCAAGGAATGCAGCAGGGAATAGAGTAGCTTTTAATTCGAAAAATACATGGACGGAAGTATTTTCTTTCAGCTGCTATTATCCAGTTTTACTATGGTAGCAGCGCAATACAATTTTTCAAGTATGTTACTGAGGTTTAGTTGCTGTTGGTACTTAGTTTTTGGTTGTTGTGTCGGCCCAGATAGCGACCACTGTATATAGGGTGTTAAGCCCACCATAGTGGCCAACGTAAGTGAGTTGCGTTCTGGGATCAGCCTGTGAAACGATTCACACAGGCCGGCATAATTGTGTCGACTGACGAGAGATAATCATCTCGTCAGTCGACACTCTATCTGGACACCTCACCGCTTACCATCAGGTGCAGCGACCAATTTGTCGAGCCAAAATATATCAGCTGCCTATAATATGACTTCAACCTATCCTTGCCGCGTCAGCTCCAAGCAAATCCTAAAGGTCTTTCCAGGAAAATACTTCCACAATGGTGGAACTGAAATGTAATAATAATGCGTTAACACAACTTCGCAAAACTGAATTATAATTAATTTTACCTTTACCAAAATGGGATATTATCGTGCGCATGAAAACTGTTTAATTATTTCAAAAACCTCATTAACAGCTGAAGCAAGGTCCAAAAATACTTAATAAGGGTCCGGCAAACGGCCGGAAAACTTTTAATTATTTTACAGTTTTAAATGACTAAATGTTGGGACAACTATAAAATTCACACGTAATATTAACAAACCCTAGTGTTGTTACGCATTTGAATGGATAAACTGAGGTAGTTCAAGTCTTGTTTGTACTTGAAATATCTAAAACGCAATAATTATAATTAATATAAAGAAGTATTATTAAAATTGGCCGGCCATGTCTATAGACGGACGGTTGAAGGATCAGAAAGATGCTGGAGTGGAGACCGCGATTAGGTAAACGAAGTGTAGGACGCCCTGCTGCACGATGGACCGACGACTTGAAAAAGGCGACGGGTAGCGGATGTTTGCGGGCTACTCATGACCGGGATAGTTGGCGTTCACTTAGGAAGGCCTACGTTCTGCAGTGGACGGCGACAGGCTGTTGGATTGATTGAATATTAAATTAAATAGGAGCTTAGCTACGTTAAACCATCTGAGCCGGGTGCTTATAACAGTAATAACTTTACATCATCACCAATAAATTTACTATAAAAATTTTACATCATTACATTCTCCTCAAGTTATGACAGTGAAACTATCGTGTAGTACATAACTTTTTTTTTTTCTTTTTTTTCTTTGGCGCAGTTACAATGTACAAATTGCGTTGTAGGTAAATATATAGTACATTTAAATATATAGTATTTAATTTGTACATCTATTAACACCGCGCACAACATTTGAATAAATATAAAACCACTATGTACAAAGTACTACTTTATACAATTTTATTTGTCAATCAATGTTCTCACAGTAGCTTTATATTGGCTTATACTGCAATTAAATATATCAACGTCCTTCGATATTTGATTGTATAAGTGGCACATACGCGGCAAGGGACTATTGTGTGCTATGTTATTTGTTGTTACAGGGATAGTGAATAAATGTTGTCTGCGGTTGCTTTTGTTATTGATTCTGAATGATATTTTTTCTAACAAAGATGCGTCTAAGTTTGAGTTTACAATTTTGTACAAGAAAAGACAATCATGCATTTCTCTTCTAGAATGCAAAGTACATAGGCCAAATTTTAATAACCTATCATTGTAAGACTGTAATTTACGTTTTAGACCAAATTTTGCAGCTAATTGTTTCAGAAAGTATTTCTGTATAGACTCTACTTTCTCTTTATGTACTTAATAATGTGGAGACCACACCACGCTACAGTACTCCACTATGCTTCGCACAAGCGACACATACAGGGTCAAGATACTGATTGGTTTTTTAAATGGTTTAGTTATTCTATTTATAAATCCTATCATTTTTCTAGCTTTTAGAACCATTGAGTCATAGTGAGCTCTGAACGACAGTTTACTATCGAATAACACTCCTAGACGAATCGAATAACTTGACGTATTGATTCGTAAAAGTCCGTATCGTGACACATTTGATGAACCAAATCACACGTTATCCCATCCCTAGCTATGGCAATCTGAATAATTTAGGGAGTCTGGTGTTTTAATGGCCCGCGTGGGATAACAGAACTTTATCCTGTGGGTGTACGAGGCTAAATGGTCACTTCAATTATATATTAATGAACTAACAAAAAATAAATCTTATCATATATGTATGTGGTGTAAACAAAAATTTATTTAACCCTCGATAAAAAATCCTTTAAAAGTAAAAGAAATGCGTTGGTTTGCCCTTGAACTTAATATAAGTACCTAGTAATATTTTAATCCAAACTTTGTTGCATCAGTGGACCACTCAAGAATTACTTTTATCTCCCCGATTTAAAATATTACTTGATAGTGTCAGATATAAGATAATATAAGAAAACGTATTTGATTTAAAAATATGTAAACATCCTGGCTAAACAACAATGTGATCCTGACCTTTACATTTTCGGAAAGACACTGACGCTGGCGGTGCCGCGAGCAAAAACTAATTTAGAACTATGTCATATTGACTATAACAAGAATGGTTTTGAACCATCCCGCGGATCTCCAAAACACCAGACTCATACATTTTAGACACCATCTTATATACATTTAAAGAGAGAAATAAGTCTAATCCGATTCGTTTACCACTAAAGAGCTTATTTCGATGAATTTTAGAAATAAAATCTTGTTTTGCACCAGCCACTTACAAAGGGCTTGGTAAAGTATGACGTTGCATTATTCGTGCTTTCGATCTGAAAAATTACCAAAGAATTTGTTTTTATTCAATTTCGAACAAAGAAATGGCAAAAGTTTATGATATCTAAATTGGGTATTTTGTTTTCGAATACAAATAGGCGAATATTTTTAAAATGCACAAATTGAATTTATAAATTTGACTTGTCATTTATCCTCGGTGGCGTAGTTGTCTGGCGATACGACTGCAATGCTGAGGTCTCGGGTTCGATCCCGGGTCGGGCAAAGTGGTATTGGATTTTTCTATTCAGTATCAGTCCGAAGTCTAGAATTTGTACCCGATAGGCTCACCCCCTGTCACATAATGGGACGGAATACGAACGGCGATAAGTGGGTGCACCAGTTTGTACCTCTGCCTACCCCTTTGGGGATAAAAGGCGTGAGTGTGTGTGATTTATTCTTGTTCAAAACTGTCCTTATCTTACTGCATTGTGGATAAATCGCAATACACTTTTTCACGCATGTTAAATGTTCACGATACTACCTGTTTAACGTCCACGCTCTTTTATAAATTCTATGCGGGTCAATTAATCTATGTTACAATAATCCTTTTTTTTTAAATGAAATTTCAAATTTTTGTACTACATCTAGGTATATGCTACTATTCGTGGATAATTTTTCTGTATAAAAGTCCGATGAATAACAAAAAATCTCTTATTTCAGACATACAAATTTATGATACGCCATTTTACACAGTTTTAACAGGACTTTTTGTTATAAAATGTAATTTAAAAGACAGTTTATTCAACGGGCCGTTTCCGTGGATTCATTGTGCTCTTTGTTCCGAGTGTGGTAATAGATCGCTATCGAAAATGCTTGTTCACACTCAATTAATGAAGCACAATGATATTTTACGCATATTAGAAATTCCTGCCTATTTGGTCAAATTGCGGATTTTTTCCTGGCAAGGCAAAGTGCTAAGTAAACTAAATTGAATTTTATTAAATTCACGATGGTGATAGAAGGAATACTGGCTAAGGATAATAATAGGAAAACATGTCATACCTTTATCCACGAAGGGGTAGGCAGAGTTGCAACCAGGAACAACCACTTTTCGGCTTTGTGTACTGTCCCATGATGTGATACGGGGGCGAGCCTTTCTCCATATCGGGTATTAATTCCAGCCTCCGAGCTGATATTGAGAAGAAAAATCTTATATCACTTTGCCCGACCCGGGATTCGAACTCGGGACCTCAGAGCGACGTCGTACCGCGTACGCAATACAACTACGCCACCGAGGCAGTCAGGATAATAATATTTAATTTATAATTAGCCAACAGTTGAAGCCACCATTAATATCATAATATTTGTGCGAAAAAGTAATATTGACTCGTTGTCGACAATTGGTGTCGTAACGGTGTAACAAGTCCACTGAGCCATATTTACCCTGAAAAGACTTAAATGCGTCCGCGTTTAAGTCTTTTACAGAACTACGGGCAAAACTAGTTTTTATGAAGGTTAGTTTCCAGTGTTCTAAAGTCTTGAGTGTTTCTTTATTGTTAAGTTTGTTTTACTATTGTGAGAGACAAGAATGACTTTCAATAAACGTCTGTGCAGTAAAAGTAGTTAACTGTTTGTAATCAATTTGAGTTTTTACTGCTCGGACAGACGTGGAGACGACTCTAGCTGGATGTTTCAATAGATTTTTTTACATATGTGTATTAAACCCGTTCGTGATCAGTGGCGGGGGATCTATATAAATTTCTACCGGATTTGTACGTCTCAATTTATATAAATCTTAAGACTGGCTTGCACAACGACTTACAAAACTTCATCATTAGCCACACGAAGTCCACTGCTGAACATAGGCCTCGCCTAAGGATTTCTGCATCCAGCGTGTTCCTGCAATCTTACTAAATTTGCTTAGCGTTAAATACATTAAACCTCATGCTGTCATTGTCATCCCTGAGGAGTTGATAAAGACATCACTATGATTAAAGTATATTTAGCATTCATCATATTTAGTGAGTTGTTGTGCAAGTCAGCCTAGGGTCCACTTCCAGATAAAGTTCCTGATATCCTATTCGAAACTTATCAGCTATATCGATTTAAGTAGGCTTGCAGGGCCAAGGGGCTAGCGTGCAGTATTCTGTACACAGCTATGATATTACCGAGGTCTTATTCCTCAGACTGCGAGAGGCTCTCTCCAAGAGCTGACTCCTGCGAGAGTTGCGGTTGCATGCCCATGCGCACCCCCAACCTTAGATATAAGGTAGAGAGAGTACATTGGCGAAGTTTTAGTTGGTAGGACGGTTAAGACCGGTGAGTCCAGCAGAAAACCGTAAATAGATTTCCACGTGTTAAAAGAAGGCATATAAGCTACAACTTTTGGCTTCACTGGTCTCGAATAGAAATATCTGACAGAAAAAGTCATATTAATATGTCTGATTTGTTTGTTACATAGCATTATATGTTAGACATCTGGAACTTTATCAGAAACCCGTGAAACTGGTCCTAAGTGTCCTACTTTGTCTGGGTAGGTATCTACGGTTTGCTTATTTCGCAGCAGGATATAAGCAATGTTGTGTTCCAGTGTAAGGGATACTAGCTAGGGTACTTACTGGGAATCGTGAGTATCTAAAGTCTCACTGTGATGAGAATGGGGCAGGGCAACGCAGTGCTCGAGAATTCAAAGTTTGGATGCTGTTGCCTCGGTTTATAGAGTCGTGACGCACCATGGAACAGCTTTCTGTATACTAAAAAAGGAGCCACTATATCTTTGTTACTGTTTATAACAACTATGCCGTACAACACAAGGTCTAATATACTAGTCTAAAGTTTCGTCAAATAAAAAACTCATTTCGTTCGCGGCAGACAACACAGATGTCGGGAACTGCACTTCACCCGTTGTTAAGTTGAACTTTATGTTACGGACGCTTTTCATTTCCAATATGAAGAGGTGCATGTGCTTCGGAGTTTCACTCAATAAACTTTTCTTGTGGTTTAGTGGTGGTGCACTTCGGGCGGAATTGTAAGGTTCTAAAATAAGACTCACATGTGTATGTATGTTTGTCTATTAGGGACGTATGCAGTCGCACAGACAGGTGATCAGTTCACCTCCTTGGAACTATTTCACCCATAGTCCCAGTTTGGGTGGCGCTGCCACTTTCGCTTTGGTTCGGTTCGCTTCGCAGGTATCATTTCGAGGGGCCGCATTCACCATAGGGAGTTTCGACTGCTGCACAGCAAGACCTTGGAGGCATCGTGGCTCCCTTCCAGGTATGAACCTTCCAGGTTGCCGATCTCTGCCCAGCACCGCCCTCCACTGAGGGTTCCGCCACTTTAACCTTGATAGATCATTGCGGCAGGAGCCAACAGGGGGGCAGCACTCAGCCTATGCGGTGAGGGCCACACAAGCTGCCAAGACTCACATACATCACGCCACCAGCAATTCGAAACCGCGAACTCAGAGCGGAAGTCGTACCGCAGACGCACCACTACGCCACGGAGGCATAGTAGTATTCGTAATTATATATTACTTTGTGCTGCTCGTGGCTTCGTCCGCGAGAAAAGCCTTTCCTGCTACAAAAGTCCTAAAACACAGTACGACTCTAGAGTCATCTATTTAAAGAATCATATAAACAAAAAAGTGTGTGTACTTATGTACACGCGTTAGAAGTTATACTTCTTTGGCGTAACAAGATAAAAATCTTTTTAAATAACGCGCCAAAAGAAGTATAACTTCAATATCTTTCGCCTTATTCTGCGTTCAAAATTCAAAACTAAAATGTTGACTATAGCTAACTTCAGGATGTCGGTTTTTCGTGACGGTGTGCACGCGCATCGTAAAAATTTACTCTCATAATTTTTCCCTAACGCATACGTTAAAGTATAACTTCAAAAATATTCATTACTTTCCATGGGAGCAAATTACCAGAATAAAAGTCTATGTGTTAATCCAGGACATGATATATGCAATGCAATGCAATCAGTCCTGTATTTATTTATTCTTTATTCAACACACACACAGTCATTACAGGATATACCCAATTCGAACTGGCGGGACCATCACAAAATAACATAAACATGCAACTATACCTATACTAGGTAGCTAGTGAAAGGCTGGTAGGTTAGCTAGGTTAGGACCTTTTTATCCTCGCCGGCGAGGACCGTGGCGTTTCCTTTCCTCGTAATGTAAAGATATTCCTTCCCTTTCTTTTATATCAGCTCCACTTCTCCTTACCTAGTCCTATTCCCGTCCCCAATGTCCGTGTCCTCTGTACCTATCAGCCCGTGCTGGTTGTCAAAATTATTTAATGTAGGTACTTTAAATTAGTTAATTGGTATATGTACCTTTGTTATTCGTCTATACCTTTTCATGACTTGTCATAAGTGCTTTTTAATAAGCCTATTTGATCAATAAATGATTAAAAAAAGAAAACCATTTTTTTTTTATTGTATAGGGGGCAAACGAGCATACGGTTCACCTGATGGTAAGTGATCACCGCATCATAAATTAAACTAAGTATAACAAATAACAACATTTTTGCGAGCTCACTCCAGTTACATGACAAAACATCTGTTTTGCATGCACCTCATTTATTGTTTTAATGGCTCGGTACGAGGCGTCTTGGCTAAGAGGTTGGTAGAGGTTGGTTGGTTGGTGACGTAACGGTCCGGCAGGCTCAGGCATAGGCGGCGCAGAACCCCCGGGTTATGCTCGACACCCCGCAACAGCTTCACCAGGTACGACGCGAGGGTGAACTCGCGCCGCACCCTCAGCTCGTTGTACCCGACCATACCTAGTACGAACAATGTGGGGTACATTAGCGGATATACCCCATAAAGTTTCAAGTACAGGTGCCTCGGGAACTTGTTCTGGACCCGTTCTAATATGGCCGCGTACTTTGCTTCGTGCGGAGACCATATGACTCCGTTCTATGACCAGAGCGTCATATAGCACCCTAACGGTAGTGATATGGGTAAAGTGTTTAGATTGTCTTAACACAAAACCAAGATTCCGATATGCTTTCTAGCATATATTGGCTATATGACAACGAAATGTCAAGTTTGGAGTGAGAACCAGCCCCAAATCACGTACCTGCGATACCCGTTGCATCGAAGTCGCATCTACTTTGTACTCGTAGCACATCGGTGCTCGGCTGCGAGTAAAAGTTAACACCGAGCACTTGGCAACATTGAAGTGTAGATGGTTCTCATAGCTCCACTCTACTACTCTGTTTATGTCCGCTTGTAGGACAGCACTGTCGGTTTTTTCCTGTATTTCAAGCAGCAATTTGAGATCATCTGCGAACAACAAACATGACCAATGCCTGACGACTCCCGGTAAATCGTTAATCATTATATAATGATTTCCAGAGGTCCCAGATTGCTGCCTTGGCTTACGCCAGACCTGGTATAGTATGGTTCTGACTCATACCCATTGTAATCGACATATTGTTGCCGGTCTTTCATATAACTAGCAAAAAAGTTTAGTAAATGTGGTGTACATCCGATTTTTGCCAGTTTTTTTTAATAAAACATCATTGTCAACGGTATCAAATGCCTTTTTAAAATCAAAATACGCAGTGACTACCTGTAATCCAGCATCGACAGCTGGTACAACTTGCGCCATAAAATTAAGTAGATTCGTGGCGGTGCAGCGCCCCGGCCGGAACCCGTGTTCCTCCTGCACGCAGAGCTGAATGGCAGATTCGAACACCTTAGCCGGTGTCGACAGCGCAGCTACTGGTCTATAGCCACTGACATCTGCTCCCAAAGAACCCTTAGGAACCGGAATGACACGAGTGATCTTCCACTCGGCAGGGAACTTCGTTTGCCTTAAGCAGGTGTTAAAGATGTAGTGGAGTGGTTCTACCAGCACCCTTTCACAGTCTCTAAATAAAAATGTAGGAATGCCATCGGGGCCGGCTGACCGTTTCGGCTTCAAATTTTCAAGCGCTTTCTTAACGTCCTGAATGCTCAGAGTCCCCAGATGAACGTGTGCGCTGGATGCTTCAGCCTCGCCAGCCACCGCCTCGCTGACATCCAGCCTTGGTGGTACTGTAGAGTACACAGACTCAAAGAAATGCGCAAATTCCCTAGCACACTGTATTTGTAGTATTATATACTGCCTACTGCTGAGCACGGGGCTCGTCTACTATCGAGAGGGGTTAGGCCTTAGTCCACCACGCTGGCCTAGTACGGGTTGGCAGACTTCACATACCCTCGAAATTCTTATGGAGAATTCTCAGGTATGTAGGTTTTCTCACGACGTTTTCCTTCACCGTTAAAGCGAACGATCTTAATAAACAATACACACGTAACTTCGAAAAGTCAGAGGTGTGTGCCTAGGGTTTTGAACCTGCGGTCATTGTCTCGGCAGTCCGTTCCAATCCCAACTAGGCTATCGTCCACTTATGATATATGTGCCAAATTATATCTAAATCCGTTCAGTAATTTCTGCATTTACTTCTAACAAACATTCAACAACATAAAGTTGCTATTTATTGCCAATTCTCTATACAAGAAACTCTGCTAATAGTTTAATATCAACTTTATGTACTTAGTAATATTAGTAATAGTTGGTTAAGTCTGTACCGATGGGACGAAGGCAGGCTCAAATTTACTTGCCTACCGAGATATTTATTCAGACTATTTGTTCAAGGCTTAAATTAAATACAGCTGTGTTTTGAAACCCAGTTGTCTCTCAATAGTAGTAAAGGTATATTCATATAATAGATATTGATGAATGATTTTAGCATAATTTTATTATATAGCGATTTCTATTATAAAGCTGTTTCAGAATACAATTTTTTTAGAGTAATCCTGATTCTTTACTTTGGTTATCCTTCAGGTACTCAGGTATGTAGGATTCCTCACAAAGTATTCCTTCTCAGTTATAATCGAACGATTATAATCGATAAGCAATACTCAATAACACGTAACTTCGAATAGTCATATTGCATTATTTTGTTTAATAATATCCTAAGCATTCCTGTTGAATATTAATTGTATCGGAGAGCTTGCAGGCTCGGCCGGGACGTGTATTAGATCAGAATCTGATTACCTGCAGTTGTATCGGTAGTAATATTTATATTTAACAACCATCTTAATGGTGGAATTAAATTTACAATATAGCCTGGACGATGCATAAATTGGAGGCTCTAGCGGTTCTCAAACCCAAATTTCAAAAACGATACTATAGACGATTTAGTTTAGATGAATA
Source organism: Sphinx pinastri (assembly GCA_947568825.1). Classification (NCBI taxonomy): domain Eukaryota; kingdom Metazoa; phylum Arthropoda; class Insecta; order Lepidoptera; family Sphingidae; genus Sphinx; species Sphinx pinastri. Next base: position 1,238,210 of record OX387617.1, read on the forward strand.
GTGTTTTACGTACTTTTGTAGTGTGTGTTTGTGTTGGATTAAGTATACTTGAAATTTCAACTGTCGTACATTTGGAATATTATAATATTAAGTGTAAAATTCAATCAAATCAATATTAAGACAAAAATTAAAATACTACTTTTGGACCATACAAGGCCAGTCTGCCGTAGTCGGAAAATTAAATAATATAAACGACTGATATTTTTACAGAACCTAGTGTCCAGACTTGTAACACCTCACTCATGTTGAAACCTAGCCAAACTACAGTGGCCAATATTGTTAAGTTTTAAGTGGATTCCTAATGAGGTCAGACATTAAGCCCAGTTTCGTACATCTGACACCGTTTACTGCTAATTTGGTTTAAAGAGCCTATGTTTATTTTTTATGAAACTAATCGAAGAGACAAGTGGGTAAATAGTTTGCTCTATTTAAGTTATTACATATCATAACAATTGTCTTCTTCTTGTGTCGTGTTCCTCAGTACTGAGGGTCGCGACCCCCCTTCTGTATCATTTTCTCTCGAACGAGCTTTCTCCATTCGTATCTGTCACATGCGGTGCGGAGAGCGCTGTGAACTGTAGAGTCAAGAGCAGTGTGGATCTGGTCAGACCAACGTATTGGTCTGCGTCCACGTGGCCTTCTCCCATCTACTTTGCCGGTCACGACGATTTTCACGAGGTTGTCACCGTCTTTTCTTGCAATATGACCGAAATATTTTAATATTGTGCGTAGACACTCTGATGACAGACACGAGGAGATTTTGAGTTCGCGCAGTATGGAGATGTTAGTTCGAACTGCTGTCCAAGGAATACAGAGCATCTTTCTCCAACACCACATCTCAAAAGCGTCAATGCGTTTGCGGTCTGCTGCTTTCAATGTCCAAGTTTCAGCTCCATATGAGAAGATTGAAAAGACTAAGGTCCGTACCATAATAATTGTAATTGACAGTAAGTGTGGGAATATGGGTTCCAGTTATTAACTGTTCTTTGTAATATTCCCACTGACTCTCAAAAGGTGCAAATAAAAGTTCAGACGTGGTTAATTTATGAGCCTATATTATCTATAAACACAATTACAATCAATACATAGTATATGAAACGTATACGGTACCGTTACTAAGTGCTAACTGCTAACGTCGTGCGTGACGGGGAACGACTGACGACCGCTGGCGAGCGCGCTCCCGCGCATCTACACAACGTTAATTCAGCAAATTATATGAAATACATACAGAGTGTCCCTACATAAGTATGTAAATACATTGTCACGTAATATCCTACTGGAAAAATTCAGTGCTTAGTGGCAAAAAACAAAATACTCAGACAAACCGTCTTTTAGTTACATTTGCAGTACACTCCATCCCATCATAGGATGAATACCGTACCATACCAGCCCTGTATTATATACTGCCCTCTGCTGAGCACGAACCTCCTCTACAACTGAGAGGGTTAAGGTCTTAGTCCACGATGTTTTCCTTTACCGGTAAAGCGACCGATAATTCACAAAGAATACACACATAACTTTGTTTTTAGAAAATTCAGAGATGTGTGCCCTTGGGTTTTGAACCTGCAGACATTCGTCTCGGCAGTCCGTTCCACTCCCAACTAGGCTATCGCCGCTTATATAGGATGAATATAAGAGGGAATTTGGCTTGCACTCGTGACGCCTGTACCTAACTCTTTAGTGATAAACTCTTAGGTTTGTGTTAAACAAATATGATCACAGCTGGCCATCGAGACGGTGAGTATGATCGGTGACATTGTCATAGCTCGCGATCGGCCTCGGCCTCGAGCGTCGACGTGCGACGTGTTCGTTTAATCTGACAAATCGTGATGGCTGAGGCACGTTGTACCTACACGACGTCATTCAACGTTTTGAATTGGTTGTGAAGCTACAGAATACTGAATAGTGCTACGTAGTACAGCTGTTTAGGGTTTGTGGCGGGAGCAGTGACAGAAACATTAAATGAGAAGTTCGTTTGTTTTAAATTCTCTCACAGAAATTACACAATGGGCTTATCGGCTAACTGGCATACTTGCGCTACAAGGTTTTGAAGTCGATACCCAAGACTATTTTCTGTGAGTCGAGGATGTATTGCCGCCCTCTAGCATAGAATGTGACAAAAATTACCTCCTTTTCGGGAATAAAGACCTAACTGAGCGAAGTGACGTCACATAGCGTACAATAAATATATTCCAAAGGTAATGTAAAGGTTTTCTAACCTAGGATATTTCATGCCCTTCTGGAGACATTATTTATGGGCTTTGGTTCGTGAGCGGAGCGGTTGGATCAAGCGACGACGTATCTGGGCCGCGGCTTATACAAAGGATTTGTCTGGAGGCGGACAGCGATAAAGTTTATTGTTGTTCTATTGGTCTAGAGGTGGGCTGAAATGGGTTAATCTTGTTGCGTATAGCATCACAAAATGTGCTTTATTTTTATAGAATATGGTGTTAGAATTTTAGAGTAGAACGAATTTGACGTTTTGGATTTAGCAAAACAATTTGCTCCTGTAACTTAAATTTAGCTAACGGCTTTTAAAATAGTTGCAACTTTCTCTCAATTGTGAGATTGAACTTCGATCTGTCTCTTGTCCGATCACTAGACTATTGCTGCATCGTCAATTTCGTCCTAAAGTTATATTTAAGTGACGGAAATGCTGTAACTTCTATGGTACTAGTTTGTTTCTAAGTTACTTCCCAAGTTGGGCAAAGTCGGAAACTTCACAGAATTGGTATATGACCACTTAAAGTGAAGATTAAAGTTTAAGTTTAGATGCGGTGGTAATCTTTATTTCTTATTAAAACTAAGTTTTGAGAGCTCGGGTTAGGTTGGTAGGTTGGAAAATATTTTGATCGTGAGTGTTATAAAGAATACATGAGGCATGTTTTTTTAAGTGGGCAAATTATTGCGGTATTTCTTCGTATACGAGTGTTTTAGACTCATTCATCTGGCTCAATTTTTGTTTCCAATTATACCCGAAACCATAAACTGATGGAAGCAAATCAGTGCAATTGATATGTTATTTTTTAACATGAGCTTAACAAAGTTATAATTTCATTTGGTTATAACTGTAAAGAAGAAATTGCGCCAGACAAATGAGTTAAAAATACTCGTATATACTCGTATACGAAGAAACACTGATATGTATATGACTGTGTGTGATATTGTCGCTTCGACGAATTGTCGTAGAGTACTGTAATTTTGCACTAGGGTGTGTAAAATTAAAATGATTACTTTAGTTATTAATTTAGTTCGATAATTACATTTTTCTATTTTTAAACGGGTAGCGTAGATTTTATAATGTTAGTTCAGTATAAGAAGACTGTTAAACATTAAAATTTAAGTCTATGGAATTAAAAAGAAAAAAATGTCTTGAGCTCATTATTTCGGTTCAGTATATTATGGCGCATCGTGGCGTGTTTTCTTGCCATAATGAAGAAGACATTTTTATAAACTTTCAGTTGTTTAAATATTACAAGGATTATTAATTATTCGGACATCTGAATTTCAAATGAGCATGCTAATTTATTACAATGCATAAATGTACTTTCTGCCATATAAATAAAGTCTATTATTAAATAAGTTAAGTCTTTTATTAAATAATTTATGAATAAAGTTTAAGACTCCCCAGACATAATTACGTCATACCTAAAACAAAGTATAATATAAATCTGGTTCTAAACACCTATAACATAGAGTTGAAAATGATAAAAATAACCGTTAACAAGGCTATGATCGTAAGTATACGGGGCTTAATATTGTTTGCTGAAGTACATTATTGAAATTAATTTTCTTAATCACACGTTCAACGGAATATAAGTTCAGAGACCATCAAATGGAACACATTACAGTTCTTACGGACTGGGCTAGTGTTGGGACGGTTGTTGTCGATAAATTAATAAAATTTTCGATTTTGGAATTATACGGCAGTAGTATAAGATATATGCAATACTCGTGAGTTATTTTGAAAGACATAATATTTATTCTGGGTAGCAAAAGAATCTAGTTGAATTTCTGATAGAAAATGAACATCTTACATAAAGAATAAATATTAAATAAAAGAGGCCAATCGTAGCTGCAATATGAGATTTATGGATTTGTTATGCTTTAGGAAAATTCAATTACATCATAAAACAAGACACCACAGCTGGCGGTTCACGCTGGTTCTGTAAGATAGCGCCATCTATAGGGCCGGTCCGATCATGATGTTACTCTGTACGTAAAACTATTTACCTAGTACCTGCAGCGTGGTTATGCCACTCGCAAAATAACGGCACTACTATTCAAATTAGTAAAGCGGTTTTTTCTTCTTTTCCTATATTTTATATTTCAAACAGCATTGTACATAGGAATTTATTACTCACTGCATGTTCACAACAATTTCTACCTAACATTATTTTATCGACACATAACCTCATCACTAGGCCACTCATATCGTCTGACTCGTAAACGCGAACTGCTCATTATTTCCAAATTTAACGATGATTGCGCACACGTTCCCGGCTATTTCGCGATATTAGTCTCCACCGGGATGTCTATGAAGGGTGACAAAAATCCCGGTGCTCCGGAACGATCCGGTCCCGAACTCCTCGGAATGCGCGAGGGATTCCATCACTGGCATACTTTTAAAGATGTTATTGAAAATTTTCAATAATCGTGCTAACTTTTAAACTAATTTGAATAAAATGTTTGAAGTGTTATTTTATAGAGCCTTATTTGACCGGCAGCACTTTTCTTTCGTGGTTCGGCAATTATCACCAAATCTTATGTAATAATAAGATTTGGTGATAATTTCCGTTGGTTTTCAAAGTGACAGTAGTACTATTTTGGGACCGTAGATAAGTTTTTATTTTTTTATTTTTGTGGTATTGAATGACGAGACGAGCATGCCGTTCGCCTGATGGTAAGCGATACGACCGCCCATAAACAGTAGTAACACCATACAGCACCTTGAGTTACAAAGTACTGTGTGGCATTCCACTGCGCTCGTCATCCTGAGACATAAGATGTTACTAGGTACTTAAACGTCAAACAAAGACACTTTTATGTTTTTACTTTTTAGAGGTTTTTTGTGTCGGGAGTTATTTATTTGTTTTCATTTTTGATTAAAAATATATATAGGTATATAAGTATACACAATAATAAATGAACACAAATATATCTTTATAGCTTTTGCCCGCGGCTTCGCCCGCATGAAAAAGTTTTTCCTGGATAAAAGTCCCGCTATACATTTCCCGGAATAAAAAGAAGCCTAAAACCTTCCCAGGGTCTCGAACTATCGTCATACCAAATTTCATCGAAATTCGTAGCGTAGTTTTTGAGTTTATCGCGTACAAAATTTTTTACCACCTTAGGGGTTGAATGTTGTCTTAGTGAGCACCTACGACCTAAAAGGAACCCCCATGCAAAATTTGAGACTCGTAGCACTTGTAGTTTCTGAGATTTCGTAAAGAGTGAGTGACCTTTCGCTTTTATATGTAAATAGCATTGCGCGCGGCACCGCCCGCGTGGAAAAGTTTTTCCGGGATAAAAAGTAGCCTATAGCACTCAGGAGTAATGAAGCTTCCTAGGGCTTCTTCCTTGTAGGGCGTTAAAAACCGCTTTGAACTTTATTGAAACTCATTTCACTCCCAAATAATTAAAAGTAAACATGGACTTTAATAAAAACGGTTATGAATATTTTAATGAAATAGGATTACTTTAAAACTTGATAAAATATGAACAAGTTTTCTCTGAATTATGTTATTGTGAAGTGTGGACAAGAATTTTGTTATTAAATTGAAATACAACATTCTTCTTCTTCTTTGTCGGTATCACTCTTGACAGAGTGGTCGTGGTCATCACTTCAGGTGTTGGTGGCAAGCTTCACAACACGCCGCCACTCTTCTCTGGTGACCGCCTTCCTCGTGCATTGAAGTAGTGATGATGAGCCATTTACTGCCGCTTTTATCTGGTCAGTCCACCTCATAGGCGCTCTTCCTCGTGGCCTGGTACCCTCAACCCTTCCCTGGACCACAAGTCGCTCAATAGACACCTCCCCTCGGCGGCATACGTGACCAAAAAAGGTGAGGATACGAGACTGTACCAAAGATGATAAACGCTGCTTGATGCCGAGTTCTCGAAGTATAGACTCGTTGGTACGGAATTCAGTCCACGATACTCCGAGCATTCTCCTCCAGCACCACATCTCTAGGGCGTCTATCTTCTTCTTCTCAACTTCTCGCAAGGTCCACGTTTCTGCGGCGTAGAAGAATATGGGGAATACAAGTGTTTGAACTAGCCGGATTTTTGTGGCTCTATATATGTTGCGATTCCTCCATATTTTTCTCAACTTGTCCATCGCAGACCTAGAGATTGCCATACGCCTCTTCACTTCGTCGATACATCCACCGTTGTTCGTAATCAAGGCTCCCAGATAAATGTATGATTGCACCACATCACAATTAGCAATTTGTGTAGTTTCTGGCGAATTGTTATTCATGCGGTCGACAATCATCATTTTTGTTTTGTTCCGGTTTATCTTAAGTCCGAACTCAAGGCTAACGCGTTCCATCTTGTCGAGAAGTTCTTCCATGTGCTGGGTACTGGTGGCGAACAAAGTGGTGTCGTCTGCATATCGCAGGTTGGAGATCTTCAAGCCACCGATCGAGATGCCATCTGTCCAGTCTTCGAGTATAATCCTCATTATGAGCTCTGTGTACACATTGAACAATAGTGGAGAAACAATACATCCCTGACGGACTCCGGCGCTGGGGTGGAAGTGACTGGATTGAACGTCCTCTGTGCGTACTGAGGCTGTGCCATTCTCATACAGTCTTCGCAGGAGGTGTACCAGGTGTTTTGGAACACCCATTGCCGTCAGCGTTTCCCAGAGTTTGGGCCACTTGACAGAGTCGAAAGCCTTAGAGAAGTCCACAAAGCATATGTAGACGGGCTTGTTGAATTCTCTGGCCTTCTCTATAATTTGTCGAACTGTAAAAATTTGCTCTCGGGTTCCCTTTCCCTTAACAAAACCAGCCTGTTCAGGGGCAATTTCTTTGCTTAAGTACGGCTTTAGACGCTCGTTCAGTACGTGCAGTAAAATCTTGCTTGCGTGAGAGATAAGAGCAATAAGCCGGTAATTACTGCACGTCTTGGTGGAACCCTTCTTGTGCAAGGGGACAAAAACAGTGTGAGCCCATTCTTTCGGCCATTGCCCCGTGACCCATATCTTATTGCACAGGGTGTGGAAGATTTGGACACCATGTTCACCCGATGCCTTGATCGTCTCGATCGGTATGGTATCTGCCCCTGTGGCTTTGCCGTTCTTGAGATGTTTAATAGCGGCTCGTATTTCATCTTTCAGAATATCGGGCTCAAGATCTTCGTTTCCGGGTTCCGTAGGGTCGTAACACTCTGATTGCGGGTCCTGAAAGAGGGACTGGCAGTATTGTTTCCACGTTTCAGCTATCATCTCTATGTTCGTCACCGTCTCTCCAGTTGAGTTTTCGATGGCCCAGGTCACTCAAGGTTTTTGTAATGGCGCGAATTTTTTGGTGTAGGTCCCTAGATTCATGCTTATTTGCATGGACTTCCACTTCTGCACAAATGTTCCGAAGTTGGTCATTCTGGTCCCGCCTACAAGCTTCCTGAATTCTAGCGGACTTTTCATTGAGGGATCTTACATCAGCTCCAGATGCTTTCATGTTTCGCCTTTCCTCCACAAGACTTAACGTTGCATCGCTCATCCAATGCTGCCGTTTCCGTTTCCTTACGTTTACACTAGACTCTTTGACCGAGCACACCATAACGTTTTTAGCCCGATCCCACAACTGATCTGGAGTATCTGTGTTGGAGTCCACGTTCGTCCACGGTATCATCGCTTTCTCCAGTGCATTTAAAAACTTCGCATTGTCAGTTACTTCAATCTTTCGTCGTGTCTCAAGTTTCCTAACTGCTCTTAATTTTAATTGCACTTTCGATATCAGCAATTGATGATCTGACCCGCAGTCTGCTCCCGGTAGAGTATGAGCATTCTTGATAGATGTTTTCCACCGCGATCTAATCAGGATATAATCAATTTGATTGCGATGTTTGCCGTCTGGCGATATCCAAGTATATAGTCTGCGTCGGTGATGTTCAAAGAATGTATTGGATATCGCCAAGCCGTTATCAGCCGCGAATTGAATGAGCCGGTCCCCTCGCTCGTTGCGTTGCCCTAAGCCAAATTTACCTGCAACGCGACTCAGTTGATAAGCATCTGCTCCCACTTTTGCGTTGAGGTAACCCAAGATGATCAAAACTTCTCTATTGGCGATCTTTTCGATGGTATTTTCCAGTTCTGTGTAAAAGCTCTCTATCTCATCATCACGTGCAGCACTAGTCGGTGCATAAACCTGAATGAGGTTAAAATTCACAGGTGTCGCTTTAAGCTTTATCCGTATTATCCTGTCGCTAATAGTTTCATACTCCATTACAGTATTCCTTAGATTTTTTGGAATAAGGAAGGCAACTCCATTTCTGCTGTTATCGTCATTTCCAGAGAAGTATATGGCATGAGTCTCTGTGTGAAAATGACCGTTGCTCTTCCAGTGAGTTTCACTAATGCCGCAGATATTAATGCCACACCTCATTAACTCCTTCTCTAGGATCTTTAGTTTGCCTGGTTGAATTAGACCACGAACATTCCATGTCCCTATCCTTTGGATATGTCGTATCTTCATGGGGTCTCCAGTAGCATGTTTTCCATACGTTGCCTGGTCTCCTACAACCGTATGGATAATTATGATAATATAATTATGGATAATAATGAAGCTTTTAATACAACATTAAAAGCTTCTAAATTCACTTTACCAATCCACAGGGCCATATGTACGACGCCAGCGCTATCTACTTAACAAAGTCCATTATTTCCCATGGGAGCCAATTACCGGGATAAAAAGTAGCCTATGCGCTAAACATGCTGAACATGGTCTATCTATTATACTTAGAGATCAATTATTCCCATATAAAATTCTGAATTACCTGGTAGATTCTCCATATCTTTTGGGCCAAATTTCATTAAAATGTCCTCGTATTTGTAATCGTAAAAAATACTCTTTCCATGCCCCTGCCGCGCGAACTAATTATGGTTCTAATATCTTTATACGTAGAGCATGTTCAATGAATAATGAGCGATTTTCTAACATCGACTTCTTTCAGAATTCTCTCACAGCAGTCAAAAAGGCTATTATAGATAATATTCTATCAATGTCCTAGATTTGTAATATGTACCTACTTATAATTTACTTAAGCGATTATATTGTATTTTTTTTCTCATTGTTTAGTGTATATAATAGTGTATTTTGTGTTTAGTATTTATTTTAATTTCTTCTTCTGTATCCGCTGTCTTCATTTTGTGTTATATTTCTGTGGAAACTTTTTTGGATTGTGTGTAACCTATTTTATCTAGTTTATATATGTAATATTGTTCTGTATGTTTCCCTAATAAATAAAAATAAAAAATAAAAATAAAAATAAAAAATCTGTGTGCCAAATTCCATCCAAATCCGTTTAGCTGTTTCAGAGTTTACTTCTAACAAACATACAAACATTTACGCAAACTTTCGCACCTATCAACAGTAAAAACGGTGTTTTCACCTACCTTTCCACCAAAAACCGGGTAAAATCCGATAAAGCGGTGGTCTGTTAATAGGTAAAACTAAATACAGCATCCGGAATGACGCGTTCCTTGTCACAGAAAATCACAGTGAAATATTTACGAAATAAGATAAATACAAAACTCTCACTTTCTTCGTAAATATTACGTGAAAATGGATGATAACGAATATGTAATACGCTAAATAGTGAAAACTTTCGCTACGGGTATGTACTTGGAATAAATACCGGAAGATATGCCCACCCGCAGGTGTCACTAGGTCAAATATCAAAAGTATAGGAAAAGAAAAATAAATAATTGAAAATTCAATTAGCATTGGTACGTCAAATAAAGGCATATTTTATGGAATTAGTGGTATGTATTGTAAGAAATAAATTAATTACAATTATTGTATTAAAATTCATAGAAATGAATAAATAAGGATTTATTGGTGAACCTTTGCTCGCGGCCCCGCCAGAATTGCAGGATGTATGTTTTTATGAGTTTAAAAGTAACATATTTTGACATGTTTCGGCGCATACACTATTTCGTGAAAGGAAGAAAGACCCATAAAACTCATTATTTCATTTTTTATTGTCTCAATAATAATTGAAAATATATTTTGCAAATGTCTTTTATTCAATTCATATACCTACATATTATGTACATCCATATAACAGCATGTCATTTGGTAACATTAGAGCGATAGTTGTGGCAATTGGGCCCCGCTCTAACTACTACTAAATTTGGACCTGTTCTCTGTTGATCTTTTCAGTATCATCTGAGTTCGAGTGACCGCAGAAATGGCATTATTGTAAAAGTCCTTGTAAAGAGCTGGTGTCAGTAAAAAAAGAAAACTGAAAAATTAGTGAATTTAAAATGAAATCTATAATACTAATATTTGTGCTGTTTGTATGTTTGGCGAAGGGAAACGAGGACAGCGAAATACAAGCCAGGGAAAAAGGGGAATACGCCTTATTAAGTAAGTTATTTTGTTAAGATAACTAGCTTATGCCAGTGACTACGCCCACGTCAAGCCTGTTCCCGGGAAGAATCTCAGGATAAAAAGTAGCTTATAGTACTTAGGAGTAACTTAGCTTCCTAGTAGTGATAGAATTTTCAAAATCAGTTCTTTAGTTTCAGAAATTAGCCCCTATAAACCTACACACTCACAAATTTTTCCTCTTTATAATGATAGTATATTATGTGGATACATGAATCCGCAAAAGAAAAAACTTTGCACCCCTTTTTAAGCACGTTGCTCTCACGGAGGTAATATATGGCTCGTATGTAAGAATTGGCATAACTAAAGGTTACTCGTCGAAAGTAGGAACGCGGTCCGACCACCGCCGATCTCGATTTCGCGACCGATGGCCGTCAACGTCGACCCGGACGTCGACCCGCCGCCGCCCGATCCCCTTGCACCGGTGACGATTGAAGAAGTCATCGCTCTGATTAAGGCACTCAAAAGACGCAAAGCCCCCGGGGGCGACGGGATCTTTACCCGTATGCTTAAGGTGCTTCCGGAGCATCATTTTTACACTGCCTCTTCCCAGAGATCTGGAAGGAGGCAGTTGTGACAGGCATTCATAAGCCGAGAAAACCCGCATCAGAACTGTACTCTTATAGGCCAATCAGCCTGCTCAGTACGCTAGGCAAACTTTACGAGCGGATCGTCCTCAACCGCTTCAAAATAGTCGCCCACAACAGACATCTGATCCCTCCAGAGCAGTTTGGTTTCCGTACTAGGCACAGCGCGTACACCAGGTACTACGCATCACGGAGCACGTATACGACAAATTCAAACTTGGCATGCCTACCGGTGCTCTTTTTTTCGATATTGAAAAAGCATTCGACAGGGTATGGCACAACGGCTTACTTTTCAAGCTGTACACGCTCAACGCGCCTATTCAGCTCGTGCACATCATACGACACTTTATGTCGATTCGCGGTCTCAAATATCGCGTGGAGAGAACTCTCTCTTCTTAACACACCATCACAGCCGGAGTTTCGCAAGACTCCGCGCTTTCTCGATTTCTTTTCTCGCTGTACACCAGCGATATCCCAAAACCTAAAAACGCCCATCTGGCGCTCTTTGCGGACGACACCACAATCTACGATTCACGTAGAGACCCCGACCAAGGGGTTCGCACTTTGCAAGCCGCCGCCGACAAGCTTGGTGAGTAGTTCCGCAAATAGCATATCACCGTCAACCCCACAAATAGCCAGGCTATCCTCTTCACTCGGAAAAGGAAAGTCCACGTGCCTCACACCTCAGTCCGCATGTCCAACCAGGTCATCCCCTGGACGAACAAAGCCAAGAATTTAGGAGTGACCCAAGATAAGAGGTTGACCTTGAAAAGCCGACTCACGTCAGGCTACTGGCCGTAGGGCCAAGAATGCATTAAAAAAAACTAAGGTTCATACAGAGGAGTGCAGAAAAATATAATTTATAAATTGCGGTCGAATTTCGACGAGTGACCATTTAGTTTATAAAATTTAAGCATACCGAGACGTCTTGTTACACGGACATGTCAGATAAGACAGCGACTTATTACCAATTGGTAATAACTTTCGGACGTAAAATTTGGTCCTGATGTCCGGTCTATAACTATACTGTTTAATGTCTTTGTATGTTTATAAGGGGAGGGGATAAATTATGCACATAAAATTCCACGCAGACGGAGTTGTTCGGGCAACTAATAATGAAATACTACCCAAAAACATTAGATTGCCATTTTCATAATTAATAAGGTCGCTCCAGTTTCTTATTTTGGGACTTTCGTTATCAAATTTGTCTCGTTACGTATTGTAATGAAAATATTCAAATTATCTAGTAAATCTCTGTTTATATAGAGATACTATGTTTGTCTGTTTGGAACTGATTTATTGTAGTTTATTACGGCAAAGTTAACTGTAACTGGTGTTACTTATTGACTACTATGCATTGCTATTATGGTGCTGGTTACGTACAGGTCTTAGCAGTATAATATATATTTTATGTTACGTATATTTCATACGTACGATACGTACTATTATTTAAGTGAAAAATAATTTTGAATATTTTGTTCTAAATGCAGAAGCCGCTGCATGTCTATGTAACAATCTTGTATGGAATACATTTAGCTTATGATTTCTTATGTTTACGCAAATGTTATACATTGAAATAAAACTGCGTTATGGGTTTTTTGTTTAATTTTGACTCATAGCGTTTCTAACGGCAGCCTTCGCGGTGACAGGGTGGATCAGTGCGTAAAGTAGTTTTATTTCAATAACTTAAGTCTAGAAATAAAAATAATAAATATAATCAAGTGAAACTTGCGCTGAAGAACTTGCGGCTGCGACCGATAAATAAATATTTTATAGTATGTACATTCGACCATCCGCATACGCAGGAAAGGCCTAGTATGAGGCACATAAGAATAGGATATTAAAATATTCAAACTTAATTTTTAGTTTATTAACTGAAACGGCTAAGTCTCTGATAATAGACGATTATTTTGTAACAAAAATATTTTTCTCACAACTGATTGCCTTCCTTGAAATGTTTTTAGGTCTAAAATTGATTGTGGGAGAAAATCACATAGGTTTTTTTTTGACCCGATGTTAGTCCACTGGTCCTAATGTGAGTAGATTTGAATTAAAAAAAAACAGCAAGTAATAACCGCCAACTTCTTATAATCGGATCCAAATTATGAATCGACTGAACCTAGAATAGGACTCGGCGGAATGAGCCAAAAAAAATTACCGAATTAAAAAAGAGGTCCTCAATTTTACTTTTTATTGCACATGTCCCTCGGGGTTGCTATCCATTCAAACATAAAATGTTTTAGTTCCCCGTCACAAGCAAAACTTTATTAGAATGATTTTCGAGTTTTTTTTTCAATATTTGTTTTTGCTACCGAGCGACGACGTGAAAGGCTTCTTATTTCTATAAGAAATTTTCAAATGTCGTATATTCAACGACTTGGTTACGTTCATTCTACAATTACAGTATTTCCCTTTTTGTCTAAAAGTTTAGCTAACCGTCCCAGAAATGTTCCAAAGTAAAGCAAGTTGTTTTCTTCTGTTGCAGTCAATCTCGCGACAGTGTTGGCCGCGAAAGTCGGACTTTTCAAGATATTCCTAGGCATAGTTGCAGTCATAGCTACGATTAAAGTTTTCATCTTCATGGCCTGGGCACTAACCATTTTCAAACATGTCCCAGATCCGTACATTTACTACAAAACCGTTGATCACAAGCCAAATCATTACAATCCGTTTGATCATCATTCCCAGTATGGAGTGACGAATGATATTGGCAAGGATGCGTTGGATGTCTTTATTAATTACGTCGGACAGCGGTGAAGGTAAAACAAAATTAATGCATTAGTTTATTGTCTATGGATGCGGTGTTATAAATTGCAATTTTCTAACGCCAAGCTGGGTTGTGTTAGCAATTTTGCGTTCCGATTTGAGTATAGCGTAGCCAATTTCTCATTCACATATACGGACATTTTAGTATAATCATATATTAGTTCTAAATATTTCGATATTTTTACGGCTAACTGGTGAATTTTTGAATCTTGGCTAAAAATATATTACGATGTATTTAGTTTATGTTACTATTTTTACCTTTTCTGTAAAAAGTGTGTAATTGTTCAAGTTATTCAGTCGCAGCTCGGAGTCAGGAAGTTGGTGGTGTGATACCCCCGTGCCTCGGAAAGCACGTAAAGCCGTTGGTCCTGCGCCTGATCTTTCTCCGGTCATCTCGGATTACCGTCTCACCGGACTATGAGAGTGAAGGAATAGCGAGTACACCAGTGTATTGCGCACACACTTGTGCACTATAATATCTCCTGCGTACCTAGCTGATCTCCGTTGAGATTGGCCGCCATGGCCGAAATTGGCTAGGAGGATTTTCATTTTTTCATTGCTCAAGTACTGCGTAACCTATCTGGCATTAATGCAATTCACATAAAATTCTTTATACTCCCCGAGGGTCAAAGACCAGGTTATTTTATCTAACAGCGTCTAATATTTATGGCATGAAATATTTGATCTCTTGATAAAAATACTTGTCATAATTCTAATGAATAAAGATGAAAGAATATTAGTTTGGTGATGTATATTGCGTTCATTAAAATTCTCATACAATTAAATGTGTATTGCGTTTATTTTGGTTTAGTCTAAATCGAAGTATCGTAAACAGTTTTAATTTTAAATACGCTTCGGACCGATTTCAACCTTGGGGATAAACGGTACTCGTCACATCACATAAATGTATAAGTCGACCAAATACAAAAGTCACACTGTAATCTATGCTACGAAATAAATGATAATAAATTGATTACTATCTACATTAGCTGTTTAATACGATAACTGACAAATAAAAGGACATGTCTAAAAACGGGTCTAAAATTCTAAACAAGACTATTTATATATATATATATATATATATATATATATATATATATATATATATATATATATATATATATATAATATATATATTTGGATAGAACTCCTGAAAACTAACCTTTTGCAATAAATCATTTAAATTTAAAGACCTCCGATTTTGAGATATATGTAATTTTGCTTGGCTTGAAAACTACACTTAATATCAACGTTTTTAAAAAAGTTCGTTATGGATGGTGGGGTCTAAAAAAATATTTTTATTGAATCTAAGTTCCATATTTGGCCTTTTAATATCCCTAAAGTTTGAGCCTTGTTAGATTTTCAGGCTCAGCACTCATACAAAAAGCGGAGATCTCCTTTACTTGAAACCTGTGAATCAAGCCCTTAGTTACCGCGCAGACTCTGTCAGATACACGATACAAAATGGCAGTATAGCGTTGTCGATATTTCGTTTTCATACAAGAATTATACCAATACGAAAACTGACAGTTGTTTCAACTTACTAAACCAATCATGGGTTTTGATTTGTGACCTGAAATAATTAATTTATTAATGAAACTAAAGTAACAAAAATGAATAAATAATAACTCACTTTGCTCTCTTTGTCCCCAGTTCACTTCTTCTACGTGGCAGCGACCAAACTCTTCATCCTCAAGCTAATCTTTGGCGCTCTATTCTACGTGATAGTTACAAAAGCGTGGCACTTTGCTCTATGGTTCATCCACTATTTAAAAGAAAAGAAACATGAGCATTACGAGTATGTTGATGATCATGAGCCGTACCATGGCCACTATGATAGCTATGATCATCATGACTCATATAGTCCATATGGTTACGACCAACATGGGTATAAGAAAAGGGTGTATGAGAGCAAGCCAGGTCATTGGGGCTATGGAAGTGGCCCTTATGGGGCCAGTGGAGCTGACGACTCAAGTGGTTATCAGTCAAGAGGCCCTTATGGGTCAAGTGCGTATGGTTCTAGTTCTTCTGGACAAATGTATGATGCTGATGGGTCGTATTCAGTGAAAAATGAATGAATTTTCAACTAACTAATTTAAGTCAAGTGCCATTTTATACCTCATTATTTATTTATTTAATAAAGTTATTGTTAGCCGTATGTTGTTTTTTTTGTTTATATATTTTCGTGATTTTAACATTGAAGCAGATGACAGTCACCAGTGCTGTGAAAAACCTATATGATCTATTGTATACTGTGGGCATAGGACCTTTGATAAAGGACATACGACTAATAACATAATAGTGCAGACTGCAAATGACAAATTGAAACAACACGAAATTGATTGCAGATTTTTTTTCATAGAATAATAAGGCGAGAACATCACACTCTCAATATATAATATTAGTAAGAAGTATCATTCTTTTTTAAGTTCTTTATTAGATTTAGATTATCTGAAGACAGATCTACGAGACTAAAAATAACCCAGTGTTTTACCGTTCAATCATGTCCAAGATAGCGGATGTGGGGGAGCCGGCTGGTGAGGTCGAATTCATTTATTCTTAATTTACGTTAGGGGACCTTCTCAAGGCGAGGGGATACTACTCCTATTGAAGTTTAGTATTCTATCTTATTTGGGTTTGAAATGTTAGGTGCATTATCCACCTTAAAAAACAGTCATGAGTTTTGGGAAAGAAATTATTGAAGCTTGTATTTTCGTCCTTTACTTATAAACCGAGTGATAAATTCTCAATATAATATACACTTCACGCCTTTTATCCCCGACGTGGTAGGCAGAGGTGCAACTAGTGCACCCACTTTTCGCCATGTGTGTTTCATCCCATGATGCGATGGAGCGAGCCTGGCGCCATGTCGGGCACAAATTCCAGTCTCCGAGTTAATACTAAGCAGAAAAATATCTAGAATCACTTCGCCCGATCCGGGATTCGTACCCAGGACCTCAGAGTAGTAGTCAAACTGCGCTAACAACACAACTACGCCACCCAGGCAGTAATTATGAAGACATGAAGGCAAAAAGTCGTTTCCAGTGCATGGACCTAAGACTTTTGTATCGACTGTATATTGAAGTCTATTTCACATTCATGTTAGGCTATCGCTAGTTTTTACTACTTTTATAAACAATAAAAATAGTTGCCCTAAAGATATCTACGGCAATAAAACGAGTAACAGGCGACGCTGGGGGCACAATGTATTTTATCGCAGAAGCTTGATTTTAAACGATGTCGTTTGTACAATGGTCGGACGTATCTATAGTACGTTGGATTCGACGATAGACTGAAAAGTTTTGAGAATTTTCGGATCCTGGGTTTTGATACTACGCAGTGTCCATTACGGGCCTTGATGAATTAACATTTTAAGTAATTAATTATTAATTTTAATTCTAGGACAAAGGAGTCAGAGCTATTATTTTTATAGCATAATCGTGGTCATTAGCTCATATAATCACTTACAAAACTAGAAGAAACATAAATGCGTTGCCCAGCTTAAAATGAAGAAATGGGATTCGTGGAGCGGCATGTGTTTGAATTTCACCTTTAGAAATAATCGATTCAATATTTTTGGTACAGGATGTACCTATTACTGTAAAAACACGTAAAAAGCTCTATTAAAAAGGGACGAACTCACAACTCATCAAAAACTTTCGAGAAAATTAGTCAATTTAGTTTTAACTGCAAACCCGCAAGAGGTTAATAGTAGTTCTAACTTTTAATTTGCGTAGTCGGTCAAGTTGGAGAAAAAGTGTTGAAGTACTCAAATATGTTAAACTTTTTCATTGCTCTTGCGCTTTTTAGAATAGTATCAGCGTATTACAATCATTTATCAGGTTTCAAACATCAACTAACACAGTATAACTGGTGGTTTCTTTTATTTAAAACCGAATGAAGAGATGAGTATGCCGTTGACCTCAGTTTAAGGGTCACGATTCGCGACCTTGATGACCGTGATGGTTTTTTGGTCATGCTTTGGGCACTGTTGGTTGAGATGCGAAAGTATACTGGAGGACTCTTTAAGTACGTGGCTATGCTCTTAACACCTGTGATGTTTAATCTAAAAAAATACACCTATGGCCATAAAGTGCCGACCACACACTGAAATACAAATCTTGTATCGTGGATATGAAATACAAGGGTTTTTCGAAGCAGACCTAAACTCCTAAAAATATTTGTGAGTCGCCCAAACATTTGCCTTTCAGTGTTCGAACCTGGTCTTCATAGGTAGCTCGTAACCCGCTGCGCCATTCGCTAGTCCAGACTAGACTATGAATAAGTCCGTCTATTCAGTAGTGATTTTGTCCAACACAGTACATTTGTATTACAAGCTCTGTATTGTTCGTAAAACTACTGTTTTATAGCTCGCTAGTAAGTATCTACAGTATATTAAACTTCAGAATTACTTAAGAAGCTTTGTATTCGTGCAATTTTATAAAACTGAGTGTAAACTGCAAGTCGCCATGGCATTACGCTAATCCTGAGATGTTTTGTGAAATAAAACCCAGTAATTATATGTTTATTAACACACACACGCCTTTATCCCGGAATAGATAAGCAGAGGCATAACTATCGCTTGTATTCCGTCCCATGATGTGATAGGGGGCGAGCCTATCGCCATGTCGGCTATGATCCGCATCCGGTCTCCGAGATAATGATACTCCATTATTTACGCACCTGCCTTATTGTATCTCTGCACCACTTTAGGTTGACTGGTAGAGAATGCTTATGGAATTAAGTCCGCCTTTACTCCATGTATGAAGTGTTAATTAAATGAATATTCGCAACGTGTTCACGGGGAACAAACGTCATTTGCCAATTAAGCGAAAGTCGTTTTTAAGCACCTATTCATAGGATTCTAATTAGAAATTTGAAATAACAGCTGTCAAACTGACATGGAATAAAACGTAAAAAAACGTAATCCTCCTAGCCAGTTTCGGCCACGGCGGCCAATCTCAACGGAGATCAGCCAGGTACGCAGGAGATATTATAGTGCACAAGTGTGTGCGCAATACACTCGCTATTCCTTCACTCTCATAGTCCGGTGAGACGGCAATCAGACATGACCGGAGAGAGATCAGGCGCAGGACCAACGGCTTTACGTGCTTTCCGAGGCACGGGGGTATCGCACCGCCATCTTCCTGACTCCGAGCTGCGACTGAGTAATTTTAAAGACACATGGAATATTGATGGGTTAAATCCTTTGCTCCATTACGAGACCCCCTCACCCCTTTCCCCGCCACGACGTTCGATGCTTGCATGGCCCGTTTTTGTTTTCATTTTCATGGACAAATTGATTGTTCAAGGTTACGAATTATAATTAATATTGAATCAAGTGCAACCACTAGACTGACATCGCAACATCGCAAAGCATTTAGTATTGAGGAGAAAGGTGCAATTATATGCAGACTCGAAAATAGGGAATCAATTTGTAAAATCGCCCTCTATTTAACTAAATATTTAACAAAAATCAAAAGTTTATTTACTATGATCATGCTTTGTATTTGTATTCGATGTCATTATAAGCGGATTCTACTGTAATTTAAAAAAAAATATAATTATCTATTACTCACACTTCACGTGTCTTAGTTGTGTTTTTTAATATGTAAAGACATGAAAAGGCTACGTACTTATTTGTATGTATTATGTATAGATAGAAATCGCGGTGGTGTCTGCAAACAAATTCTTGGGTAACCAAATTAGTATCTTCGTCCACGCATAAGTATCAATACTTTCCAAAATCACTATCTCTTATTTCTCTGTTATGTAATGTAATTAGTACGAAGGCTTCATTAAATATCAGTTGCCTTTGATATAACGACCTAGTTTAAAGCTCTCAGCTCCATACGCGTGATTCTTCTTCTCGTAAGAAGCGTAATTATAGTATAGCATAGGTTATATATAGAGACAACGCAGTTTTCATCAATAAAATATATTGTAGTATTTTTAGAAAAGTCGAAAAGAATTTATTTGCAGACACCACGGCGATTTCTATGTATACATAATACATACAAATAAGTACGTAGCCGTTTCAGTAGATTCGGAGATCACCCCAGTCCCCAACAAACAAACGCACGTAATCTTTTCAATATTTAATGTAGATAAAATATTTTTTATGATATTAAACAAGACCGTTGCTTCATTATTCTCACACTCGAAGCAATATTCGTGAATAATTTGTGTATTTTTCTCCGGCACCGCAAGCCCGTAAACACAAATGGCGCCATACTTACTTACGCTTTCACGTTCAATCGAATGTATAAACTTGAGTTATACCCGACATTAACGTAATGTAGGTTGACATTAACCCGATACAATGTAATTTTGCGAAATGAAAAGACACACCTTCAATAAATAACGATTTATTAAAAACAAAATAATACAATAAACTCACTTTATCGATAAACGCAATCGACTTTAATTCGATATCAGTAACCTAATCGATTCACTGGTTAAACTGAAGAGTCGTAATGGCGGTCTTAAAGCTTACATACTCAGTCTTAACTTCCTGTATAGTCTGGAAATATCACTCATTTTCTGATTCCACCAACGCGTAGTCCAGCCCGTTGCTGTCGACACCTTTTGTCACTTCGTTGTCCTTAGCTGTTTTTGTTGTGGTTTTCAACTCCTTCTTCCTTATTTTGCCAGCGTGTGTTGTTGCTTCAACAAGATCTAACTGTTCCACTGGAGTTGGTGTTGTTTGGCTCACATTCTTCTCGCTTGAGGCTTCAGCTATGTCGTTCTTCTCTGTTTTGTCTTCTGGCAACAGAACTTGTATGGGTACTTCCCTGTCTACCGGTGGAGGAATGTAATGCTTCGGAGCGGTGATGGTGAGGAGTCCATTCTCATTGTATACAGCAGTCACTTCCTCAGGTTTGCAGGATTCAGGCAATTCAAACATTTGGATGAAATGGTTTGAGAGTATCTGCTTTTCATCTTCCTTATGTTTTCCTTCGATGATAACTCTACGGTTTTTGACTTTGACCTTGAGCTCGTCAGGCTGGAACCTCTTCATGTTGAGATTGAGTGTGTATTTCTTAGCGGTTGACAGTATTTGGGGCTCTCCGAAGTTTTCTTCTGTTTCCATGGCCGCCGCTGCTCGCATAAGTTGCCTCCATGGCCAGAGGTAGTGATAAGCTAGGCTGTGTGTTATGTGCCGATCAAACGCTGTGAAAGGATCCTCCACCTTGTGCTTTCTGCTCTGGCACAGCACCACATTCACCAACACGGCGAGGAGTAAGAATTTTTTGAGCATTCTGGTACGCGCGCATTCACAATCTACGCCGCTGGGGTCCACTACACCTCTTATATAGGCTTGGGTGTTCGAGAACGTACTGCGCACCATTCATGATAACCGCAGCGGTTTAAGTTCAGACGTTGCGAACATTTGTTCGAGAAAGTTGTGTTTACGCAGATGTGATATAATATTATTGTGACTCACGGTTATCGTTCTACTTAATTAGCATTTTGTTTCTTTAAAACTTTTGTAAATAGCAGTTGTGTTTGTAAATAATATGACACGGCGCAGTTTCTTTTTACAGTTCTCGGAATTTCTTATAATAAATTTCATTGTTAAACGTTGTTGCTCATTTCGCTATTTATCATTTCATGGAAAGCATCTTATTTGAAGTTTGTTTCGTGGTAAACAGAAGATGGTAAATATTATTGAGTAATATATTTTAGTTCTACGTAAAAAGGTAGGTGACTAATGGAATTTTGCTTATAAGTGCGGCTTGATCGTATCATCATTCATTTTTATGTAAAAATAAGTTTCTATAATAAACTTAGAAGATACAGAAATAAATTGATGTGTTTACTAATGTAAAAGAGCATTACATTTCAATATCACTCATGCTGTTTTATTAGTTGCGGGGTTTCATGTCTACATTTGAAAAGGAGGAATGGGGCTTGACAAGGAGAGTCATCTTGATCATCTCATTGATCCAGTTTTGTGGAAAAACTTGTATAAAGTTGCAAGAATTATTCTATCAGTTTCGGGTATATTTTTTCTAAAGTTCCCAATGAGAGTGATTCAATATTAATTACATCTTTTCAATTAATATTTGTAATTTTAAAAATCGAATGAAAGTTGCAGTGCTAGTTGTACCACTCGTATAAGATTAAATAATAATTAATATATAATGTACCGTTGATTAACAACAGGTAAAAGTTGAATATTTTGGTTTGAAAATCCGATGCACCAAAGTTGTAGACTCCTGCGTCGCTTTGCACACACACACAGCGGCCGTTGAACCTGTGAGCAGGTACCGTTAGCAGAAAAAGCGGATACTGTATTTTACTGGGTCACTGAAGCTGACTGTACCTTTTGTTGATTATTTTAATGACGCATTAATGTGAAGATTTCAGACTTTTCAGGTCATGTTTTGTTTGTTTTTTTATCGAAAGTAGGCTGTTAAATGTCAGTGTTTTGCTGCCAGTTTCTCATCGCAATAAAAGTGAAATTACACTGCTTCAATAATAAACTTTAACATTTTCCATACTAGTATTAAAAGTTATAGCTGCTTTGAATTGATGTTTGTTGGAACTGAACGTAGAAACCGCTGAACGGACGAACGCTGCAAAGATTAGACTAGAAACTATTTTGATGATTTGTGAAGTCTACCAATCCACAGCGTGCCGGACACGTTAATTTGCACTTTATTCTAATAGCCAGTAATCAGACATTTTAATGCAGCCTTATTTACCGATTTTGAGGTAACTGTAGATTATTAATTTAGTATGGTCTTAAAAAATTATTATTCACAATATATTATGTTCAAATACACATTCTGACCTTACTTCCTCGCATGAGTGCAACTCGTTTTCAACATTAGTGCCCCATATCAATTGCTAACACTACACGAATTTCAACTCTAAATCCTAGCCAATGAGTACAAATCAGCATGAAATCCTCATTAAGAACTCGTCCATTGCATAATAGTGTAGGGTGAAGCATCGTAAATCACATTTACGAGCCAAGTCTGTTCGAATCTTATTTCTCTACACACAGAGTTTAAACTCCAATGAAATGTTTGACTGTTTTATGTATTTTTTCTAGAACAATCCACCGGCTTCGCGTAATAATTGTAAATAAACAGCAACAGGTAGGTGT
Source organism: Sphinx pinastri (assembly GCA_947568825.1). Lineage (NCBI taxonomy): Eukaryota > Metazoa > Arthropoda > Insecta > Lepidoptera > Sphingidae > Sphinx > Sphinx pinastri. The sequence goes on from OX387617.1 coordinate 1,261,300, forward strand.
TGGATGGTCGTGGAGGGTGGAGGAGAACGGGACAACGCGTCCAGTGGGATAAATTTTATTTAATTTTGCTATATTTGTTCCAGGGAGAATATTCCCTTAATCTGATTATTGCTTATTATTTTGATATAGAATAATAGAGGCGAGTTTTTCCCATGGAAGAATCAGCAGATTAAGTCTAATTTAGGCAACAACTACGTATGGATGTTACTATGAACTAGTAGGGTAATATTAAGCTTGTAAGATCCAACTTTCGAGGTGTCCATCAACAATAGTTATTTGCCTTTTAAGATGCAAAAAGTACCTCCCCTTTCTAAGACGTATTCCTTCCCTTTAAGGGCTATAAGAGCCACGACGCCTCATATTCCTCTTGAATTGTCTTTAATGTGATGTGGAGAAAATTAAACACTAAGGTGCCGTTGTTTCTTCTGTGGTGAGGTAATGTAAAGGGTCTAATTAATGGTGAATTGCAAGCGAATTCACAGCGTGGCGAAAATTCTGCGCGTTCGTCTAGTGTAACAGAATTCCATCTTTATCTGACCACAGTTGAAAAACGGACCCTTACTAGTTCTTCAGTTTATGCTATAGATATTTAACAACTTACTATTCATCATCTACTTGCTCGTTCGCCGGTGTATTCTCAAAAAACTTTTTTACGGTTTTTTTCGCGATAAGTTTGTTTAATTTTATTCCCGACGTTTCGAAGGCTTTATAGCCTTCATGGTCACGAGGCGGACTGAGTGACTAGTTTTATTTCACATACGCATACGCATACTCACGCCTTTTATACCCGAAGGGGTAGGCAGAGGCGCAACTAGTGAATCCACTTTTCGCCGTGCGTATTCCGTCCCATGGTATGATAGGGGGTGAGCCTATCACCATATCGGGCACAAATTCCAGACTCCGGGATGATACTGAATTTAAAACCCAATATCATTTTGCCCGACCCGAAAATCGAATCCGAGACCTCACGATTGCAGTCGTACCGTAATAGAACTACGACACCGAGGAAGTCTTAGTAGTCGCAGTCGAGGCACCGTAGTTTTATTACAATGTCGAACATTCGTGTAAATATAAGAAATCATTATAATATTATTATCAACACTGATTAATTGCTAGGGTCTTCCTTTCCCCTCTTCACCAGAACGGGACCAGCCTGTAATGGAATGATTGCTGTCAATTGGGTATAATTCCTAGGACAAGTTGAGGGGTGGCCAGGAGTGAATGGTCTGACCTTCTTGGTTTTAGTTTTAAACTTGACCGGATTTAAAGGTCGTCGATCTCAATTTCGGATTCAAGGTTGAGATCTATATAACCTAGTTTGGCTAAGACTTAAGTCAGATCTAGTCATTTACGAGAATCTGACTAGGTGGGTACCACTGCTCTGTCTATTTCTGTCGCCAAGCAGCAGTATGTATGCACTGTTATATGTACCAATATAAGCTGAATCACCGTTTCTTGACTCAAAATAAATTTGCAACAATTGCTGTCTAGATGTTAGTTTAAAATACAACATGTCTCAAGAAAGCTGCATTATATTTCACAATACCGTGAGCTTCATTCCAAAGCCTATTGTAAGTTGTACCCTATTTCTAAGACAATAATGGTTAGTTTCAAATGCAAATAAATCAACCATAATCTATAGTACTATTAGCAGCGAAACTTAATAGTGGTTAGCGAAAAAGGAAATAAACTTTACGAGAGAGAATAAACAGTACTGGTGCGAGAAATAGTGTTATGGACTTGAATAATATAAGCGCTGTACGAAGGCCCTCATTGGCAGGCTTAGGCATGCTTTACATGAACCGGTGTCGTCTCGCCCACGTAGACCACATGTGATAGCATTTCATAAATCTTTGATTTTTTTCTCTCTCTCTGTCTCTCTCTCGGTTATGTAATTCAACTCACGAAGATTTCTTTAAAATTTAATATTGCTTTTGAAGCGCATTCGCTCGTTTGAAAACGTTTTGTGTATAATATATTTTAAGGCTTCACGGCAGCTACCATTACTTTCATGATAGTGTAATATTTATCGACAACTACGAGACGTCTGCTCGGCGCCTAAAGAACAAACAAAACAGTGACGCTAAAATTCGGAAAAAACCCACCTTTGCTCAGCTGTATCTTGCTCCTAATAAAATATTTGAAGTATTATGTGCTCGTCACTCCATGATTCATCGGGTGAAAGTGATCGTCACTTCTAGGTATCAATCGGGCTGCAGGAAAAGATGAAAGTAAATTGAGTTTTTTTTTGTGTGATTAATAACACTTTCATTGTACAGGTAGAGACATAATAATAAACATACATACATAAACTCACGCCTTTCTCCCATTTGGGTTGGCAGAGACTATGGAGCACCAAGTGCTACGATCCAAGCATACCTCTTTCGCTTCTTCCACAGTCATCAGTCTCTTCATACATGCTCGTCGGTTACGAGAACTCCTTATTTGACCCTTCCTTAAGAGGTCTTGTACCTATTATGCCTTGAATACACATGGTACGGTTTTATATACCTACACGACTAATTATGATTATTATTTTATGTAGGGGGGGCACGAGCAAGTGTATCTCCTACTGACGAGAGATGGATATACCTCGACAGACACAATTATTAGTTTTGGAATGCTATTTAGAATTCTATAGTTTTCGTTCTTTCTTGGAAATAACATCGAAGTCCTTATAATAAAACGCAAATATTAACTGAAACCACGTGAGTCCGTTTCGTTTATGCGTAATGTTTACGTTTGGTTTGAGGCGGGTTTGAGAACTGGAGGGGTGGAAACCACCAAACCGTGCCTACTTGTGATCTCCGTGTGTACCGACGTTATTGGCCTCAAACGAAGCCGTGACAGACATGGTAAGTAGGGAGAACAGTAAGGCTTAGGACTTATTTTATAGTCTTTTTGTGAAAAGTAAAAAAAGAATATTTACATTTTCCCACAATATTTTTTATGATCTTTATTACTTTGTGTTCTGGAAAATGTAACACACAATGTAAAAAAATATCTGTATTAAACTTTAACTTATAAAAAATCCATATGGCTTTTTCATTAGAAATATGTACACTTTTTACAGCTAAATACATCTAAAAAAACTAGGAACAATAAAACAAAAATGTGTTAAATAGCGAACTTAATTTCATCCCGTTATTATTAGAGAGCAATCTAGTCAATAATCAACATCGTTTCATATTTCTCGCAATATATTTTCTCGTACATGAGTTGTCATCCTGTGTGCTATAGCATTTCGCAGCCAGACGAACGGGGACCGATCAAGCGTTAACTTCCGCAACACCAACTCACGGGGGTTACGAAAAAAAACATAAACCGGAGGGTCACGAGCCTCTGGAATTCAAAAAACTTCTCTTGCACGAGAGGAGTTTGTATTTTGGATTTATTTTGACAAATATTTCTTTAACATATGGCCAGGACAAGTTTTTCGATTGTCGGTCGGTAATAATTTCTCAGTCGCTATAATATACACCACTAGTATTTAATTAACAAAAAATAAATGGCATTAGGTGTAGCAGCAAAAGAGAATGTTTGGTCATAAGTTTCATTGATTCATTATTCTGGTTTTCTAGCGTTCATGAGTCAATTCGAAAAACTTGATTTGTCTTTCGTTAAATAATCGTCTCTTACGCACATTTAGTATTCATTGATGATCCTGACGTGCATAGTATTTGTCCCATACTACGTGTTGTGTTCATAATTGTATGCAGGATACGCACGCATACGCATACTCACGCCTTCTTATCCCCGAAGGGGCAGGCAGAGGCGCAACTAGTGCACCCACTTTTCGTCGTGCGTATTCCGTCCCATGATGTGATAGGGGACGAGCCTATCGCCATATCGGGCATAAATTCCAGACTCCGGGCTGATACTGAATAGAAAAATTCAATATCACTTTGCCCGACCAGGGGATCGAACCCGAGACCTCAGCATTGCAGTCGCATCGTAATAAAACTACGCCACCGAGGCAGTCTGTATGCAGGATATATGAAAAAAAAAACAATTTGCCCAAGAAACGCCAGTAACCCCTCATATCCCTCGATTAAATTACAATAAATAACCTCCAGCGTGGTGGACTAAGGCCTAACCCCTCTCAGTAGTAGAGGAGGACCGTGCTCAGCAGTGGGCAGTATATAATACAGGGCTGATTGCATTGCATTGCATTGCAACCTCTCGCAACATGACCATAATTCTCCTCAAATATTGTAAAGACTCAAGCCCTTGATTATTACCTCCCAAGGGAGTGCAGGTCCGTTCCGCTTCCGAAACAAATGTCGCCTAAAAGCCAACCAGGGACACCTAACGAGCTTCACTTAAACTACGATGTATGAATTGGTGGAGAGTAGTTTTTCTGAACTTGTAAATATGAAATAAAATTAGTTGTTTATTTTTTTTTTTTATTATTTATTTATACATATATTATACAAAACCATTACAGATCTACTAAAGCGGTGTTGTACAAAGTTATTTGCTATTGACCTCAATACACCTGTAGGCCACTTCTGTGAATTCCTGCATGTTGCAGATAAATATATCCACGTTCTCGGAAATAGTATTGAGCAATCGTATGGCCCGCGACAAAAGCGGCAACCTAAGCATATTTGATGAGATATGTGAGCCGGTCGTTTGATGGTTAAGGCCGGTTTGTTTCATTCGTGATTCGGTAAAGTTAAGGTTCTTATCACACTGGTGATTTGCAAGCAAATTGACAGGGAGACGATGGCGCTGTGCACTTGTCCAGTGTAATAAGACCGCTAACTTTACTTGACCACGGATGAAACGACATAGTGGTATGACTTTAAACAAGACATACTCAGGATTTGATATGCAAAGTACTGTGTAGCGTTCGTCATTCTGAGACAGAGAATGCTGACTTTTAATACACAGTGATTAAGTGTAGTTTCGATTAGCTAATGGACTCCAATGAACTACAAAACAATATCTAAATATTTACACAAACTTAACCATTTTTAATATTAGCATAGTAAACTTATATATCTATCTATACTTCAATGAAGAACACGAACAGAGCTTCGAGCAATAGCTAGTTAAGAGGAATTACCCCAATAAAAAACACTTGTGAACAAAGAAAAGTCTCAAAACACTCCATGGCTTAGCTTAATTTTAAAAAAGCAATAGAGAATATAATTGTTAATGGCGAGGTCGTAATTAAACCGAATTACCAAGCTATAAAAGATATTTACGGGCAGCAAGATTACGGAGAAATACTGCCCACCCGCTTTTAACACGTTAAGATATTTGAACACTTTTAATGGAGAGCCGCTTTATGGTAAAAAAATAATAGCCATGGCATGAAGTGGAGTTGCTGAGGGTCGTGGGTTCAATTTCACTTTCATTGCACTGCCATATATACTGAGGCAATCGTACAACTTTTTAAAATACATACCAATAAAACGCCTAGCTTCCTTGGTTTCCTAGTCTCTGATTTTTATTCAAAACAAAAAGCGTCACTTCTCGATGTTATCAAAATACTTGTATACTCGTTATTAGTGGGTATTTAAAGCGCCTCCTCCATTTTTAGGTCATCATGTGTCATCGAGGGTTACAGATTGTTAGGTCTTAATGCCGCAACGTATCTAGATATAACAACAAATAATACCCTCGTTGACATTCCGGCTGGCGAAGTAGTCTAGCCCTGGAATAATGGCCTCGTGGTGTCACTAGCAACCTTGAACAGATTATGTGTTTTACATGGCTGAAGATAGAAAAATATGCCACTTGACTTTTGACTAGTGGTAGGTCTCTCGTATGGGACGTGCCTTGGATAGAAATGACCACAACAACTATTTCTACCCACAAGCAGCTGGCAGTGTGCATGCACTGTTGTGTTCCGGTTTAAGGAACATTGTAGGCAACGTTAATTCTGGGCAATATGAGACATTACATCTTATGTCTGAGGGTGAAGACTGACGAGCGCAGAGCAGCACAGTACTTTGAAACTCAAGGTGCTGGATGGCGTTGCTACTGTTTATGGGTGGTCGTAGCGCTTACCATCAGGCGAGCGGCAGGCTGGTCTCTTCATTCAGAAGCAATAAAAAAAGTGAATTTGCATCCGCGACTCTCTCAGCAATTCCTCACGTTGCCATGGCTAATAATTTTTACCATAAAGCGGCTCTCCATTAGGAGTATTCAAGTACCTTGACGCGTTAAAAAATATCTAATGATAAGTGCTCGGTCTCTTGTATCATGACACTCATGACTGACAGAATTACTGTGTCTGGTTACCAGAGTATATTTTTGCTGTTAAGTATTATTGACTGCCTCGGTGGCGTAGTTGTATTACGGTACGACTGCAATGCTGGGGTCTCGGGTTCGATCCCCGGGTCGGGCAAAGTGATATTGGGTTTTTATACTCATTATCAGCCCGGAGTCTGGAATTTGTGCCCGATATGACGATAGGCTCGCCCCCTATCACATCATGGGATGGAAAACGCTCGGCGAAACGTGGGTGCACTAGTTGCGTCTCTGCCTACCCCTTCGGGGATAAAAGGCGTGAGTGTGTGTGTGTAGTATTGTGCATCATTTTTTTCCTGTTTGAAGGGCATTGTATAATTACTGTACTAGTACTTAAACATCTAGTATTATTATGATAAGCACAGTGCAGACTGCAGTAGCAGGCACTATGCAATATAATTTTTTTTTAAATTTTATTTATTATCATCATCATCAGCTTCATTAAGTCTACTGCTGAACATAGATCTCCCCTAAAGATTCCCAGACTTACCCATCAAAAGCGACCTGCATCCAGCGTGTTCCTGCGACCTTTATCATCGTTTGCCCACCTTGCAGCTAAGTGGTAACTGCTGCTGGTAATTGATTATGAGATTTATTCAGATCAAAAATGTACAGTAACATCCTAAGATTACGAAACGCAGCCCCAAATAGAACTGCAGTATTTAGTGAAAGCTATCCCGACGCAACTTCCGCAGAGCGTGGCCACCGGATGCAGACAAACTCCCTAATTTCCTTCGGGATATTCCACCGCAGCAGGAATGTTAAGTATGAATTTAAAGTGGTATTCTTGTTTGTGCAAGTTACCAACTTTTGTGAAATAGGTACTACATTCTATGTAAAAGATGATTATAAATTAGTTTTGGTTGGAGGCTCTAATTGCATGAAAGGTATTTCTATGAAAAATTGCGCTTTTCCGGGATAAATATGCGTGATAGTTATCAAAGGATATACTGCTGCTAGTGTATTCTGGACATTATAAGACCTAACATTTAGATCCTGTTTCATAAGTTTCAAAGTTATCGTATTAAATTGCTAACGTAGATAGTACTCATTTTATTACCACTTATTTGGGAGTATAGATTGGAGTGTAACTTTTGTATTTGGTCGGCTTTTATATTTACTTGACGAGTAACGTTTATCTGCAAAAGGGGAAATCGGCTCTTAATGACGGGGTGACGAGCGCAAGACCATGCAATATGTAATTCAAAGTACTAGCATAGATACTTACAATCATGGAATATGTTATTATTCTAAGCTTACAATAATACTATATATGTTTAGACAGTTTAGACCACAGAACAATAACTTAGTCGTGTCATAATTGACACGTCTTTTCATAAAGTTAACAAAAATAAAATATATTTCACAGAATTACTTCTATTTAATATGTCTGCCACCTTTAGTGCCATTTGTTGTTATATAAACAAGCTTTGCGGTCATTAATTTTCCGTTACCTCCACTAATAGTTGCGACGTGCCCGGCTTACACCCAATGGGGTTACTAGTTATTACGCATAAGTGAAGATTAAACTTTGTTCTCCTTTTTTGGTAGTGTGAGATATGGCATAATTAAAGTTTATATAGACGTACACACACACAGTGAAATGAAATGAAATGAAATGAAATGAAATGAAATGAAATGAAATGAAATAATTTATTCGAACCCATAAAATGTTATACATTATTTAGATTCCGTCAATATTAACTCTACCACCAGTTCGGAAAGCAGTTCTCACTAGAGAAGAACGGGCAAGAAACTCTAGTGTTGCTCTTTTCAAAATCACGCCTATTATCTCCGAAGGGATAGGCAGAGGCGCTACTAGTGTACCCACTTTTCGCCATGCATATTCCATCCCATTATATGATAGGGGGCGAGCCTATCGCCATATCAGGCACAAATCCCAGACTCCGGGCTGATACTGATTAGGAAAACCCAATATCACTTTGCCCGACCCGGGGATTGAACCCGAGTCCTCGGCTTTGCAATCGTGCCGAAAAACTACTACGTCACCGAGGAAGCCATATAGATTATGAATTGCGGTCGTATTTCGACCAATAGGCGACCAAAAGCTGTAATTAATTGACATAATAATATAGGCAATAATTTGTGCCTTATAGCTAGCGGTTGTTTTTGGATTGCAAATTAAGCAGTGGGACCAATTATGGCACGAACAGACCCTTTTTTACGCCTGACCTACCTGAAAATTGTCTCAATCTTTTGGATTCAGTCCCAGTAGGCACGCTGTTCAACAAAAAATTTGGATAGCTAAATGCTACCAAAAGCAAACTTTCTTTCCAACTTTACGTGAACAGAACGATCCAATTATAGATCCGATACGATTTATCGGTTGTTAATGCTAATTAGTAAATCTTCGATGAAATTGGCCTACTAGGGATATCACCAGGAATTTATGCGGCCTGGCTGCCCTTTACTTGTCATTGCGAATGATAACTATCCTTGTCACGGTGGCGTAGAGTGCGCTATCGCCTCTCAAGACGCAGCTATGTAGGCTCAAAGCTCAGGTACCTTAAGCCTTTGGTATCACATTAATTTGGCAACAAGCCAATTTAAGGGCAAGCGTTTCTGGTAATGTAATACGACTGGTTAGTAAAAAGTACCATAAACGATATAATTTCATTCATTAACGGTTTCCGTGGTTAATCGGGTGGTTAGCTGGTTTTGAATCTAGAAGCCGACTGGTCGATGCTAAGACGAATATGTGTTTGTGAGTTACAAGATTTATCTACAAGACGTGAATTTGAGTGCTTTCGTATTATCACCGCACCGTCTATAAATGGATGGCCGTCTATACGGCTTGTACTTTACCGAGTAGGTTCAATAACTATAGCTTTGTCAATATTTACAACTGCTCGTAAACAATAAAAGTGCCCAGAAATCTACAATCCGTTGCATAGTATTTTTTTTCTAAATCCTGAGATTAAATTTAAGTCTATAATGTTCAGTTGCCAAGAACAGTGCCTAAAATACCCATTAGAATGGAATACGACAGTGCTTGCATATTTGTGCTCGACGGTAGAATTAGACAATGCTGTTATACTAAGACTGGTTTTCGTATACAATAACCTACTAATATTATTAAAATTACAAGCTCTGTCTACCCCTTAACTGAACTGTTCGTGTTGATAATTAGCGCTAGGATTGTCGCTTGATGGATCACCGTCTATGGAATGACGCCAGTTCGATTCCCGCTATTCCTTAAGTGCTGTGTACAATGTAGTAGATTGATTGCGTTAATTTATTATATTCGGAAAATTAACGGTTTAAGACGCTTTACAGACAATTCCTTCGAGTCCATTTGGAAGGAAGGACAGTAAAGGTAGGTATACCCAATGTTATTATAAGGCACTATGAGACTATTTTTGAAAATTTAAAATTAAAAACGGAATTTGACCGACTGATCTTGGAATTTTCACTGAAATATTTTTCTGCGTTGTTACTGTTTTCTACCTTTTATACGTGATCGTCTAGTCATTATGAAATACTAATTCAGAATAAAAATAGCAACTTCAAATTTCCGATAGGGAAAGTTTGTTAAGCGGTAGGCGTCAAATTAGGCAAACACTTAATGGGCTGAGGAGTGGTTTTGTTCAATAGGGACCCATCCAATGCGTAATTAATTTAACCTATGTTTTGAACCGGTTTGTGAAAACGGTGATGTATTACAATTATTTTATGGAATTCGTTTTAGCTCGCTGCTTACAAGTGTATTCTTAGATCATAAGTTAGCATATAAAATCAAACTTAAGACTGCCACGCGGTGGCGTAGTTGTATTACGGTACGACTGCAATGCTGATGCTGCCAATTTGATAACCACCACCCCCCCCCCCCCCCCCCCCCCGCGCGCGCGCTAAAAGCACGTATAACCATTGGTTTTGCGCCTGATCTCTCTCCAGTCATGTCGGACTGCCGTCTCGCCGGACTATGAGAGTGAAGGAATAGAGAGAGCGCACGTGTATTGCGCACAAGGCACTATAATATCACCCATTGCTATACATACGTACATACATACCTACAAATTACGTATTTTAATTGTTTTTTTCTCGGGATTGGATGGAATATTTAGATTGGAATTGCTTATTGAAAACGGACGTTAGACGGATTCATGCTCACAAACGATACCAAGTTAAAGTTATATAATTCCCACCCATTTTGTCACACAGAAAAAGTATTCCTAAATGTTTGTTCATGAAATTCAGTCTACTCCTTTCGCCGTTATATTTTCGGCTGTTATTACTGATACTCAAGCATTATCGTTCTAGGTCCAGGAATTAAATGATCACTTTCGGCAACTATTATTTTTAGTATATTTTGGGTCGAATGTTAAATTAGGTTACCCTTGGAGTCGGGTTATAGCCTTCTTCATTTAATTGTAAAGACAATTCAAACTAAGTATATTGTACTGAGTTTAATTTACCAGACAATATTTATTTGTTTAAAACAAGTGACCCCTTTAAAATTCGAACCTAATTTGACTTTTAAAAGGAAAAGGGATTGAAATATTTTTGTTTTAACAAATAATTAATATTGAGACATCTTCTAAAAATATTTAACGTAATAAAACACCTCAAGATTATTTTTGTGAGTTTGTTATGCGTGAAACCTGAAAACTGAACCAATTTCAAAAACTTATTTGTACTAATAATTATAAACTAGTCAACCTCTAAAGCAAGGCGAAATTTTAATTTTATACATACATACACACTCAAGCCTTGTATCCCCGAAGGGGTAGGCAGAGGCGCAACTATTGCACCGACTTTCCGCCGTGCATATTCCGTCCCATGATGTGATAGGGGCGAGCCTATCGCCATATCGGGCACAAATTCCAGACTCCCGGCTGATACTGAATAGAATAACCCACAGCACATAAGTCACAGCCTGACCTGGGGATCGAAGCCGAGACCACAGCGCAGTAGTCGTACTCATACCGCGTATGCAATACAATTACGCCTCCGAGGCAGTCGGCTTATGGAGAACACAACAGGCTTTGCACAATGCTGCTTAGTGGCAGTGAAAGACATTACCTATAATATACCTACCTAGCCGAACTCTCCATATGAGCGTACAAGCGATTTATTTCAAAGTTGCTTCAATTTTTGTATTATTTTCTCTATAATTTACACTTTTCGTGGCAAATTAGTTGCGCACGCAAAATCCACTCTCTGCATATTTTACCGAGAGCTAATATTTTAATCATGAGAAACAAGTTAATCATGGTATAAAATACAACGCAAATAAATAAAAAATGCAACGTGGGACGTCCTCCTACGGTGGATGGACGAACTCGTAAAGGTCGCAGGAACCCGCTGGATGCAGGTCGCTTCTGACAGGTTGGTCTGGAAATCTTTGCCGAAGAAGAAGAAGAAGAAATAAAAAACGACGATAGGTAAAAATCCAAAGAGTTTTAAGATTATATAGAGCGGACATTGGGAAAATTGTCATACAAAAATTTTGAACCTGTTTATCAGTAACTCAATGTACCGCGAAATAGCAATAAACCTATGTAAAATGCATTAAAACACATTTCGACATGATAGTAATGTGCAAATTGGTATATTTTCTTCCAAAATATTGTTTTCTTTACAAAATATAAGCATGCCGAGACATCTTGTCACATGGATGTGTCAGATAAGACAGCGACTTATTACCAATGGGTAATAACTTTTGGACGAAAAATTTGGGCCTGATATCCGGTCTATAACCATACTGTTTAATGTCTTTGTAAAAACCTAATTGCGTTATTCATCTTCTCTATTTAGTCACGTTAAGAATTATTTGATGGGTAACATTTATCGGTCGATTGAATATTAACCCTAGAATAATAAAGATATTATAATACGTAACAGCAAAACATGTGTCAGGGTTGCACAGTCCATGCCCGGTGGAGGCAATTTGCCGGCATGCGTCCACCATCCTGCCGGCGACGTCAGTTAAGATTTCACTGGGAAATAATAGCCCGGATTGAAATCGTTCAGGATTAACTGACAAACTGTGCGTACGCCACGTGTTGCTGTATTTGGTAGAGAATGTAATTTTGTATGCTGTAATATGTACAGTAATATAAAGAGATATTTTGTGTTTGTTTCTCTTCTGGAACTAGTAAAAATCAATGGTAAAAAAATTGTTTTTTTTTTTACATTTGATAAATATATTTACAGTCCATAGTTTACAGTTATAGGAAATAAATTACTATAACTGTAAGGCCCCTCACCCACGGCTACTTTTTGCAGCGATGCTATCGCGCGTTCGCATCGATACAGTCGCGATGCGATCGCAAGCTGTGTGCCCTCGCCCACATAACCACGATTCAGTCGCGATGCAAACGCGATACTGTCACGCTTTTGTCGCGATTCAGTAACAGCACAAAAGTGCCTGTGATCGGTACAGTTTCAAGATGGACTCTGTTGAGGCAATGTTTTCTTTGGTGCTGGTGTGTTGCACTGATGCTCGGCGGCAGTCGGCGGTTCTCCACTCACGCGCCACCCTCCCTCCATTCTTCCCCCGATGTCGTCCGATACGGTCGCACGCTTGCATCGATACAGCGTGATGCTGTAGCGCGTTGGCATCGCTTCTGTAGCGCGCTGCAAATGCAACTAAAGCGCGTTAGTAGCGACGTTGTCGCGTGTTTACGAAACGCGCGACTGCATCGCTGCAAAAAGTCGCCGTGGGCGAGGGGCCTAAACTTGGCACTCACATTATTTTTGTGTAATTCTAACAATATTACATTTGTAACACACGTTGGATGGCTTTTTATGAAGACTATAAAAAAAAAATGACAACTATTGATTGATTTATGTTATCATCAAATAACGTTTAATATTCAGAGAAATTACGTGTGCAATTGGGTGTCTATAAATTTATAATACTAGACAGTAAATTCAATATTTCGAATCACATTAAATAGTTTTTAAGTGTAATAAAGCTAGTAGTGTTGTTGCTAGTGTTTATATTTGTAATACTGCGTGTTGGCGTGACGTGTAGCCAGTGTGCGGTGCCGTGTCACAGTAGCGAAGGCTATTTAGAACACGCAGATCGAGTGTGTTGCTGTCTTGTGTGTCGTAGCTGCGTGACTTACTGCGATTGTCTCCCTACCTATTGGCGCTTTTGAATCAAGCAATTAGAGAGGAAAACACACATGTCTATTATCACCGAAGGGGTAGGCAGTGAACTAGTAGGCTTTTTCACAAGACCATGTGTCTATGACAGGGGACAGCCCAAAATTGTTTTTGGGACAGCCTATATCGTATTGAGTACAAATATAAATACCAGGAACTCTATCGAAAAAAATTACAGTTTATGATTGCAGCTATATGATTCTGGGTTATTAATGAAAAATATATTATGTTTATTTATAAGACATCGATATCAATATTTAAGGGAGGGAATTTATTACACCTCCGTTAGCGCTGCCTCCAGGGCTGAGGACAACAAAGCTACCATTTCGCACCAGTACTGACATAGAGATTCAAACCACCTCGGTCGCACCAGTCTTTTAAACTGTGTTTAAAATAAATAAATAAATCCCTTCCTAGCCGATTTCGGCCACGGCGGCCAATCTCAACGGAGATCAGCCAGATACGCAGGAGATATTATAGTGCACAAGTGTGTGCGCAATACACAGGTGCACTCGCTATTCCTTTACTCTCATAGTCCGGTGAGACGGCAATCCGACATGACCGGAGAGAGATCAGGCGCAGGACCAACGGCTTTACGTGCTTTCCGAGGCACGGGGGTATCACACCGCCAACTTCCTGACTCCGAGCTGCGACTGAGTAATTTTTAAGATGGAAAAACCCAGTCACAATGTTTTTGGCTCGACCCAGGACCTCAGCGTGCAAATTGTACTCGTAACGCGTACGCAATACAACTACGCCACCGAGGCAGTCAAAAACTGCTACTGCTACTGCTAAACTGTGTTTAGCGTAGCACTAATACTAGTCATGCTAGCGGTAGTAGAGGGATTTGAAGCTATAGGTAATTCGGATTTTTAGCATAGGAGATGGACCGACAAACAAATTCTATGGCGCTACTGTACTGTATTCTTGTATTCCTGTTGGATCTTATAAACATCTTATTATTTACATAATATAACACGAAGAATATACTTCAGATAGAGTAATGTAAACCAGAAAATAATTGTAGGCGAGATTTCGCGAGCAATAGCAAGTAAATAAATTTTAAGACTTGCTCAAGAAAAGAAACTAAATTTTGAAGTAGTATTGTTAAATGTTTTTATTGGTACAGTAAAGTTTATCGCTCCTGTTTCGTCTAATTGGGCTGTAATCTGTATAGCTGCGTAAAGTCTACAGAGAGAGTGATTCATTTTTAGGCTATAATTAAATTTTAGATGTAGGTGATGGTCTTTTATAACGCAAGTCCTTTTTTATACTGGCACAGTGAAGCATCCCCACTGACCACTGCACTTAGGTACCTGATGGAAAGTGGAGTGGGACCAGAAAGAGTGACGTGAGACGATTATCACTTTCCAGTCGATACAAGTATGCCGGCCTGTGTGAACCTGATATATACAGGATGATTCCGGAACGTGACACACTTAAGTAGGCCACTATGGATTTTATCTTTTAACATCTGAATCTGCCTTGGATTGTAACATTATTTCCTTCAAACTGGATCACAACAATGCCTGCATACAACTTGGCAACAGACATCGAAAATGATTCCCGCATACGAAAAACCTTCCCTCTAAAAGTAAAGTTGCTAACCTTATTTAAAAGTCTCTTAGGGTCGACGAAACTGTCCAAAAACCGTCAAAATGTTGCCAATTAAGACGGGTATTTTTAATATGATTAGTTATTTCCAAGACAAGTTGAAGCAACAACTCGACGTTCCTATCTCTTTGTCCTTGGAAAACAATGAAACAAATTGCAAACAAAAGCAAATTAATAGAACAAATTTACTAAATGTCACAAACAAAGTCTGAAATTCGATAAGATAAAGCATCTGATATGATCATTTTAAATTCAGAAACAAAACACAACGACGTTTAGTTAAAAGGTTAGCGCAGTAAAGTTTTGCGAACGTATATGGCACTAGCAATCTGTCCATTCCTTTTTACGACGAACAAATGGCCCGAAGTCATCAATTAAACTCCTTAACTATGCTGCAAAATAGTTTTATGTTGTGTCTAGTGCCCACTGTCCCTCTGAGGAATATGCCTCTCAAACAGTTGACCAACTTTTTCCCCGTCCAAACATTGGCCGGTCAACAAACCGTCGTCATAAAAACACCTGTTCAAAACCTTGTTCCCATTAGGTACGGTCCAATTTTCAGTATCACCGCTCTGGTTGGGATTCCGAAAGACTTTTCCCGAAAATTGGCTGTTAGTGCCGTGAGATATTTCACTCTGAAATCCGCACGCGGCCTGTAGAATGGATTCCAAAGCAATTTGGTCTTGTATTCGTCTGTTCATTGTGCTCGCTTGCAAATTCGTTATAATATCTTTGTATTTAATTTCCAAATTATTTAGTGCCGCTGTCAAGTCTGTTTGGTTTTCGTCTGAAACTTCGCTTAGCACTTGAGCCCTTTGTTTCACGAGCTGGAGGTGTAGGGAACACTCAGCCAGATGTTTCTCTCTTTGCAAAGACGCCAACTTTGTTTCGTACGCTTTGGCGCATTTGAGTTTAGACTTCTCTAGTTTGTTCAAACGTTTCTCATACTGTTGGATCTGCATTTTTGAGTTATCTTTAGTTTCGTCGTTGGAGTTTTGTAAGAGTTTGCTTAAAACTGATTGGAAGTTCCTCTTTTGGTCTTCTAGTTGAACTCGTAAGCGGTCTATCTCTAAATCTTTTTCGCTTATTGTTTTGTTTTGTTCTATAATGGTGTCATTTATGTGCGATTTCTCTTCAATCTCTTTCATAGTAGTTTCGTAAGACAGCTTTAAATCTTCAATTTTCTTTTCGTACATTTCTTTAATTTCATCATGTACCGTAGCTTTAATATTAATAATTTGCAATTTATGTTTTGCTTCTAATTCATCAATTTCATTTCTTTTAATATCTTCAAAGTTATTCAACTGGTCTTGAAGTTTGGCAATAGTATCTATTAGGTTATTCCTTGCATATTTCATTTCTAGCAACTGGCATTTTAGGTTTCTTACCGTTATATTACTTTGACTCTCCGAAAGATATGGATTCGTAAAACTATCAATCATGTTAGAAAATTCATTGTTTCTGTTCATTGTAAAATCACCCCGCAAAGCTAATAGTTCGTTATGCAATATAATATTTTGTGTTTTAATCTCTCTCACCTTTCTAATCAGACTTGCAGCTCTATTGTCATACTCCTCTCCAGAACTGCATTGGTTATCATCTAAAAATTCAGCACCAATATAAAGTCCATTGGGTTGGTACTTTGAATTCTGGTCACATTTTTCAACAGATGTTGACTTATCAACATTCGTTTCTTTCACACTATCTTTATCGTCTTGTGAATTGGTTTCTGATGGTAGAGGGTTTGTTCTATCAAAGATAACTCTGGTAGAAGGCTTATCTGGGTTAATAACTAAACACTCTGCTGAAGAGGATTCGCTGTCAGAGCCATCTTCATGTAGAGGTGGAAGTACATTCGGAGGATTATTCAGAAAAGGCATATCGAGATATCCCCTAGCTAAATTTGAGAATAAAGCGTAAATATACTTATTCCGAAGAATCTTGTCCACATTCCGTTCCGATAATTTTTGTATCCACACATTGCATGTATTTATTATGAATTGGTCTGATAACTGAGCCAAGTAAGGTTTCAGAATTTGCAAATACCTTTTGAATTCCACATCAAGATGCTTATCGTTTGCGTTCATCTTATAATTTTATTATGTTATGTTTTAGATTTTGCTGTGCCAAATGCCAAATTGACAATAAAACTTTTTTATTGGCACAACTTTGGTAATATAAAAAGGTGAGGTGGGATAAATGCGAAACCTGTAAAGCCTAAAGTAATGTAATTAGCCTTCTTTGTTATTGTGGGTGCTTATAAAAAAACAATTTATCTTAATACAATGTGTTACTTGCGGCATCGCCCACGTGAAAGTCCTTTTCCAGAAGGAAAAAATCATTGCGTATTTTTTCGGATTATAATGTAGCCTATATGTTAATCGAGGACATAGTCTATCTGTGTGGCTAATTTCACCACGATCGGTTCAGCGATTTTTTTACTTTTTATATGAGCACAGCGAATTGATACCACTGCTCCTGATGATCAGCAGAATGAGGTTAAATAAGAGTGACGAGAGACGACTATCCCTTGCCAGTCGACACAATTATGCCGGCCTGTTAGATACCGTATATACACAGGCTGATCCCGGAACGCGGCAAACTTACGTGGGCCACTATGGCGGGATTTAACACCTTCTCTACGGTGGTGGGTATGTGGGCGGACACAAGATAAATATGTCCTACCACCAGCAAAGCGTTTACTTCTTACAAACATCCGATTGCGATAATTCAGAGCTATTCGTAACCTTCGTCTCGGTTTAGCCGATAATTAATACCAAAACGTGTTAGTGTGGCCCAACCATAATTCTAACAACGATAAGAACGATCCAAATTTTCCAACTAAAAGTAAGTTACAGACAATCTCTCCGAACAGCCTTAAGCTACGAAGTTGTAATAAAGCCTAACACGTCAAACGGTGCTTACCCATAACCCCAATTTGTCAGCAACTCTGTCAAATAGTCGGCTCCCAGGAACCGAACCTGATACCCGCGCATTAACTATACGACGATCGTCAAATGACTCATAAAGATAAAATTACTCCGAAGCGCGTTCATGTCGCCCATAAAACTAATCTCGGTTGTATTCTTAGGGAAGTTGGTGATCCAAAATGTGCTACAACATTCGCTAGTAAGACTCATTTTCAATTGGAGGGCTGTGAAAGCAATTTTTACGAAATATTTCAAATCAAGGTATCCTAAAACGGGAGCGCAATTTATAAACAATTTTGATTTTTTATGTGCTATTTAAGTGTTGTATTACGTCATTATGTTTGTATCGAACACTTGTTTCCAGGGTCGGTTTTTCAAATATATAACTTGTTGATAAACAGAGAAGGTTTGGATTTAAATGGACGTGTTTTTTCCGTCTTCCGGTGTGTTATAACGAGAAATATGAATACAGGACGTATGAATGTAGGATATCCGTTGTTCGTTAGGGTGCCGAATACTTTGAGATAAAAATATGCAGATACGATATGATGATACGTTTTTTTTCTACTCAATGCGACGGCACCGATAATTCTATTTCACTTACTTTCTAGTTAACAGTTCTGTGTCGCTGAAAATTACCGACAAAACGTCTTTCGTGTCTCTAAATACACGCAATGAAATTACTATTTATTTAACTTAAAGCATCTTACTACCGCACTCGGAGATGTCACTTAACTTTAAGTAGCTTTTGTTCGCGGCTTTGCCCGTGTGAAAAAGGTTTTCAGGATAAAAATCCCGCTTTATATTTTTACTCGTGATGAAAAGTAGCCTCAAACTATCTCCATATCAAATTTCATCGATATCCGTCAGTTGGTTTTTGAGTTTATAGCGAACAGAGGCGGCGGACGACTATTTTTATACTATATTTTATATGGATGATCATAAGATTGTTTTTGTAATTCTGATTTTTTAGGTTGGGAAGCACATTGCAGAAATTATTCTAACACAATTGGTTTAGGAATGTATTAAGATTGTTGCAATAGACAAGCTTTCATTATAATAATCAATTACATTGAAGTGAAATAAAGGTAGAAGAAAATGTTATCAACTTCTTGCCTGTTACTTTGTTTTTTATTTCAGTTAAATGGCGAGACGAGCATGCCGCTCGCCTGATGGATACAACAGTAACAACGCCGCACAGAATTCTGAATTACAAAGTGCTGCATGACACTCAAATGCGCTCGTTACCCTAAGACATAAGATGTTACGTCTAACATAATTTGAGCTAATAAGAAGGCGACAATACACTGTTTCAATAAATTGACGTTGGTAACCATCACCCATTTAGTCTGTTAACAACTTTAAGAAATACTTTTCATTACCTCAACTGTACCTACACTGTTTGAGAGCTAAGTACTGCGTATCCAGTATCCAATAACGAGCACATTACACTGGTGTAAGCCGTTTACGATGCACTTACGTGGCGCATCGTTCCATAATGGTGCTAGATCGAGTCCGTGGAGATGTGGCCAAGTGTCTTAATGACGCTAGATGTTTGTATTGAGCTGTTGGACACGTTATTTGTACTGAGAATTTTAATGTAGAACTTATATAGTTAAGAAAAGAACTTTGTTACTTGTGATCGAAGGAAGGAGACATAAAAATTGTGTCAAGAATATAAAAGTTGTAGGTGGGCTGAAATTACCGAATTTGGGTTATTTATACATAAAGGTATTTCAAATGCAATAAAACAAGCTAGAATCGAATTAAAATTGGAAAAGTTAACTGTATAAAATCGTGTTGGTCTAATGACAGCTTATATGGACTATGTAACGTGAGCTAGTGGGTTCGGATGGTACTTCGGGCAAAATAGTCACGGACTGATCGTACTGGAATAAGAGCAGATACAAAAAGAAATACTCCATAATAATACTATGCTATAGTTGAGATCCCTAGCTACCGATTTTGAAAATCACCAATAGGAAGCTACATTACTCCTGAGTGCTATAGGCTACTTTTTATCCCGGCAAACTATTTTTATCCCGGAAAAACTTTTTCACGCGAGCGGAGCCGCGAGCATATAAAATGTATTTAGCACGTAAAATAATTATGGCTTTGTCTCTTCTTAAGTTAAAAAATGAGTTTAAAGACATAATGCATCAGTTAAAAATCTTCATTAGTACTAACGGCCACTTTAAAATCGACAGCACTTATTCAAAATGATGGCGCTTGTGTTGTATCATCTGTTATGACTTGTAATTTAGCGACTACATTTGTATTTTTGGCAGTTTTTATAGGATTTTTAGATTTTTTTTTACTTTTACAGCTCATTAACACCTTCAACCCCGCGCCGCCCTAGTCAGATACTCACGATGAGACACAATATTTCCCCATACAAATTTAATGTCCGTTAAAAAAACGTTCTGCTAGGTTGTAAGCTCTAGATATTTAACACTTTTACGTGTTATGGTATAGGAGTTTAACATGGGCTGCAGGACGTTGTGTTGAGATTATTGAAAAAAAAATTACGTTGTTTAATGTTGTTGGGCTGAACGTGTTACAAAACAAATCAGCCATAATCATTCAATCCGTCATTTCCTCTCTTAAAATCAAAATCACCCTGTATTTGAACAAAACCCCTAACCTACTCACCTCTTATTAGAGACTCAAAATCAACTGAAAGCATTCGCTGAAATTGGACAGCGTTCACTAATGTTCTAACTTTTGATCACATTTCAACAACGGATTTCGAACTCTACCTCCCAGGGTTAGGGTTCATATTATTCACGAGTATTATGTCACAACAGGAATAAGCTCTGCCGTACCTGGATCAGAATGCAGTTTGAAGGTAACGAGGCAGAAGAAGCTTTGGAGTTTGTGCTCCTAAGTTTGTTTAATCCCGGATTATCAGATAAATTTGAATATAGCTGGGAATTTCGTTGGATTCAGTAATACTTTGATAATAGTTAGAAGTTCACGCTTTTATACCTGAAGTCGTAGGTAGAAACGCAACTAGTTTAGATTTCTTTTTGCTTTTCATGATATGAAAGAGTAAGGCTATCAAGAACAAATTACAATCATGTGCAACTTGCGGTGATAGCCTAATTGGGAGTGGAACGGACTACCGTGACGAATGTCTCAAGGGCACACCTCTGACTTTTCTAAAAAAAATATGTGTGTACTCTTTGTGAATTATCGCTCGCTTTAACGGCGAAGGAAAACATGAGGAAACCTGCATACCTGAGAAGTTCTCTGAATTTCCAAGGTATGTGAAGTCTGCCAACCCGCACTAGGCCAGCGTGGTGGACTAAGACCTTAACCCTCTCAGTTGTAGAGGAGGCCCGTGCTCAGCAGTGGGCAGTATATAATACAGGGCTAGTATGGTATGATATGGGCAACTTGCGTGTATCTCTTTGAATCGATATCTCATACTAATTTTGTTTGTCCGACCTAGGACTCCATACATCAGGATTCAGTATATCGAGCACGAATTCACGCGTTTCATATAGTAATCGTATCGAGTAAGTTAACGCATTAGTTAGACAGTTACGACGCGACGGGATTAGGTTGCTCAGATTCACTGATGTTCTATAATTATATTGTGTCTATTATGTTCACTTATTGATAGTATTTGTTGTTTACATGTTTAAAAAATTTGGAGAATATTACATTATGAAAAAAAAAGTATCATTTTGACAGATCGTGCTGCTGAGGGAGTCTCTTGCGCCGCTTCTTCTTCACAGCGATAACACGTTCCGAAGAGGTGGTAGGTTCATGAGGATTCAAAAGAGCTTGTGAAAGACTGTATGAGAAAAGAAAATTTTGAGTTTGAGATTGATACCATACGTCAAAAAAGACACGTGCTGACATTTTCCCTACATAATGACACAAGCTTTGATTTCTCGTTTTTTTATTTTTTTTTTATGGCACTTGTGTTTTCACATTTTGCCAGTGTCAAGTTTGGGTTGTCTTTTTTATTATCTGTAGTATGTCGAAGTAAAGCAGTGGCTACCTTATCAAGACTTTATCGAGGAGTTTTGGCGGCAGCAAAAAAACACTTGATAAGCACGATTATTTCAATTCACTTCATTTGAGCTCCTTAATAGAACTATATTGGATAATATACCACCATAATTATGCAACATAACACTAAGTATCACCAAAATAATGAATTAAAACAAAAGCACCTCATGACACTTCCAAGTTCCCGCCAAAAACCCTTCTCGATTTACTATTCTAAGTTTACATGCTCGAAATGTTGACGTTGTCGTATTTTAGTTCCAAATACGCTCACCGGGGCGCTGTTCATATTTACTTACAAAAATATACGTAGTCGAAACCATTACGTTAAGTATATACATACGATAGTGCGTAAATTTGAGCTAAGAGCTCAGAGCCCTAACATTAAGCTAAGAAATGAAAATAGTTGCTTTGGGTTGCAGATTTTCTTAGGACAAACTTGTCGAATAATTTGCGATAACGTTGTGAATCCTTTACTAGTGGGTAGAAAATTAGTTCCATTAGTCTCTTGGCCACCAGTATATTGCTACGACATCATGTTTAAATTGAGGCTTTACACACTTTTACTGCAGTCTGTTCTGAATAACCACTGTACTCCACGCGATTTTCGACCCTAAAATGATTTGCCCTCATCAGGCGCCGTTCCCCATTCCCTTGTTTAGAAAAACGTCTTTAGTATCTGTCCCTTCGATAAAACGAAATGATCGTTCAAGTGTGTCGGCTGCGTCCGGTTCCGTCCGCCGCCGTCCGTTTATATATGCCGAACTATTCGGAGCAAGTCATTTCGGCGGGCACGGGTTGAGTGATACAGCACTTTCTGCCGATATATCAATATAGACGCGGCGCGAGACATAAGAGATACATAGTTATTGGTTTTATTAATTTGTACTAGTAATGTTATTAAGTAAGTAATCGACTTTTTGTAGGGTTAAACAGTTTTGATTATAATGTAGAATAAGAAGTCTCTTTCTATTTATATATTGAAGCTGAAATCTTTATTTGTTGGAACTCAATAAAGTCTAGAAATACTGCTCCAATTTTTCAAATTCTTTTAGAAATAGGTAGTTACATTATCTCTAATTGCTGATACTGTCCATATTTTTATCGTGAGAAGAGACATTTCTGCGAACAAAGCTGCAAACAAAATCCAAAGGGACAAAAACGAGCAACGAATATAAGAACTCTATTGTGACGTGTAAAATTTTACAGAGATAAAAAAAAAACTTATCAAAGTGAACGTAACAGATACGTAGATGTATAAAACTTAATTATTGGAGATTGGGTAAGTCGAGCATTAGCTCTTAATTAACGCAATTAATTATAGCGAGTCCTGCAATAAATTATTATTGCAGGACTCGCTATAATTAATTGCTTGGAATCCGAAAGGATCACCGACTCTCGTAGTATACGTACAAATTAAAGTAGGGTCTATTTCCCCAATTTCTACAAACCGCTTACAGCTCATGCATTGCGACACAGAATATTACATCAAGCCTCTTAGTCAAACAGGCGTCCGGCTGCCGCGATCGGCCATCATTCACACCCCACCGACTTAACCCTAAACAACGCGCAATTTACCAACTTTACGGTCGCTATAACCATCTGCAAATTCAAACTATGTTGGGAGTAATAGATTGTTATTAATTTATCCTCGAGTGGCAGTAGAAGGGTTGATTTCAGACAAGTAGGTCGTGCAAAGTATGCAAAAAAAAAACATCAATATAGTGATACAGTGTTACGCCGAATCCACAATGGAATGGGACGAGGTCCGGTAAAAATATTATATAACATAACTGGGGTGACTCATGAGTTTTTTAGTTCAATTTTAACGAGTAATTGTAATATTACTGACTATTCTGGACTGCTTTGGTGGCGTAGTTGTATTATTATGACTGGGTTCGATGCCCGTGTCGGGTAAAGTGATATTGAGTTTTTCTATTCAGTATCAGTCTGGAGTCTGGAATTTGTGCCCGATATGGCGATAGGCTCGCCCCCTATCACATCATGGGACGGAATATGCACGGCGAAAAGTGGGTGCTCTAGTTGTGTCTCGGCCTACCCCTTCGGAGATAAAGGGCGTGATGTGTGTGTGTGTATTCTGTATTTTAGTGCCCGATGTGACGATAGGCCGGCCCCTTATCACATCATAAGCCGTATCAAAGTGCCAAAGTGTGGTTTGCAGAGTCGGGGTTTTTTTTTACGTTCACGGCAAAGTGACCCCACTGACATGGTAAGCGGAGAGAGGTCCACATAGAGTGTCGACTCGTCAGTGGCTCGTCAGCGACGATTATCCCTCGTCACTCGTCACAATTATGCCGGCCTGTTTGAACCGGATATACACAGGCTGATCCCAGAACGCGGCACACTTACGTGGGCCACTATGGCAGGTTTTAACACAGGTTTTAACACGGTGGTCGCTATCCGGGCGGATACAAAACATATCCTACCACCACCAGGTGCTCTAGGTGCACATCCCTTCAGAAGCGTCATGACCTTTTTGTGGCTAATTTCCACTACTGGATTAACCCAAATCCTAAACAAAACATACCCTCAATTAAAAACATTAAACGAAAAAGGTTAGAAATCAAAATTATTTATAGAACTCCGATAACATTGCAGCATTGTGTAGAGACAAATGGAGCCCGTGGTGTGGACGCGGGGTAATGAAAAATGTCGACCGCGTCCTATCATACACACCATTTGGTGTTGGGGTTAATGACCAAACGGTAATTTAGGATATGCTTTACCTAATTTTTTAATAATACTAAGCCCTTTATTTTAAACTAACCCTCTGTTGGACATGGGGTTCCTCTACTACTGAGAGGGTTTAGGCTTTAGTCCATCACGCTGACCTAATGTGGGGTGGCAGGCTTCACATTCCTTCCAAATTCTTAGATACCTATGTAGACCTTTATGCTGCCTACACCTTTAAAGCGAGCAATAAACCAATAAGAGACTACTAATTTCGAAGACCGAAAGGATTGTGCGTTGGTTTTAAATCTGTGAACCTTAGTATCGACAGTCCTTTCCATTCGCAGCACAATGTCCAAGGGCGTTGCCAGATTTCAATTTTGGGCAAAATTTCAAATACAAAAGTTTGTTTTTGTCTTGAATCTGGGGCCCTCCCTGCCCCACCTGCCTATTGACATGCTTTATACAATATTATTACCTACATATAAGTTGATATAACATTTAAGGTAGGAAACAGAATATGGAGCATATTTTCCGATCTTCATATTTCCCTAATGACACAGGATATGGCGACGAATTGATCGCAACCCTTCTTCACAAGGTTACTGCTGTTTTGCTACAAACAATGAATATTATTTGAGGAAAGTCGAACCGAATATCAAGGTCGTGTATAGTGTATATTGCATGTACAAATCTAGAAGTTGCTCGCGGTTTCGCCTGCGTGATTATTTTTCTCGGATAAAAAGTAGCCCATATTATGTCATAGGACTTGGTTCATCTATTTGCAAAATTTAAGTCAATATCGTTCAGAGGTTTCTGGCTTTACTTTTAAAATATTCTAACGTTTTCTTTCACAAACTTTCGCATTTATAATACTAGTTATTAGTAACAGTAAGATACGAGTGAATAACGAGACTAATATATTTTTTTAATTTATCTTCAGAACAAGTAAGTTGCTTCATATTGAGTGATCCCCAGTGCCTATAAACACCCACAATGGCAGAAGAATGTTAATCGATACTATAGATGTATTGTTGGCTATGGGGACTAGGAAAGTGAAAGCGGCTTTTAGATCTCCTTGTCAATTTTGTCGGGGACCTTACCAATGCAAGATTTGTACTTTCCTAAAGTACAGTTCACCAAGGCACTAAGTTTGTGTCACCCCGCATGCTGATGTCCAACGTCCGGAGGTTTACTATCGGGGATAGGGCTTAATCAGCCTTTCTTCAATCCCGGTATTTACGGGACCGAAAATTTTCAATCCCGCGGGGTCCCGGTATTTGAGTGATCCCGCATACAAGGAAGATATGAGAAGAAAAAGAATTAAAGAATCAACATAACTTTACTTTTATTTCAGTTTTACTATTATGTAGTACCTATCAATCAAGTTGCTCTTTAAACCCCGTCATAGTAGCCCAGATAAATGTGTCAAAATACGAGTTCAGCCTGTGTATATTCGATTCCGAAGACGGCATAATTGTGTCTACTAGCGAGGTATAATTTCATCTCTTGTCAGTCGATAGGTAGGTACTCTAGACGCTACTCCAAATACCACCAGATGCAGTAGAACCGCTTTGCTGTGCCCGTATAAGAAAAAAATAGATATCACATACAGAAAAGTAAGCAAATGACATACAATTGAAACAATAGAAATAAAAACCATTTTCAACTGAATGTTTACAAAACAAAGTAAGACTGGTTACTAGGGTCAGTATTCAGTTGAAAATGCTTGCGAAGAAAACATAACATGTCCAATGTGTTGTTTCCAATATGCCAAAATAGTCCCACAAATCCCGCAGGATTCTGCGCCGATAGTCGCACAACACGCGGGAATGGAAAATGTCGCGGTATCCCGGAATACCGGGATCTCGGTATTGTGGGACTGGAATCTCTAATCGGGGAGTAAAAAAAAGGTATCCGAACTTTTGGTGACCGCTTAGGTTTAGCGTATGGGCTAAGAGGAGCCCCTAGAGGTCGGGGGCCCCGTATTATTGATACGGCTGATACAGCGGTAGCTACGCCCCTGCTACAGCGGGACTTTAAAAAAATTAAATGGTATGCGCCTACTTATAAACAAGAGCAACACGCAAAACTTAAAATTATAAAACGCTCCATATTTTAATTTCTCATTGAAATAAAAGTATTTTGTGGATTTCATCGCGGTTTTTAATTATATTTTGTCCCGAAGTTTCGTAGACTTTGCAGTCTTTATGGTCACGGGCAGACAGCCATGAAGGCTGCAAAGTGTTCCAAACGCGTAAACATAAGAAATCATTATAATTTATTTCTCTTTTTAAAACACATCTTATACATCTTTCACTTTTTACAAGTCAGAAATATTTTCTTTACCAATCACTCATAAAAATATGCATTGTTTCCATTTACAAAACTACACGTTTGAAGTCGTTGAATGTTTTTCACGCCTCAATAAAATAAGAAAGAAAAGTATAATATTGAAGATATTGCTAATAAATTTTAAAAGGCGTTCAATGGACTTCAGTAATGTAACGCAAAAATAGAGACAATGACACCCGTGGTTGACTTTCTTTATCCCCGCACTGCAAAATGTGTACATTGTACTCAATAATAAAAACAGAAATCTGGAAGTTCATTCTTCTGGAAGTCAACGAGAGACCAGATTTGTGGTATCCAGTAGCAGTAACAGTAGTGTGTAAGCACTGTGTTTCAGATTAAAAGACATTATAGCCAGTGTAATTATATCATACATCATCATCGTAAAGATGATTATATATTAGTCATGTTTGATAGTAAGTTCTTACATATAGGTACATATTGTTTTTTTCTTTGTTTGCCATGGTGAGTTTTATTTATCAATGTGGTGTGCGCAAATAAAATGATTTTATTTGTATGCAATTTGACAAGTTTAGTGTAGTGCTATTCCTTGTAACCACATTTCAAATGCTATTGCTTTAGGGCTGACGTGGCGTTTACAACAGACGGTTATTAATGAATTGCAAAAGTCGTATTCTTAGGGTGTTTAAAATAATGTACCTACTGGGATAAGATAAAATGGAGCAAGTGATTTACAATCAAAACAATAACAATTAACAAGACCGTAGAAATAAATAAGTTTTCATGTATACCGTTATAAATATCTATAAGCTTATGGCTATAGCGTTTGAGAGGAGCAATTTAGGTTTTTTAATTGTTATTTTTTAAACTTAAACTGTGGTTTTTTAAATTTATAGGCATAATAAGAGGCAAAAAAGTTAATGAATAAATAGCCTTTTACAGACAGTTTTTTCCAATATAGAATTATCCACTACATTTCGGTAGTAGTATAAAAAAAAATTTTTTGTAACGTTTTATCTTTAAAAGTGAGATATGTTATGTTCCGGAGGTTATTTTCTATCCAACTGCGATTTTATTTATCCTATAAGTACTATGGATTCTGCAGCGTATACCGTTTTTAGGATAAAATGTAACCTCTGAAATTCTTCGCCTACTCATAAAAAATTTAATTAAAAACGTTTGAGCTGTTTTGGAGACTATCGCCTTTTTAGATTTTTATAATATTGAATACTAAAAGTCCTATTCATTAGGAACTTAAAAACGAATTAAAGCCAATTATGCAACAATAAATCGCTCTCGCTCCCACTAAGCACATTGTCCCAAAACATTATTTTTCAACGGTCAAACCGTGTAGAATTTTCTATCGCTCCAACTGTGCTGTAAAATATTAATAACTGTACAATGGCTATTTATGTTTAATTTGTATTGTTTGTATTGTTTGTATTGTCTACTTAGTGTTATGAAATTTATGATAGCATTAATTTTGTTATTGTTAGATCCGGGATAATATTATTCTACAGTTAATACACAATTATTGAATACGCTTCTTGTTTAGTAGCAGCTTACTATGAAACCGGTGTTGTGTGTTCGATTTCCAGTTCGGGATAACCTGTAATTACTTAGACTTATTTTCCAGAACGACTGATGACTCAGAAGGGTCGACGCCAGGCAGACGACGAGTAAAATTGGCTAAATACTTTTCGCGATATTCTTGTAGCGTTTTGCGTTGACCCCACAATAGAGTGAGATAAGAGCAAGCAGGAGAAGAACTTCACTATATATAAAATCCGATTCCGGGGAAGCCCCGTTTTATTCAACAAACACAATTTTTTAACAGATAATTCAAGTTTCAACCCAGGTTAATAACTAAATTAGCCATCGGGGCAATATAGCGGATAATGGGAATCAATTACTTCAAACATTAAAGAGAAAATTTAATATTATTGTGCACGAGTTAGAAAATTGAGGAAACAGCCCGAAACAATTTAAATACATAATTAGCGAATGTTCAAAGGAAAAACGTGACACGGTAGTCTAGTATGTTCTTTGAAAGATAATCTACTAGAATATGAAGGTTGACTATTTTTTGCAGATATTTTATTAGTACATACCGGTACTACATATATAGTTACAGACCGGACATCAGGACCAAATTTTTCGTCCAAAGTTATTACAAATTGGTAATAAGTCGCCGTCTTATCTGACATGTCCGTGTAACAAGACGTCTCGGTATGCTTATTATTATTATGCAAGTAAATATACGAACTGCTCTAAACAAAATAAAAATCTGTATATATTTCTTTTTGTTTTATACACTGTACCTAATTTATACCTTAGAAGTGATTTTGAAAAGAGCAACCCTAGAGTTTCTTGCCCGTTATTCTCTGGTGGAAACTGCTTTCCGAACTGGTGGTAGAGTAAAAATTGAGTGAATCTAAGTAATGTGTAACATTTTATGGATTCGAATAAATGATTTCATTTCATTCCATTTCATTTCATTTGTAAAGAAAACAATATTTTGTAAGGAAATATGCCAATATACGCATTACGACCATGTCAAAGTATGTTCTAATGAATTATACATAGGTATTTTGTTATTTGTGTGATGATGATTTTGTTATTTCACAGTAGATTGAGTTACTGACGCACAGGCTCAAAATTTCTGTATGACAATTTTCCCAATGTCCGCTCTGTATGATCTTAGAACTCTTTGATATGTCAAGACGGGCACGCCTCTCGCCCGATTGTAAGGGACCCTTTCATACGGGTCCAGTAAAGTGACCCCACTGCACCTGATGATAAGCGCAGTGGGTCCAGATAGCATCAACTGACAAGAGATGATTTCCGTTGCCAGTCGACACTATTATGTCGGTCTGTTTGGACCAGATATACGCAGGCAGATTCCGGCACGCGACGGACTTACGTGAACCACTATGGAGGGTTTTAACATCCTGTGGACGGTGGTTGCTCTTGGGGCGGACACAAAATATGTCCTACCACCAGCATGGCAGGACATGACTATCACTAGTGTATGGATTATATTTATAATTATTTCCGTCTGTCATGTCGTCTCGAACTAGACACAACGCAAACCGCGGTAAATAGAATATATTATTGTTGTTAACGAGCCTATATATTATAATCTATTACACAAGAATAGTGACCATTAAACTATCTATAAATAATAGTAACAGCATCAAAATTATGAATTGCGCAGCGCTCGCGCAACCTTATTAAAACACCGTGAAGTGACAGTTTGCTGTTGCGTTTCGTATGTGAATGAGATTTTCAGAGGTTCAAATACCGCCTTCTCCCCCCTTCTACTCCAAAATCTTTATTCCTTGACTTTTTTATGGTCAACAGTATGTCAATGATTCTTCTGATGTTGTTTATGTATATGCGCGGTATATAAGTTCACGATAGCCTAGTTGGAAATGAAACGTTCTGCTAAGATGAACGTCCGTAGATTCGAAAACTAACGCAAACATCGTGAGAAAACCTATATACGTGAGAATTCTCCAAAAATAATTTTGAATGTATGTGAAGCCTGCCCACCTGCACGAGACCAGCGTGGTGGACTAAGATCCTCTCAGTAGTTGACGAGACCCGTATTCGGCAGAGGATATCATACAGGGGTCGTATATTTTTTTTTATGGCATTGAATGGCGAGACAAGTCCTTCAAACCGAAACACAACTGTCCATGCACACTGCTGCTTGACGGTAGAAAATATATTATAATATATATGAACGTTGGAGATCACTTAACATCAATCAAGTGAACCATTTCCTCGATTCCCGGCCTATAAAAGAATGCTCGTCTCGTCATTCAGTAAATTGCTTGAAACGGTAAGAAAAACTTCAAAGGAAATGATTCACATGGCCAAAGTATTATTGTGGCATTATATTAACCGCCGAGGTATTCTTTATTGCGTCCAATCTCGCATGACTCATGTCATATTACGTTTCATTAAAGACTCATCGTACCTCTTTTTGGTATCTAGTATTTAATAATATGTAATTTATCGTTTTTTTTATACTATACTAGGTGTTTCTATATACTCTTCTGGGATAAAAAGTAGCCTTTACATGGACTATCTGTGTGCTAAACTTCATCCAAATCCGTTTAGTAGTTTCTGCATAAAACATTATACCTTCACATTTTCTTATTTTAATATTAATAATTATTTTCTTTATTGAACTTAAATGACTAGACGAGCATGCCGTTGGCCTGATGGCAAGTGATACGACCGCCCATAAACAGGAGCAATGCCGCATAGAACTTTTAATTACAAAGTACTGCGTGGCACTCCACTTTTTTTTTCGCAGTGTGGCACTTCACTGCGCTCGTCACCCAGAAGCATAAGATATTAAGTCTCATAATGCCCAGTAATTACGCAGCCTACAATGTCTTTCAAACTGGAACACAGGAGTGACTAATATTCACATAAAACCAAATGTAAATAATTATACCTCGGTGCGATTGCCTCGGTGGCGTAGTTGTATTACAGTACGACTGCAATGCCAAGGTCTCGGGTTCGATTCCCGGGTCGGGCAAAGTGATATTGGATTTTTCTACTCAGTATCAGCCCGGAGTCTGAAATGTATGCCCGATATGGCGATAGGCTCGCCCCCTATCATATCATGGGACGGAAAACGCACGGCGAAAATTGGGTGCATTAGTTGCGCCTCTGCCTACCCCTTCGGGGATAAATGGCGTGAGTGCGTGTGTTTAAATAAATATCTACCCACTATCTCTACTGTGTTCAGAGAAATTGACAGGTCCGTAGTCCGTGCAAAACATTCATTTGAAAAGAAAATATGTTTACATTTTTTGCCTTCCCGGAATACAAGCGAATTGTAACAAGATCAATCAAAACGAACAAAAATATTATAAACGTTTCCCCTGTCTACCCTAATCAGATTAAAGCGTGAAGTAAACGAGTGTGAACTATAATCTCTTCGCAAGGTCGTGTCGCTTCACCAACTCCACGAAGGTCTGCATGTGGGCTGTTACCAATTTATACCTTGCTACTTTTTACCACACACTCATATCACGCTTTTATCCCCGTAGGGGTAGGCAAAGGCGCAACTGGCACACCCACTTTTCTTTCCTTCCCATTATTTGATAGAGGGCGGACCTATTGCCATTTACCGGGAACATTTCTAGACTCCGTGCTGATACTGAGCAGAAAATTCCCAGTATCACTTTGCTCGACCCATGGATTCGAACCCGGAACCTCAGAGCTGTCTTCGTCAATACAACTACGCCACCGAGGCAGACACTTTTTACCAGTAAGATTAATATGTTTCTATATTACATTCTAGTATGGCTGTGTGCCGTTTCCCTCGACTTGATGGTAGACACAATGCAGTCCTAATTTTATGGATTACAAAGTGAGACGTACTACAAAGCGGCCATCCAACGACTGTCGTTTTTGAACTAAGTCACGAGTTATTATTTCTTGATACTAGCGACTGCCTCGATGGCGTATTTTTATTACGGTACGTCTGCAGTGCTAAGGTCTCGGGTTCGATTAGTGATATAGGGTTTTTCTAATTAGTATCAGTACGGAGTCTATAAATGTGTTTGCTAAATGGCAATAGGCCCGCCCCCTATTACATAAGACCTAGCATAGCTGGCGAAATGTGGGTTTGGTACACCTCTGGCTACAAAAAAAGGCGTGATATGTATGTATGTATGCATAATACTAGCGAGTGACGACAGATGTAGAAGGGGGATTGTATTCGAAATACATTCATTCATGAATGCAATAAAAAAAATTAAGTACGTTGTAGTCAATGTAACTACTGGACATAATGAGACTTAACATCTTATGTATCAGGATGACGAGCGCTGTGCAATGCAACACAGTACTTTGTAAGTCAAGGTGCTGGATGGTGTTGCTACTGTTTATGGGTGGTCATATCGCTTACCATCAGGCGAACGGCATGCTCTTCTCGTCATTGAAGGCAATAAAAAAAAAACATTCAAATACAAAAACTACAAAGATTTGGTCCCAACCGGAACACAGTACGGAAGGCGTTAACGGCCTTCCATTTTGGATTAAAGATGTTTAAATGTGGGCGAACACTTCAGAGCACAAAGAAATAATGAAAATCCGTTTAAACTACGAGATAAAGTTATAAATGCATCGCGAATGTTCCGCGGAGGTCGTCTCGCGCATTATTACTTCCTATTGTGTGCATATTTAACAAATAAAATAACGTTTTGTACAATATTATATTGTAAGTCATACGTTTAAAAGAAAATCAAAGGAATGAGGAGCAGTTGTCTTATGGCTGGTGAAACAGTTTCAAAAGCCGTCCTTTGTTTTTTACAAAGCAAAATATTATGGAATTGCACAGCGTTTGTAGTTATGAGGAGATAACATGAAAGAGCATTTATAATAAATACTAGGGAAATCTATACTACTAATATATAAAGCTGAAGATTTTATTTGTTTGTTTGAATGCGCTAATCTCAGGAACTACGGGACCGATTTTGAAAATTCTTTCACTAATAGGAAGCTACATTACTCCTGAGTGCTATAGGCTACTTTTTATCCCGGAAAACTTTCCCCCGCGGGCGGAGCCGCGCGGAAAAGCTAGTATATTATAACTAGCGACCCGCCCCAGCTGTGCACGGGGAGCACTTATTATCTATAGCCAGATGGCTATGACGACACGAATTTTCCAAAAAAAAAAGGTTTCGATCGCTACCAAACCTCACAGATTCATCCGCTGTGGTAATCCTTTGAAAAGTTAAATATTTCATTAAATTCTCTTTAGCCGTTTTGGGAGTTCATAGGGAACATAGATACATTTATTATATTTTAACAATATAATGGCTAGTAACTACGTTTTAAAAATTGTAATGTAACTCGAATAGCGCCTTTTTTTTGTCTATTTCTACCACAACACTGCAACAACTTTATTGATTATTCCAACAACCTTTATCTCACGAGAGACCTATTTCCCAAATACATACCACCTAACGACCGTCACATAGAACTGTTACCTAAAACTATTAAATTAATTAAGATTTATTTACTAAAACTGTAAATAATCTTAATTAATTTTGAATACTTGAAAGTCAATATTTCTGGAATGTTTTAATTAATGTAATTGAGTAAATATAAAGTACAAGATACACATAGTCCGATAGTTTCAAAGCGTTTGCAAACGTTAGTGTTTGAAAGAAGCATTGATGAAGCAGGGTCTTTGAAACAAAAACAACACAATATTGTTGCAAAATAAAGATGATGCAATTTTATCTAAACTAATGTTATACACAGAAAAGATATTTTTTTTGTATGTTTGTTTGTAATGGATTATCCATCAAAATGAAAATTCTTTTACTAATAGGAAGCTACATTATTATCTCTGAGTGCTATAGGCTAATTTTTATCCTTGGAATAGGCGGTAATACGGGTAGTGCCGCAAGCAAAAGCTAGTTATAGCATAATCTAACAAATCAAATAATGATGTTAAGTGATTACCATTGCCAATAAACACTCAGTACAAGAATTATCATGTATGAATTATTACGGTGTCCTGATACCTAGGTCAAACAGCCCAAGAATAATATAATCAAATATGTCTACGGCGTAACTCAACCACTTTTCGAGTTCCCTAGCAATCGTGGGCTGCTGCTAATACCGACCGGTCTTTCGGAGACATTTCTTATGCGTCAAAAATATTACGTTGCCACAAAACAATGGTAATATTGACATACCTACGTCGTCTCTTCGGGACGCTTAGGAACCATAAATCTATACTAATCTACGCTAATATTATAAAGAGGAAAGATTTGATATTTTATTTGTTAGTAGGTAATCCATAAACAAAAAAACAACTAGACCGATTTTAAAAATCTTTCACCGGTATAAAGCCACATTATCAGTGAGAAACAGTGTAAGATAGGTACTTTTTATCCCGGAAAAATATAAAATGGGATTTTATCCTGGAAAACCTTTTTCGCGCAGGCGGAGCCGCGAGCAAACGCTATTAAAAATAAACAGATTGATATTTAGAATACTAAAAGAATCATAACTTGCATTATTAAAGAAAAAAATGAGTACTTAAACCTATATCATTGCGAAAAGAGCTACGTAACTTGGTACTCACTGAACCTGACACATACCCAGTAAAAATAGTTTAACTGTATCTAACTATCTTTTGTTTACGTTTGAGCGGACATGCCGCACGTACTTACGTGCTAGTTGCATAGTTTACCACGCATAATGGTCATGATAAGGAAATCGCTGTTTCGTTGAAATTACCTTTTTAGTTCAATGACGTCATCGTGCTTGTTCGTTCTTTTGGATTGAATAATGAGACTAGTAAGTTTACCTGGTGGTATACTGTTGTTTATCAAGTCGTCTGTCCACCTTGCAGGTGAATGACCTTGATAAATGTCGCAGGAACACGCTGGATGCAGCCGCTTTGACAGGTCCGTCTGGAAATCTTTAGGGGAGGCCTATGTGCAGCAGTGGATATCACGTGGCTGATGATGATGATAATACTGGTGTTAAAGCTGTCACAAACCGCGAAGATTGGTACAAGTTCGAGGAGTCTTTTACTGGAGAGGGGCTACACAACAACCAATGAATTAATTACACGTCATATTTATTTTTTGTAATAATTATTTTGAATGTGTAGACAAATAAAGCTATAATAATATAATAATTATACTGGTGGAAGGATATTTGTATCCGCCTGGATAGCTAGCATGTAGATGGTGTTAAAAGTGTTAAAACCTGACATGACCTACGTGTGTCGCGTTCCGGGATCAGCCTGTGTATCCATTCAAACGGGCCGGCATAGTTGTGTCAACTGGCAAGAGATAGTCACCTCCTGTCAGTCGACATTCTGTCTGGACTCGACTCCGCTTACAGGTGCATCCGGTGCAGTGCAGTTTGCGGTGCCCGTATAGGAAAGCCTCAAGGGTAGACCCCAGAACCGGAATATAGTATAAATCGAAAATGTTTTTGTTTTTTAGAAGTAAACTCAAGAAACAGCTGAACTGATGGATATCATTTGGCACATGCATTGACCATGTCCTGGATGAAAAAATACTTTTTATCCTGCTAATTTGCTCTCGTAGGAAAAAAAAATAAAAATTGTAATTTTTTTTAATTAAATATCGTCTAGCGTCGTACATAATTGCGTAGGAAAGGTTATTCACGCGGGCGAAGCCGCGAGTCCTACTAGTGTATATTATTATGCCCAGACTATATTTGTATATATGGATTGAAGGACAACATAAAACGAGTTTGCCGTAGTAGAATAAAAAAGTAAATATCGAAAAGCATCCATGAAAAGTACACGTTAAATGTCACAATTGACTGATACACAGTTCAAAAATAGATGTCACGAATGTTAATAAAACATACGTAAAGTTTGTACTGCAATAAAATAAATTACTTGAACAATTATCACTTGGTTTTTCCTATTTACGTGTCATATATGATTCAAACATTGTTATTCTTTCATTGGATATTTTCCTTTCATGAAAATTGGCAAGTTTTTTCAATTTTTCTAGCAATAGTTGATCATTGTTGGTGATCGTGTATCATCAGGTAGCCTTTGGTTGTTGGACGGTCTTCCTTCCTTTCATCAATCCCATTCCAATGTAGGGTCGGCGCAACGTATTTTTAAGCACGTTACATACTTGTCCGATTGGGGTTAAAAAAACAAACGTTTATTTTTAACCTGATATAGCAGATTGACTATATTGTGTGTACTAGATATAAGAATAATCTAGAATTTTTATTATAATAATTAAGCAACGGCTTATGCGGAGTTTAAAGTGGACGATAGCCTCGTTGGGAATGGAACGGTCTGCCGAGACAATGTCCGGAGGTTCGAAACCCAAGGCACACACCTCTGACTTTTCGAAGTTACGTGTGTATTGTTTATCAATTATCGTTCGCTATAACGGTGAAGGAAAACAGAGTAAGGGAACCTACATACTTGAGAATTCTCCATAAGAATTTCGAGGGTATGTGAAGTCTGCCAACCCGCACTAGGCCAGCGTGGTGGACTAAGGCCTAAGCCCCTCTCAGTAGTAGAGGTGGCCCGTGCTCAGCAGTAGGCAGTATATAATACTGGGCTGGTATGGTATGGTATTGGTATGGTTATGCGGAGTTTTACGCCGCCAGAATTATGCCTTTTTTTCTTTTTTCGCGGGGAAAAACGTGTTATCGGTACCACCACTGGCGGGGTCAGTGTAACGGTTATGTTGGTTTCACCGGTCTTACAGCCAAATATCAACACTCGGGAGTATAGTATCATCCAAGCGAGCATTGGACCGAGTCCCGCCTTGCTTACTTAGCTACTATTGTAAGTACCTACTAAGACGTATCTAATAAATTTTCCGTAAATATTCAATGTTTGTCTTTTCGTTTATCACATAACAAGCACGATCGATTTACTTTGGTGTCGATGACTTGGGATGTGGCGTAAGAAAAGAAAAGGACGACTGCAGTTTGAAATCGTGGTTCTGTAGAAAAACAATACAATAACATTCTTCTCTCAATTATTTATTTATTTATGCACTTTATATACAAAAGTATATAGGCGGACTTAATGCCAAAGGCATTCTCTCCCAGTCAACCTGTGGGTGGTGCAGAGATAAATAAGGTAGGTGCAACAAGGTCACTTATAAATATAACATATATAAATGAAACATACATATATAAACGTACATAAAAGTAAATATAGCAATTAATAAAAAATGCCTATCTTGAATATATACATAATATAACTAAAATTGTAAATACATAACATACAAATTACACTTACATAAATACATATGTAGGTATATAATATAATATTATTATTAATGTGGTGACTCTTCTGCTTCGTTCAACAGTAGCTCTCGTACTCTTCTTTTAAAGGCAAACCGAGAGGTGGCCGATCTGATTTCGAGGGGGAGTGAATTCCATAGAAGAATAGATTGGATAGCAAAGGACGAGTGAGTGAAGTTAGAGCTATGAGGAAATTATACTTTAGTACTTCCACTTGCCTTTAGAGAATACCCCTAGCGTATGTAAAAGTCCTTTTCCAACATCACCTATAGCTTAATCTCGAAAAAACTTCAACATGCCAATGGAAGTTTCGTCAAAAACACTCCAGCCATTTAGAAGATTAGTCAAGAAAATGATGTTTGTTTGATAAATCAGTCTTCGAGTGTATATATATATTGCATTCGACAATAACGTACCCCACTACTTGCCCTAATCGCTTCCTACGATGAACATGGCTCGCGACTGACGCTTGGATCAATCCGCTCACCCCGCGACTCCCCCGCTCAAAAGTTGTGGGGCGTGTCTTTGTGGATGGCATTACTTATACAAGATAATCGACGGTTAACGGCCAAAAGGGGATAACCGCCACTTTACAAATTTTACAGGAGAGTGGTTTAAAGTTGAAAATAACCGAAAAAAAATCATATAAATTTTTCCTTTGATTCCAAAAGTTTCAAATTTTAACCATATAGCTTTTAAATGGTTTTCTTCAAAACTGCATTGTTAAATTAATATAAATCACCGTTTTAACACTATTTACTGTCGCTTACCCTCAAATGTACCTGATTTTACTAACAGGAAGAACGTCGTAAATGAAACAACTCACTGATCCTCTTCCAGCCTAAATGATGTTACTGCCTTTTTCATTTTGTTCAAATGATGGAAAAAGAGCATACTGTGAGTTTTTTGTTTATCAAGTAGCACGAAATATCATATAACCGACTCTTGGGTAGTGACAAACAGACAGGGAAATTGTAATAAATGAACAGTTTATAAAACTTACATTCAGCTCCTTAAAAAACAAGAAAGCACTTTGTGTGATTTTCTTATAAAATAACCATAATTCCATAGGATCTACACCCAGAGACCTGGTATATAAAAAAAAATATTGTTTTTCTTAAATCAGTCTTTATTTTCTCTAGATTATCGAAATAAAGTTTTCTTCGAGTATGGAGGCATATGTTTGATTTATGTAATGCTTTGCTGATAATGTCCGATGCACGATGTTT
The DNA here is from genome assembly GCA_947568825.1 of Sphinx pinastri. Classification (NCBI taxonomy): domain Eukaryota; kingdom Metazoa; phylum Arthropoda; class Insecta; order Lepidoptera; family Sphingidae; genus Sphinx; species Sphinx pinastri. The sequence continues at coordinate 1,300,307 of OX387617.1, forward strand.
TTGAGACAAAATGGGCTGCCTGAAACGGAAAAATCTTGTCTTACTATAATGTAATAATAATTATTAATATTAATGCGAAAGTTTGTATGAATTTGGATGTTTGTGAGAAATAAACACAAACTGCTGAATGGATTTGCATAATATATGGCACAGACATAGACCATATCAGATTAGCGTATGTTATGCTACTTTTAATCATGGTTAATTGGCACTCGTAGGCAATATTTGTTTTTTTTTTATCTGAGTATAGTAATTGATGTTGATGGCATACGCTTACTCACGCCTTTCATCCCGGAAGGGGTAGGAAGAGGCGCAACTAGTGCACCCACTTTTCGCCGAGCGTATTCCGTCCCATGATGTGATAGGGGGCGAGCCTATCGCCATATCGGGCACAAATTCCAGACTCCGGGCTGATACTAAATAGAAAAGTTCAATATCACTTTTCCCGACCCGGGGATCGAACCCGAGACCTCAGCATTGCAGTCGTACTGTAATACAACTACGCCACCGAGGCAGTGATGTTGATGGCGTCGTACCGATAACGCTATGGATAGCTACAGTGAAAAGTACACAGTAGGATTTTTACACCGTGAAATGTCTTTCACGCGGATGAAGTCGCGCAACATCGATACTCTATGGGTTTACGTACTAAATGGGTAAATGTAACTAAACTAATTAGGTATATACCTATATTAATACTACTACAGATAACTATCCAAAGCGATACATTATGATTTAAGTACTTAAATTTTTAACCCCCGACACAATAGCGGGTTGTTATAAGTTTAGGATGTGTATCTGTATGTCTGTCTGGCGCATCGTAGCTCTCAAACGAATAGACCAATCTTGACGCGCTTTTTTTTTTGTTTGAAAGCTGATATGATCACGATGGTTCTTAGCTATAATTTATGAAGATCTGTTCAGGCGTTTGAAGATTATCTGCTCGTTTCCAATTTAAAAAGCCCGATTAAATTTAAATTTGGTGTACTGTGACTTCGGCAATATTTTTAAACATGAGCTGATGCTGCAGCATCAAGTATTCTGCGGGATACCCAACTCCTTAGCAACTTATAGCAGATATAGCGTGTTTGGTCTCATAAGGATGGTCTCATCGAGTAAGTGTTAGATAGTTGATTATCAAGGCCCCATGATGGAGAATAAAGTAATTTAAAAAGTTTGAAATAAAAAATAAAATAACCCCCGACACAAAAATCTTTAAAAAGTAAAATAATAAAAGTGTCTTTGTCGTTTAAGTACCTAGTAATAATTTGAGCTAAGCGTCTTCACGTCGGGGGACCGAATTCAGGACTAGGGAGACGAAAATACTTCTTTAGCAGTCCCCCGACGCGACAATGCTTGGGTCAAAATATTACTAGGTACTTAACGACAAAGACACTTTTATTATTTTACTTTTTAGAGATTTTTGTGTCGGGGGTTATTTTGTCTATATAATATTGTATAGTATTATATAATAGGTACAATAGCACAATCTAACAAGTGCTGAAACATCAAGGATGCTCTCCAGGACTAGAAGATAAGGTGTCCTAACAATCTACCAATTACTAATCAAGTGTTTTTCAAGACGTCACTAATACTATGTAATAGCGAGGTATATAGGCACATATACAATAGTATACATACTTAATTACATTCGAAGGTAGGCAGAGGTGTTCTCACAGCAATTTTTCACCCAGCTATGTTAGGTCCCATGTAATAGGGGGCGAGTCAATTGCCATTTACCAGGCTGATACTGAGCATAAAATCAAAATATTATTTTACTCGACCCAGGAATCGAATCCGAGAGCTGAGCATGAGAGTTGTACTGCAATACAATAATGACATTACATCACCAATACACTAAAGCGTTCAAAATGAGTGAATAAGCTTCCTAGCAGAATGTTTTTTATCTCAATAAAATCGTTACAGTAACACAGGAAAATTGTATCTCCTCCTCCTCCTTGCATCGTTTTCCTCAGTGCTGAGGGTCGTGATCCCCTGAACATGGAGTAATCTTAGTCTTCATCAAGTTGCGCTACCTGTTACCACCTCTTCTAAAGATACAGTATACATACACTTATATTTCGTTTTCTAGCTAAAATAATGATGATCACAACCAAATCAAAGCATAGCAAAGCTACCTAACAAATAAAGCATTCAAAAACTAATATAGCGTATACGCATTTAACCACTCATATTGACATTATGTGTGATTTATATCTAAATAAATAAATGGCAATACTTACATACAATTATTATCAATAAGACAAACTATGAACTTACCTTTTTAACAGTTTACGTAGACACAAGACCGCGTGCCAAAATGACTCACGCGCACATGTGGTGCTTATGCCGTAGTCGTGTGAGCACTGGATGTTCGCTGTTCAACTATAACCCCATTTGATTCAAACGAGTGAAAGAGTTTCATTTTTGTTGGACAAGCCAATCGCCAAATTCTTCACGATTAGATTTATTCGAATTGGGTTAACTATTAATTTTCGTTTTACCTTTTTATCTAACCACCATTCTGTTAAAATTTATCGGGGGGGAAAAAAAGGATAAGCGACAATATTTTAGGTGAGGTTTGTTTGAGCGATTTATATTAAGCGTCATGGATAATTGACATAGGGACTCGAAAAAAAAGGACTAAACGCCAAATAAAGTCTTGAAAATTCGGTCTAAACGTATTAAATGAAAATTATTTTTTTCTAAGAATGAGACCTAATGTCTTAAGCAGAAATTTATACCAAGAATATGTAAGCATAATTGGAGTAATCTATTTATTTGTAAAAAATGTTTCCAGCCCAAACAGGTTAACGTGCAAGAAACAATATTTTACATAAAGCCTAAATAGCATAACTGTCAATTTTGAAGAACTGTTTTCGTCCAACTACCATAATAAAAAAAAACACAAATAAGTCCGTCGTTTACGACGACAAATTTAATGGTATTGCCCTAAATTTGTGCCCGCTTAAGCGACAAAAAAATTCTTGTAGCGTCATGAAACTTAGACCAAACGATGGAGAAAAAAAAGCCGATTCTAACGGTATATATAACTCTATTTCGTAAAAAATGTCGCTTACGACGTTTTGGCCGTTAACCGTCGATATGGTTTTTCTGGTGCAACCACGGAATGCTGAACAAAAAAGGACAAACTCATTTCCAATGACAGTAGCTTTTTATTCCGTGCGATGATCGTTTAAGTGTTTATTATACATTTCGCAAACGTTATAATGTTTTATTGTGTACATTTTTAGATAAAATCCCTAGATAAGTACATTCCATGTCCTCGAAGGTGTAAGTGGAAGCGTAAACACTCCACTAATAGTTTGCCAAGCTTATTCCTATTCCAGAATGTTGGGTAATATTGTGCTAAATAAAGTTAAAATTTCCACGGTTTTAGATTAGAAGAACACATTTGATTGCTCATACGGGGAACACAACCGAGGACCACATGCTGTTCAAGTACCACTAGAATGTTCAGACGATACTTTTATATTTTTCTTCTATTTTTATTAGGTACAATAATGTTTAATTGGCGACTGCCTTTGTGGCGTAGTTGTAAAAAGGTACGACTGCAGTGCTGTGGTCTCGGGTTCGATATCCGGGTCGGGCAAAGTGAAATTGTTTTTCTACTCAGTATCAGCCACAAGTCTGAAATTAGTGCCAGATATGGGAATAGGCTCGCTCTTTAGCATATAATGGGCCGGAATATGCACGGCGAAAAGTGGGTGCACTAGTTCCGCCTCCACCTACTCCTTCAGGGATAAAAGGCGAGAGCGTCTCTGTGTAATATTGTTTAATATAGTACTTTGAAGTTTAATAATTTAATTAAACGACTTTATAATGCAACAAATATTTCATTACTACGTTTCTGACGGAATCTCGAACATACGTGACTTTATAATCGAATTATAGCGCGCTTACACTGTATAAACATATTTTTTAATATACCGCAATTTAAGCTACTTTCGATCTTATATTTTGTGCTATGGGGTTCATTTTTGCATAGTCATTTATTATTGCATGACAGGCAATATAACAAACCGATTAGAATAAATTCAGTGCATTGGATGTGGAACGAACAATTTCTTTTATTATTTAAGTAATAATATAACAGTAATTATTGTACTATTAAATGTAATTTGTACTTTTGTTTTATAAATAATAATAGCTTTTTTCTGCCGAATCGCCATTACTTTTCCGGTATAAAAATTACACAGTATTTTTGAGGCTAATGTAGGTATGCAGCCCGTAGATTATCGAGATTTTATGAAGAACATCGTAACTGACATTTCGCAGTTTTTGGTTATACGGCTATTAATTAATCATAAAATATTAATTATTCTCGAGTTCCGATATATTTATAGAATGGTTATACAAATATATACCACCTATTTTAGACGTATTAGGAAAAATTATGCTTGAGTAAAAAGTGAAAAATTTGGGCTACGATGCTCCTTGTAAATGCTCGGTATGTTTAATGTATGATTAATCCCCGTGCCAAATTTTATCTAAATGCACGGGCGTAGCTATAGCTTTCGCATGGGGGGGGGGGGGGGGGACCTACGATATAAAAAAAATTGTGGCGTGGGTTCTTGCCTTGCATGACACCGTATACAACTCCGCTGTCACGTAATATATGAGTGTGGTCATTTTTGGTAGCCCGATCATTTTTTAGAAGCTAAGGGGGGGGGGGTCCGGATCCTCAAAATGTCAGCGGTCAGAGGCGTAGCGTGGTTTATTGTAAGTTAAGCTATATACGCCCATGTCTAAATGCATACAATAGTTTATGCGCGTATCTATAGCACACATGCAAACATACACATTATACCTATATACAGATGTACGAGTAGTAAGATTTATCGTGCGATAAATAATTGTTTGGCCCGATCGCGGCTGAACCAATAGCTAACAGAACCCAACGAAACACCTTAGCGGTAAAGTTTCGTCAATGGGATGGCGATATTCATAAAGATCCTCTTTTTTGAGTATTCATAGGCTTACCCTCAGGTCATCAACCCGTAAGATAAAGGCTTATCGCAAAAAAGTACTCAGGTTGTCAACTACAACACAAAGAATTGTTAAACAAGTATTAAGAATATCATTTTAAATATTACTAAAATATGAAAATAATATACACGACATTGTATTAACGTCTTGAAGATTTAAAATTCGAAAAAATGTAACGTATTTGCCGTCTACCCTCATGTCAAAAATCTTGCAATATCCCGCACTGACAAAAGCCAAGTATTTGATACCGTGGATTTCGAGACATAAAGGTTTTCCTTCTCTGAGGTGATAGTATGAAGTGCTTTTGTGGTTAACCTCTTTACGGACCGAGAGGGACCCTTCCCGGTGACACTGCAACTTTGAAACTTGAAAGCATTTCTTTTTAATAGTAATGAACTCGGAAATAGGTGCGGACGAGCTCAAAGTGACGACTGATGAGTTTTTTATATGTATACATTAGACCGGGTTAAATTCGTATTTTATTTACTTTCCTTAGGCACTTGTTAATGCTTCAATTTAATACTGTAAAATAGGTAGTCAAATAGGTTTTCGATCACGAGTTGTTGAGATGATTATAAATTGTAAGAATTAGGGCCGGTTTCACAGGTTTCAAGTATGTTTTATTTGACAGTTATCGCATTAAACACTTAAAGTAGATAGTACTCATTTTATTACCATTTATTTGGGAGCATAGATTAAAGTGTGAATTTTGTATTTGGTCGGCTTATACATTTATGTATGTGAGTAGTATTAAGAAAGGTGAAATAAGCCCTTAGTAAAGTAAACATACGGGCGAATGCTGCCCGCCATGAAGTCAGCTGATACCACGTGTACATTATGGGAAATGATAATAAACAGTTGATTCAACGTTACGTGACGCGCAGGCCGGTAACCGGCTGCCGATTTCGCGCCGTTTACGAGAACTCTAGAAGCTGGCCTTACAAGGCCACGTCACACAGATTACGTTCAAAACGGACTGGCCATTTCTCTGTAAACTTTTTTTATAATTTATTTTTAATAATATAAATAAGAAAACATTTTATTATGATGGGTTAATTTTTTTTCTGCATTGCAATACCGCTGTAAAATAAATTCCGCTGTAAAATAAGTAATAAAATGTATTATTCATTCCTTCCCCTCTATTCTAATGAATACATGTTTTTGGAAATCCAGTTAATGTCATTACCTTTTCTAATTATCAATAGTGTGACTAATTTATGTAAGTATAACGAATTTCACTGAGGTTTAACACAATAATCATGTCATGTAATGTAATAAGTCATTCATCTTATGTCATAGCGTGACGGGTAGTTTGAGCTTTGCCTTTCTTCAGATCCACTATTTCCCCCTATTTATCAACTGAAATTCCTTTTCTCAAGTGCAAAAACACTACAATTCCTCTGTTTTTTTTTTTGTAAAACACCATAGATACATACACACTGACGCCTTTTATCTCCGATAGGTTAGACAGAGGTGCAACTAGTGCACCCACTTTTCGCCGTGTGTATTCCGTCCCATGATGTGATAAGTCATCGCCATCGCCATGTCAGGCACAAATTCCAGACTCCGGGCTGATACTGAGTAGAAAACCCCAATATCACTTTGCCCGACCGGGTGATCGAGCCTTAGACCTCAGCATTTTAGTCGTACCGTAATACAACTACGCCACTGAGCCAGTCAATGAATATTATTCTCAATTATTGTCGTTATTACTTGACTGCATTGATAATACAAATAAAAATACCGTCCTTGGCGAATAGCCACCAAATGCAAAAGTTAGTGGTAAAATATTCACCAACTTTTTCAGCTGAAATCTATCAGCGGCTGTCAAAAATGTTCTAAAAATTGGTTGACCTTAAGTTTACCCTGATTGCACCAGAAGTTTGGTACCTGGCCAACAAACTTGTTCAAAAACAAATATTTGGATTGTGTGACTTCTGAATGCGGTAGTTTTATACCAGTTTTGTGTGTAAATAAAAATTGAAATAGAGCTTTCTGTTTAGCATCTCAAGAAGTGAAGACTCATTGTTTATTCAGTCGCTAGGAAGAGGAACATTGAAGTTACAAAATGGAACAACACAAAGGCAGTTAAATGTTCACTCAAGAAAAAGGAACGTTGTTTACATTAAATATTTACATAGCAATATTATATTGTTAAAACTAATATTATACGATACTAAATAATTATAAGTAGTAAGAAATATCAAATAGACCTGATTAATATTAAGGATTTAGGTTTGACTTTGTTTTTGAAGCATACCATATTACGGCTAAGGAAAATGAGCAGGAAAATCATGTAAATCACCGACGGCATACTAATTTCTTTGTGTACCGTGATGCTTTTAAATTAGACCGGAAGCTAGCTTAAATATATTTATCATACACTAGATAATTTAGTTTCATCTTTATATGATAAAATTATATTATTAAATTCAATAACTCGCTACAGGCGAAGAGTATGGCTAGCAATTGGCTAACTATTTAATGCTGACTTTTAAACATAAATGGTGTTAGCCTTTTTCTATTCGTTTCTGTCCAGTGGAATATTCAGATCAAGATTAAGGAAAATATTAAAAGATCTCGTAAATGGTAGCAACCAAGCTACTCTCAAATTACAAAACAAATGTTATTCACTCTAACAATTATATTGTAACATTTTGTTTTTTCGAAATAGACCACAAGCAAGGATGACAAGCAACGTACTGGTAAAAAAAATAATAACAATAGCTTCACACCTTCACAAATAAATGGCATATATTTGTCATCGTCCGCCTGCCCGCATCCCACCCCAGTTTGGGGTCGGCGCAACTTTTCATGATATTTTATTGGTAAATTTTTATTTACGTACATTCAATTCAGCTATCATCAAGTACTAGTAAACAACGCTGTTGGTTTATGTGCTTTTTATTACCGGTTGCAGTTTTTGTGTCAACAAGTATTTTTTATAGTTTCAATGTTTTGAAATACAGTTGTTACGAGTTTGAAATGTTTTATGGCATTTGCGTTGTTTAATTGAAATGAATTCACACAGGGTGAATGAGAAAATCATTGATTTTATTTAAAAATTCAGAAAGTTATGTACTATTATTATTATATTTAAAGTTTTAATTCAAAACATTTAATATTGATTGAGAAGAGATCATTAAAATAATTATTTACATATAATTAGAGTAAATTTACTAAATCTACTAATATTGATAAAGCGTTATTATTTATTGTTATCGCTGTCCTCGTAGAGACAAAACGGTCACTTCCTATCTAACACCACATCTACGGTAATTAGTCTATAACCGCACACTCAGCGATGCGCTTACGCACCGCCCTGCCCCCCGCCACTTCTATAAAGCCTCCGCGAGCGGCGCCGGCTTCAGTTCTATCTGCCCAGCCGTACAGTGCGCCCGTCACAATGTTCTCGCGGCGTCTCGTTGCCGTCTTCGGACTTGCCGTCCTCGCGGTCGTCACTGCATACCCTTACCCCGCCTCCGACCGCGCAATCATCCCACAACCAGTTACCACCATCACAGAAGATGACTTCGCCTTCCCATGGATGAGCATCTCACCCTTCAGCCTGTTCGCTCCGCTTTGGAAGTTAATCCCCAGTTTCGCCGACATCGGTCCTAAAATATACGCCGACGACGACAAGTTCCAGGTCGTTGTCAACGCTAAGGACTACAGAAAAGAAGACCTGAAGGTGAAGGTTAAGGGTGACTTCATCTTCGTCCAGGGTTCACAGGAGGCCAAGCAGGATGAGCGCGATGTGTTCGCCAGTCAGTTCTTCCACACCTACACTCTGCCAGCTAACGCTAGCAGTGAAGATGTTAAGGCCGAGTTGACATCTGACGGATACCTGGTCATCACCGCACCAATCAACGGTGATGTTGACAAATCTAAGGATTCAGACCGCGAAGTGCCGATTGTATCTACAGAATCGGCTTATAAGAGAGAAAAGAAAGTAGAGAAGGCCACAGAAGATAATGTTAAAGCTGCATCGAGCACGGCTGCACCGATAACCAATGCACCGACGACGGCTGCGACGACAGCGGTGCCTACGGCCGCGCCCACAACCGCGGCATCCACCACGACGACAGCAGCCCCAGCCGAAGACAAACAAGAAGCGACCACACCTCCAGAACCAGAGGAAGTGACAGAGAAAGACAACGTGATCCCTCACGGAAACGATGTTGCCCCCTAAGTGATATTTAGTATAAGTATTTAATTATAACGCAGTATTTTAATAAATGTATATGTTTTTTTAATTGCTTTTTGTTTTGTATGCATCTTGCGTGAGCACGCGTGGAGGGTGTGACCCAGCTAACAATGGAGCTGGGCATTGTTCCTTTTGGTACTTGGTGTATGCCTCGATTATTAAGTTCTTTGTGTTAGTTATGACTTGTCATACATTTTCTGCCTTTATATATGCCGCTGACGAGCTGAAGATACGTTTACGATCTATACAAACGTATATTTAGTAGAATTGCGTGCATAATATTACTATTCTAATAGCATCTTTATTAGAAAAAATCACAAAGTACCCACGTGGCTTATTTTACATACGTTTTTACATATTTTACATACATCTTAACTTGAATATCTAATTAGGGGAGATTGTATAATAATTTTATGAGAATAATATTAGGGAAGTATAATAAAATATTTTTTGGAGACTAACACAGAATTTTAAAAAGCAAGAAAATATTCGCGCCTAAATCCATTTAAATATTAATTTAATCAATTCACGAATAATTCTTACGCAATTTATTCACATCTCGTAATTGATTAGGCAGTTTTTTTATTAATCAAAAACGGATTAAAATTAGGCCCGTCTTCGGAATAAATTTTTAGTCGTCGGATATTAAGCCACATATTTGAGAATTAAATTAGAAGGTCCGTAATTTATTCAAGGTCACGAAAATCGGTTCCTTGTGGACGTGATTGGATTACCATTATTTTTGATTTACGTTTATTTATGTTGTTTTATTTAAATTAGCCGATTGATTTGTTATCGGTTATGTTGGGGATTTCTTTATTAAGCCCGCATTCGTGACGTGGTTTTTGATGAGAATTAACATTTTGCGGGTATTTGTGACTAATATTCTGATTGTTGATATACATATTAGGTTTCTTTTTCGGGAAAGGCATTGACTATTCTGCACGTTGTAACTATTTTAATTATGCGACGCATTCTCTATGTCAGAAAATTTTCAGTCTATTTAAGAAACATTTATCGAAGTTTCCAGATTTTTCGATTTTGCGCATCAATGTCCGTTATTGTAATGAATAATTATCACTTAACCAATAAATACTGAGATAAATAAATGAGATGAGACTGCCTCAGTGGCGTAGTTGTATAGCGTGCGCGGTAAGATACTGTTTTAAGGTCTCGGGTGCGAATCCTTGGTCGGGCAAGGTAATATTGGGGTTTTCTGTTTAGTATCGGCCCGGAGCCTATAATTTGTGATTTCCCGATAAAGCAATTGGCTCTCCCCGTATCATATAATGGGATGGAACACACTTGGCAAAAAGTGGGCGTGACAGCTCCTCTACTTACTCCTGCGAAGATAAAGGCGTGATGAGTGTGTGTTCAAAGATCCTGCGAATTAGAATTTTAGGTTCTTTTTGAATGCAGAGACCCTGGGTTTGGGCCCTATGTGGTCTTAGGGTAAATATTAGACTCATAGTCATCTCCTCCTGCCTATAAATACTAGCTGGCAATTTTTTTTATTGTCAAGTACGGTATGGCTTTGAAAGAAGTTTGACGTAGCTGAGGTAAGCGATTATGGGTCAGTGTAGAATTATTATAAGGTCAGTATAGAATAATTACCTCAATATTATAATATAAAGTAAATACCAACAGAAGTTCATTTAATTCCAAGAAAGGTAATTGAAACGGGCTGAGGTATGAGCAACAGCTAATAAGTTTTATTTATCATCATAGAGAGACATTTCTTAATTCTAGATCGAGTTGTTTTGGTCTACTATAATTAAAAATTAACATATACTCACGCCTTTTATACCCGAAGGGGTAGGCTGAGGCGCAATTAATGCACCCACTTTTCACCGTGCGTATTCCGTCCCATGATGGGATAGGGGGCGAGCCTATCGCCATATTGGGCACAAATTCCAGACTCCGGGCTGATACTGAATAGAATAATCCAGTATCACTTTGCCCGACCCAGGGATCCAACCCGAGACCTCAGCATTGCAGACGAACCGTAATACAACTACGCCACCGAGGCAGTCTAAATCAAAACTTTATTCGTATATTATAAGGAAATGAATCACTCTCGATAGAGAAATACTGCTATATTTAAAGAATGCGTCACAAGTCATAACCTCGCCTTACGTACAAAACCATATCAAATTCGTTTAATGCATAAAACATAACAATTTATTAATCACTGAGTCAGAGATTTTTTTGGGTTAAATGTTTACTTTATTTATCCCTACACATCATGCCTTCACCCCCGAAGGGGTAGTCAGAGGTGCAGCCGTGGTACCCACTTTTCCCAATGTGTGTTCGGTCCCATTATGTGATAGGGGGCAAGCCTATAGCCTTCGAACCCAGGACCTCAGAGACCGGTGTCATACCGCGGACGTAATACAACTACGCCACCGAGGCAGGCTTCTGGTCTTTTGCATGTGCTTAAAATGTCCTTAAGACGGTTACTAAGTTAAGGGTTGTCTGGAAGAAATCGCTGATTGCGATAAGACCGCGATTTGTACTTTTTGTTTAAGTGTAGTCTCTATTGTATATGTAAATGTTTCTTTTCTGCTGTGATGTACAATAAAGAGTTAAATAAATAAATAAGCGAATGCTCATCACATTTCGTCGTTCGAAAAACCTTTCAATTTAATTCCGGTTCAAATCAATTTCGCCCACTAATTTACGTTGGCAAGGCAGCCAGACTTCATAATGCATCCAAAAACACTGGCTGATTCATTTTTAACTTTTAGACGACAATAAATTAAACGAATATGGTTTTAATGATTTTCTGAATATTTCACAGTCTTTTTTTGTTTTGTTACGATTGTGGCGCCTTGGAGAGGCTGAGATGTCCTTTGCATTTTTGAAGATGTTTGAAGTATTGTTAAGTATAACGGCTTTGGAGTTATTGTCTTCAGAAATGAAATCAGGAATTTGCATATATTTTTTTTTGTTTTGACGCCACAAAGTGTCTGCTGCTCTTGTTGTATTTTCTTTGAAATACAATTTCAAATAACGAGGGTTTTTTCCAACGTCATATAGGTGAATAATATATTATACCGGCTGAAGTCGAATAGAACGCAATATACCGAAACGACATTGGCTAGCTATTCATCATAATATTGTGTACGGTAGGGGTAATAAATCTTTATATATATAATTCTTCTGTGCGTGTGTATGTCACTGAACTCCTCCTAAACGGCTGGTTCGATTTTAATGATTTTTTTTGAGTGTCTTCAGGTGGATTCGAGAATGGTTTAGATTAACAATTGGATCCGGTAGGTGGCGCTGTATTTGGGTTCTAGGATTTTATTTCCTTTTTGGGGCAGGACAACGTCTGTCGGGGCCGCTAGTAAGTTATAAGGCTTTTCAATTCCGGTGACAGATGAATATGTCATCACATAAATATGGAGTGATTGTTTGAACGCATTCACTTGTGGAACTACTGAGTACTGCTACAATTGTGAAAACTCTTTAAATATTAGGAAGCTATTTGAGTGTTGTAGGCTTTTTATGCCAGGGAAAATATTTACGCAGATGGAGCCACGACTATACGCTAGTCAGAGATGTTCAAGATACTTCATAAAAGTATCTGAAATACAAGTTACAAGATACTTGTAAATAAAGGATTTGAGATACCAGATACAAGATACTTTTGAAAATGGTATCTAAATACTAGATACAAAATACGTATCTACTAAATACTTTTTTCAAATAAGATACCTTTTGAAATTATTTTTTTATAGCCTTGAATGACGAGACGAGCGTGCCGTCCGCCTGATGGTAAGCGATACGACCACCCATAAACAGTAGCAACACCATCCAGCACCTTGAGTTACAAAGTACTGTGTGGCATTCCACTGCGCGCGTCATCCTGAGACATAAGATGTTAAGTCTCATTATGTCCAGTAGTTACACTGGCTACAATGTCCTTCAAACCGAAACACAACAGTGCATGCAAACTGCTGCTTGGCGGTAGAAATAGACATTGCGGTGGAGGTCTCTCATATGTAAGAGTCCGTCTAGGTGGTCTGTCATACAATGCCATAAAAAAAAACATATGTGGAACGTTTTAGATTTTAGAAGCTACTGTGTTTATTAAAAATATGAGTAAAAAGTATTAAAATTAGGTTCTGCCGATTTAATAAAGTTCATTAAGATTTATCGGAATCAGGAGACACACTGAAAAATCAAAATTATAAGACTCAATGCCCTCATGTTTTCAAAAGAAGACAGAAACCAGTTGAATACAATGTTGGGTTAACCAATTATAGCATGTGATTTTTACACAAACAAATCAAGAATGTTACGTGTTGATTATTGAAACCGTACAAGTCATATATTGCTTCAATTTAATTGTATGCAACAGGCAAGAAACTTGCAACATGTATATGGGCCTTAAATGAGCCGTTTATGTAAAAAATGCAAAGATAATTAGTAAAAGTATCTTAGCAAATTAAGTATTTATAAAATACTAAGATACTAAAAAATTGTATCTAAATACAAGATACAAAATAAAAATTAAAAAAGTATCTTAGATACAAGATACTAAATACGTATTTTGTATCTTGTATCTGTATTTCAGATACTTGTATCTAGATAAATCACATCTCTGACGCTAGTCATAAATGGAGGATGCCCGACTTACTGTGACGTCAGACACATCGATGCTTTGGCGTGGAAGGGAGATAGCGAGATATTTGCTATTGACCTTACGATATCACATTAGAGCGGCTGGTCCATAAAAGTGGTTTCCTATAAGCCATATAATGAAATATCAAAATTTACATTACATCGGTCACTTGATGCTCTTGCTTGTTAGGTCTTAACGTTTCATACAAATTGTTTATTGGTAAAGAAAATAAAATTGCTTGTAATTTTCCCGGGCCTTCAGGAACACTGAGGGTAATTATGTATCATCCCTTTGTCTATTTCTAAACTTAAACACGTATGCTCACGACTTTAGTCCTCAAGATAGAGTTCTTTCATTTCTTTTCTTATATATACGTCACGCAACTAACACATTTCTTTAAATCGCCCGTTATGGTAATTGAATCGGGCAACTCACGGTTCTCAGCTTTAACACACTATCCCTAGACCAAAGTAAAAATAACTAAATAAGTATTTAAATGAAAAGTCTTTCAAGAGCTTTTGCACACAACAAATAGTTTCACGCATCCGCCAGAGGTGACAAACTATAAAACAAATAAAATGTCACCCAATTAAGAATTTTCACATAAACAACATTAGATTGACTGGATCTAACAAGTCGGCCTTGGCGCCAACGAGTATGCGTCATACTGCCAATCAATAAGTTAAGATTCATTAAATTCTTAGAATAATTAGAGATCTAATTTTTTTGATCAATAAATTCACTGAAATCTCTGGGTTCAATTCCTAATTTTATTATAATTTGTGTGTGTGTTTTTCAACACTTTGGCCAGGATTGGATCTCTTGGAAGGTGTTGTGCCAAATCACCTACTATTGCGACATGCATAAAAAGAATTGCATGGACATGACAATATGGTATTAGGAAAACGAAATGGACTGCCTCGGTGGCGTAGTTGTATTACGGTACGACTGCAAAGCTGCGCTCTCAGATTCGATCCCCGGCGCGGGCAAAGTTATATTGGGTGTTTCTATTCAGTATTAGCCGGAGTCAGGAATTTGTGCCCGATATGGCGATAGGCTCGCCCGCTATCACGTCATGGGATGGAATACGCACGGCGAAAAGTAGGTGCACTAATTGCGCCTCTGCCTAGCCCTTTGGGATAAAAAAAGGCATGAGTTTGTGTGTGTGTGTATGTGACAAAAATATTAAACTGGACTCGTGTAGACTTATACCTTCAGTTTTGACTAAACTTAGGTAGTATAAGTATGAAAAAATATTATATTTCTTAATGTTTACTTTCTATACTACATTTCTTTGTCTTTAAGAAACCTCAAGTTTTCATAATCAAGGCGTACCAGAGTAAAAAAATAAAGGAACAACCAATATCTCAAGAGTATAAGGGATTTTCTACAATATAGCCATCTAAAGACCGTTAGCAAACAGGTGTGTAGTACCTCGAGAGTAAACATTTACACGCTCCGGGACGAGACAAACCACTAACCGGAAATCACGGTCAGATCACAGATGATACTGGTCGTACTAGAATAAAAAGATGTTTAATTTAGCATCTAATGTAACTTGTGAGTTAGAAAACAATAATTTCTGGAACAATTATCTCTTCAACGATGAGGAAAAATATCGTAACGAAAGTTATAAGAATTCTTTAATGGCGAAGGAAAACATAATGAAGAAACTTGTATCTTAGAATTGTTAATAGGTATTTCAAAGGTTTGTGAAGTGAACCAATTCATACGAGACAAACGTAAGGAAGGCGTACTGTTGCCACAAACAGAAGCAGTAACATGTATATTTGTGACGAAAAATATGTTTGTTTTGCATCAAATGCTACAAACAGATGTTTGTTTATAATAAGCGCCACTCCTGTCCACGAACCGTGACGATGCCGTAACAACTAGCAATGGACTTATAAAGTACTGTGTGCAGAGCATCGCGCTCGTAATTTTCAGACCTAAGGCACGGTAATATTATCTATGTGTACTGTGCCTAAGGTGATAGATTATCGTGCGCTGAATTGCACTGGCTGAAATGTTCTTTAGGTCTTTAGATTTAAGTATCTGTACTTTCGTATACTAGAAATCTATGCATGTTTATGAAGAACTTTCTGTAAAATATTAATCTAGAAATTGAGTTCCATAGATAATTCACAGTCGTTCGCTAATAAATCAGTCGAATATGTATTCAACTCTGATTGGTGTAAAATATTAACGATCCTTCGAATGATCAGGTTGTAGCCAGTTAAATTTGCAACAAGAATGGTTCGGCTCGACTGCGTTTCTCATAAAAAACCATTGAAAATCATAAAGTTCCCGATTCCTTTCTTGTTCCTGGGAGAAGTTCCTATAATTATAATATGAACTTCTTTAGCAGAAGGATAATGTCCCAAGTCTCGAGTGTCAGTGGCCGGGTGCAGAGAGCCGTGTCGACGTTTCACCGCGTTGCCAGTTGCCACATTGTGTGCACGCGTTTTTGTTGCGACTCACACGAGATGCGCCATTGTATTTGCAGTTCGCTCGCTTCAAACGTTGAGTGTCTTTGATGCAGATGTGTCTGGGTATTTGAATGTATTTTCGAATCGAGAGATCCAAGAATTAGTGCCCGACTTTCATGATTGAGTTATCCTGTACTTAATGGTCATTGGTCAATGGTACTCTCAATTAAATATATTTAAGAAAGTCGTGCTATTTTATCATGCACTTGCTTTTGCGCGCGGCTCCGCCGAAAGCGTAGCTCCGAAAAAAGTAGCCTATAGCACTCAGGAGTAATGTACCTTCCTATTAGTGAAAGAATTTTCAAAATCCGTCTAGTAGTTCCTGAGATTAGCGCGTTCAAACAAACAAACAAACACTCTTCAGCTTTATATATTAGTATAGATATGTAGAGTATCATTTATGTTTGATCAAGGTAGAGTTAAGGGTACAGTTTTTTTTCGGTTGGCACGACTAACCCATGGGTTAGGTATAGGAAATTTCCCTTAAATAATGGTGGTAGGTCTCTCGTATGCGAGGGGCCCTCTGGGTAGGTACCACCGCATTGTCTATTTCTACCGCCAAGCAGCAATGTGCATGCATTGTTGTGTTCCGGTTTGAAGGACATTGTAGCCAGCATAATTACTGGGCATTATGAGACTTAACATCTCTCAGGGTGGCGAACGCATTGGAATACAACGCAGTAATTTATAATTAAAAATTCTGTATGGTGTTGTTACTGGTTATGGGCTGTCGTATCGCTTACCATCAGGCAAGCGGCATGCTCGTCTGGTCATTCGAAAAAAAAAATGCAATCGGCAATTTTGGTGTTAGTTAGTAAATAATCGCTTACAATCAGCTGATTCATCTGAGAGTTTACTTAAAAATATCTTTACTACTTATAAAAAAATGTTATGACTAACAGAAAAACACGTAATACCCAAAAACAATGCCGATATTTAAATTATCTCAGGGTATAAGTGTAGGTTACATTTATCAAAAATAACTACTATTTATGACCAGAACGATGTTTATACTTTGTCATTTTCCTGTTACTTATAACCTTTTAGCTGCGTTCTGGAAGTTTCGGGTTTATTCCTTAGGATCTAGAATGTTTCTTTCTTACCAACGAGTTGCGAGACGGGCATATAGTATTATACAGCTCTGTGCTTGTCATTCTGAGATATAAGATAGTAGGTCATTTCCAATTTCCATATTAACACTAAGTATAACATCCTTCAAACCGAGACACAACAGTTGTTATTTGGCGGTAGTAATAAATAAATGTATGATCTTATTTCTTTTCTTTTTTTTTCTACGACATGTCAATGTGGCCTCACTGCACCTGATAGTAAGTGAAGAGAAGCCCAAAAAAATGTCGACAAGCAAGAGATAAACATCCCTGGTCGGTCGGCACAGTTATGCCTGCATAATTGCTCCTTCACGCTCCACTTGAGGGACCCCAAGTTGTAAGGAGGGAACACGTATGCTGACGAACTGTTCCACAGCTGTTATTAAATGATGCGCAAATAAGGGAACAGACAGAAGACAGAACTGTTTAATATTCATGTACTTTACAGATATTTCGATGCAATACACACTATTATACAAAAATTAACAAGCAGCTAATGTAATTGTATCTATAAATACATGGGTTTTTCGTATTGCATATGCATTGAGAATAAAAACTAGGCGAATCACGGCGTCGCGTCGACCTTGAAGTAGGCACCTGCGTGTTACACAACATGCTGCGGATTGATTGAATTGTATTATGATGGTTTGTGAGTTAATTCTGGATATTTTGTATCCAATTATGTCATAAAAAGGAGAGAATAGGAACAAAATTGGTATCGAAAATTATTCCCAGATAAATTAACTTAAGTTACTATAATATACGTAAAAATTACGTTTTACTAGGCATCCAGTATTTTTATACACATGCAAGGCAAAGTGACTGCCTCGGTAGCGTAGTTGTATTACGGTACGACTGCAGTGCTGAGGTCTCGGGTTCGATCCCCGGTTCGAGCAAAGTGATATTGGGTTTGCCTACTCAGTATCAACCTGGAGTATGGAATTTATGTCCGATATGGCGATAGGCTCGCCCCCCCTATCATGGGGACGGAATACGCACGGCGAAAGGTGGATACACTAGTTGCGCCTCTGCCTGCCATTGCGGGGATAAAGGGCGTGAGTATGTATATATGTCAGTATGTAAGTATAGGTAAGGCAAAGTGACTCGACTGTACATTATGGTAAGTGGGGTGGCGTCCAAATAGAGTACCGACTGGGACGTTTAAACTTGCCAGTTGACACAATTATGTCGGCCTTTTCGACACCGGATATACACAGCCTGACCCCGGAACGCGACACTTACGTAGGTCACTATGTCGAGTTTTACACCTTGTGTACGATGGTCACTATGGTGCGGATACAAATATCCTCTCACCAGTATTACAAATAGGCAGGCCGGCATTTGAGGACTTTGAAAAACCCGAGATATTTCAAAGAGGTGGAGTCGCTGGAGATACACTTATTAGTAGCGAGACTATTTACCTATACCTACTATATAAATGAATCAACAAATCCCTATTTACCTAACCGGCTATCAAAACTATCCTTCTAGTATAAGACCCGAAATTGCAAAAATATTGCATATCCGTACATGGCAGACGGAATGGGACCTCATGACGTTACCACTATTTTATAATAAAACTAGGTGATGATCGCGGCTTCGCCCGCGTGAAAAAGTTTTTCCAGGATAAAAATATTTTCCCGGGATAATTCGTTTGTTTGTTTAGTTCAACGCGCTAATCACAGGAACTACTGAACCGATTTTGAAAGTTCTTTCACTAATAGGAAGCTACATTATTCCTAAGTGCTATAGGCTAGTTTGACACAAACAAGAAACAAACAAACTCTTCAGCTTTATAATATTAGTAAAGATACAAATTGAATTATGATTTTCACATTATGACGTGCAATAAGAAAAGGAAAGGGCATTCCTATTGTAACATCTCGAAACTAAGGTCCACATCAGATAAGCCATTAATCTTACGAAATCATAACGCTCAATGTTATAATTCCGTTCTAATGTGCGCTGACCTTTATTATACTTTCCATTGTCAGCAGTATGTTACAAATCTAATACAATCATTGAATTCAAAGGACATTCTATGTAGTACACATTAAAAATTACATAGTAGGTATACTTATTGTATGTATGTACTATATTCCGCCGAACTTGTTGCAGTCAAATTAATCAGGCCTTATGTATAATATAGACATTGATGTATTAAAAAACCCCTTCTCAGGTATGCAGGTTTTCTCACGATGTTTTCCTTCACTGTTAAAGCGAGCGATAATTCACAAAGCATAGAAGAAGAAGAAGACGCCGCCAATACACATCCACAATATTAAAATAATCATCGATGCACTCCCGGCTTTTAAGCTAGCAATTAGTTCTTTTTTGATGATCTCTTAATTGTAACGGTTAGTAAATATCGCAACCTAGAATTTGTATCAGTTTTCCTGTATAAATGGAATAAGTATTTTATATTCAATGTCGAGACAACCAACTCACTTTATAGTAAGAGGCATGACTATTGGCTGCCCGTAAGGTCTTATCAGTGGCAATCACGGCGCTCGTTAAACCAGAAAAATATAATCACTATGCAGTGCTCTGTAGCTCAAAACTTAAAAGTACGTCAGCAGTTGGTTGGTCTTCCTCGTTTTGTCTTCCAGATTAAAGGGAACAATTTCTTTGCTCGGTACAGGTAAAGGACGTACTAAACGATCGGTACAAATTGAATATTCAAATCCCAGACCCACAGAACGAGGGACCAATCGACACTCATCCATACCCCATCTGTTTTATAGAGATCCAAGTCGAATTTATAAAGAAGTCCTCAATATTGAAGGAAAGGTGCCAGGAATATATTAATACAAAATAACCTTAAACAGAAAAAAAACAAAAGGAATTTTTGAATATTGCAACACCGTCTATATTGAATACAGATGATATTCCTCTGGAACATACATTTTGGAGGAAACTTATCCTTTGACCAAACCTGATGAAGAAAACTGAACTGTAAGAACGGAAGTTAAGATTGTGTTTGCAGTGCTCAGTTCTGGATTGGAAGTCGTAAAGTAAAGAATGGTTTTAGGAGGTATTGTTGAATTTGAGCAGAACTACTGGCCTGTTACTTGATCCCACCGCACTTTGGAACAAATAGAAAACAAAGTCGATACAAATGTGTTTTTGTTTAAATTGATGTCGTTTGTGCCCTCTCGCTCGAGTGGGTACGGTGAGCACATCCTGGTTTCCAAAACATAAAATTGTGGATGAGTATTATTCTAGATATACTTTTTTTCCTTTGGTAGACAACAACTAATTTATTATCTCCTACCCACACCAGATTAACATTTATTATTAAGCATATCTACAAAAAGTATTAACCCTTTACTATAAACTATACGTATAATTTTTTTGGTGAATAATGCACGCTAGGCGCAGATGTTAAGACACGTGTTAAGTGTTAACTAACTGATTTTTTTGATTGACGAGGTGATTTTGGTTCAGTGGTATCTGCAATGTTTGAAAGAAAATAGATAAAAGATAGAATTAGTAGAAAAATATCAAGAAGAGTTTTTATATCACTGGTATTAATAGTAACTTTCGGTATTTGTGATTGTTCATCATTTCTAAGTTGTTTTTATTAATATTTAGATTATTATTTTCCTCGATTGTTTATTTTCTGAAGCGGAGATAGCCTAGTTAGGAATGGAACGGACTGCAGAGACAAACGTCCGCAGGTTCAAAACCTCTGAATTTTCTAGAAAAAATTGTATGAAAGTTATATTGTGCGTATTTTTTGTGAATTATCGCTTGCTTTAACGGTGAAGGGAAACATCGTGAGGAAACCTGCATACCTGAGAAATCCGGTATAAGAATTTCGAAGGTATGTGAAGCCTGCCAACCCGCACAAGGCCAGCGTGGTGGACTAAGGCCTAACCCCTCTTAGTAGTTGAGGAGGCCCGTGCTCAGCAGTGGGCAGTATATAATACAGGGCTGGTATTAATAGTAGTAGTTTATATTCTTGGTATACAATTATGACAGACATTTTATAAAGAACGACAGAGTCAATAATAAAGTTAGATTTTGGCATGTTTAACTTTACTGAGATTTTAGAAACAAAGTTATTCGACATGCTAAGCTTGTTAGATTAATTAGTGAACTTTAGAGTTTAGAGCATAAACATAGAAAAGTAATATAATAACTAAATATAAACTTGAATTATAGTTCGTTTTTCACAATCTCCGAGATGCTGCAAGTAATCTTATGTAACAAATAATTATAACAAGTTTTAAATAAAATATTTATATTTTAAATGGTCTGATTTTGTTCATGATTATGTTAATAAAAAATATTTTATACCTAGTTATGCTACGTCCCGAACCATCCTTAGTTAAGTATTCAACGTCCCGAAGCGTGTGTTCTGGACTGAGACGCTGACTCTGCATTGTCGGTCTCAATTCATAGAATTCGCACACTGTCTTGTTCATAGAATAAGCCCATACGCTGTCTTGTACTTATTTGTGTAACAAAGATAAATTAAAATGTAGCCTTTGCATCGACAACACGTTTGTTCATTTTAATTTACCCTTAATAAAAGTTTGACTACCTACATATTTTGATAGGTACATTTTGTTTAGTAAACAAAAGTAAACAAATACCCTTGAAAGGGTATTTGTTTACTTTTGTAAACAAACGAGCAAGCGGCCTGATGGTAAGCAAAGAGTTCTAAGATTATATAGAGCGAACATTAGGTAAATTTTCATACCAAAATTTTGAGCCTGTTCGTCAGTAACTCAATCTACCGTGAAATAGGAAAACACATATGTAAAATGCATTGGAAAATAATTTTTAATGATCGTAATGCGCAAATTGGCATATTTCCTTCCAAAATATTGTTTTCTGTCTTATCACACGGATGTATCAGATAAGATAGCGACTTATGGGTACGAAAATTTGGGCCTGTTGTCCGGTCTATAACTATACTGTTTAATGTCTTTGGTGGTAAGCATCCTCCACTCATCGACTATAGCAATGCCAGGGGCACAGCAACATTGTTGCCTGCCGGGAGATGAGCACTGTTTTTAAGCCTCGTTTAGAGACTAACATGTGATAGCGCTCAAGTACCACCGATGTAGGAAGTTCGTTCTACAGTTTGCACGTGCGCGGTAAGAAGACATTTGAAAGCGCACCGTGCTGATTATGGACGGATTAACGTATTATGGGAGAAACAAGAAGGCAAAACTCTAAATAACTAAGTGAAGACGACTGTGGTCGTGTTCTCTTTCTAAATACACACATAAGAACGAGATAGTGATATTTATTGTCTGTGTCTTATGTACGTATTCAGAAAGAGAGTGTCCGACCACAGTCGTCTTTACTTTGGTGTTCAGAGTGTTGCCTCCACTTTGATCTATAAGCTTCTCGGGAAGAACTCCACTGCGTTGGCCAGTAGTGCGGTGGTAAAACTATGTGGTAATTTACGTTAATCTAAAAAAAAGATATATTCCAAATTTAAAAATATGAAACTTCTTAATATCTTTTTAAAATCAAAGCCAGGTCTGGCTAAATCTTACCATAGACCTGGTAGATTCATAATTAATAAGAAGTTGTAGATGAATAAAATTACCTACCACTTAAAACTGAATTAATTAGGGAACAACGGAAGCAACAGTTACATTTGTAGCGCGATTTTTTAATTGAAAAGATGTTTTTTACATTCCACGGTAAAGGATAAGTCAGCTAGGTATACAAGAGTATCAGCTTTGATATATAATACAATTCTGATGGATGCAACGCGTAAAACCCGCCATGAGTTTATGCATTCATTATACAAAGCGGTCCGTAAATTGATGAACTTATAAATTATTATATGTATTTATGTGTATAATATTGTAATTATATGTGATTGATCTATACGTACTAGCTTTTGCCCGCGGCTTCGCCCGCGTTAAAAAGTTTTTTCGGGATAAAAAGCAGCCTATGTGTTAATCCAGTACATGATCTACCCGTGTGCCAAATTTCATCGAAATCCGTTCAGTAGTTTTTGCTTGAAAGAGTAACAAACATACATCCATACATACAAACTTTCGCGTTTCTAATATTAGTAGGATACAGAGGTAATATAAGTAATAGACAGGAATGTAATATTTTCCTTGTCGTTTGTTAGTCCCTTGGCTTATTTGAAAATAGTTCCCGAACTTTTACCATTAAATCAAATTGCATTTTGTAGTGTAGACTTTGTCTGTTCATTTTATTTCTAACTAGCTGTTGCCCGCGGCTCCACCCGCGTGAATGAGTTTTCCCGGAATAAAAGGCCCGCTTTATATTTTCCCGGGATAAAAAGTAGCCTAAGTTACTCCTTATTACATCAGCTACTTGCCAATAAAAGTCCCGTCAAAATCGGTCCAGCCATTTCAGAGATTAGCCGGAACAAACAGACAGACAGATAGACAGACAGACAGACAAAAGTTGTAAAAAATGATATTTTGGTGTATGTACCGTATATATATTCATATGCATTTAGTAAAAAACGGTTATTTCAATATTACAAACAGACACTCCAATTTTATTTATATGTATAGATGTATAGATGAGTTCAGTATAGTCCACAACTGGTCATTGAAATTGAACATCTAATGTTTCTGGTTAAGAGCATATTAATGAAAGTTGGAAAAACAACGTTTTATGAATAAACGTTCGTATGGTGTTGGGAGATCAGGACGCTAGTAATTATCAGGCGAGTGGTTTGCTCGTCTCATCATTCAGTTGAATAAAAAAGTAAAGTGTGTGTGTGTATTAATGTACACACGTGTGAAGTGAAAATTTTACAATCATTTTTTTTCACTGTTATAATAATTATTGTATTCCATTAATACGGTCAAATTATTATTATTATTTATTTATTTAAATATATTTAAATATTATTGTCTGCTAAATTGACAGTCACATTATTAAATGATGGTTAATTTATATACATTTATTAATAATTACAATCAAAAGTGAGGTTAACATAAACATAATACCAAAATCACAATCACGTGATGATTTTTTAAAACAAAAAAATAATCTCTCACTTTCCCTATTTGTTCAAATGAATTTCAATAAGTGTAGCAAACCATAATATTTAAACTGTTTACGCTTGTCGACAATAGATGGCACTGTACAGTTCGACCTAATTACTACATCGCGATGTCAAGATTCTTTTCGAAAAAATGACCCTAAAAGACGGCGCCGTGACGGTCCAAAGTGACAGAAAATATAACGATTTTTTTAACATACATTTTCCCATATGTCGATAAAGAAGTTTCACTTCAAAAATATAGTGTACTCAAACAAACGCACAATATTCACTTCTTTAGTAGATTATTTAGGCGGTTGTGTCAATGATTAAGATTTTAGAATATTAATTATTAACCAAAACACCCTGAATCGAGCCCACGTTCCGAAAAGCAGATCCCACCATACTCGTTCGTTAACTTCATCGGGGGCAGCCGTGACAACTATCAACTGTAACTCGTTCCAAAAATGACCAGTCGAAAACAATTTTGTCATGCAAACTGGACCGTTAACAAGCTTCAGTTAAAAGCCTGTGTAAAATAAGCTTACGCTTTTATCATCGGGGATCGAGACAAACGAAATTCCCTCTATTCAATATTTAGAAAAGGAAAAACTAAATGTAACCAAACAATGGATAGAAAATGAAGATATATTTCTTAAATAACACACAATCACAACGAATACAAAGGAAATCATTTAAATCTGGGATATTGCTTGCGTATTTTTTTTCATTCCACGAATGACAGAGGGCGATCGTCGTATTCTTGGTGAACTTAGTGTATTTCAAATTACAAAAACCTGCCTAAACTAATATAACTTGGGAATCGAATTCAAAGATTTCAATGCCACCTTCATACTTCAATTGTATTATTATCAAATCAGTACAAGTATAAACAACCAAATGAAAACCGAAGTAATCGCGTTTAATGCGCCCACACGCGGCGATAAAGCCCGCACTGTGACAAATGCGGAGATAATTTAGAATTTGTGGGTTCTTGATTAAAGAGAAGGTCGACATTAGGTTCAAGGTCTTGGCATACAGGGTTTATAAAAAGTCCAGTGAACTGATGGTAATGATCAGCAGGAGAACAACAATGACACTGAGCATGCTACCAACGTTTAAAAGATGAGGCAGTAGTAGCATAGCAGGTGATCCGATATTCCATGAAAATGAAATTGATAGTAGTGAGCTTACATATATTTAATCAAATGTCGTGAGGTTGCACGGTCGATAAAAACACACAGTGACATGAAGACCGGCAGTGTATAATTTTGATTTTACAGCTTTTTTAATTGAGTTTCAAAAAAGGAAGAGGTTCACAATTCACGTGTTCATATATATATTTTATTTAAATAATGACACCGACACCCGTGTTATCAGAGATAATGTTATGCTATGGTCAACTCTGGTCCTAGCGACATTTGGCGAGGTTAAATGTTTTGCTCTCAGCATCGGTTTTCATTATAAAAACAGTTTGAGTGTGTATTAAATCAAAACCTTAACGTTTTGGTCTCATAAATTATTACATTAAAATGATTACTAACATCAATGATTCAGACTTGAAGGTGAGCCGCAACTCGATATAAGATGTGAAAAAGCAGTAAAGATATAAATTTTGTGTCATACAGTTCTTTTTGAAAGAGTGACAATATTTTCCTCCTAGCTACATAATTTTTTAATATTATCTTATTTTCTTCGCACATAAAACACAGAATTGAAGGTGAATCCTGATGTGCAGCCGGCTTTAAAGGAAAGAATTGATTTGGGGAATGGTAAAGTGCATTGGACTTCCAGTTATCATTATTGTTTTTTGCTTATCAAGCGTTTAAGTTATAGTTTGTAACATAGCCTAAACAAAGGCTACCAAACCTAACACCCGACACTACTAACTATAAGTACATAAGTACATAATACATAAGTACACATTACACAGT
Source organism: Sphinx pinastri (assembly GCA_947568825.1). NCBI lineage: Eukaryota > Metazoa > Arthropoda > Insecta > Lepidoptera > Sphingidae > Sphinx > Sphinx pinastri. The sequence goes on from OX387617.1 coordinate 1,326,686, forward strand.
GACCCAGATGCATGGAGTAACGGTCGCGTACAGTTAACGAGACACTAAGGTCGATTCACACCACTAAACATGAACTTACAATGTGGAATGACCCTATTTGTTACTTTAGTGTTATACAATATTTGTTCGCAGAAACGAAGGTGTTAAAGACCTATATAAAACATGTATTGTTATAACTAGCCCTGTGTACTTTTAGGGGATAAAAGTAAAAAAAAAACAACACAAACATATTAAGACGTGATGTGTAGATCACTGAAGGGGTAGATGCAACCGAGGCACCAACTTTACGCCAAGTGTGTTCCATCCCATGATGTGATAGGGGGCGAGCCTATCGCCATATCGGGCACAAATTTCAAACTCCAGTCTGATACTGAGCAGAAAATATCCCTTTGTCCAACCCGGGATTCGAACCCAGAACCTCAGAACAGTGTCTCGCCGTGCGCGTAATACAACTACGGCATTTAGGCAGTCGAGGATGAAATAAACTATTTGTTAATCCTAGATATGGTTTGTCTGTGTACCAAATATTATCAAAATCCGTTCAGCGGTTTTAGCGTTAATTTATAACAATATATAGGTATCCGACCATCTGAACAAACTTTCGCTTTTATATTAGTAACATATTTAGAACTAAGATTTCCATGGCTCATTTTAGCTCAGCATAGCAACAAGTTTGAGGTAAATGTACCTGCTACCAATTAATTCTCTCTCAATACATATTGGATCCCGATCGATAAGGTCAAGGTTGTTCGGATTCAACCATTAAAAAAAGTAGCTTCACAGTATCTTATTAGTTTCTTCTTTCATTCCCTTTGTTTTCTATGGCATTGATAGTTGAATTATAATGCAGTTTGAGATGAGAGTTTCTCTTGACGGTCTCAAGAATTTTACCATCCTGACTTACTCGGACAAATTCCGGAACGAGCTGTTTGATTTCGTTTTTTACTAAGTATACCGTTGCTATTTCATCACCTGTATAAAATACAACTATGAGTTGTTTTCTCTTTTTCTTTCTTTCATACAACTTCTACATAAATTCAAAATTTTTCTCTTTAACTTTAGTTTACGTCTTATACAGTGTCCCTTCTTAGCCGATTTCGGTCACGGCGGCCAATCTCAACGGAGATCAGCCAGATACGCACGAGATATTATTGTGCACAAGTGTGTGCGCAATACACAGTTGCACTCGCTATTCCTTCACTCTCATAGTCCGGTGAGACGGCAATGCGGCATGACCGCAGAGAGATCAGGCGCAGGACCAACGGCTTTACGTGCTTTCCCAGGCCCGGGGGTAATACACCGCCAACTTCCTGACATCGAGCTGCGACTGAGTAATTTTTAAGATGGAAAAACCCAGTCACAATGTTTATGGCTCGACTTGGGATTCGAACCCAGGACCTCAGCGCGCAAATACTTAGCACTCGGAACGCGTACGCAATACAACTACACCACCGAGGCAGTCATGAAATATAGTATAATCTATACAACTGGGTTCAAACCCACACATATCACTAAGCAATCAAAGATCACGTTACAGGATGTCATTAGATAAAAATGCCATTCGTTTATTGTCGTACTGTCTGCCCACGAGTTTGTATGCGCAAGAGCACTGTTTGTAAACACAATTGTTAGTACGTTGGTTATAAATTGCTGTTCCAGATCATACAAGGCACTTCGCAGACGTACGTTTACTGGTGGTAGGTCTCTCATATGTAAGAGACCGTCTGAGTGGGTACCACCGCAATGTCTATTTCTACCGCCAAGCAGCAGTGTGCATGCATTGTTGTGTTTCGGTTTGAAGGACATTGTAGCCAGTGGAACTACAGGACATAGTGAGACTTAACATCTTATGTCTCAGGATGACGAGCGCAGTGGAATGCCACACAGTACTTTGTAACTCAAGGTGCTGGATGGTGTTGCTTCTGTTTATGGGTGGTCGTATCGCTTACCATCAGGCGAACGGAATGCTCGGCTCGTCATTCAATGCCATAAAAAAAAAAAAAAACTTTTATTTTTATGAGACAAGACGTATACAAAAACGTGTTTTGTTCGCAATATCCTATTATTTTAGTTTTCAATGATCATTATCAATAATGCGGCATGTTTTATAGTAATTAAGTGTCAACTAAGAATATTATTGAAATAAAATAAAGAATATGGCAAAACTTGATTCACAATGGTCTGTCTTCTGAATGTACACCGAATATCACTAAAATACGACACGTTTGATCATGCCTACCCCACGGTCTGTATTCACTCTGTACAAAATATCGAACATTGTCAGGATGAACATTGCAGCCGAAAATTCGCAATTTTCGCTAAAACGGTTTTTTTCTTTATTAATTCTAAAACATTTATGGCATTTACCGGTAATTTTAGAACTAACAAAGAAAATAGCAGCTCTATTAAAAAGTGCGAAATGTCTTCTTTCTGAAAAGGGTCGATATAACAGATCTATCCCACAAACTACACTTTTACCATATCCAACGAACCGTCTATGTTACTAAGCATGCTTAAAGTCTCTACGTATTGATGGCTTAAGCCCACTCATCAATTTGAATAACAAATTACAGTATGACGCTATAATAAGCCCCTCACAGCCAATCTAGTAGCGACAAAAATCAACAAAGAGGTAGTCGGAGTCAGGCGTGATTTCGCATAATAGGAATGCTACTTAAAAATTGACTCACTAGTCTCGTGGAATACGTATGCTTGGAATCGAGAGGCACGAGGTTCAATTCGGTTTCTTTAGATTTAAAAAACACGTCCTTATTGTCCAGATTTTAAATTATTCCGGATATGGCAATAGACTTATTATGACATTATGGGACGGATACAGATTAAATTGAATAGGGTAGTTTCCTATGTTTGAATTTGTACATTATATATCTAACAGAAAATAATACGAAAAAGAAGTTCTTCTGTAAAATCAGCATCAAATATGGGTAAGAAATAAAGCAGTTATTCAAATTTGAAATATTGTTGTGAGCAAAAGTGGGGGCGTGGTGGGGATATCGCGCTATCTCTTTCGCACGCAGGCAGAGTTACGGCCGCTGACACCCGGTGACATCACAGGCTGATATTACTGTAATTTGACAACTTTCCCTTCCACCCAATTTCAAAGCTTTATAACTTACTTATTGTTACGCCGATTTTGAATTTTTTTTCCGTTACATTTAGGATAACATACATCTTTGATAAATGTATTGAAAAAAAAGTAGTCAGCTACCCTATTGTGGGTGCAGTAGTTATGACACTGTCTGTCCTTTCAGCGATAATGCGTGAGCAAATGTTGTTTAAACATGTGGCCAACTCAAATATCATTAGGCACATTCAAATATGCCTACACAAACAGCTAAATCCGCATAGTGAATCCATAGCAATATATAAATAACATATGCAAATTATGAAAATATCATAGTTCACGCACATTTCCTGATCATCATTCGTCCTTGTCAGCATAAAAATTGGATCACTCGAGAAACAAGTCCATCATTAAAATGAGATTAGGGTGATGAGATTAGCGTCATTATTAAGATTATATTTTAAAACTTCCTTAGTATAAAGTAAAATATTGAGATTTTTTTTGTTAGGAGTGAATGCAGAACCCGCCGAACTGAGGCAGTAATACAATCCCGGTCAAGCCAAATGAAGTCGAGACAAATAACTTGAGAAGTTTGTAAAAGGTAAGCCAGCGGGAATCGTTACACATGGAACCTTTGCTGCCAGAGGCGAGTATAAGTAGACCTACTCAGACGAATTGTCATTTATAAAACGAGCACAACGTTTATTTGACGAGCCAACTATTCGTCTTCCAAAATGTAAGAGAGTAATTAAAGTTTGTTGTAATTTGTAAAATTCTATAGTTTCTATAAGTGTTGGTCGAAGGTTACAGATTTCTAAGTAAAGGGTAACACAAAACCTTTACGAAAATATTTCATCATTTGATTGCGTGTTGATACAGGTGTTAGCTCGATAATTATAAACGATTGATAATATAATAGTATTCAAATATTCATTGAATATTTGTATTTTTAAAGCGTTGATTACAATATTTTCGTTACGCTTTAAAGATTCACTGGGATTAATTGTCGCTATCTATTCGAGTACAAAATACGTTCTATATTCTCCATCCAGATTAAATGGATCTTAAACATTCTACTTAATATTAAAAACGCGAAAGTGTGTTAGGTTGTTTGGGTGATGGTTGTTTGAAATTTGGCACGCCGACGGACGATGTCAGGCTACTTTCATCCGGGAAAACTGTGCAGCAGGACTCTGTTCCCTAGAAGGGCCCTTAACGAGGGCTGAACGCAAACAAATCTACCTGTGCTACTGTGGTATTTATTTATTGGTTTTTAAGAGAAACATACAAGCAAATAAAGAAAAATATAACATAGAACAAATTAGGTAGTACATGGCTCAATTAAGTTTCCACAATTAAAGCCCGTTGGTATACCTGGGTCCGTAACTAAGATGCCTGTCTACAATCGATAACGATAAAAAATGATATAAAACAAATAAAAAAAAAATGTAATGACGTATCCTTGTGACAGACTTATCGATAGGACACGTGACTCGCATTTTCTGTGTTTGAATAAATCGCTCAGTTTGTCAACAAAACCGCGGTTTAAACTCATTTTATCGTTCTAACATATTATAAATTAGATTTTTCCATCAAAATGTCAGATATCAAATGAACTTTATGTGACATTTTTAACTAATAATTAGGGCAAGTTTTATATAATGATAAATTATATGAGGTTACGTTTATTTATTGATGGATAACAAGTTATAAAGGAATTGTACGATTATAAAGATTTATTAGTGGTTAATGTCAAGATCATAGACTTTATTCGTAAATCATCGACCAAGTAGCTATGTATTTCGCTTGGTGTTTTAAAACTGATGAGATGACGATGTCGAGATAGGCTCATCTCAAATGTGACTTATTTGATGATGTATTTTGGCTTAACGATATTTTAAATAAAGTTAAGAAATAAACGTTTGCCAAGTAGAAGTCTGATTACTGAACATAGGATGATATGATGTTAGAATGTTCTATTGTACTTTGAAATTATTTTTTTAAAAATGTGTTGCAAGTGCACCCGAAGTTTAGCGATAGTTCTGTAATAAATCGACACCAACAATTTATACTACGCTAACTCGATTTTTAGGTAAAATCGTTTTATTATGCCAAGTTGCTTAAAATATGTTTTTTTTATATGTAATAAAAAAATCGTGCAAAAATATACATAAATAACGAAGATATAAATTTTATAAAACGCTAAGTAAAGGTACTTTTTGGAATCGGTCGATTTTAATTACGCTAACTCTTATTAGCGGAGTCTACACGGGGAAAGGACGCACGGCTTGTTGATTTACATTAATCTAACAACAGTTGTCGCTGTGTTAGATGTGATTGCGCAGTTTTACAAACTTTATCAGTAACTCATAATTTATAGCGTCAATGTTATAAGTTATTTAAAATATTGTTAGAGTTATTTTATTATAACAAAAATGTCACGAAAACGAAGTAAATAATTACTGGATTTAACCAAAAAGGTGGAATATTCCTTGAGGAGTGTTGATAAAAATGGTGAGATACCGCTTCATACTGTCGAGAGAGGTAAGTTTAATGAATTATTAAAGATTATAATGTAGGTCAGAGTATATAAATATGTTTTAAAATAACACACTACGTTTTTTTTTTAAATTTGAGCCGCTTAGCTCAAAGTCCGAGTAAAACTACGCCAACACTTAGTTAGCGTAGTTTAGTGCGTTCGTGTATACTTGTTCGTTTGTAAAATGCATTACTTAGCGATTTTTACGTTGTAAATACTTATGTAAAAACGTTTGTTCATTAGTTTATTGATGGTACCTTGGCTATTCTTTTTTTATCTACATCGATTTTTTTTAAAATAATCATATGATTTCAATACATTATTATACGTATTGTTATAAAATCGTCGCCATTACCCGCCGAAGTCGATAATCCTGAATTCGTGGCTTTGTATAATCACGTCATGTTGTATGAGCCTATTCAAGAGCATGATTATTTTATATCCAGTTCTGCAAGTCGAGATATAGTCAATTACGAAAATGATGTAGTGTTACAAGACATACATTTAAACGACTTGGGAGCTCCTAATCCTTGAATTCTCTGTGTATTTTAGTTGATGTTATAGTGTATGATTGATTGTAGACCTAATAATAAATAAATAAATAATACTTTACTTAATATTTATTCACAAAAGGCACTGACTTCTATCCGAAAACCTTTTCCATTGAAATTAACTCCGCCAAGTATCGAATCTTTGTATTCGGTTGTCACTAATAAAGCTTCTGACAACATAAATAATACCCCCGTATCTTCACCCTATTGTGATTTTTTGGAATCTTCACTAAGTTTAAAACATATTTTGATGCTGACTTCTTGCTAAGATACCGAAGATAGAACAATTACACCTGAAATCGTTATGTCCACCCAGGAGTCTTCTCGATTCGCATATGGATAACGGTCTCAGTAGTAACACAGAATTAATTTAATTTCCTTCCCTGCAATATTCAATAGTGATTATAGTGGTTATTCCGCAATATCGACCCTAAAAAACATAGATCTAAAAAAAGGATTGATGCAGGTCTCAAACATCTTAAAATTGAAGATGAATAGATAGTTAGAAAGAGAAAATGTTTTTGTAACAAAGGATTGGAATATGCCACGCCAAAAAGAAAAACTAAAGCATCAAGAAACATTAAAGTCAGTTGTGTCAATTATCGTCTGCAATGCTATAATAAAATAAGCCAAGAAGTTCGTTTTGACTTGTTTGGTAACTTTTGGGTACTTGTAATCATACGAAACATGGCAAATCATCGCCAAATATATGATATAAAAAAGTAAAAAGACTGCCAATAACGTTGAAAGCGAATCTAGTCGTCGATCACACACTTTGCATTTCACCTTCCCATAAATTCTGATAATGCCATCCCATTACAAAAGGTTTGCAAAATAATGTTCTTGAACACCTTTGATATTAGTAAAGATTTTGGTTATACTGCAATACAAAAAATCCATGTAAACAATGACTTTACTGATGTTACTGGTGACAGAGGCTGGCATAAAAACTAAAACTATGTAATTTCGAATGAAATCAAACAGAGTGTCATAGAACACGTTCTGTTAATCTTTTTCAAAAATGTTTAAGTTGTATGTAGAGTGGAGTGCCGATAATAATTATAAGCAATATTAGAGTACAGACAGTAAGACAGTATAGAGATATTGTTAACACTAATTTTAAGATAGGCTTTCATTTACCAAAAAAGGACCAATGCGACCCCCGTCATAAGTACAAAATTACATCTAGCCCTACAGATGAAATGAAAAAGAAACTTCACTAAACATCAAACAGAAAAGTAAATAAATTTCTCGTAAGTTAAAATTAATAAAATGTAAACTATTAGCTGTCTCTAGTAACAAAGTAGCTTGTATTGTATTCGATTTTCAAAAGGTTTTAAGCTCACCACATGGCAATATATAATATAGGCGGTAATAAGCGTAAGCTCAATGTAAATTCTCCTAATAATTACGGGTTGTTGGAATATAAGTATAGTTTAGGTGATAACAAAAGTAATCAAATACAATATTTTAAAAAGACATCTACTAGATTATGCAAGTTTGAGCCTTTTCCCGAAAAAGCATACAAAACTTTGTTAAAAATTAATGTAGCAAAATAATAAGATAAAGATTTAAAATATTTTTGTGATAACAATATTATACCCGAAAAGATCACACATAACTTGTTATAGAAATTTATTGACAACTGAACATGATGAGGAGAGTGCAAGTGACTGTTCGAATTAGAAGAACCGATCAGAAATTTTTGTTTTCTATTAAGAATAAAAATATGAAGTGCAATCTTGATTTAAATATAATATACGAAGTCGAACTGTGATTGATCTGATCTCTTATCGTTAATTACTAAGTAAGTACTTACCTGAAATTTTAATATAAAGTTGATTACTATAGTATTTTTGTTTTAATTATATATTTATCACAAAAAATAATATTGACTACACAATTTTATCTAGAATTTATTAAAAACGACATGTATTATAGCTCACTGAAAAGTTAATTAATGATACGTTAACTTGTGGCACAGGCCGATGTATAGTACGCTATATATCATTTGACGGCTTTTAATACGATATACGATAGTGACGCGTGTGCCGGTTACATAAAGCTATGTTTAATATTTTTTTATTTAGCGTATGAATTTACAATAATATATGCTGTGAATATACATAGAAATCTAAGATTATAGTTAATGCATAATATGGTTTTAATTTTTTATTGCAACGCAATAAAAATGTCACTTCTATAGCACTATGATCTCCCGTAATACACTACGCTAACATTAGTTAGACGTGTTTAGTATGTAAAATGTTATTGATGAATTACGTGTATATACGGCTAACTCGTGCTAAATCAAAAAATATACATAATTAAAGAAAAATAAATATGGGAAATTACAATGAATAAATTAACCATTAAGGGTACCAAATTTCATATAAGTATCTTAATTAATATAAAAGTTATCACGTTTTTCCCTTTAAAAGCCTCTCCTGTAAAGTACACTTTTATGAGTTAGCTTAGTATAAATTGCTGGTGTCGAAATTATAGAATCTTATCTCATCAATGTCTAGAGTTAATGCTGTGTTTCCACGAGAAATAATAGGGATACGAACGTTTTTTTATTAACATTTAAATACAAGTCAGTTTTTTAATACCTACGCTTTGCCAAACAAAATAAGCCACAACAGAAATTATAAATTCTATTTACTTCAATGAACCTCCCGGAAACTGATCCTTTAGACTCAAATATGATATTGTAATTTATTGTAACAAGTATGCCAAAACGCCTTCGAATTTCCAATGCTTTATTTTTTATAACGATGGCTCCACAAAGTGGCTTCACTGCACCTCATGGTAAATGAAGTGAAGCACAAAATAATGTCGACCGGCAAGAGATAAACATCCCTGGCTTATTTAACTAAGTAACGTGTTTGTCCATTTTATATTTACAAACACGAAGAACCCCAATTTTAATTTTAAACAGCCTCAGTATACGCGAACGATATTCTAATGCCTAGGTTTGTGTAGACACAGCTTTAGATTCTCCTTAATTACTTCTATTAGTTTAAATCGCTATCAATATACTCGTTTACCTATATAGCATCAGAATTTTAATTGCTAGGTGTTAGATATGTCATTCATTATAGTGTATTTTTATTTGTGTTTTATATTTTATCCCATAGCTAAAATTAAATTTATAATGTCGCCTTAAATTAATAGGACCACTTTCAGTTTAGTGGATGGATTAATTACTAATTCAGTGACGTCATCGTGGTCATGGTAGTGCGTGCGAGCGAGATAGCGTTATGACTTTAAGACACTCTTCATGATATAAGTTTTTTAATAATTAAGTTTAACTTTAATTGTCATATTGGATGAATTATTTTATTTTGGGATCGCATAGAAATTGTACGATCGAAAACAAGATTGCCTCGTTTATCACATTATCTCATAAAGGCTTCAAAGTTGAAGGTTTTCACATCTATAGAAGTTATGCATGGTCTGCTAAGTCTATTTATTTTTTATAATACCCATTGAGACTTGTTTGAGGATTCAATGAAACATGGATCAAGCTTTCCAGTAATTGTATTGTAACAATCGTTTCTCACGACAGACGGACAGGACTGATTGTTGGCAAAATAAAGATTGTTTAATTTCCGCTGTTTACTTTTCATACAAACGAGTAGAAATGAGCGTCTCTTGCGACGGTTAGGTCGTGAACGCTATGGTTTTGGTTTGATTTCCAGGTCAATCGAAGGAGCGAAAGTGTGAATTCCAACGGATTTTGTACGCTGTTGATGATCTTTGGGACCTTTAAGGAGAAGGGGAGATTAGGTAGCAGGAGGCGGTTTAGATGTTTCTGAATCCTCAAACGTTGAAGTGTTAGAACCATGCATTGTTCTGCAGTATCGACTGATCCGCTTGTTTGGGGTGGCACTAGAAAACCGATGTGAAGGACAGTTTGTCTTGTTTAGTATAGTAAGTGAGGTAACTAGATTCCGATTTTCTGAAGGCCAAAAATATCTACTCATCCCTTATTCCCATTCGTTCCCTCTTTTCTATTGCCATTCTTTAGGAATAGTCAAAGATATTCGACTGTAATATATCAGTTATTCTTAGTGAATGTTTATGGGTATTGTACATCACTCATTGTTTGTCAGCTTAAACAATAAAAATGCCGTATAATATACTTGACAATACTATTGAAGTTCAAACGAATACTGGTGTTAATATGCTCCTAATGTTTATAGTACGTTAGGTTCTAGAATCTAGATTCTCCGTGAACGCGCGGCGGTCACTGCAATTTGTGACGCTGTTAATGAATTTATGATTATGTTCACGCTGGTAATCCAGTGGGTAGACGAAGCTATTGGCGATATATTGGTATTTAGAGGGTCCATATTTAGATGATGGTAGTATATAAAGTTTTAAAGTAAATATAGATGGAGTTTCTGACATTTTCGAGGGGTCTGTTAATATCGCAGCTTTGTCTATATCGCTCAAGCAATTCGCAAGTCATTGTGTTCCGGTGAATAGATGGTGCTATTTTATTGACGACTTAAAAAATCTTATTACAACGTAACTTACATAAAAATATTTTTGATATGGTTTAAAAAGATAATGTAAGTACAAATTCAGACTCCCAGCTGATACTGAGCAGAAAGACCCAATATCCCTGAACGGCCTGGACCCGGTCAGGTTCTAACCCGGGACCTCAGATCTGTGTCGTACACCGCACGCAATACTACTACGCGACCGATGCAGTTATCATCCATCATTCCGTTACATAAATATAGGTCATAAACACACTGTTGCGAGCTAACACAGTATTTGAAGTGGAATCCATCCGAATCTTTGTTTACGTAAATCAGTAATAATAAAGCGTGCGGCGTGTTACGCAAACCGAACGTGTTTGTTCGAGATTTTATCAAACAGTCAGATTGGCATGAAGCAAACGCTATTTCGTCTTTTCAGTGTTATGAAGGTGTATAACCCTATCAGTTGTAGAGGAGGTCCGTGCTCAGCACTGGGCAGTAGATAATACAGGTCTGTTACGGTGGTGGAAGGTGTATAAATGCTTTCTTGGTTTACCTAGTGGCAGCCAGACTGTACATCGGGAGGTCCTGGATTTGATACCAATGTGGACAATATTTTATTGGGTACTTTAACACTATTAGCCCGGAATTGGTTCTTTCAGAGATGATTTCGTGAGGCAGACGTAAAAGAGCTAAATTGTTTGCAATAAGCGCGAAAAGTGTTACGCTGACCCCACATTGAAGTGGAACAAAGGTAAATGGAAGAGAAGTACACAAGGTTCTTTTTATAAGTATTACAGCTAGTTACTATACAATTCCTAGGTGGTTCTTGGTAAGTCTATTTCTGCCGCCAAGCAACATTGCACTGTTATGTTTCGGAGATGTCTAATTTCTCAGGGCGGGCGAAGTGCAGAACCACGCTTACCTAATTTAAAATTATAAGTTGTGTTGTCGCTGTTTATGGGAAGTCAGGACCGTCTAGCGAGATATTTCCTCTCGTCACACAGATGCCTTTTTAATTGGCACGGCAAAGTGACCCCATTGCATCTGATGCTAAGTGAGGTAGGGTCCAGTCCCTCGCCAGTCGACGAAATTATGCCGGCTTGTTTGAAACCGGATACAGGCTGATCCCGGATGGGCCACTTTGGTGGGTTTTATACCTTGTCTACGGTGGTCAATATCCGGGTGGGTAAAATATCCTACCACTTGCATAAACAAACCATACAGCCTTTTATCCCCTGACGCTTCTAAGATCACTAATTAGCTCGTAAGTGCAATGACTGTTATTACGGTTGCAAGGTTAAGAACCTTAGTTACTGAGGTGGTAGTTATGTCATCCAACCGCAATGATTACTAAGCGGTGAAGGTAACTGTTTCTACGGTACCACAAAGGTATTCTGATATTTTCTAGGTTTTGTGGAGTGTGGACCTATTACTTTTTATTGTAAACGTTGTTGTTTATATCCACAAGTTTGAGCCAAAAGATAATGTAGCTACCAAATAAGAAAAGATTTTTTAGAATCGGAGCAGTAGTTAGAGATGTATAAGCGCTTTCAAACTAAACAATTTCTTTGATAAACACTAGTATAGATAAAACTACATCTCAGGACTTGTTGATTTATCTCGGGTAACATACATTTCGCACACCCACAAGCCTCTATACCCGATAGGGTAGGCTGAGGTGCAACCAGGGCACTCACTTTTCGCCATGTTTGTTCAATCTGGTTCAATCCCATAATGTGCTAAGGAGCGAGCCTATCGCCATATCGGGCACAAATTCCAGACTGCGGGCTAACAGAAAAACACAATATCACTTTGTCTCACCATACATTTTAAATCTAAAAATTCACAAATCTTGCACAGTTCTAGGATTACCACGATCAAACGTTTCTGGTTTCTGCCCAACTAAGATCAATAGAGCAATGAAGCGAGACGAATTTGTGCTTATTTGCATGCCGACTCATCAGTAAAAGCAGAATGAAGACTTCAAAAGGAAATTGTTTGCATATGAATCAGTGCATAGAATGCGGTCTGTTTTGCATTCTGACTCAGAAAATTCTTCGTTTTATTATTAGAATTACTAATAAGCGTTGTTTAGGTCTGTTATACTTAAACAATGTTTTGTATTGATTCTTATAAGGTTCATAATGTCACTTAAAGTTACTACAGACATACTGTAGCAGGTTCGTAAGTAAGACGGTTAGTGTCCATAATAAAATTGAATGTAAATTTTTTAGAGTTTAGATAACTTTAACTAACTTATAAACACAAGGTGGTAAACATCTCGTTTAGGAGATCTGTTTGGGGACAACATCGCAATGTCTATTTTTTGCAGTAGGATGCAAATAAGGTAATGTAAGGACATTGTATTCAGGGTATTGACAGAGGAAAATTAGACTTAACATGTAGTTTCTCAGGATGACGATCGCTGCCTATGTAGTGCTTTATAATACACAGTTTTTTTATTGCATGCCGTGCGCCTGATGGTAAGCGATACGACCACCCATAAACATTAGCAACACCATCCAGCACCTTGATTTACAGAGTACTGTGTGGCATTCCACTGCGCTCGTTATCCTGAGACGTAAGGTGTTAAGTCTCATTATTTCCAGTAATTACACTAGCTACAATGCCCTTCACACCGAAACACAACAGTGCATGCACACTGCTGCTTGGTGGTAGAAATAGACATTGCGGTGGTACCCACCCAGACGGACGCTTACATATGAGCAACCTACCACCAATATAATTGATTGATTACAAGTGTATAAATAGTGGGTGTGTGTGGTGTATAAATTCACAGTTTGATTGTTCTCCTATTTAAATACATACATCGATTATGTGTATTGAAAGTACGAATTGATGTTCGCAGGTTTACCCGCGTGTACTCCCTTCTCCAGAATATAAGTCCAACTGTGCAAGTATTTTTGTGGTATAAAAAGTACCGTATATTTATCAACATATTAGATAGATAGATAACTCTTTATTGAACACCACACAAGTAAAAGAAAAAAACAAACATACTTATTAACTAGTGTGACAATAAGCGGTCTTATCGCTAAGAACGATTTCTTCCACAGAACCTTATGATGGAGTCATTTCTGCAGAGAGGTTGGATATATCTGAGATACAAATGGCGCTAAATTTCATCCAAAACTGTTTAGTAGTTTTTGAGTTTAAATCTAACACCAAACAACTTCACAAAACTCGCATTTATATTAGTACGATACTAAGTTATATAACCCAGTAAAGTGCATTGCGTTTTACTTAGTCTCATAATTACAATAACAAAGCATAAAAACGTGCGAATGTTCTATAATTACTTAACTGATAGTTGCTAATTGCTTAATTGCAGTTTTTATGTTCATCACAGTTGATGACTAATGAATACCTCAGCAATTAATAGACGAATATATCGTTGGTTGGAAATTCTTTGATTATTATGGATTTGACATTTCGTTTCTTTCGAGAGGGACATGGTCCGATGTTCAATAAATACCCTTCCCAATATCTTTAAAACGTAGATGCTTATAGGCATGACCAGTGATTCTTCTTTTTCTTCTTTATCTTCTTTTTCAGCCTATATGTCCATTGTCCACCCCATACTGAGTATAGGCCTCTTGCAATGCAGGCCATGTTGTTATGACCAGAGCAGTCCTCATGCAGCTTCTTCCCGCCACGTGGTTGTCATTAATGACAAATGGGGTAAAGAGATGATACAATATGATAAGGGACAGATCTTGGGTCGGTATACAATATGAATAGGCATTTTTGTATTGCATGCGTGGTATGACTGCTCTGAGGTCCCAGGTTTGAATCCAGGATCGGGCAAAGTGAAATTTGATTTTTTTACTTAGTATCAGCCTGGTGTCTGGAATTTTTGTCCGATATGACGATAGGCTCTCCATCAAACATATCATGAGATGGAACATACAGGACGAAAAGTGGGTAGTTGCACCTCTGCCTACCCCTTCGTGTATATACCTACACGTAAAGTGTGTTTTGTTTTTGTTGTATCGATTTAGCTCTTAACCATTCAATCCATTTGGCGACAATCTTTCACCCCTTCTGCCGGTACTAAGAGTTCATTGCAATATAACCCTAACTTCAACAAGTTCGCCCTCTAAACTCCACCACGACCTTCGGTCCACGTATCGAAACATCAAACGCGCAGTTAATAGAAGGACTTATAAGCGATTAACAGAGTATTTGGGCAGACAGCGCCTGGCGTTTCGTCCGCAAAACTAATATTTGGGGATTTGCAATCGCGCACACTGTTGGCAGAGTTGACTGTGTTGTGGGCATGTTAGATTTAGGAATTTTGGGTAAAAGCCGAGCGGCACAGCTGGATTTTATTGTTAGAAACGAAATAGTAGTCACATTTGTTATAGTTTGTTATTGTGATAGCACAAAAATTGTATACGTTAGGTAATAAAAAGGCGAATATAAAAAAAAACATTGTTAATATCAAAAATGAATACAACGTCACTGTTCCGCTTTTTTTGCTAGTATCGCCCCTTTTTTTATACCTAAATGACAGGATTAGCAATCTGCTCGCTTAATTGTAAACGTCACGACTTCCGATAAATAGTACTAGTGTGGCATTGAACTATGCTGGTCACCGTGAGACATTCGATTTTAAGTCTCGTAATTTCCATACAATGTCCAACAAATCTACACAACACTGCATCCACAATGATCCTTGGCAACAGAAATAGATATTACGGTGGTACAGTCAGCCACATAAGTAGTTGAACAAATTCCAAACTTCAAATCGTCCATACACTTTTGTGTTTTTAAAACCATTTTTTTTTCTTCACAAGAGTAAAATATGTGTGATATTCTATACTTCACACGAAGAAAAAAATGATTTAATTAAACTCAGCGCGTATAGGTGATTTGAAGTTTTTTAATTTGTTCAGCTACTTATGTGGCTGACTGTACCTACACAGGCAGGCCTTCGTACTCGAGAGATTTAACACCTAATTTTTTTTTCTAAATAAACGAATAGGAGTATCAATATTGTGGTATAACTGGGTAATGTAATTTTGCAAAATTTCCTCTTTCACAGTTTACCATTAACACACATGTATATCAACAAAGTGTGTTTAGAACTGTATTGATTAATATGAAAGCTTCTTATTAATTTGCCAATATTGTAGCGAGTACAAATGTTCAACGTTTTCAGTATTCAAATTAATATGGGGTCATTGTACAGCAATTTATGACATTTCTACGAATGTGACCTTCATTCGTCTTGTAGAGGTTTTCGATCTCAATAATATGATTGATGTCATAAATATATGTTCATGTCTGAATTATTGCTTTTACTACGTCTACAACAACATAATATGACTGGATTAAGACCTTTAATTTCTTTTTGGATAAAATGGCAAACACAACAAAGATAACTAACTGAGAAGGCAGTCCTATCGCCAAACATCCTTGATGTCAAAAATGTCGGGTATGTGTACCCGTTCATTGGGCTTTGGAGGTTTTGGCTATGACAATCTGCTTCTACAAAAGGTCTACAGCAAAGTATCTACTCTAGGTCAAGCGATCCCATTTATCTTATTTTACTTTTTATTCTTTTTTTTTATAGCATTGAATGACGAGACGAGCATGCCGTTCGCCTGATGGTAAGCGATACGACCACCCATAAACAGTAGCAACACCTTCCAGCACCTTGACTTACAAAGTACTGTGTGGCATTCCACTGCGCTCGTCATCCTGAGACATAAGATGTTAAATCTCATTATGTCCAGTAGTTACACTGGCTACAATGTCCTTCAAACCGAAACACAACAGTGCATGCACTGTTGCCTGGCGGTAGAAATAGACATTACGGTGGTACCCACCCAGGCGGCCTCTTACATAATGAGAGACCTACCACCAGTAAATGCTTATCTTCTTATAAATGCCAATGTTAGAAGTAAACGCGGCAACCGCTGAACGAATTTCGAAGAAATTGGGCACGGATGGACCAGGTTCTAGTTTAATATATAAGCTATTTATTTGCTGTCGTGGGAAATATTTGAATTTTTAATCTAATTTTAAATAGATGGTGCAGTCGTCGTATAGATGGCGCTATGGATCGCTATAATGATTTAGGGATTTTTGTAGCGCGAAAGGCTTTTTACACGGTCGAAGCCGCAAGCAACACATAGTGTTGAAATAAAGTTTACAGTTAGTAATTTCAACACGTCTTAAACAAGCCGATCCAGCTCCATTTCAATCACCCATTTAATCCCACAGTTTAACATTTCCTCTACCATACATATTTGATCTATCCAATATAAAATCCAGTCGGTGGATGAGCGTCGATCCAGACCGGGTCCAGATTAAGAGTTTAATATTAATTGCCACTATTGATGCCTCGGGGTAATTAATGTTGGATTTTCGACTTACTGAGTAAAATATTTAAGTATTTACGAAGTGCAATTGCAGGGATGGTGGTGAGCATCGAGATTGGTGGATAAACAAATTGCAAATGCAAATTTTTCAGTAAAAAGATTTTTGATGTTTTTTTGAAACATAAAGATTATAATTTGGAATTTTGTGTGGGTATTTGATTGAAATACACTAAGATTTGTCGCAACAGAACAAATATTTTTTTAGAGTACTGGGATATGACCCCGCCGGTCGCCATAAAAGTATTTATTTATGATATCCGAAGCTAGTCCTTTCTAATGTAGGTACTAAACATGGACTAGTATAATCGGAAGTTTTAATACTGGCCGACGTCTGATCTTTGTAGAATAATTGTAAATCTGTTCACCCTTTTTTGGTGCTTTTATTTTATAATTAAAAATGATTCAATCCATAAGTTTGAATATAGTTCTAACATGTTTTTGAACTTATCGCTGCAACGTGACTCTGGATCTGATTTTGTACAATCCCTATCTATGACTAATATTTCTTTCACGACGGTCGCCAAAATTATGCCGGCTTGCGATTCTGAATTTACCCATTAGCTGACTCCGGAATGCGACTGTTCGTTACGATATTTCATAACAAATTTGTCTTCATGTGAATCTACAGTCGTTCTTCAGTCTAGAACAAAACATATAGGTAAGTTCCTTCCCAGGCATTACCTGAATATCTTTGTAACCATAGGGAAAGTGTTTATGATAGACACTATAAACAACAGCACTGACAATTGAAACCTATATATGTAAACAATAATCCACACAAATATAAACAAGTAAATGTACAGTAAATCATCCGCGCGTCGAATCCATATAATTCGTGATTTTATATAGGCACTAAACTTAGTGTTGTAGTACTGTTAAGAATTATAGCTTTGTTTACTCGGACATGTGGGGAATTTCCGTGACCGTCTCGCTTTGTAAGTGGAAGCTTTAAATCAGTATCATGTGCCTAGTTTGGTCAGTTAGCGAGAGCGTTAGGGAGAGCGTTACGGAGCTATGCTGTTGGTTTTAGCTTAGATTTATGCTCGTTGGCTCCTAAATTGACTACTATTGATATCTTCTGTTTATCAGAGTCAACGTTTTAACTTTCGGCATAGATTACTATCGCAGTTTACTTTTTATCCTTGATTAAGCTACATCTAGTACAATACAATTAAAATACAATGTTCTGCTTGAAATCTATCTCGTTTGAAGATGGCCATATTTTATACTAAGAAGAAGAGCCATACTACGAAATATTTTTCCTTTCCTAAAAGCCCGTTACGCAACGCTGATTCCTCTGTTATGGAAAAAAATACGGACTGACTCCTTTTATAAAAATAGCTCTTCCACTTTTATTATTTTATATTAAAACACAAAGGTACACGATAACAGATTTTACGTAAAAACAGGTATAGAAACTAGATGCCAAGACGGAAACGATTGCAAGTGTTGGTACAACGGAGAGGTTGGGAGGGAAATTAGTGTGCGGTGGCGACATATTGTCTACACATGTAAATTTTAGCAACGGAATGTAAAATAAGTCTCGCTGACCTGGAAATATCTGGAACGTGTGTATCTTAAAATATACTTTAGAAAAGAGTTTAAAACGCTCTGAGAAAGAAATTGGTGACGAGAATTGTCCAAAATCATCGATATGGAAGGTCGGTTAACTTTTTGATGTTGATGATATTTTAATAGAGAAGGTAAAAATATACCAGGTATTTTGCTAAGCTTACCGTACTCTAGAATCTCCATGAGAACGAAGGCGAATTTCATCAACTTGGATAAGCCCATAAATGTAAATATTTTCCATTATGGAGACGACTCAAGTCTGTTGGATAATTTCTAACTAACTTTATTAACTACTATAGTCATTCTTTTGCGTCATTTTCTATCGTTTAAATTCGATACTTTTCAACGCAATAGGACATCAGAGAGCCGAACAGTATTGGATTCTACAAGCACTAACATAAATTCTCAGATAGTAACGTCGCTAACCTCTCCGAGTCCAGATATTCTTGGAGAAAAGTTTCAATAGTCGAATTTAATGTTAGAAAAATCTTTTGTAGTCTGGACACGTGTCGAAGGAATCCATTTAGAGGCGAAATTGGGTCGCATTCGCCGCGTCCCGACTTCCGGCAAGGACGTGAGAGCAAGCGCCTACAATACCTCGTTACTGCATCTGTATTGTTGATTTAAAATTATATTTCTAGAATGTGGAAATAATTTTTACTTTTGCTAGGGATTTATTATTTTCAAGTAACTGGTGAAGACTATGGCAAGCCTAACATAAGGCTTCGTCCCAATTTATTTCTTTTTATCATAAAGATTTAATTATCGATGTATTCACCATTTCTCTGTATATACATGTGAACATATTTAACTGTTCGGAGTTTATAAGTGAGAGTTTGTAAAAAATCCTTCTGCTCTACCTATTTTCCATTCCTGCACCCAAAAGATCAGCTAGTCACTCATAATTCATCTAACTTTACGGGTGAACACTTGCCATCAGGTGACCCATCTGATGCTAATATGGCCCTCGGGTAAAAAAAGGAAAGTTCGTTTATGACAGTTCCAAACTTTCTTTCATTTTATTTTGTGTTCTCGGATATTAATGGTGTACTTTGGCAGTGAGTATTTACCATAAGACGATCTGTTTGTTCATTGATCTGTACCTCGTGTATCTTCATCTCGCCAAATTGTCGAAAATGTTACTCGATGATACTCTCAGGTCATGAACACGTGGCTTGTTTGAGTCTCTAGCCTATTTTCATCGACCAAAACCCCGTGAAAGACTTATTATTTGAGTAGCAAAGAGTAGAATAAGAATCTTAAATATTTAATTAATATTATGAGTATGACAAAAACGCTATTGTGATGGAAAGAAGCGGCGGATGTTTCTGTGTAAACCAATTTTCCGGTCGATTCGTGACTGTAGGTCACCGCTGAAAAAATATTGACAAAAAGTGACCGTGAAGGCGTCAGTACTGATGAATCGACTTTTCCAGGCTTGGAAGGCGTTTATTATTTATCTTTGCGAACTTTGGTTTCTCGTACTCCAGAAGTCTTTGTAGGTACGCTCTGTCTATATTGCCAAAGAAGCGCAAGCGTGGTTGTGCCTCTGGTTTTGAAGAAGTACTATAAATATATTAATTACAAGACTTTTGCTCGCGGCTCCCCTCGCGTGTATGAGTTTTTCCGGGATAAAAAGTAGCTTCTGTTACTCGCTGACAATGAAGCATTATATTGGTGAAAGAAATTTTTAAAATCGGTGCATTCGTTTTTGAGTTTATTCGTTACAAAGATACAAAAATACAATTCATTTCCTCATCCTGCGAACTGCCTTGGTGTCGTGTTTGTATTGCGGTGCGACTGCAATGCTGAGGTTTCGGGTTCGATCCTTGGGTCGGGCAAAGCGATATTGGATTTTTCTATTCGGTATCAGCCCGGAGTCTGGAATTTGTTCCCGATATGACGACGGGCTCGCCCCCTATCACATCATGGGACCGAATGCGCAGGGCGAAAGGTGGGTGCATTAGTTGCACCTCTGCCTGCCCCTACAGGGATAAAAGGCGTGAGTGATTGTATCTATGTATTTTCTTTTTATATTGTTAGTAGCATTGCGCGCGGCTCCGCCCGCGTGGAAAAGTTTTTCCGGGATGAAAAGTAGCCTATAGCACTCAGGAGTAATGTACCTTTCTATTAGTGAAAGAATTTTCAAAATCGGTCCAGTAGTTCCTGAGATTAGCGCGTTCAAACAAACAAACTCTTCAGCTTTATAATATTAGTATAGATTATAAATTAGTATATAAATAATGAATCAGTCAGTACTTTATCATTCAAAACAGTGTTTGTGAGTATGTGCAATCTTACATTTATTCTTTATTTTCTTTCTTTCTTTCAATCGTAGTGTTTGCAATCAGACAAACTATCTCCTCATCTTTCAATTGCATAATTTTATTCAATCTTTCTGATATCAAACATTGATGTTTTGTTCATCAAAGTAAACGTGTAATTAATAGCAATTCGGTGAATAATAAATTAAATTTCCAATAAATAAATCCCTTCCTAGCCGATTTCAGCCACGGCGGCCAAGCTCAATGGAGATCAGCCAGGTACGCAGGAGATATTATAGTGCACAAGTGTGTGCGCAATATACAAGTGCACTCGCTATTCCTTCACTCTTATAGTTCGGTGAGACGGCAATCCGACATGACCGGAGAGAGATTAGGCGCGGGACCAACGCGGCTTTACGTGCTTTCCGAGGCACGGGGGTATCACACCGCCAACTTCCTGACTCCGAGCTGCGACTGAATATTTTTTTAAGTTAGAAAAACCCAGTCACAATATTTTTGGCCCGACCCGGGATTCGAACCTAGGACCTCAGCACGCAAATCGTACTCGTAACGCGTACGCAATACAACTACGCCACCGAGGCAGTCGAGTCAAATCCAATAAACCCGTTAAGCCTTGTAATTACCTCTTATTACAGTTGTAAAATTAATGTATCAAGATTTTTACCGTCATGTCAGCGGTAATAGTAAACACATAAATCGGGTTAAGCGTGGGTTGAACTCGCTCTATGGTTCCGTACCAATAAGATAGTCTTAAACCGTGGTATTGTAGCACTGACACTAAAGTAAGTACCAACTCTGAAACTCTTTTATGGTGGTAGGTCTCTCATATGTAAGAGTCCGTCTGGGTGGGTACCACCGCAATGTCTATTTCTACCGCCAAACAACATGCACGCACTGTTGTGTTTCGGTTTGAAGGATATTGTAGCCAGTGTAACTACAGGACATAATGAGACTTAACATCTTATGTCTCAGGATGACGAGCGCAGTGGAGTGCCACGAAGTACTTTGTAGCTCAAGGTGCTGGATGGTGTTGCTACTGTTTATGGGTGGTCGTATCGCTTACCATCAGGCGAACGGCATGTTCGTCTCGTCATTCAATGCCATAATAAAAATCTGGTATAGCAGTGTATAATAATTGGGTAATTGCTCGCAGCTCCACCCGTGTGAAAATCCTTACCTAGTATAGGTTGTAAGGTATAATAAGATCGCTAACTTTACTTGGCCACGGATAAAACAACACGGGCTAAGTTTCACCTTTATAACAACAGTTACATTATATTGGGAGATATTTTTAAGTACCTATGTAGTTATATTTTATCATTTACTTTCACTGCTCAGTGTACTGCCTCAGTGGCGTTGTTGTATTACGGTACGACTGCAATGCCGAGGTCTTGGGTTCGATCCCCGGGTCGGGCAAAGTGATATTGGGTTTTTCTATTCAGTATCAGCCCGGAGTGTGGAATTTGTGCCCGATATGGCGATAGGCTCGCCTCCTATCACATCATGGCACGCAATAAGAATGGCGAAAAGTGGGTGCATTAAGTTGCGCCTCGCCTACCCCTTCGGGGATAAAAGGCATGTGTTTAAGTAGTACATAGTTAGTAGTCATTTACTTTCACTAAGGCAGAGACAGTTTACATTATTATTCGAGGGTTATTATGTTTAAATTGCACTCATCAATTACACTGACTGTTACAACATGTATTACAGACGTTTTAAAACCCTCGCCGCGAAACATCTCATAACAGTAAATTTCGTATCAAGACGATGTCTCCGAACGATTAATATTGGTATATAAATCAACGCCGTACACATTGGTTCGCCAGTAAAAACGATATTAATAGTTGCTTTCAATTAACTTCGCGGGTTTGGCCTGATTGACAGCGGGAAGAGTTGATTAAGATGCGGTCTGACTGTTCGCGGGCACGATAAGTTGTGACCCGGTGATTCACAGATCTGTATAGTATTCGCATTGATTTTAACTACGTGAATTCATTTTACTCTTTTGAAGAAAGTGTATTACAATTCATCTAAATAAAATCATCATCGCCATCATCAGCCTCATGACGTTCACTGTTGAACATAGGCCTCCCCTAAAGATTCCAAGACGGACTGTCAAAAGCGGCTTGCATCATATAAAATCATAAGGATTAGTAATTATAGAAACGAGTTGTTTTAAAATGTCTCTCGTTAGTGTTCCTAAATGCTACAACTCCGACCCCACAGCATGACATGCTAAAATAAAACTAGACAGGCGTGATAATTGGGCCGTTGTTCCTCTATTCCTGATAATGACAGGTGGGTTTTATTAGTGCCGTGAGATTGTGCCGAATGGACGGACGGGTGTTTAAACTCGATCTAGATGCTGCGATTGGTAGACTGTATTGCGTTTCTCGGATGTAAGCTCGCTGGTGTAATGTTAATCTGCCAAGACCGACCACCGTACACAAGTTGTTACGACCTGCCATTGTGACCAAAGTAAATGTTTCCCGTACCAGCCTTTGTATATGCTCAAACAGGCCGGCATAATCATGTCGATTGGCGATGGTTGATCATCTCTCGCCAGTCGCCACTCTATCTAGACCCCACTCCGCTTACCGTCCACTGCTTTGTCACTTTGACGTGGCCGTATAAAAAAATAAAATCAAATTATCTAAGCGCCAAGCATGTGGCAGAAACAATTTGGTTTGCTTTTTATAGCCGATATTTCTGATGACTTTATATAAGAGGATCCAGACCCGAGAAAACATGTTAGAAAAGTCCACGCAAAGTGCAGCTTGAATTAAGATTCACTCAAAGCTTTTCCAACTAAAATTTGAACCTTCTAACTCCCATGTCTTACTTTACAGGCCATATACACTACCGCTAAGCCATCCATATCGAAATATCAAAGACATGAAAGACTTCATAAATCAGTAAAGAAGTAGTATTTACCTTACATTTGTGAGTTATGTACATAAATTACACAGACATTAGCATTGAGTGGTAGTGGCACGGTTTAGTAACTGTTGAGTTGCAATGAGATGTAATTGCAGTCGATTTAGCGAATGATGCTCGATCAGAGAGTACCTTTTTGTTTTTTCTTTTTTACGCTATAGGTGGCAAACGAGCAAACCGTTCACCTGATGGTAAGTGATCACATGCAGGGGGCATAGAGATGCGTTGCCGGCCTTTTAGGTGGGAAGGACGCCAGGTCGTATCTGTCCGGAAATGCTGCTGGCGGCAATTGGTTCCATTATTTTGTAGTACGTGGTAAAAATGTCGGCTGAAACGTACTGTGGTGGATTGCCAACCTCCGAGGTGATGTGGATGGAATGATGAATGAATGATGTGTACCTGCGTCGATGATTCAAGGTCTAGAGAACTATTTGAACCATCACTGTATTAAGTTTCTGAAATAAAGTTTTTGCTTGTAGTTTTACCCGCGCATGACTGCCCGGGGGTAAAAGTAATTAAAATATGAAATTATGATGTATGGGATTCTGTAGATGTACTATAGAAGCTAAGCTATGTTATACAGAAACATTATCAATTGGGTAGGTTTAAGGTATGTACAATTTTTCTGAACAATGGAAAAAGTAAGAAAATTTTAATTAAATTAATTAATCTGTCAAAAGTGTTTTGCTTCCCTCAAATTTAAAAACAATGAGATCCTTTTGCCACTATCTTAGAAATATTATGAATCTAAAAAAATATAAATATTACTTAGCTGACCCGGCAAACGTTGTTTTGCCATATAAATTCTTTTTAGAGATTATTGCCGACCGGGGTTAAAAGTTATTAAATTACTAATATCGCTATTAAAAAATAGGGGATGATCGAAGAAGGTAGAAAATTTAGGGTCGTATGTACTTTAATGCTACATTATAAAAAAAAGTTAAAAGAAATTCTATCAGAATTTTTTTTTTAGGGTGGGCCAGCCTTATCACTTAGGGGGATGAAAAATAGATAACAACCTATTCCCAGACCTACCAAGTGTGAATATAAAATTTCATCGAAATCGGTTCAGCCGTTTCGGAGGAGTATGGTAACAAACACTGTGACACGAATTTTTTATAGATATAGATAAATGTTTAGATGTTAGTTAGAAGTACCTAAACCAAAAAACCGTCTAAGAGTTAGTTTAAATTTTTAACATTAACCAGGTTACTTTTTATCCCGGAAAGGTCACAGGACGTTTATCAAGGAAAGGAGTTCAACGCGGACGTCGCCAAACAATCATCATCAGACACATGAAGTCCACTGCTGACCATAGGCCTCCCCTAAAGATTTCCAGACGGACCTGTTAAAACCGGCCTGCATCCAGCGTGTTCCGCGGCCTTTATTATGTCGTCTGTCTACCTTGCAGGTGGCCGTTCAACGCTGCGCTTGCCAGTCCGTGGTCTATACTCGAGAACGTGTTCGCCCCATCTGCCGTCTGTTCTCCGAACTATGTGCCCTGCCCACTGCCAATTTAGCTTGTTAGTAAGCATAACTAATGAATATTAGTACAGTGATAATTTCAAATACGAATTACATCTTAGTTAGGTGATTACTGACATAGCAAACAATGAAATAATGAATGATTTATTTATTGCCGACGCAATTTAAAGGTGAGAAATAATGATGTTGAGGTAGAAAATAAAAATCTGTACTTATGTGTACTAATATTATAAAGCTGAAGAGTTTGTTTGTTTATGGTTGAACGCGCTTATCTCAGGAACTACTGTACCGATTTTTAAAAATTATTTCACTTATAGGAAGCTACATTAATCCTAAGTGCTATAGACTACTTTTTATCACTGGAAAATATTGTTATACCGTTAAAAAAATTCACGCGGGTGGAGCCGCTAGCAGTACTAGAAATATATAAAACATAAAAATACTAAAAAATCTACCACTTTTAACCTAAAAATAATAAGGAAATCATAACAACCGCTGCGTTCTAATTCATAATATCATCCCCTATATCCCCAATACCTAAATCAGCTGTAATTCGGTCACGGTCATTGAACTTCAGAATTAGCAGTCCGTTGCAGTTGTTCATTGTTTTCCTTACGCGCGATGGTAGCTGATAACGCGACAACGACAATTCAACAATAACGTTGAACTAACCGTGCATTGTTTAGAACTAAACCTTACGAGTTACGTGTTGCTTGTATAACTACGTGTGGGTTACGAGTAGAGAGGTCTCAAGTTCGGTAAATTGTGATATTTTACTGTTGGTAGGTCTCTCATATGTAAGAGACCGTCTGGGTGGGTACCACCGCAATCTCTTTTTCTATCGCCAAGCAGCAGTGTGCATGCACTGTTGTGTTTCGGTTTGAAGGACATTGTAGCCAGTGTAACTACAGGACATAGTGAGACTTAAAATCTTGTGTCTCAGGGTGACGAACGCAGTGGAATGCCACACAGTACTTTGTAACTCAAGGTGCTGGATGGTGTTGCTACTGTTTATGGGTGGTCGTATCGCTTACCAGCAGGCGAACGACATGCTCGTTTCGTCATTTAATGCCAAAAAGAAATTGTTTAGAATGTAGTACTCATTTTACAGAACGGCGTTTTTATTTAAAATACAAAATAATAAAGACACATTATGGCCTGACACAAACAGCGGAAATACCCAGAAATTGAACGCGTCGCGCAGAGGCTTGTTGAACCAGACATACGATAAATAATGGCGGTAAATAGCTGTCAATATTTTCGTATAAATACTATGGAGCGGCACATAGTTGACCAACACAATAAATCCCATAACAAAAACTAAAAATATTAAATAAATAAAGAACGCTCACGCCTCAAGAGGTTGTCAAAGAAGCAACCACGTTCCTTTATATTTTCCGTTCCATGATGGGTTACGATCCTGTATTTCTTATAGAACCCAATACCTAGTAATCGTCATCACACACTGCAAGTAATCTAATGAGGCGATAATATATTTCAAAATATCCGTTACGGCACATAATTAGACTGCCGCTGACATTTCGAAGATTTTGCGTTAAGAAACAACTTACCACACGATCACACGAGACGCTTTGTTGACGAAACGCACGTAAAGATTTATTATTATTGCGCGCACACAATGGACTAATTTTCGCATAGTCTTTTGAAACTAAAAGACTAGCGCGAAACTTGCAAAAGGCAATCTTCAAACAAACTTAAAAGAGATAACAGCGTATTGTGTAAACTAAATGTAAAATAGTAGTTTTGAAGACATTATTGTCTACAGAATGCCCAGCACAGTCACAGGACCGGGAATGACAGCTATCTCACAGAAAAACGAGAATACTTTACTGTTCAGTTTGATACTTTGAATGAGATTTCTGGAGCCCTAGACATCTTTTCCCGTCCTTTTTCTTGTGTTTCTCCTTCAAGACGGCAATACAGCTATGAATCTTCTGATATTTTAGATCTCATGTGTGAAACGGACAATCCTTAGTTTTTCGTCTGGCCTGTCTTATCTATCTACCTCCAAGAAAAGAGGGGGTATTCCAATCCCGGACAAAAATATATCAGAAAATCCACTAAGTGTGTACCTAGTAGACAATTATGATCAAAAACCACTAATTACGAGCAAATCGCCGAACATAAAACAACGTCCGCATACAAACCCGAATATAATTCAGCAACATTTATTGATATAACTAAATATCTCCCTCGGGAGCTATTCCGCACTCCCTTAACAGGATATTATGTGCGTTCTTTGATAAATGTACTACATTTGTCAGCATGTACTTACAAATATGTATGCTTTTATCGTTCACAAGGTATTCTGTAATGTTTGGCTATTTTGGTTAGACGTAATTAAGTTACGGTAAGTGGACACTTTTCTTTGTTCCCTTTGATATTGTGGATTAACAAATAATGATTATAATAACTTTGCGGCTTTGTGTGTTTGTTTTTCCAAAACAAAATTAGCGAAAATCATTTTCTGGATGATAAAATAAACATTATGAAACTATTTAATAAAAGTTTATTTGTTAAGGTTTTGTGGGATAAAAGGATGAACCAAAAAATACGACTCATATTTCTACTTCGGCAAATCGTTCCCTTAGCACTAAGCATAGGGTGCCCAGTGGCTAATTTAATATTTATTGTATAGCAATATAACAAGGAACAGTTAGTCTAATTAAAATATTTTATTCAACAATTGGCTTAGTAGTGGACGATAGCCTAGTTGGGAATGGAACGGTCTGCCGAGCCAATGTCCGGAGGTTCAAAACCCAAGGCACACACCTCTGACTTTTCGAAGTTACGTGTGTATTGTTTATCAATTATCGTTTGCTTTAACGGTGAAGTAAAACATTGTGGGGGAACCTACATACCTGAGAATTCTCGATAAGAATGTCGACGGTATGTGAAGTCTACCAACCCGCACTAGGCCAGCGTGGTGGACTAAGGCCTAACCCCCTCTCAGTACTCAGTCCCTGGCAACGAGCGTGCAGATGAGCTAGCAAAGCGTGCGGCCAGGAACGGGAACACTGTTGTTGATTACGACAGATTTACGCTAGCATGCGCTACGGGTATTATCAGGGATAGAAGTTTGAGCAGGTGGCCGGAGGAATATGAAAGTATTCCTTCAGATAAGACAATCAAGATATTCTTCCCTGATGCCCTCTCTGCGTATGCGTATGCGAGGCTGTCGAAATCCAATGCGCTGATGAGTCAGGTACTGACGGGACATGGTGGAACGGGAGAGTACCTCCATAGGTTTGGGCTCCGCGATAATGCATGGTGTACATGTGAACCAGAGGTTGTGCAGGATGTCGTCCACGTTCTGGCTGAATGTCCACGTTACTGCCTGGCTCGTTATCAGTTAGAGTGCGAGACGAACACTGTCGTTGTTCCGGCAAACTTTCCTTATCTAATTAGCTCTAAAGACACAAAGAATATATTTTTTTAAATATTGCAAAATAATAATGCTGAAGGTTTGCCGGGAGAACGGTAGCACGGCGACATGGTCTCTGGACTAAGAAAGAGGAAAAAAAGGGAAGAAAGGAGAAGAGAAAGGGGAAAAAAAAGAGATGGGAAAATATAAAATATATAATATAAATTTAATAGCATAAATTAAATCATCTCAATAACGTAATATTTATATATATGTATAGTTATAAATAATTTCATTATATTGAATTGTTAGGAATTAAGTAATTAATTAATTAATTAATATTAATGATACAAGGTCCCTTGACAATTTCAAGGGGATTCATGTTAAATAAATAAAATAAAAAAACTCCTCTCAGTAGTAGAGGAGGCCCGTGCTCAGCAGTGGGCAGTATGTAATATACTACTGGTATTATTATTTATATAACCCCGTCATAAAAAAACCACGGGGCTCTTACTAACTCTAACACATCGATAGTTAAGGTTATTTGAAGTCGCGACTCTTGGATTTGTGTCGTTGCCAGTTCGTTCGGTGCATTTTTCCCGTTCAAAGTTTTGGGCAATTCGTTACCCCGGTTTACTTTAAAAGTTAATTTCGCAGCATAAAATACTTGTACATTAACAGAATTTATGCTGTGGTTATTTAAACTGGAATAATGGATTAAAATAGTAATTGTTCATGGCGGAATGTTGGTAATTACACGAAAGGTAATTTATTCCTTCTTTCTGGCAAAATGACTGTAGTATATTGAGCAGTAACTTCTAGAAATGTTAGCGAATATCTGCTAATATAGTATACATGCATACCACAAATCGTTACAGTTGATTTAGAAGAACTATAAGACTAAGGACTTGTTCACAACATTGAAGGACCTAGATGTATTGAACCAATTAGGTGACCGTATAATAACTTGTTTTACAATGATAGTAAATTGTATCCGCCAGTAAAAGTTAAGGCTCTTATCACACTGGAAAATTGCAAGCGAATCCACAGCGAGGCCCTGCGCACACAAACAGTATGTGCATATAGTTACTCTTTTGTTTACCATTTATTCCGACGGGTGCAAAGTAAAAAGAGTTATCTCCTAATGAGCACCTTTTTAGATAATTTGCGAGCAGGACTTTTTAACTTGGTCGTATTTTATTATATTCAACGATTAGCGTTTACTCAGATATTATTTAACAGGCCATTAGACAGTTAATGTAGACAGTTCTCATTGGATTAGCATTTACCCTGGAGCATATTTGACAACATAACTAGTGCATTACACGCGTGTAGCTACTATTTATAGACGTGGCGTTTGGTTTACAATCAGGAGAGTGTATTGCGTTTCTCATCCACTAAAAATATATTTTTTTGTAAGCATCATTAATTAATTAACAATCGCCATAGGATATTTTCGTGCTCCAAACAAATTTATCCCTGAATCCACAACCTGGACCTATTATCTTTGTTTATTGCCGACTTCCTGTTTAGCAAGCAGGATACGTTGAGACATACGGGCGGACATTGCGTGCGGGGACGCGGCGGTATGAATATTTATTCGGGATGAAAAAAATATATTGGCGTGTGTTTTGCTATGTCGGATATACGCGTTTAATAATAACGAACAATGTTGTTATTAATAGCCGATTACAAATTGACTTACCTATGTACGAACAACATCTATTCGCTACTTTTATAAATGATGATTTTAAAACCGTATTTTAAATTAACATCAAACTAAGGCTGACCATCAACGTAATCTAGAAATGTGAAGTACAATGTACACAGTGCATTGATGTAGGGTTTTTTAATACATCAATGACACAGTGGTTTTGTGTAGCACTTGTCATTATACAATATCAAATGTTCAGTGACATATTGCCTAATTTCTGGACAGCGTCAATGTCTTTTAAACGAGAACACAACACTGCACGTTGCTTGGGGACAAAAAAAGACGAAGCTATGGTCCTTGACAGATTTCTTATACGGAAAGACCTACCATGTAGTACGGATGCCTTTTATCGTATGCAATATTTTAATTGCAATGAAGTTGCTCTCCTATCACTACAGTGACTTTATGTTTGCAGTTTAAAAAAAATGTTTAACCAATAAATATGTCTTTATCGCTGATTAATTTAATTGGATCCTTTGATTGAAGGCATATTTAACTTTATTACGAGTACTTTGACTCAAGTTTTTTGCGTATATTGAGTCATTTATTTTAGTACCTTCAAAAAAAATAATCCTGTTGTGTATATTGACTCGATTCTTACAATGTACTTTTGATTACTCGGAGATTTCTTTTTATACTGATTTTTATGTAAGGGAACCTACTAATTGTTTATGATTTCATGACATTGAATTGTTACGAGTGTAATACGGTTGTGAAGTTGGTAGTTTGATTCGATTTGCGATCCGTAAAAAATATGAGTTTTCTGGCATTGGGTTAGTCGGATATAGAGATAAGTTTTCCACCTATCATGAGACGGAAAAATGTCAGATTACTGTAGGTTTATTACATTTCATTTACGTCAAGATGTGTGATAATATTATTTTCTCTTCCACATGATTTTATACTGCTTTAATGCTGGGCCTTTTTTTTTTTTTTTTTTTTTTTCGTCATGGGGAAAATCCTCATGGATCCCCGTCGTGCTCATGGCAAGTCGACAGGGTATGTCGGATTTTTACCGACTAAAAACCCCATGTTGGTCTCCAACAGCACTTTAGAAGGACTCCGGGACCTCGAACCGAACACGCCGAAGTCCTTCCAGTGCTACAGCATTTAAGCACGATTCGGGGGGACACCAGTGATCCCCCGGCAAAGCTCTTTGTAATAACAAAGACAACCCGAGACAATTAATATTATTGTCTCAGCGTCTTCGTCTCCGTCTCCGAGTGGGATCAATCCTTTCTCGATCCCGCTCTGCAGCCTCCTTCTTTACCATTACAGTTTCACAGAAAGAGGCTACAGCGTTCCAATTTCTCTCCCCAGCTAGCATCGCTCGTACGACTGCCGGCAAGGAGAGGTCCGCTCCGATTATATTAACCAGGGTGTGTCGCTCTTCTTCCCACGCATGGCATTCCGATAGTGTGTGTATTGCGGAATTTTGGCTACTGCAGTGATGGCAATTCGTCGTCGCCTCACGTCCTATCTTATTCAGATAATCACTGAAGCACCCATGCCCAGTAATTATCTGAGTAAGCCTATAGGTCGATCGCAAGTTTTTGCGCTTCATCCAAGCTTCGAAAACCGGCAGAATAGCTTCGACGACGCGTTTGTGTGCGTAAGGCTCCTCGCGGAGCCTTGACTGCCACGTCACGAGTGCGTTTTGACGTTCCTGTCGTCTAATAGCCACTTCGAAGCCCATGTCTCCACTACCTTCACCAATCTGGCGGAGCGTTCGGATTCGGTTATAAACCATTGTATCCATTTCCGCCAGAATGTCTAAAGGTGGAAAGCGCGCTAAGATTGTTGCCGCCTCAAATGATATTGTGCGGTATCCTCTCACGATTCTGATGGCCATCTTGCGTTGCACACGGTATAACTTGGCCCTGCAGCGGCGAACTCTCAATCTTTCTGACCATACCGGTGCGCCGTAGAGGGCCATTGATCTCACTACTCCAGCATAGAGGCGGCGAACTTCCTCCCTTGGTCCTCCAAGATTGGGCAGCAATCTGTGCATGGCACCTGCTACCCTCTCGATGCGGGGAACTAGGCGCTCGAAGTGTTCTTCAAAGCCCCAGCGACTGTCTAGGAAGAGCCCCAAGTATTTAATATATTGGCCTATCCGAACTTCCGACTCACCTACTTGAAGGAACGAATTCGGTGGTTCCCTTCTTCGCGGTAGTTTGTGGAACCATAGCGCGTCAGTTTTCTGAGGGGCTATTTGGAGGCCTAATTCGTGAATTTTTGCCACGATGATTGCCACCCCACGCTCAGCAAGCTGTAAGGTTCTTTCAAAGTTCTCCCCGTCAGCTATGACTAGCGTATCATCCGCATAGCAGACAATATTGATGCCGGCGGGAAGGTCAACACGTAGAACTGCGTCATATGCTATGTTCCACAAAAGCGGGCCCAGTACGGACCCCTGTGGAACACCGCAATACATCACCCTTCGATTCACACGTCCATTCTGGCCCGTATACTGTATATATCTATCGCGTAAGTATGCCCCGATTATGGCTTGCAGGTAAAGGGGCACTGCATGATGCACTAATCCCTCCCTAATAGTGTTCCATGGCAAGGTGTTAAAGGCATTGACGATATCTAGACTTATCGCTAACGCCACTCTACCCCGTGATACAGCCTGCTGCGACAATAAGCGGACACGCAGAATAGCGTCAATCGTGGAACGCTTTTGCCGAAAGCCATATTGGCTGTCAGCCAAATCGGGACCCACTCGCGACAGATGTTCATTGAGACGAGTAGCGATTATTCTTTCAAATAACTTACCCGCTTCGTCCAACAGACATATGGGTCGGTAAGCCGAAGGAGAGTCTGCAGTTCTGCCTTCTTTTTTAAGGAGGACCAACTTCGCAACCTTCCAGGCTTTGGGGAACGTGGATGTACGAAAACAGCAACCAAATAGCCGCTTCAACCTATCCCCTAGTGCACCCAAAGCTAGAACCCAGACCCGACCAGGTATTCCATCCGGGCCTGGTGCCGTATTTCGAGAATTTAAACGCCTTACGGCTCGGTTTAGCTCTTGGTCGTTAATTCTCAGTGCATTGGACCAATCCGTCAGTATAACAGGGGGAACTGTAGGTCTTACGTGGCTTACAGGGAACAAGGTTCTTATTACTCGTTCCAACAGGTTGACATCGAGGGTTTCCGTGAGGGGAGGGGTCCATGAGCGGAGTCGACCTAATACCATTTTATATGGACGGCCCCATGGATCCCCGTCTATTCCCTCCAAGAGCTCAGTCCAGGAACGAGACTTAGCAACTTTAATTGCATCCTGAAGCGCTATTGTTGCTGCTCGATACTCGCTGTACGCTATAGCTTTTTCTTCATCGGTAGCGCGCCTTCTTCTTCGAGCTCTAGTGTACTGGCGACGCTTTCGTAGGCATATGAAGCGAAGTTGCGCAATTTCAGCCGACCACCAGTACACCGCCTTTCTATTGGTGTTCGTCTTGGCCCGTGGCATGGACACATCACATATTCGCGTCATTGTTCCTCGAAACCAATCCGCCTCACCTTCTGGATCGGACACTGCTATGTCAGTGTTTGTAGTCCAAGCCGCGATGTTAGCAGCGGCTTTTAGCATGTCTCGATCAAGCCGTTTAAGAGACCAACGTGGTAAAGGAGTGTTATTACTGCGGTTTAGATTAAGGCGTTGGAGAGCCACGTTGAAAACAATATGGCGGTGGTCAGACAGTGTGACCATCTCCTCAGCAACCCGCCAACCTGACAACAAACCCATAGCAGAGGCAGTCACCCATGTAAGATCCACGACCGACTCCCCCTGCCATCGCACGCAGGTGCTCACTGACCCTCGATTCACGAGTCGCAGATCAAGACCAGCCGCCCACTCCTGCAGTGTCTCTCCCCGACGCGTATCTCTGCGGTTACCCCAGATTCGTGAGTGCGCGTTAAAGTCCCCTAGAACAATCGAGGGACGAGGCAGATACTTACGAATGCAGTTAGCTACCCTGTCCAAATACTCCTCATATTCTAAAATGGACGTATTGGGAGAGATATAGCAGCCCACAATGGCTAAGACACCCCACTGTACAGCAACGAAGCCTTGTCCTCTTTCCAATAATGAGCAGGATCGCATCCCCAGTAAATCGCTACAGAACCCTGCTCGTCTCCAAACCATCGAGGATGACTAGGGACAACATAGGGCTCTGCAACTACAGCTATGGCAATTGACCACTCCGCAATAGTTTGCAACAGCAGGTTCTGCGCATTGCGACAGTGGTTCAAATTGCCCTGGAGAATCTTCAAGGGAGAGAATGTGCCGTGTCCATGGTCTCCTCAGCGGCCCCTTGATTAGAAGTAGGGAGATTCTGTTTATTGCTCCCGCTCTTTTTTAAGGGTGGACCGCATTTCTTCCCCAATCGATGATCCGACGGACAATCATTATCGGCACATAGTGGACATTTTAGGACTTGAGCTTTGCACTGGCTTGCCTTGTGACCAGGCTCGCTACAAGCGTAACAACGATTGCTCCTGTCCACCTTATTGGGGCATTTTATGCCTACGTGCCCTTTCTCTAGGCATCGGAAGCAGTGCAAAGGTCTTGCCTCTAGTACTTCAACCCTTACACTTCCCCAGCCAACGCGGATGTGTTTGTCCGAGACTATTTTTTGCATTGCTGCGAGAGGACATCTGACCCAGCAGGTTCCCATCGTTGTGGGTGTTCTGCGAATCTCACCTACCTTGATGTCGTTGGTCGAGCAGCCACCAGCCTCTGCCACGGCTGCTGCCACTTCTTGTGGAGTGGCAGCATCATCAAGGTCCCTCAATCTGATATCACCAGTTTTTACTGGTCGGCTGATACGGATATTTTTGTCTGATAAGACTTCTCGCATCTGCACCGCCAGTTTTTCCGCTTTCGCGCCACATTCCGGTCCACCTATGGTCATAAGAATGCCACCAGTAAGACTCCTTTTGTGGAAAACATTATCGATTCCCAGATCTGACAATCGAATTTTTGCTTTCACTTCCTCGGTTATTTTACTGTAAGTCATAGAGGAACCTTCCATGACAGTGATAGTCACCGCTGCAGTCTCAGACGCCTTGGGCATTCTCACCCTCTTCCTCCGCCTTTTCAATTTAGCAGTAGAAGAGGATGAAGTCTTATCTGCGGGCTGACTGGTTTTTGCCTTCATTGTTTTCTTTCTATCAACTACCTCCCAGGCTACATGTGTTGACGTGGAGGCTTTTGGCTCTAGACGCCCAACTGGAGGTAGTTCTGCCACCGGTAGATGATCGTTTCTGGTCTTCTTCGCTTTCTTTTTCTTACTATTAGTTTCAGCAGGCGATTGTGCTTTTGCGACAGAAGGTTTCTCCCCTAATGGTAGTCTTACATGCCTGTCGGGGAAAAGTTCTGCTTTAAAGGCTGCAAACTGGCTCTCAACTAAAACCTTAACTTGCTCCATGAATCTTTCTTCCATACCATTCATATTTGTATTGGGACTTGAGGGGACAGTTGCCGATAAACTGGCCGCAGTATTCTGAATGGGCTTTAGGTTAGCCGTTTTTCCGGGAATTTGACCTCTTAGTTTTGATATCTCGGTAGTAAGGTTTGAGAGTTGCGATCGCAAGTCCACAATTTCGCTTTCCAACCTCGCTACATTAGCTTCAGAAGCAAGACGTCGCGTTAGCTCTCCTGTTGTTGCCTTTAACCATTGCATAGCTAGTTTTACGTCTTGTGAGTTTTGGCTACGAGACTTCCCGGAAACTCTTTCTATTGTTTCCAGTTGGCGTTTTATACAATCACCCAGTTCGTGAACTGGCTGCGACTGTACTATTTGGTTAATATCTTCTGGGTTGGTACTACGCTTTTGCGACTCAAGGGAAGACGATGCAACGGAGAGATTTTCGCCCTCCGTATCTACGTCTGTGGTTATCCCTTCTTCGGATGGATGGCTAGTCGTAATAGCTTTACGCTTCGAGTGAGGCAGGGACTTCATACTTGCAGGAGGTCTACCCCTCTTAGGCATACGGGTTTCGCTAGATGCCAGCGAGGCTAGCGATCTATATGAACCGTCTGACTCGACCCCGTCACTATCCACAACCGAAACATGCGCAGGCGTATTCGGTCGCTTAAAGCGTCCACACTCTCCTCGAGCCGATTCTGGTGGTGCTACTACATTCTTCGTCTGACTTCTATCTTTTTTACAATTTTTATTTGTTTGGACATTCATTTTGTTCCCACGAGAGTGGGGGAAGTGGTCGTCCATCCGAGTAGTGCCCCCTGTACTCGGATAAGCCTACGTGTAACCCGCTACAGGTGTCGGCCGGTACCCTAGCGGGGGTCGCACTAACGACTGAACTGCCCGTCAGCCATGCATCCTCTCGCGGTGCGCCGCCACTTAGGATTCGGGGTAATTTTTTATAGAGGTTTTCTTCCTCGCGGTCCGGCCGGTTAAGGCAAGACCCTCGATCCCGATTAAGGCCGCGAGACATGACCACAACACCTGATATCGGAATTGCGAGATCGACGGTGGCTAGGTATGACTAGCCTTTCAACCCTCATCGCGAGTGTGAGACCGTTATCGATTTTCGACTACGTTCCTCTGCTAAACAGAGGCACGCGTCGAAAAAACCGTTTTTGCTGGTTTTGGTCCACGCCGTTTCCGGTAGCCCCTAAAGGGGGCCGTTCCCCTATCCGCCACCCAGGAGACGCGCCCGATGGGAGACCAGCAACTCCACACGGGTTAATGCTGGGCCTGCGCAACACTTTTTCAATATACGTTTTTATAACCGGTCGACTATCTTACGTCTAACGTTTCTACGCGATTTAGTCCCAGGTAAATTAAATTAAAAAAACACAATTATAGCCTGAGCGAGAACTCAGAACTTTCTGAACATCAAATAAGTAAGCTGCACTTAAACGGCGGCGACGTGAAAATAAGCGTTAATTATTACGAATTAAATTATTATCTTATCTAACTCGTTCATAAACGGCAAGATTTAATATTATGAAATGCCGTCCCGTATGTTCCCAACAATTTCACGGTTACTCGTGGATTGAGAACAGTCATATCCTTCATAGATCTTGTCGCCGTTATACGCCTTTTATTTTCTTAAATAAAATTACACCGGGATTTGGAATCAGTTAGAAGAGGGAGCGATAGAAGTAGAAATATATGTATGTAAATTATATTACAAATATCATAAATGCTGTTCGCGAAGATATTTTAACGTTTTTAACAGTTAAAGCTTACTTAATTAATTTGGCTGAAAATAGGCAATTAAATAGGGCCATGGTAACATGAACATGCCAGTGATACTTGAATGGTACTTATTACTTTGCAAACTTAGTATTTTAATACTCTCTTCAATAGCTTTGATCTTATTTACAATTAAATAAAATATTTAATATCAACATAAGGTCAATGTTCAGACGTAAATCGACCTCCAAACTGACAGATTTATATCACTAAAATATTCATAGGTTTTAGTGGATTTTAGCAATTTTAATATCAACTGAGAGTTGAGGCAGATCAAACTGGTTGTGGCTTCCTTAAAAACATATACACCCTGTAGTTGGCTATGAATGACTCCATTATGAAGCTTTCTACACAGATTTCAGGCTCTTTTTATAGAATAGTCTCGGCAAAAGAGTAATTGGGCTGGCCCAGATGATACACAATACATCAATCACTAATTTACATTAAATACCAATACTAGAAGAATCATGGATGCACGCTGCCGACCTTAATGGAATTGGGAGCCCCCCGAGGCAATTCTTGTGCTTTGGGTCTTCACACACAATGCACGCCCATGCGCGGGGGAACATTAGTCGCGGGCCGAGGCAAACAGTCAGTGTGTATACCTCTTGGTTGCATAACACATTGAGGCCTAAAAGGGCCCGCGAACATTTCCTGGCACCCTTTTCCTTTCCACCCATCCTGAGAACCTTTCTCCATTTCCCACCTTTCCTTACATCATCCTATTCCGCTTCCTTCCCAGGCCCCTGCAGTCGTCAAGCCGGGGGCCTCCAGTATCCCATTCGCAGGTTTCCCCCGGTGTTGACTGCAGGATCACCTACCTAAAAAAAAAAAATGGAATTGGGATAAGGGAGGAGTGTTTAGATTTCGGAAGTCTCACGTATGCGAATGTCTTGGATGTACCACCGCTTTTTCTATTTCTGTCCCCAAACTGCAAGTTATTTTATGTATACTTTATACAACAGTTCAGAGTGAGAAGTGCAATGACCCGCAGTGTTTTGTAATTTTAAGTTCAAGGTGTTTCTACTAATTATAATAGCGTGTTCTTTCTAGAAAATACTATGCATTTATTCGTGTAATAAAATGTATTTTATAATTAAAGCAGCTGTCTTAAAGATACTACAATAAATAATAAAATAGCCGTTGTTTGTTTTCCTTTTCTCCCACAATTTTTTGCCAAACTTTATTTATCGACCCCTTATTTGATGAGTTGTTTTCCCTATAGTTACGATAAACGAATGAATTACCCAAAATCTGTACAATTGTATAAAATTGGAATGACTGTCTGTATGTTGAAATTTTGGTCAAATAATTAACTATTCCTTAGCTCAGAATATTAGTATGGCATACACGCTTCATTGGGATTTCGTTGGCAAGTAAAAACACTTAAAGCAGTAGTCTAGGTATACGTTTTATTTTGTTTTGACCCGGTCGAACCTGCGAGCTATAGCTAGGGGCAAATAAATATTAAAACTAATGGCTTGTGTCTTTTCTTTTACTAGAATGTAATCTAGTAGAAACTTTTTATAGGTTGAAAGTACATAAACAGGAGGCTTACTGTTGAAACTATTATAATTTATTGTGATAAATGACCCTTACGAAATGTTTTATGCTCCATTTTACACCATATTGTATCCCGAATATTGCTCGAATATTCCCGGACTGCCTCGGTGGCGTAGTTGTATTACGGTACGACTGCAATGCTGAGGTCTCGGTTTCGATTCCCGGGTCGGGCAGAATGATATTGAGGTTTTCTAATCAGTATCAGCCTGGAGTCTGGAATTTGTGCCCGATATGATTTGTGCACGTTTGTCATGTATTGCATGCGCCAGATGTGACAATAAACTTTTTTGTTTATTTCTTTCTTTTCATATGGCGATAGGCTCGCCCCTATCACATCATGGGACGGAATAACCACGGCGAACAATGGGTGCACTAGTTGTGCCTCTGCCTACCCCTTCGGGGATAAAAGGCGTGAGTGTGTGTGTGTGTGTGTATCCCGAATGGGATAGGTAGGTGGTAACTACATACAGAATTACTGAACATTTTATGCTAGGCCGTCCACCTGCAAGGTGTACACCCGATTTGATAAAGGTCGCAGGAACACGCTGGATGCAGGCCGCTTTTGACAGATCCATCTGGAAATCTTTAGCGGAGGCCTATGTTCAGCAGT
The DNA here is from genome assembly GCA_947568825.1 of Sphinx pinastri. Classification (NCBI taxonomy): domain Eukaryota; kingdom Metazoa; phylum Arthropoda; class Insecta; order Lepidoptera; family Sphingidae; genus Sphinx; species Sphinx pinastri. The sequence continues at coordinate 1,366,550 of OX387617.1, forward strand.
GGACGTCATGTGGCTGATGATGATGATGATGATGAGAGTAGAATTTTCTACCATATTAGTATAGCTATTTGGAAACAATTCTTAATTTCGAATCCCAAAACACACTTGAATTATGAATTCTCGATTTTACGATCAAACCCCAGACTTCGTACGCCCCCTAAAATTCCCCCCAATCTAATTCTCATTACTTTCATAAGGTGGTCAAAGCTGTATTTATTGAATGTGATGGCGATGGTGACTTACGCCTTAATTTAATTCTCTGGACAGGCAACTTTATATGTCTTGTCTGCCAGATATTTTCTCTTCCCCTATTAAAATAGGGGGCGAATCGACGAAATATGGGTGCATAAGTTCCATCTGTGCCTAGCCTTCCACGACGAAATAACGTCAATCCCACATTAGTGATATAAGGGTAGAAAGTAAAGATCATTATAACACCCGTCACAGGCAGGCAACAAGCGTTTCCCTATAATACCCTCGGGATGCGCACCCGTATCATTGTGCGATGTTGATTTATATCGCGTAAGGGTCTCGTATTGTAAGGGGTCACGAAATTAGACACATTCATCATAATTTCACAGGTTAAGGGGTGAGGCAGGGTTGTTTTTCCTTTTTATTGGTCCCATTGGTATTTTAAGGGATTATTGGGTATGATTTGAGGGTTTTGTTTTGATTGTGTTGTCGGTGTATTTTATTGTTTACACTCATATGAAAAAGATGTTTTTTCGATGGATTTTTTAATTTTATCTGCATTATTATAGAAGATTATATTTTGTAGTTCCCAGGTAATTTCTGAAATACAAAAACAATATTTGCTTTTTATGCATTTACTATGAAATTTATATTTAAACATATCAATAAACTACGTAATTTTTCCATCAGCATATAATAATTAAAATATTAGTCTTTCAAATGAAAACTTAATTTTCAAACTTGCAACTTCAATTTCTAGAAAGGTAGAATATTTCTCACAAATACCTTGTAAAAGCTCGAAAAGCAGTGAAATGTGACACGTACGTCCCTCAACCAATTAACGAGATGTCTACAGTGAAGTGCCTTTTGTCAGCAGGTATTATATGAAACAATATATAGTGTGAAGCAATGCAAAGTCTTGAATAGCGGAGATACGCTGAAGACATAATTATTTGACTGCAAATTCTTGTGAATTTTGAAGTAGTAGCGCCAGGCTATACAATGTATATTTCCACTGTATGTACCACTGTATGTATAGTATCACTGTCTCAAAAAACCAATGCTTGCTGTTGTATATCATACTGCGAGTGATATTTCTGGTTGTTCATACGTATTCATTTTCTAAAGCCTTAATACCTTTCCTTTAAGATCATTGCATCCATATATTATGTTCCGGAATTATAGACGATTATATATCATAATAATATTAAGCGATCTTCATGTCTGTTCGTCTATTAACGTCGCAGAAAAAACAATTGCAAGCCCTTCGATATTTGAAACTGGGTTTCAAATATTCAATTAAATACAAAGTCCAACCCTATTGGTCACAAAGTAATTTCAAGGACACGCGTTACAAATTACCAAAGTTTGGAAGAATTCCTTACTCTATCTAGTTTGTCATAAATCTACATTTTCCAATTAAGTACATAATGTTTCTGGTTCAGGAATCCAATTACTTCCTTAGTACTTTCACGAGTAGTCATTGTTAGTACTCTATTGTAAAGTTAGTATATTCTTACGTTCACAGCGTCTGATAATAAAATAAAGGATCTCTAAATTTTTTAATGAGTTCAAAAGTGAAAATAAAACAAAAGAAAAAATATACTGTTGATAACTGCAGAACACTTAGTGCGTGGGAGAACTGAATGTCGTTTTTTGTTGTTGGTTTTTTTTATGCTTGCTCGGTAAAGCGACCCCAATGCATCTGGTGGTAAGTGGAGTGGGATCTAAATAGAGTGATGACTGACGAGAGATGATTCCTCACCAGTTGGCATAATTATGCCGGCCTATTCGAAACCGGATATACACAGGCTGATCACTATAACCAGTTTTACACCTTGTGTACGGTCCTCGCTATGCAGGCGGATAAAAACCCACCATCACTAATTAGTGTAACTACAAGTTTGTTAAACCGAAAGTCAGTCCTCACAGGGACTATTAGATCATGTTACGGTAAGTAGTAACCAGTCCCCATACATACCCATAATGCTTTTTTTGTTAATTTATTCTTGTGCATGGATACAAGTCCTTCAGACGCATACTTGTTTCTTTTTTTTATCCTCAGTAGTATGTCGAAGTAAAGCAGTGGCTACCTTACCAAGACTTTATAGAGGAGTTTTGGAGACAACAAAAAAACACTTGATTAGCGCAGTTGTTTCAATTAACTTCATTTGAGCCCTTTAATAGAACTATATTGGATAATATACCACCATAATTATGCAATATAACACTAAGTATCACCAAAATAATGAATTCAAACAAGAGCACCTCATGACCCTTCAGTTCCCGCCAAAACTCCACGCATACTGCTAGAGGAGTAGTGTTGCCAGTGGCTTCAACTAAATTGAAGAGACTGTCAGTTTCATAGTGATTGTACAAAACTAGGTCTCTCCAAAAGATTTAGGGGAGGCTTATGTTCAGCAGTGGACTTAATTTGGCTGATGATGATGATGTATAATATTGACAGCTTATTACCGCCATTTTGTTGCGTGTGTCTAGTACAACGGCGTCAACGCGATGCCTTAAGGAAAGAAAGGTTTTCGAAGGGAATTTCTTAAGTGCCGATGAATCATCCTTTTTACATTATCCAAGCATTAAGATTTCGAACCTTAAAAAGGAAAAAAAATTGAGAGCCGTTATAACGCTTATCAATAAAGGAATCGAATCGAAGACCCCATTTCGCGAGTCCAACGCCCTTTATACGGTCATCTGTCATACTAAAACACGTTTATTACTTCGAATGTTATGCAATTACGGTATAATGTGCCATAAATTAAGATATGTAATTTGGTACATTCAAGTACGAATTGACGATTTTTTATGTTGTTTTTTTTTTTAACGAAAGAATGACACGTTGTTACGGAGCTGAGAACTGGGTTGGTAACTACTTCGTTTATTTCATTTTTATATTATAAATATTAAAGTTTGAAAAGATATTTTTTTTATGGCATGAATGACGGGACGAGCATGCCGTCGCCTGATGGTAAGCGATACGACCGCCCATAAACAGTAGTGATCCATACAGCACCTTGAATTACAAAGTACTGTGTGGAATTCCACTGCGCTCGTTATCCTGAGACATAAGATGTTAAGTCCAGAGATGTTCAAGATACTTTATAAAAGTATCTGAAATACAAGTTAAAAGATACATGTAAATAAAGGATTTGAGATACCAGATACAAGATACTTTTGAAAATGGTATCTAAATACTAGATACAAAATACGTATCTTCTAAATACTTTTTTCAAATAAGATACCTTTTGAATTTATTTATTTATAGCCTTGAATGACGAGACGAGCGTGCCGTCCGCCTGATGGTAAGCGATACGACCACCCATAAACAGTAGCAACACCATCCAGCACCTTGAGTTACAAAGTACTGTGTGGCATTCCACTGCGCTCGTCATCCTGAGACATAAGATGTTAAGTCTCATTATGTCCAGTAGTTATACTGGCTACAATGTCCTTCAAACCGAAACACAACAGTGCATGCAAACTGCTGCTTGGCGGTAGAAATAGACATTGCGGTGGTGGTCTCTCATATGTAAGAGTGCGTCTCGGTGGTCCGTCATACAATGCCATAAAAAATTCAAATGTTGAACGTTTCAGATTTTAGAAGCTACTGTGTTTATTAAAAAATATGAGCAAAAAGTATTAAAATTAGGTTCTGCTGATTTAATAAAGTTCATTGAGATTTATCGGAATCAGGAGACACACTGAAAATCAAAATTATAAGACTCACTGCCCTCATGTTTTCAAAAGAAGACAGAAACCAGTTGAATACAATGTTTGGTTAACCAATTATAGCATGTGCTTTTTACACAAACAAACCAAGAATGTTACGTGTTGATTATTTAAACCATGCAAGTCATATATTGCTTCTATTTAATTGTATGCAACAGGCAAGAAACCTGCAACGTGTATATGGGCCTTAAATGAGCCGTTAATGTAAATGCATAGATAATTAGTAAAAGTATCTTAGCAAATTAAGTATTTATAAAATACTAAGATACTAAAAAATTGTATCTAAATACAAGATACAAAATAAAAATTCAAAAAGTATCTTAGATACAAGATACTAAATACGTATTTTGTATCTTGTATCTGTATTTCAGATACTTGTATCTAGATAAATCACATCTCTGGTTAAGTCTTATTATGTACAAAAGTTACACTGGCTACAATGTCCTTCAAAACGAAACATAACAGTGCATGCACACTGCTGCTTGGCGGTAGAAATAGACATTGCGGTGGTACCCACCCAGACGGACTCTTACATATGAGAGACCTACCACCAGTAAATGTTAAAAGATATTATGTGCTGTTTGGTTCTATAGACATATTTTGTAAATAGAAATGGTAGGCATAAGTAGTGTAGATGGCGCATAGGCAGGCAAATCATTGAATTCTTATCCTATTAATAAATTCGGTATAGAAATTATATGCGTTCGGATCCATGAGTAAACATTTTTATAAAATTAATAGACAATTTATGCAGGTTTTATTATTAGCTCTCTGGAGATATCGGAATTATCATAAAATATAATAATATTAATCTTCATTGGCGTTAAGTATCAGAACATTTATCTTTAGTATATTACAAATAAGTTATTATTAACTTCGATCTAAATATCTTGCCCTGGATATATTCACCCTTAAGTCTGCCGTTGCAGGATAAAAACAATCCTCACCATCTGGCCTCTAACTCAAAGGAAACCAGTAACTGATACAATCAGTGGCACTGGACGGCAGCCAAGTGCAGTGTCGCGCGGTCGCGTAACTCCTACCTATTGTGTTCTTAGACTATATTTGACACATCTCGTAGTGTAACCGTCGGCTTGGCGTCTTGCCTTCGAAATTCAGAATTTTCTTAAAGTAAGTATAAGAGTAAATTTGGGCAAAAATGTGTGTGTTGGTATAAGGAATTGCGATTTTGGAGCTATGAAATGCGACTGTTCTGCATTGAATTGGAATTGAATAGAGTTTAATTTTAGTAAGTTAGATTACGATGGTGGTTTTGAGAGGATGTTTTAGCTGAAGTGAGGTATATTATGACTCCATTACCTCTATGGTGACACACTACACATGTTTGATTATAAACATACCAATTACCTTCCAAGGGTAACTATCACTAGCATATTTCAACCAGTCAATCCCATACCGTGTAAATTATCTACGAACTAGATAAATAGAAAGTCCTTTGCTGACCTCTAGAGAAAACAGTACCACTGCTTCGTTTATTTCTAGTGCAAGTGTTGGTGCAAGCTTGAAGAGCACTAAACAGTGTACTCGTAATTACTGAACATTTAGAGACGTAACAGCTAAGGTTCAAGCTGAGAAGCATCATCTTCAGCCACACGAAGTCCACAGCTAAACAAAGACCTCCCCTAAAGATGAAGACAAGGAGTACAATGCCCTAAATTGAAAAAAAAACATATTCTAATCTAAGTAACTTTATTGAAAAACTTAGTTTACACACACACATACACATATACTCACACCTTTTATCCCCGAAGGGGTAGGCGGAGGCGCAACTAGTGCACCCGCTTTTCGCCGTGCGTATTCCGTCCCATGATGTGATAGGGGGTTAGCCTATCGCCATATCGGGCACAAATTGAAGACTCCAGGCTGATACTGAATAGAAAAATCCAATATCACTTTGCCCGACCCGGGGATCGAACCCGAGACTTCAGCATTGCAGTCGTACCGTAGTGCAACTACGCCACCGAGGCAGTCACTTAATTTACCTCATCATTAAAAGCCAAGTCAAATACAACTCAACAAATGTAAGTAATACAGAAGTTAAGTAGCGTTTATGTCTGCCGCGAAATTTATCACCGCTATATCCTGATCATTTTTATTCCACATTCCCGAGTTGGGATGCTGCGTGGAATTTTCCTTGTTCCAAAAATAACGTCTCAGGTCGTTTAACTTCAAGGCTGCAGGCATTTTGATTATTCAAGCAATTATCCTTGGAGAAACAAGGTATGTTGGGGAAAACGGTGTGTTTCTTATTATTGAGTTGACAATTACCATTGGATATGGCTACAACGTGCGTACTAACACAAAGGATTTATGAATTCAGACAGTATTTTTTTAATGGTGATGGTCTCTATTAAGCGATTGAGCTAATTTTTGACCCAGAAGTGATCACACTTGATTAAGAATAAAATGTAATAAGTATTGATTCACAAAATACGTTGCATCGTTTCACGATTGCTACAATTATGTCGGACTTTACTACTGGTTTTACAGCGGGAGACCCCGAAAGCTAATTTATCGACACCATTTACCTTTGATGAACAATGATCGCTATCCATTCGTGCTTAAAATATATCTTTTTTGAATTCTGATTTGACACAGTTGTGTCGGTCTGTTTGTACCGGATGTACAGTCAGCAGCATAAGTACTACTTTTGTGTTCTTACTAATCTTTTTTTCTCTTCACAAAAATGAAATAAAAGGTATTTACTTTACTTCAAACGAAGAAAAAAATATTTCAGTTTAACTTAACGCGTATATAGGCGATTAGAAATTTTGGTTTGTACAGATACTTATGCTGCTGACTGTACACAGGCTGATCCCAAAACACGGCACATTTAAGAGGGCCATTGTAGCGGGTTTTAGCACCTTATCTACGGTGGTCGCTATTCGGGTGGATACAGGATATATTATCCTATGACCAACTATTTAAGCTTTTGAGGAGCCCACTACTGCTTCTGACAATTACAATCAAGTTAGCGATATTCATTTTGCCCACTGCCACCGTTTTGTTGTTGGAAAGTATAATTTTTTTTTTTCGAAAATAATACATACAAAAAATCACTGCAAAATTTCGACACGTGTCCTCACTGTCCGTGTTGTCAAAAAATCAACATCTTTTTTTATTTCCAATTTTGTCAGCCGCAATTCCAATAAAAGTTCAAACGTTATTTATATTTAGATCGGGAATTTTTTTATGGGAGCCTTTATTGAGATTTTTCGTTTTTAACTTGAGGTCGGGGTCGGACCTTGCCTTACGGATCCGTGGTTCATTACCAACTGAACTTAAGGTCATGTACCTCGGAACGGGTCCTCGGACATATTTTGTAACAACGTTACCATATACCCGCCTACTAAAAAGTTAAAGATAATAATGCATAATTATAAACTAAACTAGTTAAAGGTGGCTTATGATTTGAGTATAAACATAAGTGAATGTATGATTATCTGTTCAGAACTGTTTCTTCTTTAAACTACTTATTATATTTGGCATTCCGAGTTGTATTGGGTTGTCGCCCCAATCCATCAAATTTAGAGGGGTTTTTGATGATTTTACATCTTGAAAACAGCATTAAAATTAGTCGAAACTCGAAAAATTTAGAAACAAACAAAAAAGTATGAAATAAAATATTTGTTTATAATATCGTAGCCGTTCTGTATTTACGGATTCTAGTTTTGTGCAATCCAAATTGCAGTAATAAACATAATCAAATCAAAATAACTGATTGTCTGTGTTGATTAAAGGTAGTTGTTGCACCTATTAAGTACCAATTGATTTTTAGAACACGTTAAGAAATTCCAGACTTCAATAAACAAACTTTACTATTATATAATATTATGTATCAAAACCAGCCTGGAGTCTGCAAATGAGCCCGGTGAATGGCATTAATCCCGCCTTCCACTGCTTGAGACCTAACAAAGCTGTCGAAACGTAAGCGTCTTAGACAGCTGCCTACCCCTGGAATAGGACATAGGCGCGGTACTATGTATGTAATTGTACGGTGCAGCCGTACAAATTTGCGTCCTCAGCATTTTATTCTATTACAGCCAATATCGGTAATATTTAGCTTCAGTTCGCGTACCGCTGAGCCGCGCGTGCTCATCAAGCAATAATTATCAATCAACAATCAGTCATCATTAAATCATTAACATGAATAGTGCTAAGTTATATCAATAAACTGTTGAACATTTCCATCAAGTGTTGTTCTTTATCATATCATCATCAAAATAAATTATAAGGTGTGTAGTGCTGAACATAGACCGTAGGTACAGTAATTTTATATAGATTGAATAAAACTAAAAATCAACACTCATTTTAAAGTTGGCAAGAAAATTTAAAAAAGTCAAGTTGTTGAACGCATTGAAAGTTCCGATTGAAAATGAACAGAACATTTGCCGATACAAAATCATTTGTTACATAACTGGAAAGTATAGTTAAGCTGGGTGTAGGAATAAGTCCTTGTTTAATTTTTTTATACGTGAATATTAGCCTAGTAGCATTTTGTCTAGTTTTTAGTAATAATAATATTTTTTTAACAATCTTTTACCTAGTATTAGTATTTGGTATTATAATATTAACGCATAAAAGGTTAGCAATGTACAGATCACTGTAATCTTGTAAACGTAAAGTAATGCTTATTTTACTTTCAGATTTAAAGTTCTATGTAGCCTTATTATTTACGGCCAGGCTTACCCCAGGAGTGGCCGATAACCTCCGGTCCGCAGTCCGCAGGTCCAAAACACAAGGCACACACCTCTGATATTTCGAAGTTATGTGCGTATTGTATATCAATAATTATCGGTGAAGGAAAACATTGTGAGGAAACCTACATACTTGAGGATTCCCCAAAAAAAATAAAAAAATAGAATGTATGTGAAGTCTGCCAACCCGCACTAGGCCAGCGTGGTGGATTACGTCCTGAACCCTCTAGGTAGTAGAGGAGGCCCGTGCTCAGTAGTGGACAGTATATAATACAGGGCTGGTATGCTATGGTTACCCCAGGAAACCAACCATCTCATATCATTTTTCTGTCCAGGATAAAAATACTCGAGCCTCAAAAATATTCCCAAACATTCTCATATTCCAACCATGCATCCCTGCCTAGAAGTTTCAAAGTATTTGCATGCAGGTGCGACATGCTTACCTACCAGAAACTGCTACGGTTTAAAATTGGTTTTATAATCAACCAAGGTACAAAACTCGTATCTTTTATGACCTTCATTTTTTATTAAAAACGTTATTCCGCTAGAGTTAATAGTTAGTTTTCTGTGGCGTTTTATGAACGAAGACGAGTTTCACGTCTGCTAAAGTTGGTCAAAATGGAATATGACAGTCAGTTTCAAAATGTCATATTAAATGGACTGGTTAGATTGGAATGGTATAACGTGTCTCACCAAGTCCGAGGAATTACAGAGAAAATCTTTTTCTTCTTCTATCTGCCCTTAATTGAATATGGTGTCGATGGCACAAACTTTCGAAGTAAGAACTTTGAAGACAATCAATGAAATCTTAATTTCAATTCGCTATAAATATTTCCTTTTTTCGTAATCGATTTTAAATCCATCGATTGCCCTACCATTCCGAATTAATCAAATTAAAACTCTTCAATGCCCCAGACCGTGAATTGAAGGGTGATGATTTAATTACATTCCAATTATAAAGTTTCAAATAACTTGAAGTTACTGTGTTCAGTGAAACGCAGCAATACGCCTTACAATTGGGAGATTTTTATCAAATCCTTTTTAAATGTAAGATATGAAAGGTGTCTGTAGAGAGTGTTTCTTGGAATTGCAAAAATACTATTTATATCTGCTTATAATTTTTTTTAACAGTACACAACCTGAATGGTTTAGAAGTTTCTAGTGACTTATTCTGTTTGATCTTTCGTCTGGAAAATCAAATCTGTGTGAGTTTTGCGATTCGCAAAAACCACATCTGAATTGGGGATTTGAAATGGGGTTTACCTCCCCATGGAATTAAATGCAAGTATTTCGAACACTAGTTAAGTTTTGCAACTACGGTTGTTTATATGCAATTCAGAAAACCTCATCATCAGTCACATGAAGTCTACCTTCGACCATAGGCCTCTAAAGTTTCCACAAGGACCTGTCAAAAGTAGCAAGAACTCATGTAAACATATTTGTTTACTTGGATATGCGTGTCAGACGTCCGTCCACAAGTGCATTGGGAAATTGCCTTCACGCGGTATTGTTAGACGCGGTTAGTATGCGACTGACAGGCCGTTATATCTACCCGATTGCGGACACAAAGGAGTGTTATGTGTTTACGTACGTTATGACCCATTGTTACCTGAGTACCGATTAGGAGTAATTGAAGTAATATTATTTGTTTGCCAAGGGAAATAGTGGCAATGAAGACAGGATATTTATGGGACTCTAAAAGGGTATAGTAAGTAAGGAAGTTGCCAATACTTACAACGTTTTTAGCCTGTGTGTATCCGAGTCAGCGATTTATTTCCGACTTTCTTATACCCTACGGAAAGATGATTAAATTGACCTTATTCCACACACCAAGAGTGGTTGACGTAATACTTTTTCTCAAACACACAGAACTACAAACACACCCCCTTTGTACCCGAAGGGGTAGGCAAAGGTACAACTAGTGCACCCGCTATTTACCGTGTGTATTCCGTCCCATGACGTGATAGGGGGAGAGCCTATCGCCATCTAGAACTAAGGATTAGGCAGTCTTTTACCGGCTATCTGCCACACAGTATTCCTTTGAGGAATCGAATCCTGGGCAAATCACCTTAATAAACTAGTGCAGTGGAGTGCCACGCAGTACTTTGAAATTCAGAGTTCTGTGCGGCGTTGCTACTGTTTATGGGCGGTTGTATCGCTTACCGTCAGGCGGACGGTATGTTCGTCTTGTCATTCAGTAGAAAAAAACTCATAAAATGTTGCCTGACCAAAGAATAAAACATGGAATCTCTTATACCAGTGATTGTTAACCTGGGGTCCGCAGACCCCTGGGGGTCCGCGAGTATGTGTATGGGAGTCCGGCAACTTATCTATGGACATTTGAATTAATAAATAAATCTGGTGCGGAAATTTTGCTAACGCAAGTAGAAGACGAAATGGTTAAAAACCTCCGCAGTTTGAGGTTTTGTTTTTGGGATTATTTTTCAGAACCCGACAAAAATAAAAACGCAGATGTTTCAGATATCATCGGCTTGACAACGGTCCAGGAAAATCAATTAATAAAAATATCATCTGATTCAGCTTTGAAACGTAATTTCAAAGAATCTTCTTTATCAAGTTTTTGGGTAAATTTAAATAAGTTTATAAAGAAATATCAGAAGAAGCATTGAAACGTTTACTGCTTTTCTCATCTACACACCTCTGTGAAAAGGCATTCTCTACTCTTGTATTATCTTGTATATATCAAAAACAAATACACGGACAGATTACAATTGGAATCCGATTTGGAATTGCAACTGAGTAATAAAATCAACCAAAATATTACTAATTTAGTTGCAAAAAAGCAGCACCAACCTTCACATTCATACAGTATATTTTATGTTTATAAAAAAATATTTTTTTGTAGTACTAAAATAAATTGTCCTAAACTTATTCCTGTATTTTTTATTAAGGGCGTCCTTGAAATTGTGCTTAATTTTCTAGACAGCCGTGGACTGAAAAAGGTTAAGAAACGCTGTCCTATACCACAGTCCATAAACGCAACTTTTAAACCAAGAATACAAGGTTCATAATATTCGTACGTTAAATTCAACATTCCATTTACTGCGAGCGTTCTGAAATGTATTTATCACGGCAGATATTTGTTCATTTTCGAACGCGTTGGAGTGTTTGAACAAAGTTATTTGATCACTATGAATTTGATATTACGCGAGACGATCAATACGATGTGCAAATAGTTCACATATACTTTTTGAGGATTTATCTGGTATAGTAGGTAGTATCCTGTGTTGATAGATACTTGGAGTTTTGTTCTCGGTACTGCCAAGTGATTTAGATGGGGAAAGTGCAATGCAATCCGAATATTATTGTCACCAAAATTCTGTCTTACTAGATACACCGGCCAATTCTGGGAAGTAGATCGTCAGAATGAGCTACTAAGGCGAGTTGTTCATTATTATAGTAGGTATATAGCCAGTAAACGAGCAAATGGGTCCATGTCCAATCCTACTAATATTATAAACGCGAAAGTTTGTAAGTATGGATGCCTGGATGTATGGATGTTTGTTACTCTTTCACGCAAAAACGACTGAACGGATTTCGATGAAATTTGGCACACGGGTAGATTATATCCTGGATTAACACATAGGCTACATTTTATCCTGGGAAAATATAGAGCGGGACTTTTATCCAGGGAAAACTCATTCCCGCGGGTGGAGCCGCGGGCAAAAGCTCGTTTGTTAATAAACAAACAAGTATAAATTCCCAATTCCCAACTTCACACATTTCGAGAGGCCATTTATTATTATTCTTTTGCTTTTATAAATCTTCGAACGGTGTCCAGTTCAGGCCCTCACATTTTAGGGTTCCTTTCGAAACTTGACCTTTGGGGCATCTAAATTCCATATCATGTTTAAAGTTTGTCACAGGATTTTCTGGTCTTGAATTGTTAATTGAAAAATAAGCATTGCGTTTAAAACAATAAGGGCAAATATTTATTCATACCATATCAGTGTAGATAGAAGTAGAGTGGCAAATATTGGCATTATTTGTGATTTCACTAGTGTCGAGCCAATGTGTGATATTCACTACAAATCTTTTAATAGCCCGGTGGGTAATAGAGGTATTCTACTGCTGAACACTGTATTTACAGGTGTTATGAGATAACTTTGCCGTGCCAGGATGATTAAGGCGAAGGAACCGCGAATAAAATTTATTTACACTCCATCTTCTTTTTGGGTCTTTAATTTATTGCTCACAGCACCAAAAAAGAAAAGCAATTTTATTAGTTTACAGTCCAGGTGAAATAAAATTAAGAGATTGATCGTATTACGTGATCGGGTGTCGAACCATCATAAAATCTGTTAGGACCTTTAATTAATAAATTATTTTACAACATATAAAGATGGGTAGGCTGTTATTACTTTCAAAGGCAAGGACCACTCTTACAAGTTTCTTAGCCAATTAATCAAAAGCCACTCAATGGATTTAGATGAATTAAGGTATAATGGTACGAGTGGAGGCAAGCGCAGCGTCGTCCGTCCACCTGCGAGGTGGAGGACAACTTGATAAAGGTGGCAGGGACACGCTGGATGCAAGCCGCTTTCAACAGGTCCGTCTGGAAATCTTCAGGGTAGACCTATGTTAAGCAGTGGACTTCATGTGACTGATGATGATGGTGGTACATCAATAAACCAAGCCCTGGATGGACACATAGTGTAATTTTATTACCGGAAAATAACTTTTTAGTATAATCTATTAAGTAATAAAGTTCTGTGCCCTGGAATCGAAAGCGAGATCTTCGTCTCAGCAGTACACTACTCCTATGCCATTACTGCTAACATTATCTTTTATAATTCCATTATTAATTTTGTGATGAAATTTTAAAGCATTTCACCATCTCTTTGAAGTAACCAAAATTCTTTTAACGGTCTGCCTATTTGTGATTCTTTTTGAACAAACAGATATATGCACGGAATCGAAGCGTACAACGCAAAGCAATATCGGGAATGCAAGGCAGACATTGGAGTGGTATTTAATTATTCAGTGCTTTTTGGGTCTAGCCAGCTGCTCTATTTGCATTATTTGAATCTTACTTCTTCTTTACATACATATTTTAAAACAAAGTCCCCTTCCGTGTGTGCCTGTCTGGACGTGATAAACTCAACAACTAAGTACTGACTCTTATTCAATTAAATTTGGTATGGAGATAGCTTGTGTCCCTAGGAAGGACTATTTATCTTGGGAATATATTTCACGCGGGCGCAGCCACGAGCAAAGGCTACTATTATAAAGGAGGAAATTAGAAAAGATTGTATCTTTATAACCAGTTAATGCTAACATCGCTGGATTAATTTGGCATACTCATAGACTATACTCCGGATCAATATAAAAGTAGACTAGTTTTTATCCCGGAAATCTACAGTTAGAATTTATTCCGGTATGTATTTCACGCGGGCGAAGCGGCGACAAATATGATATAGTTAAGTACTAAATTGGCCACGTAGATCTAAAAATAAGATTGTATCCATATGAACTTACCTGCAATACAAGATCGTGACAAGAAAATCGGAAAAACCAAAATGGAAGAATACTGACGATTAAAAGCTATATTTAAAATGACCTTTAACTACATTAGTGCCTCCCATAAATGGTCTATGTTTGTTATATATTTATTTAGTAAAGTCATTATGTCCTTATGTTTTTGTCGCTATATCATTATCGCTGGAGTCATCGCTGACTCAAGCCCGTATGAACTAAGGGCACCCGCAAACAGTTGAGTCGAAGCGCAGTCGAAATGTAGTCGATAGCGGTTTATTTGGCTGTCGTGCCACATATCTTATCTACAGAATTAAATCAACTGTCGCAATTTTTTTTTTTTTTTTTTATTGCATTGAATGACGAGACGAGCATGCCGTTCGCCTGATGGTAAGCGATACGACCACCCATAAACAGTAGCAACACCATCCAGCAACTTGAGTTACAAAGTACTGTGTGGCATTCCACTGCGCTCGTCGTCGCTCGTCGTTGTCTCACTATGTCCTGTAGTTACACTGGCTACAATGTCCTTCAAACCGAAACACAACAGTGCATGCACCCTGCTGCTTGGCGGTGGAAATAGACATTGCGGTGATACCCACCCAGACGGACTCTTACATATGAGAGACCTACCACCAGTAAATTAAAAATTATTAAATTTAAATTTATTTAAGCAAATTTTTATACGGAATCAGTATCAATCAGTACGGTGCAGTGAAGTAAGTATACACTTACTGCACTACCCCTGATGGCATGCGGAGTTGTATCCCCATAAAGTGTAGACTGTAGATTAACGGGAGATGATTATTCTGTGCCAATCGACACAATTATGCCGGCCAGTATGAAACCGGATATACACAGACTGACTCCGGAACACGACACACTCACATGGTGCACTATAGCAAGTTTTACACCTTGTACGGTGATCGTTATCTGGGTAGATTCAAATATCCCGTGACTAACAATTCTTATAGCCGTACTGAAGACCGTCATTTGTTATAATATTCTGTTATTATCACTAAGAGAGCGAGTGATTTAAAACTGGACAAGGGTTAAGGGTTAAAGTCACGTCAACAAAATATAATCCCAGACGCACTCGTGGTAACGTTGTAATAAAGGCATAGAATAGAATAATATTTTTCTATGCGTAAAACTATCGGCTTTGTCTCGACTCTACGTCGACTTCGTTAGCGACCAGCCTAACATATTGACGTAATGTAGGTACATTATTTACATGACACATAAAATTACCTACGCTCGCTGTCTACCCATGATGAATACTAATATAATGATTAGTAGAGCACGTGTCCTGAAGTGAAGGAAAAAATGACTGCTTTACCTTTTATAGATGTATGTGACGGCGATTATTATAATAATTATTTGTATTTGTATTAGGCTGCCACGGTGGCGTAGTTGTATTACGGTACTGCAATGCTGAGTTCTCGGGTTCGATTCCCGGGTCGGGCAAAGTGATATTGGATTTTTCTAATTAGCATCAGCTCGGAGTCGGGAATTTGTGCCCGATATGGCGATAGGCTCGCCCCCTATCACATCGTGGGACGGAATACGCACGGCGAAGTTTGGGTGCACTAGTTGTGCCTCTGCCTACCACTTCGAGCATATAAGGTGTGAGTACATACACACATGTGTGTGGGTGTATTTTTGTGGCCTCACTTTACTTTTAGTTGTCTGCAGCATGAATATGCCGGCTTGCTGTTGCAATTTGTATGTTGCGTGAGATATCATAAGACTCTAAAGCTGCTTACTTTTCCTAACTTCCCTTCCTTTACTTTTTTTTTAGTTATTTATAGGGCCTGCTCTTAATCAGGATCATACTACAAAATATTATCAATACTTTATACAGGTGTAGTCGTAGATATGAAACTTCGTGTGCTTTCTATCACCCAACATCCATCTCTATAGTGAGTGAATCAATTTGAAAGCATAAATGTTGTACTTAAAAGTTGATTCAGTAAGAAAAGTTCTTAAAACGGTTCACATAACTTTGCTACGTCTGTTAATAGAATTAGAATATAGAAATATGTTAGGTACATTAAAATTTAACAGATTAGTAAACATATGATGCACTCGTATCGATTCCCAAATCCCACCGCGGCACCGAAGCGTCCGAAGATATTTAGTTTTTCAATATACCTAATTAACTTTCTTTGTCCTTTATTGATCGAACATCAAAGTATCATGATTGTTGATTTTGTGGCATGGCATGTGAGAGTCGATAATCACGTATATTTAAAATTTTGGCGTTGGCTCCCATTATGAACATTTATATTTTTGATGGGATACTATCTACATTAGCTGTATAATACGATAACGGTCAAATAAAATTTACTTGAAAACGATCTAATGAATTTACAAAACACTCCAAAATTGAAAGCTGATCGATTAAGTAATTATTACCTAGGTGCAAAAGCAATCCTAATATTTTAAAAGAATTTAATAATATATTGTGCTGAGAAACAACTTAATTCATTCAAAAACTCAGTCAAATAGAGAATTTAGTAATATACCGAGAAACAAATACCTATTCATTAAAAAACGCACTCAAATCTAAATCTAGAATTCGACTTAGCATAACTTAGCAAAATATTGAGACAGGATTGTACTTAAATATAATCTCGGGTTTGTCGAAGTAGAAGTCCGTGATGTTCCGTATTTTATTATTTCACAAACTTTGTTCCGGGTTTGTACTTTGCATCCATTAAATCTCGGCGAACCTCCAATTGCATTGAGATGTGAGTACTGATCGTGAAACTTCTAGATGTTTCCCTGAGATTTATGACCGTAAATATGGAAGAGTAATGATGTTGTATATGAATGTTATAGGTTTATTTTATTTTTCACTCAAAATTATCGATGTTTCGAGTGTATTATTAACATCCTTTATTCTAAAAGTTATCTTATCTAGCAGTTAAGTGTATTTATTGTTATACCAAAAATATTTACACCGAAAGAAAACATCGTGAAAAAACGTACCTACAATTTATTTCTATGGGACAAATAACGTTGTTACAATTAAATATAATTTACGAGTACCTTATCAATTAATTTACCTACAGCTTATCAATTTTACTGCCTACTGACATTGTAGCCAATGTAACTACTGGACATAATGAGACTTAACATCTTATGTCTCAGGGTGACGAGCGCAGTGGAGTGTTACGCAGTACTTTGTTATTAAAAGTAAAAAAAAAATGCTTCCGAATGACGAGACGAGCCTACCGCTCGTCTGATGGTAAGTGATAAGCCCATAAACAGTAGCAACACCATACATAACATTTAATTACAAAGTAAAGCGTGGCACTTCACTGCGCTCGTCACCCTGACACATTAGATGTTAAGTCCCAGAATGCCCAGTAATTACGCTGGCTACAATGTCCTTCAAACCGGAACACAACAGTGCATGCACATTCGGTGGTACCTATCCAGACGGCCCCGCGCATCTGAAAAACCTACCACCAGTTAATCAATGTTTATTGCAGCAAAGTGCACACACTGGATTTTATAGTAAGCCATCCACAAGCTAGCGACTACGAAGTCCAAATATACTAATCAAGTGATAGCCCAACGACGCAACGGTCGCCAGAATTACGCCACCCTGTTATATAAAAACAGTTGCCAGTAAAACGACCCATGGTAGTAGACTGTTATTGGACGTAGGAACGCGATACCTTGTACTGTACAATTAGATAGCGTCTGTCTGTATGTCGTAAAGTTGTTGTCGATGCGAGATTTATTACCTCTTGAAATGGTCATGTGTTTTGTTTGTCCCAATGAAGATTTATCTGATTCTTGTTGTACTAAAATATATAGGTTTTAGATTATATCTAGAGAAACGTAAATTAACTTGGTCGTCACATTAGTCCAGTGGTAGCACAGAGTGAATCATACAGTTTTGGGTTAAATTTCCTGGGGATACCGAAATCTATATGTTTTACGACTTGGGAATACTTAGGTCAGTTTCATGGAATTGAAATTTATGTCCGATGTAGCGATAGGCTCGCCTTATACCCAATCATGTGATAGCAAATAAAAATCCTCACCTGACCCTTCCGGGATTAGGTTGTGTACTGTGTAAATTAAATAAGTTTTCCTACATACACACACTTACGCCCTTTATCCCCGAAAGGGTAGGCAGAGACGCAACTTGTGCACCCACTTTTCGCCATGCGTATTCCGTCCCATGATGTGATGCGAGCCTATCGCCATATCGCTCAAAAGTACCAGACTCCGGACTGATACTGAATAAACAAACCCAATATCACTTTGCCCGACCCGGGGATCGAACCCGAGACCTCAGCTTTGCAGTCGTATCGTAAAATAACTACGCCACCGAGGCAATCCTTAATAAGTTAATAGTTAAGTGTACGGTGCAACCGTACATTTCTTAGGCCAGCAGTTATTCGCTGCGCGTGCGTTCCAATTAATTTAATATAAAGCAAATTAATTTCATGTCACAGCACAGTTCATAATTAGCCATCAAGCCGACTTAACGTTCAGACAACAAGGGCCGCGCGCGCTAGCGTGTCATATCATTGAACTATCTAGTCTATCATCAAGTTCATTACATCAAGGTTTTGGACAATACAAGTTTTATCAGTATTCACAGCATTTCAATTATCACACAAATAGTGAATGATTCACCGAGGGACCGTACAGTATGTTTTCATTTTTTAATATACTCGTTATTAGGTGGTGGCTCTTTCGTAAACATCTATAGCTCGTAAGCGAGAATTACTGGGGAGTCATTTGTTGTGGATTTATTTAGTTCTTTGACAATTCCTCCCAATAGCGTTCAAGCAAAAGCTAAAAATTCCATCTACATAATATTTATCTACGGAATGAATGGGCCAGTTTGTGCGGAGAAGTAGTACTGACTCTTAGGAAACTATGAAAAGACTGTTTGTTGTTGCTCCTCGCGACTGATTTTCGTGAGCAGTGAATATGCTACGGCGAGTAACTTGCCCGTATGGTCATTCAGTTGGGTTGGATTCATCTACACTAATATTATGAAGAGGAAAGATTTATGTGTTTTTATTTTATTTTAGTTTATTTGGGTGGTTCACAGCTAACTATAACAATAATCGAAAATAAGAAATAAATACAATAAGCCAATCACGAGCCACCACAGATAGATTTTAACAGTTAAATTACAATTTCTTTAGTCTAATTACCTTAAAAGTACTTAAGTAACCTAGATTAAGTTGAATACATGCTTTGACGTTCTGTTATAAAAATAATATATAAAATTAAATTATAAAATAGTTAGTCGGCATGAACCTCAACAAAACCTCTGGTTAAAACTTTTTTCCCAAATGCGATGCTGCTACAAAATAGGTCCACGCTCGCAGCATAATTATGGTAGATCATTAAATGCGTTGTGTGTTTGTAACGAATACACTCAAAAACCAATGGACTGATTTCAATAATTCTTTTACCATTAGAATGTTACATTATCTGTGAGTACTGAATAACTTAGACTACTTTTTTTCCCGGGAAATTATAAAGCGGAACTTTTATCCGGGAAAACTTTTTCGCGCGGGCGGATCCGTGAGCAGAAGTCTAGTTTGTTATAAAATGCACTGACCATTCTGGAAATATAATAGGTTATTAGAAAGAAAAGCGATTTATTAGTCACAGTCACGTCTCACAACAAAACAAAAACAATTAACATAAAACAAACACAAAGCAAAAGTAATAAAAAGTACCAAAAATAACAATAGTAAAAACAAAACTATTGATAAATTGGGTAGTCTATAGACTTTACCCTTGGCTGGTCGTGGCTGTGAGATGTAGGTGAACACTCGGCATGTGACACGGTGCAAACAAGGGTACAAACCACACCACACCGCTGATTATGAAGTTATTCAAAGTATGGGCGTCAGTCCGGCTGCCTAATTATACACACAAACACTCACGCCTTTTATCCCAGAAGGGGTAGACATAGGCGCAACTAAGTGCATTCACTTTTCGCCAAGCGTATTCCGTCCCATGATGTGATAGGGGGCGAGCCTATCGCCTTATCGGGCACAAATTCCAGACTCCGGGCTGATACTGAATAGAAAAATCCAATATCACTTTGCCCGACCCGGGGATCGAACCCGAGACCTCAGCCTTGCAGTCGTACTGTTATACAACTACGCCACCGAGGCAGTCAATTTTAATAAAATCTTTTGCAGAATAAAACTTAAAGATATACATACGCTGCAAACGGAATGACGAGATGGGCAAGTAGCTAGCCCTATAGCACCGCTGCTTATAAACAGCACCACGTTAGAAATAAAAAATAAGAAAAATAGAATCATCATTTTTGTAACACTCGCGTACGAAGGACGCGCCCTCCGGGTCTGTAGATCGTTCCATAGCCAGGAAATTTCAAATAACTGAACTCCTCTCATGCGCGTCGTTATTATGCATAAACAAAATTGAAATTATTTATGGGACACATTGTATATTGGTTATTTCTGTTAGAATCAAAAATATCTTATCTAAGTCTTATGGCATCGACTAGCTTCTTCACTTAATTCCAAAAGAACAAACCTTTTCTCCATCGGTTTAAGCAACCCTGCGTCCCACACGTGAGTCCCCAGATATCTGAATTAAATAATTTACAGCACAATTAACTCGCTGAATAATATACCAGTCCAATAGGGATTCTGTCAATATAAATTAAGTAGAGAATGGGCTGCGATGAGCTCGATTAATGGTAAATGGTGATGCAGTACTTAAACGTATGCCACGTAACACTACTTTCGATTGTTGCTTTCGGGAGTTGAATTTTACCTCATTTATTCTTTATTATTTTACCCTTATTAAAAATGTGAGAAAATTTTCCGCTAACTTTTACTTATCTCTTGCATTCTGAATTTGAAAGATTACAAAAACATTATTTTTTTAGAACGCACTTTTTGTATCCTAGACTATTTGCTATCGCCGTCTGGGACTAATAGCAGTGTATTTGGGCTGAAAACAAATACTAGGTTTGATTCGCAGGTCGGGCATTATGTGTGAGGTTTTCTATTTGGAAGACACGCATCTAAATTGCATTGCATGCATGCACTCGGTACTTGTCTGCCTATACCTTTGGAGATAAAAGCGTGAGGTTATACAGGTATATAATATGATTCTTGCTATTAAACTACTTTTTATATTGTACATAAAACATAAGCCTACATTAAATTTGATGTTGCATGTAGTGTGTTTGAAATATACCTAATATTTAAGATACATTTCTCAGCAACACAAATTGACATACAAGTTCAAATGTATTGTGAAAATACTTTTATTTCTTTCATTACATTAAAAATCTTTCAAGTAATTACGGCCGTAGCAATAAAGTTCAATTTTGCGTGACAGACAATGTACTCCACATACTTTATTTCGACATATTAGAGAGATCTCGTGTTTTGCGAGAGCTACAGAACAACTACATTAGCATTTATTATTAAATCAGCCGTTTTTATTTGTTGATGTCGCATTTTGGGTTTGATGGCCATGTAAACGTATACATCTTACTCATTGAAATAAAACTATTTTTTTGGATTTTATCGCGGTTTTTTAATTATATGTTCCCCGACGCTTCTTCTTCTTCAAGTGCCTCTCCATTACTGAAGGTTGGCAGTCAGTTTCTTGAACCTCTTCTTGTCCATGGCTAGACGGAATAATTCTTCAACCGTGTTTATTCCGGTCCACTCCCGTATACTGCGAAGCCATGACTTTCTTCTCCTTCCTACACCTCTTTTTCCAGCTATTTTCCCCATCATGATGGTTCTCAGCGGATGGTACCTATCATGTCGTAGAATATGACCTAGGTACGACACTTTACGTTGCTTCTTACGACGCTTCTTACTCATTTTATTAATGTGAATGTTTGTGCAAATGTTTTTTTTTTTTTTGGATAGGCGATCCTGCAGTCAACACCGGGGGAAACCTGCGAATGGGATACTGGAGTCCCCCGGCTTAACGACTGCAGGGGCCTGGAGGGGACGTGGGAGAGGAATACGGAAGGAAAGGTGGGGGGAGGGAGGAAGGTTCCCAGGATGGGGGGAAAAAGGGTGCCAGGAAATGTTTGCGGGCCCTTTTAGACCTCAATGTGTTTTACAACCAAGAGGTATACACACTGAACTGTGTGCCTCGGCCCGCGACTAATGTCCCCCCGCGTATGGGCGTGCATTGGGTGTGAAGACCCAAAGAACAAGAATTGCCTCGGGGGGCGTGTGCAAATGTTTGGATGTGTGTGTTAGAAGTAAACTTAGAAACCGCTGAACCGATTTGGATGAAATTTAGCACATAGGTAGACCATTTCCTGGATTAAAATATTATAGACTCATTTTACTCCGGTAATTAGCTCCTGTTGGAAATATGCGATTTGATTACCTTGACTTTTAAATAGATGCCATGGGGGCTCAGATGGGTCTATAGATCGCTGCAGTGATGAAGGATTTACAGCGGGCAGGGCTTTTCACGAGGCAAAGTCGAGAGCAACATCTACATTATAAATTAAGAATAGTGTAAATAAGAAAAAAATGTATTTTATTGTAAAAAAAAGCGTGGGGTGCATGGTGTCAATAGATCGGTCCTTGATAAGTATGTTAAATTTCGATTTAATCCGACGTTTTGAAGGGGGTCAAAATCATGTTCAAAGTTTCCGTTACATCCTAACAAACATGTGAAGCTAATAAAAGCGTGTTAATAAATGATAAAGAAGAATGGAAGTTACGGAGTTTGATTGTCTTAACGAATTAAATAACGCGCCGAGCAAGCTTCTGCTCTGATGGTAATGTCGCGACCGTCCATTAACAGCAGAACAGTAACTTTGAAACATAAAGCTGCATACCACTACGTTGCGTTTGTGGTTAACTAGACACTGGCACGGTATAGTGACCCCCCTGCACCTGATAAGTTGAGTAGGGTCCAGACAGAGTGTCGATTAATTATGCCGGCCGGATATATTAAGGTTGATACCGGATCGACATACGTGGGCGAGTATAGCGAGTTTACACCTTGTAAGGTGATCGCTATCCAGGTGGATGCAAATAACCTTCTTCTTCTTCTTCAGCCTTTAGAAGTCCACTGCTGAACATAGGCCTCCCCCAAAGATTTTCAGACCAACCTGCCAGAAGCGGCCTGCATCCAGTGGGTTCCTGCGACCTTCACAAGGTCGTCCGTCTACCTTGTAGGAGGAAATACCCTACCAGCAACAAATGTTCTGTTCCGTGCTTTCCAGCGTTTTTGCCATGCCTATTATTGGAATCAAAATTGACAGCTCAAATGATAGAATTTTATCCGTGGTGCTTTACGACTGGCTTTTCTAGTTGTAAACGTCCCAATACTTGAGGTTAAAATGCCTCCTTAGTTCATGATTTTGTCTCGCGCTTTGCTATGGAGGGAAGTGGACAATTAATATATCTAACTTCTCCCTATCTTTCTATTTGATTAATTTCGTTGCGGGATAAAGACAGACAAGTGTTCCCTGACACTCGCCGAGCTTCACCGCTTGGTGTCATAAAATGCGTGCCATTGCTGATCCTGGCTTACAAGAGCTGTCGTGGCGGGTGTGAAGGCGGAATAGTCTCTGTAAAATGTTCTGTAATTGGCTCCTGAGAATTTTACTAATGTCCGGACTATTCCATATTCTTCTCTGAAGTAACTTCACACTCTAAAAGCTATTTTCTTTATATTTCCTAATTACTTTGTTCATACAGTTTTATATACGAAGAGAGTGTTTCTGTTGCTACAATATTAAAGCAGTTGTTAAAATAAATGTGTGCTGCATGTTTTTAGAATTTTATTAAACAGTAAGTGAAATTAAAATTCTAGGAGTCTTTTCTAAGCTAAATGTTGAAAATGTTTCGTATAGAAAATGTAAATAATAATATGTAATTACTTTTTTAAATGTTACTGTTAATTGGGTAGTTCCCAGTTATGCCAAATTTTAAACAAAGCAACACAATTTATACCTCTGTAGACCACAATACAGAAGAGTATCTATCTACTAATAAAAAATGCTGAAATTTTAAACATAGTTTCAGAGAATAGCTGCGTGATACAGAAAAAAATATTGTATTTCTAGAACTTAAAATTAAGTTCTTTTATGCAAAGCAAAATAGTATCTAGCAACATCAGGCGTGTGGGCGGAAACAATTTGCTAGAATTTACAAATAATTCGCTCTGGTATGAACTCGGCTCCAGGTGACGTGTTTTAGTTAAATAAATTTTCGTACATCCAAAATTCAGACTTTAAAAGTAATTTCAGCAGGCTAGACTTCTAAATTGAGCGCGTACGTGCCGAAAAGACAGCGTACAAACGAGTCAACATTATTAAAGCCTTTAATAGAGAATTTACAAATGAATACTACGAATTGTGATTAAAGGTAGTTATACAAGGGTAGAACTATTTTATGCTTTAATAACGCTGTATATGCTATTACTACTGAGTTCTGAGACTCAAATTATTAGGCGGTCATTAGTCTTACGGCCTAAGGTTAAGCCGTCTGTAGAGATAGAAAAAATCGGGCGACCGCTTGGCCGAGACACGAAGCTGCTCACTTAGTGCGGAGCGGCGCACGGCGAAAACAAATGTATGAGGAAGAATGAAGTAAGCCATGAATCGCCACCCGAGCGGCAACGCGAGCGGCTTCTTGCTGAGCGGTAGCGACGAGCGAGTGTGACATATGTACAGATGAACAGGAAGGATGCCCGACACATAGCTCATCGTACGTGCCGTCGGTACCTTTGCTGCTTGCCGCACCGCTCACTGCTAAGCCCAGGTTCATTGCTGAGCCGTAACACTCTCGTAAAGAACACTGCGTGAGAGCTCATTATATAGGGACTATATGCATGCGTATATGCTCCCCTCCTCAACTTTTCAAGTAAGGGAGTAAGGAACTAAATCATCGCGGCATTTAGAGGGGTTTAGGTCGGTAATTCTACCAAAAATTTACATGGAATTCTTGTAATAAAAAACAGATCCGCTTTCTCGCTACGTCAGCTTCCAAAAACTTCTATGTTACTTGCAGACATGTATCCCGTGCTTTAAGAACATTATTTCACGTTTCGATCGCGCGATTAACTCTAATCTTATTTCATTAGATGACTAAAGTGTCTAGAGGGGGCTAAACATGTTTATCAGAATTTATTTGGACTGTGGAGTGAACATTTAACATTCGAACTATATTAAATATATTACAGCAGTTTGTAGACTTACCTGCTACACTAGTAGCCCCGGACACGGGCTGTGGAAAGGGAGGCCCTAAGTTCGACTGCTACGTGGGCTTCTGACACAATTTCTTAGAATCTGAATCATCTAGACCTGGGGTTGACTTCAGGCCCGGTCCTAAAAAACGTATTAATCCCCAATCTCCGTAAATCTATACAACAATCATGATTCTATTGGTAGATGCATTAGGATTCTTTCCCAAACGTACAAACTGCAGTATCACGCATTGGTGCACCAGTAATTGTGATTTAAATATTTAGCATTAGGCGCATGCGGTCGCAGATGGCCGAGGACGTGTTATCACGTCGACATCGCAATTTCCATCGAATGTGCCGCCGCATTCATATGGACGTCATTTCGAAAATATTAATCACAAATGTACTTTATTTTTCAGGAAATATTGTAAGCTGATCTCTCTGGTGTATGGAGTAAGTATAACGGAGGAGTCAAGTGGTTAAAAGTTACATTTTTCGGTGTCATATTGCTGCAGATGATTGATGAATATATTTCTCATTAAGTGAAATTTGTAAATTTCTTTTGGGAAATAAAGTTCTTTTACTTCAAGATAATTAAACGGTGATTAATTGGTCACTTGATGATGAGTGATCATCATGCACATTTATAGTAAGGAATAGATAGATGTAGCTGTCTTTCATAGAAAGGATTTAAGATTAGAAGGGCGTCTAGGAATTTCACTGTCATGTCCGCACCAAAAGCATAATCTTTGCAAACCTTGGTAGACAGTATTACTGGTTGGACTATCAACTCATCACATTGTTGTTGCAGGCAAAAGTGGCCACAAAGCTCCTTGCCACATATCTTCGAATGTAGCCATGAAGATATTTAACAGAAAATCCATTGCAGTTTACACGCAAGACAAACAGCAGTTTTCGGTAAGATTAATTATGAACGCAGAATTCGGACTTCTAACGATCCTCTTGAGATATAAGATGGTTTTTAATTAGGCCGTGGTGGACTAAGACCTAAACTGTCTCAGTAGTAGCAATGCCGTCTCAGTAGTTTTTTAGAAATGAGACAGTACATGGCTGGTATTATTATTACAATTTTCGCAGAATTGATCTCTCTATTGAAGAGACTTAGCTGAGCGAGTAATTTCTAGAGAGTAACAATTGTTTACGTTTGTGAGCCGCTTTATTGCATTATCTCTCTCACATTTTTTAGTCCAAATTCAGCTACGTAGGAATTTTCAGCCTACGACCTCATCTCATCTTATACGATAAATGCAAATATGTGTGAACATGTTCGGATGTTTGTATTAGTAAATGCAGAAACAGTTGAAGAGATTTGAATGAAATTTATCACAGAGAGACATCATATCTTGGATACCTGCAGGCAATACAAAACACCTCCTAAAAGCACACGGTGGAACTTTTATACCAAGAAAGATTTTGACAAGGACAAAGCGGTGAGCAAAATCTAGTTTATAATAGCATACTTATTAAATAAATCTAAAACACATGCACTAGATCTAATAATAGATAGTTTACGTAAAGAACCAGATAATTTACTGGTGTGCAATAGTCCGGGCTGCGGTCACAGCAGCTGTTTGCTTCACAATCCGATCGCTCTCAAACTTCACCAACAAATATCAAACTTAAAACTATACCGATTTGTATCCAATTCATAAATTCCTATCTTCAGTCGTCAGTTTGTTGAGGATATAATATCCGGGCATAAAAATCTGGCTCTGACTACGGGGGACATTTCCTACAATAAAAATAATCACATCAAAGTAAAATATAGGTTACGTTACTCATGGATGGTGTTTTGTTTCTCTTTAGAAGAAACCTATGTTCACCAATGGACTTCATGTGACTGATGATAATAATGATGAAAGGTGTAGCTTGCTATTAGTTAAAATATTTTTAAATTGGTTTAATATTTCAAGAGAACAACTAACTTTAAATTAGAATGAATTGTTTAAATATTAGTCGATTCAGCTACGAATTTCTTTTTAAAAAAATATAACTAATTTAAACAGGATAACACAACTTAAACACATTTCCTTCCACGTAAGAAACCATAGACAAATGTAGTAGGTACAACGCTAGACATCCAGTCATTAAATAATTGTCTGTGGTTACATAACTTACGAGTGCACAGTTCAAGATTACACGCACGCTTATTCAATTTGCGTCAGCTAGAATGCATGTATTAATCTTGAATATATCTTCATTTTGTACGATATTTTCCTTGTTAATTTAACTTGACTCCAATGCTGAGGTCTCGGGTTTGATCCCCAGGTCGGGCAATGTGATATTGGGGTTTCTGTTCAGTAATAGACCTGAGTCTGAAATTTGTGCCCGATATGGTGGTAGGCTCGCCAACTATCATATCATGGACGGAATACGCACGGCGAAAAGTGGGTGCACTAGTTGCGCCTCTGCCTTCCCCTTCGGTGATAAAAGGCGTGAGTGTGTGTGTGTGTGTTTAATTTATAAACCACAATATCTAAAATAGAGAGCAATTAAAAAAATATAAAACAAATTCATTCACAAAAAGTTATATGACCCAATGACATCACTGCTATGATAGTGTAAGAGTGTGAGGGAGAAAGGTTGTTACATAAACTGTTTCGTCGCGGGAACCGAACCTGTAAAGCTGCGACGCTTTTTCCAGCTAGTCGTCCATTGTGCCACACATGAGTTATCAGGGTTTTCCATAGCTTAATGATGCTGTATAATGGTTTCGGTGCTAACTAATAAAACCTGTGGTTCGTGACAACTAATTTAACACAATGTAGGTCATTAGTCATATTTCATTGCTATGTTATGCAAAAGAGATTGCAGTTTCTTTGTGTATTAGTGATAATAGTGAAATAATGAATAGATAAGGTGTTTAGTAGTCCAACCATTCCTCTTCTCTTAGTCCATAAGCACGTATTGGAGTTACTCCAAAGTGGGTTAGTTAGTATTCATACTGTGGTCAATGTTGGGCTTTACATCTGATGATTCATGGTGACAAGTTCTATGCAGTGCCATGCTGTTAGTTATTTAAATTTCCCAGTGGTGATAAAATTGGAGTATTTCATCATTTATATATAAACCACTCAAATTCTCTATCCCTCAGGACTCAAAGATAAAACACTCAGCCCATAATGATAAGATCTTTAATTTAACTTCACAAAAATATTTAACTAATGGCAATTGAAGCCGCTCTCCATTCATCTCAAATATCGAGAATTGAAATAACAGAAATCGCCGATCCGGTGGTAAAGTCTTAAACTTAATTTGTAACACAATGGACCGTCTTCCGGTGAATTCAATTTCCTTTTGAAGAATGGAAACGTTCGCGACATCGGAAATAAGTGACTTATACATTTTGAATTCAATTACACTTCTAGTTGTAGGGTGTCCAGTGGAGTACTATCAACATCATTGACATGTAGACTTAGTGATTTCTTATGTTTACGCGAATGTTAGACATTTAAATAAAACTATTTTTACGAATTTTATCGCGGTTTTTTAATTTATGTTTTCTCCCGACAAATCCTTGCCAAAGAACACCGATTGCTCCCTAGGATGATTCGCGAGGCTATTGAAATTAAAACACATCAAAATTTCAATAGAGAAGATGGTTGGAAGCTTGCACAAGCTTGGGATCCTATCATTCATTTAATTAAATCAGAACCCAAAAGACCGGCTGCCAGACTTCAAGACACTGTCATCTCATTCTGCGTAGATCGGACCGTCAACAACTAATAATCTTAAAAAATCTTTTATAATTGTTAAATGTAAGTAGATATTGTAACTTTTACATTTCGGACCACCAACATTTCAGTCCGCCCCGTGACCACGAAGGCTGCAAAGCCTTCGAAACGTCGGTAGAAAATATAAATTAAAAAACCGCGATAAATTCCGTTAAAATAGTTTTATTTAAATGACATGTAGACTACTAAGGTGTTTTGGTGTGGTCGAATTAAATACCGAGGTGTCGTAGATGACAACTATGACATAATATCTTAATGATCAATAATTACGCTCACATTATATTAATGTTTTTTTATATCTTCATCTATCTATATACAAATATCAATAAGTGTATTTATGTTCGCTATAGACTACAAAACGGCTGGAGTGATCCTAGTGATTTTTTTGGTTACCTACAGATTCGCTCAGCGGGTGATCTTGTTTGGTAGGTAACGCACCACCAGAAGTCATTAGGCTAAAGATAGTTAGTGCTACCCGTGCGAAGCCGGGGCGGATTGCTAGTCATTTAAGAAATGACGACATAAGCAACCCCTCGTCTGATAATAAGTAAAACGCCAATCCATAAACAGACACAACAGAAATGCCCGGCGCTAGTCATCCTTAGTAAGTGTCATTATGTCCCATAATTACATTGGCTACATTGACCTTCAACTAGAATACAATATTTTGCATAATGCTGCTTGGCGCTTAATAGACATGATAGTACCTACACAAACAGACACCAACGAGAGATCTAATAAAAAGTAAGCTGTATTACGCTTGTTATCTGACTCGATGATACTTCATCCCCTCAGACTGAAATCAATCACGAATAAAAATAATATTGCCCTCCAGTTTGTAGTGCACCGGGAGAAATCTTTGTGTCCACGACCAAATCACTTGCAGCGTGGAGAACACTTGAGCTGGTGGCGTAATTTTTTTACTATTTGCGGACACAAAAACTACCTTTTTATCTTGTTTTGAGTATGTACTAGGTAAGACAGACAAGGGATTTTGAGATAGGAGATTTTTATGTCTACTGTCTTATTTGTGCTTTTCAAAGTGGTGGTTTCTCGAAAAAATTATAATCTATGATTTTACAAGTGGAAAAATAGTGGGTTAATAACTAAGATTTGCCAGCGTCTCCGATTGCATAATTGTCATTTCCCGAAGTAAGAGTGACCCTGCCAAAACTTTACCTATTTATAAATTAACTCTAAGTTAATGCAGCGATTTGTATCTGAGTGCAGAATTTTGTCGGATGATAACATATTCTAGTGATAATTTTAACGAAATCCAGATTTTTTCACACACCTTCACAATATTTATAATATTGGCAGGATAAATAGCAAAACAAGATCGCAAGTATATTAACCACAAAAAATTCTGGTACATTACTACAATCTAGATTTATGCAAGGAACGAGACCGAGGCTTCTAATTTTACAGCGAGCTGTTCACTTATTGCTCCTTAGAGTTGACACAACAACAAGCTCATGCACATGAATAGGTTATGTTCTTTATTTTAAGTAGATAGACCCATAGGTCTATCGTTAAAGCAGATTCACTTAAAATAAAAAACATAACCTGTTCAAAAACTGACGACTGAAAGAAACATCATGTTTCAATAAGAGATGAATCGAATAGCGAAATATCAAACCGTTAACAAGCGGCCTCATGCTGAGAGAGGGTAGCTTCAACTCGGATGTAATATCTATTCAAAGTTATTTTTATAGGCCTGACAAAATGATTACATTGGATTTGATAATACATAGTGACCTACGTAAGAGGGTCGCGTTCCGGGATCAACCTGTGTATATCTCAAACAGGCCGGCATAATTGTATCTACTGGCGAGGCATAATCATCCCTTATTAGTCGACAATCTATCTGGATCTAACTAGTTCACGCCTCTGCATGCCCCTTAAGAGATAAAAGATGTGAGCGTGTGTTTTTAATTGAAAGAAACCTTACATAAAATTTTACGTGTACTGAAAATGCGACACAACGAAAATGTGTACCGCGAGACGACGTTACAAACATTTTGACGTTCACAAACAGTTTAAAACAACCGAACCTCATGAAATGTAAGCCTTATCCAGTTACTGTTGGAAAACTGAGTTGCCTGTTGTCACTTCCGAGAAAATTATTTTTCTCAAATACTCGGATAATCCCTATGACGGTTGGATTTCAGCCATTGCCAGATTCACGGACCTTCTTTGGAGGTATACGTTAGCAAACTGCGTAGACGACCGCGGCTGTTCTTTTATTGTTGACTGCTTTTGCGTAGTTGTATTGTGTGCGCAGTACGATTGCTATGCTGTTGTCTCGTGTTCAATTCTGTGACGGGTTGTGGTATTGGAGTACTTTTTTGAGTGTCAGTTGAGAGTCTGGAATTGCGCTCGTTATATAGCAGGCGCGCCCCGTGTTACATGGAACTTAATGTAGTTCATACTTGAAGTAACGTGGATGTGTTACGCCGTTACCCTCATTTGAGAAGGGAAAAAGGGGTTATGCATTCCATTAGGATAGCAAAAAAAAATGTATAATTATTTAAGCATTAAGATTTTAAACAAGTATTTCTTGATTTCTAATACACGATGCCAAGATGTTATTATTCGTCATGTTTCATGTTTAAAGTACGAGTAATTCAGCAGCAAATTCTTGTGTAAACGTGTTAAGGAAGGAAATAAACAGATAACTAAATAATCAACGTTTGAGCTATCCATCGTGACTTGATTATAAACAAGTACGTACATAATGACACGACCTGGCTAGAGTTAAGCATTAGATCACTTATATTTATATTATGTATTAAAAATGATCTAATACATTATTATATTAATCCTTAACTATTATACAAACTCTACACTAATGTTATTAAGAGTTAAACGAGTACATTTGTAAAAAGTAATAATATCGTGAACAATGATAAGACCGATAATTTTAAATCATAGAAACTAACCATATAAGTTGTATCTAAGGGCTGTTTGTTGAAAGAGTTAGTGAAAATTCGCGCCAGATCTTCTTTACGAAGTACTTACGCTTCAAGGGACTATTGGAGGTGACTTTATTTTCGATGATAAATTATATTCGTAGCCTAAGTTAACCTATGTGTTCGTGTGCCGAATAAAACAGAAGTATGAGAATTTTCTTTTAAATATTTTTTTAGTATTTACATAATTTAAGTAATTTTAATAAGACACTCAAGTAGGTATAACATTTATCAAGAGAATATGCGGCCTCCAATACACACAGAAAAACAGTTGCGATCACAAATATTGCCGTGGCCCGTATGTTTTCACATAGCGGAACGGCTGTATCCCTGGCTTTCGGGGCTTTTAACGCTATCACGCAGCCCGGCCGGAAGGAAATGATGAACGTTCCCGGCGCATCACTTGTTTTCTGAATGGACCTAATAATTGAATGCGATGCTCTGGAGTTGGAATTAATTAGTTTTAGTTGGCATTTCGAAGCTGTGTTGGGATAGTTTTTGAAATGTGTGTGGGGAATGATTTGGCTCGTGTTGCTATTATTATTGGAAAGTTTTTCAGGCAAGTTTGTTGCTCGTGTCGTAATTTTTTTTAAAGCTTTTGTTAAGTGGTAGATTACTAAAGAACTGTAAATAATGAAATAGGGCAAACAAATCTTTTATTTTTGTTAAATAATGTTCAGTTTTGCCGTATTGCTATTTGTATTCCATGCGGCAACAGGCTTCCCTCATCAAATTTGTAATACCGTTGTGTACTGTGAATGTATCAATGCGCCCCCCTGCCTACTCTACGAATAATAACGTACCTAAGGTTACACATGTAGGTACTCCTAGTCTTGACCGCCCACTACATAAGTTTTTCACCGTCAATAACGAAGGACTTTCGGCCTTATAAGTACCTACCTAGAGTCAAAACATGAATTAGTATTCAGATAAGAAACATGTTTCAGGAATCGAACTCCCTTCTATATACAACCGACAACAGGGCTAAACGTCAGGTATTACAAACAGCTCTTGAAGACAAAAGATATATAAAGTGCCTGACAGAAAATTTACAGCAAATACTCGGAACAAACGAAGTTAGAACAATCGGCGCCTACACAATGTGGTAAAACAATGATTTGTTAAAACTGAGGCCCAACCACACCGACCGCTCCTGAACTCCGGGAAACTTTTTAATGCCCCTAAGTCCCATTTCTGAATTATTTACCTCCGTAGTATGTCAAAGGTGATTTATATTTTATTAAGATCCTTTCACTGACTTTTGTTTTAATGTTTGGGATGGCTGTAAATATTAGATCCCTATTCTTTGACTAATGCTTTTTTATCCCTGAAAGTACACAATAGGACTTTCGTCCTAGGAAATTATGTTTTTGCTGGTGGAGCTGCGATTTATATTATGAATTATAATCAATTTTGTTGTTAAAGTCGCTAGGATATTATCATGAGTCTAGTAGTAGTGAACTTGGATGAAAACTGTAAGGTTTTGAGTTCGCTTCTGGAAACAAATTCTTGTAAGATTTTTAATTGAATAATCATGTCTGCTGCCTTAGCCGATATGGCGATAGTGTGTGAGAGTGAGTCTCCTATTACATCAAGAGTCGAATTTAAGCTCGGCAAAGTGTGGGTGCTAGTAGCGCCTTTGCCTAACCCTCTCGGGATAATAAATAACGTAAAACTTGGCAGTAAAACCAGTTTTTGCACAAAATGTTTATTCACAGGATAGGGAAGTGCTGTAATTGCAACCGTTATACGCACCGTGCAAATGCCGGGCAAAACTAAATACGTCACCTACTGCGGCTTTTTATATAGCACGTAACGTAACCGTGACGAGTACGACAAAAATATGTTATATACTTGAATAGAGTTTAGCGAACTTACCCATAAACGTGTTATAAAAACCCCACGCGGCTTCCACTTCCACCACCACCACCATACCAGCCCTGTATTATATACTGACTGCCTCGGTGGCGTAGTTGTTTTGCGTATGCGTTACGAGTACGATTTGCGCTGAGGTCCTGGGTTCGAATCCTGGGTCCGGCCAAAAACATTGTGTCTGGGTTTTTCCATCTTAAAAAATACTCAGTCGCAGCTCGGAGTCAGGAAGTTGGCGGTGTGATACCCCCGTGCCTCGGAAAGCACGTAAAGCCGCGTTGGTCCTGCGCCTGAACTCTCTCCGGTCATGTCGGATTGCCGTCTCACCGGACTATGAGAGTGAAGGAACGGTGAGTGCACTTGTGTATTGCGCACACACTTGTGCACTATAATATCTCCTGCGCACCTGGCTCCGTTGAGATTGGCCGCCGTGGCCGAAATCGGCCAGGAAGGGATTATTATTATAATACTGCCCACTGCTAAGCACGGGCCTCCTCTACAACTTAGAGGGTTTAGGCCTTAGTCCACCACGCTGGCCTAGTGCGGGTTGGCAGACTGCACTTACCTTCGAAATTCAGAGAACTTCTCAGGAAGTGAGGAGTGAGATCGTGAGGAAACCTGCATAAGGTTTCCTCACGATGTTTTCCTTCATCGTTAAAGCGAGCGATAATTCAAACAGAATACACACATAACTTTTTTAGAAAATTCAGAGGTATGTGCCCTTGGCAGCGTTTGTGAACACTGTCAACTAAGATTATTCAAAACCAAAATAAAATATTCAAATTAAAATCTTGTTTCTATCTTTTTCGTCTTCAATGAATTTAATAAAGACGGCAGTTATTGAAGCAGTCGGGTTTTTTTTCTTATTTTTTTTTTAATTCCATCTTTTTAGTTTTCAAGCACCTTTAGGAAGTAGGTTTAATCCTGTTTTACCCGTTGCCGCGGGAATACCGGGATAAAAAGTATCTTAAGTGTTAATCTAGATCATAAACTTCCTGTGTGCCAAATTTCAACCAAACCCGTCAAGCCGTTTTATCGTGAAGAAGTAACAAAGTAAGACAAACTTCGCATTTATATTATTAGTGTGAAGTGTGATGTGATTTATTAGAATTTCCTATTCCAAACTCCAATAAAACATATAAGTTATATATATATTCGTAATCACCATTAAAAAATCTTTTTTTGATACCACATTCGATGTATTTTGAAAACATATTTTTTTTTAGATTACTTTTTGCCGCCAAAAAACCTTAATTTTGTTTTTTAATTTTGATGTACCCAGTATCACTCTCACGACTAAGACGGATCTATTGACATCACTCACATAAAAATACGACAAGCCGTTTAGGCTGTAGGGCGTGCCAAAGAAATATACAAACATACATACATAAATACATACACTCGAAAAACATACCCTCCTTCTTTCACAGTCGGGTAAATATCGTATCGACCCCTAATCATGTGGTTGTAAAGCGGCTTCAGAGTGCGTTAGCCCGGGTGAGAGGCTGGATTTATGTCTAAAATTCTAGGCCAGGTCGAACCGCACTGCACCGCGCAACGCTACATTTGACTGCGAAAAATTACACTGAAAGCTCAGAATATTCTGGTGTGTATGTATTGGCCGATGTTTCGGGAATATTGCGTATATGCACTGCGGTATTGTAACGTTATAGATAGATATGGATCCCCTTTAGTAGAATAGTGGGAGCGAGAAAATTACCTTTGTAGCGGGTATTTATGTATCAATGTTTGTAGCCTATTTTTCATATAAATTATTTGAAAAATAACTAAATAACGTGACGAGCAAATCGTTGGATGATGAAAAGCCTGTTTCGCCTGGATGTTCCGTTTTCTCGTAGAAAACCGTCAAAAGCTGTATTGATGCGACATAGTCATAGTCAGATACTGAAGGTTAGACCAGCTTTCCCATTCATCCGCCCTGTGGATTGGGAGCGTTTGAAAGAAAGAAAGAAAAGAAAGAAAAAACATTTATTGGCCACTAGTTGGGTGGTGAGTGGTGAATACATAATAATATATACATTATTATTGCAAGTACTAGATAGGTACTCACTCTAATGTGGATGGTATATGTCCCACCGCAACAGTGTCAATAGGATCTAGATCAGCATATGCCAACCATCAATGCTTGGCGTTGATTTTCATCTAGACCCTAGAGCAACGTCAGCCAAAAACAAATACACAGAACATCGTGCGTGCGCACCTTTCTTTCCGAGTGTGTGAGTGTGTATGTACGTGTAAGTGTGTGCATGTGTCGACGATAATTTATTATTAAAAAAATAAAATAATAAAAATCATAATAAGAAAAACATATTTTACACATATGGCGAGGCTGTATGGTCTCCAGTTCTTTGCCTGTCCAATGTATTACAGATCAATATAAAACTCTAATGTCAGTGTCACGTGTCACCATGCCATTGCCACGTCGATTAAAATATTAGCCATAACATAAAAAAAATTGAATAATATTAAAAAAAAAAAACTTGAATGTACAAATGTCGTTTATATACGCTTTAGATTATAAATACCTACCAATAACTATGACACTACGGAAAACTAACATTATAATAATAAGGACAAGTCAGCGTTTACATTGCCCAGTTCTTGTTGGGATTCGAGAAGATATCTGCGAAGACGTGTCCTAAACGTGAAAAGGCTACCAGATTGTCTAATTGGCGGGGGTAAGTTGTTCCAAATTTTAGCAGCGGCGTAACGAAAAGTACCCTTAAAAGCAGCAGTCTTGTGCTGCGGAATACTGATCTGCAGTGAGCATTGCCTACGTGAGCCATCTCTGTCTCTTGATATCCACCGGAGTTTATTGTATAGGTATGAGGGTTCCTTATATTTGACCACCCCAAAAAGTAGACATGCAAGATGTAATTTGCGACGCAACTTCATTTTTAGCAAAGAGTGCTGGTTAATGTACTGCGTAACGTGAGATCTCGGAGGAATTGAGAAACAGAAACGAGCACAGGCATTCTGTACTCTCTGTATAAGCCGATTCGTACGAGCCAGTAATCGTGGTCCATAGACAGTGTCTGCATAGTTAAGTCTAGACAATACCAACGTTTCGACGAGTTGCACGCGTAATTTGACGGATAAATATGGCCTTATTCTGTACAGGGTTTTCAAACGATAAAAACAATTCTGAACCACATTAGCAATATGCCGTTCAAACCTCAATGCGCTGTCCACAAATAGTCCAAGATTCCGGGCTTCATGAACTCTTTCTATTGACTGGTTGAGCAATCTCACATCAAATGATACAGGTAATGCATCCAACTGTGCTCTTGTGCCAAATATCATGTACTTTGTCTTATTTGGATTTAGAACCAAGCAATTATTTTCTGACCAATCGGCAATCCTTTTCAGATCCTCATTTAAATCAGCCACAGCCTTTTGGAACATATTTGGCTTGAAGGAAATGTAGACTTGGATGTCATCTGCATATATATGGTAGCTGCATACATGTAAGCTGCTTACTATATCTGCACAGTACAGATTAAACAAAATAGGACCCAAGATGGAGCCTTGTGGTACACCTCGCTGTACTGTGGTGAGCTGAGATATTTGGGAGCTGCCATCTGCTAGCCGCAGTTCAACACGCTGTTTTCTGTCACTAAGATAGCTGTGAAACCATTTCAAAGTAACGTCATCAAAACCGTAGTATCTCATCTTAGACAACAGTAGGGCGACAACGATACAGTCAAAGGCTCGTGAAAAATCTAGCAGGACCATAAGTGTGCACATACCTTTATCTTGGGCTGCCAGTATGTTGTCTGTCACGTCTAGAAGAGCCGTTGTTGTACCTCTCTGCCTTCTAAATCCAGACTGCAGTGTTGGTAAAATCAAATTGTTATCTAAGTACTCTGTCAGCTGACGACACACTATTCTTTCGATCACTTTTGACAAACATGGGAGAATGCTAATGGGACGGAGATCAGCCACTGCTGTTGGATTGGGCTTTTTTCCCAAAGGTTTAACAGTAGCAATCTTCCATGTGTCTGGGAAAGTTGAAGATTGAAAAGAGCTATTGACAATGTGGGTGACCATTGGAGTAACATACGGTGTGCACATCATTAACATTCTACGTGATATATTGTCAAAACCTACAGCATCTGACTTCAGTGCTAGTATAATGCGCTCAACACCTTGTACATCTACTGGTGCTAGTTTGAAAGTTTCATGACTATACCTATGAAACTCATAGTAAGTCAGTAATGATATTGTAGGTTCCGACTTACCAGGTACTTTTAGAAATTCGTTATTTATCTCCTCAGGGTTGTTAAATTGCGGCGGCAGGTCTTGGCCTCGACCGCGATGAGAGGGGAGTATATCACTCTTAATGTTTCTCCACAGTACTTTAGGGTTATTGAGTTTATTATTAATATTGAATTTAAAATATGCACGTTTTTCACTATCTATAGACCGAACCACAAGAGATTTAAACTCCTTATAATATTGTTTTTTGGTATCTGACTTGGTTACTCTATACATGGTAAGTGCCTCATTACGCAGTCGCATCATAGTTTGGAGAATTCCACCACGGTATCCCGTGCCTGTCGTACAAGGCGACTAATAGGGGCCACCGGGGGTCGCGGGCGGGCGGCAGGGGGCTGTCCGTCTTTAATTGGTATGCCGTGCGTTGTACATAGGTTAGCGACTCGGCCCTGCGGTCGCCCGACGTTTCTCATCTCTCCGGGCGGCTCAACGCCGGGTCTTAAGGCACGGTGAACCCAACATAACCGCTCGGTCGCCCCCCACCGGCCGGGCGGTAGTGGTAACGAACTTTCACCGCGAAAAAAAAAAAACCCTTTCCCATACATATCAACCGTCACTCCTTTTAAAAATCGAATGAATTTACCACGTCTCTGATATAATATATTTAATGAGCGAAGGTGATAACTCACCAGCAAGTGGGTGATGGCCAAGTGACCAACTTACTAATTTATCGTTAATCATAACCAAGAATTAGGCCAAGGTAGTTTAGCTTAGCTCGCATAGCTCAGAAAATTGCACATAGAACATAGCCTGAGAGTACTTTTCGGTCTGCCACCCGCATAAATGATAAAATATCTAATTTCATAACTTAGTCCAAGATTAAAAAATCGCAGTCCCAAATTCAAACCCTAAATTACAGGCCCTTTTTTATTCCACGATAAAATAAAAAATACAAGCATAAAACACTATTAAAACTTATCTTGTCAGGTAAAAAGAATAGCCAGAGTAAAAGCAGTGTTAAAAACTCAACTCAAACTAAAATTTTACCCGTTTTGTACAGCGCAAAAGTAAGTTAAACGGGTTGGGTATAATAGACCGCGGACGGATGATTGCTCGGGGTAAGAAAATTGGCTTTAAATTAACGAATCACTGCACTGGGTATATTTAGATGAAGACACGCTGTGCAAATATATTTTTTAATTTTATGTGCGCTCTTTAGTGTTGATAGAGTGACTCTACTTTTTCAAACTTTCAACCATATTCATAAACAGTTTATAAATAAATCAATTATAGTTTTGGAATGTTTTGTCTCCTTCCTTCTGCAAACTCAATTCAAAATTGCTCATATAAAGGCCAAGCTCAGTTCAATAAGGCCGTTTGTCTTTCATTTTGCATTTTTTTTATAATTTTACCACCAACCGCTTTAATGATATCAATCGATTCTCGTGTTACAAAAGCCCGCACTCAGTGTTACCTGAGAATTGAACGCAGGACCCTTTAGTCCATTGCCCCTGCTGCCACTAGACATAACACTCTAGATTCTACAACTGAGAATCTAATTTAACAAAAACAACTGCGACATTAGATACTGAAAGTTCTTATTTCAAGTTCACAGTAACCGATCTTGCAACCGAAGTGGCATTCCGTGGCGGGGGTGAATTATGCACTCTCCTGACATCCAGACGACCTAGGCTGATCCTTGCGTTTGTTAATCCAGTGATTAATGCCTCGTTGCGGGTAGTTTTAAACCTTTGAATTTAAAGTGTTTGTAAGAGATTTTTTTCTATAAGAATGTCAAGATAGGCTAGTCTGTTTGATTTTCGATACAATTGCTAATAAAGAGAAGCCAAATTAGAAATAGGGTAACGTAACATAGTGGTACATATTCTATTCTCGGGTAATTGAGACGTGTTTGTTCAGTTAAAAATCTCATTATACGATGGAAATCGAACCTCGAACCCCGCAATTACGTTCAATCCTTTATCCTGGAATATGCAGACGGAATTTCTATTAACCATTCACCGAGCGACAAATAATTACTTAAATACGTTTAAGCTAATGCATATTGCGAATACATTAAAGTTTTCAAGTTTGAAACCTGTCCTAAACTATTCGGCTATTGGTAAGTTGAGATCTTTGGTGTCCAAATCGAGTTTGTAATCATTAATTATTGAGATCTATTTATTAGTTTATGGAAATATATCACTTTCATCAAGTTAAGTGTTGATTTATTCAATGTTAGCTGATATTGAATTAACTTAATGTATTCAGTTTCTCGAAATATATTTACCAATGCAAACACTGAAAAAATAATTAACATGAGCCAATAAACTTTGGATAAACGAGTATATAAAGTAGGTATCTGATATTGGATCTATCCCTTTCTGAAATGCAGTTTTTACAGACTTAAACTATGTGTTGCTCGCGGCTTCGTCCGCTTTTTCCCGCTACAAAGGTCCCTAAAACACAATACGACGCCAGCGCCATCTACTTAAAGAATCAGATTAATAATATCTATTATTTCCCATGGGAGTACGTTACCGGGATAAACTATGGTGTTAATCCAGGATATGACCTACCCGTGTACCAAATGTCATTCAAATCCGTTTAGTTGTTTCAGCGTTTACTTCTAACAAACATCCAAATATTTTCACAAGCTTTCGCATTTATAATATTAGTAAGATACAAAGTAAGATGCTCTCTCTAATTGTTTAACCTTATCCCATCCTCACCTTTCCTCAGCAGAACCACGCGTGTTGGTTTACGGAACCATAGCTTCGTGGTCTCCTCCATCCCGGCCCGTACCAAAAAGTTCGGAAATTCATACTTTTGCGGTACCATTAAGCTGTGAAACAGTTTGCCGGCACGCGTGTTCCCTCCGTCTTACAACATGGGGTCCTTCAAGCGGAGCGTGAAGAAGCAATTACCAGGCCGGCATAATTGTGCCAATCATTAAGGGATAATCTTGTCCCTTGCCGGTTGACATTTTTTTTGGATTTCACTTCGCTTAACATCAGGTGCAGTGGAGCTACTTTGCCGAGCTAAGTATAAAATTAATAAAAAATGCTCTTTTCCTCCATCGCTGTATTTCAATTATCTCAATTTAATACAGACAATTCTTCACACATCTTACCTCACGCCAACTCCCTCTAGAAGGATATCTGTGATTTACTTCGTCTGGAAATCGAACTTGGAACTTCTTGAGCAACAAATAAACCCAAGGCAAACCCTTCAACTTCTAAGGTCTATAAATCTTCACTAGAAAGTATATAAATCCACTTTAAAGGATAAATAAATAAAATATAACACGATCTGTTGCTTGTCAAAGATAATTATCGGAGCTAGCCATTGTTCCACTGTCATTTATCACAGAAACTGTGATTTGTGGGACGTACAATATTACACAAATCCCACAATAACATACTTACGGCTTCATCTCTGAAGGATAGACAGACAATGCTTTACCGAGAATATTTCCATGTGAATTGAACGGCAAGACTTTTGGGACACTTCTATTCCCTGATGCGGAAAACTGCGGTAAAAAATCAACAATCTAATTTTGACTAAAGATATTGCACGTTCCTAGGTCTCTAGGTTTAATTTGTATTTTGCAGATTGGGCCTGCTTATTCCGTAGATTGTCAGTCATAGGCTTACTTTGGTCAATTTCAGACTTGATAAAGGTCGTAAGAACACGCTGAATGCAGGCTGTTTTTGATATGTACGTTCAGAAATCTTCAGGGGAGGCCTATGTTCAACAGTAGACTTCATGTGGCTGATGATGATGATGTTGTTTAGTTTCGGTACGGAGTCTAGAATTGTGTCCGGTAGATGACACAACATAACTGGCGTGGTAAATTATAAACGTAATCTGTATAGTTAAAAAAAATGCCCATGGAAACGGCGTAAGTCGCGCCGACAACGCCATTCAAACGCATCTACAACGCGACACAGTCAAGCACTATGCCTGTATAAAATACGCCGTCTGTTTAGGCCTTTTTAACTTGAATAAGTTTAAAAAATAAAACACATAGAATAATAACGCCAAGAATGATAGTTTCATATAAAAAAACTGTCAAGTGTGAAGCATAAAACTCATTGATGTAGGCGTAGGCCACACGTATTGACGTTCTGCCACACGCACACAAGGGTGCAAATAATGTTGCTAGTGGTATCGGATGTTCCCCAAAACCTTAAGTCATTATTTAATTAGGATTATTTAATTATGGAATTATTATTATTGTTTACAGTAAGGGATTACTTTATCCTTAATTATAATGATAAAAATCTGAAATAAAAAATAATAAAATAAATCCCTTAGAATGACCAGAACAGTACCAAATTAAAAACAAATTACGTTGATGACGTGAATTAAACGGTTGAATGCGGTATTTACCTTTGCCTCCATTCTAGTTTTATGATGATGATATGAATGAATGCCTTTATTTATGTCAATAATATCAAATGTATCTGGTTCTATTTTATTACGGTTTTTTGCGAATCATAGTAAAAAAGGCAGCATCACCATTCACCATTCAACCGTATAATTGACGTCATTTGAACCTTAGTGCTTACGTCTGCTGAAAAAAAGAAAAAAAAAAGTTAAAATTATAAATGATAACTTCATAATTTCTAAAAAAGAAAAGATACAGGTGTCCTTATTTTAGAACTATTTTCATTTAAAATAATAATATAAGCTTGTTAAAATTTGAAATGTCAATTAAAATCAACTCAACAGAAAAATATTATTTTCATAACACTGGCAACACAATTCCAAAGCATGCAAAGGTACCAATTAAATAAGTTAATTTTAGAAATATATTAATTTTAGAATATGAACATCAACATTTGGGGTATCAATTTTCTTTTTTTTTTGGCAACATTTTGATATAATGGCGTCTATAAAATTTTTGAATCATTGTTTTTGCTTTAGCTATTATTTTATGTCAAAATATTAGATTAATCGTAATAATTGCATGTGAAATGTTATGTTACAATGTTTCTTAAAATTATCCGAGATACTGTGACATCAGTTTATTGCACAAACCATCATTTTAAAATAAAATATCGAGAGCTGATAGGGCTACGATTCGGCCTTGAGCACTGACGCGGGATGTTTGGTTACTAGGCTAATTTAGCCTAGTTTTACTTGCCTCACTAAGCGTGTATGTTCACGGTTTCTATGTGTTATTATTCTAAGATAAAACATAAATTTAGGTATTCACATCATTTCCCTCCCACATTTTTCTTCGTTATTTCGTTAAAATAAAAACGATTCATAAAATATGCTTCACATTTTGTTAATAGCCCCTTAACATAATAAAACCCATTAGGGTGACAAAAGATCATGATAATTTTTCTCCAAACATTTTAGGGATTATGTTTATGAAAGTCCTTTACTTTGAAAACATTTCGCTCTAAGCTGTGGTTATTTTTAATTTGCAAATGGAGTAAGATGATAATATGTGGTAATGTAATGTGACTGAATTACAATAATAACCAAAGTCAAGGCAATAAATAGAAGTCATTGTGACAAATGATAAAATTAATATCAAATATTATGTTGGGATTAAAAGTCGAAGGAACACGCTGGATGCAGGCCGCGTTTGACAGGTCCGCCTAGAAATCTTTAGGAGAGGCCTAAGTTCAGCAGTGGACATCACGTGGCCGATGATGATGTTAGGTTTTCTTTGTTAATCACACATCGATAACTCAGAGAAAAAGAAAGCAATCGAGGAAATAAGTAAAATATCCTTCTCTGAAATACACCACTCGTACTTGGTTGCAGAAATAGACAAGGTGTATCAAGTGGTGTCGTACCGCGCGCAATAGAACTACGACACTGAGGAAGTCGAATATAAATAATATGTGAATAATCCATGAATAAGAATTGTTTTTCA
This sequence comes from Sphinx pinastri, assembly GCA_947568825.1. Lineage (NCBI taxonomy): Eukaryota > Metazoa > Arthropoda > Insecta > Lepidoptera > Sphingidae > Sphinx > Sphinx pinastri. Next base: position 1,410,648 of record OX387617.1, read on the forward strand.
TGCTATTATAATTTAAGTGGTAGGCAGAAATAATGATATGGAGATTGGAAACACCGAGTAATAAACTACACTAAGCAAATACAACGATGTTTTCACTGCGAATGATTTTGACGAACAATTTTCCTAGTATTTCTTTAAAGACGAGCATGATTTTGTTATTTTTTCATCTATTTTCTTAATAATCTGAGGAGTTGACATCATAAAACTCGAAGAATAGGATATAATATTTCAGCAAAAATATGATGATAAATGAAATGGAAAATCTATATGAAGCATTTTGAATGGATTTCAGAATAAAATACACACACACGCACTCACGCCTTTTATCCCCGAAGGGGTAGGCAGAGGCGCAACTAGTGCACCCACTTATCGCCGTGCGTATTACGTCCCATGATGTGATAGCGCTATCGCCATATCAGGCACAAATTCCAGACTCCGAGCTGATGCTGAATTTAAAAATCCCAATATCACTTTGCACGACCTGGGAATCGAACCCAAGACCTCAGCATTGCAGTCATACCGTAATACAACTAGGCTACCGAGGCGGTCATGTTCAGAATAAACTATTTTAAAATAAATCTTTTATTTATTATTTCAAACATTATTTGTTTAAATTTTATGTAATTTCTAAGTATTGAAAATGTTATTTGTTAATACTTTGAAAAGAAGGATATAAAAGTTATTACCTCCTTTAATAATTTTTAGACAAAAATAAAATTATTAATATTTATTTATTTATTTATTATAATGGGACAACAAACAGTTACACATTATGAATTAAGTCTATAAAATACATGCAAATGCCACAAGTAATAAATGTGTAACCCACAACGTTATCCTCAAATTAGCATTACATATTATTATGTATTATTAATATTATACAGACAAGGTGGAGGAAACGAACCAGGTTTCGTTCATTTGATAGTTGGTTCATAGTCCGAGTCAGAGCTGTCCAATAAAGAATAAACGAAATTTCCCTTCACGCATTCACGCCCTAACGCTAGTTTTTATAGTCCATTATATGCATCGATACTATTTCGTATCTTAAAATCTTTGCAGTAGGTACATAAATATTTTTGTATTACCTCAAAATATAGCATGTCAAATCTTTAATGGACTAATGGACATTTAGCACGCAAAAACACGCCATTATGTGCTCTCTGGACCAGTATTATTCATAATCAACGTTATAGAATTCCGGTTGAAGTAAATAATAAAATACAATCGCAGAAAAATATCTCCGTTTTTCAAGTGTTTGGAGGCGATGTTTGGAGCATGTCCTGATGGTACAATTAACTCTACTTGGTAAGGTAGCCGATATGATTGTACCAAATTGAACAGCGTAAACGAAAACCTGCTGACATAGGTTTGACGCAGCAAACTTACTGTGTTTTTACTGGTGGTAGGTCTCTCGTATGCCAGGAGCCGTCTGGGTACCCCCGCAGTATCTATTTCTACCGTCAAGCAGCAGTGTGCACTGTTGTGTTTTGGTTTGAAGGACATTATAGCCAGCGTAATTACTGGGCATTATGAGACTTACACTTTTGGCTCAGAGTGACGAGCGCAGTAGAGTGCCAAACAGTACTTTGTAATTCAAAGTTCTGTGCGGCGTTGTTACTGTTTATGAGCCGTCGCATCGCTGACCATCCAGTAAGCGACATGATTGTCTCTTAATTTAACTGCAATAATAACAAAGATACAATTCTATTGAGCCAGAATCGAGATAAGAGAATAAAAGTTGGAAAAATAAGAATGTGTACAAGCTCGTTGCCTGATGAACTGCGCCTGCATATAAATAGTAGGAACACAATCCTCCAAAACTTTGTATGGCACTAAACTACGCCCGACATGGACATAAGACAACTTAAAAACATAGTATGCTCTCAGATAGTATTTCATTATGCCTAGATATATCACTACAACATTCTGCAGTGTATGAAATCCTGTATGAAATCAACAAGGCTCCGCACTCTAGCACACGGCAGGCGGAATGATTTTGATAAACTCTTAACATTGTGTCGTACCCACGAGCCGTAATAAAACCGAGCAGATTCCACCAGCGGATCGCGTTTTGTTTATGTGGTGGAAGTGATGAGCTTTATACGAATTTGTAGTCCTTTTCGTTCGGTTTTCATATTTTGGAAAGTTAATGGTTTATAAGTTTTAATCGATAGTTTATGAAACCGATAAACTAAATTAATACAAATTACAAATATCTAACAAATACAAACGTGAAGTAGCAGAAAATGTGCTTAGTTATGAAATTCCAGATATTTTATTCCAATAAATGATGAGACTGAACGGACTGCCGAGACGAATGTCCAATGTCTAAACGCAGGTTCAAAACCCAAGGCCACACACCTCTGACTTTTATAAAAAGTTATGTGTGTATTCTTTGTGAAAACACCGTGAGGAAACCTGCATACCTGAGAGGTTCTCTGAATTTCGAAGGTATGTGAAATTTGCCAACCCGCACTAGGCCAGCGTGGTGGACTAAGGCCTTAACCCTCTCAGTAGTAGAGGAGGCCCGTGCTCAGCAGTGGGCAGTATATAATACAGAGCTAGTATGGTATGGTAAATGATGAGACTAGCAACTCAAATCTTTGAATATAATTATAAATTACTCTGTACTAATCTGTAAGCACTTCCAATTCTAGTTTATATTTCAACACAACAGTGCTTGCATGCATGACTGGGAAAGTAGATAATGGGGTGGTATATTCCCAAATAATCCAAATCGTCGGGGATAGTGCAACAGCGCGGAACTAGCACTGGTAAATACCGCGTAAGTGATGAAAAAAGCTTAATTGAAATTGATACTTACGACACTATACTTATGATTGATAATTTATACTTATTTAGACTGCCTCGGTGGTGTAGTTGAATTGCGGTACGACTGCAATGCTGAGGTCTCGGGTTCGATCCCCGGGTCGGGCAAAGTGATATTGGATTTTTCTATTCAGTATCAGCCCGGAGTTTGGAATTTGTGCCCGATATGGCGATAGGCTCGCCCCCTATCACATGGGACGGAATAAAAATGGCGTAAAGTGGGTGCATTAGTTGCGCCTCTGCCTACTCCTTCAGGGATAAAAGGCGTGAGTATGCGTATGCGTTATACTTATTTTTTGCACTAACCCGACTAAATGATTGCTTTAAACGCTACAGCCTGCACCTTGCACGGCCCAAAGAGAGCAGTAAATCGCGCTCTCTGCCGTCTCTATCGGTTGCAACATTCATAGAGCGTAACATTTTTTTATTACTCATTTTATGAGCTTCCTTTGGACTTTGAGTCAGCCTAAATTTGATTCCTGCTTGGATTTAACGAAATTGTTTATAGCGGTGTGGACTAAGCTGGATTTTTCTCTATCCTCAAAGAAATATTTGAAACGTCTATCAGATAATGCTAGTTATGAGATCTTTTATTTTTTCTCTGTCTAGTATTTAATAAAACTTTTCTTTATTGTTCTGTTGTGATCGTAATTTTACAGGAATTAAGCAAGATATTATATTCTTGGTAGATTTTAGGTCACTAGAACTATTTACGTTAAAAATAAACACTCCGGGATTAGACTAGATTAGTGAGTAGTATATTCATATTAGTCACCTTACAGGTGGACAAACGACTTGATAAAGATCGCAAGAACACGCTAGATGTAGGCCGTTATTGGCAGGTGCGTCTGGAAATCTTTAGGGGAGGCCTATGTTCAGCAATGGACGTCATGTGGCTGATGGTGATGATCATGATATTCATATCGTAGACGAAATTTTCTAAGTATGTATATGCTGAGTCGACCGGGGTGATGCTAATGGTACAGGAAAATGCGTAAAACAGCTTACAACAGCCTACAGCCTAATGTATACTCAAAATCCCAGATTGTCAGCAGTATTATACAGAAATGTTTATAGTTAAGGTTAAATTGGAACAGAAAGAATACCCCTCATTAAACATTCAGGATAAATTCAAACCAACCCGACTAAAACTATGCCGAAACATCAACAGCACCGGAATTCCAATATCCATTCACTAGCCGAATATCTATTATCCAGCACACGGCAATTAATGCCCACGCTGCAGCTTACGGTGACAAATCTGTGCGTTCCTGGTGAATTCAGGCCTCATCAATTAATATCCATTGCAGGCTGGTGCGATTAGGAATTTAGACTTTAGTGAATTGCTTTTGGGGGGTTGTTTGATTGCTATGGCTCTTGGTTGGGTCTGGTTTGTCCAGGTAAAGGAGGGAGAAGCTGGTGTAGAATTTGAATTACTAAGAATTCGTTTGCACTTTTTTTTTTCTTGATATTAAAGATTTATAATGGTCGTTTTTTATTGACTTCAGAAAAATTTGCGGCTGAAACAAAACTATGCTTTTCAGGCAAAAAATATGCTAGAGACATAACACCTAGCAGTTCATAATTTTACCATTTGATAAAACCGCCCACCGCAGCAACCCGCGCAGTTAACATTGAAAAATGATACACTTACGACGAACATCTGGATCCAAAAGTGTTTAAGAATACACTGGTAATGGGAGAATACCTGACTTGATAGCGACCACTGTATTTTTTTTTATTTTTTTTTTAGCTTTGAATGACGATACGAGCATGCCGTTCGCCTGATGGTAAGCGATACGGCCACCCATAAACAGTAGCAACACCATCCAGCACCTTGACTTACAAAGTACTGTGTGGCATTCCACTGCGCTCGACATCCTGAGACATAAGATGTTAAGTCTCATTATGTCCAGTAGTTATACTGGCTACAATGTCCTTCAAACCGAAACACAACAGTGCATGCACACTGTTGCTTGACGGTAGAAATAGACATTGCGGTGGTACCCACTCAGACGGCATACAGTGAATAACCTATTAGTTTAGACAAACCGTATTTCAAGATCAGCAAGTATTGTAATGTATAGTATGAATGACTAGACTTTTGCTCGCAGCTCCGGCCGAGTGAAAATGTTTTTCTGGGATACAAGTCCCGAGTTATATTTTCCCGGGATAAAAGTAGCCTATGTTACTCGCTGATAATTTATTGTAATCAGATGTTAGAACGATAATTGATAAAAAATGAAGTTGATCAGTAATTTTATCGTTAGCATTAACGGTGAAGTAAAACATCGCGTCGTGAGGAAACCAAGACACCTAAAATTCTCCATAAGAATTTTGGTTATGTGAAGTCTGCCAACTCTCACTATGTCAGTGTTGGACTGTGGCCTAAACCCTCTCAGTTGTAGGGAAGACCCGTGCTCAGCATTGGGCAGTATAAATAATATAGGACATGTATTATTATAAGAACAATGGTTAAATCATCCCTAGATTGTGTCCTTCACGTCTTCAATAATAAACCACCTTCGCAACCAAGAGCTACAAGCTCAGGTTAACAGTCAAATATGACCCCAAAGTAATTCGCTAAAGTATATGTATATGTGTGTATTTGTTATCAATTTGTAATTATATGTATTTATTTGTCACAATATATTCTGTCTTGTACAGTGAACACCTCAACTGCCCTTTCTTTTCCTTTCCCTGTCTTCATGCTACGGTTGTCTGTGAGAAATTGCCTCGAGTGATAAGACCGCCAATTGTACTTTATTTCTAGTGAATATACTGTATTTTTTTCTAATGTACGTGTACAATAAAGTATAAATAAATAAAGTTCAAATTCCTGATCCATGGTATTTAATTGAGAACACAATATTTGTTTACCCATCTACCCCCACTAAACACTTTGTACAACAATGAATTCTAAAAAAACCGGCACAGCACGTGTAAATTATGTGTTCCGCACCTTATAAATATGTATAGGCATCGTAGTCAACGTGGCGGAACTGAGTTATTGCCCTCAACACTCTGGTCAGTGGTCGGCGATCATTCAAAGCGGACATTTCGTTTATTTTTCAACGATTTAACAGATGGCGATCGCTGTGATTGAGCGAAAAAATATTGTAACTTTTTGATTTTGCCTTTATTTAAATCATCTTTTTCAGTTGCTGGCAAACGAGAAATTGCCAACTTCCTCCAGGCTAGTCTAGTAAGCTAATCCCTTAACCCTCTAAGACCTAAGTAGTAGATGTAGTCCATGCCCGCCGGTGGGATAGGTACAGCACTACCATCATTTCATTTCATTTCACTAATAAAAATTAAATAAATAATAATAAATAAATAAATACCAGCAGAATTATGACTACGGTACTAGTTTTAAAGAAAGATTAAAAACAAATGAAGGCAGAGGAGTGTTTGGACTTTCAGATCTCATGGTATACTCTCCATACGAAATGCAGCAGCAAGAAATTGAGATAGCGGTCGGTAACAAGCCCGGTCGAGCCAGTCTAGCTAGCACAAGAGTTATGTTTTATTGCTACTTATGCCAAGACGACCATGCTTCTCGCCTGATGGTAAGCGATGCGAACAAACAAACAAATAAACAGTAGTAAGATCCAACAGATCTCTTAATTATAAAGTACAGCGTAGCACTCCACTGCGCTAGTCACCCTGAGACATTAGATCTTAAGTCTCATGGTGCCCAGTATTAGTGCGCGCATTGAAGCAAAGTGGGCAATAATTTGAATCTCACCAAACATCTTATGATTTACAGTGGGTGAACTTTTGAAGGTGGGAAATTAGTACATAATAATTCCAAGGTGAACCATAGATGGATACGTTTACGATACTATCTACGTTTTTACTCATGTCACTATTACTCAATTTAAATGCGGCTTCAGACTACAAAACCTGAACGAAGTTGCAAAATACCTACGCTGTCGTGGCGGTGCTTTGGTAGCAAAAAGCTGATATATTGTATTCTGTACATAACTAACAAAAAATCTTTATAAAGATAAGCTAGAAATAGAATGAAAGTCAGACAAAGGTAAGTGTAATTCCGAGAATTTTCTTTGTCTAAAAAATGGGTAATTGTTTTTCGTGAATATTAAATGTAATGGCTAATGAGTAAAATAAACATTAACGATATTTAAAACCTGGTGTCTGAGAATTATTGTAAATATCTTTTATATTCATTTACGGCTTTATTAATACCGTTTTAATCTGTAATTAAGTTAAAAGCATTCGTCTCTTAGGGCCAGTTTCACCGGTTTGGTAAAGTTCCAGTTCACTATCTCACATATATAACGCTATCTGGCAAATAAATTTGACACGTTACTAGTGCTTTTTCTGCCAGATATTTCTATTCGAGACCTGTGAAACCAAAAGTTGTAGTTTATATGACGGATAAGCTCCGTTTAGGCTATCAGGGACTTTATCAGCATGTGGTAAAATCGGCCTCTACTGTCTTACTTATGGGCGTAGTTAATTACTGTTTACTTAAAATGAAGTTGAATTGAAAGTTGAATTGTTATCCTCGATGGCCGATACAACCGGATAAGCAACGGCAAGGCAACACTATGCATGATGCACATACTACAAAATAGATATTCCATCGAAGTTCTCTCTGAAATTGAATGCTCAAACATTAAAAATGTTTCGAATTTTTCTTACAAATATTTATTTACTCCGACAAAAAAATAACTTGAGTATTGGATGGACGCCAATGGTTCTAATGCATCTAGCCGGGAACTGCTCCCGAGGGGAACACAAGAAGCGAGGACTTCCTCGGTTTTGCTCATTCGAATGGTAATTCCTTCTGGCTATGACTTCTAGGTTTTGATTAATTTGGAATGCTCTTACTGGTAAAATATTTAAAAAGTAGCTGGAAGTGTTTTGCTCACTACTTCCAAAGTATTTTTACGTCTCATGATGTATAGTTGGCCTGTCAGATTCCATACAGTGTTGTGAATGCAACCAAATACCGCTAAAATATTCATAATTAAAATACACGGTGTTAAAATATTTATCCATCGAGCTAAAAATACAGCTAAAAGTAATTGCACCAAAACACATTCAAAAACAGTCGATTCTCAAATATTTTTACATAGGAAAGCACTTAACCGATGATATTTTAGCCTCCGTGAAAACATACGGAACTTAATTCGCACTATTGATACCTATGGCTTCATTTGACTACTGTAGGATTACTTTATTCTTCACTGCATTCAAGAGGTATTTGTTCTTGTGATTGAAATCGATTCTTTTTCATTTTTTGGATGCTGTAATTAAATTTTGTTAGCAAAGTACTGATCGTATTTTATTATGACAAATGTACATTTTTCTAATATTATTACGTTAAAATAGTGCCTCCTTCTTTTTCTTCAGCCTTTGAAGTCCATTGCTGAACATAGGCCTCCCAAAGACCTTTTAAAAAAATAATATTGTATTCGTTGTATCATTTAAATATATTTAATTTTTATATAACCTGATAACTAAAAAGTCTGTTAACAAACAAAACCTCAGCGTTTATTACCCAAATAAAGAACCGTGATTTTCATATAAATCTATTTTTTTTTCAAATAACTGCGGTATTAAGTCTCCAGGAGATGGGCATATAATTCTTCAATTTTCAACGAAGAATAATGGCAATTCCCAAGACATTAACCGATTAATAGTATACATGTATTTTCCATCTAGCAATTAATAGTTTAAAAGTGAAAGATATTTTTTTAAATGAATGGTTTTTATGAAAGTTCGAAAATAGGTAAGTAAAGTGAGATTAGATTCGAAAAGTCGGCCCTATATTTGAAGTCGAACTTATAGAATTAGCAATAGTTTGAAAAAACGAATCGTCGCGTTATATTTATATAAATTAATATGTATTCAAAAATGTGACATCTATTACTGTAATATGATAAATGTTAAAGTTTGTTGTATATATTTGGAGATACTTCTAAGACATAACACATTCATAAAACTAGTAAGAATAATCCTTACATAGTATAAAACAAAGTCACCCACCGCCTCTACGCGATAAAATCAAAAACTACTTAACAATTTTCGATGTAATTTATGTATGGAGATAGATTGAAATTTTGGGAAGGACATAGACTTTTGTCCCGGGAAAATATATACCGGGAGTTTTATTTCGGAAAATCTCTTTCACGCGGGCCAAGCCGCGAGCAAAAGCTACTGAGAAAATATTCCATGATCGTACATTGAGCTTATCACCATTGCATCAAACGTTAAGTTCTTCGATATATTATTAGAGTAGAGCACTGAGATGTTTCTGCGGCTTTTTATCGAGAGGAAAGACAATTATCATCAATCTTTTACAATCGCCTTTCAGTCAGGTTTCTTTAAAATCGTATCTTCAAACTCAAATAGGATTTATCCGGCATTGGTAACATTGGAAATTTAGATAATAAATCTACTTTAAAGACAAAGTATGGTTTTTCTTTGTGTACAAAACATTGGGATAACAGAAACTGAAATAAATGAAATGAAAATTTTCAGGAACAAAAACAGCAGACAAAATATTATCGTTTTAAATCGTTCGCTTTAATTTTAATGGAAACATGTTTTTCGCCAATTTATTGTAAAAACTGTTTTATAAAGTAAGCCCCCTTTGGCTTTTAGTTTATAACAGTAAAAAAGACATTGAAGACAAAATATAATCGAACACAATGTAAGATCAAAAAGTTTTATTCAAAATCCAATAACATCAATTTTATTTGAATGATATCGCCCGTTTCATAAATCTAACTTCCAATTTGCTCGGGGTAAGTAAACGGTAAACTCTCCGAAAATTGAGATTTGTTAACACTCCTCTCCTCTCATTTGTGGAGACAAAATTCGGTGAAATTGTTTTATAAAAATTTCGGTTTACTTACCTTTGTGATGGAGGTCTTGAGACGTGATATTATGTTCCAGAAAAAACGTCCAGTAAAATAAATGGTATTTTAAGTTAAGAAAAGAATAGTTTTTAGAAATGGTTTTTAAATTTACTGTATCCTACTAATATTATAAACGCGAAAGTTTGTAAGTATGGATGTATGGATGTTTGTTACTCTTGCACGCAAAGACTACTGAACGGATTTCGATGAAATTTGGCACACGGGTAGATTATGTTCTGGATTAACACATAGGCTACTTTTATCCCGGGAAAATATAAAGCGGGACTTTTATCCCGGGAAAACTCATTCACGCGGGCGGAGTGGCGGGCAAAAGCTCGGATATCATATTTTTAAATTAAGGTAATTTGTAATCGAAAACACATTTTGATTGATCCCACCAGATCTAATAATTCAATACATTAAAGGTGATGGTGAAGCATATACAATTTTCCAAGCAGAATACAATTATGCCGGCTTGCTTGAAATTGGAGATACTATGGGCAACTATGGCGGCATTTAAACGTTGAGTTCGGTGGTCGCTATTCAAGTGGATGAAAATGTCCTACCACCAGCATTTAAAGTTTTGGTAATGAGTCGCAGTACCCGCAAGATGCTTTATGCTATGCAATAAGTAAAATATAATTATCTAGAATTGCTTGCGGCTCCGCCCGTTTGATTAAGTTTTCCAGGATATTAATATTTTCTCGGGATAAAAAGTAGCCTATAGCACTCAGGAGTAATGTAGATTCCTATTAGTGAAAGAATTTTCGAAATCTGTTCAGTAATTCCTGAGATTAGCGCTTCAGCGAACCAAACAAACAAGTTCTTCAGCTTTATAATATTAAGTGTAGATTAAAGATGCCTCTTTGGCAAACATAACAAACGCATACTTTTCTAAATTAACTTCAACAATAAAAACTTCAGCCACCATTTTGAGCTAGAATAATGTCTAAAACATTCTTATCTCAACAATTTGTTGAAAAATTACTTTAAAAATTTATCACCCAAGTTCAAGATTAAATTTTCAACCATTTAAAAGTGTTTAAAGACGTTAAGGTTAGATGTTCGCCATTACTCAAAGCATTCAAATGCTAGTTTGGACTTTATTTCAATTTCTTGAAGTTAGAACGCTTTTAATGGAAAAGGTGACCGAAATTCGCATTGTGTACGAGAAGATCGTTACGATTATTCAATGGTAGTATGACAACTATTTTATATAGAAATAGAGTTAACTTATGTGTTTTTTTGAACTTGTTTATTGGGACTCAACTACAAACGCTCTGTTGAGGTTCTTATCATTAGCAGAGTAACAAGTCTCATGTTATTTAATTGAAAAAATAATAATTTAGCTAAAACTGAACAAAAATTCTCAGTTCCATATTGCTTGTAGTAGATTTTCTGGAGGAAAGTCTTGACAGAGTAAAAAACGCATTTGAAACATGCATTTTCTAGACATTGAAATTAAACTATTATAATGGATTTTATCGCGGTTTTTTATTTTATTTTCTCCCGACGTTTCGAAACGTTTCAAAAAGTTTAATTTCAATGTCTAACATTCGCGTAAACGTGAGGAATAATTATGCATTTTCTAGGATATAAATAAACCATATCTCTCTACAGACCTTAAATTCTATAAAGAAGATTTGTAGCTTTGATGTGGCATAACAAAGGACAAACAAACACTATTACGTTTATAATAAGAGCAAGGATTTCTATATGAAAGCTGAATGAGTAACTGAAATAAACAGTTTGTAAATGCAAATTTTAATTAAATTATCAAAGTTTCATCTGACTTTGTAGACCGCGCCCCCAACCCTTCAAGCTAAATATTATCAAAAAGTGGTTTTAACACGACACACTTCATAAATTAAATCTTAGATAAACATGGCTGGGATCCAATGCAGGAATTAATTATGTTGCTTGGGTTCGCGACAGGGATGTATTCAGTCAGTTGGTTAGGGTACCAAGACCACGTTTATTGAAGTGCAGGCGGATAATCAGGCGGATTTTTTTAAGAGATTGCAATTAAAGTATATTTAGTCTATGGGTAACGACTGTGAGTATTATGGTTAAAACTCTTCGTGTTAAAATCTAACAGAGCCTTACAGTCAAGTATATTTTATTTGTACAGGGTAGTTTTTATTAAATTTAAGAATAATACGCAAATAAAATTATAATGCCCGAAATAAGCGCAGTACGGAGTAGCAAACATGTAGTTTCTTTTTAATTTGAATACCTAAGTAATTTTAGAATAAGATTATAGAAAAATTAGATACTTGATGACGATACACATCATCATCAGCTACATGAAGTCCATTGCTAAACATAGGCCTCCGCTAAAGAATTCCAGATGGACCTTTAACATACACGCAAAAAATGAAAACAAAATAATCAACTTATATCTTTTTATATATTGCAATGTTTCGAATCGAACGAAAAAAAATGGTAAAAGATATATCTTGTAACTATGCTTTAGAATGAATGGTCTATTCTATGCTTAAATTACATTCGTTCATTGTTATAGACAAATAATAAAAAATAAAACCGACTTAAAAACCACTACGAACCAAAAAATATTTAACTTTATATACGTCAACTTCATAATATATTCAATGGTGGTAGGTTTGTCATATGTAAGAGTCCGTCAGGGTGGGTACCACCGCAATGTTTATTTCTACCACCAAGCAGCAGTGTGCATGCACTGTTGTGTTTCGGTTTGAAGGACATTGTAGCCAGTGTAACTACTGGACATAATAAGACATAACATCTTATGTCTCAGGATGACGAGTGCAGTGGAATCCCACACAGTACTTTGTAACTCAAGGTGTTGAATGGTGTTGCTACCGTTTATTGGTGGTCCTATCGCTTACCATCAGGCGAACGGCAAGCTCGTCTCGTCATTCAATACAATAAAAAAACTGCCTAATTTAAATTGAATATTGTTTTCATATATTTGTTCGAGTATTTGCTTAGCTTACTTAGTTGGAAATTTAAACTAGGTACTGACACCAAATATATGTATATAAAGTAAAATTATGTTTTGGTTTGTAGTGGTCTTGAAGTCAGTTTTATTTTTTGTTAAAAAGTTATTATTTAGAAAGAAGAAGAAGAAAGAAAAAATATTTATTATTAACACAAGCAGTACATGTATCTTTTATAAAAAAAAGGGAGAAAAACTAAATACAAACAAATATAAAATAAATGCATGCATTGTGCCAACAACGGGAACCCCCATTCAGCTTCTTGCTGCAGCATCAGCTTGACTGATACTGCGCTTTATAGCTTTTTTGTTTGTTTATTATGGAATGGTGTAAACATATCATAGATATATGATTGCAGCATTCGCGGGTCATCTGCTGTAAGTCATTGAAGAGTTCCATTGTCTATCTCCCAAGATCTTCATCAATTCCTAATAAATGATATACTAAAACCATCCCTGAAAAATATACATTTGTATAACGAAAACTTCATCCAAATCGGATCAGTAGTTTTTGAGAAAATCGCGGCCATACAAACTTACATACATACATACATACATACATATGGGTCGAATAAAGAACCTCCTTTTTTGAAGTCGGTTAAAAATCAATGTTCAAGTTAGTCGAATCAATATAAGTATAGTGTAGTTAAAAATAGAAAAAGAACACTGCCGCACGTTATTGCGTCGGAAAAAGGAAATGAGATTTCCCCAATTTCGCCGTGGGAACGTGTGTCCGTGTGCAATTATTTTTAGTCTCGTTGAAAGTGGTTTAGAATTGTGTACCGGAACACTTGCTTTTGTGCTTAACAAGTACTTAGTTTTAGGAAGGGAGTTGCTTTTATTCAGTCGTATTATTTTGAATATAACGAGACATATGTTATAGATAATAAAAAACTAAAGACTGTCAAATATTTTTAACGATTTTAACTATCAAAATGTGGACATCGTTATCATGTGCATTCATAACTAATTCATGACATTGTAACTTGGGTAACCACTTTGTATAACAAGCAGTCAGTGTTATGAAGATATGTTCAGCATCTAAGCTAGCTCACCTACACGACATGCATCCTGCATGCTAACACTAGGCTTTAGTGATCCAACATGCGTTAGACTAATATGGCGGCTTATGGTTCGTATAATATTATCCGGAGAAGTTGTGAGAGGAATCAAAATATCGATAAAATAGAAGTACGTCGCTGGACGATGTGTTTTTTTGGTAGCTCAGCAAAGTGTCCCCACTGCGCCTAATGATAAGCGAAGGGGTCCAGATAAAGTGAATGATGGGAATGATTATCCCTAGCTAGTCGACACGATAATTCCGACCTGCGATATACTTAGGTGGTTCACTGTGGCGGGTTTAACAACTTCTATGAACCTCGATTATTGCCAATAAATAGTAGAAGCTAAGGTGGACAGACGACTTGATAAAGGTCGCAGGAACACGCTGGATGCGGGCCGCTTTTGACAGATCCGTCTGGAAATCTTTAAGGGAGGCCTATGTTCAGCAGTAGACGTCATGTGGCTGATGATGATGATGAAGCAACTTCAAATAACTTAAATAATATTATGTTGCATGACATAGAGTTGCTCTCCTTACGAGGTTTTACAATTAGTACTCCATACTGTCCATCAAATCAAAAACAACAGAGCTTTAATTAACACTGTTTGGTGGCAAAATAGAAAAAGCATATATACATTCCCACACACGCACATATGAGTGATCAACCATCTACATGAAGTAACGACATTCAAATATAACACCGAATAAGTAAATATGATCCCCAATTCGGACCTCCTAATTACGTACCTGATCTACTTGTTATTAAATGGATATGGAATTTAAAAACCAATTTAAAAATTCATGCGCACACCGTTTCGATTTATGTACTTTGATATGTGTTTGAAGAAGAACATTTGGAATTTAATGTTCAAACACAAATATCCAAGAGGTTCGTGAACTTGTTAATGTTTAATTCGTCTCATGTATTTAAATTCGTGGTCCGATTTTCATTAACTTTTCTTGGCTTCGTTTGATATACCTGAGATTAAACTCATGAATATAGGTACCTAGATTTACGGTTATATTTTCGGTTCGGTGTGTGGGCTGTAAATATGAAATGTAGGCTTATTTTCTTCAATAAGTAATTATGTTTATCTCCTGGTAAAAAAATATTTGAGTTGGCTGAGATTAGAATTTGTGGCAGATAAATATGCTGTTATAATAACATGGGTCGGGTGTAAAAAAGGTAAATCGTGAGTTTTTTTGTATTTTTTTTTTATTGCATTGAATGACGAGACGAGCATGCCGTTCGCCTGATGGTAAGCGATACGACCGCCCATAAACAGTAGAAACACCATACAGCACCTTGAGTTACATAGTACTGTGTGGCATTCCACTGCGCTCGTCATCCTGAGACATAAGATGTTAAGTCTCATTATGTCCAGTAGTTACATTGGCTACAATGTCCTTCAAACCGAAACACAAAAGTGCATGCACACTGCTGCTTGGCGGTAAAAATAGATATTGCGGAGTTATAATTATGTCATGATAAATGTTTTTGTATCGGACCTTAATCTAAAGTAATTGTTCTAGTTGCTATCTGCTTACCCCTTCTGGAAATAAAAGAAAAATAAAATGGTTTCAATTCATAATTCCCTTAAAATATTCGTTTAAGCAAAAATACGGCTTTAAATTTAGTTTAGGAGCTGACGAAAAAAGTAATTCAAAATTTTTCACGCGTTTTTTTGAGGAACTTCGTGAAACTAAAATTCGAATTTTCGTATTCGAATGCTGTCTCATAATGAATTATTTGTTGTGAAACTTGTTAGTCTATGGACGTGACGGCGTGCGAGGCTTGGGTGGCTATACCGAAAAATAAATGGATAGCGAAGTTCGAAAACAGGCGAAATATGGAATAGCCACCACAAAACAGGAGGAAGCTAGTTTATCGTTTTAAGATGATCGTTTTTACGACTTTCGCTAATAAAATGCAATCAAAATCGTGTTCATTCATTTATTGTAATATGACAATTTAGAGTTTTTATGTTGCCTGCATTGATGTATAAAAAAAACCCTAACACATCAATGGTTGCCTGATTGTGTTTTTATTATATTTTTGGAAAATAATAAATAAACACATTTTATACACGTATTTTAATGCCATTGAATTTTGTTGTCAATAATTTATATTCTGACAATTATTATATTTTTTTGTCTATTATGACTATTCTATTCCCACTATTTCTTTGTACGTTTCCGAATTTCGTTTCGATATTCGGTATTTGTTAATGCCAAACTTTTAATGGGATTTGCGATACGTATGCACGCTTCTGAGTTTTTTGCGGTCAGTAACCTAAACTATTTCGTTAAATATGTGGAATTGTAAAGGTAAAGGACTGCCTCGGTGGCGTAGTTGTATTACGGTACGACTGCAATGCTGGGGTCTCGGGTTCGATCCCCGGGTCGGGCAATGTGATATTGGATTGTTCTATTCAGTATCAGCCCGAAGTCTGGAATTTGTGCTTGATATGGCGATAGGCTCGCCCCCTATCACATCATGGGACGGAATATGCACGGCGAGAAGTGGGTGCACTAGTTGCGCCGCTGCCTAACCCTTCGGGGATTGTGTGACAGGCGTGAGTGTGTGTGTGTGTGTGTGTATAAAGGTAAAGTATATAATTTTTTTAGGAAGTAATACTTATCTTGAAGCTTCTCAACAGATTTGATAAAGTCTTGAATCACTAGTAGAAGACTATATAATACGTCATATCCCATAATATTTGCTTTGATTGAATTTTTATCCAAGGAATTTTTCAGGTAAGCAAAGCTTGTTTTGTTTTTAAAAATCTTCTTATACTAGGAATAAATAACCAAATAGGAGTTGACTATTATGCAAAACTGTCGTCGGGTTTTGCGCCCCACTGAGCCAAATATTTGGCACGTCTTCTTCTGTTAGGTCAGCTTCTTTTCATTTCTTTAAGCTGTACAGCATTAATATTATGCCATCCAGTCAGATAAATGTCTACGTACACAATCATATTTGGATTTTATCTTGTCAGCTATCGTAAAACGTAAATAGAAATAAAGGGGAGAAATAAAACGAAACTTAAAATACTAACTAATATACTTCTTATTTTCACTTATACCATAAAAAGCTTTGAAAGATATTTATAAAAACACACACACACACACACACGCCTTTTATGCCTGAAGGGGTAGGCAGCGGCGCAAATCCTGCATCCACTTTTTGCCCGTGTGAATTCTGCCCAAAAACTCAAAAACTACCCAATGGATTTCGATGAAATTTGGTATGGGTTTATAGTTCGAGACCCGGAAAAACTCTCTCAGAAGCAGCAAGCAAAAGCTAGTCATACGTATGGGTAAAAGGTATACGGATAGACCAAGTTCAATACATATATAATACACTTGGTTATGTAAGTTACACTAGTAAAAAACTTCCAGAGGGGAAGTATTCTACTGGTGGTAGGTCTCTCATATGTAAGAGTCCGTCTGGGTGTGTAACACCACAATGTTTATTTCTATCGCCAAGCAGCAGTGTGCATGCATTATTGTGTTTCGGTTTGAAGGAATGGTAGCCAGTGTAACTACTGGACATAATGAGACTTAACATCTTGTGTCTCAGGATGACGAGCGCAGTGGAATGCCACACAGTACCAGAGTACAAAGAAAGTAACAAATTACTCAAAGTGCTGGATGGTGTTGCTACTGTTTATAGGTGGTCGTACCGCTTACCATCAGGCGAACAGCATGCTCGTCTCGTCATTCAACCTAATAAAAAAGAAATAAAAAAAGTTTGTCATTTTTTTTATACCAGCACCTCAACCTCACCCCACTGCACCTGATGATAAACGGAGAGGTCCAGATTGAGTATCGAGTAACGAGAAAAGACTATCCCTCGTCAGAAACGACTAAAAGAAAATATATCCTCAGTTTCCCCAACATCCCTTACTTTTTAACTATTACCAAAATTTCTGATAAAGGAATACTTTTCCACCATCAATCATTTAGGCATGCGTGACTATTATTGCGGATCCATCGCCAAATACATTTAAGGGTTCAATCGTTGCCATGACAACTTTTTCACGCATCTTGCCGATATGATTTATGGGCACAAAGCTTTTTGAGTTTCCTCATTTGGACATTCCTTTTGTGTAGAGGTTTCAGCACATAGCAAGTTTTTTTTATGGCATTGAATGACGAGACGAGCATGCCGTTCGTCTGATGGTAAGCGATACAACCACCCATAAACAGTAGGAACACCATACAGCACCTTTAGTTACAAAGTGCTGTGTGGCATTCCACTGCGCTCGTCATCCTGAGACATAAGATGTTAAGTCTCATTATGTCCAGTAGTTACACTGGCTACAATGTCCTTCAAACCGAAACACAATAGTGCATGTACACTGCTGCTTGGGGGTAGAAATAGAAATCGCGGTGGTACCTACCCAGTCGGACCCTTACATATGAGAGACCTACCACCAGTATAAGATGTCTTACTTATATAAAAAATCCGAGATTATGAAAATGTTTGGATGATTGTTAGAAGTAAGCGCAAACACACATAATGGACCATTTCCTGGACTTACGTATGGACCACTTTTTATCCAGGACAAGTAGGTACATACTACTTTAATTCCGGAAGAGGTTTGTTCCGCAGGCGGAGCTGCGAGGATTACTTAGCTCTGAGATATAACGTTATGTATGAACTAACCTTCCCTATTGAATCTATTATGCTATTGTAATTTATATCTGGAATATGTAGGCATTGAATTAATAAGAGCTGTTGTACAGATTTTTTTCGCACTGATAAATGATTATATCCATCATCTTCTAACCCAATGTGGGGTCATCACAATTCATTTTTTAACCTCCGACAAAAAAAGAGGGGTGTTATAAGTTTAGGGTGTGTATCTGTGTATCTGTATGTCTGTCTGTGGCATCGTAGTTCTCAAACGAATGGACCAATTATAACGCGTTTTTTTTGTTAGGGAGCTAATGTGACTGCTATTGTTCTTAGCTATAATTTATGAAGATCTGTTCAGGCGTTTGAAGATTATCAGTTCATTTCCAATTTAAAAAGCCCGATTGAATATAATTTTGGTGTACTGTGACGTCGGCAATATTTTTAAACATACGCTGAAGCTGCAGCGTCAATTAGTCTGGGGGATACTTAACTCTTTAACAACTTATAGCAGATATAGCGTATTTGAGCTCATAAGGATGGTCTCAACGAGTAGGTGTACGAGTAGATAGTTGATTATCAAGGCCCCATGATGAAGAATTAAATAATTTAAAGTTTGAAATAAAAATTAAATTAATATTAAAATAACTCCCGACACAAAAATCTCTAAAAAGTAAAATAATAAAAGTGTCTTTGTCGTTTAAGTAGGTACCCAGTAATATTTTGACTCAAGCGTCCTCACGTCAGGGGACCGAACTCCGGACCAGGGAGATGAAATATTTCTTCGTGAGATTTTATTGTGCCGGGGGTTGATTTAATTTTAATTTAATTTTTACATGCAAATTTCAGAAAAAAAAAATTACTTAGTTTTACTGGTCGCCTGTGTGACATCTGGGAGATCAATTCCCGAGAAAACTAAAACCTGACGAAATGGAAATGAAGTATTGCCTTTATGAATGGAATCCTAGGCCTCCCAGACTTAGGCCACTACACCACTTTAGCCGATAATTGCTATTTAAACAGCCAAATTACTCATACAATCAGCAACACGAGTTTCGCCACGTCATCGCATGTTTAGTGGATTATCAGCCGATCTGAGCTAGCATTTGCAGATAGTCCCGTAGCCGAGACGTGATTAGGGTCCGGTCATTATCTATCGTGCCAAATCCCTGAATCACCAGCCCGGATGGTCTTTATGCGGTGATCTAAGATGGGAGATCGAGCGATTCTAAATTGAGTTAAATGAGATATCTGGATGAGATAGAAATCTGGATACTTAATTTAAGTGTTTTTAGTAGGTACTTTTGTACCTACCTTTTCTACCTTGACTGCATCGGTGGCGTAGTTGTATTACGGTACGACTGCAAGGCTGAGGTCTCGGGTTCGATCCCCGGGTCGGGCAAAGTGATATTGGATTTTTCTATTCAGTATCAGCCCGGAGTCCGATATGGTGATAGGCACGCCCCCTATCACATCATGGGACGGAATACGCTTGGCGAAAAGTGGGTGCATTAGTTGCGCCTCTGCCTACCCCTTCGGGGATAAAAGACGTGAGCATGCGTTATGCGTTACTTTTGTACCTATGTATAATTATGTTGACTGTTGAGGGGTAAATAGACCCACTCTATCCACTTTCTATCAGGTGCTGTAGGGTTGCTTTACCGTGCTCACAAAAAAAAGGTTGCTCATGTTATAAGGAATCTGTCTAGGTATGTCATCACCATAACCATTGTCTGTCTCTAGAATCAAGCAGTTTAGAAGTTCAATTGTTAATACATTATAAGCAGTGTTATTAGTGGTATTGTAAGAGTTGTTATCAGATGTCGAGAAAGTGCAATGCCATTTCGTACTATGTAATGCAAATTAAAATTTTACTGCCTGGTGTTTACCATAAGATGAGCTACTGGTCTCCACCAGTAGCTGCGCAATGAGGACTCATAGCATATAACCATAATAAAAATTAAATAAATTTATATCGCTTCATCTTATGAATTGCTCCAGCGCGGTAGTGTAGCAAATTTTTACAAAGAAAAATTACGTCGTCGACTTGTGTTTTCTCCTTGTTTGCATGGAGTTAATGCGCCCCTAGTGTGGCTTATTATAGATCGGTTTAAATGAATAATTATAGGGTATAAATAGATTTAAATAAGATAAAATAAGAAAAAAATAAAATTTAGAAATATTGTCTTGTATTTCCATTAGCAACTGAGCTGGCTTTGATGGTACGTGTAGTATGCAGGAGTTGTGTCTAAAGTAAAAACAAAATTGATAGTGGGTTAAGCATTGGTATTACCCGTAAACAGTAAGAAAGTCACCCAACTGAAAATCTGATCGTGGTGGTGATGTTCAGCGCTCGTGGCTTTAAAACGTGTAAGCATATTTTTATAATACCTAGTAATTGAAATGGCTATGATTGTTTTCAATTTTCGCGTTTTGTTGCTTATTGGGAAAAATAGATATGGCGTTGGCACCTACTCAGGCGGATTCTCACCTACGATAAAACTACTACAGAGTACACAGACTATAGTAAATAAAAAAATATCATTTATCTATATTCTTTAGAAATACTAGATACAATTTATAAAAACTAGCATATCTCTATAGCTAGTTATTTTCAAATGTTATTTTTCAGAATAATTTGTTATTTTCAAATGTTATTAATGTTATTTTTGAGAATAATTTCAACATTATCAAATATGCCCATTTTTTCTTTTGTTTTCGATTGTAAACAACTGCTTAGAGTAATTTATGATGTTTTTGTAATCATTCTGAGTGCTTAATGGGTTCGTCAACCTTTTAATACCTTATAATTTCTAAAGGACCTAAAATAAGGAGAATAAATTTAAATAATTGTAGTTCGTAAATATTTCCATATTCATATTTTTAGTAACGGCTCTACGACACTGTACAAGTCTGATTTTGTTTTTAGGTGCCTACAATTTTTACCCCCGATTTCGCCCATGGGGGCCCCGGCTCATGAAAACAGGCCGGCATAATGTTAGGGTAGTTTCCTATGTTTAATTTTGTAATATATTTTATATGTAACAGAAACTAATACGAACAAGAAATTCTTTTGTGAAATTGGCATCCAAATTGGTTGACAAATATAGCAGTTATTCATATTTGAAATATTGTTGTGAGCAAAAGTGAGGATGTGGAGGGGATATCGCGCTATCTCTCTCGCACGCGCGCAGAGTTACGGCCGGTGACTCTCGTCGACGTCACAGGGTAATATTACTGTTATTTGACAACTACCCCTTCCACTAAATTTCAAAGCTACTTATAACTTACTAATTATTGTTCCAACTTTGAAAATTATTTTTCCGTTAGATTTTGGATGGCATACATTTTTTTATAAATGTATTAAAAAAGTTGTCAATTTCGTAGTGTGTCTATTATTTATTTCCCTATTATGTCGACTTTCGACAATCATCTCTCGTCGGTAGACACTCTATCTAGAGTCTGGACCCTACTCCATTTGTTACAGCTCATTGCCGCAATTTGTGTCGTGTGTCCGGTCCAACAGTTAACGACCACGTTCTTTAAATCTACAATGTAATTTTTGTCAAACGTTGTTCTCATTATGATCTTAACAACTTGAACAAATGTTGACAATTCCCATGCAGGGTCTGGCGTCTTGTCCGCCTCCAAGTTTTCCCATAACGTGATAATATCTCCCGCTATATCTCACGGGGGACGTAATTAATTTTCCGGAATGTTTGACTGTTTTATGTCAACAACAGTTGGCAGTTTTAAACTAATATTATTCCTGAAAGAGTAACTACGGTTGATTCAGTTTTATATATAAACTAAATAGTTTATTGCGGCTTGTATTGCGTGGATAAACACGGACAGAAGAGAAGTTTATGTTATTAGCTTAAATTTCTCGGGTTAAAAAGTAGCCTGCGGCACTCAAAAATAATAAAACTTTATATGGTTAGGGAAGGAATTTTCAGAATCAGAGAAGAGATGTCATAAATTAGCGCATACAATCAACACATCGCCATCCACTGCTGAACGTAGTCCTCCCCAAGTGAGCGCCAACCATCCCGGCATTGAGTAGCCCGCATCCATCCGCCACCCGCCGCCTTTTTCAAGTCGTCAGTCCATCGTGCAGCAGAACGTCCTACACTGGCGGGAGGAAGCGTCCAGACGTGGACAGCGTCCGGCCCTGAAAGAGGTTGAGGCTAAGCGGGCTACACTCCGCAGAGCTGCCGTGGAGGAATGGCAACGGCAGCGTGGGTGGCCTCACGCTGCCGTTGACGCCAAGGGCGTTCTTTGATGAGCGGGCTCTCTGAGTCCCCCACAATTTGAGATGGGCCGCACTCAGCGGCACCGCGCAGAGGCGGTTGCGGAGGACAACTAGGCACTTCTTGCTGGAGCAACCCACAGCCGTCCTAAATGCGCCGAGGACGGTCACCGCGGAGTTTTAGTTGGTATTGCCGTGCATAGTGATGAATACAGGGCTCGGCCCGGTGGTCGTCCGATGTTTTAATTTTTCCGGGCGGCTCAACACCGGGTCATAAGGCACGGTGAATCCGACTTCCATCCAGTCGCGCCTCCAGGCTGGGCGGTAGTGGTAAAGACTGCACTTTTTCCGCGAAACCAAAAAAGAAAAAGAAAGAAGGACGTCCTAATCGTGGTCTCCACTCCAGTGCCTGTCTGCTCCATCAGAAATTAGTGCGAACGAACAATAGCTTTACCTTTTGTAGGGAATTATTATACGTAGATACAAAATAGTCATTTTATTCTGCCAAGCTGCAGTATGTAGGTAATTTTGTAACCAATATAATTAGTATGTATGTTTAGACTTCAATTATACTGTATCTACATGAAGAAAGAAGTAGTTTACAGTACTACAGTAAGCCGGCATTTAGGCTTAAATATATAGGCAATATTTCTTTTAGTATGGACTAGATACCAAAAGTTACAAATAATTTATTATATTAATACATTTCCCATTTGATATTTGGAACTAACCTTCAATCCGATATTACGCAGTTCTTTCTCCGGGGGATTCTGCGAAGGCGCGATCATTTTTTTCCAATAGGGCCAGATGTTACATACAAATATATCAGACACATTAAATTGATCATTTAGCGAAATAATCTTTTAGAAAGATTTGTGGAAGGCAGTGAAAGGAAAAAAAGAAAGAACTATTTCTGGCTTTTGAAATTTTGATTTTTTACTAGGTTTAGCGTTTGGCGGTCATTAATACCAAAGCGTAGTCTAAGATATTTTATTTCAGTTCTAACGTATCTAGCCAATGGAAGAGTTCACGGTACGCTTTGTTCCTTACTATATTATAGATATAGAATGATACGCGCCGCAAAAATCTCCATAGTAGCTTGTTCCGTGGCATCACTCCGACCAACATCCATATAAAAGCGTGTTAAAAAGAAAAGTCTTGTTTGTCAATATTATATTCTGACTGAAAAAAATACTTGTAGATATTTACCTGTCCAGATTTGTATAAAAGTCAAACTTTGCCTAAGTTATATTTGTGTATCACTCAGACTATCTCATCACTGTCTGCCATACGAATATTTTGAACAAACTTTTTCCATTACCTACGATTTCCTTGACACGCAGCGAAGGCTTCGTCATCACGTAAAGATTTCCCCCGGGCCGGCATGCCAATTACAAACACCTTTTTTCGTCGCAAATTGAGTATTGCGCCGAAGACCCTGTTAATTAGGTACATCGTCAGCAAACACTAGATATGTGCCTAGGACCTGAGTGGCAAATTTGAGCCCGTCCGACATGATTGTATTTGTTTACCTCGATGTCAAAGATGAGAAAAGTGATGTCAAAGTCGGGCCAGTAGCGAATATAAACTATTTAATTTATCCAGCTCTGCCAGGAACAGGTAACTTTTATGAAGTGCCGGGCGTTCAATTAAAAAAATGTGCTATTTATTTCTTAGTAAAGAGACTGGCACTGCTTTAAAATATACAAAAGTACGAGCAGTTAATAATTAAAGAAAAATCTAAGCTCATAAAACACACTCCCAATTCTCAAATTCTAAATTAAAATGAAAGCACACCTTCATATATAGAACGTTGTTAGACCAACGTAATTACACTAAAAGAGCCATCTACCGGCAAAAACTGGCACTCGAATATATGCAAAATTTTCCCAACGTAAAATTGTAGTGAAATTACAGAGGCCGTCAGCAAGTGGGCAGCTAGATTGGCACAACACTTGTTAGCCGTGGAGTGGCACTTCTGCCGAAAAATGCAAGTGGCTGTCTGCTAGGTAAGCCAATTTTATATTTTTTCTTTTCACCCCTTGCCGTGAGATGAGATTATTTTATGAAAAATTGCTTGTTTTGAAAAAGGGTCAGTTAGTTTGCGATTTTAGCAGGAATTTAGTTGATCAACGTATTTATAATTTGTAGAGTCATGTTATATTTATTATCCATTTTCTGCACTATGAATTAACTCTACCAAGATGATACCACCGTCTCTCAGAGAAGATAAATTGATAGCTTTCTTAAGATTCATACAGGAACTATTGGTTGTGAAATAACAGAAGCAAAAAGCTTACTTATACCTCGTGCGTTGAAAAGGATTTTAAGTTCATAAAGGTAAGACTCAATTTAATCCTATTCCAGTGAACAACGCGACGTGAATTCTCGTCGATTTTATTTTTAGACCCCGCCCTTGGGGAAATAATCTGTGACAACCTTCACGTCGTTAATAAACGCGACGAGTCATCTTCTACGGTCGTCAACTGACGCAATTTTACGTCAATTGTTCGTTTTGATTACTTCGAGTGAAAAAAATACCTTGAAGGTTTTAAGACCGTTTCAAGGGGAAAGGATTTTGACTTTATGAAGTTTATCAAGCAGTATAATGTGTGGTGAATGACATTGACTGCCTCAGTGGAATAGTTGTATTACGGTATGATTGCAATGTCCGGGTTCGATCCCCAGGTGGAGCAAAGTGATATTGGGTTTTAAGTTCAGTATCAGCCCGGAGTCTGGAATTTTGCTCCTCTGCCTACCCCTTCGGGGATAAAAGGCTTGTGTGTGCGTGTGTGAATGACAATTCATCAAATCAGTGTTCAGAGTTAGCACAATTTGATACAGTACATGATATTTTTACTTTTTTGCTTGGCTCTCACGTTTTCGATTACATTGCAGAAATTGTGATAATTACAAGGGCAACTTTTTGATTGGCAAATAAATTCTATCGAACCAAACGATTTTGATCATTTAATTATTAAACGCTGCTTGACTTTACATTGCATATCAGGCATCTCATATTTTTAAATACTAGTTTCACAAGTTACAATAAAATTTGACAGATATTATAATATTAAACAGCTCATTCAGACAGTACTCATGTTACCATTTATTTGGGAGCATAGATTAGAGTGTAACCTGTAATTGTTCGGTTTATACATTTGTGTGACAAGTATCATTTACTCAGAAGTTGCGAAACATGCCTTAAAAATCTTAAAAAATAGACTAAACCCGAACTTAATTACGCCTTTTATCCCCGGAGGGGTAGGCACAGGCGCAACTAGTGCACCCACTTTTCGCTGTGCGTATTCCGTCCCATGATGTGACAGGGGTCGAGCCCATAGCCATATCGGGTACAAATTCCATACTCCGAGCTGATACTAATTCGAAAAATCCAATATCACTCTGCCCGACCCGGGTATCGAACCTAAGACCTCAGCATTGCAGTCGTACCGTAATGCAACTACGCCACCGAGGCAGTCAAACTTTATTAACAAGCCAAGCCAATCGAGCCATTTAAGCTAAGGTTGAAAACATTCCGTTCTACTAGAGGAGCACGTACGAGATTATAGCAAGAGAAACTGCATTATTGTATGAGCTATAAATTTTATTAAAGCGTATGATAGCGTCTGTCGTCTCTTTGTTAGCCGTCTCTGGATCCGGAGATGAAATTATAGCAGGTGACTACTAAACGGGAGGTTTAAGCTATCGTTGTATGGTTAGGATCTTTTGAGATTCTGTCTGTTTTAACAGTTTGTACGTGGAAATTTGTGAGGATTTTTGATATTTATTCATGTTATGTGTAGTTCTAATAGATATTTTGATTTTGTATAAATTCTTAAGTTTTACCATACCATACCATACCAGCCCTGTATTATATACTGCCCACTGCTGAGCACGGGCCTCTTCTACAACTCAGAGGGTTTAGGCCTTAGTCCACCACGCCGGCTTAGTGCGGGTTGGCAGACTTCACATACCTTCGAAATTCTTATAGAAATCTTCTCAGATATGCAGGTTTACTCACGATGTTTTCCTTCACCGTTAAAGCGAGCGATAATTCACAAAGAATACACACATAACTTTTTTAGAAAAGTCAGAGGTGCATGCCCCTGGGATTTGAACCTGCGGACTCGTCTCGGCAGTCCGTTGGGAGTGGCCCAACTAGTTTTATATACGGCTAAATATACCAGATTGGTTTGACTCATAGTTTTGCATTTACATGTGGTCAATAGGATTGCCAAAAGTAAATCCCTTCTGAAGTCCGTTTCTTCTAATTAATATCGGCAATTTGAAAATTTTGTATTGTGTTAATGAGGTGAAAACCGGTGAACACTTACGAGGTGACCTACTTACTTAATTGCCTACGAAAAATTTAATTCAAAAATAAAACAAGCCTTTGAGTAAACACTCTACATTTCCTCTTTAATTTATTGCACTACTAGTTTAATACGTGGTTCGCCCCGTATTATTTATTTGCAGCTGCAGCTTTTTATTAGTGTAAAAGTTGTTAGCATCGTTTCAGTAGTTGTAAAGATTACTTCGTACAAACAAACTTACAAACCACTTTATAATATTAACGTAATTGTGAAACACGCGATTTCCTTATTTAATTAGGGGTATATGATACTGCAATAACACCGATTTAAATAATGTGTGTTCGTGTTTGAATGTGGTAACAATATCGCGTTTGAGTCATTGCTAACTTTCACGAATGTGACTTTATGTGTTTGGTCACGTGATTTGTTTTCAAAAAGATCACGAGTGTAATGTTTAGTAAGTGAAATTTATTCAGTTTCATATGATGGGGACGTCTGTATATTTTTTCCCTCTCGTTTTACTACAATCTCCTTTTTTGGGACTTTCAGAATTATGTGGTACTTATTATGATTGCTTGTTGGGAGTGTGACCCTTGTCACACACCTTTAAATTTATTTATATCTGGATCACAGGTTGAATAAGTCTTGGGGTATTCTGCGCTTGAGACGACGGGTAAGTTCTTCATTGTTCATCAGTGTTAGCTAGGACATTAAGATGCTTTGTTATACGTTCTCTGTATGATTTCATGTGTCGTTGTATTTCCTGTCTAATCGTAGGTATATGTAGGATTTTCTGTAATAGTTCGTCTATAAAAAATAAAACAATAACACATCCAGCCTTTATCTCCGAATGGGTAAGTAGAGTTGCAAACAAGGCACCTACTTTTTGCCATGTACGTTTCGTCCCATGAAGTGATAGGGTGCGAGCCTACTGTTACTGTTACGGGGCTCCTTTTTCCGCACTTAGCCCGTAGACAGTCGGGCCGTTGTGCATGATTTGCCAGCTAGAAGACAGCCAGCTCAAGTCCTTCCAGAAGCATTTTCCTGGTTCCTTCAGCGGGCGAGCCTATCACCATATCAGGCCCAAATTCCAGACTCCGGGCTGATACTGAGCAGAAAAACCCATCGCTTTGCCCGACCCGGGATTCAAACCCGGTACCCCAGAGCTTAAGTCATAGCGCGTAACGTGGTAAAACTACATCACTAAGATAAGCATACCACTAAAATATCTTTGTACATCTAAGATATACCCCCTAAATACCCTTTACTTTTAAGAATATGTGTCTGCAGCTGTAGTGATTCCAAGACAGTAAATCAATACAATGTTATATTTAAGGCAGAGGTTAAGTTTCGTTATCGATTGGCCTGTGTTGATGTAAAAATAGCTCAAGTTAAAATAGAAACAGTCTGATCGGAAATCATTACATATTATAAAAAAAGTACCCTCGCCACGTCTGTCTGAATGCGATAAATTCAAAAACTACCGAACGGATTTCGATGAAATTTAATATGCAGATAGGTTTTTTTTTTAGGTACGCGATCCTGCAGTCAACACCGGGGGAAACCTGCGAATGGGATACTGGAGTCCCCCGGCTTAACGACTGCAGGGGCCTGGGAGGGGAGTGGAGAAGGAATATGGAAGGGAAGGTGGGGGAAGGGAGGAAGGTTCCCAGGATGGGCGGAAAGAGAGGGTGCCAGGAAATGTTCGCGGGCCCTTCCAGGCCCCAATGTGTTTTTCAACCAAGAGGTATACACACCGAACTGTGTGCCTCGGCCCGCGACCAATATCCCCCCTGCGCATGGGCGTGCATTGGGTGTGAAGACCCAGCGCAGAAGAATTTCCTCGGGGGGCGTATGCAGATAGGTTGAGACCCTGGGAAGAACGTAGACTTCTCAATCCAGTAAATATATAGCTAGACTTTAATCCCGGAAGAACCCTTTCACACGGGCAAAACCGCGAGCAAAACCTATTTATGTATATAAATAAAAATGTGATTTCAAAGAAACTTTTTTGCGGGTGAATTTTATTTAAGTTGAAGTTTCCTATGATTTAGTGGTAATGCTGTCAATCGAGAGGTTCTGGGTTCAACTTTTAGGTTGGGTAATATGTAATGACGTAACCAGTGTAAGCTCAACGAAGCAAGCCTCTTTAAAAGTGGGAGGTATTGTAACATAAAAACTTTCAAACCCCATACCCTAATTATTTTAGTAAAACATTAACCGATTGAAGGCTGTATGTTTTTTGTACCGTGGCCTACAAATCGTGTGTTAGACGAGTGCGCGTAGTGTTGCCAGTTTTCTAACCACTCGTTTTGTTTTTAGGCAATAATAAATGCTACACACGTACTAAAATTACGTTTGCGTGTGCAGTATTTGTAATAAAATTTGTTTTATCTACTGCAAAAATTGGAGAAATGTGAGTGGTCGTATTCTAATTTCGGTTATATAAATTTTTGTTCATCTCTGGTTCGGATTGCAACCCTACCGGTGAACAACCTCCCCTCGACCTCTTGCGCGGGAGCACCAAGTGTGTGAGCACGTAATTTCGATGTCGGCTAATATGTGCCCGTAAATTACGAAGGCTTGGTTAAGGACCCCGCGGAGTGTTCGCCGTGATCAGCTGGAGCCGCTTTGCCGTCCTAACCGTGTCAGTGACCCGATGACGGCAAGGAGCGTTTTGTTCTAGTGCACGATGAACATATCACGAATCCTCCGCGGAAGTTGTCAGGAGAACACTCGCCGGCCTGCCGACCATGCGGGTTCTCTATTCCTTCCCGGGGGTTTTTCCTCAGGGGGTTGTTTGTTTGTTTTCTAAAACATACATTTTCCTTCTTCATTTTGTCTATCGCGGGTAGACTTAAAACTGCCTGCATCACCAGAGAAGAGGCTAATTTCCCTAGTTGGATGAAGCTTCAGTGATTCCTGACCCTGTATTGGAGGACCAAGGACACCCTCTCATCGGTATTTTTGGAAATCAGACAACTAAAGTATGTAAATTTATTATTTTGGGTCTGACACCCTATTTATGTCAGTGGTGCCCTTATCCTAATTTAATTATTGTTTTAATACAACACAAGTAACAAAGTGATAAAAGAACAGCTCTCCAGTATGCTCACGTCCCGCTCTCCGACCTTACTTTGTTAGCCGGAACCCGGTACTTTGTGATTTGCATTAAGTACACTTAAGTAGCAAGTAAGTGAATACAATATATGAATTTAAAGTCTGTGTACCGTTTTATTCCACCCACTACTGCTACACCACACACACCATCAGGTCATACATGTAACAGTATAACGTTTTTATTTTTATGGTACCTAAACTTCAGCAATAACGTATATTTATTTATTTGCTTTCAGGTGAGAGATATGAATTCATATTCTTGGTGTCAAAATCACGGGGAAATCAGGTGCAAAAAGAGAGCCGAGATTGGAATCGTGATTGATAAGGTGGTAAAGCTCGGAAGCTCATCTCAAGGTAAGTTATAGTATCCATTGTAACTCCTTGATTCCGATATTTCTAGAGCCTTATCCAGTTGTATCTCGTGTGCTTAGCGCAGTTGTTTTATTTATCCAAAAATTCCAGACTCCGGGCTGATACTGATTAGGAAAAAAAACAATCACTTTGCCCGACCCGGGGATCGAACCCGAAACCACAGTATCGAAGTCTTTCCGTTATACAACTACGCCACCGAGGCAGCTGTAAAGACCTATCTTTACATGTAGACATTTACAATTATTGACAATTTAATTTATGGGGTGCCTGTGTTAGAAGACTTAGTTAATATGAATGGAGGAATTCCAATATCAGTAGTGTCTACGCGTTTAGTTCGGACTCTGGTTTATAGTAGCCTTTATCCCGTGGCTCCGCCCGCGTCAAAAAGTTTTTCCGGGATAAAAGTCCCGCTTTATATTGATCTATCTCGTAGTGTTTGGCCAGCGTTTGCAATGTAAGCGCAAAAAATGTGTTTATTTACGACATCACATTAGAAACCTCTAAAATTATCAGCGTTTCTCTACTATATTATAATAATAATAATAATAAATCAGTTTATTGCCTTATAACACTAATAATAACAAAGATACTCTTAAGCTTAAACTAAAATAAAGGCAAAAGGAGGCGGCTCAGCTCGTGCTGACCAGGACAGTAGTTCCGAGCAGCGCTGGTTTTCAGCCTCTCCTAATTATTTCCTAAGATGTTATGCGGAAAGTTTATAGCATATATATAGTTTATAGTTTTATGTTTTTAGTTTATTATGCATGTATAAATAATAAATAAAATAAAATAAAAACAAAAAAGCCTTTTATTTCCTACAAGTTGTATACATAATAGAGATTTCTTCAAATTTTTTTTTTTTTTTTTTACTTGCAGGAACCCCTCCACAGGTAAAGGCCTCCTCCAACGTTAGCCAATCTTCTCTACATTGGGCTATTGTTATCCAGTTTGGGCCTCCTATTTTCTTTATGTCTTCGTCCCATCTAGTATTAGGTCTTCCCTTCTTTCGTTTCCCTTGTGGGCCCTTCTATGTTGTCACTCTTTTAGTCCATCTTTGGTCCTGAAGGCGTGCTACATGTCCAGCCCATTTCCATTTTGATGTTAAGGCGTGTACTAGTACATCAGTGGCTTTGGTATTTTGTCTAATTTTTGAGTGTCTAATTTTCTGTATTTTCTTTAAATTCAACATACTACGCTCTATTGCCCTTTGGCAGATGACTATCCTGTTTTTAATATTGTTGCTGAATTTCCATGTTTGACAACCGTATGTTAGGTAAGGCAGAAGGCAAGAATTTAAGACTTTAGTTTTTAGATGGGTTGGTAGATTGCTCTTGAATATCTCTATTATGCATGTATTATACATATAAACCTTCCTCTTGAATAATTCTATCTGTTAAAAAAACCCTTATCAAAATCCGTTGCGTAGTTTGAAAGATCTAAGCATACATAGGGACAGACAGACAGCGGCCGACTTTGTCTTATACTATGTAGTGATGATTGATTAAGGGGATATTTCACGACTTCTGAGTGGATGCTACTCGTTACTTAAATGTATAAGCCGACCAAATATAAAAGTCACACTTCAGTCAATGCTTCCAAATAAATGGTAGTAAAAAGAGTTCTATCTACATTAGCTATTTAATACGACATTCGTCAAATAAAAGGACATGTCCAAAAATGGGCTTAAAATTCTAACCAAGATACTATATATATATATTTGGACAGTACTGCCAAAAACTAGGCCTTTGGAATAAATCGTATAATTTTAAAGTTCTCCAATTTTGAGATTTATATAATTTTATTTTGCTTAAAAACCACACCTACCCTGAAACTTTTTACAAAGTTAGTTATAAATGGAGGGGTCTAAAATGTTTTGTTAATGGATCCCAGATCCATATGTTTGTCCCTTTAATATCCATAAAGTTTGACCCTGGTTAGATTTTGAGGCCCAGCACTCATACAAAAAGCGGACATCTCCTTTACTTGGAACCCGTGAAATAGGCTCTGTAACAGATCTTCCAGTTAATGTCGAGATGATGTTCCTGATTTGGGCATGAAACATATTATAGAACAATATTTTAGTCTATGTTATTACTGGGAGTTATAAGATCTAACACTTAATAAAACATAGGCCGGCATAATTGTATCAACTGATATGGAGTAATCATCTCATCGACACACTATCAGGACCCTACTCCACTTAGGAGTAGGGTCAATTTGCCCTATTCATGTAAAAAAAATTACAGCGCGAAGAGCATATATCATGAATTGCAGTTCTGTGGTAACCCTGGTTTTTGTCACTGTATCGTCAAAATAGACTTTGCTCACTTTATTGTCATTCAATTATACAAAAAGAAAACGACTTCATGTACAGTCATAAAATTGATCAATCCTTCGAAGACCAAAAAAAATGTACTTACATCAAAATTGTACAGCAATTTAAAGACAAGCGTATCTGTCAACAAAAAATAAAATATTCCCTCTCAAGGGCTTTCCACACGAGGGCCATCGACGGATCGTGCTCAAGCGACATTTAAACCGCTGTATCTGTCTATATCTTCGGAACGAGGGCGCGATGAAGGTTAATTGTCCTTAAGATGGGCTCGAGGTCAAGGGCAATGCACGAGCGCAGAGAAAACTTATTAAGCGAATAAAATTGTGGCAACCCTAGGTGATTTGCTCGTCTAATCTTGGTTATTAAGTTTGGTATAATTTTGCCTGATGCGGTGAGGTATTGCGTAATTTACGACTGTGGGGCTGAGGTCTTGAGATTAATAATTTTAGAGACAACAAAGTACTGCAAAATTGACTGCCTCGGTTGTGTAGTTTGATTCTGAGAGCGGTACGACGTTCGCGCTGGGGTCCCACGTAGGAAAAAAGTGATATTGGGCTTTTCTGCTCAGTATATAAGCCCGGAGTCTAGAAATGTGCCCGGTAAACGGAAATAGGCCGGTCTCTTATTACATGGGACCTAACATAGCTGACGAAATATTATGGGCGTGTTATACCTCTGCCTAACCGTGAAAAGTAAAAAAAGGCGTGATGCTATATTATGTATGTAAATTGATCACATAAATACGTCATAAATAAATAAAAATGCTGAAGAATTACAAGTGAAATCGCAGTTGCGTCAAGATAAGCAGCGTGAAATTGTAAGTCTAAGCATATTGTGCTGAAAAGTTTGAGTTAAAACAACTTATCGGCTGGAGGGATAAGTCAGCACCCAATCCGGCCGAGCTTGGCTTAAGCCGCATTTGCGAGGCACCGTGTCTACATCACTTAAACGTTCGATACATGCAACACTAAGTGAGGCTAATGCAGTCGAATGAAAGTTACTTTTTCAATTGGAATCGTTTCTAGATTCTTACAAGGTTATGAATAGAGTCACACTATATGGGCCGATTTAGGGAAAGATCGACCTTCTATTTCCCATTCTTTCAAATGTTCTGAGCGTTTCACTAAGCATGACGTGGCCAACTTGCTTCAAAATATAGCTAGGTCTAAAAACATTTGGAGATGGCATATAAGGTATTTGAGTATACATTTGAGAAAAGGATGGAAGATTTTTATGTAAATTTATTATTGGTAATTACATTAAGCACTGGATAAAATTTTATCATACTAATATTATTTTAACATTAGCAAACCATATTCACTTACTTGAGACCCAGACAGGCCACGTCGAGACAAATCTGAGCTCCATCGACAAATCCTCAAAAACCCAACGAAGCACTTGCCAAATATAAAGAAATTAAGATACCCTAATTACGTCTGAGTGTGCTCGACGGCTGAGATTACGCTAAATCCGAACCTGCGACGCACCGCAGCGATAATCTCCCGCCTGTCCCCTTCAGATAGCGTACATGTATGTTTTAAATTAATTATTAATCCTAATTTTTTGGTGTGTTGCTTTTTGATGAGGGTAATGTAAGTTTGGTGAATATGGATTTGTTGAATATAAGTGTTGGAATGATGAGCAGTTTTTGTGATTATGGAAGTGTTAGAGACTAGAGACGTTGCTGTGTTTGCATACAATTTCCAACTTGTTTTATCTCTTCTATTGAAAACTTCAAATGTCAGCGCTGCTGTTGGATTTCGTTCGGCTGTGAAATTTATAGGGAATAAAAATATGATTTTCTCCTATTATTATAAAAATCGAAGATGGTTGATATCACATGCTCTTTGATGACCCATTAATTTGCTTATATAAAGCCTAAAAATATATATATTATTTATTTGTAATACTAAAATTTCCCTTTTCGAGTCAAGACCTATATTCAGTCACAACCTTTTATCCATTCTTGAAAATTCAAACCGTATGCATGATCTGCGCTATACGCTCCGCCTCAATAGCGCAGAGTACAAATTACGCTACCTCAAGTACGGAACTTAGATTCGAACCGGCAAACCTTTGGGTTCGTGCAAAATTTGGAGTAACTATACGCTTTGACACGAAAATTAACACGCACGTTGAATTCAAAACTTGTTCTCCATTCATGTAGGAAAATACTTTGGGCTCAAAGCAATTCTCTTATTTATTTGTGATGATAGACAAAATAGTTTCTTATTCGGATTGTTTTTTTTTTTGTTTTTATTGCATTGAATGAAGAGACGAGCATGCCGTTCGGCTGATGGTAAGCGATACGACCACCCATAAACAGTAGCAACACCATCCAGCACCTTGACTTACAAAGTACTGTGTGGCATTCCACTGCGCTCGTCATCCTGAGACATAAGATGTTAAGTCTCATTATGTCCAGTAGTTATACTGGCTATAATTTCCTTCAAACCGAAACACAACTGTGCATGCACACTGTTGCTTGGCGGTAGAACTAGACATTGCGGTGGTACCCACCCAGACGGCCTCTTACATAATGAGAGACCTACCACCAGTAATTTATTTTTCCAGTATATATTTTTCGATATATTTGGGAATTATGACTATTAAAAATATTATGATTTTTGTTTTCTCTTTATTTTGAATGTTCCTTTGTTCACATTTTTATATATACTAAAAAATAAAACATCAATATTGTATATAAAAATATAAAAAAGTGAATCACCCTCCGGTGGCGAGGCTCAAGACGCAAGCCACCGGTGGTCAGGGATTCAAAGTGAGGAATTTCCTCACAATGCGTGCTGTCCAGAAGTACTGCTTTCTGCATCTGGCTCTTGACCCAACAGCCAATTGAGAGTCTCTGGAGTTGTTGGTCGACGCTCTTTGGTATCAACTTCTTTGGTTTTTGTTTATTATTAAGTAGTTTGTTTTTGTTTGGTACTTAAACTAGTAATTGGTATTTGCTGTAAATTCTTGGGAAAGTTTACGTAAAATAAAGCTTTCGCTTGGTCTTCAAAAGTCCTGATGACTTTCATTTAACTATCACCTGTATTTTGTTCTAGTCAGATTTCATAAAATCTTAGCAAAAACATTCGATAAACAGCTCAATTGGCACATTTGAATTTAGCTATATAGAAATTTATACTTATAAGAAATAGGTACATTTCTCATAGAATGAAATACATAAAATATATAGCAAAGAGTCTCAATTCCTGTAAACGTGACATCGCGTCAGATCACGTATAGCATCCTATTTAACAACGCAGTTCCCAAGACAACGTAAACTTTGAAAAGATTCAAGTGTACTATTAACACTTACATATTTTTTCCTGCATTAAGAATACAACATTAATTATTGGAATAAATATTGTAAAAAAATCACTACAACATTGAGCAGAAAAACCCATTATCAATACCCGGGATTCGAATAAGAGACCTCAGAGTGCTAATACAAACACGCCACCGAGGCCGTCAAAGAACTATACAAAGTATTATTACAAAAAATATAAAATGACGAGACAAGCAATTCGCTCCCTAATGGTATGCCACACAGTATTTTGTAACTCAAGGTGCTGTATGGTGTTACTACTGTTTATGGGCGGTCGTATCGCTTACCATCAGGCGATCGGCATGCTCGCCTCGTCATTCAATGCCATAAAATAAAGTGTGCTATGATTTAGTATAAACATTGTGTCACAATGCAAGCTGCGCGCAAAAACCATTTTCAATAAAATCAAACGTCTGTATAATAAGGTTATAGTGGTGTGATTTACTGCCGGTGTTACTTTCTATCATTTGAAGTGCACTTCACAGACTAAGTTATGATCTCTGAACGCCAGGTGACCCTAATAGCGTCTATTGATTCAAAGAAAAAGGGCCAAGCAAAAAACAGTCTCAGTAAAAAGTCATCATGCTATTATGGCTTCGCAGTTGAAGTACTTGTTTTTTACGGATCCGTACCAAGAGGAAGACAATAGCAACTTTTTAATGAACCGCTGCCGTCTGTCTGTTTTTCCGAACTTTCAAGTGATCTATTTACAATTTGGAATATGCTTGGTGGGTTCAGGACCATCTTGCAAACTGAGCCGCGAGCGAAATCTACTATCAAAATAATTATCATAACAAAAATAATATTTCTTAATCAAGGGCAAACAAAAGTAGGGCAAACACAACTAGTAAAGAGAGCGGACAAAACATTCTCGAAAGCCATTGAAGTTGATTTCACTCATAATCTTGGACGGAGATACGGTTCCTGCATTTGAAATTGCTATTGAGTTCAATGCACTGCTAACTTATGTATAAAGTTATAAGATTTAGTGAAGAAGAGATAGCGGAAATTATTTAGGTGTTCCTACAATCACTAATAACTGATGAATCAACACTTGTATAAGGCGACGGGTAACGGTTGGATGCGAGCTGCTAGGATGGTTGGTGCTATCATGGAGAAGCCAGCCCAGGGTTGAGCAGTGGACGGTGATAGAAATAATGCTTATTGATACGTGTAGTGTTGTCCAAATATAATGTAACTGGTGGTAGGTCTTTCATATGTGAGAGTCCGTCTGGGTGGGTACCACAGCAATTTCTATTTCTACCGCCAAGCAACAGTGTGCATGCACTGTTGTGTTCCGGTTTGAAGGACATCGTAGCCATTGTAACTACTGGACATAATGAGACTTAACATCTTATGTCTCAGCATGACGAGCGCATTGGAATGCCACACAGTACTTTGTAACTCACGGTGCTAGATGGTGTAACGTTGCTAGGAACGTTAACTCTCTTCGTAAACGTTATCGTTTAAGTCAGTTTAACTACCAATAGAAACTGTTAATGTATCGTATTGGCTGGTTAAACTGTCACTAGTTTTGACGTACGTCTGAACGGCGCTCGTATAAATAAGCGTGCAATGTCACGCGCGCCCTTTTTCTATAATCTTCTTCGCCGTAGCAACACTACCAACTAACTGCGTGTTGCCACGCATACCGTTGTTCCCGCTGGGGTGAGTGTGCCAACGACTACTAACCGCTTCCAGGTATTCTGTGCATCTGGGCTCGTGAGCTATCACGAGTCACTGGCGCGGAATGTAAGCCTAGCTTGCATTCCGACCCGCTGGGATTCTGATTCCAGGTTTTTTTCTACGGTGCGGCGTTGACCGCCGTATTTCTACGGTACGGCGCCCTGACCGCCGTGCTCCACGCACGGAGTGCTGACTCCGTGCTGACCGCCTTCTCCACGGTGCGGAGTGCTGACTCCGCCACGTGCACACCACCATCGTCGTCGCGGGTGCTGACCCCGGCCACGTGTGCACCATCGTCGCGGGTGCTGGCCCCGACCACGTGCTCACCACCACCATCGCAGTCGGGTGTGCTAACCCCGACCACCTCACCACCGCTGCGCAGACCACGTGCTACCATCTGCCCGGCGAGCTGCCGCCGGAGCTAGCCACGTGCATCAGCGCCGTGCCGTTCGCCTGAATCGGAGTCTCCGCAGGCCAGTGACTCGTTTGCATACCACCAGCAAACCGTACCGAGTGTAACGCGGAGGTGCAAAATAAAGCTCGTACCACGAACCTAAAACCCTGAGTTTCTCTTCTATCTCCTAACTATCTATCTGCGGCGCCTCACGCCGCAGTGGCGCCTAACTTAGGTTTACGTGGGTTTTTGCATCTCCAAATTACTACTCGGTACTCCTCACAGTCCCGTTGCACAGTCTACACTGTGTAAGCGAACGGTAACACTAATTGCGAACAGGTGAGTCAATTTCTTTAATAAGTGAAAGTGTTAAGTGTTTAAAAAATCTAAATTATAACTGTATCGTGTTTTAGTGCATTGTTCGCAATTTTTGTCCGACTACCCTCCCATATTATTTTATCAAAAAAAAAATATTTGTACTTTCGTGTCACTAATCCATTTAATTTTCTATAATGGGCACTCACCCTATTACCTTCTTTCTACTAAATAAAAACGAACTAAGCTATGAGGTTATTATCCGTGGTGAAGATCCGGGTAATACCGTATTACAATTGCGGAAGCAAATACATAAGCTTTCAATTTTATATCCCTCCGAAGATATCGATGAGTCTGGTCTCGATATTGATACTGATTTTAATAATCTAAAATTATCCCTTGCTGAATTAAATTCTAAAATTCTAAACTTAGAAAATAAATTTGAATCGAATATTTTTAAACGTAGTAGTGCTTTATCCAATCATATTTATCATAGAATTCGTAGAATCAAACCTCTCACTTCCGATGACAAAAAATTATTGCATACAATCCTAAGTGACTATAACATTTTAGTTAATAAACTCAACAAATTGAACTCGAGTGTTGATTCTAATCTACCCACATCGGTCGATAATAGTCAAGTTGCACCTTATTTATGCGAGCGCATTCGTATGTCTGATTTTAGACTATTGAAATTCGATGGTTCCACTTGTGTTAGATTGTTTTTACAAAAAGTTAATGATTTTAAAACTTCTAGAAGTATATCGTCCTCCGATATATTAAAATTTGCTACCGAAATTTTTTGTGGTAATGCATTACATTGGTTCCGCAGCATAAAAAATAAAATAAATGACTGGGACCAATTATCTAAATTGTTAATTGAGGATTTTGGTCAATTCGATTACGACTATCGCCTAGTTTCAGAAATTCGCAACCGTACACAGGACGAATCTGAAAATATAACTATTTATCTATCTATAATGTCTGAACTTTTTTCCCGTCTATCTAGACAATTATCTGAGTCAGATAAATTAGAAATCTTATTGCATAATATTCGGCCTTGTTATTCTAATGTTATTGCTTGCTCATCTAAAATTTACACTATTGAAGATCTACGTTTAGTCTGTAAAAATTTCGAAAATGTCCAATGTATGACTGCACAGTATCATAGACCACCACCTATCACTAATAACACTTTAGCCCCAGATTTGGCATACACTAATTATAAATATACTAAAAATACTAATACTCAATTTAATAAATCTACACGTTTTCAAAATTCATATAAATCTAATAATTATATTCAACAAACAAACACACAAACTAACCCTATATATACATCTACGAATCCAAGTAAACCGGTCGACCGCTTATCGCCCGAGAACAAAAGCCGCTCAGGTAGTCAGTGTCCTCGCTGCCGTACTAATGACCATACGCTCGCTAATTGTAAACAAGTTAGGTTTCCGATTTGTTTTAAATGTGGTACTAGGGGCGTTATTTTTCCTAATTGTAAAAAGTGTCATTCTAAATCGAGTCCAAATAAACTTTTAACGCTAGATTGTTGTAATGTGTCTTCTAAAAATAATAATTTCGATAAAGAAGACTGGGAACGTTGGCTTTCCACTATTAAAATATTTTTTTCTACTTATAATATTACTTCAATCTGGGAACGTAAACCTGATAATGATTCGCGTCCGTATGTTAACGTAAATATTGGTGAAATTTCTTTTTGTGCTTTATTGGATTCTGGATCTTCAGTGACTATACTGGGGAACAATTCACATAAATTATTGGTATCAGCCGGTTTTAAATTGTGTCCGGATACTACTGATACACACTTTGTTGCCGCGGGCGGCCAACTTTTAAACTCCATAGGTTATATAAATATTCCTGTTAGTTTTGAAAATAATTTTCACATTCTTAAAGCTTATGTGATACCTACAGTGTCATCATATTTAATTTTGGGTGTTGATTTTTGGACTAAATTTGAAATTTGCCCTAAATATTTACAATCAATAACCATGGGTAATTCTACAACTAGTAGTATTTCTTTTATAAATGATAACAAAACTAAATTGTTATCCTATGATGACTTAACTAAATCACAGCGTCTAAACGCTGATAACACTATAGAATTATTTAGTTCCATTTCTGCTGAAAAGCGAGGTCTAGGCAGAACACATCTCATCACACACCACATCGACACAGGCAACTCACCGCCTATACGACAACGTTACTACAGACTTTCTCCGGAAAAACAACGCGTGTTATGTAACGAGCTGGATGACATGTTAGCGCTTGGTGTTGTAGAACCTTGTGAGAGTCCTTGGTGTTCACCTGTTTTACTAACTCCTAAAAAAGATGGTAAATTGAGATTTTGTTTAGACAGTCGTAAATTAAATTCTGTTACTAAAAAAGATGCCTATAAATTACCGTACATGTCAGAAATTTTGGATAATTTGAGTAATGCTTGTTATTTAAGTTCTATTGATCTATCGAAAGCTTTTTGGCAAATACCTATTCAAGAGTGTGATCGCGATAAAACAGCATTTTATATTCCATCACGCGGTTCGTTCAGGTTCGTAACTACCCCGTTTGGCCTTACTAACGCGCCTGCTACACAACAACGGTTAGTTGATATCTTATTCTATGGGCCTGAATTTGAGAATTGTGTTTTCGTTTTCTTGGACGATATTATTGTTGTTTCACCTAATTTTGATCATCACATGTCTATGCTTTTAAGAGTCCATAATAAATTAAAATCTGCTAATTTAACTATTAATTTTTCTAAATCACAATTTTTTCGCACTGAACTTAAGTATTTAGGTTATATTGTTAATTCGAATGGTCTACAAGTCGATCCTGGAAAAGTCGATGCCATTCTGAATTTTCCTGTACCGACCAACCCTAAGGAGGTCAAACGTTTTCTAGGCACTGCATCTTGGTATCGTAGGTTTGTTCCAAACTTTAGTTCAATTGCTGGACCCCTCAATAAACTTACTTCTACAAGTAAGAAGGCTAAACCCTTCATTTGGTCTAAAGAGGCGGAAGAGTCTTTTGCTAAACTAAAGGATTGTCTCGTTCAAGCTCCCATATTGTCGTGTCCTAATTATGATCTGCCCTTCGACGTTCACACAGATGCTAGCGACTATGGCGTCGGTGCTTTACTCACACAAACTATTGATGGCGTAGAACATCCTATTGCCTATATGAGTAAATCACTGTCTCCACAGGAGCGTAACTACAGCATCACTGAACGCGAAGCTTTAGCAGTCGTAGTTGCATTAGAACACTGGAGATGTTACCTAGAAACTGGTAAAAAATTTACTGTCTACACAGATCACTCAGCTCTAAAATGGTTTCTAAACCTAAACAACCCTACAGGACGGCTTGCTCGCTGGGGTGTCCGTCTCTCTGCATTTTCTTTTGACATCAAACACCGTAGAGGTGCGGATAATGTTATTCCTGATGCATTGTCTCGTTCGTGTCCTATTCAGCTTAGTACTATAGATACTTCTTTAAATGCTACAAATACAACTGATGAATGGTACCTAAATATCTTTCACGGTTGTCAAAATTCTCCAACCTCATTTCCTAACTACATTATAAAAAATAATCGTCTTTATCGTTTTATGAAATCAAAATGTGTTTTAAATTCTGAATTTGAATGGAAGGAAGTTGTACCTCAAGAACTTCGGTCCCCTATTATTTTTGAAAACCATAGTAACCCTTTAGCTGGACATCTTGGTATTTTCAAAACGTACAGAAGGCTGGCACAAAAATACTACTGGCCAGGCATGCATGCTAGTGTAGTCGATTTTGTTTCCTCTTGCGATATTTGTATTTCTCACAAACATCAAAACCACTCCACTTTGGGTGAAATGGGCAGACCTAAGTCATGTTCCAGACCATTTCAAATGTTAAGTATAGATCTTATTGGACCTCTACCTTGTACTAGAAAGCAAAATTGTTATATTTTTGTTGTGACTTGTTGTTTTTCTAAATATTGTTTACTTTTTCCCTTAAAACGCGCTACCGCGGAAATTATAACTAAAATCCTAGAAGAAAATGTTTTCCTTGTACATGGCATTCCATCAACCATTCTTATGGATAATGGAAGGCAATTTATTAGCTCCACTTTAAAACAGATGTTAGAAAAGTACAAAGTTCCTAACATACACTATACACCTAAATATACTCCTCATGTAAACACTGTCGAACGCTATAACAAAACTATCATGACCGCTATTTCCACCTTTATTGAAAATGATCAGCGTGTATGGGATCTCTTGATTCCCAAAATACAGTTTGCTATTAACAACTCTGTTAATGAGGTGACTGGCTACACTCCCTCATTCCTAGTGCATGGTCGTGAACTAGTTACTTGTGGTTCACACTACTTAGACACTAACGTGGATCAGGACATTGTTTACATACCTAGAGATCATTATGCTGAAAACTTAGGCGTACTATCTAATATATTTAACAAAGTACAGTCTTTACTTTTGCAAGCTCATAAGAGGAATAGTGCTAACTATAACTTGCGAAAGAAATCTGCAGAATTTAATGTTGGTGATGTAGTTTGGAGAAAAACGTTTTATCAAAGTGATAAAGATAAACATTTTAGTAAAAAACTTGCTCCTAAATTTATTAAATGTAAAATTATTTGTAAAAAATCACCTCTAGTGTATGATTTAGCAGATATGAATGGTAATCCACTTGGTACCTGGCATATCAAAGACTTGAAACTTACTAATTATAAATGTTAAACTATACATTCTACAAATCTTATATACAATTTAAATTATTAAACTCTTATTTAACAACCTATATTTTTTACTAATAAACTAAATTATACACTTAACTAACTTATATTTCTATAACTTATACAAACATTTAACTAATTAACTTCACTACACTACAACTGTGCAACATACATAATATATCTCTTGCCATATTAATAACATCTTCTACTTGGTATTTTGAATATTGTAGTCTGTACAATTATTCTTTTTGTTATTTTAGGAGAGTCTTTGAATACTATAAAGTACTTTCTGTTAGATAGGGTCTCGGGTCATATATTTTGATGCTAGACAGTTTGTTAGAAAGATGTATGTTAGAAGATGGAATGAATGGGTGAAATAACAAGAATGCTAGGTAGACAGACGGATTTTACTTATATTCAGGTATTAGTAAAATCCTGGTCTTTTCGGCGGGGTACTGTAACGTTGCTAGGAACGTTAACTCTCTTCGTAAACGTTATCGTTTAAGTCAGTTTAACTACCAATAGAAACTGTTAATGTATCGTATTGGCTGGTTAAACTGTCACTAGTTTTGACGTACGTCTGAACGGCGCTCGTATAAATAAGCGTGCAATGTCACGCGCGCCCTTTTTCTATAATCTTCTTCGCCGTAGCAACACTACCAACTAACTGCGTGTTGCCACGCATACCGTTGTTCCCGCTGGGGTGAGTGTGCCAACGACTACTAACCGCTTCCAGGTATTCTGTGCATCTGGGCTCGTGAGCTATCACGAGTCACTGGCGCGGAATGTAAGCCTAGCTTGCATTCCGACCCGCTGGGATTCTGATTCCAGGTTTTTTTCTACGGTGCGGCGTTGACCGCCGTATTTCTACGGTACGGCGCCCTGACCGCCGTGCTCCACGCACGGAGTGCTGACTCCGTGCTGACCGCCTTCTCCACGGTGCGGAGTGCTGACTCCGCCACGTGCACACCACCATCGTCGTCGCGGGTGCTGACCCCGGCCACGTGTGCACCATCGTCGCGGGTGCTGGCCCCGACCACGTGCTCACCACCACCATCGCAGTCGGGTGTGCTAACCCTGACCACCTCACCACCGCTGCGCAGACCACGTGCTACCATCTGCCCGGCGAGCTGCCGCCGGAGCTAGCCACGTGCATCAGCGCCGTGCCGTTCGCCTGAATCGGAGTCTCCGCAGGCCAGTGACTCGTTTGCATACCACCAGCAAACCGTACCGAGTGTAACGCGGAGGTGCAAAATAAAGCTCGTACCACGAACCTAAAACCCTGAGTTTCTCTTCTATCTCCTAACTATCTATCTGCGGCGCCTCACGCCGCAATGGTGTTGCTACTGTTTATGGGTGGTCGTATCACTTACCATCAGGCGAACGGCATGCTCGTCTCGTCATTCAATGCAATCAAAAAAAACACAGGATTTGGCCGCACAGGCACTTTGTCTCTATTAACTGTATTGTTCAGTTTATGCAATTGGCTCAACGGAGAACGCTCCTCACTGAAACGAATTGTGCTG
This sequence comes from Sphinx pinastri, assembly GCA_947568825.1. NCBI lineage: Eukaryota > Metazoa > Arthropoda > Insecta > Lepidoptera > Sphingidae > Sphinx > Sphinx pinastri. The sequence continues at coordinate 1,455,464 of OX387617.1, forward strand.
GGTTTCTTCCCAATATGTGCATGTACTGTGTTCTCATGGTATCTTAAAATACAAGATTAAAGTTCCCTAATACTTTATTCCTATATTATAAGACAAACGGCGTTTTAATCGAGTTGGCTATTTATATTATACTAGCATTGCGCGCGGCTCCGCCCGCGTGGAAAAGTTTTCCGGAATAAAAAGTAGCTTATAGCACTCAGGAGTAATGTAGCTTCCTATTAGTGAAAGAATTTTCAAAATCGGTTCAGTAGTTCCTGAGATTAGCGCGTTCAAACAAACAAACAAACTCTTCAGCTTTATAATATTAGTATAGATAACCAAGCGAACCAAACACTTTCCTTCAGTCACTACACCATGCTGTTAATTAAATTGCTCTCCGCTACAACCTATCACTATACTAGAACCTTTTTATTTGTCACAGAACATAACAATTTCCACCGTCCTTGCTAGCTTTTCCAATAACACGATGTCCTACGATCCGAGCGCAGCGTGTTCCAAACTTAATTCACAATTCTATTGAAAATATTATTTTTATTTTTAAAAAATCCAGTACGCTCTCCCGTTTTGTAAAAACTGGCGTAAATTACTGATGAAATATGAATGGATTTGTCTTGAAAGTAAGGGCTGTTTACAAGTACGTGATGGACTCAAATATCGTTACAACATTGTTATAAGTTTTGCAATGCAATGCAATCAGCCCTGTATTATATACTGCTCACTGCTGAGCATGGGCCTCCTCTACTACTGAGAGGGGTAAGGCCTTAGTCCACCACGCTGGCCTAGTGCGGGTTGGCCGACTTCACACACCCTCGAAATTCTTATGGAGAATTCTCAGGTATGTAGGTTTCCTCACGATCTTTTCCTTCACCGTTAAAGTGAACGATAATTGATAAACAATACACACGTAACTTCGAAAAGTCAGAGGTGTGTGCCTTGGGTTTTGAACCTCCGGACATTGCCTCAGCAGACCGTTCCATTCCCAACTAGGCTATCGTCCACTTCAATATAAGTTTTACTGTGTATAAAATTGTATGCTTTTAAAAACTAAATGACAATATTTGCACGCTCTTTGATGATAAACGCGATTACTCAACTGCCCATAAATTAGTAAATAGATCTTTTAAATCACAAGGTACTGCGTAGCACCGTTCCGTACTCCTATCTCTATTTGATATATTTATTACTTACACTGGCTATAGACAACTGCGCCACAACGTTTGCATAACATAACAGATAAAACATTGGATCATCTCTTGCAGAAATTCGAATACCACCGTATGTAATTGAATAAAATAAAAATAAAAAAATCACAGCGACAACCACTATTATTGTCAGTACCATCATCCAACTCAAATTATCGCTCAAATTCTTATATTTCGCGCGCATGCAAAAACCTAAATAACCTTTTAACATCCTATAGTCATCAAATAGATCTATTTATGACTGCGTCCCACCATATACGGCAACTCGTGACAAAAAGTTTTCTCTCGTCTTCTCAATCTTTTAGTCAAATTTAGAAAGTTTTAGAATTATGTTGGTATCAATGTATGTATCTAAGGTCCTTCATGTAAAAACAATTTAAATGGTTAAAAATACTACTTACTCAAACGTTCAATTCATTGGCGAATACTTTTAGGCTTAACTTTAATTATATTTGTATCGTATAGCTGTATGTATAATATAAGCTGCTTGTTATTCCAAATAAAAATAAATAAAAAAACTGTGTATTTTATCAATAAGATGTGCAAGGTATATCCAGTAAGGTGGGCCGGCATAACTAGCAAACCGTATTTGGATCCAAAATCTCCCGCTAGGTGTCCTTCAGGTGCCACGTAGTTTGTCAGTATAGTTATATCCTGGTTTGCATTCCATTGTCCTTGAGACTACATTATCTTGAACCGGTTATATGTTGGTACGTAGCCAACAGCAGTATCTATATATGAATATTTCTTGTCATAAGATTCCTAAATAGATAATTTTGTGTTCGCGCAGCAAATTTAAATTTTATTTTACTTTACTTTTAAATTTGCATAGCATTTGCTTGCGACTATGCCTGTGTACTATGTACTTTCTCTATATAAAACTCTATAGTCCACTTGATTAATTGATGGAAAATTTGTATGAAATTTTACACAGAGAAGACCCTAAACTCTTGAAACGTGTAGACTGGTGGTAGGTCTCTTTATGTAAGAGGCCGTCTGGGTGGGTACCACCGCAATGTCTATTTCTACCGCCAAGCAACAGTGTGCATGCACTGTTGTGTTTCGGTTTGAAGGACATTGTAGCCAGTATAACTACTGGACATAATGAGACTTAACATCTTATGTCTCAGGATGACGAGCGCAGTGGAATGCCACACAGTAAGTACTTTGTAAGTCAAGGTGCTGGATGGTGTTGCTACTGTTTATGGGCGGTCGTATCGCTTAACATCAGGCGAACGGCATGCTCGTCTCGTCATTAAATGCAATAAAAAAAAAAAAAAAAAAAAAAAGTCTTGTATTTAAACATGAAGGGCTTTTGACATTTTGTAAAATAAACTATCAAACGAAACCACAATTACAACCTAGTATTATAACTTAAAAACAACATTAACGTTCCATACCATTGCTTAATCAATTCAAAGCATTCGATGTTAACACAAACAACACTCTAGGGTATGATCGAGAGAGTTTCAGGAAATGCAGTGCGAAGACTTTACGTAAATAAACCTTAAGTTAAACCGACAACATGCATGTTGAGAGAGATGGGAAAAATTAAACAGATTATTGCGTTTATAATGTTCCTTTTTTCTTAGTTGATGATCGTGTAATCTAGGTGGTTATTACATAAATTTTTTTGGCATTAAGTCATTACCAAGAATATTTTTCATAGGAATTTGCGCATTTCAAAAAGGAAAATTTACTTTTACTTCAGTTTGACTGATATAACTCTCAGAGCAAGTAACTATGTAAATTAATATTTTTGATAAAAAAAGTGTGTATGTTGATTATGTACACGCGTTGGAAGTTATACTTCTTTGCCGTAACAAGATAAAAATCTTGTTAAAAATTTTATCTTTCGCCTTATTCTACGTTCAAAATTCAAAAATGTTGACTATAGCTAACTTCAGGGTGTCGGTTTTTCGTGACGGTATGCGCGCGCATCGTAAAAATTTACTCTCATCATTTTCCCCTAACGCGCCGAAAGAAGTATAACTTAAAAAATATGTTGCAATAATTTTTTTGCTGTCAAAATAAGAAGCCCAGCATTGCGATAAGCTCCCTACCTATCAAATTAAATACCAGAAATAGGCTTGACGAATCATTGATGCATTTGCATTTCTATCATATTTTATAAAGGTGTATTGCTATTTAGGTAGGTATACAAATAATTACGTATGGTGTGTATGTACGTAAATATATATAAGCTAACGTCGTTACGCTAAAGGTTTAGGCAGAGACGTAACTAGTGCATTCATATTTCTATGAGCTAAAATTGCTATCTGCCAGCGTAAAATGGAAAGGAGTATGCTTGGAATACGACTATCAGACAAGATCTGCAACGACAATATAAGAAGCAAAACAAAAATAATAGATGTACGGAAAAGAACTAGATTACTCAAATGGCACTGGGCAGGACATATTTGTAGGATGGATAACAATAAATGGACAAAACGTCTAACAGAGTGGGTACCAAGAGACAGGAAAAGGAGGAAAGGTAGACCTAGGAAAAGACGGAGAGACATTTTTGTTCACAGATGTGGATCTCATTGGATACGTAAGACACAGGAAAGAGATGTATGGAAAGGTTTAGGAGAGGCCTACGCCGCAGAGGCGACTATTAAATAACACATTTTATTTATTTTATAATATTTAGTTTAAATTAGTTTGTAAAAATGTAATAGCAAATATAAGGCTATTTTATTTTATTTATTTATTTTATTTAAAATTGTTCCATCATTAGAAAAAAGAAAAGAAGCTACCTAGCTTCGTACAGTTTCAACTGCACATGTTTTGCTGACGTGGCGTGACGTAGGTACAATATAACGCACGCGACAATATCGATATATAATGTTTATACCAATTATACATTTTTAGTGCAAATACAACCGTCGACTTAAACACATAATTATAGAAAAACCGCCAACGTTAACTTGTAACTTAACAATATAAATAAACGGTACTATTCCGTCTTCGGTGATTTTTCTCTACGCACTCAAACAAACGCACCTTCAAGTGTACAAACTGTACAAGCTTATTACATATTGCTTATAGCTGTGGGCATTTATAAACAAATCCTTGTATATGCTTATTCCTAGAATTGTCGCTAACTTAGGTCCCTGAAGTTAATAGCGTAACCACTTTAAGTTACCTTTGTAGGTTCATTCTATCCTCTCAGAGCAAAGTTAGTTACAAAAGTACTAATTAGTAGAAAATTTTCTCATTAGTTGAAAACTCGTATAAAATACTTGTTGTTTACATGCTATCACTGGAAAAATGAGGGAAATACTAGAAATTATAAGGTATTTGAAAGTAAAGCTTACCTTGTTTGGTATCAAAATTATTTCAGTGTTTCAAAGAAAAATTTTCTTGACAACTTCTAATCCTCATCTAAGAAAAATATATGCTTTGGAAGATCATAAAAATCATTCATCATAAACAAAATTCTTACATAATATCAAAATAAAAATACCAAGAACTCATACATTTCGCCACATTTAAAACAATATCGCTCTTCCAAGGAATATAAAATGTTATAAAATTTTAAATCTAAACAAATCCAGCGATCTGTACCGTGCGGCGCCGTCGCTTCTTCGATCACTCTTTCACATATATAACCAGAGATTTTACTTTCCAAAGGATGCATTAGAGCATGTGGGTTCAAATAAATTTCCGTCTTGGTTCGAGGAGGCAGAGTCGCTTTTAAAACGGGCATGGCAGCTCACACATGTCGCCGACGTTCTCAGTTGAATTCCATATTTTACAAGATGCATTGTAAAATGCGTTTTATGAATATCTGATATATTTAAAAGCTTTGAATTGGATTCAGATGTGCTGCTCACTTGTTCAAAGTTCGTGGTATCTAGTCGCTCTTTTAATGGTTACTCAAAAGAGGTATATATTTGCAGCCTTATATCTGTTAAAAAAGGAATAATAGAACATTAATTTACTAATCAATGGACAGTAGCTTCTTTCTTTGTTTTAAGCAAGATGGTAGCTCGTAATTCTCAGTCGTGACTGAATCCAGTGGTATACAGAATTCAAAACAAATAAAAAAAATCTCATCTACGAGTTTCTTTGTTTGTTTATTCCGTGTGGTGAAAAATAGTGTATTGACACTGATTGAAATTTGTGTCTTTATTTTGTTTGTTCATTTGTACAAAACATATGTCGAATCGTACTCTATTACATCATGAGACGATAGCATCGTATAAATTGATGAGACGTGATAAACTATTACTGTTTTTATTGGAGTTGAATGATGAGACGAGCATGCTGCTGCTGATGGTAAGCGATACAAACCTATAAAAACAGTAGCAACACCATGAAGAACTCTGAATTACAAAGTACTTCATGGCATTCCACTGCGCTCGTCACCTTGAGATATAAGATGTTGAGTCTCATGACGCCCAGTAATTACGTTGGCTGCAATTTCCTTCAAAATGGTCGCAACAGTGTACACTGCTGCTTGGCGGTAGAAATAGACATTGCAGTGGTACCTACTCAAACGGCCCTTTGCATACGAAAGACTTACCACCACCAGTGACCTGCCTTGCTTACTATCGAACGAGTAACTTGCTACTCTCATACAGTAGTAAAAAAAACCACACAAACTTTCAGAACAGATCCAATATTCAAATTTCTCGTAACCTTCATCACAATGTTTTTACACGCTCATACGGCATGCTTTATGGTAACTCCGATCTATACGACCGAAAGTTTGCACGCGACATCTCCGCTGTCCTATTAAGCTTGAAAACGACCTCTCTCACGTATTCTCTGCAATATCAATTTAAACGAAGTGTAAATAAGTTTGAGCTCCTTTACTGTCTTGGTTTACAAGGTTTGGAGAGATAGCGTTATAAAAATGGATATTGCAGGATGAATTTTGGATCGGAATAGTTAGTGATCTTACACAAAAATTTTGGTTGATTTTGATGAGCTGCGTTTGACAGTCGATATAGATCAAGTAAAACAAGCTGGTATAGTTCTAGTGTTTCTCTTTTTTTATTGCTTTCGAAGGCAGACAAGCTGAAGACCCACCTATCGGTAAATGATCACCGTCACCCATGGACGTAGCCAATGCCAGGGGTACAGACAAGATGCTGCATACCGTGAAATACTCTTTTTAAACCTCGTTTGAAGGATATGCCATGGCGCACATCCCTGGGAGGACGTTCATTTTTAATACAATCTGGATTTCATGTTTCTCAGTAAACTAGCAGTTCAGCTGATTCATACAAATATTGCCGAAGGCCTAATAAATTGCTTCTCCTTACTTAACTTTTCCATTTCCCGAACGGCAGCCAAAGACCAAAAAAATCCTACCCTAGAGTGCAGGTTTACGAAAAAAGTAATGATGTAACATCAAATGACCCACATCGTTCTCTTACTTTTTGAATTATAAAGATCTAAATGGAAATGAACTGTGTTTGTCATCCTTACACGTTTAATGTTAAGGGCCGGTTCACCGCTTGCCGATAAGTGCTACTTGTCACATAAGTGTGTATAATCCGACCAAATACAAAAGTCACACTCCAGTCTATGCACAAAATCTAAAATGAGTACTATCTAAAAAACTATTTAACATGATAACTGTCAAATAAAATTTACTTGAAATCTGTGAAACTGGCCCTTAACCTCGCATTTCTCAGCACACTGAGTTCAATACATCAAACCGGAACACAACAGTACCAGCACATTGTTGCCTCCTAAGTGCTAGCAGAAGTTTATAACAGCGGTATCAACCGAAGAGGTATCTAATAGAAGATACCTGTTACTTAGTAATTAAAAGCCTATTTTACAATGAACACCATTGTCCAATTACCTCTTCAGAACTGCTGACCATCCCTCAAAGGCCTTAATAGTCTGATAATGACCCGTATCATTTTTAGCACAGATAAGCCTTCTACACACGTAACAACCTTTAAAGTTTTAAATAGAGTCCGTCACGCACATCCTCCAAGGCCTAGCTTGATTATGTTGGAAGTTTAAGAAAACTTAAATTACAGTGTTTTTTATGTATCTTGATTTAGGCTGTTATAAGACATGGATTACGTTATTTCCTAACTAATAACCTGAAATAAACACGCACTAGCCTTGGTTAAGAATAGTCTAACTGATTATATATCTAGACTGGGTGTGGCTCGCAGCTCCGGGTGAAACACCTTTCCTGGTATAACGTCCCACTGTTTACTTTTCTGGAATGACCAATACGTTACTGGCCACGTACTGGCAAGCGGAGCGTGGGACGTCCTCTTACCAGGTGGACAGACGACCTTGTGAAGGTCGCAGGAACCCGCTGGATGCAGGCCGCATCTGACAGGTTGGTCTGGAAATCTTTGGGGGAGGCCTATATGCAGCAGTGGACTTCTAAAGGCTCAAGAAGAAGAAGAATATGTTACTCTGGGAGAAATATTAACCCATTCAACGGTTTCTGCGTTTACTTTTATTTCATCTTCACAAACTTTTGCATATATAGTGGTTTTCTCGCGGCTTTGCCCGCGTGAAAAGCCTCTCCCGCTACAAAAGTCCCTAAATCACCAGCGCCATCTGTTTAAGAATTCAGTTGTAATAATGTTTACTGGTGGTAGGTCTCTCATATGTGTCCGCCTGGGTGGGTACCACCGCAATATCTATTTCTACCTCCAAGCAGCAGTGTGCATGCACTGTTGTGTTTCGGTTTGAAGGATATTGTAGCCAGTGTAACTACTGGACATAATGAGACTTAACAACTTACGTCTCAGGATGACGAGCGCAGTGGAATGCCACACAGTACTTTGTAACTCAAGGTGCTGGATGGTATTGCTACTGTTTAAGGGTGGTCGTATCGCTTACCATCAGGCGAACAGCATGCTCGTCTCGTCATTCACTGCCATAAATAAATATATAAAATGACTTATTGTTCACAGGAGCAAATTACCGGGACAACAATTAGCCTATGTGTTAATCCAGGACAAGGTCTATGCGTGTGCTAATTTTCATCCAAATCTATCCAGCTGTTTCCGCGTTTACTTTTAACAAACATCCAAATCCAAATTTATATATATACAATGTATACACTTATTTATTTTTATGATTTTATATTATTATGTTTTTTATTTAATTAAATATAAACACACCCACACTCCAACTTTTCCGCAGAAAGATTCCATCCTATGTTTGCCTGAAAGAGATCGCTTTTAGCGATAAGACCGCCTATTGTTACACTAGCTGTAGTTATTAAGTATGTTTGTTTGTTTTTTCTCTTACTTGTGTGGTGTTCAATAAAGAGTTATCTATTTATCTATCTAGCAAACATTTTCACAAACTTGCATTTATAATATTAGTGAGAGGTAAGATTAAGATATCTACAGTACTGCGTAGAATATCATACCGTAAGATATAATTTTTGGTACAAAAAATTATAGACCAACATATCAATCTAGTTGCTCCTTGCTGAGTAGATAGTTGCTGTATTTCTTAAGATTATGAAAATTCGAACCGTAACCGCCGCACCATTTATATTAAAAATTACATTAACTCATCATAAAATAACAGCTTAATATGCGGTGAGCTTAAATTACACATTATGAAAGCAACGACAAAGCTTTATTAAAATACTTGGTTCTTTCCATAATGTCGTACGCAAACTGACGTAAAATATCGATCCGATAAATATCGGGTAAGACTTTCATATTTATAACTTCAGCGTCAACATCATTTACTGAAATCGGTGGCTATAGTCAGGCCCTTTTTGTCCGACTGTAATTGATTTGTAAGATAGGAAGTATGATAGTGTTTTTTTTATCCATAGCATAGTATCGACACTTGACACACAGTATCAGTGTACAGGCTTTTCACGCGGGCAAAGCCGCGTTTAACACCTAGTATTTCATAATACTAGGTGGGTTAGGTATCGTGAAAATGGGAATAGTTGCCGCCTAGTAACGTAAAATACTTCATCCTCGCAGGTGTTCTAGTAAATACAACTCTTCCTTACCATCCACACAATATTTTATAAAATAATCCCCGTCATTATTTTAGTATTATTTATAATTCGATGTAACTGGCAGCTTTAATTGTACGAAAATTGCAAACAATTATAACAACATTCAGACAAACTATTTTGTTAGCTCCGTGACGAGGAATATTGATGACGGAGGATGTATTAAAAAAATAGAGATGTTAAAATCAGTGCGAAATATTTTCAGCTCTATTTTTCCGTTTAGAACATAATTTTAAAATCCCACACTCTGTATATTACCAGTATACGATGACATGCTACTATGAAAATGAGTACTTAATTCATTGATTCAGAGTAAAATATTTATTTAAATAATACATGAAAAGTTTAAACTGCGAACAATTTTGGGAACGAGAAAATAATACTGAAAATAATTAGCAAATTCTGGCCTGAGGTTGTTAAAAAAGTATAAATACGCACACACATACACACATCTTTATTCCTGAAGGGGCAGGCAGGGGTACAATTAGTGCACCCGCTTTTCACCAAGTGTATTCCGTCCCATGATGTGATAGCCTATAGCCATATCAGGCACAAATTCCAGACACGAGGCTCACTAAGCAGAAAAACCCAATGTCATTTTGCCCTACCCGGAATTCGAATCCAGGACCTCAGAGTGCATCCGTATAGCACACGTAATACAACTACGTCAACGAGGCAGTAGTATTAACTTCATGTTTTGTCAATAAAGTAAAAAATTATAGGTCCGGAATTAAAATGATCTTTACTAAATAAAAAATACAGGTATATTTTGGTGTAAATGGAGTGCATCTTAATAAAATTAAATCAGTTACCGATAAAAACGTTCATCTGCGTGAACCGTAAGAATCTCAGCTGGTTTGTCCTGGCTAATGATATTCTTACGACTAAATTCCTTTTATACTATAAATGCGGTGAAAACATGATGAAATAAGGCAACTAAATTAATAAAAATATATTCTACAACGATTTCATAAAAAATTCTTTTGCGATGTGAAAAATTATATTATAAGAGGCATATTTTCAAACCGAATGAATTTTTAATATGATTGATAAGGATTGTGATTCTACTCCGGTATTACTATATGGCAACACAAGTTCCTATTACTTAATGTTTGCGAATGACTGTTGGATACATTAGTTTTTTTTTTTTAATATCAGATGTTCTAGTAAACACCGGTCACACAGAATTTGTTATATTTGCTTCCTTTATTTTTGTTTTATTTTTATACCGCAGTAAAACTTTATTCGATTTTACCTGCGAAAAAACAGATGAATAAACAGTTTGCACTGTTTTTAACTGACTTCCAAAAGGAGGAGGTTCTAAATTCGTATGTTTGTGTTTTTTTTAATACATGTAAAAGCAAACTTTGTTCCAATTTTAATAAGATTTTCACATATGAAACATAATAAATTAGTTTTAGCCTGCTCATGTTTGGTGCAACTTATTTAAAGTTATTTAAATGGCGACACTTTTATACTGATTCGGACTAAAGTGTAATTTTGTTAGTATTTATTTGTTACTTAAAAACAGGTTTCGTTCTAAAGATATAAAATTAATATAAATTTAAATATGTAAGACATACTTTAAAATTCATATTGTTTGTTGTCATATTAAAAAAAAAATAAGGTCATATCACGCTTTTTAAAAGATTTTGACTTAAAAATTAGCTCAAATTATAGCATATTTAAGGCTTAAAAAGCTATGATGAGTTTCGATTTTTGTTGATCTGAGATGTTATGGTTGGCAAGACAGCAAACGTCCAAGTAAGGCACGCGCCTTCTCAACTGTTAAAACCTTTGATTATTTGCATTTGGCATCACGTGGAAAGCTGAAATGTTTCCCGGAAATTATTTAAATTTTCCGGTTGGGCTGACATTATCCGTTAAATTTTCTAATTTGGTATGACCTTATAATTATATCTACAATAAGGCAGAGCTGTAAAGCAAATTACGTGGGTTCGCTCTTCATATTGATGAATTGAGGCGCGTGTCGAGAAAATTTACATCATATATTGTTTTCTTTTTTTATACATTACAATTTGTAATGTTTTGGCAATAAGCCATCACATACGAAAACTGGCCATATTCTACTACTGGCTTTTTAAATATTGCTTATATTTTAACAAATAGCAATTCTCCAACCTATTGCGTCACTAGTCAACAATTAGTTGACAGTTGCTTCAACAAAATTGATTTTTTATTCTCTCGCCATTGAAGGCGACTAAAGTTGCACCGAAAAAAGTCTGTCATTATTTTGGATAGCTTTAAGTTGCGGTCATTGCTTATTCGCATGATCGCCCAAAGTGACAAGGATTCTTAAAGCATTTTTCAATTAATCTCTGCCGTGTCGCCGTGTCATTCCGTAGTGAAAGCTTGATTGATTTTGACTTTCACAGTTAATCTAGTAAATCCTGTAAAAGGCCATGGCCAAAACGGGCTTAAAGTTCTGACCAAGATACTTTATATATATTTGATTAGTACTCCGAAAAACTAGGGCATTGTCATAAATCGTATAATTTAAAGTCCTCCGATTTTAAGATTTGTGTAATTTTATTTGGCTGAAACACGACACTTAATATGAACGTTTTAAAAAAAGATAGTTATAAATGAGGGGGTCTAAAAATATTTTTTAATGGATCCAAGTTCCATATTGTTGCCCCTTTAAAATCCATAAAGTTTGAGCCTGGTTAAATTTTGAGGCCCAGCACCCATACAAAAGCGGACATCTCCTTTGTTTTATTTATTCAGAGTCAATCTTTTAGCAGACCATATTGTTGTATATTACCTATTTGGTAGATGATTTTGCACACAGTGCAAGGTATTTTGACGAGGTGATGCTTGTTTTACGGAATGCAGTAATAACATTACTGCTGCGCTCCGTTTGCGACTCAATAAACCTTTCTCATTTACTTTTGGTCCTTGGTGGGTATCGTGCATACAATTCCTCTGGCAATGTACATTTTCATGGGCGGTGTTATTCACTTAAAATTGGGTGACCCAGCTCATCAAGTAATAAATAATCACATAATGCGATCTAGTAAAAAATATTATAAATATTGAAGTTGATTATTTTTCTCTCCGAAACTTCGAATGTTTTTTTATATCTATCGTTCGAAAAATATACAAATTATTTTATTCCTCCGAATATTTATATCAAAATATAATTTAAAAAAATGCTCTTAAGATCATGACGTCTTTGATGCTGAAATTTTACTGCATAAACACAAGAGACACACAAGACACATAATCTTTTATTTCATATAAAACAATGAACTTAGATATAATTTCACACGATAATTCCAATTACAGCCGTTTAAATATATTAAATGGATCAAATCGAATAGATAACATGAATTTAGCTTTACAAATAGAATCGACCAACTGATTAGTATCCGTTGAACGTTTACTACGACGCTACGCCGCTATGCTGTAGCCGGCGCTACGTACCGCCGTAGACACCTACGTACGTAGTACAACGGAAGCGATGTGTTCGGGATAAGAATATTAACTTGGTTTCAGATAAAAAGCTTTTATGTTAGAAGAAAGATTTATAAGAATTTGCGAAGAGAATGTGCGGGGAATTTACAGTTTTTTTCCGCATCATTTTTAGTTGAATCCGGACATTCTTGTGTCGTGATTGGAGAAGATTTATATTTGAGAAATAGCTGATATATTATATTTTAATGTAATGATATAAAGGTAGCTAAATCAGCTAATCTCGCAATTAGGTATAAGAACAAAGCGCTAAAATTTGCAATTTCGATGAGATTTCAATTTGCATACATTGCGAGACGCTAGATTTTCATTCCTCGCAAAATCTCAGTGGCGTAATATAGAAATATATAGTGATATTTTGACACAAATGGTAGATATAATAAATAATAAAAGTAAAAAGCTTTATATTTTTTGCAGTTTTGACGTTTTTTTACATTTTTTCCTTAATTACTATATATTCTTAGTGATAGTGTTTCTACCGCCAAGCAACAGTGTGCATGCACTATTGTGTTTCGGTTTGAAGAACATTGTAGGCAGTATAACTACTGGACATAATGAGACTTAACATCTTATGTCTCAGGATGACGAGCGCAGTGGAATGCCACACAGTACTTTGTAACTCAAGGTGCTGGATGGTGTTGCTACTGGTTATGGGTGGTCGTATAGCTTACCATCAGGCGAACGGCATGCTCATCTCGTCATTCAATGCAATAAAAAAAATTAGTAGAGTTATTTATGTAATATTTTGTTCAGGTTAGTTATTTGTTAGTTGATTAGTGGTTCGTATTATCTTATGCTGCAAGAACCCCTCTACAGGTGAAGGTTTCCTCCAAAGTTTGCCAATCTTCTCTTAATTGGGCTGTTTTTAATCCAATGAGGACCTGTTGTCTTTATGATTTCATCTTCCCATCTTGCTTAGGGTCTTCCCCTTTTTCGTTTCCCTTGCGGTCCTTTCCATGTCGTTATCTAATCCAACGCTGGTCTTGAAGACGTGCCACATGGCCAGCCCATTTCCACTTGAGGTCTAGAGCGTATGCTAGGGCTTCAATGAATTTCGTTTCTTCGTGTGTCGGTTTTTTTTTTTTTATTTTACACATACTGCGCTCCATTCCTCGTTGGCGAGTGGCAATTTTGTTTTTTATCCTCTTGCTGAACTTCCAAGTTAAATGGTAGACACCAAATGGTAGATATACTTAACAAATAAATAATTAAAAATTTTCATACTATGTGCTATGTTTGTTCGTATCATAAAGTGTAAAAAAAATTATCTTATTAGATAGTGGATCATTATATCTATTTCTGCAGGCAAGGAGTAATGTACAAATACTATTGTGATCAAGTTTTAAGGTCATTAAATCTAACAGTTGGGGGCCTTTCTTTCATCAACCTTAGATATAAGATTTTAGTCTCAATGCTCACTTGCTTTAATATCTTTCAAATTGAAACACAACAATGCCTCTCAACAGTAAAAACCGTTGTGATATTTTGATATATTTTATTAATAACAACTAACAAGTGATACCTATAAAATCATAAACCAATTCCTCTCACAAACACTCACATTAAAAGCTCGTTTAAAAGCTCTCAACTACACAAACTCCCATATATTACCATTTCTGAATTGCAGTTGTTATTTATTCTCCATTCGTGAAGTGTACAATTAGTAGCGGTTATGTTAACACTCTAATTGACGGTTCACAGAATCGTATGTTTATAATTCGTTTATTTTTCATACCGCACATCTTTCGAGGTATTTTTGCTAGTATGCTGAGGTAAATATTGTTTATGTTTTTTCAGTAGTTAAATTGTTTATATTTCTATTTTTAGTTGTCGAATGATGACGTGAGCAATTACCAACGTAATTTTTTTTAAGTAGCTAAATGATGAGACGAGCATGTTACTCGTTATTGCTACAAATGCTTATAGTCATAACTACTAGAGCATAACAAGAACTGTGTCACTACATAGCTCTCGTAGAATTACTTAGATTATTACTTTCTATTTAGTAATTACTCCTCACTACGATCATCGCGAAGTTACATCTACCCATATTCCCCATATTGTTTAAACTTATCTCCAAAACATTCCTGGCATTCGAACCTACACAATTAAAGCCGTGCTCAGTACATAAAAGATTATAATCATAAAGCATCTCACGGGATGTAAACCCCCACGATTCCGACTCCAGTTCAGTGTAAGACAATTTCATTTGCAGCAGGTATAAATCGTTCAGGTCACAAACGATATGCCATCGACTTCCGCCTGCGTTGTATTGACATAATCCATTACGGAAGCCTTGGATTGCTTTCCTAGTTTCGGAAGTACTATTGCCTGGTCCATAATTGGAGTACTGCGAACTATATTGGGAATCCATATACATACATCCAGTTGTCTATAGTTATATTAAGGACTTTGAATTATAATAATTATCAAATTTTGACTTTTCGTAGTTGTAACTATGTACTCCTCATTTATTAATAAAGTTTTCTATTTTATTTTACCTGACGGACTGTATTGGTGGCGTCTAACGCTCTGAGATCCCAAGTTCGAATCCCGTGTGGGCAAGCTGAGATTGGGTTTTTCTGCCCAGTATCAGATCGTCTGGAATTGTTGCCGATAAATAACAATAGGCTCGCATCCTATTACAGAAGACAACATAACTGGTGAAATGTGGGTGTGATTACACTTCTGCCTACCGCTGAAAAGGAAATATATGCGTGATCCTATATGTAATTACATCCGTATTGAATACAATATGTCATATGTTTTAAGCTTTTAAGCTTCAATGGTTATTTAATACATTTTAATTTTTGTTATGGAGGAAATCAAATCCCATAATAACTGTTAAAATATAACATGTTTCAATATTTACACACGAAATTAATAAACAAAAAGTTTCCCGGAAAACTCCACCTTCGATATTTATTATTTAATCTAAACTTAATTGCATGCAACATATCCGCTACTTATTACTTAATTCTTCGAAATAGAAACGGCCAATTATAATTTTAGTAACCAAATAAGAACATGTCCCATAACTTTAATTTGATAATATAAACAGAATTATTCAAAATAAGAACTAGGCTCGGAGGCGGTTCAACGCTCAGTACGCGAGGCGCTCTCGGCGAGTCCGCACGCGCCAAGATGCGGTGAAAATGCGTACTCTCATATTGTTATACGTGGCGACGTTGGTGCAAGTGTGCAAGTGTGAACTGAGGAGACATGGGCGCGCCGCGATCAGGCACGGCCGGTCGCGCGCCCATCTGTGGTTGCAAGGTCGCGCCCGCGACCTGGTCGCACTCATCGAAGCCGAAAGGGGGGAGATTGGTAATTGCACTTTAGTTTTAGTTGCACGCGCACTTTTTGTCGCGACAAGTTTAGTTTGCAAAGTTATAAAGGTGTTTTTATTTAGGGCGATTAGTAAAACTTTCTTAGGAATTTATTCGGCTCTATTTACAACTTTATTATGTTTAAGTTACAATTATTTATTGCAGGAAGTTCTACACTTGTTATATCTTCGGATTTATAAATTTATGTGAAATAAGCCCAAGGATTAATATAATTATTTTTTGTTAGCTGTTTGCCTATTGTATTAACTTTAATTAAACATCAATATGAAGTATATACCGAATAAAAATAAATATAAAAACAATCTAATTATATAAATAATAAATTCTAGAAATGCTGGTAATTACTAATTACTGGTGGTAAGTGTGGTAATTAGATTAAATACAATTGTAAGTAAGAACAACGTGAAAAATAAAGATAATAACTTAATTAGAGATTTACTCGAAAAGATAAATAAGCGATCATTGCAAAAGGTTGAAGGAATTCCAATTTCTAAACATAATTAATTTGTCTCCATTTTCAAAGCAACGTATACCCGCCGACGCCAAATTTCATAAAATAGTTTACGATAATTCAATATTAAAACGTGGCGCCTTAACAATAAAGTTTTAACGAGGTTATTAGACAGTTCACTAAAGACAAAACAATTGATAAAGCGTAATTAAATAATTTTGAAAATAGTAAAAACAAATACTTATTCAAAAAAAAGGGGTATGCAGCCAATACTGCTTATAAATATGTTTTAGATACAAAAAAATATAATTAACAATATATAAAATATTAATCTACAATAGTTAAGTATAAAATGAAATATTAAAAACAAGATTAAATCAAGCAGATAAAAAAGCTAAACTTAGGTGTTTTATAAGATTAAAAAAACCTTGAAAAGTAAAAAAGCGTATCTATTTTAATTCTTAGTACCTAAATTACGAGACGAGCATGTATCTCGTTTGGTGGTAATCACTTCTGCCCAAAATAGTGCAAACTTTGGATCACAAACTAGTATGGAGTGCACCCGCCGCTGTAAATCTTAGCTGAGACTTTAAACGTTATCTGATGTGCTCAGTGCCCGGAAATTGAAGTGATACGGCATGGTACTAGAGATAGACAAAGCTTAATTATCTTGAAACAATATCGAATATATTATTATATACAAATAAAATATGATTCTGATATTTATAAATTATAGTCAGCTCCGACTTTTGAAACAACTTCGTAAATATTAAACAAGAATATCACATCCTATCAATAAGATTATAACTATTATTATCATTATCTGTTTGTTTGTTTGGTTGCTCGCGGTAATCTCAGGAACTACTGAACCGAGCTTCCTATTAGTAGAATTTCTACTAGTAGAATTCCTTCCTAGAGAATTTGCAAAATACTTTCAATGAATGAATTTCACTCCTGAGTGCTATAGGCTACTTTTATCCCCGGGAAAATATTGTTATCCCGGAAAACTTTTTCACATGGGCAGAGCCGCGAGCATCACCTAGTAATATTATAACTGTAAAATTTTGCCAAGATGGATCTTTTTCTAGCTCATCACTCATCTATGAACGTATTTGGATAAAATTCCTTGCATAGACCAAGTCCTGATTTAACATACATACATATTAAGTAAAAAAATAAGTCACTAATTTGAGTGTAAAAGACCAGATACCTTTTTAATTAAGTAAAAAATGCCAGAGGTGAAATCCTTTATTTGTTTCGATGCTTAATTGTGTCCGATGTTTACTGAAAGGCACTTATTGAAAATCGGTTCAACCAATACAAAAACTTTTTTTGGCAGTTTATGAAAGTTGGCAAAATGAAACACAATTTATTGAAATATTGGCCTCGGTTTGTTGACATTCAATAAACAAGCATTTATGGCTTTTATTCAAACAGTAGTGTAATACCATGAATTTACTAAATTTCTTATGTCCGAGACGGATATAAGCTTGGTGAAATGTAAGTGCGCTAGTTGCCTGACCCTTTGGGGAAAAGATGCGAACTTATATTCATGTTAAAGAAATAAATAAATATGATATTTTCATGTTAACTATTAGAGTCTTTATTACTCGAAGACACCCAGATGTACCTACATGTAAGTTTTAAAAGTAATTTACCGTTACCAAATCAGAACAAAATACCATTATAAGAAAATTTGAATAGGATTACCGGAAATAAAATGAAATGAGTTGATTGATACCAATAAATTAAAGAAAATTAGAATTTCAATAATTCTACGCATTACCCATTCTCCTTTATTTAAATGTGTATTGAAAAGAGCCTTTAATATTTAGTACTCCTCTTAGCTAACTTACTAAGAAAATAATGAATTTGTTTAATTAAAAGTTGCAAACTATCAAATTATGTATTATTAATGTGAACATAATATGTTTCATATTGACTTCATACAAAAAGTACAAAATGAATAAACAGAACTTTTATCGCCGTTGGCTATTTTAGTCAAACAATCACGTAACTTTGGCATATTATTTTCTTCCAAGAAAACCAACAGAAGTTATTTTAATGAAATTTGTTTGAAGAAGTATTATTTAAAAAAAAAGTAAACACTGAGACTTTACTAACGGCATATCATGGACTAGTCGCCTCAGTACTACGGTATGGTGTTGTTTTTTGGGGACAATCAACTCATAAGGAACATCTTTTTAGACTACAAAAAAGATGTATCAGGTCCATGTGTGGATTAAGAATAACAGATAGCTGTTTGCCGTATTTCAAATCTTTAAAAATATTGACTCTACCTGCCTTACACATATTAGAAACTGCATTATTTGTAAAAAGCAATTTAAATTTATTTAAAAAAGTTGCCGAAGTTAAAAAATATCCAGTGCGCACTCAATATGAAAACAAACTATGTAATGTAAAATGTAAAACAGCTTTGATGAATAAGAGTTTCTTTGGTATTGCTCCAATAATATACAATAAATTACCTGATGATCTAAAAAATATGCCGTTACTAAAATTTAAAATTAAATTATCTAAAGTACTAATTGAGAAATGTTATTATAAAATTGACGAGTTTCTAAATGATCGGATAATATTATAACTACCTATTCCTATTGTATTATCATATTATAATCTTATTATAAGTACTGTAATATTAAATGGTAGAATATATTAAATAATTAAACAAACTAATATTTGTACGCCTTAATGGCAAAACATAGAGCTCCAATTTCTTTATTTAAGATCTAATATATACCTACCTATGTTTGACAAATAAATGATTATGATTATGATTATGATTAAGTAATAAGTAGGCTTTCGTATGAGACATTCCGTCAGGGTAGGTAATACCACATTGTCTATTCATACCATGAAACAGCAGTGTGTTCCAATTTGAACATTGTAGAGAGTGGAATTACTAGGCGTAAAACATAACATCTTGTGGAATGCAATCAGCCCTGTCTTATATACTGCCCACTGCTGAGCACGGGCCTCTTCTATTACTGAGAGGGGTTAGGCCTTAGTCCACCACGCTGGCCTAGTCCACTACGCTATAACATCTTACTTGTGAGTATAACAAATACAGTGCACTACCACGTCGTAAAGTTCTGGAGAGATTTTGTTAATGGTATATTTCATTAAAATATTCTTACTTGTGTAATGTCTATTTCTACCGCCAAGCAGCAGTGTGCATGCACTGTTGTGTTTCGGTTTGAAGGACATTGTAGCTAGTGTAACTACAGGACATAATGAGAATTAACATCTTATGTCTCAGGATAACGAGCGCAGTGGAATGCCACACAGTACTTTGTAACTCACGGTGCTAGATGGTGTTGCTACTGTTTATGGGTGGTCGTATCGCTTACCATCAGGTGAACGGCACGCTCGTCTCGTCATTCAATGCAATAAAAAAAAACTTTAAATATATTATCTTTATATTTTGTGTTTAATAATGATACGAAATATAATATTTATCTTCAATACTATAGTTATAATAGCATAAAATGTAGTCTGTGTACAACAGTATAAAATAAATGAGATAGAAAAGATGCAACACACAAAGTCCCTTTACAGAGATTGCTACATATAGAGTCTAGTGAATACAATAGCAGACTTCGATAATGATATCTGGTTCTTTCTGTAGTACTCAAAGTTCATATTCATACTTAATGACCAATAAGATAGGTCAAACAAGGAGCTACACATTGAGAATTTTCGGATTATTTTTGGGGTTTACTCTTTTCTCATTATTTCCTTATGCGTATATTTTCATTTGTTACATGGAAGCATGAACTGCCGTGGTTTTAAATGGGTCCCTCGCCTAAAAATACATATAATTAGGCGCTTTTGTCGCGGCGAAGCGCTGAACTTGAAAAGTAACATGTTCTCGAAAGGCTTTGCGTCTCTCGACGGCCACAAGCATTGCGCGGTTTTACTCTATATGTTCCGGAACGCACCTCAAGTATGACACTCTGGTGCGGTTGAGCATAGCAGACGAAGCTATCTAGTCGGAAATGAAACTACTGCCAAAATAAACATCTATAGCATCACGCCTTTTCCTTTTTCAGGGGTAGGCAGAAGTGTATCACACCCACATTTCGCCAGCTATGTTAGGTCCCATGTAATAGGGGGCGGGTATATTGCCGTTTACCGGGCATATAGCGTATCCCTACCTAAAAGGCCGGCAACGCATCTCTATGCCCCCTGGTATTGCAGATGTTCATGGGCGGCTGTGATCACTTACCATCAGATGAACCGTACGCTCGTTTGCCACCTATATCATAAAAAAAATCACTTTACCCGACCCGGGAATCGAAATCGAGACCTTAGCACTGTAGTCGTGCCGTAATACAACTACGCCACTGAGGCAGTCATGAACATACGATATGTAAACAGAAAAAAAAATCCTGCACGTTGACTTTAGAAAATTACTATTACAAATAACATAAATAAAAAACGAAGAAAAGGCTTTTACAACGCTATGAATTCTAAATTTTCATGCTTGGAAAAACAAACTAAACTTAAGTTAGCGCCAAAAATCTCTTATTCATGATAGAGAACCAAAGCTCGAATATTGCCAAGCGACATTACTGAAACTAAATCTTCAATTAAAAGCTCTGGTAGTAACTGACCACCAGTGTAACCTTGTTGTCTAACTAGCATTAGGCAGCCTCCGCTTCGAGAACTACCTACAGTTTCTCGGGTTGATGTCATTATGTCGACTAAATGGATATCTGTATTATAGTGAAATATCTTTCTTATTTAGGTTGATTAAACATTATTATGTAGAACATTTGTGATCGAGGAGTCTGTATGAAATTTATGTTTATAGAATATTTATTTATTTATTTATTTATTCAACAATATAGCCTAAGTACCCGGTTAGGGTGTCGGCATTAATTATTCTAATAAATAAGTGGAAATAGAAATAGAAATAAATTTATTTTCCAAAAATACACACATCCACATCTTATAGAATTAACAACGATGTCCACACTAGGCTATGCCTGTATCGTGGACATCAAAAACACAGTTTAAAAGGACAAACCATATACCATCTAAATTATAATATTAGTATATAAATTTGAATAAAATGAAAAAGGAAAACAAAAACAATAAAATTCTAACACAATTGAGTAATCATACAAATATTAAACCAAAAAACACAGATGAAAAATTTATAGTGAATGACGTGTGTAAGTGTGAGTGTGTGTGAGTGTAAATGTGTGTGTATGCGTATTTATGCAAAAATCGCAATCATTAAACCTCAATTTTTAAAAGTCTCTCAGTATCCCCATGATTTAGATTCAAAAGCATACCCTTGACAGTATTTTTAGCTTCTCGTATAGTTTTTGTTTTAATGCAGCAAAATTTTTGAATTCTATTGTATACGTATGGAGATAGAAAAAGCGAAAAGCGCCTGGCAAAAGTTGACTTGAAGAAGAAGTTGCACTGGTTTTGAGTTTTGGTGTATGAGCCTTAAATTTTCTGCGTTTCAGCAGTTCATTATAGTTGGGTTGGTTTAGTGTAAAAAAAAAATTAATTGCTGTTGATAACATGAATTAAAATTAAATTTAAGTATAAAAACTATAAATGTTACATATTACATAACTTTAACTGTTTAAATATTCCTGAATGCTGTAGTAAGTTTTTGAAGTAAAAATGTTTTTAATTTGTTTATAAATATAATAATTTTATTTTCAGTTCTGATTTTTTTTTGGGATATTATTATAAATGTGTGCCGCTCTATAGTATGGACGATTTTTGTACATAGTAATTTTTGGCTCTGGTAAAATTAAATTATGTTTTCGCCTTTCAGTTTTATTAAATTCAACATATGAGGGGTGTTTTCTTACAAACAGAGCTATTTCAAGGGTTGGTAATTGTTTTTTGTAATTCTAAAATTGTTTTCCATGTTTTTCATTGACGGTCAGTTACAAAACAGCATACGATTCAAACCAGAATCTCACATTTCAGTATAATGTACAAAGTTGTCAGTTTAAACAAAAGCTTTGAAACATTCTGTCCAGATTGAATGCCTCTTTTTATGATTAAAATACTTCGGCGTCGAATCGCTCGAAACTTATGGCACATAAAGAGAGGCTGCAAGACGATAGATTCCAGCAATAAAAAAACCAATACTACATTCAGGGGAGGGGATTGTATATTCAAGCCATTTGATGACATCTACTCTATTTTCCAATATATTGAATCTGTTTCACAAGTTTCAAGTAAAATTTGATAGTTGTATTAAACAGCTAATGTGTAAAGTACTCATTTGATTACTATATATTTGGGAGCATAGATTAGTGGTTGACTTTTGTATTTGGCCGGCTTATACATTTATGAGACCAGTAGCAATAACTAAAAAGTTTTGTAAATAAGCCACTATTATGTAATGTATTTGGTGTAAGTGGACGGTAGCCTAGTTGGGAATGAAACGGTCTGCCGAGACAATGTCCGGAGGTTCGACACCCAAGGCACACACTTCTGACTTTTCGAAGTTATGTGTGTATTGTTTATCAATTATCGTTCGCTATAACGGTGAAGGAAAACATCGTGAGGAAACCTACATATCTGAGAATTTTCCATAAGAATTTCGAGGGTATGCGAAGTCTGCCAATCCGCACTAGGCCAGCGTGGTGGACTAAGGCCTAAACCCTCTTAGTAGTAGAGGAGGCCCGTGCTCAGCAGTGGGCAGTATATAATACAGGGCTGGTATTATTATTTATATTATTATATATATATTTGGTGTAATTGAGAGGTCCATAATGACATCATTTGAAAACAGCTATTTGTAGACTTTTATTTTGTTCTTTCTTTGAATATACACATAGTTATCACTTTATAATCGGCAATTTATCGTCCAAAATATCGATTATAATGGTCGATCGGATATTGAAAACGGACTCCTATTTTAGCTGAAAATGTGTTTTGATCGTTATGTTGCTTGCTTTAAGAAACAATTATTTTGTGTTGTCAATATAGATTTAAAATTCCCGTAAGAAAAGTCACATCTTTAAGGCTATAGTGTTAGATTTGACTCTGGCTGAAGCTATCGTCTTTTTACTTGCGTTTCATTTTCTTGAACCATACGATACCAGCCCTGTATTATATACTGCCCACTGCTGAGCACGGCCCCCTCTATAACTGAGAGGGTTAAGGCCTTAGTCCACCACGCTGGCCTAGTGCGGGTTGGCAGACTTCACATACCTTCGAACTGCAGATAACTTCTCAGGTATGCAGGTTTCCTCACGATGTTTTCCTTCACCGTTAAAGCGAGCGATAATTCACAAAGAATACACACATAACTTTTTTATAAAAGTCAGAAGTTTGTGCCCTTGGGTTTTAACCTGCGGACATTCGTCTCGGCAGTCCGTTCCACTCCCAACTAGGCTATCGCCGCTCTATCTATCTGTCTTGAACATCTAGTATTAATTCTCGTTCCGATATTCATATTGTGTCTTATAATAAATTTGTTAATTTATCGGCTACCAAGGGTAGTAAGAACCCTCGTTTGTACGCCGTGACGAAATATCATGTTACTAGGACAAATATTTTCTTGAACGGTAGAGCTTTAGTATAAGTGAGTTTGTCTGAGAAGTTATGACTTTACTTATTTCTGCTGCTAAGCAGTGGTCAGAGAATACTCTTATATCACAGTTTAATTGACATAGTGGTTAGTGCAATTATTGTTATATGCCTAAAACGATCAAGTCTACTCTCATATCTACCAAAATTCCAAATACGAGACTGTTTATTGTTTTTAATAATAAAATACACAAAATAAGTATTGACTCAAAATCGAATTTAGAACCTCACGATATCACAACCGTAGTACGTTGCCACTAAACCGAAGCATTTCAGATTTAATGACGACAATAAATCCATTTGTCGCGTAATGACTGTTGATTTACCTAACTTGAACAAGAGTTCCCTTTATAAGGAAGAGAGACGTTCTGAGGGCTGTCAATCAATAATATAAGAGTACTTATGAGTCAAGCTTCCTTTTTACTTTACTAAGGTACTTGTAGTAAAAATAATATGGAATGAAAAAATAAATATGTAGTTTTTCGGTTCAAAATTCATTAATATCAAAATCCGACTGCAGCCTTAATCG
Source organism: Sphinx pinastri (assembly GCA_947568825.1). Classification (NCBI taxonomy): domain Eukaryota; kingdom Metazoa; phylum Arthropoda; class Insecta; order Lepidoptera; family Sphingidae; genus Sphinx; species Sphinx pinastri. The sequence continues at coordinate 1,480,071 of OX387617.1, forward strand.
AAGAAATAATATAATGCGCGCAATCAGCCCCGTATTATATACTGCCCACTGCTGAACACGGGTTAGCACCTTTCAGTAGTAGAGGAAACCTGTGCCAAGCGTGGTGGCCTAAGGCCTAAGTCCACCACGCTGGCCTGGCCTAGTGCGGATTGGCAGACTTCACATACCCTGGAAATGAATAAAATAATATAATGATATCAGTCAGTTTAAATAAAAAAGTAATATAATAAATATACATGTCTGTGTACATTGTTGTGACGAGTTTACTGGTGGTAGGTCTCTCATATGTAAAAGTCCGTCTGGGTGGGTACCACCTCAATGTCTATTTCTATCGCCAAGCAGCAGTGTGCATGCACTGTTGTGTTTCGGTTTGAAGGACATTGTAGCCAGTGTAACTACTGGACATAATGAGACTTAAAATCTTATGTCTCAGGATGACGAGCGCAGTGGAATGCCACACAGTACTTTGTAACTCAAGGTGCTGGATGGTGTTGCTACTATTTATGGGTGGTCGTATCGCTTATCATCAATAGAAGGGCAAGCTCGTCTCGTCATTCAATGCAATAAGAAAAAGAGTAATCGTCTCATGTTTTACACCCACGATATAAAACTTATATCTTAGTGTGCAATCACGAGTGTGTAATATTGACACACTCATACACATGGCACACTCATTCATAAACACGTACGTAATAGAATTATGCGTCTCTATACAGCTCTACGTTGACCGAATACGCTAAACCATGGTTTGTGAATATTAGTCGTGGTTTCGTCATTGTTTTGTTTGCATTTAGATTCAGTATAATAACTGGGAATTATTTAGTATACAAATTCAAAATGACAACCGCCGTTGTTTAATGCAAAAATAATCTTACTGAATAGTTGCTACTGTTTTAGCTTCTGAAATTTCGTGTCTGACTAGAGAAGCGACTTACTACTTATTATTTAGAATAAAACATTTCTTATCCGATAAGCCCTAACCTAGACTAATAAATTTCGAAATGCCAGGTGTTTTTCCAAGATATTCGCCTCCCAAGATACTACTTGCAAAAGCAATAACAGTGGGCTAAAATCAGACCCATCGTGTTATCTTTAAATGGGTTAATCCGAACTAACCCCGGTCTGTGGCTGTCCACGATCCGCCGATACTGATGTCCCTGTAATTCTCTATGAATATTATAGCTTATAATATTAATATGTAGTCTATGGTTGTTGGCTTTGGGATTTTAGTATTAAGTATTGTGCAAATTCGATTTCGATTTTAGATAGCTTTTGTAATATGTACCGTCATGTATGTACTGTATAATAGCAAAATTTCAGTTATTATATTTTTTTCACTGCCTCTGACGTAGTTGTATTACGGTACGACTGCAATGCTGAGGTCTCGGTTTCGATCCCCTGGTCGGGCAAAGTGATATTGGATTTTTCTAATCAATATCAGCTCGGAGTCTGGAATTTGTGCCCGATATGGCAATAGGCTCGCCCCCTATCACATCATCGAGTTATGCACGACGAAAAGTGGGTGCACTAGTTGCGCCTCTGCCTATCCCTTTGGGAACAAAACGCGTAAAATGCGTATGCGTAAAGGTTGCAGGGCTAATAACAAAGTGAATATGTCTACATAAGGTAAAATATTTTTTAACCCGGCCTTATTCTATTGTTACTTCAAATCTTGTAAGTCTCATATTAATTTTCGTCATAACTCTATGTAGAACATCATCGTAAGATGAAGGTAGTTTGTGTGCGGAGCGATTGGTAGCATGTGGGCCGGAGCTGACTGATGAAATTCTATTTTGATATTTCAAAACATTAATAATCCAACTGTAGTTTATAACGATCTAAGGCTTTATTTATTGAACACTTCATTGGCTCTCTTATCATAAAATCTCTTGTTCTTAAATGTCCTTGTGAAAATCTCCGTAGAATAAAATATCGACATCAAAGATTTTTATTACTTACATATTTTTTTGATCGTTACTGTTTCCAGAAATTTTATTTTACGAATAAATGCATTTTGCTTCAAATTTTCTACTTCACTATAAAATTGGTATAGATTGGTCTAGAATCTAGATAATTACAATTTGAGTATTTCAAATTACGGTCTGATCCCTGAGAGCAAAAATTAAAAACTAAATGAACAGAGGTCCTCAAATTACGCCGAACGTATATCTAGGCATGCCAATTGGTTTTAATTAAAACTATGATCAAATAAATGTCAATAACATTAATTTATTCAACTCCTTTTATAAAACATGCTGTACCAATCTAGTTAATGTACAATAATCAAGAATTTTATCTTTCAACGATTTGTGTATTTGAAATATAGATGATTGAAACACTAAAAATAATCGTTATTTATACGAAATCAAATGAAATAAATTTATTCGAACCCGTAAAATGTTATACATTATTTAGATTCCTTTAATATTAACTCTGCCACGAGTGCGGAAAGTAGTTCTTACTAGAGAAGAACGGGCAAGAAACTCGCATCGACATCGTCTAACTGTGAATTCGATTGCAATTCGTCAATGTGATAAGACCTTTAACTTTAGTTGACTACAGATGAAAAAAAAACTGCCTTACGAGTTCGCTTTTTTTTGTTCTTTCTTTATATTGGCACTACATTGTCAATACTACTGGCATTGTGCTCACCTACAATCACTCATGGTCGGCGATTCATTAGCGCTTTTACTGACCTCCTTCTATAAAATTAACTGATTAAAACCAACTATCTATTTCATTGAATTATATTATTAGATAAGAGGAAATACATCGAGAAAAAAAATAATTTTGACTGGATAAAGGTTGCAGGAACACGCTGGATGCAGGCTGATTTTGACAGGTCCGTCTGGAAATCTTTAGGGGAGGCCTATGTTCAGCAGTGGACGTCATGTGGCTGATGATGATGATGATGATGATTAAATAAGAGGAATAGGTAAGTTGATGACTAGGACAGGAAAGAAATTAACCCGTCAACGCCCGCGGTGGACACCGGTGTCCGAGTATATAGGAAAATACGCTTATCTATACTATTATATAGAGTTGAAGAGTTTGATTGTTTGTTTGTTTGAACGCGCTAATCTCAGGAACTACTGGACCGATTTTGAAAATTCTTTCACTAATAGGAAGCTACATTACTCCTGAGTGCTATAGGCTACTTTTTATCCCGGAAAAACTATTCCACGCGGCCGGAGCCGCGCGCAATGCTAGTATCTATATATAAGCGGGCGTTGACGGTTTAAAACTGCAAAAGACTTGTAAAAAATATAATACAAAGATTCAATGGACAAATGATGACAAAAAAGTAAGCCCGGAGTTTATTTCTGCCTTTCTTCTTCGGGTAGTCATCGCTTAGGTAGCTAGTGAAAGGCTGGTAGGTTAGCTAGGTTAGGGCCTGTAGTGTCCTCACCGGTGAGGATCGCGACGTGTTCCTCCCATTATTTTATTTATTATAAAAATGACACATCGTTTTTTTTTTAATCTTTCTTTCCTGCCAGCCCGAGCTTGGCTTCTGTATTTATTTTTCATTGATTTTACTCCCTATAAAAATGTCTGATATTGGGTTTTAAATTCAGTGTCAGCCCGGAGTCTGGAATTTGTGCCCGATATGACGATAGGCTCGCCACCTATCACATCATGGGACGGAATACGCACGGTGAAAAGTGGGTGCACTAGTTGTGCTTCTGCCTACCCCTTCGGGGATAAAAGGTGTGAGTGTGTGTGTGTGTGTGTGTGAGTGTGATAAAAATGTCTGTAGTTGTATAAGTGACTTTTTATAATAATAATTATTATTAATTTAATATATCTTGACTTATCATAAGTGCAGCTATGTTCTCCTACGTGATGAATAAACTATTTTTTTTTTATTATTTTTTTATTACTGGTAAGAAGCCAAGCAGATTCTAGCCTTTGCGCAACAAAGTGTTTTGCGCCGCATAAAATGTATTTATTTATGAAATAAATCTAATATAATCTTACAGTTAATGTACACCGAAAAGGTCATAAAATAATTAAATTAATATAGCAAATACAATATTAAATTATGTTAGAAATGGTAGCGGTTGGTAATCTTACTAATATAAATGTCAATGTTTGTGAAAATGCTTCAATGTTTGTTAAAAGTAAATACAGTAATTGCTGAACCGATTTGTATGAAATTAAGCACACGAATAGGCCATGTTTGACGAAAATATTGGTTGCTTTTTATCTCGGTAATTTGCTCCGTAGGAAATATTTTTTTATCTGATTTATTATATAGAAGGCGCTGGCTTCGTACTGATGGATGGCTACACTGATTTAAGGATGTTTCTAGTGGGAAAGGCTTTTTAGGCGGATGAAGCTGCGAGCAACACTTAGTAGGTAGTAGCCACACTACAGACTGTGAGTTGTCTACAGACTCTACAGTATGACAAGGGTGACATAATCTAACCTTGGCAATACCTGAATACACCGATAGGCTACAGGAATTTCATATGGTTTCCTTGGCAAAACGAAGGGAGGTAATTGATCTCTGTACTCTTCATAAAATTGTTAATGGAGCGCTTGACTGTAATTTGGTTGAGCCGTTGTACTTTAAGTTGCCGACTCGGTCAGTGCGTGTTCAGCAATTGTTCAGTATACCACCATTCAGCAACAATGTATCACAAAATAATCCCTTTACCAGAATGAGCAAGTCATATAATAATGTTTGTACGAACCTTGACATTTTTAACATTAGTTTTGCTTCCTTCAAAAAATCCCTACTTAAAAACCTGTAACTAATAATTAATATATAATTTTTCCCGTAAACTAGACTAATCATTCCGAATTTTGCGTAGTGTTACCAATTAACTGAATTGTTGTGTATAGTTGTAATAGGGCTTCAGACTCATTCAGCTTTTTAATGTATTATAGATCTATCATTTGTTTAGTTTGTAGTCTGTAACTGTACCTAATAAATAAAATAAAATAAAATAAATAAAACAATGCTTCCAGTTTGAATATACTATAAAATAATAAATATTCGGTACTATAATGTTAAGAAATCATCTCTAATAGTTTTATTACATCCCTGAAAATACGACACAAAACTTAGCATCACGCGAGCTTTTGTAAGTTCGCCTTGTTGATATTTACGCCCGGGGAACTTTTCATTTCGCAAACTATCGTGTTACTCCGCTACAGACTCCAGTAGATTTTAGATTATTGCTCCTCGTTCGAGAAAGTGTAATACCTTTTTTGTACAAGTATATATTTAAGACATTTCGGAGGCGTTTATTGGGTATTTTATTTTTGCAATATCATTGGTGTTTGTTCGATTTTATTAAATCACACTTTGTTATCACGCTTCTAGGGTTTGAATTTACTTGCTCAATGTTTTATTTATCAATAGATCAGATACGATGGAAAATAAATTGCTTAATAGCCCAAATTAAATACGTACATAATTCAGTATGAGATCTAGCATCCTTTGTAGAGTGAAATTGAGTATAAAATTCGGAAACTACAGACCCGTGAGAGACGGACGGACGTGACTAAATTATATACTACGCACGGGAACGTTCATGTAGAGACTGGTTTGCCGACTGGACATGCCGTTCGCCTGATGGTAAGCGATACGACCGCCCAAAAACAGTAGTATAACACCATACAGCACCTTGAGTTACAAAGTACTGTGTGGCATTCCACTGCGCTCGTCATCCTGAGACATAGGATGTTAAGTCTCATTATGTCCAGTATTTACACTGGCTACAATGTCCTTCAAACCGAAACACAACAGTGCATGCACACTGCTGCTTGGCGGTAGAAATAGACATTGCGGTGGTACCCACCCAGACGGACTCTTACATATGAGAGACCTACCACCAGTAGGTCATGTCGGATTGCCCTCTCACCGGACTATGAGAGTGAAGGAATAGCGAGTGCACTTGTGTATTGCGCACACTTGTGCACTATAATATCTCCTGCGTACCTGGCTGAGCTCCTTTGAGATTGGCCGCCATGGCTGAAACTGACTAGGAGGATTACATTACATTATAAATGCGAAAGATTGTGAAAATATTTGGATGCTTGGACGTTTGGATGTTTGTTAGCAGTTAACAAAGTACCAGCTTAATAGACTAATGAAATTTGACACACAGGTGGACCATATCCTGGATTAACACAAAGGCTACTTTTTAAGCCGGGAAGTTGCTTCGATAGGAAATAATTTACCTTTTAACAGATTTTTTAAAATATGGCATTGGTGTCGTGTGGGCTATAAATTGCTACAATATTTTAGAAACTTTTGTATCGGAAAAGGCTTGTTACGCGGGCAAAGTTGCGAACAACACCTACTAATGTATAAACCATATCAATTCTAACATACAAGCTAGTGAGCCAGGATTTGCGTACACTATCATGCATTTACATATACAAACCAACAGTCGCTAGATTGATCCATAGCGTGAGGTTTGCACTATCCCACTAATACTGTGCACTACGTATTAGCCATGGGTGTGTTTGCTAACATGTTTGTATGTTTGTTCATTTAGATTCAATTCAGTATACGGATAGAATTCTGGATTGAAATTAAAACAAGTATTTGTACAGAAACGCATTTGAAACGGGCTAATAATAAAACTTCTTCTTTACAACCTGGCTCTGTCCTTTGGGACAATTTTGACAGAGGTAAAAATGACTATGCCAGATAACCAGACAATGTAGAAACAAGACTTAGAAAAAAACAAAACGGGGAGCAATGTGATAAAGATGTCAATAGATGAATTATATGACACACCTAAAATTCCAAAGAGAACATGAGGATAAGAAAAAGAGAGATAGAGAGAGAAAAATAGAAGGAAGGAAATAAATATCTATAAGTACTATAATTTTTTCATTATTAATAAGGATGAACTTTAATAAAATTTCAATAAATGTGGAGTGAACAGGAGAAAGCACACAGTTAGAAACATTTGTACAAAAAAGCATAAAAAATAATTCATATGTTGTAATATTCTCTGTATTTAATTCCCTTCAGTTGCTTGGCCAAGTCTTTTCTATTAATAACAGAGATTATTATTCGGCCATCGCACTGGCTAAATCGGATTTCGAAGTTCTAAGAACTTTCGAAGTTAAAGCGGGCGATGCTTCACGATACACGCTTAATTTGAAACGTGTCGCATCCTTCATCCAGTGGCAACAATCATTGGATGTGGTTTCAAAGTCCAGGGTTCGTATGCCAAGGATGGCAACTCTGTTTTGATTTAAATAATTTGCTCTAGACTATGCAGTCGTAATAATGTATTATAGTGCTGGGATTGGCGTCAGATGTGGTCCAGTCGTTAATAGTAAGTCATATAATATGTTCTACAACTTGCTTGAAATAATGTGTGGGTGTGTGTGTGTCTACCCCTATCATTAGTGTGGGTTAAAGGTGAATCGAATAAGACATATTTAATTTCTATTTTTTTATGTGCTAGGGTTTTACCAAATCTATGACTTCCATGTCAGCAGTCAGCTCCACACCCGCTAAGTTGTAACCACGTTGCACTATAAAACCTCTATAAACTTGTGCACTAGTTCAATTGCCAAACAATTTCAATATCGAGGTATTCATATTTTAATAAAGAGTTCGCCAGCTGCGCCCGAAATAAATTCCAGATTACTGCCGTCATCCAAAAATACGGTTGAAAATTCAGAACACAACACACGGCTTAGCATTTATAGAAACGCTGTATAGTTATTTTTCCAAATAGTTTAATGGATCAAGTGGATCCAAATCGTAATTCTTGTTCGAATGACGTTGGGAAAGGACATGTCCGTAACGGGCCTAAAATTCTAACCAAGACAGTTTATATATTTGGATAGAGCTCCTAAAAACTAGTCTTTTACAATGAATCGTTTAATTTTAAAGACCTCCGATTTTGAGATTTATGTAATTTTGTTTTGCTTAAAAACTACACTTATTATGAACGTTTTTAAGAAAGTTAGTTATAAATGGAAGAGTCTAACAATTTTTTTTTTATGGGATCCAAGATCCATATTTTGCTCCTTTAATAACCCTAAAGTTGGTTAGATTTTGAGGCCCAACACCCATACAAAAAGCGGACATCCTTTTTTAAATAATATATTTTTTGTTACGAATTAATTTGAGATGAATAAGATGTTCGCTTCATGGTAAGCGCTACGACTGCTTATAATCACTATCAATATTAGAAATTAATGTAATAACTGGGAATTTTGGGCAGTATTATTAAATCAATCAAGGTATTGAACTTTTTAATAAACAACTTTTTATCATTCTTCTAACCTAGTTATATATCCTCAAAACATATCTAGGAATCAGGAAAAATAAATTCAAAACTCTTTATGAAGTTATGTTTGGACATTTTTACTGATAATCAAATGAACTACAATATCCTTTAAAATAAAATACCAAAGCATTAACACTAATGCTTGGCATCTATACATATAAATCCCACTCATGCTAATATATTACATTGATTCTGTTATTTGATTTGGCAAAATTATGTATTTATTTAATTTATTTAAGCACTTTATATACAAATGTATAAAGGTGGACTTAATGTCGTAGGCATTCTCTCCCAGCCAACCTTAGGGTGGTGCAGAGATTAACAAGGTAGGTTTAACAAATTATCATTTTATTATAAGTGGAACCGTCAGTAAAAGTTAATGTATGTACAAAGCTTGGTACATACTCAACTCCCACCAACCTGAACGTTCCAGAAACCCTTATTAGCATAGAGGCATACCATTCACCCGGTCGCTACATATGGGTAAGTCTGAATTATTAATATTTGAGCATTGTTTCAGTTGAAACGTTCTGGCAGGCTCTTAAGGCACTCCAAATTAACAGAACTCGACGGTTACTGCAAATGAGCAATTGAGATAACGTGCTCGACCTAAATTTGTATTAATTGTGCCGTACTAAATAATTATCCACACGTTAAAACCCCTTGATAGTGTTAGAATTAAATGTAGCCTTCGTGGCTAAGATACTATAATAATAATTAGCCTAATGAAATAGAGTCTTATTCAACTAAAATAAGTGTGAAACTTTGTTAAAATACCTCCATGTTGGAACGCATCATAAAAAAGCCGCTGATTATGCGCTGGATTAGTTTAAAGATTTTTTAGTTATCCTTACGTTGAAAACCCTTATGAATTTGCTTTGAAAATAATCTTAAATATGTGTCAAAAAATTTAAACATATATTTTTACTAATAGCTTAAGTCTCATGTTAAATAATAACAGTATTTTATGAAGGAAATTTTAACATATGAAGCTCCCGTAATGTTTGTGGTTCATGTACGGCTGAACAGATTAAGATGCAGTTTTCGTAATTCCACTATGCAGATATTAGTTAAAACGTAAGATCAAAATTTTATAACATACAGCAGATCCTCATAAAAATAAAAAATGTTTTAAACGTACTATCGAATCTGATCTCCGACTTAGTCCATCTTTTTCTTTTTTCTTCTTCTTCTAACCCATTCCCCGCAAAGATCACTCCGATTTTATTTGAAAAAATATTTTAAAAACGAACTAAACTGCTAGTTATCTCTGGAAAATACCTGTGGCAACACTTTCTATCTTTAAATTTATCTAGATAAGAAACGTTAAGAGCATTGGCTGAAATTGTATTCGTAAACGGGCGCGAAAAAATGTACAGATAAAAGATAGAGACGATTAAACGGCGCGGCGGCTCTTTTTGTATCCGTCTTTACGGGACGTATTAAGATGTTATCCGACTTTGTCGCTACATTCTGGTATTACTAGCGTATTGTCGACGTCTAGTGTTTTTCTCGCTGTTTCGGCGCCATTTTGAGTAGCTATCGTAGTGGGAATTTAGTGAAATAACTAGATTATTTATTTTGATTTAGTTATCTTGTTCTAAGGTAATACTGTGCGAACTATCGCCATTATATCGGGCACAAATTCCAGATTTTTTATTCCTAAGTAAATATATAATTTGTTAAATTAAATTAAGGCAATGTTGTTATTTATAATAATAATAATAATAGTATTTTTGTTACATGTTAAAAAAGCAGGCAGGTCAGGAGTACCCTGAACCGACGAAAATGTATCAAAAGAACTATAAATGTGGAAGAGGCGAAAGAGGTGTGTCAAGATCGTAGCATGTGGCGCTCAATAGACTCTGCCTACCCCTATGGGCTAAGGGTGTGAGTGTATATGTGTGTATATGTTAAAAAAAAAGAAAAAAATTAGCTACTATGACATTGTTGGAAAAAATACCTATATATTGACAGATCGTGTTGTGCTGAGGGAGTTTCTTGCGCCGCTTCTTCTTCATAGCGATAAGACGTTCCGAAGCGGTGGTAGATTCATGACGATTCAAAAGGGCTTATGAAAGGCTTTGAATAAAGACTTTTTTTAGTTTGAGTTGTGAAATTTCATTTGCAAATTACTGATATTGCTCTATATAAATAACATGTTTTTAATTTTTTGTTTATGTCACAGCCAGTAATATTATCAAAACGTACAGTTTATGTGGCCTATTTAACTCGCATGATAACTTTTCCCGGAAAAATGGAGAGTTCCCGGGGGAGAAACGCGAAATCACGGACCGCTGTAAATAACGTATGAATATACTGCAATCGGCATACATACTCAATTAAATGCAAATATCAATTACAGTTGATATAATTAACAGAATATATATTCCTTGTATTCCCTAAGGAGTACCGCGAACCGAAGATCAGTAATTGGAATGACACATCTCTTTTAGTTTGTGTAAAGTTCCCATGGACTCTGCCACATTCGAAAATCGTTCGAAACGTTGTTCACGCCGGTCTTCTGTTAAACAGTTTCTCGGTCGAGCCGGCATATTCATACTTTAGCAAATACTGCCAACATAACAATAATTATCATCATCAGCCATAATGCAGTCCTCTGCTGAACATAGGCTAAAATTTCCTGGCTGACCTGTTAAAACCTAATAATTATCGTTTCACCATTGATGTATTAAAAAACCCAATGCGTTTCACCCAATTCGCCTTTGAAAACTTGGACGTAATTTTAAGTTTTAACATCATAAGAATTAATATACATTTTACGCGTGGCGTGGTCAGTAAATTAAGTCTATGGAGGAGGTGGTTGACATTTATGAACCTATAACATTTTTAATAATGAAAATACGTTGTTGTTAAGTTGATATTTGCAATTTAGCCTTTAGCAACGTCCTCGAGGGCTATCAACTGTTGGTCTTTGTAATTACGTAGTTAATGTCAGTTTTACATCCTGTATTAATTAAATGAAATAAGAAATGGTAGCATCTTTTTACCACATACTAAGCCTAGTATAGGTCCATTAATTAAGCTGGCTGGTATATATTTAATAAATGTCTCATGTTATAATTAAAGGGACAGATCACAGAGGATAAGTACATATTATATGCAAACAAAACTCCATACCATATTTTTGAGTTTGTTGATGCGTGAGCATTGCGTTGCTATGACGACTGACGCATGCTTATTCACAGACACTACACAAGCGCTACATGTGAATGTGTTGTACGCGCCAGCTTTAATCGGCCTATTATACATCATCATCATCATCATCATCATCATCAGCCACATGATATTATACATGCTGCTAGTGAATTGCTGTTCACTTGTAATCAGCAATATTTATCTCGATAGATATCCAATATCTCGTAAGTAACCAGATAAGGATGGTACATGTAATGAAAAGACCATTGTAGCTCCTTTCGGTATCAGCCAGTGTAAAACCAGAGAGACAAAACATCGAGAGACGCATTCTCTTGTCTTTGATGGTGTTAAAATATTAAAGCAATATCACTTTCTTGCCAGAAACTTTTTTTATACGAGCACGGCAGTGACCCCACTGCAACTGATGGTAAGCGGAGAGGAGTCCAAATAGAGTGTCGATTAACACAATTATGCCGGCCTGTTTGAGCCGGATATACACAGGCTGATCCCAGAACGCGGCACACTTACGTGGGCCACTATCGCGGATTTTAACACCTTATGTTCGGATACAAAATATTTCCTACCACCAGCAACGTTTTAGAACTGGCGAATTTTCATTCTCGTTTTATTCAAAAACTAACATACATATATAGCATCACGCCATTTTCCCTTTTCAGAGGTAGGCACAGGTGTAACACACCCACATTTCGCTAGCTGTGTTAATGCTATTCACCAAGGAGTCTTGGCGCCAACACTGATGTATGAAAGTGAGTCGTGGGTGTGGCAAAACAAGCATATAAGTAAGGTAAATGCAATGGAGATGAGAGCTTTGAGAAGTATTTGTGGGCTGAAAGTAAGTGATAGAGTAAGGAATAGCGTGATAAGAGAAAAATGTGGATTGAAAGAGGATGTAGTCACTAGGATTGAGAAAGGAATGCTTCGGTGGTTTGGCCACATTGAAAGGATGGATGAAAGAAGAGGAACGAAAGAAATCTATGTCGCGAAAGTGAGTGGTAGCGTCGGACGGGGACGTCCTAGACGTACCTTCATGGACCAAATTGACAACCTCCTAAGGAAGGGCCAAATAAGGAGTTCTCGTAACCAACGAGCATGTATGAAGAGACTGATGACTGTAGAAGAAGCGAAAGAGGTATGCTTGGATCGTAGCACTTGGCGCTCCATAGTCTCTGCCTACCCCAATGGGAGAAAGGCGTGAGTTTATGTATGTATGTATGTATGTTAAGTCCCAACAGGAGGCGGGCCTATTGCCATTGCGCTGTTATTGAGTAGTAAAAGCCAATATCAGTTTGCATGACCCGGGAATCGAACCCGAGACCTCAGCGCTGCAGTTGTACCGTAATACACGACCGAGTCAGCCAAAAACTATGACAGAGTTAAATGACTACGATACGCTCCACAAATCTTTGTAAACTTATACAGTCGAAGTTGAAACTTAAATATCGTATGCACTGACGTTTACGCAAAATGTTCATGTTTCATTAGCTAGATGTACAAAATGCACGCTTAGAACTCTACTATAAATTATCATCAGCATTATATTAAATTAATATGTGGTAGAGATTTACAAATGGGAGGATTAGTATATCAAGAAAAGAAGGTATGTTTGTACCTTAAAGTCAAATCGTGCATTTACCGTTTTTAATATGAGAAAAAAGAAAGGAGAACATTTGCAACAAAAATAATTATGTAAGTACACACAATAGTATAAAAAGAGACAAAAAATTAAATTACATTTGCTACAAGGCGGTTATAAATCAGCATATGTTGGCAATAAAGCTAGCGCTGATTTTCCGTTGGGCCACTTGGTGATGTCATGGCTGCACATACATAAACCTGAATCTAAGCTCAACTTTAATGTGTAGGTTATGGCTCCATCGTATACTCATGGATATTTATAATGTGATTTTAGTAATTTATATAACTTTCCCATACTGCTTTCTGTAAAAAATATATATATTTAAAAAACAAAAACATACACTGCCCCGGTGGCGTAGTTGTATTAAGGTACGACTGCAATACTGAGGTCTCGGGTTCGACCCCCGGGTCGGGCAAAATGATATTGGATTTTTCTATTAAGTATCAGCCCGGAGTCTGGAATTTGTGCCCTATATGGCGATATGCTCGCCCCCTATCACATCATGGGACGGAATACGCACGGCGAAAAGTGGATTCACTAGTTGCGCCTCTGCCTATCCCTTCGGGGATAAAAGGCGTGAGTATGCAAAAACAAAAACACATCACGTCTTTTTCCCCGAAAGGGTAGGCAGAGGTGCAACCAGGGCATCTACTTTTCACCTTGTGTAAAATACAAACAAATATAAAACTATTGTAACTATGAAAATGAAAAGGAAGTATAACTCAATCTCTGCCAACCCCTAAAACACCATCTGCCAAACAGCAATATTTCGGCGCTGACAGTAAATCTTCTCGATTCTGACCCCATCGAACCCTAGCACGGAGCCCATAAAATAGCTTACCCATGATTTATGGGGGAACAAATAACCTTACGGCTGTTCTTTGTTTTTATGTTTGAGTGCCAAAGTATGTAGTCATGTTTCGGAGAGTCAGCATGGCTATTGCGTGGGTCGAGCTTTATATTCTTTTTTGTAGCTTTCTAGATGAAGTGACAGGATATTATTGCACATGATGGGTTAATAGAAAAGAGCAGAATTTTAACTATACTTTATTGTAACGAATATTATTTGGCCAATCCAACATCAATTTATTTACATAAAGAACACAAAGTCGATGTTGGTTTGCTCAAAGGCGCAAATATTTGACAAATATGCTAAGTGTAAAGCAAATAAGCTTAATACGTTTCCGAAGTTTTGTGTGGCCTTGCTTTTTATGAGCAAGTTTGACATAATGACGTCTCTAACAGATTTAAAACTACCATAATCAAATACTACACGTTAACACTTAACAATACTCATCTCCGGCCGTAACGAAACCGAACAGCGTGATAATCACGTTTGATCGGATTGTCCGGACGCCAATCGACGTCCGAAGGGCCGGTAATGAGACGCAGCGCTGCGATATTACCTCAAAATGAGGATTTAAATTATTGACGAATACTGTTACGTAGTAATCGGGTTTTAATTATGAATGGTTCGGATGAAATTAGCAGATAACGCTCGTCGTCTGGCTACTTTGTATGCCAACAGCTGGTTAACTTGTTTCCAATTTGTTTGTAATTTGGTTTTTGATATGTATTTCGTAGCATTGGTATTTATGATTCAGAGTTTTGTCCAGTGCGTTGGCTTTGTTGTGGTAAGATGTATTTTTTCATGATAGGTCCTCTAAGCGAACGATTATCAACAATTAATTCGAAAAATCACAGGTCATTACTCATTTCAAAGGATTTAGTCATGGCAGTTTTTTTATTGACCTTGACTCTAGCGTTACATTAAACTGTGGTTTTAAGACGAATAAAATAAAGTTTGTACTATACTATAGAAGTAGGTTCAGAATATGGGTAAATTGTGAGGTCATAAAATGTAAGGCAAATTTTACAACTTGCATAGCAAGTTTAGTAATTTATAACATCGACTCCAAGTCATTTCGAAGACGAATAATAAAATGGGAAAATTTATAAATTCAAAAGGATAAAGGCAACCACTGGACATAATGAGACTAAACATCTTATGTCTCAGGATGACGAGCGCAGTGGAATGCCACACAGTACTTTGTAACTCAAAGTGCTGGATGGTGTTGCTACTGTTTATGGGTAGTCGTATCGCTTACCTAACGGCATGCTCATCTCGTCATTCAATGCAATCAAACAAAAAAAAAATAAGGCATAGCAAAAAATCTAGTAACATTTCCTAAAAACCATACAAAGAATCCATTTTATATAAAATTTATACACTCCTCAAAGCTAGGTCAATTTCACAGTGTCCCGCTTTTGGCAGTGGCCGTAATAACTTCGGCCAGATGTCCTAAGGGGGGGATGTAAGGGGAAGAATGACAATAACATCCAGTCAGTCCCAACTGTCAACCTCACCTGCACGCGGCACTCCCTGCTAGATAACCGACGAGGCAATGGCGACCGAGCCGGTGGCGGGATATCCACCCACCTACCTGGTAAACCAGGTAGAAGAGGTATCAGTAGCCTTGGTGTCTAAATAACTCCAAAAAGAACTGATGCAGAAGGCAAGGGGAAACCACTGCATTACCTTTCCCAAGATAGTCACTATGAAAGAACTTGTAAAGAGAAGACGATCGCCATGCGAACCGCTTAGCAACCGGCGCCGTGCTGCGTCCGGGGCGCACGGTGGAAAGTTGGCTACCGGCCATGGAGCAGTGGGAGACCAGGCCCTCCATGGAAACTCTGCTACTGGAAACACAATCAAGCTGCGACAAATTCAGAAGATAGGAACATGGAATGTACGTGGCTTGCTCAGTCCCGGAAAATTGACCATACTGGAGAAAGAACTCAGAAGAACCAGTATCAACATCTGTGGACTTAGTGAGACGCATTGGAAAAACAATGGGCACTTTTTAAGTGACAACCACGCTGTTTACTTTTCAGGCAATGAACACAAAAGCCAAAATGGGGTAGCCTTTTTGATTCCTGCACATCAAAGGAACTGTGTGATGGGTTATGAGCCAATTAGCGACAGGATAATCAGCATTAAACTGAAGGCGTCGCCTGTTAATATAAACCTCATACAAATATACGCCCCCACAAGTACAGCAAGCGACGAGGTCATAGAGAGATTTTACTCTGATCTGGAAATTACCATCGCTAAAATACCCAACAGAGAGTTACTTATAATCTTGGGTGACTTTAACGCCAAAATTGGAGTAAATGCCCATCAGCTCAGCACAGGCGTTGGACAGTTTGGACTTGGGACACGTAACGAGAGAGGCGAACGGCTCATACAATTTGCGTCCGAAAATGATCTGGTGATTGCAAATAGTCTTTACCAACATCACCCTCGACGGCTATACACATGGACATCACCCGACGGGAAACATCGCAACCAGATAGACTACATCCTAATTCGAGCGCGATGGAGATCATCCATAACAAACGCTCATACGCTACCTGGGGCTGACTGCGGGTCAGATCATCAACTTTTGATATCCAAATTGAAGCTCAAACTGACAGCAGCCAGACCCAACCGAAAGCAAATAAAGCTGGACGTGGAAGATGTTTCCAAGTTCAAGTCTCTTGTAGAACACAACTGGACCAAATGGGCAGATGCAGATTTCAACAACGAGACCCCTGAGTCGCTATGGGGCAGAGCCAAGGACATCATAGAACTCGCAGTCGCAGGATCCAGACCACCAACTGCAGCGCAAAAACTGAAGCATTGGATGACTGAAAACACTTTTGCACTTGTCCAAGAACGCCGCAGGATGAAAGCAACCGGTGCAAATGTTAGGGTTCTCAACGAAATGTCTGCCCAAATCCAGAAAATGTGCAGAAAAGATCATAACGCCTACTTGCGTCATATTTGTGAGGAGATTGAAGCTCATGCAGGAAGACATGAACCCAGAGACCTGCATCACAAAATTCGTCTCATTACAAAAACGTTGCCATCCAAAACCTGGGCCATTGAAGACTGTAATGGTGAAGTGATCAGCGAATTGGAGAAAATAGCAGAAGGTTGGAGATGCTACTGCCAGTCACTGTTTGAAGATCCACTGTCACAAGCCTTCGAGTCAACGGAACCTGGAGAAGATAGTTTAGAACCTGACATCCTTGAGTCAGAGATCAGAACTGCCATCAAACATCTGAAGAATGGGAAAGCTACCGGCTCTGATGCAATTCCTGTAGAAACAATCAGAGCTATGGGAGAACACGGCGTTCATATCTTTCATACCATCTGCAACAAGATATGGGTGTCAGGAAAATGGCCAAAAGAATGGGCCCATACGGTCTTCATTCCTCTACACAAAAAAGGTTCAACCAAGAAGTGTAGCAACTACCGCCTCATTGCTCTAATCAGTCATGCCAGCAAAATTCTGCTGCACATCCTAAATGAACGGCTGAAAGCTTACCTGACACGAGAAATCGCGCAAGAGCAAGCTGGGTTTGTGAAGGGAAAGGGAACCCGGGAACAGATTCTACTAGTTCGTCAAATCATCGAGAAGGCTCGAGAATTCAATAAGCCAACTTACATATGCTTTGTTGACTTCTCAAAGGCGTTTGACTCTGTGAAATGGCCAATATTGTGGAAGACGCTTCTAGAAATGGGCACACCAAAACATCTTGTGCACCTTCTCAGGGGTCTCTACGAAGAAGGAACTGCTTCGGTACGAACGGATGACCTTCTTTCACATAGCTTTCATCCCAGCGCGGGCGTCCGCCAAGGATGTATCATATCGCCGCTCTTATTCAACATCTACACAGAACTTGCGATGCGCATTACTCTCGAAGACTGGACCGATGGCGTTGCGATTGGTGGTTACAAAATCGCAAATCTTCGCTACGCCGATGATACAACCTTGTTTGCGACTAGCAAAAGCCACATGGAAGAACTACTGCTCAAGATGGAACGCGTAAGTCTTACATTTGGATTGAAGATTAATCGGAGTAAGACCAAGGTTATGATTGTGGACCGCGCTAATGTCAATGCACCAGGAGTAACACAAATTGCGAATTGCGACGTAGTTCAGTCGTATGTTTACTTGGGTGCTTTGATATCAAACAATGGTGGTAGCGTGGACGAAGTGAAACGACGCATGGCGATGGCTAGAGGGGCAATGGACAAACTAAAGAAAATATGGAGGAATCGTAACATAACAAAGGCCACTAAGATCAGGCTCGTTAGGGCACTTATATTCCCCATATTTCTGTACGCAGCTGAAACATGGACGTTACGCGAACTGGAAAAGAAAAAGGTGGATGCTCTAGAGATGTGGTGCTGGAGAAGAATGCTTGGGATATCATGGACTGAATTCCGCACAAACCTTTCCATTCTCCAAGAACTCGGCATCAAGCAGCGTTTATCCGAGTTAGTACAGTCCCGTATACTAACATTTTTCGGTCATATCTCGCGGCGGAATAATGACTCCATAGAGCGTCTAGTCGTTCAGGGCAGAGTGGAAGGAAATAGACCTCGTGGTAGGTCACCAATGAGGTGGACCGACCAAATAAAATCAGCAGTAGGAGGCCCTGTACACGAATGTACCCGATTGTCGTCTAACAGAGACAGATGGAGAGATATCGTGCGGCGAGCTACATCATCGTTTGAACACAAATAATAGTGACCACGACCGTTCTGTCAAGAGCGAAGCGAAGAAGAAGAAGATGTCCTAAAACGTATTTCAGGCCACGAAGTCTTCTATATTTATAGATATTTGAGATATGAATTGAATCGCCATTACTGTAGGACGGGCCTTTATACGAAGTCGATCATGATAAAAATAGCTTTTAGAACCTCGTCGTAAATTTTTGTGGTCTGTAATGTTGTAAAGATTTTGGTTACGTCACTATTGCTAGGAGAAAGTTTTAGAGTTGGAGCAAAATTTAAGTGCATCGATATTCTTTTAGGGTTCTCAATCTATACTAATATTATAAAGCTGAAGAGTTTGTTTGTTTGAACGCGCTAATCTCAGGAACTACTAGACCGATTTTGAAAATTCTTTCACTAATAGGAAGCTACATTACTCCTGAGTGCTATAGGCTACTTTTTATCCCGGAAAAGCTTTTCCACGCGGGTGGAGCCGCGCGTAATGCTAATAGGTTATAAAGTGCAATGAGTCATGAAACAAGTGGTATAATCAAATTATTCAACTATTGAAACACTGGTTTTATCTTAGTTTACAGCCTCGACACACTATAAGTAGTGTGAGTGACTGAGATGTAAGTATCTCAGTGTAGTACAAGACACGCATTTTTAGTGTAGTTATTTTAGAAATAAAACCTACGATCGCTAAATTGTTAACTCTCGCAAAACCTAGATTCAAAATATAAATATTACTTCGAACCTTTTATAATTAATTTTCTTTAAAAATATCAGGGTCTCCAGACTCAAAAACCCCTTGCCATAATCTTCACCGGCATTCAAAAGTTTCCACGTAACCAGGTGGATGGTAGATATTCCAATTCTGCATTTCTGTAGGTAATTTATCATTCGCAGTAATTTTATAGACATGACAAATGGAATCTGTCGCAGCTTTTGGCGTAAAGACGTTGAAAGATATTACTTTAATAACAGAAGGAAGGACGTGATCTCAGAGATAGGATTTGAGAGGCTTAAAATCAGTCATAGTATATATCTCAGTTATATGGACAAATGAACTTGTCAAAAATAGGCGGCGAATATATCGGGGCACGTCAAAAAGAACTTTATGACATTTAACGTTAAGTACATTCTCTTCCAGGTGGACGACAATAAGGGTGGTCGGTCTCCCGTTGTCGTAGACTCAACGGCATCGCGCAAGGATGATCCCGTGCAGCTATCTTAGTGCAATAAGATACCTCGGAGCCGTCTTGTATGCGCTGAAGAAGGCCTGGGTTAGGGATAAGGACGCGGTCCAATGCTCGCTCGGATGATGCTGTAACATAAAAATTTTCAAACCCCATACCCTAATTATTTTAGTAAAACATTAACCGATTGAAGGCTGTATGTTTTTTGTACCGTGGCCTACAAATCGTGTGTTAGACGAGTGCGCGTAGTGTTGCTAGTTTTCTAGCCGCTCGTTTTTATGCAATAATAAATGCTACACTCATAATAAAATTATGTTTGCGTGTGCAGTATTTGTAACAAAATTGGTTGTATTTATTGCGTTAATTGGAGAATTGTGAGTGGTCGTATTCTAATTTCGGTTACATACATTTTTGTTCATCTCTGGTTCGGATTGCAACCCTACCGGTGAACGACCTCTACTCGACCTCTTGCGCGGGAGCACCAAATGTGTAAGTACGTAATTTCAATGTCGGCTAATATGTACCTATAAATTACGAAGGCTTGGTTAAGGACCCCGCGGAGTGTTCGACGTGATCAGCTGGAGCCGCTTTGCCGTCCTAACCGTGTCAGTGACCCGATGACGGCAAGGAGCGTTTTGTTCTAGTGCACGATGAACATATTATCAGGAATCCTCCGCGGAAGTTGTCAGGAGAACACTCGCCGGCCTGCCGACCATGCGGGTTTCTTTTTTCTAGAATATACATTTTCATTCTTCATTTTGTATATCGCGGGTAGACTCAAAACTGCCTGCATCACCAGAGAGGAGGCTAACTTCCCTAGTTGGATGAAGCCTCAGTGATTCCTGACCCTATATTGGAGGACCAAGGACACCCTCTCATTATTGTTTTTGGAAATTAGACAACAAAAGTATGTAAATTTATTATTTTGGGTCTGACACCCTATTTATGTCAGTGGCGCCCTTATCCTAATTTAATTATTGGTTTTAATACAATACAAGTAACAAAGTGATAAAAGAACAGCTCTCCAGTAGGCTCACGTCCCGCTCTCCGACCTTGCTTTGTTAGCCGGAACCCGGTTCTTCTTTGTAATTTGCATTAAGTACAGTTACACTTAAGTAGCAAGTAAGTTTTTTTTTTTTTTTTTTTTTTTTATTGCCTTAGTAGGCAAACGAGCGAGCGGTCCGCCTGATGGTAAGCAGCATCCGCCGCCCATGGACTAAAGCAATGCCAGAGGCACAGCCAAGCCGTTGCCTACCGGGAGGTGAGCACTCTTTTTAAACCTCGTTTGAAGACGGACAAGTCATAGCGTTCGGGAAACACCGATGCAGGGAGTTCATTCCAAAGCTTGCACGTGCGCGGCAGGAAAGACCGTTGAAAACGCACCGTGCTACTACGGATGGATTCAATGTAGTATGGATGAACTCCACTGCGATGGCGAGTGGTTCGATGGTAAAAAGGCGAGGCGGGCACCATATTAAACAGTTCCTCAGAGCACTCCCCATGGAAGAGGCGGTAAAATACACAGAGAGAACCAATGTCCCTCCGCATACCCAGCGCCTCAACTCTGTCCGTGAGGTTGGGATCATCGACGATGCGAAGTGCCCGTCGTTGTAAGGAGTCAAGTGGGTTAAGCATGTGTTTGGGTGCCCCTGCCCAGAGGTGTGAGCAGTACTCCACGTGCGGCTGGACTTGCGCTTTATAAAGCGCCAGTCTGTGGCCGCACGTGAAGTATCGCTTGGCTCTGTTCAGGATCCCCAACTTTTTGCTAGCTAATTTGGAATGAAAGTGAATACAATATATGAATTTAAAGTCTGTGTACCGTTTTATTCCACCCACTACTGCTACACCATACACACCACAGGGTCATACATGTAACAATGCTAAACTCTCGAGTGTCGACATTGGGCCGTAAGACTGGTGAAACCAAGGTAACGGTTCTACTCACCCCTCAGTAGTGGTAAAGACAACGCGTTTTTTCGCTGCGATAAAAATAAACAAAGTACATTCTAATGAAATATGACTTTACTGCCCCTGATTGCAAGTCAGATCAAGAAATTATAGACCAGCAAAGGTTGGGTCTTTATATAGTCGCCATAGTTATGCTGGCCTAAATGCTTCTTCAGATTTCGTTTAAAGGACCCATTATGTGAATAACACGAGTGCCAACAAACTGTTCCTTAGCTAATGGTGTGGAAAAGATAAGGACTTTAAACATTTCATTTTGCGTAGCAGCGGAGACCAAGAAGCTGTGGTTCTTCCCGCTAGCAGTGGCTATGGCCGCTGATATCGATCCTCACATCTAGACTTATTATGAGTAAAAGAATATTTGTCTCTGGGTATCGTGGGAAAAACTTATATAAATAATTCATACCAACTAGGCTATAATCTATGTGTTAATACGTGAAGAAAAAAATATAGACCATTTTAAGCTCATTTCACACAAGGTGGATTATCAGATTTGGGGTAATTAAAGTTTATATAGAGAAGGAGTTCCGAACTTCGATCAGTGACCACTAGTAATTATAGATAGACTATTTTTTATGTGTGTGGGTGACGTGTGATTGTTAGTTGTTTTAACTGTATTTATCTCTTCGAAGGATGAGATATGATGACTGCCTCGGTGGCGTACTTGTATTACGGTACGACTGCAATGCTGAGGTCTCGGGTTCGATCCCCGGGTCGGGCAAAGTGATATTGGGATTTTTTACTCAGTATTCAGCCCGAAGTCTGGAATTTGTGCCCGATATGGCTACAGGCTCGCCCCCTATCACATCATGGGACGGAATACGCACGGCGAAAAGTAGGTGCACTAGTTGCGCCTATGCCTACCCCTTCGGATATAAGGGTATGAGTGGATATGAGTATGCGTAAGGATGAGATATTCCGAACACGTGCGCAGTCCATAATTAATTTAGTACAATATAATTATTGGTGCTCTATATTGAATTTTCTCTAAGCAAACTAGTTATATATTACTAGTACGCGTCTATTTTACTCACATACTTATGTTATAAATGTGAAGGTTTGTGAATATATTGGATTGTTTATTTGAAATAAACGTAGAAAATGATGAAAAGACCATATTATGGATTAACATTTAGGGTCTTTTATTTTTGAAACTCTTATTTCAAGAAATTCACGCAACACGTCGCAACGACTGTTTCAGAGGCATAGTTGTATTACGGTATGACTGCAATGCTGAGGTCTCGGTTAAATCCCCGGTTTGGGTGAAGTGATATTGGAATTTTCGACTTAGTATTAGCTCGGAGTCTGGAAATGTGCCTGGTAAATGGCAATAGGCCCACCACCTTCAATAGTCTTAACATAGTTTGAAAAATGTGGACGTGTTACATCTCTGCCTATCCCTGAAAAAGGCTTGTTTCTATCTATGATGTAACTAACGCAGCCGGGGCAGCGAGAAGAAACTATCGAAATAAATTGACGAAGTTGTGATGATTATGATAATCACAATTGATCGCCCACTGATTGAGAACAATTGGCACAATAATTTGGTCAAACGTAGCGGGTTCATTGACGTCTTTTTATGAATTGACTCTGATTTGAATGTGGCCCACTAGAATAATTTTATGATTGGCTTGGCGCTAGAGAAGGAGAAATTGACACTTGGCATAATAATATTATCTTTATTTGTTGAAAATAATGTCATCCACGATGACGCGCTTTAGTAATTTTCCTAATCGCTTACAGTCCGAGTGGGCAACCTCCTACTTGTGGTTTAGTTTTTTAAATACCTATAAGCGCATACGCATACTACAACGAATAATTGAAGTCCTCGTAACTCGCGAAATCCCAGCTCAAAAATTGGTAACGCGCGTCATCGTGGATGAAATTAAATATACCTTAATATTAATTAAATTCATGACTTAAATTAAAATACTAATAGTGAAAGTGATTTCATCAGAACTTTCATTTGGAATTTTTGAACAGACCGGCATAATTGTGTCGACTATTTCTCGTCAGTCGACACTCTAAAGCCGGATATACACAGGCTGATCTCGGAACGCGCCACGCCTACGTGGGTCATTATCGACGATTTCACACATTGTGTACAACTAGAATATTAAGATTAACTTATAGTTAACTTTTTATCCCAAAAATATTCACAGTAAGTCTTTTATTCCTGGAATTGTATTTTGCATAGAGATGCGAGCATAACCATTAGCCTTCAAACCAGAACACAACAATGATTTTTGTTTAACTAAAATGAACAAGAAACAGTATCAAC
Organism: Sphinx pinastri; assembly: GCA_947568825.1. Taxonomy (NCBI): domain Eukaryota; kingdom Metazoa; phylum Arthropoda; class Insecta; order Lepidoptera; family Sphingidae; genus Sphinx; species Sphinx pinastri. The sequence goes on from OX387617.1 coordinate 1,504,153, forward strand.
TTTAACCTAAACATCAGGAAATATATGGAGCTATAACGATGAGTTTTTGCAGTTAGTTTCCCCACAGGATAGTTAACTGATAAGGAGACATAGGGTACAAAGGGATATTACTAAAATCTACTCCGAAAGGGTCACGCAGACATTTCACGACCAAAACCTACCCACATAAACATACCATGTAGGACAAGGTTCAACTATCTCTTGGTGTCAGTACTTCCGTGAATACATGTCCGCATTATTGGCAATTTATTGATAACATAATGGACGTGATGGTTCCGATTTGTTTGAATTGAATGAACGGATTTATTTCTGACAAGGGAAAGAATTTTTACAGATGTAAGTATAATGTTTATGTGTGTGTTTTACTCGAAACTGAGTATGATAATATAATCTAGTGTTGACGTATTTATATTAATATAAATTCAATTTACTCGCACGCCTTTTATCCCCGAAGGGATCGGCAGAGGTGCAACCAGGGTCACTTTTCGCTCTGTGTGTTCCATCCCATGATGCGGTAGGGAGCAAGCCTATCGAGCACCAATTCCAGATTGATATTGAGAAGAAAAACCTTATATCTCGCTGCCCGAACCGGGAATCGAACCCAACACCACAGAGAGAAAATTGACAAAATCTAATTTATTTCATTCGAGTTTATACTTTTATGTTTAAATAAGGCGATGATATATTCAATTTGGTTATAAGAGAGGGATTAGGTGACTATAACAAAAATATCTGTCCATAAAAATGTAAGTTGACAAATTAACCCATCGCTTTTCGGTATCCGAGTGTGCTGGGACCGAGCAGTCTCGGAGACTAGGACGCAAATTGTATTGTGGCAACCCATTATCCGAGCGCACTCGGACGATGGCGTCCGATCAGAGTACACTCGGATCGCGTTCTACTTTTCCGAGCTAGCTCGTACACGAGTAGTGAAACAATATGGCGGATAATACCAATACACATGCGTCTTGTGCGAAAAAAGTGGTCTGAGCGTGATACATCTAGATTCGTAGAACTATACAGAGCTGAAGATGCTCTCGGGAACGTAAGGTTGAAGGAATACAAAAATAAAGACACCAGGAATGCAGTTATGCTGCGCTTGATACGAATTATTTTTATCTCTCTCATTTCTCAAAGAAAATTGTTAGATACTTGTTCGCCGCGACTTAGATCCATGAGTGAGTCCAAATTCTTTTCTTTTTACGAGATTTCTTCTCTTTTTTGCCAGTTTTAATTCTTCTATCAACAAGTCTACTATAACTCCAACTACTATTTCGAATAAAATCCGATATTTTTCCGATGTTGACTATGAAAAACAATGGACAGAAAGAAAAATATGATCCGTGTGAACTATGATAATATCAACAGCTATCCTAGTACATTGGTATGAAGTTTACTGATCGTGTCAACGCGGCTTTATTTCAGTAATCTTACTCATTTTGTTTATTCACAAGTATATAAAACATACTACATAAATGTTTGAACTAATTGGTCACCCCAAATTTAAATACAGCAACGTCAGCTTGGTAAGAACATAATAATATAAAAACGCAAATCCGCGAACCTCTAAAGAGCTCCATTACTGCATCCTGTTTTTTTTAAAATTGTCTTCTTAATTTTCTCCGTTTTCCCTTTAGAAAACTCTACAAGATTTCTACTGTAGCAGCAAAGGAAACTTGTCAAAAGTGGCACTTCGGCTTGATTGGCGGCAGCGTCCGTTTGGCAACCGACTTTTCACCTTGAGTACATTTGCCCATTTTCTTAAACATTCCCAACGTGACTTAATTGTATGCAACATTCTTTAGTGGTTATTCTCAAAATGTTTTCCTTACCTAATTAAATGCAAATTTGAAATTGGCACATGAAGCTTTTAAAATGGTGGAGTTACATTACATACAGATCTGTTTGCAACTTTAGCCAGCTCGACTGGGTAACACTGTCTCATTAGAGACGGAAGTAATGTGATAGCTATGCTATTGTGGTTCCTGCTGTTGATAGGTTTTTGAAGGCACAGTAAATAAGCCTACCGTTTCCCTTTATCCACTCCCACTCTTGCACCTTTGCCGTTACTTCTCTGATCTTCAGTTAATGCTATGTTATTTTACTGGTGGTAGGTCTCTTATATTATGTAAGAGTCCGTCTGGGTGGGTACCACCGCAATGTCTATTTGTACCGCTAAGCAGCAGTGTGCATGCACTGTTGTGTTTCGGTTTGAAGGAAATTGTAGCCAGTGTAACTACTGGGCATAATGAGACTTAACATCTTGTGTCTCAGGATGACGAGCGCAGTGGAATGCCACACAGTACTTTGTAATTCAAGGTGCTGAATGGTGTTGCTACTGTTTATGGGTTGTGGTATCGCTTACCATCAGGCGAAAAGCATGCTCGTCTCGTCATTCAATGCAATAAAAAAACAACATTACATAAATCACTTCCTACACAGTAACATCGTGAATAAAACAGGAATTTAAAAGAATCGGCTGACCATCGCTAATAATATTTTTCTAGTGAAACGCAACTTAACGTTTCCGGGGAGGCTAATCATGTTCCAATTATATGACCTTTGAGGTTTCATTACGAAGAAAATTATTCTACAGGGACCTCCATTTAACTGTATTATGAAGGTAAAATTCTGTGCTATACAACTGACTTAACACATCTTCACTCCCATTGTATACAGGTTAAACAGAAGCTTAACTGCAGGAGAGTAAAAATGGGAAATAGTGTTAATGGCGCCTTGTATTCGATTATGAATAACAAAAATATTTTGAATAACGCTCGGTTAGCTATTCACCAAGGAGTCTTGGCGTCAACACTGATGTATGGAAGTGAGTCGTGGGTGTGGCAAAACAAGCATGTAAGTTAAGTAAATGCAGTGGAGATGAGAGCTTTGAGAAGTATGTGTGGGCTGAAAGTAAGTGACAGAGTAAGGAATAGCGTGATAAGAGAAAAATGTGGATTGAAAGAGGATGTAGTGACTAGGATTGAGAAAGGAATGCTTCGGTGGTTTGGCCACATTGAAAGGATGGATGAAAGAAGAGGAACGAAAGAAATCTATGTCGCGAAAGTGAGTGGTAGCGTCGGACGGGGACGTCCTAGACGTACCTTCATGGACCAAATTGACGACCTCCTAAGGAAGGGCCAAATAAGGAGTTCTCGTAACCGACAAGCATGTATGAAGAGACTGATGACTGTAGAAGAAGCGAAAGAGGTATGCTTGGATCGTAGCACTTGGCGCTCCATAGTCTCTGCCTACCCCAATGGGAGAAAGGCATGAGTTTATGTATGTAACTGCAGGACTTTTTTATCGACGCTATACGTCCCATGATATTATAGAGCATTAACATTTAATCCTATCGGGAGAAAATCCAATCTCATAAGCAGTTTGTTGCAACTCAAGAGTCGAATCCATAACCTATAATTCCGGCTGTATTAAGAATTATGAAGCCTTAAATAAAATTATTTTACAGCAAAAACATTATTTTAGCTAAAAATCTAATCTACACCAAACTAAACTGCTCTTACGTACCTTTATATGGTCCATCCATCGCCCGAGGCAGGACGGCGACCTTTGTTGGCCTAAATCTCGAGACCGTTATTGTTGCTTAAAATATATTTAAACCGGCAGCTTAGCTCAGTGGTCGCCAAATGACACCAGTATTTAAGAAGGTAAGCCTTTATTTAGGTTTAAGTACGATCGACCTGTTTTATAACGGATATCAGGTGCCTCACATGATGGTAAGCATTTCCTTAAATATGATCAACACAGCTCAGATTTTTGCAATACAAGGCAGTATTTAACACTTGATTTCATCAAGTTATAAACTTGGGAGATGAAATGTTTACTCCCACATTTTCTGATTTTTATAGTGGCCACAATGTTTTTTAAACATTAACAAAGCTTGCGCACTGCTTGACGACAGAAATAGATAAATATTTCATACATAACATCACTCCTTTCCCCATTCCATCTTTCTGTTCAAGATAACTACATTTCAAGTCAACAAAAACTGGAACGTTCATTACCCAAAACGCCTTACAATAAAAAACGAACAAAGATAGTAAGAGAATAGGGAGGGACCTGCGCTAATTTATACGGGCGCCCTCCGCCCTCCGGCATCGACGACAATAGATATCGGCATGTCGACAAATGCTCGAAATTATGGCGATAAACTGGCCCAGACTGTCCCGGAGGCGTACTAAAGAACTATGAGATAGACTTTACTTTAATGTACTATTTTTATGGCTTAAATTTGCTCGGCTTCTTGGTTTCTTTGTGGATAGTTTTTTGGAATGTAATGCAATCCTCCTAGCCAGTTTCGGTCACGGCGGCCAATCTCAACGGAGATCAGCCAGGTACGCAGGAGATATTATAGTGCATAAGTGTGTGCGCAATACACAGGTGCACTCCCTATTCCTTTACTCTCATAGTCCGGTGAGACGGCAATCCGACATGACCGGACAGAGATCAGGCGCAGGACCAACGGCTATACGTGCTTTCCGAGGCATGGGCGGATCACACCACCAACTTCCTGACTCCGAGCTGCGACTGAGTAATTTTTAAGATGGAAAAACCCAATCACAATGTTTTTGGCCCGACCCGGGATTCGAACCCAGGACCTCAGCGCGCAAATCGTACTCGTAACGCGTACGCAATACAACTACGCCACCGAGGCAGTTTTTTGGAATATCGGTACGGCAAAGTGACAATATAGCATCTGATGGTAAGGGGAGTGGAGTCGGTCTCATCTGACGAGAGATGGTTATACCTCGCCAGACCACACAAGTATGACGACCTGTCGGGAACAGGAAATACACAAGCCGATCCCGGAATGCGGCACTTAAATGGGCCAGATTGGACAATTATGTGAGGTTTTATTATACGAATTACAGACCATTAAATCTGTCATTGGGGCTGAGTAGCCAAACTCAGTGGATACATGAAAATGTATATAGCACTTAAGTTGCTTTGAACTAGGATAAGAGCAGTTAGAAGCGGATAACCCGAGTTTAAGTGATCTTTGCTCTTAATAAAAATCTGCAATATTTAATCATGGATGCATGACACCTACACACACACACTTATTAGCTTATAATTTGAAATGTCTGTTTAGCATAGTAAGTTCCGAAGGTGGCCGGGTGACCTGTAACACAAGGTAATCTTAGATCAGGCACCAGTCTCCACAGGTTTTTATATAATATTTTATATTATGTGCTTTTGTAAGTGTACGAACTGTGGAGAAATAAATAAACTTATTATTATTATTATTATTGCCGACCTTACGGGAAAGGAATAGAAGTTAAAAAGTTGTTCAAACTTCCGAATGTCACTATAAGAAATAGATCAAACTTTATTGTACTTCAAGTTATTTGTACACAGTGGTTAATACTATTCCGTTCAGAGATAGTTTTCCAGTCGAACCCGAAGAACAATAAAAAAAAAATTGCAATGTATATTTGGTGAATCGTTCATTGTGGAATATTCTTTTTACAGCTCTTACTTAAAAGGTCCCAAAGATGCTCCACTGAAAATAAATCCTATCTCCCAAGAGAGACATAAGGTTAGTTGGGATATAAAAAAAAAAAAAATCTCAATGTTTGTAATGCTAACTTTAAATGGGTGGTGCTGAAGGCGGTATTGTTATTACTAGCTCTACTCGTAGCCCCGCCAGAAAGGCAAAGTCAAGATGATCCTCTATATTCCAAGATAAATATCGCCCAATTAGGAATATTGTAGCACCCCGTTAGTGTATTTTTAGAAGCGGAGTAGCAGAGCTCGAGATAACACTTCAATCAGAAACAATTTCTTTAGTCTTATGTGATAGTATTAATTATTAGCTGTACCAGCAACTCTAACCGCATGGAATTTTAGTTCTATTGTCATATATCCATGTCTATTTAAAGAAGGGGGGGTTGGGTTGCAAACAAGAAGTCAAACGATATATCCTAAATAATGAAATGTTTTTAATTGGTTAAGTGCACACACACACATTCACGCCTTTTATACTCGAAGGGGTAGGCCGAGGCGCAACTAGTGCACCCACTTTTCGCCGTACGTACTCCGACCCATGATGTGATAGGGGACGAGCCTATCGCCATATCGGGCACAAATTCCAGGCTCCGGGCTGAAACTGAATTTAAAACCCAATATCACTTTGCCCGACCCGGGAATCGAACCCAAGACCTCAGCATTGCAGTCATATCGTAATATAACTACGCCACCGAGGCAGTACTTGGTTAAGTAATCAACAGTTAATGAAGCCGCTTGCACTGTGATTATACAAAGTCGAAACATTAACAGCTCGATGCCGCCTAGCTACTTGAGTGTCGCTCAAGTAAAAGTAAGTCCGAACTTTGCAGATTATATATTCAATGTGTAATGCCCGTCCGAGATTCAATAAAAGCATTGCATCTTGAAATTCTTTAACCCGTTTCTTAAGCCCACGAGAAAATCCTAATAACGTTCGGTCTGACTGCAAATCTGGTGTCCTGCGAGCTCTTTGGAGTAATTTGTATGGAATATTCTAGAATTCTCTCGTGTGCCGTAGATGCGGGACGGGGACACTTGTGTTCATGTTATTTTTCTTTTTCCGGATTGAATCTCATGGCGTAGTATCTTTATAAATGGTAGCATTACATGGCTTTAAAAATACGTTGAATAATTTATTGAATTATGATTCTATCGACTTGTCTTGGTGATACCAAGTCGTTAAATTCATTTGTACATACCTATGTTAATAAGTTCAATTTTTTTTAAATTTTGAAATACATAGTTAACTGGTTACTTTTACTTGCAACTTTACCTTAAAAAAATTTGTTCCTCGGATGAAATTTACAATACTCAGGGATAGTGTACGTTCTATTAAACTGAGAGAATTTTAAAATACGAATTGATTTTTCAGCAATATTATCGAGTTTAAACAAAAATCAATATCTTCAGCTTCATTAAATACTGTAAGAGTAGATTATAGCGAAAATCTCATCAAATAACGAAAATATTCATCGCACCGGTTTATATATCTCTCTGCCTACCTTGGAGGATAAAGGCTTGTTTAAAGCAAACGTATACAAGAAATTAATAGAGCAAACATCTCTCGCAATCGTTGGTTTCATATGAAAAACAAATATTTGTGGAGTAGTTAATTTACACTGTACACTTTTATTTCAATTTTCAGCGTTTTAATTCCCACTGTAACTAGCAGTTATTGAGTACCATTGCATTGAGAGTTACCTGTTAGGTATTCAGCAGTCGTAACTGTATTATTATTACTATTTTTATACAACTAGCGAAAAACTGGTTCGATCAGTATCAAAACTACTATCAAACTTCACAGAACCACTCGCTGTGCCAATCTGTGGAATACCTACAAAAATAATTAAAATCGCTCCAGCCGTTTTCGAGTACATACACATATTTAAATTCATATAAATAGATAGATTGTATGACGAAGCAAGAGAACCACACATTTGATTCTAAGCTATAAAAACAATTGCGTTGTGGTCACTCATACAAGAGAAAAAAAACACCATTTTCGGTACTCCAAACTCGGTCCTCTCTCACAACCAAAGTACTACAAACCAAACAAAATATTGCACGTCAGCAAAATAAACAAACTCCAGTGTGAGAGGAAAAACGGCAAATAGACAAAGAACTAACTGTGTCGAGTGTATTTGAGTTCAACATGAAATTGCCAAAGTTGGGATCTGCTTAGCAATCTCCGGGTCCTTAGATGGGGACAAAATCTATATTTAAGTTTCGGCGACAAAGAACTGTCCAAGAAACTGTTGATTTAGGCTTTAATTGAGTTTTTAAGGTAGATATTTAAGGTATAGTGAACAATTTGCCATCTACCTAAATTAATAAACGCTCTAATAATGCAGCGAACGATGCGGTTATGAAATGAAAGATTGAATTGGATTCGATCACCGCTATAAATTGTGTACAAATATTTATTTTGGGTTTGGGTATTTTGGGATTGATTAAATTATCTATCGTGGCGCCAAAATATATCAAAATGCGTCTGAACTATACTAGTATTGTGGTGGAATAAATGTGTTATTTATATTGATATATATATTATTATAAAAAATCCCTTTATTAATATTTAAGACAAAAATAACGAGACAAATTGAGAAGTTATAGTTCTGACAATCCTATCTGGCCGGTGTGACAATTAAATTTTTTTGCGATTTGATAACTTTGTGAGAACGCCTACCCAAAAAGTACAAAATTCAACTATATAATTGCAAATATTTACCATGTTCTCCATAAATTATAACAATGAGTATAATATTTATGTACCAACCTTGAATTAATATTGTAAAAATATAATGAAACAAAAATTTATTCCTAACTTTTAAATCAACGCGACGCCTTTACAATGTTGTATATTTCAGTTCACGAGCGTAGCGTTGAGAAAGTTTTTAATCGTTTGGAAACGAAATTTAAACGATTACTGAGAAAAATCGAAACTTGTCAAAATCTTTACGGGAGGCCTATGTTCAGCAGTGGACGTCATGTGGCTGATGATGATGATTATGAATGCTAAATCGATAAATAAAATATTCGGGGCAACAGCACGCAGTGGGTAAAAGTTCGCATGGTCAATATCTCGGAACCTATTGAGGGGCTCAGACACTTTTTCGGCTAGATCAGGGGCGCGTCAGGGACGATGTCAGAGCCACTAGCTATTTTGCCAAGCCTCACTTGTTTAGCGAAAAACGGTGATCAACGTGATTTTGTTGACTAGTTACCAACATTTTGTGCTGGGAAAAAAGTGTCTGGCTAGACGGTGCATCAGTTTACAAAAGTCCGTTAATTATGTTAAGTTTACATGATTATTATAGTATTTATTTTAGTTACTAATTCTGTCCTAGAAAATAAATGCGTCTCAACTAACGTGTGAATGTTTAAAATATTCCCTGTTTGGGCAAGAGTACGAGGTTAAAAGTACGCACCCTGTTATAACTTCATTACAATGATCACACGGTTTTTTCTTCTTTAAGCTGCAATTAAGGCGAATATTATTTGTAAAGATTTTTAGACCTTATACAGAAAAAAAATATTCTCCATAAACACTCTGCGTAGTTTTACCCACATAACGGGTCAATAGTAGGAATATCCCCCGATGCACTTAAACATGTATTCCAAAAAAAACAATGAAGTAATGTACAAAAACTCATTAAATAATAAAAGTAGAATAAATTTACTTTACATAGAGTGTTAAAACGTTTTCCTAGACACTATATTTTTGACTGTGTAGACGATAGAAAAAAAAGTGCGTACTTTTAGGCCGAATGACCCTATGGTTGTTACTAGATATACTTTGATCTCTATCTCGGATTAGCAAAGTAGCTAATAAAAGTTTCGAGTTAGAATCTATAGCATAATGTAAACATAATGTTATATCTACTACTTTTCAGTTATCTTTGACGTATGTGAATACAGCCATGAACAAAAGATTTAAGAAAAGACAGTATTCTTTGTGTTGTTTTTTTAACCCCAATTAGCTTTTGCCCCCAGCTCCGCCCGCTTGAATGTGTTTTCCTCGGATAAAAGTCCCGCTTTATAATTTCCCGGGATAAAAAGTAGCCTATGTGTTAATCCAGGACATAATCTACCCGTGTGCCAAATTTCATCGAAATCCGTTCAGTAGTTTTTGTGTGAAAGGGTAACAAACATCCATACATCCAGACATCCATATACATAGGTACATACTTACAAACTTTCGTGTTTATAATATTAGTAGGATTGTAATATGATAGGAGAGTACCGAGCATACATTTCATGGTAATTGGTACCTAGACGCATTTCGTGATCAACAATTATTGTACGTCTATTAAGCTAAACTACAATTCAAAGTAATATACAGCGTAATATTGACATTGCGTTACTAAATGAAACCACATACTTATCTCTTTGAAAATAACAGTTTCCATTAAATTATTTTAACAATAGATGTAATATTAAAACGTGTAAATTTCGAACAAAATAAACTTCTATAAAAAGTCACTTTAAGTTTACATGCCCTGATGCCACTACTACTACTCTAAGAAGATTTGTCGCAGCGGCAACATTAAACTTTCAGTCTGAAATACACTCACGCACGCGCTATATTCGCAATAATAAAAAAATCAGAAAAGTAAAATTGATATTTTTGGTGATAATATTAGTCTTACATGGATGATTTTTGGCTTAATGTTAGAAGATGCAAATAACTAGTGTGTGAAAATAACCCTGTGTAGAGCTTGATATACTTTTTGTTTGTTTCTTTGAATGCGCTAACACCTGGATGAAGAAGATATTTTACCTTCTATTTAAAGCCAGTCCTAAATTCCTTATACCGTGGTCACAATGTTAGATTTAAATCAACTCAGTTCATTAATTAAATATGGAGCACATTCTGATCAATACTGACAAGGGTTTTGTAAACAGTCGGGTATCTAACAGTGATTAATAAATAATGAGACGAGGGGATCGTTTTCATTTAAATTAAGTCAATTGCCCTGTTTATTTGAATCACATAAGCTCACTTCAAGGCTTGTAAAGCATTCAAGTCGCTATATGTATTAATCCACTTAACTTACTTTTAAATTTTATAGCACTTATTAAAAAAAAATGTATAACATTATTGTGACCATGCCTATTTTACCTCTCTAATTAATAAATGTACTCAGGAAACTCTTCTCTTTAAAATACATATTAATGACGCTTAACGTTATATGTACTCACACAGTAAAAAATAATAAATAAACTAAATTCAAGACTACTCTCCATGACAGCAAGTCGCGTTAGTACAATGAAAGGCGGTATAATATAAATAAATAAGAAATAAATTTTAGTAGTTGTAATCCTATTTTTTGGACCAAAATGTCTGTAATATTTATAACGAAAATGTGTTATACAAAATGGCGGAATTGAGACGCGAGAAACGCCATTTTGCCATATTAAGAGGCAAAGGTCACAACTACGATACAGCCAAATATATTTCATAATAAAATTTTGAAAAAGCCTTTGGTATGTAAATAACAAATTAGGTAGAGTTATGTGTTGAAAGTCGACATTTCTGCACCTGTAGATTTATTTCGTCATCAGTGAAAACAAAAATTAAACTAAAGTAAAACCTCGTTAAAAGCGACAAAACATAACAAAATGAATGCAGTTGTACGCTTCATCACTTTTCTTTATTTAGATACTCACACAATAATTCATCATCATCATCATCAGCCTATATTTTGGTCCACTGCTGGACATAGGCCTCCTCCAATACGCGCCATTTTACCCGGTCTTCGGCCTGTCGCATCCAGGTTCTGCCAGCGACCTTTCGCAAATCGTCACTCCACCTGGCTGGAGGGCGTCCCACACTACGCTTGCCCATTCGCGGTCTCCACTCAAGAACACAATAATTGCGTCATTTTAATTACATGCCACGTGTATGGAACGTTGAAGTACCCGTAGACTATGAATGAGCGAGTCATTACCATGGCTCACAAAAGCGTAGTTGTATGAATGATGAATGAGTAAAAAACGTTGCACGACCTCAGGTGTTGTGTGAGGTTTAGACAGTTTTCATAAGCACGCTCCGATCTGACAAATTGAGAGCGAGATGTTGCATACTATTTTCAGAGGAAACATCTCAGTTTGGGAGATGGTATCTTCTTTTAAATATAGTGCATTCTATGTTCCATCTATCTATATTCATATAATAAAGCAATAGAACTGCTGTGTCTCTACATTTAAAGAAATGTGATAAAAAGAAAGGGTGTGACTAAAGAAGAGTAATGGAACACAAATCAGCGATTTTTTAAATTATTTTCTGTCTGTCTGTTTTTCTGTTTGTTGGTTTGTTACTGCACATCTCCAAAATTACTGAACGGATTTCGATGAAATTTGGCACACGGGTAGATCATGTCCTAAATTAACACATAGGCTACCTGGGCTTTTATTTTATCCCGGGAAAATATAAAGTGGGATATTTGTCCCGGAAAAACTTTTTCACGCGGGCAGAGCCGCAAGCAAAAGCTAGTACTTAATAAATGGTATCTTCGAATGCATTGGTTTGGATTCTTCAATAAAGTATATTTCATGTACGCACAACAAATTTCGATTGTGATAGACTGATCAATGTGATTTTACTAGTTAGGGTCATTTTCATCATATCAACGGTGGTTTATGGCATTCATTGTTAAAAGCCAAATTATGTTTGGTAGTTCTTAGTTCATAATGATTAGTTTTAATTAATAAGGTGTTTTTTGAAAAAACTGACTCGGTGGCGTAGTATATGGTAGTGGCATATGACTGCCGTGCGGTCTTGGGTTTGATTTCCAGGTTCTGGAATTGTGCGCGGAACATGAAAATAGATTCTCCCGTTATTACATCGGACCTAACATAGCTGGCAAAACTGGGTGATACACCTCTGTCTGCCCCTGAAATGTATAAAATCATGATGACGTACCTATATATTTTTACAAAGCACGTAAAGCCGTTGGTCCTGCGCCTGATCTCTCTCCGGTCATGTCGGATTGCCGACTCACCGGACTATGAGAGTGAAGGAATAGCGAGTGCACCTGTGTATTGCGCACATACTTGTGCACTATAATATCTCCTACGTACCTTCCTGGCTGATCCTTGCTGAGATTAGCGGGCGTGCCCGAAATCGGCTAGGAGAGATAAATATATATTTTTACAGCAAAATTATTTTGTTTTAATTTTAAGACGGGTTATGAAAAACTAAGTATAGTAATAAAGTCCGCGCGTAAACACCTACGGTATATAAAAAACTTAAGCTCACGTTTCCATTACCCGCACACACATCCGAAAAAGTCGTAAAAATAAAGATATTTTTTACGGAAACATAATAATTTATGTGAACGAATGTACAAGAGTTATGACTAAGGTGACCACAATACCATGATTTCCTATTCTGCTTATACTATTAAAAGTCCAATAACATAATTGTAGTTATTTCTTTCAAATTTAATTATTCTAAACATATAACAAAAAAAACTGTAGCGTCCCCAGAAAAATATTAAGTAAATAATAAATGATATTCATAAGTACAAAATATTTTATCAATTCCATAAAAAATGGTACTATACCAGTAGTGCAAAATATATCCTAAAAAAATCACAGTTAATTTTTCCTAACAATATTAGACGAAAATAAAAAAACCGTACCGTTAAAGCAAATCATAAAACAGTATCTACTATTAACTGCAACCGTTGCTCATACGTCCAACTATTTCTAGAAAGAGTGGTCACCACAAACATGTCGCATAAAGTTGGCGCATAAAAATATTCCTTTTCGGCATCCTGTACCAGATAATGGCGTAAAGCATTGTTTTATTGTGTCGTGTGATGGGACGGTGAGCACTTGGCAGTAAACGTTAAGTTTAACGCCATTGACAGCTACTGTAAAACTTATCTCAATGACATAAAGGATATTTTATCGCATACGGGTACCGCAAAGTGACCCTACTGCACCTGGTGATAAGCGGAATGGGGTCCATATATCGTCGTTTTTTTTTATTAAAAAGATATTTTTTTCTTATCTCTACATCACCCAAAGGTTGACTGGTAGATAATGCCTAAGGTATTAAGTTCGCCTATGTACAGTCAGCAGCATAAGTAGCTGAACAAATTCAAAATTTCAAATTGCCTACGTACTTTTGTTTTGTTACTAACCTTTTTTCTCTCTTTACAAAAATAAAATAAAAGAGATTTACTTTACTTCAAAGAAGAAAAAAAATTTTCAGTTTAACTTAACGCATATATAGACGATATACAATTTTGATTTTGTACAGATACTTATGCTGCTGACTGTACATGATTGTATATAAAGTTAAATAAATAAATAAAAGCATTTATTAGTCATATAGGCATATAAAGCACTCATGGTAAGTCATGACAATTAGGAAGAGTATAATAATAATTTAGAGAGGTACGAATAAGGGCGATTTACTGACTGACTGGCTGTCTGAATGGCGTAGGTGTATTGCGTGCGCAGTAAACTACCATCCGGGTCTCGGGTTGGAATCCCAGGTCGGGTAAAGTTATATTGTATTTTTCAGCAGAATATCAGGAATTTGTGCCCGATATGGCGATAGTCTCGGCACATCACAGGACGGGGTGCACCTGGCAAAAAGTGGGTCCACGAGTTGCGTCTCGGCCTACCCCTTCGGGGATAGAAGGCATAAGTGTGTGTGTGCGTGTACCAACTACGTAGTACATAACATTTTATTGTATCGGGCAAACTAGTGCCTGATATAGGCGAATTAAATAATAAAATGGCACTACTTATAAATTAATCCAAACCTAAAATGGCAATAAGGACGAAAAATAATCAACATTCAACACATTCTCCAACGATATTAAAGAGATATGTCATAAATCATAATCACGGCTTCCCACTTTCTCGGAAACTAGATACAATAAAATACTTCGGTGAAACCATGGTGAAGCTAAATAATTAACACAATAACAATTATTACGTACGTCAGCAGTAAAGGTTGCGTATAATGTAGCAGGAACATTGTTGTGACCCCCGTGATGGACGGCAGTGTGGCAGGTAGGCCTCACGCTGCGTTGACGCTGAGAGCGTCCTTCGGTGCGCGGGGGCTTCTGAGCCCCCCCCACAACAGGAGACGGGCCGCACCAGGCGGCACCGCGCAGGGGCGGTTGCGGACGACAACTTAGACATTAGTCAGAGGAAGCCCGCAGCCGTCCCTAATGCGCCGAAGATGGCCACCGCGGAGTTTTAGTTGGTATGCCGTGCGGTGCACATAGGTTAGGGACTCGGCCCGGCGGTCGCCCGACGTTTTCCATCTCTCCGGGCGGCTCAACTCCGGGTCGTAAGGCACGGTGAACCCAACATAACCGCTCGGTCGCCCCCCACGAAGGCCGGGTGGTAGTGGTAACGCACTTTCTCCGCGAAACCAAAAAAAAAAAAAAAAGTCAAGCTCTTTCCTGATTGAAATCGCTTTAAAAAAGAAATATTGAAAAGTGTCATTTGCCGTTATTTATATCACATTTTTTTCATGGCAATCGTTGTGTACATTTTGCCAATTTCAAGTTAGTTATCACATTTTATAGCCTACAAAAATATATGGGTCATTCGGCCTAAAAGTACGCACTTTTTTTTCTATCGTCTACACAGTCAAAAATATAGTGTCTTGAAAAACGTTTTAACACTCTATGTAAAGTAAATTTATTCTACTCTCATTATTTAATGAGTTTTTGTACATTGCTTCATTCCTTTTTTTGCAATACATGTTTAAGTGCATCGGGAGAAATTCGTACTATTGACCCGTTATG
Organism: Sphinx pinastri; assembly: GCA_947568825.1. NCBI lineage: Eukaryota > Metazoa > Arthropoda > Insecta > Lepidoptera > Sphingidae > Sphinx > Sphinx pinastri. Next base: position 1,519,464 of record OX387617.1, read on the forward strand.
TGGGTAAAACTACGCAGAGTGTTTAATGAGAATATTTTTTTTCTGTATAAGATCTAAAAATCTTTACAAGTAATATTCGACTTAATTGCAGCTTAAAGAAGAAAAAACCGTGCGGTCATTATAATGAAGTTATAACAGGGTGCGTACTATTAACCTCGTATTCTTACCTAAACAGGGAATATTTTAAACAATCACACGTTAGTTGAGACGCATTTATTTTCTAGGACAGAATAATAACTAAAATAAATACTATAATAATCATGTAAACTTAACATAGTTAACGGACTTTTGTAAACTGATGCAACGTCTAGCTATACACTTTTTTCCCAGCACAAAATATTGGTAACTAATCAACAAAATCACGTTGATCACCGTTTTTCGCTAAACAAGTGAGGCTTGGTAAAATAGCTTATGGCTCTGACATCGTCCCTGACGCGCCCCTGATTTAGCCGAACAAGTGTCTGAGCCCCCTCAATAGGTTCCGAGATATTGACCATGCGAACTTTTACCCACTGCGTGCTGTTGCCCCGAATGACCCTAATATTGCTTCAATGTGTCAAAATACGATGGCGATGCCTCTTTTTAAGGGGTAATCGAAATTTCGGGCTGAATTTTTTATCTATATTTAGATCATAATGAGACCCTCACAATTTTTGATACAAGTTCAATTTAATTTTTTAACACTGTTGTTACAGGGCAAAACATGCTTTTATCTGCTTTCAATATCATCATACCATTAAAATTTGACAACGTTTCCAGAAATAAGTTATTAAATTTCCTCTTCACGAGCTCCATTTGATGTGCGGTAGTACAAAAATATGTAAGACTAGGTGATGCTCGCGGCTCCGCCGGCGTGAAAAAGTTTTTCCGAGTAAAAAATATTTTCTCCGGATGAAAAGTATAGCACCCAAGAGTAGGTAACGTAGCTTCCTATTACTGAAAGAATTTTCAAAATCGGTTCAGTATTTCCTGAGAATAGCGCGTTCAACCAAACAAACTCTTCAGCTTTATAATATTAGTATAGATATACTCGGATACTAATAATAATAATAATAAAAATCATTTATTGCACACAATTCACAAATAAAGTTAGGTACAATAAGTATTAACAAAAAAAAAAACAAAGGGAACATAACACAGTAACAAAAACGAGAAAAAAAAAATATAATAACAATAATACAGAAATAAAATGAAAAAACAGTAGCAACGTTGAGTTGAGTGCATTGTTCCGAATGTCGTTGTTTGTGTGCAAATGGATCTATTCACCTACTATGCTCCTACTTTATCCTTGCAGAGCTAAGCAGAGATTTAATTAATACATTCATGGTTCGCTAGGCTTATTTCCGCTTCACGATAAGATAGGGGCGGGTCATCCTTTCGGGTCAAATTTCATATAAGAAACACATTTTTTAAACTGAAATCTGTCAGATCTTTTAATTGCCTAGTACGGATTACTACTCAGAACTATGAATCTTAAACCTCAAGGTAGCATTGCATTGCCCATATCACTCTAAGACATTAGATGTTAAAGGCCAGTTTCACTTCCTCATAAAGATCCAGATAACTATCTGACATATAATGCAAATTTATAAATAAATGACACATTAGCGACGTTTTTTCCAGATATTTCTATTCAATACTAGTGAAACCAAAGGTTTTAGTTTATATGACGGATAAGTACTGAACAGGCGATCAGGGAACTTATCAGCATGTGGTGAAATCTGTCTTAAGAGTCATTTCTGAACACATCGACTGCGTAATGCGGCTTGGTGGCAGAAACAGTCTTATTACTGGTGCAAATCCAGAGGCTGGTGGTAGGTCTTTCATTTGTAAGAGTCCGTCTAGGTGGGTACCACCATGTCTATTTCTACCGCCAAGCAGCAGTGTGCATGCACTGTTGTGTTTCGGTTTGAAGGACATTGTAGCCAGTGTAGCTACTGGACATAATGAGATTTAACATCTTATGTCTCAGGATGTCGAGCGCAGTGGAATTCCACACAGTAATTTGTAACTCAAGGTGCTGGATGGTGTTGCTACTGTTTATGGGTGGTCGTATCGCTTACAATCAGGCGAAAGGTATGCTCGTCTTATCATTTACTTACATACTCTTGCAAGCGCAGTGTGTGAGTCTAACAACCTACGAAAGGTCAGAGTGGTAGTGGAGCCTCACTCATCTCATTAGGAGAGTAGGCACAGCAGTGGTATAGTACACAATACGTTACTAACATGCATATGTATGCTAGTGCAGCCACTTTTCGCCGTGCGTAATCCGTCCCATGATGTGATAGGGGGCGACCCTATCGCCATATTGGGCACAAATTCCAGACTCTGGGCACTAGCCCGGAGTCTGGAATCTATACTTAATATTATAAAGCTGAAGAGTTTGTTTGTTTGAACGCGCTAATCTCAGGAACTACTGGACCGATTTTGAAAATTCTTTCACTAATAGGAAGCTACATTACTCCTGAGTACTATAGGCTACTTTTTATCTCGGGATAAGATTTTTATCCCGGAAAATCTTTTTAACGCGGACGGAGCCGCGAGCGATACTAGTACAATATAATATTGGGTTTTTCTACTTGGTATCAACCAAGTAGAAAAACGCAATACCACTTTGCCCGACCCGGGGATCAAAATCCAGACCTCAGGATTGCAGTCGTACCGTAATACAACTACGCCACCGAGCCGGTATATTAAGTTAACGGCTTATAATTTCGGTTTTATTAAACATGATTTACTACGTAAATCGTAACTTAATTATTGAAATAGAACACAAATAATCCTATTTGGTCATTACTCTATATCACGGCTATAATTTTCCCAGAACAGTATTCCAACACCATTTATATTGTTACTACAAATTCCCAAAGTAGGATAATTTTAATTGTTAGATTTTAGTTGCGCGTGACAGCTACCTATTAGGCTGATTCCCTGATTAATTGCCAGACTACGTCGCTGGTGCAAAAATGAATGAAATTCTGAACTACAAATATTTTTAGAAAAATCTATTATGCTAGGAAATGGGTTGCTCATTTTTTTATTAATGGGTTTCGATTGCGCTTTCTCTGGCGTAATAATCCTTTTCCTAGATAAAGTATATTCTTATCTAAAAAGTCCTTTACCATCCAATGAAAATCTCATTAAAATAGGTTCCATTGTGTCAGAGATTTGCGAGAAAATTAAAGCTAGTAAGTAAAAATTAAAATCTCGTTTTTATATTTTGTTAGCGTACGAATAACCATGCATCGACTGCCTCGATGGCGTAGTTGTATTACGGTACGACTGCAATGTTGAGGTCTGGGGTTCGATCCCCGGGTCGGGCAAAGTGATATTGAGTTTTTCTACTAACATCCCGGAGTCTGGAACTTGTACCCGATATTGGCGATAGGCTCGCCCCTATCACATCATGAGACGGAATACGCTCGGCGAAAAGTGGTTGCACTAGTGTGCAACTAGTCTGCCTACCTCTTCAGGGATAACGCGCGTGTGTGTGTGTGTGTGTGTGTGTACGAATAACCATGTAATATAAGCTTCTACTTTCGAGAAAGCACTTCGATATCACAGACAGTCACTTCAATTTAAAACGCATAGATCACGTTACTGCCCAATATCAGGTACCAGACATATTCGTATTTCCTAGGGTAACCGAATACTACCGAATCGCTAAGTTGCGACAGCCTTTAGGTCCTATTAAAATGGAATTTGGTTTCATATTGTACAGAAATACTTATTCACTAGTTATTTCTAATATCAAATGTACAAAATAATTGGCATACAGTATTCGTGTTTCTTGGTTATCTGTTCTTTTCTCTCTCAGTACAAATTGAGCATTGCTATCTCTTTCTTTTGGTTCGCCCCCTATCACATCATGAATACGACGCGACGCTTATTAGCGTTCCCTTCAAGAACGAAGTAAATGAGTTTGTGAGAAAATATTATCTTCAAGAAATCTTAAGCATCTACTTATGTGGTAGATATATTGGGAAATTAGGTATTGCGTGACGTATCTTTAGTTTATAATATTATTAAAAATCTTATTCTGTGGTCTATAAAGCCATAGATATATTCGATGCTATTTCACTGCCTCGGTGGCGTCGTTTTATTACGTTATGAATGCAATGCTGAGGTCTTGGGTTCGATTCCCGGGTCAGGCAAAGTGATATTGGGTTTTAAATTCAGTATCAGCCCAGAGTCTAGAATTTATGCCCGATATGGCGATAGGCTTGCCCCCTATCACATCATGGGACGGAATACGCACGGCGAGAAGTGGGTGCACTAGTTGCGCCGCTGCCTACCCCTTCGGGGATAAAAGACGTGAGTGTGTGTGCTATTTTACGAACTGAAAGTGTTTAGTTAAATTAGCTACAGAAATTATTTAAAAAATGTCAATAATGAAAGGATACACTGTTCCTAAGAAATATGGGCTAAATTATATTTTGATTTCATAACTTTACTTCGTACGACCTTTATGTGGAGGGACCAGTGAGCAATGTAGTCTTCAAAATAAAAAGCTTATGTTGTACAGTCGTTTCGTTGTGGTAACATAAAAAATATCTCCACATCGTCTAGACGTTCAGATATTTATCAGAATACCCAATTCTGCCGTCCGTCGGTAACATTTCGATTAGTTGGCATTTCGGAGGATTTTAGTCGTAATCTTAACATTAATAAGTAATAAAATTGCGCGACTTACTCTCAACCGTTTTTATACATAATAACGTTATTGCCCAGTTTCAGTTTACGGCATATTATTTGTGATTCAAGGTCAAATATAATTGAAATTTTCTTGATCCCAAATGGAATTAAATGCGAGGACATTCCAAGAAGAAAATACATCGCCTTAAATACGTTTACTGTGAAACTAGTGAAATATTTGTGTCGGGCATCATCATATTTTGTACGTTTTCAATCAATTGTAAGATACATGTTTGCCAACTGGATAGCGCCCACAGGACATGTCGCACACGACAAAAAGCCCGCCATAACTCGTTGAATAGTATTCTAGTGTTAGAACAGGTAAATCTAGTAATACTATCATAATTTTGTGGGCTATCGAGGTACGCAGTATCTATTGGTCAGCATTATAATAGGTTCACGCATTTTTATTTATTTTCATTGCTGTTAAAATTAAAATGGATATAAGATGTTAAGTCTCATAATGCCCAGTAATTATGCTGGTTACATTATCCTTTGAACCGGAACACAACAGTACATACAAACTGCTACTTGGCGGTAGAAATAGACATTGCGGTGGTACCTACCCAGACGGCCCGTTGCATACGAGAGAACTACCACTAGTATGTACGCCTTTGATAAACCTGTATTACATCACGCAACAGAAATCGTGTATTCATCAATGCTATAATAAATAATTTCGGACTTAAGAGAACTATGGGTATAGGGTTCAACTGCCGCGCTAAGGTCTCGGGTGCGGGACCCGGGTCGAGCAGTCAGTATCACCGCGGTGTCTGGAATTTTGCACGGTAAATGGCAATAGGCTCGCTCCATATTATATAAGACTTGCATTGCGCGCGGCTCCGCCCGCGTGGAAAAGTTTTCCGAAATAAAAAGTAGCCTATAGCACTCAGGAGTAATGTAGCTTCCTATTATTGAAAGAATTTTCAAAATCGGTCTAGTAGTTCCTGAGATTAGCGCGTTTAAATAAACAAACAAACTCTTCAGCTTTATATAATAGTATAGATTTATGCGGCAAAATTAGGTGTAATAACACCTTTGGCTTCTGCCCACCCCTGAAAAAGAACAAGCGTGATGCTATGTAATATGTATGTAGTAATATTCCTCGTACATTATTCGTAGCTATTTACATTGTTGTAAATGTCCTTATGTGTAAGGTGAATTACCTCTATAAATTATTTTGTCACCCACTTTACTGAGGGAAGTCGTATATTAATTGCCAACCATTTATTATACTAAATATTCGAACTTTGTTGATGGTAAAATATAACATAGCCAATGGTTTTCCAAGTTGACGTGAATGTCACACATTTTAATAAAACAATTTTTACAATGGCGTCGTGGTTTTGTTTATTTTTGCTACCGATGCGACGTTTAGAAGACTTTCAGCTTTTACGAACACAAGACGTTAGCACGGAGGTTAGTCCTTTAAAAAATTACTTTCATATAAATAAAGATTAGTATATCATTTATCTACGATCATCATCCCGAAATATAATATTAAAACCGAATTCAAAAACCACAATAAAGCAAATAATAACTTCACTTCATATACGGGTTAATCAAAAAATATGAAAACGCAAGTAACTTAATCTTCTTTCCAATTCGTGTTTTTAAGTATTGCAGACGTTCATGGGCGGCGGAGATCACTTACCATCAGGTGAACTGTATGCTCGTTTGGCCTCGTATGCTATATAATCATAAAAAAGAAGTTTATAATATGAACATCATTTTTTTTATAGTCCTATGGATGAACGCTCTCATGTGCGCGAAACCAACCGCGTATTTTAAAATATATGTAAAAAGCGATGTCTTTTTCAACTTTAAAGAAACAAATAGCAATGAAATACGGCAGAATGGATCATACATAAAACATGGCGTTCCGTTTCACGCAAAACGAGCGTGTTTAACAATCGCGTTCAGCATAAATCACGGCACGTGAGGCTAGAATATTTAAAGCGAAACTTATTATGTACAAAGATGGTTAAGTTTAACGCAAAATTACCGCAGAACAGGATATTACGGCATTAAATGTGGTGTAAACGACTGTGCCAACATTAATTTAGGCAACTCGACATTGCGTTAACTAGTTCTCATATTTCGCGGGTAAATATTGCGTTTAATATCGCCATTTTGGTATGCGTGGAATGGAACGTTTATGTCATATATGACTTTTATAATGACATTATTATTTTAAGCCGTCGGCTTTCCGTAGTATTATAATGCTCTTTGCCGTCGGCTTACGCTTTTAATACTATATTGAAATTGTTTTTATACAAAGCCGGTGAATGAACTAAACAATTATTTAATAGTAAAATATCATCATTATTTGAATGAACCAACGATGTCAGGGAAATGATCGGCACCGTTTAAAAAGATTGGCAAGAGGATAATATACTTTTTGTCCACTCATTATTTATTGCCGAAGCTGTTACTTCACTTAGGTCGATACCTCAGAACAATAACCTGCTTTAGTTATTGTTCTGAGGTCGATACAGACTATTTGTTTTGTTTTAAGTTAGTTCAAACATTTCCATGTTATGTATAGATTTAAAATATTTTTTGGCAGGATATAGGATGCGAACTATCACGGAAGCGGCTTATTGTCTGCATTTAATTTGAACACCTTTTTTCGTGCATAAATTTCTTAAGACTGACTCACAGACTATGCAGAGTTTAAGCGGGTGGTTATGGAAGTATGAAATTTTACCTGTAAATTCCTTAAACTATGGAAGTAAGTACTAGTAAAGTGTTTTTTGGAAATTCATGTATTAAGGAGTTTTATCCTTTTGGACATAATATACATATAATACATGTAATAAAACTGTAGAACCCGGTGTGTCTGTACATTGCCGTGTATTGCGTGCGGCATCGGTGCAACCAAATATCACCTTTATTGTGAAATAAAAATAATAACATCGATTTAAATTGTATTCTTCTTCTTCATTAGCTTTTTCGGTGAAGGCCTCCTTTAACATCTTCCATTCGTTGCGGCATTGAGCTCTTTTGATCCAGTTGAATCTTCACGTCGTCTTTCCAGAGCATTTGTGGTCTTCCTTGAGGGCGTTTGTTTCCCCATGGATTCCACTCAAGGAGACGTTTGCACCACGATCTATCGTTCCAAGCAACATGTCCAGCCCACTTCCATTTTAGGCGCGCCACCAGTTTTGTTACATCTGTGACTTTGCTTTGTTCTCTTAGCCATTCGTTTGTTTTACGGTCTGTCAATGTTACTCCTACCAGCTTTCTTTCTGCTGCCCTATGGGCCACTTCCAGTCTATTGATGGTATCTTTGGTGAAAACCCAGGTCTCGGCACCATGAGTAAGCACCGGTAGGATGCACTGGTTAAATATCCTAGCCTTTTGTTCCGCAGTCAGTTAAAAGCGAAGTCCAGTTTCGAGTAGGCTGCCCACATAAGTCTGACTCGTCTATGAAGCTCGCTTGTTTGGTTATCCTTGCCCATCCTGATTTCTTGCCCCAAGTATACGTATTTCTCTACTCTTTCTATGATGGTGTGGTTGATGGTTATGTGTATGTTACTGCCTTCCATGTTTGTGATGTGATGTTGATTTAAATTGTACTACGTGTGGCATCGGTGCAACCACATATATACCAACTTTATTTCGTGAAATAAAAATAATAACATCGATTTAAAATTATAAAATTATTATTAGTAGTTGAATGAAAAAATATTTTTTACTTCGGCATGAATATTATGTCAATGTGATGTAAAACTCCGGAGATATTAAATTTTCTTCCCAAGCCATTTTGACTGAAAACTAAAATGTTGAATTTTTACTGTTTAAAAGTTAATTATATATTTTTTCGCCTAAGAACAGGATGTTAATAGTGCTAGAATATTCTTTGGTGGCTTATATTTAACAGAATTTGCAAATTGGAGCTCGCAGTTCAGATCTCTTGTGTGTTTTTTCCAAAACACACACTGGGAGATTGATGATTATTAAATAAATAAGTTAATTACCAAAAAATCGCTTTATTATTATTTAAGAAAATGAAATGAACATTTTTGATATAATAGTTATCATAGACATGAAGCCAATGCATCATGTTTGAACGACGAAAGCTTTATAACCAGGCATCATTCTGAAAGCGCCCTTAAAAGGAAAGGGGATGGAAGGACTAAAGAAGAATAATTAATAGAACACAACCACCGATTTATAGAATTCTTTTCTGTCTGTCTGTTTTTTGCTAGCGCATATCTGCAAAACTACTGAACAGATTTTCATGTAGTTTTTACAGTTGGACAAAGTATTATTGGGAGTAGAATACAGGCTTTGTTTCGTTAAAATCGGATATCGTAATCTTGAAGTCAATTTAGATATATGTAAAGTTGCTTTAAAACTTTATTTTTAGCAGAATTATTTTACGTAGACCACCTTCTACGCAGGCGGAACTGTAGCAGAAATCTAGTTGATAATATTATATGCATATTTTTTAAATATTTATTGTTTTATAGAGCTTGGTTCAATAAGAACACGTCACCCTTATTGCGAAATTCTGCATTATTATCAATTAGTCACGTAGTGCTTATCTACGTTTATTACTTAAAGTCACAACTTTATATAAAGCTTTAGTCTCTTTAGAAAAAAGAACGACTAAGATGCTATTAAGAATACTTGTAGAACATCATTTTTGCCTTTCAATAAAAAGTGTCCTCTCAGCTTCTTTCCGTGCACACTCAGCTAATATATGGGATATATAATTATGCATTATAAAGACAAAGTGTGCGAGTTTGGTATAAAGGACCGTCCTGATTCAGTAAATTCCTTAACCAACATGAAACTCTATTATCAAAGTAACATATACTGGTTTTTATCCCAAGTACGATAGTAAGTGTGCAAAAGCGTACATAAAATAAAAAACTACGTTATTTCATATTTTAAAGTCAATAACAAACAAATATCAGATTTACTAATTATTACCAATACAGGTAATCTATTCAAACTAATTCAACATTAAATAAAGCATAATCATTATAAATTCCATTTAAAATGAAATGTAATGAAACAGATTTAATTATTTTAGAGTGAAAGCGCATTCAGTTGTAACTTAGTAGTAATGGTAATAATGCTTTATTGATGTTATGGAACCATACACAGAATGTGAACTTGTTACTTATTTCTATTTTTAAATATAATTCAAAATCAGAACAAGCTATGCTATTCTGTAAGATCTCACTATCGAGCCCCTTTCTATAACCGAGATGAAATCTACACTAGCGCCACAAGGTGAGAATATCGGTTAAGCGAACTCTCACTCGTAAGTGCGATCTTACGTTCATCACGCTAATAGATATTCTTTGAACCAAGATTTCGATTGTCATACTGGCGTTTTGTCATAACCTCACCCGAGTTATCGAACCCACCTCACTCCACGGTAAATGTGTTTTATAGAATTGCAACACTGTTGCTCCATTTTAAAACTATTATTTTTGAAATTCGAATCCCCCGCCATTTTTAAAATACGATATGGAATGGCAACATTCCATTAAAGCTTCGGTAAAAAGCATTTACTTCGTAGCAATTTTAAAAGTCTATAATAAATAGTGCATTGAAATCGGTCACGTGATCCATTTCACTTCAACTGTTACTTTTGTTTAAAGCACGAACATTTCATAGTCAAATTAGTACGTCAAAATGCTTCCATTCTTTCGGCCTTGTATTTGGGATAGTGTTGAGCAAGTGGTATGAGTGGATTGCGCCAGTAATAAAACTGAATACTAGTTCTTGTTTGTAGACACAAGTAGATTGGTCGCGTGATGGTAATAGGTCACAGTGGCAGAAATAAGTTATGGCTCTCATAAGATACGTTGTCGAATAGTTAGGAAGATTAAGAATCAAGAAAATATAAACAAAAGAAAGTAGTGAACTATTTTGATAGTTGAAATTTTATCAGCAATACATGTTTCCATTCACGTAGAAGACATCGTAAAACTAGGATTTTTTGAATATTATATCTGATTTAACAAAGCCTATATTCTGCTCCCACTTATACTCTGTCCTGTCTTACTGGTGGTAGGTCTCTCATATGTAAGAGTCCGTCTGGGTGGGTACCACCGGAATGTCTATTTCTGCCGCGAAGCAGCAGTGTGCTTGCACTGTTGTGTTTCGGTTTGAAGGACATTGTAGCCAGTGTAACTACAGGACATAACGAGACTTAACATCTCATGTCTCAGGATGACGAGCGCAGTGAAATGCCGCACAGTACTTTGTAACTCAAGGTGCTGGATGATTTTGCTACTGTTTATGGGTGGTCGTATCGCTTACCATCAGGCGAACGACATGCTCGTCTCGTTAATCAATGCTTTAAAAACGAAAAATGTGAAAACTACATGAAATTTGTGATGTGCGCTAACAAAAAACTAGACAAAAATAATTCTCAAAAACGCATATTTTTGTGCTATTACTCTTCTTTAGTCGACCCTTTCTTTAGTATAACGTTTCTTTCAACGTACAGACGCACTTTTCATCAGGAAACTTAATATTGTCTATTGAATAAATAGCAATAAAGTTTAGACATTACGTTGATCGCTTCATTATCTCTTAGTAGTTGTACCAGCTTCTTAGTAGCTGTATCCGTCTGCGTAGAATATTTACATTATTTACCATGTTATTCCTCGATTTTTATAGCCTGTACGTATGCTGCAGTTTCGATTAACATAAAAGTAATATTTGCATTGAAATTAATAAAATAATAATAAAAAAAAAACTATATTTCACAAAAGTACAATTGAACAAACACAACACGAACAATACAATAGAGAGTACGGATCATGACAATGCAAAAAGTGTTGTTGAACACCCGGTATCCAAAAAAGATTTAACTTGAGTTATGGACACCGATTGCTCACATCAATAAAGATAACAAATAATAAAAAACATAAGGTCATAAATAATGCTCCTTGTTTGTTAATTGTGTAAACATTTACTAGAGTTTTGAGTGTGTGAAATATTTTAAAAGGAAAATAAGAAAAGGGTAAATTTTTAAGCGTTAATATGTGTGAGTGTCTGTATGTGTGAATGTAAAAAGGAAGAGAATAAGGTAGTGTGTAAGTGTAAATGTGTATCTGCATAAATATATTTTATTACTTTAAGAAGTCTTCAATTTCGCTATAGCTTTTGTTGAGGAGCCATTCCGTTACTCTTTTCTTACAGTCATACCGATTTAACAAGTAAATATTACAAGAACGATTGATTTTATTATATATAAAACTAATTGGGTCAGCATTTTTTACGAACACGAACAAATTATCTGACTATTGTTTTTTATTTGTAGAAAATAACCAGGCGATTAGGGTTCATTCACATGTACCACAACCACATCATAGCGACAAAAATGGGCGAGCAGTGGTAACGTTGTGGGTGCGATGTGGTCTACAATATATGAGTACACCCTAAGATATAAATACTCAAAGGATTTTACTTAAGCTAATCCTAGCTAGCTTTGGGCCACAATCGCGGTAAAGTCTGTTCTTGGGTTACAATTTAAGTTTAAAAAATAACATACAACACTTAGGGATATGTAGGTGTGTATTAGTAAAAAAAAATAATTAGACCATGAATTACGAATCTTATTTTACTCCATACTTCTTATCTTTTTTTTTTTTTTTTTTTATGAAACTGAATGACGAGACGAGCATGCCGTTCGCCTGTCGACATCCTGAGACATAAGATGTTAAGTCTCACTATGTCCTGTAGTTACACTGGCTACAATGTCCTTCAAACCGAAACACAACAGTGCATGCACACTGCTGCTTGGCGGTACAAAAAGACATTGCGGTGGTACCCACCCAGACGGTCTCTTACATATGAGAGACCTACCACCAGTAGATATTATCTTATCTTATTTCTTACTATCATATTAATATTATAAATGCGATAGTTTGTGAAAATGTTTGGATTTTTGTATGTTTGTTAAAAGTAAATGCAGAAACTACTGAACGGATTTGGATCAAATTTGGCACAGGAGTACATCATGTCCTGGATTAACACATAGGCTTATTTTTATCCAGGTGTACTTCCATGGGAAATAATGGCAGTTTTAGTCCGATTTTTAAATAGATGGCAGTGGCATCGTACCACGTTTTAGGAACTTTTGCAGCGGGAAAGGCTTTTCACGCTGATAAGCTCTGGGCAACACCTAGTCTTCCATATAGCATCCATGCACTCTAAATTTATAGTCCAAGAACAATAAATAATTTCAAAACTCTTTCTTAATAGTCATCCAAGTTATTATATTACAATATATTCGAATATAAATACTTACGCTTTGAGATTCACATGAGATACTTTCGAGATTCAATGTTTTTAACAATGTGTTGCCAGACATTTTCAAGAATTTTATTAAGTACTAGCATTGCGCGCGGCTCCGCCCGCGTGGAAAAGTTTTTCCGGGACAAAAAGTAGCCTATAGCACTCAGGAGTAATGTAGCTTCCTATTAGTGAAATCATTTTCAAAATCGGTCCAGTAGTTCCTGAGATTAGCGCGTTCAAACAAACAAACAAACAAACTCTTCAGCTTTATATAATAGTATAGATTACCCTACCGAATTATGTAATAGAAAACAATTAACCCCTTGAAATTAATCAGATATTTCGAGATTGAATCGCCACCGTAGCTTCCATCTGGGTGAAGATTGGCTCTCTTCAGATCTTGATTCAAATACCAGAGCGACTGCAATTACCCAATCGGACCTAACGTATTATTCAATTGTACTCAATATTTTAAAACAGTCCACGCTCGGCGTCCGGTGTTGTGCCAAGATATTGTTTATTTATTTATTTATTGGTTAAGGATTGCTAACGGAGTTTACAATCATTCTTTTAAAATCTACACATATTTATAGCTATCGTCACTTACGTACTTGTAACTCTGGTTATAAGCAATCACAGCATACTTAGCTTAATGATAAACGAAAATCATTTTGTTTTGTTCTTGGAAGCTGTGAAGACCTGGATTTGATTCGAATGTAAATTTCTGTGTTCCTTGAAAAATAAATGTGATTTACTGGATACGTATTTTTAGTCTGGAAGAGTCATTATATTACGAAATTGAAATTGTCCATATTAATTGATCTGTATTTATAAATAACTGTTAATAGTTTGAGTGTCACAAAAAATCGACTAACGAATTATGCTTAGAATAATCTAGTAAAGCTATAAAAAAAATTAGAAAAGAGTGCATTATAATATTCCAGGCATAAGGGTCCCTAGAACAGCTTTATTTGTTATTATTAGTTATTAGTTCAATGTCCTTCCTTATCCTTACATAGTATAAAACACAGTCACCGGCCGCCTCTGTATGCGATAAACTCAAAAATTACCGAACTATTTCATTGAAATTTGGTATGGAGATAGTTTGAGACCCTGGGAAGAATATAGGCTATATTTATCCTGGGAAATATGTAGCGGGACATTTATCCCGGAAAAACTCTTTCACGCGGGTAAAGCTACGAGCAAAAAATACTATTAAAATATAGATAATTAAACAATGACTGCCTCGGTGGCGTAGTTGTATTGCGTACGCGTTACGAGTACAATTTGCGCGCTGAGGTCCTGGGTTCGGATCCTGGGTCGGGCCAAAAACATTGTGACTGGGTTTACTCAGTTGCAGCTCGGAGTCAGGAAGTTGGCGGTGTGATACCCCCGTGCCTCGGAAAGCACGTAAAGCCGTTGGTCCTGCGCCTGATCTCTCTCCGGTCATGTCGGATTGCCGTCTCACCGGACTATGAGAGTGAAGAAACAGTGAGTGCACTTGTGTATTGCGCACACACTTGTGCACTAAAATATATCCTGCGCACCTGGCTGATCTCCGTTGAGATTGGCCGCCGTGGCCGAAATCGGCTAGGAAGGGATTATTATTATTATGTTGTATCTTTCCTGCGGGAAATCACGGCATGAAGGCCGGTCCTTTTGGAAGGCTTGCGTGGGGATATGGATCCAACACGTAGAGGCCCCTTTAAGATACGTTACTCTAGTTGGGGTGTGTACACCTTGTAGGTACTCTCTCTGTCTGTACTTATGGAAATACAGCCAAAGACAGCGCCCGCAAGGTGCAAGGACCATTGCGGAGAAGATGGGAATTATACCGGGTCTATGGATGGGATCTAGCTGGACTGGTTGCTGGGCTATTGATTGAGACAACGGGACGCCTGCCAAGTAAAATGTCTCAATCATTTGTAATCAAGGCAGACGGTGACTTGCCCCCCACTAGATGGGCATCCCAAAAGCGGCGCATGCCAAGGACGCAACATCGGTGTGGGTGGCTAAAGGGTGTCGAGAGGTGCGCACCGATTTCACCATCGCGGGTCGCTAACGCGTCCCGGAGCGGGTTTCCTCGCTATTACGCAGCTTGAGCACTTCCACCCTGGAGCTTCAGGTTTTAGCTCTTGCGATTTCCACCCCTAGCCAGCCATATTTCCACCCCTAGCCAGCCATTTATTATTATTATTATTAATTAAAAAATAACTGAGGAGTCTGAAATAGTTTCCTTTGCCTCAAATACACACCTTCCATTAGCAATAAAAAATGAGCAGCCTTGAAAGTCGAGGGACATTCTATATTAGTCTAATTTATTTTCCAAGGTTTCTGGCCTTTCGAGGTAATAGACGCGCGAATCTCCCAGTTTAATTGCACGACTGACCGCGGTAAATAAACTGACAAATGGAATTTCTCTCATATTAATTAAAATTATGTCGGATTTGGTGCTCAGTTTACTGCGTAACTTTAAATGCACGGAATGGTTTTAGAAATGTCCTTTTTGCTTCGTAGAATTTTAGTGCTGGCTGTTTAAAAAGTAGTCGCTCTAAGGTCTTGGGTAATTTTAGAGACAACAAAGTACCTTAAAATGGACTGCCTTGATTGTGTAGTTGTATTGTGTATTTCGAGTATATGTCGGGCCAAAAACATTGTGACTGAGTTTTTCCATTTAAAAATTACTCAGTCACAGCTCGGAGTCAGGAAGTTGGCGGTGTGATACCCCCGTGCCTCGGAAAGCACGTAAAGCCGTTGGTCCTGCGCCTGATCTCTCTCCGGTCATGTCGGATTACCGTCTCACCGGATTATGAAAGTGAAGGAATAGCAAGTGCACCCTGTGTATTACGCACACACTTGTGCACTATAATATCTCCTGCGTACCTGGCCGATCTCTGTTGAGATTGGCCGCCGTGGCCGAAATCGGCTAGTAAAGGATTTACTTTTTAGTATTGTGTATGGTTTGAATCCCAGTTCGGGCAAAGTGATATTGGATTTTCGTGCTCAGTATTAGCGCCGTGTTTGGATTTATGGCCGATATAGCGATAGGCTTGAGACATACACCATAGGACGGAACAAATGTGGCGATAAGTGGGTGAACCAGTTGCACAT
Source organism: Sphinx pinastri (assembly GCA_947568825.1). NCBI lineage: Eukaryota > Metazoa > Arthropoda > Insecta > Lepidoptera > Sphingidae > Sphinx > Sphinx pinastri. Next base: position 1,535,544 of record OX387617.1, read on the forward strand.
CTGCCTACCCCGATAAAGGGCGTGATGTGTTTTTGAACATCAGTAAGAAGCTAGTTTATTAAGAGATCGTAAGTTAGCGTTTGAGTCATGAGACGAAATGGTTCAAAACCACCCTGAGCTCGATTCTAAGCAGAATTTATATTTTTGAATGAGAAAAATAAAATTATCCAAGATATCTTTTAGTTTATTCACTCAGAACTTCAAACAAGTAAATATCAATATCAAGTCATTCTGTTCTTTAATCTCGATTCGATCTTTCTATTTGTGTTAATTTGTACACATTCGCGAGGATACAAAGTAGTAACTAAAACAGAAAGGGTTAATGTTCTTGATATTTCGGGGTTGACCTACATAAATGTACACAAGGAATATTTCGAATGCCTGGGTAATTATGTCTTAACGAGGGACAAAGTCATTTTTGAGTTAGAATACAACAACGCCTTAATAAATATAAAATATTTCTTTGTATAATGAGTTCTCTTTTATTTTAGTTAGATAATGTTTTTGATTCGATAAAATTTTGGTGGTCGTAGGACATATTTTGTATTGGTCCGAATAGCGACTACTATACACAAGTTATAAGTATAATAGTGGCCCACGTATGAGTGTCGCGATCCGGGATCAGCGTGTGTATATCCGGTTCAAGCAGGCAGGCATAATTGTGTCGACTGTTGAGAAATCATCTCTCGTCCGTCGATACTCTATCTAAACCCCACTGTGGTTACCATCAGGTGCAGTACATCTATACATATAATAAAGCAGTAGAACCGATATGTCAGTACATTTAAAGAAATGTGTGTGTTAAAAAAAGGATGACTAAAGAAGAGTAATGGAACACAAATCAGCGATTTTTATAATTCTTTTCTGTCTGTCTGTTTTTTTGGTTTGTTTGTTACTGCACATCTCCAAAATTAATGAACGGATTTCGATGAAATTTGACACATGGGTAAATCATGTCCTGCATTAAGACATAACTTTTTATCCCCGGGTAATATAAAGCGGGACTTTTATCCCGGAAAAACTTTTACCCGCGGGCGGAGTCGCGAGAAAAAGCTAGTTTAAAAAAAATACATATCCGCGTACTGCTAGTTAGCTCCTTCACGTTTAGACCTAAGCATCATTCAAACCTTTAAAAGCTTCTATCAGCCACCTATAATTTGTACAGTCAGCAGCATAAGTAGCTGAACAAATTCAAAATTTCAAATTGCCTATGTAGCGGAGCTACTTTTTATTTTATATAAGTAGTCATTATAGCTACATAAAAATTATGTCTAAAATAACTTCTAAATTTATACCTAGACTTATTCTAAATTTATATCTAAACTTATAATTTAACTTACATCTAGACTTATACAAAAATAATAATTAAAACTGTATGTACAAATACACTAACAAAAAATAATAAATCTGAATTGTGTAAATAATATAAATTAATTAGCGTCAACAAACACTCGTACGGGTTGACGCAATTTTTGTATTAGATGGCTAGCGGGTGACGTAGTGGCCGACCGGTTCAGCGGGCGCCGAGCGACGGCCGGCGCGGCGCACGCGCAGGTAGCCACGGTGTGCAAACCAGTCAGCCACAGAGTACTTTTGTATATAGGTACAGTCAGCACTCAACCGGCCCCGACGCGAGACGCTTGACGCTTGCATTTTATATAACGCTATCACGCAGCTCGATTTTATGTTCGCCGCTTTCTTTCGCTTATTCGTAACTGTTACTTTATCTATCGCTCTCTTCTCCTTCTATTTGTGTTTGTGGAAAATAAACTCTTGTGTGATCGTGACTGGACTGATTTTATTTTAACGACCCGGCAAAACTCATTACGGACTCCGATCATTACTCGCATCTTTTCCCTACACCTACATACTTTTGTGTTCTTACTAATCTTTTTTTTCTCTACACAAAAATAGTATAAAAGAGATTTACTTTACTTCAAACGAAGAAAAAAATGTTTCAGTTTAACTTAACGCATATACAGCGATATGAAATTTTGATTTTGTACAGATATTTATGCTGCTGACTATACAGCACACGCACACGCGGCATCGTCGGGGTGTTTCGTTAATGGCACTAAACCGGATTTAATGATCGCACATAAATTTCAACAAAATTCCAGAGCGTTCCAATGATACACTTGCTTGGGATAGTTATTATTTACTAAATAAATTTACCTAATGGGTACGTACGGATCGATGTAATGTGTTTATGGTATTACAAAAATATTTCAAGATTCATGCGATTTACTCCAATTTTGTGTAAGATTGCAACACCTTAATGAGCCCATACAATATACATATTGTCAATAAAACTAAAGCTCGGCTCTTCTGATAAAAATATACATATAATATATTACCGAATAATCACTATAATTCATTCCGTTATTCAAACAACCGAAATTCAATTTACCAGTTACAGTCAAGAGTCCTCAACAACCACTATAACCCATTCGGAGGTTGGAAGGGGTTAATAGACGAAATATTAATAAATTAGCCAATAGAAATGTACGTTCGAACGAGGCACAACATCAAATGGCAGTCGACGACGTAAATTTATGTAATTGCTACGTTGAAAGCTTTAAATGAATGAGCCAAGCGCCGCGCCGTGGGGTCTAATTCTCGATCTGCAAAAACACGTCAACATACGTCTTGTTCAGTTAAGAAATTGGTTAGGTTAATAATTACTTCAGTTTAAGAATAGGCAGTTACGGGAGATGTAAAATATTGTTAAATTATTTTAGACAGCTTTCTTCGCGGCAGAATGGGGTATGGCTACATTGTACTACTATCTCAGAGAAAATCGGTGACAAGGGGCAGTTTTTCTGTTGAGTTTTTAAAGATTTTTTTTATCTTAAAGGTCATAATGCAAACTCGAAGCTACTAATAGTGTCATATCTTATGACTATAACGAATATGTAGTGCTAAAAGGCAAAACTTAACTTCAAAAATTGTCATAAGCGTCCGGACCGATAACTAATTGGTAGGAAGATAGGAATACATAGGTAGTATAAATACAGCCCTCATCATCATCATCAGCCACATGATGTCCACTGCTGAACATAGGACTTCCCCAGTGTTGCCAAATGCCAGATGAACGACGGTTGAAGTCGCCGAAAAATCATTATGAAGCCTCAAGTCGCCGCATCGTAAAAAATCTCCCAGCCCCAGACGCGAAGAGCTAAAAAAAAAGCTCCCCAATTTTCCAATTTCTGTCATGTTTTATACTCTCAAAGCTAAAAATATCCTCAAATCCGACAAAAACAAGGTTTGTAACACAAATTTTCCAAGGTAGCCTAAATTAGCGATTGAGTGCCATTCGCATAGCCTAAACGGCGACCAGTCGTCATTTACAATTTTTGGTCGCCCCGACACCCTCCGAGATAGCCTAAATGGCGAAAAGTCGCCTAATCTGGCACCACTGGCCTTCCCTAAAGATTTCCAGACGGACCTGTCAAAAGCGTCCTGCATCCATAAATACTGTTCTCAAAAGTTATATACTCATATTTTTGGTTCAAAATCTGTATTCCTTTCAGCAAAAATAAAAAGAGACCCAATAAATACATCTCAAACATGTAACAACTCATGAATACTTTCATGAGAGAGAAAATTGCGACCGGTAGATATATGTCGAGGAAATGTCTACGTTCAAAGAATCGAACTATCCGCGCAGTCATTACGGTGTTTTTCGCGTCATTTCGTTGATTGTAGCACGGACTGAAGGTCCAACCCTTTCTATATATAGATGGCCACTTTATCCAATCGCATGGAAGACGAAATTTTGCTTTCCCTGTTTAGGATAACGTGTTTACGCGTGAGTAAGTATCGAATTGGTATTTGTGATAGTGTTCGTTTTTTATGGTACGTCAACCATAGGCTGAATTCAAATAAAGCTGTGTAATGGATTATGGTGACGATTTGTTTAATTTCACCTACGATGCTTCAAAGACTTTGCAGCCTTTATGGTCACAGGGCGGACTAAAACGTCGAAAACAGTCCGTTAAATAGTTTTATTTCAATGTCGAACATTCTCGTAAACATAAGAAATCATTAAGTGTTGGGAAGTGGGAACTAATGTTGCTACTGTTTCTGCAGTCGTCAGTCCACCAGCTCATCTCAGCATTGATTACATGTATAGATTTAGAGGAATGTGCTTGTATCGCCATGTAACACTGCTCCCAATCTTGTATCAAACAAGGGGTCACCTGTGGATGCCGGAGATTGCCGTGATACGTCGAAAATTTCCGAATTGGCACGTGCTTCAGAGAGCACGCGCGTGCCAGATTCGGTTTTTAAGCTTTACGTGAATATTCGGAACACCTACAGGTAGCCAAAATTTTCCAACAGAATGCTTTGGTGTCTACGGTGGACTGATTTTTAGTATGCATTGCAGATTTTCGTAAATTTTTTTATCCATTCATCAATTATATAATTATTAAAGATTACACACGTTCACAAATTAAGTGGCTTCTTAATCGCACTGCAATCGCTTGAATGTTTAATGTAAAGACCATGATACGCTACGGACATAGTTAATGGTTTAGAGAAAACTCCACATTTTGAGATATTTTAAACGCGCGTAAAACGGGATATCTACATTATACATAAGATGTTTGCACGCGATTCTCAAGCGCGTTTGAATCGATATAAATGTAAAAATCTCCCTTTTGGAATTTTAGTGATATAAATGAATATCTGGAGGTTTCGTTTGACCATAAATTTCGAGCAAGTAAAGGTCTTTGCTGTAAATATAATAGTGTCTGCAGCTCCCCTGTAACGTTTTACGATAGTTTTAAACTTAACAGAGGTCGTGAACGCGCGTCGACAGCGGGTATAAACACGTACTCAATATAGACCCTAACCCATTTCTCCTGATTATTTTATCAGCACATTTTAACACCAAAGTGCACCAAACGTTAGTACTCGAGATGCAATTACCGCTCGTACACACTAATTAATATCAATTGTTATTATAATTTGACATGAATTAGGTGTTATGTAGGATATGTTTTTGTAACTATTGCGTGCTAGATTGTGAATTGTAAAGTTATAGGTCAGATTGCCAAGAAAATTCAATAAACAATTGTGATTTAAAAATACGTTATTTTTCAATAAAAGCCATAAAAATGTGTAAACTATACTATTTCACACTGAGACTTTATTTACCATCATTGTTGCTATCATTATCGACATAAATACGTCTTATGTAAGCAGTAGCTACGTGAATAAATTATTCCGGATTTTCCGTATCAGGAATTACCCATTTACCAAGTCTAAGTCCGTGCTTTGTATGTACATTTATTGCTTGAGTGTGTTATAAGCATTTGTATTTCCGTGACGCCTATTAGTCTAGTAATAGCGTACTGGATGTGTGAGACTGGATTCGAGTTCAGATATCCTTCGAATAATTAAAACACCGGAGTTGTTCGTGATTGAAATTAGTGCTGATTATCTCTTCCCATCAGATAACGGTAGCTATTTAAATTAGTTGCCTTTCTATAAACTGACAACCAAACAACTGACACAGTCTTGCCCGTTTTTTGTTTTCGCGGAGATGTTGCCTGACCTGGATTTCAAACCCAGAATATTTCAGTGTACTGCACTTTTTATACATTGCCCTAGGCCAGGGAGGTTTATGAGATTATGCAACAGAGTCCAAGGAGAAGACTTCAAGCTGTCAGTTCATCGTCAAACCGAATTCAAATCGTAAATGGATGAAAAAATACGTTACGGCTCTCGCCATAGCACAGGATAAAAGGGACAAAAAAATATAAAAATAATAATATATAAATATATAATAGCCCTTTATTACATGCTGCCCCACTGCTGGGTAATGGTCTCCCCTACCACTGAGAGAGTTCATTCCTTAGTCCACCACACATGTCGAAATTCTTTTGGAGAACTTCGCAGGTATAAAGGTCCCTTTACGGTGTTTTTCTTCACCGTTAAAAGGGAAATAATTTGCATAATTTACGCCAGAAAGAAAAGAACATCTAGGAAACAAAAAACTTTGTAATTCAATTCTGAATTATTGTTACCTACATTACAATTTGAATGTATACATACGTACCAAATGTATTTTTCTAGTCGTTTATTCTTGTAAAACTTCACAAGACACCTCCAACTTTGCAGACAAATATATTAAACGTACATTTGGACCTCATTCGAGTTTACGAAAAGCTATGGACTTCTTGGAAATACCTGGGGTTCTGTAGCGTTACTATATAAAAAGTTCTGGGATTTGTTTCCATCCTATAAGGTAGTATTAGAGGATGGCCGTTGGCATTTGTTACGCGAGAGTCCATCTGGATGGTTACTAGCGTATTGTCTATTTCCGCCGTCAAGCAGGAGTGTGCAAGCATTGTTATTATTTGCGTCGCAACACTATAAAGCAAATTATGCTTATTTATAATCGAATGATAAAATTTAAAACAATGTTAGTTAAATAGTTATTGTAACAAAATATAAGTAAGTGAAATTGTTTAAGCCTTAACAAAAAATAATTAATAAGTTATCACTGCCATGATATGTTGTATTCACCATGTAGAAAGAACAGCGCAAAATCTTACAATCATTACAATAAACTGAAACTATTAAAAAATAAATGAATGAAAGTATAGGTACATTTCACCTCATACCTAAACATCCTAACTGTCCCTGAAAGTTTAGTACAAAGTCTCAGCAACCTTCGAGTCCAAATTGGCTTAAACTTGCCGAAAACTTGCTTCCAGTTTGATTGATTGTGAATAAAAAATAACGTAATTAAGACGACGTAAGTCGTAAGGACGTAATTGATTTATTGCCAAGGACTTTCCAGAAATAGCACATCGGTATTGGCTGCTCGGAAATGTGGGAGTTTGGTGTGAATTTATTGACCCGCTCCATTTAGCTGGTTTTGCTTCGAGTACTTAGGATGTAAAAGCAGTGAGGTGAATAAAATTCTCAGGTTGTAAATTAAACATTTGGTTTCAATTCTTGGTTCATGAACTAGTTTTTAAGGAAGTTGTGATAGATTTAGTAGAAAGTTTGTCATCACAATATGATGTGGCTAAAATACCCGATTGCCGGGTACGAAGGCATGTATTTTTAAAACTGTTTTTGTCGCCTTAACTCTTAAATAATTACTTTTATATCATGATACAACGTGTAAAAGATTAAACGACTTATTGAAATAAAAACTGAAAAATATAAATTAAATCGTTACAATAATATCCCATTTGTAGATCTGTACGGAAAACACTGGCAAATAACAAATGCATCGCTTACATTTTATCCCAAAATTGGAAGATTCCCAAAGGAGAGCTTTCGAATTCAACACAGCCGTACAAACATTATTAATGAATATTTAATAAATACCACTTTAGCCGATGTCCTATTAGCGACTAGCAACGCCTAGCTGTAAATAACCACGAATTTGTGAACTTTGAGAAGTGACCATTAGATAGGTTAATTGCTAAGCTATAAACAAATATTCTCTTTTTCTCAGACCGAGTGTTCGTTATTGAGGGTTCTAGATGCCAAACAAAAATCATAGAGCGGTTTTCAAATTTTGATCCCGAAATTCGTTATAGAACTAAGTATTTTTACTCTTTTATTAGTGCAATGCAATGCAATCAACCCTGTATTAACTATTATATACTGCCCACTGCTGAGCACGGGCCTCCTCTACTACTGAGCGGGTTTTAGGCCTTAGTCCACCACGCTGGCCTAGTGCGGGTTGGCGGACTTCACATACCTTCGAAATTCAGAGAACTTCTCAGGTATGTAGGTTTCCTCACGATGTTTTCCTTCACCGTTAAAGCGAACGATAATTGATAATCAATACACAAATACACACGTAACTACGAAAAGCCAGAGGTGTGTGCCTTGGGTTTGAACCTCCAGACATTGTCTCGGCAGACCGTTCCATTCCCAACTAGGCTATCGTCCACTTATTACTAAGGAGTTAAAATACTTAGTTTTTTTCTTCGAAATATACATATACACTACATGAGCGATAGCTATTCGCAAACTTGTGGGCAGTGAGGCAGGAGCCTAAATTCTAACTTGTAAATAGATGAAAGAACTTTTTTCTTTGATACATATCCTTTTAAAAAATTGGGTAAACACTCTTATACAAACTTCAAACTTGTTGGGTCGAAGGGTTCAAAACCTCTTTGAGGTCCAGCGACTGATTTATTTTAAATTTTTGTTTTTGTAAGTTTCGGTTTCTTTACGAATCTTTATAAGTCTGACTTATAGAAATTTCCCCGAATTCTATATTATTCATTTATCATGGCGCAGTAAAGTGACCACCTTGGATCTGATGATAACGTATGCGTCACACGACGGTCATTACAAATGTACCAGCTTGTTTTACTGGTTACACACCCGCTGATCCTGGATGGTTTTGAACAAAAGTCTGTAGCAGGTTTAGTACGAGTGTTGCTGTCTAATCGGGTATCATATAACTGTGGTGATTCCTCGCAACTCAAGATTAACATTAAGAGATACACATTGATTCTATGTTGCAAGCTGGTGAAATGGATTCCGCTAATAGAATGCAAGTGATACTTCTATATGGAAGTTGTGGAACCTAAAGCATTAAATATTCGTACAACATAAAACAGGACGGTTCACATCATTTCTACGCGGAGACCTGAAAACCCGTTTTCAGGTGGACTGAATAATCTCCCTGAATATTTTATAGGAGAGCCTACTACAAAACGCTGGATTATAGCTAGGGCTGAGACCTCGCCCTTTAGGAAAATATAATAACTCAGTTGATATCTGCCTAATAGGTTTTCGAAATCTTAATGTTATAATAATATAGTAAGTAGCAACAATAAAGTATTGAAAAGATTGAACGTATTATATAAAAGCTAGTGTATTGCCCCTTGGTCTAGTGGCAGCGAATCTGCTATAGCTCTACATCTGGATGGGGGTCTGAGGATTGATTTCAAGACTTAAAAATATTATTATTTACGCATTTTTCTTATACAGACTTACTCAATACATGGATGGAGAAATAATTTCTTTCCTATCCTTGCTTTATCGCAGTCGGATGAAAATATAATTGTGTTTGTTTGTATTTTGTGTAAAAGTCCTGCATCATTCGTATGCATTTTTTAAAATACCTTATAATCCTTTTTTAGACTTTTTTATAGGAAATCCACATGTGAAGACCAAACTGCCAACCCTGATCGTGGAAACAGGGCCACTTTCGGGACTACTTGTTCCCAGACTAAAAGCGAAAACTTTTGACGCCTCTTACTGTTCAGCTTTATAAGTTACGTATGCATCACAAACAAATATGTTTATTATTCTTTTATACACAATTGAATTGTAACTTCGAATTTTCATATAAATTTGAATATTTCATATTATTAAAAAAGTCTTTAACAATGAACATGTTTATTCAGATCTAATAAGTATTTCCTTTTTTTTACTCTTAAATATGATTTAACGCAGACAGGAATATTTATTTGGATGTCATGTAAGTTCAGTTTTGTTTATTTCTAAAGGAGACAGTAGTGTCCGCGCAGCTCTATTTCGAATTGAAAGATATTGCAGCTGGTGGAATTACTGAGCATTATGAGATAACATAAATGCTTCACGTTAACGACCTCAAAATAACACGGATTATATGGTCCGGCTTACTGAACGACGTGCTTATCTCCTCACTTCATTGTTTAAAAAAAACATATTTCCCTTGACGACGCGCAACAAATCACTTTCAAGCGACGCGACGTCCCTAAAACTCTACTTCAAAGACATTTTTCGTAAATTAAACCACTCCCTTTTAAAATACATCCTGTTTGTGAACCTGCGAACAGCGAAGGGCTTTTGTCAAATAATAAAACACAAATAACCCTTACGGCCCACTTCAAAGGGTCTTGAAATTTTTAAGGAACAACCTTCTATAAATCGGGAACTTTTAGCCTCGAATAAGTTATTTTTAGCGGTTAAGGTTGGTCTATTTTATAATATGAAAGCTACACGTGTAAGTCAAGTGGGGTTTCTTTTTACTGAATGGAGGCGAACAGTATGCCTGATACTAAACGCTTTGTCAGCAGCGATATTAATTTGAATTCAAGCATTGAAACAAATTCCCCCGCCGAGTCTGTCTGTCTGAACGCGGTAAACTCAAAAAATACCCAACGAATTTCAATGAAATATGGCATCGAGATAGTTTGAGACCCTGGAAGAACATAGGTTACTTTTCATCCCGGGAAAATATATGACGGGATTGTTATGCAAGAAAATGTTTTTCAGACGGGATAATATTCTTAGTACCAATAGATACTCTTCCCTTCAGATGAACGATTCCATCGTCACATCATTCACTTCAAAAAGTATTACAAGAATAAGAATTACCGTTACTTTAAAAAGAAATCATCGATATAAAACGTGATTTATACAAACAAGCCACGGTAATCTTAAGTTGCAACAGTTTCGATATCGAAGTTCGCTCGTAAAGTTTAAGGTTTAGCCTCACGCCCTGTGAATTTACCGACAAAATACTTTTTATCCAATCTTGGAGATTGGCTTTGCAAATTGACGGCATATATTTCGTTTGAGTATAAATTCTGACTCTAGTTTGAGTGGTATTGTGATTTTTGAATTATACTGCTTTTAAATTAATTTACATTAAAATTACCTTATTCGTCTAGCAACAACTTAATTTTATTGTAGAAAAAAAAAATGACTTAAAAAGAATTGTAGTGTAGCAACATTGATACGTTGGGTATTTACGTTAGCAACACTAAATATGCATCATACTACATACTTCTGAGTGTTACAATATTTTTTCGTTGTATTCTACGACGTATTATGTCATAGTATAAAATTAGTTGGGCTGAGAATAGAAAGGTTCTGAATTCGATTCCCAGCTAAGGTAACATACATACGTACATACACAGTCATAAGTTGCACAGAATAAAAAAAAAACTCAATATGGCAATAGTCCAATATCCTCTGAAATCATGTGATATTAATGAGGTCCAATAATCATGGGTTGCATCTCTGCCTACCCTTTTGGGAATAAAAGCATGAGCTAAGTAAATCCGATAGGCAGCGGCTTGGCTGTACCCTTTGCATTGATATAACTCCATGGGCGCCGCTTGCCACCAAGCGGGCAATAAAAAGTATATTCTAAATTAAAATATAATAAAAAACACCCTTAGACATTAAGAATCAAGAAAACATTTCCCCTGTTGCCACCAAGACATCAAAACAAACAGCTGTCCGGCCATTCGGTAACCTCGGAGAACGTCCACCGAATCAGTCGGTAGCGACGTAAACCAATCTGTCGGCTAAATTGAGCCCTCGTCTCGGCCACCCTCGACAAGTAGGCTAGACAGTCTGTCCTGCGGCTTAGATCTGGTGTAGCGATGGTCGCAACGTCTTTTCGTTTTGCTGTCGAAAACATAATTGAGATAGTTTTGTTTTGAAAAAAATAATGATATTTCGGCGGATATGAGAAATATTTTAGTTAAATTTTTTTTGTTTGAAATTATCAATTAAATGGTGATATTATAAAGATTAAAAGGCTCGCCTCCTATCACATTATGGGACGGAATATACATGGCGATAAGAAGGTGCTCTAGTTGTGCCTCTGCCTACCCCTTCGGAGATAAAGCCGTTAAAGTGTGTAACAGATTGTTGCTTTTCCCTTCAAAACATAATAATAAGCAAAGTGATCGTGTTAAACATTAACGTTCCCATCATCCATCAGCTGCAGATAGTGGCATCCGTTGTGTCAGCTAATATTAGTGGCAACAAAATTTGCTGTTGACACAGTGTCGATTCCCGAAAACAAACTGCGACTGCATAACAAATGACACGCTGCGAACAATCATTTTACTGTTATTTGTGTGAGTTGTGTGGTTTGGATTTTGTGCGATTCTTATTTTTATGTGAGATGTGCTTTTGTTTAAAACGATTGTCAATTGATTTTGTATGATCGATTATGGAGTAGTATAATTTTGTAATCTTTAATAGATTATCATATATCAGAAAGCCGGCAAACGAGTAAGTATCTCGTCTGATAAGTGTAATTCTCATAAGTATTTTAGTATATCTCACATAACCAGTATTCTTTTTTTTAACATAATATAAAGAATTAATGCGAAACTTTACAACGTTAAAGAAAACGATAACCCTACTCCTAAATCAATAAATCCATGATATAAACCATATAGAATAGGCATCAAGATTCTTACATTTTTCTCTCATCAATCAATTATGCTGATCTTGTAGCAATTTCTCGGGACAAAAAATAATGAAGACTCCCTTTTCCGAATTTGGGAAGGCGTTCAACCGCCCTTGAGCGATATCTTGGCATTTTATTGTTGACTTTTTCACGGTATAAATGGTTTCTCCGCAAATTTGCGTATTTTCGCCCTATTACCATTGTTGGCATTTGGTAAAGTTTCCTCTGCTTGGTAAATGTCTTTGCAGGTCGTCGTTTTATTAATGCGTAATATCTGCTATTAGTTTACTAATTAGGTTAGATAAAGCCTCGGTGATATCATTGTATTGACTATTGAGGACGAGTGGTGAGCCGAGATAGCACGTTCGATCTCTGGGTCGGGCAAATATAAATATCATTGTTTTTATTTAGCCAGTACCAATTAGATTTATTCCGGAGTTTAATATTGTAGCTGGAATGGTAAAAGTCTTGTCTTAATACAAGATTGATGACGAAATACGTATGCTCACGCCTTTTATCCCCGAAGGGGTAGGCAGAGGCGCAACTAGTGCACCCACTTTTCGCCAAGCGTATTCCGTCCCATGATGTGATAGGGGGCGAGCCTATCGCCATATCGGGCACAAATTCCAGACTCCGGGCTGATACTGAATAGAAAAATCCAATATCACTTTGGCACAGATTTCATTGTAGGTAGTGGATATTCTACGTATGGCCGAGTTATACCCAACATTTGGAGTTCTTTACCCTGTCTATAAAACCCATATTAAAATAGTTCCACGCCAAGATTCCTGAATAAACCGTCAGCTGATGAATATTCAAATGGACTATAAGCTGCGTGCGAGCTGTCAGAGTAGAGACAAATAGCTAGTCTGTCTAAAGTCTATAAATCCAGACGGAAATTTGCTGTAATAATTTATCAGCCATCATGGGGAGCGTAAACAATGCTATTAATGTTATAGTGAGGCAGTTTACGCTGAAGCGAATAAATGATTATGGAATTCTGGTGGCGTACATAATATATTTGAATGGATTGCGATATAATATTAATGTTTCAATGGAAGAATTTATGTTTCCCGGACGACATAATTTTATCAACTACATTTAAGGCAGAATGAAATTATATTTGGATCACTTTGCCTTGCCATGAAAGAGCCCTTCAAGTAATATCCATTGATATTTTTAACGATTTTTATAGCGTGGTAAAGCGTTAATATATAAAATGATGCACAGATCCAAGAACATGAATACTTAGTTTAACTAAAATCCTGGTACTGAGAATAAATACATTTAGCCACAAAACAACATGAGATTTTTACCTACTGGTTGTTCGTATAGCTATGAAAAATTGTAACCCAAACCTAGAGAATAAGAATTATTTACCCAAAATTCTCTGTCAAACCCTACAGTTTGCGCCCAACTTACCTCTTGAGTATAGCGTGTGACCTGCCTACGTGTATTTAATTTCCCTCCGGGTCGGCAGGGTTAATTCCAACGAGGTTATCTCTGGCTAACTGTTCGAAATGATGGTTACTCTAAAATACACGTACGATCTGTAATTCCTACTCTGTTTCTTTTGAAAGTGGTTTTAAAATGTAAATGTTAAACAAAATATGCTCGTTAACTAATCACCGTTTTATGTTTATTAATTAATTATCGTTCGCTTTAACGGTAGAGGAAAATATCGTAAGGAAACCTACATACCTGATAATTCTCCATAAGAATCTCGAGGGTATGTGAAGTTTGCCAACTCGCACTAGGCCAGCGTGGTGGACTAAGGCCTAAACCCTCTCAGTAGTAGAGGAGGCCCGTGCTCAGCAGTGGGCTGTAAATAATACAGTGCTGATTGCATTGCATTGCACAGTTTTGGCACTTGGATACTTTTAATCAAGTTATGAAAGTAAGAAATTTTATTTAATGTAGCCTAATATTGCTCAGGAACGGTGCTATTAGTCTAAATTTTAATTAATGGGTGGTGTTAGTATTAGTTTTGAGCACAGGTGAATCTGAACCTGTGTTAAAATACCTGCAAATGTCACATAAAATATCAAATGATTCTATAAGTTTACAGTTCACATCTGAATAACGTTCTTAGTATTCAAAATTCAGTCCTCTGAAGCCGGACAAATAAGCGATATTTTTACCATTGTCGCATCATATTTGATATTATTATTTGATATTAAGACGCAAAATACCTAAATTGCCAGAGGGGCGGTCTTTAAATAAAACCACAGTCTTTTACGGTAGGTGCTATATACAAATACCTTTTATCCCCGAAGTGGTAGGCAGAGACGCAACCAGTGCACCCATTTATCGTCGTGTGTATTCCGTCCCATGATATGACAGAAGGTGAATTTAGTCATATCGCGCAAATCTACAGACTCTAAGCTGATACTGAGCAGAAAAAACCTATATCACTTTCTCGAGATTCGAAACTGAGACTTTGGAGTAGTGGTGGTACCGCGCACGCAATTGAGCTACGCCACCGAGGCCGTGGTAGAAACTAATTGTTGCATTTTTTTTATCTTAGGCCGGCAAAGGAACAAGTTCGTCACATGATGTTCAGTGATATTTTTTTTTTAATCTACTGGCACTGCAAGGTGACCGCAATATACTTTATTTTTTTATTGCATTGAATGCCGTCACGAGCATGCCGTTAGTCTGATGGTAAGCGATACCCATAAACAGTAGCAATACCATCCAGCGCCTTGAGTTACAAAGTACTGTTTGTCATTCATCTGCGCTCGCCATCCTGAGACATAAGATGTTAAGTCTCATTATGTCCAGTAGTTACACTGGCTACAATGTCCTTCAAACCGAAACACAACAGTGCATGCACACTGCTGCTTGGCGTTAGAAATAGACATTGCGGTGATACTCACCCAGACGGACTCTCACACATGAGAGATCTACTACCAGTTACTTACTTATATTTGATGGGAAGCGAAGTGGATTCCAGATAGAGTATCGAATGACGAGAGAATATCCCTCCCCTAGGCCTGTTTGAACCAGATATACACAGGATAATCCTGGAACGCGACACACGTGGGCTCCAATGGCAGATTTTACACAATTTGTACGGTGGTCGGCCAATATACACAGTCTGACACCAGCATAGATATCTACCGTTAGTATACAGTGAAAATAATGAAACTATTATGGATACGCAGCCGACCTGAAAGAAACAGGAATGAGAGACATAGGCTAAAACAGTACGCATACGCATACTCACGCCTTTTATCCCCGAAGGGGTAGGCAGAGGCGCAACTACTGCACCCAGATTTCGCCGTGCGTATTGCGTCCCATGATGTGATAGGGGGCGAGCCTATCGCCATATTGGGCACAAATTTCAGACTCCGGGCTGATACTTAATAGAAAAATCCAATATCACTTTGCCCGACCTGGGGATCAAACCCGAGACCTCAGCCTTGCAGTCGTACCGTAATACAACTACGCCACCGAGGCAGTCCGAGTACCGAGTAAAACAGTAACCCTCCACTATTTACTTTTGTGTTGCTACTATCTTGAGTGGAGACCACGTACCGGCAAGCGCAGCGTTGGACGTCCACCTGCAAGGACAGATGACTTGATAAAGGTTGTAGGAACACAGTGGAGATAAGCCGCTTTTGACAGGTCTGTCTGGGAATCTTTAAGGGAGGCCTATGTTCAGCAGTGGACGTCGTGTGGCTGATGATGATGATGTAGCTAGGATGACCTACTATACTTAAATATATCCAATATAAATTCTTCACTATATTGTCTAGTCCATAAAGCTTACCCTTCGCCTTATGCTCAGAATATACACGGCCGATCCTGCTTGATAAAATTGCCAACAATAAATAATGTCCATCAATTCGCGCCTCGTCCCGTAATGAAAATAGCGATTTGTTTTTCTCATAAACAAAATCCTCTTTTATAGCCGGATATAGCGAAATTTACAGCGCCCTATGCGAGGGAAAATGATCTTTAAGGATACATCTGTTGGTTCGTTTAAAGTCAGTTTCTGGTTTGGTAAAGTTCATTATTGCGTGACTGTGGGTTGCAGGTGGTATTTAGTTCACATTTTGATTGAATAACACAGCTGATATTGTCTGGTTATACTGTTTTATTGACAGGGTTTAAAGAGCTGTACTATAATTGTTTAAATTGAAGTGATTTTAGTCAATAGACCTCAGTTTGGTTTATTGTATTGCTGTAATTACACTGCACTGATTGGACACAGTAGAATCGGATAGGTATTCGACCTATTGTGTCCTACGACTTCTGGAATTATGCCGGCTTTAATTTTGTTGGTAGGGTGATAGCCAATAGGCTGATTAGTCAATTATATTCGGCCCACAAACTTACCGGGTCAACCGATGAATTTTACGCAAAACCGACCTTATTCAATTACCTGATTTGGGTGTCGAACCCAAGACGAAACAGATTTTACGACCGAGTTCAACTCTTAAGATATGTGCCGCGACAACTCAATTTATGTGAAACAAAATACAACATTCGAACATTAAAGTTTAAAATATTCGGAAATCTAGGTTAAGGACGTTATTACATTTTTGACATGTTCGATTTTAGATATTTGAATGACAAGAACACATCTTACTACACACGCACACTTTGAAACCGGTTTACACTCGATTTTATACTTAAACGAGCTGATCTTGATACTTGAAGGTATTATTTTACTATGTCATATTTATTTTTATGAATGGTTGAAATTTTACAATAATTTCATCATGTAATAGACATTTTTATTATACTCATAATATCTAATGCAGCCGTACTTTTTAGATGTTTGTTAGAAGTAAACGCATCTATACAGCTGAACGGATTAGTATGAAATTTAGGACACCGGTAGTCCATGTCCTGGATTAACATACAGGCTACTTTTTATCCCCGCAATTTCGTCCCATAGAAAATAATGGAATTTTTTAATCAGATTTTTAAACAGATGGCACTGGCGTCGTGGTGTTTAGGTATTTTTGTACCGGGAAGGGCTTGTACTGTGGGCGAAGTCGCGAACAATACCTACTTTAAAATAAAAATAAATAACAACCGCCACTAAAAATCTTAAGTAGATAGTACATATATGATATAACATACTAAAAAGCTTGTCGATTTAGTAAATATAAAAATACAACCGCCATTTTGATTATGAAATTTAAATATTCGCAATAAAATAAATGAATGCATTATTAATTAAATAAAATTTGCATTATATTATTGTAATATTAAGATGTTAATATTCAACTTTCTTTTTAAAAAATAATAATTCGAAACAGTATCAACTTTTTTATCCGTAGTATTATAAAATTGCGATCAATTTATAAAGTATTTATCTTTTTAAAAAAAATGTACACCCGTGCTTCCTCGGCCGTGTCTCAGCGCGGAATGACTACCCGAAACAGAAAAATGTACGAAGAAAATCTATTTATAGTTGTGTCAATTTAAGCTTGCCGGTATGACAATTTATTGACACTTCACTTCATACTATGTGTAGTGAAGAGAACAAAAAATCGGTTGCCCGAAATAATCGATTCTTAAGTGATATCGATTTCTTATTCAGAGAGTTTATAATCGATAGTCAAAAGGGTAATTTTTATATAAATCATTGTTTTTATATAATTATTATATTCCATTCATCATCAACCCGTTACAGTCCACTGCTGGACATAGGCATCTCCCAAGACACGAATTCCCAAGAATTATTGTGACACGTTCGCTGCGTCCAACGGGTAATCTAGTCATTATTAATGTAAGATGCAGATAGGTATTGCTAAATAATTTTCTTTAACAATTTGGTATTTGTTGAACATTTTTTTAAGAATAATTCACCTAAAATCCTATCATGTTTTATTCATTTTCGTCACTGGATAATTCTAAATGATCATCAGAACTGTTTTCGTCTAAATTAATAATAATTTCTTGCTCCAATAAATTATCTAAATGTACGTCTCTCTCAAAATCTGCTATTATAATTTTTTTTCGATAACTCTACACCAATCTTGCTTCGTCACTTTTTTACACGCTTCATTGAGAAGACCCATCATTTTTTTTTTAGAAAATGGTGGCTTTTTATTATGTCGTGCAGCGTATCCTGTAAAAGAGGTTTTTTTTTATGGTATTGAATGACGAGACGAGCATGCCGTTCATCTGATGGTAAGCGATACGACCACCCATAAACAGTAGCAACACCATCCAGCACCTTGAGTTACAAAGTACTGTGTGGCATTCCACTGCGCTCGTCATCCTGAGACATAAGATGTTAAGTCTCACTATGTCCTGTAGTTACACTGGCTATAATGTCCTTCAAACCGAAACACTATAGTGCATGCACAATGTATTCTACTAATATTAGTAGGATATATTGTACTTTTATCTAATACATTGTACTAGACTGTTTTAAAAATGCTCTTGAAACATATTTTAATAAATATATGTACCTAAACAACAACTATTGACCTGCTTCAGTTGAAAACTCTATCGTGATACATTCTGCATATAATTTCCAAATTTCGATCTTTCTCAGTAATCGTTTATATTTCGTTTCCAAACGATTAAAAACTTTCCCACCCCTACGCCCGTGAACTGAAGGATACAACATTGTAAAGGCGTCGCGTTGATTTAAAAGTCAAGATTAAATTCTTTATTTTGGTATATTTTTACAATATTATTTCAAGGTTAGCACATAAATATTATACTTATTGCTATAATTTATGGAGAACGAGGTTAATATTTGCAATTATATAGTTGAATTTTTAACTAGTCTTTCTTTTTTTAACATGTTTGCGTTACGCAATCGACGGAAACATCACGACCTTATGTTTTTATACAGATGTGTTACTGGGTTTTCTCAGTGCAAGCATTTGCTAGAGCGCTTTGGGTTGTCGATACCATACCGGCTGCCTAGACAGCCGCGAACTGAACTCTTCCACCTACCACAAAGCCGAACATATGTTGGGTATAACTCGCCCATACGTAGAATATCCACTACCTACAATGAAATCTGTGCCAAAGTGCCAAATATTGACATATTTTTTGATTCCCTAAATATTTTCAATAACAAATGTAGACGTTCCTTTAGATCAAAAGTTATAATATTAGACTATTTACCCGTACCTCCTGCGGTTAAGCTCGGTACCGCACCCCAATTTTGTGACGTGTCCGAGATTGCTAAATATCCCCTGCACAAACACAAATTACTGCAAGAATGCCTTCCTCAAAAGAGCCAGCTATCAGTTTAACAATATAATGTATGATATGGACTTAGATCTTTTTTGCACAAGTATTCCAAAACTTAAAAGAATCATGAGCGATGCATTCTTCCTCTGAGTTCGGTTCTATGCGTTGTTTAACTTAGAGAAATATATTTTTAACGGTTGAATTTTATATAATATTTAACAAATTCTTAATATCT
This sequence comes from Sphinx pinastri, assembly GCA_947568825.1. Classification (NCBI taxonomy): domain Eukaryota; kingdom Metazoa; phylum Arthropoda; class Insecta; order Lepidoptera; family Sphingidae; genus Sphinx; species Sphinx pinastri. The sequence continues at coordinate 1,555,145 of OX387617.1, forward strand.
TTCTTCTAGAACACTCTAGAAGCAAGATATTAAGAAATTGTATGTGTAGGTACACACCTAACCTATAAGTGAAAACTTTTAACTGGCCTTTTGTCGCTATTATAATCTTATATACTATCATTTGTATTAGCTGTAAGTTTTACAACTAATAAAATAAAACACTATGATAATTTATATATTTTTTAAGTAATGTTGTATACATCTGTAATTGTACATGTATTAGTTTTAAGCCTAAGTAAAGTGTATTAGAGTATTAAATATACGTGTACTGTTGATGTACCTTTTTAAATAAATAAATAAATACTTTTTGGGTAGACGTTCTCACAAAGTTATCGCGTCGCGAAAAAATTGAATTGTCATACCGGCAAGCTTAAATTGACACAACTATAGGTCATTTTTTTTACATAACTGGAAAAGTGTTTAATTTGTCATAAAAATAATTACACCCACGCGAGAAGACTATATAAGCCATCAGATTATGTCGGTTTTATGTTAAAATATGTATTCATTTTAGGTATAATGGTTCCTATTCAGACCCTATTTTTCGTCATTTTCAGCTATTAATGCTCCGGAATAAACATATTTACGTGATAATGTTGTATGAGAGCATACAATATTCATATATATAGCGGCGAAAGGGCGTCGCCACTGTAGAGGAACAGATAGTTACGTTCCTCTATGGAAGGGGAAGATTCCCAGTCAGGTAGATGTTGCGCCTGACCGACCGCGGCCCTCCGATGGTTCCTACTCGGAGGTGGTATATATACTGCGCTTCACGCAAATATTGCTATCGCAATTCCGGATCGTGCATTGCCATCTGGTGTAATTTTTGGGCGTTACTTCCTGATTGTCAATATCACCTCAATGTCCGATGGAAGAATGTCGGGTCATCTAATTGCCTACTTACTGTAGTAGTTCCCAGCCATGTTGATAGGTGGCAGTGTTGTTAATTATGCCGCCACATATACTACGTTTATAGAGGAATGTTTAATCTTTATTTCTATATCATAATGTCCACATAAGCGTGACTCTTGATTCAATAAATGGTACCTCAAAAACATGAAAAATTGTAAATACGTCCTTAACTTGTCCATTTTCGTAAACAGACTTATTTTGTTTCGCCACAAATCGATCAATTTTCTGGAACATTTCATGGACGGGGGAAAAATGGCAAATCTTTCCTTGGAAAAAATGGAGTTTCTCATTGCCTTAATCAGCGCAAATTGTGCTCCGGTGTGCCCTTGGAGGGAACGTTTGCAACAAGATTTTATATATTGAGTTTGTAAGTTACTGACTTGAATTGTTATTTTACGCCTTACCGAATTTCCGATGAATTTCCCACCTGATGGGATGTAGTCAATTCGTGCTTATTTTCTGATAGAACAATGTCGCTAGTTTGTTAACTAGATAGGTCTTGGGTGATGTGTGTGTTCGTCTAAAGGCGCCATCACTTTAAGTATTTCTACTCGTGAGCAAAATGCGTGTAAATTGTATTGAAATTAAAGGAGTTTATAACCAACAAATATTTGATTAAATAACTTTTCATATGAATAGTTTTTTTAATTAAATATATTAGATAATATTTTCTCAAGGTGTAAAATATCATAATTTTATTAAACTGCTGCTAAAAAGTTACTACGATCAGGCGAGTAGCAAGAGAGCATCGGTATGTTAAATTTTATTCCAGTTTCAGGTTTTCGGGACTTGAAACTGAAATGCATTTTGTTTGAATGCACGTGAAGCCGAATTACGATATAAAACAAATCACCTGCGCTACGTGTTCAGTGAAAAGAAAACGACTGCGTACAAAACGAATAAAGAGAATAAAATTTATTTTATTCTTCGTATGAAGAAACATTACACATGATTGAATAATAAAATATATCAGCGATGAAGAGAATGAGATAGAAATGATAACGTAAATAGAACTGCCTATTCTACTTGGTTTTACATTGTAAACAGATATATTAGAAGTATATATGAATTCATTTTAGAAGTTAAGTGACGTATCTAAAAATATAATTATTGGAACAATGAATAAAATATTATTTACAGCATTTAACATGGTTTTTATAATTGTTTATATACTTAACTAGTATTGTTCAGCGAATTAAGCTGTCTCTTTAAAGCCTCAGTAGCAGTGGTGCCAGATTAGGCAACTTTTCGTCATTTAGACTATGTCGGAGGGTTTCGGGGTGACCAAAAATTGTGAATGGCGACCGTTCACCGTTTAGGCTATGCGAATAGCGATCAGTCGCCAATTTAGGTAACCTCGGAAAGTTCGTGTTATAAAACTTGTTTTTGTCGAATTTGAGGGCATTTTTAGCTTTGAGGGTATAAAACTCAGATCACCTTACACAGGATAAATTAAATATTGGGGAGATTTTTTTTACTTAGCTCTTCGCGTCCCCACACAATTGGGCGAGGCTACTTCACAATGAATTTTCGGTGACTTAAACCATCATATATCTGGCAACATTGGTAGCGAGTCTCAATAAGAATAAATGTATGTAGGTACTAAACTGCTAAATGTATATTTTTCTTTGAAACGTCGCGTTGTTAGTTCTGAGTATTGCGACATCTTGAGAGTAAATGTTAACGCTGTTATTCCTATTTACTTTCCTAGTAAGCAGGATGAGATTCAAGAGTTGGTAAAATATTTAGATAGTAGATTGCATCTCACTTTAAACGTAATCCGTCTAAGCCTTAAAGCTCACGGCTTACAAAACCTTGCTCGACTTAATTCCACAGTTACTAAATATGCAATTATTTCTGTTGTTGCAGAAACAATTGAAAGAGCCGCAGAAGATCCAGCATCCTTAGCGCTAAGACCATACGGGATACCAGAAGAAGAATACGCCCAAAAAGACAATTTTGATACTTATCAAAATGTTTACCAAAACATAAGCCAAAGACAAGAGAGCACCACAGAGGTGTCTTTGGCAGACCATTTCATGAACGTAGAACATAGTTACGACACCAACGAGACGCAAAGAATAGTGATGGACGAACGGTTAGAAGGTAGAGAGAACGAGACGGAGAGAACAGAAAATGTAACAATATCCAGGCCAGTACACGAAGATGTGGTGACAAAATTTCTTAGATTAATAGAAACCCAACATTTACTAGGAGAGAACTGTACAGCAGGAACCCATTTGAATTTGGGAGAAGGCGTTGTAGACAGATACGCCCAGGAGAGGTTTCGGGTAGAAGCCGACGTTGCAGTGAATAGGGCAAATATGCTAACAAGGCTTTGGAAGTACGCTGGTCCGAGCGTCATGCACAACGAGTACCTTCTCCACGCCAGCGTGTTTTCTATGGTAGAGTTCGATGATGATATCTTCGCTGCTGGGAACTGCTACGACCAGTACCAATACAAAGATTACCAGCTGTTCTGCCCGTTCGCGTACCGGTTGCCAGAAGGGCCAATATTGGCGAAGGACTTAGCAGTCGAATACAAATATTTGAGCAACACTTCCGAGTGGTTTTATATTGCTAGGAAAAATGCTGAGCGAGTTATACGAAACCACGGTCAGTTTAGAAGAGGTGAGTAGAGAATTTGCCTATTTTTTTTACCGGTACTTTTGATGCTATCTAATAATAAAAGCTTAGTGCGGAGCCACGAGGTGCTTTATACAAAATATTCTCAATGATTTTGCTGCTAGTTATTTGTACATGCAACCATAGTATAGTAACATGATAGTATCTACACACAGTTCCTGAAACACATTAGTTCGATCGACTAGTGGTAGGTCTCTCATATGTAAGAGTCCGTCTGGGTGGGTACTACCTGGGTGGGTTTCTACCGCCAAGCAGCAGTGTGCATGCACTGTTACGTTTCGGCTTGAAGGACATTGTAGCCAGTGTAACTAATGGACTGGACTTAGCATCTTATGTCTCAGTATGACGAGCGCAGTGGAATGCCACACAGTACTTTGTAACTCAAGGTGCTGGGTGGTGTTGCTACTGTTTATGGGTGGTCGTATCGCTTACCATCAGGCGAGCGACATGCTCGTCTCATCATTCAATGCAATAAAAAAAAAAGTTGAAAATACCTCAAACAGGCAACTGACAAACGCCAATACATTGTTAACACACTACCCAATAGCTTAAAGCGCTGTCTAAAGCTCTTAAGATTTTCGGCACTACTTAAACAAGTCCACACAGCGATCAAGTCGAATGCCCAAGTGAGAAAGCTATAACTATAGTAATTTAGTTTGCAGCACTTGTCAACTTGGGTCAACAATTAATACAAAACGGAATTAAATGTAGTTATTTTGATAGAAGTTTTGTTCGAAGGACTAATTAATTGATTTCAAATTTCTAGTCTTTAAGGCACCGCACACACCCTGTGAACAGTTCTTCAGATACACAATAACTACACTCCACAAAAATGTCGACAAACCATTCTATCGTTTTTATACAATGACAGTGTTAAATCAGTTACTAAACTAACCTATGATTTGAAACAACGAAATTGATTGAAATGAGTAGGTACATACATATTCTCACGCCTTTTATCCCTGAAGGGGTGCCGGAAATAGATTGATTGAAATTGAAATGAAGTTGCGAGTACCTAACAAAATCGTGAAACTTGGATAGCAAGATATTAGCAGAAGAGCAGATTAGCAGATAACAGACAGTCGAGTTTTATTATACAGGCTACAAACAAAATAATGTTCTTTCACAATGCGTCATAATATAAAAACGCCTGGTTTAAAGGACAGTTAAATCGAAATTATTTTTATCCCTACTGCAATAGATTATTAAATAGTGTATGAAAAAAAAACAAGAGACTAGCGAACCCATTTCTTGGTACTTTTTATCAGGTCAGTGACCTTTAGAAACACCGATAAATCATTTCTTTCCAATTGTAGTATATTACGTGTGAAACTGCCGTTAGCGACCTACATACCGAATAACTTAATTTGATGGAACACAATTCTGGCCTATAAAACACTCGATCAAGAAAATTGGGCACGAAGAATTTCCGAAAATTTAATTATTTTCCACTAGAATTTTAGACCTCTTCAAATAATTGTTTGCGGACTCTTACCGAGCCCCAAGTTACGGTAATTAAGACCTTTGCATTCAAAACACTTCCACACTTTAACGATCGGTTAATGGAATTATCACTTATAATACCACAAGAGCTTCAAAATTATCGGGTATTTCCCGATAGGTTCGTTGCAAACAAATGAAGGAGTTTTCAGGTTAAAAAATCACGAGCGCGAAGCGCGAGTGATTTTTCCTGAAAAACTTGACGACTTTATTTGTTTGCAGGGAACCTTGAGGGAAATGCCAGATAATTTTCAAGCTCGTGTGGTATTCGGGGGATTATTTTTCCGTCCCAAATGTCGGCCAATAGAATTGCACCATGAGATGAAATGAACAGTCAACAAATAAGAATTTCATAATATATAGTAACTACCAGAGAAAATATTCAAAAAATTATCAGTATAATACCATGTAGGTTGTACCACGTGACGTCGAATGGTGCAATTCTATTGGTCGATATTTGGGTCGGAAAAATAATCGAAGAAACTTTTCCAATTTCTTGTAACATTATTCTGGTAGTAACTCCAAAATTTGTTTTAAATTTACTGTACAGCTGATATAGGGATACAGTTTCTTTCTTCTATTCTTATTCTATTAGAGCACACCTCACATTAGAATGTGGGGTCAACAAAAAACCTTTTTAATCATGTTTCAGAAAGTGCAGTTTTAGAATAGAACTGAAATACTTTAAAAATTTTAACGGATGTCAGTGTACTTCACTCGTCATTAAACAAATATATTATTATAAATGATAAAATACCTAGTAGTAACACATGCTTCAGTATAATATAAGAAGTACTACTGCCTTGCTTAGCGGCAAAATCAGACCAAGCAAAAGTACCTACATAAATCAGAGCCAAGCAAGATCTATGAGATGACCTTTCTCAATCTTCGCTATAGGTATCCAATATATACATGCGCTGTGGTCTACAGTGCCGGCAAATTCAATTTGTCACTGTGCGCGGGACACAGAAAATAAATCTACAATGACCCCAATATAGTAATCTGTTCTAACAGACCGTCCTAATAAATTAATGTCGATACTCTCTTGTTGCGTGATTATACGCGTTGTATGTTAATAGTGTATGAAAGTTAGGATGCGTGTCGATACTGTCATACTCTGTTATAAAAAAAATACTATAAATGATATAACTGCTATATAAGTGACATATATATAATGTTATACATATTAGGGTTTGAAACCACAGCTAAACAATAAATCTATTTAGATATTTCATAGCTGTTAAATAAGTTCGTATATATATTAATCAAAATTAATACAGTCTGCTAGTTTTTAGACGTCACTTATAAATCGCTGAACGTATTTAGATCTATAATTATAGTGATAAGCATACCTACAGTCTATAAAAATCTTAAGGGATAATTTAATAAAACTTTCTAATGCAAGTAAAATTTATAATATCGGATTCAAATTCCGTGCAATAAAACTTTGGAAATACAAATAACTAATGTTGGTCGGCACTTTTTTGGAAATACAAATAATGTTTGTCCGCACTAGGAACCAATTGAACCACATGTTTAGATAACAAGTAGGTAGGCTGCTCCTAATATCAATATCAAATATGGAATCCAATCTACAACACATATATATCTCGAATCGAAAATATTCAAAAAAAGTTTGTAAAATTCCTGTTTTAAATTAAAATCGTATTACAGACTACAGTTCTGATTTGTATCGGAGTCTTTGTAAGAACCATCATCTACTGCCGCTTCATAAAAGGCGTGAAATAGCCGATATAACCTATTTAGCAATGATTGCGTCTAGAGTTGTTGACTGCCCTGATCTTTTTGCTAAACTTAACTTTAATGTCCCCATTAGAACTCTAAGATTACCTTCTATGTTTCACATTAATCGAGCAAATACTAATTATCGACGTAACTCATACTTGTTGCGCGCGTGCAATAACTTTAATGTAATTTCTAAGACTACTCATATAGAGGTATTTAATACACATGTCACTAAAGTGCGATGTTTGATTTCCGATCAGCGTTCTCATAACAATTTACAATAATTTTACGGATTACGTGTCACTTTTGCCGAGATGTAGTTCAATGAATTTAACTGCTGTTTACGCGTAAGACTTAGATAGCTTGTTCATCACTTCGTTTTTAAATATTATGTTGTTATAAGTGAAGGCCTTTAATTAGGTAACTGTATTGTAATATAGCTTCTAATTTTTTGTTATTATGTAACCTATAGGACTTTCGAATAAATAAATATATGAACCACTGAACAAATTGGCAAGTTAACATTAATTAATAATATCAACTAGAAAGTAAGAAAGAAATACGTTTATTGCGATAGCTCACACCAAACATAATTTATAGATATATATAAATTATCCTACTAATTTTATTATAAACGCGAAAGTTTGTAAGAATGTATGTATCTACTGAACGAATTTCGATGAAATTTGGCACACGGGTAGATTATGTCCTGGACATAGGCTACTTTTTATCCCGGGAAAATATAAAGCGGGACTTTTGTACCGGAATTTTTATTAACGCGGGCGGAGCCGCGGGCATAAGCTAGTACCTACTACCTACTAATAGTAATTAAACATTTGTACAAAAAATGAAGCAACTCTCACACATAACACACACACACACATATAAGTTTCCCCGAAACACTATTTTTGTCACTACGTCATGCTCTCAATAACCGAAAACAATAAACTGCTATTTTTAATGTAACAGGAAACTGCAATAAATTGTGGTGGCACTGGCCCATAAATAAGGACCCTGCGTACGGCAATTTTCATCCAATTATATCCAGTTGCCTTGTATCCTTAACTTATTGGGTGTACGGTACAACTGATTATTAATTCTATTGGTTGTGATTTTATACCTTAGGGTTCATTTTTAAATCATCAAAATACATATTTGGAAGGTAAAATAGGAAAAAATAAAAACAACAGTTCTGTGAATAAAATTGCTCAATTCTCTCTATATTTACTAAGGTCATAATTGATGGATAATAGTATTCTAAGGGATTTCACCGCTTGCTGATAAATACTATTCGTCACATAAATGTATAAGCCGACCAAATACAAAAGTTCCACTCTAATCTTTGCTTCTAAATAAATGGTAGTATGTAGGTAACATTACCTGTTTAATACGATAACTGTCAAATAAAATGTACTTGAAACCTCTTAACAATATTATTAAAACATACATACATACATAGGGTGTTAAAATCATTACCCATCCTGGCTTCGCCGTAGTCGGGTAAAAAATATAACAAATGAAACTCCAACGAATTCTGATACCATTTTAAAATAACTAGTTAGTATTCAATTAGTATTCCTAGTCAGGGTCCAAAGCTTAAATGACTACTGTAGCCTAGATATTAAACTGAAAAACTCGCATCGCTGCTACCTACATGATTAATAAAAAAAAACGAATAGGTATGTACCCGATATGGCGATAGGCTCGCCCCCTATCACATCATGGGACGGAATACGCTTGGCGAAAAGTGGGTGCACTAGTTGCGCCTCTGCCTACCCTTCGGGGATAAAAGGCGTGAGCATGCGCGCGCGAATAGGTATGTGTGAAAAGTATAGAATGTACCTACGTAAAAAATGTATCTCTTAACATTGAAATGTCTTTTGTAAAGAAACAATAAGTTAAAGAACCATCAATCTAAGATAAAATTACTGTTACTGTGAAAAGAAATCTGTCAGAGCCAAATGGTATCGTGACCGATTGGTTACAAACCAATAGGAGTTACAGAGAATTGGGAAGATTTCTGATGAGTGAGTGATGATCAAGGTGAAAGGTCACAACTAACTGAAAACCAGTGCTGTGTAATGGCTCTCTTCATTAAACAGCGTATGCTGAGATGGCCACCTATTTGCCACGGTATGGGCGCGCGTGTGGTAATGGGTATACAGTGTTTTTATTTTTTTATTTTTTGATATTTTATTAATTACCCATTAGTTTACATGTTCTTTCATCTGTGGCAATAAATGTTTCTTTCTTTCTTTCTTTCTTACTCACTGATTGAATTTTCATTCTTAAAATGCCGACGACGCCTAGATTTGTCCCGAAAATAGTACAGCTTGTTTATAAAACACTAGACGTCTGCTCATGGCTCCGCCCACGTGAAAAAGTTTTCCGGGATAAAAGTAGCTTATAGCACTCAGAAGTAATGTAGCTTCCTATTAGTGAAAGAATTTTCAAAATCGGTTCAGTAGTTTTTAAGTTTATCCATTACAAACAAATAAACAATCAAATCTTTCCTCTTTATAATATTAGTATAGATACAGCTTCTGTTTAGATAAATTTGGGTCTATGCTTCAATTATGTGATAAAACCACAAGATTGTCATTTCAAGATACATTATTGAAGCAAAGAAGCATATTATACCTCAATATTTGTATGTTTTAGATAAAGGCTATGAAATGGCAATATGTACAATACTTTTAGTTTCTGCTTGGTGGTAAGTACCTCGCATGCGTTAGTTTGGCCGAGTACCACCATAAAGAGTTTCTGCCACCATTACTGTTGTGTTCTAGTTTGAAGTACAATAATAATAATAATAAGTACGGTGAAGGAAAACATCGTGAGGAAACCTGCATACCTGAGAAGTTCTCTGAATTTCGAAGGTATGTGAAGTCCGCCAACCCGCACTAGGCCAGCATGGTGGACTAAAGCCTAAACCCCTCTCAGTTGTAGAGGAGGCGGGTGCTCAGCAGTGGGCAGTATAAAATACAATGGTATGGTATGGTATAATTTAATATCAAATATCTTAGAGTGGTGAGCATAGTGTAGTTGGGTATGCAGTGCTTTCTGATTCAAATGTTTGGTAACATCGCTACTCTTTGTAGTCGTTACGCTTACAGTCATTCAGTTGTATTTAAACCCTTCTATCCTTATTATTCTAGTTCAAAATCGCCTAACTTGTTCCAGGATTTAATACCTACACATACAACGACACTGCGCACACGGAGCGAGAACCCGACGTGATCCTCTCAGTCACGTACGAGGATGGCAAGTGGTCCAAGCCGTACTACGACTGCGGCGGCGGCAATATCTGGATGCTCACCTATACTGTACCCTTTTTCGGGTACAGTAACGGCAGCTACTTCTTCAAGTGAGTATTCTTGAAATTAACTAGGGAATTGGAGATATTTTTCACCCCTGATGCAGAAGAAATGTTGATGAGTGACGACTATGGTATAGGAGCTTCCAAAGCGATGAGCTGATTAGGACGCAGTATTTTTAAGAAAGCTAGTTCATCCCAAAAATATAGCGACATTTGTAAATCTATAAACGTGATCAAGAATCTGTTTTAGAGCCTTGGAGTCTATTTTTAGAATCAGTCAAATCAAATATGAGGCATACATAATTCTGAGGACGCGACTGTCGAAGGACGCTGTGCATTCAGAATTCTCCCGTTAGTCATTAATTATTATAATATACTGACCATTACTGTGCATGGGCCTCCTCAACTGAGAGGGTTTAGGCCTTAGTCCACCACGCTGGCCTACTACGGGTTTGCATAACATACCCTCGGAGTTCTTATGGAGATTTCTCTGATATGTAGGTTTCTTCACGATATTTTCTTTCACCCTTAAAGCGAACGATAATTCTTAACAATACACACGTAACACGTGCACGTAGCGTGGGTGCAATAATTGCGCTTCTGCCTACCCCTTTGAGGATAAAAGGCGTGAGTATGTGTGTGTGTGTCTGTACACACGTAACTTCAAGAAGACGAATCATTACGACGACTATTTGAATCACTCTATACTTCAGAATTCAAATCTAGTGTGGTCACTTTGCCATGCGATGAAAAATAACTTCTCATTATCAGTAAATTCACATACCGACTCTGTACATAAATAATCCGTTTCCCGGAGCAAAGCCTACGACCCGATCTGAAATAGTATTTTTCTCATTCACCATCTGTTCTTACTTTAATCCCAATCATATTTCTTTGATTCCGTAGGGGACCCCAGAATTTTGTAGTTATTTATGGACAGTGAACAGTGTCGGCGTTCTTTGTAGAAAGGTCTTTTGTATTCTTTGAATGAAAATAACGATTTTTTATTCTCTATACAATAGTAGATTTTTCTCGCAGCTCCGTATGTTTTAAATATCGGATACTGTATATAAATAGAAGATATTGAAGAGTAATTACGTTATCCTTAGTCCGCCATATACGTATACGTGCGTATTCTCATTTTGTGTTGAAAATTTTAGGTTAGTGCAAGCCATACAATATATTATGTATGGGCTTATAAACGTGCGTATTTATATTAATAGCTTTTGACCAGCAGTTCCAGAGATTACTTGCTACAAATTAACTTACAAACTTTACCTGTTTATAATATTAGTGTAGACTATAGATAATATATAACATATATAAACATAGACGTAATGCCCCGCATGTTAAGAATGTTAAAAATATGGTATGTTTGATTAATTAATATTTAAATTTACACATCATACGCGTAGCATTTTTCGTCCAAATCTAATCTAAATTTGTCTCTGAAAGGGCAGGGAGAGGTGCAACTCGGGCACCCACTTTTTGCCATGTGTGTTCCATCCCTTGACAAGATATTGGGCCAGCCTATCGGGCACAAATTCTAGACTCCAGGCTGACACGGAGAAAAACATCTAATATCACTTTGCCCGACCCAACCTAAAATCAGAGCGATGTCCGTAACGTGTATTTTACATTAGAAAACACTTTTAGTCCGATTGAATTTCGTCTTAATAATCTCTACATAGTATTTGGTTTGCATGCAGGAGTATTTTTTTACACAATTTAATCACAACCCTTAAGAGTAGCAACACCACTCAGTAAATTAAATTATAAAGCACTTAAGACCGTCATCGAAAGTAAGCGATAGCCTAGTTGGGAATGGAACGGTCTGCCGAGCCAATGTCCGGAGGTTCAAAACCCAAGGCACACACCTCTGACTTTTCGAAGTTAAGTGTGTATTGTTTATCAATTATCGTTCGCTTTAACGGTGAAGGAAAACATCGTGAGGAAACCTGCATACCTGAGAAGTTCTCTATAAGAATTTCGAAGATATGTGAAGTCTGCCAACCCGCACTAGGCCAGCGTGGTGGACTAACGCCTTAACCCCTCTCAGTAGTAGAGGAGGCCCGTGCTCAGCAGTGGGCAGTATATAATACAGGGCTGATTGCATTGCATTGATTGCAAGACCGTCAAATGTAGTATCATACATGCTGTAAAAAGTAGCCAATGATTGCGGGCTGTTCAAGACCTCGATGGTCGGCCCCCACTAGGGAGGCCTACGTTCAGCAGCGGACGGCGACAGACTGATTGATTGATTCTTGCTTTAACGCAGTACTATCTCACATTTCAATTAAAGATCACAATCGCTTATTTCGATCGATCGCCAAAATAGAAGATTACTGGTGGTAGGTCTCTCATATGTAAGAGCCCGTCTGGGTGGGTACCACCGCAATGTCTATTTCTACCGCCACGCAGCAGTGTGCATGCGCTGTTGTGTTTCGGTTTGAAGGACATTGTAGCCAGTGTAACTACTGGACATAATGGGACTTAACATCTAATGTCTCAGGATGACGAGCGCAGTGGAATGCCACACAGTACTTTGTAACTCAAGGTGCTGGGTGGTGTTGCTACTGTTTATGGGTGGTCGTATCGCTTACCATCAGACGAACGGCATGCTCGTCTCATCATTCAATGCAATAAAAAAAGACCAATCAGAATATATTTTTTGACACGCTTACAAATTACTTATTTTGTCGGAATCGGATCGAGGATTATGATTGGGATTGTTTATTGAAATCTGCTATTAGCCCTTTTTTATACGGGCTCGGCAAAATGACCACTGCACATGATGATAAGCGGAGAGGGGTCCTGATAGAGTGTCGACTGGCGAGCGATGATTATCCCTCGTCGGTCGACACAATTATGCCGGCCTGTTTGAACCGGGTATACACAGGCTGACCCCGGAACGCGCCACACTTACGTGAGCCACTATGGCCGGTTATAACACCTTATGTACGGTGGTCGCTATCCGGGCGGATATAAAAGATATCTTACTACCAGCAGAAGTCACCAGTCTACGTCTGTCACATTTAATTTGTCGCCATTTTCGTTGTATTTCACGTTAATAAAACAAAATTAAGATCTCCCCTTATTACCTTTATTTATTCCGTTTATTTAAAAGGGTTGTTTGCGATGCAATGGAAACACAACTCGCGTTTATGTGAATTTATTCAACAAGTATGGTGATGGGGTTTGCACGGATTCCACGAACGGACCCCAGACAACGCGGTGCAATATACAGGATGTAGCGGTTTTATCAAAATATTTCTTATGTTTGATTTTGCTCATAATTTTATATGCAACAAAAAACTACGTAAAATAAATATTTCTGTGATCAAAAAAGGTTAAGGAATGAGTCAGTAATTCCATACCATACCATACCAGCCCTGTATTATATACTGCCGACTGCTGAGCACGGGCCTCCTCTACTACTGAGAGGGTTTAGGCCTTAGTCCACCACGCTGACCTAGTGCTGGTTGGCGGACCTCACTCACATACCTTCGAAATGCCTTCGAAAGTCAGTAATTCACATTTCAAATATTGCTGTGAGCAAAAGTGCCCCTGTAATGGTTATCTTGCTATCTTTTTCTTTGCATTATTATCTTATCTTACTTCTTACTCATATTATACATGCAAAATTTTGTGAAAATGTTTGGATTTTTATATTTTTGGATGTTTGTTAGAAGTAAACGTAGAAACAACTAAACCGGACTTGGAAGAAATTTGGCTCACGGATAGATCATTTCCGGGATTAACACTTAGGGTACTTTTTATCCCGGTAATTTACTTTCATGGGAATTAATGGACATTTTTAATATGATTCTTTAAGTACATGGCGCTGGCGTCGTATTATTTATTAGGGACTTTAGTAGCGGGAAAGGCTTCTCACGCGGGCGAAGCCGCGAGCATCACATATTTTTATAAAATTTTAAATACTTACAAATTTCATTATTTATTATTGAGTGGATTTTGAAATTACTTTTCCGTGGAATTTTTTAAATTAAGAAACTGAAGTTATTAAATGTTCTCTAGTCTAAAAAAAAAAAACAAAATAAAATCTAACTCATTTATTCATTAAGTAGGCTTATATAAAAGCACGTATGACAAGTCATGACAAGGTAGAGACAATAACAAATTTACAAAAGGTACATACACCAATTAAATAATTTAAAGTACCTACATTAAATAACGAACAACCAGCACGGGCTGATAGGTACAGAGGACACGGAAATTGGGGACGGGAATAGGGCTAGGGAAGGAGAAGTGAAGCCGATATAAAAGAAAGGGAAGGAGTATCTTGACATTACGAGGAAAGGAAAGGCCACGGTCCTCGTCGGCGAGGATAAAAAGGTCCTAGCCTAGATAACCTACCAGCCTTTCAGTAGCTACCTAAGCGATGACGACCCGAAGAAGGAAGAAACTCTGGGTTTCATTTTTTCGTTATCAATTGTCATGATATTCTTCCATTTTTTTTTTAAATATATTTTACAGTTTTATTATTACGCAGGTTAACATATGCATGAATGTAGCCCTAAGATATGAAGAGAAGAGTCTAACTCTTATACAATCTCATTTTTCTTCCATTTGCCCTTATGCCATTTCAGCAATCGGCTTATTTTGTACGAGCGGCCCACCCGCTTGAAGTCAACCCCCTCTGGGAGATACATTTAAATGTCCGAGCAAGTACACGATCTTATTATCTTCCAGTACATAATCTATTTACACTGTTACAAAGATAAAACTCTTATGATAATAACCCATATCGTATTCCTACGCATACAATTCCATTTCAAGTCTTTTTACATTTAAACCAGTCCCTCATAACTTACATCCGCACAAGGGACTGTTTTGCATTGCGAAAACATTTCGCACAATTCTTCCAAATTGGCCGCAGTAACATTATCAAATCAGCATGTGTAAACAAACGGCGCTCGGCGTCGTTTTTGGCTGTGGTATTCGGTGTTAAAGCCTAGTACTCACAGCTCTACCGTGGGATTCCTGGGTATACAACGAACGTTATTTAATCCTAGTTTGATTAAACTTGTGTACGTTTTCATTGGTTGTTGGTGTTGAAGTGGTTGGTTTACTAGGTGTATCGTGAGTGTGGCTGTGGTAATATCATTGTCTATTTATCTGACAAGCAGAATGAAAGATCTGTTGTGTTCTAGCTTGAAGTAACTAGATTATGTTTAGGTATTATGGAACTTACATGCATGCATGCAATCAGCCCTGTATTATATACTGCCCACTGCTGAGCACGGGCCTCCTCTACTGGGAGGGGTTAGGCCTTAGTTCACCACGCTGGCCTAGTGCAGGTTGGCAGACTTCACATACCCTCGAGATTCTTATGGAGACTACTCAGGTATGTAGGTTTTCTCACTATGTTTACCTTCACCGTTAAAGCGAACGATAATTGATAAACAATACACACGTAACTTCGAAAAGTCAGAGGTGTGTGTGTGCCTTGAGCTTTGAACCTCCGGACATTGTCTCGGCAGACTGTTCCATTCCCAACTAGGCTATCGTCCACTCGTGAAACTTATTATCTAATTATTCTGAGAGCAACAGTAATGCATTGCCATGCAAAAGTCGAACGAGAAGTAAGTCGGTCGTCTGATACATCCACAACTGCCAATACACTACAGCAATAACGCACGTCCTCTTAAAATTACAAAATACTACATGTCACTGTCTTGCCTTTATATACCTTCAACATAGTAGCTATAAGATACTAAATAATACTAAGATGATTATACTTCTAGAAGTCTCGTAATATCTAGTACGATGTCATTCATACCTATACATTACATTGCGGTGTAATGGCGGACAAAGTCAACACGTTTGATTTAGCACAGCCCTCCCAGTCCCACTAAATATATGACAATTGATAGCTTTACTATTACTAGCGCTTTTTACAAACAAGAAGCAAATGCATAATATTTTGACGTAATTGTACAAACAAACTGCCAGGTGTAATAATGCCAAG
The DNA here is from genome assembly GCA_947568825.1 of Sphinx pinastri. Lineage (NCBI taxonomy): Eukaryota > Metazoa > Arthropoda > Insecta > Lepidoptera > Sphingidae > Sphinx > Sphinx pinastri. The sequence continues at coordinate 1,571,263 of OX387617.1, forward strand.
TCACTGAAACTACGAGAAAGCCGAAGGAAACTCAGGGTGGTATTAATAAATCAATCTCAAGTTTGAGTTACATCTCAAGTAGACATAATATATTGAACTATCAATACTTGAGATGTAACTCAAACTTGAGATTGATTTATTAATACCGCCCTCAGTAAAGCGTCATTTACTCAAGAAGGGTTTCTCGAAAGCGAGCGGCGAAAAATCGTAAGCGATTATCGTATGCGAAAACTCTCCTGTGGTTGTTTACATTTGCATAAAAACTCATAGCAATAAAGGGATATTCGGATTCGAGTGTCAAAGGCGAGATTCGCTCCTCTTAAATTGTTTACACTACAGTCAAGTACTCGTAGGGTGATATTCGCATACGTGTTTCGCCTAGTGTAAATACTATTTGGGGGAAATCCGCATGTGTTGATGCGAGCCTCGAACAAATCGTTCTATACTGACTAATGATTTTGTACGAAATTTGACATTCGAAAGGACATGTCCAAAAACGGGCCTGAAATTCTAAACAAGACAATTTATATATATTTGGATAGAACTCCTGAAAAGTAACCTTTTGCAATATTTTTTTTAATTTTAAAGACTTCCGATTTTGAGATTTATGTAGTTGTGTTTGGCTTGAAAACTACTCTTAATATGATCGTTTTTAAAAAAGTTGGTTATGAATGGAGGGGTCTAAAAATATTTTTTAATGGATCTAAGTTCCATATTTTGCCCTTTTAATATCCATACAGTTTGAGCCTTGTTAGATTTTGAGGCCCAGCACTCATACAAAAAGCGGACATCTCCTTTGAATGGCACGATTCTTATGATTTGTTTACACACATGGTGACCAAGGAGAGCTAATTAGGTGATAGATTATTGCATAGCAAGAAACTGCCGCACGTATGCGAAAAACTCTCCTTGTGTAACTTCGGCTTTAAGCGCATAATGTCTCGCTTTCAGAGCTCATAAATCCGCTCCAATATGTAGATCGGCGCAATCTGCACATCAATTAAATTTAAATCAATTTAACTCCGTAACAGTTTTAAATTTTATTTAATAATAGCAAACATTTGCGGTCAGCCAACGCGAACGTCGAAAATCATTTACAAAGAGCAATATTTTCAACCTGATTTATGTACCAGAAATACGTAATCGCCAATGTGCAATTTGAAATAAATTTCATCCGCCGCGAATGTTGTTCATTTTTGGGAAAGGCAAAAGCTATTAGTATTTTAGGTACATTAGTTTTGAGTTATAGACTCGTGATTGCATTTACGTATGGTGTGTTAGGTTCTCGATAAAAATAAACTTACAAAATTTCGTTATTTTAGACGATAATATCAATTAATACATGTTGTAAAGTCATGCTGTAGACATCCTTGTCTACAGCAAGAATTGCTGGCACAGGCAAGCGCCATGAACAACCAACGTATCTCGTTACGTCTGTTCACTACTTTTGCGGAACATTCAAATACCCTAATTTTAAGTGAACCATTACTTAAATCATTCCTTTCCATACAAAAATCATCCATACTATTTCCTCTTGCATTATTGATGTATAACGGCATCATTTATAAAGTGAACAGTATCAACAGTTTTATAAAATGACTACGTATTTATTTTCCATAAAACACCACCCAATCAACGAACAAAATCTCAATTTCCTTATCAATACATCTTAGTCGACAAAAAGCTCGGCCATTAAACACAAGAACATGTAATACGAACGCATAATTAGGAGGGAACTTGGAATTTAATGCGGACCCTCCCCGAGGGCCTAACTACCCGATGTAGAGGGACATTTGCATAATCTGTCACAGAAATGGTCGAGGCGCGTTCATCTCTTGGGAGTGGGGAGAATGGGTCAAGTTGGAAGATGTAGCGATAATTAGTTATGTACTGTTTCGGTTTTATAGGTTTGTACTAGTACAAGTAATTGGTTAACTATTTAAGAGCAGATACTATTTTATTCCGATATCGATTATACCTTTATTGGGTAGTTTACGTACTCGTGAGTCAATCTGGGTTGGTACCAACACATGCATTATTTCTTCCACTAAGCTGTTGTTATGCGGTTGGAATTAATACAGCCAGTGAAATTGCCATACAATAAAAACTCTACATATAATTCAATGCCACATAGAAATCAATATAATATTATGGCTAGGATTGCTTCTCTATATATTTATACATACACACACTTACGCCTTTTTATCCCCGAAGGGGTAAGCAGAGTCTCAACTAGTGCACCCACTTTTCTCCGTGCGTATTCCGACCCACGATGTGATAGGGGGCGAGCCTATCGCCATATTGGGCACAAATTCCAGACTCCGGGCTAATACTGAATAGAAAATCCCAATATCACTTTGCCCAACCCGGGGATCGAACCCGAGACTTCAGCGTTGCAGTCGTACCGTAATACAACTACGCTACCGAAGCAGTATATATTTATAGTATGTACTTATAGCGGGTCTTATTGTTTAGTAAAATAATTGTAGATAGCTCAAATATAGCTCCTTAAATTACCTTTAAACCGCTCTCGTCTTACAACTTACATTCAACAATCGTCTTATTTAATTATACAAAGACGACAAAAACGCTCATAACCTATGACTTACATTTACGATAGCGTCTTATCACGTCAATAAGGCTAAGTCTTTACTAGAATATATGCGCATGCTCACGCCTTTTATCCCCGAAGGGGTAGGCAGAGGCGCAACTAGTGCACCCACTTTTCGCCAAGCGTATTCCGTCCCATGATGTGATAGGGGGCGAGCCTATCTCCATACCGGGCACAAATTCCAGACTCCGGGCTGATACTGAGTAGAAAAATCCAATATCACTTTGCCCGACCCGGGGATCGAACCCGAGACCTCAGCCTTGCAGTCGTACCGTAATACAACTACGCCACCGAGGCAGTCAATATATGCGTTTTAATATTCCAGTTGAGACTGAGATTAGGGCCGAGATCAAGCCGATTTCGATTTAGTCCAAGCTCTAGTTATAAACATTGTACGAAGTGTCATGTTTAACAAGATTGCGAAAAGCGATAACGAAAAATCGATATTATAAGAAATTGTATTTAATTTGGAACTTGTTGGTTCCTATAATAAATATTTGGGTCAACGCCTCCACCCACTTAAAACATTATAGATGAATTATATACTCTCTTGCAATCAGAATTCTTTTTATAGAGATTTATGTTTATTAAAATGTCCTACTAATATTATAAAATACATATAAATGCATAACAACAAACTGAATCAAAATGGATTGAGCTATTACATAATGAAGGATCAAATTATAGTTATATAATCAAAGAAGATTTAACAGAATATCAAAAAAAGATACGTTACTTCTAACACTATATGAGGAAGAAAATATAAAATGTAAAAAAAACATCTATTCATGTTTCAATTATCTCTATTGCTAAGTAATATTTTTTTCGTTGAAATTGACAGATAAAGATGAATTTGAAAATATATTCTTTGTTTGATTTTAGTTTTTCACTTCTTGACTATGGCATAGAAACTTCTTTTAAGCCAGTGTTTCATCCGTGGTCAAATAAAGTTAACGGTCTTATTACACTGGACGATTGTGCAGCGCCTTCGCCTCGCTGTGAATTCGCCTGTGATTGGCCAATGTGCTAAGAACTTTAACTTTACCTGACTAAGAATAAAACAACCCGGCCTTAGTTACCTATATTTTACCGCATCCGCACAATTATGTTTCCGCTACTAGTACCCTACTTGTAAACTAAAAGTTTCCCGGTAATTACTCTCATACTTGCCGAACATTGTGATTTCCTCGCTCATTCTCTCCTTTTCCCGTAACATGTAATTTTCAGTGAATATAAAGTCTCTCGAACTAAAACATTTCAAGCGTCTCGTCAAAACCAACTTTCTTAGCGTCGTGTTGCGAGTCTTTGTCTACATTAACTAGGTTTTATGGTTTCGCTCGCATGAGTCCTTTGCCGAAATAAGTTCCAGTACACATAAGACCTTTTCAGAAATAAGTTCCAGTACACATCTTCAAGACTAAAAGTAGCCTATGCGCCAAACTTCATCAAAATCCATGCAGCGGTTTCTGAGTCTGTTTCTAACATACAAACTTTAATTAATTATATGCCTAGAATGACACTGAACGTTTCAAAAGCAAAATAGAGGCGAATAGTTCCCCACTAAATGAGTTCGAGTGAATTATTTTTTCTTGTTTTTCATGGTTATAATTATCTCCCCGTTTTAATAGAAACTATGTAATAACTGGTATCATTATGCGCGCACACAAGGATACGCAGAAAGATGCAGCGATAGCGTATGACAACAGCTGTCACGCATACTAGCGTAAGAAAAGTTGGCCTGTTTGTTTTAGTTTCATTGCAACGCGTCGCTCTATCTAGGTATATAATTAATCAAAGCATACAAACATCTACAGAAATTATTACATGTATAGTAAGAGAGCTGTTCGTCAAGCTTGTTATTTTAGTTCATCAACCGATATACTGATGCACCATTAGTTTTTTGTAAACGTATGAGCGCGGATACGGTATTTTTTATTATTATTACTCAACTGGAGTATTTGGGTAGCATAATGATTTTCTACAATAATTTTAAAACATTAACAACTTCATAGTGATGTATCTCAATTATGTCGGCTGTGCGAATTTGTCTCTCGTAGGAAAAGATAAAAGAGAGAAACCTCAGTTTATAGCTCACTTCAAGCTAAAATCCAACATTACATAAGAAATAAAACAATTTTCTCAAGTGAATCTAAACGGGCCGTGAACTCGGTGTGAAAGTAAACGAGCAGCAGCGGTTCTGAGGCACATTAACATTGTAAAATATATTTAACTTCAATACTTTTTCTTCAAAGCATGAAAAAATCTACTCTTTGTGATCTTTTTTAACGGAATGATAATATAAATATCGTGTTCCTTGCGATGATTAGCACAGGGCGTCTATAATATCTCGAATAGTCTGGAGAGTGATTAGAAACAATCTAGCACGATTAATGAACACTGAAAAATACAATATTATCACACTAGTTTTACAGATTTCAAGTAAATTTTATTTGACCGTATTATTAACTACGACTGTACATAGTACTCATTTTATTACCATTATTTGGGGGCATAGATTATAGTGTGACTTGAGTATTAGGTCGGCTTATACATTTATGTATCGAGAAGCATGTATCAGGAAGCGGTGAAATCGGCCTTAAAGGTTTTTACGCCGTTGTATTATATTATACTCCACTGAATTAAGCCTAACACAAGTTTACGCCGTTTATCGCTAAAGGGATTGGCAGAGGTGCAACTATTGAAACCACAGTTCGCCGAGCTTAGTTCCGCCTTAACGCGAGTCTACGCTACACGGCACAAATCACAAACCTATGAAACTTATATTTTGAATATTAATGTTGGTTACCTATTTTGAAAATCGAACATAGAACACTGTAGTTCACAACTCATGCACTCTCATTAAAATAATAAAGCGAAAAATTCTACAGTTTTCCACTAACCTTACCGTACTTTCTATATTATAGTGTGTGAGCAGCTTCTTTTGAAAGTAAAATGCTTAAAATAATTTAGCTCAGTTTTTACAACCACCTTGACCATTATCGCCCCCTCTGGGGTATCAGGCAATACTTAACAGTGTCATAGTAATTTATCAGTGCTGGTAGTATATTTATATCGGCCCGAATAGCCACCACCAAATCCACCATAGACTTTTGGGACTCGCGTTCCGGGATCAATATGGATCCGGCTTCAAACAGATCGGCATAAATATATCAACTGACTAATGACTGACTCCATTTACCATCAAGTATGGGTCACTTAGAGCGGCGATAGCTTAGTTGGGAGTGGAACGGACTGCCGAGACGAATATTCGCTGGTTCAAAACCCACGGGCACGCACCTCTGACTATTCTAAAAAGTTATGTGTGTATTCTCTGTGAATTATTGCTCACTTTAACGGTGAAGGAAAAACATCGTGAGGAAACCTGCATACCTGAGAAGTTCTCTATAAGAATTTCGAAGGTATGTGAAGTCTGGCAACCCGCACTAATCCAGCGTGGAGGACTAAGGCCTAAACCCTCTGAGCTGTAGAAGAGGGCCGTGCTCAGTAGTGGGCAGTATATAATACAGGGCTGGTATGGTATGGTATAGGTCTTGTCATGCCCAATGTGGTGTCAGCGCAACACTTTTTCTAGCATGTTGCAGACACAATTTGAGTTTGACGATTGTGTCTGATGTTTTATTACATATCTATCTACCTTACATATCTATTACGACCTACAGTATCGTATTAATTTATCTAAATCCGGAAGTTTAAATGTGTTCTAAACTCGAAATAACCTAATTACTTACGAACTTACTCGAAGATTTTCGGCGTCGGCCCCGGTTATAATCCGTTTACATTTAATTAAAGGGATTGGTCCCGAATTCGGATGACAATCGCAATTGATTCTGGTCTGTTTGTTGGTATTTTGGTCATTATAACAAGTTTGGCTGTCATGATTAGCTTAAAGATTATAAAAAGTTTTACGTTGAAGGGCCGAGTTATATTTCTGTAATTTTCCTCAAGTTTGCCTTTTTTATATTTAAAGTAATTTATCTCTTCCATCAACTGACTAAACGGTTAATTGGGCTGGTCTACATCCTACCGCTAAGCTGCCTGGAGTAATGCAAAATGTCAGTCGACCGCTAACTCCTTAAAACTAAAATATTATCTAACCTATACCCTTTTTTTTTACCCATTTCGCGGGGAAAAAACGCGTTATCGCTACCACCACTAGGGGGTCAGTGGAACGGTTATGTCGGTTTCACCGGTCTTACAGTCCAATGTCGACACTTGGGAGTATAGCATCATCCAAGCGAGCATTGGACCGAGTCCCTAGCCCTATGTACACCCTACACCGGCATACCAACCAAAACCCGCGGTGGCTTTCTTCGGCGCATACGCCCGGGGTATCTTGTTGCACTAAGATATCTGCACGGGGCCGCCCCTGCGCAATGCCACATTGCGGCCCATCTCTATACAAGAGGACTCAGATGCCCCCAAACTCTAAAGGACGCTTATTGCGTCTACGACAGCGGGAGACCGACCACCCGCATTGTCGTCCACCTCGAAGTCACTTGAATTGGAGTAAGCAGCCCTTCACTGCTCGCCCCGCGACTTTCTCTAAGCTCCATTTAGTCGCCTCTTACGACAGGCAGGGGATGCCGTGGCGGAATTCTGAAAACACCACAAAACATCTCTGCGGCACATTAGGGGCTCCTCGCTTGTAAGAGGGCACTCGCAATATTTTTATACATACACACTCACGCCTTTTATCTGGGGCGAGCCTATTGCCATATCGGGCACAAATTCGAGACTGCGGTCTGATATTGAGTAGAAAAATCCAATATCACTTTGCCCGACCCGGGGATCGAACCCGAGACCTCAACATTGCAGTCGTACCGTAAAACAATTACGCCACCGAGACAGTACCAGGCAGACGAAGCGTCTGCTAGGGTCATGATTTCGAAGGGAATCTTGACATCGCGATGTAGTAATTAGGTCGAACTATACAGAGCTATCTATTGTCGACAAGCGTAAACAGTTTAAATGTTAAGGTTTGCTACACTTATTGATATTCATTTAAGTAAACAGTGAAAATTTGACTTCAATTAATATAAGCTATTATTTGTAAAAGTATACAATATTACTTTTGCATCTGGAGTCTGAGACCTTTTACTTACTTAAGCCGGGCCGAACCACGTACCAGGTGCAGTTATTGAAATCTTTTTTTTATTCCCGACGTTTCGCCTACAGCCTTCATGGTCACGGGGCGGACTATTCGAGAGAACTTTTATAATATCAATGTTGATAATTCGCGCAACCACAATAAATCAAATTATAGTTATATTTTATTTATTTTCACCACAGAGGTACCAGTGGGATCGACATAGACCTCCGTCGTGTGGACATCGACCAGTGCCCCCTCAAGCCTGGTTCAACGCAGCTCAACATCTTCGCAGGAACTGACAAGTGCAAGACTGCTACCACAGAGGTGAGATGCGTTCTATAATAAACTGTATTATATGTGCGTTAGAATGTAATATAGATAAATCAAACAATATTTTGACGCTTATCTTATGACAGATATTTTATTACTTACGTAATAAATAAATTTAGTAATTTAGTTTTCATCTCTTTTTAACGTATAACGTTGAAAAGTCAGAAATCTATATAACTTATTATAATAATAACAGAAGAACTCAAAGGAATTTGGTTTTAATAAATATCATGTCTGATATTAAATAAACCAAAAAATGGTATAAATATTTTAATACCACACCGCCTTAGTACAGCTAGCGTACTGCGCTAATTCTTTCCGGCACTAAGCTCTCCAGAGGATGACTGGCGGAAATCTTTCTAATACCTTCCGGTAGACTCTTCTGAAAAACAAGAAAAAAACATCGTCTCTGTCATTCTTGTGCAGATAATCCTAGACTATTTTAGTACTGTTACTGGTTTGTTTAATGCAGAATCCACTTGTTTCTATAATTCCATGTATTTCGTAGATCGGGATCTGAATATTATAGTTTTATCGATTTTTGTCGCCAATTTTACTTTTACTAACACAAAATAATGCAAAATCTAAATAAAATAAAAGCATTTATTAGTCATGTAGACATATAAAAGCACTTATTATGTCATGACAACGTAGACAATATAATAACATTTTACAATGGTACATAAACGAATTAATTAATTGAATTAATATGCTTAGAAAAATAATTGGTAAGAGAATCGAAGGTATATTAAGTCTGCCAACCCGACCAAGCAAGCGTGGTGGACTAAGGCCTAAGCCCTCAGTAGTATAAAAGAGCACCGCGGCCAGCAGTGGAACCCCAAAGAATACTGGGCTAGTATTATAAATCGAATCGTATACTAAACATATCAAATACCCACCAATTTAAGAATAAAAGAGTAAATTGCTTTTTCATTTGGCAAATACTCAATATTATGGTAAACAGCTCACGTATGAACCGACGTTTTATTCAAATAACGCTCTAGATATCTCTCTATAAGCAAATACTATTTCTAGATCACGATTTACATATACCTATACAGTGTGGAAGGTCTTGTATGCGAGAGGCCGAGTGGGTACAGAATTCGGATCTGTTTATTTGTAACAAGTATTTTACTTACTTGAGAAGTTCTCTAAAAGAATCTCGAAGGTATGTGAAGTCTGCCAAGCTACTACACTAGGCCAGCGTGGTGGACTAGTAAATAAGACCTAAGCTCCCTTGTTTGTAAAGGAGGCGCGTGCTCAGTAGTGGGCAGTATATTATAATACAGGGCTAGTATGGTATGGTATTGTGCAATTGTCACTTTGAATTATGGCCTGTAATTACAATTATTATGAAAAAAAATGTCTTGTAATGTCAGTGCCATGACGGTGGTAGTCTAAGATACTGAGTGGTTTAAATTTAATTATTGTGTTGCTTACCTACCTGTTTAGAAATCCAGTGTTCGTTATTCTTGTTCTGATAGAAAATTGAGTTTACACGAGGTAATCTGTAGAACTTATATGCCGATTCCATAATTTATTACACTCAACATCAGGCAGGTTCGTAATAACTATCATAATACGCTTTATGTTTTTTTTTTCACTTGATTTTATATCCGGTTTTTTTTTACCAAAGCCGAATAACAAGCTAAAGCTAGCTATATATATTTCATTATGCATTAATATTACATCATTTTTTGTATCATGCTGACGAAGTGTGGCCATAATAGAGGTGTGAGTGTTGACAAGCTCAGACATTTCAATTTCCAATAATAGCATACCAAAATCATATTCCGTTACGTATCACTTCGGGAAAATATATACGGGGGCCATGAGACTAGCGATTCATTATATTGCATTGGAAAATGTATGAACTTAGTAGGTTCACCAATCGGGGACATTATTTTATTGAATTTTTGTGTTTGGGGGAGTTTAGGGGAAATGTTTAGGGGAGGCTTCAGCAGTAAACATCATATGGCTGGTGATGACTGGTTTTTCCTTATGTTAAAAATTTAGTTTAAAATACACACACACACTCACGTCTTTTATCCCCAAAGGGGTAGTCAGAGGCGCAGCTAGTGTACCCACATTTCGCCATGCATATTCCGTCCCATGATGTGATCGGAGGCGAGCTTATCGCTTTATTATTATATATGAAAATATATAATTATACAATAATGGTTTTAACATCAATTAGAATGGAGCTGTTGAAAACAATCGAAATATAAACTAGTTAAAATTATTATCATAAGATTATGTGGTATTCAGACTTAGTGACAAAGTAAGAAATTCGGAAATAAGAAGGAAAAGTAAAGTAACAGATGTAATAAATCGTATGGAACACTTGAAATGGGGATGGACAGGACATATGCTACGCTGCAAATCAAACAAATGGAGTAAACAAGTAACGTTATGGTACCCAAGACAGGACACGAGGCGACAGGGGCGTCCGAAAACAAGATGGAAAGACGATATCCGCCAAACCTTAGGGCCATACTGGACAAGAGTTGCAGAGGACAGAGTTCAGTGGAGAGAGCTGGAGGAGGCCTATGCCAAGAGGCACGCTGATTTACGATATGTAATATGATAGTTCGAAATTGTAAATATGTAACTGCTAAATTCGGAATAAAAAGGCTTTATTATTATTATTATTGTGTGATATTCAAAACCCTATCTAATTTATAGCGAATCACTCCTCATTTTATCTCGCTCCGTGGTCTCGCTAGATAGCGAGCTAGTTCATAGCTCTGTACACTTGTTTTATCATTTTATTTCTTAATGCACTCTGCGAAACTTTTTACTTTGTGGACAAGTTTGACGTCGTAAAAGTGAGACCTCAAATCAAAACTTTGCTGCTGTTTTAAACTATGAAGCAACGTACGTGTAGTTGGTGAGATTAGTATTCACTTGAAATCATATACGTTGTGGGGCTTCATATAGAACTACCTTTTGCTCACGGCTCCGCCCGCGTGAAAAAGTTTTTCCGGGATAAAAGTCCCGCTTTATATTTTCCCGGGATAAAAAGTAGCCTATGTCCTTTCTCAGGCTCTAGACTATCTGTGTACCAATTTTTTTTCCCCTTGAATGACGAGACGAGAGCATGCCGCTCGCCTGATGGTAAGCGATACGACCGCCCATAAATAGTTGCTACTATTAGCAACACCATCCAGCACCTTGAGTTACAAAGTACTATGTGGCAATCCACTGCGCTCGTCATCCTGAGACATAAGATGTTAAGCCTCATTATGTCCAGTAGTTACACTGGCTACAATGTCCTTCAAACCGAAATACAACAGTGTAGGCACACTGCTGCTTGGCGGCAGAAATAGACATTGCGGTGGTACCCACCCAGACGGACTCTTACATATGAGAGACCTACCACCATTCATTTCATTTTCATTTAAATCGGTTCAGTAGTTTAGGCTTGAAAGCACGACAGACAGACGGACAGACAGAGCTACTTTCGCATTTATAATATTAGTAAGGATTTTAAAGCATTTCAAAGGTAGTATGGTAGGTATTCTAACAATTCCTTAAGTGGTGGCTCGATTAGGATGGTAATATTTACCAAAAAAGGGTCAAGAAGTGGCAGCTGGATTTAAGTATTGCAATGAAAGTGTAGAAACATTTAAAATGCTTATTTAGTTAACAATAGTAACGCACACATCCAATAAAAGGTATCTACTTACTCCAAATTTTGGTTCTCCAATCGTTTAGCTAAAACCCCGCTAAAGATCCTAAAAATGAAACTACCTTTGAGAATTTTGGAGATAAACCCCTCGCTTCCATATGCAGCTACATAAATATCACACAATATTGAAGGGACCACGAGAAAACACCGCTTTGGCACATTGGAGGTCGGCCAATCGCTTCTTGGAATTAATGGTCGGAACATCTGAACTGTTACACTGCCCAAATACAATATGATCCTAATATTTAAAATCGGGCAGGGCGCTTGAAGTGCCAAAATCTATATGCTTTAAATATCATTCAATTTGAGGGACTATAAAACTTTCAAAAGCTTCTTTGGACTTTGGAGTAAACATCTGTGAAAATAGCTGAATAGTTAGTGTTTTCGCGAGGGACTGATCAAAGCTAAGGTTTTCACGATGATTCGATGGTAGATCGTTTTTCTAACTGAATAACGAGACGAGTAATCGGATTTCTCTTATACGCTGTTCCATATTCTCAATACCGTACAATGTACAACTTTGATATAAATAATTATTTATCAAATCATAATAGACACAATGAGTGGACGATAGCCTAGTTGGGAATGGAATGGTCTGCCGAGACAATTTCCGCAGGTTCGAAACCCAAGGCAACACACCTCTGAATTTTCGATGTTACGTGTGTATTGTTTATCAATTTACGTTCGCTTTGACGGTGAAGGAAAACATCGTGAGGAAACCTACATCTTTGAGAATTCTCTATAATAATTTCGAGGGTATGTAAAGTCTGCCAACCCGCACTAGGCCAGCGTGGTGGACTTAAGGCCTAACACCTCTCAATAGTAGAGAAGGCCCGTGCTCAGCATTGGGCAGTATATAATACAGGGCTGGTTGCAGTGGTTGCAAAGCGCTCGTAACTGATACAGTAGATATTAAGTCTCTTAATGCCCAGTAATAACACTGACTATATTAATATTGTGTAAATACTATTATTATTGTATTCAATAATAGGGCCACTAATAAATACATAAAAACTATCTAGAGATCTAAACTATCATTTTTAAAGTTTTATTACATCGTCTTAATTTACTATTATTATACTAATTTCAATTTAAAAAGAAAATGTAGTTAATACTAGCTTTTGTTCGCGGCTACTTCCGGGTGATATAGTTTTTCTCCGATAAAATCCCGCTTTTCTTATTATTTTATTAAAAATTATATGCTATTCCAGACTATAATTTATCTCTGTGCCAAATTTTATCGAGATTCTTTCAGCCATTCTGCCGTAATTGAGTAAGAAACATCCAAACTTCACATGTATAATACAAAAGATAATCTGTGGAACAGCAAGTTACTCAGTCCATCCATACCAGCCCTGTATTATATACTGCCCACTATTGAGCACGGGCCTCCTCAGCTACTGAGAGGGTTTAGGCCTTAGTCCACCACGCTGGCCTAGTGCGGGTTGGCAGACTTCACATAACTTCGAAATTCTTATAGAGAACTTCTCAAGTATGCAGGTTTCCTCACGATGTTTTCCTTCACCGTTAAAGCGAGCGATAATTCACAAAGAATACACACATAACTTTTTAAAAAAGTCAGCGGTGTGTGCCCTTGGGTTTTGAACCTGCGGACATACGTCTCGGCAGTCCGTTCCACTCGCAACTAGGCTATCGCCGCTTATGCCAATTGAGTTTTCATAATTATTATAGTAATTATGAAAACTCAATTCGGTATGTAAAGTGATTTTGAGACATACTTTTTTATCTTTTTATTTTGTAGAGTGGTCCTTTTTAAGAAACTAATTTGCTCCTTTTTGTATTCCAAGCGATATATTCTTTTATATATATTTTTAAACTTTTGAACGCGATGACGTCACAAAGTAGGCAGAATAACTATGTCCTTTGCCAAGTTTTCACGGGAAAAAATAAAAAAAAATGTTTGTACCTTTTTTGCAACAGTGACAGTCTGGTGACAGTTGACTGTTGAAGTATTGGCATTTGGCGCAATTAATCAGTACAAAAAGTTTCTAAACTATTTTGTTCCCTCCATCCTTGTAATAATTTAGCATTATTACCTAGTTTCTGTCTGAATTCCCAACTTGCAGGATTGTGCATTGAAATCATATTTTATCGATTGAAGATCAAGTGACGGAGACGGTGAAGTTTCTCGGCTTAACATAATGAATCGATCAACGACACTTTGTGCTAAGTGCTTTGTACCATCGTGTACCAACACCACTTCAAATAGCCGCAATAAAGTGTTTGTTCTCGTAAGAGAAGACGTGAAAAAAAGATGGTGTCAGGAAACAAATATAAAGTACAAACCTGGACAGCGTTTGTTTTGTTGCGAAGATCATTTGGATGTAAGTACTATTATTATTATAGTCTACCTACTGCCACGAGGCTTTAGTTACGTTAATTTTGAAAGCCAAGGGTTAATTTCTAATTATTGGCATGTTGCAGCTCGAACAAGATTTGGAAAATTATCAGTTTTGGAAATTTACGAACAGTAGACCAAAACTGAAATCTACTGCTAAGCTGCGCAAGAAGAAAGATATGCCGTCTTGCAGTAAAAATGTAAGTTATTTTAAGTCCATAATGGCAAAATGTCATATATAATAAATCTTATTAAAAAACTAATAAGTAATTTTTTTAGGAAACAACTGCCAATGACAATAATTCGAATTTGAAGTTACTGCTACTTAAACCTCTTGAAAATGTATCCACACCACAAACCAAGGAGCGAACAAACCCTAGTAAGATGCAACAAGAGACAAAAATTAAAGATATGTGCACTATTAGACCAACAGTTACATCGGCATCAACACATCCAGTGAAAGTAAGATTTAACTATTTATATATACATGATATTTCAGAAGTAGATAATAACAAGGCAAAAGAAAATTTACAAATCTACCTTGACCAATACTTTGTTATAAATAATATTGGCAATATTGTGACTAGTGGTTTTATAATTTGTAATTTTGTATACCTAATGTTTTGCAATAACATGGACAGTATTGGACAAGTAAAGATCTTCAAATTATTTTGTGATTCCTGAGAAATGCTAAATATCAGATAGAGGTTAAAATTTTAGTTTCAAATGGTGTAAATAGGAAGTGATTTTTAAAATTAAGTGTTTATTTTTTATTTTAGATTGATGCTGCTACCCAGTGTACTGTAAATGCAAAGGACAAGAGTACTTCTACTCAAGACTTACTATTAGCAAAAAAAATGCTTTCAACATCATCAACCTCATCATCGTGTTTAGTTACATCAAGCCCATCATTATATGGCTGCACTTCTGACACAGAATCTACTGTGACATTAAGCAAAGGTCAACCTGACCTCAGTGCCAGAAAACAAATGCTACAATTTATTTATAACGATCCAAAGGCATACCTAGGTTTACCAAAACAATATCTTTGGGTAATTAAATACATTGTTTCACAATCTGAAACCAATACAACTGATCTAGACCTGATAATAACACTAATTAAAATAAAATTAAATGACCCAGTAAATAGGCTATGTGATCAATTTCAAATTTCACGGGTCTCTTTTTCAAAATCAATACATAATGGAATACAAGAGCTAGCAAACTTTTTTCAAAATTTAATATTCATGCCTTCTGCAACTCAAATAAAACAAAATCTACCATTGGCTTTTAAAATCCGATACTCTAATGTAGCACTGTTATTAGATGCATTTGAAATAGAAATACAGAAACCTCATAACCCTATGAGGCAAGCACAGACTTGGTCGCAATATAAGAGTGCCAATACCATTAAATATTTAATAGGTAGCACCCCAAATGGCTTTATTTGTTTCATTTCAAAAGGTTATGGAGGCAGGATCTCTGATAAGGCATTGGTGGAAAAAAGTGGCTTAATTGACTACCTCAATGTAAATACAGTCATTATGGCTGACAGAGGGTTCAAAGAAATTGAGTCCCATCTCATGACAAAAAATATTAAGCTTCTACGCCCTCCAAGCGTGTTTGCATCAACCAAGCCTAGCAAAGAGGATGTTATAAAAACAAAAATTATTGCTAGCTTAAGAGTACACATAGAAAGGGTGATCAGGAGAGTTCGAGAATATAGGTTTTTGAAACCCCACTCTGTAATATGTCACAAGCATTTAGGTTATTTGGATCATGTGGTATTAATTGCATGTGGTTTGATTAATCTACAGGGTGAAATAATAAAATCTGAATAATATAAAGTTGTTTTATTTGTCATGTTTTTGCACTAATAACAATTTTTCTATAAACATAAGTTCTCCAAAACATTAAAGCCTGATTAATCAATTTATGAGTATAATCATGGTCATATTCAACCCAATACAAAAAAATTTTTTTTGTTTCTTCAAAGCTTGGATCTGCTACACAAAACAACCCTCTTTTTTTATTTGCTGCAAGCATTTGTGTCTGCATTTGGGCAATGTATTTACTTTTTATTACATCAGCATCCACATATTGTTTAAAGTTCTTTTTGGACCCAGGGCATTTTATTTCAACAATGAAATCATCTCCTATCCCATCGGGTGATGCACCCACAATACCATTTATAAGTATAAACCCACAGGGCTCTATTTTTTTATTTATTTCTTTTTCTATTTCTTTAATAACTAAAGATTCTAATTTTTTACCCCGTTTCATGAAAAGAGTTTCAGGAACTTTATATCCTCCTAAAATTTGTTGCACTAATGTACCATCTGTTTTGCACCGGGATGCTTCAAATATTTTTGATGCTGTTATTCGGCCCTGTCTTACACTATGCCACAGTTTTGTATGTACTTGGTTGAGTGTATTAATATTTATAACATGAATTACACTTGGTGTTATTTTAGTATTTAAAAATTCTAAATACCTTTCAAAATCATCATCATTTTCTTTTAAATATTCAATCGTTAAATCAAATATATTGTAACTTTGCTTTGGATTAACAAAAGATGTGATTAGTGAATTTGTTGCATTATGATTTTTACACTCATCTAAAAACTTAGTTAAAATTTCAGGGTTCTTCGGAGCCAATTTTATTTTCTTTGAATTTGGAAACACATCTTCGCTTTTTATTGGATTGGATTTTAATCCTGACATTGACGGCTTTTTCCAATAACATTGGACTGATGTGGATGGTGGCTCACTACTTCTTTTTTCAAGCCAAAATAGAAGTACAAGTGTATGTTTACATCCACCAGCAGATGCAGGACAACTATCACAATGTGCCAGTTTAATTAAATTATTTTTTTCATCAATGTGAATGTTAACAACATATTGTTTCACAGAAACTCTATGTTCTGGCACTACCTTAGCCCTAACAATGCATTCATCTTGACATCGTTTCACTTCAACATAGCCAACGGCAGTATCCACGTAAGATTCTCGAGATGACCTGAAGCAAATATAAAAGACAATATTTATAATTTTGTTGTTAATAGAAATACATAACCAAAATTAAGTTCTAGTACATTATCATTATATTCAGACAAGCAAGTATATTTACTTACATCAGAGCTTTAGCTCCTCGTATTTCCGCAATATTGTGATTGTCGCTATTATTCATGAATTCTAAGATCATAATAGTATCCAATTTTGGTAAGTTTGTAGAATCACAGCGCACAAAGTGATCCATATTTTTCAACAAATCCAATCAGTAGGCAGCAATTTCCTTTATGAAAGCGATGGTCAACAGTATGAAAGTGAGAATCGGAGTCCGGGGGCAGAAAACAAGTCGTAAATAAAGATTTGAATCCAAAGTTACTTAGCACAAACGCAAATGGAGAAACCAAAATCGTGTTATTGTTTTGACATTTGAAAAATGACGTTTGAAATATGACAAAGAATTATAGACAATATAGCTCTTTTTTTTATAATAAACATGGAAGATAACTTTTGCAGCCTACTTTGTGACGTCATTTAGAGGTCAAGTAAAGGTCAAAAGGAATTTCATATTTTCGTGAAAATAACTACAATCTTTTACATTTAGAAGCTAGAATCATAAAAATATTGCTTAGAAATGTTATATTTCGAAATGGTTTTCAAATCAACATTATTTTTGTTTTACTTTACATACCGAATTCAGTATTCTGTAACGAGCCCACCAAAACGTAATAGCTGTCTGGATCGGGGTTGATTCCCCATTCCTTTTGTTCCCGACACAGATGTAATTAATTTGTCTTCCTCTCCAAACCAAGCGTGTAATTACATCAATCTAGATGTGATAGAACGTCGCGCCACACGATTTGGTGTGATATCTTGGCAGTTAGAAGCTATTACGCGATCAATGTAGCATCAGCTTAATCAGTGACCTTCGTATGTTCAAGGTCGGATCGAGATTGATTAATGGATCAAAAATGTTTAAATATTTAAACATGATATAAACTCACTGAATTAACGCTAGTTACAAGGACCGCTTAAACCAACGCGAGGTCCAGGGAGAGAGCAAAAAAAACTCCATGATTAAAAAAATAACCCCCAAAAGCGCGTGGCCCCCGGGCGGTTGACCTCCTTCTAAGGGCGCCACTAAGTCGTCTTATAACGCCCAGTAGCTAGCTACATGGACTTATATCCTCTAATGTCTAAACCGATACCCATTCATACTCGCTTTACATTGCCGACAGAAATAAATTAAAGGAGTGCCATTGCATCATCTCAAGCAAATCCACAGCAGTAATCGCAACAGGCATCATAAAACACTTTATCCAGTACGTGCAACAATTAAGGGTAAAAGCCAAAATCTCATGCAGCAATTAGTAACCCTTGAGCGTACTTTGAACTTAGTAGGTAGAGATTTTTTTTATTGATTTAATGTTCAGGTGGAATTGTCGCTCACTTGAGCTAGTGATAGTAATTATGCTGAGGTACGGAGTTGAAATTTAAACTAAACAAAATATGAGGTAAAACAATTTTTGTCACGATTTTCCTAACATGATTTGCGGGGGATTGATTACCTTAGAAAGGATTAACGTCAGGAAATCTTTCTGCAGCTTTTGTTAAAATAATGCACTGCCATCTGGACTGTATAGTCCCTGATACATCCCACCCTTTTGACGTAATATATATAAATTTTAGGATGTACGTAACATATTATGGTTATAATAATATTCCAAACATAACAGCGTAAAGACCGCTCCAAAATATTTAATATCCGCTACTGCCAGAGACAATGCTAAACGTTGTAACGCATTACTTATGGTTAGATCACGTTTATGGCCACGTTGAACGGTTCTGCTATTTTTATATATTCTATTTTATATCCACAGTGTTTATTTTCACAGTAGTTCCAATACGTGATGTGGACATTGTCAAGCCAGCGTTATCACATATCAGGTCAAGTCTCGTTCCACTCGAATGTAGATGCAATTAAATAACATGTATATTAACATAATGCATTTGACTTAGTTTTTACGTACAATCCCGATCAAGTCACTGTAGTAGTCTGCTTCATTCTATAAATATAATTTTCTATTGTTAATCCACCTTGCTATCAGTAACTTGATTGAGATGACTTTACTTACGTTTTTAGATGAAGTATCAGGCAATTATTTACCATCAGGTACACTATAAGCTCTCTTTCATATTTACGCATACGCATACTCACGCCTTTTATTCCCGAAGCGGCAGACCCACTTTTCGCCGTGCGTATTCCGTCCCATAATGTGATAGGGGGCGAGCCTATCGCCATATCGGACACGAATTCCAGACTCCGGGCTGATACCAAATAGAAAAATCCAATATCATTTTGCCCGACACGGGGATCGAACCCGAGGCTTCAGCATTGTAGCCATACCGTAATACAACTACGCCACCGAGGCAGTCTTCATATTTCCTATACTGAAAAGAAAACTAGTTTAAATGTACCTCTTATACAAGTCCAAACTTAAAAGTCTATAACCATACATTATTTATAGACTTTCCTACTGCTCACCCCTTTCACTACACAAACAATTCCAACAAATCCAAGGTTGAAACTATTTGCTACGTCGCGGCCGTATCGCTGATTCGACAATTTATGAAAATCCCGCGCCCGGCGATCAGATTTACAACTGAGCCGTGACTCTGTGTTTATACGCTATAACGATACATTTGTCTCTAGTTTTGTGTTCATATATCTATAAATTATGTCGGCTTCGTGCCGGTTCGTAATAGAATTGAAACGATGTGACTGTTTCTAGTATTGATAGTTGAAATGTTATGTTTCTTGTGGTTGGAGCTGTACTTTTGTAGGCATGAGTTAAATTTCAACATGAAGTTTTCTTCTGAATTATTTGTTTTTGCAGAATATATAAATTCAAATTTTAAGACATCAAAAAGAATACGATTTTTATGGTTTTTAAACATCATCACAAAAAAAATATTGTTGGAAATACATTACACGTTCCAGATGTGTTATATAATCAAAATAATGAGACAAAAAAGTATTTTAGCTTTTAAATTCAAATAACAGTTGGCAGAACCTGCGTCACAAATTACGCAAAGTACTCAAGCCCATTATTGTAATTACTAGATAGCAGGATATCCGTCGACTATAAAACACGTTGATATTGTTGGGGATTTAAACAAATCATGATAGCAATAATGCATCGTTTTTTACAAATGTTTGATCAAGATCATCATCATCGGCCACATGAAGTCCACTGCTGAACATAGCCCTGACCTAAAGATTTCCAGACGGACCTGTCAAATACGATAAACTAGAATCCTACTAATATTATAAACGCGAAAGTTTGTAAGTATGGATGTATGGATGTTTGTTACTTTTTCAAGCAAAAACTACTGAACGGATTTCGATGAAATTTAGCACACGGACAGATCATGTCCTAGATTAACACATAGGCTACTTTTTATCCTGAAAAAATATAAAGCGGGATTTTTATCCCGGAAAAACTTTTTAACGTGGGCGGAGCCGCGGGCAATACCTAGTGTATTATGAAGATCAATTACAAGTGGTTATTTTGGCACAATTTGTATAACCAAAAATTAAAACATGCGTCGGTAATTTATTCTAAGCGCCACAACTCCGGCAGTTTAGAAATTGCATTACAAAACTACTTTTTATTGCACTTGTTGCGCTGAGATATAAGATGTTAGGTCTCATAATGCCCAGTAATTGCTCGGGTATAAGTTAAACTAGATATTGACTGGGTTTGCGCGTTGTTACTTGGGGCAATTAAGATATAATGTTATAAAATAATACTAGAATATTATTATTTTACAACAGCCAACTAGTGAAGCATACTATGAGACTTAATAATATGTTGCAGTATGACAAACAATTGTAATTTTTTTGACTATTTTTTAAATTAAAACTAAACTAAGTACAATTATTTACAAACAACATCAAACAAAAAAATCAAACACCCTTTCAACCAGCAATGTAATGACTGATAGTAGATAATTGAAAAAATTAAGGTTTAAAAATTAATCCAATATAAAAGAAAAATAAATATATTATTTCTCACGTCGAAGTTATTTTAATATAATTAACCGGATGTAACAAAAAAGTCTACGTAACACTTTTGTAATGAAGCTGGAGTGAAAGCTCTTAGCTAATTAATTCTACGTCCCCATGACTTTCTTAGAAATGTCCGAGAACAAACATAAACAGCGACAGATAATCTTTTATTCCAACAGGAAGTTTGTAAATAGGCTAAGTCCCGTATTTATTTATGTCGACAAGTTTTCATTTCGGAACCGAAACACATCCCGCCAATCTATCCGGGAAATAAAAAGGAAGGGATCGGGAGTTGAACACGTGCATCCAACTTTGTTTAAGAAGCTTAAAGGTCTCGATAAAATACGCATTGTTTTTCTTACAATTTTTTTCTGAATCAACGGTTAGTTTGTCTTTTAAAGATATTGTGGATCTAAATGTTAAATATATAGGTATATTATATGATATTTTAAAACACTTATTTTAGTATATGAAAGACTGTTTGGTTACGCATCTAATAATTTAAATAGTGGTCATCATCTAGAGGCGTGTACACGGTAATAAATGTATAGAGTATGTTGCCACAATCCTTTGTCCAATTTTAGGCTAAGTTTCAAGTACGTTCCTTTCTCAGATATCGACCGATCTATTATACCGTTATGAAATTAAAATAGTAATTACGCCAAGTACAAGTGCTTCGGCTTTTCTGTTCAGTATCAGCTCGAAGGCTGAAATTTGAGTCCCATACGGCCACAGGCTTGCTCCCTATCACATCATGGGATGGAACCCATATGCACTAGTTAAAATGGGTGCAATAGTTTAAAAAGGTGGTTGCTCTGCCAACACCTTCGAGGGTAAAGGCGTGACGTGTTTATATGTTCGCTTTTAGGGTTCCATACCTCAAAATGAAAAAAGGAACCCTTATAGGATCACTTTGTTGTCCTTCTGTGTGTCTGTCAAGACCCCTTTTCTCGGGAACGCGTAAAGGTATCAAATACTTGGGTGTACGGTCTCTTTCAGCTGTGAAAAAATCAAACTTGTTTAAAGCCAACGCGATCAAAAAATATGATCTTTTATGTCGCATATTTTCGCATATTTTATGATTTCGGAATCAAAACCCATAGGGTACTTCCCGTCGACCTAAAATCATAAAATTTGGCAAGAAGCCACGTCTTACAGCACATGCAAAGTAAAAAATATGAAGACAATAAATATTTACTACTTTAATAACAAAAAAAGCGAATTAACCAACTTTTTAAATTTGAATAATTTATTAATTGATTTGGCGAACTATTGAACTTATATACTTGATACCTTACCTACAAGTTTGTCGGAACCCTCAGTACGCGAGTCCAGTGCCCAATCAATCAACATCAGATCACATTAAAAGTATCAAGATAAAACAACACGGATAAAACTAATACGCACTAATTAGTTCCGTTAGGAAAACAAGCTAATGAATTTCCAAGTACGCAGCAAGAAAATATTTGTAACACAGTTTGCGAAGACTCGTACAAAAAGTTTCACGTAAATACGTGTTCCTATCAAGGAGCGTACGTGAGTGTAGTGGATTGGATAATTGCATTATCTTCAGAGTAAATAGGTATATATAAAATTGGATACGCACCTACGAATCCATGTAATATAGTTATATTTTCATAGTGAAACGTAGGTATTTAGCTAGGTCTATGTTGGCGTCCATCTGAGTAAATACTAGTATTGTTAGATCTAGCGCTTCTATGTTTTGTTTTAGATATTGAAATTAGTCCTAATACTGAGAATTCCGAGACTTAACATGTTAGGTATTTCCTAAGATGACGAGCCTTGTCTTGTGTATACAAAGTGCTTTGGATCTCAAATTTAATGGGTAGTGTTGATATAGGTAATCATGTGGATTAACATCAAGTAAGCCATTTGATTGTCTCATCATTTATTAAATTTAGATTTACCTTCATCACAAATATAAACCATTGGCATTTGATCGCGGCTCCGCCCGCGTGAATAAAAAAATTCCATAATAAAAGTCCGTCTTATATTTTCCCGGGATAAAAAGTAGCCTAAGTCCTTCCTAGTCTGCCTCTTCCTTTTCCTAGCCTGTCCTAGTCCTTTCTCAGGTTCTAGAGTATCTGTGTACCAAATTTCATTTAAATCGGTTCAGTAGTTTTGGCGTGAAAGCGCGACAGATAGACAGAGTTACGTTCGCATTTATAATATTAGTAAGGATTATCTACAGCGGAAGCATTCACCTCGATTAAATTATATAGATGAGGTTTTAAGGATAAATTATAGATAACATTGTTTATTCAAAATTCAGAGTAGGGGTAGATCTGGCGGGTGTTGCCATGGCTCCTGACAGTGACGAGACGTTCACCTAAATACATACATCGGAAGAGCCGTCCTAAAATAGTTCAATACGTACTGTTGGTTGTTTAAATATGGATACAATTATATAAAAATTCAGTTTTATACGTTTATGACAGTTTTTTACATTTTTAAATATTATTTTAAATCAAAAAACCATATTGTAAGTAATAGCTATTCTATATTTACTATAGTCTTTAGGCGTATCCAAATTCTGTTTCGATTTCTGCTTAACTTCTTGACGTCAAACTTTCTTCATGTTCTATTTTCAAAACCTCTATAAATCATAAAGTGATCCATACACAGACGTATAACAGGAAGTCTGAATCGATGTGTGTTGTTCGCGTGTGTGTACATGGCTTTATACGCATAGATACGTAGCGATACGCAGAATAGCGGTACGCTCGTATGCATCGCTGATTCGTACACGTACGAACGATTTTTGTGAAACCTTTCCTGGCTTACACGAGGTTAAACGAAGTATTCATATGTTGTACGGATGAGTTCGAGTATTGATTTGACAGGTTTTGTATTGAAACATGGATTGAAAACAGTTTTGTTTGGGTAGAGCAACGGCCAATTTTGTCTACGGAACGAATGGACTGGTCCGACCGACTAGACCGAGTCGACCGGCGCAGTATTCTCTCACATAAATCCGAAGTGGCAATTTTGCTGTTGCGCTCAGTGCGGTCAGTGAGAATTGAAGGAGGCAGAAATCTCAATTTTTCTTCAAAAATCGTGAACGCATTCAAAATAATTATTTTTGGTGCGTAAGTTCTCACAATAATACTTTTATTATTACAATAGTTACTTTAAATGTCATTAGGTACTTACATACCTTTAAAACAAAAATGAAGATTCTGAAAAATCACCTTAATATTCGGCTGCTTCGGTGGCGTAGTTAATAGTTATATTGCGAGCGCGGTACGTCAGCGCTCTTAGATCCTGGGTTCGAATTCCGAGTGGGGAAAAGTGATATGTATATAAGTGGAAGTATAAGTAGACGATAGCCTTGTTATGTGGACAATAGCCTTATTGAGAATGGAACGGTCTACCGAGACAATGTCCGAGGCACACACTTCTGACTTTTCGAAGTTACGTGTGTATTGTTTATCAATTATCTTTCGCTTTAACGGTGAAGGAAAACATCGTGAGGAAACCTACATACCTGAGAATTTTCCATAAGAATTTCGAGGGTATGTGAAATCTGCCAACCCGCTCTAGGCCAGCGTGGTGGACTAAGGCCTAACCCCTCTCAGTTGTAGAAGAGGCCCGTGCTCAGCAGTGGGCAGTATGTGATACAAGGCTGATTGAAAAAGTGATACTGGGGTTTTCTGCGGAATATCATCCCAGTATCTGGAATTCGTGCCCGATATAGCGATAAGCTCGCTCCCTATCACATCTTGGGACGGAACACACTTGGTTAAAAATTGTGACTTGGTTACTCTTCTACCTACACTTTCGGGGAAAAGGCGTCGTGTGTTTGTTTATTTTGCTTTTCAATATTCGAAGTTATCCTTAGGCGCGTGTACTGTATTAATTTGAGAACATCATTAAAAGCATGTAAACAGTAGTATTAAAAGTTGTTATTACATACGCTCTGACGTGTGTCGGTCATAAACGTCTGTTATATCATAACATACATATATGTACGTGATCTAAGAACACCGTGTATTCCGGAAATTCGACGACGACGATGTTGTAATTTTGGTACGTGTGGAGATTAATATGGAGAAGATTAGAGCATATACATTATAGATATATTATAGAATATTATAGAAATAAATTCGATAATTTATGTTTAAATCTTATACTTTTCATTAACTCATCATATTATATTTGATATAGCTGTTGCCCGCGGCTCCGCCCGCGTGAATGAGTTTTCCCGGGATAAAAGTCCCGCTTTATATTTTCCCGGGATAAAAAGTAGCCTAAGTTACTCCTCATTACATCAGCTACCTGCCAATAAAAGTCCCGTCAAAATCGGTTCAGCCATTTCAGAGATTAGCCGGAACAAACAGACAGACAGACAAAAATTTTAAAATATGTTATTTTGGTGTATGTACCGTATATGTATTCATATACATGTAGTAAAAAAACAGTTATTTCAATATTACAAACAGACACTCCAATTTTATTTATATGTATAGATGATGTATAGATGATTATACCTTATAAAAATTCAATCTATCATAATAGTATTTTAACATACTTCCCTTTCAATGCCATTTCTGAAGAGATGACAATGCACCCAGAGTTCATATGGCATTTTGTTCAAGGGCAGCGATTACTTGTAATATTAGGGCCTGATTATTCTTGCTGTATTTAATATTTATATTTACAAAAATCCTTAAATATTCATTTATTTATTTACACTTTGTACTTTGGTATACAGGCGGACTTTATGCCATAGACATTCCCTCCCAGTGAACCTTAGGGTGGTGTAGAGAGGGTAAATATTCATGTAGTCCAAATAATAATACATGTTGTGTCCCTCGATCGTTATATTTATTCTGGCCTGCATTACTGGATGCAGGGCTATATTGTTGGACATACTTCTGGCTGATCTCTTGTATGCAAGAGGGCCGTTTGGGTAGGACCACCGCAATATCTATTTCTACCACCAACCAGCAGTGTATACATGCACTGTTGTTTTCCGGTTTAAAGGACATTGTAGCCAGCGTAACTACATTATGAGACTTAACATCTAATCCTCAGGACGATGAGCGCAGTGGAGTGCCACGCAATATATTGTAACTCAAAGTTCTGTATGGTGCTGCTACTGGTCAAGGGCGGTCGTATCGCTTACCCTCAGGGGAACGGCACGCTCGACTCGTCAAAAAAATCCCTTAAACGCAACTCTTTTAATGACTTACCGTAACTGTTTTGCACCATGTATATACCTATGTGGATCCTATCCACACGCTATTAAATGTATTTTCGTCAGCATCCAAGGTAGATTATGCAAAGGCCTCGGTGACACGTTGGATGGAATTCCAAAGCCCTTGTGTCGCGTATCTAGTATATAATAAAGAATTTATGGCGCTCTAAAACCGAGACATAAAGCTAAGCATTTTGGTTTAATGGCATGGAGTAGCGAATTTCGTATTGTTTACAAGTAAAGTATGCGGTTTCTCTCGTAAAATATTTATTAAATAAATAACAAATATCTAGTAGCTAGCACTATATAGCGGCGATAGCCTAGTTGGGAGTGGAACGGACTGCCGAGACGAATGTCCGCAGGTTCAAAACCCAAGGGCACGCACCTCCGACTGTACTAAAAAGTTATGTGTGTATTCTTTGTGAATTATCGCTCGCTTTAAAGGTGAAGGAAAACATCGTGAGGAAACCTGCATATCTGAGAAGTTCTCTATAATATTTCGAAGGTATGTGAAGTCTGCCAACCCGCACTAGGCCAGCGTGGTGGACTAAGGCCTAAACCCTCTCAGTAGCTGAGGAGGCCCGTTCTCAGCATTGGGCAGTATATAATACAGGGCTTGTGTGGTATGGTATCTAGTAGCTTGTAAATATAGATACCATAGTGGGCTAAAGTAAAAAACGCGGATGATATAATAAAAAGTCGAGAGATGATATTCCCTGCTAAATGAGTAAAGTTCAAGCATCCACAAAAATTGAGAAGTAAATATTTTTGGATCTATTTCAAGAAATTATAGCTTTAAAATAAAAACATTATCATTCAAAATGACACATAATTTTGTACATAATATGTAGTATTTTTACTGAAAGAACATCAAGGTAGCCCCTTTGTCGTTTAAAAAAGTACTTAACATAAAAAATAATCGAATCCCCGTTTCCTTAATCCAAAATAATAAAAACGATAATCAACCAATGAAGGAAACAAAAATATTCAAATTTTCCAATTGTATTTCTTAATTGAATAAATTAAATTTCCATAATATCGTGATCCTGATTATTCTTTGCTGGATCAACAATATCCCATTATACAGTCGTGTCATACGTTTTACTTGCAAATCAATTGAAATGGGGATTACTGATTGGTGGATTGTATATTGATAGCGTATGTACGTGTCCAGCGTCCATTGGTTCGTTAAAAGTTTGGCTAGCCCTTTGGTCGCGTCAAAGTTATTATGCGAACATTGAGAACTGACTGACTACGCCGAATATTAATAGTTGGTTTCTGCTCCGGCCATGTTTTGCTGTATAAAAGTCTCACTGCATTTTTTTTTCAGCATAAAAAGTACATGTCAGGCTTGACATGTACCTACTTTTTTATTTTTATTGACATGTACTTTTTATTATGGCTATAATTTGGCAGATATCCGTGTGCAATTCGTCCAAATCCATCGGATATTATTCTAGACCAAGCATCTAAACATCTTAATTCTTTGAAACAAAAGTAGTCTTCGAATTTTATCGGGTTTTTTTTTATTTTTATTTAGCTCGCATCGTTTTCAAGACTGCAACCTTCATGGTCAGGGGACGGACTGCGGTGTTGTTCGGTCGAAAAGTTACAATATGTACCTAAATTTTACAGCAAAACAAATTAACCTTATTCTTCACAAACTCGCATTTATAAATATTGTAGGAATAAGAGTTAGTAAGATAAACAGTGGCAACTTACTGGTGTTACTTACGTTGACACGTTCATGTAAAATATTTTATATACTTAGACGTTATTTGCAACGTTATTTTATACAGACAATAATAATATTTTGCAGTTTATTCACAAAAACGTGGAAGAATGGTGATTAAAAAGATATCAGTATTTTTCTAACAGGACGAAATCTTTTTACAATTTCAATACACGATGCAACGGAGCATTTTTCTGTTAACTAACGCTACCCAACTCGACCTTTATACCCTTTGCAATTTGCTGTGGGACTTTAGCTTCTATTTTAACTCTGGCCTTTCAGCAGTGCCCAGTAATTTCGCAAAGGCTTGCGGTTGGAAATATTTCGATCAATATTTCTACCAAAAAGAATGGAAAAGATTACAATAGGTTCCTTTTATGGCTTCACGAGTGTTTCCATTGATTTGGGCTTTGAAGCTATAATACGGTATAAGAAGCTTTGCTTCGTCTCTGTGGTATTTGTAATTTTAAATAAATTGTTTTTTCTGCAGCAGGCACTTTTTTAAACTTACTATTTTTGAATCATAGCCAGAAAATCAACATAAATTCCATTTTCGTTTACTTCATGTTGTTCATAATTTTTCTAAGCTACCAGCAACCAATCACACAGTTTTACTAAACCTTATTAAACCCAGTGTGTTTTTACAGTGCGTGCCAGTCCCTGGGCTGGGGTTCCGGCGCGGCTCCTACCGATGCGTGTGCAGACGAGGCTTCTACTTCCCCAATACGACTGCCGTCAACAGATACTACAACGGGAGTGAGATAGAAGAGGAGTATGAGAAACACCTTCTCGTAAGTGCTATGTTAAATAATACAAACGTAAATTTACGTTGTAAGTCATGTTAGGATGTCTGGTCTATTATGTGGAGTTCGTTGGAGTAGGTCCATAACGAAAATACATTCAAATGGTTACTAAATGTCACGTGTATGTGTCCGGCTCAATAACCTAATGCATGAGCTAGATCTGTCACCAAGCAGCAGCGAGCTAGTAATATTAAGTATTATAATAAATTGTAACTAGTGTAATAATGGGGTATAACAAGGCTTCATACTGCAATATCATGGAATTGATATATATCCATATGATACATGCTATAAATGTTTCTTAGAAAATTCACTGGTACAAATTACAAGGTAAAAACATAAACCCGAAAATATAAACTTAAGGCGTCTATCAAGAACGTAATAAAATAAAGAATACATTTTATTGAATAAAGAAAATAAATATTTTTTCATCAACATCGTATGCATTTTTTTCTGGTAATTGGTACGAGTAGGTCACTCGTATGAGTTAAACGCAAAACCTCCTAATAGATACACAATACTGCGTTCTTCATCATAACAATTTTAATATTAGCTTCACAAGGCCAAGAGATTACCATATTAACTTCAAAAACAGAGAATATTAACTCTCGACAACAGCTACGAGAGGCCCACCACTGTCTTGAATTTATTTAAAATATATTTACAGCACCAAACCAACCTCTACGCCTACATCGATGCCTTCGAATGCCTGCCTTGCGCGGAAGGTTGTGAGGCCTGCATGGACGGCTCACCCTGCGTAGCTGCTCTTAACTGGGTAGTGAGAACTACCATCTTCGCCCTCGCGTGTCTCGTCATCTCCTGTCTGCCGTTCATCGTGTATTTCACCATCAAATACGGACATGTTAGGGTAAGTACCCCATCATAGTAGATCATCTTTTGTTTAATGTTCCCCTAGTACGAAATTTCTTTTCATTGATTAAAGTTCCAAAAAAAGATGCATTTATCCATCGGAATCGTCGCTTTTCAGTCCACAATTTCGATACAAAATTCATGATTTTATGTTGTTGCATTAAGAATGATTCCTCTCGTCGTTTGCAATCCGATTACGAGTCCAATGAAAGGACGCATTACTCGATTCCATGAAACCACGACTGCTGCAAACTTCGGCGAACGTAATGCTAGAGCACCGCTTTTAAATAAACATATTTTGTCACAGAGTGAATTTTTAAGAAAAAAAATAACAACATAATGTTTTACTTTGGTGCTGTGCTGTTAAAATATTATCTTATTCAAAATATAGAATAAGTTATTTATAACTTTTAGTTTCCGCATGGGTCCGTGTGTATATTTCCCTATAAAATATTATAATCAAATCGAACCAAAGTAATAGTTGGCTATACAGGCGCCATTTGGCTCATTGTTAGTCAGTGGTACTGCCTGATCGACGTAGGCCCTTCATTCTACAGACAAACATGACGTGTACAGCGTGATGAATTAAATAATGATAATTTAAATTATAATTTAACACTGCTGAGCACGGGCCTCCTCTACTAACGAGAGGGGTTAGGCTTTAGTACACCACGCTGGCTTCGTGCGGGTTGGCACAAATATATTATGATCATTATTTAATTGCGTTTAGAATGAAGTAAATATACTGATACATTTATAGTTCAATAAACTTTGGCGTGGCTCTACCAACTCAAATATTATCCATCATTGATTAGAATGACGTACAATTATTAATTCTCATACAATCACATAGTATAATAGAGTTTTTTTTTTATTTATTTTTTATTGCTTTGAATGACGAGACGAGCATGCCGTTCGCCTGATGGTAAGCGATACGACCACCCATAAACAGTAGCAACACCATCCAGCACCTTGACTGACAAAATACTGAGTGGCATTCCACTGCGCTCGTCATCCTGAGACATAAGATGTTAAGTCTCATTATGTCCAGTAGTTATACTGGCTACAATATCCTTCAAACCGAAACACAACAGTGCATGCACACTGTTGCTTGGCGGTAGAAATAGACATTGCGGTGGTACCCACCCAGACGGCCTCTTACATAATGAGAGACCTACCACCAGTTAGAGTTGTAACTATGTAAGTATTGTGTGCCCTACCGTTTCTCTTTTATTTACCATACATGTCTACGAGCTCTCTTGAACAATAACGCTGCCATTGTAGCACTCAGTGCAATTATTGTAATCGTCTTCTTTTATTTTAATTGTCTTTATTTTCGCAGAGTACAATGTACATTACAGTAAATAGCTTTCTGTTTAAGTACGACTTGAATTACAAATGAAATAAGCTGTCTTTCAGGTTAACCGACAAATTGAAGAATACCTAATTGTTATTCTGAATTTCTAGTCTTTCTTTGCGCACCAATAAACAATATTGCGTATATTTTAATCCCTTTTTAACCGACTTCAAAACAGGAGGTTCTGTATTCGACCCGTATGTTGGTATGTAAGTGTGTATGTCCGCGATTTTCTCAAAAACCACTGATCCAATTTGAATGGGGTTTTCGTTATTCAAATGTATATATTTCAGGGAAAGTTTTAGTATATTAAGACTTCTTTTCGATTCCAAATATACGTATATAAAATTAAATTACTTTTTGGTTTGGAGTGGTTTTGAAGTTGTTTTATTTTTAAGTGCAACATTTTTAGTTCTTCGATTCTAGACTCTTGTTCTTAGAGTAAACAATATTATCAAATAAAAAATATCAAAATTAATCATAATTTGACTAAACCGCCGGCATTAGTTAAAGGTTGACTGGCAAAAAATACATCATTATACAATCATAGAACTAAAAAAAAAATAGTTCGCTACCATTTACCATTACCATAAACTACGTTTAAATAACTTAGTTTTATTCCTAAAATTCATCAGTTTCCTATTTAAAAAAGTTATTTAGACATACTCGCATTGCACTCGCAGCTTTTCATAAACAGCGTCAGTTTAATTGGTCTTAACCCAAACCCTTCGCTTATCTATAAGCGACATCAAACATATCAGAAAATGAATCAGGAAAGAAAAAAATTTGATAGCATCGCTAATCTGTCAGTGACAGAGGCTGAGCTCTTGATTGATATACTGCTTGAGGCACAAAAGGCCTTTGAGTCCAGGGACTGACGTTCACGTATTGATTTTTATAGAAAACACGAATTTACCGGGATAAGGTGATTTCGTATTTTGTGCGATGGATTTATGGAATTTATCGCATTATTGGGTTTACGTTTGGGATAAAATGCCGTAATGATGTAACTGCTTGAGGTCCTGGATTCTATTTTTAGGTTCATTATTTTCTGTGATCCAAAGATACACGTAGTTTGCGAAAATGGAAAGGGTGCCGATGTTGTAATAGGCTTGTCTTCTATTAGATTAGTTGTAGATAAACTATGCAATCAGCCCTGTATTATATACTGCCCACTGCTGAGCACGGGCTTCCTCTACTACTGAGAGGGGTTAGGCCTTAGTCTACCACGCTGGCCTAGTGCGGGTTGGCAGACTTCACATACCCTCGAAATTCTTATGGAGAATTCTCAAGTATGTAGGTTTCCTCACGATGTTTTCCTTCACCGTTAAAGCGAATGATAATTGATAAACAATACACACGTCACTTCGAAAAGTCAGAGGTGTGTGCCTTGGGTTTTGAACCTGCGGACATTGTCTCGGCAGACCGTCCCATTCCCAACTAGGCTATCGTCCACTTTTAGATAGACTAGATTTTAGATAAACTAAATGAACCAAATTATGTACAATTATTAATTCAAAAGAATTTCTTAGTACTTAAACAAAAATCAAACACACATCATGCTTTTATTCTTGCAAGGGTGCAACTACACCACCAACATTTCGCCTTGTGTTCCTTCCCATGATGAGATAGCAGGCAAAACTATCGCCATATCGGAGGTACTGAGTACTAAATACATACTGAGTAGAAAATCAAGACCACTTTCCTCAACTCTTGATAGGAACCCAGGACCTCATAGCGACGTCGCGTCGCACCGCGAATGTAGGTAATACAACTACGCCACACAGGTAGATAGTAACAAATATAATATTATGATCTCCATGTTTCTAGAATCCTCTATCTTTGCAGGTGGTAAGAGCAGCGAGTCCAGCTCTCCTCAGGGTCATAGTGCTGGGAGCGCTGCTCATCTACTGCACCACGCTGGTCATGTATGGAAGGCCGACGGTCCTCACGTGCACCGCCAGGGTCTGGCTGCGGGAAGTTGGCTTCTGCCTCACATACGGCGCTTTAATGCTCAAGACTTGGAGGTAAGGTAACTTTAGAGAAAAAAAACTAATTATGAATATAGAAAAGTTAGTTAATCCTCAGTAGAAATATCAAAATTACAGTAAACGTATCATCATATCCAATGCGACCACTAGCCTGCCAAGATGAACAGGTCTCCTTAGGTTTTTCTAAATTTCATCCGAAACATCGTAATCATTAAGTTGTCTCATTTCCCTGCTCTGCCCTGGCTTAATTTCGTTCCCAACTTATTCCCCTGGAGTATATTGATCAAATCACTTCAAGTTCAGCAATACAAATTTGAAAATTCAATAATCCACGTCTATTAATATTGGATTAAGTAAGTTTGCAAGTTCGATTGTTACCTATTCCCCTATATATTCCCGAATACATGTGGAGTTTCATTAATTCAAATTTCAATAAAAGAATGGATATCGATGAAGGTTTTATTATTGCGTTAAACGAAAGTCCAAGAAAGATACGTTGAATATTATAGTAATATTATGAAGATGCAAAAAATAATGCGAATATATAGATATAAAAACATTTTGATTTTTAAATCGTATAACGTCACACACACATACACATACTCACGCCTTTTATCCCCAAAGAGGTAGGCAGAGTCGCAACTAGTGCAAACACTTTTCGCCGTGCGTATTCCCTCCTATGATGTGATAGGGGCGAGCCTATCGCCATATCGGGCATGAATTCCAGACTCCGAGCTGATACTGAGTAGAAAAACCCAATATCACTTCGCCCGACCCTGGGGATTGAATCCGAGACCTCAGCATTGAAGTCATACCGTAATACAACTACGCCACCGAAGCAGTCACCGTATAATGTCATTGGCAGTATAATTTTCTTCTTTAGTTTGTTTTCTTTTTTACAATGGCAGTTCTTTGGCGCCAAATCGAGCATGCATAGACTATATAACTTGTGACTTATATTGTTTTGTATTCATAGTTTGTATTGATTTAACTTTAGTCATAATTATTCTGTTTTGTTTTCATCAAATAAAATAAAATGTTGGTGGAAATGACATTTACCAGGTAAGTCTAGCCAATTGCTTTTATTGATCATAATACAATAGCTGATTGATTTAAAAAGTAATATAAATTGTAAAGCCTATGTCTATGCGTCTTTTCTAATTAAAAAGTTCGCGTTCCATTTTACTCAATTCCCAATAAACAGTCACAATAGGCATTTATCTTTGAGACTGACCTCCCCGTAAAGGTTAGAACAAAGTCAAAAGATCTATCTATTGTTTCATTTTACTGTATTGAGAGGTTCGTAGCTCATTTAGTAAATCGCTGTTCAGACATTTATATTACAAATAAATGAATACACCAACCGTCGTGGTTCCAACTATCATGTAATTTTATTTTGTAATGTCTCGATGTAGGATCGGTCCCGAGTTCTGGCTTTCAATACTTGCTACTGTCATGCTTCAGTGATATTATACTTTTACAAAAGACAAGGCAAAGGCAACCTTCTAACAAGGATTGTCCCAGAATGTTGAGATTATGTTCAGAATTACAAATAAAATTACTGACAATTTTTTTTTACGTAGAATAAGGCGAAAGATATTGAAGTTATACTTCTTTTGCTTACTTCTAGCTGACGCGAATTGAATAAGCGTGCGCGTAATCTTGAACTGTGCACTCGTATGTTATGTAACCACAGACAATTATTTAATGACTGGATGTCTAGCGTTGTACCTACTACATTTGTCTATGGTTTCTTACGTGGAAGGAAATGTGTTTAAGTTGTGTTATCCTGTTTAAAAAGATTTTTATCTTGTTACGCCAAAAAAGTATAACTTCTAACGCCTGTACATAAGTACACACACACTTTTTTTCTTATTTTATGACTGCCTTGGTGGCGTAGTTGTATTACGGTACGACTACAAAGCTGAGGACACTGGTTCGATCCCCGGGTCGGGTAAAGTGATATTGGGTTTTTCTATTCAGTATCAGCCTGGAGTCTGGAATTTGTGCCCGATATTGCGATAAGCTCGCCCCCTATCAAATCATGGGACGGAATAAGCACGGTGAAAAGTGGGTGCACTAGTTGCGCCTCTGCCTACCCCTTCAGGGATAAAGGGTGTGAGTGTGTTCTTATTCGCATAGTATTCATCTTTGTAGTCAATCAAATTCTTATTCTTTTAGCGAAATCCCCTTCAATTATTATTAAAAATAGCCCAGCCAATAACACGAATTGAAAGACCGTAAATTCTTACAATATAATTCAATCCATCGCTTCCTGTTACCGTCAGTTCGACGTAAACACAATTACCGAAAACAACGTTTGCCCTAAGGAAATTTGACAAATGTTCTAACGTCCGGCTTTGTCCCGAAGCTTGGGCGTTGATTCCAGCTAATAATATTAAATCTGTTTATTATAGTTTTTCAAGTATGCGTTATGTGCTAGTCATGTGCCTTTTTAAGAAAGGTTCGATAATCAGCTTCCATCTAGTTCAGTTTGTTGGTTAAGTATCATCTTTTTCTATAAAATTATAGTAGTTCTGTTTTGGTGTTATTTTGATATATTTTTTTTGTAATTCGTAGGAAGACACGCGGTCCATGTCCTATTGAGCTAGGCGCAGAAGTAATGGAGGTTATATATTTGTTGGCTCTTCAATAATCTCATTATGATACATACATGTGATAAATTATTTGAGCCGTCTTTTGCGAGGCAGCAGTAACTAGTAACATTTTAGGTGAGCCGTCACATTTAGCTGCAAATAAAATAAAGCTCTATAGATAATGCCATTCACGATGACATACCCAATATTCCTAATGGCTTGCAGTCCAAGTGGGCAACATTCTGCATGTGGTTTTATTCTGTAAATACAACCTTAATACCTATAAGTGCATTCATATACTACAATGAATAATAAGTCTTTTCAATTCTAAAAAATCTCCGCTCAAAAATTGGTAGCGCGCGTCCTCGTCGATGACATTATTTATACCGGTTAATAAAATAGATGAATTTTATTTCATCAATTCAAAAAGAAACGTCATAAACATACACATATTTAATTAAATAAGTCTGGGGAAATTATATAAAGAAGGGAATATAGTAACAAACACGCAAAAGTAAATTAAAATTCCCCAAGGAGTAGATTTGGCGAGCACAGACGAGAGGAAGCATTTTTAGAGACCTTTGTGACGTTTCTGTGTACTTATTTACCGAAAATCAACAAGAAGATGTTTAGTTTTATATTTTGGAAACTGTAAGCCAGAGCTTAGGATACGAAAACCTAGTTTAATTTACCCTGCACGAATGTTAAGTAAATTAATTCTTAATACCATTAAAACTCCTCGTTTAAATTTATGAACGGACAGAAGACACTTCTTAAGGTAAGAATTTATTCACAACTATCTGGGAAGACCGTTGCCGCATACTTAAAAATTAAAAATGAACAAACTCTAGCGTACGTGACGTCGAGTTTGTCTTTTGAACATCTAAAGGTGCCTTCCTATTGTTACGTTTTAGTGGCTATAAATATTTTTCTAAAGGTTTGTCTTATTGGATTTGACATAGAATGGGACACATATCACAACTATTTCTCGAACTACCCTCTTAGGTTTGACACGTAGCTAAATAAGGTAAAATATTTCTACGTCTCTTTTATTTTAGGAACAAATACGACTACGTGTCTGTTACTTTTATGGCGTTACAGAAAAGTTTTTTTTATTCTACAAAATAGCATTATTTGTAAAACGGTTCTTATTTTTTAAAATTAACAAGTCGTATTTTAAGATAATCGTATATCGTGGACGATAGCCTAGTTGGGAATGGAACGGACTGCCGAGACAATGTCCGGAAGTTCAAAACCCAAAGCACACACCTCTGACTTTTCGAAGTTACGTGTGTATTGTTTATCAATTATCGTTCGCTTTAACGGTGAAGGAAAACATCGTGAGGAAACCTACATATCTGAGAATTGTCCATAAGAATTTCGAGGATATGTGAAGTCTGCCAACCTGCATTAGGCCAGCATGGTAGACTAAGGCCTAACCCCTCTCAGTAGTAGAGGAGGCCCGTGCTCAGCAATGGGCAGTATAATATAATATAGGGCTGATTGCATAGCATTGCATTTAAAATGAAATAATTTATTCGAACCCATAAAATGTTATACATTATTTAGATTCCTAAATGATTGTATCACGCCTTACGTTTCTGAAAGTTATCAAATAAGACAGGATTTTGTGTTACTAAAAGGACGATGGTATCGTGTGTTATCACCCTAACTGTGTCTGGGAATTTAAAACTAGTGCAATAAGTGAACTAAGCGTTCAACTCATTTGGCGACGAGGCGAAAGGGAATTATATTAAACTCACTGACCTCAAATATACGCGATTTTTCGGTGTGGCAGCATTTCAATGTTGAATTCGTGGCGAAGGGCCTTGGTGCTATGAATATGAAAAGTCATGGTGTGTAGGAATTGTGAAAATTTTGTGATATTTTACTTGACCCTACCATTTTCTTCTTTAGCCTGCTGTGCCTTTGTGGGGTCGATGCAATATATTTTTATACGCATGCTGATGAAACGGTTTGGCAAGTTTGGCGGAGCAGTCGTCTATTAAAGTCGTCTATCGTTATATTAAACTAACCTTACTATCTCTATCTCTTTTATTAATTTTATTTGTTTAATATTTGAAAAATATACAAAATAATTAGAATTAAACATTCATTGCTCAGTGCAGAAATTCTTCACAAAAAATCTATTCTGAGAACTAACAGTATGGTAACAAATATTGTCCTATATATGATTGTTATTGTTCTTGTGGTGTTACTTTTATGTCCACTAATCTACTTCCGACAATATGAATAATGGCATACTCATCTATTGCTTTTGCGGAATCGAATATGGATATTGTCTGTAATATTGTGCAGAGTTAAATTTACAAAATCACATGTAAAGGCTGCCAATCTGCACTAGATCAGCGCGGTGGAGTTAGGTCTAACACACTCTCAGTAGTGGAGGAGGTCCGTGCTCAGCAGTGGGCAGTACATAATACCGGGCTGGTATAATACTAATAGGTAATTATAGTCTTCTTCTTCAGCCTTTAATAGTCCACTGCTGTACATACCATACCATACCATACAAGCCCTGTATTATATACTGCCCACTGCTGAGCACGGGCCTCCTCTACAACTGAGAGGGTTTAGGCCTTAGTCCACCACGCTGGCCTAGTGCGGGTTGGCAGACTTCACATACCTTCGAAATTCAGAGAACTTCACAAATATGCAGTTTTCCTCACGATGTTTTCCTTCACCGTTAAAGCGAGCGATAATTCACAAAGAATACACACATAACTTTTTTTTTTTTTTTAGAAAAGTCTGAGGTTTTGGATTTTGAACCAACATTCGTCTCGGAAATCCGTTCCACTCCCAACCAGGCTATCGCCGCTGAACATAGGCCTCCCCCAAAGATTTCCAGACCAATCTGTCATTATAGTCTGTAGACTAGGAATTACCTTCTCCGTGTAATTTTTTATCGCTACCTTAATCTAAGAGCAAAGCACTGCGGCTGTTATGTTGCCCCTATTCCAGCCAAGTTGTTCTAGATATGTCCTCAAACACTTCAATTACCAAACCACCGCAGCAGCGCCTTTCCAATTCTAGCCCATTTGTCAAAAAATTATCACAAATTACCTAAGTATCATATTTTACAGGAAAATTATTACAGAAATTACGAAACACCCATTTGCAGAAGTTCCAAATTCATTAAATTCCACGCTCTCGTTTGCATCAACTTATTTTTTAAAAGATTTTGCCCGCAGTTCTGTTCGTATCATCACCCGTTCTCGGGTTTCTAATTCTGCAGCACTTCATTCAAATTATATCAACCCGTCTCCACCCTGGGCACCTTCTCTATCACGCCACTCTATCCGGTCCTGTGCATGCTTCATCCACGCGATGTCATCAGCTGACCATCGGGCCGGTGGTCTGCTTCTCTTTCTGTGACTATTCCTCGGGTACCATTCGGTGCCCTTGGTCCACCACTTACGGATAATGAAACTTCTGGTTGCTGAAAGATTTTTCAGAATCGGATCAATATTTTCTGAATAATAATCAAATGTTCCCTCTTTATAATAATAGATTGGCTATTGGTCTCCGCTAAGCTCTAATATTTTGTTCCTGGAATGCCCATCAATTCATTTTCCGCACAAACTATCCCAAATGGATTAATTACGTCTATCCGTGATGACTTTGGAAAAGAACAAACCAAAAGTCACCTTTCCATTACAATATTACAGAGAATTTGGCTATTAGAGTCTATAATTACTTCCTTGTATTGGGGGCAAAGAGAATTATAATTGGGGGTTTAAATTTTGATGACGAAACAAACTTCTAACGTCAATCAAACGTCGGAAACTTTAAAACTCCACAGTGAAACATTTTTAATCAACAAATTAATTTCACTATAGTTGTGTCAATTTAAGCTTGCCGGTATGACAATTCAATTTTTTCGCGACGCGATAACTTTGTGAGAACGTCTACCCAAAAAGTATTTATTTACTTATTTAAAAAGGTACATCAACAGTACACGTATATTTAATACTCTAATACACTTTACTTAGGCTTAAAACTAATACATGTCCAATTACAGATGTACACAACATTACTTAAAAAATATATAAATTATCATAGTATTTTATTTTATTGGTTGTAGAAAACTTACAGCTAATACAAATGATAGTATATAAGATTATAATAGCGACAAAAGGCCAGTTGAAAGTTTTCACTTATAGGTTAGGTGTGTATAATGTGTAATACACATACAATTTCTTAATATCTTGCTTCTAGAGTGTTCTAGAAGCAAGATATTAAGAATTTGTTATATATTATATAAAATTCAACCGTTAAAAATATATTTATCTAAGTTAAACAACGCATAGAACCGAACTCAGAGGAAGAATGCATCGCTCATGATTCTTTTAAGTTTTGGAATACTTGTGCAAAAAAGATCTAAGTCCATATCATACATTATATTGTTAAACTGATAGCTGACTCTTTTGAGGAAGGCATTTTTGCAGTAATTTGTGTTTGTGCGGGGGATATTTAGCAATCTCGGACACGTCACAAAATTGGGGTGCGGTACCGAGCTTAACCGCAGGAGGTACGGGTAAATAGTCTAATATTATAACTTTTGATCTAAAGGAACGTCTACATTTGTTATTGAAAATGTTTAGGGAATCAAAAAATATGTCAATATTTGGCACTTTGGCACAGATTTCATTGTAGGTAGTGGATATTCTACGTATGGGCGAGTTATACCCAACATTTGTTCGGCTTTGTGGTAGGTGGAAGAGTTCAGTTCGCGGCTGTCTAGGCAGCCGGTATGGTATCGACAACCCAAAGCGCTCTAGCAAATGCTTGCACTGAGAAAACCCAGTAACACATCTGTATAAAAACATAAGGTCGTGTTGTTTCCGTCGATTGCGTAACGCAAACATGTTAAAAAAAGAAAGACTAGTTAAAAATTCAACTATATAATTGCAAATATTAACCACGTTCTCCATAAATTATAGCAATGAGTATAATATTTATGTGCTAACCTTGAAATAATATTGTAAAAATATACCGAAATAAAGAATTTAATCTTGACTTTTAAATCAACGCGACGCCTTTACAATGTTGTATCCTTCAGTTCACGGGCGTAGCGGTGGGAAAGTTTTTAATCGTTTGGAAACGAAATATAAACGATTACTGAGAAAAATCGAAATTTGGAAATTATATGCAGGATGTATCACGATAGAGTTTTCAACTGAAGCAGGTCAATAGTTGTTGTTTAGGTACATATATTTATTAAAATATGTTTCAAGAGCATTTTTAAAACAGTCTAGTACAATGTATTAGATAAAAGTACAATATATCCTACTAATATTATTAACGCGAACGATGTATGTTTGTTACTCTTTCACTCAAAAACTACTGAACGGATTTCTATGAAATTAGGCACACAAGTAGATTATGTTCTGGATTAACACATAGGCTACTTTTTATCCCGGGAAAATATAAAGCGTAAATTTTATCCCGGAAAAACCTTTAACGCGGGCGGAGCCCCGGGCAAAAGCTAATTCGATATAATTATAATTTATTTTGACAATAATTATAATTAATGTTTTCATTTTTTGTAATGCACCTGAGCGTACCAAAATTCATATAGCATTTCTAATGTAATTTTAGTAAATATGAGTACCTTATGCTACTGAATACGCATTAAGACTGTCGCACCGATTACCCGTTGGACGCAGCGAACGTGTCACAATAATTCTTGGGAATTCGTGTCTTGGGAGATGCCTATGTCCAGCAGTGGACTGTAACGGGTTGATGATGAATGGAATATAATAATTATATAAAAACAGTGATTTATATATAAATTACCCTTTTGACTATCGATTATAAACTCTCTGAACAAGAAATCGATATCACTTAAGAATCGATTATTTCGGGCAACCGATTTTTTGTTCTCTTCACTATACATAGTATGAAGTGAAGTGTCAATAAATTGTCATACCGGCAAGCTTAAATTGACACAACTATAATCACTGTTTTGTCACCTCCTTTTAAATTTAAATATGAAAATGCTTTAAGAGTGTTTTATAAGGACTTTTGATTCAGGATTCATTTGAACTGTGGGTGTTTAGGGGCGATGGTGATCACTGAACATTAGATTACTTGTTCATTTATTGCCTTATGTTATTTGAATAGCCACTTGCTTCTTTTGAAATAGATGCGATCGAGACAGAACTGTAAACAAGTTAACCAGAGGTTAAAGAGGTTTGTTTGTAAATCCCTGACTGTGGCAACTGAATTAAGCAAGTCGAGTCTCACAGTAAAGGGAGTACGCTTAAATTGTCATTCTCTTAAGAGCCTTGTCAGCAAACATCATATACAATACCAAGAAGCTTATAGATAAAGTTGGAGGCAATGCTCTGAATATCTAAGTAAAGACGACTGTAGTCGGACACTCTCTTTCTGAATACATACACAAGACACAGACAATAAATATCACTATATCGTTCTTATGTGTGTATTGAGAAAGAGAACGTTCGACCACACTCGTCTTCACTTAGGTATTTAGAGTGTTGCCTCCACCTTTATCTGTAAGCTAAATACAATATCTGTACAATACTACGAGAACTTGTCACTCTGCCCAGTCTAAATCTAATCTCTTCGTTTATGGCAATAAACGAAGAGATTAGATTTAGGGCCGATGTTACCGCTTGCTAATAAACGCTATTTTTGTCTCATACATGTATAAGCCGACCAAATATAAAGACACATTCTAGTCTATGCTCCCAGATTATAGTGTGAGTTTTATGTTTGGTCGGCTTATACATTTATGTGACAAATAACGTTTATCAGCAAGTGGTGAAATAGGCCCTAAGTAAACATCCTTCCGTCTTTGTGATTTCATGTTAATACCGGTACACAATGATATGTTAAAAAAATATTTGAACCTAAAACATTTATTTTCTTATTGGACTACCGCGAATACTTCTTTTGCCAACTGAAATAAGAATCACGCAAATCTGACTATAAATTTCATAGTAATAATTGTACAGTCAGCCAGATAAGTAGTTAAACAAATTCAAAACTTCAAATCGCCTAGAATACACTTTTGTGTTCTTACCATTTTCATTTCCTCTACCCGAAAATAAAATAAGGGGGATTTCCTTTACTTCACACAAAGAAAAAAATATGTTTCAATTAAACTTAACGTGTAGAGGCCATTTGAAATTTTGAGTGTGTTCACCTACTTAAGTGGCTGACTGTACATACATAAAAATACGTGTCAAGTTGATTTGTCCTACTTGAAATCGGTCAATAAATAGATAAGTAACTTATTAAGTCAAGGATTTGTGCCCGATATGGCGATAGGCTCGCCCCTATCAAATCATTGGATGAAACACACGTCATAGTGAAAAGTGGATGCCTCAGTTGCACCTCCGCCTATCCCTTCGGGGATAAAGACGCTATGTGTGTTTTTAGGAGTTTTTGTGTAATTCTCTTTTCCAATTGTTCAGGATATCAGTAATATTCCAAGTCCGGTCAGCGAAGGCAGTGAAGATATCAGACATGTACCTCCTCCGAAGGATCGGAGTGATAGTGGGGGTGGCGTGCGTGCTGCTCGCCATCAGGACGCTGGTGGCACCGCCCGCGGTCATCGTCGGGAGGACTAAGGACGACCTCAAGGCGTACCTTTGTAATACTGATTGGTGGGATCACTCTTTTACTACATGTAAGTTAAGTAAAAAATAGTTGAGTAATATAGTTTTATTCCAATTAAGTTTTTTTTTTATTGAACTGAATGTCGAGACGAGCATGCCGTTCGCCTGATGGTAAGCGATACGACCACCCATAAACAGTAACAACACCGTCCAGCACTTTGATTCACAAAGTATTTGGTGGCATTCCACTGCGCTCGTCATCCTGAGATATAAGATGTCAAGTCTCATTATATCCAGTAGTTACACTGGCTACAATGTCTTTCAAACCGAAACACAACAGTGCATGCACACTGCTGCTTAACGGTAGAAATAGACATTGCGGTGGTACCCACCCAGACGGACTCTTACATATAAGAGACCTAACACCAGTAAAGTATTATTATAATAATTTCTTATTTCTACGTGAATTTTTGACATTAAAATGGAACTACTTACCCCATGACCATGAGTGCTGCAAAGTATATGAAACACTGGATTAAAAATTAAACTGTTTAAACGTGAAATATATTGGAAATGGTATCTAATTAGACGGCTAGTCTACACAGGTCATTTAAAAAGAAAAGGAAGTTCGATCTTTAACACCTACAATGTAAAGATAACCCATCATCTAACTGCTAACCATCAACAACCCATCACTAGAGCATTTATCTTAGCCTTGCTACAACCAAATACTAGTTTCAAACAGTCGGTATAATTGAATCAAGTGAAATAGGACTCTATTTCCGAGCCAATATTATTAAGTCTATCCCCTCTGCGCTCTGCAAATGTGTGCCGACTTAATAGGAAGGCACTTTGCGAACGGTCAGACAAAGACAGTATTTAACGTTCAGAAATCTAGGAATTATATCGGATATTGTGCAGTTTG
The DNA here is from genome assembly GCA_947568825.1 of Sphinx pinastri. NCBI lineage: Eukaryota > Metazoa > Arthropoda > Insecta > Lepidoptera > Sphingidae > Sphinx > Sphinx pinastri. The sequence continues at coordinate 1,615,548 of OX387617.1, forward strand.
ATTTTGGATTTGGGTAAGGTGATTGATATTATTTATGCTGACCTTCCACTTTAATAGTAAAGAAATGCATATTTCGATGAACTCGGTATATTATTAACAGCGGCGATAGCCTAGTTGGGAGTGGAACGGACTACCGAGACGAATGCTCGCAGGTTCAAAACCCAAGGGCACGCACGTCTGACTTTTTTAAAAAGTTATGTGTGTATTCTTTGTGAATTATCGCTCGCTTTAACGGTGAAGGAAAACATTGTGAGGAAACCTGCATACCTGAGAAGTTCTCTATAAGAATTTCAAAGGTATGTGAAGTCTGCCAACCCGTACTAGGCCAGGGTGGTGGACTAAGACCTATAACCCCTCTCAGTTACAGAGGAGGCCCATGCTCAGCAGTGGGAAGTATATAATACAGGGCTGGTATGGTATGGCATTGTATGGTATATTATTATGTGAGCAGTCTTTATAAGAATTTGGAGGTTTAAGTCTGAATCTGTTATTTCTGCTGCTAACCAACACTATTTAAGCACTGCTATGTTCTTGATGGATGACTTTGTAGTCACTGTAATTACTGAGCATATGAGACTAATCAATATATTATCGTGTCTCAGCGTGATGACTGCAGTACAGTGCCACGAAGTGACTTAATTAACAGTTTGTGTGGTTTTAATATTCTTTATGACAAGCGGTGACGCACACCGTCAGGTAAGCGGCTTGCTCTTCCCTCTTATTTTTTACTAGGTTTTGCTCGAGGCTCCGCCCGCGTGAATGAGTTTTTCCGGGGAAAAAGTCCCGCTGTATATTTTCCCGGGATAAAAAGTAGCATATGTGTTAATCCAGGATATGATCTACCTGTATGCCAAAGTAGTTTCGGAGATGTGCAGTAACAAACAAACAGAAAAACAGACAGACAGAAAAGAATAATAAAAATCGCTGATTTGTGTTCCATTACCCTTTCTTTTTGTTACATTTCTTTAAATGTACAAACACACTGGTTCTACTGCTTTATAATATGTATAGATTGAAATTAAATGATTAGACGAGCATGGCGCTCTTCTGATGGTAAGCTATACGACCAACAATAAACAATAGCGACACCATACAGAACTTCGAATTATAAAGTACTGCGCGGCACTCCATTGCGCTCATCACCCTGAGATATAATTGAGTCTCATAATGGCAGTAACTACGCTGGCTACAATGTCGTATAAACCGGAACACAACAATGCATACACTACTGCTTGATGGTAGAAATAGACAATGCGTTACCTACCCAGGCGGCCCCTCGCATACGAGAGACCTATCATCTCGTCATTTAGTAGTAATGTTAGGCTAATGTTGTAATTTGTTGACCAGTGGAGGTGATATTCCTGGTGTGGGGAATCCGCCTGTGCATCATGGTGCGGAAGGCGCCGTCCGAGTTCAACGAGAGCCGGTTCATCTCCATGGCCATCTACAATGAGTTCCTCCTCTCTGTCTTCCTCAATATATCCATGTAAGTCTGTTTCGTTCTTTTGATCTTTAGTATTATGTTTGGGACTTGACCTAGCGTTTTCACAATGTCTACCATCTTTTTTAAAACGACCACGCCCGGATCGGGCGGGATATTGGGTTTTTCTACGCAGTATAAGCCCGAAGTCTGGAATTTGTGCCCGATATGGCGATAGGCTCGCCCCTATCACATCATGGGACGGAATACGCACGACGAAAAGTGGGTGCACTAGTTGCGCCTCTGCCTACCCCTTCGGGGATAAAGGGCGTGTGTATGTGTGTGAATGTGTGTTATAGGGTAGTGGTTCCACGTTGAACTTTCACTTTTGTACTGCGGACAATACAAAATTGAATGAAATTTAAGCAACATTCCAATCTCTATTAACTTGGTAAGTACGAAAGTAGCTTTTGTCATATGTAGTTTAAGTGTGGTTTTTTCAACGAAGTGGGGTATTTATGATAAGGAAACATAACACAAAATTTCTTTCAAACTATAGGTTATTTCCTGGAAACACGCAAATATATTAAATATTTAAGACCTTACTAATAAAGATCTTTTGTGCTTACCGATCCATGTTCTGTCTCTTTCTCTCAGGGCTCCAAAATAATATTTCATGAGCATAATATAAACATAAAAACATGAACGGGGAAGAAAATTACATAGCTTGTATTTTAATCATTTCTTATTAACTCCATATAAAGTTCAACATTTTTTTTTGTAGTAGTATTTGTATACAATATTTGAACAGTACCCCGTGAGCATATTTGGTGGAGGTAACTTCGAATGGTAAATCGTGTAGCCATAAAAATAAAACTCTAAATGAATCGACAGCACGAATCCCATTTTTTAACTAAATTGTCTAACAACTCTAATACTAATACCTAAAAGTTAACTTACTCTATACGAATACTTAAGGAAATTCTTTATTATTAATGTACAAACCAAAAAGTACAAACCTACAAAGAGACGACCGATGGGTACCGCCTGCACAGTCCATTTAATAAGGTCACTATAAAAATAAACGTCTAGATTACAAAGAAGTATGGATTATATCCAAATAAACAAAACACAGTAAAAGGTCTCATAAAAGCCAAATGCTACAAAATGATTAGTTTATTGACAACAAAAAATGTGAAAGGCTCACTTCTAATATTATTTTGAAAAGTAAACGAATCCCAAAAGTACGTAAACAAAAAGAGCGAAGTAGGGATAATGGATAATCCTAGAAAAAAACTTGCAGAGAGGCTGGTCAAGTAATATTTCAACTGTGCGACTGGACAGGGATGTATTAAGGAAAATATTGTGGGGGACATGGACCCTATAACATATAGTTGAATGGCACAGTTTACATAAATGCAACAAAAGTACAAAACATTCTGTGTTATATGTTTTTTTAATTTGCAGGTATGTTCATATAGGTGTATGTAAGGCATGTTGAGTTATTAGAACCTTCATACATTTCAAATTAATTGACATAACATTTTCTTAAAAACCTTCAACTAAATATTGTCTAGACTGTAAAATATCCAAATAAAAATATTAAACAGCTATTCGCACTGTAAATAATATTCAGTTACATAATATTTCGTTGAAAATAATTCTATTAACCTTATTTCAAAAGAAATTACTTTACTGTGATTTCGATGCGTATTTCCATTCCAATAAATACATTAAATATAATCTTAGCTCAATGTTAATAATAAATTACATTCCGAGATGTATTGAAAATGGAAGCCAAAAAAAACTTTTTACGCAAAGAAATACAAAAAAATACTCTGCACGAATAAACAATGTTGTAAACTTTGTTTTGCCAAAGTATTTTTAGTACTCTGAAAACTGTTACCGGGGTTGCGTGCACTGCGATTTGGTATTTGGGCACAGCAAACCAAACCATATGGTTTTACTTTGCCTAATGTCACCCGCTACTATAATTAATATTATAGGGTATTATGTGTTACCCTGTCTCGTACGTTAAAACTACGAAGAAATCCCAATTGCCAAGACTGCGACGCGCCCTTTGTCTGTGAACATTAATAGGGCTCCATCTTTACAACCGTAATAGATAGCTGAATATAAATAACACCAAATATGATGGCCTATGGCTGATATGGTGAATTAACATATGAAAATAAAGACATACTTTCGCTGAACGAAACTCTTAACGCTCAAGTCCGACTCCCACTTAACCAGTTTTGAAACTTAGTTTTTGCTTTACCCAAAAATTAATTAAAGCGTTAAAGGTAACGTTATAAAATAAAAATATCTGTAGTTTGAGTACATAACTTCAGGTTCCATTTATCAAACAAAGGCTCCACAAACTTGGTGATTTAGTAACGGTCTCTGAACATGAAACAATAACATATTGCCGTCAGTTCTCAAGTATTCGGAACTCGGTCTGCGTTATACACCACTGTCTTTGTTGTTTGTTTTAAAGCCTTATTTGTAGCATGTAACGCTCAAAGTCTATAAACGTTTGCAACGTTGGTTAATGCGCTATAATGTAAGGTTAAGGCGCCGCGTAGATGCGTTCTTTTTGTTCCGACAGACATTGGACACAATTCAATATAGTTGAAGCAACTACAAACTGATCAATAGTCGATGAAACGCCGCTCGACATAAATTAGTCCCGTGTCAGCTTTCGCTCGCGGCTCAACTCATGCCAAAATCTTTTCCAAGAATAAAAGTCTGAAACTGTGCTTGTTCTAAATAAAAAGTATAATATGTAAATCCAGCGCTCGGCTTAACTGTCTGCTAAATTTCATGTAAATCTACTTAGCGGTTCATGCGTTAACTTGTAACAAACATCCAAACAACTTTACAAAGTTTCGTATATTTTATATTATTACTTTTAGTCCTTCGCAGTATATTTTCCGAAAAAATATGAAATATACAGATAAGTGAAAGTTACACCTATAGATTAAAAGGGTAGCTGTACTATTTATGGGACCTGGGCTACTTTCCTAATAAGCGCTATGTGGCTTTGCATGTTATCAAAGAACAAATTAGTCTACAAACCAATTCGTAAATTTAACTTTTTTCGTTTACTGTAATTTACATAAACTGACCCGGCAATGATCTGATATCGTGGATTACTAAAATCAACCCGTGTTTCTGACATTATAGTGGCGATTTTATCAAACCCGTCAAATGAATGGCTTCTGACTAGTAATCCATGATAATATCAAAAAGCTAAAGTTTTTGTTTTTTGAATGCCCTAATCCTTGGAACTGTGTATAGCTCAGATTCTAAATATTCTTGTACTAAATTAAAACTACAGCGACGATAGCCTAGTTGGGAATGGAACGGTCTGCCGAGACAATGTCCGGAGGTTCAAAACCCAAGGCACACACCTCTGACTTTTCGAAGTTACGTGTGTATTGTTATCAATTATCGTTCGCTTTAACCGTGAAGGAAAACGTCGTGAGGAAGCCTGCATAACCTGAGAAGTTCACTGAATTTCGAAGGTATGTGAAGTCCGCCAACCCGCACTAGGCCAGCGTGGTAGACTAAGGCCTAACCCCTCTCAGTTATAGAGGAGGCCCGTGCTCAGCAGTGGGCAGTATATAATGAAGGGCTGATTGCATTGCATTGCATATATTGAAACTATATAATCCTTGATGATTTATGATAAAAATAATGAAATTGAAAACCGGTAAAAATTCAATGAAATCCTTGTAAAATTAATAAAAACCTCGTGCGGGTATCCTACTATAAAGATAAGGATTTAGACTACCACGCTGGATAAGTAGAGTTCGTAGTTAATTATTTATGAAAGATTCTCAGGTATATCAGTCTCCTCCTGATTGCTTCTCTTGCTATCAGTCATTGGTGAGATCTGAAATGCAATAGCAAATCAGAACTACTACTTTATACTAATGTATGATACATAGTGTTGTAATCTAAAAATGAAATGTAGAACCTTTTATTCAAAGCGATGACAAAAGAACCCTAAAGTAATCTTTGAAAGCCCGAATACTGAACCTTTTGTACTGTACAGTCAGCAGCATAAATATCTGTACAAAATCAAAAATTCAAATCGCCTATATACGCGTTAAGTTAAAATGAAATATTGTTTTCTTCGTTTAAAGTAAAGTAAATACCTTTTATTTTATTTTTGTGAAGAGAAAAACAAGATTAGTAAGAACACAAAAGTATGTAGGCAATTTGAAATTTTGAATTTGTTCATCTACTTATGCTGCTGACTGTACATTCAAAATTAGGCATTATTCAAGAACACCTTTAACCTATTCCGTCAAAACCATTTGTCTCGTTTTAAAAAGAAAAAATCCAGGATTAAATTTTAGGTCACGAGCCATTCATTTATCATCCAAAACTTTGCCGTGCGACCAACTTTACCGCCTTTTGTTTTTAATTTAGGCCCCAACTTATTTTCATTAGTGCCAACGCGATGAAAAAAACATTATTAGTGTTGTCGCTTTTTATTATACTTTTACCGTTTATTCGAATATAACTGTAATCGATTATTACCGATATCATCGATTATTCTTCTTCTTCTCCTTCAACCGTTAGAAGTCCATGCTGAACATAGTCCTATATTATCGATTATTACTTTTATCAATTACTTGACATTCTTCTAAAATATTCTAAAAATATTTTAGAAGAATGTCAAGTAATTGTATATTGTCAGGACAGAGCTTTAAAAAGTATACACTGATTATGACAAATGAAACCAATTAAAACATTAAAAAAAAACTCAATTTCAAATTCATGCAGTTACCGCAAAACCAACTCTAACAGAACTTGGTAACTTTAAAAGCATGTCAACCAAGTTATTGCCACAAGTTTGATTAAAATCGATTTTGTACAATCAGCTTTACATTGGCCTCTCTTCGTACACTCCGTCTTACATTCGAAAGGTCAACTTAGATTGGTCTTCTGGAGAACATTTAAAACTTACCAAGCGACGGGGCTGTTATTCAAAGTTGCAAGCCTTTCAAAGAATTCCTAGTATTGTTATATTATGTATGACGTTCAACCGCGATGTACATAAATTCGATACCTGGATAGGCATAAAAATTATCGACATTATACACACCGTGCTTATTACCAAAATGTAAAATAGTGGAATTATAAAAGTCAGATAATTTTCAGAAATCGTGCGTGCGTTGCCCGCATTTAAGGGGCCTTCATAGCACTGTATATGTGTGTGTGCATTCCACAATTTAATCGTACAAAAGTCGCAACTATTTATATTCTTCGAATATAAATATTCCTCAAAATTATATTCCTAACAGCTCTACCGTTCCAGAAGCAGGTACTGAGACAATTATTAAAAGACAAGCGCCTAATGCATGTCTCTTTGACGTATTAAGGAAGGAAATAGGAACCACCGGCCTCACATCCGGTAGCATAAAAACTATTTAGCTTGCGTGTAGAAGGAAAATTGTTTTCCTGTGCAAGACGCCGTGAAAACACATGATATGCGTATAGTCAGGGGACGGTAAATATAATATATCATTGTGGATAAGGGCCTAAAAGTAAGGGGTCTTGAGAACAAGTTATTTGACGTTAGTAAGAAAGTACAGCATGATGTGGGTGGGTTCGATCAACTGATGCTAAATGATTCAAATGCTATACCTACGATTCGGATAAATTATGCATGAGCTGCAGGTTTTATATAAAAGGAATGTGGATTAATGACTATAGGAAAGTTGTTTTTGTTTCCGAATATCTCATTGGAAATTGTTTTCAAATTAACATGTCTACATCAAATATAATATTAACTGAAAATGTTTGGGATCGAAAAAAAATGTCACTCAAATAATTAAATTAAAATTCGATTTTCAAATCACTAACATCCATCCCTACGCAACGATTAGCTGTCATCCCCGAATGACGTCATAAATCTAAGAGATCTCTTCGTAATGAAATCTGACGATTTCTCTACATAGATATTAAATCGCTTTGCTTAATTACTGCTTAGAGGGCACTTAAATATAACTCTAAACACCTTAATAAAATAATTTAATATTATGATAATTCTATAATAATTTATAACTATAATGTCTGTTATATTGTTGTTTTGTTTTTTTTTTTATTATTTTAATTCTTCAAATTATAAACTTTGTTATTTTGTTTCTAATTTTAGACCTTGTCACGAGAAAATAATTTTGTTTCACTTTTAACACTTTACTAAAATATTGTGAAATATTGTGATTGTATAACTCATGTTGTGTCCATCTGTTATTAGAGATACAATGATAATGTAACCATAACAGGATATAAATTAATGTAATTTGTTTATTGTAATCTCTGTTGATGGTCCTAAATAAATAAATAAATAAATAAACTTATATGTTTTTGACGACTCTTAAGTCTGGGAAAATATTTAGTTTCTTTTCATATTGACAAAAGCGAAATTTCGTAGCTTTATGAGATTGAATATCTCATCTTTCTCGGAAAGTAATTTAGTCTTATACGGTACTGATATTAGAATTTGCAGGCTATATAAGAAATTGTAACTGCTTCGGTCGCGTAGTGGTATCACGAGTGGTACGACTGTAATGCGGAGGTTTCGAGTTCGATCCCCGGGTTGGGCAATTAGCAATTATTAAGTCTTTCTACTCAGTATCAACCCGCAGTCTGAAATTTGTGCCCGATATGGCGATAGGCTCGCCCCCTATCACATCATGGGACGGAATACGGACGGCGAAAAGTGGGTGCACTAATTGTGCCTCTGCCTACCCCTTCGGGGATAAACGGCGTGAGTGTGTGTAGGTGTGTGTGTGTGTGTGTATAAGAAATTGTTACTGTCGACTGCCTCGGTGGCGTAGTTGTATTGCGTACACGTTACACTCGTACGATTTGCGCGCTGAGGTCCTGGGTTCGAATCCTGGGTCGGGCCAAAAACATTGTGACTGGGTTTTTCCATCTTAAAAATTACTCAGTCGCAGCTTGGAGTCAGGAAGTTGGCGGTGTGATACCCCCGTGCCTCGGAAAGCACGTAAAGCCGTTGGTCCTGCGCCTGATCTCTCTCCGGTCATGTCGGATTGCCGTCTTACCGGACTATGAGAGTGAAGGAATAGGGAGTGCACTTGTGTACTGCGCACACACTTGTGCACTATAATATCTCCTGCGCACCTGGCTGATCTCCGTTGAGATTGGCCGCCGTGGCCGAAATCGGCTAGGAAGGGATTATTATGTTATTGATATTATTCTTTCCCACCAGGTTATTCCTGCAGTCGCCAGCGAATCCAGATCTCCTGTATATAATATTCTTCTGTCACACCCAGCTCACAGTCACGCTCCTCCTGTGCTTCATATTTGGAAGTAAGGTAAGCATGTGCTTCCTACCTTTTGGAAATATATCCAAAAGGTCGGTTTGGAAATCTTTATGAGATATGTTTCTGTAGTGATAATGATGAAGCACCATTATTGTCAATGTCATTCGATGAAGGCATCTTTTCATACTCAATTCGTAAATTTCTGTTGACGAGCTTAGTCAATCAATAAGACAGTATAAACTCAATCAGGCCAACTCGTTAAATCTGTAAAAAAATTGAACCAAGTCTACCATATACAAAATCGTAGAATATCATTATTCTTTTACCTACTAGGCGAAAACCTATAACGTAATCTACATTCATTCTGTACTAATGAAATTAATATGACGCTAAAGTTTTTCTTTGTTTATTTGAACGGGCTTATATCTAGAAAATTCTTTTATTAAGAGGATACTACAATATCCCTGTGTTTTTATGAGCTAGTTTTTATCTGGGGAATGTACTTTCACAGGCGCGACCTAATGCTAATATATTATAATGTTTGCTAGATATCAATGCCTTATGAGGATTCAATCTAAGAAAAACTATATTTAATAGTTCAAAATACTTGACTTAGGAATTATGTTTAGTATACGAAACTAAATATGAAATAATTATAAAGTTGTAAAGCTTTCTGGCGTAGACATATTAAGTGAACACAACAGTAATAATGTGGGACGCCTCTGGGCTTTGCAGTCGACCTACTGGCTGGTAACAATGAGGTCTGTACGAACCAAACTGAATTTTTAAAAAGATTTTACTAGTAGGACGGGAACATATTGCTTTACTAATAAAAATATAATAAATAGCTGTGCATATGATGAAAAAAAATGGACGATAGCCAAGTTGAGGATTGAACGGTTTGCCGAGACAATGTCCGGTGGTTCAAAATCCAAGGCACACACCTCTGACTTTTCGAATTTATGTGTGTATTGTTTATCAATTATCGTTCGCTTAAACGGCGAAGGAAAACATCTTGAGGAAACCTACATACCTTCTCCATAACAATTTCGAAGGTATGTAAAGTCTGCCAACCCGCACTAGGGCAGTGTGGTGGACTAAGGCCTAAACCCTCTTAGTAGTGGAGGAGATCCGTGCTCAGCAGTGGGCAGTATATAATATAGGGCTGATTGCATTGCATTGCATTGCATGATGAAAAATCCATCGTGATAGGTGCTGCTCTCCCTTTTCGAAGTGTCTTTTATCTTAACACCTTTATCTTTTTCCAGACAAATTACGTTAAATATATCCAATATATGGAATAAAACTGTGAGAATTATCATGTAATTTTTTTAAGCGGTACGTCAATTATACAATTTAAATTATATTTCATAAGTCTGGGTAGACTTGCTTCTACTATAGGCCTTCAAGGTCGTAACATGCGAGCAATTCGCACATCATCATTCAGTTAAAAAAATTGCAAAACATACAAAATTATATCCATAATCCCGTACATTAATACCTAATTACTTTGTCCTGATCTGTGGGTTTTTGGACCCCAACAAGCCCTTTGTAATACTACTTAATTACGACGGACCCACGGGAAAGTAAATTATATTTGGAAAAGAAAAACACTCGTTAAAATTACTCTTTGTGTTTCTCGTCTACAGCGGCCATTTATGTCACCTCGTGGTTACATCTGTTTCGCACGTGGAATTCTCAGGGATTCTAAATTTAAAATTTAAATTTATTCCTACCAGCCAGCAACGGAGTGTATGTTTTTTTAAGTTTGAAGGGACAATGTTGCCAGTACTATTACTGGGCATTACCTATGAGACTTGGGGCAGTATAGATGCAACTCAATTTTTTCTGGAGTGCGATATCAGCTGAGACGCTTTTTTTTTTTTTTTTTTTTTTTCGCGGGGAAAAAACGCGTTATCGCTACCACCACCGGGGGGTCAGTGGAACGGTTATGTTGGTTTCACCGGCCTTACGGTCCAATGTCGTTACTCGGGAGTATAGCATCATCCGAGCGAGCATTGGACCGAGTCCCTAACCCTATGTACACCCTACACCGGCATACCAACCAAAACCCGCGGTGGCCTTCTTCGGCGCATGCGGAACGGCCCCGGGGTATCTTATTGCACTAAGATAGCTGCTCGGAACCGTCCCTGCGCGATGCCGCATTGCGGCCCCTCTATAAACGAGGGGGCTAAGATGCCCCCGAACTCTAAAGAACGCCTTTGGCGTCTACGACAGCGGGAGACCGACCACCCGCATTGTCGTCCACCTCGGAGTCACTTAAATTGGAGTGAGCAGACCCCCACTGCTCGCCCCGCGACTTTTTCTAAGCCCCATTTAGTCGCCTCTTACGACAGGCAGGGGATGCCGTGGCGGAATTCTCTAGATGCCCCCGGACCACAGGGCATGAGGCACCGGTCAGTCGTCCACCCGGCGCCTCCGTCGTCTCCTCTGGCTGCGGGCGGGATCGTTCTGCTCACGATCCCGCTCGGCGCTCTCCTTCCGCGAGATGACGCTCTCGCAGAAGGAGGCTGTCGCTCGCCATGACCTCCAGCCGCCGACCATGGCGGACACCACGGCCGGCAGCGAGAGGTCTCCTCCGACGACTGCTCTAAGAGCGCTGCGTTGGAGATCCCAGGCTGGGCACTCCTCGAGAGTGTGTTGAACTGTGTCCTCGCGGCCGTTGCCACAATGGTGGCACACGGCAGACTCCTCTTTTCCGATCCGACACAGAAACGAGCCAAAACACCCGTGGCCCGTCAGCACCTGTGTCAGACGGAATGTCGGCGCACCGTGGCGCCTGTCAAGCCAGCTTGAGAAGACAGGTCGCACTGCCGCGACGGTCCTCAAGCCCGCACTCGGGCTCTCCAGCCTGGTATGCCACTCCTCCACGGCGGCGCTGCGGATAGAGGCCAATTGGGCTGAGACCTCCCTCGGAGCCAGTCTTCGCCCGAGACGGGATGCCTCCTCTCGCCAGAAAAATACTGATGAGAGGTATTTGGCATCCAATTCCCATGGCAAAATACCAGCCAAGATGCAGGCCGCCTCGTGGGAGATCGTGCGGTAGCCCCTAATGAGTCGCTGCGCCACTAAACGCTGCGGCTTGCGCAGTAGAGCGGCGCATCGAGCATTCAGGGACTCGGCCCAAACGGGACAACCGTATAAGGCCATGGACCGCACAACTCCAGCATATAAACTTCGGCAAGGGTTACCGGGACCTTCCAAGTTTGGCAGCAGGCGTCCGAGTGCGCCTGCTGCCCGCAATAATTTCGGCGACAACATCTCAAAGTGGGCACGGAAGTCCCACCGGCTGTGCAACACCAGGCCCAGATATTTCATTGTGGAGCCGATGGGAATCCGCACCCCCTCCACTACGATATGGGCCTCCGAAGGTGGCCTCTTCCGAGGCCCGTGGAAATAAAGGACCTCGGTTTTGTTAAGGGCCACTCTGAGGCCCAGTCGCCGAATCCTGCTCACCATCTGCTCCGTACCAGAGGAGGCAAGCAGAGCAGCGTCCTGGAAGGTCCTAGCCGTCGCTGTCACGAGTGTGTCGTCCGCGTAACAGACAACAGCGACGCCTTGGGGGTTGGTACCACGGAGCACCCAATTGTAGCCGATATTCCACAAGAGTGGGCCCAGTACTGAGCCCTGTGGAACACCACAGGCCATTGCTCTTCGGTGCCACCCATCAGCGCCCGGATACACAATATACCTATCAGATAGGTACGATCGCACCAAGCGCTGAAGATATGGTGGCACCTCGTGGTACCGCAGTGCTTCATGTATGCATGCCCAAGGTAGTGTATTAAATGCGTTGGCGATATCAAGAGACACCGCCACGACCACTTCACCCCGGGCGATTGCATCCTCCGCTTGTGCCTTGACCCGCAAAATCGCATGGATCGTGGATCGGCCATGCCGGAAACCGTATTGGCAGTCTGCCAAATCCGACCGACCCTCCTTTTTGAGCAGGACCAATTTCCCAGTTTTCCACTGAGATGGAAAAAGGCCCTGCTCAATGCAGGCGGAGAAGAGGCCGCGGAGCCTCGTACCCAGGTGCTTGACGGCTAAAACCCATGCACGACCGGGTATGCCGTCCAGACCCGGAGCCGAGTTTTTACTCCGCAGCCGAAGCACTACCGCCCTAAATTCTGCGGGCGAAACCTCCGAAATATCCCCTACCGAACTTTGTGACGATGGCGACGACCAAGGTGACGCCATCGGTGGAGGGATGACATTCTCGGTGGCGGGGAACAAAGCCGCGACGACCTCTTCAACCAGCTCGCCCCGAAGACTCTGCGTCAGCGGAGGCGCCCATGGGCGGTATCTCTTCATTGCCAAACGATACGGGCGCCCCCACGGGTCGCTGTCCAGAGTACTTTGGAACTCTTTTTGTGCCGCAGACTTTGCTCTCATTATTGCCACATGCAGCGCTCTCTTGGCCTCTTTGTAGAGGCCGTGTAGCAGCTGCTCCTGGTCCTCGTCGCCGGGTAAACGAATCCGGCGACGACGGTGCCTACCTACTCGACGGAGGGCAGATACGCACGATGCGCGCAGCTGCGTGAGCTCCGCCGACCACCAGAACACCTGGCGTTTCTCGGGGAGGCGTCGGATTCGGGGCATGGCCGCGTCACAAACACGCGACATTATTGCCCCGAACCACTCCGCCTCCTCTTCAACCCGTACCGGCCTTTCCGGCACGGGAATCAACGCCTGGGCCAGAGCAGCCTCCTTCAGGGCCTCTACATTAAGGCGCTTTAGTGCCCAACGAGGGCCGTCCGATCGCGGGACGATCAAGCCACCACGGGACCGGGGAGAAGGGGACAAGGCGACGTCGAACCGAATGTATCGGTGATCCGACAACGTCTCCTCGCCCACCAGGACCCTCCAGTCCCGGACACGGTGGGCTAGTGCTGGGGTGGCGAACGTAATGTCCACCACCGAGCCACCATTGTGCCGCACGCAGGTGTCCACCGACCCGCGATTCACGACGGCCAACCTGGACGCGATCGCCCATTCCTCCAGGGCCACGCCACGCGTGTTCGTCGCCGACGAGCCCCAAGCCAAGGACTTGGCGTTAAAGTCACCGGCGACGAGAACGGGGCGAGGCTGACTGCCTTGCACCACCAGAGCCTCTAGCCGAGTGAGGAAATGCTCAAACTCGGCCAGAGATCTGTTAGGGGCGAAATATACTCCCACAATCCAGACCCCCCCTAACAGAACTGCCACGCATCCCGAGCCATTCGCTACTTTTTCGAAAGGTGGGGAGCCGGCAGCGCCCCGGGTGATGACGGCCACCGAGCCGTCCAAGTCCCCTGCCCAGTCTTCCCTGGGAGGGACATAGTACGGCTCAGACACCACAGCCACATGAATCGACCACTGCGCCAGGCTCTGAACTAGTAAGTCCTGTGCTCTGGCGCAGTGGTTGATATTCGCCTGGAGGAATCGTTGCGCCATATTAATGGGCGATCTCCATGACGGTCTCGCGGTGGGACGGGTCCGGCTGAGTCACAACCCCGGCGCCCCCTCCGCGATTAACGCGACGGGGACGGGAGGAGGCGACACATGCCTTGGCGCCCACATGGTGCCCTGCGGGTTTACCCGCCGCAGCACAGATTGTGCAGTGCGGGTCCGCGGAGCACCCTTTGGCCTTATGGCCCTCTTGACCGCAGCGGTAGCAGATCCCGCTACGGTCACACTCTGCGGTGCAGCGCATCCGCACATGCCCCTTCAGGAGGCAGCGGAAGCACCGCATGGGCCGGGGCTCAAGGAGCCGGACCTGTGCAGACACCCAACCAATCAGGACTCGTCGGGTCTTTATAATTTTTTCGGCTGCCTTAGCTGGGCACCGCACCCACACCGAGCCAAGGCGTGAACGGTCGGAGCGGATCTCCCCGACCTTAAAATTGTCCGCCGCGCAGTCACCAGCCCTTGCGAGGGCCATTGCGACCATTTCCGGGTCAGCGGACGGATCCAACCCGGATACTCGCAGATCCGCGGTCTTGAACGGACGGGAGACACGTACATCTTCCGCCAATTCCGTTCCGCGGAACACCTCCCTCATTTTTTCCGCGAGGGAGTTGGCCTTCGCTTCAGAATCTGGGCCAGGTACCTCATAAAGGTACCCACCCGTGGCCATTAGCCTCGCTCGGGTCTCAGCAATACCAAGACCAGCTAGATCCACCTGCCGTTGTAATTCTTTTAGGACCGTAGCGTACGTTACACCACGGCCCAAAGCAACTGGCATTATAGTCAAGGTGACCGCAGCCTTACGGGGCAGATGAATCTTAGGCTCGGGCCTACGATTCTGCCGTGGTTGTGGCTGTGACTGCGCCTGTGCGGCCGGCACTGCAACGCTTTGCACAGTCCGGGTATTTTTCTTGCCCCTCTTCGCCACGACCGTCCATCCCTCGTCCATAGACAGAGGGGGCGGAGGCAGCGGACGAGACTCTGTCCGAGGCTGGACAGGAGGTCCAACCTGATTCTCCTTTTTCCTCCCCTTATGTGCGATTGGCTGGGGAATGAGTTTGCTAACAGCATGCGTAGCTAACGGAGCAACACTAATGGCAGCCGCGGACGGTTTGTTGACAGCCCGTGCGACCTGGGTCGTCCCCTTGCCTTTGCCCTTCCCCTTGCCTTTGCCTTTCGACATCACCGAATTGTCATCTGCAGGCAGAGCACACGATAACTCCATTACAGTTGAGAACCCTGTCGGAGGCTCAGCAGTGGCGGGCAACGGTTGCCCGGTCCTCTCCATTCTAGCCCTGTCAGCGGCCAGTGATGGACGAGCAATTGGCTCTGGGGGTAGCCGCATATGAATCGCCTCGAAGCGCGCGTCCATCATATTGATAAGACGGCGCTCGAATTGATCTTGGCGATCCCCTATTTCAGAGCCAGCCCCTGTTTCTACTGCTGACCGCGATTGCTCCGAGGAACGGACAGACGCCAGAACCTCCTCCAGTATCTTCCCCTGGGCCGCAAGAGATGCCTCGAGCGCAGCAATACGCCGGGCCATTGCGGCCTTTTCCGTCTCAAGACGTGTCACCTCAGCGGAAGCTGTTTCTTCGGCTCTTTCAAGGAGTTCCTTGGCCGCTAAATTCAGCTTCCGCTGCTCCGTCCCTTTAAGATTCCGGGACCTTTGGGACACGCCCCGGACCATTTCTGCCAGCCGTAAACGCCAGTCTGGCTGGGTGGCTGGCAGCGCTTCCGTCTCCATCTGGTCTTCTTCTGCATCCGTTGTCGGAGCAGAAGCGGCAACCACTTTTACTGCCGGCTCGGAGTCACTGTCGCTCAAAATAAATTTATTCGAGCGGGCAGGACGTCCTCGCTTTGACCGCAAGCTAACGCCACTCGGTCCTGGCTCGGATACGACCGGATCGGAGGCTGCCGTCTCGACTAACCCCTTCTTGGGCATGCGCCCATCGTCATTTGTCTCCCTGGGTTCTGAATCGTCCCCCAGGAAAGATGTCCTCTCCTTCTCAGCGTTATTTTTAATATTTTTGAATAGAACCATTGTGTTCCCACGAGTATGGGGGAAATAACAGTCCGCCCAGGCAGTGCCCCCTGTACCTGGGTAAGCCTATCGTAACTCGCACAGAGTGTCGGCCGGTACTCTGGCGGGGGTCGCACTCGAGACCGAACTACCCATCGGCCATGCATCCCCTCGCGGTGCGCCGCCGCTTGGGATTCGGGGTGACTTTTTATAGAGGTTTTCTCCCTCGCAGTCCAGGCGGTTAAGCCAAGACCCTCGGCCCCAGGAGTCGCTGCGAAACATGACCACAGTGCCCCCTGAGATTCCGAGACTAACGGTGGCCAAGGAGAATTAGTTCTGCCCCGGCCTGTTCCGCGGCAGGGTGAGTGCACACGGAACCCGTCTACATATTCCTCCGCTGCACTCTCTGCTAGTCAGAGGGAACGCGGAAGAATCCTCTTTGCTGGTTTTGGTCCACGCCGTTTCCGGTACCCCCCAAATTTGGGGGGCGTTCCCCTATCCGCCACCCAGGGAGACGCGCCCGATGGGAGACCAGCAACTCCACACGGGATCAGCTGAGACGCTGTCAAATTAAGATCAGCATCTTAAGATAGTCGCTATTTAATAAACCCATATCAACATCAGTTCAAATAACATCTTAAGTTACAGTATGTTACGGATTTTGACAACTAAGCTTTGTTTTTGTAACAGCACTTACTCAGCTGAGAACAGGCTCTTAAATGACAGCTTCAGCTTTGTTTATTAAGTAGTTGTATAAATTAAATGTCTACTTGACATTTAACTCCAACTTGAGATTGATTTATTAATACCGCCCTTAGTACCTGTTTCACGACATCTGTGTAATATGATGCTTACGAAATGTTGTATTATGACGGCGAATTATACAAAAGTCACAATAATAACTGCCTCGGTGGCGTAGTTGTATTACGGTACGGCTGCAATGCTGAGGTCTCGGGTTCGATCCCCAGGTCGGGCAAAGTGATATTGGGTTTTTCTACTCAGTATTAGCCCGGGGTCTGGGATTTGTGCCCGATATGGCGATAGGTTCGCCCCTTATCACATCATGGGACGGAATACGCACGGCGAAAAGTGGGTGCACTAGTTGTACCTCTGCCTACCCCTTCGGGGATAACGGGCGTGAGTGTGTGTGTCAAAATAATAAGTGAGTCATTATCAAAATATGCGCAGAACACTCTAATACTTTTTGGGCAGATACAAGTTTGTTACTGTGCATACTTACTAATATTCCAGAAATTCTGGAATTTCCTTTCAAATCTATTAAGGTCAGTAGTTTTATCTGTTTATTATGGAAGATTGACAATAATTAGTCAATACATACCAATGGCAATAAAAATGTGTTGGCGAAAACGAATCAGCTATGCAGGGACATAATATAATAAAATTAGTACTATTGTGAAATAGACTTTAAACATTAAATCACTTTAGATATAATAATTAGTAATCATATTTTTTGTGTGTTGCTATTGGTAATAAGCAATATTTCGAAATTATTAGATAAGCCATGTGCTCATCATATTATTCAGCTGTATAAAAGAAATTAAACTCACGCTGACTTTTCTAAAAAGTTATGTGTGTATTCTTTGTGATTTTTTTATTTTTTTTATTTATTGCATTGAATGACGAGACGAGCATGCCGTTCGCCTGATGGTAAGCGATACGACCACCCATAAACAGTAGCAACACTATCCAGCACCTTGACTTACAAAGTACTGTGTGGCATTCCACTGCGCTCGTCATCCTGAGACATAAGATGTTAAGTCTCATTATGTCCAGTAGTTATACTGGGTACAATGTCCTTCAAACCGAAACACAACAGTGCATGCACACTGTTGCTTGGCGATAGAAATAGACATTGCGGTGGTACCCACCCAGACGGCCTCTTACATAATGAGAGACCTACCACCAGTAAAATTATCGCTCGCTTTAACGGTGAAGGAAAACATCGTGAGGAAACCTGCATATCTGAGAAGTTCTCTATAAGAATTGCGAATGTATGTGAAGTCTGCCAACCCGCACTAGGCCAGCGTGGTGGACTAAGGCCTAAAACCCTCTCAGTTGTAGAGGAGGCCCGTGCTCAGCAGTGAGCAGTATATAATACAGGGCTGGTATGGTATAAAATAAATTATTTTTTTAGAATTTGCCTATTAGGCTATAGATGTCATTCAACGAAATTAATAGACAGTTTTCTATTTATTAAAATAGGCCCGACTCTGAATGTCGACTTTGAAAACTAATTTGAAGATCAAGAGGTATCGGATAACGTGACGAAATGAAATTAAGAAATTAACAGTTCACTTAGAAATTAATTAAAATTCCCAACTTTAAACTGAATTTTCTTTCGGTTGCGCCTTAATCTGTTGAGTCTTGTATATAATTTTTGAGCCGAAACTTTCAACGTGTTTAAGCTTATTTTATAACTGGTTATAATTAAATTTTGCGGGAAACCTTGTTAAATAATTATGTAAAGGTCAAAATTTTTAGTGGCCCTCAAGTTTGGTTAGATAATTTGTTTATAAGAGCATTCGTTTACATAGGCTTTACTGGATGCTCTAGGCTAGATAGAAGACGACAAAATTTAAGTTTATGCCTGTTTTCTCAAAATTTACTTAAATTATATTACCTCCAAGTAGTTTTTAGGGTACCTATGAAAGTTACTAAAATATTTTTAGAGGACAGGAGGGAATGTCTTCTACAAGCTATGTTTTTTAAACAAGTAATATTTAGCAATGAATATACAAGTTTGTTGGGGATTCTCGTTATCAGGAAAAATAATTTAAAACAGCTTCCGAAATCAAGTACGTGTAATGCAGTTCACAACGTTAGACCAAAAAAAAAAATTATAATTATGTCGGTAGCAGAGAACACCAAGCGCCTATCCGTATTGAAGTACGATTAGGATGCAGGTAGCCAATTTGTTGCCGTTATGCTTCTAGTAGGCGTAGGCGTGAACATGCCCCCGGGCGTTGAAAGGTTCCCTTTCAACCAGAAGCGTCCACCTCAGGAAGTGGGCAAATCTTGCTGCAGGATCTACGAACGACTCCACTTGAAGTTTTGATGTCTGTTACCCGAGTGATCCCATCAGAACCAGGATAAACTGCTACAACTCGGCCCAGTTTCCACTTTAATGGTGGGAGATGTTCTTCTTTCAAGACGACGAGACTGTCTACCTTAAGAGACGTATGATTTGAGCGCCACTTTACTCTCTCCTGTAGTTCACCTATGTACTCCTTGCTCCATCTTGTCCAAAAATGCTGACGTAATTGTTCGATTCGTTGGAATCGATTTAAATGACTGGTAGAGGAGTTTTCGAGGTTTGGAACTGGAAGGGCGGTCAACGGTCGTCCAATAAGAAAGTGTCCTGGTGATAACGGCTGTAGATCATTGTGGTCAGACGAAATAGCTGTGAGCGGGCGTGAATTTAATACTGCTTCTATTTGTACCAGAACAGTGTTCAATTCTTCATACGTGAGATTACAATTGCCCAATACTCTATGCAAATGATATTTAATAGATTTGACACCTGCTTCCCAAAGTCCTCCAAAATGTGGAGAGTAAGGTGGGATAAAATGAAAATTGATCTCCTCATTGGCCATGTTCGAAGGCAATGAAGAGCAGTTACTCTTTAAAAACTTGCCGATTTCGTTGTATGCACCGACAAACGAGGTACCATTATCGGAATAAATGTCTTTGGGTTTTCCCCTTCGAGATATAAACCTGCGTAGAGCTGACAAAAAATTATCACTAGTTAGGTCACCTACTAACTCTATATGAATTGCCTTTGTTGTGAAGCAAACAAAAATGGCAATGTATACCTTAATCAATTTACAGCCTCGTCCACGACGATTCGCTGCCGTGACGGGGCCAGCATAATCTACGCCCACACACTCGAACGGGTAACCCCCTGGTCGCAAGCGCGGACCTGGTAGATTCCCCATTAGAGGAGTGATAACTTTTCCCTTCAGACGATTGCAACGAACACACTGATGGTAACATAATTTTGCTAAATTACGACCACCAATAGGCCAGTACTTTTCTTTAATGGAGGCTAACATCAACTGTGGCCCTGCGTGCATTAATCGTGTGTGCTCATAAGAGAATAAAAGCTTGGTTAAGCGATGTTTGGACTGTATTAATATAGGGTGCTTCTTATTATAGCAGAATGACGAATTTTCTAATCGACCGCCAACACGCATTATGTTATTTTCATCTAAGAAAACATTAAATTTATGCAATGGATTTTTTGGACTTAAACATTTCTTTAGCATTAATATTTCATATTCAGGGAATGACTCGGATTGAGAAATTTTGATTAATATATTGAACGCCTCTTGTAACTCACTATTGTTAAGATAATCGGTTATTTCAGGCTGCCGTTTACAAGCTTTAATAAATCTTGAAACATACGCTACTGTTCGTTTAAGTCTCATAACATTGGAAAAACGATTAAAATCTATAAAACTTTTATTGTTACATATATGAGTCGCTAAGGAAGAGTGCAACGAAATTTCAGCACGAACCTCGGGAAGGGATTCCACTTTTAGTGGATTCGAAGGCCAAAGCGAAATATTATTATGTTTTAAAAATTGTGGACCGGACCACCATAGATCAAGAGACGGGATTGAAATTAGTTTCACACCACGTGACAGATGATCAGCTGGGTTTTGATCTGTTGGAACGTGTCTCCAGGAACAGTTACTCGTTCTCTCCAAAATGTCAGCGACGCGGTTGCGAACAAAAGGTTGAAGCTTGTTTGGTAACATCCTTAACCAACCTAATACTATGGTGGAGTCAGTCCAAAAAGTTGTATGTGCAACTTTAACTCTCAGAGAGGCAATTACCTTCTCATAAAGACGAACTCCTACTAAAGCTCCACAGAGCTCCAATCTTGGAATGGTAGTGGGCTTTATGGGAGCCACTCTACTTTTGGCGACAAGTAGACGTACTAACGTATTACCATTTCTATTAATACTACGTACATATAAACACGCTCCATATGCATATTGAGAAGCGTCTGAAAAAACGTGAATGTCTATTACTTCATGAGAATGACATAGAACAAGACGGGGAATGCGAATGTTATTTAAAACTGGTAAGCTATAAAGTATTTCTGACCAAGTTTTGGCAATGTCTGATGGTAACGATTCGTCCCATGACAATTTGTGCAACCACATTTTTTGTAGCAGCATTTTCATACAAATTATGCCAGGGGCTAATAAGCCCAAAGGGTCAAAAATTTGAGCAATAACTGAAAGCATTCCTCGTTTAGTTAAATTATATGAATTTGTAATATCTACCGATATACAAAGTTCATCAGATTTTGTCTTCCAGCAGACACCTAGTGTCTTGCTCGATTCAATAGCGCTGATGTTCAAATCAAGCGATTGGGGATCTGCCTGACCAGAGAGAACTTGAGGCTCGTTAGTTTTCCATTTTCGCAATGGCATGCCAGCTGAAGCTAACGCAGCAGTTACCTTTACACGTATATTTTTGACTGATTCTATTGTGTCATCGCCGGTAAGAAGGTCATCGACGTAGAAGTCATGAAGTATGATTTCTGAAACTTTGTCATCATCACACTCAAGACCAATTTGTTTGAGGCATCTAGTCGCAAGATACGGGGCGCTGGCTGTTCCATATGTCACGGTATTCAATTCAAAGACCTTAAGTGGATCTGACGAGTCATTACGCCAATATATTTTTTGCAGAAACCTATCATCAGGGTGTACGACAACCTGGCGATACATTTTCTCTACGTCGGCTGCCAAGATATATTTATGTTGCCTAAATCTGAGAAGAATAGATAGTAGGTCATCCTGTACAGTGGGACCTACCATCTGAAGATCATTACATGATACACCTGACGTTGTTGGACTACTGGCGTTAAAAACTACTCTGAGTTGCGTGGAGGAACGATTTTCTCGCAAAATTCCATGATGTGGAATGAAGTAATTCTGAGAATGTGGATCAAACTGGCATTCTGACATGTGTCCTAGGCTTAAATACTCTGACATGAAGTCGATATAACGTTGTTTAAATGAAGGCTGACTTTTAAACCTACGTTCTAATGAGAAAAGACAACGTTTAGCTCGTTCAGAGGAGTTACCTAAATTTTCTGTTGATTGTTTTAAAGGAATCCTTACACAGAAACGGCCGTCAACTAATCGTGTCGTATTCCTCACAAAGTGTTCCTCACACAATCTTTCTTCTTCAGAATAATATGATGACTTAGGGCTAACTTCTTCGAGCTGCCAAAAACGCGTTAAGAGGTTTTGGATATCATCATTAAGAAGATTATTGTAGCTGGAATCAACTTTTATAAAATTACATGAAATCGGATGCGACCGGCGCGTTGAATAAATACTGTGCAAAGTTCCACAAACTAGCCAACCAAGCCTTGATTCCCAAAGCTTCGGGTTGCCGTTTCCTAACTCAATCTTTTGTATTCCTAATAAATCCCAAAAAACATTAGCACCAATCACTATATCCACTTCAGACGGCAGATAAAAATGTGGGTCAGCTAAAGCAATATCATTCGGAATGCTTAAATTCGAGATATCTAATTGACGACTAGGAACAGTATCGGTAATAGTCGGCAAAACAAAGCAAAGAAGATTGGTAGAAAAGTTTTCAGTTAATGAAGTTACTAAAACACGACACGTTTTAGTCGTGTATGATTTTGAATTGTTGACACCAAAGATTGGCTTATGTATGTAATTAACGGGCAAACTTAATAATTGGCACATTTTCTCAGTCATGAGGCAAGACGTACTACCCGGGTCAAGCAACACACGCGCGATATGTTCAGAATCATATTTATCATATATTTTAACTAAGACAGTCGCCAACAAAGTGTCTGAATCATTATCTGATGTCATGTCAACACAAGCTGATAGTGTCAGTTGAGTTGAAAGTCCATCTTGTGATGATGGGTTTGAGGGCTTGATAGCGCTCTCTGTACCCATAGAAACAGATTTTGCGGCGGGCTTTTTGGGGTCTGTAACATGTAATAATGTATTATGCTTGCGTTTGCAAATTTTGCAACCATTCTTTTTACAATGGTTGGCATAATGACCACTACGAAGACAATTATAACATAGTTTATATTGGGGTAATAAATCTAGTCTTTGTTCATTTGAAAGACTGAGAAATTGAGAGCAGTTATACAGAGGATGGTCACCATTACATTTTGGACACTGTTTTAATGCCAACGAGCTGTTGTTACCTGCTGCTAACTGCGGCTGTGTATTCGAAATTGACATCATAGTTTTAATTTTAACATTAGATTTAATGGATTGATTAAATTGAACAGCACGAGATCGCTCCACGTTTTCAAGTAGTTCCGCGCGGTTTCTCATGAACTCGAGAAATATTTTTAAAGTTATTGGCTTCTCTTTATCTAACCTACCTTTGAACTCTTCCCAGTGATGAGATGTTTTCCTATCCACCTTTTGAATCATCATATAAATGAGCAGAGTATCCCAATGGGTAGTGGGTTCCCCTAAAGATTCTAATGAACGTAAATTTTTATTAAAATGATCTATTATACTATTTAAGCCTTCAAAAGATTCTTTGTTCAGTGATTCCAAACTAAATAAAGCTGTAACGTGGTTTTGGATTAATGCTCGCTTACTATCGAAACGCTCGCACAATAATTTCCATGCCACAGGATAGTTTAATGCAGAAAACTCAACAGATCGAATGACATTGGTTGCTGGTCCGGAGACAGATGCTCTGAGATAGTGAAATTTATTGATATCGTCCATATCATCGTTCGTATGAATAAGGCTAGCAAAAGTGTCCCTAAATTCGATCCAATTTTCAAAAGCTCCATTAAATGTTGGAAGGTTTATCGTGGGTAGCTCAACATGTTTACGACTACTTGAATGAGACGAGACTTCACTACCTGAGACTTCATTTTTGAGATTACGTGAAAGAATTTCTTGAGCGTAAGAAAGATGCTTGTAATATAAGGTTTCAAAATCATTTCTTTCTGGTATTTGCAGGTTTACATCATCGACTAAACATTCCAGACGTAATTGCACCTCGTCATATTGGTCATACAATTTTTCAATCTTACCTATTCGTATCTGCAACTCATTTACCTGTGACTGGCTCAATGATTGGTTCAAATCATTTAGGTAATTAGCAAACGCAGTTAGACGGCCTTTGAAACTAGCTCGCTTTTTTATTAGTTCCTTTTCCTCCCTTTCGGACATTTTGGAAACTATTGAAGCGTGTGTCAAACCTGGAACGTATACAGGTAACAATATAAATAATTATGTATTTAATGACTTACTCATTAAGTCTAAAACTGCAATTACACAAAAGTACCTACTGCCTACGTTATGAATTTACAATATCTATATAATATAATATCTATAAATTACAATTTAGGTATTTACAATTCAAAGTCTAATTTAATACAAATATAATATTACATACATTTACAAGTAATAGCAAACTAAGGAATGGAAGTCACAATTAATAATTATGATTAAGAAGGCATTGAATTTAACGGGAATACGTTTTAACAATAATGATTCAATTGCCTAGCTTCTGCTTAGCTGCTAAATATAAGTGCGGGTAAGTTACATTATTTGTATGTATGTAATATACGTTGAATAGTGAGTGGTATAAATAACTAATAGGAACACATATAACGTACTACTAACCTTATTCGGTTTTTAGGCTGAATACTACCTGATTAAGAGTAATGGGTGAAATAATATACAATTAACGTTGAACACTGTCTGGAGTCCACATCTACTTGCCACGACGATGTCCCGTTACCTCACGTTAATTGACCGTTATTCAATTTTTCACCAAATATCCTTTTTTTTTATTTTTAATTTGCACTGATGATTTTTCTAATTATCCGGCTCCGTAGGACCATGTTGGGGATTCTCGTTATCAGGAAAAATAATTTAAAACAGCTTCCGAAATCAAGTACGTGTAATGCAGTTCACAACGTTAGACCAAAAAAAAAAATTATAATTATGTCGGTAGCAGAGAACACCAAGCGCCTATCCGTATTGAAGTACGATTAGGATGCAGGTAGCCAATTTGTTGCCGTTATGCTTCTAGTAGGCGTAGGCGTGAACAAGTTAATTTAATGAGTCTGGTGTGCGTGATCAGGTGTAACATAGAGGTAGGATCGTTCTCTTATAATAGGCCAGGATCTTCATTACAAGTCATCTTTACACCCACCTTCATTCCTTTCTCAATTAAAATTAGTAATCTATCGAGAATATTAGCTACGGCACTGTTAACTGCTTAATTTGATTTGGCCACGTAATCGAAAACCTCTTGATATTTAAATAAATTATCTAAAATTGAATTATGTTTCTGATGTAAAGTATAGAATCATACCATTTTGATAGCTTATAAGACACTTCTGTTAAATTATGTAATATTTAAACTTAATGATTAGATTCGTTAATCGACGTGATAGTAAACGTCTCCTACTTTTAAACAGTAGCTACGTAACTCAGAAATTTTAATTTCAAATGCGACAGTTACGTTTCACCTTTAATTACTTCTCTTAAACGGAAGCTTAGCGGCAGGAATACACAAAGCGATGGTATCCAGTCCAACGCAAAACTAATGCATATCATCAAGAAAAATCCTCAGAGATTTTGTTTTTAGTATTCTTGTCAGGAAGACAATCAGTCGTAAAACACTCCAGCTCCCGTCGCAATATATTAAAGTGTTTTCTTGTGACCTCACGTAGGATATGATCAGGTTGAATAAAATATCTAGGTCAAAAAATTTACGCATTACTCACATAACTTAACATCACGACTTTATTCCTTTTAAGGGGTAGGCAAAGATGCAACGTATTTGTTAGCTATGTTAAGTTCTATGTTACTGGGGGCGAGCCTCTTGCGCGTTACCGAGCAAAATTCCTGAGCTAATACAGAGGAGGAAAACCTTATCTAACTCTACCCGACCCGGGGTCAATCTCCTCCAGTAAGCCAGTCCAAGCTGGACTAGTTTGGCATCTCTATGAGAGTAATTAGTATCGGTGAAACAATTCCACTGACATGATCGAACCTGAAACCCCAGCATTATAGTCTTACCATGTATGCTATACGACTGCGCTACCGAGGGCTAATCTCACGCATTATACACTCAAAGGGTAGGCAGAGGCGGAACTAGTGCACTCATACTTCACAGTATTATCTCACGCATAATATGAGAGAATAAAACAAGATAGCGTGTCGCCATATCGGGCGCGAAATTAAATTAATTTGACTGATCATATCCATTAATAGTGACATATTTTAGACACATACAAAAGTTCATTAATCGTGTCGAATACTTTTTTTTATTTATTACAAACATAGGACCTCGTAGGCAGGAACACGCTGGATGCAGGCCGCTTTTGACAGGTCCGTCTGGAAATCTTTGGGGGAGGCCTATGTTCAGCAGTGGACGACATGTGGCTGATGATGATGATGATGATAGGACCTTGTTTTCTCGGTTAAAGCATACCGAATATCCTATCAATTACCCTTATAATCTTAATGTCTATTAATATTTTTATAATGTTTAAAGCTTGTCTGCTAGAAGTAAATGTATAAATAGCTAAATTAATTTGGAAAGATAAACCGAATCTGGTTTCAACATCCTGAAAACGAGTTCAATAACACTCGTGCTGCGGAACCGAACAAAACTATTAACACATTATAACATGTGCATGCACTGTTGTGTTTCGATTTGAAGGACATTGTAGCCAATATAACTACTGGACATAATGAGACTTAACATCTTATGTCTCAGGATGACGAGCGCAGTGGAATGCCACACAGTACTTTATAAGTCAAGGTGCTGGATGGTGTTGCTACTGTTTATGGGTGGTCGCATCGCTTAACATCAGGCGAACGGCATGCTCGTCTCGTCATTCTATACTATAAAAAAAATATGTAATTAAGTAGATATCTTAATATCGTGAGTATCAGGAACTACGAATTTTTACCCCTCAGCACTCCAACCCTATGTTGCAGATTACACAAGTATACAAAGGACCGATTTCACCACGTGCTGATAAAGTCCCTGACAGCCTATTCAAAACTTATCTGCAATATAAACTAAAATCTTGGTTTCACAGGTCTTGAATAGAAATATCTGACAGAAAAAGTTGCTAGTAATGTGTCAGATTTATTTTTTAGATAGCGTTATATGTTAGTTATCTGGAACTTTGTCAGCAAGTGGTGAAAGTGACTCTAAATCACGTTGAAGTAAAAGCATTTAACCTATTTTTTCGAGACGACATATAAAAAATACCTTATATTAAATCACAATTCGAGGATCCTGCTCGGCTATTATGTTGCTGCTAAAGTCTATTTTGGAATAAATAAGTAGGTAATTCGGGAGCCATTGTAAATTTAATTACATCTTCCACTTTTCGGAGACCGAAAATAAGTTCTGAGGAAATCATTATGGTTACTTTCAACAGTCAAGGAAACGACAATATTTAATGGATAATATTATATTATGAATTAACGTTCTGTCAAATTGTTTGTTACATTGTTTGTGGAAGGAAAATATTTTTGTGTATTGTGGCTGTGTTTCTCTAGTTAAGTACAAATTGCGTATCTTTTAACTATACACTAACTCAAACTCAAAATTTTCTTTATTCAAACAGACTTTAAAGAGCTCTTTTGAATCGTCATGAATCTACTACCATGAAGCGCAAAACACTTGTAGTGGCAAAATGTATTTTTTTTTTGCAGAGATCATTAAATATGGTGTTTACTTTTACTCATATAAGGCAGCTCTTCTTCCAAATCATTTAAGAAATTCCTTTCTCACAAAGTGAAAACAAGTCTGTAGGATCTAGAATGGATGCCGCCCTTAATATAACTAATGTGTAATCAACTCTGGAATCTCCCTCAAAATAGAGAGCTATCTATTATCTAGTTCTGAACATTCATTTTGATGCTTTAATAACTTTAATTTACAAACTTTAACTTTATATATTCACGAGGATCACAATTTCGAATGAAAATGTACAAAATGTCTAATAAACATTGAACATTCAAGGAAGATAAATTGAGATTCGAAGTAGTAGTAGATATTTAGTAAATAATTATATGTAAAAACCTGAAGTATAAATAATAAGTAAAGAATATTATAAAGACGCCCTGTAGATGATACTGATACATTTTTCAACTACATGAATGAACTCGATCGAATAATGTCCTACATACAACTGATGCAATATTGTCATATTACTGTTGAATTTTAAATGGTTGGTAAGATTGTACCATTAAAATTACGCAGAATTGACAAAAGATCTCATAATTGAAATAAAGCAAAACCACTTAAATCACAAACAAAAACTGAGATAATTCTATTATTATTATAACAATTATAAAAAACATTATCATCCAGGCTTATATGGTCCACAAATTGCCAACTTGAGTATTTAACCCATAGACTCATAATAATTGAGGCGTACAAAACCAAAACAACTTCAAATCAAGCCGTCTTTTACTGGTAGGTCTCTCGTATGTCTCAGGGTGACGAGCGCAGTGGAGTGCCTCGCAATACTTTGTGATTCGAGGTTATTTGCGGCATTGCTACTGTTTATGGGCGGCCGTATCGCTTACCATCACGCAAACGGCTTGCTCTTCTCGTCATTTAACTGCAATAAAAAAATCTTTTACTATTAATATAGCAATTATAAAAACATTTTCTCAACCAGGCTTACATGGTGTACAAGGGTCACGGTAAAGACGACCGGGAGAAGACAGGCAAATTTCGATCGAGACCTGCTGAGTCCACGTACACGATGACCACGAACAGGACTGCGAGGTTCTGCGACAACATGACAGAGAGAGAATTAGAGGTAAGAGAAGGACGAGTGAGAGCTTTAGGGATTTTATTTTATTGACATATTAGCGTTATTTTTTTCGAAAAAAATATACTATTTTCATAAGACGCAGAAATATACACTGATTCCTAATGAATATAATATATTCCTAATGAGTAAAATGTCGAAACATATTCGTGAATAAATTTTGGCATATTTTTACTTTATCGTTAGGTAGATAATATTCTGTTCACATAACACGTTATGTATGTAATTGGTGAATGCTGAGTGTACCTGTTATTGGCATATATATCAGCCACATTAACCTTTAGCAGTGTTTGTGTATAATTGTATCAATATGTATGCTGTTGGTATATCTTAAATAAATAAATATAACTACTTATCACAAAAATGATGCTTTAGTATATTACCCTCACAACCGTCATTATACATTTTAAAAAGGTAGCACATTGAATTTGGCAGTAAAAACCTCTAAGATCCATTTCAATAGATCTTTCATTACTTAAATTTGTTTTCACGATTTACTTGTGTTCGGTCTTTTAAACATTGATTAAAGGGAATTCAAGATAATGCAAATGGATTAAATCCGTTTCTGAGGTAATATAAGTAGCTCAAAAAATAATGAGATTACGTTCTCTCGTAAATTCTATTCAAATGTAATAAATGACTATAATGTAAAAGTGTCAGGTTAATGTCAGGTCCCCTTTGTCTAAACTAAGTTAAAACAACAAGACATATTTGAAATGAATAGATTTTGTTTCAATATAACACTTGGTTATTACGTGATAATTAACTGACATTTTATGAACGAAAATAGTCTAATTAAAATAGTAATTCAATCTTGTTTAAAATTAATCTTCGCGAACTTAATTATAATTTCATTGTAACTCCGTTTAGTTCCAGTTTAATTAATATAACCTTTATATCATACTTGGATTACAAAAGGACAAAATACTCTCACGTTCCATAAAAGCCTTCCAGTGGCAGAGCCCTTTTATCTTGTAAAACTAGTTAACTGTAGGTTCAGCCAGCGTGGCTTCAGGGCGAAAAACCTTTGTAATAGCTGTAAAATACAATGTGACTTCACTTTTATTTATATTTACGTTAATTACTTTACAATCTACTTCGAGAATAATTGCAGAGGAAGGTTTTGATATTTTTGTTGCATTAACATAATAATTTATGTGTTGCAATAGGAGTTGACATCTGATTTAGATTTGTTTGTATTAATTAATTAATGACCTATTAACTTCCTAAATTTCTGATTTTGTGTTTTCTTTAAAAGGAGGAGTTTAGAAAAATATGCAACCAGCTAGAAAAACTAAAAGAAAGATGTGGCGCTGGTACCGTCATCTCGCGTAAAATAGGTGCCATGCAGGATACAGCAGCAGTACACGAGCGAAAGCCCCCCATATCAGACAATGCTCCATTGAAACTGAACACTGTGTTCAGTGCAGTAGCAGACAGGCTTATGTGTACAGTCACGCCAGCAGAGGAATCAAGCAGTAGCGGCAGAGACATGCCCTTCGAAGCACCACCTGCCTACAAGCACAAAACATTCAGTCCAACAAAAAGCGCCGAGACCAGCAACGCAGAACAAAGTCACACTGACGTCACAAACGCCACAGAATCTCCTAAGAAGCGGACTGATTTAAACGAAGAAACGAAAGAAGATATGCAGAACGGAGTGTTCAAGATCAGTGGTGAAGCCAACTGTGGGGACATCCGACCACCAGACGTGGCGACTCGAAATGGCATTAACGGTAAAAGTGATAAAAGTGAACTGAAATCAAGTCCGAGTAGTACAGAAACTGTGCGAGGTGTCAGGTCAGGGCACGCGAGGACTCACGCAATTGTTATTAACTTAGACGATAAGAGTCGTTTTACAGAAGAGGTCACTGTCTAAAATTGTAAATTGAAGACTGTACTTACGTTCAAAAGTCCTTGGAGTAATGTATCGGCTTGCGTCTGTATGACTCATCTTTATTTGTATGATAGTGCTACGTTTGATGTAAGTAGGACAATGAGATGGCTTAATCTGATTTAATTAGCATACAACATAAAATTGACGATTGTTCTTTTTAAATAAATCGAGTACTTTTCTCGACATAAACGTTTAAGAACCAATAACGTCTGAAAGGCTAGTTCGAAACAAACTGTTGTACAGTTTGTTTCGAATTCCACCTGAGACTTCGCCGTTGACTCGAAATGTGTTTTATATAGTACGACTCTTCAACTGTTCTTACAAGTTAAAAAGGAATAGTTTTGACCTAGAAAAGTCGTGAACAATACTGAAGTTTGTTTATAGACGCAAGCCCAAATGTTACTTCTCCGTATGTTAATATTTAAATCTAGTCTTTACTGTGATTTATCTATAGGTCTTTTAAGTTAACTTTTCGTCTAAAGTAATCTGAAACGAAGATTGCTCGTATGAGTTTTACGTCCTTTGATAAAGTTTGAAGGAAAAATCTGGAGGCGGCGTGTTGTTAAAACTTTTTTTTTTGTTTTGTAACTTGAACAGTTATCAGATTATTTTAAACGATAAATACTATTCACAGGTGGTTCTTATGCGATGTATTGATGTGTTAGGTATAGATAAAACAATCAGGCGTTCTAAATCTATTTGAACTCTCAATTCTTCGTTCACGTTTACAAGCACATTATCGTAAATCGTCAGTCTTTGAAAATTTGAAATAGGTGGTCCAACAGACCCAAAGTTGGAGACAACTGATTTGAAAGTTTGGAGAGGTCAGACCACAATTCTCACAGTATTAACGATGGAAACGTTTTCGGTTGATAACCTTGCAATTTGGAAACTAGGGTGATCTCTGGTAACTTTCATTCCTGAATAGGATTCTATTGTTATTATCTTGTCATAAAATAAGAGCATCACTCTCCTGTTAAAATTACGAGCAAGCTAAGTTTCCTAAATGAGGTCCGATGCTTTAAAATGCACCGAGAAGTTTCTCAAACTGTAAATACCTCTCGAAACGATGCCGAACTTTCAAAACAAAAAGAGGTTCTTGGAAGTTAAAACAAAAGCTGTGAAGATGTTAATGTCTTTCATCTCAGGTTAATAACTTTCGTTTGAAATAAACTAATTTTTAGAACCTTTTATTCTACTCTTAACCCAATTTATGTTGACAGTTAAAGTTGTTTCTTTCAAGATTATAATTATCTCGAAGCTTTTATATACCTTATACTTGATTAAAATTCGTAGTGTAGACATCAAAGAAATGAGTGCAAATCTCGCACAAAGACAATGTAATATGATAATATTCGTTTGAGAATTCTGAGACCTATAGTCCTTCATAATTAAAGGCTATGACAGAAGACTTATACTGTATGGTGTAAAGAAATTTAATATATTACAATTAGTATTGAGCGTACCTATTTATACTTATCACATGAATATAAACCAACCTGTTTTATAATATAAGTGCCATAGATTCAAACCATGCATATCAAATATAACTACGCGTTAAACTATGTAAATATGTTGATGTTATGTTCAAAAATTCAAGATCGTTGCGCTTGCAAAATCTTATGTGAGTTTGTCGCTCTAAAATCGTGATGCTACATTTTTATAATAGCTGCTCTGAGATTAATTAATTTTGTGATAAAATGTCGTTATATATGAAAATGCAGTAGTTAAGTTCGTACTTGTATTTCAGTTAATATTAATTCGCATTTTCTGCTCTAAAACAAAAATTAGAAAAGCGCTTAAATTCAGTAATATAATTCTAGTAGATAATTTCATCTTCAGGCCAATAAGCGGTCGTTGAAACTTTCGTTATTTCGTTTTGGGACAATGAGACTGCCAAACTCAGATATACTAACTCTTCCTTCCAATCCTATCTTTATTTAACTTAGAATCTTCACGATCTCATTAATATAGTTATGGGTAGAGGTAATCAACGAACCTCTTACCATCAGGTGACCTTGCTGATTCGCTAGTTGTGCTACGAGTACTGAACTTTGTACCTTAGCGATCATTGATTTAGGTCCTCTGTGGTCTGGTTTTTTAATATGACCATACGTCTCTGGAGGATGTAATATTTCTACAAATATTGCATTAAAAATATCAAAAATTCAAGGCACGAAAGGAGTTTGCAAAAATGGACTCACTAATTGCGACATGTATGTAATTCACGAAATGAATCAACATCATGCTAAATTCAGATGGAACTCTAACTCTGTATTTATATACAGTGGACGCGAATGGTTATTGTACTAACCTGTTACAACAAACACAACTCTAAATTAGTTTTGGAAACAATTAAAACAAACCGCAGACCGCGCTGTCAGTCGAAACTGCTCATTTTTACAATTCTGCGTTTAAATTCGTTGCTTGTTCTATAACGTAACATGAGTTTCAGTTATTCTAAGTTTTTTTATCATACATAGCATCACGTCTTTTTTTCCTTTTCAAGGGTAGGCAGAGGTGTCATATACCCACATTTCGCCAGCTATATTAGGTCCCATGCAATAGATGGCAGGGCCTATTGCCATTTACTATGCACAATTCCAGACTCCGGGGTGATTCTGAGTATAAAAACCCAATATCACTTTGCCCGACACCCGGGGATCGAACCCAAGAGCTCAGCACTGCAGTCGTAAAACAATACAACTACGCCACCGAGGCAGGCACCGAGGGTATTATAAAGATATTTAGAAACACAAAAAAGACATACAACGAAGCTTTAACATTTGCATCATATTTTGTTGGGTGATGAGTGATCATTGCAATTTAAATGAAAGGCTAGAGCGATGAACAATTTCTCTGACTTGGTGTGTAGGTACTCAACTGTTTGACATTTTTACAGAATGGAGGACTAATGAGCAAATACGTCACTTGAAGGTAAGATAATCGCCGATAACTTCTCCATACCGAAGAAATTATCAATGCATTGCCTGTCTTTGAGGTAAGAAAAAGTTTTGTTCTAGAGAATCTTTTTGAAAACAGGCAAAATGCTAAATGAACAAGGAAAAACCGATTTCAATAATTCAATAAAGGCTTAGAAAACATTTTATGAATTCTTCTATTTTTCCCAAATACTACGACAAAGGAAAAGGTATTATCACGATGAGATTAATAAAAATACAAAAGTCACGATAACAATTTATCAACTCCGAACGGTCATTTATAAATAACTAATTGCCCAAACAGGAAACAACATAGATTCCCCAACAAAGTTAATATTAAATTGTACATGATTTTGCAATCGAAACGACATTTATTAGCTCGCTAGTTTCAAAATGAAATTTTAATATTTCCAAATAGTTTCGAAGTTTTCATTCCGCATAAATCATGGCGCGATTGAAGTTCGTTGCATTTTTGTAAGTTTTTAGTGCTCCTTGAATTTATTCTAAGTAATTAGCATAACTGACTCATAAATCATACATTTTGGTACAAAGTTCATTTTTCCCATGTTTATACACACACCCACTCACGCCCTTTATCCCCGAAGGGGTAGGCAGAGGCGCAACTAGTTGCACCCACTTTTCGCCGGGTATATTCCGTCCCATGACGTGATATGGGGCGAGCCTATTGCCATATCGGGCACAAATTCCAGACTCCGGGCTGAGACTGAATAGAAAAATTTAATATCACTTTCGTTTCGTCGTACCGTGATACAACTACGCCACCAAGGCAGTCACACATGGCAGGCAAGGCACATGTTTATATTTAAAGACAAATGTGATTAATGAATCGTTTCGTATCTAGATTGCTTTCTAGTTTACTGTTTGCAGTTCTAAGGTTGCTTTCAGACGGACAGTATTATATTCCATCGATTTTTATCCACACAATCGATAAGTCGATTCCTATTGTTTTCCTTTTTCATTTTATTCAAATTTATGTACTACTATTATAATTTAGATGGTATATGGTTTGTCCTTTTAAACTGTGTTTTTGATGTCCACGATACAGGCATAGCCTAGTGTGGACATCGTTGTTAATTCTATAAGATGTGTAATTTATGGAAAATAAATTTATTTCTATTTCTATTTCTATTGACTATATAACTTCGTGCAGTTAGTATTCCGACTGCAGGTATTTTATGTCAACTACAAACATGCAGTTTGTCTGACAGTACCTTTAGAAACCATGTAAGTAATGCATTTCAATAAATAGATAAGTATAAAATATTGCCTTAATATATTTCGCCATTTTCCTCTCAATAAATAGATATCAAAGTACGACACTTGAACTTTCGACTATTTCTGGCTTAACTAGTATCAGATTTTAACACAATTTTGTCTATAAAAATCGCTTGAGGTTGTAAATATAATTAAGAATAGAACTGTAAATAATTATATTAAACATACTATATATGTCCCTATTAAAAGTTGAGGACTGGTTGAGGATATGTTGTGTAAAAGAAAAATTCAGTCAAGTATTATCTTAATGCAATGCAAATCGACAAAACTGTACATACAATAGAATGGAGCAGTCAAAATCGTATCGATTACATGGCTAGTTAGACACGATTAATTCATACAAAACTGACCTATTAGGTTACAATTTTGACTGCCTAACAATACAAATTTGTAAAGCTGTAAAACACTTTTATTCTGGTTCATGTAATGACATATCTGTTATCAGTGAGGTATCTACAATTTACATTCAAAATTTCTATTGATTTCACTTTGATACTATATTCTATTTTATTACACATAGAAATATTGAACATTTATATGTTCTCAAATGAATTTTCCTCTAAAACATTATTTTAAATCTGTAACAATCATTCATTTCTTTGTGTAGGGTATCTCGAAAATATTTTAGTTACAATTTTCTTAATAAGGATAGTACTATGAAGTACTCCATTTCTATCAATACTTCCTTATTGCCATCACACATTAATAATCGAGCATAAATACATGTCCCATAACAAGATTTATTATTGGATAAAGTCCGTTTTATGACGGGGATATTAAAAGGGAAAGCATGTTCGCGTAATCGAAGGGGACTAGGAATAGGTTTGCCGTAAAATAAGATTATTATAAGCATTCCAGCCAATGAAAGACGATTAGTGAATATCCTGTACATATTAGATATAAATAAATTTAATGTGCCATTTTGTTTTAGAGTAATCCGTCAACGCCCGCTTATATATAGCTATAAGCTAATTTCCTTATATAAATGAACACGGGTGTCCTACGCGGGCGTATGTGTTGAAAAAATCAAATACAGTTTTAAGGTGTTAAAGTTACTTTTAATTTTACCTTTTTAGAATTAAATGGGGTGAATCAAACTTAGGAGGCGGAAAGAAATGACACGTGTTATCTAAGGTTTAGTTTTTGGAATGTTCAATTTATTTTATGTAGATTATTTTCCTATTAAATTCTTCGCTGAATATTTTTAATTAGAACCTCTATCTCTATTTCAAGTTGAATTTTATAACATAAACATACTAAATATAGTAAATAACTAAGAAACCAATGTGATCAAAATAATATTAAAATATTCCTGGATCCCTAATATTAAACTTTATTTCAAGCTTGCGTTATCCAAACACTCTTAATTGTAAGCATTTTTCAAGAAAAAATAAGATTATAAATTATCCACCTTTTTTTTTTAATTTTTTTTTTTTTTTTTTTTTTTTTTATAGCATAGAATGACGAGACGAGCATGCCGTTCGCCTGATGGTAAGCGATACGACCACCCATAAACAGTAGCAACACCATCCAGCAACTTGTCTTACAAAGTACTGTGTGGCATTTCACTGCGCTCGTCATCCTGAGACATAAGATGTTAAGTCTCATTATGTCCAGTAGTTATACTGGCTACAATGTCCTTCAAACCGAAACACAACAGTGCATGCACTGTTGCTTGGCGGTAGAAATAGACATTGCGGTGGTACCCACCCAGACGGCCTCTTACATAATGAGAGACCTACCACCAGTCTCATACAATTTCGTATTTTCGCCCTAATTTCATATTCACCCCTTTGATATAATACACGAAAGCTACTTATAATTCAAGTTCAAATGTGTGAAGTGCTTTCTGTGTTTGATTTTTATCAATAAAATGTTACCATTTGATAAGACATTGTTATGTTTCGTAGAATTATAAAATAATTTAATTGTTAACTCACTATAGCTTTTATGTATATGTTATGATTTTTGAGAACCAAAATGTTAATTAAAATTACAATATTTATAGATAGATTATTAATTATATCTACCTGGCAATACCAGAGTCAGTTTTTGGTAATAATTTGTTACCTTTGAAAATATTGCGATTTAAGCGTTTAAAATGATAGCGATGTACGTTCAAATTCTACTTGTTAGCAATCACGTTAATCTTGGAATATTTTTATTCCCTATGCATGGAAGAGTATTGCAATGCAATGCAATCAGTCCTGTATCAAGTACTGCCCACTGCTGAGCACGGGCCTCCTCTACAACTGAGAGGGGTTTGGCCTTATTCCACCACGCTGGCCTAGTACGGGTTGGAAGACTTCACATATCCTCGAAATTCTTATGGAAAATTCTCACGGATGTAATTCCTTTCCTCACAATTTCCTCACAATGTTTTCCTTCGCCGTTAAAGCGAACGATAATTGATAAACAATACACACGTAACTTCGAACGGTCAGAGTGTGTGCCTTGGGTTTTGAACCTCCGGACATTGTCTAGGCAGACCGTTCCATTCCCATCAAGGCTATCGTCCACTAACAGTACGGAATAGTATTAAATTGGTTTAATTTACCACCCATCACACCGTTTCATTACAATTATCCAATTTTTTTGAGCGTAGAGGGGAAATTTGAAAAGAAGGTATTTCTACAAAACATAGAATTTATATTTCCCACCGTGACCCTAATATTTTATATTGGACATGAAATACGAAGCTTCAAAGACTTATAATAATAAAAATTATATTATGTCAGATTAAATTTATAGAGGATTACCTTTTTTTATGATATAGGGGGCAAACGAGCATACGGTTCACCTGATGGTAAGTGATCACCGCCGCCCATGAACATCTGCAATACCAGGGGGCACAGAGATGCGTTGCCGGCCTTTTAGGTGGGAATGCGCTCTTTTTTTGAAGGTCGCCAGGTCGTATCTGTCCGGAAATGCTGCCTATTTTTAAAGTCCTTTTCATGCGGTATCTAAGCGTTGTTAGTGCATAAAATAATGTTATTGAGTAAAGTTATTTCATTTCACACTTCCAAGTTATTGAACTTCCTTGCATCGTTACGAGTTTTCCGAATAGCCACCCTGAATCAAAGTCAATAAAATATATTTTCCTTATTTAATCCACTTCAACTACGAATATAAAATTATTCTAAAGCTATTCATAAAATATCCAAGCCATGCAATTTACTTCACAAAATTTATGTCATTCAAACTTGTTTTACACTCCCATAAAAACTTAAGAAGGAAACTGAAGACTTTATGCTTTTTCTTTACTTTTATGTTCTTCTTTTGATTGATAACATAAATTCAAGTACTTGGCTATATATTGATGTTATTTACCGCAAAAAATTATAAGTCCACTTTCAGATGTAACACTTTCAAAGCACGATGCAACTACCAATAAACAAGTAAGATCACACTTGTAGATTGTTGGTTTTACAGAGAGTAGTTTTGCTCTCAGTTCTAGAAGCGAAAAATACCATTTCAGGTGATGCTAAGATCAATTTTTATAACGAATAAGCCAGAAATCGAACTATTATTAATTTGAAATTGGTTAGCTTAGCAAAATCAGATCTTCGTAACACTTTGATATACATATTATGTGTTTTCTGATAGGGCTGCTCTTAAGTTTTGATAATATCGGTTGGACTCTAACGAAAAAATGAAGATACTTAATATTTTAATAAATATTGTTAACTACATTCGCAGATACTTATTTATAATGCAAATTTTAGTTCGTCCTTTACGAATTCTATAAATTATATTGCTTTTAAATCTTAGTCTTCCAGTGTATGAATGTTATAATTGAATGTGTGACTTATTCAACTTTGCATGTTGGTCCTTTTAACTATTCTCAGTTATAAATTTTAAATTGTGATGATTTTAAATTTGTATGCTGCTGTATTTTTTTTTTGTCACCATGTCTGCATTTTGTCTATTCTTTATAAAATAATATTTCGATACTAATGAATGATACTCATTATTTAGTTTAATAGTAGTGTGGTGTAAGAAAGGAATAACTCAAAAAAATCTTATTTTTACACATATTTTTTCACGTCTTTTTGAAAAACAGAAACTTGATAAAATTTATATTTTAATGTTATTCCTGACTAAGTAATTTGTCATTACGTACTTTCGCATAATTTTTACACGTAAATGTATGTCTTGCAAAGCACACTAGGCTAAGTCATGTACTTGTAAATTTACGAAATTATATTGTAATTTTAAAAATATTTTGTTCATAATATAAGATAAAATTGTATTATATAATTGAGTAATTCTAAATTATTGTAAATATAAGTACGTATGCTTGAAATATAAATTGCAATAATAGGCGAGGTTGACTCTGATTGTAAAATATTGTCTAATAGCAAACGACCGTTGAATATCAATAAACACGTTGATGAAATACTTTTGGAGTTTTATTTGAATCTTGTTAGAAGAACAACGTATCATTCTAATGTAGGAAGATTTAAATTGTTTAATGACACTAAATGGTCCTCACATCTAACGCATAATCAAAGGACATGTCCAAAAACGGGCTTGAAATTCTAACCAATACAGTTTATATATATTTGGACAGAACTCTATAAAACTCTATAAAAACTAGCTTTTTACAATAAATCGTTTAATTTTAAAGTCCTCCGATTTAAAGTTTTATGTAACTTTATTTTGCTTGAAGTCTGCCAACCCGCAATAGGCCAGCGTGGTGTACTAAGGCCTATCCCAGAGGGGATCCTCTACTACTGAGAGCAGTATTAGAGGAGGCCCGTGCTCAGCAGTGGGTAGTATATAATACAGGGCTGATTGCATTGCATTGCATTATTTTGCTTAAAAACTACACTATATATGAAACTTTAAAAAAAGTTATAAATAAATGGAGGGATATAAAAATATTTTATTAATGGATTCAAGATCCATATTTTGCCCCTTTAATATCCCTAAAGTTTGAGCCTGGTTAGATTTTGAGGCCGAGCACTCATACAAAAAGCGGATATCTCCTTTACAATAACATGCGTTTACATATAAAATATTTATTATAGTTTTTATGTGATAGAGATTGTCAAGAAAGTTACTATCCAGACTCTGGATACAGGCCGCTTTTGACAGGTTCGCCTGGAAATCTTCAGGGAAGGCCTATGTTTAGCAGTGGACTACAAGTGACTGATGATGATGAAGTTGCGTCTTAAAACTAAACTTAACAATTTCTGTAATATGCATGAAACAGAGTGTTGCATCGATGCAACAATGAAATGGGAAAAGGCGGAGTTAGAAGTTTTAATGAGACAAAACTGGCTACTGGCTAAAATGACTACTAGCAGCCTCGACTACTCTTTGATACCGACACAAACTTTCAGCTTTATTGTAAGTTTTCCTACGGTAAGTTAGATCATTACCTATTCCCTCTACCTTCTTGTGAAGACGAAGACGCTGGGAATTCTACTGGTATCATGAAATAACATGAATAATAATTCACTCACAATCTGAAATATTTGGCCATTTTCCGACTTCCTGTTATAAAATAATTAAACTATAACTTATTTACAATCTTCCTACTTCACAATCTATACTAATATTGTAAAGAGGAAAGATTTGTATGCAAGTATGTTTGTAACGAATAATCTCAAAAACTACTGAACGGATTTCGATGAAATTTGACACACGGCTAGATCATGTCCTGGTTTAACACATAGGCTACTTTTTATCCCGGGAAAATATTTTTATCCCGGAAAAACTTTTTCACGCGGGTGAAGCCGCGAGCAGAAGTCTAGTAAAGTATAAAATGACGTTTTATTTAAAAACATAAAGGTTTGCCCAGTATAAATATCGCATCTAAAACCTTACATATGAATATTGTAACTAGGCTTAAATAACTTATATATGATTTGAAATAAGCATTATCAAAAAAAAAAAATGCTTTATTATAATTACAAACAGTAAAATTTTGCAACATTCTTATATAAAACAAATTGCCCAGCTTACTATTATTCACACAATATCATTTTTAGGACTTTAAAAATCAATTCTATCTTTATAGTACCACCATGCCTCTGTATACTT
Organism: Sphinx pinastri; assembly: GCA_947568825.1. Taxonomy (NCBI): domain Eukaryota; kingdom Metazoa; phylum Arthropoda; class Insecta; order Lepidoptera; family Sphingidae; genus Sphinx; species Sphinx pinastri. Next base: position 1,656,839 of record OX387617.1, read on the forward strand.
AACACAATAGTTACGGGTATTTAATTAAATCGGAACCCATAAGAATAACTCGCCATACACCATGGACTCTTTCTGCGAAAACCGGAACATCATTTCCTAACTCTATTTTTAAATTTCGTATAACTTTAAAATTAGTGTAGTTAATGTATCACTTACTTTTCGGACGTCTGATACCTCAGTCCGCCGCGTAACCATGAAGGCTGAAAAGCTTTCGGAGGATCGGGATATAAATAAACAAAAAGTCCTGTCCGTTTTCTTTTTATCTCAGGTGTAACATTGGCGTTCAAAAACCATTAGTGTGTATAAGAGTGTCTCAACATTTGATGTGGTCCAAAGATAGGCGGTCGTATTACTCCTTGTGACAGTGCTTAGTGGATTATTCGCGTGTAGGTATTAATTATTTGTAGAAGACTGTACTATAGAAGACTTTATTTGTTTGTAAGACAATTACGCGGCTATTGTGTAGGTGTAGATCATTCGTAAGCGAGTTTTGGAGTTATCAATTATTGTGTTAATGGTGACAAGTTCAGTATGAAGCTATGTAGACAATGTCAGGTAGTGCTTTTCTCTGGCCGGTTGTTAGAGATCGTGTGTGTGGTTTTGTGCGAATACAGAGAGCAGCCCCATCAAATATTTACTGTATGCAGAAGAATATAACTCAATAGATTTTTTTTATTAATAAATGCACATAAATTTGTCTAAAAATAAATAAATTTGTGTGATTGTGCCTAAGTTACAGAATTGCGATTTAGAATAAGTTTGGGTAATTTTTTTGTAAAACCTGAGGTAGGTTTTACATATTATTTATTTTTGAAAAAAAAATGGAAATATTATTACAATGGCTATTCTATGTCTCTTGTACACCTACATATTCCAACTACCTTTCTATTTTTAGCACAGTTTCTAACTCGTAAAAGCTAATCACCCAACTATCCCATCTAATGAGTCCATTTCACCTATACTTACGGAAGGTCTATTTTGGTATATCTAAAGGATCCTGTCTAGCAAATTATAGGTAGGTAAGTAACTATTTTTTTTTAGGAAAAGGAGAGCTTAGAGCGTTTCTCACAAGTTATAAGTAAATCTTATTTGATAGTTATCGTATTAAACACCTAATGTAGATAGTAATCATTTTATGACCATTTGTTTGGGAGCATACATTCGAGTCTAACTTGTATTTGGTCAGCTTATACATTTATGTGACGAGTAGCATTTACTCAAAAGTTGTAAAATAGGCTCTTAGTGTAAACAGTGTGTCCTGTTTTTAAATTGAATGCCTTTTCGGATATTTCAGTCACTCCGAAGTGATTGAAAAGTCGATAGATTTTACTGTTCTCTCATATGTAAGAGTCCGTCTGGGTGGGTACCACTGCAATGTCTATTTCTACCGCCAAGCAGCAGTGTGCATGCACTGTTGTGTTTCGGTTTGAAGGACATTGTAGCCAGTGTAACTACTGGACATAATGAGACTTAACATCTTATGTCTCAGAATGACGAGCGCAGTGGAATGCCAAATAGTACTTTGTAACTCAAGGTGCTGGATGGTGTTGCTACTGTTTATGGGTGGTCGTATCGCTTACCATCAGGCGAACGGCATGCTCGTCTCGTCATTCAATGCAATAAAAAAACAGATTATTCACATTTAGTATTTTAGTTCCTTGGGTCTACAGGTAAGTACAACTTTTGCTTACTATGTTAGACTCTATTCATGCTAGCAACGTTTGTGTGTTGTCACCTACTTTTACGGGACTGAAATCTCTCTCTTTGCAGTGGACTTCGAAAGGCTGAAGATGATGATGACGATGTATGACCTTGGAATTAGCATATTATTATCCTATCTCTTATGCAACTGCTTTTTATTATAACAAATTAATGAATTTATTTGTAACTAAATTTTCTTAATAACTTTTTCCTCTTTTCACAGGCAGTTTAAAACACATATAATTAAATTTCACACTCAATACACCAGATTCAAAACGGGTACATAAAGTGCACAGAACTATAACAAGTATAGTTCTGTGATAAAGTGACATTTTGCGTAAAAAATGGCAGTTTTATATCCATTAGCTGGAGGTTTTTGCTTGTTTGGCGCTCATCCATTTCCTGGCTAACTAAGATCCACATTAACCTTTTTAAAGTTAAAATTTTATTCATTATTCCTCATGATTTACATAACTACTGTACCGTGATATACGTTCGTTAAAGACTTTTTTAAAAACTTTAAATAAAATAAAATCTAGCGTCAAACACACAAACAAGGTAGATAAATAAAAAAAAGTCATAAAAGTATAGATACAGGCCATTTGAAGGTTTAATATAATATTTTCACATTTTTGAGGATGGTTATACAGTGAATAAATAACAAAAATAAGCCTTTATGGCTGTTCGCTTTCTCTGAATTAAAGTTACAGTTTATTGATCATTATATTCTAATGAAGCTATATAATTATACGTATTTAATCTGTTCTTTTTTTATTTTTTATTTTATTTTATTATACAGTAAATATTATTTTGAGGATTCCTGATTTTAATTGAGTTTAATTATATTGTATAACTTGTTTGGTAAATTTTGTAACTTTTCCATGACGCACTATTACCATTGCATTATATTGCATTTACTAGGTTTATGCCAATATGATTTATATTTTACAGGATCTTATTGGATTGGACTACCTCGATGGCGTAATTGTATTACAGTACGACTGTAACGCTTAGGTCTCGGGTTCGATTCCCAGGTCAGGCAGCGATATTGGATTTTTCTAATCAGTATCTGCTCGGAGTCTGGAATTTGTGCCCGATATGGCGATAGGCTCGCCCGGCGCCCTCTATCACATCATGGGACGGAATACGCTCGGCGAAAAGTGGGTGCACTAGTTGCGCCTCTGCCTACCCTTTCGGGGATATAAAGCGTGAGTATGCGTTATCTTACTGGATACATACTTACACCATTTGAGCCTAAACCTTCGATTTATTCAAAACTTTCTTTATTCAATTAGTCTTTATCAAGCTCTTTTGAATCGTCATGAATCTACCACCGGGTCGGAACGTGTTATCGTTGTGAAGAAGAAGCGGCGCAAGAAACTCTCTCAGCAACACGATCTGTCAAAATGATATATTCGTTACAAATACCTATTATTTAGTCATTTTTTGAAGTAGTATATAGTTCGAAGTATTTTTTAAATATTTAAAAATATCCACGCCAAATAGGTGCATGTAATACGAAAGAAATATATTACAAACAGCGTATTGCGTACGTACTCTGGATTTGAAGAGATAAGCAATATTGAGTGCGCGGATTGAATAAGTGCTATCAGAAATCTGAGGGTGTGCTTGAGAGCTCAAGTCTTCAATTAAGGTATGCTGAGATGGTTTTTAATGCTGATATCGGAAATTAAAATTATTTTTTATAACTGCCTCGGTGGCCTGGCCAGCAAACTACAGACCTAGACATGAAATAGAGCCGATGTTTGGTTATCTAGTCAGGCTGACTCTACCATGGAATAAGACAATAACCAGACATTAAGTAGCAACAACAGACCTATTACCCAGTTAAAAAAAAACAAATACATATATCACGCCTTTATCCCCAAACCTTGGGCAGAGACGCACACCAGAGTACATACTCTTCGCCATATGTATTCCGTCCCATGATGTGATGGATGGCGAGCCTATGGCCATATCTGGCACAGATTCCAGATCCGAGCTGATCCTGAGCAGAAACACCCAATATCACTTTTCCCCGCCCAGGACGCCAAAGCGCGTTCGTACCGCGCACGCAACTGCCACCGAGGCCGGTCTTAATACATAATATTAAGGCCGGCATTACATTACATCTGTACATACAGATTAAATATAACATAGGCCATTTTTTATCCCATAATAATATACAATTTACAACTTCTTTTTGGAAGAAAAACATTCACGCTTACGAGCCGCAGACAAAAGCCTCAAATAACATAGCGGTACCTAAACAACTATACATTTACTTAGCCAAATAAATCCGCAGTCTGATTCCCTTATCTCTTACGACCCTCTCGAGAGCATGAAGTAATTAGTTTTTAAATGTGATTCCAAGACATAGCTTTAGATTAAAGGGCCAGTCATGTTACTTCGTCCCCAAACGTTCACACAAACGGATTCATGGAATACCTATGAAGACGTGTAGTGTGTAATGTCTTGGCTTGAAATAATTAGGTACAGTGCTGTGTAAACGTGTCATGTTATGTCTCTACGTGTTTATTTTGGTAATTTATATCAGAAACCACGTGTAAAGGCTCATTCGCATTAATCTAGTCCTAATAGAATGCTAATCTTGTAAAATCAAATTTACATTTGTAGCCCTTTTTTGTAAATATCTATATTCAAAACAGACAGGTGGACAGACGACTTGATAAAGGTCGCAGGAACACGCTGGATGCAGGCCGCTTTTGACTGGTCCGTCTGGAAAACTTTAGGGGAGGCCTATGTTCAGCAGTGGAAGTCGTGTGGCTGATGATGATGATGATGATATTCAAAAGATGAAAGTTTATGAAGATGTTTGTATATATTTGTTAGAAGAAAACGCATAAACCGCAAAATGATCTCAAAATAAATATAAGATTAACATAAAGCTACTTTTAGCATGGAAATTAATGATAAGGTTTAATTAATTATCTTTAAATTAGATTTCTTCGAGATTGTGGTCTGGTAAAATCTCGATTTTAGTAGTAAAACCATGAATAATGTTAAAAAAATTGATAAATAACATATACACTTCTCACAATAATCCCAAAGTCTATGAAATTAAATATTTCATGTAACAATTTCAATATCCGTGATATAGGAAAAACAACAAATACTTTGCTGCCAATTTACCAGTTCCTTGTCTAAAATACAACCTTATTCCGATGATAAATGAGTTCACCACATTCTTTGACGGCGTAATAATAACTTTGAGTTTATTTGTTTGGCATATTGACGTTTGTATGATCAAAGGCGTTTACAAATGACACTGATTGGAGTCTTTATATCGTAAATTGCCAATTGCTATGAAAGAATTCAGTAATTTAAGTTTTCGAGTAATTGGAATCAAGTTTTGGTCTTAATATAAACACCTGTTAATTACGGGTTGTCTGGAAGAAATCGCTATTTAGCGATAAGACCGCCTATTGTCGCACGTATATTTTTTTTCTGTAATTGTATTCGTTTTGCTGTATGCGGTGTGTACAATAAAGTGTTTCATTCATTCATTCATTCACCTGTAACCTCGTTTCCTTTTATATGGTGGAGAGGGGTCCAGATAGTGTCGTCTGACGAGCGATGATTATCTCTCGTCAGTCGACACAATTATGCCGCCCTGTTTGAACTGGATGGACACAGGCTGACCCCGGAACGCGGCACACTTGCGTGGGCCACTATGCCTGGTTTTAACACCTTATGTACGGTGGTAGGTATCCGGGCGGATACTAAATATAATTATCCTATCACCAGCGATTAGATAGACAGAGTTGTACCTTGCACCCAAGCTCCCTGCCGCCCCATGATGATAGGGGGCCCGCTTATAGTCATAGGTACAAAATCTTTTGTGTTATTCTAACAAATACTGTATATATAAATAATCTTTACTGGTGGTAGGTCTCTGATATGTAAGAGCCCGTTTGGGTGGGTACCACCGCAATATCTATTTCTACCGCCAAGCAGCAGTGTGCATGCACTGTTGTGTTTCGGTTTGAAGGATTGTAGCCAGTGTAACTACTGGACATAATGAGACTTAACATCTTATGTCTCAGGATGACGAGCGCAGTGGAATGCCACACAGTACTTTGTAAGTCAAGGTGCTGGATGGTGTTACTACTGTTTATGGGTGGTATCGCTTACCATCAGGCGAACGGCAGGCTCGTCTCGTCATTCATTGGAATAAAAAAAAATACACCTAAGTTTCTATAAAGGGATAAAATTTAGGTTCAGTAACGGCTCGCCATCAATCACATCATGGGACGGAGAATCTTTGGGAAAAGTGCGTGAATTAGTCGTATTCTTCGGAGATAAAATGCGCGATTTTCTTTCGTCGTTTCAACATCAATATGAGATCAAGGCAAAATATTTTCAAGCATATTGCCCAATGTACTGAAGTCAACGTCTGATCGGAGGGATAAACACATACACACACTCACGCCTTTTATCCCCGAAGGGGTAGGCAGAGGCGCAACTAGTGCACCCACTTTTCGCCGAGCATATTCCGTCCCATAATGTGACAGGGTGCGAGCCTCTCGCTATATCGGGCACAAATTTCAGATTCCGAGCTGATACTGAATTTAATAAATTTTAAATATGTATGTATTCTCTCGTAAAACCCAATTAGCCCCCAAAAGCATCAAAAACATTCAAACTTAACACAAAGACAGGGGACGTGAAGTGAACATTTAGCGTATCTTAACGGCAGGCGGCAACAGACTGTGCCAATTCAGAAACGACTCGTTACAAACATTCACGATTACATTCGAAACAAAAGCGTCCCAGACAATAAAAATAAGTGAATTCATAAAAGAAAATTAACACGGAGCTGCTTTGTGGGGTGTACACGCTATGCGGGTTTTGAAACGCCTGGTGTCAGGCGTTTTCTTTTTGGAGAACGGCAAAGCAATTTTGGTATGTGTAAGTTTTTAGAGATAATGTTTGGATACTTCTAGTATTAGTAGTTAATTAATATTTTGTTAATAGAAAGGTGCACTATCTGTGATTAACATAATATTATGATACTCTGTTTTCAATAGATTTATTGACATAATATAATATTTATGTAAAAAAAGAATTACTTTTAATATTTAAACATGGAAGGAATAATTCTGAATTCAACATTAGGCACATTACAATTTAAACTCACAATACCTAATGAAATCCACGACAGTAAAAAAAGAATAATGTTACTAAGATAAGATTGCAAACAATACAACAATGAACAATCTGCCACAAATGAACAATAAACAAAGAGAATAGAACGTTTCCTCATTATTTTTCACTTTAAAATATGATGCGGAGATAATTAGAAAATCTACACTAATAGAAAGCAGAAGAGATAGTTTATTGTTTGGACGCGCTAATCTCTGAAACTCCTCCGATTCTAAAAATTATTTCTACAATAGGAAGCTTCATTAACTCAGAGCTATGCGTCTTGTCAGTTTTATAAAAAAGTACATATTTTCCAAGGTGGTACGTAGCGTGACTATTTAAATAATAAAAACAATGTCGGAACGGTAATTATGTGCGCCTTTTCTAATTGACTAATCGATACAAATACTAAACCATGGGCATCAAACACAAAACCTAATTGGTGTCAGGTTATTCAAGCTACCAATGGACCAATGGGGCAGTAGGACCTTCGAACATTATATTTTTGTGAGCCTTCAAAAAACCGTCCAGTGTGTATTGATAATATTTATTTAATAGATTATATTTATTTATAGATTATTTTGTATATTGTTGACGTGATTAAAATTTATTGTTTTCTACAAAGAAACATCAAAAATAAATTCCTTTAAAAACTTTTAGCATCAATTCGTATTAATGTTTTTTTTCGTAGTCAGGCGACATACACCATCTTATAACCGAATTGTTTAAGGCATGAATGGTTACATCGACTACCGTAATATTATTATCTCATTTACCGATCAATGCTGTCGAGAAAAATCGTACAACTAGATAACGAGATGAGAAGGTACCTTACCTGCATTAATAAGAATTTTCAACATCACTCAGGACTTAAAATCAACTTAAGACATTAGATCATAAAATTACCTGAGACCGACATAATCTCTTCTCTCCATTCCTCGGTCATTAGTTGTGTCCTACGTACCGACGAACTGTGTACACTGTTTACAGCAATGGCTGCTCCAGTAGCGATTTGAATTAATGCCTTATGGTACCCTGGAGCCGACCCTAATACGTCAACGAAGGCTGTCGGTACGCCGCGCCGGAATGCATAGGCCGGTAACCCCGACATACCCGCGTTGGCTATTCAAACTGACGCGGGATCTAAAAGTGATGTCACACCGAAAAATAAATATGTAGGTGATGCTCGCAGCCTCGCCCGCGTGAAAAAGTTTTTCCGGGATAAAAAGTTGCCTATAGCACTCAAGAGTAATGTAACTTCCTATTAGTGAAAGAATTTTCAAAAAAGGTTCAGAATTTGAGGTTAGCGCGTTCAACCAAACCAACAAACAACTCTTCAGCTTTATAATATTAAGTGTAGATTATAATAGGAGATCGTGATGGCTTACCATCAGGTGATCCAAGTAGTTGCTGGCTTCCTTACATAATACTCAGTAAACTTCTTGTTATACTTAGCTCAGGTTTAGTTAAAATTGTGTTCATACCGGCTTAGTGTACGTACGTCACCTGGGTCCCCCATTGAAAATCAGCGCTGCAGTATCAGTCAGGTTGATGTTGCAGCAAGAAGCTGCATGGGGGTCCCGTTGTTGGCGCGATACACATATTTATGTTATATTTATTTGTATTTTGTTTTTTCTCCCTTTTTAATAGAACATGATATACTGTTTTGATATTGATATTGTGCCAATAATATAATATAATATTTCTTTCTTTCCTTCTTTCTTTCCTTCTTTCTGTCCTTCTTTCTTTCCTTCTTTCTTTCCTTCTTCCTTTCTTTCTTTCTTATAGTGATGTGATCAATCAATTTCCTTATAGTGAGCTTTTATGTATATAAATGAAAGCGACGTTAATGCTAAAAGCAATGGCTTTTAGTCAACGTTGCAATTAATCTTACAATTTTGTTATAATTAAAACAGTTTCCAATGTTCTTTTATACTATTAATGTAAAATACTAGCTGTGCCCGCAACTTCGTATACGTGGACTTAGATCAGTCTCTTCCCTTAGTATTCAAGTACATATTATAAAACAAAGTCCCACACCGCATTTGTCTGTCTGTCTGTCTGAACGTTATAAACTCAAAAATGCCTGAACGGATTTCGAAAAAAATGTATATGGAGATAGTTTAAGACCCAATAAAGGCCATAGGTGGGAAATCATCCCGGGAAAATATATAGTGGGATTTTTATCCCGGAAAAACTCTTTCGAAGCCGCGACAAATAACTAGTTATAATATTTTTTTCTGATATCCGATTTTAACGACATAAATTCTATATGCCGCTCCCAATAATAGTCTGTCCATCCGTAAAAACTACATGAAAATCCGTTCAGTAACTTCGGAAATGTGCTCTTACAAACAAACAGACAGACAAACCGAAAAGAAATGTATTCTATTAATACTCGTCTTTCCTCATCCCCTTTATTTTTTTTATTACTTATCTTTCAATTTACATGCACACGATAGTTTTGCCCCACATTTTTGCATGATGGCTAAAGAACCTCTCAACATCTTGACAAACTTTTATATTTATGTTCTTAAGACATTTTCAAAACAGAGGTTTACAAGACCGCGGTAAGAATTCCACATCTTGGTTATCGATTCTCGCTGATACTTGAGGTTTCCTTATCGCTAGATATAAGATGAAGCGTATTTCTGTATAATGAATATTACATTTAGAAATATTACTTTATTTTCAATAAAAATTTGCTAGCTATTTAAAGTCTTATATTTTGTTTATTTTGGTGTAGTGGCTCGGTTTATTACCTGACCGGATGGTCCTAGGTTCAATACACAATTAGGACATTTTCATTTTTGTGACATATACTTTTATTAAAATCGAATATATATGGTGCTGCTCTTCCACACATTTTTACAGGATCGGGTTTTCTTACGACCAATTTGTTTCGCGGCCCAAGTGTCGCCTAACCTGGGAATACACTCCCAAGAACCTTCTTGGGAGCAGGGAGGTATACAGCCTACATCGACCAATATCAAAGAAGAAAGATTGCCTTTATTAAACACAAATTGCCTTCAACTCAAACAGGCTATCATTTTAAAATGTTTTCACCAATAACAATAAGCCGTTTATAATAAGCCCGTAGAGGCCACTGCCACGTCAACCCATGCTGGAAATGCTATTGTCTTGATACTCGCATAAATACTCTGTAGAGGAATAGGCCACTTGACGTTATTGATTTTGTTTCAGAAACTCAACAACTTTTTCTCGTTACGTTGGCGCAGCTGTTGTTTTAAGACCTACAACGTACGGTTTGTGGGTTCGTGACCTTTATTGTTTTAGTTTGACTTATTAGCATTGAACATTGGGTTTGAAATTTTTCTGTAATTTTTTGTTTTAGCCAGGATAGATTAGTCAGGGTAACACAGTGATACATTTTTTCTATTTAGCGGCACACGTCTCCCATGGACTTTAAGCAATGACAGGGGCACAGCAAAGTCGTTATGCCTACATTTCTTTCTTTCTTATACGAAACGACGTAAAGTAGCAACTCCGTTAATGCATTTCGTAATTAGCATTGTAGGAGTACCCAAACATTTGATTTGATAGAAGCTAAATTTATATTGATGCCTTTGAGCTATAACTCACTAGGATTGCTTGGTGTTACTTAAATATTAGATACCGTCCAATCTAAGTCGGCTGTAGAAGTGTGGAATTTGAATATAATTTAATTACACGTCCTACGTCAGAACTAACGACCGTTTTCAGTAAACAATCCCAATCTTAATTTTCGATTCTACCCCGAGATCTAAAACCAATCAAAATAAGAAACATTGTTAGTTGTAGTAAAAAAAACATTGTTCTGATCCATTTATGCAATGAATTGAAAAGAACAATTGGGATCGCAAATAAAAACGGCGGTAAGTCGTAATTTTAAAAATCCTCCCACTAAGTTTGTTAAAATATCGAAATGCGCCTAATAAATTTAAAAAACATTATAAAACCCGTTGAGGAATTCAATTTCAACACTTGTACATTGAGCCCGCCTTAAAGGCGGCAATTAAACGAGATTATAGTCATGAACATATATATATTTTAATAAACAATAAATAAATAAATAAATAAATGAACAGACAACCGTTCTACGGCTCATGATGTGAAAATTAATTTACAACTGAATTATTTTGTTCCATGAGAATAAATTGGATTGAGATCCGAATTTAGAAGTGGTAAAGATGTAGGATCGAAAATGAAACGCTTGATTAATAAAGTAGTCCTGATGAAGAGTTAACAATAGTTATAATATCATATACTTCTGTTCGCGGTTTCGCCCGCATAGAAATCGTGTAGGTAAAATATGGTCAAGAGAGCAGGAATTACGTAGCTTTAATTCAATCAATCAATCAATAAGCCTGTCGCCGTCCACTGCTGAATGTAGGCCTCCCCAAGTGAGCGCCAACCATCCCGATCTTAAGCAGCCCGCATCCATCCGCTACCCGCCGCCTTTTTAAATTTTTCGTCATATCAAAGCTCTAATTAGTGACAGAATTTTCAGAATCGGACCAGTAGGTTCAGCGATTAAAGCGCATTTAAAAAAACTAAACCTTTCACCTTACGTATAATAAACATGTGGATAAATTGATTGAAGTAAAGTTATGCCAAAAAAGTATTTATTAAATGAAATAAAATACTATTCTATAAAAAAAAATATTGATACAAAACATATATTAGCTTTTGCCCGCGGCTCCACCCGTGGCAAAAAGTTTTTCCGGGATCAAAAGTACTCAGGAGTATTGTAGCTTCATAAGTGAAAGAATTTGAAAATCGGTTCAGTAGTTCAAGAGATTAGCCCCTACAAACTCACAAATTTTCCTCTTTGTAATATTAGTATTGATAATAACAAAGAAATATTTAGTACGTAACAATAAGTGAGACAAGGCTATATAGAAACCTCCCTCACATATTATACTATAATATACATGGTGTTGACTGTTGGTTTAGTTCCATTTGAACCCCATTATTGTAAGTAAACACCGCCGCCCATAAACATTCAAAATAAGAGGATTCATCGAGATTAGTATTTTTTTAAAAGAGTTCCCTCCAATCTAAACTGAACTTAATTATTTCAAAATTAGCCTCATTTCAAAAGCAGGTATCATCAAAGGAATTAAATTGCTTTCCGAAAGATCGGGGTCTAAAGGTAAATTGTAGAGATTTTGTTAGTATTTAAATATTAATAGTTAATTAAAACTTGCTTAGGTTTATAAAACCGTTAAAAACTCTTTACGTTAATGCAAAAAGATAAATGATTTTAGGTAAATTAAATATCATTGGTTTTAGGCCAAAAATACTGTGTCCAAGCAATGTTATGTTTCAATTTGAAATTAATTTTAATCAGTGTAATTATTTAACTTAGACATTGACAAAAAAGTCCTAAGAACAATCAAAAGAATACAGCTCACAAAAATCAGGCTTTTAGATGCACAGTCAAATTCTGCTTTTTGTCTCAGGGTGACTAGAACAGTGCAGTGATACGTCGTGTAATTTAAACTAAACATACTTAAAAGTTTCTCATGAACCTATATTTTAGTCCACTGCTGGACATAGGCCTCATCTAATACGCGCAATTTCACACAATCTTCAGCCTGTCGCATCCATTTCCTAACCTAATCCATATCCATACCAGCCCTGTATTATATACTGCCCACTGCTGAGCACGGGCCTCCTCTACAACGGAGAGGGTTAAGGCCTTAGTCAACCATGCTGGCCTAGTGCGGGTTGGCAGACTCCACATACCTTCGAAATTCAGAAAACTTCTCAGGTATGCAGGTTTCCTCACGATGTTTTCCTTCACCATGAAAGCGAGCGATAATTCACAAAGAATACACTTTTTTTTAGAAAAGTCAGAGGTGTATGCGCTTCGGTTTTGAACCTGCGGACATTCGTCTCGGCAGTCCGTTCCACTCCCAACTACGCTATCGCCGCCGTCCTAACCTAAAATGTTCTAGAAAAATTATGTTAAGATAATTCACTTGTTGCTAGATTTGGGCTTCGAACCAAGGACCTCACCGGTCTCAAAGGCACTATATCAAGAAACCGCTTATATCTATTACCTCTTCTTAAATTAATTTTCAAAGGAACAACTCTTGGCAGCAACATGACCCTCGCACAAACTTTTCTCTCGGATGTAACCAAAACCGCACGTCTTATAGAACTGCAGTGTTCATCTCTATTATGTTACGTTGCGGGGAGCTATTCTCATAATGTAGACGTTTATGTCTAATAGACATAATACTTAATATGACTAGTGTACAAGTACCCATATTATATGATATCAAATTTAACTAGCGATTACAACTGCTTCTACCACTGTAAAAGGAGAAAAAGGTAACCTTAGACATGTATTTATACAAACCGTATTCCCTTATAGGGACACCGCATGCCGTATGAAACATACTTAGTATGAAATTCTGTCTGTTCCTAATGTACAATCAGCCACAAAAGTAGATGAACAATTTCAAAACTTCAAATCGCTTATTAATGTTGATTTCAATCGAAATATTTTATTTCTTTATGTGCAGTAAAGTATGTTATTAATAAATCAAAATATGATAGCAAAACTTTCTTGTCCACTAGACTTCTGCTCGCAGCTCTGCCCACATGAAAAAGTTTTTCCGGGATAAAAATATTTTCCCGGGATGAAAAGTAGCCTATAGCACTCAGGAGTAATGTAGCTTCCTATTAGTGAAAGAATTTTCTAAATCGGTCCAATCATTTATCCGTTACAAACAAACAAACAAGCAAATCTTCCTCTTTATAAAATTAGTATAGACTAGTGCCATCTGTTGCGTGCCTTCTTTACATTCATACTGTTGCTTTTGTTATGACGAACACGTTGTTTTATTTTTAAATTAAAACCATTTTATTTTATTATAGTGAAGTAAAAACAAATACTGATAAAATAGCAAAAGTGTAGAGGCGATTTTAAGTTTTGAATTTGTTCAGCTATTTCTTTGGCTGACTGTACGTGCAATGTGGAGTCAATTGCACGCAATATTGTATTTTCTATATCCAATTTGTTTAATATTCATACGTCTGACGTAAATCTATGGGACATAAATATCGACTTCCTAAGAATTGCCCCCTGGTAAAATGCACAGCCAAACTGCTCAGGGCGGACATCGTGTTTATTTCAGAAAGTATGTCCATCATTCTATTAGGAGTTTCTACACGAAAAGTCTTATTAATAAACTTTTTGTACGTCTATCATAGTAATATTTTGTCTCGTTTTCATTGATGTCAGTTTAATAGACAAAACAAGTCTCCTTAACGAGGATTAGGGCTTGGAGCACCACCTTAGCTGGCAGATTTCACATAACTTATGTGGATTGCGCGGCATTGGTGACGTTATTTTATTAAATAAAAAAAATCTACCTACCGAGCTTGTTTTTCGATAACCTTGTGCTTTGCTATTTCTTATACCTACTTCAAATAATAAATGTCCGTAGATAAGTAACGTTTAATTGTAATAAATAATTATTATCTTATCATAAGTGCTACTATGTCCGCCTACATGACCAACAAGTTATTTTATTTTATATACTCTTACTACCCGATACCTCTTAGCCTGGGTTCACACGGCATTGTCTGCCACGTTTTTTAACACACTTTTATTATTAGCTTCATACGTATGTATGTATGTAACGGAAACTTTGAACATGATTTTGACCCTCTTCAAAACGTCGGATGAAATCGTATTTTGGCATACTTATCAAGGACCGATGACAATTAAATATTTTAAACAAAAATACACGCTTTTATAGAAAATACAACTAAAAATGAAAAAATAAAAGTTTATTTATTTTTAGTGACATCTTTTGGATTATAGTACAATTACAACTAAACTGGCTGCTCTTATGGGTAAAAAATCCTAATTCTCACAAGATGGCGCTTTTGTTTATTTTTAGTGACATCTGGACTAAAGTAGAACAGAACTAAAAATAGAAAAATAAATGATAATTTAAAAAAACACGCTTTATGGAATATCCAACTAAAAATAGAAAATAAATTTGAATTAATAACAGTGTAAATAAGAAACAAATGTATTTTATTGTAAAAAAAGCGTGTGCTTTTTAAGACATTATCGAAATAATAATCCTTCTACTCATATTATCTGTCAATAAAATATTTATAACTATTGACACCTTGCACCCCACGTTTTTTTTACAATAAAATATTTTCTTTTCTTATTTACACTATTCTTAATTCAAATCTACTAAAATTCATTTTCTATTTTTTAGTCGGATTTTCTTAATTTTCTTTCTTTTTCTTAACGGATAAATAGTAGCATATTCGTTTCCATAGAACCGTTCACATGTCTAATACTGCAGAAAAACTTACACCGTTTTACGATTAAACAAATACTCAACGGACTTGTCAAGAAAATCGAATGAACTTTAACGTATTCGGCTTGCAGTGGCACATTATTAGTAAAATTTATGCACGTTTGAAATCGAACACTGCAAAAAACGTGCAGGATAATGCCGTGTGAACCCAGTCTTATGTTATACTGCACGGACGCGCCGCGCCGTAAAGACTTGGCAAACTTCACATATTTCAGATCCCACAAACTCTCAAGTGATGCATAAAGCTGAAATACGCATCAATATTACATGAAATCAGAATAAATCGCAAAAGAATAAATCGTCGAAGATATTTATTGCGAGGGTTCATAAAAATATATATACCTACATAAATAAGTAACCAGTGTAATTACTTTTAGGTAAGATATTGTCTCTGCCACTTTGCAAGATATCGTAAAATTATGCAACACACATAAACCAGAGCGAGCGAGTAAGAATTGTATGAGGTTATGGATGGATGCAAAGGACAAGATTTTAGCGATTATGTGTAATTAAAATGTGTTTATTATATATGTGCAAGGAGATAAGTGACAGCAGGTTTTACTTGTGGTAGGTGTCTAATATGTAAGAGTCCGTCTGGGTGGGTACCACCGCAATGTCTATTTCTGCCGCCAAGCAGCAGTGTGCATGCACTTTTGTGTTTCGGTATGAAGGACATTGTCGCCAGTGTAACTACTGGGCATAATGAAACTTAACATCTTATGTCTCAGGATGACTAGCGCAGTGGAATGCCACACAGTACTTTGTAACTCAAGGTGCTGTATGGTGTTGCTATTGTTTATGGGCGGTCGTATCGCTTACCATCGGGTGAACGGCATGCTCGTCTCGTCATTCAATTGCCAAAAAAAAAGGTTTCAGATAAAAACAAGTAATAGTTACGCATATCGATGGGCCTCTCACCTGTTACACTCCTACTTAACCTTATTATTACGAGACAGACCCTTTTAAGGGCATATTTGTCTACAGGATAATAAATAGATTCAACTAGGGTAGAACGGCTGTCTGACAAAAGGCAAAATTGAAATGAAAGCTTCTTGTTGAGTTCCGTTTTGAATTTATTGATATTTTAGTTACTTTGTGTGTGGGCGTGTGGTGAAAGTTTATTGGTGATAAAGATCACACTTCAGACACCAACTCATTTGTCATACTACGCCTTTACGACAATATTCAAAAACAGTTTAGAAACCTATTTATATATTATTATATTTATATATTTATATTGTTATAGAATGTTTTGTCTTCTTTTTTCAAACTCAATTCAAAATTCGTTCGAAGATTCGATAACTAACATAGATTTATAAAAACCTTTTATGAATAAGGCATTTACTTTATAACTTTAGTATAATTCTGTATGGAAAGATAGAAGTCTTTCTCTTGTGACTAGTACCAAAATATGAATAAGTTGGTAGTTGACTGTTATACAGGAGTTACGGGTGCTGTTATTAGCTTTTTCTGTTTGCACTGCGGCCTCACAGATTTATACCCTTTGGGTCTATGTTATTGTAAGTCGCGTCAACTTTGTGGCTCACTCGGGGCATTCAAATTTATCCACATTATTACAATTTTTCTGTACCAAACATTTCAAATTATTTAGGTAGTGTACAAATTTTATTTGTATTCCTTATGCATCCTTTTTATGTCAAATAGGTTCAGTTGTTAAATATGTATGATTAAACATCAAACTTAAATTAGAGGAGCTTTGGACTGAAAAAAGCGATAGTGAATATGTATTCATTATTTCGCCAGAGACTAAAAGTACTAAACGCATGCTCACGCCTTTTATCCCCGAAGGGGTAGGCAGAGGCGCAACTAGTGCACCCACTTTTCGCCAAGCGTATTCCGTCCCATGATGTGATAGGGGGCGAGCCTATCGCCATACCGGGCACAAATTCCAGACTCCGGGCTGATACTGAATAGAAAAATCCAATATCACTTTGGCCGACCCGGGGATCGAACCCGAGACCTCAGCCTTGCAGTCGTACCGTAATACAACTACGCCACCGAGGCAGTAAAAGAACTAGATAGTGAATTAACATACACAAGAATAAGATACTGATGTTGCCAATTCGACTCATTTTCGTTCTTTGCGTTTATCAGGT
This sequence comes from Sphinx pinastri, assembly GCA_947568825.1. Classification (NCBI taxonomy): domain Eukaryota; kingdom Metazoa; phylum Arthropoda; class Insecta; order Lepidoptera; family Sphingidae; genus Sphinx; species Sphinx pinastri. Next base: position 1,674,183 of record OX387617.1, read on the forward strand.
ATTATTACCTCATATAAATTCAAACACAGAAAGATTGATTAAAATCAGATAAAAAATTAACAAGTTATAAGCTTTTTTTTTTTCGCGTGCTAAAAACGCGTTATCGCTACCACCACTGGGGGGTGAGTGGAACGGTTATGTTGGTTTCACACAGTTTTACAGCCAAATGTCGACACTCCGGAGTATGGCATCATCCGAACGAGCATTGGACCGAGTCCCTAATACTATGTACACCCTACACCGGCATACCAACCAAAACCCCCTTTGAATTTCGGTAGAAGAGGTAAGTGGCATGAAATGAGTAAAGAGGCCCAATACGCGCACGTGACGTCATTGGGAATAACGATGCGTGCAAAAGAATGAGATGGAGCGATATCCCCACCACGCTGCCACTTCTTCACATTGCAATATTTGAAATACGAATTACTGCCTCATTTCTTAAACAATTTAAATGCAGTTTTCGCTGAAGGGCTTCTTGTTCATTATATTTGCTCTTACATATACAATAATGTACAAAATCGAACATAGGAAAATATCATACCAACCAACCCTGTCAATTCAAAACGGCAAAATATCAGGAACCTCCGTGGAATCTAATACTTTAATATCGAAAAGTAACTCAATGGTTTCACTATCAGAATCATGAAGCAAATATCATATTAATTGAATCCCACAGAAGCCCAGCGCTGATTAGTGAACACAATCCCACGGACGCCCGATCCGATTTCTGATTGAAACCTATCGGTTAATATTGAATCTAAATTTAGGGATGCTAATATTAAGGAAAGAAAGGAGATGTCCGCTTTTTGTATGGGTGCTGGGCCTCAAAATCTAAACAGGCTCAAACTTTAGGGATATTAAAGGGGCCAAATATGGATCTTGAATCCATTAAAAAAATATTTTTAGACCCCTCCATTCATAACTACTTTTTTTTAAAACGTTCATATTAAGTGTAGTTTTCAAGCCAAACAAAATTACATAAATCTCGAAATCGGAGGTCTTTAAAATTAAATGATTTATTGCAAAAGGCTAGTTTTCAGGAGTTCTATCCAAATATATATAAACTGTCTTGTTTAGAATTTCAGGCCCGTTTTTGGACAAGTCCTTTTATCTGTAGATTATTATATTTAACTGTTTCGTTTATTAGTTTGTCAGCTATGTTTTGCTCGCGGTTCGGTCTGCCTGAAATACATTTCCCGGTCTAGTCTTGAGGTGCTCCCACACAGTAGTTATATAACATTAGAGAATGTTGCGTAACATTTATAGTCTAACTTTTTTAACAAGTTGTAACAAAAGTTATAAATTGTTTGTGATGTTATACGACTTCATGTAACAAAATATTATATAACTAATTACAACATGATATAACATCAATCATCATCGATCATAGCATCAACCATCAACACCCAAACTGATGGTTACAGAATGTTATACGATGTTATACAACGAGTTGAAGTGTGAGAGCGTTTACACCATTTACATGTTTTAGAAAAATGTTACACACTGTTATAAAATGTTACCGCGCTACACAATGTTTTATAACGTTGTATAAATGCTGTATGGGAGTACCTTTAAACACGTAACGAAAAAATACTATGAGGACGCACAGTGCGCCTGAACGTTTCCTTTCCTTTGGCTTTATTATCTTTGTTTATCTTACTGCCAACTGAAGTAGGGTTGTATGTCAATATTAATCAATCACAACACCCCGTTCTATCCTACGCCTATGCTCTGCGAAGGCTGTCATTCCAAAAGCAACGAGAAACAAACTTTTTACCATCGCATTTCTGTTTACTAAGATTAGTAACATTTGTGAATACAGGAGTTATTATCATAGCATTGGTTCGTTCTTAATACTTAGCTAGGTAACGTTTGTGAATTGCCTTAGTCAATCTGTGTGTCAAATTTCATCCAAATCCATTCTACGGTGTATGCATGACTAGCTGATAAACATCTTGATAAAGTTTCATGTGGAATTATTTGTATTCAGTGGGCTTTTGGCAAGCCTTCTTATCCCGGAAAAACTTATTCACGCGAGCGAAGCCGCGAGCATCACCTAGTGAATAATAAGGAGTGTCATGAGAATCGAAGTCCGGAAACAGTGACATGGGCAGCGTATTGATACCTCTATAGAGTTAATTCATCACTTCTGCGAATACTATTCCAAAAGGAATTTCATGAATATCATATTATAAAAAATATAGTTTCCATAGGCAATTATTTATTTAGAACATACAATAATATATACACATAATAAAGCAGTAGAACCGGTATGTCTGTACATTTAAAGAAATTTGGTAAAAAAGAAAGGGGGTGACTGAAGAAGAGTAATGGAAAACAAATCAGCCATTTTTATAATTATTTTCTGTCTGTCTGGCTGTATGTTTTTCTGTTTGTTTGTTACTGCACAGCTCCGAAACTATTGAACGGATTTTGTTGAAATTTGGCACACGGGTAGACCAAGTCCTGGATTAAAACATAAGCTACTTCTTATCCAGGGAAAATATAAAGCGGGACTTTTACGCCGGAAAAACTTTATCACGTGGGTGGAGCCGCGAGCCAAAGCTAGTATAAAATATAACATAAAAGTCCCGTTATGAATAAAAAGTATGGCATAAAAAACCTATGTCCTAGGGTCTCAAACTATCTTCTTACAAAATCTCATCGAAATCGGTTCAGTAGTTCAGCCGTGAAAGCGTAACAGACACACATACTTACTTTCGCATTTATAAATATAAATATCGATTTCACGCTTTGTTAACAAGGTACTTCCGATACCCCTCGTTCAAACTAATCTCGAAAGGTTACACGATCAATTTAAAAGAGCGAAATTAATTGTAGCCGCTGCGGGTTCAAGTCGACGCACTAACTAGTTCGGCGGTCCATGCGCGTTATCAAAGGTATCGTGATTGAGATGTATCAAGGTTGTTGGAGGTGATTGGTGAAGTTTGGTTTCACTTGACCTCTTTAATCTATGGGGAAGGGTGTAAGGCAGAGGTCAACTTCTACGGTTGCTATCTCATGTTTTTTTGTGTATAATTAGTCGTGACCGCTGAGATTGCACACCCGAAAGGGATTTTTCTAGGTTTGATTACATCTAAGGGTATATTTATGTGTGTTTTCGAAAAACATATCAAAATACTGGTGGTAGGTCTTTCATATGTAAGAGTCCGTCTGGGTCAGAGACTATCCCGCCCTCACACCCGCCACTGTAACTCCTGTGAGCCAGGATCAGCAGTGGCACGCATTTTATGACACCGAGCGGTGAAGCTCGGCGAGTCTCAGGGAACACTAATCTCCCGTGTGGAGTTGCTGGTCTCCCATCGGGCGCGTCTCCCTGGGTGGCGGATAGGGGAACGCCCCCCAAATTTGGGGGGTACCGGAAACGGCGTGGACCAAAACCAGCAAAGAGGATTCTTCCACGTTCCCTCTGACTAGCAGAGGGTGCAGTGGAGGAATATGTAGACGGGTTCCGTGTGCACTCACCCTGCCGCGGAACAGGCCGGGGCAGAACTAATTCTCCTTGGCCACCGTTAGTCTCGGAATCTCAGGAGGCGCTGTGGTCATGTTTCGCAGCGACTCCTGGGGCCGAGGGTCTTGGCTTAACCGCCTGGACTGCGAGGGAGAAAACCTCTATAAAAAGTTACCCCGAATCCCAAGCGGCGGCGCACCGCGAGGGGATGCATGGCCGACGGGTAGTTCGGTCCCGAGTGCGACCCCCGCCAGAGTACCGGCCGACACTCTGTGCGGGTTACGCTAGGCTTACCCAGGTACAGGGGGCACTGCCTGGGCGGACTGTTATTTCCCCCATACTCGTGGGAACACAATGGTACCATTAAAAAAAATAAAAAATAATGCTGTGAAGGAGAGATCTCTCCTGGGGGACGAGTCAGAACCCAGGGAGATAAATGATGATGGGCGCATGCCCAAGAAGGGGCTAGTCGAGACGGCAGCCTCCGATCCGGTCGTATCCGAGCCAGGACCGAGTGGCGTTAGCTTGCGGTCAAAGCGAGGACGTCCTGCCCGCTCGAATAAATTTATTTTGAGCGATAGTGACTCCGAGCCGGCAGTAAAAGTGGTCGCCGCTTCTGCTCCGACAACGGATGCAGAAGAAGACCAGATGGAGACGGAAGCGTCGCCAGCCACCCAGTTAGACTGGCGTTTACGGCTAGCCGAGATGGTCCGGGGCGTGTCCCAAAGGTCCCGGAATCTTAAAGGGACGGAGCAGCGGAAGCTGAACTTAGCGGCCAAGGAACTCCTTGAAAGGGCCGAAGATACAGCTTCCGCTGAGGTGACCCGTCTTGAGGCGGAAAAGGCCGCAATGGCCCGGCGTATTGCTGCGCTCGAGGCTTCTCTTGCGGCCCAGGGGAAGATACTGGAGGAGGTTCTAGCGTCTGTCCGTTCCTCGGAGCAGTCGCGGTCGGCGGTAGAAATAGGGGCTGGCACTGAAATAGGGGATCGCCAAGATCAATTCGAGCGCCGTCTTATCAATATGATGGACGCGCGCTTCGAGGCGATTCATATGCGACTACCCCCGGAGCCAATTACTCGTCCATCCCTGGCCGGTGACAGGGCTAGAATGGAGAGGACCGGGCAACCGTTGCCAGCCACTGCTGAGCCTCCGACAGGGTTTTCTGCTGTGATGGATTCATCATGGGCTCTGCCTGCTGATGAAAATTCGGCGACGTCGAAAGGCAAGGGCAAGGGAAAGGGCAAAGGCAAGGGGACGGCCCAAGTCGCACGAGCTGCCAACAAACCGTCCGCGGCTGCCATTAGTGTTGCTCCGGTTGCTACGCATGCTGTAGGCAAACTCCTTCCCCAGCCCATCGCACATAAGGGGAGGAGAAAGGAGAATCGGGTTAGACCTCCAATTCAGCCTCGGATAGAGTCTCGTCCGCTGCCTCCGCCCCCTGCGTCTATGGACGAGGGCTGGACGGTTGTGGCAAAGAGGGGCAAGAAAAATGCCCGGACTGTGCAAAGCGTTGCAGTACCGGCCGTACAGGCGCAGTCACAGCCTCAACTACAGCAGAATCGTAGGCCTGAGCCTAAGATTCATCTGCCCCGTAAGGCTGCGGTCACCTTGACCATAATGCCGGTTGCTTTGGACCGTGGTGTAACGTACGCTACGGTCCTAAAGGAATTACAACGGCAGGTGGATCTAGCCGGACTTGGTATTGCTGAGACCCGAGCGAGGCTAATGGCCACGGGTGGGTACCTTTACGAGGTACCCGGCCCAGACTCTGAAGCGAAGGCCAACTCCCTCGCGGAAAGAATGAGGGAGGTGTTCCGCGGAACGGAATTGGCGGAAGATGTACGTGTCTCCCGTCCGGTCAAGACCGCGGACCTGCGAGTATCCGGGTTGGATCCGTCCGCTGACCCGGAAATGGTCGCAATGGCCCTCGCAAGGGCTGGAGACTGCGCGGCGGACAATTTTAAGGTCGGGGAGATCCGCTCCGACCGTTCACGTCTTGGCTCGGTGTGGGTGCGGTGCCCAGCTAAGGCAGCCGAAAAAATTATTAGGACCAGACGAGTCCTGATTGGTTGGGTGTCCGCACAGGTCCGGCTCCTTGAGCCCCGGCCCATGCGGTGCTTCCGCTGCCTCCTGAAGGGGCATGTACGGATGCGCTGCACCGAAGAGTGTGACCGTAGCGGGATCTGCTACCGCTGCGGTCAAGAGGGCCATAAGGCCAAAGGGTGCTCCTCGGACCCGCACTGCACAATCTGCGCTGCGGCGGGTAAACCCGCAGGGCACCATGTGGGCGCCAAGGCATGTGTCGCCTCCTCCCGTCCCCATCGCGTTAATCGCGGAGGGGTCGCCGGGGTTGTGACTCAGCCGGACCCGTCCCACCGCGAGACCGTCATGGAGATCGCCCATTAATATGGCGCAACGATTCCTCCAGGCGAATATCAACCACTGCGCCAGGGCACAGGACTTACTAGTTCAGAGCCTGGCGCAGTGGTCGATTCATGTGGCTGTGGTGTCTGAGCCGTACTATGTCCCTCCCAGGGAAGACTGGGCAGGGGACTTGGACGGTTCGGTGGCCATCATTACCCGGGGCGCTGCCGGCTCCCCACCTTTCGAAAAAGTAGCGAAGGACTCGGGATGCGTGGCAGTTCTGTTAGGGGGGGTCTGGATTGTGGGAGTATATTTCTCCCCTAACAGACCTCTGGCCGAGTTTGAGCATTTCCTCACTCGGCTAGGGGCCCTGGTGGTGCAAGGCAGTCAGCCTCGCCCCGTTCTCGTCGCCGGTGACTTTAACGCCAAGTCCTTGGCTTGGGGCTCGTCGGCGACGAACACGCGTGGCGTGGCCCTGGAGGAATGGGCGATCGCGTCCAGGTTGGCCGTCGTGAATCGCGGGTCGGTGGACACATGCGTGCGGCACAATGGTGGCTCGGTGGTGGATATTACGTTCGCCACCCCAGCACTTGCCCATCGTGTCCGGGACTGGAGAGTCCTGGTGGGCGAGGAGACGTTGTCGGATCACCGATACATTCGGTTCGACGTCGCCTTGTCCCCTTCTCTCCGGTCCCGTGGTGGTGGCTTGATCGTCCCGCGATCGGACGGCCCTCGTTGGGCACTAAAGCGCCTTAATGTCGAGGCCCTGAAGGAAGCTGCTCTGGCCCAGGCGTTGATTCCCGTGCCGGACAGGCCGGTACGGGTTGAAGAGGAGGCGGAATGGTTCGGAGCAACAATGTCGCGTGTTTGTGACGCGGCTATGCCCCGAATCCGACGCCTCCCCGATAAACGCCAGGTGTTCTGGTGGTCGGCGGAGCTCACGCAGCTGCGCGCAACGTGCGTAACTGCCCTCCGCCGAGTAGGTAGGCACCGTCGTCGCCGGATTCGTTTACCCGGCGACGAGGACCAGGAGCAGCTGCTACACGGCCTCTACAAAGAGGCCAAGAGAGCGCTGCATGTGGCAATAATGAGAGCAAAGTCTGCGGCACAAAAAGAGTTCCAAAGTACTCTGGACAGCGACCCGTGGGGGCGCCCGTATCGTTTGGCAATGAAGAGATACCGCCCATGGGCGCCTCCGCTGACGCAGAGTCTTCGGGGCGAGCTGGTTGAAGAGGTCGTCGCGGCTTTGTTCCCCGCCACCGAGAATGTCACTCCTCCACCGATGGCGTCACCTTCGTCGTCGCCATCGTCACAAAGTTCGGTAGGGGATATTTCGGAGGTTTCGCCCGCAGAATTTAGGGCGGTAGTGCTTCGGCTGCGGAGTAAAAACTCGGCTCCGGGTCTAGACGGCATACCCGGTCGTGCGTGGGGTTTAGCCGTCAAGCACCTGGGTACGAGGCTCCGTGGCCTCTTCTCCGCCTGCATTGAGCAGGGCCTTTTTCCATCTCGGTGGAAAACTGGGAAATTGGTCCTGCTCAAAAAGGAGGGTCGACCCGCAGAGTCACCATCGGCCTACCGGCCTATCGTGCTGCTCGACGAGGTTTGCAAACTTTTCGAGCGGATTATTCACGCTCGCCTCGTCGAGCATCTTGAGAAGGTCGGGCCGGATTTGGCAGACTGCCAATACGGTTTCCGGCATGGCCGATCCACGATCCATGCGATTTTGCGGGTCAAGGCACAAGCGGAGGATGCAATCGCCCGGGGTGAAGTGGTCGTGGCGGTGTCTCTTGACATCGCCAACGCATTTAATACACTACCCTGGGCGTGCATACATGAAGCACTGCGGTACCACGAGGTGCCACCATATCTTCAGCGCTTGGTGCAATCGTACCTATCTGATAGGTGCATTGTGTATCCGGGCGCTGATGGGTGGCACCGAAGAGCAATGGCCTGTGGTGTTCCACAGGGCTCAGTGCTGGGCCCACTCTTGTGGAATATTGGCTACAATTGGGTGCTCCGTGGTACCAACCCCCAAGGCGTCGCTGTTGTCTGCTACGCGGACGACACACTGGTGACAGCGACGGCTAGGACCTTCCAGGACGCTGCTCTGCTTGCCTCCTCTGGTACGGAGCAGATGGTGAGCAGGATTCGGCGACTGGGCCTCAAAGTGGCCCTTAACAAAACTGAGGCCCTTTATTTCCACGGGCCTCGGAAGAGGCCACCTTCGGAGGCCCATATCGTAGTGGAGGGGGTGCGGATTCCCATCGGCTCCACAATGAAATATCTGGGCTTGGTATTGCACAGCCGGTGGGACTTCCGTGCCCACTTTGAGATGTTGTCGCCGAAATTAATGCGGGCGGCAGGCGCGCTCGGACGCCTGCTGCCAAACTTGGAAGGTCCCGGTAACCCTTGCCGAAGTTTATATGCTGGAGTTGTGCGGTCCATGGCCTTATACGGTTGTCCCGTTTGGGCCGAGTCCCCGAATGCTCGATGCGCCGCTCTACTGCGCAAGCCGCAGCGTTTAGTGGCGCAGCGACTCATAAGGGGCTACCGCACGATCTCCCACGAGGCGGCCTGCATCTTGGCTGGTATTTTGCCATGGGAAGTGGATGCCAAATATCTTTCATCAGTGTTTTTCTGGCGAGAGGAGGCATCCCGTCTCGGGCGAAGACTGGCTCCGAGGGAGGTCACAGCCCAATTGGCCTCCATCCGCAGCGCCGCCGTGGAGGAGTGGCGTACCAGGCTGGAGAGCCCGAGTGCGGGCTTGAGGACCGTCGCGGCAGTGCGACCTGTCTTCTCAAGGTGGCTTGACAGGCGCCACGGTGCGCCGACATTCCGTCTGACACAGGTGCTGACGGGCCACGGGTGTTTTGGCTCGTTTCTGTGTCGGATTGGAAAAGAGGAGTCCGCCGTGTGCCACCATTGTGGCAACGGTCGCGAGGACACGGTCCAACACACTCTCGAGGAATGCCCAGCCTGGGATCTACAACGCAGCGCTCTTAGAGCAGTCGTCGGAGGAGACCTCTCGCTGCCGGCCGTGGTGTCCGCCATGGTCAGCGGCTGGAGGTCATGGCGAGCAATGGCCTCCTTCTGCGAGTGCGTCATCTCGCGGAAGGAGAGCGCCGAGCGGGATCGTGAGCAGAACGATCCCGCCCGCAGCCAGAGGAGACGACGGAGGCGTCGGGTGGACGACTGACCGGCGCCTCATGCCCTGTGGTCCGGGGGCATCTAGAGAATTCCGCCACGGCATCCCCTGCCTGTCGTAAGAGGCGACTAAATGGGGCTTGGAAAAAGTCGCGGGGCGAGCAGTGGGGGTCTGCTCACTCCAATTTAAGTGACTCCGAGGTGGACGACAATGCGGGTGGTCGGTCTCCCGCTGTCGTAGACGCCAAACAGGCGTTCTTTAGAGTTCGGGGGCATCTTAGCCCCCTTGTTTAGAGAGGGGCCGCAATGCGGCATCGCGCAGGAACGGCTCTGAGCAGCTATCTTAGTGCAACAAGATACCCCGGGGCCGTTCCGCATGCGCCGAAGAAGGCCACCGCGGGTTTTGGTTGGTATGCCGGTGTAGGGTGTACATAGGGCTAGGGACTCGGTCCAATGCTCGCTTGGATGATGCTATACTCCCAAGTGTCGACATTGGACTGTAAGACCGGTGAAACTAACATAACCGTTCCACTGACCCCCCAGTGGTGGTAGCGATAACGCGTTTTTATCCCGCGAAAAAAAAAAAAAAAAAAAAAAAAAGGGAACACTAATCTGTCTTAAACCCGCAACGAAATTAATCAAATAGAAGGATAGGGAGGAGTTGGAAATATTAATTGTCCACTTCCCTCCATAGCAAAACGGGCGACAAAAATAATGAAATAAGGAGGTATTTTAACCTCAAGTTTAGAGACGCTTACAACTAGAAAAGCCAGTTGTAAAGCACCACGGATAAAATTTGAATGAAAGAGTCCTATCATATGAGCTGTCAAATTTGGGTCAATGTCAATGTCTATTTCTACCGCCAACCAGCAGTGTGCATACACTGTTGTGTTTCGGTTTGAAGGACATTGTAGCCAGTGTAAGTCCTGGACATAATGAATCATAACATCTAATGTCTCAGGTTGATGAGCGCAGTATAAAATATTTTTTCTTTCTTTCTTTCTGTCTTTCTTTCTAGAAAGCCACACAGTACTTTGTAACTCAAGGTGCTGGATGGTGTTGCTACTGTTTATGGGCGGTCGTATCGCTTACCACCAGGCGAATGGAATACTCGTCTCGTCATTCCATGCAATACAACAAAAAATATTCCCCGAATAATATGACCTCATCATAGAACTTAACAAACCCACAGGAAACTTATATACTACCCACGGCTGAGCACGGGCCTCCTCTACTACTGTGAGGGGTTAGGCCTTAGTACACCACGCTAGGCCTAGTATAAATTAAGGGGGTATTCTAGTCTAAAAATTCGAAAAAAATGTTTTTTTTTCTTACTTTCAAAGTTTAACTATTCAAGAATATGCCTACAAGAGGATCTTACAAAATTCGAATTATTTTCGGAGATACAGGTATTTTGCTGACGCGGCATCCAAACTGGCTCGGCCGGAACTAATCGTACAAAAGACGTTAGAAATCTACCTGAATCCATATTTCTCAGTAAACCCTTTTGTTCCTTTATATATATGTATAAGCAGGAATGGCAGATTAAATGAATGTAAGTCTAAAATATCATTTCATGACTTAGACTGCGAAAAACTTGACGCATAAGTTTAAACGTGTTTTTCTCGAAACTGTCTTTTTCAAGACGATACCCACGATTTCTCAAGTTCTACTGGACCGATTTACATGAAATTTTTTGAAAGTCTTTTTTATAGACATGTCTATGTCCGGAACTAGCCGCATCCCAAATTTAAATTTTTACTATTTTTAAAAAATTCGATAAAGTCAAAAAAGTAAGTACAAAAATTGCTTTTTTTCAAACAGTCGCCATTTTGTGGATTTTTTTTTTAATTTTCCGTATTTCCGGACATTGCTTTATTAGTCTAGATTAATAATCTTTTTTATCAGATTGATAGGAGGGTCGGTTACGTGCTAATTTTTGGAGACCCCCCACTTCATCAGCTGCTAAGATTTTGTTTTTTTTTTACTCTTAAAATGTTAATAAGTAACTTATAAAAAAATGTATGGCAAAAACAATATTTGTATTTTTTACGGCATTTCAAAAATCACCTAAAATTCGGGTCTCTAGACCAGAATACCGCCTTAAGCTATCAAATAAATACAAATGTCTTCCACAGAAGTTAGTACTGAAATATTTCCCATCCCTTTGATTCTAAAAAAGATAATAAGAGTCCTTGAAGGCTCTTTGATGTTCCGTCGACCGCGCGAGACTTACACAATATCATGTGCTTTCCACTGACTACATAAATACAACCGATTATGCTTAAGTGGTGTCTAGAAGCTTAATAAAGCCTAGTAGGGATAAAGGCATATCTAGAGGCTAGGTGAAGACGCGTGGCATTGTCAGTCTTGGATGTGCATATCAAATGGAGATTGTATGTATAATGGAAAATAATTACTTCCGGAAATTATGGACTGCGGCAGTGGCGTAGTTGTATTGCATGAGCAATATAACCACGGCCCTGAGGTCCCGGATTCAAATCCCGGGTCAGAGTAAGTGATATTGGGTTATTTTCCTCAGTATCAGTGTATGTGTGTGCAAGCGAGTGTGTGTGTATAGTGGACTTCTAGATGAGTATTTGCGGTGCCGCCTTTAAGATTGAATTAATTTTACATTTCCTAAGATTCCTCTACAAACAACTGCTCTTTATAATAACATTGATTTATGAGCATCCTTTCTCCGTTATTATAGTAACATCTTCAAGAGTAAGTGAGCCGTAAGGCGTGTGAAATGAAGTGTGTGCGTCCTCGAATACACAAGCTATAAAATGAACATAACTCGTAGCACGTCGTGCAACCATTGCGCGCCGTGGTGTAGGCAATTCCTTTTAATACTTGAGAGACGCCATTAAACATTATTTCATGGGTCGGCGCGACTTTGTCCCGGATTTTGTCAGTAACTTATCATTAGACGTGTAAAGTGTAAAAAATAAGGGTCGTTAAGTCTGTGTTCGTAAGTGAAGGGAGAAATAGGTCACATAACACATTTTAGGTGGTTACCCACGGATTTACTATAGGAAAACTGAGTGCGCTGCTGATTTTAGAGGAAACGGAGTCGAATTGAGCTAAAGAGAAAGATTTTTAGAAATATCCGTTACTGAAGGAAATCAAAAAATCTTTGTGAATTATCGCTCGCTTTAATGGTGAAGGAAAACATCGTGAGGAAACCTGCATACCCGAGAACTTCTCTGAATTTAGAAGGTATGTGTTGTCCGCCAATCCGCACTAGGTCAGCGTGGTGGACTAAGGCCTATACCCTCTCAGTTGTAGAGGAGGCCCGTGCTCAGCAGTGGGTAGTATATAATACAGGGCTGGTATGGTATGGAATGAAACGCTATTGCATATAATAGTTGTTTTTTGGTATGCCGCAGTATATTGTTTACGTTATAATTAAGACTTCAACATTTTCTATCCTCCTCTAATTTCACTTGAGAGGTTTATAAGCCACCAATCTCACTGCTATATTAGTAGTTAAAAGTCATTTATTACTTTTAAGGAGACCCAATTCGTACTTTGATAGCCTTTTCAAAAAATATATAAAGTATCCAAATTTATTCCTGTTTGTTTCCATTATCTTGAGATTAATTCGTGTCACGTCATCTAATGACATGACATCGGTATGCAGCTCACGGCGGAACCCTACCGAGTGTATTTCAAAAAACCACATTAAATCTCTGTTGAATAACAAACGTGGAATGCTTGCCGAAATAATTACATGTTTTTTTATAATTCTAAGACGAGATAATTATACTATGATAATTATAGGTAATCAAAACAACATAGCTCAAAATAAATAACAACCCTCAACATCCTATCATAATAATTACTGTTATAATAGCATCCAAGTAGTTTGAACAAACTGCATGATATTGCGCTGTGGTCGTAGGCATTATACCCAAGAGGGAGATTGCTTGAAAGTAAACTTGAAATAGAGCGGCGCGGCCTACCGACACTAATGTCTGCAGCTCATTGATGTATTAGAGTTTTTTAATACATCAATGCTGCAGCTTCAAAAGCTAAGGCACACACCTCTGACTTTTAGAAGTTACGTGTGTATTATCTGTCAATTATCGCTCGCGTTAACGGTCAAGGAAAACGCCTCGAGAAAATCTACATACCTACCTGAGAATTCTCCATAATAATTTTGAGGTTATGTGAAGTCTGCCAAACCGCACTATGCGTGGTGGAGTAAGTATCAATAATAAGTGGTCCGTGCTCAGCAGTATGCAGTATGAAATACAGAGCTGGTAATATATACATGACTATTCAATAGAATGATTGAACTACTATACAAAATTTGCATGCGATTTATCACATGTTGAATGTCATTAGAAAGATAAATATCTCATACATCAGGCGAGCGGTCTCGTCTCGTTATTCATAAGTATAAATATGAAACGTATATAAATGATTACATGAGATTGGAATTTGTAATTGCCTTACATCTTAACTACTAGAACGACCCCAGAATATGAAATATTATACTCTAAAATAACAACCAAGAGCTCCTAGTAACAGCTCGTAAACGAATAGTCATAGCGTTTCAAATTCTGCGAAGTAAGTAAATTCAATGTTATTTCCTCTCAGAAATTACGATTAAAATAATACTCTGGGCTATTGGTGTGATCTTAAAATGTAATAAAGATATTATAACTACTTCGTAGAGTTTTGGCGGGAACTTGGAAGTGTCATGAGGTGCTCTTGATTTAATTCATTATTTTGGTGATACTTAGTGTTATATTGCATAATTATGGTGGTATATTATCCAATATAGTTCTATTAAAGAGCTCAAATGAAGGGAATTGAAATGATCGTGCTAATCAAGTGTTTTTTTTGTTACCGCCAAAACTCCTCGATAAAGTCTTGGTAAGGTAGCCACTGCTTTACTTCGACATAATACAGATAATAAAAAAAGACAACCCAAACTTGACATTGGCAAAATGTGAAAAGACAAGGGCCATATAAAAAAAAAAAACTACTTCCTGAATCAATGATAATATAGAAAGCCAATAGAAGAAGAATGTGCTGGTAGCAGGATGCATTAAGCGACCACCGCACAGAAGTTGTTAAAACTCCCCATAGTAACCCACGTATATGTGATCGCGTTCCGGGATCAACCTGTATATATCCCAGTTTCAAACAATAGGACAGATTCCTATGTTCAATTTTGTATATTATTTTATATGTAACAGAAAATAATACGAAAAATAAATTGCTCTATGAAATCAGCATCAAAATTGGTTGAAATATAAACCAGTTATACATGTTTGAAATATTGTCGTGAGCAAAAGTGGTGGCGTGGTGGGGATATCGTCTATCTCTTTCGCCTGCACGCAGTGTTATGGCCGGTGACACTCGGTGACGTCACAGTCTGATATTACTGTTATGACCCCTTCTACCAAATTTCAAAGCTTTATAACTTTCTTCTTATAACGACCATTTCGAAAATTCTTTTTCCGTTAGATTTTGGATGGCCTACATTTTTGATAAATTTATTAAATAAAAAGTAGTTAATTACCCCATTGTGTCTACTGGCGAGGAATAATCATCTCTAATTACTCAAAACTATCTGGACTCTACTCAACCTACCATCAGGTGGAGTAGGGTCACTTTGCCCTAACCGAAAAAAGAGACCACAAAAAGCATCCATAAAGTAGACTACCAGTCTCTTTATCTCGTACGCGTTATTCGCTCGATTTCTCGCGGATGAGCTGGTATTATATGGTCGTGTAACAAACTTAAATCGTGGATACCAGGAAATCAGTCATCATAAACCTAAACTATTGCAAACGGGTTGCCAGCTTTCCTGATAGACGATGAATTATTGTGTTTTCTTGTTTGTTTTGTTCTCGTTTTCGAGTCGAAGTTGGTGATCAAATATTGTGTCAAATAATTTTTGGATATATTATAGTAATTAGTGATAAAAAAATATGTTTTATACATAAACATATCAAGTAAGATTCCTTTTCTTTATGCTGGTAATGTAAACCAGGACCATAATAATACGAGCCCTGTATTTAATTGCTGAATCAAAAAGGGGTCCGGGACGCCCGCAAACGACCTGAGGGGGGAAAATTAAGAATTATGAGGACTAGGGGACTTCAACCCGAAATGATACAGCTACGCTCACAACGAGTGGAATGGAACTAAACGGCACAAGAGAAGAAGAATACCAGCCCTGTTGTATACTGCCCACTGCTGAGCCCGGGCCTCATCTACTACTGAGAGGGATAAAGCCTTAATCCACCACGTTGGGTTACCGTGGGTTCGCCGACTTGACAAGTCGGCATGTAACATTTGAAATTCTTTTTTGGAGAATTCTCAGGTATGTACGTTTCCCCGTTATGTTTTTCTCGCTGTAAAGCGCACCATAATTGATGAACAATACACACATAACTTCGAAAAGATATGTGTTCCGTTCCCAGCTAGGCTAACGTTAGTGCACGTGCAAGACGTATGTCCGGATCGTAATTAAATTATTGACGCTATAATGACGTCATGGGGACCATGACTTTTATAATATTGCACTCGGAAGCTATCAAACCCAGTAGCCAGTATATCCGGACTACCACAAGCTTATTACTTTACACTGATATTTTTTCTCACATAGGGGATGGCTATCAAGGTAACTATCTATACTAATATATAAAGCTGAAGAGTTTGTTTGTTTGTTTGTTAGTTTGAACGCACTAATCTCAGGAACTACTGGACCGATTTTGAAAATTCTTTCACTAATAGGAAGCTACATTACTCCTAAGTGCTATAGGCCACTTTTTATCCCGGGAAAAACCTTTTCCTGCGGGCGGAGCCGCGAGCATCACCTAGTTCCTAAATATTTGGCCAAATTGTTTTAACAACATACGCGTAGACTGTGTTGCTTAATTTACCTACAATATTATAGTGGTATAAGGGCTTATGACTAATTTTATATGTTTATAAACATACATTCTCGGAAATCGTCAAGGCTGGCAACACAGTATGTAACACGCGCCACGCTGCCGGCAAAGGCAAACTTTCCGCGTTATTTCACCCGAAAGTTATGTAGTAAAGTTGTATTATATTGCATCTAACACCCCATAAAGTGGTTTTGTATTACCGGTTTTGTGGAAAGCGTTCAGTTTTACGTTATGTTAAAAACTACTTTATCAGAAGTTTACTGGCAACACTGTCAAAGTAATGTTTAGTTATAGAAAAATATTTTTAAGATTGAAATATGTACAAATTTAGACTGACTATTATTTCATATTTTAGGGGACAAATCTATGTAAAAAGCATTTTCGATCAAATTTCTGTCCCTATAAACACCTATGGCCCAGTTTACCCCATTTTACTCGTTACTGATTTTCAATGTACGAAATTCTAGTTTGCCGCATTTAATAGATACATTTCTATAATACGAAATGTCATTTCTCATTTCATTTCATTGGAATTTAATAACATTTTTACTGTCCGAACTTCACCCAGGTTCCACGTGACTGCATTATGTTGAATATAGAAGGAAAATTGTGAGATCCCGGAGGAGTACTAACTTCGACACTACCTCGATCTAGATTGACTTCAAAACTCATTTATTTCTCCCTGAGAAATCTGTTACTGGGAATTGTGAATATATTCCTCTAGGGGTAATCCGCGTGATGAAGGTATTCTAGAGAATCGTGTATTGTATTAGGTATACACTATACATAGATTACGCTATATATAGCGTTAAAGTGGCAATTAAATTATATAACTTTGATTTGGTTTCTTTTTTTACTATAGTTCAATGATGGTAAACAATATGACCATAAACAGCAGCAATACATGCAGAACTTTTAATAACAAAGTACTGCAAGGCACTGCACTGCGCTCGTCACCCTGAGACAGTCTCATCATGCTTAGTAACTACGCTATTTAGAATGTCCTTCAAACCGGAACACAATAGTGCATGCACACTGCTGCTTGACAGTAGAAATAGAAATAATTTATAATGTCTGTAATTTCGTTATATATAAAGGATTATTCATTAGTTATTTGAATGATATTGTTATCATTCATATAAGCCAATAAATTCAAAAGTGTGTTTGAAACCAGTTACAAAACTGGAACACACTTTTGAATTTAATGGCTGTCCAATTCTTATTATTTTATTGACTGCCTCGGTGGCGTAGTTGTATTGCGTACGCATTACGATTTGCGAGCTGAGGTCCTGGGTTCGAATCCCGGGTCGAGCCAAAAACATTGTGACTGGGTTTTTCCATCTTAAAAATTACTCAGTCGCAGCTCGAAGTCAGGAAGTTGGCGGTGAGATACCCCCGTGCCTCGGAAAGCACGTAAAGCCGTTGGTCCTGCGCCTGATTATGCGACTATGAGAGTGAAGGAATAGCGAGTGAACCTGTGTATTGCGCACACACTTGTGCACTATAATATCTCCTGCGCACCTGGCTGATCTTCGTTGAGATTGGCTGCCATGGCCGCAATCGGCTAGGAAGGGATATATTATTTTTTTTAACGATGGCTCGACTAAGTGCCTTCACTGCAACTAATGGTATGTGTAATCAAGCCCAAAAAAATGTCAACCGGCAAGAGATAAACGATGTGGCGGCGCATCTTTAGTGGTACCAAACTTTTTGTTACGTCTGCATCATTTACGATGCGGATAGCCCGTCTTAACAGAAATGCGTTCAAAATTGATTTACTATTCTAATTGGCAAAAGCGATCACATACTAGTGCTAGTCTAGCTTCTAAACAAACTGAATTTCTATTGAGAGTGCTTGAACTTTTTGCCATGTTTGTGTCCGATTTCCCTGTCCAGACCAATAGTACTGCACTCTGATCACGATGCTATTCCGTACTCTAAACATACTTTACTTACCAGGGCTGTATTTAGGTGATGGTGTGGGGTCAATGTGAATTTCAGTTTTACAATAGTTTTGCTTATGTGAGACTCTTTTAAAGAACAAACGTATATTAAAATATCTGTGTTAGTCAAGAACAACTACTTGTACTAAACTACTTGTACTTGTACTAAATAATATATTGTATTTACGACCCCACCTTCCACTTCAAAGACCAGTGTAATGTTTTTATTTGAGTCAGGTTTGATATTTATCATCTGAAGAACAACGAACTTGTTAAGTCATTCATTTATAAAAATATCTACCTTTTTACTCGATATGCTGAGGCCAAATCGATATAATATAGTTAAATATAGTATTTTCCCTGGTAAAAATAATATGGGCCTACAGTCGGATTTTATTTAACTATAAATACCTTCTAAATTTTCGGTCATCAACTGGGGTCTTTGTCTGCTTTTTTGACAAACATTTCTGAGTTTATTTCATTATGTTAAAATTGTTCTGAATATTATATTAATATTCAGATATTTATGACATTTCTCTTTTGTTCATAAGATGTTATTAAATAAAAAACGTATTTACTTATTTTATTTTCGTACATGATTCTATTTGCATAAAAGTATTTTATAGTTTTACCTAATAATAAAACAACAGTTGTAAATTTAAAGTATTCGCTGCAGT
Organism: Sphinx pinastri; assembly: GCA_947568825.1. Classification (NCBI taxonomy): domain Eukaryota; kingdom Metazoa; phylum Arthropoda; class Insecta; order Lepidoptera; family Sphingidae; genus Sphinx; species Sphinx pinastri. The sequence continues at coordinate 1,692,700 of OX387617.1, forward strand.
AAATTATAAAATTATATTAAGTATTATGTTTTTTGTTACGATGAAGCGGCGATAGCCTAGTTGGGAGTGGAACAGACTGCCGAAACGAATGTCCGCAGGTTTAAACCCAAGGGCACTCTGACTTTTCTAAAATGATTTGTGTATTATTAGTGAATTATCGCTTGCTTTAACAGTGAAGGAAAACATTGTGAGGAAACTGGCATACTTGAGAAGTTCTAAGGTATGTGAAGTCTGCCTACCCACACTAGGCCAGCTTGGGGGACTAAGGCCTAAAGCCCTCTCATTTGTAGAGAAGGCCCGTGCCTAGTGTCACGTCCCCTGTTTCCTTTACACCTTACCCTATACATAGGACGGTAAGTGAAATACAGGAGCGTGTTATAAAGTTTAATTTAAAAAGTATAAGTAAAACAAGGTCGGGGTACGGTTGCATCCAGGAGCCGAAAGACCTTGCCCGACCGCATAGGACACTGGCCTTGTAATCCCCGCGCGTAAGGTCCGCAGAGTGTTGTGGTAGAACCGCAGCCAGAGTAGTCAGGTTCCAGATGCCGCTTCAGGATGGTAGGCAGCAAGGTGGGTCGACTGAGGCCAAGCGAGAAATGGCAGGCAGGAGATAAGCCGTGCGGATGAACCCTGAAATCCCAATTACCGGGTGCGTCACATAATGACCAACTTATGACATTGACTGCCACATAAGCGTAGTTGCGCATACCGGGACCAAGTACCTAGCGGTGTCCCAGCAACGAATAGCGTCTTAGATGAGGCAGTCAATGTGTACAGTTACATTAAAATCTAAAATACAAAGCTAGGCTACACTGGCAGTAAAAGCATATTTGCAATTTGGGATTTCGAATTACAGCTATCTAGGTACATTCAAATAAGTCTAAAATAATTATACTACTCGTAGGAGTCGTAGGCTATATAGGTAGGCGTTAAAAAGGAACAGGCCACCGATGCAACTAATTTATGCCAGCATCAAGACATATCGCTTTAATAGTGCAAATAACCGTTAACATATTTGAATGTACTCACGTCATACACCGGATAGAAGCAGGAATACAATTAATATATAAGCACTCACCCAAATCGGGGTAACACAAGGCACTATCGAAGAGTTAAGATTCAACGTCCTTTATATTGCGTTCGTTACAATCGATGCTTAAAATGCAGAGACGTGCGTGCGCGTTCGATCAGAGTCCGGCGGCAGCTGCCGTTGGCCGTTTGAAAAAAACAAGTCACTACCGTTAGTCGATTCCCCCCGCACCGCCGACGCGCGGTCATTGACCGGTACACCAGACATTACCGCTGTGTTTGCAAAGACAGCTGATCGATTAGTATCTATTAACATTAATGTGTTAATTAATAATTATTAATAATATAGGATTTTATAAATTAATTGTGTACAGTAAATATATAATAGAATTTAAGGTTTTAATTATAGCGCAATAAAAATTACAGAACGGTGTATATAGTAACCGTTACATACCCCCCTTTTTAGGTTAGGATTTTACCTAAGAAAAATCCAGTCTTATATCCCTAAACGAGTTTGAAGTCCTTAACATGCCATGTCCCTAGATTATGACCAGCCATGTCTTCTAGGTCATAAACAAGTTTTGACCTCTTTGCTATTACACGACATTTTATAAATTTCGGTGCCAATTTTTTGGAAAACTTGTTCTCTTTGTCGCTTTGGTAGTATGTGCGTTTCCAGATAATGTCGCCTATATTAAAATCTACTTTTTTTCGGCGTAGGTTGTAATTTGAAGCAGCGCGTGAATGTGCCTTAATAAGAGAGAGTTGCACTTTATCGAATATTTTTTGCAGCGCACCTAAATTTTCAGCGTAACTATCGCGAGGCACAAATATAATTTGGTTCTCCAGGTCGGCATCAATATAGTGAGAACCATCGCTTAGTAGTTCACGACCAAAAACGAGAAATGCGGGTGTGAAACCGGTAACCTCGTTTACCGCACTGTTTAAGGCAAACTGTATTTTAGGAATATTAGTATCCCAAGATCTATGGTCATTTTCGACGAAAGAAGATACCGTTGTCATTATAGTTTTGTTGTATCGCTCTACGGTATTAATTTGAGGCGTATAAAGTGGGGTGTAATAGATGTTTGGGATGTTATACTGGGTAAATAAATTACGCATCATGTTGCTAGTGAATTGTTTTCCGTTGTCCATAATGATAGTGCTCGGTATGCCATGAACCAGAAAAACATTTTCCTCCAGGATCTTGCATATTACATCCGATGTGGCCCGTCTGATAGGAAAAAGCAAGCAATATTTTGAAAAGCAGCATGTTATTACGAGGAGGAAAGTGTTCTGTTTTCTAGTCACGGGCAAGGGGCCAACCAAATCAGCACTGAGCATTTGAAAAGGGCGGCAGCAATTTTTAGGCCTACCCATTGTTCCTAGAGTAGTGTGATTTGGGTGCTTGTAGGAGAGACAAGTTTCGCAACTACTAACGAAATTAATCACATCTTTGTGTAGACTCGGCCAAAAATATTGTAAAGCAAGACGTTTAGTAGTTTTGAAAATACCAAAGTGGCCTGATGTGGGCTCAGAATGGTTTTTGGCGATAATATCTTGACGATATTCCACCGGAATTACTTCTTTCCATTCGAATTCTCTAGATAAAGGGTTTAAAGACTTCATGTACCGAAACAGTTTTCCATCAGTGACGCGGTAGTTAGCAAAAGATGTTGGGGAGTTTTGGCACCCTTTGAAGATGTTTAAGTACCAGGAATCGTTGGTTCTACATGATGAAACGTCTATCGTAGTATCGATGGTGGAAATCGGAACCAACCGGCTTAGGCTATCTGGTACGACATTTTCGGAACCTTTCTTATGTTTAATCTCAAAGTCGTATGCAGATAGTCTGACTCCCCATCGAGCAAGTCTTCCCGTCGGGTTATTTAAATTCAAAAACCACTTGAGAGAAGAGTGGTCGGTGTAGACCGTAAACTTACGTCCATTTTCTACATAGCAGCGCCAGTGCTCAATAGCGACGAGGACAGCTAAAGTCTCTCTTTCAGTAGCACTGTAATTGCGTTCTGCTTGGGATAGAGACTTGCTCATATACGCAATGACTACTTCTTGACCGTCGATAGTTTGAGTTAGTACAGCACCGATACCATAATCGCTTGCATCGGTGTGCACTTCAAACGGTTTCGTGTAGTCTGGACAAGAAAGTATTGGAGGAGAGACGAGACATTTTTTAAGTTCTTTGAATGCCTTATCGGCCTCAAGGGACCACTTAAAAGGTGGTGCATTTTTGCTTTGGGATGTCAGCTTGTTCAAGGGTGAAGATAGGGTACTAAAATTAGGAATGAATCTGCGGTACCAAGAGGCAGTTCCAATAAAACGCCGAACTTCCTTCCGATTGGTCGGAGTAGGATAGTTCAATATACAATTAACTTTTTCTGGATCAGCGTGTAATCCGTTGGAGTCTACTATGTACCCGAGGTATTTAAGCTGTGGTCTAAAAAAATTACTTTTTTCGAAATTTATAGTGAGGTTTGCCATTTTCAATTTTTCTAATACTCGCGTTAATAGCGTGATATGCTGTTCGAAACTATTTGACGCAATTATGACGTCATCGACAAAGACAAAGACCCTGTGTTCAAATTCGGGCCCGTAAAATAGTGCGTCGACCAATCTCTGTTGGGTTGCTGGTGCGTTAGTCAGCCCGAAAGGCATAGATTTGAACTGGAAGGTACCGCGGGTAGGTATATAGAAGGCTGTCTTCTGCCTATCTTCCTCTCGAATAAGTATTTGCCAGAAGCTCTTAGAAAGGTCTATACTTGACAAATATTTGGAGTCACGAAGATTGTCTAGAATTTCTGATATGTACGGCAAACTATAGGCATCTTTTTTCGTTACAGCATTCAGTTTCCTGCTATCTAGGCAAAAACGAAGCTCCCCATTCTTTTTTGGAGTTAATAGGACCGGGGATGACCACGGACTCTCGCATGGTTCAACAACATCCTCCTTCAACATCTCATCTAATTGTTCGACAAGAACGCGCTGTTTCTCCGGCGACATTCTGTAGTATCGTTGACGTATAGGGGTGGAATCTCCAGTATCAATGGAATGAGCTATTAGTGAGGTACGGCCTAACCCACGTTTTTCGTATGAGATGTCGTGAAATTGTCGTATGATATTGTCAGCTATTTCCTTTTCTTCGTTAGGTAGATGGTCATAGGGGCATATGAGCTCAGGTTTGGTAGCATCCATGTCAGTAAGTGATACTCCCGATTCATCATAGAAGGTTATACGGTCCAGATTTTTAGGAAGCAACTCGAACAATCGCCAAAAATCCACTCCCAAAATAAGACCGTGTTTCACTTCTGGGACTACGTATGCTTGTAGGTTATGAGTTTGACCTTCGAAAGTCAGTGGTAGGTTAATCACACCAATAGAGTTAAGCTTCTCACCACCGGCAGCGACAAATTGTGTTGTGTCATTATTTTCCAAGTTGAAACCAGCTTTAAGAAGAGGTTCATGACTCCCATTACCAAGTATAGTGGCAGATGACCCTGTATCTAGGAGTCCCGTTAGAAATTTACCAGCTACGTTTACGGAAACATAGAGGCGTGACCTATTAGTATTATTATTATTATCATGGATTGAAGAAACAGCGTTAAAAGTAGAAAATTTTGAAACAAAGCTTAACCATTCTGTCCACTCAGTTAAACTTGTTTTAACTCTAGGTGTGTTCATAACGCGGTTTTTCCAATCCCGAGTACCTAGTTTTTTGGATCAAGAGGACTTGGATTGCAGTTAGTGCATTCCGCGAAGCGAACATCTTTCTTCCCGCATTTAAAACAAATAAGAAACCGTTCCTCCTTGCATGTTTTTAATGTATGGTCGTTAGTTCTGCACCGAGGACAAAACATTGATTTATGACGGGAATCAAGAGCTATAGCGCTAATTGAAAATTTTTTGTTTTGAATATATTCGGGATTCACGTTGTAGTTATTGTTAGAGTTCGATTTAGAGTAAGTATTTGCGTTAGTATTAGAGTTAGTATGTTTTTTATTATAAATATAGCTGTCTTGGCGAAACTTAGAAAAACTTGTTGCATTAACAGTTTGTTTATATGCGAACTCCGGGGCTAATGTAGAATTGGTTACTCTAGGTGGTTCATGAAAGTGAGTGAAACGTGTCTGAACATTTTCATAATTACGACATACCGACTTGAGTTGGTCAATGCTTTGAATACCGGACGAAGCAGCCAATGAACCCGCGTAACAAGGGCGAATGTTATGGAGCAAAATTTCCAATTTTTCCTCTTCTGAATAGGGTTTACTGAGACGAGAGAACATTCCGTGCATTATTGAGAGATATATCGTTATATTCTCATCCTCACCCTGGGTACGCGATCGAATTTCAGCAGAGAATCTATAGTCGTAGTCACTAGTGCTGAAATCTTGTTTTAGCAATTGGCATAATTCTTGCCATGACTTGATTTTATCTTTGTTGCATCTAAACCAATGCAAGGCATCGTCAACAAATATTTCAAAGGCCAAAGACAAGATTTTTTCGTAAGTAATACCTCTAGCTAGTACGAATTCCTCAACTTTTTGTATGAACGAGCGCACGCACGACTTGCCTGAATACTTTAGTTTGATAATATCCGCAGTTAAGCTGCGTTCACAGGTCACAGCTATAGCAGTTGTGACTTCTGAGATAGCCTTGGAGGAACCGGAAGCTGAAATATGTGGTTGCGTTTGCTGTGAAGGGGGTTTCAAAGCTGTAAGTTCTTTATATTGTGCTTTGAAATTAGTGATACATGATTTATACATGTCAGAAACATCCGGAAGCACACATACTCTATTTAACCTATGATGAATGTGATTTAACAAATTCTCTGCTCTAGCAAACAAGTTTTTATCAAATTTAGATTTTAATGAGTTTACATTGCCTTGTGACTTAATCAAAGATTCTTTAACTTCACTTAAGTCATCAACCGGTTCTAAGTGCGATTCTAATATATCTTCCGATGGTAGTAGTTGGACCAATTTAACTATCTGTTTTCGCAGTTCTTGCACCGATTCTCCAGTACCACCCCGAAGCTCTACCTCATACTCTAATTCCGCCTTTTGCAGTGAAAGAAATTTTATGTCGTAGGCCATAGTGACGATTGGGTGAGTGCAATACTAGACAGATTTCAATACTTATTTACAGCACTCTTAAGACTAGTTGAAGAAGGGAATATAACCCAGTCACCTTAAAGCTAATGAGCAACAAATGTGTAGCTATTAAGGGAGCAATACAATACTCATAAAAATTTCACAGTTGTATTATTTATGACAAGGTTGAAGATAAAAATTATTTCAATAGTAACACATCGGCTGTTTCAGTACAATAATCGATCTTAAAAGCTATTTTATAGCCAACACCGAAGAAAACTATTAAAAGCAAAACAGAAGAGCAAAACAATTCGGTCTAGGATGCAACTTAAGTTGGGCGCCAATGTCACGTCCCCTGTTTCCTTTACACCTTACCCTATACATAGGACGGTAAGTGAAATACAGGAGCGTGTTATAAAGTTTAATTTAAAAAGTATAAGTAAAACAAGGTCGGGGTACGGTTGCATCCAGGAGCCGAAAGACCTTGCCCGACCGCATAGGACACTGGCCTTGTAATCCCCGCGCGTAAGGTCCGCAGAGTGTTGTGGTAGAACCGCAGCCAGAGTAGTCAGGTTCCAGATGCCGCTTCAGGATGGTAGGCAGCAAGGTGGGTCGACTGAGGCCAAGCGAGAAATGGCAGGCAGGAGATAAGCCGTGCGGATGAACCCTGAAATCCCAATTACCGGGTGCGTCACATAATGACCAACTTATGACATTGACTGCCACATAAGCGTAGTTGCGCATACCGGGACCAAGTACCTAGCGGTGTCCCAGCAACGAATAGCGTCTTAGATGAGGCAGTCAATGTGTACAGTTACATTAAAATCTAAAATACAAAGCTAGGCTACACTGGCAGTAAAAGCATATTTGCAATTTGGGATTTCGAATTACAGCTATCTAGGTACATTCAAATAAGTCTAAAATAATTATACTACTCGTAGGAGTCGTAGGCTATATAGGTAGGCGTTAAAAAGGAACAGGCCACCGATGCAACTAATTTATGCCAGCATCAAGACATATCGCTTTAATAGTGCAAATAACCGTTAACATATTTGAATGTACTCACGTCATACACCGGATAGAAGCAGGAATACAATTAATATATAAGCACTCACCCAAATCGGGGTAACACAAGGCACTATCGAAGAGTTAAGATTCAACGTCCTTTATATTGCGTTCGTTACAATCGATGCTTAAAATGCAGAGACGTGCGTGCGCGTTCGATCAGAGTCCGGCGGCAGCTGCCGTTGGCCGTTTGAAAAAAAACAAGTCACTACCGTTAGTCGATTCCCCCCGCACCGCCGACGCGCGGTCATTGACCGGTACACCAGACATTACCGCTGTGTTTGCAAAGACAGCTGATCGATTAGTATCTATTAACATTAATGTGTTAATTAATAATTATTAATAATATAGGATTTTATAAATTAATTGTGTACAGTAAATATATAATAGAATTTAAGGTTTTAATTATAGCGCAATAAAAATTACAGAACGGTGTATATAGTAACCGTTACACTAGCAGTGCGACAGTATATAATACAGGGCTGGTAGTATTATTACTATTTACGGCATGAATAGGCTACCTCCATTTAATTGGTAAATAATAACTGATCGTACAAAAACAATGCGATCATACAACTTTAACTTCGGACTACGAAAATTCATTCAGTTGATAGCAAATGATATAAATTTAAATTTATGTAGGACATATGACCCCCAAACATTTCCCTGAATCTGTCCACACGTTCAATCGCACGGTTACTGTCAACGCGGGAGCTGACCGTCGATTTGTTTTACGACGACGAAAACCATTCACAGAGCACTATCATGTATTTTTTATTTATGATTACCCGACCGGGGTTTTTATTTGTACGTTTGAAATATAGGGGACCGCCCTTTCATGCGTTATAAAATACGGTTCTGTTTTATGTTAAAAATGATCGGGATAAATAGCTATAGGGCATCTATTAAATTGAGAACGAAGGCGATGTCGTTTCGATGTAAAGAGGTTTTTATGGATGGACATAATTAAGGACTAGCCGCCTGCCGTTAGTCACTGAGACTTGGGACAATTTTGTATACAGCTGGAAAACGAGAATCAGTTTTTGAATGGTAAGTGCCAAAGGTATTTATAAAATAGCAAAATCATAGAGTATTATTCTTAAAACCATCTTTATCTCACCCCAATATGCGGTTGACGCAACAGAGTTTTCACGCACGATATCATTAGTTTTTACAACCGACTGTCTGACGTGAAGGAGTTGGAGAAACCCTCGATGTTTCGCTGGACCTCCTAACTACTACTAATTATTCCTCACCTAGGATTTACCATTCGATTACTAAACAGCTCTAAGCTCTAAACACATTAGACTATTAGTCCGATTGAGATATATCAAGGGGTGAAAGGTTATTTGATTTAAGCTACATTTTTGCGATATAAAGTTATATAATATAGAATTTGAAAAAATACTGATTCCAAATAATATGTATATATATATATATATATATATCTTAATATTCCAAAATAAAATCGCTTTAGCCAAATAGCCTTTCACCCCTCGATATGAGATTCACTTTAATTTTATTTATATTTTTGATAATAAATGTGTTACTCCATTATCTATCAATAAAGAAGGCTTTTGCTCTAAAATTTTGTAAATTCCAATCGACTATTGCATTTTCACATAGTTACAGGTGTGGACTCAGGGAAGAGTCACGGGAATAAACACCCCAAAATATAAATAAAAATAATGATGAATACTATTTTTATTTTATTTGTGTGATACAAATATTAATTGTTTTCTTTTTTATTTGTTAATAGACACCAGAAAACATTTATTGTTCCTTTTTTCTAATCCCAACTACGTACCAGATTGGCAAAGCTATTCATTTTCAAATTCTTTATTTATAGTACTTCAAATTAAATTCGTAGACTGAGAGACAAAGACGTCGCGCTTTATGACGTCACGTCGGGACCCCTACGCGGGGTTATGCGTGCGACCCCCTACGTCTGACCCGAGGAGGCTGAACCTGAATTGTACATCTACGTAGGTTTTATTCGCATTTTCACTAATAGATATTGATGTTTTCAAATGGTTATTATCTTTTATCTTTACTATATCTATACTTAATATTATAAAGCTGAAGAGTTTGTTTGTTTGGTTGAACGCGCTAATATCAGGAGCCACTGAACCGATTTTGAAAATTATTTCACTAATAGGAAGCTACATTACTCCTGAGTGCTATAAGCTGCTTTTTATGCTGAGAAAATATTTTTTATCAGTATCGTAATATATAGTTTGTTATTATAGCTTTAGTAATCTCTTCCTTAGCAACAACTCATAATATCTTTTCCAGCAATCCTGACTCTATTCTGGAGTCGTCTCAACACATTTTTACAAGTATGTTTCAGCAATTTGTATTTTTTTCTATCCTAAACCCATTCTGATAAGTCCAGTCTTGAGTAAATCATTAGAAAATATTGCAAAAAATATTACCAGACTTGGGAATAAATCCCGGATCTTAGACCAAGACAAACTCTCCAAGAATTCGGCACACAATAAACTAATAAATCTAGTTTTCGTTGCAATTTACACGCGATTTACACCCTTTGTTTATTCGATGTAACAAGCAAATATTTGAGAGATCACTCGGGTAAGCAGCGGGACGGAGAGCACTTCTAAAGACTTTATGTTGTACTTATAAATTGTTTTCTTTGTTTATTTTCTGCTTATTAATTCTTTGATTTTACTTTATTTACACACTAGTTTTAAGTCTTTTGTATAGCCTTGTCTTATCAATGGATATGGTATGTGGCCTGAGAGGTCATGCATTCTTTGAACTTCTTTTGGCTTTTTTTTTGCATTCGCGGATAATTTACAGTATTTACCAGTACCGCCCAGCCTTAAGGTCGTATTTAGGGTTATGTAAAAATAAAATCATTTATTAATCATGTAGGCTTATAAATGGCACTCATGACAAGGTAGGGAATCTAAACGACGGGAGAAAAATTAAATAAAAAACCGCGATAAAATCCGTTATAATAGTTTAATTTCAATGTCTAACATTCGCGTAAACATAAGGAATCATTAAGGTAGAGAATAACAAATTTAGAAAGGTATGTACATATACCAATTAAATAATTTAAAGTACCTACATTAAAACAACCAGCAGGCAGGGGGCTGTCCGTCTTTAGTTTTGTGTTTTATTTAGCACTATTGTTGTGACCCCCGTGATGGACGGCAGTGTGGCAGGGAGGCCTCTCGCTGCCATTGAAGCTGAGAGCGTCCTTCGGTACGCGGGGGCTTCTGAGCCCCCCCCCCCACGACCGGAGACGGGCCGCACCAGGAGGCACCGCGCAGGGGCGGTTGCGGACAACAACTTAGACACTTTTCGTCCGAGGAAACCCGCAGCCGTCCCTAATGCGCCGAAGATGACCACCGCGGAGTTTTAGTTGATATGCCGTGCGATAATCTACTTATGCTGCTGACTGTACATAGTTTAGGGACTCGGCCCAGCGGTCGACCGACGTTTTCCATCTCTCCGGGCGGCTCAACGGCGGGTCGTAAGGCACGGTGAACCCAACATAACCGCTCGGTCGCCCCCCACGAACGCCGGGCGGTAGTGGTAAAGCAGCTCCGCGAAACCAAAAAATAAAAAAAAGCCGCCACGCCGGGCCGAGTCCCTAACACTATATACCTTGAGCACGACATTACCAACTACAATTCCACGGTGTCCATCTTCGACGCATTAGAAAAGGCTGCGTGTTCCCCTGACAGATGTTCGTAGCACTTAACGTCTCAGTATGAAGAGTGCAGGCACAGTATACATAGATAGCTTTGCTTTGGTACAGGCCAAGCAGTATAGCTCCAAGTTCCGGCGTGGTATAAGTGCCTGCAAAGGTCTATTTACTGAATAAATTATTGATTGATTGGTGTTGCTATTATTTAATAATAATCCCTTCATAGCCGATTTCGGCCACGGCGGCCAATCTCAACGGAGATCAGCCAGGTACGCAGGATATATTATAGTGCACAAGTGTGTGCGCAATACACAGGTGCACTCACTATTCCTTCACTCTCATAGTCCGGTGAGACGGCAATCCGACATGACCGGAGAGAGATCAGGCGCAGGACCAACGGCTTTACGTGCTTTCCGAGGCACGGGGGTATCACACCGCCAACTTCCTGACTCCGAGCTGCGACTGAGTAATTTTTAAGATGGAAAAACCCAGTCACAATGTTTTTGGCCCGACCCAGGATTCGAACCCAGGACCTCGGCGCGCAAATCGTACTCGTAACGCGTACGCAATACAACTACGCCACCGAGGCAGGCAGTGCTATTATTATTGGCCAGTTGTCTCGCTTACCATCGCTCGTTTCTACATTTATTTATAAAAAGATCTATAAATAAGTAAGTAGGTAGAATTTAAGAGTCAGTACATCTATAATCTGTAGCCCACGTTTTAAGCTGTGTGCGGCAGTCAGTGCTAAGAATTCTATAAATTATATAATAATATTTTATTATTTTTACAAGCTACAATGGCGGTTTCAGAAACTATAAATGAAACACAATAAATGTTTTGTACTTTATAGTCAGTCTCCCACACAAAAATGCCAAAAATACATTCTATTTCTGAAAACAAATGGCTTAGAGGTTAATACATCGCAAAGATGTTGCGTGGGTCGAGAGTATTTCATTTATTTGCTGCCAATTAGTTAATTATACCTATCTAGAATGAATAAAATAGAATAAATAGAAGCATATTTACATACATAGAATATAGCCCACCGGGGCGGTAAATCTTCATAAACTGTAGCAAATTTAATATATTATTAGGATGATCAATAGCATTTTCATAAGTATTCTTTTTCTCATCCATTATTAAAAATAGTATTATGTATTATGAAATTATAGTAAATATGAATTTTAATTTTCATCCGCCCATTAAGCTCTGCAGTATTTTCTAAGGAAAATAATTTAATAATCCTAATATGAATATAAAGTATTATAATCTCTAATACAAGATCACACGCATAATTTAATTTACAAAATACAAATAGTCATCTCAGTCCCTCACAAAACTGAATTAAAAAGGGGCGCAACTTTCTAAAAGTGCAAATTAATTTTACATTTTCACTCGGCAAGACACAATGAGTTTCAGACGTGACCGAGATGCAAGATACGACGAGATTTTTTTACTTTTACTGATAACGTTCTAATGGCTTTGGAAATTCTAATATGCTGGAGAATAGACGGTACTTATTGTTAATCGATCGTTTAATAAATGGGGTTTCAGAACGTGATGTGCAAAATGTCGAAAGTAATTCAATTTGAATAGGAAGGGGATTGATTCGCTCCTTATCATGTTACTAGTATTGCTCGGGTCTCCGCACGCGTGAAATAGTTTCTCCGGGATAAAAAGCTTCAGCTTTATAATATTAGTATAGATGGGACGAAGATGTTTGCCGAATCATAGGCAGTGATATTGCGTCTCTACCTTCAATACTAAAGACGGGGTTCTATATATTTAATTTAATTGTTTTATATTTAGACAACTTTCAATACCTTTGATGTTTTATAATGTATTTATCAATCTTTTGAAAACTTAAGACCTTTGTTGAATAAATCTTCTAAACAAAAACAGTTACTTAAACATTCACTAACTTGGAAAACTATAATTCGCCCCAAACTGAATCAATGTAAATCTAGACTTGGTACTAAAAGAAAAGAACTGCCCTTAAAACTACGGTACTCAGAGATAAGGGTGAATTTTTAAACACGTGCCAAAGTTTGAAGACGCAATAAGGGGCGAAATTAAGATGGGTCGTTTGTAAAGGGACTTTTGGTGGGGCCGCGGGCGATGATCCGGTATTTCTTCCGAAAGTAACCGCATTAGGCATAACTTTTTGTCGAGTGATATAATGGATATCCATTTGGATTATAGTTCCATAAAAAGAAATTATGCTTCTAAGAAATTGGCGATTGGACAGTCCTTTGAAAGATTATTCAAATGGAGAGATGTTTTATTTTAGATATTACTAATTGATCTATTTCATTTATATTAGAGCTGCCATTTATAAAGGAGCAAGCAGGATTATTGCTGGATACAGGCGACCTTAACATGGAATGGAAATAAGGTTGCCAATTTTTGGGTGCACTAGTTAAATTTCTATCTTCCTATTCGTAACTAGAGTAAAATTTTAACATTGAAATAAAACTAGTTATATTTCAATATTTAGCAGTCGTTTAAAATATATAAGAAATCATTTTAAATTAACATACATACACATACATAAACTCACGCCTTTCTCCCATTGGGGTAGGCAGAGACTATGGAGCGCCAAGTGCTACGATCCAAGCATACCTCTTTCGCTTCTTCCACAGTCATCAGTCTCTTCATACATGCTCGTCGGTTACGAGAACGCCCCCGTCCGACACTACCACTCACTTTCGCGACATAGATTTCTTTCGTTCCTCTTCTTTCATCCATCCTTTCAATGTGGCCAAACCACCGAAGCATTCCTTTTCTCAATCTTAGTCGCTACATCTTCTTTCAATCCACATTTTCTCTTATCACACTATTCGTCACTCTATCACTTACTTTCAGCCCACACATACTTCTCAAAGCTCTCATCTCCACTGCATTTACCTTACTTACATGCTTGTTTTGCCACACCCACGACTCACTTCCATACATCAGTGTTGGCGCCAGGACTCCTTGGTGAATATAATTTAAAATTAAGTTGTAACTAATTTGCATAAGTAAATCAACGACCAAATATTTACGTAAAAGGGTTTCTTTTAATTAACTTAATATTGTACTGCTCACAAAACTTTGTCAGTTTAGCGGGAACTCTCAAATAAATTCACTTCTTTATGCTCCATGTTATGTAAAAGAGACCGTAATGATACCCAAAGGACTCACGTTTTAGCAATACAAGTAAGTTTATCAAGCATATGTGAGAGTCATTCGAGTTTTATTTTAAGGATATAACAATGGTACACACTGCTTTGCACGAAAAAATAGACGGAGAAGTGATTTTTGCTGCGGTCTTTCGCAGGAGAAACTCATCACCAAGTAAGTTTTTATTTTCACCAGCTTCGCTTCGACCGCGATAAAATCCGTTTGAGGGAGAAAGTAATAACTACTACGTAATAAGTACTACGAATTGACAGGTCCGTCTGGAAATCTTTGGGGGAGGCCTATGTTCAGCAGTGGACGTCATGTGGCTGATGATGATGAATAGGAAGGTACATTACTCTTGAGTACTACAGGCTACTTTTTATCCCGGCAAAATATTTTGATCCCGGAAAAACTTTTTCATGCGGTCGGAGCCGCGAGCAATACTAGTATAATATAAAGATAATTCAGGCAATAGTATTTTCATCGAGTAATGGGCTCATTAAATACGAATCGATAAATATAATTTTCACTTTTTTTTCTCGGGACGAAGGGCTCCTGACCGACATCGAGTCCCAACGCAGTTGCCTAATTCGCCTTCAGGCTAATCCGGCCTTGCGGTGAGTCTGAAAATGGCAATAGGCTCGCCCTCAATTACTTAGAACTTACCATAGCTGGCTAAATATGATGTAACATATCTACCTTCCCCTGAAAAGGGAAAAAGGCGTGATGCTATGTAGTATGTTCAACAAGAATTTTAAACAGACGATAACTTATGAAACCCTTTAAAGGGAGGAACGAAACCATATAATTCAAGATCCTCCAGCGAGTTGTAATTGGGTGACCCAATTCGTGCTGCAAGAAAATTGACGGCAATTAGTTGAACAGCTAAATCGTCAGTCTTAGAAGGGGTCTTGATAAGGGGGCATAAGGTTCATATTGCCTTCAAATTTTTCGGTCTTTCACTTCAAGGTTCATAAGCCGATTAAATATACCTACTCTTGAAATTTTGAGATACTTTCTGTAAGACTCCTCGTTCAATGCTTTCTTTTGAAATCTTAGAAAATTCATCGAGACATATTAACTAGAATGGAAATCTAGAAAACATAATATGGATTAATATTTTTATTGCATTAATAAAAAGGTGTTAATAATTCAGGTTATTTTACACATTCCGCCCTGTGGATTGGGGGCGTTTGGAGAATTCCACCACGGTATCCCTTGCCTGTCGTAAAAGGTGACTAACAGTGGCCACCGGGGGTCGCAGACGGGCGGCTGGGGGCTGTCCGTCTTTAGTTTTGTGTTTTTAGCACATTGTTATGATCCCTGTTATGGACGGCAGCGTGGCAGGTAGGCCTCACGCTGTCGTTGACGCCGAGAGCGTCCTTCGGTGCTGAGGGCACTAGTAGCGCACTGCCTACACCTTCGGGGATATAAGGCGTGAGTGTGTGTTATTTTCACTCACCTTAACTTAGTAGTTTGATAGCCTACTTGATAAGTGACTACAGTCACCAGGTCTTTGACTGTGCTCCGGGGCACAGACAACTGTGTCCAGAATCCTTAAACCCCTTGAAAAAGGACAAAATCAAAATCCTCAAAGAACGTTCAATATCTTCATTATATTCTGTATATCTTACTATAGGTTCCAGATAAGACACAGTAGCTTATTATGATCTAACAATGTAAATATGAAGTGCCCACTTATTGTAAACGAGTGAGGGTCTGTAATAAGTCCCTTTTGGACCCCAGAGTAAGTATACGGCCGTGTTAACTTACTATTATATTGTATGCTCCGAGAATATGGACGGATTCATGCAAGATTCAGATTATGAGATTAACTCAAAATATTTATAATTCTAACGCTAATTTAAGGTTAATTAGCATGTTGTGAATATATTATTGAGCAGATTACATTTCATTGTGTTTACGTAAACTGTAGGTCATGATAACTGATTATCTATGGTCCTTAGTCCTACTCATCCATTCTTGTATAGATTTTTAGTATTTTCTATATAACATAAAAATAAGACACGACATTAAAGTTTTAACAATTATTATTTTTGTGTCTTATTTGGCATGACGTTTTGGTGTTAGAACTCCATTAGTCAAATAACTTTAAGATAGCACTGGTCTGTCATAATGTGAGGAATCTGCTAGATAAGTACCACTATACTACTGTCACGGTACTGTTCTATCGTCAAACGGCCTGCAAGCGCTGCTGTATTAATAAAATTTAGCCAATATAAAGACTTATTACGTTTAGAATGTAGAATGCTTTCAGTACCATGCAATGTTTTATAATTTCCAACTTCTGAATAGCATTGCTAACTTTGAACTACCAAGCGAGTTGCTTGTCTCGTGTTTAATCTTTTAAAAAGATTTTATATTACATAAACCTATCCACATATGAAATTCCCTTCACTAAGCAAAAGTATTAAGGGCGTACGGCCTAAATATTTATTGCGCATAACGTGCCCAGAAGCGGTGGAATAATCGCTTATTTACGACTACATTACCGCCTTACACTATGATTGTGTGGCGCCCTTGCATTGTTACCGAGTAATGTATTGCGTACAATCTGCCTTCACAAAGAATGCTGGTATAGACGTTTACAATGTGTTAATTCGTGTTCCTCCTGAATTTATTATGCTTAGGGGGAAATTAATTTAGATTTAGCTATTTTCAGAATCTTGGGCGTAGAGTAGTGGCTTTTTATAGCTCAGAGGTAATTCCTTGTAATTCTTTACACATTCATAAATACATAGTATCACGCCTTTTTACCTTTTCAGGGGTAGGCAGAGGTGACAGACACGCCCATATTTCGCCAGCTATGTTACGTCCCATGTAATAGGGGGCTATTATCATTTACCGGACCCATTTCCAGAGCCCAGGCTGATTTTGAGTAGAAAATCCCAATATCATTTCAAAATTAAAATTCGCCAAATCAATCAATACGTAATAGATATTTTCAGAAATTTCAATACTCTTACCTTTAGTACGTAGTACTATTCAGTATTCTGTGCCTTCAGTAACTAAGAATTCACGATGCTTATCTCACACTAGTATCGCTCGCGGCTCCGCCCGCGTGAAAAAGTTTTTCCGGGATAAAAAGTAGCCTATAGCAGTCAGGAGTAATGTAGCTTTCTATTAGTGAAAGAATTTTCAAAATCGGTCCAGTAGTTCCTGAGATTAGCGCGTTAAAACAAACAAACAAACTCTTCAGCTTTATATAATAGTATATAGATTAAAAACCAGTATAATTACAGTCACATTTCACGCGTATAATAGCCGAACCCGCGCACTAGTGCGAGTTTAAAATTCTATCGCTTTTAACATTTAAAATTTCAATACTTGGACTGCCGTAAACTGAACGGTTTCGCAGCCAGTACAATAAATATTATAGTGTATGCTTGATTTTAAAATTATTTTATACATAGCAACTAAACATTTATATTATATCATTATATAATGTTATACATAATAGAGAACTTCTCATGTATGCAGGTTTCCTCACGATATTTAAACTGATACTGACTGACTGATAATTCACAAAGAATACACGCCTAACTTTTTAAATGAGTCAGAGGTGCGTTTCCTATTAGTTTACTGTTGGTAGGTCTCTCATTATGTAAGAGACCGTCTGGGTGGGTACCACCGCAATGTCTATTTCTACCGCCAAGCAACAGTGTGCACGCACTGTTGTGTTTCGGTTTGAAGGACATTGTAGTCAGTATAACTACTGGACATAATGAGACTTAACATCTTATGTCTCAGGATGACGAGCGCAGTGGAATGCCACACAGTACTTTGTAACTCAAGGTGCTGGATGATGTTGCTACTGTGTATGGGTGGTCGTATCGCTTACCATCAGGCGAACGGCATGCTCGCCACGTCATTCAATGCCCTAAAAAAAAAAATCGTAGGTATGTGAAGTCTGCCAAACCGCAGTAGGCCAGCATGGTGCACTAAGGCCTAAACCCCATCAGTAATAGAGGAGGCCCGTGCTCAGCAGTGGGCAGTACATAATACAGGGATGGTATGGCATTCAATGATAAGTAAATAAAGGTTAAACGAATGAGAAACATCTGAAAATACAGCAACAAAACTAGTTGACAAATGAGCCAATTACGATTTTAAATCTTGTTATAATCCGAGTGTCTATCTCGCTCGCACGCTCGTACCGTAAAGTTGATGACGTCATTTTTTAGTTCTTTTACATTTTATTAACACCTGTACCACGACAATTAAAGCGTATATAAATAACTAGGTGATGCTTGCGGCTCCACCCGCGAAACTTTTTTCCGGGATAATTTTTTTTTTTAATTAATTAATTTACGAAGGTATAGAAATAATTTTAAATACACACACACATACACACACTCACGCCCTTTATCCCCGAAGGGTGCAACTAGTGCACCCACTTTTCGCCGTCCGTATTCCGTCCCATGATGTGATAGGGGGCGAGCCTATCGCCATATCGGGCACAAATTCCAGACTTCAGGCTGATACTGAGAAGAAACAATTCTTAGTTTTAAATATTTTGCCTATACTAAGATTTTAGTATGTTGCTTAAAACCAATGGCGGCTTTGAAAGCATTCATTAAAAGCACTTTCCAGACGCTTTATTATTTTATGCTACCCTAAAGTTAACCATCAGTTTAACTTTAAAGCTCCCCGCAAAAAGTTTAAGTCTTATGAACGCGAAGGATCGGTAAAGTGAAACAAATTGCGACCGCGGTTTCGACCGAGGTTCTGACCGCGAATATAAATGTTTATCCGGTTTAACCAATGATCCGATTAAATCATTGTAAACATTTCACTTACGATACGTTTTCAATTATTATTGGCCTACTACCAGCGTACAGTCAGCAGCATAAGTAGATGATAAAATTCAAAACTTCAAATTGCCTACACACTTTTGTGTTCTTACTAATCTGTTCACAAAAATAAAATAAAAGGTATTCCAATACTTCAAACAAAGAAAAAAAATATTTCAGTTTAACTTAACGCGTATATAGGCGATTTGGAATTTTGATTTTGTACAGATATTTATGCTGCTGACTGTACATGGGCTGTGAACCGTGAGATCTGAAGTTCGATTCCCAGTTCAATAAGAATCCGTGAAAAAACACAAAGTTGCAAGGGATTGGAGTTTGTGCCGTTTTTGATAAGCTCACTCCTTCCACTTTATGCGAACGGAAGAAACTATAAAAGTGAGTGCAATGGTTTCACCTCTACCTACCCCGGGGATAAAAGGCTTTCTTCTTCTTTCTTCTTTGTCGGTATCACTCTTGACAGAGTGGTCGTGGTCATCACTTCAGGTATTAGTGGCAAGCTTCACCACACGCCGCTACTCTTCTCTGATGGCCGCCTTCCTCGTGCATTGAAGTAGTGATGATTTACTGCCGCTTTTATCTGGTCAGTCCACCTCATAGGCGCTCTTCCTCGTTTAGGTTTTAGTGTATATATTATATTGATGCAACGGGCAGGTTTCCTGTCTGGTGAGAAATGCTACAGCTGAGCACCACACTGTTTCTTTGTAGCCAAGAACGTAACGTTAATGATGAAATTCTAGCCAGAACCTAGCACCCCCAACCCCTTGACGCCGTTCCAGGGATCTAGCGCCCCGGATAACCACCCTGCCCGACTCCCCTAAGCTGGCATTGCTGAAGGTCAACGTTCCATCGCACTACAGTCCTCTACTGTGACCATAATATTGAACATTGATTCTCTTCAAACCGGAACACATTAGAATTGCACACTAGCACTTGAAGGAAACAGATAAGGCAATTAATTATTATATACCATCACGTGTTATTCAGCTAGGTATTAGCTATGGCTGATGACATTTCACTCACTTTAAGGGAGTTTAAAGATCCTTACTTGGTACTTAGGGTTAGGCTATGCATTTTCAAACCGTCAGTTAATCTAAGACTTTTTATTTTAGTAGGTGGAACTAATATAATAAATAAGAAATTATGTTAAAATGATTGCTCGATATTCGCATTTAAGCCGGTGAACTTCATTAGAATGAAAGGCACATGGATGCACGAAGTCCTAAATTATAGGCTACTTAGATCCAAACGATGCGCTTCCGCAAGTCCCTGCAAAAACACTATCACGACGATCAGGAGTCATTCATAAAACATATTGTATATCATGTTTAACTTATTTAAAGTCATATGCTTTGCTGTCCTACATTATTACAACGATTAAAGTCGTTGCCAAATTGCCCTGGTCGTCATACATTTTTAGCGGCGGACCGCGTCTGATCAAAGGCTATTGCCCTGGCGTGTACTATGCCTCTCTTTTTTTAATGTTTCGAGATTATTACATCATAATTAATAGCCCTGAAGAATGAGAGAAGTAAAAAATATTACAATTCCAAAAATCCTACTAAATAAAGGTATGCCTTAAAAGGCAAGGTTAGGCCTTTTTAATTATTCTTATCATAAATAGTGTAACGGTTTGGTTAATACCAAAGTTATGGGAGGATATGACCTCGCACCTGGTTCTATAGTTATTAGGTGTTTGGCTTTTCGCATACAAAAGTTCGTCTAGTAAGATTATTTAATTTTATTTTTGAGAAACATACAGAACAATACTATTTGAAAGTTAACAACATATGAAATTAAAACATGTTCCACTAATACAACCACCATCAGACAGAGTGCTAGTTTCGTAAAAATCGATGTATGTTAAACCTTCTAATTATAGAAAAGATAATTTAAAAAATCAGAACGCGTCCGAAATTCTAAGTTGGAGTAAAAGAATTACTCCTTCACCTTCTTATCCTTCAAACTCAATTCAAAAATCGTACGAAGAAGACAAAACATACAACTAAAATAAGTTTATAAATTGTTTATGAATAAGGCTGTTTGCATAAAACAAACATAAAAAACAAAACTATGGAATTATAATGCAGGAAATTATGGAATCACAATATTTAAAACTTTATCAGCTCCCGGCCTACGCCGATTTAGGCACAGCATCCATCAAAGAGCCGCTATGCATAACCAATCAGCGGAAGTAATTCGGTAAAATTTGCCCTTTCAATCGGCTTTCAATAGTAATTCCTATCCCGCGGGATAAGGAAATTGATTATAAATATTTTGCGGACCCCGTCTCGTTGTGCCACTATTTGTGACCTTCGGACTGTGTCCTTTACTTCAAAAACGGATTACAGGATTTTGCCCAAAAAAGATTTATATATTTCCTATAAAGTACATTGAAACGAATATACAGCCGAGATGTTATTTATTTACATCTTTATTGTACACCAACAGAAATAACAAATACATCATAGTATATACAAGTAATATTAGGAAAATAATATAGGCAGCGGTAATACAATTGGCGGTCTTATCGCTCGCGGCAATCTCTTACAGACAACCATTGGATAGAGATAAGAGAAATAACGAACAACATGTATAATATTATGTTAACATTGAATCAGCGGAGACCAATATGAAACTGCTGCATGTATCAACCCTAGAAAGCATAAGATGTGTCACTGCAGTTGTTTTTTCACCATGTGAACGATTGTCTACCGTCTTTATATACTGCCTCGGTAGCGTATTGCGTGCACCCTACGACACCACTCCGAAGTCCCAGGTTCAAATCCCGGGTCGGGCAAAGCGATATTGGGTTTTTCTACTCAGTATCAGCCCGGAGTTTGGAAGTTGTGCCCGATATGGCTATAGGCTCACTGTCTTTCACATAGCGGCAGGGAACATAGGTGAAAAGTGGGTGCCCAGATTGTTTTGTTAAATATATATCTTAGCGCTTTTACTAGAATCTCAACCTCTCACGGCGAGCTAATAACTTAGCTCCTTTACGATACACCTTAGTGGTTTACTCCCATATTATACAATAGCGCCGTAAACTAGCATCCTTAACCAACAATAATTTAGAACAGTAAGTGCTGTTGGTTCATTTTACAACACATTACTTAGTTTTATTGAATAATTTGTGCGATACGAGGCTACTTTCCCACTTTTAAACTTTGCCAAAAAGAAAATATTGTCATCTTTTCCAATTAATTTGTTCTATACATTTATAATTTTTAGGAAGAATGAGACTGGTTAAAATATTAATGAGTGGGTTTTTTATACGTCAATGTAATAAGGGCAGATTTTTTTAAATATCAGATTTTTATAGATGCTTTTGGAAAATACCTGGATTAGCATCATCCTAAACCTACACATATAAAAATACAAGTAAGTAATGATGTTATGTCTTGAGGAAAATAAAAAGTAGTCACTATATAAATATTCTAAAAACGAACCTAGCTTGCTAAGTAACATATTTGTCATCACCATCATCAGCCATATGACGTCCACTGCTGAACATATTTGTAAAAACTAAAAATTTATTATTGTATAAGTCTTTGGGTATCGAACGCGTAGCAAAACCGACCAAAAACCTTTATGAAACTAACTATCACTTATATAAGATTTTGCCAGAGTTTGTATTGACACCTGGTGGTCTAGCTGGTACCTATGTACCAGCCTAACTACACAGATTCACCTTCAACATTACAACAAAAATCCAACAGCTAACATAAAAATCATTACTCCACGCACTAAACGTGACAGCCCTACTCACAAGACCGTCAAAAACCCATAGCCGTAACGCGCGCATCTGTCATCGTCTGCCGGCGGTGAACCTGCTCCCCAGGGCTGCCGCGGCCGGAAATATTAGTTTTTCACGCAATTGTTTGCTACAACGTCTCCGGGACTCCGGAATTCACCTTCGTCAGGATAATCCCGGGGGATTTTATGAAATTTTGACGTGTTTTACAAACTTCGTGTGGAATCAATATTTTGTGTATATTTTGTATCTATTTACTTAAGTAAGGGCAGTTAAATATAATGTCTGAAACTTAGCGCTTCTGTGTTCTTAGTTACTGTGATATCAAAATATTATATGTGCAGGCTACTGAATGGTAAAATGCTATTTAAATGATAAATAATCGCATATGATTGTAAAAATATACTATGTAAGTTGAAGCGCTTTTTTTTTGGTCTAAAGTGCCAACTGAATTGTGTTTGTATGTATCTCTATTATTTTTTGTTCAAAATATAATCGCTCTTGTAAGTTTTAAATAGATCATAATTTCATTTACGGTTATCGATCGTGTTTCCGTTCTGTATTTTTTTTTCTTAATAAAAATATTTGTCATTCTGTTAAAATAGCCGATGGTACCGATAACCTAGTATCTACTTAAGGAAAGATTATAACTTCCGCATGATTAATTCACGGATGTATTGCGGATATTTTTTAGGAGAGCAACATTAATTATAAGAGCGTTCTGGACTTTTGCCAACAGTCCAAACCGTACAAATCGCAACGCCGCTTCACAGATTTTTTTAATACAGTAATAGCATCAGACTGCCTTGGTGGCGTAGTCGTATTACGGTATGACTGCAATGCTGAGGTCTTGGGTTTGATTCCCGGGTCGAGCAAAGTGATATTGGGTTTTAAATTTAGTATCAGCCCGGAGTCTGGAATTTGTGCCCGATATGGCGATAGGCGATAGCCTAGTTGGGAGTGGAACGGACTGCCGAGACGAATGTCCGCAGGTTCAAAAAACCCAAGGGCACACACCTCTGACTTTTCTATAAAGTTATGTGTGAATTATCGCTCGCATTAACGGTAAAGGAAAACATCGTGAGGAAACCTGCATACCTGAGAAGTTATCTGAATTTCGAAGGTATGTGAAGTCTGCCAACCCGCACTAGGCCAGCGTGGTGGACTAAGGCCTTAACCCTTTCAGTTGTAGAGAAGGTCCGTGCTCAGCAGTGGGCAGTATATAATACAGAGCTGGTATGGTATGGCGATAGGCTCGCCCCCTACAAGAGACCAACCAGTAAATCTTATCGTAGTAATATTATAAATGCAAAAGTTTGTGAAAATGTTTGGGTGTTTGTATGTTTGTAAGAAGTAAACACAGAAACATTTGGCACACGAGTAGATCGTCCTGAATTAAAACGTAGGTCACTTTTAATCCATGTAATTTGCTCCCATGGAAAATTTGCTCTCTACTGGGGGTTGGTCTCTTACTGGTGGTAGATCTCTCATATGTAAGAGTCCGTCTGGGTGGGTACCACCGCAATGTCTATTTCTATCGCCAAGCAGTAGTGTGAATGCACTGTTGTGTTTCGGTTTGAAGGACATTATAGCCAATGTAAGTACTGGACATAACGAGACTTAACATCTTATGTCTCAGGATGACGAGCGCAGTGGAATGCCAAACAGTACTTTGTAACTCAAGGTGCAGCATGGTGTTGCTACTGTTTATGGGTGGTCGTTTCGCTTACCATCAGGAGAACGGCATGCTCGTCTCGTTATTCAATGCAGTAAAATAAGATAAAAAAAAATGGTTATTTATAATGTAATTATTTAAATAGATGGCACTGGCTTCGTAGTGTTATAGGGACTTTTGTAGAAGGAAAGGCCTTTCACGCGGGCGTAGCCGTGAGCAACATCTAGTAATATATAATTCCATTATCTTCCATAAACCAGTGATAACCCTGACTCGGTTGGGTTTACGAGCACCTCCGTTACTGCCGGACGATTGTAAAGGTGACGCGGCGCCGGCGAATTAAATTCCAGGTAGCAATGATCTTTTATGACGAACATCGCACTTAGGCTGTCACGTAATACGTCAGTGGCGTCAGATTTACTCGTGAAAGTGACGGTTAATAGCTTTAAAACGTAATTATTATGTTTACTGTGCCTAGCTGGTAATAGAACGGACTGCCAAGAGTAGATCCGCACATTAAAAAACCAAGGCTTTTGAATTTTCGAAGTTATATGTGAATTGTTTATCAATTATAATCGCTCGCTTTGGTGGTTGAAAACTACAAACCTAAAAATTCTCTGTAAGAATTTAAAGGTAGGCCAATGTGGTGAACTAAGGTTTAACCCCTCATTAGTAGAAGAAGCCCTTGCTCCGCAGTGGCCAGCGTGTAATAAAGGGCTGGTATTATTATAATATTTTCTTATGACACTCCTGGGGCCTTACTCTGGAAAACTATTCCAATCTCAAGAAAACACGAACTCGAAACAGTTTCGATTCCAATCTAGAATTTATGGGTACTCTTGACCAAATCGAGTCTCTTATGGGATTGAAATTGAAATAGAGAATGCGAACGGATATTTGTGGATCTACTAAAAATACAGTTAATAATTTAACACGTAATTTTGATTATCCCAGTCGAAAAGGTGTCCTATAATTTAAGTTTTAACGAACATTTTCTTGGATATAATAAAATTGGAACTGAATTTTTCATGCAATATATCAAAAGGGTTAATGTTACACTACGGCAGAATAAGTGTGTTGTCTTTGTCTCAACTATTTATTAGGGAAATAGAAATGCCGTGCAAAGTTCCAATCAAGCAGAGGTACCGCCTACAAAATTTAATTTGTTGTTTTTTTAATTGTCACTTTTTTTTCTATAGCTATATTATAAAACTGTCACCCCCCATTGGTTGCCCGTAAATGATTTTCTTTCCTTCTTAGGTACACACTGTAGGTACAGGGAATGCAACAAAATCAAGGGATACAACGCTATCGTTCAGATATATTTTAATTTCTCGTTTTTCACATTATATTTTTATTACTGAGGGAGGTGTTTATTTGTGTTTCATATGCGTAATAGTGGCGCGGTGTAGGCCTCGATACAGCGCGGCACGCCGCACTCTACAGTGATATATCGGCTATGTGGACACTTGAACCACTTATTCACATTTCACTGTTGTTTTTGCATAAAGAGCATTTGTAACTTCTTTTATAAATCGTGATATCCAGTGTTGAGACATTATAGTCATAAGAATAGCACCCATAAAAGAAGAGTGCCACTAAAACCTAAAATTAATACAATTGGTTTTAGAAATAGCATGACTATGCCCATGGAATATGTTTATACACACAATATAGTGCCATATGAAGAAATTATAAAAGTTTTTATTTACTTAAGGAATAATTGTTGTTTTTAAAGACATTGGTCATTATCGGCATTTTACACATTTCTTCTTAAATTTGGCCACCGAATTGTAACTGTATTGAAGATATTTTTCAAAAATATCATAAAATAAGGCCCGTCGTGTTATTATTTTTAGTTTACAAAGTCATAATAACTCGGTCGAACACCAAAAAGTTAATTTTTTAAAACTCTGTTAATCCGATTTCAAACACGATTTCTCACTCGATACGCTAATGTCAAAACCCCGTCAAGAGAGCCAAAATGTACTTGAGATTGTAAATACTCAATTCCATTGAGTTTTTGTAAATTCCACAGCGATCGAGATAAATCGTGCGCTAGTGTAGCATTCAAGGGTACGAATTATCAAGTTTTCGATTCCAATCCTAAATTTCAAACGGAATCGAGTGTCAAGAGTAAGGCCACAGTTATGACAATGCCGATTGAAGTCTTAACTTTTTTGATTTTCTCACAAAACATAGGTTATCTGAAAACATATTTTTAAGAATATGCAATTTCGAAAAGGGCACATGTCCGAAATGTAAAATGTTCAGGAAATGGAAAAAACTTATTATCTTCTAAAGTAGTGTAAAATTATTAAAATTGATTTAAGATACAATTTGGGTTCAATTAGCAATAAAAAATTACAGAATTTTGTTGTTTATTGTTATTATATTTACATTCCTAGATATTTTATATTTATGAGATATGCCCTTTTCAAATTGGCTAAAATACTCAAAGTTTTCAAAATGTACGGTATTGAAAACACAATAAAAAAAAAACATAAATTTAGCGAATCTTTTATTATATGGATCCAAAGTTAAACATTATACTTTAATAAAACAGACTTTCTTTAAAAATCTTCTCCTGCGCACTCTCTCTTCTTTTGTACTTGGCCATTGGAATATTTCGTCATAAAAGTCTGTAAATTCTGCCCGTATGTATTGCTTCACCTTTGCAATGTCTGCTATTTTCAGATGATTGATAGGTACTTTGCCACTATACGCTAGATTAGCTTGGCTTGGCAAGTTACTACAAGTACCTTTTACTTTAGAAAGAACGACAATTTCTTGAGACATATTTTTTGCTATTATCTACTTAACCAGGTTTTCTTGAATCCCATAATAAGCCCATACGTGAAAGGTAACTTTTTGAGTTTTAGGTACATCTTTTCCGTAACTTCTAACTGATAAAGGTGTAGCTCTAAAATTTTGTTGAGCCCATTTCTTGAAATCAATAATGTATTCTGTATTTACTTTTTCAACATTAAATTTCACGATGTTGCTGGACTGTACTAAAAGATCAATATATTGCTGATGCGTGAACACACGATCTTCACGTTTAATTTTCCTTTTGTCGACTGAAAAACACAACAAATTACCACATTGTTCTTATTTTGCCCGGGGCAACCATCAAAAAACAGATGAAGATCAGTTATTGAATGTGGAACAATCTTATTGATGTAATCCTTTAAGAAAGACGATACTTCATTTGGGCCTTTCAAAGCTTGTCCTTCGTGATAAGAATAAAACGTTCGCAGTTCGCAGCCAGAGGGCTGTCCTCCTGTTATGAATGCAGAATTCGTAGGCCCAAAGTAGTCTGTAGTAAAATATTTCTTGTACAGGTAAAGTAGGTAAAGAGTTTTGCATAATATAGTCGAAAGATAATCCCAAAACCGTTTCATCATTGGCACATTTTTCTTTAATTTTTTAACATTTTTATAGAATCGCTTGCACGACGCTTGTGTACTATCAATTCTTCAGTATATTTTAGTGGTTAATGCTCCAATGTTTAATGAAATGAATTCGAAAAGGGCACATATAGAGTTGTGACCTTATAATTAATGTTAGATTTGTACCCTTTTCGAACATAATAGATGCAAGGAAGCATTTAAATTACATTTACGTGAAATATGTATTTGTCAAAATATGCGAGATGTGCCCTTTTGGAATTTGCATATTATTATAGTAGCCTTTTTATTAGTTATTACACTATTAAGAAAATTCAAATATCTACCAAATATTAAAACGACAAATTAATTTCACTTTTTTATTGTAATTTTACATTTTAATATCTTCATCACAGGAAATTTAGTTTCAATCACCCTTAATATTATCCGCCATTTTCAACAGAATGTTTCTAAGTAGAGCAGCCATCGCCGGATAATTTTGGCCCAGAAACGGAGTCCTCAGTTGTGGAACACACACCTGCCGAAAAAGCCTTTGTGAATGCATTTGGCTTCGCAAACAACCCCATAGCGTTTAGAACGTTTACAGATTTTAGAACGGAGTGAGTGTCTAAGTGGTATGTTAAATTACCATTTCTTTGATATTGCTGGAAAGTGCGATTATCATTACCACCCAGTTACAGAGACTGGGTTATTTTGGAATCACCAGTCTTATGACCCAGTGTTGAATCGCCAGAAATGCTAAATATTAAGGGACCACTCCAACGCTATAAATATACAGTCTACATCGGCATTCCAATGGTAAATAACACTATGATTTTTTTAGATGCTATACCTACATATTATGAAGTTTTTTACGAGGTGATGACACGCATTTCACTTAATCCAAACGCGCAATTAACGCTAGGCTTTCAGGAATTGTGTACTTTGATACAACCTTTGTGTGCATGCACTGTTGTGTTTCGGTTTGAAGGACACTGTAGCCAGTGTAACTACTGGACATAATAAGACTTACCATCTTATGTCTCAGAATGACAAGCGCAGTGGAATGCCAAACAGCACTTTGTAACTCAAGGTGCTGCATGGTGTTGCTACTGTTTATAGGTGGTCGTATCGCTTACCATCAGGCGAACGGCATGCTCGTCTAGTCATTCAAAGAAATAAAATAAAAAAAAGCAACGCTTAGCTATACTAGGTTCAACTATCATTTCATTATCAGGATTTGAATTATCAGAATTTTTTAAATATCTCTACTTACCAAAGTCTATATTATATTCGCTTCTAAAAACTATACGAGGACATCAGCAATACTTGCATCACTTCGTATTTCCTTAACCAAACACATCGCAGACTGTCGATCTGATTATTATTCTTCCCATCCTTCATCGCCATAATTCACCCTGATGTTAAAAGTTGTTATCTTTATACTTACCACTGCCAACAACACCACAAGCAGGGGACATACCAGGTTAATGACCAACGTCAACACCATACGCACCAGCCACCACAGCCCCACCACCACCAAGATGCTGGCCAGCATCACCTTTGAAAATATATTTTTAAAACTTCTTCATGAGATGCCTGCCTCTGTGGAGTTGTATTGCGTGCATGGTACAACACCGCTATGAGGTCCCGAGTTCGAATCCCAGATAGGGCTAGTTGATATTGGGTTTTTCTAGTAAGTAGCAGCCAGGAGTCTGAAATTTGAGTCCGATATGGCGATAGCCTCGCCCCCATCACATCGTAGGGAACACACTTCGCGGAAAGTGTAAGGCAGCTGCCTAACTAGTGCACCTAATCATTACTGTGTTTATTTCGTCCCATAATGCGATAGAAAGCGAGTATTATCAGGCAAAAACTCCAAACACAAGACTGATGCTGAGAAAAAAAGTCAACATCACTTTGTCCGAACTAGGATTCGAACCCAAAACCTCAGAGCAAAAGTCGCACCGTGCCCACAAAACAACTACGCTACCGAGGTAGCAAGATCTAATAGGGCTCTTTTAATTTTATCCCTTAATCGTTATCGCCTTCCTCAAAACGATATGGAGGCTAATGGAGAATATCATTTAGGTAAGCGTAAACATGATGATTCATTAATTAACATAATATTGCTATTAACGCTTGACGTAATTCCGTTGTTTCATTTATCTGATACCGAACTAATTGTGTTTACACATTGTACAGCTAGCAAATTAACTGAAGAGAGATTGTTGGGAAGACGCGTTCAATGCCTCTTGTGAAACAGGGCCATGATTCTAAATGAGGGTTTTGTTTTTGCGTGCATTTCGTTTAGTATAAAATCTAGTTGCTAATGTACTTTAGAATAATTTACATCATGTATTTTTGGCTCGACTCACTTTTTAAATATATTTTAACACGGTTCACTGCTGTTTTAACGAAATTTAAAGCGTAAATACTATGAATCCCAAACATCATTAATTTTTTTTCAATTCAGAAAGTATCTAGCGAAATGTAATGTCCAATTTTTTTTTAATTCATTCTATTTTTAAATTTAACGCGTGTCTCTAAAATATGATAGCGGGTGAAAAGACTCAAAATAACCAACCGACTAAGCTCTATATAGTTGTAATGTTGAATTATAAAGTCGATATTCATTATATGTTTTTTTAGGATATATCTTATTATATCGGTCCCGATTACGACCACTATACACAAGGTTTAAAACCCACCATAGAGGCTAACGTAAATGTGCCCCATTCTGAGATCAGCCTGTGTATCAAACAGGCCGGCATAATTTTTTTTTTTTTTTTTATGGCATTCAATGACGAGGCGAGCATGCCGTTCGCCTGATGGTAAGCGATACGACCACCCATAAACAGTAGCAACACCATCCAGCACCTTGAGTTACAAAGTACTGTGTGGCATCCCACTGCGCTCGTCATCCTGAGACATAAGATGTTAAGTCTCATTATGTCCTGTAGTTACACTGGCTACAATGTCCTTCAAACCGAAACACAACAGTGCATGCACACTGTTGCTTGGCGGTAGAAATAGACATTGCGGTGGTACCCATCCAGACGGCCTCTTACATAATGAGACCTACCACCGGTAAATTTTGTCGACTGTTGATGCATAATAAGCTCTCATCAGTCAACACCCCCTCCGCATACCAACTGCTGCAGTAAGGTTACTATGCTCGTATAAAAAAAAAACAAATTCAATAATCCTTTTACTATAAAAAAAAGTACAGTTCGCATTACACGTAATACTACTCTACACGGAAACTTTACTTGAAGCATTTGGGAATCTGGGAAAGCTAAGGCTTTCAGTGTGTTATAAAAATTTCGCCCATACATTAGTCAAGTGGCCCAGTCACGTCAGAGTATTGAGATATAAAAAAACGGACAAGAGTGCGACAATCATGCTTAGTAAGGTTCCGTGGTTAAAAATCTTATCTTACTAATATTATAAGTGCGAATGTTCGTGAAAATGTTTGTATGTTTGTTAGAAGTAAATCCAGATACAACTAAACAAGAAAGTAGGAAAAGCAATACAACAAAAATAATTTTGTAAATGTAGGCGAATGCACGTTGTACACCGTTATTTTTTTTGTGTTATGTCCAGTTTTACATATTTGTACATGCCTGTCCAGGTATTCCCTAAATCCCTTCATTTGGATTTTATCTCATTTCAACGGTGATGTACGTGCATTAGCTTATATAACTAATCTGACTTTGTATACAGCAATAAAGTATTGAAAAAAAAAGAGAAAAAAACAATGAACAATTGATGACAAAAAAAGTAAGCCCGGAGTTTCTTTCTGTCTTTCTTCTTCGGGTCGTCATCGCTTAGGTAGCTAGTGAAAGGCTGGTAGGTTAGCTAGGCTAGGGCCTGTAGTGTCCTCACCGGTGAGGATCGCGACGCGTTCCTCCCATTATTTTAATAAAATAATCTCTTTTTTATATCCCCTTTCCTGCCAGCCCGAGCTGGCTTTTTGTTTATTTCTCATCATAGATTTACTCCCAATAAAAATGTCGATAGTTATATAAGTGACCATTGGTATTAATAATAATTATTAATATAATCAGTTTAATGTATCTTGACTTATCATAAGTGCAACTATGTTCGCCTACGTAATGAATAAAGTATTTTTTTTAAACAGATTTGGATGTAATTTGGCGCACGGGTACACAATATCCTGGATTAAGACACAGGCTTTTTATCCCGGTAATTTCCTCCCTTGGGAAATTATTGACATTTTTAATCTGATTTTTTAAGTGGATGGCGCTGGCGTCGTACTTTGTTTTAGGGACTTTACTTAACACCGAGTAATAAATAAATATATATACATACATATTATATAGAAATATACATACATACATACACACTCACGCCTTAAATAAATAATAATGGATATTTTAGCTATACCCAGAAACTTTTTGACTCCAAAGTCGTATTGTTCAAAAGTAATTATTCTGCAATATAATATATTTTACAAAGCTATCTTCGGAAAAAAACCGTTTGAAAATGGTTACTTCAGAATATGTTATGCCATACGGGGTATGTAGAATGGGATACCTCCAAAATTTAGAGCAATGATGGTAAATACTACTATACAATTCCCTTTTAATCAATATTTTTAAAAAATGCGACATTATCATACTTGGGAATAACCTTAATAACCTTAAAAATGAACATCTAGGTGCCGTATTATCTAACTATATTGGTATTAAATAACCGTATTGTATTAATAATCTCCGAATAAATATACTCCCAAAAACAGGCGCTTTTATCATACCGAAATGGTCTCTTATGTCGCCACAGAACCCTAAAGACAACGCAATAAGGCCGCGGGAGTGGAGAGTTTTTTATTACTTCTATATAAGTACGCTAGCTTTTTTGGTAGAGGTTTTGCTTGTTGCATGAAATGGAAAACTTCTTGAGCTGATAATATTTTTTTAGATATCAGAAAAATATTTATTCGAAAACCAACCTTATAATGAGCTATAACGCTTGTAATTAAAAGGGTAGATAACTTCCTGGGTTTAAGGCCTTCCGTATGCAAGAGACCATCTGAGTAGGTTCCAGAGTCTATTTTGTTCTGAGTGGAAGAGAATAAACACTCCTAAGGCCAGGGTGTTTAATCCGCGATCAGGTAACGTTAAGGTTCTTATCACACTGGCTAAATGCAAGGAAATTCACGAGGCGAAGACGCAGCGTGCTCTTCCAGTGTAATAAGACCTTTAACTTAACCATGGTTGAAAAAACACGGGCTAATTTGTGGCTTGGATGCCGTTGTGTTATTAATGGGCATTATGAGACTTGAAACCGTAGATAAACCTTTTTTAATCTAATGATAGCATAAATACTCCTCACCTGGGCCTCTTCATGCGTCCGCAGCCAGGTCCTGATGACGCTGACAATGGCGCCGCTTCCAGCCTCCTCCGGACATGATGACCCGGACACGCTGAACTAAGATTAGTGTGTATACAATAACATTATCGGTGGTGGCAGTGGTAGGTCTCTCGTATGCAAGGGGTGGTTTGGTACCTCAAATTCTATTTCTACTGCCAAGCAATAGTGTGTATAAACTGTTGAGTTCCGGTTCAAAAAACATTGCAGCCAGTGGAATTACTGGGCATTAGGAGACTTAACAAGTATTGTCTGAGGGTGACGAGCGCAGGGGAGTGCCACGCAGTAGGTACTTTTAAATTCAAAGGCCAGTGGACTTAGAATGTGACACGAAGACGCAACTCGTAAAACGATGTCGTTTAATTTTGATGTTTGTGATTGATCGAGAGACCAATACGTCAGTCACTTGTTAGTCTCTCAACCAATCCCAATAAGACGAAACGGAGACGTGACGTGTTTTTTTATCACATTCTAAGCCCACTATAGTGTATTGATACTGTTTATGGCCAGTTGTATCGCTTACCATAAGGCGAGTGCCAAGGTCGTCTCGTCATTCAATTGCAAAATTAAAGTCCTGAACAGAACCTTGGATGCTCCAGTTGCAACTATGTATAACCCTTTTGGCATAAAAACGCAAGCTTTTCATACACTTAAGATAGTATGGCAGTTAAAATCCGTCCTCTGGGCGTCTTAACCTAAGTCGTAAAACTAATGAACCTAAGATAGCTGCTCAGTCTATGGCTAGTCGTCGTGGTAATAGCACTTAGAAAAAACTTTAGGTGGATATTTGTAATCCATTGCTGGTTTTCCATACCGTGTGTCCTAAAACAGTCCTCTGCCACCGGTATTGGTCGGCGTACATGTCCGCTGCGACGCTGTCCACCAGCTCGGTCGCGTTGATGATCGAACGACACAGACTTCTACGACTTAGAAAACGTTTCTCTGTAAGGAAATGAGACAATATAATGGGGTTACGACATGGACATTGCTATACTTTTCTATTAAAAGTATCAACGGTACATATAGCTTCGTACCTGGTGACCGCTGGGCACGTACGAACAAACCACATCACGCTTCATCCCCGAAGGGGTAGGCAGTGGTGCATCCAGGAACCCACTTTTCGCCATGTGTGTTCCAACAGATAAATTTTGTTGTAAAAACTGAACAAAATGGTGTTGGAATCTTACTGCTATAAGAGAGATATAGAGACTCATATGAGAGTTTATGATTGACTGACAATACCTAGATAACATCAAACCGACAAAACGGACAGTCAGGTCAAAGACAGTCAGTACAGTCCATGGTTGGAGTCTGTGTAATCATACAAGAACTTACTAAAAAGCTATTATAGGGTTCCAAATACAGGTGACAGGCGTACTATTACATCACGTGGGCTATGATATTTTCTCACTAAGCACTATGTAATGTATACTATAAAATGCACACTGGACGGGAGGGCTTGAACGAGTTACTAGGTACGAGTAACAGGTATCACTAGACACGTGAAGTGACAGCTGGCTGCTGCGTCTCTCAGGTTATGGTATCTAAATGAGATTTGCAGTGGTCCCAACAACCATCTCCCTGCCTAATAACAATTCGTTCCTTGATGACCGGCAGCAGTAAGATTTATCTGGCATTTTAGGTGTTAACGATGTGGAAACCATAAACCCTTAGATCTTACCATACCTATACTTGTTCTTATGCCTGCTACCAGAATAGAAGTACTAACCAATCCTCGGAATCTTGGGTAGCATTGCCGGAATTCCACACTGTCCATTTTATTTATTTATATTTTTTTCTATTTTTATAATTTTTTATGACTTTTCATTGTGACTTTGTGAATTAAGTGACAAATATGCATTTTTATTTTTTGGAAATAATTTCTTGTTCTATAAAAAAAGGTTTTACGACAAAAATTTCATCGAATTTGCAAGGAGTCTCTATGGCGGAGTGCCTATGTATGTGCTAACTGCTATGTATGTCTTTTTCTAAGTTCCACTTGTTTTAATTTTAAATTATTTGTTACGTAAGCCGTTGTAATTTGTAATTATTTGGACATAGCTTTCTTCAAGAAATTACGTATCTATTGGAATGTTAAAATAAATGAACCTCCCAGAACTTGATACCCGTGTAGTCGCTGACACTGAGATATTATATAATACTCCATATTGACTTATTATAACAATACCAGCCCTGTGGTCCACTGTCCCACTGCTGGACCCTGGCCTCTTCTACTGAGGGGAATTACCTCTCAGTAGTAGAAACTTCTTGGTCATAAATACATATTTTCTCGTTAAAATTAATCCCACGGTACATGACGGGAAACTAAAGTATTTTTCTAGATTGAACCGGCTCGCAAAGGTCTGTGCTGAATTATATTGCGACATGATAACATAACGTCAGAGGTAGAACTCAGTGTTCAGTAGGGTGACTATGACATTTTACTTTTAGAGAATCTCTATCTTATAAATGATTGCGGAATCATCATGCGATTTAACCTGTGATTTAATTCTTATGTGATTGCTTTTAACAACGCATCAATGTCTTAGCAAACGTAATCTGAAATAAAAACTCAGACGCCGTCTTATAAGTGGCGAAAAATTTGGCGGGCTTGTCCTGAATATATTTTTATGTTCCTTAATAACAGTTTGATAAAATTCTGGACTGGTGCAACACTGGAGCCAACTTTGTGTAAAGTTGAATTGGTGCGACAATGGCTCCAACTCTGTATAAAGCTTAAATAGACCGTCTCAAATCCGGAAACGTAATAAAAACTCATGTAAAATTTTATGTTTGCATGGGCGCAGGCGACCGCATTACGTGGATTCCTTACTTCTTTATCTTGAAAAAAGTAATAAATATTATCATATACAAGTATTTATGCATGCAGGCCGCTTTTGTCAGGTCCGTCGGGAAATCTTTGGGGGAGGCCTATGTTCAGCAGTGGACGTGGTGTGGCTGATGATTATGATGATGAAAAGTATTTATAATCAAAATATCAAAAACTAGAAATGTACATCCGTACATTTCTAGTTGTGGATCCAGTAAGATGGTGAGCGTAGTGTAAGTGAAGTGATAAATTAAAGCTTACGGAGAACATGACATCCGCGCCCGTTCTGTATTATATGGACTTAAGAATCAGCGGCTTCGTGCTCTTTATAAAAAAGCCTAGATTTTTCTAGATTTTAGGTCTATATTCTAGGAAAATAATTTATTTTTTCCTTTAAGATACTATTTTCCGTATTATGTATTTCGTTCGTCTCTATTATAGGTATCTATAAATATTGCTACAGTAGTTTAAACTGTAAGTTTCTTGTATGCCAGAGTCCGCTTGGGTACATCAATCGTAATGTCTATTTCTGCCACCATGCAGCATAGAACAAGCACTATTATATTTTGTTACGAATGACAAAACCAGTGTAAAATGACTACACTTTGTAATAAAATGTACAGGAGATGCTACTGTTTATGGGCCGTAGTTTGATATTGGGTTTTTCAGCTCAATATTAGTCCAGAGTCTGGAATTTGTGCCCGAACGGTGATAGGCTCGCCCCTATCACATCATGAGATGGAATGCGCACGGCGGGATGGAACATATATGGCGAAAAGTAGGTATCTTGGCAACACCTCTGCCTGTCCCTTCAAGGATAAAGGCGTGATGTATGTGCTTACCATCAGATTAACGAGATGCTCGTCTCATGATTCAGTTTAAAAAATATACAAAGGATTATCAAAAATCTGTGTAATTGAAGTTTCATTGCATCACTCAATAGAATTTATCCAATAACCGGCAACATTGTTCGGTAACTTAGAGTCGCCGCGAGAACAAAAGTGAAATTAGGAAAGTTTGCGGATTGCGTTTAAAACTCTGCTGGAGACGCAGCGATACTTCGCTCGATCGTGGATTATGTCCATACCAAATTTACTTAGCGAGTTTTGTTTTGTCTAACAGCTCCATCCGCGTGACAAGCATTTCCTGGAATTTTATCTCTATATACTTTTCCTGTGTAGAAAGTATGTCACGGAAATTTTTAGGCATCAGACAAAATTCAGCGATCGGTGTCATTAAAAGGCATGCTGTCAATCCTGGCTTGCCCGAGTTACAGTGAATGTGAGGGCGGGATATTCTCTGACTTTACCGATGTCTACCTCTGAAATAACTTTAACTGTGCTTTTACTTGATATTTTTTTATACGGACAAAGAAAAGTGACCCCACTGCACCTGATGGTCAGCGAAGAGGGGTCCAGATAGAGTGTCGACTGACAAGGGACAATCGTCGTCACAATTATGCCGGCCTGGTTGAACCGGATATACACAGGCTAATCCCTGAACGCGGCACACTTAGGTGGGCCACTATGCACCTTACGTACGGTGGTCGCTATCCGAGTGTATAATAGAAACGATATACATATATTATTCCATACAAGCCCTGTAATAATATATACTGCCCACTGCTGAGCACGGGCGTCTTCTACTACTGAGAGGGGTTAGGCCTTAGGCCACCACGCTGGCCTAGTGCGGGTGGGCAGACTTCCTCACGATGTTTTCCTTCAGCGTTAAAGCGAGCGATAATTCACAAAGAATACACACATAACTTTTTTAGAAAAGTCAGAGGTGCGTGTCCTTGGGTTTTGAACCTGCGGACATATATCTCGGCAGTCTGTTCCACTCCCAACTAGGCTATCGCCGCTTATATTATTCTACTACCAGCAAATCTTATCAGGATAAAAGGCATGAGTGCTTTCAGTTGCGATTGTACAAAAAATTATAGTTTAATTAGTTTTTATTCTTCAAAAGTACACTTAAAAACGCCCAGTTAACCCAAGTACATATACATGATGTAGTGTGACCACAGCACACGGACATTGCGGACAACACATCGAACGCATTTGTCAGTGGCCAGTGCCAACAGCCTAGCATCTTAATTAAACTGGCAACGTGTATACACGTCCTCACGCAGTTACGTGCGACTTTGCCCGCGATTTGTCTATTAAAATTATAAAGTGAGCGTCGGAATTTATACTACTTTTATGTATTTGAACAGTGGAATGAAAACTTGTGATTTGAAAATGTGATGTAGTTTTGAGAGAGAATAAAATGGATTTAAAGCAGCGTGGTGGACTTGACCAAAACCGTCTCAGTAATAGAGGATGCTCGTGCCCGTGCTCAGCAGTGGGCAGTATATAATACAAGGCTGGTATTTTAATAAATTATGTTGTATTTTCCACATAATAATACCTCAGCTCTCAATCAAACAATACTCAAACTGGTTAATCAAATACTTGATAATATTGACTTCATTAATTTGACCCACCGAGCTGAGTCTACCATTGAAACAATACGCCTTTTGTCTACTGGCCCATTGCGGTTTCAACAACGCCTCCGAGGCATGCTGGTGGAACGCGAATACGTGGGTATTCATTAATTACTGACGGAGCAAACGTTTTGCGGAAACTTGCATGAGAATTCTCTGAGGATTTTGAAGGTGTGGACCAAAACGCATTATGCGAGTGTGGTGGACAAAGGGTGTAATCCTTGTAGTTGTATGTGCACGATAGTCTAGTTGGGAATAGAACCAGATTTCCGCGAGTTCAAAACCCACCTCTGAGTTGTCGAAATTACGTGTGTATTTTTTGACAATTATTATGCGTTTTACGGAGAAGAAAATCATCGCGAGAAACCTATATACCTGAGAATTCTCCACAAATGTTCACTTTTATTCATTAATATCTTATGAATCAAACCTTAAACTGGCTCGGTGGCGTATTTGTTTAATGGTGCGACTGCAATTCTGAGGTCTCGGGTTCGATCCCCGGGTCGGGCAAAGTGATATTGAGTTTTTCTATTCAGTATCAGCCCGGAGTCTGGAATTTGTGCCCGATATGGCGATAGGCTCGCCCCTTGTCGCATCATGGGACGGAATAACGGCAAAAAGTGGGTGCACTAGTTGCGCCTCTGCCTATCCCTTCGGGGATAAAAGGCATGAGTGTGAGTATGTGTAAATCAAATCCTAAACTAAATATACTATAACTTACAACTTGAATTTCAAACAACAAACAGACAGACGCTGCATAGAACAGCGACGTCCAACCACACATTAAGTACATACAGGTCAAGTTAAACTTGTCGACATAACCTGTAATGAATTCATAGGCTAACACATCATGCTGCAGTTCTGTACACTTCAACGTAGATAGGAATTAGGTTTTGATAACTGGATTGTTAATTTAGAATTTAGTCCTAAAGGGTTTTAGGCAGAAGTGTAATGCGCACACACTTTACCAAGCTATCATTTTTCCTATCGGGGTATTAGAGAGAGTCATGAAAATTGTTTATACAATTAAAATAAACCGAGAACATTCGTTATTAGTATAAATGCGTGTATTCAAATCAAACTAAGTTCACACTTTCGCACTTACTGGGATGAGAGAGAGTTGCTTATAGAGAGCTTATAGAAATTATAAAATAATTAATTGTTGCCAACACAAAATATAAATGAATGAACAAGTGTTGAGAAAATTAAATGAGACAAGGAAACTTTTTGTCTGATAGTAAACGACACGACCGACCATAAACAATAGTAATCATATCAAGAACTATAAATTATAAACTCTTACGTATCACTGCGTTGCACTTATCATCCATAGACATAGTGTTCTGTCATAATGGCCATTAATTACATTGGCATTTGGCTACACTGCTGATTGGCGGCAGAAATAGACATTAAGGTGGTATCGACTCATACGAACCCTCATATGTCAGTGACCATAAAAAACATACTTTATCTATACTAATATTATAAAGCTGAAGAGTTTGTTTGTTTGAACGCGCTAATCTCAGGAACTACTGGACCGATTTTGAAAATTCTTTCACTTATAGGAAGCTACATTACTCCTGAGTGCTATAGACTACTTTTAATCCCGGAAAAACTTTTCCACGCGGGCGGACCCGCGTGCAACAGCTAGTATAATATATAAATGCCAAAGCAACCTGTTTGTCTATGTGCCAGGTTCACTTGCAAAGCTCAATCGCTGAACCAATATCCATAAAATTTGATTTGAAGCTGGTTTGAGAGCCTGGACAGGGGCAATAAATTTTGTATCTCTGTAATATATATAGAGGAAGTTATATTCTGAAAAAACTTTACCACGCGGGTGGAGCCGCGACCAAAAGCTAGTAGTAAAGACATGAAAAAATAAATTGCAGTAAAACGAATTCAAGTAAAATTAAACATTAAATAAATTTAATTAAACACAAGCACTATACATATTTACTGTTCTATAAAAGAATATTATCCATCAAATCTCTATCTCTACATCTCATAAAAAGCTTTACGCTCTACACTCCATAACTCAGTGATATCAGTCTAAGCTCAGTTATTATGAGAAAAAACACAAATGGATTCCTTTATTCATAAACATTGTGATATGAAATAGTGTTGTGGTAGAGTGTATCGAGTATTTGTTTAATTAAAACCCTCCACGAACACGATTTAATTTGGATAGGTAGACTTCAAATTCACTAATATAAATATTTGATTTCCCAATGTAAGAAGTCAATACCTCATTGATATCACAACATAATTATGCTGATATTGGACAAAAGAAGCGATATTAATCTTTATATTTCAATAATATTTCTATTCCATCTATTAATCCATTCGTACAATAAAATACTACGCGACTCTTTTTTCACCATTACAATAAAAAGGCTCGACACAATCGAGTCTCGGGACTCAGGTCCCGTCACTAATCCCGCGTCCCATTCACAATAAGTCACGCGCGTTTATCTCGCTCAGTTCCCGTTACTTTCCCGTTAGCTACACATTTTCCCGGATTAATATTTTTTTAACTTGTCACAAGTCGGTTGCAGAGATTAGATGAGATGTTCTCATTTTTTTCTCTCTGGTTAAATAAGAGCAAAATAAAGTCCGCTTTATGATTTATAAGGTTGTTGCGTGGACCATGGTTTAGTTGTTGTTAGGATAAATAAGAAAAAAAATAGTTTTTTTATGAAATGGAAATTAAGTATTTTAAAGAAAAACATTAGATGTCATTTATGATATGAATAGACAATTTAATACTGATGATAAAAAAACATTAAAGGGAGTTTTTAAAATCTAGTTTAATTATACACTTATCGGTCTCAAGCTAAAACCATATTTAAAAGTAAGAGGATAGTGTCAACACAGGATTGATCTTATCCACTTTTTTGTTGTAGCTAAGCTGGTAATGTATATCAATTATCGTTCGCTTTAACGGTTAAGGAAAACATCGTAAGGAAACCTACATACCTGAGAATTCTCCACGAGAATTTCGAGGGTATGTGAAGTCTGCCAACCAGCACTAGGCCAGGGTGGTGGACTAAGGCCTAACCCCTCTCAGTAGTAGAGGAGGCCCGTGCTCAGCAGTGGGCAGTATATAATACAGGGCTGATTGCAATGCATAACCTGATATTATTGAGATAACATTTTTTACATTTTAAGTTCCCTGCAGGGTTTAAATACCCGTAGGGATTAGGTATTTCAAGTTTAAGATTCTACACCGCAGAAAAAAGTTGAGACTGCAATAGATGTATTCTAAGTTCTTGCGGCCAATGCAGTCTACATTTACAAAGTTTTAAAGCTGAATCAGTTTAGACGCGGAATATATAAAAATCTATTCTTGAACAATGACAGTATAATTTAGTATCTAAGCCTATGGAAAAAAGAATTGATTACACACAAAGTACGTGAAAGAGACCATTGTCATTGCTAGCACGTAAAGCGAATAGCTCCCCACCGCAATCGGAAGCATTAACAGTATCTTACATTCCAACCATACGTCTTTTAATCACAATTAGTGAGAAATACTACATCATTCTGTATGATATATTACATGCCATTAATACCATATTCCTTAGTGAAGAAACCTTAAAATATATTCATGGAACCTTTGCAAAAAAATCCAACCTTTTCCAAACTCATATACACCTAATCGCCAAGCAGTTAGTACTGAATGGAAGAAAAAAGAAAAAAAAACGTTATGAATGAGAAATGCAGAGACTTTTTATTAACGGACTGTAATCTAGGCCCGCGTTGATAGGTTAAGTGTTGAAGAAAACGCCCTCCGTGTAAATTCGTGCGAATTCGTGCGAACAAAGGTTTTGTGAATACTTTTGAGTACTCTTTACGGATTGATACTTCTGAATGGTAATGA
Organism: Sphinx pinastri; assembly: GCA_947568825.1. Lineage (NCBI taxonomy): Eukaryota > Metazoa > Arthropoda > Insecta > Lepidoptera > Sphingidae > Sphinx > Sphinx pinastri. The sequence goes on from OX387617.1 coordinate 1,734,991, forward strand.
GTTTTCGCGCTAAACGTACTTGTTTTTCAGGTTAAATAATAAGCTTGTTTTATAGCACTTTTTGTTTTTCATGTTCGAATTAAGTGAGTTGCTTGATGGAATTCGTGTCCAAAATAGTGAAAAACTCGCCACCTAGTAATTGCGAGCTTTTATTTTACAAACTATTTTATGCGGCTTTAGCTTAAAACACTATCCGGTTCGGAAAATATATTTCTTATACTATAAATCATGACTCACGTTTTATTATTTTTGTTATTAATAGTAAATACAATGTTCATAATTAAAACTGCTTAATTAACACCGCTCTAAGATCTCGGGCTCGAATCCCGGGTAGGGCAAAGTGATATTGAGATGTTCTGCTCAGTATCCGCCGGAATTCGGGAATTTGTGCTCTATATGGCGAAAGGCTCGTCCCTTATCACATCATGGGACGGCAAACAATTCACGAAAATTGGATTCTTTGATTGCACCTCTGCCTACCCCTTTGAAGAGAAAGGCGTGACGTGCATGTGTCATAATTAAAATACAAATTCAATAAATATCATAGGTAATTAAATACTAATAAACTTTAGACGGAGTCACGGGCACAGCTTCCCCGGTGTGTAGATGTAGTTGATCTGCGATCCCCTTCGGCAGTAATATTACGTGGGTCGGAAACTTCGGCAGCTGCCTGAGAGCCCATCTCCGCTATATTACTTAGTGTTTGCGTTGTGTTCCAACGGAAACGTTGGTCTTCGTAAATGTAGTATGTAGTTTGTAAATGTAGTGAATGCACGTTGTAACCCGTTATTTTATTATTTTTTGATATGTCCAGTTTTAAGTATTTGTACATGCCTGTCCAGGTATTAAATTCCTTCATTTGAATTTTATCTCATTTCAACTAATCTGACTATGTATACAGCACAAAAGTATTAAAAAAACAAGAGAAAAGAAACAATGAATAATTGATGACAAAAAAGTAAGCCCGGAGTTTCTTTCTGCCTTTCTTCTTCGGGTCGTCATCGCTTAGGTAGCTAGTGAAAGGCTGGTAGGTTAGATAGGCTAGGGCCTGTAGTTTCCTCACCGGTGAGGATTGCAACGCGTTCCTCACATTATTTTTTAATAAAAATGATCTCTTTTTTATATCCCCTTTCCTGCCAGCCCGAGCTGGCTTTTTTGTTTTGGTTTATTTGTCATCATTGATTTTACTCCCAATAAAAATGTCGGTAGTTATAAAAGTGACCTTTGGTATTAATAATAATTATGAATACAATCAATTTAATGTATCTTGACTTATCATAAGTGCAACTATGTTTGCCTACGTGATGAATAAATTATTTTATTTCGGACAAAATTCATATCAATGTGTAGCTACGACCACACTTGCAAGCTGTCAAAGTACGTTCAGAGTAAGCTCTATGTTTCTTTAATATTAACTAGTTTTTGCCCGCGGCTCCCCCCGCGTGAATTAGTTTTCCCGGGATAAAAGTCCCGCTTTGTATTTTACCGGGATAAAAAGTAGCTTATATGTTAGTCCAGGACATGATCTACCCGTGTGCCAAATTTCATCGAAATCCGTTGAGTAGTTTTTGCGTGAAAGAGTAACAAACATGCATACATCCATACTTACAAACTTTCGCGTTTATAATATGAGTATGATTGGGGCAAGATTAATATATAATCAAATCTATCGTATTTTTTTCGATGTTTAATCCGCACTAGGCCAGCGTGGTGGACTAAGGTTTAATCCTCTCAGTAGTAGAGGAGGCTCGTGTTAGTATATAAATGGCTGGTATTATTACCTATTATGATAAATGCTGATTTTTAACGTCACGAATTATAAGTAGTACTACCCAAAAGATTTTAATGATCATATTTTCCTGAATACTGAATAGATCTATTCACCAGATAATATATTTTAACGAGCCTACGGCCCGATTTCACCGCTTGCTAATAAATGCTGCTCGTCACATAAATGTATAAGCAAAACTTTTAACTTGTTATACTAGTGTTTTTTCGCGGCTTTGCTCATGGCTAAATAGGATCACGATTAATTTGCGAGAATATTCAAGAGGATAAAGAGTGCTTGCTTGATCTTGGTGAAAAGCGAAAGAATTGCAGGTAAAACATTTTTATTTCCCAGAATCTTTTCATTTTAGAATCGTGTTTTCACTCTCAAGAGTCCATTCAACATAAATGCTTTCAGACTTTCCTGTTAACTGAGATAAGATTTTACTTTTATGTTATTCCAGTAATCCTTCAAACATCCTTAAAATAGTAGAAGCTTCATACCATGAAGCCCTGTTTGCAAAATCCAACTTAATATTGACATCTTCAAACACTTGAACAACATAACAAACATAAACCGCTATTAAGACGAAACCCCCCCACATTCATAGTCAAATAGAAAAAACCCTAACTTGTAAATAGATGTTTCGAAGCAAAACAAATCCAACAATAACAGTAAGAAACAAAGATAGACATTTATGGACAGAAATAAAGTAGGCGCCATTTAACCGAGTGTACAAAGTAATAGTGTGTAATAATCGTGAACGTAAATACGTCCATTAGTGGTTAAAAGCCCACGACATTCGGTGAGTAAGATGTACAGCTGACCAATATTATAATAAAAGTGGCCGAGACGCCACTGGCTAAAATCTGCAATATTGTGGCAATAACGTACTCACTGCTCGCTATGAAGTTTTCGCGTGATGTACGGATGGTGGGGATTGGCAACAGATTTTATAGGTTGAATTAAAAATATGGAGAAAGATTGCGTTGGTTTTAGGCATGTTTGTTTCAATTGCCTTATATACAAAACGGTTGACCTTATCGTCATGTAGATTTTTATGTGCGATATAGTGACTATATGGTCCTTGATTTTTTTCAACTAAATGAGAACAGAGCAGGACGCTCGCCTAACTCCGTAGGTAGAGTCCAGCTTGGACTACCAGAATCTTTGACGCGCTGCCTGCCTTAAATGAAAGAAATAGGGATTATTCCCTATTTCCTTCATTAAAAAGGTTTCATTTTTCCAGAAATCACACTCGCCATAGGAAACAGAAAGCTGTCACTCCAATTTATTTTTTTATTGTGTCGATATTCACATATATCTACAGGATAGGTCTAGGAACTGTGTTTTATTAATTACTAGTAATGCTCGCGGCTCCGCCCGCGTGATAAGTTTTCCCGAGATGAAAATATTTTCCCGGGTTAAAAAGTAGCCTATAGCCCTGAGGAGTAATGTAGCTTCCTATTAGTCAAAGAATTTTCAAAATCAGTTCAATAGTTCCTGAGATGAGCGCATTCAACCAAACAAACAAACAAACTCTTCAGCTTCATAATATTATATATAGTATAGATATCTTTCTTATTGGATTATGGATGAAATTTAAAAACAGTAGTAATGAATTTAAAAATGTTATGCAAACCCCGTAGCAGTGTGTCCACTAACCCGAGGCAAACATTACATTTTATTTAAGTTTCAAACTTGTTAAGGAGACGTGTTAACCCGTCGAGCACCAACCTATAACGTTTATGTACGTTTATATTCTATTTTCAGGTCGTTCAAAGCCGTATATTGAGTGCAGCCGGACACCTGCTGCGTATGTGAACCATCACTTTGTAGTAGATGGTAGGCAATTGAATTTGGACTTGATGGTGTTCACCACCATGGGCCAATAGCCTTACTGTGCCCGCCGAGGCAATTTTTGTGCGCTGGGTCATCACACCCAATGCACGCCCATGTGCGGGGGGACATTAGTCACGGGCCGAGGCACACAGTTCAGTTGTATACCTCTTGGTTTTAAAACACATTGAGGCCTAAAAGGGCCCGTGAACATTTCCTGGCACCCTCTCTTTCCGCCCATCCTGGGAACCTTCCTCCCTTCCTCCACCTTCCCTTCCATATTCCTCTCCCACGTCCCCCCCACACCCCTGCAGTCGTTAAGCCGGGGGACTCCAATATCCCATTCACAGGTTTCCCCCGGTGTTGACTGCAGGATCGCCTATCCAACAAAAAAAATAGCCTTGCAGTTAGAATTGTGAGCGCTTTGCTTATTCAAGGGGATAGTAGTGATTTGTGGGGCCTTCTGCCTTATACTATCATAAAAACAATAACAAGGCGAAGAATTCAGACTGTAATTTTATTTCATTTTTATTGCAGAATAAACTATCTACAGGATGTTAGGGTATCAAAAATCTATTGGAAAAGATCCTACTATATACCATTAAGCTCAATCATATGCATACATGCACACTCACGCCTTTATCCCCGATGGGGTAGGCAGAGGCGCAACTAGTGCATTGCTTTCGCCGTGCATATTCCGTCCCATGATGTGATAGGGGGGGCAACTATCTCCATATCGGCTCAAATTCTAGACTCCGAGCTGATACTGAATTTTAAACTCAGTATCACTTTGCCCAACCCGAGGATCGAACCCGAGTCCTCAGCATTGCAGTCGTACCGTAATTCAACTACGCCACCAAGGCACTAAGCTCAATCATTAGAAAGAATTCCGGTGAAGCCGAATTTTCGTACGTAACACTTCTGCTTTGCTTTTGGGTTAAGGAGTAAGCTTCCTACACAGTAAAACCAGAGATTAAACTTTGTGCCTAATATAGCGGTAGACTCGCCCTATCATTTATGGAATGGTTATTATCTCGATAAACCTTTATACCTTTATCGACCCTTTCAGGCACACATCAAAAACTAAAATACCATTTCCGTGCATAAAAATTCGCCTATACTTCAATTCAATACGTTTGCAACCGTTATTTTTTCACTTTTGTCAGTACAAGGCATTCCGCGGTTCATCCAAACGGCAAACGGGCAACGGCTGTTACAAAAACAAAGTGTAGGTTCTCATGTTAAATTTGAGCTGCAACTTAATTATAATCGATTGAATTTACAAAGTTGCTACCCGTAAATCTTTTGAATGTTAGTCTGGGTTGAAAGCATTTGTGTATTTCTGCCATCATGCAGCAGGATGCTATGTTATGTCGAACACTCTTCCAACTTATAGTCAAGACCTCTCGGATACGAAAGATCTTTACATTATAGAAAATTACTGGTGTTTCAACAGACCCAAACACTGTTGAGCGATCTAGGAAAAAAACCCGGGACTTCAAAGACTATAGAGTCACAGGGAGTACTCAGTTCATATATAATAGGGAGATAATCCATATTAACCTCTTCCGTAGAAGTGGGTGAATTTTATTTATTTATTTATTTTTATTTATTTTATTTAATAAGTTAATATAAAGTACAATTACTATACCTAATTATTCATCATCATCATCATCATCAGCCACATGACGTCCACTGCTGAACATAGGCCTCCCCCAAAGATTTCCAGACGGACCTGTCAAAAGCGGCCCGCATCCAGCGTGTTCCTGCTACTGACGGCAGATGGGGCAAAAAGGTTCTCGAGTGGAGACCACATACTGGCAAGTCGGCCGTCCACCTGCAAGGTAGACGCACGACTTGATAAGGGTAGCAGGAACCTAATTATTACTTTTAACAAATTAATAATTAATTACAATTTCGACAATTAATAAACTTTACCAAAAATTACACTTTTGGGAAAGGATACATCAACTTTTTGTTATATTTGTTGATTGATATTATAACCATATAATATATATTGATATTACAACCATATAATATATATGCTATAACTTATGTAAGTTAGATTACATTACATTATTACATAATTGCACAATTCAACACAGAGTATTTTGAAAATTATTACATATAAATATATACATTTCTATCTATGAATGTACCACCCATAATAGCATAATCGCTCCGGAGACGAAATTCTAATGGCCCTCCTTATAGACCTCGGTCAAATCCATTTGTAAACCATTATTTCCCCTAAATTTCACTATCGACTCCACCAAAATGTGATTAAACGAGAAACATCAATTACGGAGGTCAATATCCAAGTCCCCTTAATATAAAGATAAATCGGTATGGTTTTTGCCCTAAGTTCGGACCCATTGATCGTTAGGACCTCCATTTCGGTAATAGCGCCACTTTGACCCCTGTTTTCTTGTATCTGCGAAGAATTTAATCACGGTAAACTTTAAGAGAAAAACTTTTTGAAGCATTATGTTGATTGAACAGGTTATTTATTTAAGAAGGAAAGAAAGAGATAGTAAGAAAATCATTTATTCGGCACTATATAGAGGCGGAGGAGGGGGGATGGCTACACATATACTCAAAAATACAGAAAATAGTAATCCAAGGTTTCAGGCAAATAAACTAAATGGAACTAGTGTCAAAAACAATATCTTTACACAACACACATAAAATACATTTTTTTAACACAACACAATAAGAGTCTTCTAGACCCGAATTCACAAACAATACTATGACGACGCGCAGTGCGCCCCAACGCATAGTTTCGGTTATTTTATAATTTTCTTTTTGCGCTTGTTCAGCTTTATTTATTTGACATTAAACTGAAGTATAGTTGTATCTCAATATTAGCCAATCACAGCGCCCCTATGCCACTGCGAAAGGTATCATGGCGAAAGAACTGAGAAACAGACTTACTTTCATAGCAATGATCAGTACTTAGCTAAGTAACGTTTGTGAATTCGGGCCTTACCTGACTCTACAAACAATACTATCAGGACGCACAGTACGCCCGAACGCATCATCATCGTTGACCTGTTACATCTATTGTAGATGATTTAATCAGCCTCAACTATTGGACGTTGTTCTAAGCTTCTTTCTTTGATGGCTGTATAGACCAATACGAGAACGAAATACGCATAGAGTCATCAATTTCATTGTTTTCTTTGACTTTGTTCAGCTTTGTTTAAATGAAGTTATATCTCAAAGGTAGTCAATGCCTACGCACTATGAAGACTGTCATGCCGACATCACTAAGAAACATACTCATTATCATAAGATTACTCCGTACTTAGCTGAGTAACGTTAGTGAATACTGGTTCTATTCTTTTTTTACGTACTATAGAACGGCACAGGAGCATCCAAGTCACCTGATGGTAAGTGGGTTGAAAAAAGCGTGTGCGACGGTCTTTAAAGAAAAAAGAGCAAAGAACAAAGAGTCATAAAACATCGGTTTTTAGATACAGATACAGTTCAGCTTATCGTTTTGATATGTCTAATGTTGTGAATTCTTGCCGATGTGCGACATGACCTTTACCCGTGAATCAAACCCACGTCGGAGAAGACCTGTCTGTTATTGAGCTATGCTGTTGATCCTGAATAAAAGCCTCTAGGGTCTGGACGCGCAGACGTCCATAAATTCTTCCTCTATAAAACCTTAACGTCTTTTCCATGGAATCAGGAATAATTTTTGTGGCCACGAAAGGTGCTTAATAAGAACTTAAATATATATTACTAGATTTTGCTCGCGGCTTCGCCCGCGTGATAAGTTTCCCGGGATAAAAGTAGCCTATGTTACTTGCTAACGTAGCTTTATATTGGTGAAAGAATTTTTAAAATCGGTCCAGTAGTTTTTGAGTTTATTCGTTACAAACATACAAAAATGCAAATATTTCCTCTTTGTAATATTATAGTTAAAAAGTGGATTTACATAGAGATAAATTGGTCGATACCCTAGTCGTTGAGACTTGCAGTGAATTTTCCCGCGATAAGATCGTCCAAAGAGGTTTAACCTCATGCAGGCCGGTACCAGAAATTAAGTCAAAGCAGTTCTCCAACATAATATGTAAAAGTATATTGCACTCGCGGCGGCTCTCAAATTGGCATACAGCGCCATATCTTTGAACACACCGGAAGTACGAGATAAAGTCGACACGTGGAAGACCCAAGCACTCACCTGTCAAAGTGGTATTGCTAAAAAAATAAATACCGCCCAACAATACCGCTAGCTGGCGAGACTCAATCCAGAGTAGCGGCAGCAGAATTTGAGCGGCGCCCAACATTAGTATATATATACCCGCTCCGAATGACAACCGTCGGAGAGGCCGCGGCCGGTCAGGCGCAACATCTGCCCGACTGGAGATCTTTCCCTTCCATAGACGAACGCAACCATCTGTTCCTCTACAGCGGTGACGACCCTTTCGCCGCCAAACGCTAATCACCACAATTTGCAATAGCTCTAGAAAAATGTCAGAATAAAGAAGATACTAACGTACTCCGATATCCAAAATCTCTTGCGTTTATAAGATTCGCGATTCTCTGAGCCCCGACCGGTAGCCGTCCCGCGTGCACAAGAGTGACAATTTGGGCACTCTCGGAGGACTGATCCCATCGACAATAGCCGCTAAATGCCCCGGATTTATCTCCTCACACGGACACGGTTTTTAAGACGGGTAAGGCAGTTCTATATAAAAAGTTTTTATATGTATAACGTAACGTCCAGGGACAATTATAGATCAGTGAAATTAATAAATATGTTGTTCTTCTGAATACAACAGCTGCTTTGTCTATTTCTACCAAGCATAATGCGCTAGTGCTATGTTCCGCTCTAGGATATTCTAATGAACTAACTAGGTATTATATACTTAACATTTAATCTATGCTCCTAGGTTAGAGTGTGACATTTATATTTGGTCGGCTTATACAATTATGTGACAATAACGTTTATCAGCAAGCGGTGAAACCGGCCCTTAATGTCTCATGATGATGAGCGCATCGTAATATCAAGTCCTCATTAATGTCCGTTAAAAATAACCAATATCACTTCAAATTGATGTACCCTTCTACTTATTAGATAATTTTCAGAAACGGAGCACTAGAGCGTTTAATAGCTATACAACAAAAAATCTACACACACTCACGCCTTTTGTTCCCGAAGGGGTAGGCAGAGGCGTAACTAGTGCACCCACTTTTCGCCGTACGTAATCCGTCCCATTATGTGATAGGGGGCGAGCCTATCGCCATATCGGGCACAAATTCCAGACTCCGGGCTGATACTGAAAGAAAAATCCAAAATCACTTTGCCCGACCCGGGATCGAACCCGAGACCCCACCATTGCAGTCGATTTTCAAATTGATGTACCCTTCTATTAATAATTTTCAGGAACGGAGCACTAGAGCGATTAATAGCTGTAAACCAAAAATCTTTAAATTTTCTTTAGTTAAAGCACTTAGCTAAGCTATCATTAACGTACGCCTACTCACTCACATCATGGGACGGAATACGCTTGGCGAAAAGTGGGTGCACTAGTTGCGCCTCTGCCTACCCCTTCGGGGATAAAAGGCGTGAGCATGCGTACTCACTTACATCTGCTTTTCCAACAGAACACAGAATCTCAGGCACATGGAGCTGAACATCTTATAAAATACTACCGAAAGAGGATAAACAAAAGTCACGTAATGATATTGTCGCGGCGAAATATGGCGGCGCTTACCCGTGATATAAAACTGAGATGAGAGAATTGCTTCTTTTGGCGATAATACATCAATGTCGGTTATATCACAGCATACTTTGTTTTCTCTTTATTAGGTTATTTTACAAATAAAGAGAAGATGCTCGTCTTATTATTATTCGTAGTACAACAAAAATACACATTGCCATGTACAACACTGCATGTTAAGGGCCTGTTTCATACCTTCTGAGTAAATAATATTCGTCATATAAATGTATACCAAACATAAAAATCACACTCTACCTATCACTCTACAGGGTAGAATACAGAACCTCTTTTTTAAGTCGGTTAAAAATGTCGCATCAACGCTTTAATTAATTTGTGTTTACTGGTGGTAGGTCTCTCATATGTAAGAGTCCGTCTGGGTGGGTACCACCGCAATGTCTATTTCTACCGCCAAGCAGCAGTGTGCATACACTGTTGTGTGTCGGTTTGAAGGACATTGTAGCCAGTGTAACTACTGGACATAATGAAACTTAACATAACATCTTATGTCTCAGGATGACGAGCGCAGTGGAATGCCACACAGTACTTTGTAACTCGAGGTGCTGGATGGTGTTGCGACTGTTTATGGGTGGTCGTATCGCTTACCATCAGGCGAACGGCAAGCTTGTCTCGTCATTCAATGATTTCTAATATTTTACCTCCTCAAACAAATTCAAATAAATTTAAAATTCGAACGCAACATCAATAACTTCGCCAATAACAGCCATTTTACGACAATTAAACTGAGCTTTAGTAAAATAAACACAGTTTATTGTCGGATTCTAAAAACCCACCGCATATTGACTGGAATAAGGTAATCCCACAATATTAGCGTGCCACCAAACGTGGCGAGCCGGCGCATCCAACCCGGCTAATCCGGATAAAGCTGATTCGAACCGGCCGAAACCGGTTACACGGCCGAAAAGCCGCGTTAGCCACTTGGGTATTTATTTTTTACGACAAGTGTTCGATCATTTATCGGATCATTTGGAGATTATTATGCAGGGATAGAGTGATTGATTCTGTATAGCGAATAGGGAGGCATAAGTTTATTCAACAATGTTAGTACAGGGCCGGATTCAGAAGGGGACAATGGGCGCAATTGGCCCTCGCCTCGAAGTACTTTAACTTCGTATTTAATTTCTCATTATTTAATGTCTTAATATAGAGTGGGTTGTTACAAAACAATCGTAATGGTTTAAAACTATCGTATTTTATTTTTTTACGCATGCTCACGCCTTTTTTCCCCGAAGGGGTAGGCAGAGGCGCAACTAGTGCACCCACTTTTCGCCAAGCGTATTCCGTCCCATGATGTGATAGGGGGCGAGCCTATCGCCATACCGGGCACAAATTCCAGACTCCGGGCTGATATTGAATAGAAAAATCCAATATCACTTTGCCCGACCTGGGGATCGAACCCGAGACCTCAGCCTTGCAGTCGTACCGTAATACAACTACGCCACCGAGGCAGTCTTATTTTTTTACTTTTAAATGATGTGTGATGCACACTGTCAGCTTGTTGTAATTTTCCAAATATTATGTCACCAGATAAGAAACATTCCATCTCTCGTTTACCGACCTAGTTACACCCAATATACAACTCTGTATGGCAGATAGTACACCATACTATGACACCAATCGGCTACAAATCCTCTTACTAAAACGACGGAACCTAAGTTCAAAGGAGCAATAACATCCGCACCGATCACCTAAGTCCTAACTTATTACAAACAGTGCATCGTAAACTTGGTGCATCTTTACGACTCTAACTCGACACTCGTTTTATTGTTCAGTTTACTACAATGTCATTATTCGGAAAATTACATTTTAAGGGCAACATCACACGGTACTTTAGTATCGTTTAATTATATACTCGATTATTATAAACTATCTTGAGGAGCAGCGTTAGCCTAGTTGGGAGTGGAACGAACTGCTGAGACGAAGGTCTGCAGGTTCAAAACCTAAGGCACACACTTCTGACTTTTCTAAAGCTATGTGTGTATTCTTTATGAATTATTGCTTGGTTGAAGTGAAAGAAAACATCGCGAGGAAACCTGCATACCTGAGAAGTTCCCCATAAGAATTTCAAAAGCATGTGAATCCATAGCACCAACGGTAACGCCAGCGCCATCCACTTAAAAAAAATATCAAATATTACCCACGGAAGCAAATTACCGGGATAAAATGTAGCCTATACATTAATCTAGGAAATGGTCTATCAGCCAAATTTCATTAATATCCGTACAGCGATTGCTGCGTCTACTTGTAACAAACATCCAAACATTCTCGCTAACATTCGCATTTATAATATTAGTAAGTAAGATAAGACGTAGATTACTTGACATGTTTGTTTATCGGCTCAGAGTGACGAACGCAATGTAATACAGGTACGTACAGTATTTAGTAGTCTTTTTATATGCGAGCATAAGGTCCCTGTCATCTAAGGTTCCCATTTTGTCACTTATTAAATCAACCAAAAAATACCTACCTGCCTGACCAATTGAATCAACATATGCTGAAGTACACACACACACACACTCACGCGCTTTATCCCCGAAGGGGTAGGCAGAGGCGCAACAAGTGCACTCACTTTTCGCCGTGCGTATTCCGTCCCATGATTTGATAGGGGGCGAACCTATCGCCATATCAGGCACAAATATATAGGCTGAAGTATTTTTAACAAAATAATATAGTAGTGTGCCGTAGCCCTAAGAAAACATCTGGATCTTTGACGTTGTATTTATTTTGTATCTTAAATGTAGAACCATCTCAATACTGTAGGAACGTATAAATGAAACAAATGCGCGTTTCAAAATTGGTTTTATCTTTGTAAACGATATCTTCCTCTTATAAGAACACCTTGTTGCCGCTATTTTGTTTTGTATCTGCAACAAGTTAACAACGTCTACGAGGTGCCTAAATAGAAATGTTTTTTTTTAATGTGGTCCTATTTAAAACATTGCAATACATACCTCCCATTAACAAGTGACATAAAAAGCACCACAGTTGATTTAAAAAGGTTAACAATTCAACACTGTTGCCATTGAAAACTGAAACCAATCAGCTGTAAACGCACAAACAATGGACCTGAAAATGCATCGGAACGCATTTTTCAACCCTATACGGGATGTCATCCCTGACAGAGGGTCGGCCAATTAGGAGGGCTTATTGTTTACCTCCCCTTCCGGTGTATTTTACACGATTTATTCATTGTAGGGTTGAACTGATCTGAAAATATAAAAAAAAAACTCTCGCTGAAAAATGTAAGCCTTTTATAATGATGTATTAAAGCTGTCAAACGGAAACAAATTGATGAGATGGACTCGGAATATGTTTCGGATCGAGTTGGATCTGAGAGACATTTTCGACATACTACTCGTAATTGACGTGGGGCACACCCCTACTCTCAAAAGATTAGGAGTATATCACGCCTTTGCCCCCGAAGGGGAAGGCAGAGGTGCATCGTGGGCACAACACTTTTATAATAAAGTTCCCACTGAAATTAAGTGTTTAAACATTGGTAAATTCCAAACAACTATTAAGCGAAAGTTATGTAATAAAGCTTATTACAAGATTTCAGAATACATAGAGGATAAAAAAGCCTGGGATAATTTTTTTTTTCATGTGATTTTCTTTGGAATCATGTCTTTCGTTTTAATAAAGTTTCTTTGTTTCCATCTGTGAGCGGCTTGGTCATGACATACTCCTTAACTGTCTGTGCCTGCGGCGGCGTCGTGTGCCGGGTCGGCCACTTCCCTGTAATATGGTTGAGGAGGCCGATGGCTGGCACATGCGTCATACTCGTGAACGGGTGCTGCTTGTGTGGACTGGTCTGCCCTTTTCGCTTACTATATATAAGTATTGGGTGTATATCTTAAACTTAGATTAATAACGACATCTTGAAGATTTCAGATCAAATTATTACATGATTCCTGAGATAGTTATGCACTCGTGTTGGAATTTAAATTTTTATTACCTATTTTGCGAGTATATTAATGAACTGCTCTAAACATAAGTAAACAAATACTGAATTGTATATTTTTTTTTTCGCTACATAATGCATTGTATTTTATACCTTGAACTGATTTTGAATTGTTTCTTGCCCGTTCTTCTCTAGTGATAACTGCTTTCCGAACTGGTGGTAGAGTTAATATTGACGGAATCTAAATAATGTATAACATTTTATGGGTTCGAATAAATTATTTCATTTCATTTCATTTCATTTCACCCACGTTTCGATATATGTGTTTCGTCTCTTCATGTTGTAGGGGGTGACCCTATCGCCATATCAGGCACCGATTCCAGACTCCGGGCTGATACTGAGCTGAAACGTCCAATATCACTTTGCCCGACGGGGATCGAACCCGCACAATCGTCGTATCACGCACGCTATATTACAAGTATCTCCGCCACGGTTTATTTTTTTTCAATATTTAATCCTTGTTGTGACTTCCTACCTGGCTTCTCTAACATTAGTTTCTGTAATAATAGTGAATATGTCTTTTTTTATCTTTTTTGTGGCAATTAACTATGAATAACGTTTGTGCGAAGACTGACTCCCGAGATACAGTTAATACTAGTTCGGGAGTCATGGGATTCAAAATAAAAAGCACATTTATGTAATTGTGGCAATAAAGATTTATTTATTTAATCCGTCCGCTCGCAGCCCTGTCTACCACGGAATAGCAATACGCCGTCAGGTGTATTTTATTGCTCCGTGCTCCCCAACGACACACTTTTACAATAGTTTTTTGTTACGCTATAATCAAAGGAAAATGTTAAATAAATCTGAAATAAACGTTCAATAAACATTTTTAAATGTTTGTAAACAAGTTTCTGTAGTCAGGGTTAGACGTTTTGACACATATTTTTTACCATAACTTAGCCATAACTTGATAACTATTACTATTAAATATTATGCAACTAAGACCAGGATGTACCATTTACAGTTAGGTAAAGTTAAGGCTCTGGCACACTGGCGAATTGAAAGTGAATTCCTTCAAAAGTAATTTAGGTATGAATAGGCTCTGCTCTTAAACCTAAATCGACTGCTTTAAAGGCGTGGTAGGATATTCGTATTCGCCCGGATACCGACCATCGTACACAAGTTGTTACATACATATACTCACGCCTTTTATCCCCGAAGGGGTAGGCAGAGGCGCAACTAATGCACCCACTATTCGCCGTGCGTATTCCGTCCCATGATTTGATAGGGGGCAAGCCAATCGACGTATCAGGTACAAATTCCAGACTCCGGGCTGATACTCAATAGAAAAATCTTATATCACTTTACCCGACCCGGGGGTCGAACCTGAGACTCCATCATTGCAGTCGTACCGTAATACAACTAGGCCACCGAGGCCGTCACAAGGTGTTAAACCCGCTATATTGGATCTGCCTGTGTATATCGGATTTAAACAGGCCGGCATAATTATGTCGACTGACGAGGGACATCACTCGTCAGTCGACACTCTATCTGGACCCCTCTTCGCTTTTTTATGCTTTGAATGACGAGACGAGCATGCCGTTTGCCTGATGTAAGCGATACGACCACCCAAAAACAGTAGCAACACCATCCAGCTCCTTGAGTTTTAAAGTACTGTGTGGCATTCCACTGCGCTCGTCATCCTGAGACATTAGATGTTAAGTCTCATTATATTCAGTAGTTACACTGGCTTTTTTTTTTTTGTTTTCGCGTAGCAAGTGATTTATTACTACCGCCCAGCCGTCAAGGCGACTGAGCGGTTATGTTGGGTTCACCGTGCCTTACGTCCCGGCGTTGAGCCGCCCGGAGAGATGTAACCATCGGGCGACCGCCGGGCCGAGTCCCTAACCTATGTATAACGCACGGCATACCAACCAAAACTCCGCGGTGGCCATCTTCGGCGCATTAGGGACGGCTGCGGGCTTCCTCTGACGGGAGTGTCTAAGTTGTCGTCCGCAGCCGCCTCTGCACGTCGCCGCCTAGTGCGGCCCGTCTCCTGTTGTGGGGGGGCTCAGGAGCCCCCACGCACCGAAGGACGCCCTCGGCGTCAATGGCAGCGTGAGGCCTACCAGCCACGCTGCCGTCCATCACAGGGATCGCTACAATGTGCTAATAGATCACAAAAATTAAAGACGGACAGCCCCCTGCCGCCCGCCTGCGACCCCCGGTGGCCCCTATTAGTCGCCTTTTACGACAGGCAGGGGATACCGTGGTAGAATTCTCCAAACGCCCCCAATCCACAGGGCGGAATACGCCGGTCAGTTGTCCACCCGGCGCCTCCTACGTCTCGTCTGGCGGCGGGAGGGATCTCCGCGCCTCCGATCCCTCTCGGCACTCTCTTTCCGCGAGAGGACCACCTCACAGAAGTGTGCCACCGCACGCCAGGACCTCCGGCTGTCGACCATGGAAGCGACCACGGCCGGCAGCGAGAGGTCTCCTCCGACGACTGCTCTGAGAGCGCTGCGCTCCTCATCCCAGGCTGGGCAAAACTCTAACGTATGCTGGGCCGTATCCAGCGGGCAGTTGTCACAGTGGTGACACACGGCCGACACCTCCTTCCGCACTACCCGCCACAAGAACTCACCGAAGCAGCCATGCCCGGTGAGCACCTGCGTCAGGCGAAACGTTGCCGCACCGTGGCGCCTGTCCAGCCATTCGGCAAAGACAGGACGCACTGCCGCGATGACCCTGAGCCCCGCTGACGGGGTACACTGGCTACAATGTCCTTCAAATCGAAACACAACAGTGCATGCACTGCTGCTTGGCGGTAGAAATAGACATTGCGATGGTACCCACCCAGAAGGACTCTTACATGTGAGAGACCTACCACCAGTTTTCCATCAGATGGGTCATTTTGCCGTGCCCGCATAAAAAACCGTAATCCTACATCATATATTTTATTTCCAATGGAACATATACTTAATTTGACGGTTTATCTAGACACCTTTTTACTAACAATAGCCGGGGTATAAATTACCATCTTCCGGGAATCAGCTTTTTGCCTGGGAGTATTGTAAAGGACCGTGCATATCGGATTTATGCAGCGTAATGTTCCAAAGCCTTTGAGTCTGGACATTTTAGCATCAAAGCCTTCAGTCCTTTAATGTAATCTGAGGGGATTTGATAATGTAGCACTTTGAAACGTTATTTTATAAAAAATACATTGACTGCCTTGGTGGCATGGTCTGTATTGAAGTACGTCTGCTATACTGAAGTTTATATTCGATCCCTACGTCGGGTAGAGTGCTATTTTTTCTTATTATGATCCGAGATTTTGGAATTATATCTACCTTGAAGTTAAAAAACCGCTATGAAATAGTTTTATATCAATGTCTAACATTCGCCTAAATATAAGGACTAATTATATATGACTCCTGCCTATCCCTGAAAAGGAAAGAAGACGTGATGGTGTGTGTGGTCTCTACATACATCTAGTTTTATAAAAGAGAGCAAAGGAAATACGGAACACCCATTGGTAATTATCGATCGGCACCTATTTTTATTCCTAAACTAGTATTGCTCGCGACTCCGCCCGCATGAATATTTTTTCCGGGATAAAACGTAGCCTATAACACTCAGGAGTAATGTAACTTCATATTAGTGAAAAAAAATTCAAAATCGGTTCAGTAGTTCCAGAGATTAGCGCGTTCAAACAAACAAACAAACTCTTCAGCTTTATAATATTAGTATAGATTGTACAGAGGGATTTTAATTAACACAGGCGGAGCCATGAGCAAAGGCTAATAAAGAAGTATGATGATTTCATACCCCAAATATAGCGTGATTTAAAGTAATTGGCGTGCTCAAATAAAAATATATTTTCTCAACTCATATGAGGGCATAAAACACAAGATTTTATAAGACTTTATATTCTAATTTATACTGTACTAGTTTATGCACTCTGTTCCGCTTTGATAGCTTTCTTTTCTTGGTTTAAAAGCTCGACAGGTATTCTGCATTTCTCGTGTATAAAAGCTTATGTCACTCTAGAGTCTATATACTATTTATGAGCGGAAAATCATATTGATCCGCTGCATTGCATAGTAAAAGGACGAACAAACACACTTTCGCATTTTATTATTAGTAAGGATTTACGTGGCTCTCATATTTTACATACAATTTTTGGGCAGAAAATGTTATAAAAAGCCCAAAATTCATCGCTTATTTTAATAAAATGATTTTTATACAAGTTAATAACGAAAGGAGCATGTTACTCGCTAAATGATTGAGAGTCAAGCTAAATGCTTAGTGCAGAATATTTGAACACAATATACAACCGCAAGCTAATACTTTTTATATTACTACTACGAAAGTGACCATTGCTTTAACAGGCAAAGTAGATTGAAAACAAGAGTTTAAGTTAAAAACAAACAAGAGTTTACTGGTGGTAGGTCTCTCATTTATAAGAATCCGTCTGGATGGGTACCTCCGCAATGTCTATTTCTACCGCCAAGCGGCAGTATGCATACACTGTTGTGTTTCGCTTTAAAGAAGATTGTAGCCAGTGTAACTACTGGACATAATGAGACTTAACATCTTATGTATCAGGATGACGAGCGCAGTGGAATGCCACACAGTACTTAGCAAGTCAAGGTGCTGGAAGGTGTTGCTACTGTTTATAGGAGGTCGTATCGCTTACTATCAGGCGAAAGGCATGCTCGTCTCGTCATTCAACGCAATAAAAAAAGTTTGTTTGGAATATTGACAGCTCGTTGGTTATAAACATTATTAATAATTATAATTATTATTTTACTAGCTGCCCGCAATTCCCTTTGGGTGAAAGAGTTTTTCCGGGATTAAAGACCTGCTTTATATTTTCTCAAGATAAAAAGGAGCCTATGTCCTTCCCTAGGACATTATCTATATACCAAATTTCATCGAAACCCGTTCGATGTAAGTACAAGTAAGATGGTAGTGTTTCGCATTCAGACAGACAGACAAACACATTGAGACACGGCGGGGGACTTCGTTCTATAATATGTAAGTATGGCATGTCATTTAAGACTTAAATGACATCAATTTTAAG
Source organism: Sphinx pinastri (assembly GCA_947568825.1). Taxonomy (NCBI): domain Eukaryota; kingdom Metazoa; phylum Arthropoda; class Insecta; order Lepidoptera; family Sphingidae; genus Sphinx; species Sphinx pinastri. The sequence continues at coordinate 1,753,341 of OX387617.1, forward strand.
TCACAAGGTCTTTGGCAAAATGGTCACAAACAGTTCAGCTATTTAAAATTATCCCCAAAAAGGACTTCTAAAAAAAGCAAAAGCTACAAAATTACCGGTCAAACGTATACGCTCCCTTTGCTTAACACAACTCAATCGGAACATCAAAAAGGTCCAAATGTGGTTTTAACTTATTCTTTAGCTTACTCACAAGTTTTTTGGGTGATAAAATATGAGTTTTACGGTCTCATAGTCAAAGGGAGCGCTATTTGAAAAGATAATTCGGGGGCGGCGATATTTTCCAAGGTCGATAAGTATGGAAGATGATTTTTATGCGAGATTTAGTAGTGCTTGTGGGTTGTGCCTTATTGAGAGAAAGAAAACTTAAACTTAACATCTTATGTCTCAGGATGACGAGCGCAGTGGAATGCCACACAGTACTTTATATGTCAAGGTGCTGGATGGTGTTGCTACTGTTTATAGGTCGTATCGCTTACCATCAGGCGAACGGCATGCTCGTCGCGTCATTCAATGCAATAAAAAAAAAAAAAGAAGAAAGTAGAGATGTTAAACAAAACCGTCGTTATTATATAGACATTATTTGTCTGTTTAATATTGTTTGTATTTAGGCGTAGCGCTGACGGTTTACGGTGTCAACAGGTTGTTAAAAACATACCATACATAAAAAACTACTTACAAGGAGTGTTTGTTGTTTCCGTTTCTATAAGTCGTAAGTCATTTGTAAGCATGTCAAAAAAATTTTTTTCCTATTGATCCATTTTTGCGATTGATCGAAAAATGCGAATGGGGTCGTTTATTGAGAACGGTCGTAAAACTGAAAGTTAAATATAATAATAATTAATTAATTCAGCTGTTGATAGCGTCTGCGAGGCGCCTTACCTTTCCCTTCTTCATGCACATTTGTCATCTATAAATTCTTTGTAATACGTTCACTCTTCCGCTTAATCTATATTCTTATACAAGTCACTCTACATAAAAATGACGTGACTAAGCGAAGAAAAATCAGCGACGTAAATTACGCCTTCCCAGACACGTATCCACTATAAATGAGGTATAAAACTTATCCCATTGAATTTAATACGATTCGTGCGGACGGAGGGTGGACAGAGAAGTTATTGAAGTACGGTGCATTGAACATAATGGGACACGTATCTCAGTGCACCAGGGCTTACGCTCGGCGACCTTTAGCATGAAAGAGCTGTTATATAGAACTGAAAAAATGGTCCTTCGAGCAGGATATTTTCTGTACGTGGGAAGAAACGTACCTAATATCTTGTCTGCTGACTTTAAAATGGACTTCTGATCTAATAATTTTGTTAACTATATAAAAATACGCTATACGCTATAAAGATAAATGGAAAATGAATCGGGAAAAAAAGTTAAATTGAAATAGGGACAACTATTTGACAAAAAAATTAAAACAATCAGATTAATCGTCCACCTTCAGCAGTCAAAACGTCTATCCAATTTGACCAAAAACTTAATTCAGTTACTGTTTTTTTACGAGCATGCGGTCCGCCTGATGGTAAACAGCATCCGCCGCATATGGACTTAATGCCAGAGATTATGCTGAATGGACCAATGTTCAAAGCGGTGATAGCCTAGTCGGGAGTGGAACGGACTACCGAGACGAATATCCGCAGGTTCAAAACCCAAGGGCACGCACTTCTGACTTTTCTAAAAAGTTATGTGTGTATTCTTTGTGAATTATGGCTCGCTTTAACGGCGAAGGAAAACATCGTGAGGAAACCTGCATACCTGAGAAGTTATCTACAACAATTTGGAAGGTGTGTGAAGTCTGCCAACCCGCACTAGGCCAGCGTGATGGATCAAGGCCTAAAACCCTCTCAGTAGTAGAGGAGGCCCGTGCTCAGCGGTGAGCAGTATATAATACAGGGCTAGTATGGTATGGTATGGACCAATGTCAAATTATACTTATCTTTAAAATCTTCTTTCCTTTTACAGTGTCTCTAAATAAGAAGATATTGTTACCACGCGTTTCCTGTAAACTGTTCGTAAGTTATAATATAGGAGCATTCATAGAAAACATAATTAGATTTTAGCTAACACCTTGCAGGAAATGCTGGCTATATGCGTGCGTTTCCATTGTCACACGTTAGACGTCGATTTTTATTAGTAGAAAAGTTTAATAAATACGTAGGGTCTATATAACAATGATACATTGACTTGGAGTAAATTTTTCGATTTCAGTCCTTTGAGTTTTTGAGTTACGTGTTTATTTTTTGTCAATCGCTATAAAAGTAAATGTGAAAAATAGTTTCATTTGTATATTTAAAATAAAAATTTGCTATGCGAAGTCTAGATTAAAACATAGAAGAAATTTTACTACAGGCAATGACTTCCAAAGTCTATCCTAACAGAGCCGTTAAAAAAACTTGGTTTTTAAAAACTCTATGAAAACTAACAAAAATAAAAAACGTCGCCAAAAAGCCGTAGAGCAATGCACGCACTCCCTCTAGCCGTGAGATTTAATTACATTACCAAGTGTGTGAGGTTCCTGCCACGCTTATCGCTTCCATTACGCCGATTTCATTACACTTTTATCGAAACCTTCGTATTTTGACTCGACACTCGCATTTCAAAGTGATATCGAGATTGTAAAAACATTAACAGCGATTTTTTTTATCTTCTTTACTAGTATCTGTTATAATCTTACTAATATTATAAATGCGAATTTTTGGATGTTTGTATGTTTGTTAAACGTAAATGCACAGAAACGACTGAACGGATTTGGATGAAATGTGGCACACAGGTAGACCATGTCCTGGATTAACAATTAGGCTTTTTATCCCGATAATTTGCTTCCATGTAAATAGATGTTTTTAATCTGATTTCTTAGATAGATTGCGCTGGCGTCGCCCTGTGTTTTAGCGACTTTTATAGCAGGAAAGGCTTTTTTAAAGTAACGTCTCGTCTATTATAATGTACTAGAAGTACGTTTGTATATTGGTTAGATACCGAGTACTGTTAGGCTCAGTACCCGCCTAGCACGAACTTTACGCACTTTAGTTACAGTTTCGAACGGCCGCTGTTAAAATTATGTATTTTGACCGTTCGATTTTAAAATTTACGTACACCCGTTACGTAAATGAAATGCTAGGGTACAGGTCTCTAAACTGATATTTCAGTGTGGCGAGCGCAATACAATGTTTTTTAATTTTAGTTATAACTATTGTTTATGTTGGTTATGAAACTAAACGCAATCCATCTGTCAATCAAATGTCATTTATGTCATATTGATTTTGACGTTCCTGTTCCTCTCTCTCTCCGGTTACCGGTCGTTGTCTACACACTGTTGATTTTGTACCGCTAAATAAATCCACTGCAATCCAATACATGGTATGTTTATTTAGCCATAATCCATCAGGTTATGGGCCCAGAACGTGAATGCAGAAATACGCGCAGTATTTTTTTTGGTAATTCCACACAAATTTAACAACGATGACGGAGCACACCGGCCGGCGCGGCGAGGCGACGACAAAAATGGCAAACAACACACATCATGTCCAGACATCTCCTCATGTAAGCTGTAACACCGTTGAAAAACTCAAAGGCATCGAAAATTATGCCACATGGAAATTCTTAATGAAAATGTTATTGATTCACGAAGAATTGTGGGATGTCGTGGAGGATGGGGGGAAGGACACTGACGAGAGAAAATCGTTGAAAGCTCTAGCAAAAATATGTTTGTCGGTGCAACCGGCTGCAATTCCCCACATTAGGAATGCAAAAACGGCGCACGAAGCGTGGCAAAACCTTGCCAAAGCTTATGAAGACAAAGGTTTGTGCAGGCGTCTCAGCCTCTTAAGATTGTTATTTGCAACAAGTCTCGACCAATGTGAGAGCATGGATGGCTACTTAAATAAAATATCAAATGTAGCACAACAATTATATGATATTGGGTCTCCAGTGGATGATGAATTCATCGCAATCATCATGCTGAGTGGCCTGCCTTCGCATTATGATCCCCTTATCATGGCCCTAGAAAACTCAAACTTAAAGCTAACCAGTGAAGTGGTCAGCGGCAAACTTCTTCAAGAATTTAACAGAATAAATCAGAGTGACCATGATGGTACAGCCCTTGTGGTGAAGAAAGGTCCCAAATGCTTCAAGTGCAAGAAATTAGGCCACTTCATGAAGGATTGTACGAAAGGGGGGAGCAAGAAGATGCAGAAAGAGCCAAAGAAGGCCTTGTTGGCAGCTTTATCAGCAAGCATTAAAAGTGATGAGTGGTACATAGATAGCGGAGCATCCAGTCATATGTGCAATAGTGAAAAGTTAATGTGTAGCCTAAGTACTGATAAGTCAATCAGTGTTAGTGTAGCCAACGGGCAAAAGTTAATGACAAATGGTCTCGGGGATGCCAAAGTTCAACTAAAAGACTGTGTAAGGACAATAAGTGATGTTTATTATGTACCTGATCTTTCAGCAAATTTGTTATCTGTAAGCGCCTTGGTAAAGAAGGGTTATAAAGTAATTTTTGAAAAAAATAAATGTTACATTAGTGATAAGAGGGAAATTCTGGCCACTGCCACATTATCTAATGGCATTTTTCGACTTGATACTGTAACTAAGCCCCAATTGCACTTAAAACAAATAGATAAGGCATACAAAGTAGTGACAAGGTCATTGCAACAGCAAGAAGATGCAAGTGACACAATCGAATCTGTGTTGCCTACAGATTCACAGGAGCTCTGGCATAGGAGACTTGGTCACCTCAACTCGAAAAGCATGACTTTACTTAAAAAAGGTATGGTAGATGGTGTTGTTTATAATAATGCTAATTTTCAGCCTTGTACAGGATGTATTGAAGGTAAACAAACAAGATTATCATTTCCAAAAAAGTCATATAGTAGAGCATCTGAAATATTAGGGCTTATTCACACTGATTTATGTGGCCCTATGCCCTGCCCATCTTTTAGTGGTTCAAAATATTTCCTAACCTTTATCGATGATTATAGTAGGAAAACATTTGTTTATTTTTTGAAATCTAAAGACCAAGTATTTTCACACTTCAAACAGTTTAAAGCATTGGTTGAAAATGAAACCAATAGAAAAATTAAAATCATTAGAAGTGATAATGGTAGGGAGTATATTAATTCAGCTATGCAATCTTTTTTAATGGAAAATGGTATTAGACATCATACTACAGTTCCTTATTCTCCACAGCAGAATGGTGTCGCCGAACGGGCGAACCGAACTATTATGGAGAAGGCAAGGTGCATGCTGAAAGATGCCCAGCTTCCTAACAAGTTTTGGGCAGAGGCTGTAAACACTGCCGTATATCTGAAAAACAGATCTCCTACAAAAGCGGTAAATGGATTTGTTCCTGAAGAAAAATGGAGCAACAAAAGGGTGAGCCTAAGTCATATTCGTGTTTTTGGTTGTATAGCACATGCTGTTAAACAGCACAGAAATAAATTGGATTCAAAGACTAAACAATATGTTTTTGTTGGCTATAATGAGGAGACAAAGGGGTATAGGTTATTAGACCCGTCTGACTCATTTAAATATATAAAAGCAAGAGATGTCATATTCATAGAGAATAGTTACTTAAAGCAAAGGTCATATGATGATAATAGTTGCCTTGATCAGTTAATAGTAACTGAAACTCAGCAACAATCCCAGGCACTGCCTGAGTCATCCACTGATGATCCAAACACTTCTGATGACCGGAGAGCAGCGGAAAGATTAAGTACAATCACAGTGAATGACTCTGACAGTGAGGGAAGTATTCCTTCAGACAATGCTTTGGATCCGACTTACATTCCAGAGGAATCGACCTCAGATACATCTGATGAAAATGAGTCAAATGAAGACTTCGAGTCATCATTAGAGACTGTGCTGTTGGTGAAAAAACTATGCAGTGAAGAAAATTATCCTGAAACTGTAAAAGAAGCCCTGAATGGACCAGAAGCATCACATTGGAAGCAAGCAATGTCAGATGAGTATCAGTCTTTTATTAAAAATGAATGTTTCACATTAGTTAAGAGACCAGTCAGCCAGAAGGCGATTAAATGTAAATGGGTATTTAAGAAGAAAACAAGTCTAGATGGAAAAATTCTTAATTACAAGGCTCGGCTAGTAGCCAAAGGATACACCCAAAAATTTGGTGTAGATTACCATGAAACATTTTCTCCAGTAGTAAGACATTCAACTATAAGGACACTCTTTGCTATAGCTTCAGAATATGACTTGGACATAAATCATTTAGATGTAAAAACAGCCTTTTTAAATGGAGATTTGGATGAAATTATTTATATGGAACAGCCGGAAGGTTTTATGAAAAAGGGTAAAGAATCTATGGTCTATAAGCTAAACAAAGCAATATATGGTTTGAAACAGGCATCTAAAATGTGGTATAACAAAATTAATGATGTTCTTTTAAAGAAGATGAAGTTCAATAAGACTTCTTCAGAACCTTGCGTGTTTTATAAAAGAACACAGGGTGAAATCATAATAATTGCTTTATATGTTGATGATATATTGTTTTTTTCAAGTAAGGGCTCTGTTACGAGTGTGGAAATAAAGCAGGACCTTATGAAAGAATTTGAAATGCGGGATCTTGGACCTGTTCATCAAATATTAGGAATGAGAGTTCGTAGAAGTAATGAAAAATTAACTTTGGATCAATCTGCATACATTATGAAAGTGTTAGATCGTTTTCAAATGAAAGACTGTAAACCTGCCAATACACCATTGGAAAAGGGATTAAAATTAGTAGCATGTGATAAAAAGTCTGATAATATTCATTATAGAAATTTAATTGGTTGTCTTATGTATATTGCAGTGTGCAGCAGACCTGATATTGCGCATGCTGTAAGTGTCCTTAGTCAGTTCAATGAATCACATGGAGAGGTTCATTGGAAGGCAGCTAAGCGAATATTACGTTATCTTAAAGGTACATTAGACTATTGTTTATGTTTTCGAAGGGGAGGCTTAAATGTAACTGCCTATGTTGATGCTGATTGGGCAGCAAGTGAGGTTGATCGCAGGTCATACACGGGGTTCATATTTAAGCTTGGCCCATCATTAATTTCTTGGGAAAGTCGTAAACAAAAAACTGTTGCTCTTTCAAGCACTGAGGCCGAATATATGGCCCTCTCTGATGCTTGCAAAGAAGCATTATTTCTCAGTAATTTTCTTAAAGAGCTACTGGAAAAGGATTTCAATATATTAATGTTTAATGATAATCAGTCAGCTCAGAAACTTAGCTTAAATGTTATGTTTCACAGTAGAACTAAACACATAGACATACGTCATCATTTTATTAGAGACTGTATAAAAAATAATAACATTGATGTAAAATATTTGCAATCTGAATCAATGATAGCTGATGTTTTAACAAAACCTCTAACAAAAGTTGTTCATGATCGATTTGTAAAAGGTTTATGCTTATGTAATGGTTAACTTATATTTTGTGGCTGATGTAACCTAAAATTGAATAATGTTTACTTATAATTTGTGTGTAACAATATATTGTAGAAGTTTATACATGTAAAAGGGAGATGAACAATTATGTTGTGAACTATAATGTAGATTTTTTTTTTGTATGGATTGGTTTAAGGGCCAGTGTTGGTTATGAAACTAAACGCAATCCATCTGTCAATCAAATGTCATTTATGTCATATTGATTTTGACGTTCCTGTTCCTCTCTCTCTCCGGTTACCGGTCGTTGTCTACACACTGTTGATTTTGTACCGCTAAATAAATCCACTGCAATCCAATACATGGTATGTTTATTTAGCCATAATCCATCAGTTTATAACCTATCATGATGCCTACTATCAGATGAGCGGATTGCGTTTCTTTGCATAATATTATCTTTCTATAAAAATTACATGAGTCATATAAGGGTAAAGAATCATGGAATACACAATAAAAAAGAATAACAGACGTTATAAAACTTTGAGGCTATCTCAACATTATACTAAAGATTCTTGAAAAAAAAAACCCACATAAATATAACGAAACTCGTTGAATAAGTTTGGAAGATTCCCATCTATTTTTAAAAACTTAAAGAAAGCTGGGGTTTTTTTGATTGAATTTATTTATTCAAAATATCGCCAATTTTACAATTCTTTCTCTTTGTTTAGACGTATACATCCATACATCCCTCTGTACGCGCTCGCTGTAACACATGCGAGCACAATAGGTTCTCGAATCGAGTGTTTTATTTTTTATTAAATTGAATGACGAGACGAGCATGCCGTTCGCCTGATGGTAAGCGATACGACCACCCATAAACAATAGCAATACCATTCAGCACCTTCAGTTACAAAGTACTGTTCGGCATTCCACTACGCTCGTCATCCTGAGACATTAGATGTTAAGTCTCACTATGTCCTGTAGTTATACTGGCTACAATGTCCTTCAAACTGAAACACAACAGTGCATGCACACTGCTGCTTGGCGGTAGAAATAGACATTGCGGTGGTACCCACCCAGATGGACTCTTACATATGAGAGACCTACCACCAGTAAATAATATATTTCTAAGATATATGTTTTATTACCTATCTAAGTAAAGGGAAAAGAATAAACGAAAGTGATAGATGTAATTAATGAAATTAAAATAAACATAGGACCTAAAACAAAATGGTTATCTGAATTTGTAAGTGATGCGCTGCTTGGCGACAGAAAATAAATATGGATCGCATACATGGAACCTCCTTCTTTGAAGTCGGTTAAAAAGCGGTAGCTCTCATCCAACGAACTTTTACTTGGGACAGATCTACCACCTAAAAAAATATAAGTAGTTACTTACCCAAAATCATTTTCCAAAATTCAACAAAACTAAAATTATTTCACATAGTATAAAATTTGTATCCGAACAACCTAGATCTCAGATAGCCTGGTGTCGCGTCACGCTGCGGTCACACCTCCGCCACGCGACGTGTTGCGACGTCAGACGGCGACGTGACGTGACACGACATGACATGACGTGTGACGGACGCGTTGTTACCAAGGATTATTTACAACGGCCCCTGATGGACGGGGTTTACTCGATAACACCAAACTAACGGTTCTTTTGACGTGCAAAGAGGTCTTGTAAGTGTTGTCTGAAATTTCAAAATTATATACGACCCGTCTAAATTCCGTTTCTAATATGCATATTTATTGTTAGTTTTCGCCGCCTCGGCCTAGTGGCAGCATTACTATTTTATATAATCTTTACTATTTCTGTAGTTATTTGCTATAGCAGTCTATAGCAAAGCGTCTTGGGTTTTATTCCTAGGTAGGGCAACTTTGTATTATGTATACCCCAGAAGAAATCAAACCTAGTGAGAGTAAAAAGTGCCAAATAACACTACGAGGAACGAGTATTGGCACCGGGATTAAAATAACATAATCACATCACCCAATGAATAAAACTGAAGATGTGAACAAAAACTATACTTAGATTGAGATTGAAACGCAAAAAACCTAAATATTTATCAGTAATATATCGGATTAGAAATATTCTTTGATATAATTTAGAATTATGCCACAAATTAAAGCACTTTAATATATTATAACCTCAATCTAATTTTCATTTCACCCCGAGATATACGATTATGAGAATAAAATTCATTTCGAATACATCCAGACGTGACCTTTCTAGAACTTTCTCGTAACATATGATTGTTGGAAGTATCCGAGCGTATAAAAGATAATACAATATAGGGATTTAGCGTGTTATGAAGGATTGTTTATGCCTCGAGGTCTGTCGATCAGGATAAAGAGAATAATGTTTTATACAAGTACTATTAGGGTCCATAAATGGTTACTTTAACTTAGAAATTCTTAAAAGTGACAGAAAACATATATTAAACTGCATAAAATTATGTATGTTTCTATCACTACGTAAATTAGCACTAAGGCTGGGTTTTATATCCGTGGTCCTTAAGGCTCTAATCACACTGGCGAATTAAAAGCGAGGCGAAGGCGCTGCGCGCTCGTCCAAACGAAAACGTGCTTAGAAAGGGTTTTTAAATATATTTCCTAACAACGTTTAAACTTTGGGACACGATTGACCCCAATTATAGCCAAAAAAGTGTTGCAGTTTATCCATTTTTATTCTGGAACGCATTCTCTATGTGACTTTTCGGGAAGGGCTTTATGTAGGCGGAGACGCAAACAACCCTTTGTATGTGTCACGCAAATATAAAAAAGATAGTTCACAAGACAAAAAAAATATTTGAAATCAGATGATTGTTAACATTTGTTTTATTCTAAACAAAATCGATATGATGTCGAACGGTATAAGTATAAAATAGTAGAGCCGCAGAATGATTTATCTAAAATGCGAATGGATTTTCTTAATAGAGGTAATGTGACCGACTTCTTACAGAAGAGCGGTAAAATTACTACACTTGATCTAATACTACTACAGTATGTTTCAAATATTCTGTATCTTTTGATTTTTTCACAAGCATAAAATTGTCGCTTAAGTCAATTAGCCTTACAACTGTCGATATGTACTCTCCATGAACTCAACTCATTGGAACGAAGGATTATAGCGTTTTCTATCACCTAAATAGTCGCCATCTAGCTTAGTAGGTACAATATACACACACAGACACACACTCACGCCTTTTATCCCTGAAGGGGTAGACAGTGGCGCAACTAGTGCACCACTTTTCACCGTGCGTATTCCGTCCCATGATGTGATAGGGGGCTAGCCTATCGCCATATCGGGCACAAATTCCAGACTCCGGGCTACTACGGAATTTAAAACCCAATATGACTTTGCCCGAACCCAAGACCTCAGTATTACAGTTTACCGTAATACAACTACACCACCGAGGCAGTAGGTACAATATCTTTAGTACAAATAAATATTAAAACTTATAAGCATCTCGAAAAAGCCTGAATACTCGCTGGTTCATCTCAAAACTCGAGGCACGTCCGAAGCGGCGTGCGAAAGGCTGCGTAACGGATTTCTAATCAAGTGCCCGCGGCGGCGAGTCATGCGTGACGCGCGACGTGACAGAACGCGACATGTTGCCGCGATACGCCGCACGCTGTCACCAACACATAACAAATGTCGAACACAAATTCGAATGGTGATGAGAATATTCGAGCTTTGATTTGAATTGATGGAGGAAATAACAGTACTTATAAATGTTTACATATTTTTCTACCTCCATTGTAGTTGGATTAATTAACAAGTCCAAACAAGGAGATTTCATTATATATTAGTAAAACGTAGGTATATATTCTATGTATATAAGGATCGCAAGCTCTAGCAGCATAGTTTTTGTATTCGAGAGAGTTTATTTGCTGAAATGTATTTTGGGTTCAAATATACATATTTATGTATTAATTAATGCAAATAATGCAATATAAGCTGGTAACAGTATTTGTTCTTGACACATATCTTACTGAAATTCGATTTATTAATGTTTTATTTGTATTTGGCTGACTCAAACAGGTTATTACGCGAGTTCACTAAATGTACAGTTACATTTAACCACAGATTTAGCTGAATCGGAGACATTGTCAGTGCAATCATTGTTTTCTTTTTTAATAATATAAGATTTGTATTTTTGTTTCCCATATGCAATATTGTTCAATAATAAATTTCTTTCTTTCTTTATATTACGTTGGTTCAGTGGGTTCGATCAAGTCAACAAGACTGTACTTTCTCCGCAAAACCTAAAAATAAATTTATATTTGGGTTAACAAAATTTGCCCGTGACTAGTTCCTTCAGAGGACGCAGACGTCAGAAGCCTTTCTGCTCAGCTGCCTAGCTGGTCTGCTGCGTGAGCCGCCGCAGGTAGATAGTGGTAGAGAGAGAAGAGAAACTCAGGGTTTTAGGTTCGTGGTACGAGCTTTATTTTTTCACCTCCGCGTTACACTCGGTACGGTTTGCTGATGGTATGCAAACAAGTCACTGGCCTGCGGGGACTCCGATTCAGGCGAACGGCACGACGCTGATGCACGTGGCTAGCTGCGGCGGCAGCTCGCCGGGCAGATGGTAGCATGTGGTCTGCGCAGCGGTGGTGAGCTGGTCGGGGTTAGCACACCCGACTGCGATGGTGGTGGTGAGCACGTGGCGGAGTCAGCACTCCTCACCGTGGAGGGACGGCGGTGAGCACGTGGCTGGGATCGGGAGGCAGCTCTCCCGACGCCAGCGGAGCACGGAGTCAGCATCCATGCCGTGGAAAAGATGGTCAACGCCGCATCGTAGAAAAACCTGGAATCAGAATCCCACCACGTCGAAATGCAAGCTAGGCTTACATTCCACGCCAGCGACTCGTGACAGCTCACGAGCCCAGGTGCACAGAATACCTGGAAGCGGTTAGTAGTAGTTGGCACACTCACCCCAGCGGGAACAACGATGTGCGTGGCAACACGCAGTTAGTTAAGTAGTGTTGCTACGGCGAAGACGGTTGCAAAGAGAGGGCGCGCGTTTTTTTTTTTTTTTTTTTTTTTTAACGCGGACCTAACGGCCAGTAGCCTGACGAGAGTCGGCTTTTCTGGCCACACCGGACTTTAGGGTGAGCGCTTTTGGCACTCGCAACCCTTTAATTTAGGTGACCATGCTGAGGGCAACCCACTAACGGGTTACGGACCTCGGCTCAGGACGGTCACTGGGAGAGGATGAGACATCAGCGATTAATGGGGAAGATTGGTTTTTAACCTAATCCTATCCGTTGCTTTCGTCGGCACGCGGGCCGGAACTGTTAGGGGGGTCGGGGGGGCGACGGGGAACGCGGCGAGGTCCTCGACGGCGAGGACGGAACTGCGGTCTTGTGGAGTGTGTGAGTTTCAAGAACTCGTTCTTACGGCGGATGGCCAGAGTGATATCGTCCTCTGGATCGGTTAAAACTGAACGCGGCCGTCTCCATTTGGCGCGGTCGAATGGAGTGTAAACGGACGCTTTGCGGATTAACGAACTAGGGTGATTTACCGCCCGATCGAAATAGCGTCTGCTGGTCGTTTGCATAAAATGCCTGATGGTCGGCATGTTGGTGTCCACGTGGAGGTTGCGATTGCGAACGTACCACGGGGCACCAAGAGCGTGTCGGAGAAATTTATTTTGCAGTACCTGCATACGCTTGAGACGAGCAGGCGGTATATGGGCGAATACAGGCGACGCGTATGTCATAATCGGCCTAATACACGTGGTAAAGATCCTAATCTTGTTGCGGATGGACATTTTACTGTTCCTATTTATGAGCCAATGTAGTTGACTCATCGCGAATGCGGCTCGCGCGCGTACCGCATTTACGTGTGGGATGAAGGTCAAACTCTGATCAAGGGTCACTCCTAAATACTTGGCTTTGGCCGTCCAGGGGATAACCTGGTTGGACATGCGGACTGAATGATGAGGCACATGGACTTTCCTTTTCAAAGTGAACAGGATAGCCTGGCTCTTTGTGGGGTTGACGGTGATTCGCCATTTGCGAAACCACTCACCGAGCTTGTCGGCGGCGGCCTGCAAATCGCGCACCACATCGTCGGGGTCTCTACGTGAGGCGTAGATTGCGGTGTCATCCGCGAAGAGCGCCAGATGGGCGTTTTTAGGTTGCGGGATATCGCTGGTGTACAGCGAGAAAAGAAAAGGGGAAAGAGCGGAGCCTTGCGGGACTCCGGCCGTAATGGTGTGTCGGGAAGAGAGAGTTCCCTCCACGCGATATTTGAAGCCGCGATTCGACAAAAAGTCTCGTATGATGTGCACGAGCTGAGTGGGCACGTTGAGCGTGTACAGCTTGAAAAGCAAGCCGTTGTGCCACACCCTGTCGAATGCTTTTTCAATATCGAAGAAAAGAGCACCGGTAGGCATGCCGCGTTGAAATTTGTCGTAAATGTGCTCCGTGATGCGGAGCACCTGGTTTACGCAACTGTGCCTAGAACGAAAACCAAACTGCTCCGGAGGGATCAGATGGTTGTTGTGGGCGACTATTTTGAGGCGGTCGAGGACGATCCGCTCGTAAAGTTTGCCTAGCGTACTAAGCAGGCTGATTGGCCTATAAGAGGACGGCTCTGATGCGGGTTTTCCCGGCTTGTGGATACCTATCACAACTGCCTCCTTCCAGACCTCTGGGAAGAGGCAGTTTTGAAACGCGGCGTTATATATAGATGTGAGAATTTGGACTAGATGCTCCGGAAGCATCTTGATCATACGGGTAGGGATCCCGTCGCCCCCGGGGGCTTTTCGTCTTTTGAGCGCCTTGATCAGAGCGATGACTTCTTCGATCGTCACCGGTGCAAGGGGATCGGGCGGCGGCGGGTCGACGTCCGGGTCGACATTGGCGTTTTGGTTTATCGGTCGCGGAGGGCGCGCGTGACATTGCACGCTTATTTATACGGGCGCCGTTCAGACGTACGTCAAAACTAGTGACAGTCCACTAGCCAATACGAAACATTAACCGTTTTGATTGGTAGTTAAACTGACGTAAACGGTAGTCCGTTTACGAAGAGAGTTAACGTTCCTAGCAACGTTACAGGTCATAATAACTAAGGTCTAAGGTCGCCTTTCTGCGACATTTTTTAAAAAGTTGGACCGACCCTATAATTAATGGAATAAGCTTAGATACAGGATGATTGTTGAAAATGTTAATAATGATAAAAAAAGAAAAATATTTTTATAAAAATAATATTTTCAAAAACGCAAACACTTTGCAGTTTATATTATTTCAACTCAAGTCAAAAACAATCGCTTGGTTATCGGCCAATGCTTTTGACACTTAAATCACAATAAACATATCTAGGTACTTAAATTAAAGATTACTTTCATTATTTTCCAATTTCTTAATTACCCTTATAATCTATCCTACCGTTACACTATCCGCCATAAAGCCCCTTTGGCAATTGAACGTGGCGCTATATTCTTACAAAGATATCACGTTGACATCACTTACCATTCTAAAGCGTTCTCGCGTTCAGTTTGAAAAGATTTTCGCATTTTCTCAAGTGAAAAATGTGGTTTTCACCGTGAGGGCTTTTGCGGTTGTTAGTGTGAACGCGACCTCTTTGAAGTGGCCGCGTTTATACCGACGTTTTTAGTTTTTATTTTTTTTTTTTATTGCATCGAATGACGAGACGAGCATGCCGTTCGCCTGGTGGTAAGCGACACGACCACCCATAAACAGTAGCAACACCATCCAGCACCTTGAGAATTCATTTTTTTATTATTAATCGTGAAAATAAAATCCGTTAGTATGAATTGTTATTAGTATATCTTTTCGTAGATTCAGGAAATCACCTGATGATAAGTCACTGGAAGGCAATGATTAAGCATGCCTTTTTTTTTTTGTTTTTGTTTTCGCGGAGAAAGTGACTTATTACTACCGCCCAGCCTTCAAGGGGGGCGACTGAGCGGTTATGTTGGGTTCACCGTACCTTACGACCCGGCGTTACGCCGCCCGGAGAGATGTTACCATCGGGCGACCACCGGGCCGAGTCCCTAACCTATGTACAACGCACGGCATACCAACCAAAACTCCGCGGTGGCCATCTTCGGCGCATTAGGGACGGCTGCGGGCTTCCTCTGACGGAAGTGTCTAAGTTGTCATCCGCAGCCGCCCCTGCGCGGTGCCGCCTAGTGCGGCCCGTCTCCTGTGGTGGGGGGGGGCTCAGAAACCCCCGCGCACCGAAGGACACCCTCGGCGTCAACGGCAACGTGAGGCCTACCAGCCACGCTACCGTCCATCACAGGGATCGCTACAATGTGCTAATGGAACACAAAAAATTAAAGACGGACAGCCCCCTGCTGCCCGCCTGCGACCCCCGGTGGCCCCTATTAGTCGCCTTTTACGACAGGCAGGGGATACCGTGGTAGAATTCTCCAAACGCCCCCAATCCACAGGGCGGAAGACGCCGGTCAGTCGTCCACCCGGCGCCTCCTGCGTCTCGTCTGGCGGCGGGAGGGATCTCCGCGCCTCCGATCCCTCTCGGCACTCTCCTTCCACGAGAGAACCACCTCACAGAAGTGTGCCACCGCACGCCAGGACCTCCGGCTGTCGACCATGGAAGCGACCACGGCCGGCAGCGAGAGGTCTCCTCCGACGACTGCTCTGAGAGCGCTGCGCTCCTCATCCCAGGCTGGGCAAAACTCTAACGTATGCTGGGCCGTATCCAGCGGGCAGTTGTCACAGTGGTGACACACGGCCGACACCTCCTTCCGCACTACCCGCCACAAGAACTCACCGAAGCAGCCATGCCCGGTGAGCACCTGCGTCAGGCGAAACGTTGCCGCACCGTGGCGCCTGTCCAGCCATTCGGCAAAGACAGGACGCACTGCCGCGACGACCCTGAGCCCCGCTGACGGGGCCTCCAGCCTGAGACGCCACTCCTCCACGGCGGCTCGCCGTAGGGAGGCCCTCATGGCCTCCACCTCCTTCAGGGCCGGATATTGCCCGCGACTGGACGCCTCCTCCCGCCAATGAAAGACATCAGAGAGGGATTTGGCGTCCAGATCCCAGGGCAGGAATCCGGCCAACAAACAAGCCGCCTCGAAAGAGACCGTGCGGTACGCCCTGATCGCCCGCTGCGCCAAAGCTCTCTGCGGAGTGCGCAGGAGGGCGACGCAGGGGCGGTTCAGGGAGTCAGCCCAAACGGGGATGCCATAGAGGGCCATGGACAATGATTAAGCATGCCTGGAATGTAGTATTCCCGACATATTGTATCGTTCCTCGTTTTACCAGACCAGTCGTTGCACATGGTCAGTATCAACAAAGACCAAATAAAATTGACGACCGTCTCGACATATAATATTCTAAGACTACATAATACTTTCAATCCAATGCACGTTGCCCTTACTCAACATGAAGAGAGGATTGGTCTTAACAACGGGCCGCTTGCCTGGCGTCAAGTCTTAGATAATTTTACTGTAATAGTACAAAAACAATGTTGGATTTATAATGTATTTAGCACTTCATACACAAATATATTCAGGTGGACTTAATAAAATAATAATTTATATCTCGCAGTTAACCTTAGGAGTTAGGATGTAGAGTACTGGTGGTAGGTCTCTCATATGTAAGAGTCCGTCTGGGTAGGTACCACCGCAATGTCTATTTCGACCGCCAAGCAGCAATGTGCATGCCCTGTTGTGTTTCGGTTTGAAAGACATAGCCAGTGTAACTACTGGACATAATGAGACTTAACATCTTATGTCTCAGGATGACGAGCGCAGTGGAGTGCCACACAGTACTTTGTAAATCAAGGTGCTGGATGGTGTTGCTACTGTTTATGGGTGGTCGTATCGCTTACCATCAGGCGAACGGCATGCTGGTCTCGTCATTAGATGCCATAAAAAAAAGATACAACACGTGCATCAAAGGTTGAAAAAATCGTGCTATTATTAAAACTCACAGATATTGTACACAAACATTAACATCATAAAAATCTATCATAATACACAAAGGCGAACCTCTAAACTAGGAAACATATTATCCTAGAACCATAGAGTTGCCTACGGCATTAAGTCCGCCTGGACATTAGTGTATAAAGTACAAATAAATAAATATAATATTTTACCTCAACAGACTTCTCAACACGCGTGACCTAAAAACAATTTCAAGCTTGAAAACGCGAAAATACCTGAGAATTATATGAAATACCCCAAACATTTGAATAATGGGGCAATAAAGGGCGTCTTCGCGTAGATATTGGATGTTCAATTTTATGTTGTTTACCGAAACAAAATGTACCAGGACGGTTCGATTGAAACGCCGGCTCAATGGCATCGCGAGATGAGAATTTTATTATTTTTCACTAGGATCTTGGGCTCGACTCTATTCGCTTATTGAAATGGTTCTAGCCGGAAAATTTAAAATTTCAATTAATTTTTATCTTTGCTAGACGTATGATTTTCAACAACTAGGGGACTGTGATTGACTGACAAACATACATTTGCGTGAACAAGTCGAGAATTTTGTTTTCGAACTATTTCAGTCGTAATTACCACGCTGATCAACAAAGCCTACGTCAAAGCGATCATTCTTGCTTAACATGATTAATTATTCCTTGTTCCTCCGTATCATTTATCATCAGGAAGCTATTGAAGTATATCAGGATAGCAGAGCGTGACAGGATAATTTCCCAAGCGTATTGTGAAGATTAAGTGTTTTTTTATGCAACAGGTTAAGTTTCGAAGAAGAAGTTTGGGATCAACTAATGTTTTATAAATTCAACATTGTTTTAGAACACATTCTTTTGTTACATGATGAACGCTTCGTTCCAAGTTCAAATAAATTGCACTGTTTATACACACCCACACACACACACACACCCTCACGCCTTTTATCCCCGAAGGGGTAGGCGGAGGCGCAACTAGTGCACCCACTTTTTGCCGTGCGTATTCCGTCCCATGATGTGATAGGGGACGAGCCTATCGCCACATCGGGCACAAATTTCAGACTCCTGGCTGATACTGAATTTAAAACCCAATATCACTTTGCCCGACCCGGGAATCGAACCCAAGACCTCAGCATTGCAGTCATACCGTAATACAACTACGCCACCGAGGCAGTAAATATTTTACGGTGGTTCAATATTATGACTTCCATAATATGGAGAACTTCTTGTTTTACAATTAGTAGATTGCCGCTGTAATATGTTAGGCTCGGTATTACTTCTCTATCTATTTTTAATAAGAATTAGCTTGTGCCAATGTCTTTCGAATTGCAGTTAATTGGAAATAGGGTAATAACTGGGTTTTATAAGATTTTTTTATGTATCGTGTCAGGTTGACGAGCGCATTGAGGGCCTCTTCAAGAGACTATTACTTTAAAACAATGTATGACCGATTCCTACAATCTTGTCAAGTTTGACATGCTTACAGATGATATGATTAGTTTATTTTTACCAATAACGGGTAGTTAATTGGAAACAGGAAACGCATAAATCATACTTTTATTTTTTTACTTTACTTGGAAAACTGCAGAAAAAACATAACACTTATAAATTAAAAACAATTAAACAACACATTATCCACAACAGTTTCCACAGATTACAATATCATGTAAACAAAAACAAAGACAACGGTGGCGCGGCGCGTTATAAGTACGCACCTACGCCCAGAAACCAACAATTACAATTCTTAAAAATCTTCAGTAAATATGATTGGTGTGAACATCGGCCGCTCTCCGAGCCGTGCCAGCGAGGCACGCTCTACTAGCAATACCTCGATTGCCTTGCATATAAGTGTAAAACTACGTCGTGACGTATATAGACGCAATTCACGCGTGTATGGCCTTTCTGGTTCAGATGTAAGTACGCTTCGACTGGGGTAGTACTGCCTCATCCAAAACAAGTGAAGAATGTAGATTATTCACTAGAGAGAGAGAGTAGAGTCTTCACTGTAGAGTCCAGAACCACAGTATTAATCTTATACAGAGGAATACCGCTGAGTATAGTCCTGGGTACGTTGCCCAGAAAAAAAAACATTATTTCTGTTTGAAAACTGAATAAACGTTACGTTCCAACGATAAATCTTCTTTCCTTCTAGTTCGCTAACCCTGAACTCGGGAAAGGAATTCCAATATGACGAAGCCTGGCCTCAATTTTCTGTGACCTCTTTGTCCACCCCTTTACCGACGCCGTGAACATAGAATACTTTAAAGTTATAATGTTATTGCGTGCGCGGTCGGTTGCCTTGGTACAAACTGCTTCGAATATGATGCGACCTTCCAGCCCATTTGTCGCGCAAAATAGTAGATTCCTTTCATGTAAAAATTGATACGGGGACTATTCTATACCTTTGTAATGTCATATTCTGTAGAAAAAATGTAAAATTTTCATATTATCGTTATATTTTAAAGGAATTATGGTTATAGCTAGTAGTATAGAGAGGACGAAAGTCACCAACATAGGCCTGCGGATTGGCAAACTAAAGTGGCATTAGGCAGGGCACATATTTCACAGAACTGACGACAGATGGGGCAAAAAGTTCTCGAGTGGAGACCACGTATCGGTAAGCACAGCGTTCGACGTCTACCTGCAAGGTGAATAGATGACTTGATAAAGGTCGCAGGAACATACTGGATGCAGGCCGCTTTTGACAGCGCTGTCGTGAAATCATTAGGAAAGGCCTGTGTTCAGCAGTGGACGTTATGTTCGTGACTATGATGATGAATATAGAAATACTAGTCATTACTCATAAATAATATGCATTATCAACCCCATAACATTTTCAGAACTCGCGTTGTACCGACCCCTTAGAATGCGATAAGGACACATAGAAGAACATTCAAGAACATGCTTATATCTTTGAAACTATAACCACAAACAAATTTAATAACATTAACTAGCGATTCTTATTTTTAGCGATATTAAACAAAGATATAATCTGAAAACGTGACAAGAAATTTATAATATTAACATTTTGAATTACCAACTATGATGAAACTTGTGTCGTAGGAAACTAGCGCCCTCTGGCGTTGTTATTGCTTTACAAAATTTTGCGTCCTACCTCGTGCGAACAACTTTCAAGGCCGTTTTAACTTTTCGAGCTTTATACGATACTAGCTTTTGCTCGCGGCTCCGCTCGCGTGTAAAAGTTTTTCCGGGATAAAAGTCCCGCTTTATTGTTTTCCCGGGATAAAAAGTAGCCTATGTGTTAATCCAGGAGATGATCTACCCGTGTGCCAAATATCATCGAAATCTGTTCAATAGATTTTGCTTGAAAAAGTAACAGACATCCATACATCCATTCTTACAAACTTCGCGTTTATAATATTAGTAGGATTATGCTAGATTTCATTTAGAATTTTAGGTCCGTTTTCGGACATGTCCTTTTATCGAAAAATATCGAAGTGTCAATAATAGTCTCTGTTTACAATAAACCCGCACATATTGAACGCCGCAGAAGTACCGTATGAAGAATCGCACCTTGTTTCCACCACATTGCCGCTTGTTACGACAAACGACTACGACACATACATAAATGTACGTACTGTTACTAAAATTCTACAGTTTTTCCCCTGATACGGCTTATTCGAAGTTATGAGAATATTTTTAAGATGACTTCCCAAGAAATATTCGAATAAAGTTATGAGTTTACAAAATATATTTTACAATGTATGATACGTTGACTAATAAAAAATGCCAGCATTAAGTCCGTCTATATACTATTTGTATCTATAAAGTGTAATAAACAAATACGTCATATTATATTTATTATTTTAAAATACAATTTTCAAAGTCCTTCAAATTTAATATAAAATAAACATTAATCAAACTAATTTTCATTAGGTATCGCTGATTTATACCAGTACTTCTTACAAATTCATATAGGAATCGCCCAAATTTATAATGGTAAATTGGTCCCATTTAAGGACCAAACCCATAATTGATCGGGCACAATTCCAGACTCCGGGCTGATGAACTGATAAACCCAACATCACTACCCAACCATGGTGTCAAACCGCACACAACCCAGTAACCGAACCAAAACATAGCTACGCTACCGAAGCAGTCAATATATCTCATAAACCACACCTTATTGGCATTTGGCAGGAATACTCATTTACCGTCCTTTGAGGTTGCAACTCACTAATGTCCCTAATTACGTGTCATTTAATTATTAAATAAGGCCTCGACACAACCAATAAGCAATTTCTATGGTTACTTGGAGTAACATTAGGTGGTAGGTCTATCGTGTGAGAGGTCAGCTAAGCGTCATAGAAATGCAAAGACATTAAACAGTATAGTTATAGACCAGACATCAGGACCAAATTTTTCATGCAAAAGTTATTACCAATTGGTAATAAGTCGCTGTCTTATCTGACTTGTCCGTGTAACAAGACGTCTCGGTATGCTTAAATTTTGTAAATAAAACAATATTTTGGAAGGAAATATGCCAATTTACGCATTCCGGCCAGTTCAAAGTATGTTCTAATGAATTTTAGGTAGGTATTTTGTTATTTAATAGATATATGTATTGAATGTGTTGCGTGTTGAATTTGTTTATGTTTTGTATTTATTTGTACTTAGGTTTAGCTAAAGTTGTGTTCGCGCCGACTTAATGTCCGTACGTCACCTGGGTCCCCCATTGAAAATCAGCGCTGCAGTATCGGCCAGGCTGATGCTGCAGCAAGAAGCTGAATGGGGGTTCCCATTGTTGGCACAATGCATGTAATTGTTTTATATTTGTTTTTATTTAGTATTTTCTCACTTTTTTTATGAAAGATACATGTTGTACCCATTGTGCTAAAAATAAATATTTTCTTTCTTTCTTTCTTTCTATTTCACTGTAGATTGAGTTACTGACGAGCAGGCTCAAAATTTTTGTATGACAATATTCCCAATGTCCGCTCTATACAATCTTGAACTCTTTGTAGAAATGTCTATTTGCTGCCTAATAACATCGTGCTATTGAAATGAAATAACTAATTTATTGAACACATAAAATGTTATAATATTGTGGGATTAGTTCGAAATAAAATATACGTCGTTGCCAAATAAATTGTTTCTTTTATTCTCAATTTTGTCTACGTCTTATTTTTGTCGTTAACTTACGTCGTCTGTCATCCACTCTTCTCTCTTTCATCTCGCTCACGCACTTTACGTTCCATTCCATGCATCACACAAACGTTCCATTCCCACAATATTATCAATATTAACTCTACCACCAGTTCGGAAAGCGTTATCAAAGAAGAACGGGTATGAAACTCTAGTGTTGCTCAAGTCCTATTGTATTTCAATTTAAAGGGCATTATAATAGAACGGAGCGATTTTATGGGTTTATATTGATGCGACTTTACTAGGTTGTCTGTCTGCTGACCCTATGCGTTCGGAGGCACTATGACGCCCTAACTGACAAACTTTACTAAGCTACACAGCAATGCTGTAATAAAAAAATCTGTTTCCTAGTGCCTTGGCATGCCATCTTCTGCACGGCGTAAGAATAGAATAGAACGGATTGCTGTGATTGGTTAATATTGAGATACATCTTTACTTTAGTTGGCTGTCAGATAAACTAAACAAAGCCAAATAAAACTATGAAATTGCCGATTGATACTATGCGTTCGGGCGCACTGCGTGTCCTCAAAGTATTGTTAGTGAACACGGGTTTTACTGGTGGTAGGTCTCTCATATGTAAGAGTCCGTCTGGGTAGGTAACGCCGCAATGTCTATTTCTACCACCAAGCAGCAGTGTGCATGCACTGTTGTGTTTCGGTTTGAAAGACATTATAGCCAGTGTAACTACTGGAAATAATGAGACTTAACATCTTATGTCTCAGGATGACGAGCGCAGTGGAGTGCCACACAGTACTTTGTAACTCAAGGTGCTGGATGGTGTTGCTACAGTTTATGGGTGGTCGTATCGCGTACCATCAGGCGAACGGTATGCTCGTCTCGTCATTCTATGCAATAAACAAAATACGGGTGTTAATCCTCGTAGTACTATTTCAGAATATGCCTGTTCATAATGCTACTATTTCTAAGTTAACTTACGATCATGCAAATTGGAGACCGTAAACTAAGCTATTTAGCTGAGCTCAAATAGCTAAGTAAAACACACAGAGACCACGTGTAACTTTGCCGTCAGAAACTCAAGTAGAAAGCATTCTGATGTTTCATATAAATTATTCGCAAGAGGAAAAATCTGTGATCACGCACATTTTTGTTTTCACGGCTGACGACACGGTAACATGGCAACGTCATGCATAACAACCTGCGTCGAGCCGAGATGGAATCATCCAATATTAAAATTGTGGCTTAGGGTGTGTGCATACAGGAAAAAATAACGCGGCGAGAATATCATAGATATTATAAAGCCTTTTCGGGAAGAAGAGGGGATAAGTGAGGATTTTATCCTTATTCATTCTATTATATTTAAGGTATATTTGCAGTATTTTTATGTTATTTTTGCAACTAAATATTAATTTGCAAATATACCATAAATATTTTGAAATTAATAAATAAAAATCTTCTGCAGAAAAGATGCGAAATGTTTAAGATGTTCTTCCTGAAAAGCCTAGCTATAACCATCAGTATTTAGGGGTAGTGGTTTCACATAATGCAAGGTCCATTTAGATAGGTACTAGGTCGGACTTCTAAAATTTGTATGTTTATCTTGTCAACAAAACACATTAGAGTTGCACTATCCGCCACTATTTCGCTCATTATCACCCACGATAAACTTTTTTATGTGTGCACTATTTTTAACTCTGCCTATCTCTTCTGGAGTAAAGGTGTTAGCTTATGTTCAGAAGTCGATACGGACGGCGAAGACGATACAGTTAATAAAACGCCAAAATTCTTGACGTAACTATGCACGGAGGCTTATAGATCCTGTCTTAACACATCCAAATAAGTACGCCTATCCATCCACTTAAATCTGGTAACACCAAACGTTGGGGATAAATGAATTGTCTCATATTAGCGTTCTGACGAAATACTGAGACAACCACTCAGGTTAAAAGCTTTGAGTATAACATTCTACTGCTATTACAAAGAAAATTGTCGACGTTCATGTGTTTGAATTAAACTCATAAACGGCTGAAGAGATTTGGATCAAAGGACATGTCCAATTGATCCAAATCTCTTACGAGGCGTAATATCTAATGTATCAGAGTTTCAAGCGTAGTACACTGCCACGAATGCTTTATAATTCAAAATACTTGTACAAACACACACTCACGCCTTTTTATCCCCGAAGGGGTAGGCAGAGACGCACCTAAGTGCACCCACTTTTCGCCGTGCGTATTCCGTCCCATGTCGTGATAGGGGGCGAGCCTATCGCCATATCGGGCACAAATTCCAGACTCCGGGCGACTTCCAGACTCCAACATCACTATGCCCGACCGGGGTATCGAACCCAAGACCTCGGGATTGCAGTCGTACCGTAATACAACTACGCCACCGAGGCGAAATTCGAAATACTTGTAGTCCTAATTTTTGTAGGCAATCGTGACACTTAACATCAAGCAAGTGCTATGCTTATTCTTCAATGAAAAAAATGTAGCAAAATGATCTCTAACATCAATTATAAGATACAAAATCGTTAAACTTTTGGAACTCCATAACAGCATCTAAAGCCACAAACACACGGAAACGTGTCTTCGCTAAGGTTTCAGCTATTGAAAGCAGGCGACGCGTGTGATCACTCAGTTCCTGCTAAACGTACATGAATGGAATGAAAGGATGCCTCACAATGAGAAGGAAGGTAATGATAGCTTATGGTACTCGGGAGTAAATAATGCTCGAAAGAAAGAGATACTCGGCAGTGAATCCCACACAGCGAGGGAACAAAATAGAATTGATAGTGATTGTTGCCTGTTGGTAAATATTACAGATTCATAGATAGAAATTAGAGACACAATTAATAGTATAAATCGAATTTCCTTTTAAGAATAATTGGTTAGCTGCATAGAGTGTTGTCTATTACTCAGACCCTTTAACCGCTTATATTTAATTTTTACTACCGATTACGACATAATATTTGGTAAGTATTTAAAAAATCCACAGATTGGATAGTAAGCTAAATAGTTTCCAAGAAGAAAATATTTATTATAAAACCCAGACAATGAGAGTATAGGGATATTTCGTTCACTAACAATGGTAGAATCTATAATTTGTAAGTGGTTACCAAACACACAAACAGCTCGGTTTATTTATTCTAGGTACCTACCATTATTTCACTATTCTCTATTATAACGGGCATTTAGTGAAAATAACCGCAAATTGACGCGTCAAGATTGGCGTGCCTATGTTAAAAATCGTAAAGTAACACCCAAGCAACAACATTATCCATCTTATAGGTCTGCAGAGCTAATAACTCTCCCTTAATCGTTCTAGTGATTGCTACCAGGCTTATAATAGCAAACGCAGAGTTTGTTTGGCCTTCTTGTGCATCTAATTCAATAAGTTATCTTATAATCGGCTATAGGTCCAAATTAAAGGCACATTATAATCTAAGACGTTCTGTAAAAGTATTGCAAAGGTGTAAATAGGCTTGAGAATACTTACTCTGGTAACCTCACTTATAAACGCTTACAAGACACATTATAAAATCTGTATCTATACAGAACCACTATTTGTTGCTTGGCCAATTTCCGAAAAAGTGGCTGATTGTAATATGGAATACATTGAGGTCCCACGGAACACCATGTGCTAATTTTATATAAATTACAAAAATACGGTTTACGAGATATTTTTCTATAATTACTAGGATAGCATTTCGTCGGGGATAGTGCAATAACGCGTAACTAACATTGGTAAATACTGCGTAAATTTATCTACGCGGTATATAATTTATCATATTACTACTCCTACAAAAAACAAAAAAAAAAACCTATATAAATCAATCCTATCCTATCCTTTATAAATTCTAAAATTAGTGAAGATATTTCAAAGTTTATAGAATAGTAATAACTGCTTCATGGCGTAGTTGTATTGTGTCTCGGTTTCGAATCCCGGGTCGGACAAAGTGATATCATGAATTTGTGCCCGATATGACGAAAGGCTCGTCCCTTATCATGGAACGGAACATACACGGGGTAAGGTGCACTACTTGTGGCACTCACTCACCTTTTGTAGATAAAAGGCGGGGAACTGAGACTGAGTATGTTAGAAATAACCCAAGAAATTGGTACACAAAGACGCCAATTCGTGGATTAAAATAGAGATAGCATTACGAAAAAGTGCACAGTAAGCCTTCTATACGGGATTTCCGAACAAAACCGCAAACCAAACCTAATTTCGTCAAGCCTGAAGTCTTCTAGAAAACTCATGGAATATAATAAAGCCTATAAACGAAGTAAAGCATCTTACCGCTCAATTACGGTGAAATCTTATAGCTGCACCATAGCAACATGCCGCCGCACGGTCTATCTGCAAGCCGGAACTCAGCGCTGCGGCTTTTTTATTTCAAATAGAACGGTCTAGATGAAGTTTAAAACAGTTGCAAGGCTATTGTGCATGTGATTTACGGGAAAATGAGACTAGAACTGAAAAATTTTACAGTATTTTTTTCCGATTATAATCTGAGGAAACGAACACGAAATAGTTAATGTTTGCTGACTTATTTAGCATTTTTTGGAAAACATGATCAGCCACAGGACAGACATCCAGATAGAAATATAAATTTAGTATAAATATAAAGTGGCAGTGGGCAGGGCGCATAGCTCGTAGAACTGACAATAGATGGGGTAGAAAAGTTCTCGAGAGGAGGCCACGTACTGGCAAGCGCAACGTGGGACGTCCTCCTACAAGGTGGACAGACGACATTGTAAAGGGCGCAGGAACCCACTGGATGCAGGCCGCTTCTGACAGGTTGGTCTGGAAATCTTTGGCTTTGACTTCTAAAGGCTAAAGAAGATACATTGGTCTGCACATATTGAATCATATAACAATTTATGTACAGAAAAGTCTCTTTTTTTCTGACATTGAATTATTCATTATCATCCGTTTTAGCTATAGCAATGCTATGTGTTACGGACAACGAGCATGCGTTGGAGAATTTGCCTCGGCGGGCTGGCTGGAATATTTAATTTAGTCATGTGTTATTTTAATATTTGTTTGTGCACATCTGTGCGAAATACCTCGAGAAGGTAATGGCTTTATGACACGGCGTTCTTTGTAAAAATATTGTTTTAATCGTTTTATTGCCTTCTATGTTTTGCCGCTCGGGACCGTCGCAGATGTTGAGCGATACCCGACTCGATGTAATTACCTGTGTTTTATTAGCCGAGGGTCATAATTATACAATGGCACTCGGCATTCTGTATTTATTTTAAGGTGTATAAAAAGGCTGCCCAAATGAGGGACAGCACCGGCCCGCGTGCCGACGAAAGCAACGGATAGGATTAGGTTAAAAACCAATCTTCCCCATTAATCGCTGATGTCTCATCCTCTCCCAGTGACCGTCCTGAGCCGAGGTCCGTAACCCGTTAGTGGGTTGCCCTCAGCATGGTCACCTAAATTAAAGGGTTGCGAGTGCCAAAAGCGCTCACCCTAAAGTCCGGTGTGGCCAGAAAAGCCGACTCTCGTCAGGCTACTGGCCGTTAGGTCCGCGTTAAAAAAAAAAAAAAAAAAAAAAAAGGGACAGCACGCATTACTGTGTAAAATCTTGAACTGTCAACACCTCCGAAAACAAGAAATACAGTCCACTTACAAACGTATGACTGACGTTTTATTTAAACACCAACGAACCAGTACCGCTGAGTTATCCGAAGACAACAAACGTCGGTCGCCAACACTATGTAATAGTCAGTCAAAACTGACGAGCGTCGAGAGGCAAGTTCCCTAGCTGGTTATAACATTTTTGATTTTAATGCGCTCATCATTATTAACTTAAATATAATGAATTAAGGAAGAGCGCAGTTTCCTAACACAAGTATATACTTAAAAGTGGACGGTTTAACTATGTCTAAATAGATTTTAAAATAAACATTTTCTTAGAAACCACTAGCATACCACAAAAAAAATCTCGACTGTTTTAAGAACTGTCCTCAAACCAACTCCCGCGTGGTACCCCTACAACGGCACTCGAACGCATTCAATTTACTTTCTCACCACATAGACGTATTTACATATCGGTACTTGTACATACGATATGTAAAACACACGAAACTGTTTACCCTCAGTTCAATTGCAACCACGTACGAGTTCTCCGTACCTGACCTTCTTGCTAGGATTCTATGCGATGGAAGTTCTTTTTACAAGTTTGTATTAAGTTTTACTGTACTAGACCAAGTCCACAAGTTAGCTATCGTAAAGTTATAGCGATGCGATCTGAAATTAACTGTCAAATTTAAATTGAATTGATATCAAATAAGTTAAGTCGTATAGATAGATCTTTGCGATCGTTATCTTATGTCGAGCCTACCGTCTCATACGGTGTCACAGTATAGTTCAAATAGGTAGTCATGACTCGTGAGTCATCCAATACAGTGACTCTAGTTGTATGTCAATTGTCAGTCATCATCATCATCAGCCACATGACGTCCACTTTTTTTTCTTTTTTTTTATTTCGCGGGGAAAAAATGCGTTATCGCTGCCACCACTGGGGGATCAGTGGAACGGTTATGTTAGTTTCACCGGTCTTACAGCGTCCACTGCTGAACATAGGATAACATAAAGCTTTCCAGCTGTCAAAAGCGGCGAGCATCCAGCGTTTTCCTGCAACCTTTATCAACTGCGTCAGTAGTCAGATATAATTATCAAATATCAAAACGAAGACAAATAGCCTTTCTAACAGAAGTTGAGTGTATAAAATAACTTTTTTTTATTTTCTTTCCAGTTTTATTACTCCTGTATTTAATAATTCCGACTGGCTCCGAAGAGTTTTCGCAGACAAAAGCGTAATTAACCGAGCGTTACGAGTAGGGTTCCGTGTTCAGGGTTTTATGTTACTTGTGTTTGCTCGTGGCTGTACTTGCAAGTCCTTTTCCAAATTAAACTTCCTCAATTTATTTTCTGAGACAAAACATACCTACCTTGGTATATTATGTGTGCAAAACTTAATCCAAATCCATTCAGAAGAGTAAATTTCCTTACATTTAACACAAAAACAAACAAACTCACATCACGCAGTTATCCCTCAAGGGTTAGATTAAGGTATGCCCTGTGGTCCAAAGGCATCTAGGGAATTCCGCCACGGCATCTCCGACCAATCAAACCCGCGGTGACCTTCTTCGGCGCATACGGAACGGCCCCGGGGCATCTTGTTGCACTAAGATAGCTACGCGGGACCGTCCCTGCACGATGCCACATTATGGCCCCTCTCTAAACGAGGGGGCTAAGATGCCCCCGAACTTTAAAGGACGTCTTAAGCTTGTTATTGCCGTAACGGACATAAATTCCATACTTCGGCCTAAAATTGAACCTAACAAATTATATCCAAAAGTCTTCACAAGCATTTGCATTTGATCACATCGAAACACTATTCTATTATTCTTCCTGGCAATCAAACACTGATTCCTAGCTCACATCCCAGGCACAGTAGACCAATTTGATCATGAATACATGACGACATAAAGCTCCGAATAGATTGGGAAGCTATCGCCCGACTTTTCAAAAAAATTCAATGCAAGTAGATTTTGAAGTTTTGTTTTTGTTGTGTGAAGTGTTGAGTTTTTGAAGGACCCATTGAACACTTGCACTAGAGGCGCGTACTAAACGGATGGTCGGTAGATTTCTTCGGATTCGCCGTCCGGAGATTTCAATGTAACATTTGAGCATTAGTTTTAAATAGTATTCATAATTGGAGGACTAGTTGCCTTTATGACACGAGCGACGGGGTCGTCTCTTCTTTCTGTTGTATTAAATATACATGCAATGCAATGCAATCAGCCCTTTATTATATACTACCCACTGCTGAGCACGGGCCTCCTCTACTACAGAGAGGGGTTAGGCCTTAGTCCACCACGCTGGCCTAGTGCGGGTTGGCAGACTTACATATACTTAAATATACACGAAAAAATATACTAGCGTCTTTACATGTTTTTATAATATATTTTGCTTTTAAAACTGTTTTTAATCCCTGAAAAGTAACTTCAAATAAATTGATGATTATATACTTATCAAAAAATAGTGAGGAAACCTACATTCTTAATACTTGTTCAAAAATAATTTCGAGGGTATTTGAAGTCTGCCAACCTGCACTAGGCCAGCGCGGTGTGGTGCTATAAAGCCTAAGCCCTCTGGGTTATAGAGGAGGCCCTAGCTCAGCAGTAGTCAGTATTTAATACAGTAGGTATTATTAACATGTCCTTATAGTCCAGATATAGCGTGAACGAAAAGTTCTTTCATAATCCAAACGTACCTGAATGATATTTCATAAATATTTTTTTTAATTTTTTATTAATTTTCCAAATACAGCAGTTGTTACAACAAGTTCATCTTATACAATATAATGATTTACCTAATAGTACTAAACGCGAATTGCAGTGAGACCCAAACTAGGTGTTAAGACCTGCATTTTGGGTTTCATGGGTACGGAATAACAGATAAATATTTACGTAAAATAAATTATTACTAAGATGAAGAAGTACGACGTTGTTATATAATAATAATATTCATAGATTGATTTCTCATACCTATTTTCTACGGAACCCCTGAATACATTTTCCAGCCTCATAATTCCTGTGCCTCCGTACAAAAGCGAAAGTTAAAATGTTTGCTAAAGTTTTCCTTTACGTGTTCCCTTGATGGGTCGATCATCCAGAAAAACATTAACAAACAAAACTTTGTGTTAATGTCGAATTTTAATTTACGCGAAATGTTTCCAGCTTTCTCTTGTTTTATGTCGGAGTTAATGGGGTTAATATATTTATGAAGATTTTCCATTTCAACTGGTTCAAAATTGTTTTGATCTTGCAAATAAGCTATTTGTAAAATAATTAATTTTAAGTGGTATACCGAGAGCCGGACTTTGTAGGTGTTCATTGTGGGCACCGGCCAAGTAGTAAGTCGGATTCGACGGTTGGGTTTAAAGGTGGCCCTCGAGAAAACCGAGGCCATTTGTTTCCACGGGCCTCGGAGAGGGCCACCGGCCGGTGCCCACATCGTGGTTGAGGGGGTGCGGATTCCCATCGGCAAAGATATGAAATATCTAGGCTTAGTCTTAGATAGCCGATGGAAATTCCGCGCCCATTTCAAGAAACTGGGGACGAAACTGTCTCGGGCAGCGGGCGCTCTTTCCAGCCTGCTGCCCAACCTGGAAGGTCCTGGCATCCCTTGCCGGAGGTTATATCACGGAGTCGTGCGGTCCATGGCCCTCTATGGCAGCCCCGTTTGGGCTGACTCCCTGAACCGCCCCTGCGTCGCCCTCCTGCGCACTCCGCAGAGAGCTTTGGCGCAGCGGGCGATCAGGGCGTACCGCACGGTCTCTTTCGAGGCGGCTTGTTTGTTGGCCGGATTCCTGCCCTGGGATCTGGACGCCAAATCCCTCTCCGATGTCTTTCATTGGCGGGAGGAGGCGTCCAGTCGCGGGCAACATCCGGCCCTGAAGGAGGTGGAGGCCATGAGGGCCTCCCTACGGCGAGCCGCCGTGGAGGAGTGGCGTCTCAGGCTGGAGGCCCCGTCAGCGGGGCTCAGGGTCGTCACGGCAGTGCGTCCTGTCTTTGCCGAATGGCTGGACAGGCGCCACGGTGCGGCAACGTTTCGCCTGACGCAGGTGCTCACCGGGCATGGCTGCTTCGGTGAGTTCTTGTGGCGGGTAGTGCGGAAGGAGGTGTCGGCCGTGTGTCACCACTGTGACAACTGCCCGCTGGATACGGCCCAGCATACGTTAGAGTTTTGCCCAGCCTGGGATGAGGAGCGCAGCGCTCTCAGAGCAGTCGTCGGAGGAGACCTCTCGCTGCCGGCCGTGGTCGCTTCCATGGTCGACAGCCGGAGGTCCTGGCGTGCGGTGGCACACTTCTGTGAGGTGGTCCTCTCGCGGAAGGAGAGTGCCGAGAGGGATCGGAGGCGTGGAGATCCCTCCCGCCGCCAGACGAGACGTAGGAGGCGCCGGGTGGACGACTGACCGGCGTCTTCCGCCCTGTGGATTGGGGGCGTTTGGAGAATTCCACCACGGTATCCCCTGCCTGTCGTAAAAGGCGACTAATAGGGGCCACCGGGGGTCGCAGGCGGGCGGCAGGGGGCTGTCCGTCTTTAATTTTTGTGATCTATTAGCACATTGTAGCGATCCCTGTGATGGACGGCAGCGTGGCTGGTAGGCCTCACGCTGCCATTGACGCCGAGGGCGTCCTTCGGTGCGTGGGGGCTCCTGAGCCCCCCCACAACAGGAGACGGGCCGCACTAGGCGGCAACGCGCAGGGGCGGCTGCGGACGACAACTTAGACACTCCCGTCAGAGGAAGCCCGCAGCCGTCCCTAATGCGCCGAAGATGGCCACCGCGGAGTTTTGGTTGGTATGCCGTGCGTTGTACATAGGTTAGGGACTCGGCCCGGCGGTCGCCCGATGGTTACATCTCTCCGGGCGGCTCAACGCCGGGACGTAAGGCACGGTGAACCCAACATAACCGCTCAGTCGCCCCCCCTTGAAGGCTGGGCGGTAGTAATAAGTCACTTTCTCCGCGAAAAAAAAAAAAAAAAAAAAAAAAAAGGTGTTCATTGTCTATTTCTATCGTTAAGCAGCATCGTTTTAATCCGGGTTGCCGGCCATTTTGTCCTCTGAATACTAGAAGAAAATCACTACACGATGACGAGAGAGTTATTGACCATTTTGTAAGTCTAAAATTTTTATTGTTGCTACTTCTTATAGGCTGTCGAGTCTCTTACCTACAAATAAGAAAATAACTCGCCATTATGTTTAAATAGTTAATTATTTGTGGTTGTATTATCCCGAAATTACTTCATTTAGATGTTAAAGAAAATGAATAATTAGTAATTGTTCCTATTTAATATCGTGTGACTTGTACCACGGCCCAAAACGATATAATTCGGTGCTGCAACGCGCTGCTCGTCGCAGAAAAAGCATCAAAGGCATTGTAAGTTAATACTGGATTACATTTTAAAACGTCGGCTGGTGACATTCTATTTCCTTCTATGTCACTGACCTCTATTATACTAGTGCGTACTAGTATAATAGAGGTCAGTGTTCTATGTCTGACAGCTTTGTTTTTTATTGTGCAAGAATAACGAAAAATATTTCTCGCAATAGCATCGCCTTCTTGGATTTCAATGGGGATGAGCTCGGCAATATATTTTAGTTTGTAACTTTTATCAAAATTGTCTTATATGCCTAAAGTCTAATTAAGATCGAGAAAGTTTTGCTATCAATAATTGTACGCAATAATTGTCAGGAGATTACTGCATCATACTGTTCAGACGCTGGCGATGGTTTTTTAATATCGGTCAAAAGCTACGAATACGATTATCAACTCCTGGCAGCAATAATCGCACGCGATCATCGCTAGAAGTAATCGTCAGGAGCTTATTGCGTCCACCCTGTGGATTGGGGGCGTTTGGAGAATTCCACCACGGTATCCCCTACCTGTCGTAAAAGGCGACTAACAGCAGGGGGCTGTCCGTCTTAGATTTGTGTTTTTCTTTTAGCACATTGCTGCGATCCCTGTGATGGACGGCAGCGTGGCAGGTAGGCCTCACGCTGCCGTTGACGCCAAGGGCGTCCTTCGGTGCGCGGGGGCTTCTGAGATCATACTTTCTGGATACAGCCGAGAACGAAAAACACGCATGCGATAATTTCGTATAAGAATCTCCCGAGCAACTTTCTCATTCACTACCACTGTTTACATAATATCATTATTTTTGCCATGGCAATATGACCCCACTGACCTGATAGTAAGCGGAAAGGTCCAGACAGAGTGTCGACTGACGAGCGACGATTATCCTCCGTCAGAAGACACAATATTCCCGGCCTGTCTCAAATTCTGTAAATTTTTCTTGAACTTGGGAATAACATACTTACATTTTTTTATGTAGATGTCAAACATGATTATTGTTTAGCTCAAGCAAGAATTGCAAGTCACGACGCGGGCGAGTATTGCCTCACCATTGCAAATGTTTATACCAGTCAATATTTTATGTCCTTTCAAACATCGTAGCGGCAAGAAAATTGCTCCATCTAAATGAGGCTTTAGACGCAAAGACTGTCAACTTTTTGGTGAAATATAATACAGTTTTACAAAACTGACAGTTACTTCAGCAGTACCTTAGATTCCGATAATAGTTTTATAGGCTTTTGGTTCGATTTCCAGTTCGGGGAAAAAAGTAATTTTCAATTTGAATATGATAGACTTCTTATCATACCACAAAATATATTAATATAATATCACAGTATGCAATGTATGTGTGCACTTTCCGCCTCTGCCTAACGCCTCAGCGGTAAAGAGCTTAAATTGAATATCATAAAGGAGATCCAACTGCTTAAGCATTCCGACAAAGGATGCTAAGAATAACAGAAGAAAGATTTGTTACCAACGCGACGTTTAAGGAAGTATCGCAGTATGGGATAGGAACAAAGGCACACAATAGCACCATTATTGTTACTATTAGTGTTCTAAAAACATGATAAGCCATGGTTAATGCAAAAAGGATCTTTTGTTACTGGTGCGGTAATCTACTATTTACTAATAACGAGGTGTTATGAGAATTTAATGTTTGGGAGTGACTATCACCGCGCATCACCTTACACCGGCATATCAACCAAAACCCGCGGTGGTCTTCTTCGATGAATATGAGACTGCACCGGGGTACTTAGTTGTGTTGGATTTCAGTGAAAACAAACCAATATTCAGAGATTACAAATTTTATTTATAGAACGATATAGTGCCGTTACAGAGGAAGAGGAACAGAGAGAGATACCAGATTACAAAAGAAAAGGAAAAAACTACACCCACAGTGTTGCCAATATATTGAATCTTAATTGTTATAATTGCGTTTATATTTTAACAATGTACCAACAAGTTGCGGGTCCACGCCTGTGAAAGTCCATCCGAAATAAAATACCCACGGGACAAAATTATACGATAATCGTAAACTAAGCATAAAATCACTTGAATAACAAATTATCAAGTCTCTAAGGAATTTTATTCCTTTAGGGAACCATCGTTCACTATTTTCCGACTGTAATGATTTAAGGACGTTTAAGAAAGCCTATTCCTCAAAGGACGGGAATTGCTGTCCGTTATTGAAATTTATGTTAGATATGGCGATAAAATCGCTCCATAACATCATTTGCCGAAGGCGATAAATGCCTGCACCAATTGCACCTCAGCCTCCACCTTGATGGAAGATGTATGTAACATAGTACAAATCTACAACATCCATTTCAAATATTTCGCAATATGTGCCGTGGCTCAGAGAATTTCAATAACAACAGACTGACAAGTATTATGAAGAGAAAGGAACAATGGAAACAATGTTTCCATACAATATTATAAGTAAGCCCGTGTTATTGTGATAAATCTTTTATACCATCCTTCGAATATCTGGAGCTCCTTCATCCCATCCTCTAATTAAATATGTTCTAGATGTTCTATTTCTATTGCTTTTTATGTCGATTATAATCAACTTTCAGATAGACTTGAAATAGTTGTTCAGTTAAAACGAAGTATTTTTCCAAAATTGCTTCTCCCATTTTAATCGCCATCTGTACTAATATAGGTATAGAGAGGTAAAGTTTGACAGTTTGTTTGTTGGAATTAATCTCTGGAACTTCTGTACCAATATCGATGAAACTTAGTACGGCGATAGATTCAGACGTGTAAGGAACAATGAAAAACTATTATGTTCTGGTTCGAAGGACCATGTAGTGTGCAGTAACACTATCAGGCGAGGAAGAAAAATGAGGTGGTTGTTCATGAAGGTGACGGACGGAGATACGAACAGTGTGTTCTAGGATTCTATACCGGTTTGAATAGAAGCCCGGAGTTTAGAAGTGTGGCCAGTAAATGGTAATAAACTTGCCTCTTATTACAAAGGACCTAAGATGTAAGCAAAATGCGAATCTGCCATCTCTACTTACGAAATAGATAAAGTCGTAAAATTATTCAACTTAGTACTTTGCCTATGAAAATATTTACCGTCTCAAGCATTTGAAACGCATTACAAAGTCAGTGCATTAAACAGTGAGAAATATATGAAATGCAGATAATACTGCAGAAGTTAAAGGTCGAATTAACATAGGGTGAAGTTAGCGCGGATAACTTAAACCTAACTTAACTTGCAAGTTATAACTAAGTTAAGTCTGCAGATCTAAGTTAATTACTTAAATTTGGTTAGTCGAAAGCTCGTTAGCGACGGTAGTTACAGCTAACATTAGAAAGCTTGGATATGAGAAAACTTTTGTTATACCTCATATTTATTGTTAATTGTTGTTTGTAATTGCTATTATGAGTTCACGTTATTATTGCTAATATGCTCAAAATTGCCGAGGGAAATGAAAATGGATGAAACCGTGTGTGAAAACTAAAGATACTTGTATTCAAATAATCACCGATATTTCCCTTACGGCTCTTACTTGAGGCTTGAGAGTGAAAGGGACAAAATAAGAACTCTAATTATTAGTGTGACATTATTAGATGCAATGCTGGGGTCTCAGGTTCGATCCCCGGGTCGGGCAAAAGTGATGTTGGATTTTTCTATTCGGTATCAGCCCGGAGTCTCTAATTTGTGCCCGATATGGCGATAGGCTCGCCGTCTATCACAACATGGGACGGAATATGCATGGATAAAAGTGGGTGTATTAGATGCGCCTCTGCCTATCCCTTCGGAGATAAAAGGCGTGAGTGTGCGTGTGTATAATGCAATATAGACCCCTCATAGCGTACAGTACTTCTTGGTAGTTCAGCGCCTGCGCGGTGCCTTACGTCATGGAGACATCTTCGCAGATTAAATTATGTATTTACAGCATACGAGACATGATTGATGATCTTAATCGAATGGGGTAAGTACAGGAATGAAACGAAATTATGAAAATGTAAGGTGTTACAGGTACCTTAAGCTTTTATAATTTAAACTGATGAGATATGCAATTTATCATGGTTTTATTGATTCAATTATGTGGCGTACTTGGGTTATATGCCGTGGCGTCTTGAATTCGATTCTGGTGGGCAAATACTTTATTCTTTACTTTACGGTATAAACCCAGATTGCGCGGTATTTGTGACCGTTGGTGATAATTTCACCTAGCACGTCATTAAATAAATAAAATAAAATAAAATCATTTATTGATCAAGTAGGCTTATAAAAAAGCACTTATGACAAGTCATGACAAGGTATAGACGAATAACAAAGGTACATATACCAATTAAATAATTTAAAGTACCTACATTAAATAATGAATAACCAGCACGGGCTGATAGGTACAGAGGACACGGACATTGGGGACGGGAATAGGGCTAGGTAAGGAGAAGTGGAGCTGATATAAAAGAAAGGGAAGGAGTATCTTTACATTACGAGGAAAGGAAACGCCACAGTCCTCGCAGGCGAGGATAAAAAGGTCCTAGCCTAGCTAACCTACCAGCCTTTCACTAGCTACCTAAGCGATGACGACCTGAAGAAGGAAGGCAGAAAGAAACTGCGGGCCTAATTTTTTCGTCATCAATTGTCATGATTATCGTCATTTTTTGTTATATGTATATTTTACAGTATTGAGCATTGAGCGGAAATTATATTTTGATGGATATCTTTTATTTGATCGAAAATCAGCTCTAGAAACTTGAAAGCCGAGCGGATGTCCTTCAACGAGGTTCAAAGAAGTTTTTTACGGAAGGCAGCGCCTTGGCTGTGCCCATTGCATTGCCGACGCCAATGGGTGGCGGTGATCACTTACCAAGAGGTGGGCTGTTAGCTCGTCTGCTTTTAGAGGCAATAAAGAAAAGGCAGACAACGAGTAAACGACCAATATTTCTAAGATTGGATCGGCCATGATA
Organism: Sphinx pinastri; assembly: GCA_947568825.1. Taxonomy (NCBI): domain Eukaryota; kingdom Metazoa; phylum Arthropoda; class Insecta; order Lepidoptera; family Sphingidae; genus Sphinx; species Sphinx pinastri. The sequence continues at coordinate 1,791,650 of OX387617.1, forward strand.
GCACTATCTCATACATAATTTCCCCATAAATCGTTTAGTAGCTAGTACGGAAAACAAATTGACCTATCTTACTATATCATCATGTTCCATAAGATTAGCAATGCACTTTATAAAGGCCTGTTCCACAACTTTTGGGATAAAGCTACTAAGCTAAATGTATAAGCTAACCAAATACAAAAGTCACACTCTAATCTATGCTCCCAAATAAATGGTAATAAAATGAGTACTATCTACATCAGCTTTTTAATACGATAACTGTCAAATAAAATTTACTTTGACGATATAGTTGGGAATGGAACAGTCTGCCGAGACAATGTCCGCAGGTTTAAACCCAAGGCACACACCTCTGACTTTTCAAAGTTACGTGTGTATTGTTTATCAATTATCGTTCGCTTTAACGGTGAAGGAAAACATCGTGAGGAAACCTACATACCTGAGAATTCTCCATAAGATTTTCGAGAGTATGTGAAGTCTGCCAACCCGTACGAGGCCAGCCTGGTGGACTAAGGCCTAACTTCTCCTCGTAGTAGAGGAAGCCCGTGCTCAGCAATGGACAGTATACATATTATAATACAGGGCTGATTGCATTGCATTGTCTTGCACTTATTCCCTGCATATTTTTACTTTAGACAAGCATTTTTCTGGAAACTCAGGTATTTAGGTACCCTAGAGGAATGCCTATCCTCCATTTATAAATGGTAACCCTACCATCAGGCGAGCGGTATGCTCGTATTGTCATTCAATTGCACAAAAAACTCGCCTAAGTAAATTTTTTATGTTCTAAAATGTAATATTAAAATTGCCACCTGCCCCACAGCCGACCTGTTTCGAAAATAATATTCTTGTAAGTACCTACATGCGTATTTATAACCGCGATAGTAATGCATATCTCGAGTTTTCAAGGAGCAGGGTTCAAAATTTTATTACTTTATTTACAATATATTAATTAATTTCGCAATCATTGAAATTTCCAAGTAATAAAGTGTAGCGATAATGTATATTTATTTACCTATACAATTCCATTTAAGATACTGAGTCTTGTTTAATTTAATACTGCGCCTCGCTTATTTAACATCGTTCTTCAAAGCTTGATAATCCTTATCCTTCCTTAGATCCTTACATAGTATAAACCTAAGTCACCCGCCGCCTCAATACGCGATAAACGCAAAATCTACGGAAAGGATTTCGATGAAATTTGGTATGGAGTTACAAACTTTGACACCCCTTTTTACCTCCTTGGGGGTTGAATTTCGCAAAATCCCGTCATAGTGAACACCTACGTCCTAAAAGGAACCCCCATGCAAGAGGAGACTCCTAACACTTGTAGTTTCTGAGATTTCGTGATAAGTGAGTGAGTGACCTTTCGTTTTTATACACATTGATTAAAGATGTAGATATGTCACTACAAAGCGCAATCTAAAGACTTCAAATTGTCCCAATTGGGACGATTGAATACGTATAGGTGACAAAAACTAGCTGTCTTTTTGTTCGTACTGGTATAAATACCTTAGTTAACTCTTTCACATTACATATTAAAATGTCAAGAATGTGTATAAGGCGTTCGAAACACTATTTGATTAATCATATATATATATATATTACTCTGCTTCCACCTCCCTTATCCCACTCCATGTTGGGGTCGGCCCAACATATCCAAGGATATTGCAGAGGGGTTTAAGTTAGTTTACATACGACGGCCTACCTGACGCCAACTCTGAGGGGTAAACACACTCTCTTTAGGTTAATTGAAAAAGGATTGAAATGAATCTTATATTATTCAAAAGGTTCTACGCCGCAGAGCGAGGAAAAGGTGTGTAATGACTAATGTGTATGTATCATTACGGAAAAGGGAAGTTTAACTTCACCATAAAAAACACAGCTATGTTCCACAATTTCAATGATAAAGTTCTACTACGGTAAAATGCACTGGACATTTAGTTAGGCAGGCCGGGTTTTTTAATACATCAATGGGCAGGACGAAATAATTCTAGTGATTGCTGATACAATCAATGTATCTACCTATCTCTAGTTGGTCAACACTTACTGGTCATGAACAATTTGCGGCAAGAGTACCAAGAAAAAATACTTCAAAATTAAAGCATCACTAGGAAACTTAACATGTATATGGTGTTATCAATAATAACTCAATAAACTGATGAACAGAAGTTTAATTATGTCACATGCGTTAAGATAAACTGAAATTCATTGCATATGATATAAGAGAGCTACAACGACCTCTCGCGTCAGTACATTCTGGTCTCCAAAATGCATCGGATCTTAGCTCTGCTGTCGGTGCTCGCAACCTCGGAGGGATGTCGCGTGCCGTGCCACTGGAAAGATCCTAAACCTCTAGTGGACTACTACGACAGTGTGGCCACGAAGCTGATTGCGTTGGACCAAATGTTGATCAACCACTGCCGCTCTAACAACGTACCAGAAGACGTCAAGTACTTCCACAAAGATAACGTGTTCAAAATTATCATCCCATTACCAGGATTCGAATCAAGTGACTTCATCGTGAAGGCTGGACGGCGGCTGCTCTTCGTCAACGCTTGTAACTGCGACGAGAGCCTCAAATATTCTGATATCAGATTTATCCCTGACTACCTCTCGTTGAGTCACGGCAGATGGACTTACGAGGAAGATGAACTCACCATAACTATACCTTACTCTTCAGGGAGCCTAGGTTCTGAACACAGCCTTGATTTCAATAATAGAAACCTTCAAAATGGGGTAATAGTTTTAAGGAGAGGGGAGGTGTGCTGTTCTTCATTGACTGCCTTTAGAAGCAAGAATAGACGAAATTAGGAACCTTGGACTAATCTGCTGCAGAAGCCACGAAGGCAAGCTGAGTACAACTGTAAAAGATAAGCCAATGATTTTTTTTCTTATAGAACGTAATTTTACATAATACAATATTTAAATTCAATGCATATTGTAAATGGATTATTAAATGCATTTAGTATTGAAACTTTGAGCTCCATTGATTGCATCTGATAAGATTGTTTAAAGCTTCATTGGCAAGACTAGCTAGGTGCTTTATTTATCATTGCTTACCATCAGCAACCGGCATGCTAGTCTCGTCATTCAGTACTAATAAAAATCCCACCATAATGGTTCATTCTAACGCGCCGCATTCCGGCCTCAGTTGGTGTATATCCAATAAGGCCGGCATTATTCCGACGCAGACGATGCAGTCAAAGACTCGACGATAGCCGACATTATATTCGAACAACAAAACACTAAACAATATGTCTCGTGAGACAAAGGATTTAAGCTTCGCAAGAAGTATGCATATTTATAGTATGTTATGCATTCTGAATGTCACAGAGCCGATAACAATTCAATAAAATAAAGAAAGTCAACTTACTCAGAACGTTTCAGATAAACATAGTTTATGGTCGTTTTGTTGTACTATAATCAAGGAGCCGAGACCTCTCGCGTCAGTACGTTCTACTCTCCATCATGCGTCGCGTCTGGGCTCTGCTCTCGATGCTGGTAATCGCCCAAGGTTGTTTGCCATGCCACTGGAAAGACGCGACAAATGTGTGGCAACGTCACGAAGAATTGGGAGCCAGGCTGATCACTTTGGATCAAATGTTGATCGATCAGTGCCGCTCTAGCAACGTATCAGGCGTCAAATACCACTACAATGACAAAGGATTCAAAATATCCATTCCGATACCAGGATTTGAACCAAATGACTTCACGTTGAAAAGCAGACTGGATTTGCTCTTCATCGAAGCTTGCAAATGCAACAACCTAAAATTTTCTGACATCAGATTGATTAGCCCGCACCTTTCTATTCTACAAGGTAGATGGAGTTATGATGAAGACGAGCTCACCATAACCATACCTCGCTCGCTTGTGGCGCCTCTCCCAAAAGGTTTTAGGCCTCGTGAATGGAATTACTTGCCGCAGGAGGGCACAGATTGGGACGGTCCGTATGGAATGGACGATATCAGAGGCCTTCGAAGCAGCCATGAGACTTAGAAGAAACTGCTAAACATAAGTAAAAAAAGATCTTCATTGATTTATAAACGCAGTGAACGATACTTTTAAGTTGAAAGATTAATAATAAATGACAATGTATAGTTATTATTAAAGCTTTAAACTCAGTTGATCGTTATTCTTTAAGTGCGTATAATAATTATTATAAAACCCTGTATTATACAGGGTCATTTTGACATTGCGTTAATAAATGAAACCACATACTCTTCTTTACTTTTGCTAATATTGTACCAAAAATTATCCATGAGAAACGAATATTTTCACCAAAAATCTCAATTTTACTTTCCAGATTTTTTTATCATTTCGTAGTTTAGTGCGAATATGGCGTGTGGGTGATTATAACTAAGTGCTGCGCGGCTTTGCCTGCGTGAAAAAACCTAACCCCTCCAAAATTTTAATCACTAACGTTCCATAGCGCCATATGTGAGATGGCAGCGCCATCTATTTAAAAATGTGATTAAAGTAATTAAATATTTCATTCATAAATATCCACACATCCAAACATAGACACATTTGCACAAATATTTGAAATTACAATATTAGTAACAAGTAAAAAAATTGCGCTGTTATTCGAAGGAGCTTGCAAACCAGATATACTTTTACCCGACTGCGAAAGAAGGAGGGTTATGTTTTTCGGGTGTATGTATGTATGTATGTATATTTCTTTGGCACGCCCTAGAGCCTAAACGGCTTGTCGTATTTTTATGAGAGTAGTGTCAATAGATTCGTCTTAGTCGTGAGAGCGACACTGGGTACATCAAAATAAAAAAAAAACAAAATTAAGGATATTTGGTGGCAAAAAGTAATTTAAAAAAAAAATGTTTTCAAAATTCTTCGAGTGTGGTATCAAAATAAAGAAATTACGGTGATTACGAATGTAATTATAACTATATAACTTATATGTTTTATTGGAGTTTGGAATAAGAAATGCTAATAAATCACATCACACTTCATACTAAAGAAATGATAACTACTAACTTACTACTATTCATACTAACTTTAAATGCGAAGATTGTGTTAGCTTGTTACTTCTTCACGGTAAAACGGCTTGACGGGTTTGGCTGAAATTTGGCACACAGGTAGTTTATAATCTGGATTACCACATAAGATAATTTTTCTCCCGGTATTCCCGCGGGAACGGGTAAAACAGGATTAAACCTATAACTAAAAAGATGGATTTTTTTTTTTTTTATTAAAAAAACAAAAAAACCCGACTGCGGCATTATCTGCCATCTTTATTAAATTCATTGAAGAACTAAAAAGATAGAAACAAGATTTTAATTTGAATATTTTATTTTGGTTTTGAATAATCTTTGTTGATGGTGTTCACAAACGCTGTCGGAGGCATAACACGCTCACTTCTCATAATTTGGTTGGTGATATATGTAGAGCAACAAAATCTCGCAGTGAGCAGATGCTTACGTCTGCGTTTGTGAACACTGTCAACTAAGATTATTCGAAACCACAATAAAATATTCAAATGAAAATCTTTTTCTATCTTTTCAGTTCTTCAATGAATTTAATAAAGATGGCAGATATTGACGCAGTCGGATTTTTTGGTTCGTTTTTAATATTTTTTACGAGATGTACAGATTATAATGCGAAATCAAAGTGACACAGATAAAACATTTTTTGGTTTGCAGATAATATTATAACTGGTGATACGGGCACTCAGGGCCTGCTTTAAGATTTATACACAGTGCCATCTGTTACTATATTTGGAAACTAAATATCTATGTACCTTGTTTACTGCAAATAAATATTTTTCACAATTTGAACAAATAAAATCTTCTGTGTGAATCCTTGTAACTATTTTCTTTATAATAACGCCCTCTGGTTTTGAACACGTAAATTTTGCAAATGTTTACTATTTTGCCGCTTCAATGATGATGAATCCCTCGAATTTGACCAATTTATAGTATCGGGTAATATCATGAATATAAAGGATACCATACCAGCCCTGTATTATATAGGTACTGCCCACTGCTGAGGATGGGCCTCTTTACAACTGAGAGGGCTAAGGTCTTAGTCCACCACACTGGCCTAGTGCGGGTTAGCAGACTTCACATACCTAAGGATACAATCCTAGTTAATTATTCGAAAGTACTTACGTAATTGGCAGACTTTTCTGGATTGGCGTGCCTCTTAATTTTAAGATAACTAATATTACTTGCGCGCCATCTATTGACGATGAAGGTTCATCAGTATCATCTATGAGAAGTTTTTCCACTCCAACCAAGGGTTGAAGCCGGCAAAGTCCTAAGTAAGTCTCTTATTTGCTGGGCATTATGAGACTATTTCACCACATTCTGATAAAGTTCCTGATAGCCTATTAAACTTATCCGACATATAAACTAAAACTTTTGCGTTCACAGGTCTCTAATAGATATCTGGCAGATATAATAATAATGTGCCAGATTTATTTATTAGTTAGCGTTATATGTCAGGTAGTTTTCTGGAACGTTAACACGAACCGATGGAATCGGCCCTTACATCTTTTGTCTCAGGGAAACGAGCGCAGTGGAATTCATTACTTTGTAATTCAGTTCTGTATGGTGTTGCTACTGTTTATGGACGATTATATCACTTACTATCAGACATACGGCATGATCGCGTCATCATTCAAAAGCAAAAATTTTTTTTTCTCTGGATCAAACCTAAAACCTCCCGGTTCATAGTCTAAGGAGGCGTCAATGAATAACGATCGAACATATAAATTACCCAGGCGGGCTCTAGAACACAATAGACCGACCTAATAATTCCTCTTCAAGTCTCAAACATGAAACAAGCAATTAATATCCAAGATGAATGTAACAACCAAGCAGATAGTGTTGCTTACTCAGTGGGGAATAGCAAACAACATTAGCTGTTTGTATGGACATAATTAACTGGTTATCTACATTTAACTATAAACGCTTGACCCCTTAATCATTGCTTGCAAACAGACACTGTCCAAGACAGTCGGCGGGTCGCTAGTCGTTATCTTTAATGTGTACTGGGTTTTCCCGCGGCAACACTCGAGTAAAAGTCCATTCTCTGAATGAAAAGTAATTCTAAGGATAATATTTAAATACCAAAATAAAACGTCTCCTTTTTTGTAAGAGGAATTAGCCATTTGAATGTTCGCACTGCATCTGATGTGGACTTATTATGTTTTATTACTTGGTTAAAAATTAAATAACAATCTATGTCAACGTTATCTACAAGCAAAACAAAGAATTTGGCAAGCCGACCTGTTGTGACAGAGTTCATAATGATAACGTATTTGGTCCGAATAAATAATGTGATTTTCTACCACAACAAAGTGACACATCACATAATGGTAAAAGGGTGGTGGAGGTGAACCTCCAATTGGGATGGTATGTGTTTGACCCAGAAGTGCGACTTACAGGATTGATTCACTATGACTATTTTTCACCATTTGTGATGGCCGCTATTCAAAAACGGACAAATAATAGAAATAAAATAAATTTAACTTGAACTCTTTTACTGTAGATTAATTAATATTTTTCTTCCATTTTTAAATCCCTTCATTTATCCTAAAATGGTTCTCTGTAGCATGTGAATTTAGAACTATTGGATATAATGAATTTGTCTTAGTTCAAATTCCCACATATTGTCAAAATTTTTAATAACTCCTTTCTAGGAACCCTCTTTTATATTTAACATCCTATGCACTCTTTGTTATGAAGTTTTACAAAAACTTATTATCTCATGTTCAAGGAATTGAAGTAACTATTCTAGAATATTCTAGATAAATCTTGACCACAATTGCATCATCGTTAACATAAATATTCGCATTCTCGGTTATATAGAGTCTAGCCAACATCTGCATGGAAAAGTACCTAATGTTGTAAAACAGATGTTTCTGATAAATTCCAAAATAAACAATAAAATGAAAAATAACCTTCATAATGTTGTAAAATGCAGAATCTATAAAAATAGGTATATTAAAAATAGGTTTATTATTTACGAAAAATTATAGTAAAATCCTAATTTTCTAATAATAAGTCATCACACCATGATTCATAAAACAAATTTCCTGGATGTGGAAATTAAATATTTTTTTTCTTTGGTCTCCAAATTTACCGTTAGCTATAAATGTATTAATTGTGATAATAAAGACACAATGAAACTACATCAAAACAGTTTTATTTATTCCACGGGTACAAACTCCACATCTCCTTTAACATCTACAGCGTAAGTGGTGGCTTCCACGTTGTTGTTCGGGATCTCGTTAGTCTGAAGCATGTCTTCTTGCTCCGAAGCAACTATTTCATTACGTGTCGTCAATTCGATGTCAGCATCCTCGGTATTTTCCCCAGAAGGTTCAGCCCCCTCATGGCTTTCAGTAGAAACTTCGGTTGTAGTAGCTTCACTAGCGTCTACCTTATTCTCGTCAACAACTGCTCTATCTTTAAGCGGGAAAGTGATCTTCAGAACTCCTTTATCGTACACCCAACTGCCGTTGACATTGACGCACTCGGGCAAATTCCTCACATCCAAGTAATTCTTTATTACCGATTCATGGATTTTTTGGACGGCTTGCACCATCAACAATCCCTGTCTGGCCTTCACGATGATATCTTTCTCGTCGAAACCGTTTAGCGGTATCGTTATTTTGTACTCGTTGCCTTCAATTCCCTCCCTGGACACGCTAGACGGGAATCTTCGGTAGAAATCAGCGAGTACGTTATCAAGTTCCCTTAACTCGGTAGATAAGTCAGACCAGAATCTTCTTGTGTCGAAGACATTGTCTTCGAAAAATGAATCGAAGGGTCTGTGGCTCGGGTATTCCGGGAAGTAGCGTTGGCTCTGGTGGTAGGGATAATACGAGCTCTGGTGAGGATAGTGGTCCGATCCGTGGTGGATTGACTGGTGCAAGTACTGCGGTGCAGCTGCAGCCGCCGCGATCAGACTCACAAACACGAGGAACATTTTGCTACCAATTTTAGTTTATTACTAGTGTTGATTCGTCTTCCCCCTGTATTTATACAAGCGGATGCCGGTTCAAAGTGTATCAGTGTTATCGGTTCTGGAGTCATGCCGCTGTGTGAGAGAGAGGTCGTATTCTCAGAATGTGATCGTTGCGAATCGTTTTGTGTTCTTTTGTGTTTTTAAAGCGTAATAAAGTTGAGTTATGTTCGAGAATAGTGTTTCTTTAGGTACTGTTTCGGGAAATACCATCTTAATGAATTGTTTCGCGATACATCATATTGTATACTTGTTTTCAATCTTGCGTGTATGGACAGTATCAAAAGGTTTTTTTTATTATTGATAAAAATATTATGACCTTTGTTCAATTAGAATTCGTTTAAGTGTTTCAATTATTTTAACTACTCACGGTCTCAGCTAAAACCTTGTTAACTCCTGCTTTAACATAACTGTGGTTTCTCTTTCACATAATAATATTATTACGCCAAATCAATGTACAAATAATGACAACTCCAATCTTATCAGTGTCTGTGGGTCAAATGTAAGAGTGTAGGACAAACTACGATTGAATCTAGAATGCAATAATTTCCTAAAAGTTTTGTTTATATTCCTCATTAGCATTATATAATGTAATAAACTGCAGAGTAGCGTGTAGGTACAACTGCCCAATTTTGTGCTAGGACACTTTCTCAAGTTAAAACGCCAATTTTTCGTATTTTACCAAGCAGGTACGATTGTTTCGGAGATGTACAAAGCAAACAGCAGATTTCTTTTATTGTCTACTATAGTTGTATGTTGTATGTTGCAGACAGACGACGCGCAAGCGACTTATGTAGAACCAGGTGGTCGAGCATACACTTTTCTGACTGTACTTATGACAAAGAAATGATTCATTACCACACTATCTTTTATTATACAATTTTTATGGCAAAATGCAGGCCAGTTTTATTACATACACACACACACACACACTTACGCCTTTTATCCACGAAGGGGTAGGCTCAGGCGCAACTGTGCACCCACTTTTCGCAGTAGATACGCAGTACTCACACCGATATAATTTTACACAGTATGTTAAAAAAAAATCAAAGTATTAAAATTGGAGGTACAGATACATCATGCTATATTTTTTTAATTCGTTGCTACGTATCGTAACTTGTGAAAGTGTTGGATGCGCCAGCTTTCAGTAATCGACCTTTACCAAAGACATTAAACAGTATAGTTATCTTAGACTCTTTGACATCCACATTGGGAGTGGTATGTTTGTATCCACCTGGATAGCGACCACCATGCACGAGGTGTATAATCCCTTCCTAGCCGATTTCGGCCACGGCGGCCAATCTCAACGGAGATCAGCCAGGTGCGCGGGAGATATTATAGTGCACAAATGTGCGCGCAATACACAAGTGCACTCACTATTCCTTCACTCTCATAGTCCGGTGAGACGGCAATCCGACATGACCGGAGAGAGATCAGGCGCAGGACCAACGGCTTTACGTGCTTTCCGAGGCACGGGGGTATCACACCGCCAACTTCCTGACTCCGAGCTGCGACCGAGTAATTTTTAAGATGGAAAAACCCAGTCACAATGTTTTTGGCCCGACCCAGGATTCGAACCCAGGACCTCAGCGCGCAAATTGTACTCGTAACGCGTACGCAATACAACTACGCCACCGAGGCAGTCATTACGAGGTGTATAACCCTCCAGTGGCCCACTTTTTTTTTCTTTTTTTATTATTGCATTGAATGACGAGACGAGCATGCCGTTCGCCTGATGGTAAGCGATACGACCACCCATAAACAGTAGCAACACCATCCAGCACCTTGACTTACAAAGTACTGTGTGGCATTCCACTGCACTCGTCATCCTGAGACATAAGATGTTGAGTCTCATTATGTCCAGTAGTTTATACTGGCTACAATGCCCTTCAAACCGAAACACAACAGTGCATGCACACTGTTGCTTGGCGGTAGAAATAGACATTGCGGTGGTACCCACCCAGACGGCTTCTTACATAATGAGAGACTTACCACCAGTTGAATGTGTCACGTTCTGGGATCAGCCTGAGAATATCCGGCTTCAAACGGGCCGGCCTAACAGTTAACTCGTGAGGGATAATGGTCTCTCATCAGTCGACACCCTCCCTGGAGCCTCATCCGCTTACCCTCAGGTGCGGTGGGGTCACTTGGCCGTGCCAGTAAAAAAAAACATAAAATAAAAAAAAACAATTATTAGATTTAATGTCGACACCCTAACAGGGTATTTAGGGCTATATTGAATTATAAATGAAATTTATTCTCGAGAGTATCTTTGCGGCATATGATAAAAATATGTATTTTCCAATGAGTCAGTTATGTTTGTGCAAATAGTCATAGACATCATTGGTATTCATTATTAACGCAAGACACAGCTGTACAGTCACCAGCATAAGTAGATGAACAAATTCAAAATTTCAAATTGCCTACATAGTTTTGTGTTGTTACTAATCTTATTTTTCTCTTCACAAAAATAAAATAAAAGGTATTTACTCTACTTCAAACGAAGAAATACATATTTCAGCTTAACTTAATGCGTATATAGGCGATTTGAAATTTCGATTTTGTACAGATATTTATGCTGCTGACTGTACATATTCAAGATGGAATTATGAATTTTTATGCTATAATACTAGATATAAATAATATAAATAATACCAGCCCTGTATTAAATACTGCCCACTGCTGAGCACGGGCCTCCTCTACTACTGAGAGGGTTTAGGCCTTAGTCCACCACGCTGGCCTAGTGCGGATGGGCAGACTTCACATACCCTCGAAATTCTTATCGAGAATTCTCAGGTATGTAGGTTTCCTCACGATGTTTTCCTTCACCGTTAAAGCGAACGATAATTGATAAACAATACACACATAACTTCGAAAAATCAGAGGTGTGTGCCTTGGGTTTTGAACCGCCGGACATTGTCTCGGCAGACCGTTCCATTCCCAACTAGGCTATCGTTCACATACTAGATACTTTTGTATAATAATAAGTGTTGGTCCCGACTCGTCCCGCGTACTGTGACTGACTCGTTGGCGTAGTTTTATAACGGCACGACTGCAATGAGGTCTTGGGTTGGATGCCCAGGTAAAGGGCTAAAGGGATATTGGGTTTTTCTAATAAGTATCAGCCCGGAGTCTGCAATTTGTGCCCAATATGGCGATAGGCTCGCCCCCCTCACGTCATGGGACGGAATACGCACGGCGAAAAGTGGGTGCACTAGCTGCGCCTCTGCCTACCCCTTCAGGAATAAAAGGCGTGAGTTTGCGCCCGGCTTGCGTTAACATAGGTATCGGCTTTTTTATCGTCATAAAGTGATCAAAGAAACTTTATTATTTTTTCAAGATTAACTTTAAGACAGGCGATGACGCGCATACAAGCTAGCCTTTTTTCTAACTAATATTATAACTAAGAATGTATATGAAAACGTTCGAATGTTTGTTAGATGTAAACGCAAAAACCGCTGAACGGATTTGGATGAAATTTGGCGAACGAATACACCATTTCCTGGATCAACATATACGCTACTTTTTATCCCGATAGCCTGCTCCCGTAGGAAGTATTTGAATTTTAAAATCTGTATTTTTTAGGGACTTTTGCAGCAGGATAAACTTCACACGGGCGGAGTCACGAGCAGAATTCATTAGTTGTGAAATGTTAGGCATTTTCATAATAACATTAATATAATCATTATCTTAGGGTTGAATGAGAGGTTAAGAGTCCATGTTTGATATCTGAACGGGAATCCCAATATATTTTTACTTATACATAATATATATTTTTTATCAATCAATCAATTAGCCTGTCGCCGTCCACTGCTGAACGTAGGCCTCCCCAAGTGAGCGCCAACCATCCCGGTCTTGAGCAGCCCGCATCCATCCGCTACCCGCCGCCTTTTTCATGTCGTCGGTCCATCGTGCAGCAGGGCGTCCTACACTACGTTTACCTAATCACGGTCTTCACTCCAGCACTTCTCTGCTCCATCAACCGTCCGTGCGTCTGCAGACATGGCCGGCCCATTTCCACTTTAGAATGCTGATTTTCCGAGCGACGTCGGTTACTCTGGTTCTCTGGCGGATAACTTCATTTCTGATTTTATCTACCAGAGAGACCCCGAGCATCGCTCCTTCCATAGCACGCTGAGCGACTTTAAACTTGTGGACCAGGCCACTGGTAAGTGTCCACGCCTCGGCTGCGTAGGTCATTACAGGTAGGACACACTGGTTAAAAACCTTAGTTATTAAGCATTGAGGGATCGAAGACTTGAAAATATTACGTAGCTTCCCGAATGGTGCCCAACCTAGCCGAATTCCCCTATCTTTTTTTTTTTATTGCATTGAATGACGAGACGAGCATGCCGTTCGCCTGATGGTAAGCGATACAACCACCCATAAACAGTAGCAACACCATCCAGCACCTTGAGTTACAAAGTACTGTGTGGCATTCCACTGCGCTCGTCATCCTGAGACATAAGATGTTAAGTCTCATTATGTCCATTAGTTATACTGGCTACAATGTCCTTCAAACCGAAGCACAACAGTGCATGCACACTGTTGCTTGGCGGTAGAAATAGACATTGCGGTGGTACCCACCCAGACGGCCTCTTACATAATCATAGACCTACCACCAGTATCTACTACTATCTGCTTCTTTCTCGAAGTTGTGCCGGCCCAGTTGGATTATTAGGCCAAGGTAGATATTTTCTTCCACAACCTCGAGAGCGGCATCACCTACGACAACGTCTCGGGATAACGTGGCTATTGTACATAACTTTCGTTTTGTCAAAGTTCATCCCGAGTCCTATTTGTCTAGAAAAACGGTCTAGGCTGTTTAGCATATTCTCTAAATCCTGCAGATATAGAATATTTTTAAACTGAATTAAATAACAATGTAATCTCTTACAGAGATGCTGACTTCAAGACGCTCGACACCGTCAACTGTAGCACCAGACATAAATTGCTGTAACAAGTAATTAAGTTACATCAAAACTTATCATAATATGTTATTTACAATTATAATTATTTATACTGACACCGAAATTATTTAAACTAGCCTTTACTACGAGCATTTGACATCTCATGTCTGGTGCAGTGGAGAGGGCTGCGTGGCTTCTTCACTAGAAAGCACACTGTTGCACTCATTTCAATGCCCATTAATTACACCGGTTACGCAATACATTCTACATTAAAACCTGTAGACAACATTGGGTGCTTTATCATCATCTCATCAGCCACATGACGTCCACTGCTGAACATAGGGCTCCCCTAAAGATTTCCAAACGGACCTGTCAAAAGCGGCCTGCATCCAGCGTGTTCCTGCGACCTTTATCAAGTCGTCATTGCGTGCTTATTTGTTAACAAAAACAGTTACAAAAGACGACTACGATGGTACCTAGGGCCGGAGCCAATGTGTCTTTTATAGAAAACAGAAAGGTCGCGGGACATTTCCGATCGATAAGTTTATCGCTAAGACATGTCATTCTCATACATAAAGTTTGCGTTAACGATTGTAGAAAGGCATCTTCTTTGAGACAGATGCTTAGGTACGTACGAGAAACTCAATAAGAAGCTGGAAAGTCATATTATCTATGTTATATTAGACATAAGGAGCTACTTTTACATTGGTAGTCGCTAGGTATTCCTAACTCTTGGTACATTTTACTACTAACTAGCTTTTGCCCGCGGTACCGCCTGCGTGAAAAAGGTTTACCGGGATAAAAGTACCGCTTTGTATTTTCCCGGGATAAAAAGTAGCCCATAGTACTCAAGAGTAATGTAGCTTCCTACTTGTATAATAATATTCGAGATCGTTTCACTAGTTCAAACTTTTTCTCTTTATGTTATAAGTGTAGATTACAGAATTTGTCCAACACAGTTGATTTGATAAAGCAGTGATCTTTCATTGAATGTAATAGCTGATGAAATTAACAATATAGTTTGCTTTCTAGGGAGTAAGGGCATCAATCTGGAACCCTCGTTGGTGGAACGGCACGGCAAGAGGCATCGTTTTTGTGACTTACTATAAAGTAGTGATTGCAAATAATATTTATATCGCCTTCACGAGTCTTGTAACTAGCTAATTTTTCCGAGATAAAAATATTATGTTGAATAACGGACATTATTTAGCGTACTCATTTTTGCATGGAAAATTGTTATTGTGATTTAGTGACATCTAGCGAACCTTATAAAAACTTTTTTTCCCACATAGTTAACTCTACACTCAGAAGAATAACAAGCACACTCTACAAATGTTAGTACAATATAGAATCGAAAGAGGGCGTTATAATGTATACATTAATAGTCTATTATAAAAATATACATGTGGAATACATAGTAGATAAATCGATATTCAATACTTTATAAATAAATAAGTACAACATACTCGTATATAATATCTACTAGCACTAGGAAGTTTGGATCCACAGCCAAGTTTTATTTATAGAAGTAGATAGAAACCTAGATGTCCAGTGCTTTATTTTGTAATAGGTATAGATTAAACAACTACCAAGGTAGTCTAAACGTACGGGTTAAAACAGGTAAAAACAATGAATTTGCGATTCTATTTGTGATTAGTTATTTTGGGTATATTAGCATATTTAGGCAAGAACATAAAGAAAACCACCCAATTTATTACCAATTTTATTTAGTTAAAATATTAGCGTAACTTACATAAACTAAGAATTCAGGACTGGGGTACCTCGATTGTGAATAACAATCAGAAGGGAGACTAGGAACTTACTTATTAACACAGTCACACAAACATAAACAAACGCACAACCAAAACAGTAACGCCTAACCTAAATGCTGTCGCTTCTCGAAACTTCTTAAATCTACCTCTTTTCTTCCTTCTCGCCTTCCACTTGTCTTTTCACTGGTCCAGTCTGCACTATAGGTACGAGTCTCTCATTGGAAGCCTTCGGTGGGGCCTTTAAAGGAGCCATGATGGACAAAACCCCATCCGAAGATAGCTTAGACGTCACCAGATCCGCCTCAATACCCTCAGGAAGTGGATACTTCCTCATGAAGCTTCTAGAAATAAAACCATGTTCGTCTTGCCTCTCCTCATGTTTGGCTTCGACAATCAAGTACCCATCAGCTGTCTTGACTGAAATTTCTTCTGGAGCGAAGTGTTGTACGTCCAAATTCACCTGGAATTTGTCTTTTTCCTCCTTGATGGTTGAACCGGCGTCCTGGGCGGCGGCTTGCAAGTTCCTCCAGGGTCTGTAGTAGTCTCGATTTGCTTGCGGCACGGCGAGAATGGTGAGAAAATCTTCAGGAGTAAGGCCTAACCCGAAGTGCTGGTCAGCCAACCGGCGGTGTCGTGGGCGCTCGTACTCAATGTATAACGGATAGAGAGACATCTTCACTTAATGCTGTGTCTAGTTACTCAGTAAAATCACTCGAAACTCGTGTACGCGGTGAACGTTTTCACTGGAATGTCAAACTGATCAATGAATAACAAGGTCCGTAGTACGGTATTTATATTGTAACAGCGACATCTAGTAGCGGCAGGAAAGTTCTAGAATCTCTGGAAATTACAATGCTCTGGCGTAATCTGACAGGTGTTAGAAACATTTTTGATACAATGTTAAGTAATTTTCGTTTAAATGTAATATCACCTGTGAAAATAAAAAATTGCTCAAGTCTCTTATTATAATAACATAATAACTTTACTTCTAATCTTCTATTTAAGCAGCAGCAGCAATATTGACCTACTGCTAAGTTTAATGAAATGAAAAATAGGCCAGGTACTACGTATACTCAAGAGCATTCGAATTGTTTTCATTTTTATTAATTTCATACTAGAGACTCTAATTGCCTTAAAACTCACTTCTTTTTATACTTCTTGGCTTAGTACTAATTTTTATAAAATTATATAGAACCTGTACCTATAACACATATCTTCTTTATTTTATTCACAGGCTACGTGCATGAGAATCAGATGAAAAACAAATTTATATAAATTCAATTCTAGTTTAGTAGTTTAGTCAGTAGTAGAGGAGGCCCGTGCTCAACAGTGGGCAGTATATAATACAGGGCTGATTGCATTGCATAGTTTACATTCACTTATTGTAATGCATAATTAGGTAATCGGTTGCTGCATATTGTAGATAAAATATGTTGTAGATACCTAACTGTTTCAAACCACTGCCTTGTTGCTTCTTGCGCCATCTATTATCGAGTAGCAGTAGATTATACCTGACGTTCCAGAACATTCTCTATTCCATCATGTATTTTTTCTATTAGATAAAAGATGGCGTTAGCAGTAGTTTTATCAAAAGCATTAATTGCTAAACTTTACATTTGATACTAGACAAATAAGTAGATAATAAAATATAATTATAAATGACGATTATGACATAATTAATACCTACTAATCAATGTAATATAACTACTTAAATTACCTGAATAAAAGAATTTAACTGATGGACGGCCGGGAATTCGAGAAATATGCCCTTTCTCTCATGCATGTTGTATTCTGCGTATCTCTATCCCTTTCAGAGGAACCCAATGAAAGGGCGTCACCAGTCTTTCGCCTTTCATTATCAACATCACTTGTGTTCCCCATTGAATTTGTTTACATACATGGCGCCCGTATCGAAATTAGGGCGCGGCAAACCACTAAAAAATCAAACGAAAGAAGTATTGTGGAAAACATACAGATATTTCCAATCGCAGATAGAAAAAGATCCTAACTCCACGGTCACGGCCATACAGCTCGTCAAGCAAGCTACCGGCGTTTCCACGTTCGCTCTCAAGCGTTTGCTGTCTGTCACTTTACTCGAAGAGTCAAACGAAAAAAAACCTTCACAGCGCAAAAATAAGGAAGGATTTGGATGTGACGATTACGACGCTCAAGCTATTCGAAGAATAATTCACAATTCCTACACAAAAGACGTCGTGTTCGAGTCAATAGGTGATTTATACCGCATTGTGAAAGCAGACGTGGACTACCAGGGCTCGCTCTTCTCTCTGAGACGCCGGGTGATTAAGCTAGGTTTTACCTGGATAGAAAAAGACAAGAGTAACGTTTTAATCGAGAACCACGAGTTTCGATATCCCAGAATCCAATTTTTGACTAAAATCGACGCTTATCGAGCTCAAGGTCGAAATATAGTGTATACTGGAGAAATGGTGGTTGAAAGTCGACGGAAATTACACAAACCTCGATTGAGTGGGCCTTCAACTGGCCTAAAACCAGCGAAGAACACTTCAGTGATACTGCTTGCAGGCGATGCAGAAAACGTTATCAAAAGCACCATTTATATCTTTAACGATAATAATAGATACGAGAAAGATGTAAACGAATCAAAACGGGAAAATTTCGAGCATTATGAAAAATGGTTCAAATATTATCTTCTTCCGACGTTAAAGCCAAACAGTATTATTGTTATAGATAGCGGAACACCATTCCACCTAAGAATGGCAAACCCAATGCCGCATGCTACCTCTCCTAGAAGTGAACTCATGGACTATCTGACGGCAAGAGGCATCCCTTACTCTGCTGACATGTACAAATCCCAATTATACCAATTGGTAGTAGCAAACCAAGAGAAATATCCAGAATACAAAACCGAGGCGTTGTTCAGGGAACATGGACACACAGCACTACGTTTGCCGGTCCAGTATCCAGATTTAAACCCCATAAAATTTGTTCTATCATCAATAACAAATTACATTGGAGACGAGGCCAGTTTATCAACGGATAGTATTACAAACATAGCTAAGAAGAAAGTTTATTCACTGCCTGATGAGGTTTGGCAGAATGCCTGCAGGCTGACAAAGACAGAGGAGAATTTTCTGACAGAGGTAGATAAAATGGTAGACGAAATATCAGAGAAAGCAGTGTGTTTGGATGACAGATCATCTGACAGCGAAGATGAAGAGTGCGCGTTCGATTCTGATGATAACGAATAAGACCATATTGCTTCGGATGATATTCAACACATCCGTGGTTCTGCGAATTTAACAAATTGATAGGAAAGATAAGGACATTTATGTTTTCGCTCTAAATGTTGTGTATGTTTTTAAAATGCTCTTAGGCTAAGTCTCGTGATTCCAGTACTCAAAAGATGATATTTTAAAAGACTTTGAGCGCATTTACTTTTATGTTATAACTTTGAAGTCATTAATGGTTGTGGTTTTATAAAGTGTACGCTTATTTGAAAGTATTTTTTGTGTAAATAGGTAAATTATTTTTATATTTATTGAAGTATTTTATGATTATTTGTTAGTGTACATGCTTCGCGATATAAAATTTTACCATTTATTAAACTCGAATGTTGTGAAATATTAATATTATATTTAAAATGTGCCAAAGATTAATAACTGTACTAATTATCTCAAGTAACGAAGTCAACTGAATAAAATCCTAAGTTTTATGACCAACCGAGAAATCTGTGCTCAATATTATTAATTAGTGTGCGAAATTTTTCTGTTTTAATATAATGATTCCAAAACCGACAGAATTTCAATAAGACCATGCATTTCTTTCTTCCCCCGCATGCTACTTTTGTGTACTATTTACAATGAAATTCTAGTACTAATATTATGTTATGCGAATGTACCTTTCAATAAATGTGTAATGTAACATAATTTAGCTTTATTCATAACCAATAAATTGTTATATTTTGATACTCTTCTGGGCAGCGTGGAAGACAAAATGATTAACAACTCCATTGGGAAAGAGTGCCCAACAGTGGGAAATTTTTTACATGGTCTGATAATGTTAACTTGACCGTCGAATTTCATATATTCGTAACGCATAGTATACATACGCATGCTCACGCCTTTTATCCCCGAAGGGGTAGGCAGAGGCGCAACTAGTGCACCCACTTTTCGCCAAGTGTATTCCGTCCCATGATGTGATAGGGGGCGAGCCTATCGCCATACCGGGCACAAATTCCAGACTCCGGGCTGATACTGAATAGAAAAATCCAATATCACTTTGCCCGACCCGGGGATCGAACCCGAGACCTCAGCATTGCAGTCGTACCGTAATACAACTACGCCACCGAGGCAGTCAGTATTATACATAAATTTTATTATTTTGCACTCCTCTATATGAACTTTAATTATGCCAATTCTAACACTCCTCCGTGCCGCAATGTAATTAAACAAAAGTAAAAATAACTGAAACCCGACTATGGAAATAAGTAACTGAAAAGCACGAAATAAGTCATTAATGCCCAGGGTACTTGACCCTAGTCGCATGCCGTGTTTTTTCTATACAAAGTGACTCCACTGCACCGGATTAGCAGTTAGTCGAAAGTCAGTCGAATTTGTAGCGCAATTTTTTACTATTCGTGCTCAGGGTACATTCAAAAATGGCGTCGTTTTTCCCAGAGTGGTTCATAGGTGCATATAAATAGAATGACGTTGCAGCCCGCTTTGGCAGTCTAGTGATCAATAACTATCTAGGTCACACGCCCAGCCTAGATGCTTTCGGGCATAATTTTTGTATTTGTTTATTTGGTAAAAGTTTTTTTGTAATGAAGAATTTGGTAGCGACTGATTTTATATTAGTCTTTCAATGTAATCAGGTTGCCAATGTTAGAAAGGTCCCGAGTTCAAAACTTAGGTATTTTTGACGTATCAATAAGTACTTACTTTAATATTATCATGATTAGACCCTCATTAAACCACATAAATAAACATGTCCGAACGAGTTGTCGCATCTCTGCCTACACTTTTAATATTGGCGTAAAGGTAATAATATGATGCCGCCCGAACGTAACGATTACTTAAAAATAGTTTATAAATGTAAGAACGGAACTTCAAAATCAATAAGAATACAAAAACGTGATTAATAACTACAAAGATAATTTATTATTATGAGTTTAAATATTCGTTAGTAGACAAATACTTTGTGAGCTACCTGTGACGTCATAATCCACAAATCAATACTCCTAATATTATAATTACGTTTTGCGAGAAAGAGATAAATAGTACCTCGTACAATAATTAATTAATATTTGAATGACTAACAGCTGCTTTTTAATTTGGGTGCTTGTATTCTGCTTCTTCTCATTAACACAAAGCATTAACACGAACAGCCTTAGGTATACATATTTTATAATTTCTCTTCGAACAGTCTTTAAAATAAACTTGTTAGACTGGGCTATATTTATATAGGCATACTTCGGGCAATATACATGAAGGTTGTCTCGATGAAAATTGAGATTCACGACCTACTTCAGTGGAATACTCCATCGTGTATATATTATTGCAAGTATACAATTTGACATAAGTAAAATCAAATTTTCCTTTAGAAAACAATGATTGGCAATCATTTTAAATATCTTCTTACATACCTTCGAAAGATATTTACGTCACATGCCTATAAATAACTTAATCGCAAAACAATTACAGATTGGATTCTGTTCATCGGAATACGAGTTCGAATCCATATCTCAGTATACATAATATAGTATTTCGTCTGCGCTGTGGTTATTGTCTCTCACGTTACTTAGTATCCGTGCAGATGATTAAAACCTTTTCTATTTAATATTATGCATTTTGGATATCAATTAATGCATCAATGTTTGCATGTGTATCTGTATGATGCATTGTTAGACTTGTTATTTCTTAGCCGTCTTTGATTGATAAAAAAACTTGATAGCGGGTAAATTCTCGTTTAAAATGTTTTATCAAAATTTTACAGAAAACAAATAATTATTTCAACTGTTTGTGAGACTGAATGGTTTATATAATTTATGATAATAGGTAGGTATTAGGTACCTAGGTAGCAAGATAGCTGTGGTGTTCCATTGTTGTATTAAAAAATTATTTATCGTGTTAACAACTTGTTAAGTACTTTTTAATAATTGAGGTAAGCTAAAAAGAAACTTCCAATAAAGGTATCTCATACAACGTACATGCACAATATTAACATAACCAAAAAAAAAATGAATTTATCATCTGCGCAAAAAATATTTCGAATACTGTTCAAAATCCAATAAACCTCGTTTGTAAATGTTTGGCACGACTGGCCAGACGGCCGGCATCACCCTGCGCGGCGCGTCATGCGCACTGACAACCGCCTGACGTCGCCGAGCGCTGCCATTTGCGTCGCATTCGTGGAAAATGTCTATCCTGCCATTCTTGTTGGAACTGGAACGCCCTCGCCGCCTCCACGACCAGCACTTCGCCCTCTCGCTAACACCAGAAGATGTCCTCACAATTGTCGCCCCGCAGCCTTCGCGGGACTACTACCGCCCGTGGAGACAGCTGTCCCATCACCTCCGCGATACCGGCTCCACCATCAAAGCCGATAAGGATAAGTTCCAGATCAACCTAGACGTGCAGCACTTCGCGCCTGAAGACATCTCCGTGAAGGTGTCTGACGGATTTATCACCGTCGAGGCTAGTCATGCCGAGAAGCAGGACGAGCATGGCTGGGTGTCGCGTAAGTTTACCCGGCGGTATGCTTTACCTGAGGGCTGTAATGTAGATGTGGTGCAGTCGAAGCTATCGTCTGATGGTGTGCTGACGGTCACGGCGCCACTGGAGCGTCCCCAGGCCACCGAGCGCATCGTGCCGATCATCCAAACCGGCCCAGTGAAGACCCAGCTCGAAGGCCCCACGGAGAGTGGCGACGCCGGGGACTCGGCCCCGGTCGAGAACGGCCAGTAGTGCACCGGCAAGCTGCCAAGCCAAAATTAGCGATTGATTTTATTCTTGTTTACTTGTCGGTTTAGCTTGTTTTATTTAAGGCTATGGCATCAGCATTCCATTATTGTAAGTTTATTTATATGAATGTAATTTTCGTGGATTAAACTCCCAAGTACGTTTATTGGATTTTTATTAAACTTGTTTAAGATTCATACAATATTAAATTTACATGGATTACTACCATCATCCCAACAACCAAAGATAAAATTCATTCGCACCCAAGAGTCGAAGCTCTGGTAGCCACCAGGCACCAACACCATCAAGAATTTGATTAGGCTCCTCGGTGGGAAATGCAAATCATAATCGTTCGCGTTTAGCCGGATTTGCATACCTATAACCTATTCCACGTCGACTGTTCCATGTGTGTTATAATTAAATTTTAAAACCTTAAGCTTTGTTACTGCCTACTTAGAGATATTATAAAGCTCTGTATGTAGTACATTAATATTTGAAGTTTACTTGATAATCTACACTATTATAAAAAGCTGAAGCGCAATAGAGACCATTTTTTATATAAGTAACATCTTTTAACTCTGGTTCAAGGTTTCTTCTGTTTATTTTGACAGGGGAATCTTGCAGCAAATCATACTTTTGAGCAAAGTAGATAGTGTTTATAAACAAACTCACTATTTATTATTGATTTGAGGTTTGAACCTATTACAGCCTAGAGTGGCTCACAATATAATCTACTAGACGTCTGCTCGCGACTTCGCCCGCGTGAAAAAGTTTTTCCGGTATAAAAATATTTTCCCGGGATAAAAAGTAGCCTATGTGTTAATCCAGGACATAATCTACCCGTGTGCCAAATTTCATCGAAATCCGTTCAGTAGTTTTTGAGTTTATTCGTTACAAACATACTTACATACAAATTGTTCCTCTTTATAATATTAGCATAGACTAAGCTAAAGATACACTACTTACTTAGACTATAACACACACGTCCTTTATCCCCAAAGAAGTAGACAACTAGCGCTAGTTGAAACTAGCTAGTAGCGCGAAGTGGGTGCACACCCACTTTTCGCTGTGCGTTTTGCATCCCATGATGTGATAGGTGGCGAGCCTATCGCTATATCGGGTACAAATTCCAGACTCCGGGCTGATACTGAGTAGAAAAACCCAATATCGTTTTGCCCGACCCGGGGATCGAACCCTAGACCTCAGCATTGCAATCATACCATAATACAACTACGCCACCGAAGCAGACCTTGGACTACAACGGGGATTTAAATTCATGACAGTTCTTGCGGTGTGGTCGTGCAAGAGGATTCAATCTTCCTTTTTTATGCTTAATTTTAGTTTCAGTAGATATCTTACCTATAATATTACATTATGTAGGTATTTATTGCCATTGGCAATGCGTCATTCATTCATATCAAGACATCTATTCATTTCAATATTTACTTTCTAGCCATGGTATTCATTTAAAATATCATCTCTTTTTTAGGTTTCAGTAACATATTATTGAAAATCCATCGAATTCCGTTCAGCCATTTTACAGAAGGCTCTTGAGGGAATTCTGTTTTTTTTTTTATCTATCTATGTAAGGAAGGTACATTACTTATCACTAATTCTAGAATCTCATTTCCACTTCTCTTTTAAAATAAAAGGAAGAACCATTTATCATAGTTAATTATAATTTGTTTTCATGCTAGTACAAACAATAGCCATAGATTTAGGAACATTTCCAACAAACGTAATATCTTCAATGTCAAGGTTCTTACCTAATATTACACCGTCGATAATGAATTATCGTCTTGCTAATAAAGTTTATAAATAATGTGTGTGTCAGTATGCACTTTGTCAATTTACTTAACGTGTTATCAAGATCGTGAGATATGTTATTTGTCTAGAATGTTCCATATTAAATGTATAGAATGCAATTATTCAGAATTGCTGTCCATTTAGTAAATTATTTTGGTGGTATGGAATATACAACTGGATAAAAGCGATTACTTTAAAAACTTTGTAAATACACATCTACAAAGTTTAAACACAGTATTGAGGTATGCAACATGAGAAATTGAATTCTTGTAAAGATTACAATAAATAGTATCCAAACATTTATAACAATACTTAAATCTAAAAATTATTATATTACGAATATTCTTTGCAATATATTATTTGCCTACAATTATATCTCCTTTAACTAATGAAAACTAAAACGTAAACACAAATAAATGAACACAAGAAAACTACAATGTATCACATAATACAGAATTTATTGGAATAACTTAACATAATAGCACAGATCCAAATCAGTCTTTAAAATAATATTTAACATTAAAATCAATACACTTCTTCAACACTTGCTGGCTCCGGAGATCCAATCTGCTTCTGTACGGGTCCTGTGTGCGTAATCGGCACTATTCTTTCACCAGAAGACGGTAGAGGAAGAACTTTAGGCGCTGTCACTGTTAAAACACCATCCGACGATAGTTTAGACTGCACGGTGTCAGGCAAACAACCTTGTGGCAAAGCGTATCTTCTGACGAACTGCCTGGATACATATCCATGTTCATCCAACTTTTCTTTGTGTTTCCCTTCCACCACGACGTACCCATCAGCTACTTTCACGTTTATTTCGTCTGGAGAAAAATGTTGTACGTCTACATTCACTTGGAATTTCTCGTTGTCCGCGGTTATTTTGGAGCCCATTTCTTTCAACGCCACCTGGCTCATGGCTTGCGATAGCTGCTCGATGGGTTTGAAGACGTTCTCCCACTGTCTGATGGCGTGTTCCCATGGTTTGAAGAATTGGGGAGCGAAGAAATCCCTCGGAGCTATTTGGCTGAACGGCGAATATCCGAGAAGATGGTCTGGCTTAAAAAACTCCCTCTCCATCATGCGAAAAGGCCGCTCCAGGTCGTACAAATACGGAATCATTGACATTTTGGTTGATTTGCAGCTGTATTCACTTTTAGACTCCTTGTAAGGTGTATCAATTGAAACTGTGATTCGGTCCACCGCTCGCGTATTTATAGTCCTTTACGCCAGCGCCACCTAGTTACGTTGTTGAAAAAGAATATTCGAGGGGCGAAGTTTCCAGAAAATGCTACTGATTCGAGTAAACAACGCAAACCGGAGCGATGTTACTGGAACAGTGTATTTCGAAAATATTCGTATAATATAAACAAGAATTGTTATTCAGCGCCATCTTTTGACGAATAGATGAACTACATCAAACTTTTCTAGCAAAAGGTGGTTTATATTATCCTTACCGACTCGATAAGAATAAACAATTAGTTTCATCATCGGATTAAGAATCAAGCGAACGCAATGCATTGCATTATCGTTACGTACTGCATTTTTATTATTAATGAATATAAGTAAAACATACAGTTAAAATCTCCTGAGGCTCTACTATTGTCTCTAGAAGTTAGGACCATTCCAATTCGATTCAGCGGCTGCATCATAGCGAATACGAATCGTATCATCTCGTAATAAGGCTCACAGTCATCTGCCTGCTGTCTGAATAACAGCCCGATGCGAATTTAAATGGTTTTTAAGCAAAGATATTTTAACAAAAAACGTGAAGATACGGCACCATTGACGTATTAAAAAACCCTCAATGTACGGCACCCATACTGAACTCGGCTTTCAAAAACGGCGCATTATCGCACACATAGTTAAATTAATATTATAATAACAAACTATAATATTATGACGCCTGAAAGTATTGTTACGCGCGCTAATACTCGCGGATGGTAGCGCCACTTATTGGCTAGAAGTGGGACTATCCGAATGTGGAAAGTTCGGCGATGGAACATTCTCGAAAGATCTCGATGTTTCTAGAAAGTTGTGGAAACGCGATAACTGACCTATATTTGCGAGAGAGTTCTCGACCATTCTGGACCTTTCGAGAATGTTCCACAAACCCCGATGGTACTTGTGGCCTAGTATAAAAGGCGGCGCGCGGCCACCACCGGGCAGAGTATTAACGCGCGTAACACTGCCCTCTCCCAAGACATGCTCGTCCCGAGCATCGTTAGAACCATAACAGCGCGCTAACTGATCAACGTGAACAATTTTGGGTGCACCTCGCTGGCCTTTCTGTGTACGGTATGTGATGTAATTTATCTAGATCACGATTCTGTAGGGTCCATCCCATTTAGCTTGTAATTTAGGTGACTTGCCTTTGCTTCGAACCGGGTTGTGCAGCCATACCAGCGTGCCCTTCTCGAAACCGCTATTGTTCGCTTTTCGTTTATAACGGGTCTTCATCCTCTCAGACATTTGCTGACCTGATAGTCGAACGTGCTCGTACACGTCATTCAATCTTTTGCGCAGATCGTCCGCATAATCCGTTACACTGCGCGGAGTGTCAGGAGGAATGCCGGTAATCAGGTCAGCAGGCAGTCGCAGTTCTCGTCCGAATTTAGCGAAAGCTGGAGTCACTGCCGTGTTCTCGTGGACTGAATTTCTGTATGATAAGAGAAACGGCTTAATGTGCTTGTCCCAGTCCTTTTGCCTGTTTTCTACAACTTTATCATAATGGATGCTCAGGAGCTCACATGGGAGTCAAGAGAACGGTGTTGCAGATCCGTGAGCGATTTTGTTGGATCCACTGTTGAGACGATGTTGAGGGATGGTGTCGCAAATGCACGAGTTGCGCGGCTGTGAAAGGTCCCCATACACGTAGTAGAGGGGCACCAGGCATTACAAATTTTACATCGTCCGCAGACAGCAGTTTAGTGCTGATATTATTTTTATCCGCGCACATGCCATAAGTCGTTATAAAATCTGATAGATCGAGATCTCATTGTAACAATTAATACATTAATAGGAAAGAGTATTTTAAAGAATAATTTATTGTTTCGAATGATAAATTAATGATTAATAAAAATCCAACATGACACGCGCCTGACCCTACAAGATATTGAGTCTTGGATGATCGATTTATATGCGATTGTAGTATGTTATGTATTAATAACGTCGTTAAATACTCAAATTAGTATTTATATCATTGACTTAGCTTTACAGAATGGTGTTTAGTGACATGAATAAGTATTGTAATAGTAGGTACTCATGTGGATTTCTTGCATACCAAAGGCTACTTGTTAACAATTTGATGATTATTATTTTATAGGCATAAATTCTACAGTTCACATCTACTGATTATTATAATTAATAGGTAATTTGTACAGGATGTTTTTTTTATTGCCAACTATAATTGCTTAAGTCTTATATAATAGTTTCTCGCAGAATCGGGAATAGTATCATATAAAAGTTATTCGTAAGATAGAATATAACACGAACAAAATAAAAGTTAAACTTGTACGAATGAAATTGCTTAATTTTTATACTTATCAGGTCCGATATAACTTATGTGACGAATAGGTAACTTTTATTTGATGTTGAAATTATTGTTTTATTTGATGATCGAAAACATATTCTTTGTTTCTACATAATTATTATGTTCAAGCGTATGGGATAACAGTTAGGGTTCGTATTATTAGGGATTGCTCCCCTCGTTTTCGACAGGGATTAAGTTGCAAGGGTTCGCAGATAATTTTCAATTGGTACCTACATCTAAAATAATGTTACAATTTTTTTAAGAGGTAAGTATTTTTATTCCATTGAATGACGAGACGAGCATGCCGTTTGCCTGATAGTAAGCGATACTACCACCCATAAACAGCACCAACACCATCCAGCACCTTGAGTTACAAAATGCTGTGTGGTATTCCACTGCGCTCGTCATCCTGAGACATAAGATGTTAGGCCTCATTATGTCCAGTAGTTACACTGGCTACAATGTCCTTCAAACCGAAACACAACAGTGCATGCACACCGCTGCTTGGCGGTAGAAATAAACATTGCGGTGGTTCGCACCCAGACGGACTCTTATATATTATGATATAGTACAGTTTAGTTATGGTTTAGGTTATTGTCTTGTGGTTCCGGCTATAAGCCTTGTCTTCTGTAAGCGTGTGTAATAAACTTTATTCCTATTGGTCAATTTTAGAGATCGATCCAAAAGCGATTAAGATTGTTTATTTGAATTCGTTGATTAATTGACGGTTTTTCCAACCAATGCAATATTTACATCATCCTGTATATGTGAGTGTAGCTGCGAGCTATCTGCTCAGTAGTAGCTCAGTAGGAGAGTGCGAAGCCCACGTGTCGACATGTCTAAGTTAATAGTTTTTATATGGTGCGCGGTTATCAGGTGTGTTGACTTATTTGACATTAGTAAAGTTGATATTGAATTTTATCGCCTTTCTAATGGACCATTTAATATTTTTTTGTGAATACTACTATCGTTATACTATCTAGAATGATAGCATCAGTTGGAACTCTTTGAACTCGATGCTTCGTTTGTCTTGATTTATATAATTATGGTTTCGCTTTTACAAATCTCTTCATAGAATAGTGCAATTCTAATAAAACGAAATATCTTCAATAACACATCTATTACGTAAGTATACATTATTATATTTTTATTGTTTTTTGTGTCCAGAGCGCATGTAGCGACTCCAAAACAATGTTTCGACAACACATTTCCCTTCGGAGTGGCGTCATCAGCTTTCCAAACTGAGGGTGCCTGGAACTTGTCAGGTATGTTACCCATTTTTTTTTGTTATCCACTGGGCATAATTCTAAATCAACTTATATTAAAGTACATACAACTGGCCTAACGTCCATACAAGATTATAATACTAGATGTGAACACAGCATGCATAGTGGGCCTACATATGGCTAGATAACTTTCAGAGCAACTCCTGACGTCCCACAGCATTTTTTTATCTCAGTAGGTACTCTGATCACGCCGTATCTCTTGGGTCTTCAGTTCCTTCTTACTACATTCATTAATTGATATGACCTGATGCATCTTTCTCCAGCAGAAGTTTTCAGACAAGAGACCAGTCAGTAAAACTAGCCTGATTTTTTCTGCAATATGGGGTAAAATGTGATAGATCAAGTCCACATTGGATTAGGATAAGAGCAGGTAGAAGAATAAAAAAGAAAGTAAATGTTTGTAAGCGAGACTCAATACTGGCTA
Organism: Sphinx pinastri; assembly: GCA_947568825.1. NCBI lineage: Eukaryota > Metazoa > Arthropoda > Insecta > Lepidoptera > Sphingidae > Sphinx > Sphinx pinastri. The sequence continues at coordinate 1,821,306 of OX387617.1, forward strand.
GGTCGTACTAAGTGCCATAGCTCACAACAGTGTGCAAGCAATGTGTCAGTTTGAAGGCATTTTAGCCAGTGTAACTAATGCATTACGAATTATCATCCAATTAAAGTGACAAGCGGGGTGTGTTATGCAGTGCTTCATATTTTGAAGCAGTCTTCTTGCTGTAGACATCTTGTTTAAACTTAACGTAGGTATGTAAATTATTTAATCATTAACCAGAAGATCATTTCATATTACAGGGAAAGGAGAAAGTATCTGGGACAGGTACACGCATGACCATCAAGAGCTGGTGTTCGACCACACAAACGCGGATGTCGCCACCGACTCCTACCACAAGTATAAAGATGACATCAAGAACGTTAAGAAGCTTGGCGTCACCTTCTACAGGTTTTCTATAGCGTGGTCGAGGATTCTCCCCAATGGCCTTATAAAGTAAATATCAATTTTGAAACATTGAAATGCAAGTTTCACTCCTAGGGTGTAAAAAGGATCATACTTATAGATATTCCAGTAGTGCCACGCATCATCAGAGATTGACACTGTGGTAGTGAGTGATACAAGTACAGCGACTCACACTATGATGACCCTAAATGTTATTGGCACTGTCAATGGACGTAACTGATACTACCACTGTGAAGTATGTTTTACTGACTCCAATATTGACGCTGGTTATCTTTACATACCTACTTTTACATTTAAAACACTTTTTAGAATAATATAATATTGCCCGCCCTGTATTATATACTACCCACTGCTGAGCACGGGCCTCCTCTATTACTACTGAGAGGGTTTTAGGCCTTAGTCCACCACGCTGGCCTAGTGCGGGTTGACAGACTTCACATACCCACAAAATTCATAAGATGAATTCTCAGGTATGTAGGTTTACCCATGATGTTTACCTTCACCGCTAAGCGAACGATAATTGATTAACAATACACACGTAACTTCGAAAAGTCAGACGTTTGTGCCTTGGGTTTGGAACCTGCGGACATTTATCTCTGCAGACCGTTCTAATCCCCACTAGAATATCATACACTTCGCCAATAAAACATTGTATTTCAGTGATATTAATGAAGAGGGTATCAAACACTACCACGCACTGATCGATGAGTTATTAAAGGAAGGCATAAAGCCAATGGTAACCATGTACCACTGGGACCTGCCGCAGAGCTTGCAGGACTTGGGCGGCTGGATCAACCCTACCATAGCTGAGTACTTCGTCGACTATGCTAGGGTGAGCGAAGGTTTGAGTACCTACATTGAATTAATGAGACAACACTGGAGATCATGATAATTATGTTATGAAGTCCGGGGTAAAGTATATTGTACTAAGTTTAGGGTATAAACTCATCTTTTGACTACATAGGTCCTGTTTCAAAATTTTGGTGGTAAAGTGAATACGTGGGTGACCTTCAACGAACCACAATCCTTTTGCCATGACGGGTATGGAGGCTTCTTTGCTCCTGGAAGCCGCTCCAGTGGTCACCACGACTATCTGTGCGGCCACAACGTGCTCAGGGCACACGGCATGGCATTCAGGATGTATGAGAGAGAGTTTAGTCATCTTAAAGGTATATACCGATTATTTATTTTGCAGCCTAGTCAAACGTAGCAGTAGTAAATAATACAACTCTTTGAAGTCTGTGAAATATTTAGAGGAAAATAAGGACAATGGATATTGTTTTATTTATTGGATTGCTTTGAATGACGAGACGAGCATGCCGTTCGCCTTATGGTAAGCGATACGACCACCCATAAACGTATCGCTCATACGATACGATAAACAGTAGCAACACCATGCATCACCTTGAGTTACAAAGTGCTGTTTGGTTGGTTGGTTGGTTGGTTTAGTGTGTCTGTTACATTCCACTGCGCTCGTCATTTTTTTCACCCAATATGCTAAGGGACATTTGGTGCAGGATAAATATATCATGCACCTACGAGACGTTATGGCCCTCGGCATCATAGACTACCATATATGTGGTTACTATCCACCCCACTACAAATGAATACTCGGATATCTAGTACAGATTTTATAAATATTAAACGCATTGCAGCTTCGGTGGGAATAGCTTTGAACTTAGGATGGATGGAACCAGCAACTACATCCGAAGATGACGAGGCAGCTGCTGAGCTCATGAGACAATTCACAGTGAGTACTTGAAGCTCAATAATTTCGAAGATATGTGAAATTTAGCAATCCGTATTAGACTAGCGTGTAGACAAATACATTACTTATGAAACATGTTTTTAATATCGTACAAAAACAGTTCACAAGATGTAATTTTAGTTTAAGAGAAGGACTGTGTACAGCCAGTATAATTAAACGTAACTGGTACCTACTAATGTTTTTCATTGAATTCATGTTCATTGTATCATTCAGATTCATTAAGCGTGCATACTGCATACGGCCTAGTATAACTCTACTATTTCCCTAAAATCAATCATCAAATGAGTCCCAGTAGCGGATGATCGACGTCACTGTTGTGAGCTTATTGATCCTTTTACTATGGTTGATTTATATAATAAGATTACTAATCAAAGATGTTTTTTATATTAGTTTGGCTGGTTCGGTTACCCAATTCTCTCTAAGGAGGGAGACTACCCTCCAGCGATGAGGGACGCAATAGATCGCAACTCCAAAATCCAAGGCTTCAACCACTCTCGCCTCCCAACCTTTACGCCAGAAGAGGTGGCCATGATCAAGAACTCGTGTCACTTCGTGGGATTGAATCACTATACTACATTTTTGGTGAGATTAATACTTTAAAGCCGGGATAGATTAGGTTGACTGTTTGCAAGTTCTATTAATAAACCCTGTATACTAAAAAACAAAAGGCAAATAGGAAGTAGGAACCTTTGCGACTCATAGGTATCGACATATCGCCATCCTAAACCATAAACTGTGGATAATGTAGTTAGTTACACATTATCTCCTATACCTGTAATATTACTGTTATAACATCTATTGTCCAATATTTTATCCCAAATAAATACAATACATCTTATTTTTTTCAGGTTTCTAAAAGATCTGGTATCATCGATACCAAGCCATCATACGAAAATGATGTTGGAGCTATAACAAGTCAAAATGCGTCGTGGCCGAATACCAAATCCTCGTGGATTAAAGTAAGTGGTGAAAGGGAATTCAAGGATAGTATTCCATTAATAGAAAAACATAATTGTGCAGTAGGTAGTCCCAGAAATATCCCTTCCCTCTGCAAGTAACATTTGGTATCTAAAATCCCATCTTCAGGTGGTGCCGTGGGGCTTTAGAAAAGTATTAAACTGGATCAAGGACACATTCAACAACCCGCCACTATTTATCACGGAGAATGGTGTGTCCTTTGAGGCGCGCCTGCAAGACGTGAAGAGAGTGAACTACATCGAGGCGTACCTGCGCTCGCTGCACGACGCCATATACAAGGACGGCTGCAGGGTCATCGCGTATACCTACTGGAGTCTCATGGACAATTACGAGTGGATGAGGGGTTATTCGTGAGTATACATACAGCTTTTGCTATACAGACTACAGATTTTGCTTCAAAGACTACAATAATGCCTGCGTCTGTGGCGTAGTTGTATTGCGTACGCGGTACGAGTACAATTTGACTACTAGACATAAAGAGACTTAACATCTTATGTCTCAGGAAGACGAGCGCAATGGGATGCCACACATTACTTTGTAACTCAAGGTGCTGAATGGTGTTGCTTCTCTGTATGGGTGGTCGTATCGCTTACTATCAGGCGAACGGCATGCGCGTCTCGTCATCATTCGATGCAATAAAAAACAACAAAAAAAATTGCGTGCTGAATTCCTGGGTTCGAATCCCGAGTCGGGCCAAAACCACTGTGACTGGGTTTTTCCATGTTTAAAATTACTCAGTCGCAGCTCGGAGTCAGGAAGTTGGCGGTGTGATACCCCCGTGCCTCGGAAAGCACGTAAAGCCGTTGGTCCTGCGCCTGATCTCTCTCCGGTCATGTCGGATTACCGTCTCACTGGACTATGAGAGTGATGGAATAACGAGTGCGCCTGTGTATTGCGCACACACTTGTGCACTATAATATCTCCTGCGTACCTGGCTGATCTAAGTTGAGATTGGCCGCCGTGGCCGCAATCGGCTAGGAAGGGATTTACAATATTGCGGCCTACGTGGTGACGTTTATTGTTTTGTACCTAATGATTCTCAGTTGGTCCTTCTATAGCTTCAGATATTGTTATGCCATTCGAGGTCTAATTATGTACTTCTTTTGTAAAACAAGTTGCAGATTGTTTTGTATATTAATATACTTCCTTCACTGGTTTGGTACCAAAACTATTATGACGACTAGGCTTTGCTGGTCCGTTGCATGCATGTCTTGACTCCTGATGAGAACTATCAATACTTTCTAGCTAACTTTTTAATATTTGAAAATCATTCCAGCGAGCGTTTCGGTCTGTACGAGGTGGACTACAAGTCTCCGAACCTGACGCGGTCGGCTCGTCTCTCCGCCGCCTTCTACTCCACAGTCGCGAGGACCAAGTGCATCCCAGACAACTTTAATTATAATAATAATGATACTAATAACTAGAATCTTTTTAAATACTGTAGTCTTTAATTTAAAGGCCCTGTGAAATATCATACACGTTAAAAAAATCAACGGCAAGATTTGTGCATAAAATATGACGAATTCAAGTCATATTGTTATGGTCTATTCAATCAGTCATTCTGTCCCATAAAATGATGAACCCTAAACCAAGATATATTGAAATGGGACCATTTCGAGACCCTTATTTACTAAATAAAAAAGGAATCAAGGAAATAGGCTTACAATTTTCAGAGAAATCAGTGTACATACATAAAAAAAATACAAACACACGAATTGAGAACCTCCTCCTTTTTTGGAAGTCGGTTAAAAATATGACGAATTCAAGCCATATTGTTATTTATATGAATAACAATGTTATGATAAATTATAGCATGCGCTGCATAGTACCTACACATACCGGGTGAGTCTAAGGTTCACATCGACTGATAATGGTTTATACAGCACGATGTTTTTGTAGATTTATGCTCCATCTTTAATTTGTATACTTTCGAATTTATTGGTGAATTATTTTATAAAAAAAATCGGATTTGTAATAAGTGTCTTATGTGTCTCGCGCGATGACAAAAAATGATAACTTCCCACCCCTTTGAGGATAAAAGACGTGAGTGTACTGTGTATGTATATACGTATCTATTTCCTATTTTTCCATTATGTTTTTTGTATTTCGGGGTCAGATTGCAGATAGATAAAATCTACATATTATCTAGCATATATAATTGTTTTTATTATTTAGGCAATCTGGCAACAAATATTGATTGATTTTTAATGTGTTGATAATAGACGAGGTTAGATAACTCCGCCGCCTCATTATCCCGTGACAGAACGTGCAACGCTAGAAATCAAACAAAGTGAGATAAACAAAAAAAAAATGATAAAAGAAGAACCAAATCCAAAGTAAGTGAAACTAGAAAAAATCTCAACCTGTATGTATAATGAATGAAGTTGCAAGCTATCTGCCAACAATAACTCAGTAGAGAAGAGCGAAGCCCCCGCGCCGCTATGTCTAAGTTAATAATTTTTATATTGTGTGCGGTTATCAGGTTTGTTTATTTGATTTTTAAAATTAATTTGTGTTTTGTTTAAATTAATCAGCCTTTAACGAGACATCGATATGTTATAACTAGTCTATGTAAGTAACTAGATAATTTATTTGGATTGTTTGTTTTTAGAGCTTACACAGCGATACCAAAACAATGTTTCGACAACATGTTTCCTTTTGGAGTGGCCTCAGCAGCGTTCCAAACTGAAGGCGCCTGGAATGTGTCAGGTATGCACCATGTACCGTCCTTAATCAGTAGGTACAGGAACTCGATGACAATGTCTTTTAAGTAGCTGTTCAAATCAAACCCGCATCGTTTCGTTCCTCAGCCAGCTACTCCCTGAACTAGCACTCGGCTATATCAACTATTATGTCAGGGCGACGAGCGCAATCCATTACCATGCAGCGGCTGCTTATTCGAAATTCTGAATAGAGTGATCGTTTATTTGTACTCGTTGCCCTTAGCGTTGTCAGCAACTTCTTTGACTGGTCATTCAGCTGATATATGGGTCTGTCATTATCTTCAGGGTAATTAATCAACAATAAATTTCACTACTACAGCGTGGTGGACTAAGGCCTTACCCCTCTCAACAGTAGAGGAGGCCCGAGCTCAGCAGTGGGCAGTATCTAATACACGGCTTATTTCTTATTTGTACCTACCTACTCGTTGCACTTAGCGTTGTCAGCGACTTTTTTGACTGGTCATTCAGCTGATAAATTGGTCTGTCATTATCGTCACAGTAATTAATCAACAATAAATTTCACATGTTAAGGGAAAGGTGAGAACATCTGGGACAGGTACACGCATGACCATCCAGAGCTGGTGTTCGACCACACAAACGCTGATGTCGCCACCGACTCCTACCACAAGTACAAAGATGACGTGAAGAACATCAAGAAGCTCAAAGTCACCTTCTACAGGTTTTCCATATCGTGGTCGAGGATCCTTCCCACTGGACTTATAAAGTAAATATTGATTTTAATATATTTCTATAGTAGCTCTTAACTTCTTAACCACGAATAATAATAAAGAAAGAGTACTACTACCCATAAGAAAGAATTATGCTGTAGACATATCGTAATTTGGTAGAGGCTATGATGAAGCAAAAAAATGAAATAGCCTTACTATTGCCAATTTAGTTTAGCTATACTCCTGGCATAGCAAAGCTGTCACTCGTCTGCCTTCGGAGCCCAGAAAGAAGATGAAGGAAATCTTTATTCTGCGAAAACAGATTAAAATATGATATTTATTTCAGTGAGATAAATGAAGACGGTCTGAAATACTACAACGATATGATCGATGAGTTATTAAAGGCCGGTATATATCCGGTGGTTACCATGTACCACTGGGACCTGCCGCAGAGCCTGCAGGACTTGGGCGGCTGGACCAACCCCACCATAGCTGATTACTTCGTCGACTATGCAAGGGTAAGTAAAGTTTTATTTTTTGTGGTATGTTAATTAGTACATGCGGCAAAATAACTAGAGGCATATATAGAGGTTTGACATTAGCCTTTGTTAAGGTAGTCAAAGTTGAGAGTCCATACAGAATTATACCCTATGACCTAGGCGGTAGGTACTATAGTTTTTGAGTTACAAAATTCTATCAGTTTTAATGTTATTCATCTTTGTCCTCATAGTTACTGTTTCAAAATTTCGGCGTCAAAGTGAACCACTGGCTGACCTTCAACGAGCCCCGCTCCATCTGTCACGACGGGTATGGCGGCTACAACGCCCCTGGAAGCCGCTCCAGCGGGTTCGAAGACTATCTGTGCGGTCACAACGTACTGAGGGCACACGGCATGACTTTTAGAATGTATGAGAGGGAGTTTAGCCATCTCAAAGGTACCTTACATTCAATATTGTCTTTAATTTTCTGTCCTGGCTTACATTAACTACATAGGATTTATAACGTTGATATAGTAAACTCCTGTTCACTCCTCCTCCTGATAAAAATAACAATTTACAATACACTGCCGATCAAAAAGGTACATATCAATAGTTGGCAGTGATAAATTGACTGAACCAGGACATAGCTCGTCGACAGTTCATCTTGATACAAATTAATATTGAGGAAGCTCCCGTCAGCACATTTGATATTTTATTAAATGCCTTACAGTTTTCGTGGGAATAGCTCTGGACATGGTATGGCTGGAGCCAGCGACTACATCAGCAGACGACCAGGCAGCTGCCGAGGCAGCAAGGCAATTCACTGTAAGTGCTAAAATCTTAACCAAAGTTTTGGGAGGCAGCCAGGTTATATTTCAGTGGAGAGTATTTGCCAAAAAGCTAGTCCTGGGCAAACGCGACACAATTCTGACGTCTACTGTGTCTGACATATGTCGACACTTTTATAGTCACCAGTAGCGTCATTCACTTCATCCAAAGACGCACCGACCCTTTTCTACATAGGACTGGGATTCAAGGAAGCTCTTGCGCTTATTATCAACTAAGTAACTTATCAAACTATTAATCAAAAACTTTATTGCTACTAGTTTGGCTGGTTTGGTCATCCGATTCTCTCTAAAGAAGGGGACTACCCTCAAGTGATGAGGGAAGCAATAGACCGTAACTCTAAGCGCCAAGGGTTCTTCCGCTCTCGCCTCCCGACCTTCACGCCAGAAGAAGTGGCTATGATAAAGAAGTCTTATCACTTCTTAGGATTGAATCATTACACTACGTGTTTGGTAAGTTAATGCACCTTTTCTAAGCAAAAATTTTAATGATTTTTTATCCTTTGTAAGTTGTATTGAAAAATAGTAATAGTATAAAAGAGATTTATTTTCAGGTTACCAACGGTTCTGGTAATTTCAGTACGCAACCATCATATGAAGACGATATGGGAGTGAAAATGAGTCAAAAACCAGCCTGGCCGAAAACCAATGCCGCGTGGATTAATGTAAATACAATGATTGGTAGTGGGTTTCACAGGTTTTAGAAAGAGATAATGCATTAGGTTCAGCTTCCTAAAGCGACGTCTCTGACACTCACAGGCCACAGCATTATAATGTTTTATCGCTGCCCTTCAGATTCAAGATGTGTTACGTTTGCACGCCGCTTTTGACAGGTTTGTCTGAAATCTTTGGGGGAGGCCTATGTTCAGCAGTGGACGTCATGTGGCTGATGATGAGGATAATGATGATGATGAATGTTTACTAACAAGCACTGAAGTAATAGTAGATAATCACTCAAAAACAGGACGTATGGGTGGCTTTTTATATTTTAATGGAAGAAAATTTTAATCGGTTCATTAGTTTGAAATATCAGATAATCGTCAAGAAACAAACTTACAAAATTTATTTCTTTACAATATTACTTTAGACTTCAAAAGGTTCATACTTCATAACAAACCAAGGATCTGATCTCCAGGTGGTGCCGTGGGGTTTCAGGAAAACATTAAAATGGATAAAGAACTCGTTCAACAACCCTCCAGTCTTTATCACTGAAAATGGAGCGCCGTTTGAAGCAGGCCTGCAAGACGTGAAAAGAGTGAACTTTATCGAGGTGTACCTGCGCTCGCTGCACGACGCCATATTTAAGGACAACTGCAGGGTTATCGCATATACCTACTGGAGTCTCATGGACAATTATGAATGGATGTGGGGATATTCGTGAGTACCCAGTTTTCTATATAGAATTATTTTCAGGTGTATCGTAGGTATTTATTTTCTTTATTTCTATATTCCTTTGTCTATAGCATAGACTACTTCAACTGATATGGAACACCACCCTAAAAACCATTGTGTATTGCCAATTAGCAGTTGCGTTTCCTGCTTTCAATTGATGTTTATTTAGATAATATATTTTCGTATTCCAGCCAGCGCTTTGGTCTGTACGAGGTGGACTACAAGTCTCCGAACCTGACGCGGTCTCCTCGCCTCTCCGCCGCCTTCTACTCAACAGTCGCTAGGACCAAATGCATCCCAGACAACTTCAATTACTACAACTATGATATTGTTAACTAACGTATACTATTTATTTGAATATAATGCCTTAATTTTTGTTTTTTTTTTCAAAAGATAATTAAGGCATTTTTTGTGAATTGAACTCATTTAACTAATCTCATTAGTCACGTATATTATAATTAGTGTCTTACTTGTGAAAACTTGTAAATGGCCGTCTTAATTTTATTTTGCATTAATATTGTATGAGCTAGCTGGAAGTTTTCCGAATAAATGAAAATAAAATAAAATAAATTAATAAATACTAGTCGTATGTCGCTGTAGTTTGATTTGTGCTCAAGATTTGTGCAATTAATATGTAATGCCTACCTACGTAGGTAGCTCATATTAGGTAGGTTGATTTCCATCAATCTGTATCCGTCCAGATAGCGACCACCGTAAACAAGGTATAAAACCTGCCATAGTGACACTTGTAGCGTTCCGGGATCATCCTATGTAGATCCAGGCTCTAAGAGGCTAGCATAACTGTGTAATAAGCAATCGTGAGGTTTAGAAGTGTTTGACTCAAGTCATACATTAGTATAGAAAAAAAAACAAGTTCTTGTTGATACCGAGACTAAGCCGGGACCAGCCGGGTGTATATAAAATTCTATTTCTATATTTGTATTTGCGATAATGTTCACTAACAATGTTATTATACATCATAATATGCGTTCGCACAGTCGGTGACTCCACAGTTCACATGAATTGATAATGGTTAATACAGTACGAAGTTTCTTTATATAAGTCTATAATACCATTTATAATCCTAAATGAATTGGTAAGAATATGTGTTTGTTTTCTAAAACTGTGTTTGTACGAGTTTATTACCTATTATATTTAATTATTTGCGTATTTTTTGTTAACTTTCTGCGATTTTCCAGTATTTATTTTAGGAGTGCCACACAGTACTTTGTAACTCAAGGTGCTGAATGGTGTTGCTACTGTTTATGGGTGGTCGTATCGCTTACCATCAGGCGAACGTCATGCTCGTCTCGCCATTCAATGCAATAACAAAGAAAAAAAATGTATTTGGAAGAGTCCAGTCGTCTTTGACACCGAGAAAATCTGCAGATCAATGATCCACGAGTGCTTGGAGATCACACCATCTACTGGCGTTGATTTAAAGCTGCTGAGCTAAGTTTCCTATTCTCATTAGACATATTGTTCTAATATATAATTTATTATAGGCTCAGGCCCTAGCAACTATTGTAGATCCTGCCGAATGAGCTTCGCCGTCAATAAATATGTAATAACACAAGCCTTGTACATACTGTCCCATTGCTGGGCACGAGCCCCCTCTACCACTGAGAGGGTTTGTCCTTAGTCGACAATTCTGGAATAATAATAATAAATATATAAAACTACGAAAAATTACTCATGCTGTGTACATATTGCATGCAGTGGCGAGTTATCTGCGAGTAGTAACTCAGTAGTAGAGTGCAAAGCCCCCGCGTCGACATGTCTAAGTTCATAGTTTTAATACTGTGCGCGGTTATCAGGTACGTTTAATAATATTTTTTTATGATTTACTTATTTTTCTTAGTCACTATAATACCAGCAGGCTATGATGGCCGTTTTGACAGATTAAAATAGTAAGGTGAAATCTCAAATAATTATCAAAAAAAAAATGCGATAGGCATCTATAAGTTTTTAGATTTATAACAAGAATTGCAAGGGTTAGCTGATTAAAAAGTTTTGATAAAACGAAAATAAACATGTTTACAAAATATATTGTAACGAACAGAATATTGAAATAATGCTTTACATTGAGTTTTGACTCGAGTTTGCCGGAGGTAGAAGTTGTGCTGACTAGCGATCCTATAAGTGACGATCGCATTAGATTTCATTTTCAAAAATTTTGTATTTCGAAAAGCAAATGCCGAAATGTGTCGTAAAATTATACACTCTATAAATTTTACTGCACGTCACTATTGACAATAATGTACAGCAATAAGCTACGAAACTTGATGAACGGACGAATGTCAAAACGGCCAACATAGCGTGCCGGTATTATAGGCCAAGAAAGATTGACCTTTGAAATTATTTTTGTGTCATTCAAAGAGATAGACAAATAATCATTTCTGTTTTAATTTAATTGATCTTAAGGCATGAAATTACGTTGTTATTCTGGTTTTTATCTAGAAGAGTCATTCTATTCTATAAGTATTTCGATAGGAAATCCCTGGTGTCGTCTTTAAAACAATGCACTAGGACATTTAGCTTTTAGTAGTAACTATCTAGTTATTGATGAATTGTTTCTAGAACTCATCGAGCGACACCGAAACAATGTTTTGACAAGTATTTTCCCTTTGGAGTAGCGTCGGCTGCGTTCCAGACTGAGGGCGCCTGGAACGTGTCAGGTATGTTGCTGTTTATCTACTAGCAATACCTCAATACCTTTTTCCACCTTTTTTTTTATGGCATTGAATGACGAGACGAGCATGCCGTTCGCCTGATGGTAAGCGATACGGCCGCCCATAAACAGTAGCAACACCATACAGCACCTTGAATTACAAAGTACTGTGTGGCATTCCAATGCGCTCGTCATCCTGAGACATAAGATGTTAAAGTCTCATTATGTCCAGTAGTTACACTGGCTACAATGTCCTTCAAGCCGAAACGCAACAGTGCATGCACACTGCTGCTTGGCGGTAGATAGACATTGCGGTGGTACCCACCCAGACGAACTCTTACATATGAGAAACCTACCACCAGTAAAATATCTGATATAATCCTACCTGAGGAATGGCAGAGCTCATCATCATCAGCCACAGGATGTCCCGTCTCACCAAAAGATTTCCAGACTGATCTATTAGAAGTAGTCTGCATCTATCAACTTTGTGACCTTTATCAGGATTCAGGTCATCCGTGCACCTTAGAAAAAAATGCACAATTTCTGTCACGGATGCCTGACAACTACATTATCTAATAAACTGTTTCGGTAACAACAGTAAACAACAAATGAATTAGTAAGTCAATTATCTTTAATAATAATTGTCCCACCACTGGGTGCATACCTTCTCTACTACTGAGAAGGTTTAGGCCTTCGCCCACCACTCTGGTCTAGATCAGATTAGTGGACTGCACATAACTTCGAAATTCTTATGAACAATTCTTAAGTACGAAGGTTTCCTTACGTCTTTACTGATTCTTCACAATCACGTTTTCCATCCAGTTTTCGATCCACTGCCGTTTTTCTATTTTAGGGAAAGGTGAGAGTATCTGGGACAGGTATACGCATGACCATCCAGAGCTGGTGTTCGACCACACCAACGCTGATATCGCTACCGACTCATACCACAAGTACGAAGATGACGTGAGGATAGCCAAGCAGCTTGGCGTCACCTACTATAGGTTTTCAATCTCGTGGCCGAGGATATTGCCTACTGGCCTTAGAAGGTAAGTGCAGCATATAAGTTCCATATGTAAATATATATATATATATATATATATTCTGTTTGCTCGTGGTGCGTCACGCGTGGAATACCTTCCTTGGATTAAAAGTCTCACTTCTTCTGGGATAAACATTAGGTTATATATTAATCTCTGTTAGCAGATCCAGCGTCAAATGTTCAAACATCTCCACAATTCTCGCATTACATTAATATGATAAACATTTATGATATTAGAAAAATCATCGATGCCCTGCCAGATCTGAAGGTTTCTTTATTACAGTGAGATAAATGAAGACGGCCTGCAATACTACCACAATGTGATCAATGCGTTATTAAGGGAGGACATAGTCCCAGTGGTGACCATGTACCACTGGGACCTGCCGCAGAGCCTGCAGGACTTGGGCGGCTGGACCAACCCCACCATAGCTGATTACTTCGTCGACTATGCTAGGGTGAGTTCCTCTATTAAGCATTATCTGTTAACGGCCATTCTCAATTATTTGAACTTACACAAGACACGATGGATTAGGTAGCTATCATCAAATATCAGTAATTTTTACCCCCCAACAGAAAAAGAGGGGTGTGATAAGTTTAAGGTGTATATCTGTATGACTGTGGCGAAGGTCTGTGGCATCGTAGCCGCGAAACTAATTGCCCGATTTCGATGTCTTTTTTTTTTGTTTTGAAACTTGATGTGATCGAAATGGTCCTTAGCTATAATTTGGATAGATCTATTCAGGCGTTTGCAGATAATCACGTCATTTAGTTTTATCTCCTCGGTCCGGGGTTCGGTTCCCTGACGACTTGAGGACGCCTAGGTCAAACTATTACTAGGTACTTATAATACAATTAAAGGTCAAACAAAAACACTCAACTTTTTAGGGGACTTTTTTTCTATCTTATTATTCGATGTTCTTATTTTCAACCACACCAAAAACAGGAGGCTTTCAGTTTTAAAGAAGCATGATAGTGGCGAATATTACAAATTTAAGACAAGACATTTAAGCATTATATTTTGCTTACTAGCATGTACCCAATGGAACTCTCTAAGTAATACTCTTACTAAACTTGACTCCACTTTGTATATACAAAATTTGACCGTAGGTGCTGTTTACAAACTACGGCCATAAAGTGAAAACTTGGCTGACCTTTAACGAACCCCTGTCCTTTTGCCAAGACGGGTACGGAGGCTACGACGCCCCTGGAAGCCGCTCCAGCGGGTTTGAAGACTATCTGTGTGGCCACAATGTACTGAGGGCACACGGCATGACTTTCCGAATGTTTCAGAGGGAATTTAGTCATCTTAAAGGTACTGTGCTATATCTTATCGACTCACACGATACGCTTTTTGAGTATCAGAAAAAGATTCTAGGAGAAATGCTTATCAGTCTCATTTGTACCTATAGGTATAGGTCATTCTTTTTAAATTTTGCAGCTATGGTAGGTATCACTTTGGACATGTCTTGGCTTGAACCAGCGACCACGTCCGCGGACGATCAGGAAGCTGCTGAGATCGCAAGGCAATTTAAAGTAAGTAAAAACTAAGTCAAGGTATTTTAAACAAACAAGAAGATTAAAATGTGAGGGTGTCCTACACGGTCGAGTTATTCGGATGGATAGCAATGGCCATACCACCTTCTTGTGTTGGTCTGGAGTTCTAGTAACTAGAATTTTCGGTTTTAAAAACTTAGGGGGGAATTTGAATAAAAGTCTAAAGAGCATAGTATTCTATTAACCACATTCGAGAAGGGTGGTAGACGACATATTTTCCTTTTCGCACAAAAAGGGCAAAACAACTGGACTCGACGTTATTGTAAGGTAACCATATTTTTTTTTATCTTTGCTTTCGCTCAAGATATGCTCAGACTTCCAACTTAAAAAAATATTGCCCACAATATGTAAGTAGGGGTTGTATTAATTCATTTAAAATTGATAAAATATTAAAACAAACAAGTACTACTAAAAACATCTCTTCCAGTTTGGCTGGTTCAGCCATCCGATCCTCTCTGAAGAAGGGGACTACCCTCAAGCGATGAGGGAAGCAATAGACCGCAACTCCAAACGTCAAGGGTTCTTCCGCTCTCGCCTCCCGACCTTCACACCAGAAGAAGTGGCCATGATAAAGCACTCTTATCAATACTTGGGATTGAATCATTACACTACGTATTTGGTGAGTTTTTTTACCATGTTGGACATTTACACTGCATGCAATTGTTGGGCGATGTTCAATGACGAAAGTTATTTTAAACTTTTGGCTCTTGTTTCTTTTTAAATAACACTAGTGTATAAAATGATGTTAATGAAAAAAAATCTACTAATAAAGAATTAAAACTCAGCACAACAACAACAAATTACAAGTATCGGTATGAGAATCTATGTCGCAGGTGAGCAAAGGATCTGGCAAGATAAGCACCAAGCCATCATTCGAAGACGACATGGGAGTCAAGATAACCCAGAACCCGTTGTGGCCAAAGACCAATTCCACATGGCTTAAAGTAAGTGGAAATTTTTATTTTATTCCGGCGAGACAAGCAATGGTAATGATTTTGACATCCTATGAATGAATGTATCCATTTTATGCACTCTAGCGTCGTTCCTAGTGAATCGATTTTGACAAATGAGGTGTCCGTCCATTCGTATTTATTATGCTATATAAGCTATATACAGGGTTATGTTAACATTGCATTACTAAATGAAACCACTTATTGCTTAACTCTTGATAAACTTAACAAAAAGTGTAAGTTTCGAACAAAATAAATATCACTATAAGTAATTTTAATTTTACGCGGTCTAACGCCACTACTACTTCTCTAAGAGAATTCTTCGCAGCGGCAACATCACATTTTCAGTCAGAAATACACTCAAGCACACTCCATATTCGCACTAAACTACAAAATTATTAAGAAATCAGAAAAAACTGGGATTTTTAGTTAAAATATTTGTTATTCATGGAAGATTTCTGGCAGAATGTTAGCAGATGTAAAAACGAATATGTGGCTTCATTTATTAAAGCAAGACAAAATAACCCTGTATGTTTGTTTTAATTATTTATATCACATATTATAAAACAGTAGAACCGGTATGTCTGTACATTTAAAGAAATGTGATAAAAAAGAAAGTTGGTGACCAAAGAAGAGTAATGAAAAACAAATCAGCGGTTTTTAATTATTTTCTGTATGTCTGTCTGTTTCTTTGTTACCTACTGCACATCTCCGAAACTACTGAACGGATTTCGATGAAATTTGGCACACGGGGAGATCATGTCCTATATTAACACATAGGCTTTTTATCCCGGGGAAAATATAAAGCGGGACTTTTATCCCGGAAAAACTTTGTGTGAAAAAAGTGTAAACTTCTTTAGCGGCGTTGAGCACTTTTGGGATGGGTATAAAATGTTAAACTCGCGTCAGGATCACGTGGCCCCGATCGAATGCATAGGAGGTTTTACCATCCCTTACTAATATGAACCTTAAATACAATGCGTAGAAGCTATAATTCTAAACGTGTATATTTTTATTATTGCCTCATTAAAGTTGCCAAATTGCCCGTTCTTCTCTAGTGAGAACTGCTTTCCGAACTGGTGGTAGAGTTAATATTGACGGAATCTAAATAATGTATAACATTTTATGGATTCGAATAAATTATTTCATTTCATTTCATTTCAAAACCATCCCTTACTAATATGAACCTTAAATACAACGCGTAGAAGCTATAATTCTTAAACGACTACAATTTAATTTATTTCTGCAGCGTTGGTACGGCACGAGTACAAAAGAGCGTAACATTATTTTTTCAAATTTTGATTTATAAAGAAAGAGTTAAATTGTCATTTTTGTGTACGATAGCGCAATAAATATATATTGTATTTAACCACATAAATGCTAGTACTTTTATACTGATAAATAAAGCAATTCGTGTGAAATTATTCCCTAACCATTCCAAAATATTCAGAAATGCACAACGTTAATGCTCAAGTTTTCACTTCTGCCGGCACTCCCGGAGTGCAACCCGTTCTTTTTTACATTACTTTTTCATCCGATCTCCCATCTCCAGGTGGTGCCGTGGGGCTTCAGGAAAACACTTAACTGGGTGAAGAACTCATACAACAACCCAATAGTGATGATCACAGAAAATGGCGTGCCGTTTGAAGCGGGCCTGCAGGACGTGAAGAGAGTGAACTACGTCGAGGCGTACCTGCGCTCGCTGCACGACGCCATATACAAGGACGGCTGCAGGGTCATCGCGTATACCTACTGGAGTCTCATGGACAATTACGAGTGGATGAGGGGTTATTCGTGAGTTCAAATTTGTTTACTTGAATACGTTTGGGACGGTTAGATTCCCTAAGGCACATGTACTCAATCTGCGCAGCCTTTGCAAGGTCCATCTGACTTCAAAATACTCATATCTAAAGAAACTTTTACCAAGACCACTTGGACTGTAGCAACCCTATAATAATCGGGATTCGTATCCATGACTTTAGTAAAGCATTCGTATCACAATACAACTACGCCACAGAGTACATTTGAACAAACAAAAAAAACGCGTTTTAACGTTTTCGGTTATCGGTCCATTTCTTTGAGAGCTACGATGCCACAGACAGACAGATACACAGATACACACCCTAAACTTATAACACCTCTCTTTTTCTCGTGGGGGTAAATTTTTTTTTTATGGTATATGTGGCAAACGAGCAAACGGTTCACCTGATGGTAAGTGATCACCGCCGCCCATGAACATTTGCAATACCAGGGGGCATAGAGATGCGTTGCCGGCCTTTTAGGTGGGAATACGCTCTTTTTTTAAAGGACGCCAGGTCGTATCTGTCCGGAAATGCTGCTGGCGGCAATTGGTTCCATAGTTTTGTAGTACGTGGTAAAAAATGTCGGCTAAAACGTACTGTGGTGGATTGCCAACTTCCGAGGTGATACCTAAATGAAACCACATACTTATCTCCTTGAAAATAACAATTTCCTTCCAGCGAGCGTTTCGGTCTGTACGAGGTGGACTACAAGTCTCCGAACTTGACGCGGTCTCCTCGCCTCTCCGCCGCCTTCTACTCAACAGTCGCTAGGACCAAATGCATCCCAGACAACTTCAATTACTTCAACTACGATATCACTAATTAAGGTAACTATTACCTAGATTATGGTCCTTTTTACAAGAGAACTTAATTTGACAGTTATATTTAAAAGCTAATGTAGATAGTACTCAATTCACTACCTAATTTGGGGGCGTCGATTTGAGTTTGACTTTTGTATTTGGTCGGCTTATACGTTTTTGTGGCGAGTAGCATATACTCAGAAGTTGTACTACTATGTTACTTCGTATCCGTTAGGGACCTACATATATATATATATATATATATATAAATTTCGTGTCACAGTGTTTGTTACCATACTCCTCCGAAACAGCTGAACCGATTTTGATGAAATTGTATATTCACACTTGGTGGGTCTGAGAATAGGTTGTTATCTATTTTTCATCCCCCTACGTGATAAGGGTGGCCCATCCCATTTTTTTTTATATTTTATGATGTAGCATTAAAAAATACATACAACCCTAAATTTTCTACCTTCTTCCATCACCTCTAGTTTTTAAAAACGATGTTAGTAATTTAATAACTTTTAACCCCGGTCGGTAACTGATCAATTGATCTTCATTTTTTTCTACTAAAATAATCTCTAAAAGGAATTTATATGGCAAAACAACGTTTGCCGGGTCAGCTAGTAATACAATAAAAATACTCTATGTATGTGATATTATTGCTTATCGATACAACATCCCGAATAAAAGAAACCCTGAGTAAAGAAAAGTCGTTGTTCGTCCAGATTAACGACTTATTTGTGACAAACGGTCTATATTATATGAATCCTAGAACCGTATTAATAAATGCCACGTAGTTTCACCCTAAGTGCGATATCAGCTGAGATGCTATCAAATTAAATCCATCTTGAGATCGTCACTATTTACTACAGATATCAACATCTCAAATGATGTCTTAAGTCGCAGCGTATAACAATATTGACAGCTGAGTTTTGTTTATTAAAAAACGCCTAATAAGCTGAGGACAGGCTCTTAAGGACGCTATTACATTTTTGACATCTTCGATTTTAGATATTTGAATGACAAGAACGCGCTTTGCTACACGCGCACACATCGAAACCGATTTAAACTAGATTTTCCATTTGAACGAGCTAATCTTAATACTTGAAGTTATTATTTTACTCATCCATATTTATTTTTTTGGAATTGTCGAATGTTGACAATTATGTTTAATAATAATAATTATTATAATTTCATCATGTAATAGACATTTTTTTTATTGCATTGAATGACGAGACGAGCATGCCGTTCGCCTGATGGTAAGCGATACGACCACCCATAAACAGTAGCAACACCATCCAGCACCTTGACTTACAAAGTACTGTGTTGAATTCCACTGCGCTCGTCATCCTGAGACATAAGATGTTAAGTCTCATTATGTCCAGTAGTTATACTGGCTACAATGTCCTTCAAACCGAAACACAACAGTGCATGCACACTGTTGCTTGGCGGTAGAAATAGACATTGCGGTGGTACCTACCCTGACGGCCTCTTACATAATGAGAGACCTACCACCATTTTTATGTATAAAAAATAATAATTAGGTTATACATATAAAAATATAAAAAAAGTGTATCACCCTCCGATGGCGAGGCTCAAGACCCAAGCTACCGATAGTCAGGGATACAAAGTGAGGAATCTCCTCACAATGCGTGTGGTATGCGATACGACCACCCATAAACAGTAGCAACACCATCCAGCACGTTGAGTTACAAAATACTGTGTGGCATTTCACTGCGCTCGTCATCCTGATACATAAGATGTTAACTCAAATTCAAATTCAAATTCAAATCGTTTATTCAGTAATTAGGCCCCTAAGGGCACTTTTACACGTCATTTTTTTACAATATTTTATCATCTAAAGGATTCTACCAGTGCTTCGGAAAAGCCCACTGACCTGAGAAGAAGCACCAAGAAACTCAGCGTAGGTCTTTTATTGTTATATTTTTTATATCGACGGTTAACGGCCAAAAGGGGATAACCGCCACTTTACAAATTTTACAGGAGAGTGGTTTAAAGTTGAAAATAACCGAAAAAAAATCATATAAATTTTTCCTTTGATTCCAAAAGTTTCAAATTTTAACCATATAGCTTTTAAATGGTTTTCTTCAAAACTGCATTGTTAAATTAATATAAATCACCGTTTTAACACTATTTACTGTCGCTTACCCTCAAATGTACCTGATTTTACTAACAGGAAGAACGTCGTAAATGAAACAACTCACTGATCCTCTTCCAGCCTAAATGATGTTACTGCCTTTTTCATTTTGTTCAAATGATGGAAAAAGAGCATACTGTGAGTTTTTTGTTTATCAAGTAGCACGAAATATCATATAACCGACTCTTGGGTAGTGACAAACAGACAGGGAAATTGTAATAAATGAACAGTTTATAAAACTTACATTCAGCTCCTTAAAAAACAAGAAAGCACTTTGTGTGATTTTCTTATAAAATAACCATAATTCCATAGGATCTACACCCAGAGACCTGGTATATAAAAAAAAATATTGTTTTTCTTAAATCAGTCTTTATTTTCTCTAGATTATCGAAATAAAGTTTTCTTCGAGTATGGAGGCATATGTTTGATTTATGTAATGCTTTGCTGATAATGTCCGATGCACGATGTTTTTGAGACAAAATGGGCTGCCTGAAACGGAAAAATCTTGTCTTACTATAATGTAATAATAATTATTAATATTAATGCGAAAGTTTGTATGAATTTGGATGTTTGTGAGAAATAAACACAAACTGCTGAATGGATTTGCATAATATATGGCACAGACATAGACCATATCAGATTAGCGTATGTTATGCTACTTTTAATCATGGTTAATTGGCACTCGTAGGCAATATTTGTTTTTTTTTTATCTGAGTATAGTAATTGATGTTGATGGCATACGCTTACTCACGCCTTTCATCCCGGAAGGGGTAGGAAGAGGCGCAACTAGTGCACCCACTTTTCGCCGAGCGTATTCCGTCCCATGATGTGATAGGGGGCGAGCCTATCGCCATATCGGGCACAAATTCCAGACTCCGGGCTGATACTAAATAGAAAAGTTCAATATCACTTTTCCCGACCCGGGGATCGAACCCGAGACCTCAGCATTGCAGTCGTACTGTAATACAACTACGCCACCGAGGCAGTGATGTTGATGGCGTCGTACCGATAACGCTATGGATAGCTACAGTGAAAAGTACACAGTAGGATTTTTACACCGTGAAATGTCTTTCACGCGGATGAAGTCGCGCAACATCGATACTCTATGGGTTTACGTACTAAATGGGTAAATGTAACTAAACTAATTAGGTATATACCTATATTAATACTACTACAGATAACTATCCAAAGCGATACATTATGATTTAAGTACTTAAATTTTTAACCCCCGACACAATAGCGGGTTGTTATAAGTTTAGGATGTGTATCTGTATGTCTGTCTGGCGCATCGTAGCTCTCAAACGAATAGACCAATCTTGACGCGCTTTTTTTTTTGTTTGAAAGCTGATATGATCACGATGGTTCTTAGCTATAATTTATGAAGATCTGTTCAGGCGTTTGAAGATTATCTGCTCGTTTCCAATTTAAAAAGCCCGATTAAATTTAAATTTGGTGTACTGTGACTTCGGCAATATTTTTAAACATGAGCTGATGCTGCAGCATCAAGTATTCTGCGGGATACCCAACTCCTTAGCAACTTATAGCAGATATAGCGTGTTTGGTCTCATAAGGATGGTCTCATCGAGTAAGTGTTAGATAGTTGATTATCAAGGCCCCATGATGGAGAATAAAGTAATTTAAAAAGTTTGAAATAAAAAATAAAATAACCCCCGACACAAAAATCTTTAAAAAGTAAAATAATAAAAGTGTCTTTGTCGTTTAAGTACCTAGTAATAATTTGAGCTAAGCGTCTTCACGTCGGGGGACCGAATTCAGGACTAGGGAGACGAAAATACTTCTTTAGCAGTCCCCCGACGCGACAATGCTTGGGTCAAAATATTACTAGGTACTTAACGACAAAGACACTTTTATTATTTTACTTTTTAGAGATTTTTGTGTCGGGGGTTATTTTGTCTATATAATATTGTATAGTATTATATAATAGGTACAATAGCACAATCTAACAAGTGCTGAAACATCAAGGATGCTCTCCAGGACTAGAAGATAAGGTGTCCTAACAATCTACCAATTACTAATCAAGTGTTTTTCAAGACGTCACTAATACTATGTAATAGCGAGGTATATAGGCACATATACAATAGTATACATACTTAATTACATTCGAAGGTAGGCAGAGGTGTTCTCACAGCAATTTTTCACCCAGCTATGTTAGGTCCCATGTAATAGGGGGCGAGTCAATTGCCATTTACCAGGCTGATACTGAGCATAAAATCAAAATATTATTTTACTCGACCCAGGAATCGAATCCGAGAGCTGAGCATGAGAGTTGTACTGCAATACAATAATGACATTACATCACCAATACACTAAAGCGTTCAAAATGAGTGAATAAGCTTCCTAGCAGAATGTTTTTTATCTCAATAAAATCGTTACAGTAACACAGGAAAATTGTATCTCCTCCTCCTCCTTGCATCGTTTTCCTCAGTGCTGAGGGTCGTGATCCCCTGAACATGGAGTAATCTTAGTCTTCATCAAGTTGCGCTACCTGTTACCACCTCTTCTAAAGATACAGTATACATACACTTATATTTCGTTTTCTAGCTAAAATAATGATGATCACAACCAAATCAAAGCATAGCAAAGCTACCTAACAAATAAAGCATTCAAAAACTAATATAGCGTATACGCATTTAACCACTCATATTGACATTATGTGTGATTTATATCTAAATAAATAAATGGCAATACTTACATACAATTATTATCAATAAGACAAACTATGAACTTACCTTTTTAACAGTTTACGTAGACACAAGACCGCGTGCCAAAATGACTCACGCGCACATGTGGTGCTTATGCCGTAGTCGTGTGAGCACTGGATGTTCGCTGTTCAACTATAACCCCATTTGATTCAAACGAGTGAAAGAGTTTCATTTTTGTTGGACAAGCCAATCGCCAAATTCTTCACGATTAGATTTATTCGAATTGGGTTAACTATTAATTTTCGTTTTACCTTTTTATCTAACCACCATTCTGTTAAAATTTATCGGGGGGGAAAAAAAGGATAAGCGACAATATTTTAGGTGAGGTTTGTTTGAGCGATTTATATTAAGCGTCATGGATAATTGACATAGGGACTCGAAAAAAAAGGACTAAACGCCAAATAAAGTCTTGAAAATTCGGTCTAAACGTATTAAATGAAAATTATTTTTTTCTAAGAATGAGACCTAATGTCTTAAGCAGAAATTTATACCAAGAATATGTAAGCATAATTGGAGTAATCTATTTATTTGTAAAAAATGTTTCCAGCCCAAACAGGTTAACGTGCAAGAAACAATATTTTACATAAAGCCTAAATAGCATAACTGTCAATTTTGAAGAACTGTTTTCGTCCAACTACCATAATAAAAAAAAACACAAATAAGTCCGTCGTTTACGACGACAAATTTAATGGTATTGCCCTAAATTTGTGCCCGCTTAAGCGACAAAAAAATTCTTGTAGCGTCATGAAACTTAGACCAAACGATGGAGAAAAAAAAGCCGATTCTAACGGTATATATAACTCTATTTCGTAAAAAATGTCGCTTACGACGTTTTGGCCGTTAACCGTCGATATATATATTTTACAAATTGCAAGTAACAATATAAATTCAATTATTACTTATGTCAAAAAAAAAAAAAACAAAACAATATATAACATATAAACAATCAAATTATAAAACATGAGTGAATCCGAGCAACTTAATCCCAAGCATTTGTATCCTCCAGATAATCGCAAATACGATAGTAAGCTTTTTTACAGAGGCGGTCTTTTATAGTGATTTTAAATTTTTTTATTGGTAGTTTTACAATATGCTTAGGAAGTTTATTGAAGAAGCGTACACATTGACCAACAAAAGTATTACTAATTTTATGGAGACGAGTAGCATGTATCACATATTTATGTTTATTCCTAGTATTTATATTATGAATATCGCATATTTGATCAAAATGTGCGATATTTTTCCTCATATACAATAGATTTTCATAAATGTATTGCGATATTACGGTAAGAATGTTTATCTCTTTAAACTTTTCTCTAAGAGAAACACGGGGTCCAAGACAATAAATAGCTCTAATAGCTCTCTTTTGTAACTCTCATTATGTCCAGTAGTTAGACTGGTTACAATGTCCTTCAAACCGAAATACTACAGTGCATGCACACTGCTGCTTGGCGATAGAAAAAGACATTGACATTGCGGTGTCCAGAAGTACTACTTTCTGCATCTTGCTCTTGACCCAACTACCAATTGAGAGCTTCAGCAGGTGTTGGTCGAGACTCTGGTATCAACCCATGAGCAGAAACGACAAGGCCCCGATAGAACCGACCGTATAGTTCTTTGATCTTCCATATCACATCGCGTTCCCTAATGCCCATCGCCATAGGTTTTCGCCAGTTCTCATTCGCCAAGGAAAGTGGGATAAATCCCTTATCCACCATGACTAAAATCTTATACATGCCTACTTCGCTGTGGAGGAAATAATTCCTGAGATTGCATACCTCGCGGTTATGCAAGTCCATTAAGTAAGCCTCAGCCCCGCATCTTCGCGGGATGTACAACCTCATCACTGACCACCGTGGGTGATGCATACGATATGCAGTCAGTAGGGTCCGGAACTTTCGATCCAGGGCGTCCAATTCAGTCTGAGTCTTTCTTTCTGAGTATACCAAAAGAGTACATGAGTACAGGCATAACCCAACCGTTGAAAGCACAAATCTTGTTACCACCTGACAAAAAACTGTTAAATACTTTTGCCAGGCGGCCGAAGAAACGGTCATTCAGCGATTGTTTTACGTCGGCACTCATAATCCCCAGTGCCTCAGGCATACCCAGATATTTGTAAGTTTCCGTCTCAGAAAGGGATCTAAGTCTTACAGTCTCTAAGACTTGTATGTCACCAGAGACCACGACCTCTCCTCGCTTCATATGGATAGCCGCACATTTATCTACACAAAACTCCATGTTGAGTTATTTGCTACATCTTTCAGTAATTTTTAACGACTCAATCAATTCTGTTTGTTTTGATGCAAACAACTTGAGATCATCCATGTAAAGCAAGTGAGATATAGGCTCAGGAGCCCCCGTGCATCTCGGCGCTCTCGGCGTCAACGGCAGCGTGAGGCCTACCTGCCACACTGCTGTCCATCAGGGGGGTCGCAACAATGTGCTAAAAAGACAAAGCTAGAGACGGCACCCGCCCGCGACGCCCGGGTGGCCACTGTTAGTTGCCTTTTACGACAGGCAGGGGATACCGTGGTGGAATTCTCCAAACACCTTCAATCCACAGGGTGGGAGACGCCGGTCAGTCGTACACCCGGCGCCTCCTACGTCTCCTCTGACGGCGGGAGGAATCCTCGCGTTCCAGAACTCTCTCAGCACTCTCCTTCTACGAGAGGAGTATCTCGCAGAAGTGAGCCAACACACGCCAGACCTCCTGACTGCCGATCATGGGAGCGTCCACGGCCGGCAACGAGAGGCCGCCTCTGACGACTGCTTTGAGAGCGCTGCGCTCCTCATTCCAGGCTGAGCAAAACTCAAACGTATATTAAGCCGTATCCAGCGGGCAACTGTCACAATGGCACACACAGCCGACACCTCGGTACCTACGATACGACACAGCTACTCACCGAAGCAGCCATGCCTAGTGAGTAGTTGTGGCTGAACTGTAGTATTGAGTGTTTAGATATTTTTGTACCGGGAAAGGCTTTGAACGCGGGCAAAAACGCGAACTAAACCTAGTAAAATTTAAAAATAAATAATCACCGATACTAAAAATTATAAATAGATAAATAGTAAATACCATATACTGCAAAACTTGTCGATTTTGTAAATATAAAAATACTATGCCATTTTAATAATGAAATTTAAATATTTGCATTAAAATAAATGAATGTTTCATTAATTAAATCAAATTTGTATTGACTTATTGTAATATTAAATTTTCATACTTGCTTTTTGAAAAATAATAATTTGAAATAGTATCAACTATTTTATTCGTAGTATAATGACATCGCGATCAATTTATTACGTATTTATTTTTTGAAAAAAAGTTGTACACCCGTGCTTCCTCGGCCGCGTCTCAGCGCGGAATGACAGCCCGAAATTGGAAAATGTATGAAGAAATTCAATTCAGGTTATATTTTTTCTCTTTACTGGAAAAGTATTTAATTTGACTTGAAAATAATTAGTCATAAAGCGAGAAGACTATATAAGCCATCATATTGTTACGGTTTTATATTAAAATATTCATTAGTTTAAGGTATAATGGTTCCGATTCCGACCCTATTTTTCGTCATTTTCAGCGATTATTGCTCCAGAATAAACGTATTTACGTGATAATGTTGTATGGAAGCATACAATTTCTATATGCTATAAGCAAAGAGGAATGTTTAATCTTTATTTATATACCAAGATCTTCTCATAAGCGTAACTCCTGATTCAATAAATGGTACCTCAAAACTACGGAAATTTGTAAATGCGCCCTTAAGTGTCAACTTAAGCTTTGTATAGTTCAGTATTAAATGTACACTTGAGATTCAACTTTAAGGTGAGATTGATAAATGAATACGTCAGTATAAAACCCTGAATATTTCGAAAATGGTGACACATTTATAGAGGTCGTTTTTTCAAGTCTAGTAGAGCACCATTCAAGCTATCTACCCTTTCAGTTTGTCGTACTATTTATGGGACACCCTGTATATTTGATATACTATACAACGTATTTCAATTAATTACAGTAATAGTAATTAAGTAATAACATGTACCTTCCTTTTAAAGTACTTACTTTCTTGTTCTGTAGTTTAACATTGGGCTGTTACTATCTTATTGGAGTGTTAATCGTCAGTGATAGCAACTTGCTTCTTCCCATCGCCGTGGTAGTATTCCTTCAGGAATTGCAGTTGGTTACCTAACCGGGATTGTTAATTTTATACGTATCGAACTTTGCTTGCGGGAGGATATTTATACAGGTTCGTTTTGACATTGCGTTACTAAATGAAACCACATACTTATCTCCTTGAAAATAACAATTTCCATTAAGTTATTTTAACCATAGGCGTAAAATAAAAAAGTGTAAGTATCGAACAAAATAAATATCAATAAAAAGTAACTTTAAGTTTACACTCCCTAATGCCATTACTACCACTCGTAAGAGGATTTGTCGCAGCGGCAACATTACTCTTTCAGTCAGAAAAACACTCACACACACGCCATATTCACACTAAACTACAAAATGATGAAAAAATCAGGAAAGTAATAATGTGATTTTTGGTGAAAGTATTCGTTATTCATAGATGATATTTGGCACGATGTTAGCAGAGGTAAAGACGAGTATGTGGTTTCATTTAGTAACGTAATGTCAAAATGACCCTGATACACCTGCCCCCTTATTCTCTATGACACACGTTATTTTCACCGCTCGTAACAAGCGTATAACGTAACTCACCGCGTTTATCACTATAGAAATTGGCATACAGAATACCATTTAACGCTAATTACACGAAGTTAACGTAACACGGCCGCGTTACGAGTTAAGACTGCCATAGAGAATAAGGGGCTGGATAGCGACACCGTACACAAAGTGTCAAGACCCGCCATAGTGGCTCTTGGGAGTCTTTTTTTTTATGGTATTGAATGACGAGACTAGCATGTTGTTCGCCTGATGATAAGTGATACGACCACCCATAAACAGTAGCAACATCATCCAGCGCTTTGAGTTACAAAGTACTGTGTGGCATTCCACTGCGCTCGTCATCCTGAGACATAAGGTGTTAAGTAAGTCTCATTATGTCCAGTAGTTACACTGGCTACATTGTCCTTCAAACCGAAACATAACAGTGTATGCACACTGCTGCTTGGCGGTAGAATTAGACATTGCGGTGGTACCCACCTAGACGGACTCTTACATATGAGAGACCTACCACCAGTCGCGTTCTAGGATCTGCCTGTATACAGTATGTATTTTTAGTCGAGGGACCTATTGAAACACACAATAGTTCATGCTTGTACGTAACTAATAAAAATATTCGCAAGAAAAAATAATGATAAATGACAGAGTGAACCTAAAAAGAAATTCATAAAAAGGCTCCCAACGTGTGGTCACCATTGAGCTACGTGTTTGACCTGTCTTATCGCTCATTACGTATAATATGGCCTTTAATTATGATTAGTTATCCCTTCATACTTCAAACCTAACTTAGGAACTCAAAAAATACCTAGGTGCTAAAATAGGTTAGCTGGCTACTTTTTTTTAAATACAATTATGAAAAATGTATGCTATCCAAAATCTAATCGAAAAAGAATTTTCAAAATTGACGCAATAGTAAGTAAATTATAAAGCTTTGAAATTTGGTGGAAGGGGTAGCTGTCAAATAACAGCAATACTAGGCTGTGACGTCACCAAGCGCCGTCGGCCATAACGCTGCCTGCGTGCGAAAGAGATAGCGCGATATCACCATCACGCCCCCACTTTTGCTCACAAGAATATTTTAAAATTGAATAACTGCTTTATTTTTCAATCGATTTTGATGCTGATTGAATTTCTTTTTCTTATTATTTTCTGTTAAATCTAAAATAATGTACAGAATCAAACATGGGAAACTACCCTATTCTCGTAAAAAAATAAGGTCATATATTTTTTGGACGAGAAACGAATACTGAATACCCTCCTTAAACAGGTTCCTCGACTCACTGTACATACTGTATATTCGGTTAACAGACCGGCATAGGTCAGTCGACTGGCAAGGGATCATCTCTCATCAGTGAATACTCTATTTGAACGCCACCCCACTTACTATCGTTGCAGTGGAATGACTGCTATGCCCGAATAATAAAACTTTTCTAGATTTTTACTTTACCAAACTACAATCTATATCTTATGCATTTTAAACTCTACCAATAATGAGACAATGTGTAAGAATTAATATTTGTCAATGGTTATGGCAGGAATGAAGTTAGTTACGAGCGACGTTGTTAGATAACTTCACTAGGTAACTTCATGCCGGTAAGACCATCGATTCGAGACTATCAGCCGATATTAATAAACGATCTCAATCGCTATCTTTAGATCAACCCCGAAAAAGGATCAATCACAATAGTTTAACATGCTTATATATGAATATTGTTTCATCCGTAGTGAAATAAAGTTACTATTCGTATTACACAGGACTTCTTATCGGTATGAATTCGCTTGCAACTTCCCAGTGTGATAAGTCTTAACTTTGATTGACTTGACCACGGATGAAACAGGCTTTATTTTGACTAGTTTAATCTCAAGATCGATCCAAAGATAACAGATTGGGATCATATATTGCTTTCTGGTTTGACTGTTGGTGTGATGAAACTAAATACTAAAATGCTAAGAACTACATTATAATCTACATTATCAGCTGATTATGGAGTTAGAATTGTTTATCTATACTAATATTATAAAAAGGAAAGATTTGTATGTAAGTATGTTTGCAACGAATAAACTCAAAAACTACTGAACGGATTTCGATGACATTTGGCACACGGGTAGATCATGTCCTGGATTAACATATAGGCTACTTTTTATCCCGGAAAAACCTTTTCACGCGGGCGAAGCCGCGAGCAGAAGACTAGTTTTTGAATAACTTGCCACGTTAGGGCATGTTTTTTTACACTATCTCATGTCAGAGCTAAATGCAAATATCTTTTAACCTCGTGTTTGTGGAAAAATAACCTTTTCAATTTTGTTTCAGATTGGCATAAATAGCAGTTTTGTAAGTTGTTAATTTTAAATCAGTCATATCTATATTTGTATCGCTTAAAGGTCGTATTTTTTATTTTTCTGAATAACCAAAAAGGATTTTTGGGACACTTCAATATGTAAATTCTATTAGTCACTTGTATCAAATAATTAATTTAAACTTTAAACATTTTAGTCATTTTAGTTTTTTTTTCATCTGTCTTATACCAAGTATAAGTATAGGGAATTGTACAAAAATAAAAGAGTATATAATTGGTATTCTCTTTTAATACCATATGTGTAATATGTAATGTAAACTTTACAAATAGCAATTACATAACATAGTACATAGATTAAAATTACAATACATAACATAAAAACCAAAAAATATTTTTGGTCCCGATTATAAATACCATAAAATCATTTCAGGTTGATTTTTCAATCGTCAGCTAATAGGACAATAACACCATCAAATAAAATTGTATTTTTAATGGATAAATATTTTAATTGACATCTCTACTCAGTCAGGTTATATTTGATGGGTTTTATCTGACGTTGAAAAATCAACCTTATTAGCACCCTGTATACGCTCCATAATCATCTGTCTACTGGTTCACGACTGAGGCATCTTACATTGGCTGCACTCCTCCATGCCGTCGCTGAACTCCTCGATCTGGAGTGTCATCTCGAAGAAGTTGTATTTCTCGTGGACCAACCTCGTGGCCTCTTCTAGAACCTTCTGCGGGCTCACTCCGCTACCTGGAATGGTTTGTGATTATGTTATCAAAATTATAAATAATGTGTTGTTGCTAGAAGTTAGATGACTGGTCCTTTCTAAGGGGGTGGGGTCGTTAGGCAGACGGCAGGTTTTAAAAAATAGACAAAACGTTACTGCAGTATAAGAAAATATCTTAAAGAGATATTTTTTTTTATTTTTTTTTATTTAAAGAATAGTAATAGCTGTTTACAATTTATCCTAATAGTACTTTAACAATAATATGCTAGCCAATAACAACTACTCAATATTTCAGACGGATTTTGTGGAAAAAAAAAGGAAAGAGAAAGGTGGGGCAAACTAATAACATACCGATAAAATATAATTGCAATAATATTTTATAGTTGCAAAGGGCAGATGGGGGTTAAAATAATTTTATATTGTTAAGTGGTCGTCATAAATCGACCTCGTTCATGAGTAGTGGTACACACATCAGACGGCCCACTAGGGGATATTTGTCATGATATTTTCTTTCACTAGTAAATAGTGATTGATTATAACTGCCTCGACTGCCTCGGTGGCGTAGTTGCATTACGGTACGACTGCAAAGCTGAGGTCTCGGGTTCGATCCCCGGGTCAGGGCAAAGTGATATTTGATTTTTGTAATCAGTATCAGGCCGGAGTCTGGAATTTGTGCCCGATATGGCGATAGGCTCGCCTCTATCACATCATAGGACGGAATACGCTTGGCGAAAAGTGGGTGCATTAGTGGCACCTCTGCCTACCCCTTCGGGGATAAAAGGCGTGAGTGTATGTATATAAAGAGTGGTTGATTATAATAATAACTTGTTGCCGAGTAGTTTCTTTGGATTTGATCTGTAAATACGTTGTACTTTTTAGTTATGTGTTTATTTGATGTGTTATGTGTACTATTTATTTATTTATTTATTGGATAAGGATTGCTAACGGAGTTTACAATCATTCTTTTAAAATCTACACATATTTATAGGTATCGTCACTTACGTAATTGTAACTCTGGTTATAAGCAATCACAGCATGAGCCAAAATCTTCAAAACAATAGAAAAAGCCTAAATACTAAGTTTATTAATTGTACACTGACAGATAACACTATTACAGTAATTAGAGAAAAAAATAACTAGTAGATGTAATTATACATGTAAGCTTGAAACTATTCATGAGCAGCGATGAGTATTCAATAGTATTGGTTTGATGGTGGTGGTTGTGGTAGCGGTGGTATATTCGTAATGTGTTGATGCTGGTTTGGTGGTGGTGGCGGTGGTGGTACGTACGGATGGCGAGATGTGCGGAGAGCGCGGTCTTGTCGAGTGAGAGGGCCCACAGGCGCAGGTTGTGTATGCGCACCACGCCCGCCAGCGACAGGAACGTGTTGGCCACCTCCTGCACACACACACACACACACATTCTAATATACTTTACATGCCCTGTAACTTCACTTCATTCACATAATAAAGACACAACTTCAGTATAAAGTTACGTTAATATCACCTGTATGCAAATAATTTTCAATATCCGAATGAAACTAAGTTTTACTGAAATCCCGTTCCATAGCATCAAACACTATCCGTTACTCATCTTAAAAATATTATACGTTCTAGACACCATCAAGTTAAAAGAAAATAAATATGATTTTAGTAAATCGAATAAAAAAAAGTCTTATTCGACAAATCAGAAACACGAATGCGAGTTTAATCTTGTTTTTGCTACGTTTGTGACGTAATATCATGGCAGCAACCGTTTCGCATATTTGTATAACAGATAAAAAATAGTGTAAACTAAGTTAAAATGAAAATAGTATTTCATAATTTTATGATCTAAAACTAACACTTGAAATAAATAAATAAACTTTTCAGATTGCTTATTGCCTAAACTATCTTATTTGTGTATCTGTAGTTTTTTCTCACAAACAGTAAAATACCCTATTAATGTCCAAAGGCAGTGGTGACTATTTTCATCAGATCTTTACTTTTTTTTTTTTTTTTATTGCATTGAATGACGAGACGGGCATGCCGTTCGCCTGATGGTAAGCGATACGGCCGCCCATAAACAGTAGCAACACCATCCAGCACCTTGACTTACAAAGTACTGTGTGGCATTCCACTGCGCTCGTCATCCTGAGACATAAGATGTTAAGTCTCATTATGTCCAGTAGTTATGCTGGCTACAATTTCCTTCAAACCGAAACACAACAGTGCATGCACACTGTTGCTTGGCGGTAGAAATAGACATTGCGGTGGTACCCACCCAGACGGCCTCTTACATAATGAGAGACCTACCACCAGTAAAACTTAGTTAAACTGTACCTGGAAGTCAACTCCTCGCGGCGATCCCTCCATGAGCACCAGCAGCGTGTCCTTGATGATGTTGAAGGTGGTGATCAGCACCAGTACGGAGAACAGGAACGTGCAAATCGGGTCCACTAGGTTCCAGCTCGGCTGAATGGACAACAGAATAATTACTAAAAAATAAAATCCACCTAGCGAGTTTCACCCACGGCGGCCAGTCTCGACGGAGATCAGCCAGGTACGCAGGAGATATTATAGTGCACAAGTGTGTGCGCAATACACAAGTGCACTCGCTATTCCTTCACTCTCATAGTCCGGTGAGACGGTAATCTGACATGACCGGAGAGAGATCAGGCGCAGGACCAACGGCTTTACGTGCTTTCCGAGGCACGGGGGTATCACACCGACAACTTCCTGACTCCGAGCTGCGACTGAGTAATTTTTAAGATGGAAAAACCCAGTCACAATAGTTTTGACTCGTCCCGGGATTCGAACGTCCTCAGCGCGCAAATCGTACTCGTAACGCGTACGCAATACAACTACGCCACCGAGGCAGTCGTCACCCAATTACTGTCAAGTTATTACCCACCAGTCCCTCAGTAGTAGAGGAAACCCGTGCTCAGCAGTGGGCAGTATATAATACAGGGCTGGTATGGTACCCACCTGGAAGTATATGACGATGGCGGCGATGAGGACGCCGAAGCTCTGCAGGAAGTCTCCGAGCACGTGTATGAAGGCGGCGCGCACGTTGATGTTCTCCGCGTGGTGCGTATGCTGGTGGGACGTGGAACTCTCCACGTCAGACTCCGGACGGTCCTTCTGTTCAGAATAGACAACTATAACTGGACCCACTTACGCAAACGGGAACCAACCCTTTAAAATTATACGATTTATTGCAAAGGCCCAGTCTTTGGGAGTACTATCCAAATATATATAAAGTATCTTGGTAAGAATTTTAAGCCCGTTTTTGGACATTTATTTTAGTAATGGAACATAATTTTATGATGGTGGAATGGAGCATAGTGACATGTATGGAAAGTTTTTTAAAAATATTTCCAAAGGCAAAAATATTTCCTAATGCTTTCCTTTATGGTCAGCAACAAATCTTTCTAACAGTATTAAGGGTGTTAATGAAGTGCGAAAGCCATCGATATATATACTACGCACTAGATTACGCGATCCGAACCTTCACTCTGTTCAACTGAACTGTACTGCAATCCGTACACCTGGCTTCAACATTATTTAAAGCGATCTAACGCTGTATGTTTTAAGTTTTGTTAGACGACATAAATAATATTTTAGTGCTGCAGCGAACTTTAGTTCTAACTCGAGTATTTTGAACAAATTGTTCTCATGGACGTTCGTGTCTATCGGTAGAAAAGTCAATGGCGAGAGCCATGTAAAGTGAGGTGTCCCGAATTACTCGAATACCTGTACAAGTGAGGGTAGAAAATCTAAGTTAGGAAGACACGGTACCTTGTTATTGAGTACTGGGTTGGAGCTGCCGTGCGAGTGTCCGTGGCCGCCGCCACCGTGGCTGTGTCCATGCTGGTGCAGCGTCAGGCCCATGCTAGGAACACACATTCATCAACTAACCAATGTGGTATTTGCCTGTTTGATTTTTTTTTATTGCCTTGAGTGACGAGACGGTCTTGCTCGCCTGATGATAAGTGATACGACCACCCATGAACAGTAGCAACACCATCCAGCACCTTGAGTTACAAAGTACTGTGTGGCATTCGACTGCGCTCGTCATCCTGAGACATAAGATGTTAAGTCTCGTCATGTCCAGTAGTTACACTGGCTACAATGTCCTTCAAACCGAAACACAACAGTGCATGCACACTGCTGCTTGGCGGTAGAAATAGACATTGCGGTGTTACCCACCCAGGCGGACTCTCACATATGAGAGACCTACCACCAGCGGTCATTACATCACGAGTTATGCATTATTTTATATGTAACAGCAAATAGAAAAAGAAGCCCTTCTACGAAAACAGTATTAAAATTGATTAAGGAATGAGGCAGAATCTAGATCACATCCCGTTATTCGCTACCGAACATCTTATTACTGTAGTGAGACAATTTTATAATGTAAGGTATTATATTCCCAAAAAAGCAACATAGAAGTCTATTTTTCTGGGTAATAGCTCAATTTCAGAGGCTTTCATGAAGTAGCTTTACTGATACTTAGTATATTAAGTGACATTGCCGAACTACAAAAATATCCCCCATAATTCCCATTTAAACAAATTAATGTTCTCTCAATAAACACCATCAGATCAACTTTATCATCTAAAACTATCAAACTATTGCTCCACCCGGAATCAAACCTCACTCACACAAGATTAACAGCGACGCCGACAGCCGACGTGATCAGCATCACGGTGGCATCTATCTCGAACTCCTTATATATGACTCGCTGCACCGCCATGTACACCAGAACTCCAGTCACCACCCAGATAAGCAGGACTGACGTCAGGGCGCCTATCACTTCGGCACGATACCAACCAAACGGCATCCTAGAAGAGTGTGGGTACTGATTATAATTTAGGAAGTGGGAGTCATCAAAGATTTTTTACCAGGCAGACTGGAAGACATTGACGCTACAGATCTTTTTAATCTGTAGCCGCCTTTTTAGAGCCGATTAGAAAAAAACATCCGCTTTTTGAATAATAATGACATTGACATAAAAATAACAGGGTTAATGATAATCCATGCTTAATCAAATGATCCAAGTGCCATTGGTTGAGTTTAAAATTATAAATCGCCCTCATTAAACGAGTTTACAAAGGCTTCTCTATATTTTACTATCTTGTATTACAATTATTTCCATACCAGCCCTGCATTATATACTGCCCACTGCTGAGCACGGGCCTCCTCTACAACTGAGAGGGTTTAGGTCTTAGTCTACCACGCTGGCCTAGTGCGGGTTGGACAATTGTTTATCATACTCAAATCCTAATGAAACCACGATAAGAAATGAAAACAAGTGTTGGTAAGGAGATTTTAGGCATTGTAGACCCACTTACCGTCTCGTGGCTGGCCGGCCCGCTACCCACAGCGAGAACAACGATATCATGAAGCTGGCGAAGTCCGTGAGCAAGTGCGCTGCGTCCGTCGCTATCGCTAAACTGTTTGATAAATATCCACCTGGAAACCACAGACACCATCAGGTATACATGATACATCGTATATAATCAATGCAACTAGGCGGTAGGACCCCAGTGTGCCACAACCATTCTGGATAGGTTAGGTTAGTAGTGTGGTACTAACGAGTGCAATGCGATTCAAATAAGAATAGGAACGTCAATGACCTTTATGTCAAATGTCACTTGAAAAGTACAAAATTTGCATAGAAAACTTATTCGCATATCAATAAAAGTTTATTTTATTTTGTCTACTTGACTCTTACAATAAATTCAAATAAAAACGTTATTGCTAAATTAGCTTAATATAATATTTAATTATTTACACGTCCCAATATGACGCAAAGTCGATCCTATTCTTATTTGAATCGCTTTGTAACAGTGTGCACTATGCAAGGACTGTTTTGTTGAAGGTTATTGCTATGTCAAAAACAATATTTTATTTATTTACCAATTAACAGCAATATATTTGATTTATTTCACAAATTACGAATTTGTATACATTTAGTTTTACATTTATAGAAATTAAATGCTCTAAAAAGAAAAAAAATACTTTAAATCGAATCAAATTCTGTTTAATACTATCTAGAGATAAAAGCTTGTCGCGAGATTTACTTTTATCAAGGTCAAGTTACATAATTATTGTAATATCTACACAAGTAAATCTCGCGACAAGCTATAAATATAAATCAAAGTTTGATTCAAGTTTTTTTCTTTTTAGAGCATATAAATAAAAGCCTGTTTTTTTTTTTAAAAATACTCTTATTTATTTTTTACTTTTTAGTTATTTTTCGAGTTATTCTTAGCTAGCCCTTTCATTTGGACCCCACCCATATCCCATATTATGGACGTTCACAAAAAATAACTAGCCCATCATCTTCGTCCGTCCGTCCAATTGGATTCAGAATGACGTCACTTAGCTAACAATGCATTGTCACCCAAACTGAACGTGTATTCACAATTTCAACACAATCGGTTGAGAGTAACTACTTCAAAATTGACTTGCAAGATTCCACCCGAAAAAACATAGTTATATACAGACAGACATACAAACATACATTGCAAGTTAAATAAAAGCTTTTAAAATATACAAATAACTCACCTACGATTTCACCTATCATAAATATAACACATAATATACTCGCTATGATCAGTTTTCTTCTGGCACGTTTGTCTATTTCTTCGTTCCTTGATCTGTGACAATGCCCTGGAAATATAAAAAAAATCATTAGCAGGGAGCATTGCGTGTAGATAACCTACTCAGACGCACTCTCTCGTACTAAAGACCTAAAGTGTATTCACCGAACGTGTTCTAAAAGTCTAAATAATAAGTACCCTCTTTTAAAATAATTATTTTTAAGGCTTGGATATTCTGCCCTAACTAAAACAACTGTAAATATATCGTATATACTCTGCTTTCACGAAAATATATGACAAGTTAATGAATTACACCAAATACAATGGTCATGAATATCATTAACAAGTAGGTACAGTCAGCAGTATAAGTAGCTGAACAAATTCAAAATTTCAAATTGCCCACATACTTTTTTGTTCTAACTAATCTTCTTATTCTCTTCACAAAAATAAATTAAAGGAGATTTACTTTACTTCAAACAAAGACAAAAAAATTCCAGTTTAACTTAAGGCGTATATAGGCAATTAGAAATTTTGATTTTGTTCAGCTACTTATGCTGCTGACTGTACATAATTGTTTACATTTTTGGTAAAATACTAGTGAATTCACTATACCTAGCAGATACGCAGTGTCATGGCCATCTTGAGCACACTACTGACACACTCATAAAGAGATTAGGTCAACAACCGAAAATTGCCACTAACACGAAATTTGGTAGTCACGCTATCACAATTACATTGTTAAATTGACACTATATCGACGGTCGCTAG
Source organism: Sphinx pinastri (assembly GCA_947568825.1). NCBI lineage: Eukaryota > Metazoa > Arthropoda > Insecta > Lepidoptera > Sphingidae > Sphinx > Sphinx pinastri. The sequence continues at coordinate 1,859,337 of OX387617.1, forward strand.
AATTATGCCGGTCGTGTTAGCTGGGTCTACTCGAGCTGGTTTTGAACGTGTATCGTCAAAAGGAGATGTCCGCTTTTTGTATGAGTGCTGGGCCTCAAAATCTAACAAGGCTCAAACTTTAGGGATATTAAATGGGCATAATATGGAACTAAGATCCATTAAAAAAATATTGCAGACCCCTCCATTCAATTTGGATAAATCTCAAAATCGGAGGTCTTTTAAATTAAACGATTTATTGCAAAAGGTTAGATTTCAGGAGTTCTATCCAAATATATACAAATTGTCTTGTTTAGAATTTCAGGCCCGTTTTTGGACATGTCCTTTAGTGACATGGCGGATTTCACACCATGTATTCGGTGCTCGCTATCCAATCGAATATAAAATATTGGGTACCCGTTTTGATTTGATTAATCTGACCAAGCCAAGAACTGTAAATAGTGTAAATAGATGTTGAAACCTCGTACGTGTAGTTAGAATACGTTGGTATTATAAAACATTACATTCACAAATCGCTCTGTTGTAAATTGTGTCTGCACGAAGATTATGACGTCATAAACACACGCCATGTTACTTTGATCCATATGTCTATTTCAAAATAAACAATAAAAAATAATCGAATTCGGTTTACTAATATTTTATAACAACTCGTAGTAACTAGCATTTAAGAATACTGGTAGGTCTCTCATATGTAAGGGTCCGTCTGGGTGGGTACCACCGCAATGTCTTATTTCTACCGCCAAGCAGCAGTGTGCATGCACTGTTGTGTTTCGGTTTGAAGGACATTGTAGCCAGTGTAACTACTGGACATAATGAGACTTAACATCTTATGTCTCAAGATGACGAGCGCAGTGGAATGCCACAGAAGTTTTTTTTATGATTAAGGGGCAAACGAGCATACGGTTCACCTGATGGTAAGTGATCACCGCCGCCCATGAACATCTGCAATACCAGGCGGCATAGAGATGCGTTGCCGGCCTATTAGGTGGGAACACGCTCTTTTTTTTTAAATTGTTTTTTCTACAACTTAAAAATGTATAGATCGACATACATAATTAAAAGCAATAAATATATATAGATAGATAGGTAGGTTCTTAAATTATTCATGCATTATAAAACATTCTTTTACGCAGCTGGTCCTAAGGAGGAAAATAACTTTTGTTATTAACTGTGCAGATGTTTCTTAGAAATCGTATAAGATTGAATTCTTGGCCCTTGTTCATTTTGAAAAAGGAATGCGGTTTATTTTTGACCACCGCGGCGTTCCGCTGAGATTTCGCAATATAAATGTTTTTCCTTTTTTGCGACAAATATGAGTGACTGATTCTATCATTGTTTAATGTTTTGTGGTCCCTAGATTTTAGAATAATAAAGTTCTTTTATGGAAATAGCTTTTGAGGCAACGCTTTAGAATGTAGAAACTCTAAAAACTCGCTATAATTGTTTTAAATTAATAAACCTCTATAGCATAACTCATTTCATGACCATATCAAAATTAAAGCATTTTTATATCTCTGTAAAGAATTATAGATGATTTTGATGCTCCTATAGAAATAGGAGCGGCATATTTGGTTTAAGTATATAATACATAGTAAATTTATTTATACTACTTAGGTAGCTACTTAATGGACTATGGTACTCACTTTCAGCCTCTGAGATGCTGCCATTCCTCCTATCGATTTCGTCGCCATCCGCGCTGGTTTCGATAACCGCGCAACAGCCAGTAGAGGGGTTCCCGTGCACGCAGAATATCACCCGTCTGCCCCGCGCCGGACTGTCTGTGCCATATGACGCCTTGCCATCTTTGAACCTGAAAACCAAAATAATAATAATATAAGTATACCAGCACTGAAATACCATCCCTCTGCTGGGAATGGGCCTCCTCCACGACTGAGAGGGTTTAATCCTTAGTCCACCACGCTTGCCTTGTACATAAGAATAGCTACTTCTATTGCGGTCGAAGGATGTTTGAGAAGAATAGCACTATTATTATTTACTAGCTTTTGCTTGCGGCTCTGCCCGCGTGAAAAAGTTTTTCAGGGATAAAAGTCTCACTTTATATTTTCGCGGGATAAAAGTAGCCTATGTGTTAATCCATGTCATGATCTACTCGTGTGCCAAATTTCATCGAAATACGTTCAGTAATTTTAGAGATATGCAATAACAAACAAACAGAAAAACAGACAGAAAAGAATTACAAAAATCGCTCATTTGTGTTCCATTACTCGTCTTTAGTCACCCCCTTTCTTTTTTATCACATTTCTTTAAATGTACAAACATACAAGGAACAAGGATCAAGTAAGATAGAACGACAAATTATAGTGCGCTCTGAATAGTGAATAGCAAGGCTCTATTGATTTTTTTAGGTTCCTATAGGGCGACCCCTTGAGACTTTATAGCAATGTGTTCTTTTATATATTTTTGATACACAATATGTTATTATTTCTTCGTTTTATATATCTATGAAATAGAGAAGTCTCTATCCTATTTGGAATCTATATCTACAGAATGTTAATTGCATGCTAGAGAAGGAAATCCGTAAACAGAATGGAAATCGGGCTACAGCTGTTACGCCAGAGCTAAAAATATGCAATCTAGACTAATGAAACACGGTCATTCACGTGCTAAAGTAGATATATCAAACATTTTTCAATACTGTACAGTGTAAATAATCTACGTTTTGTGTTTAGTTGATATTGGAGTTCGGGGAAAAATAATAAAACCGCAAAGTTAAAATATTGTTGTTGTATGAAGGCATAGTGAATTACGAGGATACTGTGCAAACTATAATATTTTGTATTAAATCCACTTAAGGTTTTTGGCCATTTTAGTCGATCGTGTCACCTGCTTTTCAACAGTACAATGCAATACAATCAGCCCTGAATTATATACTGCCCACTGCTGAGCACGGGCCCCCTGTACTACTGACAGGGGTTAGGCCTTAGTCTACCACGCTGCCCTAGAGCGGATTGGCGGATTTCACATACCCTCGAAATTATTATGGAGAATTCTAAGGTATTAAGGTTTGCTCACGATGTTTTCCTTCACCGTTAAAGCGAATAGTCAGAAGTGTGTGCCTTGGGTTTTAAACCTGCGGACATCGTCTCGGCAGACCGTTCCATTCCTAACTATGCTATGGTTCACTTCACCACAACAAAAACAACAGTACAACACATAACAATGTGGATTTTAGAATCTTATCACCCAGTGATTAACCTAATTAGTATTTTGTTTCTTTGACGGTCAAATTATTTGACATACTTGAGGAAATAAGCGACAAAATAATAAAATGTTGGTAAACAAAATATACTTCTCACGAATGTTTTAAAGTTCTTAATAACAATGTGTGTTTACAACAACAGCTTGCAAATTCAACAAAACATTACAAACATCAAAATAGCTTAGCATAAACAGAAAAACAGGAGGAAACTCACAGAGATCCCACAAACAGTCGTTCACATGGTTAGTAAACACGGGTAAATAACTCCGCAAAGCTCCCATTATAATATTATCAAGCAATTGTGCGTAATAGGACAGTAATTGTGATTGTTGGAATTGTAACAATGGTTCTTGTGTGCGCTCCTATTGCTTATTTATAAGCATTATACAATCTTACTTACAAAAAAAAGTGTGTGTGTACTTATGTGCACGCGTTAGAAATTATACTTATTTGGCGTAACAAGATAAAAATCTTTTTAAATAACGCGCCAAAAGAAGTATAACTTCAATATCTTTCGCCTTATTCTACGTTCAAAATTCAAAACTAAAATGTTGACTATAGCTAACTTCAGGGTGTCGGATTTACGTGACGGTGTGCGCGCGCATCGTAAAAATTTACTCATAATTTTTCCCGAACGCGCCAAAAGAAGTATAACTACAAAAAATCGCAAAGCAATGCTTAGTTACGCCCTAACTAGTCTGCTCTTAATCAATGCTTAGCTTTTGGTTTTTTACATCAATGCTTTTAACACACAAATTTACTCGATCAGCTGTAAGTCAAAACCCGCCTTCTTCCCTTTTAAGTAGGTTTAATCTAGGTCACGGCGATGTTTAATTTTGACAGTTATTTAAGCAATGCTTAACCACCTCTTAACGCTAAAACAAGTTTATAAGTAACATTTTTGCTAATCAGTGGCAAAGCAATTGATTAAAAATAAGACGAGTTTATAATTGTCGTATAACACAGTTTTATAAACAACTGTTGTACATCCAACTTTATACTTCCACTGTTGACGCAAGGGTTAAGGTTATTCCAAAACTTCGGCACGTTCTAAAATATAGAAAGAACTGTATTGTATTATGTTTATCGTAGTATATGAGTCAACTATACGAAATTTGGTCCTTTCACTCTCCACCTCAGGTTTATTAAAAAACTGAGCACGTTCCAAAAAGGAAGTATCTATAAAATAACCATTTTTAATAATTACTATCGCAGCTGAAATGAAAATGCAAGGAAAAGTGTGTATAAATGGAAAATGCAAATTTCAAATTCCAATCTCCGGCGATAATTCTGGGATCGAGGTGCTAATCGCGATCTCGCCCGTGAATTTGGCACGATCTTGATATATCTCAAAAAATTCAAGATTTAAAAATTTTACAGTTGTTTCTACCATTCCGTATAATGCTAAATCCTATTATCATCAAGCAATAAACGATAACGCACACAAATAATCCGCAAATTCTACTGCGTGCACATTATGAAATCCACGAGGCATAGTATTGCGTCATGTTATAATTATATGTTAGTATGTTTGTTTACTAACACAATAATGTGGTCAATCAAGCGCCAATTAAGTAACTTATCTATACGTACTTAATAAGTATTACTTATATGTTAATACAGTTAATTGATCTTACATAGATGATAAAAAATATATTTTACATTTATGTGATACACATTATGTGAAACTGTTATATCAGAATTCAAAGCCAATGCAGTAATTTTTCAGTACCAGAAAATAGTTAAATTTCCACTGAAACACGTAAAATTTCGAGGTACAAACGCATTCGAAACTTTGTATGCAAGTATCCAACACTATCTTAATTCTAATTACAATGATAGTAATGTTATTGTACAATTAATATTATCTTCACAATTATCTTGATTGATTGCGTACGGCACATACTATTTTAAATGCGTTTCAAATCAAGTTCAAAAGTATTTAAAATGGAGGCCATCTTGCTACATATTTACTACAGGGAGTAAATTATTTTCGACAATTAAATATGATTTCTTATGTTTACTCGAATGTGAAATTGAAATAAAACTATTATGCTGATTTTATCGTGTTTTTTAAATTATATTTTCTCCGACGTTTCGAAGGCTTCGTGGTCACGGGGCGGACTGAGGTGTTGGTGGTCCGAAAAGTTAATATTACAAATCTACATTCAATTTTGAATTATACAATTTAAAAAAACCGTGATTAAATCAAAATTATCATTTATTCCAAAATAAATACGAGTTTGTATCTACAAGACGCAACAAAAATATAAAGTGAATTTAGAAAAGTTGCTTCTTCCACTACTTGTCATGCAATATTGCACTCTAATTCTACTGAAACATAGTTACAACTTACAAGTATCACTATATTCAACAGCATCGTCCAACCGGATACAGTTACCCTTAGCAACTCTTGTTTCACGATCAACTTTGTTATCAACGAAAATATATTGTAAAGAAATAAAGATAGTTGATTAAACTCTTTTCAATATCATTATCTAAAAGTTTCCAAAAAAAAAAACTTGCTCTAAAAAGCATTTGAAATCTGATCCAGAAATAGTAACAAATGGCACGTAAATGATGCTGGGCAGCCGCAGTGACGTCACTGGCATAACGGTGCGGATGTGCGACAAAGATAGCAAGATGTTTAAACATATCAATATTTCTAATATTAATCGTTTGCAGCATTACGACAGGAATAGAAGGGGAGTGGCAGAGAGACAAAACATCTCAAGCTGTTTAAAGTATCTGTTGTTACACACCACCACATCACCTTTCTGACTACGTAAGAAATAAACACGGGGAAATAACCAATTCCTTATAAATGTGTTACTAAGCAGTATTATAAAAAGGCAACCTACTATACATTCTAATCGGATTACGAGCGATATTTGTGTAATCCGCGTATCGACTCAATGTACAATCCTTATCGTACCGAAAGACGGTAAAATTATCGATATTTGATAAGTATTAAATTAGAAATAACCACAGGGTTATATTAAATTATTATTATCTACGGTAAACCGCCAGAATTTAAAGACATATCAATACTAGGAATTGTTAATAAGGCACTAATGAATTGAATAAGTCCTAATTTAATTTGACCGCGTAGACTATCATCATTTATTATAAATTATTTACCACATTCATATAGTGCTATCAAAGCCTGTGCCCCGTAGTCTAGTCTACTCCCGGCACCGCGTAATTAATATTAATAAAATAAACTAAAAAACACGCTTTATAGAAAATCCAACTAAAAAATAGAAAATAAATTTGAATTAAGAATAGAGTAAATTAAAAAATGTATTTTATTGTAAAAAAAGCGTGGGGTGCTTTTTAAGATATTATCAAAATGATATATAATACTTCTACCCATATTATCTGTCAATAAAATATTTATAACTATTGTCACCATCCACCCCACGCTTTTTTTTTCACATTTACACTATTATTAATTTATATTTATTAAAAACAAAATCACTATTCTCAATCCAAATTTATTAAAATTTATTTTCTATTTTTTAGTTTGATTTTCTATATAAAGCGTGTTTTTTAGTTTTTTTTTAACTATTATTTATTTCTACTTTTTAAGCAAATTGAATATAGGCATAATCATATCAAATTAGTGTATTGTCATCGGTCCTACAAAGTTTGAATAAAATCTGACCGTTTAAAGTGGGTCAAAATCGCGCCCAAAGGAGTCGGTTACAAACTAGGTTACAAGTGAAGCTTATATAAAGCGTGTAAAAAAACCGTGAGGAATCTAATCCGTCGTAGTCTAGGCAGGACATGCGTAGGGTTTATTGACCCACTTACGACCTTGATAAGACTTTATGATCGAGGAAATCGTTTCTACCACGTAACGATAACACGAGGTCTAATAGTGATTTGAATTATAAATTATCTATTTAATCCAGTCGAGCGGTGTAGGCAGCGTTGTAATGAATGCACCCAGGATGCTTTAAAACATTGAAATCAACTCTCACATCCAATTTCTTCCTAAACTGTAAAAGGCACAGATGAAGTAAAAACCATCGGCGTACCCTCAGCTCATAATTCAGGCAAAAATAACAGTAAAAGTGACTGTTACTGTCAATAAAGAATTTGGCCGTAAGTGTTACCACGTCTAGCGGAGACTATTTTGATGTCATCAGTGACGAGCCTGTCGATATAACGGGTACAAATTCACACAATGCACATGTTTTCAACATAAAAAAACTCATTTTGATTGCAATTCGCAAGCATTTTTACTATCCTGCTGACATTCCAAAGTTCAATACTTGTGAATATGTATTGATGTTACGTAATACGCACGGCGAAAAGTGGGTGTATTAGTTGCGCCTCTGCCTACCCCTTTGGGGATAAAAGGCGTGAGTGTGTGTGTGTGTGTGTGTTTTGATGTTTGCTAGAAGTAAACGCAGCAACAGTTAATATATTTGGATTAAACCTGGCACACAGAAAATCCATGTCAGATATACAGGGTCATTTTTACATTGCGCTAATACATTTATTAAACCACATAATCGTCTTCAACTCAGCTAAGACTGTGGCAGAAATCATCCATGAATATTGAATAACTAATATTTTCACCGAAAATATCAGTTTTACTTTTCTGATTTTTTTATCAGTTTGTAGTTTAGTGCGAATATGACATAATATGCGTGACTATATTTCTGACTCACAGTGTAATGTTGCCGCTGCAACGAATTCTCTTATAGTAGCAACTTGGCAAGGGCGTGTAAAATTAAAATCACTTTTTATTGATATTGTAAGTTTTGAACCAAATCTAATGTTACATCTACGGTTCGAGTAAGTTATTGTAAATTTTTATTTATAGACTGCCTCGGTGGCGTAGTTGTATTACGGTATGATTGCAATGCTGAGGTCTGGGGTTCCATTCCCGGGTCGGCCAAAGTGATATTGGGTTTTTAAATTCAGTATCAGCCCGGAGTCTGGAATTTGTGCCCGATATGGCGATAGGCTCGCCCCCTATCACATCATGGGACGGAATACGCACGGCGAAAAGTGGGTGCACTAGTTGCGTCTCTGCCTACCCCTTCGGGGATAAAAGACGTGAGTGTGTGTGTGTTATTTATAGAAGATAAATGAAATTAAATAGGTTCCATTTAGTAACGACTATCATCACGATATAGTGCACAGTGTGACTTTTAAATCATGTTATATTTCCAGAAAACTTAAGCTACGAGCCAGTGGTGGGGGGGGGGGGGTTTACATCAATGCTACGAGCATATCTAATTCAATATAGAATGATCAAAATGCTCTATGATTCATTTTGAGGTTATATATCATAATATCATTATACCGTTAGCAAAATATGCATACTTATAGCGCAGATCTTGAATATCAACCGCCTTTTCTAACGGTACATCTAATAAGCATGACAAAAGCTGGTCTAAAGATGAACGCACCTGGGAACCACGTTTGTTTATAATTTTATTACCATCCAATATCATTGAGTGGCTGTAAAACATTGATACATATTTCATGTTTTCTGTTACAACTGACTGATTGTGATCCTTTATCTTATTTAATAGATTTAAATTGCTATACTAGTATTCGTTGATTAATTATATACCTAGATATACACTGAACGTTTCAAACGCTTCGAAAAAAATAGAGGCGAACTGTTCGCCACTAAATGAGTTCGAGTGAATTAATATTTGTTGTTTTTCATGGTTATAATTTTCTCCCCGTTTTAATATAAACCATTTAATAACTGGTATCATTATGCGCGCACACAACGATACGCAGAATGATGCAGCGATAGCGTATGACACAGCTGTCACGCATACTAGCTTAAGAAAAGTTGGCCTGTTTGTTTTAGTTTCATTGCAGCGCGTCACTCTATCTAGGTATATAATTAATCAAAGCTAGTATTATAAAGAGAAAGTTGATAAATTATAACATAAGAGATGATCTCCGGAATTTCTTTTAACTTATCCCAAGAACAGGCACATCAGCAAAAGTCGAAAGCAAAAGCTAGTAGATGAATTAAAAATGTGTATTAAGAATAAAAAAATAAATTAGCAGGACCTGTGAAGTCACAATGTATTTCAAATCATACACTCGAACGCGATGAGAACATGTATGTTAATGGTTTCCCGTATCAGATACTAATAGCAAGGACCAAGGAGTAACCTACTATGACTTACGTAGTTACCTTTCTTTGGACATTTTTTTTTTATGATATAGGGGGCAAACGAGCATACGGTTCACCTGATGGTAAGTGATCACCGCCGCCCATGAACATCTGCAATACCAGGGGGCACAGAGATGCGTTGCCGGCCTTTTAGGTGGGAATACGCTCTTCTTTTGAATTTTAACAGCTACTTAAATTAATACTTATTATAAATGAGAAGTTTCAGTGTTTGGATTAGTTACAAACTTAGAAGTATACACTAAAACCGCTGAACGGATTTAGTAAAAGGACTTGTCCAAAAACGGGCCTGAAATTCTAAACCAGACAGTTTCTATATACTTGGATAGAACTCCTGAAAACTAGCCTTTTGCAATAAATCGTTTAATTTTAAAGACCTCCGATTTCGAGATTTATGTAATTTTGTTTGGCTTGAAAACTACACTTACTATGAACGTTTTAAAAAAAGTTAGTTATGAATGGAGGGGTCTAAAAATATTTTTTTAATGGCTTCAAACTCCATATTTTGCCCCTTTAATATCCCTTAAGTTTGAGCCTGTTTATATTTTGAGGCCCAACACCCATACAAAAAGCGGACATCTCCTTTTGGCATATAGAACATCGTTTCACTGAATAAAAAGCCCTCATGTACACTTTTCTGGGACACAAAGCCTAATTACATAATACAAGATTTCTTCTGTGTGCTAAATTTCATGAAAATTTTAGTTCAAGCGTAACTTCTAACAAACACACAAACATCATAAACTTTCACATTTATATTAGAAGTATAGACAAGCAATGCACTGTATCATCTATACATACATATAAATAAAATTGGAGTGTCTGTTGGTAATATTGAAATAACCGTTTTTTACTACATGTATATGAATATATATACAGTACATACACCAAAATAACATTTTTTACAATTTTTGTCTGACTGTCCGTCTGTCTGTCTGTCTGTTTGTTCCGGCTAATCTCTGAAATGGCTGGACCGATTTTGACGGGACTTTTATTGGTAGGTAGCTGACGTAATAATGAGTAACTTAGGCTACTTTTTATCCCGGGAAAATATAAAGCGGAACTTTTATCCCGGGAAAACTCATTCACGCGGGCGGAGCCGCGGGCAACAGCTAGTCTATACTAATATTATAAAGCTGAAGAGTTTGTTTGTTTGTTTGAACGCGCTAATCTCAGGAACTACTGGACCGATTTTGAAAATTCTTTCACTAATACGAAGCTACATTACTCCTGAGTGCTATAGGCTACTTTTTATCCCGGAAAAACTTTTCCACGCGGGCGGAGCCGCGTGCAATGCTAGTATAACATATTTCTATTCAATGCACTTAACATGAGTATATTTAGCGCATACTTATCAACAATGTACTGTATATTACAATTACATACTCATTAATATATAGGAAGCTATGATTTCTGTTCATTATCAGTTGAATAGTAAAGAATATTATATTACTCGGCAGTAAAAACATCGAGCTTAACCAAAGAGACAGAATACTCGGCAGTGATCACACATAGGTGCAGACCGAACACTAATCTAAGTTAGATTAGCTTAGCTCGTATAGCTGGGATATATTTTCATACTTGTGTGCAGACCGCCGACTATGTTAACTAAGTTCTGTAGTATGTACTATTGCTTTACTAATAAACGTTTATCTATACGATAATTTTAATATCTTGTCAGCTTTCGAATTTCTGGCAACACTGCAATTTTTTTTTTCACCTAGAACCTTATTGGTAGGTAATAAAAACTATTTTCGCGTTTTTGGCAGGAGACGTCATGGCCCCATTTGGGCCAAACGATAGCTGACAGGTGTATAGTTTAGACTTAACTTTATTGTACACCAAAAGATACTGTATTTAAAATAATATTGGCAGAGAGGAGGTACAATGGGCGGTCTTATCGCTCGAGGCAATCTCTTATAACAACCATGAGATTGAGATAAGAAAAGTAGCGAAAAAGGATAGTTTATGACGTAAATGTTACAAATTAATCAAAAAGATGACAGAAAACAAATCAAAATATACGTTAGTACATAAATATATAATTCATTACCATGACCATACAAGCTAAGCTAAACTAACGTAGCTTTGATTTCGGTTTGCAACCCGCAGTAGAAAGTGGTAAAAAATTAGCTACGGCTTCGTGGTGCGTGGCCTCTGTCACACATCTATGCATCGTTTTGCCTGCAGATTCTGGTTACTACTCAATGAGTAATATTTACTGCCGAGTACTATACCTATTATTACGTATAATTTATTAGCTTGTTTATTGTAATTTTAGATTAAGTATTAGTACTTACAGTCAGTGATCAACCTAATCTGTGTTTTATCTAAGATTTAAATTGGTGTAAGGATTACTCCGTACTCCTCCTCGCTTACGCGCCAACTTAGCGTTTAGCTAAGTGCTATTGGGTTTTTCTACTCGGTATTAGCCCGAAATTTGGAAATGTGCCCCGTCCACCCCCTTTTACATGAGACCTAACATAGCTGGCGAAATGTGAGTGTGATACATCTCTGCCTACCCCTGAAAAGGGAAAAAGGCGTGATGCTATGTATGTATGTATATGTATATAGTAGATAAAACCTTGACTAATGCATTTTATTCGGAGGAGGTAAGTAATTAAGATATGTAAAGCTTAAAATAAAAATTGAAGTTTTTAACTAGTATATCGAAAAAATATGTCATTTTTTTATAATGTCTGTCACTTTACGGAATTTCATCTTTAAAATAAAATAATTCAACGTTATACCTTCATAATTACGGACTCATAACAATTTATTAAAATAAACACCAACTAATAAAAAAATGTCACTTAGGTAATTCCTACCTTTCTATCATCTTCGTTTTCATTGTTCTGAAGTTTGGAATTAGCATAAACTATGACTCGTTACTGAGGTAAGACCTAAGTTAGGACACCTAACATCAACCTTGATCTGGCTCCTACTATATGGGACACAACTTACTTGAGTCATAAAATAGTGAATAATAAGGACCAGGTCACATTTGATTAGAATAGGGACAAATGTGCCAGAATTATTGTTATCTTACTATGTGTCTGCCAAACACATATTATTGTCTTGGGACTGGGCTCATCCTTGATGACAAATTAGACAATATATAAAGGACTTGGCTTGTATGATCTTTCCTTTCTGCCAAAGTACAAGAACAAATGCTCATGCACAAATAAAAACCGTTCCAGTGTGCTTAAAACAGACAGGTGTTTTAGATTTTTTTATGTGTGCGTTCATAACGAAAAACATGGTATTGTATGTGTTGAACTTTCTATGTAATAATTACATTAAAAATTTCAATTTTATGTTCGTGGCAATAAGCCGATGGCGTGTCTTTCCTAGATGGTCTAAGGATGACACTGACAACTGTACCGACGGGTTTTATTATTTAAAATAAACTTCTACACGCCTTACCCCATTTACATAGTCATCGCAACACACTCATGCATGTTGCAGAAACAATTACGCTTAGTTTCTAAGGTCGATCACCTTGACCTTTAACTTTATGAGGGATTCCACCCCAAAAAAATGTTTTACACTATGTCACGCTGTGTTTCCCGAACTAAAAATCTAGCTAGTTTCAGTCCAAAAATTATCACGGTACCACTCAACTAAGGAGGCGATAATAAGTTTTATTAATAGCTATACAATGATATTATAAAGCTGAAGAGTTTGTTTGGTTGAACGCGCTATTCTCACGAACTACTGAACTGATTTTGAAAATTCTTTCACTAATAAGAAGCTACATTACTCCTGAGTGCTATAGCCTACTTTTTATCCCGGGAAAATGTTTTTCTTCCGGAAAAACTTTTTCACACTGGCGGAGTCGCGAGCATAATAGATAAGAGCCACGGATTAGGAGCAATAAGACGACATTCTGTCTAGTCAATGTTTATAAATAAGACCTTTTTTCTAGTTAATGTCTAAACAACAAAATCATCTTTAATCACGGCAAGAACTAGCTGATTAATTAAAAACAGTAAGACATCCATTTAGCAGGCAATTATCGTCGAAGCTAGTAATGACGGCAAATGGGCGAAAATGCCAAATCATGCAAGTCTTGATAACATATAAGTGGGTGCATCGTGTATAAAATAAACCTCCTTATTTATGAATTCTACTTATAGTCATAATAACCTACTGTGTACTTACTAAAACATTAGGATATAAAAAATACGAGCATTTATATTTTGTAAAGGAGTTTTGATTTTGGATGTTTGTTAGAAACCCAGAACCCATCCGTATAAAATTTTGCACCTTAGATGCCTTTATAACCATATTTAGCTATACTTATTGCAAGACTTCAAAATTCTCGTATCATTTAAGCACTAATTTTGACCTTCCCTAAATTGCGTAAAACCGGTCCATAACATGTGGCAAACCTACCAGACTTGTTTCCAGCATCACATGGTAAGCGAAGACTCAAATTACCCGCGTGCATTAATAATTCGGTAAATCCCATATTTTAGACAACAAAACGAGTGTTACGATATCCGATGTCTTAGAACAACTTTTTTTATGGACGGACCACAAAAAGTTTTATTTTTGGTGCCTTGGGCCACAACGTAAATTGAATGGCCCTCTTTAGATCTCTTTAAAAATATATCCATAGAAAAATAGTATCAACTATTAGGTACCTGCATGCATTTTAAATTATAATACCAACGCCACCGGTCGTCGCATGAGAGATCTATTGTTTTAAAATTACATTTAGTTTTTGAAACAAATTAAAAAACTTTTTTTATTTCACACATTGTACTAACTGTATGCAATTGATTTAATTTTGCCGCCAATCTAAATAATGTTCAACGTTTTATGGATTTAATTAAATTATTTCATTTCAGTTAAACTCAAAAATCTTTCGCAATAAAATATATAGTCATTACCATGAGTGTCACCACCGTACCTTATCCCACTCCCACATAGGGTCAACAGGTATTTTATTCGTGTTGCAAAAATCATGACATATATAATCTAGGTTAGTTTTTATGCCGACTACCTACGTTGACGCCTTTTGGTCATTTTTAGTGTGATTTTGGTTTTACAAAATGTCTTAGGTAATAATAACAAACGGCTTGTTTCGAAAGTTTCTAATAATTCAATTTCAAAAGTGAATTTTATTTGACAGTTATCGTGTTAAACAGCTAATGTAGATAGTAAACATTTATTCGGATAGATTGATGATGATGATTGATGTGACTTTTGTATTTGTTCGGCTAATTCGGCTTATACATTTATGGGACGAGCAGCATTTACTCAGAAGTTGTGAAACTTCGTGAAGGTTCTTAATTTGCAAAATCTACCAATTATGTGTATACTAATTACAAAATAAATTACGACGCGAAGATCAGACTTTGCTGCATCGATATCAATAGACTAAAATAGCAGGATTTATCAGTGTGCCTATATTATCACGCGCCTATCCTTAGAAAAGTTGCCAGCGAGGCAACGAGGACAACCAGCCGCCATATAGAGTCCTGTAACGTCATTTTTAATTGTGGGCAACTCATTTACCTTTCAATTTTTTCTCAAAAAAGTAAAATCTGCTAGAATAGCTATGATAGTACATAGGCTGGCTCGACCGCGGAACCTATCCCCTTCCCTGCATTATCCGATTTTTAAAACCGGCGGTCCTGATATTGTTATTCTTCTGGTATTGTGGATATTTATGGATAATTGTGTCATCAGGTTAATGCTACATACATAAATAGATATTGTATAATGCTGAACGTATACCTCACTAACATTTCCCTTCAAAACTGACAGTCTATACGTAATACAACAATGTCTTGCACACACTAGGCTTTTTATCATACCCGAAATTTAAAATAGTACTAAAATGCTAATAATTATTATAGATACTGGAAATATGAAATGCTTCTATAAGCATGTGTATACATTTATAACGGTGTATACCACAGGCTAGCCAGCTATACTTAACCTGCGGCCCGCGGAGCTCATGCAAGTAGCACCTGACTTCAAAAATCTCCCTAAAAGTAAGGATTTTATTCCCAAGATCACTTTAGCAGTATAGTAACCCTATAAGAATAAAATCATACAGTGGTAAATAATTTTTAAATAAATAAATCGATAATTTTAATTACGTTTTAGACAATAAGTCAATGAATATACGTTGTGACCTAAGGCACTATGACTAAACTTTGTGGCCTGTATAAAAAAGGGTCGACTACGGCTGAGGAAACCGTACGAGAAGTTTAGGAAAAATAACACTGTAAAACGTAAGTATCTATAAATCTTTAATTATAACGATCACTCATCTACAAACCTCTTCTAAGGACGAAGTCTTATTCATTTTTTATAAGACAGCACACAAGTAAAGTCAACTGATGAAACAACCTAAGTACACTGACCGTAAACACCTACATAAAAGAATCTCATTTACTAACTGTACTTATTGCTAAGGATATACAAATTGGTGCCACAATTAAAACGGGAACCACGTTTCTGAACCCAATAATCAGCTGCTTCACTACCATTAATATTGACAAATAATTACCAATACAATAATGACAAAACTTAATTTTGGCTGGCACGAATCGACTGCCTTATATAAAAAAATCACTTACTGCAACAGCGGATTCTTGTCCGTCATATTAGCACATAACACACACGTAAGTACAAACGGAAGGATTTGTTAGCACTGGGCCGTTATCAGCGGCTATCTGACACTCCCTAGTACTAACCGCTAAATGTAGGTAGTCGATAATGCACGCTAATCGACGTCCGACATTATGACCCGGGGCGCATTAAATAATTTGTAATTGTGATAAATAAACAACTAGGCTGCGGATAGGTTTAGGCTGACTGTAAACTATCCAATTTTTATTATGATCGAGTTATTACATACTAGCTTTTGCCCGCTGCTCCGCCCGCGTAAATGAGTTTTCCCGGGATAAAAGGCCCGTTTTATATTTTTCCGCGATAAAAAGTAGCCTATGTGTTAATCCTGGACATAATCTACCCGTGTGCCAAATTTCATCGAAATCCGTTCAGTAGTTTTTGCGTGAAAGAGTAACAAACATCCATACATCCAGACATCTATACTTACAAACTTTCGCGTTTATAATATTAGTAGGATAGTAGGATAATTGACTTATAAACACAGTTCCTTAGAACAAGAAATATAAAGTAATATTGAATTAGTATGTCGTTCGTCGTGTGTTTTGAAGAGCTCAATTATTTAATATTAAATTTTGATGCTATAAAAATTTTAATGACTGAACTTTAGAAAAAAAATAGCCTTTATTTTCTTTGCAGATTCTATTTTTTTTAGTGTGAATACACACAAGTATAGACTATATAGTAATTGTTTAAAACAACTCAATAACTTAATATTATTCTGTAAGATAAAGTTTTCATAAAAATTTGTCCAAATTAATAAAAAATTCCAGGATTTCATCCTACCACACAAAAGCGCGTAAATATTTCATTTACTGAACCAATTTACGCTGAAACACAAATACAGGCTGTTTGAAAAAGCCTTAGTATGAAAATCGAAGCCGCGTCGCTTACAACATTCATTGCGCAAATGCAAAGAATTGCTACTGTTGCAAAAATATTGCTTTTATTCATTCACTTGCACGAAATCTACAATTACACACTTATTAGTTGTGCGGGCGGGCGTTAGGAAAAATTATGATTTCGGAGATATAGGCACTGCCAATAATGAGTCAGATTCGAAATAAGAATACGGATTCCATCACCATATCAATAATAGGTTGACAAATAACTAAATATCCTCAAACTGACATTTGAAATGACTTCCTTGATTAATATTTCTATTATGATATGATAAGGAATGTCTCAGATTAGATCCCCTGGTCGGGCAAAGTGATATTGAAATTTTCTGCTGAGTATTAGCACAGAGTCTGGAGTTTGGTGCCGATATAGAATACGTACGGCAAAAATTGGATGCACTAGTTGTGCCGCTGTCTACCCTTTCAGGGATGAAAGGATCGAGTGTGGGTATATATGTACTGGACTACTGAAGAGTTAACTCATCGCGGTCGTAGTAGATGCTCGTATCCAACCGTGAGAACTGACACAGTATGAAATATACGACTGTAATAAAATCTTAGCACTTCTGACGTGTTTCAAATATACTATATCTAAAAAGTAATATAAAGGTCAGTCACATACATTTACTTACCCTACGTGACAAACAAACAAACACGTCCGGAGCCGCCTCCTGTTTACGTTCAAACGTCGGTATCGATGTTTACTGATCGCGGGACTCCATAGATTACGGCCGACGACAAATTATAATAAAAATTATTATCTATCAGACGTGTATCATAATATAGGGGTTACGCCTGAGGCCGTACCCAAGATGCCTTTCTACAATAGTTAACGCTCACAGAAAATATAAAAAATGTATGGGAATGACATTGGAGTCGCTACAGTTGCGGTGAGATATCGCTTCTTTAAGCGTGTTCTATCCAAGAAGCTTATAGATAAAGGTGGAGGCAACACTCTAAATACCAAAGTGAAGACGAGTATGGTCGAACGCTCTCTTTCTAAATACACACATAAAAACGAGATAGTGATATATGTTGTCTGTGTCTTATGTATGTATTCAGAAAGAGAGTGTCCGACCACAGTCGTCTTTACTAAGGTATTCAGTGTTGCCTCCACTTTTATCTGTATGCTTCTTGGTTCTACCGTCTATCATGGCGAATGCTCTGAGAAATTGTTCTATCTTATCCCCTCCTCTCCTTTCCTCAGCAAAACCACGCGTGCCGGCATGCAAAGCCACAGCTTGATGGTTAAAACCATCACGGCCCGAACCAATAGGTTCGCCAACGCTTTTATCTGCCGCACCATCAGGGTTTGCAATAGTTTGCCGGCGCGCGTGTTTCTATAGTCCTGGGTCCTTCCTATAGCGTGAAGAAGCAGCTCAGTAGGCCGGCATGACTCTGTCGAATGGCATGAGATAGCCATCTGTTGCCTTTCGATACTTGTCGCTCGAGTTTGAAACTGACAGATTTAGCTCACCTATAATTATTATAGTGGAGGTTAGCTTAGGTGGGAATGGAACAGTCTGCCGAGACAATGTCCGGAGATTCAAAACCTCTCGACTCTCGTCGCACACCTCTGACTTTACGAACTTATGTGTATTGTTTATTAATTATAATCGTTCGCTATCACGGTGAAGGAAAACATCATGAGAAAACCTACATACCTTTTTTTTGTTGTCGCGGAGAAAGTGACTTATTACTACCGCCCAGCCTTCAAGGGGGGCGACTGAGCGGTTATGTTGGGTTCACCGTGCCTTACGTCCCGGCGTTGAGCCGCCCGGAGAGATGTAACCATCGGGCGACCGCCGGGCCGAGTCCCTAACCTATGTATAACGCACGGCATACCAACCAAAACTCCGCGGTGGCCATCTTCGGCGCATTAGGGACGGCTGCGGGCTTCCTCTGACGGGAGTGTCTAAGTTGTCGTCCGCAGCCGCCCCTGCGCGTTGCCGCCTAGTGCGGCCCGTCTCCTGTTGTGGGGGGGCTCAGGAGCCCCCACGCACCGAAGGACGCTCTCGGCGTCAATGGCAGCGTGAGGCCTAAGAATTCTCCATAAGAATCTCCATAGTATATGAAGTCTGCCAATCGGCACTAGGCCAGCGTGGTGGACTAAGACCTAACCCCTCTCAGTAGTAGAGAAGGCCTGTGCTCAGCAGTGGGCAGTATAATATTATAATACAGGGCTGATGGCATTGCATTGCATAATTATTATCAGTAAGAGATATGTGTAAGACTATTGGTCATATTTTATTGAATCAAGTAGCTATTTAAATTTAGTATAGACGGAACCATAACATGAATAAAGCCGGGTAATGTTTATCTTCATAATGCCCTATTTTGTATGTGTCGCAATAATTAGCACTTATCTTTTTTTTTTATGATATAGGGGGCAAACGAGCATACGTTCATTATCTACCTATATGCAGGTTTATAGACTTGATTATGACCACAGTTACTCGTGCTTGGTTTAAATGCATACCCTTACTAAAATATATATTACAAACACACTGTCACGTCATTATCCCCGAAGGGATAGGCAGAGGCACAACTAGTGCACCCGCTTTTCGCCATGTGTATTCCGTCCTATAATGATCATATGCGTATAAAAAATAGTTTTCATTTCGTTTTCATTTCTAAGTTAGATTTCTAGCTAGTTTCAATATTATTTATAGAACAAATTTTGGAGGCCGTTTATACGTAATTTTTTTTTTTTTATTTAGAATATTATCCTTCCTTTACTCTCACCCAAAAATTGCACGTTGAGAATAATATAACTATTTTTAAACATAGTATATGCCTACTACCTATTTTAAAAATAAAACATTTCTAAGCCATACTTATGATCAGCACGGTCGAGCTACAAATGTATTCCAAAACGCCTGTATGACGAGTACGACGCAATACTATGCCATTGTCACATACTCTTTATGACATAACACATCCATAATCGATCGACGCTAAAAATCTACGTCACTATTTAGTAGCAACGCTTGACTATGGAACTCGTTAGCTTGACAACGAAAATGTAAGGAACTAGTTGTTGCTCTCGGCTTCGTCCGCGTTGAAAGCCTTTTCCGCTGCAAAAGTACCTAACACTACGACTCCAGCGCCATCTATTTAAAAATCTGATTAAAAATGCAATTATTTCCCATGAGAGAAAATTACCGGGATAAAAAGTAGCCTTATGTTAATTCTGGACTTGTTCTACCGGTGTGCCCAATTTCATCCAATAGTTTATGTTCCATCCATTCAATAGTTTCAGCGTTTACTTCTTACAAACATCCAAACATTATTACAAACTTTCGCATTTATAATATTAATAGTAAGATTAAACTAAGATCACTGATTTTCGTGAATTCTAAAATGTAAGTAAAAGTGGTTTCTTATCTACATGATTTAGGTACTTAGGTTTTTTATTAGTTTCGATATAGATGGATAGTATGGTTTAGAAAAAAATAGAATGAATGATGTAATATTCTAGCACCATTGAACCGATTCTACAAATTCGTTTACTCAGGAAGATTTGCCGACTGTGGGTAATATAACTACATTGTATTTAGATTTATTTAAGATTCACACCCGGGTGGAATTGCGAGTAAAACCTATATCTTTAATAATGCAATTACTAAAGTTATATTAATCACATTGTACAATGACAATGATTTATTTTATTTGCGGTCACATTTGCCTCTAACACAACGCAATAGTTTTGTAAATGCCAATACTGAAACACCATATAAGTTAGGATTTTACAATCACGTCGACAAGGTTTATTGCAGCCTTGTTCGATAAAGTTAGAATAAAATTACATTTGTAATATACCGATATACTTATTTTAGAATTAAAGGACGCTAGATGAGGAGGATGGGGATTAAGACATATTTTTAAAAATATCCATCGTAAAGTCTCATTATAGCGGAGCAATAATATCTATGAAAAGTAAAGTAGCAATAATTGATTCTTATAAATGAGGCTTTAGGAAAATGTGTTGATTTCTACATTTTGAGTTTTATAAACGCTATGATCTAACATAAGAAGTAAAGAATCGTAGTGGTATGTCTGACCGTCGACAATTGTAGAGTGAACCCTTGCATGAAGTTACAGATGGACAATTGACCTAATATATGAAATTATATTTTATTTAGATACAACGTATTCCATACATCTATGGTTTATTCCTTAGTTTAAACATACCTATTAGATATCCTCCTACATGATATAAAATCTAAACGATTTTCATTTCTTTCAGTTCATTTCTAGCTACGCATTTAATGTAATTTTATATCATAGTGGTGTATATTTTATACTGCTGCTAAGTCTGAGGCGGCTTGATTAATGATACCGAATGGCTTAGAGTATAAATTATGAATACTTCCTCGTCATCAACAAAAAGATGATAACGCGTAAGTCCACTACATTTCCAAAAGGCCTGAAAGCATAATAGACTTTACGTTCTTTAATGAAGACTCAAAGGCCAATAACACTAATAAGAAAATTGTAAGAAGGAAACAAAATGCTTTCCCGCCGCGCACCGAAGCGAGATAGCGCATCGCTAATGATAACAGTAATCGTTTTTATCACACAACTAGCACGGGCCCGCGTTTTCTTTCGCGGAAAATTTATAATAGTTATTGGTAATCTGCACGTAAATTGACACTTGGCGGAACACGGTTCTAGATGCTATTTAGTTTTAGGTATAATTAAAGACTTATGGGTGATATCATACAGAATTATCTAGATCACAATTCAGTGCCAACTGCATTGAACTGATTACTATATCATGTGCAGGTAAAAAAATAATAACAAACGAAAAATGCTTACTCTTAATTAACTACTATTTGTTTATATTCTGTTATTTCGTTACCCAAGTATGTTATACTTGTGTAAAAGTATACAAAATTGATCCATAAGTCAATATTGCAGTGCCTTAACTAAAAAATGTTCATGACGATTCTAACAACAATGTTTAAAGTCATTGTGCAATGATTGCTTCTGTATTGTTGAGTGCACTATTGTTATTTTATTCTGCCGGAAAATGTCACTTCCTTTGGCCCTTGAATTGTGTATATTATATATTTTTATGTGCGTCTAATAGAGGTGTCAGATCTCACAGATTCAGTATACACATACATATTTTAAGGCACCATAACGAAATCATAGCAAACAAGCCGAATACCAAATCTCGACGATTTTCTACCATCATCACGTTTAAAATACCTAATACAGGAATGTAAACTAAAAATTTTAAAAACTAAAACATTCATTATACTAACTTGATTTCTGATGGTATTAGATCAATAAACATTAAGCGCATCTGTTCGTCATCTCATCATACTTCATAACAATGGATAACTTCCGTAATCTTCTGCTTCTTCCCTATCCCGAATTCCCTCTCAAGTCAATGGAAATTATGGATGTATCGCCGACAACCACAACTTTTGTAGCTATGATCACTTTCCACCAGGTAACCCACATTTGACTCCATAAAACATACAGACAAATATAATTTAATTGTATTGTCGACATTCAGTAGTTATGGCCTCGTCTCAAGTGGCAGTTTGAACATCATACAGATAAGTTATCATAACAACCGCACTTACAAGTTCATCATCATTAGTATGACATAGAATATAGATTAATTTCAGATTTCGATAGCATTAGGGAATATTGTTTTGGTTTATATTTTGTGTATCGTTTTAGACTGATGCATTAGAATTTGATCCGTCAGAGAACCAAAGTGGCCGACATAGCTCTGAGAGTTAGTAGGTTGAAATGGCAATGGGCTGGCCACATATGTCGCAGAACAGATAACCGCTGGAGAAAGCGTGTTCTGGAGTGGAGAACGCGTCTTGGCAAACGTAGCGTGGGACGCTCTCTGGCCAGATGGCGGAACGACTTGCAAAAGAGGGCCGGCAGCGACTGGATGCATAAAGCAGCAGATCGGCTCTGTGGCGTATCTTGGGAGAGGCCTATGTCCAGCAGTGAACTGCAACGGGCTGATGATGATTAGAATTTCGTGATGTTTAGCAACACGAAATTCCTTTGGGTCTACAATGCTTTAGCCTGTAACAGTTTTTTTTTTTTATAAGTAGCTCCATTAGAAATATTATCTGCTGCGTACTGTAATGAATTCATCATTGTTGAACTTTATTATGACGCCTTATGACGATTGACGAAGTTTAAAAAAATTTTTTTTATTCGTCAAATTAATACTAGCCGTCGTATTTATAATTTTGATTTATTGTTTTTAAAGATTTTTGGCCAGCATTATCCTATGGCATCTAGGCACAAAACTTTACAAGTATCTACATAGTACGTAATTAAGGAATAGGTACGTATGTAAGTAACCTACTGGCTACTAAGCATCCATTTTGGTTAAAGGTTAAAACCTAATTTAACCGGATTCACGCAATTCAGATATTATCGGCCATTAATGACATTGCCATGATGGCGATGAAACTTTTTCTTTTCGGAAAGTAATTTTCTATTTGTAATTATAGACACGCATTTGCATAGTAAGTAGGTACTAGGTACAGTCAATTAGCTGAACAAATTAACTAAAACAAAATTGTCTAAATTAGGTTTAAAACAATCATTTTTTTTTGTATCTAAAATGTAATGAACCTTTGTAAGAAAAAATATTTTGTCTAGGACACAAATTTTCGATTTGTAGTTTTAAAATTGGGCTATTTTTGTAGCTGCCTGTATTAAGACGTATTTTTAATTTGGTTCATTAAGAAACAGCTTTTCCCTTGAAAATGCGGTTGTAACATTACAGAAACGGAATAAAACACCGACCTATTCTGTCACAAATTTCTGGTAAAAGCTACAAAACTTCAGGCTTACTCCAATTCTTTTTAATTTATAATATAAATTAAGAGTACATAAATAAACACAACATCCTTATCAATAACACATTACACATGTACCTACATATTATAAATTATACAATACTATCTTTAGATCACCGATAAGATTGTAATATTTTTTTAAACAAACTTGTAGGAAAAACTGCCCTTGCCTCTTGCTTTAAAAGTAGTGACTTAACAATGATTGAACATTAAAATCAAATGATGTTTTTTTATGTTACGCAAATGTTAGAAAAATAAATTTAACTATTTTATTCCAGTTTTAATTTTACTCATGACGTTTCAAAGACTTTGCAGTCTTCATGGTCTGAGGTGTTAGTTGTCTGGAAAGTTACTATACCTACACTTAAGCACTGATTAACAATATGAAAATTTTGATTGCACTGAAAGCAATGAATGAATTAAATATCGTTTTAAATTAGCAATATTGCCTATGTATGCTAATGCTATAATTTAAGGCGAGATACCATTCTCAGAATTCAGTTTATCCTAGTTCCAAAACGATCTATACACATGTTAAATACCATCTATTGTAGGACACCTAACTGGTTATGTAAATCTATGTAAGTATATACAGGGTAATTTTTACATTGCATTACTAAATGAAACCACATATTCGTCTTTACCTCTGCTAACATCGTGCCAAAAATCATCCATGAATAACGAATACTTTCGCCGAAAATCCCGGTTATACTTTTCCAATCTTTTGCTCATTATGTAGTTTAGTGCAAATATGGTGTGTGCGTTAGTGTATTTCTGACTGAAAGTGTAATGTTGCTGCTGCGACGAATTCTCCTAGAGCAGTGATACTGGCATTAGGGTGTATAAACTTAAAGTTACTTTTTATTGATATTTATTTTGTTCTAAACTCATACTTTTTTATTTTACATCTATGGTTAAAATAACTTAATGGAAAGCATTATTTTCAACGAGATAAGTATGTGGTTTCATTTATTAACGCAACGTCAAAATGACCCTGTATATAGTCATCTTGTATACATTGTCGTGTTTGTCAAATGTCACGGAAGTATATCATGGAATTATACAAGTCATCATGTAACAAATACTAGTAATTGATAAATCATAGATATTTGTTTACATCTCTGGTACTGGCAGGTAAATATGTCAGGTTGTATAAATTATTTTGCCATTACAACTATACCTTTTGTTGTAGTTTTGTTTGTGGAAATGATTTGTGACGAATATTTTTAAAAGTAGGAATGTCTTTTATGGGTTTCAACCTTAACCTATATTTCATCAAAATCTGTTCAATGGTATACTTCTGAAACTGTACCAGCCAGTCAGTTACTTCTGTGTTTATACTATTGTTTTGAAGGAAATGACAATACTAACTTATCTTTTATATGTCATCATAACAAATTTTGTTAAAAAAAAATACTTTAGATAATTTACACTCACTTGACATCTAGAAAGTTCCTGATTTTAGTATATTTAAACTGAGCATTGGTAATTATATGTATATGCTCAGTAATTTTTGATAATGCATCAATCTCAATGCATGTAAAATACCTATTTGTTAAATTTTAACAATTAAATAAACATATTTTTTACAATGTCATTTATATATTATTACATAATTTGGTTTTTTTTTGTTTATTGTATACTTCTTAAATTCTTACAGCTAGGCCCATTTTATGGTTAGCATAATTCACTTTTATCAGTAAGGTTGTAAATAGAAACAATATCTAGTTAGTACCCATTAAAAAGTAAATTTCCTTATAGGTATTGTATTATTATTTTAGACATAAATAAAACTCTGAGTCATTATTATGAGATAATAATACAAATAAGAATCATAAAAGTTTTTATTTATGTTGTCGGCCTCCAAATTGTTACTGGGTCAAGAAAACCTTTTATTATTTAGTTATTGTAACAGTTCATAGATACATAATAACATCTATGAGTGTATCAACAATGTATTAAAAAGGGTTGATTTAATTCATTTTATTTGTATCTTCAGTTCCGTTAAAAACTTAGCTTAATAGAATCCAGATTTAATGTATGAACAATCATCATTAATGTGTTTTTAACGGTGCCTGGGATTGAAAGTTGCACCTTATTTTAGAATAAACATCATCATAAGCTAAAATCCAACATTTTAATGCACCTCTGCCTATCTCAAGGTATAAATAAGGTATAATATAAGCATGGGATAGTGATATCTATTTTCTTTTTAAATAATGTCAAACTTGTTTAATTTGCAAATAGAATGAACTAAATTAATTATCTTCAAACTCCAAAGTACTTATGTTTCATTGAACAGGTTTTATCAATGTTCTAATTAAATTATTAAGTAGTAGATAATTATTAAAATTAAGTTTATTCATTAAATTAACTACTAATAAATGAATAGTCACATTTTTTGCACTTGATTATGATAAAAAAATTGGAAGATCTTTTCACAATTTACATAGAGAAAGTATTCAGTGCTATTATCTTAAAATTGTCCACTCTCTAGAAAGTGACAAAGGGAATGAGAAGCCAATGTAATTTTAGGTATTTTGTGGCATTCCTTAGTGAACCAATAGCCAAAGAAAAAAATATTCATTCATATTTTACCTACTACTAATGTGAATTATAAATTATTTTCTATTTGTTTTAATGAAGAGAAAGTAGTGAAAATATACTTATGGGCAATGGATAACCTAGGTACTGTAGTTATAAGTTTCTATAAAGCCTACACAGGACATATTTCGTTTTAAAATTTCTTATCTTTATTAATTCAATAGTATACACTTTACTAAAGCTGTGTATATTTTATAAACAGTTAAAAGTAGTGTTTTACAGAAGATAAATACACAAGAAATTAACGCTTGCAGAACATGTTACGTTCAACGAAGTTATTATTTAATTAAATTGTTGTATGAGAGTATGAATGTTGATATTAAAATGAATTTTGAAATGAGTTGGTAAATTCGCGAAAAATCTGCAAATACGAACGCGTTGCTGTCACTGTCAAAAGGTCACCACGATTGAAAGGCACTGACTAGAAAATTAGCATAAATGTACACACCCGTTAACCGTCGGCTGGCCACCCTGGTCCATGATCTTGTTTCCGACCAGGCAGCCAGGTGTCTCGAATCTATCAGCTATGTGATGCGCCTCCACATCTTCCAATATCGCGGCGCGATCTGCGTTTGTCTTGTTCAATTTATCACTAGATAAACTCTTCGATCGGTATCTACCGTTTATTGGCGCCAAACTTTTATCAGTGAACGCACTCAAACTATTCAACTTGGTATCATTATGAAATTTTTCGCTAGTTATATTAGATGACATCTCGAGATAAACAATCGCGCGCGTGTACTAACAGCTTGTCAATCTCAGCTGCGCGATTCGACTGACGTTCCCAGACATATAACAAACGCTTTGCATTGAACCAAACAAATAACACTCGGCCGGTTACGCGTGCCGCCGTGTGCATATTGTGTTGGAGGCTGTTGGAAGATACTTAATTCAGTCGCATAACACTCCGAGAGGTCTGCGAAGTGAAAAACGTTTTGTTTTTCAATGACGGAATCGGAACGTGGGCGAAGGTGAATCGCTATTGTCATTTTAAAGTCATTACGGGATTAAATTAATTCTTTTAATAGAAAAGGAAGTGATTTGTTATGATGATACTCCATAAAATGATTTGACTTTTTGTATAAAGATGTCCGCTTTTTGTATGGGTGCTGGGCATCAAAATCTAACCACTCCAGGCTCAAACTTTATGGATATTAAACTCATTAAAGAGGCAAAAATATAGATCTTGGATTCATTAAAAAATATTTTTGAACCCCACCATTTACAACTAACTTTTTTAAAAACATTCATATTAAGTGTAGCGAGTTGTTAAGAAAAATAAAATTACATAAATCTCAAAATAGCAGGACGATTACTTGCTATCCAAATATATAATATGTAATATAATATATGGCTTAGCTCCAAAGATGAAACTTGTAGGTACGCACACTGGTGTTCTCCAATTTCTTTAGGTGTGCTGAGACTTAAAGTCTAAAGGCGGCAGACAGGAATCGCATTGACGCTTTTGAGATGTGGTGTTGGAGGAGGCTGTTGCGCATTAGCTGTACGACGCGACGAACTAATGTCTCTATACTCAGGCTACTCTAAATCACTACTAGGCTTTCTACTTACCATCTGCCTCAAACGAGTGCTTGAGTATTTTGGACATATTGCCAGGAATACGAGCGACAACTTAGAGAAACTGATGGTCACCGGGAAAGTACAGGGCAAAAGAGCACGTGGACGCATCACGCAACCCAATACGGTGGACCGATCAGATCCGCACCACACAGTCAGGATCGGTGGCGTGACATCACATGGCGGAAGCTAGTGAGAGGAGGTGACAACCCTCAGAACTGAGGAGAACGACGCAAGGAGGAGGATCCAAATATATATATTTAGTATCTTGGTTAGAATATTAAGCCCGTTTTGGAATGTCCTTTGATAATGCACCAAATGACCAAATGGCACCAAGTGAAAAATTTAATGTGTGAAAAATCGTAAATACAGGGCGGGATTTAGAAATTCTGATAGCGAATCAAAATCAACAACTCAGCTTATAATATTTTAATACTTAGGTCATTCGGCCTAAAAGTACGCACTTTTTTTTCTATCATCTACACAGTCAAAAATATAGTGTCTTGAAAAACGTTTTAACACTCAATGTAAAGTAAATTTATTCTACTTTCATTATTCAATGATTTTTGGACATTGCTTCATTGTTTTTTTGTAATACATGTTTAAGTGCATTGGGAGAAATTCGTACATTTGACCCGTTATGTGGGTAAAACTACGCAGAGTGTTTAATGAGAATATTTTTTTTCTGTATGAGGTCTATAAATCTTTACAAATAATATTCGACTTAATTGCAGCTTAAAGAAGAAAAAACCGTGGGATCATTGTAATGAAGTTATAACAGGGTGCGTACTTTTAACCTCTTACTCTTACCCAAACAGGGAATATTTTAAACAATCACACGTTAGTTGAGACGCATTTATTTTCTAGGACAGAATTAATAAGTAAAATAAATACTATAATAATCATGTAAACTTAACATAAATAACGGACTTTTGTAAACTAATGCACCGTCTAGCCATACACTTTTTTCCCAGCACAGAATATTGGTAACTAATCAACAAAATCACGTTGATCACCGTTTTTTGCTAAACAAGCGAGGCTTGGTAAAATAGCTTGTGGCTCTGAAATCGTCCCTGACGCGCCCCTGATCTAGCCGAAAAAGTGTCTGAGCCCCCTCAATAGGTTCCGAGATATTGACCATGCGAACTTTTACCCTCTGCGTGCTGTTGCCCCGAATGACCCTACTGCTGTTATTTCTACCTAGTATGTACGTCGATATTTTTTTATTTGTAACTTTACGTATCCTTTTATAGATTTGCCTCAGTGGCGTAGTTGTATTACGGTACGACTGCAATGCTGAGGTCTCGGATTCGATCCCCGGGTTAGGCAATGATATTGGATTTTTCTAATCAGTCTCAGTTCGGAGTCTGGAATTTATGCCCGATATCGCCATATCGGGCATAAATTCCAGACACGCCTCTCGACTATGCTCGCTCCCTATCACATCATGGGACGGAATACGCACGGCGGAAAGTGGGGGCACTAGTTGCGCCTCTGCCTACCCCTTCGGGGATAAAAGGCGTGAGTATGCGAATGCGTTTTATAGCTTTTCCATTAGCAGCTAGCACGCCAAATCTGAGTAGGTACTCGAAATTATTCTAATTGGGACGATTGCATACACTACTATGCATAAATATCAAATAATATATTTTCCCGGGATAAAAAGTCTGACAAGCTGTCTTTTTTTATGGCATTGAATGACGAGACGAGCATGCCGTTCGCCTGATGGTAAGCGATACGACCACCCATAAACAGTAGTAACACCAACTGGCACCTTGAGTTACAAAGTACTATGTGGCATTCCACTGCGCTCGTCATCCTGAGACATAAGATGTTAAGTCTCATTATGTCCAGTAGTTACACTGGCTACAATGTCCTTCAAACTGAAACACAACAGTGCATGCACACTGCTTCTTGGCGGTAAAAATAGACATTGTGGTGGTACCCACCCAAACGGACTCTTACATATGAGAGCCCTACCACCAGTAAAATAAAATATTACCTACATATCTGTCTGGGATACATATCTGCTGGATACCTATAGCGACAGGTCTACGCGTCTTATAGATGGACCTGGATATTCGTCTAGGAACCGTTAAAGTGTACATGCCTAGTCAGTACCTTTAGAAATTTAATACGTGACGATTAAACATGTGAAAATCACATTATCTTCCATTCAATTCAATTCAAATCATTTATTAAGTAATTAGGTCCCTAAGGGCACTTTTACACGTCATCTTTTACAATGTTTTGATAATCTAAAAGATTCTACCAGTGCTTCGAAAAAGCCCACTGACCTGAGAAGAAGCACCAAGAAACTCAGCATAGGTCTTTTATTGTTATATTTTTTTTATATATATTTTACAAATTACAAGTAACATATAAATTCAATTTCAAAGATGGATATTAAATGCGAACATTTTCGGAGAGTACCTAAGTCAAATAACCAGCTACATGTTTAATTTTAAGTAAACAATAGAGTTAACCATCAAATAGAGCAGACCAGTCCACGCAAGCAGCACCCGTTCACAAATACGACGCATGTGCCAGCCATCGGCCTCCTCAACCATGTTGCAGGGAAGTGACCGACCCGGCACACGACGCCGCCGCGCCGCAAGCACAGACGTTAAAGCGAGCAAGACACTCAGATTGTGGCTAACCAAGACAAATGAGATGCAACAAAGGGGTATATCAAATGATATACCCCATTAATTGAAGTTCCATCTAAAAAATCTAAAAAGCCGACTAGTCTTTTACACCCAATAATCAAGGAAGTCTGGTGTGTCATTGATTTTCCTTAAAAATAAAGGTCATAGTCACCTGATGCAATATCACTAATTAGTTTAAGACATAGACAGCCTATTTTCCCGCAACGAGAATTGAAATTCTGTGCTGTAACACGTCGTTTCCGAGGCTGAACATTTGACCTTACAGGTCGCTACGTGAGCTGTTTTCAAATGCAATAATATAAGTCATCTAGTTTGAATCGAACACTTTCAAAAAACCCGTGACTAATTTTGTAAATTTAGCTCCATATTGATACAGCGGTCAGCGGTGTTATTGATAAAGGGTTATAATATTGTCACTGATCGTGCGTGTCCTAGGTATTCTAAATAGTTTTAGCTCAATGTTTATAACACTTTGATCAGCTTAGGGTGCTGGATGACGGAATTTTTCACATTGCTTTTTTTCACCAAAGTTCAAAATAGATGTTACTTCTTGCCGATTTAAAATAAGTATCAATCTAAATTCAGAATTCTACCAGTAAAGATAAAAACTAGCAGTAAAATGCTTTCTCCTCGATGCTACATTGAAAACTCGTCCAAAACTCACGCGGGGTAATCATTTGATTTATGTTCTCTCAATTGAAAGACTCATACATTTAACACACTACACAAATCAATAAAAAAACATTACGCACCTTATTTCGCTCATCATTATGTCGGCACCACAGCGAACTATACTCTGACTATTTTATTCCACAAATTGTAGTATAGATAAGCTCTCACTGCTAAGTGCTGCGCATAGGGACCGATAGCAATAATTTCCCCGTCGGTAAATAAGATTTCGCTAAGAACAATAGTTTGTTTAATTGGTTAACAAACGTTGATAATCGGATTATGAGTTGTTTAGCTTTTTGCTTTTGTACCTAATTATATATGTTACGATCTAATTAACCAGAGATGTGATTTATCTAGATACAAGTATCTGAAATACAGATACAAGATACAAAATACGTATTTAGTATCTTGTATCTAAGATACTTTTTTAATTTTTATTTTGTATCTTGTATTTAGATACAATTTTTTAGTATCTTAGTATTTTATAAATACTTAATTTGCTAAGATACTTTTACTAATTATCTTTGCATTTTTTACATAAACGGCTCATTTAAGGCCCATATACATGTTGCAAGTTTCTTGCCTGTTGCATACAATTAAATTGAAGCAATATATGACTTGTATGGTTTCAATAATCAACACGTAACATTCTTGATTTGTTTGTGTAAAAATCACATGCTATAATTGGTTAACCCAACATTGTATTCAACTGGTTTCTGTCTTCTTTTGAAAGAGGGCATTGAGTCTTATAATTTTGATTTTTCAGTGTGTCTCCTGATTCCGATAAATCTTAATGAACTTTATTAAATCGGCAGAACCTAATTTTAATACTTTTTACTCATATTTTTAATAAACACAGTAGCTTCTAAAATCTAAAACGTTCCACATATGTTTTTTTTTATGGCATTGTATGACAGACCACCTAGACGGACTCTTACATATGAGAGACCTCCACCGCAATGTCTATTTCTACCGCCAAGCAGCAGTTTGCATGCACTGTTGTGTTTCGGTTTGAAGGACATTGTAGCCAGTGTAACTACTGGACATAATGAGACTTAACATCTTATGTCTCAGGATGACGCGCGCAGTGGAATGCCACACAGTACTTTGTAACTCAAGGTGCTGGATGGTGTTGCTACTGTTTATGGGTGGTCGTATCGCTTACCATCAGGCGGACGGCACGCTCGTCTCGTCATTCAAGGCTATAAAAAAATAATTTCAAAAGGTATCTTATTTGAAAAAAGTATTTAGAAGATACGTATTTTGTATCTAGTATTTAGATACCATTTTCAAAAGTATCTTGTATCTGGTATCTCAAATCCTTTATTTACAAGTATCTTGTAACTTGTATTTCAGATACTTTTATGAAGTATCTTGAACATCTCTGTAATTAACATATACGTTTGTACGGAATGTGATAATTTCATTTACTTGAGTCGTGTGTAGTCTTATTAATATTATCGAACTTCGTTGGACTATTGTGGTTGGCGGGTCAATTATTAAATGTGAATATAATATTATGAATGACAAGGCTAGCAGCTTTCCTGATAGTAATATCCACTTCCTATTAATAATAAAAACGCCACTGAAAAACATAGACACCATGACTTTTAAGGACTTTGAACTAATTGATGGTATTTTATACATATCAAAAAACTAGATCATGCTTCAGAGACGTCAAGATTCCACTTCAGTAGATTAGATAGCGACGAATTGATAATATTTAGACATGACCTAAGTACACTATGATTACTTACCAATGCCTGCATATCGAGGTCCCTCTAAGTTTTATAGAAATCCTGAGCTAGTGCTTTTTATATAACTAAAGCCCGCATAAAATGCCTGAGTTCTGACCTGGACTTGTTTGACAATTTAAAATGGCGAGAAAATTATTCAAAAGACGCGTCATTTTATACTACTGCGGCTTTGTGACAGCATTATAATAACGACGGTCTTGGTGGTTTTCGTTGTGCAGTGGCATATGGTTGAGAACAATGAGTAGCGTGTTCGATAAAACGACAAATATTTGTATGACTCGCAAAAATTTCT
The DNA here is from genome assembly GCA_947568825.1 of Sphinx pinastri. Lineage (NCBI taxonomy): Eukaryota > Metazoa > Arthropoda > Insecta > Lepidoptera > Sphingidae > Sphinx > Sphinx pinastri. The sequence continues at coordinate 1,892,705 of OX387617.1, forward strand.
TCCAAGTATGGGCATTGTGGAACTAAGTGCCTGTGTAGTTGACAATTGTATGCTACTATGGTTTGAGTTTAAATTAATTGCTTTACATTAGTCCAATCAAAAGACCAGTCGAAGAATAATACTTTATTGTGAAACTCGTTATTATAAGCTAATCAAACGAACTAATTACCTTTAAAATAATAACGGAACAAATTGAATTAAGATTACTCCATTCAAGCATTTTGTTTATTCAGAACACTTCGCTCAACAACACAACGTGTGGCCAATGTTGGCCCTAATTGTGGGTTTTGTTGGTATTTCGGTTAATTTCGCAAGTAATTAGCGTTTGGTACACCGATAGGTTTGTCAAAAACGTCAAATTATCTCGCATTGGTTAATCAAGGCCAGTGCCAATAAAGGTGTTTTTTATTGTTTAAGTTTAATGACGAGATGAGCATACCGTTCGCCTGATGGTAAGCCATAAGACCGCCCATAATATAAATAGTAGCAACACCATACAGAACTTCGAATTACAAAGTACTCCGTGGCACTCCACTGCACTCGTCACCCTGAGACATAAGATGTCTCATAATGCCCAGTAATTACACGCTACAATGTCCTTCAAACCGGAACACAACAGTGCATGCACACTGCTAGCGGTAGGATAAGATATTGCGGTGGTCTAATTCAAAGCGATTAATGAGGATTCTTATTTGTAGCGTCACCATTTGGCTAGCAGGATGCAATTAGCAAAAAACAATTAGAAATACTACTAAAGTAACGCAATATATTGATATTGTTTTAAGTTTGTATAATTTTATTATTGACTTAAATAATAGTAAATCATTACATTAGGTATATATAACTAAATGGTTACATTAGGTATAGATAACTATAGGGTTTTGACTTCATCATTGTAACTCTCGCTGAACTCGTTGATGATTTATTTATCAGAAGCCATTTCTCTAATTCCCCATGATAACCAAAAATATTGTACCTAATACCATTTTAAAATGGCATTTAACCAACGTTTGACCCAACATAATCCATCAATGTAGAACTAGCACTACACCAGTACATAAGAATACACGAGAAAATCAATTTGCCTAAATAATTATCATATTTGCTTAGTTCGTGACACATTTAAGTGCTGATTAATTAAAGAAAATGGCGGCAAAACCCAATACGTAACGTACGCAGTACCTAACCTTGATTGTTATCGTTGACCGAATACCGCAACCCATACGGGAACTGTGGGAAACTGCAATATTTATGCTATACCATGATATACGGCAGGTTATTCAATAGATAAGCACAGATCCCCATAACCAATAGGTAAGAGAGTATATAAAAAAAAATACAAAGTTGGTACCCACCCAGACGAACTCTTACATATGAGAGACCTACCACCAGTAAATGTCCTACCACCGCAATGTCTATTTCTGCCGCCAAGCAGCAGTGTACATGCACTGTTGTATTTCGATTTGAAGGACATTGTAGCCAGTGTAACTATTGGACATAATAAGACTTAACATCTTATGTCTCAGGATGACGAGCGCAGTGGAATGCCACACAGTACTTTGTAACTCAAGTTGTTGAATGGTGTTGCTACTGTTTATGGGTGGTCGTATCGCTTACCATCAGACGAACGACATGCTTGCCTCGTCATTCAAAACATTGCAAAATAACGAAGGTACACAAAATTTTGTTTTATACATCAATGTCCAAATCCCATAAAACCTTAATTTCTTCAGTTGTTTAAGAAGATCGATGCTGTTGTGTAGTAAATTTGAACATCTATACTATCTATACTAATATTATAGAAGAGTTTGTTTGTTTGAACGCGCTAATCTCAGGAACTACTGGACCGATTTTGAAAATTCTTTCACTTTAATAGGAAGCTACATTATTCCTGAGTGCTATAGGCTACTTTTTATCCCTGAAAAACTTTTCCACGCGGGCGGAGCCGCGCGCAATGCTAGTTTAGGATATAGCATGAACTCAAAGGGCACCTAAACCTGTCAATACCTATGGGTACTAATCTCCCCGGTGATAAATGCAACATATATAGCGAGACTGACAATTTTCATCCTATCAGAAGCAATTTCTCGGTCACAATGGTCCAGGCGACGATGCAGTTACATATTGCAGTTCATCCGCCTCAATTTATAAGTAGGTATAGGTACAGAGGGGGACATGTACTTTTCTCTTAGAGCATAGAGACGCATAAGACTTTTCTACATCCATCTTGGAATTTGTTTTTTTTATTATTCTCGATTTAAGGACCTCAACTGCCTTGTGGCGGAGTTGTATTACGGTACGACTGCAATGCTGAGATTTTGGGTTCAGATCTACTCAGTATTCAGTATCAGCCCGGAGTCTGGCATTTGTGCCTGATATGGCAATAGACTTGCCCCCTATCACGCACGGCGAAGTGTGGGTGCACTGGTTTCACCTCTGCCTACTCCATCGAGGATAAAAGGCGTGAGTGTGTGTGTAGATTTAAAGAGCTTTGTAGTATGCTCTCGATTATACGTCTGCTTTGATTGATGCCTACTCATTTCCCCTATTACTCTTATGATATTTTTTAACGAAACCCTATCCCCCTTTGAGCTGAGCTGAGATCACACTATTAAGATCACCTAAATATTACTTTATTATTCAGAAGTCTATGATATTTTGAGGGTTAACTCGATCCATGTGTAGGTCACCGCAGACTGTGGCCGAATAAAAAATAAAAATAAGAAATAGGTACATTATTATTGACATCAATAAATTAGATATCTAAGTAAGCTTAGGTATTTGTATCCATTAAAATTATAACATTCAATGCAATAATTCTCATGCGAAAATGCAAATATTTACGAAAATTCACCTGCACAAAGCCAAACATGATATCGATTCAATAAAACGAAAACACGCGTGTAAGTTGTGACATTAATTGCCCCCATTAATTTGGCTTAACATGTAGTATTTTTTTTTTTTTTAGGTAGGCGATCCTGCAGTCAACACCGGGGGAAACCTGCGAATGGGATACTGGAGTCCCCCGGCTTGACGACTGCAGGGGCCTGGGAAGGAAGCGGGAAAGGATGATGGATGGAAAGGTGGGGAGTGGAGAAAGGTTCTCAGGATGGGCGGAAAGGAAAAGGGTGCCAGGAAATGTTCGCGGGCCCTTTTAGGCCTCAATGTGTTATGCAACCAAGAGGTATACACACTGACTGTGTGCCTCGGCCCGCGACTAATGTTCCCCCGCGCATGGGCGTGCATTGGGTGTGAAGACCCAAAGCACAAGAATTGCCTCGGGGGGCGAACATGTAGTATTAGGATCTGTTTCACTGGTTTCAAGTAATTTATATTTGACACCTGATGTAGATGGGACTCATTTTATTACCATTTATTTGGGAGCATAGATTACAGTGTGATCAAGAAGCTTATACCCAAATAAACTTCTTGAGTGTGACGCTTGTATTTGGTCGGCCTATATACCTATGTAGCAGTTATCAGCAAGCAATGAAATCGGCCCTTAATCATAATAATTGTGTACTTTCATAGAGAGATGACGTCCAAACAAACCACATTTTAAAAATGTTAATGTCGCACCTTTAGGACGAAATCGACGCAAAGCAAAAAAAAAAAAAATTGAGTTATCGTCATAGAGTTACTTAAAACGAAATTTTCAATACAACAATAGTTCATACACTGCCATATTCAAGCGGGAAAGGGACAACACTTTTATACCGGTCCTTTTTTTTATTATATTTTCAAAAAAAAGGGACCAGATTTAAGTCATTGTATGACGATAACCCATTGATGTATTAAAAAAATACATCAATGCGATAACCCAATATTTATTTTTTTAATTGCGTCGTTTTCGTCCTAAAGGTGCGATGTACTTACTATGCTTAAGTTTTGATGTTTGTTCAAAGTAAAGGCAGAACCTGCTGAAAAAAATTATGTACTTGGATTATTATTTAATATATGTAATATAGATTAGGTACTTTTTACTCTGGATTGTTTTATTTTAGGAAGGAGCCTGCGCGCGGTTGTAACGAAGAGCAACACATATACAATAACATCATATTTTTTTTTATACAGAAACGGCAGTGACCCCGATGCACCTGGCAGTAGACTGTGGTCGAGGTAGAGTGTGATGATCATTACTCGCCTTTCAAAACAATTAAGAGTTTAAATTCTACAAGGTCACGGAACAATTGAATTTTTGTAAACGAAAAGTAATTTTAATATCTATATATGTACACAAGTGAAAATGTAAGCCCAATTGTTATGTACTTACTTAAGTATAACTCTTCAGATGGTAATTATCATTGTAATAAGTACCTACACTATTTGCTAAACATTTATTACTTAGCTACAAAGTCAATTTAAATGTATCAATACTATAAAATTTCACGAAGCGAAAACGTTTCAATGTATTCAAGTACCTACCTGCGGCAGTAGCCACGTTACTATTCTATACTAATAGAAAAAAATGTGTGAGAATGACGTATCCTTGCGATAGACTTATATCGAAAAGCATCTTGGCTACAGCCACAATACCTAATTATAAAACATACAAGTATTTTTTCCTGGATAGCGTTTCTTCGAATAAACATGACTGGAGCAATAGCTCGTTACAACTTATTAAAACTGTTTTTCTTTTAGATGTTACATAATGGGAAGGGCCATCTGGGTAGTTAATAGTTATCCCGCAATTCTACCGCCAAGCAGCAGTGTGCATGCACTGATGTGTTCCAGTTTGAAGGACATTGTAGCAAGCGTAATTCCTAATTACTGGACATTATGAGACTAAATATCTTATGTACCAAGGTCATGAGCGCAGCGGATTGCCAAGCAATACACACATAATTTCTTTCACGCCTTTTATTCCCGAAGGGGTAGGCAGAGGCGCAACTAGTGCACCCACATTTCGCCGTTCGTATTCCGTCTCATGATGTAATAGGGAGCAAGCCTATCGCCATATCGGGCTCAAATTCCAGACTCTGGGCTGATACTGAGTAGAAAAACCGATCTTTATGGTGTTACTACTGTTAATGGGCGGTCGTAGGTATCGCTTACCATCAGGCGAGCGGTACAGCGTGCTCTCGACATTCAATCATAATAAAAAAATCGAAGCAAGTAAAAAATAATAGATTGTCATTTTTATCAGCTTGTTATAGTGGTGTAAAAACCACGGCCAACGAATAATTGTCGGTAAATCGTTGATTATGGTAACGTTCGCAAAAACTTTATTGTTTACGAATGTAAACAATCTTCTCCTGAATAGGAGAAGACCGGAAAAGACACAAAGCCACTAACAACAATAAATGTGTTTATTGTGTTTTTTTTTTAACTTATCTGTCTACTTAAAATTTTATTTTTATTCGCGGCTGCGCGTTGAGACATTTTCCGTAATAAAAATAACATAATCATTAATTTAGAATGAAACAATTAATGTCATTGTATTGGGATAGTGTTGATTTTTCTTAGCGAAAGAAATATTTAATCAAAAGTGAAATGTATAATTACAACGAATAGTCAAGTCAAAATCAAAGTCGAAATTTTTGTGAAATCATCCACCACGATATGTTTATTTCCCTTAAGAGCACTATCAGACATAAATTCGCTCGTATTAAAAAAAATAAGTTATACATATCCCAGATATTGAACTGAATACCACCATTTTACCACCACTATTGGGTAATACAAGCATCTCTCGTTTTTCAAAGGAGCTATGTTATCATTTCGCTCGAGCCAACGAGGTGTAAACATTGACATAAACCCGAGCCTTCAAGGAAAGTGCGTAATAACCGTTTACCTAACAATGGATTATGATATGGGTTGACGTTGATTTCTGGAATGCGATTGGAGTTAGAGCGAAATGACCTCATATGTTATATCTTTTTTTTAACCTCCCTAAGGGCTCATACACATAAACACGACACGATGTCGCGCCGTCCCACGACGCGATGCCGTGTCGTGTTTATGTGAATGCGCCCTAAATCTCGAAAATGGAGCGCAATAGACGTATATTGCGGTCCATTTTCGAGATTAACTGTCGTCGTAGATTTCCACAATACGGCGTCGCGTCGTTATGTGTATAAGCCCTTATCAATGTAGAGTCGCCGGCCGCCGAATGTCAACCCATCTCGAGGATCTAGACCCTGGAAATCGTGATAGAGAGATTCATATAAAGTGTTGTCCGAACAGGGATTCGAATCTAGAATATATTCTTCAAACTGCATTGCCTTTGAGTGTTTGTGTAATATGTTTACCTATTTGCCCAGAACTCTTTTAGATGATAGGTTTTTCTATACTAGAACCCATCTGAGTCTCTATATTATCAGCCAATTTAACCGCCAAGCAGCAGTGAACATAGGGACGGGAAAAGGTTCATCCTTCAGACTAATTTCCCACACTAGTTCTATTGAACCATTACTATGCTATGCTAGGTGAAATGCAAAGATAGTGCCCTATTAGCCGTATATATTATACAACATACAATATTTGGTAGCGCGACGAATGGAAAGCGCGTTATGTAATAGGGTTAGTGTGTCTCATTGTAATTCTCTATCTGCTGTATTGCGTGCCGTGGTAGTGACCTACAAAATGTGATACAATTTCTGCGTATGAAGTAACGACGTGACGTTGACGGTGTATTTATTGTTTGCTAAATGTAAGGTCGTGATCTATTTGAAGCCGTAGAAGCTATTAAGTCTAAGAAGGCAGGTGCAATTACTTCTATCGAAACACTTAACTGTCTTCTACAATCTAGATTCTTGTATCGCTGCAACACCTCAGGTTGACTGGTAGAGAATGCTGAAGGACTAAAGGGTTTACCTAAGTCCGCCTAAATATTATTGCAATGCAATCAGCCTTGTATTATATACTGCCCACTGCTGAGCACGGGCCTCCTCTACAACTGAGAGGGGTTAAGCCTTACTCCACCACGCTGGCCTAGTGCGGGTTGGCAGACTTCACATAGCCTCGAAATTCTTATGAAGAATACTCAGATACACAATACAACACGTATACAATTTAAATACTGTGTAATAAAAAACATATATTACGTTTCCAGCACATGGAAATCATTGATTACAGAATATTTGATTTTTCTTTTAAATATAAAACACACGTGACACTTACGCGTTTTATCCCCGACGGGGTAGGCAGAGGCGCAACTAATGCACCCACTTTTCGCCGTGCGTATTCCGTCCTATGATGTGACAGGGGGCGAGCCTATCGCCATATCAGGCACAAATTCCAGACTCCGGGCTGATACTGAAAAGAAAAATCCAGTATCACTTTGCCCCACCCGGGGATTGAACCCGAGATCTCAGCATTGCAGTCGTGCCGTAATACAACTACGCCACGGAGGCAGTCGAATAAAACATGTTTAAAATTTGCCGTTTGAGATACGAGTGCAGGGTAATGAGGTGATATATAGTTCTGATATATTACTGTTTTATGTATATAGGCAGTCGTGGCGGTTACCACCAGGCTCGCAACCTGCACGGCTATTGGAACAAAACGTAAACATCTTTATGAATTATAATAATATGCAGAATATTTACGTGATGAGCTAACAGATATACAGGAAAACTATCAATCAATTGTTATTGCCTTCAGTTTCCTCATGGGCCTGATGACTGCATGTGGTACGATATATTATGATCACAAATCATCATGGGTTGCCTTATCGTTGATAGGGCGCACCGATTCGATCCCCAGTCCAGGTCGGGATCGAGATTTGGATACACTCGCAGAAATTAATAGGCGCTAGGTCTTCCGTAAAGGGAGCTACAAAGTTAAAGTCTATTGCTGCCGCTGCCGCTAAGCAAGTACTACTGTGTTCCGGTTTGAAGAACATTGTAGCCAGTGTTATTCTGGGAGACTCAACATCTAATGTCACAGCGTGATGTGGCCAATGCAGTGTGACGTAGGTCATAGTTCTACATGGTGTTGCTATTGTTCATGGGCGGCCGGCTTGTTCGTATCTTCATTTAATTGTATAAGAAAAATCACCTCTTGATAACTATTCATTTCCTGAATCCAAAGGGACTTGAAAAAAATTAGAAACTATTTGTTAATTTATTATCGTAGTTAGTGAAGCATTGTGCGGCGAATTCTTCCTGTTCCTATTTCTTGTTTACTTTTTTAAGAAACAACTTCCGATATCGCGGCGGGCGGCAAAAAGTTTTTAGGTACCTAATCATGAGTCATAGAATTTATAAATAGATTTCACGGACTCAAAATAGGTCTAGATAAGGAAATATAGGGCAAGTGGCAAGCTGACGGGCTAAGTGTTACAAAGTTTATGTTTTTATACCATACCATACCAGCCCTATATATATACTGCCCACTGCTGAGCACGGGCCTCCTCTACTACTGAGAGGGTTCAGGCCTTTGTCCACCACGCTGGCCTAGTGCGGGTTGGCAGATTTCACATACCTTCGAAATTCTTATAGAGAACTTTGTATTATTTGTGAATTATCGTTCTCTTTAACGGTGAAGGAAAACCGTGAGAAAACCTGCATTATGTTTCATAGGTTTTATATAAGATGTTTTGGTATTAATATATTATCACTTCGATTTGGCCTTTGGGTACATCACAGTGCTACGTTGAACTTTGGCCTATGGATAAAATCTCTAATTTTTAAACCTTTAACCTAACTATATAAAATATTAGCTTTTGCTCGCGTCTCCGTCCGCGTAAACGTTTTCCGGGATAAAAAGTAGCCTATGTCACTCCCTGATAATGTAGCTTTATATTGGTGAAAGTCTATTTGTTACAAAAATACAAATCTTTCCTCTTTTTATAATATTAGTGTAGATTCATATTTTTGATTCACGATAATATTTTTTCTATTTTGAGAATAATATCCACAATTCACATTATATTAATGTTTAAGCTCTATCCGTTTATAATATTGTAAAGAGAGCGAGCCTATCGTCAACATAATTATACTTGACGGACATAAAGGACCTATAAACTATAATCCCAATCCTCGTCAAATTATTTGTATTTCGAAAAATCTATTTTTTTTAGTCAACTTTAAAAAGTTATACTTTTAAATAATAGTTTCCAATGCTCAATTAAATAATAATGGAGAATTTAATACAGTGCAAACTAGTGCAGTTGACAAACGCCTGACGAAATATAATAGCAATATCTTATATCAGAGATCTTGATAACTTGTATTTTGTAGGCATTATTTAACCAATAAAATAGGTTTACAAATTATTCGTAAAAACATTTATAAAATAACCAACCGTGACATCAATATAATTATTATCAATAACCTAATTACATAATTAGGTTTTGTAAACAGTTTTTCTAATACAACTTCATGGTAAAGTAGGCAAAACAACTTGACCTATTTGCATGACCCTGATCAGCGATATGACGGGTGGAAGGTCATATTACTTGTTGAATACAAGAGCCCTATAATAGGGCCCCAGTGGCCAGTGACGGGGCGAATGTGATCGGAATATCGTATATTAACTATTCCATCGACGTTCATCTCTGATAGTACTCATATGGAATAACTCTAAAATGCTGTAAGATGTTATAAAAATAGAATCTAAGAGTATTTTATTGGGTAAAGTTTTAAACATAAGTTACATTTGTGTAACATTCATAGGGCGGCAAATGAGGAGACGACTATAATTTTCAAATTAAACAAACACATATGAAGTCATTATTATTGAAGAGGAAGGCAGACGTACAGCCAGGGCACCCACTTTTCGTCATGTGTGTTCCGTCCCATGATGTGATAGTGGGCGAGACTATCGCCATATTGACCACAAATTCCAGACGCCGGATAGATACTGAGTAGAATAACCTAATATCACTTTCCCCGACTCTAGATTCGAACTCCATACCACAGAGCGGTACTCAACCGCGCACGCAACACAACTACGCCACCAAGCCGGTACTAAATTTTTCTAGCCGATAAATGCCTTTTTCGATTCTTCCAACGCACAGAGCGAGTATTCATGGCTAACGGTGATCATATATTATCATCTATTGACAGCTTTCGGTCTTTGCTGCCACAAAAAAAAACAATAATTGTTCCCTCTTCACAATAGGTCTACACAAAGACATACAATATAATTATAGACCGGACATCAGGACCAAATTTTTCGTCCAAAAGTTATTACCAAATGTTAATAAGTCGCTGTCTTATCTGACATGTTCTTGGAACAAGACGTCTCGGTATGCTTAAATTTTGTAAAGAAAACAATATTTTGGAAGGAAATATGCCAATATACGCATTACGACCATGTCAAAGTATGTTCTAATGAATTTTACATAGGTATTTTGTTATTTAGATTGAGTTACTGACAAACAGGGTCAAAATTTTTGTATGACAATTTTACCAATGTCCGCTCTATATAATCTCAGAACTCTACCACTCTTTGGGTCTACACTATCCACGGCTTTAATATTTGTGTATTTCATGAACATTGATTAATGAAATTGAGAAACTAATAACAAATAACCTCTTGTAGAAAGATTACAATAGCAAACAGCTATCGTAACTTTTCTTTTTTGTTTCGCGGAGAATGTGCGTTACCACTACCACCCGGCCTTCGTGGGGGGCGACTGAGCGGTTATGTTGGGTTCACCGTGCCTTACGACCTGGCATTGAGCCGCCCGGATGATGGAAAAACGTCGGGCGACCGCCGGGCCGAGGCCCTAACCTATGTACAACGCACGGCATACCAACTAAAACTCCGCGGTGGCCATCTTCGGCGCATTAGGGACGGCTGCGGGCTTCCTCTGACGAAAAGTATCTAAGTTGTCGTCCGCAACCGCCCCTGCGCGGTGCCGCCTGGTGCGGCCCGTCTCCTGTTGTGGGGGGGGGGGGGGCTCAGAAGCCCCCGCGCACCGAAGGACGCTCTCAGCGTCAACGGCAGCGTGAAGCCTACCTACCACGCTGCCGTCCATCACGGAGGTCGCAACAATGTGCTAAAATATACACAAAACTAAAGACGGACGGCCCCCTGCCGCCCTCCCGCGACATACAGTTATCGTAACTACTCCATCCTCGCGTAAGGTTTCGCTCATTACGTAAATGACAGGAACAACATACAAATATCATCACTAACGAGTGAGAACTAACATCTGTCATTATACAAGTGTTTTTGCATTATTGAAATACGAAAACAACTTTCTCCGGTTCCGAACATTCATACATGCATTGGTTAAAGGATTTTTGTACATTTTCATAAGCCTTTCTGTCGTGCTTGACCGATCTTTCGACCATTCCTTTCGATATTCTGGATTAGTCGCTCTCTATGACACGATATTCCGTAGGTATTTGTAAGTAACTAGGTCCTGAAAAAATGTATTAGTGGGGAAATTATTTTAAAAGCAGAATATATAAAGCAATTTATTAAAACATAAACATATCTAAAATAATCATTTGTAAAAGAAATCGATAGTAATAGCTTCTAAAAATCAAGATTTCCTGATGTATGACTTCAGGAGCCGAATTCCAATACACAGAGCTGCAGTGAACACAACAAAATGCATGGTAGAGATCAAATTTATATGGGCCAGCCAACGTTTGACCGGCGCTTGGTTCAAGACAATAGGCCACTCAGCAGTACTGAGATCCTCAAAGGTCATAGCTTGAGGACGAAGACAAGTCAAGAGGTTCAGGTACGCCGTATGCCCAGCTTCTAACGCAGCAGCCACGTCACCATCAGCAAAGATGTCCAAAGCACCCCACTCCAAGTATTTTGGTGTGCTGTCTCTCGTCATAGTCTTCAGAGCTATAAAATCACCACAGCGAGGTACGAAAATATCTGCAACATCCTTTTCTTTGTAACTGACTGGTGTAGCAGCGGCTTCCCCAAATAACTTAACAAGCTGCTCCAAAACAGCTTCCTGGGAATCAATAATATTGTCCCTTACCTTCAGATACCCGATGAGAGAGAAATATCGCTCCGAGCTGCCTGTGCCAGACATTCTAGGCTTTTCCATCGCCCATATAATAGGACCTCTTATGCTCAGTATATCGCCGCTATACCCTTGCTTTCTCCAGAAATTTTCTTCGTATTGTATGGCAAACTTCTTAGCACGACCCGGCTTCATCGCGCTAGTTAAACCTGCCTGTTGTTCTGATAACAATTGGCCTTCTACTTGGATGCTGTTGAGCTGATCGGGCCTTAACGCCATAGCGAGGAGATTACAGACGTAGTTCGTCTCTCCTTTTATAGTCTCCAACACAACTTGCTCATCAGAATACGTTCGAATTTCTGTAATCGATTTCGCCGATAGAGTTATGTCTGCTATGCTCTGTTGCAATTTATTTGCCAACCTTTTCCTGCAATAGCCTAAAAGTTTCTCGCGGAACTTGGTGTTATCTCCATCTAGATGGTTTCTGGCACTGCAAGTCCTATGACACTGGTGAAGGTAGAACAGAACCGATACAGAGCTAGCTGGTGCGCCACACACCAACCTCACAGTCGTTCGCATGATCTCTCTCGACGTAGTGAACAGCAAGGCGTCACAGATATGCTTTTCCATCGTGGTTTGATCGTAGTAGTGAAGTCTCATCCTCTCGTACTTCGTGTCTGCTTTCGTTTGGAACAGATCCCTCATACTCTGGTCTAGAAGAGTTTGGTACTGTCTCATTTCGAACCTCTCAACGAAGCTTAAATAGTCAAAGTCGTGAAAATCTTTAGCACACTCGACTGTCTTACCGTTTCGATGCTGGAACAGCTTGCTTAGCGGCGATCTTACCTTCTCAGGAGTAATAATAACTTCTGGTAAGGGAATGCTGAATTCCTTCGCGTATTTCGCGAGGTAGTACTTCGCAACGTTGTTAACCAGCTGTCGGGTTGTATCGTCCTGGCTGTCAGGGTTGTTTTCCTTGTCAGTCTCATCATCAGTAGCCTGGAAAGCCACGTTGCACTTGGAGGCGCACCGCTGCGGACCAACAAGATCTAGGACGACTATGTCCATTGTGTCGCCGAAGCGTCTCTTCAGTTTGTGGGCGGTCACAATTCCCGGCAGCGTGCATCCCAGGATGATAATGTCTGCTTTGATGCTCTTCTTTGTACCCTTACCACTGAACGGTTTATCAAATTTCTGAACCATAGGTTATGTTTTTGGGATGGAGACAACAATTGAAAATGTCATTTGTATAATGATGACATTACGTCATATTTTGTCAATTCTCAATTGACTTTTTAAAAGATTAATTTGTCGATGGGTATAAATTTAAGGTTTGTATATCGTTTATTAATTTATGTATGTGCATACAAGTAGACCCTTTGAGGGTAAATACTCAAAGACTTAGACCATCTATATCCAGACATGGGTGAGTGGAACGGTTGTTGGATTCGACTGTTTTTAAGCAATATTTCGACTTTTACCTATTATTTTTACAATGACGAAATTAATCCACACAAATCGAAACCGCTACCCATTAATACTAAAACGAGGATAAGTGCAGTCCACGAGAAACGGTTGCGTTTCATAATATCTTGACCGTGACACCGCGAAGGTTACTTTAACCAGGATATTAAGACCAAAGGAAGTGATATATATAGCGCTCATTGCTCCCTCGCTGAGGTTAATAACATCTTCAATTGTTACGAAGTGAATGAATGAAGGTATTACTTTTAGAGATTTATGAATAAAGAGTTATTTCAAGAGCCTTGACTGGAATCGCAAGCATTTCGTAAACCAAATTTTTAGCTCGCAACTTATTATTTGTCTAATTATTTCGTAGCTACAACATATTACAATCAAAGTACGCTGTCAATAGACCAATAGTGACTCTTGCTATAACAGTTTTACGACCTGTGCCTGCTGCCTCTGATATGTGATTAGAGTAAGATCCCAGGTCAACCAGACTTTACTTATATTCTGACTAAAAACCTAAAATACGACCCATGTAATAGGGCGCGGGGCTGTTGCCATTTACCGGGCACATTTCCAGACTCAGCTCGGTGCTGATACTGAGTAATAAAACCCATTATCATTTTGCCTGACCCCGGAAACAGTAATACAACTAAACCGCCGAGCAGCGACTATATAGCCCCGGATGGTCGGTGCCGCCGAGGCAGTCGGGCAGAGGCAGAGAAATATTGTTTTAAAACGTTCATAAATGCTTCCTCACGATATTTTTCTATACCAACACACTGTCATAGAGATTTTTTTTTTTTTATTGCATTGATTGACGAGACGAGCATGGCGTTCGCCTGTTGGTAAGCGATACGACCACCCATAAACAGTAGCAACACCATCCAGTACCTTGAGCTACAAAGTACTGTGTGGCATTCCACTGCGCTCGTCATCCTGAGACATAAGGTGTTAAGTCTCACTATGTCCTGTAGTTACACTGGCTACAATGTCCTTCAAACCGAAACACAACTGTGCATGCACCCTGCTGCTTAGCGGTAGAAATAGACATTGCGGTGTAAGAGTCCGTCTGGGTGGGTACCAACCCACCCAGACGGACTCTTACATATGAGAGACCTACCACCAGTAATAATAATGTTTATAATCAACTCAAAAATTAAAACAATATTTATAATAAGCTGACTTATTAATTTATTACCTACTTTTTTGATATCGTCGTATTATGGATCGTAAAATTATACAGCTTGTACATACAGCGAAATTACCTTTCATTCATTATTTTAATGACTACGTTTCATTCTTATTTATAATTATATTGTAGTTATGTTCAAAACAATTACAGATGTTTATTGTTCATTAATTTGATTAACATTATGTCTTGCTATTTCATTATATTCGCGTTTGTTTTACTTGTCAACAAATTGTTTTCATCTATTAAGTAGTTTACATCAATTCTATCATTGACTTATTGTGTCCGTGGCTCAGTACATCGTATATGGGCTTTTTAAAGAAAAGACGATGGGTTTGATTTCAATTCGGGGATCACTTCGTGTGATTTATGAAATTCCAAAATTTTCCTATTGTTAGATCTTTTAGGGGGTTGATGAATGTCAGGTACAAGAATTACAGTCGTACACACAAACTAAGCTAAATGGTAAAGCCATTCTATGTCATATATAAAATGAGTTTTCTACCGACCTCAAGGTCCCATACACACACGACTTGTAACAAAGAAAGATTAAAGGGATTTGCATTAACCCCACCTTTATTGCTAAGAATAGCATAAATTAACTAAAATAGTACTATTTAGTCTTCTTATTTCCCGTACTATTCATACAAAAATATAGGATCTGGATCATTTTATAATGGATTTATAAATCCTTGTGGTTATTTAGGGCCATAACTTGACTTAGGTATAATTACCTTAAATAATCAACCTTAAGTAATCTTAAGAATTTCTTTGAGACGTGAGTAATTAATAAATCTAAATATAGTGTCGTTAACGTAAAGGACAGTCAACTTAATTAATGTTATTAGATAGAATGTTAGAGCATAGACCTTCGTGCTATTATAGGTACTTCATATTACCAGCCCTGTGACTGCCTCGGTGATGTAGTTGTATACACCAACACAAGCCCAGTTCATACTTCTAGAAATTAGTAGAAAGTTAGATTTAAAATTAAATAATACTCGGCTTTAAATTAATAAGATACCACTTCGCTCATATTACCCTTGAAGTATATAGTTTATCAATAATTAAATAAGACCTATTTAATATTAATATAAGTTTTCTTTGTAATTAATTAGTATTAAACTTTTGTATTAACTAAAGCATACTGAAATTACACGTCCTATTGTATGCTGTGATTACCTCAGAATGGTTGTGCATTTAGTTTCATTTATATTTGTAATAACTTTTTGTAAATGTTTCAATGTGACAATTGTTGGTAATCTAAATAAATAAAAAAAGCAATGTCTTTGCAATCATGAGCCACTAGAACTTCCTAGTCGGAGCGTCAGTGCCGCTCCAATCGTTATAGGAACATGACACGCTGCGGTCACAATACTTTTTTTTTTTTTTTTTTTTTTTTTTTTCGCGGAGAAAGTGACTTATTACTACCGCCCAGCCTTCAAGGGGGGCGACTGAGCGGTTATGTTGGGTTCACCGTGCCTTACGACCCGGCGTTGAGCCGCCCGGAGAGATGTAACCATCGGGCGACCGCCGGGCCGAGTCCCTAACCTATGTACAACGCACGGCATACCAACCAAAACTCCGCGGTGGCCATCTTCGGCGCATTAGGGACGGCTGCGGGCTTCCTCTGACTAATGTCTAAGTTGTCGTCCGCAACCGCCCCTGCGCGGTGCCGCCTGGTGCGGCCCGTCTCCTGTTGTGGGGGGGCTCAGGAGCCCCCGGGCACCGAAGGACGCCCTCGGCGTCAACGGCAGCGTGAGGCCTACCAGCCACGCTGCCGTCCATCACGGGGATCGCTACAATGTGCTAATAAAACACAAATATTAAAGACGGACAGCCCCCTGCCGCCCGCCTGCGACCCCCGGTGGCCCCCATTAGTCGCCTTTTACGACAGGCAGGGGATACCGTGGTGGAATTCTCCAAACGCCCCCAATCCACAGGGCGGAAGACGCCGGTCAGTCGTCCACCCGGCGCCTCCTACGTCTTGTCTGGCGGCGGGAGGGATCTCCGCGCCTCCGATCCCTCTCGGCACTCTCCTTCCGTGAGAGGACCACCTCACAGAAGTGTGCCACCGCACGCCAGGACCTCCGGCTGTCGACCATGGAAGTGACCACGGCCGGCAGCGAGAGGTCTCCTCCGACGACTGCTCTGAGAGCGCTGCGCTCCTCATCCCAGGCTGGGCAAGACTCTAACGTATGCTGGGCCGTATCCAGCGGGCAGTTGTCACAGTGGTGACACACGGCCGACACCTCCTTCCCCACTACCCGCCACAAGAACTCACCGAAGCAGCCATGCCCGGTGAGCACCTGCGTCAGGCGAAACGTTGCCGCACCGTGGCGCCTGTTCAGCCATTCGGCAAAGACAGGACGCACTGCCGCGACGACCCTGAGCCCCGCTGACGGGGCCTCCAGCCTGAGACGCCACTCCTCCACGGCGGCTCGCCGTAGGGAGGCCCTCATGGCCTCCACTTCCTTCATGCGGTCACAATACTGAGATCATGCATATCATTTATTTCTGTTGCTGAGTAGTGTTAAGGCGTTGATTCGTTCATTTAAGCATTCTGGGTTTACCAATAAACATTATTCTATATTAATATTATAAAGCTGAAGAGTTTGTTTGTTTGGTTGAACGCGTTATTCTCAGGAATTATTGAACTGATTTTGAAAAGTCTTTCACTTATAGGAAGCTACAGTACTCCTAGTGCTATAGTACACTTTTTATCCCAGGAAAATATTTTTGTCCTGGAAATACTTTCCAGGATAACTAAGATTCTTAATTCGGCGCATATATTTTTCCTTATAATAATTACGCAAGAAAAGACGGAATAGTGATTAGTGAAGAGTGCTGATTTTTCTTCTTCTATCTGCTATCTTCCACAAAAATTTGGTGTCAGCGCAACAAAGTTGTAAGCGTATTGCATTTAGTTGTTAACGTAACTTTTACGCTAACCCCATTTAAAGGATACGGTCCGGAGAAAATCAAGCTAAGCCCATACAAAGTGTTACCCGATTTGAAAATCAAATCTAAAACCGTTCAGTCTCCAGAGGCCTAAAACTCTTACTAGGGCTGTGTTATGTTATCTACATGGAATTATCGTGTAATGGCATTCTTTATGTAAATTTCAATTGCCATTAACGCGATGAGGTGTGTTACATGATTGTTATGAACTGTCAAAATAACGTGTGGCAAAAAGAATCAGGGTCCTGTCCCGTATACGCTCTCACTAGACCAATATCGATGTAGCGATAGGTTGTTATATCAAGGGACGGAAATAATCTCGTCTAAGAGTGCAATTAGTATCTCTACCCGCTCGGGATTAAGGTTTTAACTTATGTGTATATGCAAATTCGTAATATGCAAAACAACTTTTCAACATAGTAAACAGAAAATACAATCCTGCAAGATGCAGTCATTAGTGAGCGGAATAAAACCACTTAGCAGTAAGTTAGGGTATTTCAATAAAACGTATCGATTACTAAGAGTTGATTTGCAAATTAATTCATTGGTTTCTAGACGTTCTCGTTGCTATGCTATATAAATGTACATATACAGCATTTAGTTGAGGGTTTAAACACGCGCTAGTTCATGCTTGCATGTAACTAATAAGAATATACATAAAAAGTAAATGAAAGAGTAAACTTGAAAAAAAAATTCCCAACATTTGAGTTCCCTCGTGCTAGGCGTTAGCTATTTGTTTCATTATGCTGTTTGTCATTAAGTATGAATATGACCTTTGAATGTGTTCCGTTCCTTTATAATAGAAACCGGCTTAGGACATGTAAAAATATCTAGGTGCTAAAATTCCCCAAAAAAATAATGTCATATATTTTATATATATTTGGGATGAGAATCAAAAGCTGGATACCCTTCTTGGACAAGTCGCTCGACTACACTATACACACTGTTTAATGCCATTTACGTCGATTATAATGTTTAGGTGGTATGCTCTTAAATACGATTATTTCATTACATTTTTATTAAGTCTAATTTGAAGATTTCACAACCAATTCCACTGCGGCACAGACGCTGTCAAAATAAATAACGAGCCACACGCACGACGATAAAATTGACTACAGTATTAAATTTATTGATAAATGTTATCTATGATTGATTTCATACAATTAATTAAATATGGCGTTTATTATAACAATGTTTGTGTAGAATTTACATTATCAGTTATTGTTTACTACAAGTGCCAGCGTACCTTTGTCGTTGAAAATGACAAATATTACATACAACTTGCCGGAATAAGGTTTGGTGCCAGATATAGGAAAAAACTCAAAAACCCGATCATGGTACGGAAATAAACTCACGGATAGTTGGTAAGGGTCCAGACAGAGTGTCGACTGACGAGATGATGTTTGAAATCTAAACTTAATATTATAAAGCTGAAGAGTTTGTTTGAACGCGTTAATCTCAGGAACTACTGGACCGATTTTGAAAATTCTTTCACTAATAGGAAGCTACGTTACTCTTGAATGCTACAGGCTTTTTATCCCGAAAAAAAAATTCCGCGCAATGCTAATCATATATATACAAGCTGATACCAGAAATCACATTTACGTGGGTCACTATGGCATGTTTTACACCTTGTGTACGGTGATCGCTATCCGGGCGGATACAAATTTCCTGCTACCAACTATAGTTTTGATACAAATTAACTAACACTGACTGGTGGTAGGTCTCTCATTATGTAAGAGGCCGTCTGGGTGGGTACCACCGCAATGTCTATTTCTACCGCCAAGCAACAGTGTGCATGCACTGTTGTGTTTCGGTTTGAAGGATATTGTAGCCAGTATAACCACTGGACATAATGAGACTTAACATCTTATGTCTCAGGATGACGAGCGCAGTGGAATGCCACTCAGTATTTTGTCAGTCAAGGTGCTGGATGGTGTTGCTACTGTTTATGGGTGGTCGTATCGCTTACCATCAGGCGAACGGCATGCTCGTCTCGTCATTCAAAGCAATAAAAAAAAAAAAAAAAACATAAAGGCCTATCAATCCAGAATAATCTATCAACTCTTTCTAAATTTTGATAGACTATTTCGGTATAATCGCGTCAGCAGGGCTGACTTAAATGTCGAGACTACCGAATCATTAGCCGTTGTGCGGGTGTATAAGTCGTGCCTCTAACTACTCCTACGATGATTAACATACATACAATCACGCCTTTTATTCCAGAAGGGGTGGGCAGAGGCGCAATTAATGCACCCACTTTTCACCGTACTTATTCCATTCTATGATGTGATAGGGGGCGAGCCATATCGGGCACAAATTCCAGACTCCGGGCTGATACTGAATAGAAAAATCCAATATCACTTTGCCCGACCCGCGGCTCGAACCCGAGATCTCAGCATTGCAGTCGTACCGTAATACAACTACGCCACCGAGGCAGTCTGTCCACGATGATAAATGCGTGAGCTTATTATAAAAAATAAATTAAAAGTAAATAAAAATCTTTAAAAACAAGCTTTTATTTAAATGATCTAAAAAGAAAAATATAAACTTTAAATTGAATCAAACTTTGTTTAAGACTATATAGAGGTAAAAGCTTGTCGCGAGATTTATTTTTATCAAGCTCAAGTTACATAATTATTGTATTATCTACTTTTAAGCATTTTGCATAAACTGAAAAAGTAATTTTATCAAGCAACAGTATCGAGTTTCATAAGTGTATTGTCCTCATCTTTTATCACATAATTGGCCCCGCTGCGCCAGGTCAAGGATAGAGTTAACGTATCAACATGGATAAGCCCCTATACAAAATGTATTTTTTCTTCTTATATTTTTATCAAAGCAAGCGACATATAATATAGCTTTTAAGTGACAATGAAAACTTGTCAACCAACATCTTTAGTACGTAGAGCCTAACAAAGTACAAATATCTACCCTTACCATATTTACAATAATTAGACGCTTAAATAAAGCTCACAAATCATCTATAAATCATCTGTACAGGGAGATAACGGCGCCTTAACAGACGGAGGAATAGGAGACAGCGCCGCGCGCGCCGCTTCTCGAGCGAGCGCGACGTGCGCCGGCGCACGTACGCCACCGGGGGCATCTGTGTCCAATGGTGCACGACATTAGCAGTTACATTTTACAATCATGTTTCTAAATAGAATTACGAATTTTTTTGTAATTTTTTATAAATTATTTTTAAATAGTGTGTTTAAGACAAGAGTGATGGTAGAGTTTGATACGCAACCATATTGTAATGAATTTCATAATTAACAAAAAAAAATATTTCGAACTTTATGTTTTAATATTCCCACCTCATATCCACAAATCTAACAACTTGGCATTAAAGCATTATTATGCCTCAAGGTAATATGAAAGACGATTTAGGAAGATTCTGGTATGGCATAACGAGTGCGGTTTATCATCACTAATAACGTGGGCATTATTCAGAAGGAAAAACTGAAATATTGTATATTCCCACCGACTTTAGCGCCTACCGTTGTGGTTTTCGTAATAAGAAGAAATAAATACAAAACAAAAAGCCTAACCACAAGAGAATACTGTAATGCCTACCTAGATTTACCGGAAATTAAATCTGTAGGAAAACAAATATTATGTTAAGGAAATACTAAATATCATCATATTAGTTGATTAGATATATGATACGTAATACGTATTACAGACAGTAGTTACTAGTTTTGGAAAAAATTACAATACTCTTTATAATAATTTCAAAATTATTTCCAATAACCACGGAATAACATAGAAGATAACCTAAAGCGACAAAGTCCTTCAACAAAGGACATTTTATTTTATGGCATTGAATGACGAGACGAGCATGCCGTTCACCTGATGGTAAGCGATACGACCGCCCACGAACAGTAGTAACACCATACAGCACCTTGAGTTACAAAGTACTGTGTGACATTCCACTGCGGTCGTCATCCTGAGACATGTTAAGTCTCAACAAGATGTTAAGTCTCATTATGTCCAGTAGTTACACTGGCTACAATGTCCTTCAAACCGAAACACAACAGTGCATGCACACTGCTGCTTGGCGGTAGAAATAGACATTGCGGTGGTACTAATACAATACACGACTAATAATAATAATAATAAGCCCGCAGGGGCGGCTTTGTGGCGAGCCGACGGTGAGTGGCGACACCGCGTACCCCGATTCTGTGGGGGCTAAATGAGACCCCCTAACTCTTGGCTTGTCTTAACTGGCCGGCTAGGGGTGGAGTTCGCAAGAGCTAAGAACCTGAGCTCCAGGGTGGAGGTGCTCAAGCTGCGTAATAGCGAGGAAACCCGCTCCGGGACGCGTTGGCGACCCGCGATGGTGAAATCGGTGCACACCTCTCGACACCCGCACCGATGTTGCGTCCGTGGCATGCGCCGCTTTTGGGATGCCCATCTAGTGGGGGGCAAGTCCGTCTGCCTTGAATACAAATGATTGAGACATTTTACTTGGCAGGCGTCCCGTTGTCTCAATCAATAGCCCAGCAACCAGTCCAGTTAGATCCCATCCATAGACCCAATTAATCCCCATCTACTCTGCAATAGTCCTTACACCTTGCAGGCGCTGTCTTTGGTTGTATTTCTCCCATAAATGCAGACAAAGATAGTACCTGCATGGTGTACATATCCCAACTATATTAAAGTATCTTTAAGGGGCCTCTACGTGTTGGATCTGTATCCCCACGCAAGCCTTCCAAAAGGACCGGCCTTCGTGCCGTGATTTTCCACAGGAAAGATACAATAATAATAATGAGACTTAAGATCTTATGTCTCAGGATGACGAGCGCAGTGGAATGCCACACGGTACTTTGTAACTCAAGGTGATTTATGGTGTTACTACTGTTTATGGGCGGTCGTATCGCTTACCATCAGACGAACGGTATGCTCGTCTCGCCATTCAACGCCATAAAAAAAAATACGACTTACAACAGCATTTTCTTTTATTCATTAAAATCATAGTGTACCCTGGCCATTACTTTGATTCCCAGGTCATGGAACTATTGTGAATATGATCAAGTTATGGAATGGAAATAAGCTCGGTGAAATTATGCATTAGTTGCGCCCGTGCTTAGTCTTCTTCGGATAAAGGGTGATGCATTATCTTTAGTACAAAGTAGTAATTAACATAATTTTTATAGATTTGTACCATAAACACAAATCGTGACGTGTCAAGCAACGGAAATGCACATTTATCTAATAGACTGTGCGAAATGGGCCCGTTCCCATTCGAGCCGTCCGTCCGCCGCCGCCGGCTCGATTTGCAATAACTTCGCGACCATAACGTGCTCTAACTGAATGAACTTTTTGCCGTCGCGATCATTTTTTTTTTTTTATAAACCGGAATGGAATGCGTTCGCGTGTAAAAGACATCAACGCGTATCTGTATTTTAATTCAAATTATTTTTTTTTGTTTTATTTATAATGGTATTATAGCTCCAATTAGTAGTGGGGTTGAATTATAGTTTATTACTGACTGGGAACTGATTGGTATTCGCTTTACTTTCAATTACCCGTTGGACGCTTTACGAATTTTCAGACTTGCCGGAGATACATTACTACGGTAATTTGAATTGGTAGTACCAAAACCTAGATTTAATTATGTATATTAATTATATTATTAATCTAATGTTAGATCAATAAATGCTGGAAACCTAGATGTTCTAGCTTCGATATCCAGATCAGGCAACTTAAATTTGTCTGAGTTTTGGATTCGAAAATACACTCATATATTGCCCTAGATAGGAATTTGTGTGTGATATAAAAAAGCTGGATTTCTATTAAATCATGAGATTTATATAAGCTCGGTGAAGTGTAGGTGCACTGCAGCTCAAGTTACTATCAGTGAAGAAGGCGTAAGCTTATATTACCTCGATATAACCTACTAAGCTCTGAGCTTTTATGTTTAAGAGGTTTCTATTTTTAGTGTTTATTGCAGTTTTGGTTTTATAGAGGCGCCAGCCTTCGAGTTAAAAGCTACTATAATCTAGAAAATGTAAGGATAATATCGAATGCATCTTTCTACTGTTTTCTTTATACATACACATTGACTTATAGGTGTCGCATCTGCTTTCTAACTATACAATTATTTTAATGTATGCCATTCCGCAATCTAAATACCATATTTTCAACAAAAAAAAACAATAATCGTAATTTAGTAGGTTTGAAAAGGCAAGGCATTTTATTCACTCTATCTTTATTGTATAACTAGATTTTGTTCGCGGTTCCGCCCGCGTGAAAAAGTTTATCCGGGATAACTGTGCCGCTTTATATTTTCCCGGGACAAAAAGAAGCCTATGTTACTCAGGGAGAATATAGCATTATAATGGTGAAATAATTATTAACTATTCCAAATAAATGTATATTAATCCGTATAAGAAATGCAAGTGTGGCTTATAGAAAACTGCTAAGTTAACAGACTTCTATTTACCGTTCAACGGAATTTTAGTTTAAAAATTAGATCCTAGACAACAACAGGTCATCGTAATGGCATGAACCTCGTGACTTCATAGCCTATTGTGTGTATAGACTGGTAAAGGAAAAGATGAGTCATCAGATGTAGAGTGATCTCCCTCCGGGTAACAATACCCAATAGGTACCTTCATCACCTTGCCGTACCCGTATAAAAAAGTAAATATAAGCATAAATACACACACACACACACATACGGGTCGAATACATTCCTTTTTATGAAGTCAGAAAAAAATACAAGGGGCATAGATGCGCTACTGGTCTAATTTTTTTTTGGACCTAAGAACCAAGACATCACGCTTTTTCTCGTCTGAATTTTACACCAGTTGGAACTGTCGATTTTTGTTTTACTAATATGTAATGGAGCTCTACCATTTTCAGCAGATCAAGGTCGTCGTTAATAGTTTTAGATTATTGATTTGCCCTTACCGATAGAGATTATTAATTAATCAAATCCTGTTTTAGTCACACAAATGTTTTGATAGTCTTCTAATTACTAGAACAGCTTAAAATATTCAACATACGGGCCACACGCGGCTCACTGAGCTGTTGCATGCGGCTCGCGACCCACCTGACTTGGAAAATTTCACTAAAACTAAAGAAACTTTCACCCATTTCGCTGAAATATCCGTCCCATGATGTGTTATGGAATAAGCCTTTCGCCTTACCGAGTAAAGGTTTAACTATTAATAAACAGCTCAATAAATAACAAACCACATAAATGTTGACAATGAAGAACGATAATAGAGTATGTCCGTGGGTAGGTACTCTACAAATATTTTGCAAGTCATCGATTTGAATGACCCTGTATACTATTTGGTTATTTTATAGTACAATTACGAATTATAATGGTCGTGTGTCAATTGTCGTTCATCATTATAATGATGCGAGGTTAGTATAAATATTTTTATGCGCAGTTCCGCCTGCGCGATGTCCCATTCCCAAGATGAAGTATTCAGATATAAGGTAGCTTCCTATCAGTGAAATAATTTTCATATTCATTATACTCGAACCTGAGATAAGCGCATTCATATATCTTTAATTTTATGTAATAGTTTAGTGTATGTAAAGTGTACAATATTGATATTGTTGTCTCACATAAAAGGGTATGCTTATAATAATACAGTATACTAGTATTGCTCGCGGCTCCGGCGGTGTGAAAAAGTTTTTCCGTGATATAAATATTTTCCCGGGATAAAAGTAGCCTATAGCACTCAGGAGTAATGTAGCTTCCTATTAGTGAAAGAATTTTCACAATCAGTAGTTCCTGAGATTAACGCGTTCAACCAAACAAACAAACTCTTCTACTTTATAATATTAGTATAGATTCTAGACATTGGAAAGTGAGTGATAAATAATAAATATTAAATTGGTTACAGTTATTCTTGTACAAATATAATTCGAATCCCTTGAAAGGGTGGTAAATCTCTTTTATAATATATTCAAGTATGTCTATTTGACGTTAAGCATTAGGGTACAAGCGCTATTGTATCGGTCTCAATAACTTGCCAGTGTAGCTACAAGACCTTATGAGTATTGTTTTTTCTTAGTCAACTAACAGCAAGAAGTTTGAAATTTGAGCCCAATATGACGATTGGCTCGCTCCTGTCACATCATGGGACGGAATACGCCCGGCGAAAAGGGGGTGCATTAGTTGCGCCTCTCACTACCCCTTCGGGGATAAAGGGCGCGAGTGTGTGTGTGTGGGCAAGCGGTAAAATCGGCTCTTAGTACAGTAGTAGTGTAAAAAGTGAGTAAAAATACAAAATTTAATTAAATCAAGTATTTTAAGCCTTGCAGTCGCTTAATACCCGAACGTAATCCCGATATAAACTTGTCGCGTACTGATAACTTTAATTGGGATTAACCTTTGGTCAGTAAGTACTGGTCAAGTTACATTAAATACTGCATTAATTAAAACAAATTATGCAATAAATTAAATTATGAGGATTATTAATAAAATTAAAAAACGAGGTCAGAGTACCTTTTTATATAAAATCAGAAGTGTGAAAGGGCTGGAGTGAAGTTTAATCCTGTATACAAAAAAACATCAAGCCCAGCCTTTTATTATTGGGTAGATATACGTATATACTTATATATACAGAGCTTATATATTGTGATAGGTAGCGGGCCTATTGCCATATCGGAAAAAAAATTGTACTGGCACGGCAAATAATCCCACTGCACCTGATGGTAGTAGGGTCTAGATAGAGTTTCAACTTTTTGCACCAAACTACACAAAATTACGTCAAAATCGCAAATAAACGCAACCGCTGAACGGATTAGGATGACATTTGGCACACGGATCGACCATATCATTAAACATTGTTATGTTTAATAACGTAAAGGGTTTTCCAAATAAAATCAACAAAACTTCTCATCACGTCTATCGTAACTTTGCATTTTAAGTACATGGAGAAATACTGTGTCACTTTGTGTGGTTAGGGCGGCGTTGGGTCGACCGTGTTAACATCATCATTATCATGAACTATTTGATGTCCACTGTTGAGCATATTATGGCACCCCTAACGATTTCCAGACGGACCTGTCAAATCCGTTTAAAGCGTGTTAACATATACGCTACTTTTATTCCAGTAGTTTGCTGCTGTGGGAAATATTGAATTTTGAAATGTGAAATTTTTGAATTTTTAAGTAGATGGCGCTATAGATCGCTAGAAGGAGGGATTCTCTTGGCAGGAAAGGCTTTTCACGTGGGCGAACCGCAAACAGCACCTAGTCAACAATAAGTACGTAACTTTACAAAATAAAAGGTTTGGTGTTTCCTGGAGTTGAACTCAAGACTCCTTTCTGTATATTTCCTCCTCTCACTAGGCTTTTAGTGCTAATTCTGTATCTCCCAAGAATACCTATTGAAAAGCATTTATGCATATTGCATATTAACAGACTCATTTATGCTATTAAATCAGTTACCTTCAGAATCATAGCGAGTAGTAAGCCGATGAAAACCTACTTACAAGCTGATATAAATCATGCTGAGAGAGCATACAATAGGAATCTAGCGAATATTATTCAACACAAATAAGTTCAACTGACAGGGTTTGGATCTTGGATATGTATTATTAAAAACGTCATGAGTTTTGTTCTTTGTTTCGATTCTCAGACCACAAAATCAGAGTTCTCAATTTGAAAAAGCCGTTATAATTGGCTTGGGATTGAAATTTGTATCGAAAATAAAGATAAGAATGTCCCTATCATTTATACTGAGACGGATTTATAAAAGTTTAGCAAAATATTGATGTACTTGCTCTACTGAGTAACCCTTCGGGATAAAGGCGTGTGGTCATGTTATGTATTTTTTAAAGTTTTTAGTTATAATTTCCTTCTCCCCGTTTTCCTATTTAAATATATTTTTTATTTATATACACAAATAGCGCTAATTGGACGGTCCTATACAAATCAGCAATCTAAAATTGAACTTCATAATAGCATTCTAGTAACAGCTTTAGGAAGCACTGGTCAGCAAACCGTGCACGACATACACAAATGCCTACCCCTTCTTGGAAAAGTCGTGCTTATACTAACCTAAACGCCTACAGAAGTTAACAACGCAATGCATTTAAAATACTGTCATAAATCAATCGAACAAGCGATGACAGGTTGCGTCATATCAGGCGCTGCGTTAACGCTATACGTATGGAATTATCGCGAAGAAAATTTAGAGACTGCCTCAGTGGCATAGCTGTTACGGTACGACAGCAGTGCTGGAGTCTCGGGTTTAATCCCTGGGTCCGGCAAAGTGATATTGGATTTTTCTATTCAGTGTCAGCCCGGAGCCTAGAATTTGTGCCCGATATGGCTGTAGGCTCGCCCCCTATCACATCATGGGACGGAACACGCACGGCGAAAAGTGGATATACTAAGTAATTCCGTCTATGCCTACCCCTTACGGGGACAAAAGGCGTGAGTGTATGTGTGATGTGTGTATAATTGAAAGGAAATGTTTTGGGAAATGCGAAGTTGATCAGGCATAACCGGGGCAGCTGAAGTGGTAGCCTTGACATAAATTAACGATCCTAAATTCCTACCAAGCGTATTTTAAAATTTATCTTTCGTAAATTTATTTATCTTATTAGGTTTTAGGGTTAAACTATAAAATATTTTTTTTACAAAGCCATATCGGTCTTTAACATAAGAAACTTGATCAAAGAGAACTAGTAATATTAAGCTGAAAAACGTGAGATTGGGTTTTTATTCTCACTTTAAAATAATTGGATTTTAAATATTAAACTTTGTATTATTTGTAATCATTTTGTATCCTCTTTGTTTCAAATATTCCTTTTTTACATTTTTATATATACTAAAAAACAAACATTAATACATATAAAAAAAAACTAACGACCTCCGACATCGAGGCTCAAGATCTAAGCAATCGGTGGTCAGGGATTCAAAATGAGGAATCTCCTCACAATGGTTACTTTGTCCAGAAGTACTGCTTTCTGCATCTGGCTCTTGACCCAACGACCAATTGAGAGCCTGTGGAGGTGTTGGTCGAGACTCTTTGGTATCCATTACCCATGAGCAGAAACGACAATTGGAACAATAATTGTGTCCACATCCCACATGCCAGTAACCTCGTGTGCCAAATCTAAATATTTAGCCATTTTGCCCTTTTCGCCCTTAACAAGGTTATCGTCATGCGGAATAGTGACGTCAACAAGTACCTATTGCCCGGCGCGCCAATCGATCTACTATAATAATTTGTAATCCTTTTTTTTAACACGCGGAAATCCAATTACGGATTTCTGCCGAATTCAGCGGTCGATACCGTCCTACCGACTAAAACCCCGCCATTCTACTCTCTCTCCCTTATATCGAAGGTCGCGGGGTGCGCATGTGCATGCAACCGTAACCCTCGCAGGAGTTGGCTCTTGGGCAGAGCCTCTCGCAGTCCGAGGAATAAGACGTCGGTAATATCATCGACTGCCTCGGTGACGTAGTTTTATTGCGTACGCGTTACGAGTACGATTTGCGCGCTGAGGTCCTGGGTTCGAATCCCGGGTCGAGCCAAAAACATTATGACTGGGTTTTTCCATCTTAAAAAAATATTCACTCGCAGCTCGGAGTCAGGAAGTTGTCGGTGTGATACCCCCGTGCCTCGGAAAGCACGTAAAGCCACCAAAGCACGTAAAGGACCAACGTCCTGCGCTTGATCTCTCTCCGGTCATGTCGGATTGCCGTCTCACCGGACTATGAAAGTGAAGGAATAGCGAGTGCACCTGTGTATTGCGCACACACTTGTGCACTATAATATATCCTGCGTACCTGGCTGATCTCCGTTGAGACTGGTCGCCGTGGCCGAAACTGGCTAGGAGGGTTACGTTAATATCATAGGCGTGCATGCAATACTGCACGCCAGCCTCTTCGGCATTTTTTACCCTGTAGCCGGAGGCCTGCCCGCGGCCTGCAGAACCGCTTAGGGAGGTCGGAGTTCGTCTCTCCGACGTCTGCTACGAGAGGGGAGTCCAATGCACCGCTCCCTCTCTCGCCGCTGCCTCTTTTGCGGACATGACTTGTGCGCAAAACAAAGCAACGGAGTTCCACCCATCTTCATTCTTGATTCTTAACACCCAAAACCGCTATAAAACAAATTACACAATTAAACACAGTTTAAACACCGCTTATAAATCAACCTGGAAGCAAGTTACACATAACTGTTTATTGTTATTTGCGTTTCTCAATAAACGTTAAGTGCGCGATAACGTTATTGCGGGAACTGAAATGAAAATATGTTTGCGGTTTGATACAATAGCATGTAATTTGTTTATAGTTGTAGAATAAATTAGTTTTGATACAGGTACCGTGCACATGATTAAAACACAAGGAAGTAGTACTAACATAACGCTGTTTTTCCTTTACAGAGGCAGAGATGTATCACATTTGGCCAGCTACGTAAATTCCCATGCAATATGAGGTGAGGCAAGACGAATAAAAATGTTTCGATGGCGCGTCATAATTGATAATTTTGCAAGGTCGTCGACCTAAGTTTCTATACAAAATTAAAGAATATCGATACCTATTCGATGAAGACTTTAAATCAATTTATATTGGAATTTTAATAACAAATACAACCAATATGTCATGAAATTAATTATATTTGATAAAACTACCAAATGTCCTTTGTGGTTATAAGTTTAATGAGAAACAAAATTACCTACATGAAGGTCGCAGGAACACGCTGGATGCGGACCGCTTGTGACAGGTCCGTCTGGAAATCTAAGCCAGTGTATCTAGTGGACATAATGAGACTTAACATCTTATGTCTCAGGATGACCAGCGCAGTGGAAAACCACACAGTAATCTGTACCTCAAGGTGCTGTATGTTGTTACTACTGTTTATGGGTGGGCGTATCACTTTCCATCAGGCGAGCGGCATGCTCTTCTTGTCATTCAATGACATAAAAAAAAACTTTAGGGGAGGCCTATGTTCAGCAGTGGATGTCATGTGGCTGATGATGATGATGACAGCTACTCTAGACGGAACAATTAATTAAATATCAATTACAAATATTTAAATTGTACCATACAATAAATTAGGGCAAGCTTTTGTATATCTTATGACATTTAAGCATTGTCTTATTTAAATTAGCTGAAATAAACACAAAGATTATTTGAACGTGTGATATTTCTTCCGTTGCCTCTAATCTGGAATAGAAAGTACAAGTGGCGGTAGCAAATGGCCATTACCTACAAAGTTACAAATCATTTGCTATAAAACACAGAGCCGGTTTCAGCATTTTAGCAGAAGAATAAATTAATAAATATACTTACCGAGTTCTGACCTCACACTAAAGACTCAATTAGACAGAGCGAGTTTCTTGCGGGAAGTTTCTTGAGGCGAGTCTCTCCTACAAACGCGGTCAGGAATTGCCTCGCCATTGTATTCAGACGGGGCAACTAATCTCAAGTCCAAGGTGAGAACCCTGCTCCATCTAATTTATCCTTTAAGAGACATCTGGGACCACGACTAGGTGGTATGTCTCTCGTATGTCGGTGCCGTAGTTATAGGTCTCGGATTCAATTCCCGGATCGAGCAAAGTGATATTGGGTTTTTCTACTCAGTATTAGCCCTAAGTCTGGAATTTGTGTCCGATATGGCGATAGGCTCGCCCCCTATCACACCATGGCCCATGGAACGGAATATGTACGGCGCGGAAAGTGAATGCACTAGCTGCGCCTCTGCCTACCCTTCCGGGATTAAAGGCGTGAATGTGTATGTATGTATGTACTTAAGTGATCTAACAAGGTTATGTGTGTTGCATTTAGATGTCCGTAAATACACTGCTTTACCTATTTCGATCACTAAGCAACAGTGTTGTAATCCAATTGGATATTTGTATGCAATGTTACTACTAAATATGCAAATATGAGATTCAACTAAGTCTCACAATATAAATAGTTCTATTGTCAAGCAGCACTATGCATGCACTGATGTGTCCCGGTTGGAAGGACTTTGTAGGCAGTGCAATTACTAGCCATTGTGAGACTTAGTTCAATCTCATATTTCCAAGTAATATTAATGTTAATTTAGTAGTAACATTGCATACAAATATACAATTGGATTACAACACTGTTGCTTAGCGATCGAAATAGGTAAAGCAGTGTATTTACGGACATCTAAATGCAACACACATCACCTTGTGAGATCAATTAGGTACATACATACATACACATTCACGCCTTTAATGCCGGAGGGGTAGGCAGAGGCGCAGCTAGTTCACCCACTTTCCGCGCCGTACATATTCCGTCCCATGATGTGATGGGGGCGAGCTTATCGCTATATCGGACACAAATTCCAGCCTTCGGGCTAATACTGAGTAGAAAAACCCAATATCACTATGTCTGACCCGGGGATTGAACCCGAGACCTCAGCATTGTAGTCGTACCGTAATACAACTACGCCAAGGAGGCAGTCACTTAAGTAGTTATTTCTAAAACTATTAGAATAGACAATAATAGAAGACAAATAATTTTAACAAATCTGGGTTCACTAACCTCTGCCTACCCCTCGGTGCAGGCATTATAATTAATTCGTTTTATTAGCACGCGATGTGAACATATACGACGTAGCAGTATACACCTAGTAAAATAAGATAATATACCGTGTGTTATAAACGTCAATCTCGTAGCTTATGATTGATTTTGAAATATTGATGCTGAGAGCGTACAGTAACGATGATTGGCAACATACAACTAAAATGCGCAGTAAACGCGATGCCACCGGGGACTGTGTACTACATTTATGTTTAAACATGCGGAAATATTTGTATACATTTTCCTGTTTCTGGGAATCGAATTCACGACCATGTATTATGGACGATTCATTCCCGGCGTGACAAAAGTTGTGGTATTTGAATTCATTTAATGAATAAACTTCAAGTATCTATACTTATACTTATTATTATATAAAGTTGAAGAGTTTGTTTGTTTGTTTGAACGCGCTAATCTCAGGAACTACTGGACCGATTTGGAAAATTCTTTCACTAATAGGAAGCTACATTACTTCTGAGTGCTATAGGCTACTTTTATCTCGGAAAAACTTCTCCACGCGGGCGGAGCCACGCGTAAATGCTAGTAATGGATATTTTGAATAATGCCATCGAATGTTTGTTTCCCAAGATACAGGCCTCGTCTAGTTTGGGAACCCCTGGTAGTTAACGATTATTATGATATTATTTATTGTAGTGTAATTTTTAGTCTTTGTAAGTCTTATTTTTAATAACATCTGAATTTGATTGCATAAAATGCTTTTAAAAGGATAATATAAGATTTTGAATGCCAATTGCATTAATCATCATCTTCACCCTTTGGAAGTCCACTGCTTAACATAGGCCTAAATATTTCGATACCAACCTCTTAAAAGTTAGTACTATTACCTTAAACTATTAAATAGGCACGTCTTCAAAAATCTTTAATTATTAATACCCCCATAAAATATCAGGTCACAAAACATGTATTAAACTTTAGCCCCGCGTGTACAACACACATCAAAATGCACGAAATGACCACTATTCTTTAATGAATTCTCACTAACTTTTTTTATGATATAGGGGGCAAACGAGCATACGGTTCACCTGATGGTAAGTGATCACCGCCGCCCATGAACATCTGCAATACCAGGGGGCATAGAGATTTCTGCATATAGTTTAAAGCAACAGGAAATTACAGTAAAAGAAACTTAAATACTATTGAAAAAGAAATCATTACCACTAGGGACCTTCCCGCCCCAGTCTTACAGGAAATAAAACAATGTGATCGAATGCACGTACTCAGGAAGACTGATGACCTACCATTCTCGGATCACTACAGCAACTGCTAAATGGATATCCATTTAGCTGGTTGGTTTTCACGCAGCCGTTCAGGGTACGGACAGTGACCGTGTTGGCAGGAACAATAAGGCGCTTAGCAGACTTCTTCCACTATATGTTCAACATTCAATTAAAAGAGGTTCAAAATGTTATTACAGTAGCTAGCGGCATGGCTGTTCTCTTGGCATTTCTGAAGTCCATGGGACGGTAACCACTCACCCTCAGTCAGCACGTCTACCTTTGGAAGCAATAAAAAAAAGTTTCATAATAGTGTTTCTCGGTAAAAAAATTCGTGTTGGCTCAAGGTCTAAATATCGATGCATACTACATTCTACACTCATGGTGTAAAATTCGCCATAACAGCTCGTCGCGAAGAGATACTACCCATAGTTAACTTTAACATCCAAGACGGCATAAATCTTTTGGCTGTCTAGAGATATAACGTCTATCAAGGTACTGAGCATCAAATCGAATTTATATTTTCCCTAGCCGAGACAAAACTACCACGGACTCGGTTACATCTAACCATACCTTTAGTGACAAGAGGGACACGGCGGGAAGGCATCCATTTCAATACGCGAAACCCTCAATAAGCACCATTCCAACGAAACCCAACCGTGTCACTTCAATGTAGAGTTTAGTTTAGCTTGACAATTGAACATCATTTGCAGAATAGATTTGCAGTGGGTGCACCGACCCTGTCACGTAAGCACTAGGATGAGAGTGGCCTTAGAGTTATTTATATAAATCTTACAATAAGGAAATTTCCCACCACCTATAAGAGAGGAAGGAAACATCTTGATATAAACACTACACCAATTAACGTTATTAGCCAGTGCACTACTGGTGGCAGCTCTCTCGTAGGCGATGGTGCGACTAGATAGGTACCACCGCAATGACTATTTCTACTGCCAAGCAGCAGTGTGCGTGTTATATACTATTCTAGTTTCAAGGATATTATAGCCAGCGTAAATACTAGGCATTATAAATAACATCATCTTTTGATGACGAGCTCTATGAAGTAAAATACTATGTAAGATGATGTTCTTGCTGTGTACATATAACATCATTGGTTTACATGCACTGAGAAACCAAGATAGGGCCGTTGACAGTAGGAGTAATTGATACATGACCTCCTGACCTCCCTAAGCAGGCCTGCAGGTGGCGGGCAGGCATCCGGCTACCGGGAAGATAATGCCCAAGAGGCTGGCGTGCAGAATTACATGCACGCCTATGATATTACCGAGGTTTTGTTCCTCGGACTACGAGAGGCTCTGGTCAAGAGCCAACTCCTGCGAGGGTTGCGGTTGCATGCTCATGCGCACCCCGCGACTTTCGATATAAGGGAGAGAGAGTAGAATGGCGGGGGTTTTAGTCGGTAGGACGGTTTCGACCGGTGAGTCCGGCAGAAATCCGTAAATGGATTTCCCCGTATTAAAAAAAAAAAAAAAAAAAAAGGAGTAATTGATACATGATATAAAATGTTGAAATCTTCAATATTAATAGTGTCATTGGCTCCAGCGCAACCACCAATAATATCATCTGTGGTCAGTCTACTCTATGCCTAGCGACATCTAGTGAGTTTAAAATTATATGGTTTCACACGTTATTTCGTATGGTTTCATTATGTAACGTTTTCTATTACATATGCGATCTGCTCACCCATTAAAAGCTATTTTAATGTTCACTTTCCTGTTCCAAAGACATTTACAAAATGGGAGCGTTGCTCTACATTGGAATTTGGAATAGCATATCGTTTCCAAAAATAACCACGTTTAAGGTTACAGGATAATGTATATATAGAATTTGCGATTAATTCCTAGAATTCTTGAGTAAGGAATCCGTTACCGCGATTTAAATAGTGACCCTGTTTTCTTCTATTTTAGTCTCATTAATGTTAAACTAATCAATTTAAAGTTAAGTCCAGAGGTAATGGCCATAGTTTTTTGGAACGCAATGAAATGAATGAAGGCAGAGACGGTTTTGTTATTGAAATATATATTTACAGTTTTTAGATTTTTTCCTTTACATGTGCTGTAAGACCTTGCTTTTTGCCAAATTTCATGATTCTAGGTCAACGGGAAGTACCCTATAGGTTTTGATTCCCTTATGAAATCGCAAAATATGCGAAAATATGTGACATAAACGGTCATATCTTTTGATCTCGTTGACTAACAAGTTAGATTTTTTCACAGCTGAAAGAGACCATAGACCCGAATATTTGATATAAATTTCAAGTTGGTATCTCTACGCGTTCCTGCGAAAAAGAATTTTGACAAATAAGCAGACAGACAGACGAACAACAAAGTGATCTTATAAGGGTTCCTTTTTCCTTTTGAGGTCCGGAACGCTAAAAACAAATGATTATATCAGATCAAATCAAATCAATTTATTTTGCTATAAACATGGTATGTAACAAAGGTGTTCAACATAATCATCATCAATGGCCTATTACATCTATTGTAGATGATTTAAACAGCGTCAACTGTTGGATGTTGTTCTGAGACACTTTCTTTGATGGCTGTAGAGGCCAATACGAGAAGAGCAAATCCGGCCACACGACGTACAGACATTATAATTAGAGTTCGCCCTGGATGGCAAGGGGTTGCTAGCGCGTTCGTTTAATATAGATAATATAGATGTGATACATGTGTGCAACATGTTTTACCGTGTCAACGGCATGCAAAAATGTAATAGGTATCTACTGCCTGCTTACAATTAACATAAATCCTTTTAGTTATATAATTATTATTTCAATAGAGGGATGGTCTATGACATATGTAATGCGCACTTTACAATTATACTATATTTTACGGTTATTTATCCTCACATGATAAAAATTCTTGTATTGTATAGAAACATTTATCTATGAGCGATTTCTTTAATTTCTTAATAAATAGGGTAAACCTCGTAATTTACATTTTCATGTAACTACGGACCATAACATCCCAGAAGCTATATTGAATACACGTTAAAGTTTAGTTCATAAACTGTCCACCTCAAAATACACGGTTATTTTTATCATTCCTTATCACCTATTAACTATTAAATGCAAAGACCATAAAAACTTTAAGCTCTGTACGAATCTACATAGGTACATTTACAAACTTTTTTTAATGCAGTTCTACAACAAAATGTTGTTTTACGCACTGCACGAAGTGAACTAATAACAAAATAGTTCCAGCCAATCAGTGGAAATGTGTTTTTTTCATGGATGGAGCCAGTTTTACCCTACATCAAAATAAATGTGAGTATGTATGTTAATGAAATTTTTTGGTAATTCTCAGATAGCCTAGCGAGTAATCCTTTGCAGTTTGGTAGTCATCGGATCTTTTTTTTTTTTATTTGGGAATTTTGTGTCTTCGTTGGCATGTAGCTAGAAATTAATTAACTTTACGTGACGTTGCAATTGATCGATGAGATTTATTAAAATCTGCTGATACATTCATTTCGGAATACTCAGTAACCGTCGTATTTTTCATTAATTAATTCATGCCGAAATATTAAAATTATTATTGTATTATCTCGACAGGCGGTTGATTTAATTGAGTTATTATTTTCAAGGCAATTTACCTTGACAGCTGTGGTTTTGTATAAATTAACGTAGATAATAACATTAATTATAGTTTGGACAATCTAAGCTGGCCGGTATGACAATTTATTGACACTTCACGGAATATTATGTGTAGGGTAGATAACAAAAAATCGGTTGCTCCAAATAACCGATTCTTGAATGCAATCGATTTTTTATTCAAGGAGTTTATTATCGTGTGTAAAAAGAGTTAGATTATAACTAAAGCTTAAATATTACAATCATTTTTTTTACTACAGTAGTTAGTTATTGTTATTCGCTTATTTTGATTTTCCGATAAATTTTCACGGTTATCCTTTCATAGCTTTTAAATTGGTTATTAGTCATTACAAATAAATAATTACGAGTGGGTACTGAAAATAAAATAACAAAGATAGTGCTACGGTTTAAATTATTTACTTTGGAGATCTTCGTTTTCTTACTTGGAGTATGAAATGTGTAATTTTTTAAAAATGTCTAACTCATTTTCGAAACTGTTTGTAAAATGTACTTTAAACATAATTTTAAATTAACAGCAGTGTTTTTATTTACATCTAAAGTTTCGATTTTTTTCAGTAATCGGTTACGTTTGGTTACCAAGCGATTTAAAACATTCCCAAAACTACGCTTATAAACTGCAGTATACAACATTGTAAAAGCGTCGCTTTGATATGAGATTTAAGATTGTATTCTTTATTTCAGTATATTTTTACAATATTCATTCAAATATGTTACATAAGTATGATACTCTTTGTTATAATGTACGGAGATCATCATAAGTACTTGTAATGATGTAGTTGAATTTTAATTTTTTTGTTAGACGTTCTCACAAAGGTATCGCGTCGCGAAAAAATTAATTGTCATACAGGCCAGCTTAGTTTGTCAAAACTATAAATATGAATATTAATTGTAATATTATTAAGCTTGATTCTGAATTATATTCCTGTGTCAAAGAACCTCACCTCGTTTGAAAAAAATAATTATGAAATCTCAATCACCGATTTTTTTTAATAAGTCTATTAACATTTTAATATTTCGTTTGTTGGTTAGTCCTTGCATCATATTTTTTGTACAAAGCTAGTTTTCAATCAGAACATACTATTATTCCCAAAAAATATACAAATCCTGTGTGTCGTTTTCATGTGAATAATAACTAAAAACTATAAATATAAATAAAAACTTTTAACACGCGGCTCCAACAGCGCAAATGCCTTTTCGTGAATAAAATATACCCTACATTCATTCCTAAAATGACCATTTTGTATATTTATTTATTTATTTATAAGGTTCTACAGCAGATTGTACATTGAGTTTACACAGGTGTTGTATAACAATGGTCATATTCTCATGCATAACCAACTTAAAGGAGTACCCAACATTAATTAAAATATGTAATGCGTTAACTGTTAAATTATACAGCTATTATGATTACATTTAACTCCCAACTCCAGTCCAACGCCGCAACAAACGGACAGACTTAAAGTTTTGAATGAAACATGTAATCAGCTATCCAGATAGTCTTTCTTTTTAAAGAAAAATATTTATTAATTCAGATAAACATATTCAAAAACGCAGATTTTGCTAAAAATCTACAAGATATCCATTGTTCCTTCACTTTTACAGTAAATGTAATGAACACCCCGAAAATCTCGATACAAAATTTCTCAAAATAACCACCAATTTTTACTTTTTTAACAAGACACGCGATCTGATTCCTCCAACCTTCTGTACCAATTATGTCGGCGTCGAGTCAAAAAGCGTATTTTTGACTTAACGCGAAACTGTTTAACGCAACCGGTCTCGGCACGAGACTCGAACCTGTTACTCTTACATAACCGGTGAGTTATTTAAGTATACATTTTTATGCTTTAAGAATGACGGGCGTTATAATTTACAAGTACATGTTGTAAAATACAAGAATGTTTATACGCACGTCTTCATTTTACGGCTGCCTGAGTGGCGTAGCACTTGGAATGTCTGCCTTTCTGAGGTCTCGGGTTCGATCCCCAAAGTTAGGTATAGTGATATTGGTTTTTGTTCAGTATCAGCCCGGAGTCTTAAATTGCGTATGACAAATTAAAATAGGAACGTGGTTTATTACATGGGATCTAACATAGCTACGAAACGAGTGTGTAATTTTTACCGATGTAAACGGTACATTTGTCTCGATATGTACGTGTGTATAATTATAAAGAATTTCTGCTCGTACTTATAATATTCTCACACACATTCACGCCTTTTATCCACGAAGGGGTGGGCAGAGGCGCAACTAGTGCACCCACTTTTTGCGGTGCGTATTCCGTCCCATGATGTTATAGGGAGAGAGCTATCCCCATATACATAATTCCAGGCGCCGGGCTGCTATTAAGTAAAAAAACCTAATATCCCAATAATATTCATTCATCAGACTTATAAATAATTCATCAGAGGTTATTCCTGACTCACAGGTCACATAGTCATAAACAGCCTTACATTTTGAAGCCTCATTTTGT
The DNA here is from genome assembly GCA_947568825.1 of Sphinx pinastri. Lineage (NCBI taxonomy): Eukaryota > Metazoa > Arthropoda > Insecta > Lepidoptera > Sphingidae > Sphinx > Sphinx pinastri. Next base: position 1,932,096 of record OX387617.1, read on the forward strand.
TCCGTGTTGAAGCACGTTGAACTCCCTAAATCCAAATTTCAAACATAAGATTATTATTAGTTTCTACCTGTTTTGAACTTAATTATGTTCATTGTATTTTTAGACCTACGCTGACCGCCTCGTCACTTATTTTTATGTATAAACTTCGACTGTTTTCCCGAAGGCGTTGGCGCCGCAAAATCAGGGCTCCACAGTTCTCAGAAATTATGTCCGTTCCAAGAGGTAATAGGAGGTGGCGCGTTGCGATGTAGGTGACGAGCCCATCGCAATTCTGGACCTAAATTCGAGTCGTGAGGAACTCATACTAAACAATTTGTTTATACTCTGCATTACCTTTGACTACCTCGGTGGCGTAGTTGTATTGCGTATTCGTTACGAGTACGATTTGCGCGTTGAGGTCCTAGGTTCGAATCCCGGGTCGAGCCAAAAAAAAGAATGTGATTGGGTTTTTCCATCTTAAAAATTACTCAGTCGCAGCTCGGAGTCAGGAAGTTGGCGGTGTGAGATACCCCCGTGCCTCGGAAAGCACGTAAAGCCGTTGTCTTGCGCCTGATCTCTCTCCGGTCATGTCGGACTGCCGTCTCACCGGACTATAAGAGTGAAGGAATAGCGAGTGCACCTGTGTATTGCGCACACCCTTGTTCACTATAATATCTCCTGCGTAGGAGGATTACGTTTTTTTGACGTACCTTTGTGCAATCACTATTTTGTTCCAGTTTGAAGGACTTCATAGCCAGTGTAAGTACTGGGCATTATAGGATAACTTGTAACTCATGGTGAGGAGCACTGTGTAGTACCTCGCAGTGCTTTGTCATACTAATCTCTGTATAGTGTTGTTATTGTTTATTTGCTGCTGTGTCGATCGTTTAATAAACGATCAAGCAGCTTGTCTGTCTTTCAAATGTCTATAAAAATGGACACATTACTAGGGTCAAAACTGGCTTAGTATTAAGGCTATTATTTTGGGTTCCAATCACCCATTTAGCGGTATATGCGTCACAAATTATCGTCACAAACTTTCTCATTAATATAAATAGGTAAACATACTTCATTGTGATTCTAGGCATTCTGAGAATTCGCTTATAGAAGCAATGTTTAATATGTGAATTGTTCGTAGAATTCACACACGGGCATCCCTGAATTGATAACTGAGGTATATGTATAGTAGCCGCAGTGCTGTACGTCCTCGAGTCATCAGCCTGCGAAGGGCAGAAAGCAATAATAATGATTAGTTTTGTAATATACACTACTATTAAGTCAGCGCTCTTTGGTCCAGTGGCAGCGTAGGCGTGGGTGGTCCAGGGTTCGATTCCCATTCAATACTTAGTGTGGTTATTTTAAACAGTTTTGGAGGGGGTTGCACAGATTAACCAACTGCATTCTGTAATTGTAAAAAAAAAGCGTCCATTGGCTTTGGAATTGGACATTTAGACAAAGACTTAGAAGAAAGTATTTCGGATCCAATGTTTTTCATTCTTGGGCTTTCACGCGAAGCCGAGCAAGAGTTAATGACAACAACCGAATAGAATTTTTTATATTCCTGTACATCCGATGCCAGCGTGTCTGCTCCGACATAAAACATTGCCGGCTAGTTATAACAACGTGGTTTATTTTCATTGTACGAGCGTCACATGACGGCTCCCACACGTGTATAAATACTACGGCTGTAATCATCGCGTGATGTTTGAATATTATTACTGTATATGCTAGATCCATTCACGCTTTCAGCTTCAAAGGGACGGTAGAGACGCATAAAGTACTTATTTATTTCGCCTCGTACGTTAAACTAAGACGAGCTTATGTAATGATAATGCCGATGGTCCAAGTGGACGTAGATTTTGAGAATCAGAGACATGTTAAGGAGCACCACAAATAGGCGGTTAAAGGATTAACTCATTTACCCAAAAGCCTTCTAGAACTGTCCTATATGTGTGTCAAAGTAGGCCATGATAGGATTTTTTAGCATGCCGAGGTTTCTTCAAAGTTTTAAGTGTGGTATACCCTTTGCTTTGTTCCTGAGACAAGTAAAATATCTGTTAGAAAGACTATATAAGTAGGGAACTTTAATTAATATGAACGTAGTACCTAAGTTAGCTTGTTAAATCTCTATTGACATGATTATTCGATAACCCCGGTGTATAAACAGACTTGTAGGACGTGTCATAATTTCGGCCATCTATTCATAGCGTGCATTTAAATAAATACGTTACCCCACACTCCTGGGTGGCACTGACACGAGACATAATAAACCACTAACAAACCCGACAATCTCTGTTTATAATAAAATTCCTCTAATGTGAGGAACTTGACCTTGTTTGTCAGTGGTTTTAATGTATAGACAATTTCATTCACGATGACGCGTCCCACTTATTTTCCTAATCGCTTACAGTCCAAGAGCGCAACCTTTCCCTTGTTTATTTATTTTGTAAATACACACGAAATAAATATGAGTGCACACGTACACTACAATGAATAATCAAAGTCGTCTTAACACGTGAAATTTGCTCTCAAAAATTGATAACGTCCGCCATCGTGGATGAAATTATCTATAACTAGACTCTAGTAGAGTCGGTACGCTGTAAACAGTTTTGTATAGAATGCATTATCTTGGCTGAAGCTGTACCACTGTCTCGTTTACATGATTCCAACCCTCACACTCGCCGATACAACTCCTAAAAGCCAAGTTCGTTAATAACACGACCTTAGGGAATTAACCAGATAGAAATATAGGAGTTGGAAATATTACTTGTCAACTTCCCGTGACATGAAGTGGCAGTTATTCTGCGTTTCGTATGCTCAGTGACATTCCCTCCTGGTCCTCCACCACTTCCATACCAGCACTGTATTATATACTGCCCACTGCTGAGCACGGGCCTCCTCTACAACTGAGAGTGTCCCTCGAGGTCAGTTCCTATTATATCCTAATATAATTCGACGATTGTCGGCATCAACTTAAATACATTCAGTAAAGCAGGTCGAAATATTTAGCGACATATTTCTCGTTTGTCGACATTACATTTGGACTGGGCTACAGCATGTATTGTATTTAATTTGCCGTACAGGATAAAAAATACGTGAAATCTCAAGTCGTATTAGAATCTAGCTCTTAGTAGGAAAGATCTAGTTACCTTCAATTAATTCAAGACAAAAATCAGCCACACCGCAAAGTAAGGTCCGCATACATTCCCCATGTTTTGACTGCACGTACGCCAAAATTCCGACTAATGCAGGTCGTATACAGGGAGTTTTATTGTGTATTTACCCTGATGTGTTCTGATTTGAGAGACAGTTTCCGACTAATACAAGCCAGTAGGTCGTATACCGGTATTTTATTTATGTAATTACCCTGTCAAATCTTAGGCTCACCCCTATCACATCATGGGACGGAATATGCACGGTAAAAGTAAGGGCAGTAGTTGTGCCTCTGCCTACCCCTTCGGGGATAAAAAGCATGTGTGTGTGTATGTGTAATACCCTTTTGTTTTCTGATTTGAAGCACACTGTCCCCATAATGCCCAGTTATAATTACTGGGCATTATGGGGCTGAATTCCTCAAGATGACAGTCGCAACCATGCCGCGCATTGTATAGTCAGCAGCATAAGTAGCTGAACAAATTCATAATTTCAAATTGGCTACCATACTTTTGTGTTCCTACTAATCTTTTTTTCTCTTTACAGAAATAAAATAAAACAGATTTACTTTACTTCAAACGAGAAAAAAAAATCAGTTTAACTTAACGCGTATGTTGGCGATTTGAAATTATGATTTTGTTCAGCTACTTATGCTGCTAACTGTACCTCAAAGTTTGTATGGTGTAACATTTAATTTCTGAGGGTAAAGGGCGCAGTGCTTTGTAATTCGATTCGAATATTTGGTTGGTCATGACGCTTATCAGACGAGCTGCTCGTCTTGTTATTAATTTATAGAAAAAAAGGCTTTACGCAGATTATAAAGTTTAATAATTTATTATTAAATTACTAGGCAGGTCTCTTGTAATGCGGGAAAAAATCTTGATTTTATACCTATAGGTACCACCGCATTACCATTTAAAATATGATTGCTCTGGAAACGAACCCAGAACCTCATATTATATAGTTTAATTACCGTGCCAGTCAACAAACACGATACAAGGTATCCATTAGTAATTATTTATATTTAAAAAAGTTTAACTAAAATAACACTCTATGAGCATCATTAAAATTCTGTCAAATCCCGATACGTTACTTGCCCATCAATGAATGAGGAAAAAAACACCGTCTGGCGCATTCTGTGGACGGCAGCACGTAACCAACTGGCCAGGACGTCAACAATCTAATCACCTCAGGGTCAACGTTTGCGACGCTTTCGATTATTTGCTAGCGGCATCTCATTATCATTGATGGTATCGATAAACGAGTTCTGGGCATATAATCAAAATTGTAAAGCCGATCTTTAAGGAAGAGATATTGGGAAGGGATTAATTAAACATTGGAAAAAATCACTGATTGTACAGATAACAACTTCAGGGTACTTTTCTGTGAGACATTAGTACTATATAGGTCGAGACGGGCCTTACAAAACTGAAGCATAGTTCTACTAATTATCAAAACATGAGATTTATCCTTGCAAGCCTGTTTTTTTTATCTACCGTATCTTCGGAAGAAGGAAAATATTTCGCCTAACACATTCCCACTTTCTTATTCCTCTAAATAAGTATATGCCATCGTTATCCTAGTTGCATACATTTCAATGTTGTAACAAGATACTAATTATCATTTATTTGACAGCTTCAGTCACGCATGCTAATGAATTTTCGGAATCAGTTATCGGTACTAACGGGGAACGCAGACGACCGTTTTCCGTAAGCGATTTTCAACTGATTTGACGATAATAGTAGGTGTCAAATATCAGTGTGATTCAACGCTGGCATATCCTAGCGTGTGTTTCTACTGTGTTTTATAACCTTGTTTGAAGAAAGCCGGGCCAGCGTTAAAAGTCGGCCATACTAAGGAATTTCAAAATGTTGTAGGACTATTGACGTAATTGGCGACTATTTATTCGAATTATAAATGCTACTCCTCATTTAACAGCTATTATGCCCAAATAAAAGTCACTTTATCAACTAAGGACTCAAACAGGTATGTGGTAAATGATAATAATTGTTGAATACATCCATCAATGGTTGAAATAAAGATGGTGAAATACGCCTTGTGTATTCTATTTTCGTCGAATTTTGTCGGAACGATATTTATCGGTCGCATACGTTCGAAATAACACAACAATAATACAATTAGTGCAATGGCGCAGGAAACATTTGGAATATTGACATAAATAATATATTCTTAGAATTCGTAGGAAAGCATCTTATCATTCTGTACCGTAGCGCCGTGAATAAACGGCGCGAAGTTCATGTGGTTGCGGATTCGATTTCTATCGTAAGCAAATGTTAACTAATTCACTATCCACTAGATACCTACTCATTAAACCATTCAGCCAAACAAATGTAATCTACGTTCCATCTCTGACTGACATGTTACTGTAATAAATGATAAGCATTGATTAACTAAAACATTGATTTAACCATAGAAGATTTACCTTACAATCGTAATTAATAATATTATTACACAGTATTGGTCCAGCACAAAGACAATGTGTTCACACCTTACAATTCCAGGGAACTTTTTAATCGCAAAAAAATATTTTCAAATTGCATCACTGCAAATCTATGTTAACATTACTTACACAGAATAATACGTTAAGGAAATAACACCTTTTTAGTTTCAAAATATTGATTCATTTTTATCAGAAATCGTGAGTCAATTCCGTGCAGTTTATTTGTAAATATATAACAAAACTAGCATTGCGCGCGGCTCCGCCCGTGTGGAAAATTTTCCGGGATAAAAAGTAGCCTATAGCACTCAGGAGTAATGTAGCTTCCTATAAGTGAAAGAATTTTCTAAATCGGTCCAGTAGTTCCTGAGATTAGCGCGTTCAAACAAACAAACTCTTCAGCTTTATATAATAGTATAGATATAAATAGCAACATCAACCTGCCAGTATTTTGTCTACAAATACTATGAAACTGACGAATACTTTTCGTGGAATAAACTTTTATTCCTTGTCCTCGTGTTTGTATATATAAACCATTGTTCACTATGATATTATACTGAATTAAGGTTTATCTGTAGGTAGCGGCTTGGCTGTACATAATCGAAGTCCAGACGGTGACCATTTACCAACAGGTGGACCATCAGCTCGTCTGCCTTCGAAGACAAATATTCTACCAAAAATAGCTCGAATAAACCACAGAAAGATCCCTGAAGTTCTCCTTCTGCTATCTACTCTATCGCATTCCAATGCAACGCCAGATTATACTTTCCTTATAGGCCTTAGTTTGTGCCGCCTCGCATGTTTTGTAAGAGCAAAAAAGGTCCCCGATTGGAACCAACTCGTAAATTACATGCTTTTTTTGTAAAAAAAAAGAAAGGTCCTCGTATAAGGTACACAAAATCTCTAGGACATAATTTTAACAAAGGTGGCCTTTTTGTGACGCCCCCCCACCCCTACTTTAAAATATACTAGGCCACCGCGCTAATCCGTGGCATATACGGCCTATTGCCAAATCTAATACTGCTCCAATGAAGAGTCAATACAAAACACATTTAGGATTCCGCTCTTTTTTCCGCCTGACTACCAAAGTTCCACCAAGTTATGTAAAGTTATGACCACCGAGGTCGTTAACTCGCGAAACAATACTGTATTTACGATCCGATCGTAAAACATTTGCGATGACATCAGGAATGGGGGCACTTGCAACATTGAAGCTAGAATACATCGGTTGCTGGTTAATGTTCGCGTAATGGACGTATTTAGGAAACAATTGGGTGTAAATATTGTAGCATGGTAGTACCCGCCATACTAGCTCATATTCTAAACATCTATACATATAAATAAAATTGGAGTGTCTGTTTGTAATATTGAAATAACCGTTTTTTACTACATGTATATGAATATATATACGGTACATACACCAAAATAACATTATTTACAATTTTTGTCTGTCTGTCTGTCTGTCTGTTTGTTCCGGACTTTTATTGGCAGGTAGCTGATGTAATAAGGAGTAACTTAGGCTACTTTTTATCCCGGGAAAATATAAAGCGGGACTTTTATCCCGGGAAAACTCATTCACGCGGACGGAGCCGCGCGCATCGGATATACATTCTATGAAGCGATACATAGCAATTGTCGAGACGTCTTACAACTATTTACGGTTTTAATATTATACGTACTATTAAGTCTAGTGTAGTATTTTATGACATAAGTCGGCAAACGAGCCTGGGAGCCACCTGATGTTCAGTAATATCCATCCTATAAACACCGATACTACTAGAGGAATCATGTATTCGCTACCCACCTTAAGGAAAGATATAAGGATGAGAGAAACGAGAGTGATATTTGAGCCTCCGAAAATCTTAACATGCAAACATCATTCGAAATGCAACAACAAGCTTTCAAATAAGTCTATGAATCTATGTACTCCTGGTCCAAGCCGATCCATTCATGTTCGCTGTAGGCATATTTGTTTAGGACAAACGAAGAGTCACGCACTACTCTTCCTTCGAAATGAGAATACTAGGATATAAACAATGCATGTACTTAAAATAATAAGAAATAAGCAACCACAGCTTCCAAGCTACAGTTTTACACAAATTAGATTAACGAATTCAAGAATCTAGCTCAAGATACATTCCTTGAAACCTGAATGCTACCACCGACCTAATTTATCTTTTTGTTGACGTTCATTGAAATCATAAATAAAACATGTGTTTGTTTCATTGAACGAAACGCGTCGCCGACAGTTGCAAAACACGTCCGGGTGTTTACAAACTTTTGACAGCGCACATTCTTTGCAGCACGTAGGCATTTATTCACTGCCAAGAGTGTACCAATGATGATCAGGCAAAGCTGTGCTGAACAGGGCTGAACAGGGCTGAACCTTCTTCTGCTTTTGCTAAACCAATTTAATAAAAATACATCCTGACTAGTAAACAACACGGCTTCCTTATACCTAGAACTTGGAATTACAAAGCTCTATGACTACGTACGTCATCCTGAATAAGGTCGTCGCTAGTGCTACTGCTGTATCAGCCGTACCAGCGATACGGGGCCCTCGACATTTAGGGGCCCGCATGCTAATCTTATGCAAGCACTCAAACGATGGCAATGCTGCCCTGAAGGGCCCTGACAAATTTTGATAAAAGGTCCATCTAATGCAAGCTAGATCACTGATCCTAAAACATACGTTAGGCTGTATATTGACCAGTAATAACATTTAACTTTAATTGAAACTAGCTTCTGCCCGCGGCTTGGCCCGCACTAAAGAGTTTTTCCTGGATAAAAGTCCCGCTTTACATTTTCCCGGGAAAAAAAGGTAAACTTCCCAGGGTCTCGAACTATCTCCATACAAAATTTCATCGAAATCCGTCCGGTACTTTTTAAGTTTATCGCGTACAACCCCTGTTATCCCCTTAGGGTTGAATTTCGCAAAATCCCGTCTTAGTGAGCACCTACGTCCTAAAAGGAATCCGTATGCAAAATTTAAGACTCCTAGCACTTATAGTTGCTTAGATTTCATGATGAGTAAGTGAGTGCGTGAACTTTCGCTTTTATATATATAGATAATTGAAATAACCGTGCAATTCGACTAAGCGATAAGCTCGAGATACGAGAAGGGTAGACGAAAACCGAATTTGTAGTGTAGACGTGGTGTTGTGTGTACAAGTCAGCTCCTGCGGTATACAAAACACAACGTAGCTGGTTTTGTTAACTTTCTCATTATAATTATATAGAAATAGATGTTGCACGTGGCTCTACCGATGTGTGAAACAAAAACTTAATTTATTCCGGGTTAAAAAGCATATATGCTAATCCAGATCATGGCCTATATATATGCCAAAATTCATCCAAATTCTTTCGGCAATATTTTCGTTTAATTCTAACAAATATCCAAACATCAACAAACTTTTGCATTTATAATAAAAGGTAGGAGATAAGATTAACCAGATATGATAAGTCGCAGAGCCCAACGTATTCATGAACCACTTTAATCTATTGGATTGATTCTTTAATATTTTAAATTGCCACCGCTATGAACAATGAATGTGATTGTTTTTCCTCCCAATAGACGAACCTCGTTTGGAGGGTAATTATAATCAACTTCTCTAAGTTTATGGAAACAGTTTGGAGGCAAAGACAGTACAAAATGCCTTTGAAGAGTTTGTAGGCTCCTGAACAAATGACTTCTTCAAGAAAGGCATTGAAAAATTACCACTGCGCTGGCAGAGATGCATCGATAGCATGTGTGCATATTTTGATTGATAGAAATAAAAAATATTTACAAAAAAAACGGCATTTTCATAGATAAAGACTTTTTTTGACGTGCAGTTGACGCGGAGATAAAAGATCCGTAACGCAAACAAGATTTATCACTATAAATCCCCCACGAGACAAGGGACAGCATTTGGTCTATCAGTTTATTGAATCTTTCTTCGTCTTTCAACGTCTTTTTTTATATTCTACAGATAAAAATGTAGTTGCGGCGCCGCTCGCACGCGTTTATTCTACTTATTCTACTACGTTGTTTATTCTACTAAGTTTCGACTCACCAAATCCTAGCGTTCGGCCTTTGAATGGAACCTAACACAATACACAAAAGGATTTCATCATTCTTAAGTCAAAGATGCTAATATAGACATTTAGCATAACACGTCAGTTGATTATTAGTGAGTATTTGTTTACTAATGAAATTCTCGCAACTCGGCATGAAATAAAGATTTCTCTTTATAAGATAATGGGAGATAAATCTGTTTATCGCAAATAAATATATGGCCTCTTTATAGTAACGTCTGCAATCGATCTGAGATTATTTTAAACAATGACTCAGACATGGAGCAAAGTCGAAACCCATATTTTGGGCCTAGTTCTCAGTCCCATTTACAATAAAGTTCAAGATTTCTAGTTAGAAAACATTTATAATTCAACATTAAACATTAATAGGCCTTTTATGACTGATAAAGGATTTCAGAGTGAAAAAAAAGTTACCCATCTATGTACATCTATTTCAACGTAACATAAACTTACACCTGTATCTCCGAAGGGGTAGTCAGAAATATAGCGTATACAACTACTGCGGAAGACGTTATTCCTTTCAAATATTTTAATATACTAAGCCGTACGAAACGTAACCTGTTCTCTGACAAATTGCACAAAGATTGTTCGAACTGGGAATCAAAGCCAGGGATCTTACAAACCACCGACTGCATACACTGGTAGATACTTGGGACTAGATCAATAATAAATACAAATATCAAAAACCCTCAAAATTAATTCATATTTAAATATCATTAATTATGATTACCAGCTTAATTAATGGGTAAATTATTCATCCAAATGCTCGAGATTATGTTGCCACGCTGGTCCTCTCGAAATACTTGTAAGTAATTTGCATGTTGGCCTAACAAATAAAGATTCAAGGACAGTCAATAACCATGCGAATGTATATGAATGAGAGGTCATGTTTGTAGGTTTGTAGGGGCTAATCTCTGGAACTACTGAAGCGATTTCGGTGAAATTTGGTATGGATATAGTTTGAGATACTGGGAAGTACATGGGGTACTTTTTATCCCGGGAAAATATAAAGTGGGACTTTTATCCCGAAACAACTATCACGCGGGCGAAGCTGCAGATCTCAGGTCTCCCAGGATCTCAAGCTATCTCCATACCAAATTTCATCAAAATTGGTTCAGTAGTTCTAAAGATTACTTCCTAAAACAAACTCACAAATTTTACCAATTTATAATATTAGTGTGGATACGTGTCTATAACGTAGCAATAGACTTATCGATAACATATGTCATTCCCAGACATTTTATGTTTTCTATTAGCATTAACGATTGTAGAAAAGCATCTTCTTATGCACGGCCCCAGGAATCCACAATGAAGAATCGAAGTATAGTATATTGAGATACCTGAACTTCCTTGGTTGGTTACAGGCGCTATAAAACAGGACCACAGCTTTGCCGGGATTCCCAAATATTTGTGTAGGTTTAAGTTTTGACGTCAATGTAAAATCCAATATTATGTTTTATAGTATTTGAGGTAAAAGGATCAATCTGTTAAAGAAAAAAACTTTACCTTTTATAAAATTTAATGACAAATGGAATATACCTTAACTTATGTTATGTTAATGTATAATCTTACTTCCTATCTCATTTAATATATTTTACTTATTTAATCTATACTAATATATAAAGCTGAAGAGTTTGTTTGTTTGAACGCGCTAATCTCAGGAACTACTGGACCGATTTTGAAAATTCTTTCACTAATAGGAAGCTACATTACTCCTGAGTGCTATAGGCTACTTTTTATCCCGGAAAAATTATTATTATTTACCACGCGGGCGGAGCCGCGCGCAATGCTAGTATATTCTAAATGCGAACATTTCTGAAAATGTTTAGTCGTTTGTATGTTTGTTAGGAGTAAACGCAGAAACTACTGAATGGATTTGGATGAAATTTGGCATACGGATAGATCATGTCCAGGATTAACACATAGGCTACTTTACCCCGGTAATTTGTTCACTTGGGACATGAAGGATATTTTTAATCTGATTTTTTAAGTAGATGGCGCTGGCTTCATACTGTATTTTAGGGACTTCTGTAACGGGAAAGGTTTTTCACGCGGGTGAAGCCGCGAACAACACCATGTGTCCTATAAACCAGAATGCAATTTTCCTTGCGCATTTGCTTTTCAGACGTAGTCTAAGTACTAGGCATTAAATATTACACATCGAACTAGAGAAAATAATTGGCAAACTGATAAGACTTTACGCTCTATAATGCCAAAGGATTAATTATGCCTTTTAAAAAAGAATATATGAGAAACAATGCTGAGTATTGCGTACTACTATAACTTGATGTGTAATATGGCGCAGTACTGTAGTGGTAGCTACGTAATTAATTTATTTATCAATTTAGTATCACAAAAGCTTACAGTGGAAATACACCAAGACGCTTAAGTTAAAGAAATACAAACTAAATAATATAAAAAAAAAATATTTTTAAGAATATGAGAGATCAATCAGCTATTAAAAGTACAATACATTTGCCAACAAACTTACTTGCACGTAGCTCGATAAACTAGGCACCAATACAGTAAATTTAAAGAATATTTACGCACCTAGTTACTAAAGAAATATACCATATTTAGAGCTCATTACAGAGCTACCCATATAAGTGATACACATAGACGCTAAGATGGTTATGCAAACGGACATCTTTCTAGTTTTTTTTTTATATAAATGGCTCAACCAGTGGTAAATAATCACCAGGCTGCGATAAAATGCAACTATAAGGTGCTATTGTGTCTCAAATAATCAGCTTTGTATTATATACTTTTCCTTAAGTACGGTCTTTCTGTACTTCTAAGAGAGTGTCTAAGTTCTTGATGGTGGCTTAACGTGGGTTGGCAGACTTCGTAAATCCTCAAAATACATAGGCACATGTACTTATAACGGTGGATTACTCAACTTATCACTTTTTCTAACAAAAAGTATCATAGTGTCTCTAAACCACAGTTCAAGCTACATTACAACTCAAAAGGGCTATCTCATTTCCTATCATATTAGAAGATTTATATAAGCTGAGAGAATCTTAGAAGTATAAATAACGTCCCTATGCTTTCGGTAATAGAGTCGTGGCTTTATACAACTTCAAGGTTTTATAATAACCCGAAAGCACATAAACACCGGGCTTAGTTACGAACTTCATTTTCCTTTTCGGCAAATGTCACGCCTGTCAAGTGCAGTTAAAACTTTAAGCTCGTAAACTGCCTGCGGTAAACCCCATAACTGTTTCATGTTATAGAAAGTGAAATTAGCAACGTCATTGGGCCCGGTTTCTCCCCCTCGAGTGTGTTGACCTGGCGCAGCAAGGAATTCGGCGGGATATATTAATATGGACTAATTAATTAAAATAATAGTCGGAGAAAATTAAAAAAAATAATTAAAAATGACTATTCTTAGTAAGGTGAAGGCTACATAAGTGGGTACATTAGAGACCTACGTACTTTATACACGACGAATGCTACGGCTTATGGTCTCAAGGACTGAATTTGTTCTGACCGTTGTTCTTAATAATTGTTCTAATATGTCTCCCAGTGGTGGGAAACTCGGACAAGGGTGACAATACATTAAAAATTATGAATCCCTGACACTTTAAGGACAGCAAGCTTTTTAACCACTATGATCTAGAGCTGCATATTTTAATTATGAACAGCATCATCCGATCTTATCTATTGGGTGTTGAAAGACCGATATATAATATGTCAATACACTTATCCCAGACATATTGGCAAATAAACAGATAATCTTATTTATTCATAAAATACTCAGATATCAAAAATATCGTTCCTACTTAGGGATAGACGTGGGGATCATCATTAAGATACACACGTCTTATTTTGATACATCTTAAATGCATGGAGATAAATTTATATGTAATATATTAGTATAGGACGCTAATTTAATTAATTTGTCTCACGCCTCCACGCCTTGCACTGTTAGCTGGGAGTACGTCACAGCGTCGGGGTACGCGTCGAAAATACCGATATGTGTGGATGATGTCATTCTAAACGCAACACGAACGCATCGGAACTTGGACACTGGAGTAGAAAATGTAGTTTGTTATTCTGGTCAATAGGATGTCGATGTCACTTCACTGTACTTACTTTCTTCTACGAAAACTTAGGACAGGAAAATATTAATAAAAATGTAGTTTTTACTCGGGTGTTACATTATTGACCATTAGTGTCTGACTTAGCGAGATCTATCTTTTTGAGCTTCCTGGAACCACGTTTGGGCTCTAGCAGCAATCCAAATTTACAAAAAATTCCAAGGACAGTCTAATTTATAAAACATTTTCCCTCTCCTGGACTCGGAAAGATGTCCATAAAGAGCTTTTTCTTCCACAATACTTTAAGCCTACTTGTCATTACATTTTCAGGATGAAATGTCATTAAAAAACAACTACTTTACGTATTTAATCGTGATTATTTGTTTAAATTTTAACTCCGAATTCCGAAGTTTTGAAGGCTTTGCAAATTTTCATTGCTACGGAGTGAACTGAGATGTTCGTCGTCCGGAAAGTTATTGTCATAACACCCCCATGACCATGAAGGTGGCACTGCGAACTAGTTTTATTCAATGTCAAACATTTGCGAATTAGCGTTCATCAATCATAAACATACGAATGTACAAATGTCATCATAAGAGCACATGTACCATTTGCATCTACTGTATGACGCAATCGAATCGAGACAACTGTAAGCACAGACATAGCAAGAACATTAGTGATCGTTACCAAATGTCTCTGACGCTGTGTGACGGTAGTTTTCCGGGCACACGCACACGCCGAGCCTTCAATGTAAATACCACGTGGATGTGCCACGTCATCTTTATCATCAATCATTCTCCAGACTAAAGTTAGGTAATATGTAACATGTATTGCAAGATGGGTGAAAATGTGTACATTTCTCAAATTAGTTTGATTAATTCAAAGTATGGTCTTGAAAGTAATTATAAGGTAGTGTGACTGAACATAGCCCAGTTTTCAAAAAGCCAAGTAAAACTGTGTCAAACCATTTCAAATTATGTAAGTTTATGCGTCTGCGACAATAAATGAATGTGCATCTACAACTGGTTCCAATCTGCCATTTTGAAAATAGCTGGCATTTTTTCTTTAGTGCGTCGTGACTCCTAACAATGACCTAATTATTATTTCCACGAAGTAAACTTTTCTAAAATAAAGTAAATTCGAAGGATCTACCTTGCCCTGTTTTTATTATTGTACGTTCCTAACATGGCCCATCATCCATGTTTTCATTTTTTTGTATGTTGTAATGCAAAAAAGTTCTACGATTCTTAACGAACTTCCAAAAAATGTAGAGATTCTCAATTCGTAGTTGTATTTTTTTGTTAGTTTTTTTTTTATTATTAAAATATTGCAATTTAATCAAAGGTTTTTCTTTATATTTCTTCATGCAACGATTTAATGAATATTTGTTAAATAAGGCGGGCCATCAATGGTTCCGATACCTTATTATTTACTAATTTCTTTATTAACCTCTTCTTCTGTTTTCTTTTTTAACTTCATTGTCCAGTTGCCCAACATAAGTGATTTAGGTCATTTAGGCTAGTATACATTTCTCTTTCGGTAGGCAACGGCTTGGCTGTAACTCTGGCATTGCTTAAGTCCATGGGTGGCGGATGCTGCTTACCATCAGGCGGACTGCTTGCTCGTTTGCCTACTAAGGCAATAAAAAAAGTGTAAAAGAAAAATCTTCTTCTGTCTTTCCTTTTCTCACTCTCAACCTAGTATCAGTTCAACAGCGGCGGCAGGCCGGCCGTAAAAACTAAGTCAAAACATAAAGTCACATTGAGGTAGGATAGGTGTAAGAAAACAGCCACTTCCATTTAATACCACCATAAATCAATTTTAACAATTTTGTACTCGTCTATAGCCCTTAACATAATCTGAAAGTAAATAATTCAGATAGAGGGATTATCTTTAGAGCTTCGTCTTATCCCTTAAGCCTCTCGCCCGTTATGCCATTAGGCTATTGTGATAAAACATATTCTTTCTAATGGAAAAGATTTACCACACGTGGGTAACCATCACGTCTGATAGTATGCGAATTGAATTATAGATTTTTGATATACTAGATGTGTTGTCGCGGGATTTAAACTAAGTGCGTATGTTATATGGTATTTTTTAATAAAAGGCCATTGATAATTATTAGTTGGGTACTCGATTATTCACAAAATCACTTATGTAAATATAATTAAATTTATGGTAGAAATATTCGGTGTATCTGTCTTTTTACAAATATTGTATTTACATAAGTTAAAATTTGTATTTTTTTGTTATATGACAACAAGCTAAAATTCCTTTAAAATCCTAACAGAATCCCTAAAGTATGGTCAGCCTACACAAAGGCGTGTAAGTCCTTTAGGAAAGCCATTGCAACGAACTCACAAGTTCAAGGCTACAGTTATACCTTTGTGAGTGAAGTGTTCCACCGGCTGTCTATTTATTGCACGCCCTTGTGAATTCTTGTGAAATCGGTAGAGGAACTTTTTGGTCGGACGCAGGCGTGAACTTACCTATACTTACGTCAAACTTTGATACTCATGTTTTTTTTAATTCGCGGGGTATATGCGATTACCAATAACGCCTAGCTTTTTTGCTATTTGAAACATTGAAATAAAACTATTTTGCGAATTTTATCGCGGTTTTTTAATTAATATTTTCTCCCGACGTTTCGAAGGCTTTGCAGCACTTCGTGGTCACGGGGCGGACTGAGGTGTTGGTGGTCCGAAAAGTTAATGTTACAATATCTACCTTCATTTTTTAATTATATATTTTTATGGAGGCATAATCATGTCTCGACACACTATCTGGATTCCACTTCCTTTACCATCAGTGGGGTCACTTCGCCGAAAGAATAAAAAAAAAAGGCCTGGCGCACTAGTTTAACCGGTTCACATTATATTTTATAGCTTCTGCCCGCGGCTCCGCCTGCGTTAAAAAGTTTTTCCGGGATAAAAGTCCCGCTTTATATTTTCCCGGGATAAAAAGAAGCCTATGTGTTATTCCAGGACATGATCTACCCGTGTGCCAAATTTCATCAAAATCCGTTCGGTAGTTTTTGCGTGAAAGAGTAACAAACATACTTACATACATTCTTACAAACTCTCGCGCTTATATTATTGGTAGGAAGTCTACTTTAACAAGTACATTGTTGTCACTTCGCCGTGCTAAAAAAAACATTAAAAAGATACATATCATGCATAAGATTTCTAACCATTGCTATAAAAACCTGATCCTTATTATACTAGAGAATGCAATCAAATTATTTAACGTTAACACCTACGAGCCCTATTGTTTACTAACAAGCTTTAAAGCTCTACTGGAATCCCGTTAAAGCTCAGTAAAGCTCTTTGACACGGTCAACTTTGATGAGTCACTGATAGTGACGAAATGTTATATGTGACACATTAACATGGAGCTTAATACTGAACACCATTTTACATAACTCACTGTCTGTTTCTGGCAACAAGCAGAAGTATATAAGTGTATGCCTTGCTGTGTTCTGGCTTAAAGGACATTGGAGCCAGCGTATTTTTTTTTATCGATGGCTCAACAAAGTGGCTTCCCTGCACCTGATGGTAAGTGAAGTGAAGCCTAAAATAATGTCGACCAGCAAGAGATAAACATCCCTGGTCGGTGGGCACAGTTATGTCGGCCTGCATAATTGCTTCTTCACGCCCTGCTTGAAGGACCCTAAGTTGTAGGAAGGAGGGAACACGTACGCTGGCAAACTGTTCCACAGCTTAATGGTGCGGCAGAAATATGAATTACCGAACCTTTTGGTTCGAGCCGGGATGGAAGAGACCACTTGGCTGTGGTTCCGCAAGCCAGCACCCGTGGTTCTGCTTAGGAAAGGAGAGGAGGGGATAAGGTTAAATAATTACTGGGCATTATGAGACGTATCTGATGTCTCAGGGTGACGAGCGCCGTCCAGCTATATGATTCAAAGTTGTTACAGTGTTGCTACTGGTTATGGGCGGTAATACGTGCCATCAGCGGAGTGGCTTGCTAGTCTTGACATGCGATTGTATAATAAAGAATTAAAACCAATATTGTATATACGCCAATAGCTCGTCTGTTGCTTTACGTGCTATAATTGTCCATAAACTGCTTACTCACAAACGAAGCTTGGAACCTTTACAAGATTTGTAATTACGAGTTTAAGGGTCAATTTCACAGGTTTCAAGTAAATTTTATTTGATAGTTATCGTATTAAACAGCTCATGTAGATACTGCTCATTTTATTACTATTTATTTTGGAGCATAGATTAGAGTGTGACTTTTGTATTTGGTCGGCTTATACTTAAATATTACAAGTACCCTTTGAGAAATTATAAACCTAGATAGAGTGACGCGCTGCAATGAAACTAAAACAAACAGGCCAACTTTTCTTAAGCTAGTATGCGTGACAGCTTTGTCATACGCTATCGCTGCATCACTCTGCGTATCCTTGTGTGCGCGCATAATGATATCAGTTATTACATGGTTTCTATTAAAATGGGGAGAAAATTATATCCATGAAAAACAACAAAAAATAATTCACTCGAACTCATTTAGTGGACAACTGTTGGCCTCAATTTTTTTTGACGCGTTTAAAACGTTCAGTGTCTATCTAGGTATATAATTAATCAAAGCAAATACCAATTTACTCAGAAGTTGTGAAACAGGCCCTAATTAATTTGTACTAGCATTAAATCATTAAACTTCAATAAGAAATTAAATAAGTCTTTTCTAAACACAGTAACAGATTTATTTATGTTGTTATAACCCGGATGGGTTACCTAACTGATTAAATAAGTGCAGTATAATTACGTTGAATATTATGATTCATAAAGTATTTTCCGGTAATTAAGGGAGAATATATTTAGAAATAGAATATATTTGCTCATTTTAGAAACACCGTGTTAGGCATCGTATTTAAAGAACTAGATGTGCCCACAGGGCCACAACGACGTTTGTGTGGACATAGATCTATCTCATTCTGTTATACCCCTCCTGAAATCACTACTGAAATCGCATCTGCGTCATACCACGTGAATATTCCACTATTTGATTAATTGACATATTACGATTAATCAAAGATTCCACCGTTCGCTAATGCGGGTTTGCACACCGAAAACTAAGGTATTTAATGTTAGCTCACATAACTGCGATATTTTTTCTTACTTGTGTGCAGACCGAAAACTATAAACTAAGCTATTTTCTATGGGTAATTTTCGCCTCCATGCGAGCTTAACAAGACCAACATAGCTTAGGTATTAGTCTAGAACCGGCGTAATTACGTTTCCAAGACTAGCCTGGCATGTTGAATTGCATCGTACTGCAATGTTATTGGTTCTCGTCATCTTAAGACGTGTTTCATAATACGCGGTAATCACTGGCTATATTATCCATTAAGCTGGAAAACAGTTATGTATTATTAAAGGTCCTATTAATACGCTCTTCCTTGCACTGTGTATTCAGAAGTCATTGTGCTAATATTTAATTATTTAACAATTAAACTGAAAATTGTAAAGATTTGCATAAGCAAAAAAACCTGCCACTTGTGACTTGGCTGTTCATAATTTGACCTCATTTAATCAAGGGCACTAGACTAGAATCACACGACTGTCAGATAAAATCTGGTAGCAGATTCGTAATGTTCGTAAGGTAATTTTAACCTCATCCCTTTGTATCTCCTATTATTATTTACAAATGTTCTACCTATTTTCTATCCTCGTTAAAATTTCCATATTTATTGAGGGCTTTGACGTCCAAATCCTATTCTTAACATTTTGACTTCTTAATATATTTGAAATAAAACTATTTTGCGGATTTTATCGCGGTTTTTTAATTAATATTTTAATTAAAAAATGAAGGTAGATATTGTAACATTAACTTTTCGGACCACCAACACCTCAGTCCGCCCCGTGACCACGAAGTGCTGCAAAGCCTTCGAAACGTCGGGAGAAAATATTAATTAAAAAACCGCGATAAAATCCGCAAAATAGTTTTATTTCAATGTCTAACAATCGCGTAAATAGAAAAAGTCATTATTCTTAATATATTGACGCAAGTAATGTCGACAAAAACCCGGTCAGGTTCTTTCCAGCAATTGTTCTTAGAAGCGAACACCGCTCACATATCAATATGTGATGGTGATGTAGGTGATAAATACGTAATGCTAATCCAATGCTATTAATACAAGGAACGACCACCCTGGTTATATGCTGGAATAACAGGCGAAGAGAGTGGTTTCTCTTACTAGTACTTCTACACGCGGTTACGCCTGAAAGTGTTTTTTGGAATAAAAGTGCACCTTTTGGGGATGAAAATCATCTACATTACTTTATTACAAGCCTATCCCGCCTCCACCCACCATTGCAACTCCTGTAAGCCAGGATCGTCAGTGCGAATCTCAGAGAGCACTAATTAGTCGTAACCCGCAACGAAATTTATCAAATAGAAGGAAGGATAGGGCGACTGGGACTAAGGGTGAAATAGTTCATCAAGGTGAACTGATCACCCGTCTGTGCGACTGCATACGTCCCCACTAAACATACATACATACAAGGATAGGGTGGAGTTGGAAATATATTTTTACTGCCTCGATGGCGTAGTTATATTACGGTACGACTGCAATGCTGAGGTCTCGGGTTCGATCCCAGGGTCGGGCAGAGTGATATTGGGTTTTTCTACTCAGTATCAGACCGGAGTCTGCAATTTGTGCCCGATATGGGGATAGGCTCGCCACCTATCACGTCATGGGACGGAATACGCACGGCGAAAAGCGGGTGCACTAGTTGCGCCTCTGCCTACCCCTTCGGGGATAAAAAGCGCGAGTATGCGCGCGCATTATCTTCGCGGTACGAAATTCCATATCAAGTCAAAAGCCACCCGAGATCTAAACGTTTTTCGTTTCAGCGTAGCAAAACCGTGGTTACCATCTAATCCATCCATCGATTTAGGTTCTAGAAATAATCTTAGGCATAACAGTTAGAATACTAAATGCGTTGGATCGTTATTATACACTTGTCCTTATTCCTGGACCCACTGCGTGAGGTCCGGGTGATTTATATGCATTGTATTACCTTAACTTCATTTGATAGGCCTATGAACATATTAGTGTATGCTTATAAAAGAGTTTATCAAAATGATGAGATGAAATTGCTCTTTTTGTGCAACGCAATGACGAGACGAGGAAGTAGCCCGTTTAGTAGCGATATGATTACGCTTAAACACAGGAATTTTGTTAAGGCTGTGTGTGGCTTTGCATTGCGCTGACCATAAGATATTACCCCTAGCACGAGTAATTACATATTATTCATATCAAGTAATCTAACGTTTAAATATTTCTCTACAGTTGTTTTACCCCTAGCACGATTAATTACATATTCATATCAAGTAAGCTAACGTTTAAGTATTTCTCTACAGTTGTTAGACGAGACTATACATCCAAAAACAGATTCGGAGTGCCGATTCCCATACAAAGTTTACTGATACCGTGGTTACACGACTTAGGCACTATTCGAAGTTAGTTAATTAGTTTTTACTGGTTCTTGCACACTGCTTTCGCATAGAAACCTACCTATCAACCATTGCTCGATTTAAGTAAGTCACAGCTGTCTATAATCAGAAGCTCATAATGAACATTCCGAATTTAGTCCTGTATCAGCCTTCGTGCAATACCTCGACAGTTTAGTTGAATTGTATGCGCTGTACGACACCGCTCCGTAGTCCTGGGAACGAATCCCTGGTCGGGCAAGGTGATATTGAGTTTTTCTGCTCAGTATTAGCGCAGAAGTTGTCCCGGTTTGGCGATAGGTTTGCCCCTTATCACGTCATTGAATACACTTGGTGAAAAGTGGGTGCCCTAGTTACACCTCTGCCCACGACTTGGGGAAAAAGGCGTGATGTGGGTTTATCAGTTTTCGTCACCGTAAGACATCAGGATCTTATCAATATTTGTCAGTGATTAATCTAGTATGTTTACTTTCTGACTCACGAATTACGTAAAGTGTGACATTGATCAGTTTGAACATTATATGAATTAGCAATATTAGTAACGTAGATGTTAAGTAATAAATACTCGTAATATTATTTATATACTATGACTTCCATATTAGATAATGTTTTCTGCTGCAGACAATCATCTATCTCTATTTTGCCCATTAGTACATGGAGTTTCGAGCCCTTTGTCAAGCCAAAAACATTTTGAAAGTCACTAATGCAACACTTTAAAATATTGATTTAAAGTCGTTATCGTAAGTGCTCCAGTCTTCGACACTTTAAGGTTGCCTATACTTTATTTCATAAATTAAATACCTTTTTTTATTTAGAATAAAATTGATCAGCTAAAATATAAAATAAAAATATATTCTTATCTTGCTATAATATTGTAAAAAAATTAATAAAATTTCATAATATTTATTGATGCGCTCTAATGAATTGACTAGGCATGCCTTTAGTCCTAGAAGGCAAATTTGTGTTAGAATAGGGTACTTTCCTATGTTTGATTTTGTAAATTATTTTATATGTAACAGAAAATAATACGAAACAGAAATTCTTCTGTGAAATCAGCATCAAAATTGGTTGAAAAATAAAGCAGTTATTCATATTTGAAATATTGTTGTGAGCAAAAGTGAGGACGTGGAGGGGATATCGCGCTATCTTTTTCGCACGCAAGCAGCGTTATGGCCGGCGACTCTCGTCGACGTCACAGTGTAATATTTGGTTAGGTTTTGAGTGATATACATTTTTGATAAATGTATTAAAAAAAAAGTAGTCAACTACCCTATTGGAAAAAGTGGCCGCCAATTTGAATTTATTTGTTTCATGGTGAATTTACTTCAAAATCTATATCTGTGCATGCTTTTGGTTATAAATGGTTATAACTGGTCGGTTCAAAAAGTATCGTTAACAAATTACAAAATTTATTTATTTAGAAACCAAAAATTGCTTCAGTAGTTGTCTTTAACCCAATTCTAATCATCCCACGATGCCCCATCCTACCCTTATTACCATTATACGTTATTCATTTTCAAAGTAGAATTATCCCGTTACTTCATTTCATCAAAATCAGACATAGTTTAGTTTTCCTCTATATCCCGTTGAGCGATTTATTTCTAACCACAACAATGAATATTGATAGCTTTATAATAATATTATAGTTTAATCCACTTAAAATATTCACTGATAAAAGAGTGTAGAAAAATCTATCATGATGAAGTTTTTTAAAAAATATTATAACCGTCATTATTCGATTACTGTTACAAGGCGTTTGAGAGAACCAATAAACAACAATTGTCTTGGCGCCGAAAAAAAACGATATGAAAAAAATTATATGAAATTAATAAAAACAAATTAAAAATTCTTAAAGCAATCCATAAACATATACATATTTCACATTGACATAAATTATATTTCATGAAGATTTCGTAATAGTAAAATAATTATAAAAAATTGCACTCACTTTTTAAATATTTGTCTAAGGAAAGTATTATTCTTCGTAAAAACACTGAGAGCGTTTAGTTTTCATGCCGAGGATTTTTTCTTAAATGGCGGATTGCATTGAATTCTCACTAGATAGCAGTAAGAAGTAATTTGTCTATGGTCAAATGATGGAATATCAAAGAAAATCAGGAGGGGATCAGATTAAACAATTCCTCAGAGCATTTGCCATGATACAGACGGTAGAACACGCTTAGAGAAGCGACATCCCTCCGCAACTGTAGCGACTCCAAGTTGCTCGTCACGTCTGCATCATTCACAATGCGGATGGCCCGCCGCTGCATATTATTATTTACGAGATTTTTCTCACAGCTCTGACCATATTACGAGATAAAAAGTAACCTTTAGTACTCAGGGGTAATGTCAGCTTACTATTGGCAAAAAAATTGTCAAAATCGCTTTAGTCGTTTTTGAGATATATGTAAAGTTTCACCCGCTGTTAGCAAAATCGCAAATCCGGGTAACTGAAGTCTGTATAATCTAGTCTCCACTGTATTGCAAAATAATAATCACCTTAATGGGTGTTAACATTACATAGAACACAAGCAATAAATAAAGTGTGACAAGATAAACAGAGATCGTTCCGGCGCGTTAGTCGCGATGTTTTTGTCGGACACGGCTGCTGCGCACAACTGTAACGTACCGGGCGGGTGTATCTCGGATTTTAACTGTTCAATGGTTCTGTTTTGTGGTAGCGTATTTAGGCGGAGAGGGATTGTGTTCGATTAAACCATTACTTTATAATTTATTATTTTCTAATAAGATTTGCCTGGATTTACATCATCCAGGATTTTATGTTTAAGGCAGCCAGTTATTTTATTTTATGCTATTATTGTAAAAGAAACAAACACTATACATACACAAACTTATTTGTGTATATTAATTAATAATTAAAACCAAAAGTTAAACCAAAACTAAGCTTAGTTCATAACTCGCAGAATTAATGTGATGTCAATATTACCTACCTTTTGATAATAAACGTTTATTATTATATTATTATTATTATAAAAAGTTTTCAACATCTTTAAGATAGACTGCCTTGGTGGCGTAGTTCTATTATGGTATGATTGCAATGCTGGGGTTTCGGGTTCGATTCCCGGGTCGGGCAAAGTAATATTGGATATGCCCGATATGACGATAAGCCCCCCCCCCCCCCCTCTATCACATCATGGGACGGAATACGCACGGCGAAAAGTGGGTGCACTAGTTGCGCCTCTGCCTACCGCTTCGGGGATAAAAGGCGTGAGTGTGTGTGTGTCTTAAAGATAAAACCTAACAAGTTTATTCTAAAATGTGTGATGATGAGAATCCATATAGTTTTATAATATTGACTGACAATGATCATGACATGAACATAATTCATATCGGTGAATTTTTGGAGTCATTAGTGGTATTTTTCGGCGGTGAAACTGGAGGGTTCGCCTAAATACCCACAATTCATCATCTAGTGTAGATTCGTGGGCTGTAATTAATTTTTTCCATATATGAATTCACTACTTGAACATCTTGTATTTTAAAAAACCTAATTCATCAGGTATTCATAAATTTCTCTAAGTCAAAGACAAATATTTCATGTTATGTGACAAAACTAGACTATAGAGTATTTGATTTTTGACTCGCATTGGTCGTAAGAAAGTCTCAAAATTAAACGTATCTTAGGTATATGGTCAAAATAGAAAAAAAACCGCGTCAAAATTGGTCTATTCGTTTGAGAGCTACGATGCCACAGACAAACATACAGATACACAGATACACACCCTAAACTTATAACACCCCTCTTTTTTTATCGGGGGTTAAAAAAGTGCCTACTTTACCGCTTGCTGATAAACGCAATTTGTTAAATAAATGTTTAAGCGGACCAAATACAAAAGCCGTAATCTATGCTCCTTAAAACAATTATCAAATTTAATAAAAAATTATACTTTTAATTTATAATTACTGGTGGTAGGTTTCATATGTAAGAGTCCGTCTGGGTGGGTACCACCGCAATGTCTGTTTCTACCGCCAAGCAACAGTGTGCATGGACTGTTGTGTTTCGGTTTGAAGGACATTGTACCCAGTGTAACTACTGGACATAATGAGACCTAACATCATATGTCTTAGGATGACGAGCGCAGTGAGATACCATCTGGCGAACGGCATGCTCGTCTCGTCATTCAATACAACAACAAAAAAACAGTTCTATCATACACACAAGGTTTAGGCCTTAGTCCACAACGCTCCACTAATACAGTTTGGCAGACTTATCGGTGTAGGAACCCGCAGCTTAAATTTCAAAACTAGCTCGCCACCCGCACACGTTTCAAGTCACGTTTTCCTACCAAATGCATAGATCCAATTCAAATAACATTTTTAGTAGCTAACAAATGTTATACTAGTTATCATAATATTGACGTGTTATGTTCTAAATTAACATAAACATACAACATGATTGTCTTGAACCAACACGAAGGCACTAAAATTATAGTAGTCTATGCAATATTGGCAAATATTTGGGCATTTTCGGGACTTTTTCCGTCAATTTGAATTTTTGTGTCTTCTGGGTCTTGGGTTTGTATGTTTAAATCCTAGATTCGATATTCCAAGTTAACAATTCGCGATTTTGTTCAAAATTTAATATCTGTACGAAAAAACCGTAGGCATCGTTTATCGTCCTCAGTTTTACCTTATCCAGGAAAAAATATGTAGGTAACGAATTTAAAAACGCACCCATTTTTTTATTTCCCCATCTAGGGTTCATACCCAGTACTTCAACGGTATCAAAGACTAGACACCGCCAATGGACCGACTAGACGAAAAATTATCTATACTAATATTATAAAGCTAAAGAGTTTGTTTGATTGTTTGGTTGGTTGAACGCGCTAATCTCAGGAACTACTGAACTGATTTTGAAAATTCTTTCACTAATATGACGCTACATTACGATACTATTTATCCCGGAAAATATTTTTATTCCGAAAAAACTTTATCACTCGGGTGGAGCCGCGAACAATGCTAATACTTTTATTAATCAACTAAAAATTACTTTATTTATATATTCAAGTGATAAAGTAGATAGGGCTGATAACCTTGAATGAATTGTCCATGAAGTAGAGTTGTGCAAGCCTGATGAGGGAGCTCCCTTGGAGAGGATAGTAACCGAAAACATACACGTGTAGAGTAGACAGGGAAGCATCGACTCAGGGTTTTTACGTCTAATGATCATGAGGATATTTTTTGACTGACAAAATAAGCAAGATGATCACCTGATAGTAAGCATCAAGACTACCCAACAATAGTAACACTACCCATAACTTTAAATAGTGCTACGCAGTAATAGTTCATGCCTTTAAAATGTCCCAATATATCACGCTAAATGTAGAACAATTGAGGTCACATTAAAATCTATTAACACTATCGGGCGCCGGTTTGTACCGAAATATATTAAAGCCTATTGACCATTCTGTTGGTAACTTTTGGTAAAAATAGCTAATGGGCAAATGACGAGATGGTCATTAAAAGTGACCATCAAATAACACATAAAATACTAGAGACATCATTAGACCGTGTTATTCAAATGATCATACAGCTAGTCAAAATTTAAGTATTGATTCTAAACTTTTACGCTTACAACGTGTTTTATAGCTCTCACAACGCCATAGAATATTTTTTGTTTTGTTACATGAGAATATACAGATTGGATAGTTTGCAAACATTGCTTGAATTTTAAGAGATTGTACTTTTGATGAATTCTATAATCTGGTGAAAATGCACTTCTAATAAGCTCAAGGAGGAATAAGCATGAAAAATGGAAAGCATTTTCAGGCTCCAGGTATCTGGCTGACTGCACAAAAAAATAACAATCAATTACCTCCTATCAATCGTTTGCGAGATAGAGACAGCGCCCTGATTCAGGCGACTCATCGTGACGCGCATCAAACGCTTGAAAAGGCAATTTTTCTTTTGTTTTCATTGTGGCCACATTTAATAATACTTACTACGTATTAATAAACATTATTGGAACGAAGTTCCTTATTGCGCGTTGTGAAAGGGGGTTGGACGGAAAGTTGTCACGACACTTTTTTCTATTATCTTACTAATATGAACCTTAAATACAATGCGTAGAAGCTGTAATTCTTGAAACGAGTATATTTTTATTTATTTTATTTATTAAAGTCATTAAAACCATTTCTTACTAATCTAATATGAACCTTAAATACATTGCGTAGAAGCTATTTCCCCAGCGTTGGCACGGCACGAGTACAGAAGAATTGAACGTAACATTCTTTTTTCAAATTTTGTTGATTTATTCTACTTTACTACTACTGACATTTATCAATAACAAGACTAAACGTGCTTTGCTCGCGTTTAAAAATCTACTTTATGTGGTAAGCGTAAGATCGAATTTGTGTTTAGTCAATCAAAATTTGTGATATAAATGCTATGCAATAGCTTTACCGCGGTAGTCTCCGAGTGCCACACGTATTTATTTGTTTTTTTCTCTAGAAACGTATGTATTGGAACGGAAATAGGAAAATATTTATATATATACACACTCTGTTATATAAATAAAAATTTATTACAATTCCTTCACTAATTAATCGAAAGGAACTTCGTTCCATCCGGGTGTCCCTTGACACCTCTCAAGTTTTAATACTATAAACTCTGCTATCAACTCATTTCTCGTCCTGGAGGGTTAGGGAAAGGCAACTAGAGCAACCACACATCGAACCATATCAGGAAGATCACCGTAACAGACATTTTGTAACTTTTACTAGATCGGCTTTTTTCCTTCATCAGCTTCAGCCACATCAAGTTCAGTGCTAAACATTGATCTCTCCTAAAGATTTCCAGAGAATAAGGCTGTTATTGTTATATTTGCAGTAACTAGATATAAAAATACACCATTCTTTAAAAAATATATCATAAATATTTCAGAGTTATAAAAAAGACAGCAGTTTTAGCAGAAAGTGCGAAATGGCAGTTAACATGTTCTTCCTGAAATGTCTCGATATTTTTGCTAAGCTTATATCCGTTTCATGATATGATAGAGAACGAGCCTTTCGCCATGTTAAGTTTAAATTCCAACCCCGGGCAACTCAGATATATTTTCAAATCTAAAAATGTATACAAATTGAGGTCCGTCCTGAGAGTCCAACCCATGATCTCAAGGGTTGGAGCTTACGTACGCTGTCATTGGACCAATGTGGTGATTCTCTTATCTAGTTAGTACTTAGATAATTGACATTATGTACTTTTAAGGTATAATGTACCCTCGATTCCTTCGAGATACTGGATTTTTAAGGACCAGTTTAAAAATTTACCAGCATTCGGAAAATTATAATTAAAGTAACAAAATAAATCATTTTTTATCTAATAATGCTCAATGACAGTATCACTAATTAATAAATTTTGTACATATTACAATTATAATATTTTATGCAATGAATAGTTTTATCACTTTAACAGATTCTCCGTAAAAAATAAATATGTCAAAATTATTGAGATATATTATCTGAAAAAACGTTATCTGATGATCGAAAAAACAGCCCCAAATCATAACACGTAAAAACCACGCCAAATCATGTTTTCTAAATGATAAAAAGTTTATTTTTAAATACAAAAACAACGAATCATACTGTTTTTCAAACGAAATTTATTTTAGGATAAGGCAAAGAAATATGAATGAAGTGTGGTAAATAAAAAATAAATTAAAAACTATAATTACTTCACACCCTATATATATAGGTACCTATTGCGAAACGGAAACTACAAATATATTATTATTCCCCGGCTTCGCACGGTTAGCACTATTTATGTGTAGCCAGATATTGATGATAAATGACGATACAAAATAGCCAAAAAAAAAGATTTGATCGCTGCCAAACTGCACAGGATCACCCGCCGACTTATCTGAAGATTACCTAATAATTTCGTTATAAATAAAAATCTCTACAGCCGTTTTGGAGTCTATGGGGAACATACATACACACATTTATTTTTATATGTATTATTATTAAATAACTATACGCAAAAATATCAAAATATAAACCCTAACCTATCAAGACCATTATAATACCTATTAATTAAATAATTTAAAGTTTTGGTGGTATCCGTATAAATTACGTAATCCACTATCAGTATAAATTAAGTCTCAACACTCAAATATACTTATTCTCAGAATAGACCAATTATTCAAACACAAACTACCTGTAACTACACAGGAATCGAACCCACTGCATTACATATTACATTGTTAACAAACAATCCGATGAATTTTTTATCAAACGCGCGTGGAGTGGGGGGTACGGTTTGCCTCTCTTATACTCTCGATCGAGCGCGCGCTGGTCACACGTACCGCGAGTGGGAAAATGTGCAACATGTGTGCTAGAGATATCAATACCGAGGCCCCCGTGCCGGCCAAACCGAAAGTGTCCAAGATCCTGGAGAGGATGAAGGCGAAGCACAACATCACCACGGATCCCATCAGCTTAGAGAAGCAACGGGAGGTGGAATACCAGCCTGATCTCCTTGCTGTTTCTACTCAGTATACCAAGATTGCTTATGATCTGTTCAAGCAAGGACTGGTGCGGATGCAGGAAAGCAAGGCTTATGTGTAAGTGTATAGAAAGTAGCATTTTTCTTGTGTATAGTTTTGCTTCAATTGACTTTATTGGTTATTTTTTAGACATGTGGTAACGTCACGTTTCAGAATATTTTGACTGAAGTTGTATAATTAATTATTGCCTTTAACATTTTTAAATAATTTTAACAGATCAGTGTTTTTTTTCGTTTTAATCTAACAAATAATGTTCTAACCAGTGTTTCAATAAAACACTGCGAAAATTTAATCGCTATATTCTAAATTTAATTTATTATGTACGATACAATTCATCTTTCGGTTAATTTATATTCCATAAAGTAACAATACCTTATTCTTTCTAATTCAGTTATAACCTTGAATAAGGAAGTATGATAACATAGTAATTTTGGTGATTATAACACTACTTTCTTTGACCTTTACAAGTGAAAGTTTTATGTATATTAAGGTTGCTCTTTACAAATAAAACCAACAAGAATATCGAGTACTTATAGATTTGCTTCTTCAATTCTATCTATAAATCTGTATTATCTTCTTGAAACAAACAATTTATTTAATTATTTTTACATTACAACTAATATGACTCTAAAATACATATAATTTTAATTATTAATGTTAATGTCACACAATTAAGTGAAAGTACATCAATACAAATTATACATTTTCCACTGGTCACAATACTTACATTTTATACACTACAGTAAGTACTGTGAAAACTTTATCAAATCGTTGTTAAGAATTCACTAACTATACTATATTTCAAATTAAACACTAACAACCATTTTGTTCGAAACAAATTGTTACAATATTTTAATTTAATTGGAAGCATTGGCCACCGTCTCTATGCCGTCGTGATGGAATAATACCGAACCCCTTTCAATAATAACTTAAGTCTATATTTGATATATATTACGCTATCGGTCTCTTTATATAAACTTGTGGGAGTGAATAGGTTTTAGACAGAACCTAATCCACCAATAATCACACCATGTTAGGCTAACTGTCACTGATGACCCTCCAATCCGCATTATAACAACGTGTCTATAATAATAATACCAGCCCTGTATTATATACTGTCCCACTGCTGGGCACAGGCCTCTACTACTGAGAGGGTTTAGGCCTTAGTCCACCACGTTGGCCTAGTGCGGGTTGACTGACTTCACATACCTCAGACATTCTTATGGAGAATTCTTTGGTTATGTAGGGTTCCTCACGATGTTTTTCTTCACCGTTAAAGCGTACGATAATTGATAATAAATATACGCATAACTTCCGAAAGTCAAACGTGTGGGTCTTGATTATAACTCGCAATGTATTTTATTTAGACATAAGTTATAATGAATGTTGCCTTAGTAACAATTGTTTTTCACATTTTACCATTCATATTCTACGTGTTATCACTCATAAGCCACTATCTCATGATCAAAGATCACTTTGCAGAATATCAACTCTTATTTACCTGATAGATCAGTATGAAATATTTCCTGTCTTTTGTGTTTCAAAAATGCTCTATTATTTGAGTACGTTATACAAAAAACATTTACACAATTATTAAAAATAAGATGACAGATGAACAACCATGAAATTATATTTAAAAAAAATCTCTTTGATCACAGAACTATCTCAAAAAAACGTGTGTTTCATAAATAATAACTGAAATAAAGAGGTCTAAATATGTACAATCAATTCTTAATCTCTTCCACTCTTCTAAAATTGTCGTCCGCATCAAAAATATAACCGAGTTTTTACCCCTTTAAATATTGTATTTAGCATTAAGTACGTCACGAGATGCAAGCGTGCACCAGATCTCTCTGCCTACACCGCGAGGTCGCCGTCTGTGTCACGGATTTCGTCTAACCTCGCAACTCAACGAAAGTAAATCCGGGATAGACCGCTATTCTATTGAATCGTGACTAAAATTGTCTTTGATCAGTAGAATTGAGTAAATTTTTTTTACAACGTTTTTATCTAGAAATCGACTTAAATTATTTCTAAAAAGTACTGTTTTATCCAAGATAAATTGCTATGTAATAGTCTCATTTAATTAAAATATCGGTATAATGTATATTTTTCCAAAGAGAAATACTGTAGACTAAAGAGATTTCCATCATGTGCCGATTTAGGGGTTAAGTGGTATGAATTACTAATATATAAATAAATATACGTAGATACTTCAGAGTAGACCGTAAAAGTCAGTGTAAATAAGTCCCACCTAGTCTATTTTGGGCGCTTAGCAACAGTGTTCAAATAGTACGTTCTGATTTTACTGCATACTATAGCAATTATAATAAGTAAATAACATTTGACGAGTCAAAACCGAAGTATTGTTATCACTTACAGTATTGTAACTTATAATTCTGTTTTATATTATTTATTCACGATGTTTTCTTTCACCGTTAAAACGAGCGATAATTCACAAAGAATACAGACATAGCTTTTTAGAAAAGTCAGAGGTGTGTGCCCTTGGGTTTTGAACCTGCGGACATTCGTCTCGGCAGTCCGTTCCACTCCCGACTAGGCTATCGCCGCTTATAACTCATAAGACGATGACACTTAATTTTGATGTTTGTGATTGATCGAGAGACTAATACGTCAGTCACGTGTTAGTCTCTTAGCCAACCCCAATAAAACGAAACAGTTGTGTCGTGTTTTTTGATACATTCTAAGCCCACTGCTCGCCTAATCATTCGATTAAAAACAAATTTAGCAACATAAATATAGTCTATATCGAAATAAAACAAAACATCTAATAACAGTGCCGGGCGTGTTACACAATCATTTATCTGCATAATAAAACAATTATAAAAATAAACGAACTTGAACTTAGAAATTACTACTGTCAATACAGGTTACCTGCCTCGGTTGCGTAGTTGTATTACGGTATGACTGCAATGCTGAGGTCTTGGGTTCGATTCCCAGGTCGGGCAAATTTATATTGGGTTTTTTAAATTCAGTATCAGTCCGGAGCCTGGAATTTGCCCGATATGGCGATAGGCTCGCCCCCTATCACATCATGGGACAAAATACGCACGGCGAAAAGTGGGTGCACTAGTTGCGCCTCTGCCTACCCCTTCGAGGATAAAAGGCGTGAGTGTGTGTGTGTGTAATACAGGTTACCGTGATTCATATTTTATAGTCACAAAAATAGGAACAGATAGAATCGTAATATTTTGTCTAGATGAATTTGAAGTAGGATACGGGTACATGGTTCGACTAATGGTAAACTTCTATCTATCCATAGTAGAAATACTTAAGTTAAAAAGTGCTACATAGAAATGTCATCCTGTCACAAGTCTCATAATTTCACCAGCTCTAATGTCTTTCAAATCAGACCTCAAAAAGTTTGTACTATCTGGTGGGTAACAAGCACAGGGCAATAAGAATGTTACCATCTAATTTATAATATTCATTTTTACTCACACCATCGATTTCTAAAGCATTCATTACTGCCATACTATCGCAACTTTATTTGATAACTTATGAGTATCAAAATATCAATTAGTATATATAATATGCAGAGGATTGGTGTCCTAAATATGACAAATAATTTGCTAGACCGCTGATAATTCCTAGAATTCAGACCTACATACGTCAATAATTTGAAAGTAACTCGATACGTGCATTAGCGAGTGCACTAGAAACATTCAATTAGTAGGACACGCTAGAATAATGTGCAAATAATACATTGAATTGTTTTAACTAATTAGTCCGGGGATTCAGTTTGGACGAAAAACTCAAAAAAAAACTGAAACTGGATGAAAAGATAAATATTATCTACTAGAGGTCGTCCAGTGCGCCAAATTCAACCCTAGAATTTAATATATTTGTAACGCATATTGTACATACATTTTATTCTGCAAATCTCACACTTGTCCGTGCGCAAAATGTTCTTAAAAGGGATACAAAGTTTTTCTTCGCGTATTTTTGATGACACACATATTACACGATCAATCAGTTTTTTTATAATAAGCTATGAAACGACCACCAATAAATTATGACGATAATTTGCTTAAAATCCGGTTATGATAAGGCATGAATGGAAACGAAATTTTACGATTTACTGCCGATTTAGTATTATGGCAATAGCCGGTCGATTTTACAAACAATGCTTTGTGTTTTTATTTTTATTCCAATGCACAAAGCTGTGTTTTCTGATTACTACCGCCCAGTCCAGTATACAATTAAGAAAATAACAAGTCGCGAATACAGTTAAAGATTGCAAAGATAAGCTTATTTGTTAATAAGCTGATATAGCATGACTAGACGCGTCACAATTTAATCTGTTTAATTTTCTGTAAATCTGCGCTTTGGGGGTAAAGGCTAGAGAATTACACCATTAAATACTACCTCCGCGATTTATCAGTTGATTTCAATTGCTATTTCTTTATTTCTCTACTCCTTATCATCATCATCATCAGCCACATGACGTCCACTGCTGGACATAGGCCTCCCCCAAAGATTTCCAGACGGAACTGTCAAAAGCGGCCTGCATCCAGCGTGTTCCTGCGACCTTTATCAAGTCGTCTGTCCACCTTGCAGGTGGACGGCCGACGCTGCGCTTGCCAGTACGTGGCCTCTAATCCTTATACACGCTTTATTTTTTTCAATGGCAAATAGAATAAGAAATTACTAGTCATTCAAATTCCTGAAAACATCATTACTGATTTGACATTGGCTCCACTATAACCTCCAAAGTAGGGCATTGACCCCAACAGTGATATAAGCACAATTACCGTCAATGTTAATAAAAATGTAGTCCACACTTAATGGGAAGTGATGGAGTGTGATTCGTCTTAATTTATCAAAATAAACTTTAATTAAAGGTTAATAAAGAGTATAAGGGTCAACATTCTGAAGACGAGTCTTTAACCAAAGTTTATGGTTATCATTACATTTAACTTTAGTTAATTTGTGCCTGATATGGCGATAGACTCGCCCCCATCGCGTAATTGGACGGGACGTGTATGGCGAAAAGTGAGTCCCCTGGTTGCACATCTGCCTATGGCTTCGGGGATAATGGCGTAATGAGTGTGTAACTAACTATTCTTATAAACTGCTGAGCAATCTCCCCACACTTTTTATTAGGAATTTAGACCTTAACCCGGTGTTCTTATATCCATTGGCAGACCATAGTCTCGTAAGTTAGAAGGATGCAAAGACAGATATCTCTTGATGCTAGTAATTAGACTGGCTGCAATGCCTAAACTGGCCCAGTGCTTGTACACTGTGAACGTGTAATTTCTTTTTCTTTGCGGTGACATTCAGTTAGTGGGCGGTTGGTATTTTTAGAGCTATTGGCAAAAAATACCGCATAATCGTGATACAATGGCCTTTCGCCAATGACAAAAGTGTTTATTGTGATAATGCAAATTATTTGAGTCGAACCAATGTTAGTTTTGCACGTAGACTTTGAGGGGGGTTTAGTTAGGAAGACAGAATAATTAAAAAAAATGAAATTTGTCAAAGAAGTTTTTATAACAATGCTAAAGTTATTAACGTTAGTTTTTAAAAGTTTATCCATCTTTACTGAAATTAAAGTCTCGTATTATCAAGGGAACATTTCCAACACGGAGACGTTTTACATGTTGAGCCTTGTTCCACATCATTGTACAGTCAGCAGCATAAGTATCTGAACAAAATCAAAATTTGAAATCGCCTATATACACGTTAAATTGAACTGAAACATTTTTTTCTTCGTTTGAAGTAAAGTAAATCTCTTTTATTTTATTTTTGTGAAGGGAAAAAAAGGTTAGTAGGAACACAAAAGTATGTAGGCTATTAGGAATTTTGAATTTGTTCAGCTACTTATGCTGCTGACTGTACAGTTGTGAATTGATGAACATGAAGTTATTTTAATGTACTTATCATCAATAGTAAGTGTGGTGTTGTGCAAAACAGTATATTACGCTAAATGTTGCACAACTGCCGATTAGAACACAAACATTCTACAAAAAACTTAAAAAAAAAAACATAAAAATTGAATTAGCTGTCTGACTCGCAATCACCATAGTATCCATAAATATAAATAACCATTTCCGAATTCAGCTTCCTAAAAATAGGAACGATTAAAATTCGTAAATCTAAAATTACTCACGGAACTGATTTTTGGATGGAACCCAAGACTGCGGTCACGAGCGATGATTAGTCGTCGGTCATATGAGCGTGTGCAGTAACTAATTATAAATTTGTCTCGGGGTTAAAACAAACTCTACTTTTTAAGTCGTTGTGTAGTAGGTACTAGGTACTAATCTACGCTTATATCATAACATTTTTCGAATTAGCCTATTTTGTGCTATAGATGATTGGATTAAATCCTAATCACTGTTAAATAAGACATAAAAAGTATAATCTATAATAATATAAAAAATATTAACTGTTTTCTTAATCCTAAATGAAATTAATTACATAAAATATTATAACAGTACTGGTGATTTGATGCCACTCTGACAAGTCGGAGTCATCATCTCAGCTAAAGGCGTCAACTGTAAGCTTTTCAACCTACCTAGTATCAATTATTCAAATATTAAAGTAGGCTAGATCGGAGATCCCTTGACGTCAATTTATAACGTAACCAGTTAGTCTAGAATCCAGGATCAAGATTAATAACCTGAGATCTTCCGTCTTTGCATAAACGTCTTCGCTTGACAGCTGAGACGAGACGCCCCGTTTTAGAAAATTAAACAATAGTTCAAGGAATGTCTTCTTAATTGGCTACGGATTCTTTGAAACTGGCTGTTTTACTAATGTCTTTGTTAGTTGGTTTTCAATAAAATGACATTCATATTAGTAATTGGTCCATAATATTAAATTAGAATAACAAAAGTAGATAGTTAAGTTACTTTGTTTCCGATAAATGTATCAAACGGATGGAACTGAACGATATCCGTATTGATTTACTAGGAAAGGTAATAAGGAATGAATAGATTTACTAACTATTTATATAAGACGCGATATTTCACCCGTACTGACCATCACGGATTTCCTTTTATCAGAGGATGGTGAATGGTATTGTATTTTACATAAAGAAATGATTTGAGCTGAAACATAACTGTCTGTTGATGATATAGCTTTAATAAAAAAGTCCAGCACTAAAAATGACTGACTGCGCCAAAAAAATAAGTCCGTGACGTTTTTGCACAATTCTTTCATTTTAAACGCACTTATCTTAATTCATCTTGCTCACTTATCTTTTTATCTTAAAAGATTTTCGTACCAAACATGAAGTCTTGTTTCTTGGGGAACAATAGCGAGTTAATATCACAAGTTTTGTATGGATACTTTAGATAGGAATATTTAGAGTGGCTTCTACTGACGCGCGGCTTGCAAGTCGTCACCCGACTCGGTTTATGACGATGTTTCATTTTTTTTTTTATGCTTCTTATCGGTTGAAATTTTTAAAGGCATTTATTTGCCTTAAAGTTCCTTTAAGTATTGAGTCATTTTAGAAGTTCACGCATTATGACCCAAGAGGTAGGTAGCGCAATTAAAGTAGCAGCGGCTTACAGACATAATTCCTGTCTTATTTTATCGACGCTCTGTTTATCTCAATATTAAGCACAACCCGCATCCCAAGTAACTTACGTGTACAGTCAGCCATAAAAGTAGCTGGAAAAATCTAAAATATAAAATCGCCTTTAAACTTTTGTGGCCGTATCAACTATAATTTTTATTCACTTAAATAAACACGTCCAATTTTACTTTATTTTAGATAATGAAAAAAGAAAATTTCGATTGAAGATAATGTGTAGAAGCGTTTTAAAATTTTGAATTTGTTCAGCCACTTATATCGCTGACTGTACTTATTCTTTAGTCACACAAATTCAACTTAGAATGTCGCGCAGGCTGATATATCACAACCTAAGGATTGCCATTAAACGAGACGATTTATTGAATCTCGTAGTCATTTGAATGTGATGGGTAACGTCCATCTGCCACTACTAATTGAACTGCTCCTTGTGACTGCTCCTATTACAGAGACGTGGTTCCGAGCACGTATCCACTGTTGCTACTTCATATTGTTATGGTTTTCTGCTTACCCTTGCTTTGTTCAAGGAAATGTAGCGTTTAATAACGAAGCAGAAGAGTCAGAATTGCGGCTGCATAAATCAATTGTGCAGTAATGCGCGAGTTTAATTTCATTTGTTCATATTTCAGTCTTCAATTGAATGAATCCTTCAGAATGTATAAATTGTGGAATGAATATTTCAGCCGAACGATACAAAGAATTAATTTCGAGAAAGGCCGTTTCAATTGGTAAATTTAAATTTGGAATGCATTTAAAACTAAAAATAGTACACGAAATATCCCATTTATAAATTGATTTCAAACTTCATTCTTAAAGAACAAACAATGCCACGGATACATTAAAAGTTTCAAAAAAAATTTGTTTTTTTTTGAAAAACAAAAAGAAATGTTTAGATGTTGTTTTTTATTAAAATACGGCGAATGGAAATAAATACTTAGCGACTGTTCTAAATGTAGAGATGGCATCACCTCTAGCGAGACGAAATCAATCAAATTTATCTCAAAACATACTATTGTTACTTATCAATGATTATAATATTTATAAGAAGAAAAACCAATATCATGCTTCCTATAAATTTCACAAACAAAGTTTTTAAATAAATAATAATATATTTTTTTAAGAAATAATAAATGTATATATTGTGTTTAGTAATTAACTATCTCCAAAAATCAATATCGGGCTACTTTGTCAAACGACCGACTAAGATCTAATTACCTACATACCTATTCGCCTATCAAAAAATGATGAGCTCTGGCTGAAGATCGAACCTAAAACGTCTAGCTTCTGACACGCCCATTGTAGGTCAGGTAAGTAATCATACTGGTAATCAAAGTAATCAAAATGTTATCGATAATTTTGTCCAACTTCCGATTTTTTGCCATAATTACCAGTTGTATAGTAACAAATGGATCCCCCTCTTTATCTATTGATAAGTATTTGACACCATTTGCGATTTCCTAACGGGGATTACGTAGATTGCTTTGATAATATTACAATTGTAACTTTATAGGACTTTAAACTTTGTTATTAAGCTACTACGGTGCACTAAACTTATTCTTATTTGTTAGTACCGAAATCAACTGCGTCTAGACCGGACTATAGTCAAACCAGTAAGTATATCATTTAGAACAGGACTAAGGGCCGTATTAATACAGGAAACTTAATTTCGCTCGTAAATGCGATATCATCTGAGACGGTCTCAAATTAAGGTCAGCATCTTAAGATAGTTGGTATTTATTTAACCCACATTAACAGCAGCTCAAGTTACAATATGAGACGGATTTTGACTGCCGAGTTTTGTTTTTGTAACAGCGCCAACTCAACTGAGAACAAGCTCTTAAATAACAGCTTAAGCTTGGTTTATTAAATAGTTCAATACATTAAATGTCTACTTGAGATTTTATTCAAACGTGATATTGATTTATGAATACCGATACTTACAACCTACTTCCAGCTTTCCTGGTGAAAAAGACACAATTTTCCACCAAATAAGGAAAAAATCAGATCACACAGAAACAACCTAGATCGTTTATAATGCGTAGGTACCAACACAGATTTGCCAGTCATATTTCCCCATCTATCTTGACATGTGTATCACTGACGTACATACTTTATCTTATTTACCGAATCTTCCAGAACTGTCTATAACATGAGAAAACTTAAGCCATTCAGTAGACAACATTTGATGCGCAATGCTCGCCCAATATATTTATTGGCAGGTTACAGGACAATGTATATTAGATACAAAAATATCACTTGTGTGATACCATCATCATTGGCCTATTACATCTATTGTAGATGATTTAAACAGCGTCAACTGTTGGAGGTTATTTTTCCACCCAGCTTGAAAGCTGTGGTGGGTGAAGTGTCCTCTTCACAGTTGGACGCTGACTCGCCTTTTAGGTAACGCAGGCATGCCCAGAACCTACGCCACCCTCTCGACCTAAGCGGCAGTACCCACAGGAACGACTACTCGATACGTGTGGTGCCGGGTCGGTTGCAGGAACTGGCTCGTGCCTTACGGAGATACCGTTCCGGGTTTGAGTCAAGTTTTCCTTCTCAAAGCACTTTTTGGGAGCAGATGAAGTTGCGGTGCTGCCTATTACCTCAGTCGCCTCTTACGACACCTCGGTAAGAAGAAGGGGGGCTATTCTACTCTGCCGGCACACACCACGGCCATGTGTGTGTGTGTGTGTGATACCACAGACATGAGAACTAAGGATTTTCTATCAAGTAATCAAGCGAATTCTGATAGAAAAGTGTGAGAGAGATATATCGATAGCACACGCATAGACGTAAACAATATTTGAGCTACGGAGCTATAAAAAAGAGAGATATTGACCGCAGTAGCTTTATCTCTTTCTACAGGGTGTTCAATGTTTGTCCGATACGATGTATGATACAATCATCACGATGTTCGTTGCTGTTCAATGCAACGTTGCCAAACACGTGAGCTATTTGTTTTACAGCTTGCAAATGATAAAGAATATATAAATTTGGAGAATTACCTGATAAGTGAAAATTAATTTTCATCGATTGACTTAAAAGTTTAATTCATAAACCATGATAAGCGTGTTAAATGATTGCATATAAATTAATTAACTTACTCTACGTATGCATTTAAACTCTAATCTATACATATAAATAAAATTGGAGTGTCTGTTTGTAATACTGAAATAACCGTTTTTTACTACATGTATATGAATATATATACGGTACATACACCAAAATATATTTTTTTACAATTTTTGTCTGTCTGTCTTTCTGTCTGGCTGTTTGTTCCGGCTAATCTCTGAAATGGCTGGACCGATTTTGACGGGACTTTTATTGGCAGGTAGCTGATGTGATAAGGAGTAACTTGGGCTACTTTTTATCATGGGGAAATATAAAGCGGGACTTTTGTCCCGGGAAAACTCATTCACGCGGGCGGAGCCGCGGGCAACAGCTAGTCACATATAAAAAACAAAATTAAAT
This sequence comes from Sphinx pinastri, assembly GCA_947568825.1. NCBI lineage: Eukaryota > Metazoa > Arthropoda > Insecta > Lepidoptera > Sphingidae > Sphinx > Sphinx pinastri. The sequence continues at coordinate 1,972,850 of OX387617.1, forward strand.
TCATTTATTGATCACAGGCAATTAAATATATCTTATGACAAGTTAATGTAACAAATATAAATTGAAAACTGTAATACACAAAATCATACTTTACGCATGCATGCTACGCATGCTCACGCTTTTTATCCCCGAAGGGGTAGGCAGAGGCGCAACTAGTGCACCCACTTTTCGCCAAGCGTATTCCGTCCCATGATGTGATAGGAGGCGAGCCTATCGCCATACCGGGCACAAATTCCAGACTCCGGGCTGATACTGAATAGAAAAATCCAATATCACTTTTCCCGACCCGGGGATCGAACCCGAGACCTCAGCCTTGCAGTCGTACCGTAATACAACTACGCCACCGAGACAGTCATACTTTACGGATATTATAAAATTTAAAAAATTAAACTAAAATGCATTCAGAATGTAGGTGTTTTCTATATTTAACGTAATAGATGAAATTTATCGTTGAAGTATAAACAATGTTCCATTGGACGTTATGCAGCCGAATTGTTTGTTATTTATATTTCGTTTCTGCGCGTCTAAAAAAAACACTCAAATAATATTACTTGCTATTTTTGTTACTAGAGTAATTTGAGATGGTAAAGATTACAAAATGATAATGTTTTACCGGGAGTATCATTATAAACATATTTACCTATTGAACATTTTATCAATGCGATATTAGATTAGGTGATTTTCTTGGGTATTTTTCCATAAAAAACAATAGTTTAAATGGGGTTAACGCGCACTGACTTTGTCTATAAAATAAGAACACAAAACTTTTCCGCTTGTGAATTCGCCACGTATAAAAAGGCCAGGCCCTCTTTATCGCGATAAAGGGAGACGTCGACCTTCGATTCTGTCCAGACTGTTACGGGGATTACCTGTGCGATAAATTTTAATATTAGGTAACCGTTATAGATTAAAAACTGATGCAATGATGTGCTATTAAACCATACTAATTTCCTGTTACAATTACCATAAATGACCACGAAGCCAATGCGCTTTTGAAACGATATTGTAGTTAGTGTAAATTGTAATTACTGGACATTATGAGGCTTAGCATCTAAAATTAACACACTGTAGTGTCATCACCATAATTGATAATTCAAAGCTCGGCTTATTACTCTTTATTAGTGGTTCTCGTCTCATCTATACATCTATACATCTATACATATAAATAAAATTGGAGTGTCTGTTTGTAATATTGAAATAACCGTTTTTTACTACATGTATATGAATATATATACGGTACATACACCAAAATAACATTTTTTACAATTTTTGTCTGTCTGTCTGTCTGTTTGTTCCGGCTAATCTCTGAAATGGCTGGACCGATTTTGACGGGATTTTTATTGGCAGGTAGCTGATGTAATAAGGAGTAACTTAGGCTACTTTTTATCCCGGGAAAATATAAAGCGGGACTTTTATCCCGGGAAAACTCATTCACGCGGGCGGAGCCGCGGGCAACAGCTATCATCAATAAATTTGACTTATTTGACCATCTTGAATTCGGTTGTAAAAATTACATCGTCATTTGTCGAACATTGAATGATCTGTCAATAATTACCAGACGGGAAAAACATTAAAACCACTGCACCCGTAGGCGAAATAAATAAACCAGTTTGTTGAATAATCAAATATTTAAGTAAATATATTCGGTGCATATAATGAATGTAACATTAACCGCAAATATTATGATAGCTCTAATAATATTAGTTTTGTCAATAGATTTTGGTATTTTCTGCTTAGTGATTTGATGTAAAGGAATTTTAATGGGGGTAAAATAAGCCTTTCTATAAAAAGGGACAATTGTGTTATTTTCTTTTTTTATAAGGTTGCAGGAAAAAGTATTTTCTGGGTGGGTCAGATTTTTATGAAATGATATTTTATATTGAGTATTTTTAATTTGACTGCTTTTGTTGTCTTACATTGCGTATTTTTACATAGATATTGTCATACATGTCAACAATTTTGAATAATCTATTGACATAATCAGTAACTTTCTAACATATTAATCTAACATCTGACATGTTTTTCTGTGTGCAGGATGTGCGTAACAGCTTAACCAACTTCAAAAAGGAGAAGTTTCTTAATTCAAATAGTGCGTTTTGTTACAATTGTAATACCTTACGGCTCATACAAATAGACACGACACGACGTCGCGCCGTCCCACGACGCGACGCCGTGTCGTGTTTATGTGTATGAGCCCTTACACGTATTTTTGATAATCTTTAAATCTTAATTATGTATCCCGTTACGTGTATAATATAAATAATATTGAATTATTCTGATTTTAGCTAATTTTTTGCTTCGAAATCAATGTTTTTGTCTGAAAAAAGATAAAACTGTTTTGAACATACTAATCAATAACTTTAAATAAAATGGATACATACATACATAGGGTGCTAAAATCATTACCCTTCCTGGCTTCGCCGTAGTCGGGTAAAAAGGGTTAAAACATTTTTAGAATAATTTTATTTGTGACATCTCATAAAAAGCCCCGAATGCGATGCATTTTATGCAAGTAATAAATCACATCATGTGGAACAATATATCAATATACGTGAGTCATAGACAATGAACATTCAGTTTTTATAACTGATTATAAACAGGCCATAGACAATGTGCGTGAAAACGTGACCGATATTTATGATTATCAAAATTCAAGTGCAGATCAAAACGATTACAAACATCGATATTGTAGTATAAATATAATATTATAAAGGAAATGATAGTTTATCGATATTCGGTATGATAAAGTTAGAATTTAAATAACTAGATCAATTATTCATATTTAGAATATTACAAAAAAATATAATCTAATTAAGTTTCTTTAAAAAGTATACATAATGAAATCATTAAAATGTAAAAGAGAAACTAGATAACTAGATGCTTTATATGTTACTATCTTTTACAACTCATACAAATGTTTAAGTACTAAGCCCTTGTTTCACCCGTGGTCAAGTAAAGTTAACGTTCTTATTCGCTGTGAATTCGTTTGCAATTCGCCAGTGTGATAAGGGCCTTAACTATACCTGATCACAGACGAAACAACCCGGCCTAAATGATCGAATGTCGTCGAACCTTGAGATCATTCACGGTAGAGCAAACGAGGTCACCATGCAGATTGCGGGTATCTCAATCAATCAACTGATAACGGCGCTTAATGAAATATCACTAGACGATGATTCAAGGGGAGGCTAGAATCTACTTATATTATATGAATATAATTTTATCGGCATTCAATTTATAACAATCTAGGTCTGGTGGCCTATGTGATAGAGTGCGGAATACTATGGTGGTGGACATGTATGGAGTGACAGAGGATGCAGTGACCAAAATTGAGAAGGGTATGCTAAGGTGGTTTGGGTATTTGGAGAGGATGGATGATAGGAGACTGAAAAAGCCGGCTGGGGTCGACCGCAACGAACCTTCGAATGTCAGATATCTGACATTCTGAGTAAAGGCCACGTCAAAAGTATACTGAACCGGCGGGAGTGCATGAAAAGATTGATAAAGGCTGAGGAAGCAAAAGTGTGCCAGAATCGAACAAAATGGCAATCCGTAGTCTCTGCCTAGTCCTATGGGATAGAGGGGTGATACTATGTACCCTTCCCAGGGTAAAGTCTCAATATGTATTTATCCAGATTAAAAAGTAACCAATGTCCTCTTTAACGGCTCTTACATCAAACATCAGTAAAATCGGTTCAGAGGTTGAGCCCTGATAATGTAGAAGACAGGGTTTCTTTCACATAATATTAGTATCAATGTTAACATTTTTTTTCCTTAACAATTGATATGCAGCTACCATAGTACATCCCAAACGGCTTCATTCCATGTATATTTTTATGCCTTTTATTTTAAATCTCATATTATCTATCTTGAAAATTACAAATAGGTAACCTAAGTAACATCATAATTAAAATAACATGAAATGAACTGTCTACTACCGGCTCATAGAGTTCGAGTGTTGCGAAGTGTTCGTCTAGGAACTACGCGGTCATGGGTTCAATTCCAAGGTCGGCCGTCACGAGTGTAGTAACATTTGCTCTTGGATTACTGCCCAGTATAGGCATGTCGACTGTCATATGGACAAATATATTTTTATGAATGCCTTACACTGCTTGCGTTCTGTGTTAACTAAATTTGGGTTTTATATAAAGGTAAAAAATAGTTTAGGAATTATCACTATGAAAACTACGAGGGCTTACCTGGGAATTGAATTCCAAACCACCCAAACGACATCCCGTATACGCTACTACTAAACCGAAGCAACAATATGCTGGGCTATGTCTGGCTTCTGATACTAACTAGTTCGGCATTTAAGCTCCATTAGCAGGCATATAAATAGTGTGCTATAGTAACCGCTGGCACACCGCGCGACTTTCCTACGTTGTACTCGAACTCTGCGGGATTTAGGGTTGACAAAATGAAGGTTTAAAGGAGTATAATGTGTTCATCTATAGGTAGCAGCCTGGCTGTGACCTTGGCATTGCTAAATACTATGGGTTAAATCTCATCGACCTACTCAGGCGCTTAAACAAAGTGAGACGGCAAGGTAATATTTTGTATGATGACACTTTGCAAACACCAATCAACTATTAAAAATAAAAATTACTTTATACATATTAAATATACACAGCCCTTCCTAATTAATGTAAAGAACTTGCTTCTAAATATCCTCTATTTCAATTCCGCAAAAAAATGTTTGTATGCGAGGCAACCCTAAAAAAGCGCTACAAATGAAATGAGGTCGACGTGATTTCTAGATTATTTCGCACCGGACATTATTATTTCTGGAACAAACACATACTTTCTTCAAAAATAAACATTAAATAAATTAATCCAATATTACTTCAAAGACCGACTTATTATTTATAAAAACACGTTCCAATTATTTCGCTGAAGAAACTTAAGATCCCGGTTCGAAATGAATTATAGAATAAATTGTTACGTTCTCTTTTTGAAAAAAGTAATTAATTATGTGTATTTAATTAATCGTAATTAATTAAATACACATAACTGGACTGGTTTATTCATAATACAAATTTTTTGGGAATACATAATATCAATCTTATTGGTAACTAGGAAGTAGGAATAGGAAGATTCATTTCTGGTATTAAATTAAAACTTTCCGCGTTCCTTGTGAATCGTGACTCATTAGGATACCGATAAATATGTTGAGTGTTATCACGCGCTTATTATCAACGATTCCATGATTGTAATGTAGAATATTTTGCTGTTCGATGTGCTTTCTACTTCCTTGTTTCATTTTTCTTGTTTAGGTTTTTCAAAAAAGCTGAAATGACACGGAAATTCAAAAGAACAAATTTTCTAAAAATAGTTTTTAATTAGTTGAAGATCACAATACCGCATAATTGCCGGCAAACAACTTGAACCAACACCACGTGGTGGGCGATTTTTTTTATACGTAAATGTCGCTACAATTACTTACAAAACAAATTCCCCACCGCGTGGCACAAGTGGTTGGCCGGCTATAATACGAAAAATAACAGCAAAGGTGTATTTTGGACTTTCTGTTAGAACATACCCTAATCAAGCTATAGTCTGAAATAGAGAAACCATATGAACTCTACCTCATAATCTTCTAACTAATCCTCTCGTAAATTATAGAACGGAATAATACGTAATTTTCTCATTAAATCGAGTATATAGAATGATTACACATAAATACCATTACGACGAGTACTTACCGAAGCCTGTCATTGCGACTGCTTTGGGACCGGTCGAGGGCAGTAATTGACAGTCGAGTAGAAGGCAACGTGTGTCTGCTCATTGGTTGCAAATGTTTGTAGGAAATTTATGGGCCATTAATATACGAATCTTAGCTTTAAAACGTTAGCTGTAAATGCTTAATTATAGAAGCAATATTAGGTTCTTAGTATAAAATTCTTTAGTACTTATAAATATCTACATTAAATTGCAAATGTTTTTTTTATGAAAGGAATACGTTCCAAAAAACATTGTTAAGAATTTAGACGGAAACCATATTGTTCTCTTATCTATGGGCAGTGGTATCTATGGAACTAATGACAATGAACCGACAAACAACCATTAGCTTTTAGCCGGTCTTTTTTACTAAACTTTTATTTTCCTAAATCATTTTTACCAGAACAAAATATAATGTCTATACCTTAAAAATGAATAAAGCCGATCAATAATCCACACATTACCTAGCTATGTGGACGTGATGAGCCGACAAACTATTACTCGTCGCGCCGGCATTAAAATTGCGATAAATTGCTCGGTCGAATCACATTACGAACAGTTATACACGGCAACGATTTTCTCGCATCGCCATATATACAGAACTAGTTATTCGATCTTTAATCAGTAGTTCGATCTGCGGTCTAGGTTGCCGCGGGAAGCGTTTGCTATATTTATTTGAAAACTGTATTTACACATGTAAAAATAAATGTTGTATGTTGCCTATGGAATCCAAAACACAGATTTTAATGTTTTTTTTTACATAATCTTCGGAACAAACGAGCGGGTGATCCTGTGAAGTTTGGCAAAGATCGGATCAACCTTTGTTTTCCTTTTGTCAATATTTTGTCATCATCGACATGTGGCTATAGATATTTAGTGCTTTCCATGAGAAGATGGGTGGATCGATACTTAGTAGTCATTTTTACTTTTGCATATTTCTATACACGTCTTCAAGCATTGTGCAAAGAGGATTTGGCTTGGTTTATCAGACCAGCCGTCTCCATAAGATTTACCAACAAAATCAATTTGTTGACAAATAGCCAGTCTACAACAAAATTCTCGTTACTTTCTATATTTAGGTGTATGGAACTATCTTGCGGTTGAAAGAAAACACCAGCCACCAAGTCAGTGAAGCGTCAAGTGTCAATACGAATGGTATAACTACTGGACATAATGAGACTTAACATCTTATGTCTCAGGATGACGAGCGCAGTGGAATGCCACTCAGTATTTTGTCAGTCAAGGTGCTGGATGGTGTTGCTACTGTTTATGGGTGGTCGTATCGCTTACCATCAGGCGAACGGCATGCTCGTCTCGTCATTCAAAGCAATTAAAAAAAAAAAAAAAAAAAAAAAACAAATGGCTGTGCAGAATCAGGTCAATTCATTTGTCGGACAACAAAAGTTTAAATGGGGTACAAATAAGAAGAAACTAGTTCAAAAACAGAGATTATTAATCCCCACAACGGGATATATAATTTGATTATCCGAAACATATGCAATAGATACATTCAGATTAATACACATTGAACTGGAATTCAAGTTAACATGATACTATTACAGAGAAATGACTAATCGCTGTCGGTATAACCGCACCCGAAAACCGAACACAGCAAGTTAAATATTATACGATCCGCGATAACCACACGCAATGCATGGCCTAAATAATTTATTTTATACGGATTTATAAAAATTACATTCATTGCCTCGAAATATTTTGCACTTGATTGTGAGCGAGATATGGAATGAGAGATTGCATACTATTTATATAGGAAACATTCTGTACGATTTATGCGCACCATCGGAAAGTAATGTCAAATGGTGATTTTATTTTTATTCTTCTAAGTGCCAGCACTGGCTATTTAGTTTCAGATAAAAAATATTATGTCCGCATTGTCGTATAAAAATGAAAAGTAGGTAATTTTGTGAGTGATCGTATTTTTACAATTTAATGTTAATTTGAGAAGTAAAACTTTGCCTTTATTTCTATCATAGACACCAGTTATCATTTCTATCATGATTAAACTCGTGATAAAGAACGTAATGAATATATATTTAAATAGATTATTTGCTATACCCACAAATAACTATGATAATGTGTGCCAAATTCATATATAAAAAAAGTTTCTTTTAGTGTCTATACTTTCTTAGTCACATGACTTGTTTTCAAGAGATGTACATTGATAAATATTTCCCTGAATTTCACCATTCATACATCAAATACGTGTAAATACCTTTATCAACCTTCACAACTGAAAACATGTTTTTGTGTACTTATGTTTATTGCGTAGACCGCTCCTTTTCCGATGACAACAAGAATATCTAAATTCGCTATCTAATAGTATTTACTCATAATATTTTTGGAATATTGCTAAATATTCTAATGCCATCTGCGACTAAAACAGTCGAAATATATTTTCAAATCTTCGGAATTATTGTTTGGACTTTGGGCAAAAAAAAATATGGGAATAATTCAGCAAAGATTCAATTTACGGAATATTGAAATGACTAGGTATTTTAACTATGATATTGAAACTCATAAAAAGGCCATATATTTACAACCAATTGGATTGGAATTGGCGCTGACATTGTCTTAAGCACTCTTTGCATAATAATTATCTTATCATAAGCAAATAAATCTTATTAATATAGAACCTACAAGAGTTAATCAAATCTTCGGTCAATTACATGTTGCAATAAATCATAATTGTCCAGTTTGATCAAAAGTTTGCACAAACTTGTGTATGAATTTGTACAAACATTGGCCAATTACCTGTGTACGATGTGATCAAATATTGGCCTTTACGACGTGAACCAAATGTGGCGTGCGTGCTCTTTTATCTGATGCAATACAAGTGACCGATAAAAAAACATTCATTTTAATGCACATGACAGATTTGGCGTTCTTTGTGACGTCACATCTGGTTTTATTTCCACTTATCGATTCGATAAAACTCCATTGACACCCAAGTGCACTATCTTTAATTTGAATTTCGAATGTAACAAGATTTAAAAAAGATCATGAGATATAGTCGCGCATACAATCCTATTTAAAAATATCAGGCAAATGGGCAAAGGACACTTGTGATGGCCTTATACAATTTTACTTTTGTCCAACTATTGTAAAAAAAACTAGCTTACTTGTTTATGTAACGGAAATAACTTGGTTTCCACGTGTATAATAAAAATCTGTAATTGATTTGGTACACGATTTCAGGTAATATTTTCCCAAATATACCGCCAATTATTTTACAGTAAATATATTTAACTCAAATAAATACAGGCTGGTAAAAAAATAACCATTGGAATTTATTGTGTTATTTAAAAATATTGGTTTAAAAAATTGTCGCCCTTGACAACAGAAACCATGATATAGCATTCGACAGGGTGTGGCACAACGGCTTGCTTTACAAGCTGTACACTCTCAACGTGCCCACTCAACTCGTGCACATCATACGAGATTTTTTGTCGAATCGCGGTTTCAAATATCGCGTGGAGGGTACTCTCTCTTCCCGTCACGCCATCACGGCTGGAGTCCCGCAAGGCTCCGCCCTCTCACCTTTTCTTTTCTCGCTGTACACCAGCGATATCCCTAAACCAAAAAACGCCCATCTGGCGCTCTTTGCCGATGACACCGCAATCTACGCCTCACGTAGAGACCCCGACAATGTGGTGCGCACTTTGCAGGCCGCCGCCGACAAGCTCAGTGAGTGGTTCCGCAAATGGCGAATCACCGTCAATCCCACAAAGAGCCAGGCTATCCTGTTCACTTTGAAAAGGAGAGTCCATGTGCCTCACAACTCAGTCCGCATGTCCAACCAGGTAATCCCCTGGACGGACAAAGCCAAATATTTAGGAGTGACCCTTGATCAGAAGTTGACCTTCATCCCACACGTAAATGCGGTACGCGCGCGAGCCGCATTCGCGATGAGCCAACTGCATTGGCTCATAAATAGGAAAAGCAAAATGTCCATCCGCAACAAGATTAGGATCTTTACCACGTGTATTAGACCGATCATGACATATGCGTCGCCCGTGTTCGCCCATATACCGCCTGCTCGTCTTAAGCGTATGCAGGTATTGCAAAACATTTTTCTTCGACACGCTCTTGGTGCCCCGTGGTACGTTCGCAATCGCAACCTCCACGTGGATACTAACATGCCGACCATCAGGCATTTCATGCAAATGACCAGCAAACGCTACTTCGACCGGGCGGTTAAACACCCAAATACGTTAGTCCGCAAAGCGTCAATATACACTCCATTCGACCGCGCCAAATGGAGACGGCCGCGTTCAGTCCTAACCGATCCAGAGGACGATATCACTCTGGCCATTCGCAGTAAGAACGAGTTCCTAAAACTCCTACACTCCACACGACCGCAGTTCCGTCCTCGCCGCCGAGGACCTCGCCGCGTTCCCCGTCGCCCTCCCGACCCTCCTAACAGTTCCGGCCCGCGTGCCGACGAAATAAATGGATAGGATTAGGTTAAACACCAACCTTCCCCACTAATCGTTGATGTCTCATCCTCTCCCAGTGACCGTCCTGAGCCGAGGTTCGTAACCCGTTAGTGGGTTGCCCTCAGCATGGTTACTTAAATCAAGGGTTGCGAGCGCCTAAAGCGTTCACCCGAAAGTCCGGTGTGGCCAGAAAAGCCGACTCGCGTCAGGCTACTGGCCGGTAGGGCCAAAACAAAAAAAAAAAAAAAAAAAAAAAAAAAGATATAACATTCATTCCGACTATTTATACGGATTTACTCATTATTTTAGTCCGATAGGAGTTCAAACCTATTTTGAATCTTCAAAAATCATGCAAAGTAATCAAAAAACATGACAGTAAACAAGCTACGTGCCATGAATATTCCAATCGTTTTGACACTAGTGTCAGCATGCAAAAGAAACTGAACACACTTTCTCCAAGCAATTGTTTGTTATCGCGTAAAGATAACAATTAGTGTCACGTAACTACGTCACACAAGGTCAACAATCAATTTATTCTGGCACATGGTTTGTGTACAGAACCGACTTGAGCCGGCTTTTAAATAAGCGTTTCCTTTGCCAAAACATTTTTAAAACAATTTCTGATTTTTTTTGGCTTGTCAGTACAATTTTTATTACCTTTGCCAAAGTTATCAAAGAAGTCTGTATAGTGGTATTCCTTACAATAAAAAATAATAATGAGTTTTGGCGGGAACTTGGAAGTGTCATGAGGTGCTCTTGTTTTAATTTATTATTTTGGTGATACTTAGTGTTATATTGCATAATTATGGTGGTATATTATTCAATATAGTTCTATTAAAGAGCTTAAATGAAGTGAATTGAAATAATCGTGCTAATCAAGTGTTTTTTTGTTGCCGCCAAAACTCCTCGGATAAAGTCTTGGTAAGGTAGTCACTGCTTTACTTCGACATACTACAGATAATAAAAAAAGACAACCCATACTTGACATTGGCAAAATGTGAACACAAGTGCCATAAAATAAATAAAAATTAGGCGGTAATTTCAAAATCGCAGTTCCAAAGGACAAATGATTTATCAAAATACATTTACATATAAAAATAATGGCGGATTAGTCACATTGTATTTTGGAGATAAAACTTTATAAATGTTGATATGAATCATACGCTATAATTGCGAATGTATTTTTAGAACATAGATGATAAACGTAATTTAAAAATAACCTATAATGGTGATATTATTTGACAAGTTAGTTTCACTAATCTATTCAAGCGAAATTGCAATCAAAGAACGCATGCATGTATACCTTAAGAGACAATGTAAGATACTTTCATTTTCATACATTCTTGTCTAATTATATTCACATGTACCTAACCACGTGATTTTATTGAATTTGATTCTTTGCATATACTCTATTCCTTTAAATAATATACATATTCGTAGAAATAATTTATGATGCATGCAATTTTATTACGTAACTTTTTAACTTTTTTTCCTTCGGGGATAAATGGTTTGAGTGTATGTATGTATGTATGTAATAAACAAATACTTTTGTTTTTCTTAACAGAAACGCGTCAAACGAAATAAATAGGTTTTTAACGCACACTTACACTGCATAAATTTTATTTGTAACTGTCTTAGTAACAAATATAATTATCTCTACAATTAAATTGTCATTGTTTGTACTGAATATGAAACATTTCACAAATTAAATAAGTATAATATAAGATTGAAACACTGTCTGTCTCTTCAAAGTGGTGTTTTTACTATTGGCATGTCATCTTTTTCTGTCTACAAATATTTGAATTTTCAATATAACCGAACAAAGTCTCTACGCGGCTTTTTGTTACTCAAAGGCAATACATTCAATTTACCTAATAAATTATAATTATAAAATAAACTAACTAAGAAACCTTCATGGTTATACAGAATTTTGATCTAGATTATAATCTTACCGGCTTATCAGCGACTTTTCACACAAATACTTGTGGAATCCACACGACTTGAGAGACCTATAGAACTATCATCCAGTATTGACGTGATATGACGTCAAACAATTTATTTTCGGATTGGCGACAACTGACTTCAACTCTGTCTACGCTCGATATACTTTAAATGTTTGCTATTTGCGAAATAAAATAATTTAACTATATAGCAGCTGTCAAAATATGGTACCCACCGCCCACACTCTTCAACTCAAAAAATTTATAATCGTATATGACCCGTAACTCAGTAACATAGATTGCTTCCGAGCTCAGCAGGCACCCTTAAATATAGTGACCAATGATATTTTCTATGTAGAGTCTCAATCGAAGCTGGAATATTAATATAAGGAGAGTCCTAGGGAGGTATAAGTACTCAATAATCAAAAACTTGTTATAACATTATTTCTTCATTTAACAGACGCCTATAAAAATTACAGATAACTGTCAGCTGCTAACTACCTTAGTTAAGTGCATGGCAGTAAGGAATGTGTCAATCATTAATATCTTACGCTAAGAGTTGAGTAAGGCTTTTACATCAAAACTCATGGTCAAAGTTTAAAGTTCAGTTATTTCAAATCATTATTAAAATATTCGTAAGAAGCATTAGTTCAACAACATAAGTTTAAGTGTCAATAAACATAGCCTTTAACAATAATTTATTTCGAGAACGATTGCTGCTTGCTGGGGCCACACAAAATTTAATATCATTACGAATTTTCATAATTAATAAGCTATAAAAATATTACGTCTTATTTATTTATTGTTTCATGGTACAGCAACAGCACATATAAGGCTCCAATGCAATACAAAAACTTGAATTTCGTCTTGAATACTGTGATAATAAATTCCGTTACACATTAGTGTGGCCACAGCATTACAGACAGTTAAAACAACTTTTAATAAGAGTATTATAGCCAATACTTTACTAGAGTTATGACTGGCGCCTGTCGCACATTAGCCACTGACCGCAGCGCTGTTGGCAATCTACATTTATAACTTAGTAATTGAGCTTGTCTGTTTGTGACATCTTTATAGCGATATAATGCGATTTGCTTGGGAGCTAATTTGATGAATGTTAAAATTAAAGCCACCGAGGATCAAGTTATAAGTCATGTGTGTAACGACAACAAAAAAAAATGTTTCATGATTTCTAAATTTAGGTTTGAGTGCAAACCCAAGGCTAATTCTACATTTGACAAAAAACTAGTATCTTGAGTGGGATCAAAAATGTATGTGTGACGGCTAAATGTACATTATTAAAAAAAATCAAACTTCTCTAAAGTTTTAGAATTTTATATTTATCTACAAATATATTTCATAAGTTTGTGTAAATAGAGTTGACTCAGAGGTCTGGTGTTGAGAATTAACACTGAAGAATAGAATTTATAGTCGATAAATTATATTCTGTTATTAAAAGTTTGTGGTTAACAGCATTGCAACGTTAACAGACTCTGCGGGTATAATGGGTGGGCTCAGTTTAATACCAACAAAATCAATGCCATAAAACTCTAATAGCTGATAGCAAAATTATTTAGAAATCATTCATGAAGCTATACGTCAAAATATAAAAAGATCAGCAACGTAAAGCCAATTTATTACATTCCTTCAAAACAAATCTAAATATACCAGGTATATTTCGAACTTTAGGTTTCTAAGTACAGTCACCCACATAAGCTGAACAAATTCAAAACTCCATATCGCCTATACCCTTTTGTATTCTTACCAATTTTTGTTTTTTCTTGACAAAAATAAAATATGAGGTACTTTAGTCTTAAAAACAAAAAAAAGTCTAAAGTAAAGGAGATGTCCGCTTTTTCTATGGATGCTGGGCGTCAACATTTAACCAGGCTCAAACTTTATGGATATTAGATGGCCAAAAATATGGATCTTGGATCCATTAAAAAATGTTTTTAGACCCTCCATTTATAACAAACTTTTTTTAAAACGTTCATATTAAGTGTAGTTTTTCAGCAAAATAAAATTATATAAATGTCAAAATCGGAGGACTTTAAAATTATACGATTTATTGCAAAGGCCTTTAGTTAGAATTTTAAGCCCGTTTCTGGACATGTCCTTTAACGCGTGCAGGTGGTTTGAAATTTTGAATTTGTTCAGCTACTTATGTGGCTGACTGTACAATTTTTCTAACCCATAATATACTTGGATTATGGAGTATTAATCATAGTTTCCTCTTAAGCCCAGTTAACAAATACGATACCATATTTCACATCAATTTTGGGTCGTAACCACGTGACCGCTTTCCCTGTATTCATATCTATTACACACATCGGCAAAGAAAGCCCGATTATAATAAAATCCATATAAATCATAATATAACATCTCGTAGTGTAATCCAACAGTTTATAGGTACCTATCGATAAACGCGGAATGCACCTTATTTTTCTTTATTACCAACCACTAAGTGGCACTAAGCTGTCATGTTTGTGGGGCATGGGCCCTATTCTAACTCACAAAAGGCAGGTTTTGTTATGTCTTATGCGGCATAGTACTGCTTCGCCAATTTTTGCTAACAGCATGTGGAAGCACTTTCTAAATTTTATAAACATAAATGCCAACTTGATTATCAATGTGCACTGCTTGTTCAGGTGATTTTTAAGGCCTGTATGGATCACGATTAACTATTTCTGTTATGCATACATTAGCACGTAATTAGTTGATGATAATTATTATACATTATCATGAAACTATACATCAAAATTCTAATCTCATGGTGACGATCGCCAAATTTTAACCCAAATCCAGAGACAGAGGCTCTTACCATCAAGCCGTCTGGTCTTTCAGTCATATAAAAAATGTTTAAAGCGCCATGTAACCCTGTATATCTTGTCTGGTATATAATGGCTCCATTGTCACCTGACGGTAAAATGATTTAACATCGCTATTGCCTCATATATCACCGACGTAGTGTTGGAAACAGTCGACAATAAATTCTGGTTTATTACATTCGTACATTGTTACTATGCTAGTGGTTCAAGCATGTTTTCAGCTGGCTTTTATCACCCTCCTTATGCCATTAAAGGTGACTCTATAATATTTTTTTGGCTTGGCTTAGTTGTAAATACCTTTAGCAGATTTTAATCAGAAGATTTTTTATTTTAAAATGAAGTTGGATTTTAAAGCTATTTTGTCCCATACGAATATAAAATAATATTTAAGCGTATAAAATTGATAAATATCTTATATGTACAGTCAGCAGCATAAGTAGCTGAACAAAATCATAATTTCAAATCGCCCATATTTTATATTCGTTTGAAGTAAAGTAAATCTTTTATTTTATTTTCGTGAAGAGATTTCTTTTATAAGAACACAAAAGTATTCAGGCAACTTGAAATTTTGAATTTGTTCAGATACTTATGCTACTGACTGTACATACTAATCGATCCAGTTTTTTTAATATGACTAAATAAGTTGTCTTAATATTTTGTACCCATTTAAAATATAAACAAGTCATTTTATAAGTCAAAGACACAACCTTATTGTTTATGAATCGAAAACATAAAAACTAGCGGGCGATGACTTCTGAAGAGCGTGGCGGACGCGGCGGCGTGCTGTATTAAAACTATTTGTTTTTGTGTCCCTGCATACTACACCGTCCGGTCCTGGCAACTTTTTTATCGCTCACCTTCCGGAGGCGCGTCCGCCCGAAATGTGAAGTTTGAACTTGATTTCGTCCAGGAACGGACTAAGAGTTTTTTGTGGGAAATCATACCTCCCCCTGAATTAGGTACATAATAATTTACATTGGCCATATTTTTACAAAAAAAATATTACGCGCATGCTCACGCCTTTTATCCCCGAAGGGGTAGGCAGAGGCGCAACTAGTGCACCCACTTTTCGCCAAACGTATTCCGTCCCATGATGTGATAGGGGGCGAGCCCATCGCCATACCGGGCACAAATTCCAGACTCCGGGCTGATACTGAATAGAAAAATCCAATATCACTTTGCCCGACCTGGGGATCGAACCCGAGACCTCAGCCTTGCAGTCGTATTATAATGAACTAAAAATATTAGTTCATTATAATACCCTGATTGCCAATATTTAGGTATTATGTTTCAAATGTTTAACAAATTACAATGTCTAATGTAATACATACTTATATAAATAGCACATAATTGTCTCTATTATTGAAAAAGAGGAAACGAACTTCTATAAAATTATAATAATTCATTACCATTTCAACCGAAACAAACGCAGCTTCGCGCGACTCGAAAATCTTTCGTATACATTACCGATTGTGTAAAAAACAGATTTGTTCTGTGCATTATTCATTGCTTTGTTCGCAATTTGTTTTGTTTTTATCGACACAAAATCCTATAGCCCACACGCACGTTATACATTGTTCCGAATGTCCGATATAAGGCATTAATAATTCATAAACTTTTTCGAAACTTTACCTTTCGATTTTCAAGCAGAAAGGCGGTAAAGGAAAAAATAGGTCACGTGGGGTAAGATTAATGGAGGTTGATCCCTCTTGCATTAAGGTCCAACACTATGATGTTCATCCATTTGATTTAAAATCGATAATATTACGCCAGCGCCCAGCGCAAGTTATTATCTGCCAGTGATAATAAAAAATAAAGTTTTTTCTTCAAACATCCAATTATAAACAATGTTAAATTAACTATTTCCATACTATTTATGTATTCGAAGTGTGTAATAAATAAATAAACCACTTATTAATATGTGTTGACACAATATTTAAAGAGTAACTACATATAGATGTTAGCTGTCAGGCATTCTTCAAATGGAAAGCTATGTAGGCGGTTGTCCAGCTGTCCGTGTATCGACAAATGAAAAAAAGCGTACAAAATGTCAACTATAAATAGCACTTTCGAAACCGGACTTCTTTTCATTCAAGCGAAGATATTCACCGTAAATAATTAGCATATTTTTTCATAAGAGGACATAAATCGGCATCCATGTCGACCTGACTCGGCCATGTTACGTTGCTTGTAATCAACCAATTATCTATATGTACTATTACTATAAAGCTGAAGAGTTTGTTTGTTTGTTTGTTTGTTTGAACGCGCTAATCTCAGTAACTACTGGACCAATTTTGAAAATTCTTTCACTAACAGGAAGCTACATTACTCCTGAGTGCTATAGGCTACTTTTTATCCCGGGAAAACTTTTCCACGCGGGCGGAGATTTACGCCTCGACTACCACAAAATTTTTGAATGTTCATCCTTCAAATTATTTCAAGGGTGGACTAAGCCCTGGACCCTCTCAGTAGTAGAGGAGGCCCGTGCTCAGCAGGGTATACAACTCTTCTTCTTCAAGTTCTCTCCATTACTGAAGGTTGGCAGTCAGTTTCTTGAACCTCTCCTTGTCTATGGCTAGTCGGAATAGTTCTTCAACCGTGTTTATTCCGGTCCACTCCCGTATATTGCGAAGCCATGACTTTCTTCTCCTTCCTACACCTCTTTTTCCAGCTATTTTCCCCATCATAATGGTTCTCAGCAGGTGGTACGTATCATGTCATAGAATATGATGGGTATACAAAAAAATATTTAAATTAAATGATACTACCAAATTAGCACTATTCCATTCTCAAATTTTCTGAACACGATCCAGACTAGTGATTGTTTCTGACATCCATATTTCTAGACTACGTCTATCAATCATCTTTCCGCATTGTCGGTTAAGACAACTATAGACTACAAAGACTGTTATCTATCATATAAATCAATCGTTATCGCATGACGGCTGCGAGATTGTGTCGAAATTGTTCGGAAGCTGAAAGGCACAATAACTCAGTAAACTATTTTTATGGAAGAAAATGCTAAGATTCAGCACCGACTTGATGGGCGAAGATGGCGTTTTCGGAATTACCGGACAAATTCCTACGACGGTAAACTAAACCTTTGCGGTAGTCTTTTGATGAAAGACGGCTCCAGGATACACCGATTGCTATATAGAAACAATAAACACTTGACTAGTAAAACTATCTATCCATGTCACCTTAAGTGTATAGCAACACGTTTCCATAATCGTATAGATAGGAAAGTTTTTTATGGGAAATACACGTAGAAGTCTATTCTAAGTGGGTCACCTGATAAATACTTATATGAATCACGCTTTAGTGTATGAAAGGGATTTGTAATTTAATTAGAAGTTATTAATGAACTAGGTTTGTAGAGATAACTATTAAGTAAATAAGAAAGCTGTGCACGTCATTATACGTCACTCTATGTCATAATTACAAGGAAAAGTTGTACTTTATTGTACGTCAGTCCTGTATAGCGATTAGCTACTGCGACCGAAGAAACTTTTTGTGAATTAATTTGGATAGTAATTTGGCATCGAATTTATCTATATTTTTATGGAGATAAAGAATAATTTAATACATAAACCCTAAAAGCTACGTGTTATAACGTCGCAAAATTTTAGTAGCCATGTAAGTTTGTGTATTCTCAAAATTTTCTAATAAGTGATGAATTTAATTGTCCCTATATCTCTCATGAGTCATGACCTGCTCAATAAAATGAATAAAAATGATTGAAATCTTATTGGCTACAGATTTAGGGTGCTAATTCTAATAGCTTTTTAATCAGCTAATGCTAATTATAACCAAAAATCCATGTAGAAAGTGTGCTGTAGAGACGTGAGCCTCGGCACGTCGGCACCTCTGATAACGATTTTATTTGCAATACGCGTTAGTGATAAAAATGTTTTCCTTTGGTTGCATAATTTTCGTCAACTATTTCATGACAAGTTTGTTTAATGGGGTAGGTTCTGATTTGTAGTGCTATTATTAATTTTATTGAATATATTCCTATAAACGCGCACCTATTCTTGAGTTTGTAAATCACAAACCTTACGTTGCTGAGAACAGTCGCCTCAAATGATATCAATTTGACGTCGCTACGTATCAGGTTCCAACAACATGTAAAAACCGGACAGTTGTAAAGTAAAAGAATCAATAGAGCAAAAACATCAGTAAGACGTCAGGCCAAAAGAGTCAGAGTTATACGCCTCGTTAGCACTTGTGTTCATGACTTAGAATATGTATGTCATTTAAAATCTTTATAATACCTTGAACCTCTAGTTGTTTTTGACGTCAATATGACAACAATTTGCGTAAGACTAGCTCTCGGCAGCTTAATTTGACGTGTTATCGATCATAAAAGTATGCAATAATATCGTTAACGGGTTATCACGTCACGTATAATTACGTCAAAATGTCATTAAACTCTACATAACCTAAAAGTAACTTCATACGGTGTTTGTGAATACAGTCTAAATGATGAAAGTGACGTGTTCCGATGTTTGTTTAAATTAAACAATGATACGTCCAAACAACGTATGCATTGTTTGAAAACATAAATAGTTTGTACGGTTAAGAATTGCAGTTATTTCCACTTCGAAACAGTTTGACGTATGTGTAACATGTGTTTTTTAAAGGTGCAACGTAATTTGTTTACATAAAAGGAAACGTCTTAAAATAATGATATAAATGATAAACAAGCTCATAAACATTTAGAAATCATATCTATCATAACTGTATATTTCTTTCTTTCTTAGGTCAAATAACTCAAGAGTAAATAATGTAAAATACCAAATCTCCAAACAGATTTAAGTTTTTTATAAACTACAAAATTAGAGCTATTTAGTCGGTAAAAAACAAAACTCGTCTGTCTTCCAATAAAGCAATCTAAACCAAGTGACAAATGACACTGACATAATATAAGTGGCATCTATCACCTGATATGTCACGGAGTTGATGACCTCTGTCATATTGTACACTCGTTACGTAACCACTGGTGGCCGTTATCTATCTATATATATAAAAAGTTCGTGTCACAGTGTTTGTTACCATACTCCTCCGAAACGGCTGAACCGATTTTGATGAAATTTTATATTCACACTTGGTAGGTTTGAGAATAGGTTGTTATTTATTTTTCAGCTCCCTAAGTGATAAGGGTGGCCCACCGCAAAAAAGTTTTTTTAATTTTTCGTTCAGATTTTTTTTAGTTTTTTTTTTTTATGATGTGGCATTAAAAAATACATACAACCCTAAATTTTCTACCTTCTTCCATCATCCCCTATTTTTGAATAGCGTTTTTAGTAATTTAATAACTTTTAAGCCCGGTCGGTAACTGATCATTATTGATCTTCATTTTTTTCTAATAAAATAATCTCTATAAAGAATTTATATGGCAAAACAACGTTTGTCGGGTCAGCTAGTATTCATATATTTGACTCAGCAACGCCCGCGGCGGACGCCGCGCGCCGACGTCCGGGTATACATACCGGGTGGAAGGGAAACGCTCTCGGAAACGAATACAGGTGATAGTGCTGGTGATTCCTGACATGATGGCACTAAAAAAATAGCGATCGAATGGTTACAATTTTAGTAGGATTTTCTCACATTTCTATACAGCTTCACGTATGGATGGATAAATCAAACTATTAATCTGAAAAACATAGTAAAAAAAGTCAATATTTAAAAAAAATACGTAACGAAACACGAACATCAGCTGACGGGTCAACGACGCGACGGCGCACGGCCGGTGCGGGCGCAGCGCAGCGGCCGCCGCCTTGTCGGCGTTTGCTTTGTAATTTAGCGAGTTTTGTGTACGCTTTACATTGCGCGCGCATATATTATGGAAATACTAAAATCGTTAGTATTATCGCCTAACTTTGCAAATGAATATAGTTTTTCGTTAATGTTATGGTTCTACTCTCTTACCGTTCCGGTATAGAGAGCGTTTCCCTTCCACCCTGTATAGGGCAACCACGTATATATCTATGTAAGCGGGCGTTAACGAGTTAAATATTAATTATCATATGACGTAGAAACTATCACAAATCAATCGTTCCACTATATCTCTTTTATCACATGTGGTAATAATGTGCCTTATATATGAGCCTTTATTTGTTCGCTAAAAGTACAATATTTGATATTGATTTATGAAATTACACTCAATATCGTACTTTTTTGAGCAAATAGTAACATACTTAAAACAGTGCAGTAATCCGAAGATTATGTACAGTCAGAAGCATAAATATCTGTACAAAATCAACATTTCAAATCGCCTATTTACGCGTTAAGTTAAACTGAAACCTTTTTGTCTTTGTTTGAAGTAAAGTAAATCTCTTTTATTTTATTTTGGTGAAGAGAAAAAAAAGATTAGTAAGAACACAAAAGTATGTAGGCGATTTGAAATTTTGAATTTGTTCAGCTACTTATGCTGGTGACTGTACAGTTCCTAACAATCGCACTCAGTATTTTGGTGCCCTACTTGGACATCAAACTTAGAACCTCATCGATTACACAGTACGCTGCCACCCATGACACACTAATAAAATTAACGTTTCTTCAAAATCTATTGCCTTTTACATCGATTACGCTTTACAAATTAGGAAGTATAAGTGCTAAGACCCCTCCTCACATTTACGCACTATTATAAATTACTAATATCAGCCCTATCACAACACTAATAAAGTAATTACAACCAATCCAGACTATATAAACAGGAAAGATAGTAAGATAATCCTCTAATCTTATTATTACAGATTATAGACCTATTTATGTATAACATTGTATGTATTTCAAAATGAATATTCTTTCACATATAGTTTTAATTAAATACTACTTATAATATATTTTTTTTTTTTCAATAAAATATCTAATAATATCCCACCTGTAATATATTACTCTAAGACATTATCTTAAAAGAACGTATCACGTTGAAATCTATTTTTTTCTATCGATTTTCTATCTAACCGATCATTTTTTTTAAATAACATTATATTTGATTTTATATTAGCGAATTCGTGGCATTTCAATATTCATGTCAGACAACTAAGTTTAATGTAACATAATGTAGAGGTCACGAACGCGAGCTGGAGGAGCCTGTAACGAGGCGACGTATAATGACGTTGTGTATTTAGTTAATGCCATCTGTTTTCTGCCATTCACTTTAATAAAAGTTTGCGAATCATTTTAGCGATAATTTAATACTTTGCATTTGAATTGTCAAATATTTTATTATTATTTCATCTATGTTCGACGTAATAAATCTGGTTAAAATAGCTTTAATAAACAGAGGTTAAAACAATATATTTCAGACATTATTTTCCTGTAGACAACAGATTATATTTATCAAAATAGCTAAAGCATATTTCTCAAAAATTAAAGGATAATGATTGTAATAATCCTTGTATCATATATCCATTGTAGATAATAGAGATTAAGATTTATATATAATTATTCCCCGGTAATGGGATATGCAATCATTGTAATCTTCGTTTAAGTTAAGGGCAGGTTGACGAAAATGAAAAGATGTAAACCCTTCCACAAATAATTATGCACGTCAAGATGTTTGCATCCTTGTTAAAAGTGAACATAAACCGCTAAATGGATTTGGGTTTTTGTTAAATATTGGTGTACAAGCTTCTTTTTATCCTGGGATTGTGCAATGGGTCTTTAATTCTGGATATTGATTTTAGAAGGCAGAGTCGCGAGTTATATCTAGTAATATTATGCAGATCGATATAAATGCTATTAATTCTCTATTATTTGTTGTAGACTATAAAAGCTGTGATTAACATACTTAAAGTCGATAATAAATCCGTGGAAAATTTGCTTCAATTCAGTTTTGCTCCTAGCTTTATTTGCGATAGTCAAATTTTCTGGATTTATTGCATAAGTAAATCCTCTGTCTGCGTTTAAAAGGCAAACGCTACTTCGATCGGGCGGAAAAACATCCGAACACGCTAATCCGCAAAGCGTCAATTTACACTCCATTTGACCGTGCCAAATGGAGACGGCCGCGTTCCGTATTAACCGATCCAGAGGACGACATCACTCTGGCAATTCGAGAAAAGAACGAGTTTTTAAAACTCCTACACTCCACAAGACCGCAGTTCCGTCCTCGCCGTCGAGGACCTCGCCGCGTTCCCCGTCGCCCTCCCGACCCCCATGACAGTTCCGGCCCGGGTGCCGATGTAAACAACCCGAACTGATAGGATTAGGTAAAAATCCTTCCCCCCCACTAATCGTTGAATGTCTCATTCTCCCCTCAGCGACCGTCCTGAGCCGAGGTTCGTAACCCGTTAGTGGGTTGCCCTCAGCATGGTCGCTTAATTTCAGGGTTGCGAGCGCGCCAGCGTTCACCCTAAAGACCGGTGTGGCCAGAAAAGCCGACCCTTGTCAGGCTACTGGCAGATCAGTCAGGACAAAAAAAAAAATGCGTTTAAAAATCCTCTCAAAATTAATTCAGCTATTTTCTATAATATTTTTATAAAATTTAATCATTATGAAAACTTTATCTTTCAATATTTTACGTCGCATATTTTCCGTAGATATAAATCAATTCAATTAATTCACTGTATTATGACAATTAGAAGCACGATCATCCTAACCTTGTAGATAACCTTTTGGACTGATTGAATATTGTGTCACTGTGGTGAAGTAATGTCATCCAACGAACAATTCCGCGACACGCGAGCGGCAGGAAATCGCAGATCTAGAAGCACTAGAGATCACATGAAGGTCGGCAAAGGCGATATGTCTACAATTCATTGGGAACTGTAGATTCCTAATTAACTGTTAATTATAATCCTCATTATTAATAAAACATCACTAGTGTTTTAAGAAATTATTGCATTATCACTTTCTTCCTTATTGCAAATGAATTAGGAGTGATGTACTTTATTGATTTCAGTCTGCTTCGTAATCACTGATCTTTACACTATTACATCCAGGTCTTACTCAATCTAGAACCGTAATATCGCACTTTATTCCGTAGACGGATTTTTTGTTATACACTTCACAAATTTAATGCTCAATCATACATCTTACAAATAAGAGATCTGAAAGAGTGTAATTATTTGATTGACATCTAATAGATGTGAATCCAACATAAACTACGTATTTTTAGTAAAGACACTTAAATTAAATGTCTAACATTTAATTCCTTTGCCCATAGCATAGCGACGCGCACTTCGCAGCCGTACCACGTGGCGCTGGGCATCCTGGTGCTGCTGGCGTGGCTGAGCAGACCTGGCTCCGCGTCCAACCTGCGCGGCTGGCGGGCGCTGTACGTGGCCGCTGTCGCCACGCATCTCGGCGCTCAGATATGGATGACGCTTGTTTCGGGTCAGTACTGACATTGGAGAAATATACGCCATGGTCCTATAATCTATACCAATATTACAAATGCGAAAGTTTGGATGTTTCAAGCCAGAACGACTGAACGGATCTGGATGAAATTAGGCACAAAGATAGATTATAGTCTAGGATAGCACATAGGCTATTTTTCACGCGGCTGCAGTCGTGAGCAAAAAAGCTAGTGAGTCATAATTAATGGCCCTAGTCCTAACCGAGAATAATTCATTACTTATACCTACCAAACCATAACACCGCGACAGCTTGGCGACAAATACCTATATACAAAATTTCTACTTAAGCAAGTGAACTCAGTACGAAAAATCTTTCATCTAGATCTCTACTATTTGATCCATAGTCGCTACCTTATTTAGCCTAGACATATAAAAAAAATCTTTTAAAAATCGACTGTTGCTTAGATAATGCTATCAAGGTGTGTACAAGGTCGCGATGCCGCTGCCCGAAACGGGTCAAACCAATTGTATCAATCATTGGTTATGCAACGCTCTGTAGTGACGGATTTAGGTTCATTGAAATGATATTTCCATCGTCATTAGATGTTAGTTTTATTATAGTGTAAGGATTGTGATTCTCTACTATTAATTATGTAATATACTGTCCCAATACTGGGCACGGGGCTCCTACACTACAAGAAGTTTTAGGCCTTAGACCACCACGCTAACCCAATTGGCAGATACGAACAAACGCAACGTAATACTTAACTGAACATATTAAATAAATTTAATAAGAAGAGGATTTTTTATTAGATATAAAATTTTAATTTTACTCCTAAGTACTAAAATAAACTAAAAAGAAAGTCCATTTTAAACCAAACGATATCAGATAGTACTTACACTTTACTACGCTCTGTAAACTTGTTAATTATAATAAATCAGAGTTTTACTACACGATACATTTTATATGGAAGAGCCAAGGAGGGCGATAAATAATTTTATCTGCAGTTTGGGCTGGCTTAATAATAAAGTAGTCTAGTAAGTAAAAAATAATGTGAAATAAGAAATAACAGTACGGATGTAAATTCCCAATTATAATCAACTTGTCCGTCCAATTTGTTTCCTCGGATAAGAGACAAGTAGTGCACCTTCAAATTGTGTAAGTACTTTTGTCGCATCCAACAATCTACTACCACTCGTAACCCTTCTGCCTATAATATTGGATGTTAAGCAGAATATGAAGAAGCAACCGGACCGACTAATAATAACTGTAATAATAATACTAATAACTGTGACGATCCTCAAGAAATATGTTTTTCCATGGTACTCATTTTCTGGACTGCAGTGCACTTACAATCAGTTGTTTTAGTTTTACCGTGCTAGGGCTAAAAACATGTCTAAAATTTCTCTGACATGGATGGCCGTAAGGGTTACAAATCACTTGCCTTTTAAACGAGGTCGTTAACCAGCCTTTTGATGAGAAAGATGCCATATCTGCCTAGGAAAATTTTCAACGCTGTCACGTACCGTTCTAGGAAACTCTCCCAATACAGGAATGTACCAAAACATGACCAAACTATACCAATGTTTTGATAAAGCTGAGAAAGGCAAAGATTGCACACGTGTAGATATCTCATTAGAAATGCGGATAAGCAAAAATAGTTGCACTTTTGGATAGTATTAGCCTGTTAATTTATTTTTGAGCCACGTGGATGCAATTTTGTTATGTCTATCAGTGCTTTTGAAGATAGCCTAGATGGATATCTCTCTTTATGGATTGAAGGAACATCTTGAGATCTACACTATAACTACATACTCAAGAGTTATTCATAATAATTTATGAGGTATTGATGTATGGATGTATGAAGTCTACTAATTATATTTTATTTCACTAGTAGGTATTTACAAAAAAATATCAATAATATATTAATGGTCCTATGAAAAAGCACCTTATTACCTCTGAATATTTAATACAATACGTAATAAATCACACATTAAACCCTAAAGGCATTTAAAAGTAGATTTAACATATAAACGCCGAATAACCTTTATGTGAGGACAACTGAACAATAAAATTACGTGTCCCACGCTTTATAATTATATTCATCCTTTGAATGTAAGCGCCAAGTGAATATGAAATTTTCGTTAATTATTACTTCGTGATTTTCTTGCATAAATCAATCTCTCCTGGTGGTAGGTCTCTCATATGTAAGAGACTGTCTCGGTGGGTACCACCGCAATGTCTATTTCTGCCGCCAAGCAACAGTGTGCATGCTCTGTTAATGTGTTTCGGTTTGAAGGACAATGTAGCCAGTGCAACTACTGGACATAATGAGACTTAACATCTTATGTCTCAGAATGACGAACGCAGTGGAATGCCACATAGTACTTTGTAAATCAAGGTGCTGGATGGTGTTGATACCGTTTATGGGTGGTCGTATCGCTTACCATCAGGCGAATGGACCGCCCGTTTCGTCATTCAATGAAAAAAAAAAACTCGCCTAACCACGTTTATTTATGCGATAATACGTCTGTGTAGATGTCATCGTAGTCCGTATTGACTATTTCTACGTAAGGCGCAGTGTTCTTGTCCTTCTGCTTAAATGAGATGATTAAAGTATATTATAAAATTAGGTACTCTTACAATGCAATGACATTGGATGTAAAAACTCATTTTAAGTGTGTGCCAGGTGTTCTATCAGCAGAGCAACATGCTCTTCTCGCCATCAATGGTATTAATATAAATGCGAACGTCATAATAACATGATTCCGAAAGAAATATAGTTACGGCTTCGTGTAATTCGGTCCTGCGCACTTTTTGCACAAGCGTAATGATATCTGATGTTTTCTTCATGTGAAAATAAT
The DNA here is from genome assembly GCA_947568825.1 of Sphinx pinastri. Lineage (NCBI taxonomy): Eukaryota > Metazoa > Arthropoda > Insecta > Lepidoptera > Sphingidae > Sphinx > Sphinx pinastri. Next base: position 1,999,966 of record OX387617.1, read on the forward strand.
GATGTAATTCTCAAAATGAACGAAAGTATTCGAAGCACTGTGGGAGCTCATTTCCAGTTTCACAAGTCCGGAACGACTTTTTATTAAGTATAATTAATCTTGGCTTGTAATTACACGTTAAAATCAATTAAATATATCTTGTATACATAAATTGAAGTATATCGCAGTGTTTTTGTTATTATCTTGCCAAAATATAACCACTTCAAAAGGAATGCTTGGAATAGATATTGTACTAAAAGAATGCAATCGCCAGATACTAGCAAAATATAATATATATTTAACCACGTGTCACCCAGGAAATAGAAATGCATTGGTGCACTTCAAACAATAAAAAACATATATATTAAAACATACAGAAAAAAACAAACTCAATAATATGGAATCAAGTACCCAATTTTAAAACAAATTTAAGAACAATTGCTATAGGTTAGGTAACCCTAACGTCTTTATTGTGCAAATTCATGGGTCAAAAATTACAAATACATAATTTACCTTTTTTTACCGACCACCCATGTTATAATAACAAAGTGGCAATTTTGGTAATTATTTACAATTTAAGTAAGTAAAAAACTTTGTAAACATGATTGGAATAATAGATTAAATAAAATCAAACGTGTGTTACGAAATATTTAATATTAACAACATGAATAAAATAGTTTTGAACCATAAAGAAAAATGAAATACAATTTATGTATTGCAATAACGAGACTTAAATTGTATATTGCACTTATATTTTTTTACTATTTTATGAAATTCTACAAACAAGCCGAAAAAAAACTGATGCGAGCATGATAACCAGCGGCCATAGATTAATCATTTATAGTAGCATAAAACTCAACAACAACAAGCCAAAGCGCTTTTTATTAGCTGAAAATAATTTTATCCCAATTTGTATTAACTACACGCAAATTATTCTGGGTAAAACGAAAAATTGTATCATAATAACATAATGAAAAGTATTTGAAGATCGCCATTTCTTTTCGAACGCGCTAATTATTTTCCTTGAATCCATGTTCGATTCTCATAAAAAGTGCTTTTACCATATCCTCAATTAGAGTTCCTTCCTTTGTAATGTTACATGTTTTTAATTTTCGCAAAAAGGCTACCTCAGCTGCCAGTATATTCAATTTGCAAACCTGTGACAGGGTATCATTAATCATTATTGCTTTTCTCAAGGACAAGTCGATGGAGAATTACCTACGCTTCATCGATTGAACCCTTATATACTCTGAAGTCATAATGCCAATCTCAATCATTTGGGTGTTACACTTAGAAAGTCAGAGTATCTGCTAGCAGTGTTTTGTAAAGATAACGGTTTATTACATTGCCAGTTAACTAATAATTCAAATAGATCAGAAAAGTGACTTTCAAAAGTCATATAGTACAGTATAGTGGTCCAATCATAGATTTTATTAGTTTTGTAACATGACCAAAGCCGCGAAGGAAGATAAAATATTTTTAGAAACGACATATCGTTTACCAGACGTTTACGTATCATCGTCATCATCATACCAGCCCTGTATTATGTACTGCCCACTGCTGAGCACTAGCCTCCTCTACAACTGAGACGTTTACGTATGTCAGACATTAATTATATAGAAGGCTCAATATTTCCCAGTGTATACCATCCCGATATAACCAACAGATCCCAGAAAAAAAACAATACGATTATCCTCAGGTAACCAGAATCGCGTTTATTGTAAATATTCAAATGTGACCAATAAAACGGCTAAATATTATAAGCTAAAACAGCTACTTAAAAAAAAGTGACAAAGTGGGCGTATAAAACAATTTTATATCGGATCAATATAAGATAATGCCTTTAATTACTTTAATCCATTTAAAGTCATCATTGGCCATTTAAGACATTTTAATTACATTACTGTTATTGAGAGTCAGTATAAAGGAACAGTATAATGTCAACGAGTATCTTAAATAATAACCAAATAGTCAATAGCATGCTTTAAATAATAAAATACCGCATGGCGCGGAAATACGTTGAATGTTCGTCTCAAATTTAGATGTTTGGACTTTGAACTCAAATATATTTTCATATTTTATAATATCTTTTTAGTACATCTATATTGCGATTTTTGTGGACATTTCAAATTAACTTATCAGTTTTGGTAGTAAAAAAAATAAACTTACATGCATTTGTTATATTTACAACTTGATTATCACTTTACTAGAACATTTAACTTCATATACCGAATCAATTAGCAAATCAACTATAAAATCAAAAGATTTTTGTGAACTTTAAAATCAATGATAAGTACGTGCTGGATGTTTAAAACCAATCATACACATTACAGTGTTAGAAAGAAGTATGATGAGCAAACTCACGATGAGCCCAGTTTCGGGGCGATAATACTTACCCACAAAAAACATTAATGCTAGCTTTGCTGAAGCAGTTTATACCTCGTACCACTGTGATCACCTTCGTCTAGTTGAACTTCGTGCTCATTTGTGTAATTACTTCTATAATAGGAAGCTTGTCAATTAGTTCTGCCAATTTTAGTGTTCATTTATAGAAATCCGCCATCCCTTTTGTAAATTTTAACCCTTGACTCCTTTTCGTTCTCCAGCGATGACACATCTTGCCTAAAATTGCTCTAGCGATCAATTTGGCAGTGGAGTTCGTTCGCATTTGATTGGATGTAATGCATCCGCCGAGTAATCTGCGAAGGGTAACTCTGGCTTCGCAGATTGTTTATCACAATTGCCCCACGCGAATTAGATATGATTCACTTACCTTTTCCGGGTGTCTAGGATGCAAGTACCGCTAATCGGTGTTCTGGTCTGTCCATTAAACACGGAAATGTGTCAACGTAACCACGCGACGCATTGAACTAAGTTTCCTTCTTTTGCTAAAATATTTGATATGAATTCAAAATTCACCAAATTTCTATTGAATAATATGGTTATGTAAATTATGTCAACACTTTCTTTCATGAAGTTTTTCCTGAATACTATTAGTATGTTTACTATCCTCATCATAACGTTTATCCTCCTGGTCTTTAAAACTTACTTCGACACGGTCTTTAATGTATATCTTTCCACAGGTATCGTCCTCTACTTCTCGCTGCCACGTCACGAGTTCGGGCGCGTACAAACCGTCCTGTTCCCCGTGTACTACGCCTTCAATGCCACCGTGAGCCTACTAGGACTCCTCGCCTACTTCAGGACGCAGTGTCTCACCAAATTCGAGAATACCTCCTGGGTACAGGTAAGCACAAAATTCAAAACCCCTCGACGTTTGATCTGACATCGATTTCGTAAAACATACTGAAATATAGAATATACTTTTGTTTAATATTGTAGTCTTGAAACTTGGAATGTATTCTGGCTGAAGCTGCTTTTTACACGTGTCTTAAAGCCATAATGTTGTACAACGTCAGAATATTGCAACAGCAAACCTTTGAACAAGTGCGTTAATATTTTTATTGCGTAATACATTAATATAGCGTGAATAAAAACATCGTGAGGAAACCTGCATACCAGAGAAGTTTTCTTTAAAAATTTCGAACGTACGAAGTCTGTCAACTCGCACTAGGCCAGGGTGGTGGACTATGGCCTAAACCCTCTCAACTGTAGAGGAGGCCCGTGCCCAGCAGTGGGACAATATATACAGGGCTGATATAATTGTTATTATTTATTTCTAACAACGATTTTTGAAACCCTTCCTGACACCATAATTATTGAATTATTTCTATGATATCTGCAGATTTAATTTTGATTTGATTTGCAAATTCCTGCCCCATCGCAATCGTGTCGTAAGCAATACAACAGTTATCACGAGGTCACAGTGACTATTTACTGAAATTATTACTACCTCATTGCTCAAAAAAAGGCCGCGCTAAGAGAATACATGTGAAATGTGCTAATGATGTAGGAACACCATGAAAGATTTATTACTGTTTTTGAACAAAAATCGTATAATTTTGTTTAAAAAAAAGTGATCAGCCGACGGAAATGTCGAAGCAACGGTGATCGGCGATCGAATTTGTTTCGCTAAAGGCTTTGGCCTTAATCGAATTAATCGATATTCGATTAAAGTAAACAGTTACATTCACTACCTACTCGGTAAAAAGCAAACAAAATGATTCGATAACCATAACAAATGTGGCAATAAATCATTTAAATTTTAAATGTTAAAGTATTTTTATACTCGGAACATTTTAATGTTATTATATAAAAAAAGGAACATGCTTTTGATACACAAAATCTTGATTTTCATATTGAATAATCACAATCAAAAAGAAGAACTAAGAAAATTCGTTATCAATACTTCTTACAAACGTGTAAGCTTTGGAACGACTTGCACGATTTATTACTGATTTAGTATTAAGCATGCTAATAGCTAACCTAGGCCTGAATAACCATCATGATCTTGTACTGGTATTAATCATTAAACCTTTATTTAGATTAACAATTTGTAGTATTTAGGAATAACGTAAGTAACATTATATTTATTGCAACATTCGTTATGCGTGTCTTTATCACAAAGTTTTGTTTTAAATTTAAAGCCTATGGAAAATATACCGAAAGTATCGATTAAACTATTTAAACATTCGAAATCAAAGTTTTATACAAGTTTACAAGAAAAGGATTCCTCTGAGGTTACAATGGTAGATCAACAGTAGAAATACATAAATAGTAAAAAAAATACAAAGCAAATAAATAAAACAAAATATTATGTTCTGCTTAGAATTTCATCAGCATAGATTAGCATAGGAAATTTTGGACCTTGCGAAAATAAAGCGAATTGCAAAAAAAGGCGTGTACAATACTGCAATTTATACTATATATACTAATATTATAAAGCTGAAGAGTTTGTTTGTTTGTTTGAACGCGCTAATCTCAGGAACTACTGGACCGATTTTGAAATTCTTTCACTAATAGGAAGCTACATTACTCCTGAGTGCTATAGGCTACTTTTTATGCCGGAAAACTTTTCCACGCAGGCGGAGGCGCGCGCAAAAGCTAGTAAGTGATACATTGAAACTGATAACGTATAGATAAAGTCTAAAGTTTACTTATTGTCATTGACTGCGCGAACTATGCACGGCGGATTACCTATATCAACTTTGAACCGAATGGAACAGTTATCGACACTGCTACTATCTCCACGTGACGTGTACAGTTAGCCACAAAAGTAGCTGTACAAATTCAAAACTTGAAACCGCCCAGGCACGTTAAGTTTATTTTTTTTCTTTGCGTTAAGTAAATAAATGGCTTATGCTGTATATTTGTAAAGAAAAAATAATTTTGTTCAGAAATTGAAGTTTTAAATTTATTCAACTGCTTATGTGAGTGACTTTACAAACCTTAACTAAACAAAAAGTTCGTACAAGTATTGGAGTAGTCTATTTCATTTTCTATTGTTAAGCATTCTACTAAAGTATGGGTGATGTAATTACCCTATCAAACTCATCAATATTATTATTGATGATCTATAGAAGTAAACTTGGTATAGACTATGGATTAATCTGTTTCTCTTTGTATTTTCTTATCCTAAAAGCTTTCAACATGATGATTAAACAAGTATAAATTAAAAACAATCTTGTTCTGATGTGAATCCAATGAATAAAATGTTGTAATCTTGGTCTATAATTACATTCATTCTATAAATAACCATGGGAATTAACATGCATACAAGTCATTAACATATGCAGAAAGATATCATCTTATCTATGCCCATGGTCTTCGATGATATCGGTCAGTAATATTACTTGTAACATGACTAATGATGCGTGAATCATGTAAAAATATCTTGCAGAAATGACTTACGAGTTGAACATTTAATCTATAGTACAATTATAATTAAGTTCTGATTCAAAGAGGCTGTATACATTACACACTTTAGAATCTGATAAGCTATGATAAATTGATAATTATTTATCTTTTCAATACTTTGTAAATTGTACCCGCGTCCTTGTAGAGAAAATCTATGGCGGCAGATACAAAGTCTTTAGTAATATAACGCTTTGATAACCACTTCAACATATTTATCGTCTCCTCATAACCTTCTTTCTAAATTAATCCTTCACCCAGTTTGCCTCCAACCTTGTTTAGACTAAAGAACTCAGTGGCGCCTCTAGAATTTAATGGTGTACATTTAATTATGTTTATAATTATAAAATGGTAATATGAAGGGAGCATTAAGCATCGTGTAGACGCTATTAACATGTTGCCGAAAAAAACGACACTTCTAAGTAAATAGATGTTGCTAAAGTTTCTGGAGCAACTCTACAATACAATCAAAAACAAGGAATAAAATTGACATGTTTCTCTGTTTCTCCATTCTGAATAGGAAATGAACGCACCAAAGGACGATTAAGTGAACAACATTATGTACCTGCAAAAGTAATCATCGGTTAGGCAGCAACAAAAAAAATAAGCAGTACTAGTTTAACGATCATTACAAATTACAACAATGTGTTATAACTAATAAAGATGATTAAAACTGACAATTTACAGGCAACACTCATGTAATAGACATAGTAGAAAATATCCAATTATTTGCTAATTGTAACTGAATAGAGAGGTGCGTGCAACCTTCGGACTGTTTGTACAGGCAGGGTTGCCATATCGCAAAACAAGGTTCCCATGTTACATACATCGTCTTATTATTATAATTTGAATAATAATGAGTATCAAATAAAATGTGGAAACAATTTCAAGGTAGCAAGTAAATTTGCAATGAATACATGTAATGATTATTATTGAAGTGTTGAGGTCATGTACTAAATGTAATTTTAAATATTATTATTTGCGAGGAAGATCTAAGTGACCATGTAAAGGTCGAATAAACAAAATTCTTATGTACTTGGCGGACAGAGCTGTATTCACCATGATTTAAGCAATCATTATTTAATTGCATGTTTCAAATGTCATTTTTTGCACATTCGAAGGTGATTTATAATTTGTTTTAATTTATTTCATTAGTGATTTGGTTATTTCAGTATTTTTATTTAATGATGAAAACAATAGCATCAAAAATAGCATTGGATTACACTTATACGCAATTATAATATCAAAAACGAAATGCACGTTAATATCAGTTACAGCATTCGCCCTTTAAATTATATTTAAATTTTATATTATAGTATAATTGACATTTTGCCAGCCCTAGAAAGTAATTAAACATTGCTCAATACAACAGATAAATGACAGTCGCTTTTTAATCTGAGATAAAAACAAGGTTTGCGGTAAAGGTCGGATTAACTGGTCCACTATACCTCTGGAAATATTTCAGGAATCGGAAGTGGAACTAACTTGCTCGAATTATTAACTGGCAACATTTGTGAAAGTGACTAGCTCAAGGGCACAGCTCTATAGGCTATTGTTCCTTCCGAGAGCTAGATTTGATAATTTATTAAGCTGACTGATAGTTGGGCGCTTTTTAATTCGTGACCGGACGACCTTACGACCTAAGTCATCATAGTTATTGAAGTGAGATGGATATATATAATATATTTATTGAGATTTATTTTATTTTATTTATTTATTATTATTTATTTTAAGATTATACGAATTAGCTGACTTAATTGTAATCAATCCTAAATTTCCCACACATGTTTAATGAATTCTCATTGTTATTCGATTTATTACTTAATACTCGCGCTACGCTAGCCGAGTTCCGAGTAATTTAGTAACTAAACGTGCCGGAATGCAAAAAGTCGATTAATTTTGTAATTAGAAGCTACGTTTATTTATGATAGTTTGTTTTTGCCGATTTAGTAACAGCCGCGGTGCGATTGATCGAATTACAATGCAGTGAGATGGCAGAAGAAACAAGTAGCTCAATTTAAGGAAACCACCGCTATTAATTTTTTGTATGTTAAAAAATAGACTAAAACTAGAGCGCAGGGTGTTCGGTGTTTCTTACTCGTATGAAGCTTGAAACTACATTAAAAAAAATTGAATGAGCAAAAATAACGGATTACTAGGTTAACACCTCAAGACAACTTGAAAGTAAAGTGAGATTAAACCTCCCTTAGTCTCATGCTAGGCCGCATTAGGCCAGCGTGGTGAACTAGAGCCTAAACTCTCTCAGTTGTAGAGGAGACTCGTGCTTAGCACTGAGCAGTATAAATAATACAGGGCTGGTATATAATACAGGGTAGTCTTAAGCTAACTGTAAACAAATAGCATTATACGGAGAGGTAACGAATGGGTTCTTAATATGCGTACAACATCTAAACTCCTCAAGCAATGCGGTGTTTGAAGGGACACAAGTTCTTCCACTGACACTATTTGAAAAAGGCCAGCATAATTGTCAGTCGACACCCTATCTAGACCTTACTCCAGTTACCATCAGATGCAGTTAATTTTCATTAAACACATTGTTATGGAAGGAATAAAGGCTTAATTTATCTGTCAATCCCACTCCTGCCATAGATTGTGGCCTGTTATTAAGCTGTCTTTATTGTGTTGCAGTTAGCCCTGCTGCTAGCCGTATTCAGCATCGAGTCATACGTGCGACTGCGACTGGTGCGGCCCATGCTGCGCGCCAAACATGTCAAGACACAGATGGAAGAGGCAGCGGGGGGTGGCCAAGAAGTAAGTATTGGATTTAATGCTTAAAATACTTTTGTTTATGGTACATTTCAGCAAGCTCAGAAACAGAATATTTAATATCGTACAAAAATATTTTATTTACGAGGAATGAGCTATCCAACTGCTGAAAGAGGGTAATGATTTAGAAAGAAATGTTCGGATGTTTGATGATATTGGTTATATTACCTATACACATAGAATATGACTGCCTCGGTGGCGTAGTTGTATTACGGTACGACTGCAATGCTGAGGTCTCGGGTTCGATCCCCGGGTCAGGCAAAGTGATACTGAGTTTTTCTACTCAGCATCAGCCTGGAGTCTGGAATTTGTGCCCAATATGGCGATAAGCTCGCCCCCTATCACATCATGGGACGGAATACGGACGGCGAAAAGTGGGTGCACTAGTTGCACCTCTGCCTACCCCTTCGGGAATGACGGGCGTGAGTGCGTGTGTGTACACATAGAATATTATAATAATATATTCATTAGAGACCCCCCAGGCTCGTTCAAGAGTCCATAAAGATATTTTCTTCTTTTCGTAGGCAATCGAGGGCATACATCATTTTGACGAACCCCCCAATCTTAGTGGGTAGTAGAACGGAACGTGTTGAGTTAATAATGTCATTACCTGCACGCTATGTACCGCTGCATGTAATGATTAATTTGTAATTATCGAGAGAGTCTACCGCGTCGGCTTCGACACGTGCTTCTTCGGTATTATTCCATTTCCATCGAAACTGTTTAAATATTGGAAGTTTTATTAGTTGGGGTAAATTGCTATACAGATGGTAATGATTGTGTGTCCGAATATAATGACGATCATAGACATTGCATTCCCTAACGATCGCTAGAATAATGAGGAATGATACTGGCATGTCTTTGGAATTACTTACATCGGTTAATCAGACTGGAATTTTTTGAAACGAGCTTTTAGAGCGGGTTCTACGTTCCATGTACGATATTCGCTATCCTCTTAAATATTATTATATCCCACCAACCATAAATAAGTTCCAAAAGACAGTTAACAACAATAATCAAAAATGTGTAAAGCACATCAATTACATAAGTGAATGACTCCATTTAGTTCAAATTTCTTGGCTCCTCGCTTTTGGATAACTTCCAAAGTGTACTCAAAGAGTTGTCCCTCAAAATGTCCATCATTGTAAATAACAATTATTAGTCACTACCTCACGTGAGATGGAGACGAAAATACTTGCACAGTTACTTTCTAAGGAGAATATAAAAATAGATAGTGGATAACTGGGCCATGTCTTGTCACAGAACGACGGAAAAAACTGTTCAAGGAATTGCAAATAATACTTATTTAAATTAAACTCAATCAAATCGATAATCTATACGTATAAAAAAACAGTAGAACCTGTGTCTGTACATTTAAAGAAATTGAAAAAAAAGAAAGGGGGTGACTAAAGAAGAGTAATGGAACACAAATCAGCGATTTTTGAAATTCTTTTCTGTCTGTCTGTTTTTCTGTTTGTTTGTTACTGCACATCTCCAAAATTACTGAACGGATTTCGATGAAATTCGACACACGGGTAGATCATGTCGTGGACTAACACATAGGCTACTTTTTATCCCGGGAAAATATAAAGCGGGACTTTTATCCTGGAGAAACCTTTACACGCGGGCGGAGCCGCGAGCCAACGCTAGTAATTAATAAATATGAATGTTCTACAATAGTGGTTCTGTTTTTATCGATTTACTACTTTATGCTAGGTGAAACAAAAAATGTTAATATAACAGTAGTCATATTTTGATAACGAACAACAATTACAAAACAAAAAGGAAATATTCATCATGTCTTTTAGTATGACAAAGTAGTCTTTTGCAGTATAATAACAAATAAATATATTTTATTACTGTAAGAATGTAATGAAGTTGCTACGATATCAAATGTTGCAATGGTAATGCAAAAATGTTACGTTTTATGGGCTATTGTGGAAAAAGAATAATGTTTTCATAAAAACGGTCTAACAATAATTTGTTACCTAGACGTTACAAAGTTTACTTACAGCGGTAGGTAAGATTATATGGTCCAGCATTAGTCTATTTTATACATGAAATTCTTTTTATGATAACATTTCATTTCCTATGACCGTAAAGGTCAGGTTTAGGGTTTGAAAAGTGTCTTCGGAAAGTCTTTACAATAATAATAACAAGAAGAAATCACGCAGTTCTAAAGAAGCTAGTATTTATACTTAAAACGATAATTTTATAATTTGAAGACAACCTTAAAACGCCTGAATACATATCAATATATCTCTATCAACCAAAACTCCAAACAAAAATCAAAGACTATTAGGTAAATAGTGCAAAGAAAATATTCAGACGGGGTCGCAGGCAGAACTCAGTAATTACACATAATGATAACTACTGCAAAGTACGTATTATGGAGCTTCAATTAGGAAATTCAACAGGTGGAACCTCGTAAATTGTCTGGTAACCGTTACAGTGTGTTACACAATAGTGCACCTGTGGCCTTCGTGCATTGTCTTCAATGATTCACTAATCGATGCACATTCGTGGTAAACGATGCGAACTCAACATGACCTATCTGTAGTCAATAACTAGTTGTACAATGCATCGTTATAGGAAACAGTATAGCAGAATAATCTAGGAAGATATTACAATAGAGTTTTCAATACACTATAGTTATAGCGTTAGGCGATCGACATGAGTGTCACCAAAATAGATCGAAAAGTAACAAGATGCCCTGCAAATACAGACTAACTATAGACATACAGTTGAATTATTGAAACATTAAGCTGTTAAACTCACAATATTGTCTGACATTATTGAATGAATCACACACTATCGGAAAAATAGAAAGAACTAATATTCAGATCAACAAAAATGTTCACAGGTTTATTTAAATTTTCACCACAACGTCTAAAAAATAAATTCGGTTTTAAAATCCAATTAAGGTGGCTCAATATCAAAATATCATTTTGTATTACAGTTTTATGTCTTTTGTGGTTTAGCGGAATTGGTTGTAGAAAACATTAAAGTGAGTCTCTCGGAAACAATAAGCGTCAGAATATCAGTCGACCTCCGTAATGCCCATTGGATATCGCCTGGTCATGGACCGGATTCTGTAACTGGCAAAGGTTTGCCTGTCCTAAAAATAAATGATTAACTCCCGGTACAGAGGTCAAAATTTTAGCTTAAAATAACTCCAACAGGCTTGGATGCACGAATATGTTGGGGGAAATGATATTGGTTAATGATACAAGAGCTCTTGCTGAGTAGTACACGTCATTAAGAAAAATATTTGATGGACCGGCCTAAGAACTTCACCTGCACTTTTTAATTATTTCCCGCTAATATCCTCAAGGACTTAAAATATCTAAGAATTTTAACGTATCAGAATACAGATTGAAATGCAATTCTCAATTTTCAACGTCTTTTAACTATGAAGATCTTTACCGCAATTCCAAGGCCGATACATTAATTGGCCACGTTTTTACCGCTTCCAATTCGATTCAAACATTGCAACTGCACTTAACAAACATTGCAACTAGTAAATAACATGACGCGGGATAATTAACAACTTTCTTTTAAAAATCTCGTTAAACTTGACGAGGTTTTATTGCAAACTTGGTTTTGATTAATATATTTTTTTTATAATTACTGAAATTCTTTATTCCTACCTAAATTGGATTTCAAGAATCTGGGTGTAATTTCTTTCAAGAGTCACTCCTTCAAGCAATTCCTTTTAAAGATTAATTAACTCTTTCGTTTTCAATCAGTTTTATTATAGCATTAGAAAAGCAAACAAGCGACTGAATTGCTAAATGCTAACTTGAATCACATCTACCCTGAATAAAGAGTTTCATCGTGGTAGAAGTTGTAAATTAGTGGAAAATCATTATTTGAATCTCTAGCTGTAGGTACTTACTTATAACCACATAAACGCAACAATAAATCCGTACTTCAGCTTTTTGTGAGATAGTACTATCGCTATTAATTATCTATCTTCTCTTTAAATTACGCATACTACGCATACTCACGCCTTTTATCTCCGAAGGGGTAGGCAGAGGCGCAACTAGTGCACCCACTTTTCGCCAAGCGTATTCCGTCCCATGATGTGATAGAGGGCGAGCCTATCGCCATACCGGCACAAATTCCAGACTCCGGGCTGATACTGAATAGAAAAATCCAATATCACTTTGCCCGACCCGGGGATCGAACCCGAGACCTCAGCCTTGCAGTCGTACCGTAATACAACTACGCCACCGAGGCAGTCAGTTCTCTTTAAATTATCCTATATAAAAAATAGCAACCCAATGTATTTCCCATAAAACCATTAGGTATTCCTTCAGAGAGTTCTTATGTGTTTTCTTATTGTTCCAGGTCGGTCGTCTAGTACTAGGCGAGCTCGCGCACTGCCCGCGCTACCTCCGCGTGCTGAAGACCTTCCGCACCTACCACTCCTCGATAGCCATGGGCACCATGATCTCCCTCGGCTGCTCGCTATACTCCACCATGATCCTGGTCGATTCCATGTGCCAATAGGATAAGGCTGGGAAGTGTTGGGCTTAGAATCAGCAGACAGTCGAATACTATCGAATAAGTTTACCCCGAAGTTATTAAACTCAAAGTGATTTGAAGTTTTGTAAAGTATTTTTCAATAGAGTTTGCAGAAGGATGTCAATAAGTAGTTCTAACAAAATGTTACGAACATTACGTAGTGTAGAATTGTTTTATTCCAAGAAAAATATTCGCTTTATCCTGGAATACAATCAAGAAATTACACCTATTTACAAAATGTAAGAAGGTAATTATAAAAGTGTCACTCTTTCTGCAAATCGTATTGAAAAATGCTCTAATTTGATATAAGTTTTGAAGTCAGGTATAAATTGGGTTTATAGGTATTTATAACTCAAAAATCCTTGAGTTAAATTCCCGTGTAAAACCACCATGGTAAGCTAAAAATGCTGTCAAAACCTGTTCTATTGCCTTTGAATTCGCGCCAATGTCATAGGAATTTGAATATGGAATTCTTCGACCCGCCTCTATTTTGGTCGATGACGCTGTTCTGACCAAAGAGGATAGCATTAACTTGTACTCATTTTTAAAATCCTGATCCGGCAATGGGCACTGCATCTCATTGTTATTATGATGCAGTCCAAATAAAAAGTCGCCCAACTACAGACGTTGCGTGTCAGGTCCGCAGAATTATGCAGACCTGTCATGGCTTGCCAAAGGAATGGTATCTTCTGCTGCCTGGCACTTCCTTTCAAATCAGGCTGTGAAGTCTGTTATTACGCTTTATTTAAAAAATGTATAGTATTATCCAATTATTAAATTCGATTGACTTGACGGGTACAAATGGCTTGACGCGCTGGTCGCAGTTCCTGCACGGAACAAAGGAGTGTCATTATGAAATTTTAGTCGTTTAAGGTTAGGTAGGTTTTATTATTGAAATTAACGATTAAGTGTCTCTTAGACGATGTTGTTTAGCATGATAAGATATATGCAAACTGCGCTACGTGGATACTTGTGAAGGTACAAGATTATATCAATAATAGATACAGACAGTTTTTTTACAAAACCTCACAAAACGCTTGTTCTTAAATGAACATGCAATAAATACATCTTATCATGCTTAAAACATCATCTTCTAATTGAAGCTTAATTCGTCAATTATAATTATTTTAGTTTGTAAGTAGATGTATGTAAAGTGATGTTTGTTTTTGAAGCAAGGTGACGATTGTGGTCGCCGTTTGCCGTTGCATGGCATGAGACAGTGAGCTCTGGGAATTATGGAGGGATGTCAATTCCCCATAGATTTCTATGTCTACTAGTCTTCTAGCGTATGATTGCTTCAGACGCAAAATGGCATTTATTTATTAAGGTTTAACCACACAGTTGTGCAAGATGCAGGTGATGGTGACATCGTACTATGTTATGATAATATCCATAATACTAAGTACGCCCCCCCTCCTCGCCCCGCCTACATGACTTTGTGACTAAACCTTTAGCCAACGCACTTCCAGCCGTAGCTCGTATGTAGCCGTCGGCCGCAGCCAGCCCATCTTTAAGCTGCTTGATGAAACTCGTTGTTTGCTCTCTAATTTCCTGCACTACTGCCATAGTGTTAGCTCTAAGTGTAGTTTTAAGCAATGTACAGGACTTTTGCCAACGTGTAACATCATTTACGCAAACTCCTTAAGCAGGAAGTTACGAGGCATGCAACCCTTTGTGTGTTCACACTCGCACGATCTGAGTAACGTGACCTGCGATGCTCTGTCGATTTCTGTTTGAAATTTGACAGCGCAAATGGTTAACGCTAGATAAAGTTTGTTGTGATCACCGTGTTGTCTAGTCAGCAACGTTTACGACGCGTTCGTAAAATCGCAATGGATTTTTATTGTCGCGCTTGAAGTGTATATGGAACCGCGGCTTAACGCGCCGTTTGAACACGGCCAGCGATTGACGTGTTGAAATGACGGTTTGATGCCGCCTGGTCAAGCAGCTTAGGCCTTAATGGCGGAGGGTTCGTTATGTTGTTAATTATGCTGTAACAGTAGCGACATTTATTGTAAAATTATATTTGGTATAGTATTATTGATAATTTCATATATTCGTAAATGATCTGAGTGTTTATGTGCAAAATTATTTATTTGATATTTGGTGTGTGTGCGATAGAATATTTTGAAATCGTAAAATATACATACATATATACAATAATGAAAATGCGTTATTTATTTGCCTTTTCACAACACAACGATAAACTCCTACTTATTAGTGATTATAAAACCTTACTGCCTCGGTGCCGTAGTTGTATTACGGTACGACTGCAATGCTGATGTCTCGGGTTCGATCCCCGGGTCGGGTAAAGTGATATTGGACTTTTCTATTCAGTAAGTATCAGCCCGGAGTGTGGAATTTGTGCCCGATATGGCGATAGGCTCCCCCCCTATCACATCATGGGACGAAATACGCTCGGCGAAAAGTAGGTGTATTAGTTGCGTCTCTGCCTAGCCCTTCGGGGATATAAGGCGTGTGTGTGTGTGTGTGTGTGTATGTTATAAAACCTTTACAAACTACAATTTTAACACACAAGTTTTAAACTTAGTGCGCATCATAAAATGATTGAAATCCAATTACATTGTAGCTGGTTCCTAAAATAAATAAATAGTTGAAACCTAATATCAACCTCCATTGCACAACGTGCAATAGCGGGCTGGGAAAAGAAAGGAGTCGGGTTCGATTCCCGTAACAATTAAACATTTTTTTTTAGATCTATGATACGCAAATATTATGTCTATAGTAGGTTGAGGGTAATGTATCCGAAAGTGCCTTGCAGTTCTTTATACCCAGACACAACATTTGTATTCTATTATGGAATCCGGCCTGAGTGTATGACGTGAATAAGGACCAAATTTATTTAATTCATGAAGAATAGCGCTAAATTAAAATTAAGAAATAATATTATTACAATGAAAAAACGGATCAGTAAGTCCTAGTAATTTCTACTCATTACATCAAATCAAAAAAATACACGCTTTTTTTTATTTCACGGATAAAATGATTTATCACTACCACCCAACCTTCATGGACGGTTATGCCGAAGCCTAGACGGTTATGTTGGATTCGCCAGCCCTAAGACTCGGCGTTTGGCGGCGTGGAGCCGCCCGGAGAGATGGAAAATGTAACGCTACCGCCGCGCCACGCCCCCGGGCCGAGTCCCTAATTCTACCTATATACACCCTATGCACTACAATATTAACTTAAACTCTGCGATGTCTATTTTCGGCGCATTAACGACGGCTGCGGGTTCCTCTGACGGAAAGTGTCTAGTTGTCATCCGGGCTCATAAGGCCCCGCGCATCAAATAACGCCCTTTAAAGCGTTAACGATAGCGTGGCCTGAGGCCTGTAAGCCACGCTAGCATGCACAGTATGCAAGTCTCATTCAACTTAATAAAATTCAAGTAGATAATATATTACGCACTATGAAATAAAAACACAGACACTTACGCCTTTCATCCCCGAACGGATAGGCAGAGGCGCAAATAGTGCACCCACTTTTCGGCGTCCCATGATACGATAGGGAGCGCGCTTATCGCCATATCGGGCACAAATTCTAGACTCCGGGCTAATATTGAATAGAAAAATCCAATATCACTTTGCCCGACCCGGAGATCGAACCCGAGACCTCAGTATTGCAGTCGTACCGCAATACAACTATGCCACCGAGGCATTCTACAAACACTATAATGATTATAAATTACCATAGCATGGCGAAAGACAGCGCGTTTGATTAGTTTTAGTATAATTGATAGCTTCTATTATAAATCTTTGCCTAGTAATACAATAAACCAAACTTAGATCCCGAGAATAAGTAACAACTCATTAAAATTATAATTTAACTATTTCATTTTTCACAATATTTTTAATTATCAGACCAAAATTTACAGCGGTAAAAGAAACGAATCTGAGCTGCATAGCTATTTCCTTTGCCTTTTCGAAAAGAGGACAAAAAAACATATGGTTCTGTCATTGTCAAATGTCAAATATCGAAGCAGAAATGTCAACAATGGCCTTACGTGGTTATTCAGTATTAGAGTTTAGAAACGTTATTGCGTTATACAATGCAATCTAAATTATTTGCGCTGACCAACGACGCCGATAGCGAGATTTTATCATCGGTTTCATGTTTCAGTAATTACAGCCATGTTGTTTTTAGGTAGACGCAACACAACAGAGAAAATGAAGTGTGATCCCAAGAGGCATTTATACACAAAAATGATATTAGACAGGTGTAAAACAGTGCTGATACTGTCCAGTGTGGTGTGTATGTTAGCTGTAGTGATATCTTTACATAGGTTGTTAAGTTACGATGTGAAATTCACGAAGCCGTTTGCGCCCATACCGGATGGGCTGTATGGTAATTATTTGGAGCCCGTTTTGGATGAGACCCCGGCTCGAACGCTGCCGAAACATCGCGACACCGCCCGGGATGCTGAGGCAGTGGTGTCATTAAACGCAGCGCTCGAAATGAAACGCGTTGGTAAGTCGGATAAAGCTTTAAAACTATTTCAACACGCATTTGCGTTGTCTCCAAAACATGCAGACATATTAAACCACTACGGAGAGTTCTTAGAAGACACTAAAAAGGACATTGTGAAAGCAGACCAACTGTACACATTAGCATTAACAAATTACCCAGATCACACTGGAGCTTTGATGAACAGGCAGCGTACAGCAAGCATTGTCGAGAACCTAGATAGGGAGATGTTGAGAAAAATCGAAGAGAAACGAGATGCGTTATCATCAATACCAGAGAACAGTGCAGCACTACGTAGAGCTAAGAAGGAAGCATATTTCCAACATATATACCATACTGTTGGTATTGAAGGCAACACAATGACCCTACAGCAAACAAGAAGTGTATTAGAAACAAGAATAGCTGTATCTGGCAAGAGTATAGATGAACATAACGAGATCTTGGGCTTGGATGCAGCCATGAAATATATAAATTCAACACTATTGTACCGTTTAAGAGATATCACTATGGGGGATATCCTAGAGATCCACAAAAGGGTGTTAGGGCATGTTGATCCTGTAGAAGGTGGTCATTTCCGACGGACCCAGGTTTATGTGGGGGGTCACATACCCCCAGGCCCCATGGATATACGGCTCTTGATGACTCAGTTCTTAGAATGGTTGAATTCAGAGGATGCCTTGGACTTACATCCTGTAAGGTGAGTAAGATGATTTCATTATTGATTCCTATTGTACACTTTGAGTAATATAATATAAATGTATTATATAAAAAGTGTAATCTAATACCAATGAAAATTTGTTAAATGTCTAGGATCTCACCAAAATATTATGCTTTGTATATCCCAAGGATAACAATGGTAGTCTTACTAATATTGTAAATACAAAGTTTGTGAAAATGCTTGGATATTTGTATATTTGGATATTTGTTAGAAGTAAATGAAGGAACAACTAAACAGATTTGGATGAAATTCGGTACATGGGTAGATAATTTCCTGGGTTAATACATAGGCTACTTTTTATCTCCATAATTTGCTCCCATGTTTACAAATGGATATTTTACATTTGATTCTTTAAGTAGATGGCGGTGGCGGCGTACTGTGTTTTAGGGACCTTTGTAGCGGGAAAGGTTTATCACGCGGGCGAAGCCGCGAGTAACGCCTAGTGGTCTATAAATTTCTTTATTACATTTATTTTACTGTACAACATAATATTATAATAAAATTGTAGATTTACTGTAGTGGTACATTAACAAATCACTATTCGGTAGTTCAACAGCTGTCATTTTTTTTTTTACTAGAACCTTATGCGCCGCTGCGTAAAAACGATGTCCGCTTAATTGACAGGTGACGTCATGGCCGAATCTGACCAAGCAAATAATGACCGGTTAAATATTTTCAGTAAAAGATACCCGCTAGATGCATGGGACAGGTTTAACAGAACATAAAACAACTTTTGAAATAGTTGCCTGTTTGTTGGTTTGCTTAAATGTTTATTTGCATATCAAGCCAAATACAATCATTGGATTCAAAATCAAATAGAAAAATATTCAATTTTGTTTTTTGTATCATATAGGGTAGGTTTAGGAAAGATGGATTCATATGGACTTACATATTTTGTGTTACGGGCGGTATAATTTACAATAAGTGTTTACTGAATTTATTTATGTACATTTCAGATATGCAGCACTCGCCCACTACAAGCTGGTCCACATCCACCCTTTCATCGATGGCAACGGGCGCACCTCCAGACTTCTCATGAACCTGCTCCTCATGCAGGCCGGGTACCCGCCCGTCATTATAGCGAAACAACACCGTCATCTCTACTACCAGCATCTGCAAACTGCTAACGAGGGGGACGTCAGGCCGTTTGTGAGGTAAACTTACCATCAGGTGGATGACTTGATCGGTTAACTTGTTATAAAAATACTTAAACAGGAACCTCATATGGTACCAAGGAGTAAGAAATTATATTGTATGGAAAGAATCCTATTGTATATAATTTTTTTGAAAAGCTAGCAAAGTGTATTATATCCAACAGTAGAGTAGCTTGCGATAGTGGGGCTCTATATCAAAAAATTTTTGGGGGCCCTTCCATCGCTAGAATTATAGTTTCCTTAAGTATAGGCCATTCAGTTTGTGTCGCTCCACATATCCCGAGTTCGGAGTCCTATTATTCGGAAGCAAAAAAAGGTCTCCGAACTTTTGGGTGACCGCTTAAGTTTAGCGTATGGGCTAAGAGGGGCCCCTAGAGGTCGGGGGCCCCGTATCATTGATACGGCTGATACAGCGGTAGCTACGCCCCTAATATCCAATATGATATCTAAAAACCCTGATATGACAGTGAATGAAATACATAAAGCTTTTTAATGGAGGAGAACTGTCACCAGTTTTCAGCTATAGGATAATATTCATTGTATTAATTACGGCATGCTTTTAATTTTAGTGTTATGTACTAAAGTAACTGATTATTACTTCATTGTTATCATGTTCTTCATAAAGATAACTTTCATATACTTTTTGCATTTATTGATAAGAGTGTATACAAATATTGTGTTTATATGCTATTTTTATTACGAAATCACGATCATATTGTATAGATTATACCTTCAGTAGTCAGTACATAGTGACTTATATAGTCACAAAAGTGGTATATGTTATTACATCTCTGAATTGCGTCATATTTTATCTTACCTCGTAATAATGATCAAGCAAGTCACACGCCCAACGATATCCAAACCTGAAAACGTTAGTAATAGCACCCAAAACTTTGAAGTTTGAATGATTTTTTTTTGTTAATTTATTCTTGTCCATGGATACAAGTCCTTCAGACGCATACTTTGTTGTTTTTGAAGTGATAACTTCTTTTGGCGCACCCCACACAGATTTTTCCGTGGGTAGTAAGTTTGGCTGATCCGTCACGCTCTCAGGAGTCAGGACCGCCGAGTGTACCCGAGCGCGCACCGCACACAGATTTTTTATTAACGTCATTAAAACCATCCCTTACTAATAAATACATACATACATACATACATAAACTCACGCCTTTCTCCCATTGGGGTAGGCAGAGACCATGGAGCGCCAAATGCTACGATCCAAGCATACCTCTTTCGCTTCTTCTACAGTCATCAGTCTCTTCATACATGCTCGTCGGTTACGAGAACTTCTTATTTGGCCCTTCCTTAGGAGGTCGCCAATTTGGTCCATGAAGGTACGTCTAGGACGTCCCCGTCCGACACTACCACTCACTTTCGCGACATAGATTTCTTTCGTTCCTCTTCTTTCATCCATCCTTTCAATGTGGCCAAACCACCGAAGCATTCCTTTCTCAATCTTAGTCACTACATCTTCTTTCAATCCACATTTTTCTCTTATCACGCTATTCCTCATTCTATCACTTACTTTCAGCCCACACATACTTCTCAAAGCTCTCATCTCCACTGCATTTACCTTACTTACATGCTTGTTTTGCCACACCTACGACTCACTTCCATACATCAGTGTTGGCGCCAGGACTCCTTGGTGAATAGTACCCTTACTAATATGAACCTTAAATACAATGCGTAGAAGCTATAATTCTTGAAACGAATGCATTTTTATTTATTAACGTCATTAAAACCATCCCTTACTAATCTAATATGAACCTTAAAGACATTGCGTAGAAGCTATTCCCCCAGCGTTGGCACGGCACATTCTTTTTTCAAATTTTGATTTATTCTACTTTGGTTGTGATGACCATTGCATTTCTGACATTTATTAAAAACCAGATTAAACGTGCGTTGCTCGCGTTTAAAAATCTACTTTATGTGGTAGGCCTAAGATCGAATTTGTGTTTAGTCAATCAAAATTTATAATTGTTTGTTTCTTTTTAACCGACTTCCAAACGGAGGAGGCTATTTTAGTTTGACTTATCGACGACACTTATTGATGTGTTATTTGCAAGAAACTGTGCATCTTTTTAATACATCCGTGACGATAGCGCAATAAATAAATATTGTATTTAACCACATAAATGCTAGTACTTTTATACTGATAAATAAAGCAATTCGTGCGAAATTATTCCCCAACCATTCCAAAATATTCAAAAATGCACAACATTAATGTTCGACTTTTCACTTCTGCTGGCACTCCCGGAGTGCAACCCGTTCTTTTTTTTTATCCTTAGTAGTTCGTCGTAGTAAAGCAGTGGCTACCTTACCAAGACATTATTGAGGAGTTTTGGCGGCAACAAAAAAACAACTTGAATTCACTTCATTTGAGCCCTTTAATAGAACTATATTGGATAATATACCACCATAATTATGCAATATAACACTAAGTATCACCAAAATAATTAACTAAAATAAGAGCACCTCATGACATTTCCAAGTTCCCGCCAAAAACTCCTTTGGATTATTATAAATTACTAGATTGCCATTCCAGATTCATTGCGCAGTGCACGGAGCGGACACTGAACCTGTATCTATGGGCGACGAGCGAGTTCGCGCACATGGTGCCGGCGATAGGAGAGCCGCACATCCTCACCGGCGAGGGGTTCGAAGACGACATGCTATGACCGCGGTGACGCGCCACTACTAGCTCAAATTATACCTGCCAAGTTTAGGTATGATTTGTATGACATTTACGTAAGCTTATAAATCTTGATATTTTTTATGAAGCAACAATATTCTATCAAGTTTATTTGACGCGTTTCTCGATACTACAATTTATATCGCGATTAACCAATTCAACTCGTGCGGGAGATATCTATGGATAAATTATATGTGCGTGTCAATTTGCATCCGCTCGATTTTCTCAATTTTATTTAAATTCTGGCCAGTGTTTAATAATAACTATTTATCTATTTTCAGATAGGATTTAGCTTCCACTTGCCTGCGGGCGGGCAATTTTAAACCACGCATATTTGTTTGGTAGCGCTAGGAAGCCTTCTGAACACATGCTCCGTAGCTGCCATTGTGTATTGGAGTGAATATTGTTTAAATTATTTCTGGGTGGTAACAATTATGAGTAATGAATTTTCTGTGACACATTGTTACTTATAAATATATTGTAAGGGAATGTTGACATTTATCCTGAAAATAACTTATATTTTGTACCTACAAAATGTCGTATTCATTGAGCATCAAGTGACACTGTAAAATATTTTGTTTGATTTCATTGTGTTAACATATCTGGACGGATAATAAACTAGGAGAAATCCAGGGAGTCTAGAAGGGGATGCTAAATTATACTGACTATAATATGTGAATGAACTATATCATTTTTGAATTTCTTATGACCTGTACTATGTAAGTAAATTACCTAATTAGTCTGTTGGAGATTATACCAAAATTACAAACTAGTAAATATCATTTAATTTTCACTGCCCAAAAATAGTAATTCATGAAAACTATACATATTTGTACATATTGTAAATTCCGTTTCACTGTGATTTATCTTTGATTAATTAATATAAAAATGTATTTTAACTCCAATATCTGTAACCGAATTAGTAAAGTACATTCTAGTACTATAAATAATTTTAATCAACCTACCAGTAATTAAACTTTCCTACAAATAATTTAAATAAAAATGTTGAAATTTTAAAAAAAGAACACATTTTCTTCATTGATTTCTAGAAAAATAATTATTTAACGAAATATTTTTACTAAAAATGATACTGAATTAGCATTTGGTATAACCAAAGAGTATTTGTGAACTTGCTCCCCCTATACACGCTGTGTGTCTTATTTATTAGAAATCACTAGAAATGTTCTGTGATATTTGATTTCTTATTAGTGTGTAGATATAACAAAACGTTAAATTATTTAAATGTAAATAAGCATTTTATGTACGCTCCAATCGGAAAGCGAAAACAGGGAAATTAGTATTTATTGTTAATTTGGGGAAATTTTGATTGATTGACGCGATTCTTAGCATTGACAAAAGATGTATTAATCTTATAACACAATTTGCTATGAAATACTCATTTCACAAACAATAACAACATATTATTGTAACTCAGTTAAAAATGCTTACTATTTTAGCGTCATGTACGCCTGACTATTAAAATATTAGTTAAATCCATAATAACATAAGTAAATAATATGCGTATTGCAACTTAGTATACAATGAGCTCTCGTATGTGTTCGTTTTGTACTTAGCTTATTTGTGTTGTCTTCCAACATTGATTTGGTGCTGCAAGGGCAAGAACGACCTATTGCAGTTAATTTACAAGTCTATTGACTTTCCACCTTTAATATATTTTTATTGGTGAATTATAATTTTTTCGCAAAATACTGTCCGTTTTATAGTTTGTATTATATGTATAAAGATGAATTCATGAAGTTGAGTGTGTAATGTCAGTTAGGTCGTTTTTGCATGCGCGGCTTCCTTTGTGCATAATATTGGGGTGCATTTCTACACCAGTACAAAATACTATTCTAAATACAATTTCCTAATCATTGTATATGAGTGTATTATTTATTCTACCTAAACTTTATTACTGGGTTGAATTGTTCTATCACAGCGTATGCAACGCTCCACTACGCCCCACTACGTATACATTGAAACTGAATTATTTAAGTAGAGGCGCCACGAAGATTATAAAAAGGTGTATGGTTATATTATATTCGAATATAATAGAGGTGTTTTACCTGAAAATAAAACACATATTAAATACTTACCTTATTTGAAGCTTACTAGATTGAGATAGGCACTTCCTGTTTTCCGTTTCCTCTACCTTCCTTTTCATTTTATCTATCTGTCTCGCTCGCACATCCGTTCTCCCACCAGGCCACCGCCCCACCAAAGGTGTGCTCTGTGGTGGTCGGTGTTCTAGGAATCATTGAGTCGATAATCTACCAGGCAGAAATTGAAATGTAAGCTTCAAATAAGGTAAGCATTTAATATGTGTTTTATTTTCAGGTAAAACACCTCTATTAAACACTTGACCGTTATTTGAAGCTTACTAGATTGAGACGTGTCTGTTATCGCCTGGTGGGGCATGATGCCAATGTGATGAAATATTGATGATGATCCTATTTTGAAAGGAAATATGTTATGCCAAGTATACATTAGATTAGTTTAATAATCCATATGTGCGAGAAAAAGGATTACTTACAAATGTAAATACGCATCCAAAATGGTATTGTATGGACTATGATATTCGTATGTATAAAATGTTACGAGTACCTATACAGACATATACTCGAATTTAATCAGCTGCTTTAAACAAATTAACGATTTCACAGCTACTATTATTTTTAGATATTACTTCCTTACGTTAGAAACGGGTGAATGTATTTTGTGGTCTCCAGTAGAGACCTTTGCAAGAATCTCATCTGAAGGACAAATTATGAATCCCGTTTTTGGAAGCCGATCGTATGCTCCCTAAAGAATTCACTACTCCGTTTCTAACAATATGGATTTTACCTAGCCGGCTATAACTGTACGGGAGACAGGCTTTGGTGAACCTCTAATATTAATAAATAAATTAGTACAGTTTCCCAATCTACGCTTTTCTTCCAAAATAAATATAGTACCTACGTTTTACCCAGAATACTGGGTCCATATTCTTGTTCTTAGTTAGGTTAGGAGACAATTTCGCGCCTGATTGTCTATAAGTAGCAGTATCTGCTATTGAGCCATACATGGGCCATAGGATCAAATTTTTACAATCTACAGACAATTGTTTGGATTAGACTGCAAACAATGTCAAATCGTGAACTCTTCTGCCAGAGCAAAGAAGTAATAGCGTTGTAGTTGTCTGCGTGTCGCAAATACAGCATTTTCATTGTCAAGACTATTCAAAAGCGTAACTAACTTATCTACGTTCCATATCATAGATTAGAGTTCAGGATATGTTGGACGAAGGCGTGCGAACTTAGACTACCACCATTGTTATAATAATTCAGCGTGCAGAATGCAGACTTGTGTAACAAAATAATGTTGTAAGCAAATCCATTTACAACAAAACGTGCTAAACTTCGACCCGTGGGTTCTAAAGGCTCTACTTTATGTTTTTTTTTTTTTTTTTTTTTTTTTAGTTCAGTTCAGCCCTCGAGACCATACAACTTCATATTATCTTTTTGGTAGAAGGACGCCAGAAGATTATAAAGGTTCTATTTGAACTTTAATCTACCCGTCAACGCCCGCTTATATATAGCTATAAGCTAATTTCCTTATATTAATGGACACCTGTGTCCATCGCGGGCGTTGAAGGATTAAATTCCATGACTACCCCCACATTTCCATACTTTCAATGTCATCGCTTGAATTTTGGGGGGGTGGGAAGTCGGTCACCGTCTATCAGGTGTAACTAAGGTTCCTTGATCGTGATCCGGGGCGCCAGCGCTCGGGTTCTAGGGTCTTATCTCCAGAATACTCTGTCCCACCTCGGTATAACCAGGAGGACAATATCAGATTCTGAATTGAGGTGCTGTAACACTAGGGATGGAAATAGTCCGACTCGTGGGTAAATCCAGTTTCTGGAGAATGCATCGTGGTAAATCGCGCGAACGTCGTTCAGGTGCAAAGATACATAGTTGCTTACCACCTTCGCTCGTTCTGACGCAAATAGATCTATCACGGAAAGCCCAAACTTTTCGATATTTTCTGTACACTGAAATAGATGCCAGCCTGGGGCACGTCCACAAGGCGACAATTGGTCTGCGTGACTGTTGTACATTCCTGGAATGTATTAAATTTCGAGAGTGATCTGGAAGTTGTCCAGAATATGAAACAGTTCTTTGATTAACTGAATCGAGGGTCTAAGGGTAAGACTTGGTCCCCCCCCCCCCCCCTCGTTTCACAATAATGCTACGTCTTGTTGTCGCATTGTACTAGAACCTTGGGTACGCTCAGATATTGGTCTTGTTAACTTATGACCTTCAGTATTGTGAGCAGCGCATTGATTGCAATGGAGATGTCGTTCTTGTTTGATCCATAAGCCCGACATTGGGCGGCTGTCGAGCTGAGCTCCCCACGCTATACCTGAGGCGCCTCTGGCGGAAAATTATGTGGTCAACGGTGGTTGATAATGGAACCGAGAAGACACATGGCAATTTGGATGCCACCATTTTAATAACTCGCGCACCTCCATGGTTAGAACATAGGTACAGCCAGGAGCTTATTTAAAGAGTTTGTTCAAAAAGATACGAATGTTTCGAAAATTAAGCCTGCTCTGAGGGACAGTTAACACTGGCAAATTTTAGAAGCCCAACCAGACTATTTAGTTGCTTTACTGATATCGTGGCCTTTCGCAGTAAATCCAGTACTTTTTGTGTTACGAGGAAGATCTTTTCCGGTGGCAATGATTGCTTGTTCAACCATGGATACCACAAAACTCATAGAAATATAAGACTTTTGCAGGTGGACGTGACTAACTTTTGTGAATTCGTTCGCCAACCTAATAAATGTAAACGGTCTAACACTTTTGGGTGTGGACTCGAAGAATTTGCAAATCTTAATTGAATAGCATACTTTGGAAAGAAACAAGTATTCGAACACGTTCAAGTCTTAAGGTGTGTGCCACCCATTGATTAAAGACGCAAAACCTTTGGCTGCAGAGTCCAAACGGCAGGCAGGTCATTTTCAGTCATTTCCGCGGTAAATAAATCGCAGAAACCCCAACGTGATAGGTAGATAGGCTGGTAGAAATAGGCCTGGGAAAGATCTACTTTACAAAGCCAGTCGCCTGGTTATAGGAAGTCTGAGACACTACATATGTTTATCAACCTGAAGGGTTCCGTGTAAACACAATTGTTTAACATTGACAATTTGTCGATTACTGCCCTCGTTCTTGGGAATCAGAGACATTGTCGATGTAAAGGTTGGAGACCAGTGACAACCATCAGAACACTTTTAAATAACATCTCCGTAATAAATGCACACATTTCTAGAGATTCCACTGTTACAAATGGCTTCCGTAAATTAGGTAGAGCAAAAGGGGGTTTTTTCTCAGAAAAGGTATGCGATAGCCTGTTATTATGCGCAGCAAGGTGTCTGACGCTCCCAGCTACTTCCATCGATCGACAAAACACTTCAACTGGCCCGCTTTGAAGTAGGCAGAAACCCCTCTCTTTTACCGCTTGGTAGTCGTGGGCCGTGTTGGGCTTCTTAGTATTCTTGACCGGCTCTTGTCACTGTTTACCAC
Source organism: Sphinx pinastri (assembly GCA_947568825.1). Lineage (NCBI taxonomy): Eukaryota > Metazoa > Arthropoda > Insecta > Lepidoptera > Sphingidae > Sphinx > Sphinx pinastri. The sequence continues at coordinate 2,027,691 of OX387617.1, forward strand.
CACGTGGACAAATGAATCCATGTGTATTATGTCTATCACCACATTGACCACTATTGTTATTACCGTTACCTTGTGGGCGTCGGTAATGTTTACAGATAAAAGTGGAGTGGTTATGACTACAACTCTGCAGGAGTGTGTGCATGGCGCAGTATAACATGCATGATGTGCACCCTACGAGGGTACGAAAAAAAATTATGCTGACTCCTGCGAGGGGTTGTGATTGGTAATATTAACCCACTTTTGCGAAACAGGTTTATAGCCACTGCCTTTATTTGGAGGTAAAAAACAGTCTTTATAAAACCTCCATTTCTAAGACCACAACTCTGCGAGAGTTGTGTGCATGGCGTTGTACAACATGCATGAAACGCACCCTGCGAGGGCACTGAAACAATTTACCGACCCCTGCGAGGGGTAGTGATTGGTAATATTAACCCAGTGTTTGTGAAACAGGTTTATAGCCACTGCCTTTATTTGGAGGTAAAAACCGTCTTTATAAAACCTCCATTTCTACGACCACAACTCTACGAGAGTTGTGTGCATGGCGTTGTACAACATGCATGAAACGCACCCTGCGAGGGCACTGAAACAGTTTACCGACCCCTGCGAGGGGTAGTGATTGTCTTTATTTACCCTTTCTAAGAATAATGTGCATGGTGGTCAAAGATCAGTTGTAGGAAGTCGGAAGGAACCTTTTGATATTCCCCTTCCGAAAATAGCTCAACTATCTTGTTATGTAACTGCTCTGGTACTATATTGTCGGAGTGACGAGACCATGTGATGAGATCAGTCAAATTCTAAATTCTTAATCTGTAAGACTTCTTGTTGCTTAAGTATGCAAATTGTCAGAGCACCGTAAGCTTTATCAGCATAAGCTAAATACCGTTGTGTATTATATGATTTGCGCCTCTACGTACTTAACCTCAGACCACTCACATTTGTCGGAATGCTAAAATTTTAGCAGCTTAAAGTAACATTCAGGATTCTTCAGAAGCTAGAAGGATCCTTTAATTTAACCTGAATTTCAAACTTAAATTAATTAAGGTCGCTAGATTTTACGCCGTCCGGCTCATAATCATAATATAATAATCTACAATCCTGATCCAATAATATGTCCTCATCAGTGTTATTCAACTCCTGTTGGGCTACAACAAGTAGGTATTTCTGGCTGCTGCTAGGGCAGCCTGTATTACAGACATAAAAGCGATTGCATTAGTTTTACCCCGCCGTTCTCTACTATAGCGGTGCTGACGAGGATCTTGGATCGTTGGAATCAGTATTATAACTACTATCGTCACTAGGAAAGGACGACCTACTCTTTGTTTAATGACGACGCAATGTGGTTCTCCGGCGGGAATCGAACCCCGGTTTCCCGCGCAGGGATACTGACCACTATACTACCAAAGATCCATCTTAATCAATGACTAGTGAGTACTAGTACTTAGTAGTACAGCACTTTTCCTAAAGAATAAAATAATATATTTGAAAACGAACGGTAACACCGTTATAATTATTTCTTTTTTTAAAATAGTAATATATGAAAAAGTATAAGGAAAGGTATAATTTATGCAAGTTTTCTTACTTACGGTTTAGACCGAAAGAAGTCACTAAAACACGGCAGTAAACACTTTTATTACTTATTTCACTTTGTATATTGAAACTGCACCGTGTTTTAGTAGACGACTGCACTCAACGGAAAACTTGACGCCAATGATTCCTAGAACACCGACCACCACAGAGCACACCTTTGGTGGGGCGGTGGCCTGGTGGGAGAACGGATGTGCGAGCGAGACAGATAGATAAAATGAAAAGGAAGGTAGAGGAAACGGAAAACAGGAAGTGCCTATCTCAATCTAGTAAGCTTCAAATAACGGTCAAGTGTTTAATATTTGAATCGACTTAATATGGACCTAGCTCTTAACGTGTTCCAGAACTTAGTGCCATAACGTAATACCACCACCATACCAGCCCTGTATTATATTATACTGCCCACTGCTGAGCACGGGCCTCCTCTACAACTGAGAGGGTTTTAGGCCTTAGTCCACCGCGCTGGCCTAGTGCGGGTTGGCGGACTTCACATACCTTCGAAATTCAGAGAACTTCTCAGGTATGCAGGTTTCCTCACGATGTTTTCCTTCACCGTTAAAGCGAGCGATAATTCACAAAGAATACCTACACACATAACTTTTTGAGAAAAGTCAGAGGTGTGTGCCCTTGGGTTATGAACCTGCGGTTTCCGTCTCGGCAGTCCGTTCCACTCCCAACTAGGCTATCATAGCATAATAACTCGGCCGTTAATGGGTTGCATCTTCTTTAGGGGCTACTTCGCGAATTGTTATTACAGTTTTTTTTTATGAATGGCAAGTTGTACCGTATGAAATTATAAATCTGATAAACGAAACGATACTCTCCTTACCTTCACGATCAACAGCGAAGTGACGACTGTGCGATCTCGAAGATGGCGCTCGTTTAAAACTCCGCACACACGTAAAACAGGCTTGATGCACAAAATCATGCCACTAACACCAACTCTATCGGTTTGCTACTTTAATTGTACAGAACTTGAACATTAAAGTATAATATGGAAAAACTTGGATTTCCGGGACAGAAGAATTAAAACTGAGGCGACACATCGACGAAACTAGCAACTAGCAAGTGTTGCACAAACATGCAAAGTAGGGAGGCGAGCGGGTGTGAATTTAAAAAAGGAATTTTCCCGTCATCCAATTATTGCCAATATTCTAAATTCAAAAAAATATAACATGGCGAAACCATTCGGCTTAAAATGATTGTGATTAAAAAAGGAACAAAATAAAAAACCTTGTCAATTTCGATTAATTTATTATAATGTGCGATGTTAAAATATGTTTATTATAATAAAGCATTTTAACTAAATTAGAGCGCGACGCTCCGCACCTCGTCCTTCACTTGTCCTTTTGACGAACACTATACAATACCAATTCATTTGAAGGCGAACATTTCCACGTCTCGTTAGGACTCGGCTGCACACGGTCGCCTAACATTTACACAAACGCCACTATAAAGAACGATTGGTCTAAGGTGGCCGGTCTGAAGTTAGACACGACACGCGCCTTCTGACAGCCAAAATTAGTAAACGATATTAATCCACATCTCTGGAGCGATCGCGGTCATTAACCAATTAGAAAGAAGCTTAATTTAATTTACATTTTCAGAATTGACTTTCAGGTATCGATCATTTATTAATTTTGGCTGTACATCTTACCGGCCAATCTCTAGGAACAATAACTTTGCCACTAGTGACTAACTTCAAGGCTACCAACTTAACGCCGTGCTGTGTGAAAACTACGCATACAGCGAGCGACCGTGCTTAGCTCCCGTTCCATACAAAAAGAGATTTCGTTCAGTACATCGGCTCAAGCAGTGACTCTGATACAGAGTACCGATTTAGTTTGTTTATTTAATAATAAGCACTACCTAATAACCTCTTTGTAAGCTACAGTATACATTTACCTCCGAGGGTCCACACAACATAATCGCCAATCAAACGTTAAGGATTTACTGAAGACTCATATTTTACATTTAACAAGAGTGACGGATTTTAATTTCATACTGGATGGCACACAAGCTAAAGCTATGGTGCACGTAATCACAAATGGTCGCACAACTTTCAACCAAGCATGCAATTTATTTTCCATTTTCGTTGCTCAAGACCCAAGAGGCTACTGTTCAAAGTGAATAGGCCTAGCACCAACGAGCGCAGTTAAACTACAATCATTCCGAGTTAATATTTATTTCATACTATCGATAAACATTGACGTTATTACAAACAATAATTTTGCGCGTTGGGATGCTTTCATTCTATATTACAATTGACAACTACAAAATGTAAAATACGTAATGAATATTGAGTATACTAAACTGAACTATGGACGTCATATTAGGATAACAGAGCAGACATTTCAGACAATGCTCAGTATTTAGTACACAAAATGTAATATAGAATGATAGGATACCACATACAAACTGCTTAAAGGCCTCGCTCATAAGCGCAAGCGCGTCACATACTCAATTATCACAACATAAGTATTACAAAAAAATAAAAGAAAAAATATTAAACGTACTGACTGGAAAAACTTACAGTTACATAGTCTTCCAAAAGTTTTAATTTAGAACCAAATCGAAATTTTGTCAGTTTAAAATTTGTTATTCCTAAAATATTGTTCCGTTACAGTGTCGTGTAAATACGTGTTCTTTATATTACAATCTGCCATACCTTTATTGTTATTCATGTACTGTTTCCAAAGTTCAATTAATTATTTATTGTACTTCACCTGGCCGCACATTTGTAAAAAATTGTTGTGCTATATAATAGTAGGGTACAGCTGAAAATCAGTGCTGTTTAACAGCGTATACTGAGCTGGCAACCCTTCTACCACACATATCGCAACAAATACTTACTATTGTTTTTTGTGTCTTTTTTATTAACTTTTTTTTTTTTTGTTTTTGTTATGTGTGTGTAGAAAAATAAATGGTTTAAATGGTTTAAATGGTTTTAAGAACTTTTACTATTTTTATTAATTAATTAAAAAACGACAAGTTTTACGTTTTTTTTACGACGATGTTTTGCAATGATAATGTAAAGATAAATTATAATATGAAGTAATGTCTGTGTATAGAATTTATTCCACCAGTCCTTGTCCATTACTCATTTGATCTCTCACTACATATCGATAAAGTCAATCTTTGCTGTTAGGACTTTGCAATCGATTAACAATTCGATTCTATGCGATTTAACGATTATTAGCGAATAAAAATCATATTCAATAGTCACGATTATTTAAAAATGGTTAAATCAAGAGCTTTGTAATAGTAGATTTGCCCCACATACTATTATCTCGGATGAGCATAAGCCATAAGTTGAAATCATAGCCGTTGGCAACTAAACTATTTAAATAAAAGTACACCAAATTGGCGTCTATTTTCCGTATTTCGAAATTAGTCTTACTTCCTTTCATCTTTAGTTCGAAGGTTCAAAAGAAAAGGACAGCAACATACGAAATAAGGATCGTTGTGTTAACATTGTAAAACAAACTGGTTTTCTGTCTTTATCTGTCAATAGGTTGAGAGAAAGAGACGACACGCAGTTTGTAATCGAGTTATACCTTACCATCGCAGCTGTTACTACAATCTTCCGTCTCCCTCATTCGATATGTTGAGAGTAAAAAGGACGGGTAGAGGTCGATAAACATCGCTAATTCGTTCAGTTACGAATACAAGTTTAATCATGTTGAACAATCTAAGCCATTTATTTAAAGAAAATTTCAATGTCTGTCGGTAGGTCGATGTTTCTTTAGTTTTCTGGCTGTGCCAAGTAGGAACAAAGCTCCAATATATTGCTTCAGGAAATGGAATAGAAATTCCCCATTAAGGTCTTCGGTAGATTCTCCTTTTACACATACTTGAAGCCAAAAAATATCGATAACTATGTATTGGTTTACAACCCTAGTAGAAACATTTGAAATATTATAGTGGAATTTCCACTCTCACTCAAAGGGGCAGTTATAGCATTTTACGGAAAAATATTGACATAATAGAGAAACTATGCCAACAAGGCCAATATTTGGCAAATACGGAATACACGAGCAAAATGCTATATGCCAACATTCGAGGCCAACTAACGAATCCTATACTCAAACTAAAATAGCTAATACTCGTCAAATAGCAGCCAAATTAAAATAATCTCAATTCATCTCAATGGAATTTTTTGTAAATAGAAAAACAAAATATTTAAAATCCAATTATATTTTCAATACCAGATGTTTAATTTTGTCATGGATTTTACAATTGATTAGTCATGGAGCTCGTACATAAGCATTTCGTCAATTTTTTATCTGACATTAATAGCTCCTGTTTTAAATTATCTCCCTTACTTATAACCATTTTAATTGAGGTGTAGTATCTCTCTCTTTTAACCATTTTATTTAAGTTAGAAAGAGACAAAACACTAGTTAAAGTAATAAAAAAATGTTTATAAGTATGGGGTATTTTTTCAACATACGTATTATATTAACTTTATAATATGGACATTTTGCGACGGTAGCAATAACAAGCGAAATGGCAATAGATATGTTATCAAAACGTAGTCTACACGCACTATCGTGTCAACGGCATATTTCATACATTAACACAAATATGGAGGTATATCCTCTTCCGTATTACTCTAATTATACATTTTACGATAAATAAGGACACAGTATGAAAGGTAGGAATATCGAAGTCTTTCGTGCAAACTTGAAAATCAACAAAACTGAATATATCGATTACATTACGCACTTTTCGGAATCGATATATTCGATAGAAAACTAATTTATCCTTCCTCCCTAACACACATTGCGTTATATAAATGTTATACAGTTATATTTCACAACGATCCGAGTTTTACATTACCGTATTCAAAATAGTGGACACCAACCGTCATGAAAGAAACATAGTACAACTGACGCCGCCGTTAATAACCGCTCTGAAGTTAGTCAGACTTGTCCACGCCTTTGTACGAAGACTGACACGACCCGTGACTAACTTCAGACTGGCGCCAGTTGTACGCAACTCATTTTGTACTTGCACATCATTTTACGTTATAGGCCATTAGTGGAGTTAAATGCTCAAAGAAAAGTCAGGGTTAAACTGGAGGGGAAAACTCAGTTTTATTAATAAACTAAATGTATCGCACCATTTTGCGTTTAGAATTCACAAGTCGATAGTTCGAGGTTGTCGAACGTCGATAATTTTTTATCGATATTCGACCGCCTCCCTGTCGATAGCCGCGAAGCACTTAGCCATCCAACTGAATTGTATTGAATAGAGTCCACAAATTCCGTATCGACTATCGACAAATCTCAAAACCAACTTCCACGTACAAACCAAAGTCAAGTTTGTGCATACATCCCCTATAGTAAACAGTCTCAGTTCACATCGTTTCGTCTATACTAAGCATTAAGAGATAAAATATCGAAAAAAAAACACAGTCACAACTTGGTCGATGGCAAAACATAGTGTAAAAGCGGTTCAGTAGGCCAGCTACACACATTCCTTACATATCGAACACTGAATTTTTAGTTTCAATACTGATTAATTATTTTTACACACTGGAAATTTCACATATATCAAGTTGTGACTCGACACGACCGCCGGACGGACGCGAATGCGAGCGCAAGCACGAACACGAACACACTCCCGCGGCGAACATTGCATCAACGTAAATTCCACGACAGTTTTGTACAAAAGGCAAGAAAACAAACATGCAACTTCGCGACTTACAAGCAAAATAAATATGTCGACAAATCAGAAACCCAATTGTGATTTTCATCTTTCGTTAGACGCGCAACTTGACTTTAACGAGCTGGGATAGCCGTGAGGCTGAGCCTGAGCTGAGAGGTAGGCAGCACAGCATAGTTACAGCTAATTACAGTAGTTACTTTCTATATCTCAGATTTGCGTTCCGTAATATGCTGCGGTTAAAGCTGGAATTTAGAAAGAACATGAAAAAGTTTGAGCACGAATTACCTAATTTTGATGTCACAAACCAACAAAACGATTACGTGATAGAACATGTCGGGTTCAGTTAGTTTTTGACTTACTCTTATTCATAATTTATACGTCGACAATCCTGCTTTGTCGCATCACCTACATCTCAACATATGCTCAGCCGTACGACTTAGCTACAAAGCACGAACTATCCTGATAAATTACTGCAGTCCCCTTGCGAGTTACTGTCATGTAAGTCGCGACTCGCATTTCCCTATCCTTCAAAGCTACTGTCTGACCCAGCACGTCCATAGCTACAGTGCCAGCTCAGCTCGTACAACTGACGTGGCATGTTAGTGTAAAACCGACATTAGTGACCAACGTTACTGTGTCGCGTCCGGGATCAACCTGTGCACATCCGCTTTCAAACAGGCCGGCATAATTGTGTCGATTGGCGAGAGATCATCTCTCGTCAGTCAACACTCTATGGACCCCACCCCACTTACCATCAGGAGCAGTGGGGGTCGCCTGACCGTGCCCGTATAAAAAAATGTTCGGTTCGCATTCGCTAGTGATGTGCCGGCTAGTGGTGTCGCGAGAGCGGAGGCTGTATGCGTCGCGAGATGTGTTCCTCCTGGGTCATCTTGGCGCGGAACTCCGCGACCAGGTCGCGTGACTGCGCCAGTACTGCGAGCTGTTCGTTCAGAAGCTCCTCCCATTGCGTCGCGTACGCTGTAAAAAAATCAAGCAATATAATCAGTAAGGGTGCATACAAAACTGCATTTTAGTAAGTAAAGGACAGTATGGTGGCTTCTAAAACAATTCCAAATAGATTTTTCCGTTTTCGAGAAAAGCCAGCATAATTCACTTATAATTAAAAAAGAATTTTTTATGCAATTAGTACCCTGACCAATAGTTAACATTATATAACTCAGTATAACCGTAGTATAAAGCAGTTGAATGACAATGACAAAATTTTATGATCAATTTATTTTCATGTGCTTAATGTGAAATAGGCTATCTTCAGATTAACAGTTTTGTACAGTCAGCAGCATAAGTAGCTGAACAAATACAAAATTTCAAATCGCCTACATACTTTTTTGGTCTTGCTAATCTTTTTTTTCTCTTCACAAAAATAAAATAAAAGATATTTACTTTACTTCAAACAAAGAAAAAAAGGTTTCAGTTTAACTTAACGCGTATATAGGCGATTTGAAATGTTGATTTTGTACAGATATTTATGCTTCTGACTGTACACTAAAAAAATAGACAAATATTGTTTGATACAACATAAAATAATTAAAATACTATCAATCAATCTCTAAATGAACGATATTAGTTTTCAAACTATCAAAAATTGTATGACTGATATGTCCCACTATATTACTTTGTTTTGATTAGTTGCAACAATGTATTTTGTAACAAGAAAATAATAATCCACATTTTAATCGCGATTTTTCCCTTCATAAGCGGCAATTTAGACAGATAAATATTTTTGATATTCCATCGTCAAAACATTATATCACGGAAATCGATACATTATACAAAACATTCCCAAATATTATTTTGGCAAATATATTCCAAAAACCTGTCAATCTGAACACAGCCTTGCGAGTTAATAACACCGTTTCCATTATGAGCGACAGCATTGGCATTAACGTATCAAAGCGTTTGATCGCGCTCGAGCCGCGGACCGACACATGTTCGTTACAATGTTGCGAGTTACGGTTGCGCGCCACACCTAGCATCCTGACACGTCGCTTGCCAACGCCGTTGCTCGCGAGGAACCGAACGCGCTTGCGCTGCGAGTGCCACACATCTGCAACATGCACTCACACTGTAGCAACACGACACGTGCAACACAAACGCGAACCTCACTCGCGGTACAAGCTTGCAACACGAACACAAACATTTACACAAATAAAGATTTTTTTTTTAATAATTATTCAATAAATTGCTATAGTATTCATACATTTACAATACACAATAAGAAACGGACACAAATTCAGACTATTCCCGCTTCATACCCGCCACTACATTTCCAATACACCAAGATCTCACGAAGTAAACATTTTATAAAACGCATGCTCACGCCTTCTATCCCCGAAGGGGTAGGCAGAGGCACAACTAGTGCACCCACTTTTCGCCAAGCGTATTCCGTCCCACGATGTGATAGGGGGCGAGCCTATCGCCATATCGGGCACAAATTCGACTCCGGGCTTATACTAAATAGAAAATTCCAATATCACTTTGCCCGACCCGGGGATCGAACCCGAGACCTCAGCCTAGCATTCGTACCGTAACATAACTACGCCACCGAGGCAGTAAACATTTTATATTTAATAATAATGTTTATTTCGTGAGTTTTGGATACATGAATTGAATAATAAGTCATAAGATAAATAACGTTAGATAGAAAGGGTTAACAGGCATATTACTTTGTGTGTATTACCATCCTTTAGTGAACAGTATCAGGTATAAGACATTGGGAAGTTAACTAAGGCCGGGTTGTTTAAAGTTAAGGTTATTATCACAGTGGCGAATTGCAAGCGAATTCACAGCGAGGGCAAGGCGCTGCGCGTCCAGTGTAATGAGAACGTTATCTTTACTACTTTTCCAATTTGGTTTTGAATTCAATAACGAAATGTAATTTTGAATGACTCTAAATTGTCGCATATAATAGCAACAACTTACCATCTTGATCGTAGTCGACGTCCCTGGTGATAGCGAGCAGCTGGTTGCAACGTTGCAGCGCGTGTTGCAGGTAGTCGGAGATGGCCTTGTGGTTGTCCAGCACTTCCTCCTCAGCGCGCTGGAGTTCGTCAATGGCCTCGTGGAACGTGTACATCTCCGCTGACATGTCACCCTCCTGGAAATTAACCAGTAGGATTTGAGTAAAATTTACTACATGGCAAATAATGAGTTTTCGGTAGGCGAAGTCGAAATGTAATGTTACAATACAATTGCAGTGAGTTAGCCGTCTTGAAGATAGTCACAAGTGGCGACAAATTTATTGCTTCCAGAGTGGTTAACAATAGAATGTGAAAAGGGCCAGTATAGTACCTAACTTCAATCCGCCCATATTTGTGCGACCGAACTCTCGCAACACTGAGGAATATAAATATAAATATTGATATTGTCTTACTGCATATTTAATTACGAAATACCATCATATACGTACATTGAGTGACCTGAGATGCGCAAGATCATCATGAGCGGGCTGCATATCGTGCAGCTCCTGCATATCCACATCCCTAGGCGGGGAGTCAGCTCTTCTCGGGTCCGCGGTTCCCAACTCCTTGACGCGATCCGCATAACGCAGCGTGTTGAGCGAATGTTCACAGGAAGAGAGAGCGGGCGAGATCATGGCGATCATACACGTGCGGGACTTGTCCCCGATGAAGCTGTCGCGCAACACCTGCGTGAGCTTGGACACGCGGAAGGGCAGGTGGTTGTTGCCCTTCATGCCTAGCGCGCGGATGCACTCCTTCAGTGCGAGGAGGGATTTGTTGATCTCTGCACTCTCCATACCTGTAATATACACACACATAATGATATGACTTTGATCCTTATTTGTTTAGTGATTTCCAATAAGCCTCATTTATATGGAGCAATTTTCTCGCCCGTTTGCAGGCGAGAATTGAAAACTCGCATGTGATTATGTCGTACAAGAATCGCTTGAGACACTTTTTCGTTGTCAACTGTTTACACGAAAAAAATTTTTCTCGAACGTGCGCGTATCATACAAATAGTTCTGAATGGCAAAAAACTAGTATACTATTATTGCTTAGACGAGGCGGGTATTGCCTGCCAACGCGAAACCGGGCAGCTTTTTTATATCCTTTCTAGGAATCTCACATGCGTGGCGAGAAAATAGCTCCGTATGGTGAAGCTTTAGTCACTCGTCTCTGCTATAGTGTATGTGAAGGGCACAGGCAAATAACAGGGAATGTCACAAATATATTTTTTTATAGAATCATATCTTTGTCTGTGGTATTTTGAATTTCAATCATTAGAATTTTAAAAATTTAACAGATTGCGGCAAAAATGCAGTTTTGTCTATGGCCAAAACGAAAAGAATTGACAATGTCCATAAAAATAAAATACTCTCTCTCTTGTCTCAATAAAAATAATATACTTTTAAACTACAATTTTGTTTAATTAATTAGGACATTCCCTGTTATTTGGCTGTGCCGTGGATGTGATGTGTTATGTGTACGCACGCGTCTGCCGGTTGGCGGAGGAGGTGTCGGCGCCGCGCTCGTTGCCGGCGAGGTCGATGAGCGAGAACTTGCCGTGCACGCGGTGCATGCCGGGCGACCGCACCACGATCTGGAACACCGCGTGCGACCGGGACGAGTTCGAGTTCGCAGACGTCTGCAACAACACCGTACACAACATACATTATCACACATCATCTATATATATATAATAATAACTTCTACAAATAATGCACTGCTCGAGATCGTCACTGCATTTTAGAGCCACAGCTCACACCAAACTTAATGTAATACCTGAAGCTGCTTTCAGTATACTAAAATAATAACGCAGCTCGTTCCTAACTGCATTCTTAATATTGACCACAGATATGTACGAAAGTCTCACCTGTCCCGAGGTCCTGGCAGCGTTCCCATGCTGGATGAGCTTGAGCACCTCGTCTACGTTGTCCACCACTTTCTCCGTGAGGCCCACTATCTGCACCTGCTGCTTGCCGTCCTCCAGCACTCGCAGCTTCGCTTTATCCGCTAACAAATCGAATACCTGCAATAGGGAGGTGTTTCACAATATAGCTTGCGACTATCGATATAACATCGATTTATCGATATTTGGTTACTTTTAGTAGTCAGTATAATATTGTTAATGTATCGATATATCCCGTCAGAAATTATGAGTGCTATAGCGAGCCCATAAACGCCAACATGCCAGAGGAATCAGGGATTTTTATCGACCTTTACGGGGGAGACCAATTTGGGGAGGTAATTAGGTTTCTAATAAATCTTGTTGCACAGAACAGAGACCAGAATACGATCAAAATGAAACTACTTCTCGTCAAGTTTTGAGGTAAATAGTACGTCAGCAGTATAAGTATCTGTACAAAATCAAAACTCCATATCACTATATATGCGTTAAGTTAAACTGAAACATGTTTTTTCTTCGTTTGAAGTAAAGTAAATCTCTTTTATACTATTTTCGGGAAGAGAAAAAAAAGATTAGTAAGAAGACAAAAGTTTGTAGGCAATATGAAATTTTGAATTTGTTCAGCTACTTATGCTGCTGACTGTACCATCACTGTTGGAGCGGCTAATTCAAGTCGTAAGTAAAATAGGTGTGTACCTTCCCAGAGTATATCTCGAAGAAGGAGGCGGATACGATGAGGTTGAGCGGTTTGTACTTGGGCGACTTGAGGTACGCGAACACGTCGCGCGCCGCCATCGCGTAGATACCCTTCTTGCAGTCCTGCGTCTTGCCCTGAAATTACAACGTATTGTTACAATAAATAATTTTATGCTTGATACTAAAACTCCCGAAAGTGGACGATAGCCTAGTTGGGAATGGAACGGTCTGCCGAGACAATGTCCGCAGGTTCAAAACCCAAGGCATACACCTCTGACTTTTCGAAGTTACGTATTGTTTATCAATTATCGTTCACTTTAACGGTGAAGGAAATCATCGTGAGGAAACCTACTTACCTGAGAATTCTCCATAAGAATTTTGAGGGTATGTGAAGTCTGCCAACCCGCACTAGGCCAGCGTGGTGGACTAAGGCCTAACCCCTCTCAGTAGTAAAGGAGGCCCGTGCTCAGCAGTGGGCAGTATATAATACAGGGCTGATTGCATTGCAAAACTCCCGGTACATGATACATTTTCTGACATGACAACGCGACTAAATCGATAGTAACCGTAGTGTAATGGAGTGAAAAGCGATCGATGTTAAATTATTATCGATACTTCTCTGCATTAAGTATTAATATTTAGTATCAAGAATTTACCTTTTAAAATCACAGATCAAAGCATCTCTTAAAGCATCCTTCTTAAATTAGTATTTTTTTTTTCATATCGATATTATGTAAAGTACCGATATGCAAAATATCGATACCCTCTCGATATCGATTAGAGTCGTACCTGGAAGTCGCCACCCATGGTGTGCGTCTTGCCGGAGCCTGTCTGTCCGTACGCGAAGCACGTCGCCATGCCGCCCTCGAATATCGTCTGCACCAGCGGCTTGGCCGTGTATCTGAACAACAGAACACCATCAATCAATGTATTTTAAAAATGATTTTTAATTTATTATGCTTTATTTTTTGTAAAAATAGTGTACAGGAATTGTACATCTACGAAAAATTTGACGTATCCACGATGTCGTTACCAAAATCCGAAATAGTATCAGTGTTTTCATTATTTTATTATGTTATTCATAACACCTGTTACAACAAGAAACTCTGGAAAGAAACAAAGAAAAAAATCGATTAATATCGTGCCTATAACATACTTATAAACAACTTCATTGGTGCAGGAGTCATCGAAGGCGTAGTCGAAGCGGAACTTCTGGTTCTCGAGGTACTTGGTAAGGTCCACCTTGTTCTTGGGCTCGTGCACTATCATCTGGTCCTTCGTCGGCACGCTTATCACGTCCACCTGCAAACAATACGTACATTACAATTTACGACCATGGTAACAAAACAGAATAAGTGAATTACGACCATGGTAGTAAATTGGGGTTTTTGCGATACCCAGTAGTAAGATCAGAGATAATTTAATATTTGTTTATAAATGAAATGTCTTTCTTGTTAGACATGAATTGATGATTTTGCGAATTGTAACACAAACACAAAAAAACAATGCTGCAACTTGTACCATCTAACAAAGGCAGTTATTTTATAGTTCAAATATAAATATAAGGAAAACTATTTATTTCTTCAAGCTCAAACATAATTTCTCTAAGAAATTCGACCTTGAATACAGCAAATATATAGAAAACAGTTGAATCAACTCGTAAATGATTCATCGCGATGAGATCAAATGGTCAATTACGCCATCCGGTGCAACAACGCGAAGACAATTCCATTACACGTACAACTTATATCCATTCTATACGCATTAAGAATTGACAGGCGGTGGTCGTGTTCTAAACTAAACACCGTTTCTCATCCGGCAGAATGATTAAACTGTACCTGATGGTCTATTAATGGCAGTTCAAATGTTATGTGACCCAGAGAGATCACTTACCCCCCAAAAATTAGACCTGCCTTTTTCGCAGTCCAGAATTTTATAGAGGACTTGTATGCTACAATTCCTAATTTGAGGCGTTTGTACTCGCGCTAGCATCAAATAGACCAATAATTATCCTTTAACAACCTACAACAGCCAATAGTTGTTAGGTCAAGAGCATGCTGTAGCTTTATTACGCTATCTAAATCAATGGCGCTGCCACCAGGCATATCTTGTATTTTGACCCATCGGGTACCTCTTTTTTAGCGTTCTCCTTCTTGTTGAGCGGCCTCTTCCTGACGCAGACGGTGATCTGGTGGTCCTCTACGGGCTCGTTGCCAAGCAGCGGCCGGAACTCGATGCTGTTCTGGTACTCGCGGATCATCGCCAGGAACTCCCAGTTTGGATTGCCTGGGTCCATGTTCATAAGGGCTTCCTGAAAAAGTATTAATAAAATGTTCAGATTTTTTTTTGTATGTTTTTTTTTAATTGCCATATATCTTACTTACTGTTATATCGATTACCAGGGCAGTATAATATCGATAATGTGTGAACCACAGATACACCAAATACCAATCAATCCAGCCTTTACATTGACATAGGACAATACTGCAATGGCAATCGATATAGCATTAAATCAGAAAAATGGCCACCTTTGACTTATTGCCCTCTTGATTACTACGGCAAAATCATTGGAGCAAAGTGACTTGGGCTTTTTTTAAATAAAAAATCTCCTTAATTATCATCCCAATTCGTCCTTGTTTCCAATCCCTTCTTCCCCGTACAACCTTTTTCTAATTCACCGCTTCATCTTATTTACCTTCTCCTCCTTGAGTTCAGCCTGCCGCTGCCGCCTCTTCTCCCTGTTCTCCTTGAGCCGCTCGACCTCCTTGACGACGTTGGACCTCCTGACGGCTCCGGACGCGACGGCGTGGGGCACGGACACGGTGGAGGAGACTCCCGCGGCCGGCCCCCCCGCGCCCACCCCCGCCCCCGCCCCCGCCACGCTGCGCGTCCCCGCCGCGCTCGCCACCACTGGCGCCGTGAACTGCACCATTACATACAGTCGTTGAAGAATATTCTTTTACAGTCGTGGCAAAGTAACACCTCTGAACCTGATGGTAATCGGAAATAAGTCCAGATAGAATGTCGACTGACGAGGGATGATTGTCTCTCGTTGGTCGACGCAATTACGCGGGCCTGTTGAACTTGAATAATACTATACTTAAATAAATAAATACACCAAATATTTTAGGCATAGTTATGATATCACGTTAAGATTCTAACTATTTACTATGTAATACCTACATTATAGTATAGAGGAATTTCACTGCCAAAGGCGAAGCTAATTACGAATCTCACAAAATTAAATCTCAATATAAGGCTCCTCATTTCACAGTTAGTTCTCTCAGTCTCTCGTTTAACAGCCAACTGACATTCCCCTACGCCATGAACTCAAAATGATAACACAATTTCAGGATTTATTATTACATTCTACAGGATAGGATCAGGAAACAAGGAACCTCTTTAATATTAGGCGTGCGCCTCTGAACGGGCAGGTACGGTTGCGGCATGCCCAGGGGCACCGAGGCGGCACTGGGAGTGCTGCCGGCGCGAGACCGACCGCCCGATGCAGGAGGCTACAGGAGAACAGGCAGGGGGCACATGGGTAAAGGGAAATAGTTACTGGTGTTTGTGTAGCAAGATTGGGAATTGAGGAAATAAAGAGTGTAATAATATGCTACCTATGTATTCTATTATTGTAATCAATATATTAAGATTGTTATGCTATCCGCACATTTGTCAAGGTTGTGTGCGCGCCACGCATCAGCTACCTTCAGTATCCTACTTATATGCTGCGAAGTGTGAACACAGGCGTATCAAGATGCACAGCACCAAATAGAAAGAATATTACAATGCAACGCATATTATTATGTTGAAACGTCCGGTCACGTTAAGGTATCATCTTATTGCTAAATTTAGACTAGCAAGATGCGCAAGAACTTCTAGATGGCTTTACACTTGTGGCAATAGTTCAATAGTTGTTTACGCATGCGACTTGCCGCAAGTACAGCAAGCTTAAAATTTGCAGACGTCGGCTTGTCGTCATTGTTAACACGGTAAATATTGCGGAAGTCGACTTGTGCAAATTTTCTTGCTAATCTAAACCTCGGTTTAAAACGTGCATTCTTTATATTTCTGGCACAAGGTTTGTGATTACGGTTCTCCGTGTCTTAGTTATCTCAATGTAACTCTATAGCTGTTGCCGGTGTGTTCTCACCTGTTGTGTGACGCGTGAGTTGGGCGGCGGCTGCTGCGGCGGCGGCTGCTGCGGAGGGGGCACGTTCTCGGCCCCGCGCCGCCCCGTCGTGTCGCCGCCGTGCCCGTTCGTGTACGCGCCGGCCGCGTTCGACAGACGCATCTGGTTGTTGCGCGTCACGCGGGTTGGCGCTGGACATATAAGTTTACATTACTTCGGACATAGACAATATATTTCTTTAGTGACAGCATAGTATACGTGTAATGGGGAACATTTTGTATCTAACAATATTTGCCTAGGTTCGTAGAGAATTTAAAGGTGAGGTATGTTACCGATCGTTAAACTATGTCAGTAATCTAAATGCATAAATCGTGTCGCTCTGACCCCACATCGTAGTTGGATAAGGGTAAAAATGACGCAAACAAAGCCATGTCACTAGGCAACAAAGCATTACATCAGCGTACATCGCCACATACGGATATCTGTCCGACTAGTGCCAAAAGTAAAATCTCCTAAACGAGTCCATGAATCACACGGTGACGCGATACGTTGGAAAATGCGCAAAAAAAACTAACAACAATCAGCACGCAAACCAAAACAGTGCAAAAGCGAAACGTCCACGGCGGAGCGTATATGGTGCGGTAAAAGTGGAGTCTTACGTGACGCCGGTGGGTCCTGCGCGGCGTCCTCATTGGGCGAATCGCTTTTGTCGAACGCCCCGGCGGCGTTGCGTTCGGTAGAGTCGGCGACGCGACGCCGGCATCGCAACCACGAGCAACACATCATCAGTCTTTGGCTTAAATCATGCTCGTCTAAAACATGTGCTCTTGGTAGAGCGGCCGATGGGAATGGCGTGCGTCGGCGCAAGGCGATCCAGCGCCCGCCATATTAGGATCTCTTTCCGCAGTCAAGGCAATGAACCGTGACGTGACACATGCGCAGCGCGCGCTCTATCCGACGCGGCGACGCGAATAATTCATATCAGTCGCAAATGTCCTTACCAAAAGCGAAAACCGCCTTAAACGGTCGAGGACGAATCAGCATGACCTGGATATTTTAACGTTTGTTGCTCAATTTAAACCTCTTTTAAACGGCGAAGTAATTTTGAGAATCTAAATACTTTTATGTATTTCTATGACAGAGCTTGTAAACAAAACTATTAAAACTGGGCATCCTACATCGTGAAAATCACAGTAAACAGTATGTTGGTTTTACACTCTAAACACCCCATTGAGCATGGGGAAAAGCTACCCAGCAGTGGAACAGTGAGCTTGCCCAAGTGGTAAAATTTTACTCGTCAATACTGCGTTTGGTTGTAACCACAATACAAAGATTTTTAAATATTCCTCCACAAGGTCGGTCTCCAACACACATGCTGCTCACGACGACGACTATCCAACTGGCATTACGAATCATGGCTCACCCATTACGCCACAGGCTCGGACAATGGAACCAAATCGACAGTTAATCGCAGTACGTGGGTGGCATTGTCCCACGAGCTGATCGAATGTACCACCGTGTGACGTCACGCACCACCGACACCACCGATCGATACCACATGACAGTTCAATGGTCTGGTATGAACTTGACAATTCGAAGGTCTTTGAGGTACGATTTAAAACTGCATTCATTAAAGGCTAGGTAAGAGTTATGTTCAAAAAAGTCTGTGTAATTAATGAAGTATGTTTATAGTATAAATTATTTATGTTAGTATGCCAGTTTTTCAATTAATGTCTAGATCTTTCACAATATTTCCTATCCTAATCTTTAGACGAAAACCGATACCTCAAAGATAAACGAAACGTGAGCTCACCGCGTTATACAAATATCGTACATTAGCCAAACAAACATTTCAACGTATGGACTACATTAATTGATTTTACAGTATTCGGTAAGAATGTGCTCTTCCACAAGGACGAATATTCAATATCGATGTAACTTGTTTGTTTTCTAGTATTCTGTTCCTAGCTTACTCCAAAAACAAATACGTTCTCTCATACAACCTAAGCGAAAATTTTGCAATTAATCTATACTTCTATAATCTATAATATTATATAAAGCTGAAGAGTTTGTTTGTTTGTTTGAACGCGCTAATCTCAGGAACTACTGAACCGATTTTGAAAATTCTTTCACTAATAGGAAGCTACATTAATCTTGAGTAGTATAGGCTACTTTTTATCCGGGAAAAACTTTTCCACGCGGGCGGAGCCGCGCGCAATGCTAGTGTAAGTATAACTGGCTTTCGTCACCCTTGCAATCGCTCATATTTCCGTACTATTTAAAGTCTGGTCAGAATTTTCAGTGTGTGGACCACAATTACAACTCAAACACTCCTGCACTAACTTTCTTTAGTCTTTACATAATGTCATCCGCCCACACTGCCGGAGTATTCCCCATTCGTTTCTTTAATCACCGGCTATAACATTTTTATGAACCCGCAATGCAAACTGCAAACCCGCATGAGCAATGAGCATACATTACCCACTGCAAAACATTCACAAAACTCCATCTATACATGACGATTGCTATCGTAGTGAAACTGAAGTCATTAAGAGAAAAGATATGATGTTTTGTATGTTTGTAACGGATTAACTCAAAAACTGCTTCATTGATTTAGAAAATTCTTTCACTAATATGAAGCCCTACATTACCTCTGAGTGCTAGACTACTTTTTATCCTGGGAATAATGTTACCCAAAGTGTCAGTATTCTGTAGGGCAATGATATGATTTACACAAAATTGGATACCATTTCTACCATACATAGAGTCGTTTTTCCACTAAACTTACCACCAGGTTTAGTCGTAAATACCATATATAAAATTTATTTCAACAACCACCGAAAAATACCACAATACAAATTTAAGATATCCATTAGCCATACTTAACATATGACAAAGGTATATTTCGAAACCCATAGAAATACACCAAAGAAGTGGTAGGTACTGGGTATAACAAAAATTGCGCATAACAACAGTTCTCTTGGCGACCGTTGGTATGACGATGATCAATATTCTGTGAGACACGAAATGCTATGAAACATACCTAAATCTATACTTACAATTGGGTGATACATTATTAGGCGAAAACGTTCTGTTCTATACCTAAATTATGCCATCAAGCGCAGTGTAGCACCACGCAGTGCTATGTAATTCAAATTTCGAGTTGTATTATACCTACCTATAGTAATGATTTTTTATAGTCGGTCGTGGTAATTAGGCAGACGGTTTGTTCGTTTCGTAATTAAGTTTTGTAAAAAAAACTTTCTTACTTAACAACGACTAGAAGCAGGTCGTTCGGCTGATGGTGACCGCTAAGCCTGTCCATAAACAGTCACGCTCCTCAAAAAATCGCACCAGCATCTTACACCCACTCACACAATGCAAGCAGCATGACAATCACCAAAACTATCTAACAACAAAATACGGCAAACAATGACCGTCTCGCAAACAAAAAATGTAACGTTATTTTCAGTCTGAAACGTGACCGTTACCCGCTCACCGTCGGCCGTACAATGGTGAGATTTATCGCCGTGACCCGGACTCGAACCCGCAGTTATCGCGCACGGTACCGCCCGGCCGTTTCCTCCGCGCATGTGGGAACGCCGCATAATATAGTTGTGGTTTGTACATCAAGATTGGTTTTATTACTGATGCACTGATAGGGGAGATTACTTTGACTGATAAATGTCTTCTTTGTCGGTTTTTGTATCAAGGCAAAATGACAGCACTGGCCTGGTTAATAAGAAAAATGCAGTCCAAATATAACGTTAAGGAATGATAGATGTTGCGCACGTAGACAGTCGCTAGACTTATGCCGGTATGTTTTGAGTACTGACGGCCGACCACTGAATGTACACCAGTTTACTTCGGAACTCACACACGCGAACCTTGGCGGCTAGTTCGCGTTGTTGGTCACACAATACGATACTTTTCCCACCAGCAACATGTTTCCAATCCTATAAATACACGTTGTATATGGATATAAGGACATACGAGTGACTCTTGATAACCACAATTCCCACACATATTTTTCTACCAAAATATCCAAAGGTTTTAATGTTTTTGTTCAATTACCGCATGGCTCAGTCACGAGACTTCTACCCAACCTAGCGTTGCAGATTAAGTATAGCGAATTAAGTTGCATGAAGGATTGACCGCGCAAATTATATTGAACCTAGAGCCGGATCTCGGGACCTTTGAGACCGTATCCAAACTACTTGACCCTTCGCTATTAATATAAATTTGATACAGATCAATGAAAAAACTTTATATGCACTATGAAGTCACTTGCCAAAACGAAAACTTTACTTCTTTTTTAAGAAAAACGAAGAACGCCTGTAAGAATAATATTACCTCCTCCCGTTTCTAAAATTAAAATGCTTTTTTTTTCATTACATTACTATTAAAAACTAGGCCAACAAATAACAAATGCAAAATTAAACTTACGTTACATATTTAGAAGTCTAATTACATTTTAATCGGCTAATAAACACTTCTTAGTTTTAATTTTGGTGGTAAATGGTAATGTGAAATACTATCCTTTTGTTAAACTACAACAAGCACCATTTTTTTAATTTACTTAGGCCCTGTTCACTAGTTTAAAGTATTTTTTAATTGACAGTACTCATTTTATTGCGATTTATTCCCAAATAAATCGCAATAAAATGAGTACCAAATGCAAATATGACACTTTAATCTAAGCTCCCAAGCTTAGATTAAAGTGTCATATTTGCATTTGGTCAGCTAAAATATATTTATATGACGAGTAGCATTTATCAGCAAGTTTCAGCCCTTAAATAAGGAAACTATTATTGCGTTGCGATATTACACAAATTTCGATACAATTAAGTAGAGACAAACTAATGCAGTATATTACTATAAATGTAAAAACTTCGTTTGTGAATGAAATTCGAATCCGCTTTCGCGTACCTAACTATGTTCCGAAATCCACAATTATTATATTCTTTGGCGTCAATTTGGTCTTACTTATAGAAACTATTCATCGTCATATCAGAAAGTTTCAATTCAGGAAAAGTAATTAATTTGAGCATGCATTCTCATTTCTTACAAATACATCATAATATTTCCAATCTTAAAACCCTCTCAGCTGTAGAGGAGGCGCGTGCTCAGCAGTGGGCAGTATATAATACAGGGCTGGTATGGTATTTCCAATCATTCTCCGTCAAAACGGCGCAATCTATGCACGTCCTACGTCGCGTCGGTATATCAAACTGCAGTTGGTAATCTACCGCGCGTAATTAACCCCGCAATGCTCGAGCAGGTACAAATGGCACAATATTACTCGGACGAGAGGCGCGGCTCGTTACCCGGCACCTAGCTGATACCGTTCTACTCATTATACCCGACTAGAACGAGGTAAACAAAACTGTCATGATCTATAATATCGATCCTATATTTGTCTCATTACTTACTGTACTCATTACTTAGGCTTGGGCTTGCTATACGATAGTGACGGGTTGGGCATTTATCCACCACATTGGCCTAACGTGAATAGAGATCACCGTTGTATAGTTTTTATGAGGAAATCTTCGGAACTACTGATCACGATTTCGTTCCTAAAGCCTAGTTCAGTCTATGCCAATGTCAGCATTTACTCGACTAGTGAGTAATTTAGTAAGTAAACGTATTTGTACGACACTTTTGGTGTTCAGACACGTTCAGTAAATACGTACATTACTCGCAACTCGACTCAAAATACTAGCGTAGTTCAAACTAAGCTTTACTCGGAGAGTCTTTAAAACCTGCTCGAGGAATGCGCTCCAGACGCTGTATGTCGACAGTCCGATCTATTCCCACTGGGTTATATTCTATGGTCGATCATACCCCCTTAACCTACAACGTCTTCCGACGTTAACCGTTTAGAGTACGGGTCGTTACCCAGCAGCGCCCACACCGCGCCGTTGACTCACCTATGCTTAACCAACACTGATGCGGTAAACAAAAACTATGTTTTGTGCTACAAGTACCGAGACACGTGGGTCGATTCGACCGATCGATTGTTTGGGGGTTCGCTGAACTTTCGATGATTGAGTTATATTTTATTTATTATAGAACAAAAATATCTCATTCCTTTTCATTGAGGTATGACATGACTCGTTTGGTATTGGACATAGTTCCGGGGGAAAACTTTCAGGCGACCTATGAATTCAACTATCGTCCAATTGATAAAAATATGCACTTATGAGATTCAAATTTTTTTCTTTACCAAAATCGTCAAAACAAATGCTTTTTTATTTTTTATATTATAATCGTCGACTATTTCATTTAACTCATTTTTTTTCACTTAATTTATTACAATTAAACAAAGACAATGATCCCTTGAAGTAGAGCATCAGTTTTGCGATTCATAAAAATAAATTAATAACTAAGCTAGATTGAGTTAAGTCTAATGAGTACCGTCTCTCAAAACTGGTAATAAAGATACAAAGAAGTAATAAGTTGAGAGAAGGATTTTTTAATTAAACCCTGAGACAAAATCAGACAACACTGCACAAAGGGACGGAAACTCGGAAAACACCGCGCCCTGTCATCGCACCAATAAATTAAACCAGTTTTAAGCTGTTCAAGTTGTCATTAAAAAAAACCACTATCCTTTGTAAACGAAGGTCGAGAGGCCAAACGCGGTAATGTCAACCAGAACGATGCCTTAACGACCCTTCCTAAACGGGAAAACTTTCCCGGCAGTGTCATCTGTATGCGGCAGACGCAACTTGGGAATCCCTACGGCCTACACTTACAATAGATAACACACCTTAACAGACTACCAATAAAGGCGTCATTAGATTGATTAGACACCAATAGGGTTGCACTTACGGCCCGCGATCGCCCGTCGCGCCTGCAAATTCGATTGGACACATCTCTCGTACAACACTGGCATGGTGGTTGAACTAATGATCCGGAACCGGGGGCGAATTCACGACACAGTTCGACTGTGATCCATTGGTTTAATTTCGAATTTGGCGGGCGGCGGAGAACCGGCGGAAGGTGGCGATCAGTGGCGGACGGTGGCGGAAGGTGGCGGACCAGTGTTGTGGCACACGGCCCGGCGCGCACTGTCTGCGACTCAGCTCAGCCTACACTTATAGCTAGTGAACTAACGGCAGTCAGCCAGTCGGCCGCCCCATAAAAAATTCAAACCACCCTAAAATAGGTTTGCCATGTTTTTGTAGTACCATATGCAATGTGATCAATTATTGTTTCTGGATTACAGATTTCCTGTAAAAAAAAAAAATCGACCCCGTAGCCAACCAGCTCGTTACCTGGTGGTAAGATATGATCGTCTATAGACACCACGCATTAGCTACGTTTTACAACAGGAATAGCCAATGCAAAAGAAGGATTCGGGGGCATTATGAATCTTAAAGTTTCCTATTTGAAAATTAATATGACGATACGAAACCAGACAACATTTATATTTCTTTATCAAAAATGAATGAGAACGACTATCACAATAAAATATATTATTATGTCCAAGACAACATTGCATATTATATCAGTAAAATATTCTAGCACATGCAATTAAAATACCATCAAATCCCGGGAAATTCACAAACATGGCAATACAGCGATACACCACACGGCATGTTAATTATCATGGAAAAGGTACAGCGACGTTTATAATACACGGTTAATTTCGGAAGGCGTATATCATGAGGACATCCTTCCTGCTCTAGGAATAGAGTCGAGTTTTTCCAAAGGTCAGCACTAGAATAGTCGTGCACGCGACCTTTAACTCTCGCTCCTCAGCTAGAGCCGACTGACCGCAATACTTCGAGAGCACTCGGCTTTGATCGTATACAGGTTGAAAAAAAAATATCGTTGGGAAAAATCTGTCGGCTTTTTATCACATCAGAGACGTGACCTCATAGGTACATGACATTTTATTTCAGCTGAATTTATAAAAATCGTGCTTGAAGTAACATTTATCCATTAAAATTGAGTGAAATAAAAATGAGTGGCATGAGTTAATTCAGCGTTCTATAAAAGTGAGTGCATTTATTAAACCTGATAAAATTAATTATATGCTTTTACGCTATGAAAAATGCACGATTTTTTTTTTCACTTTCTACTTAGCATTAAGTAAACTAGATTAAGTTCCATTATTACACCTAAGTATGTATTAATCTTCATAAGCTTATGAAGTTTTTCTACTTTAGGTCATGCAAAAATCAAAATATTTTTTTTTATTAATAATTATTAATATTTATAATGGAATTATAATGGAAAAAAATTAAACGTAACGATTTCCATGTGTTTTTTTTTAAATTAACTAGATAAGTTATCTATGTGACATTCATGACGAAATATTATGAGAATACCTATATAAAAAGCTGGCAAAATATTTCAAAGGCAAGTTAAGCAGGCAAGGCAAAAAGAAACAAGGCACATAAATTCAATTACACAGAATTATCTATTGAACAATGGGTACGAAATAATGAGTAGTAGGAAAGTGTTATTTAATTAAGAGCGATGCGTTGCGCTCAAGTCCCGTTCTCAAGGCGGGAACAATGAATTTATTATGACCCCGCATTGTAATCGTGTGAAGACGCCGGCCGGCGCCTATTTGTACCATTCCTGGATATTTTTCTACTACATTTATAACTATTATTCTTAATTTATAAGAAGATACAGCAAAATGCTAATACATATAGATTCTATTATGCCTCATTATCCAAATTTTGCTTCATTAGTGAGTATGGTAATTATATAGACCGCCAATTGTTTTTTTTTTCTTGTGTTTGACATGATTTTTATGTAAGTAAATTATATAAATCATATGGGAATAATGATATTTTTTGCCCAAAAATAGTGTTAAATATAACAAACGGACTTCCGTTATATATATATACTTATATTGCTATACAATATTATGCCATTTAATTTTCAAAATACATCATCTCCATAATAATTGTATATATCTTTAACCAAACCATATTTCGTTATAGGTAATATTCAAGTTCCGATTTTTTATTGTATTGTGTTCGTGTGATATCAAAGAAAACTCAACATTCTGCCAATTCCGTCAAGATTAAAAGCTATTTCCTAAGTGTTGGACATGTTCGAAGTTTGACTTTAATTGAGATACGAAAGTAGAACACCGATACCTTTTTAATCCCCATGAAAATTACCGCTCACATTTCAGACAAGTATTTTTTAAATTCTATATTAAGGGAACAGAACCCTCGCTATCTGAGTTCGAATCGCACCTGGTAAGTTTTTTAATGCCAGAGATTAATTTGACAAATGGAAAAAGCATAGAAGATGCCCTTGGCGATGCAATTTTGTAAAGCTCTAACTCAGCAAAAAGTTTAACACTCCAGAAATCAGAAAAACTTTTAACCTATTTTTAACTCCAGTGACCACAAGTTCGCAACAATGTAGGACAAGTATCGGGGACGCGCAGTCGCTAGTCGCCACCGACAACACACAACTGCCAAATATATTATGCAATCGGGTGACATAACAGACATACGATAGCGATCACCTCAGTGCGGTAGGTCGTGAACTTGAAAACACCAGCTATTTACATTAGACATTATGCTGATAAATTGTGTTTCACTAAAATACTCGTGGATGGAATTTTAACGACCATGGAAATATGTTGACTTGCGAAATGACTCGAAATGCTGATTTTTTTAAAGTATACCTATAGATTTAATCGGCTATGGCCAAGTAGCATGGAACAATGACTAAGGACAAATGGATTCGCTTGAATCCGAAAACTCCTTAATGAATGATTTTAAAACTAGGGAATTTGAAATTGAATTTAACATAATTGTCCACTTACAACTTTTCAAAGTATCCCATATAAAACACGAACGTTTCTCACGTCGCAATTGCGCGGTGTTTGATGTAATGTAATGTCATGTAAAAACTCGGCCGGCAATTAAAACGTCACCCTCGCGCATTTTCACACCTAATTGATACACGTGAACCTCAAATGTTTTGACTCGACGCTTCCGCCGCGCCGCGTCGTTTTGTTACGATGGGTTTTTTTGCTTTCGTTAATTTCTCTTAACTTACGTAATTTGTTTTGGGTTTAAATTATTACCTTGTACTTAAAAATCGTTAGTGCTGACTGTTGATAAGACATGTGAATATTATTTTTTATATTTATTTTCAAGAGTACCATGATACATAGCTGTGAAAAATATTTTGACTGCTGTGATGTTTTTAGACGGACATAAATAACGAGTGCTACAAAGCATCTAACAAACAGTAGTGAATCAATACTTGATGCTTGTGACAGTCGAGGACACGCTATGGAGCGATGACCACCGCCATGACACCAATACCACACATTAATAGATTGAACGTAATTATTGTATGAAATTACTTACAATTTGTACCCATGGTGATGGGAAATAATAAGCCAAACACGCAGTGTGACTTCGTACACTTTTATGCTACCTGTAATTTATGCTTTTTATTTGAAACACACGTCGCCTCCTATCACACCATGAGACGGATCTGAGCTCCTCAAATCATAAGCGCACAGCGCACTAGTTACCTGTCTGCTTACCTCTATTACAGCGTTACTGGCGTAAGCTTTTTCACATCCAACGCTCCACTATTTCACATTTCGAAACACTTATCAATAACAAATAAAATGAATGTTGAGAAAATCGCAGACATACAAACATATATACATACGGGTAGAATACAGAACCTCCTTTTTTAAGTCGGTTAAAACCTAACTTGAATTTTTTGATAGCACCTTATCAAATCCATTCTCGGTGCGACAGCATTTGCAAAACAAGCTCCTACGAAATCGTAAAGTCGGCAAACATTCGAGACGTTAGCTCCTACTACTAGACACCACCATATTCGTACAAAAAATCGGACAAAATAATAAGCTTATGACAAGCTTATTATTTTTTCTCTTTCATTGATATTCCAAAAATGTAAGGATGTGCTCAAAAACGAGTGGGGAATGTCAGTTTGCTTAAAAAGAAGTTTGAATAAATATAACGTTTTAATGTTTGCTCCACAATTCACCAACTTTGACAAGTACAAGAAAAAACGTTTATTTGATAACAGATGTTGGATAGGTTAATGGATTAAGACGGGTAATATGACAGTTTCCTCAAGCAACAAAATTATATAGCGGCAATTACAAAGCAGCGTTAACTGTAATTTTAATTAGCAATAGCAAGAACGCGCGATGCGAATTGATTGCACGATGACAATGCTCCTACACT
This sequence comes from Sphinx pinastri, assembly GCA_947568825.1. Taxonomy (NCBI): domain Eukaryota; kingdom Metazoa; phylum Arthropoda; class Insecta; order Lepidoptera; family Sphingidae; genus Sphinx; species Sphinx pinastri. Next base: position 2,055,885 of record OX387617.1, read on the forward strand.
TTACATACTCATCTCGCGTTCAACAGAACACTCAAAGTTACGTATTTAAGAATCTTGAATATTTTGCAGCCTAAAAGCAATAGGGTTTAGGGATGGGGAGTATAATTGGATCTTCTGAACATCTTACTAACATACGACTCACAACAGCTAACTTACTTTACGTCACTTTTCTATGGGGCAATAGTAGTACCCAGAACGACTCGGACCATTTATGCTACAATAAAAAGTGGTTACAGCTTGGCGCCACTTTAAAATGATAAGCATAATTGAAACGGATCAATTATTGCCAGCAATAATCGTACGCAATTACAGCTAAAAAAAAGTTACTCCGTCTGAACATGCGCAATGGCGAGGCAATTCTCACGCGCGTTGACGTATACGAGTCTTTCGACAGATAATCAAAAAAGTATGTTGCTAGCAATAATTGCGTACAATTATTGCTAGCAATAATTTTTCCATTTAAATGACCCTTTAGCTGATATTCTGATTTAACTTACGATTAAACCCACATCGAGAATCTATGTTACCATCGGTGCCACTAATCAGGTTACCATAATACGGAAGCAGATCGCGTGACCTGCCGACGGTACTATCACTCACTATCAATATTTGTACGAACGATCGACGCGCGGTGATTAACTACAGACGGTTTTTTGTTGTACTCGCTATGTAGAACACGGTGGGGCAGTGTTGGTTTAATATTTTTATCAACCGAATGTTGTTTCCTTCTCGTTCAGTTTGGATAATGAGCGAAGTTATATTATTAATCTTCGCAGCTGCCATTAGGCATATTATAAAGGCGGCAGTGTACCTGATGATACCAAAGTAATTTAATTAAAATTTCGACCAATAATACACGTTACGTCTCTCAACGGTCGCCAGAACAAAGCGTGCCTTAGCCCTTAACTGGATGTACCAGCTGATCCCGGAATGCTACTTGCCAGAACTTAACAACGTGGCAAATTAATCACAATCTGTACGATGGTCACTACTCAGTTCGCAGTAGTCGACTCCATATTGATTTATAGATAAACGATAGAATGTACTACGCATACTTACGCCTTTTTTATCCCCGAAGGGGTAGGCACGGGCGCAGCTAGTGCACCCACTTCTCGCCGTGCGTATTCCGTCCCATGATGTGATAGGGGGCGAGCCTATCGCCATATCGGGCAAAAATTCCAGACTCCGGGCTGATACTGAATAGAAAATTCCAATATCACTTTGCCCGACTTGGGGATCGAACCCGAGACCTCAGTATTTTAGTCGTACCGTAATACAACTACGCCTCCGAGGCAGGAATGTACTAGGCAATACATATTATTTAATATCAAAATAAACGATTGAAAAAATGCGCCTTTTATATAAACCCATATAAACATCAAATTCCGTGACAAAAAAATAGAGCATAAACTTATTAAGACCACCCATATCCGACACGTACTTGCAGTACAATGTAACGGTCACAATTTAGAGTGATTCATGGACTTTATAAACACTAAACAACATGCTACATCGGGGCTAATGATATAATTTAACAATAAAGACTATACACGTGGAACAATAGCACAATTCACTTCAAACTGACAAACCATTAATAAAAACGTATACGTAGGAATAAATGTTGCTGTCTACGTAGTTAAAGAGTAAATTAAGGTTTAAAGGGACATTAATAGCTTAGATTAATTATATGCATTAATCTAAGATTAATAGGTTATTCGTTTACAATGTAAAGCTCATCTTATTGTAGAATACGATTAGACGGACTTGTAAAGGACAGTGCTCATTAAAACCAATATAGCAACGCATAGCAATGCAGAATTTTTAATATCCAAGTGATAATCAGAACAAAACCTTAGATCATAAGCAGGAAAACTATAAACCGATATAAAAACAACATTGAGAATCAATTCGAAAAGAAGATTACTGTCATTGCCATGCGCTGTATCTGTAATCAGCTTTAATGATCCCATTAATTAATTACATACCGTAAAATAGGGTAAATAGACACCATGGAATGGAATTAATCGAAACTTATTTTAAACTTAATCTATAGTTTTGGAGTTCGTTTGTTTGATCGCGTTAATCTGTAAAAATGCTCGACCCAATAAAAAAAAGACTTGGAAGTTATATTATATCTAAGTGCTATAAGTTTCTATTTATCCTGTTATCGGTGATATATACGAAAGAAGCCACAGGCAAAAGCCAGTCAGGTAAACCGTCTCAAATCTAGTGTAATGCTTTCTTGCGAGTGATTGGAAAATAATATTTATCTCCGAGTACATTTATCAATATTCTCTATAAATTTCGACTGTTTTCACTTCTCAATTGTTATTTACCCAGTTTTACTGAATCGTGAATGAATATAAAAGTGATTTCCACTTACCTTTTGTAGCCACTGGTATCGATTGCCGCGTCATGTCCTAAAAACAGAAACAAAAGATTACGAACGGAACTAAAAAATATTGTGAATGAGCAAAATAAAATTACAAAGCCCGAAGTAAAATTAAATAAAAACAATATGTATATACAAAAGAGAAGCCTCCACTCCCAGGAGAGTGCGTGGTGTCGAGAAATAGAGACGGAACTGGAAATTAGGTGATTTCATACAAAATGACAAAACTGGAAAAGCGTTAATACCTACAACTTTTTAAGAATTTAAAAATAAAATGAGTTTCTGTTAAGAACATTTATGTACAAAACTTTTTACATTTTGATAATAAGTTATATTATTAAGTGATATTTAAACAGATATTTAGATATAAGTTAATTTTCAATAATGAAGAAAATGACGTTAGAGACATCAATTATGATTTAATATCATTTATTTTAATTTTATAAGTTACGATTTCGTAGATAAAATAATACATCGTTTTCAGAGTTCAAACTTATTGGCAAACGCCGGTCGATAGAAAAGTCATATTAGTAGTTCTTCCAACGGAAAATAGGTTTAACCAGTTCTGTGATTTATTGCCACCTATAGCCTATACCTGAGCAGTATAATATATTTACTTAAACAACTTTAGTTACGTAAGTACCTGCATATATTTAAATAAATTACCATTCATTCCAACTGATCTCATCGTCTTTGCCAAGAATCTAAAAACTGTTTCGAATAAGTTAAAACCACAGCTTGTAAACGTTTAAGTAGTGCTATGTTTAGAAGCTTTGTCCATTTCTACCGCCAAACAGTACCAAGTCGAAGCGATTGAAGGACACTGCAGCTTATATAATTACTGCACGTAACATTTGATATACTCCAGGAAACGGGTGCATTGCAATGCTAATTAGCAGAATTCGAAGTTCTAGGTTGTGATGCTACTTTTACCATAGAGGAAGCTATTTACTCGCTACATCATTCAGTCGTATAAAAAATGAATCCGAACATACCATAGTTATTAAGAGCCATATCTACTTGGCCGTCATCCTTAAGGTCTATAGAAATTACTTTCTTACAACATTCAAAAATCAACTCCATCACCGCCGCGACAGTCCCAACGTTATTACACAAATCGCTCCTCAACTTGGCTATTAAATTCCAATGTCGATACTCCGACACGACTAGGCATTACTTCGCAGAACTAGACCTAACTGGGTCAGTGGGCGAGACGTTCATCATCCCCACCCGCCTCCCCCCTCCAAGCACGCGGACGTCGCATCACAATTTCCCCCGCGGTACTGCATCTTGTTTGATGGATCGTTTCCCGTGATCTCGGCCTGTTGCTTTGCAACTGGTATATTTGTACGTGTCTGGTAGATTCCAATCGGGTAATTGAATTTTCTGTCGAGGAACACGGTCTGGTGCTCTTTATTAAGCTATAGGTGTCATTTCATTTGAAATGTAATGTGCTGGGCAGTAGTCTAGTCTTATAGACGTTGTTCTTACTATTAATAGAAACTGGACAGTGGTTTCGTTTACAACAAGACAAGCAACGTACTAGTTTTGTCGTTTAGTTGCTAAAAAAAATATGAATCATGTTGAAAAATAAGAGGGAAACCAGTGACATAGGGTTTTCCTGCTAAAGCCGTTTTGTTTTCTCAGGATATGTCTTGGTTTTTGTAGTATCCTGAGAGGCCCTGGGTAGTTTTTAAGCAGCGTTCAAAATGTTCTTGTTGTAGGTACTAGTTATGTAAATAATCTTGTACCTGTTGAAGTTTTCAACCTAAGATATCTAGATAGATATCCCCCATTCACACTCCAATCCGATCTCGTGTAAAGCACAGCAATCTATGTGAGTGTTGCAGTCGTTATTGATGACTCGGCAGACAATGCGCCGCTGCCCGTTGTGATTGTCAATAGCGAGTCGCGATCATTGTTCACCAGCCATTGTCGCTGTATTGAACGGTTTATAGAACGCTTCGTGAATGTAGCTGTAGCATAAAACTTGAGCCTTTTTTATCTCTCATCTGAATGCATACAGGTTGATTCTTTTCTAACTGGACACTACCTATAGCTTCCTAACATATTATAAAACAAAATCCCCCGCCGCGTCTGTATGAATGCGATAAACTCAAAAACTACCGAACGGATTTCGATGAAATTTGGAGGTAGTGTGGGATGGGAAGGACATAAGGCTACTTTTTATCCCGGAAAAATATATAGCGGGTCTTTTAACCCGGAAAACCCCTTTCACGTGGACGAAGCCGCGAGTTAATACGATAAAGCATAGTATGCATGTAAGAGAAAAGTTCAAATAAAAAAAGCTTTGAATACATTTTTGCAACAATCAAAACTGCAGCAGCTAAATAAGACCGATGTCATCTCTTTAATGTGTTGACTGTTAGGGCCCCCTTTTAAACTAGATGTAAACGCCCGTGAGACTTCACAATATGGACTACATAAATACAGACAGTCCGATTGATCCTACTCATACTATAGATGCGGTATTTGTGAAGATGTTTGAAGTAACTGCTGAATACATTTAGTTTGTAAGTTGGCGGCACATAGGTAGACCAAGTCTTGGATTCACGTGGCTTCTTTTGCTTTGCTTTTTAACCTGAAAAAGTGCACAGTGGTACTTGTACAATGAACTAAGCCACGACCAAAATCTTCATCAGATTAGATGCAGCGACCCTACCAGGACAAAAAATATTACACTGATCTATCAACACCGGTCAATCTAAGCTATTTAAAAGTAAATGTTATTACCCCTCCGGTAGCAGTGTGCCGCAGTCCGGAAGCTAGGCTTATTGATTGGACCGAGTTGGCTCTGAGATCCATCGGATTAGCTCCAAATTGACGGGAAGTGCCACTATGCCAATCCCGCGTTTTTCACACCGCTTGACATAATTTTTGCAGATATTTAACTTGAATCGACCATTTAATTTTAATTGGACTAATTTTTTCATAGTACTGGGTACACATAACTGTAAAGCATAGTGGAGTTCGTAACTTCAATAATTATGCATAGATTATAATATTGGTATTATCACAATAAGTCCTAAACCTCAGTTGTAGAGGAGGCCCGTGCTTAGCAATGGGCTAATACTCGGTTGGTATATTGCCACAGGTGCCTATAATCCGTAGCAACATTTCCAAAAAAACCCAAATAGCACTGCATATCACCGCATTGCAAACGCTATTTCGTTCGCCGTTGGCCTTATAATGCAAATTTATCGTTTCCAATGTCCTTCATACGAGATCAGAACATTACTGGTACGCTGTTGCTTTTACCAAGCAAAATAGTCAAGAAAGTATTACCTACTAGCATTCTAAAAACCAACAAATAAATAAACGATACCTTCAATACGACACATAGCAATAACGAAATTAAATAATACTTTGAAACTAAAATTTGACTTACAACTTAAATCACAGACAAACTTAAGACATCAGATCGTCAGAACTTTAATGTAATTAAGAGAAACTAATTTATCAAGCCCCGGCCTAGATATAGCTAGGTGTATTAGATCTAATAGATTCAGCGGAGGACGCCGATCCCTGCAATTTAGTTACTTCGATCGGGGTGGAGAGTGGAAACGAGATGAGGAGATTGGGAGGAACGATTAAACCCACACCTATCCCAAAGGACATCGTCGAACCTGTGAGGTATTAATTAATTACTCGGGAAAGTTATTAAGAAGTAGTTTAATTAAAAGGGTCAAAATTTGTTTAAGAAGTTGCAATTTTCCTCTCCTTCGATACCATTTTCTTTCAAAACAAGTAGTAAGTGGTATGACTAAAACTGAACTATAAAATAAGACTATATAAAACGCTATAAAAATTCACATTGTTCTTCTAGATAACTACCAAAACAAAATCGAGTAACTAACAAATCACACAAATTACACACACTCACGCCGTTTATCCCCGAAGGGGTAGGCACATCGGGCACGAATTCCAGACTCCGGGCTAATACTGAATTTAAAACCCAATATCACTTTGCCCGACCCGGGAATCGAACCCGAGACCTCAGCATTGCAGTCATATCGTAATATAACTAAGCTACCGAGGCAGTCACAAATTACATTATACTCATGTTTCGCTATTGTGTCACACAACTAAAAACTATCAGAACTACCACTCCGAATCACTCTGGATCTTCGAACTTGGAACTACGCCAACAAGACCGACTCTCAGGATTTGGTGGAAAAATTAAGATTAAAATGTATTTATTGTACGGTTAAAATAACGTATGAATTATGATTCATTGCGGAAATACTTATAAAGCTGTATTTCGTAGGCAGTGACGGGTTGAAGATCGTGTAAACTTGATTATATTTCAAGCGTAGAATGTCTGTCAAGTATAACTGAGCTAATTTTATTAAAAATCTCATTTCATTCTCAAATCATAACGACTATAGTATTTTGCGATATTGGCTTTTCTTTATTTTCCAACACATTTAAGTCACCAAACACCGTTAAGTCTTGCTATCTACTAAGATTGCAATAAAATTAATTTTATTTCGGCAATGAAATCTGCAAAAAATATAATGTTAGCTTAAACGCGAAATCACAACCTTAAGCCCCCTTGAAAAGGTTATCTGCCAATATTAATAAGTAAACACAAACATCAAACGTTTATCGTTAAGCAAACACTCTATCAAACCATTTGAATGGTACGATCCCATACATTTTGGGCGTGTGGCAAAAACGAGCAATCTTTAAAAACGGCTGCTATGCAAATCCACAAAGCATGAATGCGCGGAAGCGAGCTCATTAGCTCCTACGACGAGTGGTACAGGCACGTACTGAGGGCTTGTGCTGTAGTGGGCCCCGACTCCCCTTTAGCAATTGGACGACATGGTGTAATAAATGATGTCTGTTTGTTTGCCAATAAACGTAATTCTGTAACTTGACATTATTATACGTGTTTAACCTACTACACACGTTCTTAGTTAGAATTTTATTCCACGAATTTTTGCATTACCTAAGCCAAGGATTGGACGATAGCCTAGTTGGGAATGGAACGGTCTGCCGAGCTAATGTCCGGAGGTTCAAAACCCAAGGCACACACCTCTGACTTTTCGAAGTTAAGTGTGTATTGTATATCAATTATCGTTCGCTTTAACGGTGAAGGAAAACATCGTGAGGAAACCTGCATACCTGAGAAGTTCTCTATAGGAATTTTGAAGATATGTGAAGTCTGCCAACCCGCACTAGGCCAGCGTAGTGGACTCAGGCCTAACCCCTCTCAGTAGTAGAGGAGGCCCGTGCTCAGCAGTGGGCAGTATATAATAAAGCGCTGATTGCATTGCATTGCAAGCCAAGGAAGAAACCTGCAAGTATATTGCATACCTTTTATTGACTGCTTCACTGATGAAGATGTAACCAAAGCTTTGTGCTTATTTTAGGAAATGTACGGTGTTTATGGCAGTAAATTGAGATTTGAATTAAACATTATTTTGTGACAATAAGCATGTTTATATGAGGGAAATGACGCAGATAGAGCCATCACCAATGCCTGATGTGTGAACTCCCTGGAAGAGGAGTAGTAATAATTTAAATTCGTAAACAAAATTTATCAATAGCATTTAAATTATTTTTGATTTGACTACCTTTTATAATCAATCAAACACGATTCTCTATATTCATTGGATCATGATTGACAATCATGCCCACGACTGTCTCCGAACATGAGTCACGAGAGTCGTGATGATGCGTCGTGTTGTCAATAGAACGTTAAATATACAAGACATTATACATGTAACGTGCCCCCGTGCGTGTTTGACCCCCATGTTCCACATGAACCTGAGTGCGTGCCTGGCGAGGTCTATTCGGGCAGGTTGAATAGCCCCGTCTGTTTACTCGGATGAGTCACGAGTGTGACCGCTGTACACAGTACACGGTGACGTCCGTCCCAGGTTCAATGTTGTGTCGGTTCTTATCGACAACAGACGCATGTTTGATTATTTTATATCTTAAATTTAACGGGGCTTTGGTATTGATCTAGATCTTTTTTACTACGAAACTTGGTATGGGATCTGTATCTTGACTATCAATAAATTATTACGTCTCATGCATTCCTCCTTTTGGTATTACATAATTGTCTTACTATCGGATCGGAAATCTTCCGTATGCCTTGCCTATTTAAAGTGACTGAAACCTTACGTACCAACAGACTTCAAAAATATTTCTCTATGCCCCGAAGTGAATTTTGATGGTTTTGATCTCTGCTGCCAAGTTGAAATAATAGAGGATAATCTTCTCCAACAATAGGTCAGTTATAGTAACATTTATTTAGTTCTTCCCGATCATTTAAGCAAATTTTTCAGACGTAACTAACCAAACATTAACACGATTAAGGATTTGAGGATGATCCGGCTGACACCATTAGCGGTCGGGTTATATTAATTGCGTTCCTTTTGTACGCGCGCGCTTTGTGTGATTAACAAAGAAATGCTAACACTTTCACACATACTACATAGGCAGAATGACGCACAAATGTGTCATTACAGCTTAATTTATTATTCGGGAAAATAGGGATATTTATTAAAAGGAAAATGTGTTATACAATTATTTACCGTTTATTTAGAAATGTTATTAATCGATGTTTTAATTAACCAGTGTTCTGACGCGTCCTTCTATCAATATAATATGACCATGAAAATGTTATTTAGTTTATAAATAGGAACACACTGCTTCTATGGCCTCAAAGATAAAATTTGGTAACAATTTAAATAATTAAAGTGGTGAAAATTGCTCATTTATATTTATATATATCTCGCTACTTCAATACAGCAGGGTCGATATTTTATAAAATACAATACATAAAAATAATTAATATTACTATATAAATTAACTACCTACAAAAGGGAGTATTTTATTCGTAAAATCAAACTAGATATAAAAAATACGGGTCTATAGCGCGTTCAGCACAGGCATAGGCGAGAACTAGAGTAAAAAATACAATGCACAATGAAATCAAAAGCCTAAGCCATAGCTGATACACTCATGGGAATTTTCACCAACCCTTAATATAAGGGGACTTATGCTCAGCCAACAACAACCAAAGTAAAGTCGCTACGTCATTATAGGTCGAACGACTACCGCTTTGATTTGCGTTGGCCGGTAGAGGCCTCCTACATTAGGCAAAGGTTGGTAAAAATGGGCATTTAAATGGCGTATATTATTTCGCAATTTGTTTATAAAATTACTTAAACAAAATGTCCGTTGTTGAACAGTCGCGCGTGGGACGGTGATTCATCCACGGGCTGATGTCACTGATCATGCCGAAAACGGACTCAATCGCAGACAGGTGGATACAGAGTACCGTCCGGCGACAAACATCAGTTAAATACACTACAAGAGCGTTGTTTTGTCACGGTAAGGAACAAAACAAATGACGCAAGTCTGTGACAATACCACGCTCGCAAATAAACAACATAACAAGCCGTAAGTGTGCAAATCATAGGTCGTAGGGCAACGCAACCGAAAATGTGAAAGAAAATAAAAAATAAACTGCTGTGGCCAATGAGCTGAGGCAACGTGCGAGCGGACTGTACCGAACGTGAGTTGCGCACGGGCAGCGTGTGCCCGGAGTCGCCGGCGCCTTCTGCCTCCGCGCCCTCGCGCAGGAACCCGCCGTCGTCCGACGAGGAGCCCGACGGATCCTTCGCCATGTCAATCATACATCACATTACTGTGGGCAACACTTACTGGCGCCGTCCGCCCCTCGCGCTAGACATGTGACGCCGGCGCGATAGTGCGTCTCTAATGCTAGAGTTGAAAGTGAGACTGAAATGCTATTTGTGTATGTGTGTGTGGTAAATCGATGCATCGGGCGCCGTCGGCGGCACCGGCTGGAGGCCGCGGTTGTCAATCAGCGGCAGAGCGCCAACCACCCTCATCAAAGCCGCCCACCGTCGCCGTGGTGATCGTGCAATTTGGTAAATAATGCCCAACGTCAAGCGATGACAACTACTGTGGTCAGTGGTGTTAGCTGCAAATGATCACCTGCCAACTGATGATGAACGGGAACATTTCTACATTTTCCCCGGCGGCGGTGCGGAAGCCGTGTACCGGCACTACGATTTCTATACTTCACTTCACTACGATTTTGATGGGCCTCGGATAACTGAGCGAGTGTGTGGCGGTCATGGCGAGGAGTATGATGATGAGGTGGCAGCAGGGCGGCATGGGCGCTGCGCACAATCGCCTGACGCGGATATGCGAGTGCAACTGTCTGGCGTCGATTAGCAACGCCGTCGGCGACCCAAACAATAAGAGTGATCGCGGCGTGGTACGCGCCCGCGGCCCGGGCTTGCGAATCGATAACGCTAAGCTTACCGATTTTTATCGCGCCATGTACAATCGATTAGACTGAGTATGAACGAAAACGCTTGCCAATGCAGCCCTGGAAATGCCTACCATCTGCAGTGTGATCGCTTATCTTTGTAAGAATTTATTGCGCCACCTCAAACCTACCGCAGGCCGGAAGCAAGGCTGCACATATCGGACCGCATTACTCACGAGTAGGGCTGCCATCAATTAAATTTTTCATGCCGGACAAAACAGTATTTGTAAACAACCCCGGACATTTATGAAATGATTGTGTGCCCTGGATTTATATTAATTATATTATAATTTATAATGCTATACGGTCATAAGTATTAACGATATTTTTTAATTTAAATACTTCTGAGACTTATAAGTTCGAGTGATCTATCGTTTAAAGGTTACCGTAAATTACTTTAGACAAAACAAACTTTCACATAACGTATGTACTTACAGAGACAGATATATTTTTTATATCAAATTAATGTTTATCAGGGTTATTCAAGTTCTTACAAATAACAAATCCGGATAAACTAACACCTCCTGGCAGCCCTACTTGTATTATATTTATCGCGAATTGATATAAACAAGGAGATAATGTTATGATAAATTGTAGATTAGTACGTTGGGATGAAATCATTTGTTAAACTGTATAAATCGCGCGGCGGGCGGTTGTAAAACGATCGTATGTTCAATTGGAAAATGAGTTTACTACAATGTGTTAAATGGTTGTCGACCCGAGCTACACTAACACCGATACTAATGTTGCGTGTTTTTTTTTTGTAATTTTTCATAATGTACGTATTTAGTCCAAGATCCATAGTTTGTAAAAAATATTAGATAACAACAATAAAACTTTGTGACAAAAATATTGTCATTATCCGTAAACAAAATACTCAAAGCGCTGTGTCGCCATAGTTTTTGTTTGATTGACTTGAGTGTAAACAATAATTTCAGTTCTTTTGCTTTATACACCAAAAGCAATTATTAAAAAAGAAATTGATTTCATAATAATTATGCGTAGTTTACTTACTGTATCTGAAATTCCAGACTTCATTAATTTTGACTTTCGTTTTTCATTAATGATCCTTAATGTTCACGAAACCTTGGACACAGTACGTACATTTTGAAAAAAGTGCGCTGTATGTATGCCACTTACCCTGGCCAGTTTGTTGGGCATAGGCTGGAGATGCGGTGTGTGGTGGCGCGGCCCGACCGCCAACTCTGGGTTCAGCGCGAGGATCGCATCGATCTCCACCTCCTTGCCCTTGGTCTCGCCGCGCTCGTACCACTCCACCGTCACCGAGCGCGTCTCCATGTTCACCCCGGACACGATCGCAGAGTGGATCCGCCCTGGAATCAGGAGAAAGAATGTTGTTGTATTGATAATGAAAGGAATATAGAAATTACCGGAAAAATGTCGGCTTGTGTTTTGTAAAAAATAAAGCTACATTCTAGACAAGACGTAAAAGTATGCACACTATATTGTTACAGCAATTCATTTTCATGAATACCTGACTGATTGTGATATAAATAGACCGTTATTTTGAAATAGAAATATTACGAATGTCGAAGTATGTAATCAAACTTAAATATGGCAGTTAATTTAAGACATTTTCTATCAGAACGATATAACGCAATCATATTTGATATAATAATTAAAAATAACCGTAATGAGACATAAACAAATCCAAGAACTAACATTTTTCGTTAAACAATCTACATAGATAAGAGTCAATTGTTCCGCGGGTTCGTTGACCTCCAACAATGCAGGCTCGCAGATTATACGCGGTTAGGCGGGCCGCAAACTATAAGTCTTGGTGAAGACTCATTATGGTGGTTGCAGTTTTTTGTTTTTATGAATGACGAGACGCGCAAGTCGCTCGCCTGGTGGTGATTGTCATGACTACGCATAAACAGTACACCACACAGTAACACCACCCAGAACTATGAATTACAAAGCATTGAGTTGTGCACTGCGTTCGTTGCTGTGACTTGAGATGTGATATCATATTGCTCAATGCTTTTTGACAACAGATATTCAATAAAGTACCTTATTATTTCGAGCTAATACGATATTCAGTACTGTGTTAATACTCTGTTCTATCAGGATCTTACTGAATTAATAAGATGCGGCGCCTTCACCACGCCTGCGCTTCGACTTCCCGTCAATGAGCAACCAGCTTTATCACTCTTCAAACATGTACACAAGTGTTTGTCGTATCTTTAATGCAATTTGCACAGATGTTAACGCGCAAACACGTTTTACGCGCCCACGGAATAAATTACGCGACCCCGAGATTTTACACGATATAGTGTATAAAATTAATGTTTTGGGTAATATAAATTAAGGTGATATTCTACATTTAATACTAGTTATGGGAATCTTCAAACCCTCTGTAAACTTAAAACCTGATATCAACCATAAGAACACATAGCTCTTAACGCATTGCTCATAAATGTTAGTTAACGGTCAACCTAATTAATGATCACTCTTTTTCAAATTATACGACGTAAGAAAGAAAGTAACTACAGTCGAAATCGATTATAAAGACATCGTTTACAACGACCGATCGGTTATTACAGCCAGATTGTAAGGTCCCGCCCGAATCTCTAGTAAACTATTCAGCAAACATACCGCCTATAACAACATCGGATACAGCGACATATCGCTTACAACGACGAAACTTTATCGACATTCATCGACTATAACGACCAACCGCTTCTTGTCCCAGCAATACAAAACAATACGGACGATTTTAAATCTTATTGATAAGCATTGAAGGAATATTTAGGCGTATTTACCTACGCACTTTCTCCCACCTCATCCGAACCTCTTCCCGGCCATTTGACCTTGCATATTTTACACCAATTGTTTAGTGCGCTAAATGACTGCGTGAGTGACAGCTTGATTTATAAGTGTTGGTTTTGATTAGACCATGCATTTATGCGTTATCATGTCGCAAAAAAAGAGGAAAGTGTTTTCTATTGAAGAAAAATTTCATGTCATATGGAGATTAGAAAATGGCGAGTCAAATAGTGAAATTGCAACGGAATGTGGAGTTTCGCACTCTACGATATCAACGATTTGGAAGAATAGAGATACATAAAATAAAAGTTCTTTTCGAAAACAACTCTTTAAAACTTAAACGAGCAAGGACAAGTGAACATAAAGTTATAGAAGATGCTTTATTAACATGGTTTAAACATCAGAGGGCAAACAACGTCCCAATAAGTGGTCCGATTCTGCAACAAAAAGCCAATGACTTTGCTCGTCTTATGGATAAGGAAAATTTTAAGTGTTCGTCGTCTTGGGTACAACGTTATATCAGGTTTTGACTGTATATACATATGTATTGCTTATAACAACTATCGGATATAACGTCGGCAAGTATACGGTCCCTTCAATGTCGCTATATCAGGTTTTGACTGTAAATACTGACTAAATACCGTGGAATTTAGCATAAAAGTTATCTATATTCACTAAAATAATCAACAATAACTCACACAATTATTCAAATTTAATGTCAAAATTTATTACACCAACAACAATATTCCAACCAGGGGATCACATGTCTGGAATAAAGGGGATTCGGGGGGCGGCTAGACGCATAAAAAAAACGAGCGCCGACGCGTTTAGAGGGCAAGGTTATGCAGGCTGCCGATGGGGAGGGTTCCAGAAGGGTGCGAGACTAGGGGTCGCAAACCGGGATCCCGGATACCGAAAATACCGGAATACCGGACCAAATAAAGGACTTATAAATACCGGTATTGATTTTACAACAACCGGGATTTTCGGTATTTTCGGAATTTGTTAAATTAAATTATGCATACATATATTATTGTCTCTGAGTGCTGTAGACAGAGACTAAGGCTCGCTAGTTTGCACGATTCTGGCACACTTCTTTGTTTTCACCTATATTTATTAATCTCATCATGTATTATCTCCACTTTAGGGTACTATCCATACTAGCCTTAGGTATATAAGTACTATCATATTCGTAAGCCTACATTAACCATCCTCTTCAAATGGCCAGACCACGACAACATACTTGTTTTTTTCTTTAGTCATTACATCCCCTTTGACACACAGATCCATCACTACTTTACCTATTCCGTACTCTATCATTCACAGTCACCCACACATGCTTCTTAACGCTCTAATTTTCAGTGCTGTAACTTTAATGCTCCTTCTGCTACATATAAGAGACGACAATAACTCTGTCAATCACTTGTGCATTTTTGGACACCTTCCGACTGTCCATAAAGGTTTGTAATGCCCCATTCACCTGCACTCACTTGGCAATAAATGTCACTTTCATATTATATACCATCAATTGTGTTGAAAATACATCCCAGATATACAAAATCTCTTACTCACTGTAACTGTGTCATACTTTTGTCCCTTTTAAACACCTCAATTTTGGTTGATTTTCTTGTGCTAAGTCCCAAATAACAATCAATTATCCAGAATCCAGTCTTCGATCCAGATTACCGGTCATCTCAAAAATAAGCGAAGCTAACCACCGTTCATCGCCCCCCGAGGCAATTCTTGTGCGCTGGGTCTTCACATCCAATGCACGCCCATGTTCGGGGGGACATTAGTCGCGGGCCGAGGCACACAGTGTGTGTGTATACCTCTTGGTTGTAAATCACATTGAGGCCTAAAAGGGCCCGCGAACATTTACTGGCACCCTCTCTTTCCGCCCATCCTGGGAACCTTCCTCCCTTCCCCCCACCTTCCCTTCCATATTCCTCCTCCACTCCCCTCCCAGGCCCCTGCAGTCGTCAAGCCGGGGGACTCCAGTATCCCATTCGCAGGTTTCCCCCGGTGTTGACTGCAGGATCACCTATCTAAAAAAAAAACCACCGTTCATCTCTTATCATTCTATCATAGCCTTTTCTAAAGGCATCGCCATACAGGGAGCGGAACTGGACGTGGCATTCACGTCGCATTGTCTTGGCGTGCCAATTACTATGACAATGTATGAGAGACGCCACATAGAAACTGTCATGCTTAGCTGGGCATTATAGTTGCCCCCAATACGCTAGCGGCTGGGTTGAACACGCCAAGCTGTTCGCTTCCTTCCGCAAGATAACGCACTCGCAGAAGGATGCCATCACTCGACATGACCTCCAGCAGCCGACCATGGCAAACATCACGGCCAGCAGCAGCTGTTCTAAGAGCGCTGCGTTGTAGATCCCAGGCTGGGCACTCCTCGAAATTGTGATGGACTTCGCGACCATTATCACAATGATAGCATACGGCGGATTCTTCCTTTCCGATCTACCACAGGAACGAGCCGTCGTGGCCCGTCAGCATCTGTGTCAGACGGAATGTCGGTGTACCGTGGCGCCAGTCAAACCGACATAAGAAGACAGGTCGCACTGTCGTGACGATCGATAAGCCAGGACTCGTGCTCTACAGCCTAGTATGCTACTCCTCCACGCCGGCACTGCCGATGGACGCCAATTGGGCTGTCACCTCCCTCGAGGCCAGTCGCCGCCAGAGACGGGATGCCTCTTCACGCCAAAAGAATACTGAAGAGAGATGTTTGGCATCCAATTCTCATAGCAGAGTAGGTATCAGCAAAGACACTGACCGCCTCGTTGGAGACCGTGTGATGACCACAGATGAGTCGCTGCGCTACCAAACGCTGCGTCTTACGCAGAAGAGCGTCGCATCGAGCAGTTAGAGACTCGGCCTAGACGGGACAACCCTATAAGTCCATGGACCACACAACTCCAGCGTATACTTAAACCTGGGAAAGGGTTACCGTGAACCAGTGTAACCATGCGCTCTCTTCTGAATATGTTATGAAACAAGCTTGTCGCTATTTTATTACTAATTTAAATGTATAGTAACTACAATTTCTTCAAATCCCGGAAATACCGAAAATACCGGTATACCGGGATTCATCTGAGATCAGTACCGAAAATACCGGTATTGAAAAAGTAGTCCGGTATTGCGATCCCTATGCGAGACAGTAGTACATTGTTAACTTTACAGCTTTTGTAATATCAAGACTACACTGATTACAGGCACAGTCGATAACTTTGTTAGTGTCGTTTGTAGGGAAGGTAAATGTCTAAACCCTAAAGGCATGGCAATAAGGCTGAGCATGAAGTCTAATCATGGAAAGCGACGTTACGGGCCCATTTCACAGCTTCCTGATAAACGCTATTTGTCACATAAATGTATAAGCCGACCAAACACAAATTTCACACTGTTATCTAGGAGCATAGATTAAAATGTGACTTTTATATTAGGTCGGTTTATTATGTTTATGTGACATATAGCGTTTATCAGAAACTGGTGAAACTTGCACTTAGTGTCAGACATAATCAGTTTTCCAAAGGAGCAATACAAAGCAATGCAATTCGAGCCTAATTTCTTCTAACAATTGTTACCAACTCAGTGTTACATAAAATCGCAAAATACATCTTCAGTTTCACTTTCTACTATGTTGGTCTATTTTAAAAGCGCATCTCCCGACAACCGGATAAGAATAGCCACGGGACGAGGTCATTGACCTTAACCGCCGTCCGCGGTCCGAACGACGTTGGCCCATGTGTTTTCAGTTTCAGTGCATAGAAATGTAAGTGTGAAATTACATGGTTTCAGTAAAACCTATTTTCACTAATATATTTTTAGCTGAGAAGTGTTTGTTACCTTGCGCAGAATAAGAATCCTACTAATATTATAAACGCGAAAGTTTGTAAGAATGTATGGATGTATGTTTGTTACTCTTTCACGCAAAAACTACTGAACGGATTTCGATGAAATTTGGCACACGGGTAGATCATGTCCCGGATTAACACATAGGCTACTTTTTATCACGGAAAAATATAAAGCGGGACTTTTGTCCTGGATTTTTTTTTAACGAGGGCGGAGCCGCGAGCAAAAGCTAGTTATAAAATAAACATGAAAAACATAACTACATTATACAGTACTCATTATGCAAACTAGTTATCTCACATGCGCCAGAAGATATTTAAGAATATATTACTGTAGACAAATATGTCTACAGCACAGCTCTACCACTTCTGGCAGTTCATTATGACTTGGCTGTCTGGCATAGTCGAATTATATTATATTATATATTTATATATATACTATTGAACATTAGCAAACGACGACCCACCATCATACTGCCGTCGAGTTAATTACCAGTGTTTCTTCTTTAAAAGGCAAATAAAAATAGTATAGTAACGAGCAAATATTTTCCTGGTTTGAAATTCCTCATAATCTTGACAGAATATCTCACTCTCCCATGTATCACGCAGGAGTTAGTAGATGTGTAACTCGTAAGTGTTATTCATATACAAGTACTTTGGAAACTTTACTGGTGGAAGACATTAAGGTGACCCTGAGAAGATAATGTCTCCGCAATGATAAATTACCCTGAGGACGCGTAGAAAGGAAAACACGACGTCACCGCAATATCCCGCGGATCAACGAAGCGGCGGGAAATTTCACACAGCCATCAAAACTTGACAATGATCCGGAGTTATGAACAGACTGATCGCTCTCAGAATATGATCGTATGAATATAAATTGTATCAGGTAGTATTCTAGTAGGGTAAATTGTACCAGGTATTGGAATTAAAGGCACCTGCTACAATACAATGCTAACTCACGCCAGTGTGTTACCATTGTATTCCAATTTGAAAACTGCAAGGGAAAATTACGTGGCGACCTGCTAGTCATGCCATTATGGTAATTTAATAACTGAATCTCATTTTTGTTCGTAATAGGTCAACAATTAACTGTTAAATTAGTTCAACAGATACGGAACTCAAATGTATAGAATGAGTAAAAGTAGGTCTTTACTCAATAATCGATAGATTCTTTTTCGTTATGAATGACATCAATACCGCGGCCCAAAAACCCTATTAAACATTATATTCAAACACGCCTGCCAGTCCACAAAGCCTCAACCCCATTTGTGGTACCACGGGGCGCCACAAGCCCCCAACCTAGTTCAACGTACTAAAATTCGGCGTAATGTGTGCGCGATGCGAGACAAGATATTGAGCATACAACAGCTGCCATGGTTACCTATGGCCCAAATCGAAAAGTAGCATGAAACAAATAACAAATCCACACCACGACTACTGTATTCTATGATACTACAAAGACGAAGTTTGATAGAAACTCTTTAAAGAACTTAAAGTCATGGTAGGCCTGGTGGAGAAATGGTCAATCTTGTTAATTGTTTTTTCTTGTGACTATGTGAGATTTACTTGTGTAGATAATGCAATTATTATGTAATTTGATCTTGACAAAAGTAAATTTCGCGACAAGCTTTTATCTCTGCATAGTATTAAACAAAGTTTGATTCAATTTAGTTTGTTTTTTTTTTCTTTTTCGAGCATTTAAATAAAAGCTTGTTTTTAAACATATTTTTTCTTTTAATTTATTATTTAGTTATTTTTCGAGTTATTCTCAGTAAGCCCGGCATTTGATACCCATATTATAGGAGTGCGTAAAAAATAACTAGTCTACTATGTTGTGACGCCCGCCATATTAGATTTAGAGAGCTCATTTTATTTTTTGTATTTTTCTCAGCAAACCCTTTCATTTGATACCCATATTATGGACGTGCACAAAAAATAACTAGTCCATCTGCCATCATCTTGGGCCGTCCGCCATATTAGATTCAGAATGACGTCACTTAACTAACAATGCATTGTCATTTGTCACCCAAACTAAACGTGTATGCAAAATTTCAACACTATCGGT
Source organism: Sphinx pinastri (assembly GCA_947568825.1). Lineage (NCBI taxonomy): Eukaryota > Metazoa > Arthropoda > Insecta > Lepidoptera > Sphingidae > Sphinx > Sphinx pinastri. Next base: position 2,075,345 of record OX387617.1, read on the forward strand.
TGAGGGTAACTGCTTCAAAATTGACTTGCAAGATTCCACCCGAACAAATTAAATCATTGCTACTTAAATAAAAGCTTGTAAAAAGAACCGTTAAAACATGTGTTAAGTACCAGACTAAGAACTTGATCCATTGTCAAAACGTCTTTCAGTTCACTGTTTCCTCACAGATTTCCCCAACAAACTTTCCTTTTTTAATTTGTACAGAGTTAATTTAAAATCTACCGCCGCCAAGGTGACTTTTCGTAAGAATATACCCAAAATCGTTTTGTTTTGCAAGAGTCGACCTGATTAATCGTTTTGAGTAGCGTTTCCTAATGCCGCAGAGGACCATAACGCGAACGCCTACGTGTACGTGCTGTTTGTTTCGATATATGGTGGAGTTAGTCATCGGTAAAGGTCGTGGGTAAAATAACTATCTTACTATCGAATAAGCCGTATGCCTATTTCCTATTGTAGTAGAATAAACGTTTAGTAGTCCTAAGGACACGGCTTGAGTGTAAACATTAAAAATAAAAGTGTATTGAGCACACCATCATAGAACTTCCATGTCTTCTGCTGTATCCCAGAATAGGCTAAAGAAGACATGTCGCACCTTTAGGACGAAAACGACACTATTCAAAAAAATCGAAAATTGAGTTAACGTCATAAAATTACTTAAAACGAAATTTTCAATACAACAATAGTTCAAACACCGCCATATTCAAGAGGGAAAAGGACAAAACTATTATATCGGTCCCTTTTTTATTATATTTTCATAAAAAGGGACCAGTTTTAAGTCATTTTATGGCGATAACCTAATTTTTGATTTTTTTTAATTGCGTCGTTTTCGTCCTAAAGGTGCGATGTATCTAAAATAAATTAAACGTCAATTCATCCTAGTGATGTCTTTTAAATCATAGTTAATAACATTGTAACATTCAAGTAGTACCAATCACCTCTTCATTACTACCCATGACATAGAATATGTTTCGTAATTTTTTTACACTATGTACCGGTGATATTAATTGACAGTTGGATTGATTGGACTCACGACGCGTGAGACACGTGTCCGTAATACTACACTGTGCGGACAAACGACGTGATTTAATAAATATGGATCACAACGACGCGGCCGCACGCTCGACTTTCAAATTAAATCGCTTCAGACAAGTTTATATTATGACTTTGAACCTGTCAGCTCTGACTGTGTACAGTTTTATATTAACTAGTCTGCCTGCCTAACCCTGCCTTTGCATGAACTACAGTAATTATTTTCTACAGCCAGAATTACTTCTGGTGGCCCGATCGCTAAGAAAGTTCACAGGATCACCCGCGAGGCTCATCTGATTTGAAGATTATTAATTTTTTTATTAAAATCGCTCCAGCCGATTTGTCCATACACACATTTATTTTTATACTAGCTTTTGCCCGTGGTTCCGCTCGCGTGAATAAATTTTCCCGGGATAAAAGTCCCGCTTTATATTTCCGGCTTAAAAGTAGCCTATATGTTAATCCAGGACATGATCTACCCGTGTGCCAAATTTCATCGAAATCCGTTCAGTAGTTTTTGCGTGAAAGGGTAACAAACATACATCCATACATTCTTACACACTTTTGCGTTTATAATATTAGTAGGATAGTAGGATATAGATCGATTAGAAATGTTAAGTCAATGTATTTTTTTAGCTGACGGCTGTCAAAAGAAAGAATTTCAGAATTTCCTTAAATAGACAGAATAGACTTGCGGGTGCGCTGCCAAGTTTCTGAAAGGTATTTGAATAAGAAAGGGACGGGAATTGCCTGCGGAAACCAAAGGCAATACGAAAAGCAACAGCAAAACTGCCACTTCACGTCGATCTTTTTGTGAGTGGCAATATCTGAGACTTTATCATATTGTAACTTGTCTACGGCACAGCTTTATTTAAAAGGTTAATATACAGACATATTCAATGAAGGCCTTCTTACTTTACCGATATAGTCAAAAATCAAAATTTAATTTTAACTTTTCTACAAACCTTGCACTTGCTTTAAAAGACTGATCAATAGACGAAGCCCCGCAACGCTATTGCGTCTCCCTTCCGATGCTTTCAGGGTGTGGTTTGAATTCTTAAGCCGCCAGACAGCATAAATCAATACACATTATCCCTAATTTGAGACTCATTTGTAGTCATGAAATGAAACAACGTCGACTTAAATGCGTTCCTTGCACCCTCTTATTCCTTCCTAGCGTTATCAAACTTCAAATTTAAGGCAAATAGCAAAGCGGACCAGGAAACTTCCTCGATTACAAATGTATGAAGGGGCCAACAGACCTCGGAAAAAAAATGTTTCACAGTTGGTAAGTATAATTCAGTTCAGAATATTGATTTTCAAAACAAATAAATATACATACATAGCAAGGAACGTTTCAAAATAAACTTGAAACAAATATTGGCCTTTCATTCACACTGCGTTACAAGGATCCAATAAATTAGACAGGAAGAACACGTGCGTCGGCATACAATTTCGAAGTTTAACGGTGCTGAAAAAATAATAATTCCGTATCATTTTTGTTTGAACAGCGACGGAAGAGACCACGGAGGTCCGTAAACCAAACATTACTTTTACGAAAATATGGAGCATCATCAACATAAAGAGAAATATTTTCGTCTGCTTATTTATCAACGATTCACCTAGTTTGACGATAAAATAAACAAATTCGACAAAACTTAATTACTTTCTAGATAATTACAAAATCAAGAGCATAAAATCCTCCATTTCCAGATAATGGATGGCGTAACGCGGTGAATCCATCTTTAATTACACTTTCTCTGCCTATTAATAATTCTGGGAAGAGTCCAATTAGCGTTGTTGTTACAGTACGCCATTCATCTGTAATGGACGGGATTTTTTGAATGAATTTGAATACAAGGTCCGCCATGCTGAAGGCTGGTTAAGCTGTTAACGCCATATGGGTTTGAAAACCTACATACTGATACTTCATATGCTAGCTTATACTTCCGCGCTCGACATCTTTCTCGAAGGTCCACAAAAGGGAACGTGCACGAAATCAAAATCGACAAGATCAACATGTGCATAAAAAAATAAATTATTTAAAGATATAATTTACTAGCTTTTGCCCGCGGCTCCGCCCGCGTGAATGAGTTTTCCCGGTATAAAAGTCCCGCTTAAAATGTAGCTTATATGACACGTTCGTAGATTTACCATAGCAGCGCCATCTATTGATTACTTACTCAACCCAGTCGAAAGGTATCGACATCTGTTATCATTACCATAGCAGCGCCATCTATTGATTACTTACTCAACCCAGTCGAAAGGTATCGACATCTGTTAGAATCATTTGGAGTTAACAGATAATTGTGACTGTCAAATAATAACAGACAAATAATTAGCAATAAATTAAAATTGCGACTATAATTTGAGATTTAAACTATCCTATCTCTCAAGTTGGATCGAACTGCACATGGTGTGCGAATTTTATTATAATCGGTTAAGTGGTTTAGGAGTCCATTGAGGACAAACATTGTGACACGAGATTTATATATATTAAGATTATACAGGGTCATTTTGATATTGCGTTAATAAATGAAACCACATACTCGTCTTTGCTTTTGCTAACATCGTGCCAAAAAGTATCCATGAGAAACGAATATTTTCACCAAAAATCTAAATTTTATTTTCCAGATTTTTTTATCATTTCGTAGTTTAGTGCGAATATGGCGTGTGCGTGATTATTTTTCTGACAAAGTGTGATATTGCTCCAGCGACGATTCCTTCTAGAGTAGTAGTACTGGCTTTAGGGCGTGTAAACTTAAAGTTACTTTTTATTGATATTTATTTTGTTCGAAACTTACACTTTTTTATTTTACATCTATGGTTAAAATAACTTAATGGAAAGTGTTATTTACAAGGAGATAAGTATGTGGTTTCATTTAGTAACGCAATGTCAAAATGACCCTGTATATTCTTTTAATATGACAAAAATGATAAAATATGGGTTCCGGCCGAATATTATTGATACCCAGCGTGTCCAGAATATACTTTTTTTAGATGAGAGCTAGTTATTTTGATGTTATTGAAGCAAAATTAGGTTATTATAGATTTGTTTGTACTTATTGAATATTATCTTCAAAACTTCTTTATTTAAAAAAATTACGTAATGAGACATTTCTAAATGCTTTTGGAACTCATACTTGTGTATATTTTATATATCTTTTATTATTTTTGATGATTTTCACATAACCATGGAATGTAATTACTTAGGTACCATTCTTGGGAACGTTATAAAATTTTAAACCATTTGATTTATTTATTTTTGTGTTTTGGAGCATCTAGATACACAGCAATGCATTATCAACAAATTAAATGTTATTTTTCAGCCTTTTAGTATGAATATTTTACGTCAATGCCAAGTATCGATGGGCTGAAAGATACAGATTGCGCCACCAGATGGCAGAGCTTACAACGTGCACGTTCCCTATAGTGTCTTTCGGAACGAAAAGCCTATCAAACTTATTCATAAACGGTTTATAAAGCTATTTCAGTTATAGAATGTTTTGTAATTTGTTTTTCTTCGAACGAATTTTGACTGTTTATGAAAAAGGCCGTATATTTTTTACGGAATGACTCTAATAAAATTAGTTTCGACCATCAGTTTTCAAACGGGTTGAAAGAAGGACAAACCGCCAAACTTGATTTCGTATTTATATTATACTAGCATTGCGCGCGGCTCCGCCCACGTGGAAAATATTTCCGGGATAAAAAGTAGCCTATAGCACTCAGGAGTAGGTAATGTAGCTTTCTATCAGTGAAAGAATTTTCAAAATCGGTCTAGTAGTTCCTGAGATTAGCGCGTTCAAACAAACTCTTCAGCTTTATAATAATATAGGACAATATTAGAGATGTAATTAATTTTAAAATATAAAGTAAACCGTATTTCGTGAAACAATGCTCCTTAAAAGTTAAAAGGAATTGCATTTGTAGACGGTTTGAAACTGGTACTTAGTATTGTTAAAATAATTTCGCAACACTCAGACTCTGATAAAATGATTCAGACCATGATAACAGGGAAATTAGGACTCATTACGTTCGTTATAATTAATTATGTTTCATTGATAAAATTCACCTTTACGTGGAATATTATTCATTATGCAAACATTGCGATGATCACTTGGGAGGTATACAGGAGGAAAAGAGTTTTATAAATGTGTCGCGTCAATGTGTTCTCGAAAACTATTCCAAGTATTTAGTTTATTATGACTTCCAGAAATACTGAATCAGAAAATATGTATATAGTCACTCTCAAAGAATTACTTGAATAACTCGAAATAAACAATGTCCCTATCATAAGTTGTCCCTAAACCAATTGGTACTGAAGCTAGAAAAAAAAATAACCAAAATAAAAAAATACCTAATAACTTTTTTCACATACGTAATGAAGCGATTTCAGCTAAGTTTGATGAACTGTAGAATAACATCAAATTGGCCTATTATAATTCGTTCTCGCACTTGTGGCGCCAAATATAAACCCTAATTTAGAATATAAACAACTATTACTATGTATATTACTATGACTGCCTCGGTGGCGTAGTTGTATTACCGTACGACTGTAATGCTGAGGTCTCGGGTTCGATCCCCGGGTCGGGCAAAGTGGCATTGAATTTTTCTATTCACTATTAGCCCGGAGTCTGGAATTTGTGCCCGATATGGCGATAGACTCGCCCCCTATCACATCATGGGACGGAATACACACGGCGAAAAGTGGGTGCACTAGTTGCGCCTCTGCCTACCCCTTCGGGGATGAAAGGCGTGTGTGTGTGTATTACTATGTATGTTGCAAACGAGACAAAAATAAAATTAGGAAAAAAATATTTTTGACAAATAGAAAACATTACTAATTGAAACAGAAAACGAAACCATCCAACCGACACATTTGTGGCTTTTTGCCAAATATTTACTTGAAGCGCCATTTTTTGACGACCCGTATCTGCATAACAGTCATAACTCAGCGAGGGACCGTCACATAATGGTCTTTCACAGGCGGTAACGAATTTTATTCGGTCGCCTGGTGCGCGTGTCATTGACCCCTTAACGCATCGCCTCTGGGCTAATTATAATCCAGTTTCGTTTCCTTAGCGAGCGCTGGAACGCCCGAGACGACGGAATACGTCAAATATTTCCGCAAACGGCACACGCGGCAAGTTTTCCGACACCCTCCCGCCGCAATGTTAATGAGGAAGTGGAAAAGCGTTTGGAAAATTTCCTTATCGCGTATGGATTTGTTGGAACACTTACTTATTTAAGTCACTTATGCGAGCTTCCACGTAGTTTTCGTTACGAGACATGGGTCCTTAATCTCGAAAACACATTAGAAGGATTCTAATTAGTAAATAGCATCATCGCATTATCTTGTTTAAGCTGCTAGGCATCCCCTTAACTAGAAGTCGTCGGATGAGAAAGGATAAGCAATCCTACAAGCTGCCTACGAGACCATTTTATCGGATGACCGCTCTTCGTACACTGCGATCGCTGTCAATTTTAACGTCGCCGACATAATTCGCAGGAGGTATTAAACGAATAATAATACACACTCCATTGCAAAACAACTTAACAGCACCATGAACGATCCGAAGCGTGAGTAATACTAAATGTTATGCAAATATCCGATAACCGAAGCGTGGTTTATACACAACTAATAATCACAACCTGTTTTCAACTAAGATGTAGTAACAGCCTAAGGCCCGTGTTAATAGATGCAAATCAACATAGCTCTGAAGTCGATATCAGCTGAGACGCTCTTAAATTACGGTCGGTATCTTAAGAAGGTCGCTATTTAATAAATATGTCGAAGAGAACTGGTACTATGATAATTTCTTCCATGACGTAGGACGGATAACGCAGCGAGTTCGTCACGAGACAGGCCAATCCAATGTTCTCTCTTGCGCTCCCGCTCGATCACTGACTATTTTTCTTGAGAGCTAGACCTTATATAGGCCTCAGGTGACATTTCAATTGTCAAACTAGTTTGGCTAGTCCAGTGGCGACCTCACTCAAGCTTCTCGCTTGACGTTTCCGTTAATAATCATTCGAATGTGGTGCCATCTGTTGTCAGTTGTTACAAACTTATTTTATTTTAGTGAAGCGCCATCTATTTGTCTCCGACACGGCCATCCTGCGACACACACGTCCCCGTGTGTTACTCTGATTGACACAAAGCACAATCATCTTCAAAAGAATACTCCAGGCACACACTACAATACAGTTGATAGAATGTCAAAATTGCTGAAGGTCCATCTTCAACTTAAGTCTCGATTAGGCATCAAGCTCTACTGTCAACAATATCATCACTTGCTAACTTTACCAGACAATTTCAAACGTCACTAAACGCTGAGACATTGTTCCTTCATCAAGCACAATCCTCTCAGGACATGACTTCATCGGGCGTTCTACTACCCACTTGTGCCACCAAGCACAAGTCTCCCGGGATATGCCTCCATCATGCGTTCCCCACTAGGACACGCAACAACGAGTTTTCCATTTTTGTGCCACGACTCTCGCAGCCAACCAGCGTATTGCTGTCTTGATAACCCTCTAGTGGATCGTGACTCCCACTTGCGTGTCCATCCCGTGGATCGCATCTTACAAACGCATATCCATCTCGTGGAGCACTATATAGTATGATCTCTACAAACCACAGCCTCGACCAGTGCCAAACGCAAGCCGCAACCCACGGACTATTAGAGTTGCCTCGAGAGACACCGAATTTCCACTGGGCCACGACTACACAATAGTATTAGCACGGTCGAGCGAAATAAAGCTGATAGAGTCCTTACCCGAGCTTCTACCAGAACCAAAATTCACTCATCACTATTACCGAACTCGCCACTGTCACCACACTTATCATGAAGAATAAAATCAATTAACACTTATTACTACCGTGATATAAAATTATTTCTATAGTCATCCTAGTGACCATAATCAAAACTAAAACAATCATTCCTGTGAGCATAATTGACTCGCCAACAGAGTCATCCCTGTGACCGACACATGCGCCACGCGTCAACTCTGTGACCGTGTGCACAGGTTACCATAGTAAGTTATTTTACTATCCCAATTTTTTATTAGTTGCACGTTTTCATGAGTACAACCACACTTATTATAATCTTTCCAATGGCTTATCTTGTTTCCACAAACAAGGATCACTATACTGTCAACGATTAGTCTCATTTACTCAAAGAACAATAACTGCACTAAGCGCCGCTCCAACGGCTCGTCACCCCCATACCTCAACACACTTCATCGTACCAACAGGTCATCTCGCCTTGCGCACCAACGCAAACAACACATCACCGCGTGAACGGTCCAAGTCATCTATGCATCTACGCAAATGAGAATAATACACCGCCACACCAACGGCTTATCTTGCTTGCACCCACATGTAAACATCTCCGCACCAACTGTTCATCTTGCTTGCACACCAATGCAGACATCTCCGCACCAACGGCTGATCTTGCCTGCACACAAATGTGAACATCTCCGCACCAACGCTTCATCTTGCTTGCACACCAATGCAAACATCTCCGTACCAGCGGTTCATCTTGCTTGAACACAAATGCAAACACCGCCGCATCAACGGCTCATCTTGCCTGCACACCAATGCAAAGATCTCCGCACCAACGGTTCATCTTGCTTGCACACCAATGCAAACATCGTCGCACCAACGGTTCATCTTGCTTGCACACCAATGCAAACATCTCCGCACCGACAGTTCATTTTGCTTGCACACCAATGCAAACATCGCCGCACCAACGGCTCATCTTGCTAGCGCACTAACGCGAAAAGGATAACACATCGCCGCAATAACGGCTCATCTTGCTAGCGCACCAACGCAACAAGGATAACACATCGCCGCACCAACGGCTCATCTTGCTAGCGCACCAACGCAACAAGGATAACACATCGCCGCACCAACGGCTCATCTTGCTAGCGCACCAACGCAACAAGGATAACACATCGCCGCACCAACGGCTCATCTTGCTAGCGCACCAACGCAACAAGGATAACACATCGCCGCACCAACGGCTCATCTTGCTAGCGCACCAACGCAACAAGGATAACACATCGCCGCACCAACGGCTCATCTTGCTAGCGCACCAACGCAACAAGGATAACACATCGCCGCACCAACGGCTCATCTTGCTAGCGCACCAACGCAACAAGGATAACACATCGCCGCACCAACGGCTCATCTTGCTAGCGCACCAACGCAACAAGGATAACACATCGCCGCACCAACGGCTCATCTTGCTAGCGCACCAACGCTACAAGGATAACACATCACCCTCAAAATGCCCCCTCACCATCACCTCCCAGTGTCACGTGGTGAGAAGAAATGACGGTTAACTCTTCGGCAACACAGCCGTCAGTAAATGATCAGACTGAATACAACTCAATAGTTATTTAAGTGAAGTGAGTGTCATTGACGATCTGTGGAGATCTTCTCTCGGAAGCTGCTCACCAGCTGCATTACACCGCACACCGTCCTACCGAAACGGACATGTCACACGCGGCACCGCCAGCAGTGATTTCCAATATCTGCAATCAGAAAATAAACACAGCAGCATTACAAGGCTCGGCCCATTCTGACTTCACATTAAGACTCGTGTCAGACTTTCTAAACAGCCATCCCATTGCTACAACAGGGAAATCTACCTGCGATGTAAGTTGGACATCATCTCGATTCTCAAGTCATGAACCAGTCATTTACCAAATGGTAAAATGAGCTTCCAATACTTGCAACGGGTACAGGAAAATAATAGAAACTAGAACCCTCAAACCAGGGTTACGGGTGATACGATACCAAACATCTTGTATCACCGCAGCTAAGATCCACCAACGGATCCCACAGAGGCTCTTCAGTAGTCACAGTTTATGCAGTTTTCTAACCTGCAAGGATCTTCAGTTCTGCAATCAAAAATATCACAACAGCATCAAACCGTTCACCCTATCCTAGACTTTAGTCAAGTCTCACATCAAACTTTGAGCAGAAATTCAGTAGTCATCTTAACATGACAACCCCAAAATTATCGCACGTAGCGCTCTTAATCCAAAATTTTGAACAGTGCAGTATTGCGATTCGAAGCCTTGACCAAGGAAGGCCAGCACTCCTTCAAACCGAACACTATACCTACACCTAGATCACTTTTGTCAACCAAGGCCATGTACAGTCATTGTTTACTACAACAGGTATTTTCTTTCTCCAAGGCCTTAAGTTTAAGGACGGCTCTATACCAACAATAACCACGAATTACTCGTTAATCCATGTCTGCACATGCCCCCTGTTAAACAAGATCTCACTATTTGCAAACCAAGAAATAAAAAGAAACCAGAACCCTCACACAAGGGTAATGGGTAATACGATACCAGATTTCCTCTACTGATGCAATCACGGATGTCCCTGTCAGTCCTGTCACTATCAACACCACGGTGCTTGTCACACCATAAACGGCACGCCTTCAGGAACGTTTCAGCACTAGTTTCCCAATTGCCGTACATATAGACACCATTGCCAACAACCCTGTCTAAGGTAGAAAATATCCTCACAGCTAAGAAGACGATGGCCATGTTACACATAGCGTCCACTTTTATTCACATTGTAGGCTAGTTCTTATTCAGATATTAGCGCAATTTCTTTCTTCACGTAAATTGCGGGTAGTCAAATATCTCCATCGTACGATGTATTCCACATAGCGTACATATGTAGTGAGCACAATCCATTTCTGTGGGCATTGATTGTTTATCCCAATTCTGGTGTCGAAGAGAACTGGTACTATGATAATTTCTTCCATGACGTAGGACGGATAACGCAGCGAGTTCGTCACGAGACAGGCCAATCCAATGTTCTCTCTTGCGCTCCCGCTCGATCACTGACTATTTTTCTTGAGAGCTAGACCTTATATAGGCCTCAGGTGACATTTCAATTGTCAAACTAGTTTGGCTAGTCCAGTGGCGACCTCACTCAAGCTTCTCGCTTGACGTTTCCGTTAATAATCATTCGAATGTGGTGCCATCTGTTGTCAGTTGTTACAAACTTATTTTATTTTAGTGAAGCGCCATCTATTTGTCTCCGACAAATACAAATTAACAGCAGCTCAAGTGACATCTTAAGTGACAATATGTGACGGATTTTGACAACAAAGTTTTGTTTATTTAACAGCGCTTACTCAGCTGAGAACAAGCTCTCAAATGACAGCTTTAGCTTGGTTTATTAAATAGTTCAATACATTAAATGTCTACTTGAGATTTTACTCAAACGCGAGATTGATTTATTAATACCGCCCTTAGAGACGTCAGAGATTAGATTATCCTGAACAACCGCCAGAGCAACTGTAAGCCAAGATAGACAATGGATCGCATTTGATGACACTGAACTGAGACGCATGAGACATAATATAGCCACCTTGGACTGTAAACGATAATTCGGACAAACGGCAAACATTCGGCAAACTAAAAACTGTTATCATAAATGATCATCGAAGTTTTACTTCTTTAGGTAAACATCGAAACCACAGCAGGGAAATGAATGTTAAAACATTATGCGTGTTAAATCATATTATATTATTATTATGTTAATAGCGATGAATTAAAACATAAGCCACATTAATATAAACGTTTTGTTCAAAGGCATAAAATGTAATTAGGGGAAACATTACGCAGCGACTCTCGCACTTATGATTTAAACAACACTGTACATGGATACTTAATCTTAATAATATATGTATACTTCATAAATAATTGCATTCAACAATGATCCCAAAAAAATAGTGCTACAGTCGTTATTAAAAATATTTTCCCGGGATAAAAAGTAGCCTATAGCACTCAGGAGTAATGTAGCTTCCTATTAGTGAAAGAATTTTAAATCAGTCCAGTAGTTTTTGAGTTTATCCATTACAAACAAACAATCAAATCTTTCCTCTTTATAATATTAGTATAGAAATATAGACTAGCTAAAAGCTTTTCGGGATAAAAGTCCCGCTTTATATTTTCCCGGGATAAAAAAGTAGCATATGTCCTTTCTCAGGCTCTAGACTATCTGTGTGCCAACTTTCATTTAAATCGGTTCAGTAGTTTTGGCGTGAAAGCGCGACAAACAGACTTCCGCATTTATAATAGTAAGGATTAATAATTTAGTAATTAGTAAGATTTGTCATGTAATTAGCATGGTGGTAGATCCTTTAGCTGCGTTAATCCGTATTCAGTTTGTGTACAAGTACTGTTGTGGTCCGGTCTAAGAACATTGTGACCATTATAACCACTGCATTAGACTTGATCCTCACCATCTATATATCAAGATAACGAGCGCAGTGCAGCCCCATATTATCTAACTTGTACTTTAAAGTACTGGATCGTATTACTACCGTTATAGAACTCATGGCATCCATCAGAACGACTTACTCGTCATTGAGTTGTATTAAAAACAATCAGAAATAATAAGAGTAGAAAACTGTCTCGCGTTCCCACGGCCATGTTCACATCGCGAGAGCCTTATGAAGGTAAATTGCGTACAATTTGCCATGCGTGTAGTGGTTCGGCTCAAACGAGCTATCGGTAACGCGCTGATGGCGGCTGTTAGTGTTAAAGAAAGTTATAAGAAGACGCTTTATCATCTGCTGCCAATGTAAAACACGCTTTCAAGCGCCATGTCAGTGGTATAAGTTCTTTCTTCTTGATTAGAACTTTAGACGACAATATATGGCGATACCATTCGGTTCGCTGCGACAAGTCACTAATGTAACGAGACGAAAGGCACATTGCAAGACAATAAAGAAATTAGAATAGAAACTCTATAAGGACGAAATCTTAAACTGCCTAATAATACATACACATACTATAGTTTTTTTTATCTTTTGGTTGTTATAATAAAATTTATACATCAGCTTATCTTCTACAACTTTCGAAACCCAAAATAGACAAACCCTTGTTTGTCAAAGTGAATCTCGGGGTCAAAAGCTTAGCCTCCTGAGGGATCAAGATAAGGCACCACTAAGTGACAGACAACCCATGACAGAGTGCAGGGGTCAAATGATCCCCTATCTCGCCATTTAGGGCCACGCTCGCGTGTCCGCGGATAAGGTCATTGCGGATCTTTCCCTGAAAACAGCAACTACCATCCAATTACGGAGCGAGCGATACGCCGCGGGCCTGGCGGAGACAATCAATTCGACCGTGGAACGTACGCCGCGCGGCGCATTATGGGAAAATGCCTTTTCTATGCGAATGCTGACTTCAATCATTATTGTAGTGAATATATCATATACAGTAATATATGTATGAATGGACTATTCAGCTATAAAACCAGTTGTCCAGACCAGCCTGTAAGATGCGGCCTGCATCCAGCATGTCTCTGCGATCTTTACCAGGTCATCTGTTCAATTTGTAAGGTTATTGTATTCATATATTTATTGGTAAAGCACTCGAGCTATAACCCACACGACTCAATTCTCACTGAGCACATAGAGGGGATATGAATCAACCAATCAGCAGATTAGTACGAGCCTAGAAGCTGAATGGAGTTGTAATTAAATAGTAGATTTTCAATTCTGATTCGAGGATTAACAAAAGTTCTCGCAATCTGAATAGTTTTTCATATAAACGATCGTAAGCTAATAACGATATTGGCAATAATTTCATATATAAACGTAGAATATGTATTATCTAAGATAGATATATAATAGTATAATAGATAAAATTTGGTATAACTAAACTTATTCTTAGAGCAATGAGCGGGTGTAATTTCGCAAAGCACCCGCGCCGCGCCGGCCGTGGCCTACATACAAAACACGACCGGCTAAATGCGAGCGCAATTAAGATCGCTACGGTTCCTTACCGGCAATAAACATTGTTTAATGGTTTAATAAAAACGTAATTTTCGGTTTTTTGATGAATAACATGACTAAGATAAATTATTATGAAGGCAAACGGTAACGGAATGATTACCTGACGGTAAGTTATCAACACTATTCATGAACTACAGTACTTTATTAATATAGTCTGTCTTTGACGAAGAAATGCGATTGAAGTTGCATTCTTCAACCTACTTTTTTCTTTATCCCCACGGACGAGAAGGGATATTGGTCTCCAGAAATTTATGATCCACAGCATCGATAACAGAAATAAGTCACATCTCTAGTGTCATTTCACTATAGATTTTACCACGGGTGTAGCGGAACCCCAAAAACCACAATTGCTTTAATATGTCATTATTTGTAAACCGCGTTCCGGCGCGGCGCGTTATTTTCACCGTCACTTTCGCTGCGCGCGCGCAATCACTCAAACGCCGCGCTCTGCTCCATTACTCCTGTGAATGTCATCTCGCACTCGCTGTTAGTACGTTACCTTACAATACTCATTACTTTGATGGATACATTTTGCGAGATAAAAATTTTGCTGTCGCTTCCAGCCGTGGAATACCGACCTAAATGAAGACTCATAGGAAACTTACTATTAAGTTTAACCATATGATGGATTGGTACATTTAGGTATTTCAGAATTTAAGGTCACTTAGGATTTTTTTGGTTTTAATGATAGTAGTAAGTAGGTACATGAACATCCCAATAAATAATGTCACTAAAAATGTGTACCTACAAAAATAACGTTGTCTATATTATAAGAATTACGATAAGCTTCCTTCAACGTGTATAGCCCAAATTGAACTACACCAGCACAACAATTAAGTCCACTTTTAGAAAAATTCATTATGCCACTAGTACGCAACATTTCAACTGCATGACATAACTGGCAACCTTCAAAGGGTTCGAATAACTAACAGAGTGTCAGCTTACCACATTGACCCCGTTACAATTACGCACAGGTACTTGTGTTAAAAATAAAACGGGTGAAAAAAACACTACAAAAAGTCTACACCCATTTAGGTATAATTGTAGATGTGCGAGGCAAACAGGGTGACCCGAATAGGCGTATCACCGGTACTGTAACGCCGGGTTCTCTTTTAAAAATCTCGAACAATTTGGTATAATAAATATTTATTCTAGATTGCTCACGGCTCCGCCGGCGTGAATATTTTTTTCAGGGATAAAAGTCCCGCTATATATTTTCCTGAGATAAAAAGTAGTCTATTTTCTTCCCAGGGTCTCAAACTATCTCCATACTCAATTTCATTGAAATCTGTTCAGTGGTTTATTCGTGAAAGCATGACAGACAAACAGTTACTTTCTCATTTATAAGTATGGATCAGTTATTTTTCTTCTAAGTTCATGTGATAAATTTGTGGTATTGGTACTCTATATCGGAGGCCAAGCTTTGTCTTCTTGTTTGTTGCCACTGTTTATTGCCAGAACTAGGGTATACAATCAGCCGGGCTTGCTCCTCTATTCATTGAGTCGAAGAACGATTTAAAATTATAATACTGTTAAAATATCATAATTTACTTTTACTTAAGTCATGAAAAATCGTTTACCCGATGATTTTAACATATCTATCCATCCATCCATCTTTAACAAAATACTTGTTCGTAAGAGATCCCATTGCGATGTAATCATGCAAGTACACAATGAGATTACTTTTCTTACCCACAAGTGCATATTGATATTCAATTGCCACTAAAGCATTATTGATGCGATAAATCTAACAGCTGAAGTGGTCAAGTCACGCCAATGAACTTTATTACATTTCACTTTCAGCTCATTTCATCTACATATTAAAGAACGTATTCAATAAACAACTGGAAAGCCATTATTCTTATGATCTTTACTAATATTAAAGAGAAGTTTGAAAGCTTGAATGTAATGATCCAATTTTAAAAGTTTTCTCCCGTCCAAGAATCCATCTGTACATAAGCTTATCACCATGTCAATCAAGTCCAATATTGGGCATAATGAAATTTCTAGAAACCTAGCTAAAATTCTTATTGCTAAGATCTCTTACAGAGTCTCATCAGTTCTGACAAAGTCTACGTTCACTGCCATTAGAGCGAAGAGATGATTACTCTTCAATGCAGTTTAATATTCCCTGCGTTACAAGCACTCATAACTCGACGTTTAGTAATAATGAGCCAGTGCATGACAAAAACTAGCGTATAAATTACAAGTGAACGTTTTACATCGATTGCACGAGACGCATATCAATCGTAAAAACATATATACAAGGTATTGAATGCGGCTCTACTTGTGTAGGATCTTTTTTACTGAATAAAAGAAATTATATTAAAATTAATTAGCCAAAATTAGGAGACAATGTAGATTTCAATTAATGAAAGAATTTTAATGATCGGTGCAGTAGTTCTAGAGATGATCCGCTATCAGTAGAAACAAATTGACAAACTTGACAACATTATCTCTGTGTTAGTTGAACTAGGTTAGTAGTCTTTTGTTAGTTTTTTTTTTTCTGTGGTATCGATGTAATGTTAAACTTAAACAATGCATGTTTCCTATAAAAGCGATTAAACGGTTACGAGGTGAAGTAAATTCAACGCACATGGTGATATTTTTTATTACATACATACACACTCATGCCCTTAATCCCCGAAGGGGTGGGCAGAGGCGCAACTAGTGCACCCACTTTTCGCCGTGCGTATTCCGTCCCATTATGTGATAGGGGGGCGAGCCTATCGCCATATAGAGCACAAATTCCCGACTTCAGGCTGATATTGAGTAGAACAACCCAATATCACTTTGCCCAACCCGGGGATCGAACCCGAGACCTCAGCATTGCAGACGTACCGTAATACAACCACGCCACCGAGGCAGAAGTTTTATTAATGATAAGCATTACCTATGACTACACATGAACCAAATAAATAAATATGCCCCACGTTTGATGTTTGAATTATAATATGAATGTTATGCATGGCATTGCATTGCAGTCCTCATCATTAGATGCAAGTCGCACAATGCTGCAATAATTTTACTCGCCGTAATATCCAGCGTACTCTTATACGACAGGTGCAACCAATTCAGTCTAAATAAAAACTTTTTGTATATTGGCATAGTTTACTGTCATTATAAAATAATAATAATACTTATATGATTGAGATCCTACCAAATATTTGGGAAAATCTAGCTCATAGTTCAATACACTTTGAATTCCGCAATACAACATAGTATGAAGAACATAGACCCTCTTTTGAACGCGCATGTCGTCGCATCAAGAGATGTGCTTGTCGAGTGAGGTGTTAAGAGGCTCGAGGAGTAGAAGGTGGATGGCGACCGGAGGGGGGAGTGGTAAGGTTACGCTCGTCTTGGAGCGTGTTTGTGAGTCAGCGGCCAGTCGCGGCGGCGGTAGACGAGCGGCGCCCGCGCACCACCCACCGGTCACGTTTGCGATATACTCAGTGTACGTTATGAAATTACAGCGGTTATACAACTTTGGAAGCTTTACATACTGCATATATTCGTAGGTCATTTTACAAATACTATTTGATCTTCCTATTCTATGAGGAATATGAGTTTGATTTGTACCAAGCAACAATTCGTTTCTGATAACATCAAAACTTTAATGTTCATAAGATTTTGCATTATAATTTATACATCGTTCTAAATAAAAACACTGTTGATGAAATTTAAAATTAGTTCGATTATTCAATAACTACCACAAAGTATGTAAAAATTAGGGAACGTATATTAAAAGCAAGTAGATTTAGTGAGAAAAAAATTCTCACCGTGGAAAATACATAAGGTAGACTGGACTTAAAACCATTACTCAAAACCAAACCAACACGCATCAAAACCGATATAAAAACATAAACAACGTCCCTCCTGCCGCTCGCACCACAAACCACCGACTATATTTAGTAGACGGTGCATTAATTATATTACGTACAACGAAATGCATTTAAACCGAGTTCTGCACACGTCGACACTCAAGTATGTAGGGTATAATCTGAGCTATAATATGTTTGACTGTTAGCACTAGGTCTGTATTCTAAATTTTGTTGTAAATAGGCACTATTCCTGAGAAGACTCAAACTTATGAAATTATGCGATTCTTTACCGTGAAAACGAATTAGACAATAGACTGCAGGTGTGATTTCGACTTTAGATGCAGGTGTTTTGGAGTTAAGATTGAAGCCGAAACCATATTAGCAATACATTAGACTATGCTAAGCTTTCACTACTCTTATTTTAACCGTTCCTAGTACAAGAAAAGGATTCATACATGTTATCGCATATGCTTATGAGTCGGAAGGTCACTGGTCTCGTGTCCCAGATCGATTACTGTATTTTTAACACAGTTTCCTCCAGAACAGTTTCGCATTAAATGACGGGTCGGAAGAACTAAGCCAACACGCTTGAACCAGAGTATTGCGCTGACCCCATATTGGAATGCGATAACGAGATGGAAGATGGGAAGAAAAATTCCAAGAAACCCGACATCACCAATGGGATTGCTACAAAGTATGCAGAATTCTTACTAGGCGCGTCTTACACATGACTGACTACACAATAACATTTAGACGTCAAATTAAAGACGATCAGCATCTTTAGACTATGCTTCTTACCTCAGTTTATCAGTAAAAGTCATAACCTGTTTACGTAATCAGCGAAACTCATAAAAATATTTAGCTAGCTACGCTTATTATCTCCGCATATTTTAATTAATATATAATATTCGAAAGTTAATTTCACTAATTAAAGTTGAATTATATTTTGGCCCAGTACAAAAGTAGAGTCAAATTTTTATGATTTGTATTGGCTAACATTTCTTGGGCAGCATTCGGGAAACTAAGCAAGGTCTTCTCGTCCAAAATACCTCAGTGCCTGAAGACAAAAGTTTTCAATCAATGTGTGTTACCAGTGATGACATACGGCACTGAGACGTGGCCTCTGACTATGGGCCGCTTAAGACGGCTCACGGTCACTCAGCGAGCTATGGAGAGGGCTATGCTAGGTGTTTCTCTACGCGATCGAATCAGAAATGAGGAGATCCGCAGAAGAACGAAAGTCACTGACATAGCCCAGCGGATTAGCAAGCTGAAGTGGCAGTGGGCAGGGCACATAGTTCGAAGAACTGACGGCAGATGGGGCAAAAAGGTTCTCGAGTGGAGACCACGTACTGGCAAGCGCAGCGTCGGCCGTCCACCTGCAAGGTGGGCAGACGACTTGATAAGGGTAGCAGGAGCACGCTGGATGCGGGCCGCTTTTGACAGGTCCGTCTGGAAATCTTTGGGGGAGGCCTATGTTCAGCAGTGGACGTCATGTGGCTGATGATGATGATGATGATGATGAACATTTCTTCAAATGATATCTTAGACCAAACTATTGTAATTTTTATACCAACTTAAAGCAAGTGTAGTATTTCACTCAAAGGAATGTTGCAGAAAAGTTAACATTGTTTTTAACCCGACCACCTGCCTCTCGCAAGTTCCTTAGGGCAGTGCTTCCCAAACTATGGGTCGCGACCCACCAGTGGGTTGCAAGGGAATATTGGGTGTGCCCTGAGAAATAGAACAATATATCAACCGACCAACACAACAGCCGGGTGGCCAATGTTGGACGAGACAAGAAACAAAATTCTCGAAAAAGGTATTGAAAATTACTTCATGACAGCCGAGATGTGGGTCCAGAATTTGGAAGTTTTTGTTAGGTGGGTCGCGGCTCATTCAACTTTGGGAACCACAGCCTTAGGGGATGTCTATAGCATTTTTAAATTTTTTATATACGTACATGATATTAATAACAGTAATAAAAAAGAAGAACACATCGGCCATTGATGCTTATGTCATAAGTGTATCGGGATGATGATGTAAATAGTTCGTCACTGCTACTTTATTATTCATTTCTGCATACAGACACTTAGTGGAAACGAAATAGGCACTTCTTACTTCTTATACCGGTTTTAAATTTTCCTCTTAGCTTTTGTGGTCATCTTTCATTATTTTATAAATATAGATACTAGATAGCAATAACATGTATTGATAAAAAAGATTATAATTTAAATAGTTACAAATTTAGGTCTAGTGGTGATGTCCATACGGCGTGAATTCGTCGTAGGTCCCAATCCCCAGTCAAGCTATAATTTTTTTTTATTCTCCACACGAAAAAGAATATTCTTCTTGAAGCAATCAGCCACCTATTATTATTACGATAGGCACAGGTATGATAGGACAGAACTACAAGTGCATTTGTTAGGTTCTTATTCCATCAAGAATTCAAACATCAGCCTAAAATGCATGTATACATAAAAGTAACGCTTTCAGATTCCCCAAACACAGAAACCGTAGAAAACTCAAACCAATGTTGCGAAGGACTTTCACGTGTCGCGTGACGACGGCAATTTGACACCGTCGTATAATGACAACATCGCAACTACAACTACGTTATTTTGGTAGGAAATAATAAAACATTGCAACAACAATAGTTGGATCATTAGGCACAAACGTGCAAATTGGTAAAGTCAATAACGCGATTATAATCTGTAGAAGCATTTTGTAATAATATGTACTTTTTTGTGATATTATGAACAAGCTTTTGCTCGCGGCTCATCCTGCGTGAAATTGTTTTTGCGGGATAAAAAAGTAAAAAAGGTTCTCAAATTATTTTCATACCAAATTTCATCGAAATCCGTTTAGCAGTTTCGGAGACGTGCGCTAACAAATAAACAGAAAAACAAAAAGGCACACAGAAAATAATAAAAAAATCGGTGATTTGTGTTTTATTACTCTTTTAGTCGTCCCCTTACTTTTTTATTATTTGTCTTTCAATGTACAGACACGCTGGGTTCTACTGCTATATTATATTATATATAGATTAGTTGCATACTTAAATTAAGTGTGTGTTGTAATAGACATTGTGTTTAAAAGTAGAGTATCTTGCGTGTTTATGTCTGATAGAAACTATGTTCCAAACTAGCTGTTTGGTAAATATTTCCGGAATCTAAATAATATAAATTTACAACACATATCTGGCTTAATTTTTTCCTTACTTTACAAGGTCCAGGGTTTTCCACCATAATCCATAGCGAGCGATGTTCAAAGAACCCCAAACCTCCAAAAAACCATAAAATATACAAAACAAAAGTAAAACGAGCCGAACCTTTTTTTATTGGATGTTGAACGTCTGACGTCATAGCGTGACGAAAATAGATATGAAATGGCCATAGATAGCAAACCGAATATAAGTAAATATCGATTACGTAGATTATATAGAGAACGGCCAATCAAAAGAAACGATTGAAACCTTGGCAAGGTCATTTTCATATCTTAGCTGTTGATAATACTAGGTAATTGAAGATCCGTCTCTAAACCTCGCAGTATTCTGGCACTGTCGCGAAATCTTCGATGTGGCGGTATTTTTAGTTTAAATCTCAGAACATTAGACAAAAATAACAGAGAATCACAGTAAGGTATCTTTGGAGCGTGGACTTATTAATTATATGAAGTACGCATCGGCATTTTATCGATTCTGTTCACAGAGTCTCACCACCCCTTACTTCTACGGGTCGTAGCAAATTTACATTTTCGTTTTACTCTTAGATTGCATAAAAGGCATGCGTCCTGTTAGTGGTCATTGCAGCGACAGGTAAGGAATAAGTATGCCAAAAATCTCTTTTCTTCATATATTGACGTCATGAGTTAGGGTATATTTATCGATAATGAGTGAAGCAAGGCTTTCTTGGTAGCAGATTCAAGTATTTATTTTGCTGTATGAATCAGGCTCGATCGCCGTCTCGTAAAGTGATATAGGGATTTTCTACTTAGTATCAACTATCAGCCCGAGGAATAGTGCTGGTAAAATGGCAATAGGCGGCTGAGCGACGTAACATGACTAGCAAAATGTGGATTAGTTGTACCTCTGCTCTTGAAGAGGGAAAAGGCGTGGCCATTCACAGCCATTAGCAACGTAGTTTTTATGTATCAAGCTAGCATTTCTTCCTCGATCTCTATCATGTTGCGTTGTTTTTTTTGTTATTAGAGCTTACATTCGCTGCATGCTCCAAATACTCACAGAGGTATCAAGTAACGAAACACCCCCCACCATGACTGGGCATCATAACTATGTAGCGACTTCGTGGTGCAACAGATAATACGTAGACTGTGAAAAGCGGGGTCGCAGGTTCAATCCTAGCATACAATCCTACTGGTGGGAGGTCTCTCATATGTAAGAGTCCGTCTGGATGGGTACCACCGCAATGTCTATTTCTACCGCCAAGCAGCAGTGTGCATGCACTGTTGTGTTTCGGTTTGAAGAACATTGTAGCCAGTGTAACTACAGGACATAGTGAGACTTAACATCTTATGTCTCAGGATGACGAGCGCAGTGGAATGCCACACAGTACTTTGTAAATCAAGGTGCTGGATGGTGTTGCTACTGTTTATGGGTGGACGTATCGCTTACCATCAGGCGAACGGCATGCTCGTCTCGTTATTCAATGCCATAAAATAAAAATAAATAAATAAAAAATAGCAGTAGGACAAATGTTTGCGTGTTCTACAATTATTTGTTATTTTTTTTTTATGTGAGCTCAAAATCAAAATCTGCTAACGAATATTATAACTTTAACCCTCATATCAAAGTAATAGAATCAATATAAATCATCTACAAGCTGAACACACAACAGCAACCGACAAGAAAATGCAAATACTCGAAGACCATGAGATATTTTCAAGAAGGTCGAAACAAATAGATCGTTACCAAATTAAGAAAGACTGTTCTTTAACGATAGCTTATCTTGTATTGCCAATATATGATAAACAGACGTGCAAGATTCATTTTACAAAATAAACTAACAAACACATTTCATAAATAATGCACTATGGTGTTGGCACTGTCCTATTTTACCATACCTAATTTTTAAAACATTATGGGAAATTTTTCAAGTGCATTACTAAGTAAATTTAAATTTCCACGTTAAACGAAGTCTTCTTTAAGATTGAGTGTATAATAATAAAATAAAATAAAAAAAAATAAAAAGCCTTATATTTCTTGCACTTTTGAAGTTCTTTTACATATATATATATATAAATTCTTAATGTTAGTGTTAGTAAAATTATTTATATAATATTTTTGTTCAGGTTAGTTATTTGTTAGTAGATTATTGGTTCTTATTATCTTTTTCTGCAAGAACCCCTCTACAGGTGAAGGCCTCCTCCAAAGTTTGCCAATTTTCTCTTGATTGGGCTGTTTGAATCCACTGAGGACCTGCTGTCTTTATGATTTCATCTTCCCATCTTGCGTAGGGTCTTCCCCTTTTTCGGTTCCCTTGCGGTCCTTTCCATGTCGTTATTTTTTTGGTCCAGCGCTGGTCTTGAAGACGTGCCACATGGCCAGCCCATTTCCACTTGAGGGCTAAAGCGTGTGCTAGGGCATCAATGGATTTCGTAGTATTTCGTATCTTAGTATGTCGAATTTTTTGTATTTTTTTAATTTTTAACATACTGCGCTCCATTCCTCGTTGGCAAGTGACAATTTTGTTTTTTACCCTCTTGGTGAACTTCCAAGTTTGGCAAGCGTCCGTCAGACTTGGTAAGAGACATGAATTCAATACTTTTGTTTTGATATTGATTGGTAAGTTGCTTTTAAATATGTCCTTTAAGCTCCAGTATTTATTCCAAGTAATTTGTATTCTACGATCAATTTCAATTTCATTGTTTATCCTGTCGAAGCTAATTTGTTTCCCAAGGTAAATATAGTGGTCGGTATATTTTAGAGTCTCATTTCCCACTGTTATCTTTTTTATAGTGCTGTTTGTCATAAGCATAGTTTTTGCGAGGTTCATTTCCAAACCAACCTGTTTACTAGCCACGTTCAAAGATTCTACCATATGTTGTAGTTGGGTGCTTGTTTCTGATAACAGCACTAAATCATCTGCGAATCTGAGATGGTTTAAACACTTGTTTCCAATTTTTATACCATTTTTTCTCCAATCTAACTGGTTGATAATAAATTCCAATATGGCTATAAACAGGATTGGTGATAAAGGGTCTCCTTGGCGTACCCCTCTTTTTATGGGGAACCATGGACCAGCTGTCTCTAATTTTACTCTACTCTGGCAACCAGTGTAAATGCTTTTGATCACTTGGATGTATTTACTTTCGACATTTTGAGCTTTTAGGGTATCCCAAATACTTTCATGCGATACCGTGTCAAAAGCTTTTTGGTAGTCAATGTAGGCAATGTAAAGTGGCCGCTGTTTCTCTTGGAACTTCTCTATTAAGAGCTCCAGTGTGTGTATATGGTCTATCGTGGAGAACCCTTTCCTAAAGCCCGCTTGTTCTACTGGCTGGTTTGCTTCAACTGTTGCTCTTATTCTTTGGTTTATAATTGTAGAAAGAAGCTTATAGATGCACGGTAGTAAGCTTATAGGCCTGTAGTTGGCTATGTCATTTGGATCTCCTTTTTTATAAATCAGAATTATATCAGATTTAGACCACTCGGCGGGTGTCTCGCCAGTTTCTATTATGCGATTGAAAAGCCTGGTTAGGGGTAGAGCCAAAGTTGGGAGACCAGTTTTTATAATTTCATTCGTAATTAAATCTGAGCCAGGGCTTTTATCTGTTTTTAATTTTTTTGATATTTGTACAAGTTCGTCGATCTCAATCGGTGTAACGACATTAGTTTCTCTATGTGTCTCCTTTATCTCATAATTGTTATTGCTTGTGAAACTTCCAGCACTGTACAGATTCTTGTAAAAGTTAGTTGCTATCATGATGATGTCGTTACGATTATGTATTGTTTTTCCAGCCCTTTTAAGTCCGTCAATCCAGGGTTTATTAGTCATAAGTTCTTTGTAGGCTTTCTTTGTACTTCCGCTTTGCCTCAGATGTTTTTCGAGCGTGTTCGAACGATGGTTGGCGTAGTCTTTTTTAATATATTTACTTATTAATTTGTATAGGGCAGATATTTCATTTTTTATTGAGCGAGTTTTATTTATAGTTTTTTGTAGTTCTTGTCTTCTCTCCATAAGTTTTATTGTGCGATCTGACAGTACTTTGTGGACCTTTGTATGCTTTTGTTGTGCGGTTTGAGCTTTGTCCAGATTTTTTGTAATTACTTTGATAATTTTATTGTAGTATTCCTGTACAGATGTGTTTTCTTTGTAGTCTAGAAGGCGACGTGAGTCCTCGGAAGAGAGTAATTCTTTGTATTTTGTTTTTTCAGCGTCGCTTAGTATATTATTTCGAATGTTCTTAAATTTAGTTCTGCTTTTCTTTGTATGTGTTAGTATTATCGTAGCTCTTAATGGTCTGTGATCAGAAGGATAATTTACATTTAGTACTTCAAAATTTTGAAATATGTATGGTCGATTTGACACAATGAAATCGATTTCATTTTTATGTTTCTTATCTGGAGAGTTCCAAGTCCATTTATTTTTTGTTTTTTTCTTAATATATGTGTTTATAATTGAGATTTTATTCTCTATAGCGAAATCGATGAATTTTTGGCCTCTTGCATTTCTTTCGCCGTAGCCATTAGGTTTCATGACCAAGTATTCTTCTTGCTTGGGTTTACCGATTTTTGCATTTAAATCTCCCATTAGTATATAGTCTTTATGCGCCAAATCTAATGCCTTGTGTAATGTTGTATAGAAGTCGTTGATTTCGTCCTCGCTTGCTTGTTCTGTAGGTGCATACACTTGTATAATTGATTGAGTGTATACTTATAAAAATTAGGACCTAAAAGCTAGTCTCATCCGTGATGTAAATGCTGATTTAACAACGAAACCTTAGCTATCAATAAAACCGAATTGGGTCTGCATGATTTAAACAAGCATAACGTTTGAAACTTGGCCTTAATTAACAAAATGGAACATGATGACAAACTCTTCTAGCCTACAAACAAAATTGGTTGATCGTTTTAGATTTTAAGCGATTATCGACGAGATGAGTCACGAAATAGACAAGCTTATTATAATGCCAAAAGGTGTAATCGAGAGGACTTTAATGTTTACTCAAGTAAACTAACTAACCGACCTTGAGGAGTCGACTGGAAATCATAATTAAATTCCTTTCCGCCATCTAACGACTGAGGTGCCACATAATTTACATGGTTACGTAACAAAACAGAATAAAAAAACAATTGACACGAAATGAATACAAATCGATCTTGAGTCACTGGAATTAAAAACGCAAACATGAAGTTAATTCACAATATACTCGTGTCTGCAAATCGGAAATGAAATAGAAATTGTACGTAGAATTTTTCAATTACATTAATTAACGTCATAGCTCTATGAGTTTCATAAAGTTAATTAATTAGCTCCCAATTGTTTCGTAACTTCGCCAATCATCATGTAATTCCAGTTTCAAATATCTTCTACGGTCAAACTAGAATACATTTATTTTTCTAATCATAACAGACAGTATTCCGTACATTCCAAAGTCCTTTACTTATCCTAATTTCCAAAATCTAGACCAATCTAGATAAACCGGGTGATACAAAAACAGACAAGCTTGATTTAAATGTTGTACAAGTTCCCCGGCAGGCTCAAGCCCAGAGGCCACGCCGATGACATCAGACGGAACCGCGGCTTCACCCACGTGCCGCCCACGGAGCGTCAGCCTTGCCACAGCACCCTGTGATGGGGGCATGTTGCATAAGCTAGCGGTAGGCCTAGACAATCGTGAAGAATCGCTGATTAAATAGAGCCACTCGCAGTTCATGTTTGTGCAATCACTTGAGATGAGATTCTATAATATGCTTGAAACAATCATGGCATACAGGCAGTAAAAAGATAGATGGTAATATTTGTCATTACGGACACGATATACAAAATCTACTTATCTCTGCATTGTCTGCCTAGTAAAGGTGAATACAATATTTACATTTTAAATAAAACCGTATTATGCTATTTAAATTATAATCAGCTGTTGTTTGGAGGTCATGGTCACGCACCAGTTCATCGAGAAAATTGGCTTCGCATTCGCTTCGCACCTGAATAATATATGATCAACAAAATTAGAAATTTTACGCTAGAGTCGTTCAACGACTACTGGACGAATCCGATAATAGTTAAAAGTTCTTAAATTCAAGTCATTTTAATGCAAGATTGTGTAAAAAAATATGTTGCACTGACTCAATATTGGATTGAAATGAGGAAAGGCACAACAAGTTATTACTATCTATGGCTATCTCAGTGAAAATTATTATGAACATGATCTTACTAAACAAACAAAAACATTATTCAGCGGTTCCTCAGACGCTATGTTCCCACAGACACAATAGCTGAACCTCAATAAAAGAGGACACATTACATAAGAGCAGTTACGATGAATGATAAACTTTCTCTAATCACCGTATATACTCCTTTAACGTTGTCATGTATTGTACAATTTTACTAGCATAATAATTGCTGCATTCTGCATCAATTATACAGAATATGACATGTGTGTCTACATGTTGATTTAGTATACAATCTGGCACATATCTAGCATTAAAAAAAACTGCAACAAATAAAATAATAGAAGCTCTAGTTGGGACGACAAGCTAATGTTGAGAACTTTTCTATTCAAGATATTCTCGAAAAGCATAAGAGTAATTTCGTTTCTTAAGTAATGTACACAATTTCAACAGAAGTGAAGCACAATTAAATAATCTACGGAATTTTGAACGTACAGTAAGATGCAAGGCGAGCTTCCCTTCACATTTCACAATATTTAGAAAACAAGACGCTTCTTTGCAATAAGATTTACTGCATCTTCTTCGATAAATTTAATTAAATAACATAATATATTGAAATGACACAAAGGAAGACATGGTATCTTGTAATCGTCATTGTATCAGCGTATACCTCTAAATGTTCGGTCACGTTCGTGTCTGAAGAAAACAAATACGGCATAATCAACGAATTAGGCTCGATAAGGTTTTAAATGATTTAGTGTTGGTATTTGCCGACCTCGGGGCTGCTACGCCGATCGAATTTGTCTCTGCGCTCGCACAATCTCGCTAACAAGAGAAAAACGGTGATTCAACTGCTCAATAAATAGAACGTCAGGGCCCAAACGAGACGTTAATTGATGCCGCAAACTCCTGCCAATTGAGGATAACGACATGTCGATGAACTGCACTAGGGATGTTATTATATCGATGTACTAATCTATGTATAATTTGGATATCATATTGCATGCTTTTTAAGTCTTTTTTAGTAGATATCTGCAGATCGTTGGAAATTTTTTCTAGCTGACTTATGTCTTTAGTAAAATTTCTGATATTGAACTAGTAATAATCCAGTATGCATAATGCCATCGTAATTCTGATTGGAGTTACTGAGTGCCGTCCGTGCTTCTCGTCCCGTTAAAAAATGTTAACTAAATTGTTGAAACGGTCATCAGTAAATCGCAATTTATCAATCAACGGAGTCGTGATAATTAATAATCCACAGAATAAACCGAATGACCCAGTTGTTCGCGATGAATTAGAAATCCCAATGGACTTTCTGACAGTGAATAAAGTCTAGTATGAATTAACATCATTGCGCTACGAGTGTAACCTGATAGAAGTTTTGTTTATTTTCAGTATATTCTTTTTTTTTATGGCATTGAATGACGAGACGAGCATGCCGTTCGCCTGATTTTAAGCGATACGACCACCCATAAACAGTAGCAACACCAACCAGCACCTTGACTTACAAAGTACTATGTGGCATTCCACTGCGCTCGTCATCCTGAGACATAAGATATTAAGTGTCATTATGTCCAGTAGTTACAGTGGCTACAATGTCCTTCAAACCGAAACACAACAGTGCATGCACACTGCTGCTTGGCGGTAGAAATAGACATTGCGGCGGTACCCACCCAGACGGACTCTCAAATATGACAGACCCACCACCAGTATTCTGTTTGCAGATTACCAGCATCGACGTTTTTATTTTCATTAATTTCTTTATTCAGGAAAAACATTATGTATAATGTTCCTAAATAAAAATATTTTTTAGAAAATAAACCAACCTAGCATTAATAGATTTTCAATTGACTTCTTATATTTACGCGAATGTTAGACATTGAAATAAAACTATTTTGCGGATTTTATCGCAGTTTATAATTAATATATTCTCCCGACGTTTCGAAGGCTTTGCAGCACTTCGTGGTCACGGGGCGAAAAAACCGCGATAAAATCCGCAAAATAGTTTTATTTCAAAGATTTTCAATTATTGTTTAAAATAATCAAATGGAAATATATCATCACGGATCAGTCAATACATTTTTAAAATACTAAGTGTATATTTTTTATCAGTTTATTAAAGATCCGATGAATCAATAATATTGCATTTGCGAATCCCTAGTCTCTCGCGTCGACATCAGCCATCTGCCACGTCGATTTGAAACAGACTAATGCGTGCATTGTCTGCTATAATATGTTATCTTATATGTGTTAAGATGACGCGCATCAAGGTGTATAGGGAAAGCTTTATACTTTACGCCTCATTGAGGAAAGTACTGTAAGCTATAAATTAATACTGACCATGGTATTTTACTAGTTAATATCGATAGTCTAGCTAACGCAACGCTGAGATGGAAGTCTGAGTTTCTAATTTTGATCACAGGCGTACTTCTGTTTTTGACTGTCTGAAGTTAGTAAATAGAGATATACAAATAAATAAGAGCAGAGAAGTTTGATTTGGGGGGAAAGTTAATAATCAATATCTGTTCGACAAAGGAGTGATTTCAAAATCAGCTTCAAATAACAAAAAATATCGCTGATACAAGTGAATTATACTTTATGATCACAATCACTTCATTTGGGGCCTGTTTCACATGTTTCAAGTAAGTCGTATTTGATAATTATCGTATTAAACAGCTACTGTAGGTACTCATGTTACAATGTTACTCATTTTATAAAAACTTATTCGGGAGCATAGATTAGTCATTAGTGTGACTTTAGTATTTTGGTCGGCTGATACATATATGTGACGAGCATTAACTCAGAGGTAGTAGAACGGGTACTAGAGTATTTATAAATACTTTTCTTCGATTAGAAGTTCCAAATATAGAACTTTCTCAGAAACCCAGAACGATTCCAACACAGCATTTAGATCACAAAAAAATACCAACACCGAACTTTCCCAGGCCGTTTGTTGACATTGCAAGTTCAAGGTAAAATCGGAACGATCGAGTTAGGTAACAAAATTGACACAAACCGGTAATCAACTGTTCACCGCATCTCTAGACGTGAAACAAGTTTTAGTGACCTTACCGAGATCATGTGAGCTATCCTACGATCAGTAGATAGCGAACAATGGACACAGTATGTTATAGATAGATAGATATATATATACAGATGTTAACCCCCGTTCTTAATTAATGATCTCAATAGCTCGCAAAAATGGACCAATGAGAACTAAGTTTTTTGTCATGCTTACAAATTATTTTTGATGGTTTATCCTCGGGATCGGATCGAAGATTAAGATTGGGATATTGATAACGGCCGATAGTCGATAATATTAACCAGCGTTATCCTTACGTGTTAAATTAAATCGATCTAATTTAACTGAACGATGCGATGATCAATTTAATTACTAGATACATGTCAATTAAACCACTACAATTGATATTCATGTAACCATTAATCAATATGCGGACAATTATTAATTACTATGACAGCAAGACATAATATTGTAAACAATGAAGATAATGTAAAATATGTAGGTCAAACGCAATTTACCGTGAATTGTATGGTTTAGTAGACTAATAAACGGACGCCATTTTATTGACATCCCTTCGTAAGATCAATATTAATATCTTAGTATGATTACTTATTGAAGACTCAATAAATCCCTATTTCCATCATTAGAATCACCTACTAGATCGTTTATCTAACTTCTACAAAAGAAAATTGTCGAGACTATGTTTCATTAATAAAAAAAAATCTGTTTTTTGTTGTCCTCATAATTGAATTTTATATAGGACTAGTTTTATTAGCTGTATCATAAGTCCTTATATTGTACGTATTTATGTATTTACATTTTACATTCTACGTGCATTAAAGTCAGCGAGCTGTAAACCGCACAAGCAATTAAATTATTCACAAGTTGCACCTTTAGGACGAAAACGACGCAATAAAAAAAAACAAAAATTGGGTTATCGTCATAAAACGACTTGATACTGGTCCCTTTTTTATGAAAATATAATAAAAAAGGGACCAATATAATAGTTTTGTCCTTTTCCCGTTTGAATTTAGCGGTGTTTGAACTATTGTTGTACTGAAAATTTCGTTTTAAGTAATTTTATGACGACAGCTCAATTTTCGATTTTTTTAATTGTGTCGTTTTCGTCCTAAAGGTGCGAAGTGTTGCGCCCGTCGCAACACCAATGACCAAACATCTAACCCAAGGTCGACGCACTACCTTATTACCGAAAAAAAATCAAAACGCGATAAATTAATATTTAAATTTTGTTGAATTGTTTCTTCCAATTATACTTTGGTGACAGGAACATTATTAAATACTTATCAAATAACAACATTTATAGGAATAAAAGTTCTACTTCTACTTGGTTTTATAAATTAAAAAAAGTTGTGGCCGCTTGTCGCCTTCGCCGAAGTTTGATGCCAGGCCGGTACAATGAGTATAATTTGAGACTGGAATCTACTGTAGTAGCATATTATTTGTAGGACCGTTACATATCTGATTTTGCTTAACAATGTACCATTTAATATCAACCACATCATATCCATCGCTTAAAAGCTAATTCTTACCAAACACCGTTGTCCACGCAAACAAAACACCCAAAAACCTTCCCAACTCATTTTTGATCAACTTTAAAATATATCCTAACATGTTTCTAGAAACACTATCAAGATGCGGATTTCGGTGAACATATGGCGTGTTGACGACAGTGACGCGACTCTGGGCAGTGGGCGGCATCAAGGCCCATGGCACTTTGACCACAAGCTAAACGATTCTGAACATTACTTAACAAACAGTGGGTAAAAATTGATCGTTGGAGTAATAACATGAACGTCGCTAAGGTGTTTAACTCACACTTTGTACTTCGAACTAATGAAATAAACGCTGTAGTTGCTATATCAGATAGTGACCGACATATTAAGATGAACATAAAATAAATAGGTTCTCATAATACATTTATTTACGCAAAAAATTGTCTATACTAATATTATAAAGAGGAAAGATTTGTTTGTTTGTAATGGATAAACTCAAAACTACTGGACCGATTAAGAAAATTCTTTCACTAATAGGAAGCTACATTACTCCTGAGTGTTTGTTACAACGTTCGGTTTCCGCTTCCAACACGTCATATAAATAAGATCTGTTTATTTAATTATATAATAATAGATTTAGAATTACAAGCTACAAGGCTCTGTCTTCTGTTACCAGCACGTTTTATAAATAATTCCTACCTCATTATACAATATTTATAATCTTATATTTAATGAATACTGGCTGTATTTGATATTTTATGATATAGAATGGTTTTGAATCTTAAGGTGACGTGGCGAGGTATAATGTTTTAAACAGAACACTCTTGATGTATTGGGAGAATACAATAAATATTGTAAATGCTGTGCCTATTAGTGTTCTTCACCAACAATATCCAGCAGTCTTTCTGTGCATCCCGCTCTCTATTTCATGTTATAGGCTACTTTATTTTTTCTCCCGGAAAAACTTTTTCACGCGTGCGGAGCCGCGAGCAGAAGTCTATATCTAATAAATGTGGCGCGTCATCATTTAAAGATGACCGATTATAATATTCACGGCTATCGTACCTTCTTCCCTACTTTTAGTTTCAAGGAGCCAAAAAGCTCGAATTTGCGAAATAATATTAGATTACTAAAATGACTGCCTCGGTGGCGTAGTTGTATTACGGTACGACTGCAATGCTCAGGTCTCGGGTTCGATCCCCGGGTTGGGCAAAGTGATATTGGATTTTTCTATTCAGTATCAGCCCGGAGTCTGGAATTTGTACCTGATATGGCGATAGGTTTGCCCCCTATAACATCATGGGACGGAATACGCACGGCGAAAAGTGGGTGCATTAGTTGCGCCTCTGCCTACCCCTTCGGGGACAAAAAGCGTAAGTGAGTGTGTGTGTGTGTGTGTGTACTAAAATAGCCAAAATACAAAAACCTACAACAAAGAGGAAACGGTGCAATTGAGTTTAGCAAATCGATTGAACACAGTCACGGGTCAATCTCTACCACATTATATACAAAAGCTTTTTGTAAAACCCGATTAACGTGACGGGCAGGTCGCTCGCACGCTGAGACTGCGTGACTGTCCATCGACTATACAAACATCATAACTGAATTAGGATGTTACTGTATTCACACTGCATTGTGCTCTTCACCCTGAGACATGTAGATCATAATCCGTGGGATCAAGAGCGTTTGTGGCTCAACGTTGGATCGTAAAACCGGTGACCCAAACATAACCGGGTGCCCCTGAAGCTTGGCTGTAATTTAGTGAGACAACTGCACTTTTTTCTTGAAAAGGAGATATACATGAGACTTTTATACAAGCATCAAAGTTCCCGAAGTGAAACCTATTTTCAACACGACGCGATGTACCAAATTTTGTACACTAAAATATCACAGCGAGAGAAAGTATTACGAATGAACATGATAAAACCGATTTACAATACGCCACTGTAATAGGACCGACCGTTATCGATACAGATAAATAACATTACAATAAACTATTGTGCTTAATTGAACTAGTCACGAAACACTAAATTATTTTATGAATTCGTACTGACCGATAGAACGTTTATATCTAGGAAGCTTTAAGGTTATAAGCTTATAAAAAGAGCTAACACTAGTAAATCAATCAAATCTATACATATAATACTGTAGCATTGAAGTGTTCCTTTGTAATTTTGAAATAAACGTTTCTTCGAAGCTCCTAATTAGCCTGTTTTGAACCTAAATTGCGCGTCTTGTCTTGTTTATCTGTTAAATTGTTCAGCTTGGCGGCTCAGCAGACTTTGACACCTTCATTTGTGAGTTTGCGAGCAAAGCTAATCTTCAATCTGTATTCTGGTCATTAAAGTTACTAGAAACTTATGAAAGTTACGAGCGCAGTAGAATGCCACACAGTACTTTGTAAGTCAAGGTGCTGGATGGTGTTGTTACTGTTTATGGGTGGTCGTATCGCTTACCATCAGGCGAACGGCATGCTCGTCTCGTCATTCAAAGCAAAAAAAAAAACATTGCCATACGACTATAACTCAAAACGTGAAAATGTTAATTAGACATAGAGGATATTATCTTCTTACATAACTTGAAGTTCAATTAATGTCAAATGTTTGTTGCAACTGTGGGCGATGTGGCGCTTAACACCCGGCGAGAAGTTCGTTACATAATTCAATCGTATAAGAAAATACTGGCCTCTAAATAAACTATTAAGATCCGTTTATAACTTATGCGCTAGTCTGGTATACGCAATACATACTATAAATACTCCTACACGGTATGACATCACATGTAAAATTGAAAGTCACTTATGCGTTGCAAAGAAATCACATTTAGAAAAATTACGAGCTACTATAATTCTACATCACATTGTTAGCCAACTAACACACCTAACTATTCCTGATTAGAGGGATTTGTCATACGTATGTCATAGTTACATGTGCCTATTTTGGTGGCTGATCCGATTTTTAAAGGCTGTAAGGCACACACCAAGTATGCAGCATTTTTTATCTCAATGTAATACATACATACATACATAAACTCACGCCTTTCTCCCATTGGGGTAGGCAGAGACTATGGAGCGCCAAGTGCTACGGTCCAAGCATACCTCTTTCGCTTCTTCTACAGTCATCAGTCTCTTCATACATGCTCGTCGGTTACGAGAACTCCTTATTTGGCCCTTCCTTAGGAGGTCGTCAATTTGGTCCATGAAGGTACGTCTAGGACGTCCCTGTCCGACGCTACCACTCACTTTCGCGAATAGATTTCTTTCGTTCCTCTTCTTTCATCCATCCTTTCAATGTGGCCAAACCACCGAAGCATTCCTTTCTCAATCCTAATCAATATATCCTAATCATAATCACTGTAATAGTATGGTGATTTTCTTATCACGAATAAAACTTGCAAAAATAATTACTAAGGTAAAAAAGTATCTGCAGTTCATCAGTGTTTGATATTCTTTACAGTAAAAAACTCAATGATCCTATACTTCGTATAACTCCATACACCTCCCTAACATAATGATAGTAATAATGCATAATGAAAATGAAAAATGTGTATTTCGTTCCACAATATAAACATTTTTCATCAGTAATAATGCATAAATATTTGATAAATGGACAACGCAGAAACCTTAACACTGATGCCATTGTTAGCAATAAACTTGACATTTGACCTGAAGGCCGCTGATTAGGATTGCACGTCGCGTCCGGCCGGCGTAAAACAACGCGATTTGTTTACGAATTATCAAGAAATCACTTTCGTTTTGTAAATTTTTTCTTCAATAGGGATTTTATTTTCATACATATTTTATTTAAAGCATTGTTTCCTCCATCTTATGGCAGCGTAACTGGGCTGTGAAACCGGGTTCTTGGCTTCTATCTCCTGATAGAACAATCAAAATTTGTATTAGATTAGAGAAAAGCACCTTCGAATTTTGGATACTTTGCAAATGTGAATGTCGAATCGTAAGACGACTAATTGCATCTTGGTCTAGCTATAGATATAACTTATGTTACTCAACAAACAATGTGTTCTTTATTAGTTTGTTCAACATAATAAGAACATTAATATCACTATCTAAATAAAGAGCACGCACTATCTGCTGACCCGAAAACAACCCACAAAACAAGATATTTCGCGAATACAACAAAAATATCCGTCAACCCAATTAGTCGAGGCGTGGGCAACTAAATTCACAACACTTTGTTTTAATTGCAGCCAGCCTTAGGACATTCTGTCGCCCACGTGGGTCCGAAATACCACCACGACTAGTTTAACTAGACTCGTAAAAAACCCGACTCGTCGGCCGACTAGCAGACCAGTTTAACTAGTCGACTTGTAGAAACAAAGCGCATGCTGAAATCGACAATCGATGACGCGCCCGTTATATTATTTATATGCAATTAATATAACCGACACTGCACGTATTTTATTCAAATGTAGGTGGATTTAAATTACTGTGTTTAGCAAACACAATACAAATAGCTGCTTGTTGTGTCCTTGGTTGTATTGATATCTGCAGTACATATTGTCATTTCTTCATATAACACGCACCTATCCTTCGGCGAATTAAGTATAAACCATACTTAACTTACTACTTCACTAAGAGCATTTATTTTCAATGTTAACTTTTTGCCCTGTTGTATAGCCATGTCAAATATTTTTGCCTCTACCATTGTCTTGAGATATTTTTTTTGCAGTATACATCATTTTATTATCATCAATACAAAGAAATCAATCCGCAAATTAAACCAACGCGACCAGACTGTCTAGGATCCTACCAAAAACATGCCCCAACACAAACATAATAGCGCTAACAAGCACCGTTACAGAAAATAATGACAGGTTGATGATGAGGCCGGTGAAAAAACGACGAAAAGTTACTGTTATGCCAGTATGTCGGTCACACTGGCGTCGGGCGGCAAGCGGCCGAGGGAACCCGCGATGAGTCAGCCACAGATACGCTGTTCTAGCGCTGTCGTAACGCGCTTTATGTTTCCAGTGTTAATAACAATGATAGCGTAGATATAAACATTTATTTCTATACTATAACTTTAGCCAGACGCTTGAAAGTCGATGCATTCGACAACGGATATTTTTAAAATATGTTCTTGTGTACATATCCAGGTCCATCATCAGTCGTATCCCTATATTCCATGTCTTACGATGTTACCAGGCAACTCATAAAATCTAAATAGACCATTTAATATGTCCGCCAGGCCCAGCACGAGGAAACCCGGTGACTCAGCGGCACAAGCAGCCACGCAAATGGCATAACAGAATGTCGTAACATTCTTATATCGACTATTGTAATCCTGT
Organism: Sphinx pinastri; assembly: GCA_947568825.1. NCBI lineage: Eukaryota > Metazoa > Arthropoda > Insecta > Lepidoptera > Sphingidae > Sphinx > Sphinx pinastri. The sequence goes on from OX387617.1 coordinate 2,112,241, forward strand.
TTGGCGACTTGGCATAATGGTTCGCTTACAAAATGCGAACTATGATTCGGATTGGTTTGGCCAGTTACTGCAGTGCAGCTACTCGCACGGTGTACCGAGTTAGGAGTCGATCAACGCCCATTAGAGATGCTTTATTTTGTATTTTTACTTACAATTTGCGTACCATAAATAGAATAGACCAATAAACGTTATTTGTAAGCAGCTCACGAAGATCCGAAGATTGGGATCATACTTTATTAATTTCGGCCGTAAGACGAGGGCAACCACGCGAGTTAACGCCACGGGCTGTCTACTGTCAGCCAACTTGCACAGTGTAACCTATTCCATTACATTTCCGCAGCTTGTCTCTTATATGCGCCCCCTTCACTACTAGTTTAATAATTTATGCGCACCCGTCGCTGATTCATTCTAGAAAAATATAAGTATTTTATCGTTCAAAACAAAGCTAAGGAGATTGTGTAGGCAAGTAAACCCGCCCATTAAACAGATCACTGTTGTCTTTGTGTTTCTGTTACATTTTATTTTAAATCATTAAATCCTTATATAACCGGAATCTTCAAAAGGCATGTTACATAACATGCCTTTTGAAGATTCCGGTTCCTGAGTCTTGGAAAGGTAATTCTGAATATACGTAATTTTCAGCTGCAATGCTGCAGCGTTACGAATACTTCAAAAAAATATTCGCTAGTAATCAACTTTCCCATATATTTGCTTGCTTACAGACTAAAAGAAAATTACTTTCGCGTCAAAATTCATGCACGAAACCGTCGATATCTATTTCACTGTACTGCTATTGTCCAGTGGCCCACATTCGGACCATCTCGCTTCTTTTACATAACACCCAATTTACTGACAACACACACGACATCCGGTAAACTTCGTTGTTAAGTTTTACTGTACGAATATGGACGTGAGCCGAATATCTTATCGATTTTTCAAAACTATTTACCTTCATACATGTAGGTCAATTTATTTAAGGCTCTTTTACAGCATTTTAAAGTCTTAATTTAATTAGAAATGAAAATGTATTTTTTTAAACGTATCACTGTTTAGCAAAGACTGAACGAAATTCAACTTAGTTCTACCCACGGTAAAGGTTTGAACTAGTGATGTAACGAATGTCCAATTTACAATATTCGCGAATGCGAATGCGAATATTTGATTTTTATTTGGCACCAAAAGATTTTATCGTGCAAAGTGACCCCACTGAACCTGATAGTAAGCGTCGTGAAGTCCTGATAGTGGCCTGTTTGAAATATATCAGCGATATTAGTTCTCTTACGAATCTCCACATTTCTAATTTGATTGCGCAGAGAAACACCGAGCATCTTCATAGCTCGCTGAGGGACTGTGATCCGTCTTGGGTGGCTTTAAGCACTGAGGTATTTTAGAAGAGAGCACCTTGCCTAGTTTCCCTAACGCTGCTCAACCGAGATGGTTTTGACCTCTATATTGAAGTTGGGCTTGCCTAAATGGACCACTTTTCTTAGATAGACAGATTCGTCGACAACTTCGAGAGTTGCGTTCTTTTTTTTTTTTTTTTTTTTTTTTTGTTATGGACATTACGGTCAGTAGCCTGACGCGAGTCGGCTTTTCTGACCACACCGGACTTTCGGGCGAACGCTTTAGACGCTCCAACCCTTTACATTTAAACGACCACGCTGAGGGCACCCCCTAAGTGGGGTACGAGCCTCGGCTCAGGGCAGTCGTTGGAAGATGATTGAGACATCAGCGATTAGGGGATTTTAGCGGTGTAATACACCAATTTATCCATTGTTTTCATCGGCACGCGGGCCGGAACTGCTAACTGGGTCGGGACATCGGGGGACACGGCGAGGTCCTCGACGGCGAGGACGGTACAGCGGTCTTGAGGAGTGTGAGAGTTTCAATAACTCGTGCTTTCTTTGGATGGCCAGAGTGATGGCATCATCTGGATCGGTCAGGACTGAACGGGGACGTCTCCATTTCGCGCGGTCAAATGGAGTATAAATGGATGAGTTTCGGATGAGCGGATTATGATGATTAACCGCGCGATCGAAGTAGCGCCTGCTAAGCGTCTGAATAAAGTGCCTGATGGTCGGCATGTCGGTGTCCACGTGGAGGTTGCGATTACGCACGTACCACGGAACTGAACACTAATTGGAATATGCACAAAATGAGCATTGGGCAGGATTTTGGTCTTGTTCATTATAAGGCCTACAAGGTGGTAAACTCGGTTAAGGTCTTTGAACAAATGAGCATAATGCTATGGTCCTCAAATGATTCTGACAAGATTATAACTATTGACACCATGCACCCCATGCTTTTTTTTTACAATAAAATACACTTTTTCTTATTTACGCTATTCTTAATTCAAATTTATATTCTATTTTTTAGTTGGATTTTCTATAAAGCGTGTTTTTTAGTTGTTTTAATTATTGTTGTTGTTAGTTACCTAAATAACAACAACAATAAAAAATAGACACACCAACTAATACTATCGAAGCATAATCGATCATCAAGAAAGCTAGACAAATTTAATCGATTCAAGCCTTTCTCCTATCGATCACAAGCCGCGACAGTTCCGAATCGATTTCACGCAAGTTATTTACTGTATCTTCCCTATTTATTTACATTTATAGCCGCCTAAAAACTGACCTTCTGTCTAAAAACAACATTGAGATAGAATTACGGAAACAAAGGCATCAATTAGCCATGCCGGTTATATTATTCAGTAGTGATTTATTCGTATGTTTGATTCCGTTCGAGGGACACTGAACACTTTACTGGGTGAATTACTAGTCATTTTCACTACGATCTAATGTATAAGAATAAGGAGGACAGTACAGCGCCATACACTGCTTTGTAACTCAAAGTTCTAAGTATGTTCTGCTACTTTACAAAACATTAATGTCTTATAGCATCAAGCAAGCGAAATGCTTTACTCTTCATCATTATAAAAACTATCTACAGGTAAAAACAACTAAGACTAATCAAAATTCTAACAAATCATCCAGCACTTCGGTCAAGTTGGAGCTTAGCATAAGAAGTATCTTATCGCTAATCTGCCTTGACGTCCGGACTGCTGGCCGATCGATCGACCTTCGCCGACCACGTGGGTGGACGCCAGACCGGACAGCTAGCTATCAGGAAGCTAGCAATGCCTACTTGAACGACATTATTCTAAATATTAAAATTATATTATGTAAATTGCAACTTCTAGACGACGCGATGGAGTGAAAGGTGAGTAGGAAGGAAGTGTCAATATTTTGAAAATCTTAGTTTTAATGACTAGATTTCTAATTCTTTATTATAAGAAGCTAAAAAGAAAAAGTATATAGGTGGCAGGCTTCATCAACGTGGCAGCGTCAAAACGAAGATTAGATTCTAGATTTAAAACTAGTACAACTGATGTACTACCTTATTGCGTACTTTGGAAAGTTGCCAAGATATTTTGATCTAATGCAGTTTGATCAGTCCCGGGGTTCGACTGAACCTAAACAATATTGGGTGTTACTACAGTCTACAACAGGATTATTTATGAACATCGTACTCCGTCTTTACTCAACGTAATGGAACAAATTAATCCTGTCTATTCTATTCTATTTACTGGTGGTAGGTCTCTCATATGTAAGAGTCCATCTGGGTGGGTACCACCGCAATGTCTATTTCTACCGCCAAGCAGCAGTGTGCATGCACTGTTGTGTTTCGGTTTGAAGGACATTGTAGCCAGTGTAACTACTGGACATAATGAGACTTAACATCTTATGTCTCAGGATGACGAGCGCAGTGGAATGCCACATAGTACTTTGTAACTCAAGGTGCTGTATGGTGTTACTGCTGTTTATGGGCGTTTGTATCGCTTACCGTCAGGCGAACGGCATGCTCGTCACGTCATTCAATACCATAAAAAAAAAAGCTGCACCGAGCCCCACTGATAAAAAGGAAGGTCACTTTCAGGAGATACACCCTTCAAATGTGTTTGTAGTAGGACATATTATAGGTGAAGAGCGAATAACTTCGTGCACATCTATACTATTATATAAAGCTGAAGAGTTTGTTTGTTTGAACGCGCTAATCTCAGGAACTACTGGACCGATTTTGAAAATTCTTTCACTAATAGGAAGCTACGTTACTCCTGAGTGCTATACTTTTTATCCCGGGAAAACTTTTCCACGCGGGCGGAGCCGCGCGCAATGCTAGTAGCTGATATAATACGAAATAACTTCCCCGACGCCCGCAAAGGCATGACATGGGGTGCACTTTTAGATCGACTTTTGGGACTGTGAGTCCCTTTTGATTCCTTGACAATTTTTGGCGTAAATTTTTTTTTTATTACATTGCACGACAAGACGAACATGCCGTTCGCCTGATGGTAAGCAATACGACCACCCATAAACAGTAGCAACACCATCACCTTGTACTTACAAAGCACTGCTTGGCATTCCACTGCTCTCGTCATCCTGAGACATAAGATGTTAAATCTCATTATGTCCAGTAGTTACACTGGCTACAATGTCCTTCAAACCAAAAAACAAAAGTGCATGCACACTGATGCTTTGCGGTAGAAATAGACATTGCGGTGGTACCCACCCAGACGGACTCTTACATATGAGAGACCTACCACCAGTAAGGTATTTCAGGTATATAAAATAAATTCATATCAGTAAAGTTTTTGACAATATTGTAATAGAACTCAAGAAGTTAAAGAAAAACTTAAACATAACGACATGGCATGCCTGATGACCGTCGCAAAGGTACAGGAGCATGCGAATATTGTAAATGGTCTTGAAGGCGAATGAGACTTGTTTCGCAGCACACAAAATCAATCAAACCTGTTTCAAAGGATTCAATTATGTTTCAGAATTAGGTGCTATTGTTAAAAAATGGTTATTTACATAAGACGTTACAAACAAAATCAAATTATATTATCGAACCTAATTTAGATCTGCGAAAGAAAAAAAATGAATTTCTAAAATATGTTTCACAACTTAAATAGTACAATTTAAACAGACAGCAAAACAGAAAACAATCTCGTCATCGAGACGGAAAAACGGAAAAATGTTAATCATGGCCCCACACAATAGACGTAAAAGGTCCCAGACGGGAAACCACTTACGTCATTAAGCCCTTAAACAGATAAGTACGGATGGACTAAATAAAACATCACATACGGAATAAACAAGCTTCCTGCAATATCTACGATAAGATAAAACATACGTAAGCAAAGATACGGGAGTACAAATACGCGGTAACCATATGAAAATGCCCGCAATTTGCAGAGTAAAAAAAACGCTAAGTCGAGGATTAGAGTCCTGATCTCTTATACAATATGCCAATATATTATTTTATAACAAGTAGCCAAATGATCAGGTGGGTTACTTGATAGCACGTGATATCTTCCCATGATCACTCAAACATTCAAGGGAATTGTGAGTACTGTGCTACCTTCATGATTTAATCGGAATTACGAATGAGATTTTTTGGATCTCGGTTTCGTAGTACATTAGTACCAAATCCAAATGCCTGTCTTTCTGGCCATTCGGAACTTAAATAATAAATTCTATATCACAGGATCCACTTAGGAAATACCAGCTAAAAGCGCTTATTTACATAATTAACACCGCATTTAGTATAAACTGTTTATTTATGAATAAGGAGATGATCTCGCAATGCCTTGAACTAGATTCGTACCCAACATCCTTGTGGCTTATTGCCATGTAGGTTGCGCTGATCGGATGTTATCTACCGATAACCACTTTTAGTTTAAAGATACTTTTATTATTGGAGTTATGTGGACAGTGGATTTTCCTAACGGATCCGTTATCAATCAAAGATATAGAGTATTTTAAATGAGCATTGGTCACCGTCTCGTCCCTTCTTTCCTTGCGACAAAACACACTGATTAGGTTAATCACAATTTTTTTACCAGCAAGGCCTCGACTCACAACCCCGATTATATGACTTCACATGTGCCATTTTTAGAATCTAGGGACATATTTATGTATGTGTGACTTTCTTTATTCCGCTGTAATTTTAAAACACTAATATTAACATTATATAGCATTACGAACCTCAAGCAACCAATTTTAAATAAAATGTATCGAAGTATTTTTATAAATTTTGCACTAGTCGGAGTAGAGAAACAATGCAGGCACTGACAGTGCATATTCTTGTCCCAAATACCAACCAAAGTCAGTAATATGTATTTACAAATAAGGTTCTATTTTATGTTTACACTTCAGATACGGTTTTCTATCGTATTTATTTACATATTGTTAAAGCCACACTGTAGTCAGCTTTCATTGGCATAAACGAGTCGACATGACCGCGATGGTATCAATATGCTGCAGAAAATCGACTTGAAGTAGATTTACGCATATTATGGTGCGGGCGCGGCGTTTCGATTCCCGCAAACTTACACTATAATCGGCCGGCAACACAAGTTTCATCAGTATTTTATTTATTGACCATCACTGATCAGCTGACCCAATTATTCGTTTGGAATGACACAAAAATCATTACGCGAACACCTCATCGTTTCAATCGCACAGAATCCCAATATCTCCATAATTCCGTTTACCGGTGTCGATACACTGTTCGGGCTGGTCGAGCCGGTCGCGTCGGCCTCCGTATATGGTCCCGGGTAACGCAAGGCCGCCGCGACGCCCGACACGCCGTTGTTATTGAAATTAACGCAACCAACCAATCGATGACGGATTTTAAATCATTTGTTTTTGTCCGGTTTGCACCGGTTTAAGCTCGTTATTGGAATCTATGACTACAAAACAGGCTTCATATCATTATGACCTAGCTGTTAGGGCGTCAAAGCATGGTCAGTCGTAGGGAAAATATAATTTTTTTATGTTATTTATTGTACATAATATCTACTAACTTGCATAGATAAACAATGACTGGTTATCTGTCTAAATATATACATAAAAAAAATCAAAATAGTTTAAAACAACTAAAAAATTACTGTTCATGTAATTAATGACTTTAAAATATTCTGCTGTATTATAGCAAGACGGATATATAAGGAAAAATAATTTTATAAAAGCATTCATAAACAGGACATTCCAAAATACAACATTTAGGATATTTAGCAGAATGAAAACTGCTAGAATGATTATTGAATATGGAGGAAATTAATTAGTCTAATTTCTATTACACTTGACTCAATGAAAAACAAAATTATAACAATATCATGAAGTTCAGTAAGGAATAATTGAAATTATTTAAGTTTGATATACACTACTGTAGCAGAGTGCAGAAACACCACAACATTAAATTACCCAAGTGTAAAGGAGATGTCCGCTTTTTGTATGGGTACTGGGCCCAAAATATAACCATGCTCACACTTTATGGATATTAAAGGGCAAAAATATGGATCTTGGATCAATTAAAAAATATTTTTAGACCCCTCCATTTATAACTATATTTTTTCAAAACATACATTTTAAGTGTAGTTTTTAAGCAAAATAAAATTATGTAAATCTCAAAATTGAAGGACTTTAAAATTATATGATTTATTGCAAAGGCCCAGTTTTTGTAGTACTATCCAAATACATATAAAGTATCTTGGTTAGAATTTTAAGCCTGTTTTTAGACATGTCCTTTTATATAATAACATAATTTCTATAGACACACACATTTTTTGGGCTTCACTTCACTTACCATCAGGTGCAGTGAAACCACTTTGTTGAGCCATCAATTAAAAAGAAAAACACATATACTCACGCCTTTTATCGCTGAAGAGGTAGGGAGATGCGCAACTAGTGCACCCACTTTTCGCCGTGCGTATTCCGTACCATGATATATAGGATAGATGATAGGGGGCTAACGTATCACCATAGCAGGCACACATTTCATACTCTGGGCTGATTCTTTTTTTTTATTGCCTTAGTAGGCAAACGAGCATGCGGTCCGCCTGATGGTAAGCAGATCCGCCGCCCATGGACTAAAGCAATGCCAGAGGCACAGCCAAGCCGTTGCCTACCGGGAGGAGAGCACTCTTTTTAAGCCTCGTTTAAAGAAGGACAAGTCATATCGCGCGGGAAACACCGATGCAGGGAGTTCATTCCAAAGTTTGCACGTGCGCGGCAGAAAAGACCGCTGAAAACGCACCGTGCTACTACGAACGGAGTACACGTAGTACGGATCAACTTCACTGCGATGGCGAGTGGTGCGATGGTAGAAAGGTGAAGCGGGCACCATATTAAACAGTTCCTCAGAGCACTCCCCATGGAAGAGGCGGTAGAATACACAGAGAGATCCAATGTCTCTCCGCATACCCAGCGCCTCCACTCTGTCCGTAAGAAAAACCCAACATCACTTCGCCCAACCCGGGGATCGATCCTGAGACCTCAGTATTGCAGCCATACTGTAACACAACTACACCACGGAGGCAGTCTTGAATTCTATAGAATAAATGATAAATCAGAAAATAAATATTTCGTGCCTGTAATGTTGCATAGTTACGCATTCAATTGTTTCATACCATTTATTAATATTGTGAATGTATGTAACATAATAAAATTCTAAATACTGTTTGACAGACAATTTGGAGCGTAATCCTTTAACGCCTGCGGTGGACACCGGTGTCCATTAATATAAGGCAATTAGCTTATAGTTATATATAAGCGGGCGTTGACGGGTTAAACTAGTGACTATAGGAGTGCAGGGACTCAAGGAGCATTGAATTTTTCATACAAGCTTCATTTATACTAGGTGTGCAAATACAGAAACATTTTGAAAATTCATGGCTGAGTTTAGGGAAATATTGCTCATGAATGGAAAATTACTAGTCTAACAAACAAATATTTCAAATGAAAGTATTGCTGAGAGTTGCAGGATTCAGGCGTATCAGTGGACAAACTGCCTGCCTGATAACAAATAATAATAAAAATATTAAAAGACAAAAGAACAAGTTTAGTTTTTTATACTTTTATTATTAAGGGCGCATTTACAAATTTCCGTAGTTTTGAGGTACCATTTATTGAATCAGGAGTCACGCTTATGAGGAGATCTTGGTATATAAATAAAGATTAAACATTCCTCTTTGCTTATAGCATATAGAAATTGTATGCTCCCATACAACATTATCACGTAAATACGTTTATTCTGGAGCAATAATCGCTGAAAATGACGAAAAATAGGGTCGGAATCGGAACCATTATACCTTAAACTAATGAATATTTTAATATAAAACCGAAATAATATGATGGCTTATATAGTCTTCTCGCTTTATAACTAATTATTTTCAAGTCAAATTAAATACTTTTCCAGTTAAGAGAAAAAATATAACCTGAATTGAATTTCTTCATACATTTTCCAATTACGGGCTGTCATTCCGCGCTGAGACGCGGCCGAGGAAGCATGGGTGTACAACTTTTTTTCAAAAAATAAATACGTAATAAATTGATCGCGATGTCATTGTACTACGAATAAAATAGTTGATACTATTTCAAATTATTATTTTTCAAAAAGCAAGTATGAAAATTTTATATTACAATAAGTCAATGCAAATTTGATTTAAGTAATGAAACATTCATTTATTTTAATGCAAATATTTAAATTTCATTATTAAAATGGCGGATGTATTTTTATATTTACAAAATCGACAAGTTTTGCAGTATATGGTATTTACTATTTATCTATTTATGATTTTTAATATCGGTGATTATTTATTTTTAAATTTTACTAGGTTTAGTTCGCGTTTTTGCCCGCGTTCAACGCCTTTCCCGCTACAAAAATATCTAAACACTCAATACTACAGTTCAGCCACAACTACTCACTGGGCATGGCTGCTTCGGTGAGTAGCTGTGTCGTATCGTAGGTACCGAGGTATCGGCTGTGTGTGCCATTGTGACAGTTGCCCGCTGGATACGGCTTAATATACGTTTGAGTTTTGCCCAGCCTGGAATGAGGAGCGCACCGCTCTCAAAGCAGTCGTCAGAGGCGGCCTCTCGTTGCCGGCCGTGGTCGCTCCCATGGTCGGCAGACAGGAGGTCTGGCGTGTGTTGGCTCACTTCTGCGAGATAGTCCTCTCGTAGAAGGAGAGTGCTGAGAGGGTTCTGGGACGCGAGGATTCCTCCCGCCGTCAGAGGAGACGTAGGAGGCGCCGGGTGGACGACTGACCGGCGTCTCCCACCCTGTGGATTGAAGGTGTTTGGAGAATTCCACCACGGTATGCCCTGCCTGTCGTATAAGGCAACTAACAGTGGCCACCCCGGCGTCGCGGGCGGGTGCCGTCTCTAGCTTTGTCTTTTTATCACATTGTTGCGACCCCCCTGATGGACAGCAGTATGGTAGGCCGTAGGTAGGCAGCAGGTAGGCCTCACGCTGCCGTTGACGCCGAGAGCGCCGAGATGCACGGGGGCTCCTGGGCCTATATCTCACTTGCTTTACATGGATGATCTCAAGTTGTTTGCATCAAAACAAACAGAATTGATTGAGTCGTTAAAAATTACTGAAAGATGTAGCAAATAACTCAATATGGAGTTTTGTGTAGATAAATGTGCGGCTATCCATATGAAGCGAGGTCGTTGTGTCTGGTGACATACAAGCCTTAGAGACTGTAAGACTTAGATCCCTTTCTGAGACGGAAACTTACAAATATCTGGGTATGCCTGAGGCACTGGGGATTATGAGTGCCGACGTAAAACAATCGCTGAATGACCGTTTCTTCGGCCGCCTGGCAAAAGTATTTAACAGTTTTTTGTCAGGTGGTAACAAGATTTGTGCTTTCAACGGTTGGGTTACGCCTGTACTCATGTACTCTTTTGGTATACTCAGAAAGAAAGACTCAGACTGAATTGGACGCCCTGGATCGAAAGTTCCGGACCCTACTGACTGCATATCGTATGCAACACCCACGGTGGTCAGTGATGAGGTTGTACATCCCGCGGAGATGCGGGGCCGAGACTTACTTAATGGACTTGCATAACCGCGAGGTATGCAATCTCAGGAATTATTTTCTCCACAGCGAAGTAGGCATGTATAAGATTTTAGTCATGGTGGATAAGGGATTTATCCCACTTTCCTTGGCGAATGAGAACTGGCGAAAACCTATGGCGATGGGCATTAGGGAACGCGAGGTGATATGGAAGATCAAAGAACTATACGGTCGGTTCTATCGGGGCCTTGTCGTTTCTGCTCATGGGTTGATACCAGAGTCTCGACTAAAACCTGCTGAGGCTCTCAATTGGTAGTTGGGTTAAGAGCCAGATGCAGAAAGTAGTACTTCTGGACACCGCAATGTCAATGTCTTTTTCTACCGCCAAGCAGCAGTGTGCATGCACTGTAGTATTTCGGTTTGAAGGACATTGTAACCAGTCTAACTACTGGACATAATGAGAGTTAAAATCTTATGTATCAGGATGACGAGCGCAATGAAATGCCACACAGTATTTTGTAACTCAACGTGCTGGATGGTGTTGCTACTGTTTATGGGTGGTCGTATCGCTTACCATCAGGCGAACGGCATGCTCGTCTTGTCATTCAATGCAATAAAAAAAAATGTAAAAAAAGGAACATTCAAAATATAGAGATAAAAATGTCTATTACATGATGAAATTATATTAATTATTATTATTAAACATAATTGTAAACATTCGACAATTCCAAAAAAATAAATATAGATGAGTAAAATAATAACTTCAAGTATTAAGATTAGCTCGTTCAAATGAAAAATCTAGTTTAAATCGGTTTCGATGTGTGCGCGTGTAGCAAAGCGCGTTCTTGTCATTCAAATATCTAAAATCGAAGATGTCAAAAATGTAATAGCGTCCTTAATGGATAAACACAAAAACTAATTGTGATTTTGAAAATTCTTTTAAGTTAATAGGAAGCTACATTACCCCTGAGTGCTACAGGACACTTTTTATCCCTGGAAAAGGTGAAGCACCAAGCAAAAGCTAATGTTATAAAAATGATGTATTTTTTTATTACAGCCCAGCTGATCATTGGTTACCACATACTGTCTAAATGCCATATTTAATTAGCAACAATACTGCAAGAATGGATTGTATGTTTTTAATGGGTAGTAAAAATTGTTTTGAATTTTATACGATCCTTGTTAGTGTTTGTTAACCATTAAGAACTTAATGAGACTTCATTTCTATGTGTGTGACACATTCAAACAAAAACAATGTCGAGCATTGTTTTATTTTTACAAAACTTAGCCATTATAATTTTATAATAAATGCAAGATATTCATAATAAATAGGCATATGAAATATCTGCATATATTTGTAATTGCTTCCTTAGATTTTAGTGACAAATTTGAATCACGCTGCAAATTCGGCATTTTCCTTTTGAATCATTTCTAGTAGCTTCAACTCTTAGTCATAGAATGGCAATTTGCCAATAATCAATGCATATGTTAACTAGATGTTACCACAAAAATCTGTGGTTCAGGGCATGGTTCTTATTTGAAATAAAGGTCACAGAAATGAATTTGTAACTTAAATTTTATTGATTGGGAGGAAAAGGTTACTTTGTTAATTTAAGAGTAACTCAGTCAAGTATTTTCTGAGAAGCAATGTGCATTATACAGTTGTGGAAATACCACTCAGTGATAATATTTTCATCAGAAACTGAACAAAACGTATGATATACAGAATTTTAGGGATTATTCAATTTCAAGACAGGGAATTATAATAACGTCTACGTCAATATCTCATAAAATTGTTATAAAAAGAAACCGCTAGAAACAGAGGCATAAAGAAGTATGCAAAGGAATTCTTTTGTTCAATAACCAACTTTGGCGAGAGACTGCAGACAAAGTTGAAAGCGTCCGTTGGTTCTGGTTGGGATTCAAGTCGTTTCGACACCGCAAGAAAGATAATTCAGCGAGGGACACAATCAACCGCTTTCGCTTTCATCTGAACGATCATAGACGAATATCGAGTAACGGAAATTCCTGATCGTAGCCATCGAGCACGGCTGATTCATCCGATACGATACGCGACACATTTATATGTCACCAAACACCGGCTATTTGTGTCCCTCGAATGCGAAAACGGAAAATTAATGGATAAACGATAGAAACGCACACATTTCATGTACGACACCACTTACCATCTGTTCTTTTGATGTTGATGTTGATACCAGATTGAATCCTTACTGTGCCGTCATCCATTTTCGTACACGTTTATGCACCACATACACTATAGAACATTATTTCTCTACGAACGTCTGTTCGAAAAACGTCTAACACATAAAAATATTACACATGAGAACCGGTGAAAATTACAAAATAAATTTCTACACCCAGATTGACAGTTATATCGAGCTAGCTACACACTTCAGACTGGAACGTTTGAAATTTGTTTCACTACAAGAGTCAAATCAATCACTTTATTATCGAATATTTCAATTAACGTAATTGATTTGCATATGGTAAAAGTTTTATCGTAATATAAAAAATTAAGAACTGAAAACGTTTAAATTATTTCGGTTAAAAACACGAAATTGTAAAATTAAGTGTGTGCTTGCCAATCCGGTGAAAATTAATAAGTTGCCAGTATATAAAAATGATTTAAATCGGGTTCCGAAGTAAATAGAATTTTTGAAGATTAATTTTTAATTTTCTTTTAAATATCTTCAAAAATATTAACCATTTTTATTACTGTATAATTTTTCCATACGATGTTAAACTTTAATCAATTTAACTCAATCTGCCGATTGTAAAGTAAGCAGCACAGCACTAGCCGAGTAGAACAGAGACAATTAATATAATATAAGACCACAGAATAAATAAAGCAGACGGTAGACCATAGAGTTAGACAAAAATCGAGATGCGGAAAGATGTCAAATCTGTCAAATTTATAATACTCTTTGGTCAAATTGTATCAAGAATACCGTTCAGTAATTATTATCCAGAGAATAAAGATATAAAACAATTTTTAATAACAATCCTTTTTGTAATAATATGGACAGTGAATATAAACTGTCTCACAAAGCTAAGAAACGTATAAAAGAAGTTAAGAGAAAAGCTCGACCCGGTAAGCAAATATCAATATTGTACTTGAGGAGCATGCAACCTACTTTTATCTCTATGTTTTACATTTACAATCCCGTATAACATGAGGAATTAAACATAAATACATGTAATAAGATGGCTTTAGCTGTATATAAAAGTAGAAACTTTGTTGCAAATTAGGACGTTTCTAGAACAATCCAAGAGAAATGAGGCGCTCATCGTTACGACCCTGAGAGCGGCATTTCACGTCAATAACCTTCGTTTCCATGCTGTATTAACCAATTAGCATTTATGTTTACAGAGTATGATTCATAAGACCTAACCCTTGATTCCTTAGGTAAATAATTATTTTTTGGAATAATATAAACTCTTAAAAACTAACCGGAACAGCTTAGCAATTATATTTACAGATAATAGGTGTTATCTTGAGTTATTTATCTTGATATGGCGTTAATTGCATGGATAAAAAGTAATTGTGTCCTTCATAACATGAGTTTCCTTTCATGTCTCCCATACACAATTATTTCAAGTTACTGGCATGAGGCATAAAATTATAAAACTTTATCTCCTTGTACAAACTTTGATTTAATAAAAAATGTTTGTAATGCAAATCTGCCCTGTATTTTATATACTGCCCACTGCTGAGCACGGGCCTCCTCTACTACAGAGAGGGGTCAGGCCTTAGTCCAACATGCTGGTCCCGAGATTCTTATGGAGAAATCTCAGGTATGTAGGTTTCCTCACAATATTTTCTTTCACCGTTAAAGCGTACGCTAATTGATAAACAATACACACGTAACTTTGAAAACTCAGAGGTGTGTGCCTTGGGTTTTGAACCGCCGGACATTGTCTCAGCATACCATTCCATTCCCAACTAGGCTATCGTCTGCTAAATGTTTATATTACATTAATTTATATTAGAAAATGTAAAAAAGAAATACACCACACATAGCTGCATATATTAAACTAGCTGACCCGGCAAACATTGTTTTGCCATACAAGATCTTTTTAGGTATTATTTTAGTAGAAAAAAATGAATAATTGATCAGTTACCGACCGGGGTTAAAAGTTATTAGCCCGTCAACGCCCGCGTATATATAGCTATAAGCTAATCTATACTTAATAGCTTTTGCCCGCGGCTTCGCCCGCGTGAATGAGTTTTCCCGGTATAAAAGTCCCGCTTAAAATGTACTTATATGACACGTTCGTAGATTTACCATAGCAGCGCCATCTATTGATTACTTACTCAACCCAGTCGAAAGGTATCGACATCTGTTAGAATCATTCATAGCAGCGCCATCTATTGATTACTTACTCAACCCAGTCGAAAGGTATCGACAGGTTTTGGCGGGAACTTGGTAGTGTCATGAGGTGCTCTTGTTTTAATTCATTATTTTGGTGATACTTAGTGTTATATTGCATAATTATGGTGGTATATTATCCAATATAGTTCTATTAAAGGGCTCAAATGAAGTGAATTGAAATAACTGTGCTAGTCAAGTGTTTGTTTTGTTGCCGCCAAACTCCTCGATAAAGTCTTGGTAAGGTAGCCACTGCTTTACTTCGACATAGTACTACTACTACTGAGGATAACAAAGAAACGATATTATATAGTATGTAACTTCTAAAAACTTTGACACTGGCAGATGCGCAAACCGCGCCTTGCCAAAGAGAAAAAAAAAAAAAAAAAAAAAAAGGTATCGACATCTGTTAGAATCATTTGGAGTTAAGATAATTGTGACTGTCAAATAATAACAGACAAATAATTAGCAATAAATTAAAATTGCGACTATAATTTGAGATTTAAACTATCCTATCTCTCAAGTTGGATCGAACTGCACATGGTGTGCGAATTTTATTATAATCGGTTAAGTGGTTTAGGAGTCCATTGAGCACAAACATTGTGACACGAGATTTATATATATTAAGATATGCCTTTATTAATAAGAGTGTATCATTTAATGTAAACAATATGACAATTTTTCTGTGTAAACCAAGTTTGTTCATTAATTTCGTTACATATTTTAATTGAATGTAGATGCAACCCAAGGATGTTGTAACATGTTTAAATTTTGTAACATACAATACATTAAAAAAATACTATAACTTGCACAGTTCAATCTATATGTCTATACTTATATAATAAAGACGAAAAGTTTGTGAGTTTGTAGGTTTGTAGAGGCTAATCTCTGGAACTATTGAACCTATTTTGAAAATTCATTGCTAAAAGGAAGCTACATTACTCCTGAGTGCTAATAGTTGCTTTTTAATACTTTTAAATACAGTAGAACCTCTTTAAGTCAAACCTCGATATGTCGAAAACATCAAAATCTCAAAAAAAAAATTGTCTCCCTTCCCTCAAGCCCCAAAACCTCCATTACTCAAAATCTCAACCCTCTATTAGTTGAAATAATCAGTGAGTCCCTACAAGCCATTTTGGTACATATTTCCCCCCTATAACTCGAAAAATTAAATTGGACCTCTGTGTCTCGAACATAGCAATGTTTTATTTTACAACATTTACAACTTGATTATTTGAAACTTATTACCTATATAGTTCGAAGAAAATAAGGTACCGCCTTTGAGTAATAATATCGAAGAGTTCTACTATACATGTATTGCAAGCCATGAGAATAGCTGTTAAATCTTGGCGAAATTTAACTGCGAATACTATAAAAAAAACTGTTATGTACACTGTGGTTTTCCATCGTCGTCAACAAAAGAAGCTGAAGTCGATGATATTTTCATTTCACCTCCTGCAGAATAGAATACAGTGGTGTCTGAATCAGGAATATCATTTGAGGACTTTGTCACATGCGATAATGAAGTTGACTCAACAGTCAAAATTTGATAACGGACATTATTTGATGACGAAATTATCGATTCAGTAGCTCAGAAAAGATACTAATAATTTAGATGACAGAAGACTCGAATAATACTACACGCGCTCCATGGGTTTCCATCAAAGAGGCAAGAACAGCATTGAATACTTTACGGAATTTAATAGAGCACACCAGCAACTCTGAAGAAAAATAATTTTATGCTCTTTATACCTTAGACAATGCTATAGATAGAGAACAATCCAACTATCTAAAGCAAAAAAAAATACTGACTTTTTTTATTGCCTACATATATTATTTATTTTAAGGGTGTTTCGAAATTATAAAAAAAAAATTGGTTTGTACCTAGTAGTTAGTACCTCTGTAACTTGAATTTTTATTTATTTCCCCTCTAACTCAAAATTAGTAAGAATTAATCTTAACGTCTACAAGTCGAATCAAAACCCGCCTAAGTCGAAAACTCCAACTCGAATTTTTTGGTGTCTTCCTTGTAGTTCGAATTATACGAGGTTCTACTGTATTTAATATATTATCATTATGTTCTATGGAAATATACCACATTCAGGGAAGGAAAATGGTATCTTAAAATTAAGATATTTTACATATAGAATATTATTTAAAATAAAGTCTTAATAAGTACTAACATTTTTCGGATAAATCTGACCTCATCAACACATGCTCATTGCATAACAAACAAGGCTTGGGATCCATCAAGTCACATTATAGCAATAACAAGGACTAAAGACCTCGTACTTTTCTTTAGTCAAACAAGCATGTTCTCAGCAGGGGTATGGTATCTATACTTACTATAATCCTACTAATATTATAAACGCGAAAATTTGTATTTACAAACTTATATGGATGTTTGTTACTCTTTCACGAAAAAAGTACTGAATTGATTTCGATGAAATTTGGCACACAGGTAGACCATGTCCTGGATGAACACATAGGCTACTTTTTAACCCGGGAAAATATAAAGCGGGAATTTTGTCCCGGAAAAACTTTACCGCGGGTGGAGCCGCGGGCAATAGCTATAACTCCATCGGTTTAGGTATTTAACTAAGGGTGGGTTGCACAAAACCTGACGTTAGTGTTACCGTTAAAGTTAACTTTAGCAGTGACAATAACAATGACTACTGAAATTGACATTTCCTCTGTTGCACCATTGCTGTAATTGTTAAAGTTAAAGGTTAACGAGTGACCAGTGAAATGATGCTATATTACCCCAAAAACTTGCACGGGTAATATTTTTGCATTGGCAATGATTTAATATAACTATCAAATCTTGATGAAATATCGATTCATTATTCAAATTTCTATTATTACGTAGGTATCTAGTATGTACATCCTCTTTAAGGATTTAAGAATTTTTTGCTCCACTAAACTATTTGGATAGACCCACTATCTGAATCGCTATCATCGCTAGAGCTTGCTTCCCACAATATTTCGCGTACTAAACATTTTACGCAGGTATTGACCAGAGTATTTGTATTAAAATAGGGCATAGGACGTTATTATTGCAAATCGTTTGACAAATGACAATTAACTATACAGAGTATACACACAGATTACGAAAACTAACCATAACTTTTACATTAACCGTCCGAAACTGAGCGGTTAATGTTACTGTTATTCGCGACGTAATTTTGACAATTGTTAATTTTATGCAACCCGAAAATTGCTTAACCGAAGATTTGACAGCTGGTTAGACCTTTGTTATTGTTAAAGTTATTTTCTGCAACCCACCCTAAATGTAAACAAAAAATGACATATGATTCCCGGGTAATCAACATTTTGTTACGTAAGTGTTTACGAAGACTGTTGTGTCAATGAAACAACGGCGTAAAACAAACACTTAAAATTATTAAATTCACTTTAGTAACAAAACAAATAACTAACAACAACTAATTATCAGAAACAAAGCAAAAAAATATTTTAAATAAATAACTTTGTACAATGCGGAAATGTATCGATAATTGGTGTCTAGTTAACCGATTAAATTGAATGGCAGTCAGTTTTAATGGCGTGTTACGTGACAGTCGTACTCTCATATTTTGTAGGGTTATCTATTACGATCTATTGGAAAAATGTTTAGCGTGCCTGTCGTGTTAGCTCTTTTACAGTTGACAGATCGAGATCCTTTATAAAAGTATTGTAATTTTTAGTAATTAATTGTGTTCACGCTTATTAATGAATAACTATAACTTTATAATACCAAACAACTTGAATAAACGGGAATAACAGTGCTAAGTGTTGTGTAGGTTATGAAGATGTTTATTTTAGTAATAACGGATTTTGTAAAGAGAAATGGACGGGTAATAAACCTTATTTGTAACTAGCATCACTATTAGTGAAAGAATTTTCAAAATCGGTCCAGTAGTTCCTGAGATTAGCGCGTTCAAACAAACAAACTCTTCAGCTTGAGTGTTGGCGGGAACTTGGAAGTGTCATGAGGTGCTCTTGTTTTAATTCATTATTTTGGTGATACTTAGTGTTATATTGCACAATTATGGTGGTATATTATCCAATATAGTTCTATTAAAGAGCTCAAATGAAGTGAATTGAAATAATTGTGCTAATCAAATGTTTTTTTTGTTGCCGCCAAAACTCCTCGATAAAGTCTTGGTAAGGTAGCCACTGCTTTACTTCGACATACTACAGATAATAAAATAGACAAACCAAACTTGGACGATAGCCTAGTTGGGAATGGAACGGTCTGCCGAGACAATGTCCGGCGGTTCAAAACCCAAGGCACACACCTCTGATTTTTCGAAGTTATGTGTGTATTGTTTATCAATTATCGTTCGCTTTAACGGTGAAGGAAAACATCGTGAGGAAACCTACATACCTGAGAATTCTCGATAAGAATTTCGAGGGTATGTGAAGTCTGCCAATCCGCACTAGGTCAGCGTGGTGGACTAAGGCCTAACCCCTCTCAGTAGTAGAGGAGGCCCGTGCTCAGCAGTGGGCAGTATTTAATACAGGGCTGGTATTATTATTATTTATTATTATTATTATTAAACTTGACATTGGCAAAATGTGAACACAAATGCTATTATAAATAAATAAAAAATAAAAAAATAAACTTTTCAGCTTTATATATTAGTATAGATTTGTTTACACTTAGTTAAATACCTAAACCGATGAAGTTATAGTAATATTAAAAAGAGGAAAGATTTGATTCTTTGTTGTTTGCAACGGATAAACTCAAAAACTACTGGCTAGATTTAAAAATTATTTCACCAATATAAAGCTGCATTATCACCAAGTAACAAAGGCTACTTTTTATGGTATTTTTTTTTCCACCATTCTACTCTCCCTTTATATCGAAGGTCGCGGGGTGCGCACGTGCATGCAACCGCAACCCTCGCAGAAGTCGGCTCTTGGACAGAGCCTCTCGCAGTCCGAGGAATAAGGGCGGTATTAATAAATTAATCTCAAGTTTGAGTTACATCTCAAGTAGACATAATGTATTGAACTATTCATACATTATGTCTACTAGATGATGAGATGTAATTCAAACTTGAGATTGATTTATTAATACCGCCCTAACTGTAATAAATTAGTTATTTTCACTGATAGCAAAAGTGCTTTGCAACATGTGGCTCGATGCGCCTCTGGTTTCAGAGGACATTCGATAGCCTACGACATTTTAAAACTCATAATTTCTTTGACTAAAAGTGGTATAGAGGTGAAATTGCAATGGGTTCCTGCACATATTGGACTAAAGGGGAATGAGGAGGCTGACCGAATTTCTAAACTAGCTGCAAAGGAGGGAGCTGAGTTAATTTTTTTGCCGGATTATACAGAGTACATTTCAAAATTTAAATCAAAATGTTTCGACACTTGGAAAGATTATTTTGAAGGAAAGTCTAAAGAAAAAGGAGTATGGTACAAATCGATACAATGTGAGCCTCCTCGTTTACCTTGGTTTAGTGGTATTGGACTTAAAAGCGGCTATATTAAGTTGGCTTTTAGACTGCGCTGTGGTCACTATCCATCGGCAAAGTTTCGGCATTTAATGGGGAAGTCAGATACACCTAATTGTAGTTCTTGTAACAAAATTGAAGACGTTCAACATTTGCTGATGGATTGTGTGAAAAAGAAATCTGAAAGAGATCTATTGATTAGGGAATTTAAAATAAATAAATTAGATGTTGGAATAGTACAAACTATTTTAGCAAAACCACATACTGAATTGGCAAAAAAATTGTGCCTCCTGGCAACTGATATTGATTAGTTTTTGTATTTACTTGTGTAACCATAGCACTTAGGTACATTATTGTATATAGATAATATGTTTACATCTATTGTGCTTGTCTTAATATAAGCTCCGATGGGGTTGACATGTCCATATGGATAAAAACCCCGAAATAAATTTAGAATAAAAAAAAATAAAAAAATACCGCCCTAAAAGACTTCTGTAATATCATAGGCGTGCATGAAATACTGCACGCCAGCCTCTTGGGAATTATTTGCCCGGTAGCGGGATGCCAGCCCGCCACCTGCAGGCTACTTTTTATTCTAGGAAAATTTTGTTGATATTGTTTATAATAGATGATTATTTAATTTACAGAATTAGCAGACAAGTACCAATGGACAGCTTTAAAATACTACAACAACTTTGATGAGTACCTCAAGTGTAATGATAATGTTGACAGAATTAGTGAAACCGAGGTCTCTCCTGAAGAGTTTATAGAGAAATATGAGAAGATATACAAACCTGTAGTTATAACCAATGTACAGACAAACTGGAAGGCCAATTACAAATGGACTTTAGATAGACTTGCCAAAAAGTATCGCAACCAAAAATTCAAGTGTGGAGAGGACAATGAGGGCTATAGTGTTAAGCTGAAAATGAAGTATTATGTAGAGTATATGAGGACAACGACTGATGATAGTCCGCTTTATATTTTTGATAGCAGTTTTGGCGAACATCTAAGAA
Source organism: Sphinx pinastri (assembly GCA_947568825.1). Taxonomy (NCBI): domain Eukaryota; kingdom Metazoa; phylum Arthropoda; class Insecta; order Lepidoptera; family Sphingidae; genus Sphinx; species Sphinx pinastri. The sequence continues at coordinate 2,133,992 of OX387617.1, forward strand.
GGAAGAAACTACTTGAAGATTACGAGATCCCGTTATATTTTAGGGATGACTTGTTCAAGTACTGTGGTGAGGAGAGACGCCCGCCGTACCGCTGGTTTGTGATGGGCCCACAGCGCTCTGGTACTGGGATCCATATAGACCCCTTGGGGACTAGTGCGTGGAACGCACTCGTGTTTGGCCACAAAAGATGGTGCTTATTCCCCACTCAGACACCGAGAGAGCTCATCAAAGTGACTGGTGCGATGGGCGGCAAGCAGAGGGATGAAGCTATCACATGGTTCAGATTAATTTATCCAAAGACTCAGTTGGATAGTTGGCCAAAGGAGTTCAAGCCAGTAAGTATAGTTAAAAGTATACACTTGTACCTAATCTAATGTTCTCACTGGTCACATTTAGAGACCATGCTTTGAAAAAAATTATCAATATATCTTGATCTCATTCCTATGATGCTGGTTTTTAAATATTACATACAGATGAAAAAAAAATATTTTATTTAAATGTACATTTTTCCATATTTTCACTATACATATGTTTGCTATAATATAGTAAGGTGTTTGTATTGTTAGCTAATTACGTACAATAATAGTCAGTTAATATGTAAGGTCTATCGAGATACAGGTTTTCCCCCAACGCGCCGATAGATTAGAAGCGCACTGATGCGATACTCCCGATCACGCTAGCTCGTTACACTGGATGTGCGCATGACCGGTCAGGCATTGGCATATGTTAAAATTAAGCTTTTCCCATGCAATCGATTTATGAATCGCTTAATATACGAAAAAAATATGTTTAAAACATTTCGTTATTCAGACTGTGATAGTACCTAATAGAAAAAAGAAATCTGTTAAGTAGGGAAGAGGGATTCGTCTTTTTTCGAAATATAATTATTAGACAAGACGTAATACTATTACAATACTTGTTATTCTTGTAGTCTCCTAACATCGTAACTGCCTCATTACTTTTATCGTTTAACTAGCCTAAGCTGCGAAGCTTCGCCCGTGTGAACAGTCTTTCCCACTACAACAGTACAAAAATCACTGAAGCAGTAAAAAGCACCATCTATATAAAAAATAGGTAAAAAAAAATTTACTCCGGAAGCCAATTACCAGAATAAAAACTAACCTATATGCTTATAGATAGTTATCCGTGTATCAAATGTCATTTACATCTGTTCAGCGGTTTGTGCATTTATTTTTAATAAACAAACAAACATTTTCATAAACTGGCATTTATAATATTAGTAATAAGTAGTATAAGATTGCGAAGATATTTAATTGCTACTTATTATAATCAATATATAAAATAACTTTATTCGTGTAACCATTTAAAATTATCGAAATATGTATAGCATTATATGCTAAAGACTTCGCTTGACTAAAACTAAATAACTACTAACTAACACCCAATCAAAATTCTTTTTCAGGTGGAGATACTCCAGAAGCCAGGTGAAACAGTGTTCGTGCCGGGCGGCTGGTGGCACGTGGTCCTCAATTTGGACGAAACAGTGGCCGTAACGCAAAACTTTTGCAGCCGCACCAACTTCCCCGTCGTATGGCACAAGACAGTCCGCGGGCGACCCAAACTATCCAAGAAATGGCTTAAAACCCTACAAACCAAAGAGCCTGACTTGTACCACGTCGCTAGCGCCATGGACTTGTCTCAGGGCACTGGTGTCGCATCAGACAGTTCCTCGAACAGTAGTTCATCCAGCAGTGACAGTGACACCAGTTCCACAGACAGTTCTGAAGAGGACAGTGGCCAGGAGAGCATCACAGCGCACAAAAAGAAGAGAAGAAGGAAAGCATAGACAGCTAAAGTGGACCAAACAGCTTTAATACCTGCATAGGAAATTACGAGTAACAAGTTTTAAAAATTATGTATTGAGTTGTGTAAATCAGTTTTGTATTACTAGGCATAAATGATTTTATTTCTACTCATTGTTTTCTTAGTGACCAATTACTTTGTTAACTGACTACATGGTTCTATATGAATAAAGTATTATCTCGCAACAGTTTATTTTTATATCCATAACAAATATTCAATTAACAAACAAAAAATAGCCAAATAATTATAAACGTAACCATCCTTTTATTCCCACGGTAAGGAAAAGTGCACGGTTATCTAAGTATCGCAATTAAGTAAAGCTAAGTTTAGACTAGCATGTTCTCTCAGCCGTTTATTGCGCAAGAATTTCCAGATGCGTTTACACTAGCGCCTAGCGGCAATATTTCTTTAGCAACGCTTTTGCAAGTGACCACAAAGTTAACCTGTTAGAATGTGACACAAAGACGCAACTCGTAAAACGATGTCGTTTAATTTTGATGTTTGTGATTGATCGAGAGACTAATACGTCAGTCTCTCAACCAATCCCAATAAGACGAAACGGAGCGTGACGTGTTTTTTTGTCACATTCTAACCCGTCTGCGCAAGTTTTTGCAAAGCTGTTTACATTACTTGAGGAATATTTATTTCTTGCCATGTTCTTTTTCATAGAATTGAATGACTACGAATGCATTCTTTTTGCCTGATTCTAATGAATCTATATATTATTTGGATGACGATTGTAAACAAAATAATCGCCTTAAAATGACCAACATGAAACAGAATTTTTAATTATGTTATACTCTGGTATCCGAAGATACAGGCCTAGCCTAGTTTGGGTACCCCTGGTAAATATGTTATCTTGTTTTTAGTAATTTCCTTGTAATTTATATCTCATATTGTAATTGTAAACAAAATTGTGTTATTTTCAATAAATTATTTTATTATTATTATTTTATTTTATTATAAATTACAAATCACTGCGTGTCATTTCACTGCGCTCGTCATCCTGAGTCATAAGTAGGGTTGTAACGGAACTTCGCTTCCGCCTCCGTTACTGCGGAAGTTCCGCAAGAAATCGTTCCTCCGCCTCCGCATCCGTGTAATTTTTGCGGAGTCATAACGGAGGTTTATTTACTAATCATACGCAAGCAGCGACGCTCGCGACGACTCAGCTGTCCGGCCGCGCGCGGCAAATGATCATGAACAGTGTTGCCAGATAAAATCTGGTATAAGTCGCCGAAAATATCGTCCCAAGTAGCCTAATGTCGCCCAATCTATGACGCAGGCCGGAGAGCAAAAAAAAAAAAGGTCTTTTCCATTATTTCCAATGAAATTGAGTGTTGTGGACAGTGTTGCCAGATGTTTGAGGGATGAAGTCGCTGAAAACTCATGTATATGGCGAGGCAAAGGAGCAAAAAAAAAAAAACCTCCCAGCCGCCGACACGAAGAGCTAAAAAAAAAAAAAAAAGGTCCCCAATTCCAATTTCTGTCATGTTTTGTACTCTCAAAGCTAAAAATATCCTCAAATCCACCCAAAAAGAAGGTTTATAACCCAAAATTTCCAAAGTAGCCCAAATTGGCGCCTGAGTGCCATTCGCGTAGCCTAAACGGCGACCAGTCGCCATTCACAATTTTTGGTCGCCCCGACACCCTCCGAGGTAGCCTAAATGGCGAAAAGTCGCCTAATCTGGCAACACTGATCATGAATCAATGCGTGCGCGGCGGGAACGCAGTTGGGGTGGGGCGGGGGGCGTGCAAACGTCATTTGTCAAATGAATGATACGCGACAGGAATCAACCTGTCGAATTGCTTGGACGCGTGACGGCTCATACACATAAACACGACATGGCGTCGCGCCGTCCCACTTGTTACCGACGCGATGTAATGTAATTCTAATTGAACCGTGATTGTTTTTTTATTTAGTACTATTGATAGTTTTAATAAACCATAAACTACTATTTTTTCTACATCCACTTTCACTTCCGCCTCCGCCTCCGCTAAGAAGGCCTCCGCTACAACCCTAGTCATAAGTGCCCAGTAATCACGTTAGTTACTATGTCCTTCAAACAGGAAAACAGTAGTGCATGTATACTACTGCTGGAAGGCAAAAATAGGCATATCGGTCATGCTACAAGTACAAACTTCTAACTTTTGCAGCATGGTCTTTGACCTTAGCCCGTGCCGTATGAAACAAAAAAAACGTGATCTACTAGCTCAGCAAGTTAAAACTTTTATCTGTACGTAGAATAAACTGCACGTTCTCGCGCAAGTTGTCAAATGGTGTTTACACATGCGACTTACCAAGTCGTACAATCTTCAAAATATTGCAGAAGTCAGCTTTCCGTGACTGTTTACACGGTCGATATAGCTTGCGCAACATAACTTCTGCAAGATTTCTTGCTATTCTAAACCCCGCTATATGTTCACATTCATATTATAATTATTATTGTTTCACCGCCTACCAGGAAAACCAGGAAGTAACAAAACTCTAGTTGTGGACTTTATATCAAATACAGCCAGAAATAATATTCTTAAATCAGTGAAACAGTATAATATAAAGCACAAGAGCAATAAGATGAGCACAAACCAGGTCGGTATAAGTGGACCAAATAAACCCATATATATTGTTGAACGCACCACATCATTAGTGAATCGACTATATTATCTCGGCCGTGAACTAGTTAAAGCAAGTCTCTTCAAATATTGTTGGATAACAAATGGGAGGGTACATCTAAAAAAAGATGATGGTTCCTTAAAAATAACAATAAAAAATGAAAAACAGATCAATGATTTAAGACATAAAGCACAAATCTGACTATATTTGATTAGCTTGTTATTTATTCATTTAGGTATAGCGCGATCCACTAACAGTTGTGCCTTCTTCTTGCATTTTATTTGTTGTATGGTGATATTTGTAGCTATAAATCAACTACTACACAACATAACAAAATCCATCACTCATTTAAACTTACACTGGATCAAAACTCAACTTTTTCTTTCGTCAAACACAATCATTTATTTACTCACAAACAAAATAATACTCCTACATCTAACAAGTGGAATAAAAAACATTTCTAAAAGACTTACTCTGGTTCGGTACAAACTAACGCTTTCGTGTCAAATACATGCCGCTTACCTTGGTTCATTTTCAGTTCCGCTTACTCCGTATGCAATAATGATATGGTTGCATTTAAACCTCACCGAATATGACGTTTCAATTATTAGTAATATTTGTATTTGTGACGCTTTGTTGTCTAATCGGATACAGTGAATAATATAAACACTTTGATAAATTCTATAGACAACATCTCTGTATCGAAATTTCTTTCCTGTCCCGTTGAAGAATGTTACTCTCGCATTGGGAGTCCGAGTGACTGCTTTACGGTTGTCACGCAAAATATTCGTAGCATTCAATGCAATTTTGATGGTCTTATCGTACTTTTGGAAAGACTAAGATTTGAACCTGACATTATAGTCCTGACAGAATGCTGGTTGTTAAAGAAAAAAGTTATACCTACTATAAAAGGCTATAACTCCTACTATACGAATCATAATACATTACAAAATGATGGGGTCGTGGTCTATGTAAAGTGCCAATTTATTACATCTACAACTGAGCCTAGAATTTCAGATGCTAACTGCCTCGTAACTAAAATTGGAAATGATACTGCCATTATTTCGATTTACAGATCACCATCTTATAATGATTTATACAACTTTTTAGTCACGCTTGATGTACTTCTTTCCTCGTTGAAAAATATCAGACACTTGATTATAACAGGTGATCTAAATATCAATATCTCACCCACAACGTGTGATAGAAATTCTGCTGAATATTTAAACATTACAGCCTCTCACGGCCTCCTTCCTGCTCATCAATTGCCCACACGCTCTTCACTAACATGTATAGATCACGTACTACTCAAAACTCATCTCACTGCTATTACTATTGTAATGGAAAGTAGCCTTACCGATCACAATGCAGTCTTACTTGCTATTAATAATTCTCGTAAAGTGATAAATAGGTCTCAAATGTATTATTCTAGAATAAATTTCCCAAATATAACAAACGATCTACAAACAATTGACTTTTCGCACATATATAGCTGTACTGATAGTAATCAAGCTGCTAACCTTCTTATAACATCTCTGAGATACGTTATTAAAAAAAACACTATTACTAAAAAGATTACGAGGAACAAGCGTACTATTAAACCATGGATAACTCAGGGCTTGCTCCGCTGTATCAAAAATAGGGACAAATTGCACCTGAAATCTCGAAAGGACCCTAGTAACGAAATTCTTCAAATAACGTACAAAAGATACAGAAATTTCTGCAACAAATTACTAAAAAAGGTCAAACGTTTTTACGAAAAATCTGAACTTGAAAAATCAGGAACTGGTAATATGAAACAAACATGGCAAATTATTAACGAAATCACTAACATTAAATGTAAGAAAAATGAAAACTGTCTAGATTTAATAAAAAACTTTACTTGTCGAGAAGATGCGTTAAATTCAATTAATAAGTACTTTGCAAGCATTGGCAAGAATTTAGCTCAAAAACTACAGTCAAACAACCACAATATTCATACTTCAAAATATAAAAAGAATGTACTATCGTTAAAATCATTTGTGTTATTGGAAACTGATAAGTCAGAAATTGGAAATATTATAAACTCGTTAAAATTTGATTGTTCAGTGGGTTGGGATGGTATCTCAAGCAAGATAATTAAGCAAAATAAAAGGATTTTAGTTGCCCCAATAACATACATCTGTAACCTTTGTTTTACGCAAGGCAAATTCCCTAGAGTTTTTAAAAAATCCCTTGTGGTGCCGATTTACAAAGGTGGTGATAAATTATCGATGAGTAATTACCGGCCTATATCACTATTGCCAATACTCTCAAAAATACTTGAACGTCTGCTTAACAACAGACTTATGAATTATTTGGAGAAATACGAGATACTCTCTAAGAACCAATACGGGTTTCGCCGAGGTCATTCAACAGAGATGGCGGTCTCCAGGTTAACAAATTATATTGTGGATGCCTTAGACCACGGAGACAAGTGCATTGGTATTTTCTTGGATTTGGCCAAGGCATTTGATACTATCTCAATCCCACTGTTAATTAACAAAATGGAAAACCTTGGAATACGAGGAACTCAACTTGAGCTTTTTAAGGACTATCTGAGTGACAGAACTCAGTGTGTAAAAATGGGTGATCTTGTAAGCGATGAGGAAATGATCACGCACGGTGTGCCTCAAGGTAGTATCCTCGGACCGACACTCTTTCTCATTTATATAAATGATTTGTGTGACCTCCCCTTGTATAAGGGCAATTTAATTAGCTATGCCGATGACACAGTATTGGTTTTTAGAGATAAAACTAATGATCAGGTGCTCCATGCGGCACAGAAAGGGTTTGATACTGTGTCCACTTATCTACATGAAAATTTGTTAACATTAAATAGAGAAAAAACGAAATACCTTGCTTTCACCATAAATAATCCCAAAACTTCGAATAGTATTAAAAATAACAATATAACTGCTCATTTGGTAGATTGTTTATCATGTACAAATCGATCTTGTACCTGTCCTAAATTAGAAAAAACGAGCGTTATTAAATACTTGGGTATTATTCTTGATGATCATCTAAATTTTCGCGCTCATATTGGTTTTGTCTCTCAGCGAATCCGCAAACTTATAGCTATTTTCAAAAATATTCGACATGTAGCAGATAAAACTCTCATTAAAATAATATATAAAGCCCTTTGTCAATCACTAATCTCATACTGTGTAACTGTTTGGGGGGGGTCCTGCAAATCCCATATGCTTATCTTGGAGCGTGCACAGAGGGCAGTGCTCAAAGTGGCCACTTTTAGACCATATTATTATCCCACACGTCAATTATATCAAGAATGTGAAATTTTAACTGTTCGACAATTATATGTCCTTAACACAATTTTAAAAAAACATAGGAGAATTTCATACAATCCACAGGTTTCTAAAAGCAAAAGAAGGCACGATCGTGTCTGTGAAATTAAGTTCTGCCGAACCTCGTTTGCTCAAAAACATGAGGTGTTTTTGTGTGGATACATATATAACAAAGTAAATAAGACTATACCAATTAACCACCTAAATTTGGTCAATTGTAAGAGGGAAGCCACTCGCTATATTATAAATCTAGATTATGATCAGACTGAGCAAATTGTAAATATTCCTACTTAAAGCAATTTAGGAGCACACAAACACACACACACCAACACACACACACACACACACACACACACCAACACACACACACACACACCAACACACACATATTGCATGCATTTGTATAATCTTCTACTTTAATTATTCCTTCAATAATTACTTTAAGTTATAATTCTACATGTAAACCAAAAAGTATTTTATTTTACGCATGAACCTACTTGAAGCCATAACTAAAACTAGATATATAAAAAAAAAAAAAAATTAAAATAAATCAAAAGAAACTATATATACATATTATATACACGTAATATCTTAAAACTTACTCCTATAACTCTGGAATTTAAACATTGTTAACTTCTGTTCGAGGAGATAGCTGATGACCATCGTACAGATTCCTAGGAATCTAGTTTAGTCATTAGCTATCGACTGTGTAATGTGCTTTAATTTCACCGAATTGTATCCGTGACCTTAGTTTTAAGAACACTGTACTTGCCCTGTTTGTAACCTTTGTTATATGAAATAAATTATTATTATTAAATTATTATTATTGTAATACATTTAATATATATATTTATTTATTTATATTTACAAACCATAATCGATCGATTTAATCAGCGCCATTTATAGCTGCTTTCAAGTGGGCACTGGGCATGCGTGGACATCCCTAAAAACGTCATCTGCGACGACTCACGTCTGGCAAGTGGTTTTTTTTTAGTCTATGGTAATTGGTATCGAGCAGCCATTTGTTATCCTAGCCAAAGTTCCTGTGAAACGTCTGATCAAAATGTTGAAATCAGCTTCTGGTGCATTGGCTAATGTGCTGAAGAGTTCCCTGGTTCCGGCGGCCAGGGTTACCGCCGTTGTGCCCCTGCGACGATCCCACGGAGGCCCCGTCGAGAGCGATGAAGAATTCGATTCCAGGTTAGAATTTTTTGTCACTGAATTTGACGTTATGTAACTGAAAATACTATGAATCCTATTAATATTTTATTGATGTTGTTATGAATAGCTTGTATATGAAGAATTGTAAGATGCCGGTGTAGTTTTGGTGTACCGCAAAACTACATTGTGTGCTCCCACGCCCTAAAATATGGGGTTGTAGACGAGGGATATGTCATAAAATTTTCTAATTTGTGTAATCTTATAAACGTATTGCTTTTTTTATTGTTATATTGATTTTTTAGCAGTACTTTTTGAACTACTAAATAATCTAGTTTTCCTAATATCAAAAGTAGATCAATATGATCAATGCATATTGCTTTTTTCTTATCACATATACTGATAAGAAACGAGCCTAATACCATCTAGTTTATAATTTTAAATATTATAATGTCCAAAGGGAAAATCTTTTTTTAATAACCGTTAATTAGGATTTTCATTTACAACTTGTATAAAAATCAATATTTGTTCAAATGACATTGTAATGTGCAAATTTACTGCATTGCAGATTAAATACCCATTACTTTCCTGTTAAGTAATCTCTACTAAAGTAGCTCTGACTATTTGCTTTCACTATTGTACTACTATACCAATTTGGATTAAAAGGAGATGTCTGCTTTTTGTATAGGGGCTGGGCCTCAAAATCTAACCAGGCTGAAACTTTATGGATATTAAAGGGGAAAAAAATATGGATCTTGGATCCAGTAAAAAAATAATTAAGAACCATCCTGTTAAAACTATTTTTTTTTAAAACGTTCATTTTAAGTGTAGTTTTTAAGCAAAATAAAATCACATAAATCTCAAAACTGAGGACTTCTAAATTATATGATTTATTGCAAAGGCCTAGTTTTTGGGAGTACTATCCAAATGTTTATAAGGTATCTTTGTTAGAATTTTTAGCCCGTTTTTGCACATGTCCTTTGGTATGTAGGTGGCTTGAAACCTGAGAAAAGATGTAGGCCAGGGTGAAATAGTTCAACAAGGTGAACTGATCACCCACCTGTGCTACTACACACTTCCCCAAAAAACACATACTTTGTAGGCCTCTTTTTTGTGTAAATATTTACCACAAACCAAATTCCACATGGGCAAAGCCATAAGCACGAGCTAGGAATAATAATGATATGCAACAATTTAATATTATTTTATGTACCAATTTCAGGTATGAAGCATTCTTCAACCGAAAAGACATTGACGGCTGGGAAATCCGTAAAGGCATGAACGACCTCTGCGGCATGGACTTGGTGCCTGACCCAAAAATCATTAAGGCGGCGCTTCACGCGTGCAGGCGAGTCAACGACTATGCGCTGGCCGTCAGGTTCATTGAGGCGTGCAAAGACAAGTGTGGACCCAAAGTGACCGAAATCTACCCATACATCATCCAGGAAATCAAACCCACGCTCACAGAACTTGGCATTGAAACCCCAGAGGAGCTTGGTTATGACAAACCAGAATTAGCTTTAGAAAATGTTTATGAAATGTAAGGTCATCAGTAACGTGTAGAACATTTGTATAATAGTTTTGTTGTTGATTTTATTTTACATTGTGTGAAGCACAGCCTTCTAGAGTATTCCTGGTCGACCATTTGAAATCTGCTTTTGTCTAATGTATAAATACATTAGAATAAATTAGTGTGTGTTTCATTTCCAACCACAATCATCATGGGGCCTGTAAAATACGATATGCAAGGACACTTATACATATTATGTTTTAACATAATGGGTTCACTTAGCCAATAGAAATAACATAATTTTCTATTTCTTTATTAAATTGCTTATTAAACTTTTCAAATATTTAATCTAGTACCTACTTAATCTACAAGGTTCTACCTGAAAGAAGGCATTTGTATTAACAGAACCTTAGTTAGATTTCATCCTTCCTTTATCATAATATGCATTGTATTGGTTTTGTTCCATAATTATTCTTATTAACAGCTAACAACAGTTCTGACAAAAAGTTAATTCCATCATATTGTGTAGAGCATGGGAAATTAGGTGTAGCGTGTAATTGAAAAGGTTTCTGTGGTGGTGTAGCAGTGCGAAAGCGTAAAATAGAACGAAACAGCACTTGCGCACCACACACATAATGACCCACGTGCCCTCAATTCAGCCCCCCCCCCAACTACAATTCTATAGGAGCTTATTCAGCTGAATGCACTTAGCAATAGTAAAATCTTATACTAGCCCTCTTAAGAGGCATTTCAGCCACTATTTTATGTAAGTAACTAAGTATGGGTAAAATCATTGTGCATATTTATTGTGAGAATGATAGAGAACTATATTTATATTTTATGTTTATTATACTGAAGTGCATAAGCTACAATACCTAAAAGAATAATAAATATGGTATTATTTTACTATAGGTACTTTTTTCATGCGTAAATCTAGTATAATATAATATTGCACAGCCTTAATACATAATATTTTGTTCATAATATTCTCAGCTATGTAAATAATTTAACGAACTGCCTAAGTATATGAATAGTTACATTATGGAATCAATTTTAATATTTATAGATATTATGATATAGAAATTTGTACTGGAGTAAAATCCACGCGGCCACGCCACTTCAGTGGTTAGGAAAGTAGAGGGCAGCCGCCGCAGTGGGCCTGTAAGACAAATAGCACAGTGGTCGCGGATTCACACCGAAACAAAGCTGAGCCTTGGTACTATTTTTCTGTTAGGGTATTACCATGTTCCTATAATGACATCCACGATGACACGCTCCACTAATTACCCTAATCGCTTACCATCCAAGTATTTGAGGTTATTGTTTACAGATAAAGCAGCTCTGATGAAATATAATCGCCTTCACAAATAACATGTTAGCAAGCCCTTTCTATTTATGGATCAGTGCATGTAATTTAATGTTTTTACACACATAATGCTATGAATTATTCCTAGTAGATATGCTGCTGCTCTTGATCTAAGTAAATGCTGCTACAGCTAGAATACACAGTGAGTCTGGATGTCAGTCAGGTAGGCTGAATATCTAGCTTGCAATCTCCATAAGTACAAACTCTTGAGCCTTGAATATGGCAATACAAGAATATGGCTGATCTTAACGCATGGAAAAAGCTTCCAATGTTTACCTACCCTCCTTTGTAGTGAAATAAAAGAGCATTTTTTTTACGTAATAGGGTAAGCTGCGTTGTTTTGTAAAATATTCACCGTCAGAAAAGAAAAAAGCAAAAACATATACGTAAATAGTTTAATGATGGTCATGTTCACACATCCATACCAATATTTACATCACAAATTATTGTACTTACAACAAAATTGTGCTTTATTCATGCTACGCGATATACAAACTCAAGACTACAACCGAAATAAATTAATAAACAAAAATAAAATATGGACAGAAACCAAACAATAAACATACTACGCGTTTATAGTCTTTTACCGAAACGAAATGCCTTCACTCATGACACCCCCATTTGTACTATAACTCCTACCTATGTCTATACCCGACTATAAATATTAATCTTAACGTTTTACGCGATTCAAACCTACTATAGGTTTATTTACAAAACGTAGGAAAAATTCCGAAGTCGCTCGGAACACATCTCGCTGTATATGATGGCTAAATATTATCATCCAAATCTCACCGAACACGACCCTGCGTAATAATTGTAAAATTTAATCACCAATTTACAATATACTATGTAAATTACATTAATTTATTCTATCATTATACGTGACTTACATACAAAAGTTTGGATAAAATCATATCGCATATAATTTCACTCATATTATTATTAGTGAGACTAGATTCGTTCTTTGACTCGAGTAGACTAGAATACAATAAGTGGCGGTAACAAACATCAAGAAATAAATTAAACATAAACAACAATGTACTCAACAAACACTACCTATAAAATTACGAGGAATGTATTCTTATATTACATGTCATTCCTTGCGCGTACGATGGCAAGGAATCCTAGTGTTAGTTTTTGTTCACCCGAAATTTAATAAAATTTCATATTCATTTGTTTTAATAATGTCGATATAGTTTTTAATATGTAACTACAATACGCCAATATGTTCATTAAAGCTAGAATTATTAATATCTTTGCAAATTCACAAACTTACCTAGCATGTCAACCAACCATTAAGTTTTATTTACAGTTTTACAAATTTTGACGCCCTATGCTCCGTGGCTAATCACGTGAACTATTCTACAACACTTCAGGTAAACAAAAATCAACATTACTCATAAATAAATAAATAAAAGCGATTGGCATTTGTAAAATATTGCACAAATCTGTTATCGAATTAACGATTTGCTAACATAAGTCTTGTTAAGAAAATAATTTAAAAATATTTCTCTAACGGCGCGAGAGTTGCAGACACGCCCGCGGTCCGCATGTTCTTATCATAACTTTACTCTAATTTGGAACTATTATTTTGCTAATGTTCGAGCCCATCGCGGGTGGCCACCCGGGCGCTGTCCCAGGGCTGCCAGTACACTTTATAATTAGAAAATCAAAATAAAATTGATTATTCATTGTATCACTTTAAATTAGCTATTTCATACAATGCAATTATAAAATAAAATTGTAATACATTAGCGGCTAAGTTACTGAAAATCTTGAAGTTAGAACATAATCTGTACATATACTTCGTCCTATACGGATTTAGTGTCCATGATGACACATATTGGCAGCCCCGGGTCATCCCCTGCCAGTGCAGTGTGGGGTGGCGCGCGTGTGTGGCGCTATGTGTCGCCCATCATGTCGGAGTCAGGCTCGTGGTCGGGTGGCGGCGACGCGGCCACCAAGGTTAACAGCTAGGAGTCTGTCACCACCGCGTCGCGCTCCGACTTCACCTGCTGGGATTTGCAGCTCAAATTAATTATATTTGATGATTATTGTGACTGTAAACATTTTAGTGCTGCATAAAGCTTAAACAAAATGACAATCTGAATATAAGAGGAATATTTTAAAATCACACCAAAGTGCGTAATTTTCTACGGTAGTTCTCAAAAGCGTAATAGCCGACTTGTAAAGTATTCACTGAGTATACCATCGCCTTGGTGAGCACGGTGGCGTCCTTGAGGCTGAGCACCTGCAGTACCTGCGCCTCGCCGCCGCCCTGCAGCATCACGCCCGTCACGCCGCCGCCCATCGAGATCGTCTCCAGACCCTCGCCGTTCTGTTCCACCTGCAACACGCATACCTTGATAGTACCAGGTGGATCTTACGACCGTACGAGATAAACAGCTACACCTGTCGATAACTAATTTTGATTTTACTTTATTGTGTGTATGGAGTTATAACAGTATTTTATTTTCTCTGATCTGGGGCTATTTGTTTCTATTTACTATATTTAGAATCTAATTTGACTAATCATTTAAATCGAATATAATATGCTTGTGTAGCTTTCAATACTCCTAACAGGCTAAAACAACTGCAAGAGTTCCCTATTCACGAGTCAAATTCACAATGGAAGAAAAAAGAAATAACATTTAAAAAAAACTAGCAACAAGTACAAACCTGCAAACATGCGCGCACAGTGCGAGACGAGGCGGGTCGTGCATCAGAGTCGTGACAAATATGTACAAATGAAACAAGCATTTCGGTCCACATTTTATTGGCAGTCGGACACACTCACTGTGCAGGTGGTACTATAGACCAGATTTGAACCCAGCTATAATCACATGAAATTGTGAGTATCGGTAAAATAGGGTCAACTTGAGGTAAACTGTATCTCTGTATATAAGCGAGCGTTGACGGGTTAAAGGATAAAAAAAAAACGATTTCGATTGGAGCGATTACCAATGAGGTAATTAATCAATATCTTCATTTTGAGTGTAGAAAGAAATTTATTGTTAGAATGTAAGTCAAATTCACCCCTTTCATGGTACTCTTAAAATTGTTAATGCGTAAATAAAAAATGGTTCAGGAAGAGAAAATATATCTCAGCCAACCACCGCTAAGCATCTCAAATTAGTATTAACCCCTTGTGTTGAGGGGCCCCTTTTTCCGCATTTAGCCCGTTGAAGGTCGCACTGGTGTGCGTGTGTTAACCTCTTAATAAATATATATATTTATTACATTTATACATTTTGATTTTTTAACATATAGCCTCAAAACTGGGTTCAAATACTGCTCAGTAAGACTCATATTATGCCTTTAAATTTGAGTTTTAATATATTTTATTTCTTTGGTTTTTGCTAGAAAATTGCTTACAAACCTGATAAAATAAATTATTTTAAATAATTTATCATATCCTCATTTCGGTTAAAACTAAATAAAGCGTAACATTTACAACACATTTGTCAACTTAAAAAAATAACATTAAAATAAATCATACTAATATATACATGTTTGTGTTCTATATTTTTTATACCGTAGAATTAAATTTATATTTAAAGACTAGATTATTTTATGTCACGAATATATTATGCACCTGAAACTGCATATATTGTACTTACATGTTTTTTCAATGTAACAAACAAAATAATTATAAGGTCTATCTTTTTTAGGCAAGTCTTTGGTTATCGGGTAATTTCGCTGACCTTACGAAGCACCAGCAAGGTCCATTCATGTTATTTTTAGATTTTTCAACAAGTTTGTTGTTTTCAAATATTTCAATAGTAATCACAAGGATATTGTATATATGAATAAATTTCTATCCTCATTCATTTAAACACCTAGTCACTTTTATGCTATAATTTTTTTTAAGTAATTAAAACATTCTACAGTACAAAATATTTAGAACACAACATAATATTTCAAACAAAACGGGTAACATTGAATAATTTTACTCACTCACACACACGCGCGCGCGCTTACACACACACACACACACACAATATTGCACTTACACAATAATAATAAAACAAACGATAAAACGGCAACAATGTCTATGTGAAGGAAAATAAAACAAGCATTGTGCAAATTATAACTAAAAAGTAATACTTGCTGTCCGTCCAGTTGTAAACCTGAGTTTGTCTTGTTTTATGTCACCTGTGGCTCAGATTAAAAATTATCAAAATATAGTTTTAACATTACCTATAAATATTATGTGGGATAAACGGAATGTAAGGTGTGTGTGAAACGAAGTGTGTAATGAGCCAGCTAGAAGGCAGATTTATATATTTGATTTACGAAAGAGATGAATGAATCAAAATATGTAGGACTGTTTAATTTGGCGAAGACATTTCAGTTTTTTTTTTATAGCATTGATGTCCAGATAAAACAAGTTTCTAGTATGAAATGAAAGTATGGAATCCTTGTTTTTTCAATTTTTCAAACAGTATAAGATAACAATTTTCAAACTCACGTTAACAACCGCGGACGTAAATAAATACACGAAAACACATGCATTGGTAGTACTAGCTCATTAAATGCTAAACTTTGGTACAAATATCGTTGTTCAACACAAAAGTAAAATTTTCACAATATAAGCTAACATTACTGATACTAGTAAAAATAACAACCCATTTATGATCCAGAAAAAAAATCTTAACCTTTTTTTTGTTTCTTACACATTTTTAATACAGCAATTCTAGTTTCAATGAATATTTCAATATATCTGGATCATGAATGTAAAAATTTGGATTTTAAAATAAAATAAAAAAACAATTTCTTAACATTTTTATGATTGAAAAGTGATTTTTCCTTATTAGTTTCTGTAAAATATGGACACAAAAAGGTCCTCTTTCTTTGGTTGTTGCAAAACACCACTTATCAATCGACAAAATATGAAGCCAAACACAAACTTAATATGAAATGCAACAATAAAATAAAAAGAAAAACATGCATAAAATTCGGAGGCATAGAGAATACCTAGCACTACTGTTACTAGACCCTGATTCGTAGTCCATCTATTATTTAATGTCATGTTAGACAATAAAATGGTATATGTTATAAGATCGCTGGAACAGCAATAAGTATTTTTCATCTTACATATTACATTAGCAATGGTACTAATCCATGCTGATTTAATTCTTTATTAAACAAAATAATGGAAATTTATATTGTATTTCCATTATTTGCAATTTACTTCACAAGTATTGTTCCAATAACTTTTATCTACAACTCACCGCTGAAGTGTGATAATTGAGTTGTTTTTAGCAATCACAGGCTGTAGCCACAATGCCTTTGAAAAAAATGTATCTATACGTAACGTTAGCGTTAGCGATTCTAGAAAGGCATCTTAGCTACTGCGGACGGATCCAGGTATCATTTATGAACTTATATTTATTGCAATTTTCAGAAACCCTACTTAAGCCAAATCTAGCTGAGCACTGGCATGAGTTATTTCAAACCTTTTATAAATGTAATGTACTCAAAAATCAAAATAAGTAATGATTTGCGAAATTAATAAATTTGCCAGTTAAGTAATTTTTTTTAAAAGCCTTAACTGGATTCGATAGTGATAATGGATTGAATTAGTTACATAGACCTTATTTGACTCAATAATTCGAGCTTTAAAACAGCAATTGTGTTGATCAAACTGTTATAATAGGACCAGTTTTATTGCCAATCGCATTTGACCACACTAACTTACCCCTAGGTCTAGAAGACGTAAAAAAAATCGCCATAAAAAGACACCTATAGTTCGGACAATCTTAGCTGGCCGTTATGACATTTTATTGACACTTCACGGAATACTATGTGTAGGGAAGAGAAAAATATTGGTTGCTCCAAATAACAGTTTCATGAATGCAATCGTTTTTTTATTCAAGGAGTTTATTATTGTATATAAATAGAGTTAGATTATTTATTAAATCTTACACATTACAATCAGGAGTTTTTTTTATTATAATAGTTAGTTATTGTTAGTTGTTCATTATGATTTTCCGATAAAATTTCACGATTATCCTTTCATAACTTTTAAATTGATTATTAGTCATTACAAAGAATTAATTACGAGAATTACGTGTGTGTACTGAAAATAAAATAACAAATATAGTGCTACGGTTTACTTATTTACTTTGGAGATTTTCGTTTTCTTTCTTCAAGTGTAATACGTGTATTTTTTTTATATCTGACGCATTGTTAAAAACTGTTTGTACAATGTACTTTAAGCATAATTTTTAAATTAACAGCAGTGTTTTTATTTACATACAAAGTTTCGTTTTTTTTTTCAGTAATCGGTTAAGTTTGGTTGCCAAGCGATTTAAAACTTTCCCAACACTACGATCATAAACTGCAATATACAACATTACATAAAAGCGTCGCGTTGATATAGGACTCAAGATCACATTCTTTATTTCAGTATATTTTTACAATATTAATTCAAATATGTTACATAACGTCGGGGATAGTGCAATACCGCGTAACTAGCATTGGTAAATACCGCGTAAGTGAAAGAAAAAGGTATAGTATTTAAACTACCAGTGCTAGTTACGCGGTTTTGCAATATTCCGACGATAAGTATGATACTCATTGTTATAATGTATATAGAACATAATAAGTATTTGTAATTATATAGTTGACTTTTGAATTTTTTGGCTAGACGTTCTCACAAAGCAATCGCGTCACGAAAAATTTTAATTGTCATACCGGCCAGCTAAGATTATCCGACCTATAGCACCTATGTTATACACTTTACATTTTTTTTAGTAATAATGACAACTTGAACAAAAACAGTTTGCCATCCCTGGCTTAGGTTTTTAAGACCTATTTAACATTTAAAAAAGGTTTGAAATACCCAGCCTTAGCCTACATGTATAGCGCACTAACAGAGATCTGGTTTGGAGTTAACGCGCTTTATCACAATACGTTATCACTGGCGGTATCACTATGGAGTATGGCACTATATGAGGACTCAGGGCGCGAGCCATTGCCATACGTTTTACAATTAATTTGTCACTAGTCTATATTAATATTATAAAGAGAAAAGATTTGATTTTTTGTTTGATTGTTTGTAATTTATAAACTCAATTAATGGATCACTTTTAAAAATTCTTTCATCAACATATAGCTACATTATCAGCAATAACATAGGCTACTTTTTATCCCGGGAAAATATAAGGTGGGCCTTTTATCCCGGAAAAACTCTTTCACGCGGGCGGAGCTGCGAGCAAAATGTTTTATAAATTTATATCTACCATAAAACTGTGTAAATATATCTGGATGCAAACATAAATATTTTATTGTTGTGAGTGTAAGTAGAGAACTCAATAAGAACCACCAGACATTGAACGCTATCCTTTCATACAAAAAATAAAAACATTAATTTATTAACTTACTTCAATTGGCAATGGCAACCCTACAACATTGTACTTATTAATAAAATTTGGCGAAGTTTTCAAGGTATGATGCGAAACGACAACACTCTATACTAAAAATTTCAACAAACTCACTTAGATTTTGGGATAATAAAAAAATATAATATGTAAATAATCTATCTCTATGCATTTTATGTTATAAAAGCTAAATCAATTCCTACGTACGTAATAGTCTGTTCGTTTATTGTGCTAGTTTATAGCTAACACATTTAGTCTAGAATTTATTGTCCGTTTAAACTCAATCCTTATTTAGTCATGGTTCAGTTGTTGTGGAGATTGTTTGCTTGGTAAATGGCCTTGTGACGTTTGCCAATTATTTTTGAAGAATAAAACTTTTTTTGCAATTATATTTAAAGAGGAAGACTATTCCAAAACAGCTCAAGGTAGAAATAGTCATAATTGGAACATTCCAGAATTATTTTAGGTATAAACTTTCAAAACTACTTACGTAATTCAGTAGCATTGTCCTTACTCAACCAGCATTTTCTACGCAAATCACGTCTTTAGCTATTTAGTACCAATTTTGACCAACAACACCAACTAAACGTCACAAACAATCTCCGTTCACCACTACGCGATGTATGCATCGTTGGGTTCGATCTTGACCCTGCTGACCTGCACGAGCGGCGCGACGCACACGCCGTCCTGCGTCTGCATGGAGGCCACCATGGACTGGTACACTGATGCCGACACTGGGACCGTGATTACGCCCGACACGGACACGGGGTAGCCATGTCCGTCCTCCCCGGTGAGAATGATCTGTCCGTCGTGGTTGAGCGTGGCCTCTGCGACGGCGTTGAGGTCCACGGCCACGCCCTCGCCGTCCAGCCCAGTCAGCGTCGCCGTGCCACCCTCTCCACTGTGGATCTAAACATATTTATGCAATCGTATTATTGTGATATCTTGTACTTATTGGCATGAGTAATCAAGAATTTGGTAGCAAATTACATTGCATACTGGCTGGCTATCTGAAAGTATACATTTAGAACATAATATAATAAAATACCTTATAATTTCTATTGTACCTTTTTATTAAAAACCCTAAAAAAAACCCTGTTGGGTATTTTCAGTACTGGTAGAGGTCTAATATGTATTCTAGCTAGCTTTTCAATTTGATAGTGAGGCCGACCATATTGCCAAGGATTGAGCCTGGGCAGTGGGCATGTTCAGTAAGACTCAGTCAAGCCAATCTACTTCATTAGTGTCAAAAGAGCAGAAAACAATCAAGAATCCCCATTAGAATCTTGCCAGTATCTATCTGGCTACTTTGTACGTTTACTGACCACTTGCGCCGTGGTGCCGTCGGGAAGCGTGATGATCGGATTGTTGGGGTCCACCTGGATGAGCGACACCGACCCGTCCGGGTTCGTGATGGTCTGCAGCACCGCCGGCGCGTACTGTGACATCTGACAACACAACAACCAACTATATTAATATATCTGAGTGCATCTCTGGTTGCGATATCTATTGAACAAAAATATACCACACATCTTTGCTTCATAATATTTGTTAATCGTCGTTCTCGAGACCAATCTTTTTATTACTACCCACATAATTTTATGATTACTGAATTTACTTTGATTTATATAATATTAATAGGTATGCACATCACACATGAAATATAAATTAGTTACGCTCTTCAAAAACAACCATTTAAAAAAAAAATGTAAATATTTCTCATTAAGTGAAATTTGTAAATTTCTTTTGGGAAATAAAGTTCTTTAACCTCAATGTGGTTTCTTTTTGTTTGTGTAATTTTTATTATGGATGGTTGATACTGTCAGGCTACCATCACAGAGGTGCCAATGTCTCTTTTTTGCTAAAATACATGCAGTCACACATAGGTGATGCAAAAATAGGGTATCAATAATCTCGACATAAAAGGTGTATAATTTGAGTTTGATGGTGAAGTTAGAAAAGGAAAATATTTTTTATAAATCTATACACATATTAACAAATAATAATTTAGAAAAACGAACCTTAACTCGTAATAATACATTGAGTTATTAGTAAAAAATCTTTTTATCGTCATACTTTGCGGCAATGCAATTTGTGAAAATGCATTTCCGCATCAGACTATAAAAAATATAAATTATTTTTAACCAAAAACTATTATTCAATTAGAAAATATGAGATTTATGTGTTTTTGATAAACAATAATTAATTTTAATTAGGGTTATTGGTGATATTCTCAATTCCACAACACGCCGTATAAACCATTCTTTATTAAAATAAATTATTATTTTTTAATAATATTGACTCCTGACCTAAGCTAAGATACATTTTCATCGTTGGCATGAGAAAGGGGAAATTCTGAGGACTTTGGTGCGCACAATACGCATATATATATATATTTTGTTGTGGATAAGGGGATCCTTGGCGTCTTATGTTTAGTCCATCATTGAAAGTATAATGTGACTTTTTTGTATGAGTGATAAAATGCAGCGTGTGTGTACGTATGTGTGTATGTGTATGTGTGTGTGTGTGTGTGTGTGTGTATCCCGTACATCGACGTCAGCGAGCGTCATCTGGTCGATGCAGACTTGCTGCGTGGCGAGTGCGTTCTGCGCGACGTGCGAGCGGCCCGCCCCGGAGCCGCCGCCCCCTCCGCCGCCGCCGGACGAGTTGGAGCCCGCGTTGGGCATGCACGCAGAGATCTAACATACCGATCCAGGCAGCGTCCACAAAGACAGCGTGAATAAACACTCGCAATTTAGATTTTTGTCAGATATGCATTACAAACACACATTTAAAAATAGGTGGCTAAAAACGCACACGACGTGATACTAAATTAAGAAACTTCGAAATTAGTAGTCCGTCTTAAATACATATAATCAGGTGATCGATGTCAACGACCTTTTGGTTGATAAAGATAACCCGATCAAAGAAGCTGCTTCTCTTTACGTCAAGGCCGGCAGAATTCGTCACACATCTCCGTGTGTCACGTGGGATGCTGGAGGAAGATTAATTATTCAAGAGTATTGACAGTTTTTTTTCTTGCAATCAGCTGATTTTATGGTAATATTACATACATTACACAATGTGTGTTTTATGATTATCCTGAAAACATATTTTTGGTTCCTGAACTGGCAACAAATACGACAGTCAACTTAAAAGACTAGTATCATGAGCCAAGTTCTGAATTATTATTATTATGCTCTTTTATTTCGCAATTAATATCTTCAAATTGTCTACTCACGGGCTGTGTGGGGGGCTTCTCGTCCTCCTCCGTGAACGCCGGCAGCAAATCCTCCCTGCCGTGGTACTTGTAGCAGTTCACCACGATCTGTCGCAGCGCGTGTGTCCATGACATCTGAAAAAGAACGTGAAATGTTGAGTTAACATTATCCTCTTGAAGTATCGACAGGATTTATATATCAGCTTTGAAATAATGTGTCAGATGGAACACCTAATTATTATTTACCAAAGACTTGAATAACGAGTTTCTAGTTGTAGTTTAAGAATTTGCAAAATGTGGTCTTTTAAGTCTTTTTTGTATTGGAGATTTTTTAAGGGAAGACAAGTCTATGTGGATCAAACATTATTAAAATACACTTTTAGCAGCTCAAAATCTGTTCTCGTCTGATATTTATATTGAGAAGTGAGTACCTTCTGTTTCTCGTCTTCAGTGCGCGCGTCCATACGCACGTTGGCCCAGGGCAGGTCCTTGGGCCACCACGGCGGGCGCGTGGACTCGCGGCCCCAGCCCGGCTTGCCCCTCACCATGGAGTACTTGAGCATGAGCGGGATGAAGGCGCGCAGCTGAGCCTGCGTCATCTTCTCGACAGGCGTGGGGATGCCGTCGATGATCAGCGGCGGCAGCTCGAACAGCGAGGGGTCGTCCTGCGGCGGCGGCGGCGCCTGCGGGCACGCGCCCAGCCCGAACTGACGTCGTTATACAGGACGAACGACCACACCCACATCACCCACTTACACGGACACAAACAATAAACCATCCTGATTCATATCTGCAGATCGAATCCGAAAATAAACCAATTAAAATAGATATATGTGACGTTATATACAAACTATTCTTATTGGTCAATTAACGTGGCCGATCTTGAGATAAGGATTCAGATAGTTTATTAATTTCGGCCGTAATTCAATAGTTGTAAAAATACATGGTGATAATTTAACGATTTCCAGCTTAGAAAGGATACTATGCAAATAGCTTATTTTTTTTTTAAATAACATGATGTCGACAACTTCTATTGTTGATTTCTAAAAGGTGTTACTTTTAACACCAATAAAGTTGTTTTTAATAAATGTTCAATATTTTTGCTTTGGCTGAGACTTGCTACATTATAATATGCCTTATAATTCAATTAACGCCTTATATTTGTAAAAAGAAACTGTGATGCCCCTAATGTTATGCTAGTAAAGGCAAGAACACATAAACTGCCATGGTCTTCACTGCAATGATGTCTTTGCACTGGACTCACACCTATATATCCTCGCCCCTATGACTCGTACAGTTTCCAAACACTATATATTTTATGCAACTATTTATCACAAATGACTGATGTGGGGATAAAATAAAAATGGCTTTCATTGACTTTACTCTTATTTTTCGAAAATAAAAATAAATCCAAGATCTTTGTTTATATAAAATCTATATAACATTAATTACTAATAACAGACGGGAATTGTTAATCTAAAAATTTACAATTGCTAGGTTCTTTACAACGTGCAAGCATGCTTTCGTAGGGGATATTTATTGAAATCAAACTCTAAGGGAGTAAAATAAGTATTGAAAGGTATATTGTAAGTTCTGCTTTAGTAAGTCTAAAGCCGGATACAGACCAAGCGAACGGGAGCGAATAATGCAACCGTATGTTCGCTCGTCCTCGGTCAATTCCACACACTCAGTACCCATTATAAGGTGCGTGTGTTCGCCCCACAGAAAATGTTACCGCGTGTTTGTTAGCATTTGTTCGGGCTCGTTCTCTTGGTCTCTAACCATCATAATGTGCATTCAAAAGCTTATGTATCGTGCTTATGATGAATAACGTTGGTGCGTTGTGTTACCTGCTGGGCGAGCGCGTTCTCGAGCTCCTCCATGATCATGCAGCGCAGGTTCCTGACCACGTCCTCGAGCGGTTTGGCGCCGAACACGCGGTACGAGGTGTTGGGCTTGCCGGGCGTCGCCACCAGCACCACGGCCTGCTGGCCCACGCGTGTGGCGAACTCCTCGATCGTTTGCTGCACACACGTCATATGTACCGTTAGTAGGGTGAGGTAAGGTACAGTAATACAAAGTTTTTTAGAAAAATAATTCAAGTAGTTTACCATTGAGTAAATGGCAATTGTACTGTCGCGGTTGATCCATCCCATTTTGTGTAAATCATACTCAAAATAGTGAAAAAATATTGCGTTTGTATCACTGGACCCCATAAGGGTAAGCCCTTACCACTTTTTTTGACCACCGAGAGAAATGTTTTATCCATCACGCGATAAACAAATTACAATTCTTAAGTCGTTATGATCCAAATCTAAGGAATTTAAAGACTAGCACAATATGTCCTACTAATATAAACGCGAAAGTTTGTAAGAATGTATGTATGGATGTTTGTTACTCTTTCACGTAAAAACTACTGAACGGATTTCAATGAAATTTGGCACACGGGTAGATCATGTCCTGGATTAACATATAGGCTACTTTTATCCCTGGAAAATATAAAGCGGGACGTTTATCCCGGAAAAACTTTTAAACGTGGGCGGAGCCGCGGGCATGAGCTAGGACAAAATAATTATAATCATGTATTACCCTCAATTTCCTGAGCAGTCTGTTCTGGTGACGTTTTCTGACTGATGGGTTTGTCTCGAACGAGTGTGGCCTCTTGCGTTTCTTTGACGACGCTATGGCTGCGGCGGCCGCCATGCCTACGGGCCCTGAAGCGTTCGCAATATAAAATATCCAACGATATTTACACATATGTTTTTAGAGTAGATTTTATTGATACCGTCAATAAGTAAACTCATGCTTACTAAATTCATATAATCTATGCATATTGCGTTATGTACATTGTTAAGCATTAGTGTCATTTACTGACGCTACGTCAAAGCCTCTATGATAAAGTAGCAGCATATTCGATACCCAGGCCGGGGAACACTTTACTTTAGCTTTTATAAAACGATTTACCTATGATAGGATCTAAAAAGGGAGGTTTGACTGTAGCGAGCCGATCGTAAAAAGTAATCCAAAACATATTGTATTAAAAATTGTTGCAGCAATTCCACATGGTTAAGAGTATCTAGAAGAAGTAATGTACAGACCCGCAGCAGCCAGCTGCTTGGTGACCTCGTCGCTCATCGCGTTCTTGATGATGTCGGCGCTATCGTCGTAGGTGGAGCCCGTGGGCGAGGACACGCACTCGTCGTCGTCGTCCGACGCGCCGCTCAGCCCACACCCGTCC
Organism: Sphinx pinastri; assembly: GCA_947568825.1. Taxonomy (NCBI): domain Eukaryota; kingdom Metazoa; phylum Arthropoda; class Insecta; order Lepidoptera; family Sphingidae; genus Sphinx; species Sphinx pinastri. The sequence goes on from OX387617.1 coordinate 2,159,630, forward strand.
ACCTGCGACATGTCCTGCGAACACCACTGCACATCTGCAATCTGCATATTAAGCTGGTAGCAGGAAATTGGTTGCAGGTTGAGTTGTAGGTTGGTATGAGGTTTTAAAGCCGCCATAGTGGACGTAAGTGTGTCGCGTTTTACGATCAGTCTATGTAAATCCGGTATGGAATAGGCCGACATCATTGTGTGAGCTGGCGAAGCATATAATCATCTCTCGCTAATCAATAGTCACTCAATTTGGAACACACTGCACTTTCCATCAGGTGCAGCGGACTTGCTTCGCCGTATCCGTATAACAAAAACTATATTTTAGGGCTATGAATTTTGCCATGCATAGCTAGAGCCCTGAGTCGGCCTTTTTTGTATTTTATGTAATTAAGTAAGCTTAGTGCTTATAAGATTTCCGCGGATTGAGCCAAAGCATCAAAACTACAGCAAAGACAGTCTAAAACTTATACAATGGATAGATTATAATCAACACAAGTATAAAGTTTGATCTACATTATTTTCCGACATGACTTCCGGACAGTGTAAACAAACATTTCACTCTGTATTTCGTAATGCCTATCACAATACAATAACAAGTATTTCATTTCGAACGATCGGTTTTTATGCTAGTTCACGTCCAAGTCGCAGTGCTTATGGGCAATGAACTGGAAAGTCTAAGTTCAATTCCCTGGTCAGGCAACATATTGTCTAGGTTATTTTAGCACTGTTTGCTGTGGACTTTATTCCCTAAAGAAGGTTCACGTCAGGCAGCGGTCGTAAAAACTAAGGCATATCACGTATTTTCAAGCGTGCTTGTTGCACTGTGGCTTCACCCAATGAATTCGGGAAAAGAAAGATAGAAAAATACCACTGGAAGGACATTTAAAGTGAGAGACAGAGCTCAGGGTCGTCTTATACAACGAAACAGCTAATGTCTGACGAAAATGAAAGAATAAAATAAATTTAAAGTTACACTAAATATGCTTACCTCCTCGGCCATGTCCATGGACTCGGTGCTCACTGCGGAGTTCATAATGTCGACTTGGTTGTCGCCTTCTTCCTCCAAAAGCTTCAACTTATGGACCATTGGTTTATGTCTTTGGGGGCTCTGGCCAGTACCACGCGTGCTTTGTGAAACCTCTCACCACCTGCTTCAAAATTAATTTAATGTAACGTATGCTCACGAGTTAATCCCAAGTGTTAGGCAAAGACGTTAAAGTGCCTTAATTTCGACGAGTTTATATCCGTCCCATGATATGATAGCAAGCCTATTATTGCCAGATATTCAAATATTTTAATTGTTATTAATGTTATAGAAATTTTGATTATCGTGAGTGTTTCGGGCTACGTGATTGGTGACTTCTGAGGTAGAAGATCTGGATATTTAAAACTATCGCCTGGAATTGGTGGCAGGCGGCAGCATACACAGGTTGCGGTACCAGTGAAGCACAGGGTTCGATTCCCGTGTCGCATCACCAAATGTTGTACAATATTATGATTTTTTTCTTGTTGGTAACAGGTACAGTGAAATTCTAGAAATAAGATTGGAAAGATAGTGACGTATCTCTCGATGGTCGCGGGTTATACTGGCTTGTTTAAATCTGCCTCTTCCTTTACATTCTTGTTCTTACATTCGTTCGTTATAGTAGGGGAGGCGACGATGCTAAATGTGGATTTACGCGATCGTCGTTGGGACCTATTAGATTTTGAAGATTAGATGGTAGGAAGGAAAAAAGGTTATACGGTGTACACCCCTCCAACGATGGTGGGGGGAGCATCTACAGGTTTTCAAAAGTGTAAAAAAAAGCAGTGACATGGAAATGCTCGAGCGCGTCAGATATTCTGGGGGGATGTTAAGTGAACCCGAAAGAACCCCCATTCAAAAGACTGACGAATCAGACGTGGCGCAAGCTCGTGGTGGCCTTCTAAAAAACTGCAAAAAAACGCCATATTGGAATACTCGAGCGCATCAGATTATTATACAGATGGTTCAGCTTGATGTCCCAGGTCATGCTGATCCATAATCTGACGATTATTTGGAAGGATTTTCTAAATCTGACGGTTTGAAAAATAATATTATAATGATTAATTATCAGCGTATATTAGCGATGCCCAAAACTAATCGTAGTTTTGTCTTAAGAAATTACCGGTACGTATCAGGATAAAACAAAACGTTTTTTTTTTAAGTTTGGAAATACATAGCATTCATAATATATGCTAAATATGCATTTGGATTCATGCTTTATTGCAGCTGCAAGCACTAAACTTTATTGACGATTTGTGACTTCGGCTAGTGCAAATTGGCAGATTGTATTATTCCCGTTATCCTTGAATTATTTCCTTCAAAATAAAAACAAAATCGACCGCGCTCGAGAATGTGAAGGTGGCGTTTTTTTTGCAAGTTTGTGACCCTCCCACTCCCTTACGTCAAACTCAAATCGTCAGATTAGTTAAATGTACACTTTTCAGCATGTAATTAATCCACCTTAGCTTAATCTGACGCGCTAGAGTATTTCTGATGATCGATTTTTTTACTATTCTGATCAGCTGCCCTAGACACACGATCATATATAGAAAGCTTATACTTGGTTGAATAGCGTTCAAGGTATCCCCTTATGTTAATCTGCCACGCTCTAGTAAATCCCCTTTTGGGCTCTCCTACTATTATTCATTCGATACAATCTTCTTTACATTCCCCAAAAGCACATGTTCAAACATGTGTTATTTACCAGCGTGACAATGGGAATTACGTCACATAATATGACGATATACTCATAAGTTCGCCGCCGATCACATCATAGGACGGAAATATATCGACGGATTGCGACTGTGTTCCGACTTAAGGCTGAAACGAATTATAATCGTAGGATTGATCGCGAAAATTGATCAATCAGAATAGATATTTTACAGATCATTCATTATAATTAGTTCCATTCTCGGGAATCGGGATCGATCGGAAAATAGCGAATCGTTAATTGATTCCTTTGGGAATAAAGACGTATTTTTTATATCAATATAGTCATTAAACTAATGAATAGATAGAGCTAATAAATAAATAATATTCATTTAAAATGTTTTATAAAATAAATCACACATTAAATCTGGTGGGGTCTTATCCAATTGATGCAAAACACATATATTCACTTTATTTTACATATACAAGCATACTTTTTTGTGTATTAAAAAAATCACTACATTAAAGCATTAAGATTCAAGTATAAAGAAAGAAAGAAAGAAGTTTATTATTGGTACAATATTGCACACGGAAAACAAAACACATCTCATATTATAAAAACGTTATTATTATTTATGTATGTTAAACTTATTAAATTTTTAAACCAATAGTTTCCTTCATTTTTATAAAAGCAGTACACACTAGAACATTTTTAAAATCCATAATACAAGGAAAATGCGCAGGTTTTGGCTATGATTGAAAATTGTAGTTGTGATTTAGTTAATTATCCTCAATTTCAAACTGACTACTTATGAATTAAACGTAATATTTTAATATACCACTTGATTTATAATGGCAGGTATAATTAAATAATGTGATATAAAAAATGTTGCGGTTTATCATTTTTAATTCCTAAAACAATAGGTGCATTATTTGAAAAACAAGGTTAAAGAAAAGCCAATTAATAAACATGTAATTATAACCTATTAGTTCGTTTTTTTATAACTCATTACACCTATTTCGTAAAAATCACTGTCAGCACATTTTTATATAAAGCATGATAAAGTTGAATTATGCTTGGTTAATGGTAACTTATTAAAGTTTGCAATAAATATACCTGTTATTTATTTTAACAACAATAAGTTTGATCTATTCAATTAAAAGTTAACTTACATCATTAGGCATTTCTACACACAAAACACCTAAAAGTTACAACACATAATATCATAACATAATATAACACCAACTATGATTCGGAAATGACACCATATCTCCATAAACTTATTCATTAAAAAATGAATTAATGTTTGGTTTAGATTCATAAAAATAATTATAAAACACAAATCATGTTCTGTAGACCGTGACAAGTCATGGGCATTGTCCAAGGGGTTGCTTTTAGAAAGGGGTGAATATTATTACCGTAAAACAAAAATGTTACCCCAGCCTGATTCATAAAGTATGCAGAGTGTCAGTTTAATGCATATATCTAAAAAGATCAATATTTATTCTTCACTTCTGGCAGTAAATAAAAGTCGAGACATTGACCTAGATTTATCTAAGAGATATTTATAGATAAATTAGCGCTTTCTGATTTATTCTCTGTACTGTAACATGCTTTAATGATGTATGAATAGATGCAAATGGATTTTAAAAATAAACTTTCAAATTAATTACAAATTTGTATACTAAATGTGTATACTGGATATACATTTTTCTTTAGAGACTTCAATGTTTAATTAACAAACAGACACAGGTGTCTGTTTGTTCTTGGAACACTTATTGATTTACATTTGAAGATGGAAACTCAATGGTACAAACAAAATCAATATTTATTCCAAATGTCACTAGAATAGACCTACTGCAGACTTTTGAGGTCTTACATGAAATATGAATGATAATATTAATAATGATAATTAAAAGAAATGATTAAATCATTACTAAGATACAATGAAAAATCTCATTTGATTCAATTCATTTAATATAACTAAATATATGGCACAAACATTACCTATGTATTATGCTATGAAACAGTTTGTGAAACTAATGGTATTGGTGTCTGCGGAAAAGGCCGTATGTCTGCACCCGAAAAGTATTTGTCTACTAGGTACAAAAAGCACAAAATGTCCTACTGTTCTATTGTGTAGAGGGCTAGCTGAGAAAAATCAATACTCGTGCTACCCACACAGTCAAATGATTGCCTACATCAAATAGAGCCAAGAAAAGTCCTAGCAATGTCATGTCATCGCTTTCGACTATTGTGGAATGTTTTCAGCTCTCGCAAAATGCATCAGCCTGCCGCTCCATGTCTCAGTTTAGATGCATTTTGTGATCTCAGTCCGTACACCATAATGACGGCCGCTTAAATGACGCATACTATGTATGTTTTGTTTGCGCGGTGCATGGTGGGCCGCGACGGGTCAATTTCGAAGACGCACGACGCGAACTCTTTGCGGCGGCGTAAAGGATAAGCCCAAATGAATGGCCATCATGAAGGGGAGTCGCGCGTTCGAGCAGGCCCAGACAGAATAGAAAGACTACGGCTGCGTACGCACCTGCGTGATTTGAAACACATTTTGCGATCCAATTTGAAGTACTGCAGCCTCGCTGTGATGTAACCCGTTCGAAACTGCACTTTTAACGACTTTGACACTCGGCCGAACACTTATTTCACAAATTTTACGGAGTGCACGAGAGACCCCGAAAAATCCAAATCCTCGATTGGTATCGATCGGTGGCCGCGGTATGTAGACCGTATAAACTTCATATCTTTGGGTCGCCATTTTGTACGAGTCTGCGCGGTGTGGTTTTCGCATGGGGAGGGAAATCGCCCCTCTGCCCGAGGGGGGACGGCAAAATATGATTTGGTGAGTAAATTAACACGTATTTAGAGGTAAATACTCACCGGTTTTGCAGACAAATATTAGTATTAATTAATTCGTACACCTTGAGATGCTGGACGTACAGGAAAATTTCCTAGTTTATTTTCGAAATTGATCAATTCACGTCATAATGATGCGCCATCTAGTAAGTTTTTCACGTACCAAATTTGACATTTTAAAATCAATGTAAATAAACTGAACTGTGTTTGTGTTAAGAGGTTGGTTTTTCACGTAAATCAAGTATTTTTAATATTACGCAACGTGTTTTGTTACTTTTCGTCCAAAATTAAACTTTGTAAGTGTTTTTGTTTATTTATTACCTACCTATCTTGTCAACGGTTGCTATTGATCCATTATGTTTATGTTGGACCGCGGGGGTTGTAGGAGGGGCTTAAAAAAGGGCGTAGTTTATAAAAGAAAATGGTAGACGTTGGGCTAGTAATTAAGAAAATATTTAAAGTAAAAAATTGCAGAGAGGTATGTTGAATTTGATGCACGGTGCCCGAAATACCCACCGATATTTGTGAAGGTTAAGATATTCAATCACATTATTTTTAGTAAAAAAAAAATTACTTATATTGTATGATAAAAACAACACGAAACAATCTAGTAACATCTTTCTTGTTTGTTTGTATGGATTAAAAATCGGTTAGCCTATAGTATCACCTTCTGCACCCTTAAATTGTCTCAATTTTCGCAAACGTTCACATATAACCGAAAACATACAAATGTACGCCAATTTATGTGTAGGTATAATTCCATATTCTTTGGTTCAGCTGATCCACTTCCACTCAATTAAAAATAATGTATTGGTTGTTGCGTGGTAGTAGTTGCGTCATATGGTGCGTTTACTGGTGGTAGGTCTCTGTAAGAGTCCGTCTGGGTGGGTACTACCGCAATATCTATTTCTGCCGCGGAGCAGCAGTGTACATGCACTGTTGTGTTTCGGTTTGAAGGAAATTATAGCCAGTGTAACTACTGGACATCAGGAGACTTAACATCTTATGTCACAGGATGACGAGTGCAGTGGAATGCCAAACAGTACTTGGTAACTCAAGGTGCAGAATGGTGTTGCTACTGTTTATGGCTGGTTGTGTCGCTTAACATCAGGCAGTCGGCATGCACGTCGCAATAAAAAAAAAATATACATAAACATAGTCGGATAAATACTCAGAATTTTTGGCCTGTAATAATAGATTTTGTTAGTAGGTACTTAATAGTATAGGTATTGTTAGCTATAAATATAATGTATAAAGCAAGCAATACTTGTAAATTAAAGAGATTACTACAGCCTTTTGGTGCAGATTCTGTCATCCATTTACCTATATTTATTGAGAAGATCTGTTTGCACCCAATTTCACTCAGAATAGTGTAAGCCTAAGTCTATTCCCCTAAAAGAGGTATCATTCCAGTAATTGCATTTGTTTGTATAACCTTATATACAAACAAATGCAATTACTATTCTTATGTCCCAACACAATAATCTAACTATGATTTTTCATTTAGCTCGTTGCATCTGTTTCTCCAGTAAATTTTAAAAATAAGTGCCAGTAAATGTTATTCCGTGTAAGTAAGTTTTTAAGCAGACAATAGCCCAGTTGGGAATGGAACACTATCGGCAGGTTGAAAACCAAAGGCACACACCCTGAAGTTTCAAAGGTGGGTTTGTATTGTTTATCAGTCATCGTTCACTTTGACGTTGATGAAGAACGTCACTACAAAACTAAAATAACAATTTCAAGGATATGTAGTCTGCTAACTCGCACTAGGCCAGCGTGGTAGACAAGGCCTAAATCCTGTCAGTATTAGAGGGGGCCTGTGCTTGTCAGTGGGCAGTATATAATACAGGGCTGGTATTTTTATACAAGTTACTTTTAATGGCTTTGGCATTGTTACTTTATATTGTAGCAATATATTATATCAACTTTTTTATTTAAATTTCATTACATCAAAACTCTTGTGTGCCACATAAAGCCCCATGAGCAATACTTAATTTGTGGGATAATAAAAACAATTCAAAGTCATTATTGTTTTATAATATTGCATGATCTTACATCTAATTAGTAACTAAATGACATAGAACTTATAAGTAAATGACTAATTCATCAAATTATAAAGAATTATCTCTTTAACAAAGAAATCACATTGTTGAAGCAGGTTTAACTTCTGTCATTGATATTATCGCGGTCTCTTGTATTCACCAGATTCTTCAGATGATCCTGAAAATACAGGATGTTAAAGTTATACTGGAATTTTGATGCTATATAATACGAGTCTAATAATCCTACTAATATAACAAACGCGAAAGTTTGTAAGTAAGTATGGATGTATGGATGTTTGTTACTCTTTCACCCAAAAACTATCCCATAATAAAATATGTTCACAAATTTTATATATTTTTTGGACGAGAATCGAATATTGAATACCCTCCTTATACAGGTCTCTCGACTATCTTTACATACGGTATATAGCATAAAGTGCTATAATAACAGGTGTTTAACAGCCTACTGACCAAACTGCATCTGTTTTTTTTTTTTTTATATAGGCGATCCTGCAGTCAACACCGGGGGAAACCTGCGAATGGGATACTGGAGTCCCCCGGCTTGACGACTGCAGGGGCCTGGGAAGGAAGCGGAAAAGGATGATGGAAGGAAAGGTGGGGAGTGGAGAAAGGTTCTCAGGATGGGCGGAAAGGAAAAGGGTGCCAGGAAATGTTCGCGGGCCCTTTTAGGCCTCAATGTGTTATGCTACCAAGAGGTATACACACTGACTGTGTGCCTCGGCCCGCGACTAATGTTCCCCCGCGCATGGGCGTGCATTGGGTGTGAAGACCCAAAGCACAAGAAAAACTGCATCTGTTGGTAAGGGCAGTAGGGACCATACAATTATGCCGGCGTGTTTGAAACACGAATATGTTGCTGCATACCCGAAGACCGGTGGCACAGCCGTCCCCGCCAGCCAGGTTCGCAGACGCAGCCTCCGGCCACACACTTGCCGTGGCGACACCCGCGCGAGCAGTCCCCGGCGCGGCGCCCCACCTCGCAGTGGTTCCCGCCCAGCCCCGCCGGACAGCGGCACTTGTTCACACCCTTGCACCGACCGCCGTTCAGGCATGGGATCACGCATTTTGCTAGATATCATTGGGATTCATTTATACAGTTCGAAAAGTCAGGACATGGTGCCTATAAGCAGTTTACTAGTCGGGTGGTATTCTTATATTTTTGTACCAAACTTGACTACCATATACTTGACGAAATACCTGGCTATCAGCGATTTCCGATTAGGCGTTAACCGGTTTACATACATAGGCTAAAATTTCGAAGACCATCAGGAATGCAATATCTCTACACAATATTTCAAATGCACTGTACGTTATATCGTGACGTAGCTTCCCATAGAGGGGCCCTATATCTATTTATTGGGGGCCCTTCCAGCGCCAGATTTATATTTGCCTGAAGTACAGGCCACTCAGTTAGTGCCGCATGTCCCGCGTCCGGAGGCCCTTTTAAGCGGGAGCAAAAAAAATGGCCTCTGAACTTTTGGGTACAGCTTAAGTTTGGCCCCTAGAGGTCTTGCTGGGCCAGGATAAAAAGTCAAAAACATGATGAACAAGAAATAGCTATTTCTTTACCACTATTACTTACAAAATTCACATCTTCTACCGTAATACCCTTTGGAACACTCGCACGTGTCCTTCTGTATGCATTTACCGCCGTTCAAACACTTCTGCGAACATATGCCTGCAACAAATTCGACAATGTAAGATTCAGAAAACAATATATTTTAAAATCGTGGGATCTTTTATAATAGTGGTTGATCGAGTGCCAAATAAATAATCGAAATTGAATTTATAAGGTCGACGCGACGGTGGTGTTCCTAAAAATGTACACTCTAAATTCTGATCTTGTTCTTTCTATGATTACATTACAGTAGGTGGCAGGATGTGGCGTCCGCCATTGCGTGCGCCGGTGCGGTGGACACACTCCAGCAGCAGCAGCAGCAGGCCGTATTGGATGAAGAACCCACATGTAAGTGCTTGATTATACCTGCTTATGAAGAGACAATTCACGCCCGTATGACTAGTCTGCTCTACGATGCCTAAAATGCCTTCGTCGTATTTTTCAACAGTCTTTCTATTATCATTGAGATCGATATCGAATCGAATCGATGACTATCAAGTATACACGTCCCTGATTCCTCTTTACCCTATTCAAGATTTTTGTTTGTCTTAAGTATGCATCCCCTTGTTTAGCGTAGTCTCATTACTATAAGTTCGGGTTGTCTGGAAGAGATCGCTTTTTATCGATGAGTCCACCTATAGTTGCACTTTTTTTTTAAATCATAATTGTATTCACTTTGCTGTGTTGTGCAATAAAGTGTTTCCATTAATTCATTTAAGAACACCTTATATCTTGATTAAGACAATTTGATGAACAGCTAGACAAAATAATTCGCGTGGATCACGCGGGTGAGCTGGGCGCGGACCGCATCTACGCGGGCCAGATGGCGGTGCTGGGCCGGACGGCAGAGGGGCCGCTCATACAGCACATGTGGGACCAGGAGAAGAAACACCGAGAGAAGTTCGAGGAGCTCATCAACGAGTACCGCGTGCGGCCGACTGTGCTGACGCCGATATGGAACGTCGCAGGATTCATGCTGGGTGCTGGTGAGTGGTTTGGGTGTAGCTAAATCTTTATTCGATTGAAGTTGTGTCTATTCAATTGCCAGGGGTGGGGTATGGAGGCATAAACTTCGAAAATTTAGTGGAATTGACGATACGAATAGACTGGAGTGTAGACATCAGAGTAACTAAATTATGGTGCTTTCCGAATGATAAAGGGTAATGAAAATAATATAGACAGTTTTCATCTTTGACTTCAGATTGGTACGTTTGGTGTAGTTAAAACAGCAAAAACGTTAGTAAAAGTTCAAAGATAAGTAACAAAGATCCCAAATACCATACCATACCAGCCCTGTATTATATACTGCCCACTGCTGAGCACGGGCCTCCTCTACAACTTAGAGGGTTTAGGCCTTAGTCCAGCACGCTGGCCTAGTGCGGGTTGGCAGACTTCACATACCTTCGAAATACAGAGAACTTCTCAGGTATGCATGTTTCCTCACGATGTTTTCCTTCACCGTTAAAGCGAGCGATAATTCACAAAGAATACACACATAACTTTTAGAAAAGTCAGAGGTGTGTGCCCTTGGGTTTTGAACCTGCGGACATTCGTCTCGGCAGTCCGAATCCCAAATGCTTGCCAAGAAATAAAATCTTAGTTGTAAATCCACCCATCCATTACAATAACCATAAAACTATTAACAGGCACAGCCCTCCTCGGCAAAGAGGCAGCTATGGCGTGCACAGTGGCAGTAGAGACCGTGATAGTAGACCACTACAACGACCAACTCCGGACGCTCATGGAAGACCCTCACATCGACAAGGAGATCCTGGAGACCATCACTAAGTTCCGAGATGAAGAACAGGAGCATCATGATACGGGCATTGACCACGGAGCAGAACAGGCGCCATTTTACCGGGCCCTTACAGAGGTCATCATGGCTGGCTGCAAGGCGGCCATTGCGATATCCAAGAAGATTTAGATTAAGTAGGTAATACGGAAATGCCTAAAATGGACTATAGGTTTACTGGTTTTTCTTCTTCCCTTTTGATACTATGCAATTAGGTAATAAAATAATTAAAATAAAGTGCGTTTTACTGTTGTCAATAGATATACCACGTTTGATTATTATGCGGATATTAATTATTTACTATGAAATATTGACACATTCTCGAGATATCTACAGATAGACTTCGCGATACAAGTCCAAATTCCAAAGTTTAATTTTTTGCCAACATCTCGTATCTTGTGCGTAAACAGTTTTTATAAAATGATTGTTTAGAATAATAAATTTTGTGCAAATTCTGTTTTGGAACAATGTTTAGAATATTACTTTTAACAATCTTTAGTTTTAGTTTGACCAAGTCAAGCAACCAAAATAATAATCTAAGCCACAATTGCACCAATAAATGGTTTTAACTATTAAGGTCTGTAATTTTTACCCGAACCTTAGCAGGTCCGTACCTCAAACAGTAACAAAGTCGTATATTTACCTCCCTCACAATTCCTTCCCTGGTACCCTGGGGGGCACGAGCACACTCCCGGGGCGGTGCAGTTCCCCCCATTCATGCACTGCGGGTAACAGAGCGCGGTCCTGCAATGCTGTCCCATGTATCCCTCGGGACATTGGCATATCTTCTCCTCATTGCACCAGCCTTGGTTCGCACATTTTTTATCGCATTCTGGATCCGGTCCTAGGGAATAGAAATATGACCAAATATTGCTAGATAATGCGCGAAATCACAGAAAAAATTATAATATGTGTATATTTCAACACATGGATTTGAATATGTATGTAAATAGATAAATTCTTGGTGAATTGGTGTAATTATTCGTAATTATCAACTCTGATTATTTTGCAGAGAATTTAAGTTCTTGAGAGACATATAAAATTATCTAGCATACTTATAAAAAACGATATATTTCTAATATATACAACATAATAAAATTATCAGTTAAATTAATTATTTTTTAAGAAACAATATTTTTTGACCTTTTCAGAATAGTGACACAATAGGGCGCCCTATTCCGTCTATGAGGAGTGGGGACATCTCCGTCTTTTTGCAATTAACCGTATAGGTAGAAGAACCAAAAACCCTCAATTTATTTTTGCGGCTATCTAAGCTGTCCTTAGATAGAACGCCTGTAACTGTAAAAGGGCGGATTCACCCTCATAGACGGAATAGCGCCTCGAGGCCTTAATTAATGTTAAAGCAAGCGTGTGGTACAAACCTAAAAGTGTAAATGCTGTGAGCAGAGGCACCGCGAATTCAGCCAAACAGCATACTCGGCGAAAAAGGCACCCGGAAAATAACGCATCCATGTTAATATGGCCTGGAGTACTTCAGGCTAGCACACTATTATTTATTAGTATTGAGGAGCTACGCAGTAAAGGATGAGAGTAAGAGAGCCTGTCCACTGCACAGCTGCGCTCGGGGTTGGTGGACACGCGCCCTTATAAGGAGAACTACGCAGTTATTGACACCCCGATAGCACTATAGTAGGGACAAACTAATATGGCCGGTATGACATGACACGGTTTTGAATTTTTTGGGTAGACGTTCTCACAGAGTTATCGCGTCGGGAAAAAAACTGAATTGTCATACCGGCCAGCTTAGTTTGTCCGAACTATAGTGCAAGATTTTATTTTATTATTCTAGGGTTTTGAAGAAAACCCTAGAATAATAAAATAAAATCTTGTTAAAAGAAGTTTTATGATGTCAAAAAAAACTTATTTGAATTTTACTGCTGGAACCATCAGATATTGTACGTAACAGAATTTTAATATGTTCTCGTTAAAGATACCATACAAGTAATATTTTATTTCATATTGTAATGTTTTCAAAAACAACCTATATAGAGCAGCGATCAATAAAAGATAAAAAAACCACGAGTATCTTTAAATATATTGCAACATCTAAATGACCGATTGTTCGACGTAAGAGAGCCAGTATAATCCGTCGTAAATCCATAAACAAAACTGTAATAGAATGTCAATCACTGTATTGTTCTGCAATAACACAATAGCACGGGGCGGCTAGCGACTGGCGCCGATCTGGAGACTTCGCTCGCTGGGGACTACATAAACGAGTATTAGTAGCGTAAGCAAAACACCAGTTTGAAATAGAAATGCAATGTTTAGTGTTTCTGTGACGTCATTTCTCCTCTTTTGCGCTTGCTTCGAATTAATAAAGCTGTCATCGTGAATATCAATGGATGAATGTGGGTATTGTTAAACGTTTTATAGTATCGTAAAAGCGTAACGCCTGTGTTTTTGAAGTTGTTCGGCGATGTATAACTGCTCGTACAGAATATATTTATCTGGGGGCACAGACTTCAGTTTAATTGTATAACAACATCAAAATCACTGGCGTACAAGGGTTAAAAATGCGTTGGCGATACAATACCTGTCCTTTCTAAATACACACCTCTCTGTGCGCATTCCTTCTTAAGGCGTAACCTTAATGGGGTACCTTTTAACGGCAGCTTTCGGCCGTTTTTAAGTACAAGACCAATCTCAAATGTCGCCACGCCGCTGCTGTTACCCACGCATGGCAAGTTTATACTGAACTCTGCGAACAAACTGCGCGTCTAAACAAGAGTTGTATGTCTAGGTAAATACTTATTGAGATTTAACACGTAGAAAATATTTAAGTCAATACTTTGTTTAAAAATTGTATGACGCATGAGTCTTTTAAGTTGTTTCTTTTAGTAAACAGACTAGTTACGTATCTTGTATCTTTCCTTTTTCATTTTAGTAGTTTTAATTTCGACCTGTCACAAGCGATTATCACCGTTGATGAAGATCTCGGAAGCCAGCTCAGTTTAATAAACAAAAGTATATGGCGTGTCTAAACACTAAATAATATTTACCTATAGTTTAGTCGGGCAATAGAAAAAGTAGAACTCGACTTGGTGTTAAGTGATCCCCACCATATCATCTACAATACCAAAATAATACTGGATGTTAGGAAGAGCTGAGGCGTTAAGGCCTCCATTACCATCCTTACATATTATAAAGTCCCCCCGCTGCGTCTGTCTGTATGAACGCAATAAAATAAAAACTACCGAACGGATGTCGATGAAAGTTTGTTTGGGTAAAGCTTGATATCCTGGAAACGACATAGGCTACATTTTAGCCCGGAAATATGTATCCGGGATTTTATCCTGGAAAAATCTAGTTTCAAACAAAGCAAAAACTAGTTTCATTTAAAGAAATCAACTCAAAAGCCTTACCTTTAGCAGTTTTAGGCACCCGACCATGGGGTTTTATGGATAGAAACGGAGGATTCAATACTTTAGGGTCTGATGATGTTAATGTATCGAAGTCGTAGTAGTACCGTTTCTTAGACCTCCACGTGAAGTTCACGTATCCCACCTCCGAGGGTATGAGCGGCAGTTTGTTGGAGAAGTTTGGGTCCAATACGTACGGTGACACGTGACCGTTCACTATAGCGAATATTCGCATCGATATACCTGTAAGATAAAATAGCAGTCATCATACTGTAACTTGGCCTGGAGAAATAATATTAACTAACGTTGGGTTCTTTATGCGGAATGTGCATATACAGTGACCATCTAGAAATGTATTGTCTTTTGCTGATAAAAAAAATATTGGGAATTAATTACAATTCATAGCCAAGTTATGTTGATGTAAAGGATACACGGATTAAACAGTCCAAGTTGACGCATTGCGTAGAAAATTAGGCCTTGACATTGACCGGCAATAGATAAACACAAAATAATAGCGATACCAACGCTACATCTAATAGAACCCGCGCCAAAACAAAGCGAGGCCTTGATTAAAGTTCATGAAATGTCTTAATTAGTACAACTCATAGATAATAATTCATCTGCTGTTAGGTCCCAAGTAACGCCATTGCATTGAATTAGTTTTTGATGTCGTTGAATGAATTTGAATGAAATATTCCATACAGATAGATCAAATTCTGGATACACATATAAATAAATACATAAGAAAAAATCAAATAAAAACTTCTGACGAGGACTTTCTCACGGGCGGGGCCACGAGCAAAATCTAGTTAAAATATATTTTAGTTTCGAGAGATTGCCGAAAAATTTCTAATATCAGAAATATAGGACGAAATTTTTTTCGGCAATACAATTTAGCGTTAA
Organism: Sphinx pinastri; assembly: GCA_947568825.1. NCBI lineage: Eukaryota > Metazoa > Arthropoda > Insecta > Lepidoptera > Sphingidae > Sphinx > Sphinx pinastri. Next base: position 2,174,931 of record OX387617.1, read on the forward strand.
AAACATTCTTACCACTAAACATTCGCACTTGCCGCTCCTCAATCCAGAGCGAGATGTCGTGCTGCTTGGCCTCAGGGTCTTTGAAGTCGCGGCGACCGGCGCCCAGCGTCAGCGACATCGCCAGCGCCACGCCTGCGCACACGCGCGCGCCAAGCGAAGCCGATCGCCACATTCTACACAAATTATAATTTTATAGGGTCAGACCGATATCGATGGTGAGCGATAATAATTAATTCTTAGTCCTACGAAAGCACATCCTTAGGGTCATTCGGCCTAAAAGTACGCACTTTTTTTTCTATCGTCTACACAGTCAAAAATATAGTGCCTAGGAAAACGTTTTAACACTCTATGTAAAGTAAATTTATTCTACTTTTATTATTTAATGAGTTTTTGTACATTACTTCATTGTTTTTTTTGGAATACATGTTTAAGTGCATCGGGGGAAATTCGTACTATTGACCCGTTATGTGGGTAAAACTACGCAGAGTGTTTATGGAGAATATTTTTTTTCTGTATAAGGTCTAAAAATCTTTACAAATAATATTCGCCTTAATTGCAGCTTAAAGAAGAAAAAACCGTGCGATCATTGTAATGAAGTTATAACAGGTTGCGTACTTTTAACCTCGTACTCTTGCTCAAACAGGGAATATTTTAAACATTCACACGTTAGTTGAGACGCATTTATTTTCTAGGACAGAATTAGTAACTAAAATAAATACTATAATAATCATGTAAACTTAACATAATTAACGGACTTTTGTAAACTGATGCACCGTCTAGCCAGACACTTTATTCCCAGCACAAAATGTTGGTAACTAATCAACAAAATCACGTTGATCACCGTTTTTCGCTAAACAAGTGAGGCTTGGCAAAATAGCTTGTGGCTCTGACATCGTCCCTGACGCGCCCCTAATCTAGCCGAAAAAGTGTCTGAGCCCACTCAATAGGTTCCGAGATATTGACCATGCGAACTTTTACCCACTGCGTGCTGTTGCCCCGAATGACCCTACCTGTAATATTCATTCGTATCTTGAAAACTTTAATATGGTGATAGGCACTAATCCAGGCCCTAGATTTTTTTATTTGGGCGTGTGAATACTTATGGTACTTCATGTAAATTAAAAGTAGGTATCATTAAAGGAAATGTCCGCTTTTTGTATGGGTGCTGGGCCTCAAAATCTAACTAGGATCAAACTTTTGGGATATTAAAGGCGCAAATTATGGATCTTGGATCCATAAAAAATATTTTTAAATTAAACAAATCTCAAATCGGAGTTCTTTAAAATTAAACCGATTGATTGTAAAAGGCTAGTTTTTAGGAGTTCTATCCAAATATATAAAAAACTGTCTTGGTTAGAACTTTAAGCCCGTTTTTGGACATGTCCTTTAATTACATTTAAAAATAACATACGGATACATAAAATCAAAAATATAATAGTACGCAAGTTCAGATAAACAAAGGAAAAACAACTTTAAGTTAAAGTTTATAAAAACAGTTAAGATAAACTCATCCAATTTTACGAGCATCGAATGCATAGTTTTCCAATTAACGATGGCGAGCGAGCTATCGGCGATATCTCGTATATCATGATTTCATTAGAGCGTCCCTCTTTACAGACCAAAGACGATAATAGCCGTGTAACTGGCGTATAATTTGTTTGTTGCCCGTACAGAACCGGCTTTAGGGATGTGAAAAAAGTTAAGAAAAACCAAAATTATCACAGTTAACATAATTGATTGGGAGCGTTTGGGACGTGCTTCCACAATGGTATTATCGTGAGAAACGTCCCGGGGCGCGTCGAAAAAACCGACAACTTCATTAAATATCCCCTGTCAAAAAGTAATGTCTACTATAGTTGTGTCAATTTAAGCTTGCCGGTATGACAATTAATTGACACTTCACTTCATACTATGTGTAGTGAAGAGAACAAAAAATCGGTTGCCCGAAATAATCGATTCTTAAGTGATATCGATTTCTTGTTCAGAGAGTTTATAATCGATAGTCAAAAGGGTAATTTTTATATAAATCACTGTTTTTATATAATTATTATATTCCATTCATCATCATCAACCCGTTACAGTCCACTGCTGGACATAGGCATCTCCCAAGACACGAATTCCCAAGAATTATTGTGACACGTTCGCTGCGTCCAACGGGTAATCTAGTCATTATTAATGTAAGATGCAGATAGGTATTGCTAAATAATTTTCTTTAACAATTTGGTATTTGTTAACTATTTTTTAAGAATTTCAACTAAAATCCTATCATGTTTTATTCATTTTCGTCACTGGATAATTCTAAATGATCATCAGAACTGTTTTCGTCTAAATTAATAATAATTTCTTGCTCCAATAAATTATCTAAATGTACGTCTCTCAAAATCTGCTATTATATTTTTTTTTGTTTTTTCGTTAACTCTACACCAATCTTGCTTCGTCACTTTTTTACACGCTTCATTGAGGAGACCCATCATTTTTTTGTAGAAAATGGTGGCTTTGTATTATGTCGTGCAGCGTATCCTGTAAAAGAGGTTTTTTTTATGGTATTGAATGACGAGACGAGCATGCCGTTCATCTGATGGTAAGCGATACGACCACCCATAAACAGTAGCAACACCATCCAGCACCTTGAGTTACAAAGTACTGTGTGGCATTCCACTGCGCTCATCATCCTGAGACATAAGATGTTAAGTCTCACTATGTCCTGTAGTTACACTGGCTATAATGTCCTTCAAACCGAAACACAATAGTGCATGCACAATATATCCTACTAATATATGTACATATATTATATATTGTACTTTTATCTAATACATTGTACTAGACTGTTTTAAAAATGCTCTTGAAACATATTTTAATAAATTTATGTACCTAAACAACAACTATTGACCTGCTTCAGTTGAAAACTCTATCGTGATACATCCTGCATATAATTTCCAAATTTCGATTTTTCTCAGTAATCGTTTATATTTCGTTTCCAAACGATTAAAAACTTTCCCACCGCTACGCCCGTGAACTGAAGGATACAACATTGTAAAGGCGTCGCGTTGATTTAAAAGTCAAGATTAAATTCTTTATTTCGGTATATTTTTACAATATTATTTCAAGGTTAGCACAAAAATATTATACTCATTGCTATAATTTATGGAGAACGTGGTTAATATTTGTAATTATATAGTTGAATTTTTAACTAGTCTTTCTTTTTTAACATGTTTGCGTTACGTCGAAACAACACGACCTTATGTTTTTATACACATGTGTTACTGGGTTTTCTCAGTGCAAGCATTTGCTAGAGCGCTTTGGGTTGTCGATACCATACCGGCTGCCTAGACAGCCGCGAACTGAACTCTTCCACCTACCACAAAGCCGAACAAATGTTGGGTATAATTCGCCCATACGTAGAATATCTATTACCTACAATGAAATCTGTGCCAAAGTGCCAAATATTGACATATTTTTTGATTCCCTAAATATTTTCAATAACAAATGTAGACGTTCCTTTAGATCAAAAGTTATAATATTAGACTATTTACCCGTACCTCCTGCGGTTAAGCTCGGTACCGCACCCCAATTTTGTGACGTGTCTGAGATTGCTAAATATCCCCCGCACAAACACAAATTACTGCAAAAATGCCTTCCTCAAAAGAGCCAGCTATCAGTTTAACAATATAATGTATGATATGGACTTAGATCTTTTTTGCACAAGTATTCCAAAACTTAAAAGAATCATGAGCGATGCATTCTTCCTCTGAGTTCGGTTCTATGCGTTGTTTAACTTAGATAAATATATTTTTAACGGTTGAATTTTATATAATATATAACAAATTCTTAATATCTTGCTTCTAGAACACTCTAGAAGCAAGATATTAAGAAATTATATGTGTAGGTACACACCTAACCTATAAGTGAAAACTTTTAACTGGCCTTTTGTCGCTATTATAATCTTATATACTATCATTTGTATTAGCTGTAAGTTTTCTACAACCAATAAAATAAAATACTATGGTAATTTACATATTTTTTAAGTAATGTTGTGTACATCTGTAATTGGACATGTATTAGTTTTAAGCCTAAGTAAAGTGTATTAGAGTATTAAATATACGTGTACTGTTGATGTACCTTTTTAAATAAATAAATAAATACTTTTTGGGTAGACGTTCTCACAAAGTTATCGCGTCGCGAAAAAATTGAATTGTCATACCGGCAAGCTTAAATTGACACAACTATAGTTGTTTTTTTTCACTCGCTCCCGATGTCAAATTATACGTACAAAAGGTGTTAACAAAAAAGAACACTCAATGGATCTATGCGCAGAGGTGCTCAACGTTTTCGTCTGTGATTATAATTAATAAGGTGGGTTAATAAGAAAGTTTCTACTGCGGTTCGTTTTACCCCACATTAACAATTATTTAAACATTTTCGTATACTGACCATTCGTGCAATTTATTAAAATTAGCATAGTAATATGTTTTTATTGTATTTTTAGAAGTTATATATAGCTTAGTATAATGTAGGTATAAAATATTCGTGTAAATATAACAGTGAACTCTAAGACAAGTAGGATAGTATTAAATTTTTTGGAACGAAGTTCCTTATCGCGCGTTGTGAAAGGGGGCTAGACGGAAAAAACATATGAAAAGTTGTCACGACACTTTTTGCTATTATCTTACTAATACGAACCTTAAATACAATGCGTAGAAGCTATAATTCTTGAAACGAGTATATTTTTATTTATTTTATTTATTAAAGTCATTAAAACCATTTCTTACTAATCTAATATGAACCTTAAATACATTGCGTAGAAGCTATTTCCCCAGCGTTGGCACGGCACGAGTACAAAAGAATCGAACGTAATATTCTTTTTTCAAATTTTGTTGATTTATTCTACTTTGGTTACTGACATTTATCAATAACAAGACTAAACGTGCTTTGCTCGCGTTTAAAAATCTACTTTATGTGGTAAGCGTAAGATCGAATTTGTGTTTAGTCAATCAAAATTTGTGATAAAAATGCTATGCAATAGCTTTACCGCGGCAGTCTCCGAGTGCCACACGTATTTATTTGTTTTTTCTCTAGAAACTTATGTATTGGAACGGAAATAGGAAAATATTTATATATTTATATATATACACACTCTGTTATATAAATAATATATTTATATATATACACACTCTGTTATATAAATAAAATTTTATTACAATTCCTTCACTAATTAATCGAAAGGAACTTCGTTCCATCCGGATGTCCCTTGACACCTCTCAAGTTTTTTTTATTATGGTATTTGATTGGTGAGGTATCTCAAAACTACTGTTACTTATATTTAAGTTCCACTACCAGTAAATATGCATCCCTTTCTAGCCGATTTCGGCTACGGCGGCCAATCTCAACGGAGATCAGCCAGGTACGCAGGAGATATTATAGTGCACAAGTGCGTGCGTAATACACAAGTGAACTCGCTATTCCTTCACTCTCATAGTCCGGTGAGACGGCAATCCGACATGACTATAGAGATCAGGCGCAGGACCAACGGCTTTACGTGCTTTCAGAGTCACGGGGGTATCACATCGCCAACTTCCTGACTCCGAGCTGCGACTGAGTAATTTTTTAGATGGAAAAATCCAGTCACAATCTTTATAGCTCGACCCGGGATTCGAACCCAGGACCTCAGTTAAACCGGTAAATAATTAAAATAAGAATGATTGAATGATGTTTTTTCGCAAACGCTATAATTGCTGAATGTAGAGAATATGGTGTATATCTTGGAATACAAAAAACTATATTTTTAAAAATAGTTGATACTTTGTGATCGCTGTAGCGTCGTCTATAAATAGCGAAAACTAGTGGAAAAATTATTGACTACTTTCAGCTATTACTGACTATATTGGCATTGGCATAGATTCTCATAAATATTAGAAGTAGTATTGCGCCAGACAGGATTTTATATAAGGGTTTTATTTCTAAAAAAAATTCATTACTCTACTATTTTACACATGGGAGTCGGTTTCAGGCTTCTAGATTGTAGAAATCTAGTCTTCGGTTTAATTTATACGAAGCCAGTCGACAGTAGGTAAAAAATTAAGTGTCCATCAAAACATAATAAAGAAAATACAAAGGATGTGTATGCACATAATAAAAACTGTTGAACAATGCCAAGATTTTTATGTAGTCAATAACGGTAAATTTTGGCACATTTATTTTTGGGCAGTACATACGTTTAGGTACACAATTTTAAAACGTTGTAAACAGTTAATGTTCGAGCTTATTGTGGTGGGAAAACCGATATTGTCCTAAAAAGTAGCTAGCCGTAAATGGTTGTTATGTTGTAACGTTGTACTCAATTATATTATAATTAAAATTTTATTTAGCCTTAATAACAGATTACCTAGTCAAAACAATTATTTTTACCTATAAATAAATAAATTAAAACAATTATTATTTTACATAAAATCCTATACTAAATACAGTTTATATTATACATTTTAAAATCATATTCAACACTACGCTTAGCACCGCACCGCGCCAGCGCGCCGTCTTGTACCGTTACTTTTAAATGACGAAGCAACTGGCGTATGCGCAGCCACGGGCCAGTTTCCGCCCGATCGTCCCCTGTAACGGACGATTACACGAGTTGCGTTCACGTATATCATATGTGTCGTCTCACGCGCTCGTGTAAATTATATTTTATAGCGGAATCAATTTGTTTCTATTTAAATAATAACTACTAGCTTACGGAAACCTCCACCTAGTTTGGAATTGCACCCCGATGGGTAAGTGTTGAACAAGGTATTTTACATGTAACTGCCAATTATTTTTTGATCATTAGCTTGGCTCATTGTTCATCAAATCATCATACTTCTCAATTTGTGTTGCTTTACTAGAGTAGTATAGATGTTTATAGATTTAGTATTTTAAATTAACGTAAATTTGTTATTAAGAAGCTGATATCTTCCGTTATAATTTTTTGACAACTACCTACACTTATGATTTTATTCAATAGCTTGTATCACCATCATCACCATTACTTTGGCCATTAGCTTTTTATGCTTGTAGAGTAATCACCGTTCTGATGCTTAGTATAAACACCTCACCAACTGCTTACGAGTGCCGTCTGTGAGGAGTTTGGGTTCGATTCCGGTTTATGTACCGTGATGAATTTCCTGTGGACGTATTTTACAGGGTGCAACATTACCGTTTGAGGTCACGTCAACGGTTTGAAAAAAAACGTCGCGACTTGGACCAACACATCGGTCATCGAGTCACCCCGGTGCAAGACCCCGGACGCAAGACCAACACCTCGGTTGCCGTGTCTCCCTCGTGCAAGACCCCGGACGTCAAACACCATTCCCAGGACGGTACCACTTAGCGGAACCAGACGGCAGAGAGCCTACCCCCCTTGTTATTTTTTTTTTTTAATATATCTTTTATTTGTGGACGTGGTTTTTCTTATTCCCGTTTAAGCGGGTACCAAACGTCACACTGGGTGCAACATTACCGTTTGAGGTCACGTCAACGGTTTGAAAAAAAACGTCGCGACTTGGACCAACACATCGGTCATCGAGTCACCCCGGTGCAAGACCCCGGACGCAAGACCAACACCTCGGTTGCCGTGTCTCCCTCGTGCAAGACCCCGGACGTCAAACACCATTCCCAGGACGGTACCACTTAGCGGAACCAGACGGCAGAGAGCCTACCCCCCTTGTTATTTTTTTTTTTTAATATATCTTTTATTTGTGGACGTGGTTTTTCTTATTCCCGTTTAAGCGGGTACCAAACGTCACACTGGCGCCTTTAACGTGGTTCTACTGAAGTCTGGTTTCTGCTTCGTAATGTAGTTGTGTTGTTTTTTTTTTTTGTAAACGTTTTTTTTTTTGGTTGCTAGCAACTAAGGTGCAATTGGTAGTTAGTATCATCAATTATCGTTGCTCACTGATAGCATTATTATTGTCATTATTGTGACTTCCAAATACACATTAGTTGCATTTTTTTTTTCGCTTTTGGTTTTATGTTTTTTTTCTAGTAACGTAGTTGTTTTACAACCGTAACGTATTTGTTTTTTTTTTGTAACAGAACGGTGTAGATTAGTATACCTTGTTCAACAACTTCCTTATTGCTGTGCTTTTATTTTTTTTCCTTTTAACATTAAATATTTTTAATATTAAAATGGCTTACCCAGTAAAATTTTTGTCTTTGCAAAAATCAGAATTAGAGTATGAAGTACAAATTAGGGGCACTACACCTGCTGCTACTGTTCAGGAACTGAGGAAGCAGATTTCAAAATTAGGTCCACTATTTCCTTCTGAGGATATTCTAGATAGCCCACTTTCACTTACTGATGACTTAAGAGGTGCTGGTGACGTCATCACTAAAGTAAAGGCTTATTTGGACTCTTCACTAGATAAGACAACTCTATTACGGGTTCAAAACCTCCTCCATCATTTATACTATCGTCTTATATGTCAGGTAAAAATTTGGGAACATGGCATATAAAAGATTTAAAATTAATAGGTACAAACACAGAGTAAGAACAAGCTTAATCATCGAGTTTTGCTTTGCATTGCTCCACTAGTCACATTTTTTTCACCCACAAAACTTAAAGGTGTAGCATAGGTTACTGATTTTAGATATTGGTTACCTTGAAAATGTTAGGAGTACGACAGTCTACAGTATTATTGTAACTGCCGTTGTTTGATTGCGCGAAGAATGAAAGATCGGATTTTGAATGAGTAAATGCTATCACGGAGACTAGAAGTGCGGATTTTATTTTTTAGGAAATAAAATCCTTCAGTGGCGTGCGGGGTAATGTAACGTTGTACTCAATTATATTATAATTAAAATTTTATTTAGCCTTAATAACAGATTACCTAGTCAAAACAATTATTTTTACCTATAAATAAATAAATTAAAACAATTATTATTTTACATAAAATCCTATACTAAATACAGTTTATATTATACATTTTAAAATCATATTCAACACTACGCTTAGCACCGCACCGCGCCAGCGCGCCGTCTTGTACCGTTACTTTTAAATGACGAAGCAACTGGCGTATGCGCAGCCACGGGCCAGTTTCCGCCCGATCGTCCCCTGTAACGGACGATTACACGAGTTGCGTTCACGTATATCATATGTGTCGTCTCACGCGCTCGTGTAAATTATATTTTATAGCGGAATCAATTTGTTTCTATTTAAATAATAACTACTAGCTTACGGAAACCTCCACCTAGTTTGGAATTGCACCCCGATGGGTAAGTGTTGAACAAGGTATTTTACATGTAACTGCCAATTATTTTTTGATCATTAGCTTGGCTCATTGTTCATCAAATCATCATACTTCTCAATTTGTGTTGCTTTACTAGAGTAGTATAGATGTTTATAGATTTAGTATTTTAAATTAACGTAAATTTGTTATTAAGAAGCTGATATCTTCCGTTATAATTTTTTGACAACTACCTACACTTATGATTTTATTCAATAGCTTGTATCACCATCATCACCATTACTTTGGCCATTAGCTTTTTATGCTTGTAGAGTAATCACCGTTCTGATGCTTAGTATAAACACCTCACCAACTGCTTACGAGTGCCGTCTGTGAGGAGTTTGGGTTCGATTCCGGTTTATGTACCGTGATGAATTTCCTGTGGACGTATTTTACAGGGTGCAACATTACCGTTTGAGGTCACGTCAACGGTTTGAAAAAAAACGTCGCGACTTGGACCAACACATCGGTCATCGAGTCACCCCGGTGCAAGACCCCGGACGCAAGACCAACACCTCGGTTGCCGTGTCTCCCTCGTGCAAGACCCCGGACGTCAAACACCATTCCCAGGACGGTACCACTTAGCGGAACCAGACGGCAGAGAGCCTACCCCCCTTGTTATTTTTTTTTTTTAATATATCTTTTATTTGTGGACGTGGTTTTTCTTATTCCCGTTTAAGCGGGTACCAAACGTCACAATGTACTATAGACTTCCGAAAAGTTATACGTGTACCTACTCTTTATTTATATACCGAAGAACATCAGAGCCAAGTGGAGTGCCAGATAATTCTAGATTTTGTACAGCGACCATATTAAAGAGACCTTCAGTTTTTAGAATTTCCGAAAGTAGTCGAGACAAATAAAAACGTGATATTTCAGAATTGAAGTTAATAACAACTGCAGCAGCAGTACCAATATATATTTATATGTAACTTGTATACCTTATCAAAGATAGGCAGGTGTGTTATTTATCGCAAGCGCAACTAAAATAGCGCGCGGGGACGTAGGCGAAATGATACACTGATAACCGTTCCATATGGAGGTTTTCTAGATAATTCTCTCTGTCTACCCCTTCAAAGGACGTGAGTCAGGCTCGTTATCGGCCAGGATGTGCGAATGACCGTTCTGCCAGTCCTCGCGCCAATTATATTTTTAATCAGGATCCTTTGAAATTCAAATAACATATTTTTTTGCAACACGTTTTGACTGCTTGACGTCAGTTCATTCTTGTGTGAATTCCACAATTGACCAGATATGATGACATGTCATGATGGTAACCGGCACTTCTACTTAAGTGACAGGTTGGGTACCATAAATAGGTATTAACGACAACGAAAAATGTATTATCGGAAAGGATCGATTACGGAATTTGCTTGAAATTTATCCTAATAAATATTCTGATATTTATGAAATCTCGTTATAAATCAATGAGGTAGCATCAAATATCCCGGATATCAATTTCCAAATCAATCCAAGAAGAATATTTTACTAAATGCATAGGGTCCGGATGGGTCATTTCTAAAAATATCTCGCTATTTATAATCTTTATTTCTTGTTTTTTCTTTGATCAGATAAATATAAAAATACATTTTATCTATCACTTTCAGGATTTATGAAAAAGATGTCAACTTTATTTAATATTTCTTAATTCACTTTTACTTACTTTTATCACTTACGTCCTTTTTTATTATTTTGGACCTACGAAATTAATGAATATTTTTGGCTTGAAATACTTTTAACATAACTTTAAATTCAATCGAATCTCAAGGAAAGTTATGTTTATGCATATTGTGTTATACTTAATAAACGATAAAGTCTCACGGTACAGAACCCCTGGCCGTTGCACTTGTTAACCTAACCAGCCAGTACCCGTTCAGGGAACAGGTAACCGAATAAAAAACAAAAAAAAAACAAGAGATAAAGTCCGGCAGACGGGCAGCGGTCGTCCCCGTGTCTTAACTAAGGCCCACTGTTCACTGCACGACAGCCTTCGATTTGTTATGTAGGGATGCAAGCTACTGATATTTTAGTTTTTAATAAATTATGTTTTTTTTAATGAGTGGAATTAGTGAAACGCACTATGACATCGACGTCCAGAAAATGTATTAATGAAGGTAGATAGAAGTATAATATGGTTGGCGAAGAATTCACGATTTAGAGCGTTTCAACAAGATTTAATAAATGACGTAAACTATTTGTATGAAAGAACGGATTCCTTTGTCTTTGATTGCGTTATAATTTTTAACCATAAATAACTAGTGAAGGGATTATGATATCATCATAATTCATTTGATTTTTATGTTATTGACAAAAGTTTGCAATAGTCTGATTAGAGCTTTATAGGATTTGTTGATAATAGATGCTAACATTCATTATACATTTGTACACAGTATAAATAAATAAATAACAATACACGAGTACCTACTGAGCACATCGACTTAGAGTAAACAAAAAAAAACCCTCGCAGTAAATTATCAAATATTTTTAAATGCTCCAAGCGATGTTGTTAATTTGGAGTCCAGAAATATATCCTTTTTATTACATATCGAATCGATTAAACTACCTGTGAGAGTATTGAGCTATCAAAAAACAATAAAACTGGATAGGAGCAATTAGGGGCACCAATTATGCTCGCATTGAGATGCCTACATAATAAAAAATCCGATTAAACGATTATACGTCACATGTTCAACATATCGACAGGTTCAGGGACTTTGATTACAAGTAAACGACGCGACGCGACGCGAGAGTTTATTTGTAATCAATTATTTATATTGTATAATATATAGTGTAACAAGAAGTGAAGCGGAAGCCGTGTAGGGGATCAAGGATATTGTCTGCAATATTAAATAATTGTACTGTTAACGGAGTATTTATAATATGGTTAAAATTAAAACTTATAAACGTAGTACAATTTCAAACAGCTATAAAGTAGACCGTCTTATACTGGGTGGTTTTGGAATTCTTGTTTCTTGAAGTGATTTTAATGATCATTCTGCTAGCTACTGGAATATCGCGTTGGAACATTGCCACAGCCCGCAATGCTTTTGAAAAAGTTTACAGACTTAATTATAAATCGTTAAGCATTGGTATTATAAAGAGATGGCTTGAAATAACGTCAATATTTTACTTTAGGACATACATATACTTAATATACTATTTATATACTAGTTTTATACTAGGTAATGTCATGTTAAAAAATACAATAAGTTGAACTTTTAAATTGTCCAAGCCATAACAAAACACGTCGTAAATGAACAGCGTGCCTTACATCTCATAGTTGGTGCACGGGGCCGGTGCACACTCCGCCGTATGATCCCAAAGGTGGAGCTTCTAATAATACCCCTTGTTTACATTTCACAGATAGCAATGTTTACGTTTTTTTACGCTTTAATCTTTCTGTTTCATCAAACGCGCCTATTTAAGAAAACATAATTCATATCATAGCAAAATTATCCTCTTCTATCACACTTTTTGTGGTGTCCTTGTCGACGCGCTATGCACTCGAACCAATCTAGCAATTAAGTTTTAAGTGGGATCAATGATCTGTTGTCATCTTAAACGAAATTTCGCAATGTGTCGTATATGTGATGAACAATTTTATGCTTACCTTATTTATTTACTCCGTCTATACAGTTTCAGATAAAGATCACAACACACGTATTCATAATTTAGAAGTCACAACACCACTCGCGAACTCACGTGCACTTGGTAAGAATATTTTTTTCGGGCGCGTTCAGTCTTAGCAACGGCCGAGGGCAGACTGCTACATTCCGTGCCTTTGCCGACTCGGCTTTATTCATTCGCTCGAAAAAGTCCGGAGAGCGAATTTTCAACTCTAACAACCAGTAATTATCGAAGGATGCTGGTGCATTCTTGCATAGCACGAATTTTATAGTCAACTTTTAGCGCTTCCGAATGCTAGGATCGCGCGCGTCACGCGTGGGTTGCGCCAAATCCACAAGTTTGCTATAATGTGACAAGGTAAATAATATAACTTTTTATTATGATTGTTACTTGTAACTTAACGAGACAGTAATATATTACCGTTCGCTAAAGTACTCTTAACTCAGACTTCTTGACGAGTTATTGAGGCTTAACAGCTTAACTAAGGAATGTTATTTCCAGCTCTATAAAGTATCCAAATACAGTCTGATGCACTAGAAGCCATACAACATTTCAGAAACTTGATTTTAACTCGTCTAGTATAACGTACCCGCTATCTAAATAAAATGATAATAAAATTGGGATTGGAGATGTGGAGCAAAAAAATATATTAAATACTCTTCTTATATATAAACCCCTAAATTACATTCAAATTTTTTATGTAACATTTACCATGTTGTGGCTATTAATTAAGTACAATTACGGCTGTATCAGGATATTTCTTTGTATACGAGTGTGTACGAGTGTTTTTGACTCATTCACAAAAAGTATTATAATGCTAAGGAAACTCATTCATCTGGCTCAATTTCATTTTTTTTACTTTTATATTCAAATGAAACTATATCTTTGTTAAGGTCATGTTAAATAATGACAATTATATCAATTGCACGGATTTGCTTCGAGTAGTTTATGGTTTTAATTGTATGAGTATAAATTGTAAAAAAAAACACCAGATGAATGAGTCGAAAACACTCGTATACGAAGAAACACCCATGGGATCAATTACACCTATATACTATTGTGAGCATTAAGGAAGCCTGTCTTCAGCACAACGACGTAAATCTGCAACAGAACTCATTTGTATTTTTTTTTTTTATAATGGCATTTGTGTTCATATTTAGCCAATTTCAAGTTTGGTTTGTCTATTTTATTAATTTTTATTATCTGTAGTATATCGAAGTAAAGCAGTGGCTACCTTACCAAGACTTTATCGAGGAATTTTGGCGGCAACAAAAAAAACACTTGATTAGCACAATTATTTCAATTCACTTCATTTGAGCTCTTTAATAGAACTATATTGGATAATATACCACCATAATTATGCAATATAACACTGAATATCACCAAAATAATGAATTAAAACAAGAGCACCTCATGACACTTCCAAGTTCGGCAAAATATTGCGGCTAGTGTAAACGCGCCTGGAAGTTCTTGCACGATATACTCCTGCGAAAACTTGCTAGTCTAAACACGGCTTAACAGGTAGGCAATAACGAGATCTGGTCACTTGTCTGCACGGTATCTATGCCATTGTATGATTTCTCACCGGATGGCAAGGACTTCTGAAGTATTAAACGTTGACTGAAAGTATGATGGTTGTGACTCGCAATAATTATGTTATCTTAGCTAATTGCTGTAAGCAGATAAATCAATAATCATCAGTGAGACTGGAAGGCCAGTTTTCCATTAAATATCGCATTCAGGTCTCAGGTACCGTCACGAATCCGGAGCATGAACCGATTAGCTTTACCTAATCCAAAATTTGCATGAATTACATCGTTTGAGAATAGTCTATCAGCGACTAAAGTCTATGATATCATTACATAATACAAGTACATCTGGACTATCCTGCATAGATTAAGTCAACTCTGAATAGATCCCGCGACCTTCGTTCATAGCTAACCGCTATATAGTCGCTGTAGCTAACGGAGGTCCAATACGACTAATGCCCGATTTATGAATCTACCAGTTAAACTTTCAATAACTATCGATCCATTAAAGTTAAACTTAAGATAAACGTCGGTTGACTTTCACTGTGTTTCTGAACATATAATGAAGCATTCGTCTTATTGGGATTGGTTGAGAGACTGACGTATTGGTCTCTCGATCAATCACAAACATCAAAATTAAACGACATCGTTTTACGAGTCTTCGTGTCACATTCTAAGTCCACAGAATTCTTTCAGGCCGTCAAAAAAGAATTGACAAAAATAGACTTTATTTTATGTCAGTTAAGGTAACACTCAAAAGGCTGCCGGCAGCCTCTTGGTAGTTGACGGAAAGTAAATGAGTTTGACATGCTTACCACAATATGCTTACAAAGGATTTACTGTGTTTGGTTTATTCTCAGGATTGCATCGAAGAAGATTATGATCCTATATTTTAAAATAGCCGTTATTGCAGACAGATCGATCAGAAACACTAAACTGTAATTAATGACGAGGAAATAATTGAACATCGTTGCCAGGCATATTTTAACTCAGATGAGCGTAATTCGACCTCTCTTGTACTCTTTGATTGATACTATTATGCTTATAAGGAATTTTGTACCCTAGATAGGATTCCCCAGATAGTCGGGCTACCTTATTGAGACGCAAAGAGATCTTTTACGGCCAAATACAATTAATAGGGGGCTTAATATTATAAGGTTCCTCAGATTTAAAAAGAAAATAGCTCACAGATGCATTCGATTAAAGAAATATTAATATTATAAAATTTTATTTATAGCACACAGAGAAAACTGGATTACTTGGTTTTATTTGAAATAATCATAATAATTAATATTATGTACCGGGAAAATAAATAAAACTACCAATTATTTCTTAAAATTTATTTTCTATGCAACATAAAAAAATATTCATCATAGTTACAATAAATTACAGTTACTTAATGCGAAATTAAAAACGTAATTTTTAAAATATTCCTGAAAAGAACATCGCACAAGAAAACTAAGGACGCTCGCAGCCGCGAGAAATCAAATTGTCATGATACTTTTAATTATAAATGCAAACTAGACTAATTTAACAAAACACATATTTTCTTAAAAAGCTTGCTTTGCAAATGTATTACGCACACAATTTATGTACTGCAGAGTTTTATGTTTTCTTTCTTTAAGGGTGGAGTTCCACTGTATAAGTATCAAAGGCAATAGGACTCCACCCTTACATTTAGTCAAACGTCGTACACTTCAGTACACAATAAGTGTGCATCTATGACCGATAACACAACGTACAACAATTAGTACTCTACCAGCTTACGGATTACTCATTTACATTGCTATTGCAATATTTCAACTATAAAGTCGACGCAACCTCACCGTACTAACTCGGCTTAAAAACGTGTCCACACGTATTTACAAAACATATGTATTTTTGGCGGTGGGCAAATAACCTTCACAATGTGTTCCAACTTACGAGTTAGCGACAAAGTGAACATTGCGTCGACTTCCCATTCTGTGTTTTGTCATATACCAATACACATACGGCCAAATGAATGGACATAACGGTTACATATATGATTTCTAACACCAAGTAGAGAAGTGATGTTCATTCGACATACTAGAATGAATTGCTAACATGAAACGCTACGTTGTGACACGTTACAAATGCAGATGTTGTGCTTCGACTGTGTTCACAGTACATTATGAAAATCACATTTTCATGTTCAATATTACATTTAAATAAGGCAAGTATCAGTTTTACTTGTACAAGGTACAGATGAAACAAATTGAACACATGAATTCTATGAATTTAGTATGTGAAGGCAGTGATGTGCCGCCGCGTGTGTGCGTGCGGCCTCCAACAACGACGCGTCTGCGCTCAACGAGGGTCGCGCATCGAGTAACGTCACTACCGAGGCTAACCGAGGCGCGAGGGGACAAAATCATTCACGAACAACAGGTCGGCGTAAAAAGCGACGAAAACAGACGCGAATCGAACAAGGCTCCCTACTATTCATTAATATTAATATATAAATATTAAATTCTTACTAGACAATAGACATGATAAACGACTCCTTAACAAACAACTTAAAGGGGTTACCATAACAGTGCCATCAAATATAAATATAATGCAATATATAAAGGTACAGATAGGTACAGTGTAAGCTCTAAATGAGAACGTTTCAAAATGGCAATAATTCGTGGAATCATACAATGTGAGAGAAAAATACACAAGAATAGAAACAGCCCGTCGGCGTTCCAAAGGCCAGCCGTTTCATAAACACCGCTCAGATTACATCTGACTGGCGAGCGACGGGTCCGGACTAAACCAAATAAAATATATATTCCATTTTTAATAATATTAAAAAATCAACATGGTTACACCGCGTGGAATGTATTGTTCAGGACCTGACACCTTTCAGGCGAAACAAATTAATATAAGTAAATAAATAATGTGAAAAACGCGTGCACATGCGCACGTGGTATCGCCCGCCACGTTCGGCTGCACGAGGCTGAATATACAGTTATAGGTACAACATGCTGAAAGCGAGCGCGTTAGCTGCCTAACATTATTTAACACGAATCCCTAGCCTTACAATCTAACACGATACATATCCAATGCTTCCTGCAGGGTCGACACACGTCGGACCTATGTCGATTTAAACAATATCGATTATCGAATGACATTAACCCTTAATACATTAAGGCGTGATACTCACCGGAGGTCCCGTGCGCCGACACTGCGTCGTCCAAAATTAATAACACTTCAACGTGATTCAAGTGCGAACGAACTCCAATAATGTCATAAACATATTAATACAAAAAGCCTACGACTTACATCGCTACGAGAGAGACGTTTCCCAGATCGGTTGTCATCGAGATTGCAGCGGGCTTTATCGAGAATCACAGAAGGTACTATTGTTAAAACTCGATGAAAACCTTATAATATCGATATCGAACACTTTTATTTTGATGAATCAATGATGGTGCAATCATATGATTATGAGACACGTCACTTGAGATTCTTATTAATATCCTTATGGGATCTTTAATATTTTAAAATTGAGAGCAAATTCAGTTCACTTCTGCATACAATAGATCATTTTTTACTGGGATAATCGATATTTTTTTAGAATAATCCTCTTATTTTGAAGGAAAGATACATAGGGGATGGGGGAAAGAAGTGTGAAGTGGTTGCTAATCAAATAAGACTCCGTCCTCAGCTACACATCGACCGACCACAGCATCGAATAATTTAAATCAACCGTCTCTCTTTATCTTCGCAAAGCACCAACGTATATCCGGTGATCAAACTGCGTCAAGTAGAAAAATACGTTTTATTTATAATATTTTAAATATACTTTTTTTCTTCTTAGGACGATAAAAACCGTTTCCATTGCCCACCGTCACATTTACAATATTTCTATGCTTCCAAGATTTTCATTTAACAATTGACAAACTTTCAATGATTCATATCTATGGGGACAATGCAAACGGCTGAACTATAATTGAATAAGATTTGGTCAACGCACAATATGTATAGAGAAATAACTTTATGTCGAAATAGGTAAACATTAGGACGCCACAAAACGGATAGTATGTATTTAGGAAAATAATTTATGGTCCGTGCTTTTACAAGAATAGGGTTCGAAATTTTGGTACAAAAATAAATAATTATAGTGATAGGAAAAATCACTTACAAACGAATCTAAGTCTTATGCCAATAACAATAGTCGCGTGTTCAGCACAGATAAGTTCACAAAAGAGTGTTGCATTCCCAATAGTGAGGGGCAGACATCGACATAGATAAGTCCGTAAGTGTAAATGCAAGTCTGACCACCGGAGCCCAGAGCTAATTTACCTTATTTCCTTTGACAAAAATAGCTTTCTTATCTCCATATACCAGACACCGTATCCTTAATTATAATTGATATCGAGCTGATCGCCTACGCACGACACACTAGACATGCCGAAAGATTGACGCGTACGTCTGAGAAACATTGGCCGAATATCGATATATCGCACTAACAGCGAACATCAATATCGATAACGATGCGAAATATCGATATTGCTGTATGAGATTATAAGAAATGCTTTAGATCGTTAGCTAGTGTTAACCAATGCTTCAATCAAATCATACGCAATTGTCAGAATTTGTCGACTATTACATTGTTTAATTCATTACGTAAAATCAGTCTCATAAAGAAAGAACAGCATTATTAGTACAGATTTAGAAAAACTAACATGATTACATTGTATCGATGGCTTCTATCGTTTTAAGTTACATTATTTATAGTTAACGCTAAATTAAATATCGAATTGTGCAATAATCGAGTTCGAAAGATGTTAACAATACGAGCTTCTAGTATATATAGGACACATTAAGGAATGGGTTATTACGAGTATCAAATCGTTTTGATTTGAATAATTAGTTTCTCATTATCGATATGATAATTTGATGTAGTCATATAAATCGAACTACTCATATTTCAGTCTTTAATAACGATGTGTATGAGAGTATTTTTAGCGTTAACTATAACTATAGTCAAAACCTTGTCTATTTGTAAAACTTACTAAAACTGCTGAAACAAATAGTAAAAAAATCTACAGTTCAAAGTGACGCTACTTAGGGCCAACACCGGTTAATGTAGGCATCATACTCAGCTTATTCTAGATTGGCCCTATCGATAAATATCAACTAAACGACGTAAAATCTGCTTTTGAATAGCTTAAGTGATATAAAGATGATATTCATTACGTTTAGAATAAAGTGAAAATGTTTTCAGAGTTTATCGATATTTTTATCGATGATTCGTGGTGCTGTCATGTTAAATATCATTTTATTCAAATGAGATTCTTAGAACGTACATAGTAAAATTGAGATTTTTCAATAATTACATTTTGACTTTATTTTAAACGCAACATGGCAGTATGAGAAAGTGCACAACTCGCCGTTTACAGTAATGTAGCTAGAACACACAAAAATGCAACAATTTATCGATATTTAATCAATATTACAGACTGCTGGGATTTTAACTGTTTGAAGGAGTCAAGCCATTTTTTTTTATACATCTATAATGGTTTACCTACAAATTTAATTTATCCATTCAGATATTAAAGTGAGCTTAGTATGTATTCTAGCCTCATAATGTTGTAGCGCGGTGTGCTTAGACGTAGGTGGGGGGGACGAGGGCACCGGGGGCGGTGGGCGCGGGGGGCGACGGGGGGGACAGGGGCGCAGGCGGGGGCGCGGCACCCGGCGCGGGCGGGGGCGCGGGCGGGGGGGGCAGCACCCGCGCGCCCGGCACGTACTGACCGATGAACGAACCGTCCTCCGTGAAACGACCTGCACACACGAAACATATTATATACTACTTGTTGGTTTATATACATATATCGATTATAATTTATTGAAATGCAGGTAAAACATAATTTTAAATTTACAGTAGAAAGATATAAAATCAGGCAAAGCTTATTTCAACAGGAAAAAAAATCACAAAAATTATAAAAAAGGAACGAAAGTAAAAAACACAAAACATAAAACATACCTCGCAAAATAAAATGAGAACGAAATCGTTGCTCGTGCATTTTGAAACGTTAACAGGAGTAAAGGGACGGAAACGGGACACTACACATCTACAAACGAACGCACGCAAACGGACAACAAAACATAAAGCATTATATATATCATTATATCTGTTATATATCATCTGCCTTCCCTACACTTATTAGATATGTGTACTTATAGTCTAAACCTAATAAGTAGAAGTGCTGAACGACGTCTAGACTCGTCTAGTATCTAGAAGCCTTTATTTTATAAAACACTATTTTTTAAATAGTACAATAAAGACCCTGAGCGCCCAAATAACTAAATGTAAAGTTCTAACAATGTTTAATAAACAAGTCTATTGCGATACCCTATGAAAGACGCATTTCTTACATAACTTATCACTAAGCAACCCAAGTGATCCTATAATATTCCTTCAAGTAAAAATTATGCGCGCTTTTGATTAACGGAACATAAGAAAAAAAAAACACAGTGTTAGAACTCCTACAAATGGCAGTTAATTATAATAATATCAATCATTCAAGTCATGTATAAAGAGATAATGATTCACAACTCTAAGTAAAATTTTAATCAATACGATAATTTTGGCGGGCGTCTCCATTGCCAATAATGACCAATCAGAACCAAGAACGAATGCGTATTGTGATTGGTTGAAACAAACGTTCTATTTTCAAAATGTAATGCGATGGCACTATGCTTTTATCATAGCTAAGATGCAAAGGCATAGGGGATGTAATATTAGCGGGATTGGAAAAATAGGGGATTTAGGGGGGACGGTTAGACGAGCGTGGCGAAGGCCTGCGAGGCGGAGTCCGGCTGCCCGGAAGTGGGGGGGCGTCGCTTCCGGCCGTACTGTCCGATGAAGGAACCGTCCTCGTTCATGCCCGCTGCAAGGAACCATGCATACAGCCTAGCGCACACAACACATGCGTACCACAAACAAAATATGGCAACAAAAAAATACAAATGTAGCTTAAAAATTATCAATAAAAACTTCGTGCTTTTTAACAGTTTACTATGACAATAATTCAAGCTTGACAAAACAAGATCATACAGAGAGTTAAAAATAAATTCTATACTGATATTAAAGTAAAAAAAAAAACAAGCGCAAATACTGTAGGCACCGTGTTAAGAATATATCGATAAATCAAAATGTATAGTCCATTTCTTCAGCAACCAATAAAATTTTAGTAATAAAACTTGAGGCGTTAGTGTTTGGTTGGTTCACACTTAGGTATTAATATCCATAGACTAATAAAATTATAAACGCCACATAGAAATCGATATGTGTTGAGGAAGAGTCTTTTAATCGCCCATTGGGTAGTCTTTTTCAAAACAAAATCGATAAGAACTCCACATTCATAGAATAAAGTCGCAATTATATCAAATCATAATCTCACACCACGAAGGCGAGAATCGCTTTATTTACGGATTTTATAGTGGTTTTTTAATTTATATTTTCTCCCGACGTTACGAAAGCTTAAAGATTTGTAATTAAATGTAGGTAGAAAATACAAATTAAAAAACAGCGATAAAATCCGTAAAATAGTTTTATTTAAACGTCGACGCTGTATTCTTGCTTTGTGAGATTCCTAATTACAGGTTTTACACTTAGTACCTATGTTAGACACAAGTTTATAAAATAATTAAACTTTAAATGATCTTTGATGCGACATACATAACCATACCATACCAGCCCTGTATTATATACTGCCCTGTATTATATATTGGGTTTTTTAAAATTCAGTGTCAGCCCGGAGTCTGGAATTTGTGCCCGATATGGCGATAGGCTCGCCCCCATGGGACGGAATAACGGCGAAAAGTGGGTGCACTAGTTGCGCCTCTGCCTACCCCTTCGGGGATTAAAGGCGTGAGTGTATATGTATATATGTTTTCCTTCATCGTTAAAGCGAGTGATAATTCACAAAAAATACACACCTAACTTTTTAGAAAAGTCAGAGGTGTGTGCCCTTGGGTTTTGAACCTGCGGACATTCGTCTCGGCAGTCCGCTCCACTCCCAACTAGTCTATCGCCGCTTACGTACTAAACTACTAAACTACTTTAAAAATAAACTTACGCAAGATGGAAATGAAATGAGTCATGGATGAAACATAATTTTATTTTTTATTGCTAATTTTTTTTTATTTCAATATGGCGTCTTACAAGTTTACTAGTCTGTGTTAATGTAATGCGACGCTATAACATGATTAACTACTGCTACATACCAGTCTCGCCCTCCCCATACTCGGCCATGGAGTCTGTGTCGCTCTCCGGCCCGGGCTTAGTTCCGCTGCTCATCGAGTGCCGCGACTTGTTGTCTAGGCTGCAATTGATAATATTAAATTAAACATTGTGGAATTTATTTCACTGTTTTCCCTAAACATATGTAGTCGGTTAACGATATGGATCAATTCTGCAGCATTAACAATTATGTCATTGTCTGATTACATACGTTTTAGGAAAACTGTGAATTAAATTCCACCTGTATTTTGCGTTAGAAAATACTTTGTAAATTGTCTTGTATAATTTAAAATATAGTGTAATAGGAGCGATTCTAATCTACGACTATCGATTTTCTATCCATTATTGATATATCGTTGACTAATGTATCACAACTTTAAGTATGTACTTGCAGGCTTGATAAAAATCAAGCGATTCGAATTCGAATAGCGAATTCTCGGAAGCTAAGGCTTCCGTGGTAATCGAGAGGTCAGTATGTTACGACTTTCCTATTTCGTTTGTCTCACATAATATATATAATGTTCACCAGACGATTCTTTTTCTATTTGGGTTTCATTATTCTACGCATCAAGAAATTATTGTTTAGATGGTCCACAAAAAGTATCAAAGTTTAGATGTCTTTTTTTCAAATCAGCCATACTGGTAACTCAATAAGCAAGTGTGCAGTGTGTAGCGGTACGTACGGGTGCGTGTACTCGTGGAAGCCGCCCTCCGCGTAGTCGCGTCGTCCGTGCGCGAGCTCGCGGTCGTGCACGTCGTACTTGCCGCCGCGGTTGCGCCGCACCACGCACACCAGCACCAGCACCAGCAGCAGGAACGCCAGCGCCAACATCACGCCGATGAACCATCCGGCGGCCGCCATCTTCTCGTCCGGCTTCACTATAGGACCGTCTGCAATGTCAAAATTATGGCTTTTCTTAAAAAACGTGACGGGACTTAAGTAGTCGCCAAATATTTATTGCCCATATAATGACGCAAGTTTTGATTGCAAAAGCCTGGGCATGTTTCAATTACAATTATTGGTTTGCCACTTGGCAACCACTATCTACCCAAGTTAGCAAATTATTATAATATAAGTATTTTAAACACCACTCACCAATAGTAGTGTCGACGTCTTTGATCTCACTGCTGCTGAAGTACTCGCCGTCATGCGCCGTGACCTTCACCTCGTACACCTGGCCCGGCTCCAGCCCTGTCAGGATCACATAGTCGTCATCCGTAATGTCGTTGGTTTTCAACCAATCCGGCATGCCCTTCAGTTTGTACCACGCCACGAAATGCGAGCCAGCGTGTCCATCCAACGAAGGAATCCATCGAACCAGGATGTGAGCGGTTCCCTCCTTAGCCGACAAGGTTTTGGTCTCAAACAATGGTATCTCTGGCTTCGCAGTAACTGCGGACTTCGTACTCTGTTCTACGTAGTATTCATCACCTTCTCCAGCCTTGGTCTTCGCTCTGATAATGATCCTGTATTTGGTGTTGGGTTCTAAGCCAGCAAGTTTTGCACGGTCAAACTTAGGGTCGATTTCCTTCTTACGTTCCTGGAGGGGTCCCAAGGAAGTTCCGGTAACCTTCTGGTAGTATATTTTGTAGCCGGTCAGCACTCCATTCTCGTCTACTGGTTTCTC
The DNA here is from genome assembly GCA_947568825.1 of Sphinx pinastri. Classification (NCBI taxonomy): domain Eukaryota; kingdom Metazoa; phylum Arthropoda; class Insecta; order Lepidoptera; family Sphingidae; genus Sphinx; species Sphinx pinastri. Next base: position 2,199,232 of record OX387617.1, read on the forward strand.
CCATTTCAGTAACATGGCGGATGATCCAATGGGATAGACTCCGAAGGTGCGGACGGTGCCAGGCTTGCCTTCAGGCGTGACAAAGCTGAGGATATCGCTGGGTGGGCCGTTGAAGCGTCCGTTGTAGACCAGGATGCGAGCGTTGTTCTTCTTGAACGGCTTGAATTTTGTCACCAAAGCGGACGTGGAGTCGGCCTTCACAAGGATTTCCTTCAGCCTGTCCTCTTCCCCATCAGTCCAGGTCTGTATCTTGTATCCTTTGAAGTGTCCACGGACGGATTCTGGGGCTACTGCATTCCAGCTGAGCAGAGCGGTGGTGCCGGTGGTGACCTGCACCAGCGTAAAGTTGGCGGGAGCTTGAAGAGGATTGTCCTCGCCCGACCAGCCAATCACCTCAACAGGCGTCACGTTCGACGTTCCCTTGAAGTTCACGGCGGTAACCTGGCGAATGAAAATAATTTATTGGTTAGTAAAGGGATTTCGAATCACAATCTAAGCGAAAACACTGCCGTTTATAGTTTTATATTGCTTGGTCCTTACTAATAAATGTGGCATACATCTGTCATAGTTATACAATATTTTGTCTCTCTTCCTCTGTCGTTTAGCCACTCGACATAGCAAGAGAAAACACTATGTCAGCTATGCTAGAGCAGTCGTATACAACGTTTATTAGTAAGGCAGCTTAAATGCAGTCGCTTAATACATAATATTAAGATATGTACAGTCAGCAGCATAAGTATCTATACAAAATCAAAATTTCATATCGCTATATATGCGTTAAATTAAACTGTTTTTTTTTCATCGTTTGAAGTAAAGTAAATCTCTTTTATACTATTTTTGTGAAGAGAAAAAAAGGTTAGTAAGAACACAAAAGTATGTAGGCAATTTGGAATTTTGAATTTGTTCAGCTACTTATGCTGCTGACTGTACTCTAATAACACGTACCTTGATTTTGTAAGGTTGGAAGGTGGGCGTGTTGGCGACGACGTACTCCGTCTGCTGCCAGTCGCGGACCTGCTCCTTGTTCCACTCGTCGCCGGTGATGTTGCGCCGCCACGACACCAGGTAGTAGAACCCGGGACCGTTGTGCTCGATTTGAGGCATTTTCTACAACAAACAATAACATTTATTAATATGATAGTAAAAAAGATGATATTATTTTGGCGATTTTAATAATGACTGCCTCGGTGGTGTAGTTGTATTACGGCATGACTGTAGTGCTGAGGTCGAGGGTTTGATCCCCCGGTCGGGCAAAGTGATTATTGGGTTTTTCTACACAATATCAACCCGGCGTCTAGAAATGTGCCCGGTAAATGGTAAGAGGCCCACCCTCTATTATATGGGACCATAGTTGGTGAAATGTGGGTGTATTACACCTCTGCCTACCCCTGAAAAGGGAAAAAGGTGTAATGCTATTTATGTAAGTATATATTTTAATAATGTGTATGTTGAAAGTAGTTTCGACGATTATAATGGTATCGATAGCAGTATCGATATTTATAATGTGGATACTGATAAAATAAAACTAATCAAGTGTGCGTGATACTGACCGACCAAGAGATGACCATGTTGGTGGGGTCGGAGCCTTCGCCCTTGACGTTGTCGGGGTTCTTGTAGGGCACGTCGGGCTGCGTGGTGCACACGTCCGAGTGCGACGACGGACTCGACGGACCGATCTTGTTCACTGCGATCACTCTGGAATAAATTATTTCATTTATAATGTATGAAAACTTTATTTGATCAGAATATTGTTCGTTGTTTGTTATATACTGGTAAACTAATAGAATAAAGAAGTTTATAGAGGGTGTTCAAAAAAAGGGTATCAATAATAACTTCCACATAAAGTGGCGATAATGTTGGAGAAGAGAACAAAAACAAATATTTTTCTTAGGTTAAGCTAGAATATGACAGCTATGTGTTGTGTGTGTGTGGGGGGGCGGGGTGTGTCGGTGTGTACCGGAAGGTGTAGTTGGCCCAGGGGCTGAGCTGCACGGTCCAGGAGGTGTCGATGGCGGGCACGTGTTCGGCGGCGGGCGCCCAGGAGTCGGGCGTGAAGCTGGTGTTGTAGTGGATGGAGTAGCGCAGCACGGGCGCGCGGTTGTCGCCCATGGAGCGCCAGCGCAGCGTGGCCGTCGCCGCGCCGCACTCCACGCCGTCCAGCGCCGGGGGGTTCGGCTTGTCTGCACCACACAGTACACACACACTACATACTACACTTCATCGTCACTACATAATGCATTTTTTTTTATTGCATTGAATGAAGAGACGAGCATGCCGTTCGCCTGATGGTAAGCGATACGACCACCCATAAACAGTCGCAACACCATCCAGCACATTGACTTACAAAGTACTGAGTGGCATTCCACTGCGCTCGTCATCCTGAGACATACGATGTTAAGTCTCATTATGTCCGGTAGTTATACTGGCTACAATGTCCTTCAAACCGAAACACAACAGTGCATGCACACTGTTGCTTGGCGGTAGAAATAGACATTGCGGTGGTACCCACCCAGACGGCCTTTTACATAATGAGAGACCTACCACCAGTACATAGTACATATTCACATCACCTATAGGTACCAGATGTCAAATAGGACCCCATACTTCGAGTACCAGATCAAACAAAACATGATCCACAAATACTCGTCGAGTGTGATGTTCTTCGTTCATAATAGCCGCAGATCAAGAATGTTGATGCGATGTGACAACCATACGAACATTAATAGTTAATACGAGATTGCTCTAGGGAATCTTGGAACCATCTTTCATGCTTCACAAATATCTCATGTTTTTTTTTTTTTTTTTATAATGGCATTTGTGTTCACATTTTGCCAATGTCAAGTTTGGTTTGTCTATTTTATTAATTGTTATTATCTGTAGTATATCGAAGTGAAGCAGTGGCTACCTTACCAAGACTTTATCGAGGAGTATTGGCAGCAACAAAAAAAAACACTTGATTAGCACAATTATTTCAATTCACTTCATTTGAGCTCTATAATAGAACTATATTGGATAATATACCACCATAATTATGCAATATAACACTAAATATCACCGAAATAATGAATTAAAACAAGAGCACCTCATGACACTTCCAAGTTCCCGCCAAAACTGATCTCATAATGTTAGACTGATACCCGGTATAATCTTTGGTCATAATCAACATATACACACCTTGCACGGTAAGAGTGGCCTGCGCACGCGCCTCATCGATCGCGGTCTTGGCGATGCAGGTGTACTGTCCGGAGTCAAGCTCGGTGGTGTCTGAGATCAGCAGCGAGTAGTCATTGGTCATGTGGAAGCGAGGCTGGTTCTCGAAGTCAATCAGCTGCCCGTCGTTCAGCCACACGATCGTCAGCTTGAGTGAGTCGTCCGCGTTGGCATTGCATCGGAACGTGGCGGACGAACCCGCGGCTACTTCATAGTCTTCTGGCTTATCGGTGATCACGGTGCGTTCTGAGAATAACAATGGTGATGGTTATATTTTGACACATTATTCGGTATACAAAAGCAATGATAGTCGAATATTGCAGTCATCTGCTATTGGTTGAAAAGCAAGTGAATATCTTACATCTTCCAAAAAAATATTTAGAACCATCTCTATTAGAGAATAAAATATGGAAAAAATATTACAATATCGTAAATTTTACTAAATATTCTAGATAGTACCATATAATTGAATAATCTGTCTTATACAGTTGTTCATAAATCATAATTAATTATAATATTGTTTCACGCGCAACTTACTCTTGACGGCGAGAGATCCGAACGCCGACTTCTCTCCGAACTTGTTCTTGGCGTAACACTGGTAGTTGCCGACGTCTGTGAACGACACGTCGCGGATGACCAGGTCACCCTCCGACGTGATGTTGTATCTATCAACACATTTTCATCAGTTACGGTTATAAGAATAATGGGGCTAGGCACAGATGAGATGAGTAGGAATAATCGGATTCGGAGTAAATAGTGTTATTGTAGATGATAATTATTATTGGATCTATAACGCCGGATCAGCTACAAATTACTTGGAAAAATACTTTTATCAATGGAAATAGTGTTATCGGAGATGAGAATTATTTAACCGATAGGGCGGAGGTAGTTTCAGATAAATTGGAAAAAATACTATTAATATTTCCAGCTTAGTAGAAAAATCTAATTCCACCTTTTTATAGTCTTACTAGCTGACCCGGCAAAACGTTGTTTTGCCATATAAATTATTTTAGTAGAAAAAAATGTAAAATTTAGGGTTGTATGTATATTTTAATGCCACATCATAAAAAAAAACTGTCCGGAAAAAAAAAATTGGGGTGGATCACCCTTATCACCTTTACACAACCTATTCTCAGACCTACCACATGTGAATATAAAATTTCATCAAAATCGGTTCAGCCGTTTCGGAGGCGTATGGTAACAAACACTGTGACACGAAATTTTTATATACATAGATATTTATAAAAAAATTATCCCTTACAAAATAGTAAAAAAAGACAGAGCAGTTCATAACATTGTTAAGGTATCGAAAGAAGTAGGACATGCCATTAGTCAACTATTACAATTTGTGTGAAATGGGTCGATATAATTTTTTGCACAAATTTAGGTCAACCAATTTTTATTACGTACTTACTACTTATTATATGGTGGCATAAACGATTGCTGCAGTGTATTCGAGGAAAATACTTGGGTCATCGATTTTCCATCAACTTTTTGTATTTTATTATCGAACTAGGGCTTTGTGGTAAGTTAACTTTTTATTGTGTGTATCAATGCTTGGCGACATATTTAACATGCTTGTGCAGTAACCGTAACGCTCACGATGAAATAACGATCGGTATTTGCAATAATTATGCGTCAGACTTGCTAGCTGAATTACAAATATATTATTACTAGCATTGCGCGCGGCTCCGCCCGCGTGGAAAAGTTTTTCCGGGATAAAAAGTAGCCTATAGCAGGAGTAATGTAGCTTCCTATTAGTGAAAGAATTTTCAAAATCGGTCCAGTAGTTCCTGAGATTAGCGCGTTCAAACAAACAAACAAACAAACTCTTCAGCTTTATATATTAGTATAGATATGAATGTTTCATATAATAATATATTTGTACATTAAATTTTTTATAAGCAACATCAAATATGAAATGGCTTACATAAAATACCACCTAAAATTGGTTGAATATAATATACTTTTTCAAAATATTGGTATGGGTAAGAACATGTAGTAGAGTATCGTTATCTCCCTCGCACGCTCGCAACATAATAGCGATGACGTCATTGCAGCGACAATGCATTCTTATTATTCGTCACTTAACTTATACATTTCTTTTCTTAACTTAAAATTTTGAGTGACACGTTTTTACATTTAAAATATTCGGTTTCATTACCCTATTTGTGCAATTAGTTCTATGCCATTTAATCTTACGTCGACGACGGTACACAGATTCTATTTAATTGTTACCATAGAGTAAACTAACAATAAATAAAGCGTGTAAAATAGTCGTTTACCCCGCCCAAAATGAAGCGTATAAATCCGTAGCGGGAACGAACGGTTAATCTTATTAAGCCGACTTAGGATTTTTATAGCAAATCCTTTTTTAATTACGAGGGTCGGTTACCCCGTGTCTATAAACGGCTACTGGGATCTCGGTAAAGGTCAACGCTTTAAAATATCAAAGGGGATGTGTATTGAGTAAATTAATTAAACGTATCTGGAGCGGTACGATAGATTTAAAAATAAATTGTTGCATGAGTAATGAAGTATATTTATGTGAATTCAAATACATCGAGCCCAGGGCCGTTCCTTAATTTATCGACCCAAATTCTATTTAATTCGTATGGTTACGTTTTTTAATCCGGCAAAATGATTAACATTAACAGTCAACGTAATGTCAACAAACAAGAGATTCTCGACCGTTGCGTGATGAAAATTTTCGCCATCCTCTCTATTACTATTTAGGCATACTAAAGTAACACAACGCAAGTAAATTAAGAGAATACTGACTTCCCCCCAGTGATGTCGACGTCGTCTCTCATCCACTTGACGATTGGCTTCGGCGCTCCGAACACTCTGCACTTGAGCACAGCCTCGGAACCGTCCACCTTGGTGAGGTTCTCGGGACCTTCCTTGATTTCAGGCGGGATCGCTGTCAATAAAAATAAAACGGTAAATATTTTAAGTAGTATAACCCGCGCGCGATCCGAATGGGATACGACCTTTTGGAACTGACACAGCACGGTAGCGTGGGCAAACTCACGCTAATGCTCGAGAGATACAAATTAAATAAATACAAAAGATTTTGTAGATTTTTATATAACTGTAATTACTTAATACAAATATGCGTATTTTATATACATGTACAATAGTATAGGAGGAGAAAATCTACTGAAATAACCACAATTTTTGGTTTTACATAACAATAATAATTAAGAAGAATTTAATTCATGAATTTAAATTCAGAAATTTACGAACGCTACTTCGGTCGGGAATTGTAATATTTTATTTACTATGACATGGTTCCATCCCATTCTGATCGTACGCGGATTATATATTATTTATACAATAACATTATCTTATTACATTTTTCATTATCTCCCTCTAATATAGAGACGGAGCAACATACTTTTTCACGCATATTGAAGCATGGATTTAGATTATACGGCCGGCCGCCTACTAGCAACCCCTGGAGGTTCCCAGTCCGGGTAAATTGGGTTGAAAAACATTATTAACTTTTCTTTGGAAATTCTATTCTATAAATTCATTTCTTTGGAATGATAATACGTATAACAATTATAACATTGTGCATAAAATCTGAAATGATCTTATACTAATTAAATATTTAGTTGTTTGTGTATTATTTTGCCAACCCGCACTAGGCCAGCGTGGTGGACAAAGGCCTTGACCCTCTCAGTTGTAGAGGAGGCTCGTGCTCAGCAGTGGGCAGTATATAATACAGGGCTGGGTATGGTATGGTATTATTTTTAATACAATAATTAATTTAAACGCACGCGAAAACTTACTCATTTAAGTACACGCTCTTATGAAATCGAAAAAAAATGACAGCAAACAAAAATCAGGTAACAGACGCGTACGTTGATGAATGGACATAGTGTTCGGGCGTAGATTCGGCGCGTGTCGTGGGCGTGCGAGTGGCCACCGCCACTCGTCAGGATGTGTCCAATAGAACCGCCCGCTAGCCTTGCTGGCTAATGCTAACGACATTGATTTTCTCTTCACTCATTAAAGTATCATCATACCGTTATTATCCATTACGTTGGTTCATTGGTCACTCTAAGAACAGACAATATGGCATACTTACCAAATTTTTCTACATATTTTTTGTGTTCCAGTTTAAAGGATTTTAAAGTCAGTGTAAAAGCTGGGAATCTTGAACTATGGGTATAGTCTCAGTATAAAAACCACACTGTTCAGAGTATAGCATCGTGTAGTACAATTTTTTATCGAAGTAGCTAATTTTAAAAAATAAATTATACTCTATTTTTTCGTACTGGATTATTTAATACGACAATAGGTAAGTTTATGAATGGCACGAGATTAAAATAGATAGATTCGACTGCAGCGTGAATAACCCCGCTAAACGGTCTACCAGTGTCTCTCAGACATGTGGACATGTCAAGTAGCAACTCTGGTGTTAAATTTGGTTAGTGAGATTAATGGAGATTCAAAAAACCCATCTCCCTTCCCAATTCCCATTACTCTTTAAAGGTCGGTAACGCACTATCAATCGTGCTGTCTATGCGGCTGTTCATAGCCGATGCTACTTCGTATAAATTGCCATATTCTTTCATCTCTGTATCACCCAAATATTGACTGTTAGAGAATGCCTCGGGTATTAAGTCTACCTGTATATAATTACTGTACATAAAGTTTAAGTAAATAAAGCATAAAAAAGAAAACTTAATCATCACTAGTAGGGGTAATCGTCACCAATAATTTCATAGACATTCGTCTCCGGAGCACTTTGAACTGTCACATCCGCATAACAAGTGGCATTATTACTTGAACACATTTTAGATGACAAATGGACAGCTGTCTTCAGCCTAATGCTGCATAGTTGCATGTCCAATAGAAGTCAATTTGACTTTCATATTATAATTTTATATGTAGGGAGAGTACTAGCATATTATGCTATTATAATTTTAGTTATAGAAAAAAAAACGATTGTTGTCATGACAAATTAAATGCTCACTCCCATATTGCCCAGTAGGTACGTCTCGTACTTACTACAATATTTTTTAATCTAATTTATCACTAAGATACAAACTCCACTAAGAACATTTTTGCTCAAATTAAAATTCTACCTTTAAAACAAAAGAAGGTCAATTCGTAATTATAATAGATGTTCACACAAGGAACTGCCCAGAGCGTATACAAAGCTCTCTCTGATATTCGCTCCTGTAAAAAGCTACGGCCATACTTCACACAGACTGTTGCCACTAAAGAAGCAGCTAAACTTAGCCACGTCATCTCTGCTAAACACCTGCCCGTTACCATTATCATGCGTAAATATTACCACACAGCAAAACAAACATACCATCGCGGTAATAAATCAAACCGAGCAATCACAGATCATCGGCCGCCAATTGCGCACGTTTTGAGTTTTGATGGTAGGTGCTAACATATTGTGGGACGGTGTGAATTAGACAACGTTTATTGTTCAAACAAACTGTCTTGATATGGTTATTAGTTATAACGTTTAGTTTTTTTTTTTTATGGCATTGAATGACGTGACGAGCATGCCGTTCGCCTGATGGTAAGCGATACGACCGCCCATAAACAGAAATAACACCATACAGCACCTCGAGTTACAAAGTACTGTGTGGCATTCCATTGCGCTCCTCATCCTGAGACATAAGATGTTAAGTCTCATTATGTCCAGTAGTTACACTGGCTACAATGTCCTTCAAACCGAAACACAACAGTGCATGCACACTGCTGCTTGGCGGTGGAAATAGACATTGCGGTGGTACCCACCCAGACGGACTCTTACATATGAGAGATCTACCACCAGTAAAGTTTAGTATTTGTATGTCGTTTGCGATTAGGATTTAAATGATGGTAGTCAATATAAAATTTTGCGATGAAAAGTATCTATACTTTTCATCCGGAATTCGAATATATTTAAATTTGCCGACCATAAAAAGCTAAATTTGTATAGTATGTATATTTAACATCTCAATAGCATCAATGCTCAGTAAATTTTACAAATACTAAGTTCAATACTGACCGAATAATTCTTTTCAATACTCTAAACCTTAGTAGTATACATTTATCAGACCAAAAGCCGAAATAACCAAATTTTTTTACTCTTATTTTTTTTTACAAAAGAGGTCCCTACAATGTAGCTGCATTCGTGACTGACAACACAGCACGTAGAAAACAACCAGTACCGGGAACAAAAACTCGTCTGGGATGGATGACATTTCTAGGTTACACAGACCGATGCAAGTTTCTCGCCTCGTGCTCAGACATCCTTTTTGAAATACTTGGCATAAACACGCCAAAGGCCATGCAGATATGTAACTACTGTATTGTTCTTTGAGTTTATTTTACAGTGATAAAGCGAGCTTATCACAATTGACAATATCGAGCGTTAACCATGATCATGCACAAATATTCAAAACATCATACAAATATTCAAATTACCTCTAAAGGATCAAATGTAAAATATCGCCCATTTTATTTGTAATACACTGCACTTCAACATAAACAAAAACACTGTCCGTCCATCAAGCCTCCCTTGTTACAAAGATTCAAAGGCAGGATGAATATCCAAGTCATTTTATATCAGCACACCGTTGCTAAGAGTTCCTCTTAAATTATTACATGTAGGGGCATTGGGGATGGGGTCGTAGATAGAACTGAATAAATGATAAACAAAACAGAAACAAAGAATGAATAGACTTGCATTTTTAGGCAGCCAGTTTAAATGGCAAGGGCTACAGAAGGGGAATCACTAATGGATTGTCGAAACTAATCTGGATATAAATGAGACTAGAATTTTAAAACCTAAAGCCGACAGACGAGTAAATTGATCAGCTCATGATAAGTAATCAGTACCAACGTTGTTCATGTATGTATCGCGAATCATGGATGAGTTGCTTACCTTGTAAAAAAATGGTTGGTTCTAGGACGGTCACTATAATTCGGTTGTATGCCAGGCGATGGTAGCAATCCGGTCAGTACAAGTCATTCGTGCAGTAGACAAAACCAGCTATTGTTTTAAGTACAAAAAAAGAAAGAAGAACCAAGTTTGTAACACCTTGTTCGATGCCCAATCGTGCAGTAGATAATTTGGCTAACGATCAACTCGTAAAAGTAACACAAGTAGCAGTAAAACGGTCAACGCTTTAGTACTTGCAACTGGTTTCAATACGGATGGGTAAATTTTAAGTACTAGGTCATTTAAAGTGGAGCATAGATACAGCCACACTCCCGGTCTGGGAATAAAGGAACGTTTTCATTCTTTTCATCGACTTGTTACATTAACGTTGTACGAGTCTAGCGCTCTAGGGCAGCGGGAGCTCGGAGCGCTCCCAAAGTGGGAACGAGTGGTTGCAATTACCCCAATGGCTCTTCATATTTCTTAATGCATTGTTTGAAACAAAGAAATAGGAACGCTTCATTGCACAATCTTGCCTGAAGGGGGAGCGGCGATTCTTTCTTACGGCTGTATTTAGCTGGTTCTTTCGTAATTAAATTCTGAAAACGGTTCTTTCGTGAAATGGTAAGCTGGCAAATTAAACATAATTGACATTGCTTTGTTAACAAATAAGAGAATATTTAAATCACTTAATTTTTTTCACATAGGCTAAAGCGTTGATTCTTGAGCGATGCGCAGCCATGTATAGATGGCGGAACTGTATGCTGCCAAAAATATCGATGCTTGCATGTTACTCATAACGCTGTCACACACTTGCGTCACTCGTGCTTTGGTCGCACCACCTATACCAAACTTGATTCCTACACGGCTTGTGCCCAAATCTAAAATGGGTGTACTAATATTACTAAGATTGCCATTCACAATTAGATCCTCACAGCACCGGACTCAATAAGTCCAGTGCAATTCCAGATTAATCCGGAAATGGGAAGCAATTCCTTTGTCTCCGCGGTCCCCTGCGGCCTGTGAATACGTATTGCCGTCGCACCGTGGAATGACTTGCGCTCCCGAAATGCCATTTCACAAACGACGCGATGTTCGGAATCTCATTTCGATTCGAACGTAGATTTCTAACGGTACGAGCATGTATGATAAGAGAATCCTACTGATATTATAAACGCGAAAGTTTGTAAGTATGGATGTATGGATGTCTGGATGTTTGTTACTCTTTCACGCAAAAACTACTGAACGGATTTCGATGAAATTTGGCACACGGGTAGATTATGTCCTAGTCCTACTGATATTATAAACGCGAAAGTTTGTAAGTATGGATGTATGGATGTCTGGATGTTTGTTACTCTTTCACGCAAAAACTACTGAACGGATTTCGATGAAATTTGGCACACGGGTAGATTATGTCCTAGATTAACATATAGGCTACTTTTTATCCCCGGAAAATATAAAGCGGGACATTTATCCCGGAAAAACTTATTCACGCGGGCGGAGCCGCGAGCAAAACCTAGTATAACCATAATTGTTTGTATTGAAACTATACCATATTGAGGGCACGTAAAAATGAATGTGTATGTAAACAAATAATTCTAATTATCAAATTATGCTTGCGTGAAGGTCTCAATTACGCTAAATGCAACAAAGATAATTGAAAAACGGGTGGATATTTATTTGTATATGGTTTACCTTTTTCTGAATATGGTTAAAAGGAAATTTTGATAATATTTTCTTTTACAAGTTGAGTCATTGATATTGGCAAATACTTATACCATAATATGATTTATGGGAGCTTTATCTAAGGGGAATATTGAGATTGGTAAACAGCATTTGTACGGCAGACAAAAGACCTTTTAAATATTATCTCTCCACTTACATCAATAAATTCTTCAGTCGCTCAAGCGTAGCCAGGAACGACATAAACTTACAAAATATAAAAGACATAATTTCGATAAAGGCCTTACAAATAAACTTCATCCCCTTATTGAAGGACTTACTTCTTAAGACCCCTTAATATTTCTACAAGAATTACTAATCCATAAACATTTTCATTCAATGAATAAATATATTGCCTATTTCTGCAGTTTTTAAGAACAGAGTCGAGGCAAGATATTGGAATAAATGTAATAAATCAAATATAAATACAATAGGGGCGGAAATAAATTCAAATATGCCGATAATTTATTTCTACCCGCCTACAGAATAGGGTTGACACCTACTTATTAAGAATGTGGCATTTTGTTTGTGTCATCATTAATTTATACTTTAACATATTTACACAACAAATATTGTGTAAAATGTAGTAGAATATAAATTAATTCTATAGAATATAAATATTAATGAAACCATTATACTATGATTAGCACAAACAACATGTTTTTTTACAAATAAATATTTATTTTCATCACTTAAATGCCCTTATTTATATTCAAGAACTTGATTAGATTCAATTTAGTTTCTTGATCTTCAGAACACGTCCTTGTTGCTCAAGATTGGAATATGTTGATCATTCTGCATTCTACTTCATCACTGGACCAATATAAAGGTAGACAATACACATGTTTCGGCTATGTCTATTCATAGAGATTCATTTGTTGTAATCATTTATTCATTCATTTCTATGCATAGTTCATTTATATGTCGCCTTATTCACCTATGACTTCATGTTTGGCATAAGAAAAAGTCAGATTTCCTCATTTGAAAAATATTGGCAATAAGTGGCAACCCTAGTTCAACGAGCTTTTATTGAATTCCGCTCGAATTGTGGACATATCGGATGAGACGCGCCGGGTTGATGAACTTTACTCAACGAAATTCGAGTAAAAGTAAGGGAATACCGCACTTAAGGGGTCACCATCCCCCCACCCTCATATTGTTACGTTCATTCATCAATATCCTTATAATAGTGGCCATTAATCGCCTCATTGGTGCGGTGATGTGCATTTATGCAGTGAAACGCGAGGTAACGGGTTTGCTTCTAAAATCAGACAATTAAAATTCGTGTAAACCGATTGGAAAAAAGACATGTTGTCGGAATTAGAATTTGTGCGTGATATTGCGATAGGTTCGCGAATTAGAATTTGTGCGTGATATTGCGATAGGTTCGCTTTCTATCATGTTACGGGACGCACAAGTTCAGCGTTAGTGTGCGAAAATTACGCCTCTACCTAACCCTTCGACGATAGAAGCTTGAGCTTGTTTTATCTAATCTAATGGCCATTGTATTGACAAGATTTTGATTTGATAATTAATAGAGAATTCCAACCATTGTCAACATTTGAATCGAATTGTAAACTTAAAATAATTAACTATGTTTTAAATTATACGGATTCAATATAATATTTCCGTTTACATGGTAATTCAACTACTGTAACTATTAACTTTAAAGCAAAATAAAATTCATAAAAACCCTAGTAAAAAATCAAATTTTATCTGCCAAACATCGCGTTACAATCCCATCCCCCGATACAAAAACTTTAATCCCGAACAATACTGTCCCGCATATAAAGTAAAAACCGCAGATATAGCGTTTCACCCCAAACGAGCCCGCCCCCTACACATCCCGGGGCTGAATGGAATTTCAGGTAGACACCGCGCGGTCACGGCATAGCGCAATCAATGCAGCTGCAGTTTGTGATTGTTACAAAAAGAGCTGTGTTACAAATTGATCTTTTTTTGACAGTCTTTATATATATTTTTTGTTATAAAGTAGCTTATCTTTAGTAATATACTGTTGGGAAGATTGTATATTTGTTTGAACACGCTAAACGCTGAAGCCTGGAACTATTGCTCTAAATCAGGGATTATTTAGGCGCTCCAGGCAAAAATTATACTGGCCGCCCTTTACATTAACACCATAAAAGTCATGAGCTAGTTATTCATGGTCATTTTTTAAGACTTTCTTTTAGAAACCACGGCGCCTTCAATTTTGTCGTTCTGAGAATTTGCTGCCTCATCCCGGGAACGGACTTTAAGCAGTCAGAGCCGGGATCAGAACCTAGTAAATGAAGTAGACCTCAGCATACTGAGTACCTCTGCGCCAAATTATACGAAACATCTGTAAGGTTTTATGTAAGTTTTATGATAAAGTAGTTCAGAATAAATACTGGATTAAAATTTCCTATTGTACCCGATATGAAAGCTCTTGGTGATTTTGAGTAAAATGCTTCTAGGCTGCTAGTTCTACAAGTATTGTTCATACATACAAATAGCAGTCTCAGCTTGCGTGATTAGCGACTATCCTTATTGTGTTTCTGATAATTCATTGAAGGGGCGCTACATATGGCTAGGGAAATGTAACGCCCTTATTACTATGAGGTACATTCCTCCCTTTCTAATTCCTAAACCGCTGATTTCTCAATCATCAAAATTGTATGTCCTTAAAATTACTTATAATTGAAGAGTTTCTTATTGGCTGTTTGCATTAGTATTGACAACTTTGCCAATATATGTTATATGTTAATTTTGCCAAACATATTAGTTATTAAATTATAATGAGCAGATTGAGTTTTATATAATGCAAATGCGTTATAAAGAGTCAGGATTAAAAATGTCAGATTATAATAATAATATACTATTTGAATTTGAATATACTATAGAACAGCATATTATAGTACCAATAATATCGCTACCAAACTTATCTCAGGGTGACTGCAGTAAGTAGCATGTGTCATTTTGAGCCGTATAACTCACAGATTCCGTGACGTATCTCTACCACTAAGAAGCATAATTTTGCGGTTAAGGCGAGAATTAGGTTCGTACCGTAATATTGCAAGTATGTTCATTTGATTTACAGAAAAGTTGGCAAAATTATTATTTAACATATAAGGAAATAGACAAGCACGCAGGAAGTATAGAGGAAATATTCATATCGACATATTATAACTACCATGTCACGGCCGCGGGATGATGCGTGTATTAGAGTTCCGCACACTAAACGTGGAAGACAGAGCCCAGTGGGCTTAGAATGTGGCAAAAGAACACGAGACGATTCCGTTTCATTTTATTGGGTTTGGTTGAGAGACTGACGTATTAGTCTTCGCTCATTCACAAATATCAAAATTAAACCACATCGTCTTATGTGTTGCGTTTTTTTGTTACATTCTAGGCCCACTGAGTCGTTGTGTGTTTATCACACTTACGGGAGACATTGCGTTTTAGGTATATTTGCCACATGTAACTGTTTCAAGCGCACACGTCCTATTAAATCTGGAAAACTTGAAATCTAAAGTTATACATCTAAGGAATAATCCAGTCCTATAGTTTTGTTTAAGCTTTTTGAGGTTACCTACCCAGACTGGGGAGGCGGGAAGGTTATATAAAGGAAGCATTTTCGACTAGCCGCCGCGCCGTCTGCCCCATGCTATGGCACTACTAGGGCTGCCACATACATGAAGTTGTATATCCAAAAACGTTTTATGTTTTATCTCCCTCGTCCGACTTGCAAACTACAACATCCTTTGAACATTAACTTAGGTAATACGTCAATCTCGTTAAACATCCCGGGTTGGTCCGGATACATCCCACTGACATGGATTATATAAGTCTGGGGACTCAACAGCTCTACCCACGACTCTACTACATGTAATCGTTTGTCTGTTTTTGTATAAACTTCCATACTTATCCTCTCCATACTATTCCTTACTTATCCAGTGATCGAGAGGCCTCCGCGACGTGACGTCCTCTCAGCACTCGCCTATGAAGATGACCTACTTAATAGGTTGAAACTGGTCGGCGAATCTGATCAAGAATACGTGAGTAAAACCGTGTTTGTAAACTAGTAATTCCATACTCATATTATAAATTCGCAAGTAACTGACTTTCTCTTCACATGTTACCCTTGCACGGTTGAACTACTGAACCGATTTCGATGAAATTTGGTATGGGGATAGTTTGAGACCCTCGGAAGGATATGGCTGACAAGTCTCCTGTTTATGCGAGGAAAATATATAGAGGGATTTTTATCCTTGAAAAACTTCATTACGCAGGCGGAACCGCAAGCAAAATGTAGTATTTAGGTAACTCACAAAAATCGGTACGGAACCATTAAAGTTATTTTTTTATTTCCACAGTCGGCACAAGGCACGTTGAGGTCGTGTATGACATCATGCGCGTTTATTCTCGTACCTACGACTCCTTTGACAATATCGCCATAAAGTTTATTGGTTATGCGTTCCATTGAGCGTGAGTGTATCGATAATCGGATTTTATTGAGACAAAAAATTTGTATGCTGGACTGTCGTTTGGATGTTCCACAATTATTTGGTTTAGAGTGTATTTCGATAGGAAAATATATATAAACGAATGATTTTAAATTTTATTTATTGGAACGAAGTTCCTTATTGCGCGTTGTGAAAGGGGGCTGGACGGAAAGTTGTCACGACACTTTTTGCTATTATCTTACTAATATGAACCTTAAATAGACTGCCTCAGTGGCGTAGTTGTATTACGGTACGACTGCGATGCTGAGGTCTCGGGTTCGATCCCCGGGTCGGGCAAAGTGATATTGGGTTTTCTACTCAGTATCAGCCCGGAGTCTGGAATTTGTGCCCGATATGGCGATAGGCTCGCCCCCTATCACATCATGGGACGGAATACGTACGGCGAAAAGTGGGTGCACTAGTTGCACCTCTGCCTACCCCTTCGGGGATAAGGGGCGTGAGTGCGTGTGTGTGTGTGTGTGTATGAACCTTAAATACAATGCGTAGAAGCTATAATTCTTGAAACGAGTATATTTTTATTTATTTTATTTATTAAAGTCATTAAAACCATTTCTTACTAATCTAATATGAACCTTAAAAACATTGCGTAGACGCTATTTCCCCAGCGTTGGCACGGCACGAGTACAAAAGAATCGAACGTAACATTCTTTTTTCAAATTTTGTTGATTTATTCTACTTTGGTTACTGACATTTATCAATAACAAGACTAAACGTGCTTTGCTCGCGTTTAAAAATCTACTTTATGTGGTAAGCGTAAGATCGAATTTGTGTTTAGTCAATCAAAATTTGTGATAAAAATGCTATGCAATAGCTTTACCGCGGTAGTCTCCGAGTGCCACACGTATTTATTTGTTTTTTCTCTAGAAACTTATGTATTGGAACGGAAATAGGAAAATATTTATATATTTATATATATACACACTCTGTTACATAAATAAAATTTTATTACAATTCCTTCACTAATTAATCGAAAGGAACTTCGTTCCATCCGGGTGTCCCTTGACACCTCTCATTGCTTTTTTATTATAAAATAACAGTTTATATATTCATTACTTTTTAACATCACACGCAACTCGATCAAGTATTTATGAGATCTAAAAACTCATCTAAAAAATGCCTGAATGAGTTTAAAATTTGTTTTATTGAGAATTATATAATTGAGGCCGATTTTTCCATCGTCAGATAATATCTGTGAGGTGTTCAAATAACTTTGACATTTTCACGTACCGTACTTTAATCTACAATCTGTCACTACTGTGTACTGTTTACTGGTGGTAGGTCTCTCGTATGCGAGGGTCCGCCTGGGTAGGTATCATCGCAATGTCTTCTACCGCCAATCAGCAGTGTGCATACACTGTTGTGTTTGAAGGACATTGTAGCCAGCGTAATTACTGAGCATTATGCGACTTAACATCTTATGTCTCAGGGTGACAAGCGCAGTGGAGTGCCATGCAGTTTTTTGTAATTCAGAGTCCTGTGCGGCGTTGCTACTGTTTCTGGGTGGTCGTATTGCTTATAATCAGGCGAACGGCATGCTCGTCTCGTCATTTAAGTGCAATAAAAAAATATGACAAATTAAATTTATCCGACATCAAGTTATTCTTAAATCTTAAGTCGTACTTTGATAAATGCAGTCTATTTTTCAGATAATGTAGATACATCAGTCATTCCCTGAAGCGGTTACATAGCGTACGACAAACACAAAACCGTGCCATATCTTTATGTAAAGTTCTATTGTTATGAAGCTTAGCGGCGACTCATGCAAAACACGTTATTTTAACGTTAGCATTGTTCAAAACACTGATATGTCAGGTATGTATCCTCGGAGGGGTAGACAGAGGTGCAACGAGTGTGACGATATTCTTGGAGTTTAATTTTGTGCCATGATGTGATTCAGGGAGAGGCTATCGCTCTAAGGTATACCCGGATTATAACATACAATGAATCAAATCAAGATGTTTGTACGCAAATCATGATTGGTCACCGCGAGAATCAAACCTCGATTTGATAGTCTATATTGCATGAATAACCGACATTTCTTGATAACACAAGAAAACATGCTATTTATAACAAACATGTTTACGGGAGCGTGTAGTTTGAGAGCCGGCCGCGTGACGTCACGGCGCGAGTAACGGACCTCCATCCGAGCCGTCATTCGCACCGGATATGGACGCGCGCTAAACTCAACGCGAACAAGCTGACATCGTGGACAAGTATTTGGAACGGTTACATACGAATTCAGTATACAATTTCGCCTTTCACATCCAGAATAGAAAGAAAAACAAATAAATAGCGCCGTTTGCGGATAGTATTTAGTATCGATAATTGGGATATTAACAATAACTGGGTCACACGGTAGTTATACCAACGTCTAAGACGGGAATAACGCCGGTTGCGAATGTTATTAAAGAACAAAAGTAAAGAAAACCTTTACCGTCACTACATAGTAAATGATGACCGATTCCTATAAACATCCACAATATCCGAGGAATGATCGATGCGTTGTCGTTAAGGTAGGTAACAGGGTCTATTTTAGAAGGTGCTTTCACACTGAAATTTGTTTGTACATGTAAATCAACAAAACGCACCTTTAGGACGAAAACGACACAATTCAAAAAAATCGTAAATTGAGTTATCGTCATAAAATTTCTTAAAACGAAATTTTCAATAAAACAATAGTTCAAACACCGCCATATTCAAGCGGTAAAAGGACAAAACTATTATATCGGTCCCTTTTTTATTATATTTTCATAAAAAAGGGACCAGTTTTAAGTCATTTTATGACGATAACCTAATTTTTGATTTTTTGAATTGCGTCGTTTTCGACCTAAAGGTGTGAAAAATAGCCTGCCTAGAGCCCATAGATTTTTAAAGTCCTCAGAAAGTCGGAAAATTCGAGAAATTCTCATCTTAGTCGAGTGTCCTTAAATATCTTTAATGAGTGGGAAGCAGCGGGGCGTGCTAATATTAGACACAATTAGGAGCGCTTGCCTCCTACGGGAATACCGGTCGAGGCAAGTTACAAACAATAGGGCTGCCTATTAGTTCCTACTCATAAGACGACCGACCGATCATTTTGTTGCGCTTGCCTTTATAAGTTTCATTTTATTAAGAAAGTAGGAAGAGCAATACAACAAAAATAATTTTGTAAATGTAGGCGAATGCACATTGTACACCGTTATTTTATTATTTTTTTGTGTTATGTCCAGTTTTACGTATTTGTACATGCCTGTCCAGGTATTCCCTAAATCCCTTCATTTGGATTTTATCTTATTTCAACGGTAATGTGCGTGCATTAGCTTATATAACTAATCTGACTTTGTACACAGCACAAAAGAATTGAAAAAAAAAAAGAGAAAGAAACAATGAACAATTGATGACAAAAAAAGTAAGCCCGGAGTTTCTTTCTGCCTTTCTTCTTCGGGTCGTCATCGCTTAGGTAGCTAGTGAAAGGCTGGTAGGTTAGCTAGGCTAGGGCCTGTAGTGTCCTCACCGGTGAGGATCGCGACGCGTTCCTCCCATTATTTTAATAAAATGATGTCCTTTTTATATCCCTTTTCCTGCCAGCCCGAGCTGTTTTTTTGTTTTTGTTTATTTCTTATCATAGATTTACTCCCAATAAAAATGTCGGTAGTTATATAAGTGACCATTGGTATTTATAATAATTATTAATATAATCAATTTAATGTATCTTGACTTGTCATAAGTGCAACTATGTTCGCCTACGTGATGAATAAAGTATTTTATTTTATTTTATAAAATTCATAGAATTACAAAAAAAAAGACATTTTCAACGTTAGAAGCGTCAAAATCATTATCATCATCTGCCACAGGAAATCTACTGCTGAACTCAGGTATCCCCTAAAGGTTTCCAGACCGAATTGTTGGAAGCGGCTTGCATCAGGAAAATTCCTAAGATCTTCATCAGGTCGGCTGCCCATGATTGCTGTCGTCGTCTACGGTGTACGTAGCCGTTCCTGATGCACCGAAGAGGATCACCGCGCGGTTTTGATTCGTATGACAGGGTAGGGGTGTTAGGTACGCAGTCCAGCGTGATGCTCGATCGGATGTCATCATTCCCGGACGTCCTAAAGCTCGGTTGTAAGACCGGTGAACTCAACAAAACCGTCAGCCTTTTCCCCAGGACTGCGCGGTATCGATAGTCTCGTTTTCCCCCACGATAAAAAAGTTCCGTCTGTCCATAAATCTATACATTAACTTTAAGTATGTAGTCGTAACCCTAAGTTAAAGTGACATATAATACGCAATGATAACACTTCGTTATGTTTTATCTATCATCTAAAATTATCGTTGGAGAGGCAGCCCTCTTGATATTTTGTCTATTTTAGTCATCATTAATTTAGTTTGGAAACTGTAAATTTTATAGCTAGTCTATGAAGGTTTATGATTTTTATTTTAAACACAACCTTTTTCTAAGTTAATACTTTGACTATTTAGTAAACAGCCGTTTATAACGTTGGTAATTACAAAAACAGTGATTTCATTTTGTTGTTCAAACTGGTCTACGCAGGACATATAAATTTTATCTGACCTATGGAAAAATATATGTACATTTAACTTTTAATACGATGTTTAATATATGTCACATAGTTATTGACACCGGCAAACATTGTCAATATTTCTGGTATTATGAATATTTTATGGCTGGCGACTGACGATGACGATCATTCAAATCTTTGCTCCTAGATTAGAGTGTGACCTTTCTATTTGATCTATATGACAATTTGCGTTTATCAGCAAGCGGTGAAATTGGCCCTTAGTTTAATAATTTCAAGTTATAGCACTGACTTTAATATCATGACTTTAAACATATTGTAAGGATTACATTATTCTGGAATTTATGACAAAAGATGGGTCGATGACACTATGAACCTTGTAAGCCTACGTGGATAAGATTAGCACGAAACGACGATAAAAGTCGTAGGACGAGACATTGTATACCTACAGCAGGATAATGGGATGATTATGATTTAATATGTATTCTTGATTTGATATTATTTTTATTGTATCATACGCGTCTAGATTATCAAATTGTATGATCTAGAATATCTAAATAATTGTCTGTATATTGACACGATAGCATGAATTGTGGTAGCACAACATTCTAGAATGATCAGTGTCCTGGACGGTAAATGATTTTATTTGCACTGTCGATAAGTTACTTTATAAGCAAAATTATACTCTTTCTCTGCCCATATGCTGCCAGTTAATCCTCGTTATCACTTCCCTAGTGCCATATCAAATAATGGGACGATTATAGCCGGTAAAGTGGACGATAGCCTAGTTGAGAATGGAGCCGTCTGCCGAGACACAAGTCCGAAACATGCATACCTGAGAAATCTCCGCCAGCGTGATGGACTAAGGCCGAAATCATCTCAATAGAGGAAGCCCGAGCTTAGAAGTATGTTATAATATAGGGCTGTTGTTCTATAGCTAGTAATGGTGACAGGAGTATGATTCGGGCACGCGCCCGGGTGCTGACGACATCGCTCTGCGGCCCCGCGCCGCCCGCGTTATTCGGTCAAGGCTAACGCCAGGCTAGCTCATGTCGCATGGGATTCCGTTTAGCGTTCCTAGGGTTTATTATATTTGACTATGTACTTTAAGCGAGGTTTCAAGTCGATCCTGAAATATCCTTATTGTAATTTATCCTTCTTAATCAGTAAATAAAGTTTTAAATTTTCATCCGATATTTCCATATGGTAAAAAAATAACAAAACAGGGACATATCCCAACACTGAAATATTTGAAAGTCGGAGAAATTGTGCCTAGAAATGTAGGAAAGCCGTCGTTATAGTTTTAGTTTTAAAGCCCTAACTATCGAAAACACTAAAAACTATATCGGCTCCCTTAAAGCTTAATTAATATGTTCCATAAACTTTATCGGTTCTTAAATCTTGGCATCAAAGTCATCGTAACTCAGAAAACATGTATCGAACAACATACGCCAAGCCCCAGAACCAGTCGGCCTAGACTCTCCTTTGAAATGATACGACTCAAACGTTCGGCTATACATTGTAAGTGTCTTACATAAGGACATTTTTGTATTTTATAGAAAATCATAATTTAAATCGAAATAAAGTTAATACATCTAGGCGAAATAGAATATTCCAATTCGCGAACATTCAACATTCAAATTTATTTCTGGAACCTTATCAATTACCATCAGACGCAACGACAGTCATAAATACGGCCATAAATCGACATTTCCCAAACATAAAACTCCATACAAGTCAATTATCCGTAATGGCACAAAATCCATAGCTTTCCGCGCTAATCTGGCCAAGGCTGTGGCCACTCGATGCGATCTCTAGACCTGTCGTTTACTCTCAGCAACTATAAACATTTCTAGGTCGTCAACCGCGTGCCAACACCAGCTAGGGCGTAAAAACTGTCCTCGATCTGTCCTTGCGGGCATGCAGTTGATTAATGTATCGCTTAATGCGTTTTTGACGCCCCAATTTTATGTAGTACAGTTGCATAATGGTTTACGCGAACGCGAAATCGAATATGGGACGTTGGTAATGGCGAATGCGAAATGTTTTATTAATCTAGTTCAAAAGTACTACATGGAACTTTGAATGTTTTCCAAAAGCGATGACCTCGGGAACTCGAGAAAATCTCAACAGTTGTAATTGGTGAGCCAGTTTGCAATCTAATAAAATACATAATATCTGCAAATGGCCTAATGACTTATTTGTTGTTCCATTTCAAAGAATTGCTGATTTTTATACCAATTTACGAGGAGTCAAAGATAACGCAATGCCACAGAAATTGGAAACGAGTAGTGCCTTATTCCCAATTTTTAACGAATGCGATAAATATTTGGAATTTAAGATTATGTGTCGTAAAAAAAATAATTTTATCTAAAACTATTTCAAAATATAATGTTTTACTTTTAATCTCCTTATATATCTTTTACTAGAAAAAAATCTCGTCTTACTTATTTGGCAAGTACTTCGCAAACATGTTACATCTATAAACGAATATCATACCTTGCCTTGATTGAGAATACTCTCAAGTAAATAATAACATTATTCGTCAGAGGTGTAAAATGAGCACCGGCGGTATCGATTTTAGAGCACAGACAGTCGCGCGACCTACAAGCGAATCGGATGAAATCATACGCATTGCGCAACATGAATGCTAGCTATTGCAAGGATTCTGGTCGTAATGCTATTTACTTATACTTGATGAGGTTAAGTTATTTAATATTTTTATTACGATGGCGCATGAGCTCAATCGGAGGCTGCAGCTTATAATATATATTTTTCGAATGCACAAATATTTTGGGCCTTGATGTTGTGGAACAGATAGCTCAGGGTAATTCCTGATTGTAATCTACCCAGTGGCGTACCGTGGTTGGGGCAGCCCGTCTGGGCGGCACTTTTAGATGGGCGGAAAAATGCGTAAAATATTTTTTTTTTGTTTTGGTGAAAGAGATAGGGTGCACGCGTTTTCTTATTTGTTGAAATGACATTTTTTTGCTGCCATAGGGCGGCAAATTTAGCGGTACGAACCCACGCTACGCCACTGACTCTACATATAAAAAAGACTTGCAAGAGAAACCTCATTAGACTAGACTTTCAGGGCCGGATCAAATAATTCCCATTTATTAGTAAAACTCAATTCCTGTCGCAAACCTGAAATCAAACTAGCCCTGTATTTTTCTGTAAGAAAATTACGAAGGGTATTAATTGTTGTTTATTCGAACATCTAAGTACCCTTACTCTATCAATCACTACAAAGAGTAGAACGCAACGATATTCTTAAAAACAAACCGTTCAATACGTTATGATTTTACTCAAGTGTAAAGTGGCACTTGAGAGAAATGTTTACGCTTTGTCAGAAAGCGACACCGCTCGGTCCGCAGCACCGTGGCCTATACAAACAAATCCGGCGAGCGCACCCGGGGCAAACACTTCCGTGTACCGCGTTCCACCATCACTCTGTCAACAAATGCTGCGAGTTACGTAAGACGTCGGGAGCGCCTAAATATATACAAGTAAATGCTTGAACAGGTGATTGCTTTGTTTTCCGCTCTCGAGTCTCCTTGAATTGTCGTTTATTTCCTTTTAGGCTTTTAAAATATATCATTGTTCATCTTACAACAGATGCAACATGCATATGAAAATAAGCTAGTTTAGTTTGATAAAGAGCTGAGTAAAATATCTTTCAAATCGAATGAAGCAGTACTTGCAAGTTGCTGCAACAGAAATGGGTAAAGTTGGACGACTCACCAGGCGGGATCTAGAAATCAACCACCCATTCGTCGTACAGATTAGTGGAAAGTTTCATATGCGCGATAGTTTCCTAATTATTATAAAAAAATCCTATCGAAAAATCCAAAAAACACTTATAAAAAAGATTAAACAACCATCACCAGTCATTACCCGTGCCAGCGATAATATCTCATAATACACGAGTTCATTAAAATCGTACATCTATGGTTAACCTTAACGAGGCAGAAGTCACCGCACTCCCCGAGCCTCGAGCCACGTTTACCTCCAGCCATCCAAAGTCGATCCCGCAACGGTTCTTAACGACTTAATCGGGTACAAGTCGCGACCGCGCTAACACACAAAACTATACCCAACCTACCTACTTTATACCTTTGAACTTATTTTGAAAAGAGCAACACTTGAGATTATTTATTGATCTACATAAATCAATTATATAAAATTGATTCTTATTTACGGTGAGATATCCACGTGGTTCTGAGTTCGATTCCCAACTTCACGATCAGTTGATCAAAATAATGTGATGACCCACGTGATTTGTAGGATCCTAAAGAGATTTGTCTTATCAAGCATGTGATGCGGATAAAACCTAATACTATTTTAAACTAGCTTTCGCCCGCGGCTCCGCCCACGTGAATGAATTTTCCCGGTATAAAAGTTCCGCTTTACTTTCTCGGGATAAAAACTAGCCTATGTGTTAATTCAGGACATAATCTACCCGTGTGCCAAATTTCGTCGAAATCCGTTCAGTAGTTTTTGCGTGAAAGAGTAACAAACATCCATACATCCACACTTACAAACTTTCGCGTTTATAATATTAGTAGGATTCTCTATAAAGGTTGAGGTCTATATAATGCATTAATTATATGAGACGGGCATATAAATACAACTATGTACAATTCGTCACGTCATCTCAATTGTACAAGAATTAAATGCACAAAATATAGCTCTGTTAAGTTTTTAAAGCCACGTGACATAATCGTTTTACTTTCAACTTTAAGTTAACACAATAAGATTGAAGTTACTTTTTAAGTGTTAAGTGCTTTTCTCGGGCGATAATTAACTATGAGTGACGTGAATGTGGTGTGGAAGTGGTTTCCTAATAAAAGGCGCGGCAGCAGAGCGGCACAACAGGACGAAAGCGAATTAAAACTGTGGACACACGATTACCATAAATATGCACATTGTCTGCATGAGGTGACCACAATTACTGCTTTTGAAAGGAATGGTCCCGTTTTTAGTTCAAACTACAATATGATAAAACCAATGCTATACCATTTTAGCATTATCGCTTCTAATTTCTTTGGATTCCGAAAAAATACTGAACTAAAAATAAACAAAGGGGTGTGTACTGTGTGCTTAAATATTTTTTTCGAAGGATAAATTATACCAGAGTACACTGTGTTAATTAGTGGCATAAGTTACACGAGTGAGTACCGCTCATTTCAACAGCATAGAACCGTAGTCAGTTTTTTTTTTATTATTAGCTTACAATGTTAAAAATGCTGTCTATATCTTAAAATTGCTCGGTCGTCTTGCTTAGAGTACGTGATTGATAATGAAATAGATAATTATCACACACTAACACACACTCACGCCTTTTATCCCTGATGGGGTAAGCAGAGGCGCAACAAGTGCACCCACTGTTATATAATCTGTGTAACCTAACCTAATCTATATTGTTTATGACACATCCTCCCTCTCTGTGTCTATAACTT
Source organism: Sphinx pinastri (assembly GCA_947568825.1). NCBI lineage: Eukaryota > Metazoa > Arthropoda > Insecta > Lepidoptera > Sphingidae > Sphinx > Sphinx pinastri. The sequence goes on from OX387617.1 coordinate 2,225,549, forward strand.
ACTGTGAGTGAATATACGTTTTTTAAATATGATATTTTACTCTTTCATTTTATAACATGGCGCAGTCGGAATAAACACAAAAGTATAATTGTGTAATCGGAAAAGTATTCCTGACCTCGTTAAGTGTAGGCGGGAAAAAAGTGTAAGCCTTTGCCGCTTTGCGTAAGTACGCCCAATAACCAGTTGATCGCGTGGAAAAAATGGCGGATAACATTGTAAAATTGCCACCGAACGTCGATCTAAATGCGCAAAATGCTGCAACAGAGTGGAATTTTTGGCTATCCTGTTTTGAGGATTATATGATACTAACCGATAAAAAAAATGTTAAGGATGATGTCAAGCTAAGTTTACTTCGAAATATGATGGGAACAGAAGCCGCAAGAATCGTGTCCACACTTCCCATGTCCGACAAAGAAGCGGTGAATTATGATAGCGTCGTTCAGGCAATAACAAAATTTGTAAGTCCTCGAACGAATGAGATTTTTGAACGCTTTAAATTTAACGAAAGGCGACAAGGAGCTGACGAGCCGTTCGATGTTTTTATAACAGAATGCCGTCAAATGATAAAAACATGCAATTATAAAGGTATGGTCAATGAGATGATGAGAGATCACATCATTCAAACAATTTACGATAAGTCTACTCAAGAGGCGCTACTCAGAAAAGAAAATATTACTTTAGAACAAGTTATAAATTATTGCCAATCAAAAGAGCAAGCAGCGAAACAGGTAACACAAATGTCAATGCCTAAAACAGAATCTGTATGTGAAATTAACAGAAAGAAAACTAGAAAGAAGAAGTTCAAATCTATGGACAAAAAAGTCTTCAAGTGTTCTAGGTGTCAGACAGAACATGGTCTTCGCGAGTGTCCAGCTTATGGCAAGGCCTGTACCAAATGCGGGCTTCTTAATCATTTTGCTGTGAGTTGCAGAGTCCGTTCACAAAAGAAGATAAATGTGGTTCAGCAAAATTCTGATTCGGACAATTCCGATGACATGTATTGTGGCTCTGTGAAAAAGGTATGTGGTTCTAAAGTTGAATGGTATGAAAATATAAATATTGAAAACAATGTTGTAAACTGTAAACTAGATACTGGTGCAGATGTAAGCATAATGCCGAAAAAAGTGTTTAACAAAATAAATAAAAACTTAAATTTTAAATTGTTGTCAACAAATATAAAGTTAGAATCTTTCCAAGGTAATAAAGTGAATCCTATAGGAATGGTGAATTTATTGTGTGAATATAACGGTAATAAATGCTATGAAAATTTTGTTGTAGTGGAGTGTAGCTCAATGTTACTGGGCTTACCGGGATGCATATCATTGAACCTCATTAAAAGAGTTCATGTAGCTACTGAGTCTGTCGAGATAGATTTTAAAAAGAAATTTATAAATGAACATAGTAAAGTTTTTGAGGGCACTGGCAGAATCCCAGGAAGCTTTGAGATACCCACCACAGCCATAGATGATAAAATATGTTATCCATCTAATAAAATACCCAATGTATTACTAGACCCGTTAAAGAAGGAACTTGTAAGATTAACTAAAAGAGATGCAATTGTAAAAGTAGAAAACATAAGTGAAAAAGCTTGTGTTAATCGGTTAGTGCTGGTAGAAAAGCCTAACAAAAAAATTAGACTATGCCTTGATCCTTCTGATTTAAATAAATATATTGTTAAAAAGCCTAAAATGTTGCCCACCCTTGAAGATTTAGCATGTAAATTAAAAAATAAAAAATATTTTAGTGTGTTGGACCTTTCTGAAGGTTTCCATCATTTGAGGCTCACTGAGGAGTCATCCTGGAAGTGTTGCTTTGCAACACCTTTTGGTGTCTATAGGTATAAAGTATTACCTTATGGTCTGATGAACGCACCTGAGCTCTTCCAAGATGTATTGGAATCTCACTTCGGAAAGTTGTCAAATGTTATTGTATGGGCTGATGACATACTTGTAATGGGTTCTAATGAATCTGAGCATGATAAGGCTCTATCAAATGTAATGCTAAAGGCCCAAGACTTAGGCATAGTATTTAATAAAGATAAGTTACAATATAAACAAAAACAAGTAAAATATGTTGGCCAAATATTTGATGAGAATGGTATGTCCATTGATAAGGATAGAGTAGAGTCCTTACTGCAGCTTAAAACCCCTGTTAACAGGGATGAACTAATGCGTATCATAGGTTCATTTAATTATATTCGAAGGTACATACCAGATATGGCTGAAATTATGGCACCATTGTGCAAGTTGTTGCGCAAAAATGTTGATTTTATGTGGTTGCCTATACACGATGAAGCATTTAAGAAATTAAAGAGAATAATATGTAAAACCCCTGCTTTATGCCCCTTTGATTCTACTAAGAAAATAGTCCTTCAGTGTGACGCTTCTAAAAATGGCCTAGGGTGTTGTATGTTTCAGGAAGATAATAAGGGTGTGTTAAAATTGGTAGCTTGTGCTTCACGTACTATGAATATTGCTGAATTAAACTATGGACAAACGGAAAAAGAATTGCTTGCGATTAATTTTGGTACAAAGAAATTTCACAAATATATTTATGGCTTAAAAGTAGATGTTCAAACAGATCATAAACCTATTATTCCTATAATGTCAAAGCACATTAATAAACTTGGTTCCACCAGATTAAAAAGGTTAAGAATCAAATTGTTAGCTTATGACCTAAATGTGTATTATGTGCCGGGAAAATTAATACATTTTGCTGATATGCTTTCTAGAGCTAGCTTGAATGTGACTGAACATGATGATGAAATGTTGCAGATGGTACATTCTGTATGCACACACCTGCCCATGTCACCAGAAATAAAATCTAAATTTAGAACAGAAACTAGCAATGATCAGGTGTTGTGTAAAATCTCCAACTATTATTATCATGGTTGGCCGGCATCATCAAAATTGTGTAAAAACTGTAAACCTTTTGAGAAATTCAAAGATATTATTTACTCACAAGAGGGATTACTTTTTGTTGGGGATAGGATAATAGTTCCAATGTCATTGAAATCCTATGTTCTACAGATAGTACATAAGGGACATAGTGGTATAAATAAATGTGTAAACCGTGCTAAAAAATTGTTCTATTGGCCTAACATGAGAACAGATATTTATAATTTCGTAAAGCAGTGTAGAACATGCGAGAAATTCAGTCCAGATAATTACAAGGAGCCTTTACTGCCACATAAAGTACCTCAAGAGAGATTTTTAAAGGTTGGTAGTGATATTCTAGATTTTGCTGGTAAAACTTACTTGGTAATTGTAGACTACTTTTCTCACTGGATTGAGTTACTCCCTTTAAAAAATAAGTCTGCTAAATGTGTGGTTGATGCCTTACAAGATGTGTTTATTCGTTTTGGATATCCTATGGAATTGTGCACTGACAATGTACCATTTAACTCCTATGAATGTAAAAGTTATTTTAAGTCCAAAGATATCAAATTGACCACATCTACACCTAGATACCCTAGAAGTAACGGAATGGCTGAAAAAGCTGTTCATATTTGTAAAAATATACTTAAGAAATGTAAAGATGATTCATCTGATTATAGAGAAGGGATCATGCACTACAATAATACTCCATTGACTTGGTTGAATATTTCTCCATCTCAAATTTTAAATAGTCGTTTAATGAGAGCTACACCATGTACACTTGAGGTTTTAAAACCTAAAATTCAAAATATTTATAAACAATTATGCCTTAAGCAATCTATAGTAAAACAGTTTCATGATAACAGAGTTAGGAAGAGGATAGAGAAGTACAAGGAGGGAGATAAGATTGTGTATAAAGATGATAATAATGTATGGCAAAAAGCTAAGATTTTGAGAAAATGTCCTGAGCCTAGGTCTTACTTGATTAAAAGAGAGAATTGTAATAAGCCCTTAAGGCGAAATACATCACAAATTAAAAGATCTTATACTAATAGTAATGCCAATGATAAGTGTTATAGTGAAGATGTATTGTGTAATATTATAGAGTCACCATCTTCATTGCCTGTGCAGTCAACATCACCTTATAGTCCCATGAGACCTATACAGCCTGTACATAGTGGTAGGCCACCTTCTGCATTATCTGTACCTGTACATCCATATATAACTAAAAGTGGTAGAGTAGTGAAACCAAACACAAGATTTAATAGCTAGAATTTTACTTAGTTCTGTGTATTGTCTTTACATAACAGGAAATTAGAAATATTGTTATGTTTGTTTTAGGAGGGAGATGTTATATAATCTGTGTAACCTAACCTAATCTATATTGTTTATGACACATCCTCCCTCTCTGTGTCTATAACTTACTGTGAGTGAATATACGTTTTTTAAATATGATATTTTACTCTTTCATTTTATAACACCCACTTTTTGCCGTGCGCATTCCGCCCTATGATGTGATAGAGAACGAGCCTATCGTCATATTAGGCACAAATTCCAGACTCTGGGCTGATACTGAATTTAAAAACCCAATATCACTTTGCCCGACCCGGGGATCAAACCCGAGACCTCAGCATTGCAGTCGCACCGTAATACAATTACGCCACCGAGGCAATAGTTATACATATTATGAATGCTGACCGGTCCTCCATTGCGTCCAAATACTGTCCACCCTACACGCCTTTGTTTTGCACATCCAACTGTGTGAATAAGCGGCGGGTTTGGCGCCGAGCGGCTTACGTTTTTAGCAACTACACTGTTTGGTACATCGTTTGTTTATTGATGAATCGTTTTACATATGCAATCACTTTGTTCCGACCCATTTGTGTAGGTACTACACGAGTCTCTAGACAACGTAGAGTATTCTCATAATTGATAACAAACAATAGTAAGTAAAGTTTATAGTCGTAATAGGAGACCGGTATCGTTGTATTCCACAAACTTTGTGCATTGGATTAAAAACCTCACAACATTTTAGTGACCTAGCATAAGAAGCCTACGGGTTAGTGTTATAACCTTAAAATAACATATATGAGTCTTCTACTTTAAATACTTGCTTTTCTTGTTTGACGGTTGTGTCTAAAATCTAATTTAAACTGATCTGGCCTCATCCTCAATTCATTCGATTATAATATTAATGCTTCAAAAACAAAACTCAATATAGCTTCCCCGTTCATGACGTAATGCAAACCGTTGAACTTTCAAACGGCTACCGAGTAACGTTGGGAAGTTATAAAAATGCATTAACCCGTAACCCCATTTTTTTATAGTTCGCCGTTAACCCAATATACAGTAGAGAAGAAAACGCTGGCGCCGGCTCGGACGACGACGAGCCTTCTCGTTGAAGGCTAGATACAAATTTAGGATATTTTGAGTCTAAATTTCGGACTCTTCGTTTCCTAGTCGAGTATTTGCTAAATCTCCACGATCAGAGAAATTTGTCAAAACTGCTGTGATTTAAAACCTAGTTTAGAAATTTCATTAAACAGTTTTGCGATAGTTTTCAATTTCACAAAGCTATTTTGATCGTAAAGTTCAAATTGGACTATTTATTTAGGGTGTGTCTACGTCATTAGACATTTTGGAGTACCTACCTAATGGACAAAGCGGAAATTAGTCACGCGAAATTTACGGTACATTTGCCCTTAGCCTCAACTTCTTTTAATTGTTGGCAATTTATGAATTTCCATAGATTGTAAATATTGACGCGTTTTTTTAATAAGAACAATATAATGCGACTCTGAAGAATTTGTTCAATAACAATTTAAACAATTGTCTACAATGATCAATGTTTGATGGGAGTTATTAAATCCCATCTGTTTGATTTGAACATCAAACGCAATTATTATGATGGACTAGTTTTTGCCCGCGGCTCCGCCCGCGTGAATGAGTTTTCCCGGGATAAAGTCCCGCTTTATATTTTCCCGGGATAAAAGTAGCCTATATGTTAATCCAGGACATGATCTACCCGTGTGCCAAATTTCATCGAAATCCGTTCAGTAGTTTTTGCGTGAAAGAGTAACAAACATCCATACATCCATACTTACAAACTTTCGCGTTTATAATATTAAGTAGGATTAGACGCGTGAGAGAATTATCTGCCGTTATTACTGTTTCATATTAATGAGTTATGTCTGCTTCATTAATACGTTATGGTATAGAAGATGAAAGTAAATAATCATTGTTACGGGATGTATTCAGAACATATCTAAAAGCTCTAGTATGTTTTATAATGTTTGTTAATAACAAAATAAGGGCCGATTTCACCGCTTACTGATAAATGCTACTCGTCACATAAATGTATAAGCCGATCAAAAACAAAAGTCAGTGTAACTTTGCTTTTGCTTTGAATCTATGCTCCCAAATATATGGTAATAATATGAGTGCTATTTACATTAGCTGTTTAATACGATAGCTGTCAAATAAAATGTACTGGAAACCTGTGAGACAAGCCCTAAATGTACGTATTATTTTCCAAAGAGATGAACAATAAAAATAATAATACAAATATTCGAATCTTAAAATAAAGTCTTGCACGAGTCAAAAATGAAGAATCATTAACGACTCAGATGTCAACCAGTGCGCTTAGGATGTGGCAAAAATACTCCGTTTCGTTTTATTTGGATTGGTTGAGAGACTAGCACGTGACTGACGTATGGGTCTCTCGATCAATCACAAACATCACAATTAAACGAAATCGTCTTACGAGTTGCGTTTTTTGCCACATTCTAAGCACACAATACAAAATTCGGCGGTAATCGTAAACTGAACCATATTACAGCATAAATAAACTACATATCTATGTACTCACATTGAACGTTGATATAGACGTCCTTGTACACGTAGCCGATGGAGCTGGTCGCGTTACAGCCGTAGTTGCCAGTGTCCTTCTTCACCAGATCGGTGATGACGATGGAGTTGGCTGTGACCTGGCGGCGCGGGTTCGGTTCTGCTTGCTCTATCGGTTTGCCGTTGTGGATCCACGTGATCTTGGGGACCGGGGTGCCGCCAGCCTCGCACCGGATCACCGCGGTCTCACCCTCAGCCAGGTTCTGGACGTCCGGTTCCACCGTGAAGAATGGTGCCGCTGTTGAATGAACGAGTATTATTTTTTGTATTTCGTTGTGAATTGAGAGTAGTAGATTAGGCCTGTGTACCCAGTAGTGGGAAGTATGTAATACAGAGCTGGTATTTTTTCATTTATTTTATTCCACTTTAAATTAATGTAGAGATCATTTATTTTCATTAAAGATCTGAAAGTAAATCCTCGCTTTTATATCCCTTAAGTCCTTCGAAAACTTTAAAAATAAACATAAAATTGAACCCAATAAAAAGAATCATGCGGTAAACAGATGAATCATAAAAATATAAACTTGTTAAAAAATAAACCTAAACGCAGAAATATTTTTACTCTGTTTACATCGTCAGTAATAAGTTTAACCCCAGTTATGAAAGTGAGTCATTCATTCGAGTCGGGCTTTACAGCGAGTAGCGACCCCTGAAATACTTTCAGTACGACTCAAATGGAATAAATATTAACGTGACTCATTTGACTCACTGACTTGTTGGTATTAAATTAAAAAAGGAAAGATTAGAAGGAAAGCATTTATTTGGTATAATAGGTATATAGGAACACACAGAAATTCAAACAAAAAGGATAGGCAGCGTTACCAACGGCAACGGGATACCGTTATATTGCTGAAAATTATCATGTTTAGTATAAAATAGATCAAGATGTGTGTGGCGCTTATTTTATCTATGTTCCTAAACCAATACCATGTAGGTTTAGATCCAAAACTATCAAGGCATCAATCAGGTCACCTAGAGGGCATGTGGAATAGCTTAAGTTTTATTCAGAATTGCCGATTGTCCTTCTAACACGCGAGTCGATCGAGTTGAAATTGTCGTTTCCTTTATATAACTAGAACCTTTTATGTTTAAAAATATCAGAAAATATTGCTGGTTAATTAATCTATATTAATGTATTATTTGCATACGTCGTATTTTTTTTATATACCTAATATAAAACCTTTTTACACGGAAGAACTATTTTGTTTGAATAAAGCTATATCTCAACTCGCAGATTGCAACAAACGAACTTGCGCCCGTATTCTACATTTCAGTCACGTTTTCACGCACGTATTTCGGCACAGGCGTGGGGGGTGTATAAAAAGGGCCGCATCTGGCACGTGAAATGACCCACGTTCGTTCGCGTGACCACGTAAACTGCGTCACACCCTTCCGCGGGTTCGTACTTTGCAAACAATTAACTGATTGCGGCATCAACGCGTTTATAACGAGCCGGTTAGGAAGGGTTGGTTTTCAGCTATTGTTTTCATATTATACAGTATCACAAAACCTTAGGAAGTAATCGGTGAGGGACACAGCGTTTGTCGGCGTTCGACATTATACAGTCCTTTTAACATTGCGTTGCTAAATGCAACCATATGCTTATCTTCTTGAAAATAACACTTAACAATAAGTTTTTGGAACAGCGGATATAAAATAAAGAAGTTAAGTTTCGAACAAAATAGTAATCTCTGAAATTTGTCGCAGCGGCAACATAACACTTTCATTCAGAAATACATTTACGCACACCCATATTCGCAGTCATCATCGTCATCAGCCACATGACATCTACTGCTGAACATAGGCCTTGCCTAAAGATTTCCAGACGGGCCTGTCAAAAGAGGCCTACATCCAGTACATCCGCAGTAAATAACAAAATCACCAAAAAAATCTGAATGTAATACCAGATTTTTTTGTGATTCGTTGTTCATGGAAGATTTTTGACTAAATGTTGGCTGAGGTATTATATAACGAGTATGTGGTTTCATCTACTAACACAATTTCAAAATGACACTGTATTTACCATCAGGGGCAGTGTACGTTTTCTGCCATGTCAGGATAATAGAAGTATACCGCAACGTATGATTGCACTATTCGCCTGTGGTATTTCCATCTTAAAATGTTATTAATATTGTGACACTAAGCAATGCACATTACCACATAACAAAGAGGCAGAAAGAGTTAATTACATGCTTTATTTTATAAATAATAACTAAGCTAAAGGAAATTATTACACAATTGTTCGGACTTATTCCTGCTGCTGAGTTCCATCACCGTACTTCGCGGCAGAACTCCAAATTCCATCCACATCACCTTGGAGGTTGGCAATCCACCACTGTACGTTTTAGCCGTCATTTTTTGCCACGTACTACTAAACTATGGAACCAATTGCCGCCAGCAGCATTTCCGTACAGATACGACCTGGCGACCTTCAAAAAAAGACCATATTCCCACCTAAAAAGCCGGCAACGCATCTCTGTGCCCCCTGGTATTGCAGATGTTTATGGGCGGCGTTGATCACTTACCATCAGGTGAACCGTATGCTCGTTTGCTCCCTATATCATAAAAAAAAACACAATATTATGTGTTTCTTTATGTTTTTACTGACTACAAACTCTTATTGGATTATCTGATTATTTAAAGGCCTTAAATCACTTGTTATACAATAAACTGCCACAATTGTTATATTTGCTTTAGTAACGCTTTCTAACAATAAAAAGCAGCATGAAAAAGTATTTACGTCTGCGAATGCAATTTACAATGCACTTTATACGCGAACTCATTTCACAAAAATTCACAGATGAAGCATTATTCATCGCAATATAATTTTGACGTACTTTATTTAAAGTTTAATCTATAATATAAAAATGAATCGCAAAATGTGTTGGTAAGCGCATAACTCAAAAACGGCTGGACCAATTTGACCAATTCTTTTTTTAAAATGTTCGTTGAAGTCCAAGGATGGTTTTTACGGCGAGGAACATTCGAATAATTGCCGGGAAAACCCTAAAAACAGCCCTTTTCTTTTTCCCATACAAACGTTTTCTAACTAAATTGTAGAGTCAATTTGAACTTTAATACCATACCATAAAGTTTAAGAGTTAGTGGAGAGGTTCCGGGAAGGCAAAACAATTGTATGACGTTAGTAAATCTAAAATTAAATTAAATTAAATATGAAATTGTAATTTTCATTGTGATTTTTAGTGACTATTAAAAGAATTTTAGGTATTTTATAATTTTTATTTTTTGACATAATGTAATTGTTGACTTATAACTTTCTTTTTTCTTTTTTTATCTTACTAGCTGACCCGGCGTCCCGAATAGCAGAATAAGTATTAAAAAAAATAATTAAAGAATCGACTGTTAGGCGGTACGAAGTTCGCCGGGTCAGCTAGATACAACATTCAAAAATACATGCAACCCTAAATTTTTACCTTTCTACGATGAACCCCAATTTTTTTTTATAACTTTTAACCCCGGTCGGTAACTAATGGCAAAACAACGTTTGCGGGGTCAGCTAGTTCAATACAAACATGTTATTGCTTTGTTATGGACATTATTGGGATTACAACAGAACATTATCTAATAATGAACAACCACATAAATGTTCTATTTATGTAATAATAAGGTTTAAGATGATTTACGGTTCTATTTATAAGATGAAATTAAACAGCGTCAGTACGTGAAGTAGCCTCTCCACAAACGCTGCCTCGCTTGGGGCATGATTTATCGCAGACATTCGCAAAATCTACACCATCCACTCGACCTAGCCCGGTAGAGTCCACTAGAATGACAACTCAATACGTGTATAGTGAATTCATTAACTTCCCATATCTTAAACACATATATACGTGCTTATTAATTAATTTGATACACGCTATGGTTTTAGATCAGCTGCAGCAGTAGAAATAGCGGTTTCTTTCTTTCTTTAAATATATATTAGTCGGGTTTAAGTCCGGTGGTATTCCAATACGCCAACGGCTTCAGGTATCGGGATCATATCATAGTTTTCTAAAAAGTCGGTCAGATTACACCTTAATCTAACCCTTATACAAGCGTGAGCTTGTTGTGCTAATTTTATTTTGAATATTCAAAATCGTCAACATCCAATGACATCATTTTGATTGACGCCAAAACTTGAGCCAATTGTCATCAAATCACGATCCTTACATGGCGCTGTGACATATTTCCTACAACCAATTAGTTTGGAAAGGGTCCCAGCATTATGGCGCGCCGGTAGGAAGCGTCCATAACTCTACTACGAGCCCTTTACGGCACAATGTCACCGTCATTGTTGTCTATAAAGACATCACTATAGCATGACAAATATGAACGCACAAACGCGCCCGCTTGTTGCAACGTGCTTTGCGATACGATTTTTATGAGCCATGCTGTAGCCAGTTTTCCATTCTTCATTCGAGTGGCGCCACCGTATATAAAAACAGATGTTCTTTTTTCCAGTTTTGTTTTCGAATTTTACGCATATGCGACTCTATTAGGTGACCTTATTAGTATTACTCGTTCGTATCTATTTAGGTATCTCACTATAAAAGCAATTATACATATGTTTCCTTCTAGATAGCAGCCATTAACACCAACTTCCTTATGAGGCTGTACGGTCGTTACAAAAAAATCTAATTAACAACGCAATCTATAAATCATGACTAAATCACGATACGACTTAAATTTAGACTAACGAAAGCCTATCACACCACTACATTGATGGAATTTGAATACCAATAAATATTGAAATAAAACTATTTTGCGGATTTAATCGCAGTTTTTTAATTTATATTTTCTCCCTACGTTTCGAAGACTTTATAGCCTTCATGGTCACGGGGCGGACTGATGTGTTGGTTGTCCGAAAAGTTAATGTTACTATATCTCCCTTCATTTATTAATTATAAATTTATAAAAACGGCGGGAGCAAATATAAATTAAAAAACCGCGATAATATCCGCAAAATAGTTTCATTTCAATGTCTAACATTCGCCTAAATATAAATCATTATACCAATAAACACTTTAATAGTTCCATCAAAAACATTGCAAAATATTTACACTATGATTCAAGTACCGTATAAAAATAGTAACACTGGAAATAGCTCAGCAACTGTGTACACGGTAAACATAGAAATCGGTACGAAATTACTAGACGGCAAACATTATGACGTCCATATTCTATTTGGGAGCCACACTTCATTCGATAAGTATTTTAGATGATTTCTTCTGACACCATGGAGTAATAAAAACAAAGTGTACAACCACTTTTCTTGGTACTTTTATGATGTTTATTGTGAATGCTGTATCAAAAATGTCTAAGAGAAGACAAAAGACTATAGGAAAAACCTACGGAACACAGGATTAATTCTCCTGTTTTCTGCGAAAGGTGGTTTTTTTATTTTTATTTTTTATTTCATTGAATGACGAGACGAGCATGCCGTTCGCCTGATGGTAAGCGATACGACCGCCCATAAACAGTAGCAACACCATACAGCATCTTGAGTTACAAAGTACAGTGTGGCTTTCCACTGCGCTCGTCATCCTGAGACATAAGATGTTAAGTCTCATTATATCCAGTATTTACACTGGCTACAATGTCCTTCAAACCGAAACACAACAGTGCATGCACACTGCTGCTTGGCGGTAGAAATAGACATTGCAGTGGTATCCACCCAGACGGACTCTTACATATGAGAGACCTACAACCAGTAAAAAGGTAAGGCACTTAAGGGGATTCATGCTACTAATCCTCTTGGAATTCCCTTTAGCAAATATATTTTATGAAAGAAAATATCAAGAATTAGAACAAGCATAGAAGATCCTAAATGACTATCACTAACAAAATATTAACGCTCAACTTAAGTCGGTGAATCCGAAGTAATTGCATCGCTGCCTACTCTTTCACTGATCAATCCACAAAGCTGATAACAATGCAAACCACTTGGATATCACCAGGTCAACCGTCAGTGAATGTGGTCTGCACTAACCCTTCATAAATCCGCGAGAGTGATAACAATTTAAACCACGCGGTCGCGCCGGTCACAACAAATAGCTAGGTTTCCGCCCGCGCGGTCCGCGAGAACGTAAACCCTTTCCAATGTCGAACAGCGACGCATTTGTTCCAGTTTTTGCACACACGCCCGTTTGGAGTAAGGATTGTGCACTGTGGGATATCATTATAAGCGACGAAATGAGATGCAACCAATTCTAAGTCGGAATGTGAATTCTGGTGATGTTATAGATGGCAGTTTGAGGAAATTTGCAAAAACAACAAACATGAGATGATATTAATCTTGATCCAAACTCCAAAGGAGCATTTGTCTGGTCTTTCATATTTAGACGTGACATTTGCAGCGTTTGTTTAGTTACATTACAAACAGCTTTGTCTTTCGGATAATCTAAACATGACTCGCTTGAAAAAATGGTTGACGTCAAAACACTCGAACGTCAAAGCTTCCGATATCGCTCGATTCTGTGGAGGAGCACCCTCAGTATTGCAACATGCATGAGATGACACCGCGGCGGCATAGCGTTTAAATTTTAATTCCTGCTCGCAAACGCGCTCGTTTTTTAGCACGGTCTACTCCACACGCCGTGCCGTACCAGCCAGGCGGTGTGGCCAGATCCGTGATAATATCGGGACTCTGGACTATCCTTGGTATGTTTTTTTGAATAGCGGGATTGGTTACATTTTTTTCCCTGGCATGGCAAGGCTGTATACTGTTCTCAAGAGCATTTCAAATGCGAACAACGAGAGATACACTATTCAACGGTTACCGGAATTCTACAGACCTGCTTTAGTAATCTACGTAAATGCTACGTTAATTACTTCAGTTACCTTCAAATGTAAAATATTTATTTATTAACAGGTCACGTTACTTCCATAATTTACACGTATATACGACACGCTATCAGAGAAAAAGTAAAACGGGGATAAAAATATATCGATGCTAAATAACCCGATAAAATGATGAGATTTACGGCATACCGGTCTCCTTGATGCGTTTATAAAACAGGACATTTCACCAAAAACGGGTCACCTGGCAACACTACGCTCACGTACATTTACGTGTGTTTGCGGATGGCAAATACACCCGGAATTATGTTTGATGTTTTTACTCGCGGTGCGGAATTACGGAATCCATCTTTTATGAGTACAGTCAGCGTATGGTTTTAATAGCTATTGAGTAATGGTCTAGGGGTAAAGATTTGGAGAGTTTCCAGGCGGGTTCAATATGTGATGTAGGGTTAGCTTCCAAATTACGACAATGTTTTTGAAACAAATATACGTAGTTGTTATATTTTCGCATTTTGATCATGAATTCTCACAATTATTTTGTCATCAAATACCTACATTGCTTTTATAAAGTGTCAAGCTACCCTCATTTATTACCTTAACTATGGATGTAGACATATAATTAAGTGGACGTATGGAGCGACATAGTCGTAACATACGACAAAGGTCCTTAAAATAAGTTTAAAAAAAACTATAGATTTTCACCAAACACACCACAAAGCAACGCGCGTACGTTACAAACAAAAAAAACATGGAACCCATAACAGTTTAAACTCCCAAGCATTTAATATTCCGTCGCGTTCCGTTAGCGAGAAGGAACGGATTCGCATTAAACATTTTTTACAACTCCACATTTGCACCGAGCCACCGCCCACTCCGGGATTCATTTCAACTTTCAAGGATGCCCGTTCTTGGCGTGTAGTTTTATACCAACATTTACTTTAAACGCAATTAAACTTTTCACTCATGAGTAGTGAGATGTCAGACGAAGAATATTCTAGAATTTATTTTTGTGTGCACTGCAGATATGTATATTGACATGGCTTAGAAGGATTCTAGCATATTTTTATACGGGTATGCCAAAGTGGCCTCATTGCGTCTAATCCCTTCCTAGCCGAATTTCGGCCAGATACGTAGGAGACATTATAGTGCATAAGTGTGCGCGCAATACACAAGTGCACTCGCTATTCCTTCAGTCTCATAATCTGGTGAGACGGCAATCCAACATGACCGGAGAGAGATCAGGTGCAGGACCAGGTTTGACTGGTGGTAGGTCTCTCATATGTAAGAGTCCGACTGGGTGGGTACCACCGCAATGTCTATTTCTAGCGCTAAGCAGCAGTGTGCATGCAGTTGAGTATCGGTTTGAAGGACATTGAAGCCAATTTAACTACTGGACACAATGAGACTTAACATCTTATGTCTCAGGATGACACACAGTGCAGTGGAATGCCACACAGTACCTTGTAACTCAAAGTGCTGGATGGTGTTGCTATTGTTTATGGGTGGTCGTATCGCTTACCATCGGGCGAACGGCATGCTCGTCTCGTCATTCAATGTAATAAAAATAAAAACAATAAAAAAGGACCAAAGGCTTTACGTGCTTCCTGTAAGTGGAGGGTCCAGATAGAGTACCGAAAGTTGTGCATTGCTTCAAGATTAAAAATATACTGTATATAAACGTAATAATTAGTATCAATCGAGCGACAAATTCATCTTACTCATTCAATAGCGTCATAGGTATCAGGAACTACGGGCGACTTTGGGTCACATCCAGACCGGAAACGAATATCTGCCGATGACACATTTACTTCGATATGGCAATGGAACATGTGACCTCTCGTTCAACGGCTGACTCATAACCCTCTACACCATGGAGACTAAAATATCACTGACCAACACCATCTTTCAGAGTTACTGCGAGGTCTTATGTATTGGTCACTTACCGCAGCCTTGGTTCTTTTTTTGATAAAGATACGGCAAAGTTACTCCATAGACCTTATGGTAAGAGATACATCTTGTGAGCTGTGGGCGCTATCCGAGGGACACAAATTTTCTATGACCAGCAATTTATTACAATGACCGATGATATTGGTGATGATGATGAACTCACCTTCAATGTTAAGCTGGATGGAGTATGAGAGCGCGGTGCCGACGCCGTTGCTGACCTCGCAGGTGTACGTGCCACTGTCTTCGTAGTTAGGGTACTTGATCACGAGCGTCTTGCCGTAGTTGTCCTGGGTGATACTAGCCGAGGGTATGATGTTGTGCCCGTCCTTCTTCCAAACGATTTGAGGCAGCGGCCTGAAGGAAGGGTTCATGTTTAGCATGATACAATAAAACAAGGAGCAATATATTACGAGAGGATCCAATAATCACCCAAATCGACGCTCAAGAGCCAATTTACTATTATAGACCTTAGGAACCTTTTTTACATAATACAGTTTGATTAGTAAAAGTACTTTGCTGGCGAACCTGACACCTTTAGCAATAATCGAAACTGTAATTATTTTTTAATAATTAATGTCAACTATTTTAACTATACTGCCAATGTCAGCTAGGAGGAAAACAACATTTTCCTTTAAAAGCAATTAATTCCATAAATTAATTATGTTGCAATTATTATTTTCCCTTTATGGATAACACTAAAATAGACATTACCAAACCCCATGATAACAAACCACGAATCACCGCGCATGCGCCACAGAAACACGTCGGAGCATGACGCTAAGTGACTAACACAATATGATTAAAGCACGTTCATCGACGCAAATAAATTGCGTGCAAGTTAACGACATAAACGGGAAACATTCAACTTAATCTGAACAAACTCTCCATTACACTTAGCACTTTATCTTGTCCCGATCTCAAATGATTTGGTTTAGTGGCGGTATAATTCCCTCGTCGCTGTCAACGTTTTTTTATTTCATGTCCTCTCTCACACATGTAATATACAAAATGCAGTAGATCAAAATCAATGGGACAATAGATAACCATAGGCGAGATGATTTTCTATGAATTCATCATTCGCATTCAATTAAAATGCGTTCTATTACAGAATAACAATTAAAATAGGAAAAAAGACACCTACTGTTTAAATATCCGCGTTGTAATCCGTTGTAAAGAAGTGGTATAAGGTATCATTTGTTTGCATTATGAAGTTGGGTCCTCTCCTGATATTATCGTATAAACAATAAGGGACTGGACCACATTCAAACAGCTATAAAGACAATTCAATCCAAAGACAACAAGTACAATGGTCAATGGTCAAACATTCTCGGAAATTGCAGTAATATTTCAATTGTAAAAATCAATATAATAATCGGTGACATCCACAAAGTATCGATACCGGATATCGTTATCCAACGGACGAGTTTGCGGATATAATTTTTTCTCACATTATCTAACCGCAACAGGCTATTAGTGGCAATTACCCATAGCCCAAGCACTGCACACTGCACAAATACTGATAGTGTCATGCGATATGGTAGCCGGTTTTCCGAAAAACTGTTCGCAAATTTTGATAGTGAATACACATAACAATAATGTTAGGTACGGTCAGGAAATAATGGTGCTTGACAAGATACTTGGTAATAAGTTAAATAACGTAGTAACTTACATTTTTAACTTTAGTTTTTGGGTAGCTGATATCTACATTTCGTATAGAAAGAACCTTGGGGTTGTTATCAAAATACCGAACAAAATATACTATAACTGTCGCACCAAAACCAACACATCAAAATAAAAATATAATACTCACGTTCCACCATAAATGCAGTAGAGTTCGACTTTCTTCCCTTTGAGCGCTCTCTCTATCTTCCTGGTGGTGTACTGGCGTTCCGGTGCATGCCTGTTCAGAGAGGGCGATATACCAGTCTTCGTCACATCCAAATAGATCTTGTTGCCAAACTTGTACTCGTTTCTGAAGATCGAGTTCGCCGTACAAATGTAAGCAAAGTCAACACTAGCATCATTATGAGTCACGTTCGAGAACCACAAGTTACCCTCAGGGTCTAAAGTCATACGGGAATTGTTGATGGTCTTTAATTGACCCTGGTCTCCTTGCAACATCCAGTAGACTTTGGGCTTCGGGTGGCCATCGGGAGGTTCGCAGGTGAGTTTGAATGGCTTTCCCTCCTCAGCCTTCATGACTTGTTGGCCATCGGTCTCCTTAAAGGAGTTGAGCTCAGCCCTCCTCACGAACACGGAGTTGGAGGCGGCAGTACCCCACTCGTTGTAGGCGAAGCACTGGTACTGTCCAAGATCCTCGTCCCTGGGCTTGCTGACCACGAGGGTACCTCGCCCGGACTGCTGCAAGATCCTGTTATCGTAGCTGGTGTACTCGAACGGTTTGCCGTTTTTGATCCATCGGTATCTGTTGGACAAACATACCGTGTTGTTAATCTAGTGAATATTTAAAATGATGACATAATAATAGTTGTTGTTAACCTTACGGTTGTAATTAGAAAAAATATAAAAAAGGATTTTTTTATCTATTTGAATTCAAGTGATGTAATGAGCAGATAGCAGTAAACGCACTGGAAAGTTCATGAATTCATTAGAAACTTTGATCACGAACCTTCTTTGGAGGAGGCAATATCATCCAATGACTGGTCTAGTAAAATATTTTAATATTTTCTTTTTGTAAACCTATTGGGGCTAACCATGGTAAAATAAACACAACCACCCTTCATTTCATCCTCGCACAGCTGACTACGCTGCATATTAAAGTATGTAATTGTAATTAATTCATTAATCGTATTAATTAATACGATAATTTGTCGTAAAACTAATTTGAGGATAACGTTGTGGGTTACAGATTTATTATTTGTGGCATTTGCATGTATTTTATCGACTTAATTCATATTGTGTAACTGTTTGTTGTCCCATTATAATAAATAAATAAATAAATAAATGTACAGAACAGGTCATCCAATATCGACCTTCGAAAGATGTTGCGTCATACGTCCCTCAATCTTTATGACTACTAGAATAATGGCAGTGTATAGAGCGTGAAAGAAGAAATCTGGCCAACAGCAGACCATGTTAAGTTTAGCAGATTCTTATTACAGTCTCAAACATAAATACGAACTTTATAACCCACAAACCACAATAAAGCCAAATTTAGCGTGAAATTTTTCATTGTTACAAATAAACTCTACGTAGAGGCAAACGCAGGGAGAAGCGAGTTAAAATATGCGACAGTCAAGGTTGACTTTCAGAGATAAAGCACGACGGTTTCTAATGATTTATATCGACAGAACTATTTATACACGCAAAGAACATTAACTGATACCTACAGTAAGTTCTTACAATAAGTGTCAGTATTACGGACTGTTTTTTTTTCTCATAAAACTGACTGAAGAGACGAATAACCTTATAGCCTTATGGTAAGCGTCCATGCCTACTCTTCAAGATTACTCAACTTTTGGAATTAATAATTACTGTATGATCCACTTGATACGCCGAATAATGTCCAGTATTGCTGAAGGTATTGTTAAATTAAGGTCGTCTTGGTAAAATAAGATATTTAAATGGCTATAATAGTATCACGATTCTAATTGCATGGTATTGCCAACAAATAAATGTATTTCTTAAAGCCTTATTGAATTGATCTTCTTCCTCTTCTTTTATAAGTCCGTGTCCTCATTAAGATAAGATTGATCTTATTCCAACACCTCATACATACTACTACATTGAAAATAAAATCAATACATATTATGTCTTAAATTACTCGGTATTCCCGGCCTTCAGTTCTCGTATTATGTACCCATGGTCCGTTAAGAGTGTGGTGGGTGGCATCCGTTTTGTGCACTTGTTATCTACAGTCTAGACCGAGGATCATGAGATTTATCGATTAACCCAAAGAAAAACAGAGGCAACCTTTGACCGGCTTTGGATTCACGGAAACCTATGCTTTCACACACTCAGATAGTCCTTACTCCCCATTCAATAGAATTTTTATGTAAATTTTTATTACCTAGTTCTTCGGAGAGAAATATTCTTCGATAATTAAGTAGATGTTTTTGTATGAAAGCTAAATGTAGCTTCAGGTCATTAACAATCAAAATAAATATTAGAAGATCATTTAAGGTAGGTTATTTAGGTTTAGTCTATCGCTTACCAATTACCATCAATCAAGCTACCTTTTCATATCATATTTGGTGGTCGTTTGGAGACACCCTTACCAATCAGTCCAGTGGTCACGTCCATCTTGTGGACATGCGACGGTTCCGCGCGTCGTTACGTACAGGACGCGGTGATTGAGCGCACAATCGGACATGCCCACAATTATATGTAGTGCAAGAGTTTGACTCATCGCATCCCGTGCGGGCGCATCTAATGCCTCCGTGCTCACTTTATTGTGTCGTGTATTTGTTAAATAAAATTATTTTATAATATAGTAGTCTATTAATTTGTTCATGCATCAGGAAAGCGCGGCTGAATAGATTTCAATGCAGAAACGAAACTAGATAGTCTAGAACATTTTTTTTCTTTTTATGGCATTGAATGACGAGACGAGCATGCCGTTCGCCTGATAGTAAGTGATACGACCACCCATAAACAGTAGGAACACCATCCAGCACCTTCAGTTACAAAATACTGTGTGGTATTCCACTGCGCTCGTCATCCTGAGACATAAGATCTTAAGTCTCACTATGTCCTGTAGTTACACTGGCTACAATGTCGTTCAAACCGAAACAGAACAGTGAATTCACTCTGCTGCTTGGCGGTAGAAATAGACATTGCGGTGGTACCAACCTAGACGGATGAATCCAAATGACAAATGATCCAAATGACCAGTAGTTTCAGAGATTTCAAAGAAGCAAACAAGAATACAATAAAATTTCCACACATCACATGCCTTTCATGTGATTATAATTATGCAGTTTTTAATGTAGGCAAAATATAACCACAAGCGCCATAAATAATAATGCCCGCATATCGTTCTGCCTTCGGTTAAACCGCTATCCTACTACGATATACCTAGGTCCTAGTGCCTACTATAATGTGCACATGAAAACTGTAAAACATAAATAACAAAGAAACCGATTGTTCATGACAAGTTTACCATGAACAAATACTATTTGCATTTAAAGTAAGTAAAGGTATATCAAAAATGTAAAGTAGAACTATTTCTCCAATGGTTCGCGGAGATAATTACTGTCTCAACTCGCATGCCAATATCGGGGATAAATTATAATTCACGTGTATTAGTCCAAAATAAAATGTGATAAGAATTGTTCAACTTAATCGAACGTAGGGCTCCGTCTCGCCGCGACGGTCACCAAAGCAACGAGATGATAAGACGCTCATTAGTGGCACATTTTTCTATATCAAAATTAAAATAAATATGTAATTCGTATAAAACATTACGACATAACTAGATTGGTATATATAAACAAGACACTATCAGCGCTGGGAGTGGGCCGGTGTCTTAATGTCGAGGTCGTCGGTTCGATGAGATCATGCACCCTATAAAGGCGAACTAATGCATAGGGTCGAAGAAGGTTCTCATCGCGTAGATACGTTGCTTGAACATCGATTAGGTTTACCCTCGATAAATTACTGACACAGAGTAAATTACGACGTCTTAATTTACAAAAAAAAAAAAACAGATTTGGGAGAAATAGAATTTTTATTCCTTACACGTATTCTAAAAAAACTTGTAAATGAAATGATTATCAAGACATTTATAGTAAAATGGACCAATCAGATGAAAGTTTTTTGAATTGTTTATAAAGGTCTTATTTTGATTGTTTTATTCTCGGAATCAGATCGAAGATAGTAAGTATTGTTATGTTAAAAGCGCGTTGGAGTCGCACATCCTACAAAATGTATGGAGAAAGATTTTTACAATTTCTGACCTTAAAAGTACTCAAACATATATTATGGTCCCATAGAGTCTTTTGATCCTTATAAGCAACAGAATCGATTGACACCAAAAAAGGTTTTTCATTAATTGCCCATTTTCTTGCTGACTGTACATTCTACTCAAAATCTGTGAATGCCGATCTCAATATCTTCAAAAATGATGGACAGTCTCGTAATAAAGCTTTCTTATAGCTACAGAGGTTTAGGTAGCTGCCCCATCTCAAAAATCCACCTGTATACAAATGTTACCTATAGTAGAGCCACTCCATGAGCTACCATGGCACTCACAATCAGACGAGCGGCCAGCTCGTCTGCTTTTATAAAGCTACTTCCCTTTTACTAATGTACATTGTAAGGACAACCGCAAACCATGATGCGGTTTCTAGAATTATTGTGCAAGTTTATTGGACTTGTAAACAATTTAATTGATAAACTTGTTGACTTTACGTCTAGCAATTTCAACTTTATTATAGCGACCTTCCAACCGGAGAAGCGGTCTACAAACTTAATTAATTAAGGGATACAAATTAGTATAAATATTAATTCATGTACCTTATAAATTGTCTTAGGGGATATTTGAGAGACATAGAATTCAAAATTATTTCAATTCATCCTAAATTGCGAGGGGTACTTAAAATACTTCATCACAAACTGTTTCAAGAAGCACTCAAGTCGTTAGGGTTGTCACAAACAAGTTTAATAATTATTTGTAATACTTTGACTAATAAACCATACCGGAATTAACATTTAAATAAGAATTCGCCTCTTTTAAGCCAAACCTCCTCAACGTTGCCAAATAACACCAGCTACAAACTATGCTCAAAAAAAATATAAAATGACGAATTATACCGAAACGAACATAATTGTTATAAATAGCGCATCAATGACGACAATATATTATGACACAACCGATCCCTCAGTCTCTAGAGATGACCGCATCTGCTCCCGAGCGACGAGCCGCTGACTCACCGAATCAATTATTCATAACAGCGGTAAATATGAATGAAAATTATAACTTTATTCCAAATTATTTTGTTTATACACGTCAAAATAATTCTGCTATAATTGATGTTATAAACAGAATACAGATCCAAGAAATCGTTATGGCCCGTGTGCACAGATTAAACTCCAACAATTTTAAATTTCAAGTCGATATAATTAGGCCTGCAATGCAATGCAACCAGCCCTGTATTATAATACTGCACACTGCTGAGCACAGGCCTTCTCTACCAATGAGAGGGTATAGGTCTTAGTCCACCACGCTGGCCTAGTGCGGGTTGGGACACTTTACATACCCTCGAAATTCTTATAGAGAGTTCTCAGGTATGTAACTTTCTTCACGGTGTTTTCCTTCACAGTTAAACCGAACGATAATTGATAAACAATGCACATATCAAACGTAACTTCGAAAAGTCAGAGGTGTGTGCCTTGGGTTTTGAACCTGCGGACATTGTCTCGGCAGACCGTTCCATTCCCAACTAGGCTATCATCCACTTAATTAGGCCTAAATTAGGCCTGACGACATAATTATTACGCAAAGAAAGGTACAAAAACTTTTGCCGGTCATTTTCTATAGGCTTCACTATATTAATATCACAGGCGACAGTGACCACGTCTTTATATTTCCTCTTATAAAAAGAAAATTGAGCTATAAGGAAAGCGTAATCGGATATAAACCATAAATCATCACAATAAAGCTGATGCGACCTCGATACCAAAGGATCTGGATGCCCGATGACCAAACGAAGCACCGCGGCTTCACTACATCCGGTAACATGGCCTTATTCCACTAGACTCGATTAGGACTGGGAGGATAAAAGGCGAATTAGCTTTAAGATAGAACAATGCTATCAAAGACATTGAGGCTTCTTTCAGCATAAGTAAAGGATACCAATTTCGGGTCTTATTGAAAATCAACACTGCAAATGTTAAGGTTGTTCTACAGAACTAAAAAAGAGGTCCCGTTACCAATGTAATACAGCTTTATATTTGTTAAGAGGTCCACATTTTGTTAAATCAGGTGAAGGACTACATGTCCGTCATAGAGATTAGTGTCCGCTTTATTAGAATCCCGATGAATATGCCAGCACAACATTAAGTTCTTTCTGTACTAATTATAATATACCCGTGGAGCCGGCCCAATGCCCATACGATAGAGCTGTCGGCAAAACTGGGTATATCGCTTCTCTACCACCTTGCAAGGCTTGATAAAAACAAAACTAATCTGAATCAATCATGATTCAAATCATTAAATTAAACAAAATAAAAAATGATTTGATATGTAATCAGATTACGAAACGAAGCCCATATTACAATTCTATTCTCCATAAAACATGTAATTTATCCTATATTTTCGTTATGACATGTAATTTGTATGACGTTGTTTAATATGATTTGGGGTTTGCATGTGAGCATGCTGGCTTAAAGATTAGCTGCACGGGGTCGTTAGCTTCACCGCCTGACCTCTTTATATTGCCAAGAGAAAAAATTACGACGTCTAGTGGTCTAGACGCCGTCATAAATATTTGCCTGCGTAAACATTCTTCGGGACTAGTTGACCTATTTCCTCGATAGATTAATTTAAATATCTTATGACATACGCGGCCATAATATAATACTGTGACACTTTTTTTATAGTAAATCACCTGCAAATAACCAAGTGGATTTGATTATAAGCGATCAGTTAAAAAGCAAGAGATGTGACTACTTTAAATATCAATAAAGAGGAATGGGAATTGATAAAAGGAAGGCGTATAAAATACGGACTTAGACAATTTTCATACGGCTTAGCAATGAGATTTTTCTATATAACTTGATAGGCAATGCACTGCGCTCTTCACCTTGAGACATCAGATGTTTAGTCTCATGATTCCCAGTAATTACATTAAATTACCCAGAAGAACGCACGCTATCAATTATCAGTTAAATAATACATAATAGAGTCAGTCGTAAAGGACATGCCTAGCGACAATTTCAATATTAAAGTATTATATAACAGACTAGCATTGCGCGCGGCTCCGCCAGCGTGGAAAAGTTTTTCCAGGATAAAAAGTAGCCTATAGCACTCAGGTGTAATGTAGCTTCCTATTAGTGAAAGAATTTTCAAAATCGGTCCAGTAGTTCCTGAGATTAGCGCGTTCAAACAAACAAACTCTTCAGCTTTATATATTAGTATAGATTAATTAAATATTCTGCAAATGAGAAATTGTCTCTAAAATCGACGTAAAATGTGATAACTCTTTTATTTCTGATATGCATTACTTCCTAACAAAACTGTGTTTCCATTCTAAAAAATACGTTGTTGAGAATATAATTTGCGCCCGATAAAACGATAGGCTTGACAGTTACATGAAATGAGAACTAGTCTTAAACTGGGCTTCAGATTCGTGACAATATGAAGATTCTCGCGACCTGAGTACTCTGAACGAACTGGGAAACCCGTTTTATCCGGACCAAATGTACACAGACTACTTATAAAATGGTCTCTGGTTTTAGGGATCCTAATAGAGTAGCGCTTCCGGCTAACATCCGACCTACAAACTTATTAGATTATAATAATAACTTCTAACGATACTAAATGTTGTATGCAAATTAGTAAAGTTCATTAGGGCACGCCACGAATTTTAATTACTTCATTATAATCAATTACATTTTTTAGTGTTTTATGGAATTCCTTTCGTGCAGGCTTCGTTTCCGCCGTAAACCATTAAACCATACCTTGAATCCGTTATGAACGGAATATAATTATACAACAAACTGACACTGTCCTATGTCAGACTTTAGGGATCAGGGTACTACGAGGGTTAATGTTACGGTCTTACAAGAGACCCAAAGAGCTTAACAGCGGAGATCAATACAGCTGCCTCTACATAGCCGGATCCTCGTCTAGTGCGCCATGACAGCTTCATTTACAGACATGTTATTCGTCTAGTGCGCCATGACAGCTTCATTTACAGACACTTTATTTAAAGTATTTAAAAGATCATATATTGTTTGAGCTTTAGTATTTGATTATGAAACTTGCAAAAAGGCCATTGTTTATTATAACATGATGAATAATGTGACAATTATAATCCAGGCAATCTCATCTTGCGTTCGAACTGCATATCATAATTTTCTCTTTGTAAACAGGTCAAGATCGATAAATAGATAATTACTAGAACCTCGATAGAATTATGTCATCATTATAGTAAAGTAATGAGCTATTAAACTTTTATGTAATGTCATTAACGGGTGCCAGAAAAAATAAACAACTATCGAACAGTAGAATTCTGGTTACTTTATGTTTATTCTAGTTTCAAATGAATAACAATTACCTATATGGTCAGTTCTATGAACTCACAAAGAGCAGCTATGGGATTTAGCAGGCTTTAGCAATTTTATATACATTGTTACATTTTATAATCTATCGAAACAAGTGGTATGCGGATTTATTAAGTAGCAGGCTAGCAGCAATGAATTTGAAAACATTTCATTTTCAACTAGTCAAATAACAAGTCAAACGAGTAGTTAGTAAGTATTTGAATCATAAACTAATATTTGTTTTGAATCTAGGCGTTGAGAGCCAATGATTCGATTATTAAAGAGCGCATTACGTTTATAAATTCACGCTATTTTATCAATCTACATAGTGAATATCATTCTTTTCATCGAGTCTCCCTATTTAAACAATAAAACGTATATAAGCAATAATTAATTTAATTCCTAATACACGCTACGCATATCTACAACGCAGGAATTCCGTCTTATGTATGACTGTTGAATGAATTTATCTATGTTATAGTGTATGAGTACATATAGCTACTATATATATGTGTACACTTACTTAGGTCCCGGCTCTCCCTCAGCCTCGCACTCTATGATGAACGGCTTGTCCACCTCCCCGGCCTGCGCCACTTGGAACAGGATCTCCTCCTGCGTCGGCTGCTTCACCATCTTCGGTGGTGACGTCACTACACAAAGTCATGACTTAATCATCATACATTGAGTCACAAGTTATAATGTTGCAGTGACATTTTATGAGTTTTTTTAGCGTTTATTACGCTTTGTTGGTCTGGGTTACGTTCAACTTTATCTTAACTGCATAATTCATTGCTCACTCTGTATTCTTAACAAAACCGTATACGTAATAATATAGTGCTAAAATTACTGATCCTATAGTCAAACTATTGGTATAGTTTTGTGAGACATTATTTAGTTTATTTTGTAAGTTTCTATCCTTTTTGTTTTTGAAGTTTTTCTTTTGGCGCGTTAGGGAAAAATAATGAGAGTAAATTTTTACGATGCGCGCGCACACCGTCACGAAAACCAACCAAAACCAACCAAAAACAAAACCAACCAAAGTTTTGAATTTTGAACGTAGAACCGACACCCTGAAGTTAGCTATAGTCAACATTTTAGTTTTGAATTTTGAACATAGAATAAGGCGAAAGATATTGAAGTTATACTTCTTTTGACGCGTTATTTAAAAAGATTTTTATCTTATTACGCCAAAGTAGTATAACTTCTAACGCGTGTAAATAAGTACACACACACTTTTTTTATATCATTTTGCGTACCAAGGTCTATAGAGCAGAGTATTCTACAATTTTTAATCTACAGACTGAAAAATGGACGCGAGAATCTGTCGGGAGAGTCAACGTTCCCTGTTTACAGTTTACACAGCAGTGAGCCGAATATTTTCGTCGACAATTGCCTCTCGAGTAGAATAGAGAGGCTAAACTCGATACTAGTTATTTTCCTAGGGAAGTATGTTCCTATGGGAGATTGGCACGCGCCGTCACGTATTCGAAAAACACTTGACGTAACTTCAGATCGGCCAATTTGAATTACACGTCATATTGAAAGTATATTATGCGCCACTTTTTAATTTCAAGGAATAAGAAAAATTTGGTATTCTTTCTTTGATTATATTATGTCTAAAAGCTTTAAAGTTATTTTATTACGTGGCATAAAAATGCTTTTAATCAATTATAATTCTATAAAAATTATCATTTCCCAATTCTAATAAAATGACAAGCGTTACTCAGCTAATTATAAGAACAAAGGTATAATTCTTCTAACTCGATGATATAAAATTCGTCTGCACATTACCACATTTGGCGTTATTATTTGTGACGGCATTCATACCACCATTGTCATTAATTGTCTCTAATTAAGACGTCAAAACACGTGTCATGTGTTAACGTATTTTTATACATATTATGTGGAATATGCTTTATCCATATTATTATAAGAGGTATAGCCACGCCGCAAGACCATTCTGCCTAATCATTATTAGACTATTTCATGTGGTATCAAAAATGTTATATAATAAAAACTATGCAAGTTTGAGGTCATTTAGGCTATGATTTATTTAATAATTACTTAAAAAATTATTAATGACATGCATACGTTTCTTCTATAAACAATTAATTACTATTATTTTAATAACAACTTTCTACAAAATGCAACAGTAATTGAATAGATCGCAATTCTTTCGATACTTACGCCGTACTGGGAAAGCAAAGGCTACAAATGTTCATTTTAAAACAAACTATTTGCTTAGTCTTTTTTCCTTCCCTGAATACTGCGGCAACAATACCTGGGCCAGACAGCATCTTCATTCGATTCTAGTTTTAATCGTTTTTTCCGAGCCAAGTTCGATACTACAATAGCCTGCGGTCTGATTGCGACAGGCCGGGCAAGTCGCGACTATTCTCGTATTGTAGGGCGAGAAAGACGCGGCAAAAAACGCTCTTTGCTTTGGGCCCCTGCTCGGTCAAGTCGAACGGACATTGTTATTGTTTTCTTACTTGATTATGTAACATTATGCGACTAGGAAGATAATAAGGCCAAAAATGTTGTTATATTATACGTAATTTTAATGATAATAAAATTAAAACAAAGATTTGATAACATTAACTCATAATTAGAATAAATTAATAGTTTATCTCTAATTCTCTAATAACAATTGTTTAGTTGAAAATAATTGTACATAAATTAAATATTTAATAGACTAGATATATTCGAAACACCCAACCAATAGATGTCACATGGACTCCTTTACTACTACCCATTCTATCTAAATAAAGACTTATTTGTGAATTACTGATGATCTTTCAAATAACCTACATAATAATATATGACAAATTGTCTATCATCCATCAATGAGTAATTTCATTGAGTACTTCAACTAGAAACATGAAATGACATCAAAAACTCAATCACATCTGTGACCAAGGTCATAACAATACAAGCAATTAATCTGGATCATACATGTGCCTGAACACTATCCTAGATTAATTGGTGGACATAGAAAATTTTATAAAATTACAATCACAAGCCAGTAAAGTCACATTATAAAAATATAGTTTACATAAGAGTGCCAGCTTGAAGAAGGTAGAACTAGGGTCACACAAAAAGTTATTGCTTCTCTATATAGTGGGCAGTAAATACACAATTTTTTTGGTATTGTGGGTGTTTATGACCAGTGGAAATTGATTAACGAAAAGTGAGATACTTGCATCAGTGCCATCAAACAAAAAAGCACATGAACATTGCACCAAAAAAAATGCCTTCTGCTGAATGAATTTGATTAATATTTTATATACAAATAGATATTTGCTCAATTACATGACATGTATGTGTTTAAAAATGTAACAATTGTCCAGATATTATAATTTCATTCCCTATTAAATAATTATTATGTTAAACTATGTTATAATCCCTTTTTCCTCTATTTCCCTACTCTGGAATATTTAATTGTGATCCAGATTTAAATAACCTAGTTTACATAATTTGAGATTTTAATAAAGATACTTTAAACCTGAAGACATTCAATACTATAGTTAGTTATAGACTGGACATCAGGCCCAAATTTTTCCTCCAAAAGTTATTACCAATTGGTAATAAGTCGCTGTCTTATCTGACACATCCATGTGACAAGACGTCTCGGTATACGCAAATTTTGTAAAGAAAGCAATCATTTGGAAGGAAATATGCCACTCAGCGCATTACAATCATATCAAAGTATGTTCTAATGCATTTTACATAGGTGTTTTACTATTTCACAGTATATTGAGTTACTAACAGGCCCAAAATTTTTGTATGATCATTTTCCCAATGTCTGATCTATATAATCTTAGAACTCTTTGTATAAACCACACATTTTTAGAGAAATACTGGTTTACACCAAGAATTAAGCAAAACCACATGCCTCGTCTTAAACTAAATTACATTATGTGGTTAATTTATTTTGTAACATTTGTAGTGCTTAAAGCTGCTTCTAGTGTTGCTATCTATGCTGTACGCTCCTGTCAAGTGTGCTTGGTTCTAAATGGGTTCTAAATTAACGTATTGTTTACATTCTCATTGGCATAACTAATGTCAAATATTTTAGTTGTATTGCTCTTTGCTCCCATCGTTTCTTGGTTTACCTCGGGTCGAAAGTTATTCTTAAAAAGTTATATTATTTTAACATCTACCCACTTGACATTGGCAAAATCACCGATGACACGGTGGAGCCATTTTTAAAAGAAGAAGAAGAAAGCTGTAAATAATAAAACTATGTTGTTACTAAATTAGTTATACTGACATATGATTTGTATCCAATTAAAGGTTACAAGCCACAAAGGTTTTCACATAAATAATAGCACACTTTCACATATTTTATCCCTACAGAGGTATGCAGAAATGTATCTAATGCAACCACTTTTCACTGTATATATTCTGCCCTATGATGTGATAGGGGCCGAGCCTATAACCGTATCGGGCACCATTCCAGAAAATCCCAATATAATTATGCTCAACATAAGTAAGATTCAAACCTGAGACCTCCGAGCGGTAGTTGTACCATGCACACAATATAAATATGCCACCAAGGCAGTTGTCAATATACAATACAATTAATTAATTTATAATTTTTGGCTCATATAGCTTTCTTTCGTAAATTATAGCAGTATTTCTATTGTCTGTTGAACTTATATCTTCCTTTGTATTTATTAGTCACAATTCTAGAATTTAATACTCTTTGTTTTGAAATTAAATAAAAAATTATAAATAATTTAATCAAATGAAACAAGGGTTCTAAAAAGCTTGAAAATTCATAACCTCTTATAGAAAATTCAAGTGACAAAATATTTTATGCATATTGGTCTCTTATAATGTGGTTAACATTATGCAAAACAGTTTATTATTTATTATAATTCTGAGCAAAATCTGTATAAATTTATTTAATTCATAAATTATAATTAATTATCACATTTCTGAGAACAGTTGTGTGCTGAGTCATTTATTCCATCTCACTCTATTTATTTTAGTTTATTTCCTGTTATTTCTTTTCTGACATTTTGTATTCATAAACTGTTAATAGGAAAGCCAATTATAATATTACATTTTATGGTAATTAATTATGCATTTTAAAATTTACAGATTTTCTATAGATATTACTGACTGGATTGATTTTATAAAAAATTTGGTAGCAGTAAATGTTTTCATTACATATTTTTTTGGACATTTAGACATACAGTATCATTTTGTTACACAATGTCTATAATATTTTAAGCATATCTATTGCAATCAGCCCTGTATTATATACTGCCCACTGCTGAGCACGGGTCTCCTCTACTACTGAGAGGGGTTAGGCCTTAGTCCACCACGCTTGCCTAGTGCAGGTTGGTAGACTTCACATACCCTCGAATTTTTGTGGGGAATTCTCAGGTATGTAGGTTTCCTCACAATGTTTTCCTTCACTGTTAAAGTGAACGATAATTGATAAACAATACACACGTAACTTCGAAAAGTCAGAGGTGTGTGCCTTGGGTTTGAACCTCCGGACATTGTCTCGGCAGACCGTTCCGTTCCCAACTAGGCTATCATCCACTCTAGCAAGCATATCTATTGATATAGTTTAATGCCAATTGGTCTAATAGGCACTATTCCAGCTTTGGGGGAAGTTACTCAATCAACAAATTGACCCAAATTAATTTCTTTAACCTGTGCTCTTGAGATTAAAGCCACTACCTTCCATGTACACAGCTGTAGTATGCTGACATTAGACAACATATTAATGGGGTTCAATCATTTTTTGTGCAATTACTGGACAAAAATCCTCAACAATGTTTAATGCATATGTTTAAGGAAATCCTTGTCACTGATATATCGAAAGTAACATCCGGTACATAAAGAGTTATGTGTTGCTCTAAGCCTTACGGAATGATTTGCTAGAGCTTGTTTAATACAACAAAACACTTTCAATACAAACTTCTTTTGATTTACGATTTAGAGATAGCAGCAGCCACAGATTTTTGAACTAGTCCCATAAATCAATTATTACTCATATGAAATTTTTGTCTTTGACATATTTTCATGGTTCAAGTCATATTGGAAGATTTATGTTTAAAAACATGCAGCATGCAATTAAGAGCATTTATCCAGCATTCCGCCAATTACCCCACTTTAGCCATAATCTAATAAAGAAGGTCATTCACAACTATTGATTATTGGATGTATGTCACACTTCTAAAACATACTAAACTTTTCAAAAACAGTGAACAGTGAACTTTAGTAAAGGTCGTGTGAAACAGAGTGTAAAGCTTGCACCGGCGATGAAAGGGACTCGCCAATGCATTACCGTAGACTCTTAGCGTAATTTAATTATACAGATTTATAGGAAAAAGTTGAACGAACCCAGCAATCGATAAACTTAAACATACACAAATAAACGTAAATAATACTCACGTAACGCCGCCGCCTGCGCCGCTAGCGCGATAAAGCACAGAAACGATGTCGTACCCATGGTGGCACAACTCCTGTCGTGTACAACTCGTGTATCTAACAAGAATACAAATAATACACTTTAAATTACAGCCAAACACATTCCCCCGGCACACATGTTCACCGCACTCGATGACCTAATCCGAATAAAGCTTCGGCCACAATGACAACACCCACTAAAAATAGTAACGACAATTCACTAAATTGTCGTCCTCTTATGACACAAAAAGGTGTTACGAGAACTAAACATAAGACGCGAAACCCTATGCTCTTCCAATTACACAATTTCACCGCGAACTGTGACTGCAAAACCGCACAATCTCACTATTTGTTGCAGTGCACGGCAAATCAATAATTTACAATTCAATAACGCTAGTGAAGTATTTCTGATAACGCGGAACGAATAGTTCGATACATATAAGAAAAAAAAATTACCTAGGTATCTGTTTTATTATAATAACATCGCGAAAACGATCTGAAATTGTTAAATTACGGATATTTTATAGGCGGGGCCTCTGAGATTCGCTGTCGTTCGTTCGTTCAACAAATGACGGTTCAATGACTGGCGGACCATAGAGCATAACTGAATCTTTTTTGCACCTTGGTTTAAATTTTTTCTCATTTGTTCCTATTCACGCATAACTTTGTTCTTATCAAGGATCCAGGTATTTAAAAAATCTTTGAGTCTGATATAATAGATTGTTATATCAATATATTCATGAAGATTATCAATAAGGACTTTACAATGTTAATAAATGCATGACTTACTTTATTGCTTACAATTATATTATTTAACCAAATTAAAAATCTGTTCATAGACATAAGGGTCCAATTATTTACCTGATAAATATGTTTGTTATATAAAAATAAAGTTTTTCTATGCTTTAATGTTTGAACACAGAATAAATAACTTCATAGAAAGAGTGTAAATTACACTCATATACTGATCCTTTTTTTTTAAATAGGGCAAAAGCATGGAAGAGACAGAGACAAATATTATGTTGT
Source organism: Sphinx pinastri (assembly GCA_947568825.1). Lineage (NCBI taxonomy): Eukaryota > Metazoa > Arthropoda > Insecta > Lepidoptera > Sphingidae > Sphinx > Sphinx pinastri. Next base: position 2,258,764 of record OX387617.1, read on the forward strand.
TAAGGACGGTTTGCGTACACTATACAAACATCAAATTGGCTACCTTTGGCTACCTTTACGATGCCGAATTAAAAAGCGAATGAATGTCAAATGTTACAATTTGCCAACGCGCCCACACAATTAGGTTACATTATACTTCCTTGCGGGCTTGTCAAATTTGTTTGCCTATTTTGTAATTTCTTTGTGAATTAATTTAATAATTTCGAGTTGCTATTGTGAGTGAGTTAAAGCCCAGCAAACAAACTATGTCCTGCGCTATTGTAGGATGCAAATCCCATTCTTCCCGAAAAGAAAATCAAGATGAAACCATCAGCTTCCATCGGTGAGTAGACAACAAACCAATAATATTTGCTAAAAACCTATACAGAAGTGCAAAAAGCCTAAGTAATTATACTTATTATTATGCTGTAGTCATATTATAATCGGCTGTGGGCCATTCGATTCAGTAATTTTTCAGTATTTTTCATTATTACCAATTTTCATAGTAATTTTCAATGGTGTTGTGCTGCATATTTTATCGATAACATAAATGTTAGTATTATGTAGTATACTGTTTTGCATAAAATGGCTTGTACTTTGTACTTGTATGGTATTGTAGTGGTAAAAGGCACTCAGTTAACGTGCGCGAGGGCTTAAGTCGGGAATACTAGTATATATTTTTATAGTGTGTTTCATACAATATGTTATATTGCAGATTCCCCACAGATGATACCGTGAGGCAAAAATGGATCGGTGCTCTTGCTCGTACTAATTGGCAATGGAAAAAACAGCACCGTGTTTGCTCGAAACACTTCAATATTGAATGTTTTACTAACACGGAAAACTATAGAACCAGGAGATCGTTTTCCATTCACATCAACACTTTGTACCCTATTGCTTAAATATGATTTAAATAATTCAAGGGCTTTGCCATTAACCCCATAGTGGCTAAATGATCATACTTATATAACATGAATGATACCGCCGTGTTTTATTTTTAATGTCCCATTTTAAGTAGCTCTCTGTCAGACCCAGACCTCTTGGGTATCTACTTTAATGCTAAGGAAGTCAGAAAAGAACAGAGAATTACTGGCTTTCTCCGAAACGAAATTTCGGTCGATTTTCATTTGCTAATTACAGTGGTTTCCATTCGCTCCATAATTTCTAACAATTTTCTAAAAAATAATAATATTATAAATGCCAAACCATTTTTGGGTGAATGAAATTTAGAAAGGTATGAAAACCGTTGTAAATAGCAAGCGAAAATCGGACGTAATTTCATTTTGGAGAAATCCGGTATCCCCCAAGTTTCTTATAAAGTAACAGCCTCTTAACGAGAGCTTGTATGCACCCAGACCTCATTTGGTATTTTAATACCAAATTAAGGATTTCATATCTTTTATTTTTTTTATCCCTTTATATAAAATAGCAATTTGTATAGATAGGTAATTGCAGTTGATTAATCGAAAAGTGTTGATTTTAGCACGTCTGTAAATTTATCATAGCCCATAAACAAACAGTATCTATCGATAAACTGTCACAAGGGGTCACAGCACAACTAAATTTCTTGATGTCTATGAGAGTGTACGCTCAAATGTCATAGCATTACTTCTATGAAGTTATTTATTCTGTGTGTTTGAATTTTGATTTATATTATCTATGATTGACGCACTTTTACGCGCACAAAAAGACCGCGAAATTTAAATTTACCAACCGTTAGAAAATTAAAACATCAACGCCAATGGTTGTCAAATTATGAAAAATTCTATTATTTTAATGTCTTTTTGGTTAATTTCTATCTAAAATTCTATTATTTATTACAAACAGGAGTTTTCCAGCATGGGTAAGTTACAAAATATAATTTTCTATAACTATAAAATGTAGGCATTCTTCTTGAAGCTAAATTTAGTAGGAAGATTGTATGAGGGAGATAGTTTAAGACCCTGAAAAGGATCTAGGCTACTTCTTATTCCGGAAAAATATAAACCGTGACTTTTATCCCGGAAAATTGTTTAAGCGACTGGAACTACGAGAAAATAAGCATGGAGAAAGTTTGAGATCCAGGGGAGAACATGGGTTCTTTTTTACCTCGGAAAAACATAACCCGGGACTTTTATCCCGGAAGAAATTTTCTTGCGGGTGGAACTGAGAGAGAATAAGTATCCAGAGATAATTTGTCATCCAGGGCAGGACAGGCAATTTTTTATTTTTAAGGATAAGTCTTTACATCTATACTAATACTAGCTTTTGCCCGCGGCTCCGCCCGCGTGAATGAGTTTTCCCGGTATAAAAGTCCCGCTTTATATTTTCCCGGTATAAAAAGTATACATAATCTACCCGTAGCTTATATGACACGTTCGTAGATTTACCATAGCAGCGCCATCTATTGATTACTTACTCAACCCAGTCGAAAGGTATCGACATCTGTTAGAATCATTTGGAGTTAACAGATAATTGTGACTGTCAAATAATAACAGACAAATAATTAGCAATAAATTAAAATTGCGACTATAATTTGAGATTTAAACTATCCTATCTCTCAAGTTGGATCGAACTGCACATGGTGTGCGAATTTTATTATAATCGGTTAAGTGGTTTAGGAGTCCATTGAGGACAAACATTGTGACACGAGATTTATATATATTAAGATATAAAGCTGAAGAGTTTGTTTGTTTGTTTGGAAGCCCTAATCTCAGGAACTACTGGACCGATTTTGAAAATTCTTTCACTAATAGTAAGCTACATTACTCCTGAGTGCTATAGGCTACTTTATTTTTTTCCCGGAAAAACTTTTCCACGCGGGCGGAGCCGCGCGCCTTGCTAGTCACTACATACTAAGACTACATAAAAGTCCCTCCATCGCATCTGTTTGTCTGTCTGAACGCGATAAACTCAAAAACTATCGAACGGATTTCCATGCGTTTTTCACCAATGGACGGAGTGATTCAAGAGGAAGGTTTATGTGTATAATTCATAAATATTTTGTATGATAGAAAAATAAATGTGGGCATATACTTATATACTTAAGTCCGAAATTCTTCTTACAAGTTTTACCAGACACCTAGGTACCTACCGACATTTTCTACATATTTTTCTACTTTGCCCCGTTCTCAATGCATGTCACATTTAAACTTGGTTTAGAATATTCTTTTAGCTACAAAAACATTTACCAACTATTAGGATTTATGTGACAGACTGACTATTGGACCATTTTCGTGTTGTTTTTTTCATTTGATTTCATTATCTTCGTCTGCCTCATTTTATCCTGGTCTCGTAGGTCTGCCTTCTTAGTCATGCGGACCTACTTCACCTGGTATTTTACTTAAATGGGGTTTCTCGGAGTTTCCATTTTATTATTAATTTTACTTTAAAAATGTTTCTTTTTAGATGACGACCGCGAATTAAATTTAAAACCAAACAAAAGCTTTTACCTAACGGAATCACCGAAAATATCTACACATTCCCAACCTACGTGCAAGTCGGCAATACATGTGCCAGTGGCATACGACTTCGTAGCCGCCTCATGCTCCTACAGAAACAACAACTTTCAGAACTCGGACGATGAATATTACAAAAGATACGAGCATGACGAAGCTCCCGTAAAGGAATCCAGTTCACACTATACCAGTTCTCTGAAGGATGGTAAGGTGAAACTCACAGATTCAGAATTGGACAAAATAGAAATCCAGGTGTTCAGCAATGTATCACAGCAGCTGCAAACCGACGAGAGCTCTGTAAGCAGCCTCGAATCGAATATAAAATTCTTTAAAACAACTGTGCAGGAGATTTTTGATAACTTCTACGCGAATATGAGAGATTTTGAGCTTTATAAAAAAAGGTTTCACGAGATATTAGCTAAGAGCAGAGAGGATTCGCTCGGTGATATGGAGGATTTTATAAAAGATATGATCCACCATATCATGTCTTCAGATGCGTCGAATGAAAGTAATAAATCCGAAACCATAGCAACAGAGAGCGAGGTAAACTCAGGGGCATGGTCAGGACACGGCGACGGGTCTCAAGACTTAATAGCTCGAGAAAATACATCAGAATTAAAAAATACAGATGATATATTGAATATTTTCTTATTGAACGATGGACCTTGTGTACAAATCAAAATGAACGACCGCAACAATCTTTCCGAGATAAACATAAAATCACCCAATCTTGATGCTACGAAAAACCAAATAGCGTCCGCGGATAACCTGAAGAGGCTAGCAGCTAAAAAGCTCCTTTTGGAGACCTATATTCAACAAGAAGTAAATGCACCTGATAGAGAAATTCCTGTAAAAGTTTCGTATGCAAAGAAGAATATACATTTGGACGAAGACTTCGCACCTAATGACAGCGGCGATTCGAAGTCGTTTATGGCCAGACTTTGCAGTTATCTTTGCAAGAGATTTCGTAAAAATTCATTTGGATGACTGTTTAATTCTTTGTTAATAAAAATTACTCACAGTAATATTATTTTACTGGAAAGCTGGTTGTAAATCAATTTTTTAACGACGATCATTAAAAACGATTTCTACAAGTGTTCTATGGTAAGGTAAGGTTGATAATGGAGTAATTGATACAAATACAAATTATCTTTACAATTTATATTAATAATACATTCAACAAAATACTTTACCATGGACTAGATATACAATAAAACAAGGAACATATCACGATTCACAATTCTCTTCGAAGTTGAGCGTGTACCACCGTATCATGGCGATGTGTTTGCTCAACTGCAAGGCGAACTCCTTCTTCATGTGCAAAAACTCCCTTATCACCGGCAAATCAAGCATTACGAACGCCTGCCCGTCGATCTCTTCCTGCTTCATCTTATCAGCAATCAGTTTGCAGTCGTCTGTGCTCCTTAGATAAGCGTAGACATCATCAACAGACCAGTCTAGAGGATTAGGTGACAGCTTCAGCTTCCCCTTCATCCAGGACATAGCCATGTCCTTCTCAAACATTTTGTTATCAGTTGGCAGTGGGTCATATGTTGTGAACTTGAGTTTCTTGAGCTCCGGCTCTTCTGTGTCGGACACGTCGGAGATGTTCTTGGCATCTCGTGAGTTGGAGCTGGTCTCGTTGTCGTTCTCAGTGTCGCTGTCGTGCGAGCTCTGTTTCTTGACGCAAGTGTTGTTGTACATGGTCTCGACGTCCTTCTTGTTCCAGTGCGCCTCCTTCATCTGCAGCGCGAAGTTTGGGAGCTTGGCGCCTCGTGTCTTCATCTCCATCTTAGGGTAGTTGTTGCGGGGCTCGCGCTTGCGCCGCTGGGACCTCTTGTAGTCGAGCGTACTGTCGGGCGAGTTGGGTCTGGTGCCCGATTCGGAAGGAGGTGTAGAGCCGGCGCTGTGCTCACTCTCCACCGACTCCTTCTCATCCTTATTGCTCTCCGTTTCTTGGGAAGGTTGCTGCTCCTTCTCTCGTTTCTCTGGCGCTTTTTTCTTCTTCCTTCGGCCGTTGACGCTGCCTTTTGGTCTGCCTCGACGTTCTGTTCCATTATCTGGAAATAATAATAATATACCTATTGTCATATATTGAAGTGTTGTGTGTTTATAATAAAATTGAAATTTACAAAATTATATAGTAAAAATAAAGAGCCTGTACAAAGTAAAGTTTTATAATAAAAAAAAATATAATAATAGAAATCTCACTTTTGAAAGATAATTATTTATCATTACCTGCTTTTAATTATAAAACCGTAGCTCTAACGTGGTACGAATTCGTGACTGTTATTTAAATCAAATTCCTACATGAATTATAAGGATATCAATATTATTATCTATAATGGAAATACAATAAGATAAAGAATTAGAGTTGAGGTGAGGTTTTGAAAAAGAAGATGGTTACTAACGGAAGGTGGACTTGTCTACGTTCTGGCAGTCGTTGGGGCAGGCGGCGGGGTAGTGGTCGGGCCCGAACAGGCTCGGGCAGGCCTGCAGCGCGCCGCACACCCGCGCGCAGAACGCGCCCGTGTCCGCCGCGCGCGCCGCCACGCCCACGTACGCGTGGTACGTGCGGGACTTCAGTCTGCAAGCCACACACGTGTCACGACGAGCATCGAGAATAGTACCAAATTGTTGCTATCAAATACTGGTCCGTACTAGTCCGTCTGGGTGGGTACCACCACAATGTCTATTTCTACCGCCAAGCAGCAGTGTGTATGCACTGTTGTGTTTCGGTTTGAAGGACATTGTAGCCAGTGGAACTACTGGACATAATGAGACTTAATAACTAATATCTCAGGATGACGAGCGCAGTGGAATGCCACACAGTACTTTGTAACTGAAGGTGCTGGATGGTGTTGCTACTGTTTATGGGTGGTCGTATCACTTACCATCAAGCGAACGACATGCTCGTCTCGTCATTCAGTGTCATAAAAAAAAAACAAACGCGGGCGAGAAAACTACGCATGTTTATACGGGTCATCTTTTTTGTGGTTTTAACAATCACACGTGTCAGGCAAGAAAATTGCAACGCCTAATGAAACTTAATTCACACATTCGTATTAATTGAATGTGGCATAAAACAATTCATCCAAGCGCGCCGCCACATACCAAGTAATCTTTGCACTCACAGACGCCCAAACATATTAAAGTTATATTATTATCCTCGAAGCGTTAGGCGGAGACACTAATTCAAGTAGAGTTTATATCAGTGATATAGAAGGAAACCCTATCACCATATCCGGCACGAATTGTAAGGTTATCCAGTGTATTGTTCAAATCTTCTGGGAATTAAACCCACGATATCACAGTTCAAATCTCAAATATGTTACCACTAGACTCTAGAGCCATAAGACAATTCCACAACAGGTCTAATTATAATTTAAACTAAGATCAATATTTTTATTGATTCCAAGGCTACTACTTACTTGGCTCTCAACATCTCCAGTCTCATACCCTCCTCAGGCGGTCCCTCCGACTCCCAGTCCTTCAGTAGCTTCGCGGGCTTGTACGACGCCGATATGATCTTATTCAGGACCTCCTTCAGCACCAGGGACAGGGGTCCAGGACCCACGTGCTTCGGCAATTGCGACAACTTATTCCTACTGATCGATGGCCCAGCATAACATTTATAATTAAAGTATATCCTATCGCACCATTCGTCTGAGCTTTTAATATCTTCTTTAACCCTGGTTTCCTCAACTGGTTTGGTCTCTTTAATCGCAGTCATATCTGGTATGTGAAGAGCGTAGTTATTACTATCGCACCAGCCCACTGGGAATAGCAAGTCACTGTTTTGTGCATACCAAAATTTCTCACCAATAGGCAGAAGTTCTACGCATAACATGTGTTCTACTATCGCATCCACTGACGCCACGTGGATCTCTTCATGATTCTGAGGGTTCACCGCTTCCAACTTCATATTAACCTCGATTCCTTTGAGAGGTTGTTTGGTCCCAAAGCAGTAGTCTGGCGCGGGCACCGATGACGTCATGGACAAGTACTCGTCCCAATCGAAAGTACCCTCTTTCCATATCTTGGGCGTTTTGAATGTTATGCCGTTCTTCTGCGCCCAGCCTATGGGGTATATGTAGGGGTGCATGCAGTCGCACAGCCACGCCATCTTGGTGTCCTCGTGGTCGTCCACGTGGTCGTCGATAACCACCAAGAAGTGGAAGTTGTTGAACACTTTGAAGACGGTGGCGGGACGGATGGTCCTCATGTCTTGCGGGTTCAGGGCTTCTAATTTCATTCCGGTCACGAAATTGTGCGCTTCGAGGCTTGAGTTTAGCTGCAAAGGTAGATATTAAGAGTTAATTTAAGATTACTGTAGTTTTAACAACGTCCTGAAAACCAGGAATGGATAGTACGACTGGAAAATTTTTGTAGTTATATGATGCTAAGAGTAATACTACCCTTACCATGAACAGGTCTGCTGGCGTGGGTTCTTTGATGGATTCCTCGGCGGTCTGTCGCAGTTGCGTGCTCAATTTGTTCTTACACAAAAACTTGTTCACTTTTCCTGGGTACTTGAACTGCCATGGGGAACCCTGGAAACAAACAATCCGCAAAATGACACAACATATACACTCACGCCTTTTATCCCCGAAGGGGTAGGCAGAGGCGCAACTTATGCACCCACTTTTCGCCGGGTATATTCCGTCCCATGATGTGATAGGGGGCGAGCCTATCGCCATATCCGCCACAAATTCCAGACTCCGGGCTGACACTGAATAGAAAAACCCAATAACAATGATACAAATGTTTGTGTAATCCGTGTAATGAGTGTTGTGTAATGTAATGGATCTGTGTGTTAGGTGTAAAATACAGCGCCATATTTTGTCTGATACACATATCACAGGAATTGTTTCTAAGTTAATGAGAGGCCTTTACCCAGCACTGGGACATACAAGGGGTTTATTAAAAAACGAAGTCGCTTATCGGTTTTAGGCTAGAAATAAGTACAAGCACAGGTACAAGTATAATATATGCCACTGTTACGATACCTTGTTGGTGACGTAACCAAAGCTGCTGAGCCTTGGATTGGTGAAGAATATCCAGAACTGCGGCTGATCGTCGTCGGCGCCGTCGTAGCGCAGCAGCAACCGCCCGCCCACGTTCTCACACACCTGCAGACCAGGGATCACCTCGTAATGCAATTGAATACTAGCTTACCGTTACCAGACGGTAATTGTTTGCATCGTTGACTCCGTTTGGGTAGGTATAGTCATCTATTTCTAGCAAATGCGTTTTCTGCAAGAGCTGTTAAGGAAGCTGTTAGCTTAAAAAAAGAGACCGTTTGTTAAGCCTCAATCAGACGGAGCAAGTTTCTTGCATCGCTCGTACTTTACTTTGAATGACTTAAAAGTTGCCCCGTCTAAACACAATGGCGAGGCAATTGTCGTCCCCATTAACAGGCGAAACTTGCCTCAAAAAGAAATTCTTTGCCACTTCGATAACGGGGAATTCTCGCATTCTGTTTGACTAGTTAATTTCTGTTGCTGTTGGCCCTCTAACGGGGAGTTCCCGTATGCTGTAGTATTGATTGACTTATCGCAATGAAAATGCTAAGCTTTCTTCAATTGCAATTTTTGAATGAGGAAGGGAACGTGTACACGGTATTGAAATTTTCTTTCCCTTAGGTTATAGCATTATGGGATGGATATGAGCTTGATGAAATATGGACGCTAGCTGTGCCTTTTATTAACTCTCCGAAATTGTAGGCTTGGAGTTACGATGTTAAAATAATATTAAATATTATCAGCCCTGTATTATAATGCTCTTCCACTACTGGAAAAACCCTCTACTACTGAGAGGGTTTTACTTTTAGGCCTTAGTCCACCATTTAGGCCTAGTGCGGCTTGGCAGATTTCACATACCTTCGAAATTCTTATGTAGAACTTCTCACGTACCTATACAAGCGAAAATTCACAAAGAATTCAAACGATTGTGATGTTATTTAACGAAATAGTTAGAATATAAACAATATAAAGCGATCAAAAGTCGTGCGTCGTCTCCGACATAAATTGCAATGCACGCACAACCAAAGACCGCATCATATTCTAGAAAATAGTTAATATTACATAACATGAGAGTACAATATTCATCGCTAGTCAAAACCTTGAACGAATACGGAAAATATGCTAAATTCGAAACAAGGAAACGACCTTCTACTGCGCTAAATGTAAGTATGCGCTCCGTATCGCAATTATAATATTTTCGTACAAACATTAATCACGTGGCTTAGTAGCTTATGATAGGAGAGTGGGGATGTGGCGCCGGTGCTGGATTCAAATCCTTGCATATCTATACTAATAATATTATAAAGAGGAAAGATTTGTATGTAAGTATGTTTGTAACGAATAAACTCAAAAACTACTGAACGGATTTCTATGAAATTTGGCACACAGGTGATTAACACATAGGCTACTTTTTATCCCGGGAAAACTTATTCACGCGGGCGAAGCCGCGAGCAGAGCAGTTATAAAATAAAGTCCCCCGCCGCATCTGTCTGTGCGAACACGATAAACTCAAAAACTATCGAACGGATTTCGATGCAATTTGGTATGGAGATAGTTTAAAACTCTAGGAAATTACTGGTGGTAGGTCTGTCATATGTAAGAGCCCGTCTGGGTGGGTACCACCGCAATGTCTATTTCTACCGCCAAGCAGCAGTGTGCATGCACTGTTGTGTTTCGGTTTGAAGGATTATAGCCAGTGTAACTACTGGACATAATGAGATTTAACATCTTATGTCTCAGGATGACGAGCGCAGTGGAATGCCACACAGTACTTTGAAATTCAAGGTGCTAGATGGTGTTGCTACTGTTTATGGGTCGTATCGCTTACCATCTGGAGAACGGCACGCTCGTCTCGTAATTCAATGCAATAAAAAAATAAAAATTGGAGAGATAACAACAAGCACAACTCCAAGTTTAACAATGCATTGACGAGATGAGATTTCAAGTTATTGGTCTCCTATCAGCGTCGATGACAAATTACTATCGAGCCACCATTCTATTTTACCATTTTATACAAAACATCCCCACTCCTTCCTATATGCTTATTCTTTCATATCCTTGCAAATCCGGACTTATTCATGGAGGGTGGAGATCATCAACACCAGGTTTCCTACGTGCTCGTTTCCAATTATAGAAAAAAATCGATAAAATTCAGTTTGTAGATAGTTTCAAATCCTAGGAAGGACATACGTTTCTCATCCCGAGATAATATAAAGCGGGACGTTTATCCCGGGAAAACTCTTTCCGCGGGCGAAGTATATTTAGCGAAATATTAACAAAATATTTTTCAAGGTTTTGGACAGTACGTAAGCTGTTTGTGACAGAACAGATAGTACCACCGCGTTGTCTATTTTTGTCGCCAAACACCATTGTGTTGTGGTTTGACGGAAATGAGGGCGAATAATTTTAAGTTCACCAGATACTTAACATACAATGTTATATGTTTCAGGGTACACCATATGCAATGCAATGTAGTACATTGTCAAATCCAGACTTTTCTATACTATCAAGCCTAACACTAATTCTAGAAAACACAACTGCAAAACCGACTCACCGTCGCAATCCAGTATCTATACGGATCCATAGTATTCTGGACCTCGACCTTCATCTCCACCTTGATCCTGTCAATGGGCGAGAGTCCCTTATTATTGAGCGCTTCTAGAGACACCGACTGCCCATTCAGGAGCACCTTCTGCATCATATCTATGATGGTGTCCCCATACTTCTCGTTGATCTCATCCGGCGGTTCGATCAGCTCGTCATACTTCCCGCACCAGCCCAGCGGGTGCACCTTCGTGTTTGATATGTCGCACCAGAAATCTGTGTCTGCACCTGTGATGGGATTGTTGAGTCAAGAAAGAGATGTTTTTTACAATGACTATCTTCTCACATCTTCACCCTTGTAAAAGTCCGTTATAATAGCCGGCAAACAACTTGAGCATACTACACAACGTGGGGAAGGATTTTTGCTGTAAATGTTAGTACACAAGGATAAAAAGTAGCCTGCAGATCTCTAAAATTTGTGAAAGAACTTTAAAAATCGAAGCAGTAGCTGCAGAAGACAGCGTGTTTTAAACAAGCAAAAACTTAATCTGCATAATATTATTCGTTTAGATCTACTGGTATTATATAGAGGTAAATTTTGCAAATGAAAATACTAATTTACAAAAAAACTTGAGATATGCTGACATAAGCAAAATTACTTAATATTTTTTCCATTCTTGGAAAAAAAAATCCGCAGCCAAAGTTCGCGAACAAAACACGTAAAGAACTTAAAAATAACGTGGCTGGCAATTGTACCTATGAATTTGATGCGGAGTAGATGACCGCAGACCATGGTGATCTCCGCGATCCAGTATATATCGGGGTTGTTCTTATGGCACACCTCGAGAAGCATGCCCTGCTTGATGCCATTGTTAAGGCTCGTCTCCACCTGTCATAAACAAAGGACATGTTACCATAAAGTTCATTTATAATTCTTGTTGAATCTTCTAATTAAGTCGGGTTGACTTTAAATATTTGTAGGTATAAACAACCTTCTACCTATTTTTGAATCCCCAATGATTTATTTATTTATTTAATTAATTAATTAGAACGGATAAACCAATTACACTAATTATGTTAACAAAAAATATATAACTACGGTCAAAAAAAAAAAAAAGTAAACAAATCAATAATGTACTAATAACTACAGCAAATATAAGCTATCGCAAGTTTATATCACAATAGTGCAGACATTCATACTGGATCACGTTCCAATCAGCCGAAAAAACGTCAAAATGTGGTGCACTGTCAAGAAGGGAATTTAGAGCGTGCAGAGTCCGCGGAATAGGTGATCTAGAACGTGCTACAGTACGGCACTGCGGGACAGCAAACAGCTTGTGCGTCCTACTACGACAGTAATTGTTGGGTACAAAAAGCTTACACAGCTCATTATTCAGATCGGGAGCGTCTATTAACCCTCTCAGTATTTTGCACATGGTTATTAATTGGTCATACCATCTCCTGACCTCCAGGGAGTTGTATCCAAGACATCCCAATAGAAATTTGGTTGGGTACATGTATGGATAGTTTGTATAGATCCGCTTATATAAATATCTTAAAAAGGCTTTTTGAACCTTTTCCAGCAAGAGTGCATAAGTACTCTCGTAGGGATGCCAGACGCACGCGCTTGCCTCAATTTTGCTGCGAACCAATGCAGAAAAGATGATTTTAATCACACTAATGTTGTGAAAATCACGCGAATTACGAAGGACGAAACCCAAGCGTCGATAACATTCTTGTGCCAAAGTTACGATATGGTCGTGAAATGTTAGTTTTCGGTCAAAAGTAACTCCAAGATCTTTAATTGTGTGTGTTTTTGTAATTATTTCTGAGCCGAGTCTATAGCTGTAGTTAATTGGCCGTTGCATTCGACCAAAAGTCATCCCCGAACATTTCGAGAGATTAAACGCCATTTTATTTTCAACGCTCCATTGAAATACAGCATCAATGTCACACTGAAGTAATACACAATCCCTTTCTGTTCTAATTTCACGGAAAATTTTGACGTCATCCGCATAGAGAAGACATTTTGAGTATTTGATGACTGCGGGGAGATCATTAATCATCATTATAATTATTATAAATCATTATAAATGATATCCTTTAAAGGCTACGGCGCATTATGATTCTTCTGAAATAATGAGTTTCAGAGCAGTGTAATATGCGACTAGGGAACGGGTTGCATCAACTCAATACGTCAGCTGGTGGTAGGATATTTTTGTATCCGCCCGGATTTAAACCCGCCTTAGTGGCCCACGTAAGTGATCCGCGTTCCGGGATCAGCCTGTGTATATCCGGTTCAAACGGGCCGGCATAATTGTGCCGACTGACGAAGGATAATCATCGCTCGTCAGTGGACCATCTATCTAGACCCCTCTCCGCGTACCATCAGGTGCAGTGGGGTCACTTTGCTGTGCCCGTAAAGACATTTTATAATATATAGCATGCCGCAACAAAGACTTCGGATTTCCCGTTGTTTATGGGAAATAGTTAATGTGAAAAAATCAAAAAAACAAAAACCGGAAAACCCCACAAATCATATGGCAGATTTGTTTGTAGTTATTGCGTGAGATATTTTATAGTTTATGTCAAACATGGCTATAATTTACAGCAAATATCTAAATAATTAAACATGATATGATTTGACTATCTTATTCTTGCCTTTAGAGGGATTTTGGAGACAGAATACTTTTTCTCTGTCTACGGTTTTAAAGTTCGGCCGCCTGCCTCACATAACAATACCCTGACTGCCTCGGTAGCGTAGTTGTATTCCGTACGCGTTACGAGTACGATTTGCGCGCTGAGGTCCTGGGTTCGAATTCCGGGTAGAGCCAAAAAAAACATTGTGACTGGGTTTTTCCATCTTAAAAATTACTCAGTCGCAGCTCGGAGTCAGGAAGTTGGCGGTGTGACACCCCCGTGCCTCAGAAAACACGTAAAGCCGTTGATCCTGCGCTTGATTTCTCTCCGGTCATGTCGGATTGCCGTCTCACCGGTCTATGAGAGTGAAGGAATAGCGAGTGCACCTGTGTATTGCGCACACACTTGTGCACTATAATATCTACTGCGTACCTGGTTGATCTCCGTTGAGATTGGCCGCCGTGGCCGAAACTGGCTAGGAGGATTATTACGTTACTCTGAGACATTGACTATTTTACATCTAAAACAAGACGTAGTGGCCGGTAGTGTTATTCAGGGCTGACAATTTTTTTTACGAAAATTGTAGCTTGATACGTTATTGTAATAAATTACCAAGGCCCCCAATAAGTCAAAGCCACCTCGTTCGAATATATGCATTTCTTATTGCAACGTAAATTTTTGTTATGTTAAGTCGAAACTGCCTTTCGAACAGTTGATATCATACAAAAAGAAAATATATCTATACTATTATACAGGGTCATTTTTACATTGCATTACTAAATGAAACCACATATTCGTCTTTACCTCTTCTAACATCTTGCCAAAAATCATCCATGAATAACGAATATTATTGCCAAAAATCCCTGTTGTAGTTTTCAAATTTTTTTTATCATTTCGTAGTTTAGTGCGAATATGGTGTGTGCGAAAATGTATTTCTGAATGAAAGTATAATGTTGCCGCTGCGACGAATTATCTTACAGTAGTGGCGTAAGGTCGTGTAAACTTAGTTACTTTTTATTAATATTTATTTTGTTTGAAACTTACACTTTTTTATTTTACATCTATGGTTAAAATAACTTAATGGAAAGCGTTATTTTCGACGAGATAATTATGTGATTTCATTTATTAACGCAATGTCAAAATGACCCTGTATAAAGCTGAAGAGTTTGTTTGTTTGTTTGAACGCGCTAATCTCAGGAACTACTGAACCGATTTTGAAAATTCTTTCACTAATAGGAAGCTACATTACTTCTGAGTGCTTTTTATCCCGGAAAAACTTTTCCGCGCGGGCGGAGCCACGCGCAATGCTAGTCCTACTATAATATTATAAACGCGAAAGTTTGTAAGAATGGATGTATGTTTGTTACTCTTTCACGCAAAAACAACAGAACGGATTTCGATGAAATTTAGCACACGGGTAGATTATGTCCTCGATATCCTTACTTACTTATTATCCCGGGAAAATATGAAGCGGGCCTTTTATCCCGGAAAAACATATTAACGCGGGCGGAAACGCGGGCAAACGCTAGTAATTCATATGCAAATAAAGATTCAGTAAACATTTTCTTTTCTAATATGTACAAATATTCCGTAAAAGATGGCAATTTGCCAGAGTTTCCAACCCCCGTAGGGGCTTGGCATAAAGATATTAACAATTGCTGTAACTCGATAACAAATGAGAGTCGAGACTCTTGGATTTAACGAGCTCTTGCGACTTACAATTTTATTCAACTACGTAATACATGGACCACAGTAAAATAAATTTCAAGTCGTTTTTGTCTAAATGTTTCGCCTTAGTCTAATCTACACTAATATTGTAAAGATGATTCTTAAGTTTGATTGTAGTTGAATGTTTTTTAGTTTTGGATGTAGAGGTATACTCTAAAACTTCAAAGTAAATTCTTTTTCTAATAAAGCACTTTATTATTCCTGAATACTATAGGCTACTTTTAATCATCTGAATAGACTATATTGCGGGCGGAAGACGAGCAAGAAGAATGGCGAACAAATATATGACTATGAAGTACTAATTATGAGTAACGAATACATCCGAATAAGCTGTTTACACACTTGTATTTGTGTGTCTGTACTCAGCAAGTATCTAAATCAGGAGTCACCTACATAATATTAATAGAGGATGCACTATGCACCTGCCCTGGATTTTGCCGAACAGTGTCTCCAGTTTCATTAGATGGAAATCTGGCTTTTAGGTTAGGAGACGCAGAAAAATCATGCTTATCTGATGGTAACCGCATAATTAAACATTATTAGAAGACAACTCCAAGTATAACAATGCATTGACGAGACGAGATTTCAAGTTATCAGCGTCGATGACAAATTACCAACGAGCCACAATTCTATTTTGCTATATTCTATAAAACATCCATACTCCCTATATCCTTATCCTTTTATATCTTGGCAAATCCGGAATTATTCATGGGAGGAGGAGATCATCAACACCAAGTTTCCTACGTGCTTGTTGCCAGTGATAGAAAAACATGCATTTTTGAAATAATTTCACACAGGTTGTGTAATAGAAACACAAAAACCTGAAGTTTATACCCAGTCGGCACGCGATACAATACAAGTGTTACGTCATTTCATGATTGGTTTCAGTTACCTACAATAATTGTCAATACGAATTGCTCTTGATGGCAGTCAAGGAGGAATCGTGACCCATATTGTGTATTTTAAAAGGAGAATTAGGAAATACTAACTTTTATCTTTGAAGTTCTTAGGATTAAAAGGAGTTTAAAGAATTCAGGGATAATGTAGCTTTTCAATACGGTATCGAAGAATTTACAGAAATGATAGTATTCATACATTATGCTAAATTAATGTTATCTACATAACTCTGTTTTAATTGCGGATGCGCTCATATAGTAGTTTATACTTTGTATACGGTAATTGTACTTTAATTTTACTTAAAAAAAATCTATAGTTTTAGTGTCTAACTCATTTTGGTTTTCTGTGTACACCTATTGTTGGACTACAATCTAGATTAAAACTGTATAATTTTATGTACATTGTTGTAGGGATTGTAATCTGTTTTGTGTATAATAAAATAAAATCGGACCAATTGTTCCAAAGACTACCGCGTTCAAGGAAATTAACAGTCGAAGGACTTTATATAACAGTATAGAACTATAATTTAATAGGAAGTCATAATATAATTGTAATAGAATTTAATACTGGATTATGGTCTTACATCGGCATACACCGAACAGGTAATCCGAATCGAAAAACGTATAGAACCGTATTAAGGGATTGAATACAGTTTTTATCGGTTACCCAGGATAAGTACGCTAAGACTTATGGGATTACTTTTCCTTTAAAAATGATTGAATGTTCCGAACTTATCCGTTAAGGGATCGACAGCATGTGAGTCAGCAGTCCACGACATTGACAGTGCTAAAAATTATTACTCGAGTATCAAGGCTTTCACTTTTAACATACATACGTTTTTTTCTTTCTTTACTTTATGTGCAATGGTACAGCCTTATTAAAAACGAGCATGCCGCTCGCCTAAATGTGAGCCACGCCTCGCTCGCTGTGCTATTCCTTAGCGTAGATTCGGCAATAGAGTCGAGCGGCGCGTCGGTTACTCAAGGACTTGGCCCGAATGGAGCCTATAGGACCGTGAACCGCACTAGCTCGTGATAAAGAATTTCCCAAGGAAAGCAGGGGCCATACAATGAAGCAATAAGCTGCCTTGTGCCCAGGACAACTTCGCCTTCAACTTTAAGCGTCGGCGCACCAACTCCACCAGTTCATAGCCCTTGCCGAGGCCCATGAAAACATAGAACCACCGACAGAACTAAATCACCTAATTATCTTGAAAGATAAATCATTATGGCTTCCTAGACTGCTATGCGTTTATAACCGGAACATGTCGTGTCACAAAACACGTAGCAATACTATCTTTACTACTAAACGAGGTGGCGCAGGGCAAGCGTTTTTGCCATAACTTAGGCTTAAATTAATTAACTATCAATGCTAGGTCAAGGGCACTAAGATCGAATCTAGATTTGATGTGGCTGGAACAGGCTGTGTTATAATTGGTGAACATCCCTATAGTAAATCTTATAGTGGGCTCACTATGTAATAATAAAAATACATGTTTGTATTTACCAAGCAGATACAATATTTTCCTGATACATTAAGGTACATTAGGTAGGTACCTAGTATTCACTTTGAATATAATGCGCGAATTAAACTGTGACATGTTTATTTACATTGTTATTTATTAATATTTCGATATTATTAACTTTTATACTTTTACAATTGAACAAATTACTTAAAATTAAATTACTTTAATAAATTTACTGAATATTTTTCAAAATAAGTATACTTGTAATTTCCTAATCACAAAGATTTTTTTAAGTTGATTTTATTTAAATTATAGTCTCAAATTTGGAAACAAATTCTACAGTTTACAAGATATATTTTTTATTGTATGATACAATATTTTTTGTAAAATAAAGTCATCAATAATAAAGTATTTATAAGTTAAAAAACAACTGTGGTTTAAAGACAATGAGATAGTAAGATATATAATTTTATGCAGGTACACCATTTTTTAATTCATTAAAGTCATCTAACTTGATGATTTTTAATTTCTCTGACTATGATGTTCAGTGATAACTGGTAATTTGAAAGATACTGTTATTACAAAGCTAACATTGTGCATGTTTTATTTATTTATTTGCGCTTTATATATTTATAAAGGTGGACTTAATACTGAAGGCATTATCTACCAGGCAACCTGGTGTACTTTCGAGATAAAAACATAGTAGGTGCACAAAACTGATGTTAATCATAGAACCGATACAGTTAAATTTAATAGGTTTCAATTACTCTTCAGAATAAAGATCATAACAATAATAATATACATAGACTTCTATAAACAAAAAGTTTATGCGTGGGCAAGCCGTATTCGCCGTTATAGGAGGCGATGGGAACGATTCCAGCAGAATCGCACTTTTCAAAGCGATCAAAAGAGAGTTTATAGGTGTTGGGAGGATTCTCCTCATGGTGTGGTGGATGGGCGGCTGCCTGATGCTCACGATATGCGTGATTATTGGAAAAATATCTGGTCGTCGCCTGTCCCCCATACTGAAGACCCCTGGTTTAGTGTTGTAGAACGAGCTTGCGACGCAATACCGGCTATGGAAACCATTTCAATTAGCTCAGAGGATGTTCTGGCAGCCATCCGTCCGACACATAATTGGAAGTCTCCTGGTCCGGATGGTCTGCACAATTTCTGGTTGAAATGGTTTCTCAGTTCGCATGCTCGTTTAGCAGCACAGTTCCAGGATGCGCTAGATAGAGGATCGCTTCCAACATTTATGACGACAGGTGTCACTCACCTGCTCTTTAAATCCGGCTGTACCACGGACCCGAAAAACTATAGACCCATAACATGCCTTCCAACCATTTATAAACTTTTTACATCTATATTAAGATTGAAAATTGCAAATCATTTCACAATCAATAATATCCTTTTTCCCGGACAAACAGGATGCAAGATTGGGTCACGTGGTACAAAGGAGCTCCTTCTCATTGACATGACCATTTGCCAACAGACTCGTCACAACCGAAGGAATTTATCGGCTGCCTGGATTGATTATAAGAAAGCCTATGATTCGGTGCCCCATACTTGGCTCAAGAGGGTGTTGAATTTGTATAAGATTGATACAAATTTATGCACCTTTCTTGGGTCATGTATGGGACAATGGACCACTTTCCTAAAATATCCAGGTGGTACGAGTCCCCCTGATTGTGATGAGCCGATTAGAATCAAGCGGGGTATATTCCAGGGTGACAGTCTGAGTCCATTGTGGTTCTGCATGGCCCTGAATCCTCTCAGTACTCTGTTGTTGGATTCAGGGTTAGGATACCGTCTACGGAGAGGGAGTGAGCCTATATCTCACTTGCTTTACATGGATGATCTCAAGTTGTTTGCATCAAAACAAACAGAATTGATTGAGTTGTTAAAAATAACTGAAAGATTTAGCAACTCAATCAACATGGAGTTTGGTGTAGATAAATGTGCGGTTATCCATGTGAAGCGAGGAGAGGTGGTGATCTCTGATGACATACAAGTCTCAGAGACTATAAGACTTAGATCCCTTTCCGAGACGGAAACCTACAAATATCTGGGTATGCCTGAGGCACTGGGTATTATGGGTGCCGACGTAAAACAATCGGTCAGGGAACGTTTCTTCGGCCGTCTGACAAAAGTACTTAACAGTTTTTTGTCAGGTGGAAACAAGATTCGCGCTTTCAACGGTTGGGTTATGCCTGTACTCATGTACTCTTTTGGCATACTCAGATGGACTCAGACCGAACTGGACGCCCTGGATCGAAAGGTCCGGACCCTACTGACTGCACATCGTATGCATCACCCACGATCGTCAGTGATGAGATTATACATCCCGCGGAGATGTGGGGGCCGAGGCTTACTTAATGCTAAGGACTTACATAACCGCGAGGTATGCAATCTCAGGGATTATTTCCTCCACAGCGAAGTGGGCATGCATAAGGTTGTAGTCATGGTGGATAAGGGATTTACCCCGCTTTCCTTGGCGAATGAGAACTGGCGAAAACCTAAGGTGATGGGCATTCGGGAACGTGAGGAGATATGGAAGAGCAAGGAACTACATGGTCGGTTTTATCGGGCCCTTCACGGGCCTGATGTAGACCAGCTTGCATCCGTATCTTGGCTACGTTTTGGTAACCTATTTGGGGAAACTGAGGGTTTTGTCTTTGCAATTATGGACGAAGTTATGAAAACGAACAATTATAGGAAATACATCATGAAGGACGGTACGGTCGATATCTGTCGGGCATGCCACCGTCCCGGTGAATCAATCAGGCATGTGATTTCCGGTTGTTCGTATCTTGCTAACGGCGAGTACTTGCATAGACACAACCTAGTAGCCAAGATCATACACCAGCAAGTTGCTCTTCGGTATGGTCTTGTGACTCTTGAAGTGCCATATTACCAGTATGTGCCTCAACCAGTTCTCGAAAATGATCATGCAACGCTGTACTGGGATCGATCTATTATCACGGACAGGACTATTGTTGCCAATAAGCCTGATATTGTAATAGTAGATCGATTGGCGCGCCGGGCAATACTTGTTGACGTCACTATTCCGCATGACGATAACCTTGTTAAGGCCGAAAAGGACAAAATGTCTAAATATTTAGATTTGGCTCACGAGGTTACCGACATGTGGGAGGTAGACTCCACAATTATTGTTCCGATTGTCGTTTCTGCTCATGGGTTGATACCAAAGAGTCTCGACCAACACCTCCAGAGGCTCTCAATTGGTCGTTGGGCCAAGAGCCAGATGCAGAAAGCAGTACTTCTGGACACGGCACGCATTGTGAGGAGATTCCTCACTTTGAATCCCTGACCACCGGTGGCTTGGGTCTTGAGCCTCGCCATCGGAGGGTGATTCACTTTTTTATATTTTTATAATATGTATTAATGTTTTTTTTAGTATGTATATAAAAATGTAAAAAAAGGAAAATTGAAAATAAAGAGAAATAAATAATATTAATTTTAAAAATTACATTCTTTAGTATTTGTAAATAAATTAAGTACTTTTGTTACACAAGGACAAGCCAAACATTTACATGAATACTTTATAAATTGTATGAAATATTACAGCATATCGGCAATAATTGTCCACAGCTTTTATATTTTGTTATGGGAGTCGAGTTAAAAATATATCTGTGTTTAGACACAACAAATTAGTTAGTATTATTTGTGATCTTCTTTACACTATTTTAAATAATTATGAAATAATCACCTTGTTAAAGTATAAAAGTAAAATCTGGTGATTTAAAATGTTATTTTATTGTTTTCCTGTACTTTACAGCTTAATTTTATTTTGTAATAAAAATAGCCCAGATTATAGTAGCATAAATTTCAGAAATTTCCACCTAAAGTACAGATTACATTTTACCTGAACAATGCTTATTTTGTATCAATTTATAATTTGACTATTAGATACACATAGGGTCATTAGTATACCAAATTGTACTGTAAGTTATTTAGTTTCTTGGAGTTAATATTCTGTAATATTTTTAGGTTCAGTAAGGATTTAATATTTCTGTGGTTTAATTGTATTTAGATTTCAATTATTTATAGAAGTATATTTTTTGTCATGTGCTTTTGTGTTTAATACTGAAATTTGAAAGGAAATGCACTATATTAAATTATTATGTGATTTTATATAATAACACATATCTCATCTAATTATACAAGTACATATTGTATTGAAATTTAAAACGTAGGTAAATTTATTGACAAATCTGTAGGTACTCTCTATAAAAAAATAAGTTGTGCAACATGATAAAATTAATAAAAAAAATATTTATTCTCAGTTACCTTTAAATATAAAACGTTTTTATAGTTCATACCTGAGAAATATTATAAATTAGTCACAGCTGGTAGAACAAAGATAAGAAAACTAAATTTGATTTAATAATAATTGCAAAATAGCCAGGCCTTGCACAAAGCATATGTAAGCCCTGTACATCTGTTGTAAAACATATTCTACATTTATAACAAAGCAAATGAAATGATTAACTATAACTTACGCATACAAATTACAATAAACATAAACGCTCTAATGAGTTTTATGTACATTACAACGAACGCTGGTTAAAAATAGATATATATTTTTTTGTGACTTGATCATACCCACTTGTTTTTTTCTTACCTGTATCGCTATTAAAATATATTTAGACGAAATATTAATGATAAATTAAAGTTTATAAGGGATATAATTGATGACATGTACAGTAAAAGCAATTAAACAATCGTAAAATATTATTATACAACACTAAAAAAATACTTCGTAACTTACATGGGAAAACAATTCTTCGGGGACAGCGATACACTTATTTGCTTCTAAATAATTATTCCAATCAAATTCGGCCATTATAATGAGAAAAATATCAAGTTTGAATTCATTAAAAATATATAATTTAACTAAAAACAAGTTAATCGAACGGTCGAACTTGTACGAATTTCAGAATTTCTTTCATATTCATACATTTCATTATCACGTACATCCATCTCAATTTTCCTTTACAATTTTGTATAGCTGTTTCGTTCTTTAAATGTATACTTTTTTCCAGTTCATGGCATAAAAACATACGGCCAAAATATAAATATAAAACAACAATATAATAAACATGACTGAGCAAATAATTAAAAAACGTGAAGACGTTTATTGAAATTACAACTTAAGTTAAATATAACAGATATTTATATTTGAAAAATATCGTTTAGTCTTCATAGTCGGATAGTGAATTTTATATAACGTATTTAATACATTACATTGCGGCAATTATAAAAGTATATATTTTAATGTTTATGTTCATTATTCATGGAATGGAACGTAAGCAACCTAGCTTATAAAAAAGTATCATTCTATCTCAACCTTATTATCCAAGGTCTGCCATATAAGCTCTACGTAGGAAAGAGATAACCATACGAAGTGACTGTTTTATTTTAAAGTTTACGTTATGTCAAATCCATTTTATTTTCGTATCTGTGGTATCTACATTATAGTATTAGCACGACAAAAAATACTCCTAATTTGTATGGAATCTTGGATGCTAATGTCCGCTTTTTGTATGAGTGCTGGGTTTGAAGTCCTCCGAATTTAAGATTTATGTTATTTTACTCTCTCACAAACTGTCTTCATATTAACTCGCATACTCTGTACTCGGTCCAATACATCATATTGAATCCGTCACTGAATTTCATTTCTAAGTAGAACGCAATATCCTACAATATCTGAGACAATATATATGTAAAGGACGCGGCTTGTATTTCCCCTTTCCTTCTATCAAAGTTATAAGATCAAATGGTCATTCACATTTAATTATATTAGTGTGCACTAGACTTCTGCTTGCGGCTCCGCTCGCGTGAATGTGTTTTCCGGGATCAAAGTCCCGTTTTATATTTAGCCGGGATAAATAGTAGCCTATGTTACTCGCTGATAACGTAGCTTTATATTGGTGAAAGAATTTTTCAAATTGGGCCAGTAGTTTTGGAGCCTATTCAATGCAAACAAATAAATAAACAAACAATCAAATCTTTCGTCTTTATAATATTAGTATAGATTAAACGAATCGGCGTAGAAGAGTTATTTATATTGTGTAAGTTCATATACATATGGACATAATACGGTTTGACTATGCGTATTGTATTTTTAATACAGTGATGACACAGAAAGTGACATAATTTTTGGTCGCGTTAATACGCACATGGAGCCTCCATCGTGAAGCGTTCATTCTAGATCGTGTAAGTTTGTTGTGAAGGTAAAAAATTATGGTAGTCATAAAATATAATAATAAAAGTAATAAAAATAGTCATAAAAAACTGACAAATAAACATAGTTTTTATTATCAAGTCCTCTATACTTAGCACTAATTTGATAACCACTTTGGCAGGTAGGTATAGCTATGTTAACGTTTAAATAATTATTGGTAATTATTCAATAAGGTTAATATGTTTCATAAGTGTACTTATATATAAATTATTGTGTGCTATCGTAATAGTTAATTATTAAGGACCTAATTAGAATTTCTTCTAAGTGGCATTGGCAGTTGGCAGTTTTAACATGAACACCTGGCAACACACAGTGCTGCTGTCTTGGTAGTTGGTAGATCAGACAGACGTCATACATTTTAATTATCTCTTTATCCAATTTATCTAAACAAAAGGATTTCCAGATGGTATCAGAAAACTGGAGTATTAGTGTACACAAATAAGTTTGATGCAGTGCTCTTTATTATTTTGAGGGAATCTCATTATGTGAACACTTTCTCTTTGCCGCCCGACTGACCGTGAATTGCGACATCGAAAATGAGTATCGCGAGCGAAATATTGTTCGCGGCCCCAGCGAACAGCTCAAACGGCACAGACGACGAGGGCTGCATGCTGGTGAACCCCTCGCAGAACGTCATCATTACCGGAGCGTACAACGGAATACCGCAAACGTTGATTCTTAACACAATAGCATGGTCGAGTTTGATCATACTGTTCTCCGTGCTGAGGCGGACTGCGTGGAACTACGGGCGAATGGCGCTCGTGCAGCGCACCAAGAGCCGGTGGACGAACCTGTTCTACCGCGGCGGAGACAACGACGTGCTGGTGGAGCGGCGGCGCAGCCACGAGGAGCCCTCCAACATCGACGAGGGCTTCTTCACGTGGTTGCCGGCCGTATTCCGGCTCACGCGCGAGCAGGTGCTGGCCAAGTGTGGCCCCGACGCCGTCCACTACCTCTCCTTCCAAAGACACGCAATAACCCTCATGTTTATTGTGACGCTAGTCTCCATCGGCATCATTTTGCCTGTCAACTTCCAAGGGAACAATTTGGATGTTGATGTAAGCACATTCAGTAAAACAACACTGAGTAACCTGAACGGGAGATCTTATTGGCTATGGGTGCATACTCTGATAAGTATCTCATTTCTACCAATATCTGTGCTCATCATGAGAAGGTGTACTGGCCGTAAACCTGTGCCCACATCACTCACGGGCACAATTATGATCACAAACATATCAAAAGCTGACCGGAATGAGTCTACAATAAGAGCTTATTTTGCTCATAATTTTCCTCATATACAAATTATTGATCTCCGTCTTGCTTACAATATCAACAAATTGAATGAAGTGCAAGAGCAGAAGGACATGGTCAACGAAGCATTGTTCTACAGTGACACATACTTCAAGAAGACTGGGAAACGGATCACTGTAAAGCCAAAGTGGTGTGGCCCTGAACTGGATGCCTTAGAGTATTACATTAATGAAGAGAAGAGGCTCAAGGATGAAGCCAAGAGGTGTCGTGCGATGGTGCTCAATGACCCACTGGGTATTGCCTTCCTAACCTTACCATCTTATCAGCTGGCCGAGCATGTGATCAGCCACTTCAACCTCCATCGGGACTGGGTGTTGTCTCATGCTACCAACCCTGCCGACATTACCTGGGAGAATCTGAGTGTGCAGCCAGGTGTGTGGTATGTAAAAGCCATTGTTGTCAATTTCTTTCTATTCATTGTGTTGTTCTTTTTAACTACCCCTGCAATTGTTGTCAATTTGTTTAACACAATGGTGGAGAAGCCTGAATCCCTGAGCAGGATAAGCAGCATCATATTCGAGTTTCTGCCTACCCTTCTGCTGTGGACCATGGCTGCTGTGATGCCTGCCATTGTTGCATTCTCTGATAAATTCCTCTCACACTGGACCAAGTCCCAGCAAAACTACTCCATTATGACCAAAACTGTCTCTTACCTCCTGCTCATGACCTTGATCCTGCCCTCCCTGGGGCTGGCCAGTGCCGAGACATTCGTCATGTGGACCCTGCACCACCAGAACGACACAATGCGGTGGGACTGCGTATTCTTGCCTGACAAAGGCGCGTTCTTTGTCAACTACGTAATAACCTCGGGCTTCATTGGTACAGCCCTCGAGCTGATCCGTTTTCCCGAGCTGTTTCTGTACGTGTGGTACCTACTCCAGTCGAAATCTAAGGCAGAGAAGAGTTACGTGAAAAAGGCCATTTTGTACGAATTCCCATTCGGAGTTCACTATGCATGGAGCATAGCTATTATCTCCATTACAATGGTGTACAGTCTCGCGTGTCCACTGATCTCTCCGTTCGGCCTTCTATACTTAATGTTCAAGCATGTGGGGGATAAGCATAACTTGTACTTTGCGTACGGGCCCTGCGACATGAGCGGCGTGGGCGGCGGTCGCATCCACTCCACGGCCGTGCGCCTCATCCGCATCTCGGTGCTACTACTGCTGGTCAACATGGCCGCGTGGGCGGGACTCAGGGCCGGCTTTGAAGCGCGGACCATCATCCTTATAATGGCGTCTATAGTGGCATTTGGGACCTTCTTGCTGCTAAGTCCGTTCCCTAGCTGCACACCGCCCGCGCCCCTGCAGGAGGAATCGAGCGTGAATATCCCCGAGTATGTGGCCCCGGCGCTGACGAGGCCGCTGGACTCGCCACCCACCTCCACACCCACCACCCCGGACTACGGCGCCTCTTCGCCCGTCACCCAGCACACCTACAGTCCAGAACCGATAAACATATAAATAAATAGCGAAATTTCCCTATCAACTTTAATTACGAATTCGCGTTATGATGTTATCACGCGATAAGAAATGTGACGGATAATGTTTGATGTAACGATTAGGAGTTTTAAATGTAAATAACAAAATGCAATATTTTTATATTATTATTGATAAAGTTGCTGTCTGAGATCTTATGTTGTTTGGTTTACACACTAATGTGTCGATACAGTCGATTTAATTAGTGTTTAGAAGTAAACTACTGCATTCAATTATTTTATAGGAATTCAATGACCTACCATAGCACAATAGCGGTACTGAAGGGTCTAATCTACATTAATATTTTAGTAGTGCTGGCAGAATACCAGTAACCCTAGCACACTAGACTGTTTGATTCTAAAGTAGTTACCTAACTACCAGACTAATTAGTTTCAATTTAGATCCATGGAGGTTTACGTAAACCTATGATAATGAGCCTTAAATTCTGCAAGTAATCAAAAACTTACAATAGGTTGTTTTACGACACTAATGTAAGTATTATATAGGTCGTCTGTAGTGAAATATCACACCGAAAATATTATATATCTACTATATGAAGCTATGGATGATAATAATATATTAGTATATTTTTATAATCCATTTAGTTATTTTATACTTACATCTCTAACTGTTCTTACTTAACATATCAAACCATTTCGAACTTGATAATATTCCACGAATTATTAACATTATTGATTTACTAAACGGTTGAAAAAATAACCGAGGCGCACTCAATTGTACGATATGAATGTATACGTGTTACATTCTATGCGTGTAACGTAGAAACTACGGTCCGTTTGTGTATCACATTAATTACTATGGACACGCGAACGATAATATTTTTTTTGTAAAATAAAATAAATAATACTGTTTCGATAAAAGGCAGCTAATACGCCTGAGTTTTGCCTAATCCAAATATTCACGGATAGAGGTCATGCCCTGGATATAGCCAATAGAATTAAGTTTTATAAACGGTACGTCGCGTCCGAATAGTTAAATGTCCGAACTTTATAAGTCACTCAAGTATTAAGTTATCAGCAATGAATGGCCAGCCAATGTTAAATCTGACAACTTTAACCACGGCCTAAAATGTTGAATGTAATTATTGGTTGTTTGAAATGTAGTCCAATAAGTATCTTTCATGAAATTTCTACCATATGAACATAGTAACTGAGTAGAATAATACCAAATATCTAAAGTATCAAAGTAACCTTTCAGCCGGAGCTTTAAATGGTAAATTCGAGTTATTCTAAGCTGTTAAAATAACTTTAGCATTGTGTGTTTCATGCGATTTGCGATTTAGGAATAGGAACAGGTTTTTCTAACTTACTAAAATGTCACCTTTTGAAAATACGGCACTGAAAGATATAAGATTGAACTGTTATAACTCGAACGTAGATTTTTTGTTTTATAGATATTATCATTGGTGTCCTAAGACCTCTAAGATAAGTAGTTATTATTAGGCTATTGTCTGACCAAATATTTTTCAATGCCGTAATTGCTTGCTAGACCGTTCAACTTTGCCACCCTAAAGTAATTTGAAGGTCACTGTAATTTTAAATACTTGTGTTAAAAAAATATCGCATGATTGATGGTTTAAATCTTCTTCTTTTAAAAATGGCTCCACCGTTTCATCGGTGATGATGGTTTAAATATTTTTCGTATTGTACAATTTTTTTTTTATTATTGTTCAAGTTATGTTATTTTATATTGTCTAGTCTGAAACCCGCTTTGTTATTATAATGCGTATGTTCACGCTATTTTACATATGTCTATTTTTTGTGGGAAATGTTAATGATTTATTAATTTTATGTATGTTACTCGTAAATTCTTTTTCGCTTTAAGCTGTATCAGTATTTCGCTTACAAAATATATTGAATTTGCTACCCAAAACCTACAAAGAATTGTAAAAATCCCCCGGGAAAATAAAGGATGCATGATACATACTATAACGTCCCATTATTGCGATGCGGGTGTGCAAGAAACAGGAGGATTTGTCAACTGCGCATCTACTTTTGTGTATGATGTATTATAATTTGTTTTATCATGCAGCTCATATATTAATTTTACGCTTAAAGTGCTCAGCATAAGGTTTCAGACACGACCCAAAGTTCTTTGTGATTTATTTTTAGGGCTGTCATTTTTTATCGCCTAACTTATTAATAACAATGTTTTGTTTTTGTATATAAATAATGTAATGATATCTTTCATTTGTATTTATTATTAGGTGAATAATATTGATGTGAAATAAATGTTCATATTACAATTTTCCTTGTTTTGATGCTACTTTGTAGGCATTTGCAACACTCGACAAGTAATTATAATAGAATCATTCCATACACCACCTAATGTAAATATTTATTATGAATACAAATGCTTGGAAAACAAATTGATTTGATCAATAAATTATTGGGCAATAAACTTTTTGAACACTGTAAATTGGATTTTTATGTTTATTCATCCGACTTCGTCTACACTTGTTATTGAAGATTAAAATTAGTGTGTGTTTTTTGGGAGCTACCTTTGGAACCATGGAAACTAGTCTAAAAAAATCCCGATAACTAGCATTGTATGCTGGTTTAAAGGACTTAGAAGCTGGTGAAGTTACTGGCCGCTGTGAAGAGCACACACATCAGTGATCTGATATCTCTACCTACAGCTAGCATGCAGTGCCTACATATAATTCAAAATTCTGGGTGATGGTGCTATTGGCTTGCGATTCAAATTCACGACTATTCAGATGTACAGAAAATAAATTCAGCTTGATTGTGTAACCTGTTGAGGTGAGCAACTTCGAAATAAGTAGGTCTCGGCTCACGATCAATTCCTAAAATAGCTCATAATCGATATTCTATATTCAGGAATTTGAGTTAGCGCCGCGAGAGTAAGAACGACCTACATTCAAACCTAATTTGTAACGATTTCTTTATGTGTAGTGTTTTTTTTACAAAGCTTATGAATACTATCCACTAGAGATTACATAGCTGTTGTTGCAAGTCGAACCACAAATACAAACAAAATGTTGGATAGTCCATTGCATGAATGAATGAATGAATTGCTCACTATTCATTACGAAAACCTATTCCATTTAAGCCTAAAATAACTCATTTATGTTCAAATAACTTCAATGGCGGATGTCATTGTAGACTACATTATCTCGATAGCCTGACATTGTTTATTTTAAGGAAACACGGTACGGTTGTGTAGGTATATTGTGTATTTGGGAAATGAGCAGGAGAGGGGGCACTGAGCAGCCATCTAAGAATCTTGTTTACGAACTATTTTTAGCTTTCATTCGGCCATTACAAGCGACAGTAAGGTACAGTCAGTCACATAAATAGTTGAACACATTCAAAATTTCAAATCGCCTGTACACTTTTGTGTTCTTGCGAATTTTTGTTTTCTCTTCACAAAAATAAAACAAAAGGGATTTACTTTACATCACACAAAGAAAGAAATATGGCAATTAAACTTAACGCGAATAGGTGATTTGAAATTTTGAATTTGTTCAGCTACTTATGTGGCTGACTGTACATATTTTCGTCATCAATGAGATGCGGCATTCGTAAGTTGTGTTAGGTACATTTATATCATAGAAGTCCAATGCAATTTCAAAAATCCTAAAAGGGAAGCCGAATTGATTAGGTTTTTTATTGATTAAAGTAGGTATATCACTTTTGAGGCGCACTCTGGTTAAAGCTCTTTTAATTGAGTATTGAAGCCGGATGCCTGCGTTTGACCTCTTCCTGGCGACGGACCTTAAATTCCTTTTTTCTCTGTGCAAGCAGTTTGGTGTTGTGAGCCGACAGACTTGTGTTAGGCGCGGCGTTTCTTCTTGAGGGCTAGAAGCTGGATCTTGGGAGTCTTTATATCTGGTTCTAAACTATGGTATTTGAAAAGATTGGTACCTACCTAGTTTATCAAACGTTGTATTTTCATTAAAAACCGCTTACATTGGGAATAACAATACAATCATTTTATTATTTCTAGACGCTTCCTGCACTAATAGGAGTGTAATGGCACGGGGCACCTCATTCATTAGAATGATGGACAAATAAGAATCCTGCTGAGCGTCTTTATGTTATGACTCATCAGTGGCAAAGATACAAATCGCAACTTTATGACGAAAACGACACAATTAAAAAAAACTAAAATTGAGTTATCGTCATAAAATTACTTAAAACTAAATTTTCAATACAACAATAGTTGAAACACCGCCATATTCAAGCGGGAAAGGACAAAACTATTATATCGGTCCCTTTTTTATTATATTTTCATAAAAAAGGGACCAGTTTTAAGTCATTTTATGGCGAAGACCCAATTTTTGAATTGCGTTGTTTTCGTCCTAAAGGTGCGAAATATGTGCATTTGTACAAGTATACGCGGCTATATTTTTAAGCATTTCTTTACTAAGTATATAGAAGATTGTTAAAAAATTATAATCAACTTTAAAAAAAATGTTACCAAAGATAAATATACAAAGACATACTTTTATTATATCTTTGAATATAGGTTCCAAGATATTACAATAAAAGTATCCATGTTAGTTTCAATTGGCTTGCTATTGCACCCGATACGAAGCTGCTTCCACTGTGTTCCACCTATCAATATGATCAATATCTGCCTACCAGACATTACAATACACAATAAAGTACACATAAAATAGGTAGCGTTTATAATCAAAATATTGTACGAGCATGTCAAGTTCAACAAACTATTAATAGCCAGACTCTACCGCCGTCATTTCTAACATATTAATTAGCATTATATGACTACAAAGGAAAATGTTACATTAAATGTCTTGTTATTGGACCTTGATTATCTATGGCTAGCCTTCGTGGCGCAGTAGGTCGGTCGGTCGTCACACAAAAACTTGCGGATTCGAACCCTAGACTCCATAGTTTCTCGCAGTTTTATAGTTGATAGTATCAGCTTGATCATGGCACATCTACACTAGTATTACGAAGAGGAAAGATTTGTATAATGATTCCTTATGTTTACGCGAATGTTAGACATTGAAATTAAACTATTATAACGGATTTTATCGCGGTTTTTTTTTTTAATTTTTCTCCCGACGTTTCGAAGGCTTTGCAGCACTTCGTGGTCACGGGGCGGACTGAGGTGTTGGTGGTCCGAAAAGTTAGTGTTACAAATCTACCTTCAATTTACAATTATACAATTTAAAGATGTTAGTCATTGTTTGCGGTCCGGTCTACGCAGTAAGAGCTCACAATGTCTTGAGGTCTGGCAGCAGGTCTTTTGGGGCCCGATTTAGTTTAAAGAACATATAGCTGATGTTAAACACCGACGCTCTACGAAGTCTGCAGTAGCTGAACACTCAGAAGAAGGCTCCAACCATTACCTTAGATTCGACAAGCCACAAATCCTTGCCAAAGAACACCGATTCCTGCCTAGGATGATCCGCGAGGCTATTGAGATCAAAAAACATCCTAATTTCTATAGAGAAGATGGTTGGAAACTTGCACAAGCCTGGGACCCGGTCATACATCTAATTAAATCGGGCCCCAAAAGACCTGCTGCCAGACCTCAAGACATTGTGAGCTCTTACTGCGTAGACCGGACCGCAAACAATGACTAACATCTTTAAATTGTATAATTGTAAATTGAAGGTAGATTTGTAACACTAACTTTTCGGACCACCAACACCTCAGTCCGCCCCGTGACCACGAAGTGCTGCAAAGCCTCCGAAACGTCGGGAGAAAAATTAAATAAAAAACCGCGATAAAATCCGTTATAATAGTTTAATTTCAAAGATTTGTATGTTTGTGACGAATAAACTCAAAAACTATTGAACCGATTTTAGAAAATTCTTTCACCAATATAAAGCTACATTTTCACCGAGTAAAATAGGCTACTTTTTATCCCAGTAAAAATATAAAGCGGGATTTTTATCCCAGAAAAACTTTTTCACGCGAGAAAAAACTAGTGTTTTATATGTGGGCTTAGAATGTGACACAAAGACGCAACTCGTAAAACGAAGTCGTTTAATTTTGATGTTTGTGATTGATCGAGAGACCAATACGTCAGTCTCTCAACCAATCCCAATAAGACGAAACGGAGACGTGACGTGTTTTTTTGTCACATTCTAAGCTCTTCTGCGTATAATAAAATACGGCAATGAATTCACGCAAAATCATTTCAGGCTGAAAATATATGAGATACAAACTCGTCCGGTATGCTCTCGTTGTCTTAATTGGCGAAACTCGCACTAATTATCTTGTCGATAATTATAGGCAGGGAACTAACTATAATATATACCTACTTACAAACTCCAATACAAAGCTTTACTGGTGCTACTTTCATGGGCGCAGCTAAAAAAAAATGACCTTTGTATATTAGTGATTTTGATAATTTTCGTCGTTTTAAATATTTATCGTAGTAGTAGGATGCTTAAAATTCTGTGGGTCGGCACCAGGCAATTCTGGAGTGAGCACGGCCCACCTGGCCTCCCCTCTAAATACGCTTATCGTTACTTTTCACGCACAGTCCTATAAATAAGGAGACATTACAACTAACTAGGACCTAGTTACTATGTGATTGATTTCTCGTTTTAATAGCTACTAAAGCTGTTTATTTCTACCGTTAAGCAGTTATGTGAAGCATTGCTTTGTTCTAATTGTAGCCAATGTAATGGCGGGGTATTACGAGACTATGTAATGTCAGCAAGTGTGACGAGCGTCATGCAGGTTTGTAATGAGAAGTTCGGGGTTGTGTTCTTACGGTCTATGACCAGTTATGACTTATCATTCATCAGCTGCAGCTTGGTGTCGTCATTCCGGTACAAAGCTTCGTTAAGCCGGTATCAGCTTTTTTGGCCGTTGGGTCGACCTCTTGTGAATGATAATCGATAACGGCCATAAGGATTCTAATCCTCAATATTCAAATCATATGTATAAAGCCAATTAATTGTACCTTATTATTAATGTAAATAAAGGAAATGAATCTCCTAGATGAATATAATGTAAATTATCACGTTTTGAGCATATTTGTTTATCGTTTGTCCTCATTCCACGTCCACCTATCGTTGTTAATGACACGCTTTAACCCGTTGGATATGTAGGTCTTGTGTACCTATATAACTAGATAGATTCGTATAACAAGCATGAATGCCAATGAGAAACTAATTAGATGAATTCAAACTAGCACACTTTATTTGGTGACGTATCATCGCCATAAGCGTCCAGTATAGATACAAGATAATAATATATAGTATATATACTATATATACACCCAATGATCGTCACTGACACGCACTTATAACGACCAACAATGAAGCTCAGCGAGTATTTGTGAAGTATTAGGTCACATAATCGCAATGGAATTAACCAAATATTGATAGAAGGATGTTTTGGAGCATAATGACCATTTACACGCTAAACCAGAATATAATAAATAATTATAGGTAAGTAGAAAAACTGATTCAAGTACTTGAAAACCCCGATGATTACAGCGTTAGCGACACGAGTGAATTTTATAGGATTTTAATAACTTAGAAAATCGTTTTTTGTCGTAGCAACGATCATATTAGTTACTAAATCAATGTTCCGATAGACCGTCTCTTTTCCGCCCAGGCTTAACGTGTGAGATTCCGACTATCGATTCGAATTGGAAATTTCAATCATTCCATAATAACAAGTTTTTGATTGACCGACATTTATTAAAATATTATTCTTGCTTGAATCAAGGTCACACCGTTTGCATTCGTTAACGCAACTTTTGGACCCATATATAGTACAGTAGAGTCTAACTTTTTTTAAATTATCTGTAATGTAGTACATACCACATAGGCTAAATTTCTCTCTTCCAGTATCCAGATTTTAAGTCATGTTAATGCGCGTCGATGATAGCCTAGTTGGGAATGGAACGGTCTGCCGAGACAATGTCCGGAGGTTCAAAACCCATAACTTTTCGAAGTTACGTGTGTATTGTTTATCAATTATCGTTCGCTATAGGTAACGGTGAAGGAAAACACCGTGAGGAAACGTACATACTTGAGAATTCTCCATAAGAATTTCGAGGGTATGTGAAGTCTGCCAACCCGCACTAGGCCAGCGTGGTGGACTAAGGCCTAAACCCTCTCAGTAGTAGAGGAGGCCCGTGCTCAGCAGTGGGCAGTATATAATACAGGGCTGGGTATGGTATGGTATCATTCCGTCTTGAGCAGCCGACTCGGACGGACCTATTGTTTGCCATAGCGCCAGCTGTGGCACACATTGTTCCCTCCGGGTACCTGCTCGGTCGGATAGTAGCGACCTCGCTACGCGCCAAAGCCGACGGGGAACAATAGGACTATTGTCCTATTGACTACCTGAAAGCTTTTCGGGCTAAACCGCGTCCTTCTCAGGACAGGGTTTCGCCCAAACTCACGTCTAAAGTATTTATTGCCCCTTCAGGGCTAGCTCGGTGGTTAACCTACCGGTGTAAACAAGCCGAGCTAGCGGTGACCCGGCCACGCGCTGCGCCCCTTCAGGGCAAAGCAAAGCCGGACGGGTGCGGATTTGGAGGCTGTGGAGACACACCACAGTTTCCACCGCATATCGCCTTCCCTACCTTGCCCTTCCCCGAAATCCATCCCGTGTATCGGTTGAGCGTGCGGTCCTCGGACCAATACCGCTTACGGTACACGGACTGTTAGGAACCCTTTTTGCACAATAAGACTGGCAAAAGGGAGTACAAGCTTAGGGCACACCTAATTTAAGTACACCCCCCCTCGCCTATACCCGGCGAGGAGGGCCACACACGCACTCACCCCCGGGCACACCCACCCGGGGACGTAGTATTAAATTCACTACCGCGTCCGCGATCCGCGACCGAACGTCTGTGTGATAGCCGCCTGGTTTCTTGTGCGTTCTTTGACAGGCGGAAAACACACCCGGGGATAGTGAACGCACACGCGGTCCCCAAAAACTAAAACTATAGGCTCGGTATCAGCCGCCAAAATGGCTGACTCCGGCCCTATGGACCCTAGTGCCGAGCGGTTAGCCAAAACCGCAAATTGCGCCCCTACTACCGCGTCCTCGACTGTCCCCATCTACTCAAAAAAGGAGTTGATGGAGACAATCAAGGAGCTTTTTCGATCGGACCTAGAGGTCCGAAACTGCATTATCGCTATGGCACGTGAAGCCAGGGAACCGTCCGAATCGTCGGACACCTCGGAGTCGTCCGGGACCTCGACCTCCTCCGGGACGTCCGGGACCTCGGAGGGCTCCGTTGAGTCCGTCGAGATGGACATGGACCCTGACTTGACGGCCCTAACCCCCGTTACCACCGCGGTCAAACGACCAATCTCGCCCTCGACTTCTTCTTCCCCCTGCAACTCGCGGGCGGAATCCTCAGCGTCGGAACACGACGATGACGGATTCACGACCGTCAAGAGTAACAGGAGGAAGAAACAAAGGAGCATTAACGCTCCCGCGCCTTCTTCGCCCTCTGCGCCCTCAGCGCCATCCGCGCCTTCAGCGCCCCCCGCATCGGCGTCGACGTCGTCGCCACCGCCGCCACCTTCCCAACCTAAGGCCAAAAAGCCCCCGCGACTGAACCTTCAGTTGCCCTCCAACCTCACCATCAAAGACATTTTCGTTGAGCTGCGCCGGCAGCACATCAACATTGCGTCCAATTCATGGAATAAAATCCATAAGCTTCTCGCTCTACAGCCCGCCTCAATCGCGGACCATAGAGCGCTAACCAAATTCCTGGACTCCAGGAAATATCATTATTTCACTTTTGCTCTCCCGGACGAACGTCGCTTCCGCTACGTCATCCGGGGGATTCCCGTTCAAATGTCTGCCCAAGAGGTCAAGGATGGTCTCCTTGAGAAGGGCATTTCGGTCCTAGAGGTGCACAGGATGCACCGTCAATCCCGTGCCTCCCGGCCGGGAATTCAATATGAGATGGTTCTCGCCATCCTACAATCCTCGGACGACGTTAAACGTCTTTTCGAGATTAAAGATATCTCAGGGCTAGGCGGCTTCACCGTCGAAACCCCCCATAAGTCAGGTCAGGTAGGGCAGTGTCACAACTGCCAAAAATACGGCCACAATTCCCGTGGCTGTCGCCTCCCCGCCAGGTGCGTCAAGTGCCTCGGCGAACATGGCACACTAGAGTGCCCCCGTCCCAAAGATAGGACTCAGTGCACGGAGCCCCCTTCGTGCACTAACTGTAGGCAGACGGGCCACCCCGCCAACTACCGCGGGTGCCCTAGGGCCCCGAAAAAACAGCACAGAGCTCCTAAAGCTCTAGCCCCTCAGGCCGCTCCACCAGCTTTCAAGCTGGCACCTGCTCCGGTGCGAAACCCGTGGTTCCCACCCACGGCACGCCCGGACCCCCGTCTCAAGGCCCACGGCGGAGTCACTCCCGCCACCCCGGCCACAACTCCAAAACCGCCTCATCCGTCCCCTTCGGCTACCGCGGCTCCCCCTTCGGAGGCAGCCCAGCCAACTCCAACCAAACCCAAACCCCATCCTGCAACCCGCCAGGTGGCGACGACGTCGGCGTCAGAAAACTCTGCGGAAACAGTCTCCGCCCTTCTATGCTCTCCGGAGATCATGCGTCTCCACGGCAAAATTGCCGAACTCTCCGCTCTCCTCTCCCGCTCTGGGGACGAAGAGCATATAATCCTCGCGGAAATTTATCAGACCCAGAATAAGATTTACTGGGCTATCAACAACGCTGTGCGCCTTCCGTCGTCATCATAAATGGCGAACAACAGCACAGTGCATCCCCCTAAGCGGACTAAACCTCGCTCCCTCAGAGTGGGGTTTTTTAACATCAACGGTATTCACGGCCAGCGAGCCGAACTCTCTGATTTTGTCCGCACAAACAACTTAGACGTTTTCCTCATCCAGGAAACGTTCCTCAAACCCGCCCATCGCAGTCCCAATATCCCCAATTTCAACCTGGTACGCAACGATCGTACCAGCGGCCCGTTTGGTGGCACCCTCATTTATTTCAAAAGGTCCCTGCACTGCATACCACTAGACCCCCCAGATAGCTTGAGAAACATTGAGACTTCAGTTTGCAGGCTAGCTATGACAGGACATCCGCCGATCACCATCATATCGGCCTATCTCTCGCCCTCTAAGGAGCTTCACTCCGATGAGCTCAAGACCCTATTGGAAATGGGGGACTCCGTCATTCTGGCGGGGGACCTCAACGCCAAGAACACTCTCTGGGGCTGCAACTCGACCACTGGGAGAGGTGCCGCCCTGGAGAGCTGTCTTGAAACAATAGATATGAGCATACTGGTTCCTTCTGAACCTACCCACTATAGCCATGTTGACAACCACCGACCCGACATACTCGACATAGCGCTCGTAAGGAACGTAAGCCTTCGCGTGCGTTCCATGCAAGTGCTACAAGAGTTAGACTCTGACCACAGACCTGTGATCCTAGATCTAGTCCCCCAAAACTGTCCAACAGACACAGGTCCTAATGTCCCGATGAAGGTGAAAACGAATTGGCGCCTACTAGGCACTAAACTCGCGGACACCTCATCCACAGATCTTTCCGCGATTCCGACCAACATCGTGACTCCTGAGGAAACGACCGACGCGATACGCTCCTTCACCAACCACCTGCAAAACGTCCTGAGCGAAAGCTCCGAGAAGGTGCCGGAGACTGTTCACAGTCAATGGCAACTTCCCGACGACGTGCGATGGGTGGTGAGGGTGCGTAACTCCACGCTCAGAGCCTGCGCGACGAGCCCCACCCCGGAGCGACGACATCTTGCGCGCTACCTCCAACGTGAGGTTAGACGTCGCATAAAAGAGGTCGTCGATTCGAGATGGGAATCTCGCCTAGCAGAACTCGACCCGACACATCAGGCCTTTTGGCAACTGTGTCGTTCCTTCAGGAGAAACGATGTGACCTCCATGCCTCCGCTCAATCGTCCGAATCAACGGCCGGCGTTTGATGACGACGAGAAAGCGGAACTGCTGGCCTGCAGTCTGGAGTCTCAATGCTCTCTCTCAACGATACCAGTAGACCACGACCATCTTGTTGCGGTTAATTCACTTGTCGAAAGTAGGAACGCGGTCCGGCCACCGCCGATCTCTAACTCGCGACCGACCAACGATATCGTCAACGTCGACCCGCCGCCGCCCGATCCCCTTGCACCGGTGACAATCGAAGAAGTCATCGATCTGATCAAGGCACTCAAACGTCGTAAGGCCCCCGGGGGCGATAGGATACCCACTCGCATGATCAAGATGCTCCCGGAGCATCTGGTCAAAATCCTCACATCAATTTATAACGCCGCGTTTTCTAACTGCCTCTTCCCAGAGGTCTGGAAAGAGGCAGTGGTGATAGGCATCCACAAGCCGGGAAAACCCGCATTCGAACCGTCTTCATACAGGCCTATCAGCCTGCTCAGCACGCTGGGCAAATTATACGAGCGGATCGTCCTCGACCGCCTCAAAATCGTAGCCCACAATAATAATTTGATCCCTCCTGAACAGTTCGGTTTTCGCACCAGGCACAGTTGTGTCAATCAGGTGCTCCGCATCACGGAGCACGTTCATGATAGATTCCGCGTCGGCATGCCAACCGGCGCTCTCTTTTTCGATATTGAAAAAGCATTCGACAGGGTGTGGCACAACGGCTTGCTCTTCAAGCTGTACACTCTCAACGTGCCCACTCATCTCGTGCACATCATACGAGAATTCCTGTCGAATCGTGGATTCAAATATCGCGTGGAGGGAACTCTTTCCTCCCGACACTCCATCACGGCCGGAGTCCCGCAAGGCTCCGCCCTCTCACCCTTTCTTTTCTCGCTGTACACCAGCGACATCCCGAAACCGAAGAACGCCCATCTGGCGCTCTTCGCTGACGACACAGCGATCTACGCCTCACGTAGAGACCCTGACCAAGTGGTGCGCACTTTGCAGGCCGCCGCCGACCAGCTCGGTGAGTGGTTTCGCAAATGGCGAATCACCGTCAACCCCACCAAGAGCCAAGCCATCCTTTTCACTCGGAAAACGAGGGTCCAAGTGGCTCGCACCTCAGTCCGCATGTCCGACCAGGTCATACCCTGGAAGGACAAAGCCAAATATTTAGGAGTGATCCTTGATCAGAAGTTGACCTTCTTGCCACACTTAAACGCGGTACGCGCGCGAGCCGCATTCGCGATGAGCCAATTGCATTGGCTCATAAACAAACAAAGTAAAATGTCCATCCGCAACAAGATTAGGATATATACCGCGTGCATTAGGCCCATAATGACGTACGCGTCACCCGTATTCGCTCACGTACCGCCCGCTCGACTTAAGCGTATGCAGACGTTGCAGAATAGATTTCTCAGATACGCTCTTGGTGCCCCGTGGTACGTTCGCAATCGCAACCTCCACGTGGACACCAACATGCCGACCATCAAGCACTTCATGCAGAACATCAGCAAACGCTATTTCGATCGGGCGGAAAAACATACCAATACGCTCATCCGCAAAGCGTCAATATACACTCCATTTGACCGCGCCAAATGGAGACGGCCGCGTTCAGTTTTGACAGATCCAGAGGACGAAATCACTCTGGCAATTCGTGAGAAAAACGAGTTTTTAAAACTCTTACACTCCACAAGACCGCAGTTCCGTCCTCGCCGTCGAGGACCTCGCCGCGTTCCCCGTCGCCCTCCCGACCCCCATGACAGCTCCGGCCCGGGTGCCGATGTAAACAACCCGAACTGATAGGATTAGGAAAAATCCTTCCCCCCCCACTAATCGTTGAATGTCTCATTCTCCCCTCAGCGACCGTCCTGAGCCGAGGTTCGTAACCCGTTAGTGGGTTGCCCTCAGCATGGTTGCTTAAATTCAGGGTTGCGAGCGCGCCAGCGTTCACCCTAAAGTCCGGTGTGGCCAGAAAAGCCGACCCTCGTCAGGCTACTGGCAGAATAGTCAGGGACAAAAAAAAAAAAAAAATGGTATGGTATTATTTTTAATACAATAATTACTCGGTCCAATGCTCGCTCGGATGATGCTATACTCCCGAGTGTCGACATTGGGCCGTAAGACTGTGTGAAACCAACATAACCGTTCCACTCACCCCCCAGTGGTGGTAGCGATAACGCGTTTTTTCCCCGCGAAAAAAAAAATATAATACAGGGCTGGTACGATGATGATGATGCGCGTCGGTAGTGTTTCTTGATAGGTTTTATAGGTCAGTACTTCACTAGTAGTAGTGACTAGTTATTAACACGGAGTCCTCACTTGTCCTTTCTGCTTGGGCTTGTGACTTGTCAAATTATCTTGAATAGGACTAACTTTCCTTATATACTTTTAAGAGCCTACCTAATACGATTAGTATAATAAATAATATACAACATTATGAATATACCTTTTTAACAAAACAAGAATATTGTGTTAATCATCATACGTCCGTTAAACAATGTAGAGCAGTTGAATAAATAATACGACATCATTTTCATCAAGACGACTGCGGTTCAGTATTTACTGTTTTATGGAATGTTCACATTTCGCACTAAGTATTCCATTTTTTACTTATTTTATCCGATATTAAAAGTTTTTTTGAATAGATCATTCTAATTTAAGTGTTTATTTTGTATTAGCATTTTCAGTATTGAATTTCCTTCCTGATAATTTTTGATTATCAAAGTGTTTAAGAACTTGAGTAGGTAGATATCTACCTGTTTTATTTTAATTTAATTTAAGCCGATTATTATCATGTTGATAACAAATGTCACATAAGTGATCATCACCACCAACTAACTTTCCCGGTACCCGACATGAGACAAATGGTGCGTGTTGGCGAATATTGTCAAAGGTTGCGCGGATGGAAGTCTATTTCTTGAGCTTTCGACAATTCCGCTGATCGACAGGCAAACACTGCTACTTCCTATCGGGTCTGCGTGTACTACGTAGTGGTATCGATCAGAAATTTACGGTACTAGCTCTACATTATAAATAATATCATGCACTTTATCAACATTGCAATAAATTTATTAATAAGTACTTTGGTAAAACCCAGTTTATATTTTTGTTATTTCTAAAATGTAAGTATTTCGTAGCTGGCGAAACAAAAGAAACGCACACAAAGCTATCGTGTTTGTCTACCTTGTCTACAGTGGATAATGAAGTAATCGCCTTTCGATTCAGTTACCTAATCAGACAGCGCCCGCTCGGTCTACGTGAGTCACCGTGCAAAATGGATACACTTTATATTTCTCTCAAACTATTACTGCGCTAAAGTAAGTAGTTGAGCGTGTTTCGTTCCGGTCTGAAAGACACTGTATTGACAGTGGGGGGTGCAGGATTTAGTTTGAAAGGAGCTTACCTAAGGCTTGATCAAATAAAATAAAATAATAAATAAATAAAATAGTTTATTCATCACGTAGGCGAACATAATTGCACTTATGATAAGTCAAGATACATTCAATTAATAATAATAATTATTACAAAAAGTCACTTATATAACTACAGACATTTTTATAGGGAGTAAAATCAATGAAAAATAAATAATGAAGCCAAGCTCGGGCTGGCAGGAAAGAGAAGATAAAATAAAATAAAAAAAAGAAACAATCATTTTTATAATAATAAAATAATGGAAGGAACGCGTCGCGATCCTCACCGGTGGGGACAGGCCCTAACCTAGCTAACCTACCAGCCTTTCACTAGCTACCTAGGCGATGACTACCCGAAGAAGAAAGGCAGAAAGAAACTCCGGGCTTACTTTTTTGTCATCATTTGTCCATTGAATCTTTATAATATTCTTTTTTTTCAATTCTTTTGCATACAAAGTCAGATTAGTTATATAAGCTAATGCACACACATCACCGTTAAATTGAGATAAAATCCAATTGAAGGAATTTAAAAAACACTAAACTCTACACCTAAAAAAAAATCATAATTAGAGAAGAGAACACAAATAAATAATTATAATTAAACGGTGTACAGAGTGCATATGCCTACATTTACAAATAAATGAAAACCTGATAAAAAAATATCACCTAGGTACTTAATATATATCGGCCTGTGATATAATGATAGAATGTTATTTTCATGATTTTTTAATATATATGCTGTTGGTGTACCATAACAAATAAATAAATAAATAACCAACTCACTCAAAGATGATTCTTTATGGATGAGTCATAAAAATCATACAGGAGGTAAGAAGTTTATTTAGATATTTGCCAGTGTCCATCCCTAGTGAAGATGCTTGAGCTCCGTAACCTCTTCCGACCTGGAAACGGCTGAGCATTGAGACTAAAGATCAGTATTGCCGGGTGTCAAGGGCATTGCTACAATATTTTGCAATTGTTTATAGTTTGCATTACCATTATTCAGAAGGCATTGTGCGATCTGCTCGTCTTGGCATTCAGATGTGTAGAGAATAATAAAACCAACCCTGTATTATATACTTTTCTACTGCCGCGCACGGACATCCACTGAGAGGGTTTTTCAGACCTTTGTCAACCATGCTGGCCTAATACGGGTTAGTACGCCCCCCGAGGCAATTCTTGTGCGCTGGGTCTTCACACCCAATGCACGCCCATGAGCGGGGCGACATTAGTCGCGGGCCGAGGCACACAGTTCAGTGTGTATACCTACCTCTTGGTTGAAAAAACATATTGAGGCCTAAAAGGGCCCGCGAACATTTCCTGGTACCCTCTCTTTCCGCCCATCCTGAGAACCTTCCTCCCCACCTTCCCTTCCATATTCCTCCTCCACTCCCCTCCCAGGCTCCTGCAGTCATCAAGCCGGGTACTCCAGTATCCCATTCGCAGGTTTCCCCCAGTGTTGACTGCCGGATCGCCTACATAAAAAAAACCTACCTACCTGGTAGACTAATTAAACTTTGTGAGTTTTTCGATTTGAAAGAGACATACCTAGGTAAGCCGAACACAGCTCAAACCGTCTTGTCTCTACCTATAACTTTTAGTGATAGTGGGCCTCCTCATTTGAGGATAAGAGGTGAGTCAATTAATTTATGCCTACATGCGTATTCTCCATTCTATGTCTTATAATATTTGTAGTGTATGCGGACACAGCGGTGGGGGTCAGCCGACCACCGACCGTGGCGGAGTGAGCTTGTGCGTTGTGTGGTGCATATCTATACCTCGTGTTATAAGTAAAAACGTGTTTTATTACCACCAAAGTCATTACAAGTGGCGACGAGGATAAAAGTAAGTGTAAAATTTGTCAAAATAAGGAAAAAGAACAAAGAAAGTAAATGCACTATAACCGGTTGTTTACGCGTAGCTCGCGTTATTCTAATATTCTACCCGACTAATTATTATAATCCGTTGTTCACTAAATGAAAATTTATTATATTTTCTCAATATTTGATTATATCTACAAGTACATTGTTACATATACAATACCTTATCATATTTCATCATAATTAATGAACTATGGCAAGGTAGTTG
Organism: Sphinx pinastri; assembly: GCA_947568825.1. Lineage (NCBI taxonomy): Eukaryota > Metazoa > Arthropoda > Insecta > Lepidoptera > Sphingidae > Sphinx > Sphinx pinastri. Next base: position 2,302,936 of record OX387617.1, read on the forward strand.
AATATTATTTGAAACAAATACGTAAACAATCATTACGTTAGTGCATGATAAATATACTAGATTATCAAATGGCCTTGTTTTAAAAAAAAAATAATTAAACATTGAAAAAGAATAATAATAATAATAGGGTAATGAAACAATATTGATACCCATAAGAGGTGATTGTGCAAGTGTACAAACTGGTAAACTATATATCATAATATTACAGTCAGGCTGTATCTTGTTACAAGGTATCTACTAAAGGCCTAACAATGGAGGTATTTACCTACCGATTATAATTATGCAGATATGTGTGTTCTTATAAGTATACTATCCGTGAATTCAATCCAATATTTATCAGAGACTTTATTTGTAGAAAGTATATATTATGTTGTACTATATTACTACCCGCAACATACGAATCATATCGAATACAATTACCTGACCTATAAATTAGATGTGACCTATTTAAAATGTAAGAACCTTCGTCTTATAACTGAAATACTTTTTCTTATTTTAATATTTCAAATACCACTTTCAAATGTATCTTATACCAGATATTAGTCAAATATATTATTTGGTAGAATCTTTCATCTTGTATTTCCGATGCTTTTTAAGAGTTATTTTGTAAATCTCTGATAATATTTATGGAATTATACTATACCAAAACACATCAAACAAGGCAAAGTAAAAAAAAAAAAAAAAAAAAAAAAAAAAAAAAAAAAAAAAAAAAAAAAAAACTGCCATGCAAATTTAATAACAATCATAAGGCCATGCATTAAGAAATTAACCAACGGCCATGCAAAATTAAATAAGGATCTATTTAAATGACTATAAGCATAAAATTACATACGATAAACTTATTTAGATCCACGCATTGGGTACAATAGCCAGTGAAATTTATTAAAGGGCTATGCAGTTATAATACTGTTACTGAGTGTCAGTAAAAGCCATGAAAATAAACGAGTCAAAAAATTTCTATTACAGGCTGCCCAAAATGACTCATGCATCATCTGCACTTCCAAACTTAGACCATTTCGATTGCGAGGGCGACCCGACTTCTGTCGGCACTCGTTGGGAGAAATGGAAAAGGGCACTTTCAATTTATTTACTTGCCGCAAATATCGATACACCAGAGAAGCAACGGGCGACACTCCTTCATGTAGGCGGACTTGCACTCCAAGAAGTTTACTATAATTTACCTGGAGCTGACGCCACAGCTCAGGAAGACGCCGATGTCTATGAAATAGCTTTGCAAAAATTGGATTGTTATTTTGCCCCAAAACAAAGTCGAATTTACGAAAGGTACCTTTTCCGTCTCATGAAACAAGAGGAAGGAGAAAAATTTGAAAGATTTTTGCTCAGACTGAGAAATCAGGCTGAAAAATGCCAATTTAAAGATAAAGAAGAACATATTATAGACCAAATTACTGGAAAATGTAGACTAGTTGAACTGAGAAAAAAAATATTAGAAATTGGAGATTCAATCACTTTAGACGAAATAATTAATAAGGCAAATGCCTTAGAAGTAGTAGCAAGACAATTAGAGCAATTTAAAAATTGTGATACTAGTCAATCGAGCAATTTTAATAAAATAGAGGTGAACAAAATCGACAGCAAGAAAACATTTAAACAATTTAAAAGACCACAATCATCTAAAACCAATTGTAGCAGATGTGGTAGTCACACACATCTATCCGAAGACGCAAAGTGTCCAGCAAAAGATAAAAGATGTCTGAAATGCGGTTTCATTGGCCATTATAGGGAACATTGTAGAACTCGGCGGAAAAGACGATTTTCAGATAACAAAATTGGCACTATAAACAAAAAACCAAAATTAGACATAAAAAAAGACTCTGAAACTTCAGAAATTGATTACATTTTTAACCTAGAGAGCAAAAATAGCATACATTGCGATGCTGAACAAGTTACTGAAGACAAGACAGATAACCTTAAAGTCGAGTACATTTTCCATTTGGATGAAGACGAAACGATAAAGTGTGATGTTGGAGGAATAAGTATTAACATGTTGATAGATTCCGGAAGCAAATGTAATGTTATTACTGACAGAACATGGCAATTGCTAAAAGATAAAAAAGTCAAAGTTACTAACCAGATCTCCAGGCCTGACAAAATACTTATTTCCTATGGAAATAAGGAACCGTTACATATTATGGGCTCCTTTGAGACAACGATTTCAGTCGATAACAAGAGCATAACATCTACTATCTATGTCATTAGAAATGGTACACGTAATTTATTGGGAAAAGCAAGCGCGATTGCACTTGGTGTGCTGCAAATTGGGCTTCAAATTAATACGGTTCGTTGTGAGACACCACTAAAAGAAACTTTTCCGAAGTTCAAAGGAGTTATCGTTCAAATCCCGATAGACCAAACAATCAAACCGGTTATTCAGCCATACAGAAGAGTTCCCATTCCGTTAGAAGAACTTGTTGCTAAGAAACTGAAGGAACTCCAAGATAGTGATATCATCGAGGAAGTCAATGAACCTTCACCGTGGGTGTCACCAATGGTTCCAATTCTTAAAGAGGGCGGAAAAGAGGTACGTATTTGTATTGATATGAGAAGGGCTAACGAAGCAATTATAAGAGAAAACCATCCACTTCCAACAATGAATGAATTACTACCAAATTTTCGTCAGGCGCAATATTTTTCCAAGCTAGATATTAAGAATGCATTTCATCAAATCGAAATTAGCGAAGAATGTCGTTATATTACAACTTTTAGTACTAGCAAGGGATTATTCAGATATAAGAGGTTAATGTTTGGCATTTCATGTGCTCCGGAGATGTTCCAAAAAATTCTAGAAAAGATGCTATTAGGCTGTATGGGTACATTTAACTTCATAGATGATATTATTGTACACGGTGCTACGGAACAAGAGCACGATGAAAGACTAAGTAAACTGTTAAAAGTTTTAAGACAAAATAATGTCTTGCTAAACGAAAGTAAATGTAGTTACAAAACCAGAAAAATTGAATTTCTTGGCCACGAACTCTCTGTAAATGGTATAAGACCACTAGGAAAATATTTAACTGCAATTAAAACTAGTAGAACACCAAACACTACAGAAGAAATTCAAAGTTTTCTGGGGTTGGTAAATTTTGTAAGTAAATGGGTTCCGGACGTAGCAACCCTTACTGAGCCTTTGCGTGAATTGTTACGTTTAGGTCTAGGAAAGTCAGCAAACATTCAAAAATACTGGAAAACAAAGCAAGATAAGGCATTTGAAGCGTTAAAGGAAAGTTTGGCTAGTATTCAGACCTTAGGCTATTACAATCCTTTAGATAAAACTCAGGTTATTGCTGACGCTTCTCCTGTGGGTTTAGGGGCAGTGTTAGTCCAGACAGATGAAAATGGTCCCCGCGTGATTGCTTATGGCCACAAAGCTCTTAGCGATTGCGAAAAAAGGTATTGCCAAACAGAGAAAGAAGCCTTAGCAATTGTTTGGGCTATAGAGCATTTCAAAATATACCTTTTTGGTAAAGACTTTGAGCTAATAAGCGATCATAAACCTTTAGAGACCATTTTTGGACGAAATTCTAAGCCCTGCGCTAGAATAGAACGATGGGTATTACGATTGCAGGCTTACCGATATAAAGTAATCTATCGTCCAGGTAAATCTAACATAGCAGACACCATTTCTAGACTTTGTAAAACATCCTCACCTGAACCTTTCGATTCTGAAAATTATATAAACCAAATTGTAAGTTTTAGTCAGCCTATCGCAGTTCCACTGAACGAAATTGAAGCATCTTCCGCGATAGATGAGGAAATTTTAAAAGTAAAGGATGGTGTTTTTAGTAATGACTGGCACGATTCCATTAGTAATTTTAAAATTTTACAAAACGAACTTTGCTTTAACAATAATATACTGCTTCGAGGGACTAGAATAGTCATACCGGGCAGTCTCCGACAACGAGTGTTGGAAGCGGCCCATGAAGGCCATCCGGGTATAGTGTCGATGAAGGCTCGTCTTAGAACAAAGGTGTGGTGGCCTAGAATTGACACAGATGCTGAAAGATTTGTAAAAGCATGTCGAGGCTGTACACTTGTATCCAATCCTACTCCACCACACCCAATGAAGAGACGATCACTTCCAAATGAACCCTGGGTAGATGTAGCTATAGACTTCATGGGACCTCTGCCTAGTCGAGATTATGTGTTAATACTTATCGACTATTATAGTCGTTACAAGGAAATAAAAGTAATGCGAAGTATCACTGCAGCCGATACAATTAGAGTTTTAAAAGAAGTTTTTTCCAGATTAGGTTATCCGGCTACTTTGACGTGCGACAACGGAAACCAATTTTCTAGTGAAGTCTTTCAGACCTATTGCAAAGAATGTGGAATTATTGTATACAATACAATACCCTATTGGCCTCAAATGAATGGCGAAGTTGAGAGGCAAAACCGAGATGTTTTGAAAAGACTTAGAATTTGCCAATCAGAAAATAGAAATTGGAAGGATGATATTCTTACTTATCTAATGATGTACAATAGTACACCACACTCTGTTACAGGAAAATCGCCGTCAGAATTATTTTTCAAAAGACAATTTCGAGACAAAATTCCATCCGCACCAGATATGGAATACAAAACTGTTGACTCTGAAGTAAGGGATCGAGACATGCAAATGAAAGAAAAAGGAAAAGAATATGGGGATCGGATAAGAAGAGCAAAAGATAGTAATTTAGAGACAGGAGATAAAGTATTAATTAAAAACATTTTGAAAGAGAATAAACTAACAACTAATTTTAATTCTACTCCACATACAGTAACTAACGTAAAGGGTGGTGATGTTAGTATCAGAAATGACAATACTGGTAAGGAATATCGCCGAAACATAATTCATTTAAAGAAAATAAATAATTCATGGTCTGTAATTAATAATGCTAATAGTAATAATGATTCGGTAGAAATAAGTCATATTTAATAAAACATTTACTATCAAAATAATATATACAATGTGTTTATTATATAAAATCCTTAAACTGTTTAATGATTACAATAACAATGTTTTGTATTTTAAATTAAAATTAATTGTAATAACGTCTAGAAACATACATATGTAAAATAGGCTGTTAAATGGTTAAAATTACAATGTTGTAAAGTATTATAATTAAAATGAAAATCTTGTGTGAGAATATTACAAAAGTGCACCACCTAAAATATTGTATTAAAAAAAATATAAATAAAGAAGGGATGTAGTGTATGCGGACACAGCGGTGGGGGTCAGCCGACCACCGACCGTGGCGGAGTGAGCTTGTGCGTTGTGTGGTGCATATCTATACCTCGTGTTATAAGTAAAAACGTGTTTTATTACCACCAAAGTCATTACAATATTGTACACATTGATGTATTAAAAACCCTACATATCAATGATTGTACAGTTAAAATTCTGAAATATGTAGGTATGTCTTAAATTAACTTATTATTTTCCGATTTCAGTTTTTCTCGAGGCGAATGAGGTTTCTCAATGCGTACCTTACACAATATATGCTAATTTACATCTGCTCTTTGTGTCTCACAGCACTCGCACATCTTTAAATAGCTGTTATAAACGACAATACAGGGTAATCCTACCCAGAAGCCGTATAACAGAAATCGAAAACTAAATGACACATATACATTCTACGTAAGTATGAACCATCTATGAACTAAGGGCGTCGTGCGTGCAAGAACGGCCTAGATGTTTTATTTATTAACCCTATTATAAACTTTTCAGATATTTACTCAAAAGACTAATAATAGCTATTATTTATGGACAAAAACATTTTTCAGTTAATGATAAGTTCGCTAGTGTCTAGTGTCGCGCTTGAATAAAACATTTCGTTCACAAATCGTATAACAATAAAACATTTTTATTTTGATAATGATTTTTATCACAACGGAAACGACCTGATACGTAAGAGGCATTATTTCAGTATACAGCGGCTCCTAAATACCATGAATTCAATAGTTATTATAGTTTTATATATACGATAAAGCAACGAACTCATACTTGCCTTAATCCTGTCAGGGGTAGAGAAAGCCCGATAATGTTCCATGATATACATCATTATACACTATAATAATATAAATGCCAGAAACTGTGCGCAAATATGTGGTAAGGACGTAGACAGAAAACAATGTCTACGGCTAAGGAACTGTTATGATAATTGGCAGTCGCGTGGATGACGGAAATCTCATAATGCATTGCGCGTGTCATTCTGCCACAGATATCTCATATATCTCAGAACAATAACTAAAGCTACATATAGTTCCGTACATCAGCTACAATTTCCTTCAAATCAAAAGACTTATAATTATAGGTTTGTTCAAACCCGAAAACAAAGCTGCATACTGCCGGACAGCAACAACAGACAAAGCTTATTGCCTACCTACCCAAACAAACTTTGGGATAGATACTAGTTACCTATCATCCAATAAAGAATTAGATAACTTTATTACAGATTTAAAAAACGTGGAAGTCTACTCTTATGCTGAACCTGATAACGTGTTCTGAATAAATTAAGGCCCGTTTGGGTAAACGAGATGTGTGTTAAATGTAAATTAGTTGTATGGACCTACTTATTACGTATACATCCATACATGTGTATGTGTGCATGTGGTAGGGCGACGAGGAATCATTGATAATATGAATCATTAGATGCACAATTGCATGATGTTTAGAAATGATAAACATTTTAGATTCGATACCTGAAGCTAAACATAAATGATTCCTACACCGGAAAACAATTAATAATTACCACTAATTAATTACGTACCTTAATCATTATTAGGTTAATCAGTTGATTATTTTTTTGGCTCTCATATTTGAAGCACGTGAATTGAAAAAAAGGTTTATATTTTTTAAACAATTGGGCATATCTATTGATCAGTGCGATTTTTAACATTAGGTACCCTGCACAATGATTAGTCCCTTCAGTTATAAATAGTAAAATAAGCTTACTGTTCGAGTCATTGACCTCGCTGCCCTTTTTGACCTGTGACATTTCTAACGCTTCTTTGCGCACACTGCTGTTTGACATTGGTAAAATAAATGGCTAAAATCCGTTATAATCATTGTTATAATAGTTTAATTTCAATTTATTTACATAACCGACGAAGCGGCATAGTTATTTTATGGGCTATAGGCATAGAATAATAACGCCAAGAATGATAGTTTCATATCAAAAAACTGTCAAGTGTGAAGCATAAAACTCATTGATGTAGGCGTAGGCCACACGTATTGACGTTCTGCCACACGCACACAAGGGTGCAAATAATGTTGCTAGTGGTATCGGATGTTCCCCAAAACCTTAAGTCATTATTTAATTAGGATTATTTAATTATGGAATTATTATTATTGTTCACAGTAAGGGATTACTTTATCCTTAATTATAATGATAAAAATCTGAAATAAAAAATAATAAAATAAATCCCTTAGAATGACCAAAACAGTACCAAATTAAAAACAAATTACGTTGATGACGTGAATTAAACGGTTGAATGCGGTATTTACCTTTGCCTCCATTCTAGTTTTATGATGATGATATGAACGAATGCCTTTATTTATGTCAATAATATCAAATGTATCTGGTTCTATTTTATTACGGTTTTTTTGCGAATCATAGTAAAAAAGGCAGCATCACCATTCACCATTCAACCGTATAATTGACGTCATTTGAAGCTTATTGCTTACGTCTGCTGAAAAAAAAAAAAAAGTGAAATTATAAATGATAACTTTAAATTTCTAAAAAAGAAAAGATACAGGTGTCCTTATTTTAGAACTATTTTCATTTAAAATAATAATATAAGCTTGTTAAAACTTGAAATGTCAATTAAAATCAACTCAACAGAAAAATATTATTTTCATAATACTGGCAACACAATTCCAAAGCATGCAAAGGTACCAATTAAATAAGTTAATTTTAGAAATATATTAATTTTAGAATATGAACATCAACATTTGGGGTATCAATTTTCTTTTTTTTTTGGCAACATTTTGATATAATGGCGTCTATAAAATTTTTGAATTATTGTTTTTGCTTTAGCTATTATTTTATGTCAAAATATTAGATTAATCGTAATAATTGCATGTGAAATGTTATGTTACAATGTTTCTTAAAATTATCCGAGATACAGTGACATCAGTTTATTGCACAAACCATCATTTTAAAATAAAATATCGAGAGCTGATAGCGCTACGATTCGGCCTTGAGCACTGACGCGGGATGTTTGGTTACTAGGCTAATTTAGCCTAGTTTTACTTGCCTCACTAAGCGTGTATGTTCACGGTTTCTATGTGTTATTATTCTAAGGCTATAGGTACTAATACTGGTTTCAGGCATTATACAGAGTCTTCGTACTTTCTTCATCATGGCCCAAACAAGAAAGTTCCCCGAGATACTTGCCCCTTTCGTCTTTTAATGCAGTTATTAGTTTTAGCAGTAATTGTGAAACAACGGGATTACCCTATGATTCAGTATTACAGATTACCCCAACTTACTCTAGTTCTTACCTATTTAAAATTTTGTAACTGAATTAATAATAACTTTTGCTATTATTAATTCATGTACCTCCTTATGTAACGCTTATTTATTTATTTGACTGCCTCGGTGGCGTAGTTGTATTGCGTACGCGTTACGAGTACGATTTGCGCGCTGAAATCCTGGGTTCCAGTACCGGGTCGGGCCAAAAACATTGTGACTGGGTTTTTCCATCTTAAAAATTACTCAGTCGCAGCTCAGAGTCAAGAAGTTGGCGGTGTGATACCCCCGTGCGTCGGAACGCACGTAAAGCCGTTGGTCCTGCGCCTGATCTCTCTCCGGTCACGTCGGATTGCCGTCTCACCGGACTATGAGAGTGAAGGAATAGCGAGTGCACCTATATATTGCGCATACACTTGTGCACTATAATATCTCCCGCGTACCTGGCTGATCTCCGTTGAGATTGGCCGCCGTGGCCGAAATCGGCTAAGAAGGGATTATTTATTTATTTATAAATATATGTATAAAAAAACCATTACAGATCTACTAAAGCGGTGTTGTACAAAGTAACGTATAATAATGAATACCTAATAGTATGCTAATATTGCCGAGTCGATGCGCTAGATGTACCTAGGTATATGCAGTAACAGAAATTATTTATCACAAGTTACAACCACTATGATGTAGACGCTGAGTCAGCTGAGTTTGGACTTAAAGCGATATTGGGTGATTCATAACAAACAGGTTCTATACCCGAGTTCTTTGTCCATATTGATGACATAATGTTTATTCTTTAAGGATTTAGATAATTATCATCAGATTTAACAAAAAAAACCCAGTTATAGTAGGGACAAACTAATATGGCCGGTATGACATGACACGGTTTTGAATTTTTTGGGTAGACGTTCTCACAGAGTTATCGCGTCGGGAAAAAATTGAATTGTCATACCGGCCAGCTTAGTTTGTCCGAACTATAGTAATCATTTTTTGAGAATCATCAAATCAACATATTTTATCCCTGCTACCTACCACAATCGAGTTTTGGTACAGGAAATTGTTGGGCGTCTCATCAAAATGTAGCTACTCACGGAAAATTGGCTTGATAGTAATCAAGTGCAAAAATGGACCAGAGATCCTGTACTATTATGACACAGTTTCACATTTTGTAATATTAGGATAAGACCATATTATTGTGTAAAAACAGAGTTAACTAAAGTTATTGTAAACAAAATCAAAATTTCATTTTGTTTGAAAAGCAAATGCGTTATGGAACCTTAATTACTAACAACTGCCGCCCATAAACATCCATAATATGCCAAAAGGATTATGCATTGCCGGCCTATCAGATAGAGTTCCTTTGTTGAAGATCTAATAATACTGCAAGCGAAAGCTAGTTCTACAATAATGCTGCATGGGGAAGAAAACTCCTTGCAAGTCACTGTTGAAGTACGCAATCATCGTCAGTAATAAGTACGTTACATCTAGCGTGAGCACGTCAAGCGTAGAGTTACATATTGCAATAGCAAACAATGCACTACATCGCTGAATTTCATTAAAAATATTCTTGGTAACGCCAACTTCATGAAAAATGTATGAAAGCAATGGAAAGATTAAATATTTTTGCCAGATCTTATACTTTCTAATGTCTACATTATTGTGAATGCATCAGTGGCGTAACTAAGGGGAGGGCAGGGGGGGCATAGCCCCGGCCGGCACATGAAAAGCGGCAGCGCGGGGAGCGGCAAGCGTCGTATTTTTTTAAGTATAGTTGAAATCAGAGACTTTTTTACTGGCGAAGCCGCGCGCGGCTTTGGCCGGCACTGAAATAGGAGGCGGCAATCAGTCGACCCCGTGCGGCAAAACCCACGCTACATCACTGGAATGTATATTGGATATTTAGTTGGTAAAAAAAACCTTTCCCATTAGTGATAGCTCTTAGACCGTAAAACCTACGATGAGTAATGTGTTGGATTCAATTTTCAGGTAGAACAATCAAGTTTACAGAATTCTCGAAAGATAAGCATAATCTACTCATGATTGCGTTCCAAACTCGATATGGCGTGGAGTTAATTCAACCACCTACGGGCCGCAAATCAGCTACGCGAATGGTGGGTGTACACAGAAGATATCAATATGTGGTGAACTGTTGCTTATCTGCACAATATATTTTGATTTGTTAATAAAAACATTCGACTATAAAAATCTTTAGTTTTATTGTTCATATAAATTATATTAACAATTAAAATGTGGGTGAAACGACACTAATGAGGAAATGACACTGCTGTTAATGTTATATGCACCCTTTAAATTCGATCTATATTGAGTATTTATACAAATTAATTGGTCGCATTATTTGTATATTTTATCAAATTTCAAAACATTTCAAATCTCAAAAAATACACAATTATTAATATTCCATATACATTCTTAATTTAAACTAAGCTCATATTGAGCTTAATTCAAGCCAAGCTCACATTGAGCTTAGTCCAAAAACAAAGCCTAAACATTTTTTGTAGGATGATTGATAATTTCGAGTACATAAAACATTATCAACAATTAACTTACTAAAACTAAACTAATGACCCTTCTTAGGCTTTGAGAGTTTTTCGTATTTGCTCTTTGATGAGTACCAAAGGCCGAAGGGAATCGCGAGAGATGGCAGAGTCATGACTGCGAATGCCGCCCAGTCGAGAATGTGAGAGGAGAATTTGCGGTCGTAATCTTTGAAGGCGACTATGGCACCTTCTCCTGGAGAACTGCTGATTGCGAATTGGACCTGAAATAAAATAAATATATGAATAAATATTAAGGAGTTTTTTGCTATGACTATTTTCTAAAACTATATGTATGCCTTTTTTGAGTAACATCTATTTAAAATGTTAAATGTCGTAACAGTATCATAATAATATGATACCTACAGCTATCTTATTGTATTTTTTTTATTATAATATTAATATTGGTCATTAGTGATACAATAAGTGAGCTTGTTATTTAGGTATTAATAATGGTAAAATCTATTTAGAGCTTACTAATAGTACAAATTACAATAATATAATAATTAAATAAACCACTAAATACTACATTACTAAAACGTGGCATAATATTACGTAAACAAAACATTTAAAAGTAAATAAATCAGCGTAATCTATTTTGTTTATTAATGATAGCTCGCAAATTCATTTCCGGGTCTATTGCGCTAACAGGAACTCAAGAGACAAGACATAGTGATTTCATATCGGCATTGACATAAAATATATTTGTTACACATCTAACCTAATACCCACGGTCTCTGAACATATTTTAGTTTAAGAATCAGACTCTGTTTGACTTTCACTATATGTAATTATAAAGATATTGCTATTGGTTAAGCAAATTTAGACAGAAAATTAAGAAAGATAAATAAATAAAATAAAGCAATCATGTAAGGTATAGGCATAAATAATGTCTACCCTACTTTTCTATAGTAAAAAGACATATAATAGCTGTGTGAAGATGTCGTCTATTTCAAATGTTTTTGGGTATGATACTGTTAATTTCAAGCATAACAAAATAATTTACTAGATCAATAATTTTGTGTATTTAAAATAAGTTGGCTTGACTCTAATTGTAACAAATATTATACAGTGGAATCCGTTTAATGTGACTGCATATATTGATCAACTGCTTAATATGACGTAATTGCAGTGCATACTTTAGTTTTCATATAATAATCCATACAACTAAGTTAAGATAAAATGACTTTGCTTATAATGACATGTCGCTTAGTATTACCTATTAAGAATTTATAATTTGTTAAATCAGGGGCACCCAATGGGGAATGACATTGAAATGTTGCAAAATATTTAGCATGGAGAATAAAGTTGCAATTATATTATGCAGACTCAAAATGGTGAATCAATTTGTAATCTCTCCCTCTATTCAACTTAATACCTAACATAAATGAAAGTTGTTTTATTTCTATGACTACTTTGTATGATGTCCCATTAGTAAGGCATGTTCTCTTCCCTTCAATGTCATTATAACCATATTCTACTGTATTATATATTCCATTAAAAGGGTTTTACAAGGAGATAAACAAACAGAAGCCCTAATTGCTTTCTAAAAATGGCCATTATGGCTCTTGTATCTTATAGCGAAATTCAATTAGAATCTAATCAAATTCCAACTGGATTATTGCACCAAAGACAGTATTATTTGAGTTAATGTTATAATGACAATATGGACATTAAAATGATTATGTTTATACATAGTCTCTTGCTGACTATCAACAATTTAGAATGTCTTAGATGACATTTATGGAACACTGAAGTTTAACATATGTTTAGGAGGTAATTAGTATAATGCAGCTCACCTCAGTAGCATCTTCGCTGGGCTTGTACGTGACCTCAGCGGAGGTGAAGTTGAAGTACCCGTAGCGGTTGGAGCGCACGGTCACGACGTGTGACACGTTCGTCTGCGGCGCAATCCTGTCAATCTCCGCACTTAGCTGTCCACCCGCCACCGTGAACACTTCGGGGTGGAACCCGTTGTCGACTAGCTTCACGTCCACAGCAGGCGCCGTTCCGACGTTGTACAATGTGTATTTCACTAAAATGTCCATATTTTCTACCAGGTATTTGTTCAGCACTTGTTTTGATACTAGTAACCTAGCCATCGCCGGCTCGTCGTCAGCCGACACCACTGCGGCGATGAACAACACCAGGAACAACAATTTCGCAGCCATTCTGTCTGGAAATTGCAATATTTGCGGTCAGTTTTGGTGGTCTCAAATTGTGAGGTTTATGGATAAAACTGTGAATGAAAATCAGTACATAGCATAACAAAAGAGTAAATATAAATGATAAAAAATAATACAATAAGAGAAAAAGAGATAGTTTTACCTTAATTCACACTTATATTGGATTTCTAAATAAAATGTCCCGTAAAGTTGTGAATGGCATATGACAGTCGTTCGTACGTGGCTGACGTTTCACTCCACGCGTCCAAAATGATTGCCAGATTTGACACGATTTCACTTTTAAGCTGCGTTCATATTATTGCCGAAGAATCAAAATCATTTATGTATCTTCAATAACTCTACCGTTTAAATCCCATTCTATTCTGAATTCATATGAAAATCCATTTTGTTTATCATTTTTATTGACAATGTACAATTATAATAAGTATCGCGAAATCATGCATTAAATATAATGCTAAAAGATTGCTGATGCGCAAAGGTATGTTATTTATCTATACTATTATATAAAGCTGAAGAGTTTGTTTGTTTGTTTGAACGCGCTAATATTAGGAACTACTGGACCGATTTTGAAAATTCTTTCTCTAATAGGAAGCTACATTACTCCTGAGTGCTATAGGCTAGGCCCGGAAAAACTTTTCCACGCGCGCGGAGTCGCGCGCAATGCTAGTATTTTATATAACATCTGTCATCATTGCTTGGTAATACTATTAATAATCGCCTCGTGAATCTTCATATTGACTATAATAAATAATAATATAATGTGAAGTGTGAACGCATTATATTTTACATGTAGGCCAGAGTTTAGACCTGTCAATATGTACGTGTTTTGTTTTCTGGTATAGGCGAGAAATTCGGAGGAAATATGGATTTATGCGAATACTTTTAGTTATATTGAGGCTACGTGTATTTATTTGTATTTGGTAGCTTAGTGTGGCGATAATCGATACCTTTAGATAGGTATAAACTATGTCAGATAAGGAAGATGCTACCAATAAAACTGAACCTGTGCAATTAGACGACGAAGCATTGGAAAAGTATGTATTTTAACTTATGATTTGTCCATTTCATGCTTTTATATATTTAGAAGGCATTCATGTTCATTATTTAATGATAAGAGTTTCGTGGTGGGATTTGTATATATGCCTAGTCGCTCTACAAATTAGCCCGCGCCGATTCATCATCATGAATTAAATTTGCATAAATACAGTATTTATTCGTATAATTATTAGTAGTGTTAATACCATAAAACAACCGAAATACTAATTTGGATTGCTTTACCACAGACAAAAGTAAAAAACAGTGCTGCAATTTCTATGGTACTGTTAATTTGTTATGTACATCAAACACACATACACACACACAAAAACACACACACACACACGACTTTTATCCCCGAAAGAGTAGGGAGAGGCGCAACTAGTGCACCCACTTTTCGCCGTGCGTATTACTTCCCATGATGTGATAGGCGGCAAGCCTATCGCCATAACGGGCACCAATTCCAGACTCCGGGCTGATTCTGAATTTAAAAATTACATCAAATAGACATTTCAATTTCCTACAATCATTATGTTGTTAGTCATAGAATATGTGTTATTATTCTAAATTGTTAGTGACTTCTGTTAGGTTTGTTATGGACTAATAATGCGCCTTGAATATGTGTGTTGCAAAACAGAGCTGTGCAAGCTATTTACAAAAATGCCAATTGCAACCATAGTATACCAATCATTTATAAATATGTTGTAAAAATTAAAGAAATAGTGAACAATCAACAGAATTACTGCTGCGAATTGTTTATTAGTTAATGCAAATGCTGTAAAATATTGTTAATATGCCTTTTACTTGATATTGCCTTTTACTGAGTATTTTTTTTTGTTTTGAATAACATAAGAAAAAAACATAATATTATAGCAACCAAAATAAACAATCTACCTATGTTAATGTTAACATTGAAATATAACTATTTTGTGGATTTTATCATGGTTTTTTTAACTATATTTAATCCCATCTGTAATCCATTATCTTTTGAGAGAAAACATAATTAAAAAACCACCACAAAATTTTAAAAATACATTTATTTTAATGTTAACATTTATTCATTTGTTATAGTTACAGCAAATAGATATATGGTAATATGTTTCACTTATACAAGAGAAGGTTTATTATGAAATAGCTGTGCCTGCAGCTGTCTTTTTATTGATAAAACAGAACACAATCAAAAATATCTATAGTTTATTGGTAAATATAAGTACACCCACACTCCAAATTCTCCGTAGTAGTAATTTCATCCTATGGAAGAGATCGCTCTTAGCGATAAGACCGCCTATTGTTACACTAGCTATATCTAGCTATCAAGTATGATGTTTGATTTTTAATTTCTTTGTATGTTACTGGTGTAAAATATAGTGTTATCTATCTATCTATATTTTTTTTTTTTTTTTTTTTTTTTTAATTGCATTTAATGACGAGACGAGCATGCCGTTCGCCTGATGGTAAGCGATACGACCACCCATAAACAGTAGCAACACCATCCAGCACCTTGACTAACAAAGTACTGTGTGGCATTCCACTGCGCTCGTCACCCTGAGACATAAGATGTTAAGTCTCATTATGTCCAGTAGTTATACTGGCTACAATGTCCTTCAAACCGAAACACAACAGTGCATGCACACTGTTGCTTGGCGGTAGAAATAGACATTGCGGTGGTACCCACCCAGACGGCCTCTTACATAATGAGAGACCTACCACCAGTATTTTCAGTATCAAAAGAATTTCAATTGTTTTGATCTAGATTGTCTATGTGGTCTAAGATCTATCTCATAGCCCTCCTGATATACGTCCCTATGATACCGTCCCATGCACAATGCGTGTGGCCCTTCTCCCTCAAGTAGCCACCTGTCCTCAACTTACATATAATAGATTTTTATAAACATAATAATTTTTAAAACATTTTCTTACAAGGTGAACATTTTTTTAATTGCCTTTGCACCTCATCAATATGAACACTGAGCCCTAAATTCATAAGTGTATAATAGTATGGTTACTATTACTATTCTATACTACTATTTAAAAAAATACTTTTGTTTCATGCATGTTATCACCAAGTCAACATCCATATTAGAGTTTCAAAAGTTACCTTTTGCATATACAGGGTTGATTTTTAGATGGGGCTGTAATGGCAGCTACCTTAACTTTTGTAGCTACAAGAAAACTGCCTAAGGGAACTGACTATAATTTTAAAGATATTATAAACTGCTTCAGTGGCGTAGTAGTATTACGGTACGACTGTAGTGCTGAGGTCTTCGGTTCGAATCCCGGGTCGGGCAAAGTCATATTGAGTTTTTCTGCTCACTATCAGTCCGAAGTCTGGAATTTGTGCCCGATATGGCGATAGGCTCGCCCCCTATCACATCATGGGACGAATAGGCACTGCAAAAAGTGGGAGCATTAGTTGCGCCTCTGCCTAACCCTCCAGGTAAAAAAGGCGTGAGTGTGTATGAGTGCGTATAAGCTGCAGATTTCCAAAAAAAATTACAGTCAGTAAGGAAACGGGCACAAAACTGTTTGAATGCCAATGAATCAATCAATCCAGTTTCTACGAAGGATCAAAAGACTGGCACCATCTGAGGTTTGAGTACTTTTAAGGTCAGAAATTATATAAACTTTTTCCGTACATTTTCTAGGAAATGAACTCTCAATCAGCTTTAAACATATCATTTTTTTTATTCTGGGTCTATTAAGCTACAAAAATGAATATGTATTTGGAAATGAAAGATACAGAAAAGAAATATCAATCATTTATTATAGATTTATTTTTATTAGTAAAATTTATATGGTTGGTTAAAATTTTACTTGAATTCTATTTTTGTACTGAATAATGATAAGTACGCAGTTTAAAATGTTTGTGAAAATTATAACATTCTCAGTAATGACCAAGGCTAATGGGCCTTCGAGAATTTTTCAGTTCCAGAATATATTTCTATTAGTTTTTGTAGATTAATCGCTCCTGAATACTGTGTTTTATGTTTAAAAACGAATTAGAGTTAGATTTGTAATAAAATGTTTGGACAAAGTTTATTGCGATTTCTGACCTTAAAAGTACTGGATTGATTGACATCAAAAAAGTTTTTATGTAAATTTCCCATTTCCTTGCTGACTGCAAATTATTTTTCAAAATATGAGAATTCAGGTATAAATATCTTCAATAAAAAGTAATTTCTTTTTTTAAAAACAAGCTTTTATTTTCATTATTTAGTTATTTTTCAAGTTATTCTCAGTAAGCCCTTTCATTTGATAGCCTTATTATAGGAGTGCACAAAAAACACTAGTCCATCATCTTAGGCCGTCCGCCATATTGGATTCAGAATGACGTCACTTAGCTAACATTGCTAACAATGCATAGTCACCCAAACTAAATGTGCATGCAAAATATCAACACAATCGGTTGAGGGTAACTGCTTCAAAATTGACTTGCAACATTCCACCCGAACAAACAAACATTGCAAGTTAAATAAAAGCTTGTAAAAATTATGGACAGTCGCCTAAGAAAGTTTTCTTGTAGCTAAAGCGTTTAAGGTAACTGACTGCCCTTGCTGCCCCATCTGAAAAATCCACCCTGTATAGTAATATTATAAGCAGGAACAAACTTTATTACCTAATTATTTTAACTAAAGCTATATATATATAGCTAACATATTGTTTTAATAAATTTGTCATCCTGAGGTAGTCTTATAATTTCAGATTAGCAGTAGAAGAGCTGATGCGTGAAGCGGTCCAAGGAGCCGCGCGTGCAGAAATAGTCGGCCCCTCCGGTTGGATCAAAGTCCCTCAACAGAAAACCAACAAGCGTTTCCTAGTTAACACAATACGCAATGCTGTAAGCTCAAACTCATATCACTCGCGGAACAGCCACCATCGTTCGCACAAATCACCCAAGCGTGAAAGACACTCCGAACCTTCTATTAGAAAAGACAAGTCAAAAAGAAAACACTAAGATGGCGGATTACGATGTAGATACTACTTTAAAAGGCATATTTGACACCAATGAGCCTGACTGGAAACCAGCAGATAAGATCCCTTTAATTGTAAAAGAAATCGAATTTCTAAAGGCTGATCTCAAAACATTTTTAAATAGCAGCGAATATGACATAGATTCTGTTGTGAAGGAGAGTACTGAGATCACAAAATTAAGCAAGACTTTAGTGGAAGATATGCAAAAATGCAAAACAGAGATCGAAGATCAGACAATGGCAGAAATACTGAAATCCATTGAAAACCACGATATGATATCCAAAGAATTAGAACGCGTAAATTTTGCTCTAGATATAGTATGTGATGTTCTGCAGTGTGGGAAACTCGTGAAAGAGTTTGAAGAAGGCAGGCAAGCTCAGAGCTACAGCCGAGCTGTCGAGGCTGTGTATGATTTACTTCAATACTTGGACCTGCCAGTAGAGGGATTTAAGTGTTTGGACCTCCACACAAACACCAAGCACACAGCTCAATTAATTTTGGATAGATTACTTCACGATTTATTTGCAGAATGGGGGAGGTTAATTAGCTGGAATGTAAAACCAGGTACAAAAAAAACTATAGTCACTATAACACTTAATTTTGATGAATCCATGATGGTGGTAGATGTTGTAAATGCTTTAGAGAAGAGTAAGCATCTCAGTCAGAAAGTGTCGGAATTTGCTCAGGCTTTACTTAAAGATGTCCTTGTACCAATAATTAATAAAGATTGCACAGTGTATGCAGAGACTGATGAGCTGATGACTGTGACCATCAACCATAAGCCGAATTTCAGGCCTCCTTATGATGAGGTTATTGGCAACCTGAGGTTACTATTCCACTATTTAAGCAACAAATTGAATATTGAATACAACAGAGACAACACTATCATGAAGATGATTGGCAAAGAGATCCATGTAGAATTTAGTGATTTACTTGTTAAAGATTGTCTCATAGATACTATCCCAAATAACATAAATGATTTACAGCATTATGGCAGAATTACCTCAGAGATAGAAAACTTTCAACTTTTCCTTTCTCTCGTCAAATTCTTTCCTCGGGAGGGTTACTCCATACTTCAGTATGTTAAGAACATAGATGTTCTTTTTGCAAGTAAATCCAGCCAGCATTTCTTAGAGACAGCACGCTCGATTATGCTCAAAGATTTAAGCGTCACAATGTCTATTGGAGTGGAATCAATACCAGAGGAACCAGTTAAAAAGCAAGATGATGGCCTTGCTAAAGAAGCATTGAAACTATTAGACAAGACAATACCAAAAAGTTTGTTCTACTTCCCGAGGTGCATGATATCGAAGTCGGCGCAGGAGTTGCTAGATCTGGTGATGATGATGATGGAGCAAGCTGTCCAGTGCTCGGACGTGGTGTGCAAAAAACTGTACAACACGGCGCGGTTTGTTTTCGAACTGTATGATGCCGTGGTTCCCTATCATCATGAGGAATATTTACTGACCATTCCACAATATGTTGGTGAGTGGAAAATTTATATATAATAGTTTTTTTTTTATTTGAACAGTTATTTTAAAATAACTGTTTATACAATATACCTTATATTTTCTAAAATTATTAATGATTTTAAATATGTTGCACTAGATATTAATATGTGATTATTAGATTAAATTATGTATTATTTGCAGCATTGTTCCACAACAACTGCATGTACTTAGCGCACAACCTGCAGACCCTGGGCGATAAGTGGCTGATCCTAATGGAAGGACGGGAGATGGACTACCCAATCAGCTTCGTCGACCTAGTCCAGAAAATGCGTGATCTAGGTTATAAACGCCTCATAATCCACATGCAACATCAGAGGAACCAAATCCTGGACAATATCCGCTCTTCAGGTGAGATATAATATTATTAGCTCTGTATTAAGTACATTTTCATGCTGTACGTATAATTGGCTGTATCGCGATCCGATTATATAATACGTTTATTCTTTACAGATTTAAATTGCATAGTGGTGAAGGACGTGCTCAGCGAAAATGCAGAGGCGGCGGTGCGTCAGTGCCTGAGGCAGCTACAGCTATTGAAAAACGTGTGGATTGGAGTATTTCCCGCCAATGTGTTCACACGGTAAGTTCATACTTTCGCCTGCTCTTTGAAATTTTGGTCCTTCGACCCGGATGGACTGTAAATAATGGTAACGCTTTAAAAAAAACTTCTTTTTACAACTGGATAACGGAATATTTATATTTTCAGTTTGATGGGCACTTTAGTGAACATGTTTGCTGAAGAATTGATACACCGCGTGTGCACCGTTGAAGACATATCCATGGAAATGGCCACGCAGCTCACTGAAATGTACAGCCTCGTTGTGCAAAAGGCACCCACACTCTTCCAGGTACATAATATTTAATTTTTTAAGTTAAGTGATGAAATCAAAGTTTATTTAACAATCCGAAATATATACGATTTTTTAAAACCTAAACTTATTTTCTAGAAACCATCAGACATTGAAACCCATGTGAAATCCTGGATCAAACTGCAAGAGCTGATTTTCGTTTTGGGAGGATCGCTCAAGGACATCGAGAACCATTGGAAGGATGGCAAAGGACCACTCGCTGTCCACTTCAGAACGGAAGAACTTAGGAACCTGATTAAGGCACTGTTTCAGAACACACAGATTCGGGCTAACTTGCTGTCTAAGATTAAATAATTAATTTGTAGGTCTACCAGTCATTATTCATAAATGTTATATCAATATGCCAGTACTTTTAGGTGTTTATTTTATACTTATTGTAAGGTATCATGCGAGCTGACTTTTGGGTGGTCGTCGCCTATCGTAAACGATATTTGGATCTCATTTGTGTTTCATTTCTAAATCCTTACCATTTGTAGTCCCACCTTTAAGTTGACTAAATTGAAGCATCATATAATTAAGTGGGTAAGTTGTTACTAAGGGCAATATTTGTTGCATAAGACCCTAGATTTTTCTTTATTGCATCATGTATGCAGGTATAATATGTGAGATCGATCGACTGTCCACAAAAACGATTTTAAAAGAATCATTTATGGATACCCTGTAGAGATTACGGAAGGGTGGGAGATTATCTGGGTGTCCGGATATATCATTTACCTCAAGGCCGATGGGTTTATGTTGTGGACTAGTAAGTCTACAGCGTGCCACTACAAATAATATAATTGCAAAGATATTCTTCCTGTTTACTGTCTAGCTAGCCTTTCCGTAGTATTACAATGCTCTTTGAGCTAGCCAACTGGACATTTTATCAAGGGATTATCATATTCAAAGTGGTCGGTACCCCTTGAGATACGCCAATACCTAGATATGGCCCCCCGAGGCAATTCTTGTGCGCTGGGTCTTCACACCCAATGCACGCCCATGCGCGGGGGGACATTGGTCGCGGGCCGAGGCACACAGTTCTGTGTGTATGTATACCTCTTGGTTGAAAAACACATTGAGGCCTAAAAGGGCCCGCGAATATTTCCTGGCACCCTCTCTTTCCGCTCATCCTGGGAACCTTCCTCCCTTCCCCCCCATATTCCTCCTCCACTCCCCTCCAGGCCCCTGCAGTCGTCAAGCCGGGGGACTCCAGTATCCCATTCGCAGGTTTCCCCCGGTGTTGACTGCAGGATCGCCTATCCAAAAAAAAAAAAAAATATCCCATTTGCAGGTGTCCCCCGGTGTTGACTGCAGGAACGCCCACCTAAAAATAAATTACCTAGATATGGACCACCCAGTGTTGCCACATGTATGATGGTTGAAGTCGCCGAAAAATCATTGTGAAGTAGCCTAAAGTCGCCTCAACGTATATAGAGAGGCGAAGGAGCAAAAAAAACCCCTAATTTCAAATGAATGCAAAAAGAAAGTTCCCCGTAATTCCAATTATCGTGTGTAAGGTGATCTGAGTACATGTTTTGTACCCTCAAAGCTAAAAATATCCTCAAATTCGACAAAAATAAGGTTTATAACACGAACTTTCCGAGGTAGCCTATATTAGCGACTGATCGCCATCACGATACTTTATATATATTTGGACTCCCAAAAACTAGGCTTTTGCAATAAATCGTATAATTATAGTCCTCCAATATTGAGATTTATGTAATTTGATTTTGCTTAGTTAGTTATAAATGGAGGGGTCTAAATTTTTTTTTTATTTGGATTCAAGATCCATATTCTTGGCCCTTAAATATCCATAAAGTTTGAGCCTGGTTGAATTTGAGGCCCAGCTCCAAGAAGCTTATATAATTAGATATATAGCTTCTTGCCCAGCACCCTTTGATTAATTATATACCTAGATAGACACTGAACGTTTCAAACGCCTCGAAATAATAGAGGCCAACTGTTGTCCACTAAATGAGTTTGAGTGAATTATTTTTTGTTGTTTTTCATGGATATAATTTTCTCCCCGTTTTATTAGAAACCATGTAATAACTGGTATCATTATGCGCACACACAAGGATACGCAGAATGATGCAGCGATAGCGTATGACACAGCTGTGACGCATACTAGCTTAAGAAAAGTTGGCCTGTTTGTTTTAGTTTCATTGCAGCGCGTCACTCCATCTAGGTATATAATTAATCAAAGCCAGCACCCATACAAAAAGCGGACATCTCCTTTGGCTGACATTTAAGCGTCCATTACACGCACACATAACCGGCATTCAATTCGATCACTCATGATTGACGAGTGAATAATGGTGACTGATGAAAACAAATTGACATTACACAATCACTCAAAATCACCTTCAGTCATACTCAAGATTTTACGGAGTACACACGTTTTCGCTCGATTTAGTATGAATACTTATAAAAGAAATTGGAATTTAAAGCAAAAAGCGCGTAACAAGAAGGCGTTGGGTAAAATATTGGCCGTAAAAAAGGGAATTTCACAGCCATACTTTTGTTTTACCCAGTTTCTTTTAGCGGCGACGCCCACTTGAAAAAGTTTTTCCGGGATAAAAGTCCCGCTATATATTTTCCGGGGATAAAAGTAGTCTATGTGTTATTCTATCTTTGTGCCAAATTTTATCCAAATCCGTTCAGCCGTTCTGGTTTGATTGAGTAAAATCATCAAAGTTTTCGCATTTATAATATTAGTATAGATGACCTATGGATTAATTTAGTCTGAAATACGAGATACAAAAAAGGACTATGACAACTATTTTCTCTATTATCATACTAACTATTAAAGGCTCGTGGTATCTCACAACTCAGGGATTGTTTCAAAACTTAAAATAAATTATTTCTCCGACTGTAGCATAATATTCGAAGAAAATGTGATTGGCTGCGCAGGTGCGCGGGCGCCTCGTCAACGCAATACATGACCGACTCCATCGCTGTCCACGCGCTGACTGACGCTTGCCGGATGAAATTCCGTAAGACGATCGTGCAAAAGTCATGATTGATTGTTGCATGACGCGCAAATCAAAAAATCCAGATATTCGTCAATTATCGTTATTCAAACATCAATCAACACATTAGACGATAAGTTATTCGTCACTCACAGACGTGACTGTGGTAAAACTGACAGCAAAACGTACTGTCTAATGGGCGCTTTATACTTTATCAGTTGGTGATTGTTATTAGCAGTGTCGCACACTTAGGGGTTTTGCCCCCAAATTTAGGGGGAAAAAACTTGTCTAGGCGGATTTTAGGTAGGAAAAATTCTTAGGGTTTTTTTAGGGGTTTTATAATTTCGTCGTTTTAAAATGTCTATTTCTACCGCCAAGCAGCAGTGTGCATGCACTGTTGTGTTTCGGTTTGTCGGACATTGTAGCCAGTGTAACTACTGGACATAATGAGACTTAACATCTTATGTCTCAGGATGACGAACGCAGTGGAATGCCACACAGTACTTTGTAACTCAAGTTGCTGAATGGTTTTGCTACTGTTTATGGGTGGTCGTATCGCTTACCATCAGGCGAACAGCATGCTCGTCTCGTCATTCAATGCTATAAAAAAAAACGTTAAATGACAATAAAATAATATATATATGTATAATATTTTCCTATGATTTCGATATTGGAAAATGCATACATAAATGATTAAATATTATGAACACTAAACTCTACGCTTGCTTTTTAAGCTCGTTTTTGGATAACTTCATATTTAGCGGATTTGGATACGTTGAAAACGGGAAAAATTGAATCTAACGGCTATCCGAGTATTTAACGGGAAATGTGACTTCAGTGAAACATGGCTTTTTTTATTTTTCAAATGTACAAGGGGTGGGGAGGGTGACTTATGGTTTTTTAGGCGGCAAGAACCCACGCTACGCCCCCCCCCCCCATGTGAAAGCCATATCTATGCCCGTGTACATATAAGTTAGAACTTTAGTAATTTATTGTTGACGAATAAAAATTTTAACGGATTTTTGACGGAAATATACAACTAAATTGGCGGATTTTTTAAAATCTTGTTGGCAGCACTGGTTATAACCTGAGAAGTGTAGACGTTAGATTAGACTTAGTTTTATTAAATCTTCGGCAAAATCAGCGCGTAAAAAAAAGATATTTCAAATTGTTTTGCTTGCACGTAACCTAAAAATAGTGGTAAAATATATTATGTATAAATGAAATGCTGTGAAATCTGTAAAAATGAACGCTGTAAAAATATTGATTCAACGTCGCACAACTAATTTACTGGCTACTCGTGCTTACGCGACTACAAAAAAGAAAATACCGGATCCAGATGAAGAGGAACAGTTACCAAGTAAATAGATCAGAAAATAAATATTTAGTTTTATTTATTACAATTATATTGTAAGTTTTTGAGGCTCGAGTCTAAACTAGAGTAAACTTGTTATGATTACTGCATTAGGGTGTCTTAGTTGCCTTTCAACATAATATTTCAACCTGCTTTTAAATTTAATACCTAATAAAGCCTACTAAATTATTTAGTCTCAATATAACAAAAAAAAAATCCCTTTCTAGCCGATTTCGGCCACAGCGGCCAATCTCAACGGAGATCAGTCAGGTACGCAGGAGATATTATAGTGCACAAGTGTGTGCGCAATACACAGGTGCACTCGCTATTCCTTTACTCTCATAGTCCGGTGAGACGGCAATCCGACATGACCGGAGAGAGATCAGGCGCAGGACCAACGACTTTACGTGCTTTCCAAGGCACGGGGTATCACACCGCCAACTTCCTGACTCCGAGCTGCGACTGAGTAATTTTTAATATGGAAAAACCCAGTCACAATATTTTTTTTGGCCCGACCCAGGATTCGAACCCAGGACCTCAGCGCGCAAATTGTACTCGTAACGCGTACGCAATACAACTACGCCACCGAGGCAGTCAATATAACAATGTGCATAACAATAAATAAAAAATACAGTTTCAGTTATACTTTGCTACCATAGTTATTTAAAATATATATTTTTTTATTTATGATTGTACAGGCGATCTCATAACAATTCAAATAAATATTGTACCTGCTTTGTACTATATTATTATTAATTATTATAAATATTTGTTGATCCAGTTTTCCAGTATCCAGTAAGCAAGAGTTCAGATAGACGAGTTTACGTCTGGGGTTTTGCGGAGACTGGTGCTCTTGGGATTCACCTTCCTCGGGGCAAGAAAGGGAGGAAACAGTATAAACGGGATTTCAGTCTGGTTTGGCATCCAATGAGGTCATCATTTGCCGAGAGGTTTGATGTAAGTGAGCACTGGTTCTGTACAAAAAAAAATATGTAACCTTTGAGGTCCTTATTAAATTCGTAGGTTGGTCTATTTATTATGAAAAATCATGCAAGTTGTTTGTAATTGAAATTTGAATTGCTGTGGCAAACTGAACTTTATTATGTTAAGGAAAGGGCATAAAATTCTTAGTCAAGTGTCAGTGTACTAACTGCAGCTTTATCTATCAGGTATGGGCTCACTCATATTATGCATCTAAGAAAATACTGATCAATCATTATATTAATGTGAAACATAGTTACAAAAAGGTTTTTTTTATTGCATTGAATGTCGAGACGAGCATGCCATTCACCTGATGGTAAGCGATATGACCACCCATAAACAGTAGCAACACCATCCAACACCTTGACTTAGAAAGTATCTACTGTGTGGCATTCCACTGTGCTCGTCATTCTGAGACATAAAATGTTGCCTCATTATGTCCAGTGGTTACACTGGCTACAATGTCTTCAAACCGAAACACAACAGTGCATGCACACTGCTGCTTGGCAGTAGAAATAGACATTGCGGTACTCACCCAGACGCCTTACATATGAGAGACCTACCAGCAGTAAAATTTTCAATTAAATTCAACAATTATGAGAAAAAAAGCATTCAGAATTTAAATAGATATTTGCTGCACAAATTATTGCAGCCACTGGGCTGAAATATTTGTATTTGGGAAATATTGGTCCCTTTATTTCTCGTTTTAAAGCCACTTCAACATCTTCAGAA
Organism: Sphinx pinastri; assembly: GCA_947568825.1. Lineage (NCBI taxonomy): Eukaryota > Metazoa > Arthropoda > Insecta > Lepidoptera > Sphingidae > Sphinx > Sphinx pinastri. The sequence continues at coordinate 2,329,553 of OX387617.1, forward strand.
CGATTGATTGTCATTGCTGTATCACCCATAATAAACAAAATTCCAAATTCTATGTGCAGGTGACTCACATAGCGTGCGGGTATGGATTCACAGTGGCATCTATAAAGACTGATGAGCAGCACAAAGTGTTTGGTACAGGCATAAACACGGACTCACAGATTGGTTACCATGCACCACGCAGGGGACATCCTCTGGAGTTACTGCTCAGTCCAGCTCCAATCTACATTCCTTATAACAGTTTAGAAACCAAGGTAATACAGTTTTGATAAAAAATATATTAATGTCTGCAAGGTTTTTGGAATTTTACTATATTTACTCAGGTAATAGGCGTAGCAGCAGGCCGCGCGCACACTGTGATACTGACAGATAACGAGGGCGCGTACACGCTGGGCAACAACGCGTATGGACAGTGCGGTAGAAAAATAAACGAGCGAGAGGAATACAAGGGGAGCATGGTGTCGCACAACATCAGGACTCTTGGCAAGGAGAACATTACTGACGTGTGCTGCGGACAGGATCATACGTAAGTTTGAGCAGATTTTTATTGCATTCAGTTTAAATACTAGATTTAGCTTCAAGCATAGTCCACCTAAAAGATCTTTTGAAAGACAAAAAGTACCTTGTTTTTTCACTCAAAAATGTTTATCAATTCTCTTTTTCAATGAATCCCTTTAGAATTGCTTAAGCCACTGCGGAGGTTAGCCCATAAAGTAAGTGTGCCCATTCACTTGGCCAACTCAAAGGATTCTGTTGTGTATTTCTGTAACTAATACTTTCATTTTGTAATGTGACTGCCTCGGTGGCGTAGTTGTATTGCGTACGCGTTACGAGTACGATTTGCGCGCTGAGATCCTGGGTCGGGCCAAAAACATTGTGACTGGGTTTTTCCATTTTAAAAATTACTCAGTCGCAGCTCGGAGTCAGGAAGTTGGCGGTGTGATACCCCCGTGCCTCGGAAAGCACGTAAAGCCGTTGGTCTTGTGCCTGATTTCTCTCCGGTCATGTCGGATTGCCGTCTCACCGGACTATGAGAGTGAAGTGCACTTGTGTATTGCGCATACACTTGTGCACTATAATATCTCCTGCGCACCTGGCTGATCTCCGTTGAGATTGGCCGCCGTGGCCGAAATCGGCTAGGAAGGGATTATTATTATTTGTAATGTATTTAAAAAATTCGGGTCTTAACCAGTCATATAAAGCAATTAAAACGTTTTCAGTTTATTCATAACAGAATCTGGTAAGGTGTACTCGTGTGGATGGGGCGCGGACGGTCAGACGGGACTCGGCGTTTACACCAACCAGGCGGTGCCAGTTCCGGTCAAGGGCGACATCACCAGCGAGAGGATTGTGAAAGTTGCTTCCACTGGTGACTGTGTGCTGGCTTTGAATGGTTAGTTTTAACTAGTGTTAGAATAGGCCTTTTAACTGGGGTATTGTATAAGTTACCATATATCATATCACGAGCATATAAAGAAAAAGTTGGGAGTGCAAGAAAATTATTTCAGTGGATAAATGGTGAATTAATGAGGATGCTGTTCCTTTAGTTGCTGATCATATTAAGACATCAACTTTGTATTCCTATCCAGATAAAGGCGAGCTATTCGGCTGGGGTAACTCTGAGTACGGTCAGGTGCCCATGGCGTCCAAGCAGCAGCAAGTCAACATGTCATACTCTCTGCTCGAGCTCACTGAGGGCTTGGGGAGGATAGTGGACATCGCCGCGGGAGGTTCTTTCTGTATGATTGTTAATGGTGGGTAGTTTGTTATATTTGTCAGGGTTTTATTTGTGGATCCTCAAAATTAGAAAAAAATATTCTTGTTTCGGGTTTTGTGGGAAGTGTATTGTTATTTACTGCCGATTCCAGAATAGTCCATATCGTTTTTTTCAATTCATGGCAACGGATTAAAGATTAATATTGGGATTGTTAATCGAAATAAAAATATTCTATAGCTATAAAATGAAAATGTTTGTATACATGATACCACGACGTAAATTTTTCAGATCAAGGAGATGTTTTCATTTGGGGTTTTGGTCTCCTAGGCCTCGGTCCGAACGTCCAGCACGCAGCGAAACCAAAGCTAATCCCTTCAACGCTCTTTGGACGGAATGAGTTCAACCCAGAATGTGTGGTTGTCAAAGTGGCCTGTGGAATCGCGCATCTAGCAGCTATCACTAATAACGGAGATGTGTACATGTGGGGGAGGAACCGACAGGGCTGTTTGGGCCTCGGACACATGAAAGACCAGCAGTTTCCGCTAAAGGTGTCTGTTGGAGCTCATGTTTTGGATGTAGCATGCAGTGTTGATCACTCAGTGGCATTTTGTAAACCGTTTATGTAGATTAAGTGTGAAGACTGTTAATTTATGAATAAATAGTTGAAGTTATGGCTGTCTTTTTATTACCAATGACAATAATTTTTTTATGGATATAATTTCATTAATTGAATGTTGATGCATCTAAAAATGTCCATGTGAGAAGTAAATAATTATTAATTATCATAAATAGTACTCGGTAGAAAAAAACATTATATATAGCAACCATAAAAATAATATGATACAAAAAGCTTGGCCACTTTTAGTATAGGGCACGGCACAGTGAGGTCAAGCAGTTTGTATAAAATAATATAAATCTTGTTTAACAACTAAAAGTTCATTATGCATTGTTGTTAATTGAGTGATCATCAGGGGCATAAAATATGACCAAATTGAGTTACTGCTTTCAACTGAAATACAACTTGGCTTTAACTAAGGTTTGCTGCTTAAACTAATATAGTATATTGCAATTTAATAGAGTCAAATCTGCTGTGAGAACAAGAATGGCCTGTGTGCAAACCTAATAATAATAAGACTAGGTCCACACACATTCAATGTGGGTGAATATCACATTCTCAAATAAAATATTTGTAAGGCCACTCATGCAACAACAGGTTTAAATACTGTTAACACATTGACTGTAGCTAAGTGACAAAACCTTAGATAGGTACCGGTTATGTGCAAGCTACACATGCGTTACCCCAAAAAAAAAACAACTATTGCGTGAGCCGCAGTCAACATGTAATTTGGTTTTTACTGATTATTTTGTCATATAATAAAGTTTACAATGGTATCAGAACATAATATCTACATATCGATGGTGAGCGGGCTAAATGACTTAAGTGACATTTTTTTTTCGAAAAAAGACTAACTATGTTCAAAAAACGGATTCCAAATATGTATAAAACTCAATGTTGCTTAACTCAATTAGCCTGTGAACCATCTATATACATAAGAGACAATGAAATTGATATATATCAAAGATTAAATAGCATTAGTATGTGCTTGTGTTTGTTCTCCTACCAAAAAATCAAGATTCTCAATGATAATTATTATTATATGAAGCTTTTTATCATAGTTCAAAAAGTTATGCGAATATGATAAATTATATCCAGTCTGTTTTGTCAGTCAAACTTCTTTTGGTTTGTTCTTCTGCTTTTATCACAACATTCACTGTGCACTATTGTTCATCCTTAAAATTATAATTTTCTGAATTTAAGCACTGTTATTTATTCCTCTATTAATTGTTTCCCAATACTATTTAAAAAGGCTAATATGCAAATACATTTTTAATAGTATTTTATGGTAATAATAATTCCAGAATCAACAAAAGCCTCTTTGAACAACTTTGGGAGACACTTACAGTTTACATGAACACATTTGTAAGTCTGTAGATATATTGAATGAGGAGGGCTTAACAGCCATCCCATTCAATACCACATGGACTATTGCTTGCACTCATCATGAAATGGCTCCAGTGTGCGGAAATCGCGCCATGCTGGTGGTAGTAGCGACGTGTGGTGCAGGTGACAACTGCAACGCTTGCACGGCTCACTGAACAGATTCACATAACTGTGCAGCCAAGTCATAAATGATCTCACCGCTAGCTCTGGCAAAGTTGGAGAGTAGAAATGCAACATTGCCGCATGTGCATTCTCTGTTACCTTCCTAAACACATGGTGCCGAGACTCTGTCCATAAGTCCAGGGTCTCTCCATAACCTTTTACCATAACCCATTCCATGAGCAGACCTTTGAATGCCACTACAGCCTTCAAAACATGACTTAAGTTGATTTGTACCACTGCATTACTTGCAAAAGGTCTTGATATTGTGATTTTCATATCATTATAAGACCTGTCAATGTTGTTTATAACGTTATCGACCTGTAGTGGTGCCACGTTATGGTTACTCTGCAACTTGCCGCGTCTTTTTGTACTGCCCGAGTTGATATAGGATCGTTTCAACGAGTTTTGACTCAACAGAGTGTGAGCAAAGGAGCTGTATTCATGTATTTTGTCGGTCCATTTGTAGCTATTGACGAGTTGGGTGTACAACGCCTGTCTATCTTGAGTGGTCTCTTGGCTGAGGTACGTCGTATTCCCCAAGTTAAAAGGCGCGGTAGGTATGGGAAGTCCGTTTACAGTTTGTTCCAAATCTCTAAGATTTATGTTCACATTGTTCAACAATTCTTGGAGTTCTAGAAGAAACTTGTCTTTCCCGTCTTCGCCGTGGTCTGCTCGTAGCCCGTTGGACAGAGTTTCGAACACATGACTAACGCTGGAACGCAACGTTCTCAGCGAGTTTAGAGCGGAATTTAATTGCTCTATGTTAATTGTTTGGTTCATTTTGAATAGATTTTCATGCACATGTGCAAATAGTCTGATTTGGAAACAAATTGTTCACAAAACTAAAAAGTAAAAAACTGCTCAATGCTTATCACAATGCTTATGTTTTCCGAATAATGCGGCAGAAAACGAATGACAACAAGCATCTTGCACACTGACCTCTATTATACTAGAATAGAGGTCAGTGATCTTGCAAGACTCAAGTGTCAAGTGTCATAAATTGTCATTGTGTCCAGTGTTGCCAGATGTTTGACGGATGAAGTCGCCGAAAATCATTATGAAGTCGCCTCAAGTCGCCGCACCGTATACGGAGAGGCGAAGGAGCAAAAAAAAAAACCTCCCAGCCGCCGTTTCAAGAACTCGTTCTTACGACGGATGGCCAGAGTGATATCGTCCTCTGGATCGGTTAAAACTGAACGCGGCCGTCTCCATTTGGCACGGTCGAAAACGAGTACATCGATACGGCACCCTTTTTATACACCCAACTGTCACTTGCACTACTAGTTCGATATCACAAATACCCTCACAAAATATTTAAATGCTAACAATATTATATTACCTATAGGAATTTGTCTAGTTAGTTTATAATTGTAAGAACTTATGTATATTACGTATTCCTAGGCCTGCTATTTCTGACAAAGATTAAGAGGTAGAGTCAGCTCTATCATCTATGGAATAATTGGGATTTTAGATTATCTACCTGTAAGGTCGGGCTTTGCGTTGCTGAATTAAGAATCGTAATGAAAGGACACTCCGGATCCCATACAAAAAAAAACATTCAACGAAAGAAATCCAGCACGTGTGTGAAGTAATGGTGTTTTGTATGGGATCCGGAGCGTTCTGAATTCCGTTTCTTTTCAGCAACAGAAAAAAAAACGGATGTATGAGCCAGGCCTAAGAATAAAGATTTTATCAGTACCAATGGGTAAAAATTAAAATAAATCCGTGTTTGCTAGAGTACCAAACACTTACAATGAACTCTTTCTTTGCATTGATCCTTTTGTAGGATCTAAACACAGTTTTCTGTGCCATGTAAAACGTCACCTTCGGAATCCTAATTCTTAAAGTAATATGTTAATAAAAGTCTAGTTTTGGCTACCTCTATCTCGTGATTGCATTTTTTTTTACGCGTTACAACTGCGGTTCGAACGAAGTGATACTGTTTTTTCTGTTCAGTATAAAGACAATATATGGATGTATTGTATGATTCGCAAATGTGTGGGTCCGTGAAGTAAACACTATCAATTAACTAATATAACCTATATGGCAAATTATTATACGGGTATTTTTACTGGTATATTGTATGTATGTATTAATGTTTGTACGATTGTAAACTTGTATATAATACACATAGTATGTTTGACTCGTATATGTGCGTGTCATTTTTACGTCATTTAGTATTATATATTATATTTTATCAGTATGTTATTAGTTTGCCCCACCTTTCTCTTTCCTTTTTTTTCCACAAAATCCGTCTGAAATGTAATCTTTTTGATATATTATGTAAATTGAGTAGTTGTTATTGGGTAGCAAATTATTGTTAAAGTACTATTAGGATAAATTGTAAACAGCTGTTACTATTCTTTAAATAAAAAGAAAAAAAAAAAAACTAAATGGGTTGATTTCAATTCAAGCGATCAATTTCAGCCAAATATAGAAAAAATCATGGAATTATTATGAATTGCGTGAACAGAAAATCGAACTAGAGTTTCGAAGTTAAAACTTTAAAAGTTAGATGGCGGAAGGAGGCGCGTTTTAGTATGAGCTGATATCAATTAAGTAAAATTTTGACATAAGAGGATATAGACACCTTCATAGGTACTTATTTTGTTTATCGCGTAAATAGTGAGAAACGACTATAATTATACCTAATTAGTAACTCATTTTCGGATATCACGTTTCGGTTCCAACCGGCGTATATCCAATCAGAAAAAGCCAGCATAATATTGTACCGACCTACTATCGGTGCTGCAACTTACCGCACCAGGATTAAAAAGGTCAGCATCTTCCGTAGCTTTCATAATACATAATGGCTTCTACATCGCGTAATGAAACTGCATTTTCCGTAATACATGTTGTATTTTTAATAGGAAAGCAGCGAGTTCGCTGTTTTCACCCGTTCCATCTCCATTACAGACTGACATTTCCGTTAGTGTACAGATTTCCTGCGCTCCTTTCATTACTGCAACTATTAATCATTACACCGTTTTTACGTGACGCAATAAATAAAAGCTAAAGTGATCGCTGCCGAGGTTTTTCTAGGCGATATGTAATTTCATAGTAGTTCGTATATTAATGTTGTTTTTAAATGATTGGAATAAGAAGCCCCCGCGCAAAAATGAACGCCTAACATGAAGCCAACCATCTATGCTGTCGTCTTTCCCGAGGAATACAATTGTGCCCACTGGCGACCTTAGAAGGGGGTAAACTGGGCACCCGTCCGGGATTTCGCGCTTGCGAGGGGGCTTGCGCAATTTTTTGGGTCACCATCCTTCAAAGCTTATCTACGAAATTGTTGAAATCGGGAACATCTTTTATCTTGCCTCGCTCGGAGCCTCGCGCTGGTTAAGGCCGCCATTAATTGTGCCTACACAAAGCAGTTATAGGCTTACATGATGAACTCACGCAAACTATGATCGGTCATAGTAGTACCTTTTTTATGGTTTTGCGGAGAAATTTCTTTTCTTCTACCGGCCAACCTTCGTGGGGGGCGACTGGAAGGTCATGTTGGGTTCGCCGACCTTATGACCCGGTGTTGAACCGCCCGGAGATATGGAAAACGTCTGGCGACCTTCGGGCCGAGTCCCTAAAACTATACATATCGCACCTTTAGAACGAAAACGACACAATTCAAAAAAATCGGAAATTGAGTTATCGTCATAAAATTACTTAAAACTTGTCTATTTTTTCTATCTGCTATATCACCAACCAAATTATGAGAAGTGAGCGTGTTATGCCTCCGACAGCGTTTGTGAACACTGTCAACTAAGATTATTCAAAACCAAAACAAAATATTCAAATTAAAATCTTGTTTCTATCTTTTCAGTTCTTCAATGAATTTATTAAAGATGGCAGATATTGACGCAGTCGGATTTTTTGTTTTTCTTAAATATTTTTTTTTATTGTATGTGCTTGTCAAAAAGTACTTGCACAATTTGAATACCATAAACTTAATTCCACATTACGAAGTTTCAAACATAGATAAAAGGAACACACGCTCTTCACAAGCTCGCCGCACCCGTCTACTTTTGAGTCGCATATCTTTTTGTCATTCATTCACTCACTCAGCATGTCCACGCACACGAAACAGCTTTGTGCACGTCGACGCTTCTTTCAAACTATTCTCTAGCTGCGTGTGGGCTTGTTTCAGTTTAAATTGCGTTTTAATGGCTGTACTTATTTCGCTTCTTAAGAATATGTAGAAGGGAGTTTATATTATATCAGCCCTGTATAATGTACTGTCCCACTGCTGAACACGGGCCTCCTCTACTACTGAGAGGGTTTAGACCTTAGGCCACCACGCTGCCCTCGTGCGGGCTAGCAGAAGAACGCACTTTAATTGATAATAATTTTATTATTATTATGATGTAAATGAGACCATGTAATAACTAGACTTGTTGCAATCGTAATATTACCTGGAATCCCTGTGGAACTGGGGTCGTTGGGCCGGCTGTGTACCGAGTGGTCGCGGGTTCGTTTTTCGCTTCCGGACTAAAGTTTATAAGGCTGGTTGCAGACCGAAAATTAAGCTAGTACCAGTTTAGCTTAGCTCGTATAGCTGAGATATTTTTTTATAGTTGTGCGCAGACCGCAGACAAAGCTTTGTATGTATTAGCACCTAGACTTACTTAGTTTTATTCTTGGTCTGCAACACGCATATGGTTTGCTTTACTTTATGAAAAGCCAGAGCACTAATTGGCAGCTTGTGTGTACATACAGTCGTTGTCCAGTCTTTCAAAATATATTATGACTCATTTAAAAGAGCAACAAATCAATACTATGTAATACATTCTTGTAATAAAAGCGCCAATAACATTTTTCTGGCGGTGCCTGGGCCGTGTTTACAGCTGGAGAGCCGAAAATGAGGTTTGTTCCAGCGGAATACTAAACAGGTGGCTGTTAGTACGAAAATGAAAGTGGATACGTTCCGTCTTCTATACCTGATAACATGTTTAGTTATTGTTTTTGAGAATAATCTTGATTTTTAGTCTCATAGTGTTGTGCAGATAATGTACCTACGTGCTTCCGGTAGAGTCGTTACTAATTATTTTAATTATTTGCCATATCGGGCACGAATTCCAAATTCCGAGCTGATACTGATTAGCAAAATCAAATATCACTTTGCTCGATCCGGGGAGCGAACCCAAGACCCTCAGCATTGCAGTCGTACCGTAATACAACTACGCCACCGAGGCAGTCATTTTATAAGATAGAATATTAATTATAATAGTTAGTTATGTTTCGTTTGCGTGAGTCATTTCCGTAATAGTTATTATATATTACGCACATACATATTACATACAAAGCATCACGTAGTTTTCTCTTTTCAGAGGTAGGCAGCGTCAGATTTATAGTTTTCTTAAAAAATATCCTCATCAAAGGTGCGTCTCATCTAAGTCTGAGGTCTTTGAGGTCCAAGAATCGAATTCCATGTCAGAAAAGTGATATTGAGTTTTTTGCTCAGTATCATCCCGGAGTCTGAAAGTGCCCGATATGGCGATAGACTCACCCCCTATCACATCATGGGACGGAATATACCCAGCGCAAAAGTGAGTGTTCTAATGCACCTACGCCTACCTCTTCATGGTTAAAGGCATAATGTGTGTTTTTTTTTACTGTTAGGGCAGAAATTGGATAAAAAGAAAGACTAAGTTAAAATATTTTGCAACGATAATATCACCTACTTGAGTTTCCTCAATAACCACAATATAAGACTTGGGGCTTATTATTAGTATTATAAAGTTGAAGGATGATGTGGTGACAAAGTTTGAAAGAAGTATGTAGAGATGGTTTGTGCACGTCGATAGTATGGATGACAGACGGGTTACGAAAGGTAGGTATTTATCGAGAGAATGTGGATGATACGGCTGGAAGGGGTCGCCCGAGAAGAATGTACATTGATCAAATAATTAATAAATGATCTCCGAAAAGGGCAGGACAGGAGTACCCTTAACTGGCGAAAATTTATGAGGAGAACTATGAATGTGGAAGAGTAGATATAGTCTCTGAAGTAGTAGAATAGTTTCTGCCTACCCCTGTGGGACTAGGGCGTGTGTGTGTATATACTTAATATTACCTATTTCAGCGACTATATAGCCTATTTCGTTGTTTATTTTTTGTTATCGTGATTGAAACCTTCTTAGGTATTCAATGAGTTTTGTTTTATTAACAATGGCTTCTCTTTACGGTCTTTGTTTTATTTTCCGATGCTAAGAAAATTAGTCGTTTTCTTTGTGATGGAATTGAGGAAGCTTTTTGTGATTGCTTTTCTTGTGAATTTGTGAAAGGTTTCGGTAGTTTGAAGACGGGGGAGATGGTATGTGTTTGGGTATGTTTTGATAACGCTGTGTGCGTGTGAACGAGATAGCGCGATAAACCCACCAAACCGCCATTTTCATCATCATCATCATCACCATCAGCCACATTATGTCCACTGCTGAATATAGGCCTCCCCTAAAGATTTCCAGATGGACCTGTCAAAAGCGGCCTGCATCCAGCGTGTTCCAGCTGCCACTTTAGGCCACGTCAATATGTAAAATATGAATAATTGCTTTATATTTTAACGAATTTTGATTCTGATTTCACAGAAGAATTTCGTTTTCGTATTATTTTATATTGCATATAAAATAATGTACAAAATAAAATAGGAACCAACTCTATTATTACTTCCTTCAAGCGGTTATGTGAAATAGCTGGAGGAGACAGATAATTCCAGTGAAATTGATAATAATATTATCATACCTCTACGAAATTGGAAATGAGAGTTCAGCTGACAAAAGATCTAAAGATGAATGAATGACGAGATGAGACGGCATATTAAAGGATCACAAATGCGTGAAAACACGGTTTAAGAGCCGGTGAGTGCTTTCCGTGGCCAACAATACCGAAGTTATTCAAATACGCGTGATCCTGATCGACAGTTTCTTTGGGGCGGAGGGTGTAAAATAAAATAGACATAATGGCCGACATGTGAAGACGAGTGTGAAGAACGGCGCATTGTTACACTCCGCGCCGCCTGTCTCAGTAATCGTGTTGGGAGTAAGTTCTAGTTTAGAAGTTGTCGCTGACGAGTCGTGGGTGGTGCGTCTCGCAGCCGCGGCAATCGCGCTCTTCTCTAACTGTGAATGAAACGCACATCGACTATCTAGGCTCCATTGAAATGTTTAATGAATCGTGGACGCCGAGGGCCGAGCGCGTACCTCTTAATATTTGACGAGGGCCGCGGGGGCTGAGCGCACGGCCGCGCATCACGACCGCCCGGCGCCGCCGCTGCACCGACCTTGGGCCCGGCCGCCTGCACGCACCCGCGGGACCTCTCGCCGCTTAGCCAAATGTTTCCAGCATTCGTCGGTATTAGATAGTGATGAGATTATAGTATTTTCCGAGGGGCAGGGCTCAGGTCGGCTCGCGCACCTGCGCAGCGGCGGGGCGGTGTGGTCGCGGGCGGGGGTGGCGGCGGCTGGCGCGCGGCGGGGCGCGGCCAGTCCCGCGCCTGGCGCTGCCGGGGCCGTACGCGTATCGGCAGCTGTATGAGCGCGCCGGCGTGCTAGCGCAGCGTGCGCGGGTGTGGTATGCCCGCGCGGTGCCGATATGGCGCCGTTCCTGGCGGCGGTCGCGCTGCTCACCTTGTTGCCCGGTGAGTGAGCGACAAGAGGCGCGCAACAGGCGGCCGCCGCGCACCGCGTTTGTTTACCCGTGCGAGATCGATTGGCGTGCTGAGAGCTGACGTGTTGTGAGTGATCCCGTGCCCTAGGTGCAGAACCCTGGAGGACCTGGACCCCGCGCTGGACACCACTAGCGAACGAAAGTTTGACAACCCTACAGTCCACGGAGACAATTCCGACACAATTTAGATAAGATTACCTGAAACCTCGATACCACGAACGATCAAATCGTAAAGCCCGGATTTTCGTAGTAAAGTCTCGTAGAGGTTTTTCTTCGCGCGTTGTAGAGGTCCGTTGATTCACGTAAGGGTCCGTATACGTTAGGGAAAATAACTATTGTGTCACGTTTGTTTAGAGGCGTCATTATGATAATCAAATTATTTGGCATTCTAGGTTACTTCTGACGAGAGTACTATTGAGACCTAGATAGGTAGAGAACTGTATGTAGAGTTTTAGCTCAAATCACCCATTTTCGAAGTCCCATGGATTAAATGGGCAACTTAAGCCACAAAGTACGTATAAAACTCGTTATTATGTTATATGTTATCTTTGTCCATTTTTCATCCAAAAACACTTAAATTTATTTTGTTGAAAAACGTTAACTCGTGTGAGAAAAATGTTGTACATTTTTTATTTTCACACGTTGAGCTCTTTCAACGATTTGTACCCACAAAGACACGTTTTGTGTGCCGTGGTTTCCATAAACCACTGTAAAGATTACAATCTTGACACGAGAGTGTTCTTGTCTCATTGTATTGTTACAGTACATTGTTTAGATATACTTACCAATAGTATGTAATCTATTCAATACACAATGCCTTGTCAGAATATATTAGTCATGATTTTCGTGGCACCTTTATGTACATCACGTTCGGATCATATAAGTAGGCAGAGAGTATAGATTTCCATTTTACATGACATCATTTTGGTATCATTTTTCATTAATCTTGGCTCTTGATATTTTTTCTCTTTGTCATCTATAAAATGGTCTTCAATGGCGTAAAGATCCGCTTCTCTGGCTAAGTTTTTTACATTTTTCATATACGTTTTCCACAATATACTTATTGCCTTAACCCCCATCGAAAAACGGTATTATTCCTTTGAAGAACATATCCCCCAATAAAAAGACAAAGAACACAGACTTTTTAACCGCTAAATATATCTCGGACAGATTATTTATATAGGTTACCACAGGGCTATCATAAAAATAATATAATCAGTCTTTGTATTGAATACAAATACGATTTACTCTTCAAACTTGCGTAGGTTTTATATTAAAGCGAGATAAGTAAACTTAATTAAGACCGTATTTGATAGCGTTCGTGATATAGAATCTTTTCGATTGGTTCATTTACGTTATATTTTCAAAGGGTGGCCAGAGATGTAACACATTATTTGAGAAGCGTTATACTGTGATAGTCAGCGATACACCGGGCGTAATTTTGAACCGTAAACTAAGTGGTCTAAGTGTGTTTTTCAACAGTAAAATCTCGGTACTAATTTCGATTAGGTTTAGGAATTACTCAGAGTATCACAGGTCTTATGGTCTAAGTACGCTGATGCTTGTCTTTGTATATTTTAAAAGGAAATCTGATTTTGATTCTGAGGTCCAAGAATTGCATCTACTTAAGTCTTCATACTTGTAGCCTAAGTATTGTCATATAAACTAGATTAACGTAATAGAATTTACTTCGTCCCGATATATCTCTTTGTCTAAAACAAGGCCTTGCATGACAAAAAGGACTTGATCCTTTGTTCCTTAAAGTTTCATCTCAATTTTGCAGTAACTTAGTTATTGGAAAGACGGTAGAGAGACAGTAAAAAATTCTGTAGCAAAATATTCTTTCTTGACCATAATTCTGTTTTAAGTTTATCACTTTTCTAATCTCCATCTCTAAGATTGAGACAAAGGTGGTAATGATCCTTTGTTCCACGTGATAATGTAGAGGAATGATTAGATTGTAAGCGCCACCGGTTAGATAAACCACCACAATTGTTAATTGCTTGGATGCTTTGTCTATTGCCTCCGAAGGCAGGCGAGGTAATGCCCCACCTGATTGTGGTCTCCGTCGTCCACGGACGTCAGAAATGACAAACGGTTGATAGTTGATATCGATTCTTACAAACGATAAACATTCTCCGTAACTTCTACCGACTTGTGTTATGGTATTAATTAGTATCCAATGAAAATAGGCTTAATTCTGACTTAATTTTGTTATATAGTTCTCTTAACCATGTGCTGGGTTCTATTTTATCGTATAAATAAGAAAGAAAACCAGCTGAATGTTTCGCAGGACATTAATTCTAAGTCAGTAATTACTTGAATATGCATAAGCTCACACAAAGGGCCTTAACAGCCTTATTGGTAATAGAATCTAAGGGTCTGTGTTCGGTGTACGACTTAGGATTGTGGGTATTGGCTGTGGTATTCTGAGTTTTAATTTATCACATCTTGTGATGTCATTTGAATTGATATTAATATGGGTTTATTAAATAAATACTATCTTAAGATGCTGACCTTAATTTGACAGCGTCTCAGCTGATATCGCACTTGAGAGTGACACTGAGTAGCATCTATTAATACGGCCCAAGTCTTTTTGTCGAGAAACAGTACTGAGAAAACTTTGTTCAAGTACAAGTAATTAATATAAGTAGATTACAAAGTACCTGTGTGGCTTTCCACTGTGCTCGCAACTGTCTGCTCGAAACTGTCCTGTTCATATATCCATTGCAACTCTTATAATACTGGATCGATTCCACAATCTTTAATGACACCAAGTCAAGACGCCTGCAGTGGTTTGTACTGACGAAGGGCAAATTGCGAGATGAAAGTTGATTGTAGACTTTCCAGAGAATCAATCACCCCCTTTCTTTTTCTACTACCTCAAGGTCGGCATAGTATATTTTTATACGAGCACGGTATTGTGACCACACTACACAGCGACTATATAACCCCTAGACTCCTAATAACAGACGATCCGCTTCGGGCAACACATCTGACAAAAAGATCCAATGTAGCTTACCGTTCAAAATCTTCAAGTCAGTTGCGCCCAGAACTGTGAGCCGTAAATACTTCCGTGTTGGCGAATGAATAAATATTGCAATGGCCCCATGCACAATACGATGGTGTGGTAAAAATAGCCATAATTCAAATTTTCAAAAAATGGCATTACATTTCACAGGTATGTCAATAATGACACATAATCATATTTTATTTAAAATTTTACGGAGTTCATCTTATACCGGCCAAGCATTGAGGCCCGCGCCATCTTATTATATTTGCATCTCTTTCCGACGAAAGTACTTTTAAATTTTCTATTTCGTTTTGTTGTTGAACATTATAAGTAAGTGATGCACCAAAAGGATTTGTCGATAGTTATATCGATAAAATTAATGTTATTAGGATTATTTTTTATTTTATTGTTTGTTGATTTTACCGATTGTTTTTAATAACTTTATTTGTGTTATTCCTACAAACCAGCCCAAATATTCTTGTTAATATCGATGAGGCTTACTTAGCGCCATCTGTCATTCGACAACATAAATAACTTCGTACCTTTTGAAATATGAACGCCAGTTACATTATTTGGATATTGTTCATATAAAAATACTAAAATCGCGATAAAAAAATGGGAGGGTGAAATAAAATAAAAATAAAATAAAATCATTTATTGATCAAGTAGGCTTATAAAAAAGCACTTATGACAAGTCATGACAAGGTAGAGACAATAACAAAGGTACATATACCAATTAAATAATTTAAAGTACCTAGATTAAATAATGAACAACCAGCACGGGCTGATAGGTACAGAGGACACGGACATTGGGGACGGGAATAGGGCTAGGTAAGGAGAAGTGGAGCTGATATAAAAGAAAGGGAAGGAGTATCTTTACATTACGAGGAAAGGAAACGCCACGGTCCTCGCCGGCGAGGATAAAAAGGTCCTAGCCTAGCTAACCTACCAGCCTTTCACTAGCTACCTAAGCGATGACGACCCGAAGAAGAAAGGCAGAAAGAAACTCCGGGCTTAATTTTTTCGCCATCAATTGTCATGATTTTCTTCATTGTTTTTCAAATGTATATTTGACAGTATTATTATTACACAGGTTAATGTATGCATGGATGTAGCCCTAAGATATAAATAAAATACTATTTGGAAGCAACCAAATAAAAATATATTGGCGTTCATGATGGTGAGGGTAGGAGGGTGAAAATTTGGGAAATAGGTATTAAAATATTTAAAAAAAAACACTGGATAGGGATACCCTAATCACCTAGCGACCAACGACCAATTCCCATACCTACAAAATTTATATAAAAAACATCATAAATATCGATCGAGTCGGAGGCGTGCGACAAACACCGTGACACGAGATTTTTATATATCAGATTAACTTTATTATACTTGATAATGGCATACATCATAGAATAAATACAAAATAAGAAGAAGAATGCCATCAGTATTTATTTTAATTAAATAGGTACCTTGACAGATTTTTTATTTCTTTTGTGCTTTAACAGAATTATTTTTAGATTATAATATGTTACTTACTTTGAGTAAAAAGACGTTTAATAAATAATTATATTACTATAAAACCTTATTAAATAAAAGTAATATCGATAAAAACATCGTGTTTTAATTTAACTTGTTCCATCCCTAAGCTATGTTTCCAACCAATCGTAATGCAGTACCCCGCTTCCTCATACCTCAGGTAGTTGACAGAATTAATTTGAAGAGAAATATTGAACATTAGGAGTCTAGGGGTTATATAGTCGCTGACACTACACCAGTGACGAGTGATGTTATCCCTTACCAGTCGACACAATTATGCCGGCGTAAAAAAAATACCCATATTTCTGGTATTGTGGGTGTTTATATGGCCCATTAAACATCAGCAGACACTCGTTAGTCGGGCTAAAAACGTCCGAGAAAAATAGTAAAGCAGTATTTAAAAAAAAATTATATCGGACTTAATCTTAGTCCCTATAGATAATTTCCTGCGCAACTAATTCTTGAGTATCGCTAGTACGAGCTATCGTGTCGGCGGAAATTTATTTTTAATCTGATAAATCTGATGCACGATTCGTTCGATATTTTGACGGCATGGAGATTTTACGTGAGTACTACTTTAATTTTTAAAAGTATATTGATTTCATACTGGACATTGATTTCCACTCGGGCCTTACAAAAAGTGTGTTAGTTTTTCGATTTAGGACGTAGGAAAGTGTAGTAGCTCTAGTTTCACTGCCTACCTTTATGTATATATACCTACGTTTTACATTACAATTTCATGCTGTACTTATGTAAAGAAAATTTATTATTGATAATGAAAAGAAGTTTTAAAACAACAGTTACCTTTTTTACTGTAATTAGTCGTGCTCGTAGTTTATCTAATCAGTGTCATTTATGATGGAAACCAAACGGCAACAATAAATAGTTATAATGTAAAATATTACAAATGAATTTGAATACAATAGGTTTTCTTTTGGCTTCAATATCCTATTTATTACGGACCAGTTTCATCGGTTACTTATAAAATTCCAGATAACTATCTGACATATTATAACGCTATCTAACAAATTACTAGCGACTTTGTCTGCCAGATATTTCTATTCGAGACCTATGAAACCAAAAGTTGTAGGTTATATGGCGGATAAGTTCCGAAAAGATGTACTAACTTTTGCCCGCGCAAAAGGTTTTTCCTGGACTAAAGTCCCGCCATACATTTTCCCGGACCGAATTGTACTTCTAAACCATTGTCGTATCCACCTGAAGACACACAGAAAATAGGTATAAAAGTTACTTTATATTGCATAAGGCGATAATAAACTGATACAGATCGAGAGATTTGCAATATGGTCGGTCAGCGACACTTTGGTATAAAACGCCTTACCGTCCAGTATAAGTGGATGCCCGACTTTTGTAGAAAAGGCACTCGCTGTCACAATAAAACATATAAATTATTTGTCTACTATATTATGCATGTATTATCCATATAAACCTTCCTCTTGAATAACTCTATCTATTAAAAAAGACCGCATCAAAATCCGTTGCGTAGTTTTAAAGGTCTAAGTATACATAGTAGAAACATAGAGAAAGACAGCGAGAAGCGACTTTGTTTTATACTATGTTAAGATGGGGAAAACTAGCATACGGTTCACCTGATGGGAAGTGATCACCGCTGCCTTAAATCATCTGCATTACCAGGGGATGTAGAGATGTGTGGTCTTTAATTAAATTTATCAGAATGAGATGAAATAGGCCTTAAGTCTATCGCATGTTAAAATCTAGAAACGCTTCGTAATTTATCTATTTTTACCAAATGGTAGTACCAACACTGTCAGATTATATTTTGAGGGACCTTATAATCCGTGTAATCTCTAGTGATATGATAGTTGCTGAGGGAGTTTCTTGAGCCGCTTCTTCTTCATAGCGATAACACGTTCCGAAGCGGTGGTAGATTCATGACTATTTATAAGAGCTTCTGAAAGACTATTTGAATAAAAAAAATGGAGTTTGAGTTTGATAAATATTTAGTATATAATGTCCAGGGTTAGCACGTAGAAAAGCATATTTGCTACGTCCCCAATGTTTCGTCACAGTTCTAGGCATTGGTATTGTTCATATCCGATCATAAACTATCAGGCGAGCGACTCGTCTCGGTATTTAGTTATATAAATTTGAACAAAACTTTGCCACCGTTCTGCTTTGTACCTCAGATTTTATCACCCGCATCATCCCATTATTTGCGGGGAAAGTAATCATTCGTTAAAAGACCTTTGTTTACCACGATGCCTGGTGATGAAGACTAGTTCAGTTATTTTATTTTGTTTGGTAGTTACGTGCGTAGAAATATACCAAAATTTTGGACTAAAATATGATGACCTGCTCGCTACGTTTACTCAACGACTAGACTCAAGCAGCCCTTTGCAGGAGTGGCAAGGATCTGATTTTTTAACCGGGGATATTAATTGTTATACTGGCTACAATATTTTGTAAACCAAGGTTTAATAATATTTATACAACGTTGTTTGACTGCAGAAAATGTGGCGTAACAGAACTTTAGTTTAAGAGAATTTTACTAATATTAAAAAAAATACGGAGAAAATGTGTGCGAAAACCATTGTGTAGGTACATCATTGTGTGCTCACCGTGGCGTTCATCTATATTGTATAATATAACATAACATTGTATTAACATTATTGCAACTAATAACATTGAGTGCGTTCATAATCCAAATAATTTACCAAAACGAAGAAAACAAAAAATATTTCTAGGAAAACCTTTTCGCTTAAACGAAGCTGTGTGTGTGGTTCGGAGGACGTCTAGATTTATTCGATTACGAATTTCAATCTTGTAAATGTGCGCAAATATATTCGATTTCGAACAACGCCCAGAACTCGTTGGTTGGCGACATATATCTATTTACTAGTGGCAGGATATATCTTGTGTCCGACTGGGTAGCAACCACCGTACACATACTGGCCCACGTAAGTGTGTTTCGGGATCAGCTTATACCATACCATACCAGCCCTGTATTATGTACTGCCCACTGCTGAGCTCACTGCTGAGAGGGTTTAGGCCTTAGTCCACCACGCTGGACTAGTGCGGGTTGGCGGACTTCACATACCTTCGAAATTCAGAGAACTTCTCAGGTATGCAGGTTTCCTCACGATGTTTTCCTTCACCGTTAAAGAGAGCGATAATTCACAAAGAATACACACATAAATTTTAAGAAAAGTCAGAGGTGTATGCCCTTGGGTCTTGAACCTGCGGACATTCGTCTCGGCAGTCCGTTCGACTCCCAACTAGGCTATCGCCGCTACATCACATCAGATCAGCCTATGTATGTCTATAATTGTATCGAATGCCGAGGGATAATCATATCTCGGCATTCAATACTCTATCTTGACTCTAGTCCGCTGACAGTCAGGTGCAGTGGGGTCACTTAGCAGTGACCTTATAAGAAAAAATTACGAAGCATACTTAGACTTTTTCATATACGACGATTCTATATAGCACGCGAGTGAGGCGTTTCTAGAGAGAAGATATGAGACCTTACTAGATACCAAGTTCCTAATTGACATCTGACTGTTGCGTTTAAAAAGACATAATTCGAACATGCTTCTCACATCAATAAGGACTAATTTTTCAGTCATTTTTATCGGAATTTTGACATATTTTCGAAACAGACTTGTCTAAATATAAATTATACCCTAATAAGTTATCTGACAATTGAAAATAGCCTTAAATTAATTGTCGTAAAAAAATTCAGCATATTCCACATTTCTTGTTATCAAATTGTAACATGTACCTACATACAAATGGAAATATACAGAAATTCCACGAACGTGCTCAACTTAATTTGAAGAATTTGCAAGACCGATTCGAGAACCACAATCGGACGTTAATGCACCGTACCATAAAATAAAATTAAGTATTGTATTTGTGACGAATGGCACGGCCGGCTAAGCGAACGGCTGGGCGTAGTCCTAATGGTACGAAAATGATAGATGTACCGATAGGGACACGGTAGCTATAAATCTCTTCACGATGCCTTTCACCCGTGAGACGTTTTTGTGACTGACTTTTTTTTTCGACAATTTGTCAGCGAGGCAAAAAGTTGTTCAGGTCATATTACAGTACCTTTTATTAGTGAAGTATCTTTTTCACTGCAGAATCATTACACTTACTTTTTGATGATACATATTTTAAATAGAAAATCTATTTATTTACGTATCTTTATCTCCTCAGGAGTATACAAAAGTGAGTACTAAAAACACTCTCGATTTCATTTCTCTTTCATGATGTGATAGGGCGAAGATATTGCCATTGGCGCACAAATTATAATCACGGGCTTTTATAATTTATGTATTTAGTAAAATTATAAAACGAAGTCACAATTTTATTTAGCTTGTTGTGACAATCTTGTAATCAGTTTTGCAACCTACTTACACTACTATTAAACCCATAAATCCTACTAATATTATAAACGCGAAAGTTTGTAAGTACGGATGTATGGATGTCTGGATGTATGGATGTTTGTTACTCTTTCACGCAAAAACTACAGAACGGATTTCGATGAAATTTGGCACACGGGTAGATTATGTCCTGGATTAGCACATAGGCTACTTATTATCCCGGGAAAATATAAAACGGGACTTTTATCCCGGGGAAACTCATTCACGCCGGCCGAGCCGCGGGCAAAAGCTCGTCATTTATAATTATTTAACAACTGTATAAAGTAAGCATATTTTTCTTATAATATATATTTTTTACCTTTCATTCCCGTAAGCATTACCCATGTCCATTACCGGCGACAGCACAGACCCTTTGAAAACGGCCAAAACATACCTAAACTGCAAGCACGAAAACAATTTAAAATTAGCAACTTATTTCGTATCTAGCCTATGCTATTTAGTGGTTCTAGATATTCAAACATTCAAAGCATCGTATCCAACAATTTGCTAATGCAATTTAATCTAACAAAGATAACGCGATAATAAACTAAAATAAGCGCGGTCGAGGCACAATACCACAAATTAGCTGCATAACCAAACGGCATTACCGTCCACTCGCTCGGTTTTTGTCCGAACTCCGACCGGGCGGGGCCCAAATTAATTGGTATTGACACAGATTTATGTTTTCTGCTTTGCGCTTGACCGTAGGCTGGAAACCGTGACGTAGCATTTTCTGTGTATTCTGCGTCAGATTCGGATAAATACAGTTTATTTACTCGTTGATGTGCTAAAAGTCGATTTTGTGTTCGATATTTTTCTGTTCCGAATAATATAGAATATTAAGACTGCCTCGGTGACGTAGTTTTATTACTGTACGACTGCAGTGCTGAGGTCTCGGGTTCAATTCCCGGGTCGGGAAACGTGATATTGGGTTGTTCTACTCAGTATCAGCACACAGTTTGGAAATGTACCCGGTAAATACTACATGGGACCTAACATAGCTGGCGAAATATGGATGTGATCCGCCTCTGCCTACCCCTCAAAAGGGAAAAAGGCGTGATGCTATGTATGTATGTATATTAAGTGGTTCTCGCGGCTTCACCTGCATGAAGCCTTCCTACTACAAAAGTATGTAAATCACTGTAGCGAACCATAGCGCCAGCTGTATAACGCCAGCGCTAACTATTTAAAGTGTAGGACACAAAAGTGAAGTGTAGGACTGGGGTAAAAAGTAGCCTATATATTAATTCTCTATCAATACCAATCAATGTGCTAAATTTCATCCAAATCCGTTCAGGGGTTTCTGAGTTTAATTCTAAGACACATCCAAACATAAAAACATCCAAATATTTTCAGTTACTTTCACATTTATAATATCAATTAAATTTGCAAGTATGCTTTTATAGGAATAGCTAAGATATATTGAAGACTAAATCTAAGGTCTAAGGTCTAAGGTCTAAAAGGAAAAGAAATGATCAAAGGTGAATATATTATATTATGTTTCTAAGTTGTGGAAACAATATACGGTATGTTATTATAAAAGTGTACTTTGAACAATAATGAATGTGTTAGTTTAAAAGGAAAACACTCCAAACAATAATACTACGCACTATCGCATAGTGACAGGCGAAATCCAAAACTGCGAGGTAAACATGAAATGCACGCGATAAAATCCGCAAAATGTTTAATTTAATACGCTACGCGCGTGGTACGCATACGCTACGAACGTGCTACGTGGATATTGCATACTGCGTAGCACATACTACACCGCTACGTGATGTGTAGCTCAGTGTATTGTAGACTTTTATAGCGGTGAGTAAATCCACATTATGCGGAAGTTTAGATGATTCTGTTTGATTCTGTTCGACGTCAGATTAGTTCGAAACGAAATTATTTCCATTTGTGATTCCAATCCACGTGCAATTTGTGAACTGTTTGGCTGTTTCGTGTTCCGAAAACTGAAGACGCTATTAGGCAGAGCAGCATAATTCCGGATATGGCTGGCTAGTTAACTGTATATTTTTTACCGCAATATGCCTAGCAGAATTTTAAAAAAATACAATATAACGACGAAAAATAAACGTAGTAAATAAGCACTATCATCCCATCAGTTAAGCGTATAAACAAATTTACAGTAATTATGCTGTCGATATTATCACGATTACGGTCGCAATAAAGACCTCAAACTGCTCAATCAGGTCACAGTATCGGATCGGTTGTACATTTCTCTGCAATTCCGTTTTAATTGGACAGAGTTATCCGATCTGTAGATCGTCAAAATATTACGATATTTCTAGAATAACTCGTGGTATCATAATATTACGAACCAGAGCAATATTTATTGCAACTGTCGGAGCCTCCGCTGCAGTAAATAAATATTGAGCAATAAAAGAAATGCAATAGACGATAGAAAATACTGTTACGTGCTGGGGTTCGGTATAAACAATTAAAACGCCGGTATTGCGATAAAAGCACCAATTAGGATTTTATTAGCACAACTCCACAAGTAAACTAACGAAAACACTACACTGGATACTACAATATTCTTATACACTTATTATAGTCACTCACTATACGTTCACACAAATCACAATTCGCTTAGAAGTCGCTCGGAGTTATCGCTCGTAGTCCGCTTGTCGCTCTGCTCGCTAAGCAAGACTGAATGCCCGGCGGCGGCCGCGCGCCGCCTTTTATACTCGGTCAATGGCCTTGGTCACAAGGCCGCGGCCGCCGGCCGCAAGTACTATCGTAGTCTGTGGAACATTCTCGAAAGATCCGGAATAGTCGGGAACTCTCTCGCAAATATAGGTCAGTTATCGCGTTTCCACGACATTCTGGAGACATCGAGATCTTTCGAGAATGTTCCTTCGCCGAACTTTCCACATTTGGATAGTACCACTTTTAGCCAATAGATGGCGCTACTATCCGCGAGTATTAGCGCGCGTAACACTGCCCCCTCCCAAGACATGCTCGTCCCGAGCATCGTTAGAACCATAATAGCGCGCTAACCGATCAACATGAACAATTTTGGGTGTACCTCGCTGGCCTTTCTGTATACGGTATGTGACGTCATTTATCTTGGTCACGATTCTATAGGGTCCATCCCATTTGGCTTGTAATTTAGGTGACTTGCCTTTGCTTCGAGCCGGATTGTGCAGCCATACCAGCGTGCCCTCTTCGAAACCGCTATTGTTCGCTTTTCGGTCATAACGGGTCTTCATCCTCTCAGACATCTGTTGACCTGATAGTCGAACGTGCTTATATACGCCATTTAATCTCTTGCGGATATCCTTCACATCATCTGTTACACGGTGCGGAGTCTCAACACAAGATCCTCTTGATAAGAAGTCTGCGTTACCCTGAGACTTCCCACTGTGATTTTCGGAGGTTCTAACCACCCTCCGCACATCAGGTCTTTCTTTCCTCTCCACCTCTGTTGTCGCTATCTTTCTCACCTTAACATCATCTTCCCTGGCGTAATCCTCACAGTTCTCAGGCCAAGGTCTTTTTGCCAAGGTGTCTGCGTTGCCGTGGGATTTTCCGCTGCGCCAGTTTTCGTTATTAGTCCACTTGGTACTGTCCCTATGGTGTACAGGCCTGTCTTCTCTTTTTGTTCGTTGTTTCCTACAATCCAAATGGAGATGGCCCTTTCCTCCACAGTTGAAGCATCGAGGGCGGTATCCCTGGTGACAATCGCGTACAGGCGATATCGTAACCTCCCTAATGCGATATCCGCGATGGTCTTGTCGCGCAACCTCTACTTCGAGCGCATGGGCTAAGGCGTCCTTCAATTTCTCATGATGCCCAAGCCTTACAGCAGCCCGTACTTCTAGGTCTCGAATCCCGTCGACAAAAGCCTGCACCAGAATTCCATTAACAAGCCCAGGTGTAGAATGATATGCCTTTCGGACCAGCTTCTCAACCTCCAGGGCCCACTGCTGTAAACTTTCCGAAATGCGTTGGACTCGGTCTTTTAGCTGAGCGCGATACACATGTTCCAAATGAGCATCACCATACCTAGATTCCAAGGCTTCAATCAGCTGGTCGTAGGTCACATCAGTACCAAGGGCCTCCAGGATAGTTAGGGCCTGCTCGCGTAAGCCCAAGGTGAGTGCAGTCGCAGCCTGTTCTTTAGTCCATCCATTCGCCCGCATGACGGCTTCGAATTGCTTTCTATAAGCCGACCAGGAGGATTTGCCGTCAAATGGTGGCACCTTAAATCCTCGAGTTGAAGATGCCGCAACCACGGTCTCTCTACCGCGTGTTTCCATCTTCTTCTCAACGTCGGCGATACGAGCTTCAGCCTCTGAGATACGCTGCTCGAGCTGATGGAATTTATCTTTCAACATTTTAATTTCCTGGCCGATCGCAGCCCTCAGGTCTTTTATCAGAACGGTTTGTTCTTCTTGACGACGTGCCTGCTCCTCTTGGAGTCGAGCCAACTGCTCCTCCTGACGGTGAGCCTGCTCCTCCTGACGGCGAGCCTGCTCCTCCTGACGGCGAGCCTGCTCCTCCTAACGGCGAGCCTGCTCTAGTTGAAGTCGAGCTAACTGCTCCTCCTGACGGCGAGCCTGCTCTTGTTGAAGTCGAGTTTGCTCCTGCGGCATTGCCATAATCGCCGTAAGGTCCGTAGGTGCCAACGCTGGAGAGTCTCCAGATGGTCCAGGGGTAGGCTGCCTTGTCGGTTGTCCAACTACCTGCGCTGGGGAATCCTCGAAACGGCCCCGGTCCATCTCTTGCTGGCGCTGACTTCGGGTGCGGATACTAGCACCTTCTTCCTCCTTTGGTAATACCGGCATTGTTTATCGCACTTCTGACACCAAATGTTACGTGCTGGGGTTCGGTATAAACAATTAAAACGCCGGTATTGCGATAAAAGCACCAATTAGGATTTTATTAGCACAACTCCACAAGTAAACTAACGAAAACACTACACTGGATACTACAATATTCTTATACACTTATTATAGTCACTCACTATACGTTCACACAAATCACAATTCGCTTAGAAGTCGCTCGGAGTTATCGCTCGTAGTCCGCTTGTCGCTCTGCTCGCTAAGCAAGACTGAATGCCCGGCGGCGGCCGCGCGCCGCCTTTTATACTCGGTCAATGGCCTTGGTCACAAGGCCGCGGCCGCCGGCCGCAAGTACTATCGTAGTCTGTGGAACATTCTCGAAAGATCCGGAATAGTCGGGAACTCTCTCGCAAATATAGGTCAGTTATCGCGTTTCCACGACATTCTGGAGACATCGAGATCTTTCGAGAATGTTCCTTCGCCGAACTTTCCACATTTGGATAGTACCACTTTTAGCCAATAGATGGCGCTACTATCCGCGAGTATTAGCGCGCGTAACAATACCATGCATTGGCTTTGGAAAGAGATTATCGGTTAAGATGGGTTTCTTAGTGGACTCTATCATCTTGTAATATTCACTCAGTTAAAAAGTTTGTATCAAAAAGCCAAATCTATCAGAACTTATAAGTTATAACTTTTTTTTATTATATTTATATATAAAAAATTATACGCTATAACTTTTTTTTATTGCTTTGAATAACGAGACGAGCATGCCGTTTGCCTGATGGTAAGCGATACGACCACCCATAAACAAGTGCAACACCATCCAGCACCTTGAGTTACAAAGTACTGTGTGGCATTCCACTGTGCTCGACATCCTGAGACATAAGAAATGTTAAGTCTCATTATGTCCCGTAGTTACACTGGCTACAATGTCCTTCAAACCGAAACACAACAGTGCATGCACTTTGCTGCTTGGCGGTAGAAATAGACATTGCGATGGTACCCACCTACACGGACTCTTACATATGAGAGACCTACTACCAGTAAACTGTTGGTAAGTGGAGAAGAATCCAGATGGAGTGTCGACGGACGAGAGGTGATACTCCTCACCAGTCGATACTATTAGACCAACCTGTTTGAAATCGGATATACACAGACTGAACCCAACGCGACACACGCCACTATGGCGGGACTTACCTACTGTACAATGCTATCCGGGCGGGTACAAATATATCTACCACCGGCGTGATACTCGCTCCATATTGTGATACTTCAAACCTAAAACCACAGTTATAAAGGTCTCAATAATTAAGGTTAAAAATATATTTTTAGTTCATTATTTTGTCTACCGCTTTGCTATGGAGGAAAGTGGAAAATATATTTCTAACTCCTCCGTATTCTTCTATTTGATTAACTTCGTTGCGGGTTAAGACTAATTAGTGTTCACAGAGACTCGCCGAGCTTCACCGCTCGTTGTCATAAAATGCGTACCACTGCCGATCTTGGCTTACAGGAGTTGCAGTGGCGGGTGTGAGGACGGGATAGTCTCAAAATAACTCTTTGTTCTCAACACTGGTCTTTGCATTAATTTTGAAGGGTGATCACCCTTCCCAATTGATTTTGTCGTTGAAGTAGCGTTGTAGCCACAATGAGCCTCTAAGTTTGTGAAAGGCCGACTGGAGCTTTTGTGATAGCATTATTGATAGCTTCAGGAACGTCGGGTTTCAGTTATTAATATGTTTCAGCTCCTGCATAGTTTCCGGTCATGACTTACTTTTCTATTCAAAGTTTGAGGGAAGGTGTATTTTGTTCTATAATGTGATGCTGATGCTGTGACACTATACCGGTCGTCGGGAAAAAAAAGGCAGGTTAGATGATTAAAACTGACCAATATATATATATATTTTTTTTTATGGCATTGACATATGAAAACTTACTGATTATAAACGCTGTTTGTTGCGTAGTGCCACGTAGTATATTATAATTCCAAGACAAATTGTCAAGAATAACATGGACAGTGAATTTTGTTGAAAACTCCATTATTGTATACATTTTTATTTTTACGATTTTTAATTAATTGAAAAACGTTCTTAATATGAATCAATACAACAAATAGAAAAAATATACCAAGTCAACTATACATGTGCCACATTAATACCCTGGCAATTCCCTCACCGTTACAGTTAGTTAATTATTAGATATAGATCAGATAGAATACGGATTTTTACAATTAATGTTATTTCCAGTCATTTTAATAACCCTAATTTTTATAGTACCATTAGCCATTAAACAAGATATTAGATTTTATTACTTACATTAAATACTGTTAATCTCCCCGCACTAAAATCATAAATACCCATTAGAAAGTCATTGCGGGTTCATAGCTATTTTAAATAGCTAAGCTGCATTAATCTTTATTAGAGTATCGAGTGACTGCGTGCACAGCGCTAGCTCGAGATCGAGCTCTGAGATAACTCCACTTCGGTTGTTCTTGTTTACATTGGACAGGTTGATTGGAATTCTGATCCCAGAGATCTATACACTTAGATATTGTATTATAAATTTCCATTTGGAAATAATATGAGATTTGTATTAAGTTAGAAAAGAGAATTTAAGAATAAATCAATGAGACGTGCAAGCTTTGATAAATTATAAACCTAGATAGAGTGACGCGCTGCAATGAAACTAAAACAAACAGGCCAACTTTTCTTAAGCTAGTATGCGTGACAGCTTTGTCATACGCTATCGCTGCATAATTCTGCATATCCTTGTGTGCGCGCATAATGATACCAGTTATTACATGGTTTCTATTAAAATGGGGAGAAAATTATATCCATGAAAAACAACAAAAAATAATTCACTCGAACTCATTTAGTGGGCAACTGTTGGCCTCTATTTTTTTCCGATGCGTTTGAAACGTTCAGTGTCTATCTAGGTATATAATTAATCAAAGCGTGTAAGTTTGTTTACAATTGCGAATTTTTGCACGATTCTAAACTATGCTCTAAACCAGACTGGATTAAGCGCTTATTTTTTACACAGAATACATACACATACACAATTTACGAACGGTACTAGTAAGGTTATCTAAATCAGTATTTGATTTATTTAAATTAAAACTAATTTTTACTATTAAAATATTTTAGATTATTGATCAATTTTATAATAATTAAAATCTATCCATTTATTCAAGGCATAAAAGACAAGTAGCACCTCTTTAATTGTGTCAGTATTTTAATACGACTTTTCTATGATCGCTAAATTAATGTTATATTCGATTTATTTGAAAGAGATTAGTCGTACATCATTGAAACGGTATAATGACTGAAAACGAATCATCAGCGGACGATGGTTTGAATAGCGGCCATTGTTAATCGTTAATGCGATGACGCCAGGCTTATGCGATAGAATGAATTGATTGTACCGAAAAATGTTAGTATTTGAATAGCTGGTAATTGTAATTGCTCGATCATAAAACGAATTGTAACGTGGAAGACGACATGATAAAGGTCGCAGGAACACGCTGGGTATAGGCTACTTTGATAGGTTCGTCTGGAAATCTTTAGGAAAGGCATATGTTCAGTGGGCTTCGTGCTGATGATGATGAAAAGAAATAAAATTATGAATATATTTGAATCACCTTCACATGATTAGCCAGACTTCCGCTTGTTATTCCAAGACTTTGAATGTTATGTCCATATTACCCAGTAATAATGCTGTGACTGTACCTTTAAGCTGAGCACAAAAGTGTTTACAAACTGTTTGATGTTCAAAAGTATTTAGTAGTACTATATACTAAGTAAACGAGAGTCCTACTTAGTAAATAACATAAGTTCTAAACACCAATAAAACAAGATATTATGTTAAAGACAGACAAACCAAAGCCACTGGGCTAAAACAAACCAAACTCTAATCGATCGTCATTCGTCTTCTAAACATCTGCGCCTAAATGGTTGAAAATTCATTAATTTGTCGACACAAAAGCAAAACGGACTCTTTGTTCACGGTTTAATTTGACGGAAAGAATCGCGTTCATTCGCTTTATTTGTTTATAAATTGCGGTAACGTTGGCGTCTTTAAAGATAATTTAATGAGGAAATTGGTTAAACGTGGAAAAAAAATAACATCGAATATTGTGGTATTTTCTAAGTTGCGACGATCGAGCCACACGGTAAGCGCCAGTTCAATCGGTTTGAATAAAACAAGGCTTTGCATCAGCCTAATGCATAGTAACTTGTCTAATCTCAAGGTGACCACTGCCGTATCATGGAGTGCCTTGTAATTTAAGGCTGGTGGTTTTTATGTTCTCGTCATTTAGCATTGTAAAAATGTTTTTTTTTTTTTTTTTTTTTCTTTAGAGCTAAGAATATAACACTATGTGCATTGAACAATTTACTAACATGAATAATTTGATATGTTTTAAAGCTTTTTGTTCAGTTGTCAAAATTGCCTAAGGTTGGGTGACTAACGCGTAGCGTTATTTTGTAATAGTTTCATGAACCCGTTAATAATATCATTTTGTCACACAGTTTAATCATTTAGTATTTGATTTAGTTTATAACTGTTTCAAGAGAAGAATATTTTTTCTAGTAAATAAATTCCGGGGTCATAAGAATGTTGACATTAATAAAATAAAAAATATTAAAACTGAACTCCCTACGGCAAGATATTGGAGGGTCATTGGATTGTTTTATTATTTTTCTCGATATTTTACCTTATTCTTTATTGGACAGGGTTGGACTATTTTGAATTCCTCTGATCATTATTGCATTCATGGGGAATGTTAAAAAATAAACATGTCTGGGACTCATCGTCATATCGAAAACAAATTTCAATTATGAACAACTTATATTTTTCGCATCGAAAACTCACACAAAAAGTTGCTTTAAGTCTGAGCGAAAATACGTCGCTACGAAACCAATGGGCCATAAAATGGAACAATGCAATATTTTGTATCAAACAAAAACACTTAACACGCAACTACGATAACAGCGCCAATAGCGACTTCAACCTTAAAACGAACAAAAGCCAACAAGAGCACAGACACAATAACTCATACTATTAGTTTTTATAATATTGTAAAAGAAAATAAAAAATGATTAATATTTTAATAAGAGATTTTTTGAATGCGAGAATCGATGATAGTAGGAAACTAATCTTTTGGTGTTGATACCAAGGAGCTTTCAAGAACTGTTGTGTTTGGTTTAAATATTATGGACAATATCAATACTTAGCATTATCACATCAATGACCTCAGGAGCGTACTACAATATCTTGGTATACTTTAAAAATAAAATTACGAATAGTGTTACTACTGCTTATGGCAATGGTGAAGCTCATCATAAGATAAGCGGCTTGCTCGCCTCGTCATAAAAATACCAAAAATATGTTGCTTAAGTTTGTAGATATAGATTTACACTAGCAACGACGATCTCTCGCCTTTGAAGTGTAGTGTGCCAAAAATTTATCTTTTGCTCAGGTTTTACCAATTCAAGCACGTACCACGGAGTGTTATTTTCAATTGCGCTAGTCACACCGAGCGGTCGGAATGAATATAAACCGAATAAAATATGAACGCTCCTTTAAGCTATTTGACTTT
This sequence comes from Sphinx pinastri, assembly GCA_947568825.1. Classification (NCBI taxonomy): domain Eukaryota; kingdom Metazoa; phylum Arthropoda; class Insecta; order Lepidoptera; family Sphingidae; genus Sphinx; species Sphinx pinastri. The sequence goes on from OX387617.1 coordinate 2,360,455, forward strand.
GAATGTCTAAGATTTGGAAGAATTTTTGATTTCAGTTACATTTTATTGCAATAAAATGATAGATAAATATATGATACTTAGTTATGGGATTTAGATCATGATATGAATTAAGTGCCTGCTCAAATAAGTTAGGTCATTCGTATCGCTTCTTGGTCACGTTGTTCACGATATTTCATCGGTTCTCTAAATTGTTAGCATTTAAACATGAAAAAAATTATAGATTTCATAAATACGTGATACGAACGTTGTAACTAATATTAATTACTTTAATTTAATTAATTAAGAAGTGGAAATATTGTTTGCAATGCAATCAATGCAAGTCAGCCCTGTATTATATACTGCCCACTGCTGAGCACGGGCCTCCTCTACTACTGAGAGGGTTTTAGGCCTTAGTCCACCACGCTGGCCTAATGCGGGTTGGCGGACTTCTCATACCTTCGAAATTCAGAGAACTTCTCAGGTATGCAGGTTTCCTCACGATGTTTTCCTTCACCGTTAAAGCGAATGATAATTGATAAACAATACACACGTAACTAAGAAAAGTCAGAGGTGTGTGCCTTGGGTTTGAACCTCCGGACATTGTCTCGGCAGACCGTTCCATTTCCAACTAGGCTATCGTCCACTCTATATTGTTTACAATATTAATAACTAAAAAACTGTATTGAAATAAAGATATTAATTATTAAAAAACACTTTTTTGATCGAAAATATGTAAAAGATTTATATCCAAACGGCATAAAATATCTGAAATATTTTAATTTTTTTTTTAAATTTTAACACTAAATAGGTTGAAATTAAGGTGTCAAAACAAATGAAAACGTATTCACCATTACATTTATCGTTTGGTTGAGTCAGAGTTACTTTCACAATTGAACGTGATTTGCTCCGCTGCCAGCCGTCATGAGTTAGTGAAACGAGACAATACCATGGACATTCTTTTATCTATGTATTTTGTTTCATTTTTGGTGATTACAGTCACTTTGCTGCCCAGTGTAAAAGCACAATTCATTTTATGATTTATTCGGAAGATGAATGTGTCTCATAATGATTTGATTTTGTAGTTTGCGACAGGAAAGCCACGGTCATACCAAGTTTAGATTTTGAGTAAGTGAATAAATAGATCTATTATGCTCGGTGGCAGTTTATCTATTCGTTAGCGCTATTGGTTCGATAATCCATGAAACTGCGTTTCTGAACCGCGCACGGCAAGATAAACTCAGCTTAAACTTACTTTAACTTAACTGGCCAATTTTTGCCGTTTATCTGTTCCATAACCATTTGACGTGTCATTTTGTGACAAATGACGGCAACTTGTTAGATATTATTTACAAAACAGGGAACATGCACGTCGTAAGCACTGCCATCTAGTGGCGCAATCGATACTTCACACTGACACTTGACGACTCATTTTCAGTCCATCGATACTTGGCATTGACGTACAATATTCATTAAAAGGATGAAAAATAACATTTAATTTGTTGATAATGTATCGCTGTGTATCTCGATGCTCCAAAACATAAAAATGAACAAATCTAATGGTGTTAAATTATATAATGTTCCCAAGAATCTACTGGTGGTAGGTCTCTCATTATGTAAGAGGCCGTCTGGGTGGGTACCACCGCAATGTCTATTACCGCCAAGCAACAGTGTGCATGCACTATTGTGTTTCGGTTTGAAGGACATTGTAGCCAGTATAACTACCGGACATAATGAGACTTAACATCTTCTGTCTCAGGATGACGAGCGCAGTGGAATGCCACTCAGTACTTTGTAAGTCAAGGTGCTGGATGGTGTTGCTACTGTTTATGGGTGGTCGTGTCGCTTACCATCAGGCGAACGGCATGCTCGTCTCGTCATTCAATGCAATAAAAAATAAAAAAAAAGAATAGTACCTAAGTACTTACATTCCATGGTTATGTGAAAATCGACAATAATAATAAAAGCTGTATAAAACATACATAATTATGAGTTCCAAAAGCATTTAGAAATGTTTCGTTACGTAATTTATAAAAATAAATATGTTTTGAAGGTAATATTCAATACAAAAAAAATCTGTAATTAAGGGAACATAACCTCCTAATTTTACTTAAATAACTAGCTCCCATCTAAAAAAAGCATATTCTAGACACGCTGGGTGTAAATAACATTCGGCCGGAACATATATTTTATCATTTTTGTCATATTAAAAGAATATATCAACAAATTATTGTCTTAGTTCTAGTTTCTTTTTTTATCCACCTGTGGCTCTTGTGTCGATTTTGTGCTGCCCCCTATAGTTCGTGCACGCTCCCTATAGAGGAACATAATTGATACGGCCAATCACAACAGTTTCAGTAGTGTTATAATTTCTCAAATTCTAAATAAAACGACGTAAAACACAAATTCGCAAACTATTGCTAGTATGACATAACACATTTTGTTGAACTGTTTGATTTTTTCTTTCGGCAACGATGTCACTCATCAGCTAGCCATAAATATCAAATTACCACAAAATAAACTTAAAATAATGTTTAGACGTAGATCTATGTTAAAATAAGTTATTTTTGTATATAAAATAATTATTAGTTACGAATTTTAGTAATAAAATCTATTTTAAAGTCGACTGCTAAAAAGCGTCATCTAGTAGCCAAATAAAGAACTAGTTAACGGTTTCAAAGTCATTGAATGCTTCATTATGTGTTCAGAAACACAGTGGAATTTACCCGACGTTTATCTTAAGTTTAACTCAATGGATCAATAGCTATAAAAAGTTTAGCTGGGAGATTCAGAAACCGCGCATAATTGGCATAATCTTCACACTGCTTAGATATGAATCTTGTATCGAGGCAACTGTGAGAATCTTTCGGATAAGTTCTGATGTAATCGTCTGCAGATCATGCACCCATTTACCTTATGATAATAACACCCCAATAAAATACTAAATTAAGAAACTCCAATTGCACATTCAATAAGAAATATAATATAGTCTGGCAAACTGGTTCAGATAATAACCATCCCCAGGCGTCCAATTAACGTCTTTAGCTTTAAACTTTGAAACTCTTTTCGGCACGACTCAACTTTCGCGAACGGCGTTTCGCAAGACTCGGACTCCTGAGAGTGCGGGTTTCAATTAACGCGGATTCGTTCTCTGAGATTCTACGCAACATTTTGGAATAAGTATTAACTGTGGCCGTGAATTTTAACGTGCCCGGTTTGCGGAGGTTGGGCGCGCGGCGGACATTCGCGTGCACGGCAGCGTTTAGGTTATATTGTTATTGTGAGTAATTTAAAATCTAGCTTTTGTCTTTTAGGAAAAAATAAAAAATAATGTTATGCTCTTGTGATTAGGTTTATTTAATAATGGCAGTCATTTAGTTTTATAATATTTACAGTAATTTATTTTTCTTATTTTAACAATAGCAAAAGGTCTTAGATGCAGTTTTCACGAAATCTACTTTGAACGAATACGCACAGGAATACGTCTTAAATATTTACGGTCGTATTAAAACCACACGCACTGATTAGATGCATCGGCTACGAGTTATATCTGTTACGCAAAAATGCTACGCCACGAAAGCGTAGCAAAAATACGAACAACAAAATGTTGCTGGAAAATAGCCAAGTATAAAATTTTAAATATACCCCTGCAGTTCTAAATTCCATATTATGTTGAACCATGATTCGATCGGTGTCAAACGCGGTGTTATTTTGTAAGAAAGTATTTCGTTTGTTCCCACAACAATACGGTTCCGAAGTGAGTACACTCGAGTCACGTGAGTACTCCTTATGAAATGAGGATGCTTGTACACTGAGTTTTGACGATATGCGGTAATGATGTATATGCAAGGAATTTTGAGCTTAAGTGTTTGTTGGGTGAAAGTCTCATTTTGGTGTTCGGATGGTACTAGTACATTAGTCGAGTGCAGTTTACTAGGTCTGCAGCAGAAATATGTATGTTAGTTCAATCCGTTGACACTGCAAATTCATATTTTCTTGTGCTTTAGAGCCTATAGCCATAGTGGACATAAATGTCAGTCCTGTGTAACTGATACAAGGTTAAATGTACAAACTAACGTATATTCTTCAGAAAAACTCAATGCGCACATTTAACCGGTGCAGAGTACAAACTTACGAACAATTCAAACTATAATCATAAGTATGTATATCTTCGCAAAAACTGAATGCGCAGGTTTCTTAAGCCGACGAATTCGTCTCCTTGTTATCACGATGCCGGGAATTTAATTATGCGGGTGTTTTGTTAATTGGTGTGTAAAGAAGCGTTTATACTGCCATTACAGTTTATATTTCGCCTATTGCGCGTTAAATAGGACGGTGGCGCGTCTTGATAGGTTTTTCACGTCTCTGAAATAATCTTCGCTGAAATCTGTATAAGTGATAATAAGGTTTAACAATACTTGATATTCTTAGTGATAATCTTGTTTATCCAGACCAAGAAATCTTAAGCTTATAAGAAAAATGTCGGCTCATCCTAAGCGGTCAGGACGTAGAATGCTAATCAAATTACAGAATATAATTATTTTTTTATTTGCGTCGTATAATTGCGACATATTATTACATATAGTAAATACATATTATACAAATTAAAATAATTGTTTAGTATTCATGATGCACGTGGATTCCAATGCAATAATAAAATACTAAAAGATAAGGAGAGTAGCTTAAAATATACTCATAATTAAATTTTAGCCTAATAACTCTCTGCACCATACATGGGTAGGGTTGCTGCCAAAGACATTAAACAGTATAGACCGGACATCAGGCCCAAATTTTTCGTCCAAAAGTTATTACCAATTGGTAATAAGTCGCTGCCTTATCTGACACATCCATGTGACGAAGACGTCTCGGTATGCGCAAATTTTATACAAAAAACCATATTTTGTAAGGAAATACATGTGCTAATTTGCGCATTACGAACAAGATCAAAATTTTTGTATGAACATTTTCCCAATGTCCACTCTATATACTTAGAACTCTTTGGTTGCTGCCAATATTTTTTAAATATATTCGGCCAGTTCGTAAAAAAACAAACAAAAACATTTTAAATTTCATTTTCGGCCAATAACTACGTAAATATAAATAACAAAAGCGGTTTGGATACAGGATCGCATGTATGTATGATAAATAGTTGGTGAGATAGAACCTATCCGTTTTTATTTATGAATCTGGCCGGAGAACGGCGCGGCGGCCGTAATGATATTACGGCTATGATCGTAGGGCTGCAACATTTTTGTGGTCAAGGATAATATCATGGGGATGTTCTTTTTTTAAGGACTTTGTTCTTTTTTTTATTAAAAGCATGCAAAATCTATCATCGTGTCGATTGACATTGTAAACTTAGAATCATTAGCAATGTAGTCACTTTGTCGTGACATTTAAAAAAAAGTTAAAAAAACTCGCAATATCTTATTTCTAATGAATGTTACCGAATTCGAAGCGGTGATAGCCTAGTTGGGAGTTGAACGGACTGCCGAGACGAATGTCCGCAGGTTGAAAACCCAAGGGCACGCACCTCTGACTTTTATAAAAAGTTATGTGTGTATTATTTGTGAATTATTTATTTATTTATTTATTTATTTATTCAATGAAAGTTTACAGCACTTGGCCAAAACACTTACATCTAACAATATAATCTAAGTATAATAATCTAATAACAATAAAATTTTAACAAATAACAAGATAACTAAAACTATTTCTAATACTTAATTAAACTAAGCAATATTTTACAGCGTTTCTAAAAATAACTTAATCCTATTGTAAACATGGCAAGGTTTATCATAAAATATATCTAGATCTGTGTGATGAGCGTGCACGGCATTGAGAAGTGTGACCGCCCGGGCGGTAGGTGCTGACGCGGCGCGGCGTGTGCGCACACCCCGCGGCAATGAGAACGGATTCCTGCAACTACGCGGGCCCACCTCACTCTCGTCACTAACCAAAAACCGAGCTGGAGTGCACGCAATACCAATCCGCTCGAGTGTTAAAATAAAATAAAAATAAAATACTTTATTCATCACGTAGGCGAACATAGTTGCACTTATGATAAGTCAAGATACATTAAATTGATTATATTAATAATTATTATAAATACCAATGGTCACTTATATAACTACCGACATTTTTATTGGGAGTAAATCTATGATAAGAAATAAACAAAAACAAAAAAAAAAACAGCTCGGGCTGGCAGGAAAGGGGATATAAAAAGGACATCATTTTATTAAAATAATGGGAGGAACGCGTCGCGATCCTCACCGGTGAGGACACTACAGGCCCTAGCCTAGCTAACCTACCAGCCTTTCACTAGCTACCTAAGCGATGACGACCCGAAGAAGAAAGGCAGAAAGAAACTCCGGGCTTACTTTTTTTGTCATCAATTGTTCATTGTGGTACTGAAAAAGAGTCGTTATGACACTGTGTCTCCTTAGTCACGCCTGCATAAGAGGTCTTATTTTGTGTAGCTACATGCTCAAACACCAATTCTGATTTCTCGCCTGAAATTGGGGGAAAATCAGAAGCTGACCGTTCTGTATAAGGTTCCAGCGGTTCTTGTGGCACATATATTTGTAAGGCTTTCCTATACGAGCAGTTGAAATCTGCCATAAGTTCTCTAAGCCGCTTCTCTTTCTTGAACACCGGACAAGACCTATCTAATGATAAATGATTCCCATTGCAGTTGACACATTTATAAGAGATTGTTTCACAATTGGTGTGGCCCTTTCCACATTTGGGGCAGGTACTCTTTTTTTTAGGGCAAACACGCAAAGAATGCCCATATTTCCAGCACCTCGAACACTGAGTAACTGGAAACACGTATGGATTTACATTGATTTTCATACCATATATATATACCCATGCTGGCAAAGAGGTGCCTTTGAAGCCCAAACGTACTGCCTCGCTTTCCTCCCATCCGGAACCATCTTTATTTCTGCGTTTCAAACGTTTCACCGCTATCAGTTCATAATCACTTGAAATAATTTCTGTCATTTCTTTTTCCGACAAATCTAATTCCACATCCTTTATAACACCATAAGAAATAGAAACTTCTAATGGTCTTTGACACCTCCATCCTAAATCTCGTAAAGACTTGCAGTTAATTAATTCCTCGGCACTGTCATTGTTCTCACATTGTATAAAAACCTTATAAGGATTTACGTATTTTACGCGACAGATATTGCCTATATTGTTTGATTTTAACAATTTCGCAAGCGCAAACTGCTTAGGTAATTTTTCGGAGCTATTAATGTATAAATCAACTTTTTGTCCTGTTCTCTTTCCATTTCTTCCAACAGTTACCCACCTTTCTTCTTCATCTATTTCTCGAGGTCTTTTATTGCGAACAGGTTCAGAGCTAACTTCAACAGACGTCATTTCCTCATATGGTATGATACTCACATGTGGAGAAACCGTTGTCTCAATATTGTTATTTTTTTCGATTAAAATATTGTTAATCACATCTTCATCCTGAATTATATCTTCCTCCATACTGAATAAGGCACATTATCGCTTGCGCCGCTAGAATGCACAATTCTTGAGTACGGGTAGTATCCCGCAGCTATTCACAATAGTGTTCGGACATAGGTAGCACTCGGCGAATAAAATGACACGTCTGCCGTAGATAACAGATCAACCACAATCTATCCAAAATTCTGCGATGAATGTCCCTCATACTTCGCGTGAACGACTTCGCAAAAAGAAAAAAAATAAGAGAAATAGTAATCTAAACGATGCATTAAATTTGAGTGAATCATCTGACGCGGAAGCAGTCATGAGAGATATAGAAAATGAGTCAGAAAATGAGATTCTTCAACAAGCAGAGAGAAAAGAGAGAAGAGAGAAGCGTAGAACTACTTTGAATTTCAGACAGTTGCTCTCGAAACTGTATTCAGTATTTTCTAATTCACAGGAAGACTTAAAAGAAAAAATAACTCTAGGAGTGTCGTTATTTATTGAGTGGTTATTATCAACTGTGGGTCAATACCTTTGGGATCTGCCTTTTAAAAGTATGTTCGGTTCATAATGGGTTTCAACTGTAAAATTAACATTCTCCAGTGGAATTCACAGAGTATAAAAACCAAGCAAGTAGAATTTGACCAGCTGCTTAATAGCGAAAAAATTCACATAGCTACTGTATGCGAGACATGGCTTAATAATGAAATTAATTTTAAAATTAGTGGATATAATGTCTTCCGCCAGGATCGACAAGATTCTTATGGTGGTGTCGCTATACTTACACATAAATCTATGAAAAGTCAGTTAGTGCCGCTACGACTTTCTAATAGCGGAATTGAAGTTATTTGTGTAAGAATTTTTAACTGTAAATATATTGACCATGTAATATCAATATATTGTCCTCCAAACATACGAACTTCACTGAGTGATTGGAATGAACTTTTTACTTTTAAAACCAGTAAAACATTGATTCTTGGTGATTTTAACGGACATTATCCAACTTGGTCTTATAAGAGTGATATGAGAGGTTACAATATATATGATTCCATGATAGACAACAATTTTGTGTCGTTAAATGATGGTCAACCTACACGTATAAAATTTGTAAACGGATCTGTTCAGAAGTCCTCGCCTGACATCTCTGTAGCATCTTCAGATATAGCACTGCATTTCAATTGGAAGGTTACTAATGAATCATTAGGCAGCGACCACTTGATGATCAAGCTGAACATTTCATTTAATATTCATAATCCTAAGGTAATTCACAAAAGAAATTATAAAAAAGCTAATTGGGGCGAATATCGTAAATACATTGAAAATAAATTGACAGATTTTAAAATAATTGAGAATGATTTGCAATTAAGTTATGATTTGTTTCTAAGTACAATTATTGAATCCGCGGACGCCCACATTCCTTATTATAAAATTTGTCAAGAACCCTCTCAGCGATTTATACCCAAACCATACTGGAACACCAATTTATCTAAAGTTGTTGCAGAAAGGCGACTAGCTCTTAAATTGTTCAGAAAAAACCCCACGCCTGATAATTTGGATACCTTACAAAGTAAAATAAAAAATTCGCAACTATTAATAAGAAAAGCTAAAAGTGAATCTATGACTAAGTTCTGTACATCGATTGATATGACTACTAGTGTTAATGACATGTGGCGTAAGATGAAGTGGTTGAAAGGCTATGGGATGCAAAATAGATATGTAGACCAAACTTTGGCTAGCAAACTTTTACATAGTTTATCCCCAGACTTTGCTTGTCCAATCTTGCCAATGTTTTCATCATATAACATAATAATTGAATCTCCTTTTAGTTTATGTGAACTGAAAAGATGTATTAAACCTAAGGATACATCACCGGGTATCGACAATATATCTTATTCAATGATTAATCATTTACCAGATAATGCATATGATATATTACTTAAAATATATAACTTATTTTACAATCTTAGTTTTGTACCTACTCAGTGGCGAGAAATTCGCATTGTACCTATCCCAAAGCCAGGTCGTGATACCTCTTCCATAACATCTTTACGCCCAATATCTTTGATGTCTTGCTTGTGTAAAATTTTACATGCCATGTTGGCAAACAGGCTGGAGTGGTTTATTGAAAGGGGAAATTTATTTCACGAAGAGAACACGGGGTTTAGAAAGACTAGGTCTTGCCTTGATAATCTTAGTAATTTGATAACTAGAATACAATTAGGATTTTTAAAAAACCAAATTACACTTGGTTGTTTTGTAGATATAGAAAATGCATATAATAATATAGATATTTCAAGTTTATTAAAAAATTTAGATCAATTAGGCGTTGGTTCAAAGATGTGTAATTACTTGTGGTCATTTTTAAAAGAAAGGTTGTTAAGTATACAGGTAGATAACGATATACTGGCTAGAACTACATGCCGTGGTATTGCCCAAGGTGATCCTATTTCCCCGCTATTATTCAATATTGCTACGATCCACATATGTAAACATCTATCGAATATAGTGATTTCTCAGTATGCTGATGATTATGTCCTATACGTAACAAGTAAAAATGTTAACGATGCATCTAAAGAACTGCAGTCAGCGTTAGAGAGATTAAATATTATGTTTATGAATTTAGGCTTAGAAATATCCACGTCTAAAACTAAAGTCTGTATTTTTAAGAAAGGTGTAAACAGACAACCAATAACGCTCAGTTTGAATAATTCTCTCCTAGAGGTAGTCAGTGCTGTGAAGTATTTGGGAATGTGGCTGGATCGTTCTTTAAAGTGGAATAAACATATCACTGAAGTATTGTATCAGATTTCCAGATATTTAAATGTATTTAAAGTTTTATCGGGCTCTACTTGGGGTATACATCCTAAGCATCTAAGAACACTATACATTGCTATTATAAGGAGCAGACTTGATTATGGAAGTTTTTTTTACAATAGTAGTTGCCAAAAATATATAAATAAATTAGATAGAAGACAAAACCAAGCACTAAGAATAATCGGAGGTTTTGTAAAAACAACTCCAGTACATGCAATGGAGAGTGAACTATGTCTACCACCATTGCATGTACGAAGAAATTATTTAGGTGGAAAATTTTTATTAAAATGCAAATCGAAACAAAATAATATTACGACTAAATTACTTAATGAATTATTACAGTTTAAAGATGATAGATACTGGCCTAATAAAAGAAAACCAATGCTGATGCATATATATGAAACTCTAGAGGATATAAGTGTTCACTCCAGTCCACAAATAGAAATGTTTGCAATGAATACTTGGATTAGTAATATCGATTTAAGTAATATAGTTAACGTCAGTATTCCTAATATTACAAAAGCGAAACGATATTACAATAACTATAACTTGAAAGTAACTTGTCTAGATTTTCTTAACCGAATATATGGGAATTTCTATAAAATATTTACTGATGGATCTAAAGATGGAAATGGTACAGGTTCGGCATTCTTTGATCCGCAACTTAATCTCGGTGTAAAATTCAAAATTGATAGTAATGTAATAAGCATTATGGAAGCGGAGCTTAGCGCTATCTGTGAGGCCCTTTCTTACGCTGAATCATTAAAAGAGGACAGTATCGTCATATTCACGGATTCCAGAAGCGCGCTCCAACACTTGGCTCGGTGCACCTCGGGCATCCGAGGCACACCGATAGCCTACACTACATTGAACAGTATTTGTAAATTGTCATCCACCTCTAGATCCATCAGATTGCAGTGGATTCCGTCACACTGCGGTATAGAATATAATGATTTAGTAGATAACCTGGCTAAACAAGCTATTACTGACGGGATCCAATATAATATATTACCGTATTATTCAAATTACATGTATTTAATAAAAAAGCGTTGTTATGAGTTATGGAAAGAGTATTTTGATTCTCGCTCTAGAGAAAAGGGCATTTGGTATAAAACGATCCAGCCACATCCCTATAAAATTCCATGGATTAATCATCTGAACCTATCGAGAAAAGCAGCAGTAGTAATAATGAGGCTCCGTACTGGTCACATACCATCACGAAAATTTTTATACCTTATGAAAAAAGTCGATTCACCAAACTGTGGACAATGCGATGTACCCGAGGACATATTACATATATTGATGGAATGCGTCCGAAACTCAGCCTTTCGCAGAGATATGTGCAATCACATACTAAAAGAGTACTCTGATTGTAATATTATTCTAGCTGACCCTCTTTCAGAAGATGCAAAATTGTTAGTCAAACTATACAACTTATGTTTCACCTCATATCAGTCTAATGAGAATAATTAAGTAATTTTTGATTGTTAATTTAGTAAAATTGTATAGAAGTTAAATATTGTAAATTTTTATCTACCAGAGCGACATAATCAAATTCTGATTTAGCTCTGAAATAAATAGAAAAAAAAAAAAAAAAAAATTGTTCATTGTTTCTTTCTCTTTTTTTTTTTTCAATTCTTTTGTGCTGTGTACAAAGTCAGATTAGTTATATAAGCTAATGCACGCACATCACCGTTGAAATAAGATAAAATCCAAATGAAGGGATTTAGGGAATACCTGGACAGGCATGTACAAATACGTAAAACTGGACATAACACAAAAAAATAATAAAATAACGGTGTACAATGTGCATTCGCCTACATTTACAAAATTATTTTTGTTGTATTGCTCTTCCTACTTTCTTAATAAAATGAAACTTATAAAGGCAAGCGCAACAAAATGATCGGTCGGTCGTCTTCCCTAAATTTAAATTATATGAATGAGGGAATATTTATAATTGTAGTAATTAGGTTATATACCTAATAGTCACAGTAGATTTAAAAGTTAAAATTATTGTAATGTCAATATTAAAGATAGATACAGATGAGACACTTTATGCAGTCAATCACTAGTAAGTGTTAACAGGGTTGGCCATGGTGTGCAGGACCACTTCTCCAAACCGTCTTATCATCGAGGTAATCCGCTACATTATAATACGCTCTAGACATTAACTCGCGCCTAACATAACACTTGAACTGGTGTCCGGGCAAATCGGCTACTTCGGAGGGAAGTTTATTGTAAAATTTAATGCTATTCGCTAAGTATGATTTACTCGTTTTACAGAGCCTAAAATTTGGAACAACTAGTTTATTCTTATTTCTAGTGTTCAGACAGTGCAAGTCACTGTTTTTAATAAAAGTACTAAGGTTTTTGCGGACATACATAATATTCCGGAAAATGTATTCGGCCGGCAAAGTCAGTATATTAGCCTCCTTAAACAGTTCCCTAAGGGAATCACGAGATCGAAGGTTGTAAATAGCACGAATCGCTCGTTTCTGTAAGACAAAAATGGTCTGCAGATCTGCGGCAGAACCCCACAGAAGAATGCAATATGACATAATGCTGTGGAAGTAAGCAAAATATACTAACCTTGCCGTAGCCACGTCAGTTAAATGTCTGATCTTTCTAATAGCGAAGATGGCAGAACTCAATTTACTCGAAATTTTCTGAATGTGGGGTCCCCATTGCAATTTATTATCTACTGAAACCCCGAGGAAAACCGTTGACGGAACTAATGCTAGTTTATTTCCATCCAAATCAATATTTGGTTCATTTTTATTACTCAGTAGCGAGAATCGGACACATTTAGTTTTTGCCGCATTTAACAGCAAATTGTTAGCTGAAAACCAGTTAGAAATCAAACTAAGTACTTTATTGGGCTCCACAAAATTTTGTTCCCTTCTATTTATCTTAAAAATTAACGAGGTGTCATCTGCGAATAATACTACATCTGCCATATTGTTAATCATATAAGGCAGGTCATTAATGTATACTAAAAATAAGAACGGACCCAAAATTGATCCTTGAGGAACCCCAATCCTAACTGCGGACCCTACAGAGGAGACATTATCAATAAATACTTTTTGTTTGCGGCCTGATAAATATGAGGATATTAGTTTAAGCCCTACTCCCCTAATACCATAATGGTGTAGCTTTAGGATGAGGGTACTGTGATCGACGCAATCGAACGCCTTGGAAAGATCACAAAATACCCCTAAAGCATCCTGTGATCCCTGTGATGTTGCAGGGTTGTCTACTTTGTTGGTAAGGAGATGATAGTAGTGTATCAAGAGCAACAGGTTGCGTCGGTACTCCAAAGTGTTTAATCCTACCATACCCGACACATACATAGATGGATATAAATATGGGTAATATCCATACATGCGTTTGAATAAATATCGAGCGAATTTTCTCTGAATTCGCTCGATTAACAAGGTATACATACTCTGGTACGGGTACCACACTATCGCGTTGTATTCCAGTATACTACGCACATACGCTTTGTATAGTGTTATTACTGCTCTACAACCGTTAAAAGCAGAACAAACCCTCATAACAAAGCCCAGAATTTTATTGGCCCTTTCGCAGGTTGACAAAATATGTTGTTGAAAGTTCAATCGAGAGTCCAATATTACTCTTTAATTTTTTCAACCCGATCTATCAATTTACTCCCAATATGATAGCCAAATTGTAACGGTTTGCGCTTTCGAGAAAATGTTATAGCTTTACATTTAGCTATATTAAAATTAAGCCGATTTTCCACACTCCAATCAAAAACTGCATCTATGTCATTTTGCAAGGCTATGCAGTCTTCAGGACCGCTTACGCCAAGAAACAATTTTAAATCATCTGCAAAAAGAAGACAGTGTGCAGTATTGACTACCTTCGGCAGATCATTGATCATAATGATAAATAAAGACGGCCCCAACGAACTACCTTGACTCACGCCAGATCTTGTATAGTAAGAATCAGACTCATATCCATTCAAACGTACGTATTGCATTCGATCCCGTAGATAAGATGCAAAAAAAAGGAGTAGCTTTGGCGTGAAACCCAAAAACGCCATTTTAGAAAGGAGGATATCGTTGTCCACTATGTCGAACGCTTTACTAAAATCGAAATAAGCAGAGTCCACCTGTCTACCGGCATCCATTTCGATTGTTGCCAAGTCAATAAAGTTGATGTGGTTCGTTGCTGTCGACCGATTCGCTCTAAATCCGTGTTGCCCGTCAGCAACTCGTACGGCTATTTGCTGTCTTATACTGTGATCAATAATAGTCTCAAACACCTTACCAAATACAGAAAGTACCGCTATCGGTCTGTACGTAGTAACATTTTTGGTCACACTGTCTTTAGGGACAGGTGTTACTCTGGATATTCTCCATTGCTTCGGATAGGTCGATGTCTTTAGAGAAAGGTTGTACAGGTACAAAAGCGGCTCTTCCAGCACCGGGAAACAGTCCTTGACTAAGAAAGGTGGGATCTCATCAGGACCAGCAGCAGAGCTAGGTTTTAGGCGCTCGGCGTTATTATCGCTCGCTTTAACGGTGAAGGATAACATCGTGAGGAAACCTGCATATCTGAGAAGTTCTCTATAGAAATTTCGAAGGTATGTGAAGTCTGCCAACCCGCACTAGGCCAGCGCGGTGGACTAAGGCCTAAACCCTCTTAGTTGTAGAGGAGGCTCGTGCTCAGCAGTGGGCAGTATATAATACAGGGTTGGTATGGTATGGTTACCGAATTACCTGATTTTTTTTCTTTTAAGATATTTTAAGGAAGAGCTTCTTAACATGTGTGGATATTTGTGAGCGTACTAGACAAATTACTGAATAGATTATAATGAAATTTTGCACTCAAAATAATATACTAGATAAACATAATATTTTTGTTTTTACACTTTGTAAAAAGTAGTATTTAGATTTATAAATCGATCATATTTGATGCAAAAAAAAAAATACTACTGGATTTTGGCAACCCTAAACCCACAAGTATGTAATAAGGTAAAAAGAATCCAAAGTTAAAAGAAAAGAGCTAGACTCTGTATGAATATTTCAGCGGTTGTGTTCTGTATAAATGTACAATGACCCATTTTGGCCAGTAGCAATTTATTTATTCGGCCACTTTGCGCCTTTTGTAAGTAAATATACAGTAGTTTGATAGTGATAAAAGTGCAGTCAGTTCTTCATAAATTGTGATAATAATCATAATTTATCCTTTTATGTTAACAGGGGAGTGAAATATTTGTCACTAGACGTATTCCTGATGGAATGAAAAGTTAGTTTATTGGTGGTAGGGATATTTGCTTCCGGCCGGATAACGACAACCGTACACAAAGTGTTAAACCTGTCATGGCCCACGTAATTGTGTCGCGTTCCGGGATCAGCCTGTGTACCTGGTTCAAGCAGGCTGTTATAATCGTGTCGACACTCTGTCTGGATCCTATTTCAATTACCATCAGGTGTAATGGGGTTACTTTGTTGTACCCTTATGAATAAATAAAACATAATAATAGTGCTTACCTAAAAATTTCGGGATTTCAGAGTCGTAATGCCTTAGCGGTGGCAGTGGGCAGGGCACATAGTTCGAAGAACTGACGGCAGATACAGAGAATAAAGTTATAGAATGGAGAACACGTATTGGTAAGCGCAGCGTCGGCCGTCCACCTTCAAGGTGGACAGACGACTTGATAAAGGTCGCAGGTACACGCTAGATGCAGGCCGCTTTTGACAGGTCCGTCTGGAAGTCTTTGGGGGAGGCCTATGTTCAGCAGTGGACGTGGTGTGGCTGATGATGATGATGATGAATGCCTTAATAAGCATGCATTTTGCATAGGGACTCATTTAACAGATTAGCCGTACAAATAAATCTCAAACTTAATCTATTAGCGGTATTTAATAATCGCACGCACGCATGCTCACGCCTTTTATCCCCGAAGGGGTAGGCAGAGGCGCAACTAGTGCACCCATTTTTCGCCAAGCGTATTCCGTCCCATGATGTGATAGGGGGCGAGCCTATCGCCATACCGGGCATAAATTCCAGACTCCGGGCTGATACTGAATAGAAAAATCAAATATCACTTTGCCCGACCCGGGGATCGAACCCGAGACCTCAGCCTTGCAGTCGTACCGTAATACAACTACGCCACCGAGGCAGTCTCTCTCTCGTTAGTTTCTAAGGTTATTTAATAATAACTTTAGAAACTAACGAGTGTGTAACCTAGTTTATCAATATTCGTTTTATAGTTTCCTTTTATGTTAGAAACGACAACATCTAATAGAAAACTTAAATATTATTTTTAAATCCTATCGAATTCGATTGTTAAGTAAATAAGTAATTCAGAAATCCATTTTCCAATTCGAACTAGAATCTGAGTTTGTAACTGGGCCATTGGGGCTAAATTTCTCGACACGGCTACTCCGTCTTCGCTGTCGAAATCGTTTGACGACTGGAGGAGTTTAAATTATTTATTATTGCTACAATGGTGGTACAATATGTTTCTTAGTATAAAAATTGCTGATATAATTCGATAGTATGTAAACTCTTCCAAATGGAAAAGAGTTTTTACGAGATCATTAAAATTATAATAAAATATCATTTTCGAAGTGTCCTATCCAATATTTTTCTTGTTTGATGAAATAATTATAATTGATTGTAGTATTTTAGGTATAATGTAACATATGAATTATAACTTTTATTTTATAAAGGCGCAAATGTACCCAAGCTTTATTCTGTTTTTTCCAATTGAAAAACTCACTTGTAATGTCCCTGACCTGGAAATTGAAAACAAAATAGGCAATCTATTGCCACTACACTAATAAGGAGATTATTGAATTACGAATTATGAAATCAATTAGTTATTTGATCATTATTGCACATTGCCTAGTCCTCTCCAATATAACGATATCCAATATAATTACGCAGCGGCTTTTTTAATATGAGACTAGGAGGCTCGGAGGCCTATTCGATGCATCACAAGAGGCCGAAACATGCCTCTCTGGCAAATTAATATCAGGGGTATTAAGGACGGCCGAGGTACCGCCGTGTTTGCTAGCCACTGGACGGTGGAAATATTACTAAATGCTAAGTGAATTTCATCCTAGACCCTAAAATTTGATAGAACTTGACTAAAATTCTTGACTGAAATTGACTAAAATTCAGTCCAAATATTGATGAATGATGCGTATCTCGGGGAGAGCCAGATAGCAGGTCTTCTTATTAGATGTATACTGGCTGATCTCGGAATGCGCCATTAAAAGTAATTATAACATTCTCTGGGCCATAAGTATGGACAAAAATACATTGGCCGTTGCTGCACGAGAGGAGGAACTGTGAGATAAAGAATATGTTTCAGTATCGACTTTTGGAATTTTAAATGGAGGGAATTAAATAAAAAATTTAAACCGCTTTTGCTTGACATGCTGCTTGTGTAGTATTGAGTAAAAGTGTGTTTTATAAATTATTTTAAAGTAAAATACATTTAGTACTGATTTCCGCAATTTACTGAGCAGTTTATTCATCCATTTCTATAGATATTAATTACCGAACACAAAAACAGTAATTTGCTCCGTTTAGCGTGCGTCCTGGACCCGCTACACAATTTGTTCCTTGTTAATTAATCTGTCAGAGCTATCCAGCTCCTTACGGCGCGGTTAGATGCTTCTTTGTTTATTTATTATCATTACACGGAAAATGGTCTGTTTCCAGTTGTTTCGGTCTTACTATATTGTGTGTGGTTAAAGTTGTTAGTCATTTATTTTTTACCTTTGTTCCTTGAAGAGTAGTAGGCATTACTGGTGGTAGGTCTCTCGTAAGCGCGGGGCTGCTTGGGTAAGTACCACCGCAATGTCTATTTCTACCGTCAAGCAGCATTGTGCATTGAATGTTGTGTTTCGGTTTGAAGAACATTGTAGCCAGCGTAATTATTGGGCATTATGCTTAACATCTTATGTCTCAGGGTGACGAGCGCAGTGGAGTGACATGCAGTACTTTGTAATTCAGATTTCTGTGCGGCGTTGCTACTGCTTATGGGCGGTCGTATCGCTTACCATCAGGTGAGCGGTATCCTCGTCTCGTCATTTAAATGCAATAAAAAAGGGGTAGGTAGAGGTGCAACTAGTGCACCCACTTTTTGTCATGTTTATTGAGTACTATAGTGTGTTGGAGAGCGAACGTACTGTCATATCGGGCACAAATTTCCGACTCCTGACTGATATTGAGCAGAAAAACCCAATATTACTTATCCCAACCCGAGATCCGAAGCGAAGAAATCACAGTGGAACTACGCCACTCAGGCAGTTTATTTTTTTGATACTGTTATAAAGAGTGAAAGAGATTCTAAGACTAATAAATTACTAATACGATTCCGAAGTTTCTTTCTGTAATGTGAAGCTACATTATTCCTGAGGGTTATATAGGTTAGGTTAGTCATTCAATTACTTAAAAATAAAGCAGAAGTCCAGATACAAGAAATTTACTTGCATATTCACCATTGCTATTCCAAACACATCTCATGTTCCATCGATCCATTGCGTATAGTGATATATTACTTGTTAAAATATGCGTGCGGTATAGTTGTGTGGAGGTACGGGGAGAGGGTAAAATCTGAAAACGCTTTGAAGTCGCCTACGTTAATAGAATACCAAATGTATCTCGTCTTGTATAATATTGAATATTTCATGCAAATTGAGGCCTGCCATAGCGTACGCGTTTCGCCTACGTATCTGTGTTGCCAGGGATACTTGCATTGGTTGGTTTTAGTTGTTTTTAAGTGTTATTTTTAATTGCGGTAACTTTTGTTTGGGTGCCCATATAACCGGGATAATATCAAATGGTACAGGTTAATGTCCCGGAAATGAGTAGTATTGATCAATGGAATTGACGCTTATTTTTGAACGATCCATTTTATAAATTATTTGTCAAACAAGACAACTTTTTCTACTTCATAGATTATTTTTATTTTATATAGAAGTTTAGTGATAATGATACCTTTTTGGCCTCACATGTAGATACTGGGTTGGTATTATTATTATACCTTTTTTGGCTGCAACTAAAGGTACATTTTATCAAAATTATATTATTAATATTTAAAAGTTACTATATTTTCGTGTTTGTTACCATTTTAAGTCATATTTTCTTCCCCTGGTCACACTGAAAAGTGAAGGAACGCGCGTACAAACCACAGGTGAATTAATTGTACAATGTTAATTATTAATACCGTAGGTACAATTCTCGGTAGTAAACATACTCGGCAGGTCTCTATGTCAACGCCTAAGCATTGTGCAAGCAATTTTGTATTCCGGTTAGAAGGATTATAGCCAGTGTAATTACTGTGCATACATTAATCGTATCACTCCTTCTACCTTTTTCAGGGGTAGGTAGAGGTGTATCACACCTGCATTTCCCCAGCTATGTTAGGTCCCATGTAATAGGGGACGGACTTAGTGCCATTCACCGGGCACATTTCCAGACTCCGGGTTGATTCTGAGTAGAAAAACCCAATACCACTTTGCCCCACCCGGGTTTCGAACCCAAGATCTCAACGTGATAGTCGTAACGCACACGCAATACAACTACGCCACCGAGGCAGTCAATTACTGTGCATCAGACTATATCTTTTGTCTAGCTATGACGGGTGAAGTGAAGGTTGAACGGAATGTTTTGTAATTCAAAGTTCGCGTTACGTTACTATTTCATAAGTAGTTGTGACGCGTATCATTATGCAAGCGGCTTGTTTGTCATTCAGTAAAAGTTTTGCTATTCTTGGTTATCTATACATATAATCTATACTTAATATTATAAAGCTGAAGAGTTTGTTTGTTTGTTTGAACGCGCTAATCTCAGGAACTACTGGACCGATTTTGAAAATTCTTTCACTAATAGGAAGCTACATTACTCCTGAGTGCTATAGGCTATTTTTTATCCCGGAAAACTTTTCCACGCGGGCGGAGTCGCTCGCAATCGCTAGTGTCTTATATCCGCCCGGATAGCGACCACTGTACATGAGGTGTTAAACCCGCCATACTGGCCCACGTTCCGGGAACAGCTTGGGTATATCCGGTTCAAACAGGCCGGCATAATTGGGTCAACTGGCGGGGGGTAATCATCTCTGATCAGTCGACATCCTAACAGGACCCTATACAGCTTACCAATAGATACAGTGGGAACACTATGCCGTGCCCGAATAAAAAAAAAACTATTAAAACTTACGCGAGACATATCACATTACTAGCTTGCAAACACGGTTTTACTCACGTGATCGAGAGGCCTCCGCGACGCGACGTCCTCTCAGCACTCGCCTATGAAGATTACCTACTTAATAGGTCGAAACTGGTCGGCGATTCTGACCAAGAATACGTGAGTAAAACCGTGTTTGCAATCTAGTAAAAAAACCTTGTTATAATGTACAGGTTAAATTCGGAATGTGTCTCGTGGGAACTATTAATGGCGGGGTTTTTCAGCTCGTGTCAGCTTAAAACATATCTATACCTATGTTTCTGTATTTTGCGAACCGTACACCCACTTCCACATTTTCCAACCGTACCTATTTTCGTCGTTCCGCGGGAAGTAAGTCGTTACTTCGAGCATAAATGTGATCTCGGATTTTCGAACTGGAATAGGCTCCAAAGGACAAGCCATATCGAACCCTGGACTTTACGCTTCAGTAAATATGTCCCTGGAATTTAGTTGGAGTTTGGATATTTTGCTATGAACCATGGGGTTCTTGGTACGTTATGAAATTTGTGTGAGTTTTGGATTCGAAATGTGACAGAAATAAGTTTGGCTTTGTTTGTGTACTAGAAAGGAATCTTCAGTGAATTAGCAATCAGCATCTTTTTTGAGTTCTCCCCAATTTTTGTTCAGTTTTCGACCGTATTTGTATTTGAATTCGTTTTAATTCATTCTCTACGTACGATTTTTTATTAAAATTCTTTTATTTACAATGCCGCTATTTAAAAGAACAAGAAAATCAAATCTTGTCTATAAGGTACATGGCGGAGAAACATTTGGCGAAATCCAAAAAGTCATTTGTGCCTTCGTACACTTGGAAAAGGCCTATGATCCTGTGCCAAGGAATAAGCTGCGGTCAACGTTGTCATTAATGTATGGATGGGACTGATGGCCGCCTTGTGACAAAAATTAAAAGAAGTATGCTGAGGTTATTTGGGCACGTGGAGAGGATGGTTGAAAGACGAGTTACGAAACGTATTTATCGGGCGAATGTGAATGGTACGGACGGAGGAGATGGCCACAATCGGCCAAATTTATGATGAGAACTATGAATGTGGAAGAGGTGAAAGAGATATGTCATTATCGTGGCATGTCTTGCTCAATTGTCTCTGCATCTATCTGTTCTTGTGTATGAATATATGACTTTTTGATTTTGATTTTTGTACATAATATGTTGAGCTTAGTTCATTTTGATAATACATTTAATGATAATAAAATTCTAATAAATTAACACAACATTCATTGATTCTGAAGCGATACGAAGTTCGAGGGGCCAGCTTGTTAATAATAATAATATGTACATAATACGCGTCATTAGTATTGATTCTTAATATTAAGTATTTAGGTATATTTAATATTGTATGATAATATTCACGCTCCACAAATTTTAAATTGCTTAGCAAACTCTCTGAGTTTGTAACAAACGTCCCCATAAAAAATCCCAAACGACCGATATATACCGACAAGTCGCACGAACGAGTGTCGACAAGAAACTCAAATTGTTTGGAATGTACAGATACGGATTAAGTTTTTAAGTAAGAAGTAAAGTTTCAGTACTAAAAAACCTTGTTTGAAATTACGGAGTAAACTTAGTATTATAATTATCGTGATGCAAAAATTGTTCAAAAAGAAAAAAATGTTAAGTGAATTATAATCTACTTTCTCAAAAAAATATATCGCATTTGTATTATAGCAAAAATCACCACTTATCACAAAAAATATGAGAAGTACATGGTATCATTAAAACTTCACATAAATAATTCCCAGTGTTTTAATTGGTGGACGTGCTAAGTAATCTACATACATACATCCAAACAATCTAATCAGTTAATTATAATATTTAAATAGTTATACTAAGCTATTACTATATTGCAATCACCGTGAAAGTACGTTTTTATTCATAAAGCATATGTATAGAAGTTGTTAAAATATTTCCTTATCAGTGGGTCCGGGTACGCCACGCCTTCCCAAGTCCTGTCCATCTCGCTATTCACGTAAATTGAATCTGTCCCGAAGCATTTATAGCATTTGTCATTCGATGCGATTGTATTGTCGTGAACTTTTTAATTTGACTTATTCGCGTTTGAATTTCATTTGTCTGTCGGTACGGCGACATAATTACTTTTTTATTGAAATGGCTTCGGAAATTCGATACATTTTATTTGATTTTTTTGTAGCTGTAAATTGTTGGTTAGTTTGCTGCAGGGGCGTAGCTACCGTTGTATCTGTATTAATGATACGGGGCCTCCAGGCTCTAGGGGCCCCTCTTAGCCCATACGCTAAACTTAAGCGGTCACCCAAAAGTTTGGGTTTTTTTGCTCCCGAATAATAGGCATCCCAACTCGGGATATGCGGAGCGAAACAAACTGAATGGCCTATACTTAAGGAAACTATAAATCTGGCGCTGGGGGGCCCCCAACAAAATTTTTATATAGGGCCCCTCTATCGCAGCTACTCCACTGGACTCTGCTGTGAATATCTTGTGCCACTGCTTTGTTTATTTATTCAGGAGTAGAAGCCATTGCTGTGTTCTGGTTTGAAGAACATCGTGGCATGTGATTTTAGTTGTCAACGATTTGTGCACAAATTCGCATTTGATGTTACAGGGTGATGGGCTTTGTCAGGTTCTTCTTAAATGAAACGAGTGGGTGGTGTTGTATGTATAATACAGTCTATCTAAGACTAGAGCTACCAGAAGACGAGCGATTTAGTTATAAAAAAATCTGTAGTTTTTTATATAATTTTGATAAGTCAATAATGAAGATTTTTTTATTTCATGATATATTATTATAATCTGTTTTTTTTATAATATTAAAAAATAAGCATATCACTAACACTCTTAGGGCTAGTTTTAGTGGTTCCTGATTTTCAGATAACTATCTGACATATAACAAATAAATCTGATACATTACTAGTGAGTTTTTCTGCCAGATATTTCGATCCGAGAGCGTGAAACCAAAAGTCGTAGTCCGGAGTCTGGAATTCGGCCCGATATGGCGATAGGCTCGCCCCCCATCTCATCATGGGACGGAATACGCACGGTGAAAAGTTGGTGCACTAGTTGCGCCACTGCCTAACCCTTCAGGGATAAAAGGCGTGAGTGTGTGTGTGCGTGTGCCAAAAGCTCATCCTGTAATTAAAATTTGGACTTACCACATATATAACACCACGTGTACTCAGTGGCGTGCCTAGTGTTTTGGATGAGGGCAAGCCAAAGCAGACCTTAAAAAAAATTCGCACCTCCGATACATATAAAATGTGCAACTATAAGAAAGAAACGCAATATCTAAAAATAAAAATGACTACCCGTACCGGGATTCGAACCAGGGCCTCAAAACAATGTTCGAACCGTGTACGCAATACAACTACGCCATCGAGTCGACTAGTTACTTTTTCGAAATTAGGTACCTTTATTTAAAAACGATTTTGACCCATCGCGACTTCTAAATGAAGTTCTTGTAAAGATTAACTATTTACATAGATTTTATCTGTATCAAGAAATTTAAAAAAAAAGTAAAAACACTACAATCATCATTATTACTGTCGACGCACAAGTTTTGTTTAGAAATTTTCAAATTTCGTCACAGCTACTGTATCTATTTAATTGGACGAGATAATCAGGTTACAATTCGCTGTTTACCGAAATTATGAAATGAAATGAATGCATTTAACATATGTTTTTATGAATTGGAATTACTTTTGATAACACTGATTAATTATATCATTTTACTAGCCAGATCTATGTACCTACCTATTCCAAACACTTGTTTTGTTCGAGAAAAATATGAAACACCAACAATACAACTTAATATGTAGTCGTATAACGTATTAGAGCATCCAATAAGACAATAAGTTTTGTTGTATACTGATCTAAATACCTTTTATGATTCTTCAGACACATTTCGCGCCATTCGCCAGCTCGTTAAAAGTTGTTTTTTCCATCATAACCTAACAAATTTAACTTATTCTCGCCGATAAAAACTTTCACTCACTTTAAACTATTACAAGAAATATATTCACTCATCTTTATTGTGCTTAAAAGTTTAAAATAACTCAAAAACCACTTAATAAACACAAATACTTCACAATGTAGATCGCCGGCACAATCAAAACAAATAACTGATGTTGCCTAGTTGGAATCAAAATTACACCACAAAATTAATGCTAAAATTGTGAGAAAAACTTATCGATAAATAAAATTATAGTACAATACCTTAAATAGTTATAATCAGATATGTAATTTTAATTATGTTATCACTAAAATCTTTACATATTCATGATAAATAAAAATACACATTAAAATAAGCAAATTAATGCAACCATATTAGAGGTAATTCGTTTAATTGGCAACCCTGTATTTTATACAGTATCTATCAATGCATTAAGCCTGGATTATTTTCTAGTACTGATTGCTATAGAAACTTACTATAGCTATACGTATGTGGTATCAGTTTATCCATTAGTGTGAATGAGAAAAATATGGCGGCGAAAAGCCAGGTAAAACCCAACGAGAGAGAGAGTGATAAGTATATTTTGTGCGCATCTAGCTGTTTTGTATAAAATATGAAATGAGTGTACGGCGCGGATGTGGTTGTGTGTGTGTAGGTGTAGTGGTGTGTCTTTAGGTGCGCTCGAGGCGAACCGGTTCAGCGAACCGTAGCGCGGGAATATTAAAATTTTAAAGAAAATTATTTCGAAGCGTTTTGTTACCGTAAAATGTTGGTTATTGTTTCATATTCGATTTTGAGTACTTAGGTAAATAATTTTAGGGCAAGCCAGGCTTTTCGGCTTCTATGAAAGGACCGCCACTGCGTGTACTTATTTCAAGGTTAAATAAGGTTAAGCCTGCAACGGGCGAATTCACACCAAGACCAATAAAACAAAATTGCGTCATAATTTTGGCATAACCCGTAACTTGGCAATGTTCTATTCATCTTTTCCTTATTACACCAGAGGACCCTCATAAACCTAAAGGTGATCCCAATGAATTCGGTTAATATCACTTACTGTTGAAATATGTCGGTCGTAAAAACTAAAGTTTGTGATATGTACCTCGTCAGTATGTTTGGAGATAGTGTCTATGTAGATGTAGCCTTGAAGTTTTCTTATCTTGCCACGGCATATTTTAATGGTGTTTTTGGGAGTGATCATCAAGATGTAGCTTCGTGGAAAGCTGTACCTACTAGCTATTCGTCTTGGGTACGAGTTTTCTGAACAGCGAACAAAATTCATCATAATTTAAAACAATGCAAATCCCCTTTAATATATTTTTTAATACTGCACACAAAACCAAAGATAAAAGTGTTTTTTTTCATAATGCAATATTTATATAAAGGCGAACTGAGAGCCGAAAATTTACTATATAGGTACTGAGTGTTTAAAGTCAGTGTTCGATTTCTGAACTTGTATTAAAATCGCAAATATTTCCGTAGCGAAGTACGGTTCGCAAAAACACTCCGCTTGATAAATATGGAAATAAGTTTAGAACTCCCTCGCTAGCATCTTTGTTGGTTAAAGAAACAATTGCAACTTGGATTGAGCTAGTTTCAATATACTTTCACAAGAGCTTTTATAAGTTTAAAGTACTCATGAAATGTGTTTTAAAATTGTGCATGATTAATGTTTTGGAGCAATATTTTTTTAATGGTTTTTAATGGACTTTTACGACGAAAAATGAAATTTAATATAATATGGATTATTTCTTGGGGCGTTGAAAGAAAGCTTTTTAAAAAGGTTTCGTTATTTCGCTTGAAGTACGTGCATTTTTAAAACATTTTCCCAACCATTTTGAGACCACTTTATTTATCAATCAATATCCCAATTTTAAACTTTATTTTACATTTACCTATAGGTATTCCAGTGAACGTAACGTCTGTCAATTTTAACGAGGACAAACCCGCGGGCGGCGCTTAATTTGAACTGACACTGGCGCGTTTATTTCGACGTAGATTCCTACTTTATCTGAAATTATTCTTTGCAACACGTAATACTTTGTAATCCTTGTTAATAATTAAATAAACCGTCTAAACTTCTTGAAGGCTTAACTCACAATATAATACTGCCATTCTGAGTTCGAGTTTACGTCGGCGCGCTTCAGCCTACGGTGACATTTCAAATCAATAGCACAACAATGGCCCGAGCGATATCTCGAAAGACTCTAATATTAAAATGTAGTCTAATTTCTTTCTCTTGAGAATATTCAGTGTTTTCTTAGAAGCTAAGATGGCCTGTGTTGACTTTGAAATGAGAAATCTTGTAAAATTGATCTGGGTATTATTTTAGTGATATTGGTGTAATTTTGATGGGATTTTTTTAGATTTGAAAACCTAAATTAAAATATTTGTACGCTGAAAACGGCAGAATACTATGAGCTTATGAATAACATGTAACAACATTTTACAGTATTCAACAAATAAATGATTTATTATTATTGGTTCTGTAGTCTGCTGTCTTTATGATCAGAAATGTGGGGTAGGTACGTAGTTTGATTAATAATCTTAGGTTTTTTTGTGTATGTCTACGGTAGGTATCGTACGTAAGATTACTCTCGCGATACGAACGCTGCCTTATTTATTGTGCAAGTAACTTTGCGAGCTTTGTTGAATCCTGTTTTGTAAACCATAGTAGTCAGTATAACTGGGTATTACGACATATAGTTTCTCATGTCAAAAGTGACAACAGTGTTTTTTTTCTCTAATCAATAATTGTATTCGGTTTGCTTTATGCGGTGTGTACAATAAAGTGTTTTCATTTCATGCATTTCATTCATTTCATTTCATTTCATTTCAATGACCTAACACGTAGAATTTTGTGATCGAGAGGACAATCACTCAGTTTTGTATTTCCTACATGGAGTATTCAAGAGTCA
The DNA here is from genome assembly GCA_947568825.1 of Sphinx pinastri. Taxonomy (NCBI): domain Eukaryota; kingdom Metazoa; phylum Arthropoda; class Insecta; order Lepidoptera; family Sphingidae; genus Sphinx; species Sphinx pinastri. The sequence goes on from OX387617.1 coordinate 2,387,807, forward strand.
AAGAAAGAATAACATTATTCAAATATTTATTACTAAAATAACAGACAACGCCGCGTGTTGAAAGAGTAAAGGTCGCCTCAGCCCCCGGGCGGCGGAGTCAAAGTGACAGGCTCTTAAATCGATCGTCTACACAATGCCTCTCGAGGTGGAAAGCCGTTCAGCCTTTGTAAATGATACGATTTGAGCGGCTTTACTTACTAAAATAGGACTAGAACTTATCTAGTTTAGGAATTTCATGCCTAAGAATATGAGTTTTTATGAATATTTTATGGAAGACGTGCTTTGCTGCTAGTTTTTAAAGGTCAAAATTAAATAGGGTCATTCGGGGCAACAGCACGCAGTGGGTGAAAGTTCGCATGGCCAATATCTCGGAACCTATTGAGGGGGCTGAGACACTTTTTCGGCTAGATCAAGGGCGCGTCAGGGACGATGTCAGAGCCACAAGCTATTTTACCAAGCCTCACTTGTTTAGCGAAAAACGGTGATCAACGTGATTTTGTTGATTAGTTACCAATATTTTGTGCTGGAAAAAAAGTGTATGGCTAGACGGTGCATCAGTTTACAATAGTCCGTTAATTATGTTAAGTTTACATGATTATTATAGTATTAATTTAGTTATTAATTCTGTCCTAGAAAATAAATGCGTCTCAACTAACGTGTGATTGTTTAAAATATTCCGTGTTTGGGTAAGAGTACGAGGTTAAAAGTACGCATCCTGTTATAACTTCATCACAATGATCGCACGGTTTTTCTTCTTTAAGCTGCAATGAAGTCGAATATTATTTGTAAAGATTTTTAGACCTTATACAGAAAAAAATATTCTCATTAAACACTGCATAGTTTTACCCACATAACGGGTCAATAGTACGAATTTCTCCCGATGCACTTAAACATGTATTGCAAAAAAAACAATGAAGCAATGTACAAAAACTCATCAAATAATGAAAGTAGAATAAATTTACTTTACATAGAGTGTTAAAACGTTTTTCAAGACACTATATTTTTGACTGTGTAGACGATAGAAACAAAGTGCGTACTTTTAGGCCGAATGACCCTACTTTTTTTATTTTATTTTTATTGCATTGAATGACGAGACGAGCATGCCGTTCGCGATACGTCCACCCATAAACAGTAGCAACACCATCCAGCACCTTGAGTTACAAAGTACTGTGTGGCATTCCATTGCGCTTGTCATCCTGAGACATAAGATGTTAGTACAAGTCGTCTTTCCAATATCTCAAGTTGGTCCACATTTTGAATACGGTCTAATGAGATGTATAGATTAGGTGGGACCAGATTAAATTTGGGTTTGTGATTATCAATCAGATGGATCTATCTGATTTTAAACTTGATAAATGTCATCGTTTTAACTGAAATTTATTTACCATTTATCATTGGTGAACTTAGCCAGCGCGTAGCCCTGTATGGAAGCAAAAAAAATCGATCCCCGATTTCAACAATTTCGTAGGTTGCTGTCTTGTTGCTGTGAGTGTGGGTGCTGATGTATGCTGTGTTGGGTAACAGGGCGCTGCCTTAAAAAAATCTAAACTAAGTCCCGAGCCCCCACCCCCTGTCGCTAGGCCCCGACCCCTCCTAAGGCCGCCACTTGAGTAGATAATGAGCCAATAACCTTATGTATTTTTATTCATCATAACCATTGTACTTTACTCCTTCCAAGACTATTTACCCCAGTCGTCGACAACGTGTTTTCTGTCAGGTCCATAGTCACATTACCCTGCAAAGATATGGAAATATATACTCAATGGCTACAGATATTCTGAGACGGGTCCGGTTTATGTCGAACCCTCGTTTCACTGACACTTAGATTCAAGCCGATTACGTTCAGATATTATATACTGAAGTAAAACTTGATATAAAAGACAATCTGAAAGAAGGTTATGAACACTGATAAATATTTTTATTTGAAGGTTTATTAAAGTTTATAAATTTGGTACGAGAATATATTTTGTAGAAATGTGACTTGAAATAATATGAAAATTACGTCTTATCTTACTGTAACTAATATGATAAATGCGAAAGTTTTTGAAAATGTTTGGATATTTTTATGTTTGTTAGAAGTAAAGGCAGATACTGCTTAATGGATTTGGATGAAATTTGCTACACGGGTACTTTTTATTCCGGTAATATGCTCCCATGGGAAATAATCATTACGCAAGCTCACAACTTTTTATCCCCGAAGGGGTAGGCAGAGGCGCAACTAGTGCACCCACTTTTCGCCAAGCGTATTCCATCCCATGATGTGATAGGGGGCTAGCCTATCGCCGAATCGGGCACAAATTCCAGACTCCAGGCTGATACTGAATAGAAAAATCCAATATCACTTTGCCCGACCCGGGGATCGAACCCGAGACCTTAGCATTGCAGTCGTACCGTAATACAACTACGCCACCGAGGCAGTCAGGAAATAATCATCATTAGGTATTTAAATAGATGGCGCTGCCGTTATACGGACTTTTGTAGCCGGAAAGGCTTTTCACGGGGGCGAAGCCGCAAGTAACACCTAGTAAATAATATTTTTTCCATTATGTTTATTGTTATAGGAATTTGTATTTTACGTAGCAACTAGGATTTTCCCACATAATATTTTGCCAAGACACCTATTTCGATTCGAGAAATATGTTAAGAATCTTGTTGTTACTTGTATATCATTTTCATTTATTTCCCTTATTGGTTTAGTCTCTTCGAATTCAGAATTATTTTGAAGGAAGAAAACTTTTAGTCTAGTCAAAACACTGATTAACATAACAACGTTTAAAGCAATAATAATTTACAAACTGCAGGAGTATCTCATAATAAGACAAGAACTGTATTACGTAGACTTCGTACTGGATACACGCAACGATATAAATAAATCTTATCAGCGCCTGTCGACTTGCAGTGCACTGAGCATGTGTATAAATAATTCATTGGTGCCGCAGACGGGCACGTCTTGTATGGATGCAACAAGGTAAAGTTCTAAAAAATATAATTGATTGGTATCTTGTCCAATAAAATTTCTATGGAGCTGTTGAATTTGAGATTTTGCTTAGCACAAGGTAGCTTCTTCCAATAGATACTTTTGCGTGGTTAATAAATATGCTCATCGTGTTATTGGCTAGACAGAAGTGCATTGAACACGTAGTGTGACGAGGCTTTTTTATTTCAGGACTAATGATATAATCATACAAAAATTCCATTTATATAATTTTAGAATAAAACAGTTTATAGTTGCTCTACATGATAGTTTAACTTCGGACCTTATGTTTTAAAACCTAACTATCATTTAGGAAAAAATATTACTAATTAAAAAAAAGACACACTTTGTTTTTAATGTTTTCGGATACTTTATTTTGTATTATGTGCTAAATCCGTCTATAAGTAGTTTTAAAATCCAGTTTCCATTTTGAATCTTTGAGAAACTTGTTCCTTCCTATCACAACTTGTTAACATTCCTAGCACTAGTTTACTTAGACAGAATAGCACCGTGTAGTTAATTGTAAATGGCGTGGCTCTCACCGTATTTTGGACGAAGATTGCTTGACGTGTAATTCGCAACTATGTTTCATGTTGCGTTGTTGGCCGCTAATCTCAGGTTCGGTGCAATGAATCTTCAGGATTATAAGCTATATAAGATATAATAGGACTATAATTTGTATTTGTAGGTAATGTATCTAAGTACATAAGTATATAAGTTCAATAATTCGCCAAAATTAATTAATTAATTAAAACAATTTTAAAAGTTTGTAAATTTGCTTTTCTTTTGTTATTGCAGTACATACATATTTGTGTTTATTTTTTATTTTTCCTTTACATGTGCTGTAAGACATTGCTTATTGCCAAGTTTCTTGATTCTAGGTCAACGGGAAGTACCCTATAGGTTTTGATTCCCTTGCGAAATCGCAAAATATGCGAAAATATGTGACATAAACGGTCATATCTTTTGATCGCGTTGACTTACAGGTTTGATTTTTTCACAGCTGATAGAGATCGTAGACCCGAGTATTTGATATAGATTTCAACTTGATATATCTGCGCGTTCCTGAGAAAAAGGGTCTTGATAGACAAAAAGACAGGTGGACAACAAAGTGATCCTATAAGGGCTACTTTTGAAGTCCGGAACCCTAAAAATTAAAATTTTCGCCTAAAAGTCTTAGAATTTGGATATTCAATATTTTATCAATACCTCCTCCCCCTTCAAGAAGACTCTGCTATAATCAAAATGTTATTAATGGCATATTATCGTGAAGAACGTCAACAAAAGCTGACGCTCGACGAGGTGAGGCGAGGTGTCCACCCCGGGGGTCCGCCCTTACCTCCCAGCCCTTTGAGAATCGTGACAGGGCTCTGAATGTGGCGTCGGTGTTGCAAACATTGAAATAATTTTGTTTTTTGGTTTAATTATAGGGTTATTTTTTTAGATACCGGCGTTCTATGATTTTTTTATCGATAAAAAGCTTTCTTTTTTGTGTGTGTTTTTAAATGTGATAAATGAAAATGGTGCGAGGAGAATAGCGTTATATTAAAAACAACGTAAAAATATAGTCATTGCTAGCTCTATAAATTCCTTTGAATTACATATTTATGATACTTCACCATAAAGTATTCTTGCATTTAATTTTCCATATAATAATCATAACAACAGCTCATAAAACAAATAATTTTAAGATAGGGTAAGGATTGTTTGTGATCTCACAAATCTCAAATGGATACAAAGGGCAAAGTCATGTCGTTGTATTTATTACTTCCGATATCGAGGCTCGGAAACAAATCGACGGATTTCGACTCCCCTGGCTTTGTTTTTGTGCGTTTGGTAGAAGGTTGTGAACGGAGCAACTGGATTATTAAATAAATATAAATTTTGTAAAATATTATTGTTTAAATAAATTTAAATTAGTTTCATGTTTATTTTAATATTTTAAACTAATAGTCCAAACTACGAAATAAAACATTTTATGGAACTATAGCAATTCATCCAACCATGTGTATTTGTTATTCAAAAGCATTATTGCGTTATGCCTAAACTATACACCAATATTTCACGACCAAAAATTTACAACTAACAATAATATTTTTAAATCAAAATGGCCTCGCAGACATTCCTGCCAAAATGGATGTCTCAATAAACATGGCCAACAACCATAAATTGAGAGATACGAGGCGCAAAACAAAAATAAATCCGTGCAAATGTATTTACCACGTCCGAGGAGACAAGTGTCGAAGAAACCGTGTGATAAATCCCGAACGATACTCCGCAAGTGGAGATATTTTGTCGCGCGCCCGCGGCGGCCATTTTGCTTGGTTATTGCTCATAAACCTCCCGGTGTTGCCATGTGTTGCGGCTTCACACAGACTGTGCGTAATACCAATGATTTTATATAAAATGTTTTTCTGCTGCTTTGTACATGTTATATTATACTTTTTTTTTATGAATGATTAAGAATATGATGATAATATAATGAGTTTTAAGTATCAATTACTCGGCCAAATTTGTCATTTACCGTTACAAAGTACACGTAAATTACAGAATATTAAATATAACAAAACTATAAATAAATACTGCTCTAAACAAAATAAAAAACTATATGTATTTGTTTTTGTATACCGTACCTAATTTATACCTTTGATCTGATTTTGAAAAGAGTAACCCTAGAGTATCTTGCCCGTTCTTCTCTGGTGGAAACTGCTATCCGAACTGGTGATAGAGTAAAAATTTACTGAATCTAAGTAATGTTTAACATTTTATGGATTCGAATAAATGATTTTATTTCATTTTATTTCATATATTAGCGATACCTTGGTATGTACCAAACTCAATATAGAATATACAGTATATAGTAAAATCGTGGCTTAGCAAGGGTAGATAGAAGAAGAAGTGAAGAAGAAATTAGCAGGCCGGCATAATTGTGTCGACCGTTAAGGGATAATCTTATCCCTTGCCGGTTGATGTGCGGTGAAGTCACTTTGCCATGCTAAGTTAAAAAAAAATACTTTGAAGTTATCACAATATTACCAAAGGCTAAGACTCTTAGTTCTGTTGTACAATGTAGGTCAATAGCTGGCGAAAAATAAACAGGATCGAAGTGAGCCGTAAATCCTTTATGAAATCGAATTTCTCGATTGTAAAAATACAAAGTATTTTAGTGGGAAATCCATCGTTTTATCAACTCAGAGGGTTCGCCAGATGTCGCGACGTTCTCATTTATCATGCACTCAATGTAAGGGCTTAATTGTGCTTCTCGTAAACGTCTCGGGTAAGCCCCTTGTATTGAGATATAATGACTAGTAGAATGTTTTCAAGTGGAAATTACTTCTAGTGACACAAAGGTCTGTACAAATGGTTTTGAAAAACTAATGAATGTTTGTCGTTTACAAAGGACTCGTAAAGTATTTAAGCCGAAGTAATTAAGTGTTATACGTTTTAAAATGTTGTTTAAAGTGTAAGGCGTATTCAGAGAATTAGGTCGTCCATTTTTTAAGTGAAAATTTCTTTAGCGGCGTTGAGCACTTTTGGGATGGGTATAAAATGTTAAACTCGGGTCAGGATCACGTGACCCCGATCGAATGCGTAGGTTTTATCATCTCCTACTAATATGAACCTTAAATACAATGCGTAGAAGCTATAATTCTTAAACGTTTACATTTTTATTTATGTGCTTCATTAAAACCATCCCTTACTAATATGTACCTTAAATACAATGCGTAGAAGCTATAATCCTTAAACGACTACATTTTTTTTCCCCAGCGTTGCTAGTGCAACCCGTTCTTTTTTTTCTAGAAAGCATTACGATAATTTGTCACTGGAAGATGAAGATTGTAAGTGTAGTATACCGTCTCATCTCGTTGGCAAAAGACTGATTTGAGAAGAAGACTTCACCAAATTGCTATGGTTCCATGACTTGGGGTTAAAGAGAGAGGGTTGTAGACTCAACAGCAGGGTAATGACCGAAAGACTAGTGATCTAATAAAGCCAACATATCGCTAAAAATTCACACTCGGCACCCCTAAATCAAGCTCAGTTATTACGACTAATTTAGAATAAAAAAAAAATATAAACCCAAAGCCAATATCAAGTCAATGTTATACTTAAGTAGCTTACAAGTTTCATAGATCTCTTCAATTTGTCGTCTATAATCGAATTTCGGATCGCAGCCAAATTTCTAAGCTCGATATTAATTTTCTCCATTTTATTGTACAGTTAGCTACACGTTTCGTTTCTGTAGTTTATCGCTTTTTTTCTCAATATTTATTATCCGACGACTGGTATTGAAGATTTGCGATCCGTTCTACGCAGAATTCGTTGAATATGATATCGTTTGCCTTAATATCTTGATTTGGATTTTTTGGTATTTTGCTAGCGGCTGTGAAATTTAGGTGCCTTTTATTAATACATTTGTCTTTATTTGAAATTATCTGAATAATAAAGTAGATTTGTTAGGTGGTTAATTTCTTGTATATAGGTCATTTGGGTACGTAACACCCTATACTTAGTACCTGTTGATACCCTGTTCTTCAACGCCCGCTTATATATAGATGTATACGTGGTTGCCCTATATACCCGGACGCCGGCGTCCGCCGCGGGCGTTGACGAGTCAGCTAAGTCCTTCCAGAGGTTGTTTAAAAGAAATCGCCGATTGCGATAAGACCGCTATTTATATTTTTTCTTTTTCTAGAGACTAGTCTCTATTGTATATTTATTTTCCCTCTTTGCCTTAGATGAACAATAAAGAGATTAAATAAAATAAATATAACGCTAAGCAGCAGCTTGTAATCATCGTTGAAGGACGTTATAGTCAATATGTAGCATAGTTATTAGGAATTATGGAACTGAATGCCTAATGATTCAGATTAAGGAGGCTACATAGTGATATGAATTCCAATCTAAGCTTTAGGGAGTACATTTAGGTACTGTTTATGGGTCAATACCATCAGCCAAGCGAATTGCCCATGTCAGCATTTTTGAATGATTTTTGGTTTAGAATATTATCATATTATCTGGACCAGCAATTAGTAGAAGCTTAACACGCTAAATGGTAGATAAAAGCTACAACAATATAACAAGACACGTAGATTTATCTTACTCAGCCAATACGCTTTCACGCGGCGCACAAAAGAGGGCGACGTGACGACGCGAGCGTGAAGCGTGCAACACCGTGTATTTTTAGATTAAAATTGATTAATTTATTTATATTCTGTAGCTTAGTTGCTGACTGCTGTAAAATTTATGTTCAGTTTTTTCTTATTTCAGGATTATTTTTTGCTTTAATACAAACTATTCATATTTTTTATTGAATCTAGTATTTACTAGTAAGCCTCTATATAAATTGTTTACACTAGTTGCTGCTGGCGAATGTATTTTAAACTGCAGTGTTGTAATTTTTTTTGCATAAGTTTAGCAATTAGTAATAAACAAATATAGAAACTCAAAAAAAATTACCGCTGCACTGTTAAAATCGGCCAGCAATATTTTCAGTAATATCTATTTCACAGTTAAAAATTCTGGGCTAAACTCGACAACAATAAAAAACAGCGCCACACTCGGAAATGCGAAAGAAATCCCAATGCGTACGTTTTATTGATCCAATTATGAGATTTTCATCAAGCCTCAGTAATCCTGTACAATGTAGAGTGAGCTATCCGTTGCGTCCCGACCGCAGGCACGTCACGTTGTTTTGTCACGCGGTGTGTTTGGATGTTACGTTCTCGTGAGTTTAAACAATTATAGACCATTATTTACCTACCCATCATCTAGTTGAAACTAAATTCAGTAAGGTAGACAAATATAGGAAACTTTTCCATTGTATTATATAGAGACGGTGGGACAGGTCGCGTCCAGTACCAACCGCAGGCACGTCACGTCGCTTTGTTACACGACGTGTCAACACGTCGCGTCAGTCACGCGCGGACGCGCTACAAACCCTGTTATTCAATTCACATATTTTAAGGCTAAAATATTTGCTCTTTCATTGGAACGTGTAATAGTACTGTTTTACCCATTTCGTGTTTTTTTTTTATAATGTTAAGTATAGGAAGGTAGAATGAAATCCTACTAATATTATAAACGCGAAAGTTTGTAAGTATGGATGTATGGATGTTTGTTACTCTTTCACGCAAAAAACTACTGAACGGATTTCGATGAAATTTGGAACACACATTAACACATAGGCTACGTTTTATCCCGGGAAAATATAAAGCGGAACTTTTATCTCGGAAAAACTCATTCACGCGGGTGCAGCCGCAGGAAAAAGCTAGTATTCTATAATCTAACACTGTTAAACTTTAAAAAATAAAGCAGTTCATAGGTGTACTAAAAATAATTAATAATTTCGTTCACAATTTAGAGCATCTTATAATTTTTGAAACATTTCAGTGTGATCAATAAAGCAGGAATAGTTAAAACTAGGTGAGGCGTCCGTTCCCGCCGCTGACCGCAGGCGCGAAACGTCGCTTTGTCACGCGTCCTGTTTGTGACACTGGAACACGTCGCTCGCGGTCTCGCCTTTGTGAACCACGTCGATAAATTTTCCTGCCTTATAAAATTTTAACGTGACATTGTACTTTATAGTCTCTGGTTGTGAGTTATTTCTTGTTTTTATTTTAATTGTTAAAATTCCGCTGGGGATATTTTCTAAAGACAGCATAACGTTTAATTGTGTTATGATTAATAAATAATTTTATAAAAACCCGCACTTTATTTGATACTTAAACTATTGATCCTTTACAAATTTATTTTAATAAATGAATGTAAACTTGCTTAGAGGTTGTTGTGGAGCACTGAATATTTATTGGAAATTATGTTCAATATCGATAGGGTCGTCTGGAAGACATAGTTCTGAGAATTGTTGTAGGGCTCTGTCAATCCATTGTTCTCATTATTAAAATAGCACTTATTTGCGTAGAGTATAAAGGCAGACCTGAGTTTGTTACGGTGTTCATGGTTCCCCATAAATTCGATATTTTTTACTATAGTTGATTCTAATATTATAAAGAAAGATTGTTCCATATTTTTTTCAATATTCAATTTCTATGTTTTCGCCGTTCATAGAACATATCTGGAATATAGAGTGTACTGAAAGTTACGACAGTAAAGCACTGAAGCCGAGGACGTGAGGGTTCGAGCCTCGCCTCTTCACGTATCATGTTTATTATATTCTTGAACGGCGCGATTTGTCGGAGACTGGCTGTGAATACTCCTGGTTTTGGGAGGATAGAGTGGGGAGAGACAATTTGTTGTTTTCTTCTGAGGTTTCGTACTTTTATTGTCAAGTATCGTAGTTTTATTATTTATTTATTTATTTATTTTTATTTATTTGGACAACAAAACAGACAACAATCAAATACATTGTAAGATGTAACATGAGCATAAGGTACTATTCCAGATGGCAATCCCAACCATGTTGACACATCATTATTGCACAATTATGTTTTTTATTTCGTTTTTTTCTTTATCTTACGAGATACTAGCCTTTGATCCCGCCTCCATCTGCGTAAAAAGTTCATTTATTAGTAAGATAAATTCTTAAGTCATCTTAGTAGTTCCAAAAATGCTCCTCTGCCTTCAGATAAATTAACAAACTTCACCTCTTTAGAATTTAACAAGGGAATTGATAATGAAGATGTTGAGATGATTAAGTGTTGCTGGATGCCCTCACTACCATGTCTGCTCAAATTATAATCTTCTTACAATGTTTTATTTAAAGAAACAAATGGCATTCCAAGAGACGGAATTTTGAGATGAGCTATGAACGGCGAGACTCATGTGCAAACTAGTTTCAGAACATAGTGTCATAATCATAATAGTTTTACAAGACCTAGTTTAACTCCACGTATTATGATTATGAAAGATCACTTCACCCATGATGATCAGAATAACTTTGTAGACTAGTCAGCGTTTGAAATAACAAGATAATTAGTTTGAGAACTCTGCACAAACTATTACAAAAGCCTTGGATGACTTGCATACTGTAGATTATGTCAATTATGGACTATCAGACAATGAGATTATACATACAATTTATATACACCGCAATAATTTTGACAGTGATATATAATCGTATAACTATGTCAATTAATGTCTACCAAATATGCCCCACTTTCGGACTTTATATGAAAATCGCGTTACAAAGTATGACAAAGCATGACGGCCGACGATCACCTGAAGTCTGAACTAACCCGGAGTTGGTAACTATGTCAATTAGCTCTCGTTGTGTTCATAACTCCGAGAGGCCTGTGCCCGCCCGATAAATGGGTCGTTGCAAAAAAGTAACATGCTAAATTGCTACGCCGTAGCGCTACATATGCTACGACGTTTCACGTAGCTATCGGCGCTACGGTTGAGATGTGTATTTTAGGTAGGGTTTACGGGATGTTTGGTTATATAAAGTGGGTTTTTAATTCGGAAAAGTTAAAATTACAATGAAACATTGAACATGTTTTAGATACGGGGTTTTGGTATTTTGATTTTAAGGCACGTTGAATATTATAAAATTAAATTATTCTGAATCCATTCTCACGTGAAAGTTTTTGCTAAAAGTCATAAACTACGATGCTATAGTAGAACATAGAGACTTTGCACATATATTCGAGGTACACAAAATTTTCAAATTCCATGGTGCTACGGAGATTTTGTGTAGTGATTATTAATTGTGATATCTCACGTGAGCGATAAATATTTTAATACAAGTTTATGTTCTGTGCTACCCGTAGACTCATTGACCATACGAAGCAAAAGGCAAGCGTAGTACGTCAGTTTTATATAAGACATTTGTCCCTAGTCGAACCTACCTATTCATGTCAATAAGCCCTCTCTCTACCACTCACCCTTAATTAAATCAACTATAGACATAAACTTGAAGATATACACCCACCAAGCGGCAAGCAACTTAAAGAACAAACATGCAGTCGATGACGTCATCGCTGCCCGATTAGCTTCGGTTTTGATAGTCGAGAGCTCGTATTGACACCGCATCTCGCGCGCTGAATGGTTTTTTGTTTTTTTTTTTCACGGGAGATTGGATGCTACTCGTGTTATTGGCTGTGAATAACTCATTTTGATTTTATGACGTTTAGACTAGTTTTCATTTGCGACTTCGTCCGAAAGAGTTTTCCCGGGATAAATGTAGCATATGTCCTTCTTAGGGTCTCAAACTAACTCCATACCAATTTTATCGAAATCCGTTGGGTCGTTTTGGAGTTTATCGCGTTCAGACAGAAAGACGCGGCAGGGGACTTTGTTTTATAATATTTATTAAGGATTTTTAATAAATTTTATAGATAATGCAAACCTTGTAGTTGTTGAATATTATATTAGTATTAAGAAAATTGTGATGCCTGATTATAATGTTTACTTAATTCCCATCTTTAAATATCCATTATATTAAATCGCTAGTTTATTAGCCTACAAAATAATCATAAACTTATGCCTTCATCCTTGAATAGTAAGACAGCAGCCCAACTAATGCACCCACTTTGCCGAGCTTTCAGTGGCATCAGTAAAGTACATAAAGGACAAGTTATAAGATATTAAAGTAATGCAGTTGTGGGATAATCACAACGGTTCCTAAAGCTATGGTAAAGGAACTGAGACATTTTCGGCGCATAGCGAGAATGCAATTCTGACTTCGAAATGGCTGCGTTTCCGTTATTGTTGTGTTGAAGTTTTAGATGGAGTTTTGAGCTGTGCCTTTTGATGTGTTGTTTACATAATTTTTTAGACTTATACTAGACTTCTGCTCACGGTTTCGCCTGCGTGAAAAAGTTTTTCCGGGATAAAAATATTTTTCCGGGTTAAAAATTAGCCTAAGTGTTAATCCAGGACATGATCTACCCGTGTGCCAAATTTCATCGAAATCCGTTCAGTAGTTTTTGAGTTTATTCGTTACAAACATACTTACATACAAATCTTTCCTCTGTATAATATTAGTATAGATTAAGCTTAAGCCTCGAATGTTTGTTCAAGGGGTTGTTAGTGCACTCACGGTTCACTGACCTTATTATTGTATCATTCGATAGGGCAAATCTATCGGCAAATCCTACTAATATTATAAACGCGAAAGTTTTTAAGTATGGATGTATGGATGTTTGTTACTCTTTCACGCAAAAACTGCTGAACGGATTTCGATGAAATTTGGAACACGGGTAAATCATGTCTTGAATTAACACATAGACTTTTTATCCCGGGAAAATATAAAGTGGGACTTTTATCCCGGAAAATCTTTTTAATGCGGGCGGAGCTACGGGAAAAAGCGAGTCATGAATATTTTTCAACTAACTTTCCTTTCCCCGGGATTCATTAAATTGAAACTCATAAATATTCTAGATCCTGGACAGGTGACCAAACCCAGCACCTAACTTTCAGCCCAAGTTGATCGTCCACCATAACTAAGCCCCGAGGCCGACATTACTCTCTACAACTGGTACAAAACAATCGCGATCCATCCCGCCTCCCGGGAGGTTGTAGACAGCTAAGAAACTTCGCTTGGTAGCTGGTTGCTCCAACTTACATCGTTAAGCGATAATGGCTGTAGCATTAAGCTCGTATGCTTTTTATGCACGCGTATGAATTTATTAAAGTTGTAAGAATTATACTCTTATAATGTTTAAATGATTATTACTATATACATGTTAGTTCTTATCTTATTATGTACTTCAGTCAAATATTCTTTTGGTTTCATAGCTCAAAGGCTCAGATGGCAGTTCTTTATAAAACAAAAATCCTAACTGGCTGCTTTATATTAACTAGATGTTCAATTTTGACAGCAGTTTTGATTTCTATGTCATAGATATATAATAAGCGAAAATCGCTTTACTGAATGTGGCTGAGGTTTCAAAAATCCCTTATCCACCCCCTGTAACTGTACATTTATCAAAAGGTCGCAAATCATGTACGACTCATTTGCTTACCAGATGGGTGGTGGTTATTTTCCCTCAGAAAAATTGCTGGTTCGCCTTCTTTTAAAAGCAACATTTGATTGGCGTCCAATCATAAAATTCCGAAATGAATTAGCTTCCACACACGGCCATGGTGGTCATCACGATCATTTGACAGCCATGGCCTTCGCCCACTGTACAAAGCTTTGTATCTGAATTGCTCTGTCAGGCCGTAACTGGGGCAAAAATTGAGGTGGGTCGCTCGCCCGGTTGCCATGACAACGCTCCCGGCCCCTCCACTACCCTACCCGCCCCCGTGCCCCGCGCCCGCACCGTCCGGGCTTGTTGCTTCGAAGGACAGTTCAGTTTAAATAAGTGCCCATATTGCAAGACTGTTTATGAAAATGTTTAGAGGAATATAAATTCTATGTAATGCTGCGTGGCTGTGAAGCTTTTGTCTGCGTAATTTAGCGATTTTGTTTGATGAATATTGTTTGAGTATTTTTAGTTTTTGGATTTTTTTGCCTTAGTTTCATTAATAGTTAATTTAGTGCGGTAATACATCTACATAAAATAAATACAATTAAAATCTAGAATAGCCTATCCTAGGTCTTTGGTTGAAATTGATAAATAGAAGAACATTTTTACTATACTTTGCTTGCCAAAACGGAACCATTACTGAATTTCTGATCAAATTGCTTAGAAATAAGGAGCAAAATACTCCGCTCATTTTATTACTGACTTATCCTGAAATAATCGATCACATGGAATCAGCTAACATAACGAGGCGTGAAGTACGAAACGTTTCACCTTTTCCGTTGAGTCAGCCGTTACCATAAGCCCGAAATCACAATGAGGCCTAAAAGCGTCACTGTAATCAAGTACAAGGAATAAGCCCAAAATCCCGGAAACGACTATGAGAGGTGTTTTAGAAAATGAAGGCTGGTTCTGAGAGTCTTCTATCAACTTATATGTGATTTGGGTTCTGTATTTTTTTTTTTTGGAACTCTGTTAACTTGCGCTATCTGTTTTAAAAACGATTGGCTTTGTTTTGAATCGTTATAACTTACTGTCTCCACTTATTATGTGTTGTTATAGGAAATGTGTTGATAAATAATAGTAACGAGAATGTTCGGTTGTGAAAAAAACATTAAAATATTCACATTTATCATATTAGATATAACTGGAGATGTGCTTACCGTTAGTCAAAACTGAACCGATAAATGTTCAGTGAATTTAATGTATTGGTGTATCGTGCGAATAAATCAACAAAGAGACAAACAATATGAGACTTATAGCAAATATAATTAATATTATAGTCTTAACAAATAACAATACAATGAAAAACATTGTATAATTTATGTTAAAACCCCGTAAGTCATTGTTGGACAAATACAACGCAGTTTTCGATACATAAATCACAGCAAATTATTGATCTGCATTCCTTCAAACTTTAGTAAAAGTGTCGAGCAGGTGTTAGTTTAGGGTTGAAGCGACATCAGTACGATGTCAGCGTACCCAGGATTCAATTAATTCTGGATTGGAGTGCGTCTGCTGAATAGATTATTGCTGATTGGATTCGTTCGCGATGTGGGGTGTACTAAATAATTCTAGTCCAGATTTCATGTAATCCTATTAAGTCTTTGTTAATAGTAAGTGCTGATTACTAGAAGTAAAGTTAAGGTTTTATTAGCTTGATGAGACTTCGAAAAATAGATTAGGTAAGAGGTTATTAGGTCAAATTATATTTAGGTAAAGACAAAAGAGTTATATTTTTTTCTTTGTACCCGATAAACTGTATATATTCCTTGATACTATATAACAACATAAATTATATTCCTGATATATAACATTAAATAATGTACTCGTAAAAATAAGCAGTGAGCCCACAAATTCTATCTCTATATCTTTTTCTCTTTTCTTTCTCTTCGTGCTGCTTGAACGTATCTCTCTGCAGTTTTGAGATTGTAAACTAAGCCCGTCATAGCGTGATTCAAACAGTTATACCCAGCAACATAATTATAAATACATCCATTATAAATAAAGTATCTAACGCGAGCCAACGGTGCGTCCAGACATGAAAACTGTAGAGCGCACGTGTACCACCCATTCATGTCCCCCTCGCAGGGGGGCACGACCCCCGCACATCCCCCTGCCTCCTGTAGTGGAGTATCGACATATATTATGTGTTTGATTCATTGAACGTTTGGCTGTACGGTTTTTGCATGAGTTAGTTTGGTTTGGAATATTGTTTTGATTTGTGGCCTATAAATGTCAGATTAGTATGTAAACCCTTTAATTTCGTTATGAATTTATGAGTGGCGACGAGTGAACATTTTCAAAAGAGAAACCTAAATTACTTTTAAATCACATTTCCAAGTATAGCTAAGGCGGTAGGAAATATATTATTTTGAGTTTGTTTTTATCAAACATTACAAGTCGTCAAGCTCACAAGTTGCATGTTAAATTTATTTTTACAAGTTCTTGTAAATTATGTTTATCAAATAATTGCAATCTTGTATACGTATTCTTGTATCTTGAAACTTGTTGGTTTGTAGACACGTATTTTCTATAAACTCATTTTACAAGAACTTGTAAAAATGATTTTGTAACATTTAACTTATGAGCTTCCATACTTTTATTATTTGATAAAATGCATTTTGCCCTGTTTATCAAACTTTACAACTTTTTTGAAACAAGTTACAAGCTAGAAAGGCATTTATGATAAACAAAACCACGGATACAACTGTGAAAAAGAACTTGTAATGCAAGTGATATTACTTGTAGCTTGTAGTGTACACACATAGTTTCGACTTTCGATGAACGCATTTTGTAAAATGGACTTATTTACAAGAGAAAACGCTTGTAATACAAGGCTTGTAGCGTTTCATAAACAGGGTACTGGTATTCGAACCCGTGGCCAGGTTATACCGCAAGTACGTTGTCATTAGATCAATAAAGCTCTAATAATAACATATTTTTTTATAAAGAATACCCAGGCATAGCTATTAGCTGTATTTTATGTTAGACGGGTAATAAACTCGTCAACACGTGAGCGGTGAGCTTGAAACGGCCGTAATTTATAGGACAATGGAGCCTTTCGCATCGAATAATGACTACAGGGTTCTAGTATAATAATAAATATTAATAATACCAGCCCTGTATTATATACTCCTCACTGTTGAGCATGGAACCGCTGTACTAATGAAAGGGTTTAGGCCTTAGTCTACCACGCTGGCTTAGTGCGGGTTGGCGGACTTCACATTTTTTTTTATATGGCATTGAATGACGAGACGAGCGTGCCGTTCGCCTGATGGTATGAGATACGATCGCCCATAAACAGTAGCAACACCATCCAGCACCTTGAGTTACAAAGTACTGTGTGTACTCATTATGTCCAGTAGTTACACTGCAACTGGCTACAATGTCCTTCAAACCGAAACACAACAGTGCATGCACACTGCTGCTTGGCGGTAGAAATAGACATTGCGGTGGTACCCATCCAGACGGACTCTTACATATGAGAGACCTGATAAACTAGTTGTTCCAAATTTTAGGCTCTGTAAAACGAGTAAATCATACTTAGCGAATAGCATTAAATTTTACAATAAACTTCCCTCCGAAGTAGCCGATTTGCCCGGACACCAGTTCAAGTGTTATGTTAGGCGCGAGTTAATGTCTAGAGCGTATTATAATGTAGCGGATTACCTCGATGATAAGACGGTTTGGAGAAGTGGTCCTGCACACCATGGCCAACCCTGTTAACACTTACTAGTGATTGACTGCATAAAGTGTCTCATCTGTATCTATCTTTAATATTGACATTACAATAATTTTAACTTTTAAATCTACTGTGACTATTAGGTATATAACCTAATTACTACAATTATAAATATTCCCTCATTCATATAATTTAAATTTAGGGAAGACGACCGACCGATCATTTTGTTGCGCTTGCCTTTATAAGTTTAATTTTATTAAGAAAGTAGGAAGAGCAATACAACAAAAATAATTTTGTAAATGTAGGCGAATGCACATTGTACACCGTTATTTTATTATTTTTTTGTGTTATGTCCAGTTTTACGTATTTGTACATGCCTGTCCAGGTATTCCCTAAATCCCTTCATTTGGATTTTATCTTATTTCAACGGTGATGTGCGTGCATTAGCTTATATAACTAATCTGACTTTGTACACAGCACAAAAGAATTGAAAAAAAAAAAAGAGAAAGAAACAATGAACAATTGATGACAAAAAAAGTAAGCCCGGAGTTTCTTTCTGCCTTTCTTCTTCGGGTCGTCATCGCTTAGGTAGCTAGTGAAAGGCTGGTAGGTTAGCTAGGCTAGGGCCTGTAGTGTCCTCACCGGTGAGGATCGCGACGCGTTCCTCCCATTATTTTAATAAAATGATGTCCTTTTTATATCCCCTTTCCTGCCAGCCCGAGCTGTTTTTTTTTTTGTTTTTGTTTATTTCTTATCATAGATTTACTCCCAATAAAAATGTCGGTAGTTATATAAGTGACCATTGGTATTTATAATAATTATTAATATAATCAATTTAATGTATCTTGACTTATCATAAGTGCAACTATGTTCGCCTACGTGATGAATAAAGTTTTTTTTTTTTTTTTTTAGGAATATTAAATGGGCAAAATATGGAACTTAGATCCATTAAAAAACTATTTTTAGATCCCTCCATTTACAATCAACTTTTTTAAAAACGTTCATATTAAGGGTAGTTTTCAAGCCAAACCAAATTACAAATATCTCAAAATCGGAGGTCTTTAAAATTAAACGATTTATTGCAAAATGTTAGTTTTCAGGAGTTCTATCCAAATATATATAAATTGTCTTGTTTAAAATTTCCGGCCCGTTTTTGGACAAGTCCTTTACTTGAACTTGTGAAACAGGTCCTAAATGCTGAAAACACTATTTTGTTAACCATTTATTTGGGAGCTTGACTTTTCTATTTGGTCACCTTATATTCGATGACAAACATTTACGAAGACATCGTAAAATACCTTTAGTCGTATCAAAACAATCTATAATCTAAATTCATACAACATCGTTTTATTTTTATCGATGGCTCGGCAAAGTGGCTGCACTGCACCTGATGGTAAATGAAGTGAAGCCCAAAATAATGTCGACCGGCAAGAGATAAACATCCCTGGTCGGTCGGCACAGTTATGCCGGCCTGCATAATTGCTTCTTCACGCTCCGCTTGAAGGACCCTAGGTTGTAGGAAGGAGGGAACACGTACCCGGGCAAACTGTTCCACAGCTTAAAGAAGCTATCTTATCGTCAGATTCATAAACTACTATGCCAGTAAGGTTAATCTCGTTCGCGACTCCATTAATTCTATAATGTAACATATTTAGCGAGACCCCGCTGTTTAAGCCACTTTAAGCGCCCCTTAGGAATAATATATGTGTGTCTTCATATGTAAGATTTCCCCGGTTCACGTGTTCGTAAATCCCGAGTGTAGGGTGGTAAGAAGTAGTAAGATTTAGGAACTGTGTTAAAGGTTGAGTTTTCTCCTTAGCCTTATATATATTATAAAACAAAGTCTCCCGCCGCGTCTGTCTGAACGCGATAAACTCAAAACTTGCGAACGGATTTTGGTGGTATGGATATACTTTGAAACTCTGAAGATCATGGCTACTTTTTATATCAGAAAGACGTTTTCACGCGGGATAAGCTGCTATTTACTGTTAAATGAGTAATAAGTATGAGCATGTGCCTACTTTTTTCTGAATTAGTGATTCCGGGGTATTTTTGTGTTGGTAATTTTATTCCTTTAGAAGGCTCAATTTTGCTTATCAGTAATAGATACTTGCACGTTACTGGTTCGGTGATAAAACTATAATTGTCAAAATAGTACGGTTACAAATACCTCCCGTTACAAATACAAATAAAAACTGGCATATAATGTCTACTTCCCACTAATATTATATAGTCCAATTGGAATCCTGGAAAATAGCACAGGGAATAAATACAGACTCTTATTCTAAGATAGGGTATTAACACGGGCGGAACCGCAACATAAACTTAGTTTTTGTAAGCCTTCTACACTCGGGGACTCACACCCATCACATACAAATAAAAAGTCCCGTCCTCACCTACATTAAGAATGCAAACAGCCTGTGTAGTTCGAACCTATGAGATCGATGAACGCAACTCCTGAACAAACAAATCTTAACACTATTTGTCTTGTAACTCACTCACAGGTGCGTCTAGTATTGATAGAAACTTGGATTGAGGGACGGGCGGTGGGGGGTGTGCCCCCGTCTGTTCTTCGTATTTCGGCGAGTTTAATAGTGTTGCTATACTTAATTCGAATATATTTACAGTAAGAATTTTAAACTATACTTTTAACATAATATACAGCATATGATTTTTGAAGGGGGCAGTAAGGGCAGTTACCTTAACCTCTGAAGCTACAAAAAAACTCCCTTAGGAGAATGTCCATCATTTTTGACGACATTAAGATCTGCATTCACGGGCTGAAAAAAAGCAATCAGAAAATATTTAATTTTTTATCCCATCTGTTGCTTATGTGAATCACAAGAGTGTGAGAGCATCCGAGGTTTGAGCGCTTTTAAGATCAAAAATTAATTAAAACATTTCCATACATTTTGTAGGTAATAATATTAAGGTAAATTCTTGAGCGTGATCAGGACAATACCTTTATGATTAAATAAAAATATTTATATTTGTTTGGTAACAACGAAAATACCACCGAATTAATTTGGCAGAACGAGATAGCACATAGTCCAAGTTACTTCAATACACACACACACAAACACACACACTCACGCCTTTTATCCCCGAAGGGGTAGGCAGAGGCGCAACTAGTTGCACCCACTTTTCGCCATTATTCCGTCCCATGATGTGATAGGGGGCGAGCCCATCGCCATATCGGGCACAAATTCCAGACTCCGGGCTGATACTGAACAGAAAAATCCAATATCGCTTTGCCCGACCCGGGGATCGAACCCGAGACCTCAGCATTGCAGTCGTACCGTAATACAACTACGCCACCGAGGCAGTCTTACTTCAATAAGTTTGATTAAAATCGTTTGGGATCAAGAACGTGGGGAACACGCTGAGAAACTTAAACTGGCCGAAACATACGCGAAAAAGACTTTCTGTTTACTTTCTTTGCAATGTGAGATAGCTTTTGAAATAAGAGGAAAAAATATTTTCGATTCAAAGCACTTTCGAGAGATTAAAGAGTCACCTTGATGAATGTTGCATTGATATAAATAAAATTGCCGAATTCTGAGTTTATATGTAAGTTCCATAAAGTAACAGTCATTTCGGAAACAAGCGTGACGGCCTATTACGAAATTATTTCATATTTACTTTACGAAAGACTTCATATCGATTGTAAGTCTAATCACGGCACAGGAAATTCACTATGAGTTTCTGTCAGCGCGTTTAAGTGCTGCGTTTAGCCAATTACCTTTGAGTGGGGCACAAACTCGGCCGGCCAGTGCGGCCCTGTTTAGCTAACTGTGTTAACGGTTGAGAAAATGGCGCGCAGGTTTTAATTAACCCTTTGCCCTGTTTTTTGTTTCGGATCGGATTGTTGGGCCCGGATTGGAAGCCATATTGGGTGTTTGGTTGCTTCAAGGATTTCGGTTTGTAATTTCGCTTTTTTGTGGGCGATGTAATTCAATTTTTTTGTGATTTTCGGGAGATTTGTTTTACTTTGTCGGAAAGAAGCTTTTTCGCGTATTTTAATAATGTTTTAAGTAAACATTTTTTTTTATCATAACTACAGATATGGAGAATTTTCAGTTTATAATGTAGGTGATATTATTTAAAAAATACTAGATAAAACGTATAATATATTCTGTTTGCTAGTCATAAAATTTTACTTCGAATTTATGCCTGTATGGATCCAACAAGAACTATGCTTTTCCCGCGCCAGAGCATTAACCTGACATGGCCGCCATCGCTGTCACCACCGAAATTCTCTATTCAAATACGAGAAGCAATAACATTTATTGCAACAATACTGATAAAGCGACAATAGCGCTGAAATTAATCCGTATTCGTCCACTCGGCGCGTTAATATTGGCGCGCGGCCGCTGTAGCAACAGCGCTACAGCGCTTCAACGTTCCGACTAGATTAGCTGCCGCGATGCAACGTTATTGCGCTTCTAATGTAAGCAATAAAAGCGCTGGAAGTGTGCGCACGGCCGCCATTGTTGCTCGGTGATATTTAAATTTCTAATAAAGATGCAAGTTTCATAATTTCGCGTTTAATTTCCGCGTGATGATGTAATAAAGGCGGCTTATGTGAGTTTGATGTTTGAAATAATTTCATGTCTGTTTTAAGTTATATTTTTATTTATTTTGCGGAATAGGCATACGCATACTTACACTTTTTATCCCCGAAGGGCGGAACTAGTAGACCTGTGATTTTGATTATTGTTTACTTTTTCGGGGTTAAAGCTGTCATTATCATTCTATAAAAGCTGTAGGTCACTATGTAAGATAGGGCGACAGGCCACGCTGTGGGGTGTAAACTATTTGCCCATGTTAAAAATGTTTTGACTTATTATCACTCTCTGATAAAAAGAAGCATAAAAATGGAAATTATACACTCATTTGATGTAATGTTTTCTCCCGTTATACATAATCAACCTGTCATTCTATTTTTAAACTCTCCATTCGAAACTCGAAATTTTGCTTACCATAAAGTCCTCATTAAGTTACATGAATAAAAAATAAATAACATGGCTAAGGTAACAGTCATACTGCCTACGTTGAAACAAGTATCTTGCATACACGTCTATTTAGTAGGGAACAATGAACGCGCTCAGCGTTAGCGCCAGTGAATGTCGGTCCAATTCCACAAAGTACCCATTGAATAATCAGTAACTGCCAAAACCGTGCAAACTTTGTCGCCATTCAAGCCGTAAGGGCTGTTACGTTATCTTATACAGTTGCAGTTTGTAAAGGGTGTGCTGATGTTGAATATATTTTTCATAATAAAAATCTTATCGTATTCTTATCTTACTAATTTAATAAAGGCATGTGTTTGGATGTTTCAATACTTGGATACATAATTCTTAATTTAACACCACATAAGTAAAAGAAAAAAAAAACATACACATAGCTCGGATGTTTGTAAGAAGTAAACAGAATAAATGCTGAACGTATTTGGATGAAATTTACTAAATGGATAGATCAGGTTCTGGATATAGGTTACTTTACCCAATAACACGTGTTTACTTTTGATTCTGCGAGCCTGACTTGCATTCATATTTATAAGGCAGACCAGAGTATGTGACAAGAAAGAGAAGGGTTTCAAAAGCCGATGTGTAGAATCTCATCATTGATAACTTTATAATGATATCAATCTACCACGTGACGTCACCGTTACCTCATCAAATCCCGCCTTATATATGACGTCATCACAGTTATTCAGTGATTCAAAAGTGTTAAGTGTTTAAAACCAACGTTAACCCAATCGCGTCAGAAGTGAACTATTAAAAGCCCGGAATATCCTCTAAGTCTGGCAACCCTCACTAGCGGAGTTGTAAAAGCGTTAATCTCGAACCGGATTAGTGAGGTTAGTGATCGACCCCCAACGATATACCGACCATATAAAATTCATTAGCTAAACTAAATGTTCCGTTTTACATTTAAATATTTATATGTTCGGAATCGGTAACTTTCTACAAAAAAACACTTTAGCCTGATTTAGATGGACAAATTATTCCTAGGTATAATCGTTTATTGAATATCTGTCAAACGGCACGTATACGTCAACGCGGGTGAGAATTGCCTCGCCATTGCGCTTTTCGAGCAATAATTGATCCGTCTGAATTAGGCTTTAGGGTATTATGAAAGATTATATTTTTCTGTCTTACAGCCAGGCAGTGGCCAGTGTTATAATCTGAACCAAGATATTTTATAACACGCGTTAATGAGTATGTTGCACCGCCTTTACACTAAGAGTGACGGACAGGTGTTCCAACTATAGCCTGGTTTAATTTATATGACACTTACATACGTAGCACTCGCCTTTTCCCTTTTCAGAGGTAGGCAGAGGTGTATCACACCCACATTTCACCAGCTATGTTAGGTCCCATGTAATAGGGGGTGGGCCTATTGCCTTTTACCGGGCACATTTCCAGACTTCAGGCTTATACTGAGTAGACAAAGCCAATATCACTTTGCCCGACCTGAGAATCGAACCCGGAACCCCAGCACCGCAGTCATACCTATACACAACTATGCCACCGTGGCACTATAAGATGCTTGTCCTAAAAGAAACACATTGGGTCATTTATTTTGGTAAAGAACTTTCATACAGGAGAAACAGCAAAAATATTAAATTTATAATTTTGTGTGGCTTTACTTAATCTACCATTGTTTAGCTTATATTATTAGGTACTAATACCAGCATGAATATTCGATATTCACAGAGAACGCTACACAGAACATAATTTACGCGAGGCATATTATACTTAGTGTTTAATTATACCGAGATACAGTTAGCTAGATTTATAATGAGGGTTCATTTATTTATCGTCTTAACATAAGTAACGCTTGAATGCTTAAGGATTTATTCAATACACGTTTACTTTGCAAAACTAGGCTTTGGAATATATTCTAGGTCATCTAATCTAATAAAACAAATAGCAAAGTAAAGACGCACGCCTCAGAAATAATAAAATACACCGGTCAGAAAACTATTAGGTACACCTGATACCTCGTGAGACCAGGATTCCTTCACATATAAATTACCTGACTTTGTCAGTGGACAACGAAACGTACATTTATCCTTTCATTCGCAATAATCCCGCATATATCCATCCCACTCCAACCTTCATGCATCAAGGGCGCGAGAGCTTTGTAAGCCTCAGAAATGAGTGTTTATTGTTGGTCCTTCGAGCCGGACTCTCGTTCGCGCTATATTTCAACGCAAAAATGCACCTTCTGCGTCGGAGTTAAGAGCTAAGAACGATTTATAGGTTCAGGTGCGTGGATAACCGGTTTATCCGACCGTTATTCTTGTGCCAGATGTAGTTTCAGTTGGAGAACTCTGTGGATTTGTACAATTTGTTTTGACAAAGTACAGTTTCTGCTCAATATATGACATTGCCTTTAAAGTTTTGGGCGGACTTTACTGTAGAATTCCTTTCCTAAGTGTATGATGGATGCAGGTTTAATAATTGAGCACTTCGCATTACGGAAAAAATAACCTTTCGTACTTGCAGGAATGATAATAATTCTGATAAATACTGATTTACATAAAACAACATAATATTGTCTAGGTTTCAGGTATCTTAACTATTAAATTCTTAATGATTTCGTACAGAGTCCACGTCGAACCGACTCTATTTAAAATGAGATAAGCTAAACACGTCAGCTCTCACGCATCAAGCTACTTTTAATTTGTGCCTATAATTATTGGAGGAACAATTTTTTTTAAATAAAATATATTTTATGTTACATCTCGCAATTGCATTTTTGTTATCAATTTAGTTTTGAAGTTCCTTAGTTGTAATTTTTTTGGTTTAAAACAGTCGTTAAATTTTGAGATCGGGTTGTGTTATCCGAGGTCAGGTAAATTTAAGGCACTTATCACATTGGCGAATTGCAACCATATTCAAAGCGAGGCAAAGGCGCTGTGTGATCGTCCGCGGTAATTACTATTAAATTTACCTGACCACGGTGAAACAACACGGGCTAAGTCTCCCAATTTTTTAACAATATCCCATCTTGACGTCTCAACCATCTCCTCGTAGTATCGGAACAAGGCCCCCACGAGAAGCGTCTCCTGAACGCGTTGCTGGCGTCGTACAATACGCTGGAGCGGCCGGTAGCCAACGAAAGCGAGCCGCTGGAGGTCCGCTTCGGGCTCACGCTGCAGCAAATCATCGACGTGGTAAGTGATTGATATGATTGGGGGGTGGGGAAAGGGTGGTGTTTCCTCTTCCGGACTTATTGGTGATCTTTATGGTTAGAATCTTTGAATCTTTTAGTCACTTAGAGAAGAATATTTTCGCTGGGTTTAAAAAACAAAGAATTAATTTGATATATATCATGATATTCATTTGACATGTTTGACAAAAGCTGTTAGAAATTTTGTGTATTAATTTTTCATAGATGAATCTAATTTCTTAAAAACATTATACTCATTAAGTTAAGGTTGATCATAATTGCAATTGTAGTAAATTTAGATAAGGATTTTGATTATTCGTTTTATACTTGAATCATTTATAGATATGGAAGATGAAACAATGCCCGTTACACAGACCAATTTATGTAATTTGTGCCATTCATCTGTCCCAAAATGTGTGCGTGTTGAAACTAAGAGACGATAGATTTTTTGGATACCAATCTTAATTTAAGTCTATACGTCTGTAATATTTAAAATAATGCATTCAATCTGATTAGATGACTTGATGAAACTGTGGTCTCTATATTTTATGGCTTAAAAATGAAATGTCAATTTAACGAATGGTCATTTTTGAAATTAGAATTTGGAATTTACATTTGTTTTTGTATGAAAAATCGGTTTCCAAAAATTGTTTCGTCTCTTAACTCTGCGATTTATGTAATAATTCTTGAAATGGCATCAAAATATTAAGCCCCGATACAGTCCGTCAGCAATATTCAGGCGAATAACAGAGGATAAACATTTGCTTTGCTGTTGTATAATTTGTACTGAACCATAAAGTTTGGAATACAATAATTGTATAATAACAAACGGCTGGTATGTTTTTATAAACAATTTTTATAAACATACCAGTGGTACACAAGAACATTGTTCCGTAGAACCCGTAGTAATTTAAAAAATTATTACCTATTTTGCGAGTATATAAATGAACTGTTCTAAACAAAAGTTAACAAATACTGAATTGTATTTTTTTTTCTCTACATAATGCATTGTATTTTATACCTTGAACTGATTTTGAAAAGAGCAACACTAGAGTTTCTTGCCCGTTCTTCTCTAGTGAGAACTGCTTTCCGAACTGGTGGTAGAGTTAATATTGACGGAATCTAAATAATGTATAACATTTTATGGGTTCGAATAAATCATTTCATTTCATTTCATTTTGAATAATGCCATTCATGATGATTTTTTATATCGCAACTAATTGCGATGTGAAATTCTTTTGTTTATATAAAATGAATGCGTAAATAATTAATTAATTAATTTCACGTAATATTCTGGGAAACATAATATTGCATAATCTAAATAATGTCTGTTTTAGAGCCATCATTTTGTCGAAATTGAAATTAGATATTGAACTTTGGTCGTTCAATTTTAGATTGGCAAGGAGATTTATTGTAGAGCTGTAGAGTCTGTAGTTTCATTATTTGGATGGTCCAATCACTTCGAGCTGGCGTTTCTTTGGCGGTTCATAGGTTCGTATTATTGGCGAATGACATAGGTATTAGTGGCTGACGTATTCTTGCGGTTTTCTTAAAACGTGACAATAATTATTTTCATGCTACCATGTTCAATGTAATCAAAAAACCGGAAAAATATGTCTCTCTTCAGCAAAATACTATATTATGTACTATAATGTGCAAGCGCTATCGGAAATTTCGGGTTCAAAATAGTTACACAAATCATAACCAGTATACCGAAAAATTATGTCGACCGTTAAGAGATACTTTCATCGCATGCCGGTTGACATTTTCTTAGGGATTCACTTCACTTAATATGAAGTCACTTTGCTGAGCACTTAAGAAAAAAGCAGTGTAATTACTGAGTATTATGCGCCTTAACATTTACTGTCTTTACTAATAAACGTAGCATGCACCTGT
This sequence comes from Sphinx pinastri, assembly GCA_947568825.1. Taxonomy (NCBI): domain Eukaryota; kingdom Metazoa; phylum Arthropoda; class Insecta; order Lepidoptera; family Sphingidae; genus Sphinx; species Sphinx pinastri. The sequence goes on from OX387617.1 coordinate 2,415,474, forward strand.
ATTAGTTATAACGTGTTTTGTCTTTCTACTTTGGCACTTAACGTGAGAAAGTGAGACAAAACGTTGTTTAACTATGTCAGATACATTGAAAGGCTATATCTTCCTACGAATTCAGTACAGTGCCATACAGTAATTTGTGTTTGTAACACAAATAAGTTGGATTTGCTGCTCTTTATGAGCAGTTACGACACTATAAGTCGAACAATCTACTCGTAGTTGAATAATATAAATAATTACATAGTAGCAGATGTATTTTACTATTGTAGCAGTTACATTACTGCCCGGTCACACCGGGAGATACCGTAACTGTTTATGTCGCTGCTGGGAGAGTGGGGAGGGGTGTCTTAGTTTGTAATTTGTTTTTGTACCGCTGGGGTTGGACAGTGTATATAATTTGCAACACTCGTAATATGTTACGTTGATATTATTGATAGAGAACTTAAGTGAAGGTAATGTTAGCCTATTACTATTTTAGCATTCATTAAAAAAAATATTAAGGGACTTATAAAAACATTCTAGCAACACTTTAGAGTTTTGTGGCAGGGCATTTGACAAGTAACATACACTCAAAAATATAAAAGAGGCTGCAAACGTGTCCTCGGCTCAGTCGTCATAGATATTCCATAAGAAAGAAACCTACTGTATTCACAGTGAAGTAAAGTGTATCAACCAGTGAATAGTGTGTCTTCATTCAGTAATTTGGGAGGATGTGTTGTGCCAGTGACAAATATTTATGTGGTTAGTGTAGTTTACTGGTGTTTTACTGGTGGTAGATCTCTGATATGTGAGAGTCCGTCTGGGTGGGTACTACCGCAATGTCTATTTCTACCGCCAAGCGGCAGTGTGCATGCACTGTTGCCAGCCAGTGTAAGTACTGGACATAACGCGACTTAACATCTTATGTCTCAGGATGACGAGCGCAGTGCAATGCCACACACTACTTTGTAATTCAAGGTGCTGGATGGTGTTGCTACTGTTTATGGGTGGTCGTATCGCTTACCATCAGGCGTACGGCATGCTCGTCTCGTCATTCAATGCCATAAAAAAAAGTTTCACTATACCAAATATAAAACGAGACCTGATATTAGGTATACATGGACCGCAAGAAATGTTCTAGACTGTAATACATTGCTGACGGTGGAACATGACCCTGCCAGCCAAATTGCCATGATCTTCAGCGAATTCACTAACGAATCTCATGCGAAGGTTTACCTTGTACGAGTTTAGAAGCGAGTATAAATTGAGAATAGTTATAAAAAGAAACTGGACGGTTGGAGCTTGGGTTGTGATGATTTGTTTTGTATTTAATAAATAAGAGTTAAAAAATGTGGATAACAGCTATCACTACTTATGGGATAATTACTGTGAAAAATAAGTCTGATTCGATTGTAAATATAAAGAAACACACAAGGAAGTAAAACAACGTACTACGTTATTTATATTGCATTTTTTAAATGAATCACACACACGAATGTATTTTAAAACATTAAAGCACAAATTCCGCTGGCAACACGAAATTTGATAGAAAAATGGCGGCTAAAAGCAGATTTTACAGAAATCAACAGTGCGCGCGGAAATTGAAACGTCCAGTGGAAAAATTCAGTTGGGGCTGGCAGGGGTGGGGGAGCGCGGGGTCATTGGGGCCAACGAGTCCCGAGCTTCAAATATTTCACTGCTTTGTTAAATGGTCACGGTGGTGCGCATTCCACGGGATATTTTTCTGCTTTTTCTGATTCTTTGTGCTGTGGTTGGAGTGGCTGGCATCGGTGGAATGGTTATCTCTACATAACTCTACCTTAACGTAGCAGAAAAAGGAAATGTGTGAAATGATAAAGTATAAATTATGAATACCTTTTTTGGATCGTTTTGTCGAAAATCTACGGTGATATTATTTATTATGGATTAAGAAAATGGGCCATAAATTGGTTTGCAAGTGATGATAAAAGTTGTTGGAAAAACACAAAACATATTTTGCAATTTTCCCTCTAGAGATGCCAAACGCAAACTTCTGTCTAAAAATAATATTTTATTATTCCGTGTGTGTTCAAAATTAATTCCACGCATCGCGCGACAGCCAGATATCTTAAAAAGCAATCTTTTGAATTCTTTTGAATTCACTTTAAGGCAACGAACCGCCCACAAATGTAATCACAAAATAGACGTTTATCAAAGTAAGAATCAAATTTTACAACCCACGCGTCACGCCTACAAGAACGACCTAACTGAAATTTCATTCATAGATAAGTTAGTGGACTGATCTTATGTATAATGAGCATCATTAACTTTGCAAAAAGGGTAATAGTCTGGAAACTTAAGAATTATAGAATAACAAAATTGGCGAATAAATAAAATGGCAGATAAGTTTCCTTAACAGTATCACTAAATCAGATCAGCCAAATGTCCTTAAAATATGACCCACACCAACTTATCCAAAATTTATTGGAGATCATTACAAAGAAACCAGCAGGCATTAAAAGTTTCAAATTAAAACTTTATGAAGTCGAGGCGCGATTTCATCAGTCAGTGTAGAGATTACAAAAAAGGCGGATTTTGTGGGTGGGAAATCTAAATTTTAATTTGGATTTTAGCGGTTTTATGGCGGCACCAGATGTCATGTTCGCCGCCGATTGCTCGTTAACTTACGGGATTATACATTAGCATATTGTTTTAATTATTAATTTAGATTGCGTAATTAAAAAATGGTATTCGTAGCGTAGCATACAGCTGAAACGTCCAGATGTGACAGATAATCTCCAAGAATGATGATTGTAGTAGTTTGATCGTTGAAAGAACACACAGAAAGTTGGTCACATATTTGTGTGAGGTTGCAATAGACGTGTGGTGTAGACAGCCCAGTAATCGTTCGCTTGAAATCAAATAAAGACCATGGGCTTAGAATGTGACAAAAAAACACGTCACGTCTCCGTTTTGTCTTATTGGGATTGGTTGAGAGACTGACGTATTGGTCTCTCGATCTGAGCTCTCGATCAATCACAAACATCAAAATTAAACGACATCGTTTTACGAGTTGCGTCTTCGTGTCACATTCTAAGTCCACTGAAACGTTTATGCACTCATTTCAAGTACTTTATACCGGATTAAAATGCAGGGATTTTGATTACGTAGCGCTTTTCATTTTTAGTTAGGTGTGTCTTTCTCAAATGACTTGGAAAAGTTTGTTTTGTTTTTTCTGGGCGATGGGTAGCTGTTAACAAAATATCAGCGCATTCCTTTATTAAAACCACCTTCTACTGAATTAATTTCAGAGTGGGACTGTACAGTTCTAGGTTTAAAATACTAGAACCTGTCACGATGTTACATACGTTGGCAGACAAACGAGTAACAATAAAATCCCGAAGCCGCCCGCGTCGCAGAGGCGGCCGCTCGTAAAGTCACGTCAAAAGTTTATGCACTATGCATATTTCACCACCTTCATGCAGCGAAATACAGAATCATAATCATTTTTATTTATATGCTCTTGCATGTAATTCAAGGTAGAACTGCAATTTGTGAAGTCCTTGTGGTATTTCTATGTATAGAAGTCAAGCATATCGCCATATAAGGCTCAAATTCCAATTCCATAACTCATTGTTGGCCAAATAGATAGATTGAATAAAACAAATGACAGAAATAAATTTAAAAAAATACCATAAAATAGGATTGAAAAGGGTTATAGATATCGCCAACAGCGTGATTCTTAAGCGCAGGTCACACAGTCGTGGATACCTCGTACAAAAGCGGATCTGAAGTGAATGCCTTAGACGTTCCCCAGACGGTCTGTGTGAACAATTTCATACTTCAAAATACAAAAAGACGTCGCACCACTTCTTCTGCGTCTGTAAGAACTAAGCTTTAGAACTATGGTACGTTTCATTTTAGATAGTTCAAAAAGTTAAGGTTTTTATATGAAACCGTTAAAGTGAAGACAGGGTAAGCAAAATAGACGCAAAACTGGAAGAAGATGCGTATAAAAAGGATGTTGAGTTTTAGGTGATCTTTATTTTACTTAAATAAATGATAACGCTACTTCGAATTCATAAAGAAAAGGTTGGTTGCTAAACTCTGAAGACAGAAGCGCTTACAATGCTAGGTTAAGTTCCTCATACACGTTTCTCGCAAAATTAAAATGGTGTAGAAGTATTATTAATTATAATTATTATTTTGTTTATGGAACACTAAAGCAGTATTGAATAAGTTATAAAATGGGTAAACTCTTACTTTCTTGATAGTGACGTACCAATTTCTTTATTTTTTATACAATTATTGGTTATTACTTTATTCATTACAATTACATGAATAATGATTAAAAAAACTACGGTATTACACACAAAAAATATCGCAACAACAATGCTATGTAAAATCGTAAAAGCATTATACAGTGCTCTGTTATTCGCCGGAATATCTTTAATTGAGTCATCTTAACGACGCAGCCATAAAGAGGATTATGAGGGCGCGATTATCGAGGGCTGGCGGATATTGTTATTTATTTGCTCATCAATGGATAATTGCTTTGGTAAGAGCATGGACATGGAATTAAAGGATTGTGTGAGTGACAGCCCTATATTTATATTGGAGTGAAGCTAGCATTTAAGCATAAAAAACAAATCCGATGTATTTTTTGCGGACGAAGTAAACAAACGTATCTCATGTATATATTTTAGATTTTGTTTAAATTAAAAAAATAAACACGCCGGAGTGCGTACAGGGTATTAAAGACATTGAATGAAAATATTATTGTAATGTAGAAAGTTTGGCTGAATTAATATTGAGTTAAATGTGTATAATATTGTCTGAATAAATTACGTTGTAATATGATTTAACAGAAAAAACCGTTATTGATTATTATAATAATTGAGAAGGAAATGAAATATAGAGCTGTCACTTATGATATATTCGCAAGAAAACCAGCAAGAAATATACAGGGAATTTCGCACAATCACGCCCAGTCACAGCGAAAAACATAACTGAAATAAGAATCATATGGCAATCATGTTTTTTCGTTCCTTTCTTGCGTCGCCGCGTTCGTTATACAAAATAAGGATGAGAAAAATCAAATCCTGACCACGAACGTGTGGCTTAACTTGGTAAGTTTTAGGTGCCGAGACGGTCGCGTGGCGCGCTCGCCGCTTCATTCGTTACAGTTCACACTGCGCACAATGCACTTTTGATAATATTAAGTTACGTTACTATGTTCACGTTGAGAGCACAGAGCGGCTGCAGCCGGCGGGCGCGGCGTGGTGCGCGGCCGCGGCGATGCTGTGTTGTCCGACATGTTGTACGATAGTGTGTGCCCGCGCGGGCGGCGGAGGGACGGCCATGCGGTCGGGTCCCTCCGCCGCCCTCCGCTCCCATATGTGTGCCCGAAAGGTGTGGTTTAGATCATCTACTGACTGCGCCCTTTTTGTTTTGTTGACATCGTCTTCCCAATTAGGACGAGAAGAATCAGCTACTTATAACCAATATATGGCTGTCATTGGTAAGTGTGATTAAACGCCCGAATTTAAAATTTAACACTAAAATTTCTTAAATCTGTTTTTATGTTTATGTTCACATACTGTTTTTATCTATATTTTTGTTCGTATTACACCTTCTTTGAGTTGTCTCTGTTTTTATTTTTCTTCTTAACTCTTGACTGTTTTGAAAATTGCATAGCATTGTGGAATATGCGGCAGTTTGTTTTTTTGTCTGTTGAGTCTGTATGAGATTGCTTGTTCGTTGGACACTCCTGTTGAACGTTGAACCTTGGACTCGCAGTAGTGATAGTCAGTAGTCCCTACATGCATCCCATCATTCGGACTGCCATTCAGCTGTCATCGTTTTTATTAGTATACAGAACTTAGTGTAACGAACTATAAAACTCATGTACATGCGCGCAATGTGAGGGTAAGTATGCATTGACATGTCGCAATCAGAATTACATATTGTATACATGTTTATCAATAGTAACTGCCGTGTACGCCGCAATGCATTTAACAATATGTACTAATGGTTGACGTTAATGAATCTGATATGAATATAAACATCAAAAGCCGTTTGGCAAATTAAGGTCTCATAAAATGTGTGTACATATTAATAATGGGTGCTAAAGCTCGGGTCAATTGGAAGTGACATATTGAAATATGTGAATGACAGTACTGTTATAATATGTTATAATTGTTATAAGTACACTGTAAACTAAATTTGCACATTCCGGGAGTCCGCTGTTACGTTTATTTTTTGTTTTCGCTGAAATCCTGAAACGTAGTATCCTTTGATTCTTTGCATGGTTATGCTATGTGAATTCTTATAACTGGAGCAAAATCCCTTTGGAATTGGGAAGAACTGTTTACCACTGAATGTTAGTTTGCCTGCAGAAAAATAATAGGTTACATAAAAACTGGTATATTGTATTATTTCAATATATTTTAAAAATATACTTCACATTCGAAATTTCATTCGATTTTATATGTATTTTGTAATAAATAAATTGTGCACCGAAATTAAAATTTTAAAATAAAGCCATAGACAACCCATTTTGTTTTGTTTTATGTTCAAAAAGAGTTTGATTTATGTTTTTCCCGAAATTTTATGTTGATTTAGTTTTGTTTTTAATTTTATCGATAAAAAGAGAATATAAAATAAAATATAGCCTCATATTTACTTTTGATGCTGGCCGTAAGTAATTTTCATAGACAACAGAACGTAGAGATTCTTTTTTTAAATTCCGGCATTAAAGGTACGTATTTGAGGTGTGTTAAAAAGTAATTATTTTAGCATTTACCAATACGGCAGCTTATACATCCGAACAGTAGAAACCCTACAGAACCTCGGTTGTATCAAAAACTTGCGGTGTTATTGTTAGAATGAGATTAATAGTGATAGCTGTTTAGGATAGGTGAAGTGAACCATTAGCATGGTTTTTATTTTGCATGATTCTGCTTTGTATGTTATCTGTCTGTAGATATGATTACTGTAGGGAGGAAAATGCATGTTAGGTGGTAGGATTATGTAAGAGCGCGTTTGAGTTGGTACATTGTCTATTACTGCAGCGAAATAGTGATGTGCAGTTTGAAGAGGATTGCAGTGCTACGCAGTGTTTTATTTTTCTGAGTTCTGCTTGTAACTTTCCTGTTTATGGACGGTTGTAGCGCTTAACAACGACCAGTGGCTTGCTCGTCTCGTCATTATATTCATGTTGAAATTTACATTAATAATTATTGTTTATAATGTAATTTTCCTCTCTATAGTGTAGATTGATGTTGTTTGTGTGTGTTTCTATTAATGAGGTCTTATATTATTGTAATATGTTAATATTTGTTCAATGGGTTGCAATCCAAGAACATTCAGATCTGCAATTGCATTGCGCAAATTGTTACATATTATTTTTCTTACGTCTCTTATTTATAAAACGTCTTTTTTGTGTTTCCTCTTGTAATTTACTCACAATTATTTTTTTGTGATATACGTAAATATACAAAGAAAATAATAAATTACTCTTTTCATAAATTTGATGCTATATTCTACCAATTTTACCACTAAAAATTTTATCTGAATGAAAAACGCTTGTTTGCCTTACGTTTAAAATAAAATCCCTTGATACCAGAGAACTAGTACGGATTAGTTCAAAACTGATGTAAAACACTAAGAGAAACCCGGCCTACATTTACGAACCGTCTGTAACTATTAGCAAACTTGTAATTGTAGTACAAGAGGGGACATAAAGTGAGATGTAAGAGTGACATCAGCCCGCGTCTACAGAGCCGCCATACCGGCTATCAAGTTGACAGTTGCAAGGGCCCTCCAATGTTCATATCTGCGAGATATTACAGTTAAGTTGGACGAACAACTTTCGTAATATTGCTAGAGAGGGTACGAAGTTTGCTCTTTGTAGGGCAGGGTTGCCGGGTTAATCGTGTAGTAAAAACAACGGTTGTGAAGTTCATTCGGTTGTTTTTGTTTCTGGTTAAAAACAATTATGTAAAGCGATTGCTCTATATAATCAAAAGTATATATTGAAAAAAAAAATACAACACTAAAATTATTAATTTATTCTTTTCTTGCAGTAAATTATACGTAGCTAAACAATAAAAACCACTAGGCTGTGTCATACACTTCCGTTGCCCAAAAAGAACAAAATAAAAAGTTTTCAATTTAATAAATGGCATCCATCGACACAATGATGCATCAACTATTACGTAATCAAATGATTCTGGCAGCCCTGCGGTAGGCTTTATTTCCTATCTAAATGGAGGATAACATGGCTGTCGTTATTGTAGTCGGTCTGGCGGCTCTACAGGACAATATTGAAAGTTGTAAAAGCGAATGTGTCGCGTGTGGAATCGGTTGCGATCGTTTTAGAGGGAATTTCAAATTGTGTAACCTAATAAGTATAATGTAAGTTGTGGCAATTTTATTGTATTCTTGAATGATTTATAGAAATTATGACTTATTTTTGAGCCCTGATGTACAAAATTGATAAACAGTAATCTATAGTTTATTTATTACTAGCAAAAATATAACGACATGGAACCGTAGCCGTATTCACTTTTATATTTTGAATATTGTCCTTACTTACATTTTATAAAATCTACGAAGGCTTACACGACACGTTACTAAGCCGATTTCAATGTACTTACAAGGATTAAGTCATAATTTCATATTCTACCCAGGTTCATTAAAATATAAAGAATTCAAAGCAGCCTAGACCCCGGTCGTAACCACGAAATCTTGTAACAAATGTAGACAAAGCCCCTTTGTAAATTTCAGTCGGGATCAAAGATTTTGTATCCCTTTAATGTTTTTTTTCCATAATTACCCGCACAGGTTACTATATAGTCTACTAGACTATATAGTCAATACCTGACGGGTTACCATAAACAATTTAATGGTAACTCGTGCCGTTTACGATGTTAATGCCCGATAATGAGGGGACACCGTTTGGCAAACATTGGTTATTGTTTACAAACATTTGGTTTCCCATAATCCGTGTGAACATTGTGCCAATATTGTGATAACACCGTTATGTGACTTAATTTTGTACCGATAGCGCTACGTGTCTTAACATCTATGTTATCTCTATAATCTATGGGGCTTTGTTGGCTCGTAATTCGTAAATGTTTGTGTAGCGCAAATGGAAATATTTATACAAAATAATGCGCTTCGTATTTGGGTTAGTAAGCAAAAAATAAAACTAAAAAGATGCAAAGAAAAATTACTCCGTTTTTCCGCTTTGACGCTCTAAAAACAAGTAATGTTTCCTATATTATCTTACACAAAAAACTTATTTGCGTATGTATTTAAAAACAACCATAATTAAATAACGACTCTGTTATCGTCAAAGAATAACCTTTTTGAGGACCTAAGACAAAACTGTCCCATTTAATTAAGGGTCATCTGTCTAATGAAGGGTCAAAAATGACAGAAGTCCTCAAATAAAGGAAGTAGAATAGCGAGGTTCAAATTAACGCCGCTTTATACCGCGTCCAATGCTGAAGGCCGTGAAGGGTTGAACAGAATATAAAATTATGACAAAGGAAATTTACTTCATTGTTGAAATCGACCGTAAAAACGACACGAGCACGCCTTCATTGTTCAAATTTACACTGTCGAGCAAAAATATTAGTCCATTTGTTTAAGCCCGTTTGGGCGAATAGTGCGGGACGGCGAAGGCTCTTTGGCTGCTTTTTGAATATTATAGCACAACTTTTTTGCTGCTTGTACACACATGTGTAGTCTTTAAACACATCTGTACACTATCACAATGTTCTTTAACTTTGAAAATTTTTGCTCGACGGTTTATGTTTTGTTGTATATTAAATTCGTTTTATATGTGACAGGAATGGAATGACTACAACTTGAGGTGGAACGAAAGTGAATACGGTGGTGTGAAGGATCTAAGGATAACACCAAACAAGCTCTGGAAACCGGACGTCCTCATGTATAATAGGTGAGAATGTAGACGAGAGTTAGGTTAGGATGGGTTAGGATTGTAGGCAATCATATTGATTTTTAACAGTTTATACAGTTAATTGAAATATCAGAAGACTCTTTAGTTTTACTTATCTTAACTTTAAAAAATATAGGTGTACATAGATTATTATTCTCTTTAAATGATTGGTCGAAGATTAGATAATTTATGACCAAAATTTGTGTAGAATTAGTAGCAAAGTGGAATATAATTCAATAGGAAATCTCGAAAGTTATTAATAATGTAAGTTACGTGATGTGAATGAATACTTGAATGTCCGAAGATCAAAAAGTAATCATTTTAACAACTTGAGAGTTTAGTTTAACTTACTTTAAGTAATGATAAATTGATAAACTTAATAGATATGGAATCCTAAACAATGGTGTCTAGATTTTTATGTTACGACCTTTTTATAGATAGTGCAGTTGAATTTAATGTAGTTTACTCTGCTATAGGCGGCTGTAAAAATACCAGGTGGTCTGTAATTACTTCACCTTTACAAAGGTTAATTGTGCTGATTGAGATAATTGGAGGGGACTCGGGAAACAAAAGATTTGGTAAACACTTATTACATTAGCAGTGTGACCCAACAAAGTTGGGTTTGTTCGTTGGTGTCTCCCTGGTCTTCGTTTAATGTCAATTCAAAAGTTAGCTTAAATTATGTACTTTTAATTATATTTCTATGAATTCCCACTCAGTTTGGAGTATTTGCTGATGAAATAATTTTATCTATTCAAATAATGTTTTACCTTTGTGTCCGAAAATGTCAAAATGATACTTAAAATGAAAGAATGGTATTATTAGTAGAGAAATTCAAGAAATTACTAATGTTTTGTTTCAGTGACTTTTTGTTCCAAATAGATCTGCTGTCAAAAAATAGGCCATGTTCGAAAAAATTACATTTTTTCCTGTATCTGAAATTACGCTTTAATATAAATCGTAGAAAATTTCAATTGTATTCTACAAGTAATCCGCCATTTTGACTCATTCCGATGAGTCGCCTTCCGGGGTCAACCGGGTACATCCAGTAAGACACGCCCTGTATTTTTTGGCGGCTATCGAGGTACACAACGTCTTCTGTTAATTCCGGTATTCATATTTGAATTGCGTTACGCAATAAGTAAAGATTAATAATAAAGACAATACGCATCGTGAGATAACTATATAATTTGAATATTGCCTAAATCAGGAATACAAATAATCAAATGTAATCAGAATTTTGGTATTATTGTCTATCTACAGAGATTAACCGGAACACCGGAATTTTGAATCAAAGTAATTCCGGACAAATATTGTAGGGAGGAAAATATTCACGATTTGTAAATTCCAACGGCAGAAATTGGCTTGTGTTGCAAATTGGCATCTGTTTCATATAATTACTTCATCTCGCCGGGCTGGTGCCAGTATTCTACGCAATTCCAGATTTTAGCACTTTTCGTGCGAGATTTTGTTAGAACAGTAATTATGGTAATAGGAATGTTAACTGTTACTATATTTATATTATTTTCTAACTGATGGAAATATTGACGATTATAAATCGAAATTCTATTGCTAAGGTTAACTGTCTCATTTTAGGGCTCTATGTTTTGAATCTTAGACAACATGATGGCGGACTGCAATTTTCGCAGAATAATTTCTTTTATCTTAAGATATAACACTAAAAACGAAACATGTGGGGTGCGGAACTCTATCTTACGAGTCCTACTTGTATTCAGTTTTTTACTAAATTTCGAATAATTGCCATTATGCTATGCATCTTTATAATCAGGTACAAACATCCAAGATTCCTCGTACCTCGTAATCGATATCGCAATGAAGGCGGGTGGTGAAGAGGCAAGAGGCGATTAGGGGAGAGGAGGGCTTAGCCTTAGGACCATTGCATTAAGACGACCATATCATGATTAATTTAAAAGAATTATGGTGGAATTAAGTGGACGATAGCCTAGTTGGGAACGGAACCCACCTCTGAGTTTTCGAAGTTATGTGTGTATTGTTTATTAATTATCGTTCGCTTTAATGGCGAAGGAAAACATTGTGAGGAAACCTACATACCTGAGAATTCTCGATAAGAATTTCGAGGGTATGTGAAGTCTGCACATCCGCACTAGGCCAGCGTGGTGGACTAAGGCCTAAACCCTCTCAGTAGTAGAGGAGGCTCGTGCTCACCAGTGGGCAGTATATAATATAGGGCTGATATTATTTATATAAATGGTGGAATTAGCCTTGTTTCGTTATTTATTATCAAGAGTAATTTAAAGTTTCTCGATAGATTGTATTTAAGGATCTCATAAATACAATCCACTATGAAAACATGCAAATTTCTTAAACTTTGTACTGGTGGTACGATAATTCCGATCCGCCCGGATGTCAACCACCGTGGTTTTAAGGTGTCCACATAAATGTGTTGCTCTCCAGAATCAGCTTGTGTATGCCGAGTTCAAACAGGCCGGCATAATTAAGTCGACTGGGGAGGGGCAATCCTCTCTCGTCAGTAGACACCCTACCTGGACCCTACTTCACTTATAATCACGTGCAGTGTGGGTCACCTGCCGTGGCTGTATAGAAAATCTTACTTCATTTAGATGGATATTAAAAAAAAACGTTTGTGTTAATCTTTATAAACGTTTGAAACACATATTCCTACACTAGAATATTATCCACTATGACCAGATTTTGCAGAAATTTAAACTTAGTCATACCCAGATTAAAAAGAAATTACTAGTTAGTAAAATTATAATCTAAACGTTGTTTATCGTAATGAAACACATCACATTCACATAGTAAAGCGTTAATATCGTTTTAGTGTGACAATTAACTCATTTCCATGAATATGAATATTATTCTCACTAAGTTTAATAATGCCTAGTTAGTTAGTTCAAGCACAAGCTTATATATTCGAAGGGGTAAGCGGAGACGCACTTTGTACACCAATACTTTGCCAAATTTATTTTAGATCCATGGTATGTTAACGGGCGCCAATTATAATATTTGGTACAATACCTGGTCTATTTGTGTTTATTAAATCCAAAAAGGCTATTTTAGTTATTCGGCTTGGAAATCGAACCAAGAAGAAAATAATTTAGATAATAAGGTCAATAGTTAATAAATGTATGCCAATACTGTCTTCTTTTCTCTTTAGTATTTGAAATCTTGATATCGGTGATTTAGTAATTAACTAGTTCCCACGAAAGCGTGATGCTACCTTAAATCTTAACAACTAATTTGCCAAAAACAGAGTAAAATATGCTCTAAATCGCCTCTCATAATGGGAATAGCCCACTTCAGTAAAAGACATATTGGTTCCCAGCCAACATCTAAACAAATTGTTAAATAACATCAACAAGTAGAAATCAAGATGGCCGCCAAAAAACAACTGGCCATTACGGCGGCCATTTTTATGATGACAATAAAATTAATAAATTTGAATAATGCTGGATAGTTAAAATGTGATGAACTGTATCCGTGGGGGATGTCTGGCGTTTTGCCAGAATATTCCCGAATACAGGATGTTTTATGTCTCAAACACGAGGTGTTTATTACAGGACTAAGGGCAGAGGTCGCCCTCATCGTCGCCGAGCTGCCTCAATAAATGCGACAGTACTTTGAATCCTTCCTTGATTTAATGCTAAGCGTAAAGTGCTATTTCACTGTTTTAGTTAGACATTAGTGTGCAAAATTGTATCCAATTTTGTGAGCTAAAGCGGGAACTGTTGCTGGTGCGAGGACACTCGATATGTTTTGTAACTTGATGGTGTAAAACCTGTTAAAGTTCATTCTGGTGACTTGCATTGCGGTTGCATTCGTCGGAGTATGCACTTACATCTAGTAATTCAGGAGATAGTAACATAGGGGAGGTCGCAAGTAACTTCTAAAATCGTAATCATAAATAAGTATCTTGCGAAAATAAAAAGCGCTCTAGACTCTTGAAAATTTCACAATTTATTACATGTTTACGACTGTCATGCGTCAGTAACAAATAAATTTCCACTCGGAAAGTGTTGCTTTTTTTTAATTCGACTAGACATTCGACTTAGGTCGTTGCATCCATATTGTATACAGTATCAAAGCAACTCATACACGCAAGACTGCGTAACACCGCCTCAAATTACTTTGTAGCAGAGCTTCACTGCACCGGTCTTCAGCCAAGTGTGTGGCAGACGTTTGAGCCTCTGAATAGTCCTTTGTGTCTTATGGCATCAATCGGTTGACGCGTCGGTGGCAATTGCAAAACCTTGGATTAATTTCCAAACTAAATAGATCGGGGATAGAGAGAGGGAATGTAATATTATTGTGTAGGTATTAATAGTTATGAGTTTAAGAAATTCCTAGCATATGAATTGGAATAGGTTTTATGTTAGGACAACATAGAATATTGTAATAACAAAAAATCAGAGTATTTTTCGAAAGTATCGCTGGAATTCGCAACGCGCAAATGTATTGCTTTAAAAATAATTTTGAAGACTGCTGCTTGTGCAGTTATTTTTCGAACATTGAAAAATAAAAGGGTACAGTGAACTCTTTCTCTTTATCTGAGCGGCCCGTACGTAATTTGTGTGCTATAATTGATTATAGTAAATAAATTCTATACTCAAATCATAACAATAAATAAAATCCCACAAGAATAATATCCGGGATAAAATCTCCACTTCATTCGTATAACTGTATTGCATTTCTGTACATATCATAAAGCAGTAGAACCGGTGTGTCTGTACATTTAAAGAAATGTGATAAAAAAAAGGGGGTGACTATAGAAAAGTAATGGAAAACAAATCAGCGACTTTTATAATTATTTTCTGTCTGTCAGTTTTACTGATTATTTGTTACTGCACATTTCCAAAATTACTGAACGGATATCAATAAAATATGGCACACGGGTAGATCATGTCCTGGATTAACACAGGCTACTTTCCCGGGAAAATAAAAAGCGGGACTTTTATCCCGGAAAATCATTTTCACGCGGGCAGAGCCGCAAACAAAGGCTAGTACAATAATATACATACATACATACATATACACTCACGCCTTTAATCCCCGAAGGGGTAGGCAGAGGCGCAACTAGTGCACCCACTTTTCGCCGTTATTCCGTCCCATGATGTGATAGGGGGCGAGCCTATCGCCATATCGGGCACAAATTCCAGACTCCGGGCTGACACTGAATTTTAAAAAACCCAATATCACTGCCCGACCCGGGAATCGAACCCAAGACCTCAGCATTGCAGTCATACCGTAATACAACTACGCCACCGAGGCAGTCAATAATATAACATTTAATGTAAAAGCTTCTGTCCCCAGTGTAAAGCACTTTATCGGACGGAGCTTTAAAATGGCCACAAATACACGTAAATAGGTTTAAATGGGCATGCTGGACTAAAGCCAGCTAAAGGCATGGTTTTGGGCACATTCAATTTGTTCACTAATAGTTTTGTGTTGTTTGAATTATATCTAGTGTTTGTGGTTGGAATTCTATTACTTCCGTGCAGAAAAGGCTAAGGAATTTGATCAATCGATCAAGATGCTTTTATCGGTATAGCATTAACGTTATTCCGATTACTGGATAGATAAAAAACATGAGATAGAATTTATTCTTTAAAACGGTTCTTAAACAGCAAAAAAAGTTATTTTTATTGAGAAATGTCTTTTAATCCTCATCCAAATTCTAACAAAAATATATAAGATTATTTTATTTGTACCCGAGCCAGTTATTGCGTACTTGAGGCCATAATATGAAATAATAGGGGAAAAGGAAAAACAACGACTTTCTGACATGTTTGCTCAGTTTGTACGAATCAAAAGGATGTTATTGTACGCGGGATAATGTTTGGTAAATGTTGTGACAGATAGAAATAACTAGAATATAAGTTTCTGAAATAAATGCGAGAGATTCCGACTGTAAATGTAATTTACGTTATTTCTCACCGTGGGGCGACGAAGTGAAGTCATTTCTTTACATTTTATCTTTTTCTATAGTTATTTATTAATTTCCGATGACAACCAATGATGCCTTATGTTTTACGTGATTCCAACTTCTCATAAAAACCTTAAATTCTATACGAATGTATGTGTTAGGTACTGGTGATAGGTTTTTTGTATAACACCGGGTAGAGGCCATCGTACACCAGGTGTAAACCCGCCATAGTGGACTACGTAAGGGTGTCGCGTTCCGAGATCAGCCTGTGTATATCCGGCTTTAAATAGGCAGGCATAATTGCGTCGATAGGCGGGGGAAATTCATCTTTCATCAGTAAATACTGTCTGGATCCCTTTTCGTTTACCGATAATTACAGGTGCAGGGGGTAAAGGAAATGTCCAAAAACGCGCCTAAAATTCTAATCAAGACAGTTTATATATATTTGGATAGAACTAAAAACTAGCCTTTTATAATAAATCGTTAAATTTTAAAGACCTCCGATTTTGAGATTTATGTAATTTTATTTTGCTTAAAAACTACAATTAATATGAACGTTTTTAAAAAAGTTAGTTATGAATGGAGGGGTCTAAAAATATTTTTTTTAATGCAGCCAAGATCCATATTTTGCCCCTTTAATATCCTTAAAGCTTGAGTCTGGTTTGATTTTGAGGCCCAGCACCCATACAAAAAACGGACATCGTATTAAAAAGCAAAGGAATAGTGAATAGGGAGGAGAATGGGGTGTTTCGATCTCGGGAAAATTGTCACCAAACGAACCGTAATGTTGACTGCCTCGGCGGCGTCGTGAATTGCGGTACGACTGCAACAGCTGAGGTCTCGGGTTCGATTCCCGGGTCGGGCAAACTAATATTGGGTTTTTCTATTCAATATCAGCCCGGGGTCTGGAATTTGTGTCCGATATGGCGATAAGCTCGCCCCCTATCATATTATGGGACGGAATACGAATGGTGAAAAATGGGAGCACTAGTTACGCCTCTGCCTACCCCTTCGGGGATAAAGAGCGTGAGTGTGTGTGTGTGTGTGAACCGTAATGTAGCAAGCTGTCTTGTCACTTAGTTTTTGTGAGACTTGTAAACCTGATCGAGTCCTCATTCATACTATTAACAAGTATTATAACAGCACGGTTCAACCATTTTATTACATCAGACTGCCAATTCTTTCATGTGACATGTGGATATATTATCATTTAAAAATAACGTAGTGTTTGTGCTTATCTATAGATATTTTATTACGCGAAATAAAACACAGGCAGTATATATTTTAATGGTTATTGGTGGTGATAGACGAAACTTGGGTATGGTATGGTATTGGTGGCTGGGTATACCAGCCAAACTACTATTCGACAAAACATCGAAGTCTATTCTACTTGATAGAGTTTTAAAGTCTTAGGGCCATCAGCAAATCAAATATTTAGGAGCCAAATGAAAAATAGGTAAATCACGAACGGATTTTCCGACCGTACTAAAAGATTCAAGTTGGAACCCGAAATTTAATTCCTTCATATAAAATTGACGATAAATCTTGTTGGGTTCTGTTTGACATTGGTGTTGGGTCCAATGTTTGGCGACGAGCCAAACCGCCGGCCAACGTTCGATAATAAGGGCTTTTAAATCTCTTTGGAGTTCGTCTACTACTTAGCGGCATCGTGTTTACCGACTGCCAGCCGTTAGCCGTTCGTTGGTTTCTACGAAACCCCCCTTTACCCCTTTTTAAGTTTGAGCCAGGCTAGATTTTGAGGTCCAGCACCCATAACCTCCTTTGAATTAACTTTGTCACAGAATAATAAAGCCATGCGTCCCCTGATGAATATAATAATTGGATAAACTTGGAATGTAATTTTGCATAGGTTTAAATAGCACTATAATTACTTTTGATGCGACCTGTTTCAAAAGACCCATTAACGCAACCTCATTAAAAGTTAAATTGGTTAATTTTATAGGTTTGGATGGAATGGAGGTATTAATCGTATTGTAATTATAATTCTATTTGGATATACAAAATTCATCTATTTTTGTATGTATTTTGTATTTACACTGACCATATTAATTATGTGTTAATTCGTATATTGTATGTATATATTACATATAATATACGTGCCTGAAGAGACAAAAGTCTTCAATCAATGTGTGTTACCAGTGATGACATATGGCACTGAGACGTGGCCTCTGACTATGGGCCGCTTAAGACGGCTCACGGTCACTCAGCGAGCTATGGAGAGGGCTATGCTAGGTGTTTCTCTACGCGATCGAAGTCACTGATATAGCCCAGCGGATTAGCAAGCTGAAGTGGCAGTGGGCAGGGCACATAGTTCGAAGAACAAAAGAGTTCTCGAGTGGATACCACGTACTGGCAATCGCAGCGTCGGCCGTCCACCTGCAAGGTGGACGGACGACTTAATAAACGTCGCAGGAACACGCTGGATACGGGCCGCTTTTGACAGGTCCGTCTGGAAAGCTTTGGGGGAGGCCTATGTTCAGCAGTGGACGTCATGTGGCTGATGATGATGATGTATATATTTTCATTTTCTATATATTATTTATATTTAATGTCCGTATCTTCCAATGCTACTAAATGTTATTTCTATCAAGCACTTTGGTTAAGCAATTTTGACTACGACATTGCAATCTCCTTATTCCTAAAAAATGACTAACGCAAAATTATTGCAAGAGCGACCCTAAAATTACCGAGCATCATTAACCGTTGTCTTTAACAACAGCTTAAACTGGCCATCTTATTTCAATAACCCTCAAAAACGTCCGTCGTTGTGAGTCAACCCTTAATACAGATTTGCTGGCGGGCCGCCAGCCAACGGAGTGGTTACAGCGACACGTTCCCATCCATGAATACTACATAAAGTACCCCGGGATACTTTTGTTGCTCGGCACACGGCCCGCGGCATCGGCTCCTATGAGATTTTATCTCGTTTTTATCACACCGCTCGAGCGTCTTTACTTTTATTGTGTTATAAAAATGTGGACGTTTGCAACTACGCCTTTGAAGTGTTAACTGAGGAGAGCAACGCGTGATAGGTCAGTTTGCGGTGATATTTAAAATTTGGAATTTGTTTGTTCTATGACGTCGATAAAATACATCATTATTTTTAAGAATTGTACTTTCCAATTAATAATTTAATTTAAAATTTAATAATAATAACATGAAGTTTTTAAACTCTACCATATCAGTCTTGAAATTCCCAACTTGGTACAAGTCATAAAAGTATTCCAACATAATGAAAGAATAATATCTAGAGTAACTAACCTCCCAGATATCGACTATTTCAAGCTGCGAATTCTACATAAAACATGTACGCGAAATTGTATTAAAATAGTGTTGAATCGTGTATAACAAGGTCCCTCGGGAGTGCTTTGTGTTTAGCGGACTCATTTCTAACTCCCGAACTAGTCGAGAGTGTAAAACGAAATAATTCGGTACATTTCATCGGCTCGTCTATTTCCCAGATGGCGCTTTATGTAACTTTAGCTTTAAAAGGGATTAAATCAGCGTATTTGTAACATTTACTGAGCTGACGTGATATCTCGTCTAGGAAATGCGAACGTGATATTCCGTTTTGTTAGTTTATGGACGCAAAGTTAGCGTAAATAGTTCTATTTCTGTTT
The DNA here is from genome assembly GCA_947568825.1 of Sphinx pinastri. Classification (NCBI taxonomy): domain Eukaryota; kingdom Metazoa; phylum Arthropoda; class Insecta; order Lepidoptera; family Sphingidae; genus Sphinx; species Sphinx pinastri. The sequence goes on from OX387617.1 coordinate 2,434,966, forward strand.
GTAGTCGTCGGCAAATATCCCGACAACCTAGTGGATATGTGAGTTTCTTTTCGCCTACAAAAATAATAATTATTAATGCCTTTTTATTTCTTCATATTTCAGTAATAGCTGTGGTAATAGCTATAGTTTATTCTGGATATTATAGACCCATTGGAGAGACAAATATACGAATTCACAATATTAATAAAATGTATGGTGATAGAACGTCTTTGGCTTTGGTACAGTGGACAAAATCATCACAACCCTATCCATTCGTATGGAAAAGGACTCGACGTTACTATATACGACAAAAGATCGCTAATTACACCTCATGGGGATAATATTTTATTCCAGAATGAAAATGTCCCGTAAAATAAGGAACTCTGGACATTTTTTACATATAAAAAAAGGTTTTACGTTTTGTTAGGGCGACAATGATTTTTTATTATTTATTTTTTAATTATTTTTATTTTATGTTAACATAACATTATATTTAAGTAACAATATGGGCAGCCGACGCATACCACCAGGTGAACTTGGTAGTCTCACCAAAAAACAAACATCATGCCTTTATCCAAGAAGGGGTAGGCATAGGTGCTACCAGGGCACCAACTTTTCGTCGTGTGTATTCTGTCTCATGATGTGACAGGAGGCGAGTCTATCGCCATATATGGCACAAATTCTAGACACCGGGCTGATACTGGCCAGAAAATCCGACATCACTTTTCCCGATCCGGAATTCTCATTATTCGGTTGTATAAAGCTTCGAGCACAACCTTAAAAACGAATCCTAGTATCCTCTTTTCGGCTTGAACTACAAAAATTTCCAATCCGCATATCTTTGTATAAAAGAAATATATATTATCGTTATAAATTGCAAATTCAATAATTAACTTTCTCAAGGTCGATAGTCCAATATAATGAATTTTATTATTTTCTAACACTTTAAGCCTATTTGAGTTTAGCTTATATTGGACTCTTAAAATATCTATCATAGAAATCGGATTTACTTGATTAAACTAGTTCAGCGTTGTTTGAGTAATAATATTAGGTGAGTGGCATCCCGAATTATGCTTTTATTGGGTCAAAGTTGTCAAAAGTAAAATGATATGACAAGGACACAGTCTCAGAGACGAGAGTATTGCATAAGAAATGCTGTATAATCCAATAATATTTTTTTTTTCACTTATGAATTAGCTTTATAATTCAAAATTTTGGATGATTATGTTGTTACTACTGTTTATAGACAGTATTGAGGCATATCATAAAACGAGCTGCTGGCTCGTCTAGTTATGGTTGTATAAATGTTAAATGAATTTTAAATTATTTTATAAATCCTAACCAAATCAGCACAGTTTTTAATTTCTTAAAAAACTCTCATCTTTTTTGTATCTCTATATATTTAATATTTATTATCGGCCTCGATAAGGTATTTAATATGCTTCACTTAAAGTTTATTTTACATTAAAACCAATAATGTATTAAAAAAAAAACGAAATCAAACGATTTTTATTTACCAGCACCACATATTTGTTTGCAAAATTTTTTCCTTTTTATTAATTAAAATAATGTATATAACAGCTATTTTCAGATAATGTGACAACACAGTAGGAGATACGCCCGAATGTGACGATTGGTACTTAATTTTTTTTGTTGATTTTTAGTTCAGCCTCAAGTAACAATCGTTCGCGTGGAATATATCTCCTACTAGTGTTGCCACCGCATAAAATAAAAATATAAACGTACATGGCACGCTAGTCGCTGATTTGAAACACCACTGTCATCGTCTCGTCTGTCAAACTTTGTAACTGGCAACACTGTTCATTCTTTCAATGTTGACAAATGATGAAAGGGCGAATGCCGCAGTCTGATTAGACGAGAAGATGATGTCACGCTGTTAGTGGTGAACTCTGTTTCATCAATAACAGTTTAGTATTAACTTAGTCCCAGATGAATCCAAAGCACTAAATACAATAAATAAACGCTTTAAAGCCGCTTTGACGTAGATAAACATAAACCATAAAGTCGACATAATCTTTTCCATAAACCAATAAACAACCACAGATCTATCACTAAACTTTATTTTTCTTTCATTGTTATCTTTACACTGATGCTTTTTAAACGTTAAATTAATACATAAAAAGATTTTAAGTTTAAATATTAATTACAAACGGTTTAGAGAAGTTTTAAACAAATTTCCGATCAGAATATCGTTCCAGGCAACATTTGTTAGCTATGGATTTGAGAAGGGTCAGTTTGTTCGAGTTATTTGTTACTGTAAATTTTCCTTGTTAATTAATCTATGGTATCGTTTTTGGAGCAGCGTATTTAAATCGGTAGCAAAGTTTTTGGAAAGCCAACTGTCCGTCGAGGACGGCGACCGTATTTCAAATTTGAACCATATTTCGCTGGTAGAAAGTTCATTTCGAACTCAAAACTAAACTGGCTTGTCGAGTATAATGACTCCGCACCTTTTTAAAAATGGAATGCTCGAACGATCGGTAGTCGATTGTTCGAAGGACGTAGTCGATGTTCAGGATGAAGATGTTGACGAGTTTTTTATTGGTACCATAGTGCTGACGAAGGTTTTGACGGGACATACCAAACCAACGTGGTGGTCAGAAACAACGGCAGTTGCCTGTACGTGCCCCCGGGCATTTTCAAGAGCACATGCAAGATAGACATCACGTGGTTTCCCTTCGACGACCAACACTGTGACATGAAGTTCGGTAGCTGGACTTACGATGGCAATCAGGTATAGCATAGCTTCGGTTAGATTTTATTACAATTAGCTGCTGGTATGTGAAATTGTGGGATTCGTTTTGCCACCTCTTTTACAAGTTCTTAAAATCGATTTCAAAATAATGTTGGAAAATATAGATAATTATTTACTTGATAAAATCGATACTTACCACGTTAATCGATAGTTTTTGAGGTCGATTAGAATGCGTCAAGAGTTGGTAAAAAGTATTTCACGTGACCTGGAAAGCATGTTTCAAATGTTCATGACAGATAACTTTTACATTTTTAATAAATTTTCATATAACAGCAGCTATGTATCGATATATTTAAGAATAGATATAAATCGTTTAAGCTAGGGCGTTAGGAGTAGGGGGAATCAAGGGAACCATGTGAGGAAACCAGAAGGATATCTTTTACTATCCCAAAAGTTTTGTATGTACTATTTTGCATGGCGCAACACAGAAGCACTCAAAAGAAAAAAATATAGTCACAAACTTTACTTCTATACTGCCATACGGATGCGCCTTAAAACGCATTTGGGTCTAGTATTTAATTAGAATAGAGCATGAACTTGCGCGAAAGTAATTTCTCATCCAAAAGGTGACAAAATTCGTGTTAAAATTACTTCTGCGCTTGGGTGGTTATTTTGTTCAGCAAGATTTTTTCACGTTGTAGTATTGAGGGCTGGTTTTATTTTTTTGATAAGTATGTTCAACATTTTTGGTAACAATGTAGTTTTAGTTTCATATTTTTTTATTATCTTCCGCATACTTGTCCATTACTGATTTAGATACACTGTCTATGTAGTTTGGTATAGCATCTACTCCAAATATAATGCTGCATTAAAAAGAGTCTTATCTAAAGAGATGCTGGAATTGTGTATAACGTTTTTAATAGTGATTGCGGAATCAGCATGTCCGTCTATGATCTATTGATATTGATCATTCTTGAATTTAGCTAGTTATAATTGCACGATCCTATTACTTTTATATGTTAGAAAACTATCAAAACACTTCGGGTCTGAAGAATACGAAAATATACCTATTATGAATAAAGTACTAAGTTACAACAGTAAATACAATAACTACTTTAAGTTTCATCGCGTTGGGGACTAGAGTTGCTCATAGTGTAGTTAACTCCATGCTCAGGTTTCCCAGGATACACTTAGTTAAACTTAGTCTAGGATTAGATTACAAAGTACTTCATATTCGAGTATTTGTAGATGTAGGGCTGGTAAGTAAGTTTCCAAAAAAGGAATGTTTTATATTTCTCTTTAATACTCTTTTTAGAAATACATAAAGCGGTTATTAGTCTCAAAATATTTTCAGCGTATTTTTTCATTATTCAAAATTTATTAGTAATTTTAGGTATATACGAGAAAATTGTAACCTTTACAAACAAATGTTTTATAATTTCAATCCGAAATTTAGCTTCAGATAAAATTTGAATATCCCACATTACCCACAAGCGCAGTCACCTTACACGCGCTCCACGCCCGCGAGACCTATCATAAATTCCTTAAACCACTCCCGCTGAATGTTGGTTGAATAATTCCTCACTCTATCAGAGTTGGTCCTCGTTACTGACAGTAAGATCCTCCGTTTATTACCGCCTTCATCTAACTTCGTAGTTGGAGTTAAATAATTTTGTCTATGATTACATTAGGCTGTAACTGGAATCGACAATTCAACTGTAATCGATGACTTTTTCTCATTTATTCGTCTAATTAGTTCTAATTTACCAGGTGGTCTTTTAACAAAAAGAGGTTTAAACGTGGAATTTCGGTTTCGAGTACTTCGGTAAACCGACGCATAGTTAAATGATAACAGATGTTTGCTCTCAGGAACTGTTAGTTAGCTTAAAAGTTTTAAACCCGCAAACAGTCCACACCTTTAACGTAGCTTATGGAGCCAATATGCAGAAGCTGTTCAGCCATTAATATTATCTGTATATAATGGTCGTATGTCATAATGTCATCACAGTATTTGATAAAGTTATAATATAGGTCGCTTTGGATTGTGAATATGATAATCATGAAGTATGATAATAATTTGACAGTAGCCCCCCAATATAATTCTGAAGAAATAAATTAAGCAATTAGAAATAGTAGTTTTAACACTTTAGATATTTTATTTTGACCAAGTTTTGATTTCGACTTATGAGTAGCGATGAAACTTAGTATCAAGTGATCCTTGTTAGAATTTAAGGTAGAAACAGGTACAATGCACTTTTTTTCTTAATAGTAGTGAAGATATTTTAACTGTTGAATGTATTAATGTTGCCATAAATGAATTGAAACGTGTGTTGTGAAATGAAAATCCTTTGCTTGCAAATGATTTACATTAGGACTTCACTCCTGGTATAGAGTATTAATATAAGGAAAATATTTTTCAACTCTATTGTAAAATATAATACTTCAATAATGACATAACAGAAAAGGAAGTATTTAAGCAACAGGCATCCGCTGTGAGAGTAACATTGTCAAAATCACTGTACGAGGGACCCTTCCAAATGAAGATTCTACTGCCAAACGCAAATATAAAGCGACTGGCAATCGCGGAAATCACTCAACACACAATAGGATTTAATTAAATTTGTAAGCAAAGGATTAATTACAAAATTCCGCTTTTAAATGTTTATATAGCAACACCGGCCTGTCAAAATTTAATCAATAATAATCTAACGATTGTTAAATTGGTTTTCATCAGCGGTATTGCTATATTCACCTAATTGTTTATATAAAGAAGCGTAATCCGTATGGCAGTTCTTAATTTTTATATCTTTCTACATAGCATGACGCATCCCTTCCCCTGTTAACCTGCACTATAAAGTCTCTCACGTATCCCTCTCGGTCTGTATGAAGACGGCATGAGGCGGTTGCATGACGTCCTAGTATGGTACGGTTAGTCTGGCTGCTTGTATTGTATGAGGTTTGACTGTGTTTCCCTGGCAGCTGGATCTGGTGCTAAAAGATGAGGCTGGCGGTGATCTGTCTGACTTCATCACGAATGGAGAGTGGTACTTAATAGGTGAGTCAATTACTATTATTGTAGGTTATGTTGTGCTCAAAAACTTTTTAAAATCGTTTCTCAAATTCTTTTACACTGATCAAATGTAAATATTTTGAGTAATAAGAAGTTTCAAGTAAAGTAACTATCATTTACTTATCTATTACCAAACTACAGAACACAAGACCAATTAACAAAACCCAGTATAATGAACTCCTTCTCTCCACAGGAATGCCGGGCAAAAAGAACACGATAACGTATGCGTGCTGTCCGGAGCCGTATGTAGACGTCACATTCACCATCATGATCAGGAGAAGAACGTTGTACTACTTCTTCAACCTTATAGTGCCGTGCGTGCTCATATCATCGATGGCACTGCTGGGGTTCACGCTGCCTCCTGATTCCGGAGAGAAACTCACACTCGGTCAGTATCCGTTTTTTTCTACTTTAGTTGGTATTGGTTTTACAATTTGGGATATATTCATATTATTATTACTGTCCGGGAAGAGTCAAGTATATTTGTCAATATTAATTTTGGAATAAATAGGAATTGAATAAAATTGGAAGGAATTTAGAAGTTCATTGTGCTCAACTCTTTAGGACGAGCTAATAATGTATTAAAGTACCAATACGTATAATGCGGACGCCAACATTTAATACAAAATCAGAAGAAGAATGAAGGAATAAAACTATAAACTTACAGCATTGAAATGTGGTCCACATATGTAGCATTTTGTAGAATTTAGAGGCACGCGAGATTACTTACAGCGATTCCAGGATATTCCCTATACGATGCATCTGGGACTACAGCTTAGCGTTGCTACCGGATTATGTTCAATTTTTCTGAACAAGACTGCCAAGTTAAAGCTAAATGTTAATATATAGAAATGCCAATGAAAAATAAAATTTTATGCTACGATTGATATATAAAAACCCTATATCAATGTATGCAACACATAATGTTAAGGAAACGAAAGACTGTGATTTAGTTGTGCATTGTTTGTTTCTAACGATATGTTAGAAGTGTTTTCTTTAATGCATTCCTTTGAAAATCTTAATATTCTTTGTCGTGTTTCAACTGAGTGTAGTCAGTTGCTCGTACTTCTTTCTATGTGAGGCTCGTTAGTACTTGAACAACTAAACATATGTTTAAAAGTTGCAAACAAGGTTTGTTATCTAGGCGAGACTTTTATAAGTGAGATAAATTAATAGAAAATAATGTTTGCAGCAATAAGTTTTTATAACGCTTTAGAAAGATTTTTACACATTAATATGTGCCGGGTCTAAATTTCAGCCTAATTTATTTTCTAGATTAAATTTCAAGACTTTGTTAGAAACACAATGTGTCCTTATGACACAGAGAGCTCGTTCCTTATTCTCTAAGATCTCATAACAGACTTCAATTTACTTCAGAAGCTCCAAACGCCATTTCGAGTAGTAATTTTTATCACCAAAGAGACGTCATTTCTCCGGCAGTCGCAATTTGTTACAAAGTAGCTGGCCACAATTACCGCTTTTACAATTTAATTATCTTTAATGAGGCTACAATGCTCAAATACGGCTCTCCGGAAGACACTTTACTTTAACGGTCAATCTACGATGTGGGCATTATCATTCAGCCATCAATAATGTCTTGTTCCGCCTCGACTTGAACCGTTCCGCGAAGTCTGACGTTTCTTTCTGGAAATAATTTAAATAAAAGTTCCGGTTTTAATTGCGCGGACGGTACTTGAAGTTAAGATCGGACTCAAAGATTGTTTGAACATTTCGTACTAGCTTTTGTCAGGATATTTCTTTTCGCTGAAGCCTTGTATGGAATTAATTTATATGAAATTTCTATGAAATACGTAGTTTCCGTTTGAAGATTTTTTATCGGTAATAAAATATTTTACAAGAAAGTTTTCACATTGAATGCTTTAAAATTTTCAGACCAGCGTAGGTATTTTCTTTGAAGAGGCGATATTTAGAAAAATCTCATTTAAAAAACATTTGAATACTTAGTTTCTAGTAATAGATACCAGTTGTAAGGATAATTTATTCGCGTGAGCAGTATTTCACACTTAGTATGTTTATCGAAGTAAGTTAATTTGATAACTCAAACATGTGATCGAAGACCAGAGTATCTTCAGAAGCATTCTTATAACAATCCATTTAAAATGTTTTGAATTGCTTGCTATGACCCTAAATTTGAAGAGGATGCCTATTTACCACATTAAAAAGAACCAGCTTACCAATTTGGCTGGTGTCGGCAGGTGTGACGATATTGTTGTCGTTGACCGTGTTTCTGAACCTGGTCGCTGAAAAGATGCCCTCCACATCGGACGCAGTGCCTCTCATAGGTATCGCGCTCTAGGATACCGCATTTATACGCACGTTGCTTCCAAAAGGGGAATCAGAAATCTGACGAATTTCCATTTTGTGTCTATGAGAACTAATTCGTAGAAATAAATATTAATTTCAAATGGAATCAAATGGAAGAGATAAAGTTATTAATACAGATACATTAAGCAAATTAAAATTCATATAGACAACTTTTATGCCTCATAAAAAATTGTACAAAGTAAAATATAATTCTTGATACATGTTCATCTTTTATGAAAGTTCACACAAAGCACACGGCCGCGTTTTACGTGCTACTGAATGTTTCAAAGAGTTTCATTCGTTGCTTGCCGGACGTGCAGGTGTCAGATAAAATTCATACTTTTAGCGCGGAAGCAGCGTGCACTCTATAAATATTAGATTGTCTAGAATGTGCTATGACTGTTTATATGTGTTGTCTTAGTACCCCAAAGATCCGATGTAGAGGCAAGTGGTGAGTAATTTGGTGTAGCATCATCACGATCATTATCCATTGATGTTGTACAAAGCCCTGGATGTGTAGGAGGAGATTAGAAGAGTTGTGTACTTGGTCGGGTCAGGGCTGGTAGGGGTGTTAACATTGTGTTTGATTGCAGGAGTCACTATTCTTCTATCGCTGACGGTGTTCCTCAACCTGGTGGCAGAGACCCTGCCGCAGGTCTCCGACGCTATCCCCCTGTTAGGTACACTGTCCACACCTAGCCCCGACCGTTTTGCTCCATCCCGCTTCGCTCCATTTGTTTTCTCTTCACGATCATTATGTCCTATTGATTTTGTTTCGTTCACATATTTCTCTATCAGTGTTTCGTTTTTGTTGTTCGTTTTATTAAAATATACATCTAATTAAGAATTGTTTTAAAACATTACAAGGAGTAAATTACGTACGTTAACTACATTATGATGAAATTTGCAAGCTTAAATAGCTGCTAAGTGGTATCATTAGCTTTCATTATACTCTTAAAGAAATATTGGTCATACATATTGATAGTGATTGTAAAAGAAAAGCTTCGCTTTATTGTGAGCGATTCGAAAATTACTTAATCAAAATCGTGTAATTGAAGTTTGAAGTCGTAATTGTTTCTAGTACTTAATACTTGTAATTACATTTGGATAAGAAATCCTGGAATCGATTTCGTGGATCTTTGCTTTAGCTTAATGAATTGATTAATTATTCATTGTTTTGTTTAATATACTTAAACACACAAATGGTTTCAAATACAAGCAGACTTATATCCGATTTAAGTGGCATGGCATGCATTTTACTCTTTTTACAAGGTTTTTTGTTAATCTGGTGGATCCGGAAGGTAAGTCGAGTTATTATTATAATAATAAATGTGATTCGTGTTTTTAATTTCTAGACTGTGTGATTCTTTTTAATTCATACGTAATCGATTCCATGGTGTACACTGTTGGGTGTTCGTATCAAAATTGAATGTTTTTGTTTGAAAACAAGTTCTCCGTCTCGTGTATTGCTAACTTGTGGATACTTGGAGGGTGGTGTAGCGTTATAATTAAATACCCTTCTTAAAAAACAAAATAAAAGCCAGAGATAATATGTGTATTTAACTAGTTTGCATGACTATTCGTTATGTTTTGTTTATGATTTCACTTGAGCCCCGAACCGACTCAGCACACCGACACGGCATCATGCCCATGACGAGTACTGGATGTACACGATGACCCGTAGGTTGGAACATAGAAACTTTTTGTTTTTCATAGAATATTATATTGATCTTTGCAGGTGTTACAATCCTCCTGTCGCAAACAGTTTTCTCTCTATTGGTGGGACATGTTATCACAAAAACCTCAGAGGCGATCCCGCTAATAGGTGAGAAATTTCGTTTGCAACCAAAGTTTTAAATAAATGAGCAAATAATAAACATACATGATTAGACTTGTAAACACAGGATGCGCTTAGAGGAATATTTTCAAGAGCAACGGAGATTGTGTCCAAAATATTTCTCCGGCCGTCCGCGACACGAAACTAACAAAGATCTAAATAGTTGCGACTGCTTGATTTTAAATTTATCTAAACGAGACCATAGATTTGTACTTTTTTCTGTTTTCGACTTGCATTTTAGAGTCTCGGCATTTCTAGGGACTACTCTATGCTTTACAGCTCTTGCCGGTTCTGTCGACACTTCAACTAGAATTACTGCACTCATACGAGCTAATCAAATCCTTAGACGCTGAACATACAGACTTTCTGATGGTATCCTTAAATGGCATCCGATCTTCTTGTAATGTTTAAAAATAATTTCGTTCTTTGTTCATTTCATTGAATACTTTATGAGATTATTTTGTCCGAATTATTTTTCGATTGGCCTCCGAAATTGCCGTAGTGTTTACGTGACTACTGACGTCAGATTTTACTTTGGCATGATATAAAATTAAATTAAATGAAACAAACTAAAGCACAACTCTCCTGATTAAACGAGCTTTTTAAATAGGTGATTGCCTGTAGTTTGAAGGATCTTAAAGTTAAACAACGGTTTTAAGCAACAAAGTGGATGCGGGTAGTCAGAGTCCAGCCTCCAAGTATCTCGTGAACTTCGGATCTCTCTGTGTGGTCTGTTACCAATTACTGACAACCTTTAAACTTTACTTGGCGTTGTCAAAGGAGTGACTCGAGTAGCGAGCTGCAGACCTAACTAGTTCAAACTTCCAGTTTGAAGCTTACAGCTTTACTCGTTTACCAATTTGTTTTCTTTGTATTACGTTATTTTAATTAACTTGCTCTTTAATGTGCCGCCGCGCCGGTTGCTTGCTTTAGACTTAATAAATGTCATTCCTTTGACTACGTTGTTAAATAATCACAATATAAATTAGTGGTTAAATTGTTTGGTGATTATTGGAATGAATATATGTACTTGTGTATATTATATTTATATTAATAAGATTTGTACAAAATCCATGTATTTTATATAATGTATTGTAAATTCTTGAATCCATTTTCTTGAAACAAAATGGAATTATAATTTTTTTAGTATTACAATAGATTTATTCATACAGTTTGTAAAAAAGAAAAGAAAATAATTTCGACTTCCATGAGTTACTTTAATAATAGAAACGTATTTCGTTTAAATAACAGTTCAGATGAAACATCAATCTACTTCTTAAAACAAGCATTTGCTGTAAATTTTATGTTAATTGTCTTGTTTCAGAATTTCTATATTTTTTATTTGTATCTGGGACCAAGATCTAAACAGTTTCGAGTTTGCTTGTATAATTCAAACATCTAATTTGTTTATTGGACCGAAATCAAGATGAAACTTAATCACAAACCATATTCATTGCAATTCCATGAAACTTAAAAATATGTAACATAATTTACAAACGATGAAATACTACGCATAAATTTCATCTAAATGTAAATTAGATGCGTTGCATGCTCATTTAACATGCATGTGGCTGTCTGTGTCGAGTTTAATTAGCAACCATAAAATATATTTCATAAATATAATCTGATAAATCGAGTACATAATTTTCTCCTTACATTTATGTTTTGTTCGACCATCCTTAGACGAAAGCACTGTAGATCCTTTAGCGTTAACAGTGTTAATGTTTAGCGTTTGTAACACGCGACGCCATGTTAGTAATTGTGAGGCGTAATGTCTCGATAAATGCAGAGCATGTACCCATTCACCTGAGAAATGCTTTGAATGTGGTGGAAAGGTGAAAGCTGCGATGTTTGGGGACATGGCACAGTCTTGGATTAATTATATACCTAGATAGAGTGACGCGCATAATGATACCAGTTATTACATGGTTTCTATTAAAACGGGGAGAAAATTATAGCCATGAAAAACAACAAAAATTAAGTCACTCGAACTCATTTAGTGGGGAACAGTTCGCCTCTATTTTTTTCGACGCGTTTGAAACGTTCAGTGTTTATATAGGTATATACTTAATCAAAGGGCACAGTCAATTTATTCTGTGTAATTTGGAAGATCTATTCACCTTTTTGCTACATATGAAGCAAGTCATTGCATATTTAAAATCACATCATATATGTCTTAAGACAGGATATAGACGACGCGACGGTCGCACGGACTGTCGCATCGTATTATAGGTCAAATTTAATCGTATATCCAGATTGTTTCGTATGAACGCTCTACTTTGCGAAATATCTATAATGCTTATACGATTAAATTGATCGCATTATAAATCCGTGAAACGCTCTATGCGACCATCGTGACGTGTATGACCTGTTTTATTTACGTTTAATCTTATATTCTAATAGTATGATATTATATTCTATGCTTAAAGCGTTTATAACGCTCGTATTAGCTCGTTTTTGCCAGAATTAATTCTACAAAGACTCAGTTAAGTAAGTAAATTTTATTCTTGTTTGGAAACTCGTATCGTGCGAATACTAAGTAAAAAATAACTATTAGAAATATTATTCTGTAAACACATGAGCAAATACGAGCTACAAATACCAAATCTGTAACGTAATCAATGGCGTCGCGTGCTCTCGCAACATGTACTTCACGACAAACTATGAAGCAATGGTGTTGCATGGCAGGCACGTACTTCAACTGCATCATGTTCATGGTGGCGTCGTCGGTGGTGCTGACGGTCGTGGTGCTCAACTACCACCATCGCACCGCCGACATACACGAGATGCCGCAGTGGGTGAGTGTGGTGATATTTTCAACTTTATATAGTGGTGTTAGAGAACATTGTAGCTTTATTGTAGGCCTTTCATCAGTATGATTTTACACAAGTTGAAGAGCTCGTGCTACAATTTGAAAGATCATGTGACAGTTGATCTTGAGGACTGAGCTCTATCGGTATACTATATTATTACCGCTAAGTCCTAGTTAGTCTTGCCCGAGTTGTTTAATCCGGAGTCAAGTAAAGTTAATAATCTTATTATTAGTAAAGTTACATTGAATAAGTTTCAACTTTGCACTGTGCAAAATTCTTATAAAGAATTCGATGACTTACAATCTAACATCCCAACAGATAAAAACAGTGTTCCTACAATGGTTACCGTGGGTGCTGCGGATGTCGAGGCCGGGGAAGAAGATCACGCGGAAGACGATCATCATGTCGTCGAGGATGCGGGAGCTGGAGCTTAAGGAGCGCTCGTCAAAGTCCCTGCTGGCGAATGTGTTGGACATTGACGATGACTTCAGACACGCGCCGCCGCCGCCGAATAGTACGGCGTCTACGGGGAATTTGGGGCCAGGGTAAGAAGATTTTTGATACTTACATTATATATTAGTTTGCTGATAGGATACTTGTATCCGTACAGATAGTCACCACCGTACATAAGGTGTTAAGCCCACCATAGTGGTGTCTGAAATAATAATAGTAACTCCGGTACCTGATAAGTTATAGCCCTTACGACCCAAGATGAGTATAACCTGATGATATCTCCTGTGATTCAACAATAGTAGAAGAATTTGTGGGTTTCAATCTCGGTGGGAAGGAAAAGAATATTATGGGTTTACGTTGTGGTCTACCGACGAATGGAAGGTATATTAGCGAAGAATTAGATACAAATTTAACGAAAAAGATATTATAATGATTAGGGACTAATTTATTGGCCACTGTCGATCATAATAATTAAACATATTTTTTATTTCACTGATTATGGTATGAAATTATTATCATTTACATACACATTTTTAACCGACTTCCAAAAGGAGGAGGTTATCAATTCATGTGTTTGTATTTTTTTGTATTTGCTTTTCAATCATATCATTACCCTAATATGTATTTATTTACAGAAAGCCTTCCTAGGCAAATCAAAATTATTGAAATTGATGATACATTTTATTGGTAATGAAATATTTTTATAAATAATTTAAGTACAAGTCCACAAAAACAATTGAAATACTCCAAAAATAATACCAGAAGATTGATAGAAACCAGGAAACACCTAACTCTAATAGCAGAAATATGAATCTTTCGACGCAAATATCCGTGGTTTCCTATTCTTTCTTATCAGCAACAGGTCAAGGCGAGGCATGCAGCCTACATCTGGCTCAAGGGCGTCTTCATCTCATAAATGTACTAGTATTTAGGCCAGTCGTTCTGAGTATGTTTATTGTTAGTACGTGTTACAATGCTGGTTTTATGAGGTGATAGCTATTTACTTTAGAAAGGGTTCTTGGATTGTCTGATTAAATAAAATCTGGTGTTTGGTGTTTATTGATAGTAGTCATTTAAAGGCTTTTCGGTTAATCAGTATAGTGGGTTTCGGTATCCATCCTACTATAATATTATAAATGCGAAAGTTTGTAAGTATGGATGTATGGATGTTTGTTACTCTTTCACGCAAAATCAACTGAAGGGATTTTGATGAGATTTGGCACACGGGTAGATTATGTCCTGGATTAACACATAGGCTACTTTATATCCTGGGAAAATATAAAACAGGACTTTTATCCCGGGAAAACTTATTCACGCGGGCGGAGCTGCGGGCATAAACTAGTATTTTATAATGGTTGACTATCCAATACTATGCTTTTTGTTATTATTTGTCATATCATTAAATTTTCAGAAAAATGTTACTTGACACCTATACCAAATTGAAGTTATAACTAAATTAGAGTCTGTTTAGTACTATCGGAAACTATATTTCCATGTGATAAATAGAAGAATAAATTAATTAAGCACCTATGATGTTTTTTTTTATTATTGAAGAACATTCGATGTTATTTATGATTAATCGAGCTATGGTTTTTGTATTAACAAAAAATAGACACACATACAGACAGACATAAGCAAATAATTTTCATAAAAGTACTTGTGTAACCTCTTGACAGACTCTCTCCAACCAGGTGTTCAATATTCCGCACGGACTTTCGACGCTCGTTCGTCCGTCCGTCGACAATGGAGGACGTGGGCGGCGGGCTGGGGCACCACCGAGAGCTCCACCTCATCCTGAGGGAGCTGCAGTTCATCACAGCCAGGATGAAGAAGGCTGACGAGGAGGCTGAGCTCATCAGCGACTGGAAGTTCGCAGCGATGGTTGTTGACAGGTCAGTTGATCATTGTTGTAGGATTCCAGCAAGGTTATAATGCCGATTATTAATTGCATAATTGATGAGATTGCAACTTAATAATATAACCCGTTATAATATTCAGATTATATCGATTAAAATAGAACAAGTAAATATAGGGGAGATTCGTAAAATTCCTGACGTTATTGATGGGTCTGGTATACTAGAGATCGTAGTTGGAATGATATTCGAGCTATACGCATAGTGATGTAACTTGCATACCTCATCAATTGTAGCTTCTATTGCAAACGTTTTCGATATAGCAGAGCTCTCAGGGTTATCACTTGCAGGTTTTGTCTGTTCGTGTTCACACTGTTCACAATCGTGGCGACGGTCGCCGTGCTGCTGTCAGCGCCGCATATCATCGTGCAGTGAGCGCCGGACTCACGTCCGCACCAAAGAGAGAACTAATATTAGACGACCATAATTATAATCATTTAAATACGTGGTTCAAACGCACACGTCTGCACTTGAGTGGGTGTACTCAAGCGCCAACGCGCGTGTGCACACCAACCCTAAGTCCAAAGACGGTAAATGTAATAATTAAAAACGTAGTTAAGTCCAGTATTATAAATAAATTGTGATGTTTATGTACGTTATACAGATAATGTTGACGAGTGTAATTTGTTAAATAAATAATATTAATGTTAAATTAAAAAACGAGATTAATATTTTCATTTTAAATTAGGCTTCGTGGAAGATTTTAATCGACTCGGATGTAACGAATGATCGATGTTATCGAGAGTTTTATTGAGGTCGAGAGGTTGTGTAATCGTTTGTCATTCGCCGGTATGACGTTGTCATTGCGTTTGCCAAATCCGGTGTTCAGTGACAAGATAGATTGATGAAGACACCGGCGACGAGGGTTGTCAAAGCGGGAATTTTGGTGAAGAAATCTATGTGCTAAGAAATCTTAAAATCATAATGCTACATTTTATTAAACTAAATTTAGTTGTAGTTTTTATCTTATTCTAACAATGTCATGTTTCTATAAAAATAGTTTATTGATCGAAAGAAATGTGGACACATCACGTAAAAACTTTCACTGCCACTTAAATTTAAAACCATTTTTAATGTCATCTTAAATTCAATCTTATCTAAGTGCTTACTTTTTGTCGACCTTGATAAAACTGCTCGGAATCTATCGAAACAAAATGTAAAGAAATTTGTATTAGAGACGGAACGATGGGAAATTTATATGCAATCGCGTTTGGATGGTATCCTTAGTAAAAAGAGGGATCATGGTCATTATATTAAGTATGGTGTACATAACATAAAGGATCAAGTAATGGTAGAGAAACAATAGTTTACTATAAGAAGGACCTATTCGATAAGCGTTGTGTATCGATCGTCTCTTGTATCGATTTTGGAAATCGATTTTGACGGCGATGACATTTTCACACATGCCATCGTGTCTCCATACGGGATATTATTGCCACAAAGTTTATGCCTTCCAATATTAGTAAATAGGCCAATATTGTTAATATTTATTAATCATAATATAATTTTTGTTGTTAAATTAATTGTTTATTACGATTTTATAGAATATATGTCACTGTTATACTGCAATAAATATTTATCAAACTTATTCAATGTTACAGCTACTCATAAACTCTTTCTTTTTTTCATAATCGATACAAAAGACCAAAGGAACATTTCGAAATCGAAACGAGTGTCTGTAATTAAACAATTGTAGTTGAAAACGCTCGAAACTCGACTTATTCAGGAATTGTTAACTAGTGGAATTGATGAATGAATCAACAATATAAATAGAACCAAAATAATAGGAAGGTTGTGTCCTTATACTGAACTTTAAAATTAATGAATAACAATTAAAAATATGTAGACGTAAAATGCGTAAAAATATTAAAAAACCAATGCGATAAATAATCGATTAACAAATCGATACTACTTGTAATTGGAAATAAATTTGAGGTATTCGAGTAGTTTTCTTTTATCACACTGTTAATGATAGATTATATCTAGTTATTTTACACATATACAGTTAACGCATAGCCAAAATATACAACGCCGCTGAAATATCAATATAATCGTATATTATAAGTATGTACATACAGAATATCATGTATATAAATTAGGAGAAAAAATTATATAAATTGAAAAAAAGACTCGATTCTTCACTTAGAAATCTTTGCAATTTAAAAAATGCTATTAAGACGTGTCACTCCAGATAGTTTTCATCTAAAATGAAGTTTTGTGAGTTTGAACGAATATTCTGAAAAGTTTTAAAAGTGAGGTTAAGTCAATATGGCGGCCGAGATTAGATTTTGTCAACGGGACAGTGAGTGGCAAACGAACTTAGCACTACTGTAGCATCTAGTTGTAGATACACTAGTTTCTACCGTGACTTCGCACGCTTAATGATGCTTATCTTCAAAATGAAAAATTCAACTCAGATAATCACATATTAAAGACAATTGTAACACAAATGAGCGATTTCTTGCGCTAAATTAACGACGGACACTGCTTACTAAACTATAGACAATTACAACGTTATGTCGAAATATTTCACAGAACAGTTCGAGGTACAACTCGACTGTGCTACAGTTTTGTATGTATAGATTATTTATATTAAAAATAATTCAAATCTTTATCTATATCCGTTCCTCGATTTCTCTTATAGATGTCGTCATAGCCTAGTTATTGTCGTGTCCCTTTGAATTAGAATAAAGTAAGGAAGCTCACTAAATAATGATAGTTTTAAACGATCTATGTGTGTCCTTTTCTATTTTTATTTTTAATATTTCGGATATCTTGTGTAAATGAATTTTTGGTGTACGAATTGAAAAGCGTATTTTCAACGTAGCTTAAGGAATTATTAGGAATTGCGAATAACTAATCGTGTAAGAGCGTCGTTTTAAGGTTTTAGTCGTGTTACCTACGGGAGAGTGGCAGGTTTTTTTATTGGTTGACTAAATAATTAGTTTTGTTAGTTAGATTTAAATAAAGTTTGATATAAGTTATCACAATAATGTATTGTTTACATGCCTACGATGTTAAATTAATTTACATTTAAATTTATTATTTCCAGCTACCTATATCCAGCTAAATTTCGTTTTCATCTAATTCATTTAGCTAATGAAACTATTCATCTATTTAGCCAGCCAATCAACAATAGCCACTCTACCAACATAAAATAGACAATTTATCAAATGTCTTAACTTCGCAAGTTATTTTACTGTTATTTATTTAGTATCGTACGGTACTTTTAAAGGACTTAGTTGATTTTATGTTGTTTTTAAAATATTTTAACGAACGTTAATTAATTTTGAACCCTATTGATATATTTCGAAATGTTAAATGGCGGATCGGTTACAAGTACGCGTATTTTGAAGTTATTCGCGTAAGACGTGGTTTTCCCGCCAAAATAGAAGCCATTCTAACCGTAGATGCGGTTTGTGATAAATATGGTGTGAAGTGTAATAAAAATTAAGCACAGTCATTTGGCGACCACAAAGAGCGGTTCTAATACATTGAGCCTCGTCTTAATAGCAATCCGCATTTCTTTATGTGTGATTGCTAACATTTAGCGGCGCAAAACCTAGTGCGCAGACTTTAATCGATTTGGATAGTGGAGCTCCCGAATCGATTCTGATTTCCACCCGATAAGTTGTCGTAACCGACTTCGTCTATTAATCCAACATTTAATTAGATTTGTTAGTGCCAAAAATAGGGTTTATAAATATCTAATTAAGTTGAATTATAGGGTTTAAATAAAGTTGGATTTTATTGTAAAAAATGAATAAACGAACTAGGGACATTGTTAACGCGTATGTTGCTCGTCGGTGCGCCACCGCGGCCTAATCAGCCAATTTTAAAAGCACTTATTTTGTTAAAAATAAAAAATGACAGGTTGTGAATTGTAAAGGCCGCGGTGATGGATCGATTTTAATATAAAATATACAATTAAAAACGAGTAGTATAACATAAATATTAAAAATGGGATAAAAATAAAATCGCCTGCTCGGGACCGGGTTAGCATAAACGTACAAAATGAACTGAAGCGATTATCTCATGTTATTTTTGGTCTATTCAATCCACATTTCAGTGCACTTGTAGGTCATCAAATTTCCATGCTAATTGTACTTTTTAAACTACGAAATTTTACAAAGTCTACGAAACTTTATCACGAAAATATCATAAAATGTTTTTATTATATTTCAACCGTGGAGAATGTGTTTGTTTTCTTTTTAAATTTCACAGTATTTTATTTTTAAATTGCATAATGTTTTCCTCTGTAACTTAGTGGCCAGTCTTTAAAATAACTGTTACCGATTGGCAATCTATCAATAACCCTTTGAGTATTTACCAAATCAATACCAGCCAAGATCAATAGCTTGTGGGACAAAACGCTTCCAGTAATGGACATAAAATGTGCTTCATTATACTTAAGATATCGTGACAATCTATTTTCGCTCGGTCTTTTAGTCGAAACATATTATGCAGTCATTTTTGTGATATTCTCGTGATTTAATGTGTACATATTATTTTGTATTTTATTCCTAACACAATTTCCGAATTGCATTATATTATTATGTACTTATATATACGTGTAATTATTTTTAAATGTTTGTATGGCATATTCAAAGGTTTTAAATAGGACATAAAAATTACTTATTTGGGTAGTTTGCTGGAATTTTAAGCATATTGTTGTAACACGCCGACTTTATTGTGTTTCTTATGAAGCAGTATGCCTATTGCCTACATCATAAAATGCGTCATGTTAATATTTCATCGAACATTCGTCTACTTTTATCAAAATATAGTTTTTTGGCCCTATTTTTTGTTGTTGTTGTAATAGGGTTGTGTTCCGGCCAATGTCAGTATTCCTTTATGTCCTAAGCCGCGCATCTCATGGCTCAATTATTTTTTCTGCATTAATAACGTTGCTTATTCCGAATGTTCTAACATCGATTTCAAGACCAATTTAATTTCTAGCAAAAGCTTATCAAACTGGTCTTTGAGTTTACTCCAATTTTAAATATTTAAAAAAAATGAATAACTTGTTCTCTTTTTAAATATACATTGGTTTTACGTTTATTAAAAACTCTTTGTTTTCGGCACCAAAAAATGTATTCTCTGTTTAAATATCTACGCTCTAAATTGAAAGAAGCCGGAGCCATTGAAGAGTGCGTCGCCCTCTATCTCTAATCGATAGCAGATGCTGCGCTCTTATGATCTTCAAATGTTCGCGGGCGGCGGTCCATTGACTTCTCATGAAGACATTTTGAGGTTGTATCACGCGAGATTTAGATTTGATAAAAGTTTTAATTGAATTGTTTTTTAGTGGTCAGATTTAAAATATTACACAAAATTGGTCTTGGAATAACGATTTAAGATTTTTTGAGAACTTAGGATTTCGTGATTTGCAGTTTTAGTCTGACGCTAAAATCTGTATGGTCTATTTTATGAAGTGCGGTGATAGGTACATTTATTTGAACTTATCAAAAAGCCGAATAAGAAAGAAGAAGCTTGACTGCAAAAATCGACAAGGAATAAATTGTAATATGATGTTAGTGGATTTTTAATGATAGACAAACTTATAACAGTTTCTGTGATCTGGCTTGAAGGACCAATTGTCCAGTTCAAATAATTGATGACTTTTTTTTAATAATATGCCATACAAACATAACAGCATACTGCACAACAGAAACTTAATGCTTTAATCGTGAAACAGGTATTTTGGACTCACATGTACATTTCTACTTCTGAACGCTATGTAATTTAAGATTTTAAAAATAATTTCCATTTTTTCATCTTCAATTTTAAAATTTATTATGATGTAAGACTTTGAGACGTTTTAAAACTATCGCAGATTTCAATTTGTCACTTTTCTTGACGGGCGGCTATTTTTTATTAATTTGAAAAAAAATCTTCAAAATTCCTTTATTTTTGTATTCACTTGGATATATAATTCTCTTTATAACTGTAAACGGTGAAAATATAACTGTACTCGTAAAAGATGTGCTAAAATCATTGTTGGATTTTTGACGGCAAATATCATTTCAACATTTTTTAGATACTAAAACATCTTTTGTATTCACGTTCAGTCAATATAAAATGCGTGTAATGCTTTATTTCACACGACATTCGACAAGAAACGTCTAAATACATACAGTTTTCATCACAATTGCTTGGTAGTACATTTTGGATATCGCAACATTGCCTCAAGGGTGCTTCTGTCGTATCATTATATCAGCCCTGTATTATATACTGCTTCTGTCGTATTATAGGTATTTATTATTATTTCACACGGAATAAGCCAATGTACAGTACGCGCCATTGATTTTCAGGTTATTATTAAAAAATGCATTTGAATTGCTTGTATGCTTGGATTATTAACGCAGTACAAGATCCACAGCGTGTCCTCGTATGAGATAGATCAAAAACACTGCATACTACCACTGTTACTCGTACCAGTCGCAGTAATTTCCTAAAAATAATAATAAACACGATTACTTATCACTTAACACCAGGAGGTCCTTAATACGAATATGTTGACACACTTTAAAGTTTGTCAACTGAGAATAATCACGCAAGTCGAAAGGCGGCCCAAATCAGTACCAGCATCTCTGTCTAACTAACGTGTTGTATAATCTTATGTTTCATATTTCAGAACTGTCATTCTGTGATGGATCAATCTGTAGAAACTGTGACTGTATGATTAACGAATTGTTGCAAATACAAAATGGCGCTGATACAAAATGGCGCGCACTAATGATCGTTGGTCCTCCATCCATAAAAAATACTTACAAATTACAGTGGTTACAAAGTATTTATATTATATACCAATTACTTACATAATAAATTTTATTTAAACTGAAATATGACTTCTATTACATATTTGTCTCTTGCTGTTGTGTGACTGCCGTATTTTTACCAATAATTATTATTGTTAGTAAGGTATACAGTGTATTGTTCTCAAGTATTTAAATGCATATATGTCTTCTATTGTTTTATATCTGTAGTCTATGAATGTATTAAAAATTTATCATAAATAATGTGGATGGTGGACTAACTGTTCATTTAATAAGTTCATAATTTAAACATGCCAGCTTACTCTTTCATTCATTGTATATTTGTTTTCTATCTCTTTCGCACATGAAGCTCCATATTGTGTTCCTGTGGCTTAACCATTAATGGAATAAATAATTAAATTAAATTAATAAATATGGACAATTATATACGACTGCAAAATTTAATACAGCCGAGTGTAATGTAAGTTTATAACGAAAAGCCCCTATGGAGGTTTTTATAATAGATGAAAGTATAATATTAAAATAAAATACAAAGGTAAATTTGTAAAATAAAACGCGTACGGATAAAAAATGTTTATTCGTTAAAATTGACTATCGTAAGTAGTATTCGATTTGTATAAAATTATAAAATAAATTAAAGCAATCTGATTTATAATATGATGTTGTTTTATTTGACAATACTTGTTGCAACCCTGTAGTTATTTACAAAAAAAGTGGACCCGAACCTAAAAGGCAGAACATTTTCTTAAAACTTTTCTCAAGAAATTGTTAAGACACCAGAAAATTAAACTACTCTAGAATTTGGAGAGATTAGACATGGTTACATGGCCTACCCTTTACCCAAATAGCAGATATGGCACCAAAAAAACTCAATTAACATACAAATGAGCGCTAAACTTCATTAGACTCCGAGCGATAGGCTTTGTCTAGACTTACTTTTGCTTACTTTGTCCTCAAAGTTAATTTAATGAGAGGGAATATTAATGAATCATTGTGAACGAAATGCTATTGTCAAAAATATAGCAAGAAATCATACTGACATTTCTATTAGAGAAATAATAGAATCAACTCAGTAGGCGTCAAAGAGAATATAACCACTACGTTAATAACGCGAGATTACGCCGCGTACACATTTCCACAATAAAACGCTTAGAAAAAATAATGTAACATATATTTAAAAATGGAAAGCATTTAAACTACTATTTCGTCTATAGTTTAAAGATGGAACAAGTAAAAGTACGCATCAGAATATGCATCACTATACAACCAAATGTCGGTACTCGGTACATAATAAAATCCTCATAAGTGTGGCAGTCACAGTGGCAGTTTGGATCTAATTTCGTTAGCCAGTTAGGAAAACAAAAATATCTAATTTAGATGTAAAGAGTTCTTTTATGTGTTTCTAGACATATTGTGATAAGTGTTCATGTTGAGAGCAGAGTATTACGAATAATAACACCGCCACCTGGAGTAAAAAGTAAGTAATATTTTAAGAGTCTCATGATTCACACATAGACCCTCACGCCGTTTATCCCCGAAGGGGTAGGTAGAGGCGCAAGTGCACCCACTTTTCGCCGTTATTGCGTCCCATGATGTGATAGGGGGCGAGCCTATCGTCATATCGGGCACAAATTCCAGACTCCGGGCTGATACTGAATAGAAAAACTCTATATCAAGTTGCCGGCCCGGGGATCGAACCCGAGACCTCAGCATTGCAGTCGTACCGTAATACAACTACGCCACCGAAGCAGTCTCATGATTCCATTTACATTTTACACAACTTGGATTTGAAAGGTCGAATTTAAATATTTTTGTATATTAGATAGCTAAGTGACCTCATTTTTATTTCATCTCTATTCCTTATGATCTTCTACATTTCTCAGAAACTTTATTTATTCTAATGGAGCGTTGTCTCTTATTAATCAGAATTCAGGTGTCCTAATTAAAAGGACAGCGTCTTATTTAGATGCTAATCAAGATGAAGTAGATTGGTAAGTAACATTTTCTTTATATAACTCTTGGAAACGCAACATATTTACAATTAGCTTGCGTGTGGTGATTATTATTTAAAACAATTGTTCCAATTACACGCGTTAATTTTGAAATTAAAATGGCAAGTACACTCAACCACAAAAGTTACTGAACAATAAACATCAAATCGCCTATACACTTTTGTGTTACCAACATTTTACAAAGGGATTTACTTCAGACAAAGATTTTTAAAAATTTAAGCTTATCGTGTATAGGCGTTTTTTTTGTATTAATTCACTTTTATGGCTAACTATATTTTTATCAGTGTAAAGAAAAGTTCTTAGGCTGTGAGTCGCCCTCGCAGAGTCGCACAGCAGAATTAGCGTGTTTAAGGAGAGAAAGCAAACTAGATTTTCATTAGAATAACCACTTATCTATTAGTAAAACATTGCGCGTCAAAACACAACCAGAATAAGACAACACATAGAACTCAGTAACAGCTGGACATTGTGAACCATTCTAATTTCAACTATTCAAATAATATTATGCTGCCATGCTGCCAGCTCTCATAAAATAAAGTCTTTGTGTGCTTATGCAGTCTCAATAAAAGTGACTCTATTAAATTAGATATATGGAGTAGTCTAGATAGAATATCGATTGACGACAGATTATTCCTTACCAGTCAACATAATTATGCTGGCTAGGTATCTATTCTCAATTAAATATACGGAGTGAATATTTCAAGTTCAAGAAACTATGAGGAATAGCGAAAAATACTCAAAGGAGTCTCGGGGCCGATTTTGATGGAAACTAAACCGGCTTCAATTCAAAGCAATTCTTGGTGAAGGTTATTAACCATATCTTGGAGAATTTGTTGAAAATGAGCTCTTTCTTTTAGTTTGCCGTATGTCAGTATTTCCAAGAATTTGATCCTTATTAGCGACACTATCGAATGGTGTCAAATTCAACAGGTTCGATTCTTGGCTAGGAATGTTGACTTTTCAAAAATGATGATAAAGATGCAAAAGATGAAAGAATGATGAAAAATAATCAATAAAAATAAATATCAGTAAAAATTTACTGGTGGTAGGTCTCTCATATGTAAGAGTCCGTCTGGGGGGTACCACCGCAATGTCTATTTCTACCGCCAAGTAGCAGTGTGCATGCACTGTTGTGTTTCGGTTTGAAGGACATTGTAGCCAGTGTAACTACTGGACATAATGATAAGTCTCATTATGTCCAGTAGTTACATCTTACGTCTCAGGATGACAAGCGTAGTGGAATGCCACAGTACTTTGTAACTCTAGACGCTGGATGTTGTTGCTACTGTTATGGGTGGTCGTATCGCTTACCATCAGGCGAACGGCAAGCTTGTCTAGTCATTCATTGTAATAAAAAAAGTGATTTTAATTTTACGCGTCCTAATGCCACTTTTACTAATTTAAGAGAATTTGTCGCAGCGATAAAATCACACTTTCAGTCAGTAATTCACACAAGAAGACGGAATATTCGCACTAAACAATAAAAAAATCAGAAAGTTAAACAATTTTATTTTGTGAAAATAATTGTTATTCATTATTTCTACCACAGTGATAGCAGAGGTACAGACGAATATAACATGGTTTCATTTATTAACGCAATGTCAAAATGACCCTATATAGTGTGTATACAGTAAACTATATGATGTACACCGCACAGCTTTATAAATTAGATGTCTGCTAGGATGCAGACAATAGTAATGGCCTGTCTAAATACCAACAATATTAAGTACCTGCAATAATAGCTTGCTAGCCTTGTAGAAGCGGCGATAGCCTAGTTAGGAATGGAACAATCTGACGAGACTGATGTCCGCAGGTTCAAAACCCAAGGCACACCTCTGATTTTTCGAAGTTATGTGTGTATTGTTTATCAATCATTAGCTCAATCAATCATTCGTTAGCTTTAACGGTGAAGGAAAACATCGTGAGAAAACCTGCATACCTTAGAATTAAAAAAATCGAAGGTATGTGAAGTCTGCCAACCCGCACTAGGCTAGCGTGGTGGACTAAAGCCTGAACCCTCTCAGTAGTAGTGGAGGCCCGTGCTCAGCAGTGCGCATTATGTAATACAGGGCTGGTATGGAATGGTAATAATAGCTTGGTGGCGAAGTGGTGTTATCATATGAGCTAGTCAAGTTACTCGTATGCCCATATTATGCATGTTACTATACGAGTTAGTAACAATATTACATTGTTGTTTATACTGTCTTTTTATACTTTTTCTACGAAAAGCTTGTCGTAGCCGAGTGACATATTATGTCTTTAGACATTTATTAGTATAGAGATCACGTGCTCTTCTGAGACGCGATGAGTATGTGTAATAGTTTAACAGATACCAAAAAGAAATATTCAAAAAAGTAAATAAGTATTTTCCGCCAAAGGTATTGCCGGTAAAGGTAATAATTATTTGAATAATTCTTATATTTGATGTCCACATTCCTTTATAAAGTTGATCAGGTAGGATTTCGGCAGTTAATCTTTTAAGAAGATTGACTACATCTATAGTTGCAGTTTGCCAAAATTATCCGCGTACCCGTGACTGTCTCACAATAACTCACATATTTTCAAACCACAACCAGCGTTTGCAACTCACATCATCTTAACGCTTCAGTGTCTGCAACCAAGACGTTTATCCATCCCAATTGCGAGTTTCTGTAACGCAGCCTCCGAGATTACACTGTGTTTGTATTGAACCCGTCGCTCCGGGCGTTTGACCTGCCTAATCTGTTTTGAAAGGCACTCGGCATTTTTAAAACACTCGCCTCCTGCCGACGGCTGACAAATTGAGAAGTTAATGAACAGAGACATCCTGGAATCGTGTTTTTCCATAGACTTGTTGTTTTTATTCAAATTGGCCGGGCCTTTGAGTTCAGCTTTTTGTTTATCATGTTTGTGAAGAACTCAGAAAGGTTCAATATTGTTGATTAGCTTGATGGAGTACTACTGCCGACATCGAGTACAAGGCGTTAAATAATTTTATAAGGTGGCACTTCTCTTATAAAAAAAAAAAAAAAAAAAAAAAAAAAAATATGCGGGAATCCGTCAGTGCGCGTTCCACCGCAATGTCTATTTATGTTACAAAATAGCAGTGCGCAGGTACTAGCGCGTTTTGGTTTAAGAACCTCACAACTTTAGGAAAATTATCTCATAGCACATTATTTATAGACAATGTAGCACCATGTATCTTTTATTACGCATGCTCACGCCTTTTATCCCCGAAGGGGTAGGCAGAGGCGCAACTAGTGCACCCACTTTTCGCCAAGCGTATTCCGTCCCATGATGTGATAGGGAGCGAGCCTATCGCCATACCGGGGTATCTTTTATTATTCTCAATTAATTATCCTTATCCCACGGGAATGTATTAGGAAGATGACGAAAGTGTAAGAAGCGAAAGTAGCCCTAGAATCACGCAAAAATAATCTATAGTCCCTACCTACATATTAGATGCAGGCGGGTTATAATACTGTTTAAAGCCATTTATACTCATGGCTGAAAATGCCATAATAAAGCCATGAGATTCAAAAATCACCCTCTCAGCAACAGATTTCCAGTCTCACGGAATACAGTTCAAAATTTAAATTTCAATTAGGATTTCAAAATTCAAATATGTCTAGATAGCGAGACAAGTGGCACGCAACCCGCCCATGCCAGGCCCAGAAATGAAATTTAGTATTTTCATTCCTCGTATGTTATTGGGGGAATAATTTTGAACATTTAAAAAGGTCGAGAAATGGATTAATCTCTGAATAACATACAACGACATTATAATACTAAATTGTATTGTTGTGTATCACCTATTGAATCACTTAGAGCGACAAAAAATCTTCTTTCATTCATTGCCAAGCAAAATTTGCTTATCAATAAAAATATTTCATACGAAAAATGTAGATATATTTTAAAAATATCTGAAACCCCATTTGTTTTCTAAAGTGGTAATGTGGCAGAGGACCCTTATCCGTCCGTGTGTGCTTATCTCATTGGACCACTTGATATATTAGGTCCTTTGATTCTATCTAAAATGCCATGGGACAGAGGTATATGGTGTGAACAACGGTCTGCGGTATATCCGTTTATTAAGTTGGACGGTGTTTTGTCTTGTTCTGTCGACTGATATTTAAGGTAAGAGGAAGCGAGACAAAACTTTATTAGTAAGGAGATATTATATTCTGTCTGGTTATGAGTAGTTCGCAGTGGTAGTTGTTACCAGTTTTAATGACAGCGAGAAAGTTTGGGACTCCCAAAGAGTCTGAGTGCCAATAATATTATAATTTTTAAAACATGATCGCTGTACAGTTTGTGAGAAAATCCGACAAAAAAATACGTATCTCCACTACCCTTTAAGATTGGATAAGTACTTCCAAGTTCTAGTAAGGTGTTTTCAGGTCGTTGTTATAAAATATTTGATTGCATAAATGATGCTTTATAGATCTGTTACTTTTCATTAGTTTTGAACACATCCATTAACATGAACTCAATCGAAATGTATCGTTAAATAACATAGATTTATAAAACTAAAAACAAAATGAAAAT
Organism: Sphinx pinastri; assembly: GCA_947568825.1. Taxonomy (NCBI): domain Eukaryota; kingdom Metazoa; phylum Arthropoda; class Insecta; order Lepidoptera; family Sphingidae; genus Sphinx; species Sphinx pinastri. The sequence goes on from OX387617.1 coordinate 2,463,390, forward strand.
CTGCATCTCGTAACCGAAATATTGTTCCCGATAGCCAGGTTATCAGGGGGAGGGTCTGCAGGGGAGTATCGATCCCGCGGGACCCCCGATGTACCGGTCTTTGAAATTGCGTCAAGGTGTTTAACGGAGATACGATGGTGATTGAAAGGCTGTGAATAAAAATTGTATAAAATGATAAATTATTGGCTAGTTATTTTTAAAAACACTAAAAATATTATTGAATACATTGCTAGTTTTAAATACTAATTGCTTTATTAATCACGTGTACGAACATAGTTGCATTCAATATATTATTACAAGTTTAGGCAATTTTGAGGTCATAATAATAATAAAAGATTAATATTTTGCTTTAATTGACTGTTTTGGCTACAATATTTGGAATAAAGATACCACCGACTTGCATTTATAACATAAACTAAAACATAAGTACGGCATCAGAAAACGAAACTGTCCAACTCGCATTTTGCCAGAATTTAGGTAGTGTCTTCTCGTTGCGAATTATGCAAACCAGGCAGTTTCATTGACGTACCGCGGGAAAAACCACAAACTCCGCCGAAATTTAACAGTTTTGCTACAGCTCCCGTCGTGGGAGTTTTTTCGTTGATAGCCGTCAATTATACATGATATTCCATAAAATTGAGCTAATGTTTCACAGGGATTTGAGAGGAATTGTCTAATTTTGAGCTCTATTTAAACAAATTGCGGGTAATGTATAATTTTTTTTTTTTTTTGGTAAATTATTTTATTAATGTAGTGAATTAATTTGGCGTTAATGTAGAGTCACTTCCTTGGCTTAGTGGTTGCATTTGTGGACTAAGAGGTCCTGGGTTAGAATACTACTAGGGTAACACTGTGTGGGATTTCTATACGATTTTTTCGGGCAATATTTTGACCACCATACGCTGTCTTTCAAAGATCGACATAATATAATGTTAGTTGTAGTGTAAGTTGTTTTTTATAGTAGGCAAAAATCATTGAAATTACTGATAGGCACAACAGATGAAATATTTAAATTAATTTTCCGCAAAAAGGCGTATTCAAATATGAGGCGAAGTTTCATAAAGTTCCAAATTTTTTGTTTTCCCTTTTTAATATTAATGCAAACAATTTTAATTTCGCGCAGTTCCTGGAATGATGATTTTCATTTTATCATTACGAGAGAGGCTGGTCATTTCGCCCCTAACAAATGTCGCCAAGTTTTTCACTTCACTTCTTCGGCTTAACGAGTTCGTAAAAATTGTAAACGGACGCGGAATGCGAATTAGGAGGTCGCGTATTATTCTTCTGAGTCCGTAATGTTTTACTCAGACTCAGTAGGGTAGTGTTTTTATGAAATGTATTTATTATCTATCCTTGAATATGATCTAGGCATTTATTTCATTATTTAGATAATATAATTATTGATAGATAACTATTATACAGCCCTACCTAAAATATTATAGGTAGGTAATGTAGTGTAACACTTTTGTTATTATTGAAATATCCATCAGTTTCCTTCAAATTAAACAGACTGGATAATTATGTTTGCATATACGTACATCTAAGGAAGCAATGAACACGCATAACCAAATCATTTTTACATCAGTCGATACTCAATACACTAGAACCAAAAATTACTGCCACGATAACTCAATTACACAAGACGGAACTTTCCAATATCCTCTGGACAGGACGAACATTTTTTAACATCAGCACCGCTGACGTATGACTGACCCCGATTGGGGAAATTGGATGATACACTGAAAAGTGAGGGGTTATGGTTGTGTTTATTGGGGTTTGTAGGTGAGAAGAAGATTTCAACTTGACGTCTGGTGTTAAGCTATCGTTAAGTTATCTCGGAGTATTCCCATTAGTTCTTAAGGCCCTGTGATGACTATAGCATATAATTGGGCATTGTGAGAGTGAATATGTATGTATGCAGTACTTTGTAATTCAAAGTTCTTGATCGTGTTGCTACTGTTTATGGGCGTCGTATCGCTTACCATCAAGCGAGTGGCATGCTCGTCTCATCATTCAAATGTAAAAAAAATCTCTAGTCTCTAAATAGTATAATATTCTTCAAACAAAATCAAGTTACCCCTATACCAAACTTGTAAAGCTTTGAAGCTAACTTACCTAGGTGTTGTGGGTGCGTTAAACATCGAGTGTTGCATTAAGTTACAAGTTAATGAATTATTAATCACGCTGCGGTCGGCGCGGTCCATCTGCTTAATTGAATTTCGCTAGATGAAAAAAGCTGTAGTCAGAGAGGTATTTTGTACTAGCACTGTACAGATAATTTAATCTTTACTGCCCTATAATTTGGTGGTAAGCAGTCAACGTCGCTGAGAAAAATCGGCGATGCCAGGGTCGCTGCTAAGTCATTGTCTACAGCAGGACACTGTTTGAAATCTCGTTTGAGGAAACGTTATGAAGGATAGCTCATCAGGCCCTCAGGTGCGTGATAAAATGGTCTTCGGAAATAAATCATATTGCTTTGGAACCTTGATTCACGGTTCCGCATTGAAAAGATAAAATTTCTTCCATAAACGAATAACGCTATTACAAAAATTAAATAAGGTAACTAATTCAGAATGAGGCAACAATCAAAATTAAAACCGAACTGACTCGTAACCTCTCAACTCTCAAATGTATCTCATACTTGCTAAGATCAAATCAAAAGATTCGCAAAGAAGAACTGGGCTAGGCGAGTAAATTAGCATGTTTATTATTAACTAAGACTCAGGAGCAGGGGCTGGCGGAGGGGAGGAGTTAATTCACGGGTGACAAAAGCGCGCCATTAATTTTAATATTTTAAAGAGTGCCTCTACTTTGCTCCTCGACCTCGTTGCTGTTTCGCAAACTGTTTTTCGGGGCACACGAGCACAGTAATCGGCAGTAAAATTCACATTACGCTATAGAATGAATCTGCAAGTCAGTGGCATGACAAAGGTGACAAAGACGATATTCTATGAAGCCAGCGTTGAGCGATTACCTTTAAAGTAATTGATAGATAGATAAAAAAGTTCATTTTGGCTACAAATAATACACTGTATATACATAGACAACAGACAAGTACACATCCATTTATGAAATATTGTAGCCGCAATCAGGCCCCAGCTCAGCAATATGCAATGCTCTAAGGAGCAAAGCGCTGGTAATTCTGCTGGTACCTGGCAAACATTTCTTAATAAATATTTATCTACTCCAAGTGGCATTCTCAAACATGGAAGACAATGAAAACACAAATATATAAAAGTCATACATTATACAATTGGCAACATCATAATGTTACATAGCGCCAAGATTGTTACAAAGACAAAAACAAATTATTAAACATACACAGATACAATTTATTTGACAGAGGTACCCAAACATGTGGTGCAGTCATTACGATATTCACTGCCGATTATATCTCTTTCTATTACTCGCTTAATATTGACTACCGAGTATTGTAATCTTTCGTAATGCCGGGAGTAATCATAGACATTTTCTACCGCCAAGCAGCAGTGTGCATGCACTGTTGTGTTTCGATTTGAAGGACATTGTAGCCAGTGTAACTAATGGACATTTTTTTTTTTTTTTTTTTTTTTTATTGCATTGAATGACGAGACGAGCATGCCGTTCGCCTGATGGTAAGCGATACGACCACCCATAAACAGTAGCAACACCATCCAGCACCTTGAGTTACAAAGTACTGTGTGGCATTCCACTGTGCTCGTCATCCTGAGACATAAGATGGTAAGTCTCATTATGTCCAGTAGTTATACTGGCTACAATGTCCTTCAAACCGAAACACAACAGTGCATGCACACTGATGCTTGGCGGTAGAAATAGACATTGCGGTGGTACCCACCCAGACGGCCTCTTACATAATGAGAGACCTACCACCAGTAGAACATAATGAGACTTAACATCTTATGTCTTAGGATGACGAGCGCAGTGGAATGCCACACAGTACTTTGTAACTCAAGTTGCTGTATGGTGCTGCTACTGTTTATGGGCGGTCGTATCGCTTACCATCAGGCGAACGGTATGCTCGTCTCGTCATTCAATGCCATAAAAAAAACTGACTTTCATATACAAAGATTAACCGCGTCCATCGTCCACCTATGCTACATATTATAATATTATCTTTTATGGACTAGAGGGATACTATATTTCTCGCTGGCTAATATTACATTGTAACTCCACAGCCTGTAGAGTCCCACTGCTGGGTATAGGCCTCGCTCATATGGTGCCACCTTTCTCGATCTCGAGCCAATCGCATCCAAGTTCGACCCATGATCCTCACAATGTCGTCGACCCATCTTGCCGCCGGACGACCCACCCTGCGTTTGCCTTGCCTTGGCCACCACTCAGTCAGCATCTTACTCCACCTGTCATCACTTCGTCTAGCTACATGGCCTGCCCAACTGCACAACATTGTAACTATATTTTGAAAAACGAAAAATGAAATTAATCGCTGTTTTAGTCAATAAACTCTACAATGCGTGAAATCAGTACATAAATTGAAACAAAAACAAACACACTTCAAACTAGACTGATGCACTAAAAAATCTTTCACTAACAGCAACTTAGTCTGTATTATATTTTAATTTAATTATTTTAAAACTTACACGTAAGCGAAATTGGGAGCAAAAGCTAGTTATATGGTTGGATTCCCCTAAAATATCAGCTACTTTCAATAACGGGTAAAAATTCGAGCCCATCGCATACAAAGTTCAGTACATTTCACTAAATTTTAAAGCCTCTGAAAAGCTTTCACACCCACCACAGAGATAAGCCATCTAATGCCAAACTACTAAAAGGTATCCGTAAGCATGAAAAAAGTTCAGTTCTTTGATGACACGAAAATGTATAGAAATATTCAGCTTTTGAATGGAAGAACTCTTTAATAAAAGACTCCGTGCACTTGCTATTTGATATGAAAATATTATACTTGCGTGATGTAAATTTGTCTACACTCGCGTATGCAGTGCTCGGTTTAATTCGACTGGCTTCGTAGTTTTGTGGAGTAACTATTGCTTGAGATTATTTTGGATATTTGTTATGTATTTTAATGATTATAATGATATCGAATATGAGCTGTTGATGAGGTCCTGAGTACAGAATCCAGATTGGGTAACAGTTTAAATAATACTGTATTATCGAGCATGGTTTAACTGGGACTAGATATCGCTAAACTAAAGTCTAACGTAATCTCCAAGCGGCAATAGCCTAGTTGGAAATGAACGGACTGCCGAGACGAATGTCCGCAGGTTCAAAAACCTAAGGGCACACACCTCTGACTTTTCTAAAAAGTTATGTGTGTATTCTTTGTGAATTATCGCTCGCTTTAATGGTGAAGGAAACATTTGTGAGGAAACTTGCATATCTGAGAAGTTATCTTTAAGAATTTCAAAGGTATGTGTAGTCTGCCAACCCGCACTAGGCCAGCGCGGCGTGGTAGACTAAGGCCTAAACCCTTTCGGTTGTAGAGGAGGCCCGGGCTCAGCAGTGGGCAGTATATAATACAGGGCTGGTATGGTGGTAATCTCCAAAGATATCTCTAAAGTCTTTAGGGGAAGCCTATGTTCAGTAGTGGACTTCTAATGCCTGAAGAAGACGAGATATCTCTAAGGACGTCAGGGTAAAATAGGTAGCTAATTGTAAATATTAAGCCTATTTTTTTCTGCAGTATCTTTGTAAAGTTGTGTTACACCAACCTTACGTTGGAATAGAGTATGGATTTCAATAAAATATTGATAATAACTCAATTCAACAGAGTCTATCGTGTATACACGGGAATATCCCAACACCTACGGAATCATAGAGTTCGTACACAAGCCGAGATAAAAATTTCATATACAAAATTGAGAGTAGTGCGTAAGGAGGCAACAAAAGAACATTTCACTTTATACGTTTATATTCCATTAGTGTATTTAATGTACAGATTCCCATCGTGAATTTGTAGAAGGGATTTTTGTAATGTTCGAGTACTTTATTAGATATATATAATACTTAATATTGTAAAAAGAAAAGATTTGTATTTTTGTATGTTAGTTGTAACGAATAAATTTAAAAACCACTGGACCTATTTTAATAATTATTTCACCAATATAAAGCTACATTATCAGCAAGTAACATAGACTACTTTTTATACCGGGAAATATAAAGCGGGACTTTTATCCCGGAAAAAAATATTCAAGCGGGCGGAGCAGCGAGCAAAAGTCTAGTTAGACTGCCTGGTATGAGTTCCACTATTTCTATATTTTCGGTATGAAAGGAAATGACTTACTTATAAAATATTATAATAAAAAACAATATGCATACTAAACACGGAATCCTATGAATTTAGATAAAAAAAATATTATGACATTCCATTCTTAATTTTATAATGATTCCGTATATTTACGCGAATGTTAGACATTGAAATTAAACTATTATAACGGATTTTATCGCGGTTTTTTATTTAATTAAATAAAAAAACCGCGATAAAATCCGTTATAATAGTTTAATTTCAATTCTTAATTTTAATTCGTTTATTATTATTTTTAGAAACGTTAATAAAAATACATAATAACTAAAATGTAATTTACTATACATACTGCAGAATGGCTTATAGGTATTTTGTGTGAATATTGAGTTACTTTTATTTATTAATTTTCCAAACATAGTTAACAATCAATGCACTATCCAAACCTGTTTGCTAAAATAAGTCAAACATCGGTTAGACAGAGCCCCGATACGCCCATCAATATAGCAATTACGTTAATGCACAATATTTTAGAAGGCCCACCTGTACGTAGAAATGATTACGCGAATGGAAAAGGCGGGAATTCAGCTCTACGTTTTCTGACTTTTGTGTTTGTTTTTTAATAAACTCATCAGCTTTTAATAGTTATACTGAGCTTGCAATAAAATCGTTAATAACTGAAGTACTAGAAAAATATAAGTTTCTGTTGTGTATGAGAGTTAGTTTTTGAAAAAGGCTATATGTATTGAAATAAAACTATTTTTCGGATTTTACCGCGGTTTTTTAAATTATATTTGCTCCCGACGTTTCGCAGACTTTGCAGCCGTCTTGGTCACGGGGCGGACTGAGGTGTTGGTTGTCCAAAAACGAAACGTCGGAAGAAAATATAATTTAAACAACCGCGATACAATCCGAAAAATAGTTTTATTTCAATGTCTAACATTCGCGTAAACATAAGAAATCATTAAGCCTATATGTAAACCATTATAATTATGGTTACAGCTTCATAGGATAGTATTTAGATAAAAACTTCCAAAGGCTACTTTAGTCCAAGGCTCAGCTTAGAACTGAATAAAATACCAAATATTAAAAACTTCTCTAAGTCCTTACTATCTAGGCTTTTTGCAGATCGAAAACTAAGCTAAGTTTAGCTAAGTTCGAATAGCTGGGAAGTTATAGTGGATGGCTTAGTTTAAATAAATTGTGGTCTGCACTAGTATGAAAAGAAATCCCAGCTAGGCGAGACAAACAAATTAGGCTCAGTAGAATTGAATCACTATTTTCCCGAAATTTATTATGCACTCAGTCAATGACATGCAATAAGTAAATCTACAATCTATACTAATATTATAAAGCTGAAGAGTTTGTTTGTTTGGTTGAACGCGCTGATCTCAGGATCGATCGATCTTTTGATTTTTTTTTCATTAATACGAAGCTACATTACTTCGGAGTACTATAGCTTACTTTTGATCCCGGAAAAATCTTTTTCACGCGAGCAATACTAGTGCAAATAAGGAAAAAGATATTAATGTTTACTTTTTCATGCTACCTTCCTGCCTGATGGTAAGCGATACGACCGCCCATAAACAGTAGCAACACCCTACAGAACTTTTAATACCAAAGTGCTGCGTGTCACTACACTGCACTCGTTACCCCGATATATTAGATGTTAAGTCTCATAATGCCTAGTAATTACGCACATTGCTGCTTGGCGGTGGAAATGAGACATTGCGGTGGTAAGTACCTATATAGCCCCTCGCATACGAAAGACCTACCTCTATTTGAAAAGAAATGCGTCATGAAGAAAATTTCACATCAAACAAAATTCTAACATCGTCTATTTTTGTTTTTTTTTCCTTTCTAAATACTGCAGAATTGTTGTATATCATTAACCGACTACGTGTGTGTCGGGAAAGCAGTGAATTAAGTTCCAACGTACAGATTTATTTCAAACGAGCTTTTTCCGCGGCTCCGCCCGCTTGAATGAGTTTTCCCGAGATAAAAGTCCCGCTTTATATTTGCCGGGATAAAAAGTTGCCTATGTGTTAATCCAGGACATAATCTACACGTGTGCCAAATTTCATCGAAATCCGTTCAGTAGTTTTTGCGTGAAAGAGTAACAAACATCCATACATCCAGACATCCATACATCCATACATCCATACATCCATACATCCATACATCCATACATCCATACTTACAAACTTTCGCGTTTATAATATTAGTAGGAAGTAGGATAAAATAGTATAAAATGCGGAGTATAAATCGTCGTGACAATATATCTTCGTTACCCGAGCCGCGATTCACTCTTGTGGAGGAATTGACTTTGTTACATTGATAACTGTATAGGCGCCATTCATAGATTTAATTACCCTAACAATATCCAATCGTAATAAAAAAATGTCTTAAGTAATTTTAATTTTGTACTGGAATACGCATTTTAGCTACAAGAGCTGTAACATTTTAGTAGGAATTAATTTTATTAGTGTTTTGTGTCAACGGGTCTAAAAAATCATTTGTAAGTGTAATGAGAGAATATTTCAAGCGTTTTTGAATTGTTTGACAAAGATATATAACATAGAATACTATCTCTATGGTTTATCTCTCACAACACACTCTAAGTCTTGGATTTAATTTCCTTTCACTCAAATTCTTTTATAAATCCACATGAAAAAAGTCTAGCGCACGCTATCAAAAGTAACGAACTGTGCTAGCTAATATTTGACTTCGGTTCATTCACACGTAACACAACCACACTACATCGCAGCGACAAAAAGTGGTCGAGCAGTGGTTGCGATGTGGTTGATATCTACGATAATATAATTCGTTTAAAAATGAATAGTTCCATTCACAGAAACCACATTTCACCGCCGAATTCAAACGCGAGCACGATATCGACTACATTGCAACCATAACACTACCCACTTTTGTACCACGTTTTGTCGCTGCGCTTTGTGGTACGTGTAAACAGACCCTTAGTCACGGAGTTCAAATTAAAAATGGCTTGCTATAAAGGCTAGCTAAAACAGAGCCCGCATTATAGCACGAGTCACGAATGGGAAATGACACCGAAAAGTTTGAAGATTTATTCACCATTGCGTACCTTCATTTTGGTAATGCAAAAATAAAATTGCGTTGAAATATTTATCTTTGTAATTTAGGATGGTAGAGGAAGCTATATAGTTTAGAGTACAGTCACCAGCATAAGTAGCTGAACAAATTACACATTTCAAATCGCCTACATACTTTTTTGTACTTACTAATCTTTTTTTTCTCTTAACAAAAATAAAATAAAAGAGATTTACTTTACTTCTAACAAAGAATAAAAGGTTTAGGTTTAACTTAACGCGTATAAAGGCGATTTGAAATGTTGATTTTGTACTGATATTTATGCTTCTGACTGTACAATGGGGATCAATATTTAATACATAATAATAAACTTTGAAGCATATTGTAGTCATAGGTGAAAGAAATTGTAGCCGTTGTAATAAGTATTTATAATTGGAATCTAAATATACGCTCTTATTCACACACACACACACACATGTCTTTTTTTCAGAAAGGGTAGGCAGTGGCGCAACTAGTTTACCCATTTTTCACCGTGTGTATTCCGTCACATACGATAGGGGGCGAGTTTCGCCGCCATATCGGGCACAAAATGCCAAATATCACTGCCCGACCCAGAATTCGAATCCGAGACTTTAGAGCCGTAGTCATATCGCATATGCAAAAATATGCCACCGATGCAGCCTTTTATTCGTATAGTTTGAATCTATGTTAACCAGTTTCCCGGTGTATTAAGAATTCAAGCATTCTCCGGTATCAGATAATCTAGAGCAGGCGGATCTCGGCATTTGAATTAAAATTATGTCCTGGAACTACATCTGGTCACGTATTATACGCTTCTGTTTGTAATTTACATAAATATTTCTTATGATCCAGGTTTATTTCGATGTACTAGGTAAGATAACATTAATAATACCATTCCTGTATTTTATGCTGACTCACTGCCGTGCCGGGGTTACAATTAAGAAGGTTTAGACTTTAGATTTTAGTAGTTAGTCCACCACGCTGGGCTAGTGCAAGTTGGCAGACTGTACAGTCAGCATCATAAGTATCTGAACAAAATCAAAATTTCAAATCGCCTATATAGGCGTTAAGTTAAACTTAAATATTTTTTTCTTCGTTTGAAGTAAAGTATATCTCTTTTATTTTATTTGTGTTAAGAGAAAAATAGCATTAGTAAGAACACAAAAGTATGTAGGCAATTTTAAATTTTGTATTTGTTCAGCTACTTATGCTGCTGATTGTACATACCTTTGACATTTTCATGTAAAATCCTGGGTATGTAGCTGTCTTTACGATTTTTTTTATTAAAATATAGTTTGTGATCTGAGAAATCAGGTCCGCCTGGAAAACTTTACGGGAGGCCTTTGTTAAACATTGGACATCATATTATAGCTGATGATGATCTGAGAAACCAAGGAGTGGAATAGATAGCCTGTGACTTTTTGTCAATATCTCGTTTTACGGAAAGGAAAAATTTGGAGGAAACCCGTAGCATGAGAATTCTCCATAAGAATTTTGAAGGTGGAGGGTACCAGGTCGCCTTAAGCTTGTGCGGTGTTTGACTCATTTTAGAAGGGGTTTGCAGCCTACAGTCTGTCCATGCAGAACTTATTTAATATTATTTTACTACACGTGACAACATTGATCATTTATATTTTTATTTATTAAAATAAAAAATCTGAGTATTTTCTCATTTCATTTTTATTTTACTTCTCTTTCTGTTGAGTATCAAGCAATCACAAATGCACTATAAAACTATAATGCATTATTACAGTGTTTCTGTCACTTACACCTTCAAATCGAATAATATTCCGTCATAATAAATATCGAATGCAGAGTAATAAAATATTGTGTCAAAGCTGCTTGTTCGTTCAGGGCGAAGAAAGCTCACGGGCGCGTGGGGAGATGAGAAATAGTATATGATAACTTTTTATTATTTATAATTCAGTTGTATCGCGATTGTGTCGTATAAATCACATGCAAATGTGGACCATAACATTGTGTGAAATTCGACATACTTACTTAAAAATTATATAATTGTAGATAGGCAGCAGTGTGCATGCACTGTTGTGTTCCGGTTCTGTTGTTTGAATGTAATTGCTGGGCATTATGAGACTTAACATCTAATGTCTCGTGGTGACGAGCGCAGTGGAGTGCCACGCAGTACTCTATAATTAAAAGTTCTGTATGGTGTTGCTACTGTTTATGGGCGGTCGTATCGCTTACCATTAGGTGAGCGCCATGGTCTTATCGACATTCAGAAGCAATAAAAAAAAAATCGAAGGTATGTGATGATGGCAAACCACACTAGACCAGGGTAGTAAGGCCTAAAGTCTCTCATTAGTAGAGACTAGAGGAGACCCGTGCATAGTAGTGGGATCATATGAAAAATTAAGAACGTCTTATGATTATTATACTTGTCTGTTATATATTGTGTATCTCAATATTTAGCACTGTTAGGTTTTTTTTTTTTTTTTTTTTTTTTTTTATAGTATTGATTGACGAGACGAGCATGCCGTTCGCCTGATGGTAAGCGATACGACCACCCATAAACAGTAGCAACACCATCCAGCACCTTGACTTACAAAGTACTGTGTGGCATTCCACTGCGCTCGTCATCCTGAGACATAAGATGTTAAGTCTCATTATGTCCAGTAGTTATACTGGCTACAATGTCCTTCAAACCGAAACACAACAGTGCATGCACACTGTTGTTTGGCGGTAGAATTAGACATTGCGGTGGTACCCACCCAGACGGCCTCTTACATAATGAGAAACCTACCACCAGATATATATTAGGTATATAATTATACACACACACTCACGCACTATATCCCCGACGGGTTAGGCAGAGGCGTGAGAGGTGTGGTGAGAGCCGTGCGTATTCCGTTCCATGATGTGATAGGGGGCGACCCATATTAGGCAGAAATTCCAAACTCCGGGCTGATACTGAGTAGAAAAACTCAATATCATTGAAATTAAACTATTATAACGGATTTTATCGCGGTTTTTTATTTTATTTTCTCCCGACGTTTCGAAGGCTTTGCAACACTTCGTGGTCACGGGGCGGACTGAGGCACGACTGAGGTGTTGGTGGTCCGAAAACACAATGTAATGGTAGGATTGATTGTAGACGTGTTGTTGGTTTAAGTTACTTTATTAGACTGTACTTACAACTCACTTACACACATCTTACATCTACTTATATACTAGACACAGACTACACTACACCTCAGCATTGTAGTGTTAGGTATTAGGTAATGTATAACATAATATGCAGTTATGATGCTTGCTATCAGATACGAAATTTGTTCTCATCACCCAATTGGAGATAAATAATCATTGTTTAAACAAAACGATTCTTTAGATAACTAATGTTTTCTATCCAAATAGATACTTTAGCACGCCTTAAGTTTGTTTACCAAAGTAGCAAATCGAGTTACTGTTCGCGAACTTTTTTGTAAGCTAAATTGTTTCTTAAACTGATATTCGGATGGTCTAAATTAGTTTAACAATTTTAATTATCGGTCAATGACTTGCTGTTTTATATTAAACTAGTTTTGCCCGCGGCTCCGCCTACGTTAAAAAGTTTTCCCGGGATAGAAGTCCCGCTTTATATTTCCCGGGATAAAAAGTAGCCTATGTGTTAATCCAGGACATGTTGTACCCGTTTGCCAAATTTCATCGAAATCTGTTCAGTAGTTTTTGCGTGAAAGAGTAACAAACATCCATACATCCATACTTAAAAACTTTCGTGCTTATCATATTAGTAGGATTTCTTCAGTAAAGTTTGAAATTAGAATTTTATTTACGGAAAACTAAGGCGGAAGATATATTGAAATAAATTATATGGCTGGCTATGGTAAACTATGATTATAAGTAAGACCATCTACTTACGTACAGTCAGTAGCATAAATATCTGTACAAAATCAAAATTTCAAATCGCCTATATCGAGGGTATAGTGCTAAAAGCCAATAAGTATGAAATTGTTACTTTCGAGATATTCAATATTTAAGTTTAAAAGACCAAAATATATGATATTCAAATAATATCGCTATAATAAGTATTATGTGCTAAAAGTCTATATATTTAATAAGTGTAATAAAATATTTTTAAGTTTCTGGGGCAGTCCATTTTATCATAAAAAATATAAGTTTCAAAGGGTACTGACTTATTGGGTTTTACCTCAAGAGAAATGAAACAGTTATTGTACTTTACTAATTAGTTTACTGTATGAAAGTCACAAAAACAAGATAAATCACTCTTCATCACTATCTGAGGCTGGTAGTTTGGTGTAGGTCTTCATACCACGTATCCACGCATGGAGTTGCTCGGGTATAATGAGTTTCTCGCACATATTCATCGGGTATTTCTTTTTAGCAAGGCTGATGGATAATTGACTGGAATATAGGTGCTCTATTTCATCTGGTAATTGAACATGAACTGAAGGCGAGTTAAACTGTCTTTTAGCTCTAGTTTTAGGTGTATTAATGCGCATTTGATACACATCAATGTCACGAAAATTAGTGGTTTTGCGGATAACCAAACTCTATCGAAAAAATCCTCAGGTACCAACGTAACACAGTCTTTGCCAGTATTGTTATCACTTTCATAACGTTCAGGAATTATTACATTGCAGTCAGAATCGTTTTGAAGGTTTTCGTCTGAGTCCGTCACGAAATTAGGATCTATATTTGAAAAATCGCTGTCAAATAACCATTTTTTTTACTTGATGCATCTGATGCATAACAACAAAATTTCTGACTAGTAAACGCAATTACCTCCGGTGGTTGACCTGTATTAAAAAATATATCCACGTTAACACATAACTCAAATATCAAGACAATTATATCAGCCAAACAATGACCATTTAGGGACAGAGGCCTCTCCAAAATATTGACCTGCTTTGCGTTGTCTGTCTACCATAAGGATAAAGTAACATTATGGATTTGAATAAATATAGGTACCTGCATTCATAAAATTCTCCTCAAGAGATCCTTCATTTTTAAAACAGCATCCATTTGCGAAAGATTCAGATCTGAGGAACTATTGGAAATTATTACGATGTTGTTTGATGACATCAAAGGTATAACTATATCTAAAATAAATAAATATAAATCCAAATAAAATATCGAATATTTAGAAGGGTAATGAATTACTTTATTTAAGAAGTTGTTGGAAACTTACAATGACTATCGTGCAGATTATTAGCTTGAACTAAGTTCTCCAATACACCATTGCTGTTTTTCAATATGGAATTCATAGTATCTAAAAATAAAATCATAAGAAGATTTCTAAACCTGTCGTTTATACCTGAGTGACAGTTATTGACAATACATGGTTTTATACTTTGCTTGTAACTTACCATGAGCATCTTGTGAATAACTTTTAGTTTGATATAGATTCAACAAAGGCAAATCCATGATATCGCTCATATCTAAAAACAAAATAAAACGTAGTTCTGACCTCACACTAAGATACGAGTCTTGTGTCGTGGGTATCAGAAACTACGACTCGCTCCCACAACACCCAGACCCGAAACAAATACTTGTGGATCACACAAATATTTATCTCCTACGGGAATTAAACCCGCGCCTCTCGTTTCACAATCGCCTTTTCGACTACTGCGCCACGGGACCATTAAAACATTTAATTAATGTTTAAGTAAATAAATAACAACTAAAAACATTAACATTAAACATTTTACAATCTGTAACTAACCCAACGTTATCGAATTTTATAATATAAGTCAAAGTTCAAATATGTTAATACGAAAAAATACTCATAAAACGAGAATTTACCTGATATCAGCGGCTTAATGCAAGCTAATTGCGCCAATTTCCTTTCTTGATCACCCATCGTAGTGTTTAATACAAACAATTAGCGCTAAATTGAGAATGATTAAAAACAAAACGTGCGCATGTGTGATGCTCGTCACAAACTGTCAACAATAGCGCAAGAAGTTGTTGGTCAAATTTGACTTATTGGGTTCTTCTCCAAAAAAGATTTGAAGAAATTTAGTTAACAAAGTAAGCAAATACCATATAACTAAACATAACTTATATCTTTCGAAATAAAATCGAATAATGAAACCCAAAAAATACATTTATTGTGTTTTAGCCTTTGGTATAGTTTGTTTTCTTGTATAGGTAATAAAAGCTAAATACCGTTAAATACAAATAATGGTTTTTGCCTTTATGTCGTTGGTAATTTGAGTTGAAATCATTGGACACTCAAAACCAAATAAATAGCTATAACTGCTTTAAGCGTAAACTAAAAATATTATTTATCAAGGTAACTCACTATATAGTGTTTTAGTTTATCAGTTTTGGCGAAACATGGCCACTTTATTGGGTTATTACTCCAAGTAATTCGCTTTATACCGTGAATTCCGCTTATTGGATTAGACTAATGGAAAGAGCGGAAAAAACTCTTTAAGATAGACCAATAAAACGATTTTTGATTTTTTGGCACTTATTGGGTTTGGGCACTATACCCTCGATATACGCGTTAAGTTAAACTGAAATATTTTTTTCTTCGTTTGAAGTAAAGTAAGTACCTTTTATTTTATTTTTGTGACGAGAAAAAATAGATTAATAAGAACACAAAAGTATGTAGGCAATTTGAAATTTTGAATTTGTTCATCTACTTATACTGCTGACTGTACATAGAACAGCATCAGTAACTGTATTTATACCTTATCTCTCCCAGATGGGCTGTCTTTAGGTAGTCGTAAAACTAACCAAGTCATATTTGCATCATGATTAACAAAATTTAACACACCCACACTGGAGGTTCCCTGGACCTGTGGAACATGCCTTTAGACAATTACATTCTTTTCTGCAAAATCAAAAAACTCTGCTCGGGGTCGGGTTCGGGTTGCAATAAATAATTACCTACGCGGCCAATGCCAGCAATGTTTAGCGAGTGACCCTTGTCTTGTTTTCCTGAACGCTTATTCAGGACTCTGTCTTGGATGTGGATTTTGAAATGGAGTTTTAACGTTTAATTGTTTCTATTTAGTTATTTTTTAGCGTTTTATTTATAGCTACGTTACTTTGTGTTTCTCATAATTATACTAGTTAGTTGGAAGAGTTTAATATTTGATTGCCTGCGTGGTCAAAAACAAATATCATTTCATATATAAAAAATGTTGCTTTCTGGCTATAGAAGTAAGTATCAAAATTTCAAACCAATGATATTTTCACAATTTAATCGCACAAAAACTCCCTTGGTAATCTCGTTTTAAAGACTGCCTCAAACATGAAACAAGTTGCCTTTAAAAAGATAAGTTTAATGATTAAAACAAATGAACGACGATGAAAACATAATCAACTTTATTAATGAAATAAGATTTAATGTTGTTACCTTGGCCTACATTGGAGTCGTAATTTTATATGAGTAGGTACGAGTTCCCCAGAATTTAACACAACTGAACCAAAATCTGGTTTATTGTGGAAAATGGAATTGAAAATTCGCGATTCTCTTTATATCATGTATTAAACAAACGAGGGGACATAAAATAATTAAGTATAACGTTGTTGGTGATAGTATATTTTGCATCCGCCCGTATAGCGACCACAAAACAAACTTGACTGATGGCAGGTCTCTCATATGTAAGAGTCCGTCTAGGTGGGTACCACCGCAATGTCTATTTCTACCGCTAAGCAGCAGTGTACATGCACTGTTGTGTTTCGGTTTGAAGGACATTGTAACAGCCAGTGTAACTGCTGGACATAACGAGACTTAACATCTTATGTCTCAGGATGACGAGCGCAATGGAATGCCACACAGTACTTTGTAACTCAAGGTGCTGGATGGTGTTGCTACTGTTTATGGGTGGTCGTATCGCTTACCATCAGGCGAACGGCATGTTCGCCTCGTCATTCAATGCAATAAAAAAAATAAAAAAAACCATAGTGGCCCACGTAAGCGTGTTGCGTTCCGGGATCAGGCTGCATATATCTGGTTTCAAAGTGGCCGGCATAAATATGTCGCCTGGAATAAACATCTCTCGTCATTCAATACTCACTAGATCCCACTCCACTTACTATCAGATGCAGCGAAGTAGCTTTGCTGTTCTTAAAAAAACTACAAATAATAAACTACTGTAATCACACGTAATATTATTACAATAGTTTATTTTCTCTTTTCGGAGGTAGTCAGATGTGTTATCACACTCACATTTCGCCGGCTATGTTAGGTCTCATGTGAAGAGACTATTGAACCAAGCCCAATTTTAGACTCCTGGTTGATAAAGAAGAAAAACCACCATCACTTCACGCGACCCGGGGATCCAAACCGTGACCTCAGGATGGTAGTCGTACCATAATAAAACTACTTCATAAAAGCAACATGATATGTTATTATGGTGATGTAAATTATAATACATCTCTATACCACACAAAAACTATTTTTCATACTAAACCTAACGCACGGGAAGAAATCGAACTAAACAAGTTCCAAACTTACCAGCATATTGGGGTATAATTGACAATTTATGACCCAACAAAAATACTTTATAATGAAGACAGCGACCCGGTTAACTCATACATGTGGTTTATATCCTCTCGGCGGCAGCGATACGTGTTCTATTTACCTCCTTACCCCACCCCTACCTCCACTTGTCTATTTGTTCTATTGCCACGTTTGTGCGGATGACTTTTCATATTGTTATTCAGATACATTGGAGTATAAGTCTAAATTATAAGCTGTTTATAGTTTATTTTTACCCCATTAATTGATGGTGTGTCTATTGCACGACAGTATAGTTGTTGACGCTGCCTTGCCTATTAAGGTTTTGGATTCCAGCCGGGTAAAGTGATATTGGATATTTTGTTCATCAACCTGAAGTCTGGAATTGGGACCCGTAAATGGCATTAATAGTAGGTCGACTATGCTAAATGTTTATCAATTATCGTTCGCTTTAACGGTGAAGGAAAACACCGTGAGGAAACTTACATACCTGAGAATTCTCCATAAGAATTTCGAAGGTATGTGAAGTCTGCCAACCCGCACTAGGCCAGTGTGGTGGACTAAGGCCTAACCCCTCTCAGTAGTAGTAGAGGAGGCCCGTGCTCAGCAGTGCGCAGTATATAATACAGGGCTGATTGCATTGCATTGCATGCTAAATGGCGATTTACTCAAGCGTCGTGGGGACTTATTGTATTTTTTAAGATTAGATGGTTGAAAGAAAAAAAGGTGTCCTTCCAAAGGCGAAGGGAGTGTCTACAGGTATTACAAATGATAAAACAAAATGCTTACATTTATTTTAAAACCACTGGAATGAATTCTATATAAGAAATAAAACAATGACGTAATAAAACGGCATTGGACTAATGAAAGCGAAGGATTAACGGCTATTAACGCGATGGCTCGTAAAATGGCGTAGCTGCGACCGGCCTGTTCATACTTACCCCTAATGTACATGAATAACTATATCCTGGCTTGTATTGAGCTAAGAAATGGATTTAATTTCTTGAAAGTATTATGCAATGAATATATTTTTGTAGAGCCATTTTTTTTGTTTATTGCGTTTTAATGACGAGATGAGCATGCCGCTCGCCTGGTGGTAAGTGATACGACTGCCCATAAACAGTAGCAACACCATAAAGAACCTATAACTAGAAAGTACTGCGTGACTGCCTCGGTGGCGTAGTTGTATTACGGTACGGCTGCAATGCTGATGTCTCGGGTTCGATCCCCGGGTCGGGCAAAGTGATATTGGATATTTCTATTCAGTGTCAGCCCGGAGTCTGGAATTTATGCCCGATATGGCGATAGGCTCGCCCCCTATCACATCATGGGACGGAATACGCACGACGAAAAGTGGGTGCATTAGTTGCGCCTCTGCCTACCCCTTCGGGGATAACAGGCGTGAGTATGCGTACTGCGTGGCACTCCGCTGCGCTCGTCACCCTGAGACATAAGATGTTAAGACTCATAATGCCCAGTAATTACTCTGGCTATAATGCCCTTCAAATCGGAACACATCAGTGCATGCACACTGCTGCTTGGCGGTAGAAATAGACATTGCGTTGGTACCCACTAAGACGGACTCTTCAATATGAGAGACCTACCACCAGTCAATACGTTGAACAGATTTGGATGTTTGGTATACATATGCCCTGAACTAACAAGACATTTGTTCAGGAAAACGTCTTTCACGTGAACGAAGCCGCGAGCTAAACGTATTTTTAATACTAGCTATTGTTCGCGGTTTCGCCCGCGAGTAAAAAATGTCCCTAAATCACTATAGCGATCCACAATGCTATCTGTACGACAGCAGCATCATTTCTTTTATAAATATCATAAATATTCAAACATACTGTACATGAGAAAATTACCAGGATAAAAGTCAAAGCCAAATGTCATTTAAATCCGTTCAGCGGTTTCTTTGTTTCATTCTAACAACAATCAAAACATTCGCATTCATAATATTAGTAAGCAGTAAGATAAGATCATGAGCAGTAGTACTGTATAGATTTGTCTGCTGGAGCTGGATAGTCCACTGTAGTACCGCTGTTTTAAAGCACAGCGTGTGCCAGTTTGCTGTTGAGTTTTGGATGGGGATACTGGAGCCTGAATAACCGCTTTCTCCTGTCCAATTCTCATTCCGTTAAAGGTGTGTAAGATCTCCAAATGGTACTTAGAAGTCTTCACGCTCTGAGTGTTTTACTTAAAGGCAATATGAGACCGATCACCCACACTGCCATCCATCTCGGGGGATTAAGTAAAATCCTTATTTGTTAATATCACTACATATTATAAAATAAAGTTCCCCAGCCGTCTGTCTGTCTGTCTGAATCTGATAAACTGTAAACTCTCAAACGGATTTCGTTGAAATTCGATATAGAGATATGTTAACACCCTGGAAAGGACGTAAGCTATTTTTATCTTGAGAAAATATGTAGCGGAACTTTTATCCCGGAAAAACTCTTTCATGCAGGCGAAACCGCAAGCAAAAGTGATATTAAAATAAAAACCAATGCTCACGTGTACATATCACTTAAAACTAAAAGCAATAAACCACTTCCTTATTCATCCATGGTTGAAATACAAACACAATAGCAATTAATAACAACCTCAAACAACCAACATTGTGGTGAATTTTTAAAGAATATTACGAGAGATATCGTTGGATTTTATAATGGCCGGAGCGAGCAAACGACAGCTGTTCCAGAACGATTTTCTATGAGCATTCGTGACTAATAATGGTGATTTGTTGCCGGCAAATTGTTTCAGCACGGCGCAGTAGTGCGCAGTTGAGTTCGAGTATTTGAGTATCTTGCTATTTGCTAAGTATTTGTATGTAAGACTCTGGACCTGTTTCACAAGTACGGAGTAGATGCTACTAGTCACATAAATCTATAAGCCGACCAAATTGAAAGCTCCAAAGAACATGGCTTAAGATAGTTTGTTTCAGATTTAATCTGCACCGGATGTTGAAATCATAATGCGAACCGGTTGACTCACTTTCGTGAACATACATTAGAATTCAGACGTTCTATTAGCGATTTTGTGTACTGGTAGAAAATTATTCATTCTCTCATAGATTCTCCCGCTTTGCTAATTTAAATATAAATTTCAAATACCAATTATAGAAGCCGTAAACCAAGTGTTATCTCTTTTAAAATATTGCGCAATATTATATCATATTCTCAGTATGTGTCGGCAATATAATGTACTAATAAAAACCCCGCTGTAAATTTATTTCATAGCAAAATCACCATAATATTGGTTGATACAAGACATGGGTAATTAGGCACTGACTCCAAAATTGGTAACCCGTATACAAGTGGTGTTATCGTATATTTATTCATATATTTATCTAGCTTAGCTAGAAATTGAAGTTAGTCACGGAATATAGGTGAAGTTAAATATTTTTTTGGTGTTTAGTGGTTTTCGAAGGCGGTTAAATTTATTTGTTAAAAAGGTTTTTTACTATTCCAACCTTCATTCAGCTATGACGAATGATTTACAGATCAGTCTTTACCATTTCAAGATTTATTGAGGTTTCTTCACATCGAGACGTAACACACATTACCTTATGTATTATCGGACGGAAGCTGCAGGGGCGTAAATATCGCGGATACGCGAGGGAAGTAGGTCGCGACTCGCGCTTATCACTCAGTGATAAACGCCGTCTGCTCACGCGATGCCGCGGTATCTGTTAGCTAATGTTTCAGAAAGTTGTTTGTGTTATTTGGTTCTGGGTTTTTCTATGTCTGAAGGAGGACCAGAGTCAACTAATATGTCATATAAGAAATATTTTTAATTATTATAGATCTGTTACCGGTTATGCTAGTGTAAAAGTCCGTTCCTGAGAAAAGAAGTTGGTTTTGGCAGTCATCATATCATATCAAGTCATATATTAATACTATAAACAATAATAGTCACATTTTTTAATAAATGCAATAGTCCCAGCGTTTAACGCGCCCGGTCTGAACAACCAAAAGTTACTTGGACTCATATTACACTAGTATGTAGATTAGTATAGATGGTATTCTTATATCTGAGCAACAAATATTTATTTATTTATTTATAAATATACCTATTATCAAGTTAAAACATATTTGTACCAATTCATGTTTGTTTTTTGTCCTATGTACTTTTATTGCTTACTATGTGGTGTAACCTCTTAGATCATTCTAGGGTGTATAGAACTTATAAAGTTGTGAATCGGCGGAAAGTTGAGGATCCGTTAATGAGCACGCGCCTACTTTGGCCGAAAATTGCATTTTCACATAATTGTAATTATTAAGGGTTTAAGTAAATAGTTATTCGATTGCCTCGGTGGCGAAGTCGTGTTACGGTACGACTGCAATGCTGAGGTCTCGGGTTTGATCCTCGGGCCAGGCAAAGTGATATTAAGGTTTTTCTAATTTATGTCATCCCGGAGTCTGCAAATGTGTCCTGTAAATGGCAATAGGCAAATGTGTGACCTTTTTAATTTTTCTGTTCTAGTACTAGATTTTCTAATTGATATTATCTTTCAGTCATTTTAATTTGTTTTGAAATCTCTTTCTCAATTCTTTTCCTTGCTCCCTTCTTTCAATGTTATATTATTAATTTAATACAGTTATGCCAACGAATTTTTTAGCATGATATAGGTTTAAAGAAAATATTGTTTACATCAAAATTACTTTTGTTATAAACGCAAAAACTCTTTCAGATATAAGTTTAATATCATTTACATCACACAATTTTACTTTGCCTGTACAATCGTTCTACTTTGCCGGTCCAATACGTCTATCTTTATCTTCCTCTTATTTTCACGTATTCGACTTGTTGTACTCGTCTCGTGCCTTTTTTTCGGCAGCATTGCGTACATTTCCTGAAGCACTGTTTCACACAGTCACATATACTGAAGCAAGAACAGCAAATGGATCTCCAGAAATCTTTGCACTGACCCATTGTTATACATCTTTGTCTGTTTTTTCTATTTATGCTGGTGAAATAACATTTCTAATTTTGATCATTTGTTTTCATTTTCTTTGATATAGATAGTATATAAATTTAATGCACTTCAATTTTTTTACGGATTTTTTTGGTTTGTATATGACACTTGATTTTTAATGTCAGACTATTTCTCATAGACTATTGTCCTCATACTCTACATAATAAATTATTCTGTGAAAAGGTTTTATTCATGTCAGAAATTGTGACAGTCTGCCTTAGTATTGAAGATAACGAGATGAGCAAATACTATTTCTATTTTATTTAAAATTCATAGATGTTCGGAAGTAATTTTGAAGATGATTAATTATGCTTGCATATTCTAAATCAATGGAAGGCACTTACGACCTTAATTTGCTGTGGTCATAATCCTTCATTGAAGGAACGACTGGATGAATGGACAGAATATTATCAATCAGTTAATATGAGAAATAATCAAAGTATAATATACGTATAAACGTGATGGGAAGACTAATATTTCCCGCATTCAAATACAATTTCGACACAACTTACCTTCGGAATTAAGGCACTACTGATGTATATTGATATTAAAATGAAATACGATAATACTGAAAATATTATTAATAACAAACACAAATAGGACACTTAGAATTACAACGGACAACACAATGTTACAAGTAGACACAACACTGGACATAGAAATATACACAAACACACATAATATATTTTTGGTATTTGATGAAGTATTATGTTGTAATAGGTATGGAGTCAATTAACAAAATCAGTTTGCAGGGGATAATTATACATGGTGCACTGTTAAAGAGGTTGGAATTATTATAAGTCATAATTCACAGTTAAATACAACATTACTTACATAACAATTAAAAATAGTTTTTACATTTCTGAAGATTAAATCTATTATGACTTGACATAAAAAAACAGGAAAATATTGGCCGTAAAAAGTATTTAAAATCGCTTTTGTCGAGTTATGAAATCAAGAGTATCAATACGTAACCTCCAGAAATTATATAAACGTTTTTGAACTTTCTTAAGGATCGGAAAGGATTTAAAAAATAAGTTGAATATTTAGACAGATTCATTATCTTTGCACAGTGGGTTAAACTCCATGAGGTCCGTGTCAGGGGAGGCGAAGCTGAAGTACAGATAGTTTTTAGAGACCCTGAATGAGAGAAGCCTGAGGTTCGGAGCTATGCGGACTGTGGCAAGTTTGATGGCGTAGGCGTGCGGGCTGATCGCTAGCGGCGACTGGCATTTTTTGTAGCCGAACGGGTTGGTTCTGAAACTGAAGATGCAGTTTAGTATCCTTAAGGCATTAAATAGTATAGTATAGTAACTCAACAATGCGTAATTATTATGAGCATTTGATAGAAGTATAGAAAGAAGTTTAACTAGGGTGTTTAACCAGTCAACGCCCGCTTATATATAGCTATAAGCTAATTTCCTTATATAAATGGACACCGGTGTCCACCGCGGGCGTCCAAGGATTAAAATGGTTTTTATAAGGGTTGCTCGTGCGTTGATAAGGGTTGCGACTACCCATAAGTAGAAGGAGCACTCCATAACGCATCATTGCGCTCATCACCAATTAAACAAAAGTTGGTAAAGAGATGTTAAGTCTCATAATGCTGAAACATAACAGTGTTTACACAGTTCTGCTTGGCTGCAGAAATTCCAAATAGATATTAGCAAAATATATTTTCAATGAAGGACGTAGGTATATGTTATTGGATGGTTCATTTTCAAAATTTCTTCAAAATAACTTTGCACTAGACGGCTTGGTTAAGAATAATTGAGACTAGAATATAAGACAGTCAATATAAGTATCGACCTTCCTTTTCAATCTTTGTTAAGCTGTCTCTACTATTCTTAACGTAGACGGCTTGATATTTCTATTTGAAACTAAAATAACTTACCAAACTAAATAAAATCTTTTCAGTGCACCAAAAATTTTGATCGCCATTTTGACGTTGCCTGTAATGTATTGACAGGTGTCTAATCAAGGAGAATAATATACAGAATGATTGGTAATATGACATATTCCCGTTAAGAGCATGTAGTATGGGTCAAAAGCATTCGATTTTGTCCCATAAAGCCGTATCCGGAATTTAATAGTTTTCGGGCACTTTAAGATTTATTGGATTTTAAGATAAAGTACTTATAAGACCAAAATAAAATTCAATAATAAAAAAGTACTGAATGGGATTGGGGTATTTTGTTGTTGTCAAATATACAGGATACTACGGAAAGTCTATAACTAGATTTACAAACAATAAATTAAGGTTTCATATTCTTTTTATCTTACTACTATTATAAATGTGAAATCACGTCAGAAGGGCTGAATGTATCTGGATGAAATTTGCTCAGAGATGATTATAATTTAGAATAGCACCTGGACAACTTTTATCGCAGGAGAATACATAGCGGGACTTTTAACCTGGAGAAACATTTTCACGAGATGGGAGACGAGAGCAAAATCTAATATAAAATAATTATGAGGTGACCCCTCAGAAAGGGCGGAATGAAAGTTAATTCTTGGATTTCGAAATAGAGTATGATATTCCATACTCAGTCGTACCTAAGATATCAATTAATATGAATATTTCGTAGTACCTGTTCATTATCCTTCAAGTAGGTAGCTGATCACAAATAGTAAGCCCACCAGCTGGAAAAGGTACCCAAGCCTACATTGAAGGTGTGATTGAAGAAGAAATAATAAAAAAATACGTGTGGCACTAGGAGACTGCCGCGGTAAAGCTTATGCATATTTTATCACAAATTTTGATTGACTAAACACAAATTCGATCTTACGCTTACCACATAAAGTAGATTTTTAAACGCGAGCAACGCACGTTTAGTCTTGTTATTGATAAATGTCAGAAATGCAATGGTCATCACATCCAAAGTAGAATAAATCAAAATTTGAAAAAAGAATGTTACGTTCGATTCTTTTGTACTCGTGCCGTGCCAACGCTGGGGAAATAGCTTCTACGCAATGTATTTATGGTTAATATTAAATTAGTAACAATTGGTTTTAATGACTTTAATAAATAAAATATACTCGTTTCAAGAAATATAGCTTCTAGGCATTGTATTTAAGGTTCATATTAGTAAGATAAAAAAGATGTCAGGTTATTTTCGTTGCGGAATTTCTGGATTCGGTCTCCACGCTCAAGGCCCGCGATAGAAGCTATGCAATAGCTTAATATTGACCCACTACACACCTATCTAAATTCACCTTTCCTCAACACTTAAACGTCAAGGGACGCGAGATCCCTTTAAGCGGCCCACGAGCTCTTATTCCGAGATTAAAATATTTTCGCCAAGTTTTTAAGTGGCGAGATTTGAAAGTTCGCCGGCAGCGGGTCAGCTGGATTTTTGTCCACCCATTTCATATTTCATTCGCACCTCGGTTATTTGTTTACTGATGTTTTATAGCTGGCATTTGGTGGATTTAATTTCTAAATGTTTTTATTTGTCGGTGTGTAGGATTATGTGGGGAGTTGGATTTATACAACTGAGTCAGGTTTAGCCGATTGGATAGTAAGCGACTGCTCTACACAGAATATAAACCAAAATATGAGCAAGATTTAACATAGTATAACATTATGGTTACATTGAGGACCACGCCATCAATAACATGTTCGTCAAATGAGAAGCAGCAGCACGACACCGCAGCTGGGATATTACTGCTTGAAGCCAAATATAAAGAATGCCGTTGTCTTAAGTCCGTCGTCTACGGAACACCTATTTTGGCACAAATTTAGGAAATTTATTAAGATGATTCCCGAGCAAGTTCGAAGACGAATCGACTTTCATGGAATCGATAAGCAAATCGAAAGCGAAAATCCCTTTAAGACTTTATGATGGATAAAGAGAGAAATGTAATCCGTCGATTATTTCTAAATATAGCCTCTAAAACATCAATTAAGCCACGGAATTCACAAAATAAATCCCTCAAAGTCTTCCCCAAATTAATAAGTAAGCTTCTTACAAATAAACTTGTATTTCATTAACAGGGCTCCAAGTCCAACGGTGTCCATTAAAGGCTATTACACAATGGTAATAAGGCATTTGATTAAAACAATGTTTTTGAATTCAGTAAAGGTTTTCGGAATTAGAATTAGCTGATACTAATGACGTATTGTGGAAAATGTTACATCTACTTTCTCATTTTTTTATACAACTGAACGACGAGACGATTAAGCCGCTCTCCTGATAGCAAGTAGGAATAATACAACCCAGAACGGTAAATTACAAGTAGTGCCACGCAGCCTGCATGACCACTTAGGTTAATTTTCATTAAGCCTAGTAATAACACTTTTTAGTATCTACAATGTTCTCCAAATCGTAACTAAACAGCACGCGCAATGCCACTTAGTGTTAGAAACCATCAAGACTTAATAAATCGGTAAAAAATATGTATACCTTTAATTTGATAGTGTGTTCTAGCCCTTAGCCTGCAGGTAACGTTTTATTGTTTTCAAGGCGTAAATTAGACAAAATGGAGGCGGAAAGTTATGCAGCGGAGAACCACAAGTTTAATCTTGAGATGTTTCTTTCTTAAGTGGTCGAGGAGCTGGAAGTACATGATAATTGAGAGCTGGTAATCAGGTTACGAGTTGTAGAATGTAGAGATAAAAAGTAGCCTATAGCACTCAGGAGTAATGTAGCTTCCTATTAGTGAAAGAATTTTCAAAATCGGTCCAATAGTTCTTGAGATTAGCGCGTTCAAACAAACAAACTCTTCAGCTTTATAATATTATTAGTATAGATTAATTTTAAATTAACGGTGTTGTTTCCACAATACAAGCACTAGTTTTTGTTCGTGGTTTCGTGGTCGGTACTATAGGTACTCTTTTCTCAAAAAGATGTACATGAACCGGATGTTTTACCGGAAATAAAATTATTTTCCTGTGAGTAAATCATTTGTGTAAAAACTCATATCGATTAATAAATTTATTGTTGCAATGAAGAACAAACACATTTCCGCAAATATCAATATCAGTGTGAAATTTACTCATTAAGGTCTCTCATATATAAGAGTCCGTCTGGGTGGGTACTACCGCAATGTCTATTTCTGCCGCTAAGCAGCAGTGTGCATGCACGGTTGTGTTGCGGTTTGAAGGACATTGTAGCCAGTGTAACTACTGGACATAATGAGATTTAACATCTTATGTCTCAGGATGACAAGCGCAGTGAAATGCCACACAGTACTTTGTAACTCAAGGTGCTGGATAGTGTTGCTACTGTTTATGGGTGGTCGTATCGCTTACCATCAGGCGAATTGATTTATTGCGTAAGTTGAATGATAAAAACTATTTTCTTGTCTGCTATTAATCGGCTTTCTTCTTCCATCTTTACTTATTCCAGTAAGAAGCGGGGTCGGAGTATAGAAATTTTCTAAGCACGTTGTAAAAAACTTAATTTCATTATCACTTTCGTGATGTTACCACCTTTTGAGGAATCTAGCGCAAATTATAACGAAACCGACAAAAGGTATTGTCCACTTAGTAAATCGAATCCAGGACCTGTCAATCTAGCTCATATTCGCTGTCACCATTGCCCCCTGCGGCGATAGCCTAGTTGGGAGTGGAACGAACTGCCGAGACAAAGGTCCGCAGGTTCAAAACCTGACTTTTATAAAAAGTTATGTGTGTATTCTTTGTGAATTATCGCTCGCTTTAACGGCGAAGGAAAACATCGTGAAGAAACCTGCATATCTGAGAAGTTCTCTATAAGAATTTCGAAGGTATGTGAAGTCTGCCAACCCGCACTAGGCCAGCGTGGTGGACTAAGGCCTAAACCCTCTCAGTTGTAGAGGAGGCCCGTGCTCAGTAGTGGGCAGTATATAATACAGGGCTGGTATGGATTGCCCCCTGGCCTAAAAAAATTGACCAAATACATCGTAACACGAGTAATCAAACAAGTTGAAAGTATTTTTCTATTCATGTTTGCTCTGCCGAAAAATCCAATGTCAACCTGTGTAGTCAAACAATACGAGCACGTTCAATATGTTAAAACAATTTTTTTTAAACATGTTTTCGAATGTTTCGAGGGCGTTTCACGTTCGAAATATTTCTTTAACAAGATTCATGCCAGTATTTTTGATGTCGTTTGTTTTTTAAAATTATATGGAAACTAGCGGATCCGGCAGACGTTGTCCTGCTCTAAAAAATAAATAAAATCCTAGAACCCGAGTACAGCGCCACCTACCGGATCCAATTGTTAATCTAAACCATTCTCGAATCCACCTGAACACACACAAAATAATCATTAAAATCGGTCGAGCCGTATAGGAGTTCAGTGACATACACACGCAAAGAAAAATTATATATACAACCTCTTTGACGATATTTGCAGCACGAATTATGTCAATGTTATGTCAAACGTCATAAGGTTGAATTAAAAAAGTTTGTATTGTCAAAAGCGCTAAAGTTACATTTTTAATATGGTGGTATAGTTTATATGTATTCTTAAATTTTCTAATTTTCCGCGCATTTTTTTTATTTTTTTCTTTCATAAGAACCTTCTCCTGACAATAACAAACAGATAAAAAAAACGAAATCCGTTCAGCCGTTCACGCGTGATGCCGTGACCAAGGGATAGCTGACCCCGCAAACGTTGTTTAGCCATCAGTTACCGACCGGGGTTAAAATGTATT
Source organism: Sphinx pinastri (assembly GCA_947568825.1). NCBI lineage: Eukaryota > Metazoa > Arthropoda > Insecta > Lepidoptera > Sphingidae > Sphinx > Sphinx pinastri. The sequence goes on from OX387617.1 coordinate 2,492,778, forward strand.
TAAAAAATAGGGGTTGATCGTAGAGGGTTGAAATTTTGGTTTGTATGTATTTTTTAATATTGTATCATAAAAAAATAAATTTAGTGGTGGACTATCTTTAACATTTTGGGGGATGAAAAATAGATTTTGTTCGATTCTCAGACCTACCCGATATGCACACACAATTTCATGAGAATCAGTGGAGCCGTTTCGGAGGAGTTTAACTACAAATACAGTGACACGAGAATTTTATATATTAGACTAGCTTTTGCCCGCGGCTCCGCCCGCGTGAATGAGTTTTCCCGGGACAAAAGTCCCGCTTTATATTTTCCCGGGATAAAAAGCAGCCTTTAATCTACCCGTGTGCCAAATTTCATCCAAATCTATTGCGTAGTATTTGCGTGAAAAGATATTAATTTACTAATATCGCTATTAAAAAATAGGGGTTGATTGTAGAGGATTGAAAATTTAGGGTTGTATGTATTTTTTAATGTTGTATCATAAAAAAATAAAAACAAAAAATGTTATATAAAAAATAAAGAAAAAAAATTAGGCTTGAACAACCCTTATCACTTAGGGGTATGAAAAATACATAGTAGCCGATTCTCAGACCTACTGAATACGAATATAAAATTTCATTAAAATCGGTTCAGCCGTTTCGGAGGAGTAAGGTAACTAACGGTGAAGGAAAACATCGTAAGGAAACCTACATACCTGAGAGTTCTCGATAAGAATTTCGAGGGTATGTGAAGTCTGCCAATCCGCACTAGGCCAGCGTGGTGGACTAAGGCCTAAACCCTCTAAGTAGTAGAGGAGGCCCGTGCTCAGCAGTGGGCAGTATTTAATACAGGGCTGGTATTATTATATAAGGTAACTAACATTGTGACACGAGAATTTTATATGTAAGAAGATAATAGGTTAAAACTTTAGTGCATTATTCGATAAATAAATAAAATTTCAAAATCAGCAAAGTTTTATAGTACTGCCATCATTATTTGTTAAAATCGGTATACTAGGATCAACTATAGAGTGGAACATCCATTATAATCAAACACATATTATACACTTCTTTGCTCCGCCATAGTCTGGTAAAAAATACATTAGACCTAGAAATGTCAATAATGAAATAGGTCTATTTTATTAAGCCAGTACGCCCCTGCCTTGTGGTTACAATCCATTGATTTCACTCGTACTTAGCATCAGCCCCACTGGGGCGGAAGGTTTGTATTTTCGTTGCGAGTTCGCATACATTACGTATGTGATTGTTATGCTAATATATTATAATTGATTATATTTGACTGCTTCGTTGGTCTCTAAACTTGAGGTTAAAATACCTCCTTATTTCATTATTTTTGTCGCCCGTTTTGCTATGGAGGGAAGTGGACAACTAATATTTCCAACTCCTCCCTATCCTTCTATTTGATTAATTTCGTTGCGGGTTTAAGACAGATTAGTGCTCCCTGAGACTCGCCGAGCTTCACCGCTCGGTGTCATAAAATGCGTGCCACTGCTGATCCTGGCTTACAGGAATTACAGTGGCGGGTGTGAGGGCGGGATAGTCTCTGCTTCGTTGGTGTAGTTGTGTTAAGGTACGACTGCAATGCCGAGGTCTCGGGTTCGATCCCCGAGTCGGGCAAAGTGATATTGGATTTTTCTATTCAGTATCAGCCCGGAGTCTGGAATTTGTGCACGATATGGCGATAGGCTCGCCCCCTATCACATCATGGGACGGAATACGCACGGTGAAAAGTGGCTGCACTAGTTGCGCCTCTGCTTATCCCTTCGGGGATAAAAGGCGTGAGTATGCGTATGCGTATGATTATATTTGATGGTTCATGCGTGCTTCGCCACCCTTGTGAGATGTGATAATGTATTTTTGTACTTGGTTTTTAGTTTGTATTTAAATCACGAGCCGTTCGCCTGATGGTATGCGATACGACGACCCATAAACAGTAGCAACGCAGCACATAGCTTTGAATTACAAAGTACTGCGCTCGTCACCCTGAGACATAAGATGTTAAGTCTCATAATGCCCAGTAATTACATTAGCTACAATGTCCTTCAAACCGGAATAGAACGGTGCATGCACACTGCTGCTTGGCGGTAGAAATAGACATTGCAGTGATACCTAGGGGATCAATCGCATATAAAAGACCTACCACCAGAATTTTGACTTGTTTCATATTGGATTCTAAAAAACAAAACGCATGGTTGAAAACTGCCTAACATCGATTGAGTGACATCAAGTAGTCTGTGATTAGTAATAATAAAAATAAAACTCTAATCACATTAATAGTTTACAAACCACGGTTTTACTCACGTATTCTTGGTCAGAATCGCCGCTAGGCGTACGTTTACGTTCCGCTAGGCGGGCGGCGGCGCGGGCGCGGGCGGCTGACAGTGATCGAGAGGCCTCCGCGACGCGACGTCCTCTCAGCACTCGCCTATGAAGATGACCTACTTAATAGGTCGAAACTGGTCGGCGATTCTGACCAAGAATATGTGAGTAAAACCGTGGTTTGTAAACTATTAATGTGATATGTCTCGCGTAAGTTTTAATAATATTAAAACTCTAATCATGTCACTCGCAGATTACTTCAAAACAGGTGAACTTCACTATAGTTCGGACACTCTAAGCTGGCCGGTATGACAATTCAATTTTTTTCCCGACGCGATAACTCTGTGAGAACGTCTACCCAAAAAATTCAAAACCGTGTCTTGTCATACCGGCCATATTAGTTTGTCCCTACTATAAATACATAAAAGTTTGAATTTTGATAGTAAATGGGTGTACCACAAATTAAATTCACCACAAACGGAACAACTGACTGGCACAGCTGGTGCAAAGTTTAATAAGCATAACAATTACTAACACATTACAGACAATTACTGGTAAACTAAAAGCGGCATATTTAATATTCTAATATCATTGGGTAGGTAAAGACACATGTTAAATGCTCCCACTATATATTTTACACAATTTTGCAAGCCTCGCCTCTGGGGGAGAATCGTATCGTGCGCGTGGACTGCCACGAAAACACACCATTCATTCGCGTTGATATAACAAACGTGGAAAATAGGAGATATTTCGACATGGTAGTTTAGATATTATAATAGGGTAGTTGATTACTTTTTTTTTAATATTTTTATCAAAAATGTATGCCATCCAAAATCGAACGTAAAAAGAATTTTCGAAATTGGGGCAATAGTTAGAAAGTTATAAAGCTTTGAACTTTGGTGGAAGGGGTAGCTGTCCAATAACAGTGATATTACAATGTGACGTCACCGAGAGTCGCCGGCCATAACGCTGCTTGCGTGCGAAAGAGATAGCGCGATATCCCCTCCACGTCCCCACTTTTGCTCACAAAAATATTTCAAATTTGAATAACTCCTTTATTTTCCAACCAATTTTCGATGCTGATTTCACAGAAGAATTTCTTTTTCGTATTATTTTCTGTTACATACAAAAAATATTACAAAATCAAACATAGGAAACTACCCTATTGTATGTTATAGAAATTATAAATGTTAATAATGATTACATCAAAAATAATTTATCTGGGATACCTTCCGCGTAATACCATAAAACGTCTTTATAAATAAAATCATGAGAGCCAATAGTCTGATTAAAGACGATTTTCAGGATAAAGTGTGGCATCGTAGGAGGTAGGCAGATACCGGTATAGGCCAGAATAATGCCAAGCAAAAAGAAAGCTAGGAAACAGAATTAAAGAGAACGGTCTAATAAAAAAGGGTGACGTCAGGGTTCAGCTTCTCTTCATCACTGCATTATCTATTTATGTCGCCAAGCAGCAATATGACAGCCTTATTAAGTCTCATTTTACGCTAATTATAGCCATTTTAATTCTTATGCATTTAGGAAAATATTTAAGCCTCATGAATGAAGTGCTTTGTAATTCTAAATCCCAGATAACATTGTTTATGACGATGGTACTACCTTCAGGCTACTTGCTCGTATCTTTATTCAGTCGTTTGAAAGTTAAATTTGAAAAAAACCATTATAAAGTTATATAGCAAAAGGTACGACAGATTGTAAGGAAAAATTACTGAGCGACTATCGCGGCATAAGAAGTTGAAAACTACGCGAAAACTTTCCCTTTGCAACTCAGTAATTGAGACGGCTGGGTAGAGAAGGCTGGTGTACAATAGTGACGAAATCATTCATTCAAATTCATTTCGTTCGGTCCATCAAAGAATTTATATCTTCTGTTGTGTGGGTTAGCCAAATGCAACCTACCATCCAATCATCAAGGTGGACGGACGACTTGAAAAAGGTCGCAGGAACACGCTGGATGCGGGCCGCTTATGACAGGTCCGTCTGGAAATCTTTGGGGGAGGCCTATGTTCAGCAGTGGACGTCATGTGGCTGATGATGATGATGATGATGATGAACCTATCATCCTGTAGTGCTTTTTGCCTTATCAGGCTAAAGCAATAGTTGTGCAATATTTCGAAATAATCTTGATAATGGGCAACGCGTGACACTTACTTGGTTTTGCGACATAATATTATCTCTATATATGATAATTTATCATCATCATTAACTATGCTGTAAATAGGTCTTCCCCAAAGGTTTCAATACCAAACTGTTTTTGGTCTGCATCTCGCAGTTTCCTTCCAATCTAGATAAAGCACGGCGTTTACCACAAGAATTCCGATACCAACAATTTATCTTGATTCTCCACATTTTAAATTCTTCCTAGAGGGTATCATCTAATTTGCAACGAAACGTCTCCGTCCGGGGTACGACACGACCTGTGTTAGCTCGAACGTGTTTGAAATATGAATTGCTTTAGTATCACACTTCGGAGCTAGTTGCAATTTGGACGGCCGTTCATAACGCTACCTGAGAGCGGAGGGATTTTCGGACTTTTGACTCCAAAAGTTTTATATGAATGAACGTAAAAGTAAGTCGTCTATTGGTATCTTTATCTAGATTCCGTGCTAATTCATCGAAATACAATTTTGCCTTGTACTTATAATTTATATACATCTTGACAAACTTTCACAGTTATAAGAATAATAGAAACAACATAAAACGAATAATACAAAACCGTACTTCGAAACAAGGGGGTACGAGGTATCTCGCACTTTCGTCTTAATTTGAAACTTCAACGTACAAATGTAAACTGCATCATGTATGCAGGTACCGTCTTTGTATTAAACTTGGCGCCAGTTCACGTATTAAGAGCGGCGTAACGAGATGAATTTTGTCATTGAGAAGAAAATCTAATATAGAACTGAAGTGTTTGCTTCAACGCGCTTATGTTTACAATGTCTATTTTTACCGTCATGATACGTTATATGGGCGTTGTTTTGTTAGTGGGCTTTCGAATACAGATTCTCTAAAAACAAGAAAGTCAAGTAGCCGGCATATTGTAAAACTACGCAAATTATTTTTATAAATTGGTTGTAGAGGCGTGTTACGTCATCAGACATCACCACGTTTGGAAACGAACAGATAGAAGAAGAGTAATCTAAAAACGAAATGAGTCTCAACTGTCTGTCACTCGTCATAGCTTATAGCTCATTTACCATCCAGGAATTATCCAGAAAATAAATTACACGTAAACCCTCAAAGACTGAAATGAATAATAGTCGGTCTGTAACAGCGCTCCATAAATTTTGTAATAAAGTTACGAAATACGTTCTTTCATTTCTGAGTATTGAAATTTAACCACTCGTGAATAAGTTTCTTTGAAGTTATCCAGCGACGCGGCCCAACTTTCCCTTTACATCGGTTGTTTTCAAACAAAATAGATATATTTTTTTACAATCTTCGGTCTATGGAATGCAATTTCTTAAAATACTCTGTTCACAAATGAAAAGGCATATTAAATGATTTCGAGGAAGTAGAGGTTGGGGAAATCAGGCTCACGAAGCAAAGAAAGGCGCTTGGCAAGAATTTCTAAGAAATTGAAGTCTAATCCAAATTTAAACTAGTAATATGTATAAAACTTGGTGTTGTAGTTGTATTGCGTGCGCCATACGACTCGCTTTGAGATCTAGCGTTTGAATTCCGGGTTGGGCAAAGTTATATTGGGTTTTTCTTTTCAATATCAGCCCGGAGTATGGAATTTGTGCCCGATATGGCGATATAGGCTCGCCTTCATCACATGAACGGATGGAACCCCCACGGCGAAAATTGGGAGCACTAGTTGCATCTCTGCCTACCCCTTCGGGAATAAAAAGAGCGAGTATAAAAATTAAGGATGTGATTTTTATATAAAGACGAGATTAGCCCTTCGTTAACAACACTCTGAAGATTCTACAAAGCACTGTGTATGGCACGAATGATCTTTAGATATTAGCTTTTGAGTCTCATAATACCCCTGAAATGAGGAAAGTAAATATTATGAATAAATAAATACACTCCATACCATACCATACCAGCCCTGTATTATAATTATACTGCCCACTGCTGAGCATGGGCCTCTTCTATAACTGAGAGGGTTAAGGCCTTAGTCTACCACGCTGGCCTATTGCGGGTTGGCAAACTTCACATACCTTCGAAATTCAGAGAACTTCTCAGGTATGCAGGTTTCCTCACGATGTTTTCCTTCACCGTTACAGCGAGCGATTATTCACAAAGAATACACTCATATTTTTTTAGAAAAGTCAGAAGTGTGTGCCCTTGGGATTTAAACCTGCGGACATTCGTCTCGGTAGTCCGTTCCACTCCCAACTAGGCTATCGCCGCTTTTTACAAATACACTCAGTACTTATAAAACATAAATTGTTTTAACTCTAGCTTCACATTATCTATACACTTTGGAGGTTTACAGTATCTATTTTTTAACCACTGAAGCAATAAGAAGGGTTACATTAAATATAGGCCTTTTAATTCTATCGTCATATTCTATGATCTTGAGTAAACCGTTTTAAGCTTAAATGTCCACCTAACTCAACGTTCTCATACAAATATACATCTCTGTAAACTAAGCACTGAAATATGTCATGCACTAACACCACGATAAATCCTAGCACATTGTTAATCTTTGGTCCAAATTTTTCAATAAGAAGCTTAAGTGCAGCTTTGATGTAAATACTAAGCCCGTTTCCACAGAGGAGTAAACGTGCACTAGAATAGGCTTAGTTTTCACCAGTGATATTATCCTGCGATATTTATAGAGTGGTAGGGATTGTCCATCCAACAGAAATGATTTACTATTCGTCCGGTAAAAATCATAGAGTGGAGTGCCAAGAACCGTAACCTCATAATGTTTCTTAAAAAGATTTCAGATTTCAAGAAGATCTTGTCTCTCATTGTAAGAGGCCTGATACTACTCTAAAAACCCTCATCGTGGTTAAAAAAATATATATGTAGAGCTTCTTGTTAAAATGGGATTCAGAGTTCTATTTTTTTTTTTTTTATTATTATAGGTTCACAAAACTAGTTACAACAAACAAACTGTCTTAAAGGTAAACACAAGATATAGGACAAGTGTAGAGTTTTGGCGGGAACTTGGTAGTGTCATGAGGTGCTCTTGTTTTAATTCATTATTTTGGTGATACTTAGTGTTATATTGCATAATTATGGTGGTATATTATCCAATATAGTTCTATTAAAGGGCTCAAATGAAGTGAATTGAAATAACTGTGCTAGTCAAGTGTTTGTTTTGTTGCCGCCAAAACTCCTCGATAAAGTCTTGGTAAGGTAGCCACTGCTTTACTTCGACATAGTACTACTATTACTGAGGATAACAAAGAAACAATATTATATATGTAACTTCCAAAAACTTTGACACTGGCAGATGCGCAAACCGCGCCTTGCCAAAGAGAAAAAAAAAAAAAAAAAGGACAAGTGTATGCAACCTTATATAATGTGCACACAGCATGCTTAATTTAGGATGACATTTTTTTATTTAACCACTAACTATCACTTGGGATACAAGTTATAGTAATTAATTGTAATTGTTGTTCTAGCTTGAGGATTCTTGATAACAAAAACCCGAAGATGTCAATAATTATGTATTGGGATGCTTCATGAGTATGTAATATACAGCTGACTGCCTCGGTGGCGTAGTTGTATCACGGTACGACTGCAAGGCTGAGGTCTCGGGTTCGATCCCCGGGTCGGGCAAAGTGATATTGGATTTTTCTATGTGTGTGTGTTTTGATGTGATAGGGGGCGAGCCTATCGCCATATCGGGCACAAGTTCCAGACTCCGGGCTGATACTGAATAGAAAAATCCAATATCACTTTGCCCGACCCGGGGATCGAACCCGAGACCTCAGCATCGCAGTCGTACCGTAATACAACTAAGCCATCGAGGCAGTCAAATTAGATTGTAATCATAACAAATTGGAAGAATGTACTTAATGAATACAGGGGTACATAACTTTTACGCGCCGTGTGTTTCGTAACTCTAAGGGTGAGTTGCACAAAACTAACGTTAGTGTTACTGTTAAAGTTAACTTTAGCAGTGACAATAACAATGACTACTGAAATTGACAATTCGTCTGTTGCACCATTGTCGTAATTGTTGAAGTTAAAGGTAAACGAGTGAAAAGTGAAATGATGCTATATTACCCCAAAAACTTGCACGGGTAATATTTTAGCAATGGCAATGATTAATATAAATATCAAATCTTGATGAAATATCGATTCATGATACAAAATTTATATTATTACGTAGGTACCTAGTATTTACATCCTCTTTGTTTCTATCATAGAATTTCACCGGACCTTTTGCTCCACCAAACTATTTGGATAGACCCACTATCAGAATCGCTATCATCGCTAGAACTTGCTTCCCACAATATTTCGCGTACTAGACATTATACGTAGGTATTTAACAGAGTATTTGTATTAAAATAGAGCATAGGATGTTATTATTGCAAATCGTTTGACAAATGACAATTAACTATACAGAGAATACACACAGATTACGAAAACTAACCGTAACTTTAACATTAACCGCCAGAACTGAGCGGTTAATGTTACTGTTATTCGTGACGTCATTTTGACAATTGTTAATTTTATGCAACCCGAAAATTGCTTAACCGAAGATTTGACAGTTGGTTAGACCTTGGTTATTGTTAAAGTTATTTAAACATCACCTCTACTCAACTAAACACGTTCATTACCTTCGAAATCTCATTATCTTTACAAAAATCCTAATCAAGAAAGATATGTTACAAAGTGTACATAAAATATAATCCTTTCATTTGGAGTGGCCTCTCCAAAGATCCCCAGCATCTATTAAAAGGGTCCATTACACTAGATAAGGGACGGCAGGGTCCCGTGGGTAAATACTCGTTACTACTCTGTGTATTTAGTTTACATGTTCATGTGTATTAAACGTTATTTACATTGAATATACTTAGTTAGACTACTGACCTTCTGAAGTGTCCCCAAACATTGCTGTATAGGCAAATAATTGTTTAAAAAGTATAGATTAGTAATTTTGCTTTTAAGCTAATTTTTTTTTGTAAATTTGGACAGTATTTTATTATTATACTAATAAGACGGGTTATCACTATGTTGTTAGAATGCGCGTTGGTAGACTTCGTAAACTTTTGAAATTAATAATGAAACCTCTTAGGTATATGAAGTTATGTTAATCAGTAAAAAATACATAGCATCGCTAAGTCCTACGTCTATGCAAACGTCTATCAAATATGCCTGTTCTAGAACTTTCCAAACTCGTAGGTATACTTTACCTGTTATATTATTATATTAATTATGTACAGAACCCTTCATAAAATATCGCGCTCAATACCACACGATAGTTTAAAATATGTTTAGGTTATATTTTCTTTGTGATGAATATCGTAAAATGTCTTAGTTTCTTATTGACGGCAAAGGTGCTTTAAGATACGGCCAGGCGCTCCGGCGCGGTATTCTGAAGGACCTCTTTAATAGCGCGTGAGTTACAGATATGAGCACAATAGGCCTGGTTTATTATTTATTTTTTATAAAAAATAATGTGCCATTTTTGCCCTATCTCCTCGAAGGGTTGCGGTATTGAATAGAAAAAGATTCTGCGTAGTACATGATGGTACAATAGTGACTTTAATTTAACACATGGCCAGAGCATGTGGTTCGCAGGTAATCACATAATATCCCAGAACAAAAAGCCTATCCAAAAGCTTGTGTCACTCACGAGGAACCTATGTTTACGGGGTACTGACAGAAACATTGTTTTTTTGTGCACCCATACCATACCAGCCCTGTATTATACTATACTGCCCACTGCTGAGCACGGGCCTTCTCTATAACTGAGAGGGTTAAGGCCTTAGTCCACCACGCTGGCCTAGTGCGGGTTGGAGGACATCACATACCTTCGAAATTCAGAGAACTTCTCAGGTATGCAGGTTTCCTCACGATGTTTTCCTTCACCGTTAAAGCGAGCGATAATTCACAAAGAATATACACATAACTTTTTAGAATAGTCAGAGGTGTGTGCCCTTGGGTTTTGAACCTGCGGACATTCGTCTCGGCAGTCCGTTCTACTCCCAACTAGGCTATCGCAGCTTTTTTGTGCACCCATGCATTATTAATATCCAAAATTATGTATGCTATTTTCGAGGGAAAAATATTTGGACACCTCTTGGTACATGTGGACCTTATTTTGGCTTAATAATAGGTGGGATGTAACCTGCTTGGGGAGAAGGGGGAAAGGTACTATTTATTTGATATTAAAAGTGGCAGAGCTATTTAGGTTCTTGTTTGAAATTTACGAAGGCTTTTCGTATTAATGTACTTAACATGCGTTTTCATTAACATCTCATTTATGAGTACTCTTATAAATAAATAATGTTTTTAAGTGTTGAAATAAAATTTATTTAATACTAATATACCTAGCATGGAAAGAATATGAATTATTTACATTTCGTATACATTTTGCGTCTTGTTTCTGACACAACAGTTGATAGGGTGCTGATAGGGTCTGAATGGTGCCTTATTACACAACACGTTACATACACACACACACACCATTTTATCCCCGGAGGGGATTAGATAGAGGTGCACTAGTGCACCCACTTTTCGCTGGCGTATTCCGACCTATGATGTGATAACAGGCGAGCCTATCGCCATAATAACCGCCACAAATTTCAGACTCCGGGCCGATATGGAATGGATAAACTCAATATCAACACTACAGTACCACATGATATTTAATATGTTAAAAAAAGAAGCAACACATTTATAGGTACAACACTACAAGTATTTTGTCTCAATTTCTTTTATATTAAAGTTTGTTAATTTTGAAGGACGACAAGCTGTCGTACTTAATTATTCAGTTTTTGTTAAAATGAACCTTGTTAAGTTAAAATTGATCCTCTTTATGCATTTGCCGATGGAACCTTCGCGAAGTTTTAGAACTTCGTAATTTGTTGCATAGTTCGAGTATTTTGTAATAATCGTTTATAATATTGGGAACCACGCTCTTAAGTCGTTTCAAATAGTATAGAAATCCTTATTTGCATACAAATAAGGGTCTGTATACTTTAAATCTTGTAACTTTTTAATAATTAGAAAAAGTTTAAAGAGAACCTCACAATTCCACGTCAAAAAGTAACTCTTTCACACCACAAGTCATCTTGTAAAAATATACGGCAAAGACAATGTCCCCGTATATTTTATTTACGCTGCGACGTGCAAAGGAACGAGCGCAGACAGCCGGCAGAAATCTCTAAAATATTCAAAGTGCCACCTTTCTGAATCAATGTGGCATACGGAGGTCTTCATATAACAACAGACCGCAATATTTTACTATTGGACCGCCTATAGACATTCCCATTCCAGAACGTAAAATGTCAAAACACTGGGGGAAAGTTTCGTTCAGAAATTAGAATTGCAGAAATTAATGTAAATGTGGGCAGAATGGAAATTGTTTTTGCATCCACTGTTCGGTATTGCTTTTTTATTGGTTTTAATTATTTCTATTGGATTGGATATTGTGTTTGTGGGTTGCTTGATCGTTTTGCTTGTATTTAAATGTGGGCATTGTATGTGCGAAAATGGTTTTAGTTTTCATTCAAACTGATTCGGGTGAAACCCAAATCGTTTATAATGCTTGTGAGTACTAAAAGTACCGAGGAATCATTATATTTATTTACAAATTAATAATTGTATTTTATGGCCAAATTACGAATTTAATTTAGTGTTAATCCAAAATGGCGGCCTCTATAAGCAATACTTAATCAATCAAGAAAAATAACGTTCCTCTACAAAGAATTAAAATTACACGCGAATGAGGTATTAGTAAAAAGACAATAAGCTTTGTTACGTTGCTTGAAAGGAGTTCTTTAATGAAAGGAAGCCTGTCGCTCTTCAGCTTGTTTACAATGTTGCACAAAAGGCTATTTTATACTAATTAGCTTACGTGTTTAGATATGTTATGAGAATTCGAGGTGACGCGTTAGATTATTATGTTAGGATGTTTTTGATAACTGAATAACGAGAGGAGCAAGTAGGTCAGCTAAATTGCTTAATTGTCTAGCGCCTACATAAAACTCAACACGATAAGGAACTTTACATTAGATGAATCTATATTGATCCCAACAAAAAAAGAATCATCAAAATTCTTTTTGATTTTAAGGAGCTACCCTCTGCATCTTCGCAGTCCAAGAACTTAAACTAATTCAATTGAAATGGGACCACATCGAAGCTATACGAAATCGAACGCAAAAATAAAATCATTTAAATCGGACCACGGAGGAGAAAATAATTGTAGAAGTAACATAAAAACATACGACGAAAATATAAACCTTTGGCGTCGGTTAAAATACTGCATGCACTAGATCAGTGGTTCCTAACCTTTTCAATATTGTTACCCCTTATTTTTCAGGAAAACTGATTTTACCCCAACCTTAAAATGTTATCAATACAAGCAAATACAAATTATTAATCACAAATTGCACATTAGGCTTACAATTATATGAATATATGAAGTTTATGTAGGTACTAACAATATAGGTAGAGACTATCCCGCCCTCACACCCGCCACTGCAACTCCTGTAAGCCAGGATCAGCAGTGGCACGCATTTTATAACACCGAGCGGTGAAGCTCGGCGACTCTCAGGGAACACTAATCTGTCTTTAACCCGCAACGAAATTAATCAAATAGAAAGATAGGGAGGAGTTGGAAATATTAATTGTCCACTTCCCTCCATAGCAGAGCGGGAGACAAAAATAATGAACTAAGGAAGTATTTTAACCTCAAGTTTAGAGACGTTTACTAGTTGTAAAGCACCACGGATAAAAATATAGGTAGGTATTTTTTTAGATTAGGTCTTAATTATTAGGTTCTTAGTTACCCCCAGAGAAAAGCTGATTTAGCCCGCGGGTGTAATTATCCCCAGCTTACAAGAAGATGTTATTTAAAACACTCTAGTTGCATATAAATATTAGGACTATGACAAAATAACAATTCATATGCCCCAAAAATTAAACAAAGAATTCCTCAACGCGTTCATATATTACTCCGAGTATTGCATTGAAAGAGCATCATTAATTTACATTACAGTAACATCCGTTCATTACACAACCATATCACCAAACACGGAAATGTTCAAAATAATACCAACCGAGAGGGGTTTAATTAATGTTTACCATCTATTAGTGGAATATTGTTTTCGAAATGTTACAAACGAAGGTAATAGTTGAATAACAGACTTGGAAGTTTATTTTACGCAGAAATTATTGAATAAGAGTTAAAATTTAATCCCTCAGAATTTATTAAAAAAAAAAAATATTGTATTTTATTGGGACAAAAAACGGTTACATGTTGACAATATGCAAACTTAGTTAAAACTTAAAACACATAAATAAACAAACATATAACCCACACCATTGTCCACGTATTGACATAAATAGAATAAATTAAATAAGCGAACAGACTACTTGTCTTGTTACTAATTGAAAAAAAAGAAAAGTAAGGCTTTTTTAAAAATGTACAAATTTTGACATCGAAATTTTGAAAGTTCGAGTAGTGTTGTTATTTATCTCAGACCAATAACTAAAGCATATATTTCTGTGTTATTTATGCAGTCATGACTATCACACGCGAGATCTGTCTTGTCATGTTGCTATTTAATAAAAATTTAATTAAGATTTAAATAACCTCCGACACAAAAAACTTCTAAAAAGTAAAATAATAAAAGTGTCTTGGTCGTTTAAGTACCTAGTAATATTTTGACCCAAGCGTCCTCGCGTCGCGGGACCGCGAAAGAAGTATTTTCATCACCCTCTCTATTTTCTCTCCCAACAAAAAAAAACACACCAAAAACTGCCCATTTGTTTGAGAGCTACGATGCCACAGACAGACATTTAGATAAACAGATACACACCCTAAACTTATAACACCCTTTTTCTGTCGGAGGTTAAAAAAGGTATTGTTCAACAAAAAAAAATGTCTTATTATTTTAGAGGCCGTTCAAGTATTACGTAACACTTTTGAAGGATGAGGGGTTGAATGCTTTGCTTATTTTCGATGACATGGGGCACGCGGATCTCAACCATCTTAATATATATAAATCTCGTGTCACAATGTTTGTCCTCAATGGACTCCTAAACCACTTAACCGATTATAATAAAATTCGCACACCATGTGCAGTTCGATCCAACTTGAGAGATAGGATAGTTTAAATCTCAAATTATAGTCGCAATTTTAATTTATTGCTAATTATTTGTCTGTTATTATTTGACAGTCACAATTATCTTAACTCCAAATGATTCTAACAGATGTCGATACCTTTCGACTGAGTTGAGTAAGTAATCAATAGATGGCGCTGCTATGGTAAATCTACGAACGTGTCATATAAGCTACATTTTAAGCGGGACTTTTATACCGGGAAAACTCATTCACGCGGGCGGAGCCGCGGGCAAAAGCTAGTAGATTATAGAAGTATAAAGTCTATGGTCTCAACGCTCAACAGTGATTACGAGAATATTTTATTTTTAAATAAACAACTATAAAGAAATTTGAGCAGTTTTGTAAATATTATACCTATGATTACGTAAGCATCGGAGGGGGGGGGGGAAGCAGGGGTTAGAGCTTTTTCGACTAGGGATAGTCATCTTTCATCATTCGACACTCTATCTGGATTCTGGAACCTACTCCATCTACCATCAGCTTCCGTGCCCATTTAAACAAAAAAACGAACATACAAAATTTTTATACTTTACCCTGATAATAGGACTAACGATACTAAATCCTCAGAAAAACAAAGTAATATCGGGGTATTTGCAATTACCCCATTCTCAAGTTGATTTACAAAACGTTGTACCGGACATAACATGTGAAACGCAAAGCCAAAGTTGATAATGGAAAAACTTGGCCTGTTTTGCACGCCGTATCGCGATGACTTTGGTAACTTAGATGAGCGCTTGAGAAAATGCATATAATACGCTGGCATTGTTTAGGAAAAGTTGGAGCTTATGCGACTTAAAATATTGACATTTTTTGTTTACGTTTTGTATGTCGATTTAAAAATGACACTTCGTTGACGAGTTTTTTTTAATTGGTAAGCGATACGACCGCCCATAAACAGTAACAACACTATCCAGTACCATGAGTTACAAAGTACTGTGTGGCATTCCACTGCGCTCGTCATCCTGAGACATAAGATGTCAAGTCACATTATGTCCAGTAGTTACACTGGCTACAATGTTATTCAAACCGAAACACAATAGTGCATGCACACTGCTGCTTGTCGGTAGAAATACACATTGCGGTGGTACCCAACCAGACGGTCTCTTACATATATGAGGGTCGGGAGACCTACCACCAGACCTACCACGAGTGAAATACTTAAGTATCTTAATTTCGTAAGGGCGTTAACAATAAATTGTTTTTTTTTTTATATTATGAGGGCAAATGAGTAGGCGAGGCAGTAGGCACTTATCAAAGTGGACGTATGGAGAGACATAGTCTTATCACTCGTATCATACGGCAAATGTGTCTAATTTACTGTATATTACGCCCAGAGCAATAAGTTTTTTCGTATCACAAAAATCCATTAATTTCCAAAGCCCTCCTTAAAGAATAAACTCTTAGACCTAATCACCAGTGATAACTCAGTTCGCATTATCAGCGATTACTAGAGCTTTAGTGGTATACATATATACACAGGGTCAGGGGGTAAAGGGTCCAAGGGTCGAGTCACGTATATCCAATGAAGTAGAATTGTTCTCGCTCGGGTATTACATCAAGCGAATGGGGGTAAACTTTATTTGATTTTGTACCCCGTATTTAAAGGTCCGGCTACTTTTGCTATTCGATCGTTTGACCAGGTGTGCTTGTTAACTTTTTAGTTTTTGTTATCAACAATAGTACATAGTTCGATTATTGGAGGATCGATTTTTTTTAAAATAACTTAGGCTCTATGATATGCTAAAGTTTGTGAACGTATCGATGGGATGACAATCTTAACCGATTATATTATTAAAAACTCCGACCCGAGCGGGTTACTATGTAAAGTAGAAGTAATAAGTAAGTAATAAATACATTTTTATTTATTTTTATCAGTTAACAATGCGCATTGCGCAGTCCATTTCATGCAATATTTTATTTCTAACGGACATCAGCCATTATCCATGTTTTCATCGTTTAAGTTCCATCTAGGTCGAATAAAATAAATATCGCCTAGTACTGCCCATACACAACATTTTAAAATGTTACCAACAAAGAAACTCCAAAAATCCACCGTTATTTTACAGCTGGCAATAATTTATAAAAAAAATCCCTGAACGAGTTCGGATACAAAGAGGTGCTTTAGTATTAAGCCAATTTGAATATAGAATGCATATTTAAATGAAAACAATCGAACGTTGCGGTCATTGTTGGCATTGGGAAGAATCTATTCCGTCCGAAAAGCTATATAGTCGCTGGTCCGAAGTATACTGTAGAGCTTTATTTAGACGGTTCAACTATTGATAGCAATAGGTAGGTAATCGTATGCAATTATTGAATCTCGTCGGAACATTGCCATAGCGAGGCAATTCTCGCCTGAGTTTATGTATACGAGTCTTTTGACAGATATTATTTTTAGGACCATTATCGCTATCAATAATTGTGTACGACAATTGCTAACAAATATTGACTTGTCTAAATGAGGTTTTAGCGTCGTAAAATGGATAGTGACTGATAATATTTATCAGTTAGGTAATGTTTTATAGAATAGGTCTTTAGTAGATTATTTACCGCCAAATAAACACAAATTATCTGCTGACGTTGCTAACTTGTAAATACACTGCACGTCCCACACGATGAGGGCTGACAAGAACGTAAAGTTTGTAAACTAGCTAAAAGCATTTACTATACACGATATTATGATCTCTATGAGCGTCTAACCTCAAGGGGTGAACAGAGCCGTATGCACGATATTTCCGTACGGTGATCGGTTATAGAGCCAATGATATATCATCGGTTAGGGTGCGATAACTGATCCAAAATATGTCTTGGTCTTGTCAAGTTTATTAATAAGTGTATTTAAAGCAGTTCTATGGCGTAGATAGTACTATTTATCAATGACCATAATGGTAAGCAATGTTCCAATCAATGATTTGTCATATTCTTTGAAATTATTTATTTTTACAAATTATATGACCGAGATGCAAATTTTTGGTTGGGGTTTTAGGAAGTGTTTTTCATTTCAAATATTTTGACACGTGTCATAGACCGTATTCTATTGTCTGTAACTTAAACAAGTATAATAAAAATAAAAACGTTATTGCAAAACACTAACAGAAGTTCTTAAAGAAAATTTACTTAGTTAAATTCTTTCTTTTTTAAAATTTCTTAGTTAAAATTATAGCAATAAACATAAAAACGGGAACAAACAAGCTTATTTTGTTCTAATTGTACGCCCAAATCTAGGCTGAATCAATATAACTTACGTCAAATGGCAAACTAATAAAGTTGGCAAATTAAGATGACATTACCAAAACTACATAGGTGCGAGTAGTTTAATTAAACAGGCACCAAACAAAACAATCTAATAGGCAAAGTTGAGTGCAAAGTCGTACTTCTGACGCCTTGGTACTTGCCACGATTTGTGAGAGGCAGCGGATTAGACTAGGACGCTTGAAAAGTATTTTTTGTTCAAATAAATGGCGAGATGAGCAAGTGTTGAGATATGGCAAGCGTTACTACTACCCATAAACAGTATCACCTCATAGAACTACAGCACGTTTAATTACAAAGCACTGAGTGACACTATATTTTGCTGATCACCTCGAAACAATGGATGCTTAAATACAATGTCCTTCAAAATGGAAAACATTTTTTTGCGCAAAGTTGCTTGGCAGCAAAAACAGATAAATAACGATATAGTCTACCGAGTTGGACTTTACCAAGACCTATCCAGCAAAAATCGAAAACCTTGATTAACCTTTTATGCTCACCGAACGAAAAATAAATAGTATTTTGAGTTAGAAAACTGTCCTCTTCGTTATTTACTGATGGTTGGTCTCTCATATGTAATTGTCCGTCTGGTGGGTACCACCGCAATGTCTATTTCTACCGCCAAGCAGTAGTGTGCATGCACTGCTGTGCTTCGGTTTGAAGGACATTGTAGCCAGTGTTACTACTGGACATAATGAGACTTAACATCTTATGTCTCAGGACGACGAGCGCCGTGGAATGCCACACAGTACCTTGTAAGTCAAGGTGCTAGATGGTGTTGCTACTGTTCATAGGTGGTCGTATCGCTTACCATCAGGCGAACGGCATGCTCGTCTCGTCATTCATTGCTATAAAAAATATATATATTGTGAAAGCAAATAGGTAAATAGCGTTCACCTTTTGGCGGCGAATAGATCTACGCCACTGTAGAGGAACAGATTTGCGTTTCTCTAGTGAAAGGGATCCATTCGCCGCCAAAGTGGTGACCCCGTGATTGTTGAGTATTATCTACTAATTGTCAATTACAGTTTTTGATCTTGACAGATGAGCGTCGGATTTTTCAATTGACAACTTCATCTAGTAGTTTCCTGGCATGTTTATAGGTGTATGTATGGTAATTGTGCCGCCACGACTACAAGACTTTAGTCCCTAACTTACACCAAGCGTCATTTAGTAAACCGATTTCTGTTGCTCCCGGGACTGCGGTACAAACTTAGTTAGCACATGTTAGTTGCGGGCCGGGAGTCGAGCGAAGCCAGACACTGCACCCAAAACTAACATATAAATGCAGGAATAACCATTTTGTGTTTCAATTGCCGAGAGTGGGGTTAGATTATATTTGCATAAGGTTAATAGATGAGGTTTTTTAGCTATTTCCTAATAATAATCTTATTTTATTAGTATTTAGTACGTTAAAATGGCAGTGGTCATGGCACATAGAATCCCAAAATTGAGGGCAGATGGGGGGAAAATTGTCGTAATTTTCGAATAGAGATCAAGTACCGGCAAACGCAGCCTTGTACATCCCTCAAGGTCGCGAGAACTCGTTAGATGCAAGCCTTCTAACAAATCGGTCTCGAAATTTTTGGTTTCTACTTATGTTCAGCCGTGGACGTCCTGTGGCTGATGATGATGACTAATATCATAAATGCGAACGTTTGTGATGATGTTGGAATATTTGTTTGTAAACGCAGAAAACGCTGATCAGAATTGAGCAAAATGCCACACAGAATAAATATATCTTATATAGATAGGCTAAAAAAAAATTTAGTATTATCAGAGATGCGAACATAGAGTTTAGCAAAAAAAATCTTTGCAGTCCATAACAGCCTGTACTATCAGCGGTCGAAATTACAATACATTCTCATGTATATGCATAATATTGAAGAATATCTACATAGTCAAGGATAAGCAAGATCACCCTGATCCGTCGGAGTAACATCAAAGTCTTAAATCAGTATTGTACAATGTTATTTGTTGTCTATTCGTAATTACAGGGCAGAGCGCACTAGTTGGAACCAGCTACGAACTTCTGACATGTCTTGGTATGTTGATGGGTGCCACTTGGATCTTGGATTACTAGCTTCTCCTCGCGGCTTGGTGTAAGATTTGGTTTGTGATATATTTATTAAAAATCCTACGTCCGTTCAAAATCTGTTCAGTAGTTTATGAAAGCGTAACAGACAAAACTTGAACATTTTTATTAATATAGGTTACTTATCTTCGTTTATCCATTAGCATTGTACAAAGGCTGTACTATGACTGTTTTGCATTTTAGATAGAGCAATATTTGAACATTTTTTTATTTATAATATTATGAATAAGATCGTAGCATGTGGCGCTCAATAGTCTCTGCCTACCCCTATGGGATAAGGGCGTGAGTGTGTATGTATGTATGTATGTATTATGAATAACAGCACTCTATAATAAAAATACACATCGAGCGCGAAGCGTTCCTATTTATTTGTCTGTAGTTTGATGTAAGGTCAGAGAGGCCTAATCCGTCTACGGGGGCGAATTCATCTTTTTGCAATTACGGGAACTCGTAACGAAGGGTGACTTTGATAGATGTATGGGTAAATTGCGGATATTTTTAATCTTTTACCTATAAGACTATCAAAGATGTTCTTTGATAAGAACGTCCGTAATTGCAAAAATACGGATATACCGCCGTAGACGGAATAGGGTCCCTTGATCCTAAATAAAATAAAAATACTTTTGAAGTCATTTTATAGAGAGCAATAATAATGTATAATAAACTGCCTCACTGCTTGACACGGGTCGTCTCTACTGAAGGCTTAGGCCTTCCATCACGCTAGTGACAGCCTAGTTGGGAGTGGAACGGACTGCCGAGACGAATGTCCGCAGGTTCACAACCCAAGGGCACGCACCTCTGACTTTTCTAAAAAGTTATGTGTGTATTCTTTGTGAATTATCGCTCGCTTTAACGGTGAAGGAAAACATCGTGAGGAAAACTACATACTTGAGAAGTTCTCTGAATTTCGAAGGTATGTGAAGTCTGCCAACCCGCACTAGGCCAGCGTGGTGGACTAAGCCCTTAACCCTCTCAGTTGTAGAGGAGGCCCGTGCTTAGCAGTGGCCAGTAGTATATAATACAGGGCGTCAAACACTGCAGCACCAAAGGGAGTCAACCAGGACTCTAGCACGCCAGTTTACGAGCAATAAAACGACCCTTTTACTTTTTACTGTACTTGCCACGCGTGATTACATTGTACGAGCATGTACGGACTTACTTTAGATCTTCTCTCGGATTGATGGATGTGGGTTACGATATTTTGTATATTATAGGGAACTTGTTTTGGACTACTATTCCGCTCTCATGCCTAATAATGCTCTTGTAAGCTAAGATCGAAAAGAGCAAGCTTTTTATAATATCTAGTAGAAATGTTGGTGTCTTTCTTTAACTCGCTAAAGAATTAGTCATTTAGGTCCTAATGCAATCTACATCTGCCTGCTCATCTCACTTTTCACCACGGTTTGAAGCTAAAATGGAGCCAGTGTACCAAATTAGTGTTTCGTCATTCATATTTTATTTATCGACAGCACGGTAAATTGGACTCACTGTACATAATGATAAGTAAAGTGAAACCCAAAAACATGAGATCCCATGAGAACCTAAGAACCCCGGCAAGTGATTCTATCCCAAAACATCCCTGGACGGTTGGCATAGTAATGCCGGCCTGCTTAATTGCTTTTTCACGCTCCGCTTGAAGGACCCCAAATTGTAGGAAGGATAAACACGTATATTGGCAAACTGTTCCACAGACCTAAAATGCCTCTCATATACAAGAATATCTGTTACTCTAGGTAGGTATCACCTGTTTATTTATTTTGCTATTAGAATATACAAGCAAGGGTTAGTAAACAAGAAAAATATTGCCACATTTTTACACGATTAAGTGCCCCGCTTAAAAACGATTAGTGATCAGAAAGTGCCATTAAGTTTTATTTTTAAAGCCCATCAAGACAGAGAGAGAGTGCTTTGTTCAGCGATAAAAAGTTAGAAAACAGTATATTTTTTGCAAACTCACGCCTTTATCAAGAGGGGTAGATAGGTGTTCGTAACGCGATAGACATGTTTAAACCAGATATTGTTATCTGTCTAGACTATACTTTATGGTCTAGACAGATGTGTTATGGCTATAGCGTTTAAAAAGTAAAAAACAATAATTATCTACGTGTTTTTATTCTAAACCAAAAGGCCGACTTCATAATGTTTAAGTAAAAGCTATCCGCCAGTTAAAGTACAGTTAATAAGGACAGCATTCATTAGATTACTTCTTGTTTAGGAGTAATTTGTAGATCTGACTGCCTCGGTGGCGTAGTTGTATTAAGGTACGACTGCAATCCTGAGGTCTCGGGTTCGATCCCCGGGTCGGGCAAAGTTATATTGGATTTTTCTTTTCAGTATCCGCCCGGTGTCTGAAATTTGTGCCCGATATGGCGATAGGCTCGCCCCCTATCACATCATGGGAATACGCGGGGCGAAAAGTGGGTGCACTTAGTTGCGCCTCTGCCTACCCCCTTGGGGATAAAAAGGCGTGAGTGTGTGTGTGTTGGAATTAAATTTGAGACCTCATTATCCAAACTAATGTTTGATTGTTTTTTACGTGGGCACGGCGATATTACTCCACTTCATCTGATGATAAGCGAAAAACAAAAAATATTATGTCCTTTGAAATGTACTAAATTCTCTAATTGGTTGAAAGTGTATCATCATTTCGAATAAGCTACATTTTGATACACTCGCTGAGCAGTTGTATTGTAAACTGTTGGAATCTCTGTAACACTAATCGTTGAATGTCTCATATTCTCCCCTCAGTGACCGTCCTGAGCCGAGGCTCGTAACCAGTTAGTGGGTTGCCCTCAGCATGGTTGCTTAAATTCAGGGTTGCGAGCGCACCAGCGTTCACCCTAAAGACCGGTGTGGCCAGAAAAGCCGACCCTAGTCAGGCTACTGGCAGAATAGTCAGGGACAAAAAAAAAAAAAAAAACTCTGTAAAGTAGTAAACGTGAGATGTCAAACAATCACTGGACTCTTGAAGCATTGTTGATGGACAGTTTTACGACTGACGGATCTCTGCGGGTCAAAGTTTAGAGGAAGATTTGAGGAACTTATACATTGTAAGCGTGGTTTTAAAATATTTTAAGAAAAGTAATCTATCCAGAAAGATATCACAATTGGTTAATCAGTATCTATAGGAGCATATAGAAGCACAAATACACAATTTAAATTGTATAAGTAACAAAACAAGGCAATGTACAACAACATAACATTATATGTTGTTTTAAGGCGTATTTTACAATGTCCAAGTAAACTTTATCCGTCAGTTAACGTATAAAACTATTATGGCCGCTTTCAACACTTGCTGACAAACGCTATTCGTCACATAAATGTATAAGCCGACCAAATAAAAGTCACAATCTAATCTAGAACCATTGATACCATTTACTCTTTCGTTTACCATTTTTTTGGAGATTGACTTTTGTATTTGGTCGTTCTATTATATCGGTGATTAGTTTATTCAGAACTGTGAAACAGGAACATTATATGTGTAGTTTTTTAACAAATACACGTATCTGTACTAATATTATAAAGATAAAAGATTTGATTGCTTATTTGCATTGAACAGGCTCCGAAACTTTACTGGTCGTAGGTCTCTCATATGTAAGAGTCCGTCTGGGTGGGTACCACTGCAATGTCTATTTCTACCGCCAAGCAGCAGTGTCCATGCACTGTTGTGTTTCGGTTTGAAGGACATTGTAGGCAGTGTAACTACTGGACATAATGAGACTTAACATCTTATGTCTCAAGATGACGAGCGCAGTGGAATGCCACACAGTACTTTGTAACTCAAGGTGCTGTATGGTGTTGCTACTGTTTATGGGCGGTCGTATCGCTTACTATCAGGCGAACGGCAAGTTCATCTCGTCATTCAATGCAATTAAAAAAAAACTACTGGACCGATCTTAAAAATTCTTTCACCAATATAAAGCTACATTATCAGCGAGCATACTATCCCGTATTTATCCCGACAAAATATAACGCGGGACTATTATCCCGGACAAACTAAATCTCGCGTAACTAAATCGAGCTTAAGTCTAGTTTATAACATTAGTATGATTTCACATGAATTATTGACATTGAAAACTTATTTATGTGTCTAATTTTAACCATATTGATACAATATCATCGAATTTTGCGTTTTTAAAGAACAAACAGAGAAATATTTATTTTAGATCGCTGTGTAAAGATTGTGCAGGTGAACGTACCTTCTATTTTGACCTGCGTAAGGTCGGACTATCGGTTTTTAATTAAAAACATATTACAACGGTGCTATAATCACAAAGCGATTTTATGTTTCTTTTATAACATGATAAGGGTATGAAAATGCGAAAATAGTTTCAGTTATTCTGTTTTAAAGTTTGTTTAATAGAGTGTATAATTTAGTCATCTGCATATTGTTTACTATCTCCATTTATTTTTACTGTTTTGATCATAGTATATTCTATGTAACCAATGCAATCTAAATGACTTGTAGAACGAAATCTTGCTATCAAACGGCAGATTTACGTTAAATATCAAGTTTTTGCAATTCCGATTAATTATAATTGATAAAGTAGCTCTCTGAAAGTTATGAGGATTAAGGTTCAAATTCCAATACGAACGAATAAATTTGTACGAGTTTTCATTGCGAAAACACGACTAAATTAAGAAGGCGGCATAAGCCCTTGAATACTGTGTATAAATTGCAATAAATAAAATAAAACCAAAGACTGTATTTACCAAGTAACTGATTTCCGATTCGAGTTAAGATCTGTATCTTACAATTTCACTTTAAACGTAGCTCGAGCCACATGGTCCGCTACGTGACCTAACTCCCAATGAACGATGAAAAACTCCTAACAAATTGAATGTAATGGTACTGTGACACCTGGATTTGCGCGCCTTAATTCCTTATGTGAGTTGTTTCAGAAATAGGTGGTCAGTACGTGGAGAATTTTTTATTCGGTCACGACAAATCCCCCCACTGAAACTGAGGGTTAGTGGAGTGGGGTCCAGGTAGTGTCGACTGACGAAAGATGATTGTCCTTCCCCAGTCGAAATAATTATGCCGGCCTGATTGATCCGTATATATACAGGCTGATCCTGGACGCGACACTTACGTGGGTTTAACATCCGGTGGCCATTATCTAGGCGGATACAAGATAATATATCTACCACCAGCAAATTGAAATTTGGACTAACGTGTCAAACAGACCTCTTTAAGTAGTTTTGACAGATTTTTGTAAGTGATAGTCATTGGGAAGTTTTGGATGCTGCAATGAGATTTCTGGAACCCTAATAAAATGTCTCGATCTCCATTTGTCCTTCGTGGAACTCGTTAAGACATCCACATGCCACTGGCAATAGTGATGCTCATTTGCTCCTTACCATAAAATAATAGATATAGAATAATCATTGTAATGATGGAAAACATCGTGAGGAAACCTGCATAACCTGAGAATTTCACTGAATTTCGAAGGTATGTGAAGTCCGCCAACCCGCACTAGGCCAGCGTGGTAAACTAAGGCCTAACCCCTCTCAGTAGTAGAGGAGGCCCGTGCTCAGCAGTGGGCAGTATATAATACAGGGCTGATTGCATTGCATTGCATTGCATTGTAATGATTAGGAGAAACGTCAATGGACGTGGAAAAAAGTGTACCTATGCTTTTTTGTTAATCTATAATACTTCACTACATAGTATAAAAAAACAAAGTCGCTTCACGCTGTCTGTCTGTCCCTATTTATGCTTAGATCTTTAAAACTACGCAAACGGAGTTTGATGAGGTTTTTCTTAATAGATAGACTGATTCAAGAGGAAGGTATATATGTATAATACATGCATAATATAGTAGAGGAACACTGATACCTAATTATTTTAGAGGTTTGTAATGTGATCTAAATAAACACATTTTTTTGTGCTTTCACTAATAGAAAGCTACATTACTCTTAAGTACTATAGGCTATTTTTTATCCCGGGATAATAATTTATTCCTGAATAAACTTGTTCACGCGTGCGGAGACGCGAGCAATACTAGTCTTCGATATATCCCATCCCAACGCAAAATTATGAATGAATGTGAGAAAGCCTTTCCATTTTTTTAATATCGTTTCATTTTTCAAGTGCATTAGCAGGCTGATCACGCGCGGTGTGTACGGCGGCGGAGGGGGGAGGTCATGGGCCGCGTCCGTGTTTTGTATATTTACGGGATATTATTTTTATTTTTAACCCATGGCCGGCACGCATTCAGGATTCGTAGGAATAAATATTTGTAACGAGTTTTCCAATGGTGAGAGAAAAGTAGACGTTTTGTAATTGGATTGACCAAAATGGATAATATTTGGGATAGTTATACTTTTAATAGCTTGGTTAGTTATCGGGCTTTGTACATAATATAGTGATAAGCTCCGCTCGTCTATTGCATTGTGGGTAAGCTCAAACCATTGAGAAATAATTACTTCACTCCCTAGAGATAAAAAGCTTCAAATATCAATTGATAAAACATTGTAACCGTTGTAATTTGTGAACATTTGTACGTTTTTTTAAATTATATAGGGGGCAAACGAGCATACGGTTCACCTGATGGTAAGTGATCACCGCCGCCCATGAACATCTGCAATACCAGGGGGCACAGAGATGCGTTGCCGGCCTTTTAGGTGGGAATACGCTCTTTTTTTGAAGGTCGCCAGGTTGTATCTGTCTGGAAATGCTGCTTGCGGCAATTGGCAACTTAACAAGTAATGTCTCAAAGTGACAAGCATAGTACCTTTGATAAATTTTTTTTGGAGCTGATGTCATTGGGCATATGTTTCACTTCAGACGACCGACTATCTCGTCTCACCAGTTATTTGAAAAAAAATATATATACTGAAAATTTCGATTAAAAATTAACAAAATGACCCCGCATGCAAACGAAATATAGGCTCAGCCCAAATGTTAAATTAAGCAGGAGCATCCAAGATTCCGTCCATTTTTCACCCAATAACCATTTCGGGAGATTTATAAGCAATCGAACCGCGTCTCCAAATGGGCTCATCGGATTTATTGCGGTTTAAGGAGATTTTATTCTATTAAACGTCTATGCCGTTTTAGTGAATTTCCTGAATGTTCGGTGTGTTAAATTGGATATCTAGCTGAATTGAAAATTTTAAATAAGGTTTTTTACTCAGTGACATCCCGGAGTCTGGAGATGTGCCCGGTAAATGGCCATGGGGCCGCCCCCTACTACATGGAACCTAATATAGCTGGCGAAATTTAGGTGTGATACACCTCTACCTACCCTTCAAAAGGGAAAAAAGGCGTGACGCTATATACGACGAGAGTGACGACAGAGTGGACGATAGCCTAGTTGGGAATGGAACGGTCTGCCGAGACAATGACCGGAGGTTCAAATCCAAGGCACACACCTCTGACTTCGAAGTTACGTGTGTATTGTTTATCAATTACCGTGCGCTGTAACTGTGAAGGAAAACATTGTGAGGAAACCTCCATACCTGAGAATTCATCATAAGAATTTCGAGTTTTTTTTTTATTGCATTCAATAACGAGACGAGCATGCCGCTCGCCTGATGGTAAGCGATACGACGACCCATAAACAGTAACAACACCATTCAGCACCTTGAGTTACAAATAACTGTGTGGCATTCCATTGCGCTCGTCACCCTGAGACTTAAGATGTTAAGTTTCATTATGTCCAGTAGTTACACTGGCTACAATGTCCTCCAAACCGAAACACAACAGTGCATGCACATTGCTTCTTGATGCTGCTTTATGTGAAGTCTGCCAACCCGCACTAAGCCAGCGTATGGCATACACACGCACTCACGCCTGTTATCCCAGAAGGGGTAGGTAGAGGCGCAACCAATGCACACACTTTTTGCCGTGCGTATTCCGTCCCATGATGTGATATATCGAGCATATCGCCATGGCGGGCACAAATTCCAGACTCCGGGCTGATATTGCATATAAAAACCCAATATCACTTTGCCCGACCCGGGGATCGAACCCGAGACCTCAGCATTGCAGTCGTACCGTAATACAACTACGCCACCGAGGTAGTCGTGTAAGTGTAAGTTTCGAATAAAATAAATATCAATATAAAGTAATTTTAATTTTACACGCCCATTTCTACTGCTCACAGAGATTTTGTCGCAGCGGTAACATCACCCTTTCAGTTAGAAAAACACTCACCGCCACGCCATATTCACACTTAACTACAAATTTATAAACAAATCTGAAACGTAAAAATTGGGATTTTCGATGAAAATATTCGTTATTCATGGATGATTTTCGGCATAGTGTTAGCAGTGTTAAAGACGACTAGGTATGTGGTTTCATTTATGACCCTGTATAGGTAATAGCGTACCTATATTTCTTTTGTTTATGCTACTGGACTAGTAGATTGCTCACTTAATGATAATCCTTCTGCGACCCTATAAAAAGTGACAGTAATTACCATCTGCCGACATCACTCGCTTCTGAGGGATTCAGTTCTAGGAAAGCATGTAAGAAAACCTTACACAAAATTTTGCTTGTCTTTAATAATATTCTTGTCTATTCTAATATTCTTTAATCTAGGGCCTCCACTCCACGACTTGTACAAAATTCAACTAAAGCACGGCTATAACAAATCTCTATAATTAGATAAAAAATATACGTAAGCACTGCTTTTCCAAAGCCTTAAAAGCAAGCGATTTAAAAGCACTACTAACAGTGTCGGAACGCGACACTGCTAAAGCGTCCTTGCTTTCAGAATCGCAGACATTTAACTGAAAAGGAAAAGACTTAGCAGAAGCGAACGATAAAGAGACGAAAGGCTGAGGGAAAATCTATAGAAGTCAAAATGCAAAAAGGCAAGTACTGATTTAAGGATGCAAGGATTCAAGGTTTGACGTGTACTCGTTAGGAGCGTGTAGTGACGTAACTCAATTAGGCCCCCTTTCTCGTTTTGTAATTGCCAACAACGCCACTTAGGGATGTCTCCTCATATTCTGGATGTTGACTAATTTAGAGAAAAAAATAATTCACTTTGATGCTAGTGAAAAATCGTTTTGATGAGGGTTCTTTTAAATTTTTGTGTTTATAATTTTTTACATTTTTAACGAATCTTTTTTTTCGTAGCATACTGTTGCTGCCCATATTATTTTAAAAATAATTTCAAAAGGTTTATCTTTATACTGGACTGTTTTCTTTTTGTAGCTAAAGGGGAAAATTTATTAAAACAAAATGCCAACCACAGCCTATTCGTTTAGCAATTTAGTTGTAACAACTGACAACGTACCAATGGGATGTCAAACACATCAAATGATAATTTTTATAATCCGTATATAGAGAAAGCTATTATAATCCAATTACACTGCATAAAGTCTTTATCCAACCGGAATGCAATAATAGAAAATATAGAGATCATTTTAACAACATACTACGTTCATAAATGTATATGGTGGTAGGTATTTCATATGTAAGAGTCCGTCTGGGTGGGTAAGATAAGCCCTTTCTAGCCGATTTCGGCCACGGCGGCCAATCTCAACGGAGATCAGCCAGGTGCGCAGGAGATATTATAGTGCACAAGTGTGTGCGCAATACACAAGTGCACTCACTATTCCTTCACTTTCATAGTCCGGTGAGACGGCAATCCGACATGACCGGAGAGAGATCAGGCGCAGGATCAACGGCTTTACGTGCTTTCCGAGGCACGGGGGTATCACACCGCCAACTTCCTGACTCCGAGCTGCGACTGAGTAATTTTTAAGATGGAAAAACCCAGTCACAAAATGTTTTTGACCCGACCCAGGATTCGAACCCAGGACCTCAGCGCGCAAATCGTACTCGTAACGCGTACACAATACAACTACGCCACC
Source organism: Sphinx pinastri (assembly GCA_947568825.1). Classification (NCBI taxonomy): domain Eukaryota; kingdom Metazoa; phylum Arthropoda; class Insecta; order Lepidoptera; family Sphingidae; genus Sphinx; species Sphinx pinastri. The sequence goes on from OX387617.1 coordinate 2,522,562, forward strand.
GAGGCAATCATCTGGTCTGGTCAGGTCTGGGTCGGTACCATCGCAATGTCTATTTCTACCGCCTTGCACACTGCTGAGTGTGCATGCACTGTTGTGTTTCGGTTTGAAGGACATTGTAGCCAGTGTAACTGCTGGAATGTCTCAGGATGACGAGCGCAGTGGAATGCCACACAGTACTTAGTAACTCAAGGTGCTGGATGGTGTTGTTACTGTTTATGGGTGGTCGTATATCGCTTACCATCAGGCGAACGGCATGCTAGTCTCGTCATTCAATGGAATAAAAAAAAAACCTATCTTCTGACCAGTAGAATAATACAGACAACATAAAATACGGTATGTTTCACAGCCCTGTAAAATGCTCTAGAATAGCTGTCGAAAGTTGATGACAGTTTGTGCAACTCCCAGGCGTTTTGTTTATTATAATTAACAGGAAACACACTTCGGAAAATCAAGGATTTTTACCTTTTTGAGCCAACTAGTTCAGCAGTATGCAATTTATGAAATTTTGCCCTAGTTGCTAGTCTAGTGGCAGTAGGAGGCTGGTATTTTTTTTATTTCGAGCTAGAGCTTTATCAATTACAGTCGGTGTTTAAAAAAGTTCATGGGATCGGTCATAGGGTTGTGTATGATGCTATACCCCCGAGTGTCGACGTTTGGCCGTAAGACACGAAACCAACATAAACTTTCCATTTTCCCTCATGTGGTAAGCGATAACGCGTTTTTCCCCGCGAAAAAGAAATGTTCTAGTATTACTTAGCTTAATAATTGTTTTTGTGCAAAGCACATACATAGCTATTGTTAAGGGTAGTTTCAGTATCAGCCCGAAGTCTGGAATTTGTGCCCGATATGGCGATAGGCTCGCCCCCTATCACATCATGGGACGGAATACGCTTGGCGAAAAGTGGGTGCACTAGTTGCGCCTCTGCCTACCCCTTCGGGGATAAAAGGCGTGAGCATGCGTATTACACAATATTTTTCTACTTATCATCAGAAGAAAAAATCATGCTATAAATTACTTCGCAACAGTACATTTTACTAATTTTCCAAGAGTATTCCGAGAAATGTACCTATACATCCTACACACATTCCAATTTGCAATTACTTCAATTAGGACTCGAGAGAATTCAAAGAATAAATAATCCACTTAACTTAATTTTAAGGTAGAATGGTGGTAGGTCTCTCATTATGTAAGAGGCCGTCTGGGTGGGTACCACCGCAATGTCTATTTCTACCGCCAAGCAACAGTGTGCATGCACTGTTGTGTTTCGGTTTGAAGGACATTGTAGCCAGTATAACTACTGGACATAATGAGACTTAACATCTTATGTCTCAGGGTGACGAGCGCAGTGGAATGCCACACAGTACTTTGTTAGTCAAGGTGCTGGATGGTGTTGCTACTGTTTATGGGTGGTCGTATCGCTTACCATCAGGCGAACGGCATGCTCGTTTCGTCATTAAATGCAATAAAAAAAAAAAAAAAAAAAAAAAAAAAAAATTTAATTCTCAAAGTGGTTTACGTAAACAAATGTGTCTAATTAGAGATGTTTTTGGAAGAGTAATTACGATTGGAAGATGGGTTTTGGGAGAAATTCTTATCTATAATAATAGATTTGAAATCCACATCCATATAAACTATGCTATCATAAAACTAAGATACCAAAATTTTGAAAACTAGCAGAAGAGAGATATTGTGTATGATACGTATCTCATAAATTGAACAGTTTAAAAACTTCATTTATTTACAAATATTTATTGTAATATTTATAATAGTCTGCCAAGGTGGCGTAGTTGTATTACGGTACTACTGCAATGATGAGGTCTCGGGTTCGGTCCAGGGGTCGGGCGGAGTGATATTGGGTTTTTCTACTCACTATCAGCCCGGAGTCTGAAATTTGTTCCCGATATGGCGATGGGCTCGCCCCTTATCACATCATGGGCGGAGTATGCATGGCGAAAGGTGGGTGCACTGGTTGCGCCTCTGTCTACCCCTTCGGGGATAAAAAGGGCGTGAGTGTATGTGTGTGTGTGTGTGTATTTATAATCACATACATAATATAATAATACTCACTCTACTGCAAGATTTTTATAGAACAATGTTTTAATCCACATAGACACTAATTAATGCAAAAAGTTGGAGTAAAACGTTGTGTCTAATGATGTATATTTTTCAAGGTTAATCAAACATTGTAATAAACAGCAATTTTTGAAATACAATATTTTACTAAGAATTCGACGTTGGCCTGTTTAAAATTTCAAAAATTAGAATAATAAATTGCAATTTTTTCGTTTACACAGGTATAGCAAGAGCCCCGTTGTAATCTGAGTTTACTGACAACTTAATTGTTTGTTGAAACAACGTAGAAGAAAGCTAGCTCGAACATTTTCTTTGTTTCTCTTCGTATTGGATTCTGGGAATATAGCCTTCGTTTGTCTTCAGTTGAAAATTGCTGGTGAATTGCAGTGAAGATATAACTTGCTTGATTTATTTTTAGTTGTATACGTCTAAAGATCAATAACAGTTGAAATTTTATCTTGTCGCATTGATGTCATTAATTGTGCAGGAGTTTGGTTCAGTAGTACGGTTGCTTTAAAATCTAGCTTTTTAATTGAAGAATAATTTCTCACTGCTGAATCAATTTCTGACTGCCTCGGTGGCGTAGTTGTATTACGGTATGACTGCAATGCTGAGGCTCGGGTTCGATTCCCGGGTCGGACAAAGTGATATTGTGTTTTAAATCCACACGTCGAGACATCCATACATCCATACTTACAAACTTTCGCGTTTATAATATTAGTAGGACTAGCTTTTGCCCGCGACTCCGCCCGCGTTAAAAAGTTTTTCCGGGATAAAAAGTAGCCTATGTGCTACTCCAGGACATGGTCTACCCGTGTGCCGAATTTCATCGAAATCCGTTTAGTAGTTTTTGCGTGAAAGAGTAACAAACATACATCCATACATTCTTACTAACTTTCGCATTTATTAATATTAGTAGGATAACTTTATATCGCAAAAAATTTCGCTTAAGCTAAATAGCCTTTCAACCCTCGATTTAAACATGTATCATATCGACCTAGGACTTAAAACAAGGATAATAAAACTCAGAAATATAACATCATATTCTTGTTGGTATTGTCTCGAGGTAAGGTATCTAAGGGCCTGTTCCACAATTTTTGAGTAAATGCTACTCGTCACATAAATGTATAAGCCGACCAAATACAAAATACACATTTTAATTTATGCTCCTAAATAAATGTTAATAAGATGAGTACTATCTACATTAGCTGTTAATACGAGAATCCTTTGATTAATTATATACCTAGAACACTACTAATTATATAACAAGACACTGAACGTTTCAAACGCGTTGAAAAAAATAGAGGTGAACAGTTCGAGTGAATTAATTTTTGTTGTTTTTCATGGATATAATTATCTCCCCGTTTTAATAAACCGTGTAATAACTGGTATCATTATGCGCGCACGCAAGGATACGCAGAATGATGCAGCGATAGCGTATGACACAGCTGTCACTCATACTAGCTTAAGAAAAGTTGGCCTGTTTTTTTTAGTTTCATTGCAGCGCGTCACTCTATCTAGGTATATAATTAATCAAAGCGATATCCGTCAAATAAAATTTATTTCAAACTTGTGAAACAGGCCCTGTATCTCGGAATGAAACTTAGTAGCAGACGACAATACTCGTGCAAGATAAATTAAAAACTATCGCACAATTTGAACAGTGGAAGTTATAAGCGCTGTTGTCGAAACAAACGAGTACTTATAACAAAACTCACGCGTTTGCAGTGCAGTCGCGTAAACATTAGGATTTATTCGTCTTCCGAACTCTGGCAAGTTTTCAATTACACTTCCAGTGCTTTTAAGACGTGGGAGCGGCATCGCCGAAATTCTCTTGTTTGCTAAATGGCAGTAAATAAAGGTAAAGTTTGTGCGTTACTTGACATTTTTAAGGTTTCGTTTGGGAAATGAGATGGGTCGTGATGGTGATTTTACTTGTTAGCTTATTTTTATCATTAAATGAGTGTAATTCACCTGATGGTTAGCGTGATAACTGGTCATAATCAGTATGAATACAATAAAAATTGATTATTAATTACAGCATTACTGTGTTAGGCATTGTGAGAGAAATATGTATTAGTCACAAATTAAATTTCTGGGCAATTCAATATTATCGAATCGAAAAACCTACACAAATATTCGCCTCTATCTCCACAGTTCAAATATGTACTTCAACAAGGTGATAATAACACACGAATCTAACAATACGAATCCCGCATTATCAATAGAGTAGAATCGATAAACATCACTATTCAGAGATATCCCATGGGATTCCGTTCCGGTGTCGGCCGGCGATTCCCACTATTTTATCATGATTAACCGCCGCTTGTTCATACATGGATTTCGGGTAATTTACTGATGACATAACTGGAGTTAACATTCCTCCCGGCAAATTAATGCCTTCTGAATTTGTGCGTAGGATAAGTAGACTGTTTTGTAGTGCAAGAAAAGCTGAAGGTAAATCAAGATGTCTTTTGTATAAATACAAGTGTTGATAATTTAAATAACTCATAGATTTCTATTAATTAGAAGCCATTTATATTCCATTCCATATTTCGTAACTCAATGCGGATTGTTACTGTTATTTTGGACGTGTTAATGTGGATTGATAGACAATCGTTTTTTTTATGAAAAATTCTCAGATGACCCTTTAATTATGTGTTTATCGACCTTTAATAATATAAAAAAAGCTATTTCCAAAATTCTCTCTACATACATACATAGACTCACGCCTTTTATCCTCGAAGGGGTAGGCAGAGGCACAACTAGTGCACCCACTTTTTGCCGTGCATATTCCGTCCCATAACGTGATAGGTGGCGAGCCTATCGCCATATCGGGCACAAATTTCAGACTCCGGTCTGATAGTGAGTAGTTTTACCCAATATCACTTTGCCCGACCCGGGAATCGAACCCGAGACCTCAGCATTGCAATCTTACCTTAATACAACTGCGCCACCGAGGCAGTCACTTCTATTCTAATTACAACACCATATTTAAAAAATATTACAGCCATCACCAAAACCGATCGCTTAAGTCACAGGAAAATCTTATTCATAAATGGATTCTTGAACTTTTACAATCGAATGGTCTGGAGAGCGTCGCTGGCGCCTCTGAAGGTCCCTCAGACCTTTGAACTCGAGTGTCTCTTTTATTTACAGCTTCGATTTGCTTGGACCTCTCCGGTCTCCACTTGTATCGTGTTGATTTCACGACTGTTTTGATTTTGCGATGTTGACTTCAAAGTAATTGTCGGTTCTGTTTCGAGTTTAAGATTTATATTTACCACTCATTGTGACCACGGATTAAATTTGTGAATTTTGGATTTATAATTATAACACATATAACACACATGATGACGTGGCTTTGTTTAAAAAAAAGGTTGCATTATTTTAACTCACCTGTAGGACACACAAGTGGGATTTTTGGCGTTTTCGTCGTGTCTTTGTAAAGAGTGAAATTGGTAATAAATTTTATAAAAACCTTGTATTATAATCCTTACTAATATTATAAATGCGAAAGTAACTCTGTTTGTCTGTCTGTCGCGCTTTCACGCCAAAACTACTGAACCGATTTAAATGAAATTTGGTACACAGATAGTCTAGAGCTTGAGAAAGGACATGGGCTACTTTTTATCCTGGGAAAATATAAAGCGGGCCTTTTATCCCGGAAAACCTTTTTCACGCGGGCGGAGCCGCGAGCGAAAGCTAGTTTAATATAAATTTGGAATTAATTTCCGACCTATTCTCAATCAGGATTCGATCTTAGAACCGACTACGACTGAGCATAATGTTTTTGCTTTCTTGAAACCTTCAAATCAAGTTACAATAAAAAGCAGAAAAATATTTTCTCTCCGTTTTATCCTTTCGCATTTATCATTGAAACAAAACCAATTTCAAAAGAACTCAAAAATTACTTTCCAAAGTACTATCGCCAATATCGTAATGGTGAAACTTAAAAAACCGGCTAAGTGAGTACAAATTTTCGATGATGGTTCAGTATCAAAATATTTTTTCAAGAATAATACATAATAATACAATAATTATATGTAATAAATATGTATATTGGGTTTTCTACTCAGTATCAGCCTGGAGTCTGGAGTCGTACCCAGTAAGTGCCAATAGCGTTGCTCCCTATTACGTGTTACATGGCAAAATGTGGGTGTGTTACATTACACCTCTGCCTATCCCGAAAAAGAGAAAAGTCGTGATGCTACTTGTGTATTATAATATAAGTATGTACATAAACATAGATTGCTGCCTTAGACTACTAGACTAGTGGCGGCAACGAATTTTTGAAAATTACTGGTGGTAGGTCTCTCATTATGTAAGAGGCCGTCTGGGTGGGTACCACCGCAATGTCTATTTCTACCGCCAAGCAACAGTGTGCATGCACTGTTGTGTTTCGGTTTGAAGGACATTGTAGCCAGTATAACTACTGGACATAATGAGACTTAACATCTTATGTCTCAGGATGACGAGCGCAGTGGAATGCCACACAGTACTTTGTAAGTCAAGGTGCTGCATGGTGTTACTACTGTTTATGGGTGGTCGTATCGCTTACCATCAGGCGAACGGCATGTTCGTCTCGTCATTCAATGCAATAAAAAAAAAAAAAATAACAATAAAGAATTAGATATGGGTTGGGTTTTTTGTGTAAATGAATGTCAAGACAAGCTAGTCTATTTCAAAAATATTTTTTTTGTTTTACATAAAAAATGTGTTTCAGAATTTTACAACAGTTTTATTTTGTATACGGAATTCTAAAAGGACGTTTAGTTTCGAATCGCAAACTTTGAATGGGTTGTAAATATGATAACTAGGTTAGAACATAACTATTAAAGTAGTAGTTCCCCTAGAGTGATAGTTGAACATGAGTGAAATTGATAGAGCCACGCTAGACCTATTTGTCTGTTTACTCGCAACAATATTGTTAGAAACTGAAGCGATTTTGATTTAAATAAAAAATATCTACCACTGATTTTACAGAAATACTTTAACAAAGATATCACCAAATAACCGAAAGAGCGCGAATGAGATTGCACATCTTTTTTTTTTTTTTTTTTTTTTTTTTTTTTTTTTTTTTTTAACGCGGACCTAACGGCCAGTAGCCTGACGAGAGTCGGCTTTTCTGGCCACACCGGACTTTAGGGTGAGCGCTTTTGGCACTCGCAACCCTTTAATTTAGGTGACCATGCTGAGGGCAACCCACTAACGGGTTACGGACCTCGGCTCAGGACGGTCACTGGGAGAGGATGAGACATCAGCGATTAATGGGGAAGATTGGTTTTTAACCTAATCCTATCCGTCGCTTACGTCGGCACGCGGGCCGGAACTGTTAGGGGGGTCGGGGGGGCGACGGGGAACGCGGCGAGGTCCTCGACGGCGAGGACGGAACTGCGGTCTTGTGGAGTGTATGAGTTTCAAGAACTCGTTCTTACGGCGGATGGCCAGAGTGATATCGTCCTCTGGATCGGTTAAAACTGAACGCGGCCGTCTCCATTTGGCGCGGTCGAATGGAGTGTAAACGGACGCTTTGCGGATCAACGAACTAGGGTGATTTACCGCCCGATCGAAATAGCGTCTGCTGGTCGTTTGCATAAAATGCCTGATGGTCGGCATGTTGGTGTCCACGTGGAGGTTGCGATTGCGAACGTACCACGGGGCACCAAGAGCATGTCGGAGAAATTTATTTTGCAATACCTGCATACGCTTAAGACGAGCAGGCGGTATATGGGCGAACACGGGCGACGCGTACGTCATTATCGGCCTAATGCACGTGGTAAAGATCCTGATCTTGTTGCGGATGGACATCTTACTATTTTTGTTTATGAGCCAATGCAGTTGACTCATCGCGAATGCGGCTCGCGCGCGTACCGCATTTACGTGTGGGATGAAGGTCAAACTCTGATCAAGGGTCACTCCTAAATACTTGGCTTTGGCGTCCAGGGGATAACCTGGTTGGACATGCGGACTGAATGATGAGGCACATGGACTTTCCTTTTCAAAGTGAACAGGATAGCCTGGCTCTTTGTGGGGTTGACGGTGATTCGCCATTTGCGAAACCACTCACCGAGCTTGTCGGCGGCGGCCTGCAAATCGCGCACCACATCGTCGGGGTCTCTACGTGAGGCGTAGATTGCGGTGTCATCCGCGAAGAGCGCCAGATGGGCGTTCTTAGGTTGAGGGATATCGCTGGTGTACAGCGAGAAAAGGAAAGGGGAGAGAGCGGAGCCTTGCGGGACTCCGGCCGTAATGGTGTGTCGGGAAGAGAGAGTTCCCTCCACGCGATATTTGAAGCCGCGATTCGACAAAAAGTCTCGTATGATGTGCACGAGCTGAGTGGGCACGTTGAGCGTGTACAGCTTGAAAAGCAAGCCGTTGTGCCACACCCTGTCGAATGCTTTTTCAATATCGAAGAAAAGAGCACCGGTAGGCATGCCGCGTTGGAATTTGTCGTAAACGTGCTCCGTGATGCGGAGCACCTGGTTTACGCAACTGTGCCTAGAGCGAAAACCAAACTGTTCCGGAGGGATCAGATGGTTATTGTGGGCGACTATTTTGAGGCGGTCGAGGACGATCCGCTCGTAAAGTTTGCCTAGCGTACTAAGCAGGCTGATTGGCCTATAAGAGGACGGTTCTGATGCGGGTTTTCCCGGCTTGTGGATACCTATCACAACTGCTTCCTTCCAGACCTCTGGGAAGAGGCAGTTTTGAAAAGCTGCATTGAAAATCGCGGTGAGCGTTTGGACAAGATGCTCCGGAAGCATCTTAATCATACGGGTAGGGATCCCGTCGCCCCCGGGGGCTTTTCGTCTTTTGAGCGCCTTGATCAGAGCGATGACTTCTTCGATCGTCACCGGTGCAAGGGGATCGGGCGGCGGCGGGTCGACGTCCGGGTCGACATTGACGTTTTGGTTTATCGGTCGCGAAATAGAGATCGGCGGTGGCCGGACCGCGTTCCTACTTTCGACGAGTGAATTAACCGCAACAAGATCGTCGTGGTCTACTGGTATTGATGTGAGGGAACATTGAGACTCCAGGCTGTCGGCCAGCAGTTCCGCTTTCTCGTCGTCATCAAACGCCGGGCGTTGATTCGGACGATTGAGCGGAGGCATGGAGACCACATCGTTTCTCCTGAAGGAACGACACAGCTGCCAGAAGGCCTGGTGTGTCGGCTCGAGTTCGGCTAGGCGAGTTTCCCATCTCGAATCGACGACCTCTTTTATGCGACGTCTAACCTCACGTTGGAGGAAGCGCGCAAGACGTCGTCGTTCCGGGGTGGGGCTCGTCGCGCAGGCTCTGAGCGTAGCGTTACGCCTCCTCACCACCCACCGCACGTCGTCGGGAATTTGCCATTGACTGTGAACAGTCTCCGGCACCTTCTCGGAGCTTTCGCTCAAGACGTTTTGAAGGTGGTTGGTGAAGGAGCGTATCGCGCCAGTCGTTTCCTCAGGAGTCACGATGTTGGTCGGAATCGCGGAAAGATCTGTGGATGAGGTGTCCGCGAGCTTGGTGCCTAGGAGGCGCCAATTCGTTTTCACCTTCATCGGGGCGTTAGGACCTGTGTCTGTTGGACAGTTTTGGGGGACTAGATCTAGGATCACAGGTCTGTGGTCAGAGTCTAACTCTTGTAGCACTTGCATGGAACGCACGCGAAGGCTTACGTTCCTTACGAGCGCTATGTCGAGTATGTCGGGTCGGTGATTGACGGTAGCACTGTAGTGGGTTGGTTCAGAAGGAACCAGGATACTCATTTCTACTATGTCAAGACAACTCTCCAGAGCGGCACCTCTTCCATTGGTCGAGTTGCAGCCCCAGAGAGTATTCTTGGCATTGAGGTCTCCCGCCAGGATGACGGAATCCCCCATTTCAAGTAGCGTGGTTAGCTCATTGGAGTGAAGCTCCTTTGAGGGCGAGAGGTAGGCCGATATGATGGTGATCGGCGGATGTCCTGTCATAGCTAGCCTGCAAACTGATGCCTCAATGTTCCTCAAGGTTACAGGTGGGTCTAAGGGTATGCAATGCAGGGACCTTTTGAAATAGATGAGAGTGCCTCCTAAAGGGCCACTGGTACGATCGTTACGTACCAGATTGAAGTTGGGGATGTTGGGATTGCGGTGAGCTGGTTTGAGAAACGTTTCCTGGATGAGGAAAACGTCTAATTTATTTTCGCGGACAAAATCAGAGAGTTCGGCTCGTTGGCCGTTAATTCCGTTAATGTTGAAAAACCCCACTCTGAGGGAGCGAGGTTTGGTCCGCTTAGAGGGATTTGCTAGTGCTTGCGCCATTTATGATGACGGAAAAAGTGCACCTACGGTGATCTGATACATCCTCGTCTGGATGTGGACAATTTCCGAGACGAGATTACTATCGGGGCGCCCTAGGGCGGAAACTTGGGCCACGCGGTCAGCCATTTGGGCTTGGAGATCCATCAACTCCGGCGAGTTCAGAAGGAACTCGACTTTTGCGCCGTGCGCAGAAGATGATGTAGGGCGTGAGGTCGCCGCCACCTGGGGTGAGGGTTTCGGCTTGGCTGCCTTGGAAGAGGGAGCCGTGGTAACCGAAGGGATGGGGGCAGGAGTGGGTTGGGTTGTGGTAGTAGTGGGTGAGGCCGGGGTGACGGGAGTGACTCCGTCGCGGGCCTGGAGGCGTGGGTCGGCGCGTGCCGTGGTTGGGAACCACGGGTTACGCACTGGCGCAGGTGCCAGTTTGAAATTGGCCTGAGGGGCTGGAGCCTTTGGAGCTTTAGGAGCTCGGAAGGTCTTCTTTGGGGCCCGAGGGCATCCGCGGTAATTCGCGGGATGGCCGGATTGGCGACAATTGGTGCACGAAGGCGGCTCCGTGCACTGGGACCTATCCTTAGGGCGCGGGCACGCAGATGTGCCGTGCTCGCCGAGGCACTTGACGCACCTGGCGGGAAGGCGGCAACCGCGAGAGCTATGGCCGTATTTCTGGCAGTTGTGACACTGCCCTATTTGGCCTTTTTTGTGAGGGGTTTCGACGGTGAAGCCGCCTAGCCCCGAGATGTCTCTAATTTCGTAGAGACGTTTGACGTCCGCGGGGGTTTCGAGTATGGCTAGAACCATCTCATATTCAGCGCCTGGCTGAGAAGCGCGGGACTGGCGGTGCATACGGTGCACCTCTAAGGCTGAAATGCCTTTGGCCTGAAGGCCCTCTTTGACCTCTTGGGTCGACATTACGGTGGGGATACCGCGGATGACGTAGCGGAAGCGACGCTCATCCGGGAGGGCGAAAGTATAATAATAATAGTTCCTCGAATCGAGGAACTTGGTGAGGGCCCTATGGTCGGAGATCGATCCGGGCTGAAGAGATAGGAGCTGCTGGCTCCCGTTCCACGAGTTCGTGGGGATAGAAATGTGCTGGTTTTCCAGCTCTTTGAATAAGACCGGCATGGTCTTGCCGGGGGGGAGTTGCATATTTACCCGCGGTGGTTTTTTAGGCCCCTTGGGTTGCGACTGGGATTGGGATTGGGATGGTGGCGACGAACCCGCGGGATTCGCGGGACTCGAAACACTCGAGTCGGTGGGCGCTGAAGGCGCGGGGACAGGGACGACATTGTCCGAGACTTGGGATACGGCCTTTTTCTTCTTCCTCCCGCGCTTCACAGTCGTGAAGCCTACGTCATCGGGTTCCGATGCCGAGGCTTCCGCTTGCGAATCGTCGGAGGAAGGAGAAACAGGACGTTTGAGAGATCCTGCAGTGGTCGTCTCCATGTCGACGACGGACTAGATTGCACATCGATACGGCAGCCTTTTTATACTCCTGACTATCACTTCCACTACTAGTTTGATATCACAAAATATTTAGGTGCTAATAATATTGTTATTTTCATATACGGGCACAGCAATGACCACACTGCACGTTATAGAAAGTGAAATAGGGTTTAGATAGTATCGAATGACGATGATTATTCCTCGCCTCCTAGTATCGATTATACTTGTTGGAAACCGTATACACATATGCTGATCTCGGAACGTGACTCTTACGTGGGTCACTATACGGTTGCTGGTGTTACACCTTACGGTGGTCGCTATCTGGTCGATATACCACCAGCAATACGATAGTTGACTACTTTTTTTTAAATACATTTATCAAAAATGTATGCCGTCTAAAATATAACGGAAAAGAATTTTCCGAATTGGCGCAATATTCAGTAAGTTGTAAAGCTTTGAAATTTAGTGGAAGGGGTAATTGTCAAATAACAGTAATATCAGACTGTGACGTCATTGGGTGACACCGGCCATAAGGCTGCGTGCGTTTGAAAGAGATCGCGCGATATCCCCAACACGCCCTCACTTTTGCTCACCACAATATTTCAAATTTGAATAACTGCTTTATTTTTCAACCAATTTTGATGCTGATTTCACAGAAGGATTTCTTTTTCGTATTATTTTCTGTTACATATAAAATAATGCACAAAATCAAACATAGGAAACTACCCTATTATGGTTGGATACACTACTAACTACTCTAGGCCAGCGTGGTGGACTAAGGCCTAACCCCTCTCAGTAGTAGAGGAGGCCCCTACTCAGCAGTGGGCAGTATATAATATAGGGCTGATTGCATTGCATTGCACTACTAAACCTTGTGGTACCACATACCGACCTACCATCTCCTAGTACAGTGTAATCAGCCCTGTATTATATACTGCCCACTGCTGAGCACGGGCCTCCTCTACTACTGAGAGGGGGTTAGGCCTTATCTGCTAGTACAATAGTAGGTAAATACTCAAGTCTCAAACATAGCTTGTAAACCAAATATACCCCCCTTTCATGAAACACGTGACATTTCTAAAGTCCCTTAGCAATTTCGGCGCTCATTTCTCCATCTGACAATTCATTTGGTTTAATTATGTTGCTCTCCACCCCATTTCAATGAGGGACCTCGGGAGTTCATTAAGGGCCGTCTTAATTTTAGCTAAGGATAGCGTTGTGTTTATTTATAAGTACGTGATCTTTCTTGGAAGACATTTTGTGTGGTTGTCTTTGCTATTTCTGTCCTCAAACAATGTGTGTTGTGTTTCAACGACCATGTACCTTATCACCTTATATCTTGTCAACTTGTATCTAATTACTGATACCGCGCAGTGATTCGTAACTGAAAATCTGGGTAACGTTAAATCGTCAAGCCATCTGAAGATTCAACTTGTCCTGTATGATTTTGAGGAATGTAATCAAATGATATATACAGGACTCGGAAGTAAATGTTAGTCAGTGAGTTATAGAAATAGGTACAACACTCGGCAGTGAATATCGCAAATTTCCTTTGAAAATTAGTTAGATTCGACTTCGTAGAGTCGTCTCTATCAGTCATACCCACATGAAATTCTGCTACTGACTTGTCGATTCATTCTATAACTCCATTTATTACTACCGAGTGCTGTACCATTTTAGATAGAATAAGACGACTCAACGCAAGCTTTATTCCCGTTTCGAACAAACATTTGTTTTAACAGAAGTGTCTCCTATTTGTTGTTCTCAACACTACACAGGAGTAGGAATCCTTTGAGAATACTTTAAGCCACATTTCCAGCTTGCAATTCGTTGGTCCAAATCTCAAGGTTCTGTTGTAAATGTTTGAACATGGAATTTGGAGATTATTGCCTTATCATCAAGTTAGACCATTGGTGAAAAGCTTGCTGATGTCAACCTTCTTGCCATATTAAGAATGCACAAGCGAGGTTTTGCAAGAAGCGACCAGAAGTTCTCTCATCAAAGTTTACTTTAAGCGCACGAAGTCTCTAAAGTTTTCTAAACTGTTATAATTTGCTAACACAATATACTACTTTTCACAGTCAACCCTTTGAAAAAAAATCTGTTCTATACCATAAAATGGTGAACCCTAGTACTTATACATCCTGCGACTAATGCGGTCTGTAACGGCTTGTACGAAATTTGAAACTTCTAAACTAGAAAAGGAGCGCTGTCTCACGCAAAACGTGAAACTAATGGAATTTATCGGTTATTCCACAGCAACTTTATTTTCCCAGATTCGAAATTGTAAATATTAAACTGCATGCGATTATGCTGCAATTTTAAACAATGACAAGACGTTTACATTATGAAGTAAGTTATGACAGTGATATATTTGAATTTGAATCGTAGGATAAGCTTGGTGTAATACCGGATCACTGGGTAATCCCGTTATTTCAAGATTACTACTAAACCCGACTATATTTCCTATTACTGACAGCACAGCCTGAAGCGCTATTTTTTAATGTACCACAATTGCTTGCCACTGTTTTAGTTACATTTTAACAGTAATCTTGAAACAAATGTTTTATCCAGTAATTCGATATTACTGTATACTAACTACACCTGTCATCTTAACTAAACATATCTACTCTATTTTCGTCAAATGTTAGATTGTACAGGCTATATTTTGTAACCGATTGGGCAGCGAACATCATATATAGTTAATGACATGCCCTAAGAATTCTTCAGACAAATAGCCTTCCAAGATCAACCTGTATTATTATTTGTTGTAAGCCCCTTTTTCGCACTTAGCCGATAAAATATGGGGCCATTGTGCGTGACGCGAATGCCAGCTAAAGATTTACCCAGCCTAACTCCGACCAGAAGCGTAGGATCTTGTGATCTCCACAGGCTTCTCGGAGTGATCCTGGTGTGTCGAGGATTTCAGCCCATCGCATTTTAGGGTGACGTGGAAAGCTGTTTCATCGAACAACAGACATCCCCTACATAGGGGACTATCTTCGTCTTCTTCAGCCTTTAGAAGTCCACTGTTGAACATAGGCCTCCCCCAAAGATTTCCAGACCAACCTGTCAGAAGCGGCCTGCATCCTTAGGGGACTATCAGTCATGCCTAAAACATATAAATATTTGTTTAGTGGGCAGTGCCCAGTGATGATACCTATAACTGTACGAAAGCATATCTAATTAACCAATTCAGGATCAACCAGGTTCACTTCCAGGACGATCGTAATCCTAGCAAGCATCAAGAAATATAAAATTGTTTATTAGTGACTTTGCCAGAAAAGTCTTGTACAGTAACTGAAGAAATATATTTCGTTATAGCCAAATACCGGATCAATTATCCGGTCTACTGGTTCCATAAGAATAACATTTGTCTGTTTATCAGTGACGTAACTTGACATATTATGTCCGATGATACCCTACGAGATGTCCGGAAATTGAAAATGTCCACATGTCTATTATCCGAGATATGGATTTGGCGGGCACAGGCGAAGGAATTTCCTCAAACAGCCCCAAGCTTTTATGGCTGTCAGACGAGATATATAAGTTTGATGGTTCGGCATGTAGGTCAACTTTGAAATGGGGATATCCTCTTTCCTTCCTCAATCTGGAAATACTTTCTTTTAATCCTTATGTTTAGCCGGGGCTAATGATTCATCATTGGAGCAGAAAGGTCGCTGCGAAAAGTTATAAACAAAACCAAGTCTTTCGAATTTAGGATGACGTTGCCTTTGTTACGATGAGTTATTAATGATGACGTATGTATGTCTATTGGCGACGTATGCAGTCGCACAGACAGCTGATCAGTTCACCTCCTTGGAACTATTTCACCCTTAGTCCCAGTTTGGGTGGCGCTGCCACTTTCGCTTTGGTTCGGTTCGCTTTGCAGGTATCATTCCCAGGAGCCGCATTCACCATAGGGAGTTTCGGCTGCGGCACAGCCTAGACCTTGAAGGTATCGTGGCTCCCTTCCGGGTGTGAACCTTCCAGGTTGCCGATCTCTGCCCAGCTCTCTCCACTGAGGGTCCCGCCACTTTGACCTTGATTGATCATTGCGGCAGGAGCCAACAGGGGGGCAGCGCTTAGCCTATGCGGTGAGGACCACACAAGCTGCCAGGCCCAGTCTACCCACATACTCTCCCACCCCCCAGGCGGCATCCTCCAGTCTGACACAGCGTCGCTTACCTTTCCTTGGCTATTCGTGACAGTTTCCACCCTGAAGCACTGGTTTTACTGGTGCTCCTGCAGTATGCCCCCTTCTGCTCTTACGAACCTATGATGACGTAAGTGATATCTCTGAAATGATTTTTAGGAATGAATACTTAATGGGTTAAATCCGCAGACAGAGATAGCTATAGACCTCTGTATAGCTCTTATTCAGTCCCAAAGAAAGGGATGTTACTAAAGAAGTATTGGTTATAAAAGAAAGGAATAGAATTTTACTATAAATCCTAGCATCATAACATTAGCTAATAAGATAGTAACAGGCTGGTATTTTTTTTTTTTTTTATTGCATTGAATGACGAGACGAGCATGCCGTTTGCCTGATGGTAAGCGATACGACCACCCATAAACAGTAGCAACACCATCCAGCAACTTGAATTACAAAGTACTGTGTGGCATTCCACTGCGCTCGTCATCCTGAGACATAAGATGTTAAGTCTCATTATGTCCAGTAGTTACACTGGCTACAATGTCCTCCAAACCGAAACACAACAGTGCATGCATACTCCTGCTTGGCGGTAGAAATAGACATTGCTGTGGTACCCGCCCAGACGGACTCTTACATATGAGAGACCTACCACCAGTAATAATATTGCCAAAAACATAAATAAACAGTAGACGTCGCTATTATTATTATACAGCATGCATTCCCCATTTATCCACGGGACTTTCCCCGGCTGTGTCCAGCGGTTTTTTCTAAATCTCGGGATCAAGTGCCGCTTGTTACCCGGTCCCGGATTACGCGACGGATGACTCAATTTGTGACCTTATATTTTCGATTTTGTATTTATTTATGCACAGCCTGAGGGAAGATTGCATAGCAAAACGTCGTTTTAATGATCGGCAACGGTTCGAAAATTATATTTATTCCAAAAAGCATAGATTCGCGGCTTCGTCTGTTTTAATAGCCCGGGATAAGTAGGCATAAAGGGATAGCGTAGACATCTATCAATGAAAGCATTTGCATGTAGATTTCAAAGATCTCATTCGAACTAAAAATCAATATCGCTTAAAAATATAGATGTTCTGGTCTTAAAAGACTATTTCCAGAATTTCTTGCTACAATTAAGGCAATTTGCTCCCTCTCTCTTGAGTTCGGTGCACCTACGGATAAGTTATTGTGTTTGAGTTGTGTGTTCTGTTGTCACCTTAGATGCCGTCAAGATGGCGGCCGCATAATGATACACTTGCTCGGAGATAGATATGCGTGCTGTTATACGTGGCCTCAATATTAATATTACCTTGTGTGATAAAGAAAAGTCAGAGATTAGGCAATACAATGATGCAATTAGAAAAAAAATCAAAACACAGAAAACCTATAAGCTCATTATATAAAATGCAGGTGCTTAAAATAATACTTCATTAATTATTTGTAGATATGTGTAGGTTAATACCTTCCTACCTTATTATAGCGTCATAAGAAAGCGTTTCACGGTACATTTTCAGGCGACAGATGTGTGACGAGTGACGCATTCCCGTACATTGTGTAGATAATAATAATACGTATGAGCCAAAATGATATGAATAAATAATCGAGCCAAATTGAGAGTGAGGAAATCAAAGCTCTGCGTACCGCTTGGATATTTATTAGTTGTTTTACGCGCATGCTCACGCCTTTTATCCCCAAAGGGGTAGGCAGAGGCGCAACTAGTGCACCCACTTTTCGCCGTGCGTATTCCGTCCCATGATGTGATAGGGGGCGAGCCTGTCGCCATATCGGGCACAAATTCCAGACTCCGGGCTGATACTGAATAGAAAAATCAAATATCACTTTGACCGAGCCGGGAATCGAACCCGAGACCTCAGCCTTGCAGTCGTACCGTAATACAACTACGCCACCGAGGTATTACGCTCGTCACCCTGGATTATTATGTTAAGTTTTAAACTACCCAATAATTGCACTGGTTGCAATGCCATTCAAAAGAAAACACAACAGTGCTTTCACACTGACAGCGTGTGCGCGGCTCTTTATTTTGACAGGTCACGTGTTTATTGAGTCCGAAACTTTTAATAAAAGGTTTTTATAATTGCCATTCGTTCAACCGAACTGAGTTCATTAATGGATTCATGAACGTTGCGGTAAATGGCGCCAGGATTCGTGGTTAGCTCACTTTATTTACAATTTGTCTCCGTGATTTATTAATTGAATTAATTGTCTCGATTTCCTATATTTTGCATATTTGTTTGTGCACTTTATCTTGATAGCCAAATAAAGTGTGACCTAAGTAACCCAAATTCACAAGCATAATATATTATATTATATCACGAACGCACATACACTCACTTACACACACGCACACACACACACACACACACACGACCTGGTTATGTAACTATTTTATATTAAGTTTTAGTTTATTTTGGTAACACAATGTAGTTAGTAGTAATTTTTGTTATGAGAGAGCGGGATCTCCTGATACAGGCATTTTTTATGCCTACTAGGAGGCCCCCACGGGCCTTTCTACTGAGACAGTTTAGGCCTTAGTCCACCTCAATGGCCTAGTGCAGGTTGACAGACTTAACGTACACATTCTTTACATTCGAAATTCTAATGAAGAAATCTCAGGTATGTAGGTTTCCTGACGATGTTTTCTTTTAACGTTAAAGTGAACGATAATTGATAAACAATACAAACTCATAATGTAAAAAAGTGTTCTTTCGATCCAATATTCCAAACCAATATCACATTGTACGCCAGTCGCCAATATAATTTGCGTGTGCGTGATTTTATGAATTGTAATTAAATCGGCTTGCAATATGCGCGGGGATGAGGAGAGGGGGCGCCGGAGAGGGGTAGCCTCGTAAGCTCAATCACGTGTATTCGCCTGTCGCGAGCGATTTTCATTTTGTTAGTGTCATCGGTTTTATTAAGGCGATTGCACACGTGTTTATTGTCAATTTTTTGCTGATCATATCTTGCTTTTTTGATTGGGAAAGAGTTTTTGTTTGGCGAGTGAAGAAATGAACATTATATGTAAATGTGTAACTGTTTGATTGCTTTTTTTTATGGAATTGAATGACGAGACGAGCGTGCCGTTCGCCTGATAATTTAATAAATTACATTTATTAAATTAGCTCAACACACTAGTATGTTCCTAAGTAAAACTAAGTTCCATAACAACACTCATCTACCTTTACAAGACTCCACCATAAATTACGCAACATGTCCTAATAAATTTCTCAAAAACTCACTAAAGGTTTATGCACACTTATCGCCTAGCACCACTGCTAAAATAGATTAAAAACGCCAATAAGGGTATGTCATTAATTTTATATAGCATAATTTAATAAATAAACATACAAAAATCAGATTTTAAAACAATGTGACCTACACATTGATGTAGGGTTTTTTAATACATCAATGGGCCTACAATGATATTTATCCAGCCCGTATTAGGCCAGCGTGTTGAGCTAATGCTTACACTCAGGTATTCAAAAGGCGCTATATTGATTCAATACAAATAGCTGTAAAAGATTTCCATATCAAGCAGATAATAAACCTGGCGCTGAGCCCATAGTCATAGAGCCAATAAGTCTGCGTTACACTCAACAGTGTTTTCGCGTCTAGTTTGCCGGTCTGGCGCGTTACAGCCGCGTCCACGGCCTAATATCATTGTTTGCCTTGTGAAATACTGTAATAATGCCGGTGACACGCTAAGAATCTACCGTTTGAACCTATATCAAATATTACGGATCATACACGAGATGATACAACCAACTTCGAATGACCGAGAACACGATTTTATCGACCAGCAAAACACACTTGATATAGTGATGTTAAAACTTTGATACCTATATTTTCATTTAGTTGTCATTGGTTTTTAGGTTCCACGCAGACGATTTTTTTCACGCAAACCGACAGTTAATCCACCAACTCCAGCAACTGTCAGGTCATAGTACTAGCGTCAGCATTCACGGCTTACTGCCACCCTATTTTCTACCTCATGTAAACATAATACAACTATTTTTCCAACAAATCGATTCCTATCAATATATTAGTCCCTGTTTGAAGATTATTATTCCCTAAACGCTATCCCCTTAAAAGGGGACATGCATCGAATACGGTCGAACACAATATGGGCGCAGGTTGAGCTTAATTGCTGAAACTTGTTAGTTGGATATCTATCTCTATGTAATACATAAGGTAGTTTGGTCTGTGTATTACTTATTTACTATATGGTTCCTGATTTTGCCTGCTATATAATAAGAAGTATCGTAATAAAAACTTCGAGAATTATCCTACTAATATTGCAAATGCGAAAAGTGAAAATGTTCAGATATTGTCCAGTAGTAAACCTATATGCCATTTTGAGTAAAATTTTTCACATAGATGCATGTGTCTTGAATTGACTGGTTCGTGCCTTATTGTATGGGAAATAGCTAGCGAAAACTTCAAGCGTTCCCAAATTTTACGCTATGAAGTTGGTAGTATCAGCTCTTTATAAATTATTCTCTCGTTTATTGAAAGTAACGCTAGGTATGTTTTATTCGGCCACAGTTATTGTCAGATTTACGTTACGTGCCTGAGTCCCAGAAATGTACTTGAAATATAGTATCTTGAGATTAAATAAAACCGAATCCAAAGTGGAATGTATGAATGTAAGACCTTTTTTCAGATGATTTATAAATCACTTTTATCACAGTTATGAGTGTTTTATGGTTTAGGCCGGCAAGTGGACATGTGGGTAACTTGATGTTATTCCCACTGCCCTATATTATTACAAAACTAAAGCTGTCTGTTTTTCTGTTACGGATAAACGGCTGAACAGATTTTGATGAAATTTATCACGAAAGAAGTTTAAAACCCAAGAAAGGACGTCGGCAATTTTTTATATTTGTAAAAAATCTAACTCTATGCGAAATCGCTAGACTCTTATGTAGAAAAATAACGTTCGTTTTAAAGTGTCTGCAAATCAAATGCGAAGACAGCGGAATTATATAGTCATAGAAAAATGAATTTTGAATATTCGCGCGAAGAGAAGCTATCAGCCATTGTTACGGACGAAAATATGAGACCCTTGTGACAACTAACTGAATTCTACATCATTCTGTATTACATCTAAAAGAGGAACATTTATGTTGGTAAGAAAATCATTTCATATGATTCGTTTTTTTTTACCTTCAACGGATTTTTAGCACATCAATGCTTCGACTACAACAACTAACTGCCGAGCTCAATCTGTCATCTGTAATATTAAACAAAATAGCGGCAACAGGCAGCCATTACATTTATTTTCATGCTTTTACCAATTACAATGCGAATAAATTAAAAGAAATTGTTTCATTTAGAAAATTATTTGCATAGCAATCGTCAATTTGTATAAGCAGCATAACGCATTAATGCAATTTAGTAACCACCGTAGATAACAAAACCAAGGTCTCACTGATGACTATAATATGAATGTTATATAAAACGACTAAATTATATGACGACCAAATTCAAAAGTCTGTAAAATCCTAAAATAATCATAATCAAATGAGTACTATTTTCATTAGCCATGTAATACGTTAACTGGTGGATAGCAATGGTTCCTAAAAGCATGTTTAACGACTTCTGAGGAAATGCTACTCGTCACATAAATGTATAAGCTGACCAAATACAAAAGTCAGACTCTAATCTATGCTCCCAAATGAGTGGTAATAAATTGAGTACCATCTACATTAGCTGTATTATACGATAACATTCAAATATTTACCTGAACCCGAACAGGCCTTTAGAATCCAAAACATATGAGTTACTTAGATATTATAAAATGACAAGCGCGAAACTAAATGCATCAAAAACCAAATCATAAAGCATTTTTACAACTCCTCGTATGCGAAGTGTAAGTGTGACAGCGAAGACTCATGAATAGATATTGCAATGTCAAAACCGCGGAAAATTGGAGTTTGCATTGTTTTGAATTATTGTTTTAGGAGTAGTTGTGCCGCAAAGGGACATAGTTTGTAAGGCTTGCGAACTTTCCAAGTGAATAAAATCTGAAAATGATACTTTATAGCTTTAAAAATAGTTTTCAGTTTAGAATGATAGTTTGACTGCCTCGGTGGCGTAATGACGGTATGACTGCAATGCTAAGGTATCGGGTTCGATTTCCGGTTCGGGCAACGTGATATTGGGTTTTATATTCAGTATCAGCCCGTAGTCCGGAATTTGTGCCCGATATGGCGATAGGCTCGCCCCCTATCACATCATGGGACGGAATACGCACGGCGAAACGTGGGTGCACTAGTTGCGCCTCAGCATACCCCTTCGGGGATAAAAGGCGTGAGTGTGTGTGAGTGTGAAAACTTATATTTTTAGTTGTACGACATAAATAGCTCCAATATGAAATTGCAGTGGTTTTTGTACTCCAGTGTAGTCTTACAATTATAATTTAAACTATTACCAACTAGGTGTTGCTCGCGGCTTTGCCCGTGCGAAAAGCCTTTCGAGCTACAAAAGTCCACGATGCCAATGTCATCTATTTAAAAATCACACTAAAATGATCTAAATTTCTTTGTTTGTATTATTATTATTAAGTTTATTAGTAAATATAAGTACACCCACACTCCAAATTCTCCGTAGAAGTGATTTCATCCTATGGTTGTCTGGAAGAGATCGCTCTTAGCGATAAGACCGCCTATTGTTACACTAGCTATATCTAGCTAAAAGTATGCTGTTTGATTTTTAATTTCTTTGTATGTTAGTGGTGTAAAATAAAGTCTTATATATCTCTCTATCTATCTATTTCCCATGGGAGCAAATTACCGGGATAAAAAGTAGCATATGTGTTAATCCAGGACATGATCAACCCGCGTGTCTGTAAATTTTATCAAAATTTGTTGAGTAGTTTTGCGTTTACTTCTAAGAAACATCCAAACATTTTACATTGTTTCGCATTTATAATATAGTAACTTAATAAGTCGCAGGAACATGCTGGATGCAGGCCGCTTTGGACAGGTCCGTCTGGAAATCTTTAGGGGAGGACTAGTTCAGCAGTGGACGTCATGTGTCTGATGATGTTGATGATGAACTTAAGAAGTAAGATAAGATGATAACAGATTCGGTATATCAGTCACGTTATATCGAGTTCTTTTGAAATCCTAAGTCGTTGAATTTCACAAATGATATAGTAAACAGGTAAAGTCAGGAGGCCCTATTCCGTCTACGGACGCATATACGTCTTTTGGAAATTACGGATGTTCTTATCGAAAGACAACTTCTATAGCGACATAGGTAAATAGGGGATTTTTAACTCTTTTATCTATGCGGCTACCAAAGCTATCTTACGATTAGAGCACCCGTAATTGGAAAAAGGCGGATATGCCACCGTAGACGGAATAAGGCCTCCTAACTTTAAAGGAAAATGACGCTCTTTTTATATTTTTATTATTAATCTTTAAAATCATACAGAAGATCACAATTATACCAGACATTTTTTCCACTTGCCGTATGTACCTAAATTTTCAAGAAAATTAATTTCGCAGACACGCTGATACAATCAAAAGGACATGTGCAACACAAAATGGCAGTCATTAAAGAAACTGCGCAGCGCTGTGCTGGAAAATTCACCTCGTTTAGAGAGTGCTGCGAGCAAGAACGTGTTTAGATAATAATTTAGTAGTAGAAAAATATTTTTCTTTTCACCAACAAGTTTTGTAAGAGATAATAATATTTAAAGGTACTTCATAAAAAACCGCGGGTGATTTTTTTTGTTTCTACAGCTGCAGTTCCTAATTTTGGAAGACAATCATTAGAGATATTGCCAGAAACGACACCTAAAACAATTCACATTTTGCATAAATCTCAACGTGATTTTTGTGACTTCAAAATAAGTTTCAATAAAATATCTCCATTGATAATACAGTGTTTTAGTGTTTCAATTCAAGGGACACAAACAAACGTTAAAAATGCTAAATCGTGCTGTAGTTACGATTTAAATTATTTAAAAAGGACTAAGGTATGACTAAAAGTTCTAAATATCCGTGAGTAAACAACGTTAGCAACAAAATGAAGTAATGCTTGAACTTGATGCGTTCAACAACCTTCTAAAGAATAGAATCATATTTTGGAACAGACATTTACGACCAAAAACTTTGGTGTTATAAAACTTTATTTCAACATTTTCTTAGTTCCTGATTTTCTGTTTTTATGTTCTGCATTAATCAAGTTACACTAGATGATAGGAACGGCAATGTGGCCCCTTTGCATCAGATAGTAAGTAGATTAGGGTCTAGATAAACTCGAATGACTGGGGGCGTTTGGAGAATTCCACCACGGTATCCCCTGCCTGTCGTAAAAGGCGACTAATAGGGGCCACCGGGGGTCGCAGGCAGGGGGCTGTCCGTCTTTAATTTTGTGTTCCTATTAGCTCATTGTTGCGATCTTTGTGATGGACGGCAGCGTGGCTGGTAGGTCTCACGCCGTTGACGCCGAGGGCGTCCTTCGGTTCGCGGGGGCTCCTGAGCCCCTCCAACAGGAGACGGGCCGCACTAGGCGGCACCGCGCAGGGGTGGCTGCGGACGCCAACTAAGACACTTCCGTCACAGGAAGCCCGCAGCCGTCCTTAATGCGCCGAAGATGGCCACCGCGGAGTTTTGGTTGGTATGCCGTGCGTTGTACATAGGTTAGGGACTCGGCCCGGCGGTCGCCTGATGGTTCCATCTCTCCGGGCGGCTCAACGCCCGGTCGTAAGGCACGGTGAACCCAACATAACCGCTCAGTCGCCCCCCTTGAAGGCTAGGCGGTAGTACTAAGTCACTTTCTCCGCGAAAACAAAAAAAAATATTAGCCCGCGCCAGTTGATACAATTATAGGGATATAAAAATTATGTAAGTGGTTCAAATGCATCTTCAAAGTTTTTTTTCAGCTGTTCCCCACCACATTAAGATATTTCATCACAACAATTATGCCTCTGGTATCTTTATTTTGATATTTTATGATGATAATTTACATCAGAACCTTAGCTGCTCTATATAAAATTTAACGACATTCAAAAGGACGAATCCATACAGCCTACTCCATATTTCACGTCCAAAGTCAACGAACCCTGAGCCAATGACTTCAAAATCGCGTCATAAAATCAGAAACGTCTCGTGACGGCCAAGTTCTGGATTTAAGGCGTTAAGATGAAGGAGTTACCGTGAAAGTAATTCATAATTTGTGCGCTTGCGGGCAGTTACGTAAACTCTCGATGAATTAGTGATGGGGGCGAAGGATGCTGACGGATTCGGTCTTTCGCTTTTCGTTTTAATTATATGCTTTATTAAGTACGAGAAATGGAGGGATTGTGTTTAAGAGATCTTTGGCACATGAATAATGTATACATATATTCTATATTTAGACACACTCAAGTACACCCAAATATGTTAAATAGATTTAACTAATTGCTCACTTTTATAATAAATATAAATGTTTTAAGTAAGACACTCTCTCCTGATATGGAGGTATAGGATTTTTTGAGTGGTAAAAGTAGAACTAGCCAAAATTTACAATTATACTGGCTGAGTACTGGGCCTATGACCCTGAGACATCACAGATAGCCTCCTGTATCTATTAATGCCTGAAGAAAAGACTTCATACCTCTTTTTAAGCACATTGTGCGTACCGAGACGTGAGATTTGGCATTATTAAGAATCGTATAGAGAAGTACAGAAAAATAAAATTTATACGTACTATATATGTGTTACAAATACTAGTATTCAGACAACTGAACGATAAACAATAATAGCACTATCAATAATGTTATTTAAACCTCACTTACAGTTTTCTTGGTTATTTTTTAGTTCCTAAAAACCTAATACGACTTACCTAAAAAAACTTTCGCACACAAATCCAATTCAATTCTGCAAATATAATAAAAAAAAACCTAAAATGGCGGTGTATATCTGAACATACGATCCCAGACCCTAATTACTTACAAATTTAATTTCCTCTCGCATGGCTGGCGAATTGACGGGACCCCGTATCGATTCACTAAACATTCGATATATGCGCCTCAATAGTGCCAATAGAGTCCTACGCACTTGTGAATAAAAGATTTTCACTGCTGCATACAGGGGCGGAGTTGGAAAACGGTGAGAGGTGCCTGACGCACTTGAAATTTAAACTGATGAAACATCAGTTTGAGGATATTATGCGTTGTTGTCTAAAATAGGACAATGATAAGATTGAGATTGAATTTAAATAAAATCTCATAGTTTATTAACTCATAATTACTTTGCCACTCTTTTTGAAATATTTGATCAATTGTGAGGATTGAGGAACATAATAATATGCAATATATAATTTAATATATACTACCTATTTAAAAGCTTTTATTTTTTTTTCCTTTAACTTATGAAACCATACTAACATTTTTATTTTACAAAACCTTGTAACATTAAATAATTCATGCACATACATGATCCAAATTATACTGTAATGTGTTATCGAAGCACCTACTACTAAACCTGTATAGTACTGAATTTAAAATATCTGAACTGAACAAAACTTGACATATTATTTTAATGACGCAAAAGCATTGATGTATTGGGTTTTTTAATAAATCAATGCGCAAAAGCGACTTTATCCTTTAACTACCTTCTGAACAAAATCTTTAACACAAAGAAAACTTAAAAATACCCCCAGCTAGACGTGCGACTACGTCCATCTCCCAGCCGACATCACTGAGCCAACCCTCGGCGGGAACAAAGATTCCAGTCCCTTTGTATTGTGCTGTATAATCGAATTGAAGTGTAACTTATCCGCTACAATAGATACCTCGCCGTCGATAGGGTTAACACAAAGACGCGGCCAATATACCCGACGGTGGAGACCGAGATTTTGGAATATTTTTTATAAAATATGTAATACACACACTCACGCCTTTTATCCCTGAAGGGGTATGCAGAGGCGCAATTAATGCACCCACTTTTCGCCGCGCGTATTCCGTCCCATAATGTGATAGCGGGCGAGCCTATCACCATATCGGGCACAAATTCCAGACTCCGAGCTGATACTGAATAGAAAAATCCTATATCACTTTGCCCGACCCGATCGAACCCGAGACCTCAGTATTGCAGCCGTACCGTAATACAACTACGCTACCAAGGCAATCATGAAAGTGATGTACACCTTTATTGATTCAATACGTCTACTAATTTGTTACTATTACCATCTAAGTACAATACCATACCAGCCCTGTATTATATACTGCCCACTGCTGAGCACGGGCCTCCTCTACTACTGAGACAGTTTAGGTTTAAAACCCATCATGTGTGCCACGTAAGTGTGCCGCGTCCCAAGATCAGCCTGTGTAAATTCAAAAAGGCCGGCATAATTGTGTCGACTGGCGATGGATAATCAAGTGAATGTTTAAAAAAATACAGTGCCCTACGTTCCACTTGCATATCACTGTGTGACATCAGATGTTAAGTTTCATTATAATCAGTAATTAAACTATAGTAGGGACAAACTAATATGGCCGGTATGACATGACATGGTTTTGAATTTTTTGGGTAGACGTTCTCACAGAGTTATCGCGTCGGGAAAAAAATTGAATTGTCATACCGGCCAGCTTAGTTTGTCCGAACTATACAATGTTGTAGGCGGAACGCAGTAGAGGTAAAATGCAGCATAAAATCACAATTCTCGGTTTCAATATTCCAACTCCCAATGTGCTAAAACTAAGTCTAAGACTGGGAACTGAGGTCGCCTACACGTAGGTAATAATAAATGGCCGGAACCAGCGCCGGAACCTCTAACTTTGACTGCTTTACAATGTGAATTCCATGTATTCAACCGTTTTACACCAGCAACTCCGACACCCTACAAGATCGCTCAACAATGAAGAAGAAACTCAAACTAAAGATATTATAGGAATAGGCTAAACTGCATCTACTGCTACACTTTGCCGCATTGACATCATTATAATATGATAGTCTTGATAGTAAGCAAAACCCTTTCTTATTAAAGGGCGTTTGCAGGCGGAGATATGAACCATAACTAACAGAAATAACAAATGATTTCCAGCCTAAGAAAATACAATACGAATTACCGATATAGAATGAACAAAGGGCCGAGAGAAAGGTAAAAGATTAATATATCTGTCAACGCATTCCATATTCCCAGGGCGATGGCCCGGTTCTCTTATGATCTATATTCTATATGTAACGATGTATAGATTCCTTGCAATATTAATTGCCGCGTAGATATAACTACGGGCGTTAGCAAAAAGAAAAGAATAGGAAAGATTGTTTTTCTGGCGTTCGGAATTATAGTACTGTTGTTTAACGAAATAAATCATATTACAGTGCCTGAATCTGGACAACTGATTATATAAACAACTATAAAAAAACGCGTCAAAATCGGTCTATCCGTTTGAGAGCTGCGATGCCACAGACAGACATACAGATACACAGATAGACACCCTAACCTTATAACACCCATCTTTTTCTGTCGGGGGTTAACAATTATAGTATGCAGCTGAATTGTCAGTACTATCATTCAGATGCCTGTACATATATACATATCTTTCGATGGTCTCTACATACTTTTCGGAGATCGACATTACATTTATATATATTCTAAAACTAGCTGTTGCCCGCGGCTCTGCCCGCGTGGATGAGTTTTCCCGGGATAAAAGTCCCGCTTTATATTTTCCCGGGATAAAAAGTAGTCTAAGTTACTCCTTATTACATCAGCTACCTGCCAATAAAAGTCCCGTCAAAATCGATCCAGCTATTTCAGAGATTAGCCGGAACAAACAGATAGACAGAAAGACAGACAGACAGACAAAAATTGAAAAACACGTTATTTTGGTGTATGTACCGTATATATATTCATATACATGTAGTAAAAAACGGTAATTCAATATTACAAACAGACACTCCAATTTTATTTATATGTATAGATAATGTATACGCAGACGGAATTCAAAATAATGTATAAGCAATCTAGATAAGAAAAAACAGATAATTTACAATTGCATCAAGTACCATACTATAGCACTCTAATTTATACGGATCCATAAAGGATCACACACACACACACGCTCACGCCTTTTATCCCCGAAGGGGTAGGCAGTGGCGCAACTAGTGCACCCACTTTTCCGTCCCATTATGTGATAGAGGGCGAGCCTATCGCCATATCGGGCACAAATTCGAAACTCCGGGCTGATACTGAATAGAAAAACCCAATATCACTTTGCCAGACCTGGGATCGAACCCAAGACCTCAGCTTTGCAGTCGTACCGTAATACAACTACGCCACCGAGGCACTCTCACACACAGGATTACACACCTCTACTAAATTTTAAAACTATAGCTATATAAATTCTCATAGGTATCAAATATCTAAGCAATCATTTTAAACCAGCTAGGCGAAGTCTAAGTAATATTAAAACTAGTTAACAAACTTTAACGATGTTCAAGTTATTACTTTGCTAATTATGCGCAATATACTTAATCGGTTCTTTAGTAGCTAACGCTTACCGCCTAAGGAAGTGGTATTTTAACAACATTAACTTGAACTTGTATTAGTAGGATCGCGAAATGAGTATTCGCAGAAACACCAGTTTTGCGAAATGGCTGAATAAAGCGTAAAATTAACATGTAATGTCACGTTTTAGTAACAGTTCAGTGGGCTTAGAATGTGACAAAAAAACACGTCACGACTCCGTTTCGTCTTATTGGGATTGGTTGAAAGACTAACACGTGACGGACGTATTGGTCTCTCGATCAATCACAAACATCAAAATTAAACGACATCGTTTTACGAGTTGCGTCTTCGTGTCACATTCTAAGCCCACTGAAGCTACAACTTGCTGTTGTTTTTCGTGTTTTGAATGGGATATCTTCGTCATTTCGTGCATTTTGGATTCTATGTACAGTGCCCCTAAAACTCGAACAATGCTGTTCAGTAGAAACAAACACAGCGACGATGGCTGTTTCTTCAATCCAGTATAAACGTTAAGCCTAAATAAAATAAGCTTCATTAGAGACTAAGACGCTTCACCAGCAAAGATGAAAATGACGTTCATCAGCACAATAATTTCGAACCGCGGTCAGCAAATGAAGACGTGAAGTAAACAAAAATGTTATAAATCTTAGGCAAAGTGTTCGGGCGGAATTTAATTTAGGCAGTTTATTAGAGGAAGGGTTCCGTTTTACACATTCCTGCATTTAAAGGGTTGTTTTATATTAGGTAGGTAGTTTCTCCTTCTTGGTTTGGTGGTGTGGAGTGGAAACTCTTGGATTCGATTCCCGTTGGACAATAGTATCTGTTCTTCCATTTGCATGGAATTGGATATCCTAAATTAAGACCTTCTATTACGTTTTATAAGCATACTGATTTTTAAACTTATTTATTTTTGGGAGGAGTTTGATTCCTTCCTTCCTGTACTAGATTTTGGATGACGTATATTTTAAATGAAATACTTATAAAGAAACAACTACTCTAAATGAAACCTTTAAACTGTCAATAAGTAAAAAGTAAAAATATAAACACAAACAAGAACCTCCTTTTTTGGAAATCGGTTAATAAATACAAGACACATTGCTTATTGGTAGAAATAGACTAATATGGCAAAGTAAACGGCCATTCTTTAAATAATGTTTCCATAACGTAATAAAGCGTAAAAAATCAATTTAACTAATACACTAATTAAATAAATTGGAATCGCGAGTCGCGTTCGGAAACTTTTACACACCGGTGTTTCCATCAAAGTCGTTAACAACTCAGGAAAACAGTGTTGCGACTTACTTTTGTCCGCGCGATGTTTCAGTATTGATCGACTCTTGCATCAGAAGTCATTCTTTATGTTCGTCTATATTAAAATTTTTAATCGCCTTAGTAAATATGGCTACCTCGGTGACGTAGTTGTATTACGGTACGACTGCATTGCTGAGGTCTCTGGTTTGGTCCCTGGGTCGGGCAAAATTATATTGGGTTTTTCTAATCAGTATCAGCCCGTAGTCTGGAATTTGTGCCCGATATTGCAATTGACATATTGCCCCCTATCATATCATGGGACGGAATACCTACGCACAGCGAAAAGTGGGTGCACTAGTTGCTCCTCTACCTATCCCTTTGGGGATAAAAGGCGTAAGTGTGTGTGTGTGTGTGTGACTTAGTTATTATATTTTAGTTGGTCTGTAGCAGAATATTTAGACTACAGACTTGAGTCCTTGGTTTTCAGGTGGTGTGACTGGCATCTACAGCAACGCGCTTAAAGTCCCACTGTCTCAGAAAATCAACGTGTAACTAAATGATGTGAAATTTCATGAAATTATTTTTGAATTAATTATTATTGAAGTTTTTCGTGAAGTGACAGCTTGCTTGTTTTATGGTCAGATTCCGGTCTAAACAATACCTTCCTAATCCTTATTCCCTTTCAATAAGGCTGGATCACCAGCCTTGCGTTGCCTTGAAAGTATTAACTTTTGATATTATTATTAATAGCAAGTGCAGATCACTAAACATCAGCTGACACATTTAGGACCTGTTACCCAAGTTTTTATTTAACAGTTATCGTATTAAGCAACTAATGTAGATAGTACTCATTCTATTACCATTTATTAGGGAGCATAGACTTCAGTGTGACTTTTGTATTTGGTCAGCTTACATTTATATGAAGAGTAAAATTTACTCAGAAGTTGTAGAACTGGCGCTTACTCTACTAAAAATACTAATTACCAACAAAACCCAACAACGAAATGACGCTCCCGTGACGTCACTAAGCAGATGTCATGAGGCAATCCGTACATCGCGCAGAACCGGGTCGAGAGCCACTCTACAAAGAATAGGCGCTAAATGTTACGCCACGTCACTTATAATGACCTTTTGTACTCCCATTCAACCATTGTGCCGTACTATATAGTCCTCAGTTACACTGGGACCTAGTGAAGATAATTATCATGAATTTACCTCATGTAGATAATAAGGGTCCGTGTACAAGGCCTCTTCTAGCTTAATGGGTCGCCTGATCATCATAGTCTATGAACACCCACAATGCTAAAGGACCGCGGATACGCTACCTGCTTCAATGAATGGAATAGGTTAGGGGGAGAAGTGAAGTGGTTGCCTTTGGCCTTCCTGTATTACTTTTTAATATTTAATTTTGCATACGAGACACAACAGCAAGTCACATTGGCTTCTACTTAGATGCTATAAGACGTACTGCTTTCTGTCGGCTGAGACAATGACAATGTGGCTTTTGAAACTACTAAAAGTAGTGCTAGAACACGGCATTTATTTCTTACTAATTTTGCTATTAAAATTTTGATTAGATTTTTGATAAAAGTAATTAAAAACTAACCAACTATCTGGTTTATTTGCACTAAGCGCCAAAAAACCAACAATCCGTGTTAGAGGTGTCATTACCCCGAAAGCAAAGACCAAACGAGGTAGTAATGTGGCGCCGCGGCCTAATGTTCTAGATAATGCCCCTAATGTGCCCCTAGAAAAACTACTACAGGGAGCAAACGGCGGGGTAAATGCTCTACTGGTGAGGTTTTAATGAAACTTTTAGTTTGGAAGTTCACACCTTATATAATATTTCAATCGTTTAACCCTTAAATTAGTAAAGTTAAGAGGTATTTTTCAATCATTTTTCACGATTGGGCTAAGCAACATGAATAAATTGACATTATGCACAGCAACTCAGCAAAGTTTATAATAAGTTTACGGCAAACACTGTTTTAAAAATTAAGAACTAGACATTGGATTTTAATATTGCATTAATAATACTTAAGTAGGCGATTTCGTTCAATATTTACAGTGATCATAATTATATATTGACACATCATATGTAGCAGTCATGATTTGGGCACAAATTTTGGAGTGCAATCTAGATTAAGTACTAACCCTAGCTATAGTCATTATTATATGTTTTTGATTGTGTTCTGTGTGTGTCTTAAATAAACTACAAAAAAAAAATCGTATAAGCTTTTACCTCTAGCTGATACCTCGGTTGTGTAGTTGTATTGCATGCGCGATACTATCGCGCTGAGGTATCTGGTTTGAATCCCGAATCGGGTAAAGTGATGAGTTTTTTCGTACAGTATTAGTCCGAAGTCTAGAAATGTACCCGGTAATTGGCAATAGGGCCGCCCGGCCCGGCCCCGTCCAATATTATATGGGACCTCATATAGCTGGCAAAATGTTGTTACAGCTCTGCCAAATCTTGAAAAGGCTAAAAGCGTGATGATATGATGATGATATACAAACGAAGCAGTAAGTTAAGTTTCAACTACCCACTTATAGTTGAGGTTAATTCGTCGCCTGTTTAAAATACACTGCACATTTGGTGTAGATAATAATACTGATTTTCGGAGGCCCAAACTAACTCTCTTTCTTAACCCATATTTGTTTCCCTTAAAACCAAAAATGAATTCATGATACTTTTTAAATTATTTTTATTGGTTTTGAATGATGAGACGAGCTTGAAACTCGCCCGATGGTAAACGATACGACCGCTCATAAACAGTATCACCACACACAACTTTGAATGATGAAGTACTGTGTGGCACTCCACTGCGCTCATCACCAGAGACATAAGATGTAGAATATACATACGTGCTATGGAAAGAGCTATGCTCGGAGTCTCTATTAAGGACAAAATTTGGAACGAAGTAATCCGTCAGTGAACCAAGTTGACCGACATAGCTCTGAAAGTTAGTAGGTTGAAGTGGCAATGGGCTGGTCACATATGTCGCAGAACAAATAAGTCCCGTAAAGCCCAGTAATTATGCTGGTTACAATGTCCTTCAAACCGAAACACAACAGTGCATGCATACTGCTAGCTTGGCGGTAGACATCGGCAATTCGGTGGTACCTCGATGGCTTACCACCGGTGAAATATTCTTCCCGTATTGTGGATGTTAATAGGCAGAAGATACCACTTCATATCACGTAACTCGCTTGCTTCATTATCAACGTATTCTATTTAAAAAAACCTGCGATGTAACATAAAGTACATTTATTCCTTGAGCTTTTTATTTTATTACGAGACCTTTTCGTGGAAAGAGGGAAATCAGATGAAAACTGATTTAGGGGTGTTCAATTTTTTTCACAGGTTACCCCATCGTAATTGAGGTCATCCACGGGTAAATTGTAACGTAGGGTAAGTACGAACAAAATTATTGATCAGTACTTTTAAGCCAATTTTTTTATCCATTATTTTTTGTTCCAAAATTCAATAATTTAGGCAGAAGAATCCTGCTACACCGACTATTTATGTTTAAATCTTTGATTAACTAGATACCTAGATAGACACTGAACGTTTCAAACGCGTCGAAAAAAATAGAGGCCAACTGTTGCCCGCTAAATGAGTTCGAGTGAATTATTTTTTGTTGTTTTTCATGGATATAATTATCTCCCCGTTTTAATAGAAACCATGTAATAACTGGTATCATTATGCGCGCGCACAAGTATACGCAGAATGATGCAGCGATAGCGTATGACACAGCTGTCACGCATACTCGCTTAAGAAAAGTTAAGAAATAAACGCATAAACATCTATATGGATTTGTAAAAATCTCACACTTAGGCCTCGTTTTCGGAGACTCAGGGCATCGCCGTCCTCATCACACGCGTAAACACAAACGTATGACAATGTATGATGTTGTTTATAAAGATGCAAGGCCTGAAGAGTGGCACCGCCCAACGCAACGCGCGAGGCCCCGCATCTCCATTTATGAGGCCTAGGTGTTGCCTGACCTGAAATCAAATCCAGTGCCATCCGGTCCACAGCTCATATTACATTACTCAAAGAGTCAACACGACCATCTACGGCAGCTATTTTGATAATCCTAGAGTTTTCTCCAAACGTACATAGTATGGATATGTCTCTTCTTTCAATTTATACCGTGTTCCAATTTCGTTTCCTTTCGTTCTCGTGTAAATGGGCTAAATAAGTACCTTCAAGGCCCGCATTTAATTAATTAAAGAAAATAACCATCGTTTAGGCACAGATTCTAAATGTTTGTTTAATTTGTTATAAAATGTACCTGATGGAATTTTACCTCATTTCTAAAAATCATTTTAGTGCTCATCATTTTGAGTTTCATTATAATTTTAAGGAGACAAGGTAAATATTGTGCCTTATATACCCCGCCCTTGAGTTCGCAATGAATAAATACTCAGTAACCCATTAGCGAAGTTCTAATTATAATTAAAGTAAACATATTTAATTAGTTGCAGATACGGTTTGTACGTTTACCCTGCAGCGGTGTATAGATATCACTACAGGGGAATTAATTATTTATCAAACATGTGCCCTAGGGTGATTAGATAAATGTATTCCAGTCCAAAAACTAAGTTGAGACCAGCAAGTTCTCGCAGCAGTATATTTCGCAAGAACTTTCAGGTGCGTTTACCACCATCCACCACCTTACCAGCCTTGTATCATATACTGCCTACTGCTGAGCACGGGCCTCCTCTACAACTCAGAGGATTTAGGCCTTAGTCCACCACGCTGGCCTAGTGCGGGTTGGCAGATTTTACCTACCTTCGAAATTCTTTTAGAGAACTTCTCAGATATGCAGGTTTCTTCAAGATGTTTTTCCTTCACCGTAAAACCGAGCGATAATACACAAAGAATAAACACATAACTTTTTAGAAAATCCAGAGGTGCGTGCCATTGGGTTTTGAACCTGCGGACATTTGTCTCGGCATCCCGTTCCACTCCCAACTAGGCTATCGCCGGTTACGCACACAGGTACGTTTATACTAACAGCAATATTTCAATAATTCTACACAAATGCAAATCGCTACAAATCCTATACAAGCTTCAAATTTTGCAGAGGTCAGCTTGCTGAATGCCATAATTGTTTAAATGGTACAAATCGCTTGCACAAGTCCACATCTGCAAGTTTTGCTAATCTTAACCTCGCTTTAAATGGAACATTTAATGTAAAGAAATCAGTGTACATACATAAAAAACAAAATACAAACACACGAATTGATAACCTCCTCCTTTTAGAAGTCGTTTAATAAAATATAAGAAATCTATGAAATTTAACGCTGGCGAGAGAGAGAGAAAGGGGGTGTCTTTCCTTACAATCTCCTGTTCTCTTATTAACAGACCATTGATGTTTAAGATCAGCAGTGATTGCACACAATGACCCTGTTTTCAAATTTCCAGATTTTTCGATAAATCTCCCGTTCCATATATAAATACCATACATTTTAAGTTACTAAGCCAATGGTCCTCCAGGGGCACAAATTAGGTTACTCATTAAAATTCGACGCCACACCTTTGTCATCGTGTTTCAAAACTTCTCACACGTTGGGCGTGGGTTTGTAGTTATAGGATGTGGGCTCACTTTAGGAAGTTTAGGTAATTGTTCTGAATTTAAATAAAGGAATGATTTTAAAAATGTTGCTTAATTAAAGTTGTACGTGCGATATCTCCATTTGAAGTGCTGCTTTTAAATGCCATAGTCTTTTGCGAGCAATTGTAATAAAAAAGCGTTCTTTTAAAAAAAAATAGAAATTTATTACTGTATTCGTTTTCAAATAAAGCATATTACATTGAAATCTTCTTAAAACTTTAAAATAAAACGTGACTGTTCAATCAATGTAATATTAACAAAATATTACCATATAAATAAATTCAAATTTAATATAAAAAATCCTAGATACGCGATAATTATTAACCGGTAATATACACCTTATGTTAGTACACCCTATATTCACAATCGCTTGGCTATTGCATTTGGTATTTCTATACTGGTGGTAGGTCTCTCATTATGTAAGAGGCCGTCTGGATGGGTACCACCGCAATGTCTATTTCTACCGCCAAGCAACAGTGTGCATGCACTGTTGTGTTTCGGTTTGAAGGACATTGTAGCCAGTGTAACTACAGGACACAATGAGACTTAACATCTTATGTCTCAGGGTGATTAGCGCAGTGGAATGCCACACAGTACTTTGTAACTCAAGGTGCTGGATGGTGTTGCTACTGTTTATGGGCGGTCGTATCGCTTACCATCAGGCGAACGGCATGCTCGCCTCGTCATTGAATGCCATAAAAAAAAATAAAAAAAATTGAAATGTTGATTGGTTGTCGTGAGCAGGTGCTGTGAGGCCCGTCAGCTCCCTTCTCAAGATACTACAGACAGATTTCAATGAAACTATTAGTTATAGGTTCATATACTCGTTCCCTAAGCTCTATAGGTATTAAAAGGGGTTTATATTACTTAGTATTATTATTTAATTTGTGGCTATAGTTTTTATAAGTTAGAGGACTAGATCTTTGATAAAAAATAAATATTTTCGTGTACATCAGTCATGACTGAGGATGGGTCAAAAGGAAACAAATTCAATATTCTATAATATTTTTGTGTAAGTATCTACAATTTATAAATAAATTAACAAGAATTATTGCTTGGATAAGCTGTCATTTTAGTGTAGGTGGCGTTTATTAGACGGTGGACTAGTTATCTTAAAAATATTGATTTTTATTTATCTATATTCCTTACGAAATAGACGTTCAAAAACAATTCATTTTTAATATGATCATAGACATCTAAGTCATCTAATCAACTCTTAAATTAAGGTACTGTTCTTCATTCAAAGTGCGAAAAACATTCGCGCAGTGACAAAGGACAAAGCAAAGCTAAGGCCAGGATGCTGCTCCCCGGCCGTTGCCATGGCAACAGCTCGCTCCCCGCGCGACCTTGCGTTGCCCGGGCTCGGCGACTGTAAACAGAGTGCAGCGCTGTCAATATAAAATGAAATTAGAGATTAACGATTTACTATAGGGATGAATGGAGGGGTAACGTTTACGGTAGTTATTAGGTAAGCGATCTAGATTGTCGCTATCGTTGGTAAGAATATGGGTTTTCAAAAACATACATCGCCTTTAACCTTTTCAGGGGTAGGCAGAGATGTAACACCCCCACATTACGCTAGCTATGTTAGGTCCCATGTAATAAGGAACGCTTTAGGCTTATTGCTATTCACTATGTGAGCAGAAAAATTTAATACAGTTCCATCCATCCACCCTCCATCCAGAACCAAATATGACATGAAGTTAAGAGATAACTTCATGTCTGTAAAAATATTATAATATCTTTCAAATTGAAACACAACAGTACATTGCACAATGTTGCTTGACGGCAGAAATAAACTCCGCAGTTCTACGATTCCAGACGAATCGTCGTATATCTACTAGAATCCGTTAATTTAATGACATATTTTGCCTTGTTCATTTTTTCCGACAGCTAGCTTTCCTGTTTTTCTTTTTTTACCGTTTCGGAGAGCGTGTTGTCCAGTTAAATACAATAATGGTCCAATTAAAGGATTATTTTCATTGCTAGCTTGGGACCTCTTCACTCATTTAGGTTGGCTAAATTATGATTGATACGGTGTTACCAAATTATTATATAAATAATGGCCGATAGCCTAGTTGGGAATGGAACGGTCTGCCAAGACAATGTCCGCACGTTCAAAACCCAAGGCAGACACCTCTGACTTTTCGAAGCTATGTGTGTGTTGTTTATTAATTATCGTTCGCTTTAACGGTGAAGGAAAACATCGTGAGGAAACCTACATACTTGAGAATTCTCCATAAGAATTTCGAGGCTATGTGAAGTCTGCCAAACCGCACTAGGCCAGCGTGGTGGACTAAGGCCTAACCACTCTTAATAGTAGAGGAGGCCCGTGCTCAGCAGTGGGCAGTATATAATACAGGGCTGATTGCATTGCAACCAAATTATTTGGATCTCCTAGTATACGCTCTATAGCGAGCAACCTGCTTGAATTGTATTTATTAGAAATTGCAAAATTATGCTTCGATCACCGAAAATAATTTTCAACGAAGAACACACGATTTAAAATAAGAACGAGATTTAAAAAATAACGTTATTTTGAAATAAGATTGTCTATGGTTTCAAACATTTTTTATTTAGTTACAGAAAGATGATGCATAGACATTACGCCGTGTTTACTCTCCATTTTATGTTTACAGCGCAATTGAAACTGTATTTTTCGTCGTGTGAGCCGTAATGTGTCGTTCTGACACCGCTCCGCCACGTTTTGATGCGATTCCGCGCGATTTCACACAATATCGCCGATATTTGCGTCGTATTTTACGAGAATGTACATTTTATTCCCGTTTTATTATATGTATAAATGATGTAATATCTCTCTAGTTTTAGTAGGGATTATTTTTATTCTCGTTGGTGTTTTAAGTTTATTCTGTGAATATTTTTCCTATTTGCCGTTGTAAGCGGTAAAAGCATTTTTTATACCTGACCACTACGAAAGTAAACATACCAGCCCTATATTATATAATGCCCACTGCTGAGCACAGGCTTCCTCTACTATTGAGAGAGTTTAGGCCTTAGTCCACCACGCTGGCATAGTGCGGGTTGGCAGACTTCACATACCTTCGAAATTCCTATAGAGAACTTCTCAGGTATGCAGATTTCCTTACGATATTTTCCTTCACCGTTAAAGCGAGCGATAATTCACAAGGAATACACACATAATTTTTTTATAAAAGTCAAAGATGCATGGCCTTAGGTTTTGAACCTGCCTATTCGTCTCGACGGTCCGTTCCACTCCCAACTAGGCTATCGCCGGTTTTTGTTGGTTTTTTGACGAAAGTTGTTTTAATATATTATGGGCTTTCTGATAAAATGAAAAATATATTTCTAGAGATATTTTTTATTATTTAGTTTATTGTTTTTCTGGTTTCGAAACATAGAATATAATATAATAAACTCATCCGTTTTGGAACTCGGTTATAAATATCGACATTATGAATATGAATATGGAGTACTATTCATATTCATAATGTATATACATAGATTGGACATCCGTGACATAAAATAAAGTATTATACACATTGCCATAATAGTAACGGTATTGACTTACGTGTTTATGTTGATTCGATGCCTAGGCTTTATGGCAATATAATAATGTTTAAGTACCATGATATAAGTATCGATATCTTTCTTTATAATATTAAAACAGACGTCGTCCATATTCAGAAAATAAAGATACAAAAGTTTATATACATCAAAGCACAAACACTACATAAAATTTCTCCAATAATCAATTAATTCCTGATAGGGTATCCTGATTTACTACCTGTCCCTAAAACATTACTTGTCTGAACAATTCACTGTACCGATAGTTACTACCCTTCCTACTTCACCTTTGTTCTATCCAGTCGGGTATACAATGACCCTCCTACCATAAACAAGTTTAATAAAAATATTACAAACATCCCAAGTCTCACGATGCCTTCGAGACGGCTCGTTAAAATAAAACCCAGCGTTAAAAGTTCATAATGAACAAGATTTTTAATTCACTAATATCTTGGGAAATATAGAGCGGAAAGTCGAATAGAGTCTCGCGGGACTTGTGCCTGTACGATGCCGCTGTAGGCCGAACGAATTTAAAACTAATAATTTTACAATATTACACTAAGGGCCTGTTTCATAAGTTTCAACCGATGTTAATGTACAGACAAGTAATGCTGAATGCACTGGCTTTTTAATTTTGTCGCGCTATATTTTATTCTATGATTAGCGTTTACTCAGATATCGTTTATTTTTTATGTTATTGAATGACGAGACGAACATGCCGTTCGCCTGATGGTAAGCGATACGACCACCCATAAACAGTAGCAACACCATCCAGCACCTTGAGTTACAAAGTGCTGTGTGGCATTCCAGTGCGCTCGTCATCCTGAGACATAAGATGTTAAGTCTCATTATGTCCAGTAGTTACACTGGCTACAATGTCCTTCAAACAGTGCATGCAACTGCTGCTTGGCGGTAGAAATAGACATTGCGGTGGTACCCACCCAGACGGACTCTTACATATGAGAGACCTACCACCACTAGACCACCAGTAACAAGCCCTGAGATAACTAAATTTAAGCGACGCGTTAACGATTTTTGTAGAGTACCCAAACACCTTTATGAGTATTGATGACCACTTCCAATTAATAAATCATAATGATAGTTTGCCCCTTTTATCTATTCCAATTATTAAAATTTTGATAAAATGGCAAACTCTGCAACTACTGACCTAATTCCGAAAATCCCTGAATGTTGTAGGCTACTTATATTATACCGGAAATCAAAGTTAATACTCGCTTATCGACACAGTTATGAACACAGTGGCTCAACGATTATCTCTGTTTCTTTTGTGGTCGCC
This sequence comes from Sphinx pinastri, assembly GCA_947568825.1. Classification (NCBI taxonomy): domain Eukaryota; kingdom Metazoa; phylum Arthropoda; class Insecta; order Lepidoptera; family Sphingidae; genus Sphinx; species Sphinx pinastri. The sequence goes on from OX387617.1 coordinate 2,563,735, forward strand.
ATCTATTATTTTACCTATTTTGTAAATTATATAACCGATCTTATTACAGTTATCTCGAGGTTATGCAAATATCTATCTCATCGTAAACGTCTCCGGGCGACATTTTAGAGGCGTGTCGCAGTCGTTAGGTGCCGTGTCCTCGTGATTCATGAACAGCGAGACATCTCAGTGTTTCGACATACTCCACGTGCCGGGATGACCACACGATACTGGGGACTTTTTGGGATAACCCTGATTTAAATTGCTTTTCTTAGATATTATCCTGCCCTCATTATTGTAACTTCTGAAAGGATCGGCACGCATTATAACATATTTTTCTATGGCATTGAGCGATGAAGCTTGGCTATTTCCGGAAACAATAATTTGTCGTTGCCCTGCAACAAAAATAAATAGAAAGAAATAAATTAATTTTGATGTTTGTGATTGATCGAGAGACCAATACGTTAGTCACGTGTTAGTCTCTCAACAAGTCCCAATAAAACGAAAAGGAGCCATGTCGTGTTTTTTTGCCACATTCTAAGTACACTGGTTACTATCTAGATGAGATGTCACGTTTCATAAAAAATACAATGAAAGACAACCATTTAACACCATTTCTGTGAGTTAACAAGAACCATTTTTGTCAATTCTGTCCTTTTATGTTTAAAATATTCTCTACCACAATGCGTGAACTAAAATTGGAGTAACGTAGCCAACAAGAACTATCTAAAAAACCGTTTACACAAAAATTTTATCTAAAAAATAATACTAACAATATATCAAAGGCTTTCACTTTAATTTCCAGCCACAATTACTTTAAAACGGCCCCTCAATCTAGATTCCAGTCAGGAATTCGAGCTGTGCAAACTAAAATTTAGGTTAATTTGACGCCCGACCAAAGGAAGAGTGTGTGAATTAATTTTGTGATATAAAATATAAATGCAAGCCTTTAATAGCTGTGCGTTCATTGTAATTGAGTTTTTGTGTTGAAAGGGTAAGGTCCTTTTTGGATTAAACTTTAAATATTGCAGTAATTATGCTGTCCCGTAATGGTTGAAATGTGGGAGTTGCAATTTTGTTGTGTTAAATTAAGCTTTTTCGTAATAAATATCACGTTATAGTATAAAAACACAGAATTAAGAACTCTCTAAATTCATAGTCATAAGGGCATCGAGACTATGAACTTTATCAAGGGTTGATAAGGTTCACAGTCGTGATGCCCTGCCCTGCTGAGGTTTCGGGTTCGATCAGCAAAGTGATATTGGATTTTTCTATTCGGTATCAGCCCGGAGTCTGGAATTTGTGCCCGATATGGCGATAAGCCCCTATCACATAATGGACAGAATACGCACGGCGAAAAGTGCATGCATTAGTTGCGCCTCTGCCTACCCTTTCGGGAATACAAGGTGTGAGTGTGTGAGTGTGTGTGTGTGTGTGTGTGTGTGTGTGTGTGATATTAGTATCACGTAAAGAGACGTAGACGTCGTACTAATGACTGCATAAGACCCAAATACAAGATGACGTACCTTACCTTTTCGTTTATTTTAAACAACTAAAAAGCGAGCGCGTACAGTAATAACTAAATCACTGGGAACTTGGTATTACTTAGTTAGAGGAACCATTGATGGCCCACATTATTTTAAAATCTTCATAAAATCGTTTCATTAGTGATTAAAAGAAATACCTTTGCTTAATTGCAACATATTAATACTGGGCTATGTTCAGACACATTATCTTACTTAAAAAAATAATTTCAAAATTAATTACTTCATAAACAAACAAAAGCATTTTTGATTACAATTTTTTTATTACACATCCTTATTGTACACCAACAGAAATAACAAATACATCATAGTATATACAAGTAATATTAGGAAAATAATATAGCGGTGATACAATTGGCGGTCTTATCGCTCGAGGCAATCTCTTGCAGACAACCATTGGATGGAGATAATAGAAATAACGAAAAGGGCAGTCAGAGGCGTATATAAAAGCTATACAATAATACACTTTCAATAATACATGTTTTTATACGTGTACGGCATAGAAACCCCACTATACCTGGTGGCAAGTGAAGTAGGATGCAAGTAGAGTGTCGACTGACGAGAGTTGATTACCCCTTACTAATCGACACTTTTTTTTTTATGGCATTGATTGACGAGACGAGCATGCCGTTCGCCTGATGGTAAGCGATACGACCACCCATAAACAGTAGCAACACCATCCAGCACCTTGAGTTACAGAGTACTGTGTGGCATTCCACTGCGCTCGTCATCCTGAGACATAAGATTTTAAGTTTCGTTACGTCCAGTAGTTACACTGGCTACAATGTCCTTCAAACCGAAACACAACAGTGCATGCACACTGCTGCTTGGCGGTAGAAATAGACATTGCGGTGGTACCCACCCAGACGGACTCTTACATATGAGAGACCTACTACTAGTATCCATCCTGTTCTAAATTGGATATACACAGGCTGATCCCTTAACGCGAGCTATATACGTAAGTCACTATGTCTAGTTTTAGACCTTGTTTACGGTGGTCACTATCCGGCTACCATGTTCCTAACCATAAGCCAATTTCTATATTTCGATAACACACATACACACACACTCACGCCTTTTATCCCCGAAGGGGTAGGCAGAGGCGCAGCTAGTTGCACTCACTTTTCGCCGTGCGTATTCCGTCTCATGATGAGATAGGGGCCGGGCCTTCCAAATTCCAGGCTCCGGGCTGATACTGAATTTAAATTAAAACCCAATACCACTTTGCCCGACCCGGGAATCTAACCCAAAACCTCAGCACTGCAGTCATATCGTAATACAACTACGCCACCGAGGCAGTCAATATTTCGATAACCCATACTAATAATGAAATTTAATTTTATCCCTTAGAAATTCCCCCAAAATCCACATTTATTGTCACCCTATCAGAAAGTCCTCGGTACTGCAGATCGAATCTTTAGATATTTAGCGACGTTAACGTCAAACAGGCGACGCTCGTTCGTATTTTGCACAGTAATGGAAATTTTCCAGGACCGAGCCTTTGTTTGCGGGTAGTTTTACGGCTAGATTTACTACGGTAAATAAAATGTTATCTAACGAGAGTGCATATATTGGAATGGGTAATTCGAAATGTACCTATTATATATTAGATTTCTAAATTGGGCTCGTATCTAAAATCTTATTAAGATCTAACATATTAAGCAATACCTCTATAGTACCATTCCTTTCTGTGGGACTGAATAGGAGCTATTCAGTAGTCTATATTTTACTCTGTCTACTGTTCAGTTATCATAGCTTTGCGCAATGGGCATTATTGTAATTTTAAATGAATGACGTCAGACTTGACGTATAGTGTGGCGAAGCGAGTGCATGTTAGTATGAGACAGAAGGTTTATAATTTTTTTTGCGGAAGAATAGGAAATAATTGTCTATTCTGGTATTTCATAGAAAATACGTAGATTCTGGGACTGAAGTTCTCGGGGTGACGAGCGCAGTGGAGTGCAACGCAGTACTTGTGATTCAAAGTATATGATGTTGCTATTGTTAATGGGCGGTACCACTTACCATTAGGCAAGCAGCATGCTCGTCTCGTCATTTAACTGCAATAAAAAAATGAGACCGCCTGGGTAGGTACAACTATAATGTCTTCTTCTATTGCTAAGTTTTTTTTATACAGGCACGGCAAATTGACCCCTCCCTCCCCCTTGCACCTGATGGTAAGCAGAGTAGGGAGTTGCAGTGTATGTTGTATGCCGGTTTGAAGGATATTGTAGCCACTGTTACTCTTGGTATTATGACACTAAGGCACAGACTAAGCGCCGATTTCAGTACTGATAAATGCTACTCGTCACATAAATGTATAAACCGACCAAATACAAAAGTCACACTATAATCTATGCTCCCGAATAAAAGGTAATAAAATGAGTAGGTACTATCTATACTAACTGTTTAATACAATAACCGTCAAATGTAATTTCCTTGAAACGTGTAAAACTGATCCTTAACATCGCATGTCAGGATGCAATTTCCAATGATGCTGCCTTTGATTAATTATATACCTAGATAGACACTGAACGTTACAAACGCGTCGAATAAATAGAGGCCAACTGTTGCCCGCTAAATGAGTGAGTGAATTAATTTTTGTTGTTTTTCATGGATATAATTTTCTCCCCGTTTTATTAGAAACCATGTAATAACTGGTATCATTATGCGCACACACAAGGATACGCAGAATGATGCAGCGATAGCGTACACAGCTGTCACGCATACTAGCTTAAGAAAAGTTGGCCTGTTTGTTTTAGTTTCATTGCAGCGCGTCACTCCATCTAGGAATATAATTAATCGAAGGGTGTTGCTATTGTTTAAGAGCGGTCATGTCGCTTCTCATCAGGCGAGAGGCTTACTAACCTCGCCACACAGTCTAATTTAAAAATTCTGGGATGGACAAAATTGGCTTCTTGATTGAGCGAACAATCTATTTACACTTCTATCCTCCTCTTTGCGTCGTTCTCCTTAGTTCTGAGGATCGTGACCACCACCAGCTTCCATTGTATGATGTCATTCCATCGATCTTGCCTGTTGACCACCTGTATGGTGTCGTATACAGTGGTGTCAAAGTGGGATGAGGATCTGATCGGTCCACCGTATTGGGTTGCGTCCACGTGCTCTTTTGCCCTCTACTTTCCCGGTAACCATCAGTTTCTCTAAGTTGTCACTCGTATTCCTAGCAATATGTCCAAAATACTCAAGCACTCGTTTGAGGCAGATGGTAGAAAGCCTAGTGGTGATTTTGAGTTGTTTGAGTATAGAGACATTAGTTCGTCACGCCTTGCTCCTCCAACACCACATCTCAAAAGCGTCAATGCGATTCCTGTCTGCTGCCTTTAGGATTCACGTCTCAGCAGTCAGCACCATAAAGAAAAATTGAGAAAACCACACTATAATGTTTACACTTCTGTAATGGTTGTAATAAGTTCTTTTATGTTATTTTCTCGCACGTGGCTGAGTCAGCGAACTGCCAATATTGTTGTAACTCACCAAGTACCCGTCGACTTGCAAAGTTACGGCTTAAATGCAAACGTGCTTACATCTAAGAATATTTTAATATTTGACTTAGTAGGGGACTTCCACAGGGTTATGGAATACTACGTTGTGATCGAGCGGATGGTCGAAAACAGGGCGGCGCGCTTCTCGTGGCCACACACCGGTTCGAGCTGCGACAAGTACTTGTCCCGGACGCGTTGATAGACAAATGCGTTTTTGAAATGGTTTGTGCAACTGTACATTTAAATAATAGATTTTTATTTTTGTGTTGTGTAATTTATATCCCTCCAGGAAGCTCTGAGAATGACTATATGTTATTATTTAGGTTAATAGAAAAGTTATGTGATAGATATAAGGAAGTAATTGTTATTGGAGATTTTAATTTATATTCGTGTCCGATTAATATCAGTAATTATTATGAATGTTTTGTGTCATACTGCGAATTCACTCAAAGTAATACAGTCCCCAATTGCTTGGGTCGCCAGCTGGATTTGGTTTTGAGTACAGGTTTTACAGGTGAAGTATCAGTACTTGCGGCGGACGAGGCGCTAGTGCCCGTGGACTCGCATCACCCGCCGCTTGCGGTGAGCGTGCGACTCAGCCCCGCGCCCCCGCCACCTTCCACGGACGCCGTCCGTAGCAGCGTACGCAGTATTAGACCGCAGTGGAATTTTTATAAAGCCGATTATCCATTATTGTATACTATGTTAACGACAACTGATTGGAGTACATTATATGAGATACAGGAGGTGGAGGAGATGTTGAACTTCTTTTATGATAAGCTTAATCATATAATAGATAAATGTGTACCTCGGAAACAACTTAACAGGGAAAATTCCCGATATGTTTACCCTGAATGGTACACTCCGGAAATAATTAAAGATATACAGAGTAAAGCCAGACTTCATAAGGAATTTAAGAAAACAAAGCTTAATAGATATTATTTAGAATTTTCTAAGTGCCGAGCTCGTATTAAAAAATCAATAGAAATTGCACACAATAAACACAAAAGTAAAATTCAAAATCAGTTCGTAAAAGATCCAAAATCATTCTGGCAATATATTAGGTCAAAGAGGAGTAGAGTAAATAGACAAAGTATCATAAAGGAAGGTCAACATCTCACTAATCAGGAGTGTGCTAAGCAGTTCGCTGATTTTTTTGAATCGGTGTATAGTAAGGAACCACCACTATTAGACGCGCAAGCGGCAGCGGTAGAGGTTGAAGCGGATAGTGCTCGTGTGCATGTACAACATTTGAGTCTCCAAGATGTTAAGAAAGCACTTGTAAGTCTTAAACCTAAATATTCATCTGGTCCTGACGGTATACCAGCGTTTTTATTCAGGGACTGTGACAGAGTTCTAGCAGAGCCACTACATCATATATTTAACATCTGCTTAAAACATGCGACTTTCCCGGTGAGGTGGAAGATAACACGAGTTATTCCGGTGCCTAAGGGAAAGTCTGGTCCTGATGTCAGTGGATACAGACCAGTGGCTGTGCTATCTACGCCGGCTAAAGTCTTTGAATCTGCGATCCAGCGCAGCGTGCAAAGCCAAGTGCGCGCGCAGCTGGCGGACGAGCAGCACGGGTTTCGACCGGGGCGTAGCACAGCTACTAATCTGCTTAACTTTATGGTGAAGGTAGTACCGGCAGTCGACGCTGGGGTACAGGTAGACGTGGCATACTTCGATTTTAAAAAAGCGTTTGACACAGTTGACAACGATGTGTTATTAAGGAAACTAGCGGCTATTGGGTGTACACCACACCTGTTACAATTCTTTGCCAGCTACATGAAAGATCGGCAACAGTATGTAGATTATAATGGGTACGAATCTTTACCATATTACACCAGGTCTGGGGTAAGTCAGGGCAGCAATTTGGGGCCTCTCGAATTTATTATAATGATAAATGACTTGCCGGAGGTTGTCAGACATGCATCACGTTTATTATTTGCAGACGACCTCAAATTGCTGCATGAGGTTAAGGGTAACATAGATTGTGAGCGCCTTCAAGAGGATATAAGCAGGGTGGTGGAGTGGAGTCATAAAAATAAACTCTGCTTCAATGTAGCTAAATGCTCGGTTATTACCTTTACACGCGCGAGGACTCCTATGCGCTATGAGTACAAGGTGGAAGAGCAGCCGATGCAACGAGTATCGCAGGTACGGGACCTAGGGGTACTTCTCAGTACCGAGCTAAGCTTCCGGGAACATATAAATAAGATATGCAAGAAAGCATACAGGAATTTAGGGTTTGTATTGAGACAATCTCAAGGGTTCACCAACATTACAACAATCAAGGTGTTGTACGACGCGCTAGTCAGGAGTCATCTTGAACATAGTGCCGTTATTTGGGCTCCATATGAAGCAAAGTATAGTGCCATGTTGGAGCGGGTCCAAAATAAATTTACAAGACACTTGTATTTTAAATTATACGGAGTATACCCGTTCAACCCTTTAATGTACCCTACATTATTTGTATTGGGGATGGTGGGATACAATGAGCTTAGGGTGCGCCGGGACTTCACACTCGCGGCGTATATAATAAAACTACTACGAGGTGTAGCACATAACCCGGGAGTGCTGCGGCATCTGAACCTGTGCGTACCAGACCGATACGTAGGTAAGCGACGGCTCCCACAACTACTCGCGGTACCAGTAGCCAGAACCAATCTACTGGCGAAAACAGCCGTGACGCGGATAATTAAAATAATTAACGTGACTCATGACAGGGTGGATATATTCTCGGCTACTTTGAGTGAAATCGATAGAGTTCTTTTAAGTGTGATTTGTTATGCAGGATAATAATATTATATAAGATGTTACATATTTCACGGAGGTTAAGCGTATACAAAAAAAAAATATATATATATATATATTTAATAATAGCGACAATATTGTATTAGGTTTAATGTACCTGTAAAGATATTGTACAAATGATAAATAAATAAATAAATAAATAAATAAATAAAGTAGCAACAATGTTATGAATGTCTCGGTTACTCATTTTGGAGAACCGCAACATATCTGCAACGTTTCGCAAGTTATATCTGTATGTTGTATTATTTACCAGAAAAACATGTTTGATAATAATTAATTTAATTTTTCATGTCTATTATCAATTTCACCACTTCTCAGTACATAATACTCGGCACATAAATGCATAAATTAAATACATAGTCAACTCTAATCTATCCTCTCAAATAAATGGTAATAAAATTAGTACTGTCTACATTACCTGTTGAATACGATAACTATCAAATAAAATTTACTTGACACTTGTGAAATAGGCCCTTCCCCTTAGTATTTTAAACAATAAACATGTCATTTATGCCTCTATGGAATTTACTTTACTTTACTGGTGGTAGGTCTCTCATTATGTAAGAGGCCGTCTGGGTGGGTACCACAATAATGTCTATTTCTACCGCCAAGCAGCAGTGTGCATGCACTGTTGTGTTTCGGTTTGAAGGACATTGTAGCCAGTATAACTACTGGACATAATGAGACTTAACATCTTATGTCTCAGGATGACGAGCGCAGTGGAATGTCACACAGTACTTTGTAAGTCAAGGTGCTGGATGGTGTTGCTACTGTTTATGGGTGGTCGTATCGCTTACCATCAGGCGAATGGCATGCTCGTCTCGTCATTCAATGCTATAAAAACAAAAAAAGAGCAATTAAAATTAACTCATATAGGCTTTTAAATTTTTAATTTGTTCAGCAACTTATGCGGCTGTATCTAAAGGTTAACTTACTAAAATCAGTTCGTCAGTAAATCGGTCAGATTAAGCAATAAAATGTCTTGTTAGCACTATCTACAGAAAATCTTATACCAGTCTACTTCTAGATTTTATCCTTTTCTCCTTTACAAAAATATCGTTTAAACCTAAAAATATTACAAAGGCAATACACACCATATTTGTACATTAAGTATCCAAGACATTAAGGCTAGAATAATAATAAAGGCACTTAGGCCCAGAACTCTTTGTTACTATATAGCGGTATTCACCAGAAATAGAGAATTATTTGCTAGATACTTAATGAGAGATTAGGGTTTAAGTATAGCCAAAAGTGAATACCACAAATGGGAAGATATTTTAATTCAATTCCCAATGATTTTAATTGAAATTGAATACTTTCTAGTATTTTGAAATTGTGGGTAAAAGCAGATACATAATCCCTGAGACTAATCCATTATACAAAAAAATAAGAAAAGTACAAAGAATCCAATTTTGAGAAACAGCAAAGAACGTATAAAGCAACGCTGACAATCCAAATAGTGAAAACTTACGCGACTTAGCACATAAACATGACATACGGGTTCGATTCTCGTGCATATTGAGCGCCAGTCGGGCCGGGTAAAAACTTGGCATTTTATTGATATGACCCGGGATCAGCCGGGAGTTTAAGGACACTTCCGAAACTTGCTCCTTTTAACGGCCAGTCACGTATTTAGAAATATGTCAAATGGGCTATAATAAAACAATTTGACTGATGTATCTAGATGGTTTATTTTTAGAATAGATACTTTTGAGATTTTTATAGCACTAATATATACAACACACGAATTGATAACCTCCTCCTTTTGGAAGTCGGTTAAAAAACGAAGCTGAAAAGTACCTTATGCTCCTCATTCAAATATATTAGATGTTTATAATACCTAGTTTACTGAACAAAAAGTCTTTCAAACCAGCTTACAATAGAGCTTGTACCCTGTGGCTGCTATATATTTATAGCTAATTTCTAATTATATAATTTAAGTAAATAATTAGTGAAACATAAATTCCCAAGAAAACTGTTATTATCCTCACCATCATCATCATCAGCCACATAAACTCCATTGCTGAATATAGGCCTCTAAAGATTTTCAGATGGTCCTGTAAAAAACGGGCCTGCACCCAGCATATTCCTGCGAACTTTTTTTTTGTTTTCGCGGAGAAAGTGACTTATTACTGCCGCCTAGCCTTCAAAAGGGGCGACTGAGCGGTTATATTGGGTTCACCGTGCCTTACGACCCGGCGTTGAGCCGCCCGGAGCGATGGAACCATCGAGCGAACGTATTCCTGCGACCTACAACGCATAATGTGTGACAAAAACTCTTATAGCTTTTTTAACTTATAATAATGGGGATGGTTTACCCCCACTTCTTTGTCCAACTCCGGCCCAGTTAATGGCGTAAGTTCAGATCGGTTGTCGATTTAGAGAACTGTTGTTGGTGTCAATGGGCGACGTTAAGACAACAGCGCCTAATGTAATTGACACGAGTTCCGAACTTACACAGCCAGCTTTTTTATTGTTACGACGCGTGCCATGTTTTGTTAAGGTTGTTTAGAATTGAGTTATGGGAGGCCATTGTTTATATAGGTTATAATGCGCACCTGTGTTTTGAACAATTTCAATTTAGGACATAAACGTTTAAGCTTATAATACCTAGTCACGCTAATTATAATGTCTTCCGAAGAAGAAATTAACAGTTCTTGCAAACTGCTGCTTGCCGGCAGAAATAATCATGCCGATAGTAGGTATCTATCAACCGTAACTATCAAATACAATAGACCTATATTTTACTGATGGTAGCTATGGTATGCGAGAGACCGTTTGGGTATGTATCACCGCAATGTCTATTTCTACCACCAAGTGTGCATGCTCTGTTTTGTTCCGGTTTGAAGGACATTGTAGCCAGCGTAGGGGAGACCGGGGATAGTTGACCAAATTTCAGCTTGGACGCCTATATATTTTTTTTAGTATATAATGTCAAAAAACCTATAGCTTCGATAGGTGCACTAATAAGCTTTCGAAAGAAATACCTAAAACCTCGCGATTGTTTATAAAATGGTGTACTGAAGCCATTTTGTGGAACGAGAAAATCAAGTCAACCTACCGCCCATACCTGGGGTTGGTGGACTATTCTCTAGGGGTAAATTCACCTACGAAGTAATTGGTATAAAATACGGCAATAAAGTAAAAGAAAACACCACAAGTACTTATTTACTATTATTAATGTGCCTTATTGAGACAAAATATCATTAACATTTACACAATAAACATATAATTTGTTACTTTTTGTACGATATTCGTTATTGGGACGGAAACAAAAATTCTACCATCAGCAGAGGGTTTACTGTTTCGATTAGTTATTCTTTTGTAAATCCACATTGGTTTGAAATAAAAAACTTTTGATAAAATTTACAAAAAACTCACTTTATTCCATGTGAAGAATATTTAGATTACTACGTAGTACATTTTCTAGGTAGTCAACTAGCCCCAATATAAATTTTGTCTACCAGCCCCAAACAACTTTTTTAATTTTCAACCACATGTGAGTACCTCAAAACTGTGGAAAAAGTAAAACACTGAGATAATCATCAATATCCAAACTCATACTTTAAACTGCTTAAAAGTAGATAACATCGAGTATAAAGGCTTCAATACAAATAACATTAAGAGGTAAATAATTACTCATAGGTATCATTTTTCGATAAATCGCTTTTCTCTCGGATTACGTGCTCCCGCGATGCCGCGTTTGCGGTGACGATTCGGAAACAGATAACGGTTTTTCGTGTATGTCAGGACAACACAACACTTACAAATAGCTCGAGTTTTTGACTGTTATTTAACCTGCCCCTATCGCTAACCATCGCCGGTCTCCCTTAATTACTGGGCATTATGAGACTTAACATCTAATATCTGAGGGTGTAGTGGAGTACCACGCAGTATTTTATAATTTATAGTTCTGTATGATGTTGCTACTGTTTATGGGCGGTCGTACCACTTACCATCAGGCAAGCATGCTCGTCTCGTCATTTAACTGCAATAAAAAAAACCCTACGTTATAAAGTTTCAATACAACTTCTAAAGCATCAATCTCCCTTAGCCCTGCAAATCTATTTAAAAAACTAACGCAACATTGATTTGTAATAACCAAATGTCAAACGCAAGGAAATATAGTTCAATAGTTCCAAGTCGTTTTCATTCGGGGCACGTGTCGAGGGCTTATTCTGTTTTAAATGAAGGAATATTGAAATATCTTTATTGGAGAGAAATGTTCTCTGATTAAATAATAGATTTGCAATGATGAAGTAAGCAAGTGCATTTGTTTGTTTTTGAATTCTGATTTAAATGTGTCTTGTACCCGATGGCATTTGATAGTTTGCTTTTACAGACAATTTGTAGTGAAATAATTTGTTTTTGGACTAAAGAAAATTGAACGGCGCTATCGTGGGGTAAAAACAATCAATTTATTTAAAACTAGACTACACTTAACCCATTTTGTGACTAATTACAGAAAACATGATATGCGAACCTTTGTTTGAGATTCACTTAAATTTTCAAGCGTTTGTAAAACTGATTTACTTTGTGATATTTTTTTGATTGGAGATTTCTAACCTTCAGTGTATTACCTACAATTACTAAATAAACATTTTACTTACCGAAACAAAAATAACGTATATAAACATTAGTATTTCTAGCAAATATAATAAATCACGAGTCTATTTATCCGTCGGTCCGTGAGGCAAAAACGACTGAGTCGGTGGAAAGCTATAAAAACATTCAAACCAAGATCAGAACAGAAAATGTTTTCTCTTCCAGGATATCTTCGATATAGAATTGTGGATGTTTAATAATATTAATATCAGGCCTGTATTACATACTGTCCCACTGGGCATGGGATTCCCGAACTACAGAGGGGGTTAAGGCCTTAGGCCACTACGCTGGCCAGACTAAATATCTGCAAAATTCTTTTGAAAAACTTCTGAGGTATGCAGGTTTCCTGACGATGTTTTTCTTCACCGTTAAAGCAAGCGATAATTAAAAAAAATACACATCTTTTTAACCGACTTAAAAAAGGAGTAGGTTATCAATTCATTTCGGTTTGGTGATTTGGTTTTAAAATGAAAATAACTGAAATAAGTACCTATGTCGTCCGAGTGAACGAAGTCGCGAATATTGCTTACAATGTTTCAGTGGTGTTATTGCGTAGGGTTACGTTAGGCCTATTTTATATTGAAATGTATGAAGGTATATAGTATCACGTCTTTTTACCTTTTCAGAAGTGGGCAGAGCTGAAATACCTCAGCGCGAGAGTCGTACCGCGTGCGCAATACAACTTCGTCATTGAGGCAGTCTATTTCCTACTAACATAAAAAGCATCAAATATAAGCATTTTAACATAAAATTGAACGGCCTTCAACAACCAGTAAAAACCGAAAAATAGTACGTTACCTATTATACCTATACTGATTACCCATTTTGGAGTCGGTGAATAATTAAAATTGTTAGCTAAGCCAGATCAATACAAAAACAAATATACGAAAACAATATTCAATTTGAATTAGTCACCGACTTCAAAATAGGTAAACAGTTAAGGTAACGTTGAATTATTTTTCGGTTTTTAGTGGTTTTTGAAGGCGGTTTATTTACACACACACACAAACTCACGCCTTTTACCCCCGAATGGGTAGACAGAGGCGCAACTAGTGCACTCACTTTTCGCCGTGCGTATTCCGTCCCATGATGCGATAGGGGGCGAGCCTATCGCCATATCGGGTACAAATTCCAGACTCCGGTCTGATACTGAATTTAAAATCCAACATCACTTTGCCTGACCCGGGAATCAAACCCAAGACCTCAGCATTGCAGTCATACCGTAATACAACTACGCCACCGAGGCAGTCAGTTTATTAATATTTATACATTCAAAGTCCAGAATAAGTGCATCAGTCATGCAGCGCATCGCCTCCTGCGGTGTATGTGACGCCGGTGGATACGAGATTTGTTCACCGGATTTACGCGCGCAACGTGACATCAGGATATGTTCAAATAAAACACGTAAATAGTTTCGTATACAAACGTTCTTGGATCAAGTCAGGACATGTCTTATTTTGTAAGGCAGTTGTAGACTGTAAAACATGTCACAATAAGTTTATCGTTTAGGATAGCGAGCTTGAACTTTAGTGTGCTGGTTTGAAGAACATTTTAGGTAGGCTAAAAACAGAGCACTGTGAGACAGGATGCCTTGCACAACGACTAAATATATTTAGCGCTTAACTCATTAAAACCACGTGTCGTCACTGTCATCCATTAGGAGTTGCCAAGACAGCACTATGATTAAAATATACACAACAGTATACTAAGTCCTTATATGTAAACCAGCCTTATTATCTAGGGTTTTTGGGTAGAAACATGTGGTGTACACTTTCAGAGTTATAGCTGGTGTTTCATGACGGCCATTCATGATGTTTACAAGCGACTAGCCTTGTCGTAATCGTGCTAATTCTAAAAGCAAACAGTATGTTTTTTTATTTGTTTTCCATTCGGGTTCTGCAAAGTGTCTTCAACTTCTAGTAAGCGGAGTCGGGGCCAGGTATGGCCAGATATGAAAACCCTTCGCCGGTCGATACAACTATGCTGGCCTGTTTGATCATAGGCTCATCTCGGAACGCGGCATGGATGGGCTACTATGTCGGGTTTTATTTACGGTGGTCGCTATCCGGGCGGATACAAATTCCTACCATCAGCAAATCAATATATCCTGATATGCTATCTATACTATAATACTTTTGTTATTCGGAATAACGTAGTGCCGAGGCTTATTATATTCGTACGTAATCAGTAGAGTACGTTCGATACGGAGCGAGTGCAAATTACATTTCACTGGAATTAAACTCTATATGGACGATTGTGAGAGGCATTCTTGTTGATGACATCTGACCTGATTCTTTTAAGTTGCAAGTAAAGTATGCCTTGGTGGCAAAGTTGTGTTGCGTGGTACAAATATCGCTGTCAATTTCGAATCCCTGCTCGGGCAAAATGTTATTCAGTGTTTCTATCCAGTATCGGTCTGGAATCTGTAATTTTTGCCCAGTATAGTGATAGGCTCGTCCCCCATCACATCATGGCGTGGACACATCCGATGAAAAGTGGGTGCACTAGTTGCGTCTCTGCCTACCTCATCTAGGAATAAACGGCGTGACTGTATGTACCCGTAAAGTCCATGCTTGGCAAAGATAATTCCTTGTCGGTGCGAAGGTTTTTGGTTGTTTTGCCGTATCCATGCTGGAAATCTTACTATAATAATGATGGTTTTATGAGTCACGTATTGGGATCGGTTGGTTTACCCTACATGCATAATAGGTACAAACACTAATGCTCTTACTCCATAAGGGTAGGTAGAGACTATCGAGTGCCACATAGATATTGACAAAGCTCTTTCGCCTCTTCCACAGTCATGTTTTCTTGTGCATTCCACTATCCTACTAATATACAAAAGTGTGTGAAGTTATTTAAATGTCAGAATTAAATGCAGAAATAGAGCATAGAAAATTCTGCCCGGGAATCGATCTTCATAGCTCTCGCAGATCGAGTACCCACTAGACAATGAAACTCATAAATATCAGAGAGGTAAGAGAAATCCAAGAGCCATCCACTTAGCGGCGGCTTAATGTATAGCCCGGTGATTTGTTTGAATAGTTCCTTTCCCCGGATACTGTTTATGCCATATTTCGTTTCTAATGGCTAGAATTTACACCTCGCCCATTAAAGTTTTAGAACTGTTTGTATTGAAAAGTAAATTTATTGTCTCCGCTAAATTTGTTTTGCTAGGAGGTTGTTTGGAGGAGAAAATCGCCAATTATTAAATTCCTGTTGTATTTTTCTGTTTAGTTTATGGCGTATGATAAATTATCCATTATATCAGAAGAACGAAAGTAGTTGTTTATTGCATTTTCACTGCTACTTAATTATCTCTTGAACAGATTTTGATGAAATTCGGAATTTAAACCTCCAAAGAAGTTTTAATTTGACACCAAATAAATTACACACAGGTGATGATTTAAACAAAAACTAGTTTAGATATTTAAGTATCAGCAACATGATATACAAAAATAAAAGCTACGCAACGCAACGCATACTCACGCCTTTTATCCCCGAAGGGGTAGGCAGAGGCGCAACTAGTGCACCCACTTTTCGCCAAGTGTATTCCGTCCCATGATGTGATAGGGGGCGAGCCTATCGCCATAATAATAATAATACCAGCCCTGTATTAAATACTGCCCACTGCTGAGCACGGGCCTCCTCTACTACTGAGAGGGGTTAGGCCTTAGTCCACCACGCTGGCCTAGTGCGGATTGGCAGACTTCACATACCCTCGAAATTCTTATCGAGAATTCTCAGGTATGTAGGTTTCCTCACGATGTTTTCCTTCACCGTTAAAGCGAACGATAATTGATAAACAATACACACATAACTTCGAAAAATCAGAGGTGTGTGCCTTGGGTTTTGAACCGCCGGACATTGTCTCGGCAGACCGTTCCATTCCCAACTAGGCTATCGTCCACTTTTATCGCCATACCGGGCACAAATTCCAGACTCCGGGCTGATACTGAATAGATAAATCCAACATCACTTTGCCCGACCTGGGGATCGAACCCGAGACCTCAGCCTTGCAGTCGTACCGTAATACAACTACGCAACCGAGGCAATAAAAGCTACATTTATATTATACCTTTTAAAATACATTTTTATTCTAATTTCTACCGCCAAGCAGCAGTGTGCATGCACTGTTGTATTTCCGTTTGAAGGACATTGTAGCCAGCGTAACTACTGGACATAATGAGACTTAACATCTTATGTCTCAGGATGACGAGCACAGTGGAATGCCACACAGTACTTTGTAACTTAAGGTAATGGATAGTGTTGCTACTGTTTATGGGTGGTCGTATCGCTTACCACCAGGGGAACGGCATGCTCGTCTCGTCATTCAATGAAATAAAAAAATATATAATTAGAATCAAATGTCTTCACATTAACGAGAGTACCACAGTTACTCAGGTAACCGGTTGTTGGAAAGTGTAACATGTTTTAACGTTGTTTTAAGAAGGGACGCACTCAGTGTGTTAATTAAATTTCGTACATTATAGGCTTGATTTGAGACTAGGTAAGGTGATTTGTTCCGCAAATTACATTAAGGTTTCTTCCTAAAGTCATTTTCTCAATTAATATTAAGTATTGCCTCAAGACTGCCTCGGTGGCGTAGTTGTATTGCGGTACCACTGCAGCGCTGAGGTCTCGGGTTCAATCCCCGGGTCGAGCTGTGATATTGGACTTTTCTACTATCAGCCCGGAGTCTGAGATTTGTGCTCGATATGGCGATAAGCTCACCCTATCACATCATGGGACGGAATACGCACGGCCAAAAGTGGGTGCACTAGTTGCGCCTTTGCCTACCCCTTCGGGGATAACAGGCGTGAGTGTGTGTGTGTGTGTGATTTCTACCATCCCACAATATGTCAGCGTGGTGAACTAAGTATTAAGTAACCATCTCGGTAGTAGAGGACCCCAGTGCTCAGCAGTGGGCAGTATAATATGCAGGTAGACATCACATACTTTCGAAATTCTTAAGGATCATTCAAATAATATATTTTTTCTTAAAAATATACTCGAGTAACGCAACAAGCAAAACGTGTTCAAAAATTATCATTTACAACATAGACCCAAAGCTTCACAATGAAAATCTACCGCGTAAATACCTACTGCGAAAACATTCGGTTCGGCGGGGACACCAAATCTTACTTAAGTCTTACAACGATGGGTCTGAAGTCGCAAGTACTCGCTGAATAAACAACGGGATGAAATCTGCGGGCCGCAGGTGGCTGCGTTGCAATGCCGCAAGGTTGTACGGTTTAAAATATATGCTGACGCTTTCTACTAGTCGCTGTCGGGATTTTTGGGGTTAATTTTAATTTTAAGTTATCAAGTTTATAAGAGATAAGCTGTGCTCCTGTGGTTAATGAGAAGAAAAGCTGATAGTATATCATTACCAACGTTTTTGTACATATAAGGTAGAGGATTAGGAGAATATGAATCAGACGGAGGAGGTAGGTTTGTCGGGTTTTGGAAATCTCACTGACCGCACAAATACTACAGAAAAATCGCTTTTGTGTCAGGTTTTTGTTACGCTCACATTTTAGGACGGCCAGGCCACTCATGCTGTAACCAAAATTATTTATAACTCGAAATAACGCGATGATCACCTTGGTCGCCCGGTAGTAAGTGAAAACTTTACAAAATCACCGTCCGCTTCTCCAACTTCATCGTTTTACAAATACTAGCTTTTGCTCGCAGCTCTCGGGATAAAAGGCCCACAATTTACTTTGCCGGGATAAAAAGTAGCCTATGTCCTTCCCAATTTTTTTAATTATAACCATACCAAATTTCAATTTCTGAAATCCGTTCAGTAGTTTCGGAGATGGACAGTAACAAACAAACAGCAAAACAGGCAGACAGAAAATAATTATAAAATATTGTGTTCCATTACTGTTCTTTAGTCACCCCCTTTCTTTTTTATCAAATTTCTTTATCGCTAACAGTAGAACATACTGGTTCTATTGTTTTATTATATGTATCGATATAGCATCGGCACACGCACAAATAATCTCCTAATGTAGAAGGTTCAGCATTTAATACAGATACAATGCCTTACGATCATTACCAGGAGCGTTATTTATTGATAAAATAAGGTGACGCACAGACTCTGTGAAATTTACGAGAAACCATATTCTAAGACAGAAAGTTGCTGAAGCACTGAATCTTTTATGACCTATAGAATTTTTTAGGGAATGTTTGAATGGTTTACCTAATGGCTAACGTCAAGACTGTCCCTAACTTTAGCAATGTCACTCTTATGATTTTATGTAAAGTACTGCGTTTTTTTGTTTTGTTTTAAAGTGGACGATAGCCTAGTTGGGAATGGAACGGTCTGTGGAAACAATGTCCGGAGGTTCAAAACCAAAGGCACACACCTCTGACTTTTCGAAGTTATGTGTGTATTGTTTATCAATTATCGTTCGCTCTAACGGTGAAGGAAAACATCGTGAGGAAACCTACATACCTGAGAATTCTCGATAAGAATCTCGAGGGTATGTGAAGTCTGCCAATCCGCAGTAGGCCAGCGTGGTGGACTAAGGCCTAAACCGTCTTAGTAGTAGAGGAGGCCCGTGCTCAGCAGTGGGCAGTATACAATATAGGGCTGGTATTATTTATTTATATACTGCGTTTTAACTGCAATCGTCATCCCAAGCAATTAGAAATTATGAGTCGCATTATGCCCAATATTTACACCATAGCTTGATCAGGGAAATAAAAAACCTCCCCATGTTGTGGTAAAATATGGAAATAATTTCGTGTACTGACAGCGTTAACTTTAAAACGCATAAACCAAAGTGGCGCCCGCGAAGCAAGGTTTTTATTTTCCTGGTCAGCTAAAACTACCATATTCTTCGAACCAATACAACAGTACTTGCTTTGCTGGAAGCCAGAAATAGATAATGCAACAGTATCTACCCAGACCCAGAAAGACCAAGAAAAAAATAAGTTACATATGAACTCGTTTGGTTCACTGAACCTCTAAAATTCTCCACAAAGATGAGAAAGTAATTTCCAGCACCAAGATCTGACTGAATTTTATATTTTGTTTACGATATACACACAGTGTAAACACAATACATTTTTTGATTGCGGATATTTTTTTAAGAAATTTCAGAAAATAATTCAACTTCTATTTATACACTTAGATGCACTGAGTGCATTGTTTAAAGTAGCCAGTAGGAGGTAGGTTTCTCATGGATACCGAATAATGAGCTTGCATATGCACGGTCAATAATCACATTGACATCAATATAACACCGCTCTGTCTATTTCTATCATCATGCAGCAGTGTACAAGCAGCAGGTACGAAGTTCCCAGGTGAGACATTGCAGCTAGTATTCTGTCATGGTACTCGAGAGGGCAGTAAGTCAAAGGTGGCCTATTTCTGACTTACTGCTATATCGACTACCAGAGCAGTATTAAGTGGCTGAGACTTATAATCTTTAGACATCGAATGCAGAGCAGTGCAAACCTTCCTTCTGAGTGTTCTTACAATCTATATACAGAGTGGTATAGATAGCCATATACCATCAATAATTCCTATCCCACTCAGTAATAAAAAATTTACTTGTTCTATTGCTTTTCCATTTGCTGTGCAAACATTTAAGTTGTATGCGCATCAGGCGATCGGATAAAAAAATTGATTTTTTACATCTCCATATTAGGTGCTTTGGCTGATGCCAAGGCACCTGATATGTATTACTGCGATTTTACGACGCATAATAAAACGGTTTATGTTAAAAATGGTTATTTATTGCAAGAATAAATACGAAGGGTCGTTTGCGATCATTTATGTGTGCCGAGTATCAGAAACGCTGTGTTATTAGGAGAATTTTGATGGTTTCAATAAATAATAGTGTTCTGACGTTTTGCCTCATGAGTCTAGGTTATGGAAAATCTGTAATGGCTTAAATAATAATTGTGTTATTGAAAGGTAAAAGTGGTGAGTTAATGAAGTATATTTGGAGCCTCCTGCAAACCTAACGACGTTCAGAGTCACAGCAATAAAGCTATTAGTTTAGCATTAGTTTTCTATAAGACGTTGATATCAACGTCAAGCCAGCCTACTTTTGCAAAAGAAGTACACTATTACAAACTATTGAATGAAAAAGAATCCATGTAACACAATCGTAAACCCTCAAAAGTATTTTTGAAGCTTAAATACACATTTTTCAACGATTTAAGTCTTTTGGCAGCGTTTCTGTCATCGGAAAGTACAATTCTTACCTCAAAAGACAGTATTTAAGCAAGTTTCCCAAATATTTATCGGTTAATCCGCTGCAATCTGTCTTGGGCGCCCTCCAAGAGTTTGTTTGCTTCGCCGTGGGATTTATGACTAAGGAAACAACTAGCTTAGGTAATGATAAATATGACAAACGTTTAGGTGATTGAGGTTTTATTCTTCTACGCAACTGTAGAAAACACAGTTATAGATTTGGAAGCAATTTGACTTATATAGTCACGCCTTATATCTCCGAAAAATGAACAGAGATGCAACTAGTCGCCACTTTTCGCCGCGTGAATTCCGTCCCATGATGTGATAGGGGCCGTCCTATCGTCAGATCCAGCATAATTTCTGATTCGGGCTGATACTGAGCAAATCAACAGAATATGATTTGTACAAACTAAGTTGTTAAATCAAAGCCAATCACAGAAATGCATTTTAATCGCTTCGTTAAATAAAAGGTTTGCTGAAACCACATTAGCCAAGTTTTGAAGAAATAGAACGAAAACTGAAGTAAGCGTTGAAAGGTGCTCTTGCTTCCTCGAGAAGTCAGCAATTTGAACAGTAATCTATCTTAAGTACACTAACTATGACCGCAGTCTTAAGGCAGGGTCGCCTTCTCTGGTTGACGCGAATACTCCTCTTTATTTTATTTGTAGGTCACAATTTATCCTTTGTCTGGCTTAGGCAGAAGTGTAATCAGGATAATTTCACCACATGTGTTAGGTTAGATTTATTTAGATGTTAGATTTATTTTATAAATCCTTGGTAAAGATTTTTTATAAAACTGGCAAGCCGCTCGCCTGATGTTAAGCGACTGCCTATAAACTATAGAAACACCTACCGAACTTCAATGACAAAGTACTACGGCATTGTATTGCTCGTCGCCCTTAGATATTTCATGCTAGGTCTCACAATACTTATCCTACTCATATTTCATATTTTCTAGTGATAGGATTTTATCAGTCCAGATGGCGATCTTATGTAGATCGTCATACACAGGTATAAATCCCGCCATAGTGGCCCACGTAAGTGTGTCACCTTCCAAACAGGCCAGCCTATTTAATTTAGACTCCACTCCACTTATCATCAGGTGCAGTGAGGTCACTTTGCCATCATAATCATTATCATCAGCCCCATGATGTCCACTATTGAACATAGATCTCCACTAAAGATTTCCAGATTGTTGTCAGTTGTGTCTGTGACAAATAAAATACTTTTCTTTCTTTCTTCTTCTTCATTCTTTCAGATTTCACTTTGCCATGTATATAAAGAAAAAAATAATGCGGAAGTTTGTTGTAGGTAGATGTATATTTTGGGATGGTTGTTAGAAGGTACTCTCTCAGCTGTAGATTGAGGCCCGTGCTCAGCAGTGGGCAGCATATAATACAGGGCTGGTAGGGTAGAAGGTACGCTCTTCCTGCAGAATGGATTAATAGGCTACTTTTTGATCCAGAAAAACTCAGTTTGGTACTTTTATTCCGCACTTTTTGAGGACCTAAAGGTCACAGACGCGCGCGGTTCTGTAAACAAAAACTAGATCTCTATAACTAAAAAAACTGAATTGCACAAAAACTAATCCGTGTGATCTCATCTTTATAATGGCGGACAGATGGAATTACCCAAAGAGCTTGCATCCACGCTATCCACTCGTTAAGGGATGGTTCTGTACTAACCTCACGTGGAATAATCGAAACTGTTCTTCAGGTGAAAATATCACATTTTCTTTAGATTGCATTCTATACTATAAGAAATATAAGTTCCGAGTCCACAGTATCCGTATAGTGATAGTGTAGATTTATAAAATAATTCTTAGAATGGGATCAGCAGTAGAAATCTAATACGCAAATTTACCTTTCATTATTTGTAGTAAGTTGAGATTTTTTATACAAATAAATAACAACATTGGAATTGGAAAAAAAAATCATGAATTTTAAGTGCCACAATCACATACTGTATAACAGCGTTCAGAAACTCGTAACATTATAAAAAAATGCTTTTTTCACAACAGTACCACGGTACTGCACTGTTTGTGCAAAACACAAATCAAACAAACAACAATCCCTTGACCTAGAGTGCAGAACATAGCCTTATTATTATCTCTTAAATTATTTGACTTAAGAGAGTGAAAAGCAGTAATAACTTTAAACATTAAACCGTCATTGTTAGGGGCACAGTCTCCAAGCTATGGTAGAATTAATCTCGCCTTACAAAACCACAATATCAATTATGTATGCAACTTATGCATTACACAGAACTAGTGCAACTTAAATAATATTTAGAACTTAGATTAGACAGACGGCAGCGACGAGACTCCGTGCATTTCAAATCACGACCGCATTAATTTCTAATCGCTGACCCAATAGCAGGTATTGGCTTGTTGAATCATATTTTCAATCATTTGTTTATTTATTTATTGCACTTTATATACAATTGTATATCGGCGGACTTAATGCCAAAGGCATTCTCTCCCAGTCAACCTTAGGGTGGTGCAGAGATAAATTAGGTAGGTGCATCAAGGTAACTTGACAGGTATTCAAGATTACTAATTAAACACATATAAATGTATATATACGATATATACTTAAATTCAATAAAATTTTCATATTTTACCAAGCAGGTGCGATTTTTTCGGAGATTTACAACAAAGGAAACAGCAGATAACCCTTATTGTCTACTTTAGTTGTAAGTTGCATGTTGCTGACAGACGACGCGCAAGCGAATTATTTAGAACTCTAAAGTGGTCGAGCATACACTTTTCCGACTGTACATAATGCAAATATCAGTTCGCGTATAATTGAGCAAAATTCTATTGAAGACTAGTAAAGGAATGCAGGCATACCATATTTCGTAGTTAGTCATCGAACAAAGATGGTGACAGCGTCTTGTCGTCGCTTTAGATATGTGACGTCATTACTCTAGCCTGCCGTACCCTGGAGATTACGCGGCGAGTTGCTTAGCAAGTGACGACCAATCAAATCGAGTATTATCGTCGCTTTAAGAATTACTTATATATTTCACATACGTTACATTGAAAGTGATAGATATTTTGTTCGCGGCAATGATCACATGGTGCGTCTTTTCGAGATGGTCTGAGAAATTATCACTTTTTAAGATTTCCAATTTAATTATAAATCGCTTGCTTTAATAGACGTCAGACATGTGCCGGTTAAGACATGTTTTCCTAGAATATCTTCGTCAACTACCCCGGAGAGAGTTTAAGCTGGCAGAGCGCCAGTTAATGCTACTTTGATAGCATTTTCGAGGTAATAACTAAACAAACGTGCATCATTTATCATTAAAATTATAACTTTGGCTTACCTAGTCATGGTTATATCACTGAGATATTTTTAATCTAGCACGGCAAAACTCGACAAAGACTTATTATTAGTTTCGGAATTGTAACAATAAAAAATTTACATACACACTCACGCCTTTTATCCCCGAAGGGGTAGGCAGAGGCGCAACTAGTGCACCCTCTTTTCGCCGTGCGTATTCCGTCCCATGATGTGATAGGGGACGATCCTATCGACATTTCGGGCACAAATTGGAGACTCTGGGCGGATACTAAATTTAAAACCCAATATCACTTTGCCCGACCCTGGAATCGAACCCAAGACCTCAGTATTGCAGTCATACCTTAATACAACTACGCCACCGAGGCAGTCATTATCATTAGTATATAGACCAAATATACTTGACAAAAGACTTTACGTCCTATTAACCTGGAACATAATATCAGCCCTTTATTATTTTATTTTATTTTATTGTAGTACAGGAAACAAACAGTAGAATATACACAAACAATTATATACAATCCCACGGCTGAGCACGGGCCTCTTCTACTACTAAGAGGGTTTAGGCCTTAGTCCACCATGCTAGCCTAGTGCGGGTTGGCAGACTTCACATACCTTCGAAATTCATATAGAGAATATCTTAGGTATGCAGCCTCACATTTTTTTCTTGTAGGAACTTGCTCAAAATACATTCTTCACATTTAAAATTTCTTGTGCCACGTCACTGAATATCGAAAGATGCCTATTCTAGGCACAAGATGTCGACCGAAATAGACATTACACGAATGTCTGGGCCGAGGCGACGTATTCTATTGCCCACGACGTGTATCGAAAAGTGCATTGTGTGATAAAAATTCACTTCAATCGAACAAAGTGCGCAGCGAGAAATGGATCCTATTTCTAGAAAATTCGATATTAATAATACATTATTCTGTCTCATTATTGGAAACGTAGCTTTTTCTTGATAGGTATTTGTGTACTACGGTGACCTATAACGGTTTATTTTCAAATACAATACTAGGTAGTATCTCTCGTGTACGATATTAAATTTAGATAACATCGAAGTCTATTTCTGCTACCACGCAGTAAGGATTATTGTGTTCCATTTTGGAAAATAGTAGGCACTAATATTCGACATTTTGCTATGTTACATTTTGAAGCACAGCCACTGTAAATATGAAATATATGGACATTATGAGTTATGTTCACGAATGCTTTGAATTGTGTTGATACTGTTTATGCATATTCGTAGTGTTTATCATTAGGCCAACATCTGGCTCGATTCATATCTATTGAAATAATAAACAATTTTATCCTCGACATAATGTCGAGTAATGCAGAATTGCCCCCATCGATTTTGTGTATAAAATGCATTGACACGGCACTGTGGCGCTTACAGATAAAATATAGACCCTCTGACCAATATCTGTTGGAATTTTATTATTGGGAATATTTTGTTGCATTTTTGTTTTTAAATCATTCCTATTACTGCCTGTCGGGTGTTTGTCAGAGTAGAATAGATACAAATGATACCATATTGGGTTTTATTCTTCGATTTGCCGCCTAACAGTCTTTATCGAATATAATTCATATTGTGCACTCCACACGCCTCGCCGTCGAGGACCTCGCCGCGTCCCCCGATGTCCCGACCCAGTTAGCAGTTCCGGCCCGCGTGCCGATGAAAACAATGGATAGATTGGTGTATTACACCGCTAAAATCCCCTAATCGCTGATGTCTCAATCATCTTCCAACGACTGCCCTGAGCCGAGGCTCGTACCCCACTTAGGGGGTGCCCTCAGCGTGGTCGTTTAAATGTAAAGGGTTGGAACGCCTAAAGCGTTCGCCCGAAAGTCCGGTGTGGTCAGAAAAGCCGACTCGCGTCAGGCTACTGACCGTAATGTCCATAACAAAAAAAAAAAAAAGTATTGTGCACTTTTCAGGCATAAAAAATAAGCTGATAATTAGGTATGTTAATCTACGGTAATCGTCTAAATATAGTAGATTATCAGTTTCTTCTTCTTCAGCCTCTGGAAGTCCACTGCTGAGCATAGGCCTCCCGTATACAGTTTAAGAATTTACTTCTTAGTTACAAATATCTTCACATTACACTTTGACAATCATGCAGCTACTGAACTTATGAAGCTATGATTTACCTATATCTAATTCCTCGGTAAATTTACAGTACTCGTCAATAAATATTACAAATCAAGTTGTAAAAAGAGAACCGGTCAGTCACCGCTTTAAAAAACATCACATAGGTGTAACTCTATTATTTTCTAACCAATCTGTGGTTTTTACTGCCGAGTAATACACAATACATATAAACATAATAAGAAGAGACATCTCACGGTCGATTAAGTGGTCATGGATCACTGAGCACGTTAACGGTTATTGCAATAGATTGAACATTAATTACATGTTACTAATATATCCCTTTCTAGCCGGTTTCGGCCACGGCGGCCAATCTCAACGGAGATCAGCCAGATACGCAGGAGATATTATAGTGCACAAGTGTGTGCGCAATACACAGGTGCACTCGCTATTCCTTTACTCTCATAGTCCGGTGAGACGGCAATCCGACATGACTGGAGAGAGATCAGGCGCAGGACCAACGGCTTTACGTGCTTTCCGAGGCACGGGGGTATCACACCGCCGACTTCCTGACTCCGAGCTGCGACTGAGTAATTTTTAAGATGGAAAAACCCAGTCACAATGTTTTTTGCCCGACCCAGGATTCGAACCCAGGACCTCAGCGCGCAAATTGTACTCGTAACGCGTACGCAATACAACTACGCCACCGAGGCAGTCTACTAATACAGCATCAGGTTATGGTTTTTGTTCTACCGCGCAGAGTATTATCGGAACCATCGTTTTTTGAAGTTATACTTCTTTTGGCGCGTTAGGGAAAATGATGAGAGTAAATTTTTACGATGCGCGCGCACACCGTCACGAAAAACCGACACCCTGAAGTTAGCTATAGTCAACATTTTAGTTTAGAATTTTGAACGTAGAATAAGGCGAGAGATAAAATTTTTAAAACGCTTTTTACCTTGTTACGCCAAAGAAGTATAACTTCTAACGCGTGTACATAAGTACACACACATTTTTTTTTTGTTTGTGGATGTGGGGATGTTAATATTAATGAAATTCTAATAAGCTAAGTTTAATTGTCTGTCTGGGACATTCATTGAAGTTATATTTTTATAATTTGTCAGTTTAAATGGTATTACGCTCGAATACTCACCAGTATTAGAGTATCAATAGATATTTGTACAAATCACGATTCTAATAGATATTGGTTGTAATATTACTTATTTTAATAAATTGTCGTAAACAAAACAATCTATATAATAATGTTGTGACAAATAAATGTCTTTCCTTTCTTCTTTCTATATGTATAAAGCCAAAATCTCAGTACCCTTACCTCACCGTTCCTCGCTCCACAAAGTCAAAGGCCAGCTAGATAGAGATCTGACAGGCAGACCTTGACAAACGTTCAGACATCATTTATCTTTTCTCTCCGACCGACGCTACCAGACAGGAGGCAATTCGACTTGATGTTTTAGAACTCATCAATTTTTCGTCACTTTGCCACTAAGATAATTGGAATTTAAAAAGGGGGTGAAGTATTTCACTACGTTTTGCTCACGGCTACACTCGCGATGAAGATTTTTCCCCAAATAAAAGTCCCCTTTTTCAAGATAGTGAGAAGAATTTCGAGGGCATGTGAAGTATGCTAACCCACAGTAGGCCAGCGTGGAGGACTAAGGCCTAACCCCTCTCAGTAGTAGAGGAAGCCCGTGCTCATCAGTGGGCAGTATATAATACAGGGCTGATATTATAATCTTTTTTCAGGATAAAAGCTCTTTTTTTTTATAGCATTGAATGACGAGACGAGCATGCCGTTCGCCTGATGGTAAGCGATACGACCACCCATAAACAGTAGCAACACAATCCAGCACCTTGACTTACAAAGTACTGTGTGGCATTCCACTGCGCTCGTCATCCTGAGACATAAGATGTTAAGTCTCATTATGTCCAGTAGTTATACTGGCTACAATGTCCTTCAAACCGAAACACAACAGTGCATGCACACTGTTGCTTGGCGGTAGAAATAGATATTGCGGTGGTACCCACCCAGACGGCCTCTTACATAATGAGAGACCTACCACCAGTGCTTGTATCCTATTGGTCTATCTGTTTATCAAATTTCATCCAAATCTATTCAACACTTTCATCAGGAATGTCCGTTGGTCCTGCCTACGATTTCAATGGCAGTTTTAAAATAATATCCTAAAGAGCTACATTATAAAGTTTCACATTTATATTTGATACAATACATCGTGCACCTGTTACTGAAACGTCGCGACGAGCATATTGGCACCCCTGTTTAAGCTTGGTTTACGAACGAAATTCTTCACATTCTGCATAAATAAGACGAGAGTGTATTAACAAGTTGATTTAAGTGTTTGTGAGTACGTCTGTTTTCGAATAATAGATCTTGTTTAGTAGTTGTTAATTTGAAAGAATTATTTTTTGCGCGGATTTTAAATATTCTCGAATCGAAAGTGTTTGAGATGCTTCTTAAAAAGTCAGTCAGTGAAAGCCCTATTCAAAATTGTGTAGCGGTTTCGAACTTACATTATATTTTTTGAAAATATAAACTATCTATTTTATATCCATACGACTTCTTCTAGTAGAAGATACGTCGCTGGCGTTGGAATGTAATTTCTTTTTTCATTAATGATTTATTTTAATGCCACTATATAGTTTCTCCCTCTATTGTAATTTTCCTGTGTTGTGATTATGTATCTGACTATACTAATAAAATCTAACACCTTTTATTCAATAATTCTGGAGAGCAATAAATTTAACTTTTTGTCCACTTAAAATGACAATAAATAAAATCCCAAAATGAATGTAGAATTTGTAGAAATAGCCCAATGAACATTAAAATGACAGTGAAACATGATTCAAGCTAAAAATACCTACTTTATTTTTAACCAGGCAAGTTGCTTGACAAGGGTACGTTTAGTCGTAAATCAAAACTAGATTTCTATGTACAGTCAGCAGCATAATTATCTGTACAAAATCAAAATTTCAAATCGCCTGTATACGCGTTAAGTTAAACTGAAACATTTTTGTTCTTCGTTTGAAGTAAAGTGAATATATAATAAATATATAATATACCTTTTATTTTATTTTTGTAAAGAGAAAAAAATATTTGTAAGAACACAAAAGTGTGTAGGCAATTTGAAGTTTTGAATTTGTTCATCTACTTATGCTGCTGACTGTACATACGTTCGTATTCGGGAGTTTACCGGTTGTGCGGGAATGTTGAGGTGGTATAACTGACATGAACTTTGATTTGCTGTAGTTTATTGTAACAAACGTTAGATTTCGTGCGGAATAACAAGCTATAACAAGCAATAACAAGCATGTTTACACCTTCCACTTTATTTCTTGTTACTTTAACATATATTGGCGAAGGAGTAATGGGTCAGCTGTCAACTGATGCTAAGCCATCTACAATTATACCTATACATAATCCCAATCGGTATTGCGACATTGTCCTCCTTAATGTGGAAAGTATAGGGATTAGACTGCAC
The DNA here is from genome assembly GCA_947568825.1 of Sphinx pinastri. Classification (NCBI taxonomy): domain Eukaryota; kingdom Metazoa; phylum Arthropoda; class Insecta; order Lepidoptera; family Sphingidae; genus Sphinx; species Sphinx pinastri. The sequence goes on from OX387617.1 coordinate 2,593,316, forward strand.
ACTGGGGGATGTTTCATCATTCACATCATCACCAGCCATATGAAGTCCAATGCTGAACATAGATAGGCCCTCCCCTAAAGACTTCCAGACGGACCTGTCCAAAGACCTGTATCAAGTCTTCTATGGATGTTTAGGACTTTAGAAATTATCGTAAGAAATGCCCGAATCAACGGGAAGCTATCATGTTACGTCGTTATCTAAAAAAGTGGCAATACCCCGGCCAAGACTTTTTTTTTCGCGTGGAAAAACCGCGTTATCGCTACCACCATCACTAGGCGGTGGTGGAACGGTTATGTTTCATCAGTCTTACGGCCCAATGTCGGCCAAGCGTGCACATTTATGGTCTGGAAGAATATTATAACAGCGTGGCACTTTCGCTCTACAATTTCGAGGCACCGAATGATTCAAATATTTCTATAATAAACATGAGATTACGTCCATTTATCATTTTCTTTTAGCCAATATTGGAGTCAAGATTCAATAATCTAACTATTAATACAAAAAAACAGTGAATAATGAACCTTATTTACGCCCAAGAAGTACATTACTAAGTAATGTGAGACGTGTCTATATACAAACAGAACGTCTCGATGATTACGCCTTCGTATATCTGGACTTAATCTGTGGGGCGGCCATAATCACATTACAATATCTGTGCTGCAGTCCAACTGATCAGGGTTTCCGCAAAACGACTAATTATGATGAGGGGTGATGAAAATATTAGTTTCAGCTTAGGAAGTTTTAGTAGACTAATAATACCAATGAGAGTATGAATATTGAAAATAGGGATGTATCGTGGTGTCTTATCTAGGTCTCAGGAGCTAAGGTAGGTAACACTACTCATTGAACTTAGCAGAGTTAGGCAACAGGCTACAAATGAGGCACGGATGACTTACTAATTCTCATTGAAAGAAAGAGTATATTTTTTTTATTTATTTAGGACACAAACAGTCATATTATACAGACACTAATTAATATAAAAGTATACAAAAGACCTATAGGCCCATTTATAGTTACAAAAACTAGTGATGAGCTAACAACAAGAAAACAGCCTTTATTAACTAGGTACAGTCAATAGATATTACATTTTACATTTTATCGTTATCATCATATTCATTAGTCACATGACGTCCACTGAACAGTTCTCCTTTAAAGATTTCTAGTCGGACGTGTCAGAAGCGACCTGCATCCAGCGTGTTCCTGCAACCTTTATCAAGTCGTCTGTCCACGTTGCAGGTGGAGATCGACTGCGCTTGCCGGAAGAAAATATTTATTCGTACAATATAACTAGGATGCTCAGAATCGTTTATAAACAGGGTACACAAAACAATGGTTCAGGCAACGTGGATTTCAAGATACTTTCGAATAGGTTCGAGGTTCAGCACAAATGCCAGGTCAAGATGTGCCTGGCATTTTCAACTGGAACTAGAATTGACTTACCAAACTTCCAGTTGGTAATTATAGTAGATAAGGTAAATTTGTGAAGCAGTAGTGTAGGCTACGAGTGTTTACTTGCGGCTTCACCTGCGTAATTGGCTTTTCTTGTGACTGAAGTCTCGCTGTGCATTATTCCAGAATAAAATACATGTGGTTATTAGGATTAATGTTATTATTCCAATGTTATTATTCTACAACTTCATCAAGTAAAATAGAGCTAAAGTAATTTTAGCTTGGAAATTGTAAATGCAAAGTAAAAGTTTTAAGATGTCTAGAATAAATTAAGTACACTTTTAAAATGGTGATAGTAATCACAGAAATGTCAACAATTAAGCCAGTGGTAATAAAAAATGATATAAATTTAGCATTTTATGTGACGGAGTAGCAACATTTTTACTTTTATCCAGACAATATCAAGTTTATTGCTGATGTAACTATTACACGAAGCTATGTTTAGAAATTTATTAGCTAACATTCGTTGTATGACTTGTGTGGGATCAAGGTTTCATGTAACTCTTGAATGTATTCATTTTAATCGATTTAATGATAATTTTGCTCGGTTTATGTGTTCAACTCTAACAAAAATCCAGCTGCAAAATTAACATCAAACGTTCATAAATTAAGACATAGGCCCCGTTTTTTCAACTGTAGTTATCTTTTTGACAGGGTCTTATTAAGCTGGACGCGCTTGCAGCACCTGGAGCACTCGAAGCTCTGCGAGCGCGTCCAGCTTAATAACACCGATGATTACCATAACAACAGTTGAAAAAACCCGGTCTTAGCCTTTACACAAATTGTCCTATCCGCCACACAACAACATCAACCGTGTGTTATATATTATAATAAGGCAGGGTTAATGGGCTAACCCACAGTGGTGCTTTGTGCAGGACTTGGTAAGTGCCCCCTTAAAAATAATTATGATTATAATAGACGTAATAATTCTTCGGTAATGAACCCTTGGCTTGATTTGAATCTTTTATCGATTTTTAATGTGGTAGTGTGGATAGCCCTACGGGAAGGTGAGAGAAATGTGATAAGATCTCTGAATGAGAGTCCTTATAGGAGGTAGTACCGTTGTATGTACGTATATGGTGGTAATATTTTATCTATTGCTGCGGCCAAGCAGTAATGTGCCATATTTGATTGAAATGAGACTTAATATTCAATGATTCCCAATGACGTGAAAGGTCGTTTAGTGACCATTGAATGTGTATGAGAGACGAATGCAGTGTAGTGCAGAGCTTATTGAGAGTGCTAGGTGGTGTTGGCTTACGCCACGTTTTATAATTAGTTGCAGCTCAGGGAGAGCGACTTGCTCGTCAAATAATAAAGTATTTTAGTCAATAAAAAAAAGTTACTGCCTAGGAAGAAAGTCATACTCCGAGACGACTTTCCGATCAATTTAAACAGATATTGACAGCACTAGTTTCAGTAACTCAAAACCTAACACCTCAAAATTAATCGTTAAAATCCGCGGATTAAAATCACGATCGATCAAAGGCTGGCCTTTGATGTCAAATGTGATCAAACATTTCTGTAAGTGTTTCCTAGCCATGATATATTTTTTTTTCTTTAATAAAACTGGGTGAAGTCAAGTCGGACGGAATAATTTTCAATGAATATCGCGTGTTTATACAAAGGTATACCAATTGGATACAGATTTCGTAGTTCGCTGGCGTGGAAAGTTTTCGGAATGGCGCCGTAGGACGTAATATAAACATACACATTCCAAAGTAGAGTTGGCGTGTCTGATTGCTGATAGATTCAACAGTAAAAATTTACAATATTTATTTATCATTTGTACAATATCTTTACAGGTACCTTAAACTATATACAATATTGTTGCTATTAACTATTAAATAACACACTTTATACTACAATATTTAAACATATAATATCAAGAATATATATGCCTATATATAATTTTTATATACCTACATACAATATTAGCCAGTTGTAGTTATCAATCAGCCCTGTATTGTATACTGCCCACTGCTGAGCACGGGCCCTCTACTACTGAGAGGGGTTAGGCCTTAGTCCAGCACGCTGGCCTAGTGCGGTTTGGTGGACTTCACAAACCCTCGAAATTCTTATGGAGAATTCTCAAGTATGTATGTTTCCTCGCGATGTTTTCCTTCACCGTTAAAGCGAACGATAATTGATATACAATACACACGTAACTTCGAAAAGTCAGAGGTGTGTGCCTTGGGTTGGGTTAGGTTGAGTTCTAGTTATGGAAATGTAAAAAAATCTACCCTTTATACTAATTTCTTCTTTAATCTCTCGATTTGGAACACATAGTATTCGGTATTTTGTATTCTATGAACGACAACCATAAGATTGGCCGCAACTTAAGATACTAATTTGAGTCGTATGTTTACATATGAATTTAATGATTCTTGTATGAATTGAGTACCAAGACTGGTTGCGTTTTGTATTTATTCCTCTTAGTTTTTCGCTGCATAAGGAAAAATAAAAAATGGGAATGACGTATCCTTGCCATAGACTTATCGATAAGAAATGTCCTTCGCATACATTATTTTCTATTCTATTGGCGTTAACGCTTGTAGGAAGCATCTTGGGTACGGCCCCTAGGCGATTACCACCAGGCGACCGATTTGCTTGTCTTCTCTTCAGATAAAAAAATCCTGCTGTCATCGAAAAACATACCTCAAAACTTTTTAATAAATTGTATGTACAACCTCGCCGAATAAAATGGAAGCGTGATTGATGAAATCAGTTTGCCAACAAAAAGGTTTGTGTCCAACTTTCCCTGGCTGCTGGTTCAAATTAATATTTATTTTACGCTTCCTTATTCGCTAATTGTTGTGAAAATATAATTATGTTCTCATTTTGTCTGTTGATTACACGATCAATTTATATTAAGCAGATTTTTGTTAGGCAGTACTAATCTCTGGGACTGATGCTTGGAATTTAAAAATTCTTTCGTAGGTATATTAAGCGAAAATATCCTTGAGCGTTTAAGCTAATTTCCTATGGCTTAACATGACCCATTTTTAACACTAGATATTATAACATAATGCCTAAAGCAGGCAGAGTATAGCTTGAACTATGCACCACTGTTAAATTTGCTACCACCTGTATTCTATGCAAATAAATGTTTGTTTCTTGTTTCATAATTAGGTGCCATTAAAAACTAAACAGTTTTAAAATAATCCCAGATTAATGCCCCGCACGCCGCGGCGTATACCGCTGCAGTGTTTTGATACATTTTTAACGGGTTTAATCGTGACCCACTTACTAAACTTCTTAAATCTCAAAGGAATAGGCGCATTTTGTCAAGTTTATCCGAGACTATGGGTATGCAGAGGAAATTAAGAACATATTGTACTGAAACTGCAGAATGACATAATAGTTTGAGGGTTAAAACACAGGGTTAAAAACAGATTAGTGCTCCCGGAGACTCGTCGAGCTTCACCGCTTGGTTTCATAACATTAATTTTTTTTATTGCATTGAATGACGAGACGAGCATGCCGTTCGCCTGATGGTAAGCGATACGACCGCACATAAACATTAGCAACACCATCCAGCACCCTGACTTACAAAGTACTGTGTGGCATTCCACTGCGCTCGTCATCCTGAGACATAAGATGTTAAGTCTCATTATGTCCAGTAGTTACACTGGCTACAATGTCCTTCAAACGGAAACACAACAGTGCATGCACAATAGTGCCATTGCTGATGAATTAGTAAAGCATCCTACTACTCTTCTTTTTCCGATCCACACACATATAACAAGATCGCAAAAATGTTCAATCTTAAAAATTGCTCAATTTTTCAATGCACTCAAATTCTAAAAGAGAACTTCTAACATATGTCTTTTCTTGAAACTGAAAGCATCATACTATAACTTGTGAATAAAATACACACACACACACAAACACATACACTCTGATTGCATACATAATATATTATTATATAACTTAGACATAGTAGTTATCAAAATATAATAAACTATAACATGTGAAACTAGAAAATATGAACAATGGTAAACCTGTATAATTGTAAGAGTCTTGAGATACAAGCTAAGCTTAGTTCAAGACTCGCAGAATTGTGATGTCAATATTACCTACCTTTTGATAATAAACGTATATTATTATTATTACTGTAGTCTTCTTTCTAAGACATTAGATGATATGTCTCATGTCACACACACGCCTTTTGTCCCCGAAGGGGTAGGCAGAGGCGCAACTATCGCACCCAGTTTTCGCCGTGCGTATTTCCTCCCATGATGTGATAGGGGCAAGCCTATCGCAATATCGGGCACAAATTATAAACTCCAGGCTGATACTGAATAGAAAAACCCCAGATCACTTTGCTCGACCCGGGGATCGAACCCGAGACCTCAGCATTTCATATTACACCGCACCGTACTAATACAACTATGCCACCGAGGCAGTCGTTTAGTAAGTATGTTTAGTAAGTTATTATTAGTTTCCTATAATAGCTACAACATCAAGCCAACAATAGTACTTATTTACCGTTTCTGTTGCGTAGTGGGAAAAATAGACTCCTTCGAAAGACCTAGCCGTTGCGAAACATGTTATTAACATTTCAGACACAATATTTCTGGGTTTAGTTTGAATTAAAAAAGCTTTGCGCGAAGCTTCGGATAAATATCGTTAGCGAGCGGGCGAGCTTCCAGAGCTTTATTTATAGCTTTGTTTTGGCGAATTTTTAAACAGAAGCCTCATTTGTTATTCACTACCTATTCTCGATACGAAATTACTGAATTTTACAAAGTGCTAGTCCGTTTTGTTTACAAAGGTTTTGTATCATACCATCTAATATGCTTGCGGGTAGAAGGATATTTGCTTTGATTAATTATATATCTAGACAGAGTGACGCGCTGCAATGAAACTACAAGAAACAGGCCAACTTTTCTTAAGCTAGTATGCGTGACAACAGCTGTGTCGCGTACAAATGTGTACGCCATCGCTGCATCATTCTGCGTATCCTTGTGTGCGCGCATAATGATACCAGTTATTACATAGTTTCTATTAAAACGGGGAGAAAATTATATCCATGAAAAACAACAAAAATTAACACACTCGAACTCATTTAGTAGGGAACTGTTCGCCTCTATTTTTTTCGACGCGTTTGAAACTTTCAGTGTCTAGGTATATAATTAATCAAAGGATATTTGTATTCGTCTGGACTGACGAAAGATGAACTCTCGTCAGTCGACACTCTATCTGGACCCCCACTACGCTGTCAATCATGTGCAGTGGTCAGTTTGCCTTTTATAAAATATGTTATTGTAATACCATCTGACATACCATCTTACTTGTTTGGATTTTAGTGAGAATTTAATGTAGAACCTGCTGAACAGATTTAGATGAAAATATTGATACATAGACTATATCCTCGTTTAACTTATTCAGCCTTTCAAGAAGTACATCGTAATGACGATATTATTATTTGCAACTTTTTTATCTTGGAAAGTACGCAGTGGGACTTATATTCCGAAAAGGGACTTGCTCGTGACGAACTGCGAGCGACATGTAGTATACACACACACACTCACACCCGTTATCCTCGAAGGGGTAGGCAGAGGTGCAACTAGTGCACCCACTTTTCGCCATGCGTATTCCGTCCCATTATGTGATAGGGGACGAGCCTATAGCCATATCGGGCACAAATTCCAGACTCCGGGCAGTAAAAAAACTCAATATCACTTTGCCCGGCCCGGGGATCAAACCCGAGACCTCAGCATTGCAGTCGTACCGTAATACAACTACGCCATCGAGGCAGTCATATCGAGGCATGTAGTATATAGGCATATTTAAAATTAACTTAAAATTTCTATCAGTAATTTTTTGATGTCGCCACCTTTTCTGAGAACTGCGTTAAAACAAGCCTAAAGTCAAACTTTGCGAGAAGTTTCGTAACAAATAGCAAACGTAAATCCAGGTATTCCAGAAGCCTATCGACCTCCGAGAAACGACTGCCTCCATTTAATCTCACTTAACAGAATCCAATAAAGAAAACTATTAGAAACTCGGTCAAAGTAATTTCGAACTAACCGGCACAAACAAATCTCCAAATAACATATTGGATCGAAAAGTAATAAAATTATGTTGAAGCTAGCCCGCAGTCGCTTTGTTGGAACTTGTTAAGGGCTCGGTTTATTGGTGTAAAGATGGGTTGTGCGTATAAACAAATATCAACAAGCATTACAAGACCTTTAAATTACGTTACGAGGTAATACGGAATGGGTCAATTTAAATTTGACATGTGTTAGCAATAGATTTTACTGTAAATACATGTTGGGATACGGTAGTGTAGTTTGGAATGGAGCGGTTGCCGAGACAATGTCCGCAGGTTCAAAACCAAACACCTCTGACTTTTCGAAGTTACGTGTGTATTGTTTATCAATTATAATCGTTCGCCCTGACGTTGAAGGAAAATATCGTGAGGAAACCCACTTACCTGCGAATTCTCCATAAGAATTTAGAGGGTATATGAAGTCTGCGAAGCCGCACTAGACCAGCGTGGTGGACTAAGACCTAAATCTTCTCAGTAGTAGGGGAGGCCCGTGCTCAGCAGTGGGACAGTATATAGTAAAGGGGAGTTATTATTATTATATTATTATGTGTGTAATTATAAATTCCACGAATGTTACACTATTTATATATAAAAGGTTCGTGACAGCATTTTGGTTCCTAATATAATTATAAAGAAACCCACGTTATCCAGCCTGTAATAAAAAGTCTTTAAAAATGATGTAAACGGATGATAGCAAATTCTCTAACCAGGAAACCAAATCTCCCCAAGAATTTTACAACATTTAAATATATTTACCCCAAACTCCGAAGATTAATTAATGAATAGATATTCGAAATTCTCCCTTTTTTGTCGTTAATTCCTGTTAACTCATTATAAGATCGATTATTGGCTTCCACCGAGTTCTGTCTTGTATCCGTTGTAAATGAGTTTTCTTTAACTTTTTCTGAGTAATTTAAATTAAGTGGTATGAAAGTTTTTGAGCGTGAAGATTTTTTTAGGTACTGGTGCCGTTGGTGAACAACCTATGAGCAGACTTGGTGCAATAAGACTGTAAAGGTTACTTATTAGTTTTTTATAAAACATCCCTTTATATTTCAATTTTTAAATTTCTTTTTATAATAAATCTGCTAATTTTACATCCTACGAGAACTTTCTGGACCAATAATCTTTCTGGACCAATAAGGTAATGAATACCTACTGTGGCATAATTTGAATTACGTTGCCATTTGATATAGGTACTTTTTACTCTGACAATAGACAACATACATATTTTTATTACAATAACGATGATCATCAAATTATAACAATGTTTTGTCAATAAAATAATGAATAAATTAACGCATAAACCCATATTACTCGAGGGACTCGCTCAATGAATTACAGATTACATCGGGTTTGTGTCAGAACTGAGATAACGCGGTTTTTAAAACGATATACGTGTTACCCATTTTTTATTTTAAATTATGATGTAACTTTTTTATGGTAAAGTTGGTTTGGAACTTTGTTTTGTTGTTTGGAAAAATAGCACGCAGCATTCACACGTAGTCCTGGGCTTCAATATTAGGCTTGGGTCTCATTTAGAGACTGTGATGTGAAGGATTTGTGATGCAAAACTAATACCGAAATAAATATTTACGGATTAGACATGAGCGCAGTTTTGATCCCGTGACTGTGACCCATAGAGACAAAATTATTTAGGTGCATTAAAAATAGCTTGTGGCCTTTACTTGATTCTTTTTTTTTCTATATAAATAGATATAATAAAGGTGAACATTTAAAAAATATATTAATATTGAAAATTCCTTACAATTTACAAAGCATACATAATATTATAGGTTTATTTTTCTATACTTAACAAAAAAGTAATGTTTAGGAATCTACATTTCAAATCACGCTATGAAACACGAAACACAACTTCAATATATGTGATTGAACATTATTCTAGTCAGAACTTAGAAATCCAATCTAAACAACAATAAGGCTATTTTTTGAGGTTATGTCCGGCATAACCTCAAAGTCATTACTTCCACTTCAAACCCAACAAAGGCGGGAAATCAGCATATCGGTTTGCAGTTATTAAACACGACAAAAGGAATAAGAATGAACTCTATTAACGAATGTCATGGCATTCTGAAGTGCAATTTCAGGAATCGTTCTAGATGTTTCGATTAAGATACTTTGTGTTGTATTCTGATTTGAATGTATGTTTTATTTATTTTTATTTTATAAATTGTTTTAACTTATTATATAATATGAATATATACGTAACAATACCGCTTAAGTCAATTACAAATTATAAATCGCTCTGCTCGACGTCCCTAAGATATTTCAAATTGGCTTTGAAATACCCTAAAATTTAATTACATTTTAACTTATCATTGGTAGGTACTAGGTACAGTACCTATCCTTACCTACACATCATAAAAATATATCGTGGACCCAGAAGTGGGATACATTCTTTATATAATAGTTAACGTGATTTATAATAGCTAAACTTCCAAACTACCAGGATAGTTCACGAAATTTTACAAACTCAATTTTATTTTAACTCTAAAATATTCGTTACATTATGCCACGCAAAAATTACACCAACAACCGGAATAATACCGTGAAAAGTTGAACAAAACGTCAGACGTGATTATTGGGAAAAATGGCGCGTGCCAACGGACTGGCCGGACACGAGACGCTTTGTCCGGAACGGAATCAACCGGCCAAACCGGTCCCTTTCATCACTCGCGATCGGTTCTGGAAATTTGTAATTTGTTACAAAGTTTGTTTGGTCGGAAGTCGGTATAGTTCTTTGTTTGTATTGCAAATATTGTTTTGAAAGAAATTGATGATCCATATTGTGAAGGAACAGGAAAGGAAATGGAAATCGACTGAATTTTGATTCATTGGCGAAACCGCAACATAATTGAACAAAGTAATAATAAATGAAGAAGTTTCTAATAAATGAGTGTCCACTTCTGCGAACAAAGCCAGAGACAAACGTCGAACTAAAAGGTAATTAACCTCCAGGTCACATTTACTATAGCCGGAGAAGCTGGTAAGAAGCGTCACAGATGAAATTTACGGTGCAGTTTTGTGAGCTGTTATTTGTAACGTTGGAAAGCGCAGAATTCTTGGATGTATTTATTGATATCTTTAATTTTAGTAGATATCTGATTTTACAAAGACTATCCTGCCCTCACACCCGCCACTGCAACTTCTGTAGACCAGGATCGACAGTGGCACGCATTTGACACTGACCAGTGTAGCTTAACAAGTCTTATGGAACACTAACCTGTCTTTAAACAGCAAAGAAATTAATCAAATAGAAAGATAGGGAGGAGTTGGAAATATTATAGCATTTGATTTATCGACCAATATTTTTTATTGAGTACAACAATGTAACTACCTATGTACCTTAACTCTACGAATTCTTATTTGATTGATAAATACATTTCTGTATAATTTTAGTACTAATCAAGCTTTCACAAACAATTCGGTCGATGAATCTGAGTATTCGTCGTCGGAGGAGACCTCTCGCTGCCGGCCGTGGTGTCCGCCATGGTCGGTGGCTGGAGGTCATGGCGAGCGATGAACTCCTTCTGCGAGTGCGTCATCTCGCGGAAGGAGAGCGCCGAGCGGGATCGTGAGCAGAACGATCCCGCCCGTAGCCAGAGGAGACGACGGAGACGCCGGGTGGACGACTGACCGGTGCCTGATGCCCTGTGGTCCGGGGGCATCTAGAGAATTCCGCCACTGCCTGTCGTAAGAGGCGACTAAATAGGGCTTAGATAAAGTCGCGGGGCGAGCAGTGAGGGGCTGCTCACTCCAATTCAAGTGACTTCGAGGTGGACGACAATGCGGGTGGTCGGTCTCCCGTTGTCGTAGACGCCATAAGCGTCCTTTAGAGTTTGGGGGCACCTGAGTCCTCTTGTATAGAGAAGGGCCGCAATGCGGCATCGCGCAGGGGTGGTCCCGTGCAGATATCTTAGTGCAACAAGATACCCCGGGGCCGTCCCGTATGCGCCGAAGAAGGCCACCGCGGGTTTTGGTTGGTATGCCGGTGTAGGGTGTACATAAGGCTAGGGACTCGGTCCAATGCTCGCTTGGATGATGCTATACTCCCAAGTGTCGACATTGGACTGTAAGGCCGGTGAAACCAACATAACCGTTCCACTGACCCCCAATGGTAGTAGCGATAACGCGTTTATTCCCCGCGAAATAAAAAAAAAGGTATAATAACATTTTCATATTCATTCACTTTTCTATACATATTCACCCCATACTGTATACTTTATATTGCAACTTACCTTTTCCTTATTTCATAATCTACATTATCAATATTAGAAGATAAAATTCTTGCCGTTCAATAGCATTACTAAGTAATATCCATGATAGAGCCTTCGGCAGGCTGTATAGAGTGCCGCCTCATGCGCGGAACATATTAAAATATAAGGGCGTACAAACGCGCCATATTGCGATACTACGATTGTTAGGGATCCTTATCCGATGATAGGCATTGGACCCTTTCTATGAATTACAATTTCAGATGGGTCAATTTAAAATTCTTAATTTGTGATTAATGTTGGTTGTCACTTTCGAAATAATACGTAATGTAAGTAAAATTGAAAATAAAATACAAACGTACGAATTGAGAACCTCCTCCTATTTTTGGAAATAGGTCAGAAATATCTATTTATTAATAGGTGAAAACATAAACAACTCATTCACTCGGCTTTCCAGTGCCATAATAAAATATAGCTTGTGTTAAAATTGGCACTACAATTTCAGTAATAACCTCCTGGTATCTACACATGTACCAAATTAACCTCTATAAAATTAATATGGATTAGTCATTTCATGCATCCAACATATCCTACCATCCAGAACCCAGCCATCCATTCCACCACGCTTAACCTTCTAATAAACCCCAGGTGCACCCACAAGTGAATATTAAAACGTTACTTTATCATACTTAATTTGAATCTCGAATGGGCCGGGATTACCCGTGTAATGTCTTCGCAGACTTCGGTAAAGGGAGAGACGGAAGACACAAACCCAACGAGAGTGAAAGGGACACAAGATCACGTGACCCGAAAGAGTAATTGGCCGTTTTGTTTTGAATCGAGAAAGGGAATAGCGAGGCAATTTAAAATGGAGATCTTTAGCGTGTCGCTTGGGCGCTTTTTGAAGGGAAATCTCAATTGGAAATTGGGTGGAATTCCTTTCATTTTTTCTTACATGCCCTCTCATGAGTAAACGAAGTTGGTATCCAGCAGCAAAATATATCGGTTGATACTTAAAATGAAAGACATTCAACAGTAAGTATAGATTATAATCTTAGAACTCTTTGCTTAAAAAAACTTTTTTTCAACTGGATAATTCCAACCCGACATCAAACGCAATAGACACGCAATAGCGTAGACGCATTACCACTGTCATGCTGAAGTCTTAGGCGTGATCCCCGCGTTGGATAAAGTGATACTTGGTTACTCTGCATAATATCAAACCGAAATTTATAATTTTGAGTGGTAAATGATTTTCCCCTTGCGTGGGATCTAACATCTCTGGCGAAATGTAGGTGTGATACACCTCTCCCTACTCTTGCAAAGGGATAAAGGCCTGCTGTTGGCAAAGTTAACAATATTTACGCCAAAAAACATCCCACAAACATCCTTAATTGAACTAAACCGTTCAACATTACTAGACAATTGCTCAAATTGGCCACAACCCAACTCTCTTATGGGCCTCATCAAAATTCAAACGAGGCGGCCATTCGTCTCACCAACAGTGCTCAACGCTTGTAGTGCAATCGTCGTGTAGTTAGGGCAATTTTGGCAAGCCCCCTCGGCAATGTTGAATTATACTAACAACTGTTGATGGCCTTTTTGAAAGGTCATGATTGATAGTTTGTGGCTTAGACGTGAATTGGGTAATGTAGATAATGGAATCATAGTTTTACATAATTTAACTCTGTAGAAAGAGATAAAGCTACTTTGCGGCCCATACATTTCTTTCTGTAGGTCTGTAGCGTAATTGAAATCATATGACCATTCTGCATACTTGCCCGAAATTATGTTTAGTTGGCAATTTTAGATTTCGCAACATCTCACTTTGCCCGTCTTAAGTTGGTCACGAGCGACTAGATGCCTTAGCTGTCCGAGAGTGAAGGATCACAGGAGGTGAAGAGCGGCGCAAAGTTATACAACGCGGGCTGTATTCAATGTAGACTCGCTCGGTGGCGTAGTTGTATTAAGGTACGACTGCAATGCTGAGATCTCGGGTTCTATTCCTGGGTCGGGCAACGTGATATTGGGTTTTAAATTCAGTATAAGCCCGGAGTCTGAAATTGGTCCCCGATATGGCGATAGGCTCGCCCCCTATCACATTATGGGACGGAATACGGTGAAAAGTGGGTGCACTATTTGCGCCTGTGCCTACTCCTTTGGGGATAAAAGGCGTGAGTGTGTCTATTTCATTTTGTGTTTTCAATCTATGATAAAACGCCTGTTTTGTCATAAAATTAAAAGTTTCTAAGTAGTAATATCACAATACTTAAATATATTTAAAAATCTTTAATATGTCATATCCCTTTTTACTTTTGACGGGTTAAGAAACGTCACGAGCATCAAACCTCCTCAATATGTCGCCCAGTAACTTGTTGCAGACTGGACCGCTGCCAAACATGAGCGGGATAAATCTGTTTGTAGCCGGATTTGTACTAACGGTAATATTACTGTAAAACTTTTACTGCCTCGGTGGCGGTGTATTGCGCACGAGTTATGAGTACCACGTTGATGTCTCGGGTTCGATGCCAAGTCGGCTAAAATGATATTATTGGATTTTCTGCTCAGTATCAGTCTGTGTCCATTTAATGGTGCAGCTAATCCTTACAAATTATAAAACAAAGGCCCCCGCTGCGTCTGTCTGATCGCAATAACCTCAAAAGGTACCCAACGGATTTCTAATTAATTTGTTATGGATGTAATTTGAGACCCTAGGAACGACATAAGCTACTTTTATCCCAGGAAAATATACAGCGGGTCTTTAACCCGGAAAAGCTCTTTCACGCGGGCAGAGCCGCGAGCAATAGCTAGTAATTATATTAAATGAATTTGTCATCAACCTATATAACATACCATAGCAGCCCTGTATTATATACTGCCCACTGCTGAGCACGGGCCTCCTCTACAACTGAGAGGGTTTAGGCCTTAGTCCACCACGCTGGCCTAGTGCGGATTAGCAGACTTCACATACCTTCGAAATTCATATAGAGAACTTCTCAGGTATGCAGGTGTTCCTCCCGATCCTCCCGATGTTTTCTTTCACCGTTAAAGCGAGCAATAATTCACAAAGAATACATAAATTGAGATGCGTGCCCTTAGGTTTTTAACCTACGGACATTCGTCTCGGCAATCCGTTCCACTCCCAACAAGGCTATCGCCGCACAACCTATATAATACTTCTTAAAACATAGGTGCCTTGTGTCCGTTACCCAAAAGCTAAAAATGTATCAAGAGTCCAGAAAGAACCCTCTCGGCCATGGGCCATGCACACTTGACTAGTTTTTAATTATCGTCAATGCAATGCACTTGATGATAAATACTGCACATTCTGAAGATATTTTCATTTGACACGATACCGAGATATCTTAAAGCCGATGTAACTAACTAGTTGTTGCTCACGACTACGCCCACGTAAATAAGTTTTTCCGAAATAAAAGACCTGTTATACATTTTTCCCAAGATAAAAAAAAATGTCGGTAGTTATATAAGTGACCTTTGGTATTAATAATAATTATTAATATAATCAATTTAATGTATCTTGACTTATCATAAGTGCAACTATGTTCGCCTATGTGATGAATAAAGTATTTTATTTTATGTTCCAGACTATAAACTATCTCTGTGCCAAATTTCATCCAGATCCGTTGAGCCATTCTGGCGTGAATGAGTTTAGCCACAAATTTTGTATAGAATTTTCACTAGGACTAAACGTTAAACGTGAGGGAAAACTTTGTACCCCTTTTTTTTAAGCACATTGCGCGAACGGATGAGTGTAAGATTAGGCATAATTAAAATTTATTTAGAGGAGTGCAGACAAAAATAATTATGGAGGTGGAGGCCATGAGGGCCTCCCTACGGCGAGCCGCCGTGGAGGAGTGGCGTCTCAGGCTGGAGGCCCCGTCAGCGGGGCTCAGGGTCGTTGCGGCAGTGCGTCCTGTCTTTGCCGAATGGCTGGACAGGCGCCACGGTGCGGCATCGTTTCGCCTGACGCAGGTGCTCACCGGGCATGGTTGTTTCGGTGAGTTCTTGTGGCGGGTAGTGCGGAAGGAGGTGTCGGCCGTGTGTCACCACTGTGACAACTGCCCGCTGGATACGGCCCAGCATACGTTAGAGTTTTGCCCAGCCTGGGATGAGGAGCGCAGCGCTCTCAGAGCAGTCGTCGGAGGAGACCTCTCGCTGCCAGCCGTGGTCGCTTCCATGGTCGACAGCCGGAGGTCCTGGCGTGCGGTGGCACACTTCTGTGAGGTGGTCCTCTCGCGGAAGGAGAGTGCCGAGAGGGATCGGAGGCGCGGAGATCCCTCCCGCCGCCAGACAAGACGTAGGAGGCGCCGGGTGGACGACTGACCGGCGTCTTCCGCCCTGTGGATTGGGGGCGTTTGGAGAATTCCACCACGGTATCCCCTGCCTGTCGTAAAAGGCGACTAATAGGGGCCACCGGGGGTCGCAGGCGGGCGGCAGGGGGCTGTCCGTCTTTAATTTTGTGTAGCACATTGTTGCGATCCCTGTGATGGACGGCAGCGTGGCTGGTAGGCCTCACGTTGCCGTTGACGATGAGAGCGTCCTTCGGTGTGCGGGGGCTTCTGAGCCCCCCCCCAAACAGGAGACGGGCCGCACTAGGCGGCACCGCGCAGGGGCGGCTGCGGACGACAACTTAGACACTTCCGTCAGAGGAAGCCCACAGCCGTCCCTAATGCGCCGAAGATGGCCACCGCGGAGTTTTGGTTGGTATGCCGTGCGTTGTACATAGGTTAGGGACTCGGCCCGGCGGTCGCCCGATGGTTACATCTCTCCGGGCGGCTCAACGCCGGGTCGTAAGGCACGGTGAACCCAACATAACCGCTCAGTCGCCCCCCTTGAAGGCTGGGCGGTAGTAATAAGTAACTTTCTCCGCGAAAAAAAAAAAAAAAAAAAAAAAAAAAAAAGACAAAAATAATTATGATATTTATTATAAATATATTAAATTCCACGGTCGAATTTCGACTACTGAACGACCACAATCTATACTTTATATCTATACTAATATTATAAAGCTGAAGAGTTTGTTTGTTTGTTTTTATTGTTTGAACGCGCTAATCTCAGGAACTACTGGACCGATTTTGAAAATTCTTTCACTAATAGGAAGCTACATTACTCTTGAGTGCTATAGGCTACTTTTTATCCCGGAAAAACTTTTCCATGCGGGCGGAGGCGCGCGCAAAAGCATTTTTTTTTATAAACAGGCATGACGTTTATCAAGCAATTTGTTCTCATCACTTCGTTGTCAAAAAACTATCCATGTACAGTGTCGTTACTAGGGTGGTGTCAGCGGTGTCCAGGCACAGGTACACCCTGGACCAAGCCCAAGTTTCGGGTGGGGTCGTACTTATAACGCTCCCACCAGACTCATAAAAGGCTATTTATGACACTGCCCACATACAATCTTTTTGTCTATAGATTTCTACCTACTAAGGGTGTAAACCGCAAACAGTTTTTCTCTCGGTTTTCAACTGTAACAGGTGTTAAACTTTGGAGCTGTTTTAGAGTGCTATTGAGTTCTTTTTGTTTGGAACTCGCCTCAAAAAGGTTCGGTCTGTTTGCGCTAATGTTGTATATTGGTTTAGAATAATTGGTGGGTAGATTTCCTACTGTAAGCCAGGATCAACAGCATTTTATGATGGCAATGGTGTTCGATGAATCATCATCATCAGCTCCTCGACGTCCACTGCTGAACATAGGCCTCCCCCAAAGATTTCCAGACGGGCCTGTCAAAAGCGGCCGGCTCCAATAACTTACTAACATATCTTAACTGGAGTTGGATATTTACTCGACAGTAAAAGTTACGCTACTGTTACTGCTGTTTCATTATGAATTCTTATCTATCTTAGTTTTTAGAAACACAGATAACCACCTAAGCTAGCATTTTAACTGTCTGTTATCTATTAGTAAGTTATTGAGACCGGCCGTAAATGTATTTGTACACTGAACTGTCTGTAACATACAAATAAATTCATAAAGTAGAAATAAGAAGACTACCTTGGTGACGTAGTTGTATTACGATTCGGCTGCAATGTCAAGGTCTCGGGTTCGATCACCGGGTCGGGCAAAGTGATATTGGGTTTTTCTACTCTGTATCAGCCCGGAGTCTGGAATTTGTGCCCGATATGGCAATAGGCTCGCCCCCTATCACATCATGGGACGGTATATGCATGGCGAAAAGTGGGTGCACTAGTTGTGTCTCTGCCTACCCCTTCGGGGATAAAAGGCGTGAGTATATGTTTATATGTTATGAAGAAGAAGGTGGAAAATAAAATGTTACAAAGGAAATTGTAACTTTAGTGGATACATCGGGTAAGTAAATACATATCTTTAATTGAAATAAAATTGGAATCAGACAAATGTGAAGGCTGGTTTCATATACGTTTTATAACTGGATAGTTTTCGATTTTCGAACAATGGAAAATTACAATTAAAAATCGCTACTGCATTTCGATACCTACACGGTAATTAAACTGGCTATTGTTCGTATTCCAACATTCGGGATAAAAATATTTGCCCGGGATAAAAAGTAGCCTATAGAACTCAGGAGTAATGTAGCTGTATGTAAAATCCGTTCAAAAGTTCCTGAGTTTAGCGCGTAAACAAACAAATAAACTCTTCAGCTTTATAATATTAGTATAGATGTGAGTATGAATGAGTTTGAAAATGAAGTACCTATGTACTAATATATATAAATAAGCATCGATATGCTAATTTCAAATTTTAAACATTGCTAATGCATTTAAAGATCGCAACTACACGCCGATAAGTCATTATAATGACTACTCCACACAATTTTGAAAATTATTTTTTAAGTTTCCAACTTTGCTATTCCATTTAAAAACTCGTTAAAATGTTTTCAAAGCAATACAAGTCAATGTTCCTTTTATTAACCCGACGACGCGATGTTCCGTCGGACGTCTACAAAATTCCAATGGTGTCATTTAGCACAAAGGGCCTAATTAATATTTCGATGGAACCGTTCGTTATTAGACTCGTTTCTTGCCATTATTGAACGGTTCCTATAATGAGAGGCCAGAGGAGTTCCACTCTGTCTACTGTAACACTAATGAAGAATTTAACAATAAATTGCTTCGTCATTTTTTAAGTGAATTTTGCATAGAATTTGTATTGGACTATTTACATTTTGTGATGGTATTGTAGAGTTTTGTATTCATGACAAAGTAATTACACTTCATCAGGTACCAAGTTAATTGTATATTTTTGCCGACAAGCAGCAGGGGGCAAGCACTGCTTTATATCTGTTTGAAAGGTAACCAGTGTAACAGGGTATTATGAGACTGATGTGTCTCAGGGTGGTGAGCGGAGTCCAGTTTCATGCAGTCCTTTGTAATTTGATGAGTACTACTAATTATATAAATGTATGGTAATAATACCAGTACTGTATTATACACTGCCCACTGCTGGGCACGGGCCTCCTTTTCTACCGAGAGGGTTGAGGCCTTAGTTCGCCACGCTGGCCTGCGGGTTGGCAGACAGGCGTCTTTTAACCATACAATAAAAGCGACGCAAAAACTGACAGACAACTTGTCTGCGAAAACCACTCGTTGTGTATTCATCAGTCGTTCAAGACATCTCTTTGCAATTTATGAAAAATAACCTTCAGTTAATGAATTCTAACATCTGTTTGAATGAAGATTTATTGCTCGTTTCAAATGAATTATTGCGCATTGGAATTCTAGGAGGAAAATTGTAATTTAAGGCAATTATGGACGTTATACAGGGTCATTTTGACATTGCGTTATTTAATGAAAACACATACTTACCCCCTTGAAAATACCACTTTCCATTAAGTTGTTTTAACCATACATGTAAAATAAAAAAGTGTAAGTTTCTAACAAAATAAATATAAAAAAATGTAACTTCAAGAATATATTATAATATATACTTCTGTATAGCAGGAAAAAGCACAGTACTATTTTGAGTGTTTTATACCGAGAAAGAGTTCCACGCAGGAACTGACAGCAAAATCTATTATAATACAAAATATGTATGTTTCAATCGTTTCAATGAATAATGAATTAATTTGTGTTAAAATATATTCATATTTAATTACGCTATATTCCTTTAAAACATTTCAATATTACACAAGCAAGCGTATTAAACTGGGTGTATAATGTATTCCTATCAATTAATTAAATATACATTTATTATGAATGAAATCCATTCGTTTCATTTTCAATTAATGTGTTCGCAATGAGTTCGCGTTTTGTTTATCGTAAATAAGTCAACGAATACAATTGGTGAAGAGTGAGTGAAATTCGTGTGTAATGGGTTCTGTACCACACATGCGGTGCTCTTAGCATTTTTTTATTAATAGTTTACAAAACCACGGTTTTACTCACGTATTCTTGGTCAGAATCGCCGACCAGTTTCGACCTATTAAGTAGGTCATCTTCATAGGCGAGTGCTGAGAGGACGTCGCGTCGCGGAGGCCTCTCGATCACTGTCAGCCGCCCGCGCCCGCGCCGCCGCCCGCCTAGCGGAACGTAAAGCACGGCTCGAAGGGTGGAGTGGGGGTGGTTCGGTGGGTTTCAAAGATGTCGCAGCTGCTAGATCATCATCGTCAGACTCGCACCACCATCCAGCTCATTTGGCTTCTATTCCACGGACTTTGATTAATAGAGCCCTGCGTTTATGTGATCCCCAATACATAAATGAGGAGTTAATGCACGTCAAGCAAGTGTTGGAGTCAAATGGCTACAGTTGGAAACATAGTCTGCGAGCTAGTGAGGAAACAGTGGAGCGCCGCACGTCTGTGGATAGAGCGTTAGCGTTTCTACCCTTTGTCAAAGGTGTCACAGACAAAATAGGTCATTTGCTACGCCGGCAGTACAACATTAAGACCATTTTCCGGCCCTTGACAAAGATTAGGAATTTAATGCGCTCTCCTAAGGACAGTGACCCACTGAATGTGCCTGGCGTATATATGGTGCCTTGCGACTGCGGCAAAAGCTACATAGGTGAGACGGGACGCAACGTGGCTACTAGGCTGACTGAACACATTAGGTGTTTGAAGAAATTGGACAGGAATGGCTCTGCGGTGGCTGAGCACGCGTTGGATTCGGACGTTTCCCATTATATCCGCTTCGATAAGACCAAAGTATTGGCCCGTGAAAAGTCTTTCGGCCCGCGTAAAATACGGGAAGCCATTGAGATAAATAAACGCCCGAATTTCAACCGCGACGTAGGCTGGACGTTGCCGACTACTTGGAAACCGATTCTTCAAACCGTACATAAGTCCATGAACAGCCCTATACGAGGAGTCGACACAGTCAGTTCAGTTCACACAAGTGTTCTGCATGCACCGGTAGTGTCTGACGATGATGATCTAGCAGCTGCGACATCTTTGAAACCCACCGAACCACCCCCACTCCACCCTTCGAGCCGTGCTTTACGTTCCGCTAGGCGGGCGGCGGCGCGGGCGCGGGCGGCTGACAGTGATCGAGAGGCCTCCGCGACGCGACGTCCTCTCAGCACTCGCCTATGAAGATGACCTACTTAATAGGTCGAAACTGGTCGGCGATTCTGACCAAGAATACGTGAGTAAAACCGTGGTTTTGTAAACTATTAATGTGATATGGCTCGCGTAAGTTTTAATAATATTATTGCTAACCTTTACGGTGAGGTATGGCAAAGTGAAGTGAAACGTTTTGTGCGGCTAAGAATGAAACGTGATAGACTCGAGTGTAGTACCCAATATGTGCAGAAGTGCCGTGATAGTGGTGTAGTGCCGAAATTCATGCGCGTGAAGCCGATAAAATGCATTCGGGATTACGAGAAATTCTTTGATGCGGTACACAAGAAATTAATTGTGCGGGTACTGCGTGATCATCGCCGAAAACTCGCTAACATAAACAGGGAGCTGTATACCCTTCATCTGCAACTATCGGGTTTCCTGCGTACTGACTTGTGGAATACTTTGGACTCAATGACTTTCAACAGGTCTCAAACACAAAAAAGAGAGATGGTACACAAACAACTGGGGAAATTCAAACGCCTAACAGAAAGTGAGGAGCAATGTTTGAAACAAGGAACATTTCCTCAAGATACTGGAAAGTTTGTCGTGAACCTATCATCACGGCCAATAACACCAACCATGCAGGCGGCGCTCGCTAAAGGTCTGAATTTTGCACCAACTCCACGGAAGACACCGGTGGAGGCAATAATCACTGGTATAGAAGACACGATCGCGCACAACAAAATTCCAGATCGAGATGCCGAGTGTTTGAGACAAGATGTGTCGTCAGTCATGCGTAAGTCCAAATTACCGAAACCCAACATGTCGAAACAAGAGATTATAGCGCTCAAAGACCTACGTAGTGACTCATCTCTGTTGGTGTTACCTGCGGACAAGGGCAACGCTACTGTCATAGTGGACACAGCGGCATACGAAGAGAAGCTCACACGGTTGGTCAGTGATGATTCCATCTATAAAAAGGTTAATTACAACCCCACCGCTCGTGTGACTTCTGGTTTAGACAGAGTATTACGTTCATTTCCGGATGACACATTAAGAAAATGTCTACGTCCGCAAAATCCCACCGCTCCAAAAATCTATGGTTTACCCAAAATCCACAAACCAAACTGGCCCCTGAGACCTATAGTCAGCCAGATAGACTCGCCTACTTACAAGACTTCCAGGTATATGTCTGATATACTTCAACCTCTGACGGGAAAAACAGCGAGTTACATAAAGGATTCGACGCACTTTATCCAACAGCTAGATAATGTACGGCTAGCCGATGAAGAACTAATGGTGAGTTTCGACGTTACTTCGTTGTTTACAAATGTACCGGTGGAGGACACTTTTCATATAATAGAAGGCTTGATTGAGAATGCAGGCTTACCTACCGTGTATATGAGTATCATAGAGTACTGTCTGAAGAGCGGTTTCTTCGTTTGGCGGGGCGAGTACTACGTGCAGTTGGATGGAGTAGCGATGGGTTCTCCCATAGCTCCAGTGGTGGCAAACATTTTCATGGAATGGTTTGAAGAAAGAGCGCTCAGTACGGCAGAAGACAGACCCAGATTCTGGTGGCGATATGTGGATGATGTGTTTGCCATTTTGCACAAAAACAGTGTGATGTCCTTCCTTGGTCACTTGAATAAGATACACCCAAAAATCTCTTTTACCATCGAGCAAGAGAAGGATGGCGCTCTAGCTTTCCTTGACGTATTGGTTATGCGGAAACCCGACGGGAATCTCACGCATACGGTTTATCGTAAACCCACACACACAGACCGATACCTAAGGGCTGACTCGCACCACCATCCAGCTCATTTGGCTTCTATTCCACGGACTTTGATTAATAGAGCCCTGCGTTTATGTGATCCCCAATACATAAATGAGGAGTTAATGCACGTCAAGCAAGTGTTGGAGTCAAATGGCTACAGTTGGAAACATAGTCTGCGAGCTAGTGAGAAAACAGTGGAGCGCCGCACGTCTGTGGATAGAGCGTTAGCGTTTCTACCCTTTGTCAAAGGTGTCACAGACAAAATAGGTCATTTGCTACGCCGGCAGTACAACATTAAGACCATTTTCCGGCCCTTGACAAAGATTAGGAATTTAATGCGCTCTCCTAAGGACAGTGACCCACTGAATGTGCCTGGCGTATATATGGTGCCTTGCGACTGCGGCAAAAGCTACATAGGTGAGACGGGACGCAACGTGGCTACTAGGCTGACTGAACACATTAGGTGTTTGAAGAAATTGGACAGGAATGGCTCTGCGGTGGCTGAGCACGCGTTGGATTCGGACGTTTCCCATTATATCCGCTTCGATAAGACCAAAGTATTGGCCCGTGAAAAGTCTTTCGGCCCGCGTAAAATACGGGAAGCCATTGAGATAAATAAACGCCCGAATTTCAACCGCGACGTAGGCTGGACGTTGCCGACTACTTGGAAACCGATTCTTCAAACCGTACATAAGTCCATGAACAGCCCTATACGAGGAGTCGACACAGTCAGTTCAGTTCACACAAGTGTTCTGCATGCACCGGTAGTGTCTGACGATGATGATCTAGCAGCTGCGACATCTTTGAAACCCACCGAACCACCCCCACTCCACCCTTCGAGCCGTGCTTTACGTTCCGCTAGGCGGGCGGCGGCGCGGGCGCGGGCGGCTGACAGTGATCGAGAGGCCTCCGCGACGCGACGTCCTCTCAGCACTCGCCTATGAAGATGACCTACTTAATAGGTCGAAACTGGTCGGCGATTCTGACCAAGAATACGTGAGTAAAACCGTGGTTTTGTAAACTATTAATGTGATATGGCTCGCGTAAGTTTTAATAATATCATTTTTTTATTGTTGTATAAAGCTTAAAGAATTAATTTTAATTTGGAATTCTCTGTGTTACCATTTTACGATAGAGCAAAATCAGGCCAGCATAATGTCGTTTGTCTAAGGAATGACCTTTATCTATTCAGTATCAGCTCGGAGTCTGGAATTTGTGCCCGATGTGGTGATAGGCTTGCCGCCCACATCATGGGGTGGAATATGCACGGCGAAAAGTGGGTGCATTACTTGCGCCTCTGCCTGCCCCTTCGGGTATAAAAGACGTGAGTGTGTACGTATGTATATACCCCCCGTCAGTCGATACTATATCTGGACATTCCACTCTAATGAGTTAGAGAGCACCTGATAATTCAGTTGCCAGGTCAATTTACCGCGCCAGATAAAATATAACACTTTTTTATTTCATGACCATGCCGAATAGGGTAGTTTTTTTAAATACATTTATCAATATGTATATCATCCTAAATGTAACAGAAAAAGAATTTTCAAAATTGCCGCAATAATAAGTAAGTCGTAAGGCTTTGAAATTTGGTGGAAGGGGTAGTTGTAAAATTACAGTAATATCAGATTGTGACGTCATTGGATATCACCGGCCGTAACGCCGCCTGCGTACGAAAGAGATAGCGCGATATCCCCACCAAGCCTCCAATTTTGCTCACAACAATATTTCAAATTTGAATAAATTCTTTATTTTTTAACAGTTTTTGAGGCTGATTTCACAGAAGAATTTCTTTTCCGTATTATTTTCTGTTAGATAACAATTAATGTACAAATTCAAATATAGGAAACTACACAATTGCATCAAACCTGTCCATATTTTTCATCCTAATTTGGTGCTTTGTTATATGCTCAGGACGTCCGCTTTGATTAGTGCCTAGTCATTTCCCCTCCTACTTTTAAAACATTTTTTAATCAAAACCTTAGTAGCCCCCGCTAACGCAGGAGCCAAACTTGTTTATTTATTGCCCTCTAAAAACGTAATCTTACCACTCCTAAGTTTCTTATTTCTCTACAAGCGACCCTGACAAAACTCTTACCTTTTACGAGCACAATTAACAAATCCCTCAAGGCAATAAAGCGAGTGCCGTATGTAAGAAACGAGTTATTTATTGGCCTTTGCTGATTTCCCTTTGGACAACTATTCAAACTGACGTAGAGTGAACAGCAGAACTAGCAAACATTGTGAACAATTTCATTCAATATTTCATGTTTTCTATACATAACTTAGTAATTCGCATCGATGGTCTCGCAGTATATGGGCTGAGCACTGGTCGTGAGTTTGATTTCCAGGTTGGACACTACTTTGTATGTGACAATACTTTGTGAAGCATTCAAAACCTAATACTTTTTAAATGTAAACCCATAGAATAATAACGCCAAGAATGATAGTTTCATATCAAAAAACTGTCGAGCGTGAAGCATAAAACTCATTGATGTAGGCGTTAGTTAGCCACACGTAGTGACGTTCTGCCACACGCACACAAGCGTGCGAATAATATTGCTAGTGGTATCAGATTTTCCCCAAAATTAGGGCAAGTGGAATTGCTTCTACCTTAATAAGGGTATTCCGCGTAATTGATAACATTTCATAATTTATAATGCCCTATAAATAAAATACCCTTTCTTCATTATCGTATCTTGAGTTCAAATATTTGTTTTTTTTAAGTTCGAAATATAAAAGAAGAAGAATGAGTGTTTTATATCTATTTTCATCTAAAATAATAATATTATAAGCATGTCAAAAATCTGAAATATTGACAATTAAAATCAAATCAGCAGAAAATAATATACTCCTAATACTGGCACACACAATGTCAAAGCATGCAGAAATACAAATTAAATAAGTTAATTTTAGAAATAATTTTATAACATGGAAACTTTGGGGTTACAATTTTCCTTTTGTTGGCAACATTTTGATATAATGTTGTCTGTAAAAATTATGAATTATTGTATTTGCTTTGTCGACTATTTTATGTCGAAATATTAGATTTAACGTAATACTTAGATGTGAAATGTTATTTTACAATATTTCTTATGATTATCCGAGGTACTGTGACATCCGTTTATTGCACAAACCGTCATATTAAAATAAAATATCGAGAGCTGCTAGCGCTACGATTCGACATTGAGCTGAACGAACTTCAAACTGAAATTCGAACTGACACGGGCTGTTCGGAAACTAAGCCAAATGGCTTAGTTTTACTTGCCTCACTAAGCGTGCATGTACGTGGTTTCTTGTGTTATTATTCTAAGTGTAAACCGGTTTCCATGTATTAAAAGTGCAAAAAGTTTCAATACACCTCTATTTATTCTATATTCTATAAACTAGATTTCAAAACCCCATTCCTATGAAATGCACCGCATATCACGAATAGCATAAAGCGAGAATTCAAAAAATTCAATTCCGTCGAAGCCGCGCAGCCTAGTGTATAAGCCGCAGAACATAACCGGCGTGCGGTCACCGTAGCGATCGGTGTTGATATCCTAATTCCACGGGACCAATGTCAATAGTACCGTTGGTAGTACCGTATGGGTGGATATAATTTGGGATTTACTAGGACGGGCTTTATTATGGGTTGCATGGTGTTCGATTATTGTTCTGGTCAGGAGGCTGCTTATGGCTTTTTTAGTCTGTTTTATTATTATAAATCATAGTTTTTTTTATTAGAAATTACCGGCACCGACAAGCTCTGTCGTCTCATTGTCCAGTTTTCTATACTTTAAGATAGATTAGGGGTTCCAAAGACTGATCTTTGTCATTCATTTAAAATTAGAAAACAAGATGTTTATAATTTTTTTTTGCAGATTATCTGTACTTTTTTGTGAATATTTTAATATCTTACATACTAAAAGTAACTTAAAGAACGCATATTTATTATCTATATTTATTTAATGCTTAAAAAGTAGATTTTTTATCGCAAAATATCCCAATCCATGGTCACACCTCTCTCGACACATCGCTTTGTGCAAAACAGATGGGGCGAGAAGCGCACGGTTCATTCGGTACACGCCACACGTTCATATCTCCCCGCATCATAAATATACCGCCGTGTTTTCTTCATTTTCAGTCTTATACGTTTTTGCACAAGGAGAGTCTTTATAACTGACAGATTCTGCGAATATCCGATGTTAGTAAAAATCTTTTCAATATTGTATCAAAATGTAATCCGCCCGGACAGGGACTTGAACCCTGGACCCTTGGATTAAAAGTCCAATGCTCTACCGACTGAGCTATCCGGGCCATACTGACCTTTGCCAAAAACATGCACAATTCTTGTCATATTTTTATGAGTTTGGAGATCATTGATATCATCACTAGCTAGATACGCATGCTCACGCCTTTTATCCCCGAAGGGGTAGGCAGAGGCGCAACTAGTGCACCCACTTTTCGCCAAGCGTATTCCGTCCCATGATGTGATAGTGGGCGAGCCTATCGCCATATCGGGCACAAATTCCAGACTTCGGGCTGATACTGAATAGAAAAATCCAATATCACTTTGCCCGACCCGGGGATCGAACCCGAGACCTCAGCCTTGCAGTCGTACCGTAATACAACTACGCTACCGAGGCAGTCTACTAGCTAGATAATAATACTCTTTAGTAGAGCAAGCGATGAATTATAATTAAAACCAGTAAAACCTGTATTAGATACTGACCCACTGATGGGCACGGGTTTCCTCTAACGCATTTTCGTGGCTGAATCTGAGAGAGTTTGGACCTTAGTGACACGCATGGCATAACGTAGATTTCTCAAATGCAATTTTTTTTCGGAGTATTCTCATTGCGGATTTCCTTACGATCCTTCACTGTTGACTTGTTAATGCTTTTTTAGGTAATAATTAACGGCTGAACTGAGGTATAGGCAATAGCCAAGTTTGCTTTGTCTATGTTATTGTGAAGGCGTACAAAGCGAGTGTAAGGTGGCTGTCAAAGGCAGTGCACGGTAGGCTGGTCAAAAGTACTGGCCAACAAGCCATGCAAATCAGGGCGAGGAGCGTTTTGTTTATGCCTTGTACAAAGTTCGATTGAATTTATGGAAATTTATTCTGGATCAATTAGATTGTAAGATGTTTAGAATCAACATTTTATTAGAATTGTGTTATTGCTTTACTAATATTATGTGTTTAGAAGTCT
Organism: Sphinx pinastri; assembly: GCA_947568825.1. Lineage (NCBI taxonomy): Eukaryota > Metazoa > Arthropoda > Insecta > Lepidoptera > Sphingidae > Sphinx > Sphinx pinastri. The sequence continues at coordinate 2,621,526 of OX387617.1, forward strand.
TAAAAGATATAAAAGATACGCAAATGTGTCTCTGGTAAATAGAAGTTTAAAAAAAAATATCAACCATATTTTAGCCAAGGGACAACCAAAAGCAAGTATTTATGGATTTATTTTCGGGTTTCAGTTTCGAAATTATCAGTACAATTACTATTGTTTAAATGTATCAGGATGACCACGGTACATTGCTTCGAAATTCTTAGTTGTCAGTAATATTACTGTTTATGAATACTTTTATCTAGTGACATGCTCGTCTCCTCATCCATTTCTATACAAACTAATCTTTGTGCGACCAAACATTCGAATACAGGAATCAAAAGGAACGACAAAGCGAATGTTTATGAAATTGAAAATGGAAACTAGCTGTATAGGGATGTTACCGCCGGACTGGCCGGAGCTGCCTCGAACCGGTCAGACCGATAACGGCTTGATTAATGTATCGCGTTTGTTCACCGAAACAATCGGATCGACCGGAACACGAGATTTGAATGATTGGGAATTACTTGTTTACCTTTGAGTATAGGACGTTGGAATGTTATATTTGAAAGATGGTTTTCAGGTGCGTTCTGAAACTCAATGGTGACTGTTGGGACTTATTATCTGTAGTATGAATGTATTCGACGAAGATCTCAAATATTGTAAGACATTCTTTTAGTGCTAATTTTTATTTGTAACATGTATGGAAATGTGAGAAGTCAAGTGATAAGATGTCGCAACATTTCCTGGAAGCTTCAAATTTTCTCAAATTTTATTCCTTTTATTTACAGCAACGCACTACGTTTTTGAAACTTAGTATTTGATCTTCACAAAGACACATGTTTGCGTCATTCACGAAATCGATGTCAAAAGTAGTGCACCCAAAAAAATCTTGCAGTAGACAACATTAACTGTGACTGTTTGAGGTCATTATTTTGCAAAAATTTGAGACATTAAATGTGAAAGTTTTTTGAATTGCCAGTTTTTATGTATGTAATATTCTCTCACTTTTTTGCACATAATACTACCAAAAATTCTAAGCACAGAGTTCAATTGAGTCCAGTACCGAACAATAAAATCTATATCGACAAGTAAAACGTAGAGGATTGACCCTTTTCACGTTGATTGCAGAGGTCACGTAAGGGTCCCCTGACCCACCCGGGATTGAAAGGTATTTTATTTTCAAGTAGTATCGATGTTTTTTTGTTGTTAATTGAGATCTGTTTAGCTATTACGAGGGATTATGCGAATGTGATAACTGATAAGTCGTCACTATTGTGTTGTTCCCGCAATTATGTATGTGAAAGTAGTCGGGTAAAAAGCCCATTTATTTGAAATTGAAATTAATCAACGTGTGCAAGGTTTATTGATTTTAGTATTTTTTTTGGGATATTGAGTTCTGTACATAATAAGAATGGCCACTATTTTCTCTTTTCACAAAAAAATAATATATGCCTATTAATTCAATAAGCCTTTCTTCATTGTATTATTCATAGGGTAAAAGAAAAAAAAATCTTATGTTATAAAATTATATTTATAACATTCACAACGTTCAATGCCATAATATTTTTTTGATTCCCAGTGATTATGCATAAGAATTTTCCAGGCAGACTGTAACACGTTAGTTCGAATCATTTTACTCCACTTTTAGCGGCAAAGGAACCTATACCATACAGCCATCGAAATTTTACAATAAATGTATCACAGGTGTTTATGTATTCGAATGGAACGTAGAACATTCCGGAAATCTCATTTGGACTATAACACGGGTCAGTGACCACAAACCCTGTAGCTCGGACCGTTCTAATCCCTCGACCCGCCATTACCTTCGATTAAGCTTGAATCCCTGAAGCACTTAGGATATTTTATGAAAATTATTATGGGCTGAAATAAAACATTCTTTTGATCCAATATTTTATTGATAAGATGTATGTTAATACATTTTAGTCCTGTTGCTCAAATGTCTTTGGCAAGCCTAAATAAATCCGGCTTTTACCTTGGCTTCTCTAGGCTTGGAAACGTGTATTATTTGTGGTTGATCATGTCGAGTATCATTTTGATAACTAATCAAAGGAAACAGCTAGCTTGTGATGCATCCACACGTTTGTGCGGGTGTAGGTCGAAGGTGCGTAATTTTCGGCAAGCAATAGTGTATTTCTAGCATTAAACCATAGTCGACTTACTAAATGTCGACAAATGTGTCTGTAATGTAATGTATCCCACTTTTTTATTTAATTCTACTAATATTATAAACGCGAAAGTTTGTAAGTATGGATGTAGGGATGTATGGATGTATGGATGTATGGATGTTTGCTACTCTTTCACGCAAAAACACCTGAACAGATTTCGATGAAATTTGGCACACGGGTAGATTATAATATCCTGGATTAACACACAGGCTACTTTATATCCGGGGAAAATATAAAGCGGGATTTTTATTCCGGGAGAACTCATTCACGCGGGCGGAGCCGCGGGCAATAGCTAGAACTTTATAAAAAAATCCCTTTCTAGCCGATTTCGGCCACGGCGGCCAATCTCAACGGAGATCAGCCAGGTGCGCAGGAGATATTATAGTGCACAAGTGTGTGCGCAATACACAGGTGCACTCGCTATTCCTTTACTCTCATAGTCCGGTGAGACGGCAATCCGACATGACCGGAGAGAGATCAGGCGCAGGACCAACGGCTTTACGTGCTTTCCGAGGCACGGGGGCATCACACCGCCAACTTCCTGACTCCGAGCTGCGACTGAGTAATTTTTAAGATGGAAAAACCCAGTCACAATATTTTTGGCTCGACCCAGGATTCGAACCCAGGACCTCAGCGCGCAAATTGTACTCGATTGTATTAGAACTTTATATACAATTGTAATGTGTAGGAAAACATCGTGAGGAAACCTGCATACCTGAGAAGTTCTCTGAATTTCGAAGGTATGTGAGGTCCACCAACCCGCACTAGGCCAGCGTGGTGGATTAAGGCCTAACCCCTCTCAGTAGTAGAGGAGGCCCGTGCTCAGCAGTGAGCAGTATATAATACAGGGCTAGTATTATTATATTATTATTATTTCAAAACGCAATGGACAATGTGAATCTAGCGGGTGACCATGAATTCGATAAATGCAACAATACAGTGCGTGTACGAGGCGCGCGACGACGTCGTCGTGGCGCAGGCCGCAGCTATAATCCCGAAATATATTTTGTTTCGCATAAGGTGTTGGAGTACCGAAAATTGCTATTTACAATCACTGAATATACTTTCTATTTATTCTACCTCAATAATGATGTACACTACTCCTAATGTAATTATTTTCTACAAAAGTCTATGGTACCACAGGTAAAAAACTAGGGTCGGCAGATAATATATAGTGGACATTTTGTCCATCCGATTTAAATGATTAAAACGCAAAACAGAGTACAATCATGACAATTTTATATAACTTACAGGCTTACATTAAAACTAGATTGCATTCCAAAATATGCGCCCTTATATGGGTAAATCGTAAGTATCGACAGCGTAAACTTCCTACACAACCCCGGAATAATCTAAAGAAATGAAAATAATTTATAAATCATTACAAAGTTATAAATTACGTAGATGCAGTAGACTGCCTCGGTGGCGTAGTTGTATTACGGTACAACTGCAATGCTGAGGTCTCGGGTTCGATCCCCAGGTTGGGCAAAGTGATTTTTCTATTCAGTATCAGACAGATAGGCTCGCCCTCTATTACATCATGGGACTGAATACGCACGGCGAAAACTGGGAGCATTAGTTGCGCCTCTGCCTACCCCTTCGACGATAAAAGGCGTGAGTGTAAAGAGCGTAAAGAAACAAGTATTATTCTCTTAGATAAAAAGCTCTTTATAGAATAGGTAAATTGAACATCAAAAGTTGTCTTCTTACTGCAAAATAAAATGATATTTCGCATTCAGACAACACAAATATTTGTTTTGAGTTATTAACTGCATAAAGATTTTTTACGCTCAGTAAGTAGTTTCGTGTCTATATTAACAGCGGAATACGCTTTGTTCGAAGTTTCTGACGAGGATATCTATGTTGATAATGTTTCAAATCCAGTCTCCAGTAAGAGACAAGTCTGTCACTATTGTGGGTACTTTCAATACTAAAGTACGTATTTTAGTTACTTGACTTGCTGGTGCTACGATGTATTCGGTATCCACCCGGATAGCAACCAACGTTCTCGAGGTGTTAAAACTCACCATAGTTGCCCACGTAAGTGAGTCAAACACACCCGCATAATTGGGTTGTTTCCAATGTATGATTTTGTACATTATTTTATATGTAACAGAAAATAATACGGAAATGAAATTATTCTGTGAAATCAGCATCAAAATTGATTGAAAAATAAATCAGTTATTCATATTTAAAATATTATCGATATCGCGCCATCTCTTTCGCACGCACGCAGCGTTATGGCCGGTGACACTCGGTGTCGTCACAGTCTGATATTACTGTTATATCACAACTACCCCTTCCACCAAATTTCAAAGCTTTATAACTTACTTATTATTGCGCTAATTTTGAAAATTCTATTTCCGTTACATTTTGAATAAATGTGTTTAAAAAAAAGTAGTCATCTACCCTTCACCCTATTGTATCGACTGCTTAGGAGTCATCGTCTCTCGTGCTTCGACACTCTATGAACCCCTCTTCGTGTACAGTAGGGTCACTTTGATTGACCGTATAAAAAAATCAAACCCATAACCATACACTGGTACATACATGCTACTGGTCTCTCATATGTAAGAGTCCTTCTGGGTAGGTATCACCGCAATGTCTATTTCTACCACCAAGCAGCAGTGTGCATGCACTGTTGTGTTTCGGTTTGAAGGTAGCCAGTGTAACTACTGGACATAATGAGACTTAACATCTTATGTCTCAGGATGATGAGCGCAGTGGAATGCCACACAGTACTTTGTAATTCAAGTTGCCGGATGGTGTTGCTACTGTTTATGGGTGGTCGTAACGGCATGCTCGTCTCGTCATCGAATGTAATAAAAAAAATACACTTAAGTACGCTACAGAACCATTGGGCGATTTAAAACGAGCATATAAATCTCATCCTTAGCGTGAGTACTGCAGTTAAGGTAAGTTATCACTTTTGATATTGGATTTTCTGTTACCAGTAAGAGTGATATGTGTTCCTTACATTAAGTGGGTACCTGATGGGATATATATGCTGTACCAGACTAGATAAAGACATAGGATACATATCTTTACTATATATGATCTATAATTTATCTATACTAATATTATAAAGCTGACGAGTTTTGGTTAAACGCGCTAATCTCAGGAAGTACTGTAAATAATGAAAATACTGCCTCGGTGGCGGAGTTGTATTACGGTACGACTGCAATGCTGAGGTCTCGAGATCGATGTCCGGGTCGGTCATAGCGATTTTGGGTTTTTCTACTCAGTATCAGCCCGGAGTCTGGAATTTGTGCGATATAGCGATAGGCTCGCCCCGTATTACATCATGGGACGGAATATGGGTATGAAAAGTGGGTGCACTAGTTGCGCCTCTGCCTACCCCTTTGAGGATGAAGGGCGTGAGTGTGTATGTATGTATAATAAATAATCAAGCATTTACAGGTACACCATCCTCTCTCAAGTTCTGCAGTTAGAAGTGGCGACTGGCGACATATAGCGTTAACGAGTCGCGATCGTGGTTGCCGCAAATTAATGGTTTGTTATTCTGTTTCGGAGTCCAGTTCGAAGTTTCACGATGACTACCTACAACATGCATTTTCGACATTTTGGTGAGATTTTGATTCAGATCTGTAAGCTAGTTTGATTTGTTAACAGAATGTATACACTCAACGTATTGCCCAATGGTAGAAATATTTGTAATTAATTTGACGATGACGGGCAATAGACCCACCTCTATTTCATGGGACCTACATTGCGGCAATATGTAGGTTACACCTCTGCCTACCACTGAAAAAAGGCGTCATGCTATGTAAGTTTGTAATTGTGTCGTTGAGCTACATCATTTGATTTACCAGGTCTTACGACGATGTATCTTCACTCTGCAGGTAATTTTTTTTTTCACAAGGCAAAAACTAATAGAATGTCATCGGACTGAGTTGAATCCCGGAACCAGCTAATTTAGTAATACAAGTGGCATATATTTTCAAAATTCGGAAGACTAACTTTCTTTCGTTGGTCAACATAATAGTCTACATTATACTAGAAATTAGGTAGTCACTTTCGAAATAAAACTGGTTTTCAAATTTTGCCGCGGTTTTCAATTTTTAGTTTACTCTTGAAATTCCGAAGACTGCATTCTTCGTGACCACGCCAAGACTCCAAAACGAGAGTAAAATAAAAACTAAAAAATCTGCTATAGAATCCGGAAACTAGTATTTCATAAGAAATCATTAGAGTCACTTCGTCGTATCTGAATAGAAAATGAGCAAGAATAAGTATCGTATGGTGCAAATACACAAACGAAAGAAAAAGGCTACTCGTCACTTTCCAAAGTAATTCATATCTTCAATATGGGAGATATTATCGATAATCCGTGGTAGAGGTCGGTGCAGGTAAAGTTTAGAGTTGATTTAGCGTGGTTAGAGGCGGATCGTGTTCGGATTTGAATTCGTTAGTGCGGATTATGTTTTTTTCTCTTGTGTGCCAGTTTTGCGGTTTAAAATTGGAATCGTGGATTTGTTATTAATATTTTTAGAATGTTACATTTTTTGTGAATTTATGTAATTTGTAGATTAATCAGTAAATATAAGTAGGTACGTAATTTATATAGTGGAGCTTCGGAGCTGAAACTTGTCTGAATTTACGGTGTGACTTTTAACAATGGCTAATCACTATGTATACACATATATTATTTATGTACATATTTATATTCGTTTTAAGAGTTATTTAATAATATTAATAATGTTTTTTTTTAATTTCATTAAAAAAAAATACAAAACAAAATCACATCACGCCTTTATCCCCCGAGAAGTAGGCAGAGGTGCAACCAGGGCACTCACTTTTTGCTAGAGCTTTTTGAGCGAGTATCGCCATATCGGCACAAACACTACACTCCGAGCTGATACTGAGTAGAAAAACCCAATATTTCTATGATATAAAAGAATTCAGCCCTGTATTATATACTGCCCATTGCTGAGCACGGGCCTCCTCTACTACTGAGAGGGGTTAGGCCTTATTCCGGCATGCTGGCCTAGTGCGGGTTGGCAGACTTCACATACCCTCGAAATTCTTATGGAGAATTCTCAGGTTTGTACCTTTCCTCACGATGTTTTCCTTCATCGTTAAAGTCAACGATAATTGATAAACAATACACACGTAAGTTCGAAAAGTCAGAGATGAGTGCCTTGGGTTTTGAACCTCCGAACATTGTCTCGGCAGACCGTTTCATTCCCAACTAGGCTATCGTCTAAAATAATGTTTTAAATAAATTTATTTCTCACAATAATACCAAAATAAATCTCTAACCTATCACTGTAACCAAGTCCTAAGCCTCAAGGCCGGTAAGTCCACAATCACATTTGGGATTGTGAAAGTCCAGCCCGCAGCCGGGCACGGTCTCGGCGAGGAAATTGGGTATTTCGATATTATAAGGTTCTGATGTAATGTGTTGGCTTGTTGATTACATTTAGTATTGCATCTTTTTGACGGCATATTATTATTGAATACACATCGGTGTATACACATTTATCCTATTTTTGTTTATTGTATCGAATGACGAGACGTGCATCCCGTTCGCCTGATGATAAGCGATACGACCACCCATAAACAGTAGCTACACCATCCAGCACCTTGACTTACAAAGTACTGTGTGGCATTCCACTGCGCTCGTCATCCTGAGACATAAGATGTTAAGTCTCATTATGTAAAGTAGTTACACTGGCTACAACGTCGTTCAAACCGAAACACAACAGTGCATGCACATTGCTGCTTGGCGGTAGAAATAGATATTGCGGTGGTACCCACCCAGAAGGACTCTTACATATGAGAGACCTACCACCAGTATAATTGGATTTGACAAAAACACTAATTAAAGTGTAATGCAGTATCATAAAATTCTCTTGTATCTTTTACTGATGTGATATTATTAAAATTTAGTTCGAAATATTACATTCAATTCATATAATAAAAACATAATTTTCGTAAAAGGGTGTTAAAACAGCTAGAATTATTATTTACACTTTTATTTATAAACTTTCTACAAATACATTTCACAAAAATAACTCTACATAAAATTCACGGCTTTCGCTGAAAGTTGGGATTTAACGAAAAATAGATGCATATTTAATTGAAAGAGTTATAATATTGCAAATGCACATTTTTTTTCACAACAAGTCTTTGCTATAGCATAAGCCTCCCCTGAAGTTGTCTAGATCAACCTTTACAAATGGCTTCAACTATAAACCACAGAAAAAAATACTAACTTCAACTATAGACCTTGTTAATCTCTGCACTACCCTAAGCTTGACTGGGAGAGAATGCCTACGGCATCAACTCCGCCTTTATACATTTGTATATGAAGTGCTTAAATAAATAAATAAACCACCGAATAAAATGCTATCGCCCGGACAGGGACTTGAACCCTGGACCCTTGGATTAAAAGTCCAAAGCTCTACGGACTGAGCTATTCGGGCTATGGGACTCTACTCCTGATAACAGGATGTAATACGGTCATAATATTCTGTTTGTAAAGCTATTTAATTTAATATACGTTACAAGATTACGGGCCGATTTCTCTGTTTGCTGATAAACACCATCTGTCGTAACTCGCTGTTAATGGTCTGCAATATCACATTTTCGTTATCTTTAAAAATGTTTGGATGCTCTTGGAATAATTTCATAATATCATTTTATTTCACCCGCATGAATAGTTTTTCCCGCTACAAAAAAATCTTAATTAGTGTAACGACATATAGCACTATCTTTTTTTTTGCATTGAATGACGAGACGAGTATGCCGTTCGCCTGATGGTAAGCGATACGACCTACCATAAAAAGTAGCAACACCATCCAGCACCTTGACTTACAAAGTACTGTGTGGCATTCTACTGCGCTCGTCATCCTAAGACATAAGATGTTAAGTCTCATTATGTCCAGTAGTTACACTGGCTACAAAGTCCTTCACTTATCTATACTCCGCCAGCGCCATCTATTTAAAAATCAGATTAGACGTGAGCAAATTACCAAGATAAAAAGGCTATTTATTATGTTAATCCAGGATATGGTCTAACCATTTCCAAAATTTTATTCGAATCCGTTCGGCGTTACTGGGTTTACTTCAACAAACATTCATACGTATTTATATTAATATTAGTAGGAATAAAAATATTTTAATATAATAATGTTTTTATATAATAGAGAGTAAAAAATTGACTGAATGAAAACCATAGTAAAAGAATAGGTGGTGCCCTTTGTGTAAAAAACCTGAATATATCGGTAAATATTATATTTAATTCGCGGCGGGTTTTTATACATCAATGCTCGAGGCGAATCTTATTTTATACGGCTCAAACATCGTATCCTTTTTTTAATGCAGGAATTGTCAAGAATCGATCTACAATATACAGGGGACTTATAATATTTCGTACTAGTTAAAGAATAAATTCAAAATGTAAGCCGCCCGAACAGGGACTTGAACCCTGGACCCTTGGATTAAAAGTCCAATGCTCTACCGACTGAGCTATCCGGGCTATATGCTCTCTGGACAAATAAGTGCTATAAAAAGTAATTTGTTTCATACTATCAATAAAATAATCCATTTCAAGTTGTTACCAAAAATAGATGAATATTTTTCGATAACTACTAAAATTCAATAAATTGGTATTATGTTTGCTTACGCGTACGCATGCTCACGCCTTTTATCCCCGAAGAGGTAAGCAGAGGCGCAACTAGTGCACCCACTTTTCGCCAAGCGTATTCCGTCCCATGATGTGATAGGGGGCGAGCCTATCGCCATATCGGGCACAAATTTCAGACTCCGGGCTGATACTGAATAGAAAAATCCAATATCACTTTGCCCGACCCGGGGATCGAGCCCGAGACCTCAGCCTTGCAGTCGTACCGTAATACAACTACGCCACCGAGGCAGTATTATGTTTGACCAAGCTTAAAGTAGATTTTTATGACTTTATTTAAAATATTATGCCGGATAGTGGTTTTATTTACGTATTTACTTTTTATTTGTTGATGTTTAACAAGTATTTTATAGAACATTGTTCTGATAACCTTTTAACATAAATTATTAAATAACACCAACTTCATAATTATCATATTACTAGCTTTTGTCCGCGGCTTCGCCCGCAACAAAGTGTTTTTAATGGATAAAAGTCCCGCTATACATTTTCCCGGGTTAAAGAGTAGCCTAAAATCTTCCCAAGGTTTCGAACTATCTCTATACTAAATTTCATCGAAACCCTATCGGTAGTTTTCGACTTTATCGCGTACAAACTTTGCCTCCCCTTTTTACCCCCTTAGGGGTTGAATTTCGCTAAATCCCCTCTTAGTGAGTATCTACGTCCTAAAAGGAACCCCCATGCAAAATTTGAGACTCCTAGCACTTGTAGTTTCTGAGATTTCGTGATGAGTGAGTGTGGAGTGACCTTACGCTTTTATATTATAGGTGTAAGCATACATCCTTTTATTTATTTAATCCGTCATCGCCCAGCTATATATAGCTATAAGCTAATTTCCTTATATAAATGGACACCGGTGTCCACCGCGGGCGTTGACGGGTTAAATTTGTAGTTCTATAGCATTTTACTATGAACTCTAACGAGGTAGTACTATGTGACGTTAGTTATTAATCTCCTGTATGCTGCGAGAGGCCGCCACGCTTCTGTGTTTTTGTCACCAGCAGTTCTATGAATACCATGATCTGTATAATTCAAAGTTCTCGGTATAATGCCATCCACGATGACGCGCCGCACTAATTTCCCTAACAGCTTATAGTGCATGCAATGTGGTGCTTTGGTTTCTCTAGTTATAAATGAAAAACGTTTCATATTTTACTAAGCAGGTGCGATCATTGGAGATGTCCGAAGGAAACAGCGACATTTCTTAAATGTCTACTTTAGTTGAAAGTTGCATACCGCTGACAGAAGACGCGCAAGCGACTTATTAAGAACTTTAAAGTGGTCGAGCTTATAGTTTTCTGATTGTACCTTTGCCATGTGTTTTAGTTCTGTAGATACTCACTTATTATCTATATTGACTGCCTCGGTGGCGTAGTTGTATTGCATATACGTTCAAATCCCGGGTCTAAAAAATTACTCAGTCCAGGTCAGAGTCAGGAAGTTGGCGGTGTGATACCCCCGTGCCTTTGAAAGTACGTAAAGCCGTTGGTCCTGCGCCTGATCTCCTTCCAGTCATGTAGGATTGCCATCTTATCGGACTAGGAGAGTGAAGAAATAGTGAGTGCAATTGTGTATTGCGCACACACATGTGCACTATAATATCTCCTGCGTACTTGTCTGATCTTCGTTGAGATGGGCCGCCGTAGCTGAAATCGGCTAGGAAGGGATTAAATTATTATCTATGAGTACACACACAACCTAGGATGAATAATCAAAGTCCTCTTACGCGAAACCTCCGCTCATAAATTGTTGGAGCGCATCGTGGTTGGCATTATCTACAAACATGTTTAAAAATTATCATCATAGCGATTGACTCGCTCTTCTTATTTAGACAAATAAACGTGTTCTCTTGTTCATGTGTGCCTACCTCTCAATGGCAAAAGAACTTATTTATATTTTGCATAAGTATTTTTTTCATGTAAATCTTTATTACGCAATTTGCATATTATCTTAACGAGGAAACCTTTTCCCTCTTAACGAAGCACTTCGCACGAATTTTACATGGCAGGTGTCAGTTGATAAGTGTCGGAAAGCGTAGGCCGCCACGCTCTTGATGACAAAGTGCCATTCTGCGTATTCCTGTTTTGTGTGGTCATAATACACAGAAATGGCAGTATAGATTACAGTGGGGAGAATATAGCCGGGATACGTAATCCTCCTAGCCAGTTTCGGCCACGGCGGCCAATCTCAATGGAGATCAGCCAGGTATCCAGGAAATATTATAGTGCACAAGTGTGTGCGCAATACACAGGTGCACTCACTATTCCTTCACTCTCGTAGTCCGGATAGCTCAGTCGGTAGAGCATTGGACTTTTAATCCTAGGGTCCAGGGTTCAAGTCCCTGTCTGGGCGCGTGAAATTTTTGGATGAATTGCTACATATCTATTTACTTATAATACGGATTTAAGCCTGTTAACAAGGAAAAAGTCTCAGCCCCGATCAGTCATTGAAACATTTTACATTAGACTCTACTTTTAATCCAAGGGTTTTTTTTCTCCTACATAATACACACATCTAGAATATAGATAACATATTAAACAAACAAACAAACAAGCAAACAGACAATTCTGTTACTTTCAGTGTCACTTCTACATTGAAAGTACGATACGCACAGTCAAACCGTATTGTGTCGATTTGAACGCACACATGAACAAATCTTCGACGTTTACGCACGCTAATATGATCCTATAAATGTGTGCATGACCACTTGATTTTATACCTTTGACAAAAGGAAGGAAGATACAAGCCGCGTCCTTTATGTTGTCCAAGATTCTATCAGATCAAAGGTACCTAGTTTCTCTATAATTCACAGCTCTCTGATGTCTATCCAGACTCGTGATTCAAAGACGCCATTAGTAAGTATGTTTTTGCTCATGACCTTTGTTTCCAGATCATTTCTCAAACGAGTCCGCTCTCGAGGTGGATTCTTTGTTTTTACGGCAAACGACATCTTCAGTTATATGGAAGACCTTCTTGGCGTTTTGTTTAATTTTATTTTGTGATTAATTTTCGAAAGTCAAATACTTAGAAATAGATATCTTCCAAATAACAAGGTAAGATCGAGGTCTTAACGTAGAAAAGCGCCTTTTGAGGTAGTAAAACATTAGCAATTATTTTCGAATTTTGAGTAATTCCCATCATCTATCGGTATTGCAAAAAAAACTTGTTCATGAAAGGACATGTCTAAATATGGGCTTAAAATTCTAACCAAGATACTTTATATATCTTAATATATATAAATCTCGTGTCACAATGTTTGTCCTCAATGGACTCCTAAACCACTTAACCGATTATAATAAAATTCGCACACCATGTGCAGTTCGATCCAACTTGAGAGATAGGATAGTTTAAATCTCAAATTATAGTCGCAATTTTAATTTATTGCTAATTATTTGTCTGTTATTATTTGACAGTCACAACACGAGTTAACTCCAAATGATTCTAACAGATGTCGATACCTTTCGACTGGGTTGAGTAAGTAATCAATAGATGGCGCTGCTATGGTAAATCTACGAACGTGTCATATAAGCTACGATACCTTTCGACTGGGTTGAGTAAGTAATCAATAGATGGCGCTGCTATGGTAAATCTACGAACGTGTCATATAAGCTACGGGTAGATTATGTATACTTTTTATACCGGGAAAATATAAAGCGGGACTTTTATACCGGGAAAACTCATTCACGCGGGCGGAGCCGCGGGCAAAAGCTAGTATACTATAATTATATATTTGGATAGTACTCTCTAAAACTAGGCATTTGCAATCAATCGTATAATTTTAAAGTAATCCAATTTTAAGATCTATGTAATTTTATTTTGATTAAAAAATTCATTTAAAATAAACGTTATTAAAAAAGTTATAAATGGAGGGGACTAAAAATATTTTTTTAGTGGATCTAAGATCCACATTTTTGTCCCTTTAATATCCATAAACTTTGAGCCTAGTTAGATTTTGAGGCCCAGCACCCATACAAAAAGCCACAACATCTTTAAAAAAATATTTACAAATCTCAGCGCTGTGGTGAAGTAATAAAGCTATAGTGGTTTCATGTTTTTATCAAAATGTAACCCGCCCGAACAGGGACTTGAACCCTGGACCCTTGGATTAAAAGTCCAATGCTCTACCGACTGAGCTATCCGGGCTGTAATAACATACTCAAAAATATAAATGTTATCTTGCATTTTGAGTTCGCTTACCTGAAATGCTCTTGCCTACAATCAGTAGCATCACTACCATGAAATTCTATTTACAAAGTGATATGTACCACAACAAGTCTCATAAAGTCCAATAAATTCCCTATCTTTAATATTTTCTAAAAAGGCACAATTTTATTTACTCATAAATTATATTATTTAACGAACTATTAATTTGGACAGTTTGTATAATTTAATTTAATTTAATTTAGACAATAATTTATTATGATACAATTATTTAAATCTAATAGATTCCATACATTTGACGATAAAACTAAACATTCAACTCTAAAAAGATAAAGTTATTCAGCATTCTAAATTCAAAATCGTCGGCCATATTGAAATCTTTAAAAATGGGTACGAGTCCGCAACAAAAGTTTGCCAGCCATAAGATATTAGTAACCTCCATTAATCTCCTCTTTTGCGTAAAATAAAATTGTTTGAGGCAAATGAGAGAGGCTTAAGTGCCTAAATAAAGTCATTTACCATTAAACAAAAGCCGAGAAGAAACACAAATCCCGACGCTATAAATCTTCTCAAAATAAGAGAGTTAAAAAAGAATACAGTTGTGCTGCGGATTCGGTGTTTTATATTTATATTTTTTAAAGTGTCAACACTGAGATGCTCGTTACAGATATACTTTTTTATTTCGAAAGACCGCAATGAAAACTGTGATCTCTATTATTTTAATACGTGATGAGTAAGTAATTCTTTCTGCCTTTAAACACTATTAATAACACCAAGAGAACAAATAATCGTCTATATTGTGTATTAAGACGTATTGCTATTATATAGAATTGCTTACGGCTCTATTCGCAAGTTTTTCTGGTGTAAAAGTGAAATAGCAAGTCATATAATATTCTGCTCAAGGGCGTCATTCAAAATTTTTGAAAGTTTTATTAAATCGGGTGGTTCCGGAGATTAACCCCCAAAAATACATTCACCTATTTTGTTTTTGTTTGTCTTGCTTCCGAATCAGCTCACGCAAGCTCACTCAATTCCCGGGATAAAAACCACAACCGGGGCATTTTCTCCAGAGACTGGCGTATCCAAAAAACATACAACCTTTTGAGCTATAGATTATTTTAGAATAAATTTTTCACGGCTTGATATTATGAAATATTTTTTTCCCCTAGAATATTCTACGAATCTTACAAGGTTTTTAGGATTAAAAGTTAATCTAGTTCCGTCTCTCTGGAGTAAAGTTATACGAAAAGTTTTAGATTGTAAGTCGCGTTCCATCCTTAATAAAGCGCCATCTTGCGGCACATGGATGACCTACTTTAGCTTGGAATGAAACTGGGTCAACGACCGGACTTTTTTAATGCCTCTCAGAATTCTATACGGACACATCCACGGGCAAAGAGTAGTTCGAACCATTTTGTCTTGACTTGACGGCAAATAAATCATTTTTTTTTTATTTAGTATACTGGAATCAGAAGAAAATGATTGCAAGGGCTTCTAGTAAATACACAAAAGTAATTAACAGCTTTTTTTCTATAATAGCCCAGTCGTACCAACCCCTTGTACAAAAAACTGGCCTCAATGGCTCTACCTCAGACTTTCTTGCGCTTTTAAATCGAAAGTGTTGAAAGTAAATGTCGTTAATAAATTATAATGAAAGAGAGAGAAAATTAAACCCGCTAGTTGAATTTTTAAAAGTTTAAATGCATCAAGTAAGTCAATTTAAGTTTTTCTTGCCGATATAATGAAGACGGATCTAGGGAAGCGAAAGGGTGGACGCGAACTTTTTTTTTTTTTTTTTTTTTTATCGCGGGGAAAAAACGCGTTATCGCTACCACCACTGTGGGGTGAGTGGAATGGTTATGTTGGTTTCACCGATCTTACGGCCCAATGTCGACACTCGGGAGTATAACATCATCCGAGCGAGCATTGGACCGAGTCCCTAACACTATGTACATCCTACATCGGCATACCAACCAAAACCCGCGGTGGCCTTCTTCGGCGCATACGGGACGGCCCCGGGGTATCTTGTTGCACGAAGATAGCTGCACGGAACCGTCCCTGCGCGTTGCCGCATTACGGCCCCTCTCTAAATGAGGGGGCTAAGAAGCCCCCGACCTCCAAAGCACGCCTTTGGCGTCTACGACTGCAGGAGACCGACCACCCGCAATGTCGTCCACCTCGGAGTCGCATAAATTGGAGAAGCAGCCCCCCACTGCTCGCCCCGCGACTCTCTCAAACCCCATTTAGTCGCCTCTTACGACAGGCAGGGGATGCCGTGGCGGAATTCTCTAGATGCCCCCAAACCACAGGGCACAGGGTGGACGCGAACTTATCTTGAGTTAAGTTAACCTTATTAGGTTTTTTTCCAGCTATTATAAAAAGGGCCTGTTTCACAAGTTTTAAGTAAATTTTATTTGACAGTTACCGTATTAAACAGCTAATGTAGATAGTACCCATTTATCACCATTTATTTGGGATCATAGATTAGAGTGTGATTTTTGCATTTGGTCGGCTTATACATTTATTTGAAAGAAAGAAAGAAATATATTTGTTTGTAACAAGCAAGATTACAAAATAATCACTCAGCACACTTAAATTAAATTTTCTCGTTACAAAAACGATCCCAGCTCAGCATAAGCTGGTATTTGACAAGTAGCATTTACTCTAAAGTTGTGAAACAGGCCTTAAATATATTTATCTTCTGACACATTTGATGATAAAGTCCAAATAAGTAAGTGACAACGAACGTTGCGTTCTTCGTCGCTCGTGACAATTACACCTTCGTTATTAATAGTTCAGTGATCGATAGCCTAGTTGGGAATGAAACGGTCAGCTGAGAAGAATGTCCGCAGGTTCAAAATTAAACCACACAACTTTGACTTTTCGAAGTTATGAATGTATTGTTTATCATTTATCAATTGCTTTAACGGTGAAGACAACCCACATAGCTGAAAATTCCCCATAACAATTTCGGGAGTATGTAAAGTCTGCCAACCGGTACTAGGCCAGCGTGAAGAACTAAGGCCTAAACCCTCTCAGTTGTAGACTAGGTCCGTGTTCAGCAGTAGGCAATATATAATACAGGGCTGGTATCACTTAATAGTTCGGATGTCATAGCTTCTTAGTATGGGCAGCCATAATGCAAACATTAGTCGAGCGGATTTCTCATTTCATTATTCATTTGTTTAATTGCTTAATTGTACGCCAATTAAGTAGAACTCTACCAAAGCGAACTTATAGTTATACATATAATGCACTAAGCCAACTAGGCTATCTAAAATGCAATCGCATTTTTAAATCTAAGTTGGCTTCGCCAGCCACATTCGGGCGCACTCCACAGTATACCCAGGTGTCGCCTTCGATGGATACGTCATAGAGGACATCATTTGTATAAGCTGATTTGCTTCATGAGCTATATTTTGTAAAGACCACCGTATGCAAGGTGTTAAAAACCGGCATATTGGCACATGTAAGTGTCACGTTCCCGGATCAGCTTGTGTATATTCGGCTCAAAAGGTCGGTATAATAGGGTAGTCGACTACTTTTTTTTAAATAGAATTATGGAAAATGTATGCTATCCAAAATCAGTAAGTTATAAAGCTTTGAAATTTGGTGGAAGGGGTAGCTGTCAAATAACAGTAATACTAGGTTGTGGCGTCACCAAGCGCCGTCGGCCATAACGCTGCCTGCGTGCGAAAGAGATAGTGCGATATTCCCGCCACGCTCCCACTTTTGCTCACAAGAATATTTTAAAATTGAATAACTGCTTTATTTTTCAATGGATTTTGATGCTGATTTCACAGAAGAATGTCTTTTTCGTATTATTTTCTGCTACATCTAAAATAATGTACAAAATTAAACATACGAAACTACCGTATTGTGTCCACTGGCTAGGGAGTAATCATCTTTCGTCCGTCCACATTCTAACTGGACCCCACCACAAATTATAGGTTGTACCCCACTCCGCTTTCTATTAGGTGCATTTGGGTCACTATTCCGTACCCTTAAAAAACTATTCAATATAAACTGTAGCAACTTCGAATTTTGTTTGAAATATAAGGCGCAGTCATCGCCACATTGAATTCGTTCCCGACATGACGTCATCAAGTTCAAGGTGATGATTATGATTGAGTGGTGCCATCACTCGACGACACGCGATATTACACCGATATTGATTGATAGTACGACGTGAATAGTGCTCGAAGGAGCGTTGGAAGGATATGAGGTGACTCCTCTTACAATTCATAATTAGGTTAAGGCAGTAGAAGTTATTTTTAGCGATAAGATCGCACTCGAACGGGTATCTTACTGAACTGAATTCCTCGCCTTCCTAAATTAGGAGGCTCCTTTTTAAGCCATTGACGATCTGTACTCATCGTTCGCTTGAAATAAGAAACATAAGTAATTATCTAAAAACAAGACCCACAGACCTTATATCACAGCATTGCACAATGCTTCTCTTCGCATGGATGTACATGTTTCATCAGTAAATTCGTTCCTCTTGAATAGACCTCACCTCCTTCGAAGCTAAATCTTGTAGAAAATATGTTTACGCATACATCTCCCGACGTGTACAGCCTTTATAAATTTTAACGTCACCCGTAAAATCGTCTGCTATTTTTATGTGTATAGATTTAATGTATTGGCTGTCTGTGTCTATGTTATGCGGGGCTTATGCCTAGAATCTGGTTGTATTTTAAACATGAAATGCGTGTGTTATTTTAATAAAGACAGTAAGTACACTCAATTAAATCTTCATTCAAAAAAGTAGATTAAGAACTCTATGAGTTATGCCTCAGTTTGTTTTTTTTTTATTTCTACTGAATGACGAGACGATCATGCCACTCGCCTGATGGTAAGCGATACGATCGCCCATAAACAGTAGCAACACCACACAGAACTTTTAAGTACAAAGTACTGCGTGGCACTCCACTGGGCTCGTCACCCTGAAACATTACATGATAAGTCTCATATTGCCCAGTTATTACGCTGGCTACAATGTCCTTTAAACCAGAACACAGCAGTGCATGCATACTGCTGCTTGGAAGTACAAGACTTGCTGTGGTACCCTCCCAAACGGTCCCTCGCATTCGAGAAACCTACCACCAATAAATTATTTGATTGAATACTTGAGGTTTATTGGCATTTTTGAAAATCGAACTTAACTACGTATTTAATGCTCACAGAATCTCTTTACCAATGAATGATATTCAAAATATTCCAAGTCTCATAATAGGAGAGCTGGTACACCCTAGCTTAAGAGTATTAAACATCCTCAATGTTTGGTTGTTATTACATACTAACATTCTATCCGCAATCAATCATTACTGAGAAAGTTTAGAGCGGAAGAAATTCTTTAACTGCAAGAAAATTATGTTTACCTCATGAAAAATATTTTAAGTTTGAAGGGTATTGATGGCTTTTAGTTTCAAGTTTGTATAGAGTGGAAATGTAGTTGAGTTTATTTTTAATTTGGGAATAAGTTTTATGGCTTCATATTTATGGACGATATTCCTTTATAATACTTTTAAAACACATTATAGTAATAATATTTTTCAAATTTCTGAATATTCTGTATGCGATGGATAATGATAATAATAATAATCGACTGCCTCGGTGGCGTAGTTGTATTACGGTACGACTGAAATCCCCGTTTCGATCCTCGGGTCGGGCATAGTGATATTGGATTTGTCTAGAATTCAGTATCCGCCCGGAGTCTAAAATTTGTGCCCGATATGGCGATAGGCTCGCCCCCTATCACATCATGGGACGGAATATGCTCTGCGAAAAGTGGGTGCACTAAGTTGCGCCTCTGCCTACTCCTTCGTAAAAAGGCGTGAGTGTGTGTGTGTGTGTGTGTGCAATGGTTTATATTAGTGCCAACTGCAAATGTAATTTTTATAGCGCAGTTCAATCATCAAGTATATTAAATATTTTTTGTATACTTAATTGTAAAATGTAGATAGGTATTGTAACTATAACTTTTCAGACGAGGAACACCTTAGTCCGCCCGTGACCATGCGCTGCAGTCTTCGAAGCGACGGGAGTGAAATTATTTGCATAAAAACCGCGAAAAGAGAGCATTAAGTAGTTTATTTCATTACATCTTTAAGTATGTTGATCACCTAAAATTAGGGTGAATACAACAATATCAGAATCATGGACGCCGATCTTTATGAAGAGAATAGATTAAGAAGAGAAGTTAGTTATTTTGACTTCCGTAAATCTCTCTCAACATAGCAAGTTGCACTTTACAATGTTTTCAATGTGGCTCTGCCCCGGTTGGTACAGCGTGGCTCTAGTAGTTTAGAAAGCAGTCTACCACTGTATAAGTTTATATTAAATTGATTAGTATACTAGAATGATAGAAGACTAACGAAGAAGATAAGATTTATATCTATTTATAAGGCCAGTGTGGTTGGAAGAGCCGGTAGGAGTCGACCATATATATAGGATTATTTTATACACATTTCGTAATTGTCCTATAACTTGAGTTGAATTTCAAAAAGCGCCATAAAAGTTCTATGTTAATAAAAATTATTTAACAAATACCTTCTGCTTGCGGCTCCACCCGCGTTAAAAAGATTTTCCGGGATAAAAGTCCCGTTTTATATTTTCCCGGGATAAAAAGTTGCCTGTGTTTTAATCCAGGACATGATCTACCCGTCTGCCAAATTTCATCGAAATCCGTTCTGTAGTTTTTGCGTGAAAGAGTAACAAACATACTTTCATACATTCTTACAAATTTTCGCGTTTTTATAATATTAGTAGGTTTTACAATTTTTTTTTAAATAAAGGTACATTGTTCCTACATTTGTTATCAAAAACCTTACAGACCATCACTCTACTATCAACTTTATATTGAAAATTGGTTGCGTGTCTGTGTAAACGTCAAACGGATTCCTGTTAGCGTACGCCGCCATTTAATCCTTTGTAGTGAATGTACGACAAGTTAATAGAACGTGGCATGTGGAGTGGGTATTCAATTAAATGTTAGCTATTCGTTATCTTTTGGTAGAATCGATGGCGTAAATCGATTGTAGTGTAATATCGACTTAAAAATCGATTTTATATTTATACTTAAGTGGTGTGGAAGGTTATGTCATCGTACAGCAAGCCATTCTGAGAGCAAGCCCATATGAAGAAGTGGTAAAAAGAATGCCAATTACTATATGTCAAACTTTGATTAATTATATTATACCTAGATAGACACTGAACGTTTCAACGCGTCGAACAAAATAGAGGCGAACAGTTCCCACTAAATGAGTTCGAGTGAATTTAAATTGTGTTGTTTTTCATGGATATAATTTTCTCCCCGTTTGAATAGAAACCATGTAATAACTGGTATTATTATGCGCACACACAAGGATACGCAGAATCATGCATCGATAGCGTATGACACAGCTGTCACGCATACTAGCTTAAGAAAAGTTGGCCTGTTTGTTTTAGTTTCATTGCATGCGTGCTATCTAGGTATATAATTAATCAAAGTTGTCAAAATTATTTTAGTATCAAAATTTGACATTGGCAGAATCATCGCGAATGCGGGGACGCCATACAAAAACAAATCGCTCACTAAACTCATTTTATCAATCTTGTTTAAAGGCATTTATAAAAATGGTTTTTGGAAGAATTCGTGCGCCAGTAATCGGCGCAGACACGAATGCCGAGTGTTCGTGATTTATCATCGGAGTTTTCGTGGCTAAATGTAATTTCTGCAGCCTTTCTATTAACGCTGCGCTGGGACGCGTGTTTACAGTTATTGGCGGAAGTTTGTATACATTTTTATTGGCTTGATTGCGGTATTGAAGTTAACTTAAATAGAGAAAGAAACACATACATAGTTATTGATATAGTAATGTAATTTAGACGCAGTTAAAACCGTAGAAATGAGCATTGTGCAAGGACTGATGTGTTCTGTTTTAAAGGATATTGTAGCCAGTGATCCAATTACTGGGCATTATAAGACTAAAAAAATTATGTCAGTCAGGTTGGTTTAATATTGCAGCAAGGAGCTGAATGAGGGTTCCCAATGTTGGCACAGTACGTATAATGATTTCAAAGTTGTCATTTTTTTATGTACAGTCAGAAAAGTGTATGCACGATCACCTTAAGGTTCTAAATAAGTCGCTTGCGCGTCGTCTGTCAGCAACATGCAACTTACAACTAAATTAGTCAAGAAGAGTTATCTGCTGTTTCCTTTGTACTTCCCCGAAACTATCGCACCTGCTTGGTAAAATACGAGAAATGAGCGTTTTATCTTGAGAAAGTGTACAAGTTATACTGTATTGTCCTAATAATAAAACTTTCATTCTTCTTTTTTATGTCAACGGGTGACGAACCCAGTAGTTTGTGATTTAAAGATCTGGTTAGTGTTGCTAATGTTTTTTTTTTATTGCATCGAATGACGAGACGAGCCTCCCGTTGCCTGATGGTGAGCGATACGACCACCCATAAACAGTAGCAACACCATCCAGTACCTTGACTTACAAAGTACTGTGTGGCATTCCACTGCGCTCGTCATCCTGAGACATAAGCTGTTAAGTCTCATTATGTCCAGTAGTTATACTGGCTACAATGTCCTTCAGACCGGAACACAACAGTGCATGCATACTGCTGCTTGGCGGTAGAAATAGACATTGCGGTGGCACCCACCCAGACGCACTCTTACATATGAGAGACCTACCACCAGTAAGTGCCCAGTTTATGGGTAGTTTGTGTTTGCTTACTATCAGGCGAGAGGATTGCTAGTCACGTTATTCTGAAAAAAAAACCTTGTACTTTGTAATATAATATGAACGGTGTATTTTAATATTCTCATGATTCACTACCTCTTTACAGCTTATCATAGGAAAACACATCACATCATTAAAAACTAAAAACCAAGATTCAAGTTAAAATGCTAAGGAATAAAGGCGCGTTAAAACGTAAATGCAAGGAAAAGGCGTAATGCGAAAGGAATTAATGAAAGGAGCCAAGAACCAGGCCAGATCAGTGTGGTGGAGAAAAAATAAATTTTACAAGAGTTTGTTAAATTAAATGCGGCGAGCGGCGATTAAACGTCAATGCGAGACGGGCGGTGTGCGGTATTAAATGAAATCCCGTGGCTTACCACACTGCGCTTAAAAAACTAAACCGTGGTCTGCGGAGGTTTAGTTTTCAGCTAGTTTTTGAACGCCTCTTATAAGTCATTTTTGAAATTGGAATATTGTGTATTTTTTTTACGAATTAGTTTTGAATTTGGAATAACGCCACATCTTTAATTTAATAAAAAACCGAGTGTCCTTTAGACCACACGACTGAAGTAAAACTTCTTTAGCTCCATCTATATGTATGTATAGTATATACATACATTATAATATTTTATACATTTTCTCACCATGCTTTCACCAGCTTACTCCCCAAGTCAAGCGTGCGCGTTCGCCTCGCCCAATCACACTTTTCGGAACGCTCTCGTCACGCATTCACCAGCTTACTCCCCAAGTCAAGCGTGCGTAAAGAAGTTTTACTTCAATGCCCTCCCGACCCCCATGACAGTTCCGGCCCGGGTGCCGATGTAAACAACCCGAACTGATAGGATTAGGAAAAATCCTTCCCCCCCACTAATCGTTGAATGTCTCATTCTCCCCTCAGCGACCGTCCTGAGCCGAGGTTCGTAACCCGTTAGTGGGTTGCCCTCAGCATGGTTGCTTAAATTCAGGGTTGCGAGCGCGCCAGCGTTCACCCTAAAGTCCGGTGTGGCCAGAAAAGCCGACCCTCGTCAGGCTACTGGCAGAATAGTCAGGGACAAAAAAAAAAAATATATAATATATTGACATATTATTTTATGATGAATAAGGTTCAAAATCAAAATGCAACTTGTTACGAGCTGGCCCGTGGCCATAATCAATATAATAAAACATGATTATGTACTGCAAAATAGGAGGCGAGAAGTTACATAAATAATTTACCTACCTGTTATGTTTCATTGACTATATTTTATAAATCATTTTATCCTTCCTTTGCTCATAGGATTTCTCTGTATTTCAGATCTTACAGCGAACTGAGCCTAATTAGACTTTAAATTCTTTGAAATTATTGTGGAGAACTCTATTATGACAATTTTCTCATTTTCAGTGTTCAAGCGAAGCGTAATCAACTAAAATGAATAGAAATGAACCAAAAAGTAACAAAGATAAAATTCATAAAGTCTATTTAAAAAATCGCAATGTCAGCTAATTTTCTCTAATTTAAAATACTATTCAATATCCTAGCGAACGTCCCGTTGCGCAGTAATTGCAACATTCACTTCCATAATATCGGCTTGTGTTTGCTTTTTATGAAAAAGCTAATTTAATTCCTTCGCCATAATCGAGTTTGCTACGAGGAAATTACTGTAAAAACGAGAAAATAAGGAAA
The DNA here is from genome assembly GCA_947568825.1 of Sphinx pinastri. Classification (NCBI taxonomy): domain Eukaryota; kingdom Metazoa; phylum Arthropoda; class Insecta; order Lepidoptera; family Sphingidae; genus Sphinx; species Sphinx pinastri. Next base: position 2,645,913 of record OX387617.1, read on the forward strand.
GTCTCCGTCATATTGAACTAGCTTACCTCCCAGTCTCACTTGGTCTTTTTGCAGCTTCGATAAAAGCGCATTGAAATAAATACCGATGGTGATTACTAAATTTCAAAACGAACCTAATCTTTTTTAACCGACTTCAAAAAAGGAGGTTCTGTATTCGATCCGTATGTATGTATGTATGTAAATTTGTATGGCCGCGAGTTTCTCAAAAACCGATCCGATTTGAATGGGGCTTTTGTTATTCAAATGTATATTTTTCAGAAAAGGTTTTAGTATAAAATTCATACTTTACTTAACATGTTTACGGTCAAATTATCTTTAAAATTACTCAGCATTATCCTTAAATAAAATCTAACCTGCTCATAAATTCTGAGAGAAATGTATAAGCCCACCAAATACATAAGGCAGACTGCAATCTAGGCTCTCAAATAAATGGTAATAATATAAGTACTATCTACATTAGCTGTATAATACAACTAAAATAAAATTTAAGTACCTACTTGAAACTTGTGAATCAAGAAAGTACGGTTTACATATCTCAGCAATAGCCTGAACCCCACATTGAAATGTAATTATATCACGGCAACAAAATATTTTGCAATTAGATTTCTATAATTTACTATTGGTTTTTTTTTATGGAATGAAATGACGAGACGAGCATGCCGTTCGCCTAATTGTAAGCGATACGACCACCCATAAACAGTATCAACACCATCCAGCACCTTGACTTACAAAATACTGTGTGGCATTCCACTGCGCTCGTCATCCTGAGACATAAGATGTTAAGTCTCACTATGTCCTGTAGTTACACTGGCTACAATGTCCTTCAAACCGAAACACAACAGTGTATGCACACTGCTGCTTGGCGGTAGAAATAGACATTGCAGTGGTACCCACCCAGACGCACTCTTACATATGAGAGACCTACCACCAGCAAAGCAAAAGTCTAGCAGCTCTGTCTAGAATAACTTTCTCGGTATATAGGTCAGTATTTTTCTGACATAACAACTATCTTATATGTTAATCCAGGTCATGATCTTTATATGCCAAACATACAATCCGTTCATCATCATCATCAGCCACATGCACTCCTCTGCTGAACATAGGCCTCCCCTAAAGATTCTAGGCGGATCTGTCAAAAGCGGCCTGTATCCAGCGTGTCCCTGCGACCTTTATTAAGTCGTCTGTCCACCTAGCAGGAAAAGCGATTACACTGCGTTAAGCGGTTTCTATTTACTTCTAGTTAGAATCTCTTACAAACATGTTCACAAACTGTAAACTATATTATGATTAGAATATAGTTTAATATCCTTTGTCAGAATGTGCGAACAAATTTTAACTATGCTAAAGTTGCCAAGCTGACGCCTGGAGTGCTGGAACGTCGCTGCCATTTCACTGGCAACTGCGGAAAATACATTATAACATATTTTAACTGGCGGAATATTTCAAGCCATTTTAGTGTAAAACTAATAGGAATAGAGATTTTTATTTTAAAAAATATATTTGCGAGCCAATCAATACTCGGATCTTACTTAATAAACTATCGATAAAATAATCAAATTATAACTTTATTTTTGGATGGAACATAGTGTTTAACGATTATGAAAAAAGTTGGATACAATTTTATATCGATTAATTCGATTATGAAAAAGGGTTTATTCGATCAACGAAGTAAAAAAAATGCATTACTATTAACTAGTTTTAATACTTTACGGCCTTATTAATACATTTGTTTATGTCTATCATAGTTATACAATGTTTTGTCTCGCTTCCTTTGACGTTAAATGTTACGAGACAGAGCAAGACAAAACACTGTATACCTAATACAAACGTATACAACGTTTATTAATAAGGCAGGTTATAAAGGTTGGTACTGAATCAGAGTTATTATGGTACAAAAACACGTGTTAATAGAAAAGTTTATCTAGTGAACTATGAATTTTCCTTAAAACAAGCAAATAATCCAGAACTCGGAACTCCAAAGCGCTTTACATATTGCGTTCGTTAACCTGCAACAGAATACTTTTTAAAATTCTAGACATAAATATAGGAAGTACGTTAATAATAATTATTAATTTAAACATACGTAAGCTGTAAATATCATAATTCTCATTACTCTTGTAAAGTAATATCTTCAAATACAAATTCTAAAATACAGACAAATAAGCCAACACCGCTTCATCAAAGAGCGCAAATTAACGATCCTTTGCTAATGACTGCGGCGGCTGAATATTCTGCCCGTGTATGACGCACAAATGTATGTTTCATCACATTTGTAATGGCCCACCATTTATTGTAAGCTGGGACGGATTTAGTAAGTAATTAAAGGTGTCTGACCCCCTTCCTCATGGAAGGGGCAAATGTAGTATCTTGCCTAGAGTACGCGCCGTATAAACAATAACGATACCAACCAGGAATTTGAATTAGATTAACAAACCATTTTATAGCACAGACCTTATCGCCGTAAGACATTAGATATTAGATTTCATCAATGCTCAGTAATGGTGCGCAGCATAGAATCTTCTCCAAAGTAAAACAAATGCTTACAAAATAAGGTATTCTTTACTTACATTTTGTTTTCCTTCTCGGAACATATTTTAGTATTTTGACGCCAAATAACGCATGTTAATCCGTCCCAAGCATGATCATTTCCACACGCCAACATTAATAGACCTACCATTGGCCACTGTGAGACAAATGCGGTAATTAGCCCGAGACGAACTGATTAATTGATTACTAATTATCAATGGTGTCCATCTTTGATTTTGTGAATTAGTGCTATTTCTTCTTCTTCTTCTTCAGATTTCCAGACCAATCTATCAGAAACGGCCTGCATCTAGCGGGTTCCTGCGACCTTTACAAGGTTGTCTGTCCACCTTGTAGGCGTCTCACGCTGCGCTTGCCAGTACGTGGTCTCCACTCGAAAACTGTTTAGTATCTGTTATAGAAAATGCCATCCACGATGACACGGTCCAATAATTGCCCTAATCGGTTACAGTCCAAGTGGGCAATCTTCCGCTTGTTTTGTAGTTCTGTATATACATATTAAATACCTATGTATACATTCGCGTACTATGATGAATAACTTAAGTCCTTTAGACTCGCGATATCTCCGCTCAAAAATTAGTAGCGCGCGTCATCGTGGATGAAATTATCTACACTGAACAGAATTGTGCAAGCACTGATGTATTTCGGTGAAATTGCTATTGTGATTACCATTAGTATCCAGTGACCAGCGCAGTGAAGTATCATGTTTTGCAATTCACAGTGCTAAGTGGTGTAGCTAAAATTATTATTATTTATAGGGGTTGCGCCGTCTGCCATCAGGCAAACGATATGCTCGTCTCATTATCTGTTTGATATAAAAAGTCAAAGACCATATAACTTAATAATATGATTTATATCTAACGAAGAGTAACATAAGTTCTGACTATGTATGTTAGTTATCTATTTTTATTCATTCATTTATATTCAGATTCTATAATTATACAAGGAAACTAACCTGCAAATAACAGTTGAGAAATCTATACATACATAGATACATCTATCCTCTTCTCGTGCCGAAAGTGCCGTCTTTAATAACAATATTATAGATACGTTCAAAACATTTGCTTAGATTTAAGCACAGACTCTTAACTGTTTACAATCAACGTAATGCAATCATAATGTTTAAGTATGTAGTTTTTGTATTATATGAGTATTTATGGGTAAGAGTGTTAGCAAGTAACCTAAATAAAAAGTAAAAAAAACAATAATAAATAAATATAATATAAAAGAAGCCTTATTATTCCTTGCATTGTTACAGAGTTTTCTTATTACTAGTATGTGTGTTATTTGGTTAGTTAAACTTAAGTTAATTGTTAGTATTGTTAGATTTTTGTTTTTCTTTTATGCAAGAACCTCAGATTGGGTAAAGGCCTCCTCCAAAGATGCCCATTTGTTTCTGTCTCGAGCTGTTTGCGCCCATTTTGGGCCAGCTATTCTTTTGATTTCGTCTTCCCATCGTGTCAGAGGTCTCCCTTTGCACCTTTTGCCTAGTGGGCCTCTCCATAATGTTGTATTTACGGTCCAACTCTGGTCTGTAAGTCTCACTATGTGACCTGCCCATTTCCATTTTAGTTTCTGTGCATAGCTCAAGGCATAAATAAGTACGTAAAAGAAAATTGTAGTTACGCATACTCATACGCATACTCACGCCTTTTATCCCCGAAGGGGTAGGCAGAGGCGCAACTAATGCACCCACTTTTCGCCATTTTTATTCCGTCCCATGGTATGATAGGGGGCGAGCCTATCGCCATATAAGGCACAAATTCCAGACTCCGGGCTGATACTGAATAGAAAAACCCAATATCACTTTGTAAATTGTAGTTAATAGTAATTAGCGGTAACGATTTTGTTTACAAATTGGCGGAGGCTTGTAATTAGCAATAAGTTTAATTAATTTCCTTAATTAATCCTTGTTATTAGTCTGTAAGCTTTCCTAAAATAAATAAAATAAACCATTTTAGTTATTTTTATATTTATGACCACTTCATCCTGCGATTTAAAATTTTGAGTACTTATCTATTGTGATTTTAACAAATCCTAGTCTTAAATTTGTTTAAAATAATATTTTTATGTTGTCAAATCCTACCCACAAAACTAGCAAATTCCACCCAAACTTCAAATTATAAAATAATATTTCGACATTTTGATTAATACAGCAATGATACTCCTCATAATCGTGTTCATAATTTCTTAGTTGAGTCGACTCCCCCACCTATTGTCGTGTATTTCACGTGGTTAACAGTTCCCGAGGGAAATTAGATGGTACAGGAATACGCCCTTAATGCAGCGATATTAACTTACAGGTACCGCTTTAACAGGATTGGAAGAAATGTCTTAGGACATCAAGTTTTAGACCAGAAATGCTGGTGGTTTTGAATCGATTTGATTAGTGAAGAAAAGTTATGGATCTTAAAGTACTCTTAGACCGGAAGCTTAGTTTATACTTCTGCTGTTTTATATTCGTAAAGTTTAAGCCCGGGGTCCTTTAAGCGGAGCCTGAGGAAGCTATTAGGGAAGTAGTAAGTACTAGCATTGCGCGCGGCTCCGCCCGCGTGGAAAAGTTTTTCCGGGATAAAAAGTTGCCTGTAGCACTCAAGAGTAATGTAGCTCCCTATTAGTGAAAGAATTTTCAAAATCGGTCCTGTAGTTCCTGAGATTAGCGCATTCAAACAAACAAACTCTTCAGCTTTATAATATTAGTATAGATTACAAAATATTTAAACTCAACTGTCACTGCACCAAAACTGCATTTTCAATAACTTACTTTCATAGTACTGTAGTGTTTCAAAGACAAAGAGTTCTAAGATTATATAGGGCGGACATAGGAAAAATTGTCATACAAAAATTTTTAGCCTTTTAGTCAGTAACTCAATCTACCGTGAAATAGCATGTAAAATGCATTAGAACATACTTTGACATGACCGTAATGCGCAAATTAGCATATTTCCTTCCAAAATATTGTTTTTTTTACAAAACTTAAGCTTACCGAGACATTTTGTCACACGGACGTGTCAGATAAGACAGCGACTTATTACCAATATATAATAACTTTTGGATGAAAAATTTGGTCCTGATGTCCGGTCTATAACTATACTGTTTAATGTCTTTGACGCATGCGCGACGTCTAAACGTTAAAAATGTAAAATATGGTATATCTCATTTAGACTAAAAACACTCTATCTCCACACACCACCACGAAGACGTTCATAAAACACTCCGCGATTAATTTTCGATTCGTCACGTTCTGTCACGTAGCACATTTAATATTCGTACCCGGTTCGATCCGTCTCGGGAGATTGATGACTGTTTTACATATTGGGACTGCACTACATGCTAGTGATGTGCAACTGTTGAACTATGATACAGTACATTATTTCTTCTCCTGGTGGTTTTATGATACAGTTCCTTAGCGTTATCGAAAAAAATATGATGTCTGCCTTCAAAACGGCAAAGAAAATTTTAGTGAAGTTTTGATTTAAAAAAATACACTCTTTTATATTTATGCCTGATATGGTGACTAGCATGCACATTTCACCATGAGACAGAACTAAACTTGGTGAAATTATTATGCAGTGATTGTATCCCTTCCTATCTCTTCGGGTAAAGTATGAACTTAAGTAACAATTAAATGGGACCATGATGTTTGTGTAAATAATAAATGAAATGATACGACATTATCTACCGTAATGGCTCGTGAAGAATCAGCTTTGTTGTTGCTTTACCTATGGTCAAAGGGGGCCCGAGGTCAATCCTTAAAAAATGCAGCGGTGCATAGGAGATATACGGATTTATGGACCAGGAGGCTTGCCATCAAGTGACATAGTACAATACGTCTCCTCTGTTGAAATCTTAAGGGATTTTGTGCGACAAACATTAAGAATAAAGGAGACGAAATTATAAATACTTTCTTTTTTATACGGACACCAGATACGGAGTGCAGATAGAATTACCGAGATGATTATCCTTCGTCAGTCGAAACAATTACGCCGGACTGTTCGAAACCGAATATTCACAGGCTGATCCCGGGTTTTGACCCAACTGCGTGGGCAATGGCGGGTTTTACACTTTTTAGCTGGGTGGTAACAAATATCTTACCACCAGGACCGTTTTTAACTCATAAATACCAAACATTAGATGTTAAGTCTCATAAAGCCCAGAAATTATTTCATTTTTTATTTCATTAATGAGTGTTTTTTTCCAACACCTCTCTTTTTTTAAGTTTAATGCCATTTGCAGCTCTAGTTATAATGTATTTTTTCTTACTATAATTACAGTTCTGACACTCAGACTCAGGTCCCAGCTGAAAATCAGCGCTGCGGGTTGTACCGCAGCTTAACGCTGAGCTCGGACCTTTTTTCGCCTTTACTGTGCACGGCAGCGACCAGCTTGTCATTTATATGTTTTTTTTTATTGTAAATTTGTTGTACTTACCTTGCACTGTTATTGTCGTGTACAGTTTTCACGAAAATAAACAATTTCTTTAATTTACTTTTTTTTTCTTTCTTTAATTACGCTGGCTACAATGTCCTTCAAACAGAAACACAACAGTGCTTGTACACTGCTGCTTGGCGGTAGAAATAAACATTGCGGTGGTACCTACCGAGACGGCCCCTCACATACGAGACACCGAAAACTAGTACCTGAATCCGGGAACTGAGTTGGAGTGTGTGAGTCAGTTCGCTCGCAGGGATTTCCATCACTAGTACACGCGCAACCTTGTCCTGCATACAAGCAATATGTCTTCGCATTTTCAAATACGTTCCTTCAATCTTGTCTTCTCTTGCGTAATACTGATTTGTATGTATTATTGGAAACAAGTCTTCCATTACATATAAATGCTATATCTACGCCCGTAGCCCAGATGTCTTTCCATAAACGTTTATGTAAACTTTTTGATAATTACCTCTTTAGGTTTAGTTCGGCATTTTTTTTTCATTGCTGTGTATAGATGACCATATTTTGTATATTAATTTAAGAATTGTAACGAGAATATCGATGTCAGGAGAGAGTGTTCTTTTGTAATACCTGTATGTTGGTTAAGTTGTTGATTTAGGCTTATTATATAAATATGGAAACAATATTTTTATTTCAGACTACATGATAAAAATTGTTTACGGTTAAACGGAAAATCGTAAATCTCTAAACTAAATAGAATAACATGAAGTAAGGCAGGCCACACACGTTCAGTGAAATCTGTGAACAAACCGAGCGTATATAACCTCCTCCTTTTGGAAGTCGGTTAAAAATTGTTCCTTACATATTTGCTCTACTCGACTCAATAGCAAAAATCGATAAAAATTCAACAGTTTTGTGACACATGTTTAAATTTTTCAATGCAACTTGCATTGTATAGTTATGTTTATTCTTGCTATGACTTATGTATGACTAGCTTTTGCCCGCGGCCCCGCACACGTTAAAAAGTTTTTTCGGGTTAAAAGCCCCGCATCATATTTACCCGGGATAAAAAGTAGCCTATGTATTAATTCAGGACATGATCTACCCGTGTGCCAAATTTCATCTAAATCCGTTCAGTAGTTTTTGCGTGAAAGAGTAACAAACATCCATACATCCATACGTACAAACTTTCGCGTTTATAATATTAGTAGGATTTACCTATGATGTAAATCTTGATACGGATGTAAAATATATTTATATCATCTGCTAATTCTATTGAGACTTTAACGAATTCATATGAACATACATACATACTCACGCCTTTTATACCCGAAGCGGCATTAGTGCATCAACTTTTTTTTTTCTTTTATCGATGGCTCGACAAAGTGGCTTCACTGCACCTGATGGTAAATAAAGTGAAGCCCAAAATAATGTCGTAATAATAACTTTTCCTCTTATGTATTCCGTCCCAGGATGTGATAGACCGAGGGTCATATCAATGAAAAAATTCGCTGTTTCCAGGACAGACCAATGAGGTGTTCGAAGTTTTATTACGCCTCTGGGTGTGATCCCGGGAATTTCCCGCACGTAAACAAAATGATAACCTACGTACAATACACTATGAAACACTTATCTGCTTTACTTATCTTTTCCTTAGAAAGTAGTATTAATCGTTATCTTAGATTATATTCTATGTTGGTTGTGCCGAGATGCCTTTCTATAAGTTACAATCGTTAGCGCTAACAGAAAAAAAATTGGGAATGATAACCTATCAAATATCAATAAATCTATCGCTAGGATATGCCATTCTTAAGAATTGCAGAAAGGCATCTTGGATACAGCCACTGGAAATAAATAGCTTGAATATTGACCACAGTTTTATATAAATAGTAATTGGCAACGTTTTTTTTTAATTGTATCGAACGACGAGACAAGCATGCCGTTCGCCCGATGGTAAGCGATACGACCACCCATAAACAGTAGCAACACCATCCAGCACATTGACTTACAAAGTACTGTGTGGCATTCCACTGCGCTCGTCATCCTGAGACATAAGATGTTAAGTCTCATTATATCCAATAGGTACACTGGCTACAATCTCCTTCAAACCGAAACACAACAGTGCATGCACACTGCTGCTTGGCGGTAGAAATAGATATTGCGGTGGTACCCACCCAGACGGACTCTTACATATGAGAGGCCTACCACCAGTAAATATTATATTTAACATTTCATTGCATCTTACAAGAGTTTCCTGTGACGGTATTTACTATAATACCTATTATAAGTGATGCATGCTTATGCTTATTGCAACAACTATCAAATTTGTTTCAGTCATTTCGAAACTAACCCGACCAAAATTACATTTTTACGCCTGTTTAGCTATACACGAAAATGCCTTTACTTACAAATTGCAGACACATTTTTTTTAACATCCGACTGGTTTCTAAAATCACATTTCCCACTAAAAAACAACAATGTCTGCCATCGGTACAAAGAACGATATTACAAGGGGTAGCGTTAAAACGAAATTAATTTCGCACTGACCGTTTGCGTCTTTGTGGCTGTGAAATTTTACTTCCTTTGTGCACGAAAGGGGCGTTTATTTGATTTAATAAATACTCTGCATGCATAGACATTGTGTACATTCGGTGGAATGTATTGTAATTTAAAGGATTACCTTCTTATAGGAAACTGTGAGAAATAAAGCGATCATTATTAGAAATGGAATTAAAGCACTTTAATTGCATTAAAAACAGTGCACTAATTAATTTTATTATAGTGAAGACACGGTGGTATTGAAACATGACCAGGAGGGGGCAGAGAGTCCAGAAAGCAATAACAGTAATCCCTTATTTTAAGCCATAGACTATTTATAATATAATTCGCTATGGCACAATATTATACAGTTGCTTTGGGTTTAGGCCTTAAGCCATAGCGCTAGCCTAGTGCGGGTCTAGGCCAGCATGATGGACTGAGGCCTAAACCCTCTCAGTAGTAGAGGTGCCCGTGCCCTGCAGTGGGACAGCATATATTGGTGGTAAGAGCCATAAATATATTGAACGAGGTTGGGCGGAGAGTCGATATCATTAACTGTACACTGGCGGAATTCAAAAAGGTGACTTTGGAAATGCTAACTAAGGTCGATACATTAGAGTCGATTCTCTATGAAAGCTAATGTAAATGTTTTATTTGAATTGTATGACAATAAATATCGCATTGGGTAATTCCTGTAAAGATAATATTGTAAATAAAATAAATAAATAAAATATTACAGAACTGGTATATAACAAATACTATATCGTTCTAAACAAAATGTCAAGTGACTACATTTTATAACCCAAGACCTAAAGATATTAACCACGTAAATTGCCAACACACTCTAAATTTCCAAAGAGATTGCGTTTCGTCCAGGGAGCCACTAAATAACATTGAATTTTTTGACCCGAAAAACCCACAAAAGAACTGTATAGCGACAAAACTTTAGTTTCTCCTAAGAGCGTTATTTATTGCAAGGATGTAACGCTTTGTTAACGAAAACAAGAAGTGGGTCGGATTAAGGGCCGTGTAAAGTGGTCCTTTTTTCTTCAACAATGTAAATAAAGTTTTGTGTACACTTTTGTCGAAGAGATAGGCGCAACTAGTGCATATACAGTCAGCAGCATAAGTAAATGAACAATTTCAATATTTCAAATTGCCCACATACTTTTGTGTTCGTACTAATCTTGTTTTTCTCTTCGCAAAAATAAAATAAAAGGTATTTACTTTACTTCAAGCGAAGAAAAAAAAATCAATTTAACTTAACGCGTATATAAGCGATTTGAAATTTTGATTTTGTACAGATATTTATGCTGCTGACTGTACAGTCAATCTAGAAAGTAGTAGTTCACCACATGATATTATGGTAGAGTGTATCATATCGGGTACTTTACAATTAGTCTGTTGACATCCACTGCTGAACTTAGGCCTCCCCGAGTGAGCGCCAACCATCCCGGTATTGAGCAGACCGTATCCATCCGCTACCCGCCGCCTTTTTCAAGTCGTCGGTGAATCAGGTACTTTTAATGTCGAAAAACTCTGATAAAAATTTCAATCAAATCCTACATACTATAAACGCGAAATTTTGTAAGTATGGATGTATGGATGTCTGGATGTTTGTTACTCTTTCACGCAAAAACTACGGAACGGATTTCGATGAAATTTGGCACACGGGTAGATTATGTCTTGGATTAACACATAGGCTACTTTTTATCCCGGGGAAATATAAAACGGGACTTTTATCCTGGGAAAACTCATTCAAGCGGGCGGAGCCGCGGGCAAAAGCTCGTATTTAATAAATAAGGACAACAAATTTTATTTCTAAAGCATTGTTGCGATTCAAGTTACTAGGAAATAAATGAAAAATCATCTAATATTAGATTGTAGAACATGAAATTGTTTTTTTATAGTCGTGGCGCTTATTATGCATTTAACTGTGTATTTTTGCCGGCGTCTATAATAAAATAATTTACCAACAGAAATCCGTAACGTACTTTACGGCCATAACATTTCGCCTAATTCCAGCCCCTGGGTATAATATAAACGGAACATTAAATTAACATAATAATTTATTTACCGTACAAATAAAATACGGTGAAATTTAAAGTACATTTTGTAAATATTTGCAATTGTACAACTTTAAAATGTATGTACTAAATAAATTAACTTTACTTCCGACTGCTAGCGTGTCTGTATTGAACTCCATAATTCATGATTAAATAATAAATTCCATTATCCTTGCTGGTTACTATTTTAATGAAAGTATGCTTTTTTACTCGACTACGGCAAAGAAAAGGAGGCTTATGATTTTGACCGGTATGTGACGGATAGGACGAGCTACGTATCAAACGACGAGACGGGCGTACTGCTCGCCTAGTAAGCAACACGACCGCTAAAAGGTTTTTAACAAAAATTAATCATCCTTAAAAAAAACTTTAATATTATTTACGAGTCACTCATTTTTCAGTTAGTGACTAATTTAAATTGAGAATTGTTTTGTGTAAGTAAGGTCTGAACCAAACTAAGAAACCCCTTGAAACCTCCTCCTTTTTTTAAGTTGGTTAAAAACTGTAGTAATACCAGCTGAATTTTGAATTCGAAAGTAATAGCACAGCGCTACGCTTGTCACCTCGAGACATAAGATGTTATCTTACTTCATACTAATTTTTGTTTCTAAATACTTCGGGAAGATGTTTGTATGTAATTGGATGAAATAATAGCACACGAGTAGATCATGTCCTGGATTAACACATAGGCTCCTTTTTATCCTGGTTATGTTCCCATGAGAAATAATGGCATTTTTTGTCTGATTTTTTAAATAGGTGGCGCTGGCATCGTACCCTAAGAACTTTTGTAGCGGGATAGGCTTTTTACGCGAGCGAAGCCGCGAGCAACACCTAGCGTCTTATAATGTCCTGTGATCATATTGACTACAAAGTCCAAATACAAACAATAACAATGATTGCATGACGCTGCTTTACAGTAGAATTAATGGATATTACGATGCTAGCACCCGAAGTCTTGCATACGAAAGACATTCGTTCAGTAGTATTTAATATACGTTTAAATATTAGTTCATTAATTACATATAAATCATTGAATAGATTTGAAAAGCGAACAGGTAGACCATGGATGGACAACCTTTTATTCCGGGAAAAGTATGCGCAGTTTTATAAAACTTTTATTTTAAGAAAAGTACGCGCAGACCTTTGAATAAAAACTAGTATGCCATAAAACATGTCATTACTTCCTCGACTTTCTTTCACAAATATTTTAAAGCAAAGGCTTGCAGTTTGCCGGTAAAGTTATAACTAAAACCATTAAGGCAATCAGGGGTCGTCAACCTTTTTTGGAAGGGAGCCAATGTTGCAAACTTTGTCCAAAACTCCGTGGTGTTAATTGCTCTTTTAAATCATACTGCAACACAAATAACCTGATAATTTGTCGAGCTTTATGGCACGGCGAGGCGTTGGATGAGAAGTGAAAGTAAACGGGTTTGATTGTTTTATGAAATTATTCTTTATAGCTAAATATTTGTAAATCGTGTTCACAAGCAATGCATTTATACTGCTTCGCGGCAATTATACACAAAAAGGTACCAGTTGGATTGCTTCCAAGCTCGATACAATCTAGTCTGATAGTATTGCAGTCGGAATATGCAGCCCGCATGAAATATTAGACAAAAACGGGGCAACGTGTGACGTCTAAATCTCGTTACCCTCAGGTGACACTCCATTACCTTCCCGAATTTATTACTACCGCCCAAGTTATGAGAAGTTAGAGAACATAGCAGCGGGTATTGATAAATTGCTGCAAGTTGAAGCCACCATCAACTAATAAACTGTTGATTAGTATCGCAATTTAGTTGAAACAACTAACTACTAATAAATTGAATGGTAACAAATTATTGACAGCTTGTTGTGTTGAGTGTGTGGAGTCTTAAAGCCTTATTATCCTACAATAAGCAAATACAGTCTCTAGGAATAATTCAGATCGGCATGGCATCTCAACGATGGAAAACATCGACTCATATACACAGTTAGGTAATCGCTAAACGTCTTTATATTTCGTGAACACAATTTTGAACGTTGTTTAATTGTAGATAGAGTTCAATATACCACAAAGTATGACTGCCACATATAAATGACTCAATGCTTCGCGTCATATCGACTATCCCAATGTCAACTGAGCTACAGAAATGAACGTAATTCCCAGTCTATACATTTCTTTACAATAGCCACGATTTCTTCAAATCAACCATATCCAAGACCCGCTACGCCTATTACTTGTACCACTGGTGGCCATGCACTATATAACAAAATACTTTAAGACATGAAACATAATTCTTCGGGTCGTACATCGTATTAATATACAACGGTCGACCCTTATCCAGGTTTACATAGAAAATGGCGCATGCATAGTAATTATCTAACGGCCTGCGCACACGTCGTTTTAAACAAGCTAAAGCGTATAAAATGCGACTAAAAAGCGCAGTAAGCGACGCAAAAAGAGAGTTTAGTTATGCGCAATATATTTTTTTTAACCTGACTTATACGGCCAGTCTTATGTCTCAGGATGACGAACGCAGTGGAATGCCACACAGTACTTTGTAACTCAAGGTGCTGGATGGTGTTGCTACTGTTTCTGGGTGGTCGTATCGCTTACCATCAGGCGAATGGCATGCTCGTCTCGTCATTCAATGCCATAAAAAAAATAATTGGGGTCCAAGTAGAGTGTTGACTGACGAGAGATGATCCCTTGCCTTTGGACACGATAGGGTAATTTCCTTTAATCTATTTTGGAAATTATTTTATATGTAACAGAAAATAATACGAAAAAGAAATTGTTCTGTGAAATCAGCATCAAAATTGGTTTAAAAATAAAGCAGTTATCCATATTTGAAATATTGTTGTGAGCATAAGTGGATAAGTTGGATATCGCGCTATCTCTTTCGCACACAAGCAGCGTTATGGGCAGTGACACTCGGTGACGTCAGTCTGATATTACTGTTATTTGACAACTAGCTCTTCAATCAAATTTTAAAGCATAATAGCTTACTTATTATTGCGTCAATTATGGATGACTTTCATTTTTGATAAATGTATTTAAAAAAAGTAGTCTTCAACGATAAATTAGTTGGGAATGGCACGGTCTGCCGAGGTAATGTCCGGAGGTTCAAAACCCAAGGCACACACCTCTGACTTTTCGAAGTTACGTGTGTATTGTTTATCAATTATCGTTCACTTTAACGGTATCAACCTTATTATGCTCTGGGTCTTCACACCCAATGCACGCCTATGTGTGGGGGGACATTAGTCGCGGGCCGAGGCACACAGTCAGTGTGTATACCTCTTGGTTGTAAATCACATTGAGGCCTAAAAGGGCCCGCGAACATTTCCTGGCACCCTCTCTTTCCGCCCATCCTGGGAACCTTCCTCCCTTCCCCCCACCATCCCTTCCATATTCCTCCTCCACTCCCCTGCAGTCGTCAAGCCGGGGGACTCCAGTAGCCCATTCGCAGGTTTCCCCCGGTGTTGACTGCAGGATAACCTATCTAAAAAAAAACCCTATTATGCTTGTTTCAGCCCTACCTATATACACAGGTTGATCCCGGAACGCGGCACACTTACGTGGCCACTATGGCGGGTGTTAACACCTAATACAGTGGTCGATATCTGGGCGGATACGAAATATATCATACCACAAGGTAGTCTATAGTCGTGTCAGTCGGAAACAAAGTCGTTCTGTTGACATAAAACAAATTTGTCCACAGCATCGCTCTGCTACTTCATATATTTTTGTTTCACCAACTGCCTACAGAACCCTGCAAAGAGAAGTGTGCAAATAAAGTCACCGCGATAGGATTTACGTTGTAGTAATAAAGGAAATTAACGCTGGTAATCTTTTCAATTTATCTTTTTAAAATGTTATGAGTTTGTTGTATAATGCGTTCGATTTCCGAGTTGTAACTTATGAGACGTGTGCAGTGGGGAGAAAATGATAATACTGTATGTTGCTCCCAGCTCCGGCTGTTTTTAACGATATTTTTAATTGATAAAAAAAATGGGTGTTGTAGTTTCCCTATGCGCAATCGACCAAAAAGGCGGTAACACACAACACTGCACCCGCGCTCCTAATTCCAGTATTATACAAAAAGCGCCCTTTAATGACCTTTCTTTGTCTTATCCCTGCATACTTTCCGGTATAAAGTAGTCTATTATATGATAATCAAGGTCATTGTCTATGTGTGACAAAAGACATGTCCAAAAACGGGCCTGAAATTCTAACAAGAACAATTTATATATATTTGGATATAACTCCTGACAACAAACGTTTTGCAATAAATCGTTTAATTTTAAAGACCTCCGATTTTGAGATTTATGTAATTTTGTTTGGCTTGAAAACTACACTTAATATGATCGTTATTAAAAAAGTTGGCTATGAATGGAGGGGTCTAAAAATATTTTTTGAATGGATCTAAGTTCCATATTTTGCCCTTTTAATATCCCTAAAGTTTGAGCCTTGTTAGATTTTGAGGCCCAGCACTCATACAAAAAGCGGACATCTCCTTTATTCAAATCCATTCAGTGGTTACTGCGTATACTATTAATACACGAGAAAAAAATTAGTACCTGTTCTTAAACATATTGCGCGCACAGACTGTGAGATTTAACATAATTAAAGTTCTTCAAGAGGACTGCAGAAAATATATAATAAAATATGTTAGAAATATATTAAATTCAACGGTTGAATTTCGCCCACTGGTCGACCGACGGATTTTCAGATTTATTTCCTTTCGATTTCATTTTTCGATACATTCAATTTAATCGTAAATTACTAGGTAAAAGTAGTACATTGCAATAATTTATTGACCTTTACAACACGTGTCTTGAAGTTATTGATCAATGAGGAAATGTTCGTCCATAGTTCATTCCAGAAATGATAGATATTTCCAGTCTCTGATCACTGACAATGAGTTATGAACTGTTGTGGGATGCACTTCGGAGATTGTTTGAACTTTTATGTCACGAGTTTACAATTAATCTGGCATCAATTCGGAGACTTTGGTATAAGATTGATAGATTGATGACTGTTTATAAAGATTGATTCAAATAACCTTTAATTCGGTCGCGAGAATAGCCCAATAACAATGAGTTTTCTCAAAATACTTAATTCTTATTGGTCCAGTGGCGATGGATCGAAAAAAAGCTATTAGAATCATTTATTGAAATCATCATCATCATCAGCCACACGAAGTCCACTGCTGAACATAGGCCTCCCCTAAAGATTTCCAGACGGACCTGTCAAAAGCGGCCTGCATCCAGCGTGTTCCTGCGACCTTTATTAAGTCTTCTGTCCACCTTGTAGGTGGACGTCTAACCCTGTACTTACCGGTACGTGGTCTCCATTAAAATCGGCGGTAAATTATTATTTTAAGCTTACTAGATGTCGCTAGCATACTGTAATGACCTCATATTGATAACTAAATCAAATTATTCCGAGGTGAAGACGATTCATTGGTGTCACTGTAATTATTAACTAAGGCTGGTTACAGACTTTTGTTACGCATGCTCACGCCTTTTATCCCCGAAGGTATTACGGTACGACTGCAAGGCTGAGGTCTCGGGTTCGATCCCCGGGTCGGGCAAAGTGATATTGGATTTTTCTATTCAGTATAAGCCCGGAGTGTGGAATTTGTGCCCGATATGGCGATAGACTCGTCCCCTATCACATCATGGGACGGAATATGCACGGCGAAAAGTGGGTGCATTAGTTGCGCCTCTGCCTACCCCTTCGAGGATAAGGGCGTGAGTGTTTGTGTAAATAAATTTTTGTACAATTGTCAATAATCAAGCTTTATATGAAATTCGATTGATCCCTCTATGTACCAATCATAAGACCGGCTTAATCCAAATAAATCCCATTTGACCGTACTTCATGAGACACCGAAAGATTTCCCATCTAACTGTCGGTCCCTTGTAACTACATTTTACAAATAATCCATTTCGATCCCCATTTTGCTTCGTTATTTAACGTTTCAGTTTGCGAAGCTGCACTCACGCAGTGTACACATATCGGCCATGTTTGATCACTTGCTGAATACTGTCGAGTACAAGTGTACTTCAGTTAAATACTGCAGTTAAACTAGGTCTTTTTATGTTTACTAAATGTTGAGAAGTCTAGATCACAAATCATGAAGAAGAACGCAGTGCAGTGCCGTGTGATTCCAACTTCTAAATGCAGCTATTGACGTGGGGCTTAAATGGCTTGCTTGTATTTTTATTTAGTTGCATAAATAAATTAACAACTAAAAATCAGTGTACATACTACACACATAAACAAAAATACAAACACACGAATTGAGAATCGCCTCCTTTTTTGGAAGTCGGTTAATATTTTTCTTTAACCTGGCTCTCATTAAATTATTTTTAATCAAACAAAATAAGCATGCTGGCTGAATATTCGAATCGTCAAAATTAGACGAATTCTTAATTTAAAATGCTTAGAGAAAGTTGACAATTCGTACTTAAATAAAACGCCATTTATCATTCCACAAATTACTTTAGTTTTCGTTCTGAAAGTTTGAACAAATTTTATTAAAACGGTTTATTTAGCTAAGAACTTAATTTCTTAATGGCCCATCTTGGCAATTTGACAGCCGCCCATATTATAATGTTCGTTTAATTTCATGCCTACACAGATTTATTTAATAAACTTAAAAACCTTTTTGAATAAATTTTAATAGTTAACTTTACCCCAGCATTTTATCCATTACATTTCATAACTAGATTCTGCTCGCAGCTTCGCTCGCGTGAAGTGTTTTTCGGGATAAATTCAGCGCACTTTTCCAGTGAATATAAAAAGAAGACTAAATGTTAATCGAGGTAGTCTTGGCCTATTAGTGCGCCAACTGCAAAATCTATTGTGGTTTTTGTATTCATATACTTCGAACAAACATCCAAACCTCCAAATACCCTCACCAACAATCGCATTTACAATATTAGAAGATCCTAATTAACACATAGGACCTGGCTTATTATTTCGCTACTTTTTATCCCTTCTTATATAGCGGCGATAGCCTAGTTGGGAGTGGAACGGACTGCCGAGACGAATGTCCGCAGGTTCAAAACCCAAAGGCACACACCTCTGACTTTTCTAATAAAAGTTATGTGTGCATCCTTTGTGAATTATCGCTCGCTTTAACGGTGAAGGAAAACTTCGTGAGGAAACCTACATATCTGAGAAGTTCTCTATAGGAATTTCGAAGGTATGTGAAGTCTGCCAACCCGCACTAGGCCAGCGTGGTGGACTAAGGCCTAAAACCCTCTCAATTGTAGAGGAGGCCCGTGCTCAGCAGTGGGCAGTATATAATACAGGGCTGGTATGGTGGTATGGTATCCTTTCTTAACGTACTTCACGTTGGCTTTCTATACTGGAAAAGGTTTCTCACGCCGACGGAGCCGCAATCAACTCTGCTGCATAAAAAATAAAATAAATAAATAAATAAAATAGTTTATTCATCACGTAGGCGAACATAATTGCACTTATGATAAGTCAAGATACATTCAATTAATAATAATAATTATTA
Source organism: Sphinx pinastri (assembly GCA_947568825.1). NCBI lineage: Eukaryota > Metazoa > Arthropoda > Insecta > Lepidoptera > Sphingidae > Sphinx > Sphinx pinastri. Next base: position 2,664,979 of record OX387617.1, read on the forward strand.
CAAAAAGTCACTTATATAACTACAGACATTTTTATAGGGAGTAAAATCAATGAAAAATAAATAATGAAGCCAAGCTCGGGCTGGCAGGAAAGAGAAGATAAAAATAAAATAAAAAAAAGAAAATCATTTTTATAATAATAAAATAATGGAAGGAACGCGTCGCGATCCTCACCGGTGAGGACACTACAGGCCCTAACCTAGCTAACCTACCAGCCTTTCACTAGCTACCTAAGCGATGACTACCCGAAGAAGAAAGGCAGAAAGAAACTCCGGGCTTACTTTTTTGTCATCATTTGTCCATTGAATCTTTATAATATTCTTTTTTTTCAAGTCTTTTGCATACAAAGTCAGATTAGTTATATAAGCTAATGCACACACATCACCGTTAAATTGAGATAAAATCCAATTGAAGGAATTTAAAAAACACTAAACTCTACACCTAAAAAAAAAAAAAAAAAAAACATAATTAGAGCAGAGAACACAAATAAATAATTATAATTAAACGGTGTACAGAGTGCATACGCCTACATTTACAAACATAATTTTTGAATTTTATTTGGTTTTCGAGCAATACGCACAATTTAAATAATTTATAATTTTAAAGGCAAGCGCAACACAATGATCGGTCGGTCGTCATTAACATTAAATGATTATATATTAACGCGAGGATAATTATAATTGAGGTATATATATGAATGTCAAATAAAGATTTAATATTAATTATAATGTCAATATTGTAGATGAGTACACATGACATTTTATGCAATTATCTTCTAATATTATGTGTTAACATGGTTGGCCATAGTGTGCAGGACCAATTTTCCAAACTGTCTGATCATCAAGGTAATCCGATACATTATAATACCCCTTAGACATTAACTCGCGCTTAACGTAACACTTGAATTTGTGTCCGGGTAGATTAGTTATTTCGGAGGGAAGTTTATTATAAAATTTTATTCCATTTGCTAAATATGATTTACTTGTTTTACAGAGCCTAAAATTTGGAACAACTAGTTTATTCTTATTTCTAGTGTTCAGACAGTGCAAGTCACTGTTTTTCATAAAAGTACTAAGGTTTTTGCGAACATACATAATATTCTGAAAAATGTATTCGGCCGGCAAAGTCAGTATATTGACCTCTTTAAACAGTTGTCTAAGAGAATCGCGAGAGCGAAGGTTATAAATAGCACGAATCGCTCGCTTCTGTAAGATAAAAATGGTCTGCAGATCTGCAGCAGAACCCCACAGAAGACTGCAATATGACATAATGCTGTGGAAGTAAGCAAAATATACCAACCTCGCCGTAGCCACATCAGTTAGATGTCTAATTTTCCTAATAGCAAAGACGGCAGAACTCAATTTGCTTGCAATTCTTTGAATATGGGGTCCCCATTGCAATTTATTATCGACTGAAACCCCCAGGAAGACCGTTGAGGGTACTAATTCTAGTTTATTCCCGTCTAAATCAATGTTTACTTCATTTTTATTGTTAAGTAACGAGAAACGGACACACTTAGTTTTTGCCGCATTTAGAAGTAAATTATTAGCAGAAAACCAGTCGGAAATCAATCTAAGTACTTTATTTGGCTCTGTAAGATTCTCTTCCCTTCTATTTATCTTAAATATTATCGAAGTGTCGTCAGCGAATAACACAACTTCAGCCATATTGTTAACCATGTAGGGAAGGTCATTTATATAGACTAAAAATAAAAAAGGACCCAAAATGGATCCTTGGGGAACCCCAATCCTAACTAAGGAGCCTGCGGAGAAGACGTTGTCGATAAATACTTGTTGTTTCCGATCTGATAAATATGAAGATATTAGGTTTAGCGCGTTTCCCCTAATACCATAATAACGAAGTTTTAAAATTAGGGTGCTGTGATCGACGCAATCGAATGCCTTGGAAAGATCACAAAACACCCCTAGAGCATCCTGTGATCCCTCCCAGGCATCCAACACTGCTTTAACTAAAGCACGTCCAGCATCTTGTGTAGACCTGCCTTTTGTAAATCCAAATTGCCTATCGTGTAATATTCTATTTTTATTAAAGAATACCAGCATTTGATTAAGCAATATTTTCTCGAATACTTTACTTAAAGCTGGTAAAATAGAAATAGGCCTATAATTTGAAGGAGTGTTTGAGCAACCTGCTTTAAAAATTGGCACTACTTTACTTATCTTCATAAGATCAGGAAATATGCCGTCCCTAATGCAGGAATTAAAGATATTAGCAAGGATTGGGGCGATGCTAACTATTACTGACTGCAACGCTTTAACAGACAAACCCCAAAGATCTTCAGTGCTTTTCATGTGTAGGCTCTTAAACACTTTTATTATATCATATTGTGTAACAAAATCAAATCTGAAATTCGGTATTGATAAATCTACATTGTGTTTTAAAAATGACTCAGCTGCTCCTGGTGAGGATGGCAGACATTTTGTCGTTTCAAACGGTATGTTAGTAAAAAAATGTTCAAAGTAATTAGCTGTAATATTTTTATCTGAAACTAGTTCGTCATTAATGTTCAATACAATCTTGTCATAAGACTTAGTTTTGCCAGTTTCAGTATTAATAATTTTCCAAGTTGTTTTAATTTTATTGTCAGAGTTTTTAATATTACTACTAATATAAGCAGCCTTAGCATACTTACATACACTTTTAAAAATATTAGAGTATGATCTTACGTAATTAGTAAATTTGACATCAGGTGTAAAGGACCTTCTGTCATATAATTCGTAAAGAACATCTCTACTACGCCTTATACCTTTTGTTGCCCAAGCACTGAATGATATTTTATTTTTTAGTGGTACTGATTTTACACCACATGTTTTATTAAACACATGTGTAATACTGTTTAATAATGTTTCAAACATATTGTTTGGGTGGTCTGAGTCGCAAGTCAGCATAGGTAACACAGAGTTAAGTCTAGTGCTAAATTTCTGCAAATGATGTTGAGATAGGGGTCTAAATTTAATAATGTTTTTTTTATTTTTATTTTCTTCACAATTAAGTTTGACCATTTGACAGGTGTGGTCTGAGCGAACCCCGGCTAATAATTCTTTATAATTAAGTTTAAAATTTGTAATAATATTATCAATACAAGTAGCCGAAGTTGAAGTTAGTCTAGTTGGCTCTAAAAAGTGACAGTTAAGATTAAAAGATTGAAGCAAAGTCAAAAATAAACTTTTGTCTGTGGAATCTATCAGTAAATCTATATTAAAGTCACCACAGACTAAAATCTTCCTATTCATTTTAAGTTTTTTAAGAATATCCTCCATTTTAGAAATGAAAGTTAATATGTTTGCTGTAGGAGGCCTATATACGCATAATATGATATAATCTCCGGTCTCTGCACAGGCAATCTCACATACTCGTTCAACAGAAAGTTTTGTTATATCATGTCTTTCCTTGTATAGGACACCATCCTTGATGAGGATCATGGTGCCTCCACCTTCTGCTGAAATCCTAATGAACGAGCTGGCAACTCTGTAACCATTAACACTAAATGCCATTCTATCTGGTTTCAACCATGTCTCCGTAAAACACAAAATATCAACATTATATTTTTCTACAAATAATTCAATGTCAAGGATTTTGCCAGAGAAACGATTTATGTTTTGATGAGTTAATATTAATAACATGTCATCTTTCTCTGTTGTCACACTTAATCGTTTAAAGTATTGACTACAATTGTATTAGTAGTACTACTAAAACATGTAGTAATTGAGGACTTCGTCATACTACTTATGACTGTCTTAATATTATAAGCTAACAATGTAGCAATGCAATGTCTACAAGTCTTTGTCAGATACACTGTATCCCTAGTCAAATTATAGCTACATTTTCCAATAAAATTATTGACATCCAAAAACATAAATTTATCACTATAATGATTAACTAAAAAGTGCATCTGTTTATTAAGTGTATGGATATGATTATTTACCCTATCAGACACATTTGATATATAAGGAAATGCACAAAGTATAATTTTTTGACAATTTAGGCTCATCATAGAGGCTATACTACTTGAAATATCATTTTTGGTTAAATTACAACTATTCCCTACTAGTATTGCAATACAGGACTCAGGAGTATATGTCTTGCTAACTACTTGTTTTATAACCTCTTTATAGAGCATTCCTGGAAAGCAGTAACTCATAGCGGAGTGCTCTAGACTATTGCTAAGAGATGTCCCAAAGCCTTTTCCTATACTGTCGGAGAACACAACAGTGGGAGGTTTATTACATGGTGCCTTTATTGTTGTGGGATAGGTCTCATCTACGTGGGAGTTTACCCAGTTAGTGCTCTGAGAGTCAACAAGGCCAGGCATGTTCATCTCAACCACAGATGAAGTGTGTGCAGAGTCTGTATTATTAGATGATGAAAGATATATATGCTGATAGAAAGATATATACATATGCTGATCTAGATCCTATTGACACTGTTGTGGTGGGACATATACCATCCACATTTAGTGAGTAAGTATCTGAGTACTTACGTTAAAATGTTGGTCATCATCATCATCACAATCAGCCCTGTATTATATATTGCCCACTGCTGAGCACAGGCCTCCTCTACTACTGAGAGGGGTTAGGCCTTAGTCCACCACGCTGGCCTAGTGCGGGTTGGCAGACTTCACATACCCTCGAGATTCTTATGGAGAATTCCCAGGTATGTAGGTTTCCTCACGATGTTTTCCTTCACCGTTAAAGCGAACGATAATTGATAAACAATACACACGTAACTTCGAAAAATGTTGGTACTACTATGTTATTCACCACTCACCACCCAACTAGTGGCCAATAAATGTTTTTTCTTTCTTTCTTTCTTTCTAACTCCTAGTATTCACATAGGCTTTAATCTGCGTCATTTGACAATAATGCTATGTTTATATTCATTCCATTTTCCATCTCTTTGTACGCGATGGCAAGTGGAACTCTGTGCTTAGTTCAAATTAACCTCTATTTACTCACAGTGTACATTCAAGTGAGATGTGCTATCGTTCGTACAAAGACATGTGTCATGCATTTCAGGTATATATGTAATTATATAAATAATAATAATATACCATACCAACCCTGTTATTATATACTGCCCACTGCTGAGTACGGGCCTCCTCTACAATTGAGAGGGTTTTTAGGCCTTAGACCACCACGCTGGCCTAGTGCGGGTTGGCAGACTTCACATACCTTCGAAATTCCTATAAAGAACATCTCAGATATGCAGGTTTCCTCACGATGTTTTCCTTCACCGTTAAAGCTAACGATAATTGATAAACAATACACACATAACTTCGAAAAGTCAGAGGTGTGTGCCTTGGGTTTTGAACCTGCGGACATTGTCTCGCAGACCGTTCCATTCCCAACTAGGCTATCGTCCACTTGTTCAATAATAATTATAATAATGAAAAAACATTTATTGCACACAATCCATAAAATATGTAGTTTCAATAAGTACTTAATAAAAAAAAAGAACATAACACATTAACAAAATTAAATAAATAAAAAACAACAGTAGCCTTTATGTACATATATTTATGCTTATTGAAGATTACTTCCCAGAATTTGGGGAAATATTTGAGGTATGAAATTTGTCAGGTCTCGGGCTCCGTTTCCGATTTGGGCAGTCGTTGTGCAAGGTTTTCGCCTCGAAATAAAAGGTAAGTAAGTTGAGCTGAGATTAGAATGTGTTCGGCATATTTTGCAGTGATAAGTTCTAACTGCGAAACCTGGGGCTTTTAGTTTAGCCTTCCTGCCTACCCATTTAGAAATTAGAGGCTATGTGGATTCAGGATTAATATACCACGAGTTGGTCACAAAAATGAATGAGTATCTTTTTGGCGAAAAGAAATGGCGCCCCGGGTGGAGGTCAGACGTTAATAATGTCATCACTCTTAGAAGCTAACTTAGGAACGATGTTGTTATCCAACAGTTTGGCCGAAATACCGCAAAAAGTGAATAATATTTGAATGCGTCAATGAGTGAACGATTGAACGCTTGCGTATGTCATCGAAACCATTATTCAATAGAATGGTTTCCGATAGAAATACAATCTACACAGGTGTGGTGTGCCGCGATCACTTTTCATCGACAATGTAAACCCAGCTGTTGGGGATAGTGCAAAATTGGATTTAGAAATGGGAATCGAATGGCAAACCTCATTCTGCGCCGGGAATAATAGAGAGGGCACTGTTGAGTTATTCTATTTTGATTCTAGACCGAGAGCTGAACACGGATAATAAATTTATGTTTTTCGTCAACGGTTTGAAACCGTATTGAAAGATACTAGTTGGAGTTTTGGCGGGAACTTGGAAGTGTCATGAGGTGCTCTTGTTTTAATTCATTATTTTGGTGATACTTAGTGTTATATTGCATAATTATGGTGGTATATTATCCAATATAGTTCTATTAAAGGTCTCAAATGAAGTGAATTGAAATAACTGTGCTAGTCAAGTGTTTGTTTTGTTGCCGCCAAAACTCCTCGATAAAGTCTTGGTAAGGTAGCCACTGCTTTACTTCGACATAGTACTACTACTACTGAGGATATAAAAAAAACAATATTATATATGTAACTTCCAAAAACTTTGACACTGGCAGATGCGCAAACCGCGCCTTGCCAAAGAGAAAAAAAAAAAAAAAAAAAGATACTAGTTTTCCAGGAATTTCTGACAGCCGTTTGAAATTGTTTAATTTTTTTAATTAATATCGTAGAGAAGTTCATAAAAACTTGGTAGGTATATTTATTTTATAGTTTTTTCTAATAATTTTGTCATTTTAGTAATATACACAACTGAGCTGGACTTCAGGTTAGCTGTAATACAAGCTTTAAAAAACATAAGAGCCACAGAACTTAAAGTAACTTATCAAAAGCTGGATATTGATGTACAAGATAATGGATAGAAACGTATAGCCTTCATATACATACACCATACATAATGAAGATTAAAATTACAAACTATGTCAGCTTCCAAATTTATTCACACAATTGGCAACCCCAACTCCGGTACTATTTTAGAGTGAGTGCCACCAGTAGTCGAGTGTCTATAATGTCTATCCGTATAGCTCCATTAAAGCCTAAACCTGTGCAGGCCGGAACGTAGGTATTATAACTATTGGACGTCATTCCTTTGTCATAGGATACGGTGTGTTACTGTCAGATTAGTTTAATGATATGTTTGTCTAAATTCAAATCCTAGTTGTTCGTCAACGTCAACAGAGCAATTTGACACAGAGCATACACTCTATCGATTAAGTATTGCTTAACCAATAGTGGTATGTTGTTTCTAGCTTTTGGTCGTAGTTCCGTCCGTATATTTATTTCTCAAAATAAAATAAAATTATAATAAATTAGGTACACCTTTAATATTAAGAGACAATGTAGCTTTCTATCAGTGAAAAGATTTTGTGGAATCAGTTCAAAGAAAAAAACTTAATAAAATAATATAATATCTCTTCAAAATACTAGCGTAAACTAATTATCGATTATTTCATTTGGCACATCTGGAACTAATATGCTTACAATTAACAAATCTACGACTGGTGGTAAATAAATGCTGTCTCACACCTGTAATTAGTGAGTAGACTAGTCCATAAGTATGTAATTTTAATTAAGCTTGCTCAGTCTATTAACTGTTGGTGTGTCATTAAATAAATAAATACAAAACCGGCCTATAATCTCTATGCCAAACAATTTGTGACTCAGCTCCTGTACTATTTTGGTAGTGCAGTGCCTTCAGTGGTCGAGTGCCTATAATGCCGATCTGCATAGCTCCTTTAAATCCAGATTGGGGTCTGAGAGCTTGGGTGCCTATGCGGAAATTCGAAACGAAACGAGAGTAACGTAAAAATAGTATAGAATAGTCCTTGAAATTATATTTTTAATCATAAAATATCATTTTTTAAGATGAAGATGCATGTATGAATTGTGTAGCATTGTTGCATTATCGTATGATTGTACCTAATAGGTTCCAGAATTTAATTGAGGGTACTTTACTACTAATTTGAAAATAATGTCGTTATTCGTTGATAAAAAATGACATAGTAATACTGAACAATAATAATTACTTACATTGTGATTTTCTATTTTATACGGGCACGGTAATGTGCGCCTACTTTACCTGATAGTAAGTGCAATAGGGTGCAGATTGAGTGTCGACTGGTGTGAGACAATCACCCCCCGCCAGTCGAAACAATTATGCCGGCCTGTTTCATACTGGGGATACACAGGCTGATCCCGGAACGCGACACATATGGGACACTGTCGTGGGTTTTACGCCTTGTGTACGTTGGTCGTGGTCGCTATCCGTGCAAATTGCAATTTTAATACTCTTTAGGTTTGCCCCCTATCACATAATAGGACGGAACACACGTGGCGAAAAGAAGGTGCCCTGATTGCACCTCTGACTGCCCCTTCGGCGATAAAGGCGTGATGTGTGTATTTTTCTATTGTGCACCTTTGTATCCAATAAAATTAGAATACACTTCATCTTTGTTTTCGAACAACGTTGCTCCGTTTCGATTTTCGGCATAGCTACCCAAAACACATTATATTTAGTGCACGTCCTCGTGTCTTTGTCACAGGGTAGGCCTACATAGGCTCTGCAGGTAATGTAACATTCGAATCCTGGTTAAATCATTAATGATTAGGATCATTCATCCGATCAGATTTGTCTATCATGGTGCTGCATTGGATTCTCATTCTCGACAATATTTATGTATTTTAAATTCATAAATTATGATCTTTTGGGAATTGGATTGTGCATATAGCTCAAAACTTTCTGGGAGACACTAAGGTGACCCAAAAGGAGCAAATACCACAAGGTAAAAATGTCTAAAGTTTCAGTAACTAATCCATTGATTATTTATTAAATTGTATTATTTTAAATCATTCGCGATTGGTCTCACAGTTAGAGACGTCGGGGGTAAAGGAAGATTAAAGAGCACTTCAGCTTCCAAATATCTAATTAAATGTATATACGTAGGGCTAGACTATATCTATGTAACACGAGATATTTCATAGTATGTGAATATTAAGTTCAGCCACATACCGAGTGTGGTGAGGACACATTCCACGGCCGGTGTAATTGCGGTGCGCTGACCACACCTGCGCCCACATGTATCTATGAGGTGTAAATGTCTGCATTTTGAGTTAGTACGTTGAACTTTTCGTCCACACTTTGTTGTTATTACCCTTTGCTACTAATCTCGGCGGTGTCTAATATTTACGTTAAATAAAAACCTATTTTAGTTTAGTTATGTGTGTATATTTGGTTCACGAATATCGAAATATAAATACAAATTCACAAAATGATTAGTAGGACAAGCAATATTATCTGATCATATTATTATGACAATTTATTTTTCATCATAATTATAACGATTTAAATCTCATAACACATTTATGGCTGTGTAGTCTATAATCCTTTGCTTTCGCTGTACCAAAAATTATGTTGAGAAATTGTATGACAGTAAAAGCATCAAGAAGTCAGTTAGAGATTGTTCATGCCTGACTGAAGGTGTTGAAGCGGTGTGAAGTGGAAGTAAATGGCCTGAGGACATACTCCAAACGCTTTCAAGAGGAAAATTATAACCAATACAGTTGGTTGTGTTTCAAAGGAAATATTTGAATTGTGTAATGTAAACAGTTGATTACATCGGTTGAAGGAGCTTTTGTTAGAATAAAAAGTAATTTATTTATGTGTCTATATGTTTATTTAAAGTTAGGCACTACACCATATTAGGCTTAGTGTCTAACCCTCACGCTACCGGGTATCTACCATCGTAATCCTGCCAAAGTAGAAGGGAATCGCATTTCAATTGCAATCAGTATGGCCTAGCCTATGTTGCTATTTGAATCATACGTAAAATGGATACGTAGTTTAGATATTGTTTCTTAGAGGCAGCACTGACGTGAGACGTCTAATGGCTTTTTTCGCATTAATCGAACCGTAGGTAACCTTTCCGCAACTTGATAATAGTATTACGCATTATTTGATTATGATTTATGTATCAGACCATCAATGAAACGTTTCTATTTGTATTCAAAAGTTAAATTAAATAGAGAAGTGCATTTTTAAAATATTTCATTAAATGAATCTATATTTGTTCCACTTAACGTAGTATTTTTACGCCTTGTTGCTATACTGGGCATTGAAATGAATCTTACTATAGCTCCAACGTGACGGGTAATTAATATTTACTTTTAAGTATTACTACTTTGTTTGCAAGAGATAACATCGAAGGTCTAACTTGGTATATGGACTGTGCGCAGGAAATTCTTCAGTTTGATGCCTTGGTCAGGTAACAGTTTTTGCTTTACCAATCATAATGTCAAGCCTGCGTTATATAATATATTATTCTTCCTCATCATAAAACCAATTTCCCCAAAATTCGTTTCCATTTCCGCGACAAATTGCAAACACGGGGCACAATCAAGGCGTTCTTAAGAAATATTCCACGAAATCTAAGAGAAATTGCTTGTCTTTTCATATGTGGATGCAAAACACTCGTTATCATCCACGATTACCGCTTCTGCCAACGTATTGTATCGGCCTGGGAGGGGTTTAAGATGCGAACTTAATGCGAACAGTTTATTATTAATGTGGATAAACGCTCCCAGTTGCTATCTTTGGAAATATCGGGAATATTGACCGATAAAAATAATGTTTAACATGCTTACAAAGGACTTTGATGGGTTTCTTCTCGAGATCGATCTAAAGGCAATGTTTAAATAATTGTAACTTTTTACGATTTCATTGTCTTTATAAAGACAACAGTACCCATTATCTATATTACCTCGCTTTACGCACTACATTCGACATAGTTGGAATATCATGTAAACATAACGTACAGAAAATTTTACGAAATGCTAAATTACATGATTTATTTATTGCATTGTATAGTTGTAAATTGAAGGTAGATTTGTAACACTAACTTTTCGGAACACCTACACCTCAGTCCGCCCCGTGACCACGAAGTGCTGCAAAGTCTTCGAAACGTCGGGAGAAAATATAATAAAAAGCCGCGATAAAATCCGTTCTAATAGTTTAATTTCAATATTTATTTATTTATTTTTATTGAAAAATTAGCACAAAATTATGAACCATATTTCGCTTATAATTTGTACCATATCTCAGCAATAGAAAATCCTCGGAGCGTGTGTTTAATCAGCATCCTGTAGATTGTCTAAGCAATATAACATACCATAGCTGTCTTCCATCAGTTAAAAATGTACGTGTATCTTCAAAACCTCACAAAATTTGGCATTGTCATTTTGTACCTTTACGAAAGTTATAGCATTTGTTATAAATCTATACTAATATTATAAAGCTGAAGAGTCTGTTTGTATGTTTGTTTGTTTGATTGAACGCACTAATATCAGGAACTACGGAACCGATTTTGAAAATTCATTCACTAATAGGAAGCTACATTACTCCTGAGTGCTATAGGCTACTTTTTATCCCGGGCAAATATTGTTATCCCAGAAAAACTTTTTCACGCGGGTGGAGCCGCGAGCATCACCTAGTTTGGAATATGCTTAAAATCCCTATGTATGGTCACAGCATTTTTCTACTAAGCTAGTAAATGTGGTAACGCGTGTTATATATTTAAAGATTATTTTACTTAAGCCCGGAAACTACTAAGTGGATCATTTGATATATGTAATCTCTATCGCTCATAAATACTTCCAGAAAAGATCCAAGAGTGCCAGTTCCAAAAGAGTCAGGTATGCACTACAGGTCTTAAATGAAAGAAATGACTATTACAGAAGAGAGGATGTTTAAGTCTTCGTAAATTTTACGACACGAAACACAATAACAAGGTTAACTTAAAGCTTTAGGTTGTTCTGTGCGACAGTGATAATATTATCCTGATTGATCCAATTCACTCATGCTGTAGACAGTATAATATAGATGTCTACTAGTTTTCTTAAAAACTTTAGGAAAAATAATGACAATTTCGAATATTTAAACTATCAAAAATGCCTAAACGAGAGCCGTCGCGACCAGAAAACGTCCATTATTCTTACTGGCAGTTATTGTTTAAGCCTTTTATCGCCACCGGTTTGGGGCTTAATAAAATAATTGATTGCACATTCAGATATTGAGTAAAAAGTTGGCGGACAAGACAGGTCGGAACATTTATAAACAACAGTTTATCACGATGAGTCTGCGAGAAGCCTGTTTCGGACACTTGCTGAACTGAGGATTAATATTCCTAGGGACTGGAATCGACCTTGCGTAAATTTAGGCTGACTTTTTCGTTTTATGGATGAAAAAAGAAGAACAGTAATTTCAAGAATTTGCATAAAATTATAGTCCTGAGTATTTCTAAGATGGTTGATTCATTGAGAGAAGTGATCTTTGCAAAGACGTTGCATGCTAACATAATTTAGATCATGAGTTTGAGCCAGCAAACAAACAAATGGCAACCAAAGGACGGGTAATTATTTTGGCTACCCGATATTTCACTATACGAAACATAACAGAATAATGTCACGTTGGTTCCTCTGAGACAGTGGTCCAGTCGAGATGACTCATTCATATAAATATTTCTATAGTGTGGCTCTCACCTTAAACGGTAATTTATTAATAGTTAACACTAAGGCCCCTCTTAACAGTACAGTCTATTTTGAACGTGTTTGAACAGTCAGCCTGATTGGATTGATCAATAAGACTTGAATGCGTGTGGCGTTAAATGGGCGTAGTGAAGAGATGTTACTCCCTTTGATCTTGGAGAGTTAGATTTATTTAGTTGTATCTTGTAAGTGTAGCCGTTAGGAAAGTACAACTGGCCTGTTTTGGATAATCATGGATCTGCCTGTATCGTTGTGTTCTGGTTTGAAAGGCGCTGTAGCCAGTGTAACTACAGGGCATTATGAGGTTTAGTATCTAATTTCAAAGTGAAAAGCGTAGTGTGGTTAGTGTTTTGTTATTCGAAGAGGGCCAATGGCCGGCAGATGCCTCGTACTCGTGTAGGTTCTGACTCTTATAATCGTTATGAAATCCATGCATGACAATCCAAGAACTTTTTTCTGTTTCAAGAAACAACGTTAATTCCATAATATTTCGTGGTGTTTTTAACAATATTGATGTTTATTGATGTTTTTACCATCTTTTTTTAAACTTTTATTGATGTGTCCTTATTTCAATTTAAAGAGAGTGTAGTGGATAAAATGCTGATCAAAAATAATCATTTCAGTTTTTGAACCATGTAAATACGTTTATTTTCTAAATCACAGTCACAAAATTATTTACATGCATCCATTGATGGGTATTTTTACATCAATGGATACATAATTGTTTTTTATTTCATACATTCAAACCTTTGCATTCTAACAACCGTGTAATATTTTGATACTTAACAGATTAACTTAATTATTAAAAATACAAGGTTCGCCATATCTATAAAATAATCAAGTCCAATCCAAGACACTTGCTTGAGGTAAATATTTCGACTAATACCTGGGATTTATAAATAAAAATCGCATTTTCGCGGAACTGATTATATTATCTTAATACGTAGCTTACAATGTGAACAGTGGATTAAGTTGTTCGCAGTTCCTAACAGAAACTCTATACTGCTCAGTTTAGCTCCTCAGGTAGGACCACGGGCTCAGGAACTACGACCTCAGGGAGGCTCGGGTTAGGCAGGACCACGGGCTCAGGAACTACGACCTCAGGGAGGCTGGGGTTAGGCAGGACCACCGCCTCGGGGACAACAACATCGGGGAGGGCAGGGCTGGGAAGAACAATGGGTTCAGGGACATTTATCTCGGGCAAGCTAGGGCTAGGCAGTATGACCGGCTCAGGCACAATGGGGTTCACGTCGACGATGTCAACGGGAGAGGGGGCAGCCTCAGGGATGGCGACATTACCGGCGTTAACGTTGATGATGATCTGGACCAGATGGGCCACATCAGACGGGATGTTGATCACGGGGGCGGGAGCCACGCTCTCTTCGACGATAGCGGGTCCAATGGCGATGGGGGAGGGCTCGAAGGACTCCAAGATGGCGGGGCCAACGGCGATGGGGGATACAACCACGGGCTCGGGGCCGGCGCCGCCAATGCCAACGGTCGGTGGGATAACGGGTTCAGGTCCAGCACCACCAATGCCAACGGTCGGGGGGACGACATCTTCGGCTCCGGAACCACCGATACCAACAGTCGGGGGGATGACTGGTTCAGGTCCAGCAGCACCGATGCCCACGGTCGGTGGGATGACGGGTTCGGGACCAGCGGGGCCAACGCTGATGGGCTCGAAGAACACCGGCTCGGGTCCAGCGGGGCCGGGTTGGACGAAAGAGCGTGTAGGGCCGGCAACGGCCAGGGCCGCCACGGAGGCGATAATCAGCAGAATTTTCATACTAATATTTGCTGCGAATACAAAATACAATATGTACCACCTTAATGCACCTTGATAAAGTTTTATTTATACTAGTTAAATTTCGAGAAAGAATTATTATTGAAACTTGTTAATCACTCAAATAGCAATCGTTTTAAACACTTAATTCAAATGATTTCACATCACCGTCTTACCTGTTGTGTTTGGTTAGTTGGTCAACAAACTATGATATGATAATTTGGAAATCCCCTTATATACGAAACGACAATATCTAATTCTGATGTAATGAACTAATTAAAATAATAATTTATTGCATTTAATACTACAATTTAGATAAGCTGTCGGATGTGGGATTAACGTTCGTGATTGATCATCAGGTGTACGAGGCTATCTCACCATACAAAATGTGCATAAAAACTTTTGTGCATTTAGATACATTCTGCATTCAAGGCAAGTTGACATAATTTTCGATCGTAGAAGAAAGCATAAAGTTAAAGAACATTGGCGAATTCTTTGTTCATGGAATTCTCAAGCGTATATTTTGGGTATAGAGTTTTAACCTGTTGCGAAGATGTTGATATGACTGCTTCGGTGGCGTAGTTGTATTACAGTATGACTGCAAAGCTGAGGTCTCCGGTTCGATCCCCAGGTCAAGCAAAGTGATATTGGGTTTTAATTCAGTATCAACCCGGGGTCTGGAATTTGTGCCCGATATGGCGATAGGCTCTCCCCCTATCACATCATGGGTCGGAATACGCAGGACCTAATAAATTATTGAATTAACTGGGTTAAAAGTTTCGTTTACAATAGGTATTTTTTTTCCAAATTTAAACACATTTATTTGTTTATAACTAAATATTCACTTACACTAACAGTATTATAACTAAACATGTAAGCTACTTTAAAAATAAAAAAGACGAAGTAAAATATAATTAATAATAATAAGACATTTTACTTGGCAGGCGTCCCGTTGTCTCAATCAATAGCCCAGCAACCAGTCCAGCTAGATCCCATCCATAGTCCCGGTATAATTCCCATCTTCTCTACAATAGTCCTTGCACCTTACGGGCGCTGTCTTTGGCTGTATTTCGTCCATAAGTACAGACAGAGAGAGTACCTACAAGGTGTACACACCCCAACTAGAGTAATGTATCTTAAAGGGGCCTCTACGTGTTGGGTCCATATCCCCACGCAAGCCTTCCAAAAGGACCGGCCATCGTGCCGTGATTTCCCGCAGGAAAGATACAACATAATAATTATAATATAATTAATTAAAACTATAATATAATTAATTAGCACCTAGCTCAATAGCTAGGTGCAGACAACCGTTCTAGGTATATGCTCTGTGACCAGGAAATCTTTTTCACTAATGTGGAATATGTCAACCGAGTGCTCGGTGACTCAGGTGTTAAAACATGTGAGGGCTCTAGTAATTGGCGTATTGTCTGTTGAAGAAGTGAAAAATAAAGGTGTATGTCTTGGTCGAAGACTTCGAGTGTGTGGATTGGGTATGTAAAATGGGATCTGTGCAAGGACGGCGCCTTGTAATACTGCAAATATATACTTTACCAAGGTGATGTTACGCCTGACTTCGAGCAATGTGTATCCCACCATACCCAATATAAACGGCGTAGGATACAAGAGAGAATAGTAGCCATACATTTTTTGGAGACATAGCGCAGAAATACTTTTTGTATCTTTTCGATCATGCTTGTAGGTATATATCCTGTGATGAGGGTTCCAAATCGGTGAGTTACATTCCAATGTGCTCCGGATATAAGCATTATAAAGCACGCAAAGAGCGCCTCGGGAATTGAAACATTACGACTGCCTTATTATGAATCCAAGATACTTTCTAGCTAGCTTACACATTTCAAAGAAATGGTGGGTAAATGTAAGCCGTGTATCGAACCAAGTACCGAAGTCACACACACAGTTAAACACAACGCGTAGAAGCTATAATTGTTGAAACGAGTGCATTTTTATTTATTAACGTCATTAAAACCTTCTCTTACTAATCTAATATGAACCATAAATACATTACGTAGAAGCTATTTCCCCAGCGTTGTCACGGCACGAGTACAAAAGAATCGAACGTTACATTCTTTTTCAAATTTTGATTTATTCTTGATGACCATTGCATTTCTGACATTTATCAAAAACCAGACGAAACGTGCGTTGCTCGCGTTTAAAAATCTACTTTATGTGGTAGGCGTAAGATCGAATTTGTGTTCAGTCAATCAAAATTTTGTAATTTTTGGTTTCTTTTTAACCGACTTACAAAAGGCTATTTTAGTTTGACTTATCGACGACACTTATTAATGTGTTATTTGCAAGAAACTGTGCATCTTGGGGTTTTTAATAAATCAATGACGATAGCGCAATAAATAAATATTGTATTTAACCACATAAATGCTAGTACTTTTATACTGATAAATAAAGCAATTCGTGCGAAATTATTCCCTGACCATTCCAAAATATTCAAAAATGCACAACGTGTTCAAGTTTTCACTTCTGCCGGCACTCCCGGAGTGCAACCCGTTCTTTTTTTTACTTTTTTAGCCTTTTTCGGTACACGCTGTTACTTAATTTTTCAGTTACATAATCACTTTTTATGAAAATTCTATACGGAAAATTAAATAATTTCTTCACATATAGATAAAAATGGCCAAACAAACAAGAATGTATGGATCCATAGCTCTGACGTCACAGTCACCATAAATTATAATATAAAAAAATAATCTCTATATTTATTGGATCAGATTAAAAAACATCGCTATGATTAATGTATTAGCATTATTTGAAATATATGACTTATAGATATTATACTACGTTTATGTATTGTGTTAGCCAAAGATGAAAAAATTACACACACTCTCACGCCTTTTTATCCCCGAAGGGGTAGGCAGAGGCGCAACTTAGTATACCCAATTTTCGCCGGGCGTATTCCGCCCCATGATGTGATAGCGGGTGAGCCTATCGCCATATCGTGCACAAATTCTAGACTCGGGTGGATACTGAATTCTAGAAAAATCCAATATCACTATACCCGACCCGGGGATCGAACCCGAGACCTCAGGATTGCAGTCGTACCGTAACACAACTACGCTACCGAGGCAGTCTAGAAAAGGCCTATTTTTGAATGGTCCGTCAATGATTTAAAATAAAATATAGATACGCTATACCATAACAAACTAACGAAAAAAGTGTTCTGGCGCACATTCTTGAAATTACGTATGTGAAAGAGTTGACGTATTCAAACCAGTATGAACAATAAAGATTAATCAAGCTCGTCGCCAGTAAAGAAAGAAGAAAAAAAAATACAAACATACGAATTGAGAACCTCCTTCTTTTTTGGAAGTCGGTTAAAAATAACAATAAAGACAGCTAGTATTTGTCATTTAAGTGTAGTGCATAAACTATTCCAATTGGGTTACTCTCGAGTCTTCAGATTGCGATTGCTAATAGCATATCTATGGTTTTGGAATATGATATTGGCCGTAGTCAAAATATTATAAACAAGATATTTTTTATTGGTGCGATATTTCTATAATTTGTGTTTCCAGGATAGTCTGCATAATATCGCTTAACAGACCAAAGAAGATAATAACTGATAAGCATAACTCCTTTGTTAGTCATCATGAAAGTTTCAATATTTTGTATATTATATGCGCATTCCAATGCAAAAATACGCGATTTATAATGACATCGATTGAGTAATTTATAAAATAGCCAAAGGTATGATTGAACCTTAGCTTTAACTAATTGCTATTGTAATCATTGTACAGTTGATAAGATTGGCAATTATTTGATGAAACTATAACATTAATACTTGTTGTACGAAAGTCAAATGTTGAGCCCGTCATCGCAATCTGTGGCTCGTTGCGGCAAGTCGGCGCGAATGGAAATGCGCGCAAGCATTGCACGGACGCCTCCGAGTAATTGCACGCGCGGTTTTGCTCGATTTAGCTCAAAGCTGTACATTAGCCTGTCCGGCGCGACATTAATTGTACATTCCAAATGATGCGAATGTTGATTAGTGATGCCGATTTAGCTCTATGAGGTTTTGATGCAATGACGTCTAACTGCATCTACGGTATTTCCGTCACATAACAACCTAAAGCGAAACATTACCGGATTTAATTAGGTTGTAGGTCTTTCGTATACTGAGTATGGCTGGGTAAGTTCTACCATGTTTTTTTCTACCAGGATGTCTATTTCTGCCATCAGCCAACAATGTGCTGGGTATTATGATACGTATATCTAAGACTTTAGACTAATTTGCGTAGCGTATTGCTGATATGCGTACTGCCACGCAGTGGTTTGTACTTTGTACGGCATATAAAGTTCGAGTGCTGCTGCTGCTACTGTTAATAGAAGCTCATGACGCTTACCATCAGACGAGCGGATTGCTCGTCCCGTAATTCAGTTGCTTAAAAAACGAAGACCCAGCCTCTTAACAGCTGATATTACCGTTCAAAAGGCACTTTCAAAAGTGATAAAAAGATTACCAATTACTAAACCAAAGCAACCCTGGCCAAGTCTAAAGTCTAAAGGTGAACGTCCATTACTGCCGAACAGCTCGTTACGCAGATTGATGCCGCTGAACTCCGAAACTGCTGTTTGCTTAAGGACACTTCACAACTCCGAAGTTAGGTCGTTCCTGTACTTCGTTCCTTTACATTGTTTTCTTTTGGTTAGACTGTTTGTTGTTTGGTTTGGTATGATTGGTATGCTGACGTCCGGGTTTTGATCTTCAGGTTGGGTAGTCATATTGTATTTTTTTCAGTCCAGAGTCTGATATTGTATCCAGTACATGGCAATAAGCTCGCTCTTATATTGTTGTTATATTTTTTTAATATATGACTCCTGGAATCACTAAATATGCTTAGAATGTGGCAACAAACACGATAGAACTCCGTTTCGTTTTACTGAGATTGGTTGGGTAACACAGGACTGTCGTATTGGTCTCTCGATCAATCACAAACATCAAAATTAAATGACATCGACTTACTTCCACACTGATTTTTTTACCCATTGGTTGACATTTCTTTCGATGGGCACAAAGAACTTGAAGAAAATAAATTAAATTAAATCTTTCGTCCAGTATGTAAACTCCACCTTCTTGTATTACAATATATAATAACAAAGCCACTAAGAATAAACCGCCAAATACCTAGTAATTTTATATTAAAGCAAATTAGGTCAACTTGCTAAGTCAATTCAATTGTGGTGTTGCAACAGCTGTTTCGCTCTCCTATATCTGCCATCTTGCGAGATACACGTTTGTACCACTTTGTTCATAAAGCGTACATAGTTTCAGTGTTCAATCTTTTTAGTAGTTACTAATGTGTTTTATCATTGTTTTATTATCTGAGCAGCCGGATTCCATCTGGGTAGGCACCGCTTTGCGTATATATATGACATAATTGGCACCTTTCTCTATCCTGAGCTATTTGGTGCCATTTTGGACCTGCGATTTTTTAAGGGTCGTCTACCCATCGTTTGTAAGGTCTTCCTCTGTGGCGTTTGCCTGGTGGGCCTTTCCATGTTACTCGTTTTGTCCACCGGTGGTCTTTAAGGCGCGCTACATGGCCCATTTCTATTCCAATTAGTATATAATTATGTAATGTTTTTGAAGGCGGTTAAATGTTTTGTCAAAAAATTGGTTTTAAATATTATATTATATTATACTAGGTTTTGCGCGCGGCTCCGCCCTCGTGGAAATTTTTTCCGGGATAAAAAGTAACCTATAGCACTCAGGAGTAATGTAGCTTCCGATTAGTGACAGAATTTTCAAAATCAGTCCAGTAGTTCCTGAGATTAGCGCGTTCAAACAAACAAACTCTTCAGCTTTATATAATAGTATAGATTGGGGAAACAGACGGAACAATATGCATTAGAAGGTAATTTAAAACTAAATAATACACGATCCAGCAAATTTAAGCAGCAGTTATATTTGCTAAGCAGTATGCAATAAAATTTTACTAGGATGTGAAAGACATTGCAGCCAATATTTGATTGATTTATTTATTTTATTATTTGAGGATTGCAAACAAAGTTTACATTAACACAAACATAATAATAACAATCAGAAAATAAAACTAATTGTAACTCACTCTACAGGCAACCACAACGTGCATAATACAATTTTACGATATAATTACTCAATTAAACATTATAAGGAACTAGACAAAAAGGAATAGATTTATCAGAATGGTCTCAGTTAATCAATCTCACCTAAAAGAGTTTTCCTAAATGCGTATAGTGAATCATGAAATATGTCAAGCTTAGTCATTTTCTTCTTAATTTTTTCTTAGTAATATTGAATTACTCAGCACTACAGAACTTAACCAACTGCTTAAGATCTGACGCGGCCTAGATTATTGTAATTTTAAAAAGAACTTGTCTTTATATCTCATTCGTTTCTGTCCATCCATTTAGGACATTTCCATCATGAGGCCCATTCCAGGCTTGTGAACTCAAACGTCTCAGCCCTCTAATGTGCATGAAGTAATTTACCGCGACGCTGTTAGGTTTTATTACACATTTCAGTCTAAAAGTAAAGCTTATTTTTCACCCTAAATGACAGACATATTGAGGCATTTTAGTAAATGATTGTAGAAATTTGTTGTTCAAAATAATAATAAATAATGATACCATACCAGCCCTGTAATATATAGGTATACTTCCCACTGCTGAGCATCAGCCTCTTGTACTGAGTTGGTTTAGGGCTTACTCCACAGCGTTGGCATAGTGTGGGTGGGCAGACTTCACATACCTTCGAAATTCGTATGGAAAATTCACAGGTAACTTTGAAAAGTCGGAAGTGCACATACCTTGTGTTTGAATCTCTGGACCTTCGTCTCGTCAGTCTATTCCATTCCCAACTAGCCTTTTATGAGCTTTTAAACAAACTAGAATATCGAGTAAATGCTGTAAAATATGCAGGTTTTATTATGGTGGTATATAATCCTGTAAGATGTGTGTAAGAGCTAATCCAAAAAATGCCTCAGTGCCATTTTTAACCTCTATTTGTATTGAATCAAGTCATTAAAAGCAAAGGCAGCACTTATTTTCATTCAACCTAAAATTGAGCGGAACATTAGCTACGAAATTATCAAGACTTTCAACAGCTATACTAATTGAACTAGACAAATAGAAGCTCTCATATAAAATTCTATCAAGAAAAAACTAATTTGAAATAGCGCAGGGTTTCAAAAGATCTTCAAAATGGAAAAGGAACAGAATAATTGTGTAACTTCTACTCGGCACGTATGGTAGTTTCCTTCAGATCAAAAAGTTTAAATGTTAATCGGCTATTTAAACTATCATGCTAGAAAATGTATTTAAGCAAAAAGAGATTTCATTTTAGATTTTAGGGATACAATCCTTCTCGACAACAATTTATCTAAAATCGGATATTGGAAAATTCAAACTAAACTAATTCAAATTCAAATCATTTATTAAATAATTAGGCCCCTGAGGGCACTTTCACACGTCATTTTTACAATATTTTTATCATTTAAAGATTCTACCAGAACTAATTCCACTAAAAGCCGCTATCGAATATTTTTGGAACTATTGTTCCAAGCATTTAAACAAAAACCAAAATTGAATTTATATTTAATGTTGTTACAAACTGAATAATTTAATCGCTCTGTAATGCTCAAATAAATATCGAAACAATTCTAACACTATTAACCAACGATTCCAATAAATTAATTTGAATTATAAAGTAACTAGTCCACAAAATTGCGGACCTATTAAACATTAAAGCAAGCAAGATGGCGGCACGTCAACTAAAATATATATTTTTATACAATTTGCGATGAACAGATAGGTATATGTAAATATTTAATTAGCTTTCACAGTTTTTCACACGGAAACAGAATTCATTCATATCATTATTTCCTAGCTTTGACGTTCGGGACAAAATAATGTAAAATTGTGTAATAGTTTTACAATAATTCATGCAAAACTCATACTCAATGAACATCAAAGAACGAATAGAATAAAAATTGAAATTCTTGTAGATCTTTTAAAAAAAATCGTGCATATTCTTATAGCAAAAAGTAAATGAACATGTTAGTCACGAGATAGCAAGAGAGTATAGACCAAGCCTGAGCAAATTAAGCAGAGAGCACCCATATATAATGCCATGAAAGTCGAGAGAAGGATAAGGAAAAATCCGGATGAGGACGGCTGTATTCCGGCTGTATATGTATCTGCAAATTTCCTCCATTGCTAAACAACAATGAATGAAAAAGTTGCAGTTCCTTTATATCGGTTTCTTTAAAAAGAAGTGCCAGTTTCACCCCGATCTACTCGGCCTCTCTGTAAGAAAATTAATTAATACTCTACATTTAAAATCTAAAAGATTTTACCGATTTTCATCTCTTATATATAACCCAAATCTGTCTACGCTTGAAACATAAAATCAACTAACGCACGCAGCTGAATAAGTACGAAGCGTAATTTGGCTCGGCGTGAAGCGAAACAATAAATATAAAATTTTAGGCACCCACTTATGAACAGCCGGCAAACACGTCTAAGTTTTGACAGATGTAAAACGGTACCCGCGCGATACGTTCACTCCGCGAGTTATGAAACGACCGTGGAAACATACGGAGTTTCATTTTGGATATTCACGTTCAAAATAATTATAAATATACACAAAGATTAAAGTTTCTTTAACCCTACATACTCATTCGTCATCCTCTACATACAAAGAGGTTGCAGGCTGTTGAAAAGGTCATCGAGCGGGCCAGGGAATCTTCTGCTTCTCATTGAAGCATGTTTCTCTGAGATTTGGAATTATTTTACGATCAGCCGTCCATGATCGAAAATATTGATATGCCATGAAATAAAATAGTAAAAATCATAGCCTCCCCCTATTACCTTTCCTGTGGAGATGTAATCATCAACGTCAGGCACATGAAGTCCACAGCTGAACAAAGGCCGCCGTAAAGATTTCCAGACGGACCTGTCAAAAGCGGCCGGCATCCAGCGTGCGTCCGAAATCGAAATACCGCAAGTCATATTATTTATGGTTTAAAATCTGTCATTCAAATAAATCTTTGTTTAGACATTATGTAATCCTTACACATAGGCACCATTATATTAATTGACTGCTTTATTAGTGTGTTATCTACAGTAGTATTTTTCTGTCCTTTACTGTATCCATTCCATTGCAACAAAAGTGATTTCCCAGCCCAGACAATGCAATAACTTTCAATCACACTGCACTATCGGAGTTCCTATAAAATCCAATCAACCGTAGTCTATCCCAGAACGATACTCGGTGACATGGCCGACAAAATTCTATTTGTTTCCTAATACAAAAAAAAAAAATTTAAAATGATATTGAATACCTATAAAAATACACAACCTGGTAATAGTAACGCTTTATTACACACACACACACATTTATAAGAGAGAATAGAACATACACAGACATCTATACTAATAATATAAAGAGGAAAAGTTTGTGAGTTTGTAGGTTTGTAAGGGCTAATCTCTGGAACTACTCGACCGATTTTGAAAATTCCTTCACCACGATAAAACTACATGCTATAAGCCTCTCAGTATCCAGGGAAATTATTTATCCGCGGGAAAATGGGAGTAGGTTATAAAATTGTACGTACAAGAACTGATCTTATCGCTTTAAGCGATTTCTATCAAACAATTTTCAATTGAAACTCGTTATCAACTTTAAAACTTATTTAAATATAGCTGTTGCCCGCGGCTCCGCCCGCGTGGAGTTTTCCCGGGATAAAAGTCCCGCTTTATATTTTCCCGGGATAAAAAGTAGCCTAAGTTACTCCTTATGACATCAGCTACCTGCCAATAAAAGTCCCGTCAAAATCGGTCCAGCCATTTCAGAGATTAGCCGGAACAAACAGACAGACAGAAAGACAGACAGACAGACAAAAATTGTAAAAAATGTTATTTTGGTGTATGTACCGTATATATATTCATATACATGTAGTAAAAAACGGTTATTTTAATATTACAAACAGACACTCCAATTTTATTTATATGTATAGATGTATAGATGTATAGATGATGGTCTAAGTTCAGCAGTGGACGGCATTAGGACGATTGTTTGATTGACTTAATTGCTACATTAGAAATAATTATTATTTATACGGATGCATAGGTATTTGCATCTTTTATCACCGAAGGGGAAAGTAGAGACCTCCAAAGGTAACTTCAACATTTGAGTTGTCAAAAACTTTAATATTACCTCTCATTTAATAAAATACAAAACGCATACATCGCGTCCGCAATAACTGCCCGTATATTCAAATCCCAAGGAAAATAAGCCCGAAGCAAATGAAATACCCTCGCGAGGAGCGTTTTATGAATTCATAACATCTGGATGACGTTTTTATTTTGTTCATTACTAGAGGAAGTTTGTTTAATAACTTCATTAACGCCGCTTCGATAAAGGCGTTACGATATAAAAGTCTTGCCCGTTTTTATATGTTTAAATGACGTATAATTTATATCTACCAATGACAACTTGAGACATTGAATTGAAAGGTACCGAAAGGACATTGCAGTATTTTTTTTTTTATTAGGATCAATGAACAGTATCACAAGTATATTAATACAAAATTAAATATAAATACTTAAATTAACTGTGACACCCACATTATTGACCACAGATTTTTTAATTTACTATACATTATGTTGAGAAAAAGAAGATTTTAATCATTTAAAAAAAAATAAAAAATAACACTGTATGACGCATTTAATGTAGTAAGTTTTAAATAGGTATAATTTACTATTCATATAAAATCCATTCTAATGGGTGCATAGAATCCATATTAATAAAACAATAAAACTAATAAGCTTGACCTATTAAACCCACATATTATCTTTAGTTTGTTTTTTCAAAATTCACAATAACTATACGGAATACGTAGGTACTATACCTTAGTACTATAAAAGATATGTCATGATAAATATGTCATGCTGATTTCAAACCCTGTTTAATACACATTAGCCGCAATATGCTTGAGAGTGGACCATAATACACCGTTCCTAAGATTTGCTGCTTGGTAATAGAAATTATTTTATTTTTATTATGCAGAACAGTGCTAGTTGCTACCTATTCAGAAGGAACCTCATATTCAAGACCCCTTTTTCTTTTTTTTTTTTTTGTTTTCGCGGAGAAAGTGACTTATTACTACCGCCCAGCCTTCAAGGGGGGCGACTGAGCGGTTATGTTGGGTTCACCGTGCCTTACGTCCCGGCGTTGAGCCACCCGGAGAGATGTAACCATCGGGCTACCGCCGGACCGAGTCCCTAACCTATGTATAACGCACGGCATACCAACCAAAACTCCGCGGTGGCCATCTTCGGCGCATTAGGGACGGCTGCGGGCTTCCTCTGACGGGAGTGTCTAAGTTGTCGTCCGCAGCCGCCTCTGCGCGTTGCCGCCTAGTGCGGCCCGTCTCCTGTTGTGGGGGGGCTCAGGAGCCCCCACGCACCGAAGGACGCCCTCGGCGTCAATGGCAGCGTGAGGCCTACCAGCCACGCTGCCGTCCATCACAGGGATCGCTACAATGTGCTAATGGAACACAAAAAATTTAAAGACGGACAGCCCCCTGCCGCCCGCCTGCGACCCCCGGTGGCCCCTATTAGATATTCAAGACCCCTACATGTAGACCACACAGCTTTATATTAAGACGTCCTACCAGTTTCTTGGTTGATAATACTATTTACAGTTCGGACAAACTAAGCTGGCTGGTATGACAATTCAATTTTTTTCCCGACGCGATAACTTTGTGAGAGCGTCTACCCAAAAAATTCAAAACCGTGTCATGTCATACCGGCCAGATTAGTTTGTCCCTACTATAAGTAGAAAATATCAAAAGAGATTCATAATTACAATTTATAAAAATATATCATACATTTTAAACGCCTAGGGTGATTTGAATATATATCACAATAAATTCACCCAACTTATTTCACAAAAATCCGCATTCCTTTGCGTTGCCAAGCAAAAAGAACGAAATTTAAATGTACGAAATCAGTGATAAATCGGTATATGCAAATCCCTCTGGATCGCTGCATTATCTGTTTATTTTGTTTATTTACACAAGTGATTTACAGCCGCAGCGCTATCCCATGCAGCTGAACGGTACAAGTGGTCTAAGTTGAAATAAACTAATAAAATCACTAAAACTGTCGTCCCCTTAGTGCGTATTTATCTAAGCAAACTATATTTAGCTTTGCATATTACTATAGACACACACACACACACGCCTTTTATACACGAAGGGGTAGACAGAGACGCAACTAGTGCACCCACTTTTCGCTGTTATTCCTTCTCGTGTTGTGAGGGGGCGAGCCTATCGCCATATCGGACACAAAACCCAGACTCCGGACTGATACTGAATAGAAAACTCGAATATCACTTTGCCTGACCCGGGAATCGAACCCGAGACCTCAGCATTGCAGTCGTATCATGATACAACTGTCAACTACGCCAACGAAGCAGTCGAATCAAAAACACATAAATTGAAATTTCCCTTCATTTGAATCGAAGTCTGGACCGGTTTTTTATATCGTATGCTGTCAGACCAATGATAGGATATTATACAGTCTTATTTCGTATTCCACTCTCGGCTAAAACGAGAATTTCTAACAAAGCACATATTGAAATTATAAATTCCCATGTAAACAACCAACACTTTCATAGCCAATCTCGGACAATAGCTATTTTGAAAATAATGGTACTGACCGAATTAATTGACAAATAAGGCTATTAATAATCCACCCACTACTACATGTGATATTTGGGTAAGCTTAAATTTTATGGAAATGGACAGGCCATATAATGCGAACTAAGACAGAAAAATGGACTAAGAAAGTTATCGAATGGTACCCTAGAAACGGTAAAAGACGTAGAGGACGGCAGATTAAAAGATGGGAAGACGATCTGCCAAAAGGATGGAGAACTTTAGCACTGGATCGTAATAAGTGGAGGGAATTAGAGGAGGCCTATGTCACAAGACAGCCTGACCTGAAAGTTGATGTATAAAAAAAAAAAAAAAAAAAAAAAAAAAAAAACGCATATATATGTCGCCGCAGCGCCATCTTTACACAACTAGTTAAATTTTACAAGTAGATTATAGACTGCTAAAATCATAATGGAAAATAGTAAGAATTTATTTGGAGGTAAAGTTAATTTATCTTCTGGAAACAATCACTGAACTCTTAATTATTGTGGTTGTTTTGATAATCAAATGTGAGTGTAATCGGAAGTAAGTTTGCAAGAAATTGTTTGTAATGTTTTAAACATGGGTTGATAGTAAATTAAACCTAGATAAATTTAAAAGTAATTCTAGTTAAGGTTTTGAGTTTAGACTCTGCAGTTTTGTTGTATTTCCGGAGCGATAGTGGCGCCATCTACCCTACATCGAGGAAGTATTTGTAGAGGTGGGAGATTGACAGCTGGCAATATAAAGGAACGGCCGAACGACGAGAGCGCAGTCTTGTATCGGCGCCCGAAGCGATCACAGATTGTATTCCACTAGTTTTTCTATTTTCTACCCAGTAAATGTTATTGTTTGAAATAAATAATTGTTAAAATTAATAAATAATTGTTTAAATAAATAAAGATAGACCGGTGATGCTTCACCGGTCTTGTTAAATAAAATCAATAAATAGTTTATCTCCGACATCAGAAGTGGGATCATTTATCCCACTTATTTAAAAGTTGAACCTTGCTAAATTGCCCTCCATTTTTAATTTTCTTTATTTTTCTCGTTTTAATAACGTTCTGTTTGTTTATTAACATCACTTTTGGAATACGTACATCCGTGTATCATGAGCAAGGCAATGGAAGATGCGCAAGCTGTGTCCTCGCCTATTCCGGGCCCGTCGAACACAAGCACACCAATAGACAACACATTCGTTGGTCCAACATCGGTGCCGCAGAATACAATAAACGCGCCGCCTGAATTCTTTTTGCACATGATGACCAAGATGCAAAATATGAGCGAGCGGCTGTTGCGGCAACCGATCAATGATAAAGTCAAGATCACAGATGTGTTTTTACCGTCTTACGACCCAGACGGTAACGTTGGGGTTCGAGAATGGTGTGATCACATTTCTACGGCTAAAGATGCCTATCAGCTCAGCGACTATGACCTTCGTATGAAAGTAACCAGCTTGCTGAAAGGTCGTGCAAAAATTTGGGCTGATAATTGGCTCGTAACTACGTCTACTTGGGAGCAGTTGCGACAAATCATCATAACTACCTTTGAACCCGAAAACCGGTACTCAAGGGATGTTCTTAGATTTAGAGAACATGTCTACGATTCATCCAAAGACATTGCAGAGTTTTTAACGCAATCATGGATGTTATGGAGACGGGTGACCAAAGACAAGCTTGATGATGTTGACGCCGTGGAGGCAGTAATTGGTACGATTAGTGACGAACGCTTAAGGATTGAACTAATGAATGCCAGGGCTACTTCAGTACCAGAATTAATTTCAGTAGCCTCATCTATTCGTGTTAAACGTTCTTCACAGAACAGCAATTTTCAGCAACCACCGCAAAAGCGTTCTCGTTTTTCGGTTGATAATAGAGGCGGTTCCCCGTATTGCAACTTTTGTAAAAAGACTGGTCATACTTTTAGTAACTGCCGAAACAGGGATACGAATTCAAACAGCCAATCAACCGCGAAATACCCCACATCATCCGGAACGTCATCCAGAACTAGTGATAAGCTTTGTTCTTTTTGCGCAAAACCAGGTCACACATTTGACACATGCTACCGTCGTCAAAAAGAGATTACTTCGAATATTAATTCTCTGTCTGGTACTAAGTCCAACCTCAACACTATGCGTATGGGCGTTGGTGATATGGTTGTAAATGCAGTTTTTGACAGCGGAGCCGAGTGCTCGGTCATGCGTGAATCCCTTGCGAACAGGTTGCCAGGGCGCAGGCAGCAATCGGTGATTTATTTGAGAGGAATAGGTCCATTCCCAGTGATCTCGTTGAGCACGTTAACTGCCATATGTGTAATTGACGACATCAATATCGAAATTGCGTTCCATGTCTTGTCCGATTATGAGATGACTTCAGATGTCTTGATTGGTGCCAATTTGCTTCATGGTACTGGCTTAAGTGTGGTAATTGACCAAAACAGCGCGAAACTTTTTTCTATTCCTCGTGTTATGCAGATGCGATCTCAAAGCTGCTTGTTTGAACATTTAAATCATGACCTGACCGACGAATCCGAAATTGACCAATTGTTACGTCTCCTCAATAAGTACTCGGATCTTTTCACGCGCGGTTTTCCAAAAACCAGAGTTAATACCGGCAAACTGGAGATTCGTTTGAAGAACAAAGACAAGTACGTTGAACGTAGACCTTATAGGTTAAGCCCTGTCGAACGAGAGAAAGTTAAAGATATCATCACTGAATTGATTAATAACAACATTGTAAGGGAAAGTAAGTCGCCCTATTCAAGTCCAATCATCCTTGTTAAAAAGAAAAACGGCGATGACCGTATGTGCGTTGACTATCGCGAACTTAATGCGAATACCATTCGCGATCATTATCCTCTCCCCTTAATTGCTGATCAAATTAATCAATTAGATGGCGGCAAATACTATTCGAGTCTTGACATGGCTTCTGGTTTCCACCAAATCTTGATTGATGCCAACTCCATCGAAAAAACTGCGTTTGTGACTCCAGACGGCTTATACGAGTATTTGACCATGCCATTTGGGCTCTGCAATGCGCCGTCCGTATACCAAAGGTGCATAAATCGTGCTCTAGGTCCTCTCCTCAATCAGGGTAGTGCAAGCAATGGCTATAACGATAGCGTAGCACAGGTTTACATAGACGATGTTATCAGTAAATGTCGTGATTTCTCTTCCGGATTACAGAATTTAGAGAGGATTTTTATTGCATTACGAGAATCTGGGTTTTCGATTAACATCGATAAATGTTTCTTTTTCAAACGCTCTATAGAATATTTAGGCAATATAATAGAAGACGGACAAGTCCGACCCAGTACCAAAAAGGTAGAAGCCCTACTAAAAGCACCTGTACCAACCACAGTAAAACAAGTGCGTCAATTCAATGGCTTGGCAGGATACTTTCGTCGTTTCATCCCGGATTTTGCGCGAACGATGATTCCCCTTTATGATTTAACCAAGCAAGGCTCTCGTTGGCAATGGACTCATGTTCATGAAGAAGCACGTCAGAAAATCATCCATCACCTCACATCTGCACCGGTCCTCACAATATTCCAAGAAGGCCAGCCCATCGAATTATTTACCGATGCTAGTTGCCTTGGATTTGGAGCAATATTGATCCAAATTGTCAACGGGCGACAGCACGTAGTAGCCTACTTCAGTATGCGTACAACTAACATAGAAAGTAGATACCATTCCTACGAGTTAGAAACTCTAGCTGTAGTCCGGGCTATCAAGCACTTTCGGCATTTTCTCTATGGGCGCAGATTTAAGGTAGTCACGGACTGCAATGCAATAAAGGCCTCTAAGCATAAACAAGACCTGTTACCTCGTATTCATAGATGGTGGGCATACCTCCAGAACTTTGAATTCGACATAGAATACAGGAAGGGCGAGCGGATGCAACATGCAGACTTCCTAAGTCGAAATCCAGATCCTCTTACTGTCAACGTGTTGGCAAACAATCTGGAGTGGCTGACTATAGAGCAGCGACGCGATTATTTACTACGACCCATCATAGATTCCATACACAATGGACGTAGTGTTGCTGGATACTGTCTTGAAGACAATGTGCTCAAATTCCATAGGAACAATGAAATCTTAGGCGCACAAAAGTTGATTGTAGTGCCAAAAGCTTTTCACTGGAGCCTCATCAATACTTTTCATACCGGCCTAAAACATCCAGGTTGGGAAAAGACCCTTCACAAAATTAGGGAAACTTATCATTTTTATAAAATGAGCAGTGCTGTTAGAGAGTTTGTTGACAACTGCATAGTGTGCAGAACATCAAAACAAACTTCTGGGGCCACGCAGGTACAACTGCATCCTATTGCTAAACCTAAAGTACCATTCGAAGTGATACATATGGACATCACTGGTAAGCTTGGCAAGCCAAATGACCAAGAGTATGTAGTGGTTACAGTGGACGCTTTTACTAAATATGTTCTGCTCCGTCACACTACTGATAAATCTCAACATAGTTCTCTGGCCGCCCTGAAACAAGTTGTTCACCTCTTTGGTGCCCCGCGGCAAATTATTGTTGATGGCGGGCGTGAATTCTTGGGAGAATATAAAAATTACTGCGACAGGTTCGGCATTCAGATTCATACTATATCGCCTGGCGTAAGTCGAGCTAATGGACAAGTGGAGCGAGTCATGGCAACTCTGAAGAACGGACTTGTCATGATCACAAATTATGAAACACCAGACTGGCATATGGCATTGGAAAGTCTCCAACTAGCCCTCAACTGCACTGTCCACAGAGCTACGGGAGTTGCCCAACTAACGCTCTTAACTCGACGGCAAAATTGTGTGCCACCTGAGTTGCTGAACTTAGTAAATTTTGAAGACTCATCGATTGATTTTGAGGCCTTGGAGCGATACGTACAGCAAAGAATGATAAAGATATCAGCAAACGATAAAGAAAGATTTAATAAAGGCCGTGCTAAGATTCACAATTTTCAGCGAGGTGATTTCGTACTGGTAAAAAATAATCCTAGGAACCAAACTTCCTTGGACCTTAAATTCAGTGTACCATATGAAGTACACAGAGTCCTGGAAAATGACCGATACCTAGTAAAGAAAGTTATTGGTCATCACGGACGACCTCGAAAGGTTGCACACGACCAACTTCGTCGTGCCCCACAACCAGGAACAGGCAATCAGGCGGCCGTGTCGCCTCCAGATGAGTGTCAAGCTGGGCCTTCAGGCATTAACCTAACGACCACCAATACTGCCCCGCCTGTATCAGCATAGAATGAGACTACCACAGTTACTGAACAGGTTTGATGGAATTAGTTTTGGTGAGCAACCTTCAAAATATTATTCATCACATATCTGCATACACACTACACACAGAAACATACACACACAAATACGCATAAAAAAAAAAAAGAGAAAAAAAAAAAAAAAGAGAAACAAAAAAAAGAAAAGAGAAACAAAAAGAAAAAAAAAATTATAATTAAAAGATAAAAGATGCTCTTGACGTGTGGAGCCGTTCAAGAGCCAAAAAAAAAAAATATATTGAGACTGTTGGCGTGTGGAGCCGTCCAATGGTCCATCCAATCCTGAAAAAAAAAAAAAAAAAAAATAATCCCCTGTGTCCACGGTGTGATGAACCGCCCAGAGCACAGCATCGGCCTTACCCAAAATCCTTTAGGGCCTCTGTTGAAAAACAGCAACGACCTCTCACCGCCCTATCCTTACCATATACAGAAAAATATTATGCACTGAACTGTTGTCACGTGGAGTGAACAGTCCTTGTATTATAACATTTTGTGCTGTCACGTGGAGTGAACAGTCCTTGTATTATAACATTTTGTGCTGTTGTCACGTGGAGTGAACAGTCCTTGTATTATAACATTTTGTGCTGTTGTCACGTGGAGTGAGCAGTCCTTGTATTATAACATTTTGTGCTGTTGTCACGTGGAGTGAGCAGTATACTACAATTCAATTGATTCTTCGTGACACTCTTGTCATAAGAGCTGTCAAAGTACACTAACTAACACTTAACACTAAACAAAGCTAATGAACATTTTTTCTAGCACATTTTATCCGACCAGTATTCGCGTGGAGTGAGCTGTGTCATTTACAACAAATCTTCTGCCACCATTAAGAGTGTTCTTTAAGTTTGTCTGTTGTCACGTGGAGTGAACAGATTACTAATGAAATTTAAATTCATGGTCCACATCCAAAGCCATGTTGCTTACTTATCATTTGACTAAGGCTTACTGTGGAAGTGTTACCTTAGCAGTGTATTCGTTACAGAATTAATCGCCCAGCGATGCAGAGCACGCATCGCAGTTCAGAATGGCCGTGTCGCCGCAGCGCCATCTTTACACAACTAGTTAAATTTTACAAGTAGATTATAGACTGCTAAAATCATAATGGAAAATAGTAAGAATTTATTTGGAGGTAAAGTTAATTTATCTTCTGGAAACAATCACTGAACTCTTAATTATTGTGGTTGTTTTGATAATCAAATGTGAGTGTAATCGGAAGTAAGTTTGCAAGAAATTGTTTGTAATGTTTTAAACATGGGTTGATAGTAAATTAAACCTAGATAAATTTAAAAGTAATTCTAGTTAAGGTTTTGAGTTTAGACTCTGCAGTTTTGTTGTATTTCCGGAGCGATAGTGGCGCCATCTACCCTACATCGAGGAAGTATTTGTAGAGGTGGGAGATTGACAGCTGGCAATATAAAGGAACGGCCGAACGACGAGAGCGCAGTCTTGTATCGGCGCCCGAAGCGATCACAGATTGTATTCCACTAGTTTTTCTATTTTCTACCCAGTAAATGTTATTGTTTGAAATAAATAATTGTTAAAATTAATAAATAATTGTTTAAATAAATAAAGATAGACCGGTGATGCTTCACCGGTCTTGTTAAATAAAATCAATAAATAGTTTATCTCCGACATATATGTTACATACTACATATACTACTAATAATACTAAAGAAAGGAAAAAGAAGGAAAGAAAAGAAAGGAAAACAAATACCTACACATAGTAATATCAACTATACTAACATAATTAAATTTATGCTAAAAATATTTAAATTTTAATGTTAAAACTAAATATAGTGACGAGTTATAGTAATAAGTTATTTATAAGAAATTTGTACTTAGTTAAGCTCTTTGTATAGAAAGGTCAGAGGAAATAAAGGCTATTATTATTATGTTGTATCTTTCCTGCGGGTAATCACGGCACGAAGGCCGGTCCTTTTGGAAGGCTTGCGTGGGGATATGGATCCAACACGTAGAGGCCCCTTTAAGATACATTACTCTAGTTGGGGTGTGTACACCTTGTAGGTACTCTCTCTGTCTGTACTTATGGAAATATAGCCAAAGACAGCGCCCGCAAGGTGCAAGGACTATTGCGGAGAAGATGGGAATTATACCGGGTCTATGGATGGGATCTAGCTGGACTGGTTGCTGGGCTCTTGATTGAGACAACGGGACGCCTGCCAAGTAAAATGTCTCAATCATTTGTAATCAAGGCAGACGGTGACTTGCCCCCCCACTAGATGGGCATCCCAAAAAGTGGCGCATGCCAAGGACGCAACATCGGTGTGGGTGGCTAAAGGGTGTCGAGAGGTGTGCACCGATTTCACCATCGCGGTTCGCTTACGCGTCCCGGAGCGGGTTTCCTCGCTATTACGCAGCTTGAGCACTTCCACCCTGGAGCTCAGGTTCTTAGCTCTTGCGATTTCCACCATTAGCCGGCCAGTTAAGGCAAGCCAAGGGTCAGGGGGTCTCATTTAGCCCCCACGGAATCGGGGTACGCGGTGTCGCCACTCACCGACGGCTCGCCACAAAGCCGCCCCTGCGGGTTTATTATTATTATTATATCTTTCCTGTGGAATATCACGGCACGAAGGCCGGTCCTTTTGGAAGGCTTGCGTGGGGATACAGATCCAACACGTAGAGGCCCCTTAAAGATACTTTAATATAGTTGGGATATGTACACCATGCAGGTACTATCTCTGTCTGCATTTATGGGAGAAATACAACCAAAGACAGCGCCTGCAAGGTGTAAGGACTATTGCAGAGTAGATGGGAATTAATTGGGTCTATGGATGGGATCTAGCTGGACTGGTTGCTGGGCTATTGATTGAGACAACGGGACGCCTGCCAAGTAAAATGTCTCAATCATTTGTATTCAAGGCAGACGGTGACTTGCCCCCCACTAGATGGGCATCCCAAAAGCGGCGCATGCCAAGGACGCAACATCGGTGTGGGTGGCTAAAGGGTGTCGAGAGGTGTGCACCGATTTCACCATCGCGGGTCGCTGACGCGTCCCGGAGCGGGTTTCCTCGCTATTATTATTATTATTATTATTATTATTATAAATTTTATAATAAACTAGCTTTGGCCCGCGGCTCCGCCCGCGTGAATGAGTTTTCCAGGGATAAAAGTCCCGCTTTATATTTTCCCGGGATAAAAAGTAGCCTAAGTTACTCCTTATTACATCAGCTACCTGCCAATAAAACCTACCTCTCAACTATACACAGATGCACAGGTTCTAAGTGTCAGGCAGCTGTACATACTAAAAATAGCTCTCACAGCTCACAAGTTTATACTAAACCAACCCAACTATAAGGAACTGCTAAAACGCAGAAAATTTAAGGCTCATACACCAAAACTCAAAACCACTTTTGCCAGGCGCTTTTCGCTTTTTCTATCTCCATACGTATACAACAGAATCCAAAAAAATTGTTGCATTAAAACAAAAACCATACGAGAAGCTAAAAACACTGTCAAGGGTATGCTCTTGAATCTAAATTATGAGCATACTGAGAGACTTTTAAAAATTGAGGTTTAAATGATTGCAACTTTTGCATAAATACACACACACACACACACACACACACACTCACTCACACTCACACTTACACACGTCAGTCACTATACATTTTTTTTTCATCTGTGTTTTTTGGTCTTATATTTCTATATTGTGTTAGAATTTTATTGTTTTTATTTTCCTTTTTATTTTATTAAAATTTATGTACTACTGTTATAATTTAGATGGCATATGGTTTGTCCTTTTTAAACTGTGTTTTTGATGTCCACGATACAGGCATAGCCTAGTGTGGACATCGTTGTTAATTCTGTAAGATGTCTAATTTTTGGAAAATAAAAATAAATTATTAATTATTAAAATTATTAAATAAAAGTCCCGTCAAAATCGGTCCAGCCATTTCAGAGATTAGCCGGAACATACAGACAGACAGACAAAAATTGTAAAAAATGTTATTTTGGTGTATGTACCGTATATATATTCATATACGTGTAGTAAAAAACGGTTATTTCAATATTACGAACAGACACTCCAATTTTATTTATATGTATAGATAATATTTTACTGGTGGTAGGTCTCTCATTATGTAAGAGGCCGTCTGGGTGGGTACCACCGCAATGTCTATTTCTACCGCCAAGCAACAGTGTGCATGCACTATTGTGTTTCGGTTTGAAGGACATTGTAGCCAGTATAACTACCGGACATAATGAGACTTAACATCTTATGTCTCAGGATGACGAGCGCAGTGGAATGCCACTCAGTACTTTGTAAGTCAAGGTGCTAGATGGTGTTGCTACTGTTTATGGGTGGTCGTATCGCTTACCATCAGGCGAACGGCATGCTCGTCTCGTCATTCAATGCAATAAAAAAAAATATTAGTAACCCTGTATAACATAGTCCCACAGCTCGGCACGGGAAGGCTGCTACTGAGGAGGAGGCCAGTCAACCACGTTGACCTAGTGCGGGTTGATTTCAAATTATAAATACCTTCACTTTGATACATTCAGAAACCCGATGAATAGCTGCGCAGTCACGTGACATAGCACTATTACTGTTATTTTGGTGGTATTTACGTCAATAACTCAATATCAGAGTTCGTCGGCAGAGAGCTTATTTTCCCATTTATCTCTGTTAGAATGGCCGCGGCTCAGCGAAAATAACCACATTGTTATGTTTCTTGATTAACTAGACTTTGCTTTAACAAATTGTTGGTTTACCTTTGTTATTGGGGATTGTTTTAGTATTTGTGATGTGAGGTCTTATGTCGAAATATTATATCTTATGAAAGTCTCATGAGGACTGACATAGTTTAGTGTTATTCGGAGTTTTGTTTCAAATTTCGAGCAATTTACTATTCTGTGGTTAGTGTATAAATTTTTTATGGCTGTAGCGGTTACCCTTTGGGCTTTGTATAATTGTTGGTTTTATGATTTTTTTATTACTAAGTACACAAGCTTCTTAAATTTTATGAACGACTAGCTGTTGCCCGCGGCTCCGCCCGCGTGAATGACTTTTCCCGGGATAAAAGTCCCGCTTTATATTTTCCCGGGATAAAAAGTAGCCTAAGTTACTCCTTATTACATCAGCTACCTGCCAATAAAAGTCCCGTCAAAATCGGTCTAGCCATTTCAGAGATTAGCCGGAACAGACAGACAGACAAAAATGGTAAAAAATGTTATTTTGGTGTATGTACCGTATATATATTCATATACATGTAGTAAAAAACGGTTATTTCAATATTACAAACAGACACTCCAATTTTATTTATACGTATAGAGTATAGATGTAGTGTCAAATCGTTTTCACCACTATAATTATATAAGTCATCCTGTTCAGCCTAGTGCTGGTCCTAATGCCTAATCCAAAATTCTGGAACAGACTGTCTCAAAATAAATTGTTATACGCCATCGAACTTTACCAAAACAAATGTACCAGCGCCGTATAAATATCGTATCTTCACTCGATTGCTCACAAAATCATTTTGAGGCGTCATTATTGTTGGTTTATTGTTTCATCATTCGTATTAGTATCTGAATATGTGTATGCGTAGTATATGAGTTGTTATTTAGAACATTGATAATGATTGGCTAAAATCGCTTGTGTTCCAATCATTGGGTATATCAGGAAGGATTTAACGAGTTAATCGGAGTGTAAGCATTAATACGGATTATCTGATAATTATCGTAGCTAGGGTCATATGACCGGCGCCCTACCTTAATTCGTTCCAAAATCGGAATCGTTTTATAGCTATTGTTCACATCGCTTAGAAGATTTCTAGCGATATTTAAAATCAAAAAAACTAGTCGGAGACAAGAAAGTATGCTATTTGTGTAAGTATTTTCGGTTATCATTAATTCCCTATGACTTACTTTAATGTTTTCATATAATTAGCTTCATCGCAAATCTTTGGTTATTATACATTGTGTATTTTTAGTCGTGGAACCTATGTAAACACACGGCAGTTCATGCTTGCACGTAACTAATAAAAATATACGCTAGAAAAAATAATGATAAATGACAGAGTGAACCTCAACTGAAATTCGTAAAAAGGTATTTATTATTATTATTATATTGATCCTGCCGTGATATAATCTGTACTGACTTATGACATGATAAATTGTTCAGGTAAGTCTATAGGTACTTACTTAGTTTACAGCATATTACTTAAAGACTAAAATTCAATTTTATTTAGGAGGCATTCTTGTGTGTGAGTGTTTGTCTAGATAGAGACTACGCCTTATCTATTTATTCTTTAAAACTACATCCACAATGATATCATAAGACTTTAATCAACATTCCACAACATCATAAACACATTAAAATTCCTAGCTTTTATTTCTGTAAATTCAATACGTTCACTTTAAACTTCAACATCAAAAGTAATATAAAACTATAAAAATATTGCCGCTTCATTTGCAATTCTCTTTGACCCTATCACCCCCTCTCCGCACCACCCTCGATGTAACGGCACTGATGACTTACAAACAGACTAACAGCCGGCAAACATCTATTGCCTGCAGGGAAAGAGATTCTCTCCAGGGAAATGTTTGCTGCCGGGTTCCGTGTCAGCAAATAAAGATATGAAACATTCGCAAAAGCATCTCTATTTAAACTAAAAACTAATTTCATTAATAAACACAATCCGGATCTTTTGTAATATGACCAACTAGTACGCAACGTATTTCTTAAATACACTCAGGAAGGAAACGTGGATTAGAAAAATACGATTTAAAATTTCTAATCCCATCGTTATCGGTTTATCATGTTTTGTTCATAAAGTCGCCATTCACTGCACAGCGTGACGTCAGGCTTTTTCCAAGTGCTGCACGCTCAAATGAACAGCGCGCTTTATTTTCTTTTCGATTTTTGAATGATGGATATCCAGAGCAAACACATGACGCAAAAAGGATAGATTGACGTTCAATGCGCTCTTTTGTTCACAGACATTCTAGGTTTTTTTTTGTTTGAAAATAGAACGAAATTTAAAAACAGCCGACGTTTATTGTTTCCATGATGAAGTGTTTGCGATACATATATTATCTTTAGCAATCACTGGATCGAGTATGCATTTTTTTTATTAGAAGACGAGCTTATTTTTTTCAAATCAATTTAATAGAAGTAGATTTCTAAGAAGAACACCAATCTGTAGCCTCACGAAAGCTGACTGTAAGACAGTGATACCTACTAGAGTCCATTCTACAGCTCTATCATTTTAATTTAACTTCGAACGCACCTGATGAAGTTGTTTACCAAACTTTATCTTAATCCAACTGTTAATCAGAAAACACAGTCATCTGATTCATGAAGCATAATCCAGATCCAGCGATAAAATAAAATTTAGGAACTGTTCTAGTTACTTCTTGTAATTTATTGCATTAACAAATCATTGTACTGGTGCAGTATAAAATGACTCATATTTATTATATATTTCTTTGTTACCTACTATAAAACAGGTTGGAATAACTTAACGACTTTTGGACACAACTTTTGTTACTGTCAGGTGTCGTGATTTTAGCGCAAAAAAAGGTTACGCTCCAAACAAAAATAAAAATGTATTCGTCAATAATATAGAAACGTTGACATATTGTGACCGGTGATAGCTTAGTTGGGACTGGAACGGACTGCCGAGACAATGTCCGGAGGTTCAAAACCCAAGGCACACACCTCTGACTTTTCGAAGTTACGTGTGTATTGTTTATCAATTATCGTTCGCTTTAACGGTGAAGGATAACATCGTGAAGAAACCTGCATATCTGAGAAGTTCTCTATAAGAATTTCGATGGTATGTGAAGTCTGCCAACCCGCACTAGGCCAGCATCATGGACTAAGGCCTAACCCCTCTCAGTAGTAGAGGAGGCCCGTGCTCTTCAGTGGGCAGTATTCAATACACGGCTGGTATGGTGGTATTGTTGACATATTTCCTCGCGTCTTCCATTTTCCATAAGTTAATTACTCACGAGGATTAAATCCGTGTTAATAAAGTCGAAATTTATGGAGTGAGCTATTAAAATAGTACCAGTAGATATTTGATTTTATAGATAAAAGTATAAATGTCCACATTTATAATACTTCTAACCAAAGATTTTAAAGGGTGTAGTCAATAAAAAAACAAAGTTCATTTATATTTAATTTTATCTTTGTCGGTATCTTGTATTTTAATTGATTTACGTTTTTACCCTACATGGTTTTAGCTCTCTCCAACAGGAACCCGGATAGCTCAGTCGGTAGAGCATTGGACTTTTAATCCAAGGGTCCAGGGTTCAAGTCCCTGTCCAGGTGGCTTACATTTTGGATCTATAACTATATACTTATTTATAACTTAGTAAGTAAGTCTGTTAAAATGAATAGAGCCCCATAGCCCGGATAGCTCAGTCGGTAGAGCATTGGACTTTTAATCCAAGGGTCCAGGGTTCAAGTCCCTGTCCGGGCGGCTAACATTTTGGATGTATTACTTCATACTTGTTTATTGATGAGCAAGTAAGCCTGTTAAAATGAATAGAGCCCCATAGCCCGGATAGCTCAGCCGGTAGAGCATTGGACTTTTAATCCAAGGGTCCAGGGTTCAAGTCCCTGTCCGGGCGCTTACATTTTGTATCAGCAAAAACCCATAACGGCTTAATAATCCCATAACAAAAGTATGTCCCGGCTAACTCATTCGGGCGTAGTAACGTTCTGTAAGATCTATAAGGTAAAATGTTTTTTTTCACATATAATCTATTTAGATCAGTGCCAAAAAAGACATGCTGCACAATTACCATACCATACCATCCATACCAGCCCTGTAGTACTATTACGGATGTATGTTATTTCACTGTTTATTTAAATTGTGTCCACCCCGTATTAATTTTCCACTCATGTATTGTCTAAGTTTGAGAGACCATCAACCCACTACATTAAGCTACTGCGAGTCAGTAGACTTCACAGAGACAATATTTTTTTTAGAGTAGCATCAGACAAATATTATGCAGGTTCCTTTACGATGTTTTACTTTTCCATTAAAGTGATCTAGTTACCTAATACATACGTAATTCCCAACAATTCTCCATGGGACAGAACCCAAGATTCCTTCAACATTCTGTTCCTATCCTAAACTATCGTAAAACATATCTAGATCAGCAACGAACCCTAAAATGACGTACTCTATCAACATACCGGCGCAGCGGCGACTAGGAATCAATAATGCCTCGGGTCAGATTAAACAGCCGATGGAACGTTTCTGCATTCCGATTTACCCTTCAACTCCAAGCTTTATGGTTGATAATACGGTTTTAACGCATCAATGTCTCGAGATGTTAGAACTATGTGTTTAGAAAAGGAGTGGGGTTAGAATGTGGCAAAAAAAAAACACGAGATGAGTCTGTTTAGTTTTATTGGGATTGGTTGAGAGACCAACACGTGACTGACAAAATGGTCTCTTGATCAATCACAAACATTAAAATTAAACATTGTCTTACGAATTGCGTTTTTTTGCCCACATTTTTTAATATCGAATAGGGAAACAATGTTGATTGGTTACCTGATGATAAGTGATCATGGCCGCATCTGAACAAAAATGGCAGAGAAATTTAAAGTGCAGGTATTGAAAAGAATTTAGGAGAATTATAATGAATTGCAATGGAATGGGTGGAAGATTTATTAGGTCTCCGGTAATTAAACTAGACTGCGGTAAAATCCGCATAATAGTTTTATTTCAATGTCTAACATTCGCATAAATATAAGAAGTCATTAAAATAGCCTTTCGAAACGCAATAGCAGAGACGACAATTTATTTAAGTTTTTTGTAGACATTAGTACCGCCCCGGCTGAGCTGACCTATTCAAGGTTTAGACAAAACCTTCTACAGCGAGGTTCTACCAACTTAAATAGCCCACCACAATGGTTTGATTAGCAGCATAATAATAATAAAAATATTCACTCACCTACGTTAAATAAAAATATGAGACTAAACGTCGCGCCTGTCCGAATTTAAGGGCTTCGTTAAAATTTTACTTTAATTCCTAAAGGATTTAGATTTTAGACCGTTGAAGCATTCAAAATATCTACCGGCGCGGCGATTTGAAAATGCCACCAAAAAATAGAACGTCGCATCGGTCACCGCGTATCCGCTTCGAGAGGATGCACCGACATTTTTCAATTCTGTCGCTCTCTACAATAATTATTGAATTTTCGGAAATAGAGAAATTGATTTTAACACATCAGAGTATGTAAAATTATAATTTATAAATTGTGTTCTTATACTATCGATTTCATTTGTGGAATTCTTATATTTACGCGAATGTTAGACATTGAAATAAAACTATTAGGCGGACACCTCAGTCCGCCCCGTGACCACGAAGTGCTGCAAAGCCTTCGAAACGTCAGGAGAAAATATTAATTAAAAAACCGCGATAAAATCCGCAAAATAGTTTTATTTCAACACAGAAATATATCATTTAGATTATATTGTGCATTGAAAGGGTAATCGATTAAGTATAGTTTTCTTGTTTGCTACGGAACCGATTTACCTACAGTCTATCACAAATACTCTACTACTGGATCAAAAAGGTAACGGTAATGAGTCGACATACTAAATAACCATTCAAGCATCAACCATATTAAGTCACGAAAAATACCAACAATATAAAACCTAGCCACGAAGCATCGTCACGCCGCGGCCATGTTTCAAGATAACCGCCGGCGGTGTCGACGATATCTGATATTTGTATCCACTAAAAGGAGCACAAAAGAAAGCCCGTCACTATGTACCAGCATTGTACTACTTATCTAGCCGAATAAATCTTTTGTAAGGATGCGTATTCAGGTTTAGGTTCGGGGGACAAATAACCGTTTTATACCTTAAAACAGCGTTTCTTAACCTTTTTCAGTCCCCGGACCCCTAGACAATTAAGCACAATTTCAAGGACCCCCTTAATAAAAAAACACAGGAATAAGTTTAGGACAATTTATTTTAGTACTACATTTTTTTTCATATAAAATAAAAAATACTATATAAACATGAAGGTTGGTGCTGCCTTTTTGCAACTAAATTATCAATATTTTGGTTGATGTTATTACTCAGTTGTAATCTCAAATCGGATTACAATTATAATCTGTTCCTGTATTTGTCATTGATATATACAAGAGCAGGGAATGCCTTTTCACAGAGTTCGTTTAAGTAAGCGTAGCGATCACGAGACTTGCTGGCATTTATTTATTAATTCAAATATCCATAGATAAGTTGGCGGACCCCCATACACATACTCGCGTACCCCCAGGGGTCCGCTGACCACAGCCACTGTCTTAAAATATTATCCGCCCCTTACACTTGCTAGGACTGACAGCACGCATTTTAACTAAAGCAAAAAAAGGGTTTAACGTGGATAGGTATCTGTGTATCTGTCTGTGGCATCATAAATCCTGTATTTTTCATTTGATCGTTTTATATTTTATCCTACAAATAAGATTATCTAATGATTGAAAATAGCCCTAAGCTATCTTTGACTTGCAGCAAAATTATTCAAATGAATAAAGTGGGAGTTAGAGGTATAAATTATCCAATTGTCTCCACGTTGAAGCGGAAAACAAAATAATAAATAAGAGGTAATTAACCACAAGTGTAAGGAAGTTCAAAACTGGAAGAAACAGATAATAAAGTATCATGGTTAAATTATAAGAAAATTTTAACCATGGAAGCATTGATCTATGAAAAATACATCAATGCATGGCAAGTATAGTTATCTATACATATAAATAAAATTGGAGAGTCTGTTTGTAATATTGAAATAACCGTTTTTACTACATGTATATGAATATGTATACGTTACATACACCAAAATAACATTTTTTACAATTTTTGTCTGTCTGTCTGTCTGTTTGTTCCGGCAAATCTCTGAAAAAGCTGGACCGATTTTCACGGGACTTTTATTGGCAGGTAGCTGATGTAATAAGGAGTAACTTAGGCTACTTTTTATCCCGGGAAAATATAAAGCGGGACTTTTATCCCGGGAAAACTCATCCACGCGGGCGGAGCCGCGGGCAACAGCTAGTTATAAATATATATTTTAACCGATGAAAATTTGGGCAATGCCATCGCGGTTATTGATTCAGAGAAAGAAGGTGACGGAAAGTGTACGACAGGACAGGTAGGTAAGTAACTTCAGTCTGAACTCAATCTAGTAATATAATAAAGAGGAAAGA
Source organism: Sphinx pinastri (assembly GCA_947568825.1). NCBI lineage: Eukaryota > Metazoa > Arthropoda > Insecta > Lepidoptera > Sphingidae > Sphinx > Sphinx pinastri. The sequence continues at coordinate 2,709,528 of OX387617.1, forward strand.
TTTGTATGTAAGTATGTTTGTAACTCTTTCACGCAAAAACTACTGAATGGATTTCAATGAAATTTGGCACACGGGTAGATCATGTCCTAGATTAACACATGGGCTACTTTTTATCCCGGGAAAATATTAAGCGGGACTTTTATCCCGGAAAAACTTTTTAACGCGGGCGAAGCCGCGAGCAGATGTCTAGTACTATAATAAAATAATAAAAATACTAAAACAACAAATTATCAAAACCCCCCACTAAACACACCAAGTCCATCCCATAAAGCCAGCGCCTCACAGGTGAAGCGAAGCGATAAATATCCCTAAACATCGGAGCGATATAATCGCAACAAAACTGGGTTAAAGTGCAAAGCGCTTTAAAATTTCACATACTTTTATAGTTAAGTGTGTCGTACGGACGTCTACTTGAATAAGTAGCTTTGTTAAGTTTAAACTGCGCAGGTTTTTGCACTCCTTACTTATGTGGTGGCCATGAGGAAGGTTTATAGAGAAATTTTGCAACAGGATATAACAGAAAGTGTCAATTTTTGGGTGATCACGTCGCTGAAATCAAACCACTCAGAGGAATAGTGTGTTCTCTAATATTAAATAAGAATGGGAGGTTAAGTCGTTATTCGTTCTGTATCTGGCAATTTTACTAATTGCACTTATGAAATGCAACAGCCAAATACATTTCTGGAGATATACAAGTTTCCTCACGATGTTTTTCCTTCACTGTTACAGCAAGCGATAATTCCCAACGAATAACATTTTAGAAAAGTCAGAGGTGTGAGTGCTTGGGTTTTGAATCTGCGGACATTCGTCTCGGCAGTCCGTTCCACTCCCAACTAGGCTATCGCAGCTTTTTTATTCCGATTGCAATGCAATGCATTCAGCCATATATTACATGCTGCCCACTGCTGAGCACGGGCCTCCTCTACTACTTAGAGGGGTTAGGACTTTGTTCACCACGCTGGCCTAGTGCGGGTTGGCAATTCCGATTATTCCGATTGAGCCACTTTAATCATGGTACATCGGTCTACTGGAAAACTCTATCAAATTTTTATCCCACAAATTGTTGACCGTGTCCTAAATTTTGTTGTTCAAACATGGTTCTCCTATTTAATATATACATGGTTTTCATTGACAACTCGATTTTACCTTTATCAATTGCAATTTGCTCCGCCTCTCTACAAAGTTTTTTGTTAGGTATCTATTAATATATATAACAGAAAGTGTCAATTTTTGGGTGATCACGTCGCTGAAATCAAACCACTCAGAGGAATAGTGTGTTCTCTAATATTAAATAAGAATGGGAGGTTAAGTCGTTATTCGTTCTGTATCTGGCAATTTTACTAATTGCACTTATGAAATGCAACAGCCAAATACATTTCTGGAGATATACAAGTTTCCTCACGATGTTTTTCCTTCACTGTTACAGCAAGCGATAATTCCCAACGAATAACATTTTAGAAAAGTCAGAGGTGTGAGTGCTTGGGTTTTGAATCTGCGGACATTCGTCTCGGCAGTCCGTTCCACTCCCAACTAGGCTATCGCAGCTTTTTTATTCCGATTGCAATGCAATGCATTCAGCCATATATTACATGCTGCCCACTGCTGAGCACGGGCCTCCTCTACTACTTAGAGGGGTTAGGACTTTGTTCACCACGCTGGCCTAGTGCGGGTTGGCAATTCCGATTATTCCGATTGAGCCACTTTAATCATGGTACATCGGTCTACTGGAAAACTCTATCAAATTTTTATCCCACAAATTGTTGACCGTGTCCTAAATTTTGTTGTTCAAACATGGTTCTCCTATTTAATATGCTTTGAAACTATGTTAAATGCAAATTAAATAAACATTTATGTGACAATATTTCTTTTCTTTTGAGAGAATGCATTCTTTGTACCTAATGCATTTTTGCATCAACTTTATTCGTTTGAGGAATATTCTACATAGATATGGTTTAAATTGTTTCTATAACAAACGAGTTAATTGTCTTTTCAGAAATATTTTTTGCTATCATTTAGAGAACTTTAAATTCTACGCAACATTTTATTTATTAAGTAGTATTTATTTAGGATTCACGCACACACTCATCACGCCTTAAGACAGCGGTGGAACCAGAGCACCCACTTTTCACCAAGTGTTTTCCTTTCGTAATGTATTGACAAGCCTATCGCCATATCGAGCACATATTCCAGGGCTGATACTGAACAGAAAAAACCGTTATCACTTTGCCCGACCCGGGATTCAAGCCCAAGAACTCAGAGCGGTGTCGTACCGCGCACGCTATACAATTACGCCAACGAGGAAGTCATTCAAGGATTAACGCCATACCAAAAATTATGGTCTACAAGATAGCAGATTTTTAAAACAATAATGTGTAACAAGATGCATGGGGCAAGGAGAAGCGTGGCTAAAGCAATGGATGTAAGCTAGACTTACAAATATCGTAGAATTTTAGATATTGAAGTTATATAGACAAGTCTAAATAAAATTCTAACGTTTTAAAACTGTCAAAACTCCTCGGTTTTATTCCTATATTTTATGCTATCTGCTATACTAGTTGATAAATCTATCACAATCGAATTAATCGATATAAAATTGTGTGCGACTTTTTTCATAATCGCCACTTTATACCATCCACAAAATGATGTTATAATTTGATTATTTTATCGAACTACGTCCGGGCTAATTGGTGTGGACGAGGGTCGGGCTTGCATACACGGAATTAGGTGCAAACGATGTTACGAATGATTTATTTATTTATTTATTGGTTTTTAAGGGAAACATACAAGCAAATAAAGAAAAATATAACATAAAACAAAATAGGTAGTACATGGCTCAATTAAGTTTCCACAATTAAATGCGCTCTTATTGCTAAACTGACAATCATTATAATTTAGATTTAGATAGGCAAATAGGTACAGCAACAATTCAGAGGAGGCAAGGAAGCGTCCTGTAATCCTGTAATATCGAAATGAATGCCTACTCCTGGCCGGTCTGAACAAATCAGCCACAGAAGGCAGTCACAGAATTATAAAACTGCACGATTTGACTAGACCGTAGATAATAACTCTATATTATCTCCTATGCGAAAGTATGAAACACTGCGTTGTCTATTTCTGTCGCTAAACAGCAATATCACCGCATTTTTTGTTCCAGCTTGGACAGTAAAATATTTTAACTAATTGCTGGGCTTTATGAGAGTTGACATCTAATGAACAAGAACACAAGCGTGCCGTCCCACTGCAGGCTTAAAATGTGGAAAAAAACACGACACGACTGCGTTTCGCTTTATTGGGATTGCAAAACACGTGACTGATGTATTGGTTACTCGATAAATCACACATCAAAATTAAACGAAATCGTCTTACGAGTTGCGTTTTTTTTGCCACATTCTAAGCCTACTGAACTTCACAATTTATGTTGTCATGTTGTTGATTATATACAATTGTAGCGTTTCCATCCGACAAGTGACTTGCGCATTTTTAGTTCACCGAAAAATTACCTACACATGATATCATGCACAAAGAGATATATTATCTCCAACACGATTATAATACATGGTTTTCATTGACAACTCGATTTTACCTTTATCAATTGCAATTTGCTCCGCCTCTCTACAAAGTTTTTTGTTAGGTATCTATTTCGTATAAATATAAAAAAATTACTTGAGTAATCTATTCCAGAAGTTTCTACATCGGTAACGTCCTCTAATGGGGTTGCAATGGCGGACAACGAGCAGCGCTTCAATAATTCGACACTCTGACCATCTGATGTATGTGGCCTAGGAGATACGAATATTTTATAATATCCAGCAGATACAAAGGTTACTTTAACTTTAATCCTCATACCTTCTTTAAGTCCTATACTTCTAAATTTTGAAATAGTAGAGCCATTTTGGAAATTAATATCTGTCTACCGCATGAATGGACCGGTTCAACTGTGGTATTGATACTATACCAGAAAACTAGCGTACTGTTCATGGACTGCCTCGGTGGCGTAGTTGTATTACGGTACGACTGTAATGTTGAGGTCTTGGGTTTGATTCCCGGGTCGGGCAAAGTTATATTGGGTTTTAAATTCAGTATCAGCCCGGAGTCTGGAATTTGTGCTCGATATGGCGATAGGCTCGCTCCCTATCACATCATGGGACGGAATACGCACGGCGAAAAGTGGGTGCACTAGTTGCGCCTCTGTCTACCCCTTCAGGGATAAAAGGCGTGAGTGTGTGTGTGTGTTCATGGGTGCCGCCAAGATTACTTTTAGGGGGGTACATATTGCATCTATACTACAAAATATAATTAAGTCAAATCGCGCAGGTATTTGATTATGCTTTAAAATAATATAATCTCTGTGGTTCATAGCTCGTAATGTCGCAGACTTATTCAGTGACTTAATAAATAAAAAAGATGTTTATTTTATTTCTCGATAGGGGGGTGCACGTTCACCCTCTTGCACCCTTCTCTCGGCGCCCATGGTTTGTTACGTATGGTTAGTGAGTTTTGGGGACAGTACTACCGTCTTCCATTCCCCTACCCTCTTTACTATAAAGCCCGCAGGCACATCCATGATTATTCTGGTATACCGGGTATTTTTTTATATGGGTCCAATAATTTCGAGTCGAGTATTACGCCTTGTGTACGCCTTCAAAACCCAAGGCACACATCTCTGACTTTTCGAAGTTAAGTGTGTATTGTTTATCAATTATCGTTCGCTTTAACGGTGAAGGAAAACATCGTGAGGATACCTGAGAAGTTCTCTATAAGAATTTCGAAGATATGTGAAGTCTGCCAACCCGCACTAAGCTAGCATGGTGGACTAAGGCCTAACCCCTCTCAGTAGCAGAGGAGGCCCGTGCTCATCAGTGGGCGGTATATAATACAGGGCTGATTGCATTGTTGCATTGCATTGACCCAATGTCTCGTTTGCCAGTATATGAATTAGTATCCTCATAAAAATTGGCACGTACCTTAGGATATATGTATAGCTGTAGGTAGTCACACACACACGCTTTTTATCCCCGAAGCAGTAGGCAGAGGCGTAACTAGTGCACCCACTTTTCGCCTTGCGTCTGTCCCAAGATGTGATAGGGGGCGAGCCTATTGCCCCTTATCACATCGGGCACAATTCCAGACTCCGGGCAGATACTGAATAGAAAAAACCCAATATCACTTTGCCCGACCTGGGGATCGAACCCGAGACTCAGCACTGCAGTCGTACTGTATTGGAACTACGCCACCGAGGCAGTTTAATAAAAAAAGATATATTATTTTCATGTTATATCTCGACTACATTTAATACAAACTCCGCGGGGACTCGCTTCAAACAGCTGTAAAGTCCAACCATAACTTATATTCCGATTTCCATACAAATAACACATAACTTTTTAACTTCGCGATTTCTGGGACGTTGAGTTTAAGGCACGGTAGATGGTAAAGGTGTGTACATAATCCTAATTAAATCTTCTAAATTATCTGGTGTGGCCTGTTAAATTATTAGACAAATAAGCCCCAATTTGTACTCTTCTAGGATAAAAAGTTTAAAGAAATGGGATAAAAGTAACTTAAAAATTAATCATCGAACATCGGTTTCTGCGTAAATCTCGTATATTATTCCGCCATTTCATATATTTCTCCTATTATAAATTACGCGAATATAAAAATAAAGCTGACACCAAACAGGGCAAAACCTCAGACGGTAAGGTAAGCGTTCTTAATTCAAAAAGGGTTTGAGTAACCCAACAATACATAGCCAAGTTAGCTACAAAATACATTTCATGCACTAATGGGTTTAACCCTCCAGTTTTCGCATTCCATATCCTATTCGAGTGAAGCCCATTCAAACAGTCCATGCGAAAGTGCGTTTGTAGATTTGTATTTGAGCACAGAACCGACGTCAGTCCAAATACTTTTTGTTTTTGCCGTTCAACTAAAATTTTTCGAACTAAAACTCTGTGAATAGTTCGGATTAGGCGTGTTTTGTGAAGTTGTTTAAATTCTGTGAAAAATGTAGACAGTTTTTTTGAGTGAAATGGCCGTTTCAAACGTTACATAGTTTGATAATGGTTATAGGTGATAAAATATCTATATTCATGAATTCGAATAATGTTATTTATGTTTGCCACCGAAAATATTTGTTAGAAACAGATCTCAATATTAAACATATTATTAAAAACAATTTAGACGCAAACCTACCGAAACTTTGCCTTTCGTAAGCGGATGAAAAGTTTGATCTTGTTAAAACAACAAAAAGAAAAACTCATACTAAACAATACAAACACATCTTTACCAAAGAGGCAAAGTTACATAATCCCGACGGTACACTGGAGTCAATTTGTATTCCATAGCTTAAGACGCGACAAAAATCCGACGAAACTCCCAAACTTGAAGGATAAAAAAATCAAAAGGCGAATTGTCTCTTACAATGGTGTATCAAGAAAATGAAGCTATTGTTTATGGTTAATATTGTTAAAATTTTTTTCTTAATTTGTCGCTGAAAGGGTAACTTTGCCTTTAGAATTAGAAAATTGTTACAGACAATAAGATGAGGTTGATTTTTTATTCTTTACATAATAAAAGTATTGATATTTCTTGTAATGAAATGTCGAATATTTTGATTAAGGTGGGATCTGGCTGAATGTAATGGTGCCACTTCAGAGTCAATATTCTCAAATAGTTTCCAGGGTATTGTAAGGTTACATGTCCCAGATAATTCCCGGAAAACCTTTTTCACGCAGGCGGATAACTAATAAATCAAAGAATTCAGCTTTGAGTAATTTCAAATTCAAGAATTATAATCATGAGCGTGCACAGCTTTTAATTTAAGGGGCGTTAAATATGAAATTTTGTATCTCTAAGCGAAAATGTAATCCAAATAATTCAGCCCAAGTATACACAAGAGTATGTTGAATTTTGGGCGCGACGTACGAGAAATTGGACGTACTTACAGAAACGGAAACCAGCCCACACCAAAATATTTTACATCTAATTGGTCGATATAAAATGTTTGGCATTTTATAAAGTAACAACTGAGGTATTTGGACAATTAACTCTATATGAAAATAATAAATCTGCTATTAATTGTGACAATTTTTTAATGACCAAGTCAAATTTTATGGGCTTGTCTTATCTTCCTATGCCCATGATCATAACTAAACATGTATAAACAACTGCGCATTACAAATAGTTTTTTAAAGTCTAAAACACTTGTTAGTGAGGCATAAACATCGCGAACTCAAGCAAAACCTTTTTAAATGTTCATAAAAATATAATCAAGTGACATCACAGACAGGGGCGAAGATAAATAAAAAACAAAAACAGAATAACTCTGTTAAGACGCGCATTTTCCTATGAGAAACCTTTGTAATCCCCCGAAGGGTCGCCTTTATTATATTATTTTAACTGTGGTGTATATACGGATGTGTATTTCGTATTCAAACGCAGCGTCGAACTATTTACTTGGGCTTCAATACCGAGCGCGATTTCTCGTAAAATATACGTGTCCTAAAACAGATCCTAGACGAAATTAAATACAATATTGTTAGAGCATAAGGAGTCTGCGAACTATAAGCGAAGTAGCCAATAGAACGAAATAGTAGTGGGGAAGTCTCACCGTGTGGGCGTAGTCACTAAGAGGAAAAGATTAGAACTTAGGACTTCTACTTTTAACAAATTAAAATTCCGCGATAAAGAATGCGTCTCTATACAATTAATTATATTTGTAAACAATGATGAGCCCGCACTAGGTCAGCGAAGGCCTAAGGCCAAGGCGAACTAAGGCCTGAACCCTCTCAGTAGTAGAGGAGGCCCGTGCTCAGCAGTGGGCAGTATATAATACAGGGCTGGTATGGTATGGGTAAACAATGATATTGCAGTACTAAAACGCTACGAGTTTATACAGTGAAATAAAACTATTTAACGGATTTTATCGCGGTTTTATAATTTATATTTTTGACTGCCTCGGTGGCGTAGTTATATTACGTTACGACTGCAATGCTGAGGTCTCGGGTTCGATCCCCGGGTCGGGCAAAGTGATATTGGGTTTTTCTATTCAGTATCAGCCTGGAGTCTGGAATTTGTGCCCGATATGGCGATAGGCTCGCCCCCTATCACATCATGGGACGGAATAAAAATGGCGAAAAGTGGGTGCATTAGTTGCGCCTCTGCCTACCCTTCGGGGATAAAAGGCGTGAGTGTACGTATGCGTATGCGTAAATTTACATTTTCTCCCTACGTTTCAAAGACTTTACAGCCTTCATGGTCACGGGGCGGACTGAGGTGTTGGTTGTCGGAAAAGTTAATGTTACAATATCTATCATACCTTATTTTTTAAATTATAATGAAGGTAGATATTGAACATTAACTTTCAATTTCAATGTCTAACTTTCGCGTAAATATAAGAAATCATTATGAGTTTATACAGTTTACGCCGACGTATGTTTACACACTGGCCATAAGTGGAACATTCGAGTAGTTCACGAATTACGATGCTTTCATAACGATATTAAAGATTATTCTTTAGTGAAATAATATAGTTTCATATTTTGAAGTCTAAGTAAACTTATGGACTTATTTCTTCAGGGTTGACGTCACGGAGAAAAACTAACCCAACTATTGCAACACGTTTAAAATTCGTTCACGTACTACGTTGACTGTTACAAAATGCCTTCGGCATTAAATCCGCTTTTAAATGCAAATAAAAAAAAAGGTGTTGAGAAGATAAAAAAATTAAACAAGGAATTAAATATACCTCATATTAAATACCACGCCATCTTTTACGAGGCTGTTTAGCACTGGTCACCCTATAAAGGCATGCCTAAAAAAATATCTCTACTTTTACAAATCGTTGTATTTATCTGCAATCAATTAACAATTATTCGAATATTAAACACGTAAAAATGTAGCGCGCCCGGACAGGGACTTGAACCCTGGACCCTTGGATTAAAAGTCCAATGCTCTACCGACTGAGCTATCCGGGCTATGGACCTCTACTCATTTTAACAGGCTTACTTGCTCATCTATAAACAAGTATGAAGTAATATATCCAAAATGTAAGCCGCCCGGACAGGGACTTGAACCCTAGACCCTTGGATTAAAAGTCCAATGCTCTACCGACTGAGCTATCCGGGCGATAGGGGTTGTACCAAAAAATACCTCCTAAACTAGATTTTTAGCACATAAGCGTATATTTACGTTGATGTTCACATAATATAAATTGTTTTTAACGTACCGCTAAGTAGATTGGGGTAGTTATTGACTATATAGTACTAGTTGTGCCCAGAATTAGGAAATATGGACTCTATTTTTTACTACAAAGAGTTCACATATTTTGTAAGTTTGTAAAATTATTTTGTTTATATACTGAACGGATTTCAGTAATTCTTTCCCTAAAAGGCTACAATTTCATTGACGTTTAATATTTCATATTAAATTGATTAATTTTAATAAAAAAAATACTTTCAACAGAAACTGCTAGCAACTGCTATTCTAAATTAAATCTAGACAGATCTTGATAATAGTTTTTGATTGGCTGTTAACTACTCCGAGAGCAAAGTACAAGACGGTCTAATGTTACATTTACATACGTACGGGTATGAATGGAGGGTATAATTTTGTGGGTAAACCCCCCAATGACAATGATTTTAAATTGTCCATGATGTTTTAAGTATTTCAATAAAAAATATCTTCAAATCATTTGAACAGCTTGCATTTAGTTTTTCATTATTTTTATTCTATTGTTTATTGGATTTATTAAAATACCATAATATAAAAGATTAATGGCAATAATTTTATGTGAAACACATTAAGAACTTACAATGATTTTTAAAACGTATAGGCATTCAATTTAACTTATGATCCCGAAGAAATAATGTCTGAATGACTTAAATAAAAAACAATACCATATCTACTTGCGGCATAACTCACCTAAAATTCCGTTGTTGGGATAAAGAAGATACAGCATTTAGGGTATATAGCTTCCCATTAGTCAATTCAGAATCGAAACAGTAGTTCCAAAGATTAAAACATGAAACAAATTCTTCAGCTTCATTTTAGTACTAGCTATTGCCCGCGGCTCCGCCGCGTTAAAAAGTTGTTCCGGGGTCAAAGTCCCGCTTTATATTTTCCCGGAATAAAAAGTAGCCTATGTCCAGGACATGATCTACCCGTGTGCCAAATTTCATCAAAATCCGTTCAGTAGTTTTTGCGTGAAAGAGTAACAAACATACATTCTTACAAACTTTCGCGTTTATAATATTAGTAGGATAGATTAGCCCCCATAAAATTCACTTGAGTCCCTACCTGCCTTCATACGGAGTTGGTAACTGCTTCAAAGGTCTGAATAATAATTAATTGATCGTACCCATTGTTACTAGCAATCTGAATAGTTTATACAGCTGATGGATAGATTTCTTAAACGTATCACTCAATTACGGCCGATGTTGCTAATACAATTTGCTACAGAATCTGTTAATTGAATTGAACGTTTGATTTGATTCCTATTGATTGTTCCCTTTACTGTTTATTCGTGATAATAATATTATAGCTTGCGTGATTAAGTAAAAAAAACAATGATTCGTTTCTTTGATTTTTTGTTCATAATCTTTCCCACTGCTGATCGTAGACCTTCCCAATCCCAAGTGCGCGGTAATGCACATTGTTGTCATGTATCACCGGTGACCACAAATCATATTTTAAAAAGATCATTAGAGTTCACATTTCTATGCTACTTATTCAATAATATTCTAATACTACTATTTTATTTATATAAGGCTACTCTCCACAGGAGATAACCAAGAAACTTGTACACGTGTTGTGGTAAATCCAACCTCACTATTAACTATATTATATAGGTGATAGAGTCCATATTTCTATGCTATTCAATTTTCTCTAGGATTCAATGTCCACCGTCCAAGGATATGTGCAGCATGCAGGCGACTGCCTTTGAATTTCGAAGTGGTATCGTATCGTCATACCTTATCTCGGATTCGTACGAACTATGAGTATGCGGGCGTCATTATTCATTCATATTACAAATGCAATCATGAAGTTTGGATGCGGCACTCGAATATCAGGGATTAGAAAATACAGATTAGAAAAATATGTATTGTGCGCAATACTTTGATGTTGATGGGCCGATTGGGGTTTTTTTTTATGGCATTGAATGACGAGACGAGCGTGCCGTTCGCCTGATGGTAAGCGATACGACCGCCCATAAACAGTAGAAACACCATAAGGCACCTTGAGTTACAAAGTACTGTGTGGCATTCCACTGCGCTCGTCATCCTGAGACATAAGCTGTTACGTCTCATTATGTCCAGTAGTTACATTGGCTACAATGTCCTTCAAACCGAAACACAACAGTGCATGCACACTGCTGCTTGGCGGTAGGAATAGACATTGCGGTGGTACCCACCCAGACGGACACTTCCATAAAATATCGTCACAATGACCTCATCCAACAATATCTACTTTATGCAAAATATTTTTTTTAATTCGTGGATTGTTGGTAAGGCAGAATCAAATTTAAATTATATTTTTTCACTGTTGTTGACAAAAGGTGTTACATTTTTATTCTATAGTCAGGTACATAGACGTGGACCCTGTCGAGCACGGCTAATTACAAATAAATAAATAGGTACCCAGTTACCTACCAATATGCAGAATAAAAATTAGGAATACCCAAAACAATCGGCCTAGAAACTTGAAAAATATATTGTCATTTAGGATAGGATATCTCTTCTTTCTTTTAAAAATGGCTTCACCGTTTCATCAGTGATTTGGCGAGACGGAAATCTCTTACCTCTTCACGGAGAGCGATTTGGCGAGACGGAAATCTCTTACCTCTTCACGGAGAGCGATTTGGCGAGACGGAAATCTCTTACCTCTTCACGGAGAGCTGAAGTGACATCATCGATATTCAAGCCGTCTGGGCTGAGTAATTACTGAATATTTATACTTTTTGGATCTATAAAGTTACTCGAGGATCCTCTACTGCTCGTATGACATAGTTGATTTCAGTTTATGTTAGCTTCCCGTGGCTTCATATGCGTGGATATTATAGCAAAAGTAGATCTTATAGTAATATACATCCAGAATGTGTTTTTAGTGTATGCTTTTCATAAACAAATTAATAAGATTAGATAAAGTAAACTACATTAAATGCCAGCTCCATTCGTCCTACCTCCATATCGAATGCGGTCAGACAATGTACCGATCGGGCTGTCTCGGGCACGCCTCAAACGGCCCAGATAGCTTGCATTCCCGATGCACCAGATTTGGGTGCCATCAGCCCGCCTGCATTATTGACGGGACAGAACCAGCTCCGAATGTTTACAATCCGAAGGCAAAACGGGCGTCGCCAAACCGAATTTGGAATTAGGAGTAATTAGATCGAAGTTAGATTGTTTTCTTTTTATAAGCGTTTTTATTTTGTTCTAAATTTGAAATTTAATTTTGTACGAATGGAAACGGTTTTACAAATGTCGGAGGGCATTCCTGAGGATACTAAAATCTTCTTCATAAAATATTGGGCGACTCATCACTTTTTTTTGTTGCTTCTTTAGCAGTTTACATAGTCATATATCAAAAAATCTAAGATGAGGTACCAATACTTTACAATGAATTTCCACACACACACACACACATTCATGCCTTTTTTTTCGCCGTGTGTATTCCGTGCCATGATGTGATAGGGGGCGGGCCTATCGCCGTATCGGGCGCAAAAGCCAGACTCCGGGCTGATATTGAGTAGAAAAACCGAATCGAACACCTCAGCACTACATTCGTACTGTAATACAACTACGCCAGCGAGGCACTCGAGTCGAGTGATTTCAACGCGATAAAAAACCCAAATATACCAAAAAGAGTAATCATTTCAACCCAATCTCACCGGAGCAGGTGAAACTCGCAACTCCGTAACAAAGATGTAAGGGATACACCGAGCCCCTCCCACTCTCGCGGATAACACTAATTCCGCAAATGCACACACAGCTGAGTTCTCATCTTTGCGCAAAATATTCAAAGGGAACCGAGAATGTTTTCTTCAGAAATTATCTATCTTGGCCAGTGTTTCTCAAACTTCAAAGTCAAATCTGAATAAGGAAATAAGTTTTTATATAAATAAACCACTAGAACTGCTCACGGCTCCGCCCGCGTGAAAAAGTTTTCCAGGATTAAAATATTTTCCCGGAATATAAAGTAACCTATAGCACTCAGGAGTAATGTAGCTTCCTATTAGCGAAAGAATTTTCAAAATCGGTCCAGTAGTTCCTAAGATTAGCGCGTTCAAACAAACAAACTCTTCAGCTTTATAATATTAGTATAGATTAGTATAGATCTAGCTATTATTATTTGACTGTAAATCTGTAGATTTACAGTCAAATAATAATACCTAGAGGGCAGCCTGAATGAGCAGAGGCAAAACACAAAATAATGTCGAAACAGTTAAAATATATTATTAAATAATTTATATTAATGAGTATTTATCGATCACACAAACACTTACACCATTCTCTAGTCCATCAGCTACTTATTATTATAATTTATAACCTGCAATAGTATTAGAATTGCTAATATTATTAACCAAGAACACTTCATATACAGGGATTCAATAAAAACTTTGGTAACCACAACGTTTGTATATAGTTCTTAAATGTTTTCCTTTCTCGCTCGCACTGAGGACCGTAAAAAGATCCCCAAAATGAATAATTTTATGCGTGTATTATACCGGGAACATTTAAAAAGCGAAAGATCACTTCTCACCGCGGAATCGCGCCGTAATTGCGCGGTAGGGAAGAATAATTTTTCCATTTTATTTTAATAATGCTTTTTCATTTCTCTCGTTTTTTCTGCTCCGGCATAGGCAGAAAGGTAAAGAAATGATTAAAGATAACAAAATTAGTCTTGCAGAGCATTGGAGGGGAGTAAATAAGACTTTTGTGGATACCAAATTATTAAAGTAATTCGTCGAAAAATAAGTGTGCCATGCGTTATTTAGGTTATATACAACCCCCTCATAACTATGTTGGAAAATATAGTTAATTTCAATCATCAAAGCAAAAATACTTAGGTAGGGAATGTTCATTGATATATAAAAAAACTGGAATGTTTCACAAATTTCAAGTAAATTTTATTTGACAGTTATCGTATCAAATACCTAATGTAGGTAGGTAACCTTATTTTATTACCATTTTGGGAACATAGTTTAGTGTGTGAATTTTGTATTTGGACGGCTTATAAGTACATTTATGGGACGAGTAGCATTTATTCAGAAGTTATGAAACAGGCCGTTAGCATTATAAGTATACTAGTATAAAACTAAAGTCTCCATGACTTTTTCAATCGCCTAAAAGGTAAAATCGCAAACATTACATATCAGAAAGCGGTAGAAAATGGGGAATCCCTTTCAAATAACTGACCCATACATTTTTAAAACTGTTTTCCCTTAGGGCATATGTTTCCACAGGTATAAAATTCTTACAGCCATTAGGTAAACGATTTTCCTGAGGCTATCCATAATTCGATCACTTGGGAGTAATTAAGAGATTGAACGGTGGTCGGTATGCGGACAACCTCCTTGCAAACATGGCGGAACTTTGCGCGCGAAAATCGAAATGCATTTACGTAAACGAACGTGTATCATGTATGTATAGTATAGTACAAGGAAACTTCTTACTTTCACTCCTTAATCCCTATAAGTACTATATTTTATCATAATTATACGCCTGCAATTACACCTACGTTAAAAAAAATCATAACTTTTTCACCTCTAGTAATTAGACATTATCTAAAAAAGGTACCTAGGTACTTAATTCTTGGTTTGTTTCGTTGCAAGAAATTTTTCACCTTTCTTGAATGAAAAACATCTTGAATGCAGAAATTGGTATTCATTTAATATACCTAAACATAAGTAACTGATATTTACATACTTAAGTAGGTACGTACTTGTTTTTTACCATAGCTAAAGCAAAACAAGAACCACAAAGAAGGCCCAAATTAAATCGACATAGGTAGGTAAATAGGTACATAAATACAACAATGCACATACTTTGTTAAAGTGCAACGTAATGTCGATTGCGATATTACCATAACAATACTATACTCAGTGGTAATGTGATACATTGTTACAAATGGCCACTCTGTACAAAATGAAAAATTCAAACAACCTCAGGGATTTATTAACATATTTTAATATTGCAAAATTATTATGACAGTATTCTTTCGCTGGCGCGGAGTCTCGTTCAACCCTTTGTAATGGAAATGCAAATAAGTTTAATTGGGTCAGGCAAATAAACCGGCGAAATATCCAAACATTCGTTTATTATACGCTTTTTACTAGGCATGTACCTACTCAATTATTATAATAATATCTTTAATTTTGATTACACCGCATTCCGCAACCACTTTCGCCATAATCAAACTTAAATACTGATGGAAATTCTACAAATTTGGCGCTAGTACCAATAGCTTAAACTGTAGAATGATCGGTTAAATTTTAATGAGAGAATTATGCACAAACAGGCCTTACGATATGATAAAATATGTAACGAGCTTTTTAATTTATTTTTATTTTTTATATTTGACGTGAATTTGTAAATTATATTGCATAACTATAAACCTCAGTGGTTTTTATGCATATAATACCTAATTATTGTATTACAAAAGAAATAAATAAATAAATAAAAAAAAAAAAAAAAATTATAATTTATCTAATTATTCTGTTAAATGACTTATTATATTTACCTACGCGAATGTAAGACATTGAAATAAAACAATTTTGCAGATTTTATCGCGGTCCGCCCCGTGACCACGAAGTGCTACAAAGCCTTCGAAACGTCAGGAGAAAATATTAATTAAAAAACCGCGATAAAATCCGCAAAATAGTTTTATTTCAATATTCTGTTAACTATGAAGTAATTTGGAAACAATATTATTGACAACTAAGTGCACAATCAGCGAGCACAATTAATTCACTGGTGGTAGGTCTCTCATATGTAAGCGGCCGTCTGGGTGGGTATCACCGCAATGTCTATTTCTACCGCCAAGCAGCAGTGTGCATGCACTGTTGTGTTTCGGTTTGAAGGACATTGTAGCCACTGGCTTGTAACTACTGGACATAATGAGACTTAACATCTTATGTCTCAGGATGACGAGCGCAGTGGAATACCACATAGAACTTTGTAACTCAAGGCGCTGAATGGTGTTGCTACTGTTTATGGGTGGTCGTATCGCTTACCATCAGGCGAACGGCAAGCTCGTCTCGTCATTCAATTCAATAAAAAAAAACACACACACACACACACGTACACACACACTCACGCCTTTTATCCCCGAAGGGGTAGGCAGAGACGCAACTAATACACCCACTTTTCGCCGCTATTCCGTCCCATGATGTCATAGGAGGCGAACCTATCGCCATATCGGACATAAATTCCAGTCTCCGGGCTGATACTGAATAGAAAAATCCAATACCACTTTGCCCTACCCGAGACTATCATAAAATAATAGGAACTTTACTTAGGTACTTTACCATAAAGTTTTGAGACAATACCATCAACTAATTTATAGTCTCTGAATAGGGTAGAAATCCAATAACTTTCTAGACCAATATAACGTTTGCAATAATATTATGCAAACATTAAGAGTAGAGTTGTCCAAACCTACCTTTGTTTTTAAATGTTTGATAACTGCGTAATTTTGCGACTTTTATTTACCTATATTGGATGTGTATTGTTACCTATCTTTTATGTTGTACCAAATTTTTCCCAAGAGAATATTGCTCGTTTTTGGTTTTAGGCACTTTACAGTCTTTTTATTTATGTTTTAGGAGTGAGTATGTAGGTATCTAATATTTTTTTATTCTTCTCTTGGCCACGTGGAATTTGTTTGAATAGTAATCATATTTAATTGTTCTATAAATTATAATATTAAGTAGGTATAATATAGTATTATTATTACGGAAGGAGAATATTATAATGGGCTATGCCGACATTAGAACGCAGTGCAAACATGCATGGCTCGAGAAATTTTCGGATCCTTTTTTTTTTGTTTGGCCCTACCGGCCCTTAGCCTGACGCGAGTCGACTTTTCTGGCCACACCGGACTTTCGGTTGAACGCTTTAGGCGCTTGCAACCCTTGATTTAAGTAACCATGCTGAGGGCAACCCACTAACGGATTACGAACCTCGGCTCAGGACGGTCACTGGGAGAGGATGAGACATCAACGATTAGTGGGGAAAGGTTGGTGTTTAACCTAATCCTATCCATTTATTTCGTCGGCACGCGGGCCGGAACTGTTAGGAGGGTCGGGTGGGCGACGGGGAACGCGGCGAGGTGGTAACTGCGATCGTGTGGAGTGTAGGAGTTTTAGGAACTCTTTCTTACTGCGAATGGCCAGAGTGATATCGTCCTCTGGATCGGTTAGGACTGAACGCGGCCGTCTCCATTTGGCGCGGTCGAATGGAGATTGGCGCGGTCGAATGGAGAGGATTTTCGTATCCAAGGAATTTAATTTATGCACGGAGCTGAAAAGTAAAAAGTATTTATTTAATAATTCTATGAATGTTTAAAGTAATATTATTTATTCTAAACGGAGTAGTATTTCGTATGCATGGTGATACTGGATAGTACGTTATCAGCGTAACGCCGTTACCTTCTTTCTATAGTTTATAGTTTAGACTGAAGATGGCGTTATATACAAATATTGTTCTGCATCGTATTTATCAACGCAAGCCAAAAGAAACCTAAAATAGGTATTCATAGATGAAATAAAAAATATCAAAGTTCTAAATATGCATAAATAATGTAGTGAGTAATTTTTCAAAATAATAAATCTCAAATTATCCTAAGTGCTATCGTGAATGTCAGCTTCAGTTTGACAGTAAGCAAGTTCTATCAACAATGAAGTCAACGACCTGAAGTTTATGTCAAACGCAAAGATACGAAAGTTGAAAACAAACCGAATCAATGGGCGTTGCCATACTTTATTACGCTGATAAACGCTGATTACAATCAGATAAGCAGAAGAGTACAACACCTACTCGTGCTAAATAAAAATTAGGACTTATTTTAAACTTGATCGTATATCTTCACTTCCAGTGCCTACTCCGAAAAAAAAAGTAATAAGTTTCGTACAAAGTTTTGAGCATTATTTTTAATTTAAAACATAGATAAAAGGTGTTTTGTAAGTTTTTGTGACCATTTTAATGTTATTTGAGGTGTTTTAATTCATAAAATTGCCTTCAATTAACCTAAAACGGTTAAATACAAAGTTTTAAAACAATGGTGAATCACTCGGAAACAATCGTAAACATTAACGTATAGTTTACAAATTTGTATGAAAATGATTAAAAGGGCCCTTTTAACGTTTCTGCTTTGCGCTGGTGTGGAAAGCCAGTCAAATAAGGACTTGTATAACAACAATGGGTACTATGATACTAACCAAGGTCCTGCAAAACAGTCTAGACTACCCAATCCTGGAGATAGTGATTATAGGACTTACGTATACAATAACAGGAGATATGGGACGGATCCTTCGCGCTATAACCCATACAATCCTAACATAAACCAGCCCGGAGGGTTTCCATACAACCCTATTCAAACAAATCCTTTGGATGATCAATTCAAGTATAATACTGTAAGTATATTATATCAATAACTACAGTGGTGATGATTCATAAATAAAAAATGTTACCTTTACTTTCTGCTCAGCTTATTTTGTGATAAATTAAGTTTAAGATTGTTTATTTGGCTGACTCAAAATTGAATGGAATAGATTTAGCTAATAATAATGAATCATTTATTAAGTAACTACAAATTGTTGTAACTTAAGCAACTTCATAAATATGTTGTTTTTTTATAGTAAGAGATGTATTTAACCCGTCAATGCCCGCTTATATACATATATACATGGTTGCCCTATATGCCCGGACACCGGTGTCCACTATGGGTGTTGACAGTTTAATATAAACTTTTGCTTGTGATTGAGCCCATATGAAGTATTTTCCAAAATTGATATCGTCAGGGATAGTGCAATACGACATATCTAACATTGGTAAATACCGCTTAAGTGAAAGAAAAAGTATGGCATTATCAATCACAAGTTTAGTGCCGTAAGTATCAATATCAAACAAACTTTTTCGTAATTTACGCGGTATTTACCAATGTTAGTTACGCGGTTTTGCATTATCGCCGACGATATGCCAATTTGCATTTTCGGGGGATTTAAAGAAGATTGTAAATCAAGACTTTGTATAATATGTGTGCAGTGTGCTGATTATGTGTTCAGTACTAATAAATATATATACCTTCACATTTTATAGTTGAATAACATAATATTTTGAATTGAACATTCTCCTCTATAAAGAATCTGAAAGACTAATGAGAATGAAATAAGAAATTAAATGTGCAAACTTTAGTCTTGGGTTATTGTCCCTGTGTTAACAAGGAATGAATTTAATTTGATACAGTATTTTATTTAAGTAATATTTTAAAACTGCACCCCAATATACTATTTCAAAAGTAGTATAAAACTTCATAAAATCTTAATATTATATTGACACTCCTTTATTCCGTTTGAAATAATCGTGTTACTTCAGAACCGTGATCCGAACAATCCGGATGCTCTATTCCCTGGAGTGTTGGGTGGCTGGAGAGAAGATTTACAGGGGAGGGAAAGAAGAGACTCAAGGCAGCTCAAGAGAGACATATTTGTTACTACCAATTTTGGACAAGTACAGGGTTTCAAGGTGAGAATATTTTTGGAACATGTTGCCCATTTTTTTTTATAGAATGAAAGAATTATATCAGAATGTTAGTTTACCATTGAGGAAAATCAATGTTAGTGGTTTCATAGACATGCACATTCTTATGCCAGGCATAATTAGTAATTATACCCCAAAATTGTTGCTTTTATAATCATTATTAGTATTATTAAATGTCTCATAATCTGATAGAGAGCAATGCAATCAGCCCTGTATTATATACTGCCCACTGCTGAGCACGAGCCTCCTCTACTACTGAGAGGGGTTAGGCCTTAGTCCACCACGTTGGCCTAGTGCGAGTTGGGGGACTCCACATACCCTCGAAATTCTTATGGAGAATTCTCGGGTATGTAGGTTTCCTCACGATGTGCTCCTTCACCGTTAAAGTGAATGATAATTGATAAACAATACACACGTAACTTTGAAAAGTCAGAAGTGTGCGCCCTGGGTTTTGAACCTCTGGACATTGTCTCAGCAGATCGTTCCATTCCCAACTAGGCTATCGTCGCTAATAGAGATAGATAGAAGGCAAACTTGATGCCAAATGTGGGATATATCCCAGTTTAGGTTAGTTTTTATAAACTTATACCAATTGTACTCATTAATCTGGGATTCTGTCGCGGTGCCTCATGGTTTACAGTTAAAATATGCTGACATTACCACCCTAGACCAACTCCATATAATATTTTATTTTTACAATAATGAAAAATTTTACAAACATTTCTTCTCAACAGGTATATCTCTATGATAACCCAGATCCTGATTCGGGATACCGACCCTGGTTGTCACAGGTAGAGAGAATCCAGGGAGAAGTGTCGGTATTCTTGGGAATACCCTATGCAAGACCACCAGTTTCGGAGGGCAGGTTCAAGGTAAGCTGGTAAAATTTCCGTATTAGAATAATAAAGAAATTATAACATGGCATAGTAAAAGTGTAGATGAATTCTTAGCAAAGTGAAGATTTCTTATTTGTAATATTGATGCGTGTTGCGTGTTTCTATGCATTGGTATGAAAGTTGAAATCTCTTCATGGTATAAATATCGTAAGATTTAGACGAGGTCTCAGATCACCTAAAAACTTTCCATTTCGTAAATAAATGTTTATATCGAGAGTCGAATTGGTAAATGTTATATACCTATTGGCAGGTGACTCACTGCCCAGTGATCTCATGAAACGAAATTTTGCCGGCGTGTTTTGTATGCACTTATTATATTTGATGTAATGAACAGATTATAAGGCGGGCGTTACATTATTAAGTTTTACTTGTGTAAGTTATTTGCGAACAATTTACTGAGGTAAACTACTTCGTAGTCGACTGCGCGGGTCGATGGTCAGAACTAAGCTTTTGTCCGCAACAATAACTACCTGTGTGTTACTGTACTATCAAAAAAATAGCTTACAAAATCGGTTAAATACGCAAATGGTTCGTAAGTAGCTTACATGCATAAGTAAGTTATGTAAAAAATCTTACAAATGTAACTCTCGCGTTAAGGTCTTTAAATTTCATCAAATATGGTCAATTGAAAACGAGACAATAGCTTACATTTTTGTTTTAATTAGATTAGTGTTAAATGTTCGACACCAAAAATTACAACTGCAAAATACAATGCAACCAAAACATTTTATGAAATCCGCAACAATTGTTTATCTTGCGTCGGTAACAATGAAGCCATTCCATTCATAACCGCGTTGCCGAATGCCGAGTGTTATTTTAAATGGCATCCAAACGATTTCAATCACGCACGTTACGAATTTATTGTTTTACGTTTTGATTCGAATAGACACAGGTTTTACGATGAGATTTGGTTTATAACTATCGTGTTAAGTGTCAATTGAATGATAAAAAATAACAGTTTTCACCATACCTATGCAACCAATAACTGGGCATCATGAGACTTAAAACCTTATGTCTCAAGGTGACGAGCGTAGTGGAGTGCCACGCATGGTGTTGCTACTGTTTATGGGCGGTCGTATCCGTCGTCGTCGTTACCATCAGGCGAGCGGCATGCTCGTCTCGTCATTCAAATGCAATAAAAAAACATGTTTTTTGTAAACTTATTTCGTTACTTATTGTGTTCGCCTATAATGACCAAATGTTCAGCCAAGGCCTCCCCAAGATCCTTCCATGCAAGCCATAGGCACAAATAATAGTATTATGCCTTATGGCTTCTCCATTGGTATATATGTACAGTCTCTGTTTTAATTATAATAACCCAATATGCCGACTGTGGGCTGCGGTTACACCCACACTATGTCATGTGCCACATACCGGATCTAATTCTAATCTTGTTAGGTTTTTGTTGCGTCAAATTGGGATCTGTTTTTGTTATGTCATAATGATTTCTATACTAGTCCACTAGACATTTCAGTAGTATTCTTAGAGCATTTAAGTAGTATTATAATTCTCTTTCACTAGACATGACAATGTTTATTCTCGTAGAATAAGAAAACTAACATGACAACATTTGAATAAAAAACTTTATACCTACAGGGTCATTTTTACATTGCATTACTAAATTAAACCACATATTCGTCTTTACCTCTTCTAACATCTTGCCAAAAATTATCAATGAATAACGAATATTATTGCCAAAAATCCCGCTTGTAGTTTTAAATTTTTTTTATCATTTCGTAGTTTAGTGCGAATATGGTGTCTGCGAAAGTGTATTGCTGAATGAAAGTATAATGTTGCCGCTGCGACGAATTATCTTAGAGCAGTAGTAGTGCCATTAGGGCGTGTAAACTTAAAGTTACTTTTTATTGATATTTATTTTGTTCGAAACTTACACTTTTTTATTTTACGTCTATGGTTAAAATAATTTAATGG
This sequence comes from Sphinx pinastri, assembly GCA_947568825.1. Lineage (NCBI taxonomy): Eukaryota > Metazoa > Arthropoda > Insecta > Lepidoptera > Sphingidae > Sphinx > Sphinx pinastri. Next base: position 2,732,110 of record OX387617.1, read on the forward strand.
AAAGCATTATTTTCGACAAGATAAGTATGTGACTTCATTTATTAACGCAATGTCAAAAATGACCCTGTATTCAAGATTTTTTTAATAACTATAATTATTTCTTTATAGATATTATATATTAACGACCAAAATCAGACATTTTACTGAACCATTCCTTCTAAGGTTTCTCTAAATCTATGTTTCCAAGAGTTGATAGAACCTCGCCATGTACATGTCTACAAGCTTCTCTTTTCTTTTCAGCCTCCCCGCCAGCACCCAGGCTGGCAACTGATCCAGGCGGTGGACTGGGGTCCCGCGTGCCCCCAACCAGTGCGGTTCACAGGCGCCACCAAGGGAATACGGGACATGGACGAAGATTGCCTGTATTTGAACATTTTCTCGCCTAATGTGAGTAGTCTACTTCTATCTTCGGAAGATGTTTTGAGCATAGTCCAGAAATATTTCATGGCGAAGTGGGGCGGACTTCCTAGACAAAGACCGCATTTTCGATCTCGGGCCTATGCCTTTTCGATTTTACATGTGTTTGTATTTATTGTAAATTATACACACACACACTCACGCCTTTTTTTCCTCGAAGCGGTAGGCAGAGGCACAACTAAGTGCACCCACTTTTCGCCGTGCGTATTCCGTCCCATGATGTGATAGGGGGCGAGCCCATCGCCATATCGTGCACAAATTCCAGACTCCGGGCGGATACTAAATTCTAGAAAAATCCAATATCACTATGTCCGACCCGGGGATCGAACCCGTGACCTCAGAATTGCAGTCGTAATACAACTACGCCACCGAGGCAGTCAAATTATAATCGCTAGATTTAACGAAAAGCATCTTTATGAGACCGGAAAGTTCTATTAAAATGTCAAATATGTATTTTAAAGTCAGCCAGCGCGCGTCATTCCAACATGATGACAAAACCGTAACAGTTCAACATAAGTCGATCATGTGTTATTTTTGCAAAATAGGGGTTAATCTCATAGCTTTTGCCTGATGTCAATGACTTATCAATTAAGTCATTCAAGCTAAGACGGTCTGCAACATCTGCCTAAGACGTCCGGTCCGCTTACACTAATTAAATCAAATGAACCACAGTTCAACAAGCGGCCAAATATACAAACGCACCGACGGTTACAAGCTAATTGCTAGGAGCATTAGTAGAGAGTGAAATTTAATGCCCAAAGGGATAGAGTTATTATACCATGGAAAATTCATCTTTATCATCTAATATCTAAGAGTGATCAATGCCCCACATGCGCAGCAGGCAACCGCGTGTTTTAGTCAATATGCTTAAAAAAACTGCCTCGGTGACGTAGTTGTATTACGGTACAACTGGAATGCTGAGATATCGGGTTCGATCCCCAGGTCGGGCAAAATTATACTGGGTTATTTATTAATTTTAATAAAAATATGTTTCCTTAAAGGGTAACTTATTTTTATGAAGTATTTAGAAATTATGTTTTTTTTTTATTGCATTGAATGACGAGACGAGCATGCCGTTCGCCTGATGGTAAGCGATACGACCACCCATAAACAGTAGCAACACCATGACTTACAAAGTACTGTGTGGCATTCCACTGCGCTCGTCATCCTGAGACATAAGATGTTAAGTCTCATTATGTCCAGTAGTTATACTGGCTACAATGTCCTTCAAACCGAAACACAACAGTGCATGCACACTGTTGCTTGATTTAATGAAACTAAAAATGAATAAAATTAATTTTGACGAACAAATATAATTAACAATCTGTTCACTATATTAGGCAACAATGGTATAGACTCCGTGGCGCAACGGTAGCGCGTCTGACTCCAGATCAGAAGGTTGCGTGTTCAAATCACGTCGGGGTCAGTCGGTGTGAAATTTATTAGATTTTGCAAATCTAAAAGCGAAATTATTTTTTCTAAATATAATCGCTGTTTTTGTTGAATATTTGGCTAAATTGATTTATCACATACTAGACTTCTGCTCGCGGCTCCGCCCGCATGAAGGAATTTTTCCGAGATAAAAGTCCCGGTTTATATATCCCCGGAATAAAAAGTAGCCTTTGTTACTCGCTGATAATGTAGCTTTATATTGGTGAAAGAATTTTTCAAATCGGTCCAGTAGTTTCGTAGCCTATTCAATGCAAACAAACAAACAATCAAATCTATACTCTTTATAATATTAGTATAGATAGTATAGATTATTTTCACTTAATAGCATCATTTTGACGATTTTCTTAAGTCCCAATAATGATGTTAAATCAATAAGCTTGATCTTGTATTTTACCGACACGCTTGGCTTTATTTGCTGCTATTGTTGATGATGAGCGGGAGGGATAATTCTGCCGTCGGCAAAGTAAAATGTTATCTACAAGAAAAAACAAATTTTAGGACACGGGCAAAACCCTGTGCCCAAATTTAATTTTCAGAGATATCAGGCCTATTTTTTTGGAATCTAAAAGTCTTGAATATCGCTGATAGTTTGTTGGGCGAATTATTTTGTAATTTCGGAGCAGTTTTTTTTGCTCGTATCCTGTTATTTTATTTTTGTAGATAAATACATTTTAACTAGTGCACGGCATTTATTGTTAGGTGACATGCTTGAAATTAGCACCATTTAATCACAAAAAGAGCTTACATCATACACATTTTGGTAACTTTAGTGCGAATATGCAGTGTGCAATCTTAATTTTTTAAGAATACCGATATTGTACTTTATTTCATCACATAAACCGAACTTTTGTCACGTGTTATATAGCCCGGATAGCTCAGTCGGTAGAGCATTGGACTTTTAATCCAAGGGTCCAGGGTTCAAGTCCCTGTTCGGGCGGCCACTTTTTTATTCTTATAATTTATTTTATTTGATTAGAAATAATTATAATTAACTACTTTTTATTCATGATAATCATGAGTTAACCAGGATTTTATTTTTATTAGAATTTATACATATGCCGTAACTGCGTGCATTATTTACAGCTGTATCTACCCCTTGGGGAAGGCGTAAGGTTATAAGTTTATTTACTTTTGTATGGCAATCAATATAATATGCCGGTCACGTAGAAAAAAGGTCTCATTTATTATACCCACACCGCCTATTATATTCATACTACATAATATTGCGAAATCATTTGAAATAGATGTTCTAATTTTACGAAGGGCGTTGTTATGCAATGTGTTAAGGGTTCACCGGCTATGTTGATTGGAAATACTGATGCCTGTTAGTGCTTCTTTGAAATATTTTTTCAGGAAACGTGGTGTACCAAGCTGAATCTAGCTTAAAAATATTTAGAACCATAAGTGGGGTATTTTTAAAAAAATACGGTAGTTTCGTAGTGATTAAAAATTAAGCTTTTGGAAAAAAAAATATTGGATGGGACATTATTAACTGTCATGACGAGTAGGACTTAAGAGTCGGACACATATTTATGTCGTTACTAATGTAGACAGTTGGTTAGGCCTCCTCTATAGCATCTCAGTGTTAACAATTTGGACGCAGAATTTTTATGAAAAATTATATTATTATAACAATGGTCAGGATTAACTCGGTGACTGCCTCGTTGGCGTGGTAGTATTACGGTACGACAGCAATGCTGAGGTCTTGGGTGCGATCCCCGAATCGGGCAGTGATATTGGATTTTTCTATTCACTATCGATCATACCTATACGATACGTTTAGGCCAGTGATTATCACCATTGCCAATGTTACTTATAATTGCGTACCATTATTGTTGTCTAAATGAGGCTCAAAATGTATAATTAGAAAAACATAAAAAATCTTCTCATAGAATCTCGTTTAGATAAATAAAGACACATGACGGACACGCGATCCATGATCTCATTATAATGCGCTTAAGTACAGTCAGCAGCATAAGTAGATGAACAAATACAAAATTTCAAATTGCCTACAATTTCAATTTGTGTTCTTACTAATCTTTTTTTTCTTCACAAAAATAAAACAAAAGGTATTTACTTTACTTCAAACGAAGAAAAAAAATTCAGTTTAACTTAACGCGTATATAGGCGATTTGAAATTTTGATTTTGTACAGATATTTATGCTGCTGACTGTAAAATCAGCCCACTTACTCTCTATAACAGTGTTAACTCGTAACGCGGCCGCGTCACGTTAACTTCGTGTAATTAACGTTAAATGGTATTCTGTATGCCAATTTCCACAGTGATAAACGCGATGAGTTACGTTACGCGCTTGTTACGAGCGGTGAAAATAACGTGTGTCATATAGAATAAGGGGGCTGGTGCGGTGCAGTAACTTTGTCGTGCTTGTAAGAATTAAAACAAATCACATTGACCTTATTTTAACATCCATTGCCGTAATGATTTCTTATATTTACGCGAATGTTGTACATTGAAATAAAACTATTTATCGCGGTTTTTTAATTTATATTTATTAGTCGGCCTCGTGACCATGAAGGCTGTAAAGTCTTCGAAACGTCGGAAGAAAATATAAATTAAAAAACCGCTATAAAATCCGCAAAATAGTTTTATTTCAATATCCATTGCCGTTTCCAGACGGAGGCGGGCGCGACGGCGCAGCCCTACCCGGTGATGGTGTACATCCACGGCGGCCAGTTCCAGTCCGGAGCGTCGAATCTCTTCCCGGGACACATGCTCGCCGCCTTCTACAACGTCATCGTCGTGTCGTTCAACTACAGGCTTGGGGCTCTTGGTGAGTTTAAGAGAGTCGTTAGAACATAATGTATTGAGATTTGGTAGCATTTTGATTTTGTATAGAATTACAAACAGGTGCAATATCAGGTAATGGCAAATGGACGTTGTTGTCCATAAAATACAATTTCAGAAACAGTCACGCTTAAAGAAAAGTAAATCTGATTAGGAAATAAGTAGTTTTTTTGGGACACTAGAATTCACTCACCAAAAGTACTGCAACTCCAAGTTCTTACTTGAAGTTAAAGAAAAAGTGCAATATTGCTATTATTTCGGTAGAACCAATCCATCCACGCTATCGACCAATATGGTGATGTAATAAATTACATTCCTAATAGAAATACACAATGAATCCTGAAGACCGCCATTAATTTAATTTGAACTTGTTTTTTTTTGTCACGCATTCCGAGCTCAGGGTTCTTACTTTAATGACATTCGTACATTATGCTGTCTGTCTTCCTCTCTCGACCCTGAGGGTCGGCCTTAGCTATCCGAACGAACCTTTGGCGCCCTCATTAGGACCTGACGCCCCACCCTACACTCGACACTGCTAGTCCTGACTATTCCTCCCACATGATGTTGGGGTCGGACTTGTTCACGTTTCTCTTCCAGTTTCATACATTACTTTGAAAGTGAGTATTAATTTCCCATCTCCAGGCTTCCTGTCCACCGCGGACGAGAACTCGCCAGGCAACTACGGCATCCTGGACCAGGCGATGGCGCTGCGCTGGGTGTACGAGAACATCGGTCCGTTCAACGGCGACCGCGGCGCCATCACGCTGTTCGGTCCGGGCGCGGGCGCGGGCTCCGCGGGGCTGCTGGCCGTCGCGCCGCACACACGGCACATGGTGGCCAGGGTCATCGCGCAGGTATGGGTGGTACAGTCAGCAGCATAAGTAGCTGAACAAATTCTAAATTTCAAATTGCCTACATACTTTTGTGTTCTTGCAATGCAATGCAATCAGCCCTGTATTATATATTGTCCACTGCTGAGCACGGGCCTCCTCTACTACTGAGAGGGGTTAGGCCTTAGTCTACCACGCTGGCCTAGTGCGGGTTGGCAGACTTCACATACCCTCGAAATTCTTATGAAGAATTCTCAAGTATGTAGGTTTCCTCACGATGTTTTCCTTCACCGTTAAAGCGAACGATAATTGATTTGTGTTCTTACTAATCTTTTTTTCTCTTCACAAAAATAAAATAACAAAGATTTACTTTAATTCAAACGATGAAAATATGTTTCAATTTAACTTAACACGCATATAGGCGTTTTGAAATTTTGATTTTGTTCAGATACTTATGCTGCTGACTGTACATTATAATAAAAAGATTTTCATTTAAAGAGTGAACATTTTGAGGGTAGATCCGATTTTTTTGCAGTACGGTCAGCGTAAATGTACAGTCCAGGCTTTAAGATTGAATTGGCATTTTTTTTTTTAATATTTTTTAAGAACTTTCGTTTAGAAGAGAAATACTTATATTGTATTTAGATAAAACTTAAATTTATAAGCAGTTGGCAAAATGTTGGCAGCCTTAACTCCTTAATATAACTAACAGCTTCATATTCAATATTACCTTAAATTGGACGTTGTTAAGCAAAAAAGATCCAACCAACATTATTTATAAAATCGAGTTAAATACATAGCCATAGTGTCCTAATCAAGTTTCATATATGCACAAAAGATCCTAGTAGTTTGTTTGATTTATTTCATCCTAGTAAAAGATACCACTCATCAACCAAATCTTGTAGTATTTTGCATAAAAGATCCAGGGTATATTTTCAGTAATTAAAGAAATTCTTCATATGAAAATGCATTACATCTTACGTTCAAAATGTCGTGTTTTATTACTCAACTAATTTTCAATCAGTAACTGCGTAAGTGCTATTTTTAAATTCGCTGTCAAACTTCAAACTGCATTTACTCAAAAGTATGAAAACGTCAGTTGGATCTTTTCTGCTTAACAGGGTCCAATTATACTTAGCAACAAACCTAGAGTTGTTACCATAACAGATTATATAAATGTCATCAATACGTCCCTACTTTTCAGAGTGGTTCAGCGCTTGCCGACTGGGCGATGATAGAAGACAAATTCAGGGTACAGAACACTTCCCTGGTGTTTGGGAGGCTGCTGGGCTGTCCCATCGACTCCTCGTGGAAGCTGGTCAACTGCCTGCGTCAGGGCAGGAGCTTTTATGAGCTCGGCAATGCAGAGTTTCAGGTAAAAATATTGCCACGTAAGCAGAAGTGAGTGTGCGATTTGGGCTTGCGGGCCGATCTTCTTATAAAGGGCATACAATATGAAAGATACATGTTATGTGTATCTCAACATGTTAACTAAATAAACTTAAGTAAGTTGGTCATCTTTCAGAAAATATAATGCATTGAATTTATATTGGTTTTCGCCCGGGGCCTCGCACGGTGCCTGTAATAAAATCCATTTATCATTTCGTATATTCCACTTCCTATTATTATAATATTATCTCACAGAAGTTGCAAAAAAAGAGGAATCAATTATATCTCAACATATGGAGTGCATTATTCGTAGCTTATTGTTAATATTACAAAAAGTGAATTATTTTTTATCAATACTGTAATATTGAATACCAACCCTAAAATCTAATACATTGGAAATTTCGTATGGATATAATTTTAGGTTGACGTACTTATCCACTATAAATGTTTTTTTCTATGAATAATTACCATTTAACAGTATATTAAAAATTATATTTTTCCACAAATTAAAAAAAAACGTCAGAAACAGTGGATTATTAACTATTTGATGACAATGTATATTTATCTCTATAAATTTCCATTAAAACGTGTTATAATAGGGTTATTTTTGATACCCTTAATTTACAACACTCTGTATAATGTGTATGTGTAGGCTGTATCGTCGATGGTGTCGAGAAACTGAACAAATTATGTAATCTCCACCGACCTAAAACAAACTTCTACCATTCACCGAGTACATACTCCGCGTTTCATCCTATGCCGCTAGATGGCGCTGTATAGTTCCATACAAAAACCTACATCGCGACGTCAAGATTCTCCGCGGAAACATGACTTGGCTAGCGAGATGTAATGAAATCATACTTACCTGGCGTAGGGGACACCGTGATCAAGTAGGCGGTTCCCCCAGGGCGAGGCCTGTCCATTGCACTGCGGACGGGTTGACCCTTGCGATTACCCCTAATGTGGGTAACTCGGACGCGTAATTTTTGGTAGTGGGGACTGCGTACGCGCCGTCCCCCTTTTAAGACTCTTAATTTTCGTCTTTTTCTCAAAATGTGAAATTGGAAGTTTTGGAACGGATGAGCGCCTTGACTTCAAGCATGCTGCATGGTAAAATTATCTTATTTTACTGTGCTTGAAGTTTTTAAACTTAGTCTAATTTTATTGCGAAATCCGGACACGACTGGTTAAAAATTAACATCACAGGCCACAGCTACTCTCAAGTGGACAAATAGATTATGTTATTGGCGCCGCGTGCCAAGTAAATAATGTACAATCACCCAATTTCAGTGTTGCCGTTTTAGCGCTTTTCGCGCTAGATCTAGTGCTTTTTAAGGGTCTTTAGCGCTTTTTATGTGATAAGTACGCGCTAAAAAAAAAATCTGGTGGAAACTGGCGCTTTTTTCGAGACGGATTTAGCGCCTTTTTAATATGGGTCTAGTGATTTACACTGCTAAATTACTGCTACTAATACTGCCCAATTTGGTGCTAGTACGCTATCTCAAGAAAAAACGCCCATTTTTCATATTTTACCAAGCAGGTGCGATCATTTCGAAAATGTTCAAAGGAAACAGCAGATAAGTTATTATCTAGTTTAGTTGTAAGTTGCATGCTACTGACACGACGCGCAAGCGACTTATTTACAACCTTAAGGTGGTCGTGCATACACTTTTCTGACTGAACCTAGAGAGTGAAATCTTAGGGCGGTATTAATAAATCAATCTCAAATTTGAGTTACATCTCAAGTAGACATAATGTATGGAACTATTAAAACATTATGTCTGCTTGAGATGTAACTCAAACTTGAGATTGATTTATTAATGCCGCCCCTAGAGACCATGAAGGCGATCATTGCAGGCCACACTGTACTTTTTTCGTTGATAAACCCTTCCACTTTTAGAAGTTTTGTTGGGTGAAAATCCTTAACATTTAATAATTTTTGAAAATGATGTATATCAGTTCTTTTTTATTAAATACTAAGAACTCTCTAAACTTGTCCGCTTTAGCGATAAATATAAGTTATAATTATACTATTCAAGAATCTAAGAAACCAATACCTATTGCTATTTTAGAAGAAAATCTTATTGTTTTACTTACAATTTTTTTGTAATCTATGCTAATATTGTAAAGCTGAAGAGTTTCTTTGAACGCGCTAATCTCAGGAACTACTGGATCGATTTTGAAAATTCTTTCACTAATAGGAAGCTACATTACTCCTGAGTGCTATAGGCTACTTTTTCCTCGGAAAAAGCTTTTCCACGCGGGCAGAGCCGCGCGCAATGCTAGTAACTGATATATGGCCATTACACCCAATATAACACAATAATTGAAAATTCACCAGTAAAATTGTTGTAGCCTCAAGTAGGGTTCATCCCATGGGGTCCGGTCCTGGAGAACAACTTCACGTTCCCTGGCGACAACTGGTACGAAGGCTGGCGGGAACGCGACTGGCACTTCCTCTCGCGCATGCCTGAGGAGTTATTCCGCGAGCGACAGTTCAACCCCTCTCTGAGATACATGACGGGCGTCACTACGCAAGAAGCTGCGTATTATTTATGTAAGTTATTTACTGGTGGTAGGTCTCTCATATGTTAGAGTCCGTCTGGGTGGGTACCACCGCTATGTCTACTTCTACGGCCAAGCAGCAGTGTGCATGCACTGTTGTGTTTCGGTTTGAAGGACATTGTAGCCAGTGTAACTACTGGACGTAATGAGACTTAACATCTTATGTCTCAAGATGACGAGCGCAGTGGAATGCAACACAGTACTTTGTAACTCAAGGTAATGGATGGTGTTGCTACTGTTTATGGGTGGTCGTATCGCTTACCATCAGGCGAACGGCATGCTCGTCTCGTCATTCAATGCCATAATAAAAAAACAAAAAAGTACTTTAAAATATAGAGCATCTTAAGCGTTAATATTAGAAGGTGCCACTAGAAGAGATCAAATGCTTGGATAAAAACCGCCATGTCAAGGAGATTACAGTAAATACACCCAATATTACACTTTTCATACCTCTGAACATATAAATGTAAAATTAACTATGAAGTGAACGCAAAAATCGCTGAATGGGTCTTCATTCGATACTATAACCAGTACTTAGACATTTCTTAGTTTCTACCACTAAACCATTTCTCAATTCCCAGTCAACAACGAGTCCCTGGCGCCTCAGTTTGAGATCACGGAGTCGTGGTTCAACCAGAAAGTGAACGAGTTGGTGTTGCGGTACAACTACACGCTGAACCCGCGCGGCGTGTTCGAGGCGGTGCGCTACATGTACACCTACCATCCGCAGCCGCACAACACCTCCGCCATACGCGACCAGTACGTGCACGTGAGTACCGGGGGGGGGGGGGGGGATGGGTGATCTGTAGGGTTTAGACAGGTAAGTCTGGCGGGAAACCCATATTTTTGGAACGAAGTTCCTTATCGCGCGTTGTGAAAGGGGGCTAGACGGAAAAAATTCTCACGAAAAGTTGTCACGACACTTTATGCTATTATCTTAATATGAACCTTAAATATAATGCGTAGAAGCTATAATTCTTGCAACGAGTATATTTTTATTTATTATAGTCATTAAAACCATTTCTTACTAATCTAATATGAACCTTAAATACATTGCGTAGAAGCTATTTCCCCAGCGTTGGCACGGCACGAGTACAAAAGAATCGAACGTAACATTCTTTTTTCAAATTTTGTTGATTTATTCTACTTTGGTTGCATTTCTGACATTTATCAATAACAAGACTAAACGTGCTTTGCTCGCGTTTAAAAATCTACTTTATGTGGTAAGCGTAAGATTGAATTTGTGTTTAGTCAATCAAAATTTGTGATAAAAATGCTATGCAATAGCTTTACCGCGGCAGTCTCCGAGTGCCACACGTATTTATTTGTTTTTTTCTCTAGAAACTTATGTATTGGAACGGAAATAGGAAAATATTTATATATATACACACTCTGTTATATAAATAAAATTTTATTACAATTCCTTCACTAATTAATCGAAAGGAACTTCGTTCCATCCGGGTGTCCCTTGACACCTCTCATTTTTTGTCCCCGAGATGAATGATGACCACGTGTGTGAATTTTAGGAAGGAAAGGAGAACAGAGGCAGTATGTTTAACATAACGTATTTAGGAACAAATCTTCTCTAAAATTGAACTCCGGACGGCGCGGCGGTAATACATTCCATTTTTGTTTAGTAATCTCTGATTAATAGGTGTATATATAATATTCTCCCACAGCTCCTCTCGGACTTCCTGTACCGAGCACCGACGGACAAGCTAGTCAAACTCCTCCTGGAGCAAAACGTACCGGTCTACATGTACGTGCTCAACACCACAGTGGAGACGCTGCGGTGGCCAGAGTGGCGTCAGTACCCTCACGACACCGAGCACCTGTTCCTCACTGGAGCTCCCTTCATGGACCAGGAGTTCTTCCCGCGGCGGCTGCGGGTCGAGCGACAGGCGTGGACCAATAACGACAGGAACATGAGCCATTTCTTTATGAGGACGTATTCCGATTTCGCGAGGTTTGGGTGAGTTTTTTCATAAATTTTTATTATGAGTAACTAAGGTTTCTTGGATCCCAAAATATCGACAGTCCAGAATGCTGATAGACAGAAAAGGCTTATCGATTCACACCGGATCAGGGAAGGACGATTAAAGAGAAGCTCGGTCTTTGATAGCTTTAAGAACAGTAGATTTATTTGGTTTATGAAATGACTACCCTGCCAGAGTACTTTTGAATGAATTGGTCATATTTGATAAAAAGGAGAGCAGTCAGCAGCATAAGTATCTGTACAAAATCAAAATTTCAAATCGCCTATATACGCGTTAAGTTAAACTGAAACATTTTTTTCTTCGTTTAAACTAAAGTAAATCTCTTTTATTTTATTTTTGTGAAGAGAAAAAAATATTAGTAAGAACACAAAAGTGTGTAGGCAATATGAAATTTTGAATTTGTTCATCTACTTATGCTGCTGACTGTACATTCGGTAATCAGTACTCTTCCTTAAAATTATATCCAGTAATTAATATTCCTAACACTCATGAAAATTACAGTAATCCAACCCGTTCCCGCGTGCTGGGCATCCACTTCGAACAGGCGCAGGAGGGGCAGCTGCGGTACCTGAACCTCAACACCACCTTCAACTCCACCATACAACTCAACTACCGGCAGACAGAGCTCGCCTTCTGGACCGTGTACCTGCCCACTGTTATAGGAAGGTTACTGCCTACATACCCGCCTATTACTGAGGTTAGTCGTAAAGAAATATAGTACCTAGTATTTGTGAAATAGGGTCCAGAATTGAAGTTACGTAAGCGGAGCCTGTCCAAAAGTCCAGATTATATAAGTTAGGCATGATTATAACATACATATTTATCAAGTTAATATCTTGACTGCCTCGGTGGCGTAGTTGTATTACAGTACGACTGCAATGCTGAGGTGTCGGGTTCGATCTCTGAGCTGGGCAGTTATATTGGGATTTTCTGTTCAGTATCAGCCCGGAGTCTGGAATTTGTGCCCGATATCGCGATAGGCTCGCCCCCTATCACATCATGGGACGGAATACGCACGGCGAAAAGTGGGTGCACTAGTTGCACCTCTGTCTACCCCTTCGGGGATAGCGGGCGTGAGTGTGTGTGTGTCCCTTACCTTTATCCTAGGTGGACGTAACAAAATTTTGCAAGCATTTTGTGGAAATAATATTTATCTACTGCTGACCTTAAAATTATATTTTTTTAGTACTGGTGGGAACCCAAACAGCCGCTGCAAATCGCCTTCTGGTCCGTTTCAAGCGCGTGCCTACTTCTCATAGTGCTGCTAGTCGTGTGCTGTATGCTCTGGAGAAATGCCAAGAGGTAAAATTACTTTCTTATAAAATATTCCTAAGTCATTAATGACTAACGACTAATATTTGAAGTGAGTGTGGAAATGAATATACTAATATTTTTTGATAGTTTTTTTGCTGTGTAGTAGATTGATGGTAGTGCGAATATATTCAGTTTTGTACGATAAATTGTCATTGACTTTTTTGATTGAGATGAATTTTTCATCAACTTAGTATTGGCTTCATAATGACCTATAGAAACACCAAGATTATATATTTGCCAAACCTATAACACCATCTCAATTTACAATTGTAATTTTAAGCGTATCTAAATATGTAATTTTCAACAGGGCTGCGCCACCGAAATGGAAAATGGTGCCAGTAGTGTAGGTGATCCGACTAACTATATCACGCTTCTGTGCCGCATCACTAGTGTTGTGCTTATATAGTAGTTGTTTAGCTTTATTGGTTGTATATACTAGTTGTTAAAAGCTTGTTGCAGCATGCTCGATGTTTGTGTGTTTGTTTGTGCGTTCTTTATATCCGTCTGGGTGGGTACCACCGCAATGTCTATTTCTACCGCCAAGCAGCAGTGTGCATGCACTGTTGTGTTTCGGTTTGAAGGACATTGTAGCCAGTGTAACTACTGGACATAATGAGACTTAACATCTTATGTCTCAGGATGACGAGCGCAGTGGAATGCCACACAGTACTTTGTAACTCAAGGTGCTGGATGGTGTTGCTACTGTTTATGGGTGGTCTTGTCGCTTACTATCAAGCGAACGGCATGCTCGTCTCGTCACTCAATCCAATAATAAAATAAATAAAGAATATGTATGAAAAAAAATACTGGATTGGGGTCAAAATTACTTGTGATATTATTATAATGAAAGAATCTGAAAATTGTGATTTTTTAAGTCCCAGTTGGCTCATTTGAATTTTATTACTTTTTTCTGTATTTACGTTCACAATTCGTCTTATATTCATACCATCCTAAATAGTAATTATTGGTTACAATATTTAAAAAGAAATGCCGCTATTTCATATTATGTTTAAAATTTTACAAAACACAAACCATAATATTATCGCATATTTTCAGAGAGAACGACCGATTCTACAACGACGACATCTTCATGGTGACTGAGGTGGAGGAGAGCGGCATAGACAACACCAATCGGTCCAGAGACAACATCTACGAGTACAGAGACGTGCCCGTGAAGAGGCCTCAAACCCCGCAAACTATCACTAGATCTGTAAGAACCTTGCCTTCTTGATGTTAATTGTTTTGTTTTTGGTTGCGGTCTTTGAGATTGCTAAAAGCACTTAAAAAAATTTGCTTTTATTCATTTTCTTTTCGGTGGACAGACGACTTGATAAAGGTCGCAGGAACACGCTGGATGCAGGCCGCTTTTGACAGATCCGTCTGGAAATCTTTAGGGGAGGCCTATGTTCAGCAGAAGATAAGCAATGGTTTTGCTTCATTAAAAGCCACCAATTTAGTCTATCATTTAGACTAAACATTTTTAATTAGAATGATAGTGAAGAATGTATTCATAGATATGTTCCTATTTACAGCAGTTTAAAATTATTTGTTCTCATTCCTTTGAATGTGTAAGTATGGATCTTAAACTACTTTTTAAATGTTTTGTCTATTTAGCTGCCTCGGTGGCGTAGTTGTATTACGATACGAGTTTAATGCTGAGGTCTCGGGTTCGATCCCCGGTTTGGGTAAAGTGATATTTTGTTTTTGTATTCAGTATCAGCCCGGAGTCTGGAATTTGTGCCTGTTTGTGCCACTAGTTGCGCCTCTGTCTACCCCTCCGGGGATAAAAGGCGTGAGCATGCGTATGCGCGTCTATTTAGTTTTAAATAAAACTTATGAATATTTGCAGATAAGTCAGCCGCAGACGGTGGCGTCGTCGCGGCCGCCGTCGCAGGCGTCGAGCGGCTCCGCGCTGTCCCTCCGCGACGTGTCCCGCGACCCCCGGCCCGACCCCCGGCCCGACCCCCGGCCAGACCCCCGGCCTGACCCCCGGCCCGACCCCCGAGCCGCGCCCCGCGCCGCCTCACGGACCCGCGTCGTTGGAGGAGTGCCGCAGACCACTGTGTGAATACTGGTAGCTACTAATCTATACTTAATGTTATAAAGCTGAAGAGTTTGTTTGTTTGGTTGAACGCGCTAATCTTAGGAACTACTGGACCGATTTTGATTTTTTTTTTTCACTAATAGGAAGCTACATTACTCCTGAGTGCTATTTGCTATTTTTTATCCCGAAAAAACTTTTTCACGTAGGCGGAGCCGCGAGCAATACTAGTGTTATATACAGAGAAGAACAAAAAATATACTTATTAACAGAAAGACTTCATGGAGCTTTATAATTCTTCATGTTATGATAAGAGCGCACCACATTGGAATGCCAGGCAACTTGTGATTTTTCTAAACGTAATACTGTTTTTTAAATTTTGTTTTGTTATGACGTATCTGCATTTTTTTTATAATATAAGTAGTCATTTAAAACTTTATCTTCCCTCCCTGTATATGACGTGGACGTTTAAAATTTAATAATTTTTCGGTCATTGCAATTTTTTTAGCATAACGATACACTCTAATTACTATACATGATCGTGTTATTGTAAATATAAATATGGATACAAATGACCGTAGCTATAGTCGAATGCACGCTTAGTTAAAAAATAAGTAGATTTAGCGATGAATGACAAATAAGTGCCTCACACTTTAGTATTTACAAAATATAATAACGTAGATTTTACAGTTTTGGTTAGATTTTAATTACTTTAATTATTGTAAAAAAATAGATTATAATAACTGATCAGTTGCCATTACGATGTAGACTGAGTTAATTTCTCTAGTTGGAACCGTACTTGAGAGCAGATCAGCAACTCACCACCGCATCTATTGAATTGATATTTAAAATGTATTATTATTTCATGTTTTTAGCCTAGTGGCAGCTTATGCGAGTTGTGGACAGGGTAGTTCTGGTTTTGGTTCCCAGACTCGGATATATTTTTGTTTATAGCACATTTTAGGGCTAATTTAAGGTTGTAAAATTGTGACCTCGGTTAGGTTTACAAAAATTGTGGAAATGGCAATTCAATTATATATTTTTTATTTTAAAAGAATGACATAGCAGTATTGTATAAGCTAGGTTTCTCTGTCTACGGTATAAGCTCTTAGTTGTGTTCAAGAAGCTTATAGATAAAAGTGGAGGCAACACCCTGAATACCTAAGTAAAAACGACTGTGGTCTGACACTCTCTTTCTGAATACATACATAAGACACAGACAACACATATCACTGTCTCGTTCTTATGTGTATTTTTTTTTTATGGTATTGAATGACGAGACGAGCATGCCGTTCGCCTGATGGTAAGTGATACGACCGCCCATAAATAGTAGCAACACCATCCAGCACCTTAACTTACAAAGTACTGTGTGGCATTCCACTGCGCTCGTCATCCTGAGACATAAGATGTTAAGTCTCACTATGTCCTGTAGTTCCACTGGCTACAATGTCCTTCAAACCGAAACACAGCAGTGCATGCACACTGCTGCATGGCGGTAGAAATAGACATTGCATGTGTATGTAGAAAGAGAGTGTTCGACCACAGTCGTCTTCACCTAGGTATTTAGAGTGTTGCCTCCACTTTTATCTATAAGCTTCTTGGTTGTGTTCCAGTTGGAATGAAATTGACAATCCCAAATTCTAACTGTAAAAGTAAAAGTAACATTAACCATGGAGAAACTTGCGTGCCCGTTTCTTAAAATACTTTTGTAAAAATCTTAGTTAGGTTTTAACATTCCTCTAAATGAAAACTTTATGATAATTTTGGATTTTTTTTTATTAAACTTTTTATTTTTAGTTCTAACATTGATGCCAACGAATGTTTAATTAGAAAAATATTTTTAACACTAAATTTTTTTTGTTAAAAAGAATTATACTGGTCAAGAATATTTTCTGAATAGTTTTAAAAAGTTAGTTATAAATTATTTTTACTGTTACGTTTTAAAATAGCGGAGTTTTACCTACCAATAAAACTCATATTATGTCCGGAGCCTTATTCAAGGCCTTTAAACAACATTTGAGATGACGTACTTCCGTTTTGTGCCGGATATTGCTTGTGAATTTCGAAATTCGATGAGTAAATCAGAGTGGGGGACTTCCGGTTGTCGAGTTTACCGGGTGACGCTCAGCCATTTTCTTCATTGTGTCTCAAATAGCTTAAAATTGCTTAAAAAGAAATATATTAATACCAGGCAGAATTTACTGTAAGGCCTTGAATAAGGCTCCGGACATAATATGAGTTTTATTGGTAGGTAAAACTCCGCTATTATGTCCTTCCGCCGTTATTCAAGGCCTTTAAACAACATTTGAGACATTGTTTGTTTTCGCCTGGTAAACGAGACGCCAATGTGATAATTTTAAGACTTAAGCCATTAATATAATTACAATAATAATAAAATATAAAGAACTATATTAATTATTACCACATACCACAGAGAATAAATTGTCTACAGATCGATAATTGAAAAATATTACACATAATAGTTATTACTTATTACCTACGGTAATGGCTCAAACCGAGGCGCAAAAGAAATACTTCTATACCTTTAAAATCAAAAATATGATCTGATATGAAATAATAATGTTCTGAAATATGATTTGAGATATGAATCTCAAATTAGTCCAAACCAGTAATTTATCTATAGCTTCCATATCTTACCATACCCTGAAAGCCACAACGGATCTAACAATTCTAGGAGATTCACAGCTTCTCGCAAAAACTGATTTTGATGAAACCCCGATTACAGTTCAGAAAGCCGCTTTAGCTGTTCCACGTGCGATAAATTCATTATCTAAAGTAGTTTCAGATTTTAATCATACTAATTGCTAAGCAATTTTCTTAGATATATTGGCCTACAGGATCAGCTATAAGACTTTCTAGGTTTGAAAGCAATTTCCGACGTAATTGGGCACATTCTGAATCTGCTATGGAGTAATACTTTATAGAAGAAAACAAGTTTCTTTACTAACTTTCTGTATAGAAATCGTTTAAAGCATATATAAAAATCATATGCACTATGCAGCTTGATAAAAATTTTGTTTAAACACTTCCATAAATTTTGTTTGTTAAAATAAATGTAAAGTAAATACGTAGTTAGTAAATTTGTGCAACTAGGGTATGTGAGCCAAGTTTCACATGGTCAGTACTATAAAGCAGTCTAAATAACAGATTTATGAACTAAAAGTTCTGTTAATAACTTTTCAAGTAGAAGTTATTATCTGAACCTGAATGGTTTGTTGCATGCAAATCCCACACATGATCTCGCCGGTTCCAATAATTATAATTACTGAGGGTAGATTTTTGCTACCCTGATCGTAATCATATCTTTGGTTGCTCATGCCTTGAATACGGCTTACGATTTAAATCCACCCCAATTTAGATTTAAATCTGTCACCTTAAATTGTGGAAAACATTTTTATAGATTTGTCATACTACTTAGACTGGGAATGGTGAAAGTCGGTCCTATTGCAAGCACGGATTTTCAAGCTAAGGCCACTTAGGTGCTACAAGCGTAGCTTCTCTAAGTAATCTGTAGGTGCTACGCATTACGATAGTTACACACACGCCTTTTGCTCGATTGAGATCCATGAGCTCTTACATCATCCGATTTGGAGATGAATAAATAAATAAAATTGAATTAGCAATTGTCAATACTTACATAGGTTACTTGTCTATGACATGTATCCGGGTTAAACACGTCTTATCTACCTCCGGAAAAACCCCATTTCGGAAATTAGACTGTGATGTGAGATTATATGAGAATGTTTCAGAACTGATATCTGAAGGATACAAAGTACCAATTCCGCCTTCGTTCCTTAGATACGCCACAACAAATTAGTTATCTCATTGCAGTAACACTGATGAATGTATTGGTTAGCATATCTTTGTTTTGAATTAAAATGACCCACTTCAGTTACCCAATCGCCTCATTTAAAACTCATTTAACTCTGCTTCGCAGCCACTGTCGGCGCAGTTTGTTCTAAGAAAGTGTGACTAATGGGGTAAAGTAGAGAATACTTTAAGCAGTTCACCACCCCCTACTTGAGTTCCCTGATTACTAGAATCGAGAGGAGCGATTTCTTTTATGATTTTTGTAGTTACTAAAATAACTAAACGATAGTTAATAATTCGATCCAGTGGGTCCTACAGTGTACATGACAACAAAAGCAGAGTGCAATTCAAAGTCCCGATGGGGATGCAAATTTCTCGATGCGATACCGCTTAATATTTCAGCAATTTTGATTTCATAATTTGTATGCTCTACGCTTTATTTACTGGCAATTAGACACTTATCCCAATCTAGGCCGAGATAGTGTATAGATGTCTGGAAAACCAGCATAAATTTTATCCCAGGGAAGTGAGTAAATAGCTGTAACATGTTTTAACTGCAACAAATATTATCTTTCACTTTTGTTTCCGTAGTTTTAAATAATGTATGGTTCAAATAAAGATTTATTTATTTATCAAACTTAGTAAAGTTCGTAGTTGTGAAATTGAATTATAGCCTGTTCTTTGTGGATTAGCTTTGAGCTGTCTCAGAAAGTAATTATTCGATCAGAAAAACGTATAAATACGAATACTTTGTTCTCTCAGTATCTTGGCAGTCCAATTAGAAAGGAAGCAAACACTTTGAGTGCTGTTGCCAGCCCAAAATACAAACAGGTAATAAGTTGATCTCTGTAAATCAACCGCATGAAACATCGACGAGATTGTGGTACAGGTACGTTGTAGTATGCCTGTGCTACGTCGATTTTATCCTTGTTTAACATACATTGACTGTAACACCACAAATCAACTAAACAATAGTTTAATTGTATAAAAGAAGATTTTGAAGAAATCAAATTTTTTAATAATATGCAAAGATTTCTTTGTCAATACTTTCACTACTTGAGCGCATTGTAATAGCTCGCAAACCCTGCAATTTTTTCAAACATTTATTTTTCAATTCTAAATCAATAAAGCCATCTAATCGATTGAGTAAAAAGTCTGGAAAAACGACGGGTTGCGTGACATTTCGTTACCCTTACAAATTGTTGAAAGTCGAAACGCATGGACCGTAGACACGGCATGGACTGAGTTTGTTTCAGGAGTTAGTCTTAAATATTTTCTAACATTTATTTCAGCATTTGATTCAATTGAGTTGTTGAACCGGATAAATTATGAACTCAGGTTAGTTGAGCCAGAAGTTCGAAAGGGATCTTATCAACCTGTAAATATTTTCAGTAAAGGGCTGGGTGCGCCTTTTCAAGTTAAATTCGAATATTCCATCAATCTGCTCCTCTGAAATATCTCGATAAAGAAAACTTTTCTCTACCCGATGTACCAGGTTGGCGGTGTTTTCAGATAAACATATTGGAAAATATAGAATTTGTAAAGAATTGTGCTCCAAGCAGAGATTAAATGCAATCACCATTCGTTATAATTTGCCCAGGCCATATACTTAATCATAATTAGGATAAATTCCGTAATATAGCTATAATCTATTTGATTAATTGTTAATATAGCAAACGGTGCCGTGGGGCGACCAGTTTGACAATACTTTTAATATCTTTGGTAATTGTTATATAGCAAACGGTGCCGTGGGGCGACCGGTTTGACAATACTTTTGATATCTTTGAGGAATTGTTATATAGCAAACGGTGCCTTGGGGCGACCGGTTTGACAATACTTTTAATATCTTTGAGTAATTGTTATATAGCAAACGGTGCCGTGGGGCGACCGGTTTGACAATACTTTTAATATCTTTGAGTAATTGTTATATAGCAAATGGTGCCGTGGGGCGACTGGTTTGACTAAAATGTATAAAATAATAATAATTTGGATCTACGTTACACAACCTGAGAACCAGTTACTCTCTTCTCTTGTCCAGAGAAGTGTGGCTTATAAAATTTAAAAGCAAAACTCATTTCGTTAGGTACTTATTTTAGATAAATTTCATAATAATAGTTTAAATGCTATTGAGAGGCATTTAAGATTATAGACTTCTTAAAATAGGTAGCCTAATAAGTCACATGCAAGGGCTGGCTCGGCGGGCTCCTCATATTTCCAGAACAAACATTTGCCAAACTATCCGAAAGTAAAATATTGTAATCTGTTTAAAAATTGTAAATGCTCTTGCGAAGCATTTTAGATTGTAGGCTCCTTAAAATAAGTAGCCTAATACACTCGCAAGCAAGGGCTGGCTAGGCAGGCTCCTCATATTTCCAGAATAAACATTTGCCCAATTTTTCGAAAGTAAAAAATTGTAATCTGTTTAATAATTATAAATGCTCTTGAGAGACATTTTAGATTGTAGGGTCCTTAATTTGGGCACCCAAAAATAAAATCGAGCGAAGGGGCCGACTCGGCGGGCACCTCATTATTGAGATCCAATTATTTTCAGCATAACACATGGCACAGTATAGAGTGGCCCCTGGAGGCGGGTAGCACTAAATAATTAATTTCACTGACCTGCTAAGGAAGATATATCAAACCTTTACACTCCTTACGGGTAATTTCTGAAGAATCACTATTCGAAGCGTATTTACTTAGCGCTGTCGAGTTGACGGTGTCATCACACCACCAACAGCAACACTTGGAGCTGCTGTAGAAAAACCGTCTTCGCTTGACGAAGAAGACGAATCACAATTTTCCAAAATTATATTTAAAAAATACTATAGAAAACTCATTGTACGAAACGATCTTCTGAAAATATAACCATCTATTTATCTACTTATGTAAATAAGTCTGCAATTAAATAGGTAAATTTATAAGAAAATTTTACTGAATATAATTATACGAACGCTAACAGCGTTAGATGTTATCGGCACAAAATCAAAGACGCCAATGAAGAAAATGGCTGAGCGTCACCCGGTAAACTCGACAACCGGAAGTCCCCCACTCTGATTTACTCATCGAATTTCGAAATTCACAAGCAATATCCGGCACAAAACGGAAGTACGTCATCTCAAATGTTGTTTAAAGGCCTTGAATAACGGCGGAAGGACATAATAGAAATCAAATGAGATTTTTTTTGACCAGTATCGTTTCGAGGAACAAAAATGAATTCTGTTACCTTTAAGGTTATGTGTTAGTCTTAAGTATAAATGTTTGTGATCGTTTGTCCGTCCGTTAGTGCAATGTGCCTGAAATTTTTTAGATGTATTTATTATGAAAAGACATACCGTGTTCGAAAATAAATATTTAATTATTCTATGTGTAAGTTTTATTTCAACAAAATATTCTATATTTGATTTACCCAGACACCATATTGAGAAAATCCCACGAAGAACCCTAGGGTTTCATAAACCGAAGCACACATTTTGATTAAACAATAAAATTAAAATTAGAAACAGGTTAGGTTTAGACTAAGTTATATTAGGTTTGAAATTTCCATTGAATGGTTATGTTAGGTTAGACTAAGTTAGATTAGGCTTGAAATTTCCATTGAATGGATATGTTCGGTGAGGTTAGATTAGGCTTGAAATTTCCATTGAATGGATATGTTCGGTGAGGTTAGATTAGGTTTGAAATTTCCATTGAATGGATATGTTCGGTGAGGTTAGATTAGGTTTGAAATTTCCATTGAATGGATATGTTCGGTGAGGTTAGATTAGGCTTGAAATTTCCATTGAATGGATATGTTCGGTGAGGTTAGATTAGGTTTGAAATTTCCATTGAATGGATATGTTCGGTGAGGTTAGATTAGGCTTGAAATTTCCATTGAATGGATATGTTCGGTGAGATTAGATTAGGTTTGAAATTTCCATTGAATGGATATGTTCGGTGAGGTTAGATTTTTTTTTTTTTTGGTTAGGCGACCCTGCAGTCAACACCGGGGGAAACCTGCGAATGGGATACTGGAGTCCCCCGGCTTGACGACTGCAGGGGCCTGGAGGGGACGTGGGAGAGGGATATGGAAGGAAAGGTGGGGGACGGGAGGAAGGTTCCCAGGATGGGCGGAAAGAGAGGGTGCCAGGAAATGTTCGCGGGCCCTTTTAGGCCTCAATGTGTTATACAACCAAGAGGTATACACACTGACTGTGTGCAGAGATGTGATTTATCTAGATACAAGTATCTGAAATACAGATACAAGATACAAAATACGTATTTAGTATCTTGTATCTAAGATACTTTTTCAATTTTTATTTTGTATCTTGTATTTAGATACAATTTTTTAGTATCTTAGTATTTTATAAATACTTAATTTGCTAAGATACTTTTACTAATTATCTATGCATTTTTTACATTAACGGCTCATTTAAGGCCTATATACACGTTGCAAGTTTCTTGCCTGTTGCATACAATTAAATTGAAGCAATATATGACTTGCATGGTTTAAATAATCAACACGTAACATTCCTGATTTGTTTGTGTAAAAAGCACATGCTATAATTGGTTAACCAAACATTGTATTCAACTGGTTTCTGTCTTCTTTTGAAAACATGAGGGCATTGAGTCTTAAGCGGGGTTTACATTAGCAAGAAAACGTGCAGAAGTTATGTTGCGCAAACTATTTTTACCGTGTAAAAAGTCACGGCAAGCTGACTTCTGCAACATTTTGAAGCTTGCAGGACTTCTGGCAAGTCGCATGTGTAAACACCATTCGTGCAACTTGCACGAGAACTTGCAGTTTATTCTGCGTACAGAAAAAAGTTTCAACTTGCTGAGCTAGTAGCTAACGTTTTTTTATATTTGTTCCATTCTGAAGCAGCTAAGGTCTCAAAGATTATACTGCCAAGTTATAAGTTTGTAGTTTGACCGATATGTCTATTTTTGTCCGCCCAGCAGTAGTATACATGCACTATTGTCTTCCTGCTTGAAGTACATTATAGCCAACATAATTACTGGGCATCATAAGACTTAACATCTTATGACTCAGGATGATAAGCACAGTGGAATGCCACGCAGTGCTTTATAATTCATAATTCTGTTTCATGTTGGTACTTTTAAGACGATTATTTTATTTACAATCATCATCCAACCAACATTATATTAGATTCATAAAAATTAGGCGAAAGGATTGCGTGCGTTGTCATTCAATTTTATGAAAAAAAAAACATGGCAAGCAATAAATATTCCTCGAGTAATGTAAACAGTTTTGCAAGAAGTTGCGCAAGTTAACTTGGTGGACCACTTGCAAAAGCGTGTTGCTAAAGAAATATTGCCGCTAGTGTAAACGCATCTGAAAGTTATTGCGCAACATATTGCTGAGAGAACTTGCTAGTCTAAACTCAACATTATAATTTTGATTTTCAGTGTGTCTCCTGATTCCGATAAATCTCAATGAACTTTATTAAATCAGCAGAACCTAATTTGAATACTTTTTACTCATATTTTAAACACGGAGCTTCTAAAATCTAAAACGTTCAACATTTGAATTTTTTTATGGCATTGTATGACGGACCACCCAGACGGACTCTTACGTATGAGAGACCACCACCGCAATGTCTATTTCTACCGCCAAGCAGCAGTGTGCATGCACTTTTGTGTTTCGGTTTGAAGGACATTGTAGCCAGTGTAACTACAGGACATAATGAGACTTAACATCTTATGTCTCAGGATGACGAGCGCAGTGGAATGCCACACAGTACTTTGTAACTCAAGGTGCTGGATGGTGTTGCTACAGTTTATGGGTGGTCGTATCGCTTACCATCAGGCGGACGGCACGCTCGTCTCGTCATTCTAGGCTATAAATAAATAATTTCAAAAGGTATCTTATTTGAAAAAAGTATTTAGAAGATACGTATTTTGTATCTAGTATTTAGATACTATTTTCAAAAGTATCTTGTATCTGGTATCTCAAATCCTTTATTTACAAGTATCTTGTAACTTGTATTTCAGATACTTTTATGAAGTATCTTGAACATCTCTGACTGTGTGCCTCGGCCCGCGACTAATGTTCCCCCGCGCATGGGCGTGCATTGGGTGTGAAGACCCAGAGCACAAGAATTGCCTCGGGGGGCGGTGAGGTTAGATTAGGTTTGAAATTTCCATTGAATGGATATGTTCGGTGAGGTTAGATTAGGCTTGAAATTTCCATTGAATGGATATGTTAGGTGAGGTTAGATTAGACTTGAAATTTCCATTGAATAGATATGTTCGGTGAGGTTAGATTAGACTTGAAATTTCCATTGAATGGATATGTTCGGTGAGGTTAGATTAGACTTGAAATTTCCATTGAATGGATATGTTCGGTGAGGTTAGATTAGACTTGAAATTTCCAATGAATGGATATGTTCGGTGAGGTTAGATTAGACTTGTAATTTCCATTGAATGGATATGTTCGGTGAGGTTAGATTAGACTTGAAATTTCCATTGAATGGATATGTTCGGTGAGGTTAATTAGGTTTAAAATTTCCATTGAATGCATATGATCGGTTAGGCCAGGCTAGATTATTATTATTTTCATTGATGAAACAAAAAAGACGGTATGTTACATCTGGTATAATAAACTTAGAGCTCATTGATATTGACTTTGACTGATTGCTCTTGGACTCCAGCGATCGAATATTGTGAGTGATAGACCTCCTAACATTTTATTGTTTGTTTGGAAGTTGGTTGACGTAGCAAGCAATGTTAACTGCGTATGCGAATTTTGATGATGCCATATTGTCTGAAAAGGGGCTTTCTCCCCCTTATTCGTTTATGCGAGCCTGGTACTTTGTGGCGCAAGGGTCACTACGTTTAACCGACTCGTCAGTATCTACTCCAGCCAAGTTTAGGCACAGTTTTGAGGTCTCTGTATAAATAGACTTAGGATATGCTATACAATATCTATGGTATTCCGACATCAACAACTGATAACCATTGGGATCTAATTTATAAGGCTTTCACTAGCTATTTATATCAAACTAGGTAAGTATAATAAAACAAATAGCAAAATATGTATCATCTTTATTAAAAAACGCATTGTAAAGCGCTCTCCACACTAGTTTTCACATCGACAGACCTCAGGCAGCGTGCCGGCAGTGTATTTCGCGGCACAACTCGGTCCGCAGATACGACGAGCTTCATGCGAGTTGAGAGGTAGCAACCGTCCGGGACGGATGGTCAGATCCACCACGTAGTTGGCACGAAGTAAACCTGCCGGGTAGTTCTCCTCTTTGTCTGGTTCGTCGCTCTGGAAAATCATATTTGGCTTCTATATAAACATGCAGCATTGACATGAAGAAGCTCTGTGGGAATATGTCAAAAAAAGTTTTTTCGTATCCGGTCCGGAGTTCGGTCCCCCGCTGCGACAACGTTTGGGTCAAAATATTACTGGGTACTTAAACGACAAACAGACTTTTTTTTTACTTTTTACAGGATTTTTGTAACGGGTTATTTAAATTTTTAATTTAATTTTTATATAATTTTTTTTTATTACTATATTCTTCACCATGGGTCCTTGATAATCAACTATCTAGAGCATTGAGACCATTCTTAGAGTCCACACACGCTATATCTGCTATTATTTTGGCGAAGAGTTGGATATCCCGCAGACTACTTGATGCTGCAGCATCAGCTAAAGGTCAACATGTCTTAAAAATATCGCCGAAGTCACATTACACCAAATTTGAAATCAATCGCAATTGTGAAAGTTAAAAATGAGCTGATAATCTTCAAACGCCTGAACAGATCTTCATAAATTATAGCTAAAAAAACACATTAGCTTTGGAACAAAAAAAACGCGTTAAAATCGATCCATTCGTTTGAGTGCTACGATGCCACAGACAAGACATATACACAGCTACACACCCTAAACTTATTACACCCATCAGTGGCGTAGCGTGGCTGGGGAGGAAATGTGGGGGGTCCGCCGTTTAGGGGGGCGCGCAAAATGCGTAAAATAAAACCTTAAATTTTTGTCTGGTGCCTTAGGGCAGTAAATCACGTGGTCCGCCCCGGGCGGCAAAGACTCACGCTACGCCACAAACACCCCTCTTTTTCCGTCGGGTATTAAAAAACGCAACACGTAACACGCGCATGCATGCTCACGCCTTTTATCCCCGAAGGGGTAGGCAGAGGCGCAACTAGTGCACCCACTTTTCGCCAAGCGTATTCCGTCCCATGATGTGATAGGGGGCGAGCCTATCGCCATACCGGGCACATATTCCAGACTCCGGGCTGATACTGAATAGAAAAATCCAATATCACTTTGCTCGACCCGGGGATCGAACCCGATACCTCAGCCTTGCAGTCGTACCGTAATACAACTACGCCACCGAGGCAGTCTAGGCACACGTAAGACGATGTCGTTTAACTTTGATGTTTGTGATTAATCTATAGACCATTACGTCAGTCACGTGTAAGTCTCTCATCCAATCCCAATAAAACGAAACGGAGTCCTCTCGTGTTTTTTTGTCACATTCTAAGCCCGCTGATTTTTTTTTATATGACGGCCTCTATTTGTTATCGTACCAGCAGGCTATGATGGCCGTTTTGACGTTTATCCGCACATGAAGTTTCGCGTTCATAACTACGTTGAAGGAGCTAATTGTCTTACGTTATTCTGAATAGTGACGTGCAGTAAAATTTATAGAAAGTATAATTTTACGACACAACACGGCATATGGCTTCGAAATTTTAAAAAATCAAATATAATACGATCGTCACTTAAAGGATCGCCAGCACAACTACTACCTCTGGCAACTCGAATTTGATAAGGTTTTTTTTTTCGATACTGAATTGGACCTACTTACGCAAACTGAGGTATTCTGACAATTAACTATATATGAAAAGAATAAACTGCTATTAATAGGGTAGTTGAATACTTTTTTTAAATACAATTATGAAAAATTTATGCTATCCAAAATCAAATGGAGAAAGAACTTTCAAAATTGGCGCAATAGTAAGTAAGCTTTGAAATTTGGTGGAAGGGGTAGCTGTCAAATAACAGCAATACTAGGTTGTGACGTCACCAAGCGTCGTCGGCCATAACGCTGCCTGCGTGCGAAAGAGATAGCGGGATATCCCCGCCCCGCCCCCACTTTTGCTCACAACAATATTTCAAAATTAAATAACTTTTTTTTTATTTTTATTGCATTGCATGACGAGACGAGCATGCCGTTCGCCTGATGGTAAGCGATACGACCACCCATAAACAGTAGCAACACCATCCAGCACCTTGAGTTACAAAGTACTGTGTGGCATTCCACTGCGCTCGTCATCCTGAGACATAAGATGTTAAGTTTCACTATGTCCTGTAGTTACACTGGCTACAATGTCCTTCAAACCGAAACTCAACAGTGCATGCACACTGTTGCTTGGCGGTAGAAATAGACATTGCGGTGGTACCCACCCAGACGGCCTCTTACATAATGAGAGACCTACCACCAGTGCAACTAACTTTTATTTTTCAATCGATTTTGATGTTGAATTCACAGAAGAATTTCTTTTTCGTATTATTTTCTGTTACATCTAAAATAATGTACAAAATCAAACATAGGAAACTACCTTATTGTGACTTTTTTTTATGACCAAGTAAAATTTTATGGGTTGGTTTCGATTTGCGTAAATAGTTCAATTGAGATTTGACCTGACTATTGTAACTGTCAAAACGGCCAACATATCGTGCCGGTACTGTAGTGCGTGTGGGGGGCGTAGTCTCACGGGGTCGGTGTCGGGCACGGCGACCTCGCACCAGGCGGAGGGGGCGGAGGCGGCTGCAGAGCCCCGGTGCAGTGCGCAGGGCAGGCCGAGGCGGTCGCTGAGCGCCTTGTACAGCAGCGCGCGCTCCAGGGCTCCGCCGCACCGCACCCACCCGAGACCGATCACCGACGACTGCAGCTCCGACTGACAAACAAACATTTCTAATCAGCTTTAAAACAGTCAGGTTTCTTAATTCAATATTTTATTGTTTTTATGTATGAACATGAATTATTTTAATCTGTTATACTATGGAGGAAATTGCTAATAGGGAATATCAGTAACATATTAGAAGAGTAAAAATACACATTGGAACTCCTACCCAGCAAAAAATACTTCACATGGGCAAATCATCAACATCACAAACTTTTTTCTGCAACTAAAAACTGCTTGAAATCAAAATTGTACCATCAAGTCTGCGAGATGCAAGTCGACGCTTGGCATGGAGCAGTCGCGCTCCTGCGTCAGCCCGCTCAGCTGCTCGCCCACGAACTCGCCCAACAGCTGTGCGCGCTGCTTCAGAGATGATGAGACTTCCCCACACTTGTCGCGGTATCTCACTTCATAATGAGCGTCTTCGATTTCAAAATAATGAAGGGATTTAGATCTAAAGAAGAGAAATTCACAGACAATAAAACAACTTCGTGATACCATACTATACACCTAGCTTAAACAATATATGGGTTATAGGATACGTTAAGTTAAAGTTTCGTTTAAATAAACTTTTGTATGAATATTTGAATAGCGCCCCGTGAGCGTATTTGGAACTAAAGTTTATTTCTACCGCCAAGCAGCAGTGTGCATGCACTGTTGTGTTTCGGTTTGAAGGACATTGTAGCCAGTGTAACTACTGGACATAATGAGACTTAACATCTTATGTCTCAGGATGACGAGCGCAGTGGAATGGCACACAGTACTTTGTAAGTCAAGGTGCTGGATGGTGTTGCTACTGTTTATGGGTGGTCGTATCGCTTACCATCAGGCGAACGGCATGCTCGTCTCGTCATTCAATGCAACAAAAAAAAAAAAACAAGTACGGCAGTATGAACATTCGGCGCTTGTAAACTCCAAATAGTAAATCGTGTAGACATGATTACAGTAAACTCAAAATGTATGAGAACGAGCAGTACGAATCAGAGTCGGCCTTAGCTATTCGAGCGCCCTGAGCGAAATGTATTTTGGCCCAACTTTCTCCTGGCAACCTTATTTAAGTCCCAAGTCTGTGCCAACAACTTAGAGAAATACCTAGAAGTTAACTTACTCGATGGAAATACTTGCTGCAACTCTTTATTGTTCGTGCTACTGACTGCAAATGAAATAGCAGATAGAATACCTAAATAAAAACACTTACGGGTCACCGAACCAAATGCGTAATTTGAGCAAATAAGACCTCAAGTTGGTGTCGTCCAGTATGGGCGGGAAGCGAAGCCGGCCTGACGCCGAGATGGCCACTTTAGACTCCGACTGACGATCTGTTATTTATAGAAAAATCTATACTAATCTATACTGATACATGTTGTTCTTTATAAAAAGAGGAAAGATTTGAATTTTTTGTTAGTTTATTTGTAATGGATAAATTCAAAATTCTTTCACCAATATAAAGGTACATTATCCCTTAGTAACATAGGCTTGGTAGGTATCTCATATGTAAGAGTCCGTCTGGGGGGGTACCACCGCAATGTCTATTTCTACCGCCAAGCATCAGTGTGCATGCGCTGTTGTGTTTCGGTTTGAAGGATATTGTAGCCAGTTTAACTACAGGACATATTGAGACTTAACATCTTATGTCTCAGGATGACGAGCGCAGTGGTATGCCATACAGCACTTTATAACTCAAGGTGCTGGATGGTGTTGCTACTGTTTATGGGTGGTCGTATCGCTTACCATCAGGCGAACGACATGCTCGTCTCGTCATTCAAAGCAATAAAAAAAATAAAAAAAAAGGTCTGCCCGAGTGAAAAAATCTTTACAAAATTAAGTATATGTCTTATTTATTCAAGTATGGTTTCAAAAAGGTTATCATAAAGACTGAAAAAAACGAATTGATTTATTTGTCCTGCAGGATATTATAGTTTAAAATTTCGAATATATTAGATTCAATACTTTGTAACAAACAAAAAAGACAGAGGTAGGAGAAAAGAAGAGAGGAAGACAAAAATACGGGCATAAAACAAAAAGCGACATGGCGACGATTCAGTAATGCAGTCCATTGAGCGTTTATTAGACGGAGCGAGTTTCTTGCGGCGAGTCTCACCTAACAACGCGGGCAAGAATTGTCTCGCTATTGTGTTCGGAGTCAGAACTTCAGACGAGGCTTTTTAACGTCTTTTGAACAATCGCACGTGCAAGGTGAGGTAATTGCTCCGTATAATAAGGCTTACTAACCATAAGCGATTTACTTGTACAACACACACACACACACACACACTCACGCCTTTTATCCCCGAAGGCGTAGGCAGAGGCGCAACTAGTGCACCCTCTTTTCGCCGTACATATTCCGTCCCATGATGTGACCGGGCGCGAACCTATCGCCATACCGGGCCTTATACAACTTACTTTTTGTCTTGTTTTTGTTACTTGTACATCACTTATTTACTCACAAGGAGTCCTAATGTCCAAGCCGGAAGCGACGTCGTGCTGCGGCTGTTGGAACATGCAGATGAACACCGGGTCAGTGTGCGGCGGCTTCTGCGCCAGCAGCTGTTGTATGGTCGGGAAAGTCTCACCCATGCGCTTCTGCACGTAGAAACCTTCCTGGAATATTAACTAAGTCTGTAGCTTAGTACTTTATAGGTGACTTTTTAAATAACTAACCGATGTCAATAAACGATCAGTGTGCTTAGAATGTGACAAAAAACGCAATTCGTAAAACGTTGTCGTTTAATTTTGATGTTTGTGATTGATCGAGAGACCAATACGTCAGTCACGTGCTAGTCTCTCAACCAATCTCAATGAAACGAAACAGTCGTGGTAAACAAAAAACGATGTTTTTTCGCCACATTCTAATCCCATTAAGTCGCTTTTACGATATATCGCCAAAATGGACCAATCAGAATGAAGATTTTTTGTCATGCTTTTATTCGACTTATTTTGATTAGTTTATTCCCGGGACTGAATCGAAGATTAAGATGGGGAACATTGATTGAAATTAGCTGTAAGAGTAATTTTTTTTTAAACGTGTGTCCATTTGGATAATGGGCTTTTTCCGCCAACCAGCATTGTGCAAACACTTGTGTTCCAGTTTGTAATTTGTAATTATACATGTATAATGAAGTTGGTAGTATTGTACCTGTGTGAAGTCGTTGATGTCGAGGCGACCGGTGTAGGCGAGCTTGGCCGAGGGGTGGTGCCTGAACACGGCCTCGAGCGCCGGCTCCCACGCCCCCACTACGTACCGAGCCTCTCTGTTCTCCACCATACTGCCACAGCGAACAAAATACATATCGGCCGAAGGCTTAAGTTTTTTTTTATTTTTTATATTAGCTATTTATAAAATATACAGAATAACGTGCTAATTTCAATATCTATACAATATAAAACTTAATGTCGCAAAAATGTCGCTTCTTCAATATTTCATCTGTTATATTTTATATTATTTACTAGCTTTTGCGCGCGGCTCCGCCCGCGTGGAAAAGTTTTCCGGGATAAAAAGTAGCCTATAGCACTCAGGAGTAATTTATTTATTTATTTATTTATTTATGCACTTCATATACAATCAATGTACATAGGCGGACTTAATGCCGTAGGCATTCTCTACCAGTCAACCTTAGGGTGGTGCAGAGATAAACAAGGTAGGTGCATCAAAGTTATCTGAAGCGGTGAACAGATTCAAGAAAGAACATATATATTATACGATAGATATACATATTACATAATTATACATATATTAAATGTAGACATAACTAAAAATAAAGATATAAAAATAATAAATATATAGAATACATACGATATATATTTTATATAATACGAATTTAGCTTCCTATTAGTGAAATAATTTTCAAAATCAGTCTAGTAGTTCCTGAGATTAGCGCGTTCAAACACACAAACTCTTCAGCTTTATATATTAGTACTAGCAATGCGCGCGGCTCCGCCCGCGTGGAAAAGTTTTTCCGGGATTAAAAGTAGCCTTTAGCATTTAGGAGTAATGTAGCTTCCTATTAGTGAAAGAATTTTCAAAATCGGTCTAGTACTTCCTGAGATTAGCGCGTTCAAACAAACAAACAAACAAACAAACAAACTCTTCAGCTTTATATATTAGTACTAGCTTTTGCCCGCGGCTCCGCCCGCGTGAATGAGTTTTCCCGGTATAAAAGTCCCGCTTTATATTTTCCCGGTATAAAAAGTATACATAATCTACCCGTAGCTTATATGACACGTTCGTAGATTTACCATAGCAGCGCCATCTATTGATTACTTACTCAACCCAGTCGAAAGGTATCGACATCTGTTATCATTACCATAGCAGCGCCATCTATGGATTACTTACTCAACCCAGTCGAAAGGTATCGACATCTGTTAGAATCATTTGGAGTTAACAGATAATTGTGACTGTCAAATAATAACAGACAAATAATTAGCAATAAATTAAAATTGCGACTATAATTTGAGATTTAAACTATCCTATCTCTCAAGTTGGATCGAACTGCACATGGTGTGCGAATTTTATTATAATCGGTTAAGTGGTTTAGGAGTCCATTGAGGACAAACATTGTGACACGAGATTTATATATATTAAGAAGATGATTAGGGGAAAATTAAAAAAAAACACGCTTTATAGAAAATCCAACTAAAAAAAAGGAAATTAATTTGAATTAAGAATAGTTTTTAGTTTTTTTAAACTATTATTTATTTTTAATTTTTTCACCAAAAAATATATAAATTGTCAAAAATCTCATTTTGCAAATTGAATAATGGCATAATCTTATCAAATTAGTGTATTGTTATCGGTTCTCGACAAACCTACAAAGTTTGAATAAAATCTGACCGTTTAAAGTGGGTCAAAATCGCGCCTAAAGGAGTCGCAGTCGGAGAGTTACAAACATACAAACAAACATACAAGTGAAGCTAATATAAAGCGTGTAAAAATAACAGATCACATTCACTCAGTGCCGCAGTTACCATAAATATATTGCCTTAAATGTAGGTCGTTAGGAAGTTAACTTCTGTCTAATATGATAATACCTACTTAATACTTTTGTAAAGGCCGCTACTCCTAAGAGAGTAAAAACCTTAGTTCACCACACTGTAGCCGGTAGACTTTATACCCTCGAAGTTTTTATGTAGCTTCCTTACGTAGGTATGTCACGATATTTTCTTTCCAATGCTGCTTCGCTTTATAACACTCGTAAATATTCTTCCTATGCATTCAGCCTTTGGAAGATTTCCATTTTCCTGCATCCAGCGAGTTCCTGTGACCTTTACAAGTTCGTCGGCGCCCATAGGCGTATATAGAGAATTGCCTGGTACCTACCCTCAGAATTTTAAAGCATTCTACTACAATAATTTTTACCGCTCCCCCCCCCCCCCCTCTCTTCCACTGGAAAATTACTCTAGTTGCACCCATGTCCTATTCGTAAATCGCAAACCAGCATGTTAAAAATATCAAAGTCCTTACTAGTGTATGGTCCCGAGGTCCAGGTACACGTCAGCCCCCTCGTCGGTGACGCTGGCGGCGATGAGCATGCACAGGGAGGTTCTCAAGCCCACGTGCTCGAAGCGGAGGTTGTGCGACACCGCCTGCGACGGTAATACTAGGGTTCTTGATATACATAGGCGTATAGGGCGGGGGCGCATGGGCTGTACCCACCCCAGGATCGCGTGGTGCTCACCCCAAGGACTTTAAGGAAGCCGACTATACTACTATAATTTCTTAAAACAAACAAAATTTTCATATCGGCAAGTACTGAAGTCATTTTTATTTTTTAAGTCTAAAACACTGAAACTCTCCCCTAGAGAATGACTCTAGCTACGCCATTGTTGATATAGTGATTTATGGCAATAATCTATGGTAGGTATAAAGATCAAACATCTATTTCGGAGTGGAAAATTAAAGACTGTCTAAATCAAAGCGCCGTTTGGCTACGCACTGCGAAGTCTGTCATGCCGAAAACATTAAGAACAGACTTTTTATCATAGCATTGGTTTGTTAGTTAAGTAACATTTGGGAATACGGGCGTAAGAGTTGTTGGTTAGAGGAGAAAGGGGTTTAACATTATATTCCGCTGCGTTATACATTTCCCAAGTCCCTACCTCTTCGCCTTTCTTCGCAGTGAACAGGTCTTTGGCGATGTCTTCCACCATCAGCCCGGTGAGAACCGTGCACGTCATGATCTTTAAACTAGTATCTATACGCTAAAAATAAAGAAATACGATAAATTACAATGAGGAAACATAGTATTCTTCAAATTCTCGGAATGAGACGAAGAATTCTTATTCCTAAGTGGAATAAAACAGGTACTTTGTAAGTCAAGAAGCTGGATGGTGTTGCTACTGTTTATGGGTGGTCGTATCGCTTACCATCAGGCGAACGGCATGCTCGTCTCGTCATTCAATGATATAAAAAAAAAAACCTAAATGGATTGTGATGAAATTTGGCACACGGGTAGTTAGTACTTTTTATTCCAGCAATTTGCTCACATCGGAAATAACTGATATTTTTAATCTGATTCTTTAAGTAGATGGCGCTGGCGTCGTACTGTGTTTTATGCACTTTTGTAGCAACACCTAGTATTATATAATACGTAATCACCTGCAGTATGGTGACGAGCTCCTGTATGAACTCTGGGTTGAGCATGGCGCGGGTGCTGACGTGGTAGCTCTGCAGGTTGATGTAGCACTGCACAGCCAACCGCTGCGCCTCTATCGGGTTGTCTTTGACTAGAATATCAGGTTACTTGATGCTCGTACTCTTTTTTGTATTACCTCTTTTATGTGATACAATGAGTACTACAATTTTTTTCCACCAGGGCGGCGCCACCTCATAGGTGAAATTGACACCTAACACACTTTTTTAATCTGTAGCAAACTTAATTAGTGTGTTCGGGACCAGTGAAAGCGTACAGTCAGCAGCATAAGTAGCTGAACAAATTCAAAATTTCAAATTGCCTACATACCTTTGTGTTCTTACTAATCTTTTTTTTCTCTTCACATAAATAAAATAAAAGAGATTTACATTAATTCAAACGAAGAAAAACAATGTTTCAGTTTAACTTAACGCGTATATAGGCGATTTGAAATTTTGTCCAGATACTTATGCTGCTGACTGTACATAACCTACCTATAATCATTTCATTCTACTCCTATCTTCATCTAGTGAGTTTATTTGTCTTCATTATCAACCACGGTATAAGGCGACGAGGGCAATGAGGTACCCGCAAATACTTTGTAATTCTAGATGACGTTGGTGCTGGCATGCGAAGAATATAGCGTTTATAATCCATACTTCTTATCATTCTGTTGCGTAAAAACGCCCAGGAACTGCTTATTATAAATGTAATTAAATGAATGTGGGCAGACGACCTGGTAAGGGTCGCAGGAACTCGCTGTTTTTATTTTTTTTATTTATTGCATTGAATATTATTCTAAAGTAGTAAGTAAGCACGTAAAGCCGTTGGTCCTGCGCCTGATCTCTCTCCGGTCATGTCGGATTGCCGTCTTACCGGACTATGAGAGTGAAGGAATAGCGAGTGCACCTGTGTATTGCGCACACGCTTGTGCACTATAATATCTCCTGCGTACCTGGCTGATCTCCGTTGAGACTGGCCGCCGTGGCCGAAATCGGCTAGGAAGGGATTATTATTATTCTAAAGTATGATGACGAAATGATAACGTCAGGGATAGTGCAAAACCGCGTAACTAGCACTGGTAAATACCGTGTAAGTGACGAAAAAAGTTTATTTGATATTGATACTTATGACACTAAACTTATTATCAATCATAATACTATAAATTTTTTCTTTCACTTACGCGGTATTTACCAATGCTAGTTACGCGGTATTGCACTATTCCCAACGATAAGCGAATATAAAACATACATTTCTTGTTAATATTCCTGAGAGAAGCAAAAGTCTTTGGCTCGACCAAACTGAACGCGGCTTTGGGTATGATGCGGCACAACTCCGCCAGCGCCCGCAGCGAGTTCATGCGGATGTAGAACCACACCGCCGCCTCGTCGCCCAGGATCGCTGCCGAGAGTACGAGGGTACGAGAGGCTTGGGATGATACTTCTTTCAAATATCTACTTGACTGCCTCATTGGCGTATTAGTGTTACGGTACGACTGGCGTGCTAAGGTCTCGGGTTCGATCCCCGGGTCGGGTAAAGTTATAATCACTTTTCTGTTCAGAATTCAAGACTCCGGGCTGTAAGCCTGCTGTGTGCCCTGTGAAAACAATACGCTCGCCCCCTACATCATGAGATCTGGCATAGCGAACTGTGAGTTTAATACACATCTCACCATAAAAACTGAAAGAAGTGTGATATCGAAATGAATCATAATAAAATTTTGTTTTAAGGAAATTTTTTCAAAGAATAACTTCCATTTTCCCCTATTGATCCATGTTTCGTATCATACTAAACTCCAGACGTAAGTACTTATCCTAAGCATCCTAAATTCATTAAAGATCATACCGCACAGAGCTTCAATAATATTAGTATCGGACATGCGCACGGCGGAGGGCAACAGCTTGGTCATGTTGGCGACGCCCATCGCCGCGTCGGCCAGCAGCTCCACGTTGGAGCTGAGGAGCTGGTGGCAGAACACCAGGTCCGTGCCGGTCTCATACAACGCCTGCAGATAAGATGAAAACAAAATTGGTGAAGCAAGACAGTATATGGCTATAGGACATATTATATAAAAATAACCGTCACGAAAGTGCCAAAAAATCTCATATGTGAGATTCAAATACAACGCTTTACGAAACTGAAAATAACTGTTCCTAATGAAGTAATATTTACTCACAATAAATTAATTTCTTTCTACAGCTTGATTTCTATGTAATATTTAGCTGCTATATACTATAGGTCCTACTTACTTATAACTTATCAAACCTACGTTTAATTTTCAAAATTGACCAACATTTTTTTTATTCATATCCTAAACTATGTAAATTTTAATGATTTATCTAAGAATGAAATGATTGTAGGTCTTTTGGAAAAATATATCATACTAACATCTCTCCCATTAGAGTTGAAAGACATCTTAGTAAGCACAGCGAGGCAGTGGGGCTTCATGGCGGGCAGGGCCATCTCCAGGTAAGCCAGGAGGCGCAGGATACACCCCGACTGGTAGAGATGAGCTGCGTTCTCCTCTGTCTCCACATAGTTGCGCAATACGCCCAGGACTTGCGTGTGCACGTCGCGGAACTCGTACGACTGATTGAATTACACATACAACAATATAATGGTACCTATAGGGAAGTGTCTACGCCCAAGTCCCATAAAGGAGATGTCCGCTTTTTGTATGAGTGCTGGGCCTCAAAATCTAACAAGGCTCAAACTTTAGGGATATTAAAGGGGCAAAATATGGAAATTAGATCCATTAAAAAAAATTTTAGACCCCTCCATTCATAAAAACTTTTTTAAAGACGTTCATATTAAGTGTAGTTTTCAAGCCAAACAAAATTACATAAATCTCAAAATCGGAGGTCTTTAAAATTAAACGATTTATTGCATAAGGTTAGTTTTCAGGAGTTCTATCCAAATATATATAAATTATCTTGTTTAAAACAGGCCCGTTTTTGGAGATGTCCTTTCTGTTACACTATATTGTAAAGAAAACTAATAACAAAATTTATAATGTGTGGGTGTGTGCGTATGTGTAATGTAAGAGCAGCGTACAAACAGAAAAGACCTGAAATCAATCTCACCTCTAATATATCGCACAGGTCCAAAACCCCAGTAGACGCTCGGAATGTCTTCTGCACCACCTGGTCCTTGTACCGGCACACGAGCTGGTCCACGGTCCGCAGCGCCGCGTGCTGGATCGCCAGGAAGCTGCTCTGCATTAGCGCCAGCAGGGAAGGCCAGCTGAACTGCTGGTTCTTAGTCACTTCTGACGCGCATATTGGGTCGTCTAACAGGTTGCTGAGGGTCTAGAAATTATTTTAGAAGTTTGAATAGGAGTAGTTTTACCTATAGGATCGCCCCGTATCACATTATGGGACGAAACACACCCCTCTTTGCCTACCCCTTCGGCAATAAAGGCGTGTGTATATTTGTATGTATGTGGTTTTTTGCTTTCCTATGCTCTTTTTCCTTTAAAGAACATTGTGTTACGCAGTTTATGGATTTAATGATATTATAGTTATATTTTGATAGTCAGAGATTAAGAAAAGGGCCAACGAATCGCATCGAAATGAATATTAAGTAATAAATATTTAACATCATAGAAAAATATTACCTGAAGACAATTCTTCTGTACGTCTGGATCTAAACTATTCTTCATTCTCGAGAACAAGCTGCTGAGGATGTTGGCCGAGACCAGCTGCTCGCAACCGAGAGGCTCTTTGGTCAGTTCTGATAAAACTAGCGATGCGAATTCCAGTACGAAGACGTCTTCCATCTGTAATGAGGTGTAAAATTGCCATCTATCTCGAATTATTTAGAATACTTACGAAGATGTATGAAGGAAGGTTGTAGAAAATATCCTCGTCTCCGATAGTATCCTAAGAATTACGGCTACATTCTTATTCGTCTAGCCATACACATTCTACCCCACCACTCCCAGATTTTTGATATGACTGGCAGTAGTGCAGCTTGTAAAAAATCTATTCACCGCAAGTATTTGGATAAATCTTGCTATACGTGGCATGAATGTGGTAAGTAC
Source organism: Sphinx pinastri (assembly GCA_947568825.1). NCBI lineage: Eukaryota > Metazoa > Arthropoda > Insecta > Lepidoptera > Sphingidae > Sphinx > Sphinx pinastri. The sequence goes on from OX387617.1 coordinate 2,771,353, forward strand.
AGAACCAGTTAAAACAAAAATTGTCACAGGAAAGCACCAACCTTAACCAACATAAAAGCAATCTTCCTCAAATTCTGCGGGTTTACGAGCACCTGCTCCGGACCTCGTGGCAGTTGGCACAGCTGAGCCAGCGCCTTCAGGGCGAAGCGCTTGATGTTCAGCTCTGAGTGTTCCACGTGAGGTAGGATGTATCGTATCGCGTCTAGATCGAAGAGGACATGTCGGTTCTGAATCTCTTGAGCCGCGAACTTTGTAATAGCTCGGAGAGTCTTTATACGAGAATAATTGAGATTACTAAATGTATTAATGACTACATGTTTGTACAGTCAGCAGCATAAGTAGATGAACAAATTTAAAATTTCAAATCGCCTACATACTTTTGTGTTCCTACTTATCTTATTTTTCCCTTCACAAAAATAAAGTAAAAGGTATTTACTTTACTTCAAACGAAGAAAAATATATTTCAGTTTAACTTAATGCGTATATAGGCGATTTGAAATTTTGATTTTGTACAGATATTTATGCTGCTGACTATACAACTGCCTCGGTGGCGTAGTTGTATTACGGTACGACTGCAATGCTGAGGTCTCGGGTTCCATCTCTGGGTCAGGCAAAGTGACGTTGGGTTTTTCTACTAAATATCATCATCATAGGCTCGCCCCCTATCACATCATGGGACGGAATACGCTCGGTGAAAAGTGGGCGCATTGGTTGCGCTTCTGCCTACCCCTTCGGGGATAAAGGGCGTGAGTGTGTATGTATGTAATATGTATGTATGTTTGTACGACTGAAATAGACAAGTATTTAAGCCTTAAAATTCGTCGTGCGGCTGCAGTGCTACCTCCCGGTGGCACTTGCGGCAAATTGATGCGCTCCTAGGTCTTTTACTTAAGCGTCGTTTGTGATGCGGCAATTCTGATGGATTTACAAAGCAGTGCGACTGCAGCGCTTGGGCTGCGCGGCACTTAGCGGTTAATTCAAAGGAGCCCTTAATGTGGTGGCTTTCCAGATTTTTAGCGACACGCTTGTTCATAAACAGACGAAAAACCAAAAAGTCTGTTAGATGCTAATCTCATAGTGTTCAGTAATTTCACTGGCTTTCATGTTCTTCAGTCTTCACAACGGCACCCAGGTAAAATTATCCCTATTATCTTCTCCCGCTTGGCAGTTGACCTGTCTTAAACTTTGACATACCTAGGTACAAGAGATCTACAAATAGGTATCGAGTGAACATTACCTGGCATAGTATCTCGGCTTCAGCAGATTCTAAAAGTAAGATGGAAGTATGAGCACTCTCAGGAGTTATTGTATACGCATGGAACGTCAGATCTTTCTTATCCGCTGATCGATTATCTCGATCCTTTTGCAAGGGCTTCGCCATAGATGTATATAATTATATATTTACAACTCGAACTTTTTTTTTAACCCAATATTTGGCTAAACTAATAATTATTTTGGTTTACGAGATTACAAAAACTGCTGCATCTTGCGGCTGTTTTGACAATGTCACGATTTTGATTAGATATTAATTTTTGTCAAATAAATCTAAAGAGGTCAAATAATGAAAAACATAATACGTAAGTATAAATAAACACTGGCCATAACCATAATAATTATAAAAAGAATATCTGTCACGAGCGCTGTCACATGCCATTGTATTTTTAAGCTTTTACATTAATGCATAGGAGAAACGTGTTTGTTTGTTTCATAGGACGCTTGGCTAGGAAGTTTAGGGCGCTGCAGGAGGTATGGATCCTGCCGTGGTGGGGCAGTGGGGGGTTTGCAGCAGCTCCTCTATGGGCCTTGGATGTACTGGTACTCGTTGTAAAGCTATGCTCCACGTGTACCGTGGCGGTTGGGAAGATATTTGTGCCACCAGTTTTGAAGAGTATGCATGGAGAAACTGTACTAGTAAGTTTAATATAGAAATATTCAATTTTTACAAAGGAAATAAGTTATATATGTCGGAGACAGCGTCGGCCGATAGGTATACGTAGGCACACATAATAAAAGTCACAAACGAATTATCTGTTCAACTCACTATTTATTTTCGTTGATCAATTGTTACGTTATCAAATGTTCACAGAGTACAATACCACGTCAGGATTCACTATTAACTTTACTTATTATAACACATTGATAATTGAGACGATTACTTAACCAAACTTCTCAACAATAATCGACTCACCTAGTAACAACCCGAATTAACATAGTAACTGCTTAACTTAGCACTGACCGATATGAAAACCACCATAGTTACTACTTAGTATCGAACTGCACTGAACTAGTTGCTTCATATGATTAGGCACCCTTTTTATACACCCAACTGTCGCTCCCACTACCAGTTTGACATCTCGACTAGTTTTTTCACGATTATTATTTTATCTTACCCGACGTTATATATTCAGACACCCTCAATGGGATTAATAAAAAGGAATTACCCGACACGGCCATTCTGACAATACACACGTCCTCGTGTGTTACTCTGAATGACACAAAGTATGATCATCACGCAAACTTAACTACACTCTTCAAAAACAATGTAGACAAAAAAAATGGCTGAAGGTCCATCTCATTAATCAAACCAAATAATCTAATCAATTAAGCCCTGCATGTTACCTCTCATATGCGAACCCCCACGGGAACGCCGAGCCTCTCCCGGACTCTATGGTTTCCCAAGAAACCCGACCTCCGCCAGAGTTGACTGCTTACCGCGTACTCACGCTCTACCCCACTTAAAAGTAGGCAGCGATTTTTACTGAGCTACGGCTACACGACAACCTCTGGTACGGTCCACTCCAGATCAACATACAAACTTAATTACCATCTCTACTACTTGTCTCGGCTTTAATTTCATCTATTATCTCAAAACTTAACCTTCAAGCATTTTTCGCTAATGCAAATTTCATAAAATCATGAAAATTTAACACTTCAACTTAATGAAAATTTAAAATTCCAATTATAGTACAAGAACCCAACCGAAATTTCAATTAAAACTTAGGAATGAATATCACAGCGAATTTAAAATTATTTCTGTAGTCATACCCCTGACCATAATCGACAGGCTAAGAAAGTCACCACTGTGACCATGTGCACAAATAACTATAGTCAGTCGCTTGTATTGTCCAAAGGTTAAGGAAAAGCTCGCAATAGTGTCTCTCTAGTTAAAAGGAATTTAAGAAACAAATTAATTTTAAAATTCAGTTTGATCACGTATAGTGATCATAGACCTCCTGACATGTGATAGTTCTCTTACGTACATTTGTTACAAAATAGACAGCACCCCCAAAACGCCCTTCCTCCATCACCTCCTAGTATCATAGCCAGAGAGAAGAAGTGACGGTAACAAACTCTCATGATACAGCTGTCAAATAGTTACTAAGACAGTATACAATGCAAACAATCCTTATCTAAGCGGAGATTAGTGCCATTGACAATCAGCAGCAATATCCCCTGAGAAGTGGCTCAGTAGCTGCAATGCACACAGTCCTCGAACCGGACCAGACAAGTCACACGCGGCACCACCAACAGCGATTTCCAATGTCTGCAAACAGAAAATATACGCAGCAGCATCAAATCGCTCGGCCATTCCTGGCCTAAACCAGACAAATTCAAGGGAACAGAAGGATTTTAAAATTACAATTAGTAGACGAATGTGTTTATTGCTTAACCTGCGGCATACTGACAAAACTTAGACGGTTGCCAAGCGTTTTGTACTCAGATCAATCTTTAAATTTGCAAAAAATAAAAACTTCAGACTCTATAAAAAAAACTCACTAACAAAATAATGAGACATGGCAGAATGACAACTTCTCACCCGAGTGCGCATCGCCAGGAGCGCGTAGTTCAGCAACGCGAGGAGCGCACAGTTCAGCAGCGCACCACACCGCCAGGAGCGCGCAGTTCCGCATCGCACCGCATCTCTAGGAGCGCGCAGTTCCGCAGCGCACCCTGGAGCGCGCCGCTCCGCGCCGCTCAGAGTCCAAAGACTTCCTTGCGCAGCCGCACGGCGTGGACCGCGCGTCTCCGCACAGCCTGGAATGCGTATCTGCACAGTCTGAAGGTCACTGATCTGCACTGGGAACACACTACACAGATCTTTTGTTCCTGCAAGCCAAGAAAAACAAAAACAAACACACTGTTCGACCTATTTTGAAGTTTGATTAAGATTCCTCCTTATGCTACTACAATGACTATTTCAGTTATTCTTGATTAAATCAGTACCAAATTTGCTACAATGATTTAGACCCAATAGGTGATCACGTTATAGTCTCGCGATACACAGGCCACACATAGTAAACAGATTGTAATGTATTCACTATTCTCACAATATAAGACTGGTGGAAGTACGGCTATAGACTATGCTTGTGTAATAGTGATATCAAACGCATGCTCACGCCTTTTATCCCGGAAGGGGTAGGCAGAGGCGCAACTAGTGCACCCACTTTTCGCCAAGCGTATTCCGTCCCATAATGTGATAGGGGGCGAGCCTATCGCCATATCCGGCACAAATTCCAGACTCCGGGCTGATACTGAATAGAAAAATCCAATATCACTTTGCCCGACCCGGGGATCGAACCCGAGACCTCAGCCTTGCAGTCGTACCGTAATACAACTACGCCACCGAGGCAGTCAAATAGAGATCGAGATATCAAAACTATTGAAATTAAAAGTTTTACCAATTGGGACCATGTAGGTACAGTATTTCTTGCCCAAATTGCCATTTAACGCAATATCTTTAAACCTAGTAAGTACTCGAAAGTGAAACACTACGGCTATTATATCTGGACGGCATTCTCATTGCTACAACACTTGTGAAGTGGTGTGGGCAGAATCTCCAGTCACCACCACGTGGTAAAACGAGATCCCAACATTTGCGGAGATTACGGAGAAATAAAGGAAACCATAACCCTCAAACAAGGGTTACGAGTGATACGATACCAAATCCTCCTCTATCACCGCAGTTAACGTCAGATCCACCAAAGGATCCCACAGAGGCTCTTCAGGAGTCACAATTTACGGAGTCTTGTAACACTGAATACATTAAGTGCTCCCTGCTAGGATCTTCAGTTCCTGCAATCAAAAATATCACAACAGCATCCAACCGTTCACTTCTACCCTGGCCTTTAATCAAGTCTCGCATCAATCTTTGAGCAGGAATTCAGTAGTCATCTTAACACGAGGATAACTTCAAAATTATCGCACGACTCGCTCTTAATCCAAAATTTTAAACAGTACAGTGTTGCGATCCGAAACCTTGACCAAGAAAGGCCAGCAGTCCTTCAGACCGAACACTGTGCACCTAGATCACTTTTGTCACCCAAGGCCATGTACAGTCATTCTTTACTACAACAGGTAGTTTTCTCCAAGTCCTTAAGTTTAGGGACGGCTCTGTACCAACAATAACCACAAAATGGTCGTTAATCCATGTCTGCACATGCCTTGTTAAACAAGATCTCAATATTTGTAAAGGTTACCAAGAAATAAAAGAAACCAGAACCCTCAAACAAGGGTTATGGGTCATACGATACCAGACTTCCTCTACCGCTGCAGTAAGCATCATATCTGTCGTCACAGATAGCCACACGTGATATGTGATGCAGCAGTTAGCATCAACCGGTACTACACAACCGTGCAGTCACGTTGCCCGGGAAACCCACTACGACGTATGGTGCGTCGCACGTCGTACGTCGGCAGCACATCTACCGGAACGTTTGCACACCACAGGAACGTTTGAGCACCAACAGGAACGTTTGAACACCAACAGGAACGTTTGAACACTAACAGTTTGGTCGCGGTACACAACAGTTTGATCGCGGTACACACGCAGATCCTTATTCATTTGAAGCCGTAAGCAGATGACGTCAGAAATAAACATGCGATGGCTATGTTTCACACGTGTCCACTTTTATTCACGTTGTAGTCTAGTTCTTATTCAGATATTACTCAGCGCAATTTCTTTCTTCACGTAAATTGCGGGTAGTCAAATATGTCCATCGTACGATGTATTCCACATAGCGTACATATGTAGTGAGCACAATCTATTTCTGTGGGCATTGATTGTTTATCCCAATTCTGATGTCGGAGACAGCGTCGGCCGATAGGTATACGTAGGCACACATAATAAAAGTCACAAACGAATTATCTGTTCAACTCACTATTTATTGTTCGTTGATCAATTGTTACGTTATCAAATGTTCACAGAGTACAATACCACGTCAGGATTCACTATTAACTTTACTTATTATAACACATTGGTAATTGAGACAATTACTTAACCAAACTTCTCAACAGTAATCGACTCACCTAGTAACAACCCGAATTAACATAGTAACCGCTTTACTAAGCATTGACTGATATGAAAACCACCATAGTTACTACTTAGTATCGAACTGCACTGAACTAATTGCTTCATATGATTAGGCACCCTTTTTATACACCCAACTGTCGCTCCCACTACCAGTTTGACATCTCGACTAGTTTTTTTTCACGATTATTATTTTATCTTACCCGACGTTATATATTCAGACACCCTCAATGGGATTAATAAAAAGGAATTACCCGACATATAGTTAATAATAGGTACAGACGTGGCTAGTAGAGACTAGAGATAGATATACATCAACTTTGCTGATGGTCTAAATACCTGTTGAATACTGATACTGTTGAATTCTTGATTTAATACTGGTTAGGCAAGAATATATATAGACTGTGGTACAGTTCTTGTATTACAAACTTTTTTTCTTATAACAACGAAACAAAGGGTTAACCTCAACTTTTCAATAAAAGGTTATTAATTATTTTTTCCAGATAACAGGAGCAAGCTGCGGCATTGGACGTGAGCTGGCGATTCAGCTGGCGGAGCTAGGCGCTACGGTCATATGCTGGGACAAGGACGAGCGGCGGAACCACGCCGTCATCCAGGAGATAAGGAAGAATGACGATGAGGTGTGTGTCACATACTATAATACTAACCATTGTATGATATACCTATTCCCCCACTACCGTCTCACCGGACTGTGAGAGTGAAGGAATAGCGAGTGCACCTGTGTATTGCGCATACACTTGTGCACTATAATATCTACTGCGTACCTGGGTAATCTCTGTTGAGATTGTCCGCCGTGGCCGAAATCGGCTAGGAAGGGATTACCAAGCACCGACCTCCTCTACTATTCAGAGGGTTTAGGCCTTAGCCCACCACGCTGGGATAGGCAGAATATCTGATGTGGCTTTTGTTTCTGGTGTTAACTGGCGTGTGTAACAGAATAACAGACGGTTTACAGGTTAATTTCTAAGGAGCTCTTACCTGATGTCCTGTAAGCTACTGTACAATGTTTCATGGCAGTGCTTTGGCTACACGATAGACGTAACCGCGAGGGATCAAGTGGCTGCTCTGGCGTTGCGCATGCGCCGGCAGCAGACCGAAGTATCGATGGTGATCAGCAACGCTGGTGCCATGACTTGTGCTCCCATCAGTCACGTACGACCTGATACTGTCGAAAGACTTATTGAGGTCAACTTATTGGCGCATTTTTGGGTAAGTTGTGAAGGTTTTTTTTAAACTAGTATTGAGGCTCGGCGAGTCTGGAACAGCGGGTAGTCTTTATCCCGCAAGAAGAAAAATAATAAATTACGAATAAATTGTACTATCACACAACCATATCAAACGGTGGTGTCGTAAAAATTAAACCAAATTCTTCCCTCAGCGTGGTCGAAAAAAATTGTTGCACCGTGCACATAGGTACATTGGATTGGGAATTAGGATATAGGTACAACAATCGAGAATTAATACCACGAAACATTATAAAAAACCGTGAGGTCACGTATTAGAGTTCATTACTATTTCCTAATATAAATCACGCGCTTAGGTACAATCATAGCATTCATAGAACAGAGGAATAATTGAAATAGGTTAAATTATATTTTTATTTGAAGGTAATCCAAGCATTCCTGCCCGCCATGATGGAACGCCGTCACGGACACATAATTGCTATTAATTCTAGTGCAGGTTTAATGCCCTGCGCGGACATGATACCTTATTGCGCCGCGAAGTTTGGCCTGAGAGGTAAATTAATTGAATACTTATTTATTTGTGTACGTTCGGTTTACGATTATACGACGGTTACGTACGTCGAACTAATGTCCGCCCCATGATGTGATAAATCATTGAACAAAAATTCTACGCCGGGGAACTCTGAGTCGGAAAACAAATGTATCTAAAAACTTCAGAAAAATCAGATTTTAGACACTATACGTATCCCAATCCCCAATCTTCCCAGAAAGTATGAAACTCCTAGCCAGTGCTTATGAGAAACAATACCAAGCTATTTTCAGCTAAAATCCGTGTGAATTAGAAATTATGTTAATATATTCACACCACAGCTGATGGGCGTTCGCCGTTTAGAAATGGACGAATTAATAGCTACCTTACTTAATTCAAGTATATTTTGTCCCCAAAAGGTCTAATGGAGTCAATAACAGAGGAGCTGAGACTAGACACGTGGACCAAGAGCATCAACACCACGTCAGTCTACCTGGGTACAGTCTCCACAGGACTCTACCCGCAGCCCACGCATCGGTTCACGTCGTTATACTCGGAAATAACGCCGAAGGAAGCCGCTGCGATTATTATTGAAGGTGATTATTTGGAAAATCAACAGTAACGTCGGTTTTCAAGATGTTATAACTCGCCGAAGCCAATGGCGTAGCCAGGTTTTTTGCCGCTCACTATTTCAGTAGCGGCCTTATCTGACGCGAGGCTTCGGGCTAGGGAAAAAGAATGTCCCACAGTTAACTACGTTAACTGCTGCGCATGCATCAGTTATGTTTTTTTGGGCGCGTTGCGCGTGCGCCTGGCACACAACTGGAGTGTTGTCTCACTCACTCGCGTCACGCAGACAAAACGCCAGTGCAGGACAACAGCTAGCAACGCCACTGTGCTAAGGTGACTTAAGCCTGTAGACAAAACTTCTATAGCGTGATTAGGTAGGTAGATACATATTCCTACATTGACACAGAGATCAATTTTAAATTACCTCCACTAATTCTGATCGCCAGCTGTAGTATCTTGTTTTTTGAACATTGGCCTCTGTAGCCCCGTCTGTATGGGTACTTGCTTCCACTTAAATTTTTCGTAGAAACAAAAAGATTATAAGATTTTCCAAACTCCAATACAATAAGTACATTATTGTACCGAACTGTTGCAGGAATACGCAAGAATAAAAAATGCATCAGCATACCTACCTTCATGAAATCCCTGATCGACCTCAGCAACCTTCTGCCGTACAGAATAAGGATTATTTTCACGGATTTTTTCAACTTCGGCCACAGGGGGTGGTTTTGTTTTTGCTAAGAATTTAACAATATTATAAAATAGGTAGAAAAAGTATTTTTTTAATCAAAGGTTGTTTATTTCGAATTATAAAATTTTATTTTATTTGCGTTTTGCCAAAGGAAGAAGGAATAGACGGCCTTATAGTAGTTATACAATAATTTGTAATAAACTTTAGATTTAATAAATCGTATAACATTTACTTACCATTGCTTGTTATTCAAAAAAAGTATTTTAAATTAGAACCAAAATTAAAACGACGTTCTTCCGTTTCTTCATGAATTACAATGATGAATGAACATTGAACATAAATAATACTAAAGCTTTTCAAAATATTTTTTTTAATTGATAGCCAGTCTTTAGTCTTAACAACTATGCTCATTCAACTTATAATTAATCACAGTCTGCCCACATCGTTCGCACATGACCATCTCAACGTGTTCTAACACATGGACTTCCAGTTCCCTTTCACCACTAAATGATGCGCCACATATTCGGCATTTAATTTTATTCTGATCGTGTTGCTGCGAGTGGCGGATGAGGGACGCGCGTGTGGCAAAACTCCTGCCACACGACTCGCAAAGATGGCGCCGCGGTTCTGGCCGTTCGGTGTGTTTTTTCACGTGAATAAACATCTCCTTGTGGTCTGTGGATGTGTGACTGCATACTTTGCATCTGCAGAGGGTGTGAAAACTTTGATGGTGTAAAAAATCCTTGGGAAATGATTATAAAAAGGCACTTTAAACATTTTTAAGGAACAAATAAAATTATGAAATATAAGAAAAAATGATAGCGCATGGACATTTAAGATTGATTAGCAGTCATCATAGTCAAAGAGCTATTGATAATATTATGCCTTTCCAATAATTTCATCTTATAGTATATAGGTAGCAATTTGAATAAAACAAAGAAACAAATTTAATCCTTGGACGCCCGCGGTGGACACCGGTATCCATTTATATAAGGAAATTAGCTTATAGCTATATATAAGCGGGCGGTGACGGGTTAAATTACCTGTACATTGAATTAACTGGTTGCTCATGTTGTTCTTTTTTGTGCTTCACTAAGGCTTCTTCATTTACAAAGGTGTGTCCACATATATCACAAGGTCTTTGTTTCTTCATCAATAAATGGTCTTTGGCGTGCCTGTACAGCTGGAATCGGTGTTTAAAACTATCTCCACATTCCTTGCATCGGAAAATAAAACCAGCTAATTGATCAGTCTGACAAGTTTTATGGTGTTGTATAAGACTGGCTTTATTTATGAATTGCTCTCCACAGTTGCATGTGAGTGAAGTGTTGTGTGTCAACATGTGTTGATTCAATTTTAATTTTGAATCGAAGAGTGCATGACATTGAGTACAAGTGCGTAAGGCGGTATCACATATACTCAAATGCTGGGACAGCTTTTGAACATTATCAAACTTTGTTTTACAACCAAAACATGTGAGGAAGTTTTTATCAGTTTTATTAGGAGCCATTTTGATTTTGGAATCAGTTTCTTTCTTTATCAGGCCTTTTACAATATCAACATCTGAGTCTAATACATCTATTTTAATTTTTTTACAACTTTTAATTTTGTCCTTTTTCGTAGGGCTCGGATTTTTTATTGTTTTCAAATTTGCCACCTTTGAAACTTCTGCTGCATGTTCATTTCTGTCTAACATATTAACTATTGAGGGTATATCTTCTTTGCCAAGATTGTTAAGGTATTCCTCGATATTAGCGGTGTTGTTCAAGAACTCTAGCAGCGAATCAGAATTATATTCCGAGTCCGGAAGAGGTTGTATAGGAGTTTTAGTTTCCGAAGTTTTTTTCAACATTTCCTGCAAAGATGATTCGAGCCAGTCCTGCGAGCATCGAGCGTTGATTTGGAAACTGTAGAACTGATTCAATTGCGATACGCAGCACACGCAAATTTCCTTTGGAAGATGGTCTAAAGATGACACAGACATCGTAAGGCAAGATTTCAATTGTAGACAAATTGTGGGATCTCCCAATATAGGGACGCGGTCCGAATCAACAGCCAAGCATATCCTACAACAATTTTGGATGTTGTCGCACATCTTTTCTAACCACATAAAACAAGTCGCCGATCACAAAATACAAAACAATAATAAAATCATATGGTCATGACGTTTGGACGTCAGTTGACAGTTCACACTTAAATCACTTTGACAGGAACTGCGACATTTTGCTGCATAGAGCAAAAAGCTTTAGATTTCTAGCTAAATTTAGCATAAGACAGAGAAGGGAGACTTTATCATCTATATGTACGACGGAGACAGAAATAAACGTACGTAAAGAATGATGGCAAGTTTATACCTGATTGTTTCAGTAAGCGTCTAAGATTAAGATATGTAAAAACAAATATAATTTAAATAGCTAATATTTATCACAGTTTTAGTTTTACTGCTAAAGGCCACAAAGTAATGTTTATAATTAAAAGTTAATCATTTGTACTTCCGGTTACGTTATTTGTGATTTGTAGTGATATATAAAAAATGTTGCCACTTGAGAATAAAAGCGGCTGAACGCGGTAGATATATTTATGTTTTATTTTAATAGTAAAGAAGTGGTAATAATATGTAATAATTATTTTTAAATACTAATAATGTAATAAAATAAACACCAATCGCCTTTTTGCTATTAAGTGTCAAGTTCGCATAAAAGATTGTTCCATTACCCAACCTACTAAGGTAATTATAAAAAAAGTAATAGCAACCCAGCCGATGACAGCGAGCGTAACATTATGACGTTTATACTGTTTATTACTGTTTGTGTTTGCGAAACATGTTTGAAAATCGCAATGGCTGCAATAAATCAAAATCTTCAGCAAATACTAATACTCCACAAGCTGGAACAGGCCAACTAGGCTATAATAATGTTTGTATTTTGTGTGGCTGTTCACTTGCACGACGGCAAAGTGATAAAGTATTGAAGGATAATCCCACTGACTTGCAGCAGACTATTATTCTGATAATTCAAAGCCAGAAAGAACCACAACAGGTGTGTAGTTCCATTTAATTTAAAAGTCTAAAAGATTACTTTATGATATAATATTATGTGTAGTAGTTATTGGGCTTTTAGGATTTCCATTTTTATTTAACCTGGTATGTTTTGTTCACTGGGTTACATTACATAACTGTAATTTTGTTTATTACTATGGACGTTTGTTTTAAAATATTTCCTTTATCTAGGACTGGATTTTGTATCAGAATTATACACCTTATTTCTGTCACACAGATAACATCTACAGACTAAGTATGCCATGTTGTTGGTTGCATACCAAAAGTGAAGCTGTCCGTAATATTCAGGCTACCGAATTAAGATTACGCGATGGAGCAATAGATCAACATGAAGATGTTGACGATGAGGAACATATCTCTGGGCTGAATGCAGGGAGTTCATAAAATAGAAGCAACCCAGTGAGGACTCTCATGTTGTTGATGATGCCAGGGCATAAGGATCACAGAATATGGAGTCCAGAACAATATTATTACCTAACTACAGGAGAGCGGCCAACACCGGTAACCCCTGTCTTTTTCCTGACTGCCCAACTGTTGGTACTTTACAGAGTGTGACTGATAAACTATGAGCCATCAAATTATGTAATAATATGTTTTATGTGCCACAATTGGCCCGTGTCTGTGGAGTCCATTTGTTTAGGAGTTCATGGGATGAATTATATTGATCAGAAAATAGCATTAATGTATTTATTGTAGATCAAGTGCAACACATTTTTTAATTTGTGAATGCATTCAACTCTACATTAGATTTCGAAAATGATGAGGAATAAATAAATTGACAATAAATCTAAAGCTTGTTTTATTTAACCGAAAGCCTATCTATCAATGGAATTCCATTTTTTTTACCTGAGATGGACCATGACAAATAAATATAATACATACATAGATATTTATGATTTATTGTGATGTAGATCACTATTTCAGAAATTAAGGTCTGGGTGTAGTTTAACATTGTAGAACTCAGCTAATAAATATTATTAGTATTTGTATGTCAAGTAACTATGATTCAAATAATTAGTACACATGAAAACTTATTCTATTTTAGTAACAATTAAAGCTGTGTTCTAATAAACATCCAATTTCTAATTAGTAACAGTATCATAGTATGTTTGAGTAGTAGCAGTGGGTGTAGAGTAGCCCACCCTCAAAATAGTTTAATAAAATATACACCTACATATTGTTTTGATTAGAAAAATCATTAAGTAGTTAAGTATTAATTTTTAAGATATATTATATGGTATTTAATTAAATACAGTCTATATCTGCTGTCATATCTCATTGACAGATAACCTCTAAGTATGAAAATGTTAAATAACGAATAAGATTTTTTTGTGGCCTCTTAATAGAAAAATTCTTTTTGATTTGATTCAGGATAAGTATATTCTATGGTTCTTACATTTTTTCATTCCAAGACGCGTCCAATCGATATCAGGTAAAACGTTGTATGGAACCTTGCCATCATTCTTTAACATTGCGACGGACCTGCCCTCTTGGAACAATTTTTTGTGGTCGAGTCTTGAAGTTCTTGAACAAGCCTATTTGCCTACTATTTAATTATTTCGTCACGATTTTGTCAATATAATCATAAATTTTGATTCCGTTGGTCATTCCCATAGAGGAGAGTAATATACTGGGAAGTCATTCCGCATGTCTTACTTGATTGCCTTGGACGTTCTATAAATTAACAAAGCCAGTTAATGACTGAAGCCAACTAGAGGCGCATTTACGTCCATTTAAAGTTCTGCTTACGTTGGTTTCTAACAGCAAATGTAATCTTGCCTGAAAAAGTGTTATAAAAATTGCGGTACCCGAGTTTCCGCAAACCACCAAAGTGCAGAGATGGCGAAAGAAGGGGCTGCGGTGGTGGAAGCCCAGGAATCGTTGCTATATTCAGCAAGACATGGAGAGTTAGCAGTGGTAAAGGCCCTTCTGGAAGCCAAGGCAGAAGGAAAATTGACGTTGAACGTGAGTTGTAAAGGTAAGTTCTGTTTGAAAATTTCCATTTGTAAGATGTGCTATAGTAATAAGGTTGTACTTTGGATATCTGTATTATTCTATGGTCTACCCTTGTATATTATAATAAAACATTAAACATGAACCTAATTCATCAGCATGTTAGTTCTCAATAATGTAATAAAGCACTAGATACTTCATTAGAAATAGCTGTGTGGTATCAGTTGTTAATATTAGAAATTTTAAAAAGGGAATTTTATGTTTATAAGTATTGTTATGATGAATTATGATCAAAATAACAAACACCAAATTACAACATTTCAAGTCTTGAATGTTGATGTAGTTCATTCTGGTTATATCCATGGCACAATCTGCAGGGATTTTTTTTTATGTCTAACTTACTAAAATATTATAAACTTATTTCAACCAGTTGTCTTTAACTGTTTATCTATTAATAGATTGCTGATTCAGTGAGTTAGTAACAATGTAGTATTTTTACATTAATTTTTACATTAAATTCCTATGGCTTTGTTTAGTTTGGTTAAGAATTAATTGAATGTCCTTATGTTTTAAAAATATTAAGAGATTGTCCATATATATAAAGTTTATGTAGGTAGATTTATAAACATGTAATGAGATGTAAATGTTTTAAGTATTAGATATTGACTGCAAAATGTTTGTCTTAGTATGTTATTCATAAGTCAAATTCTATTATCAAATTTCAATTCACATGAAAGTGGTGAGAAATAGATATAAAATTTGACAACAAGTAAAACATGTTAAAAATGGGCATTAGCACACAACACTAAAATGAGCAAGTAACTTTTATGGGTATAACAGCTGAAAGATGAAGTCATTGGTGGGACCAGTATTCAAATTTCAAATACATTTTAACTCAAGTAGTAAGCATCTATTTTTAGGCATGATGTTTCTAACACAATATTATGCATAATATTATAATTTACATTATTTAACACAAGGTTTTCATTTCTTTACTGGTGTTATGAAACTATTTCTTGAGTACATTTTAGGTGTTATTAAATGGATGTATTTTTGATCAACTCATTGCATAGCAGCGTAACAAGGGCAATGGGTTGGGAGGTCCTAAGTTTGAATCCCAAGTCCTGCTACGCTCTGTGTAAATGTTTCTCTAGCATGGTTTGGCAACAACTTGTTCCCCTAGAGAGTTTATTAGGCAGGCAATTAGTCATAAGGACTTAGCCAGTAATATGCTGTAAACTTTTTCCAAAGACACAAGAAATTGGGATAAAAATAAGTACAAATAAAATTCAATTAAACTATTTAACTTCAGAGCAATAGTGATTGGGAATAAATTGGACTGTAATGAACTAAAACTACTTAAGTGTAGTTATTAAAAGAACTTGATGACTCACTGATATTGCATTATGGTTTTACTTATCAAATTACTTTCAGAGCAAGGATAGTCATCAAGCTTAGTTCAGTTAATCATACTAGGGTTTTGAACTTGGTGTATTCTGTAATATTTTTAAGCTATTGCATAGCTTCTATCGCGGGCCTTGTGCGTGGAGACCGAATCCAGAAATTCCATAACGAAAATAACCTGACATCTTTTTTATCTTACTAATATGAACCTTAAATACAATGGGTAAAAGCTATAATTCTTGAAACGAGTATATTTTTATTTATTTTATTTATTAAAGTCATTAAAACCATTTCTTACTAATTTAATATGAACCTTAAATACATTGCGTAGAAGCTATTTCCCCAGCGTTGGCACGGCACGAGTACAAAAGAATCGAATGTAACATTCTTTTTTTAAATTTTGTTTTATTCTACTTTGGTTGTGATGACCATTGCATTTCTGACATTTATCAATAACAAGACTAAACGTGCGTTGCTCGCGTTTAAAAATCTACTTTATGTGGTAAGCGTAAGATCGAATATGTGTTTAGTCAATCAAAATTTGTGATAAAAAATGCTATGCAATAGCTTTACCGCGGCGGTCTCCGAGTGCCACACGTATTTTTTATAATAAAATGTATTGTATACCGAAGATTTTGACTCTGAAGATTACAATAATGTATCTTCAAAGTTTTTGGGACCTTGATATTTTGATACCTAAGAACCAAAAAGGGCTGACATTATAATATAATTTCTTTCCTAAGCAGCTGTTCATAATATTAACAATTTGATTTAAATCTTAACAGTCAGGTTGTACCTGATCACTGTTAACAAAACTATAAACCTTTGGTTTTAGGTAAAAGCAAAAGTAATTTAGGATGGACTCCACTTCACCTGGCGACATATTTTGGACATGTGGACGTGGCGGCGGCTCTGTTGGAGGCTGGAGCGAATGTGGACGAGGTCAATGACACTGGTGACACGGCACTGCACAAGGCATCTTTTATCGGAAATGAGGTAAGAGAAACCAGTTCCAGTGGAAAAATGATAAGGGTTCTTGGTTGCGTACTTATGCTTGCTTGGCTGACTATACTGTAAACAAGGTGAAATCGCTGCTTCCCCCCTAACATCTTCTATCATCATCAAATATAAATTCTTGAAACTATAAAGGAGATGGATACAAACATTATTTTATCTGTCTGTCACGCACACAGTCAATACAATGTTAATACTTTTTGTAAATATTTGCCAACAGCATCATACATTTGCACTATCACTACCAGACAATATGTTCATTAACAAAATATTTGTCCCTACAGGATCTAGTTATACTCCTGCTGCAATACAAAGCGGATGTGAACATAATGAATGGAGAAGGCAGGACGCCGTGCGACGTTTCCAAGAATCGTGACGTGCAAAGATTGTTGGAGGCGGCGCAGCGGGCCGAGCGGCATGAGAGGGAAAGTAAACTCCTCACAGCCGCAAAGGAGGGAAGGGTGGAAGATATACATGAGTTGGTGAGTCATTGTGGTATTTTTTTATGCGGGCAGTCACTCCATCGAGATGGTGGAGAGGTGTCCGATAGAGCGATCAGTGAGATTATTATACCTCGCCAGTTGATACCATGCCAGCTTGTTGTAGTTTTAGAATAGAAGAATTAGACGGTATTTTAAGGGGTTAGTTACTTATTTTATACTTGGAAGTGGAAATTGGTTTGGTGAAGTTATTATCTCTGATATATTACCTTCTAAATCTTTCCATACTCGGATACCATATAAAGATTATAATATATTTTTTCTTTCAGCTCAGCAGCCAAAATTCTCCAAATATAAACTGCGTGGATGCGCAGGGTAACACATGCCTGCACTGCGCCGCATATCGCGGCCACGCCAGGCTCGCCGTGCTGTTGCTGCAGAACGGCATAGACACCACACTCAGGAACCATAGCGGTTAGTACACTGTTTATTTTGTACTGAGACAGATTAAAATGAAAGACCATGGTACGCATGGTATCATTCGCCCAGGTCGTTATTTATTGTACAAAACTTCCCTTTATACTTTTTGTCTGAAAATTGATTTCGGTTTTTGTTTGTCATGAGTAGGCCAGCTAGCAATAGAGCTAGCTAAAGACAACGAGATGCGCGAAGTGTTG
This sequence comes from Sphinx pinastri, assembly GCA_947568825.1. Classification (NCBI taxonomy): domain Eukaryota; kingdom Metazoa; phylum Arthropoda; class Insecta; order Lepidoptera; family Sphingidae; genus Sphinx; species Sphinx pinastri. Next base: position 2,789,201 of record OX387617.1, read on the forward strand.
AGCGTCCGTCCAGTGCAGCGGCTGCAGCGGACTGCCGCCAGGTTCGAGGGGCCGCTACTGAAGCGCTCGCGGTTCCTTGGCTGGAGACCTGTTTGGGTGAGTATATTAAAAGCTGTAGCAGTTGTATTCAGGCTGCTAGTCAAGCATGCGTTTAATTATTGAAGGTAGAGGGGCAGTGGCCAACCATATTTATTTCATAGTATTGTGTATTTGTGATACTTTAAACAACAATAATGTTAGGTGTTCATGTGGCAAGTGTTGTACGTGGTGTTGTGTGTTGTGTGTGCATGCAGGCGGTGGTGCAGCGCGGCGTGCTGTCGTACCACGCGTCGCGCGCGGAGGCGGCGCGGGGCGGCCGCGTGCGCGCGCGCAAGTACCTCGACGGCGCCACCCTCCGCGCCACCGACGCAGAGCCCAGCCTGCTGCTGCTGCACTTCAGCGACGGCGACGCGCACCGGCTCGCCGTGCCGCCTGACGACAACGTGCGAGCCTGCAGGCAGGTCTGCCACGAAAACAAAACATATACCTGGTGCTCGGACACAACTAACTTACACTGTTGTCTGGCAGTCTTGAGCATTCATAAAAAATGCCACCATTAATTCTGTATAAATACTCACATCAATTATTAGGTACTCTTGGAGTGAAGGACCGCAACATCATGAAACTATTATCATAAAATGATTTATTTTTGTTTCAGTCGTGGATCACAGCGTTGAACGAGCACATAGCGTATTCCGGCCACTATTTATGGGCGGGCGCCTCGCCCGACACAGCCAAAGAGGCCACGGAAGACTTGGAAGATGATTGCAAACCATTAGGTTAGTATTTAAATCAATAATTTATTTATTAAAATATTTCTTATGTCATTTAACTAACTCTACCATATAAAAGTGGCCAGGCTATAGCTGGTAGTGGCGATACCCTAGTTAGGAGTGGAACAGACTGCCTAAACGAATGTTCAAAACCCAAGGATACGTACTTCTGACTTTTCTAAAAAGTATTATCCTTCTTCGGGAAACCAGCATACCTGAAGTTCTCTATAAGTATTGCGAAGGTATGTGAAGTCTGCCAACCCGCAATAGGCCAGCGTGGTGGACTAAGGCCTAAACCCTCTCAGTTGTAGAGTGCCCCCGTGCTCAGCAGTGGGCAGTATATACAAGGCTGGTATGATGGTATCCTGGCGCGATATAACAACCGTGCTAACATTCGGCAGGGAGAGGTTTAGCGGGAACTTGGAAGTGTCATGAGGTGCTCTTGTTTTAATTCATTATTTTGGTGATACTTAGTGTTATATTGCATAATTATGATGGTATATTATCCAATATAGTTCTATTAAAGAGTTCAAATGAAGTGAATTGAAATAATCGTGCTAATCTAATTTTTGTTGCCGCCAAAACTCCTCGATAAAGCCTTGGTAGCCACTGTTTTACTGCGACATACTACACATAATAAAAAAAGACAACCCAAATTTGACATTGGCAAAATGTTCACACAAATGCTATTAAAAAAAAAAAAAAATCCATTCGCCAGGTTCAATGCAGGACGCGCTGACGTGCGCCACGAACAGCCTGGCGTTGCTGGAGACGCAGCTGCGCGAGTGTTCCGCCATCGTCGCCGCGCTCGACAAGAGCGTCAACGTCGGCAACTCGCTGCACCACTCGGCATACATGGTGAGCTTTGAGAACAAAGTAATACCAGTTTCTACCGCCAAGCAACAGTGTGCATGCGCTGTTGTGTTTCGGTTTGAGGACATTGTAGCCAGTATAACTACTGGACATAATGAGACTTAACATCTTATGTCTCAGGATGACGAGCGCAGTGGAGTGCCACACAGTACTTTGTAAGTCAAGGTGCTGGATGGTGTTGCTACTGTTTATGGGTGGTCGTACCGCTTATCATCAGGCGAACGGCATGCTCGTCTCGTCATTCAATGCAATAAAAAAAAAATAAAAAAAATAGAAAGAAATTAAATTTATTTGCAACAAAAGGCCGACAACGCATCTCTGTGCCCCCTGGTATTGCAGATGTTCATGGGCGGCGGTGATCACTTACCATCAGGTGAACCGTATGCTCGTTTGCCCCCTATACCATAAAAAAAATAAAAATGCACATAAAATAAAAACAGACCAAAACACTTAAAACTATCTTTGTTGCAAAAAGGCTCTAACTCAGCAGCATGCTGGCAGTACAGCCAGCGCTGGTCTTCCGTTGGGCCGTTTGCATTAGTGTCACGGAAGACAAAAAACTCTTTGTTAAATAAGTAAAAAATAAAACTAAAACATTTTATCTATCGATACTAATATTATAAAGCTGAAGAGTTTGTTTGTTTGAACGCGCTAATCTCTGGAACTACTAGACCGATTTTGAAAATTCTTCAAAATTCACTATTAGGAAGCTACATTACTCCTGAGTGCTATAGGCTACTTTTTATCCCGGAAAAACTTTTCCACGCGGGCGGAGCCGCGCGCAAAATTATATAAAACAAACTTTTCTTTATAAAATGTGCAAATATTGCCAGTGGTACTAAGAGGTCGAAATTAACAAACATGTCCGCTTTTTGTATGGGTGCTGGGCCTCAAATATAACCAGGCTCAAACTTGATGGATATTAAAAGGGTAAAAATATGGATCTTGGATCCATTAAAGAAATATTTATAGACCCCTCCATTTATAACTTACTTTTTTTATAAGAGTTCTTTTCAAGTGTAGTTTTAAGCAAAATGAAATTACATAAATCTGAAAATCGGAGGACTTTAAAATTATACGATTTATTGCAAAAGCCTAAATTTGAGAGTACTATCCAAATATATACATATTATCTTGGTTAGAATTTTAAGCCAATGTCCAAAAACGTCATGTCCAGTCAGCAGCATAAATATCTGTACAAAATCAAAATTTCAAATCGCCTATATACGCGTTAAGTTAAACTGAAATATTTTTTTCTTCGTTTGAAGTAAAGTAAATACCTTTTATTTTTGTGAAGAGAAAAAAAAAGATTAGTAAGAACACAAAAGTATGTAGGCAATTTGAAATTTTGAATTTGTTCATCTACTTATGCTGCTGACTGTCCTTTAATGATTCAGTTAGTATTACCGCCTCGTATGATGGTAGTCAGGTTAAGTGATATTGATAATTATTAGCCCACTGACTTAGAACCTTTTAACTGTGCGGAGCTCCGGAAATAAGTTTGGAGCATCCAGAAATAAAAGTGAAAGACAAGTTGGGGTTTTACTCTCACATAGAAGGTGATGATGAGGTGGCACCCTGTGACGTCGGGCAGAGCTGACGTCACCCCTTTTTAAAAGAGTTCTAGACCTTCTCTGTCATTTACAGAGGTTCCAGCACGCGTGTGGTACGGGGTCGGAAGCCCTGTCGGCTCTGAGGCACTGCGCGGCGCTCGTGCACCAGGCGAGGGACGCGGACGTGGCCAGGCTCAACAGAGAGGTACCTACTGACATATTACAAGACATTATGTACTAATTGATATTTAATACGGCTTTTTGAGAACATCCTATATAATCTTTCTCCCCCAAAAAATCTATCTTATCTAACGTTATATTAAAATCAGTCTGTATGATGTACTTATAATAATGTTATTTTATCTATACTTACAAATCTTTCTGTACTAATACCGCCTTTCAAGAACACCTATATAGTCTTTCTTGCCCAAAAAAAATCTACCTTACCTAACGTAAAATTAAAATCAGCCTGTTTTATGTGCTAAAATGCTCTCTTTTATAACAGCTAGAACGCAATAGGGTGTTAGAAGAAGCTCTCGCTGCATTGGCGAGAACACACCACGCACTAGAAATGTCTGTCGCAGAGGAACTAAACAAGGTAATATTTTAGCTTATTTTTATCACATAGTTAATAATGTCAGCGTTGCTAACATAAATCCTGTTTCAGGGGAAACGAAAGAAAAAATCATCATCGACACTAAACGAGTCAAAAGAGAACTTCTACGACGTTTTTGACGGTAAATACCTTAACATAACAATAGAATAACTATGGTTTTCTTTATACAAAAAAAAAACATATCAAATGCTTCTCTAATTCGTGCTTCATCACTAAGATTTTATTGGTCAGGTTCGTCAGCTTAGCAAATCGTCGTAGTGTAACAGTAAGCCTTCTGTTAGATTCGGAGGAGGACGACACGCTGGTGACGGCGGGCCTGTCCAGCCCGCTCGGGGCGCTGAGCCCGTGGGGCAGCAGCCCCGACCTCACCAGGAGGACGCCCATAGGCAGTCTGGACGGTACGTTGGAGATAAACAATTATTTAAAAAAAAAACAATCCATATATCTGTGTGTTGACTCTTCGTACTTAAGATATTGTGTGACCGATCCAGATGATGCCATCACTCTGGCCATCCAAAGAAAGCACGAATTATTGAAACTCTCACACTCCTCAAGACCGCTGTACCGTCCTCGCCGTCGAGGACCTCGCCGCGTCCCCCGATGTACCGACCCAGTTAGCAGTTCCGGCCCGCGTGCCGATGAAATCAATGGATAGATTCGTGTATTACACCGCTAAAATCCCCTAATCGCTGATGTCTCAATCATCTTCCAACGACTGCCCTGAGCTGAGACTCGTACCCCACTTAGGGGGTGCCCTCAGCGTGGTCGTTTAAATGTAAAGGGTTGGAGCGCCTAAAGCGTTCGCCCGAAAGTCCGGGGTGGTCAGAAAAACCGACTCGCGTCAGGCTACTGGCCGTAATGTCCATAACAAAAAAAAAAAAAAAGAGTGAAGGTAGTATTTGTTTTCAATAATATGGTATACATAGACAGTGCTTTGTAAATTTTTGTAATGGTCAATGGTAATGAAAATATAGAGATATTTATAGAAGTTTAGTGTTTCATCTTCAAAATTATATTTGTTATTAGACCTGCCTAAAAATATGATAAAATTGAAGAGACAGATGATACAGATTACAGGGTGTTACAAAAAGATCGATTCAATATCAACAGTTTTTGTATTTTATCCACAGATAAGTAGACTGAGGAACGGAATGGATGGATATTTGGATAAGTCATTAAAGGACGTAGTGTAGTTACAGTTACCGTGATTCGCTTAACAATCACCAAGCTATATACCCCACGATGTTCTATACAGGGTCATTTTGACATTGCGTTAATAAATGAAATCACATACTTATCTCGTCGAAACTAACGCTTTCCATTAAGTTATTATAACCATAGATGTAAAATAAAAAAGTGTAAGTTTCGAACAAAATAAATATTAATAAAAAGTAACTTTAAGTTTACACGCCCTAATGCCACTACTACTGCTCTAAGATAATTTGTCGCAGCGGCAACATTATACTTTCATTCAGAAATACACTTTCGCACACACCATATTCGCACTAAACTACGAAATGTTCAAAAAATTTGAATACTACTACCGGGATTTTTGGCAATAATATTCGTTATTCATGGATGATTGGCAAGATCTTAGAAGATGTAAAGGCGAATATGTGGTTTCATTTAGTAATGCAATATAAAAATGACCCTGTATAATGCTCTTGAAAATAAACCTCATGGCAGGTGACAAAACACCAACAAACGAAGAAGGCCGCCACCTCTCCCGACAAATATCAGGGTCATCAGACTCGGCGCAGTCGCTGCAGTCGGCTGGGTCGGCGCCGGGATCGCTGGCCAGCTCGCGCGGCACGCTGGTGTCGCAGGGCGGCCACGTGTACCGCAACGCGAGGCCCTACCGACGCTGCACGCAGCCCAGGTCAGTGGTCTTGGTAGACTTGGTAGCTTAGAATAAATGGAACTGCACTCGAAGGAGACGACGTCAGGATGTTAGGGTACCCTACTTCAATATGGAATGGAGCAGTTAATCTTCTCAGTTGGACACTCTTGGCAGAGTGGTCGTGGTTGTGGCGATGGTAATACATGGAAAGGTGTCAGCGTCGTCAGTCTTCTCGGCGATGTTCGTAGGTCTACTAAGGCTTCGTTAGTCTATTATCTCGGTCTATTAAGGAGTAGTTAATAGAACATAGCAAATGGATCTGCACTTGACAGATACGACGCCAACGTCTCCGGCTTGTCAGGTGAGTACATTTTACAGGTTTTCTGATGTTTAATGATGGCAAACGTACCCACGGAATAACTCAGGAGACCATGATATAAGTCAATAAGGTTTTTGTTAGATGTCATTAAGAACATGGCGATAATATTTTACAGAAAAAAGGTACCGAAATCACTGTACTGTGAGTTATTTTGAATTTGAAAATAATGCCTCGGTGGCGTAGTTGTATTACGGTACGGCTGCAATGCTGAGGTCTCGGGTTCGATCCCCGGTTCGGGCAATGATATTGGTTATTCTACTCAGTATCAGCCCGAAGTCTGGAATTTGTGCCCGATATGGCAATAGGCTCGCCACCTATCACATCATGGGACGGAATACGCACGGCGAAAAGTGGGTGCACTAGTTCCGCCTCTGCCTACCCCTTCGAGCATAAAGGGCGTGAATGTGTGTGTGTCAAAATAATGTATGTACTAGGTAGAGAGTAAGTCTGGTAGTCCAGAACGACGCGAATGTCGAAATTTATCAAATCTAATATAATAAAAATATAGTAAAAATAATAGTTAGAACTTGTTTACAAGATATTAGGAAAGTTTCCTATCTTTCCATTATACATTTTAATCGACTTTCAAATTAAACGCGTGCCATTTATTTAATATTGATCCGATTTTATAAAGTCAATTCCCAAAATATATTGAACCCTTAATTTTCTTCTGTTGAATTTTTCATTTATTTATTTTAATTTGTTATGCAACCAACATTTAAAATATATTAGGTTTCTTTATTTTTATTAATTTATTTTTTGTTTTGTTTCAGTTCTCAGTGGTCACTATAGGGTTTGTGGGGTCTGTACAAAACTATTAAATATCACGCACAAACTAACATAACCACAATTTAATAGTATATAGTGACGTAATAATACGATATTGTGCATTGTATACATGCTTTTAATCGGCTTTTTGTTGTGAAATTTACATTTACAAATTACAATTACAAATTACAAAATACAATTTACAAATTAATTCTGTGATGTTAAAATAATAGAAATTATAAATAGCATTAAGATTTGAATATTGATTTAATATTTTGCTAACTAGTAATTATAATTTATCAAAAAGTACAATTTGAATTTATAATTTATCTACGCCAAAAAGAATTGACCAATATATTCCAGTGCCATAGAATCTTACCAATGATATAAGAATACCTTTTCATTAATACAGGATGTTTCAATAATAGTGGTTTTTGTAAATATATCTATGGGCTAATATATTGAAAAAATATTTTGTATCAAACCTATGTATGGGATAATGTATTGAAAAAATATTTTGTTCCTTGATAATACATTTCGATTTTTTTCTATAAAAAAGGGTTTAATGTGGTCAAGCAAGATGCTATAGAAATTAATGCATTCATTTTAATAACGAGGTAGTTTTGCATGGACATTAGACATGTGGTATTAAAACACCCACGTTATTGAATCACCTGTGTTTCTTTACATATTACTTATAAAAATTAATTTAAATTAATCATATGTCTTGAATAACAGAAAACTATTAATATTATGAAATCATTAGCCTTTAAAGTATTTAGCTTACCCTTATTTTAATTTATATTTTCTTCATTTATAGACCAATTCGCAAGCTAGACAGCATTTATGTAGGTATTTATTGAATAATGAATGAAGTACAAAATACCATAATAATAATTATATTTACCAAATTTTGATTGTGTAAAATATATATTTTTTTTAATATCTGAACATTCTATGGGTATTCTTTAATTTAAAAATAAGCATTTTGCAAATTAATTTCAAAACAAACCCAATAAGTATTTATTATTCAAACATCAAGTATTGACTGCGATTTATTATAAATTAATATTTATTATAGAGAAGGGAACAAACGAATTTCATTAGGGATGTATGATTTTGTTCGAAATAAAAATAGCATATTATACATACTAAATATTAACATATTAAATACGACGAATTAATCTTGTTTCTGTAAATTTCTGATAAATTTATTATTCGTTTTAAGTTTTGAGAATTTTTATTAAACGTTTATTAGCAACATAATAGCTGTTGAATATTAGTAACTTACCACCTTATGACTAGGTTTATAAGAACGACAATCCCAAAAACCACTAGTTACGTTTATAAGTAGGTATATGTAGGCTTGACTTTATATTGGCACAAATATTTTACTGTGGTACCTGACATAATTTGTGAGTAAATTGAATTGTGATATGATCCTTAATTTTTAGTTTTTGTAAGTGTAATTTATGACCTATTATGTCATTAAATGTGTATTATTTTTTATCATTTTGTTTTTTTTTTACTGCAATGGAATTATTGGCATCGAGATAGCCCAAAGAAGAGATGGCGAGACGAACTGGATTCATTTAAAAGTAACTGATTCGCTATAGCTCAAGACCGCGAGTCATGGAAGGATCTTGGGGAGGCCTTTGCACAATATTAGATATGATGTTTGCGCCTTTGTCGCGGGCCATATGATTGCTCAATATTATTTCAGAGATATATTTATATGCAACCTGCAGGAATTCACAGAAGTGGCCTGCAGGTGTATTGAGGTCAATAGCAATTAGCAAATAATTTTGTACAACACCGCATTAGTATATCTGTAATGGTTTTGTATATATGTATAAATAAATAAAAAAAATATTTGCTAACCTAATAAAAAATATATTAAAAAACTATATTTTGCCTAAATAAATAAAAGGGTGGAAACATGAACGTTTTATACGGCCATGGGTGGAAATGACCCGTTTTTTTATACGGGGCTGGCCAAGTGACCCCACTGCACCTAATGGTATGCGGAGAAAAGTCCAAATGAAGAGTCCAATAAAGAGTAATGATTGAACGTCAGTCGCCACAATTATGCCGGCCTGTTTGAATATCACAGGTTGATCTATGAATGCAGCAGTCTTACGTGGGTAACTATGGCGGGTGATTCAGGCAAGTGAACCTACATCGAGTATAATCAATACAATCCTCATAACATTACGCAATACTTGCGTCACAGTGTGGAGTACGTGGCAATGCTGACCCAAAGCTGATGTAGACTGGGGTTCTAAGGCTGTGCGCACACGAACGACTCGCGTACAGTTGAACGACCACAGAATTACGACAAATTGAGTCGTCTTTATTAAATTCGGTTAGAAATTTGGCAACGTCGCGTAGTTTCTATAGTGAAAAGAGATAAAAAAATTAAATAAATGCATTATCATGACGACAAATTTAGGCCTATACTGCGTCTGTTTCTCCAGCGTACAACAATCCGGCACCTCACGATAGCAGATTATTCGCAAGTCTACGCACCCTCTTTGTACGAGTTTTCTTACACTCACACAAGCGTGATATTAGATCGTGGCGGGATCTCGCTACAATATTTTCACAGTAAACATTATAATCCTCGTGCAGAAATGCTTGCTCTTGTATATCTTTCAAGTTGTCCATTTTAAAGGACGTCGATGAAAGCCGAGATGTAATAAGTTGGAATTCATAGTTCAAGTGAAGATCCTTTTGTTATTGCAACAAAATCTACACTCCTGTTTTGATTCCTACTTATTTGTTTCATTTTTATTTTTGCCACCAAGCATCTATACGGAGTTAAGACAATAAAGGTGATTAATGAAATAAATGCTGCCACTTCACATCCAATGCTTCAATATTCCCATCGGATAATTTCTATAATTCTGTAGGTAGGTTATTTCATCATAAAAAAATCGGAACCTTTGTCAAAACCGATCGAGTATCTCGAACGCGTAGGCCGTATGTGTTTGTTCGCGTATCCTCATTCAGTGTGTAAACAGCCTAAATAAACAAGCGAATGCTACTGACATATTCAATTTCCCATTAATTGGCACTTCGCTAATTTAATTTCGGCAACGGTTTCGGCGCATTTGTGTTCCGCGGTAGATATAGAATCCATGATGGTAATTCTAAAATAAAAATTTCATCATCATCATCATCAGCCTATATTTTAGTCCACTGCTGGACATAAGCCTCCTCCAATACGCGCCATTTTACCCGGTCTTACCCATAGACCCAAAACTTATACTACTGTGTAGAGAAGTGATTGAGGTAGACATTTGCATGATAGCTGACAAAGATTAATATAATATCATACCTAACAGCCTGCCGCTTATGTAGCTGGTTATACTTTTACCGATATTTAGTGGTCGATAGCTTATAATGAAAGTCTGTAGGTACCTGTCTTTGCTCTATAATATGAAGACAAAGGTACCTATTAGATCACGTTTTAATTTTATTCAAAAACCTTATATCTGAATAAGGTAGCGTTAGTTAAAAGCCGGCAAACACATGAACAACCTCTCTTCTATAGTAATCATGAATGTTCATCGGCAACGATAATCACTTCTAGCATAATGATTCCTTAAGTTTACGCGAATGTTAGACATTGAAATTCAACTACTATTACCATGTAATACATCAATGACTATTACGGATTTTATCGCTGTTTTTTATTTAATTTTTCTCCCGACATTTCGAAATTGCAGAACTTCGTGGTTACAGGGCGGACAGCACGCAGTCCGTAGTTTAATTTCACTGGTAGCATTTTTCATCACTTCTATAAAAAAAACATTAAATAACTTAAACAATTTTTAGACACACATATCATTCGCTCACATTTCCCATACCTTATATAAACAAAACTATACATAAACATTAATATCACTACTGTAATATGTATAGTTTATTCAGGCCACGAAATGAAACCCATTCCCCGGGGAGCCGCCTCGATGTCACAGTAAAGTGTCTCATTTTCCGATGACGCCGTGGTTCATTTTCGTCAATCGACCATTTGACGCGAAGGGAAAAATATCTACTAATATTTGTACGTTGCTTTTGTAGAATAAATGTAGGAATATAGGTAGCTAAAGAAGTGTAATATTATTATGATCTTGGGGGTTTTATCTTCTTAGAACAAATTTGCTTGGTTGATATCACCATTTCTCTACCATTTCTCTGTTGGAAACCCACCTAAATACTAGTGTACTATGCTGCAAAAGTGTTTAGAATTACAACAGTAGGTATAATATTATTTTCTGTATATAAAATATTTGTATAAGCTGTAGCCTTAGAGCAATGTAAACCCCAAACAGCTTATCATCATCATCATTATCAGCCACATGACGTCCACTACTGAACATAGGCCTCCCCTAAAGATTTCCAGATTATCCAAACAGCTTATACTGTGGACTAATATAACTCGTAACTATTAAACTCGTGTGCAGTTATATAACGCGGGTATCAGCACATACAGTTACGATGTAATTCATGCCTGAGCCATCGTGCAAACACTCGGGACCGCAACACTCGGCACCGCGGTGGGCGCCAACAGTCTGCGACGGCGCGGGGGGTGTGGGGAAAAGAGGAGGGGCGAGGAGGGGAGCGGCGTCGCCCTGTCTCGCGCCACCGGACCCGCCAGTTGCGCCGCAGCGTCTGCCGCGAGCATACGTCTGCGTTGCGCCCGCGTACCCACATATACACCGGGTTGATTGTGACGGTTACATAATATAACATATATTATTGACTTGCAAGGTGTAGGGAAGAGCTAGAGGTATAAGCTAAGTATGCAGACTGCTGAAAACTGACATGATTGGTCGCACTGGACAGATATTATCTAAATTAGGTGTTTTGCTGGCATCGCGTCTGTCAAGATTTGTCTTAAATATGAATCCATATTGTAAACCTATATTATAATGACGATTAGAAATTCAAGTTAGGATTACTCACAAAATTGATATTGCCCCCAAAAAAGAAGTAAAGAAATCTTTACGATATTTCAACAAATATCAATCAATGTAAATTAACAGCTTAATTATAACCAAATCTGAACTTCCAACAAAAATATAGTTTATGAACTGATTCCAAAATGTCTCACTTATAGTCTATCGCTGAATAGCATAGGTACTGGTAAGAAGTAGGAATTGTGAAAGAAGGTACATGGCGTTCTTAACTATCAGATTTTCTAAACATTACAACATATTTATGTGGTCAATAATATCATTATATTTAAGCTCATTCTTTCTAATTCTCTATTCCTACTCCCGAAGCCCTTACACTATTGCTGTGGGCTATTGACACAATCAGTTTTTGTATCAGATTAACAATTCGGTATAAATCAACAGCAATTTTAATGTAATTTTTTTGGAAAAAATTATAGCAAGTAAATCACTAATGATTAAAAATCTTGCCCTAAATGAATGCATTTCCCCGAAGACCAAGCTAAGCGGTCGAATAGCTGAGAAAATTGCGTTTAGTACATAGCTAAGTTTATATATCTTGCGGTCTGCACACAAGTATGAAAACATATCTAAGGTTTGCTAGCTAAACTTATCTTAGTTTTCGAACTGCATAATGAGGTAGATTTCCTTTCTTCTCACTTTTAATTGATGTATTGACTTTATTCCAAGACATGGCAGGATAATATGGCTTTTGTCCGTTTCGAAAATTCCATGGGTAAAATGGTTAGGTACAAAGAATACACCTGGAATACACCTAACAAAAAATTTTGACGTATGAAAGCCTAAATTAAAATTCTGCGTATAAAGAGTTTTTATTAATTCAATATCACTATAATTCACATCTCATAGAAAACGTAAAAAAATTATGAAAATTACGCTTAAAAATTTACGCGTCATTTCAAGCCGGACTGATACAAATCCGTCAATTCAGATTGGCATAGATGCATTCGTGGCGGCCATTTGCTCAAATTGGTGATGGGGTAGTAAGCACTTGGGGTTTATGCAATGAATAAATAAAATAAAATACTTTATTCATCACGTAGGCGAACATAGTTGGACTTATGATAAGTCAAGATACATTAAATTAATAATAATTATTACAACAAAAGGTCACGTAAGTATATAATACAGAATTTTTTATAGGGAGTAAAATCAATGAAAAATAAACAAATAAGCCAGTTCGGGCTGGCAGGAAATAGACTGAGAAGCCAGTCTCAATCCCCTGATGGTTATCCCGCGATTTTCTAAACTAGAAGCACGACATTCCTTTAAATTAAAAAACAATACTTAGAACTGCACTTGTTGAAACACAAGATGTTAATTGTTAAATTATATTACACACTGCTCTTCGCTGACGAAAATAGACTAAGCGGCGGTACTTATCCTGATGGACTCTTACATACAACAGGTCAACTATCTAGTACCACGAGAATCGTTCTTTAAACTATTTGTACCTAAACGATGTTATGGCCGTAAGAAGTATTCCTTCGTATGTATTCCTTCGTACAGATGTAGGTATATTATAAAGGTTAATGTGCAATGCAAATGCAATGCAATCAGCCCTCTATTATATACTGCCTACTGCTGAGCAAGGCCCCTCTACTACTGAGAGGGGTTAGGGGTTAGTCCACCACGCTGGCCTAGTGCGGGTTGGCAGACTTCACATACCCTCGAAATTCTTATGGAGAATTCTCAAGTATGTACTATGTAGGTTTCCTCACGATGTTTTCCTTCACCGTTAAAGCGAACGATAATTGATAAACAATACACACGTAACTTCGAAAAGTCACAGGTGTGTGCCTTGGGTTTTGAACCTGCGGACATTGTCTCGGCAGACCGTTCCATTCCCATCTAGGCTATCGTCCACTCAAGGTTAATGTATTTTATTTAATATAGTCTATAATTAACAAGAGTGTAAAACATTCCACGCATAGCTACCGTTCTTTCATTTCTGCCGAGCGAGAAACCATTAGTTATACTAATGGTTAGCGTCCATGAATTATGCAACAAGATACATTGCGGTGCTTTTTTTGCAAAGAATGTTCCAGCAGCTTAATATGACATTTATTTACTACGTTGCATAAATTTTTCTCCTAATAGCGATGTAGAGACCGAAAAATCATTTTTACCAAGCAGAGGTGCTGGCACTGTTGTCTAGTTTGAAGGGAACTGTAGCCAGTGCCATTATTACTCATAAAGACACTTTAATGTCTCAGGTTAACGAGTAGAATATCACACATCTATCTAAGTGTGTTATAATAAACTTTTTTCCTTCATATTTTCAAGCTACGTTTCTATCTAAGCTAATCCTTCATGTTTGTTTTATTAGTTACTTATGCAAACAATGGTGTAATAGTTTAACCGCATCAATCGAAATTAGGTTCCACTTACAATCTTTTAATAAAAAGTACAGCCTAAATAATTTATTTGTATACACGTATTTACGTGTATACTTTAATACGTTTATATTGTTGTTTTACTACTCTTTAAATAATCTTAAAGAGTCCCTTTATTGTCAGCATCTGTACATTCCAAGTCATTTGTAATTTCATTTTTATCGCTTACGTATTTCGCTTTTTTATTGCGTCTACTATAAAAGCCAAGTGAGCATAAAAACTTTGTCTACCATATCATTAACGTCTAAACGAGCTAGGATCCTTGATATTACAAATTTTCAGGCTTGTCGGTATAGCTCATTAATGTCAATGTTGATTTAACAAGATCAGAAATTTAAATGCCATTTTCAAAGCAATATCTTACCTATATAATGTAATTTCGGTTTTACATCCTTAATAAAAGTAAGGATTGTTTACTCAGTACACATTTACTCGAGCTATACAATATATCTTTAGAAAATATAACTTAAGATCCAAGTAAAAGACACCACTTTATATTCTCCGAATAAATTTGTGTAACAAAAAAGTGTCTATCTTAAACTGGACCGAAAAACTTTCCTCATTAATCCGGTGTACCAGGGTCTCAATTTACATAACGTCTTTATCCTTAATTTACTCTCATTTAGTCACGATGGCTCTATTGTTTATTCTCAGGTTTAGTTCTAGAAAAGAAACACTTCCACCAGATTGGTTTTCATAAGTTGTATTAGTTGCAATAAACATTGCTTTAGTTGATTTTAAAGACTAAAAACTGCAACTGCTTTGACATTTTAATAGGATCTAGCTATAGATCTAGGAATAGCTACTAAACGTGTTCTTATCTTAATTAAAAGAAAATACAATTTTATATAAATTGGTTTATTTTTGGAATCAATTAAACGAAGTCATATTGGGCAAAGACTAATATGAAGATCAAAGAAAATAATAAAATGATGCAAGTTCTGTAAGTCGATCGACTTTCGGTTATTGTACATTAAGTATAAGGGCTTTTAGATTTTCGATTATCAGGTTCAATGAAAATTGCTTCAATTTAGAGCTTCATTTGAATATAGTATAAAAATCTTATATCACTGAAAAATTTTGCGTTATTCATTCCAATTTTTGGAAGCGTATGAGATCGGTATGATTTGCTTGCTTTAATAACTTACTGTTTATACGGTAGTGTATGACCCACCACAACGCTACCATAACTCTAGCTCTATATGTCACTTATAGGGGTGAATCCATTTACGCAAGTTGGAATATCAAAATCCATTGGTTTGATATTTTAGTTCAAATCGTTGTATAGTTGGCTGTATTGGTTAAATGGTGATATAACTACGGATATTAAATATTATTCGAAATTTAAAAAAAAACTACTGCGGTTTTTAAGCAAAGGAATTCTTATGTACAGGCTTATAAAAAGTATATAAGCCGTAAAAAGAAATGTTATTCAATGTCGCCTAAGCCTCTGCTGACCTTTACTAAGCTATTTTACGGCCATGACTATATAGGAGTCCCAAAACTGTCAAATTCTATGAAAGCCACATAAAAAGTAATATTTCATCCTTTCAGATCCTAGTTTGGTCTTATGCTGTACGATAAATTACTTTGGCGTGATAGATCACTGAGTTATAAGATGGAAGCATGCCATAATTTATGTAGTACATTATGAATTTATGTTTTGTTTACTACATTTCCTTTTTTCGATGTTAGAAATTTTGGGCTCATGCGAACCTCTTAAAAGAAATCCGGGTTCTTAGCTTTTAGAGTGCGACAGCTCTGGTGTTAAGAGGTTAAATGTTCTTTTAAATATGGAGTCGGTCAGGGACTGTCGTGGTTTTTGGATTCTTAGGATTATAGATATTCAAGTTGATGAAGAAAGATCTTCTACGACTCTTTGAGTATTTCAAGCCCGCTAAACATTTTTTTTAATTTTACATTATTCTCACAAACACACTAAGTAATAAGCTAATGACGATTTGATACTTGGGTATTTTAATGGATATATTTTTTTTTAACTAAAATTAATAAAAATATCAGTGATAGCATCATACTTGTGTTTTTACTTTTCACTGTGAACACACAATATACATCTATACTTACTAATATATAAAGCTGAAGAGTTTGTTTGTTTGTTTGAACGCGCTAATCTCAGGAACTACTGGACCGATTTTGAAAATTCTTCTCTAATAGGAAGCTACATTACTCCTGAGTGCTATAGGATACTTTTTATCCCGGAAAACTTCCACGCGGGCGAAGCCGCGCGCAATGCTAGTTGCCTATAAAGATAAAATAAAAAAGATCATGCACATAAATTTTCCTGTTTCGTTCGCTCTTGGAAAAACGATAAATATAGTAATTTTATTTCTTTCGGAATATACTGCGGTGAACCCACATGGAAAGGGTAGAAAGAACACGTTGTCTACTATAACTTGTGGCACGGGCAGGTATTTTAATCTCAACTTATTTATAAATTAACCTTCGTTTGAAGCATTGTGCTGATAGCAGTAGGGGTGGGGGGGTTCCTAATAGAGTACCGCCCCGGATGCCAACCCATGCTACGCCGCCACTGGCTGATAGATTTTACTGCAACATGAAAGAATCAGTTTGATCTGGGTGATACCGCTGTAGGTTTTCCGGGTCGGGCAAATTGGTAATGAGGTTTTTTGCTCATTATCAAACCGGAGTCAGGATTTTGTGCCCAATATGGCGAGAGGCTCCGCTGCCTATCACATGGGACGGAAAATAATTGGCGTTATAACGCATATAATATAATATAATATATTGGCGCCCTAATTACACCTCTGCCTACCCTTTTGGAACTAAAGGCGTGTTGTGTGTTAGTTTGCTTTGGTACCACAGAAGCATGCATAAGGTGGCAGTTATGTTTATGCATTGAGAATTTTTACTCTTTTCCCTTACTAATCCATTCCTTCTTATGCATCTGCACAGGAATGGGAGTTAAGATCTCCCATTCGTGTGGTTGTCTTATTACGTATTGGCGATCACTTACCATCAACTCTCAGACTACACAACAAGTGATCCAGCTGTTATTTTACAAATCTATTATCAATTACACATTATCGGGAACTATTTTACTTTTATTTCTTTTGTATTACTAAAATCAATCTTTTCAATGGTATTAAAGCATGTTCTCAGTAATGGTTTAATATTAGAATCGAATGGTATTATAACATTATTATAATATTACAATGGAATTTCAAAATTATTACAATTCTGCTGCCAAACCCTTGTCACTAATCAGATTACTTTGTCGTTTTATAATTCACGTTGGCTGATCCTATCATAAATATTGAACTGAAATGGCAAAGTTTTGATCCTTTTTGGTCTGAAGTTAGAAAACTTTATTTGAAGGTTGATCCCCAGCTTCGTTTCTGTGCGTGCCCTTTACTTAATTTAAATCTATATTTACAATATCTATACTATAATATTATAAAGCTGAAGAGTTTGTTTGTTTGTTTGTTTGAACGCGCTAATCTCAAGAACTACTGGACATATTTTGAAAATTCTTTCACCAATAGGAAGCTACATTACTCTTGAGTGCTATAGGCTATAAACTGTTTTTGAATAAGAGCGTATGTCTTTTGGCGTTAGGCACGCTGTAATTGATGAAAAATTATAAGTCTACATCTATTGAAATTTATCAAATGAATGGGTAAGATCTAAAAGAAATATCTTTTAATAAGAATATAAGTCGCTTCTAGACATAGACATCGCAGGACACAAAAAAATGTCTTAAAACAATCTATCAGATTTCTTTATTAAATGTATGTTCAAATTAAATGGTAAAAAAGATGTCGATATTCGATGCCAATACTGAAAGTTAGATATCAAATGATTGAATAGATCTACTTGATTAGTTGTTGAATTTATATGGGCAGCATCCATGATTCATATTACGTCACTTTGAGTGATTGTTAACACGAACAAAACTAATTTTATAATCGAGAATGTATACACACTCCCTTTTATGATACCTACATAAAATATCAGTGGAGAAGATCACTTAGTTATTTAAACAATCGCAATTCCGAGAGAAAATATAAAAAGCCATAGAGCCGTAGATGAGTAGAAGAAAGATTAGTAGAAAATAGGGTTTTGTTGAGCCTTCAGCAAACTCTTTGAGCACCTAAACAGCAATAGTAAACCTGAATTTCCAGTCGGTTATCTGTAAAACACTGTAACTTAACTAATCCAAACGAGTTGGTTCGTTCCTGCTGAAGGTGAAATTGTTTACAATATTGCTTAAGAGCTTACAATAACTGGTACAAATAGCCTCTACCGAGTTCTCATCTCGTGTAATCGCTTCGTATATTTCAGATGTCCGTTCAATTGCAAATGTCTGCCCAAACATATTGGTGATTTCGGATATTGGAGCCGACTCCCGTCCACTCTCGATTGATTAATAATTCATGTCGAATGAAAACGTTACATATTGTACAAATGTTTTCATATCTATTGTTAGCATTGATGTAGGGTTTTTTAATACATCAATGATTGTTAGCTTAGTTTTCAGTTTAATCAAATATAAGGTTATTGACCAAACAGTTTTATTGTATCATTATGTGTTGTACCATTATCATTGTCTGTCTTGCGGTGGCGTCGTGTGCCGTGTCGTTCACTTCCTTGCAACATGGTTGAGGAGGCTGATGGCTGGCACATGCGTCATACTCGTGAACGGGTGCTGCTTGTGTGAATATTAAAATCACGTAAACCTTAGGCTTAGCGGTAATGGAGCATAGTGCCGGCCTCGAGTTCGATCTCAGGCAACTGCGGAGTTTTCGGGGTTGAGAGTGACCATGATACATGTATTGGCAAATATTAAAATTTAATAATCCCCCGTTTTTTACTTTCATTCTGCAATAAACGGTTCTATTCTATTCTAAAAAATGCATACCTAGCTCCTAAGAATTCTTCATAAAATTAGGTATCTAAAGTAATACAGTCAATCCAAATTATGCCGGCGTAATAAACAAAAGGCGTAATCCTTCTCAATCGTGACATCTGATAATTAAATACGAAATAAGCTAAATTACAGTAGCATTGCTAGTACAAATTACAAGCTTCATGTTATCCATGCTAACATAATCCGAGAATTTCAAAAACTGAATTCAACATTTGCACCGAAAATAACATTTCAATTTGATAGGAATTTATTGAACCGTGTTACTCCGCAATTTGAGCCGCAACGTGATTGGACGAGTTTTATTCGCGAAAGTTTCAAATTAATTGGTTGTTAAACTAAACAACTTATGAAGGCTGGATCTATTTGTGGTTGGAAACCTTACAACGCTGCCAACTATCCAATTTAATAACTGTAATAAAATATGAGTTGTTTTGGGTCAAATCAACATGAACTTAGTGGGTAACCCAGTAGTCGAAGGGGTCTATACATAACCAGTTAGTGATGCAGATGTTTGAACTTATGTGTTACTAGCTTTTGTTCGCGGTTTCGCTCACGTGAAAGAGTTTTTCGGGATCCCGAATGGGCCATGACGTCACCTGTCAAAAACGCGAAAATAGTTTTTATTACCTACCAATAACGTTATAGATTAAAAAAATGCAGTGTTGCCAGAAATACGATAGCTGAAAGATTAAAAGTCCTGTTACGTATATATTATTATTTTCCCGGGATAAAGTAGTCTATGTCCCAGGTTTAAAAACTATCTCTATACAAAATTTCATCGAAATCCTTCCGGTATTTTTTGAGTCGCGATCAGAAAGACATACAGACCTGGCTAGGGGACTTTGTTTTATAATTATGAAAAGATGTTTGGATGAAGTGACAAGGGGCGAGTCTGCTGCCATATTGGGTTGATATACCGCATTGAGTACTTAGCTGTCAAAATTTTATAGTTGAAAATCTATATGCGCTTCTTTAGGATCTTCATATTTCCCAATCATATTGTCATAGAACTTAACATTAACGTTTTACAGCCAAAAATATTTGTCATAGTTATACAATGTTTGTCTCGCTTCCTCTAACATTTAAAGTCACTCGACATAGCAAGATAAAACGCCGTACAGGGCTACAACCACAGAATAAATAACTTCAAACAGTCATATTATACAACGTTCATTAGTAAGGCAGTACTGCTATCTTTTAAACAATACGCGAATGTGATTGGCAATAAAATCAGTGTGACCAATCAAACCGCACTGACATGACAGACGCAGAATAATGTTTGCGGCTGCTGGAATTAATTACACGTTCTATTCGCTATATTGTAGTATCAAAATCTATCATAGTCGTTTTGTATGACAGCCCGTACTCCCGTAGGTAAACATGTACTTTTGATTACTGTAGTAAGCGGTTGTATAAAAATCTTTTATTCATTACTTGATGCGTCAATTTGAATCGTATTCCTGAGACCATACCACCATCCCATAACAGCCCTGTATTATATACTGCCCACTGCTGAGCACGGGCCTCCTCTACTACTGAGAGGGTTTAGGCCTTAGTCTACCACGCTGTTGGCAGACTTCACATACCTACCGAAATTCAGAGAACTTCTCAGGTATCTGGGCTTCCTCACGATGAAATTCTTGATACATTCGATGCTATATTGCATTGTCGTTCGAACCGCATCACAACTGAGCTTGCATATTGTTGGGGTCTGAAATAAACCAGATAGCTATCTAGATAAAACAGAAAGATGTCTGCACCCCGCCGTATAACTCCAAAACGCAGACTATTCGCATACCTAGTCCAGTAGAGTGAATGCAGTCGTACGAATTTGATAAAACTGCCCCTCGTTCATGACTCCGGACACGCGCGGGATTAAGCGACGAGTGCTCCTGGAATGAATATCGAGGGATTCAGTGTTTTCGATACAGGCGAAATACTGCGAATTTTGAACTCGGCGGTATTGTGTAATATTGGTCGTTTTTCATTGGAATCTCGTTTTGAATATGAAACGAGCAGAGCTCATTTTATATTGTAGGTAGGTTAAGAGGTTTCTGGAAATTTTAGAGGGAAAACGTGATGAAAATTTTATATTATTTGGGTCTATTTGAAATTTTATAATAAGTGTATAATGTTAATCTTAATGTTATGTACTTACTTTATTACTTTTCAAAAGCTTGTAAAGTATGGACGCGTACTAATATTAAAAAAATATATAGTAAAGAAATATGTTAGAGTTTATCACGTGGGCTGAAAACATTTCCAAGAGTTATTCTTTTCTGTAAGTAATTCCACTAATGGATACGGCGCACATATTTTTGTAGTTCTGGCAAAAACAAACCATTAATCTTAGGAAAAATAAAATCCTTTTAGAAAAATACTTGTGCCTTGTAAAGCTAGACATCAATTTTCCCACCTACGCCTTTATAGGGCAGACTTTTAGACACAAATAGAAAAACCGGTGAGCAAACTGTCGTCCCATGTCAATGGCAAATGTTTGCATTAGAAATACTTTTGGAGTATTCCAAGCTTTACCTTTCTGCAAATATTTGCGCACGGCTTTGGATTGAGGCGTATGTTCGTAAAAGTATTTTTAAGAAAAGGATTGTCAACATTCATTTGAAAAAATATTAAGACAAATTTGGTTTTAGGCATTCTAGAAGTTCCTGAAAGAATTTGATAGAGTAGTTACTTAGGACAATAATTATAATTTATTTACATGTTTACAATTGCAATAGGGTAGTTGCTATACCATTGAATGTCTTTGGGTAGATGACTGTTTTTTATTAAATTAATTTATCAAAACTGTATGCCATTCAAAAGGTAACACATTTTTTCAAAATTAGCGCAATAATAAGTTACTCAAATTTGGTAGAAGGGGTAATTGTCAATTAACAGTAATATCAGACTATGACGTCACCAAGTGTCACCGGCCATAACGCAGCGTGTGTCCTAAAGAGATAGCGCGATATCCCCACACGCCCTCACTTTTACTCATGACAATATTTCAAATATGAATAACTGCTTTATTTTTCAACCATTTCTTATGCTGATTTTACGGAAGAATTTCTTATTCGTATTATTTTCTGTTACATATAAAATAATGTACAAAATAGGACATAGGAAACTACCATATAAATTAATACCTTATATGTTTTGTTATTGAAAAAATGTCTTATTTTTTTTATATTTCACCAAATATATTTTTGGAAATACATATTAATATTATTGTGTATTTAAGTTAAAACTGGAAAGTAGTTGCGGTCGACTCTGTGGGCATGCTAACGTTTGCGGTAACGAAATGAACATCAGCTCACACGAACAGGTTAATTATCAAACCAAACTACCTACTAAAATTTGAGTTTAAATATCTTGAATACTGTACTTACTTTTTTATGTAAATGGCTTGTAATTAGAAATTTTCACCTCTTATACTAAAGCAAAAAGATTAGAGGTTAGACCACAATGCAACATTGTTAAATAGGGATACGTGGATCTTTAAATGTATTTCTAGAAATAGATCTTCCATAGCTTCATGATTTGATGGGCTAGACCAGCTAAATACAACCTGCGCTTCGCCGAGCTACTGCAAATGGACCACCTGACTTCAAAAATTTCACAAAAACTAAACAAACTTTACCGACGAACATTCGAGCTGTATGCTGACCTTATAAGAAATCATTCAGTTAATTGGGAATTATTTTTATTCAAATAAATTTTAATTACGTTTTTAGACACTTATTAGGACAATGAATTAACGTTGATGCCCGAGGCGCTATAACTAAGACGCCTTTAGGGCCCGTATAATATAAGGCTGAGTACGGCGGAGTTAGACCGTAACGCACCACGTTGGATTAATGAGGGTTCAGGGATCTCCAGAGCAACGCCCTTTACCGAACTGTTTTTTTTTTATTTTTATTTATTTTAAGAAGGCTTACAGACTAATGAACAAAGTAAATATACAATATCAATCAATTTTAGTGCAGCTAGTTTGAGATTGAAAGTATTGAAAGTACGTTCTATTATAAATAATGGTCTATAAAATTAGATTCACAAGCTGTTTTCATAAAATGACGCTAATCATAATAATTGCACCGATAAACAAATTTATTCCTTCCATAACAATAAGAACGGTTTATGTAATAGGAAATGTTAAACGCAGAGAGCTTTTGCATTTCCCTTCACGAAATTCTTACTATTAAAACATAATGGTGATTGATAATAACAATTAACTGCTAAGTAGTCCAATAACCACAAACATAAATGCATTTCCTTTCAACGCAAGGGAATCATCCAGTTATTTTGAAGTCGTACAAGTCTATTGCTTGTGTGTTTTCATTGAAGTTCATTGTAACAATTGTTCAATGAATTCGATTTCCATTAACCATCGGGCGAAATTATTTAATTCCATTAGAAGAGGAATTGTTTTCTTTTCATCACACTGAACTATTAACAAACCTTTTAACATTATCAATCTTCGTTCTCTTTTACTGTTATATTATTTGACGCAAGGGAGAAGGTAAAAAAAGTGGTTAGTTAAAACTTAACACTGACATATAACGTTTATTAGTATGGAGATAAATGCCTACGAACACAAATAATCGTTGAGAATAAGAACCTTAGATTGCTAATACTGCAGATTGGTCCGTCACGGAATGATAGCTCTAAAAATGAAACATAAGATTATCCACCACATGTGTTAGACAAAGACGCATATCGCCTTTTTAGTCCCATTCGGCGTGTGTGGTTATTATTCAATGGACACACTTTAAAGTGTGAAAAAATATTCAGATAAGTAATCGTGATAATTATTGTTTTTAAGTAAACACTGCGAATGGCCGAGACAATGTCCGGAGGTTCAAAACCCAAGGCACACACCTCTGACTTTTCGAAGTTATGTGTGTATTGTTTATCAATTATCGTTCGCTATAACGGTGAAGGAAAACGTCGTAAGGAAACCTACATACCTGAGAATTGTCGATAAGAATTTCGAGGGTATGTGAAGTCTACCAATCCGCACTAGGCCAGCGTGGTGGACTAAGGCCTAAACCCTCTCAGTAGTAGAGGAGGCCCGTGCTCAGCAGTGGGCAGTGTGTAATATAGGGCTGGTATATTATACTGCGACTGGTACGTGCAACAATGGTAGGACCTAGTGTTTGGGTGTAAAAGCATCAAAAAGCTGCAACTCTCTCTCTTACCTCAGGCGCGCGATTAATTTCTCTTGGTATAACTCTATGATAAGAAGGTAGAAAATCAATGAAGAAATAACTAATCACAATAGGTAGCCAGTAACCTGATATTAGCAGGTGCCCTAATGAGAGTGCAAACAGGTCGGGCCGGCGACGGAGCTATCGACCCGTCTGCGAGCATGGCGTTCTGCCAACAGCCAGGTTTTACCCCGGGTCACGCCAGACACTAGTCACTCACGCTCTGATTGAGACGTGACACTGTAACTGAAAAGTCTGATACGTTTTGGTTTAAAATTCCGTGCTTAGTTTTAGTGTTATGAATTTCATAAAATTATGAGAAATAACTAAAGAAGTTAGTAATTAGTATTCAAATAGTAATAGTTAACACACCAGCTAATACAACTAAATGTTTAATATAAATACAAATGTATTTTAGTAACTGCGGATTGTAGTTCGCTGTGCGGAATCTATGGTCTCTACGAATTCCTTGATATATTATGTAGAATGGGAGTAAGTTAAAAAAATAAGTTACTCAGTCTACGAAGATATATAAAATATGAACCCACACTTCTTAAGAACACTTTAAAGCTAGCAAGCAGTTTGAAACAAACTCCGCTTAGTTTTTACGAACAAACTTTACTACCGTTGCTGCTCTCCATTTTTAAACTCAAATGTTCAAAGTGCGAAGTCAATTTTCTTTGTCCTTTTTCGCTGTTGTCTATTTTGTTCCACAAAGCAACAGCTAACATGAAACTCGACGAAATCAGGTCACATTAGAAATTTAATTCCGATAAAACTGCACACCGTTGTCATATTATTCAACGTGTATATAAAATTTCATTTTGTTGCGAGTATTTCAATAAAACTTTACTACGTTGGGGAATCTAATTTATACACGATTTTCAATTATTGTTACATACTTTTCCTGTGTTAGTATAATATTACCATACCATAACCATACCAGCCCTGTATTATATACTCCCCACTGCTGAGCACGAGCCTCCTCTACAACTGAGAGGTTTAAGGCCTTAGTCCACCACGCTGGCCTAGTGCGGGTTGGCGGACTTCACATACCTTCGAAACTCAGAGAACTCTCATGTATGCAGGTTTCCTCACGATGTTTTCCTTCACCGTTAAAGCGAGAGATAATTCACAAAGAATACACAATAGTATAATGTTAACGTGGAATTTAATCATAATGCTTGCTACAACATTGCCTATTACACTATATACAGTCATGTAGATAATTGGGCTACAACATTCAATAGCGCAACTCTATTTTTGGGATAACTATCGAGCTCGCTGGAATTTCACTTAAGCCTTTCCAAGCAGTTGCTTTACAAAAGCAACTTAAATTTCAAACTATATATAACCAGTGACCCCAAGTCATTAAGTGCTTTTGGATGTACTTTAGATATATAATATTTACAGAAAGAAACTGACTTTACTATTTTATTCATAAAAATAAACTTTTATGAGAAACTAAAAAAGAAGTGTAATAAAAGAACTGCAATGTTAGATAATATACTGGCTGAACTCTCGTTCCTTTGAAAATAAAACAACACGCTGATGTATTTTTGCCAGTCATTGGCTAAATGCCAAGCAGGTTCATGCAATTCTGATGTGTCTAGATGTGGTTATCAACAAAGTTGCAGACTCTGTTCTTTGTTTTAACTATATTAAAGTACTGCAAAAATGCGTCACGTACTTAATTGAAACTTTGTGGTAAGGTTCTGATTTATCATCATCAGCCACATGACGTCCACTGCTGAACATAGGCCTCCCCTAAAGATTTCCAGACAGAAAGGTTCTGATTCAGCAACCTTTAAAATTCAAGTTTGTACAATTTCATTTTTATTGATTAACGTTCAAATTATACTTCTCAATAATGTATTCAGCATATTTTGTTATTTATTCAGCATTTCATAGAAGGAAGTCTTTCAATTTTATTGAAAATCATGAAATTTTAAAGTGTCACTCAACTTTAAAATTGGACTACGCAGCATTTTTATATTGATATTTGATTCTAATATATAGCTGTTCTTCGAGTGACCTCGATAAAAATGCGGTGCTTTTATGTGTCCATCACTGTTACTTCGCTAAAAAAACAATTCATTAATCATGTTTTTCAATAAAAGTCTCGTGTTCTCGTTAAAAAAATGTATCCCAGAATTTTTAATTTTCTCAGCGCCATTATTTCGCAACAAAGCATCCACGTCCCACACACGTTTCACCACCATTTTCAGTTTTCCCGTTATTATTCTCTCGCGGTCAATGGTCGCTTTGTTAGACGGGATATTTGCTCCCCTGGCTTTGCACTAAGCCGTCGGGAATAGTCTTTTATTGCTACTCTTAAAACAATGTACCATATCAGTGGTTTTTCGTTACTAATGAACGATACAGACTTTATTGAAAGCAAATTTTTTGGAAGCAGTTCATTTATGCGTAATGTTTATTCAAATTAGTATTTTGTTCATACACGAGGAAATTTATAGATTTATAAACAAGAAATTTCAAATTAATATATTCTGGAAGCTTGTGATCCTAATTATTTTTGAACAAATGTTTTACCGTTGAAAATTATCCCAATACAATAATGTATCTACTTATCTGTAAAAGAGTATAGTTGTGTCCAGTCGAAGGTTGTTCTTATATCTGAAAATTATAATATGTCTATGTCGCATCGCAATTTATAGTAATTAACAGCAAAAATAGTAGGTAGACAATTCTATGTAACTCTAACAGATCATTTCCAGATGTGTGATATGAACTAATCATGGAAATAAACAGTACATGACAGCATAATAAAAGTGTTGTAACTTTCTTTGTGACTATATCGTTAATTGTCGGCAAAGTTCTTAAGTGTTATAAACTCGTGAGTGTTCGGAGGGAGCCGAGAGGAGACGAGTGGAGTTGGGTTGTAAGATGGAAGATGCTGCCAATCAGGGTAAATACAGGTGAGTTGTTAATACTGGTCTTATAAAACAGGTAACTAAGGAATGAGCTGGTAAGTGTTTAATAGAAATGGTGAAGAAGAAGCAGATCATGAAGAGGCTGACAATAGATAGGTGGCGGGAACAAGATAACCTAAATCGTTGCTCTGACATGGTAGGTGGAAGAAAATGGTGATTATATAGATCGCTACGTATTAATTGCTGATGGTTTTGGGATACTGGTAATGTGAAATTATTCAAGATAATCTGATCTTTCTCCTCCATTGCGTTCCCAGATATTAGAATAGTTAAAATTTTAAAGAGTGCCTGAGTAGATAGATAAGATAGGTATATCTTGAGGTTTCTTTTTCACTAAAGATACCACCACATACCTACCTATGTGGGATTTTGACGTACATCCGTAGCTTAGAAATATCGCACATTTTTTAGGGAAAGACAGGATAATCGTCTTGATATATCTTATCTACTAACAGGTACGGTGGAGTAACTTTCCCGTGCCCATATAAATAGAATAAATCCTAAGTTTTTCATACCTACTTGCTGAATCAAAATCAAGTTTGGATTACAAATGCAGGTAGGTGTGGTTGTGTGTTATTCACTTCACCAATAGCAAGTCTAGCATCGGAAACATTACCTATCTTATTTATCACATGGGTTCAAGCTATTTCAGGGTCCGATAAGCGTCGTCAGTCTAAAACGCTGTACAATAAACATCAAGGTCTTTATTAAGGCCGCAGTTAAGTTCGGGGTCTCAATATCAGGCACGCTTAGTTTCGCAAGGGCTGCTTTGCAGTAAAGTCTTGCATAAGCCTCAATTTTAGCTTCTACAAGTCTTTAGTTCCAAAACACTGAAGAGAATTGATAGACAACTTAACTCGGTTTTAAAATTTATTCCGAATCAAAGTGCTGGGTAGGTTAAAATACAAAAACAATAATAATGTTGTTCGTCAGTTCTATTGGTGTATGATGTTATGTTGTTCATGCTGTGACAACGTGAATCTGTGATGCAGTGGTGATAGATTCGGTCACATCTCGCTGATGAAATGCAGCTTCGCGCATATATATGAATCCCCACTGAAATCAAGTAAGGATTACGGCCAACTGTACAAAGAACCCTGGTTGAAGTAGAACGTAGAAATTATTTTAAAATTTAGAGCAATAGTCCAACACTACTAGACGCCCTTAACTTTTACAAATTAAATATCTCAAATACTAAGTAAAATTCTATATTTATGAAGTAGATTTCTGCAGAGATTTTTTATGAAGAGATCGAAGTTGTCTTCAATTTTACAATAGAATATTTTACGAACTGAATATTTTTTTCCACGTAAACGTCGTGTTGCTATATTATTAATGGCTATATGAATGAGGAACTGTGTTTCTGTGTTTGTACGTCTGTTGCTATGATACGTTTGATTCAATTTTAATACGGAGAATTCTGTTATAGCATGTCTCATATGCACTGCTTGCGGCTCAGCTAGTATTAACGCTTATTAC
Source organism: Sphinx pinastri (assembly GCA_947568825.1). Classification (NCBI taxonomy): domain Eukaryota; kingdom Metazoa; phylum Arthropoda; class Insecta; order Lepidoptera; family Sphingidae; genus Sphinx; species Sphinx pinastri. The sequence continues at coordinate 2,817,969 of OX387617.1, forward strand.
CGGTATGAAAGTATATGACTCAAGATAATGTCACTCAATGTAACTTCATGTAAATGGAAGTTTTTTTCCTAAATCGGTTAAGTGGTTTTCGAGTTTCATTAAAAGTTTCAACTCCTATTTTAAGTCTTTAAGGGGTAAATTTCTAATAATCCCTTCGTGGACGATAGCCTAGTTGGGAATGGAATGGTCTGCCGAGGCAATGTCCGGAGGTTCAAAACCAAAGGCACACACCTCTGACTTTTCGAAGTTACGTGTGTATTGTTTGTTAATTATCGTTCACTTTAACGGTGAAGGAAAACATCGTGAGGAAACCTACATACCTGAGAATTCTCCATAAGAATTTCGAGGGTGTGTGAAGTCTGCCAACCCGCACTAGGCCAGCGTGGTGGACTAAGGCCTAACCTTCTCAGTAGTAGAGGAGGCCCGTGCTCAGTAGTGGGCAGTATATAAATACAGGGCTGATTGCAATGTTGATTGCAAGGATTGCAATCAACATTGCAATCCTTTCGTAGATACTTACGTCATTTCATCATCATCATCAGCCACATGACGTCCACTGCTGAACATGGGCCTCCCCTAAAGATTTCCAGACGGACCTGTCAAAAGCGGCCCGCATCCAGCGTGTTCCTGCAACCTTTATCAAGTCGTCTGTCCACCTTGCAGGTGGACGGCCGACGCTGCGCTTGCTAGTACGTGGCCTCCACTCGAGAACCTTTTTGCCCCATCTGCTGTCAGCTCTTCGAACTACGTGCCCTGCCCACTGCCACTTCAGCTTGCTAATTCACTGGGCTATGTCAGTGACATTGACTTACGTCATTTAAGGAACCTTTTTGCAAAATTTCATGCTTCTAAACCCATCGGTTTCAGCTTTGCGTTGTTGGATCAGTAAGTCATAGAAGATACATTTATAGTGAAGCGAATCTGTATTAAAGTTTATTATCAATACGATTTTCTGAAGCAGCAGGAAGAAATAACGGACAATACATGAACATAATGTTTTAATTTTAGTGATGATCTGTTTTTATTCCACTGGACAATACCATCTTCTCATTTTTTGTAGTTATCAAAGCTTCATCTATTAGCGAGCAAGGTTCTACTAATGCAGATGAGGTTAGATTAGGTACATCCCATTAAAATCAGTAGAGCTCCAAAATAAGTGACATATAAGTTAGTTTTAATTATGATACGGTTTTTTTTTCATTTCTTTCTGTTGCAAGCGACAACATATTACTATTCTAAAAGCTCGCCCGCACTGTGAACAGCCTTCGTTCTTAGTTTGTACGGGTTTTCCATAATAACTGCTGCAATGTAGTTTGTTATTAGTCATCCGCGTTTCTATTTCACACGACACAAGTAAGGAAATTCCATATGAATTTATTTCGCAGACCGAACAGTAAATTAAAATACAATAAGATTATTAAAAAGATGAAAAGCCACAATGATCATTGTTAATTCTCGGCTTATACTTAAACAAAAGACTAATGCTAAACACAATGCCAATCTCGGAGCTTAAATAATGCGTCGCGTCGTTAGAAAACTTTCTGAAAGGACTGCTCAGTTAACTTTGACATTTTGGCTGGAATATTATATTTTTTACAATCCCTGGGTGCCTTTGATTCTGTCAAGGTTGAGTGAACTTATTGATCTCAAGCCGGACGGCCGTTTAAAATAAATACGCAGCAATCTCTCGTATTTACGAATATAGGATAACACTTCTTTATTTTTTATTACCATAGCACACGTTTATAATCGTGTAGTCAAAAACTGCAACATTATTGAAAAATCAGTGTATGGGGCTAAAAAAGTAATAAAATTATGGCTTACGACACTTACTCATGAGGATACTGAAGATCTTATAAATATTAAATCCTGAAACTTATACTTCATTAATGGCAAATTAAACATAATATTTTTTTCTACTTATCTTATTTCAACACTATTTTTATTTATTTATGTTTACTATTAGCTATACCTATATTACAAACTTATTATTCAAGTATGCATATTTATATACTTATAGATACATAATTTATATATCAGTATAAAATTAATTTTGTGATAAGAGCACAATTGACACTGTACTTAACCTAGTTGCCTACAGGTGTAGGCAACTAGGCTAAGATTATATTTGGGTCTTCACGATATAGGCTTGCCTAGTGTGAAGACCATAGAATATTACCACTGTAAATTTTATCTTTCGTAAATAAATATATTTTCATTTTCATACCAGTCCTGTATTATATACTGCCCACTGCTGAGCACGGGCCTCCTCTACAAATGAGAGGGTTTAGCCTTTAGTCCACCACGCTGGCCTAGTGCGGGTTAGCAGACTTCACATACCTTCGAAATTCATATCTAACATCTCAGGTATGTAGGTTTCCTCACGATGGTTTTCCTTCACCGTTAAAGCGAACTATAATTCAAAGCTATATTCATATGTTTTAAACATTCCAAATGTGTTGTTAGTCCGAAGTTTTGAAATCTCATTGGCCAAGTTTGCTTTTCCACTGCCCTCCGAACTTCGTAATTAGGAGGGTAAAGACGGAGGGCACGCAAATGGGTCTCTGAGTAAATATAATAAAACTGCTCACAATTTGGAACAGAGCAATAATACTAATAAAATGTATGAAATAGTAGATAATGTTGAAACCTTTTTCTTTGTAATTTATATTGCTATGAGAATACTGTTAGAAACTGAAGCGATTTTGATTTAAATAAAAACCATTTATCACTGGTCACTGATTTTACATTATAAACACATTTAACAAAATACTTTTACAAAGATAAACAACAACAACAACAACCAACCGACCAGCACGAAAGTCAATGATCAACTTACTCAACTGCCACTAAGACTACGACTGAGACCGACTGCGAGACTGAGCGCGAATGAGACTGCACATCTTTTTTTTTTTTTTTTTGTCCTGACTATTCTGCCAGTAGCCTGACGAGGGTCGGCTTTTCTGGCCACACCGGTCTTTAGGGTGAACGCTGACGCGCTCGCAACCCTGAAGACTGCACATCGATACGGCACCCTTTTTATACACCCAACTGCCACTTCCACTTTTAGTTTGACATTTCGACTGGTTTTCATAACTTGTCAGTACGCTACAAATACCCTCACAAAACTTTTATCCTAAAAATACTAATATAATAAAGAGGAAGAAAATTTATGTTTGTAATGAATAAACTCAAAAATGACAGTACCGATTTCAAAAATTCTTTCACCACTAGAATGCTTCATTATCCCTGAGTAGCATAGGCTAATTTTTATTCCGGGAAAAAATAAAAAGGGACTTTTATCCGGGAAAACTTTTTCACTCATGCAGAGCCGCGGGAAAAAGCTAATGATAATATAAAGCCGAAGAGATAGGTTTCCTTGTTTGCTCAAAGGCAATAAAGTATCTTGCAGAATAATCTTCACTCTTATTTATAGTTAGATTTTAATATTTTCATTTCAGAGATTGCTGCCTTGGTAGTATAGTTGTATTAAGGTATCTACGATTGCAGTGCTGAGGTTTGGCAAAGTGATATTAGGTTTTTCTTCTCAATATCAGCCCGGAATCTGGAATTTGTGCTCAATACGGCGTTGAGCTCGTCCCCTATCACATATTGGGGCGGAATACGCACGGTGAAAAGTGGGTACACTAGTTGTGCCTCGGCCTACCCCTTCGGGGATAAAAGGCGTGAGTGTGTGTGTGTGTGTGTGTGTCATTTTTTTTTTTTTTTTTTTTTTATCCGGGCACGGCAAAGTGACTGCACCTCGCCTGATGGTAAGCGCGATGCCGTCCAGAAAGAGTATCGAATGGCAGTCGATGGTTATCTAATGCCACTCGACACAATCATGCCGGCCTACTAAGCTGCTTCTTCACGTTACGGCGGAAGGACCCAGGATTATAGGAAGGAGGGAACACGTGCGCCGGCAAACTATTCCAAAGCCTGATGGTGCGGCAAAGAAAAGATTTAGCGATTTCAGAGATTAATATAATTAATCAAAGCTTACTTCATTGTTAAGTCTTCTATTGTTATCCATTGACTTTTCAGATCCTGTCCGTTGTTTTCTTGACAATAGATTCTATCATCTCCTCATCTAATTAATACTCAAAGCGTCTGACCATCTATAAATTAACTTTATGATTTCAAATAAGTGTGTTTGTCAGAATTGAATTACATTCTCAGTGGCATTTGGTTAAAGGAGAAACATAAATTCAAAGAATTTAAAAACTACAGTCATTTTACAATGGCAGGACAAATAACTATCTGCAACGCCACTAAATATTATGAAAACAGACCGTCTTCGTAGTGGCTCTATTAGTTTGGTACGTGCTTCCACCCATAGGGAACTGCGAAAGTAATTGTGTTGGACGGTCCGAAGTGAATTTTAAACATATCCACGTTCGCCGAGAATCCAATTGGGAACTCCAATGGGCAGACACTCATAAATCTAGAAAGGGATTCATTCGTTCCAGTAAACAAAAACATTTATATTTTGAAAAAATATTTTTATGTCAAATGCGTTGTTTTTGTTTAGAAAAAAGTAATTATAATAAATGGTGTCGGAGGAACTACTGATTATTTTGATTCTTTCAAAGTCCTAAGTATTTTTTGTTGAAAAGAGATCACTGTTTTAAAGAGTTTGTAAGGAAGAATCCCTTTTAAATTACGTCCCTTTTCTTAAAGATCAGATGGAAGAACTTACCCAGAACTCTATGAATATCCATTACCAATATGTTAATTGTATTTAAAATGACAAAATATGTCGTAATTATGATACATCTACGATGTTTCGTGTTGTTTTTTATGTTGTTATAACACATCTAGTTAGATAAATTTTATCCTTACCGTCTTCACTAGGAACTTCAAGCGACAACCCAAGAGCTTCACTACTATCACTGATTAGTACAGTATTACCTATCTCTCCTATATTCCTTAAGAATTAAGTTACTGCAGCCAACGCTGTATCCAAGATGGTAATTTACTTACCGCTCCGACAGCGGTAACCTCGTTTAAATCTGCATAATTTACCAAGATGGAAGCACGATAAGGGAAAATTTTATAGGCAACTGATGCCAAGGTTCGAGAGTTGATTGCATGTACAGTGATTCAAACATCTCGTTTGGGGTAATAATAATAATAATAATAAAGCCTTTTTATTTCCAGTAAATTTACAATCTTAAAATCTATGTAAGTACATTTTTTTTTTTTTTTTTTTAATGATTTTTAATACAGTTTTTATTTCTTACTTAATATAATTAGTAGTTATATTTACTTCCTATTATGTAGTTATGTTTGATCTACCGGAACCCCAGATTGGGTGAAGGCCTCCTCCAGTGATGCCCATTTGATTCTGTCTTCAGCTACTTTTTTCCAGTTTGGACCAGCTATTGCTTTAATATCGTCTTCCCATCTTGTTATAGGTCTACCTCTTGTTCTTTTGCCTAGGGGACCGTTCCAGAATGTTACTCGTTTGGGGTAAGGGGAGTTAATGAGGAGTTTTAAACTGGGTCTAAAAATAGCAAGTACAACACATTGACGATAAAAATAATTTTAGGTGTGAATGCCCAATCAAAAGATTGAGAAACACCGTAGGTGCCTATCTCCATTACTGTCTTTTTCTGATATCTCTCCAGAATATTGTAATAGAATAATAATGTAATAGAATCTTGACACCCACATAATAAAATCATTGATGTCCCCGATTCTGCTTTATTTAATGGAATTACCTACTTACATTACAAATAGATTATCAACAATATCTTTCCTCTTAAGTTACTGTTTGGAATAATATATTCTCTTGACAATATTTCCTTTCATAACTACAAAAAATCGGGTATAAATTAACTCCTTATGTAAAATACACTAAAGTGTCAAACTACACCAATTAAAATAACTAAGTAATTCCCAAAATGGCGATTTATTAGCTAAAATCTACGGCGTAACCCGCTAGAGAGCTGTTAATCCAAGGTCTAATTTCGTAGGGACCGATCGATTGAACCTCGCTCGCCTTATCAACCCTTTGGGAGACCTTTTGGGCCCGGTGAATATATTGTTACTTTCTGTGTGATTGATTGCTATTTTTGACTAGTTGGTGTATACCATATCATACCAGCCCTGTATTATATACTGCCCACTGCTGAGCACGGGCCTCCTCTACTACTGAGAAGTTTTAGGCCTTAGTCCACGCTAGCCTATTGCGGGTTGGCAGACTTCACATACCTTCGAAATTCTTCAAATTCTCAATAATTTTAGGCATGGGTATGAAGAAGAAGGTCACCATAAGATTTTAGCAGGACTGGACTAAGGCCTAAAACCCACTTAGTAGTAGAGGAGACCCGTGCTCAGCAGTGGGACAGTATCTAATACAGGGCTGATATTATATTATGGGTATGAATGGATTAAGAGTGTAACATATTTTTCACCGAATCTTAGAATGCACAAATCTGTTTCTATTGCTTGGTTGCAACTTGACAAGTCGTTAGTAAAACGGCTATTTCCACAATGTTCCATTAAGAATTCTACAAACCTAACAGAACTCGTATTTTCACAAAGAAGTCTAAAAATATAAAACTATTACAGTTCCACGACATTCAATGTGTAAATCATGCTAGTTTGTATTTTATAAATTTTGCAGTTTGATACTGGCGAACAGAATAATAAAAAAGCAGAATTGTCTGACGCTAAAGTTCTGAAATATATAACAGTAATTTCATTGATCTTTGGAACAAAAAACTTCGTTATTCGGAGCGTCTTTTTTATTGGTAATGAAGATATTTAGACGATTATAGTACCTAACCGTTATGTTGTCATCAGCTATAAAACCCTTAAGGCCAATAGCTGTTTGTATTTTCAAGGGTTTTCCTTTCCATATTGCTTTAAGGTAATAACCATAATAGATTTTCGAAGATGTCAATTTCAGCTCTAAACGACACTACGTCCCTGGAATTCAATTCGCGTCTTATACGAATGCCCTCTATCACAAGGATCGTAATTATTTCTCCCATATCAATGTTCTTTTCGTCTTTATACCCCTTGAGAATATAAGATTATTCAAGTTTTGTAGGTAAAGTAATATTTATAAGTCGTTCAGTCACTGTAACTGAATAATGGAAAAAAGTTTTTAATTCTGAAGTAATCTAAAGTTATAAACGTGTCACTCAGTTATGACGCTTGAAAAGGGTAGATACAAAGAGCATTATAATACTACGGAAAGGTAGATATTAACGTTTATTTATATCCTTTATTATTTATAAATTAGCGTATACATTTCATGTAAGTTTAAATGGAAATGAAGATCAGTTGGCAAAATATTGGTATGCAAACCATGTGTTTCACATCATGTGGAGCGGTTGACTGATTAGAATTCGGCATACAATATATTCCTTTATACTGGTTATTGAAGCTGTTTTTAAATTACACACACACACACACACACACGCCTTTTATCCCCGAATGGGTAGGCAGAGGCGCAACAAGTGCACCCACTTTTCGCCGTGCGTATTCCGTGCCATGATGTGATGCCTATCGCCATATCGGGCACAAATTCCAGACTCCGGGCCGATACTGAATTTAAAACCCAATATCACTTTGCCCGACCCGGGAATCGAACCCAAGACCACATTGCAGTCATACCGTAACACAACTACCCTACCGATGCAGTCTTTAAATTACATACAGTAATTAATACTTTAGGAATTTTATGTCCCGTTGATCAAGAGCCTCAATCAGCAAATTCTTCATACTAAAAGTAAGGTCTAAACGTGTGATCTATACTATTCAGTATTCTTTGAAATTTTAAAATGGCAGCACGGAGAGAATTACACATGGCCACTTTACTTTTTGGCATAATAAAGACAAAAAAGCCAGAGTACCTTTATAAAAAAATATTTTGGAGGCAAGATCACCTCACATTTGGTACCCGAACTATAACAAATCCCTTGACGACACCTCGACACAGGACCACTGCTTTTCGGGGGTCCTTCAGGTACGCCGCTACGCACTGCTGGAACAACATTCCTCCTCCGTGTCGGTCTAAAAATAATATAATTACCTTTAAGTATCGATACAAACAGTACCTACTACAGTTGCATTATTAATAGCGTAGCGATATCTGCTACTCACCTTAATGCTTTCGACCGAATGGCAGGGGTGGATGTTGTTTCACGAGCGGTGGTAGCGCGCGCCAAACTGATCCTATTGCTTTATAGCAGAATATTGTGTCCGAATGGCGAGTGACATTATCTCAACGCGTACCTCAATATTTCTTTGAACACACTATAATGGACGGTTGCATAATAATGTACAATACTGAGTACCAATTTTTCTATTTTAAACCTTTAATAATTGTATTGTGTTTTTGAAATAATGTGCAAATATGCCCGCACGCACGTGCACGCAGCTCGTCGCCGGCCGCGGTAATGAGGCAGATTGAGGCTGAGCCGTAGGCGCTCGCGTTGCGAGCGGTGCGCGGCCCGTGCGCATATTATGTATATAAGTTAATACAAATATAAATTACGATACTTATATAATTCATTTCTTATTGTATTAAGATTTTTTATTTTTTATGTGAATAGTAAATATGAACCGACTAAGCGGCTGTACGTCACCTGGGCCTCTCATCGAAAATCAGCGTTGCAGTACTACTCAGGTCGTACTGCAGCATCCAGCTGAATGAGAGGTTCCTTTGCTGGTCTTAATTGTAGTTTTAGTCTAAGGTAATATATATATTTGTGTATTTAAAATTGTGCCAGCAATAAATTCTTTCTTTCTTTCTTTCTTTCTTTCTTTGGTGTGATGTCTATCAATGTATCTAGCCGTGCCGTTATTTAAGAGGCTAACTTGTACCAAATGAAGCGGTGATACGTTAGGCCGGTAAAAATGAAAATTCATAATCCAACTAATAAAACTTTATTGCCAAAATATCTTATAAAAAACAAAAGGGTCAATCCAAACTTTCAAAGGCAGTTACATTATGGAACAAATCTCATTATGAGTAAGGGAAAACTTGTTATTATGACGACACTCGGGTTCAAATGTTGCGAGCGACGTATCGATCCGGGAGTCGACCTTGAACGAACGCCCCATCTCGGAGTTTTTAGATTTATCATCTCGCTTATGGGCCTTTTTTTCGTGATATTATGATGTTTTTGTGAGATCTTATGTACCTCTTTGGTGTTTGATAAAATGAGATAAGATTTATGTTTTGTTATGTTGGGTAAAGTAAAATAGAGGTGAATGTTCCAGTGAGATTTTGTTAGAAAGGTTAGGTATGCTGTATTAATACTACGTATTTTGTGATATTCCCTACTCCCTTAATTATTCTATTTTATGAGATATTTTCAGAATACAACATGCTGTTGTGCGAAATAGTGATATGCTATATAATTATAATAAAAAAAGGTCTATTGATGTCAGTAGGTCAGGAAAAGCTGTGGATTTTCGTTATACTTAGTTAAATCAAATACGTAAGAATTTCAACACTATTTCCATCTTTATATTTTTATTTACTGTATATCACTATGACAAACCTCTTATTCTCGAGTTCACGTAATAATTCTGAAATGAAATCGAGTGTAACAATCTCTACGAAAGCTCTAAAGGGAAAAGAGCAAGAGACCTTGGCCCAAATATGTTGGCCCTCGCGTTTATTGGTCACCAACATTTTCGCTCTCATAAATTACTTGGAACCCTTTGAAATGGATGCGTAGGTTTGGTTCAAATTTGCTTTTGTTTACCCTAATCTTGTTTTGGTGGCGTTATGATAACACGGGTTTTGGGCAATGTGCCTATTTCGTTGGCTTAAAGGGCTTTGCCTAAACAATTTGGTTTGTTTTGAGGTTTACGAGTTTTGGATACTGCTGCTATTCACTGACGTATATTTGCTCGAATATCTTTGTTTCTCTAGAGGATACTTTTGCTGAAGATAATGCTTGTCTTTTGATATAAAAGTCTGTAAACTTAAAAGTGTGGACATGCTAATCACTTGTATTACTAATTAGTAAAAAAGAACTAAATCTTGGAAACTATCACTTTTTGACCACTGCTTTGTCTTTCAGGACCTCACTCCCAGTGGCCCAGTTTAGCCGCGGTGACTTCTCCCTGTGGTCAGTACTAAAAAACTGCGTCGGCAAGGAGCTATCCAAGATCACCATGCCTGTGGTGTTCAACGAACCGCTTTCCTTCCTCCAGAGGATGCTGGAGTATCTGGAGTATGCTCATCTGCTACGGATGGCGTCGGAACAGAGCGACCCTGTTGCGAGGATGGAGTATATTGCAGGTATCTTTATTCGTACTGCCTCGACCGAGGTAATGCTACTGTCTCGCAGAAAATTGATGTGAACTGACAGATTGATGTTGCATATCGCTTAGTGAGAATACCGTAAACCCCAATAACCCATCCTTTGCCAATACCTAAATTCCTTTTCTGTTAGGCCGGAAGCCTCAAATGAATTGTTTCCTGGCTTGTGCATGTTAAAATAATTTTATAACTAGTGTGGTTCTACTTATTCTAGATACAAAGTTAATTTAAATATTACATTAATAATTATAAATAAAAAATGATAATTAATTTAATGTGAAATATTGTAAATTTAATAAAGATCGTTGCGTTGGTGCCTCGTTAACATTATCTTTCAGACTAGTCTTCTTTTAGAATCGGTCAAATATATTTTTTATAAAAGATGTAGTAGGTACCTACTTAGCAAAGTTTCAGACGAACAAACCTTTTTTTTACCTATAACTGTTATTTTCTAAACGTTCTCAAATCTGGATCCATGATTATTTACTGAATTAATTGTATCAATATCGCTTCCTACACCAATTAGATATAGTATTACCACACTATCTAACTTTTCTTTAAGCGTAATATCAGCAGTCGCTCTTAATAAGCTAATATTAACTGAATCTACTTCTTGTCCATTAGCGTTCGCAGTGAGTGCCCTCGCTTCGAACTGGGAGCGTTTGGGCAAGCCATTCAACCCTCTGCTGGGCGAAACCTACGAACTGGAAAGGCCAGAGTTCAGGGCCGTTTGCGAACAGGTGGGTTTAGCTGGTTTCATTAAAATTCAAGATTAGCGAAGGTTGCGCTTTTTGAGTGACTTAACTTTTAGCGTGGTTTCTCACCCACTCAGTTTTGTAATAGGAGAGATATTTTAGCATGTGAGTGCAATAATATAAAAATATTTTAAATTAGATAAGCCAAAAATATCACCATGGATTAATCAGGCATAGCCGAAGAAGAATGAGGAAATAAAAATATGAAAATGTTAAATACAAAAGCAACCCACACTCGTAGGTTTAATCGAAAAGAACTCAAAATTTGCCCGGAGTTTTTTTCATAATTCACCTTATTCTTTATCAATAAATGGGATCTCACGATATCTAAGGAACGCTTTAAGTGGTTGATAACTTAATAATACAACAAAAAGAGGCATCTTTACCAAAATCAGCGATCTTGTAAAGTTGGAATTTGATAGTGAACAACCCTGAGTAAATAACGTAACCGCAAAAGAAAAATGAGGGAAAGCATGTTTGTTTTCCTCGATGTGCGAGAAGCAAATTGGGTTAAAGAAACTTGAGCAGGTAAGGCTTATTTTGTTTTATTAGATTTTCCTCCTTTCATTTACCTATGTGCGGAGTTTCTGTTACCTAAAACTCGGTTATGTGCGAATAGGTCTCGCACCCGAAGGTTTCGTACTGTAATTTGTTTTGTGCTTTATATACATTGTATATTTAGCATATTACTGATATTTTAATTATCTTAATCTATTCGCCTATGTCTGCGTTTACTTCTAGTAAACATTCCAACGACAAAACATGTTATTGCCTATAATCACTTATTTTTATACTAAGGCTTCCATCGTTTATTATTGGTTTCACCAATGTATGTGTCAACGATTTTTTATAAATACATACGCAGTAACCACACCTATAATTTAAAATATCTTCATAATTTTTCGTATTTATAATTGGGCAGTATCATAAAGTCAACGTAAAACACGAGTACGTTTTCCCCTCGAGATAAGAACCGTCTTTTAGTTTTTAATTGACTTTCATGATGGCCAATTAGCAACCAGATTACAAACTTTTTTTAAACTTTTTTCAATTTAATTTACTGTAGAGGTGTTTTTATTTATTCTCTGGGGAGACGAAACTTTGTGCAGCTATTTTTCTTAACATTCATATTCTGATTTAAACTTATTAATTGTGGCCTGTATGTTTAACATTAATTATAACAGCTACTATATTCACGAATTAAGTGAAACAAAGTTTAAATACTTTAATATCGTTCCTCGGTTTATATAACAAAATTGAAATATTTAGATGTCGGACGCTAATTGCCCTTCACAAGTTTAAACTTTAAATATTCTCAGTTTAGTATGTGGTAATATTCTCAAATACAAAAATTATATCTCGCAATGAAAATAATGACATAACAGAAATGAATATTCGACGGCTAAACGTGTCATGATTTCAAAGAATACATTTGAGCGTCGTCATTTATGTATCGTTCACAGGTGTCTCATCACCCGCCGGTATCCGCATTCCACGCTGACAGCAAGCACTTTGTGTTTCACGGCTCGGTCCATCCTAAACTGAAGTTCTGCGGCAAGAGCGTGGAGATTCAACCCAAGGGCCACGTGACGGTTGAATTGCCAAGGTATTATACATTACTCCTAGTATTTAATGATTGGAATCAAAGAACGATGGAAAACTATACCTACAATTGCTAATTTGTCTTCAAAATAAATTGTAACAGCTTTGCACTGTATTATTATCGTTGAATGATCCAAATAAGTCATACATACATGTGTATGTACACTCACGCCCTTTATCCACGACGTGGAACTAGTGCACCCACTTTTCGCCATGCGTATTCCGTCCCATGATGTGATAGGAGGCGAGCCTATCGCCATTTCGGGCACAAATTCCAGACTCCGGGCTGATTCTGAGTAGAAAACCCCAATATCACTTTGCCCGACCTGAGGACTGAACCCAAGACCTCAGCATTGCAGTCGTACCATAATACAACTACGCCACCGTGGCGGTCCAAATAAGTCGTAAAATAAAGCCAATTATAATCGCACCATTTGTCCAGATGGGGAGAAGCTTACACCTGGACCAACGTGAACTGCGTAGTCCACAACGTGATCGTGGGTAAACTGTGGATCGAGCAGTATGGCGCAATGGAGGTGACTTGCCACGGTGGTGCCGGACTTAAAGCCAACCTCGTCTTCAAACCTGCTGGCTTCAACAACCGAGATCTTCATCGGGTTGACGGGTTCATAGTAGATGCCAGGTAAGTAGATCTAAGAGGTACCTGGCGTAATTACGGTGTATTATTGATGAAAAGTTCCCTAGGGCCGATTTAAAATAACAGGTCATATATTTTTCTAATGACAATAGTAAAGAGAAAGAAATAAAACTGAAGATTAGGGAAATCAAATTGAATGCATAATTAGTATAAGTGGCATGACAAGAAGACGAATGAAATAGTGTACAAGACAGAGATTGCACTAATGGAATATGTGGCTGAAAGGATGCAGAGAAATAGACAAGTAATTGGTAGTGTGGGCTAATCGAAAATTGTCACGACCGAAAAGTTACAAGATAATAGGATAATTAATTATGTGGATGGTAATGATGGTTGATGAATGGAAGGATTTTCCCAGGTTCTAAATACGCCTCTCGCAGACCCTATGTCAGATCACTATCCCTATAAGTATAAAATGTAATTGAACCATTAGAAATTACTATTTGATACTGATTGATTATTTCATTGTTTGATGATTCTCGATCCATTAAGGTCCTTATCCAGCTCCTGTTCCTAAAATTCTCCCTCGTACGAGTCCCAGGTGTGATAAGTTTTGTGAGGGTTTCTAAGTGTGATTTGTTTGAGGTTCGAATCAAAGCATTTTGTGATGAAGTAAAAGTGTGTTGTGCCGATTTAACAGGTGTTTAGTACGCGTAGGGAAGTAAGGAATGATTGTATGAGACAATATGACAGGTTTACGGCCGCGGCAGGCTTCTGACTTAAAATTTTCACTGCTGACGGCATGGTTGAGTTTTACGTAAAATATTAGGTTCTTATGAGGAAGTGTGTAGTGCATAGCAAGCGCGGATCCAGTACTTCAGCGTCCTTATCAATCATAAATTACCCTTTTTATCCAAAAAATCACCCATTCTCGGTGACGTCCTGAATCCGTGCTAGCTGACAGGTATACTTGCGAGCAAAAAAGCCGACCCACTGGTAAATTAATTATTTTATGTTTCTTATAATACTTCATTTACGTACCTTAGCGTTTCTATGTAATTGAACTTTTATTATACTTGAGATATTTTCATACTCGTTTGCTAGTGGGTCGGCTTTTTGCTCGCAAGTATATTCCGTTACAGTAAGAAGCGGCTTCGGTTCCTGTATGGGAAGTGGACGGAGTATATAAAGTGCTGCAGCGCCAGCGCGCACGAACAGTGGTTGCGGGAGAAGGGCGAGGAGGCGGGAGGGGCGCACACTCCCTCCCACACGCCCAAGAAGGTGCTCGCCAAGCTGAACAGCTTCAAAGTCGGCGCTCTGCGGTCCATGTCCATACAAGAGGTATGACGCTCACAAATTCTAACTACTGACTATAATCTATACTTACTAATAATATTATAAAAGTTGTATCTATGGGATAAACTTCTGATCCGGTTTTGTAAATTCTTTAACGAATAGGAAGCTATAGGTACTATTCGCGACTGCTATTGGCAGTAGTTTTGATTGCCACTAGTAACAAATCTGTTTCAGCCTGAAGAACCCGAGAACTCGGAAGATGTTCCAAAACCAGACGAGTCCTTCAACATCGACATACCGGGATCAGTCTCGCTGTGGGAAGCTAGGCCCAGACCGGCTAATAGTGCTCAGGTATGTAATTTTTTCTATCACTACTATAAAATTCATAATACATATAATAATTATAAACAATGAAAATTACCTCCAACATCGAATTGTTCAGGATTTTACGAGCAATTTAAAAGTAATATCAATATTCTTTAATGATTCCTAACTCAGAGGCCATTTCGTTTTCCTTCTAGGCATCATTATTGATAGATTTTTTTTTTATTTTTATAAAATACGTCTTTAAATTGAATGAAAATTTATTTGCTAAAATGTGGTTTCATTACATTGTAATATTTAATTAATTGTTTTTTCAAAGTTACATACCCGTACGATATTATTATGTCTAAAAATATATTATTATTATCTTATACCTATAGTTCTTACATGTCAATTTTATTTTATTAAATTTATTATACATATTATCCATAGCGCCATGTCACATAATATTAGCTCAATATTAAACATTTGAAATTTCAGTCTATAACACTGGTCTGCACGAAAATCCGCCTTCAAAAAATTTTGTCATAAATATAAATATTTTAATGCTCTGAATCTGTTCCCGATGGCCGATTTTTTCTATCACGTCTAGATTTTTTGATATGATTTTTTTCCAAAATATCATAATTTAGGTTTTTTTAAAATTCGTTTTATGCGTTAACATTATAAGCAATATATATACATACGAAATAACGTTTTGTAACTAGTCGTAGGAGAAAGAAGGAAAGTGCCGAAAGTGATTTCTATGGTAGTACACATGCGCCTGCGCAGTATTCACAGCGACTTTACAACAATTAGTTGAAAAATTATCTTGGAGAAGGCTTGGAGCTTATGACGGATGAAGTTTTCAATTCGAAATTGAACAAAGCTGAAAAAAAAGCTAGGGTGGCTTTTGTAAAAGTGTGTCATAATTTTCTTGGTAATACAAAAGTTGACAACTACCGACAAATCATTCGAGAGCTTCTTTCTGCTTATAAAGCTTTAGGTTGCAATATGTCACTCAAAATTATTTTTTTGGACTCATCATCATCATCATCAGCCACATGACGTCCACTGCTGAACATAGGCCTCCCCTAAAGATTTCCAGACGGATCTGTCAAAAGCGGTCCGCATCCAGCGTGTTCCTGCGACCTTTATCAAGTCGTCTGTCCACCTTGCACACCTTTTGGACTCGCATTTAGATTTCTTTCCGGAAAATCCCGGTGCCGTATCAGATGAGCATGGTGAAAGGTTACATCAGGATATTATGCATATTGAGAGACGCTACAATGGCAAATGGTCACAAGCAATGCTTGCTGATTTTTGTTGGTCGATTCGCCTAGAAACATCGATGAAAACGATGAAAAGAAAAATATACTACAAAATAACTTGAATTATATTACCATAATGAGATAAATTACACTGATATTTCTATCACTAGTGACTGTAAATTAGCGTTTTTTGTTGTAAAACTTAGGCCGTAGTCTTTTTCACTTTTTTGTAATTGTCGTTACTTTGATAATATCGTTTTTTAATTAAATGGAAATTATATTTAAAATCTATGTGCTGTATTTATTTGCATGTTAAATTCCGTGTTTAGAGCACCAATATGATGTTATCATACATGAAATCAAAAAGGAGAAAAAAATTTTTTTTTTGCAGACCAGTGATGTATTTATTACCTTATTGTCAATATTCTTATCATTTAAAAAGTCATTAACATTGTAGTAGAGTTTATATAAAAGTATTTTCATTAATATATTTTTATTTTCGCTAATTTTACTTCTCTTAAGATATACTGGTAAATTATTGTATATCTTAACGCCCATACAGTAAGCATTTTTAGTAAAAACATCACGTTTTTGCAATGGTATATATAATCTATCTTTTAATCTTACACTCTTACATCCCATGTCCTCCATGGTAGGAAATAATGAGGAGTGTGTAGTGTAAACTTTGAACATCATCCCTTCCAGTACTACCAATTCACGGAGTTCGCGATGTCTCTGAATGAGTTAGAGCCTGGTATGAAAGGCCAGCTGTGCCCAACCGACAGCCGCCTCAGGCCAGATGTGAGGCTGTTGGAACAAGGCGATATTGACGCAGCAGCCACGGAGAAAACCAGGCTCGAGGAGAAGCAACGGGCGGCGAGGAAGCTGCTCAAGAAGTCTACTGAAGCTTGGCAGCCAAGGTAATGCTTATAGGACTGACAGATTACTTTGACAGCCTTCATGACAAATATAATGTGAGTTGGCTGTGAAAGTAGAGGCTTCAGGCATAACGACATAAATGTTTGTGTAATCCATAAATGGTGGGGCTATACTAACTCACTAAGGTCGGGGCCAATGCCAATGGGCCAATGACGTAAAAATACTGCGAACCTTAAACGTTTAGTGCTGGAGGCTATATGGTCGCTGAGTGCTATATTGAATGCCGTGGTCAGGTGATTGCGATAAGTCATGGCTACACCTTCTTGGTCGTAACACTCTTGACAGAGCGGTCGTGGTCGTAATATAGTGTTTTTCGGAGCAGATGTAATGCGCCTCACGATCTCTCGCCACATTTCTCTGTTAGATGTTATTCTGGTGCACTCATGTACGGGACGGTCCAAGGCAGATTTAACCTGCTCGGTCCAGCGTGTGGGTGTCCTTCCCCGCGGTCGAGTGCCTTCAACCTTGCCCTGGACGACAAGACGTTCTATGGACTGGTCGCCTCGTCTAGAAACGTGTCCGAAGAAAGCAAGTATGCGGGACCGTACTAAGGCGGACAGACGCTGCTTGATGCCGAGTTCTTGAAGTATCGAAGCGTTTGGGCGAAACTCGGGCCACGATACCCCAAGCATTATTCTCCAACACCACATTTCTAAAGCATCTATTTTCTTCTTTTCGATCTCTCGCAGCGTCCATGTTTCTGCGGCGAAAAGGAATATGGCCAAAATTAGTTTTTTTTATGGCATTGAATGACGAGACGAGCATGCCGTTCGCCTTATGGTAAGCGACACGACCACCCATAAACAGTAGCAACACCATCCAGCACCTTGAGTTAAAAAGTAATGTGTGGCATTCCACGGCGCTCGTCATCCTGAGACATAAGATGTTAAGTCTCACTATGTCCTGTAGTTACACTGGCTACAATGTCTTTCAAACCGAAACACAACAGTGCATGCACACTGCTGCTTGGCGGTAGAAATAGACATTGCGGTGGTACCCACCCAGACGGACTCTTACATATGAGAGACCTACCACCAGTACCACCAGTTTGTACGAGCCTGAACTTCGTGGCTTTGGTGACGTTTCTGTTTCGCCGTATTCTCTTCATTTTGTCCATTGCAGTAGGTACTAGTAATTCCCATACGCCTCTTTATTTTTTATTAACCTACACCTACGCCACTATTTAATGCCACTTAACGGCTTATCCATACCTTATGCAATTACAGGTGGTTCAGTCAAGGCACAAACCCATATACGAAGCAAGAGGACTGGCTGTACAACGGCGGCTATTGGGACCGCAACTACCAACATTTGAAGGACGTGGACATATTCTAATGTACCCTCTTTAGGTAAAATGTTACTTTCAGTACAGTCTAGCTAACATACAGATTTGTCTTGAAACGGTTTATTAGCTTACCACACACTTTAAATAGAAAAGGCAAAGTTCTGTGTGGTTCTGGCGATCGTCAATGGACGCGCGATTCTCGCGATTATAATATTCATCACCAATGGGTTATGTACTTAATTCATTATACCAGAAAAAAACAGCCGTTATTTTGTGGGTGTTTTTACTAAAAACAAAAGGCATCCGACTGAAAGTATGATTTACATTTAAATTGTGCATTAAAATGCTATTCAATTCTTTGTGCAGGTTCATGCCATAAACCCGCCTGCTAAAAGCACCTGGTTATATTTATTCATTTCAACGATTTTCACAATTTAACACTCATTTCCATGCCACGGTGTCGAAAATATGACGTTTTATTTAAATGGCAAAGAATAAAAATGGAGGATCGCACCGAATATAACGATAAATCTTACTTAACATTCCATTTTACGGTCGATTATAATTTTTATAACTAATAACTAGCTCGTTGAAATTGTATTAAGGTTTAATTAAACTCCAAGATATAATTTTAATTAAAATTCTCATATTCGTATATTGGAGCTGTGTAAAATTTCCCGAAATATGTACAAATATACGTATAAATGAATGTAGTATGCGGAGCTTACATTATTTAAAATGAGATATATTTTTGGTGCCAAAGAGCTAAGCATTTATTTTATGTACAAGTTGGATATTGATGTTTAAATATTAGTTTAGATGTCGCATGTTACAGTATTCGGCAGTAAATATTATACATCAAGGTATAGAAATACAGTTCACAAAATTTCAAAGCCATATTCACTGGCAAGTATGTAGAGAAAATACTCTTAAGCTATATACTATGTCTATAATATATTTTACTGGCGGTTACTGTAATTCCATTAATAGCTTATTCACAAAGGGTTGATGATGTAGTAGACCAGATAAAATAATGAGTAACAAAGCAATGAAAACTGATTTATGGAGAAACTCACAATAAAACCTATTAAAATTAAAATATAAAAATTTCACGTACCTAAATCGTTGACACCAATAGAATAATAAATTCTAAGAATAAATTAAATCTTATAAATTTTAGTGCTAATTCTTTTATTACATCAATAATAACTAATAATAACATATAATTTTAATTTTGTAGGTACGTTTAAAAAACGCTTTATTTGTGCAATATTTACAACAATAAATTCCTTTTTTTGTTTCTTTGTCCAGTTCTCTAAATAAATCAGTATTTCCTTAAAACAACATACGTATCGTGTTAAAATGCTTCATATTATACATTAAGGTATGTATATCATTAAATTGTAGCAGATGTTTTCAGTTTATTCTATGTAAATGTCTATATATGCCCTAAGATCTAACTTGTTCTATTATTTCGGTAATGAGCAATAATTTTATTAGGAATATTACGTCTATGACACATACAATAAATGATTAAAATTGACTTTACCAAGCCACCTGAGAAAAAATGTAATTAGCAGCATAATTTTATTGAATTTTCCTCTTTTGTAGTTTAATTCTCAATTTCTGAACGCACCCAGTATAGGCAACGTGCACGTCGTAAGCACTGCCATCTAGTGGCGCAATCTGACGCATTTCCAGCACATCGATACTTGGCGTTGACGTACAATATTCATTAAAAGGATGAAAAATAACATTTAATTTGTTGATAATGTATCGCTGTGTATAGTATAGTATATAGATGCTCCAAAACATAAAAATAAAAATTCAAATGGTGTGAAATTATATAAAGTTCCCAAGAATAGTACCTAAGTACTTACATTCCATGGTTATGAGAAAATCGTCAAAAATAATAAAAGCTGTATAAAACATACATAATTATGAGTTTAAAAAGCATTTAGAAATGTTTCGTTACGTAATTTATAAAAATAAATATGCTTTGAAGATAATATTCAATACAAAAAAAAACTGTAATTACGGGAACATATGTATTGTACCTACTAACAATTTGAGTCATAGTTACTTGAAAATAAATGAATAATAATAATAATAAAATAATAATCTCCTAATTTTGCTTAAATAACTAGCTCCCATCTAAAAAAAGAATATTCTGGACACGCTGGGTATAAATAACATTCGGCCGGAACACATATTTTATCATATTAAAAGAATATATAAACAAATTATTGTGCTAGTTTTAGTTTCTTTTTTTATCCACCTGTGGCTCTTGTGTCGATTTTGTGCTGCCCCCTATAGTTCGTGCACGCTCCCTATAAGGTAAAATAAGCGATCAAGTTTTCTAAGGCAATAAAAAGTACCGACTAATAATTACATAATATATTATTTTCCACAAATGACTACAAGTACTTACCTAATGCTCATTATAGGAAAGTTATCGTACACACCTAGTTCCTTAAATACGGGGCATATTTAAAAACTATAATCCTATATCACAAGCCAAGCTTATTATTGTATAAAATCAATTATTTAAAACATGTTTAAGCATATGCTATTAAAGAAATATATTTTATTAAATTCGATTACTTCTAATATCCATTTCCTAGTATTCATTACTTTTAATGATTGTTACTTTTGACTTATTCAAGACCAGGCATTGCATTGCCAAGTCCAAGAATTGAACATTAATATATTTTCTTTGTATTTTAAATTGATTTTATTATTTATTTGTTTTACAAAGACATTTTTGTTACTTGTACAGTATAGTTTTAATAAGTACTTATTTAATTTTATTATGTAAGAAATTCGTTAATGTCTTAGATTTATGTATAGGGTGTTTCGAAAAGGGGATATCAATAATAACATTAACCAGGAGGATTTGTGACTTACTGGTTTACTTAGTGCTTACTTTATGGTTTCCTAATGAGACATTAAACCACTTACTATACCACACATATACATAACCACTTATATATTACAAAAATAAGCAGAAAACAATGTTTAATACATCATATTTTATGGGACGTGACGAATGTTAAGAGCGTATACACACCCGCTTTTTGGAACATTCTGTATAAATAATTTTATGCTTTATTTAATCTATGTATAATTGACAACATTTCATTTTTTCAATATAAATAAATGTTTATACTATATGATACTTGATCTAAAATTACGAGACCCATATTTTTTCTTTTTTCATAGTTCAGATATTTTCATTCATGATTTTCACTTTGAATTTTGTCTTATTCTAAAGCGTCGTAAGCACCAAATGACGTCATATATACGGCTCAAGACGTAATAGCCTTTGCTTTGCAATACAAAAAACCACCAAGTGGCAACTCAACAACAACTACTTTTGTAATTTGTTATCCAGTTGGCGATATACGATATACTCAGTACTCAGTACTTACATATCTACGTAAATAGTATGAATAGCCAGGAAACTACTTCATTCGACCGTATGTGTGACGTCATCAATCATTTTTCGGTTTTTATTTTTTATCTCCGAAATTAAGTATTAAAAAAAATATATAAAAATATAATCGTATTCAGAATTGAAAAATTAAGAAACGGTATTTTTGTTTTAGGCACGTTTAGATTTTGAAATGTTGTCAATTCTAAAATAGCATATCACCAATAGCATAAGAGCTTGTTTGTAAAAATCATTTCCTAACCCGTTACGAAAATTCCAAACTCCACACTTCAATATTTCTGACCATTACAACTTTATCACAAATTGTTTAGTGATTTACAAACTTTTCAAGACGGGTAAGAGCGTATAGAGTTTTTATAGCTTTTTGTGTATTTTTTTAGTAATTAAAATTATATAGAAAAATATTGAGTAGTATAATTCGTGAATTTCAACTGTATAAGTACATTTACCACAACGTCTTAGACGGTAATGAAAAATGTAGTGAAAATTGTAAAAAAATATGTTTATTAAAATAATCAATATGTCATAGGTGTCAATAAATGGAATCGATGATGACTTGCGTTTTATTCGCGGGTAAGCTAGTTTTAAAATCTCTTTAAAATCTTCGTATATCATTACGTGACGGTGTGCTTGATGCTTTTATGAACACAACACATGAAACAACAATTTTATATGGGAGTACGTAAGAACGTCAATTTACGAGTGCGGACGGAAGTGTTGAAGATTGGGTGGCATATTTCCTAAGTGTGTTTTAGTATGAAAAATCTAGGCTGCGATTTAGAGTCTTGTAACAGGAGTTTGAGGTCAAAACTGGCACTAATTGGGTTAGTTTTTATTTTCACTTATAACAAAACCATTTTCGAGCATAGAAAATAACTATTTTTGGAGACTGATATTAAATTATTTTTATTTTTATATGGTTAAAATAAGTAAATAAATACGCGAACAACTGAAAAAGTAATTTTTGGTTGTCAAAATTCGTTTTGCGTCAATTTTTACTTTTAGAAAGGCGAAGGTATTCGGTACCATGCAGCCTAAAAATGGTTTTTATGACAATAAATATGCAAAAATAAATAATTTATGTAATAGAAATCCTAAAATTGGTTAAGTTAGAACCGTGTAAACTATGCATGAGCCTAGCGAGCGCAGCGATCGCGCCGCAGCAGCGGCCGGCGAGCACCAGAAAAAAAAATCAGTCAGAAGTCAGTTACAAATGGATATTTTTTTAATGTATCCAAGATCCATATTTTGTCCCTTCAATATCCCTAAAGTTTGAGCCTGATTAGATTTTGAGGCCCAGGACCCATACAAAAAGCGGATATGTCCTTTCTATTGAGCTGTTTAAATAAAAATAATAAATTATAAAATATTATTTATTCTAAACTCCATACAAAAGTACACAAATCACATTATTACATTATTATCACAACAATAAACAGACACACATGGTGAAAATATAATGTATTGTGTAGCAAAGTGATGGAAATCGATGGCACATGATATGAAATAATAGGAATTAAATGAGATGCACGTAAGACTACCATTTCTGCGTACAGAGGAATTATGCAAAAATTCATACCTACCTTTTCCATCATTAGGTATATTAAAAAATACTACAAGAAAATATATTATTTTGGAAAGAACGATAAATATTATTTAAATTGAAAACAAATATAAATATAAAAAAATAATAAATTTATTTTCAATTTGAATTAATTGCCTCTATCGGGACCTTAAACCTAAAAACCAAATTTTTTTATACAGTTAATTTTACCCCTTTGTAAATCTTGTAAAATATATGGTAATGACTGTTTTGGTCCTCTATTTATTTGTGATATAATTTGACAGTGAGACGTAACACTGAGAGTCAATCACCAATTAAAAATAGGTAGAACCATAATGATTATAGTCCATGACTGCAAACGAGTGGGTTACTCAAATGGCCAGGATATAAAATGAGCCTGAAACAAGTTGGTATCTAATTCATTTTACGTTGTAAGATGTGATAGATATAAAATATTTTGAAACTTTAATATAACAATAGTAAAGGATATAAAATCTTATAGTTTAATATTTTGAAAAAATCTAAAAAAAAATCTTAGGTAATCGAAAGATGTCTTGATACTTTAGCCTTGTTATTATAAAATATAGAATTGTTTTTTTATCATCATTTTATGGTTCTTAAAAATGACATTTAAAAAATTCGTTTTCAATACAATAAAACAAAAAAATGTTTTATATTAAAAAAAATATCACATCCATATTAAGTTATCAGGCAAGATGAACGGAGGTTGGCAAAAGTCTCATTCAACCTAAACTTCCATACAAATAACCTAGCCTTATCATCTAATGGAATCGTTTATCTATTTATACAATGTCATCGATATTTAAAAACAAACCAACAGATCTCCCGATAAACTATTTAAGGTATTTACATAAATTGTTTCGTTAAATTTTCTCCTAAACACCAAAAGAAATCGGTGTCCAGCGTAAAAGAAATTATCATTCCATTATTATAATGACGATTAAAACACTTAAAAAAGTACCCTCTATATTCTAAAACATTAAATAGGACGTAGTAAATATCTTCATAGACAGAAAAAGACGTATTTCTATGCCCTATTTGCTGGATTTAAAAAAAATCACGAGATACTTAGATATATACTTCAAATTAATATATACCTATATAGTTCAGTGTTTAATATACCAATTTATTAAAAATATCTCCAAAGTAACTACGCAACATTTTAATCTCAATGTGACAAACTATATACATAGTAGGAGGTATCTTTATAAATTGTGAACCCATTTCATAAAAATACAGTTACGTTTGAAACATTTTGATACTTATTGTAATTTATCATTATTTACAAAAATTATCAAATTGACTAATAATAATATAAAATAGAAATGATATCATTTTTTATTTGCTCCACTTAATGCGTCGAAGATCGGCCATTTACAAAATTTTATTATGCAAGATACCTACAACCTTTGATTAATTATATACCTATACTTATACTTTGATTATGTATATAATTAATCAAATTTACAACATACAATTTTGAATTTTGGACAATCCATTTTATGCGATGTAGGGCCGATGTTTTCAATACAACGGCCGAGGTTATCAAATCGCCAAAACGTGATGTAGGTAGCATAAAGCCTAAATTGACCATCATCTAAAATTATCGTGTGGCAATGTTATCAACATCTATTTTATAATATTAGCCGTAATGTTGCCTTCAAGCGTATCTTAATTATAAGGCATCACATTCAATAGATTCTTCTAGAAGTTTACGTATGCGCCTCTAGTCCTGAATCCAAGAAATCTTTCAGATATAGTGGCACGGGACGGGGGAACACTCTGCAAATCTGGAAAAGTAAGAAATTTATATTAGCAAGATTTGTATTTATTTTCATAGATAATTTCATCGAAACGTGGGATAAAATTCGGGAAAGATAATCCTATTAATATTATAAACGCGAAAGGTTGTAAGTATGGATGTATGGATGTTTGTTACTCTTTCACGCAAAAACTACTGAACGGATTTCGATAAAATTTGGCACACGGGTAGATTATGTCCTGGATTAACACATAGGCTTCTTTTTATCCCGGGAAAATATAAAGCGGGACTTTATCCCGGGAAAACTCATTCACGCGAGCGGATCCGCGGGCAAAAGCTCGTATTGAATATACATAAAAGGATTGGACAATAAACTTGCAGAATTAGACTTCTGCAAGCAATTTCTACCACGTAAACAATCACGGCAAGCTGACTACTGTAAATGTTGAATCTTGTATAACTAGCGGCGGGTCGCATATGTATAGAATTATTGAAATACTGACGCTAGTTTCATCAGGAAATTCTGGAATCACGCATCTGGAAGTTCTTATGCAAAATATTGCTGCGAGAATTGGCTAATCCAAACATGGCTCAATAATAACGTGACGAGCAAGCCGGTCTCCTGATGGTACTGGACATAACAGCCTAGTGCCCATTTACAATAGCTACGGCTTGTTTACAGCTAAATACTAGTTTCATCACTAGGAAGTTATAAAACGAAACGTAAGTGAAGTCAGCGCGGGCGAAGTGAAAACTTGAGTATAAACACTTAACAATAGTAATTTTCTCCGATATCAGTTACGTGAGTTAAACTATTGATACACTATCGTGCCTATTTCAGTTGTCAACCAAAAGAGGCTGACACAAAGTCGTAAGTTAACACTCTGTCTTCTCTTCTCTCTCTTCGTAGATGTACACTTTACTGGTGGTAGGTCTCTCATATGTAAGAGTCCTTCTGGGTGGGTACCACCGCAATGTCTATTTCTACCGCCAAGCAGCAGTGTGCATGCACTGTCGTGTTTCGGTTTGAAGGACATTGTAGGCAGTGTAACTACTGGACATAATGAGACTCTAATGTCTCAGGATGACGAGCGCAGTGGAATGCCACACAGTACTTTGTAAGTCAAGGCGCTGGATGGTGTTGCTACTGTTTATGGGTGGTCGTATCGCTTATCATCAGGCGAACGGCATGCTCGTCTCGTCATTCAATTTAAAAAAAAAAACACTATTGAAAGAGTGGTGTGGTCATATTAGTTTGTACTTGAAATTGTTACTTTCTTTCTTCTTTGAATAAGCAGAGTGCATATGGGTCGCTTTAGATTTCTATGTTCTCTGAAATCTTGAGAGGAATAGAGGTGTTTTTCGTAGAGCTTGAATTTAAATATTTTTGTACGAATGACCTATCATAATAGAAGCCGAGGTTCCTTGAACAGTTGTCTCAAGAGAATAATCATTTGACAATACGAGACCTAACACTTTGTTATTGGATACTAACTAAAGTTTGATAACTTGCAATCAGCACTAACGCTTTTTTTAATGATTCCAAACTCAAAATCACGAACTAACTGAGCCATAATATTTACGTAATTATTCCAAATTCAAAATCACAGACTAACTGAGCTACAATATTTACGTAATTATTCCAAATTCAAAATCACAAACTAACCTTAGAGCCATAATGCCGATAATGACCCCATGTGCACAAGCCCTTTGAGTTGTGGACCAGTGGAACCTGTTTAGCTAGTTTGAGCATTAAAGGTTAGAGAACCGGCTGCACGGATTAAGTCATGCGTGAGTTGGTTACTCGTATGTAATTATGCTACGGTTTGTAGACCAAGGCGAGTCTAGAAACGATATACTAGCAGCTCTCGAGAATCCGTAGTAATTAAGTAAGTAAATATGAAGCCAGGATAGCCACTGGATATAGAGATTTTGAATGTTTCAAGATGAGCGGCGCAGTGCAGTAGGATTAAATACTGTTAAACTAATTTAAGGTTCTGGATGGTGTTTCTTGTGTATCAAAATAGTGGCTTACCATCGGACGAGCGGCTAGTTCGTCTCCTCATATTGAATTAGCGATGGGAGCAGGGAACGAAAAATAAAAAGTTTGAATAAAAGGAAAGATGTGTTGTATAAGGAAAGATGAAAACGAAGAGGAATTGGAACATGACTTATTCATGGGAATGGAAGAAAGACTAACAAGGACTCGTAGTGAATTGGGATAGATAATATGATGATTTACTGACTTGGATAAATAGGAACTCCTATCACCCTACTTGGTCGCCATCTTTGCGCATTGCTTTTATCATATCATTTAATATTAATTTATGAATATTAGCTATACACTACCGTATTGATGTAGAAAAGGGAGCTCGGTATGGTGATCTCGAAGTAGTTCCTGCGCACGGCGTCCACGATGCGGTCGGACGCCTCCTGCGGCGTCAGGATCTTCATCAGCGACGGGAACTTGATCTTGGGGTTCTTGCACAGCCCCGTGTCCACTATGTATGGGTAGATCACCGTGAATTTTATCTAGAAATGACGCGGAAATATTACAATGGTACAATTGATATTTGAGAAAATTGTTCATACCCCAGAGGGGGTTGATTTCAGGCAGGCGGATCCACGTAAAAAATAAACAAGTCCTGGAACGACCTTAAAAATATTTTGCTAATCTGACGCAACTCTGAAGCCGATATGATATGATATGGCTGTGGGATAAGTGCAGATAAAAGTTAATACAAGAAGAATAGATAATTCATTTATTGTACTTAAAACAAACTTTTTTTAATTTAATGTTTTGTATAAGTTTAGTTCTTAGAGCCAGTTTAAATTTGAAAAGGGCCTTTTGTATCGGTATTTCTTCTTTTCCGGATACACCCTGTTGTTCGTAATTAAACACTCCAAAACTTACGAAATTACCAATGGCTCCTAAAAACACAACTTTAAAGTAAAAATCCTATGCGTAACTTACTCCACTAAAATCCCTAGGATCCTCCCTAAGTTCTTCGTGCAGCGCCTCCATCAGACCCTTGACTGCGAACTTGGTGGCGCAGTAGGGCACCAGGTTGCGCAGGCCAACCACGCCGGCCATCGACGACATCGCCACTATGTGCCCGTGGTTTCGCTCCATCATTGAAGGCAGGAAGGCTTGCAGGAGCTGGAGATATACCAGGAATTATTAAGTCGAAGGGAAGAGTAATTAGACAAAAGTTATCAAATCAATCAATTTGTATCAACATCAAATACACAACAAAATTATAAAAAAAAACGATCATTTATTATTTGATACCGTTTTGTTGTTATAGTTGTGTCAATTTAAGCTTGCCGGTATGACAATTCAATTTTTACGCGACGCGATAACTTTGTGAGAACGTCTACCCAAAAAGTATTTATTTATTTATTTGAAAAGGTACATCAACAGTACACGTATATTTAATACTCTAATACACTTTACTTAGGCTAACTAATACATGTCCAATTACAGATGTACACAACATTACTTAAAAAATATATAAATTATCATAGATTTTTATTTTATTGGTTGTAGAAAACTTACAGCTAATACAAATGATAGTATATAAGATAGTATATAAGATTATAATAGCGACAAAAGGCCAGTTAAAAGTTTTCACTTATAGGTTAGGTGTGTACCTACACAGACAATTTCTTAATATCTTG
This sequence comes from Sphinx pinastri, assembly GCA_947568825.1. Taxonomy (NCBI): domain Eukaryota; kingdom Metazoa; phylum Arthropoda; class Insecta; order Lepidoptera; family Sphingidae; genus Sphinx; species Sphinx pinastri. Next base: position 2,846,794 of record OX387617.1, read on the forward strand.
CTTCTAGAGTGTTCTAGAAGCAATATATTAAGAATTTGTTATATATTATATAAAATTCAACCGTTAAAAATATATTTATCTAAGTTAAACAACGCATAGAACCGAACTCAGAGGAATATATAGGAGGTACGGGTAAATAGTCTAATATTATAACTTTTGATCTAAAGGAACGTCTACATTTGTTATTGAAAATATTTAGGGAATCAAAAAATATGTCAATATTTGGCACTTTGGCACAGATTTCATTGTAGGTAGTGGATATTCTACGTATGGGCGAGTTATACCCAACATTTGTTCGGCTTTGTGGTAGGTGGAAGAGTTCAGTTTGCGGCTGTCTAGGCAGCCGGTATGGTATCGACAACCCAATGCGCTCTAGCAAATGCTTGCACTGAGAAAACCCAGTAACACATCTGTATAAAAACATAAGGTCGTGTTGTTTCCGTCGATTGCGTAACGCAAACATGTTAAAAAAAGAAAGACTAGTTAAAAATTCAACTATATAATTGCAAATATTTCTCCATAAATTATAGCAATGAGTATAATATTTATGTGCTAACCTTGAAATAATATTGTAAAAATATACGGAAATAAAGAATTTAATCTTGACTTTTAAATCAACGCGACGCCTTTACAATGTTGTATCCTTCAGTTCACGGGCGTAGCGGTGGGAAAGTTTTTAATCGTTTGGAAACGAAATATAAACGATTACTGAGAAAAATCGAAATTTGGAAATTATATGCAGGATGTATCACGATAGAGTTTTCAACTGAAGCAGGTCAATAGTTGTTGTTTAGGTACATATATTTATTAAAATATGTTTCAAGAGCATTTTTAAAACAGTCTAGTACAATGTATTAGATAAAAGTACAATATATCCTACTAATATTATTAACGCGAAAGTTTGTAAGAATGTATGGATGTATGGATGGATGTATGTTTGTTACTCAAAAACTACTGAACGGATTTCTTTGAAATTAGGCACACAAGTAGATTATGTCCTGGATTAACACATAGGCTACTTTTTATCCCGGGAAAATATAAAGCGGGAATTTTATCCCGGAAAAACCTTGAACGCGGGCGGAGCCCCGGGCAAAAGCTAATTCGATATAATTATAATTTATTTTGACAATAATTATAATTAATGTTTTCATTTTTTGTAATGCACCTGAGCGTACCAAAATTCATATAGCATTTCTAATGTAATTTTAGTAAATATGAGTACCTTATGCTACTGAATACGCATTAAGACTGTCGCACCGATTACCCGTTGGACGCAGCGAACGTGTAACAATAATTCTTGGGAATTCGTGTCTTGGGAGATGCCTATGTCCAGCAGTGGACTGTAACGGGTTGATGATGATGAATGGAATATAATAATTATATAAAAACAGTGATTTATATAAAAATTACCCTTTTGACTATCGATTATAAACTCTCTGAACAAGAAATCGATATCACTTAAGTATCGATTATTTCGGGCAACCGATTTTTTGTTCTCTTCACTATACATAGTATGAAGTGAAGTGTCAATAAATTGTCATACCGGCAAGCTTAAATTGACACAACTATAGTATAATAATAATGATTAACAGTTTCTCTTTTCTCTGTACTTTATTATGCTTTTTATACATTTTTGCGTTTATTCCTATATTTTCCTATTAAATAACGGGACTAGCACGCCGCTCGCCTGGTGGTAAGCGCCACAACCCATAACACCACCCGAACTCTTGACCTTGTTTAAACTCACTCACCCATAAATGAGCCATAACATTGACGTCAAACGTGGAGCGGATCTCTTTGACGGATTGCTGCAGGAGCGGCTTGCAGGGCATGATGCCGGCATTGTTTACCAGCATAGTGACCTCACCCACCTCCCGCCTGATCTTCTCTGCCAACGCGTTCACAGCATCCCGGTCTGTCACGTCGCATCTGGGAATAAAAACAATGTGTAACCATCGCCTGAAGGGTTTTGTGGATGGCTACTTGTGTTGTGAAGTGTGGGGTTTTGGATTTGATTCCCAGGTCTGTTGTGAATTCTGATATTTCATCGTGGTATTTGTCCATCGTGATTAATTTTCTCGGAATGGGAATTTAGAAAAAAGCATTTCTTCTTCTGTTGTGTCTTTAAGCAAATTACCTTGCAGCTGAGCCAAAGCTCTTGAGCATGTGCCAAATTTGCTGGCGGTACAAATGACACGCATACAGAGACAACAATATGAAATGCTGTTTCATTCAAACTTCTTAAACTTTCCATAATATAATGAACTCACTTATTAAACTGCTGTTTAATTCCCATGGGGTTGTCAGGCGCACAACAATTGCACCCACACTTCGTTCAAGGCCTTTTTAAAACTATCGCGGCAAAGTCACTTCACTGCACCTGGTGTTAAGTGAAGTGCAGGTAAAGGAAAAATATCGACCGGAAAGAGCTGATAAATATCTGCATGATAGCTACGCAGCCCTGCCTAATATCATAGAATGGACGAAACACGTATATCGTAATATGTCTCCAGTTAACATTTAATAAACCTAAAGAACTAATAAAGTTAACTTACTCGTATCGATGTGCCTTCCCTTTGTTCCCCTTGATGAGGTCAACGGTCTCCTGGTTGCCAGCTGGGTTGATATCCACACATACGATAACGCCGCCCAGTCGCGCGAACCGCAGCGCCGTCTCCCGGCCCATGCCGTGACCTGTGCCCGTTATCTGGAAGCAAGGAATTGATATTTTATAGAAAAGTTTAGGGTATCGACGTCTTGAGTAGATTTCTAGGGCGGTAGTAATAAATCAATCTTGCGTTTGAGTAAAATCTTAAGTAGACGTTTAATGTATTGAACTATTTAATAAACCAAGCTTAAGCGGTAATTTAAGAGCTTTTTCTCAGATGAGTAAGCACTGTTACATAAACAAAACTTAGCTATCAGAATCCGCCAAATATTGTAACGTAAGATGCCATTTGAGCTGTTGTGAATATGGGTTCATTAAGTAGCGCCAATCTTAAGATGCAGATTTTTTTTATTGCATTGAATGACGAGACGCGCTTGCCGTTCGCCTAATGGTAAGCGATACGACCGCCCATAAACAGTAGCAACACCATCCAGCCCCTTGAGTTACAAAGTACTGTTTGGCATTCCACTGCGCTCGTCATCCTGAGACATAAGATGTTAAGTCTCACTATGTCCTATAGTTACACTGGCTACAATGTCCTTCAAACCGAAACACAACAGTGCATGCACACTGCTGCTTGGCGGTAGAAATAGACATTGCGGTGGTACCCACCCAGACGGACTCTTACACATGAGATACCTACCACCAGTAGATATATGAGAGACCTACCACCAGTAGACATTTAATGTATTGAACTAAACGAAGCTTGAGTTGTCATTTAAGAGCTTGTTCTCAGCTGAGTAAGCGCTGTTACATAAACAAAACTGAGCTGTCAAATGAGGTCATTTGAGGTGATGTTAATATGGGTTTATTAAGTAGCACCTATCTTAAGATGCTTACTTTAATTTGACAGCGTCTCAGCTGATATCGCACTTGAGAGCACAATTGAGTTGCATTAGTGTACGTGAATACGGGAGGTTCCAAAGAGTTTTCTATTTCAGCCGGTAAGCAACTGTATGTATTTGCAATAGTTCTTGTTTGGAGGATACTGTGACCAGAAGTTACTGGGCATTAAAATTTCTAGTGTTACAGTGTTGTGTTTTATGGAAGCTGAGACGTGGATACAGCGGTTAATGTCATAAATTATCGAATTTTATCGAAACGCAGGTAGGTAAAACCACGATTTAACTCTATAAGTTATGACTTCCATAGAACGTAGTACAAAATATTACTTTATGTTTAAAATCTAATTAATTTCAAATACAAGGCGCAAGGAACAAAGTGTACTAAAAAATTAAGGGAACCTAGTACTAAATGCGTAAGTATATCCAAATAATGATAGGCATATTATCAGTTAACTGTCTTACAGTTTCAACCCGTCCTCATGTACCTCTGCAATTCCTGAATACTGAAATCCAGGTGCGACAATGGCACGTGTTTTTAACATATAAGTGGGACAGTACCAATCGGTGTTCGTTGATTTACTGGGAGCATTAATCTTCAGGATTCGAATTATTTCCCTAAGGCGCCGCGTTGTTTATTTAGTGCCAAGAAATACTACACTATCTACTATAAAACTAATCGGTACTGAAGTTGCCGAATCAAAAGTCAATTCTAATACTTGTGGAATAACTCCAGCGGCGATAGCCAAATAGCGTATTCCCACCTAAAAGGCCGGCAACGCATCTCCATGCCCCCTGGTATTGCAGATGTTCATGGGCGGCGGTGATCACTTACCATCAGGTGAACCGTATGCTCGTTTGCCCCCTATATAAAAAAAGCCTAGTTGGGAGTAGAACGGACTGCCGAGACGAAGATCCACAGGTTCAAATCCCAAGGCCATACCTCTGACTAATCAAAAAATTAAAGTGTTTATCCTTTATGAATTATCGCTTGCTCTAACGGTGAAGGAAAACATCTTGAGGAAACGTGCATACCTAAGAAGTTTTCCATAATAATTCCGAAGATATGTCATGTCTGCCAACCCGCACTAGGCCAGTGGGGGGGGGGACTAAGGCTTAAAACTCACTCAGTAGTAGAGAAGGTCCGTACCCAGCTGTGGGATAGTATATAATTCAAGGCTGATATTATTAAAACTCCGTGCAAAAACCTAACTCACAAGAATAATCTCCCCGCTGACACTCTTGGGTGCCGGCGGCACGAAGAACTGGTAGAGGCAGTGGAACCAGGTGAGCGTCATCTTGATGTATAGCACCAGGATCTCCAGCGCCAGCGCCACGCCTTGGTACACCTTCATCACTATACCTTGTTCATCAGTCCTGCAAAAAAACAACGGTAAAAATTATTTAATAATTTAAAACCAACATGGGATGTTGGTCTCTAACCGCACTTTTAGAAGGGCTCTAGGACCTTGTACCGAACACGCTGAAGCATTTAAACACGGCTTGGGAGAATACTATTTGTCTCCGACACGAGACCTAATATAATTAACAAAATGAGGATTTAAGACACCTCTACGTAATCCAGAACAGATAAAAGTCCTGACGCTATGTATGTACATGTGTGTGTAAGAAATAACAGAAAAATCTAGACTAAAAGATTCAACTTAATTACTATAAACAGATTTATTCTTTTTGCCTTTGCCTCTACTTGGCATAAACAAGCAGAAACCTGTTATATATTTCCTTAACTTGTACTATAAACGGCTTTATTGGTAACCGTTGAGTTTATGCGCCAGATATCTTCCACTGTGCCATAATGCTCTTAGGCCCTCAATATAGAAGGTACTGTCATGATCATTTTCACACAAAAACATAACACAGTGTTTTAAACAGCTGCATGGCGGTAGAATTGACAAAGCTAGCCAGCGCAAACCGTAGCCCTTCAATCAAGGTAGAGCGAGATTGTCTTTCGGCGCCCTGTAGTCAGCGCTTTCACATCAATTTTCAGTTTCTATTAAAAAAATGATTTGTGAGATGAATGGAGTACTACCCAAAAAGTAAATAATTAAAGTGTATTAATATAGTTAAAGAACATTATTTACAAAAAAGTATAGGAAAAAATGTATTTAATGAGAATAAACGCATTATTATTTTTTATTATTCATTTGTCCCTCAAAATTTATTCTTGAATTCTATTTTCACTTTCATTCGGGACAGGCACGCGCCACCTCAAAGGCGCCATAAAAAATATATATTTCGCTCGAAACATTTTTTTGCATTTGTCATTTTGGCGCCTTTTGGTACCTGGCGCCTAGAGCAACCGCAACTCTCGCTCTACCCTAGGGCCACCGCTGAAGCTAGCTACCTAACCGACAGGCAAGAGACGGTCACGCACAGGTTAATACTAAATGTCTTCATATGCTAATCTAAAGGAAAATTTTCGTTCATAGTCGTCAGTACATATAAAAAATATTTTCCGCCTTGGGAATGAACTTCAAGGCGACTTTGCAAGATGAGAGACCTGAGACTTGAGTCTTGACAGACCAGTCACTCAAGAATTTCATAGGTACGTCTATAAGAAAATATCTTGATCAAACTCTGCCTCTGACTGCCTCGGCGGCGTAGTTGTAATACGATACGACTGCAATTCTGAGGTCTCAGGTTCGATCCCTGGGTCGGGCAAAGTAATATTGGATGTTTCTATTAAGTATCGGCCTGGAGTCTGAAATTTGTGTCCGATATGGCGATTAGCTCGACCCCTATCTCATCATGGACTGCGGACGGCGACAAGTGTGTGTATTAGTTGCGCCTCTGACTACCCCTTCAGGGATAAAAGGCGTGAGTGTGTGTGTATGTACGTATGTATGCATCTTGATCCTAGCCACTCACTGCATTTATCAGACAATAAAGATAAGAACAGTAACTATGAAGAAATAATTGACTTTGTTTAAAGTCGATGAACTTTTATAAATATCTTATTCATTGGAAATATGGTGTCTTACTGGATGTGGGATGTACGCGAATGTAGTACTTAAAAACGAGCCGATATGGTTTTTTTTACCATGTGTACGTTTCGTGACCAGCCCACCAACTACGAACCTGTTTTAAAGTTCAAGTCAATGTTATCCACCATTAACGTTTATTTGGATTATCGCACCATGTTTGACAATATTATTATCGCCGTAACCAGCAGTATCGCGTAAGTCAAAATTTTAAATCAACTATAGTTACTTTTCTTGCATTAAATATCCGAGAACTAACCTACTCAGCTAATTATAAAGAAAAATAAAATGCAATCAAAATCCTACTCTTTTTAAATCTAATATTGAAAAGTGTTGTTCTTTCCTTCCTATTTTATAAAAGATACAAACTTTTAACTTAGTTCAAATCTCTAAAAATTACCAAGATATTAGTTAAGTATGTCTGCTAAACTCAGTCCATGGTTGTCATTAAAGATATTTGTTGTGTAGATGTCATGAAACATGCTAGTGTAGATTCTTCGTCATCAGTCGAAGGAGGGTTAAATCAGAGCGGCAAAATGTACCGCTGAGCGATCACTTGAACCTTGAAACTGTTATGTCACGTGCGTACCTTCTGTTTCATTTCCTCATATATAATTACGTAGATTTCAATGCAATTTTGTTAACAATCCCCAATTAAAATTATTACCACGCTTTTATTATCCCGACCGCCAAATTGTCGTAAGCGAAATGACAATTTTTAGCGAATGACAAGGCCACATTCATAAGTTTGTTCTTGCCTTATAAGTTATATCCCATTGACAAATCACAGATTTATAGCAATGCTTTATGCATCGTTGCCGATTTTTGTATTTCAATATAACCGACATATTAGTATTAGTCGTAAGTTAACTGACTCTATTTATTGTCGCAACCGCCATGTGGGGTCATCCACCGTGAGGGATGAAAAGCCTACCACTCATTACGAGAGTTATTGAGTATGGGCTATGGATGTAATAGAACAAAACAGAGGGATATAGTTATCTCTCTTGCCCGATGATATGTAGCTTGTGTCAATCTAATACTTTATACCTTTGCAATTTGCCGAGTTTCATTCGAGTTAAATTAGCGATTTATCCAAACATTTAACTTTCTAACAAACATTTAACTCTTCACAGACTTTGTCATTTACTTTATTGGCAGGTATACATATATGGATAACATACCGTTCTTTTTCACACACTCGGATGAAAATTAAGCAAATGCCATTGACAGTTCTAAAACTAATCTTGACACACCGTTGTAATAGTTTGACATTGGATGCGTTTTGTAATGCGCCGTCGGTTTCGCAGCCGTGGTGCAACTTCGAATCTCTGCTCCATCGGCGCTGACGTAAATATTACGATACTTAAAACTAATGGAATATTTTTTTAAGATAATATCAGAATATAGTTGAATGATGACTCGAGACTGCCAAAGCGATCTCAGGTTCGATCCGCAGTTGGGCAAAGTTATATTCGGTTGTCTGCTCAATATCAGCTCTGGAATTGCTCCCGGTAAATAGCAGAAATCTCGCCCCTATGGGGCTTAACATGGCTGACGAAATGCAGCCATGTTTAAGCCCAATGCAACAACTATACTATTATACAAATAAGTCCGTTACAAAAAAAAAAGGTTTGTGAAATAATATTTGTTTTCAATTAATACGATATCGCTAAACGCTTTTATTTAAATATGAAGACAATTAAGATAAATTTTATGTCGGTATAATTGTAAAAATAACATACAGAGAGCAATACCACATGACAAACAAATAAGGTACCAAGGGCACATGAATAAGCTTTTGAGGTAATTGTACCGCTCCGGTTTCGGTTGTGCCGGCATAATTGTGCCAACCGTCAAGGGATAGTCATCTCTCGTCATCGTCACTGGACGCCAATCCACTTATCAGGTAGACCTGAGCCACTGAGGTCGCTTAAGTCAATTAGCCTTATAATAGTCTACTATTATAAGTCTAAATGACTTAAGCGACATTTTTTTATTGACGCTAAGTTTATTAGACGCAGAAAAATACACTGATTCCAAATGTACCTACAATTTAATATAGTAAAAAAATTCAGTTAATTATCCTTTCAGCGGTAGTAGTAGTGCTATGGAGTCACTATTCCTGCTTGTATAAATCAATAGAGGTAGATTTAAAAGACATTTGGGAGTGGTTAGGGGGATTTTAGGACCAACAAGATTTAAGGGTAAGTACGCTAGATCATCTGCTTGCCACACACACACACACACACACGCTCATGCGTTTTATCCCCGAAGGGGCAAGCATAGGCGCAACTAATGCACCCACTTTTCGCCGTGCGTATTCCAACCCATGATGTGATAGGGGGCGAGGCTTTCGCCATATCATAGCGTCGTGTGCCGGGTCGGCCACTTCCCTGTAATATGGTTGAGGAGGCCGATGGCTGGCACATGCGTCATACTCGTGAACGAGTGCTGCTTGTGTGGACTGGTCTGCCCTTTTCGCTTACTATATCTAAGTATTAGGGGTATATCTTGAACTTAGATTAATAGCGACATCTTGAACATTTCAGATCAAATTATTACATGATTCCTGAGATAGTTATGCACTAGTGTTGGAATTTAAAAATTTATTACCTATTTTGCGAGTATATAAATGAACTGCTCTAAACAAAACTTAACAAATACTGAATTGTATTTTTTTTTTCTCTATATAATGCATTGTATTTTATACCTTGAACTGATTTTGAAAAGAGCAACACTAGAGTTTCTTGCCCGTTCTTCTCTAGTGAGAACTGCTTTCCGAACTGGTGGTAGAGTTAATATTGACGGAATCTAAATAATGTATAACATTTTATGGGTTCGAATAAATTATTTCATTTCATTTCATTTCATCGGGCTCAAATTCCAGACTCTGGGCTTATTCTGAGTAGAAAAACCCTATATCACTTTGCCCGACCCGGAGATCGAACCTGAGATCTCAGCATTTCAGTCGTGCCGTAATACAACTACGCCACCGAGGCAGTCTACTTGCCACACCTACATAAAATGACAAATTAAGGAGAATCCCGTTTGGTCGCATAAATCTACAATAAGAATTCTTCAGTCCAGTCTCTATAATACAGTCGTGTTGAGAGTTGAGACAGTATGCAAGTGCTTACAAAGTAAACCCCCCGTATCCTAGACCATAAATAAAAAAACATATGAATAAACCTAACAATTTATTTAGACCAGATGGCAATGCCACATCCAGCTTAATTTTTGTGTAAACCTCAGAATAATAACAAATTAAACTTCAACTGAGAGTTTATAAGCGGCGATAGCCTAGGTGGGAGTGGAACGGACTGCCGAGACAAATGACCGCAGGTTCAAAACCCAAGGGCACACACCACTGACTTTTCTAAAAAGTTATGTGTGTATTCTTTGTGAATTATCGCTCGCTTTAACAGTGAAGGAAAACATCGTGAGGAAACCTGCATACCTGAGAAGTTCTCTGAATTTCGAAGGTATATGAAGTCTGCCGACCCGCACTAGGCCAGCGTGGTGGACTAGGGCCTTTAATCCTCTCACTTGTAGAGGAGGCCCGTGCTCAGCAGTGGGCAGTATATAATACAGGGCTGGTATGGTGACAGTTTTATATTTGTCGGTATCTGCGCGTCTCAATACATATTGACAAGAACTGACTCAATCCAATAACTATTTGATCTGAACACGTTGTATGTACACGTTTTAAAAGTCACGATGTGCCAACGACTTACACAAGCCGTTTCGGACTCAGCGGCCCAAGTTCGAGGTTACCGGCGCAAGCGCAACCGAATATATTATATATTTGAATGGACTTTGGGAAGGGTTTTGATATCTGCTTGTAACGTACTATTTAAACTATATAATTAATATTACTTTAATTTACTGATGGTTGGTATCTCATATGTAAGAGTCCGCCTGGGTGGGTACCACCGCAATGTTTATTTCTACCACCAAACAGCAGTGTGCATGCACTGTTTTGTTTCGGTTTGAAGGACATTGTAGCCAGTGTAACAACTGGACATAATGAGACTTAACGTCTTATGTTTTAGGATGACGAGCGCAGTGGAATGCCACACAGTACTTAGTAAGTTAAGGTGCTGGATGGTGTTGCTACTGTTTATGGGTGGTCGTATCGCTTACCATCAGGCGAGCGGCATGCTCGTCTCGTCATTCAATGCAATAAAAAAAACTTTATTATGTGAAGATGATTGTTTGAAGAAAACTCAGAAACCGCTGAACGGATTTGGATAAAATTTAGCACTTAGGTGGATCATTGTCATTTTAAATATACTTAGGTTTCTTTTCATCCCAGATTTTAACTCCGGTACAGTCTTTCACAAGAGCAGTCCAGAGCAACACTAGATAAAGATATGTAAATAAATATCAATAGTAATTAATAAATTTAAGTCTTATAAACCAGAAGCCTAGGAAGTTTTAGGCCCGCAAAGAATTTAGTTTCTGAGAGTGGAACCCAGTATTTTTCCAAACAACCGTGTATCCCACATGTGCTTTGTAATGTTATTTAGTATTCTATATCTGTGTCACTAAAAACAATGAATCATACTGCGGTTTCCTTTGTTTCATTTTTGTTCACGGCCACGCTTTTTTTTAAATATAATATTTACAAATGATTCGAAATAGCTCGCATACTGATGTATATAATTTATGTAATTAGTCGTTATTTTCATAGAAAAATAGTATAATTTACAATGATTATTTATTACCGTTAATTATTATAATTTATAAACCATGACATAAATCTTCATGTATAGTCAGACACAAAAGTAGCTGAACAGTTACAAAGGAGATGTCCAATTTATGTATGGGTGCTGGGCCTCAAAATCCAACCAGGCTCAAACTTCATGGATATTCTTCTTAGTCGTGCACTCTTGAAAGAGTGGTCGTGGTCATGTTTGGGCCGATTGATGAACTGCCGTTTTCACGATGCGTCGCCATATGTCTCGATAATTGTCATGGATATTAAAGGGGCAAAAATATGGATCTTGGATCCATTAAAAATATTTTTAAACCCCTTCATTTATAACTAACATCTTTAAAAACGTTCACGTTAAGTGTAGTTTTTAAGTAAAATAAAATTACATAAAGCTCAAAATTGGAGGACTTTAAAATTATTCGATTTATTGCAAAGGCCTAGTTTTTGGGAGTACTATTCAAATGTATTATATAAAGTATCTTGTTTAGAATTTTAAGCCCGTTTGTCCTTTAAAATCGCCTTTAAACTATTGTCTCCTTATCAATAATGGCTTTTTCTTCAATAAATAAAATTCAATAAAAAATTCAAATGGTTTACATTATTTAAGATAGATAAATAAAAAATATTTCGATTGAAGATCTTCGCGTGATAGAATTTTATGTATTTTACTCAATGACGAGACGAGTAAGTCGCTCACCTGGTGATAACCGTCACGACTATCCATAAATATTCACTGGTGGTAGAATACTTGTATCCGTTCGGATAAAGACCATAATCCACATGGTGTAAGCCCCTTCATAGTGTCGCCCACGTGAGTGTCGCGTTCCGGGATCAGCGTGTGAAGGACTTAATTCGAACAGGCATGTGTCGACTGGTGCGGGAACTCTCATCAGTCGACACTATCACGACCTCACTCCACAATACTCCACATACCATGAGATGCAGTGTGATCACTTTGCCGTTTCCCAAAGTTCTGCGTTGAATTGTGATTGTCATCATAAGATACAAGATACATAATATAGACTCATGGTTTTTTTATGGCAATGAATGACGAGACGAGCATGCCGTTCTTCTGATGGTAAGCGATACGACCCATAAACAGTAGCAACACCATCCAGTACCTTGAGTTACAAAGTACTGTGTGGCATTCCACTGCGCTCGTCACCCTGAGACATAAGATGTTAAGTCTCATTATGTCCAGTAGTTACACTGGCTACAATGTCCTTCAAACCGAAACACAACAGTACATGCACACAGCTGCTTGGCGGTAGAAATAGACATTGCGTTGGTACCCACCCAGACGGCCTCTTAGACCTACCACCAGTAAAATATACCAGTTTCAATATCCTTCAAAGGGGTCGTCCATTAATCACGTGATGTATTTAGCAAAATTTTTAACTCCCGCCATTTTTTTATGTAACAGACTGTCTCGGTGATGTATTTGTATTAAGGTACGACTGCAGTGCTGAGGTCTCGGGTTAAGTGTTTTTCTACTCAGTATGAGCTCGGAGGCTGGATTTGTGCCCGATATGGTGATAGGCTCGCCCTCTATCACATCATGGGACGGAATACGCACGGCGAAAAATGGGTGTACTAAGCGCGGCTCTACCCACCCCTTTGGGGATAAAAGTCGTGTGTATGTACTGTCTCTTATATCGACTGCAGTCTTCCCTGCCCGTCTCTAGAGATCTATGCTTTATTCTTAAGTTTTGTTTAAAATATTTGTATACCTAAGAGCGTTTATCACGATACACCGTATCTGCTCTTAATATGCACATAACTATAAACAACCCAAATACGCCAACGTCGAAGGCCACACTGCAAAATCAAGCCAGAAACAAACCAGATGCTATTTAAATGACTTTAACAACAGGTTTTTGTGTAATTCCGCGTTGGCAACATTTAATTTTGAACAAGTATTTAAGTTTAAATCAGTTTCGACCGCATTTTACTTGATCTTTAAACATACGCATTTTTAATTGTAAATTGCATTATGGCAGACAGAAATACTAATATTGCCGTCAGAAAACGTGTTACAAGGATTTAGTGCAGATTTAGTTCCGTAGACGCTAAAGTACTACCCACTCTGCGACTCTCGGCCTGTGTTATTACATGTCAGGTTTAATGATGCTTAGTAAAGAACTATGCTTGAAAACAGATGCCAAGTAGAAAGAGAGAAACACTTCCTAATAAGCATAAAAAAATAGGACAATAATAATTTCAAATGAAATAAATAAAATTTATAACCTCATTTAGGATTCAAACCCACGTCTAATCAAATCGGTTGAAAGTTACCAAAAACACGAGCGACTTTTATGGTAAAATGCGACATCTCGTGTAATAGATGCTCACGGCGCAACCGCTGTCGCAAATATTGGCCAAAAACCATCTATTTTGAAACGTAGAAATTCGCAAAAGGATTTTTTTGGTAGAGCCAAGCATGCTTGACTGGCTATCGCTAGTCTGTAGTAATAGACATTAAATATTATTGTGTAGTATGAATGGGAAGGCTCGACCGTGGCAGTACTACATGTCTGATAGTACACCAACGTGAAGTGACAGCTTGGTGTTGCGTTACGTGTAGTGAGTGAGATTTCTGAAGGTTCGAAACCACCTCCTTTCTTCCTAAAGCCTATTCCTTTCCTTTTTAATTTATGATTCTTCTGGTAGGTATAATGAGTGTTTAAGGATGATGCTACATACCTTTAACAAAAGGTAACGTATATATAAGTACTTTAATTGGATTTAATTGGAAATGCATTCGTTAATTGATATCGAAATTTGAAAAAAAATGCGAGTATTAGAGAAGATTCAGATTTTTTCTTGAAGTGAAATTTGAAATTAAAATTTTACTATCTTCCTCAAGAAACATGCTTGAATTGACATCACTTTACAGGTATATAGTCGAGATTTATCCTCATTAAGCACAGTTATGTAAGCAGTTTCCTTCGCATCCTGCGGACGCTTCGAACAAGGTTACTTCAATACAACGGTTTCTTCTGTACAACCTTCATTCAGTACTAGCTCAAGCGATTTCGTGGTTATAAATCATAATTACACCTTGTTTTCGTATACCAAATATATACCTGTTGAATTTATAGATATGTAATTGCATGCATGACCTCAAGGTGTTAATAAAGACCGAATACTCGAATGAACTAGATTTCTTAAATATTTTGATTTTTGTTCCACTTACTCTATACCCTCTAGGCGCCATCCGTGGTTGGAGTGCGCATTCTACTGACACTATAATATATCTACTTTACATTGTTACATCGCAATATATAGTAAAAACTAATTAATATTACATGCCATTGGCTAGACCTTGACATTTTTCATTTACTTTAACAATAAATCTATAAAATATAGAAAAAATATACTAAGCATCACAAGAAACCACGCACAGTAAAAAAAACGGAATAATTATGTATTTCGAGTTAGCAATAGTCTAGTAAAAAATAAACTGCCAAGGTTTGTAGGTAATTATTACTTTGATATTCGGTCGCAGAAACCGCGTGAAGAACCCTGTCTCGTAACTTTATACAATGCTAAATTAATCTAGATACACAATCAGGTTCGCACTATTTTAACTCCTAGATTTGCCTTTTCAGTGATTAAAGGGGTGCTATTTTACAAACTACATAATTTGTTCTACAATGTGCATAATTTTTTTTACAACGTTCATTTATATTATTTTAATCACTGTGGTGTTATCCGTAATAAAAATACTCACTCTAAAAATATAAGATTCTTCTTCCTACCACTCTTGGTGACTATTGAGACGTCGAACCACATTGTCAGAAGACTTCACTTGCAAATTATACCGAGCTGGTATAAAATGAACTGTTGATCACCGGCCGCAGTTTGGCTTTCACTAACGCACCGATGGAGCTGCATTGCATAATTGACGGAAACGTTTCGAAAAACTGGCATAATACGAAGACGCGCGTCCTGCCGAGCATCCTGGGGTAGTCGACCGTGGAGTGTATGTGATTGAAATGTGTGTTTGTATGTTTGAGTGTGTATTTTTGGCATCTCTGGCATTGGCACTGGCATACTGATGTCCAAAAATACCTGGACGTGAGTTCGGAGCCCAGAGAGTTGAAACAATAATGATTTGAGTGGTAACTGGTAAATGAGTTTGGCCAATGTGGTGTAAGTCTAAATAATATTTACAATTCTTGGAGAATTATAGATGCATTGATAGCTGAACAGTGAAGTGGGAAGGGAAGAGTGTACTATATACTTGTAAGGTATAAATGTTCTATACTACATGCAATCAAATAGATCACTATATTTTGAATTAAATAGATACGTAATTCGATTTGTGATTTCAATCAATATGCTGTATATTAGTTTCGATACCTTAACTGAACTTAGTCATTATTTCAAAAGATTGCATTTTTAATATATGGATTTGTTAATTAATATTATAATATTGTGTTCTTCCAACTGTGTCCAGAGTATCATTAGTGAGTATAAGACAAAATGGATAACAACTCGAATCAATTTGCGAGTTGCGATGTCTCGTTTCTTAATTTGGTTGTCAACTCGCTCGCCTTGCTAGTGTCGCCATGATTGAGATGATTTATTACTAACACGTTTTTACAGGCGTATTCTCGTATATAAATCTTGGTATGAAGTAATTAAATTCACTTGTTATTGTAAGTTATTGGTTACCAAATTTGGTAAGAAGGTATATACCGTCAAAGATACGAAAAATTACATGATAAAGTTTAGATTTCTAATATTTGTCAGTACTTTTCTAGCATATTCTTATTAAATATTTTTTCACTGGCAAATATAGAGAGCTCATAGGCTTTACCCAGTTGCGTCATAAAATAACTGGGGTTGTACTAATTTCTAATAAAAAAAAACTGTATAGGTAATAACGGTATAATATTAAAAATAACGCGAACGAAACCGCGGGCTGTTAATAGTTAACGTTTAACTTAATTTAATAGTAATTACAGCGCTAATTAATTCATATCGCAGACACTGCGCAGTAAAGACGTCAATACTGCAGAAAATAAATTAAAATAGTTCACATTCAAATGAGTGTACAAATATTTTTGGGACGTTATTCAAATAGGTAATTTAATAGTGACCTTGGCTGCAAAATCGGCATTGGGTAAAGACAATAGTCAGTAGTCATAATTTAATAGTCATTAATAGTAATAACCTTTTAATGAGACAACAAGTACGCACATAGTATTAACCTTATGTACACACGGTGTGACGTCATTAGACAATTTTACGCACGAAGTACGAACAAAAACGCTATACCGGAATGGAATGTTCTTAATTGAACCGGTTTCCATATTTAAAATTATAAGGATTTGGCTATCAATGCATTTGACCTCTTTGAATTGACGGAAATCGTCCGAAGGGATAACCGGGAGATTTTGGCGGTTATATTCATTATTCAGTCGTTCAAACCGTCTGGGCTTGGTCTGTTCTAGATGACACTGTTTTCTGGCTTTTATGGCTTATCGTCAGACGAAGAAATTGCTCGTCTCGTCTGAAGATAATCTACTATCAAACAATACCAATAATCCCACATCCCCTCATTCCGTGACCATGAAAAAGCATGACCATGAAAAAGCATGGCATAAAATGTTCTTCACTCGCACGTATAAGGTCAATGGTCTGCGCGTGATCTGTCCGCTGGCGTGTTGTAACCGCGCATGCGTGAACAGTTAAATGGGAATAGGTATGGTAATATTGAAGGATATCCTTCCCGTAAAAAGGCTGTCCAGAAAGGACACGATGGAATTGTTGGTTATCTTTAAACGATGGAGTACGAGATATCGAATCGTTTTTTTCCAGTTAGGCATATTTAGGTATACTAAAGCCGATTTTACATATAAATAAAAAAATGATGCTCATTTCATTGGCTTACAATTAAACACTTATGTTCTCCTAGTGGCATTACAAAGTAGGTACATATTGTAGCCTATAGAAAAGAGATAAAATTAAAAAAGTATATGTCGTGGACAAAACAAACTTACCAAGGTGCATTTGAGATCAGTGTTTGTGCGGCTCCATTTTTGTTACTTGCTTCTTGTGTCGACATGATTCTGAAAGAAAAGCATAACATTATCACACAAAGAAATAACTAAAAGCTCGTTTTTACGATGGGAAATAAAAAGATTCCTATCTTTCTATTTGATTCATTTCGTTGTGGAAGACAAATTAGTGCTCCCAGAGACTCCCCGAGCTTCATCGCTTGGTGTCATCAAATGTGTGCTGTTGATTCTGACTTACAAGAGTTATAGGTGCGGTTTTTATAGTTTGGTTTTGCAGCATAGTCTCCTAATAAAATATTACATATATCATAGCTGTCATTTTCTTCGAGATAATTACAACTAATTTGAGAGTCAAAAAGAAAAAAAATATTCAATCATTATACTCTGTATTTCACTTAGAATGTAGTAGTAGGTACATAATATAATATAATATCAAAAAAGATCCAATGTAAATCCCCTTTAAACCGACAAAAAAAGACTCGATGAGGTAATCGCAAGCTACCAAGAGTAATTAAGAACAGGCATTTTAATAACGAATGTTGTAAACTTAAAACAGGTTATGTATCAAATGAGAACTTTGTCTCACACTATAAAGATGAGTCAAAAAATGTATTTCGAAGCTGAACATTGCTTTTTGCTGGCCAAATAAAAATATCTACAAGCCATGCAATACATTAATATCATAGCATAGATATTAATCTTATATATAAAATTCTCGTGTCACAATGTTAGTTACCTTACTCCTCCGAAACGGCTGAACCGATTCTCATGAAATTTTATATTCACACTTGGTAGGTCTGAGAATAGGTTGTTATCTATTTTTCATCCCCCTAAGTGATAAGGGTGGTCCACCCCTAAATTTATTTTTTTATTTTTTAGATAATTTTTTTTGTTTTTATTTTTTTATAATAGGGCATTAAAAAATACATACAACCCTAAATTTTCAACCCTCTGCGATTAACCCCTATTTTTTAATTAAAAATCTACGGAACGGATTTCGATGAAATTTGGCACACGGGTAGATTATGTATACTTTTTATACCGGGACAATATAAAGCGGGACTTTTATACCGGGAAAACTCATTCACGCGGGCGGAGCCGCGGGCAACAGCTAGTATATTACTATATTTTATCTATATTACTAGGTGTGGCCCGCGGCTTCACCCGCATGCGAAGCCTTTACCGCTACAAAAATCCCTAAAACAGTGTACGATACCAGCGCCATCTATTTAAAAATCAGATTAAAAATTTCCATCATTTCCCACACGAGCAAATTACCGAGATAAAAAGTAGCGTATGTTTTAATCCAGAAAATGGTTTACCCGTGTGCTAAATTTCATCCAAATCCGTTCAGCTGTTTCAGCGTTTACTTCTAACAATCATCCAAACATACAAACATCCAAAGAATTTTACAAGCTTTCGCATTTATAATATTAGTAAAAGTAAAGTAAGATAAGATTTTAGGAATTTGATTAGTTTGTTTGAAAACTCTGGAGCTATTTTTCGGAACACATCCACCACATCCCTGATTGATTGACGCTATTCCTTATTCTAAATAGTTTTTGGCCGCGGCTCCGCCCGCGTGAATGAGTTTTACCGGGATAAAAGTCCCGCTTCATATTTTCCCGGGATAAAAACTAGCCTATGTGTTAAACCAGGACATAATCTACCGGTGTGCCAAATTTCATCGAAATCCGTTGGTTAGTTTTTGCGTGAAAGAGTAACAAACATCCATACATCCATACATCCAGAGATCCATACATCCATACATTCATACTTACAAACTTTCGCGTTTATAATATTAGTAGGATGACTGTTCGCGGGCGGAGCTGCGGTAAAAACGTAACGATTTATAAAATTATAATCCAGAAACATTTAGATTTACCTTGAGACGTGATCACAGATAAACAAATGCAACGAACCGAGTGAATTACATGTTATTATTTTTGATATCTCGTCGAATATAATGCGGTTTACATTTCCTCTTCCTATTAATTTTGTGTCTATGTTTATAATATTATAATAACCTATTTTTACGTGATTCGTGTTTATCAGGCATCAAATTATTGCGGAATTGTGGTGAATCTAGATTCTTGATTATTAGCATACTTACCATCCTAGCATACCTAGCATACCAACCATCTTGTAGATTTAACTTCATATTCAAAGTTGTAAATAGTTGTCATTTATCAACTTTTCCACGAAGTTCATTTTTAAATACTTAGAAGGAAACATTTATTGACGCAGTAGAGGAACACATTATTACAAATTATATTTAAAAAATAAGGGTATAAGAACACACACTGAAACCACGACAAATAAATACTGTTAGGTAAGATAATAACGAATATCGAGTTAAACTGGAAAAAAATATACAATTCTTTTTTATTTGCACTTAGACTTAATTCAAGGTTCATCTCAATTGCTTCCGCCTCGGTCGTGTAGTTGTATTACGGTACGACTGCAATGCTGAGGTCCCAGGTTCGATCCCAGGTCGGGCAATGTAATATTGGGTTGTTCTAATCAGTATCAGCTTGGAATTTGATCCCGATAAGGTGATAGGCTCGCCTCTTATCACATCATGGGACGGAATACACACGGCGAAAAGTGGGTGCACTAGTTGCGCCTCTTTCTACCCCTTCAGGGATAAAAGGCGTGAGTATGCGTATCCCTGTGGACGATAGCCTAGTCGGAACGGTCTGCCGAGACAATGACCGGAGGTTCAAAACCCATGGCACACACCTCTGGCTTTTCGAAGTTACGTGTGTATTGTTTATCAATTAATCGTTCGCTTTAAATCGGTGAAGGAAAACATCGTGAGGAAACCTACATACTTGAGAATTCTTCATAAGAATTTCGAGGGTATGTGAAGTCTTCCAACCCGCACTAGGCCAGCGTGGTAGACTAAAGCCTAACCCCTCTCAGTAGTAGAGGAGGCCCGTGCTCAGCAGTGGGCAGGATATAATACAGGGCTGATTGCATTGCATGCGTATCTGGATTATTCTCGAAGTTCCTCATATTTTTTCAAACTGATGTAATTATTATGAATGACGAAGCTTTTTCGTCCCAAATCAATATTTAAAACGTATTTACCGCGAGTCTAGCTATAGTAATTGAAATGATGTGGCATTTTACATGCTAGTGCGAATTATGTGTTTGCTTTGTGGGTTTACAATGGTGATAACGCCACAAAATGACGACGGATGGCCGAATCGTCGTCGTGTACTTCACATATTCAATTTATATTCAACTAGATTAGCGCGTGGCTCCGGCCGCGTGGAAAAGTTTTTCCTTGATAAAAAGTAGCCTATAGCACTCAGGAGTAATGTAGCTTCCTATTAGTGAAAGAATTTACTAAATCGGTCCAGTAGTTCCTGGGATTAGCGCGTTCAAACAAACAAGCAAACAAGCAAACTCTTCAGCTTTATAATATTGGTATAGATAATCCCGAATTATTGCGATCGTCAGAGAATGTAACGTTTCTCTTCGTCGACGATATATTTGAAATTAGTTGTTACTCGCTGCTCAGACGCAGTCACGACTAAAAGCCAGTACTGAGGCTGTACCCAAGATGCCTTTATATAAACGCGTATAGAAGAGAGAATAATGTATGGGAATGAGATATCCTAACCATAAGTAGGTATATCGCTAGGATATATCATTCCCATACGAAAGGTATCTTGGCTACGGCTCCAAACGTAAGTTTTAGTCTAGTCTATGTAAAAGGTAATCTCCGAAACTACGTATAAATTTAGTTCAAATAAACCATGCTACCATCTACGTCAATATTTAAGAGTCCTATTTGACGTGAGGTTATTGTTGTAATATGTTATAAAATAAATCCTCCTAGCCACGGCGGCTCATCTCAACGGAGATCAGCCAGGTACGCAGGAAATATTATAGTGCACAAGTGTGTGCGCAATACACATGCACTCGCTATTCCTTCACTCTCATAGTCCGGTGAGACGGCAATCCGACATGACCGGAAAGAGATCAGGCGCAGGACCAACGGCTATATGTGCTCTCCGAGCCACAGGGGTATCACACCGCCAACTTCCTGATTCCGAGCTGCGACTGAGTAATTTTTAAAATGGAAAAACCCAGTCACAATGTTTTTTGGCTCGACCCGGGATTCGCACCCAGGACCTCAGCGCGCAAATCGTATCTTAACGCGTACGCAATACAACTACGCCACCGAGGCAGGTAATATGTTACAGACTTGTGTGAACTCGTCGTTCTTTTTTTTTATTAATTTCTATGACTTTTGTTGCTAGAAGAGCTTGTTAGATGAATATTAAAAATAGATTTACCTAATAATTTTTTTATCGTTAAGAAAGCTCCATTATAACAAATGCTAGCCAACTAGTCCCTAAATATGAATAACACTAAATAATTTTAGTGCTGTCTCTTTCATATTTGCTTGGTGGTACGTCTCTCATATGTCTTTGGTTCTTGGTCTTCGGTTCGATCCCCGGGTCGGGCAAAGTGATATTATTGGGTTTTTCTACTCTGTATCAGTCCGGAGTCTGGAATTTGTGCCCGGTATGGCTATATATGCTCGAAATGAATAGGCTCGCCTCCTATTACATCATGGGCCGGAATATGCATGGCGAAAAGTGGGTGCACTAGTTGTGCCTTTGCCTACCCCTTCGGGGATAAAAGTATTTGTGATGTTAAAACGTTTTGTTATCACTTATCATTCGCTAGATTCATCTACCAAATAACCAAACGTGACCATCTGTAACATAAACAGTTCTCTGTAATTTATAATACGCCTCTAATAACCAGAGGCTTGTGCCTCTGTAGACACTATCTCGCCCACACACTCATTTCCACAGTGGTCAGTATTTTTAACAGCGCTGAAACTCTAAGATGTTCAATTAAAAACAACGTGAATTGATGAAGTTATCATTCTCCAAACGTTTCCTCGAGATTTAAGCATGACTTAGATTTCTCCAAAATTTTGTCTGACTTCCCGTTTCTAATCTCTAGTTAATCATTTCTGTGGCACCCTCAGCTGCAGAACTTTGTCTGTGAAACTCGATGTTACGTTCGGTTTTTTTTCTGTGAATATACACCTTAATACGGTACCTAAACGTGAGAAATATTAAGTATAACATTCTTTGCATATTCATGCATTCGTATTCCTATTTGGCAATAGGTAATAAAGTAAATAAATGAACACATCAAATTAATTAATTAATTACGAACGGAAATCGTTTAAAATAATCTATAAAATGGAAAAATACACGTAGAAATCTCTAGATTTTTCCATAACACACAGCATTGACGGCACTCGTAATGACCTTATTCTATCTAATGCCTTAACATCTTACAACCAAGGCCGCGAAATACGCGTAGGCTCACTCCGCAGCGAATACCAATAGCTTGATTATGGCGAAATTTCGCAATCGCCAAGAATTGTCTATGAAAAATTTTCGCGCTCTAACATTTTGGTTATGTCGTACATTGTTATGTTAATAAGTTGGCACTTGGCATCAAAGTTTTGGCAGTAACAATAGAATTATTTGCATACATTTATAAAAAATGCTCGGTGTCTTATTTAATAACTAAAGTGTAATAAAAAGAACTATTTACAAAGGAGGTAATGTTTTGTATATTAGACCTCCATGAATCATCGGGTGATTAACCGATTAAGAAACAATCGATTCAATTTAAAACCTTGTGGGTATCGATTTGCAATGAACATTGTTCTAATTGTGGTGGAATACGCTCTCGATTATCTTTTGCTTATGATATAAATGTTTTGGTATCATAGCCAACGAAAATCTTTCAGATTCCACTACTAGTCTTCACAGCGAAATGAACACATTATAAGGAATGTTCTTATGGTAATACAGTAAGTAATAAGCTATTAACTCAATCCAATTACTTCCCATAACTGACTTATACGACTATTCAGCCATGACGCTATGAATTAAAATCACGAGGTAGCTAATGTAAATAAAAGAATGACGTTTAACTCACGATATTTTCAAACACGTACGCAATATCACATTTTAGAATTACGTTCTTAGTTTTCAAAACATCTTATTCAAAACTTGTATCAGAAAATTCTGAAAACAACTTTCAAATCCAGTTATAGGACTATAATGAAGAAATGAAATCCATATAAAGTTATCAAATTCACCCACAAAACCACTAGTCAAAGTTTCATATTACGAGATCGTAAATGATTCTAGGCAAATACAAAATATATCAATGAATTTCATAGTTTAAATTTAACAAACTAGAACCTCAACGTCTATTAAAAATAAAAGTAAAATTGAACTGCAACCTAAATCGATTGTAAGGTTGAGACTATTTTATGCACCTTTACCAAGTCCCTATAAACAAGTTCTTATTTAAGTACCTTTATTTCTTTTAGATTAATAAGTATAAATATATTTTCATCCAAACAAGTTATTGAAATAATTTATTTGCTACGCCAAAAATAAGGTACATACCTGTGTGGATTCTACCTAAATGTCAAAATAGATGGGCAAAATATCAAAGATGAATGAACTACATTATTATATTCTTAGATAAGTATAATTTTTAACACATAGGATGGTATCATTTTAGTTTCCATTACTTAAGCAATGATTTTTTTCTTTAGTCGTGGATCCTATTTTAAATCCTCTTTATTGAAACACGATACTAAAAACATATTATTGTAATTTAATATTATTGTAGAAAAATATATAGATAGCAATTTAACTCTTTTACGAAATTCTTGCTACCGCCCGTTTTTCAATAACAAAGCAAAGAACCCCAACCTCTAATCCTTGGGGAACTAAGTCGAGGACTGAGGCGACTGTAATATATTAATACAAGAGAAGCAACACAGCTTGAATTCACAGTTCACACTATCGATAGTCACTGATATCCAAATAAACATTTCGAAAAGTACTTACAAAACAATTTCACAACAAAGATAGCGTGGCACGACGCGACCGCGCTCCCGTCAACTTTGTATACGAATGTCACTACAATGTGTCGACTCCGGCGAATGCCGCCCTACAAGCACGGAAATCAAAAAATCTGCGAAAATCATGTAGACAAGTTAATGGACTTGAAATCACTTGATAAATAAAAGCGTGTTAATGCCAGTAATTTTACCTGTTTTGAATAAAAAGTAAATTAAAATTAAAATAACCCCCGACACAAAAAGCCGCTAAAAAGTTAAAAAATAAAAGACTTTGTATGTCGTTTAAGTACCTAGTAATATTTTGACCCTAGCGTCGTCGCGTCGCGTCGCGTCGGGGGACCGCCAAAGAAGTATTTTCATCTCTCTCCCTGGTCCGGAGATCGGTCCCCCGACGCGAGGGCGCTTAACAAAATATTACTAGGTACTTAAACGACAAAGACTTTTATTTTTTAACTTTTTAGAGGCTTTTTGTGTCGGGGGTTATTTTAATTTAATTTTTATTTCAACCTTTTTAAATTACTTTGTTCTCCATCATGGGGTCTTGATAATTAACTAAATACCATCTACTCATTGAAACCATTCTTATGAGCCCTCACACACTATATTTGCTATAAGTTCTTCAAGAGTTGGGTACACAGCAGACAACTTGATGCTGCAGCAGCTCAAGATTAACACGTCTTTAAAACATTTCCGAAGTCACAGTACACCAGCTTTTAAATCAATCGGAGTAGTGAAAGTTAGAAATGAGTTGATAATCTTCAAACGCCTGAACAGATCTTCATAAATTATAGCTAAGAACCATCTCGATCACATCAGCTTTCAAACAAAAAAAACCGCGTCAAGATTGGTCCATTCGTTTGAGAGCTACGATGCCTCATACTGACATACAGATACACAGATACTCATCCTAAACTTATAACACCCCTTTTTTCTTGTCGGGGGTTAAAAATGGAATTTGAATTACTGGCGATTTTTAACTCCCGATAGAAAAAGAGGGGAGTTATAAGTTTAGGGTGTGGGAGAGGTGACGAATCATTAAAAATTTGGGAAAAATTATAACATGTGTAGAATTGAATTCATATTATATTACAACTAGTATTGCTCGCGGCACTGCCCGCGTGAAAAAGATTTTCCGGGATAAAAATATTTTCATGGGATAAAAAGTAGCCTAGCCTCAAGAGTAATGTAGCTTCCTATTAGTGAAAGAATTTTCAAAATGAGTTCAGTAGTTCCTGAGATTAGCGCATTCAACCTTATAAACAAAAAACTCTTCGGCTTTATAATATTATAGTATAGATAAATATAGATATATAATAAGTATATTTAAAATTAAAATGATATCATTACCTACTTTTTTACCATAACAATATTATCCTTTTTGACCATAGATAGACATCTTTTTTTAACTCTGCATATTGCTCATTATCAACAAAAAATAATTCTATAAATTTCGAATAAGCAGTTTTCTAAAATAATATGTAAGATAGTTCCAAAATGAAACGAAATTGTTTTCTTAAAAGATTTTTTACGATTTGCATTTTGTTCAGTAGTTCCAGAAAACTAGTATAAGTATGGACGTTGTCTTTGGCGTAGCATAGCAGCCCAGTGGTTGTAGCCATATAAAAAAAAAAGTATGGACGTTCATGTCACTAACAACTTCCTCGTTTGTATTTATTTCAAGTTCAGTCAGTAATATTACGTAGTTATTAAATTGTTTTTACCATTATTACCTACGAATGTACCTAAAGATATCAGACATATAGCAACCATACCTACGTGCCGTGATGTCAGTTTAAAATAAAAGGACTATTCACAAATAAAAACAGAAAAACGAGAGTTAATATCAACAATATCTACTGCGCAATTAAGAATGTCCTTTTGATGATATTGCCTCAAAAATCTACACTAAACAGTATTGTTTGTATTGTTTATTTGACCATCACCCAGGCGAAGCTTCTCTAAGTAATCTGTGATCACCCAAAAACAGCAGAACAGGATTTCAACGGACGTTTAACTATTATACGGCCGAATTAAATAATGGAATAAATACCAAGAAGAAACCAATTAAAGTAAATTAGCATGTCAAACATTATTTTGTGGATTGAACCATTTTCGCAGTGGATGAGATAGCGGTTAGGATAATTTATTGTTATCGTAAATCAAGCTATAGAGATAACCCGCTTTTTATGCAAGGCATAGAAATGGTGATCATTCATCTTACGCTAGGCAGTGATTATGCCCCTAGCACACAGTTGCCAGGTGGGCGGGTTTCTCCCCAAATCTGGAAGGATTTTAACGCCAAGGGGGAATTTAGAAGGATAAAATATTTGGTGCTACTTTTTGGGGTAAGTCATTAATTGATTTAAAGCGGAAATACACTTGTATACAGTACTCTTTTTTGGTCCCGAACTCTTATTATGTCTCGCGGAACTTTTTTCAAAAATCCTATAATTCGAAGGTTTCTTAACTAGGTTTGGAAGTATCACAAAGCAAACATCTGGCAACACTGACCTGAAATTACTGCAGGCTATGAGCTGAGGTAACCGCTTATCATGATCATCGATACATTGTTTAACCGATAAGAACCTTATGCCTGAATTCTAGGACACTGTATTCTTTTTCTCTCCGATTTTCGGTAGGAAAAAAATTGAACCGAGCCACGTGCAGAAAGTAGTTTTATTACATCTTTTTTTCAATTCAAGGTAAAACATCTAATTATTATTTATGCCACGAGTAAGGAACGGAAAAGAGGATACTAAACAATCATTAATATTTATTTTATTTCTGATCGTCACAAGACGATTTTGATCGCAAGTTTAAGAGCCAATTAAAAGCAATTACGATGGTTTTTATGGGATGCTAGGTAGTATAATTACTGAGCGTTATGAGCCTTACGTCATCATAACATACCTTAACATCTTACGTCTTAGGACGACGAGGGCAGCACAGCTTTGTTTTGTAATTTGAAACTCGTGAGATATTTTTTTTGTTTAAAGGTCATGACGTAGCTTGCCGCCAGACCTTGCTTCCCTCGTCTTTCAATCACAATATAAATATATTAAAAATATCCAATTCCAAAGAACGTCAATGCATTCACGATTCCTCTAGCAGTCACCATCTGGTAATCCTCCTTGGTTGGTGGTGCATTTATCATTAGTCTATTGGTGGTTTTAAGTTTAATTAAATTTTCAAAAATGTTTAATCAAGCCACAACGTTGGTTGCATGTAGGTAACATTACTATTACGTTAGGAATCGTGTGGAATAAACACAATTACTCCAATATGGATTCAACTATGTTTCAAATTTGGTGTAAAAATATAAACAATCTTAATAGGTAAGTTATTACGGAATTTTACAACACATGTTGCACCGAAATCACATTGCCAAAACATTTTGATAAATATTGCTGATTGTGAGTCGCGATACCCGTTTAGTGTTGTAATATTTACAAATTCTACCATTTACAATATTAAATATTAATATAACGGCAGAACAAAAATAAATATTATTAAAAACTTATTATAACAATTATTTTTGAATTAAGAAACATTCTACCGAGCTTATATCGCACGAAAACCGGAAACAAAATTATCGACAATCATTAATATCCATTTCGCAACAATTAATTATATTCCCAATGAATACTTACATAAATTAATATGCAATTACACAAATGTAGATTTGACCGCACAACGAATGCGTAGCGTCCGCGCGCGGGTTACAACCGGGGCCAACTAACAGCTGTCATTGAGGCGATCTCTGCGATTGTACTCAATGACCAGTTTGAAATCTGCAATGTTTATTAGTCCTAAACTCGCTGTTTTTTTGTGTCAATCGTAGTCCTATAAAAGAATAGAATAATATACATGGAGGAACCTTACTTATCAAAATTATACTTCTTATCAAAATTAAGAGTAGTTATTAGTGAAAGAAATTATTATCAAAATGATTTTGATATACACCAGCGTTTTATTCCCGACTGCACTAAATTCGATCCCGGAATGTGAAACAGTTTCAAGAATTAAGGGATAATACAGGTGCCCGTTGGTAAAAAAAATTAAATCATTAGTTTCGGAGATAACATCTAAATTTGCAACAGATACATTCAATTTTCAAATTTGCACATTTTACTTCCTTTTGTTCAGTGTAGATTGATTTTAATGTATAATAGAATTAATCAATGTCTTGTATGTTATTTTTTTTCGAATTTGCCTTAATTGGAATCCGGACGAAATAATAGCAATTAATTATGCTAATACGAAGAGAAAGATTTTCGAAAAGTTGCCATGTAAAATAATTTAAAATACTAAGTTTTCTATAAATATTAGTCTTAAAAAATGTATATGTTAATACGATAATATCAATGATGGAAGTTTTGGTATTGGAAAGAGCAATGCAATACAGAAATAAACAGTTGGCCCATACAACCTTGATGTCGACAAAGAGGGCAGCTTATGAAACGTTTTAAAAATGTTCTGTACCTCAGACGAAAGACGGAAATGTTTTCGAAAAAACTATAAATTATTTTTAGCGAGACATTTTTCTTTTAAACCTTTTAACACTTCGTGAATAATTCGTAAGTAAAGTAATTGTATTAAACATCATGGAGGTCTTTTCTGTAAGGAGTTAACTTTTTGTCAGTTTTTTTTTTTTTTTATGGCATTGAATGGCGAGACGAGCATGCCGTTCGCCTGATGGTAAACGATACGACCACCCATAAACAGTAGCAACACCGTCCAGCACCTTGAGTTACAAAGTACTGTGTGGCATTCCACTGCGCTCATCGTCGTAAGACATAAGATGTTAAGTCTCACTATGTCCTGTAGTTGCACTAGCTACAATGTCCTTCAAACCGAAACACAACAGTGCATGCACACTGCTGCTTGGCGGTAGAAATAGACATTGCGGTGGTATTCACCCAGACGGACTCTTACATATAAGAGACCTACCACCAGTTTTAGTTTCGGAAAGGAATGAATTATATGGCATATAGGTATTTAGTTAAATTATTTATCTCACTATTTCCTTGTTTATCACTGCATTTTAGGTCCACTGGTAGACTTAATGCCTTTTGAAATAAGTCCGCCTTTACTTTCCGTACTGTAGCATGGGCCTATATAAGGCGGGGTGGTCCTGACCCCCCTTAGCTTACAACAAAAATAATCCGGGTCACCAAACATGTACAGTCAGCAGCATAAGTAGATGAACAAATTCAAAACTTCCAATAGCCTACATACTTTTGTGTTCTTACTAATCTTTTTTTTCTCTTCACAAAAATAAAATATAAGAGATTTACTTTACTTCAAACTTAGAAAAAAAAAGTTTCAGTTTTCTTCAAAGCTTCTGACTGTACAGTCAGCAGCAGAAATATCTGTACAAAATCAAAATTTCAAATCGCCTATATACGCGTTAAGTTAAACCTAAACCTTTTTTCCTTTTTTGAAGTAAAGTAAATGTCTTTTATTTTATTTTTGTCAAGAGAAAAAAAAGATTAGTAAGAACAAAAAAGTATGTAAGCGATTTGAAATGTTGAATTTGTTCAGCTACTTATGCTGGTGACTGTACATATTATAATTAATTAATGTCATGAGGCGACAAGAACCCACGCTATGCCATTGTCATTTTGGTATCCTAGGACCCTATGTGAAAGCTATAGCTACGCCCGTGATATAAAGTGTATAAATAATAAAGGTTTTCTGCCACAAGACCGCCACATACTATGCTTCTTCTTGTTTAGCCTAATCTTTATTGTAGGTATATGTATTTTTCCTCTTTGCCTAAGATTAACAACTGGAGTAAATAAATAAAATAATGAATTATCCCTATTTCTCGAATCAAACTCATAAGCGCGGTTTAGATAAGCAAGAAAACTTGCAGAAATGGACTTCGTCAAGCTATTTTTTTTGTATCCCATTCATGGCGAGCTGACTTTGAACACTGACAAATTTAAAATATCATTAAACTTGCGGCGAGTCGTATATAGAATTATTAAAATTTTGCTTCTGGTATAAACGCGTCTGGAACTTCTTTTGCAATATATTACTGCGAGAACTTGCAAGTCGAAACTTCGCTTTACAATACCAGAACACTTGAACACTTCACACTTGTTGGTTCACTGAGTGTTACTCCTCAGTCATAAGCACATTACACCTTTATCCCAGAAGGGGTAGGCAGATATACCCACATATATACACCCACTTTTAGTAATATTGTGTTTTACCGTCCCATAGGAGGTAACTTAAGGTCATCAGGTACAAATACCAAACTACTGGCTGATACTGAGCAGAAAAACCCAATATTACTGCCCGACCTGGGTTCGAACCCAGAACTTGAGGGCAGTGTCAGCGCACGCAAGACAACTACGCCACTGAGGCAGTCTCAGAGGACTCAAATTTTATGACTATCGACAAATATAATATATCTACAGCTCCACACATACGTAAACAACACAGGTAACGTTCATCAGAAAGTAATTTAGGTCGTGTACAGTACCTACACAATGGACGCAGTGCACCGCGTTTAGCAATTTGGGTCACTCGACAGCTTATCACTAAATGAGTATCAACCCAGCATAGGGCTGGCACCTTCAAGAAACAGCAAAGAAAACAATTTCTTATTCATTAAGGTTGTTTCGTTGTTGCATTCTCTTAAAATAATTGTTGTTCAAGTAATTAAATTATTACGTCAGTTCAAGGTTTTTGTATCGTTTAAATGCAAAAAAAGGTTTTATTACTAATCACACATTGTTTTAAATTCAATGCTAGACTAAATAATATGCTAGATATTATTACATTAACATATTAATTTCCCAAAAGTAAACGAATGGAACAAGATAATAAAAGGAATACGTTTTAAGTAATTCATGATTAATAATTAGTCCTATTGATAGTAATCATTCTCACGTTTGAGTAAAATCTCAACTTTACATTTAATGTATTGAACAATTTAATAAACCAAGCTTAAGATGTAATTTAAGAGCTTGTTCTCATCTGAGTAAGCGCTGTTACATAAACAAAACTTAGTTTTCAAAATCCGTCACATATTGTAAATTGATGTCGTTTGAGCTTACGTTAATATGGGTTTATTAAATAGAGACTATCTTAAAATCCTGACCTTAATTTGACAGCGTCTCATATGATAAAGCACTTCAGAGCGGAATTGAGCAGCATCTATTAAACCGCCCCAAAAATACGAAATTTATACCTAAATATAGTAAGTATAAGAGACGAAATGCTTTATTGGATTTAAAAACGCAGAATGAAAAAACCGTTAAATGCTTACAATACCCAGAGCCGAAAAATACGGATCACACAAGCTTTTGTTTCGATCTGGAATACATACGCCTCTTGCCTCACAAGTCTGGGTTCAACATCCGCAGTGACACCTTGTTTGTTGAACTAATCTATTTTGGTTTTTATGAGTACGAAAATACGAACATTATATCTAGCACGAGATACAACAACATATCTCATATTATTAATAGTTAAAAAAGAGGATCTTCTTTTTTTATATATATAATCACGTCATAGTGACTGCACTGCACCTGATGGTAAGCACAGTGCAGTCCAAATACTGAATCGAATGGCATTTGACGATTATCCCATGCCATTCGACATAATCATGCCGGCCTGCCCAGCTGCTTCTTCACGCTACGGCGGAAGGAACCAGGATTGTAGGAAGGAGGGAACAAGTGTGACGGCAAACTATTCCACAGCCTGATGGTGCGACAGAAGAAGGGATTAGCGAACCTATTGGTTCGGGTCGCAATAGTTTTCACTTTCAAGCTGTGGCTTCGCACGCCAGCACGCGTGGTTCTCCTGAGGAAAGGAGAGGGGGGATCAAATTAAACAACTCCTGTTTGGTCTCTGTGTAGTATAATTATTTATATAATACGAGTATACGTACTCTGATAATATTAATTGTCACATTATATATATTTTGTTTCGATTTAAGAAAATGTTCTTAATATTTAATTTGTCCATGAAGTATTGATTTAAATTTGTTGTCAATTTTAAAAAACGAAGTTCTTATATTCAAACACTATAACCATTAGCATATTGAATTATTCCGTATAATTTCCACAGATA
Source organism: Sphinx pinastri (assembly GCA_947568825.1). Classification (NCBI taxonomy): domain Eukaryota; kingdom Metazoa; phylum Arthropoda; class Insecta; order Lepidoptera; family Sphingidae; genus Sphinx; species Sphinx pinastri. The sequence continues at coordinate 2,879,074 of OX387617.1, forward strand.
TAATACAGCCCAACCAGCACAAAAACCACACCATATTGCAGTGAAAAACTGAACTAATTTCTTGCACTAGCAACGTTCACTTTAAAACGAAAAAGTAGAACTTGCACCTCAAAGCAGGTGTTTTCTTTTCCTGATCAACCTATACCTACTTACATTTGTTATTTCACTTTTTTATGTTACACGGATAACTTAGGCCACTTGCCATTAATCCTCATTATATATAATCTGATGACATTTACTTGGTAAATACACAAAGCATTATTACTAAAGCACGGACGCAGAACACTACATAAAACTCCTGACAGATTTAAAAGAAAGTCTAATTTTACAGTGCAATTTTAGGGTAGCAACCCTACAGCAATGTCAATGATCTCGGAGCGCTGCCACCATATTATATTGCACACTGATAACATCTTCACTGAAAACGAGTGTTTGTTCATCATGAAACACTATCTCGTAATAATACCGAATATAATTATATCCAACTGTCAGATGCCGCGGCTTTTAGAAGTTCCCTTGGTTGCTCAAGACCATCATTTTTGTATGCAGAGAAAATAGGGACACATTTTATAAATCATTTACTCTTATTAGGATCTCGGTGGTTATGGATACTTTGCATTTACTATTTAGCTTTCACAGGTGCGAAGGTGGTCATAAAGCGGCGATAGCCTAGTTGGGAGTGGAACGGACTGCCGAGACAAATGTCCGCAGGTTCAAAACCCAAGGGAACGCACCTCTGACTTTTCTACCAACCCGCCCTAGGCCAGCGTGGTGAACTAAGGCCTAAACCCTCTCAGTTGTAGAGGAGGCCCGTGCTCAGCAGTGGGCAGTATATAATACAGGACTGATATGGTATGGTTTCACAGGTGCTGAAGCCCCCGGTCACTCACATAGTCGGCGTCCCTGAAAATTATACAGCTATACTAATATTATATATGCCAAAATTAAGGTGTTTATTACTCAGTCACGCCAGAACAGCTGAATGGATCTGGATGAAATTTGGCACACAGATGGATTATAGTATGGATTAGCAAAAGCTAGTACATATTTATGATTGACTTGAGGAACTAAAGAGACGAAGAATTTATAAATTCTCACCACATAGGTACTGGGATTAACAATAGTAATTCGAATATTTTTTTACATCTTAATAATATTTATCAAAGCACTTTCAAATTATCATGAATCTACCACCGCTTCGGAATGTATTATCTCTGTGTAGAAGAAGCGGCGCAAGAAACTCCTTCAGCAAGAAGATCTGCCAAAATAAATTCTAATACTGAGTAGCTTCGTCATGAGAAGTAAGACATATTCTATTATAATATCACATTGTTGACAAAAAAGGCCTGTTGTTTCAATAACCTATGAACCGCATTGATCAATGAATAAAAAAACGGCGTTTGCGTGTATCGTATAATAAATCATAATAGTGTCATATTAAATGATATATTACGTTATTTTTGTATATAATTTATAAACGCGTGTTGAAACTTGAAATACTAATGGCCGCGAAAGTTTTTGTATCGAATCTTGGCTGCATTCCGTGGATACTGGACACTGGCTTTCTGTGCACTATCAACTTTTTGTAGTTTGACCAATTTGGCCGTAGCATACCTCTCAAGGGGTAAGCCTACTACAAACGCAAAAGCTGTCAAACGAAACAAATGTGTTAACAAATACTCTGACTGGAATATTTTAGGTGTTGAAGATAATATTAGGTATAAATTAAGGGTTGGAAGTGTGCTCCTTCTAAAAAAATTCATATAATGCAATATGAATTGCCCAGATACCCCAATAAAAAAAACCGTCCATACCAATTAATTTGGACTTAATTCTCTCACAGCCAGAATGTGCAACGTATACAATACTCTCAACATATTATGTTACATAATGTTTAAAAAAGAAGCGCTGACACAGTTGCTTGACAAAACCGAAGCGTAATTTTTGTAATATAGTTTAATATTTTATTATTTTTTTGCATGCAATCATTAGTCACCTTATTTTATATGGAATACTGTAGTATATACAACATTGTTTAATATAATGATATTGTGATTGCTGTACACACCTTCGATAAGCTGGTGCAACAGAATTTTAGATTTTTTATAACCTAATCCTGTAATTACGCGAATGTATGTACTACTAGTGTGTGTTTCTTTAAATAAAAAAATATCTTAGAGGCTAATATTACGTATTTGTGCCCATAATGTATTATATAATTTAACTAATTATTCTAAACAGCTTGTCAATTTAAAAATAAAGTAAAAACAATCTAAGCAAAAACTGGCTAATAATTATTTGCGTCATTGCTTTGTGAGCTATGGGAACAGGTATGAATAACTTGTTTCTTAATTTATTCATTACTAGCATTTGTTAATCTTTTTATAGTTATTTGAGTACTAAAATTAGTTACAATTATTATTTAATGTTAGCACAGAAAACTGCATCAATAATTGGATAAATAAATACGTCGTCCTACGACGCGACGCCGTTTCACGATGCGACGCCGTATCGTGTTTATGTGTATGCCTCATGAGTTACCACTATCTACTCGTATCATAAAGGAGATGTCCGCTGGGCTTCAAAATCTAACCGTGCTCAAAGTTTAGGGATATTATAGGGGCAAAATATGGAACTTGTTTAAAAACGTTCATGTATTATGTTTAGTTTATAAGCAAAATAAAATTACATAAATATCAAAATGGGAGGTATAAAACTATACGATTTATTGTAAAAGGCTAGATTTTAGGAGCTCTATCCAAATATATATAAACTGTCTTGGTTAGAATTTTAGGCCCATTTTTGGACATGTCCTTTCACTCTATGACTGTTATTGTCAATGAAGAAATTCGTATATCGAACAACAAAAAGTTTTCCGTGTGCGACCGGCCTGCGGTCAGAGTCGAAGTGTACCGGCTTTCTAGTCCAAGGTTGTGGAATATTTGTACTCGGTGTGTTTGCAGTGAACCGGCCGCTATTTCTTGTTATGAAATTACAATCTCATTAATGTTAGTTACTCTTTCAACTACTGGATAATTAGATGTAATTGTTTAAATAATTTTGGCGCTCATACACACAGTACCAGAAAACCTATTCCATCGTTTAAAACTGATTACTGACTGTATATTTTCATTTTGATACCAAATACATTTGCTTGGGATTCGAATTATGTCCAGTACGATAGAGTCGCCCATCAAGCTTACATTTTGGGATCAGTGGCGGGTAAAAGATGAGCGCAATAGTTCAATTTCTTCCTCATAGATCTCTACCTAGTAGAGTTAGGAAAAAGCCTCTACATGATCTTAAATTAGTGTTTTTATTTCTATAGAGTGGAAAAGGGATTATTAAATAGTTCGAGCCAATAACACGCAGTCGCAGTGTTTGTAGGCGCCACTTTCGCAGCGAGCTGCACCGAGCGATGATCTGCGTTGCCAAATTCGTTATATTACACCAATGGAGATCTTGCATCGCAATTTTTTAAGATTTTGGGTAATTAATTAGAGTACTCGTGACTTTAACATGGTCTCAATTCTATTGTGATATCAGTGACGGCCCACCAGACAGACGAGTACCACTGCAATGTCTATTTCGTCAAGCGGCATTGTGCAAGCACTGTTTTGTTCCGGTTTGAAAGACATTGGAGTCAATGTAATTACTAAAAACATGAGGTTTACCATCTCTTTTAATTTTTTTTATTAATTTATTCTTGTCCATGGATGCAAGTCCTTCAGACGCATACTTTGTTGTTTTTTTTAATCCTTAGTAGTATGTCGTAGTAAAGCAGTGATTACCTTACCATGACTTTATCGAGGAGTTTTGACGGCAACAAAAAAACACTTGATTAGCACAGTTATTTCAATTCACTTCATTTGAGCCCTTTAATAGAACAATATTGGATAATATACCACCATAATTATGCAATATAAAACTAAGTATCACCAAAATAATGAATTAAAATAAGAGCACCTCATGACACTTCCAAGTTCCCGCCAAAACTCCATCTAATGTCTCAGGGTGACAAGCGCAATGTGGCAACACGTAGAGCTTTTTAATTTAAAGTTCAAGGGTTTTGCTTCTCTTTGGGGAAATGATGTCTTTTACCACCAGTTCGTTAAAAAAACGAACTCTGCCCATTCCAAGAACAATGAACCGGATTCATGAGTGTCACACAATTTCCGGCAAGTTTTCAAAACCAACAGGAAATGAACACACAAGGCAATTCCGCTGCGGACATTTAACTTTTGAATAGCTGGACAATTATTGGGTTGTATGCTTTGGGAAAATATGTATCGCAACACCTGGAATCCCTAGAAAAGGTCGTGGAAAAAAAACGTTGAAAGAAGAACAGCTATTACTGATCCTTAATCCTTACTAATATTATAAATGCGAAAGTAACTCTGTCTATCTGTCTGTCGCGCTTTCACGCCCAAACTACTGAACCGATTTAAATGGAATTACACAGATAGTCTAGAGAAAGTCTGAGAAAGGACATAGGCTACTTTATATCCCGGGAAAATATAAAGCGGGACTTTTAGCTCGCGAGCAAAAGCTAGTTATTTTATAAATCATTTCTAAAAATACTCAAATAGAGAAAACAAAATTACCTACTGACATACTGCAGTCGTATAAACCTACATACTTTTAAGCTGTTCATTTTTAATGAGTATTTCGTAAATACGAACCAGAAATACGTTGCATTAATTTGATAAACAAAATTACCTTGTCGGCCTTCAAGGTGTAATGGACGAGTTCAAGAATGGTGAGCGCAAAGTCGTGGATTCGGTCGCCGCACAAAGAATGCTTCTATGATCAAAGTCTAAATTCAATTTGTAGAAAGTACAACTCATAAACGCATGAAAACGAAAAAATACACCTCACGCCATTATTCTTGAAGGGTAGTTAGAAGAATTGCAACATTGGCACTCACTATTCGCCTTGGTGTTCCGTCCCATTATCTGATAGAGGGCGAACCTATCGCCATAACAAACACAAGTTCCAGACTCCGGGCGGATACTTAGCAGGAAAGCCCAATATCACTTTGCCCAACTTGAACCTTGGACCTCAGAGCGGTGTCGTACGCAATACAACTATGCCACCAAGGCAGTCAAACACGCATGAGGCCCGATGTGAAGTGTTCGCCATCCTCTAATCTCTAATACCCAATAACTCGCAAATATCACAAATGCGCTATCGGTGTCAAACGAAAGTTGGGAAGTTTTAGGTTTGATTCCCATGTGAAGCTACACTTTCCATAGTATTTTTTAAAGTAAATTAGTATTTGCGACACTGAACATGAGCATAAAAAAAATATGGATATCTTTTTATTATAATACAATATATTTTGCTATGTAGCACCTGCACAAAATTTTTACGCAATATTGTTTAATGAATATTTGCTATTTATTTTCTGAAGACTTTTCATTTATAAGGTAATGGAACCATTACCTAATGGCACACTCAATTATTTCTTCTTCTTCAGCCTTTAGAAGTCCACTGCTGAACATAGGCCTCCCCCAAAGATTTCCAGACCAACCTGTCAGAAGCGGCCTGCATCCAGCGGGTTCTTGCGACCTTCACAAGGTCGTCCGTCCACCTTGTAGGAGGACGTCCCACGTTGCGCTTGCCAATTATTACTCAATCATTTAATTTTCCTAAATTAGTTTCATGATGGAATATAAGAAAAATATTTGATTAAATTGCAACAGATTTAATAATAAAACAACAAAAAATATGTGTGTTTTTGCATTCCAACACGAAATTAATGGCAGTCCTGTTGGAGCCGCAGACGGGGTCGCAGACATAATTTAAGATGTTTTAGTAAAGTATTACTAAGAAGTTTGTAAAATGGGCTATATTATGAGCCGGGCTATACTCGGTCATAATACCTTACTGGATTATATTCTAGACTAAGATATAACGCTAAAGAGATTCTGTGTCTCTGTGGAGCCTCTATTATTTTCTAAAAATTTTTGGTTTCGTGCAATAAGTTGACAGATTTTATTCTGAATCTAGAAATCCTACCAAAATAAATAAAAAAAAATCGTAGATAAGGCTCGTCAACTCCTTCTTTCATATAAAACCATTCTCTAATCTATCTAGACATATAAGAGGTAACCAAATTTTAGGATATAACATTAGACTCTAAACTTCAGTGGGGTCCACATATATAATATATAAAATATATATAAAAAGCTGAGCGCCGCAGTTTTTGCAGTGAGCATGATACGCCAATTGACTGACATTGAGACAGCTAGATTGGTCTATTTTACTTACTTTCATAGTTTGATGAGTTATGGAATTTTGCTATGGGGTGGTGCTGCTGTCATTAATACCACTTTTGTTCTCCAAAAGCGAGCGATAACATCTATTTATTCGCTAAGTTCTAGATGTTCTCTAAGAGAAAAATTCAAAGAAACAAATATAATGACAGTAGCATCACAATTTTTCTTTTTATGGAATTGAATGACGAGACGAGCATGCCGTTCGCCTGATGGTAAGCGATACGACCACCCATAAACAGTAACAACACCATCCAGCACCAACTAATGATTGATGATACCTGTATTGGACAAGTGTAGATTATCAAATTATTTCGCGATTCCTGACAGGGTTGTACACTCGGATGGGAATTGAGAATTTATTATTATACAAGTAAACATATGAACTGCTCTAAACAAAATAAAATGTGTATATTTTTTTTTGTATTATACACTGTACCTAATTTATATCTTTGAACTAATTTTGAAAAGAGCAACCCTAGAATTTCTTGCCCGTTCTTCTCTGGTGGGAACTGCTTTCCGAACTGGTGGTAGAGAAAAAATTGACTGAATCTAAATAATGTTTAACATTTTATGGATTCGAATAAATGATTTCATTTCATTTCATTTCAAAAATAATTATGACTCCAGGGCAAATATAGAACAATGCTATGAAGTAACAAACTTTATCGTGTAGAAAACAGTTGTTATCTCTTGACTTGACCTGCAGATGTAAAGCGTGGAACTCATTGTTTACATTACATTACATTTAAATGTTTCTATTCCATTTATTCTTTCTTGATCACGTTATACTAGTGCAAGAAGAAGAAGAAGAAGCCGGAGAAGCTTAGGCTATTGCGGGTTTCAGTTCGTATACCGGTATAGGGTGCACTGGTGGTAGGTCTCTTATATATAAGATTCCGTCTGGGTGGGTACCACCGCAATGTCTATTTCTGCCGCCAAGCAGCAGTATTCATGCACACTGCTGTGTTTCGGTTTGAAGGGCATTGTAGCCAGTGTAACTACGGGACATAATGAGACTTAACATCTTATGTCTCAGGATGACGAGCGCAGTGGAATGCCACACAGTACTTACTTTGTAACTCAAGGTGCTGGATGGTGTTGCTACTGTTTATGGGTGGTCGTATCGCTTACCATCACGCGAACGGCATGCTCGTCTCGTCATTCAATGCCACAAAAAAAATATAGAGTTATGGATTAGGCCCAATCCGCGCTTAGATGATGCTCTACTCGAGTGTCGATATTTTTTTTTATGTAGGCGATCCTGAAGTCAACACCGGGGGAAACCTGCGAATGGGATACTGGAGTCCCCCGGCTTGACGACTGCAGGGGCCTGGGAAGGAAGTGGAAAAGGATGATGGAAGGAAAGGTGGGGGAATGGAGAAAGGTTCTCAGGATGGGTGGAAAGGAAAAGGTGCCAGGAAATGTTCGCGGGCCCTTTTAGGCCTCAATGTGTTATCCAACCAAGAGGTATACACACTGAACTGTGTGCCTCGGCCCGCGACCAATGTCCCCCCGCGCATGGGCGTGCATTGGGTGTGAAGACCCAGCGCACAAGAATTGCCTCGAGGGGCCGAGTGTCGATATTGGGCCGTAAGACCGGTGAAACCAACATAACCGTTCCAAGAGGTGGAAGCGATAAAGAGTTTTTCCGGCGAAAAAAGGCATGTTAGAACCAAAGATATCCCGAGTTGCGTATAGTCTGTGTTGATTTTGTTATTCCAAAAATCATTAGCGGCCTTATGTGACAGTTCTTATGGCTCTGGGTGACAGATCTTTGCGATGCCTTTTTAGCCAATTGCGGTAATGTGTTTCTTTGTGCCCCTTGCATGCGCTAGGCCTTTCAAGGCGCGAGGCCCCGGGCGGTTGCTCCGAACCCCCAAAGGCTGCCACTGCCAAAACCACTCACAAGTTTCCTTTACATGTTCTACCACCCTTTATATCACTCTAATAATGTGGCTAGACAACATACTTTTGCAATGTTGTAGAGACGATATGGCATAGTTTGTACGACCGGCTACCTACCCGACATCTACCCTTTCTGAGGGGCTTAAAAGTTAAAACGGGACAAATCCTGTTAGAAAATCCGCTTAAATCTGACAGCGGGATCATAAATAGTACATAGTAGATACCTATATAAGTTATATTATAAATTACTAGACTTCTGCTCACGGCTCCTCCCGCGTGAATGAATTCCGGGATAAAAGTCCCGCTTTATATTTCCCCGGGATAAAAAGAAGCCTATGTTACTCGCTGATAACGTAGCTTTATAACTGTGAAAGAATTTTTCAAATCGGGCCAGTAGTTTCGGAGCCTATTCAATGCAAACAAACAAACAATCAAATCTTTCCTCTTTATAATATAAGTATAGACTACGTGGTTCATAATACATATAGGTTACCTATTAATATTATTACGGTACTACCACTAATATAATACATTAAATACAAGTAATTTACAAAACAAACCCCTACCGCATTCTATTACCAAGTAAATACAATCGGGTTTCGTTTGACAGAGCATTAAAAAATATTTTAAGTGCCTTATTTCTACACCGAGCATAACATACAACAATTTTGTTGTTCGTTTTGCAGGACAATCCGCAAGCAGCAAGCCCACACCTCATACCACTTCAGGTATTAACAAGAAGCGGAGAGTTCGCAAATGTCCAAATACGACCTGCGAAATAGACGTTAAAATTCGATTAAAATGCGCCAATGCCCCAAAAACTCCCACGAAAAAAAATGAGACACAATTAAAATGCGCATCTGTCCAAATTATTATATTTTAATGGTGCGAATTTAATACACAAAATATGTGTAAGTTGTCGGTGTGTTACTCACGAAGTCACGACGCGACGCGGCTCAGCGCGCCCGGCCCAACCGGTGAGTTCATTTGTTTTTGTAAAAAATTAGAGACAAAGTACCTACTTAGGTTTTTTTTTATCGGTGGCTCGGCAATGTGGCTTCACTGCACCTGCTGGTAAATGAAGTGAAGCCCAAAATAATGTCGACCGGCAAGAGATAAACATCCCTGGTCGGTCAGCACAGTTACGCCGGCCTGCATAATTGCAAAAAAAATTGTAGGTATAAATTACTTCTCGCTAGGGTGAAGTTATGTTTGTTCTGTAAACAATACGCTTGATAAACAACGAGAGGTATTGTATTTGTTCAAAGGTGGATCACTTGATACCGGTACGCCTGCCTCTAACAAATAGCAATGCCACTCTGCTAGAATTTCAAAGAACTATATCGAACTACAGAACGCTCGTCACTCTCAAAAAATAGATTATTTATTTTAGGAAACCGACAAAAAACCATCAGTAACAGTTAAACACTAAATATAGCTACGCTATACCAATAAAATGATTAGATTAGATGTAATTGAAAATGCCACATGTTTACATCGGTCACTGTCTTGTGTATGGGTGTGCGCAAAAAACTTTGCTGGTATGGTTCGGAACGAATTTATTGGCTAAGATCTTGCAGCCGGCCGCTTGCCCGAAGACAATTTCCTTCTTAATCAGATTTCAAGCAAATTATGTTAGAAAAAACATTTTAGTAAGCACCTACTGAAGATATAAAAAAGTAAATTAGATAAATAAATTCAGAATTATCTTTGCATCTAATGTTAGTACGTAAATCATCACGCAGACACCGCTGTATGATAAGTAATTGTACCTAATTATTGTAATCATCAAAAAGATAAATTTCTAACAAAACCGCGGTCAAACCTAGTTTTAATCAAATCTCATAAACAAAGGCTAGTGTGTAACAGGCATTATTACCGAGACTATCTCACATTCAAAATTAAACTTTAAAGAAACACAGGCGGGAGTAGTTCGTACAAATCCGGGTCCTTTACACCCCTATCAGTATTTAATCTCTCGTTATCGGCGATAGCAGCCCGCATTTATCGGCGACATTTGTGCTACAGCTCTAAACATGTAAGTACCGATTTCTGTAAAAAACCTATTTTACGGACTTTGATATTGTTATGTTTAAATATTCATGTTTCGTGAGATCGTGAATAATTTCTGTGTAAATGTAGCTATGCCATGTCAGCTTTCGGCTTAAGAAGGCAATTAGGTTTCTAGGCATGTCTAGGCATGTCATGTCAGGCATTTCTAGGCAATGTAGGTATAATTCTTTCTATCAACACGGGAAATTACTTACATTGGACGTGGTGTAGCACAATCCAAATGTGATGTCGACTAACGTCCAAAATTAATATATGAATTCGTATGATCGCTAACCCCTAGCTAACTCTAGATAGTTGCCGAAAATAAAGTGATAATATTATGTGAGTGTTGTCTATCTGATCAGTGGCGGCATTAGGGTGTGGCGATAGGGCAACCGCCCAGGGCCTCCCAGTTCCAAGAGGTACGAAGGAAACAATACTCAATTTCCTAGGAGGTTGGACTGATTAGCGGAGGTGAGCTAAAAAAGTGCTCAGCTAAGCCTCCGCGCGAGGCCCCGAACGGTTGACCCAACCTAAAGCGATACTCTCCTTCTGCAATCTGGTAAAAAGGTCTTGCAAAGATCTGCCATCCGAGCCTTTCATTAGGTGGTTAAAGACACTACTGTACCATTCCACAATGCAGAGATATTGATTATGATCTTTATTAATTTTGCCGATCTTCATACAGTACACTGACTGACCACGAAACGTGACTCGCTAGGTTTGCAGCACTTCGTGGTCACGGGGCGGACCACGAAGTGCTGCAAAGCCATTACCTATAGCAAGCGCGGATCCACCGTTGTGGGCATGCCCACAACCCTAATGGACCTATGACGGCATACTTTCACGGTCTATTGAGGTTGATAAGCTGATGATTCAGACTCTACATTTTACAGAAATGCGAACAAAATTATTATTGAAACTTAACTAAAAAAAATAATTAGATTTTTGCGCTCAGAAATTTATTTCGCTTGTATAGATTGAGCAGTGATGACCTATTTCAGGGCGGACGAGCCGCAAATAATCCAGGTGATCAGAATCATCCTGGAAGTGATCTGGACTATTGTCCGCCTGCATTATGAACTAACGAAGGCTGCTATAAAGTGGACAGTGCCGCAGGAGCCGAAGGAGGTGTCTGAAGATGTCATATTGGTATGTAAAAAATGTATTTTAGGCCATATTTAGGGCATGAAACAATAAATTGATTTTTTAATATCTCTTTTATACAAGCAAATCTTAAAAACGTATTTATTTGTAAATAAGGCATATTTTGTGTAAATCTATTGTTTTCCTACTTGAATGATGAATATAGTATAGTTCTTCCGTCTTCCACCCTGATCTGGTGCAGATATTAGTATTGGTGGTGGTCTCCTTTGCAGGGCCGGTGCTTAGTTATTCGAGCGCCCTGAGCAAAATATATTTTAGCGTTTTTTTTCTGCCGACCTTTTTTTAGGTCGCGTCTTTATTTTTTTGGCGCGTGTTGCAGTACTGCGTATTAAATCCTCGATAAATTGTGTACTTCCAGGCAAAGGTTAGTTACATCATACATACAAGTTTCTTGCGATGTTCCTTCGCCGTTGAAAAAGTAATCATTTTCAATGAATGAATACACTTGAGTTCAGTAGTATAGAGATGCGTGTCGTGGTGAGATAGAACCAGCGACACTCGTCCTGGCAATCCAGCTGATTCCTCACTGAACCATTCATGCTACTGATGTCATGACTCATGTATCATAATATATCAAACAAACGGCCAAGTGTTTAATGGCCGGTTTCTGAAGTACTGTTGACGGCAGTTTATCTATCCGTTACCGCTATTGGTTCGATAACCCATGAAATTGCGTTTCTGAACCACGCACTGCAAGATAAGCTCAGCTTAAACTTAACTGGCAAATTTTTACCGTTTATCTGTTTCATAACTATTTAACGTGTCATTTTGTGACAAACGACGTCAACTTGTTAGATATTACTTACAATATAGACAAATATAATCGGTACGGCCAATCACAACAGTTTCAGTAGTATTATAAATACTCAAATTCTAAATAAAACGACTGATACGCAAATTCGCAAACTAGTGCTACTGTGACATAACACATTTTGTTGAACGGTTCGACTTTTTTTTATTCGGAAATGTTGTCATTCATCAGCCAGTGATAAATAACAAACTTCCACAAAATAATATTAAAATAATGTTTGGGCGTTGATCTATGTTAAAATAAGTTATTTTTGTATATAAAATGATTATTAGTTACGAATTTTATTAATAAAATCCATTTTAAACTCGACTGCTAAAAAGAGTCGTCTAGTAGCAAAATAAGCAACTGGTTATCGGTTTCATAGTTATCGAATGCTTCATTGTGTTCAGAAACACATTGGAAGTAAACCGACGTTTATCTTAAGTTTAACTTTAATGGATCAATAGTTATTAAAAGTTAAACTGACAGATTCTAAACCGTTATGGACATTTACAATTGAAGATATCCGTTGTTTGTATGATTTGACACTACGGTTTAAATTCGGTTCGTTTTTAAGTCCTGTCTGAATTTCTAACCTTACCTAACCATGTAAATAAGGTTAAAAATCCGGTATATTGGGTAGGTCACTCAGAATTAATAAATTTAAGACCCTGCCATCTGTCTTTATTCATAAAAAAATATATTCAAATAATTCAAAAAGTAAAATACACAGCGTAATTCATTTTAGTTCTTTTAAAAATATGTAAATGAGTCTCCTGCGGTTATAAATTATAATTACATGCCTTTTAAAAAAAGTAATAAACAGGAAGCGGGTAAATTTAAATCATGATTCGTCTCATTACCTCAACAACTTACATTTAAGCTCATAACAAAGATTAAACCAGTCTATAAGAACATTCATGGGTTGTCTTTACGTGCTTTTTTGGTCTAGTGGTAGCGTATTTGTGGTGGTAGGTTAATTGTATCCGCCCGGACAGCGACCATAGACAAGGTATCACATGCGCCACAGTGGCCCGCGTAAGTGTGTCGCGTTCTGGGATCAGCCTGTGTATATCCGGTTCACACAAGCCGGCATAATTCTATATTCCCCTTATATGTCTGTGATTGTCACTAGAGGCGGTGATTCAGTGTCCATCATCATCATCAGCCGCATGACGTCCACTGCTGAACATAGGCCTCCCCTAAAGATTTCCAGACGGACCTATCAAAAGCGGCTTGCATCCGACGTGTTCCTGCGACCTTAATCAAGTTTTCTGCCCACCTTGCACCGTGGACGGCCGACGCTGCGCTTGCGAATAAGTGGTCTCCGAGAACTTTTTGCCCAATCTGCCGTCAGTTCTTCAGACTATGTTCAGTTTCCATATCTATTATAATTATCTTTGCTAGTAAAATATGTGACTTAGATAATAGATTGAACGAATATTTGAACAACATTACAATTACGTGCATTACCTAATGAACCATTACATCGAAATAATGTTGTGTATCTTATCTAATTAATTAACGATAAAATACTTACGAATACTTATCTTTGAAACTTATGAAATGTGTAATTTAGACTGCTATGTTATTTTTTCTCTTTTTTTTAATTTTTTTATTGCATTGTTATTATTATCAATACGATAGTGGTATGATATTATTATCCACCTGGATAAACACCACCGTATACATTGTGGGAACCCGCCATAGTGATCCATATGAGTTTGTCGCGTTCTGGGATCAATCTATGTTTTTTTTAAATTTCGAAGAGCCAGTTAATTGTGTCGATCGGGATAACCATCCAACCATCCTTTGTCTATCGCTACTCTATCTGAATATACTCTTATCATCAGGTGGATTTGTGAAGTCACTTTGCAGTACCTACCTGTATAAAAAAAAAACAAACAAGACGTAGGTACTTTCATGATTGAAGAATTGGCTGTGTCTCCTAATCCATGACTAATGCCGCATCTTTAACCTTGTCAAAATTATCAATACAAATTAGAAGTCTATTCTTCATTATTCTTCTTAAGCATCAATTTTGTGGAAAAATATTTTTCTGTGTCTTTTTAAAGACTTTCAAAATGGAGGGGGAGGTTCTCAATTCTTCGCGGTTATATTTTTCACAGATCACAGGCGCCGGTCATGGCATGGGTCGCGAGGTGGCGATACGGTTCGGTCGTCTCGGGGCTAAGGTGGTGTGCGTTGACATCAACGAGAAAGGCAATGAGGAGACCCTGAATATGATAAAAGAGGAGAATGGAAGAGCTTATGCGTACAAGTGAGTAGCCATACCATTTTTAAAATCGGTTAATGAGAAAGTAAGTTAGCAGATGGTAGATAATCACGAGAGTCAAGACCAACACGAATTATGGTACCTTTCCTTACATATCAAAATAAGTTTAATTTTTATCTGACTGGATAAGTCTACCACCATACACATGGTGAAAAATCCGTGCCTAGTAGCTCGTTCCGACAAGTTGCATTATATTCTCAACCAGTAGACATACATGCATAGCCGTCCCCTAAAGATCTTATCTATCATCTTTAGGGGAGGCCTATCTTCAGCAGTACACTCCCAAAAGCTGAAGATGATAATGAGACACACATGCAGTAAGGCATAAAATAATTTTATCGGCCGCTGAACAGTCGTCACTAGTATAAAATATCAAGGTGAACCTATTTCAGATGTGATGTAACAAACCGCGACGCAGTCTTCAAGCTGGAAGAGAAGGTCACAAGTGAGGTTGGAGAGGTGACAATCCTCATCAACAACGCAGGCATCATGCCCTGCAAGCCCATACTGAAGCATTCCGAGAAGGAGATTAGGACTTTGGTCGACATCAACGTCAATGGAAATCTTTGGGTAGGAATGGAATGCTTTAGAATTATTCCTCTACACGTAGTAAGCACTTATGCGGTCAAAGAATATGCTTACGGTATTGTAGGAATTCTTAGCATCTGGGCGGTAATGAAGGCAAATAATTTTAAACTCTAGGTGTTTTTTTGAATAGAGAGGAACTTTGTGATTTCACTGGTCTCTGTCACTATTGTTGAATTCTTCTAATTTGTATCATTTCCATTTAGGGCTTCCAATCCCGGAATACCGTATTCCGGGATCCCGCGTCATTTTCCAGTCCCGCATGTTGCGGGATTAATGGCGCGGGATCCCGCGGGATTGCGGGATTGATTCGGCACATTGGACACGTTATATTTTCTTCACAAGCATTTTCAACTGAATGCTGACTCTAGTAATCAAATTCTTAATTAGTTTTGTAAACATTCGAATGGGCAATGTAATTTCCATTGCCCATTCCCTCTGGGAAAAACAAAATCATTCGCTACAACAAATTGCGTAGAATCCCTGAGGTTCGATATATCATACCCGACAACATAGCGATACTAGTTTTAGCACCACCGTACTGGTGCTAAAACTAGTGATATAATATTAAATAAATTTACTAGTAGGTACCTGTCTATAATATTATTATCCTAACATTATAACTAATGATATAAGGTTAATGAATAATGAATAAGCGCTCTCAAACGTTACCTGTAATTAAAAAAAGCAGCAAACTTTTTGTACGCAATTAAAATGGTAATTTGGTGTATTTATTATACATTGCATATTTAATTGCACTCAAAATAATATAAAACCAAATACGCGGTTTAAATTGAAGAAACGGAATAAAAATATAATTGCAGTAGGAAATTGCATAATATTTTTTATTAGAAATGAATTGTATCACAGTAGTTTAGGTGCAATTAGTTATCCTCCCCTCCTAGATTGGAACTTTTCTTCAGAACAGGCTGTCTGTATTTTCTTATACCATTAGGATACTTATTGCAAAGCGTTACACCGTCCAGGCACTGCACATTACCCTGAGAAGAGACATTATGTTTCAAATATATGATATCAAACCATTTTTTAAAATTCCAGATGATCCAGGCATTCCTGCCAACTATGTTGAAACGCAACCACGGTCACATTGTGGCCATGTCGTCGATGGCTGGTAAGATGGGCTTGCGCAACTTGGTGCCCTACTGCGGGACCAAGTACGCAGTCAGAGGCATCATGGAGTCACTGGCCATGGAATTGCACGAAGATCCTAGAGATACTAATGGGGTAAAGATAATTTATGAATTCAGTGATGATTCTTAATGATACGATCGTATTAGGTTTTGGCCCAAGAGGCAAATCTGGAATTTCTTACATATAATCCCTATGACTGCCTCGGTGGCGTAGTTGTATTACGGTACGACTGCAAAGCTGAGGGCTCGGGTTCGATCCCTGGGTCGGGTAAAGTGATATTGAGTTTTTCCATTCAGTATCAGCCCGGAGTCTGGAATCTGTGCCCGGTATGTCGATAGGCTCGCCCTCTATCACATCATGGGATGGACTAATAGCGAAAAGTGGGTGTACTAGTGCCGCTCTGCCCAGTGCCTACCACCTTCGGGGATAAAAGGCGTGAGTGTATGTGTGTGTAATTCCTATAATGCAACATAAGTAGGCACATTTTAGTTATGTACATAACTAAATAAATATTATACAAATAAATAAGTCATGGGACATAATCAAATTATAAAAATGTAATTAAAAATTGAAATAACTCCAGACACAAAAAGCCTCTTATAAAGATAAAAATAAAGTACCTAGTAATAATTTGACACAAGCGTCTTCAAGCCGGGGGACCGAACCCCGGACCGGGGAGATGAAAATACTTCTTTATTAGTGGTCCCCCGACGCAAGGACGCTTGGGTCATATTATTAGTGGGTACTTTATTTTTAACTTTTAATAAGACTTTTTGTATCGCGGGTTTTTATATTTAATTTAGCTTTTATTTCAAATTTTTTAAATAACTATTTTCTCCGCCATGGCCACGATCACTGTCTAACACCGGCTCATTGCAGCCTTTCTTATCAGCTCAAACACGCTATATCTGCTGTAAGTTAATGAGGCGTTGGATATTCCGCAGACTACTTGATGCTACAGCATTAGCTTAAGGTTGCCATGTCCTGAAAATACTACTGAAGTAACAGTAAACCAAATTTCAAACAATCGGACTTGTGAAAGTAGAAATGAGCTGATTATCTTCAAACGCCCGAATAGATTTATTCAAATTATAGCTAAAAACCATGTCGATCACATCAACTTTCAAACAAAAAATACCGCATCGAAATCGGTAAATTTTTTTCGAAGCTACGATGTCACAGACAGACATAAACATACACACTTTATACTTATAACACCCCTCTTTTTCTCTCGTCGAGGGATAAAATCCTTGATGAGTCAAGTCATCCATTTAGCGTATTACACCGTACATGAGGTGGAACTTTGCTTGCATTCTGCTAGGTCTACAAACTCTACACTATTATTGAATTAATCAATTATTATCGAGACGAGAGAAAATAAGATAATTTTGATATCCCCGAAAGAAAGAGGTGGATTGCTGGCTTGCTTGAGGGCAGTTTGTTTCTCCACCACAATTATATAATGTTCTTCTATTCTATAGTTTTATACATCATAACTGACCTAATTTTTCAGATTAAATTAACGACGATCTGCCCGTACATCGTGAACACTGGATTATGCACCAACCCTCGCATCAGGTTCCCGAGTCTGATGAAAGTGGTGGACCCAGCAGAAGCTGCTGATCAGATTGTGGACGCCGTGCGTAAGGAGTATCACGAGATCACCATCCCAAGTGACTTGTATTATACTAATAAGGTGGGTTAGGTTAGGTTATGTTAGTATTAATAGTATAGCCGCCCTGTGGATTGGGAGCGTTTGGAGAATTCCACCACGGTATCCCCTGCCTGTCGTAAAAGGCGACTAATAGGGGCCTCCGGGGGCCGCGGGCGGGCGGCAGGGGGCTGTCCGTCTTGAGTTTTCTGTGTGTTTTAGCACATTGTTGTGACCCCCGTGATGGACGGCAGCGTGGCAGGTAGGCCTCACGCTGCCGTTGACGCTGAGAGCGTCCTTCGGTGCGCGGGGGTTTCTGAGGCCCCCCCCCCCCCCCCCCACACAACAGGAGACGGGCTGCGACAGGCGGCACCGCGCAGGGGCGGTTGCGGACGACAATTTAGACACTTTCCGTCCGAGGAAGCCCGCAGCCGTCCCTAATGCGCCGAAGATGGCCACCGTGGAGTTTTAGTTGGTATGCCGTGCGTTGTACATAGGTTAGGGACTCGGCTCGGCGGTCGCCCGATGGTTACATCTCTCCGGGCGGCTCAACGCCGGGTCGTAAGGCACGGTGAACCCAACATAACCGCTCGGTCGCCCCCCACGAAGGCCGGGCGGTAGTGGTAAAGCACTTTCTCCGCCAAACCAAAAAAAAAAGTATTAATAGTATACAGCATCTTTATACTGCAAAAGCAAAATGATCGACTGACTCCAAGGAATTTCGAAATATCTTCTCTTATTGATCAGTTTTATTACGAGCTATAAAATTACAAATTTCTAGACTTTAGAGCCAATGGTAACTTTATTTCCTAAAATCAAGACGAAAAAGCTCCAAATACCTTTTTACCTGGTGGTAGGTCTCTCATTATGTAAGAGGCCGTCTGGGTGGGTACCACCGCAATGTCTATTTCTACCGCCAAGCAGCAGTGTGCATGCACTGTTGTGTTTCGGTTTGAAGGACATTGTAGCCAGTATAACTATTGGACATAATGAGACATAACATCTTATGTCTCAGGATGACGAGCGCAGTGGAATGCCACACAGTACTTTGTAAGTCAAGGTGCTGGCTGGATGGTGTTGCTACTGTTTATGGGTGGTCGTATCGCTTACCATCAGGCGAACGGCATGCTCGTCTCGTCATTCAATGCAATAAAATAATAAAATAGTTATTTCGTCATACTGCAATACCTACTTTATTTCTTTTTTTGGAATTTTGATGCACTTATTTCTATTTTTAAAGCGCAATGTAATTTAATATTATCGACATTTAAATGAGACTACTTCACGGATTTTTTTTTAATTATTTTAATCCTAAAAAGAAATACTGTAATAAAACCACTTGTTTTATTTCAATGTCGAACATTCCAATCATAGTTCCGAATTAAATTACAATTATGAATATCTATTTCGCAGATTTACAATCTACTGCCAGTGGGTGCTGCCAAGTTAATGACAGACTTCATCGGGACAGGCTTGGACCCTCAGTAGAATCTAGATTTAAGTGAAACATTTTTTATACTTTTAATTGCATCAAGTTTGTGTGACCATCTAGAGTATAGACAATAGACAAACTGTTTCTACATTTGTAAATAAAATATATTTTGTTCTTCTGTTATTTTTTTTCTCACGCCTTTTATCCCCGAAGGGGTAGGCAGAGGCGCAACTAGTGCACCCTCTTTTCGCTGTGCGTATTCCATCCCATGATGTGATAGGGGGCGAGCCTATCGCCATATCGGAGCATTTTTTTTTTTTTTTTTATTGCTTTGAATGACGAGACGAGCATGCCGTTTGCCTGATGGTAAGCGATACGACCACCCATAAACAGTAGCAACACCATCCAGCACCTTGACTGACAAAATACTGAGTGGCATTCCACTGCGCTCGTCATCCTGAGACATAAGATGTTAAGTCTCATTATGTCCAGTAGTTATACTGGCTACAATATCCTTCAAACCGAAACACAACAGTGCATGCACACTGTTGCTTGGCGGTAGAAATAGACATTGCGGTGGTACCCACCCAGACGGCCTCTTACATAATGAGAGACCTACCACCAGTAAAGCATTTCACTCGTTACCCATCCTTATAAAAACCGTTATAAAGTTAACAGTGAATGACGTTCACCGATTTCGAGAGAATGCAATTATGACTTACAGATTTATTTTCCATGTCATATTTGGTCAAGTGCCGACCAATATGAACACCCACCATAGGCAGGTATATCTATATGAATAATATAAAGAGGAAAGATTTGTATGTAAGTATGTTTGTAACGAATAAACTCAAAAACTACTGAACGGATTTCGATGAAATTCCCGAGATAAAAAGTAGCCTATGTGTTAATCCAGGACATGATCTACCCGAGTGCCAAATTTCATCGAAATCCGTTTAGTAGGTTTTGCATGAAAGAGTAACAAACATCCATTCTTACAAACTATCGCGTTTATAATATTAGTAGGATAATTTAACTTACACTTAGGGCCGATTTCTCCGATAAATGCTACTCGTTACATAAATGTATAAGCCGACCAAATACAAAATCGCAATCTACTCTATGCTCTCAAATAAATGGTAATAAAATGAATACTATCACATTAGCTGTTTAATACGATAACTATAACATAAAATTAACAGTATATCTAATTATTCAGTATGTCTTATGTATGCAGATGACATAAAGCTTGTTTATCCTGTAAAATATCAGGCTGACTGCACCACACTCCAAAATGAAATAGATAATGTCATACACTGGAGCTATGAAAATAACCTAGAACTAAATGGTACCAAGTGTGCTGTTATGTCGTATTCTCGTAAAAGAGCGCCTTTACACTACACCTACTACATACAGAGTGAACCAATAGAGAGGGCACAGACAATCCGGGACTTCGGTACTTGGTTCGATACACGCCTTACATTTACCCATCATTTCTTTGAAATGTGTAAGCTAGCTAGAAAGTCTCTTGGATTCATAATAAGACAGTCGCAATGTTTCAATTCCCGAGGCGCTCTTTGCGTGCTTTATAATGCTTATGTCCGGAGCACATTGGAATGTAACTCACCGATTTGGAACCCTCATCACAGAATATATACAAGCATGATCGAAAAGATACAAAAAGTATTTCTGCGCTATCTCTCCAAGAAAATGTATGGCTACTATCCTCTCCTGTATCCTACGCCATTCATATTGGGTATGATGGGATACACATCGCTAGAAGTCAGGCGTAACGTCGCCTTGGTAAAATATATATTTGCGGTATTACGAGGCGCCATCCATGACCCTGCCGTCATTGCACAGATCACATTTTACATACCCAATCCACACACTCGAAATCTTCGACCAAGACATACGCCTTTATTTTATACTTTTTCAACAGACCCATATAGGCCAATTACCAGAGCCCTTACATATTTTAACACCTTAGTCACCGAGTAATCGGTTGACATATTCCACATTAGTGACAAAGATTTCCTGGCCACAGCCTGCATATACCTGGAACGGTTGTCTGCACCTAGCTCTATAATTTAACCTTAGAATTACTTATTGCATTTAGTTTTAATTCATTACATTTTACTTCGTCTTTGTTATTATTAAAGTAGCTTACATGTTTAGTTATAATGCTGTTAGTGCAAGTGAATATTTTATAATAAATAAATAAACTTAAAACTAGTGAAACTGGCCCTGAATATACTAACAATATTTAAAATACTTAATAGCAAGATAACATTAGTGTTGCTCTACGTCTTAACGACTAAGGTCTTGAGGAAAGTCGCTGCGTGACGTTTGGAAGGTAAACATTGGCCAAAAGCTTCCAACAACAATGGTTCTTGGGCTACTGCTTCCCTGAATGGAAAACAAAAGTGTTATTATAATTGTTCTATACTCTATGGTTTCAGGTAAAGATACAATGTGACCTGCCATTTTGTAAATTACGTTATTCTTGTGAATATTTTTAATAGATACTTACGAAGAACCAAAATAGTTCCGTATTGATAAACTTAGCTTTATTTATTTGTTTGTACAACATAACATATTACAATCAATACAATATACAACGTTATAAGATACTATTCTAAATTGCAGTCCTAACTATGCTGACACTAAATTGTCACTTAATTATAATTAAAATCTAAATAATTAAGCATTGAGCAGCAGATGCATAAATATAGAAATAAGAGAAAATATTTATTTACGAAAATGCATTTTATGTTGCAAAATACAAAATGAAAATGGTAAAAAAAACGTACCTAATTCTCGGTATACGTTGCAATAACTTACAATACCAAGTCGTTATCTACACTTTAGGAGAGTAAAGTTTATGAAAGTTTTGAAACCAAGGAGTTTATGGTAGTTGTGCCTCCATTAAGCCGAAACTTTGGTAATTGCTTGTACCTAGTGGTTTCAATGCACGCCATGTATTAACCGCGATGTGGTTACTGTAGAAACAATTCTAATTAGTTTTGTATTCCGGTGAATGTTGACTGCCTCGGTGGCGTGGTTGTGTTACGACACGAGTGCGATGCTGAGGTCTCGGGTTCGATCCCCGGGTCGGGCAAAGTGATGTTGGATTTTTCTATTCAGTATCAGCCCGGAGTCTGGAATTTGTGCCCGATATGACGATGGGCTCGCCCCTTATCGCATCAAGGGACGGAGTGCGCACGGCGAAAGGTGGGTGCATTAACTGCGCCTCTGCCTATGCCTTCGGGGATAAAAGGCGTGAGTGTGTGTGTGTGTGTGTGAATGTTTTTCACATATGTACGTAGGAAATTTTGAGGACATCGCTAAGTTGTAGGTCTGTCTTATTATTATTACTGCGAGCTGTCAGTTTTAATAATTAGAAAATGCAGGTGCTTGGTGGTTACCTGTAATCATCCAATGAGACTTTCCCGTCATTGTCTATATCCATTTTCCTTAACACTAACTCGACTAGATCTCTCACGCCCTCGTCCGGGTCTTCATCTCCCGGTTGCTTTAGTAACGAATTTCTTTAACAAAGGGATTAAGAGTTTAAGTTGCTAATAATAATATAATGATTATTGCTAATTTTATTAGGATAACATCAGTGACATGACTATAATTTATAACGCAATAATAATGCAATTATAATTATGTGGTACCTATTTTGGTACAACTTTTATGGAAGTTTTCCCTACTGCTGTTAGATTAGCTGATCTCGGAACCTTTGATTAATTATGTAACTAGATGATACTGAACGTTTTAAACGCGTCGAAAAAAATAGAGGCGAACAGTTCCCCACTAAATGAGTTCGAGTGAATTAATTTTTGTTGTTTTTCATTTTAATAGAATCCATGTAATATCTGGTATTATTATGCGCGCACACAGGGATACACAGAATGATGCAGCGATAGCGTATGAGTTATGACACAGATGTCACGCATACTAGCTAAAGAAAAGTTGGCCTGTTTGTTTTAGTTTCATTGCAACGCGTCACTCTATCTAGGTATATAAATAATCAAAGCTCGGAACATTATTGATTAGATAATTTTCCAAAGCTATAAGTAATATAATTTACTTACTTGAGAAGAATAAACATCTCATCCTTCGTAATAAACCCATCAGAGTTCAAATCATAAACGCCGAAACAGTGGGCAAGTCGTTCCTCTTTAGTTCCTTTGAGAAGGACGCTCAACCCTCGGACCCAGACCTCGAACCTCAAAGCCCCCTCTCCTCCGGCAGCTCCTCTCTCCCATGTAATCCAGACCCGTTCCAAGATAGCCTCCTCCGTTACTAAATCGAAGGTGTTGTGCATCACGTCTCGGAAGGTGCTTTGGTCTATGCCCTGGAAACGCAAAATTGTTTTTTCTACAACCGAATGACATTATTCAGATTGTATTTTTTATTTATTTATTTATATTTGTTTATTCGGGTAACCAAAGAGCCATAGTGTTAGTACAATACAAAAAGAAATATAATATTATGTTAGTAAATACCTAATTAAAATTTAACAAATTAATATGTGGTGCACCGCTGCCCCATTCCATGTAAAATGGCGCAGCAACGAGCCACATAACAACAATCCAGCCTACTGGCAATCATTTGGAGAATGCTGTCGGGGTTTATGCCAACACGGCAGTGACTCCACTGCACCTGATGGTGAGTGGATTCGGTTCCAGAGAGAGTGTCGAATGACCAGAGATCATTATCACTCACCAGTCACCACAATTATGCCGACCTGTTTTGTGATAAGCGCTATGAGTGTCCATCAAAAGGTTGTGGGTAGCAAATCCACCCAGAACTTCGAAACTAAAACACTGTGTTTAATTCAGTGGATAAACTCAAAAACTGCTGGACCGGTTTTGAAAATTCTTACACTAATAGGAAGCTACATTACTCCTGAGTGCTTTAGGGTACTTTTTATCGAGGGAAATGTTTTTATCCCGGAAAACCTTTTACACGCGGGCGGAGCCGCGAGTAGAAGTCTAGTATCTCATAATGAGTAAAGGAATCATTGTGTATTTGCACCATTATTGATGACTAACACTCTATTGAATCATAAAAATCTTTTCATTTTCCTCGAATTATGTCACGTCTCGCATGTTTGTGGCAATAAAAATTGTCAGGGAAATGTAAAAACAATGATTAGTTACTTCCATTCCCCTGTCTATTTTTTATTCAACCTTTGCATTAGAGTCAAAGGAATGATATATTACGTTTCTAATAACAGAGACGACATTCAACAAAAAGAAAGTCAATTTTTGTTCCATCTATGTTGCGTGCGTCCATATGATGTGGCCGGAGCCGGCTCAAGGACGCGTGCCGAGGGACGTGGGACAAAATCAGGTAAAAACTATAAAACGACACTGCTTTATCAAGGTAACATACCAATGGTAAATTATGACTTCGATTGCGATCGTGGCTTCCGATTAGCTCATGATATTTGGGCTTAAGTTTTAAATCGGCTACATCATGTTTCGGGAATTTCTATATCGTTTATT
The DNA here is from genome assembly GCA_947568825.1 of Sphinx pinastri. NCBI lineage: Eukaryota > Metazoa > Arthropoda > Insecta > Lepidoptera > Sphingidae > Sphinx > Sphinx pinastri. The sequence goes on from OX387617.1 coordinate 2,903,907, forward strand.
GAATGTACCTATAATTTTCTGGAATTTTTTCAATTAAAATAAAATTTTAATTATATACTAAATTATAGTGAGAATCACACACACACCTTTTAGCCCAGAAAAGGGTAAAAGCATTTTTGCCGTACGTATCCCGTCCTATGATGTGATAGGGAGCGAGGCTATTGCCATATTGGGGACAAATTCTAGACTCCGTGCTGATACTGAGCAGAAAACCCCTATATCACTTTGCCGAACCCTGGGATAGAATGCGAGACCTCAGCACTGCTGTCGTACCGCAATACAATTACGCCATCTAGGCAGTCTACTAAATTATAGTAAGAATCAATGAAGCTGTTTAAGGTTAAATACATAAGTCACACTCTAATCTACATATACTGGACATAATGAGACTTAACATCTTATGTCTCATGATGACGAGCGCAGTGGAATGCCACTCAGTATTTTGTCAGTCAAGGTGCTGGATGGTGTTGCTACTGTTTATGGGTGGTCGTATCGCTTACCATCAGGCGAATGGCATGCTCGTCTCGTCATTCAAAACAAAAAAAAAAAAAAAAAAAAACACAGTATACATTAGAGGGTGACTTATGTATTTAGTCGACTTAAACATTAGCGTTTCTCAGCAAGCGGTAAAATCGGCTCTTAATGTCCGTTCTATTAATTTCTACGTTCATAAAAATGGTCCACTAATTTTTACTCTATACTACATTCCAAAAAAGGACTAAAATAAAGAAACACTAAATTTCAAAAATATAGGGCATGTACATTTACTTTTTACTTTCTTCTCACAAAATTAACTTGGAAAAAATTTGGGCCTGCAACGACCAATGCGGTGTAACTACAGTCCGACCCTGTCCCAATACACATTTATTTCACACACGCGGTTTTCGTAGATAAAGTTTTTCTTGTAAGTTGTAGGTAATAGTATTTTACGGCCTCAGTCTAGCCTATGACACTAATTTACAATTTAGATGAAAGTTGATACGATGATCGTCACTATTAGACTGTTGTCTCGGAAATGATTACACGAGAATACAAAATGTATTAGTTTACAAATTATTATAAGGCAGTGGAAACTTGAAGGGTCATTTTGCTTCAGTATGATTTTTTATTTAAAAGTACCTATATTTATGTTTGCCGGTAGGTACTCGGTATAGGTCGCAGACTAGTACTACTACTACTACCATACATCTCACACACACAATCATACTATAGTCTCTGAATCACAGAACACTATTACTTTAGGAGTTCTGAATAAATTTATCTTACATGTACTAAAACAGGCAGGCATACTTATCTACCTATTGCTTGAGGCATACTTATCTATTTCTTGACCAATTTGTTACTAATAGATATCAAAAACTTTAAACATCTACTCGCAATTCTTTGAATGTCTAATGACTATAAATCAAACATCATAAAATAGTCTTACTTCGATTTTCGGTGGATGTCCGATAGCGCTGGCCGGCGCCGCGGCCTGGGCGGCAGTGACCAATCTCCTGTACATGGAGTACAGCCCTTCTAGCTCATTCCTGGACAATTACAAACACAAAATCTAGACTCAAGCTGAAGTTTATTGTTTACAAACTATTGACAATTTACAGACATTTAATGGGGTTCCTAGTGATAGCCTCAAGTCGATGGATCTAGCTTCGATTTCTATGTTGGGTAAAGAAATTATTCGCCAAGGGAAAATGGAAAATATTCCATGTACCAAGATACTGTGATAGGAGACGGGCTTGACGCTATTTCGAGCATCAATTTCACTTCAGGTAACTCATTTTTTTAAGTCACAATACTACCACTGTTTGCCGGTTTACTGCCTGCCAGTATTGTTGGAATGGTATGAAATTACTAATATTTCGCCATTCGAGCCTAATGTTGGCCATAATAGTGGCAGGTGCGGGTTCCCTTTAATGAAGGGTACATTATCACGAACCACGACTTTGCTATTTATGATTATAGCGGGAAACTTGCAAATGGGGTTTATGGGTGTTTGTGTTAAGTTAAGCGAATTGTTTTCATACTTTTGTGATATTTACCATGGAATTTAAAATACTGTGCTTAAAGAAAATTATAAAAGATAATTTTAAAATTGTACATTAGAACACCTTTATTGAAATCGTTTACGTTACTGAAATATTTATTTAAGCGTAATATTATAAGTTTTTTTTTATAAATTTCTAAACAATTGTTTACTGTACATTAAAATAGGATAAACATCCTAGACACAAGAAAAGTCCTATCTTTAGGGCTTTTTTCTACACCAATGTATCTTTAAATAATAATTCAAATCTGGAATACCTATCATAAAGGAGATGTTCGATTTTTGTATGGGTGCTGGCCGCTGGGCCTCAACATCTAACCAGACTCAAATTTATTTATATTAATTTATAAATATTAAAGGGGCAAGAATTATTTTTGGAACCCTCCATTTATAACAAACTTTAAAAAAAATTACATGTTAAATCTCACAATCGGATGACTTTAAAATTATACGATTTATTGCAAAGACCTAGTTTTTGGGAGTACTATACCAATATAAATATCATGGTTAATATTTTAAGCCCGTTTTGGACATGTCCTTTAAATAAATAAAGATTAGACAATCCTGGCCCACAAAAAATCCACAAATATAAAAATTCCGTTCAATCAAAAATAATTCCACACTGTTAGTTATTAAAACTCACTTAGAAAAGTGTGTGATTCTAAACAACGCTTCGAGATGTTTTTCTTTAAGTTTCCGATTGGGCATGACGGAGTGCGGAGCGACGCTCGCCCACACGGCCTGCGAATGGACTGACCGTGTGTACGCGTTTGAAAACGTAGGGCGGGCTGTCTCGAGCTATAATACATTACGATGTTTATAGTTTCAAGTTTTCTATATTGTTTTTGATAAATAGATAGCTACCTTTGTTGGTAATTATATATAGGTACATACATTCTTCAATTCAGTCCTGTTTTCATTCATCATTTCATTTTCATTTCATCAACCACAACAGCTTTGGAAATGAATCATAAAAATATTATACATATAAATGATTATGGTCACTGCCTAAGTCTCATTGTTAATATGCGGAAAAGTTTCAATTTAATTCAGCTTTCCCAAGCTCTACTACGAGGTGACTCTACCACGAAGATAGAGTCACGTCACGACAAACGTGCCACCGCAAATGAGAAACAACTACCCAGGACCACAACCACCCTTCGATAAGGGGGATAAGGAATTTAGAACAGAAAAAACATATTTGGGCTTCTTGCACCTTCACTAACGAAACGCAAAAGCCAATTTGTAAAATTTAGCTTTTTCGAAAGTGAATGATTTTTGGTGCCATATGGATCCCATAATCAAAACACACACAAGGTTTTGCCCGGTCTACGAGTCAAATCACAATCTCCTATTCACAGCCCATAATACCTATAGACTACAAACAGAATTTGTCATAATATGTGAAACTTTGTCTACAAAATTCTGAACATAACTTACTTGTTAAACTTAGTAGTCTTGAGAAGCATATCGAACACCTTCTGCGGAGGTCGACTTCCGAAGACGATGGGTTTCGGCTTCGGCTTCGGTTTGGGCGCTGGCGGGGCGGGAGGGGGCTGTGCAGCGCGGTGGGCCGCAGCCCGACCCGCTGTCAGGAACAGGCGGACTCCACGCAAGGCGATGGCGCTGGCTGCCATGCTCAGCTGTTTGTTTTCCGAACCCATGACCTTGTAGGTTGATCATAAAAGCATATTTGGTAAGGTATGTATAGTTAGTAAAGTATGTATAATTAGGATCTGAGCAGACGCGGAACTTACACATAGATTCATACATAGCATCATGGCTGTTTGCCTTTCGTGGGCGACAGGGGTGTAGCACACCCACATTTCGACAGCTATGTTAGGTCCTACGTAATAGGAGGCGGGCATATCAAATTGTTGGGAAACACTCAAGTTGCCGAAGCCACTGTTATTTTTAGTAAGTACTAAGTCGCGTAGTGTTTCTCAGCATAACTTAAAAGCATCTGAGCGGTGCCTAACAGTAGAATTCCCTATGTTGCATGCACTTCTTCTTCAGCGCTGCAGTATTGGTTAGGCAGTACTGCAGCATGGAGCTGAATGAGGGTTCCCATTGTTGGCACAATATTTAATATTATTATTTTTTGTTGCATTTTATTTTATACAAAAGTAAGTTTTTGTACCAACAATAAAACTTTTCTTTCTTTCTTTCTTTCTTTTCTTTCACTTATTCGTTATGAAGCCCCTTTGTTTACAAGCGGCTACGCGACTTTGTAACTACGCGTGATATTTTATTGCCATTGCTTACACGCTTCCTATAACAATACTCGATTTTTCATGGCCCATATGTATCCTACTAATATTATAAACGCGAAAGTTTGTAAGAATGCATGGATGTATGTATGGAATATGGATGTATGTTTGTTACTCTTTCACGCAAAAACTACAGCACGGATTTCGATGAAATTTGACACACGGGTAGATCATGTCTTGGATTAACACATAGGCTACTTTTTATCCCGGGAAATATAAAGCGGGACTTTTATCCCGGAAAAACTCTTGAACTCGGGCGGAGCCGCGGGCAACAGTTAGTACTATAATATTTCTTGAATCATTCATAAATTTATTGCATTTTCGCTTCACGTAATAATGCACCAGGAATCGAAATCCGTAAATAGCAGGTTATCGTGAAGTGCGAATAAATTATAAACTGCAGACCAGCTATGCCTACTATTTTAATATTTCATCTATTAATATAGTAGATGCTTCGTGTACGAGAGTTCATTTCTTTTACCCCAATTTCGGCGCAATTTGAATAATGTATTTTGTTTTTATAATAAATTGCCTACCAAACCTCCTACACGGTAACAGCCGGTCTGAATAACTTACTAACATATAACAAACAGTTAAAATGTTTACTTTTGGTGGTTATCTGTGTTTCTAAAAACTAAGATATATAAGGACTGGTGGCGTGGTGGACTAAGGCCTAAACCCTCTCAGTTGTAGAGGAGGCCCGTGCTCAGCAGAGACTATCCCGCCCTCAAACCCGCCACTGTAACTCCTGTAAGCCAGGATCACCAGTGGCACGCATTTTATGACACCGAGCGGTGAAGCTCAGCGGAACTCAGGGAACACTAATCTGTCTTTAACCCGCAACGAAATTAATCAAATAGAAAGATAGGGAGGATTTGGAAATATTAATTGTCCACTTCCCTCCATAGCAAAACGGGCGACAAAAATAATGAACTAAGGAGGTATTTTAACCTCAAGTTTAGAGACGCTTACAACTAGAAAATCCAGTTGTAAAGCACCACGGATAAAAAATGAATGAAAGGGTCCTATCATATGAGCTGTCAAATTTCGTGTCCCGTGCTCAGCAGTGGGCAGTATATAATAAAGGGCTGGTATGGTATGGTATGGTCTGGTAAGATAGATAAGAATTCATATTGAAACAGTAGTAACAGTTAGCGTATCTTTTACTGTCGAGTTAGATATCAAACTCTAGTTAAATGTTAGTAAGTTATAGAGACCTGCCGTAAATTATTAGCATAAATTTTAAACCTAGAAAATGAAGGTTATCCAACCGCGAGCCTATTTATCATAATATTGCACCGCATAGAAAAAAAGTTTAATTAATCAATACTGCGCATAGACGGTGCAATAGAAGCTACCCTAGTTTCTAATACCGTACCAAGCAGTGGTGGGTCCCTGATGACTTTACTAATTAAGCCTTGTTAACTTTACCATTTCTAACTTAAAGTGGGGTGAGAGATAATGGGGGATATTTGCGAGTCATGCTGCAGGGTACGAAATTAGAAATAGCGCTAGAAGACCCTTTTACTTTTTGCTCATGGCTTTGCGCCTGTGAAAGATGTGGAATACAAGCCTCCGTGCGCAATTTTCTTAATTTTTTGTTTAGGTTTGGAATATTTTCAGTCTTTGAAATAAAATAAGTCCAACATAAAATACCTACAACTATGTACAATTGATTTATGTCCTACCTTTTTGTTTTATCATACAATATCTAATAGTTGAATATAAAGGCTCGTATCGAGATTTTATCTGCTCATGCATGTCTACATGAATGTAAATGAGATCTAAATTGCACGCGAACTCACATGCTATTGCATTTCTTTTAGATCCCATTTTGTTAGTTCTGAACTTCATAAATATCTTTCCACTATGTTACAGCAATGAAAGTTGTTTCAACGATGTCTAGACAGAGTAGAAAGAAACTCAATTCGTTAGCCATAGTTACAGAAACTTATTTGTAGGTGTAGGCCGGCAAGAAATAACTGGGATGGTTATAAGTGAAATGGGTTTTGAAGTGGAAAAAGGTAATGCATTTTTTCCACAGAATGTTTTTCCTGAGCATTCAACACGCAACAGCAAAGCTAGCAGTTCGTAATACTGTAAAACTGTACCTAATGCCTCCAAGTCTAGGCTGCCATAGCAGGTAATATTAATTAAGACTACTTATTAGAAACCAGAAGTCATGAGGATTCAAACTATTATGATGCGCAATACTGTTCAAGGCGTCAATTTTTCGACAAACAACTACCTCATATTCTAGATTCTTTCAAACACCAACAAAGTATCGCCATTCCATTTGCAGAGCAAAACGTTACGTAACAAAGTTGCCCCAAACGTGCAGTATTGAAGTAATTTGTGCTACACAAAAAGCATTAGAAAGAAACAGCTATAGGGTACTCACGTTCCTTGATTTATGCCCTTATATCGCCTTAACTGCCACATACATATATTGTGCTGTACAATGTCTATACAATCTACTGTGCGTATTGAACGTTGCTTGGATACCGATTATCGAATTTTTTGGCAACGCATGCCTTTTACGGGTCATGGACTCAGCATCCGTATGGCCTTGTGGGGTTTTAATTAGAGTTCATAATTTCAGGTAGGGTGATTTTAATATGATGGAATAGAATTATATGTAGTCCATTTTTACCCAAATTTCAATAATTATAGAATGAGTTTTAAATAATTGTTAATTGGACCTATATATTAGCTTTTTGCCTACACCTGGCGGGTTCCCAAAATAAAGAACCTATTTTATATGAATTAGGTTCTTACGATATTATATTAATACAGAACCGGAATCTACTCCTAGGTTTACATGCGACCCATATTTTCTGACCCACAGGTACGTACTTACTGTTACCGGTTTTACTGATGGTAGGTCTCTTGTATGATGTGTTCCAGTTTGAAGGACATTGTAGCCAGCGTAATTACTGGGCATTATGAGACTTAACATCATATATCTCAGGGTGACGAGCGCAGTGGAGTGCCATGCAGTAGGTGCTTTATAATTCCGAGTTCTGTGCGGCGTTGCTACTGTTTATGGGTGGTCGTATCTCTTACCATCAAGCGAACGGCATACTCGTCTCATCATTTAAATGCAATAAAAAAAACTCATAAAGGTATAGTTGGCTACCGGCTGCGGCTATGTATTATTTGACCTGCCCTCGTACTGTGGGACCGAGGAACAAATTACCCTTTCGAGAATGGTTTATAAAGAATTTGATTTGTTTTACATGTTACTATCAGCCGTGTGCCTGACGTCAATTCTGAGGGATTTAGCTTAAGTTCTCGTAGGAATTTATTGCGCAAGAACTGCCAGACGCGTTTGTACTAGCGGCAATTCTTAAAAAGTCTATACAAATGCGACTTACTGCAAGCCTTGCAAGTTCGATAATTTGCAGAAGTCAGCTTGTTGAGACTGAGTACACGGTAAAAATAGCTTGCGGAAAATAACTTCTGCAAGTTTTCTAGCTACTCCAATTCCTAGTTTAGAAATAGCCCTATAAGATGTTGCTTGATCTGCGTTTTGAACCCAAAGCTCACAGTCGACAACCGTCAAGCCGATTAACGGTGCAACCAGACTAAAGGGGTGGTTGGGAAAAATCAATACCCATAGGTAAACTATAGCGCCATCGAAAGGAAATTCCATTTCAATGCAAATTAGATATGTTTGGTTTTCGAATCATACAACTAAAGTATAACTATGATGCACACCTTGGTGATTGAACCCAGGTTATCACCAGCTCACTCCCTATGCTGGTCAGCACTATGAGGGAGATGTTTTTATTTATATTTATAGCCTTTTTCAGAAATTGTACATTTTTTTTTTTTTTTTTTTTTTTAAATATATATTTGTTTTTACATATCGACGGTTAACGGCCAAAAGGGGATAACCGCCACTTTACAAATTTTACAGGAGAGTGGTTTAAAGTTGAAAATAACCGAAAAAAATTCATATAATTTTTTCCTTTGATTCCAAAAGTTTCAAAATTTAACCATATAGCTTTTAAATGGTTTTCTTCAAAACTGCATTGTTTAATTAATATAAATCACCGTTTTAACACTATTTACTGTCGCTTACCCTCAAATGTACCTGATTTTACTAACAGGAAGAACGTCGTAAATGAGACAACTCACTGATCCTCTTCCAGCCTAAATGATGTTACTGCCTTTTTCATTTTGTTTAAATGAGGGAAAAAGAGCATACTGTGAGTTTTTTTGTTTATCAAGTAGCACGAAATATCATATAACCGACTCTTGGGTAGTGACAAACAGACAGGGAAATTGTAATAAATGAACAGTTTATAAAACTTACATTCAGCTCTTTAAAAAACAAGAAAGCACTTTGTGTGATTTTCTTATAAAATAACCATAATTCTATAGGATCTGCACCCAGAGACCTGGGATATAAAAAAATATTGTTTTTCTTAAATCAGTCTTTATTTTCTCTAGATTATCGAAATAAAGTTTTCTTCGAGTATGGAGGCATATGTTTGATTTATGTAATGCTTTGCCGATAATGTCCGATGCCCGATGTTTTTGTGACAAAATGGGCTCCCTGAAACGGAAAAATCTTGTCTTACTATAATATAATAATTATTACAACAAGTGTGTCTGTGGCGAGGAGGTGCTTAGCCCTCGATTTCTTTCGTTAAATGGTTTTTATTTTATTTTTTGTACCCGTTATTTTTCGTTTTGTTTGTTTTTGACTTTATTTAACGCATACGCATACTCACGCCTTTTTTATCCCCGAAGGGGTAGGCAGAGGCGCAACTAATGCACCCACTTTTCGCCATTTTTATTCCGTCCCATGATGTGATAGGGGGCAAGTCTATCGCCATATCGGGCACAAATTCCAGACTCCGGGCTGATACTGAATAGAAAAACCCAATATCACTGCCCGACCCGGGGATCGAACCCGAGACCTCAGCATTGCAGTCGTACCTTAATACAACTACGCCACCGAGGCAGTCACTTTATTTAACTTATTTATTTTAATTTTTTGTCAAAAGAGTTATGCTCACACTCAAGTAACGTAATTTAATTCTATAAGTGAGAACTTGTTATTGGCTTTTTGACACCTAAATTGTTGCTATTCCTAATATAATTATTAGCTGTAAGTTTTCCATGCTGAAAATAAATAAAATAAATTATTAATATTAATGCGAAAGTTTGTATGAATTTCAATGTTTGTGAGAAATAAACACAAACTGCTGAATGGATTTGCATAATATTTGGCACAGACATAGACCATATTATCAGATTAGCGTATGTTATGCTACTTTTTATCATGGTTAATTGCACTCGTAGGCAATTTTTTTTTTTTATCTGAGTATAGTAATTGATGTTGATGGCATCGTACCGATAACGCTATGGATAGCTACAGTGAAAAGTACACAGTAGGATTTTTACACCGTGAAATGTCTTTCACGCGGATGAAGTCGCGCAACACCTATACTCTATGGGCTTACGTACTAAATGGGTGTATGTAACTAAACTAATTAGGTATATACCTATATTAATACTACTACAGATAACTATCCAAAGCGATACATTATGATTTAAGTACTTCAATTTTTAACCCCCGACACATGCGGGTTGTTATAAGTTTAGGATGTGTATCTGTATATCTGTCTGTCGCATCGTAGCTCTCAAACGAATAGACCAATCTTGACGCGGTTTTTTTTTTGTTTGAAAGCTGATATGATCACGATGGTTCTTAGCTATAATTTATGAAGATCTGTTCAGGCGTTTGAAGATTATCTGCTCGTTTCCAATTTAAAAAGCCCGATTAAATTTAAATTTGGTGTACTGTGACTTTGGCAATATTTTTAAACATGAGCTGATGCTGCAGCATCAAGTATTCTGCGGGATACCCAACTCCTTAGCAACTTATAGCAGATATAGCGTGTTTGGTCTCATAAGGATGGTCTCATCGAGTAGGTGTTAGATAGTTGATAGATATCAAGGCCCCATGATGGAGAATAAAGTAATTTTAGTGTAGTAAGTAAGTAATGTAGTAGGATTGTATAGTATTATATAATAGGTACAATATCACAATCTAACAAGTGCTAAAACATCAAGGATACTCTCCAGGACTAGAAAATAAGGTGTCCTACCAATCTACCAATTACTAATCAAGTGTTTTTCAAGACGTCACTAATACTATGTAATAGCGAGGTATATAGGCACATATACAATAGTATACATACTTACTTACATTCGAAGGTAGGCAGAGGTGTTCTCACAGCAATTTTTCACCCAGCTATGTTAGGTCCCATGTAATAGGGGGCGAGTCAATTGCCATTTACCAGGCTGATACTGAGCATAAAATCAAAATATTATTTTACTTGACCCAGGAATCGAATCCGAGAGCTGAGCATGAGAGTTGTACCGCAATACAATAATGACATTACATCACCAATACACTAAAGCGTTCAAAATGAGTGAATCAGCTTCCTAGCAGAATGTTTTTTATCTCAATAAAATCGTTACAGTAACACAGGAAAATTGTATCTCCTCCTCCTCCTTGCATCGTTTTCCTCAGTGCTGAGAGTCGTGATCCCCTGAACATGGAGTAATCTTTGTCTTCATCAAGTTGCGCTACCTGTTACCACCTGTTCTAAAGATACAGTATACATACACTTATACTTCGTTTTCTAGCTAAAATAATGATGATCACAACCAAATCAAAGCATAGCAAAGCTACCTAACAAATAAAGCATTCAAAAACTAATATAGCGTATACGCATTTAACCACTCATATTGACATTATGTGTGATTTATATCTAAATAAATAAATGGCAATACTTACATACAATTATTATCAATAAGACAAACTATGAACTTACCTTTTTAACAGTTTACGTAGACACAAGACCGCGCGCCAAAATGACTCACGCGCACATGTGGTGCTTATGCCGTAGTCGTGTGAGCACTGGATGTTCGTTGTTCAACTATAACCCCATTTGATTCAAACGAGTGAAAGAGTTTCATTTTTGTTGGACAAGCCAATCGCCAAATTCTTCACGATTAGATTTATTCGAATTGGGTTAACTATTAATTTTCGTTTTACCTTTTTATCTAACCACCATTCTGTTAAAATTTATCGGGGGGAAAAAAAAGGATAAGCGACAATATGTTAGGTGAGATTTGTTTGAGCGATTTATATTAAGCGTCATCGATAATTGACATAGGGACACGAAAAAAAAGGACTAAACGCCAAATAAAGTCTTGATAATTCGGTCTAAACGTATTAAATGAAAATAATTTTTTTCTAAGAATTAGACCTAATGTCTTAAGCAGAAATTTAGACCAAGAATATGTAAGCAAAATTGGAGTAATCTATTTATTTGTAAAATATGTTTCCAGCCCAAAGAGGTTAACGTGCAAGAAACAATATTTTACATAAAGCCTAAATAGCATAACTGTCAATTTTGAAGAACTGTTTTCGTCCAACTACCACAATAAAAAAAAACACAAATATGTCCGTCGTTTACGACGACAAATTTAATGGCGTTGCCCTAAATTTGTGCCCGCTTAAGCGACAAAAAAATTCTTGTAGCGTCATGAAACTTAGACCAAACGACGGAGAAAAAAAAGCCGATTCTAACTGTATATATAACTCTATTTCGTAAAAAATGTCGCTTACGACGTTTTGGCCGTTAACCGTCGATATAGGTTTGTTTTCATTCTGTGTGCCCTTTGGCAAAGGCCTCCTCCAACACTTTCCAATCTTCCCTCTCCCGCGCCAGTCTGGTCCAGGTTTTTCCAGCTGTTTTAACCACATCATCCTCCCATCTTCTGAATGGTTTCCCCTTTTTTCTCTTTCCCTCTCTTGGGTACCACAATGTTACTACTTTGTTCCATTTCTCTTCTCCTCTAATTACATGGCCAGCCCATTTCCACTTCAGTTTTCTTAATTTCAGCACCACATCTTGGGTCTTTGTTGCTTTCCTAATTTTGCTGTGGTTAATTTTATCTATTTTCCTTTTCCCCATCATGCTTCGTTCCATGCTTCGCTGGCAAGTTTGAAGTTTGGCTTGTTGAGATTTAGTAAGTGCCCAAGTCTGGCATCCATATGTTAGGATAGGAAGTATGCAAGTGTTAAATAGTTTTCCTTTAACCGAAATGTGTATTGTTTTGTCTTTCATTATTTCTCTGTGTGCCCAGTATTTCTTCCATGCATGCCCTATGCGTGTCTCGATCTCTTTGCTTGCCATATTGTTTATCTTGATTATCTGACCCAAATATGTATACTCATCCACATAATCAATAGGAATATTGTTTACTATGATTGTTTCTTTCTCTTTGTTAGTCATTGCCTTAGTTTTTGATGTATTCATGTTTAAGCCCACTGCTTTGCTATGCGTATCTAAATCTGTCAGCATGTTTTGAAGCTCATGAGAGGACTTTGCGAACAGTATAATGTCATCAGCAAATCTTAAGTTTGTTAGATACTCGCCATTTATTCTTAGGCCATAACTCTCCCAATTGAATTGTTTGAAGACTTCCTCCAGTACTGCAGTAAACAATTTCGGTGAAAGTGGGTCTCCTTGTCGTACACCCTTTTCTAGATTGATAATCCCTCCTTCTCTTTCTAGCTTAACTCTTGCTGTTCCACCAGTGTAGATGTTCTTTATTATCCTAATATATTTTTCTTCCATCCCTTGTTTCTTCAAGACATCCCAAATTTTATTGTGGTCCAAGGAATCAAAGGCCTTACAATAGTCGACAAAGCAGCAGTGGACTGGTAGGCCATATTCTTTATATTTTTCAAATATTTGTTTCGCCACGTGGACATGGTCAACGACTGAGTACTTGCTTCGGAATCCCGCCTGTTCTCGTGGTTGATTTTCATCAAGTACCTTAGTAATGCGGCTTAGAATAATTTTTGCAAAAACCTTATAAATATTCGACGTTAAACTTATCGGCCGGTAGTTACCAACATCGTTTCTGTCCCCCTTTTTGTGTAGTAAAATTATAGTAGACTTTTTCCACTGGTGCGGTATGATTTCAGTTACTAATACATGATTAAAAATTGAAGTTAGAGCTGGTGTTATGGTATGCTGTAATGCTAACAAGATTTCATTTGTTATGTTGTCAGAACCAGGGGCTTTGTCTCTTTTTTGGGTTTTTATAGCCTGTTCAACTTCTCTTTCTAATATTGGTGGGACATCAGTTCGGTTTTCGAGCGGTACATTTTCTGTTGATAATGACTTTGAGTACTGATCTTGGAAAAACTCTGTTGCTGTTCTTATTATATCTGGTCTCTTTTTTATAACTATACCTCTTCTATTTTTAATGCTTGGTATCCAGTCCTTCTTCGTGGTTAAGCATTTGATGGCCTTTTTTACTCCTCCTGATTTGATAATATATTCTTCAAATGTTTTAAGTCTATATTTCTGTCTATCCTTCCTCATCCTAGTCCTCAGTTGTTTTGAAATATTTTGTATTTCTTGTCTGGTTTCTTTGCTTTTGTTTTTAATACTAATGAGTTTACCTCTTTCTTCTTGTAACTTTAGCGTTTCCTCAGTCAGTACTTTGTTTTTATTTCTGTTTGCTTTCGTATTATTGTTTTTAGATACTTTCTGGGTTATTAGATTTTGGAAGTAGTCATATTTCTTTTGAAGGTCTAGTTGGTCTGTGAACACCTTAAAAGTTTTCATTTGGTTCTGTAGAGTAGGTATAAGTAGTTGAGGTTCCTCTTTTGCAAAGTCAACACATGCTTTTATGTTACATCTTGATTTTTTTAATGAATTCAAATTAAGTTTTGCTCTCACCATTCGATGGTTGGTATGGAAGTTCAAGTTGCAGATTGTTTCACAGTCCTCAAAATATTTCCGTTTATTGCAGAGAATATAATCTATTTGATTTTTATATCTTTCATCTGGAGATGCCCAGGTCCATAGTTGATTTTTGCTTCTCTTGTATATGCTATTCATTACTGTGAGGTTGTGTTCAAAACAAAGGTTTACTAGCTTGCTACCATTTCTGTTGCGGTGCCCTATAGTATACGGGCCAATAAAGTCATTTTCACTTTCAAGTCTACTTCCTATTTGGGCATTAAAATCGCCCATGATGAGTAAGTTCTTATATGCATATTTATTAATGGTCACGTTTAAGTCATCATAGAGTTTATTCATTTCCTGCTCAATTGCGATTTCTGTAGGTGAGTACACTTGAATAATGGTCCACTTTTCTTTGAGGCCAGGCAGGCTGAGATTTAACACTGTTAATCTTTCAGAGACTGCTACGATCTCTTCTATACAATTGTTTAAGTGTTTCCTTATTAAGAAACCAACTCCATGTCTGCCTTTTGTTTCCCCTATGTAGTGTAGGATGAAGTCCTTATATTCTTCTATCCTTTCTCCCATTCTTCTGACTTCACTTAGGCCAATTATGTCCCATTTTACTTGACCTAATTCCATTAATAGTTCTTGAAGGCTGTCATCTGATTTCAATGTTAGCGTGTTTAGTGTACTAATATACAAGTATTTTGCTGTATCCCTAGATTTTTTAGGTTTGTTTGGAAGGTGGTAGATTGTTGGAGGGTATTGGTCTTCTTCCCCCACGGTGACCGGCCGGATTGGGGTGCTGTTCACAAAATTTGATTCAGGTAGAGTTGCGATGATTGTAGTGTTCTGGTTCTGATTTCGGGTGTTGGAGGAAGTTATAAGTTTTTTGGATGCTCTGATACTGACTCCGATCTTTTCCTTTCAACATAATTGAGTATATTTGGTCTTAAAATCTCTTTTTCTCCAGTTTTGGGTTTTGGATTATGAATTAAGTTAATTTTCTTTTGCGCTGACGTGTTAGAAGAGTTTGGCGAGTTTGGTGAATCGGGGCCTACGCGCTTTCTTTTTTCCCTGCTTTTATCAATAGGTTTTTTCACTACTAGCTTGTCGCCTATTAGGAATGCTCTATTTCCTTTTTTCTTTTCTTCTTCAAGTTGTGGTTGTAGTTGCTTCCTCGCATCTAATACGTCTTTAGAGTAGTCTTCCATCACGTGTATACTTGGTGGAAGTTTTGATTTTTTCCTGAGTATAATGTGTTTCTTCCAAATAGTCGTAATGGTGACTACGACGGGGCGATTTTTATTGCTAGTCCAGTGCCCAATTCTGAATACGTTGCTGATTTCGTGGCTATCCAAAGAAACTCCCATGTCTATGGGAGGGAGATGTTTAGCAGATTTATATTTTAATTGATGAGAGCGGGTGGAAGCATATTGAAGCATGAACTATCTAGATAAAATAAAACATAATTGTATGTTGTAACATTGATAATGGGAACGTAAGTAAGTACTTAGTTGCCAAATTCTTCCAAGTTAGTTGCTATATTTTCTTAAAAAAACTTAGGTCAATAAAGAAGAGTTATTAAAAGCTTTGGATGAATTCTATTTACTTTTCCCCTATAAGCAGATTGTAAGAGCAAATAAGTGTTGTTTAAGACATTCATTTTTAAATATCAAGTGACCGAATGTAAGCCAACCAAATGCAATGACCAAACTCCATCTCCCAAGAGCATAATTTAATTACACAGAGGCCACTGCCAGCTAAAAAAAACCTATTCATTCCATTTTCTATCTAAGTTACAAGTTTCCAACTTCCAAATTCAAACACTTGTGACTTGGCATATTTAGATTTTTGAGTTACTCTTGTGACTTGACAGTCTTTGACAGAAATGACAGACACTTGACTGATATTTGAGTCTTGACAGTAGTGTACTCCTGAGTCTGACACTTGATATTTATTAGGGTTGCAAACGATAGAACTTATTTCAGTATCGATAGTACAATCTATTCGACTCAGTAATAATCGCTATATTTTAAGTTAATTAA
Source organism: Sphinx pinastri (assembly GCA_947568825.1). Taxonomy (NCBI): domain Eukaryota; kingdom Metazoa; phylum Arthropoda; class Insecta; order Lepidoptera; family Sphingidae; genus Sphinx; species Sphinx pinastri. Next base: position 2,920,066 of record OX387617.1, read on the forward strand.
AATCGACCTTATTCATGAACAGATTATAAACCTATTTTAGTTCTAAATTGTTTTGTCTCCTTTCTTCAAACTCAATTCAACATTCGTTCGAAGAAGACATAACATTTGATAACTAAAATAGGCTTATAAACTGTTTACGAATAATTTAAAGAGACTAAAAAGTATCAACACATCAACACATCTTTCCCATTTGTTATATTACACCTTACTGGTAAATCCAGTAAATATATTTTTGAATTTAATGGAAATAAAATCAATAAAATAAAAAGAGTAATAAGCAACGTAATGTCAAATCATAATATTAACCTAATATTATGCTCATCTATCTGTATTCCAGCAGATTAGAATAGAACATGCAAATTGCTTTTATTAAGCTGTTTTCACGCGTGTCAGTGCTGACAAGTTTAAAATCTCTGATTTATTTGCTGGAATTTGTGAACGTTGTAGGTACCAGAGCTTAGATGTTTGCCAATGTAGCGTCGACAGTCGAATTTTGATTCCTATAGTTCGTAGATAAGCAGCGTCATCTTCGTGATCTTGTCAAATGCATTTAGATATTTATTATTAATATCAATTAGTAATATTTATTGAAATCATACATTTTAGGAACGTCCCTATTTCAGATTTTCTAAACGTCAACTGTCAAGTGTCACCAACAAAATGTCAAATAAAATCAACAACACAGTAATTCCATATACGCGCGTCCCTGTTTAAAAATCTTATTTGAATATTAATATAAATAAACAATAGTGTTTGGTGTTATTTTCCAAAAACATTAAATTTACTGTGTGTATTGTGAATTAAGTGTATTATTTAAGCTATCTGTGTCGTTTTCGAATTGGAAGCGGTAAGTTTTTTAATTTTATTTGTTTTATGTTGTGGGTTTATGACATGATGCCTTACTTTTAAATCAAGAAATAATGGACATGTTGAACATTAATAAATTATGTAGGCAGGTATTAACTTTATTCCAATTGAGAGAGTATGGTAAACAGAAATAAAACAATGAATGATACAGTATAATTAACTGATAGTTAGATAACTAGGAAAATATTTGGTAGGTATTGAAGTAAAACAACACAGAGTAAAGTCTCACTATATTTTAAATTATCTGTAACCGCTGCAAAAAAACAATATGAAGCATTTGTATACTATTTACAGATAATATCTAGAAATATTTTTTTATGATTTAGTTATCTTCCTTAAACATCATGTTTGTGGCTAAATTATACAAAAAATTATCCATTTTATCCCATATAAAAGGCTGCATGCTTTATAATACAACTCAATTTGAATTAGATTTCTTATAAAAAGTTCTTATTCATTTTACACTTTCTTGTTAGAATCTATTACTTACCTCTATAGTTTGATTGTATTAAGAATTTTGCTTGTAAGTATCTAAGTGTTGTCTCACTGTTGGTCATGAGCATCTTTTGTTGTTTGAGGATTGTCGTGTTTTGTCTGCTATACTGGCCTAATCATTATTATTTAAACATGCTAAACCTGTAAATATTTTTATGTAATTGGTTTCTCCGAAACGGCTAGTCGGATTTGGATGAAATTTTGCATTCGGACTTGTATGGCCTAAAAATTAAAATTCTCAATTAATATTTTTCATAAACCGCCAATTAAGGTAGGTAAAAGAGGGGAGAAACTAAATCACTGTACAAGAGTGATGAATGCAGTGTTGTAATTTAAACTTTGGTTATCGTTTTTGTTAATTACTATTAATTACAATCAGGTGTGTTTGTAGCTTGGTCTGATTATTGTAGCATAAAAATAAAGATTTCTCATACAAAACAAGCCGTCTATATTTTTGTTTGCATGCAACAATGTACCGGCATTGTTGTCTTCCAACATTGAAAAGAATGTAGCCAGTATAATTACTAGGCAGTATGAGATTTGACTACATACCTAAACCTCAATACATAATAAGCCATGTGCCAGTTGTCACTAGTGATTTGTACTTCGTAATTTGAAATTATTATCAGCATTGTTAATATACAGGTAATTGTAATATGTTGTAACATAACATTGTATAATTGTAATGTTTTTGTAACATGAGACATGGAATATTTATATCGTCATTTGGGACTTAAAAAACTTAGTTTATTGTTTCTTAAATATTCTAAATAAAATTTCGCAAACACCTTGGAATATGTGAGGCCTACATTATCTATTGGTATTTGGTAATGACTGTGAATGTCTGAACATATTGATAACCGAAGATAAGGAGAAAACATGATATGAATTGATTGATATTGCAGTTGTTTTGCTACTATAATCATAAAGGTACTGTCTATGGATTTATAAAATCTGTAGATTTAGATGAAGGCGCTTTATCTTAAAAGCAAAATGATAATACTAGACCTTATGGTAACTAGTGCAAAGATGGAACTTTGTGCACAGACTAAACTATACTTTTCATCTGGATAAATTAGTCGTCAATGATATCTGTTGTATTTCGTATATTGACAATAGATTTATTTCAAGGTATTATTTTTATACACATTTTTTTATTTATTTTTTTACTAACTTTAACCCGCATTAAAAAGTTTTTCCGGGATAAAAGTAACGCTTTATATTTTCCCGGGATAAAAAGCAGCCTATATGTTAATCCAGGACATAATCTACCCGTGTGGCAAATTTCATCGAAATCCGTTCAGCAGTTTTTGCGTGAAAGAGTAACAAACAACCATACATCCAGACATCCATACATCCATACTTACAAACTTTCGCATTTATAATATTAGTAGCATAATTAACAAATGTAGACAAAATATTTATTTCAAGGTATTATTTTTATACATATTTTATAATTTATTTTTTTACTAACTTTTGCCCGCGTTAAAAAGTTTTTCCGGGATAAAGGTAACGCTTTTAAATATTTTCCCGGGATAAAAAGCAGCCTATGTGTTAATCCAGGACATGATCTACCCGTGTGGCAAATTTCATCGAAATCCGTTCAGCAGTTTTTGCGTGAAAGAGTAACAAACATACATCCATTTATTAACTTTCGCGTTTATAATATTCGTAGGATTTCCACTGAATGTCGAGACGAGCATGCCGCTCGCGTTATGGTAAGCGATACCACCGCCCATAAGCAATAGCAACATCATACCTGAACCTATATGTAAATACAAAGAATTGCATGGCACTCCACTGCGCTCGTCATCCTGAGACATTAGATGTTAAGTCTCATAATACCCAGTAAATACGCTGGCTACAATGTCCTTCAAACTTGAACACAACAGTGCATGCACGCTGCTGAAATAGACCTTGCGGTGGTACCTACCCAGACGGCTCCTCGCGTACGAGAGGCCTACCACCAGTTAAATTCTGTAGATATGGTATAGTGAACTTCATTTGAAATCCTTATAAGTACTATCGGATATGGATGGCTTAAGTTTTTCCTTCACTTAATTATTCTTTGGTAATTTATTCAACAAATTTAATTACTGTTGTCAACGTAACAGTGTTGGATACACGTCCGGCCCTTGATAGCCGTCTGTCATCGGATATTGAAACGACTTCCGGATGTGTGGCCTATTGCGTTACCTTGCGTGATGAACAATTTAAATATTATATAATTATACGAAGGTATAATTTACATTGTTACGTATTTTTGTATATTAAAGTTTGGTGATGCGTGGACGTAAGGGATTTTTCAAATATATAAGTCATGATATTCGTTACGAGCAAAGACATTCAATAGTATAGTATAGTGAGTTATAGACCGGACATCAGGCCCAAATTTTTCGTCCAAAAGTTAATACCATTTGGTAATAAGACACTGTCTTATGCGACACATCCATGTGACAAGACGTCTCGGTTTGTGCAAATTTTCTAAAGAAAGCAATATTTGGGAAGGAAATATGCCAAATTGTGCATTACGATCATGTCAAAGTATGTTCTAATGCATTTTACATGGGTGTTTTGCTATTTCACTGTAGATTGAGTTACTGACGAACAGGCTCAACTTTTTAATCTACCCATAATCCAAAGATTTGGTTTACGTAAAGATTGAAGATTATGTCACCCGTTACGCATTAAGGACTGTCCACTGCCTTTAACAATCAAAAGGAAAACTACAAACAAAAACCTCTCTGTCTGTACCATTCAGTTCTCATTTCGATATTTCCTGTGTGTTCTAGTTTGCTAGCTCTAAGCACTAAGTACTAAGCTGGATAAACTGGTATGCGGCTACTTACGTCCCTTGAACCCTGCCAGTTGGCTATCCGTTGCCCGTGTTGAATTACATGCAACTAAGTAAATCCGTGCTGTTTTAACTTTTAACAGCCACTGCAGATAATTTGCGTAACATTAACTCGTGTAAATTGAAATAGATTGGCAAAGGTAAATGGAAAAAAGTTTGAAAATGTTTAAAATTGAAAAGGCCTGCCTTATGTTGATTTATTTATGTACACCTGCATGAGGAGACCAATACGCCGCCAGCTTGAGGGTAAGCGGCATGCCTGGTTATAGGCAATGGTAACGACAACCATTTTGAAATACAATAACTGTCTTCAATGTCCATGTCCGCAACGTAAAGCTGTTTCGCCAGTAAAATAGACAAAGCGTTATCTTCTGATAGAGTGCCTTATATATTATGACAATAATCACGTGTTTTTATACAATTAAATAATAACCAAGGGCAGCAGAGTAAACTCAAACAGCAACGTAACACGTTGCAAAACTTCAAATTATAAAACTTTGAATGGCAATATTAAACATACTGCGCTTATTTTTATGCACATTGTTTGTGTCTTCCAATTTCCTCCGTAAAACTTCGTCTCTTCTAAGTCTAACATCATTTACAATTCTGAAGTGTCGATGTAAATTCACCAAAATTTCCATTGCACCCAATTCTGGATCCGGTTGTGACTAACCGCTCTAAACAACATTTTTTGCATCGCTCCGATCGTTGAAGAAAAACTATAAGAAAAGGGTTCACAAGGTCGCAATCTGCAACGCTTCAGCAGCCTCTTTGTCACCCACTTTTCGATTTGCGATGTCTACAAATTGAGTATTTGTAATCTACTTTGAAAATTAAATTGGAACACTTTTATCACATTTTATACAGATGCGTATTTAAACTAAATTTTATCTATTGTCGCTATACGGGATCGGTGTTGTTTTAATACAAAGTAAAAGTTAAGGTATGACTACGTGATAGAAAGTGGATGTCGAATAATATGTTTAATTAATGTCCATATTATAATGTGTGCACCAAACTTGGCCAGTGTTTAGCCAATGTGCCTTTTATATTATTTTCTAGGCACTACAAATTGACACCGCACCAAGGCAAAGTGGCAAACAAAATCCCTTTTAGCTCTCATTGTCCCAATTATGCCACCCAATAATGGAGAGAGCACATATATGCCGGCAAACTACTCCACAGCTTAATTAGAAGTACACTTAAACCTCATTAAGACAAAGCGCTCGCCGTGTGCATATAAAACATTATATCGAACTGCACTTCAGGCGTCATTTTTATTAAGCCTTAACAAGCGTCGAAACTTTGCAATTTTCATCCAACCACTCGTACCCCGTAGTATATTGTCGCGGTTCAGTATGCTCTCATAAGTTCACTTTAATTTACTTTTACAGTGTAGAGAATATATCCATCACTATAATTAGTGTTGCTACAGTTTCCAACTTTATTGCAAGTCTATTTAAGTGTCTTACGTTGGTGTAGTGATGTGGATAGTAGGATTGGCATGGAAATGCATTTGGTAAATTCTTCGTCATAAAGTCGTTACAGATTTGCGAGAACGAAGCAGAAGTTTTTTCCGAGTGATGCTCGTTGCAAGTTTTGCAATTTGTTACCACGCGGATTGCTTTGTTACCTATTTCAAAATAAGACAATGGTTACAATTAACGAACGAAATAAAAAATCGTATTCCTGCTAAAAACGGCATTGCATCCTTGATTTTTCCGATATTGTAAATATCTATAAGCCACAGTGTTCACTTATAATGAGTTTAACCTTTTGTGCATTTGCGTCCCATTTTTACAACAAAAATATATGAAGCCAAAGCTGTTATTCCCATCCCTAGTAGTAAGCTGTTAGCTGACACACCAGTAGAGCGCATTAGCGTTGTCCCAGTTGCTAACACGGGCCTGCGCCAAACCGAGCTGGTCAAGGACACAACACTAACTAGAGTGGACTTTACGCTATATAACATGAAGCAGAACGCTTTGGCTAACAAACTTAGTGAGTAGGAGCAAAACTATTATTTGCAAAGCATGAATACTCAGCGGCGATAGCCTAGTTGGGAGTGGAACGGACTGCCGAGACGAATGTCCGCAGGTTCAAAACACAAGGCCACACACCTCTGACCTAAAAAGTTATGTGTGTATACTTTGTGAATTATCGCTCGCTTTAACGGTGAAGGAAAACATCGTGAGGATACCTGCATACCTGAGAATTTCTCTGAATTTTGAAGGTATGTGAAATCTGCCAACCCGCACTAGGCCAGCGTGGTGGACTAAGGTCTTAACCCTTTCAGTTGTAGAGGAAGCCCGTGCTAAGCAGAGGGCAGTATATCATACAGGGCTGGTATGGTATGGTATGGAATACTCATTGTATTGATTTAGTGTGACAGGTCCTCTACTTCTATTTAGTCCAAAATCTCTATGGACTATATCCAAAAACCGTAATCATGAGAAATTGAAAAAGGGTAGAAAAATCAATGTCAAGCCAAAAACATCAAAAGCTATAACATTTATTATTGTTTTTACTGCAGAAATAATACCTACGATTAAGCCAAAGCCAAGGACTTCAATTAGCAAAAACTGAGATTTTGATTTATCAAGATTTTAAATCAATGCTTACTAATGAGTCATCATCATCAGTCACATGACGTCCACTGCTAAACATAGGTAATAAGTATAATTTACTAATGAGTAAATTATACTTATTTTAAAATTAATTATCTCGGTGCAAATCAAAATACATTAACCAATGAAAATAACGCATAAATTAATCAGTATTATCTTAATCCCATAAAATATGTACTAATTATTAGATTATTAAAGCTAGGACCCCACGAAAGACATTATGTCCAATTAAGATGTTCCCACGGGAACCAGCGACAGCTTGAATGAAATCGCGGACGTTAGCTAGCGACAAGCGTACCTTCAGGTGAGGCGCAAAAACTGTTCCTCACTCGTCAGCGGATGCAATCATCGCAACATTATGTTTTTATGCGCCTAATGCGTTTACGTAAACCTAATGCAAAATATCGAGTAGTGCTTCGATTTGGTTGTTTTGATTTTTGTTCATACATATAGCCATCGCCATACCAGTCCTGATATATACTGCCCACTGCTGAGCACGGCCCTCCTCTACTACTGAGAGGGTTTTAGGCCTTAGTCCACCACGCTGGCCTAGTGCGGATTGGCGGACTTCACATACCTTCGAAATTCAGAGAACTTCTCAGGTATGCAGGTTTCCTCACGATGTTTTCCTTCACCGTTAAAGCGAGCGATAATTCACAAAGAATACACACATTTTTTTTTTTTTTTTTAGAAAAGTCAGAGGTGTGTATGCCCTTGGATTTTGAACCTGCGGACATTCGTCTCGGCAGTCCGTTCCACTCTCAACTAGGCTATCGCCGCTTCTTAGTTCAACGTCACTAAATAGTGCTGAAGAAATAAGTTGATGATGTTGGTAATAATGACAGTATTGTTTGTAAATTAGGTAACGATAGTATTTTTTTTAATAAAACATTATTTTACATGTCAATATTCCACTGCAATGTATGTTTTAAAAGTGTAGCAAAAAAGGATGACTTAATTTTGGCGTCCTGGCTCCCGCCCGACGACAACATTCTCCGAGGGATGTAGTCCTGGATGAATCGTGATAGAAGACATCACTCAAAGCATTACCTGACCAAGGATTTGAAATCAGGACCTACAGATTTAAAACCCATGCGCTAGACCAAAGAAGCAACCTCCTTACAAACAAGTGTTACTTACTTTATACAATTAAAAAAAAAATGTGTTTAATAAATTCAAAATAAAAGACTGCGACTTCAGACTATTGCCATGATTTATACCGTCGTTAGATGTTATAATTCAGAGCGTCCTGTAAATTTTCTACCACAATATAGAACTTACCGCTAAGTATAGATTTGAAAATGTTAAATTTTGCACCTGTTCACCCTCCCGATACTTGGAAGCTTTACGATTGCAGCGACCGCAGTCTAACTACATTGAGTAATCCGTACGTTTGTCTCTCTCAACGGATTTGTTCATCTCTTTCCCCCAAATCGGAGACGGCAATCAATCTTCGATCAGATAAGTGCGTGGTTACCTCCATTAACTTGTTGTAGTGTGATTTATCCTTGTGACAAAGTTTGTGAAGATGTTCGTAAATTGTATGTTTTGATATTTGTTTGAAGTTAAATACCATTTTTTTTTACAATTTTTTGCACAATTTCCAGTCGTACGAGTTCTTTTTATCTCAGATAAGTGCTCGGAGACTTTTATTTTCGGAGAGGACTTACAGGATAGCTTGTGGTAAAATATGTATTAATATAGGTATTTACTGAATAGAATGTAATGGACTGAATTCTTTTTGTTACCCTACTTACCATTTGCTCATAGCTCCGCCCACGCCAAATTCTTTTCTAAAGCAAAAATAAAATTATTTTCGTTGAAGTATGAAATGAACTCAGATTAGTAAACACACACTAACTCCAATTTCTAAACTGGTTAAGTACCTACTCACGAAAGGAACTCAAATTTGCTATCAAAAATTGAAAGAAAAATGTTACAGATTGTGTTAAATGTTTTTATTTAAATTACAAAAAGATGACAAATCATATGATAGCATGACCCCGACGTGATTTGAACACGCAACCTTCTGATCTGGAGTCAGACGCGCTACCGTTGCGCCACGGAGTCCTTGTTAAGAGTTGTTATATTAGCGAACATTATTGGGTTTTATCGAATCCAAAGTACAAAATATTTTTTTCCGAAGATTTTATTTTAGCCTATCCCTGCAGTGCTTTACTCTCAATTTAATTCTTTTAATACAGTCTCGAGTGCAAATGAAAGATTCATTTGTGTAATTGGAAAAAGAACATGGTATTTTCGACGTCCAGTTTTCATGTAAGTACCGACATGCGATTTAATCCGTACCAGTCATTATTTGTGTTGGATACTCATTTCCCACTAGTTTCCCATTCTTATTACTTTTTGAAGATGTTTTAATGTTTGTTTTAGAAAAAAGAAGTTAATGAACAAATCGTGCCGTTGAAGAACGCTATTAATCCAAATTGGGAGGGTGGAATGAGTAATTTAATCGTGCTATATTTATTTATTTACACACTTTCCGGACAGATACGACCTGGCGACCTTCAAAAAAAGAGCGTATTCCCACCTAAAAGGCCGGCAACGCATCTCTGTGCTCCCTGGTATTGCAGATGTTCATGGGCGGCGGTGATCACTTATCATCAGGTGAACCGTATGCTCGTTTGCCCCCTATATCATAAAAAAAAAACTTTATATTATAATGTTCGTGTACAGGTGGACTTAATCTCATAGGTGTTCTCTACCAGTAAGACTTTGGTGATTTACAGATACAATAGGTATCTCCTGCTGAATAATATTCTTAAAGTTAAATCCCGTATGTTCGTAATTATCACCAATAAACATCGCCTATTTTAATTGGACTCTGAACGGCCACTTCAAAACCCATGACCTAATTTGGTACTGTACCGTCACGTAGTTTTGATGTGTGTTCTCAATGAGTTCTCCCTCTTTAGTTAAAGGATCTCAATCTAGCTCAATCTGTTCAGATGATTTTTTGAAAATCTTCTGAACTAGATTTATTTTTATTATGTATTACTTGCAACTGATTAGTTTTGACATTGTTAAAAAAACACGCCAATGCCATTAAATTATCCAAACATTACCTTATCTACAGATAACAAAAGGAAATAGCAGAATACAGATTCCAATAAAATTTGTTTTTTTTTTAAGTAACAACCGACGTCCTTTGTAACATAAACGTAATCACTAGACGGCGAGATCTGGGCAGTATTATTGCATGAAAAAAGCAAATTATCGTGAGCAAAGTCGGCGTGGCGATGCACACAATGGCTCGTTATTATGCACGTTACAAAAATTGGTGTAATTTAAAGAAGAAAAACATTGGCAATTGACGCGGCATCATTCTGGAACGTTTCGAAACGGTGAAGTTGTTTTTGAGAATAAATATTATTATGGTGATGTCAATGGATGAACAGATTATAGATTATTCAGTGTTATATCCTTTTTTGAATTTTATTTTGTTTAATAAATAATATTATATTCACAAAGGATTAAGAGGTTCAACTATTGCATTGATCTTTCGCCGAGATTAATTATGTCCATCTCATAATGAGAGTTTGTCGCTATATGGGAGGCATATTTCAATAGCATGTAATTCTAAAACATATTTATTTTGACTTTGATCGAACTCAGTATCGCTTCCGCTTCCACAACCTAGTAATTACGCTACTATAGGGCTCAAGAAACAATCATAATACTAAAACCATCTCTTCTAGTCAGTCTGATCCGTGCTCTTTATGTCACTTGGTCTTTCGAATAATCAAGCAATCAATACCACATTAAAAAGAAAATCATACAATCTTATAAATGCAGATATTTAAAAACTGGTTTACCCGAAACTAGTATTCGCGTGCCAAACAGATAGACGTTACAACATTGATAAACTACATTTTTAAACACAATTTCCTTATTTCAATCGTGGTTTACGTGAACACTTTATACTTTAACGGATTTATCGCTAGCAATAATTTATGATCTAGTTATGTAATGGAAATAATTAATTATGATCTATTTTCTATGCGTTAGCAGGCTGTTATACACAGAAGTGAAACGAGAGGCTATCGGTTCATCACCAATATAAATAAATGTGTGTAAAAATATAGCCCGAAATTCCTACGCAGCTTCTAGTAACCCCGACTAAAGACTTGTGTTAGAATTTTCACACCCTGGTGTATTGGTATCGCTTACTTCTCATTCCTAGATAATAACATTTTTTGGAAGAAATATCTCGTATATTAAAAACTATGTTTCTTATAAAAACGCTTTCTGCACAACGAACAACACAATGTTACTACAGTATGATAAACGATTTATTCAAATTCGCCCAAATATCCCCCACGACCGGCCGTGAACTCTGAAAATTGATTGTCTAACGCGCCTTTTTGTTGTAAAGGGTGCGAACTGCGAACCCTTTTTTTCCTGAAACCGTTCTTGACCTCTAGTTGACGTCACGGTCTTTGGCGGTTCGACCTTCAGCCGTCCCATTATGTCAGTGTCGATGATGGCCGCTGTAATTAAGGGCTGTGGGCGTTCGATAAGCCCCTTTATCACTTGTAATAATGATTTGTCGGGATTTGTGTGGGATTTTGTAATATTGTCAAACGATACGTTGACGTCGATAGTATTTATGATATCCGTCATCGTTGTATTTGAAGTGTAGTTAAAATAAATACCGGCCTTAAAAATGATAGTTTTTGAAAAATATCAGTTGTATAATTGATTTCTATGACAATTGGTATTACATAGAAATTAGAATACGTTGTTATACAATAAGAAGATAATCCTGTTTGTACGTATACATGACATAAAAGCGCTAAACTCTAGTGTAATATTTGCAATATATAAAAAAAATGAGATTACATTTTAGTAAAACAATATTAAGGTCATAAAATGCACTCAAACGCTGGCGACGAAAGGAATATAAAAAATGACAATCAAAATGCAAGTGGTGGGCAACGCCAATCTGATCCATTTGAAAATTGATAAAGTATTAACATCAAGTGGTGGGGTAATGTATTCAACGCCACGATAGCTCTGCTAAGTGCACTCGACGTTTTGCACTTAGCAAACTGTACAAAATAAAAAAAGGTTCGGTAACTTCCTCTGACATATACCTAACATATTTTTTATCTCGTGTCGTCTCGTCGTGTATAAAAATGAAGAGACATTTGGGCGGAATAAAAAATCGTAAAATACTAAGGAATTGTCGTGACTTACGAATCGGCAATGATTAAAGCTGAGGTTTTGTACGGAGTGGACCTCATATTTTAGTTAGTCATATAGGGGATTTTAATAGTATGTTGTCGGCTCCTATGTCAGAAGGGGCTAGGGTTTTGTTAAAAAAATATTTTAAGTGTACTATGATGAATGTTTAGTCTGTAGATATATATTTAAGTGGACGTATGGAGCGACTTGGTCGTAATATTCGACAAAGCTCCTTAAAATAAGATAAAAAAAAAAAAAAAAAAAAAAGCTGAGGTACAGAGTGTCCTGACTCCTGAACCCTTTCAATGCAATATGGCTATTGGCTACCTACGAATATTTCTCTGTGTTCGATAATTTATTACAAGATATGGTAGGCAGATATATTAGATCTGAATCCGTGTGAATTTTAAAATTCCGTAGAGCGTACAGGTCATGTGTTAGGCATGGTATCACTTAATCTTATAAAATGAAGTCATTTCTAATCTCGAATTATTTAAATCTTGTTTTTATAATTAGAAAGTTACATTATCCCTGAGTCCGAGACATTTTATGCCAGTAACGTCCCTTCAAGATATTTTCTTAAAATCTAATTTTCCGCTCCCTCATTATTATCAAAGTCATATTTAACCTTCCTTACATCGTTAAGGACTTAACCCACTCTATGGTCATTCACACAAACAGATGTAATAAACGAGAACAGTAAATGACTATAAAACGACAATAGACCGCCAGGTTCCCAAGCTGATGGTTTTATCAGAGGTCACCGACTGATTCAAGCAATGGTTGGAGATAATTCAGATTTGTTTGTTCTGTTCTGAGAGAAACTCACGCGTGTCAAGGGAGAACTGATTGTCAAACAAAATATTTATTGGAAGGATTTGGTAAAATTTGGAGGTCATTCTTTGAAGTATATGGTGGCAGTCAATTCGCTACCGAGGAGAGTATGAAGGTATTTGCTTATTAGTGTTGGGTCATGATAACACACATTTATCTGCATTTTCATATATCTATTTTTTAATTAAATTTCTATAATTCTAAGTTTGTGTTCCCTCTTTGTAATACAATCTACTCCATTAACCATCAAAATACATTATAAGTATTGTTTTTTTTAACTAAATTATGTTACCTAGATAACCGAATTAAATTCCTTGTAAGGAAATATTAAACTAGGGCAACAAAACGAAGATAAGAGTATTTTCAGATTAAAATTGCAATAAACTTACTGGAACGGCAAAATACAATGAAGTTATTAAGCAGCATTTCCAATTTCAATTACAGTGCAAAATGTTATTGCGCTCCACGATACAATTGCTAATATTGAATTTAAATCTGTCTCTTAACGAAGTCAACAATCCGATTTTATTTCTTGACTTTTTTATAATAAAGAATATTGTTGACAAGAATTGAAAAAAATAAATAACAAAGTCCGAGTAAATTCTACTAAATAAGCAGTTTTCAACTTTAGTCACTAGATGGCGCTACGTAGCGGATACATCGCCAAGATTCTTCTCGGAAACATGACTTCCCCAGCGAGACGTAGTGAAATCATACTTACCTGGCGTATGGGTCACGCGAGGCCTGTCCAATGCACTGCGGATGGGTTGACCCTTGCGATTATCCCTCATGTGGGTATCTCGGACGCGTTAGTTTAGGTACTAGGGACTGCGTACGCGCTGTCCATCCGTTTATGTAATTAAAACAGTGTCATTATCAAATAAACAAAGATGTCCGCTTTATTGCAAACGCCTAGTTTTTTGGAGTACTTACGCATGCTCACGCCTTTTATCCCCGAAGGGGTAGGCAGAGGCGCAACTAGTGCACCCACTTTTCGCCAAGCAGATTCCGTCCCATGATGTGATAGGGGGCGAGCCTATCGCCATATCGGGCACAAATTCCAGACTCCGGGCTGATACTGAATAGAAAAATCCAATATCACCTTTGCCCGACCCGGGGATCGAACCCGAGACCTCAGCTTTGCAGTCGTACCGTAATACAACTACGCCACCAAGGCAGTTTTTGGAGTACTATCCTAATATTATACTTAAAGTATCTGTGTTAGAATTTTAAGCCTGTTTTTGAACATCTTTTTAAATATTAAGATATCAATTGATTAATCTACATTCCATAAATCCGTTTGAAAAATAGTTGATGAATTTTGAAAATATGTTTACCCTTTACCTTTTCAACTAATTACTGATCTTTTTCATTTGGTATTTAATACTTTAATATTCAATTGATAATTTATTCATCAAGTTTACGGCGAAGCTTGCACAATGTATTCTTATTACTTGTACTCATACTAACAAAATTTCGTATCAAGTTCTGCTCTTTTCTTTATTAACTATGTTTCATCTAACTAAAATTACAAAACCTTTTAAGTTATAGATTTGTTCAACTCACCTAATTCAATTGTTCGTTATTGTGTCAATCCTAAAGCTTTTTGGTAGCTTGAATTTTATTACGAATACTAAAATTAGGATAACAGTTTATTCCATACAAATGCGTTCAAGGTTTCCTTCTATGCTACAAGATGGCGCTGTGCCATTCCATACTGTAACCTGCATCGCGATGTCAAGATTCTTCGCGGAAACATGACTTCGCCAGCGAGACGTAATGAAATCATACTTACCTGGCGTAGGGGACACCGTGATCAAGAAGGCGGTTCCCCCAGGGCGAGGCCTGTCCATCGCACTGCGGACGGGTTGACCCTTGCGATTACCCCTAATGTGGGTAACTCGGACGCGTAATTTTTGGTAGTGGGGACTGCGTACGCGCCGTCCCCCTGATTTAGCTATGAAAATACCATTGAGGAAAGTATGACATCTTCACCTTCATGCTGCCTTATCAATATGATAATTTGTTGCTTAAGTAGACTTGTGTTACTTCGCAGCTTGAGTATTTACTTACTTCTTAGTATCTTATTCGATATTGGAATCGTAAAATCATTCATCGGAATCCTCAATTTATTATCCTTTATTCTTTCGTTTAGTGAACGTATAAATTATAATCATTGAACATTTTATTACATTTGTGATGATTCCAAAAAATATTTTATCCAGATAACTTGATTTTAGGACAGCATTTCACTTTTTTTACTAACTCGCAAGATGCCAATCCCTTAAAAATTATCGTTTCCGGTTTTATGAAACTAAATATCTATTTATGTAATCTTATTTCGTAAGACTTGATTGACAATCTTACATAAAATAATTATGTATTGACGGGATTCCGGTCTATGGAACCAGTGGGGGAAGATCTGGTTGGTGTTATAAGTTGTAATGTCTTTTTCTGCAGATCAGCTTTACATTGTACATAAATCTATTTGTCGTTTAAAAAAGCTGCTCTAATTAATTATAGAGCGGGGTACATCAAAATGATTTATGATGCACTTAAAATGCTTTAAATAAGTATAGCTACATCAGCACACTTCTAATAAGTCCAGTGCACACAAATCTCAAATTCAGTGGTAAGTGATTTTCTTACAGCAAAGCAGTAAAGCAAGCGGGTAAGTTGATTATCTTAGTGTCAACATTAAGCACCGTCATAATATAAGAAAAAGAGTAAAAATTTTAAGTTTCTCTCAGACAATTAATAGAATAAACATCTCGACCATCATAACGATACAAACATATCTATTCTCATTTTTTTTGAGACCTTGAAGTCTCAAGCGAGATCTACTAATGTAACATGATTTGCGTGTTGATCAATTTGCAAAGGAAACAGGCGCGTCGTCACGCGTTTGATCGTTATTATTCACGGTACGCAACAGTCACGGTGGCGGCGATGGTGACAGCGCCTTCGGATTGTTCCCGACATTGTTCGATGCAATTAAACCCGGCGCGGGTAATTTGACGGAACGTTTTTAAGATTTCATGGGATTAGATTGTGTGTTGCAGTTGGTTGATGTCGTTGGTTCTGTTGGTGGATTGACAAACTTTTATATGAATATGCCATGGTATTTGTCGGCTCTTTTGACATAATTTCAGTGCCGATGTGCTCTTGAGCAAATACCATAATATAAACCTGGCTATGTGTATATTTTGCCGTCTATTTACTAAGTACTATAAAGAATGCTGTCTTATACAAGTGTATAAGTATGTTATACGCCAATTTAAGGGAAACCCAGTTCCATGGTAATGTTATAATTTAAAATGTGTAAAGAATCTTGTTGCTACTTCATATTTCATTCGCAACATGAACCCACTACTTCTCTATTATCTATTACCAACTGAAGTAAACCTCTCAAATGTACTTGGCCCGTTTAATTTTTTGCCAGTTTCGCACATTGTACATTAACTAACTTGTTTATTTCTCACAGGCGAATCTAAGTGTGCCGACCGCGTGTCGCCAGCAATGTAATTGTGTTTAATTATTCACAACCGCCTTGTTTTACGTAACAATCGTACAAAAAGTACAACAGGTTTCGTTTTGTTTCTGAATGTGTCTGCTGTCGATTGCTGGACGTTCGTCAATTGTATTTTTGTTGGTTATATGAACTGTCAGGTGTCTTGCCTTTTTGTAACTTGTATGATACGGACTGGTTAGTCTTTTATAACTTATTTATATAACGTTATTTATATGAAGTACTGATAACACGAAACTTGCAACTTGAACTTTTTATTACAGATCTTGCATGATTATGCTAACACGTGTCATCCCTGAATCGATACGTGGAATAAAATTATAACACCCAAAACATATCTGTTAAAGTAACCTATAGCGAACTTGGCAAGAGAGCCTAAAACTAAAACTAAATGTATACTTCTTACCCATTAGTATGTCAAAACATTGACGTCATACGATTGTCATACATCGATATCTTTATTTGGGGTTCAGTAGTATGCTTTTAAGATGGAGTGGGCATCCCTAAGTCCGTAAAAAAATCGAATGCGTATGTTGATTGAATTTTGATTTTGTAATGAATGAATAGCAATCTTGTGACACTTTTAATGCAATTATGATAATGTTTAGCGGCAATAGCCTAGTTGGGAGTGGAACGGATTGCCGAGACGAATGTCCGCAGGTTCAAAACCCAAAACGCATGCACCTCTGCTTTTCTAAAAAAGTTATGTGTGTATTCTTTGTGAATTATCGCTCGCTTTAACGGTGAAGGAAAAACATCGTGTGGAAACCTGCATACCTAAGAAGTTCTCTATAAGAATTTCTAAGGTATGTGAAGTCTGCCCACCCGCACAAGGTCAGCGTGGTGGACTAAGGCCACGGTAGCATGAACATTGCGCGCGTGTTAACTCACAAAGCAAAACAAAACGCTGTATAACTAAGACAGACGTAAACAAAGTTTATTAATAAGGCAGCAGAATTTAAATTCTTCTACTTTTAAAATTGGGTAAACTTTTTGTCTGTATTAAACCTTGGCTTTTCATTAAAAATAGTTGACAAATCATAAATGCCACTTCAATATATCGTTTAATCCATTAACATTTAGGAGAGTTCAAAATAGTTGCATCATGCGACAGGTCCTTGTCGTTGGTAAATACTAATACGTTATAAATAGGCTCAAATTCATAAAACGCAACTAAATAGTCTATCCACATCACGTTTCACTTGATAGTTGATACTAACTTAGGCTCTATGATTAACCGATCCGAAAGGGCTAAAATGGGCTAACTTACGGGTGATAGTCGCTCGAAAACTTCATTTCGTAAGTTTAATTAAACTTCTGAACTTAATGTTTCCACTGGTCGAGAGTCAGAACTGATTGACTTTAGACAACTTTGCTGGAGGATATTATGACAGATTCAGCGTAAAGTTTTAACGTACTTCGGCCTTGTTACTTTGCTAAATTTAAAATTTAATTAAAAAGAGATGTTTTCCTATATTCTTAGAATTGTGACTACAATTATTATATTAGGTAGTATTTTTATCGACTCCAGAGTCCAGGCTTTATTTCGTGCCATTCACTTTTGTCTAAATTGTGATCCGGCTGCCTCGGTGGCGTAGTTGTATTACGGTACAGTTGTAGTGCTGATGTCTCGGGTTCGATCCCCGGGTCGGGCAAAATGATATTGGATTTTTCCAATAAGTATCAGCCCGGAATCTGGAATTTGTTCCCAATATGGCGATAGGCTCGCCCAATATCATATCATGGGACGGAATACGCACGGCGAAAATTAGTGGGTGAACTAGCAGCCCTTTGCCTACCCCTTAGGAGACAAAAGGCGTGAGTGAATGTGTGTGTGTGTGTGTGTGTGTGTGTTGTGATCACTGATCGGTCTGTGCAAAAGTAGGTGCACCCGACCCTGATAGATATGTAGTTGTTTGAGATACTTCCGATTCAACATGATGAGTTTGGTAAACAATGATGCTTAAAGAAAAAGGTGTAGATGCGTTATAAAGAGTCGGCAAGTGGCAAGCGAAAATTGAGCTAATTAACACAATCGGCCTTAGTTTAGTGTTAAAATCTGTTAAAGTTTGTTAGTATAAAGTTTTCTATATCATAATAATGAGAATTATGATAATATGTCGTAATTTTTAGTAAGGTGCATTATATTGTTATATATATGCGGAGACTATTCATAAGCAATATGTCAATTTAAGTATGTATGTAATATAAAGTTGTATTAGTCTGTAAGTCTTCCTAAAATAAATAAACAAAATAAATAAATAAATAAATACTTTCACGTGACATATTATAGTTTGTTATTATACTATTAAGTTAACTAGGTGTGCGATAATGCGCCGTTTGAAAGCCGAGTACAGTATAGGTGCTGTATCTACATCTTTTTATGAAAATAGAAGATGGTACGAGAGATTATATTTATTTATTTACCCGTGCTTCACTAATTGGCATTATCATATGCACAGGAAATATCTAATATAGGAAGGTGTTTGGTAAAGTTGAATCGAATTAGCATGCCCTTGACATACCCGTCCGGCCGTGATAGGAAGAATTGCGGCCCGATTGCTAATTATCCCCCATTAGTCACGGCCGCTATTGATTAACCATCACCGTTTTTTCTCGTCTCATAGCCAGTTTCACTGGGACAAAAAAAATCTGGGTTTCAAATGGGAACGCGACACCATTATGTAATTGAAAGTGAAATCTGAAATATTTGGGTTGATTTAAGATGGGTAAGGTTTGGGGACTATCGTAGAGTCAAGATGTAGTCAGTTTGGGTCAATACGTGAGAGATATGGCGGTGTACAATAAGTAGTACATTTTTTTGCAGAAAACTGACGTTAAGTAAGGCCGCAGTCCCATGAATGGAGTTTCTATAACTTTCCTTTAAAATTAAGAACCTGAAATTATTTTGCATTGGCGATGTTAAGAGGCGACGTTCATTAAAATCATTAATTACTTTACAATTCATATTAAAAATATGTACAACCACACCTTAACGGCGTAATGAAAGTAAAAAATATTACCATTTCTATTACTTCTTGCAGTCAACTAAAAAAGCAATAAATCACTAATTATTTTATTGCGGGGTAGTCATAATTGCAGTGTTCTTTACGAATTTGCAACCAACAGAGCGGTAAAAACAAACCTGATTACCAAACGATCATGATTTATATTGCTTTTAATCATACTTTTAGAAGTGGTAATGCCTGGTATCGTTGCTTTATTTATTAGGAGGTACTTGGTAGCACCTTGTATCATCGGCTCGTCTATTTTGGAAGCCAAGAATTAGTGTGCAAGCTCTGTGGTGTTCTGGTTTAAAATACATTTTAGCAAGCGTAATTTCTGGTAATTATGATACTTTAGATCCTACTTTACGTGCGGATCTATGGAGTAATTTTAAATTTAGAGTTCTGGATGGTGCTGATGAGGTGCTGTAACCCTTACTATCAGACGAGCGACATGTTGGTATTCATGTATAAAAAGTAAACGACGTAGATACAATATTGTGACTCATGCCATAAGGCTTGTCTTGGAGTAAACCGGTGTAATTCCCTCTAAAATAGCCCAAATTTCGGTTAAAAGAATCTTAAAAAACTATATTCGTTTGTCGACATAATGTTTAGAAAGCCTTGTGCTACCAAGTGCAGGGTAATATTTTTTTCGTGCCAGGACAAAGAGATCCAACCTTGGACATTTAGATGACACATAACATGCTTATATGTCAGTACAAAACATTTTTTAATAAATACATGTTTGCTTTGCCAAAGGTCGACACGGTCATAAATAAATGTGACGATAAATTGGCAACCACCACAAAATTTTGCGGAAATAGCTTTGTTTTCACATAAAGGAAATTAAAGTAAGTTAAATAACGAAGATAAATTATTAAGTTAATTATAAGTATTTACTGGTGGTAGGTCTCTCGTATGCGAGGGACCGTCTGAGTAGGTATCACCGCAATGTCTATTTCTACCGCCAAGCAGCAGTGTATATGCACTGTTGTGTTTCGGTTTGAAGGACATTGTGGCCAGCGTAATTACTGGGCGTTATGAGACTTAACATCTAATGTCTCAGGGTGGCGAGCGCAGTGGAGTTCCACGCAGTACTTTATAATTCAGAGTTCTGTGCGGCGTTGCTACTGTTTATCTACGCTACGGTCGTATCGCTTACCATCAGGCGAGCGGCATGCTCGTCTCGTCATTCAATAGCAATAAAAAAATTAAAAAAAGTAAGCGAGAATTTTCTTTCCTTAATTGGTATTACGTAATGGTATCGTGTAATGGCTTAAGAAAATAAAAATAATATTAAATAAATATGGCCAAATTATGGGAAGTAGCAGGATTTCAATATAATAAAATTGTACATCGACTTTGTAACATCTTATACTGAAACTAAATTTAGACCTTGCTGTGCGTTAATTATAAAAGAAAAAACTAATTTACTGGATAAAATACAAATTCCTCTTTAATTCAGGACCATGTCGTTTTTACTAACTAACACACGTACCGAAAGCCTGCCAAAAGTTCCGGCATTGCGGAGACGTTGATTACGTTCCTGATTTTCCAGCTTTTAACATTCTGAACGTTGAGTTCACCAAATTTCCTCTTAAATTTGCGAATATTAATAACCTCGCTAACTTTATCCGAAGATACACATCTGGAATCGGAAACGAAGTTACTAAACTGACTAAAGTAGATAGCGCATAACTTGCACTAGTAGCTCGTTACGAATTTAAACATAGATCTGCTGGAGATTTGTTTTTTTTATAATGAGGAAATTTTGGTAGAAATCTTTCTGGTTCCGCGAGAGGAGTTGTCTTGCAGGATTGACTGGCGTTTCGATATGACTGTCTCCCGAATGCAGTTCGAGTTTCTAAACAAATCTAGGCCAATATAAAGACCGCATGACCTTTAGTACATGAGATTTATACTTTCGTGTTGGCATACTAATGCTAAAAGGACAGATTGTAACGATGTCACGACTAAATCATTTAACAGGTTTTAGTGTACTTTACTTTGGATTTAGATAAGGTTACAATCTTGAAAAAGGATATCGGTTGCTTTTATCCAAAAAAGAAGTTGCCTGTAGACAAAATCACGAGCAAAATCTAGTTACTAAAGTTGAATTGATTTTATACATTTCAGAAAGATAGGAATTTCGATGTTTAACTTTCAATTTGGTAAATTGAAAGATTTTATTGAAGTGAGTCTCTCGTAATTGCAACTTTTTGTTTAAAAGTTTGCAGTGATTTTATTTTGTAACTTTATTACCAAATATCTTTTATAATATTGAGAAGATACAAACTTGATTGGAATTTTTAACGACTGCAAAAAGCGTTTTGTATGTTATTAATACCGATTTAGATAAATTTTCAACACCATATTTAAGAAATAATAAATATTTATGTAGATTCTAAGATACAATCCAAAACAAATTACGAAAAATTTAGCTACCTATTGTTTCATAGACCCCATTACTGTGCGGATCTCGCCAGTAACAGAGGATTTGTCACTTCATTTCATTTCTATGAATAAAGTTTTTTTATCAGAATATCCGTAAGAAGAAATTATATTGTGTATCAAATTATGTAAAACTTTTACGAATTATGTTAATGAACATGGCAGACACGGGATTTTTTATAGCTTGCTGTAAAAGCGTAAAAATTCCAACGTATTTCCAGCTCCCATGACATATTGATACTGAAAACTTCAATGGAAGAAAGTTTTTAATTTTTTAATTTTTATAAGAATCTTAGGGCACAGTTGGTACTGAGAAAATTAATTTCGGCATGAAACTAGCCATAAAATAAGCATTGTATTAAAAACATTTATTTTCTACATAATGTGATAATTGAGGTAGGATGAAAGATAAATATTTAAACGTTTCTGAATACTAGCAATGAAGATAAAAAAATAATTACTCTCGTTTTAAATCTTTTTGTCTGTGTAATTAATCTCCATCTCTACCTAAATAGGTATTATAGAATTAATCCTCTTCCAGCTAGTGACAAGTACCTACTACTATTGAATTATATCCAGCCCTTAATCCACTTACCAGCCTTGTCGTTACTGTACATTCCAGCTGTGAAAACGGTCGAGTTGCCTTGACATTGGCTTACGTTCGCACTTCCCGCTTCTCCCCACAAATCCGCCCAGTTTAGCTTGACCTGCGGCGTTGTATTCATTTCTTTAGCTATTTCTTTATCGGATGGGTTTTGTATTGGTTTTAGGGTTAAATTGAATGACTAGAAGTGTTACGTCCCTTCGAAGGAACACTTTTTTGTCTTCACTGTTTACATTTATCGCATTGCATAGAACTATGGGACGGGGGTTTCTTTCGAGGTAAAATATTTGTTGCGTATTGTGGGGATTTATAATGAAACATAATGTTTCATAACTTTTTTGTACTGTAACTCAAGTAAGAGCTTATAGTTTATAAACATATTCTTTTAAACTAAACTATGTACTCGACATTTGCGAAATATAGTGAATATTGTGTTTATTTAACTTACATTGAGGTCAATATCCTCATTTTAAAATATTGCATCAATGGTATTAATGTATTCTTGCTGTTCCTCTCTGATTCATATTTTAAACTGTTTTGAGATCGTGTTTAATTTACCTTGCTGCTTGTAATCGAACCGAGTATTTCATGCTATTTAAATCTTATAACAAACATTAAACGCATCTTCAAACGTGGATTCAGACTAGTACGTGAGTACTTACAACATGAACGTATTGTAAATCAAACTTAAAGAACGTTTTGCCAGATAAATGACTGCAATAAATTGTTTAACCATAGCGAGAAAACTTTTAGAAACTCAACAATAAATTTACCGAAATTTTGTAACAGAATTTGTGAAGTTATTCAATTGGCGTCACGTTCAGCGCTGTAGGATCCTCGGACGCCGGGCACGACTCAAAAACTCGTGATTCGTCGATGCTATCGGTTTCTGAACTGAGGTGAAACGTGATGCCCGCTCGTCATACCCTTTGATATTTGATCTCACTTGGAAAATATTTATGCGATGCTGTATTATTTGTTGATTCGTGGAGTTATAGTGCACGACTTTGGTAGTTGCTTGCCGATTTTTAATTGTTCTCTGATATAAGCTGAAGTATATTCTAGATTGGTCTTGATGATATTTGGAATCTAGTAACTTTATTGCCGTTACGTTATATTAAAACAAAACAATCTGTTTATTAACCTACTAACTGCGCCTGCGGCTTCATACGCGTGAATTACTTTCCGATATCAGACTTTAATAAAAGAAGGCCTATATTCTACTTCACATTAAACCCTACTCTTCTTCTTCTCTTCTTCTTCTGTAGTATTATTGGTTAGATATATATATATATATATATATATATATATATATATATATATTTAAGTATTTAAGTATAAATGTTGTCATTATGTGTATTCATTTATATATGTATGGGTACTTGTTTGTTTTATTTTCTTTTATATAAGTAGGTACCTATACTTTTCCTGTCTTTTGCTGGCATCCGTGTGACACTCCTGTGGCCCTCGCTGAAAATCAGTGTCAGGTGGACCCGTCCACCTGATGAACGCTGAGCTTGCGGCCCTTTTGGCCATGCCTCGGATGGCTGGGGTATATGAATATGCCGGGGACCACTTAGTTATAAGTAGTCTTTAAGTTTGTTTTGCTGTAGATTGTATTAGGTAGTATTTATATTGTATTTTTTTTTAATTTCTTATTGTGTTTTTTGCTTTTATTTTATTTTTAAATATTTATCCTTTTTTGTATTTTTTTTCCCCCGGTGCTGTAACATTTAGTATTTACCGCCATCTGGTCATGTGATCATGGCTAAATAAAGGTATATTCTTTTCTTCTTTCTTTTTTTTCTTCTTTCTTCTTCTTCAGCCTTTAAAAGTCTACTGCTGAACGTAGGCCTCCCCCAAAGATTTCCAGACCAACCTGTTATACCCTACTCACCACATGAAAATCCGTTCAGTAGTTTCGAAGATGTGCGCTAACAAACAAACAGAAATCGGTGATTTGTGTTCTTTTACTCTTTAATAATTCTCCTATTTTTTTTATTACTTTCCTTTCAATGTACAGACACTCCGGGTTCTACTGCCTTATTATGTATAGATTTGATGCCTCTATAGGTATCATAACGAATCGTAGCAGATAATTTGTTTAAAACTTGGAAAAGTCAATCAAAATGCCGAAAACAAACAAAACTACGTAAAATATTTAAAAACCAGACATCACACAGATTAACATAAACCTACAATCCGTTTGTATCATACAAATGTCTCTCAACGATATTGGTCCAGATAAGAAAAGGGCGCACAAAGAAGTACAAAGCGAATGTTAGTGGAACGAGAAGCGGTTCGGAATATCGAAGATTAAATCCTGCACAACATTGCCTTTACAAACTGGCACAGGCTCTTTTCTAACTGAATGCAGACGAAATGAGTTCACGACTTTGTCGTGAATAAATCCAACTATCGAATAATAGCAGTTTGAATGACAATAGCGTTGGTAATACAGTTAAGGTAAATGTTGATTTTGATCATTTCATAAATTTTATTTTGGATTTGTGGAGTCAATATAGCATTTACTTTGTAAGGAAAAATATAGTTTATAATATAAAATTTAATTAGAAAAGTCATTAACAAAACTGGGACGTTTCTTTTAAATGTAGAAATACTAACCCACACACACATTTCGCCTGAATAAATTTGCCAAAATGAGGTCATGTTCAGAGTTTTTTACTTTTCATATCAAAGTAAATTCCTAACGACATTATGTATTTTATGAATACTGCGTCATAGTTAATGCCAAGTCACTCCCTTTCACTTAACTTTGCTCGTTACCCGCAAATTGATTTGAAAAGGATCCAAGCTTAACTAAATTCAGTGGAGTTTATACACTCAAAGACTAATTTTACTGTCTTATTAATTCAAAATCGTTAATAATCCTAACTTTCATAGTGTTTTGTGTAAGTCCAATTGTTGTCAGGACATATTTTAAGAGGTAATTGTATTACCGCAATCCGCTTAAAGCATTTACTTTATTATACTTAAATCCAGCTGAATTGTCTGCCTAAGGTCGGGATTAAAATTCAATTCACGCACAATATTTTGATATTAACGCCGTTTATCCCACGATTTATCGCTAGATGGCATTGCTTAATTTTGTATCTCGAATCTACATCGCCAGGTCAAGATTCTCCAGGGAAACATGACTTCGCTAGCGAGAGGAAGTGTAATCATACTTACCTGGCGTAGGGGACACCGTGATCAAGAAGGCGGTTCCCCCAGGGCGAGGCCTGTCCACTGCACTGCGGACGGGTTGACCCTTGCGATTACCCCTAATGTGGGTAACTCGGACGCGTTATTTTTGGTAGTGGGGACTGCGTACGCGCTGTCCCCCATATAAGTAACGCAAACAGTTTGGCGTAATGTAATAAAACGAATTTAATACTAAGATATCAAACTATTAATTTAATTTCTAAAAATCTGTTTCCAAATTGTTTAGTGAGTTCTGAAAATCTGTTTACCCTTTCTATTAATTTCAGGTATTTTTCATGTGGTAATTAATTCTTTAATATTCAATTGGTCATTATTCATCAAGTTTACACGAAGCTTTTGCACATTGTATTCTTATAAGTTGTGCTCATACTAACAAAATTTCGTATCAAGTTCTACTCTTTTCTTTATTAACTATGTTTCATCTAACTAAAATTACAAAACCTTTTAAGTTATAGATTTGTTCAACTCACCTAATTCAATTGTTCGTTATTGTGTCAATCCTAAAGCTTTTTGGTAGCTTGAATTTTATTACGAATACTAAAATTAGGATAACAGTTTATTCCATACAAATGCGTTCAAGGTTTCCTTCTATGCTACAAGATGGCGCTGTGCCATTCCATACTGTAACCTGCATCGCGATGTCAAGATTCTTCGCGGAAACATGACTTCGCCAGCGAGACGTAATGAAATCATACTTACCTGGCGTAGGGGACACCGTGATCAAGAAGGCGGTTCCCCCAGGGCGAGGCCTGTCCATTGCACTGCGGACGGGTTGACCCTTGCGATTACCCCTAATGTGGGTAACTCGGACGCGTAATTTTTGGTAGTGGGGACTGCGTACGCGCCGTCCCCCTTATTAAGACACTATATTGCTTAGCATCAGCTATTATTAATATGCCACCTTTACCGCATAGTTATGTTATTATAAGTAAGGCTGTTACGCCAAACCTTCATGATTTACATAATCTGTAGCATACCAATAAATAAAATACTCAGTAATATAATCGCTTGGGGTTGAATATTATGAAATCATATCGTATATTTTAATCTATCCTGTAATGGTTCATGGAAAATAGTGATATTAGTATAATCTTAATAGTGTATATTATTTTTAATTACATTCATTAGCTTTATGTTTATTTTGTATTGAGAGCTTTCGAAAATATATTTTCTAATTTGTAAGTCTTTTATCGGACTCGTGGTGATTTACGAAGGACCCAGTAGTGTTTGTAATGTAAATATTGACGCGTTGAAAAGCTCTCGTTGGCCTATTTGCGTCATGTTTTATTTACGATTTTAGTTCGTATTCAGGACCTCTTTTTATAATTAGAAAAAATAAAGAGTTGGTACCTATTCATTGCCTTGGTGTAAATCTTTTGGTAGTTTGCATGGTCTCCATGACTTCATGGGACATTTTTCAATTCTGTTGACAAGGTTCGAATTCTTAAATAGTTTCACTGTCAACTTTTTTAGAGAAGATGTCTAAGACCGGCGGTTTTCTTCGTATCGATAACAAGGATTATATTTTTTCAGGAGAAATATCAACATTATTTCTATTAAGATTTTAGAGTCAAAGAACATCAAAACCATTAATATTTACTCGCTTTAGTGGGCTTGTTATATAATATAACTAGCTTTTGCCCGCGGCTCCGCCCGCGTGAATGAGTTTTCCCGGTATAAAAGTCCCGCTTTATATTTTCCCGGTATAAAAAGTATACATAATCTACCCGTAGCTTATATGACACGTTTATAGATTTACCATAGCAGCGCCATCTATTGATTACTTACTCAACCCAGTCGAAAGGTATCGACATCTGTTAGAATCATTTTACCATAGCAGCGCCATCTATTGATTACTTACTCAACCCAGTCGAAAGGTATCGACATCTGTTAGAATCATTTGGAGTTAACAGATAATTGTGACTGTCAAATAATAACAGACAAATAATTAGCAATAAATTAAAATTGCGACTATAATTTGAGATTTAAACTATCCTATCTCTCAAGTTGGATCGAACTGCACATGGTGTGCGAATTTTATTATAATCGGTTAAGTGGTTTAGGAGTCCATTGAGGACAAACATTGTGACACGAGATTTATATATATTAAGATAGTTTCAAATTGTCTGTAAATGTTCGTACTACTTTACGAAAAGTCGTTGTATTTGCTACAATACTCATGTGTAGTTTTTTTTTTTATAAAAAATTGATGTATTTACTCATAGACGTATTTTTGTCTTGTTGCAGGTTCAGTGATTATCCTTCATAATTATTTTGTGAGTAAAATAAATTAATTTCGAGCTGAGTGTAAGCGACCGTACTGCTTTTCATCATAAACCCAATGCTGAGACAAGAGGCTTGTTTCCCATAGAAAAGGTAAACATCGATGAGGTTAATCGCTGATTATTTTTTTAGCAGTAAGGCTTCTTTACCTAAGAATATCTATAAGTATTTCGAGGGTATGTGAAGTCTGCCAACCCGCACTGGACTAACGTGGTGGACGAAGGCCTAAACCCTCTCAGTAGTAAAGGAGGCCCGTGCTCAGTAGTGGGAAATATACAATACGGAGCTGGTATTATATTATTACTATTAGGGTTATTTGTTCCTTAAGCCCGTGTTATTTTAATACATCTAAAGAATAACATAAAAGAAATACTTCTCAAATTTTCAAAGTTTCTTAACGTGCAATTCACTCTAGTATACAAAACCAAATTAACTTGGGGTGCGACGCGACGGTCCCCGATTAGTCACAGAAGAGATTCATATATGCACTGACGCAGTCGTTCCGTCACGGACCAATTCGCTCTTTATTGGTCACATCAATATGCGGTAGGGCAAGGCAGGAATTGTAAACCAAAATAAAAAGAGCTCTAGTTTAATTATATCACGGTTCAATGCACTTTGGCAGCGATATAAATGTAAGTTTAGAACCATTTGTAAGCTAGCATTATCTACAATGAAATGTATGACTCATTATGTTACATTTATTTCACAGAGAGACTTCATTCTGAAATCGGCTCGAGTTGTGTCAGGCCATATTAAAATAGGCTACGTTTTGTTTCCAGATTCGATGGCGTAAATATTTTCTCCCGAAATACACAGGCGAACAAGTAGCTCGGCTCTTGCTACAATTCTATGAAACTCCTCAAACGCTTCGATTCTAAAATGGGCGAATATTTGTGCAGCAAAATGAGACCAAATTAAAAACCGTTCTCTCTTATCCATCACAGAGGCAGGACGGGCCGCGTTTCGTTTGTCCGGTTTTTCTGCTCTTTTTGCATTGTCTATTCAGTGGCTAATGAGGTTCTTTGTTCTATTTTTCACTATAGCAACCGGTTTCTTTTGTGTCCATCACATAAACTGCACTTGAAGTCTTTAATAATTACTCGGGTCGAGTATGATATTTTAAATGGGTGTGTCATTTTCGTAGATCAACAATTCACATAGTTTTAGAGTGGTGGACTATAATACTATGCCTAATATATCTGTAGTTTTCGTTCAAAAGGAACCAACTTTGCGTAATGAGGTAGTTACTATTACTTGTCAGATTTATGTAAATGTCACCACGAAAAATTATAGAGTTGCACAAAGCATCATAATAAGACGAATTAAAATAAAAGAAAAGGAATCGAGTAAATCTAGTATAAATTTACTGATTGATTACTGGTTGATTTCTTTTTCCATCTAAATTAGATTAAGTATTCAGCTTATAATCTTTTTTATGTATGTGTACAATACAGTTCTGCGTGACATGTGCGTTCGCGGAGCAGTAGTGACGTGATTTCAGTTCCCGGATGGGGAGTGGTCATGTATAGCATAAACTATTAGTCACAGATATACCGTAAATAAGATTCTCAACCTACGTTGAAATTAAGGGTTCCTTCACACTGAGTTTTGCTGCGCTACGACGCAACGCATACGGCAAAGGTTATGCTAAATCGTAACACGGTCAGACGTTGGTGTTAGCACCACTAGACTCAACATGCAGGACATAAATCTTGATGTATATCGTTTTTACAGACGAGTAAGCAAAAGCGAACATGAACATGCAGTATTTTACGTCCCTATAGTTGCAAGATAGACAGGCAACTTGATAAAGGTCGCAGGAAGACGCTGGATGTGGGCCGCTTTTGACAGGTCCGTCTGGAAATCTTTAGTTGAGACCTATGTTCAGTAGTGGACGTCATGTGGCTGATGATGATGATGATGATGATAGTTAAATAGGAATATTGCATGCCCGTTGTTCCACAATAATATTATCGGAAAGCTCGGTGTGTTATGGTCTTTAATTATAAGGCTAAATAATAATGTGAAAATCACTTGTCCTGTCATTTTTTGTGATACATTGTGTTCAGTAAAAATATTGCTTCAGGAATCAGGTGTAATCATAGTAATTAGTTGGTTTACCTTCGCTTTGTCACGCGATATTATAGACAATGGGTTAAGCTACCGTGTAATTTGTGTGAAAATTATAAAATTTTATAGAAAAACTGGGTGTTGGCCGCGGCTCCGCCCGCGTGTAAAAGTTTTCCCGGGATAAAAGTCTATAGCACTCAGGAGTAATGCAGCTTTCTATTAGTGAAAGAATTTTCAAAATCGGTCAAGTAGTTCCTGAGATTAGCGTGTTCAAACAAACAAACAAAAAACTCTTCAGCTTTATAATATTAGTATAGAATATACCTTAATTGAAGATGTAGGATTCGTTGTTTTTTTACGAGTAGCCGTCCTGAGACATGAATACATAATTTTGTGGTCTAGGTCGATATAATGGAGTATAAAAATCAATGTTATTAAAATACAATGTCTCAGGATAACGACAGAATGTGCCTCGTGTTATTTGTGATTAAAATTTCTGAATGAGACTGTCTTCTAATTAGCTACACTATGACGGCGACCTCGTAAAGGTCGCAGGAATTCACTATATGCAGGTCGCTTCTAATAGGTTTGTCTCGAAATCTTTAGTGCTACATTTTTCAGTGGACTTCCGAATGATGAAGAAAATAGCTAAATTTCGTTTTCGTTGTGGGAAATAACGATTCGTTAAAAGACATGTCCAAAAATGGGCCTAAAATTCTAACCAAGACAGTTTATATATATTTGGATAGAACTAAAAACTAGCCTTTTTTTTAAATCGTTTAATTTTAAAGTACTCCGGTTTGATATTTATGTAATTTTATTGTGCTTAAAAATTACACTTAAAAAGAAAGTTTTTAAAAAAGTTAGTTATAAATGGAGGGGCCTAAAAATACTTTTTTAATGGATTCAATATCCATATTTTGCCCCTTTAGTATCCCTAAAGTTTGAACCTGGTTATATTTTGCGGCCCAGCACCTATACAAAAGGCGGACATCTCCTTTACGATCTGGCGAGCGATCTGCTCGTCTCGTTATTTAGCAAAATCATATAACCCAGAGCCATTACTATGAGCTCCAAATTAGCTTTATCCTCAGAATATGCATACGAAATCGTTCACTACAAAGTAGTCCACTATATTATGTTAAATCAATTAAAAAACGCTTCAAGCCAACTTGTTTTATTTAGTTCACAAATCGGATGTTACGTAACACAAAACTTGATCGACACACACGCAATAAAGGGGTACACGGTGTCTCTTTCAGTAAACATTGCATAAAAACAGGAAATGAATTTTGTTAACACCGATACTCACGATAATTGCGTAAGTATAGGACAATTTCAGCGTTTCAGTATTTGGGGAATAATGTCGACATTAACGAGATATAGCAAAGCAGCCACGGTGAAACCCTTCACGGTCGATACAGGCCAGCTCCGGTGAAACCAACATAACCGTTCCACTGACCCCGGTGGTGGTAGCGAGAACGCGTTTTTCCCGCGAAAAAAAAGGCCATTCAAGCTACAGACAAAATTGACAATTATTTCCGTATTTTAACTGCCTCGACGGCGTAGTTGTATTACGGTACGACTGCAGTGCTGAGGTCTCAAGTTCGATCCCCGGGTTGGGCAGTGATATTGGGTTTTTCTACTCAGTATCAGCCCGGAGTCTGGAAATGTGCCCGGTAAATGGAAATAGGTCCGCCCCCTATTACATGGGGCTTAATAGAGCTGGCGTAAAGTGGGTGTGATACACCCCTGCCTATCTCTGAAAAGGGAAAAAGGCGTGATGCTGTGTATGTATGTCCCTTTTTTACATTCATGTTTTTGTTTCCATTTTTTAACGTATTTATCTACGTTACATGTTATAATGTCAGTCACGGAATCTAGCTTAAGCAAAGATTGCTAGTTGATATTGCGTTTTTGTAAACATTTGACACCATATCGATAAATTGGTTATGCATTACATGTTGACGCGCCTGGTGTTCCACTTGGCGGCTCGTTAGCGAGTGTATTATGTAAATTAACACTAGTTAACATACGCCGGATGTTAGAACATGTTAGCGCATGCGATGAAATAGGTGACATTGTCGGTTGCATCAATAGTTGTTCGGGTAAAATTGACATGAACAACATAAGCCGGCCGGTATGACAATTTATTGACACTACACGGAATACTATTTGTAGGGAAAATGAACAAGAAATCGGTTGCTACAAATAACCGATTCTTGAATGCTATCGATTTTTATTCAAGGAGTTTATTATCGTATGTAAATAGAGTTAGATTATTATTAAATCTTACACATTACAATCAGGAGTTTTTTATTACAGTAGTTAGTTATTGTTAGTCGTTCATTTTGATTTTCCGATAAAATTTCACGATGTTCCTTTATTAATAACTTTTAAATTGGTTATACAAAGAAATAATTACGAGTGTCTACTGAAAATATAAAAATAATAAAAATATTGCTACGGTTTAAATTATTTACTTCGGTAATCTTCGTTTGCTTTCTTCGAGTATAAAATGAGTATTTTTAAAATACCTAATGCATTGTTCAAAACTGTTTATAAAATGTACTTTGGACATAATTTTTAAATTAACAGCAGTTTTTTTTAATGATTTTATATGATTTGTTGAACTTTATGAATTGATTAAACTAACTTCTGTATTAAGGTGTTTGTCTGTAGGCTTCCCTTCTTGCTTTAAGTGTCAGTAAGGTGGCAGTATATTTCCGAGTTTTAATTGGATCTTAAATATGTCTTTCATTTTTTTACCTAAGCTTAGGCATGTTATAGTTGCCTGATACCTAAATTGGAAAAAAAAATAACATATATTTCTTTGTTAATTCAATGGTAGCCTTTAAATAATTTACGTAACTACGTAATAAAACGTTTGTATTAACTAAATGGACATTAAAAATAATTAGGCAATGACTATAAATAAGTCCAGCAGTTTATTGCCTACCTACTTTCTAAACATATTGCTAACATGAATCAATAGTAAAAAAGAAAATAAAAAACAATTTATCGAAATACGAAGAAGTATGTGAACGATACACTAGATTTACAAAAACCTAACGTGTACCGCGGTTCCGCTCATAAAGTAAATTTAACGTGAACATAAATATTTATGCGAACTATTTGAACACATGATACATTGCTTATATAAATTATTCGCGTTGTATTTTTGTTCGTGTAACTATAGTGAAGGAATTGGCCGGTTGCCAGTTAAACGGTTGTCACTGGGTTCTTAGAAAGCTTAATATCAATGCGGCATAATTGTTAACATGAATATTTACGTTTGTAAGTTCTGAAAACTAACTAATAACTTAGGATGATTCATCAGTAAAACTGCCATACTGTTGGATTAAATTAATACTACAATTATAATTATAGTTACGATTGTCACGAAATTGACTTTCAAATTACATGACTAGCTGAGGAATAACACCATTTACATTAGATATGAAAATTTATGCTCGAGTCATGATATATGACTGGTGGAATACAGTATTTTATTTCATAATAAGCAAACAAACAGAACAATTTATCATACAATAATAAAATACTTAATAATGTACAATTCCCTTCTATAAATATTTGTGTTTTTATTTAGGGTCTATAATAAACCCACACACTGAAACTCGTGTAACCACATGGAACGGAAGCGCACTACACGTTCGCAGTGGTTCACAAACTGTGCTCTAATTGTTTAGTGCGTTCTTTCACTTTTTATCGTTATTTGAATATGGTTTCTGGGTGCGGTTGGTGCTTCTACTCACTGCGTGCATCTCATTTCGGTGAAAGTGAGACATTACTAGGTTTTCAATTGTCGAAATTAGGTCTGTGTAGATTCTGTGTAGTAGATCCCTCGGATTCGCTGGTCCATCTGTATAACACGCAATGTCTGTTTCTACCGACAAGCAGCAGCATGCTTGCATTATGCTCCGGTTTGAATTTCGAAGGGTGCTCTTCTATTTGAATTTCCAGTGCTTTGAGTATATAGCAAATCCAGTGTGTCAAACAAGCGAATTCACACTTATAATGATAATCACATGTCTAGATACAGTTTAATTACTACAACGCGCGAATACAGGAGCTAAGCGTTTGCTAAACGCTTGAGCGGACAAATGCAAACATGTCTTTGTGCGATCCAATGTGTAGATATCGATATCCTGATACGCGGTCAAGGCACGTGTGTGGTTAATCGATTACACCCGCACAATCGATGTTATGTATACAGATGTTTCTAATCGATTACATTGATTGCTATTGCATTGCGCAGTGGATTATTCGGTGAATGCTTTTTTAATGACACCACAGTGGTGGTCAGAGTTTACCATGAAATTGCAAGAAGTTTTTTGACTGTAAAAATATCGTCTTGCGTTTCCATGCCTCATAATCTTAAACTGGAGAATCTTGACACCATTTCTGAAATTTTTGTTTGGCCTGAATTAGAAATTATATTATGAATAGATAGTTGTTTAGGATAATAGATATGGGATAAGATGCCATTATTTAAAAGCACCAAATTTATTCGATGTTGCGACATTATGTGTGTAGAGTTCGTCTGGACTCAGGGTAGATATCTCCGTCCATGTTATCTGTGATGTTATTCATGTCATTGTCACTATTGTTCAAAATAAAGACGGGTACAGCCCTTTGATTAATTATATACCTAGACAGACATTGAACGTTTCAAACGCGTCGAAAAATATAGAGGCGAACTGTTCCCCACTAAATGAGTTCGAGAGAATTATTTTTTGTTGTTTTTCATGGATATAATTTTCTCCCCGTTTTAATAGAAATCATGTAATAACTGGTATCATTATGCGCGCACACAAAGATACGCAGAATGATGCAGCGATAGCGTGTGACACAGCTGTCACGCTTACTAGCTTAAGAAAAGTTGGCCTGTTTGTTTTAGTTTCATTGCAGCGCGTCACTCTATCTAGGTATATAATTAACCAAATAACTATCAATTTATCTCTTATTACATGTATTTATGTTTGTTACCATTAAAAATGTTTAGGTTAGCACGAACACATTCAGAAGTTGACTTCGGTAAATGTCGACGCTTGCGGCGAGTCGCATTTGTATAGAATAATTGAAATATTGCCGCTTGTGTAAACGAATCTGGAAGTTCTTGCGCAATATATTGCTGCGAGAACTTGCTTGTCTAATCTTAAGTTTACAATCATCAATCATTTGATATAACCTAAATATAACGTATATTGCGCAAAATATAATTACCCAACAGTGATCCCAAACGGTGGTGAAGGGCGGTCGGATGGAACGGGGGCGCGCGTCCACCAAATGTCACCGCATGACAACGTACTCGAAGTGGGTCAAGGTTGGGATATGTATACCCCGCACTCTGGTCACTTGAGAGTTGCGGTGCGGTGTCATAATGGATTTATAACGAAAAAGTGTGCGTTTATTCTTTCTGCCCTGATTTTAATGTATTTATATTCTGTTTTTAAATATTTAGGTGGTGTGTGGTAGCCAACGCCAACGTAGCAGTTTGGTCTGAATTATTTTTTTAAAAAAGAATTCTATGTTTGTGAGATTTTATATTCTTACTAGAGGAGCTCATTAATAAGCAAGGCATTTCGTTCTCACTTTTTTCAAAAAAGAATTCAATGGCTGTAATGAGTTTTTGGAAAAAATTGACATTATTTTTCTTACACTAATCACATTGTACGCTGATAACACTACGGTATTTCATCGAAGTGGGTATTTAGTATCTACGCGGAAGAAGGAACTATGCTGAACTTATTTATTAACACTGCTTACACCATCTTACATTATGAGCGCGATACTTCATCTCGAAAGATTGTGAGACGCGTTGGTATTTCATCGCCTCTGCGGATCAATGGGGCGCGATTTACTAACTCAGCTTTATATGCTTTCATTATTCGTAAATGTATTAGACGCTGCGAATATTTTATTACTTTCTTTTATAACTTAGTTATGAACTCAGACTTGTGTTCTTGAAGTGGTAGGCAGAAAAGTAACTACACAATAACTAGGGAACGAAAGAATTAAATGTATCTAAATACATTCCACTATACTTACGTTATTTATGTTGTATTCGGTGATTCTAATGATTCTAAAACAAATATTTTTTTGAAAAGATTATATTATCGTATGGCGTATTATTATATTTTGATTAATAAATTATTAACATTCGAGGTCCAATTTTGTCAGCCATGTCTCGACCTCCGGTGACACCTGGTGTAGGCCTTGAACCTACTTGAAAGCACCTGATGCGACATAAAGGGATTCTTTTGTTTACATTTTGTTTTTTCGTTCACGGAATACCTATGTTGCACCTGTGGTTTACCGAGTTTATGTAGGTGCCATTTTGTGCTAGGAGTTGAGGCTAAAAAATAAATTATGCTCTAAATGTGTGTAGTGTAGTTGTTATACCGACACCGTCCTACATTAGGATACGGACCCGGCTTAACATCCGCCTGTTCCCTAGAGTGTTCCAAATGGGTAGTTCATTGACCCCGGTACATCCTTCCTTTTGTTCCTGCAGGCTGGGAAAGTATTTTATGTAGATTTCCTCTCGAATTTAGCTTTTTTATTGTATTCATACAGGCTTTTTCACTTAGTAATCAAAAAGTGGTTTATTAACAATTACTTGTTTTTATGTTGTGTGAACTTAAACTGCTAGTATTAAATCTCTAATATTGATAAACACTAATATTTTCTGCAAAAGTATCATTTTAGTTGCTTCTTATCTTACTAAGATATGATACAGTTAAATAAAGATACACAAGGTTCAGGTAACTAATGAACGTTGAGAAAATTAAAGTTGGCAAATGAAAAGTGTGCGAGCTAGCAAAACTAAAAGAATAGCGCCAATTTCTCAAGTAGGGGAAAATGGATTTACACACACACACACACTCACGCCCGTTATCCCCGAAGGGGTAGGCAGAGGTGCAACTAGTGCACCCACTTTTCGCCGTGCGTATTCCGTCCCATGATGTGATAGGGGGCGAGCCTATCGCCATATCGGGCACAAATTCCATACTCCGGGCTGATACTGAGTAGAAAAACCCAATATCACTTTGCCCGACCCGGGGATCGGACCCGAGACCTCGGCATTGGAGTCGTACCGTACCTAATACAACTACGCCACCGAGGCAGGAAAATGGAATTAATAGGGATTAATTCACACAAATTCAAAACTAAATGTTGGAAGTCATGCGTTGCCTTTTGTGGACAAGGAAGCTTTATTTCAAGGATATTCTCGAATTAGCGGCCTGAGGTCTTGCGCTCGGTGAAGGGACGGGAAAGGGCTGTATTAAGGTATTTGTTTATGCTGAATATTTATAAAACTTATTTCAATATCAGCGTTCTTAACATTCCATCATACGTGTTGCTAATTTTTTAACTTTTACATACATAGCATCACGCCTTTTTACCTTTTCAGGGGTAGGCAGAGGTGTAATTACACCCACCTTCCGCCACAATAATGACTTAAGGGCGCATTTACAAATTTCCGTAGTTTTGAGGTACCATTTATTGAATCAGGAGTTACGCTTATGAGGAGATCTTGGTATATAAATAAAGATTAAACATTCCTCTTTGCTTATAGCATATAGAAATTGTATGCTTCCATACAACATTATCACGTAAATACGTTTATTCTGGAGCAATAATCGCTGAAAATGACGAAAAATAGGGTCGGAATCGGAACCATTATACCTTAAACTAATGAATATTTTAATATAAAACCGAAACAATATGATGGCTTATATAGTCTTCTCGCTTTATGACTAATTATTTTCAAGTCAAATTAAATACTTTTCCAGTAAAGAGAAAAAATATAACCTGAATTGAATTTCTTCATACATTTTCCAATTTCGGGCTGTCATTCCGCGCTGAGACGCGGCCGAGGAAGCACGGGTGTACAACTTTTTTTCAAAAAATAAATACGTAATAAATTGATCGCGATGTCATTATACTACGAATAAAATAGTTGATACTATTTCAAATTATTATTTTTCAAAAAGCAAGTATGAAAATTTAATATTACAATAAGTCAATACAAATTTGATTTAATTAATGAAACATTCATTTATTTTAATGCAAATATTTAAATTTCATTATCAAAATGGCATAGTATTTTTATATTTACAAAATCGACAAGTTTTGCAGTATATGGTATTTACTATTTATCTATTTATAATTTTTAGTATCGGTGATTATTTATTTTTAAATTTTACTAGGTTTAGTTCACGTTTTTGCCCGCGTTCAAAGCCTTTCCCGGTACAAAAATATCTAAACACTCAATACTACAGTACTACAGTTCAGCCACAACTACTCACTAGGCATGGCTGCTTCGGTGAGTAGCTGTGTCGTATCGTAGGTACCGAGGTGTCGGCTGTGTGTGCCATTGTGACAGTTGCCCGCTGGATACGGCTTAATATACGTTTGAGTTTTGCCCAGTCTGGAATGAGGAGCGCAGCGCTCTCAAAGCAGTCGTCAGAGGCGGCCTCCCGTTGCCGGCCGTGGTCGCTCCCATGGTCGGCAGTCAGGAGGTCTGGCGTGTGTTGGCTCACTTCTGCGAGATAGTCCTCTCGTAGAAGGAGAGTGCTGAGAGAGTTCTGGAACGCGAGGATTCCTCCCGCCGTCAGAGGAGACGTAGGAGGCGCCGGGTGGACGACTGACCGGCGTCTCCCACCCTGTGGATTGAAGGTGTTTGGAGAATTCCACCACGGTATCCCCTGCCTGTCGTAAAAGGCAACTAACAGTGGCCACCCGGGTGTCGCGGGCGGGTGCCGTCTCTAGCTTTGTCTTTTTAGCACATTGTTGCGACCCCCCTGATGGACAGCAGTGTGGCAGGTAGGCCTCACGCTGCCGTTGACGCCGAGAGCGCCGAGATGCACGGGGGCTCCTGAGCCTATATCTCACTTGCTTTACATGGATGATCTCAAGTTGTTTGCATCAAAACAAACAGAATTGATTGAGTCGTTAAAAATTACTGAAAGATGTAGCAAATAACTCAACATGGAGTTTTGTGTAGATAAATGTGCGGCTATCCATATGAAGCGAGGAGAGGTCGTGGTCTCTGGTGACATACAAGTCTTAGAGACTGTAAGACTTAGATCCCTTTCTGAGACGGAAACTTACAAATATCTGGGTATGCCTGAGGCACTGGGGATTATGAGTGCCGACGTAAAACAATCGCTGAATGACCGTTTCTTCGGCCGCCTGGCAAAAGTATTTAACAGTTTTTTGTCAGGTGGTAACAAGATTTGTGCTTTCAACGGTTGGGTTATGCCTGTACTCATGTACTCTTTTGGTATACTCAGAAAGAAAGACTCAGACTGAATTGGACGCCCTGGATCGAAAGTTCCGGACCCTACTGACTGCATATCGTATGCATCACCCACGGTGGTCAGTGATGAGGTTGTACATCCCGCGAAGATGCGGGGCTGAGGCTTACTTAATGGACTTGCATAACCGCGAGGTATGCAATCTCAGGTATTATTTCCTCCACAGCGAAGTAGGCATGTATAAGATTTTAGTCATGGTGGATAAGGGATTTATCCCACTTTCCTTGGCGAATGAGAACTGGCGAAAACCTATGGCGATGGGCATTAGGGAACGCGATGTGATATGGAAGATCAAAGAACTATACGGTCGGTTCTATCGGGGCCTTGTCGTTTCTGCTCATGGGTTGATACCAGAGTCTCGACCAACACCTGCTGAAGCTCTCAATTGGTAGTTGGGTCTAGAGCCAGATGCAGAAAGTAGTACTTCTGGACACCGCAATGTCAATGTCTTTTTCTATCGCCAAGCAGCAGTGTGCATGCACTGTAGTATTTCGGTTTGAAGGACATTGTAACCAGTCTAACTACTGGACATAATGAGAGTTAACATCTTATGTATCAGGATGACGAGCGCAGTGAAATGCCACACAGTATTTTGTAACTCAACGTGCTGGATGGTGTTGCTACTGTTTATGGGTGGTCGTATCGCATACCACACGCATTGTGAGGAGATTCCTCACTTTGTATCCCTGACTATCGGTAGCTTGGGTCTTGAGCCTCGCCATCGGAGGGTGATACACTTTTTTTTATATTTTTATATGTATAACCTAATTAATTTTTTTTATATATAAAAATGGTGGTAGGTCTCTCATTATGTAAGAGGCCGTCAGGGTAGGTACCACCGCAATGTCTATTTCTACCGCCAAGCAACAGTGTGCATGCACTGTTGTGTTTCGGTTTGAAGGACATTGTAGCCAGTATAACTACTGGACATAATGAGACTTAACATCTTATGTCTCAGGATGACGAGCGCAGTGGAATTCAACACAGTACTTTGTAAGTCAAGGTGCTGGATGGTGTTGCTACTGTTTATGGGTGGTCGTATCGCTTACCATCAGGCGAACGGCATGCTCGTCTCGTCATTCAATGCAATAAAAAAAATGTCTATTACATGATGAAATTATAATAATAATTATTATTAAACATAATTGTAAACATTCGACAATTCCAAAAAAATAAATATGGATGAGTAAAATAATAACTTCAAGTATTAAGATTAGCTCGTTCAAATGGAAAATCTAGTTTAAATCGGTTTCGATGTGTGCGCGTGTAGCAAAGCGCGTTCTTGTCATTCAAATATCTAAAATCGAAGATGTCAAAAATGTAATAGCGTCCTTAAAGGCGATCAAGAAAATTTAAACGTTATTATTAAAATTAATTATTAACTTTGCATGTAGTAACTGTTTCCTCTTGTCAATTCCTTGCTGTGTATATGGACTATGGTCCCTCTGGTACTAGGTACGATGCCCAGGTCCAACACTTTCTGTGTGTACTTTCCTTGAACGACTTGTTTGGGTTCGTAACTTTGGATCCTCCAGATAGTTGTCATTATAGACAAAGACCCGTAGAAGACGTGTTTTGAGTCGACTCCACATAGGCACGAGTATGTGGAAGCTGCTATAAAATCATGGTCTATTCTTTCACTGACCATTAGCAATACGTTTAGTATCATTTATAGCATAAAACACGGTGAAAGACTCCAGTTTAAGGCACGATGACATAAAGGTTGTCATCCCGTGACGTCATGACTATTTCTTCACAGAATCACTACAATGTCAATGAAACAGATGTGGTGAAATAGTAAATCTACATGAAACCCATTGCAATGTAACGATGATGGATTTTTGTATTCATTTATGCGCGTTGATCCGCTGGCGCTACGTGTGCCGTTTCCTCGCACGCGTGATTTGGGACTTTATGATGACACGCATATTGAATTGTGTCTTCAATGGTGGTGAAACTCTTTAGTTCTTGGAGTATAGGTTCTCGAATGTAAGGAATGTTTAGTTATAAAAACTAGTGATCCCTTTGGAATTATAACGTATGTTCAAGAGGGTTTTTTAAACGTGCTGAATGCAGTTAGTTCTCATGGCATCTTAAAGGCGATTATTAGTTTT
The DNA here is from genome assembly GCA_947568825.1 of Sphinx pinastri. Taxonomy (NCBI): domain Eukaryota; kingdom Metazoa; phylum Arthropoda; class Insecta; order Lepidoptera; family Sphingidae; genus Sphinx; species Sphinx pinastri. The sequence continues at coordinate 2,961,582 of OX387617.1, forward strand.
AAAAATATACCAAATATCTCCCGGGAAAACAATATTTACGAAAGGTTTAAAAAAACAGTCATACTGATTATAGCCTTTTGTATAATATAGGGTGGACGGTCGGAACTAAATAAAGAGGAAAAACATACACAATCCCTAATCTAACTAACTTAACTAATTTACTAACTTAGCCCACGTATTCAGCCGTAGTACACTTCGGTTCAAATCATTGCAGCTTATCACTATCAAACAAACAAAAGCCCTCGCAAACTTGCTTTATTAGTGGATCGTGCGTGATTACGAATTTCGTACGTTTGCTATTCAATGTGAAACTTTTACGTGCCATTATGATCTTTATTGTCTTGATAATAAAGACAACAGCCCCATAAAAGTTGTTAAATTGTTAACTCCAATCGTAAACGGGCAATGGACTTTGAAGAAAGTAACAGAAATGTCGATTGAATGACAACGAAAGAGTTTAAGGGACTTTCTAAAGTAATACATATTCTATAGGTTACATTTAATTATATTAAGACATTTTTTTATGGCATTGAATGACAAGAAGAGCATGCCGTTCGCCTGATGCTAAGCGATACAACCACCCATAAACAGTAGCAACGCCATCCAGCACCGTGAGTTACAAAGTACTGTGTGGCATTCCACTGCGCTCGTCATCCTGAGACATAAGGTGTTAAGTCTCACTATGTCCTGTAGTTACACTGGCTACAATGTCCTTCAAACCGAAACATCACAGTGCATGCACACTGCTGCTTGGCGGTAGAAATAGACATTACGGTGGTACCCACCCAGACGGACTCTTACATATGAGAGACCTACCACCAGTAAAAGAAAGATGAATATTGCATAATGAGGCTACATCCTTACATATTATTAAGTCCCACGCTGCGTCTGTGTCTGTCTATCTTTCGAATGTGATAAACTCAACAACTACCGAACGGATTTTGATGTAATGTGGTATGGAGAAAGTTTGGGATCCCAAGAAGGACATAGGCTACTTTTTATCCTGGGTTAATACATAGCGTCATTTTTATCCCGGAAAAACTCCTTCACGCGGGCTAAGCTGTGAGCAAAAGTCAGTAATTTATTATTAACTACCTGTGTGGAATAAAATTAAGTAGGTATAATTATGTACTCAAAAACAAATACATGAACCAACAATTTTATTTAGTTACTCTAAAATTACATCCTCACCTACAAAATACCAATCCTACTGTTTTATAATCTAATTATTCTCTTTTTACTACATTTTTTTTCTGAATATAAGCCGTTTCCTGGGATAGCCTGGCCAGCGTGGTGGACTAAGGCCTAATCCCTCTCAGTAGTATATATTAATGTTTGGTGTGTATGCATATTTTCAGCAAATACTGTACATACCTATAATAGGCATATGCATTAGATTTATTACCATTATGGATAATGTATTTTTAGAATGTAGTATTGTATGTGCTGTTGGTGTGTCATAATAAATAAATAAATAAAGTAGTAGAGGAGGCCCGTGCTCAGCAGTGGGCAGTATATAATACAGGGCTGATTGCATTGCATTGCATTGCTGGGATAATAACTACCTTATATAACTCAGAAATAATTTAACTTCCTCTTAAAGAATTATCAGGGAGGCGTAGTTCCAACTTCCAGTTAGTCATTTCCTTGAAGTGCTCAGACAACTTATAGAATTCAGCCCAGTAATTAGGTAAAAATAGGACCACCCACTCTTAAAAGCCCTTTTTCTAATTGCCCCTTCAGGTAGGCGTATTGGAACAATTAAGCGTTAATCTCATTACTCTTGATATTGGCAAAAGCGAACAGGCTTTCCCTTATCTACGTAATAATGACAAAGGTCCTTTAAAATTAATGTACGGTATCTGGCCTATCGCTCCCTACGTAGGCCTATAGCTCGTTAACAGACTCATCCAGAATTCATGTGAAGAGCTCTCAATTATGCTGATTTAGATACAGTATTTCCACACGTAAAAGAAATGCTCTTGTGGCAGGAATCGAACTTGCGACCAATCGGCAGCCTAACTGCTAGACTATAGCTATTCTTACCATGTAATCGCAAGACCGAAGTAAAATGTCAGAGGTCTTCGGCCCACGCGGGCCTCCGTTAGCAATTAGCGAGGCATCTATCATCTGTTACGGACAAATTTGTAATAAGGTATCCGCCTCAGCATGACGGATTGGGAACTAACGACTTGAACATAATTCTGACCTAAACAAGGCATGGCGGCTGAAGAATGCGGGCTCCTAAAGACTAGGATGATTTGGCGCTCACTTGGTAAAGGTTACGTTCAGCAGTGGACAGTGATAGAGTGATTAATTGAAACAAAGGCAACTTTGACTACAAAACGACACACTGACGCCTTTAATGTTAGAAGGGTTAGGCAGTGACGCATCTAGTGCAATTATAATTAGTAGTTCAGTTTAGCATTTGTTCTTAATTACCCAATCTATACAATGAAAAATATATTAACTTCGGCTGAAACCGTTAAGTTATTGGGTACGATGTCAATCGAGCAATCAAAATTGATTGTGAGCTTTACTGTACCCTTAGGCGCGAATTATACAGAAACGGCGCGGCGTAAGGTGGAGGCGCGGCGCAGGCATCTTGCCACTTCAAAACGTTTCAATACAAAATGTGGGTAGGCGACACTTTGTGAATTATACTCAAGCGGCGTGGCGCAGGCACGTTGTTTCGTCACTTGTTCCATCTTTCGTTGCCTGCTCTGCGCCTCCGCCGCGCCTTCACCTTACGCTGTTTCTGTACAATTCGCGCCTTAGAAATATGAACCCTTTTATTGATTATGTATTTAGAGCTAGATGTTTACTTTGCCAATCAACACTCGACCTATTATAGCATTCACAATCATAATATCAACAATAACTGAAACACTACAAACATTTCCCAAACAATAGGTTTGGAAACAAACCGCACAACAGTTACCAGTACCCTTAGCACGAGTTTACGCTCTATCGTATAGTTAACGTTATGGTTTCGAATAAGTAAATTTTTGTATGGAAATTTGAACAGCGCCCCGGTGAGCGTATTTGAAACTAAAATATGACTGCGTGAACATTGCGCGCGTGTAAACTTCGAATAATAAATCGAGAAAGCATAAACAAGCATGTGTCAAAATGTACGGAAAATGTCAGGCCGTGTTTTTTTTTTTAATTTTGATGTATTATCTAAGAGTCCTAACGAATATTAAATACCTTAACGGACTCGATACGAATACTATACGAAACTGTAACTCGTGCTAGGAGTAGGCCACCAAATAATATAACATTGACTACCAGGCCATCAAACAATATAACACTTATTACCAAGCTACTAGACAAAATAACAGGTACCAGGCTACCAGGAAGGCGGTACGGTGTCCGAAACTAGGCTTAACTTTCGCTCGCTCCGATAAACATGCAGTATCGCAGCCGCTGGAGCGCGACCGAATGGTTAATTAATCGAAGGCGTGGCTGGCATCGGTCTATGTAATACAGTACTCGGTGGTAAATATTATATAGAGATGTAGGAACATACTGACTGCCTCGGTGGCATAGTTGTATCACGGCTCGACTGCATCGGATTGGATCCCCGGGTCGGGCAAAGTTATATCCAGTTTTCTATTCAGTATAGGCCCGGAGTTTGGAATTTGTGGCCGATATGGCACCCCTTATAACATCATGGGAGGGAATACGCACGGGGAAAAGTGGATGCACTAGTTGCGCTACTGCTTACCCCTCCGGGGATAAAAGGTGTGCGAGTGTGCACGTATGTAGAAAAAGAATCGAGAGGTTAGCGACAAAATACTGATACTCTTTTTGTCCTCACTAATTATCAATCAATCAATTTATTTTGCAAATATGGGTAGATTATTAGGTGGCGTATTTTATAACAAAGTATCTTGCCATATTTAGTCGAATGATGTGCAAAAATTATAATTCATGTTTCATAAAAGATACAAGCACACGAATTGAATATTTCCTCTTTTTTTGGAAGTCGGTTAATAAAATTACATCTTAAAGTAACTAAAATTTAACTTTATATAATTATAATCTGTCACAGCAGTTACAATGTATTTAACTAATTTATTCTTGTAAATATTCTCTAATATTGTAATATGTCTTATCTATTAAAAAGTTTTTTAATTTATATTTGAATACATCTATGTTTTCAATGTTTATAATGTAACTTGGTAATTTATTATATATTCTTGGACTCATGCAGAAAACACTCTTATTTAATAGGGTTGTGTTGTTTGATGGAATTTTTACTTTATTACTATTACGTTTGCTATTAAATTTAGTGTACAGATGTAGGTTTCTTTTTACAAATATTGAAATTTCATATATATATAAACTAGTTAATGTCAGAATTTTTAAAGATTGGAAGTATGATTTACAGCTTTCTGTAACTGATAATTTACACATTGCCCTAATGCACCTTTTCTGTGACTTAAACGCAATTTCCCAGTCCACAGAGTGTCCCCGAAAGATTATTCCATATCTCAATATAGATTCTACGTATGCATGATATGCTGTTATCACAGTGGAAATGCTTACTATTTTTGTGCGTTGGTATAAAGCATAGCCAAACTGTGATAGCTTAATGCATATAGTTTCAACATGTGCCTTCCAGTTCAAGTTGCAGTCCACATGAAGCCCTAAAAATCGTGGGTTTCTACCCTGTAGATTTCTGTATGATTGGTTTTCCGTGGTAACTTATAGAAAGCAATTTAGATGCTGACCTATTCTTGAACATTATGAGATTATTTTTTTTTAATTATTAATAAATGTTTATTTTTTAAGCCAAGTAACAATGTCTTCTAATGTAGAATTTATTTTGGTCTCTAGTAATGATTGATTATCGTAATATCCAGTCATTACCCTGGCTACATGTTACAAATACCCTTGAGACTCAAAAACAAATTGCTTGCGCTGCTTTTGGACGGAATATGAACCTACACAGAGGAAATATTGCACGCAAAAGTGAACTAACTAAGAAACTTTCATGATCTCATAAATTTGACTAGTGGTAGACGTCTTTCAATATTTTGAAATCAACAAATGAACTCTAAATATCGGTCTAGTAGAAGTTTTAAGTTAATTCTGCCCAAAGCCAAGACTGAGTCTGAGACAAACTTTAGAATGAGTCCGAGTTAATAATTCATACTTCAAAGGCAGTTACTTGACGCGGTTGTTATTCGAAAATCGATAATATTTTCGTATTAGTACCTAGGATATTACGTATACCTACTATAGTATGTTTTCATGGCATTAATATAATGTATAGTTGTTTATGTTCTAATTAAGTCTTACCCTAAGATCTTACTAATGGACACAATAAATAATTGTTCAAAAATGTATAGCAGCATATTTTTAAATTTTGTTTTTCTATTTTATTTCACACTAACGTGCCATCCACTTTTATTTGTATTATAAAACCTCTCTATTATGTTTTTAGTGTACAATGTTTTCTGAATTTCGCTTTCATCATCATCAGCCACATGACATCCACTGCTGAACATAGGCCTCCCCCAAAGATTTCCAGACGGGCCTGTCAAAAACGGCATGCATCCAGCGTGTTCCTGCGACCTTTATCAAGTCGTCTGTCCACCTTGCAACTATAGGGACGTAAAACGGACGGCGCTTGCCAGTACGTGGTCTCCACTCGAGAACTGTTTTGCCCCATCTGCCGTCAGTTCTTCGCTTTTGTACTTGCACCTAAATTTGTTCAGCTGATTTTTTACGCAATGCACGAATAAATTAACAGAATGTTTTATTCCATGTTAAACGTAGTTGATTTTCGATCAAAACAACAATTTGCACATTGTGAATTCCACGTTATAATTTTATCTTTAATGACTAGAGGATGTTGGGCAACCTGTGAATTATGATGGCTGCCCACGGCCCCGGCGTGTTTAATGTCTCACTGATGTATTGCGCATTAACGAGTTTCATTAGGTGCCAAATTGTTTGCGATAATATTTGCAATGGTATAATGAGCTTCATATTTACTGATAAAATTAATTTTAATGGTTTTGAACAAAGTAAATTTGTATGCGAGTCTATTCATGAATTTGGATAACGCTCGACTCTAGGTGTCATAATCGTAATGGTGGAAAAATAGAGCCAATTTAATAAAAAAAATGTATCAGTCACTAAAGTGACACCATCCACATTTTAGATAACACCCTCTGTTTCTGTCGCGGGTTAAAATTTGGGCATTGGCATACAATGTTTATCGTCCATCCAATAGATTTAGATTCCGAATTACAGATTTTTTGTATTAAAATCATCGATGTATTTTTTTAATACATCAATGATTAAAATGCTCTATCCACAAGTCTCTGTCAATAATTATAAAGTGTAACACCAGATAATTTCACTGATCGAAAATTTGAGCTTCACTACTCTTACACCATGTACAATAAAGCACTTTGTAGTGCATAGAAAAAATCAAGTACCACTCTTCAACCATCCTGAACGAGCGAAATTCAAATGAACCCCATAGCCCGCCTTCCAACTAAAAATTGCCAGTAAGCGATATTGAACCGCGTTGTGCAAAACTGATCCAACTCACAACTGCTCAAAATTAAAATATATAAATTAAACTATCAAAATTAACACAATTAACGTAACTAGGGCTCATTTCATTCTTATACTGTAATTAATAGTTCTTACAACGCGACAAAAATACACATCATTATCGATAATTCGACATTTTCACTTTTTTTTTCTTTTTTTGTGATATAGGGGGCAAACGAACATACGGTTCGCCTAGTGGTAAGTGATCACCGCCGCCCATGAACATCTGCAATACCAGTTGACAGTAGGCATAGAGATGCGTTGCCGGCCTTTTAGGTGGGAATATACTGTTTTTTGAAGGTCGTATCTGTCCGGAAATGCTGCTGGCGGCAATTGGTTTCATAGTTTTGTAGTACGTGGTAAAAAATGTCGGCAGAAACGTAATGTTGTGGATTGCCAACCTCCGAGGTGATGTGATGGAATTCGTAGTTTTGCCGCGTCGCGTTGTACGATGGAACTCAGCAGCAGGGATAAGTCCGAACAATTCTTCAGAGCACTCCCCGTGGTAAATGCGATATCACTTCAACTTTGATCATGTTGCTTGGATTATTTCTGCTAAACACGTTCCAATTGAAATCTACATATATTCAAGCTATCGATGGTTGAGCCGGATCCAGGTCAGGGCCATTGCAGGCGAGCAAAGGTGCACGGTTAATATCCCGGTGAAGAGGTGAAATTTTAATTAATTTTGCGCGAAACTTCGCGTAATGAAGTGAGTTTTTTTGTTAAAGGTTTATGGTTGAAAATGGTAGTGACGTCGTTTGATGTCGAGGGGCGTGGTTTTATGCAGCACTAAATGTTTCAGTAGGTATGCTAGTACTGTGGTTTTGAATAAGTGCATGAGACTTAATGGCTAGTCATCATATTTCTTTATTTATTGTATATACTCTATTATAAACACAATTCTAGAATAATTGTTGTGTCAAAATTAGCCGTAAAGTATATTGGCATGGTGTGAAGATTGTATTTTTTAACTTTACCCAAACTTCAAGTGGTTAATCAGCTAAATTAGAAATTGTTGCCATGAACCCAAAACTACTAATAAAAATAAACTCTATAATTTGAAACGCCACTAAAGATGATTAACAACGATTATTCACGCTATATAAAAGTGAATTTAAGTAACGAGAAATTATTATGGCCACAAATAACCGCGCAAACAAACATCAGTAAATCATACTAAATAACGAATTCAAACAGATTATTTATAATAGAGTAGGTGTAGCGCGTGGTTCCGCTTGCGTCAGATACCTTTCGCGAAATATAAGAATTGTATTTTTCCGGGATAAAGTAACTTCAATTTTATCCACGACATGGAGTATGCATGTGAAAATGTTTTACAAAATCTGTTGTGTTTTTAACCTCCGGCAGAAAAAGAGGGGTGTTATAAGTTTAGGGTGTGAATCTGTATGTCTGTCCGTGGCATCGTAGCTCCCAAAGGAAAGAACCGATTTTGACGCGTGTTATTTGTTTTGTTTAAAAGCTGATGTGATCGAGATGGTTCTTAGCAATAATTTATGAAGATCTGTTCAGGCGTTTGAAGATTATTGTAACAAGCAAACATCTTCACAATATCTTCCACTGGTAATTTAGTAAGATTTCATCAAGATCCGTTCAGCAGGTTGTACCTCTTCTTTTTTCTTTATTGCCTTGAATAATGAGACGAGTATGCCGTTCGCCTGATGGTAAGCGATACGACCACCCATAAACAGTAGCAACACCATTCAGCACCTTGACTTACAAAGTACCTACTCTGTGGCATTCCACTGCGCTCGTCATCTTGAGACATAAGATGTTAAGTCTCATTATGTCCAGTAGTTACACTGGCTTCACTCCTTCAAACCGAACACAACAGTGCATGCACACTGCTGCTTGGCGGTAGAAATAGACATTGCGGTGGTACCCACCCAGACGGACTCTTACATATGAGAGACCTACCACCAGTTACTTACTACACTTACAGTACTTCTAAAAAACATAAGAACACAATCTTTCGCTTTATCAATAAGAACCATCTCATTGTAAACACGATACACCGATATTCTTAAATCAGGCACAAAGCGCAACGTAACGTTATGGCCGTGTGATCGTTAAAACTGGTGGTTTCTAATGAAAGTGTTTTTATTGCATGTTGAACGGTTCGAGTTGATGATTTATCATCGGTTTTGCAGCGATGTTTCGTTTTCACGAGTTCGTGTTTTGATTGGTGCGGTGATGATATTGGTGATGTATTGTTGTTTGTTGTTCATCGAATTTAAATTATGTAGGTCAAAGTCGTAAGATAAATTTGGGATGGAAACTCTCGTATTAACGATGTAGTGTAGTGTGCATCTAGTATATAAGTAGATGTAAGGTGTATTGTAAGTCAGTTGTAAGATAGTTCTAAGCAGTCTAATAAAGTAACTAAAACCAACAACACGTGTACATCAATACATCCATTACAAGGACCTTCTGGAATCTTCTGAATTTCGGTTCATCTTTCTACTTATCGCCTTACTTGGTATCTTTGTTATGTAGCACTAAACAGAAAATTGGAGTACGTTAAAAAATATGTCTTCTGACACCTTATTAAACATCGTACATCTTTAATAAAGAAAGGAAATTGGAAGCAGGATGATCTCTTCATACTCCCACTATAAGTAGATTCAATGCTGCCACTTCTTGCCATCCTAGAGTCTACTGCGACATCGCTACAGCCAAACCTGCCACTTCTGTCCAACTTCTTCGAGACCGTTGCATTACATTCAACCCGCCCGCATGTGCAGGCAAAACTCTACACCGTGTCTCTATCACTCGTCATACTTAATTGAACGTCTCTTATACAAATATTAGAACTATTCGTTTTGTGCCACATATAAACGATAGGTAATGTATAAGTGTATAGAACGCCCTTTATCCCCGAAGGGGTAGGCAGAGGCGCGAATAGTTTACCTACTTTTCGCCGTGCGTATTCCGTCCTATGATGTGATAGGGGACAAGTCTATCGCCATATCGAAAACAAATTCCAGACTCCGGGTTGATACTGAGTAGAAAAACCCGATATCACTGGCCGACCCGGGGATCGAACCCGAGACCTCAGCATTGCAGTCTTATCGTTATACAACAACTTCACTGAAGCAATCATAATGTATAGAATATAGATAAACGGATTCAATGTGCTCCTATGTTGTAACAAAGGGCAGTTAGATGAACTGTCCTTTCGCATAGATTGCGAGATGTCCGCGCCTCGAACTGGGCTTTTGTCGTGCAGTAAATGTCATCAAAGCCTTTATAGTCGTTTGGAAATCGAAGTAGAGTCTTACTCTGAACCTGTTACTAATCCATTTTGAACTGGTAATGTTCGGGATATTAGGTATAATCTTGTAATATTTGCATGTTGCCACGAGAAGCGGTTATGATTATAGCAGCGTATGTATAGTGGTTGTTTAAGTTTTTTATAGGTTTTAACACTGGCCTTAAGGAATGGCGAACGGGGTGACCGCCAGGCCAGAATTACCCGCCATCCGCAACCAGGTAAAATGACCTGGCAAAGATCTGTCTAGAGCCTCGCATTGGTTAAGACCGCTACGAACTGTTAACTCGTAATGGTATTTTATTCAAAGAAATCATTTGATACGTCTAAAACTCCACCCGTCATACTCTTACCGAGCTTATATCAGACAAGAATATTAAATTTCTTGTTTCATATTTTTCTGTTCGGTTTTATTAAATTATCGGTGTCGGGTTTTAGGTTGTCAACTTTTATTCCATAATTAAAGGTTATTGTGCACTGCGACTTGCCGTATCTTCTTCAAAAACTTAAATACAAATGACGGGCCTTTCTTAATATTTTATGAGGCCATTGTAGTGTAAACTCCTTGGCTAGAGATTACCAAGGCCCTATTATAGCTCGGCCATTGTTCCGTACACAATTATATCACAATTAAAAACAAACGCCCTGCGAAACTGATGCGTCGGATTTAATGCTTTGTTTCCTCGTCGCTATTAAAATGTTTGCTAATCGACAGGTTAATGATAAAATGGATTTCTGTTTTTAGTTCTCTATTTGTGGTAATTTTACATATTTGTATCGATTGAATGTTTAATATAGTGACTCTACATGCATAAATGTAGATAACCATCAATGAATAGCATAGTGTTTGTTGTGATCGTTTGTCGTTTATTTTATTGGTGCCGGGGAAACTGCCGGCGAGCCTGTCACCTCCACAAGCTGCCAGTAGCGGTTTCGACCGCGAACCGGATGGACGTGTGGTCTATGCTCGTTTCGTTCTTGAATCACATGTGCGCGACAATTTGGATTGATATGTAAATGTGTTGTGGACGTTTTTAATGTTTATTATTGCGTGTTTTGGATAATTGACGTTACGTGTGAAAGTTTAAGATATTGTGTTAATACCGAAGCAGGAAGACTAAGACGACGCCGCCTCCGTAGATTTTCGTAAGCTCGTTTACTTTATTAACCTCCTAAAGCTACCTTTATCAGACCATTACATCTTCGAATAATGCATTAAAATGTTTTCTTTTTTTTAAATTAATTCTACAACCCTAAGAACCAAAATTTTGCTGACGTTTCGAAAGTCAAATCGACTGAGGTATTTAATTTTTATTCGACTTCCAAAAGGAGGAGGTTATCAATTCGTGTGTTTGTATTTTTTTGTTCTTCTGATAATATGGCAATTTAAAACCGTGGCAAATTATATGTTTACTATGTGAATGGATAAATTAATTACCTTCGAGATTTTATTAATTTTATACGCAATTTTCATCTGCATTATTATGTTTATTTAAATTAAGAAAATTAAATTCAAGGCTGTTTGTGTTAGAAACTACCAAACTCATGTTAATTAATTAATAAAACTATAAAATGTGACGGTTGCACAAAATATGTAAAATAATGAATACAAATTATGTTAATAAAATGTCGAATTAGTATTAATTTTCATATTTTTTCTATTAATTTATGTTTTAGTATTTCACTAGTACCCGAAACATCGGGTTTTGTAAACGACTTTACATTTGGTCGCTACTGTCTCGTAGCAAATAAGGATTTTTCAGTACCAAAAGTATAATTGTGCAACTGAGTGTAACCGCGACGGGCGAAATCATTAACTTACCATCAGGTGTCACTGCTTACTCTTGGCAAACCTAATTAAAATCAGAGAAAAATCGTCAAATATTGCTCTTTTAATTTTTATCGTTTGTTTTTTTATATTTGACTAGCATTGCGCGCGGCTCCGCCCGCGTGGAAAAGTGCAGTTACTTTTAAATGCTTATATGTACTCGATTGTAAACTATTTTATGCGAAATCTATACTAATATATAAAGCTGAAGAGTTTGTTTGTTTGAACGCCCTAATCTCAGGAACTACTGGACCGATTTTGAAAATTCTTTCACTAATAGGAAGCTACATTACTCCTGAGTGCTATAGGCTACTTTTTATGCCTGGAAAATATTTTTATCCCGTAAAAACTTTTTCACGCGGGCGGAGCCGCGAGCAGAAGTCTAGTACTATATAAACACGAATACACAAACCATAAGGTTTGGTTCACATATTGAATTATGAATAAGGAAGCCTGTTCGCAAAGTGGAGCATGACAAACATAGTAAAACGTTTGAAAACATTAATATTAACGGTTGTACTGTGTACAATCGCTGTGTTCATGGATATTATAGAGAAGTATTGGTTAGTTCGCTCAAAAAATGGCTGACCTTCTTCAAGAAACTCAAAAGAAAACAGTAGACAACTTTATTGAAAAAATGTCTCACTTTATTCGAAGTCTTCCAAGTAATGTCATACTGGCCATTATTTCAAAAATATTTTCTCTTGTCTTATTTCTACTAACAACATACTCCTAGATACCGAAAACTTCGAAACGTCGAGCTGCCTGTTTAACAACGCATCCCAGTTAATAGAGGAAGCCAACATAAACTGACGGCTTGTTGTGTGTACGCTGTACGCTTCATACAATGAGTGATATTTCAAGAATCCTGAGATCCAAACTCTCCCTTCCCTAAACCGTACCCTATTCCTTTAAGCGCGGCATTACATCAAAAATTGTAAGGTTTCTATGGACAACGGTGACCATTTGACACCAAGTGACTATGCTACAAAAAACAGTGAGTTCTCCAAAGGTGTGAAAAGAATTCTCACGACTGGGTCAATGAACTAACATGGAGCCCTTCTGTGTGCCATTAGTTATGTTCTAATAAAATATGTACACGTTTGTCAATGTACCGTATCAGGAAAGGGCCAGCATTCTAACCTTATTAGATCTACATCCTGTGTATGTAGACTGTACAGTAATGTTTATTTTCCGACTCTACATTCTACTAGAGTCTTACCTAATTATATTTTTGTTCAATACTTTCTTGTAAATACGGAATAATTAAAAAAACATGTGGAAATCAACAACCGGTATTATTGCGAAATAAACCTGTAACCGAGGAAAAACTCAATAAAATATATTTTTGAATTTAGAACAGAGCATATTGATAAACTACCAAAACGAACGTAAATATTATCTGCCTGTATATAGTCATATGTTCATACTTTATAGTTCATACAGATTGACTAGCGTAGTGCAATGCTATACAGTGTGTAACTCAGTTCATATTCTGTTTTTAATTCGGACAAGCACAAGACCTTCAAGTCCCCTCATTGATGCAGGTTTCACTATAATAAGCATTACTCGAACAAACATGGACTATGAACATTCAAGAAACAACTTAAGAGGGTAGATAATACAAATAAAACTCCACACAGATGCTGTCACAGATAGTATTAAGTAAATAAATAAGAAATATCGTTTAATCTCCCGCGATGAAGAAAAATCTCAAGAGTAAACAAGATGAGCTCTCGCGTTTTTTATACTTGTTTGTTCCGCTTCGGCTCTGGAGACGAAAAAATGTTCACTTGAAACACCATGACGACGGTAATCACTATTTAAAGAGTTAACATAAAAACTGACTTACAACAAAAAAATAATGATAGTTGTTACCTTGTAGTTTGTACCGTGTCTGCAGTATACGAACTCTATTGCGAAAACTATTTACAAACAAAAAAGACGTATCTGTATTATGTTTAAAATTTTGAGAATTTAAATCTAATTGTTTGTATGACAAATTGAACATTACTACGTTATAAAAATTGTATACTCGTGTATCATTTAAAATTAACTAAGCAAATTAAACTAAACTCTAAAGTCGGCATTAACCCAGTTAGGTTTGTAAAGCCTAGAGTCTCTTCTCACTCGACACAACACGTAAAGCTGTCGGTTGCGTTGGCTGCTAAATTGGAATTTTGTGCCGAGCCGGGGTCGGAAATGCTGTCTGCTGCCGGCGTGAAAATTTCCTCATAGCTTTAGATCTGTACTGAGAATCCTGGCATACTTTTGGATTTACAATTTTGTTGTTTTTTAGCTAGGAGAACTGTTTTCAGTTTGTTAACCTTTGGGCTTCTAAAGACGGCGTGTTTTATACGCACTGGACTGCTCGCGTTTTATTGTGCGCTATCAATGTATTTTCAGCACAAATATTTGTATGTAGTAGTACACAGTCCGCAGCATCGCTTCTGCGTTTACAGCGCGTTAAATTGCGTTTGAAGCGCGTCCCCGGCGCGTATACAATATGCCCTAAGAATAGGCTCTTGAGTGTCTGTAAGTAGCGTTGGGTGATGTAAACTACATGTCAGGTGTTTTAGTACCGGCAAGTGAGACAATCTTGTTTTTTACGAGCACTTAACTTTTATGGACGATTTGAAACAATTTGCACTTGAAGTGTTCATTGTATTCTAAACACGTGGTACTGTTTTCAATGGGCCGCGAAAATAGCTGAACAAATTTGAAACTAGAAACTTTTGTTCCCTTACCCATATTTTTTTCGATATCTAAAAACCTACACAAAATTTAATGTTAAACAAAGAAAATGAATTTGTTCAGCTATTTTTGTGGCTGACTGTAATTTTTTTTTCACATTTTTTTTTCTTTACATTTCGTTTTTTTCCTCTCCGTCGAAACAGCTTCCTGTTTTTCTTCCTGTTTATGTTTTGAATTCATTCAAGTCATACATACACGCTATATGCCACATATCAAATAACGCTATAAAAAAATATCTGTCACAAGACCATAGAGGCGATATTATCCCATTAATGAATTTGATTTACAAAACAAGTTTTCATTTTTATTAACTCTGTAGTATACACTCATAAGGATACACATGTGACACGAGTTTAGTCACCTTCACCATTTACATCACCGCACGCAGGCATCATCGGATGACTAACATATTTTGAAACGCATTAACTTTATCGGCCCCACTTATTGGGCACAAACCACAATAATAGTTTAAAATGGCTTCGATAAAAACGATAAATAAAGAAGTGAAATATCAATTAGTCATGATTGATAAATCGACCTTAAATGACGTATAAATGGAATTGTATGCATTTTTATCGCATATTTTATTATATATTTTATTTTTTATAATCCAATGTATTTTACGCCAAAAGTAAACGTAACGAACGTTGTGTTCCATTTTCAAAATAAAATTGTATGCATGTATCGCATTTTATAAAATTGTTCACTTTTACCAAGAGCGTAGTGTTCTATTTTCAATATTTTATGTAGGATGGCTAGTAAGGCACAGATTTGTTTCATAGCTGGCTGAATATCGCCTACAGTACGCACCTATGACCTAACATACCAATCGATTTGTAATTTGTACGGATTCAGAAACCCATGCTTTTACAATTCCAATATTGTTTAAAATATCCAACGACTATACCTTCCGTCAAGTGTAAACCGAATATCGTCTGACGACAGAAGATCGTCGGCGTAAATTAGGTCGTAACGCGTCAAGGACCAAATTGTACAAGAATACAACTAAACTAGGTAATTGCTAAGCATCCATTAGGTGTCACTAGCCATTTATGATCCTCTCAGCTTAAATAAAGGTCGATTGATATTAAGGCACTCGTCTTGGTATGGATATTTATCAAATATTTTCATCGCATTTTAAGTCAAATTCCTAGATCGGCCCCTTTGAAAGCTTAGAGCTATTCAAGAAGCAATTTGTTTAATCGAGGGAGTCTGGCACTGCTTTTGATTTACGATCTTATGTAGCGGCAACAAATGTGATTTTTATTTGGCAAATATAAAGCGTGGGAGTTGACAGAATACGCTATGTCCATAGTCCGATCGGATTTTCCTTTGACGGTGACCAATTTAAGTGGACCTATTCATCGATAGAGCCTTTATGTTAAGTTCAGTGCACACGGGTTGTTTTAGTAACTACATCTTTGTTAGTGTTGCGTCAGTATAATGATTATGAGTATTTATGCAAAAAGGAGGTTAACGTTTTTGGAGGTGAGTGCGTGCACGTATGACGAGTTTATGACATGTAAGTTTGTATCTTTGTGTGATATAGAATTGATAAATTGCAAAAAAAATGTTGTTGATATAGTCTTCTATATCATATATAATAGGCGGACAGATGACTTGATAAAGGTCGCAGGAACACGCTGGATGCAGGTCGCTTTTGACAGGTCCGGCTGGAAACCTTTGGGGGAGGCCTATGTTCAGCAGTGGACGTCGTGTGGCTGATGGTAATGATGATAGTCTTCTAAATTTGTAAATTATATTATGTTGATTGTTAGTGACGTAGCAAAAAATTATTCACAGACGCTATCATAATTAAAAAACCGAAACCGCAGAAATTAAAAGGCCATATTTAACGGTGCACAGCCGAGTCGCGATAGCTTTTCATGGAGTCGATATTCTTTTTACTTATAATGTATATCTACTATTAATTATATCTGAAAATATGAACGGCGTTACTATTATGGGGATCTTTTCACAGCGGGGGACGAATATTTTAGAAATGAGGACCTGTTATAACGAGATTTTTTTCTATAAATTATTGGGGATACATACCTGAAACTTTGGGACTTTAGTTTCGATATGCTCAGCATATTATTCGGATAAATACTATGTGTACCCACTCTATAGTTATCCGTATAAAAGTACTGAAGTGGTCTTAACAAAGCAAATGATTTTATTCTCGAGGAGTTTCGTACAAAACATTAATTAATAAAAAAACGGGTAAATTTATGAGCGGGGCGGCGGAAGGCACTTAACCTAAAGTATGGTCAATTTAAAGAGAAGGGCAGTTTATTTTAATTTTCCATTAAAAGTATGAAATATTTATATTTTTAAGGTTCAAGGATTAATGGTGACTGCAAGCTCTGTTGTGTTCTTAATGTAAAGAAATAATGAGCAGTGTAATTATATACGTATTAGGAATGAGCACTCAGCACTCTCAATGCTTGCTCTCAGACGAGCAACGCGATTATTACGCCATTTCGTGAGACATACATTTTTATATAACTTTATATTAATTAAAATTAAGTAAATAAGTTGTCAATCAGTAACTAGGTAAAACGACTGCGAACAATATAATGGAAGGAAAACGGTAATGAGGAAATTCGCATGTTTTATAGTTATGTCCAATGTTAAATGCTGTTGCTACTTCACAAGGCCGTGGCATCAAGAAAAGGCTGTTACCTGTTTCCGTGAGTGTAAAGAACTCAAAAATAATATAAATTAGTTTCAAAAGATGTTAATTTCGGAAACTTCTCTACTAAACTCATTACCATTACTTCTATGCATTAACTAACATCTATTTTTGTTAGTATTATGTTACACAGGGTAAACTCATAGCTTTTTTATGGTAAAAGTGGCAAACGAGCAAACGGTTCACCTGATGGTAAGTGATCACCGCCGCCCATGGACATCTGCAATACCAGGGGGCTTAGAGATGCGTTGTCGGCCTTTTAGGTAGGAATACGCTCTTTTTTTGAAGGACGCCAGGTCGTATCTGTCCGGAAATGCTGCTGGTGGCAATTGGTTCCATAGTTTTGTAGTACGTGGTAAAAAATGTCGGCTGAAACGTAATGTGGTGGATCGCCAACCTCCGAGGTGATGTGGATGGAATTTGGAATTTTGCCGCGTTGTATGGTGATGGAGCTGTATCACAAACTGTTTACTGAATATGTTTTACTTATCGTAGATAGCGGCGATAGCCTAGTTGGGAGTGGAACGCACTGCCGAGACCAATGTCCGCAGGTTCAAAACACAAAAAACACGAACCTCTGACTTTTCTAAAGTTATGTGTGTATTCTCTGTGACTTATCGCTTGCTTTAACGGTGAAAGAACATATCGCGAGGAAACCTGCGTACTTAAGAAGTACTCTATAAAATTTTCAAAGGTATGTGAAATCTGCCAACCTGCGCTAGGCCAACGTGGTGTACTAAGGCCTAAACCTCTCAGTAGTAGAGGAGGCCCGTGCCCAGTAGTGGAATAGTATATAATACTGGGCTGATATATATATTTTATTATTATAATGACCGAGCATATTTTTGCGAATTCCGACAATACATCTTGAGTGCATCATACTGATCAGGCGCCGTGCCATGTCATTGCTATTCCAGTATAAAATGCAAATACTTTTCGTACACCTGCTCTGTAAAATAGAATATTTATCTAGATATTTCCTGACAAGTAAAATAAAACCTCCGTGTCCCAGAGAGGGTTATTTATTGTGAGTGAGTACCCGCCTAAATGTACCGACGACTGGAGCTCTTGCTAAAATGGACGGTGCAGCCATAAAAGTAATGGATATGTGTGGGTGCTGTTTTATTTTCAAATTTCTGCGAAAGACACATACATATGGGGAATAAGTCAACTGTAATGGAAAATATGTGACATAGTAAAGTCTGTTGTACATTGAATTCGCCTAGAAATATAGTTTTAAAAGCCGTGGCGAAGTAGTCTATGAATCGTATGAAATTCCATCATCAGGACTAACGTTTGTTTTCTTTATAATATCATTCAAGGAAAGTATTTCTCGTTCGTGACTTTGCGGATGACATTAAACCGTATGACAAACAGAACCTAAAAAGTTCATTGAAGCGTGTAGAGCTCTACCGTAGATTAGTAGCGAGCAACACTGCTCTGCTCAGTCCGAGATTATGTTGTTCTACATATATTACCAACCAAATTATGTAAAGTGAGCGTGTTATGCCTCCGACAGCGTTTGTGAACACTGTCAACTAAGATTATTCAAAACCAAAACAAAATATTCAAATTAAAATCTTGTTTCTATCTTTTTAGTTCTTCAATGAATTTAATAAAGATGGCAGATATTGACGCAGTCGGGTTTATTGTTTTTCTTAAATATTATTTTTTACATTTATTTTTCTTTGTGTCAAAATAAGTGAATCACAAAAAGCTCGATATTTGGGTGCCACACGAGCTCAGTGAAAGAAACCTAATGAACCGTGTTCTCATTTGCGATTCTTTATTGAGAATTAATGAACCGAACCGTTTTTGTCGTGATTGGTAACTGGTGATGAAAAGTGGAACGTACGAAAAAGGTCGTGATCAAAGGACGGTCAGGCTTCACAGACTGTGGCAAAACCTGGGTTAACTCGCAATAGGGTAATGCTGTGTGTATGGTGGGATTGGAAGGGCATTGTTCATAATGAGCTTTTACCGTCTAGCAGAACCATCGATTCGGATCTCTACTGCCAACAACTAATGAGATTAAAGCAAGAAGTTGAGAGACAGCGGCTGGAATTGATCAATAGAAAGGGTGTGGTCTTTCATCACGATAACGCTGCACCATACACATCTTTAGCCACTCAGCAAAAATTAAGAGAGCCAACAATATAGCCCTCACCTTGGCACCTTCATATTTCCACCTGTTTTGGTCTACTCAGAATTCTTTAGGCAGTGTCGGGTTAACATCAAGAGAGGACTGCCAAAACTTCTTGTCGCGTTTTTTGATCAGAAGTCCCAAAAATTCTACAGCAACGGGATCATGGCTCTACCTACAAGATGGCAGAAAGTCTTCGAACAAAATGACACATATTGTATAGGTACTGTAATTAAATGTAAATAAACTTTGAAAAAAGAAGTTTGCGTTTACATATTAAATACGAAGAAACTTTTTCTCCAACCTAATATAAGACAATTCTGCGTATAGAACTCTTTTGATAAACTTTTATTTGGGAGCATAACTTTTGTATTTGGTCGCGTTATATTATATTCGAGTTTACTGACACTTCGTGAAATAGGCGCTTAGTAACATAAACCGGTCACAAAATGAAGGTGGATAGATAATAATATCATGCAGTTGTTTATTTAACGAGTAATTGGAAGGCCTAAGTCAAGGCAATCAAAATTAATTAATACATTAATTGATACATGAATAATATCACATGATAGGAATAATCACAGGCAAGTACGGAAGCTATTATTGATAGATAATCGAATATTTTATCAGCATTGCCTTTATCAGACCGTGAGGTAAGCCATGTTTACAATTTTGCAATAATTTGCATTGTTGAATGTTTGTTATAGTGCAAAATTGTCACAATTTTGCTTTATTGTCATGTTGATTAGAGGACTTAGAATCAATAATGAAAAAAAAATGGTACTTACGAGATACTATTCGAAGATTTTTACGCGATGAAGAGCAAGGCGTTTGCTTGATAATAGAAGTGGATGGTAGGATATCTGTAACCCGAATAGCAATCACCACACACAAGATCTAAAACCCGCCATTGTGGTCCACGTAATTGTGTCGCGTTCCGAGATCGGTCTGAGTATATTTAGACCTCATTGCATTTACCATCAGGCGCAGGAGTTCGGCCCCACATGGAATATTGTCCCCATCTTTGGGCAGGGGCTCCCCAGTACCAGCTTCTACCTCTTGACCGTATTCAACGTCGGGCAGCTTGTATTTTGATCCTTTGGCTTTGCGTAGAGATGTAGCATCGCTCTGCATTCTCTATCGCATTTACCACGGGGAGTGCTCTGAAGAATTGTTCGGACTTATCCCTGCTGCTGAGTTCCATCACCGTACATCGCGGCAGAACTCCAAAGTCCATCCACATCACCTCGGAGGTTGGCAATCCACCACTGTACGTTTTAGGCAACATTTTTTGCCACGTACTACCAAACTATGGAACCAATTGCCGCCAGCAGCATTTCCGGACAGATACGACCTGGCGACCTTCAAAAAAAGAGGTATTCCCATCTAAAAGGCCGGCAACGCATCTCTGTGCCCCATGGTGTTTCAGATGTTCATGGGCGGCGGTGATCACTTACCATCAGGTGAAGCGTAAGCTCGTTTGCCACCTATATCATAAAAAAAGAGTCACTTTACTGTGCTCGAACAAAAAAATTCCTTACTGGCTCGTAACCTAGTGTTATAATTTTATCAGAACCATTAATTTCGTTGCGACCTTTATGAGGAAATGGTATATCCACACACATGTATAAACACGCGCCAAACCACTCTAAAGCCGTGGGATCAGTTACAAGAATTTCGGAATCGTTTTTAGCGCATCGTTTCCAAATATAATATGTCTAATGCTAGCCCCTTGGACATTGTTTAGCTAAATTGACCCATTTACCACCTAAAAACAAGAATACATCGCGGTCTATTAGTGGATTTTAATACATTTACGTCTGCGATTCGTGGAATGCTTTAATTTTCTGCCGCGATGCGTGGTCAAAGCATTCGAAATAAATGTATCAGTTTTTGTTTATTTTAAAAACCAAACGTTTATGTAGTTACTGTTTTTCCTATGTGTTTAGAAGTAGTAAGTGATGAAAATGTGTATAATTCAGGTTTTTTATGACAGTGAATGACGAGATGGTTAAGTCACTCGTCTAATGGCAAAGAAAGTCAAATACTGTTACTATTATTATAAAAAAGTGTGTGTGTACTTATGTACACGCGTTAGAAGTTATACTTCTTTGGCGTAACAAGATAAAAATCTTTTTAAATAACGCGCCAAAAGAAGTATAACTTCAATATCTTTCGCCTTATACTACGTTCAAAATTCAAAACTAAAATGTTGACTATAGCTAACTTAAGAGTGTCGGTTTTTCGTGACGGTGTGCGCGCGCATCGTAATAATTTACTCTCATCATTTTTCCCTAACGCGCCAAAAGAAGTATAACTTCAAAACTTTAATTAACAAACTGCACATTATGAATTCTTAGGCCTGAGCAATTAAAAAAACAGTACTACACCATGAAAAAACATTTATTGTCAACGGTACAAATTCTCCCATAGTCATACAGAACGAGACAGGTTCTACGATAACCATACACTCAAAATGCATTAATTATACACGTACTCCAAAATTAGTACCCGGCATTACAATTCTTGGAATTTAATCAAGTCTCGGCAATTTAGTTATTCAACGAAATTAAACATCATCAACGGTGATTGTCAATTGTGTCGAGGTAGCAACGATTACTGACGAAACTGCTGCTTTCTTTGTTACGTTTAATCTTCTATGATTTGGTGATAACAGTTTATCTGAAAACAAATAACGAAACAAACACACACACACCTTTATCAAATAAATACGAATTTGTCAAAATCGGTTCAATGGGAGCGACGCTAGAGTGGAAAATAAAATGGATACACACATACTTACATAGCGTGTTAAAATCATTACCCTTCCTTGCTTCGCCGTAGTCGGGTAAAAAGGATTAGGCAGAGGTACAACCAAGGTACAATTCGCCAACTGTGTTCCGTCTCATAATCAAATTTTAGACTCCGGGCTGATACTGAGCTAAGAAACCTAATATCACTGCCCGACCTGCGATTCGAACCCGATATCTCAGAATGGTTGTATCGTGCACGCAATACAAATACAGCGCCGAGGCAATCTGTCTATTGTGTTTGTAAATTGAATGAAGAGGGCATTTTTCACTAAACAGTGGTTTATGTCGTACATATGTTGGTAATATTCAAATATTGAGCGAATGAATAAAATAATTACAACATAATGTGTGTGTGGGACCGACAAAGTGTTGCATATCGTACCCTTGAAATCGAAAAGTCTCATAGAATAGATGATAGATCTTGTTCATTTCAAGTTCTGATGTTCCTGAGATCGTTATTCAATAATTTAATAGTCAAATACAACTATAATGGCCAACATTATAGGGCCGTAAATAATATGCGCCACGAAAAACATTACAGGACAAAGCCGAAATTCTCGACCACTTTCCCAAAGAGGTTCCGTCAATTTCACTTGACCTAATTAACTGAAGCATCGTTCAACGTTATTCTTTGCAGAACCAATTGCGCGTCTTTTATTTATTATCAAATTTCCTTTCATTTACAACTATATTACGATATGAGCAAGCCGCTTGCCTCATGGTATGCATCACAATTGGCTATAAACAGTAGCAACACCACAAAAACTGAAGTACAAAGTGTAATATAATGCATTTCGTTTGTCGATTCGTGATATTCGATGTTAACTATCGTATTCCACATTAAATGCACTTGATGCAATGTCCACTTAAAAAGCTCTTCTACTTTATCAACCGCTCACTTTAAAAATCACTCAAGCGATGATTAAGTTGCCGACCACTTTGCGACCCTGTTTCGAAGTTTACAAAGTATCCATACGACTATCGTCTACCACGATGTTCTTATTTATCGAATGATTTGTCAAATAACGGTGCCTACATCCTTCTGTTTATTCAATTGAGGTGAGATGTGCTTTGATTATCTGAATAAAGATTTTTAGTTCTAGGCTTAACGGTTCTGGTTGTTTTATAAGAAGTTTTATTTCTATTATTATTTACAAAATACGACTTTTATTGTCATCGGGTTACTTTTGAACACGCTATCTGTACCACTCACACGAACGATGCAGCTTCATATTTAAGTATTCCATGATACGCACATTTATTATTCCAACCAAAATGACAGATTAACACGTCCACTCAACAAGACGTAATATAACGTCAAATAAGAAATGTCTAAAATAGCACAGTGGACAGTACTCACGCTAGCGGAGTCGTTGACTTGCGAATTGTGCGAGTGCACTGAACCTGCGTAGGAGTACGTTCGGAAGCTTAATTGTTTTCTTGCATTCGTATCGCTTAACACTGGCTGAATACATTGGCGTGAATTTACAAGGCTTATTGTTTTTTTTTTTGTTTGTTAACTGCCAGCCTTCGTGTTAATTATTACTAAGTATTAAAGTAATGGCTGCCAAGCCTTGTAATAATTTATGCATGCCTTTTTTGAATCACGTTAATTTGAAATATTTTTTTATTATTTCTATGAATCACTGCACGATTGTTTTCTTCGCTTCACGACTATAGATAAATTAAATATTTTATTGTCATGCTTTCTTTTGTTTGTTTAATGAGGCTCAATGCGAGAAAATATTTTCTAATTAAGCTATTGTTTAAATGTGGCAATTTACGAAAATTTTGCTGCTATTATAACGTAATCATTAAAAACCAGGCACGCCGCACGCGGCTGTTTTGGGTAAAAGTCGTAGGTATTCGGCAAAAAAAAAACGAAACGAGTACTTGTGAATCAGGATTAGCCGGTAAGCATCCAGTTATTTTGTAGGCCGACAAGGTCATTACGATCGATATGGCGATGTCTTCCATCGATCGACGCCATTGCGCTTCTCGTGCATTGCCTCGATACAAAAAGTATGTAGTATTTTTTTGTAATTTATTCTCATTTCATGAGAGATTCTCGTGAAGTGTCTAAATCCGAAATTACAAACAGTATTACTAATTTTCCAGCCCATACAGTCACACTACATTAACTATGTAATGACTACATAGTTAAGATTCAACACTAGGTTATCATAATTACAAGCGCACGCTAATTGCATTGCTATACATCTATAATAATGTATCGATAGGGTTTATTACTATTCATCACCTAAAAACTCCTAACGAGCCTCAGAACTCCCTAGATTTCCATCAGTAACGCGTTTTACATTGATATTAGCTCTTTATAAAACAAAAATACCAAGCCGGTCTATTCATTTAGTTTTCTTTCTTTTGCACTTTATATCATGTTAAGGCGGACTTCATGCTGAAAATGCACTGCAGAAGTAAAATTATGACACATGGCTCTATTATATCCGCCGCGTGCATTCGACCAAGAAAGTTATGCAAATGTATGGAATAATAGCACCATAACGTTTGGCCGCGTCTCAAGGGCGCCCGCTGCAACATCCGATAGGTGCCGGCGCCTTCCAATGTCGCGTATTGTTATCTGGTAAAAGTGAGCCGACCTTCCACTTGTTATTCAGCGCCGTTTGGGCAAATACAGACGTTAAATGGCTTAATAAGACTAGTTATAAGCCAATTTTTTAGTAGAGTCATACTGCAGACGCATTTTAATGTTATAATAAGTTTTTATTACCTGCAAATCCAATGACTAAGAAACCTATAATTTAAAATTTTATCACGCATGTATAACTACTAGGGGTCAGCCAGCGGTCTAAATTGGACCGGCAAATTTAATATAAGCACGCAATCTGCTTGAAAAGGGTACAAAGATCTTTTATCACGTATTAATAAATAAATACATTATTGGTAATTAAAGTACAAGTAATAACGGAGCATAAATTGAATTACTTGCATTAAGTATACTCAATACGCTTATCGTCGAATCCTTGTCGAATTTCGCTAACAAGGTAAAGTTGTGCGTAGGTACTCAATGGCTGCTCAAACTCTAACTAGACATTAATTAATTCGAAATACATAGAGGCTAAATTGTCTACGAGAGCAGTATAATTAATGGTTTGTCATATGAACGAATTTAGGTAAAATTTATTTGAAGGGTACTTTTAAAGTCGAAATAGATATTTTTATGCTTATCTGCGGAGGGTACCGTACTGGTCAATTTTGTGCTTATCTAAATAGCGACCAGAGCACATATATAGGAAAGGCCAAAGTGATTCGTTGTAAAGAGTTGCGTTTGGAAGATCAGCTTACCAGCTATCTTACCAGACAAGCCGACATAAATCTCGATGCTAACGGAACGCAATTTATATCTTTAGGTCTTTACTTATTATACTGTTGCGCCTCTGCCTTCTCCTTCGGAGATAAAGAACGTGAGTATGTGTGTGTGTCTGCTTACCATTAAGACTAGACCCGTTGACGTGTTAAAAAAAACATTTCCGAGCTTACTTTCCGTAATTACACTTGTATTTCCGAACATGTGTTACTAATTCGTTCTCATGTTTGTACGTTTAATATATTCATAAAACCGGCTAATATGGGAAAATTCTCGACTAAATATAGCGCCACAAAAAATTACGACCAATAAAAACGACGCAATCACCTTTCATGCATCTCGTGGCGTCGTAAAAGCGTTCAATTTGTACCTGGGTACTGGGTGGCTATGTCAAAAATCGAAACGAAATATACATAGTCGTTAGCGTATCGAACTTCGATGACTCAGTGCGCTAACCGTCAATGAAAGCCACAATTTGATATCAATCATTATAAATTGATCAATATCTAAAAAAAAAACGTAATCCTTCTAGCCAGTTTTGGCCACGGCGGCCAATCTCAACGGAGATCAGCCAGGTACGCAGGAGATATTATAGTGCACAAGTGTGTGCGCAATACACTCTCGTAGTCCGATGAGACGGCAATCCGACATGACCGGAGAGCGATAAAACAAATCAATCAATATCTATACGAACTTTAAAGAGACTGTTATGTCGACATAGTGTTTAAACTTATTTATACATACATAGTTAGTTCTTATTACTAATTGACTAGTATTAATTATAATTAGCATCGACATAAGGCACGGCATGCGAAAAAAATTGCGCTTATTGTATTCGCGAAATCAGTTTACTATGGAATCGTATACTAAACTACAATTAGCACAAAGTATTTATACCCTTAGAATAATTTTATACCTTTATAAAAGTTGCGCACTGCACATTTTTTTCGCAATGCGGTCTAGCCCTTGTATACTTAATATCGATCTTATACAACAATAGCAAAGTAGTTATTACTTATTAGTCATACTCATTCCACCTCAAACACATAATTCGGATCAATAAAAAACCCTCTCACAGCCCTTCCATCCCAAGAGGTTCGCAGTAAATGTTGAACTCTCGTTTCGTCTAAGAAATCGTTGGCGGCTCGTTCCCCTCGAGTTGGCTCGTAAAAGTGATTGGCCGGTGTATTCTCCCGCGGCCTTTGGTCTGCATCACTCGGTTATATCTTTATTCCGCACAGTATATAAACATATAGTATTATACATAAGTAAGTTCACGGTTTTATTTCTGGATTCGAGAATCATCCATTACATTCGCGAACATAACAAGCTTCGTACTATCGCTTTATGAGGCATAAATTCCAATCCAGCGCAAGTCAGGTGTTTATCGAATAAAAATCAGAATTCGTGTGTTTATTTTGCGTAAATTTTGTTCGTAAGGCGGAATAAAGTATCGAAAACTTAACTGAGATAATAGAACACGCACATCATAGTTACCGTTGGTACCTACCTGAGTAACATTATTTACCATACAGCGACTTAGGTGCGAAACCCGATCCTCTCACCGATCCATTACCTCGTTCAGACGCCTTTGAAGCCAGGCTGTTATATGAAACTTTAGACGGTGTCTTACTTAACACAACGAAGGAATCATTAATGTATTTCGGTTTATGATCAAAGAATACTTTACGTATTTTGTTTGGTAAAAAGTCGCGCTCGAAGGACCACGGAAAAAGGTAATAATTGTGATAGTTGTTTTGCAATGTTGTGCAAGAGTTGTAATGCATATGGAATTACATTATTATAACTTGAATACATAAATGGATTTAAATATCACCGGTTAATTAAGCTTCATAGTATGTATACCTATTTCCTGGGTATGACATTTAATGTCTTAAACAAAAACTGTTGTGAGAATTAGTTTTGTTTTAGAACGGTGTTTTTTACAAAGTGACTTTAAAATATCCTGGAAGATATTGACCGTACTAGACACAACGTTAACTCACACAAAGACCAAATATAAGCCCAACTAGAACCGTTGCTTCTATCTGCGTTTTTATTGCGGCTTGTTGAAACGAGCCACTACGGCGGATTCCTCATGTCTACATCCCTCCATCCCTCTGGGCTATAATTATATCAGCTTCTCTTACGAGATACACACCGGCTGTCACTAGATCAAGATTAGTCTCTACTACTGAGATTGTTTAGGCCTTAGTCTACCACGCTGGCCTATAGCGGGTTGGGCAAATTCATATACATCTAAAATTCTTGTCGAGAATTCTCAGGTATATAGGTTTCCTAACAATGTTTTCCTTTGCAATTAAAACTAACGATAATTGATAAACAATACACACGTAACTTCGAAAAGTCAGGGGCGTGTGTCTTGTGTTTGAACCTGCGGACTTTCGTATTTGCAGTCCGTTCCATACCCAACTACACCATAGTGCAACGTGATATGCCTGATCAATAATGCCATTAAAACAAAAACTCTACGACCAATATTACTCCGTCAACTGACGCCAATTGCAATCTGTAACTAATCGCAAATATCTCTACCAATAACATTAACAAAAAACAACTACTTGAATGTAGGTAAATTTATCGAAACGAATTGTTCGCGTATGTAGTTAGATCTGAACTTCTTTTGATGGATTTGTTTTCCAACTAGTCCATATCTAGAAAACTTATGGGTTAACTAGTCAAACAAAATTGAGCAATTGTTTTTCTTGTAACAAAATGACGCAATAGGCAAACTGCTCGTCTGGTGTTTAGCGCCACGACTGGCCATAGAATGTAGCCAACACAACACTTAAAATAAATATCTTCAATATGAATACACAATTAGTCGTCTTGTAACTTTTGATTTTACTCTCACTGTAACTTGTTACCGATTTGCACATGTTTTTACTACATAGAATAATAATAATGAACGTGGAAGAGGCGAAAGAGGTGTGTCAACATCGTAGCATGTGACGCACAATAGTCTCTGCCTACCCCTATGGGATAAGGGCGTGAGTGTGTATGTATGTATGTAAAATAATAATATTACTGTACAGTTTTTTTGTGATAGTGATATTTGAAGCAAGTGTGCATTGACTGTAAATATCTCATAACTGCATATTATACATGCAAAGATTAACACATATGCATACATTAGTAAAATCAAATATAACAGTAGGTCGATGCAATCTATATTATAATCGTATTGATTTCGCAGCCTGTTGAGGGTTGTCACTTAATACCCACACTTAATTTTCTTTAATATTAGCGGTATTCATTCAGAACAGCTGAGGGACTCGCTTGTTTGCCAAACGAGCAGGGTTCTCTGGTGCTAAGTGATCTCCAGTGCCCATCAACACCTACAATTTCAAATAAAAAAATATATAATAAAGAACACAGCCCACTTATGATGTGCTAAAAAACTCAACACAAAAGTCGTCGTTTAATAATGATTTTTGTGATTGATTGAGTGACCAATGCGTCAGTCACGTGTTAGTCTCTCAACCAATCACAATGAAATAACACAGGCTAGTATTTTAATTTTTTGCCACATTCTAAGAGAGCTGGTCTTAAAGAAAAGTCATTTAGGTGTTATAGAAGAGTGGACTACAGTATTTGGCTACCAATAATTACCTGCTGACACGTACTAACTAACAATGACACAATAAAGGTCGTTTCTCGACGGGCCTGGGAAAACTAGCAAGCGACAACCCTAGCCGGTCGGTATGTAATGTGATAAAAACCACGAAGGCTAATGTGTTTTGCAGCCTATTTCATTTGCCACACATCGGGCACATTACCGCATACATCATCTGTAAATGACATTATAAATGTATATACATGGCGGGCTACAGACGCAGAGAATAAGTTGAGCAAAACTTCACAAAATTTACCATTTTGTGGAAAAAAGGATACCTGACTCTTTCTGTAGTTCTGGAGGAATGTGAAGATCTTGTTTCGCCCCTACAAGCCAGTGATGTGAATTGATCAGAATTCTAGTGAATACAACGTCTGTTCTAACATTCGTTTTATCTCTTTCAGATTTTTTGAATCAATTATTACTTGACGGATGGAACGTATAGTCTACTGCATAATTTATGAGTGGCGACAACACACCACTGACATTCTGGTTGTTAAAGTATTTAATGC
Source organism: Sphinx pinastri (assembly GCA_947568825.1). Lineage (NCBI taxonomy): Eukaryota > Metazoa > Arthropoda > Insecta > Lepidoptera > Sphingidae > Sphinx > Sphinx pinastri. Next base: position 2,991,181 of record OX387617.1, read on the forward strand.
TTTGATGAGCATTCGTAAGAAATAATCGATTTGTTGATTAATGTACATTTCAAACGCTATTGTTTAACCCAATCAGTGTTTTATGAGATAAGATTTAAAATAAAACACTCGATAATTAATGCTTCATTCACTTATTAAGCTTTTTGTATAATTTTAAAAATGTATCCTGTTAGATTTGTGATCGAATTGTTTTGAATGAAAAATCCCACATTAATATTATGTGTCATCCCTGGCAATTGGCATACGCTCATCAATCTCTCTAATGATGTGAAAGAGTCGGTGCCTTTACAAGTCTGCGAGAGTCGCTAATGCCATGAGATTTCTAATCATACGGCGGATCATAACATATTACACTTAAGTCCCAGCTTTATAATGTTTTTTCATAACCTACAAAAAAGTTACAAGTTCTCTTTTATTTTGAATAGCATTTAAAAACAAAATCGTTGTAGGGCTGGTACAAACGAAGAACATTTAAATGTATTCTTTTATAATTTACGAAATTCTCAAAACTTTTTCGTTAAAAGAGAATTGAACGAGATTATTCCCCGAAATTTCTTTTACACACTTAAAAGGAAATAAAAATTCATTTGATCCAAAAGTTTTAACATTCCAAACGCCCTGCCGCGTGTTGATCTTTTATTAAAATTTGAGTAAGGAGCCTTAAACTCATTTCCATTTAAATTGACCTTTTTAACGTTTTATTATGCTGAAGTGTTGTCGTCTTCAGTGGCGCATTACTTGAGAAAATATCAGTTGAATATTTGTTAATTCGCTTTGTACCTATGAAAGGGAAGAATGTAGGTTCAATCCGAATGTTCCGGGACTGAAAGTTGCTTCTGCCCAGATAAACACAACGTAAGATTTGAGTCATAATGTATAGTTAATATTCTTCTAATATTAAGTTTCTAGTATGATATATTTGTTATTTCTACTGGTGTCCAATATAGACGTAAATAAAAAAGTAGAGTCAGGACGGTGCGTGTGATTTTTCTATACATATAATTAGATTTAAATAATTAAAATACTTTAAATACAAAGCGAACTTAATTATAATATTCCTAACAGTTTATAATGTACCTAAATAAAATTATTTTCTAAGATATTTAAATACATAATATTATTCTTGCATCAAAGAATTCACATTACTACGCCGGGCTGGTATTTTTTTTTTTTTTTTTTTTATTGCTTTGAATGACGAGACGAGCATGCCGTTCGCCTGATGGTAAGCGATACGACCACCCATAAACAGTAGCAACACCATCCAGCACCTTGACTGACAAAGTACTGAGTATCATTGATTTATAGCACACCAGTGGCAGGATTATGGTTTAAACCTTTTCCCATTATGGGACGTTCGTTCTGATGTAGTGGCCCAGTCCGGGTTATATTTTACTCATAAGCCTCTAAAGGTGTACGATTTTCTGCACAAACCTTTTCCCATTATGGGATGTTCCGGTCGACCGACTAATCTAGGCCAGTATAGTCATTTAAAGCTCATCTTAAGTGAAAGTGAAATGTATTATTATCAAAGTAAATACAAGTATAATTGGGTCATGTTACAAAGTGAAATTTAACGCGTTACTCGTTTCTCGCGTTAAGTATATGCCATGTTTTAACGCAAATGCTTACTCTCGATCAAGATAATGAACTTGATAGTCTTTAGCGTGACGGGTGATGAGTAAACTCAAACTCAAAATTTTGAACTAAAATATCAAACAAAATCTTTAACAAGCTCTTTTGAATCGTCATGAATCTATCACCCCTTCGGAAAGTCTTATCGCAGTGAAGAAGAAGCGGCGCCAGAAACTCCCTCAGCAACACGATCTGTCAAAATGATATATATTTTTTCCAACAGTAGGCTGTAGACAAAGGGGGGGGGGGGGTTCGAAGTCTGAAATACTAAAAATGATTTTTTGTCCTGGAAAGACGTGTAGATCTCTACATTGATACGAATCATTTTATCTGGATTAATAATATCGACGAATTACTATTATTTTAGTGTAGGATCTGAACTATGTGTGTGTCTGTTAGATGGAAAACAATATGTCGGTATGTCAATGATTCCTCATAGAGTTGTCAGATCAAACTAAAATCCTTTCTCATGCTTGAAAAAGTTTTTGGCGCAACAATAAAGTAGGGTAACAGTAGGTGAAAAACGGAACAATGAATATTATCTAAATAGTTTGAGATTGCTTGTTTATTATTGCATACAATGACCTGTTGTATCTGTGAAAAGGTTGCATCATTTGTCGTCGACTCATCGTTGGCTAATAATGATCGTGGGTGGTTTGTTTGTTTGCTGACTTAACACTTTGTAATGATTAGTCATACTGGCAGTTTGAGATGAGGTAGAGAGTTTTTATGCACATGACAACCTTGTTATATTGTTTTGATCTATATCCTACTATAATATCATAAACGCGAATATTTGTAAGTATGGATGTATGAATGTCTGGATGTATGGATGTTTGTTACTCTTTCACTCAAAAACTACTGAACGGATTTCGATGAAATTTGGCACACGTGTAGATTATGTCCTGGATTAACATATAGGCTACTTTTTATCCCGGGAAAACTCATTCACGCGGGCGGAGCCGCGGGCAAAAGCTCGTGTATATTAATTATACCGGCCACACGTGCTTCAAAAAACCAATCGATCCGATGTTAAAATCTTGATTGAATGATTTTAAGAAAAAGTTTTGTAAGCATTTCCTCACTGTGTGGAGCACAAATATATTTTGCCTGTATAGCTCATTTGACTTACCTAACGAGTATAATTTTTTTTTTTGCATAATATATAGACCTTGACTTAGGACGTGCTTTTTTACAATAATATTAACATGAATAAACCAACTTTATATTCAAAGCCAAGAAAAAACAAGATCAACAATACCTGACAACAGTAAAAACTCGTAATCGCTCGTGTTTATGTCTCGACGAAGGGACCGACATCAGACCTGTGTCAAAACTAGCCAGCCATTCAATCCGACACAATGGATCTTGGATCAGTTATATCGTTCCCAAGAGGGATGGCGTTACCGGAATGTATAGGTATACCGGGAACTTATAGGATATAGGACTTCACGCTTTCACCAAGCTGTCAATTATGCCCTCTTTGTTTCTGGAAAATTTCTTTTTAGAATTGGTTGATGATTTATAAAATATAACGGTACTGTGTTGGATTTACCGTATAACCTAACTTATTGGATATCATGCTTGGTTTCGGCAATAAATTCTCTATAATTTTGTTTCTAGACAGTTCTTATTTAGTGATTGGTGCTAATTTAAATAATCTATTTTAATTCTTATGTAACGGTACTACGTCTGTATTTTTTTACTTGGCGAGGTCACTGTCAATATAATTATATCTTATTAGGAGTATCCTGTCAAACTGTCGGAAACGTCTCTTATTATTACTGTAATATAATGCAGTAGTTACTCTAACTACAACTGAGATATTCTGTTCTCAAATTACCGTCTCTCGAGCATCCCGGAAGACGCAAATCCGGTTCTAACAACCCTAGGCGCCGGTTACAACACCAATTTACCTTTGCGTTCGCAGCACTACTAAAACCATTCAATATGTTCACTAAGCATTGTTCAAAACACGCAAAACTTAAGTTGGTTTCTCTCGTACACATCTTATTGTTACTCATACAGTACAGACGAAGGTATCAGTTACACGCAAACGTATCACAATAAAGTAATGGGTATTGCAATGGAAATTAGGTTTAAAATCGGGGTCACTGGGTAAGCCAATTATGAAATTATTGAATTTGGAAAGCACGGAGCTGTTTGGTAAGTCAAATCATTTAGTACTGAAACAATCACTGCGTATGGTACTTGAATAGGTATTACGGTTTTAGTTCAAGATTTTGAAACATTATCGATGGTTTGCAAGAAACTGTCAGTTTTAACAAGACACAAATAAATTACACTAAAATACAAGAGAGCAATGACATAATAACTGTCGTAAAGCTTTCTTCTTCTGGTTTTATTATACAAATAATAAATATTTTACAAAAAAGTTGCTAAAAATTGCATATTTTTCATCTAAGAGCTAAGATAATCAAATACTAGACTAGTGTCATAGAGAAAGTTAAAAATATAATTACGCACAATATTTTTACATAAAGATCAATAAAATGTCTAAATACAGCAATTATAAATCGTAACTATCGCATCTTGATCTGAACCAACAATTAAACCTAATAAACATCACAATAAGGCAACTGCCGTTCATCTCTGTTACGTGTTGATGATTCACAGTAGGCAGTTTGCATGTCAAAGAACCGGCTGATTGTTAAGGTGCGATTCGAAACAGACAGAGACTGATCGAATGCCGGCGTTTTTGAACATTCTATGTAAAACTGTATCTCGCTTAGAAAATTTGAAAAAAGAATATACAATTAGTAAAAAAATATGTGTCTTTTTAACCGGTTCTCTGTTAAGTGTAACGAAAGGGTCTGAAGATTAATATTTTTTTGTTTTATTTCTGAATTAATGAATATAGTATAGATAATCTGTAATTTACTGGTGGTAGGTCTCTCATATGTAAGAGACCGTCTGGGTGGGTACCACCGCAATGTCTATTTCTACCGCCAAGCAGCAGTGTGCATGCATTGTTGTGTTTCGGTTTGAAGGACATTGTAGCCAGTGTAACTACAGGACATAGTGAGACTTAACATCTTATGTCTCAGGATGACGAGCGCAGTGGAATGCTACACAGTACTTTGAAACTCAAGGTGCTGGATGGTGTTGCTACTGTTTATGGGTGGTCGTATTGCTTACCATCAGGCGAACGGCATGCTCGGCTCGTCATTCAATGCCATAAAAAAAAAAAAAAAAAAAAGATAAAATACACGAGATTATCGTCGAGGATATTCAATAAGATCAATCTAAATGATTAGTACTGCATGACAGATATTTTCCGCAATCCATATTAAACAACTACTCGATCTGTAATATAATCCTATCTGGCAACACCGCAGCAATTTATCGTTGTAGTAGCGTTCAAAATCGCCCCTTTACTTTCAAGTAATAGTTGCGTGAATACTGAATAGTTCACAGTTCGCAATACTAGACACGTTTCTACGTGGGCGGCACAATGGACGTTCTCACGGCTGATGCTTGTGTTTATATTCAAAATGGTTTCAGTTTATGCGCTTTAGTTTGAAGTAAGCTTTGGTGATGTAACGATAATCTCTATTACGCGAAATGTACTTTGTATTGTATTTCATGTAGGGAAAAAACTAAAAAAAAAAACCGAAATAAAAGTAAGATATTACCACAAAATGTATCTTAGCCTAGGTGGGAATGGAACGGTCTGCTGAGACAATGTCCGGTTCAAAACCCAAGGCACACACCTCTGACTTTTCGAAGTTACGTGTGTATTGTTAATCAATTATCGTTCGCTCTAACGGTGAAGGAAAACATCGTGAGGAATCCTACGTACCTGAGAATTCTCCATAAGAAAACCTAACCCCTCTCAGTAGTAGAGGAGGCCCGTGCTCAGCTGTGGGCAGTGTATATAATACAGGGCTGATGTATCTTAACTAAGTATATTCCTATGGATGTTTAAAAAACGGGAGGAAAATATGTTTATGCAAACATGTAATTTGTCATGATACTTCTCTGCAAAATATATTCATAGTTATTAGCATGTATATTCGTATATACTAAACCATTTACCTACTACATTCACATAAAAGCAAAATGATATAGTAATCAATTTATAGATGCAATATAGTCGAAGTCCCGAACACATTGTTGAAACATCATTGATTTGCAGCCGGACGCCTGGACCCCACTGACGTGTCTCAACCTCAAGTTTTAGGTCGAACCGCGACGTAGGACATTCCGGAACTTACCACAAATATGGTCACATTGTGATCAATGCAATGGGATTGTAGGTTGTAATGTGACAGCTAACAAGTCAATCCAATTATCATCATTTACAGAATGTGCACTATTCAACGTGACCTTCATCTAAAGATTTCCAAACCAACTCAATCCAATATCTTTACTAAATAAAATACTACGATAATGTTCATGGATTCCCTTGTGTTCATTGCTAATTCTAATTTATTATGACGGTGTAGATTTCTTAGATACTTAGATCAATATTTTTTAAATTCATAAATATTGGCGTACTTTGTGCGTTAAAAACAACAACATTAAACAGTATATGAAACAATATTTTGGAAGGAAATATGCTAATATACGCATTACGACCATGTCAAAGTATTTTCCAATGAATTTTACATAGGTATTTTGTTATTTCAGGTTGATCGAGTTACTGACGAACATGCTCAAATTTTTTGTATGACAATTTTCCCAAAGAATCTAAACTGTCTTAAAACACGACTGTAAATCTACGTCAGCATAAAGCAAATTAGTCTTTGCGTAATAAAATACTTTTAAAATTAATTCCAATGGAAACTAAACGACAATTAACAATGTGAAGTTCAACGTAAAATGGAAATTAACATTTGCGATTGGTTTCCAAGAGTTCCTAGTAATACTACCAAACAGTCCTATAGAATAATTATTACTGGATCAATGTAGCTTCTATCAACACCTGACGGTTTTTCTTTTCAATCTAGATTTCAGCAGTAAAAACTCTAAAAGATTCCTGGAAAGTTGTGAACAGTTTTTTTGTCCTCGAAGTGAAACGAAAATGGTTGCCGTTGAACCGAATGACTGTAATGCTCTAATAAATAAATAAAAAATATACTGTATTGCTTAAAGTATTCGATAATTGCGCGGATTTGAGTAAAATTGTCGAGAGATTTGCCAGCGCCACTTCTTCAAAGCGCTAATGTGAGCTAACGAATAAAACAATTCAAACAAATAAAGATATTGTTAATTATTTTCTACATCTAAGAATATCTAAAATAACGAGGTTTATTAAACTAGAGCTGTTATTATATTTTTTTTATTGCCTTAGTAGGCAAACGAGCATGCGGTCCGTCTGATGGTAAGCAGATCCGCCGCCCATGGACATGGACAGAGGCACAGCCAAGCCGTTGCCTACCGGGAGGAGAGCACTCTTTTTATTAGAATAAATGTCGATAGTAAAGACTATCGTCAATCTTTTTAGTACGCCCAGAGTTAGTAATGTACTGGTAATCTACACTACAGTAACTTCAGTCACTTTCTACAGTTTGTTCCCTCATATAACTTCTGTAAGGGTGTCCCGGATTGACAGTGGCACATATTGGACTGACAACCAACAAAACAACAAAAGCAAAAAAATGAATCAAATAGAGTTGCAAATAAATTGTCAACTTATCAACGAGGTAGATTAGAAAACGTCAAGTTACATGACAGCATTAGGTCGGATTACAGCTCGGTGCAGCGTTACTGAATGTCGCCGATGTCGTAACCACTAGCCAGCCTGCGACCAAGGTTGCTTTCTGTTTACCGACTGGATACTGGACATCAAACGATATTAAATCATAAAAGTATACATCTCTTGTTGGTCCATATTTTCCTTCAGATGCAGGCACATCACTTTACTGGATTAGTTGTAAAAAATAATTAATTGTTCATGGAACGGAAAAAGGACTTTTCCCGTCGCACCGACTCTTTCTTGCTACTCGTCCCACGTGGTGGAGGGATCGGCCTTCTTCTCTGTGTCGGACACATTGCATGCAATCATATCTCGTTGCGTCACATTTGGCCATGTTTTTGATCTCACTCCAATTTTAGACCGGGGATGCATAGCTCCAGTAGATTTACCAACGTCTTCCGGGGGTCTTCGCTCGTCCACTTACAGTACTTTATCTACATTACTGAGAAAATACTGGTGAACGTCGAAACATCTGAGCATTGTAGTGACCAGTCACGTACCAATCCCACGGCGATGAATCAGCACCACAGATACGTGATTAAACATTTGTTACATTTATTATATAAACTCATATAAAAAATGTAACAGTTCAATGTGGATTGTGGACACGTATTGTGTGATTCACGCGACATTTTAACTGACACGGTGTCAACAGACTCGAGTAACGGGGAAAAATCTCGCGGAAATTATTCGCAAGAACTGCCAAATTTAATTCAATTATAATTATTGTCGCGGCATGCTATGATGGCCGTTTTGATTACATTAGTGAGGTGAAATCTCAATTCATTATCGAATAAAAATATACTAGCCAGCGATTCCATAAGTGACGATTGTATTAGATTACAATTTAAAAAAAATCGAATTACGAAAAACAAATGCCAAGTTTTGTCGTAAAATTATACATTCCGATAAATTTTACTGCACGTCACTATTGACAATAATGTACAGCAATTAGCTCCTACAACGTAATTATAAATTAAAACGAAACTTGATGAGTGGACAAACGTCAAAACGGCCATCATAGCGTGCCGGTACTGTAATATTCTTTTAATGTTACTCTATAGTTTCAATTTTTTTTTTAATAATAACGTTTGACGAATAATAATTATATGTTTTAATTATGATTCCGGCTCACACTAATCTCTGAATGGAAGTTAGCTTTAAAGAAAAAAAAAATATTTAAAGACAAGGTTTAAAATGTTTGCACTGCAGAAATAATCCGCGCAGAATTCGCAAAACCTTCGTAGCACTTTCGGAAGCGCGTGCGCTGCGCATAACATACGAACTACGGCAGTACAAAATTTTGAAGGTCCGGATTTTTTGCACTAACTGCTGTTTACTATCACATAGATATGATATTAAGCGGCAATAGCCTAGTTGGGAGTGGAACGGACTGCCGAGACGAATGTCCCCAGGTTCAAAACCCAAGTGCACACACCTCTGACTTTTCTAATAAGTTATGTGTGTATTCTTTGTGAATTATCGCTCGCTTTAACGGTGAAGGGAAACATCGTGAGGAAACCTGCATACCTGAGAAGTTATCTGAATTTCGAAGGTATGTGAAGTGCGCCAACCCGCACTAGGCCAGCGTGGTGGACTAAGGCCATAACTCTCTCAGTTGTAGAGGAGGCCCGTGCTCAGCAGTGGGCAGTAAATAATACAGGGCTAGTATGATGAGATATGATACATACTCACGCCTTTAATATCCGAAGGGATATGCAGAGGCACAACTAGTGCAGCCACTTTACCCTATATATATCCTCCTATGATGTGATAGAGGGCGATCCTATCGGCAAATCGAGCACGAATCCCAACTCCGGGCTGATACGGAGCAGAAAAACCCAATATCACTACCCGGGCATCCAACCTGAGACCTCAACTGGCCAGAACAAGTATGATATAGCGATATTAGATAGTATCTCCATGGTTAGTAATATAATCACCGATCGAGTATCTTTGACGCACGTTCGCCCCGGGATATTGAATGTTTGAAGTTGTTCAAAGCGCCGGGATCCTCTTGTTAAAAGCGTTCTCTGTAAGTTTACTCTCGGAGCCAGGGAATATAGCCCCTTTCCTACCTTCCGAAGTGGTTTACAATCCCTTTATTTTAAAAGCAGCTCATTCTATGCTTTATAAAATTATTCTCGATATATGATTAACTTCGAAGGATGTCCTTCAAAATATAGTGATATTTTATCGTAATTTTCTATATTTTAGAACCGGAACCCTACTACCATGAGTTTATTCAAACAAACAAACTTTAGCTCTATAAAACTAGTACCGAAAATCAAAAGTATCTACGTAACATTACTATGGATAAATGTACTCCATTTGAAAATCCACACACAACCGCGCCAACTAGTTCAAAGTCATAGATCACAAAATAACCAACACATCGATTTCACGGCCCATCCGCTGCAAAGTCGAACGATGTATAGTTCGATATTTGGACTGCCTTAAAAGGGTTAATGATGCGTTAAGTCGCCGTAATGGGAAGCCGCGCCTGGAGAATCAGGCGCGGCTTTCGTGAAAATAGTTTGTAAACGTATTAAATGCTAGGTGATGCCCGGATGCAGGGTTATCCCGGTATAAAACACGCACTTTATTCTTAACCGGGATAAAAGAAGCCTATAAGTTAATCCAGGTCATGGTCTATCTGTGTGCCAAATTTCATCCAAATCAGTTCAGCTGTTTCGGCGCATACTTCTAACACTCTTAGCGTTTTCACAAACTTTTGTAAGGCTAGCTTTTGCTCGGGTTATTGCCTGAGTGGGTGTCCTTTTCGAGTTGAATATAAGTACTTAATATAAAACGAAAGGCCACGTGTTCGATACCTGAAACGAAAGAAACGTGCGATCCGTAAATATTTATTTCGGATCGTAGTTCTTGATATTCACGAAGCAAGTTATCTAAGCAAGAATGTTACTATAGTATAGAGTCAGTTCTATCTGTAGTCCGTACTCGCTTAAAATATCCCTAATACTATAAAAAGTGCTGACCGTCTGGCGCCATATCTATACCTCGAAGGTTCAATTTTTTTGAGCTTCACTTCATAAGTGAAGTGAAGACGTTAAGACATCAGGTTCAGTGAGGCCACCTTGCCGTGCCTTTGATAAAAAAACCTTTGAACTTATTATAGTGTGCAATAAATCTCTTTAAAATAACAGAACTAAAATATCTCAAAACAGTTCATCAGCAAACACTGCTCTTTATCGAAGTTCATCGCCACCATGCAGGTGTAGTAAACATTTTCTACAACAAAAATTATCGCAAGGTTTGAAAAAAGCTTCCCGCAGCACATGTGCCAGATGTGCTCTAATAATAGACGTCAGTTAAATATAAACCTATTATGGTACGGCGTGAGGGACTGACCACTCACAATTACTATGACTCACACGTGTAACTTGTAGAATACCTCTGGTTTTTATTAAGTTGACTTTTCGCCTTACCTAAATTGGTCTATTTCGTTTAATGTTGCGTGAGTGTTAGTGAGGTATCACGTAAGTACGAAGTATGTATGAATTTTAATATGAAACAAAATTGTATTTCATTACATTCTTCATAATAAAAATATAAGTTTATTTAATTACGATTTTGCGGAGATCGTTTCAGTTCACCATGCAACGCAGGTTATCAGTCGTTAAAATTATTATTGAATATCTTATTCGATTAACAACAAAAAACTGGACATCCTGGACTAAACCATGTCTACTAAAAAAAATAGATACCCATGCACTATAACCAACACCGCATTAAAAAAGGATCCTAAAACAAATCTGAAACACTCTTGGCATAGACAGATTTATACCTCTCAATTAGCAATCCATACATTTATTTACAAAACCGCAGACGAAACAAAGGTCATACTTAGATTCATACGATACCGTTTTCGACCTTCGTAATAGATTTTGTCTCGTAAATTCGATCTTATAGCAAATACTACGGCGTATATTTAACGACGCAGTATTACCGGCTAAATCTATTTAACAGCCTATGATTAGAAGTAAACAGTGAACGGATTTAAGGCTCAGGGTGCGGTTTAAGCAGGAGCGACCGCGGGTTGATGGTGAAACTGACTTCTTTCATACCTCATTTAGATAAAGTTCTGATTGTCGGCGAGTGTTTAGCCCATACTAATTATATTTTTTACACGAAAACGTGTTCACCTGATGAGCTGATCTTTATCTTCCATGACCTCTCATACAGGCTATTATAACCAGAGATAACTTACGTGCGTTACCTCCCTTAAAAAGTGTAGTGAGTTATTGGGAAAGACAGGAAATTTGCCTATCTCACTGACCTATGAAACTTAACAACAAAAATGCTAACTTAAGCCGATTTTTATCTTTGTTGTGCCTTATTTATGCTCCAGCCAAAATTATTATCGGCTGCTTGGCATATACCATTATAGAATCCACTGAATGCAATGCAATGTAATGCAATCAGCCCTGTATTATATAATTCCCACTGCTGAGCACGGGCCTCCTCTACTACTGAGAGGGGTTAGGCCTTAGTCCACTACGCTGCGGGTTGGCAGACTTCACATACCCTTGAAATTCTTATGGAGAATTCTCAGGTATGTAGGTTTCCTCACGATGTTTTCCTTCACCGTTAAAGCGAACGATAATTGATACACAATACACACGTTTTGAACCTGCGGACATTGTCTCGGCAGACCGTTCCATTCCCAACTAGGCTATCGTCTACTTAAGTATCCACTGAATACTTAAGTATACCTGTCATCGCTACAACTTTAACCGTAAACACGCCCTTATACATATATTATACCAATGCAAACAGCACAGCGATTGTCTCAAACCAATATTTATTCTGTACCACCTCGTCGGTGGAACAAGGCTGTTTGTGCAGCCGTCGATGTTTTCCCTCGTTTCGCAATTGCTAGTGTACATTGCGGATTGTATTTGCAGAGTGGAATGCTAGGGCTCTCGGGATACGTCGATGTATGCTCGATGGTTTAATATTATCTTAATATTGAACATTGTGTTTGAAATAGAATATGTTTATTGATAATACCGTAGATCGTGCTAAGTGTTGTGTGACTTGAGACTTCTATGCACACTTGTGCATAGAACTCAAGTGCAAGTGCACGCACGTGCTTTCGGATAGTATTGAAATAAATGCAACTATTAATACACTTAAAAAAAAAAGGAGGTTCTCAATTCGACGTGTATGTTTTTAATGAATTAGAGAAGATTTCTCTAATGCGATAAGTAATAACGTTTTGTCTATTTCTGTCGCCAAGCAGCATTGTGCGGGACTGTTTGTAGGAGGTTGTAGCTAGTGTTACTGTGGTCAGTATAAGACTAAACATCGGCTATCACACTAGGATAAACGTAGTTCAACACCATGTTTAGAAATTTATGTAGATTTATTAATTTATTTATTTTATTTTATTGTACATTAAAATAGTGGTACAAACTCAAAATAGTCCCTGGCTCCCAAACTAGCGTAGCTGTATATCAGCAGTCAGTTACTTCCCAATATGAAGAGATGCGATTCTTAGTCGTGGGGACGCTTACCATACTAGCCAATTGTTCTCGTTATTGTATAAAACTCATTTAGAATCCATCTTATGTGGCAACCCAGTCCTCTCGCGACAGAACTCAAGGACGTCGCGAAACTCACTGGACCGTGCACTTGCCCAACCGATTCTTAAACACCTTTCACAATTGTTTCAGTGGCGGTATTTAGTGCTAGTAAATTATATCTCGTTATATTGTTATACTATATTTGAACAGCAGCTGGCGCAGTGGGTGATGGGATGGCTGTGAAATGTGAGGTTGCGAGTTCCATTCCTCCACCTAAAACGTACGATTCTACGGCAGACATTATAAATTGCAGACGGAACTATGTGTGTGACTTGGATACTAATTAGTGTAGTTGTTTATATCGACGATGAAAAGACCCTTTGTTACGCTAATTAACAAGTTTTTTTTTTCATTGCAGGTGTGAATAACTCCCATCACCGGACTATGATGACGCAGTGAACGCGCCAGCCGTTTGCGTTCGGTATGTACCATGTATGAATTTCATTCAATAGGATCTAGTCTTGTTGTCTATAAGACTAGATCCTACTGTCTTGATGTCTACAAGTTGTAGACATCGTTATTTCGTCTTGGCACAGCATAGTTACCGCTCTACACGTGTTAATAAGTACAATGTAGTTCCAGTAAATTGACGATTAGCGAGAGAACCTTGCGTCGGCCGTCCACCTGCAAGGTGGACAGACGACTTGATAAAGATCGCAGGAACACGCTGGATGCAGGCCGCTTTTGACAGGTCCGTCTGGAAATCTTTGGGGGAGGCCTATGTTCAGCAGTGGACGTCGTGTGGCTGATGATGATGATCATGATGATGAGAGAACCTGCCGTGCTTTGTTAAAATAATCATAGACTTGGTAATAATAGTACTTTCCCACTATAACAGTAGTACTTTTCCACATGATTTTTCACGTATTTGAAGTCTACCACCTACTTAGTATTTTTTTTTATTTTCATTATAAAATCAGTACCAAATATTGTAATTTTTGTCACGTTTAATACGCTTTAATAATCCCTACACTCATGGACTAAGTAATAACTACTTAGGTTTGAATGAAATTCCATACAAAACACACAGTCTTGGAGCGCACAATCCTTTTCATCCCGGATAAAAGATTTTCAAAGAGAACTTATCCTGAATGAGCCTTTGACAAAGTATAATACACAGGACAACGATACAGAAGCGTAGTGATATTATGAAAACAGCTTTTATAATTTACTTCATCCGAAATGCTGCAGTGTATCGTAATTTCACTAGACTAGCTCTAGTGTGCATGTGGCGCGCCTGATATTCAAATTGTCCAGGTTAAACTCGAGTGTTTTGGAGTCTAATGAAACCCAAATTAAAATTTACTGGTGGTAGGTCTCTCATATGTGAGAGTTCGTCTGGGTGGGTACCACCGCAATGTCTATTTCTACCGCCAAGCAGCAGTGTGCATGCACTGTTGTGTTTCGCTTTGAAGGACATTGTAGCCAGTGTAACTACTGGACATAATTAAACTTAACACCTTATGTCTCAGGATGACGAGCGCAGTGGAATGCCAAACAGTACATAGTAAGTCAAGGTGCTGGATGGTTTTGCTACTGTTTATGGGTGGTCGTATCGCTTACCATCAGGCGAACGGCATGCTCGTCTCGTCACTCAAACCAATAAAAAAAAATGTCCAAAAGAAATGCGAGTGGCTTGCTCCTTATCACATTACGGCACTGACTAAAAGTGGATGGTTGCACATCGGCCTACCCTTTCGCGGTTCAGATATAAACGCGTGATGTTTGTTTGTTAGTTCTGTACGTGACACATAAATCACTTTTACTCGCTCGGGTGATGTCCCACTTTCCAGACTCCGCGTCTCATTAACAAGATACATCACATACGCGCTTAATGTGATGAGTTTTACTCAAAACATAATATGTGATTTGATTAAAAATGCTCGTGGAATTTGGGAGAAAGCCTTTTTATTTCAGCTCACAAGTTTTTGTTAAAATTATTTCAACCAAGAATATAGGTATACTAGGTTTTGCCCGCGTTTTTTCCTGGATAAAAATCCCGGTATACATTTTCACGGACCGAATTGTAAAAATCATTAAAATCGGTCCAGCCGTTTAGGAGTTCAGTGACATACACACGCACAGAAGAATTATATATAGGTACCTACATAAAGATTTGTAAATGTTATGTTGACAACCGGGTTAGGTCAACTGAGGCCGTACGACCGTCCAGCAAAATCTAACTAGGGTTGAGTGCGGTCAACCAGATTATCGGAGGCTTTAAGCCAACCCCCTCCCGACCTCCCTTCCCTTTCCTCCATAAATGAGCAACTCACCAAATTAGTCTCTAATATTTTTACTCTACGGGCGGCGGTGATTCAATAGCGAAGAGATATTCACTATCTTATACAAAACATACACACACCCCCACACTCACGCCTTTTTATCCCCGAAGGGGTAGGCAGAGGCGCAATTAGTGCACCCACTATTCGCCGTGCGTATTCCGTCCCATGATGTGATAGGCGGCGAGCCTATCGCCCTATCGGGCACACACATACAAAACAAACAATATAAAGACGTTACTATAAAAATCATACACAAGCAAAGTCTTAATACAATTTTCGTTTAGACAATTGCACTATCACCTTCCACTCGAATGAATCAGCGGGCAAACTCTTGTAAATAACACTGATAAATACATTTCCATACATTAATTCTCCGTTTATTCTCCTCAGACTGAACGGGTAGCTAGTTGTTCAGAAACTAATAGTTTGTTAGTTATCAGATCTGTCTGTATTGGAAAATTTCCGAAGCAGTGAGTTGAAATGCTAATGATTTTTATTTTTATTTTAGGGATAGATTCATGTATGTTTCCTTTTAGAAGTAGGCAGTATACCCATGGTTGGCTCAGTCTCTGTCCCGTATGAGTAAGCGCATTGCTATTTTCACACATTTTAATTCAGAATTAACTGTGTTCTCTAACGAAATATACGCAAACAAGTTTTCATTGCTTTCCCAGAACACCGAATTTTGACTTTGTCACTCCCATCAAAGGTTTTTCGTAGAAATACTTATACGGCTCTACTTTATATTGAATTTTATGTATCAATGTGAGAATGCTATTAAGAAATCGGGGACACGCGTCCTTTGCCTTAGTGCCAAATCTCATCTAAACTCCATAAAGTTGTTTCTAGGTCAGTGGAGTTAGGATAGTATTGGACGTTGATCCTGGATTTATTTTACATTTAGACTCTTTTTCTATTAGTTTTAATGACTTCTTCTCAGTCGGACACTCTTGGCAGAGTGGTCGTGGTAGTCGCGATGGTAATATATGGAAAGATGTCAGCGTTGTCAGTCTTTTCGGCGATGTTCGTAGGTCTACTGAGGCTTCTCCATTTTTGTCAGTTAGTAGCGCTGCGTATACACTCTGTCAATATATGGAAAGATGTCAGCGTTGTCAGTCTTTTCGGCGATGTTCGTAGGTCTACTGAGGCTTCTCCATTTTTGTCAGTTAGTAGCGCTGCGTATACACTCTGTCATGGAAGTTTTAATGACATGAGCAAGTAACTCCCCTGGTGGTAGGTGGCAGAACCGCTCATGAACAAAAGCCATACTATAGAAGTCAGAACGTTATGGTGTGATTTATGAATAAAATCCAGTATGTTTGATTACAAAGAACTGCGTGGCACTGAACTGCGCTCGCCATCCTGAGACACGAAATATTTAGAGCCAGTTTCACAAGTTGCAACTAGTTATCGTATTAAACAGTTAATGTAGATTGTACTCATTTTATTACCATTTATTTGGGAGCATAAGGTGTATCTTTTATATTTGGTCGGCTTATACATTTATGTGACGAGTATTATTTATCAGTGGCTGCCGTAACTCTCATAACAAATGTTTAACAACATGAAAGTTAATTTCCATTCAGTTAATTAAGCCGTATTACCTCAGTATGTATGGACTTAAGAAGTTTCAAGTCCTTAAGACCTTTAAACTTTAAAGAGCATCCGTGACAATTTACTTCCATCATATTACACCGTGAAATTTTAAAGTACCTATTGTATATTTGTATAGCTTAATGCTAGACCTTTTGTGTCCGAAGAACTATATAATTTTTTGACCGCCTATATTAGAGTACTATTCTGTATAGTCTACACTGTATAAGTCTTATATTAATCACACTTACTTTTTTTTTTTTTAGAAAGACTTCCTTTAGAACTTTGTGTGCGCAGCAAAAAATGATGCGAAAGGGTTAGTTATTATGCACTCTTTTCTCAGAACTTGTTGTTGCTAGTTTAAAAAGAATCGCATTTCTTATCAGCCAAGGCAAAGGCACAGCATAGCTGTATTACGGTACGACTGCAATGGTGAGGTCTCGGGTTCGATCCACGGGTCGGGCAGTGATATTGGGCTTTTCTATTCAGTATCAGCCCGGAGTCTGGAATTTGTGCTCGATATGGCGATAGGCATCACATCATGGGACGGAATACGCACGGCGAAAAGTGGGTGCACTAGTTGCGCCTCTGCCTACCCCTTCGGGGATAAAAGGCGTGTGTGCGTGTGTGTGTGTTTCTTTAATTTTTAACCTTTCTCTATTCGGTAGTTTGACAGTTGTATTTTTTTTAAGTAGAACCTTATGCGCCGCTGCGTAAAAACGATACCGACTTAATTAACAGGTGACGCCACGGCCCACGCGGGCCTAGCGAATATTGGCCGGTGATTCATTTTATTCTAATAGGGTTTTTCAGGTAGAGACCTGACCTCAAGAGAGCTTGAGAAAGTATTTTTCCTAGTGCAGACTTTGTATTAAAAGAAGTCTTATTTTATACTACAAGCTCTTGAAATTTGAAGATATTAAAACCTCAAGCATAATATATTTGCTCTTTCTCTTGTCTTTGAGATTTATTTTCTTCCAATAGGGTTTTTCTCTTGAGAAAGTATTTTTTCTAGTGCAGACTTGAACGGACAAACCCATCTCGTCTAATAGAAATAATGTAAGATGTTATTGATGTGTACACGTATTTTATGTAAATGCGAAACGCGATGATTCGTTTACCCGTCGTCTAGACAGGATATTGTATTCTAGACCCATTCCCAAGTGATATGCAAACGCACAGATGTTAACCTATTTATATTCCGCCTCAATTTTTTTTTTTAAAGCATTGAATGACGAGACGAGCATGCCGTTCGCCTGATGGTAAGCGATACGACTACCCATAAACAGTAGCAACACCATCCAGCACTTTGAGTTACAAAGTACTGTGTGGCATTCCACTGCGCTCGTCATCTTGAGACATCAGGTGTTAAGTCTCATTATGTCCAGTAGTTACACTGGCTACAATGTCCTTCAAACCGAAACACAACAGTGCATACACACTGCTGCTTGGCGGTAGAAATAGACATTGCGGTGGTACCCACCCAGACGGACTCATGCATATGAGAGACCTACCACCAGTTAAATGTAATTTAATGTATGTTTTTCTTTAGGTAAAAGGGCAAACCATGTTCATATTAAAGTTTATTTCATTTTAATCAGTTTACAAGTAATGTAAGGCGTAGTGACTATATTTTAAATGATAGTAACTTCTGCCTTCCTTCCTCTTCAGCCTTTAGAAGTCCACTGCTGAACATAGGCCTCCCCCAAAGATTTCCAGAACAACCTGTCAGTAGCTGCCTGCGTCCAGCGGGTTCCTGTGACCTTTACAAGATCGTCTGTCCACCTTGTAGGAGGACGTCCCACGCTGCGCTTGCCATTACGTGGTCTCCACTCAAGAAATCTGTTGTCAGTTCTACGAGCTATGTGGCCTGCCTACTGCCACTTTAGCTTGCTAATCCGCTGGGCTATGTCGACGAGTTTCGTTCTTCTACGGATAGTAGCTTACATGGTGTGTATAATGGTTAAAATATCACATCCATGAACGATTTTTTCTATTAATATCTAATTTATTTAAAACCTTTAGTTGATGTTTAAGTTTAACTATTGCTAGTTCGTTGTTACATGTAGGTATAAATAGCATTTTAAAACTGCGCTTCAGAAACATTACGCTATGCATTGACGTCATACTTTCTTGTGTGGGGCAATTGTATTCTTTTATTTTCACATATTTTCCAAGTTTATAAATGTTGTGTAGTCACGATTGTAGGTAGGTAACTATGAGCCGAAAAAAGAATTACAAAAAGAAAATTTATAGCAATTAAAGCCGATAGTAAATGTCGGTGCTTACTCTAGAAATTATGTCGATTTATTAACGTGGGTTTCTTCACTTATTAATAAAACACACACACATCACGCGTTTATCCCCGTAGGGCTAGGCAGAGATGCAAACAGGGCACCCATATTTTTCCAAGTGTTTTCCGTCCCATGGTGTGATAGGAGGCGGGAGAAATTCCAGACACCAGGCTGATATTGAGGAGAAAAACTCAATATCACTTTGCCCGACCCGGGAATCGAACCCGGGACCTCAAAGCGGTGTCGTACCGCGCACGCAATACAACTACGCCACCGAGGCATTAATAAAACAGGTTATTAATTTCAGTATTTAATATACCAACAATCCTCTCTTGTCTAGTGGCAACATAATATGTGGACCGTGGAATTTAGATTAAAATCTATCATCCAATATTAAACCATACACACACATCCATACATAATCCACACCAAACAGTCTTCGGCTAACGAGAATCCTAAATTGCATATGGAAATGTCAACGACCTATTTGTAAGTATCAGACGTCAGTACCAAGGAAAATAAACATTAGTAGTAACGACAGTGCGTAGTAGACTCGCCTCAGAACTCTCAAAGCTCAGGATATCGCTGTACTGCGAACCGCAAGCAGCTGTGCCAGACGGCAACCCTTACTAGTGTAAATCGATTGAAACTCGAAGCCAATTCGTATGCTATAAGTATGCATTCATGTTATTCATTTTCATAGAAGGTTTATAAAAGCTGTTGTTGGGTATATGGAGTGGTCTCTACCTCATAAAGTATTTTATATAGAGAGGAAATCACGTAGTTGATTTCATTAGACCTCGTTTTATTTCATTATTAGTTTTTTTTTTTTATATTTTTATTTTCATCATTAAACATATTATTCTTATGACCTGTGACTGTTCCACATACAATATCTATGCAATACCAGACAACAGTGTGTTTTCTCAATTCGAGTGCAAACGCAACTAACAATGAGAGCACTTCGATGTCATCAGAAACGTAATTGTACGATGACGAATCTGATGGTACAATATCTGACGCACAATCACGTCACGGTGCTCAAAATTTAATTTCGTGTTTCTCGTGAAAGTCGGCTGTACGAAATCGGTCCACGGCACCACATAAAAACTAATTCATGTATGTGAGAAAGCTGTAAACACGTAATTGCCGCGTCGTGTGTGAATCGCTTTAGAATAGTTGAGGAAATACATAATGTCATATGGATTGCAAGATATCAAGCTATTGTTCCTAATGATGTTCGGTTATCATCGTGACAATCTTTGTTTCATCGACCGCTATTCCACTAGACTTACAAGACTACGGAACACTGAATTTGTATCGGTTTTGAGACGCTCGACATCAAATGTATTATCATATACTGCAATTTGTAAAATAGTATGTATGTATGTATATCATAATATGATTGTACTAAGAATTATAAGTCTTGACAATTAAGTGTCAAGCATGTTCGTTTCGAGTTTCCAAAAGAATTAGTTCGAGAAAAAATAGTAGTGGCTTTTTCAAGGCACACGCTCCTGGTACATTACGAAAACACAAAATGTAGGACTCTCACCTATTCTTTGGAGTGTGATGAAATGCCAGGGAAAAGTGGCTCTATTCAGATATTTTCTGAGGCCGCACTCTGCCAACAATGGGCTTTTACATAATACGGAATTTGGATAATGTTACAGTATAAAATTACTTTGTACTTCACATAGGTTAACGTAGAAATCGATTTCGGCTGACAGTTAGATTCAATTTTGTTTCCTGGGTATTTAAATGGTTAAAAAAGATCCTACAGTACTGCGAATATTGGATCGCGATCTGTATAAAAATCATTAATGTTGACATGTTTGTCCTCGAAGGGCCGTGGTAAGATTTTTTTTTATCGGGCCCGGCAAATTTACCCCACTGGCCTCTGCACTTGATCGTAAGCGGAGAAGGATCCACATAGAGTATCGACTGACGAGCGATTATAATTATCCATCGTCAGTCGACACAGTTATGCCGGCCTGTTGAACGGATACACACAGGCTGATTTTATATTAAATTAAATTGTGTCTATTATGTTATTTATTGATAGTATTTATTGTTACATGTTAAAAAAAATTATTACTATGACATTGTTGGAAAAAATATATATATCATATTGACAGATCGTGTTCTGCTGAGGGAGTTTCTTGAGCCGCTTCTTCTTCACAGCGATAACACGTTCCGAAGCGGCGATAGATTCATGACGATTCAAAAGAGCTTTTTAAAGTCTATTTGAATAAAGAAAATTTTGAGTTTGAGTTTGATCTCGGAACGTGACACTCTTGGGTGAGCTACTATGGCTGGTTTTAACACCATATGTACTTCTTCTTGTAGTGCCTCTCCCAACTAGTGAAGGTTGGCAGTCAGCTCAGCATATCTTGTTTTGTCCTTTGCAAGGCGAAATATTTCTGCAGCGCTTGTAATCCTCGTCCACTCGCGGATGTTCCCCAACCACCATTTTTTCCTTCGACCGGTTTTTCTTTTGCCCGCTACTTTTCCCATAATTATGAGTTGAAGGAGCTCGTTCCTGTCATGTCTTAGTACGTGTCCCAAATACGCAACTTTCCTTTTTTGACGATATTCAAAGGTTGCGGTTTTGACCAACTTGCCGACGGTACGACAACCATATGTACGGTGGTCGGTATCCGGGCGGATACAAAATACATCCTACCGCCAGAAATGCCCTTTATGTCCAATTATAATTTAAGGGCATTAAATATTAATCGAACACAATTTCCAATATACATTGAATAATAATTAATTTGTATAGATAGGTATTCCCTAATTATTTATTATATAAAATGTGTATTCCGTTTGGTTTTTCCAAAAACAATACACATTTTCCACAAAGTATATGACGTGGTAGAGGAGAATACCGCTGTTTGTTCCCTTATATAGTATGCATAGGAGAACATGAGTGAACATTTTTGCATAATTATAATGTATGTTTGCAAATAACTGTTTTACATGTTTTGTTTGAAATTTCGTTAGATTATGCATCCATCGATAAATTGTCGCTTAGCTAACATACTGCTTAAGTCAAAATATTGGATTATTTGAGCCTCAAAATGGTAGTTTATCTTGCAAAACTTTTAGCTATAACTACCTAATAGCTTGATAAATACAATTTGATCAGAGATAAGTAACTAAACATAATTCATTTATAATCATCGTCGTCAGCCACATGACGTCCACTGCTGAACATAGGCCTCTGCTAAAGATTTCCAGACGGACCTGTCAAAAGCGGCTTGCATCCAGCGTGTTCCTGCTACCTTTATCAAGTCGTCTGTCCACCTTACAGGTGGACGGCCGACGCTGCGCTTGCCAGTACGTGGCTTCCACTCGAAAACCTTCTTTGCCCCATCTGCCGTCAGTTCTTCGAATTATGTGCTCTGCCCACTGCCACTTCAGCTTGCTAATCCGTAGGGCTATTCATTTATACATTCATATAATTTTATTTTGTAGAGTCTTGTCTCATACGATAAGGCAAACGTTCTCGAGGCCGAGCACCAACCTGATTGGCAGACCAGATTAAGGACTCGTCTGCCACCAAGTTCCATAAACTAGAGATGCGATGAACAGAAAACGGTGGAGAGAAATAATCCGCATTAAATGCGGTACATCCAATGATGACCACGATCCTCAGTCATGAGGGAACGACTACAGAGAGAGAGAGTCTCATACAAGCACACAAATTGTCTTTGTTAAAAAAATTACTTAGCTTGTTAAACGACGAAATTTCATTTTGCTTTGATCAAATAGTTTTCTTACGGATTTATAAGGTTTCCCGATGGGTGAAAAAGGCACTTGTAACTATAACCTTTTACTTAGCGTCTACATTCTCAAAAGGACGAATGCAGTACTCCGTCAACTTAGCTACGTCCTAACTCCTAACCAAGTACGTTTATTGGTCTATTTCCAAATGCCGTACCATTACACCAAGTTTTCAACTTTGTCATGCTTTCTAAATAATCAAAACAAATTCAAACAATAACACACTGTGAAAATATTACGAACTGGGTCGTGACTCGTGACGCGTGCGTTCAGAATCGCGCAGATTTCTTGCCCGACCTTACTTATTGTGAGACGAAGCGAGACTAACTCAATGCATATAAGATTCAGAATGTTTCCGCGCGCATTAACAGTAATTTTGCAGTATTCGAACGCGTTTTTGTGATTATAAAAGTGAAATGTTTTATGACGCATCCGGGATTGTTTGTCCTCACACTTGGAAGGAAATAAGTATTATTTGCAATATGTAGATTACTTAGAGTAGTCGCTACATTTCTGCTCACTCCTTCGAAGATACCATAAAGGAAGCCAATGCAAATAGCAATTCTACCTACGCTTCTCCGAAAGAGGTTTGACGTAGGTCAGGCAGCTGATTCCAGCGCAGCATCTTAATGCAACATACCCCGGAGTAGTTCCAACAAAAAAGTGTTCCGACAACCCCATTAGAATGAAATAAGGATAAGTATAAAAAGAAAACACCTAACTTAGCTATAGTAGTAGTATATCTTTAAAGATAATAAATAATCCTTTGTACGAATGTTGCAAGTACTCACTGCCAAAACTTATAACAAAGATCGTTACTTGTTCAACTAAAAGAACTTAGTACCACGCGTGTTTTACAAACTCCCGAATAAAGTCTTATGTCGAAATACTACATAATTCAGCTCGGCGCGGCGCTGATTAAATTTGTCATTTGTTCGTCGGTCGAGTTCGGTTGCCTGAAGTGCGGGGATACGTAATTACGTCCTGTACAAGGTTGTACAACGTAGTTTTTTTTTAAGGCCAAATGATGTTGCCAATTCTACACCTACGCATGTCTCAATTAACGCGATAGTTATAATTGATATCAATTCAATTCAAATTTAATTCAAATCATTTATTAAGTAATTAGGCCCCTAAGGGCACATTTACACGTCATTTTTACAATGTTTTTTATCGTCAAAAAGATACTCCCAGTCCTTCGGAAAAGCCCACTGACCTGAGAAGAAGCACCAAGAAACTCAGCGTAGGTCTTTTATTGTTATATTTATTTATATCATTATCATGGTTATCATAAAAAATGATGTTAGAGTTGTCCCAGCATTTTTCTCATGATCTTGTGGCGTTATGTACAGGCCGAGTTAGTCCTGGATTCAAAATACTGCTGCACAGAATTCTTTGTGATTTTTTTATGTCATACATAATTTGCCCTAGAGTTTGATTCATGCAGACTTCGACCACGGGTAGGTAGTCGCCAAATAAAGCCTAATGCTAAGAAATATTTATAAAGAGCTTGTAACACACACCTCACATTGATCAGGAAACAAGGCCCTGTAGCTCGATGATGATTTTAGTAAGTACCTACTGTAGAATCAAAAAAGTTTTTAACTCTGAGCGCATCGACACAACACTTATTGTGGTGTAAGGTTTAGGTGTGTAGCTTTAAACGTATGTAATTATTTGTTTACATGCATTAATTTGGGACAACCCTAAATCGCCAAACACACATTTATTTCGCCCTTCAAAAGAGGGTTACCGGGTCAATGTCACCGGAGATAATCTGTTTATTTAAAACGTCATTATTTGGGACAACCCTAAATCGCTTTAAACACGAACTTAACATATGCATACATTTACCCCTCAAAGGGGCGTGTTAGGTCAATGTCACCTACAATCTCTCTCGTAAATCGCACGCAGCGTCTTCATCAAAGTAATTTTCCGCCATTTTCCTTTGAATTAACGTGGAAGCGAGCAAGCTGTCGCCGAACGAGCGCTTAACGAGCGGAACGAGCGCTTCTCGAGTGGTGTTTAATGTTTAGTAACTATGATATTACCTCCGGCATGGACGAGCTAAATGCTCATGATCTTCGTTTGTAGATGCTTATGACGAACTGATGGCAAGCTGTAAGTCAATTTACTATACGTTTATTACTTACCTTTGTGTAAAAAAGATTACTTTAAAAACATCAAATATTGATAAGGTTGGAGGCTAAAAATAAATATAAGAATATGTTGATCATTATTAACCAACTACAAAAAAGAGAGTTTTTTCTATACGTAATGAAAGCATATCCCAAACTTGCACAAGTAGCTATTGCACCCACGGCTCACCGAGCTTACCTCTGTCATATTGTGGTTCCATAATGAGATGACAAGGGCGGACGATAGCCTAGTTGGGAATGAAACGACAATATCCAGAGGTTCAAAACCCAAGGCACACACCTCTGACTTTTCGAAGTTACGTGTGTATTGTTTATAATTTTCGTTCGCTTTAAAGGTAAAGGGAAACTCGAGAAAACCTTCATACCAGAGAATTCTCCACAAGGAATTCTCCATTTCGATGTGAAGTCTGCCAACCCGCACTAGGCCAGCGTGGTGGACTAAGACGTATCCTTTCTCAGTAGTAGAGGAGGCCCGTGCCCAGCAGCAGGCAGGGCTGATTGCATTGCAATGAGATGACTCTTACAGCAAACCTGCTGCTCATCATCATTTAAGGGACCTGATCGTGCATTATTCTGTTTTATAAAAAAAATGGAACAGGAAAAATCTTATGAATCATTGTGTGTCGGCCCACAAAGAAACTGGTCGGCTGATGTATTTGACTTACGGAAATGACTCACTGCCAGGCCTAAAAAATGTAATCAGTGTGCAATTTATCTCAAATTTAAAAATAACTATAGGCAATTAAGCAATAAACTTAGTGGGCAAACATTACAATATGGTTTTTACGTCTGCAATTTTAGTCACTTTTAGCCAATCAAGACGCTTCTTTAACGTCCGGGTATGTTTATCTCTTTCCGGCCGACATGTTTTTGGGCTTCTCTTTAGTTACCATTTGGTGCAGTGAGGACACATTGCCGTGACGCGGATTAAAATCATGAACCCTAGACCAAGATATGTTGAAATGGGACCATTTCGAGATCCTAATTTACTAAATAAAAAAGGAATCACGGAAATAGGCTCACAATTTTCAAAGAAATCAGTGTACATATATAAAAAAGCAATGAGAGGTGTCAAGGGACACCCGGATGGAACGAAGTTCCTTTCGATTAATTAGTGAAGGAATTGTAATAAAATTTTATTTATATAACAGAGTGTGTATATATATAAATATATAAATGTTTTCCTATTTCCGTTCCAATACATAAGTTTCTAGAGAAAAAAACAAATAAATACGTGTGGCACTCGGAGACTACCGCGGTAAAGCTATTGCATAGCATTTTTATCACAAATTTTGATTGACTAAACACAAATTCGATCTTACGCTTACCACATAAAGTAGATTTTTAAACGCGAGCAAAGCACGTTTAGAGTTGTTATTGATAAATGTCAGTAACCAAAGTAGAATAAATCAACAAAATTTGAAAAAAGAATGTTACGTTCGATTCTTTTGTACTCGTGCCGTGCCAACGCTGGGGAAATAGCTTCTACGCAATGTAATTAAGGTTCATTTTAGATTAGTAAGAAATGGTTTTAATGAGTTTAATAAATAAAATAAATACAAATATACTCGTTTCAAGAATTATAGCTTCTACGCATTGTATTTAAGGTTCATATTAGTAAGATAATAGCAAAAAGTGTCGTGACAACTTTCCGTCCAGCCCCCTTTCACAACGCGCAATAAGGAACTTCGTTCCAAAAATGACGTTGTATTACAAGACAGGCGTAATGTTATTCGCAATAAGAACGTTGATAGTGGATTCGACGAATATCTCAAGTCAATTTCGTATCTAATAAGAAGCGACACACGTCTTATAATTAAGTTTTAGTCCTCAATAGTCTCAAGATAATAAACAGCTCGCAAAATAAATTTCAATCAAAACCCGAAATGATGAATCAAAATTAAGACATGTCCCAATTCCCTCATAAAATAGAACACCCTATTTATAAATTAAACGAGGCTCTGTTTGACATTTTCGTGAAGTTCGTGAAAGGTCAAATCATACAATTAAAATTGGGAAATGAGAAAATACAGACAATATAAATAACCTACTAGGCAGAGACAGATCTCTGAATGAGGACTGTGTTGAGGAAAATTGGCGGAAAGTTACAAATTTTTTTCAAACTGAATTTAGAGAAAATATTTTTTTGTGATAAATGCAAATTATATTCGAAAATGTTTAAAAGAAAGACTGCCTCGGTGGCGTAGTTGTATTACGGTACGACTGCAAGGCTGAGGTCTCGGGTTCGATCCCCGGGTCGGGCAAAGTGATATTGGATTTTTCTATTCAGTATCAGCCCGGAGTCTGGAATTTGTGCCCGGTATGGCGATAGGCTCGCCCCCTATCACATCATGGGACGGAATACGCTTGGCGAAAAGTGGGTGCAGTAGTTGCGCCTCTGTCTACCCCTTCGGGTATAAAAGGCGTGAGCATGCGTTTAAAAGCAGACTTCGTATTTTGTAAAAGTGATGAGCTGTGATGCTGAAACTCAATTATGGAATTAATACTGTCTGTGTTAATCTCCGTGTTATTAGTACTTCACTTCTTTTTTATCGCTCACGTAAAATATTTTAATCCTATTTTTTTTTAATATAAACACAATACTCTTATCTTCACGCTTGCAAACCGCTTTGTAATTTACAAACAATCCCAAACCTACTCCACCGCTCGCATCTCGGGCCACGTTCTCATTCGCTAATGAGCGCGTCACGTCACGTCGGCACAACGTTCGTTAATACCCCCACTGTTATTACTAGTGCTGTTGCTGCACCACCACCGCGGCGCCTCGGGCCACGTCTTTTGTACTACCCGCGTTTTGACTACTTTCTCATTGCACTATATGTTCTGATACAGTGTATTGTTTTTGTTATTGTCTTATGGTGCTTTGGCACTGTTGGGTCTTCTGAACGCACATTTTACATTATTCGTTGCTTTAAATGAACCCATCAGAAAAGTCGGCAAAACTACATTACTAGAGGAGTGGAAAACTTTGTAACGTGTCTCAGTAATAGATAGTACACTTAGACTGCATTTTCCTCAGTTCTAGTTACCTTTGACAGTGCCGAAATAAAAAGTGAATTTTGGGACTGAATTTAATTAAGATCTAGATTATAAACAACACGTAAAAATATATGATTGAAGATACTCTTTTTAATGAAATCTTGAACAATTTTGTACATCCAAAGCTTTGAAACTTTAACAGGATATCCACATTTTCATTGTTTATATGTGTCTCATTTACACAACATAATATTCCGATTAAATACAATAAAAAAAATGTTATTATAATAACTTTGTAACATCATAATGTTGTTTCCAGTTTGCCCGTCACCCCCCGCCCGACCACGCTGCCGTCATGACGCTGCACTGGTGGATGCACTGGTTCTGGGTGACGACGCTGCTCATCCTAAACGGTAAGTTCAGACCTTCATTATACATATTTATAAGAACAAATCATTGACATATCAAAAATACACACTCACGCCCTTTATACCCGAAGGGGTAGGCAGAGGCGCAACCAATGCACTCACTTTTCGCCGTGCGTATTCCGTACATCCCAAAAATAAAATAATAGTTCGGAAGTCGAGGAAATTTCCGCCATGACATACATTCATTTAAACAGGATCTTCTGAAGCCACTCGAAGATTAGTCACAAATTTTCTAAGGAAACACGTCTTAAAGCTTAATGTATTCCACATATAAATATATTTCACAGTAATGTATAAAATTCACAGTAACCTGAATACCTATTTCTTTGTCTTCTCATAATACATTTTGTTTACCTTTAAACAATAATATTGAAGAGGAAAATGTAAGGGAAACCAATCAACAAATGAAGTCTTGAAATAAACCATTTATATCCTGACATCCTCATACTAATGGTTTGATTACGAATAAAGTTAATTAATCTAAGGTACAACTGGATATCTAGATTTGTGAATTTTATAATGAAATAAGCAACCAGGGTGAAAGGAGCAGTGACCAAAGCTGTTACCACCGAGTGTAGAGTTTCAAAGAAGTATTTTATTAGGCCAAGCTAAATTGACCCAACCATCGGCTGTTAAGTCTTACGTAAGATTAATCAAATGTTATACTTAGCAGTGTTCAATCAGTCAATTACAATTCCATTTAGAATCATATGTAAGAAAAAAGTAGGTCAAATTCTACAACATAGACTATTTTTGTGTAGGTACACTGCGCAGTATAGGATTTTTTGCGGAGTGAATCTCAAACATAGAGGCATTGCTTTTCGTCGATCCGCGTCGAGCGCAGAAATCGAAAAACCCAACCAACGGACTTGTTTAGCAAGCTCAAGGAAGGAAATACACTAAATGTAAACAGTAATACCTACTTTTAACATAATGTACATACGGACATGTAAATTAGATAGTAGGTATTCAATTGATTACCATACCATAAATTCCCAACAATAAATACTGCTAAATATATAAAATAAAACTTAATAAGGTAATCTTACCGTAGGTGGAGGACTACAAAATAGCTAATTAGTGGTTAAGAAAACCTAATGTCTGGTTAAGGCAAGTTACCTAATGGTAGATGCTAACTATCTTGCAGTATAGCTATACTTAGGCCCTATTTTTTCAAAATTATTATCTGGTTGTTCGAGTCTTATTAAGCTGGACGCGCTTGCAGCGCCTCATACTTGGCTCACTCGAAACTCTGCGATCGGGTCCTGCTTAATAACACCGAGGATTAACCTAACCACGGTTGAAAAAACCCAAGCTTAGTAGTTAGTACTCGATTAAAATTTTACTAACCACCATACCGTACCATAATCTCGCCCCCTATCAATAGGCTCACCCCCTATCACATCATGGGACGGAATAAAAATGGCGAAAAGTGGGTGCATTAGTTGCGCCTCTGCCTACCCCTTCGGGGATAACAGGCGTGAGTATGCGTACCATACCATACCAGCCCTGTATTATATACTGCCCATTGGTGAGCACAGGTCCCTTCAATAACTGAGAGGGTTCAGGCCTTAGTCCACCACGCTGGCGTGTGCGTGTTGGCAGACTTCACATACCTTTAAAATTCTTATAGAGAACTTCTCAGGTATGCATGCAGGTCTCCTCACGATATTTTCCTGCACCGTTAAAGTGAGCGATAATTCACAAAGAATACACACATAACCTTAGAAAAGTCAGAGGTGCGTGCCCTTGGATTTTGAACCTGCAGACATTCGTCTCGGCAGTCCGTTCCACTCCCAACTAGGCTATCACCTTACTAGCGCCCACTGTAAACATAAAAAAAATGTTCACCGAGGTGAACACCGATGACAGACGAATTGCGTTCCATAGTCAGCCAGGTGTCGACTATCTTGAGGAGCAATCCGTCATAATTCTGCAAAATAAAGGCGCACAAACCCTCACACCGCTACTATTCACAGACAACAACATTAACAACATCAAAACGAAAGGATAAATCATTTAGCGCTGTGCCCGCAACGCAATGAGCGTTTCCTCTTCCACCCAGAGGACATTAGTATTTATTACTGAACTCTAACGTGTTAGACATTTGATCATTGCTATTATGGGGTATTTTTACAAATATTAATCAAAATCTTAAATCATTAACAGATTTTCCCATTGCGACTTTCCTTTGAATAACTAAATTGGTACAATAGACTTAAGGCCATAAGATCTAACTGATTTTTAATGTTACATCGTGGTGAGTTATAGCTCAGTTTTTTTAGATTACAAGTATTATTTAAAACATACCTAGGTTCTATTATAGCGCGTTCAAAACTTCTGCTCCATAACATAAATATAGATTTAGGAAAAATACTGGCTAAGTACTGCGTCAATATTTACAAACTCTTCCCCCGCAGAATTATGGAAGCTCTTTGGTAAAGACCAACTCAAATCCAATTTTCTTAGTAAAACACTGTTCAATATTCAACAAAGGACGACGTGCCATCCCACTCGTAATGTACTGACAATTAACTATCATAATAGAACCTCATCATACATAATGGAATATGCTAATGTGAATTTCCACGAAGTATCTGATAAAATAAGATATTGTTTCTCTAATTAAGGAAACCAACTAACAGGAAGATTAATAAAATGTATGACGAGACGAGAAAACCGTTCGCCTAATGGTAGTCAACACAACTTTACAAAAAATTATAGCAACACCAACCCGAACTCAAAAATATTATAAAGCTCTATAGTCTATGTCGTCCTGGACTACGCTCTTCACCCTGAGACATAAGATGTTAAGTAATTTTATATGTAAACTGCCTCGTTCACGAAATGCTCAGTGAACCAGCTGTCAAAAGCTCTAGCGTAATCTCTCAATTCTAACCAAATTATGTTCCTAACTATTTCATAGTCACTATCAGCACCACAAATATAATTATGAAGGCGCCAGCAAGTGCCAAATTAAAACAATAGTAACTGACTAAAAGCCGTGATATTATACAATTTGCTCTCACCATTTTAGACACAGTCTTCTTCCACAAAGACACGAAGGAGTTTGTTTTGACAGATCATACTACATATTTGCCGATGACATAGACGCGACAAAAAGATCTTGATATTGTGAAATTAAATTTTCTTTCTCACCCTGAATAATGTAGGTAATTGCTAGAAATTTTCATCAACTTGCAAATAATCCTCTTCGTAATTAATTATAGAAATGATCTCAGTGGGCGTATCTATTAAAAAGGTTATCTTTACTACATTATTCTTCTCAGCCATATAATAACAATATTTTTCCTTCAACATCGGATTACGAAGGTCGCATTTCTATTTAGTTGAACCGACAGTTTACTCCCAAGGTATATTGGTATCATTGACTTGATCTTTTATATATCTCATTGTTGATTTGGACATTTGAACTCATTATAGAATGTTGGAGTAAAAAAATATAGAATCCTTCGCTAGTGTGGAAGAAACTGTCCGCGACCTCATTCACATGAATTTAAAGATGTAGACCAAAACAGTACAACATTCCGATTCTAGAATGTTCAATGGCCTTCCATACAAATAACTTAAGGCGTAAACAATATAACAATGGTTAAGCCTGTACATCCCCGATGCCATCGCATACAAGACATTTGCACAAGTATAGGAAAGGCAAACAGAGGAGTTAATGTACGCGGCAACGTTTACCCGCCACACTCGTGACTGCAGGATTGCGTCGTAAGCGAATTAAACTAAGCACATACAAGTTGTGTTTGGTTTGGTAACTCATGGGTAAATTGTAAATGACGGTATATTAGGCGAACGGTAAAGATTTTGTGGTAGGATTCGGGTGCGAGAGACCGGGACTTTTTGCACTTTTCTGCCGCCAAGCAGCAAAACTGCCGTGGTTAGATTTGAAAGAATGACTAATGCAATTACTGGGTATTATGATCCCATCTAATATCTCAGAATGACGAGCGCAATGTAGTCCCACGTAATGCTTATACTTCCCTAGATAGAGATTTAAAGTTCTCGGCGGTGTTTCTCATGTTTATGGCTAGTTATGCAGCATAGATTTTTCATAATTCACTTCCATGAATCCAGGTCTCATTATAGAAAATTTCTTCCAATACACCTTAACATGGTAAATTACCTTCACCATCAAAACACAAACAACCCTATCGTTCCCAAACATGTCACGTCATTTCGGTGGATCCATTAACCTTGACACAAAGCCGGGCCGACACACGATCTGTCTACGATACCGCGGACCGCGCGTGACTCAGCGGGAACACCTTAGACACAAAATGGTGTAGCTGGGTTGTACCGGTACTTTACCGAGGTGATGCTCTATCATTAGGGTGATTGATACGGTGTGAATGAGGTATGGATTTAAGTCCGTATTAAATAGATATTTTAGTGGCGTACTATAGGTATTAGCCATCATTTACGAAGACGCGGGGCGTCGTGCGTTGCGTTGCGCGGTGCGGCCTGCAGTGAATACAAACATATGACGTTACACCCATACGGGTGTGTTTACTGAGAAGCGATTTTACACGCGTTTGCTATAAATACAGCGTTATTTGCGTCGGAGCCTGCGGATGGCAACGACGCATCTCACACGTCATTTATCTAGTGACACCCGCGTGCCCCGCCACTGTGCCTGAATCGGTGCCCGCCGCGTGCTGCGCTACACGCCAGAGGAAACACCGCAGGCGCAGCGGCAGGCACCGCCAAGCTTCAAGCCTCACATCTTTATAAACAACATCTTACCTTGCCATATGTTTGTGTTTACGCGTGCGATGACGTGGGTCGATGCACGCGCCGCTGTAGACGGAAAAAACGCCGGACGTGACGCGCGCTGCTCCGTGTCTCCGTAAACGAGGCCTTAGTGTTAATGTTGCAATGCTGGGCACGGGCCGCGTCTATTACTAAATACTAACATACTAAGTATTTATGGATAGTCGTGATGTTTACAATCAGAAGATCGGCTTACTCGTCTCCTCATTCATTCGTATGAAAGATACATGTCAATAGTATGTATAATTGTATACCTTAAAATGAATATCCTTACTACTTACTTAACTCACAATTTCAAAATTTATTTAAATAATAATATGACATTTATTGACATGCGTTACAAAATATCAATCATTCAATCAGCCTATTGCCGTCCACTACTGAACGTAGGCCTCTCCAAGTGAGCGCCAACCATCCCGGTCTTGAGCTGAAAACTGTTTAAAACTAATGATTTCTTATGTTTTCGCAAATTTCCGAGTCGGGTGTAAAAACAAACCAAATTTATCGCGTAAAAATCCGTTAAGTAGTTTAATGTCAGTGTGAAATCTATTTTCTACGAATGCATTGATGGCATTTTATCCGGTATTAGTAGCGGACGTCAATCCATTCGTCATTATTTTCGTAGCATCAATTGGATTGCAGAGCACTTACACGTCGCTCCGGGATTTGCTTTTGGCTCTGTCCGGGATTCCGATCACGTGTAGTCCTATCCAGTTTATATATTCTGTAGTTTGTTCGTTGTATGGTTAACGATTACTAAAAATAGGTCAATCAAGGTCAAATCAGCGTCTCACGTATAAGCGAAGTTTCATTATTTTTTTACTAGATATTGACGCGAGCAATTCGCTACATATTCAATAGTTTTTTTAGGTTTTGATAGGCAGCTGAACAAGAATTACTACCATATTGATACACATAGTTAAAGGAAGTGTAAATATATTTCAGATAATTAATAGGTAATACACATTTATTGCAGCAAAAGCAATCAAAAAGTAAACATTTTTCTGACTACTAAAATGTATTGTGCAAGGACAATATTTTCGAATTCCGTACTAGGCGTTAGGCAATTCTTTATCTAGGGAAAAAAAATAGGAAATCGTTTTGGCATCGCCATTTTTCAATGCGGGTAATTTCTCTTAAATCGATGCGAGTTACGAAACACAATTTGGTTTCACTTTTATTGTTATCATTGCTTGTATTTATTGCCGCCGCAATTCGTACCGACGGGTGTTTATTACCGATTCCTTACTGCTGACCTACTTACAATAGTGTGTTTTACAATAGTTCTCAATTAACGCAGTTTAATTGTAAAATCGATACATAGAAACTACAGTAGTAGGCCGGTAAGATTAAATCGATCGGTTATGAATGTAGTGAGCTTCGAATCAGGTGTAATCAAGTCTACAAGGATGGTTGCGTTTGTTAGCTAGCCTCCCAAGTGTCAACATTGGGTTGTAACTTGTAAGACTGTGTGAAACCAACATAACCGTTCCACTCACCCCTCAGGGGTGGTAGTTGTTAGAAATATGTTATTTACTAATGGTAACATCTAATAAACAAACAATTGTTTACTATGGTTCCTTTAATGTATTGTCTCTGGTTTAGCTCTATGGATGTATTTTTGAATATTAAAGTCGTTGTTCGTTGGCAGCTACCACCGTGATACGTTGTTTTATTACTAGTGTTAACGGTTTTTTTCCCGCGAAAAAAAAGGCACTGGCTAGAGGAAAATATTTCCAACTCCTCTCTATCCTATTTGATTAATTTATTTGCGGGTAAAGACTAATTAGTGCTCCCAGAGACTGGCCGAGCTGAAGCTCGTGCGGTGAACGGTGAGCGGTGAACCGCTCGGTGTCATAAAATGCGTGTCACTGTCGGTCTTGGCTTACGAGAGTTGCAGTGATGGGTGTGAGGGCGGGATAGTTTCGTAGAGGAACCCGGGGTCGCAACGCGGGATTCTGGTTTGTATGCCTCTGTTCTCGACAAAGCGCGGCGGTTGTCCGATTTCTACCATCTTTCTAGGCTACTCAACCCTGGGTTCTAAGACCAGTAATCCTAAAATGAACGTCCAGTTGCCCCTAAGTGTTGAGTAAGTGCTGAGTGGTAATGGCAATTGCACATACTTCGCAAAAACAAAGACAAATAGGTGTAATATCTCTTTAGCAAGAATAAATAAAAATATATAAATAGATGATCTGAATCCAAATTCTAAACACGACCGGCAGATAAACAGAGTAATGTTTAGATCTATTTACGTAATGCTAATCTAGTTACGAATGTGCGTTAGGGTTGCCACGTACGCGACCTCTAATTAGATCCCTGGGATGGAACCCAACTGTTAGATATTCCTATTGATGGATTACATTTTGTGGGGGGCACGTTTCGGGATTAGCAAAGATATGTAAATAAATTATGTTGTATGTATAATATAATAGGGAGTAAATTCGTATTGCCTGAAGATTAGTATGTAGTAAGTTTCTTGTTTTATTCATATTTTTTAGGTGATTTAATATGGAATTATCATTAGAGTTTACATATTTGCCCGTGTGGTCGAGTGAACAACATAAATTGTTTATACATTTGAGTACAGTTAAAATTCTTTCTTTAGTATGTTAAAAACATATTAAAGAAAGAAAAAAAAACAAAACAACAAATATGACAACCCTAAATCCCACGTACACATGCACTTAACAATATTACACATATTTTCTAGGCCATTTTAAACAGTGTTTCGCCTGACGTCAAAGCCGAGAAGCCGGCCAAGTTCTAGAAAAAAATACGTAACACACACAATGTAGCGGCTTAATGAATTACCGCCCCGGGCTGCCGTGTGGGCGGTTCGGAACTTGTTTAGTCTTTTGATTGAATTGTCCAGACCCATACACGGCGGGCTTGAATGCTGGAATTTTAATGAGATTTCTGTGTTTGAATTTGGAATATAAAATTAAATGATTTTGAAAATTATTATACAGGGTTGATTTTTGAGTCGGAGCAGTAAGGGCGCTTGTGAATCCGAGACGTTCTAGGCGTAAATAAAGTTGCTACTTGCTACTGTGTTTTTCAAATTGGAATACGACAGCGACGGTTCCCTGCTGCTTGGTGGGTGAAATAGACAAGATGCTTGTACATATTCTCTACTACTTTAGCAAGCGAGAAACTCACCACCTAGTAAATAACAATTAAATATTAATACTTTTCCATGACTCAGAACTTGACTCGCAAACTTCCTGCATCCGTGTACTCAAATCCTTGGACATAAGTATAGATATCAATGTACTCACAAATGTCGGGCAAGGTTGTTATGAACGTTGTTGGTGATGACTATAATGTATTGTTATAGTTTGTTATTCGCCTCAAAAGAATGATAGTGTACTAAGAATGTGGAAGCGGTGCTGTCCTGAGCACGATTGTCAGTCTTAATCTGAAGCCTGTCCATCACTTCGCCACAAAAACGTGAATTCATAAATGTGAGACAACATTCGCAAAGCTTTTACCACGTTCGTATTTTCCCGAGCTGTGTCGGTTTTTTGACGCACCTGCCCCTCACATTTGTAAAAACATTTGGTCATGAACGAATATTCGTGCCAAAGTTAGGGAGGAAATGGAGTTCTTGATGGTTTTGCTGCTGTTTATGAACAGCCTTGATGATTACCATCAAACGTACTACTAGCTTGACTCGTCATTTATTTGCAAAAATAACTCAATGATTCATTCCCATATGTACAGTCAGCCACATAAGTAACTGAACAAATTCAAAATATTAAATCGTTTTTACACTTTTGTGTTCTTACCATTTTTTTCTCACTTCACAATAATGAAGTAAATGAAATTTACCATACCATACCAGCCCTGTATTATACACTGCCCACTGCTGAGCACGGGCCTCCTCTAGAACTGAGAGGGTTAAGGCCTTAGTCCACCACGCTGGCCTAGTGCGGGTTGGCATACTTCACATACCTTCGAAATGCAGAGAACTTCTCAAGTATGCAGGTTTCCTCACGATGTTTTCCTTCACCGTTAAAGCGAGCGATAATTCACAAAAAATACACACATAACTTTTTTAGAAATGTCAGAGCCGTTGGGTTTTGAACCTGCTGACATTCGTCTCGGCAGTCCGTTCCACTCCCAACTAGGCTATTGCCGCTTAATAAATTAAATGAAATTTATAATAATAATAATACCAGCCCTGTATTATATACTGCCCACTGCTGAGCACGGGCCTCCTCTACTACCGAGAGGGGTTAGGCCTTAGTCCACCACGCTGGCCTAGTGCGGATTGGCAGACTTCACATACCCTCGAAATTCCTATCGAGAGAATTCTCAGGTATGTAGGTTTCCTCACGATGTTTTCCTTCACCGTTAAAGCGAACGATAATTGATACACAATACACACATAACTTCGAAAAGTCAGAGGTGTGTGCCTTGGGTTTCGAACCTCCGGACATCGTCTCGGCAGACCGTTCCATTCCCAACTAGGCTATCGTCCACTGAAATTTACTTTACTTTATATACAGAAAAAAAGTTTAAGTTCAATTTAAACATAACGCGTATAAACGATTTGAAATTATGAATCTGTTCAGCTACTTATGTGGCTGACTGTAAGTACCTAAAATAGTCAAATTTATACTAAAATAGAAAATATCACAATAAAGGTCTTAAACTGTTGTATCAAAATCACGAAATGATTCAATCAATAGGTTTGCGAATTAAATATGTAAAATGCGTCCATGAATGGCAGCCCGCTACAATAGAGACCCCGGTTGCCCTCAATGGGACTCGCTGTGGAGAGAAATTGTTAAGTTTTCTCTGTATCAGATGCTTGTGGACTGTGACCCCGTGAATTTATAAAATTTTTGGCTTAGATATTAATTTAGTAATACGGTCCTCCTGTAAAATAATTCTTCTTTAGTGTAATTCGTAATCATTCTTCTAGAATCTAATTCTTCTTTTAAAGGTTACAAGACCGGTTTTGAGGCCAAGCTGTCTTGTTTATTTGCTTTAAAATTAAATTAGGAAGACACACATGTTTGTCCAATAGCAGCAGGGGCAAAATGAATTAATTTACGGATGCAAAGCCAATTTCCAATCCATGATGATAAGTTACTCTATAGTCCTTATTACACTATTAACAGGATGCTTTCATTGCAAGGGTCGGCATCGTTCGAACCCTACAAGAAAAATCAAATACCTGCCAGTTTTAGATCGTACCAACATCAAAGTTCAATCACCATGCAGCAATCAAACCTCTTACAAACTGTTTTTTTTTTCGTTTTGTTTTCCATGTCCGTCGTCCTCGACACGGCACTGACCCGCTCGATTCATTCACCGACCAATATCAGTATTCACGGCTATTTACTAAAAACAATTAAGCTTTTTCTATGTTTTCTTTTTTCATCCAACACGTAAACTGAAGCGTTCCAATTAATTTGAAGGTTGAGTTTTTTTAAGCTATTCTAATTTATTTGGAAAACGCTTGCAGTATTTGCGAGTGTAGCGTGCTTGTTGTGTATCCTTAAGATTTTTGAAGTATCGTTAAAAATACAATCATTATTCTAAATTCATTTATCAAGTATAACGTAATTTCAATCATATTTTACACGAAATATTGGTCCTGATACATAGTCAACATAATATAAATACGTTGGGAACGTCACAGTCCCCTGTACCATTTGCCCGGTCCCCCACAAGAGCGATTTTACACGTCCGTCGTCATTAGGTGTAATTGCCTCTGCCGTAATAAACCAACTCTTATCTTGGATCCTTTTACTCATCCTTTAGGATCGTATTTACTATTTTCCGGAGCTTTTGCTGTTTTTCTAGTCATTACAACTTGATTATGTTAGTACTGAAACTGCATGATGAATACTCATTTTATTCAATCTGACATTATTTGAATCCATGGCTTTTCTATAATTGATATCTATCGGATAGATTGTATAATATTTGGATACTTAGATTAATAAGTAGGATCAGATCATTTTGAGTGAAATCTGGTTCAAAGATTATGGATTGAACTTACCACAGATTGAACGTCTAATTTTTGTTTATTTATTTTATTAGTTTCATCAATGGTCTACTAAGAACGTCAACACACTATCGTTACTTCAAACGACGTTAGCTTTTAATATCTATTCAAGAATTAATTAACACTTTCAGAACCTCGGCAATGTTATAAAAAAATAAAAAAAATAAAAAAAAAAACATTTATTGATCAAGTAGGCTTATAAAAAAGCACTTATGACAAGTCATGACAAGGTAGAGACAATAACAAAGGTACATATACCAATTAAATAATTTAAAGTACCTAGATTAAATAATGAACAACCAGCACGGGCTGATAGGTACAGAGGACACGGACATTGGGGACGGGAATAGGGCTAGGTAAGGAGAAGTGGAGCTGATATAAAAGAAAGGGAAGGAGTATCTTTACATTACGAGGAAAGGAAACGCCACGGTCCTCGCCGGCGAGGATAAAAAGGTCCTAGCCTAGCTAACCTACCAGCCTTTCACTAGCTACCTAAGCGATGACGACCCGAAGAAGAAAGGCAGAAAGAAACTCCGGGCTTAATTTTTTCGTCATCAATTGTCATGATTTTCTTCATTGTTTTTCAAATGTATATTTGACAGTATTATTATTACACAGGTTAATGTATGCATGGATGTAGCCCTAAGATATAAATAAAATATTATTTGGAAGCAACCAAATAAAAATATATTGGCGTTCATGAAATAATAAAGAATCAGACAGCGCGTTGACCTCCATCCCGTTTTCTTTTTTCTTTTATTCTGTGTGGAGCAGTTTAGCCTCTCTAACAAAGCCGGTAAAAAGAAATCTAAAGAATATTAAAATAAAGTCGCATTCAGTTCGCAGCACTGTTGTCACGTTTTACTTTTTAGGACTAACTCGGTTTAATATAAAGCCGGATGAATACTAACGCAACGCTAGAAGATTTAATTTTGCCAAGAGTTGAATCACGGCAAAATTTGCTCCCGATGGTTATGTATCCGCTTTTACTCCCAATTCGTCTAGATTCACTATATCCCCGTAAATTTGACCGTACATGTTTGTATATAAATAATGAATTAAAAAAAACTCTACCTAGCTGTTACTTCAGAATAATTCACATGGTCAATGTCTTCTCGTGATAGTCGTCGCGTCGTATCAATGATATCCTCTGGAATTATGAAGATAGCTACAAATGGTGTTATAATATACAAATTTTACATTGATTGACTTCGAATTATCTTTTTGCATTCTCGGATGATGAAATAAAATATTCGGTTTCTATTGGCTTTGTATATTTTTATGACTGTAATTAATTAAAGATTTTAGATCCTACGATCAATAAAAAACATAATCCTATTTCGCGCTATCCAGTAAAAACTGTGCCACCAAACAATCGTAACCC
Organism: Sphinx pinastri; assembly: GCA_947568825.1. NCBI lineage: Eukaryota > Metazoa > Arthropoda > Insecta > Lepidoptera > Sphingidae > Sphinx > Sphinx pinastri. Next base: position 3,031,901 of record OX387617.1, read on the forward strand.
ATAAAAATAAAAATACTTAACAATAGTTCGAACACCATAACCCTTCCCTATTAAATCCACACGTTATTTACTCTTCCAGATCCATTTACTTTTAATACCAACATGTAACGGTTTTCGGCTCGAAAATTGTATTGTTCGCCGTAAAGCCTTCGTTCCATTATACAAATAAAAACCCCCAACAATAGGTTGGGGGTTTTTATTTGTATAATGGAAAAGTGAGTGGATATACTGTTAATTGTTTCTCTGATGATTGAATTTCGGCTACCTGTGTATTTTAAGACTATGACGTGCTTTATTTATTCAAACTTTATAAAAATATCAAGTTTTCGTTTATATTCAAGCTTTATGAACCGCATGGATATCAGTGATATTACAAGTTTTCTTAGGAAGTATTTTCTTCTGTTCCAGCGAGTAGTAAACAAGCCATCGCCGCACCCCAGTCAGAAGAATTACTGCACATAACCCCAGAATTAGAAGTGACGGGCAGCCAGGAACCCCGCCAATCGGAACGACAGAGTCGGGCCATGTATTATACCAAAACCCCACTATTCACAACCCCAACGCCAGTCATTAACGTGACCGCAAACAACCAGACAGACAAAGAAATTGACGCTGTAGTAGCGCCGAATATAACATTACCAAATAACACAGAGACCGCGCATTCATCAGTGGAATGGACAGCGGTCGACGATGCGGAAGTATCAGTGAATACCACTAGCCTAATCTCAACCCAACCGTCACCAACATTGACGAATGTTACGGAATCACAAAACGTCACGTTCGCCGCCAAAAAACGGAATCTGACTAGGCTTGATTTCGTAAAAGATGATACCAGCTTGGAAGGAGTGGCTGAAAGCCGGATTGTGACAGAAAAACCACTTTCATTAGAGACGACGTTTCTCCAAACGCGGATACCGCCGAACATAGAATCTTCTAGAAGAGTGAAGGACCCAGCCGAAGGAGGGATGGACACTGGAGCGATAGCTGCTATTGCTTTTGGAGGAGTTGGGTTAGCTGCTTTGGCTGGAAGCGTGGCGTTCGTGATGTATAGGCGGCGGTACCTAAACAAGCCTCAAACTTTGAATGACAAATGCTCGAATCCAGATTCGAGCGGATACCTTGACGATAGTACTATAAGGGTGAGTATATACGTATCATTTTAACGAAGCCCTCAGATGTACGTAGCTTTACAGTCAAGTAAAGTTACCTCGTTTATTGATGCAGCACGTGGCGCGGTTGTGTCTGTGTGACCCAATCACAAATAAAGTTGCATGCAATTCGATTACTGAACTGCAGAATGCAGATGTCTAGTGCGGTTATGTAAACCAAATGCAGTTTGTCAGGCAACAGCAATGTCCTCGCTTGGTATATGGGAATATGACATAACTTTTACAACTTAAGACCTAAATCTGGACGGTTTCTAACCTTAACATAATCAGTCCATTGAAGTGCCATAGCGGAATCCATACCTTCTTTGGAAATCACGTAAAAAGTAACAGGCATATTTTTTTGCTTATTACTACTGTTGTACTATTCATTTAATACTAGTTTCTTAAACACCATGAACTTGTTTGATATAGAACCAATAGGAGTTTTCATATATAGGATTCCAATGCCATTATTATAATATATTCCATTTCAATTCCAGGACAACTCCGAAGAGATGTACAGTCTGGACAACGACTCGTTCCTCAACTCTCTGGAGGCTATGACCATACAGAACTACTGGACTGACACCGTCAAACACACCAAATTATAATGGTTTATGACCACGCATAGACTTTGCTTCCATGACCATTTATTAGAGGTGCACCTCTACTGAGGGATATTATATTGACAAAAAGACTTAAGTTTGATGAAGGATACAGTAGTGCGAAGGCCTAAGTACTTATAAGGCAAAGGGAAAAGAATTTTAGCGTAAAAAGAATATGATTGAAAATTGATTTAAAATATAACACCTTTAATTAATATAATGAAAATGCTACGTATGACAATAGCATCAGTTCGAAATGTGAAAATGTAAAATATTAATATGCATAGAGAACAGACTGTACCGAGGTCAATTGTTTCATGGCGAAACATGGTGGTCTATTTACAGCCAATGTCGTAATTTATTATTTATCGTAACAAAAATGGAACTAAATTAATGTAGGTAAGACTTTAATGGCGGTTAAGTGGGTAATATTTTTTATAAAATATTACAAATTTTAATGGTGCCAGTTACATTTTGCATAATAATTGTTTTTGCTTCTATCTATTATTAATTTGGAAAAAAATATGTTAGTAGTACATATTATTCTGTATTACTTCGTAATTTTTTTTCATTTTGATTTTCTTAATCTCATTAAATTATTTCACCGTAATATTTTTAACAAATAACAACTAATAAATATTTCATACAATGAATGAATGCTAGCGTCCATTCAATTTATTGTATTGAAAGTTAAGTGTTAATTTCTCACATTACACCACAAAATATACTCAAATGAAAATCAAATTTGAACAATGAAAAATTGCTTGCATATGTATAAGAACTTGGCATTCCCACTACCGTATATAAGAATATCGATGCCAGTTTTTACCTTCGCTTTGCCTGAAAAATCAAGAAATAGTGATAAATGTGTTGAAATCGTTACGGACTTATAATATCGATAGATATCAACAGAATCGCATAATGGGAATTGTGCATGGAAATGCATAGAGTTATAGGTTAACATAATATATTTTATTAAATAGATGTGATTTTCTATTCATAATAACGGCTAATACACTTACAAGTGTAAACATTGTAAATAAACACTGTTGTGATAATCTTATATTAATTAGACAATGCCGCGAGTGATTTTACTATAAGTTGTTTTAAGACTTGGTTATTTTTTTATTTATGAAACTAATGGGAGATTGTTGTATTTCTTTTTCAATTAAACTGCACTTACGATATTTGTATTTTTTTCTTTTTAACCTTTGATTAATTATGTACCTAGATAGACACTGAACGTTTCAAACGCGTCGAAAAAAATAGAGGTCAACTGTTGCCCGCTAAATGAGTTCGAGTGAATTATTTTTTGTTGTTTTTCATGGATATAATTATCTCCCCGTTTTAATAGAAACCATGTAATAACTGGTATCATTATGCGCGCACACAAGGATACGCAGAATGATGCAGCGATAGCGTATGACACAGCTGTCACGCATACTAGCTTAAGAAAAGTTGGCCTGTTTGTTTTAGTTTCATTGCAGCGCGTCATTCTATCTAGGTATATAATTAATCAAAGTTTTTAACTTTTATATTTCTATGGAAACAATTTCTGTCTATTAAAGGTGTATATTTAAATAAATACATTTATTATGGGTATATCACCTTTGGAAGTTGGTTGAAATGAAGCGTGCCAGGATATTTGCATGTAAATTAGGCAATACCTAAATAGTTGGCTCTGTTATTATAACTGTGCTAATAATTATGTTATTTACTACATTTTATTTTCAAAATTATTTCATATCATAATAGAAACTAATAAGTTTTTGGCTACCATCGGAACGATACATATTAGAACTTATTCCACAGTATAATATTATGTACATAGTATGTAGGTCAAAGATAACTTTTCTATACGAGATCATAATATCATTGCCAAATTGAAAAATCTTTGAATATAATAAACATAAATATATTCTATATTACATGCCAAGTATTTTTTGTATTTTTTTGTAGATTGTTCTTTTAAACTCATCATATTATACCTTGTTTTAAAAATAATTTTCTGTGCAAACATAGATACAAGTTTTTTAATTATTTTTTTTTGTGTACCTAGTGATTGATGTTTGAGTAATTTAATTATTTTAATAGTTTGAAAATTAAAAAAATTAAAGACTTATCATGCATTCTTTTTTGAAAATTGTCAACGTTCTGATAGTGGTTTCTTTAATATGTCTGATATGAGTTGCTCCGCAAAATTAGTAGAGTGAAATGACCAAAGATTGGCATTATCACTTTTTCAAATGAATGTTGACTATAGATAAAAAAATTGTATCGTGTGTCAACTTCTATCACTATCATGTTGAGCCCTGGTGGCAAAAATCGAGTGACCCCCCATCACAAAAGCATATTCTCTATGATTTTTAGTTCAGTACCTTTAGATCTAACAATAGTGTACAGTTAAGAGTGTGATCTCAATAGATATGAAATATTTTGTCACTCAATAATATAACAATGTACCATAGGATTTTTTAGAACTTAAACATAAATAATATACTGCCCATCGGTAATGTCTATGGACTTTTATGGATAGCGCGCAGTATTTCTGTCCTTGTCGCAGTTGTCCACTTGACAATGTACTTTGACGTGTGACGCCATAAAACAGGTTCACAGATATTTCCTACGGGGTGTATGATATTTTTACATCACCGGCTAATAATGTATTGGAAATAATAACAGATAATTTTCATTTTTTTTTTATTGAATTTCTGTAAAAAAAAATTAACCTTTTTGTTACTGCAGTTCTTCTATTTTTTTAGAAGAAAATATAAAACACGCGATTGTGATTGACTGTTATTTATTCTTCGCCAAGCATAAAATTATATTTATGACTCAGAAAATCCGTCACTTATATACACTTGTGTAAAGTTAACAATGGGTACTTGTATCAATTCATAAAATAGCTTGCCATTTGATACTCCAATATTATAAGCCGGTGACAATGGTTCGTATGTTTTAACTATTCACGTTTGATTGTGATTCGTCGTCCGTCCATCGGTTGAATTATTTTTTAAAGTTTCTATTTGTTAATTTTGTCCTGATTAATTTTACGTCTGCGTTTTTCGAGATTTGTGCTAAATAAAATTATTTGTCAAGACAGTGGATTGTTAAAATTTACATGATTTGTTTTCATCGAAATATATTTACCTATTTCGTTTTACAAAATGCTTGTTAAAATCAGCTTAAATACAAAATACTAAAATTCGAATCAAAAAAATGTTATAAAACTCCACATTTCGATAATTATTGATATTGTTGGTCAAGTCTATTTCACTGTCTTGACATTTTGAATGCTTTGTTTGTATATAAAAATCATATCATCCGGTAAATAATTAAAAATATTTAAGATTATTGACTTGTTGGCAGGAACGGCATAATACAAGAGATTTATGACGCATTAAGAAAACTAAAATTGATTATTACTTTTTGTTGTAATATACGCTTTGACTTTTCAAAAGAAAAATAATACTTACGTGGATTTAACCGAACACATAATCTACTTAGTACATAGGATCTCTTAAATACAATAAGTGGCAAATATGTATTATCTAGGAAAGTATACAAGGACATTGACTTAATATACGAATAGTATATCGATTTGGTGTAAGCATTGATGTATTAAAAAACCCTACGTCAATGGGTGTAAGACTTACTTTAAATAAGGTTGTAAGTTCTGAAACTTCGTTATTAGTGACAAGTCATTTACGGTACAAATATTTGCGGAACTTACAAACATTTGCCCCAATATAGAAATTCGTTCCAATGCCGTTCGTTTCTCATATCTATCCATAAAGATTGAAAAATTTTGCTGCCATTTATAATAAATTCCTGTAAACGATGTGTAATCAAATAGACGGTGGAATTGTCCCATAATATCATTTACTTAAAAATATTTGCGATATGCAAAAAAAAATTTTTGTAAATATTTGTTGCGAGTTTGACAACAAATGTGTCACATTTAAATATTAACACACATAGGTGTCAATGCCAGTGATTATTGTGACAAATATTTATATGCCGATTCAAAAATCCATAGCCTTATTTAATATAGTGAATGGTACCTACACTAGACTATATTGTTTTTTTTTTCGGTCACGAATAGGTTATTTTATCAAGTTATCTATTATAAAAATGTATTTTTTACATTTTTTTGTAAAAAAGGATGTCAATATTTTTATTATTTCCATGTTGTGAATATTATTTTCGTACACTTCAAACAAAAAATTGTAAACAGTTGCCATAAATTAGGCATGATGTGAATGTAAATAAATTATTTTATTCCAAATCAATGTATTTAATTGTACCTATTTTAAGTATATGATATACAGAACAAAGATGAAACTTAATATTGTGTATAGTACCTAGAGATAAACTAATTTCATTATAATATCTATTCAATTGCGAAATGAATAATAATTGTAATCTAGAATAATTAAATTTATTTTTATTTGTGAAATTTGTATCATTTTAAAAGCATATTCAAACACACTAAGGCCCGTATTCACAAACGATACTTAGCTAAGGACAGCGCAATGCTATGATAATAAGGCCCGTATTCACAAACGATACTTAGCTAAGGACAGCTCAATGCTATGATAATAAGGCCCGTATTCACAAACGATACTTAGCTAAGGACAGCTCAATGCTATGATAATAAGTCTGTTTTCGTTAACATTACTTGCATAAGTATAGAAGTAACACTGGCAAGCCATTCATTTCATAAACGATACTCAAGGGACTCTTTGCTGTGCGTTCCCATAGCATTGTGATTGGTTTATATTGTAATGAAACTTCCTCGAGTAGATTGACAGAAAACATCAAAAATTGACTTTGAAATTTCAATTTTGATGGAAATTATCGGAAATTATCAATAGGTATTAAAAATGACACGGATTTCAAATAGTAAAAATACATTACATACATGCGCCATCACCGATAAATTCCTGGTAGAAGCCACAATACGAAAGAAGGAGACAACTTGTAAATTTTTTAGTTAAAATAATATTATGTTCGCATTTGCATTATGGACACAAGTTTCGCGCCTTTAATGAGTAAAAATCTCCTAAAATGTGGTAAGTATGATGTTTTCCAGTTTGTTTCCTGGTTATATATATTACAATAATATAAAATGATAAGACGAATAACACAAGTTGATTTCTTTTAGTTCAAAGAAGTTACCATATTTTACTTTTTTTTTTTTTTTTTTTATTTTATTAGGATCAATGAACAGTATCACAAGTATATTAATACAAAATTAAATACAAATACTTAAATTAACTGTGACACCCACATTATTGACCACAGATTTTTTAATTTACTATACATTATGTTGAGAAAAAGAAGATTTTAAACATTTAAAAAAAAAAATAACGCTGTATGACGCATTTAATGTAGTAAGTTTTAAATAGGTATAATTTACTATTCATATAAAATCCATTCTAATGGGTGCATAGAATCAATATTAATAAAACAATAAAACTAATAAGCTTGACCTATTAAACCCACATATTATCTTTAGTTTGTTTTTTTCAAAATTAACAATAACTATACGGAATACGTAGGTACTATACCTTAGTACTATAAAATTTGAGTCACACAGTGTAATGTGTAAAGCATTATTAAACAATACATAACTCTAAACATAAAAATACATGATAGATAAATATGCCTATAAATAACTATTTATGTTGCCACAAAATCGTTACGATTGGCCTCAAGCAGCAGGTCCAATACTGTGCGCTTAAAACTTGACTTACGGTCGTTAAATATATCTAAACAGTTACATATATCATTAAATGTCTTAGTCATACGATAAAGAGGTGATCGTTGACCTGACTTCGTACGACAAGCAGTCATAGCAAAGGTTTTATGACTAATGGAGGCGCGTGGATGCGATCTAAATGGCACCTTTAAGCGGAGTCCACTGATCAGATCTGGGCAATCATAACGATTCCGGCATAAATCAAACAGAAGCATAATATCTAGTTGTTGTCTCCTAGATTTTAAATCTAGCAATTTATATTTTTCCAACAATTTATAATAGGGTACAGTACTACGATGTAACTTAAAATGTACACACCGTAAGAACTTTTTTTGAACTCTTTCAATGTCTTTAGTATAACAACTATATAGTGGATTCCACACTGGGACGGCGTATTCTAATTGCGAACGAATTATTGACTTGTACAGAAAAAGATATGTTTGTTCATTTCTAAAGTTACAAGAGGATCTAATCACAAAATTGTACATTTTAAAACCACGGGATATTATACTTTTAACGTGGGTATCCAAGATTAGTTTACTATCTAAAATTATACCGAGATCTTTTATTACTTTAACTTTATCAAGGTCGGTATTACAAAGAGCATATGTGTAATTACTTATGCTCCTTTTCCGTGAAAAAACAATGGATTTACATTTATTTACGCTAAGCACTAATTTATTTTTTGTACAATATGCCGAGAATCTATCTAAATCAGATTGAAATTCTAAATGGTCTTGATATGTGTTAATAACGTGGTAAACTTTTAAATCGTCGGCATATAACAAGAACTTACAAAATTTAAAGCAACAGTTAATATCATTAATATATAAGGTAAACAGCAATGGACCTAATATAGATCCTTGTGGAACACCGGATGTTATTGGGTGCACATCTGATTCATAACCTTTGACTGATACTTTTTGAGTACGGTTAGTTATATAGGACTTGAACCATCGCAACAAATTACCTCGAATACCATTAAATGCAATCTTATCTAGAAGGATTTTATGGTCCACTCTGTCAAAGGCTTTTCGAAAATCAGTATATACACTATCGGTTTGTTTATTCTTATCTAAGCTATTAAAAATTTCTGTTGTATAGACTAATAAATTTGTGATTGTTGAGCGACGTCGTACAAAACCGTGTTGTTGCGGAATAATGATACTATGTAGACAGGGGTACAACGCATTATGTATGAGTCTCTCAAAGAGTTTTGACAAAGTGGATAAGATTGAAATAGGACGATAATTTTCTACGTCTTTCTTTGATCCTCCTTTATGAACCGGGACTATGCGCGCCATTTTCCAAATTTGGGGGCAGATACCAACTTTTAAGCATAAGTTAAAAATGTAGTGAATCGGATGACAAACCGATTTTGCAGTACGATTCCAAAAGTATGGAGGAATATTATCAATACCAGCCCCTTTGGTTGGGTCCAACCTTTTCAATTCGGTCTCGACATTGTTTATTGTTAAGTGAATGTCATTTATTACTAAATCTGACGCTGGATTATTAACAATTGATATATTACGAGTATCATAATCTTCTGTAAGAGAAGAGGGCTCAAATACTGATTGAAAGTAATTAGAAAAAAGATTGCACACCCCTGCTGGATCATTAGCTACCTGTTTTTTGAAATGCATACGAGCTGGGATATCACTGTTTTTTTTCCTATTTGTGATATAGGTCCAGAAATATTTTACATTGGTTTTAATACTATTCTCGACTTTGTTAATATATTTTTTATAACATATTTCCGAAAGAATCTTGAGTCTATTTCTATATATGGAGTAGACCTCAAAATCAGATAGATTTTTGAATTTTTTCCATTTTATCCATGCTTTCTTTTTATCTTTATAGATATGTCTTAAAGCCGAGTTAAACCATATGGGGAAACTATCCCTACTTATTATTTTAGTTGGAATATTTTTATGTATTATGCCATATACCGTCTCATAGAAAACATTAACAGCAAGGTCAGGTGATTTACCTTTAAGAAGCAAATTCCAATCCACATTAGATATATCATTGTTAACTAATTGATAATCCGCTTTAGCAAAACAGTATTTCATTAGTGTTTTATTATTCATATACTTAATATTACGTTCGATGGGTACCATCACATAAAAGGTAGGATGAAGATCGTCTAAAGGTACTAAGGACATAGGCGCATGAAATAGTTCACATACAATTTCATTAGAAATAAAGAGATCTAATATTTTGTTAGTCCTATTCTTAATATGATTAAATTGATAACTATTTGTAGATAATAGAAAGTCAATTAATAAATTACCAGTCCGGGAAGCGGAATTAACTATTGAAGGTTGCATAGACGTTTCATTTTTACACCAATCTAATGAGGGTATATTAAAATCGCCAATAATGAAGATCGAACTATCCGTGGTGTTCCCAAATACACCGTGTAAATAATTGAAATAGGACAGGTATATATCCTCATTCAGATTTGGTGGTATATAAACGGCACTAATAACATACATATTAGAACCGTATTCTAGTTGGATTGTGACATAATCAATAATTGCGGCGGGGACAAGTGTACGCTCTAGGGGGGTCTGAGGCTCGGGGGTAACAATGCGCGTTCGCATACTTGTTGCGATTGAGCGCTGCACAGCTATGAGTACCCCTCCACCATCCCGTTTCCCAGTGGTTTGACGGTCCCTATCACAACGGAACAACACGTAGCGAGAGTCTAGTACTTCATTATCAAAAATATCTTCAGTTAACCACGTCTCCGTCAATATGATTATGTCATAAGAATGTAGTAACGTATTCATGAACAAAGTGTGTAATTTTGTTCTTAACCCACGACAATTTTGATAATATACGGTAATAACGCTATCATTATCCATTATAACCATTAACTACAAACAGTAATGACCATACTAATATTATGATTATGGTAGTGTGTAAGTACAACCCGATATAAAAGTAAACACTAAGTTGTTCAAAGATGAGTTCAAATACGAATAAAATTATCGCAATGTGATGTATAAAATGAGGCACTGCCACCGCCGCAGTATACCGTCGTATAGCATATATAAAAAAGCAAAAATAATATACCATAGTTGGCGTGCATATCAGGGTACCGTAAGCAATTATTAACTGCCGAACCAGTGTGAATCCACAAACAAGAAGTACCAACTTAATAATATTAATAATATGGCGCCATGCCAATTTACATTTTTTAAACTTATATAATAATACATATAATTGATACAGATAGTGAGAATCTGTCTTAATTGTATAGGTTTCCTGTAGGGTAGTCGATGTAATTGGTATCTTAACACAACCTATTAAAGCACAGAGAATATAATAATGGACATTAATTAAGGCACACATTCTGTACTCACTGTACGAATACCAAATTATGTTGTTGTCTGTCCTAGAGCTATACACAACTAGATCCACATAATAGGCGTTATAAATGATAATTATATCATTATTAATGATTTGAAGAGTTATGCCATATGAATAAACAACACTTCACTTAATTTTGTTGGAAATATCTTGCGAGCTACGTATCACCAGCACCGGGGAAATGTCCGACTTGCGCATAAGAATATTGCCGTGCTTGACCCAAACATACTTACTTTTTACTTCTTCAGAGAGGGAATTAATCGTGGCTTTGATGCGGGAACGGCCTATTATTGAAGATACCGTACGCATGCTCAAAATATAGAGCCAAAGAAGAAGGCTTGGGATAAACTAACAATAGCTTATAATGCACAGTCGTATGTTACACCCAGGGACAATGTACAGTTGAAAAGATGTTGGGAAAATATAAAACTTATAGAAAGAAGGAGCTCTCTCAAGAGTCAATGAGTATGATGCGTATAGAAAAAATATTAGATTATAAAAACAGCTCCATGCTTTACAATTAAAAAAAAATGGAAATAAAACGATAAAAAATACATCTTGAAAATTTAAATATATTTCGACGGTTAACGGCCAAAACGTCGTAAGCGACATTTTTTACGAAATAGAGTTATATATACCGTTAGAATCGGCTTTTTTTTCTCCGTCGTTTGGTCTAAGTTTCATGACGCTACAAGAATTTTTTTGTCGCTTAAGCGGGCACAAATTTAGGGCAATACCATTAAATTTGTCGTCGTAAACGACGGACTTATTTGTGTTTTTTTTTATTATGGTAGTTGGACGAAAACAGTTCTTCAAAATTGACAGTTATGCTATTTAGGCTTTATGTAAAATATTGTTTCTTGCACGTTAACCTGTTTGGGCTGGAAACATTTTTTACAAATAAATAGATTACTCCAATTTTGCTTACATATTCTTGGTCTAAATTTCTGCTTAGGACATTAGGTATCATTCTTAGAAAAAAATAATTTTCATTTAATACGTTTAGACCGAATTTTCAAGACTTTATTTGGCGTTTAGTCCTTTTTTTTCGAGTCCCTATGTCAATTATCCATGACGCTTAATATAAATCGCTCAAACAAACCTCACCGAAAATATTGTCGCTTATCCTTTTTTTTCCCCCCGATAAATTTTAACAGAATGGTGGTTAGATAAAAAGGTAAAACGAAAATTAATAGTTAACCCAATTCGAATAAATCTAATCGTGAAGAATTTGGCGATTGGCTTGTCCAACAAAAATGAAACTCTTGCACTCGTTTGAATCAAATGGGGTTATAGTTGAACAGCGAACATCCAGTGCTCACACGATTACGGCATAAGCACCACATGTGCGCGTGAGTCATTTTGGCACGCGGTCTTGTGTCTACGTAAATTGTTAAAAAGGTAAGTTCATAGTTTGTCTTATTGATAATAATTGTATGTAAGTATTGCCATTTATTTATTTAGATATAAATCACACATAATGTCAATATGAGTGGTTAAATGCGTATACGCTATATTAGTTTTTGAATGCTTCATTTGTTAGGTAGCTTTGCTATGCTTTGATTTGGTTGTGATCATCATTATTTTAGCTAGAAAACGAAATATAAGTGTATGTATACTGTATCTTTAGAACAGGTGGTAACAGGTAGCGCAACTTGATGAAGACTAAGATTACTCCATGTTCAGGGGATCACGACCCTCAGCACTGAGGAAAACGATGCAAGGAGGAGGAGGAGATACAATTTTCCTCTGTTACTGTAACGATTTTATTGAGATAAAAAACATTCTGCTAGGAAGCTTATTCACTCATTTTGAACGCTTTAGTGTATTGGTGATGTAATGCCATTATTGTATTGCGGTACAACTCTCATGCTCAGCACTCGGATTCGATTCCTGGGTCGAGTAAAATAATATTTTGATTTTATGCTCAGTATCAGCCTGGTAAATGGCAATTGACTGGCCCCCTATTACATGGGACCTAACATAGCTGGGTGAAAAATTGCTGTGAGAACACCTCTGCCTACTTTCGAATGTAAGTAAGTATGTATACTATTGTATATGTGCATATATACCTCGCTATTACATAGTATTAGTGACGTCTTGAAAAACACTTGATTAGTAATTGGTAGATTGTTAGGACACCCTATCTTCTAGTCCTGGAGAGCATCCTTGATGTTTCAGCACTTGTTAGATTGTGATATTGTACCTATTATATAATACTATACAATATTATATAGACAAAATAAACCCCGACACAAAAATCTCTAAAAAGTAAAATAATAAAAGTGTCTTTGTCGTTAAGTACCTAGTAATATTTTGACACAAGCATTGTCGCGTCGGGGGACTGCTAAAGAAGTATTTTCGTCTCCCTAGTCCTGAATTCGGTCCCCCGACGTGAAGACGCTTAGCTCAAACTATTACTAGGTACTTAAACGACAAAGACACTTTTATTATTTTACTGTTTTAAGATTTTTGTGTCGGGGGTTATTTTAATTTTTATTTCAAACTTTTTAAATTACTTTATTCTCCATCATGGGGCCTTGATAATCAACTATCTAACACCTACTCGATGAGACCATCCTTATGAGACCAAACACGCTATATCTGCTATAAGTTGCTAAGGAGTTGGGTATCCCGCAGAATACTTGATGCTGCAGCATCAGGTCATGTTTAAAAATATTGCCGAAGTCACAGTACACCAAATTTAAATTTAATCGGGCTTTTTAAATTGGAAACGAGCAGATAATCTTCAAACGCCTGAACAGATCTTCATAAATTATAGCTAAGAACCATCGTGATCATATCAGCTTTCAAACAAAAAAAAACCGCGTCTAGATTGGTCTATTCGTTTGAGAGCTACGATGCGCCAGACAGACATACAGATACACATCCTAAACTTATAACAACCCGCTATTGTGTCGGGGGTTAAAAATTTAAGTACTTAAATCATAATGTATCGCTTTGGATAGTTATCTGTAGTAGTATTAATATAGGTATATACCTAATTAGTTTAGTTACATACACCCATTTAGTACGTAAACCCATAGAGTATAGATGTTGCGCGACTTCATCCGCGTGAAAGACATTTCACGGTGTAAAAATCCTACTGTGTACTTTTCACTGTAGCTATCCATAGCGTTATCGGTACGACGCCATCAACATCACTGCCTCGGTGGCGTAGTTGTATTACGGTACGACTGCAATGCTGAGGTCTCGGGTTCGATCCCCGGGTCGGGCAGTGATATTGGACTTTTCTATTTAGTATCAGCCCGGACTCTGGAATTTGTGCCCGATATGGCGATAGGCTCGCCCCCTATCACATCATGGGACGGAATACGCTCGGCGAAAAGTGGGTGCACTAGTTGCGCCTCTGCCTACCCCTTCCGGGATGAAAGGCGTGAGTATGCGTATGCCATCAACATCAATTACTATACTCAGATAAAAAAAAACAAATATTGCCTACGAGTGCAATTAACCATGATTAAAAGTAGCATAACATACGCTAATCTGATATGGTCTATGTCTGTGCCATATATTATGTAAATCCATTCAGCAGTTTGTGTTTATTTCTCACAAGCATCCAAATTCATACAAACTTTCGCATTAATATTAATAATTATTATTATATTATAGTAAGACAAGATTTTTCCGTTTCAGGCAGCCCATTTTGTCTCAAAAACATCGTGCATCGGACATTATCGGCAAACCATTACATAAATCAAACATATGCCTCCATACTCGAAGAAAACTTTATTTCGATAATCTAGAGAAAATAAAGACTGATTTAAGAAAAACAATATTTTTTTTATATCCCTGGTCTCTGGGTGTAGATCCTATGGAATTATGGTTATTTTATAAGAAAATCACACAAAGTGCTTTCTTGTTTTTTAAGGAGCTGAATGTAAGTTTTATAAACTGTTCATTTATTACAATTTCCCTGTCTGTTTGTCACTACCCAAGAGTCGGTTATATGATATTTCGTGCTACTTGATAAACAAAAAAACTCACAGTATGCTCTTTTTCCATCATTTAAACAAAATGAAAAAGGCAGTAACATCATTTAGGCTGGAAGAGGATCAGTGAGTTGTTTCATTTACGACGTTCTTCCTGTTAGTAAAATCAGGTACATTTGAGGGTAAGCGACAGTAAATAGTGTTAAAACGGTGATTTATATTAATTTAACAATGCAGTTTTGAAGAAAACCATTTAAAAGCTATTTGGTTAAAATTTTAAACTTTTGGAATCAAAGGAAAAATTTATATGATTTTTTTTCGGTTATTTTCAACTTTAAACCACTCTCCTGTAAAATTTGTAAAGTGGCGGTTATCCCCTTTTGGCCGTTAACCGTCGATTTGTTTTATTTTATCCGACCAAATTAACTAAAAATGCTGTGTTTAAATTATCTCCTATATCGGAGCGCCTCTGTATGTAGGTATTTTATAATTTATAATATTATTATCATTTATATTTTCGATAATGATGCCATTGGATGTACTAATCTAAACTATCTTTCACTAATAGGAAGCTACATTACTCCTGAGTGCTATAGGCTACTTTTTATGCCGGGAAAATATTTTTATCCCGGAACAACTTATTCATGCGGGTGAAGCCGCGAGCAATACTAGTATGGTATAAAATCGAAGTTGCTACAATCACATGGCACGTTGTTATGAGACTCGTAGCCAACTTTTTGGTCAAACAAGGATCAAATCCTCTTCGACTCCCCTATTGTACGTTCTACTGTGTTTCTAGTTTTTATGATAGCTTTATTGTAATTTTCTTTGGAAATATTGCCTGGTTGTGATACTGTGAGATTTGAAAATCTCGATCACTTTTCTAGTATTATTCATTCTCTGTAGGTCTCTTTCAAGGATATAATCATCAAATTCTTTTTCGCTACTGCAGTCCATCGCAAGTTAACGGATCAAATCAAGAAAATCACACGAATTTACAAACCTAACTTACGTGGTCTGTAAAACCCGGTGCTAGATTGACGTTTGTGTTGATTTGTCACACTATGCGTTGCGTAAAATAGCTCGCGAGCTCCTTTTGCTGTGCGTTCATTTTCCTAAATGCATACTGTCATTCGTCCCTTAAGTGTTGTTTAAGAATAAGTTTGACGGACCCTGTGCGTTCGAGAATACTATGCGTCCTCGGGTTGAGTGTTTGGGCATGACAGCCTACGCACTGCGTAGGCCAAGGGGCGCTGTGATTGGCTAATATTGAGATACAACTTTACATCAGTTGGCTGTCAGATAAACAAAGCTGAACAAGGCCAAAGAAAACGATAAAACAACCGACACTATGCGTTCGGGAGCACTATGCGTCCTCTAAGTATTGTTTGTGAATACGGGTGTGAAAGTACCAAAAGCAGATTCGATTAATAGTCTACCTATTTAAATAAATTCCACACACACACGTAAGTAAGTATTCTGTACCATGATGTGATAGGGGGTGAGCCTCTCACCATATCGAGCACAAATTCAAGAGTCGGCACTTATACCTACTGAGCAGAATAACCAATAACCCGAGGGTTCAACCCGAGACCTCAGTACGGCAGTCGTATCAATAAAACTACGCCACCGCGACCCACTGTCTCAGTGTCATTAATTAATTTAAGCAATGCCAAATTATTCCGAAGTAGGCTTCGATTGATATTTGATCGAAGGAAGCAGGGAAATCTATCAGATCTATTAGAAATGTAAGTATAGTTACAGCAGACTGTAGTACCTATAAATGCATTTCCTTTGTTTTATGTAGTTGTAATTACATTAATTGACGTCTATACTTTGACAAATGACTGGTGGTAGGCAGTGGTGCCAGATTAGACGACTTTTCGCCAATTAGTCTATCTCGGGGCGACCAAAAATTGTGAATGGCGACTGGTCGCCGTTTAGGCTATGGGAATGGCACTCAGTCGCAAATTTAGGCTACCTTGGAAAATCTCTGTTAAAAACCTTGTTTTTGTCGGATTTGAGGATATTTTTAGCTTTGAGAGTACAAAACATAACAGAAATTGGAAAATTGGGGCCCTTTTTTTTAGCTCTTCGCGTCGGGGGCTCGGAGATTTTTTTTTTTGCTCCTTCGCCTCTCCATATACGATACAGGTACTTGAGGCTACTTCATGATTTTTCGGCGACTTCAACCGTCATACATCTGGCAACGCTGGTGGTAGGTCAGGTAGGTCTCTCATATGTAAGAGTCCGTCTGGGTGGGTACCACCGCAATGTCTATTTCTACCGCCAAGCAGCAGTGTGCATGCAGTGTTGTGTTTCGGTTTGAAGGACATTGTAGCCAGTGTATCTACTGGACATAATGAGACTTAACATCTAATGTCTCAGGATGACGAGCGCAGTGGAATGCTACCCAGTACTTTGTAACTCAAGGTGCTGGATGGTGTTGCTACTGTTTATGGGTGGTCGTATCGCTTACCATCAGGCGAACGACATGCTCGTCTCGTCATTCAATGTAATTTTTTTTCCTTTATTTTGGGAAGGCAAAGGGTTCAAGCCCATACAGCCTCGTCATAAACATTAAATGTAAAATAATGACAGTTTGAATTTGACAGGTCATCTTTAGTGACGAGACATAGTACGCGAGTATTTCAAAATCATCCCAGTTCGATATCTCGATCTGACTCGATTACAACTAGTTGATTGATACAAAATATTTGGCATTTTATAAAGTTAATTATAACAACTCAGATATTTGTACAATTAACTCTGTATTGGAATAATAAAATATCTGATACTAATTGTGTATTTTTTATGACCAAGTATAATTTGATGAGCTTGTGAGTTGCTGCCGGTTTGCGTATTTGGATCAAACTATTGACATGCAAGGTTATATTGAATCAGAGTAGGTACTATAGTATAAATATTTCATAAAAAAAAAAACATTATTATGTAAAGGAAAAATCGAAAAAACTATTGTTTTTTATTTCTTTAAAATTTTGCTCATGGTACCTACTAAAAGTATGAAGCATCTGTAGTTGTAAACGATTAGTTCGCTGTGGTGAATGAATAAATTAAATAATTCATAATAGTATAATAGTCTCATCAAGTTGATATTTTTGAAGTGAAAATTTCGTTAGCAACGTTGAGCACTTTTCTTGGGTTGGGTATAAAATGTTGAACTCGCGTCAGGACACGTGACCCTGATCGAAAATGCGTAGGAGGTTTTACCATCCCTGAACCTTAAATACAATGCGCAGAAGCTATAATTCTTAAACGAGTACATTTTTATTTATTTCCCCAGCGTTAGTACGGCATGATTACAAAAGTAACATTCTTTTTCAAATTTTGATTTATAAGCAATGAATTGTGTATCGGTTAATGAAGTATCGATGTCGCAATAACAGCCGCTCATTCAGTTTTTTTTTTCAAATGGGCAAAGGAAATCGATATTTTTTGTAGTTTTTTTTTAAATTGACGAAGATATATAATGAAATTGACATTTTTGTGTACGATAGCGCAATAAATAAATATTGTATTTAACCACATAAATTCCAGTACTTTTATTCTGATAAATAAAGCAATTCGTACAAATTATTTTTAATTAATTGTAGTGATTTGCGAATTAGATAATCTTAATCGATATACTCGAATTAATTTTTTTTATAATAATTATCATCTATTGATAATTGAACTTATTCACACACTAGTCCATTTAGAACTTTGAAGTTTGTTGAATGTTGAGTGTTTTCGCAACAATAAGTTCTAGAAGAGAGTTTTGGCGGGAACTTGGAAGTGTCATGAGGTGCTCTTGTTTTAATTCATTATTTCGGTGATATTTAGTGTTATATTGCATAATTATGGTGGTATATTATACAATATAGTTCTATTATAGAGCTCAAATGAAGTGAATTGAAATAATTGTGCTAATCAAGTGTTTTTTTTGTTGCTGCCAATACTCCTCGATAAAGTCTTGGTAAGGTAGCCACTGCTTTACTTCGACATACTACAGATAATAAAATAGACAAACCAAACTTGACATTGGCAAAATGTGAACACAGATGCCATTATAAAAAAAAAAAAAAAAAAAAAAAAAAAGTTCTAGAAATATTTATATTATAAGTAGTTAGACTTTCAGCGACTATATAACCCCTAGACTCCTAATGTTCAATATTTCTCTTCAAATTAATTCTGTCAACTACCTGAGGTATGAGGAAGCGGGGTACTGCATTACGATTGGTTGGAAACATAGCTTAGGGATGGAACAAGTTAAATTAAAACACGATGTTTTTATCGATATTACTTTTATTTAATAAGGTTTTATAGTAATATAATTATTTATTAAACGTCTTTTTACTCAAAGTAAGTAACATATTATAATCTAAAAATAATTCTGTTAAAGCACAAAAGAAATAAAAAATCTGTCAAGGTACCTATTTAATTAAAATAAATACTGATGGCATTCTTCTTCTTATTTTTTATTTATTCTATGATGTATGCCATTATCAAGTATAATAAAGTTAATCTAATATATAAAAATCTCGTGTCACGGTGTTTGTCGCACGCCTCCGACTCGATCGATATTTATGATGTTTTTTATATAAATTTTGTAGGTATGGGAATTGGTCGTTGGTCGCTAGGTGATTAGGGTATCTCTATCCAGTGTTTTTTTTTAAATATTTTAATACCTATTTCCGAAATTTTCACCCTCCTACCCTCACCCTCCCATTTTTTTATCGCGATTTTAGTATTTTTATATGAACAATATCCAAATAATGTAACTGTCGTTCATATTTCAAAAGGTACGAAGTTATTTATGTTGTCGAATGACAGATAGCGCTAAGTAAGCCTCATCGATATTAACAAGAATATTTGGGCTGGCTTGTAGGAATAACACAAATAAAGTTATTAAAAACAATCGGTAAAATCAACAAACAATAAAATAAAAAATAATCCTAATAACATTAATTTTATCGATATAACTATCGACAAATCCTTTTGGTGCATCACTTACTTATAATGTTCAACAACAAAACGAAATAGAAAATTTAAAAGTACTTTCGTCGGAAAGAGATGCAAATATAATAAGATGGCGCGGGCCTCAATGCTTGGCCGGTATAAGATGAACTCCGTAAAATTTTAAATAAAATATGATTATGTGTCATTATTGACATACCTGTGAAATGTAATGCCATTTTTTTGAAATTTGAATTATGGCTATTTTTACCACACCATCGTATTGTGCATGGGGCCATTGCAATATTTATTCATTCGCCAACACGGAAGTATTTACGGCTCACAGTTCTGGGCGCAACTGACTTGAAGATTTTGAACGGTAAGCTACATTGGATCTTTTTGTCAGATGTGTTGCCCGAAGCGGATCGTCTGTTATTAGGAGTCTAGGGGTTATATAGTCGCTGTAGACTTTAGAACAAAAAAATGGTTCAAGCGTGGTACATGGACACTGAAACGACCGACCAACGGTTGGAACACCATAAAAATCCGCCAGAATATATTTCTCTTGACGAGTTGTATAAAAAAACTGGTGTTGAATACTTCAAGGTACGTTTATTTTTCTCTCTAAGAAGGAGGAATTAGCATTCATAACTGAAGATATTCTAGCATAGGGGCAAACGACTTAGAATTTTGACGATTTGAAGTATTTTTTCTGAAATCATTCCTCCATCATGTTAGTGCGAACTTTATCACTTGCTCCTTTCATTAATTTAAGTGTAATTAGTAACATAATAGCTCTTATCAGCGTTTGTTTTTATTCTGAGATATTGTTATCGGTTGAACTCGCCTCAGTTGTATTTCATCTCAAAAACTGAATTGCTCTTTTATAAAATCTTTTATGTTATGAATATAATATTTTATGATGTCCTTAGCATTCTAAGACAAGAAAAATGGTACTTTGTAAAAATAAAGTAAATATTTCTTTCACTTTATCTTCATCCATAACTTCCTTTGTGTATGTTTAGGGTTCCTTATTAACTGGTCAACATTTGGTGTGGAAAATATTGACGGGATTAAAAAAGGAATCCTTATAGGATGTTTATTGTCCATCCTTCTGTCAAGACTCCGTTTCTCAGAAACATGTAGTCGTATCATATTGAAATATATATATAAAATACTCAGGTCTACAGTGTTTTTCAGCTGTGAAAAGATGGAAATTGTGAGTCAATGTGATCAAATAATATGACTGTTTATGTTGCATATTTTGTGATTTCGCTAGGGATTCAAAACCTATAGGGTATATAATATAATAATACCAGCCCTATAATATATATGGCCCATTGCTGAGCATGGGCCTCCCCTACTACTGAGAGTGTTTAGGCCTTAGTCCACCACGCTGGCCTAGTGCAGATTGGCAGACTTCACAAACCCTCGAAATTCTTATCGAGAATTCTCAGGTATGTAGGTTTCGTCACAATATTTTCCTTCACCATTAAAGCAAACAATATTGGTAAACAATACACACATAATTTCGAAAAGTCAGAGGTGTGTGCCTTGGGTTTTGAGCCTCCGGAAATTGTCTTGGCAGACTATTCCATTCCCAACTAGGCTATCGTCCACTTATAGGGTACTTCCTGTTAACCTAGAATTTGTCAAGAAGCAAATCTGAAATCCATGAATATGTACTTTGACAACAAAAAGTAGTTTGTACTGAACCCTTGGTGTGCAAGTCCAATTCACACTAGTTTTTTTTTAGTACTGTAAAAATCTATAATATCTTATATTGATTTAAATATTTTAATTAAAGGTTTATGTTGCGAAAATCAATATTCACTATTATAGATGTTACGTTGGAATAATTTTATAAAATCACTATTTAATTGATGTCTTACGTTTCTAGTTAAATGTAGACACATACGCAACAGATGGAGTTCTGTCGAAGCTGAAGGAGGAGCGGGGGTACACCTATGAGGACGAGATGATCTGCTCCAAGGAGTGCCTTGCCAACTATGAAGAGAAGATCAAGTCATTCTATACGGAACATCTACATACTGATGAGGAAATAAGGTAATGTTTGAGGGAAAAGCCCTTTTGTGGAGATTTTACTGTCGTATACTTGATATTATATTATCCAAGTCAGTAATGACCTTAGATAGCGCAAGAACCTGTGAAGGCGCAAAAAAAAATATTTGGTTTACAGCGTGGTGGCCAAAAAAAGATCCTTAGTTGGGCACTGCACAAGGCCTCAGACTGATCACACTGATCACAGTATACAAGGAGTTAAACAAAAGTAGGTATATATCACGTTAGGTGATGCTGCAGCACAACATTGTGCTATCATACTCATGCTTTTGATGTTATAAATTCTATTGAATGTAAAAACAGCTACAATTTCCTTCAAATCTACATAGCCATACTCTACTGCTAGACAGAATTAATAGACTAAGGGTTCGCACCTGTCTACACAGGCTGGTAGAGAACATTTACTTATCACTAATCAAGAACATAATAATCAGCTGATGTATGATTTCTCTTTGGTATTCAAAATTTTGTGTCAAAAAGTATGTATGACAATTGCAGGTTCGTCGTGGACGGCTCCGGGTACTTCGACGTGCGCGACGGCGCTGACCAGTGGATCCGCATCGCCGTCAGCGCGGGCGACATGATCGTCATACCGAGCGGCATTTACCACAGGTTCACGCTCGACACCAATGTTAGTATCATCCATACTAATATTATAAATGTCTGTAATGTTTTAACAGCTAAGGTACTAAAATAATTTCATTGAAATTTGATATAGTTTTATCCAATATACCGGAAATGGAAACTCTATAGCAACATCAGTATCATATGTTATTAATAATTGATGTCACTTCTCTTTTCAAGGGTATATAGAGGTGTAGCATATATTTCGCCTGATATGTTAGGTCCTTTGTAATAGGGACAAGCCTAGTGCCATTTACCAGGTGATTTTCCAGACTCCCAAACATCTTGAAAAACTTTCTATTTAAATTAGGAGTTACAATAATTATATCTTTTTTTTTCGTGGGGAAAAAACGCGTTATCGCTACCACCACTGCGGGGTGAGTGGAAAGGGTATGTTGGTTTCACACAGTCTTACAGCCCAATGTCGACACTCGGGAGTACGGCATCATCCGAGCGAGCATTGGACCGAGTCCCTAACACTATGTACACCCTACACCGGCATACCAACCAAAACCCGCGGTGGCCTTCTTCGGCGCATACGAGACGGCCCCAGGGTATATTGTTGCACTAAGATACACACAATTATGGCCTTTTAATGTAGAGGTGATGCAAAATATGAAACATTTAAAAAATCACTTGTCATTGATTTTATCAACATCTCTTTTATATATAAAAATTTCACAGAACTACATAAAAGCGAAGAGGTTGTTCATTGGAGAGCCGGTGTGGCAGCCGTACAACCGGCCAGCGGACGACATGCCCTGCCGCAAGGAGTACATGTACAAACAGCACCAGGGATTCGCACAGACAGCTTCATAACCTAACCAATGATTATTATTCAAAAATGGACACCAAGTAATTGATTTTATGTATTTATCAATAATTAACAGCAGTTTATGTTATTCGTATAATCCTGGGCATTTGAGGTAAAGTTCCAGATATTTATCTGACATATAACGCTATCTAACAAATAAATCTGACACATTACTAGTGACTTCTGCCAGATATTTCTATTCGAGACATAAGAAACCAATGAAGCGGATAAGTTCCGATAAGGTTATCAGTTATTTTATCAGCATCTAGTGAAATTGGTCCCTAATGTCTCAGGGCGATAAGTGTTTTGAAGCAAATAAATAAAGTGTTCAAATACAAAGTTAAAATGTGATATGTATGCAGTGAATTTAATATTTAGTATAGTGGCATTATTATTTTGTTATGAATATAGTATGGTGGTTTTTAACATATTCAATATTGGGATCAATGGCTAACTCCAAGTAATAAGACCCTTGTTTTTAAATCTATATAACACTAGCTTTTGCCCGCGGCTCCGCCCGCGTGAATGAGTTTTCCCGGTATAAAAATCCCGCTTTATATTTTCCCGGTATAAAAAGTATACATAATCTACCCGTAGCTTATATGACACGTTCGTAGATTTACCATAGCAGCGCCATCTATTGATTACTTACTCAACCCAGTCGAAAGGTATCGACATCTGTTAGAATCATTTGGAGTTAACAGATAATTGTGACTGTCAAATAATAACAGACAAATAATTAGCAATAAATTAAAATTGTGAGTATAATTTGAGATTTAAACTATCCTATCTCTCAAGTTGGATCGAACTGCACATGGTGTGCGAATTTTATTATAATCGGTTAAGTGGTTTAGGAGTCCATTGAGGACAAACATTGTGACACGAGATTTATATATATTAAGATTAATCACCGGCCTGAAAGCTAATCTTAATTGCATAGCTAAGGTAATGCATATTCGATTCGTTTGAAATCTAAACAACTTGACACAATACGGTCAGTAATCACTATAATTCATATTATATATTTTATTTTGTAAATTATTTTCCAGCATATTTTAAACACACTTGAAATGTATAAGTTTGCTATGTTTATTTTCAAGCATATATTATAATAAATTTACACTAGGCAACTCTTTACTAGTTTTTCAAAGATCATGTATTTATATAGAATAGCTTACATTACATTACATTAGACATACAATAGTTAAAATTTATTTATTAGATTCCCACATGTAGAATATTTTTATGACGTTTACGGTATTGATTATGCCCTAATTTAGAAGTAATACGTTTTGCCTTTCACATGCTTTCTTTTACTATCGTCTATCACTATCTTTCACATAAATGCAGCGAATATAAAGCCCTAAAGCCGAAATTCTCATTCCAAACTAATAAAAATTGATTATTTATACTAATATTACAAAGAGGAAAGATTTGTATGTAAGTATGTTTGTAACGAATAAACTCAAAAACTACTGAACGGATTTCGATGAAATTTGGCACACGGGTAGATCATGTCCTGGATTAACACATAGGCTACTTTTTGTCCCGAGAAAATATTTCTATCCCGGAAAAACTTTTTCACGCGGGCGAATCCGCGAACAGAACTCTAGTGTTTTATACTATTGGAACACCCTGTATAAAGTAACAACATTATTTTTATATTTCCTTAAATACTCATCTTTCATCTGTGTAACCCCTATTTAAGGCAGTGTTGATACCTAAAAATTATTGTAATGAATATTAAATTATTTTTTGTTATATAATATGATGTAATCTTTATAATGTTATATTATACAGTATGTTAATTTTTGTATGTATATGTCGAATAAAAATATTTTAAAAAACTTTTTTATTTTCTGTTATGGCATGTTATTTTTTATGTGGATTTTGGGTTTCTTATGAAAAAGGATTACCTAATTTAAATTATAAAGACAGTCATGGCCTAGTAGAAATTTTGTATATTTAGTGGTTTATATTATAGGGTACAATATATTATACCATCTTCGAATTATTAAGGTGAGCTCTACTATTAATATTTTAATTTACTGTTTTCATTCAATACTTAGAGACGGTAAGCGAAGATAATATCAAACTTGTATAATATTCTGTCCCAAACCTGGGAACCTGCCTCTACTACTGAGAGAATTTAAGCCTTAGTCAGTGGACTAACCCTAGTGTTCTAGTGCGGGTTGGCAGACTTCATATGCTTCCAAATCTTATGGATTACTCCTCGTGTGTGCAGGTTTCCTCACGCTGTGTTCCTTTACCATTGATGCAAGCGATTATTCACAAAGAATACACAGATAACTTAAGAAAATATAGAATTGCGTGCCCTTGGGTTATGAACATATGGGCCTTCATGTCGGTAGCCCATTCCACTCCCAACTAGGTTGTTGCCGTCTAGTAAATTATAAAATAGATTGCGAGTTGCGAACCTAAGTTTCGCTGATTACAATTTGCAAACGTAATGTTAAAAACACACACACACACTCACGCCTTGTAACGCCGAAGGGGTAGGCAGAGGCGCAACTAGTTGCACCCACTTTTCGCCGTGTATATTCCGTCCCATGATGTGGTAGAGGGTGAGCCCATCGCCATATCGGGCATAAATTTCAGACTCCGGACTGATATTGAATAGAAAAATCCAATATCACTTTGCCCGACTCGGGGATCGAACCCGAGACCTCAGCATTGCAGTCGTACCGTAATACAACTACGCCACCGAGGCAGTAATGTTAAATAGCTTCACAAAAATATTAATTGTAGGCTGTAGTAATGATATAGTTGCAATTAATTGGGATAAAACGTATTTAAACCTTAATAACCTTCGTAGAGTTTACAAAACAATTTTAAAAAATAAAAAGAAAATAATTATCTGACAGTATTATGTCAAAGTAACAAAAACAAGAAATGAAAATGGACATATTCAAATAAATTAAAATGCTCCTGTTTACCAACGCTTCCATGAAGATGAAACATTAACAGGAAAACCGGTAAAGTATCTTTTACGCCAAATCTTAATGTTTCACGGCTTCCCGAGAGTTATCTCGCGCAGGGCTAAGCCTTTCTTTTATAGTAGCCGGGAAACGAGCAAATGGGTCTCCTGATAAATAACCTTACATTCGCATTAACAGAAATGTCAAGGATGGCCTTAAAGGAAAGAATTAGAGATGTGGGGAAGGAGCAGGGTCTTAAGCGAGGGTTAGATTAGCTAGGAAACTTGCAGAGTCGCCTTTCGCAAGCAATTTTATTGCGTAAACAAGAACGGCACTGATCTGCAAATTTTGAACTTGCCACTAGTCGCATGTGTATACTTTTGAAATATTGTAGTGTAAATGGATCTGGAAATTCTTGCGCAATTTATTGCAGCAAGAAATTGATAGTCTCAACTTAGCATCTTAAGAAAAACAGTAAGCTGTCTCTCCACAATGTAACACAAAAAGTTGGTCGCAATTACACACACACACACGCACACACGCTTTATGCCTTCTATCCCCGAAGGGGTAGGCAGAGGCGCAACGAATGCACCCACTTTTCGTCGTGTATATTATTAATGTGATGGGAGACGAGCCTATAGCCATATCGGCCATAAATTCAGACTCCGGGCTGATACTGAATAGAAAAATCCAATATCACTGCCCGACCCGGGATCGAACACGAGACCTCGGTATTGCAGTCGTATCGAAATGCAACTACGCTATCGAGTCAGTTCTCACAATTAGCAGTGAGATTTCATCCTACATCCGAGTTTGAGGCGGTTTCATGCGACTATCACTCCCAGTACATCAAATTCATTTATGAACATAGAAACTAGCTAAAATTCAACATTGACGCTAGCTGTAATAATCCACATTAAGCTATACCTACCCGTGTCCTGATCAAAATGTTTTATTATGGCACGAAGTCCTAGTTATTCAACTTTGCTATTAAATATTGTAAGGCGTTTTGTTTTGTTCTAGATCACTAACAAAATGGCTGAAACTAAGGGAATCATACTGTTCATACTGTGGTACATCGGCATCGCTTACAACTACTTCAGGTGAGTACTTATAACTTTTTATTACAAGTAGCCGATAATGTTTCTCCATTGCTGCTAATAATACCGAAGTGGAGTGACGTTCAGATAAAATATGAACAAATATGATTGTCTCTTCTGGGTCTACACGATTGTGTCGGTCTTTTTTTTTTCATTGAATGACGAGACGAGCGTGCCGTTCGCCTGATGGTAAGCGATACGACCACCCATAAACAGTAGCAACACCATCCAGCACCTTGACTTACAAAGTACTGTGTGGCATTCCACTGCGCTCGTCATCCTGAGACATAAGATGTTAAGTCTCATTATGTCCAGTAGTTATAGTAGTCTATGTAGAACCGTGTATATATAACAGTAAATATAAGAAATATAGTATAAAATCTTTTTAATTATTAATATTATATCGTGACGCGTATTTTGATTGCGTCATAACATGTGTAACGCCTAGACACAAAATATAGCAATATTGCATGACGGTGATTTGCGCTCGACATTCTGAATATGTTACAAAATGAAAGTAATTACAGTAATCGGTTATTTATAAAGGATAAATTTCAATTATTATTCTAATTAAACCAGCCAACAACTCCTACCATATACTTATCATAAAATGTTATTATTTTTTTTTTGTTAAATTCGTTATTGCTATTTGCAATCATTAGGTTCACAAAACTCTGATAATGTTAGTTGTGATATCTATACTAATATTATAAAGATAAAGAGTTTGTTTGTTTGTTTGAACGCGCTAATCTCAGGAACTACTGGACCGATTTTGAAAATTCTTTCACTAGTAGGAAGCTACATTACTCCTGAGTGCTATAGGCTTTACTTTTTATCCCGGAAAAACTTTTCCACGCGGTCGGAGCCGCGCGCAATGCTAGTATATTATATTGTTAACTATGATATTAAAAACAAACAAACTAACTTCAATCAGTTTATTGTGAAGTCGCGACGATGACTTATAGCATGAATTCATAAAAAATGAATAGCTATAATCTATATGTACTCTAGGCATGTTTCACAATATTGTAAGTAGCTAAATGTTATCCGTCAGGTAACCATTTTATCTAATGTTAATAATACTCATTGATTATTTGGACTTTACGGCGTGTTATTGGCTCTTCATATTGTTAGGTAGGTTATAGGTACATTTCACGATTAGCACTTGTTCCAATGTGAAACAGGTGCCTATATTAAAATCCTAAGTTTTATTTATATTATCATGGTAACATCTATAAAAATGTTACCTATCTATATCGTTTTAAGTCAGAGCCGCAAAAATAAGTCATTTAACATTAATTATTTTTATTATACAAAAATGTTTCATCTATACTTACGATACTCACACCAGTCCACAGCAGTCTCGAAGCAACGTACTCTCAAGAAATCGCACCTTTAGGACGAAAAAGACACAATTAAAAAAAACGAAAATTGAGTTATCGTCATAAAATTACATACTTAAAACGAAATTTTCAATACAACAATAGTTCAAACACCGCCACATTCAAGCGGGAAACGGACAAAACTATTATATCGGTCCCTATTTTATTATATTTTCATAAAAAAGGTACCAGTTTTAAGTCATTTTATGACGATAATCCAATATTTGATTTTTTTGAATTGCGTCGTTTTCGCCCTAAAAGTGGGAAATGTGCGCTGCTTATTTGATAAAGACCCAATTTTCAAGGCAGTAGGCACGTTTGCTTGCGTGCAATTTTCCGAACAAATTCGCCGGCAGCTCGGCAAGTGTAGTGGCCCCGAAAGCTGTCGGGTGGAAGAGGGATAATAGTGGGAGGCGCCCCCACCCCTTGCTTAAAACTATGACGTACCGAGGCTGATATAGGGTTGTTTGTTGTGTGTTATTAATGCAAGAAAAAAGAGGTAAACGCTTTGGAGTTTCTTGGTGACGCTTCTGGAAGCCTCTTGATTGGCTTAGAATTAACACATATAAAGCGTCAAACAACATCGTTGGAAAATTAAACAATCCAACTCAATTCGTGCCCTCATGGTCTTTTATATTATGATATGCAATTGAAGACTGCTCTGTAATGATGCATAGGTCATAAAATAATAACGAACATCTCCTTTAGATAATTTCTGACATGTCACTCCTTTGAAGTCTATAAAAAAATATTATGTATCTAGCAAAATGCAATCCAAGACTATATTGGCAGTTCTGAAAGTTTACCTTTGGCATACTAGGCATCCTGAAACACTGGCCTTTCATCAAACACGCGTCATAAAGTCTCGTTAGATATACGGTAACGTTAACAAGCCCCTCTCGAACGAGTATTATTAGATCCCCTCTCCCCCTTCACGCGTCCCGCACCCGCTCCTCATTTACGTATAAATTATCTGTTTGGCATAGCTATCTGGCATTGATATGTTGAGGTAGGTTTGTTTATATTTGAGCATATTTATATCAGCTGGAATATCGATTAGAGTCCACAAAATATCGTTCTATTGGTCTAAACCAGCTAACAGTCTGCGGCCCCCTGAGCTGAGGCAAGTGGCCCATCGGACTAACGAAAATTTCAATAGAACTAGACACTGTTCCCCAGGTCACTTGAGCTGTACTACCGTGGCAATCGAGAGGGCAGAAAGTCAAAGGTGTCCATATTTCTGAATTGCTCCTATATCGATTACCAGTATTGTCCTATGCTAATGTAAAGACTGGATTGATTTGTGTTTGGTGTATCTGTGGTTCATACATTATCGATATTATACTGCCCTGGTAATCTTTACAACACTAAGTCAGAAATATATACCTTTGACTTACTGCCCTCTCGATTACCACAGCAGTGTATGCTCTATTAGAATCAGTCAGTTAATTGGGAATACTCTTTATTAAAATAAATAAAACGTTAAATCTTGATTAACGTTTTTAGACACTTAGCAGGTCAATGACTTGACGTTGTGATCCAAGGCAAAGACATCTTTGTAGCCCTTATAAAATAAGTTGAGTACAGCTGTTCTCAACATAGGACACGATATTTAGTAGACTAGAGTCTAAGCAACTCTAAGAGAGTAGAATGTTGTTGAGGATATTCAGGATTTGTAATTCAACAATGTTGTTCCCGATATAACAATAGGGTATACATTTTTTTTTGCATGCGATGGTAGTTAAGTTTATGGAGCGTGAGCGAATCCGTTGTCTCTGTCTTAGCCTTTAAGGAGACAGGCGTGAGGTTCCCCTTTGCCTGCTCATCCAGCTATGCTAATGTGACGTAATTATGTAATGTACTAACATATTTACCTCTACCCTAACCAGATATTTATGAGTAGTGTAACTACATTTCACATTGATTTATAAAATAGATTACTAATTTAAGTTTTAAGCGTTGAAACAAACTTTTTAACTCTATTAGTGTACCTAGTAGGGTTAGCCATATTTTGGCATTTCCATACAACAATGGTACGAAAAGGTTACGCTTTTAATTTCCGCCCAAATCGCGTTGCATAACGTTGGCTCCCCGCAGCACTTCCTCTCGATGTAGGTCGCACTGGTTACGTGACTGGGCGGCGGCCCACCCACCGCGGGGTGGGGTGACCTTTAAAACAGTGTTTACGGAAACACGCCTAAGTGGAAGCGAAATGACTTTGCAGGGCAGTTCTTTATTTTCACGCTATGAATGTGATGTGATTTTTTTGCTGATCTTTTATTTGGTGTTTGTGTTGTGCTCTTTGTATATTCAAAAAATCTACGTAACCAAAGAACATTCCGGATTGAAGAAGGGTTTTCATAATACTTGCCTGTTTCTCCTGTACTACTAACCGCAAAACAAAATGTAAATTACGTTTGGTATTGAATACATTCATAACAAACAAGGTCATGCGGGCGGCGGGCTAGGTCGATAAATACGTCGGATTCCATTCAGAGGCTCATAAAGATGATAATACGTGATAGCCGATCTACCATCATCTCTTAACGCCGTTCAAGTTAGACACAACAGCCACCATTCATCATCATTAATGCTGAACAAAGGTATCCCCTAAAAACCGTCAGACCAATCTGTTGGAAGTGGCCTGCATCCAACAACTCTTGCGACCTTTATCAGGTCCTTACCTTGATGGTACACGTCTCGTATCACCTCTTACTAAGGTTCACGGTCGCGATTCCGCTGTGGCTTAGTCAGACGTGAGTGGTTTTAAGTTTACAGAGTATAATCGTTAAGCCCTAGTTCTGTAGAAGAAACGAGGATGACGTAAATGCGGTGAGAGGGATCGATACCAACCTTCAAGACACAGCGTAATACTATTTTGGAGGAAATTTAAAAAAGATATCGTATGCTTCCTAGTCCCTTCACAGACACATTGGTTTCCATACCTAACGCGAATGTAAACGTTAACTCATAATATTACAGCTGGTAAAAAATTCATGAGAACCTACGGTCGATTCGCGCGTTTTCCACGGTCAAGGTTAATCGATTTAGATCAAAACGGGTGTTTTCAAAAGCTGTTTACCTACTACGCTGTAGTGAATATAGAACTTGCAGATTATACCTCTTTTCACATATAATACAGGCTTAGACGTACAGGTATTCATAAATTATTGTTAAAGATGAAATATGTCTATTTATATTTTGATAAAGGTATCCTGGCACGCGATGGTCCGAAAGTAGGAAGTATTTCAGTAGTACCAGTTGGTATTGTCTATTTGCACACATTGTATGTTCAATGCCAGAGTGTTATCAAAAGGATAGTAAGGAATTTATTGAGTCTATTGTAGCGATGAAAATGGCGGTTTTGGTTCAATCAATACAGTTAGTAGATGGAGGCTTATTTTACTCAGTTTACACACTATACAATCTCCTGTCAATGTTCCGTTTACCTGATCCCACATCTTTTTAATGATTATAAACATAATTTCTCTGTACTTCCTGTGACATCATATATGGCAGAGATTAGATTCTCATTATAAGATGTACTTAACTATAACTTTTGGCTATAGATGTTTGTTCAAAATCGATTTATTACAAGTGGATATTGAATATTAGCTGTGTAAGAAATTACGTGCTCATGTGCAACACGATGCGCAATTTATCTTTGGTTCAGTTATTTTCATAGGCGTATATAAGGGTGGGGGTCCAGACCTCCCCTTAGCTTACAACAAAAATAATCCGGGCCACCAAACATGTACAAAAAAAATTAGTTTTGGTGACGGGGGGTGGGTTGGAGGTTCAACGTGACTTATTTGATGGAAGGTTTTCATGGGCGGCAAGAACTCACGCAACACCATTGACATTTTGGTATCCTCTGCCCCCCCTCTATGTGAAAGCTATAGCTACGCCCGTGGGGTTTTACCTTTTCTGATTTATAGTTTTGTAGGGTATCTTCCAGATTAGAAAACCCATTCCAATATACCATTTTCTACTGAACAAGAAAGGCTAATGATTTTGATTTAATAAAAGCAAAGACATTGATATCACAGTTGCTGCAAATTTTTACGTGGCCGGGGCGCCGCTGGCTGTTATCTGCGGCTGGCATCGCTCCAGCGGTATCGCCGGCCCCCGCCCGTGTTCTCGATAACTAACTCTTAGCTGAACAATGGGTTTCAGATCGCGTTATTGCGATTCGGTTTTGTCGCAATTTCGAAGGCAGTAGCGGTTATATCACATAAGCATGGTTTTGGCTAAATTGGAGGACTTTGGGCTTGGTTTATATCACTGCTATCTGATACAGCTTCTTTGTTGAGGGTGCGATGTTCGGTATTGAAAGGATGACACACACACACACACTCACGCCTTTTTTATCCCCGAAGGGGTAGGCAGAGGCGCAACTAAGTGCACCCACTTTTCGCCGTGCGTATTCCGTCCCATGATGTGATAGAGGGCGAGCCTATCGCCATATCGGGCACAAATTCCAGACTCCGGGCGGATACTGAATTCTAGAATAATTCAATATCACTATGCCCGACCCGGGGATCGAACCAGAGACTTCAGGATTGCAGTCGTACCGTAATACAACTACGCCACCGAGGCAGTCAAAGGATGATGGCTGCAAATTAAGAGTAATATATCAAGCTACACATAACAATGATACTAAATCTAGTCGACCGTTTATTGCAACTCCCATTTGCACGTTTAATGACATAGTTGCGGGCAGAGGTGGGTTCGGAAAGATTCAACAAAACAGCTAAAATATCATGGCTTAAACTTAGTCACGTTACCCTTGTTTTCATACCTTGAATTTACTTTTAGTCCTCGTACATTAAAAACAGTAGGAAATTGAAGCCAATAACCACGAGAACTCCAGACCGGCCATAAAGACTGGCTTCAGCCATCGCTAAACTCTTTTCACTTACGCAACTGCATAATTTAATGACATCACGAACAAATGATCTCGGTAATTGGGTGGCGATAAATCGATTCAATGCTCATTTAGACCGACGGGGAACACGCTCGTTCGTTTTACTTCTGTGATCGGGAATCGGTATTATCGGATCACGTATTTTCACCGGCAATCTATTAGGCTTGTACTTCTCAATGTGCTATATAAATTCTGCGTCCGTAGTAATGCGAGGCTGTAACTTAGAATAGAATATAGTTTTCAATTGCTAGTTTTAAAAGAAAGAAAATTAAAGGGGTAATGTCAGTAATACTACATGCATATGTTTCTTAGGTATACTATGCATGCCATAGTTATTAACTTACTACAGAAGGTGTTTTTTTTTTAATTGTTACTGAATAACGTTCCGGGCATGCCGCTCGCCTGATGGTAAGCGAAACGACCGCCCAGAAACACTAGCAACACCATACAGAACTTTTAAGTACAAAGTTCTGCGTGGCACTCCACTGCGCTCGTCACCCTGAGACGTCACATGCTAAGTCTCATAATGCCCATTTGCCCCAATTACGTTGGCTACAATGTCCTTCAATCCGGAACACAACAGTGCATGCACAACTGCTGTTTGGTGGTAGAAATATACAATTCGGTGGTACCTACCTACAGGTCAGCCCCTCGCATACTAGAGACTTAACACCAGTGGAAGAAGGTGTAAGGCAATTTACATTAGATGGAGACTTAAAATATTTATTTCGCTAGCTTATAATTATTCGCATATGCTACTAATGGCATCAGTCTTTTTTTTATATTGTTTTCGCCTTAAGCGAGAATTTTAAATAGTTTACGTTGTCTTTGCTTAATTTGCATGAAACAGCGCCACGACCTTGGCCAGTTTTGCTATGGTTGTTAGGTGACAAGTAGTTTGTTTTTGCTATCCGTCTATACTGAGAGGATTCCGGAAATTCCGGATTTCACTTCTAGAAAAAGTTCCTAGTTTAATTTTCTTTCCGTAGTTTGCATATATTTGTTGCCTTCTGTAAGATATAATGAGTATTTCTTTTAGAATTTTATATCAAGTAAGATTCATGAATAAAATCGATAAAATAATATGAATAGTGGAATCCAGGAAACAAAAAAATATTTTCCAACAAATGTCTGTAGGCTACAGCCGCAT
Source organism: Sphinx pinastri (assembly GCA_947568825.1). Classification (NCBI taxonomy): domain Eukaryota; kingdom Metazoa; phylum Arthropoda; class Insecta; order Lepidoptera; family Sphingidae; genus Sphinx; species Sphinx pinastri. The sequence continues at coordinate 3,066,726 of OX387617.1, forward strand.
TCGCTGACGGGCTAAATTACTGAATATAAAATGAACCTGTCACAAGACTGAAACAAATTCATATCCAATGCGACGTTTATTGCCTAGAAACGACCACAGAATCCTTGTGGTATTTCGCAACGTTTGCCGATTTTATACAGAAAACATATACTACAATCCACACCGCATATTATGTTTAGCGTTTTGAGTTGTAAATATTAAAAGATACAAGAAAGTTACTGCTCAAGACCGGGATGGTTAGTCCTTACTTGCTTACGTTTAAAAATGGACGGTAATAGGCTGATTGATATTGACAATAAAGTACTCATAGTGATAGATCGGTTGGGAAATTTATATAATTGCTGTACTGAAGTCTGTGGTTCATGTCTCGGAAGGCACAGAAGTTAATCGTTTATTGAGCATATTCTGCTGAGATTAGGGTGTCCACTAAAGCTTGTTTTTTTTTGGGTAGGCGATCCTGCAGTCAACACCGGGGGAAACCTGCGAATGGGATACTGGAGTCCCCCGGCTTAACGACTGCAGGGGCCTGGGAGGGGAGTGGAGGAGGAATATGGAAGGGAAGGTGGGGGGAAGGGAGGAAGGTTCCCAGGATGGGCGGAAAGAGAGGGGCCAGGAAATGTTCGCGGGCCCATATAGGCCTCAATGTGTTTTTCAACCAAGAGGTATACACACTGAACTGTGTGCCTCGGCCCGCGACCAATGTCCCCCCGCCACAAGAATTGCCTCGGGGGGGGGGGGGGGTCCACTAAAGCTGTACAGAGCTAGAATAAAATTCACGAGCTTGTTGATATCCAATTTTAAAGAAATTCCTGGATAATTTAATGTAATAGTATTGTGGCCGCTGGCCGGGCAGTTAGAAAACAACGCAATCAAACAAACCACTCTAATATCGTACACGGCGAGACGATAACAACAGACGTTGCCAAACGCTTTGGATATTCGTTTTATTGCTATACGCGTTTTCATTATGTCACGAGATTTTAAACTTTGTTGAATATTTATTTATATCATTAAATGTTTTATTACTCTACTCTGAAAAAGAAATTACTTCAGTTCGCCCCTGAAGGCTGCAAAGCCTTCGTCACGTCAGGAGTAAAAATTAAACAAATAATCGCGTAAGGTTTTATGTCAAAGAAATTACTTCTATTGTTAAAGAATGCTCAAGGTATAACGTGTGCTGATGCTTATTTACTATCAACAAATCCTCTTCTTTTAATGCTGATTTCTTGCCGTAGAGTTTGGCACAGTGTGGCACTTGGTACTTACCTATGATTCATACGTTATTGTGATGTGCTGACTTCCAAATGGATTTTAATCACAAATCCTTTTCGACATTCTGCTTTAAAAACTTTATAGTAAAGAACAATGTGAGACGTTACATTGTATTCCAGAACCTTTGTACCCAAACACATCACTCAGATCGTGCCATAATTATTTTCAATACCCACACACAATACTACGTGCGGTCTATTCCTAGCTTAATAACAGTATTGAACTGCGCATGGCCATTAACCGAGAAGCAAAAGCAATGCGGGCGAGATGAGCATACAGCGTTCCTCATTCCGTGAATGCCGCCGTGTGCACCGTTCAATGGTCGTTACCGGATATTAGAGAGATTATTGCAGATCGTTGGTTTGTTGCAGCGTATTCAGATCGTCATGTATGTGATTTGAGCCTGATTTCCAGATCGGGTGATTAAAATTCACGTGGTTCTGGAGTAGATAAAATAGATAGGTACTCTTAATTAAGCTGGCATTTAAGTTAGAATGGAGAATAGAGATAGACTCGTCTTTAATGCTAGAGCATTAAAGACGGGTCGGATATAAGCTCGGCAATACGTAAGTCCTCTGATTGCGTCTTTGCGTGATCCTAAGTGTATAGCAGTCTGATTTTAAATGGTTTTCCAAGATACCCTAAAAACCCCAGAATATTATCTATTTTTCTCATAGACGAGACTGGTTATAATCGACAAACATTTGACAGTTTGGATTTCTTAAACCGTTAAAATTCCGTCATATAATTGTAATGAACTTCATCGTCGTATCTAATAAAACAACGCACACGCGCGTCATCTGTTCGCCGCGACGAAAATTTAGACGACATCGCACTCGCAGCAATTAGATTTATTCCTGACCTCGCACAGTTCACGACACCGACGCCCATGTATTAGTGTATTGTATCATTACATTATGTCATTACCATCGAGATCATTACACGTCGCTTCTGATTAACATAACGATAGTTTTGGCACGCTGACTAATGTCTATTAAATGGTTTGCATATTGTAAATAGATGTAGTGCAGTCTTGGACTGGGATACATCTACCGTGTAGGATTTCTATCATCTCTTGGTGGGTGTACTATCACCGATAGACAAATACGTCTAAAGCAGCGGTCGGCAAACCCCGGGCCCGTGGCTGCTTTGTAAATACATTTAAATTTGTATGTTATTTTTTCCTAATGTAATTACATACTCAAAAAAATGTAATAAAATATTATGCATTTTTAATATAATCAATATATTTTATAGACCTTATTATTATTAATAAGAACAAGCGCGGGCCATGGTTGCCGACCGCTGGCCGAAGACTTGTAGGTTTGTGTGAAATAGACTGTCTCTCAGATTCTTTGTATGTAGTCCCCCGACGCTTTTACTAGGACCACAATATAATATGTTGCAAAAGTGAATGGGGTGAAAACACTATACAAGTCAAGAGGTAGCATATTTGTACCGTGAAGCGGGTGGTACTGACTACTAATCATGACCACATATTGCGGAAATTTTTCGAACGCGATTTGCTTGGGAAAAAATTGTAGTAAAAAGTAATTTCATCGAGATCTTAATTACTAGAGGAATCAACCGCATCACGTTCGAATTTGCCAAAGCATATACATTCGAAATTGCATATAAATCGTTTTTCATCTCATCGTCTCCGAGTGACATGTGCGATCTAGGTCAAAGAGTTAGCTTTGTTGTCCTATACACCTAGCTAGCAGTCAGCGGTGACATTCCAAAAGTCAAATTCGCCTACACACTGCATCCTGGTGAAATATTGATGGCGCTGGAAACGTAAAGATTTACATCGCCAATAAATATCTTTAGTGTTATTTGTTTGCGGACAGCGGAGTGTCTGGTGCACGCTAATATCTTCATAGAGTTTGCCTCATTCGTGCAGATTATTGGATTTCGTCTGGCTAACATACGTGTTACCTAATATTTGCCATCCAGTGCAATGCAGGCTGCGTATTCAACTCTTGGATCGTAGTAAATATTCGGATGCACTACATAATATACTTACTTTCTGAACTAGTTTTGAGGATATAAGTTCATGATGTAATGATTGTATAGTGTTATTTTATACTGTAAACTTACTTATGGCTTGGTTCCGATGCTGGTTTGGCACTCCATCAAGAATGAAATTCCAGAATATCGAGCTAACTTGTTGTCATAGCTTACGGTCTCAATTCCCAAAGAATCAGCCAGAATCCTAATCCATGAATTATCCAGAAAAACAATTACACGTAAACCTTCAAATACTAAAATGAATAATAATCGAGCTGTAACAGCGTTCAATAAATGCAACGAAGTTGTGGAATACCTTCTCTTATTTAAGTATTGAAATTGTAAGAATAATCTCTAGATTGGCTTGGAACACGTCATAACTATCGCGTTTTCAGTACAAGGTTCGCTTGACGTTGAGTCAGCTGACATCTCGAAAGTAACTCGTGAAACGGGCTAATCATTTGCACCTGCATGTTTTATCGCGGGTTAAGGCTAACAGCAGGTTGTCGTTAGTCACAAAGCAAACTGTAATTTGTCTGGACACCGTTGTGTTATTCACAAAGGACTGTAGAAGGACATTTAGACTCTTGGAGACACAACGTTTGTTACGGAATTCCGTCGAATACGATTTGCGTCTGATGAACACCTACAATATCTCAGGAATATTGGATATGTTACTGATTTTTTAGGAACAGAGTAGGGTATAGGTATTGTTGCCAACTGACCGTGTACAATGCAATAGCAAAGATGCTTTCAGATTTCTGTGATACGTGCTTACGTCTCGATCTTTTCATTTAAGCAAGTTCCAGTGATGATAAAATTATTTATCCCGATACAGATTTTTTTCCAATCCATCTTAAACAAGTGACATTCGACTTTCAATTTTGTTTTGAATGCACTACGTTTCAATTTGTAAATCACGACTGCAAGACATCGTAAGGACCCTCAGCTCAAGACGTCGCATCAATTACGCCCCAGTTTTAAGCCCAGGATGCGATAATGCACTGCGAGGGCAGCCCACATTATAAACGCATCCGTTGGTACGAGGGACATATTTTGAAGCTGACTCAACCGCGCCTACGTCTGTTTATTTGGCTATGAGGATCGGGCGAACGATAATCTTACAATGGACACCATTGAGCAGTGTCATGTGTCCTACAGCTAATGAGGATAAATTAGATAAGCCCTTATAAAACAATGGGATACTGAGGACGATATCAAAGATCATTGATCATCATCATCAGCCACATAACGTCCACTGCTGAACATAGGTCTCCCCTAAATATTTCCAGATGGACCTGTCAAAACATTGACCATTGATCAATAAATTAGTCAATTACTTCTCTGAAGTTCTCAAACTATAATTTGTCTCAAGGAAAATGATGAAACAATAGAGTTCAATATATATTAAAATAATAATATTTATTGGTAAACATACTAAAGTCTAGTTAATAAAAACATAAACGTACCCCGTCCAGACATCCTGGATTTTGTAGATGGTAAACATATTGCATTTTCAAATAAATAAATAAAAGCAAAAAGCACGTGATGGGTATACCCCTTTGGCTACTGACATTAAATATCTCAACATCCTATTTACATTTTACCAACGTAACAGCTTTAAATAAACATTTCTTTTACATTATAAATGATGGCAACGCTCGTTCTGTTGTGTTTACAACATTTATTCACTCTAGATGATTATCGCATGTGGGAATGTGTTTTATAAGGATTTATTTGGCTGTACATCCGTCGGATCGATTTTCTTTGACTATTTACGTTCGTATGGTTTAGTTTTAATCTATAGTTATAATATGTTCTTGTTCTGTTTTAATTTTTCAAAAGGTTCCTCTTTGTGTTTGTTTCTTTTTCTTTTTTTTTATATGATAATAATTGAAGTGGACGATAGCCTAGTTGCGAATGGAACGGTCTGCCGAGACAATGTCCGGAGGTTCAAAACCCAAGGCACACACCTCTGACTTTTCGAAGTTATGTGTGTATTGTTTATCAATTATAATCGTTCGCTCTAACGGTGAAGGAAAACATCGTGAGGAAACTTACATACCTAAGAATTCTCGATAAGAATTTCGAGGGTATGTGAAGTCTGCCAACCCGCACTAGGCCAGCGTGGTAGACTAAAGCCTAACCTGAACCCTCTTAGTAGTAGAGGAGGCTCGTGCTCAGCAGTGGGCAGTATATAATAAAGGGCTGATTGCATTGCATTGCATTATAATAAATATTGATCAATAATAAAAACACACATTAAATATATTGTACTCATCTTCCTGCATAAAAAATAACGATTAGTGATAAACTAGTCACATACCCAACGTCCATAGTCCATACTTGCAAATAATGATTTTGTAAATAATGCTGTGGCATTTACGACTGGTAAAACATTGGTTGGAATCGCCTACGTCATTTCATTTCATCACTTACCGTCCCTCGTCTGCAATGTGATTAACGTCTTGGGCCGCGTCAGAGGAACTCTGACTCATTCTGACAATTTCCGGAGTCTGCGGTCGGAGTTCAAGTTTTGCTGGATAAACTCTTGACGTTATTGGTACGTTTATCGAATCTTAAGCGTAGCATTACATTCATAAAAACCGAGGATTAATATGAGGCTCTAGGTTAGGCAAGAGAAAAAAATCACAAATGTGACAAAATTCATCAATTACTTTTACAAAATTGTTTGATAAAAATTGACCGTAGAATTTACTAGACACACACACAAAAGTTATGACTCATTGTTAAATACATAATGGTGTTTTTCAATCTACACAATGGCCGGGCATTCGTCATTGCGGAGCAAATTGCCTGTATCCAATAAATAATGTCACCTGATGCAGGTAGATTGTTCATTAATTTGTTTAAATTTGTGTTTATATGAGCCGTCGGGACTCGGGTATGGTAAGTAGATGTTCGTCTAACTAAGGCCTAAACCCTTGAGTCGTAGAGGAGGCCCGTGCCCAGCGGTGGGACAGTATACTATACTTATTATAAGATGATCGTAGATTGTATACTCTGATAAGGAAAATAAAAAAACCTTCCTATGTTGTGGTAAAATGTGAGACTAATTTCTCGTACTGAAAATATTAACTTTAAAACGAAAATGCAAAAGTGGCGGCCCCAAAACAGGTTTTGTTATTTACCTGCTTAAGATATAGAATATTGCATGTTAAATGAATTGTAAATATAAAACTATCTCAATGAGTCTAGAAGCATGAAATTTTCAGACTGGGGCTTTCTTCCTTCATCGTTTTTTTTTCTAACCTAAAAAGGGAAGCTTTGCATAATAACCTAATACGTGATAAATAATTGAACAACACCTAGGGGTTATAATACACTAAGGGCACAATAACAATCAGCTGGTGTTCCAATTATAGACGTAGTTTAGAACGCCTGATTAACTCACGAAGGTCATCACATGTCAACAGACCAGTAAAAAATTGGATTCTGTCTTTTGATCAACATCTGTCGCTATTTCGTCGGCATTCACATACCACCCAATTTGTTGGCATTATTTATGCTATAAAACAATTTGACATTTCCCGACCCTTCTGAAGGTCCACTGTCATTCGGCAAGGTTGCCGGTGGCAATTAAATGTCGTCGGTGGTCGTGATAAAAAAGCTATCGTTTGTGGTCGAACAGAAATAAACTTTACGGCTGGTGTCACGTGTTTGGGGTTTTTGTCGTCTGGTTAATACTTTTTGCATGGTTTGAAAGGGTTATCAAGTCAGTAACATAAAAGATGTGTTCAAGACGCTGGAGTTTTGGATTTTCATCCTTTTTGCGATAGCCACAGTATAAATATAGACCGTAAGTCTAAATACAAGAGAGATGTTAAAAAAATCTAGCATTGTAAGATGCTTGTCACTTTGTAATATGTGAGTTATGTTTTAACTCTTCAAGCGCTACAAAGGTGTGACCTTCAGTCTTGATAGCAGCGCTTGATGCAAGTACAAGATAGTAGAGGGTCGAGGAATTGGAACTGCTCTTAGAATCTATTTGATTTCTTAAATTTTTTTTGTAGTCTCCTAATCATACGATATGACCAAGTAAAAAGATGAATACCACTTCAATTAAGTTACCTAATTGAACCAGGTCTGCTGAAAAGTGTTGCACGCTCGACATCAGATCAATGGTTCGGTCAATAATTCAATTGACGCAGGTCATTGGTCACGATCAAACGTTCCGCTCGTCATGAAGAGCATACATTAACAGCTCCAGTTTACCGCGCGGGAATGCTGTTTTACATTTACATAACATTTTCTTTAATTCCATTAAAGAAAATGTGGGTACAGTGTAAAGATGGCGTAAATCAATCTCATGTCGTTACAAATGTATCGCCTAAAGTAGGATACACATCATAGAACGAAGCAGGTGATCATTGATAATTCATTTCTTTTGAAAAACATCTTAAAAGCGCCATCATTTCATAGCCCTAAAACCATAATGCTGTATTGTAAACCCATAGGTCTCCGACATACAACCCATGATAGCTAAAACTCCCATATATAAAAAACAGCAATCATCATTTCAAAGAAAGTTGCGATTGTAAAGGTAATTCGCAGGTACTACGGTATTGATTGTGACAAAAATAGCACGACATGTGTGGTTATTCCCTTACACACGGCAACATCTGGCAATATACGATCTGACTGTAAAAATAACTGCGCCGTTTGACGCGCGAGAAAAATGGATCGTTCCCGCCAAGGCCGCACAACATTGTTGCTAAACTGATGGTTTGATGGTGTTTTTTCCTGCCTAGTTTTAAGGTCAAGAGTCGGTTATGTAAGTAAGAAGTTTTGTGTGGGTGCTGAGAGAAGTGCGGCTATCGTCAATCTTTATGGACAGTTTGAAGGCAAACAAGAGCAGCATCATAAAAACGGATTGAATTTCCTTTTCGAAGACCGACTTTTTTGGGTTAAGTACCTTGTTTTTACCAATGCAATCTTACTATCAAAAATGACCTTAGCTCCCTTGTCAGTTTGACATCCAATCAATCCATACAATTTACAAGGCACAAAGCAAATAACTGACATACGTGGTTAATCATTTCAATAGCCCGATTGGCGGAATGGTTCGATGTCCACAACAGAATGGTCATGCTCCATGCATATTCCCACGGCACTGAACCATGGCGTTTTGTTTGGTAAACATAAGAATAAAACTGCCAATAACGTTGTTCAATTGGCTAATCAATCAGGTATGTATTCCGGCCTATAGTAACTGAAGGTCTATATACATCTTAATTAAACGAACGAAGATCATGAAGAAGCTAAGGTTCTCCCTTAAGCTAAATTAATACAAAAATAATTTATTAACGATAGGACTTCTCTTTGAATCGTTTCAGCCTCGCATTCTCGCGACTTGTTTATTTCTTCACCTCTCAGAAAAAGTGGGTACTTTCATGAACTTAAGTTTCTTCAAAGCTTTTAATGTTTATATCTTCTTCATTTGTACCAAACTGGTACTTTTTTCGCCATCACAAACAAATAAACATTCGTATCTTAAGTATACCCGTGAGGCTAATAGGTACGTTGTTTTAACTTCAGAACGTCGAAAATGTTAGAAGAATATTAGAAGTAGCTGAAATATTTGCGGGATATTTAAGGATTTTAATTTTATTGGACACCGGCATTCTCATTGATACACTATCTGTGAGAAAATACTATCACTATCTCGAATATAACAGAGAAACTGTTCCTTCAATCGTATCTCCGATCGATCGTTATCATTAGCCACATGAAGTCCACTGCTGAAAATAGACCTCCTCTAAAGATTTCTAGACAAACTTGTCGAAAGCGGCCTGCGTCCAGCGTGTTTCCCTGGTCCGTCGGTCTATTCTTAATATAAAAATGTTGCGAAGTAGCATTACCACGTAACAGCTAAAAGCAAAGACTTTTTAAAGTGCTATTTAAACTACTCAATAAATTACTCCATTTAGTTTATGGTGTTGGTACATAATATGGTGTATCAAGAGTCCGCGTTGACATGTGGATGGCAACAGTTAACGCAGTGAAAGTTAAATTTACACCACGTTTTTGGTCTAAATGCGTGCCGCGGTGCAGCACCGCGGTGGGCTCGCCACGCATGTTTCCATTTTATTTGCATTAGACACGTTCTAGGGCTAGCGACGTCTAGATTTGTCTGTAAATCCAATTTAGTATGTGTTTCTGTGATGTCAGTATCAGCCCGGAGTCTGGAATTTGTGCCTCATATGACGATAGGCTCGCCCCTATCACATCATGAAATCCGTCCCACGGCACACACACGGTAAACAGTGGATGCCCTCGTTGCAAAACAGCCTACCCCTTCGGGGATAAAAGTCGTGATATGTGTGTGTTTTCCTTTGATGTCTGATGTATTTATTAAACTACTTTAACTGTTGACTTCCGGAAGCCAATACAGCCCTTGGTTCAGTTTTCTCTGCTGGTTAAGGTCTTACTCTACTTCTGATAAGGATAAGGCACTTTGTCCTGGGCAAATTTTAATTCAGTCAGAGTATTGCAGTTGCATTTCGTATCTCTTATTTAGCATGCAAATCTTGGACTACACTATCTACCTGTGTTAGCTCTTGTGTTTCCTCCTCTGTAACTACAATATTAATCCTTGAAGAAGATAGAAGGTTCGATTGATTAGATTAAAACCTTCAAGACATTTCGAGTTCAGTATTATTCAGTTTTATAGTCATACATTTTCCCGAGATAAAAAGTTCCTTCAGAACTTTCCCAGGGTCTTGAACTATCTCCATGCCAAACTCCATCGAAATCCGTTCAGTAGTTTTTGAGTTTAGTTTTTTAGTTTGTTTTTAGTTTTATCGCGTACAAACTTTGGCACCCCTTTTTACGCCCTTAGGGATAAAATTTCGCAAAATCCCGTCTTAGTGGGCAGTTACCTCCTAAAAGGAACCCCCATGCAAAATTTGAGACTCCTAGCACTTGTGTCTGAGATTTCGTGAGTGAGTGACCTTTCGCTTTTATATAATATATATATTAGCTGCGAAGTAGAGTATAATGCATGAACGGCTGAACTGATTTCTATGAAATTTGGCAACATGGTAGACGAAGTCCTGAAATAACAAATGGCGATTTTCTGTCCCATAAAAGTACACAGTGGGACTTATATTCCAGGAGAAACTTTCAACCGGCAGAGCTGGAAGCAAAAGATAACAACAAATACCAGAGTAATGTGTCAGCCCTCGTAAGATGCACCCGTCTATTCCGGGCCCCGTCGCCCCCGGAGCGCTCCTTATATGGCAACAAGACATGCAGCCGCGTCTCTTTGTGCTGCTCCCGAGTTTCGGGATAATTTTATACGTGGCTTGGTAATACTATCTTGAGGATATTTATTTAAAAGGAAATTAGTAGGAGACAAATGAGAGTCACACGCAATGCTTCATCGACTTGTAGAAAATTTTGTTTATATTATACATTTTGAAATGTCTTGGGATTTTCTTTATGATCATTCTGGCAAAATCATTATAATCTTCTGTCCAACGCATCGGCAGGAATAGGAGGTTCAAACAAGAAAATGCAATATTTGTTTGTTCGCCTGCTACACGTTATTTTTCCTGAATGAGCTACTTAAAAAAGGTGTAAATAATTCAAATGTCAGTGTTGATGTGAGGATGCTCATGACGTATGACGTCACAGCCTCACAAATATTCATTCGCATAGTGGAACAACAATCTAACACACAAACATGAATTATGGGAATAAAAGAGATAAATTTTACCAGTGTCTTCGCTGTCTAGGTTGTGTTTCGGTTTGAAGGACATTGTAGCCAGTGTAACTCCTGGACATAATGAGACTTAACATCTTATGTCTCAGGATGACGAGCGCAGTGGAATGCCACATAGTACTTAGTAAGTCAAGGTGCTGGATGGTGTTGCTACTGTTTATGGGTGGTCGTATCGCTTACCATCAGGCGAACGGCATGCTCGTCCCGTCATTCAATGCAATAAAAAAAAATGTAACATCCCAGGGTGTTACAAGTATTGTTATTGGATTTGGGAAATTAGATCGCTATTATTTTAATAAAAAATTTAGATTTTCGTCATTACTCCATCAACTTTTCACATATTTCTGTGTTAGACCACTCTTACACTAAGATACTGAATCCAATGGCATGGTAACGCCCGTCGAGCTGTCTGTCACGGATCATCGGCCGTGCCAAGATGGCTTTTTAAATCATTTTCACGGTGCGAACGTGGTTTTAGAAATGTTAACGATGCTTGAGACGTCGGATGGCCAATTATATTTGTTTTTAAAAAATATCACTGTAGAATTTACTTTGGAATATTGTAATACGGAATATACTCACCACATACTTTTGTACAAGATTTTAGATTTTTATCAATTTTAAAATTGTTATCAGCTTATTGACTTTATTAATAATTAACCTAATAAGCTAGATCTGCGGTCCACATTCTACTGTCTTCTATCATTTCCCTTTTTTTTCCCAGTTGAAAGTATTTACAATTCCATGCAAATTCACAATACCTCTGGACATTACCATAGGCCTATTCATAAAGTTAAAAAACTACTTTCAATTTTTCTTCCATTATGCTTCTAGAGATATCGACAAACATTTACTTCTTACTGACTCTTAAGTCCTAACACAATAGTTTTTGTACAATCGTTTGTCCACCAATGACTTCTTGTTGCAACACGTTCGTCCGGTCGGATATGACAATCTCTCCGCACTCCACTGCGTATATTGCCACAAACGATGACAAATTTGCGACTTCCCGACCCTTGAGCGCATTATCTCTTGCGTCTGCTACGATTTACTAGTCACACCTTAAAGATATTGCATTTTCACCAGGACGTTTAGATATAAGGTTGAATTTCGTTTGTACTTCATTTTGAAGGTTTTTATTAGTATTAAATCTAGAAAATGTCTAAAAGAATCAAATGTAAAATCGCAATATAGTACGCTGACCATTCAAAGATCATTAAAATGTTTTGTTTCATTCTTTACATTCCTCCAATTCTTTATAAAAGGTCGGTCTATTTTTTTTTGCGGTGGCATTTATGTGGCCCTTAGACACAAATTAGATACCAAGTAATAGTTTGAAGTTTTTTTCTTTTTCTGCAAAGTTTCTATGTAGATAATTCTTTCCCAACAAAATACAGCTTTACCAAGCTATAGGTACAATATTTATTTTTAACTTTAGTCTTAACATCTACCCACTGCAGTTAACATCTCCAAATGTAATTTGCTAAGCCTGATTCCAACAATCCATTGTTGCGAATGTCCCCCTGTAATCCTCTACGCGTTGTCCCACGGGCGGATATCGTTTGCAAATAATACCCTCGTTAGTCCCACAACCCGCTTCTCGGCTCACCGTCTCTGTGGAATTAGGGTCCACACTCACTATAAACTAAGATCCTTCAGTGCTATTGTTCACTTCATCGTTATGTATAAAATCTTTAATAGCAATTTTCAAGTTTTATCGGTTTTGATGATTTATCAGGAAACCATATCATTGTAGTGTGTGTTTTAATAACCGTGATAATTGTCGTTTACACAAAAATTTGTGGGTTATTAATTACTATGGATTATAAAGCCGCTAGCAACACGCGGCTTCGCCAGCGTCAATGGCCTGTCTTGCTACAAAAGTCCCTAAACCACAGTACAACACCAGCGCCATCTCCTTATAGAATCAGATTTAAAATATCCAGTATTTTCCATGGGAGGAAATTACCGGGATAAAAGTACCCTATGTGTTAATCCAGGATATGATCTACCCGTGTGCCAAATTTTACCCAAATCCATTTAGTTGTTTCTGCGTTTACTTCTAACAAACATCCAAACATTTTCACAAACTTTTGCATGTATAATATTAATAAGAGTAACATACGATAATCTATTAGAATTCAACTTCTAGCCAGAACCAACTATTTCAATTTACATTCCGTGAATTGCTTAGTATTGAATATATTATGACTAACGAAAAAAACGGCCAGGAGCGAGGGGAACTCGTAAAGCCCGAGTTCCGTATCTTAGCAGTTTTTATATTTATTATTATTTCTTGTGTGATAATTACTATTAACGATGGTATTAAAAGTCGATATGGAGCCTTAATATCTAACAATCCTTAGTCATTTTCCGAAAAATCATTTTACGTTGTCTGCCAAATGTGGTAACAAAAGTATTCCACCAAGTATCCCAGAGACCTTAAGATGATAAAGCAGTCGAGATTCAATCTCCAGACCCCTTGCTCGTTAAATGAACAGTCAAAGTGGGCGGTTTTGGTCCTCCTTTTGTGTGCATTAGCCAGCTTAAGGGCATAATGTATGGGCTTATAAGTGCATATCTTTAGAGGTCAATATCACGTGTTTTTTCAATTGGATTTAATCTTCATCATACATTATTTTATGGTTTTACATATTCTTGTATTGCAAAGGATAAGTATTGATACTACATGACATTTCACATTGAAGAAATCTTCGAAAAAAGCTAACATGAATTTTAATATACGTAGTCTAATCGTATACACATCATATCGTAATACACGATGCGCATGCGTAAAAATAAACCAACAGACAATAGTCTGGATCTGTTACCAGCCTATAGTGCACTTGTAGTAAATATTTTTGGTGTCGCAGATGCCCTGGGGTTGATGCACTGCGGACGCGAACACTGCAATCTCAGCAGTCTCGACATTACTATGTCGATCATCGAGATAATATCGTTGGTATTTGGCGGTGCTTCAAAGTAAATAAACTACATAGTAGTTGGTAATAACCAGTTTATATGCAGTTGCGTTTATGAGAATGGGAATAACGTTAGCATATAAATAAATTAAGCAACCTAGTTGATATAATCCGTGGCGGTTCAGATATTTTGCAGATCGTAGCGATAGTCATGTCTGAATCCTTCGCACCCGAAGGCATAAGTACAGATATGTACTAGCATAGGTTTCCGGGTTTCGGCATCATCATTGTTTCTGTATGAGTGCAGTGGTCGATCGCCATATAATAACAAAACTTTTATTGTTACTAATATTTTTATACGGGTTCGGCGACTCCGCTGCACATGATGGTAAGTGGAGTGGGGTCCAGATAGAATGTCGAATGACGAGAGATGATTATCCATCGTCAATCGACTCAATAGGGTAGTTTCCTATGCTTGATTTTGTAAATTATTTTATATGTAGCAGAAAATAATAGGTAAAAGAAATTGTTCTGTGAAATTAGCATCAAAATTGGTTGAAAAATAAAGCAGTTATTCACATTTAAAATATTGTTGTGAGCAAATGTGTGGACGTCGAGGGGATAACGCGCTATCTCTTTCGCACGCACGCAGCGTTATGACCGGCGACTCTCGGTGACGTCACAGTGTAATATTACTGTCATTTGACAACTACCCCTTCCACCAAATTTCAAAGCTTTACTTATTGCCCCAATTTTGAAAATTATTTTTCCGTTATATTTTGGATGGCATACTTTTTTGATAACTATATTAAAAAGAGAGTAGTTAACTACCCTATTATGTCGGCTTGTTTGAAAACGGTTATACACAAGCTGATTCCGGAAAGCGACACACTTACGTGGACCACGATGGCGGGTTTTCACACCGTGTATGGCGGTCGCAATCCGTGCTTATACAAATAATATACTACCAGCAAATTCTCCATAGAATTATCGATAGCTATCTTAATAAAGACCATAATAGACATAAATAAACGAAGGCTAGAGTCTCTAGACGTGTCCCGGTGCGGCAGCTATGGACGAAAGCGAACACACTCGAGTTTACTTTGGATGCTCTCTATCAGATATTACTGTGGTTGTCATTTGAATTTCCAGTAACTAACAAATATAACATACAGTACAAAAAAGCTTCATAATAAGCATTTCTGTTACTCAGCTAAAAGTCGAGCAAGTTGCTTGACTGATGATGAGCACCAAGGTATTAACAGCAGAAACATCAGAATTTTGAATTCCAAATAGCATAGGAGGATACTGCATTGCGCTCGTCACCCTAATATGTATAAAATGATAAGGGCTGGCTTACTCGTCGTTAGATTACGTCTATCGGAAAGATAATTTTTGTCATGTTCACTTGAAAAATTCACAATGACAGCCAGTCAATCTATACAAAATAGGCAGCCCTAAGTCTCACAATGCCCAGTTACGTGAGCCACAATAACTTCAAACCAAAACACAATAGTGCTTGCAGACGCTCGACGGAAATAGACAAAGAAATACCTTTAGTATATCTGAATAGCTAACCACATTCATCGACAGCTGTCGCTTGAGACTTTTACATAACAATTACGTGGACTCGTAAGTTTCACCTTGCCATGACTTTACGTCCAGTTGTTAATTTACCTTTTGCATTCATACTAATATTTGTCTCACGTTTACGCGATGTTTGACCGCCATCTGCAATGTTTATTTTCTTAAAATAAAGAAGTATTATTGCAGGCGCGATTTCGCCTATTTTTGAATATTTTGTGTATGCAGAGAAGGTACCTAAATAGTTTTTGTCACCAACAGACTTAATTTCATCGAAGGAATTTGATATGTTTTCCTGTTGTCGTATCTTTGGAAAATTATTGTAATAATTATATTTTTACAGCGGAATAATGCTAATGAGAAATAACACGTCAGTGATCACCACTGCCCATAAATATGTACACTTGTATGCAGTTATCTGTAAGTTCTGGATAGTGTGATAGGTGTGTTAATACGTGCCGTGTACCACCAAGCGAGCGGTCTACCGGTTTCATATTCAGTGGTTTAAAATAAAACTACACGTTGGTACTCTTATTTAAAAATATTCTCAAAGTCTACAATTTCAAGCACAGCATCTCAAATTTTAAAATATTCTGTAGCAATTCCTCCAAATGCCTACGTATCATCAAATGTAGTGAGAAACAGAATAGCGGCCATCAACAGTTTCCGTAAATTGCAGCAATATTTAGTTTTTGACATCAATATACGCTGTAACTACGCTGGACCGAAGCCAACATTCTACTGAGGCTGCTAGACTAACATTGTTTTCGCGTTACGAGATTAGACCACACAATGTGGGTTATAGTAAAGTTATCCTAGATCTGAATCTGCCTTCGAATGTAACCTGATGTAATAAAATGATCAGGAGCTGTAAAGAACGATACGCCATTAAGTAATTAACTGATAGAGATCAAACTGTTACGCCTTAAAAAATCACATAGCCTGGAGGCAGCTATCATTCTATGAAAGTAGCGATGGGTCTTGCAGTAAAAATTTATAAAAAGAAAAAGGATCCTCAAAATACCTCAATAGTTACCAGAATAGTATTGCGATATTTTTTTGTCATAATTTACCTTTACATTGAATATTCTTGGTTTATTCAGCAGATATATTTTCAATTACATATAAAAAATTGCTTGTCGCCTTACGGCAAGACAGTAAACAACAAAACGATTCACGTAACAATCTGTTGTCGTTTATAAACCCTGGCATTGATGCAGCGGGTGATGGGTGATCTTGAGAAATCTTCTCAATCCATTAGCTTCGAGCTACATAATGCAAATTACGTTAATTACAGAGCGTATCAAAGTCGTTTGTCGGCCGGCTTATTATTCCCTCGTTGCAATTATTTATCTGCATGTGAAATCGATCAAGAAATTTCGCTCCTAGCCAACTTATTACAAGCGCGAATTAGCATTTCCAGGCGCAGCTTTCGACTCGAGGCGTTTTGTAGGCTGAAATCGAGATAGGACAGGCAGACGAACTGTGTTTGCCAAACGTTGTGAATTGGATGAGTGTACAATATTATGTATTGTATTAAAGTTATCGTAGAAATCATCTCTGTACCGAAAAGTAATGATGGAAACATTTGATACGCTACTTTTCATAAGACAAAGATTAAAAAGTCATACAAAACATACACGTCCCAAACTATACCATCGGAAAATCATACCTTACTCGAGTTACTGATGATTTAAGATATTTTCATACAACAAAATGGTCGAATATCAAATAGTAGATACACAATGGTTGAAAACCTTTGGTCTGAGCGACTCAGCAGCACAGTCGCTGGATGCCGAGCCCACGCCGACGCGGGCGCGGGCAGGATATACGCAGATTACCGATCTCAATTCATGACTCTGTATTTACCAAATGAAACTTTATGTACATGCACACAGACGAGACGAGACGATACGTTACATAATGTGGATGTAGTTGTTGTGTGTTTTGTTTATGTAACATCCTGGATTACGGATAATATAATTCACTCATGATCTGATTTTTAACTTTTCTTATATTCACGTCCACAATGTTGTCTTTGAGGGACGAGACTTGTATATTCGGATATTTTATAAGAGCGAATTAACACAAATTTACTAATATACAATTTTCTGTAACGCAATCAACGTGTTTGTTGGCATACCGATTATAATCAAGGCATCGAACAACACCGAAAATAAAAGGGACATACAAACCAACACTTCCCGAATATTAAACTCTTGTGTAAATAATTTCCAAGGAATCTGGACCCATTCCAATATTATTATAGTGGCCGGTATCAGCTGATTGTTGCTGAGGCGAACTCTTCGCTTCCACTAAATTGTTACCGCCAATGCCAATAGCGAAGTCATTTGGCATCACGCTAGTTACGTCTTTCCACGGTGTAAACAAGATATTTTTGTATGTTTGTTTCCATCCAGTTGGAAATAACGCAAGAGATTTTTTTAAGGTATGTTTTTTCTTATTTATTTATTTTTCGTTTGGAGCCGTGGACATGTCCCATTCCTGGTCGAAGTCCAAGCCATTTTTATTCTCTTGCATAGACAGTGTACCGTAATAATCATTGAGATAAATATAAATGCATTTGGCTATCGTTTAATTCCCACTCGCTTGGATCTGGCCACAACAAAAAAAATGCGAAGACAATGACCGATTATGATCAGGTAGACTTCGTGACTTTTGCTCTTCTATGACACAGAGATAAAATTTGTAGCAGTACAAATAACATTAGATCTTGCAAAGAACATGAAAATAACACGCTCGCCATATTATTTTTATAAACAATAGAATGAACAAAGTTAACCCTAAACTAGTACTCTGTTTAGGTATAAAATTAAAACAACTGAAATATTACTAAGGCTGTATAAAATTCATTTTCAGAGATAACCGCAAAGGAGGCAGTCATCATTCTTACAGTGCAAGATCATCAGAGATTTCTCTCCTCGCCAAAGGTAACAAAGATTCCGACAGTTGCATTTGTCCATAGAATACAACTTCTAATTGAAAGTCTATTAATGAACACCGAAATCGCAAAAGAGAATAATATTAACAACATCTCAAACCTAAAACCACAAAGACGTAGGTAGTGGCACGACTATATGTATTTCATAAACCAGTGAAAAGGGAAACACTGGCCATTAAAACAATACAAGGCAACTAATGTTTAAAATATCCCATTTCCTTATACTGTTTATAATATACAACAAATGTTTTAGTGGGCGGGATGCAAACACCAGATAATGGAAACCTGAGTCATAAAGCACTTGTTCTTGACGAGATCCCAGTTATAAACACAACAGCAATAGAAGACGCCCTTGAGGCTACAGCAGAACACGCAGAATCAACAATAGGAGACGCAGTGGAAGTGGTGCACGCTGCCAAAGAAACCGTTGAGGAGTTTGACGTTGAAGAAGTTAATCCTGATGAAGTCGATGATGATGAATGAAATTCAAATATCTAAACTATTTTCGCAAACTTGAATAAATTTGCAATGGAACACTATATAAACATAAAGGAATTTCGAGTCATACAAATTGTGGTTGTTTTTATATTGAGCGATTTATATTGTTTTGTGTAAAATGTATTTGTTATTAAATGTTGTTACTTTATATCTTTATTTCATATGAATGGTCATAACAGAACAGTTGTTCGGCGAATATGTGCAGTCTCGGGTAATGTAAATCACATAAAGCTGTAAAAAGATATTTATGAAACTAACATTATTATACGGCTCGTTATTACCGAGTACCGGTGGAATAATAATGTTCTGTGGTTGAGTAAGTATCATGTAATTTTTCATACTATGGAACACAACGAAATTCCAAGTAGAAACAATTTAATATTTTTGTTTTATCTTATGCCTAAACTGTATGCCAACATCAAGTCAGATGGTAGGTAAGTATCCACGTCAGAAAAGTGCCAGTAATATTTTCGTAGTCTTCGAAAAACTTGCTTATCAATTGGCGCGAAACCTATAGGTCCTGTTTGCAAAAAAGACAGTCCACGTAGCAAAAATAGATTTATATTTGAAACGCAGTTTCCTCCGATAATGTGGCACTTATTTTCCCATTTGGCAAAGGAAATGTCATACGACAATCTCCAATGGCTTTTTTTTATTCCGGCTTCATGTCTGCATAAATGCATATCGAGTGAGTATGAATAAAAATCAATGAAAAATTTACCAATCTGCCTAATTACCGCAGCGATAGGAGCATTTTTCTCTGATTCACCTGTTTTGATCTGTAAAACACGTTAGCATGTCTGTATGTTCTTCTAACATGGTTATGGATGAGCGGAGGTGATAAATAAATGATGACTGTCCCGCTGACCTTGGCAGCGAATTTACACCAAACAGAGTCAAGTTCATTGGCGAATATCAAATTGTGGAACACAATCTAGAAAATATAGTAACGACATATGCCTAACTCTCCTTCATTTACTTTTCCATTTGTTTTGTTTATAATGGTATTTAATTAAGAATTGGTTTATTTTTTTATTCAGTGTTGTGACAGTTTCAGAACCTACGAATCAATAAAACTGACAAGTCTTCGGTGGTGGTATCTTATCTTTCACTGGTATCCGCCTCACTTGACATTGGCAAAATTGTCCTAAAGGACAGAGCCAGATAGAAAAAAAAAAAAAATCTTTCACTGTAACGTCAAGCTAATTTCTAAACGGATCTGAAACAATTACTGGATTTTTATTGTGATGCATTCTATATTTGACCTTAGACTGAAAAATATTAATGTTAATAGCTAATAAATTAATAAATGCTACTCTTTTTATGTTTCGCCTTCTTTGCGTACTTGCAGAATACTTTTAACGCATACTTTTTGGAAACCAAAAAACTTTGAATGTTGCTTCAGTAATATTGTCCTTTTTTATTTATAAATAATATACAAATCCAAAGGTTTGTGCCCCACGTCTTTCTAGGGTAAACGCAGGGCTGCATACTAGAGCAAAGGCTTTTACTTTTTTTTGTTTGTTATGTCAGAGGCAACCTGCCGTGTGCGGATATGCAGCGGGCGACTACATCTGCCGCTGCACCAGCTCCAGCGGCGACTATGGGACTGCCAAGTAATTTGATTGTTTTTTTTTTATTAAGTATAAGTCGCAGCATTCAACTTTCTTCTCGTATGATAATGGTCGCGAAATAACAATATTTATATAATTGCCAGATTTAGTTCAAATTTATGAACTTGAATTGTATAATTTTATATACATATCGGCCAATTTAGTGCCGAAAATGGCAACAAAACTAAAAACTCATCAGTCGTTATCACTGTGTCAAAGAAGCAGTGAGGTACTTTGATGAGAATGGTGTAGGAATGCTAGTCGTTTTAGATGGACAGACTCATCAAACAAAGTCCAACGATTGATTCGAGAGTGTCCGTAAAAAATGCGATAGAACGCAATAAATTTCACGTGATTGAAACGAAATGAAAATGTCGGAGTGATAAATAATTCTCACCGTGGTATGCGCAAGCGCATCCCCAGTGACGCACGCAGCAGCCAATGGGGGCGCGGCTGGCTCCTAGCGATAAACACTAATGATTTACACCAATTTGCGTCCAAAAATATAATTCTAATTTGTTATGTTGGGTGTCGAACTCGAATATATTTAATTACGAAATGTCTAAATTTACATTGAAATATTACCACAATTTAACATCCTCAGTGAACGAAGTCAATTTTTTTAGTTAGTCATTCAATTCCGACAATCGTTCATCTACTAGACGACTTTTTGTCATAAAAATATAAGATACGAATAGAAACTATGACCCGAAAAAATACTACTTACCCAGAAATTGTACTAAGTAATCATAAAATAAATCATCCGTTCCTTTTTATCAATTTTGTTAAAGAAATATACACAAAAGACAATTTAATTCTTCACAAAAAAATTACGGGTTTTGCCAAAATAGTCACCAACGAAAGCGTTTCTAATCGAAAAATGCCTCCGATTCTTGCATTTCGATTGAACGCTTCGTCTGTGGCTTCGATCATTTTATTTTTTGAGATATCGATCGGTTACTATATTCCGTTACCGTTTTTTACATGTCTACGGAATTGTATCGAGTGTTCAGTAGAATATTTTTATTAATCTAAAATACATTAAGTTTAGTAGAAAAGGTTTAAACTGTATCTTTTATAACTGAAGACTGAAAATCCACGAGTCCAAACTCATCATCATCACAGCGACAACCAAAATGCCAGAGGTATTAAATGCTTCACTGACTTTTTAAGAGAGTAAGTGGGATTGGAGGGTGCAGGGGGGGGATATTTGCGATCCCGGCAATCTCACTGACCCACGACACAAAATAGAAAATATATCAGTTTATTATGTCTATTTTCTGCAAGACAATGATACAAGCCTCACTGAGGCGCCCCTTTTATATTATTGACAAAATGAGTTCTATCAGTTATAACTGGATAAGGATTTATTATCAGGAATAATTTTGGTTGTACGGCAGTCGGCACCGCGTCACAATACACAAAAATTTGGATTTAGCATTTATAAAGCTGGAACCCTACAAAAATATAATCTTGATGAAATAAAATACGAGAAATAAGATCCGCGAAACTCGTTTTATTTCTGTAACGAAACACGGGGGATATTGAAAAAATCCGATGAACTCCTAAAGTTATTTATCAATAAATGGATCCATTGTCGTGGGACCCTGGAGAAAACTTTTCCGTGACTGAATTCATAGAAATTTATATGAAAAGCTATTTGTTGTGGGCTCTAGCGAAAGGCCGTGCTTAGACATGACTTTCACTCGGGCTTGAGCGGTGTGAGCGTCTCCATGGCGCTTGACGACGGAAATGAAGTTTTTTTGCTGAAGGGATTTTTTTTTTATCTACTAGAATGATGATACCATCTGCTTGCACTGCTTCTTGCCAATAAAATTGTCGTCTACTTATGTACTGTAAAGTTTACATACTACCGCCTCTCTGGGAGGCTGAAAGTCATAGTTTCACGGTAACATTAGAAAAGAGCTGAGTTGCGTTGCAAGAGTTACTTAGATATGTCTGTGATTCTTCGATAAAACTTTATTCTTTATTCTTTTTCTTATTTAATTATAAGAGCACTGCCATACCTACTAAGCAATATGTTTATGCACACTGAAAAGCAATTTCTTAGTGTTTCGTGTGTAGCGATGCTACTACTTGTAGGTGACTCATGTCACCACTTTAATTAATTTAGAACATACACAAAAAACTGTTCACAAAATTATATTAAAGAAAAAGAAATAAAAAATAATCAACGTACAGACAAATAAATATTAATATTGTAATAAAATTTTATATAGTTAACCTGATCTTGTTTTGTTAAGTTAAACGATTAGGATTCTATTGTTCGCATCGACTACCTGGCGCGTGACGTCATTTTGGGTCAGTTCTACGTTGACCGCTGCATGCGCACACGTAGAACAACCGGTGTCCAGTCGGCTTACCGCTATAACTAGACGTGCACGCTTGCTAAAGTTTCGCTTGCGCCTTCCGTTCTTCCGCTAACTTAATTATATCTGCTGTGCTCTTTCTCTAAACTATTCTCTTTCTTACTCCTTCTATAAACTATATACTGTTGTGTGACTGTGCTTTCTGTGTGTTCATAATAAACTGTAGTGACTATCTGTGCTTATTTCTTTCTACTCTTCAAACACTATCATCGCTTCATCATATCCACATCCACGTCCACATTGGTGACCCCGTGGGAGCACAATAATCAAAAGAAATGTTGCCGACGAAGACGACTGCCAGCGGAGCGGAAAAAGCCGCACCCGAACGTGACATCGAGAAAACGCTGGAGGCCTACCGCGTGGGAATACGGGTACCCCCATTTTACCCTGAAAAACCGTCGCTTTGGTTCGCGCAATTGGAGGCACAATTTGCAATATCCAATGTTTCCACAGACGCCACGAAGTATTTTTATGCGGTTGGCAATTTAGACCCACAGTATGCCAGCGAGGTAGAGGACATTATAGACTCTCCTCCTACCGCCGACAAGTACAGCAAATTAAAGACGGAGCTCATTAAACGGCTTTCGGCGTCACGAGAAAAGAAGGTAAAGCAATTACTTATGCATGAGGAACTAGGGGATAATAAACCATCACAATTCTACCGTCGTTTGGTGAAACTGGCCGGGACGGGCGTACCCGAAGAATTTCTCCGCACAATCTGGACAAGTCGTCTACCCAGCAGCACGCAGAGCATAATTGCGTCTCAACCCAACTTGAATATGGAAATGTTAGCCGAATTAGCGGATAGGATTCACGATGTTGTGACGCCTCAAGTGGCATCTACCTCTACGACTCACCGAGATCCGATCTACTCCGAGCCTACCGAAACCAGAACTTTGATCGCTGAGTTAACAAGACAGGTAGAAGCGTTATCCACAGAAGTTGGTAGACTATCCAGATCGCGATCAAGACCTAGTGGTGGTGGTAACTACCGCAACCGTTCCAGTTCCACGCGTTCGCAGTCCAGCT
This sequence comes from Sphinx pinastri, assembly GCA_947568825.1. NCBI lineage: Eukaryota > Metazoa > Arthropoda > Insecta > Lepidoptera > Sphingidae > Sphinx > Sphinx pinastri. The sequence goes on from OX387617.1 coordinate 3,090,752, forward strand.
ACAGACGATTTCCCATTTGCTGGTACCACGGCAAGTTTGGTGACCAAGCAAAACGCTGCGTTCGACCATGTGACTACCGATCGTCGGAAAAATGCACGGGCAATCAGTAAGTGCGACCGACGATTGCCCAAGCATTGGTCGCGTGTTCGTCGTCGACAAAAATACGAAGATACAGTTCCTGGTCGACACTGGTAGCGACCTCTGTGTCTTCCCACGATCAATCTTATCAAAGCAGCAGAGGCAAGCAACAGATTATCAACTGTGTGCGGCAAACGGTACGCCGATTAAAACTTACGGCTGTGTTAATTTAATATTAAATATAGGTTTGCGTCGCGACTTCAGTTGGCAATTTGTTGTGGCCGATGTAAACAGACCAATAATAGGAATAGATTTTTTATCTCATTATAATTTAATTGTTGACTGCAGAAACCAGCGTCTTGTGGACGGCAATACAACACTCGCGACCCCGGCTTCACCTGCTCGCTCGAGTGATGCGATCTCCTCAGTTAAGGTAATATTTGGTGATTCTACATACACTCACATACTACGGGAATATCCAGACATTACTCGACCACCAGGTATACACCGTACTCCTACACATAATACAGTACATCATATAAACACTACACCAGGACCACCTATTTCGTGCACACCACGCAGGTTGGCCCCTGACAAGTTAAAAATCGCCAAAGACGAGTTTGAATCTATGCTGAAGAGTGGCATAGCCAGACCGTCAAATTCGCCATGGTCTTCCCCATTACACCTTGTACCCAAAAAGGACAGTGGGTGGCGACCTTGCGGCGATTATCGATTGCTTAACGCGAGAACAGTACCAGATAACTACCCGATTCGCCATATACATGATTTTTCACATAGTCTTTCTGGCTGCACAGTTTTCTCGAAAATCGACCTAGTTAAAGCTTACCATTTTATTCCGGTTAATTCTGAAGATATTCAGAAGACCGCAATAACAACTCCTTTTGGAATGTTCGAATTTCCTTATATGACCTTCGGTCTTAGAAACGCTGCGCAAACCTTTCAAAGGTTTGTGGATGAGGTATTAAGAGGTCTAGATTTCTGCTACGCTTACCTTGACGATTTCCTTGTTTTTTCTCAAGACCAGAAGAGCCATGAACATCACTTACGTCTGCTCTTTAAAAGACTCCAGGAATATGGTTTAGTCATTAACACTTCAAAGTGTGTTTTCGGTGCCAGTGAAGTTTCATTTCTGGGCTATAATATTTCGCCTAAAGGTACCGTGCCATTACCAGAGAGGGTTGAAGTAATAGAAAAATTTCCTGCGCCCAAAACCGTTAAAGAACTTCGTAGATTCTTGGGAATGATAAATTACTACAGGCGTTTCATACCTGAGGCAGCACATCACCAGGCCCCACTAAACTCCTTGTTGACGGGTTCAGTAAAAGGTTCCCATCCAGTAAACTTCACACTCGCAGAAGAAGAAGCCTTTAAAGCCTGCAAGAACAGCCTATGCAAAGCGGCAATGTTGGCACATCCAGACTGTGAGGCTAAGCTTGCTGTAGTAACGGACGCCTCGGATAATGCTATAGGCGCGGTATTGCAGCAACGCAAGGGAGACCAACCATGGCAACCTCTAGCGTTCTACTCGAAAAAGCTGAGTCCAGCGCAGAGTAAATATTCCCCCTACGATAGAGAACTTCTCGCCATATACGAGGCTATTAAACATTTCCGGTATATGGTCGAGGCGCGTAGTTTTGTGGTCTACACAGATCACAAACCACTATGTTTCGCTTTTCATTCGCGAAAAGAAAATTGTTCACCAAGACAGTTTCGACATTTAGATTACATCTCCCAGTTTACAACAGAAATAAGGCATATTTCAGGTAAGGATAACGTTGTCGCTGACAGTCTCTCCCGCATTGAGGAAGTCGTTCAACCGATAGACTTATTAAAGCTAGCCAAATCACAGGAGAGTGATCCAGAACTCCAACAACTTCTGGATAGCAACACCTCGTTATGCCTTAAAAAAGTGAAACTGCCGGAATTGAACGTCGAACTGTACTGCGATGAGAGAAACAAGATCACGAGACCATATGTAACGAAAGAATATCGACACCAGGTTTTTGAAAGCCTTCATTCGTTAAGCCATCCAGGGGCTGCAGCGTCGATAAAACTAGTAACTCAAAGGTACATTTGGCCGGGAGTAAAAAAGGATTGCAGGGAATGGAGCCGATCATGTTTAGCTTGTCAACGCGCCAAAATTTCACGTCATGTGTCAGCACCACTTGGGACCTTTCAACTACCAAAAGCAAGGTTCATGCATATACACATAGACCTTATAGGCCCTTTACCATTGTGTCACGGATTCCGATATTGCCTCACTGCTATTGATCGATTTACGCGATGGCCTGAGGTAATACCTATAGCAGATATAACGGCGGAAACTGTGGCTCGGGCTCTAGTGAGCGGGTGGTTTTCACGATTTGGGTGTCCAAAAGACATTGTTACTGACCGTGGCAGACAATTTGAGTCGACACTCTTTAAACAGTTATCGAAAATCGTAGGATTCCAACATAGGCGCACCACAGCGTACCATCCCGCATGTAACGGACTTATCGAAAGATTTCACAGACAGCTTAAGGCCGCCATAATATGTCATTCTGGAACAAATTGGGTGGAATCTCTTCCTTTGGTATTACTGGGAATAAGAGCAGCTCACAAAGAAGATTTGAAGGCTACTCCAGCCGAGTTGTTATACGGAGAAACGCTCAGGTTACCCGGAGAATTATTTCACCCAGAAGCCGACGACTCCACTGACATTACAGATTATGTAAATCGCCTTAGGTCTTACGCAAAGAAACTGCAACCCTTGCCAACATCACGTCACGGTTCCAAAACCATATTTGTTTTCAAGGATCTAAGTTCAGCAAGTCATGTTTTTCTCAGAGATGAAACAGTAGGTTCACTCAAACCAGCCTACAAAGGACCTTTCAAGGTACTAAAGCGAGGTGAAAAAACATTTAAGCTCATCGTCAACGGCAATCAAGTCTCTGTTTCCATAGACAGGCTGAAACCTGCATACATATTACATGACACAGACACCAGCACTAATACATCACCTACTAACACAAACACACATGACACCAAATCTCCGGATACTGAGGATGATGGCATCGTTCGAGCTACCCGATCAGGTCGTAGAGTCCATTTTCCAGATTATTATCGCCCATAGACATGGTCTCTGGAGGGGGGTGATGTAGCGATGCTACTACTTGTAGGTGACTCATGTCACCACTTTAATTAATTTAGAACATACACAAAAAACTGTTCACAAAATTATATTAAAGAAAAAGAAATAAAAAATAATCAACGTACAGACAAATAAATATTAATATTGTAATAAAATTTTATATAGTTAACCTGATCTTGTTTTGTTAAGTTAAACGATTAGGATTCTATTGTTCGCATCGACTACCTGGCGCGTGACGTCATTTTGGGTCAGTTCTACGTTGACCGCTGCATGCGCACACGTAGAACAACCGGTGTCCAGTCGGCTTACCGCTATAACTAGACGTGCACGCTTGCTAAAGTTTCGCTTGCGCCTTCCGTTCTTCCGCTAACTTAATTATATCTGCTGTGCTCTTTCTCTAAACTATTCTCTTTCTTACTCCTTCTATAAACTATATACTGTTGTGTGACTGTGCTTTCTGTGTGTTCATAATAAACTGTAGTGACTATCTGTGCTTATTTCTTTCTACTCTTCAAACACTATCATCGCTTCATCATATCCACATCCACGTCCACACGTGTTTTTTGAAGTCAACCCAATTTCGTATTTTTAGCCTTAGGTAGGAGTCTCGTATGTGGAAATTCGTCTATGTAGGACACACCTAGCTCTGTATATTATTCACTGTTGAGGTCCTCCTTAAAATTGCTTTTATTAGGCTTAGGTTTCATCGTCCAGGTTTGTATTTACTTTTTTTCTTTTTAGGCTCCGGGGCACAGGCTCCTCCTGCCCCTCCTGCCCCACCTGCCCCACCTGCCCCACCTGCCCCACCTGCCCCACCTGCCCCACCTGCCCCACCTGCCCCTCCGGCCTCCCCTGCCCCACCTGGAAAATAATTCAGACACGCCAATGGGCATAAGACAAGGGCAGTGCGGCAGAAAGCAGGCTACTTCTCGCCTTGAATTCCCGGAGGCGACCCTAATGTCTCGAAAAGTAAGCGCGCGAAATAGTGATGATTAATGTGATAAAGCCTCCCGGTCAGATATATCTGTGACGTGGATAGGCTTATGGCTATGGTCCAACCAGAGGTGCATCGTGGTTGGAGCGGGGGAGGGCACTTTTAGGCGGATGGGAAAACGCGTAAAATATAACCTTTTACAAAATTAAAGTTTGAGGGGAGGGGTTGCACGCGTGAATCTTATTTGTTGAAATGAGTTTTTTCCTGGTGCCAAGGTGGGTGGTTAAGGCACCAAATTTTGGGTCCGCCCCGGGCGGCAAGAAACCACGCTAGGCCTCTGTGTGCAACAGATAACCGATGTATATTGGCATTTGGCAGCCTTATTGTTGCCGTAGTAAGGTCAGTGAGATAGAAGAATGCCCCAAAAAATCTGGCATTGTGATTCTTTGACACTTTGTAATTATTTACATCATGGTAGGTAATCTTGAAATCGTGCTCATTTGTCGAACTATTTCTATGAAAACCATGTAATGCAAAAGTTTAAACTGGCATGAACACACAAACTTTAATTGAAGATAATATTCTTTGATTAATTATATACCTAGATAGACACTGAACGTTTCGAACTCGTCGAAAAAAATAGAGGCCAACTGTTACCCACGAAATGAGTTCGAGTGAACTAATTTTTGTTGTTTTTCATGGATATAATTTTCTCCCCGATTTAATAGAAACCATATAATTACTGATATCATTATGCGCGCACACAAGGATACGCAGAATGATGCAGCGATAGCGTATGACACAGCTGTAACGCATACTAGCTTAAGATAAGTTGGCCTGTTTGTTTTAGTTTCATTGCAGCGCGTTACTCTATCTAGGTATATAATTAATCAAAGATAATATTCATTTATTATTGTGGCATTTTAAATACTAATGAATTATACTTGGTGTTTCCCCAAATTTGTAATCCGTTGGTAACTATATCAATGAATAAAGAATTTAGTTTTTGTAAACGATTGAGGATCTGCGTGACGAATGACACGTTCCGACAGTAATGGGAAATATTATAAGAATGAGCAACTTAACTAAATTTCTATAGGTACTCGCCTATAGAATTATTATGCCTGTAATTTTCCTTCTGCTAGACATAAACAAGGTAAATACAAGTTTAGAGCAAAGTAAATTTATGCTATTTCCTTAAAGTGCAATACCTATTGTAATTTGTACACTACCTAGGCACTACCTAAGTAGGTAGGTTTATGAAAATTTCATAATTTTGCTAGAATTAAGTAGAATTCATATAGTACCAATAATAACAGAATCCGACAAAAAATAAAAAACATAATGACAATATCGAAAACAAACGCCAGTTTGCAACCCGCAACATCGACAAGATGGCCGCCATTACCCAAAATTGAAACTTCCAAGCAGGCCAAATCGTTCACATGTTACATCTCAAAATACGTCGGTGTCCATTTTCGTCTGTTAATGGAGACGCGCTGGCCAGCTGCACGAATGCACCGGGGTCGGTGGCCGCCACTCGCGGGCTTGTCGCCTGACTCACGGCATGGCACGCCTATTACGGCAGGCTTGACGGCACTGCCGCTCGGTGTCGAGAGCTGTCTGTCGTAGGTGTCAGACAGGTTTAATTATTGTGCTAGGCTGAATCAGAAAACTTAGTTCTTAGTTTATTCGCTTTGATATTGAGTAAACAAATGGCAATTTATAGGTTGTTAATATATGTATTAATTTAGTTCTGTGTGTATCGATTCGTACAATCGACATACAATTTACTAGAATAAGGTATACTTGGCATTTCTACGTTCATTTTCTCCAATCCTAATGGTCCCTGTTCATACCGTAGTCGAAAAATATTATAGATAGGTAGGTAGGTACTTATTTTAAGATGGTTCCAAAGAATGTGTTCTAAAATAACAACCGCCAAGCAACAGTGCATGCACTGTTGTGTTTCGGTTTGAAGGACATTGTAGCCAGTATAATTGGACATAATGAGACTTAACATTTTATGTCTCAGGATGACGAGCGCAGTGGAATGTCACACAGTACTTTGTAAGTCAAGGTGCTGGATGGTGTTGCTACTGTTTATGGGTGGTTGTATCGCTTACCATCAGGCGAACGGCATGCTAATCTCGTCATTCAATGCAATAAAAAAAAAACAGTAAACTAGCAAGATAATAGCAATTGGCAAAGTTCTATATCAACAGATGTATCTTTATTGTATAGGAAAAAATTAAAACTATTGTTGATGCATTAAAGGCCACAGTAAAATAGTGTTTAAGTATTTGCATGGTTTCAAGGAAAATACTGTTAACTAACCACAGTCAATATAATGAGTAGTTGAACGATGATAGGGGAGTGCAGACTGCAACATGCGCGTGAGTTGCGAGTTGCGACTCAACCGCCCCCCGGCCTCGTGCGCAGACGCCGGTAATTTGCGTAAAATGCACATGACTAACAAACAGGTAAAACTATACGCGGCCGGTCCGTTCAGATAACACAACGCAATCGCAGTAAACATGTGCATACTTAAATAAATAATACTCCTTACAGATTTAAATTTAATCATCAATAACGTTTCGCTGTATGTTATGACATGCATTCTTGTACCGAACTTGTAAATCTCTTTTTGTTACGTTTTTCCGTCTTCAGTTCTATACCATAGAGTTATAATCGTGATGGTTGAAATGAGGAATGATTCAAGGAGTTCCTCAGAATAGAAGTCATACCTTAAATGATGTTTCCAAAATAATATTTGCACCTTAGAACAAAATGAAAGTCGTAAGCGATGCAAGGTACCGAGCTGTGGTCGCCGTGCTGAAGGCGAGAAATAGCATATCTCAGACATATCTTTATCTCGTAAATCTCTTCATCTACCGTCTAAAGCGGTGGACATCTTCGCGCATGTGGTGTGGCGCCGGAGACTCCAGTGGAACTGGCAGCAGATGCCCTTAATGCTGCAGGGTTGCCACGGCCCATCACTACTGCGTTCCGTCTTGTTTTCGGTGAGTCGATCTCCTATTGCATAAATCAAACTGACTGTTGAAGGGGGTCTATGGTTGCCCTATAATATAGCCTCTATTTATTAATGTAAGACAGATCAGTGTGTTCATCATTCTAGCTACTTTGGAAGTAAACAATATCTTTCATTGGTTGATATTATACTTGGAATTCAATACACATTAGATCGATTAGATGTTTAGACGTATTAAACAAACACACTTGTATAGCATTACCATGTGCTCCAAGGGAGCTACTAAGAACCCTCAACCAAAAATAACTTTAATCCTTGTGCTACCTTCAACTCAAGATGTTTTTCTTGCACTATACCTAAGCAAAAGTCTCTGCGTCGCTCAACAACCCGTTTAGCCAATATAGGCCCGCCTCTCGCAAACTACTATTTATATTTCGAGCTCCTTCTTTAAGGTAAATTTCGTTGCCGGCTTATCTTAGATTTATTCTCTCGGAGACTCGTTCAGCTTCAATGCTAACCTAAAAATATGTTCCTCAGGCGATCCTCGTTTATCGTTGTAATCGTGGGTGTGAACCTATGTAGAATAGTCTAAAACCTCAATTAAACCGACCAATTTTATAAGCCTCGCACGTACGTTTCTTCTAATTCAGCCTTTCTCTTCAGCTATTGGAAGTCCACTGCTGAACATAGGCCTCCTCTAAAGAAAGGCGCTCTTGCGTTTACAGGCGAGACTCGCCTCAAGAAACTCGCTTAGTCTAATTTAGGCTTAAGGAAGCCAGACGTTTGAGCCTATATCAGAAAATAACCTACCAGTGGATCGTTTACAGCTGTTGCTGGGCGTGTAGATGACACAGCTCTTATGAGTTAGGAATAAAGATAGTTTTTGACAGTATCATAAAAATAATCGATAAAGGTATATCTACTTTATCTAAATCCAACAAGGTACTGTCCTCTAGATTAACTTACCCAACCATTGCATCATTTCTATACACTATCTCGTGAATTTCATCAAGGATTCATCATTCTAATGTGCTGGTATCAAATGTAACTAACCTACAGTCGTGTTGGTTTATCTTTGATGAGATCATAGTTTATGCCTGAAACAAATAACTTGTTGTTACGCTTTTGACTCACAGTGCAAGACTTGTTATTTTTAGGAAACATCATTTTTAATATTTACAGTTGCGTCATAATTATGTTTGAACATTAATTTAAGGGTACATCTGTGTATGAGCTTAGTCCGTTAAATATTGATAAATTGCCTAAAATATTTGGTGCCGTTTAATTTCCAAGATCATTTTGAATATTTCTAGAACAAGTAAAGAAAATTTACATTATATATGGAAAGATTGTTTGTTTTTTTGGTGAACTATTATGAGAATGATTTTTACGGCTTCCATCCATACGGATTTTAATCATTTTGTACTTGTCAGTAGTGGTACAGCATTTAGACTAAAAGTTTTCCAAAGTGTTGTGTAGCATCGCTTGTCAATTAATATAATGTGTAATGCAGAAATGGAATACGATACATCTACATAGTATGTACATTATAAAATAATTAGAAAGAAAGAAAAGAAAGATTTTTTTTATTGTTGGGACAAAAAACTTACAAGTTTGCATAATAAAATGTAACAAAAATATATTATAATATTGTGCCAACAAAGCGAACCCTCATTCAGCTCCATGATGCAGTACTGTCTTACCAATACTGCAGCGCTGTTTATTATTTATGCATTACATTTCGTCCCGCGCCGTTACACGTACGGCCAGTGATACAGATCCAATTTGATATAATCTTAAGTAAAAATAAATTTATAATATTATATGGACGTATTCATAACTTTTATCGATTAAGGACCGATTTCACCGCTTGCTGATAAACGCTATTTGTCACACAAATATGTGAGCCGACCAAGTACAAAAGCCACATTCTAATCTATGCTCCTAAATATAATTTAACATTTCCTTCTCGATAAAAATATGCTTCCGACTGATGAGTTTTTGTTTTTAGTCAAATATTTCAAACCTTAAACGGAATTGATGCAATTTCAATTTTCCAGCTGAATCTAAAACTCTGCAGTACCTATTCGTAATCATATTCTTTTTGCCACAGCAACATCGATCCACGGTGTGCCGGGTGCTAAATGACGTCACAGCCCTCAAGATCTACTGAAAATGATCTACGAAAATATTCCGAGGTATCACGCAATGCTTGCTTGTTGAAAAATAGAGCTATGAAACAATAAAAATGTTTTAAAGTAATCAGTATTTCTGTTTTTGTAGAATAAAAAAATCTAATGTCAAAGAACTATCTAGTCTTTGTATGGTTTATAATTAAAAAATATAATAATACCAGCCCTGTATTGTATACAACTGCTGAGCACGGGCCTCCTCTACTACTAAGAGGTGTTAGGCCTTAGTCCACCACGCTGGCTTAGTGCGGGTTGGCAGACTTCACATACCCTCGAAATTCTTAGAGTATTCTCAACTATGTAGGTTTCCTCACGATGTTTTCCTTCAAAGCGAACAATAATTGATAAACAATACACACATAACTTCGAAAAGTCAGAGGTGTGTGCCTTGGGTTTTGAACCTGCGGACATTGTCTCGGCAGACCGTTCCATTCCTAAGTCCTAACTAGGCTATCGTCAAGTTAGTAAATTGGTCCAACTTCAAAATATTTTCACTACAGCTGTATTTAAATTCGGCCATCTATAATATGGCTATCGCATACCACATGCAATACCATCAAAATACCAAACACAATTTCCAGTAACAGCAAAACAAAAACGAAAATGTGATTTATTTTTATTGGTGCTGTAACACGGTACAGTACATAACAATCTGTTTACAATCCACCAACAAAACGTCGGTTTAAATTCAAATAATGCAACATTAACTTCATCGGGAGAGCTCGCGAGTGGGTAGTTTAACAAACGGCCGATTACACCGACATCTGTCTCGGTGTTGCTATACTTTAGAATTCCGGGATTTTTTTGTTTTTTTTTTCGTTATTTCATTCCTTATCCATGCAAAGAGTTCTTATATTATATAGAGCGCATATTGGGAAAATTTTCATGCAAAAATTTTGAGCCTGTTCGTCAGTAACTCGAATCTATCGTGAAATAAAAAATGCCTATGTCAAGTTCAGTAGAACATACTTTTACATGGTCGTAATGCGTAAATTGGCATATTTCCTTCCAAAATATTGTTTTCTTTACAAAATTTAAACATACCGAAACGTATTGGTCCTGTTGTCCTGTCTATAATTATACTGTTTAATGTCTTTGCATCCATGTCAACTTGTGACGACAGAGATTACAGATTAAAAAAGAAAAAAAATTAAAAGTGTTATTGATTCAAAATTATATTTAAACGAGCATACATAAGCTCCAATAATAATCACAACAAGAATGCAAATTTATGTGCGCCGTACTTCGCCAGACATATCCGTCGCTTGAGATAGAAAACATCCCTCTCACAGATCGGCATCTACTTCTATGGACAATTTTGGCAAGTGTTTTTATTTTTAAATTGAAAAAACAGAATAATATAGCCAAAGAACACACAAATTATAACTTGACCTAGGAATCGAACGAAGAACCTCACAATCCACATTCAAATCTGCCATTAGACCAATAGGTAAACATTTTAAAACAAAATACAAGACATACCCGCTGGCAACACCAGCGTTCGAGGACCGGGGCCGGAAATTGCTCGTATTCATCTGGCGAGATGAGCGCCCCTCGTGCATGTACCGGTATGAACTAGTTGGACCAACCAAACTGTCTACGTGGTTACTTAATGAACATCCTCGTTGAAAAGGAAGACAAAACGATAAGTGGGTTTTTGTAACATACGAGTAGGGATTTGAGGTCAAAACATGAAATAATGTACTACATAAAAAATTGGTAAACTTTTACATCCATAAGTAAATGCAATGATGAACATTATTTAAATATTATAATAAAGTATGGCCCCGTACACTTAAATGCCGGACATCATATTATGGACTTGTCAAAATTCGATTAGATTAAATTATGGTTTAGCCTAAGTTTCCAAGTCAATAGCACAGTACACAGATATGTCAATAGGTACCTGACGTGGCCGGACTGTCGCTTGACGACAATCAAGACGGGCTTAGTACCTCTAGATAACAAACCGATGTATGACGGCTTGTAACTTTAATAGCATGTATTTGCGAGTATAATGGTGATGCGAATATTCGAATGAGAAGTGATCAAGTGTACTGGTTATATTGTACATCTTATTATAATACGTACAATTTTGTTTTCATAGAAATGAATGACGAGAGACGAAGAAGGTAAGCGACTGCTCATAAACAGTAGCAACACCCATTAGAATTTTGAACGCAGTACAACAAACTGCGTGTTACTGGTCTTTGCTCGTCACTCTGAGACAATAGATGTTATGTCTCAATTCTCATAATACCTGTAAATTACACTGGCAATAATATCCTTCACATCGTATCACAGCAGTGCTAGCATAATGCTGCTTGTTGGAAATAGACAGTGCGGTGCTAGGTTCAGACTCTGAGGTCTGATGCATTAGGTAGATAAATAAAGACCTAGTACATATCGCCTTTAGCCGAAGATTGCTTATCTCTTTATTCTACCAGGAAAATTACATTGTAGTCATGAATGAATTAATGATATGTTGCTCATGTATTAAGCCGGCCAATGAGTTGCGTTGTTAGAAATAGTCACAGGATTTATTCATAAGGACAAGGCAAATTGATCCCAGTGCACCTGATGGTAAGTTGAGTGGAGTGGTCCAGACCATCGACTGATGAGAGATGATTACCTTCGCCAGTCGACACAATTACGCCGGCCTGTTTGAAAATATGTCGACCTGAATTCCTTGTACCTGTTTTGTTCTTTAAATGCTGTTTGATTTAAAAATAGTGGTTCAGCTAGTAACATCACTCTAACTGTAGAATTAGCCCCGTTTACTTTACCATTCAAAATCTAATCAAACTGCAACAGCTGATAACAGATTGCACTTAACGAATACACGGCATTGATGCAATGTTTGAATTTTTGCTAATAAAAAGGTTTTATTGTAAGTCTGTAACAACATCTCTTATTACCATATTGATCGTGTTCTAGTGGCTATGGTATAGGTTGTAACCAAGAAGCTTATACCCAGTTGTAACTGAGTGTCTTTATTCTGAGGTTGTAACTGTAAGGTTCTAGGTAATTTTTTTGTCGGATACAACTTTTTGAGTTGTAAACTGGATTTGCTTGGTAATCTTTCTCTAGAAGAATAGACGTCTTTTGAAACCTGTAAACTGTAGCTTTTTAGTAATTACTCACCAGTTCTTGGGCCCATTTTTATCTTCCGTTCTCTATTATTAAACTTCTTACAACATAATCATTCATCGGCATATATTAGTTAATAGACAGGGTAAAACGTTTGCAATCGCTAGCAGTCACATACAAATGACGTGCAACACAAATATTAGCTCGAACAATACGTTGCACAATCCGCTTAACGTTAGTGGAAACGTACCTATACGTCCTACACTCGAGATAGCTCGTGATCGCCCTGCTATCACGTCTATTATGGCATCGGATTATCTTCAGACGACGTTGGTGATAAAAAGAAGTAAAGGAAATTGTTTTGTTGAACAATTATCGGCCCGCAAAAGATATTGTCAAAAGTGATATTTAAATCGATTTATGATGTCTTTTGAACGAGCAGAAGATGTGGATTGTGGGACTCGATAATGTGATGATTATGCCAAAGTTTAACACAAAATGTGTAGAAGATATCTGTCTTGGAATAGAGCCAAGGGCCATTGAAGGATAGCGGGCGTTGATAATTGATACTAACCAATACTAACCGTTATCGCTACCACCACTGGGAGGTGAGTGGAATGGTTATGATGGTTTTACCGATCTTACGGCCCAATGTCGACGCTCGGGAGTATAGCATCATCCGTCATCCGAGCGAGCATTGTACCGAGTCTCTAACATTATGTACACCCTACCCCAGTATACCAACCAAAACCAGCGGTGGCCTTCTTCGACGCATACGGGACGGCGCCGGGGTATCTTGTTGCGCGATACCGCATTGCGGCACTTCATTTAGAGAGGCCGCAATGCGGCATCGTGCTAGGGCGGTTCCGTGCAGCTATCTTCATGCAGCAAGATACCCCGGGACTAGTAGTTTTACTAAAAACCTTAGAGAATTAAAAAAACTTTAAACACAAGGATATAAATAAATACTTATTGTATAGTTTGGAGGTTGGAAGTTTGTACATAATATAATAGAGGATGCATAACGATAAAAACTTACCTTAATATGTATAAATAAAAAGACAACATGTCGCTCTTACTTCTAATTTTTAAAGTTACTCTTCTTCTTCTTCAGCCTTTAGAAGTCCACTGCTGAACATAGGCCGCCCCCAAAGATTTCTAGACCAACCTGTCAGAAGCGGCCTGCGTCTTGCAGGTTCCTGCGACCTTTACAAGATCGTCTGTCTACCTTGTAGGAGGACGTCCCACGCTGCGCTTAGCAGTACGTGGTCTCCACTCGAGAACTTATCTACCCTATCTGTTGTCAGTTCTACGAGCTATGGTACCCTGCCCATTGCCACTTGAGCTTGCTAATCCGCTGGGCTATGTCGGCGACTTTCTTTCTTCTACGGATCTCCTCATTTCTGACACACATTGATTAAAAACTTTTATCTTTAGGCACTGCGGTATTTTGGACGAGAAGACCTTGCCTAGTTTTCCGAACGCCGACAACTTCGAGAGTTGAGATCCCAAGTTAGGTACTCAAGCTTAGAGAATTGGTTGACTTCTATTAGTATTCAAGGTAGAATTGATGACAATGATGACTATCATGTTTAGACACAAATTCAAAGAAATAAAATTACTAAACACAACATATTTCGACATTGTACTCTGATAAGTTTTATCTTACTAGGATATGATTAGAAAAAAATATTTGTTAGTGACAGATGCAATCTTTGTTATTTGGTACATCACGAAGATTCCTTGTTGAAGAAAATCACGAAATGTTACTATCGAACTTAGTTACAAGAAGACATTGCCTAATCTTCATAAATTACTGTTACTAATTTCTTGAAGAAATTTCCAAAGTAACCGATAGCTTATCACACCTAGGTACGCGCAATCGGTAACATTTTCGATATACGTTTATTATCAATTTATCAAGTCGTTATAGATAAAAATTGACATCAAAATATCAGCATTAAGTTTCGTGAAATTTCTACGATGATTCTACATGCTTTTAAAATTTTAACACGTAAATGTTTTCGGATTGGGCTTGTTTTATGTTTATCTGTGCTTACTTTACGTCTTGTGCAATTAGATACGTTAACGTGAGTATTACCAACACAAAAATATTATTTTCCTTTTATAGATTCATGATATCGCCACAATATATTTGTCCGTTGGTGTCATAATAAAATATGCATTACCGAATTTAAACGTAATACAAGATCGGTACTTAAATGTATTAAATATAACTGCTGGTAATAATTACCGAAACTAATAAACCTAAAAAACGCCTATATCTACTATAAAGCAGAATCAGTGTGTTACACCCTCAAACATCAAAATTTTTATGTTATACAGTATTTATATTTTGTAATAAATTAATAATTAACTAAGAGGTTATCGTCCGTCAGAAATTAACATAGGAAGCGCCGCCACAGCTCCAGCTCACGCCGGATATAGTAAACAATACAGTACCATCCATTAATATTTCAAGCACGACTACCCATAATTCACTGGCCAGTTTGGTTTCGGTCTATATTGAATTATTTCATACTGCCGCAAAAAAGTAATTAAGTATTTCAAACACACCGTTTTTGTAATGCGTTTGTACTTTTAAGTTTTCGTCTCGCATTTTTAGGGTTTCACCATTAACACTGTTTCGTATTGAGCATACCTAAGCCATTTTAACTTCTTTCTTACTGATTATAATTGGAAGGTAACCTTGAGGATTTAACATTTTTAAATTGAGTAATATTTTTTCTATGTGAGGTTTCTTGGCCATCCTCAGTATATTACATTCCCATGTATTACATCCTTTAGTAATTGTGGAGGTTTGACATTGTTAAAACCACTGCTGAAAGTGCTTATCCCTTTACATGATTGCTATTTGCGATTTCCCACTGCTAAGTACCTGCAATACTAAAAAAACTCCAAAACGAATCATTCAAACTTATCTGCAAATAAAAATGTTTTGTCTGAAATATATTAAACCAATCAAAAACTGGAGCTGTAAGAATGCACTACGTGTGAACCACGTGTGTTGTGACGTCAGCGGCTGCCGGGAATAAAAACCCATGTAAGTGCTGTGCCAAGCCTGGCCCCGGCACTGACATTGGCCGCCCGACCGTGACGGAAATAGGGCAAGGCCGGATGTGAGATTCGGTTGTGTAACCGGGATAAGAACAACGACCGACATTGGACAAAAATCATGCGCCAAATGATTCACTTTCATCGATAAGATTTCTGCATTTCAAGATAATGAGGCTTAGATTGAAATCAATCAGACGGACAATAAACATTATTAATGATGTATGAACAAACACACGTATTCCTGACGCAAGATATATGTTTAGTGTTGTAGATTCCCGGAACTGTGGGACACTGATGATCCCCAATAACGTGCAGTTCCGTAATTAGGGCGGTGCCAGCGGTGCCCAGGCACAGGGCACAGACCCTGGAGGGGCGCAGAATTACCAAACCAGTACCAAGATCATGCAAGGGCGCAGTTATAAAAGCTTGCACCGGGCGCATAAAGGTCTACTTACAGTACTGATACCGTGACTCGAAAGTCGGAACAAAAAATTTCGGATCACTTATAATTCGTTACGGGGACCTAAAGTGCTGCTTTTCATTGCTTGCTGTAACTATTGATGTTGATCATAACTTCATTATAATGATGGGAAAAGTAGCGGGCAAAAGAAAAACCGTTCCAAGGAAAAATCGTGGTTGCGGAACATCCGCGAGTGGACGGGGATTGCAAGCGCTGCAGACATATTTCGCCTTGCAGAAGACAAAAGTAGATATGCTGAGCTGGCTGCCAACCTTCACTAGTTGGAGAGGCACTACAAGAAGAAGAAGAAGAATAACTTCGTTCAACTTCTCTCATGGGACGGTTCCATTCACACCTTATCCACACTAATCTTCATTCGTCAGTCTTTTGTCTTTATATATCACTAGCGGCTCTGCCCGCGTGGTAGTTTTCCGGGATAAAAAGTAGCCTATAGCACTCAGGAGTAATGTAGCTTCCTATTAGTGAAAGAATTTTCAAAATCGGTCCAGTAGTTCCTGAGATTAGCGCGTTCAAACAAACAAACAAACTCTTCAGCTTTATATAATAATAGTATATAGAGTATAGATAGATAAATTGTGGTGAACTATTTCGGATTTTATATCAAAACTAGAGCCATGTGGTAAACCGCAGAACACGACGCCGAGATATTAAGGCGCCTCAAGAGCGCTCGAGTGCCTCTACATTCGTCTGGGTATGAGTATCTAGTTAGAAACAAGCAAAATTGCCTAGATCATCATTATTTCCACATTAAATTCTTGCTAAAATATTTTAAATATTTTTTTTCGCGGGGACAAACGCGTTATCGCTACCACCACGGTGAGTGGAACGGTTTCGTGAGGGCTCATACACATAAACACGACACGACGTCGCGCCGTCCCACGACGCGACGCCGCGTCACGACGCCACGCCGTATCGTGTTTATGTGTATGAGCCCTTAGTTTCGCCAGTCTTACGGCCCAATGTCGACACTCAGGAGTATATCATCAGACCAAGTCCGTTACCCTATGTACACCCTACACCGACATACCTACAAAAACCCGCGGTGGCCTTCTTCGGCGCATACGAGGCGGCCTCGGGGCTATCTTGTGCTAGTCCTCTTCTTTGCACAGGGTGGATACGAGTCTGACAAAAATAAAAATCATTTTGAATGCCTACCGTGTTTATTTTGCATTTGTTACTTTACTGAAGTAACAGTCTTTCGTCGTATGAAGTGTCGATTTAAAGCACCAATGATCTTCCTACCTTTGAAGAAATATCTACCAACGAATGTGCGGTGGTGATAAAGTAACACCACCTGCTGCTTTCGTGTCTTCTGCTAAAAAAATAATCTCACAACTGAAACCGAACAAACAACTATTATTGTCTTTTAAAACCGAGAATTAAATAGACTAGCTTCGTAATTCAATATACCGTGAGCTGCTCATAACCGTTAATTCAAAGAGAAAATCAATCGTGCATCTGATATTTCGTAGAAAAACAGTTGCTGTAATTGTAAGCAGTATTTATGTCTTCAATAATGTTATTAGTAGTAGCACTAGGAAAGTCTTTTGATTGCAAAAGTCTGACTAAGTGCTATCGCATTGTCTATCCTTCCGCCAAGCAGCGGTGTACAACCACTGTTGTGTTCTCGTTACGACATAGTAGCATGTGTAATTAATAGGCAATGAGAGGATTTAACAGCTAATGCCACATGATGTCGAGGACAGTGAAATGCCATACTGTACTGTTGAATGTCTTTGCATACAGAGCTTTTTCAAAGTTATGGATGCAGAATGACTACATGTTACTCGCGGCTTTTACCGCGTGAAAAGCCTTTCTCGCTACAAAAGTCCCTCAATAACCGTGGCAATCCATAGCGCCATCGGAACGACGCCAGCGTCATCTACTTAAAAAAACCGGTTATAAAGCCAAATATTTCCTACGGGAGTAAATAACTGGAATAAAAAGTAGCTTATGCATTAATCCTGGACATAGTCTACCCGTGTGCCAATTTTTAAATCAATTCAACGGTTTCTGATATAATAGATAGTAAGATAAGATTGTAGTTTTCGACATTCCTAGTCGTACCACGGTGACGTTGACTGCCTCGGTGGCGTAGGTGTATTACGGTACGACTGCAATGCTGAGGTATCGGGTTCGATTCCCGGGTCGGGCAGTGATATTGGATTTTTCTAATCAGTATCAAGCTCAGAGTCTGGAATTTGTGTGCCCGATATGGCGATAGGCTCGCCCCCTATCACATCATAGTACGGAATACGCACGGCGAAAAGTGGGTGCACTTGTTGCGCCTCTGCCTACCCCTCCGGGGATAAAAGGCGTGAGTATGCGTAGTCGTACCATCAGGTGAGGTACGTAGCGGTTTAGTCGCAGTCGTAAAAGTCGCATGATATCACAAGAATTAATTACGCTACTAAAATGATGTGTAGTACAATCTGCTGGGGACAATCTGCATTCGTTTCGTATAAGATGACGTCACTTAGCATATGCTCGGTATAAACACGCTAACTAACCATTTGTGTACTTCATTGTATGCCAAGATTATTGCAACGATGTGTGAGATGACGAATGTGTTATTATTTTTCATATTTACCTCTAGTGATATATTTATATAAACTATAGGTACGTAGTTACAATATGATCTGTAAGTATTATTGTGCTTTTAATTTTAAATTATATATATCTTTCATATTTGCTTATATGTACTCCCTAGAATACCCTTTTCGTTATTTTTCTTATTCCATCCAATGGTTGTCTGTAAGAGATTGCCTCGAGCGATAAGACCGCCAATTGTACCTCTTCTCTGCCTTCAGTGTTTTTTTAATCTTTAGTACATTGTTTTTGTTGTACAATAAAGTTTTAAATAAATAATAAATAAATATTCTGTGATATAGGTTAGCTTCAGGCGACCTAAAATAAAGCCAAATTGTTTATGTTACTTACGAAAAATGTGTTGCAATGACTCCGCATTAGTGTGAAGTAGTAGTTAAAAACCTTAGTGTAGGCAGTTAAAACCTGTAGAATACTTAATAATTTATAGGCGACTTATATCCGATGAGTGGTGTGGTGAAGAACCTGCCGTAAACCCGTTTTGATAAGTCCCGTTCCATGGTTCCAAGGTCTATATTTCAGTTTTCTGGGCATCGTAGAGAGACGGGGTGTCTCGTTGGTAGATATTTTTGAACTACACTGTGCTTATCACCGCATCTAACGTAGTTACTAGAAATTAGTTCCTAGAAAAATGTGATTTGCTTATTTGATCTTACCTGCTGAAGATAGTTTTGGATGTATTCATTAGTAGGTATTTATGTTTTATAATCAAAATTACTAATCAAATTTTTCATTATCAAAAAAGACTGCCTAATTTATTAAAATATTGACGTCAGTGCGGTCACTGCAGTAATACGTTTTGAGATAATAGAATCCTACAGCCATACATATATAATTATCTATGAATTAAGTACTTCTTAGTTGATCGCAATAAGATACAAGTCTTATGGCGTGGGTTTCGTGGACTATTGGGTAATTTCAGTCGTGCTACATTAAGTGTAAACTCCTGTTTCAAAATCACACAAATATCTGTAGGTATTGATGCGGAGAATGAACCCACTATTTCTAATTTCTCAATCGCATCGTTAATCGTCATCCGCTGCGCTACATATAAATAAATGAATCATTTAAGGAAATCAAAACAAAACTTGGAATATTACTGTTAAAATCTCATATCTACCTATAATGCATAATAATAATTTAATATAGGTACTTAAAGCCGAAATTATGAATTTATTTATTTAGTTTTTTTTTTTGTTTGAACGCTCTTTAATCTATACATATAATAAAGCAGTAGAACCGGTGTGTCTGTACATTTACAGTAATGTGATAAAAAAGAAAGATCATGTGCTAGATTATGTATGTATGTTTTGTGGTGCCGTATGGAGTCGCACAGACGGGTGATGAGTTCGCCTTATTGGGACTATTTCACCCTTAGTCCCAGATGTGCTGGATTAACAAAGAGGCTACTTTTATGCCGGGAAAAAATTAAGCGGGACTTTTATTCCGGAAAAACTTTTTAACGCGGGCGGAGCCGCGAGCAAAAGCTAGTCTTTAATACTTCTGGTCCAACAATATCAAGATATCGACATTACCTATCCCTGTGTCTTCACATATACACACACACTCACGGCTTTTATTCTTAAAGGAGCAAGCAAGGACACGTCGAGTGCATCTACATTTCGCCGTGTGTATTCCACCTCATGATGTGATAGAGGCGAGAAATTCCAGACTCCTTGCTGACCCCGTGTTTTATACGTTACTTTTCCCGAGAATGGAATGCGATTGGTGCCGCACTTGAATGGTACCTTATCTTAACATTATTTTAACCTATTTTCCGTGTGATAAAGTTCTAAATCGGTTCCTTATTCGAAAATGTTTTTGAGATGTGCCAATCAAGATTTAGATATGGATTTTACGTGTGAATAGGTGTGAGCTTGTAACAGAGAAATCTTATAAAATGTCAGATACGATTAGGTTTATCTGAGGTACAATCCACCTTCAATTTGGTTTGTATCATTTCTATTTTCTGACTATCCCGGATTGCTATCGTGATTGCGAAATGTACTTTTATGGAATTTTCCAGTACCTAACAGGACTAGGCACATAGTCAATGATGCGTGATGACAGAGTAAATTATAATCAACCTAGGTACTATGACGGAATGACGGTTCTATTTTTGTAAAATTTCGATGCAATAATGTTTTTTAGAATCACTATACTGGGTGAGTACTATTTTCTCTACGAAGAAAAATTAATTGTATATCCATAATAATAATATATTAAATATACATAATAACTTAATTTACACAAGTAACTAATCAGACACAAACACATTGCACAAGCATTTTATGTCCATAAAATACCATTTTTTTTTTCGGCAAGTCCATCTGGAAATGTTTAGGGGAGGCCTATGTTCGGCCTATGGACGTCATGTAGCTGATGATGATGGTAATGTAAAAAAATACTTACTAAAAAACAGAAATACAAACATCTAAAATCTTTGCCGGCGATGCTTGCGATCCCGCCGAATTCCTTAGTTAAGAACATTGATGGTTAAGAACAAATAATTTTCCAGAGAAAGGTACTAGGGAATTGAATAGTAATTTGAAAGTATGTAAAGCGAATAGATGGATGCCATCGCGAATTAAATGTGTTTTTGTTTCGCGCCAAATAATATAAAAATACCGTTACACAAGGCCGCACGTCGTGTCATTGCCAAGGTCTTCGAGAAACTTCTCACGGCCAACTGAATAGCTTTTTTTAAACTAATTGCAATTGCCTTCAGCTACTTATCGTTTTCTTGTGCGACGCAATAGATTAAAAAAATGTTTTTGATTACGAAAATAAGGATATGTTCAGATAGGTACCAAATAAAACACAGATCCTAAACCTATCAGCACTTAAGTAAGTGTTAGAAGGATTAAGCAAATATGTAGGTAATGATCTCTTATTATGACTATAATTATTTGATCGTTTTAATAATATTAAGATAACATGCAATTTATATTCTGTAGGTACCTATTTTCCAATAAACAAACACACACGCTTTTTCATATTTAATATGGGAACCAAACTAATCGTTCTAACCATGGAGGTACCTACTTCTTATAGCTGTAGGATTTACTGGTGGTAGGTCTCTCATATGTAAGAGGCCGTCTGGGTGGGTACCACCGCAGTGTCTATTTCTACCGCCAAGCAGCAGTGTGCATGCACTGTTGTGTTTCGGTTTGAAGGACATTGTAGCCAGTGTAACTACTGGACATAATGAGACTTAACATCTTATGTCTCAGGATGACGAGCGCAGTGGAATACCACACAGTACTTTGTAACTCAAGGTGCTGGATGATGTTGCTACTGTTTATGGGTGGTCGTATCGCTTACCATCAGGCGAACGGCAAGCTTGTCTCGTCATTCCATACAATAAAAAAAAGCGTTTTTTGTCTGCCTGCCTGCTTCATTTTATCAACATTAGGTGAATCACAATATATCTAATGTTACAAAATAAGGTCATATTCATTGAATACCTAGCTGGGAATACCTACTCACGGATACGTGAATATGATAATACCTGTAGATTTCCTTCCATTTTGATTTATTTAAACTGGCTAATATTTCACTAACACTCTTGTACCTTATACGAGAGTTCGTCTGGATCCACTGCTTTGTCTTTTTGTGCTGCCAAGCCACATTGAGCAGGCACTGTTGTGTTTCGGTTGAAGGATATTGTCACAAGTAAAATTATAATTACTAATAGTGCAATTAGTAATTTAAAGTCCTGGATGGTCATAATGCTGAATATGTTAGTTATGACTCATGACACCCAAGGCGAGTGAGGGGCATGCAAATGTCCAAAAACTTCCGTTACATAATCTGAATACCTAACCAAATCATAAGCAACTATTTAGGTAAGTACTATATAAACTACCAGTCCATCAGGCATAATATATACTAGTTAATCTTGCACATTTAGATCCCCGGGCACGAGTGCAATTACAGGAAGATCGCCTTTTTTAATTTATTTATAACCTTGGCAATTTTGGAATTGTACCTGTGGTCGTACTTAAAGTTTAAACCCTTTTAGCAGTCACGAGAAGAACATTTATGAATTTACATTCATAACGTTCACCTTTAATATAAGGAAATGGTTCCGAAGTGACCCACTCATGGTGAACCATATTAGCGTAAATAATTCTCGAAATAAGATGACGCATTTTGTATTCATACGTGTTGTATTTTTCCTTTAATTCTGTCACATGATACTTCTGTTGACGAGAGACATTTTAGTTCCTATTAAAAAAATATGTTTTTTTTTAAAAGCTTAATAGGTAAATACTTAAATGAATCTGCCGGGTGTGATGTCGCTGGTTCGAACCCAACCCGCGGATGACGTACATAGGCCCGTGCACAATGCCCAGCAGTGGGACAATATACATTGCTGATATAAGTACTTATCATTGAAACAGTATTGTAGTTTAATCTCTTTTAGATTTTCAAAATCAAATATTTCTGGGTTTGACGTCATAATAAATAATTTGCCGCAATTTTCTTGACTTCATAATTGAAATAAAAAACACACATTTTTACTCAAATTCAAAAGCGTACATTTAACCATGGAAGCCTATACAATACTAGCTTTTACTCGCGGCTCCGCCCGCGTGAAAGTTTTTCTGGGATAAAATTCCCGATTTATTTTCCCATGATGCAAAGTAGCCTATGTAACTCGCTGATAATGTAGCTTAATGGTAAAATATTTTTTTTAAATCGGTCCAGTAGATTTTGAATGTACTTGTTACAAACATACAAAAATACAAATCTTTCTTCTTTATAATATTAGTATAGACTATAGATATAGACTAGTATAGATAACTAAGTAATATTATGGTAACATCGAGCTAGTAAATTGACCGACGCGACGATTCCAGAGAGACACCAAAAAGCCTTTTTAATGGCTAACATCCAATATGTCAAGCTTGAGTTTTTGATGTGTTACTTAAAGACATGCCAAAAGCAAAGTAAAAATAATATAACAACCGTACAGAGTTTTAAGATTATCTAAGATTATTTATATAGAGCGGACATTGGGAAAATTTTCATACAAAAATTATGAGCCTATTGGTAAGGCGCAAATTGACATATTTCCTTCCAAAATATTGTTTTCTGTACAAAATTTGCGCATACCGAGACGTCTTGTCACATGGAGGTGTCAGATAAGACAGCGACTTATTCTTCAGCCTTTAAAAGACCACTGCTGAACATAAGCCTCCCCCAATACCATAATACAATAATATTATAAAATAATAATAGCGACTTATTACCAATTGGCAATAACTTTTTGACGAAAAATTTGGGCCTAATCTCCGATCTATAACTATACTGTTTAATGCCTTTGCAACCGTGCGATATAAAATAACTAAGTAATCTTATTTGTTCTCCCAAATTATCGTTTAATCTCGTAACGATTAATCCGATTAAAGAAATTCGAAAAGTCGATTGACGGGTCGACCTTAAATCCCCGTGACCTTGTTACTAGCGTAATTCATATCGACTGGAACGTTTTATGGTTTCCTGAATGCGGGTGAACGAACACTCGACACGCTACCCTGATCATAATCTTGTGGGCCAAGGTTATTGTGGGTTACGTAAGACTACGTCATATCAATTTGCATGCCACCGAAATTTTATGGATTTTTTTACTTATTATGCAACGACAGTAGCATCTTACATAGAAGAGCTTTTAATAATATTTTGTGGATAGCATGGACCTATAAAAAAGGCGGACAGAATTTCGCTACACAAAAAACTGAAGCACCCAAAGTATGTCAGCTTGCCTGTACGCACGAGTATCGCGCACACATTCACACCAAAGTATGTCGATCGGCCGCCATTACGCAACAAACCTCAATTGAATGAAGTCGTTGTAAGAATAAAAATAAATAATTAAAATATGCCGTCTTATGTGGTTAAATGCTGTCAAAATCACAGTGGTTCCAAGAACAAATGTCACGGAATCACATTTCATAGGTAAATTAGTAATGTATCACTTATTTGATCAACATTCATTGATATTTAAAATTATTTATTTTTGTAACACAAAACCTCAGCCTACAATTCCAGTGTTGTCAACTATTTGATGGGTAAATGACCCTGAAGTATAGGAGACGTGATTTTTTTTTGTTTCAAATACGATTTTGTTTTTTAAACTAAATAGGTATAGGTTGTTATTAGGTATATGTTTTTTTTAGGTTTCCTGCAGGAAATGAAGTATGGAGGAGTGATTTAATTAATATAATAAGAGAGTGTAGATCATAAAATAAATCTTATTAAATATATTGCAGAAAAACATTTAACAATTAGATTTCATCACATATCGAAAGAAGAGGGCATCTCAAAGACCTACACAAGTAAGAGGTAGTTATACATAAAGTTAACGCAAGATAGAGAATAAAAAAAAATGAAATGCAAATTAAAGAAAGTTTAATTATTTACGTTGTTTGATTTAGCCTTTTGACTGCCTCGATGGCGTAGTTGTATTACGGTATGACTGCGATGCTGAGGTCTTGGGTTCGATTTCCGGGTCGGCCAAAGTGATATTGGGTTTTAAATTCAGTACCAGCCCGGAGTATGGAATTCGTGTCCGATATGGCGATAGGCTCGCCCCCTATCATATCACGGGACGGAATACGCCCGGCGAAAACTGGGGGCACTAGTTGCGCCTCTGCCTACCCCTTCGGGAATAAAAGGCGTGAGTGAGTGTGTGCGTATGATTTAGCATTAGTTAGGAAACATAATTTTATTGTTTCGGTAAGACTCATTCATTTCTACACACCTACTAATCACATATGTTTGGTTATTATTTATCACGGTCATTTCAAATAAAGCTAAATAATATATTAATTAATTAATTATAATTACATCTTGCAAACAATAAAATTATTGAAACGACTTTCAATAAAACTAACCTAAAATTGGAAAAATAGTGTAGTGTAAACTAGTGGTAAAAATTGGGGAAATTTTGTTTTTTATGGCAATCATTCATTTACGCACACATAGTTACGCCGCCGCCATTGCTGTGCTTCAGTTTTTGTTTAGCGAGAGTCCGTCCGCCTTTTTTTATACGTCCATGGTGGATAGATTGTTGTAATGAGAAGAGTTTTCAATGTTTTAATATTATGTGCCACATATTGAAATGCGTGGGACCCTTAGGTGGACCCTTCTAAGGTGGGACCTATACTATAGGTACATATCAGAGGCATAGCGTAACTACCATTTCTGTTTCTGGACCTTCGAAAATTATATTTCTACACAAAGAAAGTGAAATTACTGTAAGTTATAAACTTGACTCTGGCATCGTGCGATATGGGTTTTTGGATTTGATCCAGCCATTGGCCAATGAATAAAATCCGGTAGTAAGTAGTAACGTTCTAATTTTAAAATAACTCATCTGATCTCTGATAACGAATAGTGCGTGTACCTACGATATGGATGAATGTCATAAACACAATCGATCGATTATGATTACTGTTCTCGTTAAATATCAGCCGAAATTAAGCCTTACTTACGCTTATTTAGGATACATAATTAGTATTAATATGTTCTCATATCTTGAGGTTCTCCATTATCATCACGAAATAAAGCAATCATTTTATAGCATGCGGATTCAACTACCTGCAATAAAAATAGATAAGGATTCATGCATTTGCATCGACTAAGTATATCAGATGTAATGACGATGCAATGATAGCTGAAATCTCGAGATTTCTTGAGTCGAACTCAAGCCTATACTGGGGCGCGATCTGCCGGCCAGCCTAGCATCACAGAAGGCCAAGGTTGACACTGACAGGGAAGGGGGGCGCGGGACGCCACCGCTGGCATAACGCTCCGCGCGCTCCCGCACCGACCATTCTGCACCTCGCAGTCGACTCTGACGGTTGTACAAGTGCCAGGTAAGCAGTGGCAACTTTAAAATCTTAATATACCGGCGACTAGGCCGCGCGGGCTGACTCAGTGCTGTAACATCGCGGTTTTTACAAACGTATCAGATGTGTGACAACTTTAAACCGCATCGAGATGTGCTTGATAACGTCGA
The DNA here is from genome assembly GCA_947568825.1 of Sphinx pinastri. NCBI lineage: Eukaryota > Metazoa > Arthropoda > Insecta > Lepidoptera > Sphingidae > Sphinx > Sphinx pinastri. Next base: position 3,117,384 of record OX387617.1, read on the forward strand.
GTGTGCTATTTCACCGATAAGATGATATCACAACTTAAGAAATCGGAACTGCATTCAAATAGCGGCGGCGAAGGTAATCGGTGGCGCGAACAGGGGAAGTTTCCCTTCAAAAGTTTTAAAGCTATTCCCGAAGGGCGGGAAGCGTGAGGCCGCGTGCGTGTTGCGTGTCGCGCATCGACCGGGCCACCCCTCGCCCTCGCCACTCCCGGCTCCGATACATTCATTTGGACAAAATATCATTCCATCATTGCATTTAGCATCATCCGTTCCTTTTATTTATTTGCTGTAGTTTTCGTGATTTAGTGCATGTTTTAGCGGGTAGTTTATAATTGCATATTGTGAAAATGGGTGGCTGTGCAACGAAAGAAAACAAGGAAAACAAACCGGCAGAGGAAGCCGACGGGTGCGTATATGTCCGGCCGGCGTTTATCTCCGGCGACCGGTGCCAAAAATTGTGTTTCTGTTAGTTTTCATTTACATATCACGCACATTCGCTGCTTTGCGATTCATGGCATTTAAAAATTTCTTTCCAACCAATGTGTTGTAGTTCCGACCCAGCCGGCATTTTTTTTGTCCCATTGACGGGCATTGAACCCAAACGGGATGTGAATTAATGACTCTTGCTAAGATCGACCGGCCCTTGTATAATTTATAGCATTAGAACATTTTGTACAATTTGTGTATTATTATCATTTCACCGTCTATTTTTGTTATTGCGGCCCTGGGGGTAGTCCCAGATAAATCTAATTTTAGCCTGATTCTAATGTGAATATTAGTAAAAGTGGTTCGTTTGAGAAAATGATTTTGTAATTGTTTGTCTCGTAATGGAAAATTCAAATCAAAATTGTAGTATTTTACTTTGTTATGGATGCTATAAAAATGCAATTGGTATTTGGTGACATTTTATTTTGCTAGCAAAATACATTGCTGGAGTGAATTCATTCATATCGGATATCGCGATCGGAATAATTCGTGGAACGATAACTTAATGCAGTAATCCGATGATGGTTTATTGCATTGTTACCTATTTGTCGAATAGAAATGAATGCAAAGTAACGAGAAACTTGCGATAACACGTACACCCGCCGGTCGCGAGTGGGAGGGCCACGGCTGCGCGCCGCGAAGAAGCAACGGTGCGCAGTGAGCTGACACATCCGTTCGACTTGCGCGTGTCGGTCAAGGCGACCTCTAGCTAAATTACGTAATTCCACCAGAAAACTAAGTGAATTCCTGGGTGTGTTCGAAATATATTCCCAAATCAGACAGTCCGCGGATAGCTTTCTTCGACGTAGTAGCACCCTTCTTCGATCATACCGTGACTTAAGTATTATATCTCCGTTATGAATTATAAACTGAAAGTCACGATTCCAGTGGTGGTTTGCGGCGGCGCTGTTCTTGCATATTACCTCATCAGGCGGTTCGTAGCTTTTGATAAAAATGAAATTATATGCAGTTTTTATTCGTTTCACCTATTATCGCGTTAACTATCCACATCTCCTAATGAATTAAAGTTTTAAATTATTAAACATAAAACATTATTTCTATGTTAATTTCGTGTAATTTAATTAATCATATATTTTTTAATTATTTAAAAACAAGGTTTTCGCTGGAATCTCTCGACTTAGGACGAGACGGGTACGTCACTAATTTTTGATTTAAAAAGATAACCGACATTAGAATTAGATTGACCGCGCCATTGACGGATATAAAAAGTTTTTTGTTGATTAAATATAATTATATTGTATAAAATGTGCACTCGAGCTACCTGCGCGGCCTTAAAAGCGTTAGAAACTCTACGTAATTTAATATTATGTGAGAAATAGTGTAAATTATAATATAATTTTGTATTGACAGAAAAGCCGCAGCTATGGTGGACGCCGCAACCCTTGAGAAATTGGAGGCTGGATTCAGCAAGCTCCAGGCCTCTGACTCCAAGTCGCTGCTGAAGAAGTACCTTACCAAGGAGGTATTCGACAACCTAAAGAACAAGAAGACCTCTTTCGGATCGACCCTGCTGGATTGCATCCAGTCTGGTAAGTCATTTTATATTTCGAAAGTAGGCGATAATAATTTCATATCCTACCTGATTTTGTCATATCTAGGAATAAATGTCAGAAAGTAGATAATAGTAATTATCAGATTATTTTGTGATAACAATGAAGTAATATCGGTAAAATTGTTTCAAGTATTTTGTTTGTTATATAAGTAGGGAAGGGCTATTTGAAGACACCGAAATGTTACTTTGGAATTAGCCAGTATTTTCATTCTACATAGAGTGCAAAATATGCAATAAGCATTAAGTATGCTTTTTGTAATTTGATCATGTAGGTAGTAATGAAAATGTGCCTGATCAGTAATTTTGAATTTGATTATTCACATTCCATTGATTCAGGTGAATAGAAGTTAGGACCGAGTGTAATATATTGATTTATATATATTTTTTTTTTTGTTATGTTTTAAATAAACAATATTACCTTATATTATAAGTGGATAGGTACTTAAATCAAAGTGATAGAATTCTACCATAGAAAAGAATAAAATACATTTAAGGAAATTCACTTTTTATGTAAGAAATTAGTTCTTATTTCAGTTTTTGAGTTATATAATTTTTTTAAATGGTTAAATCTTCAAACCACATAATTTTTATTGAGTTCATGTATGCTGCCAATTGCCATTTAGCATGCTTGACCCTTTTAACCTGTGGGGGTGATTACTTAATTTGTTTAGTCGATGGACATAGTAATATTTTTTTTCTAGGGTGAGTTATTAGATACCTACTCCTAGCTTAATATAAAGATAAAATTTGGGGTGTGGCACTATAGTACTGGGGTGGATCGACTAACTTGTGTTGAGCTTGTTCCGTTAGCCACACCCTTGGCAACAATTTTTGTAATAAGATTCTGATCTTTGAATTTAGATATTTTAAAGAAAACAACAGAGAACACAAGTTTGGTCTTTGTTTTTATGGTATTATATTTCATTTAGACTCGAAATTTATAAAAATAATGTGACTATAATGGTGTTATTATTTTACAGGTGTTGAGAACTTGGACTCTGGTGTCGGAATCTACGCCCCTGATGCAGAGGCGTACTCGGTGTTCGCTGACCTGTTTGACCCCATCATCGAGGACTACCACAAAGGCTTCAAGAAATCTGACAAGCACCCCGCCAAGAACTGGGGTGATGTCGAGACCCTCGGCAACCTGGACCCTGCCGGCGAGTTCGTAGTCTCCACCCGTGTGCGATGCGGCCGCTCCTTGGAGGGCTACCCCTTCAACCCCTGCCTGACCGAGGCCCAGTACAAGGAGATGGAAGAGAAAGTCTCCTCCACCCTGTCCGGACTCGAGGGCGAGCTTAAGGGCACCTTCTACCCACTCACTGGTATGTCCAAGGAGACCCAGCAGCAGCTCATCGACGACCACTTCTTGTTCAAGGAGGGTGACCGCTTCCTGCAGGCTGCCAATGCCTGCCGCTTCTGGCCCTCTGGTCGTGGTATCTACCACAATGAGAACAAGACTTTCCTGGTCTGGTGTAACGAGGAGGACCATCTCCGCATCATCTCCATGCAGATGGGTGGTGACCTGAAGCAGGTGTACAAGAGGTTGGTGACTGCCGTCAACGATGTCGAGAAGAGGATTCCCTTCTCCCACCACGACCGTCTCGGTTTCCTGACCTTCTGCCCCACCAACTTGGGAACCACCGTGCGTGCGTCCGTGCACATCAAGCTGCCCAAGCTGGCCGCCGACAAGACCAAGCTGGAGGAGATCGCGTCCAAGTATCACCTGCAGGTGCGCGGCACCCGTGGCGAGCACACCGAGGCTGAGGGAGGCGTCTACGACATCTCCAACAAGAGGCGCATGGGCCTCACTGAGTACGATGCCGTCAAGGAGATGTACGACGGTATCGCTGAGCTGATCAAGATTGAGAAGTCCCTGTAAAATGTATGACGATCTCGCGCTATCAGTATTTTTTGTATTATTTATCGTTTTCATAAGTAATGATTGGATGTGAACGGTCGAGCCGGGTGGCAGGCACTAGTCAGCGGCGCTCCGCTTACGGCGTCCGGCGCGGGCACGCGGGCCGCCCTATGTAACTGTTTTTCGTAAAAGTATTTTCTATAAGGAAATGGAAAATAAAGACAGCTAGCGTTAAGACCATAATGACTTGCATTTTTTTACTACCCTTGATTACAACCCTAAAATAGGATGCAAAATATCTAAACAATTGCAATTAAGCACACTGATTTTCAAATATAATATTTATACAATATAGAATTTAAATGTAAGTAGTTAAATAAAAAAAAACATTAATAGCTTTTTGATTGTGTGTTTTGCACGATTTAAAACAGTCTGTTACTGAATTTAATATTTTATTATGATCATTCCTATTTAACATCACTACTCACGGTGTCACTAATGTATTCCTTATCGACCTTAAAAAATTCCTAAAAAAGTTTCAAATCCTCCATATCTACCTGAATCTGATATTAATTTATATTCATGTATAACGCAGGTAGATCGAAATAAAATAATGCTAAGAGACTGATCAGACACTGGCTCTTTCCACTCACGGATGACGACAATGTAAAGATTGAAATCCGAGACATGACTCAGTAACTGGGTCTCAGTTACACATAGCTAGTCCGCCGGCTGAGCTGTGGAGTGCAACAACTTGCACCGAATAAATTATGAGAATTGCTAGTCGATATTGTGTCGCAGACCGTAGCTAGCACACACACACGCCCTTTATTCCCGAAAGGGTAGGCAGAGGCGCAACTAGTGCATCCACTTTTCGCCATATGTATTCCGTCCCATAATAGATGTGATAGGGGGCGAAGCTATCGCCAGATTGGGCATAAATTCCAGGCTCCGGGTTGATACTTAGAAGAAATCCCAATATCACTGCCCGACCCGGGGATCGAATCCGAGACCTAAGCATTGCAGTCGTACTTTAAAACAACTACGCTACCGAGGCAGACTATCTAAACTGTTTTCTTTTTACTCTGCACTCGCTTTCTCCAATCCAGATGAAATGTTTGACAAATGACTAACAGTATTTCGCACCTTTAGAACGAAAACGACACAATTAAAAAAAAACGAAAATTGAGTTATCTTCATAAAAAATGACTAAACGAAGTTCTCAATATAACAATAGTTCAAACACAGCCATATTCAAACTGTAAAAGGACCAAACTGTTATATCGGGCCTATTTTTATTCTATTTTTATAGAAAAGGGGCCAGTTTTAAGTCATTTTATGACGATAATTCAATTTTTGGTTGTTTTGAATTGTCGTTTTCGTCCTAAAGGTGCGATTTGTTTGTTATTTTTATAACTACTGTCTATCAGCTACTCAGTAGACTAGAGCAGCCGAGGCAAGTTCAACTGACACTGAAATTAACAACGGCACTACTTAGCTGTGCGCCCAGCTGTTCGTATTATGTGCTTCTCTAAGTAATCTGTGATTATAACCGATTACCGAAGCAGCTACGGTTCCTGCGTCACAAATTACAATATCGGCAAATATTTATAGCGATAGGAACTATTAATTGTTCATCAAGTATATTATGTAGGCAGTCTTAAAGTTGTTCTTTGCTAAAAAATATATACTCGTTAAGAGATAATGGCAATGAAGTATTCCAGAAAGCTGTGCTTGTTCTGTATTCTAAGGACGTCGCGTGGTAGTCATTATAAAAAGCTTTTAAAATACCTAAATGACATTGTCGTCAAAGCGCTTTGGACGAAGTAATTGCAATAATAAAAGAGCAAATGTTTTGCATTCGTTATCTCTCGTAAACAGAGTAAGTAAGTAGTCCTTTAGCTATAACATACATGACGGCAAACTTATGAACTTAGGTTTATACAGGATTTTCCAAACATAAGTAAGTAATGTTCCTATCTTTACTATGATAAGGATAACATATTGTAAAAAAATATAATATTAACTATTTATCCTTAATGGGATCTATCATGTAATTTCAGAAGCGCAACTACTGCACCCACTTTTCGCCGTGCGTATTCCGGCCCATGATGTGTTAGGGAGCGAGCCTATCGCCATATCGGGCACAAATTCCAGACTCCGGGCTGATACTGAATAGAAAAACAATATCACTTTGCCCGACCCAGGGATCGAACCCGAGACTTTAGTTTTGCAGTCGTACCGTAATACAACTTACTTACGCCATGCCACCGAGGCAACAAATATACGACAACAATGTTCAATAATTAGGCACCGAAACCAAATATACGTATTATACTAAGCGAATATAAAGTTAAATTATTTTTTGGTTTGCAGTGGTTTTGAAGTCGGTTTTATTTTTTGTTTTAACACCTTCTTGTTTAGGGCGATGGCAATATTTTTTTTTTTATGGCACTTGTATACACATTTTGCCAATGTCAAGTTTGGGTTGTCTTTTTTTATTATCTGTAGTATGTCGAAGTAAAGCAGCGGCTACCTTACAAAGACTTTATCGAGGAGTTTTGGCGGCAACAAAAAAAAACACTTGATTAGCACGATTATTTCAATTCACTTCATTTGAGCTCTTTAATAGAACTATATTGGATAATATACCACCATAATTATGCAATATAACACTAAGTATCACCAAAATAATGAATTAAAACAAGAGCACCTCATGACACTTCCAAGTTCCCGCCAAAACTCCCCTGGCAATATTTTTTTTTTTTTTTTTATAATGGCATTTGTGTTCACATTTTGCCAATGTCAAGTTTGGTTTGTATATTTTATTATCTGTAGTATGTCGAAGTAAAGCAGTGGCTACTGGCTACCTTACCAAGACTTTATCGAGGAGTTTTGGCGGCAACAGAAAAAACACTTGATTAGCACAATTATTTTAATTCACTTCATTTGAGCTCTTTAATAGAACTATATTGGATAATATACCACCATAATTATGCAATATAACACTAAATGTCACCAAAATAATGAATTAAAACAAGAGCACCTCATGACACTTCCAAGTTCCCGCCAAAACTCCCTGGCAATAATTTAATTTCCACGTCGGCAATACAGAATACTAGTGATACGACTAGAGTCCTGTTTTTACTTGATTGACTCGAGTGAATATGTCAAACTCGTTCTAGAGTGAAAAAATATTAACTCGAGTCCACTTGTACTCGAGATGCCGCGTCAACTCGGCGAAACGAGTAGCCTTGGTAAGCACTAGAAATCACTAATTCAGTACTCACTGTCTGTGACTCAAACGTCATTACTGCAAATTAAGTATTTTTATGGCTTAGTTAGCATTTTTATGGCTAATTTAGCATTTTTCATGTGATAAAACATGAAAAAAATCAATTTAACCACTGAACAATAACCATTATTTTGTATATTATTTTATTTTCCGTCATACTAGTAATTAAATAAAAGTACTTAAAATAATTAAATAAGTCTTACTCAAGTTAAAGGATGGGTAAATACTAAACTCGAGTGACTGGAAAACTCGCGTACAACTCGAGTGAAGTACTGTAATTAATCGAGTGACTCGAGTTATAAAATCCTACTCGAGTTGCATCACTACACAAAATGTCATATTGACAGTTGCCCAGTCAAATGTTAAATCATACTAGTGATGCGACTCGAGTTGGATTTTATGAATTGAACACTCGAGTAATTTCATTACGTCACGCAAGTTGTACTCGAGTTTTCGAATCACACGAGTTGACTATTTACAGGCACTGTAACTCGAGTAAGATTTGTTTAAATATTTTTAAATAATATCTTTATGTAATTACTAATATGCCAGAAGATGAAATAATCTAATATATAAAATTCTCGTGTCACGGTGTTTGTATTTAAACTCCTACGAAATGGCTGGACCGATTCTCATGAAATTTTGCAATTTTGGGTACATATCGGGTAGGTCTGAGAATCGAACAACATCTATTTTTCATCCTCCTAAATGATAAGGGTAGTCCACCCCAAAATTTTATTTTTTAGATAAAAATTTTGGTTTTATTTTTTTATGATACAACATTTAAAAATACATACAACCCTAAATTTTCAACCCTCTACGATCAACCTCTAATTTTTTAATAAATTTTAACCCCGGTCGGTAACTGATGGCTAAACAACGTTTGCGGGGTCAGCTATCCCTTGGTCACGACATCACGCGTGAACGGCTGGACCAATTTCGTTTTTTTTATGTGTTTGTTATTGTCAGGAGAAGGTTCTTATGAAAGAAAAAAATAAGAAAATTGCGCGGAAAATTAGAAAATTTAAGAATACATAACCACCATATTAAAAATGTTACTTTAGCACTTTTGACACTATAAACTTTTTTAATTCAACCTTATGGCGTTTGACCAATGACATAACATTGACATAATGCGTGCTGCAAATATCGTCAAAGAGGTTGTATATATAATTCTTCTTTGCGTGTGTATGTCACTGAACTCTTAAACGGCTGGATCGATTTTAATGATTTTTTTGTGTGTGTTCAGGTGGATTCGAGAATGGTTTAGATTAACACTTCGATTCCGTAGGTGGCGCTGTACTCGGGTTCCAGGATTTTATTTCCTATTTAGGGCAGGACAACATTTTTTGTGTGTCTTCAGGTGGATTAGAGAATGGTTTAGATTAATAATTGGATCCGGTAGGTGGCGCCTGTACTCAGGTTCTAGGATTTTATTTCTTTTTTAGGGCAGGACAACGTCTGTCGGTTCTGGTATCTAATATATAAATTTCTCGTGTCACAGTGTTTGTTACCATACTCCTCCTAAACGGTTGAACTGATTTTGATGAAATGTTATATTCACACTTGGTAGGTCTGAAAATAGGTTGTTATCTATTTTTAATCCCCGTAAGTGATAAGGGTGGCCCACCCCAAATTTTTTTTTTATTTTTCGCACAGATTTTTTTTATTTTTTATTTAGTGGCTTGCCAAAATACATACGACCCTAAATGTTCTACCTTCTTCCATCCTCCCCTATCTTTTAATAGTGATATTAGTAATTTTAATAACTTTTAACCCCGGTCGGTAACTGATCAATTATTCATTTTTTTCTACTAAAATAATCTCTAAAAAGAATTTTTATGGCAAAACAACGTTTGCCGGGTCAGCTAGTATACAATATAATAGTTATTGTTCACTAGTTAAATTGAATTTCTGCATGCTTTATCACATGAAAAATGCTGAATTATCCATAAAAATGTTAATTTGGTAGCAATAACGTTCGCGACGTAGAGTGTAGACAGCGACTAGTGAATTAGCGATTTTGAATACATTCTAACGGTCACCGAGGCTACTCGGTGCACCAAGTTGACTCGGCAACTCGAGTGCAAATGGATTCGAGTCAATATATTTTTCAGGCGAGTACGAGTTTGCCAAATCCCCTCGAGTCACTCCAACAAATACACGACTCGAGTCGCATCACTAAATCATAAATTTGTCAATTCACAATTGTCAATGTCCAATGATTGTCAACAGTTAGTGACCGGTCTTTAGATTTTTTTCAGCGTTTTCAAAACGATAATATCACCATGGCTACACCAAAAACTGAAAAGGATTTACATTTGCCTTTGTCTAGAGTAAAAACGATTATGAAAAGTTCTCCAGATGTAGAAGCAGTCGGGCCCGAACCTTTATATTTAGTAACAAAAGTCACAGTACGTACTTATGGTTTCCCGCTTTTTCGTAGCATAATGAAATATCTTTAATTGCTACGAGTTTAACAAAAAGTGAATAAGAACTAAATGACCTGAATACTTCACCTTAAATACAAACGTGTAGTGAGGCTGATGGATTGCTTGTTTACCAAAAAGCATCATTATTGGATCTTTAGTAAATAGTTAACAACAAATATAATGTCAAATATTTTAGTTGTATTGCTCTTTGCTGCCATCGTTTCTTGGTTTACCTCGGGTCAAAAGTTATTCTTAAAAAAGTTATATTATTTTAACATCTACCCACTTGACATTGGCAAAATCACCGATGACACGGTGGAGCCATTTTTAAAAGAAGAAGAAGAAGAAATAACTTCAAACTAAAAAATACTCCACCACCGTGCCAAAATCTACACCCTTAGACCTCTAAATAAGTCATAAATGTTTGCTTTTTAGCTAGAAAGTGTCATAATAAATTTGAATTACCATTTTCAGGAAATGTTTGTCTTAGATTTGGCAAAGCGGGCACATAGAAACTGCAAAGGCAACATCTTGGAATACAAACACATAGCTGAGGTGGTTCAAGTGGACGACACATTAGATTTCCTTAGAGAGATAATGCCAAGAAAGATTACAGTAAGGCAATTCAAAGAGATAATGGCTAAGAAAGCATCGAAGGGTGATCGATCGGATGAATCAACAGAGGAGTCAAGTGAAGAGGAGAGTTCAGAAGAAAGTACCAGTGGTAATGAAGAAGAATAGAGAAAACTTTGTTAAAGACACTGTTGGTCATGTGCCACCCAAGCCACCGGTCCACAAAATTTTGATGATTTCATTTTATGCATTTTGCCACCCTTCTAAAATACCGCCTGGGGCAGACCATACCCCCACCCCAACTGTGCTATGCCACTGATTCTTGAAATTGTTTTGAAGAACATGAAGGGATAGGTTGCTTATCTGAATGTGTCATAGTTGCCCATAAGCAATGTCGTCCAGAACTCGCATAACCCTATTAAAGTGACAATTTTCCAGAATAATAGTCACACTCAACTCGTTTCCTGGATATAACATAGCTCAGGTGTAAGTTTATCCGAGACTTGGTCCATCTGTATGCCAAATTTCAACAAAATCCGTTCAGCTGTTTCTAATATGCTTCTAATGAACATATATCACATCATCTTCACAAACTTTTGCATTTATAATATTAGTAAGATTACTCTTGTAAGTGTAAGATTCTAGTTTTTGTTGACTCATCAACACCCACGGCAGACGCCGGCGTCCGGGTATATAGGGCAACCACGTATATATCTATATATAAGTGGGCATTGACAGGTTAAGTTCTGTTATAATTTCTTTTTATATTCAATAATCTCATTAATTAATGAACCACTTTAGCAGTGTGTTCATTTCATCTTGGTGTATGAGCCATCCAGAATATTTGTAGGTTGAAAATGAAATTACCTGTAGAGTAGCTCTATCACATAATCTTGTTGCAAAGGAGATGTCCGCCTTTTGTATGGGTCCTGGGCCTCAAAATCTAACCAGGCTCAAACTTTAGGAATATTAAAAAGCCAAAATATGGAACTAAATAGGATCCATTAAAAAATATTTTTAGACCCCTCCATTCAAAACTAACTTTAAAAAAAAATCGTATTAACTGTAGTTTTTTAGCAAAATAAAATTACTTTACTCTCAAAATCGGAGGTCGTTATAATTAAACAATTTATTGTAAAAGGCTACTTAGGAGTTTTATCCATGTATAATATATATAAACTGTCTTGGTTAGAATTTTAGGCCCGTTTTTGGGCATGTTGGTTCAAGTCTCTTGCTTTGCATGAGTGTGTAGTATACATATAACACCAGCCCTGGAATATATATACTATCCCATAGCTGGGAATAGGCATTCCTGTAATAGATAAGGTTCAGGCTTACGTTTACCATGCTGCCCAAGTGTGGGTTGGCAGAATTCATATTATCTTTGAAATTTCTTATGAAGAATTCATCAACAATGCTTACATAGATAATAGCTATGTAGGTGTCCTCAAAATACATTTAGGAGATTGTAAATTTGCAACAATATAACATTATTATAAATTATGTAAGTGGTATTTCAATGATATTATTATAATGTATGATAAGCAGGTATAATAATTTTTATGTTGATACATTATAGTTTCGAATTTGATGTATAGAATGTGTGTTCCGTGAATGTTTCCATATTGATGGAAGTATGATATTGTGTTGCATTCATAAATAAATATCATTAAATTGTAATAACTTGACAATTTTCTTTTATACAAAACTACACTAGCAGGTATTGCCATCTATTAATGATTTTTGAAACTATATTAAACTAGCTATATTTTCCCGGGATAAAAAGTAGCCTATGTGTTAATCCAGGACATGATCTACCCGTGTGCCAAATTTCATCAAAATCCGTTCAGTAGTTTTTGCGTGAAAGAGTAACAAACATACATCCATACGTACATTCTTACAAACATCGCGTTTATAATATTAGTAGGATTTCTAATAGTGACATCTATTTGTTACAACGTTCGGTTTCCGCTTCCAACACGTCATATAAATAAGATCTGTTTATTTAATTATACAATAATTGATTTAGAATTACAAGCTACAAGGCTCTGTCTTCTGTTACCAGCACGTCTTATAAATAGTTCCTACCTCATTATACAATATTTATAATCTTATATTTAATTAATACTGGCTGTATTTGATATTTTATGATATAGAATGTTTTTCATTATGATTCAATAATGTGACGAGGTTTGGCGGGAACTTGGAAGTGTCATGAGGTGCTCTTGTTTTAATTCATTATTTTGGTGATATTTAGTGTTATATTGCATAATTATGGTGGTATATTATCCAATATAGTTCTATTAAAGAGCTCAAATGAAGTGAATTGAAATAATTGTGCTAATCAAGTGTTTTTTTCTTTTTTTTTTCTCTTTGGCAAGGCGCGGTTTGCGCATCTGCCAGTGTCAAAGTTTTTGGAAGTTACACATATAATATTGTTTCTTTGTTATCCTCAGTAGTAGTAGTACTATGTCGAAGTAAAGCAGTGGCTACCTTACCAAGACTTTATCGAGGAGTTTTGGCGGCAACAAAACAAACACTTGACTAGCACAGTTATTTCAATTCACTTCATTTGAGCCCTTTAATAGAACTATATTGGATAATATACCACCATAATTATGCAATATAACACTAAGTATCACCAAAATAATGAATTAAAACAAGAGCACCTCATGACACTACCAAGTTCCCGCCAAAACTCCCAATCAAGTGTTTTTTTTGTTGCCGCCAAAACTCCTCGATAAAGTCTTAGTAAGGTAGCCACTGCTTTACTTCGACATACTACAGATAATAAAATAGACAAACCAAAATTGACATTGACAAAATGTGAACACAAATGCCATTATAAAAAAAAAAAAAAAATAATGTGACGTGGCGAAGAATAATGATTTAAACAGAACAATCTGTGAACAGAACACTCTTGATGTATTGGGAGAATACAATAAATATTGTAAATGCTGTGCCGATTAGTTTCCTTCACCAACAATATCCAGCAGTCTTTTTGTGCATCCCGCTCTCTATATCATATTGTCGTTCCAAGACATTAAAGGCAACCAGAGGTACTAAATGCTCCAATAGAGGGCGCTAGTCGCTACTACAATAGGGAATGTGCACGAACTATAGGCAGCGGCACAAAATCGACACAAGAGCCACATTTGGATAAAAAAATGACTAACATTTTGTATACTAAACGGCTATTTCATAGGTAAAGACCTAATATATCAGTTAATCAGTTTATGCAAAAGATAAACTACTCAACACTAAAAAATATCTGACGCGGTTTATATTATTTCATAATGAGGTTAACTTACAATAGATAACAGTAGACATTTAATTTGATATCACATCTGAAAGTGGAGATATATTATGATTTTTTATTTCTTTACCTACCTTCAATTGATAAAATACGGGTAGTTTGGAAACATGAGTAAGTAATTACAAATAGAACATAGTGATAGTTTATTCGTTAATTTAATAGCTAACTTCTAAAGTTGGGAGTTGGGACTCAAAACTTTTTGTAATAAAAATAAGCGTGCGGTCCTGCGTTTCAGTTTCTCAAGCAAAAGTTTTCCAAGCTTAGTGACGTAAAAATTAAGAGGCCGTATACGAAATTTCAACTATTTCAGTCAACTTTTCATCGGGATTATTAAAAAAATAAACTGATCTGATTAATTTCTAATACATCATCGGAAAGACTATTTCAACACTAATAAAATAAACTAGTCACATTTTTCATATATTTCTTTAATTTCAATCTATCCACCAAGTTCCAACGTCTGTTTCAGAAATTTTGTTGATTGATTTTATTTTATTGTCACAAAGAATATCCTTGGTAACAAGAAATCAGATGATTTTCGCGAAAAATAAATATTTTCGTTATTAATAATATTTTCGTTTTGTTGGACTGTTACTACAAAATAGGATGCAATATGTCACTAAAATTGCATTTTCTTCACTCACATTTGAATTTTTTCCCTGAAAATATGGGGTCGGTCAGTGACGAACATGGAGAACGCTTTCACCAAGATGTCACTGCATTTGAAAAGCGGGTTTATGGTAGATGCGAGCCTGCTATGCTCGCAGCTTACTGCTGGAGCCTTATTAAAGATACCCCTGAATCTCAGTACAAGAGGAAAGCCAGTCACTCCAAAAAACCATGTAGTTCCAATTAAAATAAGAATATAAATAAAAATTAACTTGAATTTTTGATAAATTCGAGATTTAAGACATGGCTGTTTAATTAGAAATTGAGATGTGACCGAAAGTGTTTTTTGCATTTCAATTTATTATATCAGTAAAAAGGAATAATAATCACATAATGCGACCTCAGATAAAATAAAAAGATGGAAATTTGTTGAGTAGTGTAATGAAACTTGAACTTTTGAACGTTGCATCATTCGACCGAAGTGTTAATTTGAAAAAAAAAGAAATAATTCAATATTAACATTTAGAGATTCATAAATATGATATTGGGTAATATGTTGTATGATTTATGAGGAATGCTATAGATAAACTGAAGGTGGTAAATAAATGCAAGTTGTTATGCTTCTGAATGTGGCAGTGGGCAGGGAAAATAGTTCGGAGAACTGACGGCAGATGGGGCAAAAAAGTTCTCGAGTGGAAACCACGTACTGGCAAGCGCAGCGTCGGACGTCCGCTTGCAAAGTGGACAGACGATTTGATAAAGGTCGCAGGAACACGCTGGATGCAGGCTGCTTTTGACAGGTCCGTCTGCAAATCTTTAGGGGAGGCCTATGTTCATCAGTGGACGTCATGTAACTGTGGGTATGGTGAGGTCTGCAGCACTAAATGAAACACAGGTGTGCAAGATAGTCCACTGTATTTTTGGTGGTGATATGTCTGATGGAACCAGTGAGACCTTTTTGTTATGTGCTCTGTACCGTGTACGTATATACAGTCGTCCGCAGGGAGAATCGTCTCAAATTGTCTGGACTTGTTTTTGGCGGGATGGTGTGACGTCCCGTCTGTGTTGCCACCCGCATAAACTATATACTGACGTATAGTCTGTGGCGACAGTCCGCCACATAACTGATGATGATGATGCTTCTGAATCTGATGGGCATGCATCTCCCCTGATACTAATACCCATAAATAGTAACACCATTCAGAACCTTGAATTACAAACTGCATGGCATTCCATTGCCCTTGTCACCTTGAGACATAAGGTGTTAAGTCTCATAATGCCCAGTACGCTACAATTTCCTTCAAACCGGAACACAACAGTGCATGCTCTGCTGGCGGTAGGGATAGAGATTCCGGTGGTACCTACCCAGTCACACGGCCCGACTTTCTACGGGCTAAGTGCGGAAAAAGGAGCCTCACAACAGTAACAGTAGGTACCTACCCTGACGGCCCCTCGCATACGAGAGACCTACTACCAGTTTATATTAATACATGAAGAAAACTCTGTACCTCCGTTGAAGCACATTGCGCTCACGGAGTGTGAGATTTGGCATAATTAAAGTTCATATAGAGGAGAATAATAAAATGTATGTTTAACTAGATGTTGCTCGCGGCTTCTACCGCATGGAAAACCTTTCTCGCTACAAAAGTCCCTAAAACATAGTACGACGCCAGCACCATTTAGTTAAAGAATCAGATAAGAAATATCCATTACTTCCCATGGGAGCAAATTACCTGGATAAAAAGTAGCCTATGGGTTAATCCAGGACATGATCTACCCGTGTGCCAAATGAGATGTCCGCTTTTTGTATGGGTGCTGGGCCTCAAAATTTAACCTGGCTCAAACTTTATGTATGTTAAAGGGGCAAAATTATGGATCTTGGGTCCATTAAGAAAATATTTTTAGACCCCTCCCTTTATAATTAACTTTTTTAATGTGTAGTTCTTAAGCAAAATAAAATTACATAAATCCCAAAATCGGAGGACTTTAAAATTATAGGATTTATTGCAAAGACCTAGTTTTTGAGAGTACCTACTACCCAAATATATTTATAAAGTATCTTGGTTAGAATTTTAAGCACGTTTTTGGACATGTCCTTTCATCCAAATCCTTTTGGTTGTTTCTGCGTTTACTTCTAACAAACATCCAAACATTTTCACAATCTTTCGCATTTATAATAATTAGTAAGAAAGATAAGATAATATGTGTTAAATGTTATTAAATTCGCCGGTCGAATTTCGACCACCAACTTAATAATAATGACTTTTACCTACCTCACCTTGTGTTAGAGGAATTTTTACGCGCAACCGATACTAAAGTACCTTAATTCATTTTTAACCGACTTCAAAAAAAGAAGGTTCTGTATTCGATCCGTATGTAATATGTATGTAATCTATATAAGCGACTACCGAAAAATAGTTGTTTTTTATTGCATTGAATGACGAGACGAGCATGCCGTTTGCCTGATGGTAAGCGATACGACCACCCATAAACAGTAGCAACACCATGCAGCACCTTGAGTTACAAAGTACTGTGTGGCATTCCACTGCGCTCGTCATCCTAATACATAAGATGTTAAGTCTCATTATGTCCAGTAGTTACACTGGCTACAATGTCCTACAAACCGAAACACAGCAGTGCATGCACACTGCTGCTTGGCGGTAGAAATATATATTGCGGTGGTACCCACCCAGGCGGACTCTTAGGGTCATTCGGGGCAACAGCACGCAGTGGGTAAAAGCTCGCATGGTCAATATCTCGGAACTTTTGAGGGGGCTCAGACACGTTTTCGGCTAGATCAGGGGCGCGTCAGGGACGATGTCAGAGCCACAAGCTATTTTACCAAGCCTCACTTGTTTAGCGAAAAACGGTGATCAACGTGATTTTGTTGATTACTTACCAATATTTTGTGCTGGGAAAAAAGTGTATGGCTAGACGGTGCATCAGTTTACAAGAGTCCGTTAATTATGTTAAGTTTACATGATTATTATAGTATATATTTTAGTTATTAATTCTGTCCTAGAAAATAAATGCGTCTCAACTAATGTGTGATTGTTTAAAATATTACCTGTTTGGGTAAGACAGAGTTGGAGAGTTGGAGTAGACAGAGGTACCTACAACCAGAGCGCCCACTTTGCGCCAAGTGTATTCCGTCCCATGATATAATGGATGTATCACCATATCACAAATTCCAGACTCCGAGCTGACACTGAGTAGAAACTGTTGGTACATTGTTAAAATATAAACACAATTACAACAATTAATAGTCTATATATGGGCAACACTGTGAGTGTAGTTTTTCTTATTTTTTGTAATCTGGTATCACTGTTCCCTTCTTCCTCTGTAATGTCACCATATGTTGTTCTCCTAATAAAACTTGTAATCAATCAATATTTATTTATTTATTTATTTATTTATTTATTTATTTATTTAGTAACGCCAACGTAACGTACATTAACTCATGATTAGTGATTAGTTAACTTAACAACGTTCATAGTAGCCTTAAGCTAAATGCCGTTACAATACAAGGCGTACATGGCATGCATATAAACCACAACAACTTAGCAAAATTATACACAAAAAGTAAAAATTAATAGTGCGTGAATTAAATGCACACACATAATTGATACATTATTTTTACAATCTTAAGGATAACGAAAGGAAAAAAAAAAAAGGGAATCTAACTGAATTGAGTAAACGATATATTTTTAACGATATACATTATTATGGTATGGAGGATTGTGAATGGTATTCTAAAATGGCGTTCCGAAATTTAATTTTACTTTGGAAAAATATGTCAATGTTACTAGATTTATGCTATATATGTAACAATATAATGCACCTTACTTGTGTACAAAATAATTTCCATTCACCAGTTCATTCTCAATTTTAAACCTATTTGTAAATGCAAAAGTGGCGACATTTGATTAACGACACGTCGGCAATGTCGCAAAATATTAACCTGAATACGAAGGTCAGCATTGCCTTAGTGCATTCTTACTATGCATCAATAAAACTAAGGTGCATTGGGCATTTGGAGAGGATGGATAATAGGAGAGTGACGAAGCGGCTATACAGGCTCATTTTGATCACCGTTTAAATGAAACTACATATGTATGTCCTTGAAAAAAACACTTTCCATTAAATTATTTTAACCATAGATGTAAAATAAAAAAGTGGTGAGTTTCGAACAAAATAAATAACAATAAAAAGTAACTTTACATTTACACGCCTTAATATCTCTACTACTACTCTAAGAGGATTCGGTGCAGCGGCAACATCACACTTTCAGTCAGAAAAACACTTATGCACACGCCATATTCGCACGAAACTACAAAATTGTAAAAAAAAACAGAAAAGTAAATTTTGAAATTGTCCTATATGACGATACGCTTGCCGCCCTAAGTTTTGCCGCTGTTTGTCGCCCTTTGGGGTAGGCCTATGTTCAGCAGTGGACGTCTTGTGGCTGATGATTACGCCCTATGCTGTCGTGGTAATCGAGATGGCAGTAAGTACAAGGTGGCCATATTTCTGACATACTGTTATATCCATTACCAGGGCAGTATAATATAGATAATGTAACCACAGATACACCAAATAACAATCAATCCTTTCCATAGGCATAGGACAATACTGCCCTGGTAATTGATATAACAGTAATTCGATTTGATTTACGTAGATTCAAATTTTTTGCCTCGGTGGCGTAGTTATATTGCGTACGCGCTGAGGTCCTGGGTTCGAATTCCGGGTCGGGCCAAAAACACTGTGATTGGGTTTTTCCATCTTAAAAATTACTCAGTTACAGCTTGGGGTCATGAAGTTGGCGGTGTGATACCCCGTGCCTCAGAAAGCACGTAAAGCCGTTGGTACTGCGCCTGATTTCTCTCCGGTCATGTCAGATTGCCGTCGCACCGGCCTATGAGAGTGAAGGAATAGCGAGTGCACCTGTGTATTGCGCACCCACTTGTGCACTATAATATCTCCTGCGTACCTGGCTGATCTCTGTTAAGACTGGCCGCCGTGGCCGAAATCGACTAGGAAGGGATCATTATATCTATTCAGTATTCAGTAGTTTTTACCGGTGGTAGGTCTCTCATATGTAAGAGTCCGTCTGGGTGGGTACCACCGCAATGTCTATTTCTACCGCCAAGCAGCAGTGTGCATGCACTGTTGTGTTCCAGTTTGAAGGACATTGTAGCCAGTATAACTACTGGACATAATGAGACTTAACAGCTTATGTCTCAGGATGATGAGCGCAGTGGAATGCCGCACAGTACTTTGTAAGTCAAGGCTCTGGATGGTGTTGCTACTGTTCATGGGTGGTCGTATCGCTTACCATCAGGCGAACGGCACGCTCGTCTCGTCATTCTATGCAATAAAAAAAATAATATCGATTTAGCTCTCGATTACCACGGCAGTATGGGATGGATATGGCAAAGAGATTAAATAGTTGTGCCACGGTCGGACCATTCGACTAAAGGCGTGAGGTGTCTAGGTTTTTCTTCCTTAAAATATGGTGTAGAAAAATACCCATCATAGTCTAACACAAATGATTTATTTCAAGCGGAAGAAACGGCGTAATAATCATTAGCATTAAGTGTAATTTAAAAGAATTAAATAGGTACTGTTATAAAGCCTGCCTCGGTGGCGTAGTTGTATTACGGTACGACTGCAATGCTGAGGACTCGGGATCGATCCCCGAGTCGGGCAAAGTGATATTGGGAATTTCTACTCAGTATCAGCCCGGAGTCTGGAATTTGTGCTCGATATGGCGATAGGCTCACCTCTGTCCTGCCATGGGACGGAATACCCGCGTCGAAAAGTGAGTGCATTAGTTGCGCCTCTGCCTACCTCTTCGGGGATAAAAGGCGTGAGTGTGTGTATACTGTTATACAATACTTGGGAAAGGAAAAAACGACATGTATAGGAAGAATAAGTTAATTTCAAAGGGGTTTTTATAAGTATATCAATGATGTAAAATTTTTGTTTCCTTTAGATCTGTAAATTTCCAACTGAATAGCAATGCTAGGGTAAATTGAAGCAGCAGTGGTTATGTTAAAATAATAGTTTCTTTTTATATATAAATTTGCTGTTGCTCGCGGCAAGCCCATGTCAGAGTTTTTCCGGGATAATAGTCCTGATTTATATTTTTCTGTAAAAAGTAGCCTATGTTAAGGTGGGTACAGACTTCTGTAACGTAACATGAAAGGAGCATTTCATAAGTGTGGACGCAGCGCGCGAACGAACCGAGCATGTACCTACTCGCATCTGTTTCCGGCATGCGCGCGGCGAACGTAGCTCAGTCTGCCGAGAATGATGTTTTTTTTTGTAAAAATATTCATTTTATGGAATCCACAAAAAATCTCTTGTTCTGTACGCTTCACTACATTACTTTTTCTTCACTCCATGATTCAAGTGTAGCCTATGCCATAGCTGTTGCTGTCTTCTACAGTCTTCTTCGTTACACACAATGGAGGAAGAAGACACAGCAACAGCTACGGGCGAGGCTCCACAAAAGCTAGTTTTAAAATATATCTTTTTAACTTTTTAACAGTGTTTTAGGGAATTTTGTAGCGAGAAAGGCTTTTTACGCGAACGAAACCACGAGCATCACCTAGTATGTTGTTTCCTGTTATTTCATGAAAGAAAGCCTATATTCTGCTCCAAATTATAAACGAAATGAAATATTGGTATAAAAAACTGGTACCCGGCTTGTCACAGTTGTATCACATTCCAGTGTAAGCAAAACAGTGCCTAAGGCTAAAACATCCTAGTCGCTAGCTGACCCTTCTCCCCTTGTACGACCATGGACTAGGGGAGTCAATTTTTTTAGATGTACCTAACGGAGTCATTTGGAACTCATAACTATGTATGTTTTATACACTATTATTTTTTTCTATTTTAACATAGCCATGGAATGTAAGTACTTAGGTATTATTCTTGGGAACGTAATAGAATTTTACACCGTTTGATGTGTTTATTTTTATGTTTTGGAGCATCCAGATACACAGCAATACATTATCAACCAATTAAATGTTATTTTTTTCTCTTTTACTATGAATATTTTACGTCAATGCCAAGTATCGATAGGCTGAAAGTATGAGAATGCGCCACTAGATGGCAGAGCTTACGACGTGCACGTTCCCTATAGTTTTGTATAAATAAATTGGAACACCCACCCACCAAACACTTATTCCTACACTCCTTGGCATTGGTCATCATTCCTTGGTTGTAAAATCTGGCCCCAAGGCCGGCAATAATATGTAATTTGATCCCCACCATGCGACAGGTACTATGTAATGTGTTCACAATATGCATAGAAATACCTTTGGCGAAGCGTTGGTGGTACTACATTTGCATCTCTACCCACTCCTGCAGACACAGGTGAGATGGTATTTAGATTATGTGGTGTAATTTTAAATTTCCGGACCATTAAAGATGAACTTGAAGTAAACTAGAATAACAGACAATGAAACCATGGCTTTTGATCGCATTTACTTTTTCTAAATTATCACGCTATGGTAGCATTAATACAAAGAAAATTATGGTGCAGGCGACCGTGGCCCGGTTTTGTGACAAGTACAAAGTCTAAGAATAATAACACATACAAAGTTAACGTAAATCATAACAGAGTAAAGGTGATTGTACACTATTCTGTACCATGTTGTACTCTTAACGAACTTAATTCATAAACAGTTTATAGACCTATTTTAGTTATACAATGTTTAGTCTTCTTCCTTCAAACTCAATTCAAAATTCGTTCGAAGAATACAAATCGTTAGATTGTATTTTAATCATCATCAGCCACATGACGTCCACTGCTGAACATAGGCCTCCCCCAAAGAATTCCAGACGGACCTGTCAAAAGCTTGTCAAAGGTTTTGTATTTTAATATAAGACGATAATTATTATTCTTTTTACTCGGACTACGGCGAAGCCAGGAAGGGTAATGATTTTAACACCCTATGTACCTATGTATGTATGTATGTATCCATTTTATGTTCCAATGTAGCGTCGCTCCTATTGAACCGACTTTTTCAGTAGCGTAGTTCGTAACTACATCGTAAAAGTCCGTGGCAAATTAGGCCTCGTTTTTCAACCGTGGTTATCTTTTTGTCCGGGTCTTATTGAGCTGGACGCGCTTGCAGCGCCTCACGCGTCACTCTTCACGCCTAACTATGTTTGTAAAAATCCAGACTTAGTCGAATGGGGCCTCCGTTAACGTGTAAAATCTGTACGTGTATATATAATAATGAACTCTTTATTGTATAACCGATAAACATACAGAAATAACATTTAGAAAAAAAACAAAATGCGAGACATGGTTCGACAATGGGCGATCTTATTGCTAAAAGCGATTTCTTCCAGACAACCTTTGGATGGACAGAAACAGATGTAAAATATAGATGGCGGTGTACAATAAAGCGAAAAAGGGGAGGAACAAAAAATACTTAAATTATTCAATGTAAAATACATATATATTACGAACACACATATATACATATATATTAATGCTAATACATATTAATAAACCACAAAACAATACATGTATCTATAATAGATGAACATAAATAATAAACGAGTTCATGTTACAATGAAAGAAAGTGATGCTTTACATTTTTTTGAACCATTGCATGGTAGCGATTTTGCTCGATATATTTTCTGAGAGACTTATTTTAGGTCGCAATACACAAAAAAGGCTTCCTAAACCTGTGGTTTTGCCCGCCATGCAACGCTATGACGCTACTGTGTATGTATTTATTTGAAACATCTGCTCAAGTCTAGTCTAAAATCCTCTTTAAAGAAACTCGCGACCTCCAACGAGGCCGAGCAATAAGCGACTCGTGGGGCTCTCTAAATATTTGTAATGATATTGTCATTGTAGTGCGAACTTCGGCCACACGCTTCGTTTATTTTCGAGAGCATTGCTTCGACCTTCGCACTTGGTAAATTACGTCACTGACATATCCGTTGATTATTTCATCTATGGTTCAAGTTACCTCATCAGGGGCCGTAGTTAAAATGCTTTTCTATACCTAAGCGTTTACGCTACTAGAAAACAAAAAATGTATGGGAATGACATGTCGTATCGATAAGTCTATTATAAGGATACGTCACTGCCATACATATTTTTTTGTTTTCTATTACTCTGCTACGGCCCCTGCCCTCATATGGATAGAGTTTTAAGTATTTCTAAACGACCTGATGACTGCCTTTGGTGTCTACATTTTCTCGTGTCACTTCAGAATTCAGATTTCACCCCTTATCTGGTATTATATGCGACGGGTGCGGCGTGTTCATCGCCTTGCTACACCGAAATTTCACAAACACACACACACACATACATTAAAACTATGTTTTCAGAGATGAAAGGGTTAGTCCCTTTCAGTTGAAACAAAATTTCAGTTGGTCATAAACATTGACAGTGTAACTTGTAAGTTTACAGTTGAAGCCATTATTCATGATCTTTTATAGCATAACGCCTTTTTCCTTTTTAGGGGTAGGCAGAGGTGCCACAACTTCATTTCACAAGCATGTTAGGTTCCATGTAATAGAAAACGACCCTACTCTCCAGTAAGGGCACAATTCTAGACTTTGCACTACGCAGAAAAACCTCAATTTGGTTTACGCGACACAGTGGTCGGATCCGAGGCCAGTCGCAGTTAATCGAGGCATGATCTAATATTAGTCAAAAAATACTCTGTAAGTAGTCCATGTCCACATCAAACATCGACATAAATATTAAACACCCATTGTATTTCGATTTAGGTGCACGTGTTGCAATAAACATTTCTTTTTCAAAGATTAGATACTCTTTTTATTTTCTGCCAGTAAATAGTTTTTCATAGTTATGCAAGCTTATATAATACCGATTTAACGTTCACCCGATTTGTCTTTTTCACATTCTCCGGGGACAGTAATGAATGGCTAGTCGGCACGAATCGATTCATATTGTGAATCGTACTATTTTGTTTTGGTTTAACTATTTATAAAACTATCACGATGGTCAATAAATCGGTATTGAATTGTACATTTCAATTTAGTTCCGGGGTTTTGATAGCTAATGACTGCATGTATTATGCGGAAATACTTACTTACAACTGCTTAAAAGCTACAAAAAATTATATATAACCTATTCAAGACTGCATTGAAACAATTCGGATTTTAATAACACATACTGGCCAATCATCATCATCATCATACCAACCCTGTATTATATACTGCCCACTGCTGAGCACGGGCCTCCGCTACTACTGAGAGGGTTTAGGCCTTAGTCCACCACGCTGGCCTAGTGCGGGTTGGCAGACTTCACATACCCTCGAAATTCTTATGGAGTATTCTCAGGTATGTATGTTTCCTCACGATGTTTTCCTTCACCGTTAAAGCGAACGATAATTGATAAACAATACACACGTAACTTCGAAAACTCAGAGGTGTGTGCCTTGGGATTTTGAGCCTCCGGACATTGTCTTGGCAGACCGTTCCATTCCCAACTAAGCTATCGTCCACTTTTACTGGCCAATGCGGGTCGTTATATACCTTTGTATTTTTATAAAGACTAGTAGTCGCCAACTGGTCGAAATTCAACCGTCGAATTTAATATATTTGTAACACATGCTTTAAATATTTTTTTTTCTCTGCTCTCCTTCCTCTATAATATTCACTTTGCTTATGATGAATTTCTGACTCCTCCGTGCGCGCAATTTGCTTATAGGGTACAAAGTTTTTTCTTCACGTATTAATATATAGTTTTCTGATAATGGTTGCATCAACATATTTATCTTTGAAGTTAAAACAAGCGATAATAATGCAAGCTAACTTCGAAGTCAAAGGGCATACGCTAGGAGCGGACCTAACATTTCGTTGCACTCCGTTCCTAAGCTTTCGTTTCTTCTTACAAGCAAACTTAGCATTAATTACAAGTTGTGTAACTAAATTATGTAACAAGATTAATGCTAGGTTCAAATAATATTTAGATATTGAACAATTATAATTAGTAGTGTTTGATCAACTTCCGTGTTTAACGTAAGTAATATTTGAAGACTAACGACCTTATTCATAAACAGTGTATAAACCTATTTTAGCTATAGAATGTATTGTCTTCTTCCTTCAAACTCAATTCAAAATTCTTTCGTAGAAGACAAAACATTCGATAACTAAAATAGGATTATAAACTGTTTATGAATAAGGCCGTAAGGTTTTTTTTATGGCATTGAATGACGAGGCGAGCATGTCGTTCACCTGGTGGTAAGCGATACGACCGCCCATAAATAGTAGCAACACCATACAGCACCTTAAGTTACAATTTACAAAGTAGGTACTGTGTGGCATTCCACTGCGCTCGTCATCCTGAGACATAAGATTTAAAGTCTCATTATGTCCAGTAGTTACACTGGCTACAATGTCCTTCAAACACAACAGTGCATGCACACTGCTGCTTGGCGGTAGAAATAGACATTGCGGTGGTACCCACCCAGACGGACTCTTACATATGAGAGACCTACCACCAGTATCTAATTTCACCATACTCTGTTAGTTACTTTAACAGCCTGTTAACTGTCTTAACGGGTTGTTAAGGTTTTTGAGTGCAAAGTACATACCCTAACCGGCGATTATCTTCCTTAATTAGGCGTTCTGTTATGGGCCGCGCGATACTTTATCATTCGCGTTAATTATAATGCGCGATTTACTACCAAAGCCCGTTAAATAAGAAATTAGTGTAATTGGATCTAATTGCGGGTTCTTTGATACTATTTGTAAAAATATACGCCTGTTACACGATTTTTGATTATTTATTGGTCCACAAAGGTACATTACTGTCTAATGTTTTATTCTTTACTGGAAAGTAATTGCGATTATAAGTAAATAGATTTTGCCCGCGACTCCACCCGCGTGAAGAAGTTTTTCCGGAATAAAAAATAGCCTATACCTACCTAGCACTCGAGGAGTACAAATGATAGAATTTTGAAAAATCGGTTCAGTAGTTCCAGAGATTAGCTCCTACAAACTCACAGGCTTTTCCTCTTTATAATATTAGTATCTATAGATATAAAAATAGTGATATCGCTTGCTAAAATTAATTATTTCAGCCCAGAGTTCGTTCGTTCAATCACGTTGGAATATCTGATTTACGTCGAAGATCGATTGTTTATACTTACGCATAAAGTAATTTTAGCCTCTAATCTACCAACACCGAAAGAAATGAACCAAATCCCGGTCATCAATCATATTATGTACTTGATTATATTGCATTTTCAAAGGAATAGGCTGTTGATTTTAATGTACCTAACTAACCACGCGGTTTTTTTGATCCATGCATCCATCACTGTTATGCTGTCAAGCCGTTTTCTTGACTTTAACAAACTTTAAAAGCCAAGTTTAATAATGTTCAGTATGAGGCAGGGTAAAGTAGATATTATAGAAGCAATTTCAAGATCTGCTGCATATATTTCAAAAAGAAACAAATATTCCAATTTTATTTCGGGAAAGATCTTTCACAGGAAAGCAAAAAGTTAAATTTAGTATTTCATGTACATGCTTTAACCCAAAACCTGTTTCTTTAAAATAAATAAAATGTGTGACGAAAACGATGACTTAGCTGTAAAAATCCTTGCAACGTTCGAACATTGACTTGCCTGTGTTTACCCGGCAACGTGTTCCGTCGAAGTCTTCGCACTAGTGCTTCTTAAATGCCGTGCTTATAGTAAATTCACGGTTTAACACAAAAACAACGGTGCATTCTATTTAAATTCTATTAGAGGATTGAAAAGCTTCCTTATATATTATAAAACCAAAGTCCCTGACGCGTATGGGGGTAGTTGAAGACCCTGGAAAGGACATTGGCTACTTTTTATTCCATAAGGCGCGAGCAAAGGCTAGTATAAAATTAAAAAAAAAATTGACTAAATAAATATCGCACCTTTAGAACGAAAACGACACAGTTCAAAAAATCGAAAATTGAGTTAACTTCTTAAAATGATTTAAAACGAAGTTCTCAATACAACAATAGTTCAAACACAGACAAATTCAAGCGGAAAAAGGACCAAACTGTTATATACCTTTTTTTTATTATAATAATAATAATAATATAATACCAGCCCTATATTATATACTGCCCACTGCTGAGCACGGGCCTCCTCTACTACTAAGAGGGTTTAGGCCTTAGTCCACCACGCTGGCCTAGTGCGGATTAGCAGACTTTACATACCCTCGAAATTCTTATCGTGAATTCTCAGGTATGTAGGTTTCCTCACGATGTTTTCCTTCACCGTTATAGCGAACGATAATTGATAAACAATACACACATAACTTCGAAAAGTCAGAGGTGTGTGCCTTGGGTTTCGAACCTCCGGACATTGTCTCGGCAGACCGTTCCATTCCCAACTAGGCTATCGTCCACTTTTTATTATATTTTTATAAAAAAGGAACCAGTTTTAAGTCATTTTATGACGATAACTCAATTTCCGATTGTTTTGAATTGTGCCGTTTTCGTTCTAAAGGTGCGATATGTTAAACCTGTAATAATTATTTTAATCTTTGCTCTATAAGATGTACAAAGCGACAAACGAGCAATACATGTGTTAATACTATGATGTTCATTTTTAATTATAAAAATAAAAGCCTAGAAACTATTTTATAAGTAATTAAGAAAGCTTGTATCAGTTATCGGCATACAATTTAGAGACAGCAGTTGTACACAAAAGATTTACTAATCTTCACAAGACAAGATAACGGTAAATAAAACGTCCGATAAACGTTTACGACAAGTAACCTCCAGTGTAAAATGACCCTAAAATTACCTATTATTTGTTATGAATTATGTAATTTGTTTAAAAAGCATTTAGGCCTCAAAAATACCATATATTGCACAAGTGACTTATTTCATGTTAATTTTTTTAACGGTTCGCGTCTTGTACATATAGGCATACCTATCTGTGTTATTATCTTAATTTAGAAAATAAATATTATGAAACGAATTTTGAACGCATTTTTTACGGTAAGTAATAAATTATTGTATGTTATGTTGCAATCTCCTACTAGCTTATAATTATATAACCTAACTAAAAAACAATATCCTAATCTTGTTCTGATTTCCTAATTTTGTTTTGATTCTATTTTGGGCGAGCCTATCGCCATATCGGGCACAAATCCCAGCCTCCGGGCTGATATTGAATAGAAAAATCACTTTGCCCGACCTGGGGATCGAACTCGAGGCCTCAGCATTGCAGTCGTACCGTAATACAACTACCTACGCCACCGAGGCAGTCGATAATGTGCGATTTGAGATTTCGATTTATGTTTTTTTTTTTTTTTTTATCCGGGCACGGCAAAGTGACTGCACCTCGCCTGATGGTAAGCGCGATGCCGTCCAGAAAGAGTATCGAATGGCAGTAGATGGTTATCTAATGCCACTCGACACAATCATGCCGGCCTACTAAGCTGCTTCTTCACGTTACGGCGGCGGCGGCGGTTGTGCTTTTTTTTTACTGCCTCGGTGGCGTAGTTGTATTGCGTACGATTACGAGTACAATTTGCGCGCTGAGGTCCTGGGTCGGGCCAAAAACATTGTGACTGGGTTTTTCCATCTTAAAAATTACTCAGTCGCAGCTCGGAGTCAGGAAGTTGGCGGTGTGATACCCCCGTGCCTCGGAAACCACGTAAAGCCGTTGGTCCTGCGCCTGATCTCTCTCCGGTCATGTCGGATTGCCGTCTCACCGTACTATGAGAGTAAAGGAATAGCGAGTGCACCTGTGTATTGCGCACACACTTGTGCACTATAATATCTCCTGCGTATCTGGCTGATCTCCGTTGAGATTGGCCGCCGTGGCCGAAATCGGCTAGAAAGGGATTATGTGCTTTGTTAAAATTTATTATTAAACCTTTTACGTTTGCCGTACAATGATATTTAATATTTTTGCTAAAATACGAAGAAATATTAGCCGCACTTCGGAATAAAACCATTACCTTTTCCTTACCTTTTCACCAATCTATCGTCCAATCAAATTGCGTAGCATCGTAAATAGTTACTTTCCTGCAATCATTTATAACACCCTATTATTATTTTAATATTGTTTCATAGCACTAGTCTAATATTACCAATGTACGTGGCCAGATGAGAGATAGGCTGTCGAAATAGGTGACCTTGGTAGAAGGCCGTTTTTTACTGATCGAATTATAGCAGCTAATTATGTTAGCTCTTGCTAGTGCATTCGCTTCCGTAATGTGTGCTAGATTAGGCGGTTTTTTTGTTGAAAGATCTGACCTTACTAGCCACCACGAGCCTTTAAAAGACGCTATTAAAATAATGGATTACAAAGAACACAATTTACTACTACAGAAACACTATTGACGAATACTATACACGCAGTTCCACACACCCAAAGATAGCTTCAACATATTTTTAGCCAGGATGAAAAACATCCATATCATTAATTGTAACAAACATACAGACTTATTAAATCTATCAGAGCATGTAAAATTAATGACATTTTATACCATAGTATAGTACTAGACGTGACCCTGGTTCACTGGAGTGCCGGCCGTGATGTGGTTCGAATGTTGTTTAACTGGACGTGTTAGATGAAAAATTAACTCGCACTAAATGACGTTGATACACACTCAACAGTGGCGTAGCATGGATGGGGCGGAGGGGGCGGCAAAATGCATGCATGACTTATTTCTTGAAATGAGTTTTTTCTTGTATCTTGGGGCGGCAAATGTTGTGTCCGCCCCGGGCGGCGAGAACCCACGCTAATGACACTCACGCCTTCCATCCCCGAAGGGGTAGACAGAGGCGTAACCAGTGCACCCACTCTTCGCCATGCGAGAAAAACCTAATACCACTCTGCCCGACCCGGGTATCGAACCCGAGGCCTCAGAATTGTAGCCGTACTGCAATAAAACTACGTCAACGAGGCAGTCAATGAGATTTGCGTAGCGATTAAGCATAAAATGATGGAGGTGTTTAAATTAGTTACTACCATGGAGCTCATTTTGTTATTCTACTGTAAGTTTTTCTAAAATAATTTGAAGTATGGTAAGAGCCTATTCAAACAACGTATTTTATACACGCCGACATCGCGACGCGCGATTTTACGCGCGCACCTTAAGCGTTTTCCGCGCGCATATTTGCACGTATTTAAATTTCAAATATACAAAAATCCTGAATACATCTTGTCCTTTGAAATCATATTGAAAA
The DNA here is from genome assembly GCA_947568825.1 of Sphinx pinastri. Taxonomy (NCBI): domain Eukaryota; kingdom Metazoa; phylum Arthropoda; class Insecta; order Lepidoptera; family Sphingidae; genus Sphinx; species Sphinx pinastri. The sequence goes on from OX387617.1 coordinate 3,147,724, forward strand.
CATAAATAATATTGATAAATGACTAGCGACTAGTAACGAAAGAAACTTAATTGGAGGCGCCGGGTATCGATCCCGGTACCTCTCGCATGCTAAGCGAGCGCTCTACCATCTGAGCTACGCCCCCTAATGTCGAAATTATTATAAGTAAAAGTAGGTATAACTTAACTCCGTTGCCAAAGACTAATGCACAGTATAAATATATCTATAACTAAGGGTACAACAGCGAAACTGTATTACCTACATTGTCTATCGACAAGTTCTCTGCCCGTTTTAAAACGACTCTATCACACCTTTATCCCCGAATGGATAGGCAGAAGTGTAACAAGGGCACCAACTTTTCGCCTTGTATTTCGTCCCATGATGTGATAGAGGCGAGCTTATCGTCATGTTAGGCACAAGTTCCAGACTCCGTGCTGTTTACTGAGCAGAAAAATCCAATATCAAAGACGTCTTTATCCTTTCAACCGTAATTAGTAACACATACACTCATTCACACACACTCGTGTAAGCCAAGATAAATAGTGGCTTTTTATGACATCTAACGGTGAAGCTCGTCCAACTGTGCATCGGTGTGATATTTATTTTTATGAAGGCAAAAATACTACAATAAATCGTAGCAAACCTAAGCCATGGTTGGGTGAGTGACACGGATGTCAGTGAGGCATTACGTCGTAATTACGTCTAATTCGCCGAGTTAACAATGCTTCGTCACAGTTAACACGATAATGTGACATGACATCCAGCGTCATGCAGACTGGTTGCAAGTTGCTAGTTGCTTCCATACAAATTATTTATACTTTACTTGGGATGGAAAGAATTAAATCATTACTTACTGTTGTACGTATTCAAAGTAATTGGCAGATCTATACAAATAAAGCAGGAAAAATCTGTTCGGTTTATATAAATTTTATTTATACAGTTATTGTCTAAAACATGAGAATCATAGAATGAAACTTATATTTTTTTTTATTATGCGGCATATAAGATTAATCACACATTTTATAATACATTTAACTTACAATAAATACATACATAAAGATATCGTATGTATGTAGGTGGATCACGTGAGGCAGTTGGTTTATAAAGCTTTTGCATTACGAAGAACACACAGAACATATGGATTTCCTGTGTTATGTGGTTAAACGTCTGATTTTGTTAATACTTAATTCCAAGAGCGAGCAAGAATTTGTGGTACGAAGGGATACAGAGAAACTCAACCCATTACACAATCGCAAAAGTATGTTGTCTTCAGTAGGTTGTCCTTACAATTTACTTGACGCTTCTGCTTCTAGTTAGCAAGTCTGAATTGATACGAGTAATAATAACTAAGGTTATAATTTGCGATCACGTAGACCAAAGTCAAGAGTAGTCTAAATATACTTGGTGCTAAATAAATAACTTGACGTAGAAGGTTACACGTTGAACACAACATATTGTTAAACATATTTAGTAGACAAAATTCAAGTAGTTACAAACTACGTCTGTCAAATGAATATTATGATTTATAGGTTTTTATTTCTTTGTTTCTTTCTCGCAATACGAGAAAGAAACAAAGAGTATATACAGGGTAATTTTTACATTGCGTTAATAAATGAAATCACATACTTATCTCGTCGAAAATAACGCGTTCCATTAAGTTATTTTAACCATAGACGTAAAATAAAAAAATGTAAGTTTCGAACAAAATAAATATCAATAAAAAGTAACTTTAAGTTTACACGCCCTAATGCCACTACTACTGCTCTAAGATAATTCTTCGCAGCGGCAACATTATACTTTCATTCAGAAAAACACTTTCGCACACACCATATTCGCACTAAACTACGAAATGATCATAAAATTTGAAAACTACAACCGGGATTTTTGGCAATTATATTCGTTATTCATGGATGATTTTTGGCAAGATGTTGGAAGAGGTAAAGACGAATATGTGGTTTCATTTAGTAATGCAATGTAAAAATGACCCTGTATATTATATTCCCGAGTATAATATACTTGGGTTCAGAACAACACAAAAACGCACGGAGTCATTATTTTCGTCGTTTTATTATGAAATTGAGTACTTAGGTACCTACTTGACGTCACTGGAGCCAATACAAACCATGATAAGTGGCTTAAAATAAAAGAATATACCCGGGGGACAACATGTTAATAGATAAATTAAAAATCTTATTATGTTCTTGACACGTATTCTTTCATTTTGCGACGTCAAATATAATTAATTTCTTTAAAATAGTTTATAACCAATGAATTACGAGGACTATGCTCAATACAGTTATAAATTCCGAGACCTCTAAATTAAAATGATGATCATAATTACCAGATCAATGACCGAAGTCGCGATGCAAACAGGTTTAATGTGATTTTTTTGCTAAAAATCCACCAACTAACTAGCCGTTGACTTGAACAAAACTGGACCCGAAGCAAAAAAAAATCTATTACCTCGCGGCGTCGCTCAATTCGCTATGAAAATGTTAAGCTACGTCATTTTCACATACGCATTTTTATACGTGGGCAGGCCGCCAGAATAGGTCGCAAGGAACGATTATATTAGATTACATTATGATGAGACATATATGTTCTAGTCATTAAACATTGTTTTAGATATCCTTCAAACTGGAACACAATTCCTTGTACTACTGCTGGGCGCTATAAAGAATGTACACAAAATATATAAAATGTATATAAAAGTGTCTTTGTCATTTAAGTACCTAGTAATATTCTGAGCCAAGCGTCCTCACGTCGGGGGACCGAATTCCGGACCAGGGAAACGAAAATACTTCTTTAGCGTTTCCCCGACGCGACGACGCTCGGGTCAGAATATTACTAGTACTTAAACGACAAAGACACTTTTATTATTTTACTTTTTAGAGATTTTTGTGTCGGGGGTTATTTTAATTTAATTTTTATTTCAAACTTTTTAAATTACTTTATTCTCCATCATGTGGCCTTGATAATCAACTATCTAACACCTATTCGATGAGACCATCATTATGAGCCCAAACACGCTTTATCTGCTATAAGTTGCTAAGGAGTTGGGTATCCCGTAGACTACATGATGCTGCAGCATCAGCTCATGTTTAAAAATATTGCCGAAGTCTCAGTACACCAAACCATTTAACACCTATTACAGATCAAAGGCAAAGGTATTTTTATAACTTATAATTATATTAGGCCTTTGTAATTATCTGTAATCTGTATACAATGTAATAGAATATTCAAATAGGTATATAATTAAAGGAGGTGGGTAATTAGAGGCCACATCCGTTCATTTGTGCAATATTTTGCAACGCACGCACCCGCCGCGCATTCTGTTCACGCATTACCTGATACATTTCATTTTATATTCTGATTGATTGGAGCAAGATATTCTTCTGCACGGTTAGCTAAAATTTATAACTTTGCATTTGTAAGGTCATTCCTAATTTCGAATCGTTGGGTAAGAAAAGGCGGAAACAAGTACAAAATTAATCTCTACGATCTCTTTGTTCTGTCGAAACAGATTATAAATCATGGAACTTTGATTAATTATATACCTAGGAAGAGTGACGCGCTGCAATGAAACTAAAACAAACAGGCAAACTTTTCTTAAGCTAGTATGCGTGACAGCTGTCATACGCTATCGCTGCATCATTCTGCGTATCATTGTGTGCGCGCATAATGATACCAGTTATTACATGGTTTCTATTAAAACGGGTAGAAAATTATATCCATGAAAAACGACAAAAATTAATTCACTCGAACTCATTTAGTGGGGAACAATTCGCCTCTTTTTTTTGACGCGTTTGAAACGTTCAGTGTCTATCTAGGTATATAATTAATCAAAGTCATTGAACTAAAAATATACTATTTTAAAGTATCATACGGCAAGGTACTTATTTGAAATTCAATATGTAAGTGGTTATGTCTATGTTTGATCAAAAGATAAGAAACCTATTACAATAGAGCAAAAAACAAGATAGCTTTATTAAAGCAACGATCGATAAGAACGCCATTTATGAACACTCGCATTCGCACCAGCAAGTCATTTCGGTCGAAAACGATGTTATACTTACATACATACATATATAAACTCACGCCTTTCTCGCATTGGGGTAGGCAGAGACTATGGAGCGCCAAGTGCTACGATCCAAGCATAGGTACTTCTTTCGCTTCTTCCACAGTCATCAGTCTCTTCAGATATGCTCGTCGGTTACGAGAACTCCTTATTTGGCCCTTCCTTAAGAGGTCGCCAATTTGGTCCATGAAGGTACGTCTAACTCTAGGACGTCCCCGTGCGACACTACCACTTATTTTCGCGACATAGATTTCTTTAGTTCCTCTTCTTTCATCCATCCTTTCAATGTGGCCAAACCACCGAAGCATTCCTTTCTCAATCTTAGTCACTACATCTACTATTATAATTACTAAAATTATTTTTGAGAAAACTAAATTACAAGTAACATGATAATAGCTTAAGTAACGGTTTCGCTTCCATGGCAAAATTCTAGTCTTTTGATAATATCTACATACATTCGAAGGTATCTCTGACTTAAATACTAGTATTTGTTACATTTTACTTACAATTACGTAAACAGTTTGCATGGTTACTCAAGAGTCGTCCCTATTTCGTTACGTAAAATACCGTAATAGTAATTCCTGTTTCGATTACAAGCTTGCTCTCTGCAGATACTACGGTAGATTACAGCTTATGGCAAAGACATTAAACAGTAGGTATAGTTATAGACCGGACATCAGGACCAAATTTTTCGTCCAAAAGTTATTACCCATTGGTTGTGATTTGTAAATTTGTAATTGTTGTAAATTGTTATTACCCATTCTTGGTCGCTGTCTTATCTTGTAAAATTGTTAAATTTTGTAAAGAAAACAATATTTTGGTAGGAAATATGCCAATTTACGCATTACGACCATGTAGAAGTATGTTCTAATGAATTTTACATACGTTAAATTTACACGTAAACGTAATAAAATTCTCTCTTCCTACAACTTAGAGGACACACCATTAACGGAACAGGGGGTCATTCGCGATTTAGGCATTTATGTCGACAGTCAGCTTCGATTCACAGAACATTTTGATAGAATAATAAGTTCAGCATATAAGGCCTTGGGGTTTGTACTGCGCTCTACTAGAGAATTTAAAAAGCTTTCGACTGTAATACTATTGTACAGCAGTTTAGTGAGGAGCCGACTTGAATATTGCAGCCCGGTCTGGAATCCGACGTATCAAGTCCATATAGCCAGGATCGAGAATGTGCAAAAAAGATTGGTGCGCAATTTAGCGGCACGGGCAAAAATCAAAACGAAAATGCCGTCGTATGTAGAAAGACTAAAATTCTTCAATTTAATCTCTCTCCAGAATCGTCGCAAGTTATCTGATCTAGTCTTTCTGCATAAGCTCCTGAACAATGGTATTGATTGTCCAGACCTGCTAAACAAGATCTGCATCAACGTTCCTAGTAGGATTCCACGCTTCTCTTGTCCATTACTGAAAGCACCCCAAACTCGGACCAACCTAGGTAAACACTCACCGATAGCCAGAATAGCGCGTGAATACAATGAACTCACAGCCGTCTCACCAGAAATCGATATCTTCTGTAATTCGCTATTAAGTTTTAAACGTCACCTTATAAATAATGTTAAGGCGTAAGTTGCGTAGTATATGTTTATGTCTTAAGTGTAATTTTTTATTTAAAGTTATTTTTTAGTTTTTTTATTAAGAATTATTTTTATGTTCATTTTAAATTAATATTTTTTTTTATTATGTACATTTATAACATTACATCTATTTTTAAGTAATGCATGCTGTGTCTCCTTGATTTAAGATGCACATTGTTCTTTACCATATTTTTTATGTTAGCCAGTAATTAATTCCTGTGTTATCTTTTTGGAGAACTTATAATAAATAAATAAATAAATAAATAATATGTATTTTGTTATTTCACGGTAGATTGAGTTTTTTTTTTTTTTTTTTTTTTTTTTTTTTTTTTTTTTTTTTTTTTTTTTTTTTATTGCACTGAATGACGAGACGAGCATGCCGTTCGCCTGATGGTAAGCGATACGACCACCCATAAACAGAAGCAACACCATCCAGCACCTTGATTTACAAAGTACTGTGTGGCATTCCACTGCGCTCGTCATCCTGAGACATAAGATGTTAAGTCTCAATATGTCCAGTAGTTATACTGGCTACAATGTCCTTCAAACCGAAACACAACAGTGCATGCACACTGTTGCTTGGCGGTAGAAATAGACATTGCGGTGGTACCCACCCAGACGGCCTCTTACATAATGAGAGACCTACCACCAGTAACTAACGAACAGGCTCAATTGTTTGTATGACAATTTTCCCAGTGTCCGCTCTATATAATTTTAGAACTCTTTGGCTTATGGTGATATTTTAAAACAATATAACTCTTAAACTGACCATATAACTAAAATTAGCTGGTCCAATTTTCATAAAGGATAAAGATAGAATTACGAAATAGAAAACCAAATAATTTTGTATTGCTCGTGGCGCTACGCTTAAGAAAGGAGAGTTTGTTAGAATAAAGGAATATACTATCCCGTCCTCACATCCGCCACTGCAACTAGTAAGCTAGGATCAGCAGTGGCATGCATTTTATGACATCGAGCGTTGAACCTCGGCGAGTCTCAAGGAATACTAATCTGTCTTTAACCCGCAATGAAATTAATCAAATAGATAGATAGGGGAGTTGGAAATATAAGAAGAATAAAGGAAAAGTGTCAAATTCATGATACCTTAGATTGCTGTTTATACAAAATATAAATAGGTTTGCCTTGCTACTGACGCATTTTTATGATCACCCGTGCCGATATATTTTTTTTGTGCAAATATTAACTTAGTAGTTTTAAATGCACGTACTGGCAAGCGCAACGTGGGACGTCCTCCTACAAGGTGGACGGACGCCCTTGTGAAGGTCGTAGGAACCCGCTGGATGCAGGCCGCTTCTGACAGGTTGGTCTGGAAATATTTGGGGGAGGCCTATGTTCAGCAGTGGACTTCTAAAGGCTGAAGAAGAAAAAGAAGAAGTTTTAAATGAAACAATGACGCAATTACTTGTCATGCATATTTTTAGAAATTCGTCAGCGGCGGCGTGCGTCTAGTATAAGTTACTTAGGATATTTGTTACTCGTGTTTGATTTGTGGTGTTAAATTGGTGTATTGTCCCTCTCTTTTTTTTATCTTTTTCTTACCTTGTAATTGTGTATGTTTTGTGTGCAATAAATGTTTCTTATTTTTATTTATTTAAATTGGCTATATCAATTATAATAGAACTTTGTAAAACACTTTACTTAGGTACTTAGTTTTTATTTATAATTTACCATTATAATTTTCATTTTCACTTATCAGCTAGTGTATTTTAAAGCATCTAGGTACTAAAGAACAGAAAAACTTATTGTCTAGACTCTAGAGTCCAGGAATTGCAGAATAAGTCCAACCCTTTCAAGTATTATTCCTCTTTTCATAACAACAAACTCTTGGTCCATCGTGTTTGTTGTCTTTTTGAATACTTTGATCGAATGTATTTGCAAGGCATGTGTGGCAGTGCAGGAAAAACTGTGTTCAAATGTGTGGCAAAGTCTTTGTTCAAATATTTGTTTGTATCTGGCGCCGGCATATCTATAGTTAAACGCAAAAAAGGACCTGTAGCGTTTAGTTAATTAAAGCACAAAATCTATTAACACAAGCTACCTAATACTGTACGGTGTGGAAAATCAAGGTGAACGGCTGGTCGCCGGCACTCCACACAGATCGAATGAAAATGGCGCCGCATTTGACATCCAACCGTGTAACGGAACGTACCGCGCCATTTTAAATAAACCATTCGGTTACCAAAAAAAGGTTTACATCCATTTTAAATTTAAATGAAGAACCATAGTGTATACTTTTAAGTGGAAAATGACGATTTACAGTAAAATAGTTCAAATAATTTTAATTAGTGTGTGATGAGTTTCGGAGAGCACTTAGATTTTGAAGGTATAGTATCTTAATAAAATTAATAAATACGTACTCAAAATAAGTATTTATGTAAATAATGAACTGTGTATTTATTACTTTTGGTCACATTGTATGTTGTGTAAACATACATTTTTTCACAAATTTACACAATACATCGACAATGTTTTTAAATGATTTATCTAATAATAATATTCTAAATATATACAAACCCACTTTTAAATAATTCCTATCGTAGCACGGAAACTCTATATCTAGAATTAAAATATTTTTTCCGTTGTACTCAAGTAATTATATGCCATGTAAAGAAGTTATTAAGTGCCCAACATCAATAGACAACAATAGACACAAACACATTGAAATAATTTAATACGTTAGGTACTTGCGCAACATACTCTTTTCCTTAAAAAATCGTTTAATGAAACTCTATATTCACTTAAAAAAATCCTACGCTAATTGGCTCACAAATCTCGGAGTAATTATACATGAAAGAACACGCCTAATTTAGAACCTGCTCCATTTTGAAGTCTGTGAAAAATAGTTTAAATCTATACTAATATTATAAAGCTGAAGAGTTTGTTTGTTTGTTTGAACGCGCTAATCTCAGGACTGCCAGACCGATTTTGAAAATTCTTTCACTAATAGGAAGCTACATTACTCCTGAGTGCTATAGGCTTTTTATCCCGGAAAAACTGTTCCACGCGGGCGGAGCCGCGCGCAATGCTAGTATTACATATAATTTAATTATGGCTACCCGATCTTCTTAAGGGCGTGGTATTCTATCAAGTTTCAAACTCCATAACTTTTTAGTTACGGAACCCTAATTTGTTAATTATATTGTACAATTGGCGTCTACATCACGGAAAATCCTGGTAATAATTAGTTATGACCTTTGTATATAATTCAATGGCAACAGAAACGTGTTAATGTCAGAAAAAATAGAGACGCAACAAGACGATGGCGGAACAAACAGATACATAGAACAGGTAATTCCCACCAAAAAAGCGAGGTTATATTCATGTTAAACTTTTTGCTCGTCTTAACCTTTTAGTTCAAAGTAATGTGATGTACCTATGACGTCTTTATTCTTCCAATTACTTTTTACCGTTGTTATACTAGACTTAGAATATTGTCTGTTAATATTCTTAAGATGTACTACATGATCAAATTATATTGTATTCACCCAACCATGCTATGGTTTTTTTTTGTATTTAAGTATGTTATACGCATCAATTCCGCAATATAAATCATCATGTATGTAGATCTGCGTAATTAAACAAGACGTACTGCAAGCGATTAAACGTTGTAATTAAACTTATTATTTTTAGTTCAAATACATTTTTTTCGCAAGAATAAAATTATTCCGTTCTATAGTTTTGCCCTATCTACTCAAATTAATTATTCTCTCTGGTACGTAAATGTCCTCTGGGATCGCAAATAAAAAATAAAAAACTTATATAAGGCGCCAAAATACTTAAGCACGCTATAGTGTGGGGGTTGCAGCATTGTTTTTGGACATGTGTAGCTACACTTACGTACGAAAATCCCTCGCCAAGCCGTAATGTCCTCAAGTATTTTGGCGTCGATTAATAATAAATAATAACATAAACAGAATGCATAGTATTATGGTAATTGGTACCATCAGCGACCATATAGCCTGTATTCATTAAATACCGCCATTTGCGTATTCGTGCGTAGCTAACTTTTATGACTTTTATAGGACAAGGGACGATTTCATTCACACGCCTAAAAATAAATTACATCCACAGCCCAATTATGCATCTAATTGTATTTTTAACAATTAAACCACTAATTACCTAAATACCGTTAATCAACATGTAGATTTCATCGCGGGTAATAAATTGCGCGATGAATATGTTTAAAAAGAAGTTCTCATAATATTAACTATTACAATGAAATAATCTAATGAAATTTGGTATCCAGGGATATCTTGAAAGTGTAAAACAAATATGGGATATTCATTTTTTATTAACTCCTATTTAAGGGGGGTAAAAGGAGGGACAAACTAAACCGCTCAACCGATTGTAATGATATATACTATTGAGTTAGCAATATATCTAGAATTTTAAACTGTTTATTTTCTCAACTCAAATACCTAATATTTACAACAGAAACTACATATTTACCCCCTAAGTAGAGTTGCAAAGCCAAGTGCACGGCTTATGTTTAGATTATTTTCTTAAAATTAGGTTAAGATATGCGTTGGCTTATTTATTATTCGACTGTCTCGGTGGTGTAGTTGTATTAAGGTACGACTGCAGTGCTGAGGTCTCGGGTTGGATCCCTGGGTCAGGCAAAGTGATATTGGGTTTTCTACTCAGTATCAGCCTGGAGTCTGGAATTTGTGCCCGATATGAAGATAAGCTCGCCCCCAAACACATCATGGGACAGAATACGCACCGCGAAAAGTGGGTGCGCTAGTTGTGCCTCTACCTGTACTGGTGGTAGGTCTCTCATTATGTAAGAGGCCGTCTGGGTGGGTACCACCGCAATGTCTATTTCTACCGCCAAGCAACAGTGTGCATGCACTGTTGTGTTTCGGTTTGAAGGACATTGTAGCCAGTATAACTACTGGACATAATGAGACTTAACATCTTATGTCTCAGGGTGACGAGCGCAGTGGAATGCCACACAGTACTTTGTTAGTCAAGGTGCTGGATGGTGTTGCTACTGTTTATGGGTGGTCGTATCGCTTACCATCAGGCGAACGGCATGCTCGTCTCGTCATTAAATGCAATAAAAAAAAAAAAAAAAAAAAAAACCTAACCCATCGGGGATAAAAGGGGTGCGTGTGAATTATTTCTTATTTCTAGGCAAGTCTGGATTCGATATATTTGACATCACCATAATAAAATTATATTTGACATCATCATCAGAGTCTGTGTATTATATCAGGATAGAAAACAAAAAAATGCCTTTTATCAGTCGTGATTTTATTAAAACCAGTTTGTGATTACCACTTATATTTCAAGTGTGACATAGGAAGTGTTATGTATGTTTTTTGTGTAAATATTATTACATTCCTTATTTTTTTTATATGCGTTGATTGACTTTAAATCCTACTAATATTACAAACGCGGAAGTTTGTAAGTATGGATATTTGTTACTCTTTCACGCAAAAACTACGCGGGTGGATCTGCGGGCAAAAGCTAGTAGAGCTATATTTTAAGTAGCTTTTGCCCGTGTGAAAAAGATTTTCCAGGATAAAAGTGCCGCTTTATATTTTTCCGGGATAAAAAGTAGCCTATGTATTAATCCAGGACATGATCTACCCGTGTGCCAAATTTCATCGTAATCCGTTCAGCAGTTTTTGCGTGAAAGAGTAACAAACATACATCCATACATTCTTACAAACTTTCGCGTTTATAATATTAGTAGTATAAGAACGTATGGCAAAAGTTTTTTTTTGCTATTGCAATTATATACGCACCAATGTAGAGTCAAGTTTTATTATTGAACAAGTTTTTTCTCGGCTGTATAATGTCAAAAGTCCCTCCCAAAATATGTGTACCGCAAAAAAAACACACATTATATTTTCTCACGGATCCGTCTGCATAAAAATCTTTTCAGAAATAATATAATTTATGTAACTCAGGGATAGAATATCTTTTATCAGTGAAAGATTTCTTTGTATTAGTTGAATACTTCCAGAGATTACCTTTAAAAACAAACATTCATTCAAAGTATGTATCCCTGCTTAGCCGATTTTTGCTACGGCGACCAATATCAACGAAGATCAGCCAGGTACGCAGGAGATATTATAGTACACAAGTGCACTCACTATTCTTTCACTCTTATAGACGGCAATCCGACATGACCGGAGAGAGATCAGGCGCAGGACCAACGGTTTTACGTGGTTTCCGAGGCACGGGGGTATCACACTGCCAACTTCCTGACTCCGAGCTGCGACTGAGTAATTTTAAAATGGAAAAACTCAGTCATAATGATTCGAACCCAGGACCTCAGCGCGCAAATCGTACTCGTAACGCGTACCTAATACAACTATGCTACCGAGGCAGTCAAAGTATAGTAACTATAAAGAACATATGATTACTTAAACATTGCCATCTAGTTATAACTATTTGCAAAACGACGTGAATACTTTATTATACCTTGTGATAGAGTAGGAAACTCCCTGTTTCCGCGTTACGCCACCTGCTGGTGCTTAGTGGAAACCCGTTCACCCACTTGTCTAATAGGGCAACAATGAGGAAGTCAGCGTTATGTAATTGATCCTATATAGAACTTAAATTTAAGTAGGTATGTTTGTCACTTCAATTTTTGAGCTAGGAATAGTATGCGCTTACGCATAATCCAGATGGATAAGAAGTTAAGCAGAATCTCTGTGAACTAATATTTTATCCTCGACTCCACTCTAGGTAATTTGTATTCTTAGTCGAAAAAAATCTCCTCCACTCAACGTCCCTCAAGATTTTTGCTTTCTCGAGGTAAGGAATCAACTGTCAAACTCAAGGTACCTCGCGACGTAGCTTAAAGAAGACTCGAGGAAAGATTTTCGCTTTGTATACAGTGGTACAATCGATATTTTTTCGTGTGTTATAAATGGATTCCCAACGGCTCCTGAAATACTTGCAAGTACGATAGGTTTATCTCTCGTTTATCTGTACATCAATGACGTATTTAATGACGTAATTCCTTGACTCGACCTCACTCGAGGAGCTTCAAGAATAGCTCAAATTTTAACTAAGAATACCATTTTCGAGGATTCCTTGAATTAATCCTCAAGGTAACCTCGAGTGAGATAAGGTTGAGGAAGTTTCGAGGAAACGTCTTAGAATACGGGTGTAAATGTTATGTTTACATAAAAAATGTATAGGTATTTTAAAATATAATATCTATATCTATACTTATCTATACTAATATATAAAGCTGAAGAGTTTGTTTGTTTGTTTGAACGCGCTAATCTCAGGAACTACTGGACCGATTTTGATAATTCTTTCACTAATAGGAAGCTACATTACTCCTGAGTGCTATAGGCTACTTTTTATTCCGGAAAAACTTTTCCACGCGGGCAGAGCCGCGCGCAATAATATATGAAGCTGAAGAGTTTGTTTGCTTGTTTGTTTGAACGCGCTAATCTCAGGAACTACTGGACCGATTTTGAAAATTCTTTCACTAATAGGAAGCTACATTACTCCTGAGTGCTATAGGCTACATTTTATACCAGAAAAACTTTTCCTCGCGGGCGGAGCCGCGCGCAATGCTAGTATAATATATTAAGACGTTGGTAACGTGCAAATCCGCGTGCACAATGAATTATAAATCGCGTTTAATGGTCCTCGTTTTGAGAGCTCTTGGCTGCGGTTGACCAAGATTAGGTGTGGTCGGGGTTTGTGGGACTATATTTAATAGTCTCACTTTGAGATAGTCGATGGTTCGTCTTATTTTTGTTATGACCAGCGACTATATAGACACCTAATGCCCAATATTTTTCTTCAATTGAATTCTGTCGACTACCCGAGGTTTGAGAAAGCGGGGTACTGCATTACGATTGGTCCTGCCAACATCATTACAATTTACGTAGCCATAGAAATACTATTTTTATTGAGTGCGTCATTTGTCATGTAATGCTAAACAACTAAGGCATAGAGATAGCGTTAAATACACTTAAGTCAGAAAGAAATGCAAATATAATATGACAGGAACGGGCGGGCCTCAATGCTAAAATTTTAAGCACATAATGGCCGGCATAATATCAATTTCGATAATTTTTGAAGCTGTTACTACTTGTGACTTCGACCATCTAGAATGGATGCGCCATGTGCCTAATGATGACATCAACAAAAAACCGTCATTTTCAATACTGTCACTACAATGAAAGTACAATACGCATAGCAAAACCGTATTGTGTCAATATGAACGCACACATAAATAAATCTTCAAAGCTTGCCATTTCTACGCACAGTAATATAATTCTATAAACGTGTGCATTGATCTTATACCTTTGATAGATGAAAAGATCATACAAATCGAGTCCTTTATATATTGTCTAAAGTAAGACGTAGCGTCCCTTGTTTGTCGCTAGAGTTATGCCGGCCTATGTTGCTGGATTCATGCCGGTTGACCAATTTTAACGCGATTTCCAATTTACTACTGGGACGAGCTTTTGTACAATGTTTGCTATAGAAACAGGTATAAAATATACCTAATTCGGAAAAAAATTTGAATCCACGGTAGCGCGCAAAAGTTTTGCAGCGGTTTCTGATAGACTTAGGCCATAATTTTATATAAATACGTGTACAGTCAGAGCTCAGAAGTACCTAAACAAATTCAATTTTTTTTCAAATTCAAATTCAATCACATACACGCTTTAGTTTATTATTTTTTCTTTGTGTGAAGTAAAATAAATCCCTTTTATTTTATTTTTGTGACGAAAATGGAAATTGGTAGTAGTAAGGGATTCACCGATACTGGAGCAGGTTCGACGGCCGGTCCGCGGCGCTCCGGCGGGTATTGGCCGACGTTTTCGATTGCTCCAGATTCGGCCCGCGGCACCCGCGAATAAATCCGCGGATTACTTTAATACCTACCGCGAATTAATTTGATACCTACCGCGGATTAATTTGATACCTACCGCGGATTAATTTGATACCTACCGCGGATTAACTTGATACCTACCGCGGATTAATTTGATATCGACCGCGGATTACTTTGATAACACCCGCGAATAAAAATTATATCGTCCGCGGAATCCGTTTCATATCACCCGCGAGGTAGGTATGAACCACGAATTTGTTCATGGTCTACGGTTCCCTTAAGCTTGTACTTTTTCCCTGTTCGTTGTGCTTTTAACTTTCTACTTTCTATCGGCGATCCTTTTTTTTATTTGAAGGATGCAAAGGTCTTTGTCGCGTATTTCTATTAACTCGTGTTTCTACGCAAAAGCCGTTTAAAATTACTTAATAGTTACCCTTTACGCATTACGAGCATTGTTTATGATAGATAAAGCAACATTTTCCCTGTTTCGTTGTGTTATTGACTTTCTACTTTCTATCGGCGACCCTTTTTTATTTGAAGGATGCAAAGGTCTTTGTCTCGTATTTCTATTAACTCGTGTTTCTACTTAAAAGCCGTTTAAAATTACTTAATAGTCGCCCTTTACGCATTACGGGCATTGTTTATTATAGATAAAGCAATCGTTACAATACACCATACCTTTCTCAAATTCTAGGTAAAACCCTTTGGGTCTTCTCATTGTCATAATAATTACGGTTCCCATTATTCACATTACCTGATATTACGTATTCAACGGAACATTTAAGGTGAAAGTCGAAACATGTTGGATCTTGTCTGCAAGGAAACAATACTCCCTCTCCATATAAAAGACCGACTCAAAATCACATGGTATCGTATTCCACTCTGTGCTCTGCTCGAAGTGTGATCTCCAGTTGTGTGTAACAGTGAAGTGATAGTAAAATTGTGAAATAGTTAAATAGTGAAAGTGTTATAAAAATGAATGTAAGTACCTTTATATACTTTGATCTAAAAGTGTTGTAACCAGATGTTTCATTAATTGTTTATGCCATGTGTTGTCCACCAGGTTAATACATTTTAGCTATCTTTGATGTCTTATTAATTTATCATTGTTACTAATGTGTACATGTATACTTCGCATACCTATAAGTATTTATCATACAGTACTTACTTAACCGATAATTAAAACAGTTTCATTTCATTTTGTTACAGTTTTCTGAAAATACTTTCAAAAACTACTATTATGCTGAAGAAATCGACGAACCTAGTGATGAAGAAGGTACACTCGCTTTTAAAGTAAAAAAAGCGATAATAGCAAATAAAAGACCGATCGAATGCAACAGCATTGATGAGTTCTTCGAAAAACCAAAAAAGAAGAAGACAACAACAAGAAAGTCATCCAGTGTTGGTCGATCGACGAGCGGGGGTGTTTCATACATCCGATCAAACAGCGATGACAACAGTTCTGCATCACATCTCATAAAAATTGAGGTGTATGAAGTTAATAAAATAAAAAACATCGCACCGACGGAACATTGGAAACACGCTGATGTGCGAGTCAAATATTACGCGGAAACCGACAGTGATAAGAACTTGCAAAGTGTTAAGGACACTATATACAATATAACTAAACAGTTGGCTAGTAAGGACGATTGTGTGAAATATTTTATAGACACAGACAAATGAACAAAAGTGCCAGTGCGTGTTAATGTTTTAATATCATAACTTTAATCATATGCTTTGTACTACTATTATTGAAATAAGAAACTATTATTGTAATAACTGTACTTAAGAATCTACCTGTTTAAATTTAACTTACATTGTATTGTATTTAAACTTTGTACTCTTTTAAGTTACATACTTAATAGATTAATTTGTTTTTGATTCTAGAACTCTTTGTGAATTGTGTTATTGCTAAGTATTATTGTAAATAGTTATAAGTCTTTTTAGTGTTTTTTCATGCTCATGCTTACGATTGTAAAGTTATTGGGAACATTCATAAATTGTTTGGAAGAATTATAAGTATTGTATGGGGTTATTAATCTTCAATAAAGAAAAATCATTCATTCATTTTCATATTTCATTTATTCACCTCAAAACATGATTTAAATAAACCATTTAAAAACACATCATTGCATATTGTATTATCACTAAATAATACTTGAAAATCTTTGAGACTCTTACCATAGTATTTATAATACAGATACATTAAACAGTACTCTCCACAAACTATAGTAAAGTCATTTTGAATTCGACTTGTATTGTAATTCCACATTCTAGAATTTCTCGCTAAAAACATTCGGTGGTATCCTTGAGGTGGTCGACCGTATGAATCAAAGTACTGTCCAAAACCATTCTTATCTATGTGTATGGCGACCCAGTGAGAACCTGGTTTGTTATCAGAGTCTAAGTTGCTAACTACGTATGTAGGAGTTACCACATATATTGGTAGACGATTGGCTGCATATACATTATATTCAATACTTGGATCAATTTTCTTTAAGTAATTCTGTATTTCTATTGTATTCATTTTTATTCACCGTATCGCTGCAGAATCTTATCAGGTCGAATGATAAAGTGGTAATGTCTTATATAAGGTTAACAAGACACTATTATGGTACTTATCAGCCAAGTTGACTCTTGTTGTGGGGTTGCAAGGATTAGAGTAAAACAAAGAACTTAATATTTTATGAATTCGTTTTATTGGTAACTTAAATCTAACAACAAATCTGAATTACATTATTCACGCTTAATCTAATCTTAAACAGTTAATTTTGTGTTCTTAACTACTATAATCTACTGAAATATTGCGGTTTTTATCTATTTCAATAACATTATCAAACTCCGCATAAACAATGCAATTAATAGTTTGTGATAAAGCTGTTTCAAAACGCACTTCTAATCTCACACTACCATGCTTTACAAGATTCCAATGACTTGCAGAGTTTGCTGATAAATCAGGTGTCAAATCAAACGCTAACATACAATACCCTTCAGCGTATTGTTCTCGGGATATCCCATTACCTTCATTGAGAAAGTGTATACCTGTTCCAGAAAACAATGTATGATATACTGAAGTAAAAATTTTGTTCTCAAATGAGGGTTGTAAAGCCTTTGATGGTATTTGTTGACCGTCTATATATAAACTAAAAGTATTGATGTCGTAATTTTGAAAGTTAAATGGGTTCTTAGTGAGGTTTCCATTGAAAGCAGCGTTATTTACAAATCCCACTATACACCTTTTAGGTAATTGTCCTAAGAAAATGTTATCTAGAGTTTTTCCTTGAACACCTGATGGTATTGTTAAAACTTTAACTTCAGCTCGAGTAATGGGGTATTTAGCTGTGGTAGAAGCTAAGACCTTTTGATGAGCAAGTAACACGCTGGGATTGATTCGTGCTCTACGAATAATCAAAGATGCATCCGTAATAGATACCTTTAATTTAAGGTCACCTGTAGAGGCCATGAGATTGAAATTTTCTCTAGAACGAATTAACTTAACACATATATCAACACCATTGATTAAAAATTTTTCTTGATTGAATAAATCACCATGTAAGTGACCAATCATTTCCATTTCTTTACTTTCACTAGATAATTCTTGCCTCTTAGTAAATCCTTTATTAGTATCATCGGTGGAATCCATTTTTCCAGCTGTATCTTCATACCATAAACCACAGGTGAGGTGAGATTTTTTTGCTGCAGGAGCATAGTTCAATAAGTTTTCTATATACGCACGATAAGCATATGTGTTATTGGGTGGTGATACAAGTTTTTGATTTAAGTAGACATCAAGTTGACTGAAGAGTGAGTGCAACCAATTATTCACCGGAGCAACGACTGTAGATGCGGTTAGTTTGGTGTTATCTTGATTTACTATTTTCGCTTTCAAGTGAAGTAACGTATGAGATAAATCTATGTAGTCATCTCCTGCTCCAGGAATTTGAAATTCTATAGGACCATCATCGGCAAGAGATGAAATTGGTTTATAATGGATCCAAATTCCACTTTCAATGCTAGTTTGAGTTGACGGCAATGCAAACAAATCCAATTCGGACTTTATACATTCACAGGAATGACTATGTAAAAAAGACATTTTGATTAATTGTTAGAAAATATGTCCTTGATTTGTTTTTGAGTAATTTTTGATTTTTTTAGAGCTTTCACTTTCGCGGTCAACGACGGACTGACTCCAGGTAGACGTTTTCGTTTTGTTATATATCCGGATCCAGACATATTGATTTTATCTATTTTTTCATCAGCCTTGCGTTTCAAGTTGGAACCAACTTCTTTAAGACGTGCTTTTATTGAATCTTCCATTGGTCGCGCACTAACCATATCTGTCAATAGACCAACACCAGCGCTCAATGCCTCTTTACCAACAGATCGAACACCGCTACATAATAATGGTAAAACTGACCTAAACAATCCCCCAAGAAAACTACCAATTCCATGTCCTTTTTGATAAGGCGCCCCTTTATATACCACCCCTATACCTGAACCAGCCTGATGAGAATAATAGCGTTGATAAGGACATATCATGTTGGAGCGTTCAAAATGCATTATAATTTTTTAAAATGTAGTTTAACACACACCGTTCCAAATTGAAATGGTATCTTTTGTCCGGTGCTTGACCTTATATCTATTTCAATGGTATCGAATTCTCTTCGCATTACCGATAAGTAATGAGGAGGTGAAAATACATGCATTTTATTGGCACCATAGATGTATTTTGAAGGATCTAATGGTATTACTCTCAGAAGAGGTGTCATTACATCACCTACAATTTGAGGTTCAACTATATCACAGTAAACGAATAGTTGAGATGGTAACCCTAAATGTAAATTAGCTGGACATTTAGCTAAATTCTTTTCAACAAGGTTTCTGTTTGGTTCAAATCCCAACTGTAAGCCTAGTTTAGGAGATAATGTTACAGATTTTATTGATTCGTCTAACACAGAAACAGAAACAAATTTAGATATATTATCGTAGCGGAATTTGATTTTTACTCTTATATTATTTAATGCTGACAAAATATGGTTAATATTATCATAGTTTGTGGCAGGTATGTGAGTCTTATAATAAACTGTAGATAGTTTGTCTTCATTGGGCATTTTCATGATTTTTGTTATGTAAATAACATTCTCATGATCTTGAACAGTAAACATGGTGCATGGATATTGGAATTCAACGATTCCTACACACCATTCTCCTTCCAATATTATGGGTTTGGGTAATTTTGTTGAAAAAATTGATGTTTTGTTCTCAGGAAAATATTCCATTGAACTATTGCTAAGTAAAGTTAAATAAAAATCTTTAATCATATATTTTTTAAACTGGAAGCTAAAATCCAACTATTAAATTTGTTTGGATAACCTTTCCACTTAACTAACACTTGTTGTCTGCTGCCAGAATAACGAGAGCGAATTATTTTATCAATCTTGTGTTCAATGGTGGGGTCATAAATGACCTTTTGTAATTCTCGTTCATAAAACGTTCCTACTATCTCCTCACCATCTAAATCTTTTATAGTATAAACGGGCCACGGAGTACGTTCTATTATAGAAGAAATCACAAATATTTCATCGCTCCAATTAGATTCATAACCTTTTTGGAATACGTGTTTATATTTAGTTATTCTGACATGGTCACCGACATGAAACATAGGTAGTATAGTTTTTGATGATTTTTCAGATTTTTCATATAAATTACTCCAAACTGTCATTATATTATTAGAATTAACATCTGAAGGACACATTTTAATACTAGAATGGAAACTATGATTGTAAGAGTGTATCAAATTCTGCAAAATATCAATATATTTATGTGTATTCTTGTGTGTAAAATAGCGCCACATCTTCATTTTTAGCGTTCTTTGAAATCTTTCTACAATGCTTGCTTTGATGTCTGGATTATTTGTCGTATAGTAATTTATGTTTTTTGTTTTAAAGTATCTTTGAACATCTTTCGATACAAATTCAGTGCCTTTATCAGATTGAATGTGAGTGGGTGTAGTATTAGCTTCATTAAATATACTGTCGAAACACTTTTTTACGGTTTCTGAATTTTTCTTTTTCAAGGGTCTAGCATATGCATATTTGCTAAAAACATCAATAACACAAAGAATGTAGTTGAAACCTTTATTATCTTTAGAATAAGTCCGCATGTCGCTTAAGTCAGCTTGCCAAAGTTCATTGAGATTAGAGAGAACGTATTTGTTCCGAGCGAATTTTCTATGTACTGGTTTGTGGAGTGTATACGTAGATTGGGATTGCAACCAGTTTTTAACTTCTTCCTTTTTCATTTTACCTTTCATAGCTTTTGATAATTTGTCGATATTGCTATATCCAGCTGGGTGTGATACATCATAATAAATTTGATCTATTTCTAATAAGGGGTCCATTTTTCCCAATCAATCTTTTTCTTAATTTTATTTGCGTGTTTATCTTCGCTCGTTGGCGTCAAATATACCTCTGTGTTTTGTGGCGGTTGTTCTTCGATGGCTTTTTGAAGTCGAGCTATGTACTCACGTCTTTTTGGATTGCCAATATATGTTAAAGGTACTTTTAAATCGTTTAACGCTTTAGCAAATTTTTCCCAACCAGGTGGGTCGTTGTTTTTTAATGGTCGCAGTGTATCGCTTACTAAATCGATAATGTTACTGTTAGGAATCACTTCATTATCTACAATCACTGTGCCAGCATCATTCCAATAAATTTTGTTTTTATTTAGTGACACCGAATTCAATAACAACTCACCTTTTTTTACATATGTTTTTGGTATTAAATTTAAAATTTGTTTTGATGAGTAGGAAGGTTTTTTTTCGAGTGTAAAACTTTCTTGTTGCTTCTCTTCATCACTCAGTGTCTGACTGACAACTACATCTTTATTCTTGATATCATTATTTATATTAAAAAATTTCCAGCTTTCAGATGTGGGTTTAATGTTATCGTCATTTGAAGTTATTATAGGGAGTTCAATGGGACGACGATCTTCTTCCATAAAGTGAAGATATCTTTGTAAAATTTGTAAGTATAATTTACACTTTTTTCGATCATCCATATTACTGTCGAGTATTTTTTCCATTTCACTATCTAAACGAGAGGTAGGATTTTCATTTCTTTTTTGATTTAACTTATCTATTAAGCTTGGATCAACTAACAGCATTTTTTTGGCGTGTTCCATTTTTAAACTAGTCCACTTATCAATCCACTCAAAATAGAACCCAATATAATCGGAAGAAATGCACCACCTTTTTGAACTATAATATTCTTTCTTATTTTATTTGTACTTTTACGTACCAATTTTCGTAGTAGATTTTTGTACTTTTTTAGTTTACTCTTTGATTTTTCTTCAAGTTTTATATTTCCTTGTAAAACGTTATGAATACATTCACATATAAAATTAATTTCGTTTTCGTTACAGACTTTTAAAAGAGCTTGTTGATGTTTTGGTTTAAGTTTATAAAGAGCATTTAATAAGTGTTCATGCGTCTTTAAGCGTCGATCCATCATTTGTAAATGACGGGTATTGGTTGGTTCTTGACATATTTAAACTCTTTTGTGGGAATGTACACTGTAGAATGACCATCAGATGGAAATATCTTTGATTTAATTCGACACATGTCAAAAGTGTCTTGTTTTAGATCTATCATCAAATAGCCATGTGCTTCTTTTGTAGCATCTCTGTAAGCATCTTCTATGAATTTGCTATTTTCTGGTGATACTTGCCGTGCTAAGTAACGTATTTGAGTTTTATCACGTGGGTTTTTAAAATAAATTATGTAGTTTGAATTCAAAGAAATGTCTCTTTGTCCTTTACCTTGATGAAATAAATTTTGAGTAATGTAAAATACACTCAAGTTCCTATGATGACTACCTTTGGTAAATATGTCAACAATGCGACCATCAGATTCCCTCATGAGATCGTCGATAATAATAAGGTTAGCTTCCTTTCCATCAAACATATTCAAATCTGGTATACCCTGATAATAGTTTACATTTGGTAAATTATATAAGGGCTGCATTTCATCAAAACACCAAGTAATTTGATGAAAATTGGTGTTGCACACCTCATTAATATGTTTAATAAAGTTTGTTACAAAATTAGACTTTCCACATCCACTTGGACCTGCAACTATGGCAGTAAAAGGATGATAAAAATGAAACATTTTTAAATACACGTGTGAACTCGAAAAGCGTTTCGGAATGAATAAAACCAGAAGTTACGATTGAATGTATTATATTTGATTTTGTTTTACATACAAAGATTACATATACAAATACTTTGAAAAATGATCACATACAGTTCATAGCTGTTTTGAAAAATATTACAGTAAGAAAATTATTATAAAATAAAGTTAAATCAGGTATAACAAATAACTAACTACATACATTAAAATTTACATCTAATTTTTCATGATATTATACAAAACAGTTGTCATAGTAAAACAATAAAAAAAAAAAAAAGATAGTACATAATAAAGACAGAAACACACACACACACACACATTAACATACATATTTTCGTTGTACAGAAATCGTTGATAAAATCAAATGTCCTTTATTTTATAATGACCCCATGCAAGAGTATCTGTTGAATTTTCTATTAAATAACGTTTTGTGTCATTGTGTGATAAAGATATTTTATTAATTTTTTGTGTATATATAGCATGTTTAATTGATTTAAATCTTATCATTTCACTGTATTGCGTTTTCTTTTCATATAAACATGATTTATAATCGGTAAGACAAAATTTTTTTGTTACACTTTTGTTAATCCCTTTTGCTTTACATATACATTTATTCTGCACATCCATTGCATACATTTTAGAGCGAAGACCTACAAACTCTTTAAGAATTTTACCGTTATTTTCGTCTTTAAAAAAACCTAACCGTTTTTTATTCAATAATGGTAAACCATATTGATTATTTGGTGGATAGTCGGACGTATCAAAGTAGTTGACTAAATCAAGTTTTATATCAGCATAATAATTTTGCGTAAATATTTGATATATTAAGCTATCGGTATCAGTATATAGTAACTTAATATTATCTTGATATTTCATTTTCATATAATCGTAATGGAAATCGTATAGTAATGTTTTAGATATATCTAAAATACAAAAACCGAGGTAAATTGGTTTATTATATAAAACGTTAGTTTTATTTAATTGTATTGCAACTAAGCTCTCTGAGAATATAGATAAACTATGGAATTCTGGTCTTGCTATCAAAGATTGAGCACCTTGAGTTTTGCCACGATTTAACCAATGATTAATTAATTTGACATTAACTCGTTTTCTTACATTTTCCATTGTTTTACCAAAAACAGAATTATTCATAAGTTTAAAAAAATCTTTCTCAAAATCTGAAGTGGCTAATGAACGCATGTGAGTATTCAAGTCTATGTAACTTTTCAACCACGCGGATTGTTCAAATTTTAAAATTCTATGTACTTTAACCAATCGGAGACCATTTTTTAAACATTGCTTAAGGTTTCTATAATGAATGACGTAATTTTTTTTATTTTTTAAATTTGGGATCAGTTTCCTGTCTTTGCTGTTTCCTAAACATACGTTTTCTGGACAAAATGGAAAATCTGAATGAAAATCATGTAAATTTTTTGAATATTCTAAATCTACTTCCAAAATTAAACCATGTTTGGCATCATCGGCTATATTAAAATCTGTATTTATATCGACCCATTCAAATTTGCCTGTTGGGAGACATTGGGACATAGCCCAACCATAAAGGTTATTTGCGTCTAAGTACATCAAAAATGAAGATGGTTTATCTGAATCGTATTCCGACATAAACATGTTATTTGCCACTGCATGTCTATTGCTGCATTGTGATATACCCCCCCGAATATTATTCGCTATAAACGTAACCTTGTCGATATCTGTTAAAAGTTCCAAATTTATTTTGGTAAAATTTAACATAGCATCCCAACTTAAACCAGGTGCTGTATAATAGTGGGCAGGATCTAAACCGTATGTTTTAAGACAGACATCCCTAAAGTTTTCAAATATATCTGCTAACAACAATACATCTGTTTTTAAATACAGGTCTGAATATTCACCCATGTTTTTACAATTAAAATGATTCCACGCGTCTTGAGCATGATGGTATTCACTTTCTGTAATGTGACTATCATTTAAAGAACTATAAAATTGATCGCGAGTGGGAAGAGAAGTTATTTTTAAAGAATCAAATGTCGTCATGTATTCGTATGGATAAACACCTTTTCTTATTAAACGTTTAAAATCTTCTTCACATGGATATTTTAATTTGAGTTCACGAAATTGTTCAAGTAATAAGTTCTGAGCTAATTTGTTAAGGCTACTTGACATAAATTTAAAAGAATCAAGAAATCGTAATTTTATAACTCTGTTATTGATTTGTAAAACTTTAGAAAAAGAAATATATTTTTCCTTGTTCTCAGGAATAAGTTCAATGTCACCTTTCTCGAAATCAAGACCATGCACTATGAAATGAGCGTCATAATTACTTAAATTATGTAAAAACACTGGCACAAAATTAGGAGCTTTGTATTTCTGAGAGCATACTCTATGAGCTACACCTTCATATGCACCAGTATGCCAATTATATGATATTGTTCTATCCACGTTTAATTTAGTAGCACAAATGTAACAAGACTCACTTTGATTGATATTTATTTTATTTTCTTCAGTTAACGGTAATGGTGATTTGACAAAAGAATTCTTTTTACAAATATTTTCTAAATCTGCGTAAATGAATTGCATAAATTTTAGCGCACAATCTTGCCCTGTATAAGACCTATATACTGAAAGATTATCATCATAAGAACATTTAACATAATACCCAAAACTATACGTTTCATGTTTTTGAATATTAACAGTTGATGATTGATTTGGATTGTTAGAACAACTCTCTATTGGTTTTAAAAATGCTTCAAAGTCAGCATACACAACGAATGGAACTCTTAATTTACGTTCATAGTTATTAAATGAAATTTGGTTTGATGGTATTAATTCATTAAACCAGTTTCTTTTTCTATCGTTTTCCGATGGTAAATTTGTACACACATTGAAACAGTCATTTTCTTGGTGTCGTTTTAAATTATCTAATGACGTGAAATTTAATAAACACCCATCACAAATATGAACTGCATGTTCAGAAGTCGATAACTGTTTAGATAATAATCTCGAGAGGTTTTTAATATAACAGAAATGACCTTTGGAACCTTGAGATATATACAATAAGTTTAAGTGAGTAATTTTACGGTGTTTCGTAAAGTGTAATGGACCCACAACTTTATTTGATTTGCTTATTGAATCATATTGTAATCCAAAAACATTAATACTTATACTATTTAATTTTTCAAACTTATGGATGTCATTAATTTTTATAGGAAACGATAGGTTATCAAATTTTAGTTTGTTTTTGTGTATTATATAAGATGATACCCTATTGGAACTATGAGTAGCTGGAAATAATCCTGACAAAACTGCCCAACGAAAGCATTCATGATCGTTATTTTGAACATTGATTACAGCTTTCTTATGTTTTATATCTAACGGTAGGTCTATGTATGAAGATCCACGCAATGGGTTAAATTTGTTGACATTCATATCCAAGTGATTTATTTTAACTAAACTCCATCCACTACCTTTTTTTTGGAAATTGGTCATTTTGTTTGTTATTTCGGTAATTATAGATGAGAAAATAATATCTTTGTCATCACCTTGACAAACAAGATAGTTTGAAATTTGAAAATCAAAAATATTGTGTAGATTTTTTGTTTCTTGTGTGAAATCCGCATTGAGAATAAAATTAACTTTTACAACAGAATATTCTAAGATAGATCGTTCTAGTAATGTATAAATTATTTTTTTAATATTTTGTAAAAATAATTCAGGTGATTCAAGCTGTGTATCAGAAACTAAACTAGATTGCACTCGATATGTAATAATTCTATTACCGAAAGCACTATCAATGAATTGAACATTAGGTAGATTATTATCTCGTCTAATTAAATTATTTTTATGTTTATTGCTCTTATAGTGACTGGTCATATATATTTTTTGACACATATATGTGACACTCAGGACATTCAATTTTATCATTATGCTGTTCTGTACTTACATTTAAAATGTTATCCAGCGACGATGTAGATGTCGAAGGAGCTTCAAGACGAATATTTTTTCTTCTCTTTAATGGATCCTCTTCAAACAATTCAGTTGGCGCTAATCTTTTCCTGCTGCCTTCTCCATTCTGCATAGATCTGATGGATAAGAAAACTGTTAAAAAATGTTATCTCACGAAATAAATATGCTATGTTTCTATTATTTAAATAGATACTAACATTATTTACACTGCAAACAATATGCTTTCATTGATAATACACCATCAATATCATCCTCATCGGAATGAGTTTGTTTTGAGATTTTATGTCCACTACATGGTGTATAATAAGGAGAAATATCAGGATCTCCCAACATTGATTCTGGCAAAACATTTAATATATACCAAAACCGTATGAAACGATGATATTTATGTAAAATTATCTTTTTATCGAAACTCGCAATCTCACTCTGAGATAAACTAGAAATATCAAGTGAGTGGTACATTTTGGTTGCACTTCAATGTTAAAAATATAAACGGAAGAAACAAGTTGAATGATTGTGCAAGATGTTCGTACCATTATAAATACTTTAAGTGTATCCCCTCTTCATGGATTCCCAAAACATGTTGCAACTAGTCTTAACATAATAAAAAATGTTTTACTCACGTTTCGACTTGTCTTTGTTCCATTTTATCACAGAGCTCGTACAGTTCTTTGTCGTATTGCGATGACATCAGATCCATTGATTCGATGTTTTCGAGAAGTGCGACGAGTTCCATGTTGTATAAATCACAGCTTGTATCCATGGTAAGGAATGTCTCAGTATATTTTAAGTTATTTCAACGCTTATATACTACCCAAAACAATGTAATTACATTCTAAGCTATCCACTTTTTTCCAAACAATTTATGAATGTTCCCAATAACTTTACAATCGTAAGCATGAGCATGAAAAAACACTAAAAAGACTTATAACTATTTACAATAATACTTAGCAATAACACAATTCACAAAGAGTTCTAGAATCAAAAACAAATTAATCTATTAAGTATGTAACTTAAAAGAGTACAAAGTTTAAATACAATACAATGTAAGTTAAATTTAAACAGGTAGATTCTTAAGTACAGTTATTACAATAATAGTTTCTTATTTCAATAATAGTAGTACAAAGCATATGATTAAAGTTATGATATTAAAACATTAACACGCACTGGCACTTTTGTTCATTTGTCTGTGTCTATAAAATATTTCACACAATCGTCCTTACTAGCCAACTGTTTAGTTATATTGTATATAGTGTCCTTAACACTTTGCAAGTTCTTATCACTGTCGGTTTCCGCGTAATATTTGACTCGCACATCAGCGTGTTTCCAATGTTCCGTCGGTGCGATGTTTTTTATTTTATTAACTTCATACACCTCAATTTTTATGAGATGTGATGCAGAACTGTTGTCATCGCTGTTTGATCGGATGTATGAAACACCCCCGCTCGTCGATCGACCAACACTGGATGACTTTCTTGTTGTTGTCTTCTTCTTTTTTGGTTTTTCGAAGAACTCATCAATGCTGTTGCATTCGATCGGTCTTTTATTTGCTATTATCGCTTTTTTTACTTTAAAAGCGAGTGTACCTTCTTCATCACTAGGTTCGTCGATTTCTTCAGCATAATAGTAGTTTTTGAAAGTATTTTCAGAAAACTGTAACAAAATGAAATGAAACTGTTTTAATTATCGGTTAAGTAAGTACTGTATGATAAATACTTATAGGTATGCGAAGTATACATGTACACATTAGTAACAATGATAAATTAATAAGACATCAAAGATAGCTAAAATGTATTAACCTGGTGGACAACACATGGCATAAACAATTAATGAAACATCTGGTTACAACACTTTTAGATCAAAGTATATAAAGGTACTTACATTCATTTTTATAACACTTTCACTATTTAACTATTTCACAATTTTACTATCACTTCACTGTTACACACAACTGGAGATCACACTTCGAGCAGAGCACAGAGTGGAATACGATACCATGTGATTTTGAGTCGGTCTTTTATATGGAGAGGGAGTATTGTTTCCTTGCAGACAAGATCCAACATGTTTCGACTTTCACCTTAAATGTTCCGTTGAATACGTAATATCAGGTAATGTGAATAATGGGAACCGTAATTATTATGACAATGAGAAGACCCAAAGGGTTTTACCTAGAATTTGAGAAAGGTATGGTGTATTGTAACGATTGCTTTATCTATAATAAACAATGCCCGTAATGCGTAAAGGGCGACTATTAAGTAATTTTAAACGGCTTTTAAGTAGAAACACGAGTTAATAGAAATACGAGACAAAGACCTTTGCATCCTTCAAATAAAAAAGGGTCGCCGATAGAAAGTAGAAAGTCAATAACACAACGAAACAGGGAAAATGTTGCTTTATCTATCATAAACAATGCTCGTAATGCGTAAAGGGTAACTATTAAGTAATTTTAAACGGCTTTTGCGTAGAAACACGAGTTAATAGAAATACGCGACAAAGACCTTTGCATCCTTCAAATAAAAAAAAGGATCGCCGATAGAAAGTAGAAAGTTAAAAGCACAACGAACAGGGAAAAAGTACAAGCTTAAGGGAACCGTAGACCATGAACAAATTCGTGGTTCATACCTACCTCGCGGGTGATATGAAACGGATTCCGCGGACGATATAATTTTTATTCGCGGGTGTTATCAAAGTAATCCGCGGTCGATATCAAATTAATCCGCGGTAGGTATCAAGTTAATCCGCGGTAGGTATCAAATTAATCCGCGGTAGGTATCAAATTAATCCGCGGTAGGTATCAAATTAATTCGCGGTAGGAAACTTGAGAACAACAATTTAATATGGCACTGTTGCAATGTTCATTTTGAGAAAATACATTAATATCATTTGAACGCCTATGCTATAATTTTGTGTTGTACAGTACCTTTAACACAGATTCAGTTTTGTTATTTCATAAGTTTCATTATTATTAGGGTTCCGGAACTCAAAAGGAAAAAAGGAATAAAGGATCACTTTGTTGTGAGTCTGTCTGTCTGACAAGCCTTTTTTCTCAGGAATGCGTAAAGATATCAAGTTGGAATTTATATCAAATACTCGAGCCTACTACGGTCTCTTTCAGCTGTGAAATAATCAAACTTGTAAGTCAACGCGATCAAAAGATATCACAGTTTATGTCGCATATTTTCGCATGTTTTTCGATTTCGCAGGGGAATCAAAACCTATAGGGTACTTCCCGTTGACCTAGAATCATGAAATATAGCAAGAAACAAGGTCTTACAGCACATGAAAAGGGAAAAATCTGAATACCGTAAATATGTACTTTATTACAAACAAAAAAGCGAATTTACAAACTTTTTAAATTTGATTAATTCTGGCAAACTATTGAACTTAGATACCTTACTTACAAGTTTGTACGGAACTCTCGGTACGCGAGTCCAACTCGCATTTGTAAGGTTTTTTATATCGAGTCCCTTGTAATAGGGCCCTCGTAATAGTTTGTAGTCCATTTATAAATAAAACAATTTATCATGAACCGATGTGTACAATCCCTTAAGCAATTAATTCACTGTATATGGTTGATTAGGTATTGCTTAATTTTATTTTTAGGCAAACGTAACTGAGAATCATAGTCAATAAAAGTATTTAATGTTACAAAAACTATCATGAAAATATTTTATTTAATAGTCGTCGTTTTTCGACAATTAATTGTTGATAAGGTTAGCCACTTAGTTAAAGCGACTGTCAGTTTCATACTTAAAGGAAGGAAACTATAGAGGAACACTTGCCGTGGCCACATGAGACAGAGATTTTGACAAGTGACTTGAGTAATACTACAGCGCACGCTACACCGCACCATTTTGTAATGGATTTAGTAAAGTTATTTACTTTTTTAATAGTTTTATAACACTGTGAAAACATCCAATACTAAGCACAATCACTTTACGACAGAGGCAGAGGCAAATAAAAAGAGACTTACGTTAAAAGTTGTGGAATTTCAATTCCGACCTTGAAAAACCCGACACGCACTACGGGACGGCAATAAAACGATTCTATCCCTATCTTTCATAAGCAATACTTCTATAGTACCATCCCATTCTGTGGCACTGAATAGGAGCTATTCAGTAGTCTATATTTTATTCTGTCTACGGTTTCATAGTAATATTGTGTCGTATAGCCGTTGCAACAGATTGACAGTAAAAGCGTGATGACTAGTACCACAAGTAATTAGTATTTAAATGACACCAACTCCATATTATAGTGTCCCACAGGCCACGGCACGGGCTTCCTCTACTACTGAGAGGGGTTAGGCCTTAGTCCACCACGCTGGCTTAGTGCGGGTTGGCAGACTAAAACTTATATATTCGAATTCAATTCAAATTCAAATTCTTCATGGTTTTCTCGTGATGTGTTCCTTCATTGTTTAAGCGAGTGATAATTAATAAACAAAACACACATAAATTCGAAAATTCTGATGTGTGCCTTGGGTTTCGTCTCAGCACTCCTTTCCATTCCCAACTAGACTATCTCACAATCAATGTTTAAATATAACTATAGCAGTACAGGATCTTTCAAAATGTTTTGTTGCAATTTTTTAGTTATTATACTTAATGACAAAATGGTTTGTATTAAGTGTTGTGTTGTTTGTATTAAGCATTAAATAACAGTCCATCAGAAGAAACTAGCACACACACACACACTCACGCCTTTTATCCCCGAAGGGGTAGGCAGAGGCGCAACTAGTGCACCCACTTTTCGCCGTGCGTATTCCGTCCCATGATGTGATAGGGGGCGAGCCTATCGCCATATTGGGCACAAATTCCAGACTCCGGGCTGATATTGAATAGAAAATCCAATATCACTTTGCCCGACCCGGGGATCGAACCCGAGACCTCAGCATTGCAGTCGTACCGTAATACAACTACTACGAAGAAACTAGCCTTTAAAATTATAAAGCATTGGTCATACGATTGACTTTTCCATGGCGGAAACGCGCGGTAATTACCTACAGTTTTATAAAAAAAAACATATTTTATAAGAATTCCTTGAAGGATGTTGGATGAAAAAAAAACCTATTATACATTTTTAACAAAATTAATATCTTTTGTAACACCTAAATAGATTGATTTATCAGCTTACTTCCATTCAAGTTACTCTATATTTCCATTCATCCGTGTACAAATTGAGATCTAACTTCTGTTTGTGAAATGAGAAATGAAAAATACAAATAAAAGAATTACGTGGTTTTAATAATAATATTACGTGACTTCGACTCTACAAAGTCTATCGACATCCTTACATTCATATAACAACCAACGCGCCGCGTCTCTCTGTTTGTATGAATGTGATAAACTCAAAAACTGGTAACCAGTAGCTATTAACACAACGTAAATACTCTTGTTAGCAACCATTGTTACAAATACAAGCAAAATAAATATACTTAATCTATTGTAAAATTATCACATCAGTAGAAGCGATCTCTTTCAAACTTTATACCACTAATTTACTTCAAAATACTGCGTAATAAATAGGTAGCTAGGCTAAGTACCGCTTCTGACGTGACTAGATTTACTGGCACCACTTATAATTGGTTACTTATCACTTCTTAGATCAGAGTTGTTTATGACTAAAGGAGAGTGCAACGGGATAGTACTCAACGTTATTATACATCTTCGAAGATGGACACCATGGAGTTGAATCCGGTATATTAAGAATTATAAGTAATTCAACGTTGATCTATTAAAAAAGCCTACAATGAATATCTTACGACGCACAAACCTGTACCTAAGGAAGATAAAATAATATCCAATACTTTCACGCAGACTTCCTTAATTCTCTACCGATTACGTTGTAGAGAAGGATAACACCATGTTTATGAGTGAACGTAATAAAAGCATCCAATTCCTATAATAGTAACTATTAGTTGTAAATAAGCGATATTTATTGTATTAATAACAGTGACCTTATTAAAAACTAGCCGTGTAGCTCTCACTTTACAAGGTTGGAAAGTTCACCGACACTAAGGAACGGAAATTGTATATTTGAACTAAACGGAACCAATACTCAACAAATATTGGACTCGGTAAAGTTGAGTTCTGAAAGTTAAATATATTTTATTTTTTATTTTATTATGGAATTGTATGACGAGACTAGCATGCCGTTCGCGTGATGGTAAGCGATACGACCACCCATAAACAGTAGCAACACCAACCAGCACCTTGAGTTACAAAGTACTGGGTGGCATTCCAGTGCGCGTCATCCTGAGACATAAGTTGATAAGTCTCATTATGTCCAGTACTTACACTGGCTACAAAGTCCTTCAAACCGAAACACAACAGTGCATGCACACTGCTGCTTGGCGGTAGAAATAGACATTGCGGTGGTACCCACCCAGACGGACTCTTACATATAAGAGACCTACCACCAGTTATCGAGATAAAAATGAACAATAGGAAGTTAAATACATAATTAATGTCTAAACAATTTTCGGTGTCTCGGCATCTCACCACGTTATATTGGCTATGAATCTGAGTTCTCGAATTTGGTTTTCAGGTCGGGCAATAATGTTGGGGTTTTTGTAACACGATCAACGATTTGCTCGGGACTAGATCCCCAAAGGGGGTTGAAGGCGGACACATGGACTAAGCGAAATTCTATCTGCAACACTCTTGAAAGAGTGTCTTGCGCCCATTCCATATTATTAGAGTAGGAGTAGCACATTTGGATAAAGAATGTCCACATAGCATTAGGTTTTTCAATAAGAGGACTCCAGTAATATATCGAAATTTAAATGAAAGTTTTGACTTGGTGGTAGAGTCCCACGGTTGCTCTTATTTTGCCTACGGAACGAATACGAAGGCTGGACCGGGATGGTCTCACGGACTGTTTGTGACAGGGTGTTCGATATTTTTTGTATTTGTCAACTGGATAAGGACTGTACGTACCATACCATACCATACCATACCAGCCCCGTATTATATAGTGCCCACTGCTGAGCACGGGCCTCCTCTACAACTGAGACGGTTTAGGACTTAGTCCACCACGCTAGCCTATTGCGGATTGGCAGACTTCACATACCTTCGAAATTCTTATAGTGAACTTCTCAGGTATGCAGGTTTCCACATGATGTTTTCCTTCACCGTTAAAGCGAGCGATAATTCACAAAGAATGCACACATAACTTTGTAGAAAAGTCAGAGTTGTGTGCCGTTGGGTTTTGAACCTGCGGACATTCGTCTCGGCAGTCCGTTCCACTCCCAACTAGGCTATCGCTGCTTCTGACGTACGTACGTAGACTGTACGTAAACAGTGTACGTACAGTCGTTTACGTTTTCGTAAAGGATGTAAAATACTTCTGGTTGATTTAATATCCGTCCAAGCCCTTTTGTCTGAATCAAACCAGTTTTAAAATAATCTAGATTCTTACATTACAAACAAGATAAAATATATTGTGAAACAAGTTTTTTATTTATAAACATAACCGAATTAACATTTATTTAGCATACTTGAGAAGGTGCAACGACCGATAAAATTACAAATGATTATAAAGCTGTAACTGGTTGTAATGCAAAAGATCGTCATATTATCGCACGGAAATTTTACGTCAAGGTGATTTCTCAAGAAATACTTACTGACTTCGAATAAACAAATGATAATAAATAATAAAGACGTATTAATTTAGATCTAATAGGTCACGAAGTGGCAGTGGACACTGCAATTTTTCCGTTCAAGCCATTTGTCCCAAATTGTCTTCGATTAAAAACTAGTTAATATTTTCAGAGTGTAATAGGTCGGTAGACAGTGTTATAAAGTTACGTGTAGTGTCAATCCCAACGATTAAAAAACTGGTGGTAGGTCTCTCATATGTAAGAGTCCGTCTGGGTGGGCACGACCGCAATGTCTATTTCTACCGCCAAGCAGCAGTGTGCATGCACTGTTGTGTTTCGGTTTAAAGGGCATTGTAGCCAGTGTAACTACTGGACATAATGAAACGTAACATCTTATGTCTCAGGATGACGAGCGCAGTGGAATGCCACACAGTATAGTGGCGTAACTATAGGGTGGCAGAGGTGGCAAAATGCCACGGGCCCCCGGCCCGAAGGGGCCCAGACCGCCCCGACCCGAAAGGCCGCGAGCTCAGATATAACATCAAATTTTGATGACGGGGGGGTGTATACGTGACATTTTGGTTTCCTAGGAGGGTCCTATGTGAAAGCTATAGCTACACGCCCGTGAACGTGACAATTTTTACTGAGGCGCCATCCAATGAAATGAAATGAAATTTTATTTGCATGATTATGGTTGTATATACAGATAGCATAATATAATTACAGAATTCAATAATCAGTGTCTCACAATCTGTCATTTTTGACCTGCAAATATTTATGATAGTTTTTATAGTTATTATTATTTATTATGAAGTTGCCACGGGCCACAGATGATATAGTTACGCCACTGACTCAGTACTTTGTAACTCAAGGTGCTGGATGGTGTTGCTACTGTTTATGGGTGGTCGTATCGCTTACCATCAGGCGAACGACAAGCTCGTCTCGTCATTCAATACAATAAAAAAACTATAATTTTGCCATCAGCCCGCACTATATGAGTCTTCATATTGTGCGGGCTGATGGCACAAAACGACAAATTACAAATTATACCAAATAGGACCTGCATAATTTACTTCTCGTAAATGTCAAATTCATACTAGTTTTTTGTGTTAGTATTTTTATGAGTTTTTATTTGTTACTAGCTTTGGCTCGCGGCTCCACCGGCGTAACAAAGATTTTCCAGGATAAATGTCCCGCTTTATATTTCCGGGATAAAAAATAGCCTATGTGTTAATCCAGGACATGATCTACCCGTGTGCCAAATTTCATCGATATCCGTTCAGTAGTTTTTGCGTGAAAGAGTAACAAACATACATCCATACATTCTTACAAACTTTCGCGTTTATAATATTAGTAGGATGTCTTTCGCATGTCAATGTAGTTATATGTAAAAAATGTGTGTGTACTGTGTACGAGCGTACGGACCAATTTTCTGTTTGATTTATTAGGGTAGGAATACATATCTTAACAAATCAAACTACGCTATGTATCTATAGATTTTGAATATCATTGGTCAATCCTGGATTAACTAGCAGTAACAAGTTTAACGGCGGGTTAGTCGCGTAGTAGAGTTCCAACACTAGAGAAACGGTGAAGAGTTCATGTAAGTGTACGCTCAACCACCTTAAGGTTCTAAATAAGTCCCTTGCGCGTCGTCTGTCAGCAATATGCAACTTACAAATAAAGTAGACAGTAAGAGTTGTCTCCTGTTTCCTTTGTATATCTCAGAAACGATCGCACCTGCTTGGTAAATAAAATAAAAAAATATATTCAAAATTGGCGTTTTATCTTGACAAATTGTACTAGCACCAAATTGGGTAATTGTACCTGCAGACTTGTCAAATAGGTATTATGGATAGGGACCGCCGAACATAAGGTGTCTCAGATCTCCTGAGACCTATCTCCATGCCTAAAGCCTATGTTGTCATTACGAAAGATGAACTTGTAGACCCTGGAAATCAATCATACTGCCAACGAAGGCATCTGTGTATTGTGTGCGATCATTTGTCAATGACACCAAGGTATCATAGATTATCTGGGTTGCGTATTATCACAAAATAGTGCGTTTAAAGGCAATTGGTGATGGTTTTAAAAAAAAAATTGTATAATAAATAAACTAGCTATTGTTCGCGGCTTCACCTTAGTGGTCTTTGAAATTTACCGACCACAATAGCAATTGTAACAAAAACTATTTGTAAGTTTACATTATTTACATTAACGTGTTCACGTCATTTTTCATAAAAAAGACTAAGATCAAGATATTGCATGGGTTAGATAAAATTGTCCTTTCACAAACTTATTTCAAAGAATAACTTTCTTAGGAAGGTAGATAAGACCACGATTTCGATATAGCTCATAAAAAGTAAATATATTAAAAACAAAACACCGAGTCACGTGTTTAGTTCGTTTTATGTAACCTTAACCTTCACGATTGCCGTGAATAGAACATAATAACTGGTTGTGTATATCGTACGTTGTCTACCGGCAGATGTTTATCATCACTTTAGCGTTCAGTCACTTATTAAACTCTCAAATGTTGATAGCTATTTGATCCAGAATTATTTATTTAAAGCATGGACAACTTACGTAATAACCTTAGTAGTAGTAACAACTTAGGTGATAAAAAGTCAATTACAAGTTCTCACTTATAGAAATAAGTTGTGTGTAAGTTATTCCAATATGAGCATTTCTTATACCCTTCTATAAATCTTGGTGGTTGGTGACGGCTAGGCTTTAAAAGAAGTTACTCAGTTGCTACTTCATGTGGGTTTTATTGAGCGTGGCTTTTTAACATTAATATTAACCTAAAGATATTGTAACTTTTTGGTTTTTCAATAGAACGTGTAAAGTTTTCGAACATTATTTTTCTTTGTAATATAATTGTTAATGTTAAAGCATTACCTATTAATATGAATTCGGTTTTATGAATACCATAAACTATATTTATGTTTTTTTTTTTAACTTTTTTTTGAAGATTGTCCCAGTGCATACTTAACCATACTATTACCATATTATTACACTCGCTTGATGAAGGGCACGCTTGCGCAAGCCAAAGGTCGAATATCTATAAATAAGAATAATAACTGGCCATAAATTTATAATTACCTTTTTAATATTTCATCTTTTAATTTGTTTATCGGCAAGGGCAACACATGTATTGGAACACTTTACAAAATAAACTAATTGATAGGAAAGTTTTAAAATTTTATGCGAGTTAACAAGTGTCTTCGAGCACAGTGTGGTATTACAACACAGTGCTTCGTAATTTGATGTTCTAGGTCTGTTATTTAAAAAATTACCTCTGTTGTTTGACGAAAGGCAGTTAGAAATGGCCTAATTGTTTTAATTGTCTGTAATACTCACTAGCTCTCGCGTGGCGCAAGATAGCGGCCTTCTTGTGGACAAAACGCAAGGGTTTCGCCATATGAATAGTCACAATAATTAAATATAAATACACACAACCCTCAAAAGTTCCATAGTGTGACAATTGAGATTCAATTTTTTTTACCATACAAATTGCTCATCATATCAAGCCTCATGAGATGTTAACCCAGAATTTATATAGGATAACATCTCCTTTACATGAGTCCACAAAAGTACTTAAACATTTAACGGCATAAATACAAAGGCATACCCATACAAGCATACAACACCTTCCAGTAAAAAGTACGTTGTTTCGAGATGCTAAGTATGACATAGTGAATAAAACATATCTTTTATCTAAAGGACATCGTCGCACGCATTACGTGTAAAGCGTTTGGACATTACACGATCAAGTTTAAGTGCTTTGTGCAATTCAGTAAAAATCTGTTTATAAGTTGGTAAACTGCTAGTAATAGTTTATGAGATATAATACTTTTCTAGCAACCACTACACAATGGTAAATAATTCGGCATTGGCCAGTGCCGATTTCAGCTACGAAACATTCAGTAAAAAGGATATCTGAAACAAATATCGTGCCTAACCATTGTCTGACTCTTCGTTTCCCGACTAGAGAATCGAACCCAGTATTTAATGATTCACAATTAAAATATGCTGCAATTAGGTACATGTGGCGAGTTCTATAGAACAGTAGAAACGACTCGGTTTAAACAAATTGGTTGGGAAAGTCGTTAGGTTTATAAGTAATCATTTAAAACAACTCGGTACACGCAATATGAGCTACACACAAAAAAATAATATGTAGCC
The DNA here is from genome assembly GCA_947568825.1 of Sphinx pinastri. Taxonomy (NCBI): domain Eukaryota; kingdom Metazoa; phylum Arthropoda; class Insecta; order Lepidoptera; family Sphingidae; genus Sphinx; species Sphinx pinastri. The sequence goes on from OX387617.1 coordinate 3,186,160, forward strand.
GTTTTAGTAGAAAAAATATTTGTGAATGTTTTGGGAAATTCATCAAGAAAATTATAACGCGTTTTTATCTATATCTGTGACTCACAAAAACGATAGTCTAAAAGACTTCAACGCGTTCGTTAAATTAGGTCATAACATATTTATAAGAGAACTCCAGCTTTTTAGTCGATATCACATTTTCTGTCGTCAACATGATTTTCATTACTTTATATTTAATTGTTATTTTATAAATATGACTCACTTCACAAAAACAAAAATGTTCCTCAGCTTTACTTTTCTTTACTTAAATTATGTTTGACTAACTTGATAGGTCTCAAATAATGAACAACTTTAATATTAAGTAGAACCATTTGAATTGCCCTAACTTTCGTTATTCTCTAATATAAAAAAACACCATATGAAGATTGAATCGACGACTTTAGATCTTTTAGGCCCTAGAATATTACAATTAAATGAAGTTTTTTTTTTTTTTTTATTGCATAGAATGACGAGACGAGCATGCCGTTCGCCTGATGGTAAGCGATACGACCGCCCATAATCAGTAGTAGCACCATACAGCACCTTGAGTTACAAAGTACTGTGTGGCATTCCACTGCGCTCGTCATCCTGAGACGTAAGATGTTAAGTCTCATTATGTCCAGTAGTTACACTGGCTACAATGTCCTTCAAACCGAAACACAACAGTGCATGCACACTGCTGCTTGGCGGTAGAAATAGACATTGCGGTGGTACCCACCCAGACGGTCTCTTACATATGAGAGACCTACCACCAGTAAAATAGATAGTTTAACTCGTGACTGATTTTATAGGATCAATAAAATCTATCTTTGCGGTTTCCATAAATATCTTTACACAATATTAAACGTTTGTTATGGTACAATATGATGGGAATGTCTCGAGAGATAAATAAATTGTAAGTCTACGTCTGAGATTTCGAAATCAGTTTTTTCTTTAACTCTTCGTCGCAACAGAACAAATTTTAGAATAACTAGCACTCAAAAGCTAAAATCTTTTGAATACTTTTTTATAAAACTTAAAAGCTTTTTTTTATATAAAAACAGTGACAGCATTTTGCACTCGTAAAGATTAAAAAAATATATTTTCCATAGAAATTTTAGTATAACGCAATATAAGTGTTACGAAAAAGGCCAAATATTTTAATTAAATTGCTTTAAATAGAATTCCTTATAGAACATTACCTTCGCGTTAACATTTTGTAACTTAGAATTATGAAAACTAACGTGACTTGTGCTATATTATTTAAACCGACGAGTGTCAGTGTATCTAACTTTATTACATTTTTATTGCTCAGACCCAGTTTTAACGTAACTTTTAACCAAGATCCATTTTGTTCTCCCTCCTTAACCTACCTTTTTTGCGTAAAGGTCGGTAATGCATTCGCCATTCCTATGATACTGACTCATACATCTAAGAATTTGATAATTCTTCTTCTACTGAAAATAAAGATTCCTTGGTACCACAATTGGTTTTTAGAGCTGTCAGTCTAAAGATTAACGCAGTTTGGTTAATATTGTTAGCGACATTTTTATTTTACAAGTTTTTACCACTATTACCGTAAATCTTCTAAAATACTCTTGAAGCATAGAAGTAGAGAGCTACATTGTCTTTCTTGAAGAGCGGACTGTTTTTTAAGCTGACTTAATAAAGTAAAAAAATGTCTTGATTAAATACATAATATTCTGTATACAGGAATACAGTGTTCAATTGCATTAAGCCAATTAACATTGCATGCATGGTGAAAATTGCGTGAGAAACGAAACATTTATGGTTACAATAGATAATGGTCAGGGAAATTCCCTTCTATTGTCTGTCATTAGTAAGTAACATACCAATTGATAAAACAATGCCTACTTAATAACAAATTATGAATGCAAGAATTAGTAAAGCCTTGAATAATCAAAGTAGAGGGATACGTAGGTTTTTGTTCCATTGTGAAAATTAAAAGCAGTGGGAGGGTATAGAACATATTTCGTACTCGACAATATATCTACCATTGTATACACGGTGGATAATATGCTATAATACCCGATTTCCAATGATTACTTTAAGGGAACTTCAGATACATTAAGACAAATCGGTATAGCTGGTGACTTGAAGGACACAATGTCTACCGGTGATATATATTGTACTTATTTGTTTATTTATGCACTTTTCTTTGCACTGCCTCGGTGGCGTAGTTGTATTACGGTACGACTGCAAGGCTGAGGTCTCGGGTTCGATCCCCGGGTCGGGCAAAGTGATATTGGATTTTTCTATTCAGTATCAGCCCGGAGTCTGGAATTTGTGCCCGGTATGGCGATAGGCTCGCCCTCTATCACATCATGGGACGGAATACGCTTGGCGAAAAGTGGGTGCACTAGTTGCGCCTCTGCCTACCCCTTCGGGGATAAAAGGCGTGAGTGTGTGTGTAACAATTTAAAGAAAGAATGAGAAAAAAACAATTAGTACAAATACTTATTTCTTTTTGAATATATTTTTTGAGTTAATAATAGCAACTCATAGTCATTGCCTGTTGTATCCCGGTTCCTGTGACACTATAAAGCATGGCGCAGATGTCATCAATTTGTTACCCAGAAACCCTACAATACTATGAAACTGATAGTTGCAGAAGCAACTCGATTTCAGCAACAAGTTGTTGGCGTCTGGAAATACGGTCGCCTCCGGATTGAATCAGCTTGATAAAGTTATTTTATTTATAAAATTACAGATACTACTTTTTTTTACTAGATGTAGCAAATTTGTTTAACATAATATTTAGAAGTTACTGTACTACGTATATGTAGTATAAAACAATGTGAAATTCTCGCCTTGTGCGTAATAATTATAACGCAGCCTTGCCTATTACCTAGGCCGTGTTTATTGCAATACCAACTCATTAACAGTTTACAAGTTTACCACATTATAATGAAATTGTTGTTGCAATTGTGATTTATGATCATTTACATGTTTTTTTTTTCTGGAAGAATATAACGAGTCAAGACGTAGGAGATGTCGCCGAGGTATATAGATCGACTCTACGTTCAAAATTGTAGAATAAATTATAATATGTAATAAAGTATATCTATTATAAAAGAAAGTCGTGTTAGTTACACTATTTATAACTCAAGAACGGCTCATTCGATTTGGCTGAAAATTGGTGGGGAGGTGGCTCAGAACCAGGAGACGGACATAGGATACTTTTTATCCCGGGAAATATGCAATACCCGCTGATGTTTTGGCAAACTGAAGAGTGCAAACTATGCACCAAAATACATGAACAATAAAGAATCATTAAAATACTTAATTTTTTTATTTGTATTTCCTAATAAAAAATTGAACTTAATAAAATACAAAATCTAAATAATACACATGATGTCCCATTTTGTTAAATTTGAAATTCCCGCCAAAACGCTCCAATCACTATAACTGTGTGAACTATAGACAAGTTCTAATAATCTTACTTAGAAACGCGTAAAATGATTTAAAAACCCACTTCATTTCCAAAATTATATATTAATTATGTTAATTAAATTAAATAAATTAATGCCACGTGTTTGTTTCCTAATGTTATGTTATGCAAACGCCACAATATTTAATACCACGATCTAATTACACAATTACGCACTATATTATTTAATGTAATATCAACCCTGGAATTTCATGTACCGTACCACAGTTAGGCACGGACCTCCTCCCTGATCGGGCAAGTATAGATTATCTAATTATTTCGTGATTCCTGAGAGGGTTGTACACTCGGATGGGAATAGAGAATTTATTATTATGCAAGTAAATATATGAACTGCTCTAAACCAAATAAAAATATGTATATATTTCTTTTTTTATATACTCTGTACCTAATTTATACCTTTGAACTGATTTTGAAAAGAGCAACCCTAGAGTTTCTTGCCCATTCTTCTCTGGTGGAAACTGCTTTCAGAACTGGTGGTAGAGTAAAAATTTAATGAATCTAAGTAATGTTTAACATTTTATGGATTCAATAAGATGACCTCATTTCATTTCAATGAAATGGGTTAGGCGAGTCAACCAACATGGTGGTATCATTTAATGTCTAGTTTCTACTAACAAGTTTCAGAGCCAGGATAAAAAACGAGAATCGTTGCATCGTAATGCCTTGTTATCTGGTCTAGTTGTTTTTACATTACGCAAAATGCCTAGAAATTTTCACTTGAGAGCTATTTTACAATGTGATGTTACAACTCGTGAACGGCAAACGCTTTCATTGCCCTTAAGGCCTAATAATAAAGTACCTTCGCCTAAAGAAAGAAATGCTAACCTAGATCTTTTTTTAAATCGTTCCATACGGAATCAGCTAATGTCAAAAACCATGCTGCCAAGTTTTAAGTTTTTCTATCATAATCTATACTTATTTATTTATTTAATTAAGACGCAAAACAGACAAATCAAAAATAATCAATCATGACAATTTTATATAACATACATGCTTACATTAAAACTAGATTGCATTCCAAAATATGCGCCCTTATATGGGTAAATTACAGAAGGTGCGAACTAAGATAAATTAAAAGTATTGAGTTGTATACAGTTAACAATCAAAATAAAACAAATAACAACAGTATGTGGGTAACTTAACAACAACTATTACCAGTAAAAAATATTTTTTGTAGACCTCTTGAGAATGATCCAAATCTGCCATTCATAACATCAAGGTGTTTGTGTTTTTTCGCCAAATCATTATACGAGCGACACATACGAACCATCGGGTTATAGAATGAGGTGTTGTTCCTATAAGCCTGCAATGTGAAGACGTTTGGATTACGGATTCTGAATGTGGTGTAAACATTTATTAGGGCCAGTAATTCAGGAGAGTCAATATGTGAATGTATAATTTTATAGAGATATATTAGTTCTATATAGTTAATGTAGTAATATTATAAAGCTGAAGGGTTTCTTTGTTTGTTTGAACGCGCTACTCTCAGGAACTACTGGACCGATTTTGAAAATTCTTTCACTAATAGGAAGCTACATTACTCCTAAGTGCTATAGGCTACTTTTTATCCCGGAAAACCTTTCCACGCGGGCGGAGCCGCGCGCAAAAGCTAGTAGACTATATATCTCGATATTAATTTTTTAACTTTTTTTTATTTAGCACCGGAACGAAAACGACGCAGTTAAAAAAAATAGGAAATTGGGTTATTGTCATAAAATGACTTAAAACTGGTCCCTTTTTAATGATAATATAATTAAAAAGGCACCGATATAATAGTTTTGTCCTTTTCCTGCTTGAATGTGGCGGTGTTTGAACTATTGTTGTATTGAAAATATCGTTTTAAGTAATTTTATGACGATAACTCATATTTTCGTTATTTTTTAATTGTGTCGTTTTCATCCTAAAGGTGCGATATATGCCATCACGTGCGCGTTGGCGCTTAAAACCTTGAGCTCATGTGTAACATATCAAGGGCTTGGGCGTCAAGATTAACTAAGGTTAAGTTGTGTAACACATCGAATCGTGTTTCCGATGTACTTATTCGAATATTTAAATTGGATGTCGTAATGAGATTATTGGAATGCGTTTTATTACTTTTAGAGTATAGTTTTTTACTTGTAGTATACAAAATATTCCGAGAATAATTCTTATTTTTCCTTACATATTATAATATGTTTATTTTGTATTGGTTTTATAAAACAAAGTCCCCCGCCGCATATATCTGTCAACGTATTTCGATGGTATGGAGATAGTTAACCTAGGAAGGACATAGACAACATTGTATCGCGGGAAAATATATAGTAAGACTTTTATCCCGAAAAAACTTTTCACACGAGCGAAACCGCGAGCAAAAGCTAGCTTATGATAAAAATAAATTAGCTAATAGAGAGTTTTAATGTATAATTACCTTCAGGGAGCATGTCGGAGCCAGTGGAAGGTGGTGCTGCTCTTGCGTGGCGGTTGCTTGCCACTCTGGAAGGAGGGTCACTCATCCTGGCCGCCTCGGCGTTGCTAGCCTACACTGCCAGGAATCGCATAGCCACTAGAGGCAACCGGAGACCAATCAGGAGTGTGTTGGTAAGCATTTTACTAAGGACCGTTTATTGATAAGGTTTTTAGATTGAATGAGTCATAATGCTGCGTAGTGCGTGGAAAGATCGATAAACCCAACCTAATTACACAGTCGCCTATGACGGTGTGTGCAATTTGGTTTTTGTACCATAGCGTTAGCACAGATAGTCATCGATTATAATCGTCAAATGAAAAAACGATAAAAATACTTATTTCTTTTATCCAAACCAAAACTAAAAAAAATCTTTGATGAAAATGTATCGAGACACCTTTTATATCGCTTAATAATCGAACTTAAAAGCACAGCTATTGTTGGTTGGTGCTTTAGACCATTGACTTTTTTAGTTATGGTTTTGTTTGGATAACAATACGGATAAAAACTTTCTCTTGGGATAAACTCGTTTTACCCATTCGTTTTATTATTGCATTATATCACAAACTCAAGATAGTTTATCTATCTATACTATCTATACTATTATATAAAGCTGAAGAGTTTGTTTGTTTGTTTGAACGCGCTAATCTCAGGAACTACTGGACCGATTTTCAAAATTCTTTCACTAATAGGAAGCTACGTTACTCCTGATTGCTATAGGATACTTTTTATCCCGGGAAAAGATTATTATCCCGGAAAAACTTTTTAACGTGGGCGGAGCCGCGAGCGATACTAGTGTAATTATATTTTTATTTAATGATTACATTGTTTACAATTCTTAGGTTATACAATAAAACTGTGGACGACGAATATAGATATTTATACTAATATTATAAAGTTGAAGAGTTTGTTTGTTTGTTTGTTTGAACGCGCTAATCTCAGGAACTACTGAACCGATATTGAAATTCTTTCACTAATAGGAAGCTACATTACTCATAAGTGCTATAGACTACTTTTTATCCCGGGAAAATATTTTGATCCCGGAAAATCTTTCTCACGCGGGCGGAGCCGCGAGCAAATACTAGTGAAAAATATACCTTCAAATCATAATAGACCTTGTATACCTCTTAACAATACATTTAAGAAAAATAAGTAAAGTTTAACTAAGCATAACTTTGTGCTTTTAATATTTTAACCGGTAAAATCAAGCATAGTAGTAGGCGGGGATCCAAGAGGGCTTTCCCCATAAAGAGAAACATTAATAAGTTTAAAAAAACACAAACATATATTAATAATATTATCGATATAATTTCGATAACCACAAGGACGAAGTTGCGTCAATCACAAATAAAAATGATCTCACACACTTTCTCACAAAACAAATTCCGTACTCGTTTGTAATGTGTAATTACTAAAGTTTTGTTTGTAATGTAACCCTGAGCCCCTGACCGACATTTCACGGATAAACTGGTTTCGTATGTTATTGAACTTGCGTGCAGCTTATTATGTGGATGGCTGTTATTTGAAATATGTATATAAAGAGATTTAAACAGGCGTAATATGTTTATGACTTTCCGTAGTATTATAATGCTCTTTGTTCATGCCGTTTATTTTATTCTTTGTCTATCATAGAGTAATATTAATATAGAGAAGGCAGTATCAACAGCCTGTTGTAGAAAGCAGTACTGTTGGACACGGCACGCATTGTGAGATATTTCATATTCCTCACTTTGAATCCCTGACCACTGGTGGCTTGGGTCTTGAGCCTCGCCATCGGAGGGTGATTTTATTTTTTATTTTCATATGTATTTGTTTTTTTTTATTAAAAAAGTACAAAAAAGAGCTTTTAAAATAAAGAGACAATAATACTCTATGATATCTTTGAGTATACACAATTGCAAACAGGCCAGGGTAATTATGTCTACTGGCAACAATTATCATTTGTCGGCAGTTGACACTCTACCTGGACCCCACCCCGAAAGACATCAACAGTACCTATAGTTAGTTATAGACCGGACATCAGCGTGTCTACCATGAAACCACTTTACGAAATTTCGGACCGAAGTTTCGTTCAATTCCTACCATGAAACACTTTCTATCCGAAATCGGTCCCGCAAACGGGCAAGTGACATTTCCTTCGCACCATAAAGTGATCCGTCCGAACGAAATAACGTAACTTTGACAGCATTTCTTTCGGACTTTAACTAATAATTCAAAATAATTTGTATGCTTAAAAGTATTTCTAAGGTCATAAAAGTTGGTTTATTGCAATTATGTTGATGTATCACAGCAACAAATACGATTAAACCAAATAAGAGATTATAATACAAACTACTATACAACACATTTGCTAAGTTTCGGATTGAATGAATGAATTCACTTGCATTATGATCGACGTTCATTCCGAAAACGGGCACTTGACGTTTTCTTCGTGCTAAATGCTACCACGAAATGGTCCGTCCGAACGAAATATCGGCATTTTGACAACACTTCTTTCGGATTTTCTCCGTAAATGACACGAAAGTGCAAAAGGTAACTTTTTATTTTCGGAAATATAAATTATCATAGTTAAAAGTACTTTAATGGTCGTATGCAATGACTTTTCACAAATTATAACGAACATACGTGCTAACAGGCATCAATATTATACTTATTCAATATTGCTCTTGATTCTAGGAGCATCTCCAAGAGCATCGGTCCTTACAGTATTATCGCAATATTTTACTTTTGAATATAACTTAGGTGAAACTTAAAAACTTCATTTATAATTTCATCGAATGTGCAATATGTGTACATAGTATTATTATAACTACTGCAGTTAGCAACTATCTATTATACCTTTTTTATGTATGTTTTGTACCAAATAAAGATTATTCTATTCTATAAGGATACGAATTGAATAGGCCGGTTCGACAGTCTCACAGAGAATAAACGTGACGTGACTCCTCGTTGTTGTGTTTCGCGCTCATGATGAGTGCGATTTTAGAGGAGTAAACTTTGAGCTCAAACTGAGCTGAAAACTTAATATCACTGTCCGCCCCGGGATTCGACCCCGAGACCTCAGAGTGATAGTCGTACAGCGCATGCAATATAACTACATACCGAGGCAGCCAATAAAGTAACACTTATGATAAAGGAGCTATTGAAATACAATTTTTATTATTACTTATATTTAATTACTTAACACAAGATGATGGATGGTGCAAGAAGATCAGCAACAGCTATAAGTGCATTAAACCAAGACATTTATATCCGATATCCCCCAACAAGTACAATAAGCTATTCGTGTTATGCTCCTAATTTTCTTAGCACGTCTTGGAACAACTTCTCTAATCTCTTAGGAGTGTTTATTCTTAGGGCGGTATTAATAAATCAATCTCAAGTTTGAGTTACATCTCAAGTATTGATAGTTCAATACATAATGTCTACTTGAGATGTAACTCAAACTTGAGATTGATTTATTAATACCACCCTTAGTTGCGTCGAGCTTCTGCAGCCACACTTGTCTCTGAGGAAAAACATATGCTATCGGATATCTTGTTGAAATACAAAACATGAAAATCGCTCCGTATTGTTTTCTATGTGGACTCGCTGCTCTTGAAGAGCTGTAAAAATAACAATAATCAAACATTAGAATAATTTCTACTAAGGAAATAATAAAATATGTTGATATTTCTTACTAGCAATGGCAATAGCATCAGAATTAGTGTAGAAAATAAATTAATAAATCGGTAAAAATTTAATTGTATTCAATGAAAAATGCCTATTAGTATTAAATTAATAATTAATCAACAATAATACTTACAAAAATAAAATACTTTGCGTGAAAATTGAACAACATTGTACAAAATCAATATGTAATAACAAAATAAGGCTGCGGTCAGAACGTCGTGTTGAAGACAAGGGACACGGGACTCGCAGCGGGATAGTCTACGACGCGACACTAGTCGTACAGACCGGCGCGACTACAGCGCGTCGCAGGACCCTTATTTATATGCGTTATTTCATTGACAATTGTCATTTGGTTAAAGCAATATTTTACAAAGTATAGGTGCATGTATGCTGCTTCAGTGGACGCTGTGACCCTGCGTTGGTTGCGTAAGTGTGCAAAGCGATTTAATCTTGCGCTTCGCGTCCGGGGTCCCGCGTCTCCGACGCGATGGTCTAGCCGCAGCCTTATTGTTTGTATAAAATTGACGAAACATTGCGACATTGTCATAAATACTTGACATTTTTATTCGACTTATTGTCATAGTGTACGATTTACTATAGTCTTAAACTACAAAAAAAGTAATTTATAATATGTTGGTTTATACCACTTCATTTATTAACCAAGCGGTATTGTACGAAAACGCACTTGTCATCTTTGGTTCATTCACGAAACAAACTCTATGGTACCTGAACGAAAGAAATAGATCCGAAGTAACTTCATGGTAGCTATTAATTTCGTATTGCGGACGTGTGTCGTTCGGCCCGTAATTTCGGATGGAAGTTTTCATAGATTCAACACTTAAAATTGTTGGGACTACGTATGTGAGATAACCGAAATCTTTTTTAGTATGTATTCACTGGGTGCCTACGAATTTTTAATTAAAATAAAATATGTTCGGACAAGAGCAAGCCGCTTGTCGGATGGTATGCGATACGTTTACCCATAAACCCATCCATAATCATTTTACAAATACACACCTACTTCCACCACCACCATCACCATACCAGCCCTGTATTATATACTGCCCACTGCTGAGCACGGGCCTCCTCTACAACTGAGAGGGTTTAGGCCTTAGTCCACCACGCTGGTCTAGTGCGGGTTGGCAGACTTCACGTAGCTACCTTCGAAATTCTTACAGAAAACTTCTCAGGTATGCAGGTTTCCTCACGATGTTTTCCTTCACCGTTAAAGCGAGCGATAATTCACAAAGAATACACACATAACTCTTTTTAGAAAAGTCAGAGGTGTGTGCCCTTGGGTTTTGAACCTGCGGACATTCGTCTTGGCAGTCCATTCCACTCCCAACTAGGCTATCGCCGCATTCGCCGCGCACATCTACTTATGTATCTTTATTTTGCTTATAAAATATGGAAAATAAAGATACATCTTACTAAAATGTATCTTTCGTTAACACGAAATCTACATTTATTTTACGTGTTTTGAGGTAAATAATAGTCTATACATAGTACGTCGCTTCCTTGCCGGCGCGGCGTGGCCGTGGGGCAAGTGCCTTAATATCGATACTCGTGCCGCACACGCCATGCAACAACGCTACCGAGGCAGGCATCATTTTATTGAATAAAATACTCGATACTTTTGGTGCTTACATAGTTTTATTTTTGTTTGAGATCTAGACTTTAGAAGAATATTATGGAGTAAAAGATGTTGAAATATATTTTTTATTATAATATTAAGTTACAAGAGCTACAGCAATAAGTGCGTAAAACATATCTATGTGCTATACATATATACATAATATACATATGGGATGTATAAAAAATTAAACTATTCTCTTGGTCTTTGTCTTATTATATTTCTGCGACCATTTCTTCTCTCTTTATGAGGAACAAATGTTGATCCACGTCTTGCTTACGCCAAACATGCAAGTTCATCCATTATAGTTATTTCTGTGGATACGCTGCCACTAATTAGCTGTAAATATAATAATCGAACTTTAGGAAAACATCTATATAGTCAAAAATATAATAAGTTGATATTAGTAACAATGAGGATTGAGAGCGAGTCTAGAAATACAATTAATCGCTAAAACTATGTGCTCAAAGAAAAATACCTAATAGTAGGGATTAAATTAATAAAGTATACACTTCATAAACAGTAAGTTCTTCATTGAGTATACAATATAATACTCATACTATACATAGAAGTAATTAAAGAATATTCAATAAAAAATACTTACCATGAGAATCAACCATGTTCCTTTTCCGACAAAAAATTAAGTTCTGCGTGTATATAGAACGATCCAAAGCAATTATAATAAATAACTTTCCAAGCAATTATAATAAATAACTTGTAGACAAACGTATTTAATATAAGATAATAACATTGTTTATATTTTGCAGAAAAATGACATAACGTTGTGACAACGACATAAATATTTGACATTATAATTTGACTATTTTAGTAGTACACGTTTTACTTTTGGTATAAAGTACAAAGAATGTGCTTAATAATAAGTTGGTTTATACCTCTACATTTATCACAACGCAGTATGCGAAAACGCACTATCATCTTTGGTTCATTCACGAAACAAACACTATGAACCCGAACGAAAGAAAAACATCCGACGTACCCAACTTGTAACGTGACATTTTCGTTCGGGCCCGCAATTTCGGGTGGATGTTTCATGGTAGACTAGCAGGACCAAATTTTTCGTCCAAAAGTTATTAACAATTGGTAATAAGTCGCTGTTTTATCTGACACAGCCCGTGTGACAAGACGTCTCGGTATGCGCAAATTTTGCAAAGAAAGCAATATTTTGGAAGGAAATATGCCAATCTGCGCGTTACGGTCATGTCAAAGTATGTTTTAATGCATTTTACATAGGTGTTTTGCTATTTCACGGTAGATTGAGTTACTGACGAACAGGCTCAAATTTTTTGTATTAAAATTTTCCCAATGTCCTTTATATAATCTTAGAACTCTTTGCCCACCCCTCTTATCATCACGTGCAGTGGGATTAGTTTGATAGCATGAAATAAAACATAAACACGTGTCTGAATTTAGATGAATGGATAGTTTAGAGGAGGGAGCCGAATATAAGCGTCCCTAAATGACTCTTAGTAAAACGCAACATTAAAGCTCATAAAGTGTCATTAGGCAGTAGGTACGACTGTATTTCGTAGAGTCCCTACTATAATAACTGTTAAAATTCACCTGCGAAAAAAAGGAGACATTTATAAGTATTGTATCTAGTTAGTTGTGGACTATAGCTATTTATGTCAGTATAAAATATTTATACCTACTTTCCATTGAAAGTTTGTACAAAATGTATAAATAAAAAATTTATTATTTGAGAATGTTGCAGGTTACAGACACGACTAACACGTTGGGTAGGGAGTTGAAGGCGCAATTAGAATCACGCGGCTGTGTTGTGCACACATTGATGAGCGGAGCGACGAGCGGAGCGGATTGCGGGCAGAGAGTCGACGCACTCGTCGTGGTCGGGGCTGAGAGCAATGGAGCCAACTTGAATAGCATAACCAGTATGGTCAATGAAGATGTTTACAGAAATTTAAAAGTAAGTGTAATCTATATCTATACTTAATATTATAAAGCTGAAGAGTTTGTTTGTTTGTTTATTTGGACGCGCTAATTTCAGGAACTACTGGACCGATTTTGAAAATTCTTTCACTAATAGGAAGCTACATTACTCCTGAGTGCTATAGGCTACTTTTTATCCCGGAAAATCTTTTCCACGCGGGCGGAGCCGCGCGCAAAAGCTAGTTGAAAAATAAAACTTTCTAGACAGCTATTTTTTATAATTTGGATGCCCCAAAGTAATTTAGAAATACATCATCGGTATTCCTGCCCTATCCGTTAACACAAAGTTCATAACGGATCTGTATGGACTATGGAATAATCCTATACAATTATAAGTAAATCTTATAATTGTATAGGTGATTCCATACATAGCTTCTGAAAGATAATGTCTATATTCTATACTATTATGCAAAGCTGAAAATTTTGTTTGTTTGGTTGAACACGCTAATCTCAGGGATTACTGAACGAATATTGAAATTCTTTCACTAATAGGAAGCTACGTTACTCTTGAGTGCTATAGACTACTTTTTATCCTGGGAAAATTTATCGTGGAAAAACCTTTTCACGCGGGCAGAGCCGCGAGCTTTACTAGTTACTAATAAAGCGAAATGTGATCCCCAACAACGCAATCACAACGACCTCTAAACTCCTAGACCTTGCAGTCACGATCCTTGAATAATAGAAAGCAAATAAAAACTACTTGTAATTGACGTTACAGTTTCAATAGCCGTCGATATTTTTTGCTGGCTTGCGACACGAGTCATCAGATCATGAACGATTTCTAATTTCAATATTTGATCATGAAAATCCTGTAAAAATAAACAATGGCCTTTTTTATACGGTCACAGCAAAGTTACCTCATTTGATGGTAGGTGCACTTGCTAAAAGTAATACAACACTAATTAGTACAAATAAATGTAACTGATATGTTTTCAGTTTTGGATTTTTTTATTTTTTTTGAGGCATTGAATGACGAGACGATCATGCCGTTCGCCTGATAGTTAGCGATACGACCATCCATAAACAGTAGCAACACCATCGAGCATCCATTTTGGTGTTAATGGTCCGGAAATGTGTAAATCTTACACTTCACTTATATTTATTTATTTTCATTTTAATTTTATTTATCTATGACACATACAGAATACAATCAGAGTAACATAATGTAAATATAACTTTTAATCTACTCAGGCAAAAAATCGATTTTTGATGTTCAAGAATTCTTTGCGACATGTAGGGTTCCATCTTAATTACTATCCATTTTATAATGTAAACTAGCGACCCATCCCATCTTCGCTTCGGTAGCAGAACATAATTGCCTTCATTTTTTCAGACGCAGTATCTGTTTTAGCACGCCTCATTTTCTGGGATAAAAGTCCCGCTACATATTTTCCCGGGATAAAAGTCCCGCTGCACAAAAGTCCCACTATGTACTTTTCCGGGATAAAAAGCAGCCTATGGCCTTCTTTGGGTCTCAAACTATCTCCATACTGATTTTCTCGCGGTTCCAATCGCAGAAAACGATTTTCCGGTATAAAAGCCCCGGTTTATATTTTTGCGGGATAAGAAGTAGCCTATGTTCGTTCCTGGGTCCCAAACTATCTCCATACCAAATTTCATCAAAATCCGTGAGGTAGTTTTTGAGTTTATCGCGTTCAGACAGACAGACAGACGCGGCGGGGGACTTTATTTTAGAACTAGATTTTGCGCGCGGCTCCGCCCGCGTGGAAAAGTTTTACGGGATAAAAAGTAGCCTATAGCACTCAGGAGTAATGTAGCTTCCTATTAGTGAAAGAATTTTCAAAATCATCGGTCAAGTAGGTCCTGAGATTAGCGCGTTCAAACAAACAAACTAACTCTTCAGCTTTATATAATAGTATAGATATGTACGGATGAATGACGAGCAAGTCGCCCAATTGATCGTAATCGAAACGAACCCATAAACAATAACAACAACAACAATACAGCTGCTCGTCACCATTAAAGATTGGATGTAAGGTCTCAAATCATAACGCCTAGTAATTCATCATCATCATTGGCCTGTTACGTCTATTGTAGATGATTTAAACAGCATCAACTGTTTTTGGTTGTTCTGAGACAATTACTTTAATGGCTGTATTTGAGAAAATTAAATTCGGCTACACGAAATACAGATATTGTAGTCCTTCAAACTATCAATAAATTAATGAGACATTTATACTCCAAAATATGCTAATTATGATTGCACCATATTTTTTCAGTTACTGGAGACCCTAGCACCGCTAGTACGTAGGGGCGGGTGTATAGCATGGGCGTGCGCGGGCACGGGAATGACAAGCGGGAACTTCAGCCAAGCGAACTCTGCCTTCGACAACATCCTCAGAGCGAGTCTAGAACATGTTGCTAAAGTGTATGTGTCATATTGATTAGATTTTTTTTTATTAAGCTATGTCGTTATTTTAGCGTTCTAAACTGTATAATTTTTGGTGAGGAGAATTCAAGTATCTACGAAAGTATTGAGGAATAAAAAGCTCCTGATGGAAAACGCTAGAAATTTTATGACGCCCTAAAGCATTAAAAAATGGAAGGCCCAAAAATATTTCGACCTCCTAAAAAGTGCAATAAACACAATCATTAAACCTAAAAACAAGTAGCATAGTACAGACCCTTTTTCTTTTGATAGAGTAACTAGCTTTTGCCCGCGGCTCCGCCCGCGTGAATGAGTTTTCCCGGTATAAAAGTCCCGCTTAAAATGTAGCTTATATGACACGTTCGTAGATTTACCATAGCAGCGCCATCTATTGATTACTTACTCAACCCAGTCGAAAGGTATCGACATCTGTTAGAATCATTCATAGCAGCGCCATCTATTGATTACTTACTCAACCCAGTCGAAAGGTATCGACATCTGTTAGAATCATTTGTAGTTAAGATAATTGTGACTGTCAAATAATAACAGACAAATAATTAGCAATAAATTAAAATTGCGACTATAATTTGAGATTTAAACTATCCTATCTCTCAAGTTGGATCGAACTTCACATGGTGTGCGAATTTTATTATAATCGGTTAAGTGGTTTAGGAGTCCATTGAGGACAAACATTGTGACACGAGATTTATATATATTAAGATTATGTTACTGAATATCGTATAATCGTTGATTCAATTTTGGCTGCCTGGGCGGTGGCGTGTATAGTTGTATTACGGTAAGACTGCAAAGCTGAGGTCTCGGGTTCGATCCCGGGTCGGGCAAAGTGATAATGGATTTTTCTATTCAGTATCAGGCCGGAGTCTGGAATTTGTGCCCGATATGGCGATGTGAAGTCTGCCAACCCGCACTAGGCCAGCGTGATGGACTAAGGCCCAAACCCTCTCAGTTGTAGAGGAGGCCCGTGCTCAGCAGTAGGCAGTATATAATACAGGGCTGGTATGGTATGGTATGATGGCAATAGGCTCGCCTCCTATCACATCATGGGACGGAATACGCACGGCGAAAAGTGGGTGCACTGGTTGCGCCTCTGCCTACCCCTTATGGGATAAAAAGCGTGAGTGTATGTGTGTGTCAATGTTATGCGTTTTTTTTTACATTTTCGTCTCCTTCAACAGGACACACTGCGACCCATTGTGGGTGGGCCGTCATGATGGACCTAAGCGGACAGCGGAGCGATTTGTCGAGGCGCTCTTGAATTGCACCACCGATAATAGCACATCTGTATTTTCTATTAGGCATGTTATTAAAATTGTATTTATGGAATCTGTGAAATTCGAAATGAGGAATTTGGTTTGATTTTGAAAATAAACCAATATTCGATGACAAAGTTTATATTGCAAGACAGAATTATTTCAATTTTGAGACCCAAGGACACAAGGAATTTAAAAACTCCACAAAAATTAAGCATGTTTAAATTACAAATTTATTCGTATTTTGTTCCTTCACAATATTGATGATAAATTTAAGAAGTAAAATTATAACTTAAAAACCATTGAAACGTACTTTTATTCTAAAGCACACTATTAAAACTAATAATACCTAAGTAAATATTATCTTAGTCTGTGACTAAATAAATATTTTTGTTCACAGAAATGTAGCGCACAAAGCAGGAGAATACGTCTGCCGATGGCTGAAGATTGTTTCCTGAAATATTTCAGCGGGGTGCAATTAAAAAATGTACACATTGAATAAATTTGCGGGTTTAAGAGGGGGTTGCCAACCGAATAAAACGGAATAATAAATACTTACTTATAATGTCCAGTAAACCATCTGTCTCAGATTGTCTCCAGATACAGCCACAGTTAATCTCAATAATTATTAGGAATGGCAAATTGAGTTTGCAAAATATAATATGAACATTTTTATTGATATTCGATTCACTTTTTGAATTAAGCGTCATGAGGTGTTTTTCAGAATTTGTATAAATATTTTATATTATAAAATGTATCTAAGCTACGAAACTACCATGTAAGTCATTTTTAAGATCTTGTGATACAAAATAAACATCTAAATAATAAATTATTGTCTTATTTCTATAGTCCACTACCACACTACACACCTACCCATTGTGAATTAAAAAAAATATAAGGATCTTGCCAAGAAATTAATGTAGGTACCTACAGTAAGTCACATAAGTAGCTGAACAAATTCTTTCAAATCGCCTATATTCCGCCGCATTAAGTTTAATTGAAACCGTTTTTTCGTTGGAAATCTTGTATTATTTTTGTGAAGATAGAAAAATATTAGGATCACAAAAATTTTTAGACGATTAATTAAAGTTTTGACTTTGTTCAGCTACTTTATTGTGGCTGACTGTACAATATGGAAAAAAAAAAATTGCGAAACTACCTAAGATGTAGTACCTACATAATACGCAATCATTTCTAATAGGGTCATTCGGGGCAACAGCACGCAGTGGGTAAAAGTTCGCATGGTCAATATCTCGGAACCTATTGAGGGGGCTCAGACACTTTTTCGGCTAGATCAGGTGCGCGTCAGGGACGATGTCAGAGCCAAAAGCTATTTTACCAAGCCTCACTTGTTTAGCGAAAAACGGTGATCAACGTGATTTTGTTGATTAGTTACCAACATTTTGTGCTGGGAAAAAAGTGTATGGCTAGACGGTGCATCAGTTTATAAAAATCTGTTAATTATGTTAAGTTTACATGATTATTATAGTATTTATTTTAGTCATTAATTCTGTCCTAGAAAATAAATGCGTCTCAATTATCGTGTGATTGTTTAAAATATTCCCTGTTTGGATAAGAGTACGACGTTAAAAGTACGCACCCTGTTATAACTTCATTACAATGATGGCACGGTTTTTTCTTCTTTAAGCTGCAATTAAGTCGAATATTATTTGTAAAGATTTTTAGACCTTATACAGAAAAAAAATATTTTCATTAAACACTCTGCGTAGTTTTACCCACATAAGGGGTCAATAGTACGAATTTCTCCCGATGCACTTAAACATGTATTGCAAAAAAACAGTGAAGCAATGTACAAAAACTCATTAAATAATGAAAGTAGAATAAATTTCCTTTACATAGAGTGTTAAAACGTTTTTCAAGACACTATATTTTTGACTGTGTAGACGATAGAAAAAAAAGTGCGTACTTTTAGGCCGAATGACCCTATAGGCTTTTATGCATTATATAAGATAAGTACCTACTTACTACCCACACTCTGTAAAATCCCAAAAATCTCCGTAAAAAGGCGCAAGTGCATTGATATTAGCATCGCTACAGCCTAAAGGCTAAAACAATTAACGTACTATTAAGGAGTTTTTTTTTTTTTATTCGCCCTGCCGGCTCACGAGACATTACGCGAGTCGGCTCTTTTGGCCACACCGGACTTTCGGGTGAACGCTTTAGGCGCTCGCAACCCTTGATTTAAGTAACCATGCTGAGGTCAACCCACTAACGGGTTACGAACCTCGGCTCAGGACGGTCACTGGGAGAGGATGAGACATCAACGATTAGTGGGGAAGGTTGGTGTTTAACCTAATCCTATACATTTAATTCGTCGGCACGCGGGCCGGAACTGTTACGAGGGTCGGGGGGGCGACGGGGAACGCGGCGAGGACGGAACTGCGGTCGTGTGGAGTGTAGGAGTTTTAGGAACTCGTTCTTACTGCGAATGGCCAGGCACCTAAAAATAATGGGTAAGACCGAAGACGCCTCGTGTCCAGAATGTGGAGAAGAAGAGACCAGCATCCAATTTTCTGGCAGAGTGCCCAATGTACTCTCTGCCAAGATGGGAGATACTGGGAACAGACAGACTAGAAGTAGCACAACTCCAAGAGGTAAAGCTAGGAGACATGATTAGGTTCAGCAGAGCAACAAAACGGTTTGTAGGAGTAGAAGGGGGCATACTGCAGGAGCACCAGTAAAACCAGTGCTTCAGGGTGGAGACTGTCACGAATAGCCAAGGAAAGGTAAGCGACGCTGTGTCAGACTGGGGGACGCCGCCTGGGGGGTGGGAGAGTATGTGGGCAGACTGGGCCTGGCAGCCTGTGTGGCCCTCACCGCATAGGCTGAGCGCTGCCCCCCTGTTGGCTCCTGCCGCAATGATCAATCAAGGTCAAAGTGGCGGGACCCTCAGTGGAGGGCGGTGCTGGGCAGAGATCGGCAACCTGGAAGGGAGCCACGATGCCTCCAAGGTCTAGCTGTGCCGCAGCCGAAACTCCCTATGAGGAATGCGGGAATGATACCTGCGAAGCGAACCGAACCAAAGCGAAAGTGGCAGCGCCACCCAAACTGGGACTAAGGGTGAAATAGTTCCAAGGAAGTGAACTGATCACCCGTCTGTGCGACTGCATACGTCCCCAATAGACATACATACATACTGCGAATGGCCAGAGTGATATCGTCCTCTGGATCGGTTAGGACTGAACGCGGCCGTCTCCTTTTGGCGCGGTCGAATGGAGTTTGGCGCGGTCGAATGGAGCATTAAGGAGTGACTGTAAAATATTATAGCAATCTGTTTAATAAATTGTGAGTGTCGTCTTAGCTACTTTATTACTATATAATAGGTACATAACGTGCCTTCGGGTTTGTTTTCATGTTATTTATGAAATGAGAGAAAGAAAACGAAAAAAGAAAATATCTTTATTTGGCTATTATGCCTGGACCAGCTAAATCACGAGTACCACGCATTTTATTTTTGAAATAATTAAGGCTTCCAAAGCTACCTTATGGAATCAATTAGCAAACTCTCAAGAGTCAAGACACAATCTCTCAATGGCAAGAGAATTAACTGAATAACTATCATAATAATTAGGATCTATATATATCACATAGCAGCTAAAATAAGTAGAGTTTTGTGTTTAATTCTTTTATGTTTTTATTGTATACAAATGATAAAATGGAATTTAAAAAAAAATGCTGTTTTTCTATTTATATTTTTTATCAATGCCTGATTGTATTTTTGAATGCTAGCAACACTAAAGATTAAGTGTCATTTTGCGCAATGGAGTGTTGGACGTGTCCGTAACAACAAAAAACACAACTTTTTATTTAATCGTAATGCTGTAGCACTTTAACAGTTATTCGAATCACTATTCGCGATTATGTTAAGTTCGTGTGATGTTTTGTTTAGTTTTAATTCTCAACTAAAAAATGGAAGAGGTAGGTTATTGTTGTCCATATTTATGTTGAATCACATACGCAACTCGTGTTTCCATTTCGCAATCATTTGTTTTAGGAACTTAACGAGCATGATTTGGAGGAGAAATTGTATGCTATGCTCCACCATGTTGACGAGACGCAGAGTAATGTGAAGGAAAAGAGCCAAAATGACGAACAAACACTGGAGAATGCTCCGCGGAGCACGGTCCGTCGCTATTGGCGCACGAGTGGCGACAACACCAAGGCCACCGCTCCTAAAGACGCTCAGCCCGCCCTCAAAATAGCCCCGAAGGATCCGCCAATCGTAAAACCCGCTACAAACACCACTGTACCCAAGGAAGAGCGCAATAAATCGACCCCCACCCCGCCCTCTACAAACCAATCCGCAATTCAGTTACCACCACAAAATGTAAAAAGTACCATTGAAATTGTAGATTCAGAGTTAGATAAACCTGTCATTCTAGAATCAAGTGATGAGGATGAAGTTATTGAAGTAGCATTACCCCCAAAACCAACAATCACTATCGAAAGTTCTGATGAGGATGAGTTGCAGATCATCAAAACCAATTCTCCAGCAAAATTACAAAACAAACTCCCTGAGCGATCAGTGTCAGCAAGTCCAGTGCCATCAGTAGTGTCTTCTGTCTCTGATGAGTTCATCCGAGGTGACTGCATAGCATTGAATATCTCCTCACGACGAACAGACAACCCCAGCTTTGACTTCAGCCTCCATGGCTCTGACCTACTTGACCAAAGTACTCCATTAAAAAAGAAAAAGAAAAAAAAGTCAAAAGAGGCACTGACATCAACTCCTATTGTGACGCAAAAATCTGATGCTGATGAATGTTTCGCCACACCAAAGAGTAAAGCTAAAAACAAAAAAAGAAAGTCCTATACCACATCAGAGAAAAGTGTCCCAAATGCAGATGTTTATGATTCAGACAGCAATCAATCTATAATTGAGACTAACAAGAGTGCAAGCTATGTTGTGTCAGAGAAAAGCTTGCCTAGTGCTGATGTATATGAATCTGATTCCAGCTACTCAGAAGTTGTCAAAGAGAAGAATATACCACAAACTAGCGACATTGTCAGTTCAGATAGTAACATATCCCTTGATAAGCCTCTCGAGGAGACACCTAAAACATCTGGAAAAAGCAAACAGTCTGATAATGCAGCCCCGGCAGTGCCGATAGTTGACTTGACACAAAATGACACTTATATTTCTCTAGACACCTCAGACATTTGTGAAAGCATTGTCATGGGCAACGTGACTGGCTTTCCAGAGTCTCAAAACTATGGAGACGAAAATGTACCACAAAATGACATTTCAAAATTTGTATCAACAAAAATTCCGCCTATACTAAACGAAGATTTAGACTTTGATAACTTGAAAGGAAAGAACAAAGTGTGTAAGAGACGACGATACTCTCTTACAACTCTACGTGCTGATATGGAGAAATTCTACAATGAGAGCTGGGGCGGAGAGAACTTCAACCACAGGGAAATACAAAAGAATATGTCACGTAAGTGTTACTATGTAGATATCAGTTTCTATTTCACAACAATTACACATTCCTTACCAATAATTGAGTGCATGTTACAAGATTCAATGTGTAGTTGACCATATCAAAAATTACGAAACACATTACTAGGGTATACATCCAAAATAATTCACTGCTCTATCTTAAATTACATGCATGTTTTTATAATTAATTTTTATAATACTGTTGTGTACTCAACAAAACATGTAATCTCAAACATTATGCTTTTGCAAATAATCTGTAATTACAATGCCATTCTTGCATTGGATAGTAATAATGAGATAGTTATTAACCATGGAGAATGTACAGAATATAACCATGGAGCATCTATTACAGTACAATATTACCAATAAACTCATAAGAAATAATTTTACTTTCAGGTGACAAAAGCTTATGGGCTATTGATCCTAAGGACAGAGTTCCAACATCTGCTAAACGGAGGGTGACGTAAGTATACTAAAACTAATAAATTGTAATTGTATTAAAGATTCATATCATAGTACTATATTTTAGAAATAACAGTCAATAATTATTATCTTGCTGACATCTGGTGTAAAATATTGAGACAATTTAGCAAGAATTTTGCAGATCATGCTCTAGCCAAATTTATACTATAATTGTTTATCTGCCTGTTAGAAATTAAATAGAAAATCTTGATAATGGAGATATGAGCAAAATATATTTTTAAGGAGGTTTTGCTCACAGCTTCCCCTGCGTGAATAGCTTTTCCCACTACAAAAAGTCAAACATAGTACGACACCAACGCCATATACTTAAAGAATCAGATTAAAAATATCCATTATTTCTCACGGGAGCAAATTGCCGGGATAAAAAGCCTATGTGTTAATCCAAGACATGACCTACCCGTGTGCCAAATTTCATCCAAATCTGTTTAGTTGTTTCTGCATTTACTTCTAACAAACATCCAAACATTTTCCCAAAGTTTTGCATTTTTAATATTAGCAAGATAAGATTTAGCAAATATCCATCTACAATTTATATCATTGTATCTCCACTAGACATAATCCTAATGTCATTCAACCCATGAGGATGAGCAAGCATATTTTCTTATGAATGGTACAATCATTACCTACTAAATTCTTGGTGCACATTTAATTTTATTTTTGATTGTCATATATTCATGTAAGTTTTATTTCTCGTCATAAAGGGGTAGTATTTAAACTCTCTTCCATACAGGACTCTCCATGCATCAATACCGCTTCATGAGCGCTATTTAAGTACACACTTTGAGTATCTACTTTGAAAACCATTGGTGCAAATTTTCTTCTAGACCCACTGGTGTAGACTTTAAATTATGGGTCAGTGTTATGAATTTTATAATTAAGTTCACACACACACACTCATGCCCGTTATTCCCGAAGGGGTAGGCAGAGGTACAACTAGTGCACCTACTTGTCGCCATGCGTATTCCGTTCCATGACGTGATAGAGAGCGATCCTATCGCCATATCGGGCACAAATTCCAGAATCCTTGCTGGTACTGAGTAGAAAAACCCAATATCACTTTGCCTGACCCGGGGATGGAACTTAGACCTCAGCATTGCAGTTGTACCGTAATACAACTAGGCCATCAAGACAGTCATAAAATTTACCGAGGCATATTTAAAGTTAATTTATTAAATGGATAAGGGCAAGTAGACAATGAGATAATATTCAAACAGCTGCTTTTGCATCGGCTCTTTGGTTTAGTGGCAGCTTATATGGTCTATGAACCTTCAGTTGGTTTAATTGGCCAAGACTACCTTGCAGGAAGGCTTGACATTCTTACCTTACACTTGGTGTTTATGTCCACCTAAACTACAAGCCGAACTTCGTTTTGGTTATCTTTTTTCACTGGTGGCAGAGGTCTCTCATTTTTTTTTTTTTTATGAAATGACTAGACGAGCATGCCGTTCGCGTGATAGTAAGCGATACGACCGCCCATAATCAGTAGTAACACCATAAGGCACCTTGAGTTACAACGTACTGTGTGGCATTCCACTGCACTCGTCATCCTGAATATAAGGGGGCGTCCATAAATTACGTGAGGTGTTTGAGGGGGGAGGGGGGTCGAGTCAAATCTCATCTAATCTTACGTTGGAGAGAGGGGGGGTCTCGGCAAATATCACGCAATTTTTTTTCTGATTGAAACAAAAAAAAATTATACTATTTTGGTCCATTTAATCCAGATTGTACATGCTTAAGATTTATTCTTAAGCGTAATCGTAATACGATTAAGATCATTTACTAATTCGTTCGAAAGAAAATAATTTCAGTTTCAGCAAATTTGTTTTTTTCTTTTTACAATAACAATCCAACGCGTTTACGTAAGAAACTCACATTTTGAAAAATCTCACGTGAGATTGGGGGATGGGGGAGGGGGTTGAATAAAATCTCACGACATCTTACCAGGGGGGGAGGGAGGGGCAGAAAATAAAAAAAAACACCTCACGTAATTTATGGACGCCCCCTAAGATGTTAAGTCTCATTATGTCCAGCAGTTACACTGGCTACAATATCCTTTCAACCTAAACAGAACAGTGCATGCACACTGCTGCTTGGCGGTAGAAATAGACATTGCGGTGGTACCCACCCAGACGGACTCTTACATATGAGAGACCTACCACCAGTACGTAAGAGATATGTAAGATTCCGTCTGGGTAGGTACCACCGCAATGTCTATTTCTGCCGCCAAGCAGCCGTGTGCATGGACTGTTGTTTTTCGGTTTGAAGGACATTGTAGCCAGTGTAACTACTCGTCTCGTCGTTCAAGGCAATAAAAAAATACTCGTTTTTAAACATTGAAGGGACCATTTAATCTGGTCGCTATATCTAATATTCAATAGTTTTTTATAAACTATGCTCTTTTTCTATTTGCCGGGCCCTTGCGATTCAGTCGTTTCAACCGATGTCACTTTATACGGTTTTCTACTGTAGTTTTAAGATAGCTCTTATCTTAAATATAAAACTATTTTTTTGTTGATAACATTCTGAACTCATTATAAAAAACATAAACGGGGCTGTCCCTTTACCACATAATTATGGTCCACTATTCAATAGTGTTGTGGATGTTATCAAAATAGCGTATAAAATACCAGTTTGTGAATAACGGTTATTATTTTCAGATGCAACTATTGCAACCGTCCCGGCCACCGCGACGACACGTGCCGGATGAAGCCGCCTGTGTGCTACATGTGCGGCCACACTGGACATTTCGAAACGCGCTGCCCTCGAAAGATCTGTGTCAATGTACGTGCTGTATTATTATTATTTATGGCCAGTTCATTCGATTGTCAGTAATAGTCAAATTTACTATTACTTTTGCATGAATTACGCCGTTTATTTTATGGCACCTGTAATGGTTTTAACTTTAGTAACTACTCTATTAATGTTTAATTACTACAAAAGTGAAAAAAAGATTATAAATTTAAACTTAATTTAGTATTAATTGCTACTGTTATTATTACTTTGTTATAAGTTATTTTTTTGCAGTGCGGTTCACCAAACCACATGTACTCGACAATGTGCCGCAATTGCTGTTCATGGGGCACCATCCGTTGCAACGAATGCGGCCAGCACGGTCACCCGGCCTCGCACTGTCCTGATGTATGGCGCCGATATCATAACACCGTGAGTTCCTGTTTATCATCTTTTATAATAAAATATTGTACACCAAATATACTATAGTCCTTCATCTTCCACCTGTCCTTAACTTTTTCAACCATCTTGCAAAAACTATTTGGCTTAGTTTTTACTTCCGGCCGCCTAACAGACCTCAATCCTGTAAGACGGACATAATATAATATTAAAATCATATTATATTAAATTGCTGAGATGATCATACATATTTTTATATTCTACAGATTGACCTCAACGTACCACTGGAAAAGTGTACTCAGACCAGGAAACACTTCCAGTTGTACTGCAGCGGTTGCACTCGCCGTGGCCACTTGATTCACACGTGCCGAAGCACCCTGCCTTTCTCGGGCCTGCCCATAAACTCACCATACGTATACCTGTACAGACCTGTGTATTCATCATCGCCACAAGATGTACAGAGCTCAAATGAATCTAATAACTCGAGGAATGCTAAAGCATTAAATAACAGCGCCCAAGATTCTCCTATGTCCCCAGCAAATAATCCACGGTTAGAACGCAACAAGCGACAGTCCAAATCTCCGACAGTCCACGAGAGCCATGTCAATAAGAAGAGAAACCTATCAGTTACGGATGAAGTTGACCTCAAACGTAGCACGAAGAGCCCCGTTAACAACAATTCTCAAAGGAAAACATCTTTCAGTAGTGATGACAACAATAAGAGTAAAAAAGAAATAAATAAAACACCCACTGTTAATTCTTCAAAAACAGTATCTACTGGCCATAAAGCTCTCGATTTCATTGCTGTTGGATCTACAAACTTTGATAAAAGGGGGCATATTATCCAAGACAACGAAGTATCCGACACGAGTGATGTCGTTACTTCGGCTCGGATTTACGTTACCAATGAAATTATCAACAATTTGAAGTCGAAAGAAGGCGAAGTATGGTTAAATGAAATCATGGCCAAACATAATGTTATTGTGGAATGCGTTGAAACGAACTCATTTTTGAGTATCAAGGGAAAATTTGGCGATCAGGAAGCATTTCAAACCGCATTACGTGAATGGTCAAACATACAAAACGAGGAAACGACTCCCCATAACGACTCGAATGTATCAAATGAAAGCAAAAACGATCAATGCGATTTAAGTCTTATCCCGAAAAACAGAAACAATCTCTTACGACAGCTAAGTAAAGCTTTGAACTCTTTGAAAGATGACATAGGAGATCCAAAAGATCTGTACAAGGAGTTGACTTTTTTCCAAAATCGGCACCAACAACTTTTGAAGCAAAAGACTGTCAGTCCAAAGCAAGTGTCGAACAACAGATGCAATATAAACTTAATGCTCAAAAAACTAAACATGGTTCTTCTCGGCCAAGCTGGTCTTGCAGAGGGATCCCAGCATCTGTCAGAATTATATTTATTTCATGAGCAGCTTATGAATTCTACGCAGAAATTCATACCACCAGAATTACGTAAAGAAATTGGACATCATTACTATAACATATTCGCTGCCATACCGCGAGACGACTATGTTGAACTATTAAAGAAATTCTACCAAACTTCGACGGCTTTTAAAAGGAAGAAGAAGGAGCGCTCGTTCAACCTCAATCCGAAAATAAACAGATTCAATAAATCAATAAACAGCATTCCACATCAACAGATGCATGCGAATGTTGAGAAGCCAACTAAATTTGGCGATAACGGCGCCAGCAACAATATGAGACAGAAATTAGTATTCTATCATCAAAGACTACTGAAGACGCGGCCAAACGGAGCAGTTCTCAAGAAGACACGGGTAGACCTAGTGAAGAAACTGCACTCATTCATTGCGTCTATGTTCAAAAATGAGAAGGTGTCTTCGAAGACAATGAAAAAGATGAGGAAGGCTCAAGAACAGGCACAGTCGTTCTTGACAAATGTATAAAATAATATTTAGGGAATAATGTTTTATGTATGCGCCGCCCAGGCGGAGGAAATGGTGGCGCACCCCGGCAGTATTTTTTCGTGTTTAATCCCAATATCTTTGCGGGATTGATTTATACTCGTCTTTAATTGCCGGTTTGATGTGTAATGGCACTTGAATGTGCATGAAGTTAATAAAACTTCTTAGTGTAAAGCATAACCTGAGTTTTTTTACCACCTCCACTTATACCTTATTTAAAAAAATAAATTGAACAAGCAGGAATACCTCCCTAATAGCACTCCTGAATTTGCAGTTTATTTAAATGTAGGTGTTGCTTACGGCTCAGGCAGCGTGAAAGACCCCGGAATAAAAGAATCACTATACATACAGTACATATTATGGGGATAGGTTCGCACCCTATCGCATCATGGGATGAAATAAATAAATTTTATGTTATATCTGAGGTCGCGGCCGGGGGCCCGTGGCATTTTGCCACCTCTGCCACCCTATAGTTACGCCACTGACTATGCCACTCAGGCACGATATGACGATAAGCTTGTTATAACAATGTCATGGGATGGAATACACGGTGAAAAATGGGTGCACTAGTGGGTCCTCTGCCTACCTAAAAAAAACTCAGACTGTACTACTACTACGTTACTGGTGGTAGGTCTCTCAAATGTAAGAGTCCGTCTGGGTGGGTACCACCGCAATGTCTATTTCTACCGCCAAGCAGCAGTGTGCATGCACTGTTGTGCTTCGGTTTGAACGGCATTATAGCCAGTGTAACTACTGGAAATAAGGAAACTTAACATCTTATGACTCAGGATGACGAGCGCAGTGGAATGCCACACAGTGCTTTGTAACTCACGGTGCTGGATGGTGTTGCTACTGTTTATGGGTGGTCGTATCGCTTACCATCAGGCGAACGGCATGCTCGTCTCGTCATTCAAGGCAATAAAAAAAACTAGCGTGAGTTTTTTTTTCAAAGAATTAAAAAAAACGTCACATTCTATTACGTTCAGAATTCAACGTTTGCAAAGAAAAAGCTTCCATTTATTGTAATAAAGTGTTTATTAGGTCATTTCACATTTGTAGTTAAAAGGTTTATAAAAAGTTATTCCGACAAAAACTATCTAAGTATTACAGCATTTTAGAATCTTGATAAAATATAGCATAGTTGAGTAATAAATAACTAAAAAGTAACTACGTTAGCAAATAATTATTTTTCTTGAAAAGTAAACTTCTGCTTTATTTCTATCCGTAATTCATCATTCGGTTATCTATGATTGTGATACAATAAGTATAATTAGAAACTATTGAAAATAGTGGTCACATTACTAAAACATCGGTCAGGGTAGAGATTTTTGAATTTTCTATAAAAAGACTAAATCGAGAACGATGATAGGTAGGGCACTCATTATTTTTATTATTCGTGCCGTTTGAGTAATGTGTTCCTCCTGATGCGTTTTTATCGTCACATTCTTGGACACTGTATACATTATTAATGGCAAAGTAGCTATGTCTGTCTGTTACACATACGACTGCTTTTGGTAGTACTATCCAAATATATATATAAAGTATTTTGGTTAGAATTTTGAGCCCGTTTTTGGCCACGTCCTTTGTGCAAAAATTATAATCGCCGAATTATCGTTACCGGTTATTCGCAAAATAACGGTTTTGTAACTTATATATACAACTATATCAACAGTTACTTTGTAAAGAACAGCACTAGTCGCATACGTCATCAGTCAAACTGCAAACATAACGTCATTATTTCTGATAAATTGATAAGCTCAGTACTTGTTGATTTGTTAAAAAAAATCTATTAAATCAATAACAAAACAAAACTGGTGGACTGTGGAGTGTACGACTTGAAATGAAGGCGTATATGTGCACTCCGCTACGTGTGTTCAAAATATTAGTGTTAACCAATTGTATACATTTTATTTATGGCCAAAGAGTAAGTAATTGTATTCATAATTTCAAGTTATCTTTTAACTTAGATTTTGCCGCATGTAAATTGACTTTTTACTTCACATGATACGTAAATGTGTAATGGAGATGTACGCTTTTTGTATGGGTGCTGGGCCTCAAAACCTAACTAACAAAGCTCAAACTTTAGGGATAATAAAGGGGCAAACTATGGATCTTGGATACATTATAAAAAATATTGTTAGATCCCTCCTTTTATAACTGACTATTTTTGAAAACATTCATATTGAGTGTATTTTAAGCAAAATAAAATTACATAAATCTCAAAATCGTCAAGGTCTTTAAAATTAATCGATTTATTGTAAAAGGCTGGTTTTTAGAAGTTCTATCCAAATATATATAAACTGTCTTGGTTAGAAATTTAGGCCCGTTTTTGGACATGTTCTTTGGTATTTAACTTGTGGTTAGTCTAGAGGCCAAGTTTAAAAAGTTTTCTATCTTGATTCTAAAAAATTATATTGAAATATGGGCCAAACAATGTGAGGTATGCAATAACTATGCCGGAATTAGCCCACCGGACCTTAATGCAACTATAATTATTCTTCTTGTAAAATTTAATATTTAAATTATAAGACCTTGAAAACCTTTCGAAAGTAATATGGTAAATCGAACCTAATTTTAATATCAATGAGAAATATTATTAAACAAGCATGCATAATATAATATTGCAAAAAATTAACTATTCCATTATAGTTTGTACTCTAGGTAAATAAATGTTGTTTTTTCTATACTAATATTATAAAGAAGAAAGATTTGATTGTTTGTTTGTTTGTAATTGATAAAGTCAAAAACTACTGGACCGATTTTGAAAATTCTTTCACTAATAGGAAGCTACATTACTGCTGAGTGCTATAGGCTACTTTTTATCCCGTGAAAACTTTAACATGCGGGCGGAGCCGTGAGCAAAAATCTAGTATATCCATACTAATATTATAAAGCTGAAGAGTTTGTTTGTTTGTTTGAACGCGCTAATCTCAGGAACTACTGGACCGATTTTGAATATTCTTTCACTAATAGGAAGCTACATTACTCCTGAGTGCTATAGGCTTTTTATCCCGGAAAATCTTTTCCACGCAGGCGGAGCCGTGCGCAATGCTAGTTATAAAATATTTTGGTGGCCAGTTTACAGATGAGAACTACTACCCAGTCGGCTTCTATGATAATCAGCAAAGGCAGTATGAGATGATAAAGACTGCATTAGAAAAATTGGAAAATGGTAAGTAAAGTTTAATCTGTGTTAATTATTTCGCTGAGTTTCTAATTAGCAGTAATTGTTAATTACAGCAACTACTGATTACCATTACAGCAAGCTACATTGTTTCTAAGTAAATATTCATTCTTTATAGAATGTTCTGTTTTTTTAACACATGCATGTGGCCACATGTGCCAGTTGTATAAACTAAAAAATACATACGGAAAAGCAAGCCACAAGACTGTAAAATTCATTGTTTTAATGCTGTAGCTGAAATGCTAAAATTTGTAAAAGGTTGTGCAATAAAAAAAACCTTTGGAGTAATTTCTGTTCTAGACCCAATAATAATTACCACCATTCCCTAAATATGCTAAGGACTATCTCAATGTCAGTTATATTATGCTGGTATTCTATACCTATTACCTTAGCATAATAATAATCCCTTCCTAGCCGATTTCGGCCACGGCGGCCAATCTCAACGGAGATCAGCCAGGTAGATATTATAGTGCACAAGTGTGTGCGCAATACGCAAGTGCACGCACTATTCCTTCACTCTCATAGTCCGGTGAGACGGAAATCCGACATGACCGGAGAGAGATCAGGCGCAGGACCAACGGCTTTACGTGCTTTCCGAGGCACGGGGGTATCACACCACCAACTTCCTGACTCCGAGCTGCGACTGAGTAATTTTTAAGATGGAAAAACCCAGTCACAATGTTTTTGGCCCGACCCAGGATTCGAACCCAGGACCTCAGCGCGCAAATCGTACTCGTAACGCGTACGCAATACAACTATGCCACCGAGGCAGTCAACCTTAGCATAAATGACCCCCAAGTAGCTTTCAATCATTGAAAACCCCAACACATTTATTGATGCCCCTTTGCTATAAGTTACCCCATGGTTACAATGGTCAATGAGATTAAAATGCTACTCTAAACCTTTATTAGCCATACATTTACACCTATTATGTTGTTGATGCCCCTATGACCTATGCTATAATGTACCCCATAATTTTACTGGTGGTAGGTCTCTCATTATGTAAGAGGCCGTCTGGGTGGGTACCACCGCAATGTCTATTTCTACCGCCAAGCAACAGTGCATGCACTGTTGTGTTTCGGTTTGAGGGACATTGTAGCCAGTGTAACTACTGGACATAATGAGACTTAACATCTCATGTCTCAGGATGACGAGCGCAGTGGAATGCCACACAGTACTTTGTAAGACAAGTTGCTGGATGGTGTTGCTACTGTTTATGGGTGGTCGTATCGCTTACCATCAGGCGAACGGCATGCTCGTCTCGTCATTCTATGCTATAAAAAAAAAAAAAAAAAAAAAAAAAAATTAAAGAAGTCAATGACTATAAATACTTTTCTGAATGTCTATTAGAAATTCCTATTTGGTACCCCTGTGCAATGATTTACCCCATTATAACAGAGTTCAGTGTGATTGCTTAAGATCAATAATCAACCAACCTTTTCCTCCCAGGAAGTCTACATGCATCCATAAGTTCCTTTGTATTCTATATGGTTAATTATTGACCTGTGTGTTAATCCACTACACATCATGTATACTATTTGCATGCTTATTTCTGTTATCTTTATATATACACGATCATATATATTATATCCTATTACTGATCTACACACTGCCTCTAACCATATTTATATTCTTATTTGTAGTAATTATAATATTGCTATATATATATATTCAGTTCACTTAAAAATCTTTTTAATGAACTCGTCACAAGGTATTCAAAAACCGTAATATTTAAATTAAATTTTAAACCCTTTTTAATGATGTCATTGTCAGCTGCTAACAAAGTTCGGTCAAAAAAGTGAATCTCAAATAATAAATGACCTTGATAATGTTAGTGCTGGAATATCTCAACAGTGTGATCCAGAATCGTGTAAATCTATAGTAACTTCTACATTGGGCGTTAGCACATTCAAAATACTGACACAAAATATTAGGAGTATAAAAAGAAACTTCACTGCTTTTGAAGTGTTACTAGCAAGATTAAATATGCACTGTGAAGTATATATTTTAACTGAGACATGGAATAAAAGTAATTCGTCAATCCCAAATATGTCCAATTACGACATGAAATCGACTACCTATAACACAAACCAAAACGACGGCATTGTCGTTTATACTAAGAATAGCTTTAACTGCACAATTGAGGAACCAGTTTTTAACGATGCTAGTTGTCTTTTAATTAAAACAAATCCTGATTGCCTCATAATTGCTCTTTATAGATCACCAGCCAAAAGAACTATCTTTTCCTTCATTGATTCATTAGACAATCTACTCTCACTACACAAACATTACAAAAATATCGTTATAATTGGCGACATAAACATAGATATTAAGCTAAACTCGGTAGATCAGAACGCTCATGTCTATCTAAACCTACTTGCTTCATACGGTTTCATAGCAAGCCATAATTATCCTACTAGATGCGCTAACTGTCTTGATCACGCTATGGTTAAGTCTAAAACATCGATAGTGTCCTTAGTGCTAAATTCCCCTCTTACAGATCACTCAGCAGTTATTTTATGCCTAGATCTAGCTACTCAAAATGAGCATTACAATACAAATAAACGTACCTCTGTTACATATAAAATCAATTACGAAAACATTCTCTCTGACTTAAACGCAACCAGTTTCGACAGGATACTTAAGTCTCATGATGCAAATTGGGCTACTCAACAACTGATAGACCTTCTCTCGAATTTTTTGGCGAAGCACACTATAAAGATCTTAGTCCCTCGTAGATCCTGTTGTATTAAACCCTGGATTACACCAGGATTATTACGCTGCATCAAAAATAGAGATAGAATGCATCTTAGCTGTAGAAAACAACCAAACAATGAAATAGTCACCATAACATACAACAGGTATAAAAACTTTTGTAATGACATGCTTAAAAGATTAAAAAGAAATTATGAACGAAATGAACTAAAAAAGCACTCCAATAATCCTAAAGTCATGGGATACTATAAAAGCCATTGTATATACTAAAAAGAGAAAAGTATTACCTAATGAACTACTCAAAACTGATGTCACCCCACAAAAGTCTATCGAATATGTAAATCAATATTTTGCCAACCTAGGGGAAATCTATGCTAACAAGATTCTGAACGATAACAATACTGATGATGTTAAAGGTCAAGCTAGAATTAAAACACCCCATACTCTGAATTCTATGGCCATGTTAGAAGCTGACGATGAGGAAATCGAAACTATTATTTTGGGCCTTAAACATGATTGTGCTATTGGTTGGGACGGTATATCCAATACACTTTTAAAAAAGTGTAGAAAGTATCTTGTACCAATTATAACTCATATAACTAATCTATCTATAAGTACTGGTGTTTTTCCACAGATATTAAAAATCGCTATAATTCATCCTATCCACAAGAGTGGACCAAAAGACTGTGTTCATAACTATCGTCCGATCTCGGTTCTACCAGCCCTCTCTAAAATTCTCGAGAAGGTGATAAACAAGCGCCTATTGTCATTTTTAGATAAGTATAACGTCATATCACCTAACCAATATGGTTTCAGGGCTGGTAAATCTACTGTTGACGCCGTTACTGGGTTAACGAACTATATTGCTCACAACCTAGATATTAAAAATAAATGTATAGGTATATTCTTGGATTTGGCCAAAGCCTTCGATACGGTCTCTGCTCCACAGCTTCTAAAGAAGATGGATAAAATTGGGATACGCGGAAAAGCTCTCACACTATTTGAAAGTTATCTTACCCATAGGGTACAAAGAGTTAAAATAGGTGATACAATGAGCCATGACGCTCTTGTTCCATATGGTGTGCCACAAGGAAGTGTTCTTGGTCCTAGCCTCTTCTTGATCTACATAAATGACTTGTGTAATTTAAAACTAAATAATTGTAACATATTCTCTTTTGCTGACGACACAGCATTAGTTTTCTATGATCGAACTTGGGAAGAGGTTAGGACCAAGGCTGAATGTGGTTTGCGTCACACAATGTTATGGCTTCGCAGAAATTTACTAACACTCAACACTACAAAAACAAAATATGTAACCTTTGGCATCTACCGTAACCAAATTCCCGAAATTGGTTTCACTGTTAAGGCACACTCATGCGATAATAATCTTCTTACAGCTGACACTACATGTGAATGTTCTGTCTTGGAAAGAGCTATTGTAGTTAAATATCTTGGAGTAATGCTAGACCAAACTCTTACGTGGATTCCACAAATTGATAAGATAACTGAAAGGACCCGTAAACTGATATTTATATTCAAAACGTTACGTCATGTCGCAGATCCGAAGCTCCTTAAAACAATTTACTATGCCATGGCACAATCTATATTTTGCTATTGTGTGAGAGTTTGGGGAGGTGCAAAAAAATCTCATTTAATCAAAGTAGAAAGAGCGCAACGAGCTCTACTTAAAGTAATGAACTTTAAACGTTTTAGATTCCCCACCGAGCAATTATATTCCCTATGTGATGTACTCACAGTAAGATCATTGTTCATTATTGATATCATTCTTGACCAACACAAAAATATCTTTTATGAACCCAATCAACCCAAAAAGCGAAGATATAGCAAAGTTTGTCCTACTATTTCCCATAGAACCATCTTTATTCGCAAATTTCCATGTTTTCTTGGTCCATTTTTATACAATCAAGTCAACCATCATCTAAACATATATCCGCTTAATAAAAATGACTGTAAAGCAAAATTAACGGTTTGGCTAAAAACGAAGTCTTATGACTACATTGAACATTTATTCACGACAATTAAATGAACTGAGTACGGAAAAAAAAAGAAAAAATTGATTTAATTTTAAATTTTTTAAATATATATATATATATATATTTATGTTGTTATATATGTGTGTATGTATACTTGATATATATATATATATATATATATGTGTGTATGTATACTTGATATATATATATATATATATATATATATATATATATATATATATAAGATCTATTTTTTAATGAGTTGGATAGCACAGTCAATCAAACACAATTGGGTTTCTCTGTAATTAAAGATTTATTCTAGTTAATTTACATGTATGTTTCACATAAATAACTAAATATTTGGTAAATATACTTTACCTGTAATTAAAGAAACGACATTTAATGTTACGAATTACGGTGCCGATTCCAAATCACAATTAGCTTTTTACGATACAAAATTATTTAATAAATTGAATATTCGTTGACAGCTAGATGATTCATAATTATTTCATCCGTTTATGGCTAACGTCAAACCGCTAGAATAGAGGTTTGATATTCACACTAAAGAAAATTATATTTTTCTTTACATCTCCCCCTCCCAGAGAAGATAAAACAACATAACATTAGGGTTCTTCAAACACGGGGGCTGGAGTTAATTTCGAAATGTGGAAAAAGTTTGACTGTGATTTCTTATGACCAGTGTTTATCTTGTAAATAGAGTTTGATATTTTTTCCACGATTCGGTAGGGTCCGATTCTCAGTTCATCGAGCTTTTTCCTATTTAGTTTGTTTCCATTGTCCACAAAAACGTTATCACCAACTTTAAAGTCTACATGTCTTCGATTTTTATCATAAATTGACTTATTATAATTATGTGATATTATTGTATTTTCCATAGCCTTTTTCCTGTCTTGGATCAAATCACATTTGTTTTTTTTTATTTTTAGCTCATTTGGCAAAATCGTGACATCTGTACCTTTTAGTAGATATTTTGGAGCATATCCAGTGACAGAGTGCTCCGTTTCATTATACTTTTGTACACAATTTTGTGCTATGGTTGTCCATGCCATCTTTGTGTCTTTTTGGTTAATCATGCATCTGATTTTATTAACCAACGTTTGATTCAATCTTTCATTTAAGCCATTTGAGAAAGGCGAGTTTACTGCTGTAAAAATTATTGGTATATTTTGTTCATCCAAAAATCTTTTGAATTCTCTAGAATTGATACCTGGGTACTGGTCTGAGAGAATCATGCCAATGTCGTCAGTTTCTGCACATTTTTTCACTAGTTTGATGAAGTCATTTGCATTTTGAGTACTTGACGTCAAAATATATGCGTACCTAGTGAAATGATCTGATAACAGGTGCAAGTACTTCTTTGTTGACCTTGAACCCCCAAAACCTCCAATGGTATCAATGGAACAAATCTCAAAAGGTTTTGTGGCGGGACCCAAGTGGGACATCAATCCACATTTATTTTGTCCTCTTGATTTGTTCTTTATACATACTATACAACTTTCACAGATTTTTTTTATATTTTTTGACATGTTTTCTGCTGTATACAATGAGCTGATCATTCTTTGCATTTGTTTATTTCCTATATGACCTAGGTCTATATGTACTTTTTTTATGAATTCTATACTGAATTTTTCTGATAAAATTATTTTTTCTTTTTTATTTACTTTTTTATAATAAACATTGGCTTTTGATATTAATTTGTCTTTTGTGAACTGTACCTTCTCATTTTTTCCTTGATCTTTTAAAATATCTTCTAGTTTTATCATGTTTACTACTTTT
Source organism: Sphinx pinastri (assembly GCA_947568825.1). NCBI lineage: Eukaryota > Metazoa > Arthropoda > Insecta > Lepidoptera > Sphingidae > Sphinx > Sphinx pinastri. The sequence continues at coordinate 3,223,720 of OX387617.1, forward strand.
AATTGATCATCCAAGTTTTCATGCGGCTCCAGGACTGGGTTTCTACTTAGACAATCAGCTTCGATGTTGTATCTTCCTGGAGAGTATTTAATTTGGAAATCATATTGTGATAGGTAGTATGTTAGATCTCCTAATTCTTCATCCGTTTTTGACTTTATATTCATATTTTCTAACGGCTTGTGGTCCGAGAAAACCGTAAATTTCCTACCTAACAAAAGATGCTGCCAATACTTAACAAATTCTTTAATCGCTAAGCATTCGAGATATATGGCTTTCTTCCTTTTTTGTGTTTCATTCAATTTTTTTGAAAAGTATGCTACCGGTTTCTCTTCATTGTTTTCTTGTGGCTGTTTTAAGATCGCTCCGACTCCTAGTATACTGGCATCTGTATATATGTGAATAGGCAAGTTTGGATTAAAAATAGTCAATATGGGTTTAGAACATAATGATTGTTTCATTTCATCAAATGCCTCCTGGCATGCCTTCGTCCAGTTAAAGGGTATTCCTTTTCTCAAAAGGTTATGCAGTGGTTCTAATTTTATTGCTATTTTTGGGACATACTTGTGATAAAAGTTTATTTTTCCCAAGAATTGTCTCACGTTCTTTTGTGTTTTCGGAATAGGGAAGTTTTTTATCGATATTAGATTGTCGTTCATAGGTCTAACCGAATTATTCTGTATTATGTGACCCAGGTATTTAACTGAATCAGCTGCAAATGTACATTTAGAAAATTTTAGTCTGAAACCCTCACTTCTAATTGCTTGAAATAACTGTTTTAGATGACCGACATGATCTGAGAAAGATTTTGAAAATAATAAGATGTCATCAATGTAACATACTGTGAACTCTCCGAGCTTGTGTTTCCTTATTATGTTACACATTATTCTCTGAAATATAGCCGGTGAGGTTTTTAGGCCGAATGGCAAACAAGTCCATTGAAAATGGCCCTCTTGTGTGACAAACGCAGTTTTGTATCTGTCTGAAATACGCAGAGGTATTGACCAAAATGCTGAATTCAGGTCCAGTGTTGAGAAAAACTTGCAATCTATTGTTTTGATAATTAGGTCCTCAATAAGTGGAAATGGCTGTGATTGTGGCACAACAATCTTATTTAGGTCCCGAAAGTCTACACACAATCTTGATTTTTTATTTTCATCTCTTTTGTAAGCTAGTGTAACCGGGGCTGCAAACGGACTATATGATTCTTCTATTATATTTTTTTCTAATAATTTTGCGATCTGGTTTTCAATCTCCTTCTTATCTACAATTGTGCAACGATATGGCCTTTTACTGCAATATTTTTCTACTAACAGATCAATGTGTGCTTCATAATCTCTTACAGTTCCGATGTCATATTTGTCCTTCGCAAATACAGATTTATTTTCCAATATTAAGTCATCAATCACTGCCTGTTCTTGATAGTTTAGATGATTTATCCAAATTTTGAAGGTCTCGTCACTGAAGTTCTCGTTGAAGTTTATTAAATTGTCAGATTTTATTTCCTTAGAAATTTCAATATCTGATTCATTTGTTTCCTTAGAAACTATTTCACTTCTTTGTCTAGGAACTTTCTGACTGATCTCTAAATCTTCATTTTGAATTAAATAAAACTTCTTTATACAATCCAGTCCAATTAAAAAATCATAATCAAAATTTTCTTTGTCTATTACAAAAACATTCATTTTTTCCTCAACGTTAAAAATGGTTATGTCAAGTGTTATTATGCCCTTTGCCTTTTTAACGCCATTAATAGTTTTTAAATTAGTATTGTTACTATAAATCAGTTCCTTATTGTTTATCGTTAACAGCCTTGAATTTATCAATGACACATTGGAGCCTGAATCATATATTCCAAATACTTCAACTTTTTTATTCAATACTAATTTTACTTTAATTAATGGCGGCACTATTAGTTTTTTTGATCTATACATTGGAGTTCACATTCCAATTCTGAATTGTTGATCATCCTTATTTGTTTTTTATCATTTCCTTCTTCACTATTTAATTTTGTTTTGAACCAACAGGAGTTTTCTGGATGATAGCGCACACCTTTGTTCAACTTTTCACAAATACTACATCTTTCTTTCGATGGCTTAGTATCATCTTTCTTTTTGATAAATTTCTTCTTTGTAACGAAATGTTCTAAGTTGCCAAGTTCATTAAATAAGTCTTTTGTGTGAAAAATTTCCTCTTTGTTTATTCTATTTGTTATTAAATCTGGTAAGCCGGCAGCAATTATATCAATTAGGGTACCTTGATCAATTGTTTTTCTTACTTGTAGTAGTAGTTTTTCTTTTTTGATAGCATATTCTAATAAAGATCCTGTTTGATACTTGAAAGATAAAGCATACTTGCTAGTGGACCAACCTTTATTTCCATACGATTGCAAAAAATTTGATTTCCATTCTGACCACTCTGATTGTAAACTAAATTTGATCATCATGGAAGAATACCAGTCAGTGCATGATTTTTCCAGAAATAATCTGAGGATTTCAATTTTATCTTCATCTTTTACTAAATCAAACCTTGCACATTCTTTTTCAAATACTTCTATCCAGTAATATGTATTAAATTTTTCAATCACAAACCTTTCAGCTAACTTTTTAATACTTTGTTTTTCTTGTTTCTTTTGACTTTCAATAATTTTTTCTAAACTTTCACTATGGGATCTTCAGTGATATTTTTATTAATGATTGACAATTGTTCTGGGGTAATTTCCTCAAGGAATTGATCCTGAAAAATCATATTACTATCCTCATCGAAGTATGTTTGTAATATACCCTCTGTCACTTTTATCCATACACTTCTAGTTTGATGTCTTTTTTTTAATGTATTTTTCAGTGTGACAAAAGTTTTAGAGGTTTGGATATGTTTGTGAAGTGCAACTGCTTGATGCTCCTCAGGAATCAGGAAAACCTTGTCATCCTGTGTGATAATCGAGGTTATGGCAATATAGTTTGACTTTCCGTCAACTGATGGTTTTGATAGAAATGTAAATTTCAACTTTTCCATTTTCTGACAATAAATGTCGTTTTATAAGATCTATTTTTTAATGAGTTGGACAGCACAGTCAATCAAACACAATTGGGTTTCTCTGTAATTAAAGATTTATTCTAGTTAATTTACATGTATGTTTCACATAAATAACTAAATATTTGGTAAATATAATTTACCTGTAATTAAAGAAACGACATTTAATGTTACGAATTACGGTGCCGATTCCAAATCACAATTAGCTTTTTACGATACAAAATTATTTAATAAATTGAATATTCGTTGACAGCTAGATGATTCATAATTATTTCATCCGTTTATGGCTAACGTCAAACCGCTAGAATAGAGGTTTGATATTCACACTAAAGAAAATTATATTTTTCTTTACATATATATATATATATATATATATATATATATATATTATATATAAGTACTATATTAATGTATTTATTTTGTCAATAGTATAATAAAATATAAATACATACAAAATTATATAGTTACACTATCACTACTATTATAAATACCTACCTATAAAGGTTAATTCTCTATTTTTGTTCCCTTTCCGTAATTAATCATAGTGTGTTCCATATAATAGACAGGAAGTTTCTAATATCTGAGATACAGGCTAGGCCTAGTTTAGATATTAGTAATATATTAATTTAACAATATACACTATCAGTATTATAAGAAAAGAAAAAAAAAAAAAAAAAACGTCATGAAACATGTTATGAGTATTTAACTAAGTCGAGAAGTTCGCAGTTTTAGTGTAATAACTCATTGTTATTGTCGTAAATTTGAGTTCTACCTGCACTTTTATAAAAAATATTATAGTTAAGTCCAATAATATGTTATTTTGTTATTTTGTTTAGTTCTGTTAGTAGTATATTTTTGTTGAAGCAATAAAGATTATTATTATTTATTATTATTATGTATGTATCAGGCTAAATATAAAATAACAGCAGTTTATTAGTAAAAAACATCTTGTAGTATCAGTATCTTGATTTTCGCATTTATAATATTAGATTCCAAACAGTAGTTCTCTCGTGATCCACTAACAATAGGCCAATAGACTCTTTATGCTACTGTTTCAGCCTTAAAAGTACACTTAAGATTCTTAGATAAAATATGATTCAGTTTAAAATCCATTTATTACTAGAGAGATAACATTGTCGTATTCATTTATGAAACAGAATTGATATACCACAATTAAAGCCAATATATGCCTTATGTCATTGGTAATAACTAACAGAAATTACAGTTGACATTTCATTTTTGCCATTTGCGTACAGTTCGTGCTATTTACTAAATAATTGTGCTAATTAATAGTACAAATTTGTCAAAACCTGTAGAAAAAAAAATGATAAATATATAGAAATTAAAATAAATTCAAAGTGTTAGAACATTGAAGTGAAATTTTAGTTTAGATACCTACATGTTAATGCAGGTCACAAGATAGGTCCCGCCCTGTGGATTGGGGGCGTTTGGAGAATTCCACCACGGTATCCCCTGCCTGTCGTAAAAGGCGACTAATAGGGGCCACCGGGGGTCGCCGGCGGGCGGCAGGGGGCTGTCCGTCCTTAGTTTTGTGTGTTTAAGCACATCGATGTGACCCCCGTGATGGACGGCAGCGTGGCAGGTAGGCCTCACGCTGCCGTTGACGCTGAGAGCGTCCTTCGGTGCGCGGGGGCTTCTGAGCCCCCCCACAACAGGAGACGGGCCGCACCAGGCGGCACCGCGCAGGGGCGGTTGCGGACGACAACTTAGACATTAGTCAGAGGAAGCCCGCAGCCGTCCCTAATGCGCCGAAGATGGCCACCGCGGAGTTTTAGTTGGTATGCCGTACGTTGTACATAGGTTAGGGACTCGGCCCGGCGGTCGCCCGACGTTTTCCGGGCGGCTCAACGCCGGGTCGTAAGGCACGGTGAACCCAACATAACCGCTTGGTCGCCCCCCACGAAGGCCGGGCGGTAGTGGTAACGCACTTTCTACGCGAAACCAAAAAAAAAAAAAAAAAAAAGGTCACAAGATAGGTACCTATTAAAGTATCTGTCTGTCTTCTATACGACCGTAGGGAGTTTCCGTGATGTGATATGTTATTTTATGATGTGGGGTTGTTTTTATTGATACATTTATCAGCATAAGATTGACAATCGTATAGATAGAACAAGAGACTGCCGCGGTGATGTAGTTGTAATGCGTGCGCGGTAAGACCTTCGCGCTGAATTCTTGGGTTCGAATTCTGGGTTGGGCAAAGTGATATGGGGTTTCCTACTCAGTTTTAGCCTGGAGTCTGGAAATGTGCCCGGCACATAACAATAGGCCCGCCCTCTATTACATCGTACCTGATATAGCTGGTGTAATGTGGGTGTCTTCCACCCCTGCCCATCCCTGGAAATGGGGTAAAGATATGATACTATGTAACAGATAGAGCGTATTCAATGTTAGTGTTACTTCTCATAAAATAGTTATATTATGTAAAATTTCCTTGCAGAATCAAATATGAAGAAATAATAACATAATGTTAGCTAGTAAATATCCATAAAGAGAAATAGGTTACCGTAATGGGGCAATCGGGTAAATATGTGTTCTTTTATATGGCCATATTAATGTAGTATGATAGTTCATAATAGTTAAATACGAAATTTATAGTCATATAAAGTCGTATAAAAAACTTAAAAAGGGGTAAAAATATGTTAACTATTGGGGTTAATCTGCATGTAATCCCTATTGACGTAGAATATTTATAGATTTCATTCATTCTATGGATTACCCTATATTAGTGTCCTTTATAACCTCTTATAAATACATCTTTGTATTCATACACTATCGTGGAGATCCACGTAGTGTACTATAAAACGATATAGTTAGATAGTTCCGAGAACCAAGGATTTAATACCATTGTACTAGAAATATCTTTGTTATCAATAACAACTGCTACTTATATTTTATGCGGATACTAGGTGTTCAGGGTTTCTGTTAAAGTTCCATTGTATACTTTTCCGCGATAAAAAGTAGCATATAATATGTTAATTCAGGATAATATGGTCTATTGATACGTCAGATTTCATCGAAATCCGTCCCGCAGTCTTCTGTTGTCTTATTTGAATCATATCGTACTATAAGATACTAATATTGCAGCTTTCCATTAGGTAAGGGATGCCCTACCCCATGTGACGTAAACGATGGATTTATTTATAATCAGATTTCGAAACAAGCAGGATCAATATGGAATGAAATAATTTACCCATAAAATGTTATCTCTACCACCAATTTACAAAACAATGCAATGCAATGCAATCAGCCCTATATTATATACTGCCCACTGCTGAGCACGGGCCTCCTCTACTACTGAGAGGGGCTTTTTTTTTTTGTATAGGCGATCCTGCAGTCTACACCGGGGGAAACCTGCGAATGGGATACTGGAGTCCCCCGGCTTGACGACTGCAGGGGCCTGGGAAGGAAGCGGAAAAGGATGATGGAAGGAAAGGTGGGGAGTGGAGAAAGGTTCTCAGGATGGGCGGAAAGGAAAAGGGTGCCAGGAAATGTTCGCGGGCCCTTTTAGGCCTCAATGTGTTATGCAACCAAGAGGTATACACACTGACTGTGTGCCTCAGCCCGCGACTAATGTTCCCCCGCGCATGGGCGTGCATTGGGTGTGAAGACCCAGCGCACAAGAATTGCCTCGGGGGGCTACTGAGAGGGGTTAGGTCTTAAGTCCACCACGCTGGCCTAGTGCGGGTTGGCAGACTTCACATACCTTCGAGATTCTTATGGAGAATTCTCAGGTATGTAGATTTCCTCACGATGTTTTCCTTCACCGTTAAAGCGAACGATAATTGATAAACAATACACACGTCACTTCGAAAAGTCAGAGGTGTGTGCCTTGGGTTTTGAACCTCCGGACATTGTCGCGGTAGACCGTTTCATTCCCAACTAGGCTATCCTCGCTTTATAATTTACAAAGCATACCAGAGAAAAACGTGCAAGAATCTCTAGTTTTGCACTTTTCAAAATCATTTCAAGGTATACAATACAGTGTGCAGTACAGTGCATGATACAAAAAAATACAATTAGTTTTTTGTTTTTTATTTTGAGAGCAGTTCATTAATATATTCGCAAAATAGGTAATACATTTTAAGTTCCCATACGAGTACACAACCCTCAGGAAATAGGATAATGGAATCACTAAAATACCTAATATTATTGTCAAAATCAAAATCACCGCTCAAATCCAAGCCACAGCAATAAAATCTAATGATTAGAACCTGAAACATAATAATATACTTTAATTGCAATTTTTGTGTGTCATTTTACCTTAGCACCAGAATGGGTAAAAGACTGGCCGGACCCGGCAGTGAAATTGGGACAAGTGTCAGGAGTAGCATTGGACAATGATGGACGCCTGCTGGTCTTCCACCGCGCTTCCAACGTGTGGGATGCGACGACGTTTTCCAATAGGAACGTGTATCAACGCATCGGGGAGCCGCCGATACCCCATCACACTGTTCTTACTTTCAACGATACGGGAGAACTTGTTGATATGTGGGGGCAGAATTTGTGAGTTTCTTAAAAATTTTTTTGTAACGTTTAATCGGCCTGCTTTATGTTTTTGTATTATACATGTTGATGTCCAAAAATAATATTAGAGTTTTACAAAATTCGATTGAGGGAAAAGCTTATGTTTTACTTAGGAAAAAAATGTCAATTTTACAATTGATATAGGCATATAATATTAATGTCATTTGGATAACGCCTAAATATCGCTAATGAGTAAACGAATGAGTTTATTGTTATGGAAATTCATCTATTCTTTTTGATATCACAATAACCTGTTACTAATTCGAGAATTATTATTTTATAAAGCAATCAGATGTTCTATCGACCATTGTTATCTTTGTATTGGATATTAAGATGTCAACTGGATACATTAACAAGGTACCAACTGTGTAAACAGGTGTACCCATTAGTGTTTAATTTAATTTCCGCAGCTGTTGAATAATATTATGTTGCTCTACTTTTACATTAAATATTGGCTTGTAGAAACAAAATTATTTCTTCAATGTGACCTTCGCAATGCCTTTAGTAATTGAAAATAGAAGCACATAACGTTTTAAAAAATTAAGTAGGTATGCAGTAAAATAAGAAAAAAATCAAGTATCCTTAGATATCTTGAGTCTTGACTCAACAAGTCGAATCATACTCATACCAGCCCTGTATTATATATCCGCTCACTGCTGGGCACGGACCTTCTCAACTATGGAGAGGGTTTAGACCTGAGTCCACCACGCTGGCCTAGTGCGGGTTGATAGACTTCACATACATTTGAAATTCTTATAGAGAACTTCTCAGGTAGGTTTCCTCATAATGTTTTCCTTCACCGTTAAAGCAACCGATAATGCAAAAAGAATACACACATCACATTTTTTTAGAGAAGTCAGAATTCGAAGGTGCTTTCCCTTGGGTTTTGAACCTGCGGACATTCATCTCGGCAGTCTGTTCCAAACCCACTAGGCTGTCGTCTATTCGTCGTCGTCGTTGACTGAATATGCGTTTGAGTAAATTGACTATTTTTTTCAGGTTCTACATCCCACACGGCATTACGGTAGACTCCAAGGGTAACGTTTGGGTCACCGATGTGGCTCTACACCAGGTGTTCAAATTTAAACCCGATCAGAGGGACAAACCGGCCATGGTGTTGGGAGATAAGTAAGTCATTAGCCTGTCTTTCTTCCATAGGTGTCTCACCAGCTTTGTTTGTCCTTATCAACGTCCTCGTTCTAGTAACATCTTACCCTAATTCTAATAATCCTTGTGGGTGGATTAAGAGTGGTAAATCAGGTCCCTCGCCTGCCAAAGGGGTAGTAATCTAGGAGGTAAATCTCTAAAATCTAAGGGGTAATCTAAAGGGGTAAAAGATTTAGGTAAAAGGGGTAAAATCCTTAGATCTTGTCAACAGTGTCCCATTCAGAATCTTATGTATAGGAGGATCTCTTTCTAAAGTAGGTATTATACATCAAGGGCGGATCAAGAGGGGGGGTTATTGGGGTCATGACCGCCCCTGAGCTGGGTTTAGGTGAATAGATTGAAAGTTTAATTTTACCCTAACAATAAAATTCTGTTTCTTTTGTAAATAAATTTATTTTTAAAATCGATTTGGAGTCTGCCCTGACTAGATCTCGACTATATGACCCCCCCTGACTTGATAGTCCGGTCAAATTAGACCAAAAAATAAGAGTAAAGTTACCTAAATTCCCACCAAGCTGAAAATCGGTAAGATTGTTTAAAATATCATTAAAAATAAAGGACAATGGCAGGTCTCCATACATGATTTTAGTTGATGTAAATGTGTAGCGTTTAGAAGTAAAAAAAATATATAACAATTCAACAGCAATTCCCAAACAATTATGTATCAAGATTATTAGTGAAAAAAGTCTAGAACTAAAGATTTTTCATTTTAAAGATTTAGAGGTTATGATTTAGTTGACATTTATGAATTGATTTTTACACAATAATATAAATAATGAAACTCAAAATGTTTGGTAATCTGTTTATTCTCAAGTGAGGCCCTCCCTTACCACATTCGAACCTAACATTTCACTAAACATGGAGAAGGTGATCCGCCGCGCGGCATGCACCTACCTCAGCTATACAAGCTTAGGTATATATCAAAACATTTTTTATCTTTACCTATAGTAGATAGGAAATAGCAGATTTGTTTATTTTAATAAACTCTGAAACTATTGGAACTATTGGGAGAAAATACGTTCAGACCCTAAGTCCTATATTTCGGGATTTCTTTTTAAATAAAAACGAGTTCTGGAGAAAAATAAAACACTTGTTTTTTTTATGTTTATTCATCTTCATAATCATTCTCTCTGATAAATATCTGATCTGAAAATTCTGCCGGGGCAGATATATTGCCTTGATGTCAGGCGACTGGCCCGTCCCAAATACCAGACAACTGTCATGGCATGAGCGCAGCAACCTACAGTACGGTTGCTCGACCAGGTACATTATTTTCAATCAACAATATATTATCACACATTTTACAAAAATACATGCCAGAAACGAAATGACGGAAATAGCTTTTTTTTTCTAAAATGAGATAAGCAATGACCGTAACTATACAGCCAAAAGGCAGCTGGTAAGAATGTATAGAATAGAATATACATAGTAATAAACATGTAGCAAGAAAGCTGAGATCTTTGTTGTTATTCCTAATGAACATTTTTTAGTCAGATATATTTTTGCAATTTTTAGAGACCATGATGAGATAATGATGTTTTGGTAGCCTAAAAGGTCCTATGCCATTCATAAAAAATGGCCGTGATACATTACAAAAAAAGTCAATTAAGTTTTTTTATTAATTTATGCAACTTATACGACTAAAGTTGGTATGCTGTAAAATCATACAAAATAATTATATTGAGATTACCAAGTATGAAATTTCTAAACGCATAGTTTTTTTATAAATACGTTTTCGCCATTGTCCTTTGAAAGTTCCCCATCTTTCCCCTGTAAGGAAAAAAAATGAATAAAAAAGAAGAACGATTCAGAGTCCTAGAAGCAGCTGCAGATATCATTCGCGAAGATATTCAAACCGCAGTGTTTGATAATTCTAACTACCCTCCACCAGGTCGCATGTTTGAAGATTTAAATAATGAAATCCCAGAATCGTTGACATATTTTATAGAACGAGTGATTTTAAAGAATAAACGATCAAATTTAGATCATTTAAAATTAGTATGCACAAATATTTGCCATAGTATCATGACTGCTGTTCGACCAAGGTCTTTTAAGTCTAAATTACTAACGGCATTCGCTTTCCTCTTTCTATGTACGGAGCTCCTAAAAAAACTACCTGCTTAGATAAGTATAAATTAAATTGAATTTATTTCAGGATATTCACCCATAGTATTAGTAAGTTACAATACTTATAGCTATGTTAGTACGTACATAAAAAGAACAAAATATAACAAACAAAACACATCACAACGGGCGAATCACTGACCCACTAGTTGAGCGATAGGTTTATGCAACTCAAACCAGCGTCTCATAAAATCGCTCGTGTAATCATTGCCTACAAGGGCTAAAATATTATTGGGTGCACCCCAGACTCGGCGCAGCAGCGATGTCGCTCGCTTTCGAATAATCGCACTAAAGTCATCTGTGTGACTGACAGCGAACATTGCCGAAGCACTACAGAAGCGAGGCAAACCCAACAACATTCTTAACGCGTTATTGTATTGTATTATTTATTATATTAGTATAGATATGCATGTTTCGTTAAAAACACCAAAAGTAAAAAACAAGTACAATTAGCTTGTCTTCCTCCAACCTCAGTTGCTGCTCATCAACATATTTTTGGAGTATATTACCAAGTTCAAGTGTGGCTTGGTTATCAGCTAGACCCTACAGACTGGGGTTGGAAGTTTGTCAACAATTCATTAGAACCAGTGCACCCTTTACTTCCACCTGCGCCAGAAAAACTGCTGAACTCGATTTTTTGCAACTGCAAAAAGGAATGCAGTGCTAAATGTGGTTGCAAAAAAGTCGGACTGTTCTGTTCTCCGGCATGTACACATTGTCAAGGCCGGTTGTGCTCTAATATTGAATCACCAACAGTAAAGGATCCGTTTAATTCCAACGAGGCAACATGCGATACATCGCTATTAACGCAGTTTACATGCACTCAGGATGAAGATGAATAAGAACAAGAAGAACAAGAACAAGACGAACAAGAACAAGAAGATCAAGAAGAAGATTTTGAAAGTTACGACTCGGAAGAATAAATTTCACTACTTTTTTTAACTTAAATTGCTTTTATCTTTTCAATCTCTGCTAATATCCATTATTTTTCAATAGTTTCAAACTAAACAGGATCAAAACTGACCCGTGGAATAGGCCTACTGGAGAAACCACGTTAAAAAAAACGCGCTAAGTACACTACCTCATAGGTGGCGAGGAAACGTGTGCATATTATGACGATTACAACTTTTACAACTTTTTGAATCGTTATATCTCAAAAACGGTGGCTCGTAGAAAAAAAGTATTAGTAAATTTTTTGTAGATAATTTTATGATCTACAATTTTTGTCTGAGGTATTTTTATGATAAAACTTACCGTTTTGCTGAAAATCGCGAAAAACTCATTTTTTTGACCTTTGACCTTGAATAAAAAAAATCCTTACAGGGGAAAGATGGGGAACTTTCAAATTTTGTTTTTAATGATATTTTAAACAATCTTACCGATTTTCAGCTTGGTGGGAATTTAGGTAACTTCGAATGTCTAAATTGACCGGACTATGAAAACTGGATCCGCCTTTGTTATACATAAGTCTTGGGAATTCAGTGAAAACAAAGTTTTAGTACTTAATTTATATGCTAATGAAGTATTACTTATTCTCATAAAAATAATGTTTTCTCTAAGGTTCGTGCCAGGAAGGGACGACACGCATTTCTGCAAGCCGAGCGCGGTGGCCGTACTCTCGAATGGCGACTTCTTTGTAGCCGACGGTTACTGCAATCATAGGATACTGAAATTCTCACCAGAAGGATCTATCATACTGCAGTGGGGCACAAGTAAGTTTCTATTGTTATTAAAAGTGTGGATATTCAAATAATTTTAATTGCACATTTTATAGTCGGAGCCACGGTGTAATTTTGTAAGGATTAAATACCCAGTTTACTTTATTAAAATAATAATGTATCATTTTTATTATTATTTCATTTTTTAAACGAAAATAAATTCAGTACTCAGCTTATTTTCTGGTTTCTACAGATTTGCTATAATTTTCAACACAGACTGAACCTTTCAAATATACCTGGGTTACCAGTAGTACCAAGTCTGGGTCACTCCAGAAACCCATTTCAGTACCAATGAAATAAATTAATTAAATTACTATAAAATAAATTTATTGCTGTAATATAATAACGAAAACCCCATCCAAATTGGATCAGTAGTTTTTGAGAAAATAGCGGCCATGCAAACTTACATACATACGGGTTGAATACAGAACCTCCTTTTTTTAAAGTCGGTTAAAAATGTGTGTATATTGGGTTCTGCTATAGCTTCGTCTGATGTAAATTAAAACTATTTTACACAGCGACTATATAGCCCCTAGACACCTAATACCCAATATTTTCTTTCAAATCAATTCTGTCAACTACTTGAGGTTTGAGGAAGCGGGGTACCTGCATTACGATTGGGCCTGCCGACATAATTATGTTTTACGTAGCCATAGAAACACTATTTTTATTGGGTGCGTCACTTGTCATGTAATGCTAAACAACTAAGCATAAAATGCGTAAAATGCACTTAAGTCAGAAAGAAATGCAAATATAATTTGACAGTAACGTTCCTCAATGTTAAAATTTTAAATACATCATGGCCGGTATAAGATGAATTTCGATAATTTTAAAAAAATAATTGATAAGTCCCAATTATTGACATAAATATGAAAAGTAATGTTATCTTTGTGAAAACCCGAAGTTTGGTTGTTTTTATAACACCACTGTTTTGTGCAAGGGGCGATTATAGCATTTAGTAAATCGATAATGTGGAAGTGTTTACAGCTCACAGTTGTGGTCACTACTGACTTGAAGATATTGAACGACAAGCTACATCTGATCTATTAGTCAGATGTGTTACCCGAAACCGATCGCCTGTTATTAGACGTCTATTGGCTATATGGTCGCTGATTTTACACTATAAAAACGTGGCTATCAAAATGATTCAGGCAACGGCGACTCCCCATTCGTGTTGAACGTCCCTCACGCGCTGACGCTGGCCGAGGGTCAGCAGACGGTGTGCGTGGCGGACCGCGAGCACGGCCGCGTGGCGTGCTTCCGCGCCGACAACGGCACCTTCGTCCAGCACTACCACAGCTGGCTCATCGGCAGCCGGCTGTTCAGCGTCGCCTACTCGCCTGTCCATGGTTAGTGACGTCACCATATCGGGAACTGATCTTATGTCATTTTTTAAGGTATCTGAACACAGAACATGTCCAAAAACGGGCTTAATGGATAGTACTCCCAAAAACTAAGCTTTTGCAATAAATAGTATAATTTTAAAGTTCTCTGATATTGAGATTTATGTAATTTTATTTTGCTTAAAAACTAAAATAAACGTTATTAAAAAAGTTAGTTATAAATGGAGGGTCTAAAAATATTTTTTTATTGGATCTAAGATCCATATTTTTGATCCTTTAATATCCATGAAGTTTGATTCTGGTAAGATTTTGAGGCCAAGAACCCATACAAAAAGCGGACATCTCCTTTTATAAGCAAATTTCAAAATACAAAAGACTGAAAAATCTAATGAATATACTCCCAAAATTGAAATTGCAGAAGAAGCATCGATATTAATTTGTGATATACATTATAAATAAAATTAGCTCCATTTTTTTCTTGAAAAATTATTTTTTTCGCCAAGGAACTAAAAACGTAACCTCAACTATTTTTCCTAGGCGGGCGGCTATATGTAGTGAACGGCCCGAATGGGGCAGTTCCTGTACGTGGCTACGTAATAGACTACCAGTCAGGAAAGCTGCTGCAGACCTTCTCACCAAGCCAAGGGCTCGCGAACCCTCACGACATCGTCGTCTCCCCAGACGGCTCCAAAGTGTACGTGGCTGAGCTCAGCCCGTATAAAGTGCACAAGTTTCTGGATGAAACTCTGAGAAACGAGAGTCGAGTTGATAAGAAGACGAACTCGACGGTTCACGTCAAGCCGACTGCGACAGTCGGTGAGTAGGTTTGTACGTTTTACAGGTTTTTTTTTTATTTCCATTCACTCCCACTTTTGGGGGTATTATGAAAACTGTTCTTAAATATATAAATATACTAGCTGTTGCCCGCGGCTCCGCCCGCGTCAATGAGTTTTCCCGGTATAAAAGTCCCGCTTTATGTTAATCCAGGACATAATTACTCGTGTGCCAAATTTCATCGAAATCGAAAAGTTATTAAATTACTAAAATGGCTATTAAAAAATAGGGGTTGATCGTAGAGGGTTGAAAATTTAGGGTTGTATGTATTTTTTAATGCCACATTATAGAAAAATAAAAACAAAAAATTTTGTCCAAAAATTTAAAAAAAATGTTAAGGGTGAACCACCCTTATCACTTAGGGGGATGAAAAATAGATAACAACCTATTCTCAGACCTACCAAGTGTGAATAAAAAATTTCATCAAAAACGGTTCAGCCGTTTCGGAGGAGTATGGGAACGAACATTGTGACACGAGAATTTTATATATAAGATTAATAGTTTGTTGCATCCAAGAAAAGTTTTGATTGATTTTCATGTCATTTTAGTTACTTTTAGTCACCAAAAGATTATGGGGTAAATGCGCAAGTAATGAAAATCATAATAAAATTCCTAACTAAAGCTAGTCAAGTCAGCTAGTACATTAACTACAGTCGTGTTGATTATTAAGTTTGGCACTTACTAACAATGAGAAATTTGGAAATTACGAACATGATAACTTCATTAGGTATACCGTATAAGATAATAAACATGCTATATTTGCTTTCTAACAATCACTCATATTCATATTATGTTTCTGCTATATTTGAATAAGTTTTCAATTACCCTTACCCCAATTAGAAAAAATCATTATTGTATGTATTCAGCGACTATATAGCCCCTAGACACCCAATGCCCAATATTTTCTTTCAAATGAATTCTGTCAACTACTTGAGGTTTGAGGAAGCGGGGTACCTGCATTACGATTGGGCCTGCTGACATAATTGTTTTACGTAGCCATGGAAACACTATTTTTATTGGGTGCGTCGCTTGTCATGTAATGCTAAACAACTAAGCAGTAGAGATAGCGTAAAATGCACTAAGTCAGAAAGAAATGCAAATATAGTTTGACAATAACGTTCGTCAATGTTAAAATTTTAAATATATCATGGCCGGTATGAGATGAATTTCGATAATTTTTAAAAAATAATTGGTAAGTAAAATTATTGACATAAATATGAAAGTAATGCTACTTTTGTGAAAACCCGAAATGTGGTTGTTTTTATAACACCACTGTTTTGTGCAAGGGGCGATTATAGCATTTAGTAAATCGATAATGTGGAAGTGTTTACAGCTCACAGTTGTGGTCACTACTGACTTGAAGAAATCGATCGCCTGTTATTAGACGTCTATTGGCTATATGGTCGCTGTATGCATTATATTAGTTGGTATTCCCGTTGCAACTTGGGCAAATATGATTGGTGCAGAGGTGTCAGGCGTGTCGGTAGCGGGCAGCGGCGGGGAGTGGTGGCGGGGCGCGGTGGGCGGGGCGGGGGGCGCGGCGGCGGCGGCGCTGCTGGCGCTGGCGGCGCTGGCGCTGCTGCGCGCGCGCAACAACGGTAAGGGCCGCGCGCGCGACGCACAGCCGCTCGTCACCGGCTAGCCATACCTACTGCTTGCCTGCTCTCACTCTCCACTCTCCACTGATGACTCATGCCATTACCAGTGCCGTAAGGACTAAAGGGTCGTCTATTAATCACGTGATGTTTTTCGTTTTGTAAGCAACTTTTGTATCCCTTCCCTGGTGATATGTAGTGAGGTTTTAGACTACCCCCCCCCAACCCTTCCCTACCAGAGATCACGTGTATTTTTTTTGCTACAAAGTATCTTAAAAATTAGTGTATTATCTTAAATACAGGTTAAAGTACACCTAATCTAATTTAATTTGAATCTCGCGCGAAAAAATTAATACACATGATATAACAACCCCCCCTTGTGATATTTCGTGATTTTTACCGAACACCCTCACCACCCCTTTCGAGCCTCACGTGATTAATGGACGACCCCTAACTAGACGGTGCCAGCGGTGCCCAAGCACAGGGCGCAGAAGACCAAACCATGAGCAAATTTTGGGTCATGCATGGGCGCAGTTATAGAAGCTCGCACCGGGCGCATAAAGGGATAGTTACGGCACCGGCCATTACCAATAACACGCTTATCGAGATGGCTGCTTATTGCCAATCATCATTATTATGCTCTGCTTGGTCCTTTCGACGGTTCGCAGGCTAATTGAGTTGAGCGATATTTCTTTTTGGAAATAATGTTAGTATATTAAAAAAAGTGCTGATTCCAAATATGCATAATTAAACTCATTGTTGCAAAAAAAACTTTTAAGTCAATTAGCCTGCCAACCGTCAATTTATATTCAGGCATCTATCATTCCATGAGTTTATTGGAGTGTATTATCGTCTTAATAGATTCTATTCTTAGTATTAAGACGATAATACATTTCCTTGTATGTCTATACATTGTTATTTAACATTTCGTGTGTATACTATGATTTTTACTCCAGTGCAAACAAAAACTATTAAAAATGTACATGCATTCCACAAGACTATACAAAATTATTAAAATATTGCATGTCTCACGCTTTTATCCCGAAGGGTAGGCAGAGGTGCAACCAAGGCACCAAATTTTCGACATGTCTGTTCCGTTCTATGATGACATAGGTTGTGAACCTATTGCCATATTAGGCACACATTCTAGACTGAGCTGATACTGAGCAGGAATCACTATAGTAGGGACAAACTAATATGGCCGGTATGACATGACACGGTTTTGAATTTTTTGGGTAGACGTTCTCACAGAGTTATCTCGTCGGGAAAAAAATTGAATTGTCATACCGGCCAGCTTAGTTTGTCCGAACTATAAT
This sequence comes from Sphinx pinastri, assembly GCA_947568825.1. NCBI lineage: Eukaryota > Metazoa > Arthropoda > Insecta > Lepidoptera > Sphingidae > Sphinx > Sphinx pinastri. The sequence continues at coordinate 3,241,392 of OX387617.1, forward strand.
ATCACTTTGTCCAACCCGGGACCTCGGTGTTGTCATACCGCTCACGCAATACAACTACATCGCTGGGGCGGTAATTAGTATTATTTAAAGATAACATTTCGTTTTTTAAGAAATATTGATGACGCATAATATTTAGAAATACACTGCATACATTTTTGCTTAGCATATAAATATTTTGTTTTGTATTTATTACAATAGTGGTCATGTTATTGCAGTTTTCAAAATAAATTATCTATATATTTGTAGACAGCATAATATGCTATATTATAAAAAACTTTAATTAAATAAACAATACAAATTTTAGAAAGAAGAAAAATAATCTTAAGAATCTTGCAAATAATTTATTTTGTGTTGTTAAGTTGAAAACACAATAATATTTTATGATCTGAGTATGTAATATGAATTTACATAGACAATTATTTTGTTTACATTGAATGTCCATATTGGGGGTCTTAGCATTTCCAAATAAAGGGTATTTACGTAATTTTTATACATTGGGGTAAGTGCAACATAATGAGGAGTAAAAAATTATATAGATTTGTTTAGTGTAATTCTTAAGTATTCATAGAATCTTAGAGATTTTCACGAGCCTGCTTGTTAGTGTGTTCTTTTTATAGATCTGAGTTTCTTATTTGTTTTGTTTCTGCAATTGTTAATTTCTGTACTTGTTTAAATATTTTTATTCGTCTTTTTGACTATAGATTTGCTAAAAAATATATTTAAATAACCAAATAGTAAATTTGGTTTGGGGTAACGAGCTTGATTATTTTTATAAATAGTGTTGCGTGTAACTTTCTTTTGTATTAAGTGTCATTCGTAATACAAATTTACGAAACCACAAGTCTAATCTTTTGGTTATTAATAAAGTCTATGAAGATCTCTTTATGATATAAAAATGAATAGTAAATATTTTTGCCTCTTTAGAATTTAATATATGAGTTAGATAGTGTATTGACATATTTTACATTGGAATACATTAAAATATTCACGCCCAGTCACCCCATCAGCGAACTTTGGATGCTATGAATATTAAATATTTCGTAGTCACCTTAGATTCTAAAAATCCCGTAATTTATATTAAATTTATAGACTTATATTAAAAAATTATTTGCGCTTTCATAAAATTGTGATTGTGATTATGTTGTGATTTTATTTAAATATTGACATGTAATTAAAATATATTTATTGGAAGCAGCTTTGCGTTTTTTATTTTTGCATGTAACACCCTTTTAGTTCAGTTATTTTAAAGCACACTATTTTCTTAGATACACATATTTTTATTCAAGCTTCACTGCCTATTTATGTTACACAAGTCTTTTATAGTAGATCTGGTAGTTTGTATTTTTAATTATCTTTCGCCTTATTCTACGTTCAAAATTCAAAACTAAAATGTTGACTATAGCTAACTTCAGGTTCTAGCGATTTGGTGGGCAAACTTCATTCTGTTAATTTTGTGCCACGGTGCGCGCGCATCGTAAAATTTCAGTCTCATCGTGATTGGGCAATTGCTTTTCTCAATAATTATTTCTAAATAAGGTATTCTGAAGAATAACAATATAAAAGAACGCCAAAGTTGCTAGTTGCCTATAAATGCAATCAGATCGACAATTTAGTGTTATAAACTTTGATTAATTATATACCTAGATAGACACTGAACGTTTCAAACGCATCGAAAAAAGTAGAGGCGAACCGTTCCCCACTAAATGAGTTCGAGTGAATTAATATTTGTTGTTTTTCATGGATATAATTTTCTCCCCGTTTTAATAGAAACCATGTGATAACTGGTATCATTATGGGCGCACACAAGGATACGCAGAATGATGCAGCGATAGCGTATGACACAGCTGTCACGCATACTAACTTAAGAAAAGTTGCCTGTTTGTTTAAGTTGCATTGCAGTGCGTCACTCTATCTAGGTATATAATTAATCAAAGGTTATAAATTACCCCATAATAGGACGCAAAGGGATAACACGCCGACGGTGGGAGTACAGCCACGGTGAGTTCAAGCTACGACGGTTATTGGAGAGACGGCGTTTCACTCGCGTACACTCAGACGACTCTGACGACGAACCAGCGCCGATGTTACCACACCCGCCGGCCAACGCGTGATGCCACTGTCAAATGTGAGCCGGCGTTACCCGTAATTGTATCGAGAAAGTGTCTTGGGGTAAAATGCGTTATATAAAATAAGTCAACTGCATTTGAATCTTGAAATAATGACCTATGTACCTTATTGACACCGAATAACACTTATGTCTTATAAGCTAAATCAAATGTAAATTATTCAACTTGGAATGGAATGGCTTCCTATTCCAAAGGGCTTCATTACGAACTAAGTTTTGGTTGGTAAGATAATCGAAATTAAAAAAGAATCCTTTATATTTCATGAATGGTCATCATAAAGCCTACCACCCCATTTTGTTAGAATTAACTTTATAAAAGTATTGTGAAGGATATCCTACTAAAGCTATTGATCTCTTTTTGTTAATTTTAACATAAGTCTATGTAGTCATGCAAAAAAAAATCATGTCAATAGAAGTGTGATCTAACATTCCTTTGTGTCGTATTGTTGAGTTAAGATTTCTTATAAGTATTATTAGATGGGAATCAATCAGTATTATTCATGTCTTCTCCGGGAGTACGACAGCCTCTAACGCATCAGAGTCCATTACGCAACAAAAGGCCCGTAATTCCTAAACAGAAACAAATATTTTTATGATCCATAGTCATTTGTTTTTGGTATACCTGGGACAGAAATCTCTTGTAGATTCTCATACTTACGATCCATGTCTTGTGTATTAGAATGGGGTCAGTACTTTATTAATACTATGACTGTTTAGTGTATACAGTATTTATTATGCAGTATTATGTATATGTAAATATATTTGTACAATATTCTTAAGACTGCCTCGGTGGCGTAGTTGTATTACGGTACGACTGCAAGGCTGAGGTCTCGGGTTCGATCCCCGGGTCGGGCAAAGTGATATTGGATTTTTCTATTCAGTATCAGCCCGGGGTCTGGAATTTGTGCCCGATTGGCGATAGGCTCGCCCCCTATCACATCATGGGACGAAATACGCTTGGCGAAAAGTGGGTGCACTAGTTGCGCCTCTGCCTACCCCTTCGGGGATAAAAGGCGTGTGCATGCGTTAATCTTTGAAGCACAGATATATTTACAATTAGTTTGGACAAAATAATTACCCCAGGTATTGTTGAAATATCAGCAGTTAACATTTAGGTTTGAATACTATATATACCCTATTTTACAAGATAGTTATCGATCATGAATAAATTCCATTTTTATTTATTTCTATATGACGTATAGACGGACAATGCCAGTATTATACTAGATATATATTAAAACTTCGTTCCTAAGCGCGCGCGCGCATACTCACGCCTTTTATCCCCGAAGGGGTAGGCAGAGGCGCAACTAATGCACCCACTTTTCGCCATTTTTATTCCGTTTTTTTTCGTTCCTAAGCTCAAATTATAAATGTGAATTAGTAATTTATATTCACGACACGTGTCTCTTGAAATCTTTACGAATATATTAGATATGTTTAAACTTTTGTGTTGTAAAGTCCGCTTATTGTATGTTTGTGTATCTATAGGTGTATTTACGGCCCTGAAGAGATTTTATTTTTATGAAGTTTTCTGAACTGGATGACGGACAAATACTTTAAGTAAATTGTACATAAATCATTGGTTCCTTATACGTACGTTATCGTACGAACAAAAGCATCTATATGTATAAATATCTCTAGGGTAATTCGATGTTGTTAATATCAATTATATAGCACCAGTATATACCAGTTTACAAAAAGATTAGTTATATTGTCAGTTAAATGAATACTAAGTTACGATTTTACCGCTTGCAGATAAACGCTATTTATAACAGAAATGTATAAGCCGACCAAATAAAAAAGTCACACGCTAATATATGCTACTAGATAGCGTCTGTTACCTAGTGGTGAAATCGACCCTTAGTCTCATATTTGTTGGTGGGTAGTTCTGGAAACCAATTCGTCTGCAAAATGACATTAAAGCTGCACTGTGACTCAATTGCAATTTTAATAAGTCGTAGTAAATAAGTATTTAATAATAACTGTACATGTACTGTCTCAAAATGGGGTAAATACATCAAAACCCAACATCAACGATTTGTACACAAAATTAAGCTTGTCTTTGATAAAAAAAAATCAACACTTCTACATAAAAAAAACTAACTTCTTATTCTAATTATTAATTACTAATGAAGCGAAAGGGATATACGCACGTCTGTAATTATGTAAATCACTTATAATATGAAAATAATTTAATAAGGATCTTCCAATACATTATTCAAAGAATTAACTTCAACCATAATCATCTTCTCGCTATAATTATATGATTTCGTGGCGACAATTTTGGGTCGAACACTGGGCGAATTTCACACGATAAACCTGAAAATAAGATCTTTTGTAGAAAAATCTTAATGTTAATTTATTATTTTAGATAATTCATAATTTTTTAGATTTTAATTAATTCTATATAGCACTAAATAGAAAATGACCTGGAATCTTTATCAAAGTTTTATCCAAAGAGTATTTTTTACTATAAATGTCTTCATAATACAAGTTTCATTTACGATCTCAAGGGATATTTTAAAATATTGCCTTTAAAAAAGTATCCTTTTAAACCAACGAATAAATAAAATACGTATGCATTATTGATGTAAGTCTAAAAAAATTAAAAATAATGTAGATCGTTGTTAAATAAATTCCCATATTTGTTTCAAATATACATTGCTCATAATTATCAACTTATTTCTAAGTCCTAAATATTCTATTTAAATATTCCCAAAATCGAAATGCTAATTATAAAACTAAAAATTTCTTATTTCAAAATATTTATATTTCAATAAAAAAGGTGCTTTTATATTATTATATCATTACATATTTTGATTTTGGGGTACCGCATCATATATTTAAAGCATATTAAAAACACATAGATTACTGTTTCCTACAAAATATAAGTATTTAAATAAAGAATAGATGAAAGCCTAATACGACTGCCTCGGTGGCGTAGTTGTATTACGGTACGACTGCAAGGCTGAGGTCTCGGGTTCGATCCCCGGGTCGGGCAAAGTGATATTGGATTTTTCTATTCAGTATCAGCCCGGAGTCTGGAATTTGTGCCCGATATGGCGATAGGCTCGCCCCCTATCACATCATGGGACGGAATACGCTTGGCGAAAAGTGGGTGCACTAGTTGCGCCTCTGCCTACCCCTTCGGGGATAAAAAAGGCGTGAGCATGCGAAAGCCTAATCATATCATGGCGTAGGGCCTAATCAGAAACAATTCTTATAAACAATTATTATTATTTTAAACATAATTTAAGTCATCATTCAGTCTTAAGAATAGTGACTTAAAGTGGTGTTGGGATATGGTTGGTAGCCCAACCTGAAATTAGCCGATCCATAATCCACCAGAAGGTGCAATACTTCGAAAGATCTTTGTTAGTCAACAGGGTACATCACAAATGAGGAATTAACATAATTTATTACCACCATCAACATTATTAAACCCAGGTATGTAATGTAAAGTGCCAAAGTGCTTATAGAAGTAAGTATTAATAAGTATTACTATAAATTGATGTTTCTAGTCAAACACTGTTGTATGTAAATACATGGACGTATAAAAAAAGGCGGACGGACTCTCGCTAAACAAAAACTGAAGCACAGCAATGGCGGCGGCGTAACTATGTGTGCGTAAATGAATGATTGCCATAAAAAACAAAATTTCCCCAATTTTTAACACTAGTTTACACTACACTATTTTTCCAATTTTAGGTTAGTTTTATTGAAAGTCGTTTCAATAATTTTATTGTTTGCAAGATGTAATTATAATTAATTAATTTATATATTATTTAGCTTTATTTGAAATGACCGTGATAAATAATAGCCAAACATATGTGATTAGTAGGTGTGTAGAAATGAATGAGTCTTACCGAAACAATAAAATTATGTTTCCTAACTAATGCTAAATCATACGCACACACTCACTCACGCCTTTTATTCCCGAAGGGGTAGGCAGAGGCGCAACTAGTGCCCCCAGTTTTCGCCGGGCGTATTCCGTCCCGTGATATGATAGGGGGCGAGCCTATCGCGATATCGGACACGAATTCCATACTCCGGGCTGGTACTGAATTTAAAACCCAATATCACTTTGGCTGACCTGGAAATCGAACCCAAGACCTCAGCATCGCAGTCATACCGTAATACAACTACGCCATCGAGGCAGTCAAAAGGCTAAATCAAACAACGTAAATAATTAAACTTTCTTTAATTTGCATTTCTTTTTTTTTAATTCTCTATCTTGCGTTAACTTTATGTATAACTACCTCTTACTTGTGTAGGTCTTTGAGATGCCCTCTTCTTTCGATATGTGATGAAATCTAATTGTTAAATGTTTTTCTGCAATATATTTAATAAGATTTATTTTATGATCTACACTCTCTTATTATATTAATTAAATCACTCCTCCATACTTCATTTCCTGCAGGAAACCTAAAAAAAACATATACCTAATAACAACCTATACCTATTTAGTTTAAAAAACAAAATCGTATTTGAAACAAAAAAAAATCACGTCTCCTATACTTCGGGGTCATTTACCCGTCAAATAGTTGACAACACTGGAATTGTAGGCTGAGGTTTTGTGTTACAAAAATAAATAATTTTAAATATCAATGAATGTTGATCAAATAAGTGATACATTATTAATTTACCTATGAAATGTGATCCCGTGACATTTGTTCTTGGAACCACTGTGATTTTGACAGCATTTAACCACATTAGACGGCATATTTTAATTATTTATTTTTATTCTTACAACGACTTCATTCAATTGAGGTTTGTTGCGTAATGGCGGCCGATCGACATACTTTGGTGTGAATGTGTGCGCGATACTCGTGCGTACAGGCAAGCTGACATACTTTGGGTGCTTCAGTTTTTTGTGTAGCGAAATTCCGTCCGCCTTTTTTTATAGGTCCATGTGTAAATACAAGATAAATTTATGTGTACCTTAATGTTGAATGTCTGTCTATTTTATTTTGTCTTTATAAATAAAGTGTTATAACAGAACATTTTTATTATTAACAACGCCATTTTCGTTAATCGTTACAATCTATACTTATATTATAAAGAGGAAAGATTTGTATGTAAGTATGTTTGTAACGAATAAACTCAAAAACTACTGAACTGATTTCGATGAAATTTGGCACACGGGTAGATCATGTCCTGGATTAACACATAGGCTACTTTTTATCCCGGGGAAAAAAAATTATCCCGGAAAAACTTTTTCACATGGGCGAAGCCGCTAGCAGAAGTTTTTTGTTTGAATCAATACTATCTGTTTGCTTACTTCATATTATCATTCTGTATATCATTATTGAATCATTTTCTTTTTTACATAGTGACTAGATAACCAACTAATTAAAAAAAAATCTACATGAACAATCATTTACCTTGTTCTAAAATATACAGCACCCTATCGAGTAATATGATTGTCTCGACTAACGGCGCGACAGTCAGCCGGAGTGTATATACTGTGACCACTCTCCGCCACTGCTCCAGGTCCGAGATGCCACGAGCCAAGGTCTCAGGGGTCAACAACATTGGCAGGTTTAGTTTATCAACGGCTAATGTGCAGTATCTAGAATATGAAACAACATGTGTCATATACAAAATTGTGTATCTAGGTTTTCATAAAAAGGTTTTTAATGAATAAATAATGGTTACATAAAAATGTGATTAACAGACCTTTAATGAATTTTAATGAAAATATATTGATATTAAGCTCCCATATAAAATAGGTTCCTTACTTGTTCAATATAGAACAAGTCATGTATAACTATGGAACGTTAAATTATTCCATAAGCATTCAAAATAATTTAAACACAGCTTACTTCTCAAAAGTCATTGTATCTGAATGCTTAACGCTCCTAACAGGAGAATGTTTTAGTTGTGGATTACATCCAACGAGAATCCTCTCAAGTGCAGCTCTGTATGCATGAATCTGCAAATAGTGTTTTCATTTTAAATCCATAATGCTTTTTTAAGAATTTAAAACGGCTATATGCTTCATTTTTGTGTTTCAATATTATATGCTAGTTATAAAGTGATATTTATTTTAAAAAATCTAATAATTTTTCAGGTACATAATAATCCAGCATAATCACATTGTAGTTGGAATGATTATATTGAATCTTTTAAGATGTAAAACAGTTAACAATAAACAAAAAATTCAAAGTAAATAATTCCTAAAAATTCACCTTCAGATCCTCATAATCGCCTTCCATCAGCCTCTCAGTATACACTTCAATAGCATGGCACGCTATCTCTCGACTTACGTATGAGAGTCCATGGTCCATACATCTGACGAATTCACTCATTGGATACCCACAGCTTTCTCCCTCACATGTTAACTTCATAAAACAACAACCAACAAGACAAATAAACTTGACATGGTCAGAAGTAGCAAAATGCCTTAGCAAAAGTGGACCTAAATCTCCACACGGGTGTAAGCCAATTAGTCCGTAGTTGTCCATTGTGTTGGGGAGGGGTAACTGACTTAGCTGGTTATGGCATGACAGATTCACGTTAAAATGTGTTGGACGGATCAGTTTCGTAACCGCTTCTTTTGAGAGATGCTTGCTGGCTGTATATTCCAATTCCAAGTCAAGTTTTCTGAAGAAAAAGGATGATTTTGTTTGAATATAATTTTATCACAATACATTTTGTTTGTACTGTTATGACTCCTCAATTGTTATCAAAGGAGATGTCCACATTTGTATGGGTGCTGGGCTTAAAAATCTAACAAGGCTCAAACTGTACGGATATTAAAGGGTTAAAAATATGGATCTTGGATCCATTAAAAAATATTCTTAGACCCCTCCATTTATAACTAACTTTTTTTTAGATGTTCATTTTAAAATTACTTGACTTTAAAATTATATGATTTATTGCAAAAGCCTAGTTTTTGGGAGTACTATCCAAATACATATAAAGAATCTTGGTTAGAATTTTAAGCCCATTTTTGGACATGTCCTTTAATTAAACATTTTGAATACCATCAAAATCATAGGTGTTTATTTTCTCGCTTAAAATAATTTACTCTGGATACATTTAATTACATTTTATACATACCAATGTTACAAACCTAGCCTCTTCAGTCAGTGCACTCTGGCACTCAATCCCTGCTGTGTGTACATCATGTTTGTATGCAAGCATCCGCACCAGATGTCCCACCCCAGACCCAAAATCGATCACAGCATTACAATTAGTTTCTCTCACAACATTTGTAACTACATCAGCCATTTGACTTATCTCATGACGTTTCTTTAATTTTACATGTTTTAAAAACAGATTTTTGAGTCTTGGATGGTTTTTACAAGTATCTATATTAGTACATTTGTCATCTGTTGTTATTTTGTAGTTACCATGTCTGTGTAAGTTGAAAGCCTTTACTGAATTTATTAAAGCAAGAAACGATAAAGGAAATACATGATTTGTTGGCTTTCCAGATAGAATTTTACCTAATTCTTGCGGATCTAAGTTGGCAAAGCTTTCTTGCCATGATATAGGTAGTTTCTCCCAATGATTGTCTACAAAAAAGTCCTGAAAATTTTATTTTTAATACAATTATTCATAAACAATAGCACAAGGCATTAAATTAGCTGAAGACAATTTCGTCGTTTTGCTTTTATCAGTTAATTATTTCACTTTAATAATTCTTAATAATACAGTGCAACTTATGTCATAATAAATATTGAATATATTATTAAAAACAACTCACCAAAACATATAGATCTAACAGCCACTCGTACATTTTAATGACTTTTAACGAGTTATTTACGCATTTTTTCACAGCTTGTTTTTGTGAATACATGTTTATTCAGTTTTATCGCCGGGAAAATACTTTTAATTCAGAGTTTTTGTTATATTTTTACAAAACCTACCGAGTGCCCTGGTGCCCACGTGTTGCGATTTGTGAAATTTATTGACAGTTTAATGCCATTTGTCAAAGTTTGACGTTTCAATCAGCTGTTTGCACGTTCCAATGTATATCGATGTGCTGGAAATCATTGTAAATACGAACAAAAATATTATGTAATGCCAGAACAACTCACTTACATCGTGTAAGTTACACGACCACATAATCTTCACAACAGGTAATCAGTGAGCATTCTACTATGTCGATATTTTATTTTATTTTTATACTACTAGTGATCTTACTAATATTATAAACGCGAAAGTTTGTAAGATCGTTTGTTATTCTTTCAAGCAAAAACGGATTTCGATGAAATTTGGCACACGGGTAGATCATGTCCTGGATTCCCACATAGGTTACTTTTTATCCCGGGAAATATAAAGCGGAACTTTTATCCCGGAAAAACTCATTCACGCGGGCGGAGCCGCGGGCAAAAGCTAGTATGTTAATAAAGTCGAAATTAAGACTACCATTTGTTGGAGTTTCTCCGGATTTATTGATATCTTCTGTGGACTCGATTAGGTAAATAAGCACCTAACTATTGAAAAATGAAAATTACTTATTTATTCGCAAAATACTTACTCGTCTCTCCATCCAGTTATTACATTTCTATTCACCCAAACAGATATTTTGCTGCTTGTGGCAATTTAGGTAATAAACTTGTTAGCTGAACAGAATAGTAAGAAACAAAATTATTGGCTATATTATTGGTTATTTTTTTATAAAATAGGCAACCCTGCGGTCAGCACCGGGGAAACCCGCTAATGGGATACAGGAGTCCGTTGGCTAACGACCGCAGGGGCCTGGAAAGGCTGTGGAAGAGGAAGAAGGAAGGAAGTGTGGGGGGAAGGGAGAAAGGTTCCCAGGATGGGAGGAGGGGAAGAGAAAGGGCAATGTACGCGGGCTATTGTAGGCCTGGCCTCAATGTGTTATACATCCACGAAGTATACACACTGCACTGTGTGCCTCGGCCCGCGACAATGCCCCCCCCCCCCCCCCCCCATGCATAGGGTTTGGAGACCGAGATATTGGTTAAAATTAGGTTTTGCATTATCTATAATATTATTCATTGTTTACACACACACGCCTTTTATCCCCGAAGAGGCGCAACTAATGCACCCACTTTTCGCCGTGCGTATTCCGTCCCATGATGTGACAGGGGGCGAGCCTATCGCCATATCGCGCACCAATTCCAGACTCCGGGCTGATACTGAGCTTAAAAAACCCAATATCACTTTGCCCGACCTGGGAATCGGACCCAAGATCTCAGCATTGCAGTCATACCGTAATACAACTACGCCAACAAGGCAGTTTAGTTTAACTTTTAGTTTCTCTTTTAAGTTAGATAATTTAATTATGAAGTCAGTCAGGCCAAAGGTTTATGTGTATTCCATAAATAGGTAACAGTTTGCATTTTTAACTATTTCACCCACACATCTTGTAAATATAAGTCTATACCGAATAGATTTTTTATGAATAGGTACTTAAGAATACAGAACCTTCTTTTTTGAAGTAGGTTAAAAAGTTAATAAACAAACGTACGGTAGGTATATTTATTTTAATTTCAACAAAATTAAGAACGTGGTCATACGCTAAACAATAGGTAGGTATAGGTAATCAAAGCATATGTGGAGCAAAGGACATGTCCAAAAACGGGCCTGAAATTTTAAACAAGACAATTTATATATATTTGGATAGACCTCCTGAAAACTAACCTGTTGCAATAAATCGTTTAATTTTAAAGACCTCCGATTTTGAGATTTATGTAATTTTGTTTGGCTTGAAAACTACACTTAATGAATGTTTTTAAAAAAGTTGGTTATGAATGGAGGGGTCTAAAAATATTTTTTTAATGGATCTAAGTTCCATATTTTGCCCTTTAATTATCCCTAAAGTTTGAGCCTTGTTAGATTTTGAGGCCCAGCACTCATACAAAAAGCGGACATCTCCTTTACACGACTAGAAATATAGAATATTACAAAATGATATTGTCTAAAATTACCTACATTAAAAACATGATTAATTCATATTTAAAAAATATTATAATATAAGATTTAAAAATGCCCAACTTAAAGAAAATATGGACATACATTTTGCGAAAAATTTAGCTACACACAATTCATTGTAAGGCCCCAAAGCATTCGGTTTTATTATTTACACTCAAAAAGCCTTTCAGTGCTAAAATTACACAAGGACTTAAAACCAGCCCCGAGACAAATGAATAGCTCTATAGTCTATACACTGAATGAGAAGTGCGCGAAACATCGAGGATAAAACGATGGCACGAAATCATAGTTTTCAACAATTTTCTTTTTTACCTCAAACTATGTTTATGAACGCTCATTTGTAGTGATTTTTAAATGAGTTGATCATCTTTATACTCAGGGCCGGCTTTAGGAGATATAGTAGGTAGTAGGTACTTATATTATTGTAAATAGGTACAGTCAGCCACATAAGTAGCTGAACAAATTCAAAATTTCAATCCGCCTATACGCTTTCAGTTCAATTAAAACCCTTATTTTCTTTGTGTGAAGTAAAGTAAATGCCTTTTAGTTTATTTTTGTGAATAGAAAATTAAAATTGTTAAGAGCACAAAAGTGTAGGGGCAATTTGAAGTTTTGAGTTTGTTCAGCTACTTATGTGGCTGACTGTACAACATATACAAATATATGATTCAACAATAAATTAAGTTTAACCCTCCTTCAGGGAAAGCGGGTAGAATATTGGGTGTATACAATGTATTTATATCGGATTTACTATATTCTAATACTTAATATAATTTAATTGTAGGTATACTTTACTAGTCAGAATATTTTATCCCTTATGCCTAATGTTAAAATAAAAAATATTGTTAACAAATAATGAGCATTTAGAATGATTATAAATGAGATATCTCTAAACATAAGCACACAAAAACAAACGTATAGGTACACAAATATGGATACAGTTTGAGCACAGAAATAAAATTCTCTAATTATACAAAGGCAGGTACATAATTACTTAAAAACATAAGTAAATGCACAAAAAATCTTTCGAATGAATTATTGATATCACAGAGGTACCTACATAATATTTTAAAAGCATTGTGATTTTCTATATAAAATTTGTGAACATCACCATTATTTTTGTTTTAAGCTAGCTTCATGTATCTAAAAAAGGTAACAGTAGCATAATAATATCTTTTTAACTGTCTTTTATTGGATTGCATTACTTATTTATATTTTAATATTAATTAGAACCTATAGGTATTTTGTCCACATACCTACTTACTGCAATATAGGATAATTAAAATACTAGTTTCGGTACAAAGTTGTATAAGTATAAGCACGAGTTCCGGGAACGAAAACATTCTACCTCACGAGAATTGTATTTGTGAAGCGTTTGTTGAAATCTGTGATTCCAGTATTAAAAATAAATAACTTAATTAAATATAAATTGTAATAATGTTTTACAAAAATCATAAAAAATAATTATCACGATGGATTGGATGGATATAAGAAAATCAGTGTCATGTATATTTTCTTTTAAATCTATATAAAACTAGCTTTTGCCCGCGGCTTCGCCCGTACGAGAGTTTTTCCTGGATAAAAGTCCCGCTACTCAATTTTTGCGGGATAAAAGTAGCCAAAAACTTTCCAAGAGTCTCGAACTTTCTACATCCCAAATTTGTAGTTTCTGAGATTTCGTGATGAGTGAGTGAGTGAGTGACTTTTCACTTTTATATATGTATATAGATGTATGCATAACAAAATAAAAAATAGAAATGTAAATGATTGATATTAGATGTATCTTTATCTTACAAAATACTTCACAACTTAGAGCGAGTATGATTTCTCTTAACATCCCAATAGTAAAAAAAATAATGAATATGTAATTTTAACCTGCTGCTAATAGTTTCAATATGAGATTCACAATTACAGTTTTTTGAGGCCCAGTATTTCCTCTATTACTCTCCATTCCCATTCTTCACGGTCGAGGGACCCACCTACTTATTGCAATAAAAAACCTCCAGCGTTATATTAAATACTAAATAATACAACACAAAATAAAGCTGCTGATATCGAGATAACTGCGCACTTAGCGCTTGTAAGATGTAAAACTATTTACTCTGTATACTTTAAGGCAAAACCTTTTTAAAAAGCAAAGGAATCTATCGAAAAAATTCAGATCTATTGCATGTGATTCATTTTTATTAAAAATATCATAAGCCACACAAAACTGATCACGGTTGCTCGGAAAACTAGGTAACGCTTCCGAGCAGAAATGCGGGTAGAACGAGAAATCTTCGACCAAATCGAAGTTACCGTATTTACTAGCCTCAGAACGAATTTCTTTCTCCATAGAACAAGGACTGGCTACATAAAATCTGTATTGCTTTTTATTTTTGTGTAACAAACTTTCGGCATTAGACAGATATCTATCTATTTTCACTAAAAGATCTTTAACAGGGAGCGAGCCAAACCTGTGTATAAAGGTGGAAGGGGCTAGTCTGTATTTATGGCCGGTCTTTTTATCTTGCCATACTTTACTTGTACTTTCTAATTGCAGTAAATAACTTGGCAAACTATAGCTATGTGTTATAATGACGTGAGTGTGCATACCATAATTTGCCTTAATTTCTCGATGCAGGCTATTCGCCAAAGGATATATACCTCCCTGATGGATGAATCCGTAGAATACTGTGAACAGTACGTTGAGAATGTACCACGTGCTTTTCAACATTACTTTAAATTTTCTTGTGCTTGGCGCGTCGCTTTCGTTTGGGTGGAGATGGTTGCCGTAGAGGTAGACCAGGGGAACCAAGACTGGTATTATAAACCTCGGCTCCTGATGAGGAAAGAGCGACAGTAATGCCACTGGAATGATCAGGGAGAAAAGCATCAGACCAGTGATGCTCTGGATTCGCGGGAGCTTCTTGTACTGGCCGCGGATGAATCTGAAATAAAACGTAAGGTACTTGTAAGGACTTTTACAAGTAATGTGCAAGTATGTATAATATAGTCTATAAACTTGACGAACTGGAACGCTGCTCTATAGCTGTTAGTAACCAAACTCTTACTGACCTGTACACATTGATGGACAGTGTTACGAGAGCCAGCACTCCCAGCACATTGAACAGTAGCGGCACATTAATCGCCAGGTGAAGCCAACGCGGATGCAGACCGTGCTCCGTTAAATTCTTCGTATCAGTGTTATACCTCAGGAAATTCAAGGGAGTCACAACCCAATTGTCCCAGGATATCTTCAATGACTCAATATCTGCCATGGTAAGGTACCCATAGTACCCAGAGTCAATTAATATTAGCAACAGTGCAATAGGCACACCACTTAATATAAACAATAATATTCTATAATGAAAATCCTTAAACCCAACAATCTTAGACCCTAATCCTCGCTGTAACCAGAAAAAAACGGGTGGGAACGCGAAACCCGCGAACGTTGGACGGTTAAATATTCCTACAACAACTACAGCCGATATTAACATCACGTGATTGAATGAATGAGCTGGTAAATGAGAGTTCAGTTTAAAAATCTTTACTTTCTCAACAGCGTTTGTAGCTTTCTTATATTTTTCTTTTAGGAATTCGCTATGGTATATAACATTATCCGATTTGAACATGCACTTGGCCACGAGAAACAAGAGAATCGAGAAGAAAACCATTTCAAATGCATTCGAAAAACTTCTGCAGCAGTACACAAGAACTACATATGAACTTGCAAATATAGTCAGTCTGTTTCTAAAATTCTGACCATACAACACACAAATTCTATACAAACAATAGTCATTGATAAGAGATAATAGGCAAATAAATACTCGCGGTATAACAAGAAGGTAGTATGGTGTTCTCAGATCTACATTTAAGTAGTATTTTGTGAATGGGTTTGCAAGTCGTATGAGATGTAGTGGTGGACCAAATATTATCTTAGGGACAAATATATTCCTGATAGGAAACTTTGGGTTGAACTCCCATGTTCTAGCCACGTCAACAGTAAGGATGTCACCTGGAAGAAAAAATATTTCTTTTAATTTGATAATTTATAAAAAAAAGCTAAATACAACTTACTACTTACAATATTTTTTTTTCTACTAAAACAATCTCTAAAAAGAATTTAAATGGTAAAATAATGTTTGCCGGGTAAGCTAGTTTTCTTATAAAAAAGTAAAAACTAATATTTTTATAATGATTTTGTCCTACCGTTTTCTTAAATGGGTTTCTTATTCTGAAATGTTACATTATTAAAATAGCTCCATTCTATTTGTTCAAAACAAGATCTTATCAAATTAAATTGCATTTGTTAACAGAGACTCAAACTTGTTTCTCCCTAATCTTATCACCGAAACTTGATAGTACTGTTTACGCAAGATTAGTTTAATAAGTAAACAAATATTAGTTTAAGTATGTATACTTCTTTATAAAAAACTAACACTGACTGCTTCAGTGGCTTAGTTGTATTGCGGTACGACTGCAATGCTGAGGTCTCGGGTTCAATCCCCAGGTTGGGCAGTGATATTGGGTTTTCTACTCAGTATCAGACTGGAGTCTGGAATTTATGGCCGATATGGCGATAGACCATAGATAGATAGATTGATGGGACCGAAAACGCACGGCGAAAAGTAGGTACACTAATTGCGCCTCTGCATACCCCTTCAGGGATGGGGGGCGTGTGTATGTGTGTGTGTGTAAAAAACTAACAATCACTTTATGACTTATAACAAGTACTCGAGCTGTGAGTTGGTGAGATTCCACAGTGAGTTTTAATTAAATACTGGGAAGATTTTTTTTATTTATTACCTTTTCCATTTGCAATACCAGTTAAAATATTGGGATAGGTTATAAATATTCGTGCTATATATAGAAATCTGTACCAAGTTCGCCCCTGTCACATAGGCCAGAAAATAGATCGATGGTTAGTGATTATAATAGTTGGACTTGTGTCTACTTCAGATACAGGCGTGAGCATAAAAATATTTTTTTTTACCTGCCATGACCTCCACATTTTGGAAAAACTCATCTGGATGTATATATCCGCGCTGCGGCAGAATGGTAAACACAAATCTTATCGCTACTAGCAGCCAGTACGACAAAGGTAGTCTTACAGGATTCCTGAATGAAATCGCCTGTAGTATCTCTGTTTTTAGAAACATGGCACTAGTTAAATCTTACACGGTAGATAAATTTGAATTTGGAATTAGAAAGCAGTATTTGCTTTGGTTCACAACATCGTGTTGTTTTGTTTTTGACACTTTCGTTTGACAGCGCAATTGACATTTCAAACAGAGCCTCTGGAGGTCAACAAAATTAGGGGGACGATAAACACTAAAGTACACAGGACATTTATTGAAAACCGCTGTATGATTTAGGTTTAGTTATTTTGTATTTTTTTGTTTATACTTGATCGAAAATTAAAAAGGAGGTACTTCCTAGAATATATTTATTACTAATCGATTTATCACACATACCGGGACCGCAAGATGACCGATTTATAATTTTGCTCGGTGACAAATTTGACCCCTTCAAAGTTCAAAGAAATATGTTAGTAGTTTTTTCAACTTATGCAAGTAACATTTTACATATCAACTAATAAGTAAATTATAAGCTACTTTCTGAAACATTATGTTATAACTAGATGCAGTACGGTGACCATTTCTTATACAATACGTGATACCCGTTTCGTAGGCACGGAATAATTTAAGGATATTTCGCACCTTTAGGACGAAAACGACACGATTAAAAAAAATCGAAAATTGAGTTATCCTCATAAAATTACTTAAAACTAAATTTTCAATACAACAATAGTTCAAACAGCACCATATTCAAGTAGGAAAAGGACAAAACTATTATATCGGCCCCTTTTTTTTATTATATTTTCATAAAAAAGGGACCAGTCATTCAGTCATTTTATAGCGATAAACCAATTTTTTATTTTTTTGAATTGCAACGTTTTCGTGCTAAAGGTGCGATTTATGAAGGTACATTTTTAAGTACTTTGAATATAGTTGAACCTAAGGTTGAACCTAAATCATTTAATTATGTTGTGTCTGTTTTCATGTCACAAAAATATTGTTCTATTCTTTTATTTCGGAAGGTGAATAGGTTAGTGTTATATCGGGATAGGATGAAGGTAATTAAGATGTTAATAAATCATTTGGATATTTGGAACCTTTATCCGAAATAAAACACAGTTTAGGATGTTATTGTTTATTGGTTTGTTACTGAGATTATTTCAACTCTATCATGAGCAATGGTAAACAATTTGGCACGCTCGATTGCCGTATACGTTGTATGCATTAAGTTCGCAAAATAAATAACATTTTAATACAATTTAATTAATGTTGTTCTTTTCTCGTAATATGTATAACGCGCAATAATGGATTTTATATTGACTGACAGAAAATCAGCAAAAAATTATTGGCGAGAATATATATTTTTTTCACGAAAGGAATAACAGACGTAATAAAATAAACAATTTTGTAAAACCCACTAAGAAGTATTACCGTACGCCATTACCAGATCCAATCTACGATCGCGCATGTTTCATGTAGCTATGCGAATATTATTAAATTGTGCGTCATGCATAAATTAACACAGGCCCTATAAAATTACATCATGATGAAAAAAATACAAAATTCACAGAACATATTATACAACAAATGTTTTAGAACAATAACATATGATAAATTGAAAAATTCTGAAAATAAATACCGAAGACAACGAAATTCTCAACTTATACTGACCATAGACATTGGTTGGGTACAATAAGTAGGAGTTTATTCTAATAATTTGTAATACAGTAGCTAACACTGAGGTTTCCATGAAGGAATTAAATGCGTACCAACTTTAAAATTCTTATGTAAATACATGTATATTGTACCCTCTAAGTTACAATCTATGAAATGCACAGCAAAATCTTTTAAAAGATTACATAAAGACAATCTTTAGTTGTGCTGAATAAAGTCACAGAATTAGGTCTATTTTAAGCATATAAATACAATTTCAAATAAATATATCGTTCATGATTATGAACGTTTATTCAAACACATAAAGTATCTATACATATTTACATTAAAGTAAAAAGGTGTCAATGCGTTGTATGTAGCAATAAGCAACACCGGCGGTTTACTTAATATCACGACATAAAAAATCAAAGTATTAGATTTTTTCCTCGTGTCGTGTACAATAGTACAAACTGAATTTGTCAGTATTTCGAGCCCAATAAAAAGCTCTAAATATAATTTACAGTTAATACATAAAACAATTGATAGCTATGGGAGCTATGCAAATGCTACAAAATTTGAAATATATGCATAGCTCAGACTTTTATTTCGTGATAATACACCTTTTGTTTTGAAGTGCGTCCATGATTAGTACTTACGTTAAAGATTTAAATATACGGTATTTAAACATTAATTACGTTATGCTGTAATACAAGTTAATTTTGAAATAAAAAACATAAAGAAATTAAGTTAGTAATAATAAAAACATAATAATAAGTAAACTAACGTGTTAAATAAATTATCATAATTGGAATGATGGTAAAATTCGTAATATTTTTGTCTTTTCATATAAACATAATCAGATAGCAAGTGTGGACATACAATACTCAGCAGTAAATATCAGACATGGACTTTAGAAAAAGATAGTCGGTTAGTTTTAACTATATAGAGGGCGAAGTTTGCATCTCATTCTTATGTGACGTTTGGTCACTGACTTCCGATATTCTTTTTAAGCCGGCGCCACACATAGCAGCAATATTTGAACACTTGTTTGAAAACATGTGTGGCACGGGTATTTGCGTATTTGTGCAAAGTCCATTTACTTATTTGCCTATTTGCCATTCGGTATCGGTTTTTCGACCAAACATCAAAGCGTTCATAGTTAACATGCGTGCGTAGCCTGCCACACTTGCGCAAAGTTCAGTTGTTTGACAATCACCGAGCCGAATGGATTCTTTGTTTATTCGCAAGGAGTACTGGAGCAACGAAATTCGAAAGGGCACTTGAATTTATTGAGTTGCTTGAAGGAGAAACATGTATATGGAACCCTAAAAGTAAAAGCCATAAGAATAGAAATGACAAGTCTGTCAAAGTATTTGTTCAAATATTTGTCTGTGTCTGCCGCCGGCATTAGAGCTTGATGATACTAACTGCCGAGTGCTATAAGTAAAAATGTCTGAGCTATAACTAAACTAATTTGGGAAACTTTATAATTTATAGAATGACTACCAAGATATATAATAGTGAAAATCCTAATTATCTCTCGTTTGTATTGAAAAAAATCTTAATATTCCTACAGAAATGCATTAAAATATCTAAGCAAATATGGCAAGATCTATTGCAGGCATTTTTTTGTAAGAATGCAATGAGACTTTATATTTGCTCTTTTTAAATTTTTCATTGATTATTGAATTCTAACACTGTTTTTATTTTATGTGGGCGATTTTTTCTATAACTTTGTTCTGAATGGAACAGACCCAATTCTTACATTGTTTTTATTGCACTCTTACATAAAACATGGTAGTTTTATACTATTATATTAAAAATCCCCTCTCAGTAATAGAGGAAGCCCGCGCTCAGCAGTGAGCAGTACATATTAAAAAACAACAAATGCATTAAATGTATTAATGTCGTACACCATAAATGCCAATCTACGAGCAAATACACTACCTACTTAGCTGCAGAACGATTTTAGACCCTAAGAATACGAAATACTAATGCCCATTTTCCTTTCCCTTTAACTTAACAGAGGCCTCATAAGTTTAGCCTCATATGAAACGGGTGCGATGACGTAACACTAAAATAATCAGATTTCGCATGCTTTTATTTATTGGCTGTTAGGATGTCTCTGAAACGAAATTAAAGTGGCCGACCATGGCCCTAATAATCAGATAGTTAAATATCACTTTCGTGATCTTTTCGAAAGTTCATAATTATTTTGTCCTCACACCTACGTTAACCAAATAAAGATAAATTATTTCATTGACACTCAACAACAAACTATATCGATGGAACGTCTATTTCTAACGTTGCGTTCAGTGTTACCTCAGTCCACTGTTTGATCCGCTGTTAGGATGAAAACGGGCATCAATCTCTTAAAAGCGTATCTATTTAATGCTAGACTACGTTTCAGATATGTTATTTATTATAACTAGTGATATCGTAATTGCTACGTAAGCTGTCCGCGTGAGTAGTTAATTCAAAAAGATATTATAATTTTATTTTTAGGATTTTATGTTTTACATTCCCTTCACTAAGTTCAACTTTAATACTATAATTTTATACCATCGAATCACTATTAATTTATAGCATTAAAACTTGACCACACAAAAATATCCACACGTTCCACTTTGTATATCACTTCACCAGATTTATCGAAATGTATGACAGAGAGAGTAGAGAAGAGGGTGTAGTGACGTCACTATTCTAATACACGCCTGTTGAAATTATAACATTACAGCTTGTCCTGAAAAAAGTGTGACGTTACTACACTACCTTATATTGTCGGGTCACTTGTCCTTTTGGAAAGGACGTCACCCTTCTCCATAGCAGTATCACAACTATAAACTTCATGTCCTTTCAAAAAGCTTGTCACCCTAATACATAACAGCTGTAAATGTCCTCTCTGAAATGTTGTTACCCTACTCCGAAGCAGTGTCACAGGTGTAAATGTCCTCTCGTAAATGTAGTCACCCTACTCCATTGTCACGGTATCAGAGCCGTAACACCACGGCATGTCCTCCTTGAACTTGTGTCTATGGGCGTTGTTCTTCGCGTCGTAGAGGAGCGCGTTGTCGACGTACGCGTCGCACTCGTTGCACCACACGGACAGGTCGACCAGAGACAACACTAGGGGATGTCCGGTTGTGGAGTAGTGGGCTTGCATGTGACCGTTTATACTGCGCGCGCACGCCGTCTGTGGACAAAGTGTTTTAGTGTGAAGATTTATCGATAAAATTGTGTGAAATCGGATAATCGATAAATAAATTAAAGAATTGTGTACCTAAACTAGTGATATTATTTTTCTTTTTATAATTTGATCTGGTACCAAGATAGATATCTAGTTATCAAGATCTATGTATCAAGATAGATCGTGTTGTAAGATAAATTATGGTTATAAAATTTCAAATAAAATGAAATAATTTATATTGCTTTTTAACCTATATATCGTCGTCTGATACTCACGATATAGCAATGCAGGCACACCCAATTCTCTTCAGTATGATCACAGTTTACGCACTTCACTCCTTGCTCGAACTGAACATCATTGGGTATCGCGTACAACGAGTCCAAGTGAGGACACCAAGGCATCGGTATCACGGCGAACATCTCCCCATCCACTATCGACTGCATGTTCTCCGATAAATAATCGACTAGCGTGCGTTTCGCATCACTAGAGCCTTGTTTATCATTTGACACTTCTTGACTAGTCGATACATTCGAGCCCGTGCAAATTTCGATCTCATTACCGGAATTTAAAACTTCTTTTTTGTTTTTGTCCGTGTTGCTTTTTTGGTCTTCGTCATCAGTGCCACAGTGTATGCCATCCTCACATTTATCGATACTCAGATTGGCCATATCCGTCTCTAGAGAATATCGACTGCTCTTCGGTGATGGTATCTCTGTTTGGTAGTCACTCAACCCTCTCGATGGGAGGGGTGGGTCCAAGACGTCCTCTGACGGCAATGCTACTTGAAACTTGAGACTTTTCCAGTACTTTTTGTGTGTGTTAATGACGTCATTAATCGTTTCGACCGCTGACCAATTGCACGTTTGTTTAGGCTCGTAGTGGTGGGTGATTGGGTCTCCGAGCAGCGCTTTAGTGCACATGACCATGGCGTAGGATATGCTGGTAATGTTGTACCCTCCCTCAAGGCACAGTACCACCCGCCCTCCGGCCAACCCTCGCAGTAACTGTGTCATGCGGCCGTAGCATTCTGGAGTCACTCTACATCCTAAAAATAAATACATTTTTAGTAAATTTATCGAGAATTGTAAAATAATAATGTAAGTTCTGCGATTCTCTGCAGTTTGTTTGCCTACAATTTGAGTAGGAAAATTCATCTATATTCATACATTATAGTCATGCTTTGCAATTCTCGCCATATAAAATCGATAATTGAATCTTGCACATAATTCACGCATCATCATCAGCCACAGGACGTCCACTGCTGAACATAGGCCTCCCCTAAAGATTTCCAGGCGGACCTCTCAAAAGCGGCCTGCATCCAGCGTGTTTCTGCGACCTTTATCAAGTCGTCTGTCCACCTTGCATATTATAAATTAGCGAAAAGTTCGATGGCCACAGCTGAATATTATAAAATACTTATCATTTAATAAATAATTTTCGAATATTTAACTATTATGTACCTCCGAGCGGATCGCCGACGCACGCGTCGAACCCGGCCGACACGATCACCAAGTCTGGGTTGTACTCGTACGCTATCGGCAACACGATCTGCGTGAACGCCGCCATGTACTCCGCGTCGCCCATGCTGCGCTGTAAACAAATACACCATCAGACACATAGTTCAAACTCCTCAGCAATATATAAGTCATACACACACTCATGTCTTTTATCCCCGAAGGGGTAGGCAGATGCGCAACAAATGCACCCACTTTTCGCCGTGTGTATTCCGTCCCATGATGTGATAGGGGGCGAGCCTATCGCCATATCGGACACAAATTCCAGACTCCAGGCTGATACTGAATTTAAAACCCAATATAACTTTGCCCGACCCCGGAATCGAACCCTAGACCTCAGCATTGCAGTCGTACTGTAATACAACTACGCCACCGAGGTCCAATATATAAGTCATAAGTAATGTTATCAGTAAGAGTGCTACACAAGCGTCACAAGCGGACGAGTGTGTCGTAGACCAACAACGCACAAACATAGGGGTATATAGAGTGGGCCGGGTGGGCCGTGCCCACTCCACAGGAATTGCTTGGTGCCCACCCCAAGGATTTTAAAGCAGCCTTCTACAACTATAATTTTTTTAAGTCAATGACATCCTACTAATATTATAAACGCGAAAGTTTGTAAGTATGGATGTTTGTTGCTCTTTCACGCATAAACAACAGAACGGATTTCTATGAAATTTGGCACTCGGGTAGACCATGTCCTGGATTAACACATTGGCTACTTTTTTTCCCGGGAAAATATATAGCGGGACTTTAATCCCGGAAAAACTCATTCACGCGAGCGGAGCCGCGGGCAAAAGCTAGTTGCAAATATTTGACAAATATTTGTAAACCAGTTATTTTTAAGCCGGCGCCACAGATAGCAACAATATTTGAACACTTGTTTGAAAACATGTGTGGCACGGATATTTGCATATTGGTGCAAAGTTTGTTTTGCATATTTGCCTATTGACCATTCGGTATCGGTTTTTCAACCACACATCAAAGCGTTCAAAGTTAAATGCTTGCGTAGTCTGCCACACTTGTGCAAAGTTCAGTTGTTTGTCAATCACCGAGCGGAATGGATGCTTTGTTTATTTGCAAGATGTAAAAAATAAATAATATCCCTTCAGCTTTACGTGCTTTCCGAGGCACGGGGGTATCACACCGCCAACTTCCTGACTCCGAGCTGTGACTGAGTAATTTTTAAGATGGAAAACCCAGTCACAATATTTTTGACTCGACCCGGGATTCGTTCCTGGGACCTCAGTGCGCGAATCGTACTCGTAACGCGTACGCAATACAACTACGCCACCGAGGCAGTCAGATGTACGATGTGTCGCAAGATGTACTGGAGCAACGACAGTCGAAAGCGTACTTGAATTTATTGAGTTGCTTGAAGGAGAAACATGTATATGGAACCCTAAAAGTAAAATAATAGTTAAAAAAAACTAAAAAACACGCTTTATAGAAAATCCAACTAAAAAATAGAAAATAAATTTGAATTAAGAATAGTGCAAATAAGAAAAAAATGTATTTTATTGTAAAAAAGCGTGGGGTGCTTTTTAAGAAATTATCAAAATGATATATAATACTTCTACTCATATTATTTGTGAATAAAATATTTATAACTATTGTCACCACGCTTTTCTTACAATTTTTCTTTATCGATAATTCATACCCACCTTATTCCAAGGTATATTGACATTGAATCCTTCTCCTTTGCCCTCCCCAACTGCGGTATAGTCAGCCTCTTTCGAATGCGGGAAGAATGTCCCGTGGTCATATCGATGCATGGATATGTAGAGTATCTACAACAATGCACGACAAATACAATATTATACATAATGGGGCTTCGAAAATACGTAAAAAATATTTAGTGGTTTATTTTATACTTATGTATTTTATAATGGAATTTATAAATGATGCTAGAAAAGTATTCAGGATCATATCTGTAGGGTACAGCTATAGCCCGTACCTCTACTAACTATCACTGGGATTGTCGTGAGGGGAATGGCGATGCCGTGTTACGAGGTCAAAAAGGCACAATTGGAAATGAACAGCGTTTATTTTACACACACAATTATATACAGTATATACAACCGTTACAACGTCTTTGATTATCTTGCGGCGATGCGTGGCCACCCGTAGCGGCTCCGTAGGTAGCGCACCGTAGCACGTAGCAGTGAGAACAGCGGGGGCGGATGCTAACTGCATATGCTCCTTTCACTTGCAAGGCTTCTTTCTTGCAGACTTTTTCTTGCTTGAGGACTATTTCTTTCTTGTAGTTTTCTTTCTTGCTGGTTTTCACTGGCTCGAACTAATTTCTTGAAAACCGGGCTCGCTTAAGTGGTTCGGGGCTATCCCATAGGGAGAGCCCTGAATTTCAGGCCGTGTTCGGTGGCCGTTATGTACTACGTAACGCGCACATATTCACTCGTTACGGAGTAATTCGACGATTTCCCTAAGCTATTGATACCTGGGCATATAGGCATCAGGGGACTCTATAAGCTATATAAACTAAATGTCTCCTATGTGCGCTACGGAAAAAGTTATTGGCATTACTTAGTCTAAATTTACATACAATCGACGCACATAGGAGACAATTCGATGGATAAAATCGTTAATCCTATACATATAATGACCCCGCTACCGTAGCGGGGTAGGCAAAACCCTAAGCTAAGTCATCGCGCCCAGTCAGATGCCGGTAGGTTGATACCGCGCATGCGGGGGCGCGATAACGTCACAAGTGATAACACACGATTTGACTCGCGCTCTCGCTCATCGCCCGTCTCGCTCAGATAGTGTGTGTAACTTACTGCGCAGGCGTCGACAGCGCGCATGCGCCGTGTGTGTGATGCGTTTTAGTGCATGCGTCCTGCACATTCTCCCGCCGTGCATCACCCAGCGTCCAGGGGGTGATGCATTAAACTGACGGGCAGGATGCTCCCGCCGCTGGCTGCGGCGCGGCGTTCTCTTCTGGTGCGTCGTCTGCTGCCTGGATCACCACGATCTTCTTCGCCGGTCGTCGCAGGATGCCTCCCTGCGTTGAGACGTCCACGGTGCGCACCACACCGTCGGGACCGGGATACGTGGCGCTAATGCGCCCGCGCACCCACGTGTTACGCGGGAGCGTCCCGTCCACGATGCGCACGACGTCTCCGATGCGCAGCTCTGGGCCCCTGCTGTGGGGCTCCCGCCGGTTTCGAAGCTCGGGGAGGTACTCCCGGAGCCAGCGGGACCAGAAGGCGTCGGCGAGCTGCTGCGTCGCCCTGAGATCGGCGTGTGTGCCGAAGTTGTGGTCGGCCGGAAAGCTCGGCGCGGTGAATGGGCCCCGACCGCCCAACAGGAAGTGGTTGGGTGTCAGGGCCTCCGGGTCATCTGGGCTTACAGACACATGTGTTAACGGTCGACTATTTACCGTAAGTTCCACCTCGGCGAGTAATGTTGCCAAGGTTTCTTCATGCGGGCTCCTCTCGTGGAGCACCGTTGTCAGGGCGGTCTTGACCGACCGCACCAGCCTCTCCCAGGCGCCGCCCATGAATGGCGCGCCCGGGGGAATGAAGCGCCAACGTATCGCCCTCCGCGACGCCTCTTGTTCGGCGCCGGCAAAGAGAGTGTTGCGCAGTTCTCGTTCGGCGCCGTGGAAGTTGGTCCCGTTGTCGGACCAGATCTCGGCGGGGCTTCCTCGGCGCGCCGTCATGCGCCGGAGTGCCATGACTGCACCCTGCGCGCTGAGCGAGTGCACCACTTCTAGATGCACCGCTCGTACTGTTAGACATGTGAATAGCGCTATGTAGCGCTTTTGATTACTCCGGCCCACAGTGACTGTGAGCGGGCCGAAGTAGTCGAGACCTGTATACGTAAATGGTCTGTGGTGATGTGCCAACCGACAGGGTGGCAGGTCGCCCGTTACAGGCTGCGGCGGAGTCGCCGCCCTCTGGCGGCATTTCAAGCAGCCCCGCAGCGTTGTCTTGACGGTCGGGCGCAGGCGCAGGATCCACCGCTGCTGTCGACAGCAGTTGACTGTGCTCTCGACGCCGGCGTGATGTTGCTCGGCGTGAATGTGCTCAATCCACAGTCTCGTAGCCCGATGTTCGCCGTCGACGACCGGAGGGTGCTTCAGGAGTTCGCTGACCTCCGTGGCGGCTGAAATGCGGCTGTTTAAGCATATAATATTGTTAATTAATATTACACTTAATGAGTGTAAACGGCTGTCCCGTGGCACGGGTTTTCCTTGCGCGAGTGCGCGCAATTCTTCCACGAAGGCGTTCTGTTGGCTCGCCCTTATGATGAGCTGTTCGGCTTCGTGTTGTAGTTCGGCCGAGAGGGTAGCACACCTGTCCTGTGATGATGGCGTGTCCCTCTTCGGTGGTGTTCTTGCGGCGTTAGTGCGCCGCCAGTCCGGATCCTTCGGCGTAGCGGCCCGCGTTCGTTTGTAGTTGACCGCGTTGCGCCGTCGCCGGAACATGTCGACCGCTTGCAGTGTTCGAGCGGTCGCCCTCAGGTACCGGCTCCACTTAGAGAACCGGTTCACGTCGGGTAGGGCTTCGGAGAGCCGCGGCTCTCGATGTCCCGAGGCGATGGCCCCTACCCTTTCCTCACCTGTCGGCGCGGCTGTGTTTCTTTCTTCGACGGGCCATAGGTCGGGTGGGTCCCGGAGGAACTCCGGTCCGTTGAACCACCGGTGTTGCTCGTCGAAGCCGTCCGGTACGTCGCGCGTAGCGTCGTCGGCGGCGTTGTAGCGCGTAGGCACCCACCTCCACTCGCTCGTTTGCGAGTGCTCTTCTATTGCGGCCACACGATGAGCGACGTACGGCTTGTACGATCTGGATCCGGTTCTGATCCAGCTCAGCGTGGTCCTACTGTCCGTCCAGTAGGTCGTGGAGTCGGGCCGCCTTCCGTGTTCGTGTTTGACAGCGGCCGCCATGCGCGCGCCGAGTACCGCAGCCTGTAATTCAAGACGCGGTATCGATGTTACTTTGAGCGGGGCCACTTTGGCTTTCGCCGTTATTAACGTTACCGTGACCCGCCCGTCTTCCTCTTCGGCGCGCCAGTATAGCGCGGTCGCGTAGGCCGACTCGCTGGCATCGGTGAAGACGTGTAGCTGCAATCTCCCGGCTCGAGTGTAGCCTGGGTAGCAGCGCGGCACGGATACGCAGCTCAATTTCTTTAGGTGCGCAATCCAGCTCATCCAGCCGGCGGCTATGTCGCCGTCGAGTGGCTCGTCCCATTCTGTGCCGCGTCTCCATACCTCCTGTAAAAGCTGCTTAGCCCTCACGGTAACTGGGGATACAAGTCCTAAAGGATCAAATAAGGACATGATTATTTTTAGCGCCTCACGCTTGGTGGGCGCTTCTTGCCTTAACAAGCTTGGCGGTATGCGCGCCAGATCTAGGTTGAAGCCGAGTCTGTCTTCCTTAGGTCTCCACATGAGGCCCAGTACTCGCTCCGCCTTTTCTATATCCACCTCTTCGTGGTGGCTCGTTGATTCGCCGAGCGCTTCGAGCAGCTCAGGCGAATTGCTTGTCCATTTTCGCAACTCAAAATGCGCTTCGCGATGAATATCGCGCACCTGTTGCGCGATCATTATCGCGCTATCTATGTCCGGATAGCTGTCGAGGTAGTCGTCCATGTAATGTTTCCTCTTAATTGCCTCGACGGCTTCCGGATGTGAAGCTCGAAACCTCTCCGCGTTGCGATTCATTACATATATCGCGGTTGCGGGAGAGCTAGATGCACCGAAAATGAGTACCTTCATTCTGTAGGCTTCCGGCGGCTTGTTGTCTCGGCGGTCCGCCCGCCAGAGATATCTCAGGGCGTCGCGATCTTCCTCGCGTAGCCCCACCTGCATAAACATCTCCGTGATGTCTGCGGTTACGGCGACAGGATGTTCCCGGAATCGCATCAGGACGCCGGGAAGAGGCTGCAATAAGTCTGGACCTGTTAACAAGTTATCGTTTAAAGTTGTTCCTTTGGTTTTGGCCGCTGCGTCGTGTACGACCCGTAGTTTGTCCGGCTTCAGCGCGTTGAATACCGCAAAGTGCGGCAAGTACCACGTTCTAGACGCGTGGGAGGTCGCCGGGGCTGGCTCGGCGTATCCCTTGTCTATTAGGGCCTTCATATGTTCGTCATACCTTGTTTTTAGTTCGGGGTTCCTGTCCAGCTTATTTTCAATGTTGTGCAGCCTTTTCAACGTGTTGTCGTAGTTATTCGGGAGCTCGATATTTTCAGACTTCCATAGGAGAGATGTGACGTATTTGCCGCTCGGTTCTCTCGTCGTGTTGTCCTCCAGGATTCTCAGCGCCTTTTCTCCGGGGTCGCTATTCGGCCTGCGGGGATCTATAAACATGTTGTCGGAAAATATAAATTGTTTCACAAGCTCTTCCGTTCGTTCGTCGGCCGTTGTTTGACCGACGAAATTCACCCTGTGACCTAGGGCTCGGGTCCGGCTCCCGTGTACCACCCAGCCGAGTGGTGTGAGCGAGGCGACCGGTTGGTTCCTCCTTCCGGACCGCGTTTTGGATGCCAGAAGCAAATGCCAATTATCTTGGCCTATTAAAAGTCGGGGTTTTGCCTCCTCCGCGTGTGTCGCGGGTAAGAGGTCCTTTAAATGCGCGCAATCTCGTAACGCTTCGTATGGAATGCGTTGCGCCGCCAACCGTAAGTTGTCGACGGTGCGCGCCTCGATGCGTTGCTGTCCCCGACTTCCCTTTATACTAAACCTGACGCGACGTGAGTTGTTGCGCGTGGTTTTTTCCCCGTCGTAAGTCACTATGTGGAGTGGTTCGTCCGGTCCCTCCGCGCCGATGTCCTTTGCCAGCTGATGGTCGATCAGGCTGACCGTGGATCCGTCGTCGAGTAACGCGAAGGTGTGAGCCACTCCTGCTGGTCCTGAAATGCGTACCGGGGCAATCTTTAAATAGGATACCTGTGGTGTCCAAGCCGAGTTAACGACCTCCTTGTTGTCGTTATCGTCGGTGTTCCTGCTCCGCTTGTCGGAGTGCAGCAGCCTGTGGTGGTAGTGTTCGCATCCGTTTGCGTCACACTTACGCGGCTTGCAGGCGTGTTGCTTGTGCCTAAGCTTCAGGCATCTAAAACATAAGCGATGTTTTTTCGCTATGTCCCATCGTGCGTCGATGGCGGCGTCCCGAAAGCGGACGCATTCGCTCATCGAGTGTGCTTCCTTTTCACACACACTACACGTGGGTTTCGCTTTCTCCGCTACGGCAGCGTGAATGCGTTGCCGTCGTGGTTGTTCGCCGCCGCTTTGTCTCACCGGGGTTTTATCCACGATGATTTCAGGCGCTGCGAACGGGCTACAAAACTCGGCTTCCCGCGTTATGAACCGGCTAAACTTTAGTAAATCGGGCTCACCTCTGTGTTGTGCGGCGGCGAACTCGTACCACTGCCTTCTCAGCGTTGGAGTTAACTTCTCCATGACGGCTTTCGTTACCTCCGGATTGTAGAGGTAGAAGGCGCAGTCGAGCGCCTGTAGAGTTCCCACGACGTTTTCTATTTTCGTGCTGAAGGTGCAGATGTCTCGTGGTGAATCGGTGAGGCGGGGCAGCGCCCGGAGTCGCTCGATCTCGGCCAGCGCGATCGAGTCCGGACGCCCGAACCGCGTCTCGAGTGTTCTCAGCACAGCGCTCGGCTCAGCGTTGGTGATGAGCAGCCCTTGTACTGCTTCCTTGGCGGCGCCGCGTAGGCTGCGGCGCAACCGGGACATGTTCTCCAAAGCTGTAAAATAGTTAGCGGATTCATGATAAGCGGCTCTATATGTAAGCCAGTCTTGGTGTGCGCCGTTGAAAACGGGTAACTCCGAATATCTCAACGGCTGTCTATGCTGTGCCGATTGCACAGCTTGCGTTATTGCGGACGCGAGTTCTTGGTACTCCGTCTTCGGTCGCGATGCGACCAATTCCCCGCTCCGCTCTTGTTGCGGGTTCGGCGGGGGCTGCGGAGCTGCGTTGTCTCGTAGCCATGATGCTACGACCGGCGGTGGCTGCCTCGTAGCTCCGCAATCGTCGCTCCGTGCGGCGATGACAGGCGGCGGCTGCGCGGCGTAAATGTTCGTAGGCCAGGACGCTGTAGCGATCGCTGGCCCTGTCGGCTGCGCAGTCAAGTTCGGTGCCGCTGGGTTCGCTGAAAATGACATGAAATCGGGCGGATTATTTGAATCGTTATTCGTCACTGGGTGACGCGATGACGGGGGCTCGGCACTGGCTCCCGCCGGTACAGTCTCCGGGGTGTCCCAGGATACGGCAGCGATCGCTGGGTCACTATGTTCGGGTGGCGGCTGTACCCGGGCTTGCGATTCTTGTTTGGTTTCATGCGGTCGGCTATCTATCGCGAGCAGTTGGCTAGTTTGTACCCAATTGTGCACGCGATGATCTTGTTCGACCTCGGTGATGACGGACTCGAGTTCGTCGTCACTCTCTTCCGCCTCGATCTCGGCTAGCCTCGCTGCTGCTAGCTCGATTTTAAGTTTGGTGAGTTCGGCCCTGGCTTGCGCCAGGCGACGCGCTTTCGTTGAACGCTTCGATGACGTTGCTGGTCGGCTCCGGGCCCGCTGTGGCGTTGGTTCTTCCGGTGCGGCGGCTGGCAGCTCCTCCGCAGCGGTGCCGGCAGCGGCGTCCCGATCTGTGGCTGTGGTGTCACGTGATTCGACAGTGTCGGTGGTCGTAACGGTGGCTTCAGTCGCTGTCGTCGCCGTAGCAGACGTAGCGGTCGCAGACGGCGCTGTAGCACTCGTCGCGGTACCTGAAGTCGCCGTTGTCGAAGCCTCTGTGGCTGACACCGACGCTGACACCGTCCGCTTTCCAACGGACCTCGTAACAGGCATTTCCCACTCACGTAGATCCGGCTCTCGAAGGACCAAAATGTAGGGTACAGCTATAGCCCGTACCTCTACTAACTATCACTGGGATTGTCGTGAGGGGAATGGCGATGCCGTGTTACGAGGTCAAAAAGGCACAATTGGAAATGAACAGCGTTTATTTTACACACACAATTATATACAGTATATACAACCGTTACAACGTCTTTGATTATCTTGCGGCGATGCGTGGCCACCCGTAGCGGCTCCGTAGGTAGCGCACCGTAGCACGTAGCAGTGAGAACAGCGGGGGCGGATGCTAACTGCATATGCTCCTTTCACTTGCAAGGCTTCTTTCTTGCAGACTTTTTCTTGCTTGAGGACTATTTCTTTCTTGTAGTTTTCTTTCTTGCTGGTTTTCACTGGCTCGAACTAATTTCTTGAAAACCGGGCTCGCTTAAGTGGTTCGGGGCTATCCCATAGGGAGAGCCCTGAATTTCAGGCCGTGTTCGGTGGCCGTTATGTACTACGTAACGCGCACATATTCACTCGTTACGGAGTAATTCGACGATTTCCCTAAGCTATTGATACCTGGGCATATAGGCATCAGGGGACTCTATAAGCTATATAAACTAAATGTCTCCTATGTGCGCTACGGAAAAAGTTATTGGCATTACTTAGTCTAAATTTACATACAATCGACGCACATAGGAGACAATTCGATGGATAAAATCGTTAATCCTATACATATAATGACCCCGCTACCGTAGCGGGGTAGGCAAAACCCTAAGCTAAGTCATCGCGCCCAGTCAGATGCCGGTAGGTTGATACCGCGCATGCGGGGGCGCGATAACGTCACAAGTGATAACACACGATTTGACTCGCGCTCTCGCTCATCGCCCGTCTCGCTCAGATAGTGTGTGTAACTTACTGCGCAGGCGTCGACAGCGCGCATGCGCCGTGTGTGTGATGCGTTTTAGTGCATGCGTCCTGCACAATATCAAAAGTCGATAATACAATGTTGTAGGCACAAGTAGATTACTTAGACAGTCGAGAATGGAAATAATTAATACTAACTGTGCATCGTTAGATGTGTGAATATTATCCCAGAAGTAGTTTGAGTTCATGATAAAAACTCATTAAACACATGCCTGCAGATTTCATAACAGTATATCGATACTAGTTACAATCACTTTTCAAAGAAGACGGCATAATTTCGATCTGGAACCCACTGCACTTACCATCAGGTACAGAGGGGTCACTTCGACGTGCCATTTAAAAAAAAAAGTTTTTTAGTTTTTTCATACCTGTGGATCGTCATACGTGAGCCGCTGCGTGCCGTTCCCGTGATGTACGTCCCAGTCGAGGAGCAGCACCCTGGCCCCCCCCCTGCTGGCCGCGCCCGCCCCCCCCGCGGCGCCGGCCAGCAGACAGAACCCGCTGGGCACGTCGCAGGAGGCGTGGTGTCCGGGCGGCCGCACCACGCACACGCCCGCGCCGCTGCGCCCGCTCAGGACTTCTGTTGTCGCCTGGGTAATCGACACATCACATTGTGTACAGTCAGCAGCATAAGTAGCTGAATAAATTTCAAATTGCCTACATACTTTTTGTTCTTACTAATCTTTTCTTAAACGAAGAAAAACAATGTTTCAGTTTAAATAAATGCGTATATGAGTTATTTGAAATTTTGATTTTGTACAGATATTTATGCTGCTGACTGTACACGAAATACCAACATAACCGTCCACTTACCCCCCAGTGGTGGTAGCGATAACGCGTTTTTTCCCCGCGAAAAACGATGTGTCAACTTTCACAAATATTTTTGAATAACGCTTAATGTGAACGAATGGTTGCATTTTTTATTAACATTCTTGAGAAAAAAACACACACACACACTCACGCCTTTTATACCCGAAGGGGTAGGCAGAGGCACAACTAGTGCACCCACTTTTCGCCGTGCGTGTTCCGTCCCATGATGTGATAGGGGGCGAGCCTATCGCCATACTCTGGGCTGATACCGAATTTAAAAACCCAATAATATTTAACATTTTCGAGAAAAAAAATTACAAATATAATATTCGGTCATTATTCACTTAACCAGATTCGGCCATGACGTCACCTGTCAATTAGGAGGACATCGTTTTTACGCAGCAGCGCATAAGGTTCTAGTTAAAAAAAAATGACAGCTGTGACACTACCGAATAGTGATTTGATATTATGCAGGTTGCACTAAAATTATCCGACTTAAAAACTAAAAATTTAAACGTATTTGCTCCTCTACTGTCGCTCTAATTTCAATTAAATATTTTGCCGTCTTTAGTCTAAATATAATTCAAATAATTTGTATAGTACCTCTATAATGCATCCCATCGCGACAGAGGCGCTCTCCAGTGAGTCGGGATGGAAGTATACCGAGTCATACAGGTCCTTTTGACTGTTCAAATCCCTTAGTTTTGTCGTCGATAGTTCTTTCAGCCTGTAAACATCCAATCAATCAAGTCTTTTTACAGAGAAACATTAAGAGCTACATAAAATAAATTCGATAAAACGTGAAAACAAAAAAAGTGGATTTAATGAATCTGACTTTTTAACAATTTTTAACAAGATTCAAATGTTTATTTTTGTGATTTTTATAAAACACCAGGATATAAAAAAACGCGATATATAACTTTTAGTATGATGTCGAATACGAGATATCATCCATCCCTTATCATTCAACGGGACCATGCTATATAAAAAATGGTCCTTCGACCCGGATACACACTGGTCGAGGTATTCCTTAGTGTGAACCACCAATATCTCCTCGTCGGTGGCGTGGCGAGCCGCCACGTGGTGCACTCGCTCCAGCAGCCCGTAGTCGCGGTGCCGCTCGTGGATGCGCATGATACGCTCCGGACATTCCACGTGACCTCTGTACAATACACAAGTTTCAAAATTATTTGTCTTAAGAAAGTATCTCTTCGCTCATAATTCCCTCATCTTGTTGATAGTTGGCAAAAAAACTCCTTTTTTTTAGCTTTATTATCTCAATTGCCTAGTACCTATATGATAAAACTAGATTTTGCTTGCGGCTCCACCTACCTAAAAAAGTTTTTCCGGGATAAAAAGTACCCTATGTTACTCAGGGATAATGTAGGGAGTATGCAGTAGATAAGAACTTTTGAAATCGGTCGAGTAATTTGAATTTATTCGATCTTATCTAATAAAGTGTAGATAAGAAAAACTGACTTTTTTTAGGTTAAGGTTTCTACATTGCAATCATCAAAGGTAATTCACTCACGGTTCACATATATTCTTGTGCTTCAACATAGCCTGATCATAGAAATAGCACACGGCGTGTTGTGGTATCGACAAATCCGTCACTGGAACAAAAAATCTATATTAGCAGAATACACTTTTGTCTCCCAAAGACTCAAGAGTATGGTTGCTCTCAAATATTTATAAAAAAAAAACTTTATTTACTTTTACAAAGATTTTCTTATTATATAGGCGTGGTAGCCTCCTTTTAGGCATAACAATGCCTGTGTTAGGAGACTACGCTCTTCCATAGCTTAGTACAAAAAGTAAATAAAAAATAATGATGAGTGATTGCGCAGTGTATGTACGTACTTATGTGAATGTGTGTGTGTGTGTATATGTTTTTTAATCTTCAACCTTCCTGTATGTTTCTCTTTCATCGAATTATCACAGAGGGTATCGACTTATAAAATTCATCAACCACAATACCAGCCCTATAATATATACTGCCCTCTGCCGAGCACGGGCCTCCTCAACTACTGAGAGGGGATAGGCCTTAGTACACCACGCTGGCCTAGTGCGAGGTGGCAAGATTCTTCAACATTCACAAGTTATTTTTTGTCACTTTTATCGGATTATCACAGTAGTTTTAAGGTGCTCCTTCAACAATCAACTGTTCATCCCCTCAAGATCCAGCAGGGGGTAACATCCCTTCGTGGCTAACCACTTTGGGCTGACCACACTCCCTCCCTCCTACTTCATTATTATCATCATCAGCCACATGACGTCCACTGCTGAACATAGGCCTCCCCTAAAGATTTCCAGACGGACCCGTCAAAAGCGGTCTGCATCCGGCGTGTTCCTGATACCTTTATCAACCTTCATAAACCTCCTTACCATATTTTAAATAGTTGATTATCTCAGCAATGCTCAACTTGGTAGCGTTATCCTGCAGGGTACAAAAATTCCTGGTAACCGAACGGTCCTGATCTTGACCCAAACTGACCAAACACTATAACCACTACCACTCACCTGATTTTAAAAAGTTCAGCTTCTCAGCTATCCTTAATTTGGTAGCATTATCCTGCAGCGGGTAACAGTCCCTGGTAGCGAACCGGTCCGGCCTGGTCTCGTCTCCCTCCCACCTCACAGCTACAATGTGTTTCTGCTTCTGTCCGTCGCAAACGTTGGGGGGGCCTTGGGTGGTATACGTCGACTGGTAGTTGTAGCAACTCCAAACGTTTTTATGGGCGTATATACAGTTCAGTATTGTGTTACGGATTCTGTAAAAAGAAAAAAATAAATGCAGTTTGATTGAAAGGGGACTTGGTAATGACGAGATTGTAATGTAACAGAATATTCCTCAAAGTGATATTAGCCCAATCCAGCCCGGAGTCTGGAATTTGTGCCTGATATTTTTTTTTTTTTTATTGCTTTGAATGACGAGACGAGCATGCCGTTCGCCTGATGGTAAGCGATACGACCACCCATAAACAATAGCAACACCATCCAGCACCTTGACTGACAAAATACTGAGTGGCATTCTACTGCGCTCGTCATCCTGAGACATAAGATGTTAAGTTTCATTATGTCCAGTAGTTATACTGGCTACAATGTCCTTCAAACCGAAACACAACAGTGCATACACACTGCTTGGCGGTAGAAATAAACATTGCGGTGGTACCCACCCAGACGGACTCTTAGATATAAGACTACCACCAGTAATCTTTTTGAAAATCATTGACCGGCTCACATACATTATCTACATTGACAAAAAAAATAGCTTTATACTTTCTTTTGCCCGCGGATCCGCCTGCGTTAATAAGTTTTTCCAGGATTAAAGTATATATAAACCTTCCTCTTGAATCACTCTATCTAAAGCATTAAAACCCGTTGCGTAGTTTAAAGATCTAAGCATACATAGGGACAGACAGCGGGAAAGACTTTGTTTTATACTATGTAGTGATATAAAATTCTTCTGTGCGGTGTATGTCACTGAACTCCTAAACGGCTGGACAGATTTTAATGCAATTTTTTGTGCATCTTCAAGTGGATTCGAGAATGGTTTAGATTTACAATTCGGTCCGGGTTAATGTATAGCGGGACTTTTATATAAGAAAAACCTTGGGCGAGGCCGTGGGCAAAAGCTGATACTCTAATAATTTCCATTGACTCACTCATCACTCGGCTCTCCATACTCAACTAGCCTCGGAGGGGCGTGTCCGAGCAGCGCGCGGAGTGTGAGTGCCGCGCCCTCCCCCAGCGACGGCAGGCAGTACCCGCCCTCCAGCACCGCGCACACGGACGGACACACCGCTTGCACCATGTGCAGGAGGGACGCGTAGCACGCGGGGGACACTTCCATCTCGCCCTACAAA
Source organism: Sphinx pinastri (assembly GCA_947568825.1). NCBI lineage: Eukaryota > Metazoa > Arthropoda > Insecta > Lepidoptera > Sphingidae > Sphinx > Sphinx pinastri. The sequence goes on from OX387617.1 coordinate 3,279,258, forward strand.
CATCATTATTAAGCCTACGAGACTACGAGACTTTCCCGCCCTCACAACCGCCACTACAACTCCTGTAAGCCATTATTAAGCCTACGAGACTACAAGACTTTCCCGCCCTCACACCCGCCACTACAACTCATGTAAGCCAGGATCGGCAGTGGCACGCATTTTATGACACCGAGCGGTGAAGATTGGCAAGTCTCTGGGAACATTAATTAGTCTTAACTCGCAACGAAGTTAATCAAATAGAAGAATAGGGAGGAGTTATTATTATAAGCCTGTTTGAGTTCTATTGAAGCTGGCCTTGTGTTAATGTCGTTATTGACCCTCCAATGTTTTGAAGGTGGCAATGGTTGAATATATCGCTAAAAAAGGTTTAGGCTCATGTAAGCGTTGGTTTAACGTGCAGTTACGGCCTTTCGTTGTTGTAAAAAAAAAGTAGGTTAATACTAGTATGGTTTATGAATACCCTTTAGAATGCAAGCAACATGTAATTGAAAGCTTCATCACAATCGATTCAGGAGTTTTTCATAACGCTTTACAGCATATATGCTAAGCTATATAATATATGAACTACAGCTATTATAAGAAAGGATTCTGGACTCTTATATAAAAACCGAGACATACACATCACTCATAACTCAAAATCAAACCTTCTCGTCTCCTAAAGCGGAGTCGTATCCAGCCGATATAATTATAAGTTGCGGCGAGAACTGAAAGAGACAGACATACAACTTTGTGTGAGTTAGAAAGAGATGCAAGTACCTCGGGACAGCCGACCGCCGCGTCGTATCCGGCCGATATTATAATCAGCTCCGGTTGGTACTGGATATTTGGAAAGAAAATACTATATTAATGTCAATTTAGTGGGCTTCGAAAAATCATTAAAACAAAAGAGTTTTTGTAAAGTAGAGAATACCTCAAATGTAGTGTATTTTTTGCAGTTAATAATAACCGTCGATTTATAATTAAAAAAAAGTCAATTACAGTCTTCTAAATCATCCATTTTACTCGGGAACTGTGTGAATTAAGATGTTTTTACTGGTAAAATATCATATGTGGCGTAAATATAAAAAAAAACCTGTATAACGAAAGACTGATATTTATTTATTTTGTAAAAATAATATCTATGTTGTGTTTGTGGCTGTTAGATAGCAATATGTGGCGTAGTTGTATTACGGTACGACTGCAATGCTGAGGTTTCGGGTTCGATCCCGGGTCGGGCAGAGATATTGGTTATTCTACTCAGTATCAGCCCGAAGTCTGGAATTTGTGCCCGACATGGCGATAGGCTCGCCCCCTATCACATCATGGAACATACGCACGGCGAAAAGTGGGTGCACTAGTTACGCCTCGACCTACCCCTTCGGGGATAAAAGGCGTGAGTATGCGTTTAAGACACTTAAATATTTGCACAACCGGAAAAAAAGTAAAATTCTTTATGCAAATAATAAAAAAAATCTTTATTTCCGGTTTCGACCCGCCGGACCATAATTGAGTCGACTGGCAAGGAATAATCATCTATCTTTGACACTATCTGAACTCCCCTTCTCTTATAATAGCTGGCAAACAACTAGAACAACTACCGCGTGGCAGGGGGTACACTGAAAAAAATTGCGCTCACTACTGCGGTATATTTTTTTGTACACAAGTGTAGCTACACTCAAACAAATTGAGCTCATTAAGGTGGTTTTTTTTTTTTTTTTAGTTTTAAAAGCGTTTTGAAATTTCGAATTTGTTCAGCTACTTTTGTGGCTGACTGTACATAAGTGTAGCTCCACACACGTATAAAAAATTGTTTGCCTGCTACTGATACCATCAGGTGCAGTGAACTTTGACTAAGACACGCCGCCCCCACTCCAACCGTGCTACTGCGTGCCCAACGCCCGTATAAAAACAATCTCATCAGTTTCACCTCGAGAGCCATGGGCATCAGCAGCTGATGCCATATCGCTATGTAGTCTGCATCCTTCATCCCAGTGCTGTTGAGGGGTACGTTGAAGTTGTACCCCTTGCCGGGCCCACTGCCCGTGTAGTGGAAGTCCGATTGGCGGAGGTTCGGCCAGAACGAGCCGTGCTCGTACCGATGGATTGAGAAGTATACCACTCTGGGAATAGAGTTAATTTTTGCATTCCTTGGTGTGCCGCATGAATTTTTAATGCCTTAAAGAATATTGAGTTGTATTTTTTCAGACTTTGCTAATTTATAATAACTAAAAATAATGAAAAAAAAATTAAGTAGGTACTAACCTGGGATCATTGTAGAACATCTGCTGTGTCGCTTGACCGTGGTGTACATCCCAATCCACTATTAAAATTCTAAAACAAATAAAAAATCATCAATAATTACCAAGCTTTTAGTGTCAACACTGTTGCTCACTTACGCCACATATAGTCTGGAGGATTCATTGTAAAAGACTATAAAGGGTGTAAAAGACAGCCTACCGAAAACTGATACCAGGTGTTCAGTACATGATTCTGATACCCCCTGCGTTTGAATTTTTCGTCGGTTTTTTCATGAATTTTTGTAATTTTTTTTCAATGATAACGCAATAAAATCGATACTATTCACTAACACAACCCCACTTTCATTAAAATAACAAGAAGTACATTATTTTCATAATAACAGAAATGTATGTAGAAAAGATAAAATGTACGCACGCGCCCCCAGTCAGCTGTTTTGAAATAGGTATAGAGCGCCACGCGCGCCGCGTGCAATGGCCTCGCTGCGCCGCGCCGGGCGGCCGGCCGCCGCGCCGGCCCAAAGGCGAGCCGACGCGCGCGGCGTCCTTTGACTACGAGCGACGAGCGTTGCGAATTTCGGATTATAGAAAATGTGGATTGGACTTATTTAATTTCACTCCTCAATTCATTAACTATGAACGCGAAGTTGTGTTTTTTACGAAAGAATAATGAAATAACGATTTTTATGAGTACTAAAGTAAGCCTTCTTTTAATCATTTTTTATTAAACATTTAGAGTCTTTACAATATCAGTTGTAGGAGTTTAAAAAAAAATAGCTTTGTTAGCTAGTATTAACTGTGAAGGAATATCACAATTTTCCAAAACTCTTAAATGTGATGAACTACCATACTTACCACATCACCACACAAAACTTGGGTGCACTAAGCAATAAAATCTTTTCATTTGTGACGAAACAGGGAATCCTCTTTAGTAAATGCCCAAATATGGATCCAGCAAATTATTCGTTATTAGGTACTTCAAGACGCAAATAAATTTAATGGAAATGACCGATCCAAATGTTATAGGTCTAGGTAATTTCTTTGAGCGACGCGTGCGACTCGCAAGTACCTACTTTTGGCCCCTGGCGGGTGGCGCGGCGCCCGGCGGTTTGTTTGTTAGTTCCGACGCACCTTTCGTCTTGTGCGGAACGTATTTTTCTGACGTTCTTATTAATGAGGATTTGTGGTTTTTGGGTTTGTTTTTTTCTCAGGATTTCCAGTAAGAACAAGTGTTTTTTTAATGTCTCGCGAGCGGATTAGTGAAATACCTTAACAGTTTCAGTGCACGTGAATATGGACAAATGATAATGTGTTACGGTGAAGCTCGAGGCAAAGAGCAACAAGCTCTTCGACTTTATGAAAAAAAGTATCCTTATAATCGGCACCCAATTGATAAGCGTGTAATAACTCGGGCGTATCAACGTACTTTGGATAACCAGCCGGTAGTACCCAGACAAGAAGGGTCTGGAAGACCCTTGTGAAGTCGTATGGAAAACCACATTCTGGCTGTAATACGCGCAACCCCACGGTTGGGAACACGCACGGCTGCTCGTGTGATACGTATCGGTTATGAATGTAGATTGTCGCATACGAATATGCATAAAGTGTTACGGAAAGACCAGCAGCGAGCGTATTACATTCGCAAGGTACAAGCACTGCTCTTCGCTAACAGAAGTCTACGTGTGTCGTACTGCCGTTGGTTCCAAGACCAGCGGCGCGCAATTCCCAACTTGGCTGCGAACGTGATATGGACTGATGAGTCCACATTCACAAGATATGGGATGTGGAACAGACGTAATTCCCACATACGGGCACACGAAAATCCTTTTGCCATCCAAGAAAGAGGATTCAGACTCGGTGGAGTGTAAATGTGTGGGCCAGTATTTACATAAAAGAAAGTGTATTTACTAGTGAGTGCAATACCGCAGAAGAAATACTGGTGGTAGGTCTCTCATTTACTGGTGGTAGGTCTCTCATTATGTAAGAGGCCGTCTGGGTGGGTACCACCGCAATGTCTATTTCTACCGCCAAGCAACAGTGTGCATGCACTGTTGTGTTTCGGTTTGAAGGACATTGTAGCCAGTATAACTACTGGACATAATGAGACTTAACATCTTATGTCTCAGGGTGACGAGCGCAGTGGAATGCCACACAGTACTTTGTTAGTCAAGGTGCTGGATGGTGTTGCTACTGTTTATGGGTGGTCGTATCGCTTACCATCAGGCGAACGGCATGCTCGTCTCGTCATTAAATGCAATAAAAAAAAAAAAAAAAAAAAAAAAAAAATGCGAGAACGTATTTTAGGAGTTTTTGAGTAGTGTGTTCGTGACCCTAGCTTTATGTGCCGGCTTCATGCCGAGACACTACGACGGGCTCGTCTCTGCGAACGAGTTGGTGGGGGCCACTTCGAACCTTATCTCATTAGAAGCGAGAGGACTTGATGTAGGTAAGCCCAATGAAATTGTGCTATTTTAATCGTAGAGTGGACAGTGCCGTCGATATTATTTTGTCGAGTTGAGTTGTGTTAATCCTCGTATCACGCCGCGGTGCTTTAACCTAAGAACGTATTCGCGCGGTGCCCCGCGCCGGCTACTGTAGAGTGTAGGTAGATTTCGATAACTACGCAATGGATCACATACATTTCTGGCCCAAGAATTACGAAATTGTTATGCACACATGTCCGGTACCCGCGGACATCTTTATTTTAATATAGGCATATAATGCTATTTTACTTTAAAATTTTCGGTAGGCTGTCTTTTACACGCTGTATAAAAACACCATGAATCTCAGGTATCTACGAAAAATTTGGCAATTGACAGGAATTATTCTAATACATAATTCACACAAAACTCTTTCAATAACCTCACATTGTATATTTAAAAAAAAATGTTCTCATCTAAAAAAATATAATTCGAAATTTAAATAAAAGTACACAATTAATACAAGTTTTTTTTGTCTATGATCACCTTTGCAGTCCGTGTTTGTCTATGGCGTGCCTGGCCGCCAGCGCGACGTTGTTATAGAAGCAGTAGCCGCAGGGCTCGGCGCGCATGGCGTGGTGTCCGGGCGGTCGCACGAACGCCGCGCCGTTCTGAACCTCGCCAGTCACAATCCGCTCCACCATGTCTATGGTCGAACCGGCTGATAGCAGGGCCAGCTCGTGGGTACTCTAGGAGGTTAGTTGTTATATAGAAATAAAGGTTGTATATCTGGAATGATGACTAGGTTTTTAATTTTTGTCTTTCAAGGGCTTTGTTTGTTCTTATGGTACTAGTGATTACTGATTACGTATATGTGTGTGTATGTGTGTGTGTGTGTGTGTGTGTGTGTGTGTGTGTGTGTGTGTGTGTGTGTGTGTGTGTGTGTGTGTGTGCGTGTGTGTGTGTGTGTGCGCGTGTGTGTGTGTGTGCGTGCGTGTGTGTGTGTGTGTGTACCTAGGAACGAGTATACGTACGAACACTTCTAGTATATTTCACAAAATTGTTGGAACGATTTGTGGGTCTAGTGGCAGCATAGAATGTCAAACGGGAATTCCTGGATTCAATTACCAAGAAATTGGTGTGTTGCTTTTCCTAGCACTATTTCCCAGAATTCGTGATAAGACAAGAACAGAAAAATTGATATCAGACAACCCGACACAATAACAAAGCTTTATAAGTATTGCGTCGACTTCACTTAGTATGGAATAAAGGCAGGATAATAATTTAATTACCGGATGTATATAAATAGCATCGTATCTAGAAGACAGTTCCTCCAGGAACTCCGTGTTGTTATTTTGGTGAGTGGTCTCCATCATGTCGTACACGGACGGCGAATGGAGCGTGCACAATTCCTCCTTGGTGGCTGCGCGCGGTGGGTACTGTTTGCATTGCTCTATTAGATTTAATTCTTGGCATCTGAAATATTTTATACCATTTTTATACAGGCATTGTCCTGTTTCGACATTACTATTGCGATCCTTTCTTGACCCATTGTGCTCAGTTTTAATTTAGAACATGACCTTTTGTAAGGCATTTGTAACAAGATATATAGTTGGCTATTGTAGCAACTGCGGCGGTTCTTTTGTATTTAACACAAAGCCCATAAACATTGGGGTCAAAATTCAGGCATGGTCTTGCTGCTTGTTGTAAAAAGAGCAATCTACTTTTCTTTTTTCAATAAGTGTAATAATAAACATTTTAGAAGACTATGGACGTACTTTCTTATCAAATGATTCCCATAACATAAGGACTTGAACGGCTTTCAACTGTTTATAAACGGTCGCATCGATCGATCGCATTATGCGAGCGGCATGCTTTACTCTTCATTCAGACACAATAAAAAAAAATAAGATAAACTATTGCAGGAGAGCGTGTCACTACCTATAAATCAGCAACAGTCCATAAGCAAATGAGATGGACTTAGGTCTTACAATTCTTCGTCATACATTCGCGTTTATAGTGACTGGGTTTTTCCATCATAAAAATTACTCAGTCACAGCTCGGAGTCAGGAAGTTGGCGGTGTGATACCCCCGTGCCTCGGAAAGCACGTAAAGCTGTTGGTCCTGCGCCTGATCTCTCTCCGGTCATGTCGGATTGCCGTCTCACCGGACTATGAGAGTGAAGGAATAGCGAGTGCAGCTGTGTGCGCACACACTTGTGCACTATAATATCTCCTGCGTACCTGGCCGATCTCTGTTTAGATTAGCCGCAGTGGAGGGGAGTGCTAGGAGGGGATTATTATTATTACTTCGTTATAATTACTTGCCTGTTCATAACACTGATGAGCCTCTCGGGGGATTCGGGGTAGTTGTCGTCCCACAGGCACCGGTGCTCGGCCATGCGCGGCTCCGTCACGAAGCCGGTAGGGCCTTTCACTTTGCTCTTAGATTCCATCGCCTGTTGATAAACACGATATTTATAACGTAAGGTACAGTCAGCCACATAAGTACAACAACAACAAATTAACAAATTCAAAAGTTTAAATATCCTATACACTTTTATTTTACTACCAAAGTGTTTTTTTCTTCACAAACGTAAAATTTAAGACGTTTACTTTAATTCACACCAAGAAATAAAAATGTGTCAACACAGCTTAACGTATAAAGGCGATTTGAAGTTTTGAATTTGTTCAGCTATTTATGTGGCTGACTGTACATAGATAATATCACACGTTTTATGTTTTTCACTGGTACAGATATACCCACGTTTCGCGAGCTGCGTTAGGTCCTATTTAGTAAGGCTGACTTCGGACTGTTACTGAGCAGAAAAACCCAATATCACTGACCGACCCGGGATGCGAACCAGAGACCTCAACGCGATAGTCATACCGCGCATGCATTACAACTACGCCACCGAGACATTCATAATGAACGTGTCATAAAATATGAACTATTCCACAGTGGTCATTTCCATACATGTTTATTTGTTAGTAGGCATATGTATGCTAACGACAATGATAATATTTTAAATTAAAAGGACAGTTACTAAAAAGAGCTTAGATAACTCCCACCATTCACAAATAATGTCTATCATATTGTCATGTTCTTTCCTTCGCTGGTATTTTTCTAGTCCCTTTTCTTATCTAGTTTTCCCCTTATATACACAGGTTTTGTATTTGATTGAGTCCAACACTATTCAACGCTCACCGTTTTTTATCATAAACAATAACCATCCTTATACTGGTCTAAAATTTTATACAGCATCAGAAAAAAAAATCAAGTACTCACAATCTGGTAATGATCACGAATCTCCATAACGAAATTTTGCTTCTTTTTTTGCAGCGCCTTTTTCTTCGCAGCTAGCACGGACGCTGACGGCTGTCAGATTAAACACAACTATAAAATCTCGTAATTACTGATAACAAATAGCGTGGTTAATAAAGATTACTTTGTTGTACTGTTATCTTATTGTAAATATGCACTGGTGGTAGGTCTCTCATATGTAAGAGTCATTATGTATATATATGGTATTTCTACCGCCAAGCAGCAGTGTGCATGCACTGTTGTGTTTCGGTTTGAAGGACATTGTAGCCAGTGTAAATACTGGACATAATGAGACTTAACATCTTATGTCTCAGGATGACGAGCGCAGTGGAATGCCACACAGTACTTTGTAACTCAAGGTGCTGGATGGTGTTGCTACTGTGTATGGGTGGTCGTAACGCTTACCATCAGGCGAACGGGATGCCCGTCTCGTCATTCAATGCCATAAAAAAAACACGAAAGAGGAAAATCTATTCCGATGAACAAAGTTGCAGTACCTGTTCGTTAAGTTACACAGGGTTCAGGATAGGGTTGTTGATAACTTTTTTTAAATACATTTATCAAGGTTCTATGTCATCCAAAATCTAACGTAAAACCATTTTCGTAATTCACGTAAAAATAAATAAGTTATAAAGCTTTGAAATTCGGTGGAAGGAGTAGCTGTCAAATAACAGCAATAGCAAACTGTGACGTCACCGACTGTCACCGGCCATAACGCTAAGTGCGTAAGAAAAAAATAGTATGATAACCACACCACGCCTCCACTTCTGCACACAATAAATGTTACAAATATGAATAACTGCCTAATTTGCCAACCAATTTTGATGCAGATTTGACAGAAGAATTTCCTTTCCGTATTATTTGCTGTTACATAATATAAAATGATGCACAAAACCAAACATAGGAAACGATTCTATTAAATCTGTCCACCGATTTCAATAAAAGGTATCATTTTTTCAATCGATCCCGAAAATTTACTAGTTAGAACGTTTTTTGATATGCTTACAAATGACCCATTTTCATTAGTTGATTCTCAGGATCGGATCCAAGATTAAGATTGGGATTGTTTCGATCGAATTTCAAGTAATACACATAAAATGCAACTTGTGCAAGATGAACAGTGAATTGCGTGTATGTGTTATGTGACAGTTAGTGAACCATGTAAGTAGTACCTTTTATGTAATAGTTTGTAATAGCTTAAGATGTAGAATGTGATAGTTTTTATTTGTAATAGCTGTTAAGTGTAGAATTAAGTAAATAAAAAGCATTTAACACTTTTGCCTGCCCCTTTTGGGGCAGTGCTTGAACATAGTTTTTATTCCAACAAGTAATGTCTCTACCTGCCCCTTTCGGGGCAGTGATTGACGATAGTTGTTTATAAATTATCATTTTAGCAATTAATGTTTCTGCCTGCCCCTTTCGGGGCAGGGCTTGATGAATAGTTTATTTTTAGAAACTTAATATATGCAGGACGCATACATTAAACAGCGCATGCGCGTCTTCAACGCCTGCGCAGTAGGTCATACACGATCTGAGCGAGATGGGTGATGAGCGAGAACACGAGTCAAACCGTGTCTTATCACCCATAACGTTATCACGCCCCCGCATGCGCGGTATCAACCTACCGGCATGTAACTAGGCGCGGTCACTTAGAGTAGGGTTTTGCCTACCCCACTACGGTAGCGGGGTCATTATATATATAGAATTGATGACTTTATCAATTGAATTGTCTCCTTTGTGCGTCGATTGAATGTAAACTTAGTATAAGTAATGTAAATAACCTTTTCCGTAGCGCACATAGGAGATATTATGTTATGTAGCTCAATAGAGTCCCTTGATGCCTATATGCCCAGGCATCAATAGTTTAGGGCAAACATCAGATTACTCCGTAACGAGTAAATATGTACGCGTTACATAATACGTAACGGCCACCAAACACGGCCTGAAATTCGGGGCTCTCCCTATGGGATAGCCCCGAACCACTTAAGCTAGCCCGGTCGTCAAGATATTCGAGCCAGTTCGAGCAAGCGACAAAAGGAAAACTAGAAGAAAACTGGAAGAAGTCAGCAAGAAACCTGGAAGAAGTCTGCAAGAAAGAAACACGGGAACATATACGGTGCATATCGTACCCACGCTGGGTGCACGCCTCCATATCACTGTACGCTGTACCAATTGTTTCTTAATTAATAAATTCCCAATTTTACCTGTCACGTGGTGTTCTTATTTTCACGCAATCCAGCGCAAATCAATGTTAGGTGCCTCGGTGCCTAACACAACTTTTTATTATAATCCTAAAGGTACTAACTATGTCAAACACAAATAAAAGTGTGTTAGACAGATGACGTAAAATAAACACACATACATGTGGAAAAATAATATGACATAACTACAGAGATAATTTTTTCTATCTATAAAAGACATCAGAGTTGTTAGAACATCCATTACTATAATTGGATTAACATTTATCATATATTATGATGCTATAATATGATTAAGAACTTGGTAATTATACCCTACTGACACACCACTAGCCCTAAAAGTATTACTGAAGAAAATTGTTTTATCCAAAAGTCCACAGAGTCAAATGGCAAACTTGTCTTAAAAGTAAAATGTACACTTAATATTATAACGCTAAAGAGTTTGTTTGTTTGTTTGGTTGAACATGCTAATCTCAGGAATTACTGAACCGATTTTGAAAATCCTAATAATAAGAAGCCACATTACTCCTGAGTGACCAAACAAATAGTACAAACAAAAACAACAAGAATAGTACAAATAGTAACCAAACAAAGTTATATCTGTAATATCCAAATAAATTTCCAATGCAAATTGCAATTACTATGCTGATTTAGCACTTGATCTATACAATGTAATGAATCATGTATCATTTACATTTTCCATTGTTTCTTCTAATGCTTTACAACTCATAGCTACAAAGACATGGGTCTTTATAAATTGGTAGGTATATTAAAATACCGAAGGAAGAAATCAATAACATCATGTAACATTTTCATCGAATCCCAATGTAACTTAATATATTCACCAATTAAAATAAGCAAAATAAATTATGCTAAGGCTTATTTTCTTTTGAATATGATTTCTATGACCACTTTTAAGGAATGATAAGACAGGTTGGAAGAGCTTAGGCACATCTATATCTGACATTGCTACACCCTTACTATAAAAAAAACATTGTTACACTTTTAGCGTACTTTGTGGGCTTAAAAAACTTTGGTATTTTTTTATTATTTTATATCTTTTTTTAATAAAAGATTTAATATTGTGGTGGTGTTTTTATGAATTCTTAATTCTTATGTTATTTGTTTAATTATGATTTTGAACAGTTACATAGTATGCTGTAGGTAATTATTCATACTGTAATATAGAAAATCAAGAACTGAGATTCAAACACGCCATTTCAAAACACAGTAATAAGTCTAATTATCCAGCTTTGCTAAAGTCGAGTCACGCAAACGCCTACGACATTTACGCTGCGACGAATCTAGCATGTATACAGATTGCTTCAATTAAAATCGCTTATATCCTTAGTGTGCTTGAATTGTGCGCTGATTCTAACAAGTTTGTGATATCATGTTACCTTGGCACCGGCTGACATCGCTCGGGTCTGTATCTTGGCCTTGCGAGCACCATTTCTGGTCACAATGTTCGATGCGGGCGGAGTCGCCTTTTTACTGTCACCAGCTGACCTGCGCGCTTGCGGCGGTTGCGGGGTAGACTGAAACAGAGACTGAAATATAAAAAAAGTACGGCACAACAATTATATATCAGTAATCGACCGCTTATAACCGCGCCAAATATAAACACTAGTGCGTAATTTCACAATCGCTTACCATTGTCAATTTTTTGTCGTATTGGATAAATGAAATGGATTTGTAATTGTCACTAATTCATTTTGCTGTGATGTTTAATAAATAAAAAGAGTAAACATCCCGGTCTAATATTGCGGTTGTTCCAAAAAATTGACGTACAAAGCAGAGACAAATAAACTAGAGTACAAAGCAAAAGTCAATGACATGAACGTGCATATGATTTTGACAGTTGAGTATTCGTAGATTATGTAATATTCATTCGGATATTACTTATGACAGTTTTAATTCGCTTGCAAGAAAAAGTCGTAAAAAATACGGATTATAGAATTAATAATGGAATATTAATAAACTATAACCTTGGTAAATAGTCAAAGAATATTAAATAATAATGACATATCTAAAAGGTTCTAGGACTTAGGTGATTTCAATAATATTTATTTATCAAAATATACTACAACACTATCATTATCAGCCATCATACCTTGATCATACCGCTAAACTGAATAAGCGTTCCTCAAAGATTTTCAGGTTGACCCACTGAAAATAGTAAAAAATCAAATACTTCTATTGATTTATATTATTATTCACATATTGATATGAACATATCCGAATAACACGAACTTTACGGAGCTAAGCTACTTGTCCACTTGCCGGGCCGGGGCTGGTCAGGTCAGGGCGCATTGCATAAATCCGCCACCATACATTTTCTATAGAAACGTGAAGAAGTGCATCTACTACAAATGGGTTGCAGCGGGCTAGGTCAGCGAACGGCAGTGCGAATCACTGCATCGTGTCCTGACCACCCATCTATAGTGTTGCCGTATTAGCGTTTTTTTTGTTTTTAATAGAGTAACATTCTCGTTAACTTAATTAAGAAGTAATGAAATTCACCATAATATAATTTGGCTTATACAGAAAAAATCCCCTAAAGTGAATAGCTCTGAAAATAACACCAGTTTACCTTGATGTAGTCTTCTTCGTAATATCCCATTATGGATTTTACGAAATACATTATGTTTCGCTCTGAAAATAGGGAACTTGCACGAGCTATCGGTGGCAGCACAAAGTCGACATAAGAGCCACATGTGGAAAAAAATAAACTTTTCAAACATATAATTTATTTATGTATTCTTTAAATATGACAAAAATGATAAAATATTGTAATGTTCCGATTGAATATTATTGATACCCAGCGTGGCCAGAATATGTTTTCCTAGCTAGTTATTTAGACGCTAGTTAGTAGTTATGTTCCCTTTATTACTATTGTCTTCAAAACTTCTTTATTTTTTATAAATGACAATGAACCATTTCTAAATGCTTTTGGAACTCATACTTATGTATTTTTTATATAGCTTTCTTATTTTTGTCAATTTTCACAAACAATGGAAAATAAGCACTTTTTTTTTTTTTTGGTATGTGATTATGCAGTCAACACCGGGGGAAACCTGCGAATGGGATACTGGAGTCCCCAGTCTTAACGACCGCAGGGGCCTGGGGGGGAAGTGGGAGAGGAATATGGAAGGGAAGGTGGGGGAAGGAAGGAAGGTTTCCAGGATGGGCGACTAATGTCCTCCCGCGCATGGGCGTGCATTGGGTGTATAGACCCAGCGCACAAGAATTGCCTCGTGGGGCGAATATAAGTACGTAGGTACTACATTCTTGGGATCTTAATAGAATTTCACACCATTTGATTTGTTTATTTTTATGTTTTGGAGCATTCAGATACACAGCAGTACAATTATCAAAAAAATTAAAGCTTACGACGTGCACGTTTCCTATTGTATTGAAAACTTATTGCTTTTATTTTATCATTCTCAAACCTAAACATTGTATCGTACAAAATATTCCTTTATAGCCTTTAAAATTTGCCGACAAAACGGCTCAAAGGAGTAATATCCAAAGCTGTAAAATAAAATCCTTAAATACGTCCCGCATCGTTGAATGCAGTGTACTAGTTTATTTGTCTCTGCAGTGTACCAATGTATATAATACTCTTTGCCCATGTATATTACATAATATACTCTTTGCTCTTTGCAGAGTACGCTCACGCAGAAATGCGCGCCGCTCCACCCCACCCCGCCCGGCAAGTGGAGGCGAAGCTTTACAAAAAATTGAAAGGCGCATTGAAATGTCAAAAGTGTTTTTTTTTTGTAAGAGGAAATGCTTTTTTGTTAATTTTTTTGAGTAATTTATTGTAAACCCAGAAAACTAGACATAATTTTAGTGTTACGGTAACTGTATTAGGTAAGATACTTGTTTCAACGCTTCATGATGAAAGTAATTTACTCCAGTCTTGAATGGCAGTTGGCACAGTTTATGGCATGGTTGGGGCGGGTGGGGGTTGGTAAAATGCGTAAAATAAAACCTTTAAACTGTTGTCACTTTTGGTGACGGGGCGGGGGTTGGTCCACTCGTGATTTATTTGTTGAAACGAGCTTTCTTGGTGACTTGGGGCAAATTACTGCGTTCGCCCCGGGCGGCAAGAACCTACGTTACGCCACTGGTACCTGCTAATTTCGGTGATTATTTACACGCTCAAAAGCTGATTATAATTCATAAAGCGTGGCGCACTTTGGTGCTCACAGAACTTACCTACCTAGTAGAGTACTTGTGGTAATAACCTTCATTTCTAACCAAGTTTATATATGACTATCTCATGATACATTGCTGTTAAGTTAAGGAAAAATGATAAGCTTTGATTTGTAAAATCCTATTGTTATTATGAAATTGTTGACTCAAGAAAATTTTGGATATAATTTAACACATGTCCCTGTTTCAGGTAGTTGAAGATGAAGGTACTAAAACCTTTGTGGATGTTGCGACATAGCAGGAGGAAGAGACCAGGCTGTTCAGTCAGCACCTGGTCTCCGCTAGCTACTGCATTCAACACTAGACCTAGTACAAGACCTATGTTCGACTCTTTGAGGGAGAGGACTGTAAGTTATACGATTTAATTGTTTCACTATTATATTTAAGTAAATTAATTCAGGCCTAGTCGAATTTCGGCCAATCCAAACCGAGTCTACCCAGGTACCCAGAAAATATTATAGTGCATAAGTGCATGCAAAATGTGCTTTATTTCTTTTACCATCAGGTGCAGTGAAGCTACTTTGTCGAGCCATCCAAAAAAAAAAATTCAGGTGCACTCACTGTTCCTTCACTCTCATAGTCTGATGAGACTGTTAACCTATGTGATCAGAGAGAGATCAGTTGCACGGCGATGTAACAGCCCAATTTCTCGACTCAAAGCTGTGACTAAATTTATTATAGAAAACCTAAATCACTAAGATTCACAGGGTTAGGCCTGGTGTATATGAAGTTTTAGAAATCAGCTTAATAATATGTCACATAAAACACTACTAAGCTTTGCTTTGACACGAGAAAGCAAATCTATACAAATATTATAAAGCTGAAGAGTTTGTTTGAACAAGCTAATCTCAGGAACTACTAGACCGATTCTGAAAATTCTTTCACTAATAGGAAGCTACATTACTCCTGAGTGCTATAGGCTGTGTACTTTTTATCCCGGAAAAACTTTTACACGCGGGCGGAGGCGCGCGCAATGCTAGTGTGTGTATATTTCTTTATTGAATATAATGTTTCATCAGAGGATGTTCAATAGAGACACCAATAATGTCTATATCAAATGTAATTGTCATCAGCTTGTTTCAAAGTTTACGTGAATAGACACTACATATCATAAACGTTATCTTAAATGAAAACAAATTGAGGGTAGCTTATGTGTTCTTCATTTTAGTTCCACTCAAGGCATAAACAAATCTATACCTGTCACCCACTAATAAATTTATTGTATTTCTTATTTCTTTTTTTTTTTTTTTTTTTTTTTTATTTTATTAGGATCAATGAACAGTATCACAAGTATATTAATACAAAATTAAATACAAATACTTAAATTAACTGTGACACCCACATTATTGACCACAGATTTTTTAATTTACTATACATTATGTTGAGAAAAAGAAGATTTTAAACATTTAAAAAAAATAAAATAACACTGTATGACGCATTTAATGTAGTAAGTTTTAAATAGGTATAATTTACTATTCATATAAAATCCATTCTAATGGGTGCATAGAATCAATATTAATAAAACAATAAAACTAATAAGCTTGACCTATTAAACCCACATATTATCTTTAGTTTGTTTTTTTCAAAATTAACAATAACTATACGGAATACGTAGGTACTATACCTTAGTACTATAAAATTTGAGTCACACAGTGTAATGTGTAAAGCATTATTAAACAATACATAACTCTAAACATAAAAATACATGATAGATAAATATGCCTATAAATAACTATTTATGATGCCACAAAATCGTTACGATTGGCCTCAAGCAGCAGGTCCAATACTGTGCGCTTAAAACTTGACTTACGGTCGTTAAATATATCTAAACAGTTACATATATCATTAAATGTCTTAGTCATACGATAAAGAGGTGATCGTTGACCTGACTTCGTACGACAAGCAGTCATAGCAAAGGTTTTATGACTAATGGAGGCGCGTGGATGCGATCTAAATGGCACCTTTAAGCGGAGTCCACTGATCAGATCTGGGCAATCATAACGATTCCGGCATAAATCAAACAGAAGCATAATATCTAGTTGTTGTCTCCTAGATTTTAAATCTAGCAATTTATATTTTTCCAACAATTTATAATAGGGTACAGTACTACGATGTAACTTAAAATGTACACACCGTAAGAACTTTTTTTGAACTCTTTCAATGTCTTTAGTATAACAACTATATAGTGGATTCCACACTGGGACGGCGTATTCTAATTGCGAACGAATTATTGACTTGTACAGAAAAAGATATGTTTGTTCATTTCTAAAGTTACAAGTTACATTTCTTTACATAAGTATGTGTATTCTATGTTCTATTTACTCTCCTTGATATTTCATTGATTATGGAGTATATACAAATCTTTGAGCTAATATTATTTCCATAGTTCTCTTTGAAATAATACCAAACTCCTTTTAACTAGATAATTTTGGGCCGAAATTCTATAGCAAAGAGCATTATCATACTATGAAATTTCTATAGCCTGATTAGTGAGTCATTGCACAATGTTTTTTGATAGCCAGCATTGGCAAAATGACATGAATGGTGGAAGCCATAAATATAAAAGAAGAAGAAATAAAATGAAACGTTTAAGGAAGTCTTAAACCGTCCAAGTTGCATACAATTAGATTAATAATGTAAAATGCTGTGTGTGGCTGTATTTTGTTATTTCAATTTGATGATTATACTCCATCGGTTTAGGTGTTTAACTAAATGTAAACAAATCATAAATAAGGTATTCTACCTGTCCATTTCTCTTTACAAAATATGTCATTCTAAAGTAAACGTCTTCATAACCTACACAACACTTAGCACTGTCATTCCCGTTTATTACAGTTATTTGGTTATTATAAAGTTATAGTTATTCATTAATACGCGCGAACACAACTAATTATCATAAATTACAATATTTTTATAAAGAGAGATCAATAGAAAAATAGGATTAATAAGATCAAAAGAGCTAATACGACAGGCACGCTAAACATTTTTCCAATGGATCGTAATAGATAACCCTACAAAATTTAGGAGTACGACTGTCACGTAGCACGCCATTAAAACTGACCGCCATTCAATTTAATCGGTTAACTAGACACCAATTATCTATACATTTCCGCATGGTAGAAATTTATTTATTTATCATAGTTTTCGCTTTGTTTTTGATAATTAGTTATTGTTAGTTATTTGTTTTGTTTCTAAAGTGAATTTATTAATTTTAAGTGTTTGTTGTACGCCGTAGTTTCATTGACACAACAGTCTTCGTAAATACTTTCGTAAGAAAATGTTGACTACCCGGGAATCATATGTCATTTTTTGTATACATTTAGTTAAATACCTAAACCGATGGAGTATAGATGCCTCATCAAGAAAAAAATTGTGCAATATACTCCCTATGTACTGAATTTACTAATACATTGCAGGGTCTATTTAACAAACCAGAGTTAACAAGCTTCGAAGGTTTCCATGTTCTCAAAGAGCAGGCGATATCCGCCACTGACCATCTCATTGAGGAGGCTACATCGAACCCCACGCGGCCGATGGTAGAGATATTTGATGAGCTCTCTGACACATTGTGTAAGGTCGCTGATCTGGCGGAGTTTGTGAGGATAGCCCATCCGCAGAGTCATTTCGCGAGTGCTGCAGAGGAGGCGTGTATAAGCGTTAGCGGTGTTGTTGAGAAGTAAGTTCATATGTTAGAACTTGAACACGTAATATTATTTTTTAAGTTTTTACTATTAGTAATTAAGTAAGTATTTATTTCTTGTTCTAAATTTCACACACCTATTAAATTTGTTAGCATACTACTCTTCATAAGTTAAAAGAAATGTTATGCTAATGTTGCTGTTCTCTGTGTACTGTATTTAGTTCCCACCAAAAGTGACAACATTAGCGACAGTGTCCCAACTTTAATGAACAATTTTAATCAATTAATATTGAAGAGTAATTTTCGGACTCATTTCTACAGATTGAACACCCACAAAGGCCTATACGAAGCGTTACGAGACTCAGTGCAACGTGGCACTTCGGGTGATCGCCACTTGGCAGAGCTCTTTTTGTTCGACTTTGAGCAGAGCGGCATACAGCTCGAGGAGGGGAAGCGGCGACGTGTGGTAGCTCTCAATGACGTCATCCTGCAGACAGGACAGAGGTTCATGGCGGGCGCGGCGAGGCCCCGGAGAGTGTCTCGGAGTGCCGTGCCTCAGAATGTGAGGCAATTGTAAGTGGCTATCTATAGATTTTTGTGGGGTTTTGGTTGTAAATAATAGTCGAGTATGTGATAAGATTTTTTTTTACAGTGTTCTGTAAAAAAAGGTATTGTAATTGAGTATCCAATTGTTTTGAAATAGCTATATTACATTAAAAAAGTAACAATAACATATTGCAAACTATACATCAATTCTCAAGGAGCTTACTTTAAATGATCAAGATGTGTAAGCCACATAATTTAAAAAAATAATAATGTTGCTATTTAAAAATAAAATATCAACGGCCATAAAAATTTACTTGATCATTAATATGAGGCAATTGTTACATGTTTTCATAATCTTATCCTTCACAGTTTCAGCACGGAAGGCGACAACATAATAGTGAGCGGTGTGTACGCGGAGTGTGCGGAGGCGGCGGCGCGTGAGGCCGCCTACAGGCTGTACCTCGCGCCCGACACCATGCAGGACCAGCTGCTCACCACCACGCTGGACGCGCGGCACGAGATGGCCTCTGTGTGCGGGTTCCAGAGTTATGCTGACAGGTATTTTATTTTAAAAACTTGGATTTTAAATTAATTAATAATAAAAAAAAAGCTCGCTCCTATCACAATATCATGGGACGGAACTCACTTGGTGAAAAGTGAAGATCCTAGTTGCTCTCAGCCGTACCCTTCGTGCATAAAGTCGTGATGCGTGTAATAAAAAATCACACACGTTTTGTATTTGTCAGACTTAATTGAATAGGGTAGATGACTACTTTTTATTAAATATTTTTATCAAAAATGTATCTCTTCTAAAATCTAGAGGAAAAATATTTTTTAAAATACACGCAATAATAAATGAGTTATAAAGCTTTGAAGTTTGGTGGAAAGGGCATCTGTCAGCAGACAATCTGTGCAGCAGCAGCAGTCAGGTGTGACGTCACCGAGTAGCCAGTCATAACGTTACGTGCGTGCGAAAGAGATGACGCGATATCCCCACTACGCCCCCACTTTTGCTCACAACGATATTTCAAATATGAATAACTGTTTTAGTTGTCAACCAATTTTGATTCTGATATTACAGAAGAACTAATTTTTCGTATTATTTTCTGTTACATATAAAATAATTTACAAAATCAAACATAGGAAACTACCCTATTGTCGTTTTAAGATTTTTTTCATTACCTACTCTGTAAATATTTATGTTGTAACTTGATAAGTTCCATTGTAGAGCAATCAAAGCCAGCACAATGGAAACAGCACCCAACGTCCGACAGTTCCTCGACATACTCTCGGATCACCTCTACGACCGAGCCCAGAGCGACTTCGACGCCATGCTCAAAATGAAGAGGCAAGAAACACCATATCTGGACAAGCTTATGTGCTGGGACACACCTTACTTCACGCACAAGGCGAAAACACAGCTGTTGAATGTTGCCAACTCGGATTTTAGCCCCTATTTCTCATTAGGAGGGTGCATGGAAGGTCTGAACATGTTGTGCCAAGAATTATATGGTATCAGTTTGAAGTCTGAGGATATGTTGCCAGGTTAGAATATTTTCTACTAAGTTGGTAGATTTTCAAATTGTGTCTATCTATTTTTTTTATTAGTTATAATAAAAGTATAGTCGGATATGTGAAAATTAAGAATTCTGTTACGTTATTTAAAGATAACCTTTTAAAATGTAGGTAAAATAATGTATGAATTATAGCACAAAACAAATTTTATCATTACAGGTGAGTCATGGTCACCAGATGTGTACAAACTAGCAGTTGTCCATGAGACTGAAGGGCTACTGGGTCACATATACTGCGATCTGTACGAGAGGCCCGGCAAGCCACACCAGGATTGCCATTTTACTATACAAGGCGGGAAGTTATTACCTGACGGCACTTACCAGGTATGTGGTATTGTAGCTTTTTAATAATAGTTATAGAGAATGCTTAAGTTATGGATCATAATAATATTGTTCTGGAGTTTGGATCTTTCATTTAAATCTAAAAAAAGTCGTCATTAATTGAAAATAATTTATGCTTGCTTTATGGTTTGTTAAATATGTGTTACATTTGACTTATGCGCTTTTTTGCGACGGGCTTGTGAACTGCACGAGTACCATCTATTTCCCGCGCACGAGGCGCGTTTGTTAGCCTGACATATTACCAGTCGCAACTTTACTTCAAGGTGCGAGTTGCACGCTTGCAGCGCACACGCCTTCTCCCTTTACTTTCAAGTAAAGTTGCTCGCGTGCAGTTGCAATAACTGCGGGTACATGGGGCGCGCGCTGTTAATTCGCGGCGTGTTCGCCTTTTTATTTGGATATACCTTTGTTTGCCTAGATGACTGCTCTTGATACAGTGACTAACTAAACAGTTGATCATCTGATTTCATTCAATATAATTTAATTAAATTATAATGAAATTGTCAGAATCCGATAGTGGTGATAATGTTGTCGCTGAGCGGCGGGCACCGGTCGGGGCCGGCGCTGCTGTCGGCGGGCGCGGTGGACAACCTGTTCCACGAGGCGGGGCACGCGCTGCACTCCATGCTGGGCCGCGCGCGCCACCAGCACGTGGCGGGCACGCGCTGCGCCACCGACCTCGCCGAGGTGCCCAGCGTGCTCATGGAGTGCTTCACCAGCAGCCCGCAGGTACCCACTACCTACGTGACACGTCATTTACATCAGATTACAATTTGACTTCACTTTAGCTGCACTCCAAATGACGTCAAGTCGTCCAATATGTACCATCTATTAACACACCTCATCCAGCTAAATTACAATAAATACCTTGTTACAGGTGATCCGTCGCTTCGCTCGTCACTTCCAGACGCGCGAGCCGATGCCCGAAGACATGATTCACAGACTTTGCGCCTCCAAATATCTGTTCGGCGCAAGTGAAATGCAACTGCAGGTAGGTTAAATATTAACTTCTTCCCTTAGCGGTCTTTTCACACTCTTATGTCCCCACATGACCCCTCAACACCACATACGAATGTTGGATTTGACCTAGTTTACCAAAAAATATGACAATAATACAATGCGATTTGCAGGTGTTCTACTCAGCCCTGGATCAACATTACCACGGGGCTGGCGCGTCGTTCGGTGGCCGCACCACTGAAGTGTTGCAAGAAGTGCAGAAGAACTACTACGGTCTGCCTTATGTTGAAAATACCGTACGTCAAGTATTCCCTTATTTCATACTTTGATATTTTGTTCTACACACTAATTAAATATGCACTGACGTGATCTTAATTATTTATTAAAAAAACAGTAATTTACAAAATTAGTTAAGACTATGCCATGTCGTTTGGTAGAAGATTTTCACACAGCTATGGCAACACTGAGATGTTACATTTTTTAAAGGAGTTTTGGCGGGAACTTGGAAGTGTGATGAGGTGGTCTTGTTTTGATTCATTATTTTGGTGATGCTTAGTGTTATACCCACAGCTTTACTGCGACATCCATACTTCCATATCCATACCTGCCCTGTATTATATACTGCCCACTGCTGAGCACGGGACTTCTCTATAACCAAGAGGGTAAAGGCCTTAGCCCATCACGCTGGCCTAGTGCGGGTTGGCAGACTTCACAAACCACTGAAAAAAAAACAACCAAGTATGCGTGTGAAGGAGTTGCACCCATGGACAAGTATAAATTCATGAAAAATAATCATCTTTTTTCATATTTTGTTACAGGCATGGCAACACCGTTTCAGCCACTTGATAGGCTACGGCGCCAAGTACTACTCGTATCTGATATCGCGTAGCATCGCGTGGAGTGTTTGGAAAAAGCACTTCGATTACGATCCTCTGTCGCGGTCTGCCGGCGAGGGGTTCAGAAATGGATTGCTGAGGCACGGAGGGGCTGTCCCTCCTCAGGTCAGTTGTTTAAGACATACGCGGCGTTTTACAGCGTCTCGTTTAAATTATTTCTTGAAAATTCTATATGTGATGCGGAATAGTTTTCTAGTGAACGTGAGGCCTGGGTATTCGAAACATTCAGGTTTCTAACTTAATTTCATTTAACAACCTGTATTTTATGGCTATAATAGTTCGATAGAAATGTTGATGACTTTTTGGAATTATCTTAGAAGTTTTGAATTATGTAACTAATATTTTCCCTTGCATAAGCTTTTTAACTTTACCAAGCAAATTTATATTCGTAATTTCGTCTATGTATACACACATACACTCACGCCTTTTAACCCCGAAGGGGTAGGCAGAGGCGCAACTAGTGCATCCACTTTATGCCGTGCGTATTCCGTCCCATGATGTGATAAGGGGCGAGCCAATCGCCATATCGGGCACAAATTCCAGACTCCGGGCTGATACTGACCCGGGAATCGAACCCAAGACCTCAGCATTGCAATCATACCGTAATACAACTACGCCACCGAGGCAGTCGTCTATATATATGGTGTTATTATTCGCAGATCTTACTACGCGAGTATTTGGATACCGAGATAACTCCGGAAACTCTCGCTAACGCGCTGGCCGAAGAACTTGACTACCGCAAGGACCATCTCGACACTGTGTTCAGAATCGCAGATAAATGAAATAGCAATGATATTGTGATCCAAAAGAGGTGGGCTGTAGAGTGAGTAGGCACGAGGTCACAAAAATGTTATTAATTACATAAACTTTTCGTTATTTTTATCAAATCGAGTGTCGAATGGTATAATTCGAATTAATCGATAGTGCAATATTTAAGTGTGAAACGATTATTCGGGTCTTCCGACTCATCTCTTGTAGGAATATGAGATTAATTTGCATGCATGTAAAGTGAATGGTTTTTTTTATGGATGAATTAGTCTGCTCGAATCAATTCTATTGAGTGATTGTATGATTGTGTTATACGAACTATGTACTTTATTTTCTCATTACAATACTTATAAGTAGGCATAGTATACCTCCAATGGATGCCGTGAATACAATGATTAATATTTCCTACATATCATAGTTTAGGACGGAATTGTGTCTAGCGAACCTTGCGTGCATTAGTCTACCTACCCCATTGGAGTTACAGGTGGCTTACGTTATAATCCAATGAAGATTGGTGTATTTTAAAAGAGTTTTTGAAATAGCCAATCAGATGCTTTCCCTAATTCTAAGAAATTGTTTTTGGTACCAAACCAGTGTTTTACTCTTATTCGATTATAATCCACTTCCAATATACTACTGTCACGTTTCCCGCTAGCGGGCGGTCGTAATGAAACGATAATTCAAATATATACACTTTTACTCATAAGAACGGAGGAAATACAACGTCAGGGTCGGGGATTAAATATGGCCAAACTCAGTTCCAACACGGTTCACCGCACTCTCCTCTTGGACTTCGCACGATCCGCGTAGATTGGTTCCAGTGACTGTCGCACGCGCTGGGGACTTCAACAACTGCTGGTAACGCGGCGGTGTCCACCTCCAGGGTCTCCGGCCCAGCGCCCAAATGATATTGTTGGTGGAATTTGAATGTCTCTAATTCCAGACTGAGTTCCCTAGGTGGGAATAACTGGATAACAACTGTTTAACCGCCAAGATAAATGTAACGGATTCTTAATACGTAGTAAGTAGTAGTACAGTAGTGTCGTCGAATGCGTTCAACAGCTGACTCGTTAAGCAATCCCGAGACCGGTCTGCCGCGCTAACCGAATCTATCCGAAGATAACCGAAGTAAGTTAGTTCCTCGGCCCTATTACGCATAACGGCATTGTAGACCGTATCTTATGACAATTTGTATTAGCGCGTCCGCGAATACTTTTCTATTTGTTCCGTTAATATTGTTATAAATATAATTATTAAATTATTAGTTTTAGTAACCTACGTTACATTACCCCCCCTTTTCGGAATAGGATTTAACCTAAGATAAATCCGATTGATAATGGTAAAAAAAAAAACTAAAGTGTCGCAAAAAATTATCACCTAATATTTCCATTGCAATTAACAAGTTTCATATCTTTAATGTGCCAAGCTCCAATATCATTTCCTGACATGTCTTGTAAAACGTATACTAATGGAGATCTCTTTGATTTTACAATACATTTCACGAATTTTGGTGCAAGTTTTTTACTGAAATAAGAGTCTTTATCACTTTGGAAATAACAACGCTTCCAAACCACATCACCCACATTAAATTCGACCTCCTTACGTCTTAAATTATAGCGCTGGGTATTTTTTAAATGACTACGCCAAAGAGCTGCTTGAACATTATCAAATATTGTAGAAAGGTATCCCAAATTTTGTGCATATGTGTCTCTAGGGCGGAATATTATTTCGGCCATATCATTATCAATATAATGTGAACCGCACGTCACTAACTCTCTCCCATAAACTAAAAATGAAGGTGTGTAGCAGGTAGTTTCATTCACGGAATTGTTGATTGCAAATTGAATCTTGGGTAAATTAGTATCCCATGATCTATGATCATTGTCGATGAAGGTTGAAATGGCCGTAATAATAGTCTTGTTATACCTTTCTACGGTGTTAATTTGGGGAGTATATTTAGGAGTATAGTTAATATTGGGAATCTTGTACTTTTTAAACAAATTCTTTAATTCACTACTAATAAATTGAGCACCATTATCTAGTATTACCGTTTGCGGAACACCATGCACCAAAATTACATCGTTCTCAAGAACCTTAGTAACGGCAGCGGCAGTAGCTTGACGAAGTGGGAACATAAGGCAATATTTCGAGAAACAACAAGTAATTACAAAGATATAAGAATTTTGTTTTCGAGATTTGGGCAGCGGCCCAACCAAATCAATAGAGATTGTTTGAAACGGGCGCGCACATTCTTTGGGTCGTCCCATCTTCCCCAAAGTACTGTGGGTAGGAAGTTTATGGGCTAAGCAGGGGTCACACCCAGATACAAATTTCACTACGTCGGAGTACATTTTTGGCCAGTAAAAGCGGAGCGACAGTCTCTTGTGCGTTTTAAAAATGCCGAAATGACCTGCCATGGGATCAGAATGGTTTTCTTGCAGTACTGTCTTACGACGCTCTTTGGGGACTACTTCCTTCCAATCAAATTCCGATGTCAATGGATCTCGACCTGCCATGTATCTGTATAAATTTCCGTTTTCTATGCGATAATTAGGAAAACTAGAAGGTGTATTCTGACACCCATTATAAATGTTTAGGTACCATTCGTCTTGAGTCGGCGGTTTAGAAACGTTATCTATAGCAGCTACTGGATTTATCCTAGACAAACTATCAGGGACAACATTATCTTTACCCTTGCGATGCTTGATCTCAAAATTAAAAGCAGATAGTCGAACCCCCCACCTAGCAAGACGTCCGGTAGGATTTGTTAAAGAAAGGAACCATTTCAATGCCGAATGATCTGTATATACGGTGAATGTACGGCCATTTTCGAGGTAACAACGCCAGTGTTCTAAAGCCACAAGTACAGCCAATGCTTCGCGTTCAGTAACACTATAATTTCTCTCTGCACCCGATAGAGTTCTACTCATGTAAGCAATGGGATGCTCAATTCCGTCGAAAGTTTGAGACAGCATTGCACCAATACCAAAACTACTCGCGTCACAGTGCACTTCAAATGGGTTATCAAAATGAGGGCATACTAGAATCGGGGCATGTACTAAACGTGATTTTAATTCCAAAAAAGCTTTATTAGCTTCTGAAGTCCATTGAAACGGTGGTGCGGTTTTTTTAGTGGACGTTAATTTATTAAGCGGACCCGCAATAGTGCTAAAATTTGAGATGAAGCGTCTGTACCACGAAGCAGTACCGAGAAACCGCTTAACATCTTTTTTATTATTCGGTGTCGGATAATTAATTATAGCTTGCACCTTTTCCGGGTCTGTCCGAAGACCTTCAGCGTCTACAACGTAACCTAAGTACCGTAATTGACTTCTAAAAAAATTAGATTTCGAGAGGTTAATTGTAAGATTAGCCTTTTTTAAAGTTTCTAAGACACGAGTTAGCAAAGAGACGTGATCTTCGAAAGTTTGGCTCACAATTACAATATCGTCTAAATAAGCGAATACCTTCAGTTCATATTCAAGACCAAACAAGGTATCTACTAAACGCTGTTGCGTTGCAGGAGCATTGGACAACCCGAATGGGGTGACTTTGAACATCATAGTTCCGCGACCGGGTACAAAGAAAGCCGTCTTTTCTCTGTGTTCTTCCTTAATTGGTATTTGCCAGAAAGCTTTAGACAAGTCTATGCTAGATAAATACCTAGCGTCCCTTAAATTGTCTAAAATTTCGGATACATACGGCAGACAGTATGCATCTTTCTTCGTTACAGAATTCAGTTTTCTGCTGTCTAAGCAAAAGCGTGGCTTACCATCCTTCTTTGCTACAACAATCACTGGGGAAGACCACGGACTCTCACAGCGCTCAATTACATCCATAGCTAACATCTCATCTACTTGTTGTGTAATAATTCGTTGTTTCTCAGGAGACATCCTGTAGTAACGTTGTTTAATTGGTTCCGCATCCCCAGTATCAATATGATGATGGATTAAATCGGTCCGACCCAAACCTTTACTTTCGAAAGATATTTGTTTAAATTCTTCTACTATGCTATCTGCACGTCTTTTTTGGGCATAATCCAGATTATCATATGAGTGGAGGAAAATTGGAACCGAATCATTATTCTCAACAATAAAATTAGGGCTTGCATCAAGACACGAAACAGTAGCTAGTGAGTTAGGTAAAATTTTAAATTTCTTCCAAAAATCTATACCCAGAATAAGTGTAGTATCAACTTCCGGTATAACGTACGTTTTAATAACATGAGATTTGTCATTAAAGATAAGAGGTAAAAGCATATACCCAAGGGAAATTAGTTTTTGGCCACCAGCAGCAGTTACAGTAATAGTTTCGTCTGTATGTAGAGTAAATCCGTGTTTAAGTATATCACAATATATATTTCTACCAAGAATGCTTACTGCTGACCCAGAATCCAACAAACCGTGTAATATATAATTATTAATGTTTCCAATACTAACTTCTACAAATGGTCGAGGATCGTTACTCGGCTTAGAGTTGAAAATTGTAGCCACATTATAGGACTTAAAGAAATTTTTAATAGTAAGTAACCAATTTTGCCAATCCGAGCTATCAAAAAAAATCGGTGCTTTCTTGCTACAATTTTCAGAAGTCAGTTTTTTGGATTAGTTCCACTATTTTTATCAGGATTACAAGTCGGACAATCAGGGGTACGAACGTCATTCATGCCACATTTAAAACAGAATACACTGCGTTCAGCCTTGCACTCTTTCATTGTGTGTGTATCAGAACGACACCTCATACAATATGGTTTTGATCCTGATATCGCATGCACATTATTGACAGTTGCCGAAGTTGATGGCTTATTGCCAAATTTACCAATATGATACACGTTATTAGAAAAAAAATTCCTAAATGGTTTGTTTTCTTTTGTCGCCTGGTACCCAAATTCCGGAGCTAAAGTACTTGAAGTTATGCTAGGCGGTTCTTTAAAGTTCTCAGATCTGGCTTTAAACTGTTCATAACTGCTACATAGTGCACGAAGTTGCTCAATTGAAGTTATAGAAGGGCTGTTAGCTAAAATGTTTGAATAACACGGACGTATGTTGTGCAGAAGAATATCAAGTTGTTCAGTTTCGTTAAGTTTTCTATCTAACCTACTGAACATGCCTTTCATTATAGAAAGGTATATAATAATATTTTCTGACTCGCCTTGCGTGCGGCTACGTATCTCACTAACCATGCGATAATCATAATCAACAACATCGAAATCTGTTTTAAGTCGATTAAGTAAATCTTGCCAATTCCCCACTTCGTCCCTAATGCTGCGAAACCAGTGGAGAGCACCGTTCGTGAATAAATCATAGGCTACCGATAACATTTTGTCATCGGATAAATTTTTTACTAATTTAAATTCGTTGATCTTTTGGATGAACGAGCGAACACACGATTTGCCGTCATATTTTAATTTACCCAAATCAGACGACAAGCCTCTATCACAAGTGACATTAACATTCAAAGATTCTAAAGCGCTACTAGATTTAAAAGTATCTTCGCAAGCAGTACCAGATAACTCACCTAAAGTAGATGTTTTATTACAACACTTTGTAAACTGATCGTAATATTCACTATACTTCTTTTTTAATAATTTTAATTGTTCTATATCCCCAGGGCTAGCTGGTTGTACCACCCTTCGTAATCTATGATGCAGGTGATGTAGTAATGAGCGTGTCCGACTAATTAAGTTTTCCTCCAAAGTAGTTTTTAATGAAATGATATTATTACATATTTTATTAAGACATTCCTCAATTTCTTTAACATCGTCTTCAAAATTTAACGTAGATTCTAAAATATCTTCAGATGGATAGATTTGTGTCAATTTACAGACTTGACGTCTTAATTCTAGAACAGTATTCGCGGGCACATCTCCCCTAATGTTGACTTCATATTGGAGTTCGGACTTTTGTAGAAGCAAATATTTTATTGGAAATGACATTTTAAACAAGAAAAAAAAACGAGGTAAGTTGTGCACACCGTACTTATATCCTAATGGTATGCTATTACAAAAACACAAAACAATATTCAAAATAAAGTGTCGTAAATATTTGTTACACTTGTCATATAATAGTGTAATAGTGATCTAAATTATAATTACCAATAATATAAAACTAATTGAGTAACTAAATACGATTAACACATTTCAAATATTTTACTAAGCAAATCCAACTGTCTATAGATTGGACTGTGGTATAAAATACGCAAAAAAAAAATATTGTTACGCACACAAACCAACACCAGAATAAAGAAAGCTGCTAGAACCTGAGTTTGACCATAAAACCGTTACTTGGGCGCCATTGTCACGTTTCCCGCTAGCGGGCGGTCGTAATGAAACGATAATTCAAATATATACACTTTTACTCATAAGAACGGAGGAAATACAACGTCAGGGTCGGGGATTAAATATGGCCAAACTCAGTTCCAACACGGTTCACCGCACTCTCCTCTTGGACTTCGCACGATCCGCGTAGATTGGTTCCAGTGACTGTCGCACGCGCTGGGGACTTCAACAACTGCTGGTAACGCGGCGGTGTCCACCTCCAGGGTCTCCGGCCCAGCGCCCAAATGATATTGTTGGTGGAATTTGAATGTCTCTAATTCCAGACTGAGTTCCCTAGGTGGGAATAACTGGATAACAACTGTTTAACCGCCAAGATAAATGTAACGGATTCTTAATACGTAGTAAGTAGTAGTACAGTAGTGTCGTCGAATGCGTTCAACAGCTGACTCGTTAAGCAATCCCGAGACCGGTCTGCCGCGCTAACCGAATCTATCCGAAGATAACCGAAGTAAGTTAGTTCCTCGGCCCTATTACGCATAACGGCATTGTAGACCGTATCTTATGACAATTTGTATTAGCGCGTCCGCGAATACTTTTCTATTTGTTCCGTTAATATTGTTATAAATATAATTATTAAATTATTAGTTTTAGTAACCTACGTTACACTACATCCAAAAGATATTATTGTATTATATGTGGGTAATTCGGCATCCATCAGAGACATTGTAGCATAATATAAGTACTTTTAGATTTTAGTTATAGTTTGTTGTATGGGGACGTGGTTTTGTCCGCTACACGAACGCGGACAATCTTAGGGTGTAACGTAAACATCGGCACATGATGTATAAAACTTTATAGGATGTAGTTTAAATATATATCAAGGGCCTTACTAATAAACGTATACGCCTGTCATAGTTATACAATGTTTTGTCTCACTTCCTCTGACGGTAAATACGGACAGATACGACCTGGCGACCTTCAAAAAAAGAGCGTATTCCCACCTAAAAGGCCGGCAACGCATCTCTGTGCCCCCTGGTATTGCAGATGTTCATGGGCGGCGGTGATCACTTACCATCAGGTGAACAGTATGCTCGTTTGCCCCCTATACCATAAAAAAAAAAAAAAAAAAATGTCACTCAACATAGCAAGATAAAACACTGAATAACTCACATACGTGTACACGTTTATTAGTAAGGTGATTAGAATTTAGAATTACGCCAGTTTCTAAACATCTTCAACAAGCTTAACACGTTCGCTGCGGCGCACTGTGGGACCATACCATACCAGCCCTGTATTATATACTGCCCACTGTTGAGCACGGGCCTCCTCTACTACTGAGAGGAATTAGGCCTTATAGTCCACCACGCTGGCCTAGTGCGGGTTGGCAGACTTCACATACCCTCGAAATTCTTATGGAGAATTCTCAGGTATGTAGGTTTCCTCACGATGTTTTCCTTCACCATTAAAGTCAACGATAATTGATAAACAATACACACGTTACTTCGAAATGTCAGAGGTGTGTGCCTTGGGTTTTGAACCTCCGGACATTGTCGCGGCAGACCGTTCCACTTCCAACTAGGCTATCGTCCACTGTGGGACGTCCCCATAGAAAAGGCGTGACATGAGTACCTCTCTTACATATCTTATGATAACTCAAGAACGGAACAACGTAAAGATTTTTTTTACGTATATTATTGAATAATGGACCTATTCATTACCAATGTAGTTTATTTGAAAAATACTGCTATGACTATGAAATATGCCTATATTTCAAGGTAGTTTAAAATCCAATTAAAGATAGATACACAATAATTTGACATTAATGCAATTAAACAAGTGAAATACAATACAGTATGGGGTATATTTTAACCGAATTACTGAAAAATAGACATGTCTTAAAATCGCCTAAATTTACGAAACCGAGGACTTTGCTCAAAAGAAATTGCCAGGCGTTTCCTAACATATTATAAAACATATTTCGAGTTTATATTATTATATTAGGATGGATTAAAATGACACAATTGAAAGCTTATTGGTGGTAGGTCTCTCATTATGTAAGAGGCCGTCTGGGTGGGTACCACCGCAATGTCTATTTCTACCGCCAAGCAACAGTGTGCATGCACTGTTGTGTTTCGGTTTGAAGGGCATTGTAGCCAGTATAACTACTGGACATAATGAGACTTAACATCTTATGTCTCAGGATGACGAGCGCAGTGGAATGCCACACAGTACTTTGTAACTCAATGTGCTGGATGGTGTTGCTACTGTTTATGGGTGGTCATAATATCGCTTACCATCAGGCGAACGGCATGCTCGTCTCGTCATTCAATGAAAAAAAAAAAAAACCATGTTAGAAATTTCCTAATTACTCTGAACTATCAAACACTTCGGTTAAAGTGTATCCTACTAAACCGTTTTATTTATAAAATACTTCTTCGAACCATTGCGAAGACCACAAATATCTTTCTTAAAGAGTGAGTTCATTTTCAACAGTGTTCGATACTTCCAACTTTGGTGCTGCATATTAAGTAAAATAAAGTGATTAGAGGGGTAGAAAATATAAAACCTTGAAGGTCATATTGTCCCCTTTCCAAATTTCGGTTTCAAGTTATCAGACATTCAGTACTACCGGTACATGTCCAACCGTTTCTATGGGGACGTCGCATAGTGCGGCGCCAAAACAATGAACTATCCACCAGTGCGGCCGCCTCGCACGGTGTGTGTTGTCTCGCTCTGGCGTTAGGCGCGACGCGAGTGAGCGCTTCATAAAAAAAAATCAACAGTTGTGTGCTAACCGCACACGCGTCGCGCCCGTAATTATGCATAATTCGTGTGCGCTGCAGCGAAAGAGTTGAGGAGCCCCAAGCCATTATCGGTCGTCTAAAATTAGAACAGACGCATTAAGACTGTTAATGGTCTGTCCACTAAAGCGGAGTTAGTAACCAGCTGAGATGAACTGTATGTATAAATATTTAGTAGGGCGGAGATGTTCTATAGTGTTGCATGTATGACCCGATGGTGTGTATGGTGTAGCAGAAGTGGGTGGAATAAAACGGTACACAGACTTTAAATTCATATATTGTGTTCACTTACTTACTTGCTACTTAATACAAATCACAAAGTACCGGGTTCCGGCTAATAAATTAAGGTCGGAGAGCGGGACGTGAGCCTACTGGAGAGCTGTTCTTTTATCACTTTGTTACTCGTAATTTATTCAAAAAACACCAATTAAATTAAGATAAGGGCGCCACTGACAAATAGGGTGTCAGACCCAAAATAATAAATTTACATACTTTAGTTGTCTAATTTCCATAAAAATACCATTGAGAGTGTGTCCTCGGTCCTCCAATACAGGGTCAGGAATCACTGAGGCTTCCACCAACTAGGGAAGATAGCCTCCTCTCTGGTGATGCAGGCAGTTTTGAGTCTACCCGCGACAGACGAAATGAAGAATGAAAATGTAAGAAAAACGAAAACAACCCCTGAGGAAAAACCCCCTGGAACAAGGACAGTGTTCCAGATTAGTACATAATACTTTAATATTAACAACAGTTATAGTTGTTGCGCTAAGCTAGTAATAAAAAACATACCGGGAAGGAATAGAGAACCCGCAAGGTCGGCAGGCCGGCGAGTGTTCTCCTGTCAACTTCCGCGGAGGATTCCTGATATGTTCGCCCTATAACGAAAAACGTGAATGGATAAAAACGTGTTCTAACGGCACAAACCGGCGAATTGAAATGACAACCACTACTCACGTGTACTAGAACAAAACGCTCCTTGCCGTCATCGGGTCATCGACACGTATAGGACGGCAAAGCGGCTCCAGCTGATCACGGCGAACACTCCGCGGGGTCCTTAACCAAGCCTTCGTAATTTATCGGCACATATTAGCCGACATCGAAATTACGTGCTCACACACTTGGTGCTCCCGCGCAAGAGGTCGAGGGGAGGTCGTTCACCGGTAGGGTTGCAATCCGAACCAGAGATGAACAAAAAATTATATAACCGAAATTAGAATACGACCACTCACAATTCTCCTATTTATGTAGTAAGTAGAATCAATTTTATTACAAATACTGCACACGCAAACATAATTTTAGTACGTGTGTAGGATTTATTATTGCATAAAAACAAAACGAGCGGTTAGAAAACTGGCAACACTACGCGCACTCGTCTAACACACGATTTGTAGGCCACGATACAAAAAACATACAGCCTTCAATCAGTTAATGTTTTACTAAAATAATTAGGGTATGGGGTTTGAAAATTTTTATGTTACAGTACCCCCCAACCCAAGGAAATTTTGCGAGCAAAATTTAACGCTGGTCCCCAGCTCTCCACAATCTAAACCAAAACAACAATTCAATAATGAATAAATATTGTACAATAAAGCACATGAAACTATCTTCACTGGGACGTTGGCGGCGCAGCGAGACGGATATCCACGTCGGGCTGCACGTCCAATGAGCACAGGATAACTAAAATACTGAGCTCGAAGACTCAAGAATCCTTTAACGAACGGCTGTGAAAAGACACCCTCATTCGAACAGAAACTTACACACAACACCAAAAACCGAACCCACAACATTTAAATGTCAGTCACATACTTAATTTTTAACAGCAAGGACTGCACAAACATACAACATTAACGTCGAAGAGACATTGGCGACGCAGCATCGCAACAAGAGCATCAAACTGCGCGTCAAATGCCCACGAAAAAATGGTTTATTATTCCAAAACCAAAACAGAAGCGAAGGCTCCTAAATCCACAACAAGCCAGTCAAATGCTTTCTACAAATAGCAAAGACTGCACTCACTGGGACATAAAGACACAGCGACGCGACAACAGCATCAAACTGCATAAATGGTTTATAATTTCAAAACCATAAACAGAAGCAATGGCTCCTGAAAACCACACGTGTCAGTCTATTGCTTAATAGCAGCAAAGACTGTACACCCACAAAACACAACAGACGACTTTATCGTCACTGAGACATTGGCAACACAGCGTAACTACAATAGTATTGGGCTGTGCGTCCAACGGCTACAGAAAAATAATGGTCCACGGCATGCAGTCAATTGCTCAAGTACAAGACTATTAAGTGCAAGACTACAGCCGGGAGCAAAGATTCACTTCGCTGAGACGTTGGCGACGCAGCGAGAAGTCAACAAAATCGGACTGCGCGTCCAACGACCAGAAGAAGGGTAAAAAAAAAATCCCGCGATGCAACTTCTTGAGATGTTGGGTACGCCAAGACCTCAAGTTCTTACCGGTTACAACGCTCACTACTCCATAACCGACGGGAGATGATACCTTTACATTATTCTAAGCGATGCGCGAACTCGCTAGAAACTTTTAGAATAAACCTGCTACATTCAAAAATAAAAACTTTTCAAACATTGTCTCCTACCTGGTGTTCGGTAGTCATCCGACCTCTATTCTAGTTAAGGGCGCTCTTAGTGTGAGATGCCAAACGAACCTGAGAAAATGTTGTATCTCCCAAAACAATGTAAGCACTCACTACCAGTGAATTGCGTAAAAATAACCGCAATCACTGTGCGTGGGATGTCACGATGCTGAGAAAACACTCATCCCCCAAAGACGCTGAGCAATACACCTACCAACAAGCCATTGAAGTGGGAGCAACAAGACAATTATTTGGAGAAGCCAAAAAGAAACAACGCACAAAATAAATTAATTCCTGCACAAAACATGGCAAAGGAACAAAAAATAATTTACTAATGGGTTCAAAGGGTCGCATAGGCGAGCACAACTTTGAAATAACCCATCAAAATCAAAGATGGTTTCTGTGAATGCTTAAACGCAGCACACACCACTACCATTTCTTAACGAATTCATTACATCCTGATATATTAACAAGCCAAAAATAATACCATGATAAAGGTTTAATTATTAAAAAAAACACCTAATTGCGATAGTTCGATACAACGACACTATCTCAACAAGTCTAAATGTTGTCTAAACAAAAACACAACAACGAAATTTACTTTAAGAAAATTTTATAAATTTACCAAAAATAATTCGGCCAAGAAGTTGGAAGTCATTTAGAATTGTGAAAAAGATAATACCTATTAAATTTCAAAATCAAAGTAATTTGCAACTACTTAAAACATACATCACTATGTTAATAAAATCCAAAATATTCTACAAAAACCTCATTAATTGTGTGAATGTCACAAAATTTTCAAATATACTACAAGAAAAGTAACAAAAATCCTGCCATCTAATTTCAAATTCAAAGAGCTTACCATAATATGGCTTTGTACCAGGATTCGAACAGACGGACTATACTCTGGAACTGGAGCAACTGCTACTGAAGAACTGGTCTCAGGATTACTGCGCTGGACTGAACTCGACTGGAATGTTGCAAACATGTTACCTAGTTTAATAAAATTGCAAAACCTGTGCAAATTCAACTCTAAATACCCCGGGCTTAATATAGGACAACCAGAAAGAAAAGAAAGATTAAAAGAGAAAGAATAGATATCATTGTAAGTCAAGGTCTCAAATTAAGTTTTTTTTTTTTAAAAGTCAATGAATGCATGGTTAAAAATAAAGATCCGAGACAGCTCTTCCAGTTTACAAACAAAAGTAATATTAAATTATTTCTGAACCTAGCTCTCAAAATTAGCAGTCACATGTTATAAATATAAGTACCATAATAACAATCTAAAATAAAATGTATAACAAAAAATTATCATCAGCGGATATAACATTCCAAACTGATACCTCATAATAAGTATTATAGTATTTAATTTTAATTCAAAAGTTTTAGTTATATTAGACATTCTTCCATTAATATATGAAAGTAAAATTACAAACTTATTCAAAACAATTAACAATAGTTGGCTATAATTCTTATCACAAGTAGCCGGCAAGAGAAAATTATAAGATATTTTTTTTTTATTGAGGGTACTTCAACAAAAAAATTATTACACTATAAACTTCCAAAAGTAATTTAAAACATTAATTTCAATTTGTATACCACAACTTTTTTTTTTAAAGAAACTTTTTCAACTTTGTTAAAATGCAAAGTCCAAAACACTAAGAACCAACAAGTCAATAGTTATTCATAACTATGGCCGGTCACAATAAAATAAATTCATTAACACTTTTGTCTACAATACAACAATATAGTTACCTTGAATTTAAATTGAAATTAAACATTCAATTTTTGACCTCTAGTTGCAAAATGCAATGAAATTTTAATTTTATAAGTTACAAGTATTACTTCTATTAAGATTCTAGTAATATAAACTTCCAACAATTTCCAATAAGAAAATAACAAGTAACAATTGTACCAAAGTGATAAAATTATTTGTCACAGCTAAGCGACATGACAAATGCTTCCAGTATAAAAGCGCCACAGTTGGGCGACCACTGTTACATGTATGACCCGATGGTGTGTATGGTGTAGCAGAAGTGGGTGGAATAAAACGGTACACAGACTTTAAATTCATATATTGTGTTCACTTACTTACTTGCTACTTAATACAAATCACAAAGTACCGGGTTCCGGCTAATAAATTAAGGTCGGAGAGCGGGACGTGAGCCTACTGGAGAGCTGTTCTTTTATCACTTTGTTACTCGTAATTTATTCAAAAAACACCAATTAAATTAAGATAAGGGCGCCACTGACAAATAGGGTGTCAGACCCAAAATAATAAATTTACATACTTTAGTTGTCTAATTTCCATAAAAATACCATTGAGAGTGTGTCCTCGGTCCTCCAATACAGGGTCAGGAATCACTGAGGCTTCCACCAACTAGGGAAGATAGCCTCCTCTCTGGTGATGCAGGCAGTTTTGAGTCTACCCGCGACAGACGAAATGAAGAATGAAAATGTAAGAAAAACGAAAACAACCCCTGAGGAAAAACCCCCTGGAACAAGGACAGTGTTCCAGATTAGTACATAATACTTTAATATTAACAACAGTTATAGTTGTTGCGCTAAGCTAGTAATAAAAAACATACCGGGAAGGAATAGAGAACCCGCAAGGTCGGCAGGCCGGCGAGTGTTCTCCTGTCAACTTCCGCGGAGGATTCCTGATATGTTCGCCCTATAACGAAAAACGTGAATGGATAAAAACGTGTTCTAACGGCACAAACCGGCGAATTGAAATGACAACCACTACTCACGTGTACTAGAACAAAACGCTCCTTGCCGTCATCGGGTCATCGACACGTATAGGACGGCAAAGCGGCTCCAGCTGATCACGGCGAACACTCCGCGGGGTCCTTAACCAAGCCTTCGTAATTTATCGGCACATATTAGCCGACATCGAAATTACGTGCTCACACACTTGGTGCTCCCGCGCAAGAGGTCGAGGGGAGGCCGTTCACCGGTAGGGTTGCAATCCGAACCAGAGATGAACAAAAAATTATATAACCGAAATTAGAATACGACCACTCACAATTCTCCTATTTATGTAGTAAGTAGAATCAATTTTATTACAAATACTGCACACGCAAACATAATTTTAGTACGTGTGTAGGATTTATTATTGCATAAAAACAAAACGAGCGGTTAGAAAACTGGCAACACTACGCGCACTCGTCTAACACACGATTTGTAGGCCACGATACAAAAAACATACAGCCTTCAATCAGTTAATGTTTTACTAAAATAATTAGGGTATGGGGTTTGAAAATTTTTATGTTACAATAGGTGCAATTGTGTTATTTGTTATATTTTTTCATTACAGCTTCTCTTACTGCTGTTTAAAAAAAACGATCCCTGTCGATTTTTCAATCCATCACGGAAATTGACCAATCACTATAAAGTATTTTGACATGCTAACAAATGACATTTCGATTGGTTTATTCTTGGGATCGGATCGAAAATTAAGATTGCTATCGTGTATTGAAAACGGCCGTTAGTCACTCCGTTTTGATGATTAATTTTGAAATTATACGTATTACGTACCCGACGGATAAATTCAAAATTTATTGCAACTGCTCTTTATTAAATATACTATAGCATTCAACAAAAGTTAGTATTCACTTTTTAACTACTTGCCTAATTATGATGCGGTTTTAATTATTAGAATTCTTGAATATTTGTATTTTACTCGTGAGAAATGAAGGGTGGTTGGTAGGTTAATAAATTAGTTTATAGTATTAATAGTCTAGTAGAATTGTCTGTATTTACTTAATTTGGAATTCATGATAACTGAGTACATATTTGTAGAAATAGCTGTAGTGTAGTTTTTGATTAATTGTAAATACTATATTTAAAATGTAATTTATTTTCATTCGAATAAATGAATGTGGTTTGATTCTGATTCATTATTTTAATTAATTTTATTGTAAAATACAGTTTACGCTTTTATTGCGAGGTACAACTAGTGCTAATACTTTTGAAAGGAAAAATGTGGCTAATATCATGTATACTAGTTATACTATTGTCTACCACTTCGGTGTTACCAACTTAACTAAATGTTTGTTATTCTTGCAACATGCAGCGACGGTAGTTCCATATAATTTTTTTTTATCGAGTTGTGACGTAATTTATTCTCAAGTACTTAATAAGGCTGTTACGGATTTTCGGCCTGTCGTTGTGTTAGGTTAAACACGTGTTCGCGGCTGTTTGCTTTTCCGTTCTTTTTTGTTTGCTAAATACTGTGATTAATTTAAATTATTGATGTTCCCTTCCAGTGCTTAGGTATGAGGTGATCTGTTTTGTGGTGTCCTTTTATGTTTGTAATAAAACTAATTCTAAGTTAACAAATAAATTTATTTTTACACATACATATTTTCTTTTTATAACATAACAATTACAATATATCTTACAATACTTTATTCATTTAAGATCTTCCTCTCCTATATCTAAATCTAATTTAAATATGGAAGTGGGGGAGGATGAACCCCCAGATGGAGGTGGTGGTTCTGTCCAAATGGAGGTTCTTGCATGCCCTCCCTCCGTAGAAACTAAAACAAAAAAGGCCAATAAACGTACCCTTACATTGGATTCAGACACTCCCAGCCCTAAGAAAACGCCCCCAGCTTCTTCGATCCAAGACGTATATATTTGTCCAAACTATGACGACAAATTTGCGTACTCTTGCTTGGACAAGGGTCCCTTCCTAGTCCATATTTCCTCTAATAGCCCCTCCCCAGTT
Organism: Sphinx pinastri; assembly: GCA_947568825.1. Taxonomy (NCBI): domain Eukaryota; kingdom Metazoa; phylum Arthropoda; class Insecta; order Lepidoptera; family Sphingidae; genus Sphinx; species Sphinx pinastri. Next base: position 3,318,798 of record OX387617.1, read on the forward strand.
CAGTCTCTCAGGCTTGCTAAGATTCTGTTCACAAATAATGTTTCCGGTATTGTTCAGGGTAGTATTAAACCTGTGGGCAGAGGGAAAATTGCATTACAATTTGATTCTGCAGAGTCTGCCAATAAACTAATTAAGTCAGAGATTATTTCAAAACAAAATCTCAGTGCCTCAATTCCCAAATTTCATTTGTCCCGCATGGGTATAGTGAAAAATATTCCCACGGATTGGTCCCTGGATGATTTCATTACTAACCTCCAATATCCAGAAAGCTGTGGTGAAGTGGTTAAAGCCCGCAGACTGAACAGAAAAATTGTCAGCAATGGCTCAACAGAATGGTCTCCATCTACAACAGTAGTCTTGACATTTAGAGGCAGTGTCCTCCCTGAACGAATCTTCTGCTATAACTCATCCTTACCTGTGTCCATATATCAACTTCCCACAATTCAATGCCGTCAATGTTGCCGTTTTGGTCATGTCACTTCGCAGTGCAGATCTCAACCTCGCTGTTACCGCTGTTCCCAGCCCCACAGAGGCAATTCTTGTACAGTCCCCGAGAGTGCTGCCACATGCTTATTTTGTTCAGGCAACCACACTGCAACTTACCCCAACTGCCCGGAACACTGCAGACAAAAATCCATTAAAATGGTTATGACGGAAGAGAATATCTCATTCTCCGAAGCTGCTCTCCGTTTCAAACCAGTCCGCAGGTCATTTGCAGATATTACTAAACCTCATATCCCCTCTCCTCATGCTTCCGCTCTTGCTCCATCCCCTCGTCAATCATCCCAGTTGTCATCTACACAGTCTTTTAAAAAAACAGTACTCATCAATCGTTCTCCCAAATCCTCCCAAGATAAAGGTTATAACATTCATGATCATTCAGTTATAACTCAAACACCCAAATCCTCTCTTCCTAATGGCTGCGCTCTTCTCTCTCCAGAGAAAGCTGGCCAATTTTTATTTACTCAACCTGCACATGCAGTCCCTTCCCCAGACGACAATCTTGTGGAACTTCTAATTTCAATCCTTCTTAACATCTCTTACAAGTTCAGTGATGCCCTTCCCCCTAACGTCATCTCCTTACTTCATCAATTATTCAACCAATTTAATTCCATTAACAATGGCTCTCAATCTTCTTCAGTGGAACTGCAGAAACATTAGACATAAGAAAAACGAAATTCTCCACCTTCTAAATCTTCACAGCCCCATTGTTTTTGCCATCTCGGAGACTTGGTTAAAGCCTGGATCTTCGTTTAGAATTCCGGGCTACTGTTGTCTTAGGGACGACAGAAATGATGGCTACGCTGGTTGCGCTCTTCTCATTAAACGATCTGTTACGTATTCTCAAATCAACCTTCTTCCCCACGCTCCTTCTTTCCAAATTGTTGCTGCTAGAATATTCAACACTTCTTTCATTTCACTCTATATCCCTCATCCTAACTCTTCTATTATCTCCGACCTTCATAGAGTATTAATGGCCGTGCCTGCCCCTCTATTTATAATGGGCGATTTTAACATCCATCATTCTCTATGGGGTTCTTCCTGTAACGACTCTCACTCAAGTAGCCTTCTTCAATTATTTGATGATCTGAACATTTGTATCTTAAATGATGGCTCTCCTACTAGGAGAGTTTCTCCAATCCAAAACATTAGTGCTGTTGACCTCACTCTTGCCTCTCCCCACTTATGCCCCTCTATCTCATGGTCGACCCTTCCTCTCTCCTATGGCAGCGACCATTTTCCCATATTATCCTCCTGGACCTCATCAATCACCCCCAGACCAGAGCCTAAGCCTTTAATGAGACACAGGCTCTCTAAAGCAGACTGGTCCAGCTTTAAGTCCATTTTAGATAGTAAATTATCTTTAATTCCACATGACATATCAACCAATAACTTCCTCTCCATATATCAGGCGTTTTCTGATGCCCTAATCTATTCTGCTGACCTCTCCATTCCTCTCAAAAATTCTTCCACTGGTAGAATCCCATCCCCTCCATGGTGGGATTCTGAATGTACAGAAGCTGTTCAAAAACGAGATGATGCTGAGCTTTCCTTTTCCTCAGACATTTCTATGGAAAAATTTTTAAAATTTAAAATAACTACAGCCAGAACTAAACGTTTACTGGCCAAAAAGAAGGCTCAGGGTTGGGCTAACTTTTGTGAATCCCTCTCTCCCCGTACTCCTCCATCAATAGTCTGGAAAAAGCTGAAAATTTTTCGGAGATCATTGTGCAATAATTCTGACCTTCCTTCCAATGAGTCCGATCCCTGGCTACAAGAATTCTTCTCAAATTTAGCACCCCCATTTGCTCCTTCCAATGACTGCTTCCCCTCTCCCCTTGATCATGACCCCTCAGATAAACTTAATGACCCATTTACATTCTCCGAGCTGTGTTGCACCTTGGAACGTTTACAGGACTCAGCTCCAGGCATTGATGGCATTCCCTATTCCTTCATCACCAATTCTTCAAAAGCAGCCAAGTTATTTTTTCTTAACATTCTCAATCATATCTTTATCAGCAGCCAAATCCCTGACTGTTGGAAAACCCAAATCATCATTCCAATTCCCAAACGGGGAAAGGACCCTTCTCTAGCCTCTTCTTACCGTCCCATCGCCTTGTCTTCCACTCTGTGTAAAATAATGGAAAATCTCATCAAAACCCGCTTGGAATGGTTGGTAGAAAACCGAGGACTTTTATCTGACTCACAGTTTGGTTTTAGACGGGGTATGAGTACTCTGGATAACCTATCAATTTTTACAACAGACGTCCGTACAGCCTTCTCAAATAATGAAGATGTCATCAGTGTCTTTCTTGATATCTCTTCTGCTTACGACAATGTCCATCTTCCCATACTCAGGCAAAAGATGCTCAATCTGAGTATTCCGGCGAGGATGATTAACATTATAAGCAATATTTTTTTGGGCCGATCAATCATCCTTAGTCCTCATGCTCAGTCATGCAACCCTCAACCTAGAATGATCTGGAAGGGTCTTCCTCAAGGTTCCGTGCTTAGTCCTCTGCTATTCAATATATACACAGCTGACCTCGACAAGTCTGTTAACTGTTTTGTTAACATCCTACAATATGCTGATGATGTTCTCCTTTATGTTCCGTCCAAATCACCCACAGTCGCTTCTAATAGAATGAACTCCGCTCTCTTCTACTTAAATCAGTGGCTGAGCAGTCATCACCTTTCACCCTCTGCACAAAAAAGCAAAGCTGTTATCTTCTCCCGCAAAAGATCCCCTCCTCCCATTTCCTTGCATATTAACAATCAGGCAATTGACATCTGCAACCAAGCAAAGTTTTTGGGTATTACTCTGGACTCAAAATTAACTGGCATTCCTCATTTAAAACATATAGCAGAAAAGAGCGAAAAAGGTATTAATGTTATCAGGGCAGTTTCTGGGGTTCGTTGGGGTTCCCATCCCTACAATCAGAAACTGCTCTATAATGCTATCATTCGTAGCCTCTTTGACTATGGCTGTTTCATTCTTGAACCCTGCAACAAAATTGCTTTAAAAACTCTAGATAACTTACAATCGAGGTGTCTTCGAATCATAACAGGTGCAATGCGATCTTCCCCTATTAACGCCCTCCAAGTTGAGTGTCTAGAAGCCCCTCTATGCTTACGTAGGCAATACATCTGTGATCGGTTTTTCATCAATTCTCTTCAACGTTCATCCCATCCCCTCCATAACAAACTCCTCAACCTTTCAAACCTAACTAACAACTCCGCTTATTGGGCCCACAAAACAGCCCCTCCCCTGGTCAAAAGTTTTTTAAAATTCACTTCCTCTTCTCTTCAGATTTTTCAAACAAATTGTCATTTTCTCTTCTCATTTGATTTCCAAGCCTTAATTTTCCAACCCAATATCAATCTCCAATTTGGTATTCACAAAGACGACACACAAGCTGCAAACAACTTTAAACAAATCCTAGCTGAAAAATGGAGCGATTGGTTCCCTATTTACACGGACGCCTCAAAACTCTCAGACACCAATCCTGTTGGAGCTGCTGTGTGGATCCCCAAACATAAGATTATTCTGAATTTTAAATGCCCTCCCCAATTTTCCATCTTCTCGGGTGAAGCTGTGGCCGTTCTGGAAGCTATTCAATTTGTCCTTGCTCATAGAATCAACAAATCTTTGATTTTCTCAGACTCCAAGAGTCTTCTGCAAGACATCCTAAAAGCCTCCTTCCATAAACATCCTTTCTACCTATCTCTGAAAATTAAAGAGAAACTATTTCATTGCCATTCTTCTGGATTAGAAGTAGTTTTATCATGGATTCCTAGTCACACAGGTATACCAGGGAATGAAACTGTGGACCAATGTGCTCGTTTGGCTATTTCCTCTGGAGTAGAATCCTATAATTTATGCTTTGCTCGTGACTTATTAAGTAGGACAAAAACAGATTTACAGTCTATTTGGAACACCCAATGGCAGATTTCAAAATTATCCAAAGGTTCTTTCTATGGCTCCATTCAACCTTCTATCCCCTCAAAGCCATGGTTTTTTAAATACCGAAAGATAAACAAAAAAATTACCTCAACAATTATCCGTTTACGCCTGGGTCACGTCTGTTCCCCAGTATTCCTCGCTAAGATTAGAGTCCGAGACAATTCTCTATGCGAATGTGGTTTGGATGAAGGTTCCTTAGAACACCTATTTTTCAATTGTCCCAAAGTCCCTTACTCCATGCATGAAGTCCTCCCTGCCGACTTCCCCAGACCTGTGAATGTCAAGGTTCTGTTGACAACAGTTTTTTCTAATCATGTAAAGCATTTGGCCAAATTTATCGAAAAGAATAACCTGTTTCTTTAAGATTTCCGAGGTATAAATTTAAACATATCACTTACCCTCTATTTTTCACTATTCCCTCTTGCGGATCGATGCTTATTAACTAATAAATCCATCTAGCTTTCTCTCAATAGGTTCCTTAGAATTCCCTCTTTCTGTCATTTTCAATTTCAAGAATTTAGATGTTTCCCGTCGTGTGGAAAATAAACATTTAATACTTTTGTCACTAATCCTGTCCTTTTATCAAACAATTTCACATGCCTTCATTTAACATGAGTCACCTTCCACTAAATCCGGTTCCGGTAACTTAGAATTATTTTAATTTTTATCTATGGCCGTTATAGTCTCTGTAGTTAAAACCTCCTATCCAAAAGAACATCAATAATTTTTGACTCCTTTATTTTTGCTATTAATATATTATGCTTTTGCTATAATTATTCTGCTTAATTTATCAACTTATAGATTTAAAAGATATATATCATTAATTTTCATAATCTGAGTATAACTTTTCATGGGACACTTCAGGCCGGATATTGTTTTTTGATCCTGATAGGAAATAGTCCAATCTGAAGTTATGCTTTTTTATTTTTGAGGACCACTATCTACATGAAGACATTGGCAAAATCACCGCTGTAACGGTGGAGCCATTAACCTAAGAGAAGAAGAAGAAGAAGAAGAAGGCTGTTACGGCAATTTCCGTAATTTTACACGTAATGTGCAAGTAAAATTGTACTTTGTCACTTTCTTTAGTTTTAAATAACTTTTTAATGGTGTAGTTGAAAAATAAAATATCAGAAACATTTGGTTTTTTATTTCAAAACCTTATTTTACTTATAAAAAGTAAAACACGGATAATTATAAATAATGCTTTAATCGGCGAATCCTCCTGCATGACAAATTCGTAAACAAATGGTTACAACACATTGACATTGGCGTCCGGATGGTACCTCTGATCCCTATTATTCGGTGCCAATTTTAAAGCTACAAACATATAACTTTACCGAAGAACACAAGGCCTTTGAACCTTAATATACAAAAAAGTCTGAAAGAAGATGAAAAAATCCTTTTTTAAAACCATGAATTATGTTTTTCAAATAATGTAATACGTACTAAAAGATGGCGATGACATTTTTGACATGTGTCATTTATGTACAATTATTGTAAAATATTTGACGCGTGGCAGGAGACTGAATTTAATAATTACAACTGTCTAATTTTATCAGTGATCGATTTTTTAATCGATATCGATAGTCGGTTATTTTGACTAATTGTAATGTCAAATATGTCATCGCGCATTCTGTCTAGTAAAAGAGATAACCTTATACCGCCAGGAGGGTAACGATTCTCTAATATCACACATTATGTTTAATGTTTAACTGTAAAGTTTCTTTATATTTATAGTTCCAGCGCATGAGCAGAAAGAGGCATTCTCCTTGTATCGATCTCACTCAAAACGAGTCTTGCTTAAACTGATGAAGGTTTCGCTTGATGTCAAACTGAATTTGCTTTTTCTTTGCTAATTTGGTGAAACTGTTCTTTGGTTCGGTCCATATAGTTTTGGCAGTTTTTGATTATGTAAAATCGAAATTTAGCAACTCTAGATCGATATCTATGGGTCGATCTCGGATATAGACCAATCAGTATATCATTCGATCTGTCTAGCTATCGGGATTGTTCATAAACATTGATAGTTAAGATTTAAGTAATAAAAAAAGATAACTAACAAAACTTCATACATCACTCGGCAATTATAATTATATTTTGTTAGTTTCATAAAGTATTAAAAATCAATTCCTCCCAGTAGCAATGTAACATAAACACCAGTTTAAGTAGGACTCTTCGTTATTCCTTTGGCAGTTGATATCCAACTCGGATTTTCAATCTTAACTAGAGGGCAGACGTTCTATAGTCGAAAAACTTCCTAAGAAAACAAAAATAAGTAATATCTAAGGAGGAAAGTAAATCCTTTTTTACATTTTTTAAATCTCTGTGGTCAATGCCTTCGTAAAAGCTGAATTATTTGTCATATACAATATTTATACTCTATCATTAAGCTGCATGGTTTCACAAAGATTTGTATCTAAACTTGCCAATTTAAAATCATCTCTATTCAATTGGTGTAAAGTCTAATTTCTATCTTTTTGAAACCATGTCAATTGCGTTTGATTAGTATTTTCAGCGGCAATCGGGGCTATATCCCGGACGAATGTAGACACGCGGCACAAATATTGTAATGAATATAAACCCTTAAATATAGGAACCCAGAGTTCTATTTTATTCCTCACATTCGATATGGATTAAGGATGGGTTGCACTCTCACTAAACGATTTAAAATACATTTAATAGTGTTGCAATTGTCATCCATTAGAAATTGTCAGTGGACATTGCATAGCGAACCGTGCAATCCAGCGAATGTTTTACTATAGGAAATAACACATCAAGTAAATAAGTTTTATAATTAAACCCAAGTTTCCTGTAGTTACAGTAATCTTAGATATAAACTCAAGCCTAAGGTAGAGAAATTATTGTGAATTAGAAATTATGCTAAGCAACGCGCATACTCGATAAAATCGTGTCACTATCAATGCGGTAGGTATTTGTTGTCTTACGCCTTATTTATTGCGATATTGGGCATAACAATTACCCTCAGTAAACAGATAAACACTCTTGAAAGTGGTGCGGCTCGGAATATTTGCGTTGACGCATTGTTTTTTCACCATTATAGACCGTCAAAGTCAGAGAAAGTAGATAAAAATCAGAATTACACACAAAAACTTATAAAACTCTTATAATACTTGAAATATTTAACCGATATTTTCATACAAAGCATTTATTAACTTTAATCACAAAATGTTCATGTATAGTTATTTTTTTTTTGTTCAGAAAACCCAGATAACATGATCAAAAGTTTGGAATCGACATGCGACATCGAATTTACGTACACGGATAGCTTTTATTAAATTCTCTTCACGATATCGAATGGCGGGAAAAATATTATAACCACAGATGCCATTAAATTTGAAAAAATATAGTACTCATCCACTTCTTTATTTCTGACGTTAAGTTCTGCTAACGCTGGCCATTATCGATAATCGATACACCACTCTGTATCGATAATATGCATCTCTAGTATCACAAACATCGATATAACATGTCGATAACAAGTCCAGTCATTAGTGCATAGCTACATCCGTCCGGGGGGAGTGGTGGGGATGGTTCGAGTGATTATTACGCAACATAGTTGTATTGGTTTGGATTGTCTTTGTCACGCTCCATATAGTCGCGGTCGATGAGGGACTCTATGCGTTTCTTTAGGTCGGCGGGCTGTGGACAAATTAAATAGTTATTACATCTGAATTTAGTAGATCTACGCTCTATAATTTTGTCTATTCATGTAGCCAGGGTAATCAGGGATTTTTCGTATTGAATGAGACGAGTATGCTGTTCGCCTGATGGTAAGCGATACGACCACCCATAAACAGTAGCAACACCATTCAGCACCTTAAGTTACAAAGTACTGAGTGGCATTCCACTGAGTGGCGCTCGTCATCCTGAGACATAAGATGTTAAGTCTCATAATGTCCAGTAGTTACACTGGCTACAATGCCCTTCAAACCGAAACACAACAGTGCATGCACACTGCTGCTTGGCGGTAGAAATAGACATTGCGGTGGTACCCACCCAAACGGACTATTACATATGAGAGACCTACCTTCAGTAAAAAGGGTCGTACTAGTACTTATAGTGTGTCAGAAAATCTACGAATGGTAAGAATTATGCATATTGAGCATGTAGGGTTTAGAGTTTTGGGTGTGAATAAACGAATCTGAATCATCTACTAGAAATGCTAATAATAGACAAGTGGGTAGAAATATGGCCCGTATTTTTATGATTTACAGTAACTTTATTTGCCCCTGTAGTAAAAAAATAGCAATGTCACCTTAACGGGGAACTTGAGTTGGTTATACAGCTCAGAGATGAGCAGGTTGTGCGACAGCGCCTTGCGCATCTTCATGACGCGCACGATCGCCGCGTCGATCTGGTACTGCCGGTCCTGGAACACGCGCTCCTCTGTCGCCTTCTGCTCTTCGCTCTGTGGGAGTAGTAAATGATGGTGATAAATGAATGAATGGTATTATGTTATGTCATACGATTTTATTTTTTGTGACAATATATTTATTGCTCTATTTTGCGATTGTAATTTAATTGTTACAGTAGATATTTATTGTATTAGTAGTTTATGAATGCACAAATTATGTAATGATTAATCTTATAACAAACATGTTATAAGTCATTCATTATGGAATTAAAGAGGCTATAATAATAATATTTATTGCTCTAATACAAAAAGGTGTTTTATTCGGGTATTTTTATTTGCGATACAATATAGTATATTACAGGATGAGATATGGAACATTAATTATAACATCATTTCTGGGAAGCCATTATACACAAGGACGTTATAAATAAAAAATCTTTCCGTCTCGCAAGAAACTTTCCGCTAGTTTTTTTTTTATATTCTAGCACAAATAACGTTATCTTCATCCACAGGATATTCACTGCTGGACAATCAAAAATTTCCACTCGAAATGGTACATTAGAAAAAAAAACAAAAAATATTGTCTGCCTCGGTGGCGTAGTTGATTTACAGTATTACTGCAATGCTGAGGTCTTGGGTTCGATTCCCGGGTCGGGCAGTGATATTGGGTTTTAAAATTCAGTATCAGCCCGGAGTCTGGGATGTGTGCCCGATATGGCGATAGGCTCGCCCTCTATCACACCATGGGACGGAATACGCACGGCGAAAACTGGGTGCACTAGTTGCGCCTCTGCCTACCCCTTCGGGGACAAAAGGCGTGAGTGTATGTATGTATGAGATTTAGACGTACAGTACCGCATATGTATATGATTATGATTTAAAATCATGACATAAAATAGGGTAGGACTGTACAAAACTTACGTTATTTCTATTTAGCATTGTTATAACTGATATTGATACGTCTATAACTCTTTTATACAAAAAAGCAATTTATCCAAAACCATTTTCAATATTTAAATAACTTGGAGCTAAATTGAAGAAATTAACCCGTGTCTGTGCATGTGTGTATGTAAAAAATATTTTCGCTCACAGTTTCCTTCATCTGTATCTGGTTGATCTTGATGCGGAACAGCTTGTTGGTGAAGTCCCCGTTGAACGCGAAGTGGTCGGTGTCGGCGACCTCTCGTCCGCGCGGCGTCTTGCTGAGCACGCGCGCCTTCCCGCACGCCAGCGACTGCAGCGTGCGTCGCAGCTCACCCTCCTGGCACATTCATATATCTTTATAACTTTATTCATGCTCAGATATCACTTTGAGGGATACTCAGATATCAATTATGACAGAAAAAAAAATTTAATATATTTCACTGTGTACGCTTGATTTGGAGATCTTAAATGTACAGTCAGCCAATAATTTAGTACTTCTAATCGCATTTAGACTTCTATACTTATTTTAAAAGTCCCTATTACATTCGAAAAGTTTGTAACTTATTTATATAATACTAGTATTTCTCGCGGCTCTACCCGCGTGAAAAAAAAAATCCGGGATAAAAAGTAACCTATAGCACTCACAGGAGTATTATAGCTTCATATTAGTGAAATAATTTTCAAAATCGGTTCAGTAGTTCCTGAGATTAGCGCGTTCAACCAACCAAATAAACAAACAAACTGTTCAGCTTTATAATATTAGTATAGATAAGTATAGATTAAAAATCATTACTTGTTCAAAAATAACATACAAATACCTATAAACATCGGTACTTTAAAATCGTGTGAATCCCTTAGCTAAATATTTCACACCTAATTTTAATATAAATAATTTACCTCTATATTAGTAGCAGTCTTTAAATCCTCAAACGACAGATTATCCCCATCGTTGAAGAGTAGAAGTACGAGTGCTTGGAACAGCGATACTTGTAATTCTTTGTTACCCTGAAAAAAAAAAAAAATGATAAGACAATTAAATTATATTTGCTGATTATTTTTCCGAGAGTGGAGGTTTAAATATTATATAGTAGTGTAGTACACGAACCAGTCAAGGTTTTTCTTTCTTCTCTTAGAATTTTATGACAGCCTTTATGATGTAATTTTTAAAAAAAATTATTGCATTGAATGACGAGACGAGCATGCCGTTCGCCTGATGGTAAGCGACCTGATGGTAACGACCAGTGGCGTGCCTAGTGTTTTGGATGAGGGCAAGCCAAAGCAGACCTAAAAAAAATTCGCACCTCCGATACATATAAAATGTGCAACTATAAGAAAGAAAAGCAATATCTAAAAATAAAAATGACTACCCGTACCAGGATTCGAACCAGGGCCTCAAAACAATGTTCGAACCGTGTACGCAATACAACTACGCCATCGAGTCGACTAATTACCTTTTCGAAATTAGGTACCTTTACAAATTTCGTCACAGCTACTGTATCTATTTAATTGGACGAGATAATCAGGTTACAATTCGCTGTTTACCGAAATTATGAAATGAAATGAATGCATTTAACATATGTTTTTGTGAATTGGAATTACTTTTGATAACACTGATTAATTATATCATTTTACTAGCCAGATGTATGTACCTACCTATTCCAAACACTTGTTTTGTTCGAGAAAAATATGAAACACCAACAATACAACTTAATACGTAGTCGTATAACGTATTAGAGCACCCAATAAGACAATAAGTTTTGTTGTATACTGATCTAAATACCTTTTATGATTCTTCAGACACATTTCGCGCCATTCGCCAGCTCGTTAAAAGTTGTTTTTTCCATCATAACCTAACAAATTTAACTTATTCTCGCCGATAAAAACTTTCACTCACTTTAAACTATTACAAGAAATATATTCACTCATCTTTATTGTGCTTAAAAGTTTAAAATAACTCAAAAACCACTTAATAAACACAAATACTTCACAATGTAGATCGCCGGCACAATCAAAACAAATAACTGATGTTGCCTAGTTGGAATCAAAATTACACCACAAAATTAATGCTAAAATTGTCAGAAAAACTTATCGATGAATAAAATTATAGTACAATACCTTAAATAATTATAATCAGATATGTAATTTTAATTATGTTATCACTAAAATCTTTACATATTCATGATAAATAAAATACACATTAAAATAAGCAAATTAATGCAACCATATTAGAGGTAATTCGTTTAATTGGCAACCCTGTATTTTATACAGTATCTATGAATGCATTAAGCCTGGATTATTTTCTAGTACTGATTGCTATAGAAACTTACTATAGCTATACGTATGTGGTATCAGTTTATCCATTAGTGTGAATGAGAAAAATATGGCGGCGAAAAGCCAGGTAAAACCCAACGAGAGAGAGAGTGATAAGTATATTTTGTGCGCATCTAGCTGTTTTGTATAAAATATGACATGAGTGTACGGCGCGGATGTGGTTGTGTGTGTGTAGGTGTCAGTAGTGGTGTGTCTTTAGGTGCGCTCGAGGCGAACCGGTTCAGCGAACCGTAGCGCGGGAATTTTAAAATTTTAAAGAAAATTATTTCGAAGCGTTTTGTTACCGTAAAATGTTGGTTATTGTTTCATATTCGATTTTGAGTACTTAGGTAAATAATTTTAGGGCAAGCCAGACTTTTCGGCTTCTATGAAAGGACCGCCACTGGTAACGACCCATAAACAGTAGCAACACCATCCAGTACCTTGAGTTACAAAGTACTGTGTGGCATTCCACTGCGCTCGTCATCCTGAGACATACGATGTTAAGTCTCATTATGTCCAGTAGTATGGCTACAATGTCCTTCAAACCGAACCACAACAGTGCATGCACACTGCTGCTTGGCGGTAGAAATATATAGGTTGTATTGGACACTTTCGAGTTAAAAGCACATTACATCTTACTACTCAATTGATTCACTTACACATAATTCACTTTGTCTGGGGTCATCATAGCATAATGACAAACAATCGCGATAATCGAGACGAAACTTAGCTTGTAGCCATCTCATCGCAACTTGGCAAAGGGACATTTATTTAACGTCTTTACACCTTATCTATTGCAATAATAAGTGTTGACATAGTGTTGCCTCAATGCTGCTAATATATTCCGAACATGGCAATAAGTACGACAGACATATAGACCATAAGTAAGGCGGTATATGAGCCTTTTATTGTAGGGTAAGGCCCTCCTCTACTCGGAGGGTTTGGACCTCGTCCATTAAGCTGAAAGCGGGTTGACACACTTCACGTACTACCGAAACTCTTACGGAGAATTCTTATTCATGCAGGTTTCGTTCAGATGATGTTCTTTGATCGTTAATACATACATACTATCACGCCTCTGTCCCATAGGGGTAGGCAGAGACTATGTATTGCCACTTTGCTCGATTCTGGCACACTACTTTCGCTTCAATCTTTTCATGCACTCCCGCCGGTTCAGGGTACTTTTAACCTGGCCTTTACTTAGAATGTCAGATATCTGACATTCGAAGGTTCGGTGCGGTCGTTAATGCGAGTGCATATTACCAGTTGATACAAATGTAATAAAAAATCAGACAGTCTAGAGGCGCGTCCGGACCTTTGTCGCGGCAGTCCATACTACTGCATTAGGCTGTCATAGCTTTAATTATAACTCACCATTTTTCTGTAACTGTTCTACATGCATACACTAAATACGACTAGAATGAACATTTAGGGGAAAACATCGAAAGCGGAATGGATGATGGGGAATGTATTTATACCCGACTGGATAACGACCGTCGAATAATAAAACCATAGTGGCTCATTCCAGGGTCAGTCGAATCCAGTAAGGCATGCTGGCAACTGCCGACCAACGAGAGATGCTACGTCTCTCGCCGGTCGACATAATATTTGGACTTCACTGTACTTACCATCAGGAATGGCGTACTCAATGTAGTAGTCGCTTTGCGCTGCCAGCATAAAAAAAGAAAGACATAATTAGCTTGGATAATATGTCTCAGGGTGTTAGGGCTTATTTACATGACGTTAGGGTTCAAGTTTCTACGCTAGTTGGAGCTATTGGATGAATGATGATGAGTGCGTTACTACCAGTATAGTTACCATCAGCTTGTGCAGGCAATGACTGATGGAGCCTAGGGTGCATCCACACTTTCTATGACAGAGATCGAAACTAGGGGCCATTTTACCCACATACCTAAACAGAGTATATATTTTTTTTTACCCAGGATCAATTTTTATTGCCTCATCCACACTGTCTCATATACTTTTTGTGTAAAATGCGTCATATGATACATGATTCCGGCCATAAAATTAGGAGTACTTTGGCTTTCAGAGACTGCATATTTCTCCGTCCCCATACATTTGAGTGCAGTTTGCGTTGATGGTGTTACCTGTGGGAAATGTGCCCGCAGCACGCAGTGTCCCAGCGTGGGCTGCCACTGCAGCTTGCGGCCCGAGTGCTTGCCCAGGTAGAACTTGGCGAAGTGGTCCTGCGCACGCGTCAGCGAGGGGGGGAGCCGCACGTCCGCCACCACGTACGTGGGCCAGAAGCCCATCGTGAGGATGTGTACTGATAGCTCCAGCGGGCTGCCTTCCTGCGTCGCCGACAAGTGCTGGAACAATGGAATTTTCCTTCATGTGTACTGACTTCTTTGAAGTCATGAGTTACTTAGAAGTGTAATATTAAAAATACACAATGATTAAGGGCTTTAAAAAGATAGTGTTATATCGGGAGGTGGGGATAATACGACATTAATTGAAACCACATATTGGGTATCACGTTAGTAGTACGCATACCAAAAATTATCAAATTATAATCAACGGTTTAGTCGCAGGTTGGTTTTTTACTTTAACAATTTTAGAGCATGATGTACATCCATTACGATTTCGCCACGCAAGTTCATTAGGACATTCACCTCAAAACAATTTCATTTACCTACAATGTGCGACTCACTACTCAGAAATAATAGTACAATATTGTATTGTATTGCTGGTTGGATTTAGACCTAATCACTATAACGATAACATTCTTATTATCATAAGCAAACAAAGATTGCCGAGGCGCACCATTCGTTTCGTAAACTGAGAAGATTGCTACGTTGTCAATTCGACATTTTTGTCTAAACAAATTAAGTGTAGGCACATCGTTATTTAAGTTGTAACACGAGTGCGCGATCGTTGATCCGTCAGCTGATTGTTCGAATCAGCTGACGGATCAACGATCGCGCACGGCCCGGCGCGGCGGCCGCCGAGTGCCTACGAGCCGCAAATGTACCAATGCGGCTAACCCAACCAAGTGCACTAAATCCCATCTACATAACTTTTACCTACTTACAATTATTTTGGTAATTAATTAGTCCATTAAATGCCCTAGTTTCCTCACATTAAGTTGAGTCATTGGAAGCTGTTGTATTACCACGTTGGTACGTAAATGTTACTTATCCTTCACTAAACAGTGCGTGATTGTATTAGTAAAGAACTAAACTAAAGACTAAAGTTACACTTTTTTTGGCTAAATAATAATGAATCCTGTCAATTCCAGACAATAGCAGCAAGTGCAAGTTAATCTCTATCACATGCATTAGTTTATGCCATTTTATCATTTTATGTTTCGTACCGCGTGACCTTGCCTTTGACATCGCCCCCTGAGCCCTGTTTGGACAGCAGTGGATGGGACGATATGGACCTCGCCGGTGGCCAGCAAGGTCACCAGACCTCACACCACTAGATTTTTTTTTTATGGGGATTTATAAAAAATTAGGTTTATGCTCATGATGTGAATACCGTAGAGGATCTGCGAGATAAAATTATTCACGCTTTTAATACATTAAAAACAATGGCTGCCAGTAGTGACTTGTTAAGGAAAGTAAGAAACAATATCACAAGACGTTGTCACATGTGTATTAGAGTAAACGGTGGACAATTTCAATAAATAAACATTTAATTTAGTGTATCGTAATTAAAATGTGTGAGTTTAGATTTAATGTTTAAATGTTTACATGAAACATGAATCTAATGATACAAAAGTCGCGCAGGCTAGCGGGCGGCGGGCGGCGGGCGGCGGGCGGGGCATTTTTTGTGCCGTTTGGGGTGCCCGCGCACCATTTTTTAGATTAACTACATGAATGAAACTTTACGCTCAAAAGGGACCGCCAAATAAGTAGTCATTTAATAAACGGGATCGATGTTGCCGTTCTTACGTGTAGTGCCTACAGGTCAGTTGAGGTTAGTAGACAATATTATAGAGGCTGTTGTCTTTAATTTAGATTATTTCGCATTTAGTTTGTTTGAAAAAAAATGTTTTTGTAATTTTGTGTAATAACTTATTTGATAATTTTAAAGTGATTTGATTAACTAGTGGGGGTCGTATTTTCATTTAATGTCGTTATGTCGTCACCACTCGATATAAACCACCATCTAAATAATCAAGATCATATTCTCTAGTTTTTATGTTAAATTGTAAACTTGAATAATGATACAATAAAACTGCCCACCTGTTTGTAAGTGATATTGATGTCCTTCGACAGCTCCATGTCCTTGAACATGCCCTCCAGCTTGCAAGTGAAGCCGCCGCCACACTCTTGCTTCAGTTTGCTCAGCATCGACTTCTCGGCGTCCACAGAGGCGGACTTGCCTACCAGCAGCCTCTTCGCCAGGTCCTTCTTGTAAAACGCCTCGAACACGTCCTTCCCGTGTATAAATCGGAACAATACCATAATTTTGTCTAGTAAACGTTCTAATTCTTCTTCTGTCGCTTCTTTGTTACCCGCTCGAAGTTTCAGATCGACGAATTTTGCTGGAATTAGGAGTGAAGTGAAATTAATTATAATAAATGCAAGTCTAAAGAGAATTGTGCAAGTTATAACAAAACTAAAGTGTATTAGTAATGGATAATATTAGTGTATAGATTAATTTAACTTAATTTGTATAACACTTGTATATCACAGGGAGATTTGATAAAAACCTCAATTCAAAATTCGTTCGACGAAGACAAAACATTCGACAGCTAAAATAGGTTTATAAACTTAAGAAGAAGGTCGTAAATGTATATTATAAAATCCTTATATCGTTTATCACTATAGTCCACATCTAACTACAAGTATTACCTATTTAGAACACCATGTATAATCCTCTACTTTCAACTTACCAATAAGCTCGGCGGGTTTGTTCTGCCTCTGGTTGATGAAGTGCTCGAACGCCTCGCGCATCGAGTATAGGAACTTGTCGTTCCGCTGGAAGCAGGTGTTGACCACGTGGTCCAGCTGCTCCTTGAACTCCAGCAGTTCGCTCACCATGCTCTTATCGCGCTCGGGCTCTATCACTATCGTGCGGCCTTTTTTCTGGAATGATAATGTTGGCAATTGAATGTGGGTGGAAAAAAAAGTTTTATTGACGATTTGGTGTAGCTGTGCATGCTTTTGAACAAATTGCCAGTTTTCCTTATCCATACTTATAAATGCGATTGTAACTCTCTGTGTGTTAGGCTTTTAAAGCTAAACTGCTGAACCGATTTTGATGAATTTTAGTAAACAATAAATTTAAAACAGCAGAAAGGGCATAGGCTACTTTTTATCCCGAAAAAGTACACAGTGAATCTTCCTGAATCACTGCCGATATTATTATGGCGGACATTGAGATGCCATCTTAGAGTTCAGAGCAGTAGTATGGCACAAGGAAAAAAAAAAAATATTGTACATACCTTAATGTAAGCATTGAAGTGATTACAAAGTTCGCTCAGTCCGTCCTTGACCCTACTGAAGAGGCAGTAGAGTGTGGTGAGGTCCGCAAGCCGGGGTCCGTCCATCAGAGCCTCGAGACCTTTGCCCAGGATGCCGGTCAGGTGCTCGCTCAACAACTGCCGCTCGATCGTGTGGATCAGCTGCCATCTGGAAACGAATGAACTTTATCACTAGATAAATGGAGGTGGATGTTAGTGTATGCTGATGAGTGTGTTTGTTAGATATTTTTTTATTGCTTCTGAATGACGAGACGTGGACGCCGCTCGCCTGATGGTAAGCGATGCAACCGCTCATAAACAGTAGCAACACCATAAAAAACTTTTAATTACAAAGTATTGCGCGGCATTCCACTGCGCTGGATGGAAGTAATGTTAATATTGTATTTTCATGAAAAATGTGTTTTGTGCGACCCAACAATTTATAATCAAGTAATTGAAAGTAATATTTCTTTACATTTCGAACACGTTTCCACATCACAATGAAATGGTAGATTTTGTCTGCAGCATGCAAGTTCAAACAATTTTGTTATTTACTACGGAGACGAGCATCCACTTACAATTTGTTTGATCATGTGCTACACACAAAACCACATTAAATCAAATGGCATATAGTTACTTGGTGGATGGGTCAAGGTAGTGCAACAGACGGTCGTTTTCCTCTTTAAGCCGCTTCTCGACATGCGCGAGGTACTCCGGCACGGCGAGGTCGCGCATCAGACGCTGTCCCTCCGCCGCGTACAGCCGCTCCGTCGCTTGCAGGAATCTGGAATAAGCAGCAGTTGTGTGAATATTGGGTGATATGTTTTGTGCATTATCTGTGACATTCTTCACCAGTTGCACCAGAAATGCTATCCAATTACAATTTATGCAAGCTTTTTAAACATCACAACATCAACCACATGAAGTCCAAGAACATAAGACTTTCCGTTAACATTTCCAGATAGACTAATCAAAAGCGGCGTGTACCAGCTTGGTTGTACCACTATTATCAAAATTAAACATTTAGTTACCGACAATATCCAAAACTAATATAGATACAGTAATCAGCTCTGCATTACAGCTAAAGTTGTATAGTAAACTATAGCACATAGTTGAATACTTTTGCTCTAGTAGTATTTAGAGTATGTGTCGTAAAACTCTACAACACTGCATTTGGAAAGTTTCTAAAGCATTCCATAATGGTGAAATAGTTCCAACAAGGTGAACTGATCACCCGTCTGCTCTGCATACGTCCCCACAAAACATACAAACAAGGCATTCCATTATTACAAGTGAATTATGAGGTTAATTATATTGAACCAGTAATAAAACCGTTCTTGCTTAATACATACTTGTGTTCGAAAGCGTCCTGATATATCTGCAAGTCTGAGAGCATGCGCAACAGACTCTTGAGCAGCGATATGTCGACGGAGTCTCCACCGCGCTCCCTCTCAATCAACAGGAGCAGCCCGTCCACAGTCCGCGTTTGCACCAACGTGTTCATCGCTATGTGATGACGGAACAGGTCTAGACCCATGTCCCTGGAATGCACATGTGGATATTTTATACATAATCTCTTTAGAGATTAATATTTATGAGAGAATATAATTTACGTATGAGAAATTTTTTTTTATTTTTTTTTATTGCATTGCATGGTAAGCGATACGACCACCCATAAACAGTAGCAACACCATCTAGCACCTTGAGTTACAAAGTACTGCGTGGCATTCCACTGCGCTCGTCATCCTGAGACATAAGGTGTTAAGTCTCACTATGTCCTGTAGTTACACTGGCTACAATGTCCTACAAACCGAAACACAACAGTGCATGCACACTGCTGCTTGGCGGTAAATAGACATTGCGTTGGTACCCACCCAGACGGACTCTCACATATGAGAGACCTACCACCAGTAAATAATTTAATATTGAATTATAATTTGCGTTCTGTTGTTACTGTAAGGTTCTCATGACTTATGACAGCGGTCCTATTGGACTGAAGGAGATCAGAATTTTGTTCATTTAGTCTTATGGATTTGCAAGATAAGCGATTTGAGATAGAATGCCATGTGATGCTAATATAGATTGATGATGTTCCATTTTGTAATCGGAAAACACACTACAACCTTATAGACGTGTCTGGAATCTGGACTAAAGGCCCAATATGCTCTATAACCATATCCTTACCATATAGAATGTATACTTGGATTTTGCAGTACGTAAGTACGATCTAGGTATAAAAAGATACTTCTAATCATGATCATCTGTCTGCAGTGGGCTCGCCAACAGTCGTCCATCTTTTTCAGGAACACTTGACGGTCCATACTCTCCGACAGAAACTGCTCTATATTGGCTTTAACGTGAGCTTCTACGAGATTTGTCAAATTCACATAAAGTTGAGATGCCATCTGAAAGATACAAAATGTATTTATTTATGTATTTATAAGTAAAAAAAAATTGATCTGTTGATGACAGTTGCTGCAAAGAATTTATTATTGTTACACTGCGGAGTGGAATAGGTAGCAAAAGTAGATATAAATAGATGTCACTTCAAGCATATTGTGAAATAATTGATAGAAAAAAGTGTTTTTTTTTTTTAATAATGTTAAGGTGCTGTGAGTTGAGTTATTAGTTATTTTCATTATTAGTAACGAGATTTTCGCTATTCCATTTTCAGTAGATAATATTGCATATTTTTTAATCAAAATACTTAAAAGTGATAAAACATATTAATATCTTGATTTAAAAATGATTGATGCATTTTTAAATGTTATATGTATGCTAAAAGAAGTTGACACATCCTTTAAGTGATGGTTTCGAATATTATATAGGATATTGTTATAAATTAAATATGGTAGATGTTATATCTGCAAATAGTCATTCACACAGATTTTTGTAAATATTGATGAATTACTAATTAAATATGTAATAGATTTTTATTCTGAATAAGAAAACAAGCTTGCCAACAAAAATATAATAATGTAATCCTAAGGCAGGTAATAACTTATTCACTGAATACTATAGCAATCATTACATTGTATTCAATTCAATGTACTAGTTTTAAGCTATTTGAGTCATGGTCCTTCAATGATATTGTTACTATATTTAGCAAATTGCGAAGTAAAAATTGTTGGGTATACACTAACAATTTTTAAATTGAACAGGAACTTACTACTTATGATCAAAATTAAAAGAGAATTTGACAAAAACCAATTCTTAGATATAATATTTCGATTATGTAAAAAAAGACCCTGTACAGTCACTCCACTGCAGCCGATGAGCTCATCATACAGATAGAGATTGACGAAAGACAATCATTCCTTGCCAGTCTATATTATGCAGGCCTATTTAGAACCACATGTACAGGCAATGCTATCACTGCTTATTTACTAATGTTTGCAATTACAATAATCACGGTTGTTTGATGACTATACAGTCATTAACAATAATTATGAGTGCATTATAAAATTTATATTATTTACAGTTATTAGTGTGATAATAATTTATTTTGAATAAAAATTATTATAATGATGATGGAAATGTAAAATGTTTTATGAGTACTATTGAATACATTGATCAGTGGAGTAACTACATCCATAAAAGCCTGGGGAAATTTCATGGAATGGGCTCCTTTGCCAGCGCAAAATCTGGTGATATTTTTTATAGGATTCTGCTGCATGCTTCTTTTCCTCTCAGGTCAGGCAAGCTTAAGGCTCGTGGCTTTTAGTAACCCCACTGACATTGACAACACATATAAATCACAAAATAGTTGGCGTTTTTTAATTTTTCCCAATGGAAAAGAAGATGGTGTTCAGAAATTTTACATCTAAATAAATAAATAAATAAAAGTAATTTATTGCCTTCAAATTAACAAATACCAAATAAAAATAAGCAAACAAAATTAGTGAAGGACAAAAGGAAATGACTCAGCATGAGCTGACCGAAACTAGAGTTTAGATCAGCACTGGTTTTCAGTCACCCCTATCTCCCTATGGTCTTGTGCTGGAGTTAATGTAATTAATGGCGTAATTGCAACGGTAAACTTCAATTAAGTTAAATATCATAGGACATACATACAGAATAAAAAGTGAAGCAACAACATAAAAGTTACAATAATTTATAAAACACACATAATAAAGAAATTTATATAGTGAATAATATCATCTGATTGATATAATTTTGAAACACCTTAAACACACGGTGTTTAAATATTTGGTTTTTCTATATACAGTTGAATCAGTTTAGAGTAACTTTGCATATATGAAATGAAATCCTCCTAGCCAATTTTAGCCACGGTGGCCAATCTCAATGGAGATGAGCCAGGTACGCAGGAGATATTATAGTGCACAAGTGTATGCGCAATACACAATCTGTCATGACCAGAGAGAGATTAGGCGCAGGACAAATGGCTTTACATGCTTTCCGAGGCACCCCCCGTGCCTCTGAAAGCATCACACCACCAAATTCTTAACTCTGAGCAGCGAGTTATTAATTTTTAAGATAGAAAAACCCAGTCACAATGTTTTTAGCTCGACTCGGGATTCGAACCCAAGACCTTAGTGCACAAATCGTACTCGGTAACACGTACGCAATACAACTACGCCACCAACGCAGTGTAACCCAATCACTCAATATGTTGAAACTATAGTATTACAGTAGAAACTGGTTATAGCATCATCAGTTACAATGACACACCGGTTTAAATGTCTGAATGGCAAGATCTCGGCAAATACTTTTAAAGAAAAAGAGTATTGTTTATAACGACTATTAGATATAGCATCCAGGTTGGTGGTTAATGTCGTTATAAACAGTTTTCACTGTTGTTTGATTTCACACAAACTGATATGAAATGTGAAGCGGCAATAGCCTAGGTGGGAGTGGAATGGACTGCCGAGACGAATGTCCGCAGGTTCAAAACCCAAGGGTACACCTCTGACTTTTCTAAAAAGTTATGTGTGTATTCGTTGCGAATTATCGCTCACTTTAATGGTGAAGGAAAACATTGTGAGGAAACCTTCATACAGGTATGCAGGTTTCCTCACGATGTTTTCCTTCACAGGAGAAGTTCTCTGAATTTCGAAGGTATGTGAAGTCCGCCAACCCGCACTAGGCCAGAGTGGTGGACTAAGGCCTAAAACCCTCTCAATAGTAGAGGAGGCCCGTGCTCAGCAGTGGGCAGTATATAATACAGGACTGGTATGGATATGAAATATGCCCAGAAATAATGACCAATAGAATACCATAATGTTATTTATCCATCCTCTGCCAAGTGCAAGTTGTGTATGGACTTGCTTTGCTGGAATCTTTTTGTCAACTTAATTGCATTATTAATTAGTGATTTGGGCACTAAAGATATTACGAAGAAATCTTTATGCTTTGAACCACGTCAGTATAGTATGACATGATTTTAATTTCCCTTTGATGTCATTATAAGAGGATTCTACTGTATAATGTTGTCATGCAAGTGCCTTGTTAAAGTGGCTGGTTAACCAACATTTAGATTTTAACTCTCATCAATACAACCTTATATTGTAGTAGTGTTGGGTAGGACACGACATAAAAAAGAGTTTGTAAGAGTAGCCTCTTTTTTGCACTAAGCCAGTACAATGTCCCACTTCAAATGAGGCGAGGCGTTCTGAAGCTCGGCGATACATTTGAAGTAACGAGTACAAATATAACATATTTTCATTGAAGAATGATCTACTATTGTAATTTGTGTTTGCGTCTCACTCCCTCTCTATCCTCATACTATAGTTTTACTGAGACAGATAGTGAGAAACGTGACTTCGCAACTACCACGACATGAAATTTGAAATAGTACAATATAAAATGTTGAGCCACTCTTACATTTTGATTTCATGTACGGGACAAATGTACCGCCTCTTGTATGTCCTACCCAACACTATATTGTAGTTTATTGACATACATAATGTTTCATTTCATTGTGTAAATGTATGTTTTTTCTAATGTGAGGGTCATCAACTAATTACAGTATTGTATTGAAAAATAGCAAAATACGTGGTTTTGACATAGTTTATAGCTTAACTAGCTCACCTTATGGCTACACATGTTTTCGACAGCTTGGTACAGCTCCTCTAAGGAGTAAGTGATCGCTTTGGACGTCTGGATCGCAATAACTGCCTCCCGAAGCTTGCCCCATGTCGTCTCTTGGTAGTTCTCTGGTAGGTTCGGCTTACCTGCAACAACATCAAGCTTAGAATGTGTCTCATAGGTTATAATGACGACACGGATAACATAGTAAACACACTTTTGAAATTTTTTATGACCAATTTCTTCGTCGCTGCACCAGGTTTATTCATCGATGACGACGTCATCTTAACAGTTCCATTGGAATTCGGATTTAACAATGAAAAATTCGATATTTTCTCATTGGCACTCATATCGTCAGTTTTCACTCTTTTACTACAATGTTCGGTGGTCGACACTGAACGTTTTCTGCACTGATTAACGCCTTCCTCGGCAAGAACTTTAGTTTCAGCTATACCCGACATATGAAAGCATGATATGGCCGCAGCCACAACACTATAAATTACGTTTTAACGTTATTTAATTAGAAAATACAAATAAAAATATATCTGGTCAGTCAATAGTTTACTACAATCACCACCATTACGATGTATTTGTAGATTTTTCTGGTAGAGGGCGCTTAGGCGCTTGCAAATGTCATTTATTTGTCAAAATGTTGGATGCGTTTTGATTTTGCGTTGCATTTTTGATTTTGTTGTTGTTTTTCAATATCATTGATTGGTGTTATAAATTAAATAAAAATGCTTTCCGATAGGATCTCATAATAAATATTTTAATCAGTCTTATATTCGTTCTATTTTTACATAATTGCAGTGCTATTTATTGTGAATAAAATAAATCAATGAAATAAAATCAATTAAACGATACTTGAAACGTACACTCGGAATAAAAATCGTGCGCTGTCTATTTCTTTTACTTTTGGTTATCGGAACTGATTAAACTTGTAGGTTCTCTACGGCACTCCTCTTCGAACTCTTAAGTACCTAATCAAAACTTAATAATATGGTCGTACTATCCTATTGTTATGGGCGTAGATAGTCATTTTCTGGGATGGGGGGAGGGGGGGAGGGGTTGGTGGCAGTGTCCTAGATTTAAAAAATAAAAAATGACTTCTATACTAGCCTATATGAAATTTTGTTCATTTTAAAAAAAATATAGTAGTAAGTAGTAGGCTGTTTCGAAGTGCCCTTGGGGTCGGCACCACGCAACTCTGGGGTGGGTACCACACAATTCTGTGGTAGGCGCGGCCCACCCGGCCCCCCCTCTATGTACGCCTATGCCTATTTTAAAACCTTTCCATTTCCCGAATAAGACTTTTCGATAAGCTATTCAAGATTACCAGACAGCACGATCTTCACAATGTGCGGGTCAATCAAATCATAATGTAACATACGCTCGATTGAGTGTTGACCTCGTTTTTAACAAAGCAATGCTCGTTGGACCGTCACACGGGATGCTTTGCTAGCCGGACGAAAATTTGTTCTTGCCGATATCACATATCTCTTGTCTGTTATTGTTACCGTTGAGGCTGTTGTTAGATGTTAAAAAAAGGAATAAGGGAAATAGGCTCACAATTGTTTTCAGAGAAATTAGTGTACAATTAATAAGTAATAAAAAAAAATACAAACACGAATTAAGAACCTCCTCCTTTTTTTGAAGTCGGTTAAAAATGATAGATGTTTTTATTGTTTACCCAAATTACTAATCTTTCTTCAATATTACATGTGGCTCAGTTGCGTTACTTAATACTCCGTAAGGCCTGTGGCAAATTATAATCGAAAGGGGCCCTTCCTAACATGAAAAACCAGTATGAAAATCTATATTATAGATTTTTACCGGTGACCCAGTGGCGGCCTTAACCAACGCGAGGCTCTGGGCGGCAGATGTTTGCGGGAGGCCTTTTTTCTTTGTGTCCTTTGGAGGCGAGGCCCGGGCGGGAGCAAAAAACGGTCCCCGATTACAACAACTTTAGTAGGTAAAATGATGTGGAGGTATGATGAGATGCGAGGGTAAACAGCGTGACCTGAAAACTTCATCAGTTGGAGGTGCGAGGCTTCCCTAAAGGCATCGGGCAGCTGCCCGGTTCGCCTCCTCTTCTAAGGCCGCCTCTGCGGTGACTTTCTTTCTTTAGCACAGGCCTCCTCTACAACTGAGAGGGTTTAGGCCTTAGTCCACCACGCTGGACCCTAGTACAGGTTGGCTATGTTCTATAAAACTCAATATTTTAAACAGCACTATCGAGATTGGCACCATTTATAAGTTGGTAAAAAAATCATTCACCACTTTTCAACTCCCTGCAGTTGTAAACTCGCGCCATTAATGTCGCAGCCTCTGCTGAATGCGAAACTGGAACAAATCCACCGAGACCAGGCTTGAGAACTAATGTTAGATACAGATACGCCGCAAGTGCTTAGTGTCGTACCTACTCGGATTTCCATATTATTATAAAACTCTGAACTTTATGAATACTAGGTGTTGCTTGCCGTTCCGCCTGCGCGAAATAAACTAAATATTTTTTTTCGGAAATAACCTTCATGTTATTTCAGGCAATGGGCTAAGTTTTTGAGATATTTTATCCAAATTCAGTGGTTTCTTCATAAAATTCCCAAATATTTAACATCTTCTCAACCTATACGAGATAATGACAATATGTATTGATTATCAGGAATTGGTCTATAGGTAGTCCTTAAGTGGTAGAGCCACGCTGTAGAAATACCTATTTGTCTACAGCAAAAATAGGCCGGCTTATGGCTCAGCGAGACAGTGGTACCTACTACCTTTTAAAGTTGCTCCATTTCAAATATCCAGTATACCTACTATTTATATCTACAGCGTGCTGCGTATCGCTATTACTCTTATTTTGTTGTCTAGGAGCATAAATTAGAACGTGACATTTTTATTTGGTCGTATATACATTTATGTGACAAGTAGCATTTATCAGCAAGCAATGAAATCAGCTCGTAGTATTGTTAAGTTTCTTGCGCACTGTTGAAGCGAATCCAATCGAGACGGTGATAGATTCTGCAGGATTTATCTTATTTTAAGAAAAAATAACCAAAGAGAGATTTCATTTTGATATTCATAGTAGGGGTTAGATGTCGCAAAATATAAGTTAGTACATATCAACTGGAGAGCGACAAGTATGCTCAGCTTACATCTTCAGCACATGTGTGCTACGACAGACGGATTAGTGTTGCGGCTCTAAATTACAGGCTCGAGCAATTAAAGCAATTTGTCTTTGTAAACAAACTCTCGAGTGACATAAAATCGAGTTGTTAAGTTACAATTCGAAGCACAATTGTCTATATTCCGTCTGTTAGCTAGTGGCTTTTAGATGCTAACTTTGTCTTTGCTTATTCGTTAAGGCAAATTAACAGGATGATCTGATGTTAAGTTACAATCACCATTCATGGTTATCATGGATATATTGTGGGAATCTTGTCTCAGAGAATTACATGAAGGTGATTTTTTGGGTCTCAGTCAATATGTTTGAACTTTGAAGGCACATAACGCAAAAGCAAGTGTTCCCGTAGACTTTCAGTATATCAGTTGAGAAATATGATTTTTGTCAAAATAAATTTCGCATACATTTGCAGCTTTGGCTATTGATTTGAAGAAACAATGCACTTTTGCTCATATAGAGTTAGCAATTTAAGCTTAAAATACAAAGAAAATCCACTTATCTATTATCTAGACCTAATTCCTCGGGGCCAAGGTATTAAAACATCTCTGTTCACAGAACTCATATAAATATGAGTTTTATGATTTTGCATGCATTATCTTCCGTGTCGGCTGACTGGGTCGTAACTCGTAATGTCACACTTTTATTAGATACTTATTCTAAAGAATAAGTATGCTGTCGTGTAACTCTGATATTAAAACAATGATTTTAAATTCTAATGCGTTCCTCTATACGTAATAATTTTTTTTGTATGTTGCTGTGGCCTTTAACATTATGACACAGAAAACTATTGCGACTCATGTTTGCGAATAATTTAAAATTATTATTAGCAATTGGACCTGTACCTGTAAAGCAGCTAAACTCAACCTGCGACCCGCTGAGATTTGCAAGTGACCCATCTAAGTTCAAAACATTTCACTAAAACTAAAGAAAGTTTTCACAAGATCGCTTGAGCTGTATGCTATCCTATATGAGATAAAATCTCAAAGCTATAAAATTTAATTGATTTAGTTATTTTTGTAAATAATTTTTATTTGAATAAATAAAACTGGAAATTTTAATTAACTTTTTAGACACTGTAGGTCTACGAAAT
This sequence comes from Sphinx pinastri, assembly GCA_947568825.1. Classification (NCBI taxonomy): domain Eukaryota; kingdom Metazoa; phylum Arthropoda; class Insecta; order Lepidoptera; family Sphingidae; genus Sphinx; species Sphinx pinastri. Next base: position 3,346,631 of record OX387617.1, read on the forward strand.
TACGTTGTGGCTCGCGGCACTATAACTAAGACGTCTTTGTACTTTGTAGCCCGTATGGAAAAAATGAGTAAGTACGCCTGACATAAAGCAACTACAAGATTTGAATTGAGTTTGTAAGAGTACGTAGGTAGAAGGAAAACATCGTGAGGAAACCTGCGTACCTGAGAATTCTCCATAAGAGTTTCGAGGGTATGTGAAGTCTGCCAACCCGCACTAGGCCAGCGTGGTGGACTAAGGCCTAAGCCTTCTCAGTAGTAGAGGAGGCACGTGCTCAGCAGTGGGCAGTATTTAATACAGGACTGGTATTATTATTATTATTACGTACGTACGTACGTAGTAAGTAAGGGCAGGTCAGGAGTACCTTTAACCGGCGAAAATGTATGAGAAGAACTATGAATGTGGAAGAGACGAAAGAGGTGTGTCAAGATCGTAGCATGTGGCGCTCAATAGTCTCTACCTACCCCTATGGGATAGGGGCGTGAGTGTGTATGTATGTATATGTTTTTAAGAAGTGATATAACTTTCATTTTCTTGTTTCCTTTGATTAATTATATACCTACCTAGAAACTGAACGTTTCAAAAGCGTCGAAAAAAATAGAGGCCAATTGTTGCCCACTAAATGAGTTCTAGTGAATTTTTTTTTTTTGTTTTTCTCCCCGTTTTAATAGAAACCATGTAATAACTAGTATCATTATGCGCGCACACAAGGATACGCAGAATGATGCAGCGATAGCGTATGACACAGCTGCCACGCGTACTAGCTTAAGAAAAGTTGGCCTGTGGGCTTAGATTGTGACAAAAAAACACGTCACGTCTCTGTTTCGTCTTATTGGGATTGGTTGAGAGACTGGCGTATTGGTCTCTCGATCAATCACAAACATCAAAATTAAACGACATCGTTTTACGAGTTGCGTCTTCGTGTCACATTCTAAGCCCACTGTTTGTTTTAGTTTTATTGTACCGCGTCACTCTATCTAGGTATATAATTAATCAAACCATGTTTTTTTTTTAGATAGGCGATCTTGCAGTCAACACCGGGGGAAACCTGCGAATGGGATACTGGAGTCCCCCGGCTTAACGACTGCAGGGGCCTGGGAGGGGAGTGGAGGAGGAATATGGAAGGGAAGGTGGGGGGAAGGGAGGAAGATTCCCAGGATGGGTGGAAAGAAGGTGCCAGGAAATGTTCGCGGGCCCTTTTAGGCCTCAATGTGTTTTACAACCAAGAGGTATACACACTGACTGTGTGCCTCGGCCCGCGACTAATGTCCCCCCGCGCATGGGCGTGCATTGGGTGTGAAGACCCAGCGCACAAGAATTGCCTCGGGGGGCGTAATCAAAGCATGTTTCATTGATTTTCCCAAAAGATATTTCCGCAATGTCTATTTCTACCGCCAAGCAGCAGTGTGCATGCACTATGGTGTTTCGGTTTGAAGGGAATTGTAGCCAGTGTAACTATAGGACATAATGAGACTTAACATTTTATGTCTCAGGATGACGAGCGCAGTGGAATGCCACACAGTACTTTGTAACTCAAGGTGCTGGATGTTGCTACTGTTTATGGGTGGTCGTATCGCTTACCATCAGGCGAACGGCATGCTCGTTTCGTCATTCAATGCCATAAAAAAAAAATGCAGTTTCGGTCTACAGATTTCGCAAACGCCAAATAGCATAGTGTAGAGCTTTGTACGAGCATGAAGCGATATTTCTTTGGAATCGACAAGTCCGTTGTCCTGTATTTTTACACTTGAGTGGTTATTGTGACTGACGTCGAAGTCTACGTACTTTTAAGGAGGTGAGGATCTCATAAAGTATTATTGAAAGGAATTACGATGGAGAGCTATGTACGAATTGTATATAACTATGTAGATATTCATTATTGATGCATATTCTAATTATACGAATTGGCAAGTGCGAGTAGATTTCCCAGACTGTGGGTTCCGTACTGCATTTTGTATTTGATATTCACTATAATGTCGCACATATTTTACGAATTCCAGCCCGGTAATATTTTCGCTTCAAATCATAATCAGTTTTTTTTTTTTTTTTTATAATGGCATTTGTGTTCACATTTTGCCAGTGTCAAGTTTGGTTTGTATATTTTATTATCTGTAGATCTGTAGTATGTCGAAGTAAAGCAGTGGCTACCTTACCAAGACTTTATCGAGGAGTTTTGGCGGCAACAGAAAAAACACTTGATTAGCACAATTATTTAAATTCACTTCATTTGAGCTCTTTAATAGAACTATATTGGATAATATACCACCATAATTATGCAATATAACACTAAATATTACCAAAATAATGAATTAAAACAAGAGCACCTCATGACACTTCCAAGTTCCCGCCAAAACTCCTAATCAGTAATTAAATTAGCTACTATATCATTAAAACAACAATGATTGCAACGGCTCGGCCGCAAACATAGACAAAAAGAACCTACCTTAAAACTATATCTCTACCCTCCATACTTAAAACCCAGCGCAATCATAGATAGACAAGCAGAACAATGGATTCATCAGTAAAAGTTGGAAGAAACGAATTTCTTTTATGATGGCAGCGCTGGAATTACATTAGCGGTAATGAAGCGCACTGGATGTGAAAAGGAAGAGTAATGCAATCAAGAAAGACAAAGTGAGTTACATCCCAGTGTTTCGGCAACTTTGTAAGATTTGTGACTTGGCATTTTAAGTTCATCATAAATTGTGCTACGCGCTCGGTTGGAAGACGAAATTTGAAATCGCATGACCATAGACATTCGTGTCATAAGTTTTAATCTATGATCTATGGTTTTAACATGTATTTCATTTGTTATTTTATGTTTACATTTAGGGTCAAAGGTGAAGGGACGCTGATTAGTTGTTATTTATGTAAGGTCAAGGTGTCTATCAATTATCAAATTGAATTGCGATACCTATTTATAAAATATGCGTTTTAAATCGTAAAAATATATTTTTTTAAAACATGCTTTTATTTAAATGCTATAACATAATCTCGCGACACCATACATAGTATTAAACAACGTTTGATTCAATTTAAAGTATTTTTTTTTCTTTTTAGAGCATTTAAATAAAAGCTTGTTTTTTAAAATAAAATACGTTTTATTTATTTTTTACTTTTTAGTTATTTTTCGAGTTATTATCAGCAAGCCCTTTAATTTGATACCCATATTATAGGAGTGCGTAAAAAATAACTAGTCCGCTATCTTGGGTCGTCCGCCATATTGGATTTAGAGAAGTAATTTTATTTTTTGTATTCTTCTCAGCAAACCCTTTTATTTGATATCCATATTATGGACGTGCACAAAAAATAACTAGTCCATCATCTTGTGCCGTCCGTCATATTGGATTCAGAATGACGTCACTTAGCTAACAATGCATGTCACCCAAACTGAACGTGTATGCAAAATTTCAACACAATCGGTTGAGGGTAACTACTTCAAAATTGACTTGGAAGATTCCACCCGAACAAACATAGTTACATAATACATACATACATACATAAAAGCAAGCTAGGCAAATAAAAGCTTTTAAAAATAATATAAAATGAAACTTTTTAAGCACTGCGATTTTGTTAAAGAGAAGTAACTGACCTATTTGGATTAAAAATTAAACATAATTGATCTAGAAAGCAAATAATTTTCGATTATTTATTTTGCACGCTAGAGCTTTACACTTTGCTTGGTCATCAATGTTTTAGAATGTCATTATTTCAATTTTGAATCAGGAAAGGTCACAATTTTACTGCTTGATAATTATATTTTATTTTATCTATTGTACTTGGGGTATAGTAAAGCTCATTGTCCATACTAATATCGTAGACTTTTATAAGTCTATCAGTAGTAATACTGCTAGCCTACTTTTGACTAATACTCTTAATGTCCCTTTCAATGGACATTAAGAGTATTAGCCATCATTATCAGCCACATGACGTCCACTGCTGAATATAGTCCTCCACAAAAGATTTCCAGACGGACCTGTCAAAAGCAGCCGGCATCCAGCGTGTTCCTGCGAACTTTATCAGGTCGTCTGTGCACCTTGCAGGTGGACGTCCAATGTCCCTTTGAGGTATTTATTGAAATAGCCACATCATATTTATAATTTTATAGAGATAGATAGAGCAGCCGCCAAAGGCACATGAAGCACTTTCTATGGGTAGATATTATATTTACATCATTCCATATACCGTAGTTAATTAAAGGTAATGAAAGATTAAATTCAAGAGTCTTTGCGAAACCCTCTTTATTTGGAAATGGCTGTCTACTATCTGAAATCAATTTTATAGACTGACTTCATATTTCCGTGAGTGAAAAAATCCTGGGATCTTATTTAGATGGTGTAGCACTTTTAGAACTTGAAGATCCAAACTAAATATGACATAGAATGCATATTGCGAACATGTTCGCAGTTTTATTTAAAAATGAACACATGTTAGATAACGACTATACAATCTCGACCACACAAAACAAATAAAAAGTGAAGCAATAACTTTAATCCAATTAAACGCTATTGTTGGGGTGGTTGGCCATCTGATGATACCCTTGCTGAGCAGTACAGGTCTGCGGGGGCCGGGGTGTAACAAGTGGCGGGGTCAGAGACGCACATGTGAGCCACCCCCGCTCATTCAATCGCCGTTCATTCATTCGCTCGCCGGCACTGCGAGTCGGCCGGTTGTTTCGCGTGGGTGCTCCGTGCCACTTTACGCAACGACGAGTTTACGCGCGCAATTCGATTTTCAAAAAATAAAAAAGTTGAATATATTTTTTTGTCAGAAATGCATAGTGAATAATATTGTTTTCTTGAGTATTTAAAATGGGTGAACAGACATTTAACATACCAGATGACAATTTAGAACAACACATAGTGACTTTATTTGAGAAATTGGAGTGTTTGAGGCGGGATGGTGGTTCAAACAGTGATGTTTTGTCTGGCCGGGTGCCTGCTAGGCTGGAAGTGCGGACTCTTTCGCTGTGGAAGGCCGTGGTGGCTGAATGCGCTGCGTCCTTTCTGTACGTGTTCATAGTGTGCGGGGCAGCGGGAGGAGCGGGTGTGGGAGCTTCCGCCTCCGCGGTGCTTTTGTCCACCGCTCTCGCTTCCGGCTGTGCCATAGCCACGCTCACTTTGTGTTTTGCTAATATATCTGGTGAGTTTTCAAGTGGAATTGAAATTTGGAATGATTTATTAGATGATATTTAACTGTAAACTATAATTATATTGTAGAGTGAAGTCAAGCAGGTCTTTTAGTTTTTCATAAGAAATGAGACTATTGAGTTTAGAATTTGAAAGTACCTACTTAGTAAAAATTAGTCAATGCAAGTAAATGATAACCTAGCCAGTTCATACATTGAGAATAAACAAAAAAAAAACATATTGGACCGAACCGCACAATTCATAGACCAAGGAATCGAACTTATGACCTTCGAGTTCAAAGGCCAAACACCGAAGCTGCTTAATACTAACTGACAACATTAAAAACGACCTTCCAAGTTCAAAATAAAAGAATTCAAAACGAGAGCAGGAGTAATTAATCACATGCAGGTAAAACATAATATTTTTATCTTTCCCCTTATAAAGCGTCCCAACTCCCAATACACCGAACTCAAACACGTTTTCACGTAATCAAAAGCTCCCTGCGTTATGGGAGCCAAGTAAAATAATAGCGAAGGTCCTAAAATAGCACTCGGCAGTAAAAATAAAATAAAGACAAGTCCATTACTGTGGGAACTTGAGTCCGCCTCTGCATGGAACAGTTATAATATAAAGGGTAGTCATTCGTCTATGGTCTTTGTTTGTAATAAATGCTTATTTTTGTTTATAGTTTTACTTGTGATTTTTTATATGTGGAGCCCGGCTGTACTTAACTGCTAACATGTTACCTAGTTATTATTTAGGCCAAGAGCTCTGCTGCTTTACTACTTTTTGTACGATCACTAAATTGTTGATTTGTTAAAATTGTGATTGTTTACGAAGGGCTAAAACAGTCTCCCCATGTCTATTGTTTTTTTATAAAAAAATATTATTAAAATAAATCAAAATAATCTAGATAAAATGTAATGAAAATATAGAATTCTAATTGCGGATATTGAACATTAATGAACAAGAGGGATGAAAAATCTGAATGAAATACTTAATTATTTTAGAATAGATTATTTTTCAATCGTTCATAAAAGAGTTAACGTTATTAAAATTTCTGAGTACCTATGCATTTCTTTTATTTGCCAAACTTAGTGGATGAAACGGATCTACGTTATCGTAAAACACCCGTATTACCGAATTACTGTTGCGTAGATTGTATAAAGGCCTATCATAATTTATTGTACTATACAGAATCAAACAAATTACTAACGTTATTAATTCAATACCATAGCTTTTTTGTTTTTTTTCTCCTTCCAAAACCATAACTTATAAATTGGATAAATCTTCACAAAAACTGTACTTACGCTTTATAGTTTATCGTTTTATTTTTGCAAGTTTCGTGCGAAACGCGGATTAGCTTAGTTGTTGGTGGATATTTTAGGTTATGAAAAAACCCAGTCGACGCGACCCCAAGAATCTTGTTAAAGTAATTTCTTCAAACGATATTAGGGCGTGATTGGAAGTTATCTTTCACATTCCACTGACTTTTTACTTGATTGTAAAACCTTTTTTTTTATATTTCCTGCCAGGTGCTACAATGATGAATCGAAATTAATCAGCTATAAATACTAGTATTCGGTTGCAGTTATATGTGATCCTACTTTATAATCTATATATATAATAAAACAATAGATCCGGTGTGTGTGTACATTTAAAGAAATGTGATAAAAAAGAAAGGGAGTGACTAAAGAAGAATAAAGAAACACAAATCAGCGATCTTTGTAATTCTTTTCTGTCTGTCTGTTTTTATATTTGTTTGTTACTGCACATCTCCAAAATTACTGAACGGTTGCGATGAAATTCGGCACACGGGTAGATCATGTCCTGGATTAACACATAGGCTACTTTTTATCCTGGGAAAATATAAAGCGGGAATTTTACCCGGAAAAACTTTTTCGCCTTGGCGGAGCCGCGAGCAAAAGTTAGTGTTTAAATATCTAGTTTATTTGGCTTCGCCACTTATTGGGTTTTTAATTACGCAAATATCTTTAAGATTCATTAACACTATCGATTTCTTTTTGTTAATTAGAGGTACCACCTACTCTGGATATAGTGCTACTGATTACTGGGATTCGGAAGATATCATATAATAAGGTTTTTCTTTTGTTGAAATCTTCTCTTATAAGAGCATCTATGAATACGTAAATGTTAGTAGTTTGCAATGCAATCGGCCCTGTATTATATACTGCCCACTGCTGAGCACGGGCCTCCTCTACTACTGAGAGGGGTTAGTAGTTTACTTTAATATAAACATTAATATCTTCTATAGAGAACGAAATTGAACCAGATTATTCTCGGTTCTCAGCTGGCTGGTCATCTGCTGTGCCACTTATCGCAACACCTTTGTTACCGAATGCCACCTGCTCCCACACACTTGCTGATTTAATAAGATATAATACATTTTTGCATGATTACCTCACTCGTACAGCTTATTTTAAACATTTATAAAGTAAAAATATCGGGGTCCTTTTTAACAATGATACGCAACATATAATTTTATTTTTTTCTCGTAAAGCAGTTCGCTCGCGGCGGTACGTTCGATTCACTTACGAGTTGCAGATGCGCACACGAATTACACGCCTTTTTTGTGAAGCAAGACTTTTTTTTAATTTCGACGACCGTAACACAAACGCGCCTTATGATTTAGTGCCGTTAAAAAATTCTTCGAATTTTAAATTACAGTTGTTTATGGTATTTGAAAACAGTGTCCTAAAAATAATGTTGGAATTCATGTTTTCCTGTTCGTCGTAATTAATATTTGAATATCTGCATGAGTGGGAAAAAAATATATGCAAATCAGTCATTGAATGCTGTTTCAAATAATGATAATATAAATATTGATGTGAACATCACATATTTTTTAATAATAACCTAAGAAAATTCTGAATTATGGGCACCTGAAACATATTTATTGTCTACTACCTTAGTACGTATGTAGCATTTAAATTAATGATTACATAAAGTAAAAAAGGCAAATTAAACAAATGTTGTATGTTACAAAGTTCTTAGGTGGTCTTTTAAGTGGATAGTCTAAAAATATAAAACTATACACCTACGACACCCATCTTCACGCCTCTTCTAATAAACTATAAAAGACACGTGAATTATCAAGGGTCATTAAGGCGGCATTATGACAACACGTGTTGCGCCCTTCACCCTTTGCTCCCTTTACAATGGCTGGACAATGACATTTTAAATTAATATCATAGTAATATCCTCTCACAATCGGCTAATTCTCACATTACATCCGCGTGGTGAATTTTAGAATCGGCCCGCGCGGTAATTTGCTTTAATGGCTGGACATCCCTAATTTTGCGCCCGGTTTAAAGATATATCGATATTTTCTTTAAAGTTATGTTTATTTATCTACGCGATATAAAAAAGTGTTTTTATTTGTTCAAAATATTGGGACGTATGATTTCATATCGAAGATTCTGGTTTGGACGTAGAAGATTTAGAAATACATTTCGAGTATGTTGTAAATCGACTGGCGGGTATCCACTGAGTAATCCTGAAGAGGGTTGGCGTTTGACAGGAAATTGATCGTAAATTAAGTCAAAGATAAGGGAAGAAGATAATATTTTTTATAAAAAATAAAACTAGTAATCGAGTAAGAAATCGAAAGAACACGTATTGCAATCTGCAGAACGTCTCTATTATTTTATATCAAGCGCAATAAAGCGGATTAAGAAAGTTATAGCACTAATGAACGCGTTGAAACTAATACCCATATAATTTTTAATGCCTAGGGTCTTTATTATTAACATTTACAGCGTTCATGAGCGATATGCTTCGAATTCACTGGTTTTTCAATTTGTTTATTTTGTTACCATAAGCGCCGATTTTTCAATTGTCAGATATGTTATTCATAAGGTAAAATACAATTTAATCTTGAATATGCTGGGTCCATGAATAAAATACAATTGCTCGCTTTTTTAATATTGAGTTAGGTTATGATTTATATCGTGGATAGCGTTTATCTGATGATTGAAAAATGGGTGCAAAAGCTAACAAACGCAGAATATGACAACCATAGTGATGGGCTAAAATTGAAGGAATTTCGGGAAATTTTTTACTCTTAAAACTTAAATTACATAAAATTTCAAATCTAATTGTAGAGACTACTAACGAGTTCCGGCATTCGGGCAGAAGGCAGGTGTCGTCGCATGCTATTTTAGTGACAGTGGGGGACCGGAATTTTTTGCCGTCGTTGACTCGCTATACCTACATAGTTATAGCAATGTTCCCAAATTCATTCTACCATCTAAATAATAGATTCTTATTATTCTGTTTATTTAATAGATTCTCTCCAACATGCTGATTCCTGTTTCTCTTCATGGATGTGTCGACCTGTGAGGAATGAAAAAAGGGGATGTGAGCAATAAGAAACAAAAAAGCAGTTTATTTGTGACAACCAAATACAAAAACTTCAATTTAAGGCTATCACAAAACGGCCCCCAACTCAGCATATGTTGGAAATAAAGCCAGTGCTGGTCTTCCTTTGGGCCTCATAATGATAATAGAATGTTTGTTATTATAACACACATAGAACACATCCCTGACTGTTGCTAGAGTTACGTTCTTTAGTATCCTATACAAATAATATCCTCTTCGAACAAAAGATGACGCTGAATTCCTAGCCGATTTCTGCCACAACGAAAACTGGACACCAAATCCAAGAAATAGTAATAAATTGTATGCAAAAGAATGGTTTAATAAATAAGTAGCATGGTGTTTTGTATTTTCGCAAGAAGAAGTCAACCATCAAGCTTTCGAGTCTCAAAATATGGAGAGATCTATTATAAACTTTGAATGCGGCGCTTCGAAATGTCAACGTACCAAACAGGCTACCCAATTCAGAATGCGCTACCATATTTCCGTATTTTAAGCCCAGTCATAGGAAACGAGTAAGGCTATATTGTTTCAACCATGGTTAAGTAAAGTTCTTATTACACTGGACGAACGCGCCTCGCTGTGAATTCTTTTCCAATTCGCCAGTGTGATAATACCCTTAATTTTACCTTACTACGGTTGTAACAACGGCGCCTAAGTGAATTATTCATGCCCATTAATTCGTACAGCATCGAAGGAATCAACTTTTAAAGAAAGGACATAAAGGTTAGAAAAGTACATAAGGGAGATGACGATATAAGTTTATCTCACTTACCGGAAAAGTCTTTGAGACAGTGCCATTGCTCGGTCTTTATGCTGCAGACAAAACTGCCTGAAGCGCATCCCTATCATTTTATTTTTCATTTTGGTCTATCTTTTTCGATCATATTACAAATCATTGTAAACTTGCCACAATAACTGAGTAACAATACGCGATCTCCTTTTGTCCCGTCAGTCGCTCAGCAGTTTTGACAGGTGTTGGGAAGTATATAGAGTTATTACGCTCAACTTGTATTATTTCTGTCATAGCTCAATATGATGGTTCATAAGTTCTATCATCGTAATGCATAAGAAAATCGTTGTATTTTAGCGATTGAAGTAGTGTGCCGCAGTTTTATTTTCAGTTGATACTGACTCTACAATACGATTATCTCGTCTGCTCTAGACGTTTCCTAGGTCGGTAATAAAATATAATTTGTATCACTTTTGGAATTTCAAATAATTCGAATTTTAAATATTCCGTCGTGTGAAGATATTAGCGACTTGACCGTCTTATCATTCGTTATAAAATGTCCAAGACGTATTCTCATTTGCGAACTTCTGTCTTCAGTGGCACATCGAGCTTTTTTGCTCTGTTTCGCGACTTTACTGGCACACTTGCTCGTGAATATTCCAGTCTTAAATTAAAATTTTCACACCAACGGAGTTTTGTTTATTAAAAATTCTTTTCATGATGCATTGTAATTTTGACCCTGTAATTACAAGTTTTCAGCTCACATCTTTCAGTTAATATTTCTTCAGACTGTACCTATTCACTATTTTAAGACTTCATGCCAAAAGCTTGTACTTTGTAATTTTCATTAACAATAAAAAAGTTATTACGCTTATATTTTTCGTAATAATTTTATGACGACGTTCATAGCCGACTTTCTTTGTTATTAAGCGCACGGCATACGTTCCATATTTAAGAATGATAATAAAGTATAATTTGGCAGAATTAATGATCACTTATGACCACCATGAAGCAAGCCCTAGTAAACTCAAAACCTTTCCTTTGATCCCCATGTCTTACCTTCAAGGATAATAGCGCACCCATAATTCCTCTACAACTGTGTTCATTACAGTTGAAATCTCTTATTAGCAAATACCCCTCTTCCACGTTTCCTCATCTGATGCTATAAAACACAAATTTCAATACCGAAAATACATACAAACACATAGCAACCAAATCCCGACATTATTCCTTCGATTTCACCTACGCGAAGATATTTTTTATTTCGGAAGTCGGACCCCATTTGCACTCGCATAAAAAGTGCCTCTCACCGTCAAACGAACCTTTTACATTGATGTATTTTAATTCTGACTCTTTATATCTCCGAGACCAGTGCCGGATTAAGCAAGCGCGGGGCCCGTAGCAAATTCTTTCAAAAAGTCCTTGATCTGCTATGGGTTCTTAAGTATAGAGTGGTAAAAATACAATTCAATACTCAATACATTTATTTACTATCTATAGGTTACAATTTTGTGGGTAATGAATAGTGTAGTAAATTACTATAGGCGCTGTTAGGCTCGGACAATTACAAAAAGCCTGAGATGAGATTTCCTGGTAATTTAGAATAATTTCGATACCTATCATTAGTTTAAAAAAAACACGCGTGAGACTCTCGCGTCTAGAATTTAAACTTCTTTTGTTCTGGAAATAGTTTATTGAATGCATTGCTTTTTATGCATTTGGTAATGATCCTACTATATCAGGATTACGAAATGTTTATGAAAAATTAATTGGAGGAAATCTCTCTTGAAGTAATAAAATTTTTTTTTAGTCATAACTTCTATAACTCAATATTCTAGAAAATAGATTTTTGGTATATGGTTACTAAATTATACTAAAAATAATGTAGACTGTTAGCTTTACAAATCAATAGATAATTTTAACAATTTAAATCGAGCCATTTCAATTCTGCTACACATCCACACTATGTGTCGGGTAAGAGTGCTTGCATATGCGGCAGACTTTTTGTAGAGCTGATTATCAGGCCGACTGAAATTCTTCACGTTTATACAAGCAACTTTTTGTAGAACTTGTGCGTTTTCTGTATGATATTATTTAAATTATTTACGCCAAGGAAATAATCGGGTACCGAGTGTCTTGTTTTGTGACATCAAAAAAATTCAACGTACCACATCTTAACAAGTTTCACTCAAAAAATTACGCTCAGGCAGAGATGAGTGGGTTTAAACATGCGGGGCCCCCTTTCGCGCGGGGCCCGTAGCAATTGCTACTCTTGCTACGTAGTTAATCCGGCACTGTCCGAGACAGTTCTTTGAGACCACTTTTTCCGGTTCATTCGTAATATTTATGCTATGGATATTTGGATTTTCATTCTTAAAAATAAACTATAAACTCGTATTTCACATTTCTATAGTGACGAGATTCGCTGTATTGTAACTTTCAACAAACTTTTAAACAATGGACATTTGTCTCTAATGAACATACGAACATAACTAACAAATTAACCGTAATGGAAAACAATTTATTTTAATTGCAACCGCAACGATTTAAATCACTGAAATCTCCGTTACAAAATAACACACCAAATGATTGTCTGGCGGCCATATTGTCGATTTACGCGCGCTCCCGGAGCATTCCCATCACGGCTGCTTTATCCATCGCGAATACTGATTTTATCTGAGGATTGTTATTCTGAACACTGCTGGCAGGTAGGGGCATGTGTGTTTTCAAGAGACCTAATTAAATTTCGGTGCATTAGGCGTTATTGGTTTGGATGTAGACAGCACGAAGTCACGTGGGATTTGAATATTCTTTTCGGGTTTAGAATAGCCTGACTTTTGTCTTGTACTTTTTATTTATTGTGTTGGACTATAATGGATTCTTGTCCAATATGTGGATTGTATTTTTTTTGCTAATAAAGCCCCAGCGGGAGGCGTTGGTTATCTAAATGATATCTTTTGTACCTACCCCCTTTATATGTACTTATTTATTCTCTTTCAGTTGATGTAAATGAAGTTTTGTTACATTATTACTATGGAGTACTTATCAATGCGTCTATATTCCTAACTTCTGGCCTGTCAATAGTTTGGGTTACACAGCTCTGTCGACTTGTTTGGTCTAGTTTTAAAACATTTAAAGGTTGAAACCAGAAGACTGTTCGCAAAATTAAAGGACTGTATAAAAATGTCAAATGTTATTTCTATGAATTCTTTGGGACTACAGTTTTTAATTATCATCGGAAATTTTATGAAGGGTATCCTTTTTATAAAATCGTGTAATTTTTCTTTTTATCTGTTTAATGTTCTTTTTGATAAGGTCCATAATCGATCCCTCTTAGAATAAACGTTTAGTTGTATTGAGAATATTTTTATACGCTCACGACAAAGTGACCCCACTACACTCGACGGAAAAGTTCTAAGATTATATGAAGCGGATATTGGGAAAATTGTCGTTCAAAATTTTCGAGAATGTTCATCAGTAACAGAATCTACCGTGACATAGCAAAAACCTACGTAAAATGCATTAAAACACACTTCGACATGATCGTAATGTGGAAATTGGTATATTTTCTTTACAAAATATAAGCATGCCGAGACATCTTGGCACATGGACTTGTCAGACAGCGACTTATTACCAATAGCTTGAATTACGTGCAATATAATATATTATTATGCGCATGCGCGCGCATGCTCACGCCTTTTATCCCCGAAGGGGTAGGCAGAGGTGCAACTAGTGCACCCACTTTTCGCCAAGCGTATTCCGTCCCATGATGTGATAGGGGGCGAGCCTATCGCCATATCGGGCACAAATTCCAGACTCCGGGCTGATACTGAATAGAAAAATCCAATATCACTTTGCCCGACCCGGGAATCGAACCCGAGAACTCAGACTTGCAGTCGTACCGTAATACAACTACGCTACCGAGGCAGTCATATATTATTATATTTGGCATAAAATTCACGCATTTAATTATTTATAAAAGTAGCCCAAATCATGCAGGAATAATTTACCTTATTATTTGTCTTATTCATTATTAAAACAGAGTTATAGTTTTGGAATACATTCAAACTTACAACACCTCTTTTCGATATTTGTATAGATTTTCATGTTGGTGGATTTCAGTCCGTACCATAGTGAAGACATGTAACTGATGCCTTGCAGCACTAATGCCAGTTCTAAATACTTTTTAAGAAATAATTATTGGATAAATATAAATGTCGTTACGCTACGTACGTTCATGTTGTAAGCATCATTAAATAACATGTTATAACCTCGTCCTATATTAAGACAGACGCGAATCCTGTGGCTTAGGAAAAAGGTTTTTTGACCTACGTTACTTTTCCTTAAATGACGCTTTGAACATAATATTGAATGTTTATATCCATGTTTCTTACGAGGATATCATATTGTGATCTATTACTAATACTATAGCTCTACAGTTTGTCAGTTTTTTTTATGATTTCATTAGGGTTCCGGGCCTCAAAAGGAAAAAGGGAATCCTTTTGGCTTATAGGATCACTTTGTTGTCCGTCTGTCATGACCCTTTTTCTCAGGAACGCGAAGAGACGTCAAGTTGAAATTTATATCAAATACTCGGGGCTACGGTCTCTTTCAGTTGTGAAAGAATCAACCTTGTAAGTCAACACGATCAAAAGATATGACCATTTATGTCGAATATTTTTTCGCAAGGGAATCAAAACCTATGGGTTACTTTCCGTTGACTTAGAATCAATAAATTTGGGAAGAAGCAAGGTCTTACAGCACATGTAAAGGTAAAAGTCTCAAAACCGTAATTATGTACTTTAATAACAAAAAAAAGCGAATTAAAAAACTTTTTAAGTTAGAATAATTTTTTAATTAATTTTGGCGAACTATTGAACTTAGGTACCTTACTTGCCTACCTTAGGTTTGGTACCCTCGGTGCGCAAGTCCAACTCGCAATTGTCCGGTTTTTGTAAATAGCTTCCCCCATCACTTTTCCAAATTACTATTTCTTTCCTTTATGTTGGTTTTGGGTGGTAAAGATCACTTAACATCAGGTGACCCTCTTAGCCACGCTTAAGCCATAACAACAGCTTTCAGCATTAACGACAGAACAAAGCATGATGAACCGGTTGCTTAGAAAAAATTACCTATTATGCCCCTTCTATAATTTTGCCGACTTTTATGGCCCCCAGGCTGTCAGTATAAGTACAACACTTCACAAAGTATCCTGTGAGTGGTCGGTGCAAACTTTTTTAATATTTTTAGAATGCCCTACGGTTAATGTATTAAGGCGATGGGAAGTTTCCGCCCATTTTGATCACGTAAGCTAATGCCTATGATTTTTTTAGCTCTACATCTATATATTATTACGTAAAGAAAAATGTTTATATCCATTTTAAGCACATTGCGCGTACGGAGGAGTGAGATTTGGCATAATTAAAGTTCATATCGACGGTTGGCGGGCTAATTGACTGACATTCTTTTTCGAAAAATATAAACTTACTTAAAAAAACACGGAGATTAAATTCTCTAAATACGATTTCTTATATTTTTTCATTGATAAAGCTAGATTGCATTTTTACAATGGGCAATGACCTCGCGACGTGGATACAGCTACGATCAAAAGCTAGACTGAAAAATTTACGTGGTAAATGATAGAGATACTCTAGCGTAGAGTTGACAAAACTGCTGCATATTCCTATTATTTAAATAACAAAAGTCATTAGCTTAATTCATTACTCGACATAGAGTCAACATCGTAAATATCGGCAGACACTATCAGCTCAAACCAACTAAGTTTGCTACAAGACGCTAGACAAGTCGGCAATAATGCGCTACTATATAGAGGGCAACAGATGGCTTCAAATATATGGGACAGATTAATATACTGCGTACGAGTCCCGAATACTCTCAGCAAAAACCCGGCTTGCCTTGACAACCGGCACGTTTTGAGTTAAGGTCCAACATGATTTGTGCTTTTGCAATTAATTTTGCAACTTTTTGCCCAACTTGAGAAGGGTTATTTTGCAATTTAATTTACGGCATGGTTTCTCGAGTAATTTAAGGATTATTCCGTGTTTTGTGATGTAATAATGTCTTGTTATTGTATGGTAATCTGACTCTGCTGTGTATTTTAATCCTAATATATTATTATATTTTCAAAACCCAAGGCACACACCTCTGACTTTTCGAAGTTATGTGTGTATTGTTTATCAATTATTATCGTTCGCTTTAACGATGAAGGAAAACATCGTGAGGAAACCTACATACATAAGAATTCTCCTTAAGAAGTTCGAGGGTATGTGAAGTCCGCCAACCCTCACTAAGCCGGCGTGGTGGACTGAGGCCTAACCCTTCTCAATGGCAGAGGAGGCCCGTGCTCAGCAGTGGGCAGTATATAATACAGAGCTGATTGCATTGCATTGCTTATTACTTAGTATACAGAGATGTTCAAGATACTTCATAAAAGTATCTGAAATACAAGTTACAAGATACTTGTAAATAAAGGATTTGAGATACCAGATACAAGATACTTTTGAAAATGGTATCTAAATACTAGATACAAAATACGTATCTTCTAAATACTTTTTTCAAATAAGATACCTTTTGAAATTATTATTTTTATAGCCTTGAATGACCAGACGAGCGTGCCGTCCGCCTGATGGTAAGCGATATGACCACCCATAAACCGTAGCAACACCATCCAGCACCTTGAGTCACAAAGTACTGTGTGGCATTCCACTGCACTCGTCATCCTGAGTCATAAGATGTTAAGTCTCATTATGTCCCGTAGTTACACTGGCTACAATGTCCTTCAAACCGAAACACACACACAAACTGCTGCTTGGCGGTAGAAATAGACATTGGTCTCTCATATGTAAAAGTCCGTCTGGACTCTGGGTGGTCCGTCATACAATGCCATAAAAAAATTCAAATGTTGAACGTTTTAGATTTTAGAAGCTACTGTGTTTATTAAAAAATATGAGTAAAAAGTATTAAAATTAGGTTCTGCTGATTTAATAAAGTTCATTGAGATTTATCGGAATCAGGAGACACACTGAAAATCAAAATTATAAGACTCAATGCCCTCATGTTTTCAAAAGAAGACAGAAACCAGTTGAATACAATGTTTGGTTAACCAATTATAGCATGTGCTTTTTACACAAACAAATCAAGAATGTTACGTGTTGATTATTGAAACCATGCAAGTCATATATTGCTTCAATTTAATTGTATGCAACAGGCAAGAAACTTGCAACGTGTATATGGGCCATAAATGAGCCGTTAATGTAAAAAATGCATAGATAATTAGTAAAAGTATCTTAGCAAATTAAGTATTTATAAAATACTAAGATACTAAAAAATTGTATCTAAATACAAGATACAAAATAAAAATTGAAAAAGTATCTTAGATACAAGATACTAAATACGTATTTTGTATCTTGTATCTGTATTTCAGATACTTGTATCTAGATAAATCACATCTCTGTTAGTATAATATACTTAGGGTTTACGTAGGGGCTTCTGCTCATTACCTGTCTGGAGATGTGTCCGGTAAAATGCAATATGCTCACCGCCTATTACATGGCACCTAAAATAACCGGGAAAATGTGGGTGTATTACACCACTGGTTAGCAATGAAAATGGAAAAGGGCGTGATGTTGTTTTATTAATATAGTATAACTAGAGATATACAAAATTATTCCAGCGTGATGTATACTGGCTAAGCCTAGAGAGTGACGCTGATCATGTGTTGTCCCATCTCGGTAGTAGAGGAGGTCCGAGCTCACCAGTGGGCAGTATATAGTGAGCTATTATTACTAAACCTTGTTTATCATAATGGTTTATTGTACAGGTGCTCACGTGAACCCGGCGGTGTCGGCGGCGCTGTGCGTGCGCAGGCGCGTGTCGCCGCTGCGTGCTGCGCTGTACGTCGCTGCGCAGTGTGGCGGGGCCATCGCCGGCGCCGCTGCCATATACGGGTGAGTTAGTTATAAGTTACAACTAGACATATATCTTATTTAAATTAACTAGTGCTTATTAACTAAAAATAATTAACTAAGGTTCTTAGTTTCAAAAAATGGAATACTTAACTAAATTAAAGCAGTACAGCTGGTTTCTTTAGAACCTCACGTATCAGGTCTGTTTGAAATCCCAGGACACTACTTAAAACCCAGGATATTCATTTCATAGTATAAGGGTAAAACTTCCGACTGATTCTACAAACCTAAAAAAACTTAAGACGGGTATGGACTTTCATGTTTTTATGAATTGTGAAAAAGGTGGTTACCTACCTAGTAATTATAGGCACCTTAATTTTATTTATGTTAATAAGGTAGCAATAAAATTGTATCATTTGTAAGTTGAACATATGAGGTCGAGGGGATGAATTTGTGCCTTGAAGACATGTTGGAACAGGTACGAACACGCTTGCAAACTTGTATCGGATCAGAGTGGAAATATACATGGATACAATAAACATGCAGTTATACACTTTATAAGAGTCAGCGAAACGAGTTTGTGTGGAATATAGTAAAAATATTCTGTCTATCTTCAACCAGATGGAAAATAAAACAGGGATGATAATTTTGCTCATTGATTTAGGTCAACATTTTGATTTAATTTGAGGTAATGTATGTTAGTTTGTTAGTTCGAAGGGAGTCAGGGGTTATCTAAGTCTTCTAAATCTAAACCGAGGCGATGACTTTTAGGACAGTCTTTTATAACTTCTAGGTAATGATGTTTTGATTAATTTCCTATAGATCAAATAAGGCAAGAACGCACCAAATAAATTAATTAATCAAACAAAATAATTATCAGTCTTATTGGCGGTAAATTAACAAAAAGCAACGATTAATCGTGTTTTGTCTCAGCATCCAATTATTTATCGTGAGCATTAATTATTCGCGTCCCATAGGGAGATGCGCGGGCTGATACATAATTCATCAAAATTGCCCTGGTATTCATTTAATTACGTTTTTTGCGATTTATATGTGTCACCATATTATTAACATAAAAACTCCGAACGTTATTACTTCCATCTTTGTGTAATGGGAATGAAAATCTATGTAAGACAAGGTGCTTGATTGAAGATAATAGGAATGAAAAATGGTGTGGAACACAAATCAATTGACAGTATTTTGATCATGTTTATAGCTGCATGACCTACATTTCCTGGCCACTCTGCACTGAAAAATAAATGTTCAAAATTCAATTACAGACAATACTAGTTTAAAATTCAGTATTGCTTGAGACGCGATAAATAGTTCACAAATAACTTGCTCAAGTCGTAAATAAATAGTTCTTAAGTTCATCAATCTAGGGGCGTTTCTTGTTCCACCAATTGGAATACATTACGAATGGGTGGTTCCAAAGTTTTTAAGACGTGTAGAAATACTTCAATTTGTGTTTACAGGCCTTAAAGAATATCAGGCTTATGTAAAGTCTGGCCGAATTTTGGTTCCATAAAAAAGGGTTTCTTTGTTATATTTTAATTTTATTGTAAACTAGATGATGCTCGTGGCTACGCTCGAGTAGTTGACCTTTCTCGAAATAAAAGTTCTTGTATAATCGTGTATTCATTTAAATTGTCAAATCCTTATTAACCGACTTCTTTTCATAAATAGGTCAATGTATGGTATTGTGTAAATACAACAAAAAACTGAACTGCGATATCAAGAATCAAGGAAATAAATGTCTTTCTCACTAATTAGTTTTATTTTAATTTGTTGCTGGATATTTTGGGGATGTTGAACAGTTCTGCCACATGGCAGAGTACATACTCTTTCAGCACAAAATGTTCATAATCGCATTACATACCTTACTCCAAGGTATGGCCTATCTGTGTGCCCAATTTCATCCAAATCCGTTACGCGTGGACTTTATATTATCTATTCATTTCTACCTACTGCACTCAAGACATCTATATACCTTCCTATATAGGGATTTTCTGTGTTTACTTCAACATCAAATATCTGCAGTCTGCAAAAACTTTAGGATTTTTAATTTTAATCTAAGAATCTTACGCCTCAAATCTTTACGATTTAAATCTTACGCCTTTTATCCCCGAAGGGGTAGGCAGAGGCGCAATAATTAAACCCACCCACTTTCCGCTGTGCGTATTTCGTCCCATGATGTGACAGGGGCGAATCTACCGCCATATCGGACGTAAATTCTAGACTCCGGCCTGATACTGAATAGAAAAATCCAATATCGGTACCGTAATGCAACTACGCCACCGAGGTAGGCATCTAAAACTAATGTGATACAATTTCTATAGCATATATTGATCTCCATATTACAAATCGACTAACGGTCATCCGACAGAGCGCCGGCTATCTCTGTTAACTTATTCTGTAAATATGATCAGTCGGGACATACTCTATCGATTATGTCACACGGACAGACATGTTTACTTTAAATTGATATATTGATAGATTAGAATCAATACTTCGGATGTTGACTATGCTCTATGTACATGAGATATCTCTCTTGGGAAAGTAAAGGCACACAGGGTACGTTCGGTTCGACCAATAATTTAATACGATTGGGTGTAGGCCAAAGATCAAATAAAAATGTCTTTATATTGAACCAGCTAAGGTATTATAAGCTACGTCATTTTACAAATTATTCTGGGTTAAACGCTTCTTCTGTTGAGCATCGACACTGGACTGTCTCAGTGGCATAGTTGTATTGCGTGCGCGGTACTATGCCGCTCGGAGGTCCCGGGTTCGAATCCCGGATCGGACAAAGAAATATTGGGATTTTCTGCTCGGTATCAGCCCGGAGTCTGGAATTTGTGCCCGATATTTTTGGATATAGCGATAAGCTCGCCGCCTTTCACATCATGGGACGGGACGCACATGGAGAAGATTGGGTGTACTTGCACCCCTGACTAACTCTACCAACGTAATGTGTGTTTATTTCTGTTGAGCATAAGCCATCACTGCCGACTAGATATTTGTTTGATTATGCGGAATCATAGACTACGTTAGTCATTTGATATACCCCTTTGTTGCATCTCATTTGTCTTGGTTAGCCACAATCGAGTAGTCTTGCTCGCTTTAACGTATGTGCTTGCGGCGGCGTCGTGTGCCGGGTCGGTCACTTCCTTGCAACATGGTTGAGGAGGCCGATGGCTGACACATCCTACTAATATTATAAACGCGAAAGTTTGTAAGTATGGATGTATGGATGTATGGATGTCTGGATGTATGGATGTTTGTTACTCTATCACGCAAAAACTACTGAACGGATTTCGATGAAATTTTGGCACACGAGTAGATTATGTCCTGGATTAACACATAGGCTACTTTTTATCCCGGGAAAATATAAAGCGGGACTTTTATCCCGGGAAAACTCATTCACGCGGGCGGAGCCGCGGGCATAAGCTCTTGCGTCATATTCGTGAACGGGTGCTGCTTGCGTGGACTGGTCTCCTCTGTTTGATGGTTGACTTAGGTACTCTCCGTTAATTTTCGCATTTAGGTAATATCCATCTTTGAAATTGAATTTATATTGTTACTTGTAATTTGTTAAATATTTATATAAAAAAAAATATAACAATAAAAGACCTACGCTGAGTTTCTTGGTGCTTCTTCTCAGATCAGTGGGCTTTTCCGAAGCATTGGTAGAATCTTTTAGATGATAAAAAACATTGTAAAAAATGACGTGTAAAAGTGTTAGTTAAGTTAGGGGCGTAATTACTTAATAAATGATTTGAATTTGACTTTATAAAGTGCGAAATTATTATGCATGACGCTTAGACATTAAGGTTTACGTCAATTCACATATTCCTGTGCAATATAAATCCGTACTTGCGCACTGCACCTACTACGGTCTACGTGAAGTAGACACATCTGTCAGTTCGCTATCTACCTGCCTCCATTGTGATTGGAACAAAGCTTTCTCTACAGTACCTTATAATGTGACATTTTTTTTGCCGCTAACAACCTGAACTCTACCTGAGCGTGCGGGATTCGAGTTTGTGCGAAACAAAAAATACAATGCAGGTGATGTAATTTATGTGGGGTTCTGCTATTATTATAACTATAGGAATTTTGGGGGAAAGATATTATATCGGTTTTGTGAGGTGGTAGTTAAGTTAAAATTAGATTGTGTTATTAAAATTGGAACTCAGTCTGAGATCTCTGAGCATTAAAACCACAATCAAATTAATTTGCAGTAAATCCGAGCAGAAAATCTGTTTAAGAAGACAAAGAAGATTTGGCTCAACAAAATATCTTATATAAGCTACATACATTTTAATAACATTCAAAGACATACTACTAGAACATGATATCAAATTACCCGGATATGACGCGAAATAACTTATGAAACCAAGTGTCTCTCAGAATGCAATGGGTTCCTTCATATTTTGTGACATTAGATGCATAAATTATGCAGTGCTGCATATTGTACAGGTGTTTTTTTTTAAAAAGAACACCGTTTATCTTTACGTTTATACGTGAACATTACAGGGTTTTTTAAATATTCTACAAATTAAATTTTGAACATTTTTCATGCCTAAATTTAAAAATATTTTGTTTATTGGTTTATTTTCCAGAGACGCATTAAGCTTTACAAATAAGTTCATACTTTTTAGGGGGTAAGCAGAGCGCACGGTGAGCACATCTTTTTTTTTTGTTTACGCGGCAAATGTAACACATACTAAAAATACTATGTGGTAGTGTGATCAAATTTTCTGCCGGCTATTATAAGCTTCCATCTCAAATCACGCTTATATGTTCACAATTTACTCGAACTTAATTCTTTTAGTCTACATAGCTCTATCTCCCACGTGAGAATTACACTCCTGTTTTACTGGTGGTAGGTCTCTCATATGTAAGAGTCCGTCTGGGTGGGTACCACCGCAATGTCTATTTCTACCACCAAGCAGCAGTGTGCATGCACTGTTGTGTTTCGGTTTGAAGGACATTGTAGCCAGTGTAACTACTGGACATAATGAGACTTAGCATCTTATGTCTCAGGATGACGAGCGCAGTGGAATGCCACACAGTACTTTGTAACTCAAGATGCTGTATGGTGTTGCTACTGTTTATGGGCGGTCGTATCGCTTACCATCAGGCGAACGGCAAGATCGTCTCGTCATTCAATGCCATAAAAAAAAATACACTCCTGTTATACCGTATCGAGCGTTGATCATGGAACAGCCATGTAAGTATAATATAATATAGATTGCACATGAGAGCACTGGTTTAAATGTCAAACGACCGTGGTCCGCGTGGGTGGTTAGTCATCTGACGTCAATTGTGCATGTCTATGCAAAAATCCACATGCATCCAATAATGGACAATGTTAGCTCACATTGCATAGCAATGGCCTTTCTTATTGTGAGTTGCAATGTTTAATAAAGTCAAGTTTAGACAAGCAAGTTCTTGCAGCAATATAAAGCAAGAATTTCTAGATGCGTTGATACTAGCGAAAATATATCAATCATCTATAGGTACACATGCGACTCGCCGCAACTCATGCAAGTTTTAAAACTTTCAGAAGTCAGCTTGCCGTGACTGTTAAAAATCGCTTGCGGAAAATAATGTCTGCAGTTTTTTTGCTTATCTAAACCCCTCTTTAGACGAGCAAGTCACCCGTCCTATACGCACGAAGCCACGTTTTAAAGCATAGCACTGGATGACACTAGTTTTCTGAGACTTTAGAAAATCACATGCCCGATTATAACATTGGTTACAAAGTCCATATCGACAACAACAGTACTTGCATGTTGCATATTCGTCAGAAATAAACAAAGGCATGCACCAGAATGCACTCCAACGAGAGCCTTAATAGAACAACCATACAAGAGTTTTCACGCCCTTTTTGGTTAAGTAAATTATAAAGCCCTTTATAGCAAACTAGCATTGCGCGCGGCGCCGCCCGCGTTTTTCCGGGATAAAAAATAGCCAATAACACTCAAGAGTAATGTAGCTTCGTATTAGTGAAAGAATTTTCAAAATCGGTCCTGTAGTTCCTGAGATTAGCGCATTCAAACAAACAAACAAACTCTTCAGCTTTATAATATTAGTATAGATTACTGCTCTAAAGGTGCATATCGGTGTAACGCATCTAATGTTTAATAATATTATTCAGTATACCTTAGCCTTTAGGACTTAGTGGGCTACAATGGGCGGAAAGACGACCTTGTAAAGGTAGCAGGAACCCGCTCTATGCAGGCCGCATCTAACAGGTTGATCTGTAAATCTTTGTCTAGCAGTGGACGTTATTGATTTGTAATTTGTTCTTGTTATCATTAAATGTTTTTAAAAAGTCACAATCATTTTAAAATGTAGTTACAAATTTTTATTTTGCGTTTTTGACTAACTGACTATTGTTTGTATTCTTACATATTCATTATGTTTTTACATGCATTATAACGAAGTAAACTAACCTATTTAAAATGTGATTGAGGAAGGTTCATCTTTAGCCGATGAAATTTCAAGTTACCAATGTGTTTTGCAAAAAACTCACAATACATCAGACGGAATTTTGGGCCGATACCAATTTCCCTTTCCCTTCGTCATGGCCCAAAACAGGTTCTGGAATCCGGATGACGCCATCAAAACAACCATGCCGATGTCCAAACATGAATCGCAGTTAATATATACTTAGGAATCCGGAATACGGCTAGTTATGTAGATATCTCGTTTTTAAGTAGAAGAGGTCTACTTTAGTCAGTTTTGTTAACTTTGAATAGTTCGTCTCGTCTGGAGAGTTGTCATTACACGTGTAGTAACTTGTAGGTTTGTTTGTAACCGTATAACACTGGGGTTTTCTACAGAGTAATAATTAACTTTATCAAGACCGTAACTAATGTTTAAACTTCGTAAATACCTCATGTTGTAACATGTAAAGCTGTAAAGCCCATCGCCATTGCTTCCAATTAGCCACAAGGTAAGGGACAAAATGTCCAATTGTATTATAGTAAGCAATGGACAAATAGACCCTTGCAGTCCTTTAATTGTTATTCTGAGGTGTAGCCAACATGCGTTGCGTTGGTATTAAGTAATTATTTAATTTGCTGGATGTTCAGAACTGGTTTTGTTAACTTATAACATCCAAGCTCGATGCATACGCAAAACGCGTAATAAAATAAGAATTTATACTTAGGTAGGTTTTGCTCTCAGTTTCGCGCAAACATCTGTCATAATAGGATAGCCCAATTTTAACAATTACTTTACCTTTGATGAATTATATACCTAGATAGACACTGCGTGCGTACTGACGTTTCAAACGCGTCGAAAAAAATAGAGGCTAACAGTTGCCCACTAAATGAGTTCGAGTGAATTATTTTTTGTTGTTTTTCATGGATATTATTTTCTCCCCATTTTAATAGAAACCATGTAATAACTGGTATCATTATGCGCGCACACAAGGATACGCAGAATGATGCAGCGATAGCGTATGAAAAAGCTGTCACGCATACTAGCTTAAGAAAAGTTGGCCTGTTTGTTTTAGTTTCATTGCAGCGCGGTCACTCTATCTAGGTTTATAATTTATCAAAGTACTTTACGTTGAGACTTCCTATAATCAACATATATAACGCACATTATCAAGCCTTAGTCATTGGCAGAGGTGTATCATGACAAAATTTGCCCGCTGTTAGCTCTCCTGTATGATTTAACAGGGGGCGATCTTATTGTTTCTTATAAAATAGCAATGTTATTTATTTATGTTATGTATACCACGAGGCAGTGATTTAAATTTTCAGGTAGGATAATTATGCTTGGGTTTTGGTTTTAAAGGTTCACTTTTGGGTTTATGCTTTTGGTTTGCTTCCCCTTACTTCATAAGAAGAATATAATACTACATGGAAACAGCACTTTTTGCGTCCTTGTAGGTAATAACTTCAGGTCATATTTTTTCAATGTTGTACAATGGAATTTAAAACAACATTGAATGCGCACTATTGTTGCGTGCGCTCTCATTTGATTGTTTTATCCTCAGGGTAGGATTTATTTTCTTTAAAACACGAGTCATTGTGATATGAAAAATAATGGGAAAGAGTGTTTGTTTTGTGCTGTTTTGTAATTTATGACTGTAGCACATTAGATAACATTAAAATTATTGTTACTTAAACGTTGCATATTTAAAATATATTTTTATATTAACAATATTTACATATTATTTTATGGAAATGATAGTTACCTATGTAAATAAAATAAAATATATAATTATTACGCTCCTATTTTCGTGCAAAGGGGAAAAATCGTGGAACAACGCAATATTCATAATCTCTGAATGAATTAATTATACTCACTAAAATAATCAAAGATGTTCAACATAAAAACCGCATCACGTGTCAATTAAGAGTGAGCAAAATGAGCCGGCACAAGAACTCGCATGTCTTAGCCGGTGCAGTGAACTCGGCAGATGTTACCAGTCCCATTCTGGGCCTTAACACGTCAGCCTTACAGCTGTCGTGGATGCACGTGCGTGTGACGTCATCACACGTGTTGGGACCGAAACCGTAAGGCCTTATTGCAATGGGATAAGGTCAATAATTCGAAATTAAGAAGCTCTTAAAGTAAAGGAAGCCGGTTGGTATTATACTTGTGCATTAAGTGGATCGATGTGGAGATAGTTTGGTGATATTCATGTTT
The DNA here is from genome assembly GCA_947568825.1 of Sphinx pinastri. Taxonomy (NCBI): domain Eukaryota; kingdom Metazoa; phylum Arthropoda; class Insecta; order Lepidoptera; family Sphingidae; genus Sphinx; species Sphinx pinastri. Next base: position 3,373,489 of record OX387617.1, read on the forward strand.
TTTATAAACTACTGGGTGTTCTCGCGGCTTCGCCCGCGGGAAAAACCTTTCCTGCTACAAAGGTCCCTAAAACACAGTACGATGCCAGCGCCATCTACTTAAAGAATCTAATAAAAATGACTTTTATTTCCCACAGGAGCAAATTACTGGCTAAAAAGTAGCCTATGTGTCAATCCAAGACATTATCTACCTGTGAACCAAATTTCATTCAAATCCGTTAAGCTGTTTCTGAGTTTACTTCTAACAAACACACAAACATTTTCTTAAATGATCATAATGTATTAATATTTATTATTGTATCATTGTATGTATATGGAATAAATGTTTCGTGGGTATGGTGTGCCCTATTAAGAACTTAGGGACCAAAAATAATTTCACTTAAGGTAACTTGCAACCTAATAGACGAGACAACCTGCAAATCTACATTGGGCAAGCGTTCAGGATTAAAGGCTTAACCTTCTTAATCATTAGAACTTTGATTAATTATATACCTAGATAGACACTGAACGTTTCAAACGCGTCGAAAATAATAGAGGCCAACAGTTGTCCACTTAATGAGTCCGAGTGAATAATTTTTTGTTGTTTTTCATGGATATAATTTTCTCCCCATTTTAATAGAAACCATGTAATAACTGGTATCATTATGCGCGCACACAAGGATACGCAGAATGATGCAGCGATAGCGTATGACAAAGCTGTCACGCATACTAGCCTAAGAAAAGTTGGCCTGTTTGTTTTAGTTTCATTGCAGCGCGTCACTCTATCTAGGTTTATACTTTATCAAAGCATTAGAACTCTAGGAAGAATATTGTCCAGTGGGACAATTGGACTTATTAAAAAAGTTGTTTTGACTATTCAGGTCAAGTGATAAAGGAATTTCGGCGAAATCATAGTTGGACCGGCAGGCGGCTGAAAGAAGTCGCCTCTTGCGCCCAAAGTGAAACTAATTATACCATATTATACCAGCTCTGTATTATATACTGTCCGCTGCTGAGCACGGGCCTCCTCTACAAATTATGACTATTGTTTGTTTTTTGAGTCTAGATAGTATAAACCGATTGTGTCATGTAGGTTTTTTATAAAGTAACAGACGCTACATAATATGTTTGATACAAGAAAGAAACTAAACAAGTTGTAAAACGTAGATTTAATATGAAATATGAAGAAATCTCTGAAGGTAAGGCACGCTATTTTCAAGAATGCTTTTGGTTAATGTACGTGGTAATGAAACTGAATAAAGGATGCCAAAAGTTGTGTTAACTGTATAATTCCAAATCATACCCGTTTCTTATTATTCATATTTTTAGAAGTTATTAGGGCGCCAGAAATCTAATTCACGAAATGCGACGGAAAATGACTTATTTAATTCTTCGACCATTATATCGTCGCGGTTGAGCCGCCAATGGATTGTGGACAGAACAGGTGTCTTCTATTAATTATACCTGAATGTAGAGGGACGCAACTTTTAGTCTAGTACATATGTATGTAGGGATAGACAGAAGCGCAGCCAATGTTCGGCGTGAATTTTCCATCCCATGATGTCATATGGGGCGAGCCCATCGCCATATCAGCCACCAATTTCAGACTCTGGGCTGATAGTGAACAGAAAAATCCAATATCAAATTTGCCCGAGCTTACTATTTTGACAAGAAATAAAATCTCACAAAGTAACCAAAGAAGCCTGCTCGGGCTGGCAGGAAAGAGGAGGCAAAAAATAAATTATATAATTTTAATAAAAACAACACCTCGCGATCCTCACCGGTGAGGACGATATTGGTCCTAACCTGGCTAAACTACCAGCCTTTCACTAGCTACCTAAGCGATGACTACCCGAAGATGAGGGAGAAACTCCGCGCTTACTAATTTGTCATCCTTTGTCTATTGAATCTTTTGTATATTTTTTCCCAAGTCTTTTACATGCATTAAGGTTTGCAGTTGCTATCAATAAAACCCCCATTGTTTCAGTCTGGGTAAAAATAAATAATCTGAGATAAGCCGGAGCTGGTTGTGAATATTTTAAACATAAAATCTGACCTATACCTACCGTCGCAATATACCAGAAATGTGAGTAATAAAATGGAACGTGTCACTGACGCTGCGCATTGAGAGGGTAGGAGGACACTTTATCCTGTTTATTTATTGTTTCAGAAATATGGCGCAATGTTCAAAACAGGTGGGCAGTTTTTCGTAATACGGAAAGCATTTTCTGGGGAATCATCTTGGGGATTTTTCATCAATAGTACCTATATGAAGTCGTGTATGGTTAATAATAGTATTTTAGTTTTAGCAATAGTAGTTCAAGAACAACCCTGTGGTTTTGCAAAAAGACAAATGGCACGAACGAGTAATTGGGTTATTGTACATACATACATACATATACACTCACGCCTTTTATCCCCGAAGGGGTAGGCAGAGGCACAACTAGTGCACCCACTTTTCGCCATGTATATTCCGTTCCATGATGTGATAGTGGGCGAGCCTATCGCCATATCGGACACAAATTACTGACTCCGGGCTGATACATAGTAGTAAAACCCACTATCACTTTGCCCGACCCGGGGATCGAACCCGAGACCTTGACATTGCAGACGTACCGTAATACAAATACGCCACCAAGGCCATCCGTCAGTCAGTTGGGTTATTGTAATGTAATTAATGCTGTATCTGATATCGCCTATTCTTCGGAAATTTGAAATTTATAGGACAAGACGCCTAATAAATCATTATTAGGCGTCAAAGGTAATTAAAATAATCTAATATTGTATCGCTGAAATTAAATAATAATTTTGTACCCTGTCTCTAGGTCGACCTTGAAAATAAATTAATCAACTTTTTAGTTATAATATCTAAATATCACAATTAAATTTATTCTGATGGTCTATATCGATGGTGGATTCGAAGTTATCAATCAAGATTGATTGATTTCTGATAGGATGTGATCTATTTACCAATGAACTTGTGGTAGGATACATTTTGTTTGCGTTTGGATAGCGACCATTTATTCAAGGTGTTCAACCCGCCATAGTGGCCCACGTAATACTGATAGTAGGCCTCTCATATGTGATAGTCCGTCTGGGTGGGTACCATCGCAATGTCTATTTCTACTGCCAAGCAGCAGTGTGCATGCAATGTTGTGTTTCGGTTTGAAGGACATTGTAGCCAGTGTAACTACTAGACATAATGAGACTTAACATCTTATGTCTCGGGATGACGAGCGCAGTGGAATGCCACATAGTACTTTGTAAGTCATGGTGCTGGATGGTGTTACTACTGGTCGTATCGCTTACCATCAGGCGAACGGCATGCTCGTCTCGTCATTCAATGCCATAAAAAAAAACTTAAGTGTGTCGCGTTCCGGGATCAGCCTGTGAATATCCGGTTCAAACTGGCATAAGTACGTCGGCTGATGAGGGTTACATCTCTGGTCTTCGTCATTTTATATGGACCCCACTTCGTTAACTTAATTTTGCATAAAAACTATCACATTCTTACCTCAAACAATTTAATGGATTAGATTAATGACGGATTAAAATGATTGTTAAGGCCATTACGTAAGACCTAGTTTCCTATTGTCTGCGGAGAGGATTTTTCTTTGTTAATTGTTGGCATTCCTTGAAGTTGGTGGGCGAGACAGTGATGGATGGAGCTGTTCCGACCACACAATGGATCCTTTTACCTTCGATACTTCATGTAGCGTGGCTTCATATTTTCCACACGCTATTTTTGAAAATATTTTTCGTGAGGTTTTAAAATAGAGACGAGATTTATTTGACTGGCTTTAACATGCGGTTTTGTCTGTGTAAAAATGGTTTTTCTTCTAATAGTCCTATAGAAGTTAGAAAGTGCGAGTTTTAGAGGTAAAACGCAGCTTATGTTTCTCTCGGGTCCATAAACAATCTATTTTTTTTCTTGTAATCTAATCAATATTTAGGTTTCATAAAGAAGGATTGATCAGAACAGACGTTTTTGCATAGATAGAAACCATATTTATATTATTACCGGCTTTTACTCGCGGCTCCGTCCGCGTGAAAGTCCGCGTTTTCTCGGATGAAAGTCCCGCTATATATTTTTCCGGGATAAGTAGCCTATGTCCTTCCTAAGATATCAAACTATCTACATACAAAATTACATTGAAATCATTTAGGAGTTCAAGTCATTACTTCCTGCAAACAAACTCACAATACCTCTTTATGTTTAGATTAATGACATAATTAATTAGCTTAATGTTACACACCTACTTCCTTCCAGAAAATCCTTTCATTCCACAGAACAAATTGAACCGTAACGCAGTACAATTAGAGACAACAAAAATAAACATCCCGAAATAAATCGTTTACAACAGAGGAGTAGGGAGAATAGGGGGGGAGGGAGAGAAGTCACAAGCTGCATTTACAGGTAGCCACGCCAAGCAGTTTCGACGCAAATTAAACTTTAATGACTGTAATCAATTCTAGCAAACTTTACATACTCTACATACGCTACTTTATATAAATCATTGACTCATTAAACATAATAATTCTAGCTTTGATTAATTATATACCTAGATAGACACTGAACGTTTCAAAAGCGTCACTAAATGAGTTCGAGTGAATATTTTTTTTTGTTTTTCTCCCCGTTTTAATGGAAACCATGTAATAACTGGTATCATTATGCGCGCACACAAGGATACGGAGAATGATGCAGCGATAGCGTATGACACAGCTGTCACGCATACTAGCTTAAGAAAAGTTGGCCTGTTTGTTTTAGTTTCATTGCAGCGCGTCATGCTATCTAGGTATATAATTAATCAAAGAATTCTAGGTTGGTATTATATATCCCATTGCCGTACCTTCTCTAATACTGGGTTTAGGGTTTAGTCCACACTGACCTAGTGCAGGTTTTGCCTTAGTCCACCTCGCTAGCGGCTAGTCTACTGCGGTTTAGATTACACATACCTTCGAAATTCTTATGGAGAATTCATACGTGTTCCGCTTTCTTCACAACGTTTTTCTCCACCAGTTAAGAGAAGGCGCCAGCGATAATTGACACTTACATAAGTAAAAACCTTTAATGCGTGAATAGATTAAGTAATAATAACCTATTTTATTATTTAAATCCCCAATGACAGTGTTACAGCGTAGGTACTACTTAGAGCCCGTTTCTCAAGTTCCAAGTAAATTTTCTTTGACAGTTATTGTTAGCTGAAGTAAATACTATCACGAATCACGATACTCATTTTATTACCATTTATTTGGGAGTATAAATTCTGAATGTTGTATTTGGTCAGCTTATACAGTTAATTGAGTAGTAGCATTATTCAGAAGTTGTGAAACAGGTCCTTAGGGCCGTGTTAATAGATGCATCTCAATTTCGCTCTGAAGTCCGATATCAGCTGAGACGCTATCAAATTAAGGTTAGCATCGATAGTCCCTATTTAATAAACGCATATTAACATCAGCTCAAATGACTTCTTAAGTTACAATGTGTGACGGATTTTCATAGCAGTTTTGTTTGTGTAACAGCGCTTACTCAGCTGAGAACAAGCTCTTAAATGACAGCTTAAGCTTGGTTTATTAAATAGTTCCATACATTAAATGTCTACTTGAGATTTTACTCGAACGGGAGATTTTTTTTTATCGATGTCTCGACAACGTGGCTTCACTGCACCTGATAGTAAATGAAGTGAACCCCAAAATAATGTCGACCGGCAAGAGATAAAAATCCCTGGTCGGTCGCCACAGTTATGCCGGCCTGCATAATTGCAGAGATTGATTTATTAATACCGGCTTTAGTCTAACAGAGTGGTGGCCAAAGTTCTATTAGTTTGTGTAATTAAATTACTCTGAAATTAATATGCGTTCAGAAAATGCGCAAAACGTCGCCTACATTTCACTCGCACGGTGAGCTGAGCATTGATAGCACAATATGCAACTAAATATGCAGTGGTTCGATCGATACGCCGCCTTACCCCCCAGGACCCCGGGCCCAGGTCCCCATTGTACTGTTTCAGTTCGCAGTCGCATTCAAAGTCTTTGGAAACCATAATTTATAGAATAATTAAGATTTACAACAGATCTTCGCAACTTCGAATGGTTGTGTTGTTGACTTTGTGTAGTTCTGTTTTAGATCTAGAATGGAATTTGTAAACATTTTGCACGTCTGCAAAAGTAGTTTATCCCCGATTGTGTTTCACTCCGCAATACTTCGGTGTACTTGTTGCTCTTTGAGCTCTTTATCGAAAAGCCTCGTTATGTAATATCTTTTTACGTACCTACAGTATCAACAAGTTTGTTCTATTTATCCTACATAACTTCTAAAACCGCTGGATTAAATAACCGACTGAATATATTAAGCTGTCAACTTGCACCAATCTGTAAACCACGGCCCTGGCTTTTAGGCTTACGTTTAATAACACTTACACTGGTAAGTTTTTAATTTTCCATAATGTTTTGGCGAAATGCAAGAGGTAGTTTAATATCGGCCCTATTTTGGACTAATGAAAGGCCACAGACACCTACTGATTAGATGAGTGATACATTGCGGATCTTATTCTTAAACAGTTTACAAACCTATTTTAGTTATCGAAGGATTTGTCTTTTTCGAACGAATTTTGAATTGAGTTAGAAAGAAGAAGACAAAACATTCTATTACTAAAATTGGTTTATAAACTGTCTATGAATAAGGTCGTTCATCTATAATGATATTATAAAGGACTGCATACTATCAATATTCTTTGATAATTCTCAAAACGCATGGTTTTTCACATTTGATTTCAATACGCAATACATATAATTCAAGGTTGCATCTTAACGTAGTCAGTGAATTACTATTACCCAATATATCGGGTACTAACATTGCGCGCGGCTCCGACCGCGTGGAAAAGTTTTTCCGGGACAAAAAGTAGCCTATAGCATTTAGGAGTAATGTAGCTTCCTATTAGAGAAAGAATTTTCGAAATCGGTCCAGAAGTTCCTGAGATTAGCGCGCTCAAACAAAAAAACAAACAAACTCTTCAGCTTTATATATTAGTATAGATTTCATTCCCATTCATTGTGTATCAGCATTTCGAATCTATTTTTCACGACGCGACGTGGTAACATGTATAGGTATATTTTTTCTTGGAAATGTGACTACTATGTTAAGGTTTTATCCTATTCAGAAGGATAAATAAATGGGAGTAATTTATCTGGGTTTCTTCATAAAAAGTCTATAAAATTTTTCATCATAGGCGTAGGTGGGGCTAACCCAATTACTTTCTTTGAAAGAGTTTTCTTCAACGCTCAATTTAAGATCTCTGATTATCTTTCGCGAACCTTAATGATTATTACTGCTGTAAATTCTAAAACAGCTAAATTGAGGTTAAATTTGTCTTTAACTTAACCGTATTTTTTTCTAAAGAATATTTAGGAATGTTTAATCGTTTTCATAAAAATTAAAGACATTGTGTCTACCTAACTTGAAAAGGTTTTCTTTTGCATTTTTTAAATAAACTTAACAAAACAAAAGCAAAATATACCTCACGCCATTATCCCCGAGAGGGTAGGCAGAGGTGCGACCAGGGCAATCACTTTTTGCAACGTGTGTTCCGTCCCATAACGCGATAGGGGTGAGCCTATCGCCATATCGGGCACAAATTCCAGACTCCGGACAGATAATGAGCAGAAAACTTCAATATTACTTTGGCCCACCTGGATATTCGAACCCGGGACTTCAGAGAGGTGTCGTACCGCGCAAGCAATACAACTACGCCACCGAGGCATTCAGTCGTGTAGAAAAATATTACTGAACCAGATAAAATGTATTGTTGTTTTCCTAGAAGTTCATTTACCTACAATAAATCTAATAACAAATTAATTAACTATAAAAGATGTTTAACTCTGAAAAAAGCTGAAAATTACGTTAAAACAAGCCTTTTACGCGATGTTCCATTGAAAGACTTTATTCCAGCTACATTTCTATTTACCGGTAGATTTATGTGTTGGAATTACGCCGCAAATTAATTTCTATGGAACTGCCTCGGGGGAAATGATATTCTGATTTCTGAGCTCTGCGAGAATACTTTTTGAGTCGTTTTTTATTTATATACTTTAAATATAAAATTCATTTGTCTTGGTATAGCAAGTGGGTAGCGATCAGTGAACTTAAAGGTTTTATTTAAAGTAAGTTAAGTAGTGACGTGAAAAAGTTTTTCAAAAATTTTGTACTGTTGTGTACCTTAATTGATTGTCATTGCAGTAATACATTAGACAGAATCATAATTATACATTTCGATTTATGATATTGTATGCATGACAAAAAAACGTGATAAAAATATGTTTGCGTTAGTACCAAAATTTTAGCGTCTATTAGTAGCAGACACTTCAATAACTTGATAAAGGTCGTAGGACGACGCTGGATACCATACCATACCAGTGCTGTATTATACACTGCCCACTGCTGAGCACGGGCCTCCTCTACAACTGAGAGGGTTAAGGCCTTAGTCCACCACGCTTGCCTAGTGCGGGTTGGCAGACTTCACATACCTTCGAAATTCTTATAGAGAACTTCTCAGATATGCAGGTTTCCTGCCGATGTTTTCCTTCACCGTTAAAGCGAGCGGTAATTCACAAATAATACACACATAACTTTTTAGAAAAGTCAAACGTGCCCTTGGGTTTTGAACCTGCGGACATTCGTCTCGGCAGTCCGTTCCACTCCCAACTGGGCTATCGCCCCTCTCGGCTTCGCCATGCTGGATACCGGCCGCTTTTGACAGGTCTGTCTGGAAATCTTTAGTGGAGGCCAATGTTCAGCAGTGGACATCATGTGGCTGATGATGATGAAGACACTTCATAGCAAGACAAGATCTGAAAAACACTACTTGAAGAGGCATTACAAGAAGAAGATCTGAAGCATAAACTAGCTGAACAGGAGTTGCGAGTTGCGACACTATGTAACCTGACAATTGATATATTAAAAAACCCCCGACGATTAATTTGCTATTGTGATTGCGCGATACGACAAATTTCGAGCTGACCAGCACTCCAATTTCGAAAACGCTCAGGTACTGTGAAAGAAGATGACCTGTGTGCTCTTTCATTCATTTTGCTGAAAAGAAATTTGAGATGATAAAATTAGATTATTTGATCATAATATTGTAGGAATAACTAAAATAACAAGATTTTTTATACAAATTACAACCACAATAAAGTTCTGCGACAATTTATGACAAAAATAACGGGGAAAAGTAACAACAAACTTTTTAATGGCTTTTAGGAAACCAAAGTTATTTGTTTTGTATGTTTGTGTTTTTGAAAAGTTAGGTTTTGTACGGAGCGGAAAATATATGAAATATTTTTGTGTAAACAAAGTGATCAGTGATTGTGAATTATCAACGGTTTGGTAAAATTTCATGAATGTGATGGATAAATTGGAAGCAATTGTTGCGGTGGTTTAAAATTCATCGAGAATCATTTAGCATAAAAAAAGCACTCCAGATGGGTCAACAGATGATGGGTCACCATTGACTATATGATTACATCCATAGGAATCGTGGGAATGTTGCCAATATTTAAAAAGTCTAAATAAGAATAAGGCATGGGGAAGAGGAGTAGTAAGGGATTCACCGATACTGGAGCAGGTTCGACGGCCGGTCCGCGGCGCTCCGGCGGCTGATGGCCAGCGTTTTCGATTGCTCCAGATTCGGCCCGCGGGACCCGCGAATAAATCCGCGGATTACCTTAATACCTACCGCGAATTAATTTGATACCTACCGCGGATTAATTTGATACCTACCGCGGATTAATTTGATACCTACCGCGGATTAACTTGATACCTACCGCGGATTAATTTGATATCGACCGCGGATTAATTTGATAACACCCGCGAATAAAAATTATATCGTCCGCGGAATCCGTTTCATATCACCCGCGAGGTAGGTATGAACCACGAATTTGTTCATGGTCTACGGTTCCCTTAAGCTTGTACTTTTTCCCTGTTCGTTTAGCCTTTAACTTTCTACTTTCTATCGGCGATCCTTTTTTTTATTTGAAGGATGCAAAGGTCTTTATCGCGTATTTCTATTAACTCGTGTTTCTACGCAAAAGCCGTTTAAAATTACTTAATAGTTACCCTTTACGCATTACGAGCATTGTTTATGATAGATAAAACAACATTTTCCCTGTTTCGTTGTGTTATTGACTTTCTACTTTCTATCGGCGACCCTTTTTTATTTGAAGGATGCAAAGGTCTTTGTCTCGTATTTCTATTAACTCGTGTTTCTACTTAAAAGCCGTTTAAATTTACTTAATAGTCGCCCTTTACGCATTACGGGCATTGTTTATTATAGATAAAGCAATCGTTACAATACACCATACCTTTCTCAAATTCTAGGTAAAACCCTTTGGGTCTTCTCATTGTCATAATAATTACGGTTCCCATTATTCACATTACCTGATATTACGTATTCAACGGAACATTTAAGGTGAAAGTCGAAACATGTTGGATCTTGTCTGCAAGGAAACAATACTCCCTCTCCATATAAAAGACCGACTCAAAATCACATGGTATCGTATTCCACTCTGTGCTCTGCTCGAAGTGTGATCTCCAGTTGTGTATAACAGTGAAGTGATAGTAAAATTGTGAAATAGTTAAATAGTGAAAGTGTTATAAAAATGAATGTAAGTACCTTTATATACTTTGATCTAAAAGTGTTGTAACCAGATGTTTCATTAATTGTTTATGCCATGTGTTGTCCACCTGGTTAATACATTTTAGCTATCTTTGATGTCTTATTAATCTATCATTGTTACTAATGTGTACATGTATACTTCGCATACCTATAAGTATTTATCATACAGTACTTACTTAACCGATAATTAAAACAGTGTCATTTCATTTTGTTACAGTTTTCTGAAAATACTTTCAAAAACTACTATTATGCTGAAGAAATCGACGAACCTAGTGATGAAGAAGGTACACTCGCTTTTAAAGTAAAAAAAGCGATAATAGCTAATAAAAGACCGATCGAATGCAACAGCATTGATGAGTTCTTCGAAAAACCAAAAAAGAAGAAGACAACAACAAGAAAGTCATCCAGTGTTGGTCGATCGACGAGCGGGGGTGTTTCATACATCCGATCAAACAGCGATGACAACAGTTCTGCATCACATCTCATAAAAATTGAGGTGTATGAAGTGAATAAAATAAAAAACATCGCACCGACGGAACATTGGAAACACGCTGATGTGCGAGTTAAATATTACGCGGAAAACGACAGTGATAAGAACTTGCAAAGTGTCAAGGACACTATATACAATATAACTAAACAGTTGGCTAGTAAGGACGATTGTGTGAAATATTTTATAGACACAGACAAATGAACAAAAGTGCCAGTGCGTGTCAATGTTTTAATATCATCACTTTAATCATATGCTTTGTACTACTATTATTGAAATAAGAAACTATTATTGTAATAACTGTACTTAAGAATCTACCTGTTTAAATTTAACTTACATTGTATTGTATTTAAACTTTGTACTCTTTTAAGTTACATACTTAATAGATTAATTTGTTTTTGATTCTAGAACTCTTTGTGAATTGTGTTATTGCTAAGTATTATTGTAAATAGTTATAAGTCTTTTTAGTGTTTTTTCATGCTCATGCTTACGATTGTAAAGTTATTGGGAACATTCATAAATTGTTTGGAAGAATTATAAGTATTGTATGGGGTTATTAATCTTCAATAAAGAAAAATCATTCATTCATTTTCATATTTCATTTATTCACCTCAAAACATGATTTAAATAAACCATTTAAAAACAAATCATTGCATATTGTATTATCACTAAATAATACTTGAAAATCTTTGAGACTCTTACCATAGTATTTATAATACAGATACATTAAACAGTACTCTCCACAAACTATAGTAAAGTCATTTTGAATTCGACTTGTATTGTAATTCCACATTCTAGAATTTCTCGCTAAAAACATTCGGTGGTATCCTTGAGGTGGTCGACCGTATGAATCAAAGTACTGTCCAAAACCATTCTTATCTATGTGTATGGCGACCCAGTGAGAACCTGGTTTGTTATCAGAGTCTAAGTTGCTAACTACGTATGTAGGAGTTACCACATATATTGGTAGACGATTGGCTGCATATACATTATATTCAATACTTGGATCAATTTTCTTTAAGTAATTCTGTATTTCTATTGTATTCATTTTTATTCACCGTATCGCTGCAGAATCTTATCAGGTCGAATGATAAAGTGGTAATGTCTCATATAAGGTTAACAAGACACTATTATGGTACTTATCAGCCAAGTTGACTCTTGTTGTGGGGTTGCAAGGATTATAGTTAAACAAAGAACTTAATATTTTATGAATTCGTTTTATTGGTAACTTAAATCTAACAACAAATCTGAATTACATTATTCACGCTTAATCTAATCTTAAACAGTTAATTTTGTGTTCTTAACTACTATAATCTACTGAAATATTGCGGTTTTTATCTATTTCAATAACATTATCAAACTCCGCATAAACAATGCAATTAATAGTTTGTGATAAAGCTGTTTCAAAACGCACTTCTAATCTCACACTACCATGCTTTACAAGATTCCAATGACTTGCAGAGTTTGCTGATAAATCAGGTGTCAAATCAAACGCTAACATACAATACCCTTCAGCGTATTGTTCTCGGGATATCCCATTACCTTCATTGAGAAAGTGTATACCTGTTCCAGAAAACAATGTATGATATACTGAAGTAAAAATTTTGTTCTCAAATGAGGGTTGTAAAGCCTTTGATGGTATTTGTTGACCGTCTATATATAAACTAAAAGTATTGATGTCGTAATTTTGAAAGTTAAATGGGTTCCTAGTGAGGTTTCCATTGAAAGCAGCGTTATTTACAAATCCCACTATACACCTTTTAGGTAATTGTCCTAAGAAAATGTTATCTAGAGTTTTTCCTTGAACACCTGATGGTATTGTTAAAACTTTAACTTCAGCTCGAGTAATGGGGTATTTAGCTGTGGTAGAAGCTAAGACCTTTTGATGAGCAAGTAACACGCTGGGATTGATTCGCGCTCTACGAATAATCAAAGATGCATCCGTAATAGATACCTTTAATTTAAGGTCACCTGTAGAGGCCATGAGATTGAAATTTTCTCTAGAACGAATTAACTTAACACATATATCAACACCATTGATTAAAAATTTTTCTTGATTGAATAAATCACCATGTAAGTGACCAATCATTTCCATTTCTTTACTTTCACTAGATAATTCTTGCCTCTTAGTAAATCCTTTATTAGTATCATCGGTGGAATCCATTTTTCCAGCTGTATCTTCATACCATAAACCACAGGTGAGGTGAGATTTTTTTGCTGCAGGAGCATAGTTCAATAAGTTTTCTATATACGCACGATAAGCATATGTGTTATTGGGTGGTGATACAAGTTTTTGATTTAAGTAGACATCAAGTTGACTGAAGAGTGAGTGCAACCAATTATTCACCGGAGCAACGACTGTAGATGCGGTTAGTTTGGTGTTATCTTGATTTACTATTTTCGCTTTCAAGTGAAGTAACGTATGAGATAAATCTATGTAGTCATCTCCTGCTCCAGGAATTTGAAATTCTATAGGACCATCATCGGCAAGAGATGAAATTGGTTTATAATGGATCCAAATTCCACTTTCAATGCTAGTTTGAGTTGACGGCAATGCAAACAAATCCAATTCGGACTTTATACATTCACAGGAATGACTATGTAAAAAAGACATTTTGATTAATTGTTAGAAAATATGTCCTTGATTTGTTTTTGAGTAATTTTTGATTTTTTTAGAGCTTTCACTTTCGCGGTCAACGACGGACTGACTCCAGGTAGACGTTTTCGTTTTGTTATATATCCGGATCCAGACATATTGATTTTATCTATTTTTTCATCAGCCTTGCGTTTCAAGTTGGAACCAACTTCTTTAAGACGTGCTTTTATTGAATCTTCCATTGGTCGCGCACTAACCATATCTGTCAATAGACCAACACCAGCGCTCAATGCCTCTTTACCAACAGCTCGAACACCGCTAGATAATAATGGTAAAACTGACCTAAACAATCCCCCAAGAAAACTACCAATTCCATGTCCTTTTTGATAAGGCGCCCCTTTATATACCACCCCTATACCTGAACCAGCCTGATGAGAATAATAGCGTTGATAAGGACATATCATGTTGGAGCGTTCAAAATGCATTATAATTTTTTAAAATGTAGTTTAACACACACCGTTCCAAATTGAAATGGTATCTTTTGTCCGGTGCTTGACCTTATATCTATTTCAATGGTATCGAATTCTCTTCGCATTACCGATAAGTAATGAGGAGGTGAAAATACATGCATTTTATTGGCACCATAGATGTATTTTGAAGGATCTAATGGTATTACTCTCAGAAGAGGTGTCATTACATCACCTACAATTTGAGGTTCAACTATATCACAGTAAACGAATAGTTGAGATGGTAACCCTAAATGTAAATTAGCTGGACATTTAGCTAAATTCTTTTCAACAAGGTTTCTGTTTGGTTCAAATCCCAACTGTAAGCCTAGTTTAGGAGATAATGTTACAGATTTTATTGATTCGTCTAACACAGAAACAGAAACAAATTTAGATATATTATCGTAGCGGAATTTGATTTTTTCTCTTATATTATTTAATGCTGATAAAATATGGTTAATATTATCATAGTTTGTGGCAGGTATGTGAGTCTTATAATAAACTGTAGATAGTTTGTCTTCATTGGGCATTTTCATGATTTTTGTTATGTAAATAACATTCTCATGATCTTGAACAGTAAACATGGTGCATGGATATTGGAATTCAACGATTCCTACACACCATTCTCCTTCCAATATTATGGGTTTGGGTAATTTTGTTGAAAAAATTGATGTTTTGTTCTCAGGAAAATATTCCATTGAACTATTGCTAAGTAAAGTTAAATAAAAATCTTTAATCATATTTTTTTTAAACTGGAAGCTAAAATCCAACTATTAAATTTGTTTGGATAACCTTTCCACTTAACTAACACTT
Organism: Sphinx pinastri; assembly: GCA_947568825.1. Taxonomy (NCBI): domain Eukaryota; kingdom Metazoa; phylum Arthropoda; class Insecta; order Lepidoptera; family Sphingidae; genus Sphinx; species Sphinx pinastri. The sequence goes on from OX387617.1 coordinate 3,388,539, forward strand.
GTTGTCTGCTGCCAGAGTAACGAGAGCGAATTATTTTATCAATCTTGTGTTCAATGGTGGGGTCATAAATGACCTTTTGTAATTCTCGTTCATAAAACGTTCCTACTATCTCCTCACCATCTAAATCTTTTATAGTATAAACGGGCCACGGAGTACGTTCTATTATAGAAGAAATCACAAATATTTCATCGCTCCAATTAGATTCATAACCTTTTTGGAATACATGTTTATATTTAGTTATTCTGACATGATCACCGACATGAAACATAGGTAGTATAGTTTTTGATGATTTTTCAGATTTTTCATATAAATTACTCCAAACTGTCATTATATTATTAGAATTAACATCTGAAGGACACATTTTAATACTAGAATGGAAACTATGATTGTAAGAGTGTATCAAATTCTGCAAAATATCAATATATTTATGTGTATTCTTGTGTGTAAAATAGCGCCACATCTTCATTTTTAGCGTTCTTTGAAATCTTTCTACAATGCTTGCTTTGATGTCTGGATTATTTGTCGTATAGTAATTTATGTTTTTTGTTTTAAAGTATCTTTGAACATCTTTCGATACAAATTCAGTGCCTTTATCAGATTGAATGTGAGTGGGTGTAGTACTAGCTTCATTAAATATACTGTCGAAACACTTTTTTACGGTTTCTGAATTTTTCTTTTTCAAGGGTCTAGCATATGCATATTTACTAAAAACATCAATAACACAAAGAATGTAGTTGAAACCTTTATTATCTTTAGAATAAGTCCGCATGTCGCTTAAGTCAGCTTGCCAAAGTTCATTGAGATTAGAGAGAACGTATTTGTTCCGAGCGAATTTTCTATGTACTGGTTTGTGGAGTGTATACGTAGATTGGGATTGCAACCAGTTTTTAACTTCTTCCTTTTTCATTTTACCTTTCATAGCTTTTGATAATTTGTCGATATTGCTATATCCAGCTGGGTGTGATACATCATAATAAATTTGATCTATTTCTAATAAGGGGTCCATTTTTCCCAATCAATCTTTTTCTTAATTTTATTTGCGTGTTTATCTTCGCTCGTTGGCGTCAAATATACCTCTGTGTTTTGTGGCGGTTGTTCTTCGATGGCTTTTTGAAGTTGAGCTATGTACTGACGTCTTTTTGGATTGCCAATATATGTTAAAGGTACTTTTAAATCGTTTAACGCTTTAGCAAATTTTTCCCAACCAGGTGGGTCGTTGTTTTTTAATGGTCGCAGTGTATCGCTTACTAAATCGATAATGTTACTGTTAGGAATCACTTCATTATCTACAATCACTGTGCCAGCATCATTCCAATAAATTTTGTTTTTATTTAGTGACACCGAATTCAATAACAACTCACCTTTTTTTACATATGTTTTTGGTATTAAATTTAAAATTTGTTTTGTTGAGTAGGAAGGTTTTTTTTCGAGTGTAAAACTTTCTTGTTGCTTCTCTTCATCACTCAGTGTCTGACTGACAACTACATCTTTATTCTTGATATCATTATTTATATTAAAAAATTTCCAGCTTTCAGATGTGGGTTTAATGTTATCGTCATTTGAAGTTATTATAGGGAGTTCAATGGGACGACGATCTTCTTCCATAAAGTGAAGATATCTTTGTAAAATTTGTAAGTATAATTTACACTTTTTTCGATCATCCATATTACTGTCGAGTATTTTTTCCATTTCACTATCTAAACGAGAGGTAGGATTTTCATTTCTTTTTTGATTTAACTTATCTATTAAGCTTGGATCAACTAACAGCATTTTTTTGGCGTGTTCCATTTTTAAACTAGTCCACTTATCAATCCACTCAAAATAGAACCCAATATAATCGGAAGAAATGCACCACCTTTTTGAACTATAATATTCTTTCTTATTTTATTTGTACTTTTACGTACCAATTTTCGTAGTAGATTTTTATACTTTTTTAGTTTACTCTTTGATTTTTCTTCAAGTTTTATATTTCCTTGTAAAACGTTATGAATACATTCACATATAAAATTAATTTCGTTTTCGTTACAGACTTTTAAAAGAGCTTGTTGATGTTTTGGTTTAAGTTTATAAAGAGCATTTAATAAGTGTTCATGCGTCTTTAAGCGTCGATCCATCATTTGTAAATGACGGGTATTGGTTGGTTCTTGACATATTTAAACTCTTTTGTGGGAATGTACACTGTGGAATGACCATCAGATGGAAATATCTTTGATTTAATTCGACACATGTCAAAAGTGTCTTGTTTTAGATCTATCATCAAATAGCCATGTGCTTCTTTTGTAGCATCTCTGTAAGCATCTTCTATGAATTTGCTATTTTCTGGTGATACTTGTCGTGCTAAGTAACGTATTTGAGTTTTATCACGTGGGTTTTTAAAATAAATTATGTAGTTTGAATTCAAAGAAATGTCTCTTTGTCCTTTACCTTGATGAAATAAATTTTGAGTAATGTAAAATACACTCAAGTTCCTATGATGACTACCTTTGGTAAATATGTCAACAATGCGACCATCAGATTCCCTCATGAGATCATCGATAATAATAAGGTTAGCTTCCTTTCCATCAAACATATGCAAATCTGGTATACCCTGATAATAGTTTACATTTGGTAAATTATATAAAGGCTGCATTTCATCAAAACACCAAGTAATTTGATGAAAAATTGTACTGCATACCTCATTAATATGTTTAATAAAGTTTGTTACAAAATTAGACTTTCCACATCCACTTGGACCTGCAACTATGGCAGTAAAAGGATGATAAAAATGAAACATTTTTAAATGCACGTGTGATCTCGAAAAGCGTTTCGGAATGAATAAAACTAGAAGTTACGATTGAATGTATTATATTTGATTTTGTTTTATATACAAAGATTACATACACAAATACTTTGAAAAATGATCACATACAGTTCATAGCTGTTTTGAAAAATATTACAGTAAGAAAATTATTATAAAATAAAGTTAAATCAGGTATAACAAATAACTAACTACATACATTAAAATTTACATCTAATTTTTCATGATATTATACAAAACAGTTGTCATAGTAAAAAAATAAAAAAAAGATAGTACATAATAAAGACAGAACTTTAAGTTATTAAAAACCGCAATTAAAACACACACACACATTAACATACATATTTTCGTTCTACAGAAATCGTTGATAAAATCAAATGTCCTTTATTTTATAATGACCCCATGCAAGAGTATCTGTTGAATTTTCTATTAAATAACGTTTTGTGTCATTGTGTGATAAAGATATTTTATTAATTTTTTGTGTATATACAGGGAGTTGTTGTTATACCGTGATTAAATTAAATAATGAGCATCATTAAGGTTTTTAAAATTTACTACACAGTCAGGAAAATCATGACACCTAAATTAAATTAATTTATTTTTCAAACAAAGTAAATCGCAAAATTTCGCTTACAAAATGACACACCATTTATAAGGTAGATTACTGACCTTGAAAGCATAAAAGCGGCAACGCCGCGCAGCACGTGCGCGTTGCAACTTTGTCACTTCGGCGCAAGCACGAGTACTTTTTTATTAAAACTTACACGTTAGAAAATCAATTTTGATCACTTACTCGAAAAGTACTGATTTCTGTGATGATGTCTCGTCACCAAAATTTAACAATTTGTTTACCTACGTAACAATGAAAACTACAAACCTACTTACTAGTAAATGGGTATCAAATCTAAATTTTTAAATTTTCTATGTGGCCCCCATTATTAGCAATGCATAAATTGCATCTTCGTAACATATTGTGGCGCACTTTTACAAGTATGTCACTGTTCGCGGCCATATCTTTTAGTTTAGTGAATGCACTTATAATTCGAGCTTTTAAATCGTCCACACTATTCACGTCAGTAGCATAGACTTGATTTTTTATAAAACCCCATAAAAAAAGTCTAATGGGGTGAGATCTGGTGATCTTGCTGGCCATCGAATCGGTCCATATCGTCCAATCCATTGCTCGCCAAACATAGCCGTGAGACGCTCTCTAGCTGACCTCACTGAGTGTGCCGGTGCTCCATCCAACTGATACCATAACCGACGGTAGGCATTTAGTGGCAGTTGATCAGTGTAGTCTGTAAGTGACGTGTCTAGAAGCTGCTTTTTCTCGTGCCACAGCCACTTGACGCGACGGAACTCCTTCTCGAAGTGGCACCAAAGGTTGGTTGTCCCTTAATCTTTGCACAGCCTGAACAATGGTGCTAGGGTTTACCGGGCACACTCTAACAGCACCATACCTCTCCCGGTATGTTCGTATTGCCATTGCCGCATTGCCGCTACATTCTCCATAAATTAATACCATATCGGTATATTCAGTAGCCGTGTAAGTAAAAGGCATAATTAACAACAAAAAAGACGAAACAACTTCAAATGGAAAAGCGTCAATTTCGCAACTCATAAAAAACAATTTAGTGTCTATTTCGCGAGAACTTCATAAATCACAATACTTAATTAGACTTCCTAATCAAAAACTAAAACAATCGCGCGCGCTCGCACACTATCCGTTCGTTTATTGCAATTGCGTAAAGGCATGCGTACGTCACAGGATCTGCGAAACACTGACCTTGTCGCCTAGCGGACCGACAACTACTTCCGAGGATGCCGTAGGGATGGCCAATACTATGATGAATATCGATACAACCTTATACGATATGCATTAATTATTTAACTTCCGAAATTGTTATTATCACAAATCACACTACTATTTTTTTTATCACAAGTTAATCCACCTTGGATGATCTTTTTTGACTACCATTTTTGACTACTCCTATTTGTATTACCGATATGTAGCGTAGTCTCTGCTAATAAAAGACAGGTAAACCAATTTATTAAATTAATACTACCGCTGCTGACAAATAACCCCCCCCCCCCCCTCCAAAGATTTCTAAAGTGAGCAGTCGGAAGCGGTCTGCACTCAAGAACTTTGGGTGGGGCACATAGCGGGCAGAACTGACGGCCGATGGGGCAGAAAAATTAGTTAATATTATTTCTTAAATACATAACATTTTGTAATTATTAATAGATTTAAATTTATAAAAAAGGAGTTGCTTACAGGTATTTGCAGTTGTTTGTTTTTTTTTAACCTTGTTATTATTAATAATTTCCCTTATTTTTCTAGATCCGAAATGAAGAACATAACATTTACTGTTAACAATATCACAAAAGCTTTGACATTAACAAGACAAAAAGATATCGGGTACGCTATAATAATGATTACTTATCGACATCGTCATTAATTTTGCTTAATAATTGGGCAACCCGAATTTGTACTAATCAAAGCGCACCGCGCTCCTTAAGCCGGCTGGCGGCTACATCTATTGCTTTCCTTTTTGTACGTAAAAAAAATTGTATGGGAGTAAGTAGGAAGTCTGCGAAGAGTTATATCTTATGCATTTTTCGGTAATGTCAGAATGGCAACGTCGCGCGCTCTGTTTCATGGAGTCGGAATAGCAACGGAAGGCTTTGACCGCTGATATCAGCTGTTTCAGATCGGCGCGTATTTACATCATGTATCAAACTTATGAAAATGAAAAATCGATCCTGTGACTAAACTATTGCACCTATAAGGTTGATTTTTGGCACAACGCCTTAAAACATTGTTAGGTATACCTGGTGAGATGAAAACACGCTAAGCCAGCAACACTCTGTATAGCATGTTTAATTGATTTAAATCTTATCATTTCACTGTATTGCGTTTTCTTTTCATATAAACATGATTTATAATCGGTAAGACAAAATTTTTTTGTTACACTTTTGTTAATCCCTTTTGCTTTACATATACATTTATTCTGCACATCCATTGCATACATTTTAGAGCGAAGGCCTACAAACTCTTTAAGAATTTTACCGTTATTTTCGTCTTTAAAAAAACCTAACCGTTTTTTATTCAATAATGGTAAACCATATTGATTATTTGGTGGATAGTCGGACGTATCAAAGTAGTTGACTAAATCAAGTTTTATATCAGCATAATAATTTTGCGTAAATATTTGATATATTAAGCTATCGGTATCAGTATATAGTAACTTAATATTATCTTGATATTTCATTTTCATATAATCGTAATGGAAATCGTATAGTAATGTTTTAGATATATCTAAAATACAAAAACCGAGGTAAATTGGTTTATTATATAAAACGTTAGTTTTATTTAATTGTATTGCAACTAAGCTCTCTGAGAATATAGATAAACTATGGAATTCTGGTCTTGCTATCAAAGATTGAGCACCTTGAGTTTTGCCACGATTTAACCAATGATTAATTAATTTGACATTAACTCGTTTTCTTACATTTTCCATTGTTTTACCAAAAACAGAATTATTCATAAGTTTAAAAAAATCTTTCTCAAAATCTGAAGTGGCTAATGAACGCATATGAGTATTCAAGTCTATGTAACTTTTCAACCACGCGGATTGTTCAAATTTTAAAATTCTATGTACTTTAACCAATCGGAGACCATTTTTTAAACATTGCTTAAGGTTTCTATAATGAATGACGTAATTTTTTTTATTTTTTAAATTTGGGATCAGTTTCCTGTCTTTGCTGTTTCCTAAACATACGTTTTCTGGACAAAATGGAAAATCTGAATGAAAATCATGTAAATTTTTTGAATATTCTAAATCTACTTCCAAAATTAAACCATGTTTGGCATCATCGGCTATATTAAAATCTGTATTTATATCGACCCATTCAAATTTGCCTGTTGGGAGACATTGGGACATAGCCCAACCATAAAGGTTATTTGCGTCTAAGTACATCAAAAATGAAGATGGTTTATCTGAATCGTATTCCGACATAAACATGTTATTTGCCACTGCATGTCTATTGCTGCATTGTGATATACCCCCCCGAATATTATTCGCTATAAACGTAACCTTGTCGATATCTGTTAAAAGTTCCAAATTTATTTTGGTAAAATTTAACATAGCATCCCAACTTAAACCAGGTGCTGTATAATAGTGGGCAGGATCTAAACCGTATGTTTTAAGACAGACATCCCTAAAGTTTTCAAATATATCTGCTAACAACAATACATCTGTTTTTAAATACAGGTCTGAATATTCACCCATGTTTTTACAATTAAAATGATTCCACACGTCTTGAGCATGATGGTATTCACTTTCTGTAATGTGACTATCATTTAAAGAACTATAAAATTGATCGCGAGTGGGAAGAGAAGTTATTTTTAAAGAATCAAATGTCGTCATGTATTCGTATGGATAAACACCTTTTCTTATTAAACGTTTAAAATCTTCTTCACATGGATATTTTAATTTGAGTTCACGAAATTGTTCAAGTAATAAGTTCTGAGCTAATTTGTTAAGGCTACTTGACATAAATTTAAAAGAATCAAGAAATCGTAATTTTATAACTCTGTTATTGATTTGTAAAACTTTAGAAAAAGAAATATATTTTTCCTTGTTCTCAGGAATAAGTTCAATGTCACCTTTCTCGAAATCAAGACCATGCACTATGAAATGAGCGTCATAATTACTTAAATTATGTAAAAACACTGGCACAAAATTAGGAGCTTTGTATTTCTGAGAGCATACTCTATGAGCTACACCATCATATGCACCAGTATGCCAATTATAAGATATTGTTCTATCCACGTTTAATTTAGTAGCACAAATGTAACAAGACTCACTTTGATTGATATTTATTTTATTTTCTTCAGTTAACGGTAATGGTGATTTGACAAAAGAATTCTTTTTACAAATATTTTCTAAATCTGCGTAAATGAATTGCATAAATTTTAGCGCACAATCTTGCCCTGTATAAGACCTATATACTGAAAGATTATCATCATAAGAACATTTAACATAATACCCAAAACTATACGTTTCATGTTTTTGAATATTAACAGTTGATGATTGATTTGGATTGTTAGAACAACTCTCTATTGGTTTTAAAAATGCTTCAAAGTCAGCATACACAACGAATGGAACTCTTAATTTACGTTCATAGTTGTTAAATGAAATGTGGTTTGATGGTATTAATTCATTAAACCAGTTTCTTTTTCTATCGTTTTCCGATGGTAAATTTGTACACACATTGAAACAGTCATTTTCTTGGTGTCGTTTTAAATTATCTAATGACGTGAAATTTAATAAACACCCATCACAAATATGAACTGCATGTTCAGAAGTCGATAACTGTTTAGATAATAATCTCGAGAGGTTTTTAATATAACAGAAATGACCTTTAGAACCTTGAGATATATACAATAAGTTTAAGTGAGTATTTTCACGGTGTTTCGTAAAGTGTAATGGACCCACAACTTTATTTGATTTGCTTATTGAATCATATTGTAATCCAAAAACATTAATACTTATACTATTTAATTTTTCAAACTTATGGATGTCATTAATTTTTATAGGAAACGATAGGTTATCAAATTTTAGTTTGTTTTTGTGTATTACATAAGATGATACCCTATTGGAACTATGAGTAGCTGGAAATAATCCTGACAAAACTGCCCAACGAAAGCATTCGTGATCGTTATTTTGAACATTGATTACAGCTTTCTTATGTTTTATATCTAACGGTAGGTCTATGTATGAAGATCCACGCAATGGGTTAAATTTGTTGACATTCATATCCAAGTGATTTATTTTAACTAAACTCCATCCACTACCTTTTTTTTGGAAATTGGTCATTTTGTTTGTTATTTCGGTAATTATAGATGAGAAAATAATATCTTTGTCATCACCTTGACAAACAAGATAGTTTGAAATTTGAAAATCAAAAACATTGTGTAGATTTTTTGTTTCTTGTGTGAAATCCGCATTGAGAATAAAATTAACTTTTACAACAGAATATTCTAAGATAGATCGTTCTAGTAATGTAAAAATTATTTTTTTAATATTTTGTAAAAATAATTCAGGTGATTCAAGCTGTGTATCAGAAACTAAACTAGATTTCACTCGATATGTAATAATTCTATTACCGAAAGCACTATCAATGAATTGAACATTAGGTAGATTATTATCTCTTCTAATTAAATTATTTTTATGTTTATTGCTCTTATAGTGACTGGTCATATATTTTTTTGATACATATATGTGACACTCAGGACATTCAATTTTATCATTATGCTGTTCTGTACTTACATTTAAAATGTTATCCAGCGACGATGTAGATGTCGAAGGAGCTTCAAGATGAATATTTTTTCTTCTCTTTAATGGATCCTCTTCAAACAATTCAGTTGGCGCTAATCTTTTCCTGCTGCCTTCTCCATTCTGCATAGATCTGATGGATAAGAAAACTGTTAAAAAAATGTTATCGCACGAAATAAATATGCTACTATGTTTCTATTATTTAAATAGATACTAACATTATTTGTTATTTACACTGCAAACAATATGCTTTCATTGATAATACACCATCAATATCATCCTCATCGGAATGAGTTTGTTTTGAGATTTTATGTCCACTACATGGTGTGTAATAAGGAGAAATATCAGGATCTCCCAACATTGATTCTGGCAAAACATTTAATATATACCAAAACCGTATGAAACGATGATATTTATGTAAAATTATCTTTTTATCGAAACTTGCAATCTCACTCTGAGATAAACTAGAAATATCAAGTGAGTGGTACATTTTGGTTGCACTTCAATGTTAAAAATATAAACGGAAGAAACAAGTTGAATGATTGTGCAAGATGTTCGAACCATTATAAATACTTTAAGTGTATCCCCTCTTCATGGATTCCCAAAACATGTTGCAACTAGTCTTAAAATAATAAAAAATGTTTTACTCACGTTTCAACTTGTCTTTGTTCCATTTTATCACAGAGCTCGTACAGTTCTTTGTCGTATTGCGATGACATCAGATCCATTGATTCGATATTTTCGAGAAGTGCGACGAGTTCCATGTTGTATAAATCACAGCTTGTATCCATGGTAAGGAATGTCTCAGTATTTTTAAAAGTTATTTCAACGCTTATATACTACCCAAAACAATGTAATTACATTCTAAGCTATCCACTTTTTTCCAAACAATTTATGAATGTTCCCAATAACTTTACAATCGTAAGCATGAGCATGAAAAAACACTAAAAAGACTTATAACTATTTACAATAATACTTAGCAATAACACAATTCACAAAGAGTTCTAGAATCAAAAACAAATTAATCTATTAAGTATGTAACTTAAAAGAGTACAAAGTTTAAATACAATACAATGTAAGTTAAATTTAAACAGGTAGATTCTTAAGTACAGTTAATACAATAATAGTTTCTTATTTCAATAATAGTAGTACAAAGCATATGATTAAAGTTATGATATTAAAACATTGACACGCACTGGCACTTTTGTTCATTTGTCTGTGTCTATAAAATATTTCACACAATCGTCCTTACTAGCCAACTGTTTGGTTATATTGTATATAGTGTCCTTGACACTTTGCAAGTTCTTATCACTGTCGTTTTCCGCGTAATATTTAACTCGCACATCAGCGTGTTTCCAATGTTCCGTCGGTGCGATGTTTTTTATTTTATTCACTTCATACACCTCAATTTTTATGAGATGTGATGCAGAACTGTTGTCATCGCTGTTTGATCGGATGTATGAAACACCACCGCTCGTGGATCGACCAACACTGGATGACTTTCTTGTTGTTGTCTTCTTCTTTTTTGGTTTTTCGAAAAACTCATCAATGCTGTTGCATTCGATCGGTCTTTTATTTGCTATTATCGCTTTTTTTACTTTAAAGGCGAGTGTACCTTCTTCATCACTAGGTTCGTCGATTTCTTCAGCATAATAGTAGTTTTTGAAAGTATTTTCAGAAAACTGTAACAAAATGAAATGAAACTGTTTTAATTATCGGTTAAGTAAGTACTGTATGATAAATACTTATAGGTATGCGAAGTATACATGTACACATTAGTAACAATGATAAATTAATAAGATATCAAAGATAGCTAAAATGTATTAACCTGGTGGACAACACATGGCATAAACAATTAATGAAACATCTGGTTACAACACTTTTAGATCAAAGTATATAAAGGTACTTACATTCATTTTTATAACACTTTCACTATTTAACTATTTCACAATTTTACTATCACTTCACTGTTACAAACAACTGGAGATCACACTTCGAGCAGAGCACAGAGTGGAATACGATACCATGTGATTTTGAGTCGGTCTTTTATATGGAGAGGGAGTATTGTTTCCTTGCAGACAAGATCCAACATGTTTCGACTTTCACCTTAAATGTTCCGTTGAATACGTAATATCAGGTAATGTGAATAATGGGAACCGTAATTATTATGACAATGAGAAGACCCAAAGGGTTTTACCTAGAATTTGAGAAAGGTATGGTGTATTGTAACGATTGCTTTATCTATAATAAACAATGCCCGTAATGCGTAAAGGACGACTATTAAGTAATTTTAAACGGCTTTTAAGTAGAAACACGAGTTAATAGAAATACGAGACAAAGACCTTTGCATCCTTCAAATAAAAAAGGGTCGCCGATAGAAAGTAGAAAGTCAATAACACAACGAAACAGGGAAAATGTTGTTTTATCTATCATAAACAATGCTCGTAATGCGCAAAGGGTAACTATTAAGTAATTTTAAACGGCTTTTGCGTAGAAACACGAGTTAATAGAAATACGCGACAAAGACCTTTGCATCCTTCAAATAAAAAAAAGGATCGCCGATAGAAAGTAGAAAGTTAAAGGCTAAACGAACAGGGAAAAAGTACAAGCTTAAGGGAACCGTAGACCATGAACAAATTCGTGGTTCATACCTACCTCGCGGGTGATATGAAACGGATTCCGCGGACGATATAATTTTTATTCGCGGGTGTTATCAAATTAATCCGCGGTCGATATCAAATTAATCCGCGGTAGGTATCAAGTTAATCCGCGGTAGGTATCAAATTAATCCGCGGTAGGTATCAAATTAATCCGCGGTAGGTATAAAAGTAATTCGCGGTAGGTATCAAAGTAATCCGCGGATTTATTCGCGGGTTCCGCGGGCCGAATCTGGAGCAATCGAAAACGTCGGCCATTAGCCGCCGGAGCGCCGCGGACCGACCGTCGAACCTGCTCCAGTATCGGTGAATCCCTTACTACTAAGAGGTCATTACGAATAATCATATCAAGAGTAATGAAGTTGCCCATATTGAAACTGAAGAATTTGGGAACGGGAAAGGTGTTAGCATAAATAATAAATTTCTTCATACTAGCAATTATGTAAACATTGCTTGTAATTAAACGTTTAAAATTTATTGCATAAAAATCGGAGCCACTGCAAACTCATTAAATAAAACTTACAACCATTACGCCCACATCTCCGATGCTGTGGGCAGAGTGCAACAAACACCCACTATTCGCCCACGATTTACGCTTCACCGCTCCACGACTTTATAGGTGACATTTTTAACTTTCTTCCATTTTTTGCAACTGCGGTAAACGAAGAAATGGGCCAACTGTCTGTAAGTTATCATTTAAGATATACCTACTTATTAGGTTCTCTTTGGTGGTGTTATAGTTACCAAGGGATACTTTTTGTTAGTGAGATATGGAGCTGGATTCAGAGGAGTAGTGAAAAATATAAGGAAGGAAAAGATACAGTAAAACAAACCTCTTTTCGTGACGGATGTGAATGAATATTGCACACCAAATACGTGCAAAGGACTTGTCCAAAAACGGGCCTAAAATTTTAACCAAGACAGTTAATATTTATTTGAATAGAACTCCTAAAACTAGCCTTTTACACTAATGCCCAATTTCTGAATCTCCCAGTTAAACTTTCAACAACTATTGGTCCATTAAAGTTAAACTTAAGATAAACGTCGGTTGACTTTCACTGTGTTTCTGAACATATAATGAACCATTCGATAACCATGAAGCCAACAACCAGTTCCTTATTTTGCTACTAGATGGCTCTTTTTTAGCAGTTGACATTAAAATGGATTTTATTACAAAAAATCGTAACTAATAATTGTTTTATATACAATAATAACTTATTTTAACATAGATCAACGCCTAAACATTATTTTAATTTTATTTTGTGGTAATTTGTTATTTGTCTCTGGCTGATGAATGACATCATTGCCGAATTTAAAAAAAAACGTCAAACAGTTCAACAAAATGTCTTATGTCATGCTAGCACTAGTTTGCTAATTTGTGTTTTATGTTGTTTTAGTTAGAATTTGAGAATTTATAACACTAATGAAAAAGTTGTGATTGGCCGTATCAATTATGTTCCTCTGTATTGTAAATAATATCTAACAAGTTGCCGTCGTTTGTGACAAAATGACACGTCAAATAGTTATGGAACAGATAAACGGCAAAAATTGGCCAGTTAAGTTAAAGTAAGTTTAAGCTGAGTTTATCTTGCAGTGCGTGGTTCAGAAACGCAATTTCATGGGTTGTCGAACCAATAGCGCTAACGGATAGATAAACTGCCGTCAATAGTACTTCAGAAACCGGCCATAAATCGTTTAATTTGTAAAGACCTCCGATTTTGAGATGTATGTAATTTTATTTTGCTTATAAATGGCACTCGATATGAAGATTTTTAAAAAGTTTGTTATAAATGGAGGGGCCTAAAAATATTATTTTAATGGATCCAAGATCCATATTTTGCCCATTTAATATCCCTTAAATTTGAGGCCCAGCACCCATACAAAAAGCGGACATCTCCTTGAACTTTAGTGTTAAGTGCTCTATGGTTTAAATGTAAGAAACTATTCACGCGACTGAAGCTACGACCATAAACTATTTCGTATTTGCTCAAATTCAAGCCACGCTTGCATAAATGTTCCACCACTGTATATATTTTTGGTGAAATGTTTTCCCGCGGAATGAAAGGGTAACGAGCGACGCGTCACCGAAGCAGGCTGCGTCTGTGTAAGGCCAGTTCACACCGGCAATTTGGACTGCAATCTCATTTAAATTTCGGATGATAGATTCAATTTGAGCTATTTGGAAATTGGCTTTGATTCAATTTAAGAAACGGGATTTAAGTTGCAATAAAATATTCTTCGATTATGGTTTGAATTTATGCTGGTTTAAATCGACTGGCTGGTTTTTAATAAAGAAGGGCTAAGATGTTTTGAACGCTCATTCCTATGCGAAATTAATAATCTGCTGCGGATGGTATTTTGTAAGTAATTCAAGTTTTACGTGCTTGTGTATAAAATATCTTTCATTATACTGCAACTAATTACATTACGAGTACATTTCAATCATAATCCACCTTGCGGCATCATCAGTCATTAGTTATTCTGTTTAGCATGAGCTCTGTGTCGGAATTGTCAAGATTTTTAGGGCTTGAGTCTATCTACGTTTGTCAATTTGGGTTACTAAGAGTGGATGTTAGAACTCTCCTATGTAAGAGTGTTTATTGAGAACACTTTTCTTTCTCATCTAATGAAGGAGATGTCCTCACACTATATGAATATTAAAGGGCCAAAAATATGGATCTTGGATCCATTAAAAAATATTTTTAGAGCCCTCCATTTATAAATAACTTTTTAAAAAAAATCCTTTTAAGTGTAGTCTTTAAGCAAAATAAAATTACATACACCAAAAATTGTGAAGGTAGAGGAAGCGAAAGTAGTGTGCCAGAATCGAGCAAAGTGGCAATCCATAGTCTCTGCCTACCCCTATGGGACAGAGGCGTGATGGTATGTATGTATGTACATACATAAAAAAATCGGAAGACTTTATAATTATACGATTTATTGCAAAAGCTTGTTTTTGGGAGTTCTATCCAAATATATATAAAGTATCTTAGGTTAGAATTTTAATCCCGTTTTTGGACATGTCCTTTCTGGACACCTCTCGACTATCATCTAAACCTGCCTATATACAACAGACTACAAAAAGTTTTTAACAGTGTATAAACCGCCCACGAATAGCGCTGCAACTACAAATTTTAATTAGGTTTCGTGCATTTGAAGCGTGTTTGGTGTTTGGTATAACGCGGGTTTGTTTGTGAAATCTGTCGGTGACATTCACTTGCAGATTGTTTTTATCCTAGTTTATGTTCCAGTTGCTTGCTGCTGCCAAATATCTATACTAATATTATAAAGCTGAAGAGTTTGTTTGTTTATTTGTTTGGTTCAACGCGCTAATCTCAGGGACTACTAGACCGATTTTGACCTGTGTACCTCGCCAATATGTTCGGAGAAATTAAAAAGACATTAGAAGCTAATGGTCCAACAAAGTGGAAGGCTTAGACGCTATAGTCGTTCCAGTCAATTCTTTTGTAACATAATTACTGAGAATGTGATTCACTTTTGGTTTGATAAATTAACAGCAGACATAATAGGATGATAGCGCAAATGTATATTTCAATGGTATCATTATCCTATCCTACTATATATAATTTAATCTTATAAACGCGAAAGTTTGTGAGTATGGATGTCTGGATGTATGGATGTTTGTTACTCTTTCACGCAAAAACTACTACACGGATTTCGATGAAATTTGGCACACAGGTAGATTATGTCCTGAATTAACACATAGGCTACTTTTTATCCCGGGAAAATATAAATCGGGACTTTTATCCCGGGAAAACTCATTCACGCGGGCGGAGCCGCGGGCAAAAACTAGTAATTATTTATTGTAGCACGTAATACAACTTGGAATTAAGTGTAAATTGTCATCCGTGGTTATTTTTCCAAAACTAAATTTAAAAATACTGCAATAAAAATAACATTTTCTATAAGTACTGCAAGAAAATATTATAAGGTTAGATTATAATTAATGGGAATTTAAATTCACTGCGAACTTAATAGATGTCAGTCTTAGATAGACAAATATTTAGACTAGTTTCTCAAGCGATTCATAACATGATTGCCCTGGGTGGATAGAAATTTCAATTTCACTCAAATACAAATTCAGCGGAAATTCGCTCCCAAACAGTTTCCAAGAAAGAACATTAAATTATATAAGAAATTAAAATGGCAGTGCCTCTTAAATTTTTATATTATAAGTTTTTGTAGCGTCACCAGCTCTAATTTATTCATGAGTTCAAAGTGCAGCATCGATTATGTCCCGAGCTGATGGGGGTGGGAGGTTATTTGTGATGTTCAATAAAGTTGTGACGCTAACTTCATTGCAAACTGAGTGCCTCAGTGCACACCTGTCAGACGACCGAATAGATGATTACCTTTGCCCCAAATGAGTTCTAAAATGGAAATACCATTAAGTAACGTCCTCTATGGAGTGAATGAAAGCGCACTCATATTTTCATGTTCTAAATTTGAAATATAAAGACATGTTTTTATTTTAATTTTTTAGTATGTGCTCTGTAACCGGTTTGTTTTATGGTTTTGAATAAGCAATCCTTTTTAGTTTGTTTGATTTTTAAGCTTCTCTAATTTATCACTACACCTTTCCTTAGATAAACCTCACTCTAGGAGATCTTTTGTGACTATTTTATGTAGTTTTTGATATAACGACGCCCATGACATCGAGCGATATAATAATATTATGTCCAAACCATTTAAGCTTACTTTCGTAGTTCGCAGTGAATTTTTGTTGAAAGACGTAACATACATATATATAAGTCGTACCAATGTAATATGTATTCTGTGCTCAGACAAGCTAAAATATCTTCCACATTGGTATGACCCCAATTCTCTTTGTTCTCTCGTCTCGTATAATCCATTTTGACTTTCAGTATTAATTAACGTGTTAACTATGCAGTTACTTTGGTTCGGGATTTAATTATGTATTAAGTTACAGAAACATCCGATATTTGGTAGGCTTATGTCGCTCGTGAGAATTTTAGTTTAAAGGGTAGTTGATTCAATTTGTATCATTAAAAAGTTGGTTAAGGTGAAAAAGCAAACACTGAACTCATTTAGTCTGTCATATTTGTGGTAATACAAATAGGATCACACACACACACACACACTCCCGCCTTTTATCCCCGAAGGGGTAAGCAAAGGCAAAATTAATGCACCCACTTTTCGCCAAGCGTATTCCGTCCCATGATGTGATAGGGGGCGAACCTGTCGCCATGTCGGGCACAAATTCCCAGACTCCGGGCTGATACTGTATAGAAAAATTCAAAATCACTTTGACCGACCCGGGGATCGAACCTGAGACCTCAGCATTGCAGTCGTACCGTAATACAATTACGCCACCGAGGCAGTCTACAAATAGGATCATATTGGGTTAAATGCTAATATATGTATGATATGCGATTTCCAGGACGGGTTACTAAAAAAAACAGTATTGAATCAAAAAACCAAAAAGTTAAAAACCTTGGCATGCACTCTAAGTTTGATTGAAAATAAATAAATGGAAGCTTGTGCTGTTCAAGGATTATATAATTTGACACTATAACTAAAGAGGTCATTGCTCTATCAACTATTTCTTTTATATCTACGTAAGTAATAGATGAGGCACGCAGTATTAAAGTAACAATGTATTGTATTGTTTTTGATAAATATGGGAGTACCGAAAATGATGCTCAAAAGGCTATTTCTCTTTGTAATGAGAGTCCTTTCACAACAAAGCGATGCACAATGTGCAAAGCTGAGGTGCATGATACATTAAAAACTAAAACCGCGTGCCTCGTGTAAATAGGCCGTGAGGAATCTCACTCGTTTTAACCATTATCCTAGGATATAGTAAATGAAGTATAGTAGTATAAGACTATAGTGGTGTATAATATACCATGTACCAGGAACAAATTTAGAACTGTAGATTTGTACAGACGCCCTTTTTAATTATCTCTGCTGAAAACAGAAAAATAGTGATCTCATCAGAATGTGTTTTTAAAAGAAAGTAGATGCATATCTTTTATACCTACGCATTACTTTTTATTTTGTTCTTTTTTAAATAACCGATTAAGATGTAACATATTGTATTAAATTTAATATTATCATCAGAAGAAACATTAGGATCTTGCATTATTAAGTCTGGCACTTTCTGGCAAGCGCAGCGTCGGCCGGCCACCTGCAAGGTGGGCAGACGACTTGATAAAGGTCGCAGGAACACACTGGATGCACGCTTTTGACAGGGCCGTCTGGAAATTTTTAGGGAGGCCAATGTCCAGCAGTGGACGTCATGTGGCTGATGATGATGATGATTCTTATTAAGTCCACTTATATTACCAATGTTTATTATTAAAACGAGACAAAAAAATGCTGTCAGATTTTGTACATTAAAAATAATAATGTAACAAAAATGTTTCGAACTGGTCCATAGGTCTATTATAGTAAAGATACAAAAAAATGCTGTCAGATTTTTTTACAATAAAAATAATACTGTAACAATTTTTTTTTCCATGTGGTCCATAGGTCTATTATAGTAAACGTTTTGACCGTTTTTTTCATGCATTCAACCAAAACTATCTATCAAACTGATTTTGCCTTTTGCTTCATTATATTGGTTAGTTATCTACCAATAACCAATTAGCAACAAAACCTATTTTTTTTCTTGACATTGACGCAATATATCGCGGAAGAAGCTGAGGTGTTTTGCGGTCATCAATTCTTTTGACGCGTCCATCTAAGCCGACCGAGTTCTCCACTATTCGGTTTTTATATAAAATTGCTTTCCGTCAGGAGCAGTACGAGTGCCGTTCAATCTTTTGATGTAAAAAATACTCGTATTATCTCGTTGATGTTTTTTCATATCTCATATTATGTAAGTGTTGCTATGAATTGGTTCAATTATTCCTATGTACTATTGATATGACTGGGAATTCTCCACAAGAATCTGGAGGGTATGTGAAGTCTGCCAACCCGCAATAGCCAGCGTGGTGGATTAAGGCCTAACCCCTCTCAGTAGTAGAGGAGGCCCGTGCTCAGCAGTGGGCAGTATATGATACAGGGCTGATTGCATTGCATTGCACTGTTGATATGTGCATAGCATCACGCTTTTCTTTTCAGGGGTAGGCAGAGGTGTTCTCACACAAGTCGACAGCTGTGTTGGTCCTATGTACTAGGGAGGATTCTATTGCCATTTACCGGACACAACTTCATAACTGCTGATAATTCAGAATAAAAATCCAATATCACTTTACCCTAACTCAGGGATCAAGGTACAGACAGTTATAATGCAATACAAGTTACATATAAGCCACCGAGGCACTATTGATACGTGAAAATTGCTAATTATTAACTCGTAACGCGGCCGCGTTTCATTAACTTCGTGTAATTAGGGTTAAATGGTAACGCGATGAGTTACGTTACGCGCTTGTTACGAGCGGTGAAAATTACGTGTGTTATAGAGAATAAGGGGGCAGTTTATATCTATGGTTTCATTCGTTCCCCTGCACGGTGAAGGCAGTAGGCGTCGAGCTGAATTCACTTGAACAATTAATAAATAATACACGGCCATTAGCAGTTCTCCCGGCGCTGCTCTTGGGGCCAGAGATTAAAAATAACGGGTAGATGAGACACCTTTGCATTTAATTAAAAATCCCCAAGCAAAGATAACTGTCACTCAGGTTGATAAAAGCGGGCATTGTCATTACTTGCCTTCTGTTGGATGACGATTGCCGGATGCCTAATAAATTGCTTGCCTCATCCCAATTCTCATTTCTTTTTAAAGGCTGTCAACGCACACAATTCTTCTGTCAAGTCTACGTAACCCAAATTCTGCTATAAAAAATGCATTTTAAGAGCTATATTTCAGTACAAATGTAAAAGTGTTAATTCGAACTTGCGTTCAGGCTCGTATTTCTATTTGAAACACGTCGTTCCAGTGTTGTCAAACCGATATAGAACGGGCGTGGAGTGTCGTCAGTCCGACTCTAAATGCTAGCCGCCCGCTCAGGTTGATAAATTAGTGGGAACTGGGGACAGTTTTACTCGTCTCCTGGATATCGACATTCACACGAATTGTTAATCCTATGCGTTTTAACGTCGAAGAGTTTTTACTTAAAATACCTACCGGTGCAAAATTGGCATTTTTTTTGTAACTTTACCTGGAGAAGCTAAAGCTGTTTAATAGGTACATACAATCATAACGTTTGTTAAATAACGCATATTATAAAAAATTATCATTTTTAATAACTTATTTTGTTATTAAAGTGCGTATATTTTATCTCGTATTTGATGACTGTGCCGATAGGTCCTCGTCATTCCAAATAACAGCACTACATGTGTGACTTTGTATGAAAGTTGTATCTAGAAAATCTTTTTAAATGTCTTTGTTTACAACTTAATTTAACTTTTATCTTCATTTCTACACGCAAAAGATAAGAAGCCATATACGTGCTCCATCTTTAAAATAAAGAATAAATCTTAAAGAAAATTAATAACACAATTTATCAAAGGCAATTTTCCTTTTTCCGACACTTGTGAGTGTTCCGGGCGTACTCGTACCGGTTTGAAGAACATATCGGTTAAATACTCCATAAGGGACCCTACACACCGTATTGAAGAACGACTGGGCTGGACAGTACTATAAGAAATGCCTGGACAGTTTATTGTTTTTTGACTGTGTGGTTTATTACGTTGAAGCTTTGGTAAGCGGCTGCGCGCGTGTTAACGGCCATTTCCGAGATAAAGTGTAGCCTATAAGATTCAGGCACAATATACCTTCCTATTTATGGAAAAATTGGGGACATGAGTTCAGTAGTTTTTGAGTTTATCCATTAGAAGCAAACACAAAACTCAAAACATTTACCTTTATAATACTTGTTACTTTAGATACACATGGATTAAAATATATTTATTTTGATTTTGATCCGGTTATTATCCATACTCTACCTACAAGTATTTTATAATTTCATAAATGCAAAATTTGCTTGCAAGTTTGTCACTTGAAAGCGTTATGTTTTTACGTACTTGCATTCGTTAACTCAGATTACAAAGGACTTCAATAGTTCTTATAAATGCCATGGCCATAGAGTTCGCTGTAATAGGTCCTTTAACAATGATCTTATTAAATGTGTGTAATTGATTCTAAGAACGTCATTGGTTCAATAAAACAATTTATTAGTGTCACAAAAGTCAAATAAAGTTCTATAGGGGCCGCGTGACGTGTCATGTCATATTTTAATTACGTGAATAGTTTATGTCGAACAATCCGGGAGAAATGACACAACATAGCTATCAATAAATTGGAATTTTTTATGTTGGATAAATTCGTATTTAAATAATTTACTGAATTGAAAAATAATATTCATTTCGCTAACTGTAATAAATCCATTAATTTTTTTATTCTAAGTAGAGGGTCTACTTTGGCACTTGATATTGGAGTCATTATGAAATGAGGCTCAAAATTATATCTAGCTAACTTATCCCTGAATGTATACCCCGAATCGCAACCAAACTCTCCAACTGTAACGGAGCTTATAAGTATGTGTCCCATGATGTGATAGAGGGCGATTGTAACCTAAATTCAGTTGAAAAAAACCTTTTTGTCGATTAAATCCGGGTTTTATGGCTTAAAAATAAGCTATTAAACATTTTTTGACACATACAAAAGTATAGCCAACGTAAAGAATAAAGGTTAGTCTACACGTATAAATAAAACTGCCCATCTGGGTAATCTAATCTATAACCGACACTTTACGCTTCCCTTCGTGGAGATTAATTAAAGGTTTTCGTGCAATTAAATTTGTTCGGTTTAAAAATATGCCTTAATTGCATGAAGATATAACAGACAGCTGCACAGGGTTATTTGAGCAAGGATTTATTCATTTTAACCGCTTTTTCAAACTTGGAACGGGTGTGCTGTGTAAGTGCTAGTGCATTCTCATTCGTCAGAATTATGCATTCTCATGTTAGAATTTAAATGTACCCTGGTGCGTCTCGTAAAATGACTTCTATCTACTAGCAATAATGTATGGTTTCCATCATATTTCATTCGGTAATAGTTAGTTATGGGATATGTATGTACAACATAAAACGCGGTTTCGCCCGGGTAAACTACTTAATCCGATGTACAAGTCCCACTGTGATTTTATATCCCATTTGTAGACAGAGGTGCAACTAGTGCACCCACTTTCGTCTAGCAATTTAAGTGCAAAAAAACATCGCATCGCTAAATTTGAAATATCCAGAGATCTGTACAAACTTTCGCATTTAGGTATAATACATATAAGTATAAAGTAAGATGAAATATCTTTAAACTAAGCCTTCGCTATCGTGAAAGTGCGAAGTGAATATGTAATGAAGTCTCAATAAAGTTTACTCGCCACGGCGTGAGTTTAAGCCTCTTTCCGGTAAAGTAGTTTCTATATCATCCACCCTTATTACCTCTACATTGAAGTTTAATTTTATTACAATATAGGATACTTTTTATTGAATTATTCTATTGAAAAAGTTTGGGTCTAATTAAAAAAAAATACGGCCTTTACGGACTTGCCTTGCCTTGACTACACATTAAAATGCACGTATTATCGTAACCACTAACAGATGTAAAATAATTTCGGCCCCAGAAGCGAAACTGTAGTAAAAAAAGCAATGAGAGGTGTCAAGGGACACCCGGATGGAACGAAGTTCCTTTCGATTAATTAGTGAAGGAATTGTAATAAAATTTAATGTATATAATAGAGTGTGTATATATATAAATATATAAATATTTTCCTATTTCAGTTCCAATACATAAGTTTCTAGAGAAAAAAACAAATAAATACGTGTGGCACTCGGAGACTACCGCGGTAAAGCTAAGCTTAGCATTTTTATCACAAATTTTGATTGACTAAACATAAATTCGATCTTACGCTTACCACATAAAGTAGATTTTTAAACGCGAGCAAAGCACGTTTAGTCTTGTTCTTGATAAATGTCAGTAGAAGTAAAGTAGAATAAATCAACAAAATTTGAAAAAAGAATGTTACGTTCAATTCTTTTGTACTCGTGCCGTGCCAACGCTGGGGAAATAGCTTCTACGCAATGTATTTAAGGTTCATATTAGATTAGTAAGAAATGGTTTTAATGACTTTAATAAATAAAATAAATAAATCTATACTCGTTTTAAGAATTATAGCTTCTACGCATTGTATTTAAGGTTCATATTAGTAAGATAATAGAAAAAAGTGTCGTGACAACTTTCCGTCCAGCCCCCTTTCACAACGCGCGATAAGGAACTTCGTTCCAATAATCACATAATAATATAGCCCATTTAACGGAAAATGTAGCTGTCTATTAGGCGTCGCACAGACGCCGTCAATTATTGCTCAGAAACACTATATTATGAACTGTCAGCGTTTGTGCGGGAACTGAGTGAAAGGATTCTAAACAGGGTTATACTAGAACTTAAATATATACTTTTCAGTACTTCTATTACCCTCTACAAACAAACTAATAAACTTTACTTGCTTAAAACAAGTTGAAACGTTACTAGTATTCAGAATACATTAAAGGCGAAGTACACTCAACAAATACCACAGTAAACGCGCTAATTAAGACTTCTGTCCCTCAAAATGGCGGGCACGGGCTACATATAAATCATCCACAATATAAGGCATTGTGGCTCAAGTTTAAACTGTTTGCTTACGACAACGCTAGTTCAAAGGATTAACGGGCAGGGACGTCATTAATGGGGGTCGTGTGGTGCCCGGGACCCGCGGAATAGATGCAAATCATAACAAAGATTTATGAAACGTACCCAGAATTTATGAGGAGTCGGGCGTTTTAAGGGACCAGCCAGTTATTGTAACGTGATTATGCGAATTACCATATAAGTGTAATAACAAACAATATTTGTATATATTAATAATAATGAATTATTTGTATAATAAAACAGTGTCGGTTAGCTCATAATACATGTTTCGTCACTTTAATGAACATATTGATTACTTTACTGTAGTATTTTATGTAACCTCATAGAAATCAGTCAAAAAATAATTAGTTTCATTTATTACCCTCTGTCCCACTACCCACAGTTTAAATACTTTTTATCCTGAATATAAACCAGACGCAGAAAGTGTTTACACAACCCTGTTCAAGTATTCGCAATAAAGCCGACGATTAGCCTAAATTAGACCAATACAGATGCCGAAAGGAAGGTACATTTACGTCATTCTTTATTAGTGCCCTCTATATTTGCCTCATTTCGCCTCTGTTTGTGTTGGAGAGCACTTAAGCCAAAATTTGTAGATATTTAAGCAAAGAAAATAGTCCCTCACGTTTCATTCTACGCAAACTATTGTTTGATGCAAAGCTCCGTTGTTTTTGTTTTAATTATGCCGTAGTGTTCTGTTTTTATATTATAACGTGAAATAGAATATTGTTAACGGAATAAAATATTTGTTTATTCGAAATGGAACGAATAGATGAAGATTTATTTAAATTGATGGATTCTATTTGCGATATTCATGAAGAACCTATGCGGAGCCTGAATAGTTTTGGGTGACATCGTTTTTTGAAATTATAATCCGTTATTTTCTGCAGATATGACGTAAGTTAAAATAAGATTTTATGATTTCACGTAAAAAAGGAATACACACACATGGCTGCAGTACCCCATAGCTCAACTCCGTAGGACCATGTAGGCTTCAGAATACATTTATAGAAAACTAAATTTAAATAAACCCGACCGGTAAAGAAATATTTGCACCTCCCTGGTCCGGAGTTCGGTCCCCCGACGTGAGGACACTTGGGTCAAAATATTACTAGGTACTTAAACGACATAGACACTTTATTATTTTACTTTTTAGAGATTTTTTGTGTCGGGGGTTATTTAAATTTTTATTTCAAACTTTTTAAATTATTTTATTCTCCATCATGGAGCCTTGATAATCAACTATCTAACACCTACTCGTTGAGACCATCCTTATGATCCCAAACACGCTATATCTGCTATAAAATGCTAAGAAGTTGGGTATCCCGCAGACTACTTGATGCTGCAGCATTAGCTCATGTTTAAAAATATTGCCGAAGTCACAGTGCACCAAATTTAATATCAATCGGACTTTTTAAGTTGGAAATGGACTGATAATCTTCAAACGCCTGAACAGATCTTCATAAATTATAGCTAAGAACCATCTCGATCACATCAGCTTTCAAACAAAAGAAACCGCGTCAAAATACATTCGTTTGAGAGCTACGATGCCACAGACAGACATACAGATACACACCCTTAACTTATAACACCCCATTTTTTCTGTCGGGGGTTAATAAGGAGTTTATTATCCAAAGATAGTTTGGATTTGCGGGACAGCAGCCAACTAATATAAAAAATTTGAAAATTAGGATTAGATTTTTGGGAAACATCAACCGTATACGGTGTCCTACTTTTGATCGCTCATAAGTATCCACTGATATTCGTACGCCAAGCGCGGGCAGGTTCCTCATAGGGTCCTGTGATATCACTAACAAAGCAGTAGCTAAAGTGACCCTTATAAGTGTTGAACTAACTAAAGTATAGTGGTGAAGAAATATCTGATAGGAGCGAACAATTTGTAGCTGAATGCGAATGACATTCTGCCGGTGTAAAATTGGCGTCAATTGTCTGGAGTAAGACATGCCAAGGTAGTCTAATTTGGAATCTATACAGAATCCTTGTCGGTGAAACCAATCCACTGTCATGGTAAAAAATAGCATTGCTCGTCCTCATGAGTCCCTCTCTCCCATTATATCCAAGTAGGCTGGCATAATTCTCTTGACCGTAGACCGACGCATCTCTCGCTGGTTGTATTATTTTTGATTACGTTGACTGTACAGCGCCCCAGATAAGGCCTATTATTTTACTCAGACTCTGATTTGAACATTTTAAATCCTTGTTTTCACCTGCTTTGTACTCAGTCTAAGACGCGAAAAGTCTGTGTTGTGTTTTCACTTCAAAAGCTTAGACGGGCGCGTTGTATGTGACCTGTTTATAATTATCTCGGCCAAGGACGTCGGGTCCATCCAACCGTCCAAATACATTGTTCTTTTATTTCTATTCTAGTTCAGGTTTCAACGTTTATACCAGTTTTGTTGTATTTTATAAGGATGGACGACGTGGAAGGACTCTTTAGGTGTTTCAAATATTTATTTCAAAGGTAAAACAGAGGACCAGCCAGTAATCTGGCTACCATTGTTTGAGATAATTGTAGATTGAGGTTTAAGTTCGTGAATAATGGAAGGAGGTGTTTAAGATTTGATGCCCACTTGTAGGCCAATAACATAACTTTAGAGACTGTTGATGCAGATATTGTCTCTTGTTAGTTGACATTAGACTCGGATTACACTCCAATAATTATAGTCTAGTGTTCTTTGCCTGTTAGGTATAAAAAAAAACAAAACATTTAGTGGTTAGCCGCATGTTCGAAATTCAAACATTAGTAGTAGGTACAGGTAGGAGTGCATGAAAAGATTGATGAAGGTGGAGGAAGCGACAGAATTCTGCCAGAATCTAGCAAAGTGGCAATCCATAGTCTCTGCCTACCCCTAGGCCCTATGGGATAGAGGCGTGACACTATGTATGTATGTATATATGTAGTAGGTGCTGGTGTGGTACCGGCTAATAACTGCGCTAAGACCGCTTAATACACCTTCAACTGAGTAGAAAAGTTTATTTATATTTAAGAAACAACCCTCGAACAGAAGGAACGTTGCGGGAAACTGCTATTATGAATATAATTAAAACAAAAGGAGAAATTTGCGTAACTCTTCCTTAAAGGAATATCTTTTAATCTGCAATATTGTCCGACACAGCTCAACGGATAAAGAAGCGCATGCAAATTAAGGTCTTTGTTGATCTCACGTAGTTCGACGTCTGTCGTTGGTTTTTTAACGTTCAACTATATTCAACCAGAAGAAGGGTATCAAGGGAAATTCCTTCCAAGTCTAGCTAAAGGGAATCTTTTGAACTTTTATAGGTAGAGGGCTATTTTTAACCGACTTCCAAAAAAGGAGGAGGTTCTCAATTCGTGTTTTTGTATTTGTCTTTTAACAAAATACATTTTGTTTTTGCGGTAACTGTACTGTTTACTTTCGGAACTCTAGGTGTCCCAAATTCGACCTTCAGTGCTAGTAGACAGACAGATTATGCTAAACTTTTTCAATAACATCTATTTCTGACATTTTCTAACTTATAAGTACTACAGGACTCAATCAATCTCATTCGATATACTAGCTATTATAACGTCACTTTTTGTTACACTGTAGAACCACACCGGTCGAGCTGGACCGTTCGCAACACACAAAACTTGATGGAACGTGGCTCGCCGAATATAAAACTGACAACCCACCTTTTGTGCATCTAGGCGTGAAGTTTTTTGGTTCCTTTTTGATGTGACAGCCATTTGCTGAGCGTGAGGCACACGGTTTGATGGCTCGAGGCGAAATTTTAATAACACAATCGAAACAATGTTCTTTTTTCCGCCATTGTTGTGATGTTCGGCATAGACAGACACGCCGATTTCATATTAAATGATCGGAAAATCGATTTTCTGATTTGATATGCTTAATCGAAATTCGTATTCCTATTTTACGCACTTTTAAATCTTTACAACGCAGATTGCGGTTATGCGAATAATGGGTTCCACAAATTAAGTTTTATTTAGGTGAAACGGTTTTTAGCATCAGAATGCGATTAAAATTTTACCACCACATTAATTTGAACATCGATTCTGATGGAATCGATTTGAAGCGATTTTGATGCTCATCTCTAGTAACGATAGACTGCGACATAGAATGGGGTGAGACGTACACTAAGCGTGCTCTGAATATATTGAAAGCATTTGCTGATGTCTCAAAAGGTGATTTATGAATATACAGTACAGAAAATAATATATTATGAATTTTGCACCAGCAACAGTGTAATATAAAAAAAAAGTTGATTAAGTAGGCTTATAAAAAATCACTTATGACAAGTCATGACAAGGTAGAGACAATAACAAAGGTACATATACCAATTAAATAATTTAAAGTCTCTACATTAAATAATGAACAACCAGCACGGGCTGATAGGTACAGAGGACACGGACATTGGGGACGGGAATAGGGCTAGAGAAGGAGAAGTGGAGCTGATATAAAAGAAAGGGAAGGAATATCTTTACATTACGAGGAAAGGAAACGCCACGGTCCTCGCCGGTGAGGATAAAAAGGTCCTAGCCTAGCTAACCTACCATATTATGTAGAGTAATAGTTAAATTAAAAATAATAATTATTGCGTTGTTAATTATGTATTATTATAATAACGCAATAATATGAAGCAGCGATAGCCCAGTTGGGAGTGGAACGGACTGCCGAGACGAATGTCCACAGGTTCAAACCCAAGGGCACACACCTCTGACTTTTCTAAAAAAATATGTGTATATTATTTGTGAGGTATCGCTCGCTTTAACGGTGAAGGGAAAACATTGCGAGGAAACTTTCATATCTGAGAAGTTCTCTACAAGAATTTCGAAGGTATGTGAAGTCTGCTAACCCGTACTAGGCCAGCGTGGTGGACTAAGGCCTAAATCCTCTCAGTAGTAGAGGAGGCCCGTGCTCAGCAGGGGCAGTATATAAGACAGGGCTGGTATGGTGGTGGTGGTGGCGTTTTTATTAAGGTTATCAGTGTTTTATTTCTGATTATGGATATTTGTTGCAAGAATGGGAACAGTAAGTACATTACTTGTTACTGATTACTCCCTAGTCTCTAATATCCCCATGAGAATTTATAGCAGGAACATGTATCTGTATCTATCAAAGGTAGTTTAGACTTTTTTTTATGACGACAGTGCTAAGTGCACATGATCCACACATTACATTTTTTTTGCTAGTATCATAATATATTTTGTTTTCGTCCGGATAGCGACCACCGTTCATATTAAGGTGTTAAAACCTGCCAAAGTAGCTTATGTGCCGTGTTCCGAGATCAGCCTGTGTATATCCGGTTCAAAAATGCCGTCATAATTGTTTCGACGCACATTGTTTTTTTTTTTTTATTGCTTTGAATGACGAGACGAGCATGTCGTTTGCCTGATGGTAAGCGAAACGACCACCCATAAACAATAGCAACACCATCCAGCACCTTGAGTTACAAAGTACTGTATGGCATTCCACTGCGCTCGTCATCCTGAGACATAAGATGTTAAGTCTCATTATGTCCAGTAGTTACACTGGCTACAATGTCCTTCAAACCGAAACACAACAGTGCATGCACACAGCTGCTTGGCGGTAGAAATAGACATGCGGTGGTACCCACCCAGACGGACTCTTACATATGAGAGACCTACCACCAGTAAAATTCCATTTAAACGGAATGACTGACAAGGTATAATCATCAGTCAGTCGATACTCCATCTAAACCCCTCTTCTCTTACCATCAGGTGCAGAGGTTACTTTGCCGTACCCGTATAAAAACACACACTCACGTCTTTTATCCCCGAAGGGGGTTGGCAGAGGCGCAACTAGTGCACCAACTTTTCGCCGTGCGCATTCCGTCCCATGATGTGATAGGGAGCGAGCCTATCGCCATATCGGGCACAAATTCCAGACTCCGGGCTGATACTGAAGTTAAAAAACCCAATGTCACTTTGGCCGACCCGGTAATCGAACCCAAGACTTCAGCATTGTAGAATTACCGTAATACAAATACGCCACCGAGCCAATCAAAAAAATAAAAAAAAAACAAATATACTCTTTGTAATTCATTTTTCTTATTTTATTTTACAAAGTACAGTAAATAGGTAAATTCAATTCTTTATAAACTAGACCCCGAGGAGTATGCGAAAGGGAATAAATAAAAATCGGTAATACATTCACCGTTTGAACGTTATTCGGCTGTTTCTAAATGAAATCCATCGATTTTTCAACGCTTAGACATAGTACGTTTTGCGTGAGTTATACGTAGTTCGTATTTTTTTTACGCGGCAATGTATCCGCAGTGGTCCAGGACCATAGCTATGAAGTCTTACTACTATCGTTAAAGCTATTGGATAGGAATGATATATCGATAGATATAATAGATATGTCATACATTTTTTTTCCTGATAGCATTAAAGATTGTATAAAGGCATCTTGGCTACGGCCTTTAGTGTTTATTCTGTAACTAGTATCGCTCGCGGCTCCACCCGCGTGAAATAGTTTTTCCGGGATAAAAATATTTTCCCGGGATAAAAAGTAGCCTTTAGCACTCAGGAGTAATGTAGCTATTGTCCTATTAGTGAAAGAATTTTCAAAATCGGTTCAGTAGATCGTGAGATTAGCGCGTTCAAACAAACAAACTCTTCAGCTTTATATATTAGTATAGATATATGGTATAGATTATATTTCTTTCATGGCTATTAACTGCATTGTACGAAGTGTACAGTATAGCAAGAATATAATCTAGCAACGAATTCTCGTACTTAGGTAGGTTACGATAGCCATTGTCTTACTGATTTTGACTTACCAGCTGATTTCCGAACGTGACTTGACGCAAGTCGGAACGAATCAATGTGGAGGTATTTTTATATGTAGGTATTGCACTTATGTATCCATACCTATTCCGATTGTTTTATACCCCTTGTTGGAAAGCACACACACAATCACGCTTTTTATCTTAGGGTAGCCAGAGGCGCAACAATTGCACCCGCTTTTCTACATGTGTATTCAGTCAATCATGGGATATGGGCGAGTCTATCGCCATATCGGGCACAAATTCCAGACTGATAATGACAAAAAAAACACATACAATTTTTGCCGACCCAGACCCGAACCCGAGCCCTACCGTAATTCAACTACGCTACCGAGGCTGTTGTTAAAAAGAAAAAAAAAGAAAAGCATTCTAATAAATGTAGAAGAAGCATTGTCGAACGTTCCAGAGTTTAACGCAAACATTACAAGTTGTAAAGGGCAATCTGCGACATCAAAGTTTTAATGGAATAAGAGAATACTTTAATGACGCAAATTGCTCAATTAAACAACTCAAGCGAGTTATTTTGGGTTTATGATCGTGACTTCGCGTTATACTTTCGTGCTCGGTTCTCTCGAAATTTGTGTTGAGTATTTTGAGGAAGTTCGCCACTGTCCTTTGTGCTTACGCGGCATCAAACAGTTGAAGAACTTGGAGATAAGAATAGTGTAAACACGATATTACTGAATTATATTGTACTGCATAACTTAATGTATAGCTTATTTACAGTTCAATATAAAAAATAAAACGATTTGTAAAAAAAATGTTCACTATTGTTTTAATAAAAGTCGGACTCTACGCGGAGTAAGGGTGGCCTTTAATGTGGTAATCTACAGCAACGAGCAATATCTGTTTGCCAAATTAAATCTAACTTCGTTAAATATTTCTCCGAGTAGGTTATTATCAGCATCCAAACATCTACACAAACTGTATTATAATATTAGTAGGTCACCGTTAATGTAGCAGACTTTTTAAATCTACATAAAAATATTTCAGTTTTAGATAAAAACGTAAAACTAATTTGCCAGGTCACTAATAGAAAATGTAAGTAGTACAACGAATAGCTCCGTCCTGCGTAGATACAGCGGTAACTTCTTGTAAATTCATGAAACTTTTGCATAAATTACACTTCAACTAGTTTAGGAGATTACTTCTATTTTACATTTATATTGGGGTTTTAAAACGGAATTATTTAAAAAAATGTCGTTTCTACCTTTAATTTTTTGGGCGGGATTAATTTATAAGTTTTACTTACGTAAGTTCCGTAGAACTTTGTGTAAAATACACAAAAGTAGCTCTTGTCTTATATTAAGTTCTATTTGAATATAAAATCGATTATGAAAAAGATGCAGAGCACTGTTAGTTTGCCATAAAAAGCGGAATCAAAGCTATTAATTCTTGCAGTTTACCGCCCCTCTAATATTGTCGCCCCTATCTATAATCAAATTCATGTGCAATTGCTTCAATAATGGGTACCAATGAGCATTAAAATAGATATTGAAAACTTATCTAACCGAATTGATTCAATTCTTTATATTTTCTATATTAGATTTTAAAATAGTTCCGTTTATTTATTTTTTTATATGTGTGACATTCTTAACATTTCCATCGACGAAAACTCAAATTTTGAAGAAGAATATAATAAGTACACTTTAAGGATACATACAAAGGACGTATATATTATCGTACTTACGCTCTTCTTCAGCCTTCAATACACAAAGTCCACACGTTCCATTTTATGACTACGGTTCTTAGGAATGCGATATTAGTATCGCATAGCCATAAACCTAGCTCTTCTAGGTCTGCCTAAATAATAAAACTGCGACGTATTCTAAACTGAAACGAGTTTTACATAATGGGATTGTAAATAGATAAATGTTAGTTATGCATCCGACGTTTCGGGTCCCTAGAGTCTACAGCGAAACATTTGTGTGGGCCGGCATAATGGCAACCATCGTTCAAATATTGATAGATTGCATATTTCTACAGTAGAAATAGAAAATACCTAAGTATATATTGAAACTCTTTATACGATATACCTAACACTTATTATCGGATTTCTCCACTAATGAAGTCGGTTAAAAAAGAGCTCGTTATAGATATTTACTAAATATAATCTAAAAATATTCGTAAATTGATAATTTCGTAATCAATTTTAAATGTAATCAATCTAAATGCTTCTACCGTTGGTAAGGCACTCGAATGTGTAAAAAGTCCGAAATATGCAGGGATGTAAAATCCGTTTCTATATGCTAATTTGCACTTAGAATTCAGTGAGGCTGAATTCAGAATTGAGTGGGAGGTATTTAGGTTGGATATGGGTTATCTATACATACATACATACATACATACATATAAATAAAATTGGAGTGTCTGTTTGTAATATTGAAATAACCGTTTTTTACTACATGTATATGAATATATATACGGTACATACACCAAAAAACATTATTTACAATTTTTGTCTGTCTGTCTGTCTGTTTGTTTGTTTGTTATTTTTTTTTTTTTTTTTATAGCATTGAATGACGAGACGAGCATGCCGTTCGCCTGATGGTAAGCGATACGACCACCCATAAACAGTAGCAACACCATCCAGCACCTTGACTTACAAAGTACTATGTGGCATTCCACTGCGCTCGTCATCCTGAGTCATAAGATGTTAAGTCTCATTATGTCCAGTAGTTATACTGGACATAATGAGACGGCTAATCTCTGAAATGGCTGGACCGATTTTGACGGGACTTTTATTGGCAGGTAGCTGATGTAATAAGGAGTAACTTAGGCTACTTTTTATCCCGGGAAAATATAAAGCGGGATTTCTATCCCGGGAAAACTCATTCAAGCAGGCGGAGCCGCGGGCAACAGCTAGTATACTATAAAAATATCAGTTCATTAGTTTTAAATCTATATTACAATTCCAAATGAAATAGGTAAATTTGAATTATTTAAGTGTCTGTACTTATGTTAATGCAGTATTATCAGATTAACCGACTTCAAAAAAAGAGGAGGTTGTATGTTAGATTGTAATCTTCAATGCAGCCATCAAGTAATATAGTCAGCAAGCGCTGTTGTTTCTGTTTATAGGACATTGTAGCCCGAGTTATCTAATGGCTTAAGAAGCACATTAGGAGCATATAGTGCCTTGTAAAGCTGTAATAAACCATCTAAGCGATGTAACTATTCATAAACAGAGTCAATTTAACCATACAAGCTATTTGTCTTAGATATTAATATTATAAAGAGGAAAGATTTGATTGTTTGTTTGTTTATAATCGATGAACTCAAAAACTACTAAACCGATTTTGAAAATTCTTTCACTAATGCGAAGCTACATTACTCCTGAGTGCTATAAGCTACTTTTTATCGCGGCAAAATATTTTTACCCTGGAAAAACCTTTTCACCCGGGCGGAACCGCGAGCAGAAGTCTAGTCACATATAAAACAAGTACTGACTACGTATAACTGCTTCGGTAGTGTAGTTGTATTACGGTACGACTGCAATGATTAGGTCTCGGGTTCAATCTCTGGGTCGGGCAAAGTGATGTTGGATTTTTCTATTCAGTATCAGCCCGGAGTCTGGAATTTGTACTCGATATGGCGATAGACACGCCCCCTATCATATCATGGGACGGAATACGCACGGCGAAAAGGCGTGAGTGTGTGTGTGTGTGTGTATAAAACACGTATATTTATTATTCGTATCAAAGCACAAAATCCATGCGGGCTTATAGATACAATTTTATAGCATTTTTTCTAACTATTTTAGCCTTTCAGGATTTTCGGCTGAAATCCTAACGTGCTGATAGTGTGACAATACCGGTGTTCTTTGTTGTGGAAAAATTCATCAGTGGGAAACCCCTTTGCGATTTGCCGCATAATAACATTATGGCGCACTAAAATACCTTATCTAGAAATACTAGTTATACTGATAGTTGCTGAAGCTACTGAGGCTTTGGCTTTATTGGGAATAAATTATATTATTATTAAAAAAAAAAAACTGTCAGCTTTATGATAGTGTTAGGAACTGAAGCGATTTTGATTTCAATAAAAATATGTACCACTGACTTTACAGAAATACTTTCACAAAAAAATATCAACAAGCGACTGACCGGTACGAGCGTCAATGCTCGACTGCCACGATCTGACTTTTTTTTTTTGACCTGACTAATCTGCCAGTAGCCTGACGAGGGTCGGTTTTGCTGGCCACACCGGACTTTAGGGTGAACGCTGACGCGCTCGCAACCCTGAATTTAAGTGAACATGCTGAGGGCAACCCACCAACGGGTTACGAACCTCGGCTCAGGACGGTCACTGAGGGGAGAATGAGACATTCAACGATTAGTGGGGAAGGTTTTATTGACCTAATCCTATCAGTTCGTATTATTTACATCGGCACCCGGGCCGGAACTGTCATGGGGGTCGGGAGGGCGACGGGGATCGCGGCGAGGTCCTCGACGGCGAGGACGGAACTGCGGTCTTGTGGAGTGTAAGAGTTTTCAACGATCTGTCAAATGCTCTGTGCTTTTATACCAAATCTGTAGGTCACGTCACAAATACCCTCACAAAATATTTAAGTTGTAACAATAGTGTAATGTTTCTCGGCAACATTTGATAGCGTCTGCGCGACGCCTAAATTCATTTATATCGCAGTAATCATAAAGAAAATTAAATGAACGCGTCTGAAATCCAGTTCCAACCAGTACTGGAATATTCCAGAGTATTCCAGACTAAAGTGAGCAAGGACGCCCTTCCCCTATCCTTTCACATTTTCTCCTCATTCGAGACTGGCTGCATTCAACGACTCTCGGGCTAAGCTCATTTGGGACACTTTTGCATTAAAATATAACACGAGTTTCTCGTAAAAACCTCGTAAGTGAAATATAAAATATTTTATAAGGAGCGCTGTAACTTGCGACAATTTAGAAACGCCGTCAAATTTTATGTTTGACGAGTCGAGCGGGGCGCGAGGAACGGTGTACGGTCGCCGATTCTATTTCCGCGGCGGGACGAGTGTTATTGTTTGAAAGTCGATGTCTTATTAGTCTGCGAAGTTTTGAAATTATAGACCTATGCTGTAGACATATTGGTCTAAAACAATGTGCCGGCAATGGCGGTCGTAGGGGGTAGGTCTCCCCTAGATCGGGGCAACCGCCCAGATCTACCGATCGTTCTTCTTATTACCCTCCTTTGGCAATCGGGTAGAAATTACTCGCAATAATATACATTTAGGAGCCTTGCATTAGTTAAGACCACTACTTTAGCGGCTAAACCGGGCAGCGTCTCACAGAAAACCTTGAGTTATTGCTTTTGCTTCCTAAAGATATCAACCTCCAAGTGTGGTAAAGCTATTAAATCAAAATAAATACTAACAAAGAGGTTTTCATTTAACCCTCATCAACGTCTGTGATTATCTATGACACTCGCACTCAAGGGTTGGTAGTTGGTACAATGTACACTAAAGAGATCCTTGATAGGCACCCGCACCGCCGCGCCGCGCCGCGCCGGTTCGTCCTTCATCACGCATAATACAAGTGTTCTATCTTAAACATGTAAATGAAAAACAAATCACAAAAAACTGTTCGTCATGAATAATATATTAATTGGTTTGGAAACGTTACGCCATTTATTATTTACATCGACAATGTGACAACATTTAATGTAGAATAATTTATACTGGTTTTATTTTGATTTATTAAAATGTCTGTTCGTTTAATACGTTTATAATAAATCACAGCATAATTTTAAGTTAGGGATAGAGATATTTGGAACCCTGTGGAAGATGTAGGCTATATTCATACCGAAATATAATTATGACCTGGCAAAAGCACAAGCAAAATATTTACACCCATATTGTTTTTGAGGTTATACTTCTTTTGGTGCGTTAGGGAAAAATGATGAGAGTAAATTTTTACGATGCGCGCGCACACCGTCACGAAAAACCGACACCCTGAAGTTAGCTATAGTCAACATTTTAGTTTTGAATTTTGAACGTAGAATAAGGCGAAAGATATTGAAGTTATACTTCTTTTGGCGCGTTATTTAATTTTCAATGTTATGATAAAGTGACATTACTTCATCTAATAGTAAGTGAAGAGAAGCCCAAAAACATGTCAACCGGCAAGAGGTAAACATGCCCGTATCCTCACAAATAATACTATAAAGACGCACAATGCGTATGACAATACAGGCGTTATTTTCACTATATACCTAATATGTATTGGAATGAATCTTGGTTAATAAATTAAATAGAATTTGAAAGACGTTACCCCCATTACATCTAATTCCCTTATAGGTATTATTTTAACCATGCTGTATATTTTTTGTTTTAGTTTGAGAAAATATTTTTTGTGCGGCCTAAGTTTGCCTAAATAGAGGCTTTTTCCTCGGCAATTTTGGAAATTAAATAGCCAATGTTTGTTCTTTTTATTAAGGACGGGATCTCTAGGGATTTTAAGTGAACTTCTAGGATTTTTCTGTATTAAGAATACTATTTTGAAATACCCAAAGATTTTTCCTCACATTATTTGGAATTTAGCTAAAGGTTCAGCTATTAGCCTTGAGTAAAATAAGGAATAAAATTCCTCTACTTTGTTTTACGCATGAAAATTTAACGCAATTCAAAATCAGAAATAGATTTTCCAACCGACTTCGTAGTCTTCATGGTGTACTTACTGACAAGCTCATTGTAAAAGAAAAAGTACTTTTTGGTGATAGGCAAGTATTTGTTTCTGGCCTGAGCGATGGTGACCACTTACCTTTAGAAAGTTTGTCGCTTGTCTACAAAAAAATCATGTGTTTTGAAGTTATACTTCTTTTGGCGCGTTAGGGAAAATGATGAGTAAATTTTTACGATGCGCGCGCACACCGTCACGAAAAACCGACACCCTGAAGTTAGCTATAGTCAACATTTTAGTTTTGAATTTTGAACGTAGAATAAGGTGAAAGATATTGAAGTTATATTTCTTCTGGCGCGTTATTTAAAAAGATTTTTATCTTGTTACGCCAAAGAAGTATAACTTCTAACGCGTGTACATAGGTACACACACACTTGTCTGTTTATTTGTTACTGCAAATCTCCAAAAGTAGTGAACGGATTTCGATGAAATTTGGCACACGAGTAAATCATGTCCTGGATTAACACATAGGCTACTTTTTGTCTCGGGAAATATAAAATAGGACTTATCCAGGAAAAACTTTTTCACACAGGCGGAGCCGCGAGAAAAAGATACTATTTAATAAGGTCCATCTCTGTGTCAAACGTGCACATCGATACATACTTCACATATTGTCTCGCTTAAATAAGAAAAAGGAAACCCTGTATTATATACTTCCTACTGTTGAGCACGGGCCTCCCCTACTGAAACAGTTAAGGCCTTAGTCCTCCTCGCTGGCCTAGTGTGGGTTGACAGATTTCATATACCTTCGAGTTTTATAGTATTCGTTTTTTGGGGAATTCTCAGGTACGTCGGTTTCCTCACGATGTTTTCCATCACTATTATAGTGAATGATAATTGACAAACAATACACACATAACTTTGAAAAGTTAGAGGTGTGTGCCTTGGGTTTTGAACCTGCGGACATCCATCTCGGCAGACCGTTCCATTCCCAACTAGGCTATCATGCACTTTGTTTATTGACCAAACACAAAAGCCTCACTCTAATCTAGGAGCATAGATTACAGTGTGACTTGTGTATTTGGTCGGCTTATGCATTTAATAATTTATGAGACAAATAGCGTTTATCAGCAATCGGTGAAATCGGCCCTAAATCTATATCACTACAAACTTTCACATGTATTATTACGATAAAACTCTACGGTCTAACTTTGTACGATACGTTACGTAATTCTTAATGAATGTAATCAAATCGCCATGTGTTGGACGCTATCCAGATTGCTTTGTTATATTATAATTTTCAACACGCCAGGGTTGTTGACCTGAGCAATTAGTCAGTCCGTGGAAACTGTAAACTTTCACATTGTTCGAAATTGGAAAAATAAATCTGCTCGTGAATATTACAAATATTATGTTTTTGTTTAATAACGAGTTTGAAGTTTATTATTTTAGGTTGATTAATCCGCAGTTTATGTCAGATCTTGTGTCAACTGTAATTATATTGTGTCTACAATCTCTTTGTCATCGTCTTGTCTAATGTGGGGACGGCGTAAACCGCGTTTTTATGCACAATAAAACCGATTTGACTTAGTTTTACGACGCTGACCTCCTCTGGGGGCTGCCGGATATCTCATTTACCATATCAGATGCTACAGCAAACTGCCTCACCTCGGTTTTTAAGATAGTTAACCCATGATGATAGAACCCATTGCTGTAGAGCAGCTATTTTGCAAGTGGCCACTTGACCACAGAAAATTAACTAAAACTAAATATTTTTAAGCTATTGCATAGCTTCTATCGCGGGCCTTGAGAGTGGAGACCGAATCCAGAAATTCCGTAACGAAAATAACCTCACATCTTTTTCATCTTACTAATCTGAACCTTAAATACAATGCGTAGAAGCTATAATTCTTGAAACGAGTATATTTTTATTTATTTTATTTATTAAAGTCATTAAAACCATTTCTTACTAATTTAATATGAACCTTAAATACTTTGCGTAGAAGCTATTTCCCCAGCGTTGGCACGGCACGAGTACAAAAGAATCGAACGTAACATTATTTTTTCAAATTTTGATTTATTCTACTTTGGTTGTGATGACCATTGCATTTCTGACATGTATCAATAACAAGACTAAACGCGCGTAGCTCGCGTTTAAAAATCTACTTTATGTGGTAAGCGTAAGATCGAATTTGTGTTTAGTCAATCAAAATTTGTGATAAAAAATGCTATGCAATAGCTTTACCGCGGCAGTCTCCGAGTGCCACACGTATTTTTTTTCCTAAGATCTCTTGAGCCGTATGCTTGTCCTGTAAGCTCAGCCTATAAGTATAATTACGTGTTTTTAATTTGTGATAATTATACTTAAATAATTTAATGAATTAACATACATTCAATTACATTTGTGGTTAGACCATAATATTACCCAAGACATCTTAGTGGCCCGTATAAAAATGGTTGAGTACGGATCCTACTAATATTATAAACGCGAAAGTTTGTAAGTATGGATGTATGGATGTTTGTTACTCTTTCACGAAAAAACTACTGAGCGGATTTCGATGAAATTTGGCACACGGGTAGATCATATCCTGGATTAACACATAGGCTACTTTTTATCCCGGGTAAAAATACTTTTATCCCGGAAAAGCATTTTAACGCGGGTGGAGCCGCGGGTAATAGCTAGTATACAAATATATTAACAGCCTTACCTCTTTCATTACATGTTCATGACATTTTGACTCGTTTTCTTTTGAGAATCTTTATGAGTCGCGTCATCAGTCAGTGTGCGTTTAATTCGGATCCCTCGCGTCGCTCCTTTATTTTTATCGTTGTTCGTGATTAGGGCCCTCGAACCGCTGTCACCGTCACTCGGTATTATTTCGGCGTAAGTGATAAGCTTTGCGGGGCTTTACAAGGGAATAGTGGATCTAAGGGTTTAGCTAACATTTTAATAATATATGATAATAATTGCCCTGTATATATTTTCCGACTGTTGGAAACGGATCTTCTCTTGTATTAAGAGGGATAGGCCTTCCTTTGTCTTAATTCTGCTGAATTCAAATATCTTTCTGCTACTGAGAGGATCTAGGCTTTGGTGGTATCTGGCCTAGTTGCAGATTTAATATACTTTCGAACTAAGTTACATTTTACTTACATGTAATTAGTCGTGAGGTTTTTTAGACCTCACTTAGCTTAATTATATTCACTGTAAATGATAAACAACTGAATCGTGATTGAACTATATCGTGGTATAATTATAATTGCATGTTGAAATTTCAAGGACAAGCGAGAATTTAAATTCTCATCTTTACTAATAAAAGTTTGGTTACATCGAATCGATATCCATAAATCGCTTTAGAGCGAAACGTTGCCCGCTTCCCGACCTAGGTCCTTTTTCGCTTATAATCCTGGCTAATCCGCTAGTATCTTAAAACTGGAGTTCCCATCTCGATAATACCGTCCATTCCGACGCAGCTGCCGCGGGATTACGTCTCGGCACCGCTACCTGCCATGATATATTGTGCAATTTCGTTTAACACCGTTCGCATTTTGACCCCATTTTGAATTATGACGATGTCATTTTTGGTTCGCTTTTAGTTTATTTTAATATTCCCGGATATTGGCCGTGGATGATCTGCTTATGCCGAAGGATGTAAACATAAAGATATTTTATGTTTATTATCTACCAGCAGCTACACAAGAAATTACGATATTTTAAATAGTATAAATATATTGTTTGTTCTTTAATATAATGTATTAAGTATGTGTGGATGTCATGAAGCCTAAGCTCCGCAGGGCCCTATAATCCTGTTGTTCAATATCCTGCGGAATTATGATACATCCCCAACACAAATGAACAGTGAAAACCCACACACACTCACGCCATTTATCCCCGAAGGGGTAGGCAGAGGCGCAACTAGTGCACCAATTTTTCGCCGTACGTATTCCGTGATGTGATAGGGGGCGAGTCTATCGTCATATCGGGCACAATTCCAGACTCCAGGTTGATACTGAGTAGAAAAATCCAATATCACTTTGCCCGACCCGTGGATTGAAACCGAGACCTCAGCACGCAGTCGTACCATAATACAACTACGCCACCGAGGCAGTCCATAAAACCCACAAACATATAATTTTAATGATTGGTCTAACACTTTAGTGAAGTACTCACTACCTCGCTTACTTCTAAAACTACAGATTTGCTATGTTTATTATATACCTATCTGCATTAATTTCATAAATGGTTTATCAAAGCAATACAACAATGAGGTTTTAACCACATTCAGTTTCGACGCAAACTCCAAACAATACTAGACATTTTCATTTGATAAGCGAACTGGCACTATAGCAATATGTCTAAGTTGCAGTAACTACGTTAGCAAACAACTCACGTGGCCTGGATATGCCAGTCGCTATATCGTAACTTCATAAATGGTACGGTAATAAGCTAATAGAAAAAACTCTTGTTTGGCATTATTGCTTGTTGCGAATTGGCTGTATGGTTTTGTTCCTTTACCGCCGAAACTTGTCAATTATGTACAAAGTATATAGTACACAATGAATAGGTTTTTATAGCATAGGCTGTCAGATGACCAAATGGGATTTATAGTAATCCTCACCATTCCTAAATCAGAATATTAGAAAAATCCTAAATGCGCTTAGAGGCATTAAATTCCTTAAAGGAAAATGAAAATGAAATGTATAGATCTCCAGAAACGTCAACTCACGTCGGTTTTTTGTGACACAATGGCTGTCGAGCCGTCTCTACATACAGGGTGGCTTTACCACATAAAAAATTACGTTTCGTTGTCATCCCTTTGGGTTCCTCTCACAAATAATACCCTGTTTATCTTTCTTACTATCAAAAACGTAGAATAGTATTAGCCTTTCGCCGTTCCTTTTGGGTTTTAGAAAAATACGAAACAGTTTTATAAT
Organism: Sphinx pinastri; assembly: GCA_947568825.1. Taxonomy (NCBI): domain Eukaryota; kingdom Metazoa; phylum Arthropoda; class Insecta; order Lepidoptera; family Sphingidae; genus Sphinx; species Sphinx pinastri. The sequence goes on from OX387617.1 coordinate 3,430,370, forward strand.
ATGTACAGTGAGCCACAAAAGTAGCTGAGCAAATTCAAAATCTCAAATCGCCATTTAACTTTTGTGTCCTTATCAACAATCGTTTTTTCATCGGTTAAATAAAATTCAAAAAATAATACCAGCCCTGTATTAAATACTGCCCACTGCTGAGCACGGGCCTCCTCTACAACTGAGAGGGGTTAGGCCTTAGTCCACCACGCTGGCCTAGTGCGGATTGGCAGACTTCACATACCCTCGAAATTCTTATCGAGAATTCTCAGGTATGTAGGTTTCCTCACGATGTTTTTCCTTCACCGTTAAAGCGAACGATAATTGATAAACAATACACACATAACTTCGAAAAATCAGAGGTGTGTGCCTTGGGTTTTGAACCGCCGGACATTGTCTCGGCAGACCGTTCCATTCCCAACTAGGCTATCGTCCACTTCAAAGGGTTTACTTTATTTTAGACAAAGCAAAAATAATATTTTGATTGAATTTAATGTGTAGAAGCTTTTAGAAGTTTTGAATTTGTTCAGCTACTTTTGTGGCTGACTGTACATTACTGGTAACAATTTGCATAGCGCATGCGCGGGCAGCATCTCTTACAGCGCGACTGCAAGTAATCCGCATATCCATACGAATACGCTTCACCGTTCTGGCGTAAGTAAATTCATTTCGTGCCCGAGACTTATTTTGGAGTCGAAACGCTTTAGCTATCGTTGCGTCGGTTGGAGATACATTTCGCTTATAAACTGGCTTTATTAAGTAAAGTTTTAAAAGCTAAAGAATCTTGGAGCAAATGCAGCAATATGAAAACTATGGACTAGACTTTCACGCTGATGGAGTCGCTATACAGGGTTATTTTGACATTTAAATGAAACCGTCTTTGCCTCTGCTAACATTATGCCAAAAATCATCCATGAAAAACGAATATTTTCACCAAAAATCTCGATTTCACTTTCCTGATTTTTGTATCATATTGTAGTTTAGTGCGAATATGGCGTGTGCATGACTGTTTTTCTGACTGAAAATCTAATGTTGCCGCTGCGACGAATCCTTTAAGAGTAGTGGTAGTGGCATAAGGCCGTGTAAACTTAAAAGTTACTTACTTTTATTGATTTTGTTCGAAACTTACACTTTTTTATTTTACATTTATGGTTAAAATAACTTTTTGGAAAGTGTTGTTTTCAAGAAGATAAGAATGTGGTTTCATTTAGTAACGCAATGTCAAAATGGCCCTGTATATATATATATATATCTATAAATTGCTGGTGACCGCTGGGAACATCAAAGTATCTTTGGTAGATTATATTTCGACCTATGCTCTTTACTTATAATCAGGTACAAAATAGCCCATGCAACTATACGCTACACTAGTCCATTTTCGTCACCTATCCTCCTCACCAAGAAAAAAAATCAGATATAAATATCAAATAAGAAAATAAAACAAAAAGATGAGACCTTCCCCTGCTTTCTTATGTAGATATTTCACTCTCAATTTTTCAATAATTTTACAAAGCAGTTTGTTAAACAAACATCGTAAATTGTGTTCAAGATGAATCCGAGAAGTAGTAAAATGAGCGGATAATGTGGAAGCTGTGCCGGCGAACGCATTGTGAATTTTTAAAGGGAAATTTTCTTATTAAGATCCACAGTTCCTGCCGATTGACTTGTTACGGCTTGTTGTTACGTGATTGTAAGCTTGTAAGCGAATTTATCACCTTTTATACGGGAAATTCTCTTTGTAGTATGTCTTCTAGAAAATGTTGACCAAGTGAAAGGGTGTTGTGTTGAAAGATAAAATCTGTGAGATTTCTCAATTACATTATATTTTGAAAATAATATATCATCAGGATAGAACAGAAAATGTAGATAGAGCAAAGTAAAGTAGAAAAACTAACCCATCACCATTTAAGATCATAATTTATTATAGCTTGAAAAAAAAGAGTATGTATAAGAGCATGACATAATAAAGAGTCCTAAAGCATATATTGCAATGAGCCGACCCGTTTGTGTCTTTGAGTAATGGTAAATAGTCAAAGGTTTGCGGCGAACGTCGTTAATCGCTTATCAACATTTAACTTATTAGTCGTCTTAGGTCAGTCGCAACCTTTAAAGACTGCAGAGGAACATCCCAAACTTATGAGCCATGGTATTTACAACTGGGATGAAGTTTTTAGGAGTGATCCTGGGAGATCTTCTTACGAAGGTACCTTTTTTCAAATCAGAAGTTTATCCGGTTTAATCTCAGGCCTTCCATTGTTATTCTGAAGTATAAACTAGTTGTATAAAGCATGTTCTTTTTTATTTATAAACGGCAAAAACACTGCATCTCTATGAATGGATCAATCCTTTATTATATACTGCCGTATTTTGGGTTCATTCGTCTCTACCTACCCCTATGGGATAGAGGCGTGATACTTTGTATGTACATATGTATATTGTATATAATATGTATTCTGGGCTCGGGTTTCCTGCTTTGTTTGCAGGGTTTAGCCCTGAGTCCATTTCGTTTTTCCAGCGCAGGTTTGCAGACTTCATTTTCGTCTAAAAAATGTGGACTAACGAGACGTCAACGAAAAAATATGTTGTCATCTGTAATACATATATTTATGTCATGTCGGCTTGGGGATTGCGTCTTGAAATTCCACTTAAAGTAATCTATATTCCAGGTAGGAGGGAACATGTGTGCCAGTAAATTTTGGACCGTAATAGCGAGCGACAATTCCCTAGTTCATAAGCATCCAAATTCTCCCTTGAGGCCTTTCCTTATTTGTGATTATCAAGAGGACTTAACTATAATCTACGTAGGTTCATGTATTTTGGGGGTAGGCTAATGAGGCATCGCGCAGGTGAGCTTGAATAATGTTACCTAGGTACATCCGAATGTATAGCCTTCAAAAGTGTATGGCGGAACTGTAAGATATACCTGGTATTATACTGATATTATAAATTCGCGAAAGTTTGTGACGGTATTTGGATGTTTGTTAGAAATAACGCAAAACGCTGAACGGATATGGATGTAATTTAACACACAGATAAATCATGTTTTGAATTAAAATACTTAATAAAGTTATTTAAATTAAAGGTACTTAATAATGCTATTATATCGAAAAAATGTACAGACTAGTCACCAAGTGAAGGCGTTCTGCGGTCGAAGTCGTGTGCAAAACCTAGTGCTTATAAATTGTCGCAAGGCTACCAACATAAACTGTAATAAAGTTTGGTTTTCTATCACCATACAGCAGTAATGGATTTATGATAACAATATCTAGATAATGTATATGTATTTATACAGGATTTAATACATATATTTATATTTGTGGTAATTTTTTTTCTTTTCATTTCACTGCAGTAGGTTTTTCTGCACAATAGTAGTTGTGTTTTAAGGGTGTTGGTGGGGCGAGGTTCTGCTGTTTATGATGTAGCTTGTGCCATTGGTATTTAGATTATAATATAAAAGATAATAATGAGCTAATATGAACTAAAATTGACTAATGAATAAATCATGCAGAGCTACGGGTAGATTGGAATGACCACAGTCTGACATTATTTGTGATTGAACTGGTGCGTATATAATTATTATTTCAATGGGCACAGATAAAAAATTATTGAGTGTCAATAAATATTTTTGAAAAAAATACATTCTAGAAACTGAAATTATAATCACTAGTATTGTTCTTTAATCTCTTCAAACGATAATCGTTTGAGACGTATAAATGCCCTTCTCAGGATGATAACTGAAACCATAGGTATATCGTATGCCATAATCATATTCTATGCTATAACGGCGTATTTCAAAGTTACAGTTCACAAAATAGCATCATAGGACACAAGTCACAGAATTACACCAAACATGACATAATAGATAGTTATTTGTTTACGTTTCACACAGCTAGTGAAAACACTTGACTAATATTCATACAACCATCTGTATCAATATAAGTATTAATTAAACGGGGACGTTAGCGTGGGAACGGTTCTGTGTAATCATTGCTAAATTAATATACATTCGCGCCATTATGTTCGGCAGGATATTTCAATTGTAGCGAAGTCATGCGGGCTAAGGGTAGATAGATCTGACTGAATCACTTACAAGGAATGAAATTAGTTTGTAACAATCGCTTGGGATCTATTGTAGGTTTTTATTTATTCTATTCTAAATTTTGGCAAAGGTTGAAGCGCATTATGCCATCTTTGATGATCGCAGAAAAAACGATAATTTAGTTCTACGATGTTCTTAATTTAAAATTAAATTTAATAAATGAGGACTTCGATGCCATTACTCAACGAAGTAATGCGTGTAATTTTAGGTGATATGGACTTCCTAATAATTTTAGGTAACAATAAAACAAGTCCCTACGCCACATAACTTCAATTCATAATCTGGTAATATACACTAATTTCAGGTACCGGGATCGCTTAAAATGAAGCCATAAAAGATCCATTGTTTTATTTACATTTTACACTATACAGTGTAGTTTATACGACTATTGAAATTGGACTAAATAACAAATTCAATTCGCTCATAAAATAATATCATTATAACTCTCTCTAATCTTAGACCATCTTTTGTTGCCCAATATTAAGTACTTATCGAAGTCATCTTCGCTTAAGTCTATTATTGAAATATCTAACCTATCCCAAAAACTATTTTCTCTCACAACAAAGGTTTGAAAGGGTTCCACCTAATCCTTTTAACCCTAAAAAGGTTCGAGCGTGTCGACATCGATCCTTTATCATGACAATCCTAGGTGATGTATCGGTGCATAGATTTTGAAATTTACCCGCCATCTTGTGATGGAAATTAATTACGCTCGGTGAATATTTTAATAAGTCATTTTAATTCATATCAATGATACATAAATTAGAACACCCGTGTGTTAAATTCTCCGAGTTAAATTATTTTGATGCCATAAAATAAGTACAAATAGAATTAAGTAATATCGGCACAAGCACATTTTCCCGCCTAAATTACGAAAAAAGCAGTGCCGAGCGGCCATATTGTGGCAGACATATTTTATACGGTACGCAGTTCATTATGCCGCGTTCACTCGTTATTGCATTGAAAGGGAGAAGACGAGAGGCCGCTGACAATTTAGCTGTTTTTAATTAAAATGAGAGGCGCGTGAGGTCCGCTCCTTCTTGTTCAAGGGAAAATACCCAGGAAATTAGATGCTTTTATATCCCACTGCGTACTTACACTGATTATTTTTATTTATTGTTTGTATGTCAACGAATTGTTTAAGCGTGACACAGGTCACAACTAGGACCTTTAAAAGTATTTTTAACCGACGAAAAAAGAAAACGAAACTCATAACTTTTTACAGAGTAGCCCGATTTTAATAATTCTTTTTTTATTGGATAGGGTATACCTCAAAATTGGTCCCATGTAAATTTGGAAAAAAGAATCTACCCTAAGGGTTGAAAAAAAGGGTGATTTATTTACTCACAGATTTTAATGCGGTGTAGTTGTGTATTAATAAAAAAATGAGCATGTAGTTTATAGCCACAACAAATTATAAAATAAATACTTTTAAACAAAAAACTTAAACCGCTTAAAAAACTGAAAACCAAAAAAATAATAAACATGTTTTATTTAACCTTAATAACTAAGTTCTTAAACTAATGTAAGTGTACTTTTTCAGTATTTTCGGCGGTTTAATTTTTTTGTTAAACGTTTCTGTAGGTACGCGTTATAAGGAATTATCTTTATTTGTAATCTGCCGTATAATAATTATAAAACGTCCAATAAATTATCACAAAGCTCGGCAGCGATATTGATGATTTATGTTTTGGGATGTATACCTCAATTCACAACACATTTTCCGTTGGAGTCATCGTAAAATTTGCGCGAACTAACTAAATAATAATCCCTTCCTAGCCGATTTCGGCCACGGCGGCCAATCTCAACGGAGATCAGCCAGGTGCGCAGGAGATATTATAGTGCACAAGTGTGTGCGCAATACACAAGTGCACTCACTATTCCTTCACTCTCATAGTCCGGTGAGACGGCAAGCCGACATGACCGGAGAGAGATCAGGCGCAGGACCAACGGCTTTACTTGCTTTCCGAGGCACGGGGGTATCACACCGCTAAATTTCTGACTCCGAGCTGCGACTGAGTAATTTTTAAGATGGAAAAACCCAGTCACAAGTTTTTTGGCCCGACCCAGGATTCGAACCCAGGACCTCAACGCGCAAATCGTACTCGTAACGCGTACGCAATACAACTACGCCACCGAGGCAGTCAAACTATTTTTTTTTCGCGGGGTAAAAACGCGTTATCGCTACCACCACTGGGGGGTGAGTGGAACGGTTATGTTGGTTTCACACAGTCTTACGGCCCAATGTCGACACTCGGGAGTATAGCATCATCCGAAAACTAACTAACTATGCTGTTGAATGTCTTTGGCGCGAACATTGCAAATGACAGTTATTTGAGGTTATTTTCGAGTGTATGTATGTTTGTATATTTTTTTTGGCACGCCCTACAGCCTAAACGGTTTGTCGCATTTTTATGTGAGTGGTATCATTAGATTCGTCTTAGTCGTGAGGGTGACACTGGGTACATCAAAATAAAAAAATAACAAAATTAAGGATTTTTGGCGGCAAAAAGTAATCTAAAAAAAGTTGTTTTCAAAATACATCGAGTGTGGTATCAAAATAAAGATTTAAAGATTTTTAACGGTGATTACGAATATATATACAACTTACATGTTTTATTGGAGTTTGGCATAGGAAATGCTAATAACATTTTCTAAGTAATAGAGTGGTCGAAGCGTGGAACAAGCTACCAGAAGATGTAGTGTCAGCTCAGAATACCAATACATTCAAGAACAGACTAGACAGATACATTTCAAATTTAACTGCTTGTCTGATAATAAATAAATAAATAATAAAGGTGCTTGAGAACTAAAAAGATGGAAACAAAATATATATTTAAGAAAAACAAAAAACCCGACTGGGTCAATATTTACCATCTTTATTAAATTCATTGAAAAATTGAAAAGATAGAAACAAGAATTTAATTTGAATATATTATTTTGGTTTTATTAATCCATTTCGTTTTCTTGGGATTGGTTGAGACGCCAACACGTCACTAACGTATTGGTGTCTCGATCAATTACTAGTACAAACATCAGAATCAAACGCCATCGTTTTTTTGCCACATTCTAAGGCAACTGATTTATTTTGTTTATGCAGTTTTACCAAAGAGGTTGCCTATATTCATAGACAATGAACATAGAGTTTTAATTTTCTGATATTATTTGAAAACTGGTAGTCGATCAATTACCGACCAAATCTTTACCGCGAGTCTCAGGTGCAAGTTAAAAGTATTTGCATTTAATCAACGGGCGAGTAGGCGAATACTTTTAGGGACCTTAAATAAATATGCAAAGTACTGCACCTGGGTCAGATAGTATCGGAAACTTATCAATTAAATTCTAATATATTCTAATGTCCTTTTATGGATTACGACCCCTAATTTTCTAATGGTTATTCATGTTTACACGCACGTTGGGATTTGTTAAAAGGGATCGTTTTTGGGTAAACGTTTTAGTTAGAAATCTTTTTGTTTAATCAATCAGATAAAGTTATGTATAAAGCGTAACGCTGCGCTATTTGAGACTATAAATGTATATGTGCTTTTGCCTGCAATTTCGCCTGCGTTTAAGTCCTATTCTGGGGTAAAATACATGTATTTTGGTACTCTGGGATAATATTGGTCACTATTAGTGAAAGAACTTTCACGGACCAATACTGTCCAAACTTTACAATAACTATTCATCATATATACTTTTTTAATCTTTGTTTAAGGAGTTTTGTCGTTTGTTACGACTATGTCGCTCCATCATATTTTTTTTATTTTTTTTTATTATAGCATTGAATGACGAGACGAGCATGCCGTTCGCCTGATGGTAAGCGATACGACCACCCATAAACAGTAGCAACACCATCCAGCACCTTGACTTACAAAGTATTAGAAAAGTTATCAACAATTTTATGTCTACATGTAAAAAAAAACATTATTTTTAAAGTCCTCCCAGAGAATGGGACACAACACAGCACACTCTTTATTAAAATCAGATCCACGGAGCCTTTTATATAAGAAAAATAGGATCCATTTCAGCCCACTCATCGTTCGGTCTCAAAACCCCGCATAAAACACAGACTCGTAATATCGGCAGATGATTATGCATAATTTATGCGTAGGGTCAAGTGGGCACATGGGCGAGGGGCCATGCTCAATGCCCACTAAATTGACGAATTCGCACCTTATGTCGGTTTGGGCAGTTTTTTCCCATTGTATCCTTATTTGCTTATCACCGAGCGAACAATGTGGGAATTAGAACGGTTATTTTTATGATGGTCGATATTCCCTAAAGTCTAAACCATATTGATTTATGTGTTTTTTGTGGGTAGCGGACTATGCTCTTGTTGTCTGTGCTGTTTTTTCAGATTACGCATCGATGTTTTATCTAGTATAGTTTAAACCTATTGTATAGAATTAAGCGCGAACTTAATGTAAGGCTAAAGTAATTAAAATAAATTTTATTACCTTAACACCGCACAAAATAACTTTGCGCCAAATGTATCTAAATATTATTTTAATTCAATATTTGATTAATCAATCATCAACTAGTATGTAACATCAAACATGTTTACATTATATAATCATCATCATCATCAGCCCGTTGCAGTCAATCCCTGGACATAGGCCTCTCCCAAGATACGTCACAGAGCCCAGTCTGCTGCTTTATGCATCCAGTCGTTGCCGGCCCTCTTGTGCAAGTCGTCCCGCCATCTCGCCAGAGGGCGTCCCACGCTACGTTTGCCAAGACGCGATCTTCACTTCAGAACACACTTACTCCAGCGGTTATCTGTTCTGCGACATATTATGTGGTCAGCCCATTGCCACTTCAACCTGCTAACTTTCAGAGCTATGTCGGTCACCTGGGTTCTCTGACGGATCGCTTCGTTTTATTTGTGTTTTATGTGCTCTATATATTATTTAGTTAGTATTTACTTAAATAAAGTTAACAGGACGATTTGTGGTTTTATATGCCCATCAACCTTCAAATTGGTGACGCCGGAAAATGCTGTCACAAGCACGGACATTTGAGTGTTTTTTCCATATATAAATTTTAATATTATGATTCAAAATGAAAAATAGTAATTTTGTTTTTGCTATAAAACTTAGGGCCGATATCACAACATGCTGATAAAGTCTCTGATAGTCTATTCGAAACTTATCCGCTATATAATTTACATGATTGGTTTCACATGTCCTTAATTAATATTATATCATCTGGCAGAAAGAATCACTAGTAATGTGTTAGATTTATTTTTAGATAACGTTATATGTCAGATTGTTATCTGTAACTTAACTCAAGAACCGGTGAAACTGGCCCTTAATAGAATATAGAGTAATGTAATGTACATTTCTAAAATATAAAATTTAAAACCCTCTTTTTACGTCCCACGAGTTTTTATAAAATTGGATGAATCCAGGATAATTAGGGCAGTTGGGAATTCTAGATTTATGGCGGGTCGTTACATCAACTGGTTAGCGCCAATGATCAAGATTATATTATCTGCTTAACACTAGGTTGACAAAAATTGTAACCAGAAGGTAATTATAATAAAAGATTTGAATCTAATATCCAACACAATCAGATGTAAAACACATTAAATGAAAAAAAAATGGCAACATACCTCCCCTTTTGGTTAACAAGCGAACAATTACATTTAATTTACGGACGCGTTTTTTTAAAGTGCCCCAGCATGGCGCGGATCAGACAGTTAACAAAAATAATCCCCCACGACATTTGTTAAAAATATTCGAGAGGGTATCATGCACGCTTCGAATTATTTGATTGTCGAAAGTGCCACTTGTCTGCCTGCACCATATTATACGAACACAAATTTTTAAACCCATTTTGAACTTTAATGTGAAAGGAATAAAAACTTTATTTTCTAAGTATTTCCACATTTAAATTGCAAAACAACTTTGTGATGTATTTATTTCGATGCGGGGCAATAAACTTTGTAATGTAAAATTGATTAACTATTCACGATTTGGTGCGGTTAGAAGCTTATGGCTCGGTTTGTGGGAGTCCATAAGGAGTATTATCCTCTACGTAATTATGCCTGCCTCGGTGGCGTAGTTGCATTACGGTACGACTGCAATGCTGAGGTCTCGGATTCGATCCCCGGGTCAGGCAGAGTGATATTGGATTTTTCTATTCAGTATCAGTACGGAGTCTGGAATTTGTGTCCGATATGGCAATAGGCTCCCCCCATATCACATCACAGGACGGAATATGCACGGCGATAAAAGGCGTGAGTGAGTGTGTGTCATTAATTATTTAAATTTAAAACTATAATATAATGATTATAAACGTAAGTGGAAAATACATTTCACGGTTTTCCCCTACGAACATAATTACTCTTGTAATATATACTTTGCAATTGATATTTATTTACACATTAAAGTAAACGCGAACTTCAGTGCGAAGCAAAATCTTTTTTTTATATTGGAAAATAAGTAATACCATAAGTAATTCATTCCCTTTTACTGACCACATTTAACAAATGGTCTGTTATTACATGAGCTGGTTAATATATCAATTTTATCACGCTGTAGATATAATTTTTTTAGCTAAAGTCCTAAATCTAAAAGCAAAACACTCCACTCTCAATAAAAGAAACAAAATATTGCCACAGCGTCAATAAAACCGGCAATATGGCCGAACTCTATATTTATCAAACCAATATACCAAATAAAGACATCAAATATTTTCCGACGTTAATCCTATATTCGGCCAAAAAACTCAGCGGGATGTTCATAATCACACCCCATGCACTTTGGCCTCTTGTTTTGTTTAAAAATAAAGAAATTAACCCTTCACCCTTCATTTCGCAACACATGGTTGTGTGAAACCGCGAATCATATATCTTCGGAACGGGTGACAGTGGGGTCATTCGGGTGACAGTGTCGAGTATTTTTCTCGTATTGTTTGAGTATTTTTTTATGGTTTGCGGCATTAGTCAGATCGTTAGGCGGCGATGTTGTCCGCATATGGTGTTTGTGTCATGTGGGCTTGATATAATTCTGATAGAGTCGTGTTTAGATTTGCTTTATGTCTATGAATTTGGTTTTTAGTTTTGATCTGTGACTGAATTTATGTAGCTGCTGTTTTATGGCTTTAGGTTTTGTTTAAAGAATGGCTGGAATCTCTAGCATAGCTACTATTTTTTATGCGGTGCGGCATAGTTACTACATAGTGCTTTACACATGATCAAGAGTAATGAAGTCTTAGAAAAGTCGACCAGTGAAGGACATTGTATTCCTCCATGATCAGAATAATTATGCCTGCAAAATTGCTTCTTATCTTTCCATGTTATAGAAAGGAGGGAACACATATTCTGGAAAATTGGCCGTATCGATCTTATTTAAATAATGCAACCAGTCTACTATGAGACTAACTCTATAATTGGACATGAGACTGAGGGCTTAAAGTACTGAAGTGACTAATCAACTCAGTACTAAATACTCTGTCGGAGATACCTGGTGAACTCGCGAACGTCGGTCAATCCATTGCCTGCTTTCGCTTCACGCTAAATTTGTAATTAAACTATCCAAAGTTTACTACAACTCAATATTCAAAGTCAGCGGTTGTTTTCAACTATGCGTTTAAACAAATATTTCAGAAAGTAAAGCCATTTGTACAGGATTCCATCGAGGAGATTGCTCGAGTATTGCCCCTGTAAAGGGTTTTAACGCGCGCCATTTTGAAGATAAGTGAAGTGAACGTGAGACGAGATTACCCTGATGGATTTGTGGAATAAACTTTATACCGCTTCTGTACATTATTTATGTACCGTTGAACAACGGTCTTACATTTTTCTTGCGAGAACTTGTGTATGCAAGTGTTTTTTTTAATTAATTTTGAGGTTGTAGCTCGATATTTTTATTTTTGTTGAGCTGATTTAATGAATATTTTTCTAGGTTGTCGGTCTTTAGTATCCATAATACAATATTCTGAATAGGTACAATCGTTTCACGCCTATCAACAAGAATATTTGGCAATAACTTTGTTCCAGTTCAAAGAAATCTGTAGCCATGAGAGTGTCTCATGCGGCAATTCAATGCTTTAAAGAAAATTTGTAATATAAAGTTCGGAGTGGGATGAGACACTTATTATTGTTAGTAAGCTTGAGCGTCTATCAGGCAAGCAATACGTACGTCTCCTCAGTTCTAAAAACTTAACATAATAACACTTTTCACAAACGATATGTACCTATACTTTATATTTATTGAATTAATAAACAACATAAAAGTTTTGGGTTTTTTCAAGTCATGTTATGCACATATTTTCAGGGCTGCTGCTTCTTATTTTTATATTCAGCCCGCCCATATCCCACAATCATATTTGGACAGCCGGATGACCGCCACGCGTCCTTTGATCCTTTAGTCCTTACAAGACCGTTAAAAGTAATCCCTTTTGTAGTCCCTTTGATATTAAATCTCTTTGCTTCATCAGTTGTGGTTTAAATAATTACACAGTAGTCATAAAATAATAAAATACAGTTGCGGGATTTGACTTTCTGACATATTCTTTGTGGAATAAAATCTATGTAGATATTTCACCTTTTTTGACGCCACTCTAAACATTGAATTCAAGAACACTGCGTTGTACTTCACTACACTCGTAAGTAAAACCAATATCTAAACCATACATACCATGCCATCAGTTTATACATTTTTCAGTCTATTTCGGTTAATCTCAAATAGCTAGTTAACTTTAAAAGCAGTAATTTAGAAGGAAAGAAAAATATTTATTTGTAATAAGCAAGAAAAGAGAAAGAAAAACAATTACAATGAGCGCTTAAATTAATTTGCTCGTCACAATAGTGAACCCAACTCAGCATAACCTGGTAGAAAACCAGCGCTGGGCTTCCGTTGGGCCGTTTTGTAATGTCACGCCAGAGGCATAAACATTATACCTTGCTAAGCTTAGAGTACTTTTCTCTTCGAATATAAGTATCAAGCAGCTAAAAACAAATGCATGCTGGTGAATTCAATTCAAGTCAATAAATAATTATGAGATAATTAGCAAGATTTACGTACACACTAAAATCAATTTTAAACATATGATTTCCTTACTCAACAATCTTTAATACCTCCGAAATCAAATCTCTGAATGTTTGTTCTTTTATTTACAGTTAATCGACTTAGTTTCCAACGTTCCTATTGAAGTCTTATATTCTTCGCCACAGAAACATTACGCTGAAGTGGGAAGTTGAAAGTGGTTCACCGCACCATTGCACAATAGCTATTGAGACCACGTGACATCTGAATGCCCCATTGAAGAACTTCAATCGTTGCCTATAATCACGTGTCATTTTCTACGTGTTGTATAGTGATAGACAACGGAGGAACTACCAAAAAGTGAATTCGAGTGGAGGACGTATACTCAACTCACGAAAAACACTGTGTTACGGAATAAAAAGAAACCTATACCTATTAATTTATAAAATGTGTAATCTTTATGTTAAAGTTATCTTTGTATTGGATTTTTCTATTCAGTATCAGCCCGGAGTCTGGAATTTGTGCCCGATATGGCGATAGGCTCGCCCCCTTTCACATCATGGGACGGAATACGCTTGGCGAAAAGTGGGTGCACTAGTTGCGCCTCTGCCTACCCCTTCGGGGATAAAAAGCGTGAGCATGCGTATTTATGTTAAAGGTCCGCTTTTTGTATGGGTGCTGGACCTCAAAGTGTAACTAGACTTAAACTTTAGGGATATTAAAGGGGCAAAATATGGAACTTGGATCCATTAAAAAAATATTTTTCGACCCCTCATAACTATTTTTTTTTAAACGTTCATATTAAGTGTAGTTTTTAAGCAAAACAAAACTACATACATCTCAAAATCGGAGGTCTTTAAAATTAAAAGATTTATTGTAAAAGGCTAGTTTTTATAAGCTTTATATAAACTGTCTTGGTTAGAATTTTAGGCCCGTTTTTGGCCATGTCCTTTCATCAAAATCTAATAGCTTGTTTCAAAAGTACCAAGTAAATTTTATTGGACAGTTATCGTATTAAACAGCTCATAGATAGTACTAATTTTATTACCATTGATTTGGGAGCGTAGATTAGAATGTTACTTATGTATTTGGTCGGCTTATGCATTCATGTGACATTTACTTAGAAGTTAGGTCCTTGATCTTCTAACAAACGTCTTACCATCTTCACAAACTGTCGCATTTATAATATTAGAAACAATATTATAATCTGTACATTTCTAAGATGATTTCTAAGACTGCCTCGGTGGCGTGGTTGTATTACGGTACGACTGAGATGCTGAGTTCTCGGGATCGATCTCCGGATCGGGCAAAGTGATATTAGGTTTTTCTACTCAGTATCAGCCTGGAGTCTGGAATTTTGCCCGATATGGCGATAGGCTCGCACCCTATCACATTATGGGACGGAATACGCACGGCAAAAAGTGGGTTGACTAGTTGCGCCTCTGCCTACCCCTTCGGGAATAAAGGGCGTGAGTGTGTGTGTGTGTGATTTCTAAGTTGTGATGAAAGTGTTCTGTGCGATGCTTACCTTTCTAATAATAATACAAAGGACAAGGCCTCCATCGATCGGACGAACCTTTTTCATAAAATACTCTTTGAAATATTCAAGTCTCAAGGTAATCGGTGGATGTGAAACTAATAAGACCCAGGATCTCCTGGGCAGATGAACTTTATTAGATTCTAAAAAGATTTCTCCGCACTGAAACTCGTGTCCGATATGGGAATAAGCCCTGTATCTTGTAATCCAAGATTTTCTAAGAATTGGCCGAATGGTTGACGAGAGCATATCTTAGATATGAGGATTTAAAAACGTGTTGATGCAATTCATTGCTACGATTTCAGTAAAAACAAGTTCTTTGTATTTTTGTATGTTTTCGGGCGACCAAATTAGAATATATAAATAATAATAAAAGTAGTCTTAAGGTCAAAAATAAGACTGGTAAACCATGAAACGCGTCATCTACTTTTGCAAAGACCATGTGCTGTATTCACTACGTATACAATATCATGAATACAAGACGTTCAAAAAAAGTCACGCTGTCAACTATGCTCCTAAGTCCCAAAAAATACTGCGAATATTATATGTCTAGTTCATAAATTGACAATTATTTCCTTGAATATTGGGACTGGTCCTTATTGTTATTGTGTTATGTTGTTCCAGTGTGAGTGTACCGGGATACGCTGGCAGTCTTTCAGCATCTCTTCCCGGTGGTGGGGCAGCGGCATGGGAGCGGCTAGGCACCGAGCTGGTGTTGTCTGGACTCGTGGCAGCTGCCTACTTCGCTGCTATGGAGCGTCGGTGGACAGGTTCCGCACCAGCTCTCCTCGGAGCAGCGTACTGCGCTGCAAGTTTTGTTTCTGTAAGTCATTGTGGACTACTGTCTGATTTAACACTCCAGTGCTTTTGGCTACTATTTGATAACAAATGAGTAGATGGATGTATTGATGCTTCCATGAAAACTAATATTTAAGAAGGCTTACAAGTAATTTATTTTTATTGTATAGCATGGCTATCTCGTGGTTAAAAATAATTAAGATTATAATCGATTCAACTACTGGCATAGTATTTCTTGCATTGAAACTTCTGCAACAATGTTCTAACACGCACATTCTATTTAATTAAGATTTATTTTATGAAGGCATTTATTTTATGAATGTAAACAGAAGTTAAATCATCTAACTCAAAATAAAAATCCTACAAAACATGTACGCAACACAGACACATAACAGAAGCAATTTATCGCAAAGTAAAATAACTTCCTCGTGAGTTGAATACGCTGATAGCTATTCTAAAAAGACAAATCTCGAGTCCTTTCATCGTCGGATCCTGCATTGTCGATCGAACGTGCTATTATGCGGGATGTACGGAGCTACCTGCCTTTTGTGAGATGACAGCTGCCAGACATCTGTCGGGCTTCGGAATAAAGCAAGGAATCGTGAAAAATTACCAACGAAACGCTTTACTACCTTTCGAGACAATGATTCGGCCTTCGAATTTTACTTTGGGTTTTTGACCAATCGGATATTAATGTTTCTAAAGTCGTGTTCGTTTTTGCTGATCATCTGGCAAAATTACGTGTTTTGAGCAAAAATTTCATATTGGGCAATCAGTGTTTCTGATATTGCTTAGTGTGAGGTTTGTACAAGCCACGACTGCTCATAAACAATACCAAATTACCTAGACCTTCGAATTACGAAGGACTGCATCAGGTGCCGCACTGATCACCCTGAGACATTATATCATTATAGACAGTCTTGTAATGCTCTGCAACCGTACTGGATATCGTTTAACGCGAATCATAGTATACACTACTGTTTGGCATCATATGGTTTCTTTAAAACAAAAAAAGAAATCGTTTTTGAAACTTACCGCAGTATAGAGGCACCCTTTAAATTTAATGATGTATCTAATACTTGCCTGAATATAAATTTACAGGCCATCTGCGAGGAGCAGGTCCCGCATAATTAAAAATGATTTCTACGAAAACGCTACACCTTATTATGAAAATGTGCTCCGAATAACACTCTAACCAAGTTTCCAAATAATTGGTGTGAATTTACGTTGAAAGCTTCGATTTACAACGTGAACAATGTTAATTTTAAACCCTTTTAGCGCATCTTATTCGCAACTTACAGCTGTATTGTAAATAGATTTTTTTACAGGGTAGAGTCGTATTATAACTAATTTTATCTTTCGTCACGTGGTAATTCTGTTTGTCGCTTAAAACTGATATGGTATGGTGGATTTGCTGTATCATTACGTATGTCGAGTGTAATTTCCGAAGGTCTAAGCGACGTCCATTCCTTAACAAATGATTCAATTCTGCTATTATGGATGTTCATTGGCATTAGAGATGACAGCATTAAGTGGTCCACTCGCACGTACTCGGATTATGCTATAAATAATGCTTGCGACTGTTATAGATGCCATCACTGAACCCGGCGCGTTCCCTCGGCCCTTCGTTCGTGCTGTCCCGATGGGAGAGCCACTGGGTGTGCTGGGTTGGCGGCCTCGGCGGTGGAGTGGCCAGTGCGCTCCTGCACGAGTGGGGCTCTCGACGTCGACGTGACTCGTCGTCACGAGCCTCGTCCCCGAGGGACCTGGACGAGCTGGACAAGCCGACGTTTCCTCCCTCGCATCACCATTACCGGCCGTCGTACTGCGCGGCGGCTCCAAGGCCTGATACGGCTGAACCACTCTACTCTGGCACTAAGTCGCTGTACTGCCGGTCACCGCCGCCCGCCCGGCATACTTTGCACAGGTAAGGTTTTAAATAATTGAAAAATGATGAAACATTCTTACTTAGGCGCGGCACAGACACTACAGTGAAACTAATAGTTGTTAAAGCAACTGTCACATATTATTTAAGTGTTTCTCAGCAACAATTTAACAACAACTGCAGATACAAAATAATAGTATGCATGGTGGGAAAGCTTTGTCCTTTGACGGCGTGAAGCTATAGATCGACATGATTTTTTGCATTGGTACATTGTGAGCCGTAGACTGTAGCTACCGACTACTTTTTATCTCGAGAATATTACGTTTTTTCTGGGATTTTGTTTCCGATAATCTTAGTACAATAACCGGAAGAACGCATCATGATCCTCACTAGTCATGGAGATATAAGCTCTAATCTAGTTATCTTCCAGTCTATCACTAGCTACCTAAGTGATGCCTACCCGCAGAAGGAAGCCAGAAAGAAAGATGTCATTCATTCCAACATTCAAGCTAACAAACAGTTGTATGTTTAAGGTCGCAGTCCGTGTACAGCAAGGGCAGCTCAGCAACGAGCGCGGCAACAGTCACAGTGGGCAGCGGCGGCGCGTCGGCGGGCGCGGCGCTCGTGCCGGCGCAGGCGCTCGTGCTGCGGCCGCCCGCGCCGCACGCGCACTCGCACGCGCTCGCGCACAACCAGAACGCGCAGAACTCACAGCGCGACCCGCCCTACGGCACTGCCAATGGAGTCAGGCCGGGACCGGCAGGTCAGTATGATTTTTTTTTATTCTTGTTTTTTGATGTAGGAGATTGATGTACGGTGTGTATGCATATTTTCAGCAAATACTGTACATACCTATAATAGGCATATGCATTAGATTTATTACCATTATAGATAATGTATTTTTAGAATGTAGTAATGTATGTGCTGTTGGTGTGTCATAATAAATAAATAAATACGTAATGAGTGCACTTCAACCAAAGTAGATACTGCTGGTGGGATACCTACTCGAATTATACCTTAATGGATCGTGAACAATGTTCACATAGTTGGAACGCTCCTTTGTCCACATTTTAGACTAGGCAGTCTACTAAATTCCCAGAATGACTTTGCCAATCCGTTTCTTTAAGTAATCCGTACTATTTAACATTTTCATTGACTCTATCATTTATCCTGGCTCACGAAATAATCGCAGCCCTATTCTCGTGAAATCAGGATCAGCTCTTGCAATTTAACAAAGACTTAATTGACATTGTATGAAATAATATTCAAGGCGCTGCAGTGAACGAGAGACGCGAGTCGGTGTACAGCGCGAGCGGGCGGCGCGGGGATGACAGTTCGTACAGCACGTACACGCGCTCGGGGCACACGCCGCTGGCGCCGCTCGCGCCGCCCTACCGCTCGCACGCATCGCACGCGCCGCACGCAGCGCACGCGCCGCACGTACCGCACGCCCCGCACGCCCCGCACGCGCACCACCCCGACCACTACTAGCGAAGACCGGAGCGGCACAACATCGCGCTGCTCTTTGATGTGTGAGCACGGGTTGTGTCGTCTCGTCTTCGACAAGCTCATAAGTGAACGAACGTTTGTGTTGAGTCACAAGAATGGACTGACAACCCTGTGTAGCGGACAGCGGTGTACGAAATCGCGATTTCACGGGAACGAATGGCTTTGTTCCCGAATAAACTTTTACTAACACTTGTAGTCGAATATGTAGTGGAATTGACGGTGAAATGATTTACCTACTTGTTATAATAGTTAACAAAATATCATGTTCCAAATTTGTACTTTTACAAAAGAAAAAAAGGTACAGAATAAACGATGGCTGAAGTACATTAATTGTACTTTATTATGTCAAAACTCTTATTAAACTATTAATCACTTGCATGTCTATTAATAATCATTATATGTAACGTTGAAATGATGCTAAAAAGATATTATCAGGATCACTATAACAAATAAGTGGTCACTTGCAAAAAAACTATCATGGATTTATGCAACGTTTACAATTAGGCAGTTATAACTAAAGTGTACTAACTTACCTGTTAACTAAACCTAATGAGTAATTTTCCTATTATAAACTAAACTTGCTACGATATCTTTAAGATATTTTTGCCTGATCGGTTTTAAGTAATGAATTTAGGCGTCGCCCATACGCCAAAATTGTTACCGATAAACACTACACTGGTATGAAATTGACAGTTGCTAAAGTTGCCAAAGCAATTGTCAATTTCGTAGTAAAAGGATGACTTTGCCACTATTAATAAATAATTTGAATAAATATCACAGGTTCCTGATATTTATACTGGACAGTGGCGTAGCATGGTATGGTACAGTTACGGGGGCGGCAAAATGCTTAAAATAAGACCTTTTGTGTCATATAGTAGTGGCTAGGGCGGGACCGCGTGACCTACTTGGATGATGAAATTACCTTAATTTTATTTTCGCCCGGTGCCTTGGGGCGGCCAGTTTTTGGCCGCCCCGGGCGGCAATAAACCACGCTACGCCACTGGAGAAATAAATAAGGCAACTACCTTAACCAATAAAACTCAGGTTTGGTAAATGGGTCAACATAGACCGAATATAGTCTATAGAGTAGTTTTTAAATAAATTAAAGTCGTCATAAATAATAACCGATTGTTCGATAGTTTTAAATATAAATAAACGTGGCATCTTTGATTAATTATATACCTAGATAGAGTGACGCGCTGCAATGAAACTAAAACAAACAGGCAACTTTTTTTAAGCTAGTGTGCGTGTGGTTTCTATTAAAACGGGTAGATAATTATATCCATGAAAAACAACAAAAATTAATTTGCTGGAACTCATTTAGAGGGGAACGGTTAGCCTCTATTTTTTTGGACGCGTTTGAAACGTTCAGTGTCTATCTAGGTATATAATTAATCAAAGCGTGGCGTAGTATATTTATTCGGATATGAACAGCATTCGTTGTTTAACGTTTAAATACGCATCTATATCTTCATCTAACTTTGTTATTAACTTATATAACCGAGTTTACATGTATTAAATTTTGAAATTAAACTATTAGAACGGATATTTTCGCGGTTTTTTATTTTATTTTCTCCCGAAGTTTCGAAGGCTTTGCAGCACTTCGTGGTCACCGGGCGGACTGAGGTGTAGGTGGTCCGAAAAGTTAGAGTTACAAAATAAAATGAAAAACCGCGATAAAATCCGTTATAATAGTTTAATTTCAATGTCTAACATTCGCGTAAACGTAAGGAATCATTATGTATTAAATCGTTAGTTTTAAGATGTTTATAGTATTGTAAATAAAATTTCTAATTGATATGATTAGATAGGTAATAAAAACATTTAATTTTATAAGGTGCTTGATACTGATAAGGTCCGAGTTAGTACTGGTATTAATGATACAAATTACTACAAAATTTATGAATATTTATGCAAATAGTAAATATTTACTCCATTAGCAATATAAAAGTGTTTGTTTTTATATCCGTTTATAAAAATAGATAGGTACCTTATTTATATCAAGTACCTCGAAAAGGTCCGAATGGGATAATCTTTTTTAGATTTTTGCATCGAATTTTGAATTCAGCTTTTGGCTTGTGGGTCAGATTTGACACATCAATATTAATTACAGCTGTTGAATAACGATTTAAACAAAAATATCGTCATGAATTCAACTTGATAACACGATTTCTAAACAAAATTGTATAAGATTTGAAATACTCAATAATGACAGTAAAAAATTAAAAAATGTAAAGTGTATTGATTTTTAGTTGTGTTAATAGAAGAAGTGTAAGTATTGTATAGTCATCGTAATTATTAATGTACAGTCAGCCACATAAGTTACTGAACAAATTCAACATTTCAAATCGCGTCTAAACTTTTACGTCAGTATCAACAACTGTTTCTTCTTCACTAAAATAAACTTCACAGGGTTAACTTTATTTTAGATAAAGAAAAAATAATATTTCGACTGGAATGAAGGTGCAGAAGCGTTTTGAAATTTTTAATTTGTTCAGCTACTTTTGTGGCTGACTGTACCTAATATTAATCAATTGAAATATTTTCTCAAATATAAATTCCATTTTATGATAATGCATTCTAAAACTGGTCTACCTTTATTCATATAAAGTTTAAACCTTCAAATTGCCGGATATTCCTTTAAAAACTTCTACTTAAGGCGCCTCGCAGACACTAAAAACTTGTTACACGTGAATCACGACGCAACTAATCAATAGTTGATTAGTTCAGTAATTAGTTGAAGCGATTGTCGAGTGTTAGGGCGGTATTAATAAATCAATCTTAAGTATGAGTTACATCTCAAGTAGACCCAATGTATGGAACTATTAATACATTATGTCAACTTGAGATGTAACTCAAACTTGAGATTGATTTATTAATACCGCCCTAAAGTTATCGAGTCAGTTAATCAAACTTTCAACAAGAAACATCTCTACTCCTATCGTTTGGCTAAGTGGACCAAATATTTGCCAAATATTACATTTACCTATTCAATGTTAATACTTCGTTGTATGTGCCATACTTCATCTTCCATTTAGACTTAAAGACGTAATCTTGTTTCAAATTAACATTTTCGAGTCTGTTGTGTATTTAAAACGGGATTTAGATGAGCGAGAAAACTTGCAGAAGCTATTTTCCACAAGCAATTTTTACTGTGCAAATGGTCACGGTAACCTGACTTGTGCAAATTTTGAAGCGTACGTATATAGAGCAGTGGAGTTTTGGCGGGAACTTGTAAGTGTCATGAGGTGCTCTTGTTTTAATTCATTATTTTGGTGATACTTAGTGTTATATTGCATAATTATGGTGGTATATTATCCAATATAGTTCTATTAAAGAGCTCAAATGAAGTGAATTGAAATAATTGTGCTAATCAAGTGTTTTTTTTGTTGCCGCCAAAACTCCTCGATAAAGTCTTGGTAAGGTAGCCACTGCTTTACTTCGACATACTACAGATAATAAAAAAAGACAACCCAAACTTGACATTGGCAAAATGTGAGGCGTGACGTGATTAGGGCGTCAAAGGTGGCAAAATGCGTGAATCTTATTTGAATGATGAAATTACCATTTATTGTCGCCGAGCGCCTCGAGGCGGCCAATTTTGGGTCCGCCACGGGCGGCAAGAACCCACGCTGCGTTACTGCGAGTTATTATAATGCCGCTAGTGTAAATGCATCTGGAAGTTCTTGCGCAATATATTGCTGCAAGAACTTGCTAGCTTAACTTTGCTTTAGATTTTATTTTTTGAACTAGGTGTTGCTAACGGCTCCAACCACGTGTAGGATGTTTTTCTCGGCATAAAAGTCCCAATGCGTACTTACCTTTATGTAAGTACGAACAATTCTTTGAATTATTCCAATGAGGTTGTTATTTTAAGCGTCCTAAAAAATTATAATTTGATTTATTGGTAGATATTTATCTACGTTTATGTTGATTCTTAAAAATGTCTAAATACATAAAAAATATTTTTGAACTTTCCAATTGAAAAACACGTGAAAAACAAGATTACGTCTAAGTACATGTAACAAATCTTTCCTATTGCTTAGATCAAGCTCAAAGACTTACTAGATTAAACTTGTAAATAATGTAGAATAGTTTTAAATGTTGAACGATGTTACTCATTTACTAAACGAAGGTGAAATATTAATGGCCATTGCAATATTTTTTTTATATTCATTATGTTAGCTTACTTTTCAATTCACTATTATAAATTTTCTTGAAACTAATGATCATGTTTTCTTGACAGTAAATGCCATCAATTAACGTTGAGATCATTGAATAACAATTCATTCCATTGTAGGTACGGCACTCTTCTTGTTAGGGCATAATTTCTAAACGATTTTGTCGTCGTTTATTTGGTTGTATTAGAAATTATTTTATAGAATAGCAAAATTAAGAAATAGTGAAAAAGTAGAAAACAACAATTTAAAATGCTAAAATTCACATTATATTATATTAATAATAAAACAGAGAACTACGCCATGCGCGAGCTCCGAGGAATCTTATGGATTGTTGTGTAGTGATTTTGTAGATATTACGGTATTGATGTAGGTAGGGTCACGCTCTGAAAGCCCGAAATACATTTATTAAGTCACTCTACGTAATTATTGTTCTAAACGTAATCCATTTTTAAAGCAATTTCAAATTTAATATTGCAGTTAATAATTCAAATATTCTATATGCTTATGTAAAATTCTGATGTATCGCAATGGACAATATTATTTTAAAAGTTTTGCCATGGCTGCTAAAATTTCACTTCTTTAATAAGTCGACAAATAACTTATTGTATTTATTAGACCACTTGCACAAACATATAAGCTGATTAAGAGAAGAATAAATCATGTAAAAAGTATAAAATAATAAAACAAGAAATTGGCATCAAAATTCATTTTCAATCCCTAATCTCGACTTACAATGATTGTGCAAGTGAAACTGACTCACAGTGGAATTTGTCTTGTATAAATATTTGGAATTGTATAAGTACAGAACGTTTTACCAATAAATATAATGATTTCTAGACAAAAAGTTTGATTTCTGTTGATTTTCTGAGATAAGTAGTAGTAGGTTTTTTTTATGGAATTGAATGACGAGACGAGTATGCCGTTCGCCTGATCGTAAGCGATACGACCACCCATAAACAGTAGCAACACCATCCAGCACCTTGAGTTACAAAGTACTGTGTGGCATTCCACTGCGCTCGTCATCCTGATGTATCCTGTATCCTGATCCTGACATAAGATGTTAAGTCTCACTATGTCCTGTAGTTACACTGGCTACAATGTCCTTCAAACCGAAACACAACAGTGCATGCACACTGCTGCTTGGCGGTAGAAATAGACATTGCGGTGGTACCCACCCAGACGGTCTCTTACATATGAGAGACCTACCACCTGTAAACATGGTGACGGCGAACATGCTCTAGATAACTACTTTTCTTGCCTGTTTCCCATTTTTAGCCCCGGCAGAAAAAGAGGCATGTTATAAGTTTAGGGTGTGTATCTGTGTATCTGTGCGTTTGTGTATCTGTGTATCTGTATGTCTGCCTGTGGCATAGTAGCCCTTAAACGAATGGACCGATTTTGATGCGGTTTTTTGTTTGAAAGCTGATGTCATCGAGATGGTTCTTAGCTATAATTTATGAAGATGCGTTCAGGCGTTTGAAGATTATCAGGTCATTTCCAATTGTCACAACTCCGATTGATTTAAAATTTGTTGTACATACTGTGATAATGGCAATATTTTTAAGACATGTTAACCTTGAGTTGATGCTGCAGCACCAAGTAGTCTGCGGGATACCCAACTCTTTGGCAACATATAGTAGATATAGCGTGTGTGGGCTCATAAGAATGGTCTCAATGAATTAAATAACCCCCGACACAAAAAACCTCTAAAAAGTAAAAAAAAGTTTGTTTGTCGTGTTAGTACTTATCTAGTAATATTTTGACCCAAGCGTCCTCTCGTCGGGGGACCGACCTCTGGACCAGGGACATGAAAATACTTCTTTAGCGGTTATTAGCGAAATAATTACACAATGGCATGAGTCATGAGTTGCAAAGAGCAACTTATCTTGCAATGCAGTCAGCAGTCAGTCAGTTATCTTACTAATATTATAAATGCGACAGTTTGTGCAAATGATTGGATGTTTGTTAGAAGTGACCTCAGAAACTACTGAACAGATTTGGATGAAATTTGGCAGACGGGTAGACCCTGACCAGGATTAACATATATGCTACTTTAACCCCCGTAATTTGCTCGCATGGGTTTTTTTTAATACATGGCGCTGGCTTCGAACACTACGGAGTTTTATGGGAAGGCTTTTCACGCGGGCGAAGCCGCGAGCAAGCAGTGACTAGGAGTAGGAGCACTAGTAGTGAGGGGCCGTTCATTACGTAAGCACCACAGGGGTTCCATGCTTTGCTTATCGATGACACGGGGAGGGGGGGGCCTCATTAGTGAAATATTACGTTAACTGCCTCGGTGGCGTAGTTGTATTACGGTATGACTGCAATGCTGAGGTCTTGGGTTCGAATCCCGGGTCGGGCAGTGATATTGGGTTTTTTAAAATTCAGTGTCAGCCCGGAGTCTGGAATTTGTGCCCGATATGGCGATAGGCTCGCCCCCTATCACATCATGGGACGGAATAACGGCGAAAAGTGGGTGCACTAGTTGCGCCTCTGCCTACCCCTTCGGGGATTAAAGGCGTGAGTGTATGTGTGTGTGATGTACGTTGGCAATATTTATTAATTTGATAATTAAATAACATTAAAGAAACTTGAACAGATTATGAAAATATTATACTTATGCTTATGTAAGCATAGGAGGAGGGGGGGGGAGGTCTGAAGGTCTGCTTAAGAATTGTTTAACCTTATCCCTTCCTCACCTTTCCTCAGCAGAACCACGCGTGCTGGCTTACGGAACCATAGCTTCGTGGTCTCCTCCATCCCGGCCCGTACCAAAAGGTTCGGAAATTCATACTTTTGCCGTACCATTAAGCTGTGGAACAGTTTGCCGGCACACGGGTTCCCTCCGTCTTACAACATGGGGTCCTTCAAGCGGAGCGTGAAGAAGCAATTAGCAGGCCGGCATAATTGTGTCGACCGTTAAGGGATAATCTTATCCCTTACCGGTTTTTTTTTTTTTTTTTTTTTTTTTTTTTTTTATGGTGTACTACATGGTGCAATACATCATTTCAATAACAATCTAGCCTTATGACTAATAAGTTATTCGAATTTAACCTAAACTTCTAATGAGACTATGACTAAGATTATGTCCAATAACACTTTTCTTATTGTCTCTATTAAGGGGAAGACACATTGTTCGCGTGTTCTTTTTAACTAGCACTCACTGCACTATATTGCATTAAATGTTCACTACACTAACTCGAAGGTTTTTGTCCTCTTAAGTCTTCTCACTAGGTCCGTGTTGTCGAGGAGCTGGATTGCCTCGACGTTCACATGATGATGAAGTCTATATTCATGAGCTTCGGCATATTTCTTTACAATATTCGTAACGAAGTCCACTTTAAGGTCCCGATGAAGATCTTCATTTCTTACGTACCAAGGGGCATTTGCAATACCCCGAAGAACTTTGTTTTGGAAACGCTGTATTATTTGTATATTGCTTTGTTTGGTACAACCCCACAACTGTATACCATAAGTCCATACTGGCATTAGGACTTGTTTATACAAAAGTACTTTGTTGTGTACTGACAACGAAGAGTGTTTACCAAGAAGCCAATACATCTTTCTGTAGCGGATTTCCAATTCATCGCGTTTCTTTTTGACATGTGCCTTCCAGCGAAGCTTTGCGTCAAGAGTCATGCCTAAATATTTGGCTGTATTTTCATATGGTATGTTTTTACCGTTTATGTACACCGGCTGATAATTCGGCCTTTTGTTGGTGAAGTCTATATGACTTGATTTTGATTCATTAATCTTTAGACGCCATTTTTCAGTCCAGTTGGAGATGGTGTTTACGGCTGTTTGGACCTTATCCACTGCTTCTTCGTGAGTCGAACCTATAGCTATAATTGCTGTGTCGTCTGCAAAGGTTGCAATGGTATGGTTTTCCATTTTAGGAATATCACTGGTGTATAATAAGTACAGGACCGGACCTAATACACTTCCCTGTGGTACTCCAGCTTCTATATGCTTAATTTCTGAATACGAATCTTCATGTTTTATACGAAACATTCTTTCAGAAATATAAGATTCCAAAATTTCTGAAAATTGCTTTGGCAGCATTTTCCTTAGTTTGTACGTGAGGCCGTGGTGCCATACTTTATCAAATGCTTGTGCCACGTCTAGAAACACCGTTGAGCAAACTTTTTTCTCTTCTAAAGCCTTTTCTATAATATTAGTTATCCGGTGTACTTGGTCTATTGTAGAATGTTTTTCCCTAAAGCCGAATTGGAAATCGGGGATTAAGTTCCGTTCTTCTATAACAGGTTTAAGCCTTTTCAAGAAAAGTTTTTCAAATAGTTTAGCCATTATTGGCAACAAGGAGATTGGTCGGTAGGATTTTACCTCATGAGGAGGTTTACCAGGCTTAAGTATCATTATCACTTCTGCAAATTTCCATAAGTCAGGCACATATTTTAGTCTAAATGAGGCATTTATAAGAGTAGTTAGTTTGACGACTGCTTTGCGAGGTAAATTAAGCAGAACTTCTCCTGTAATCAGGTCATAGCCAGGAGATTTCTTTTGTTTAATTTTTTTTATTTCACATATCACTTCTTTAGGAGTAACAAGTCTTATTGCTTGATTGTCTTGTGATATTATATTATCTAGGTCGAAGTTCAGTATAGTAGCTTCATTTGGTTTGAAAATATGCTCCAGATGGTTTGCAAATATATTTGCCTTTTGTTCGTTGTTTATGGCCCAGCGTCCATTAGGTGTTTTGATCGGAGGGACCTGCTTAATTGGTTTTTTAATATTTCTTGTAGTTTTCCACAGCGAATAGTCTGACGTACGGTTGTTAGTAAGTCCACGCAGGTATGTATTCATCGATTCATCTTTAAAACTTTTTATTTCTCTTCTCAATTTTTTTGTGAGTGTGTTAAGAATTTGTTTGGCTCGTGGGGACCTATTTCTTTGCCACTGTTTTCTTTGTTTTCTTTTTTCTGTTATAAGATTCCTGATTTCTATTGGGTAAGAGGTTCCTCTAAATCTTATTTTTAACTCAGGTGTGTTTCGCCAGGCACACTGTTGAATGTTCACGATAAACTGTCTCAAGTCGTGTTCCAGTTGCTCCGAGTTTTTCAGGGGAACCTTGAGGTCAATAACGGATTCCAAATCAAGCTTGAAGCTTTCCCAGTCTGTTAATTTATTTGTCAGTGCGAGATATTTGTCTTTCCGCAGGATTTGGTCGGATATAATAAGAATGATTGGTGAATGGTCAGAACTCATGTCGTAGCCCTCCTCAATATGAATAGAGTCCAGGGAGATATTTTTCAATATGAAAAAGTCTATAAGATCTGGAATCTTCTGAGTATCTGTAGGCCAATAAGTTGGCTTGCCTGTAGATATTACGTCACATTTGACTTCCCTAGCAGCTGATAGTAGCTCTCTACCTTTGGCTGTCGTAAGTCTAGATCCCCAAAAGGTATTTTTTGCATTAAAGTCACCACCGAGTATGAACCTATTTCCTAGTTGTTCAAAGACATTTTTATACCGCTCTGCCTTTAACGAATATCTAGGCGGAGAGTATATAGCTGATATAGTAACAGGATAGCGTTTTGTATGTATACACACGGCCACAGCTTGTATATCTTGCTCCTCTATCTTTAGTTCCTCGTAGTGGCAGATGTTCTCCTTTATTATGAGGGCACTTCCACCCCTGGGAGTATTATCAGGATGCAAGGCATGGTAAACTTTGTATCCTTTTATTTTAATAATTGTTTCCCTGGTACAATGTGACTCTGATATGAGGCAGACATCGATTTGTTCTGTAGTTAGGACAACTTCTATTTCATTTAGATGTTGAAGAAGC
This sequence comes from Sphinx pinastri, assembly GCA_947568825.1. Lineage (NCBI taxonomy): Eukaryota > Metazoa > Arthropoda > Insecta > Lepidoptera > Sphingidae > Sphinx > Sphinx pinastri. The sequence continues at coordinate 3,459,169 of OX387617.1, forward strand.
CCATTAGCATTCCACGCCATGATTTTGTGGATCATTGTTTTGTATGTGGTAAGATAGCGGTCTTGGTGCTATGTTCCAGTTTTTTCAATCGATTATCGAATAGGGTCATAAAATTTAAAATTTTGTTGATTTTCTCTTCCATACTGTTAGTTTGAGGTTGTGGTTGCGACTGCGGCTGTGGCTGTGACTGGACTTGTGGGTGTACTTGCGACTGCCCCGCTTTGGCCATTTGTGAATACGTCACATCTTTTTTGACACTTTGAGTATCTATTTTTTTATTTCTGCTTGTAGCAGGAGCTCGCACAGCGTTTGTACTTTTATTCATCGATTTCTTTTTGATATTTTGTAGTTCTTTGGCTACTATGCACCCTCGGTAATTAGCGGGGTGAGGTTCACCACAATGAACACATTTTGGCTTTGCATCCGCTGGCTTTGGACAGTCACGAGTAAGGTGCTTACCCGTACATTTGACACATCTGGGGTCCTTACAGCAGTATTTTTGGGTGTGGCCATACGCTTGACACTTTTTACACTGTGGAATCAGTTTAGATGTTTTTATAGGCTGTATTTCCACTTTGCAGCCCAGTATTGAGCTGATTTTATAAATGTTGCTTGCATCTTCTTCTTTTTGAAACGAGAGCATAAACATGTTAAGGGGTTCCTTAGTCCTCCAGCTTAATTTGTTCACCGCTTCTATGATTTTGTAGCCTTTATATTTAAGGTCTTCAATAATTCTCTCAGGCACATACGAGTGGTGAAGCAACCTTACCGGTTGACAGTTTTTTTGGACTTCACTTCGCTTAACATCAGGCGCGGTGAAGTCACTTTGCCGAGCTAAGTTAAAAAAAAAAAACTTACTTACAAGGGGGACGCGGGGCTTAAGAAATACTATTATTCTACTGACGACATACTTGAATGGCCCGGACTACGGAAAGCTTGTTGTTTACTTCACACGATGGTTGACGCATATAGGTATTTGTAACATACATTATATCACATAAACCACATTACCACATTGCTTGCATTTTCATATTACGAAGTGTAACAGATAAATAACAATACATGAAACCAATACGAACCTCCTATATAATAAAATTCCTAACACTATATGACCGCTGGCCCTTGAAGCATGTTTTAATCAATAGTTCCTTAATCCTTACATGGACTGCGCTGCATTTCTTTCCCTGAATAAAAAAATATCCTCTACGTGGATGAACACGGAATGACGGTTTGTATCCTAAGATCGTTATTTACGAAGTTAGAAATATGAAAAATCATGAGTAGGCTTCTGTTTTCAGATGCAACGTTTCTAGGCATCACGGTTCAAATGGAAGGCGTTAGTTTCTGAACGTGAATGTGAATTAGAAATATGCTCAGAACAATAGTTGCTTTAGTTATTGTTCTGAGGAAATATGCAACTTGATAATTAGGCTTTTGTTTTTATACAATACTAGACTTCTGCTCGCGGCTCCGCCCGCGTGAAAAAGATTTTCCGGGTTAAAAATATTTTCGCGGGATAAAAAGTAGCCTATAGCACTCAGGAGTAATGTAGCTTCCTATTAGTGAAAGAATTTTCATAACTAAAACTATACGCCAACAAAAATGCTAAATGACAGAGTATGCCTCAAAAGAAATTCGTAAAAATGCTGGCAACGTGTGGTTACCTCCATACTAGCTACTAGTTTGACCTATCTTATTATTACGTATGAATATGACCTTTAAATATAATCGGTTTTCGCTTCATACTCCAAACCTAACTTAGGAAGTCAGAAATAGCTATGTGATAAAATTCTCGTAATAAATAAGGTTATATATATTAGGGTCATTCGGCCTAAAAGTACGCACTTTTTTTTCTATCGTCTACACAGTCAAAAATATAGTGTCTAGGAAAACATTTTAACACTCTATGTAAAGTAAATTTATTCTACTTTTATTATTTAATGAGTTTTTGTACATTACTTCATTGTTTTTTTTGGAATACATGTTTAAGTGCATCGGGGGAAATTCGTACTATTGACCCGTTATGTGGGTAAAACTACGCAGAGTGTTTATGGAGAATATTTTTTTCTGTATAAGGTCTAAAAATCTTTACAAATAATATTCGCCTTAATTGCAGCTTAAAGAAGAAAAAACCGTGCGATCATTGTAATGAAGTTATAACAGGGTGCGTACTTTTAACTTCGTACTCTTGCCCAAACAGGGAATATTTTAAACATTCACACGTTAGTTGAGACGCATTTATTTTCTAGGACAGAATTAGTAACTAAAATAAATACTATAATAATCATGTAAACTTAACATAATTAACGGACTTTTGTAAACTGATGCACCGTCTAGCCAGACACTTTTTTCCCAGCACAAAATGTTGGTAACTAATCAACAAAATCACGTTGATCACCGTTTTTCGCTAAACAAGTGAGGCTTGGCAAAATAGCTTGTGGCCCTGACATCGTCCCTGACGCGCCCCTGATCTAGCCGAAAAAGTGTCTGAGCCCACTCAATAGGTTCCGAGATATTGACCATGCGAACTTTTACCCACTGCGTGCTGTTGCCCCGAATGACCCTATGTATATTTCGGATGAGAATCGAACACTGAATACCCTCATTAAACAAGATCCTCAAATCACCTTACATACTATATTAAAAGTACCTAAATGATAATGTAATGGAATGCAATCAGCCCTGTATTATATACTGCCCACTGCTGAGCACGGGCCTCCTCTACTACTGAGAGGGGTTAGGCCTTAGTCCACCACGCTGCCCTAGTACGTGTTAACAGACTTCACATACCCTCGAAATTCTTATGGAGAATTCTCAGGTATGTAGGTATTCTCACGATTTTTTCCTTCACCGTTAAAGCGAACGATAATTAATAAACAATACACACGTAACTTCCAAAGTCAAAGGTGTGCCTTGGGTATTGAACCTCCGGACATTGTCTCGGCAAACCGTTCCATTCCCAACTAGGCTATCGTTTACTTTTAATTTCTTTTAATGATAACAATGTTTGATCATACATTTCCTAAATAAAAGATTCCTAAATATAAGATATATCGTAGGTTTTGAAGTTATAATACGAAATTAAGAGTTGGTTCAAATATGTTGCCGTGAACCAGATAGGAAAATTCTTCCGCGCCTCGGCTAGTATTATAATCTATTAGCTTTTTCATGGCTCCACCCGCGTGAAAAAAAAATTCCTCGATAAAAGTCCCGCTATATATTTTCCCAGAGTCTCAAACTATCAACCGTGGAATGGTAACAGACAGAGTTACTTCCGGATTTATAATTTAAAGATAATTTATTTAAATTCATAGATTAGTGCTACTCGTGCGAAGCCGAGGCAGGTCGTTAGTCTTACATACAATAAATATTTGAAAAATCATGAATAGTTTTATTGTTTTGAGCTTATTAGATCCGCATTGAATGACACAACACAATCCAAAGGGCTTTGTAGTTCACACTTAACATTGATAATAAAATTTTATGTTTATTATTTTATTTCATATGATCCGTTTAATTACGTGCTTCTGTTGATCTCTCGAACGACGTAGTAGCGATTCTCGATACTCTGAAATAAAAAAAACAATAAGCTAATATTTTATTATGCTTACGGAATACGCGCGGCGAAAAGTGGGTGCACTAGTTGCGCCCCTGCCTACCCCTTCGGGGATAAAGGGCGTGAGTGTGTATGTGGATGTATGTGTGCTTATTATACTTATGGTCTACGTACTACTTATGTGTGAATGTGATCATTACATAGTTGTTTTCGTTGTTTACTTAGGTTTTGTCTATGTTTAGATAGTATAGAAGTATTGAAACACAAACGAATTAGGTACAGCTGGCTTACACGTTATACACAACCAGCATATGAAGAATACTGAGAAAAAATAAACTACAACCTATATAATCGATAAGCCTATAAATAGATGAATTTCAGAAAATGTAGAGGGTTTTATATTTATTTTTAATATTATTACTTACAAAAAAGATCGTCTACCTTTTTAACTTTGAAATTGTACCGGTACAAAATTGTGTTAAAATCAATTACCCTTTTGCTTCACCGTAGTCGGGTAAATAGGAAATATAGTGCAAAACAAGATAACACACCCTCACTAAGTCATCTGCGTAAATATCTGCGTAGTAGGTGGAAGGTATGTTCCTCCTGCGCTTGAACGCCGCGACGGCTCTGTTTTTAGCTCTGTCATATTCATTGTGGAATTCATAGGTTCCGAGCGGGGGGTCCCTGGCCAGCAGACGCTCCACCTCCCCCATAAAACCTAGCTTCGCGTCCGCCACGAACAGTCTGTTGTGCTGGTTGTTCAGAGTCTGCAGCTCGTCCAATCGCGGCAGGAAGCTCTGTAAAATTACATGTCAAAATGGCGGATAAATATAAGATACTAGCTTTTGCGCGCGGCTCCGCCCGCGTGGAAAAGTTTTTCCGGGATAAAAGTGGCCTATAGCACTCAGGAGTAATGTAGCTTCCTATTAGTGAAAGAATTTTCAAACAAACAAACAAACAAACTCTTCAGCTTTATAATATTAAGTATAGATAAGTATAGATTTATTGCCGATTTTATGGATAATTCGTTTGTTTTTTTGGGTTATATCCCAGCTTTTTACTACGCTGTATTGCGACACGTCGTCGGTTTTGTGATCAGTTTATTTTACAATATGCATTGTCTGATTGGCAAACCATAATGTTTGTAATATCTCAACGGTACTTGATTGTAAAACCAGCAGTTAGGTAAGTAATATAAGAAAACAGACGAGATAGCTTGTAAAATGACTGATCCAAAGGTGTAATGATACGGCGAAACATGTCAAACGACTACTGAGGTGAATAAAAAGATTGGTAAATATCGTTTACAATAGATTTTCCTTTCAATAGCAGCAAAGGCAGAACACGTGGCCTCTACCTCAAGTAATTTTGTTCTATCGACGTCGGGTATGCCGGGGTACTGTTTTCTTTTGGCGTCAAAGACTCTGAGAGCCGTAGCCACCGCGTCGTTATGTATGGTCTGCAGGTCGGCCGGGTGCACGCACAGCAACTCAGCGCCGTGCACTTTCCGCACCGACGCCTCGTACGCATCCTTGGCTTCTCCGACTGCCTTCGTAAGATTCCCTTCGTTTATCAGCGAGTATTGCGGCAGTTTAGCTTCTAGTTCCTACAATGTTCAAACAGTAGAATATAAGCAGATACAATTATTACTGTGAGCTGATTTAAATGAAACGACTACACACCAAAATTTAATTTTGACTCTCATTCATTGTCATCATCACAAGCCACATGACGTCCACTGCTGAACATAGGCCTCCCCTAAAGATTACAGATGGACCCGCCAAAAGCAGTCTGCATCCTGCTGTCTCTCATTGACAGCTGTTAATTCATAGCATAGTCTATTGAAGTAGGACATTTGGTGGGTAAACTGGTTGAATATCTAATCACGGTGCAACTAATATTGATTCACTTGATTGACAGTGGCGGCATAGCATGGGTTGGCACCCGGGGCGGTTGTCCATCTAGCCCCCCCATACAAGTGAGTTGAAGTTGTCACCCTCTGGTACCCAGGGCGCACCGCCTCCCCCCCCTTACGCCGCTAGTATTGACGAGAAATGATTATGCTTTTCCAGCAGGTTTAATAATGCCGGCATGTTATAGTCGTAAACGCACCTGAGTCAACTGCGCCAAGGATTCGTCCGCGTCCTTGGGGGAGGCCATCTTGTTCTTGTCGGTGAAAGCGGCGCGGGCGGCTTGTAGGGCAGCCGCGTGCTCCCGCTGCAACGCCAGGTGCGGCAAGCTCAGGCCCGCGGTGACCCGCGCTATTCTCGTCTCATACAGCTCCCGAGCCTCCTGCATCGCCGCCAGTAGCGCTGCCTCTGCTGTCGCCTGATCGATACACCAATATATACTTCACTCATATTATTAAGCATACGACGCGCTGACTGAGACAAGTCTTTTCTAACTATGTTAACACGTTTCTTGTCACACCTTAAAAAAAGTAAGGTGTATTTAAAGATCTGGCGTTTTATAAGATGTGCCTATTGACGCCAATTGGGAAATCAATAAAGAAGCAAGTGTGCTACCCACTAGTAACCAATCTACTAACATCAATACATATAATGCTACTGGAGCCTGGGTACGTAACAAAACTAAAAGAAAGAAACTAATTTCTTTCTTTTAGTTTTGTGGTGATTGGCTTGTGTGTCTTGTTTGGAATATTCCCATCTACATGCCGCAACTTACTGTTGCGCCAGAAACTTCAACAACTGTCAGTTTCATTAAAATGTATCTCAGGAACAAGTCGTTAGCATGTGCCCAACGCCTAAGGTAGCATCTTACCTTCATAATGCTTTCTATTGGCGGCAACGTATTGCTGTTGAATATGGTCATGTAAGTTTTGAAGTAAGTGAAGAGATCTCTGGCAGTCACCCTCTCGCCGTTGATTAACTTGGGCGTTAGGTTAGCTGGGGCAAATATTGAAGGCACTAGTTCCTTTAACGCCTTTTTATATTCTTCATCGAGTCCTGGAATAATTTATTTACAATTATAAGCTCTCACATGCACATTTCATCTGATCTTCACTAATTACAAAATTCCAGAATAGTAAGAATAAAAATGTAATAAACGTACTTAAGGCATACAAATTGACACTAAAATATATTATGAAAGAAGCTAATGCTTCTGTGTGTTCTTTTCCGGGATAAGAGCTGCATTATGTGTTAATCCAGAATTTCATTTCAAATCATTCAGAGGTTTCTATATTAATTATTTCTAACAAAGATCTAAACATCTTCAAAATTTTTCGCAATTATCTGGAGATACACTTAAAGCCAAATTGCGCTTGAAAATAAGTACTCACTGGATATCTCTCCGGCGAAATTCTTCTTGCGCACTTCGAATCCTGGATGCGGCATCAGGAAGCACGTGACCCTCTCGAAACAGGAGCGGATGTGCTGTCGCAGCTCGCTCAGCTCTGTGGCCATCCCCTCAGTAATCTGCACACAGGATTACCATGATATTATCTGCTATCTGCTAACCGTGATATCACTTCATCTTACGGGCTGGTCTGGCCCCTATGTATATATTTATGGTATAAAAAGTAGCCTATATATGAATCCAGTACGCAGTATAGTATATCCCGGTGCTAAATCAAATCCAAAATCCAAATCCACATTATTGTGTTTACTTGTAATAGACGTCTTAACAAACTTTTGTTTAATAATATCACACAAACTCACGCCTTTTATCCCCGAAGGGGTAGGCAGAGGAACAACTAGTGCATCCACTTTTCGCCGTTATTCCGTCCCATAATGTGATAGGGCTTTGTTTAATATTATTTATCAAGAAAATAAGATTATTCAGCAAAAACTTACTTCTAGTCTTTTCGCTAACAGCTCCTCGCCACCGCTCTGTCCATAGGCATAATCGTACTCGTATTGCCAATCTCTTATGAGGAACTCCAACATTTGGAACGGCTTCTTTCCATTCTCCTTCTTCAACTGTTTTCCGTATTCTGTAAACAACTATAATCGATCGTAGTAAGCGTGGTTTTACATAAGTAATAACATATGGTATCATTCAGAGACGTCACCTGCAAATGCTGCAAGTCGTCCTCCTTGATGTTTTCCTTAAGGTTGTATATCTGCACGGAGCTGAGTAGCGTGGAGAGCGCGAAGATGGTGGAACAGTCGCGCACCGTGCTGCTACTGTCAAACGTGCCCTGCGTGTCCATCAGCAACACCGCCACCTGAAACCAAACGTGAAGTTTGTCATCATAGATCTATAAAGCAATTCATATATTATATGTATGTACATAAAAACAACTAGACCTTATCGCCTGATGGTAGAGTGGCGAAGATAGGCTCCGACCACATCAGGATGCCAGTGGTGTGTCGGTCCGAGCCGCCTCGCCAGCTGAATCCTGTTAATGGTTCCTCACCGACGCCAAGCCAGTCGCCATTCTCATTCCGACTTTGCTCCTGCAATATCACACACAATGCTAATGAGATAAACTAGGCAGGTAAAGAAGTGATAACAGTTCCGTTCGTTCGGTAAAGCAAGAAACGCAAACGTACCGGCGCTGTGAGGTATCGCAGGAAGAAGTTGAGTAGGAAGGACTTGCCGCCGCGGTAGGCACCGGCCACGCTCACGAGCACCACGGGCAGGTCTTTCATGTCCTCGCGCAGCAGGATCCGACTTAACATTACTTCATCCAGAGTGAAATCACCAAGCTCTTGCGAGTATTTCACCACTTGCAAACCTTCACCCGACTGAGACATGGTGACTCCTAAAATAATACGAATATCTTAGATGTGTTGCATGTCACTAGGCTGAAGGTCCAATAACTGTCTTGTTCCCAAAGTGTTTCCCAATCTGTATTTTGCAACGCGTGCGGTGTGACACTTAAAGAAACTACTCGATATGTTGCTAATGAATTGATAAAAAAACTTTGATAATCAATAAATTCGGAGGCAATAAATTTTGAAACGGCATTTTGGTATCAAAAAGTATCCAAAACGAAAGTTTTCAGCAAAGATGGAGTTCAAAATAAAACGTGACGCAAACGTTTATTGTTTATTCCAGTACGCTTACCCGATAATGTTTTCCCAATATCTAACTAGGTTACTGTAGTAAATGTAAACTCACACTGCACGTGAATATATAGCTGCCAATATTAAATGCCTGCTTTATTATATATAAATATATTATCGCACCACAGCGACCTCAAGCATCAGCCACTATCAGGGGCAAACCACACTCAGTGATAATGTCCATGCAAGCCTTCATTCAATCATGGTTTTGATAAACTAGGCCTTATTCTTCAAGCTTGTAGAATATTATACATAATATAATTTTTAAGCTATTGCATAGCTTCTATCGCGGGCCTTGAGCGTGGAGACCGAATCCAGAAATTCCGTAACGAAAATAACCTCACATCTTTTTTATCTTACTAATATTGTTACGCGCGCTAATACTCGCGGATAGTAGCGCCACCTATTGGCTAGAAGTGGTACTATCCGAATGTGGAAAGTTCGGCGATGGAACATTCTCGAAAGATCTCGATGTCTACAGAATGTCGTGGAAACGCGATAACTGACCTATATTTGCGAGAGAGTTCCCGACTATTCCGGATCTTTCGAGCATGTTCCACAGACTACGATGGTACTTGTGGCCGGCGGCCGCGGCCTTGTGACCAAGGCCATTAACCGAGTATAAAAGGCGGCGCGCGGCCGCCGCCTTTTACACTAATCGTTGATGTCTCATCCTCTCCCTGTGACCGTCCTGAGCCGAGGTCCGTAGCCCGTTAGTGGGTTGCCCTCAGCGTGGTCACTTAAATTAAAGGGTTGCGAGTGCTTAAAGCGCTCACCCTAAAGTCCGGTGTGGCCAGAAAAGCCGACTCTCGTTAGGCTACTGGCCGTTAGGCCCGCGATAAAAAAAAAAAAAAAAAGCCGCCGGGCATTCAGTCTCGTTTGCGACGCGATCGGGAGCGAGCGATAAGCGGACTACGAGCGATAACTAGGAGCGACGTCGAAGCGAATTGTGATTTGTGTGTGAACGTGTAGTGAGTGACTATAATTAGTGTATTCGAATATTGTAGTATCCAGTGCAGTGTTTTAGTTAGTTTACTTGTAATTATATGCTAATAAAAACTTAATTGGTGCTTTTATCGCAATACCGGCGTTTAATTGTTTATACCGAACCCCAGCACGTAACAATATGAATCTTAAATACAATGCGTAGAAGCTATAATTTTTGAAACGAGTATATTTTTATTTATTTTATTTATTAAAGTCATTAAAACCATTTCTTACTAATCTAATATGAACCTTAAATACATTGCGTAGAGCTATTTCCCCAGCGTTGGCACGGCACGAGTACAAAAGAATCGAACGTAACATTCTTTTTCCAAAGATTTATTCTACTTTGGTTGTGATGACCATTGCATTTCTGACATTTATCAATAACAAGACTAAACGTGCGTTGCTCGCGTTTAAAAATCTACTTTATGTGGTAAGCGTAAGATCGAATTTGTGTTTAGTCAATCAAAATTTGTGATAAAAAATGCTATGCAATAGCTTTACCGCGGCAGTCTCCGAGTGCCACACGTATTTTTTATTTTTTTTTCCTATCTGGCTCTGTCCTTTAGGACAATTTTGCCAATGTCAAGTGAGGCGGATCCATGTACATAATATAATCATCATCATCGTCATCAGTCACATGACGTCTATTGCTCGGACCTGTCAAAATATAATAAGCTAATAGAAACCAAGAGCTAAGAAAAAACGAAACATAAATTAAGATTGCACTTAACACAAATAAACCAAGTTAACTAAATAGCTGTTATTTCAAGTTTAATATTTGCTAATGGTGTCTACACACCAAAGCCGCCGGCCGGCCCGGCGAGCGAATCCGGCTGGTTAGGGCTCATACACATAAACACGACACGGCGTAATATACGTAGATTACGGTCAATTTTCGAGATTAACTGTCGTCGTAGATTTCCACGATACGGCGTCGCGTTTATGTGTATGAGCCGTTAATATAGTGCCGGCGCACAGTGGATCGAAATTCCTCTTACGAAGACATAGGAATTTGATGTTTGAATTGTAATATTTTGTGATTGGAATGGCTTTTATTCGTTACTACTATGATCGAATAAGTCACACGAAATAATTTGACTTAAAAATTAAGGACTTATAATTTTTTTATGAAAAAAATATATTGAGCTGGTATATAAGTCGATTTCTTTGGATCATAATGTCAGTTTTAACTTCGGTATCATTTGTTTCGATTCCAGGCGGACAATGTCGCGTATACATACGATGCCTTAGTCCTTATTAAATACCAAGACAAAGTTCACTAACATAGTCCGGTATTGAGTTTAGAATCGTCATTTTGGCCTAACTCTAACAATTTACAAAAGTTGGGCAATCTTGCTGCAGAGTCTACAGTGTAGAAACAAATGATTACAGAGTGTACCACTTTCTTAAATTCTAGCCCATGCTATCCTATTATAATAATATAAACTATAACGCTATTCCAATCAGAAACAACGGTGCAGACTGCTGTTCAACGGCATAAAATAAGACAATCTACAGACGACGATACATACCTTAGGTGAATTATAGAAAAAATAAAATTACAATGAAACAAAACTATTTTGCGGATTTTATCGCGGTTTCTTAATTTATATTTTATGCTGCAAAGCATTCTAAACGTTGCGTCGGGAGAAAATATAAATTAATAACCGCAAAATAGTTTTATTTAAATGTCTAACATTCCCGTAAACATAAGAAATCATTATATAAAATTATAACTTGAAAAAAGTTTTTGTGAGGTTTTTTGCGGAGCTCAGGAGCCACCTCGATACATGCTCGGAACAACATATTATGCTTACGCGCTGTTATCAACCGCAACGTAAATAGATGGCTAATAGTATGTTATTTTTCCTCAAGTTGGAGTACTTTTGTGTAAGTATCAATCTCATTGCATCATTAGTCTATTTGAATGGGCTGCTAGCACGAGAGCTCGGCATCGAGTTCCAGGTCAGTTATCAGGTGTGCAAGTTTTTTCTTTTAAATAAATTGATTCGCCCAGAATTAAATTATGATGATAAGCGTTTTGTGGTGGAAAAAACGAAAAAACACGTTGACGCGTTGGTGCATGTTGCTCGTACCCTGGCATGCCCATACACGCTCGTGCAGGTCCGTGCAGCGTTAGCATACACGAGAAGTTCGCACTCACTAAATATAAAAATGACTCCTTACATCATGTTGCAAATTGTAAATCCATGATAAACGAACCTCATTTTAAGTCTTATATCGTTGCAATAAATCTTAAAATGGATTGACTGCAAGACTAATGTAAATCCCTTTTGTATACTAGATGGGATTCACCCAATAGGAATGCAGGCGGCGGCGGGAGCGCAATCGCCCAATGTCCACAGACTCTACAGTCTAGACTCTAGATTTCAGTTGTGAATTTTATCAGAACCGAGGCGGTTCATCGGTGTCTTATCGAGTGCACAAAAATAAATAATTCGATAACATTACTGGTAAGTTTTTACTTTATAAATAGACACAAGGTTTTCATGTATTTTTATTTAGCTTGTTACCTACCATTACCATTCAAAATACGCGCTTATAGAAAAGTAATGGTGTTTTAACACTTAAACCAATTACGTGGTTTTTAACCATCCTTTTTCTATGTATCAGAATCAGAATCAGAATCAGAATATTTTATTTGCATTGAATGTAGGTACAGACATAGGATGGTAATATAACTCATAAATTCCGATACATTCTGCCAGGTGGCGTGCAAAAATTAAGCTTAGTAAGACTTTACAAAAATCAATACTATTTATTATAATCTAAATTAAATAACTTATTACATAAATAAACTTTCGCAGATTATTAACTATTTTTTTATATAATCCCATTTCAATAATATAATATTTGTATAAGTACAACTAAGTTACAATTAACATTAAATAAAATTATCACTCAAAAAATCTTTAACAGAGTAATAACACTTATGCAATAGTAATGCTATTAATTTCTTTTTAAAGATACTTGTAGGCTGGTCTTTTATGTTATTCGGTATTTTATTGAATATAATTGGTCCCATGGACAAAATGCTTTTTCTTAACAATGCTGTTTTAAAGTTAGTACTATGCAATAAGTTTTTGTATTGTGATCTTATGTATTGTGGGCGCATTCTCATATCAGCGGCTGATGTAAATAAGTGAAGATTCGTTTTGACAAATATTGCAACTTCTAATATATACAGCGATGGAAAGGTTAATACATTATGCGATTTAAAAACATGTGCGCAAGTAACTCTTGTTTGTAGGCCAAACATGGATCGAATACAGCGTTTTTGGACCTTGAATACCCTTTCCTTATCATGACAATTGCCCCAAAAAATTATCTCGAACCTTAACACTGAAACAACTATACCATGATAAGCTACTAAAAGTGTAGGGATGTTGACCTTTTTTGAGAGATTATACAGCATATATGCAGATCTGCTTAATCTCTTACAAATATCGTCTGCATGAAATTTCCATGTCAACTGATCATCAATTAAAATTCCTAGAAACCTAGAAACATTTGTGGTGTCTATGTTTTGATCATTAAAGAGAATATTACATTTTTGAATATTTGATCGTTGGTGGAAATGCATCACTTTTGTTTTTTGAAAATTTATAATTAAATTGTTTGAATCAAGCCAATTAATGATGGCTCCTAAAGTGTCATTAATATTTCGTTCGTAACTTTCTCTACCTTCACATTTTACAATCGCCGTGCAATCTTCCGCAAATAGTACCATTGGTTGGTGAGTTTGACGAGGCAAATCATTGATATATAGTAGAAACAACAAAGGCCCTAGAACGCTACCTTGCGGCACGCCATATTTTATTTCTCCTTGTCTAGACAGATATTTATATTCGAGCTTTGTTTTTAAATTTACTCTAGATATTTCTGTATATTGTATTCGGTCACTAAGGTATGATGTAATCAGATTTAAAATATTTCCTCTAATGCCATAAGTGTATAGCTTTTGTAAGAGAATGTCGTGTCTCACGTAGTCAAAAGCTTTTGTCATATCAGTAAGAATTGCGCATATTGGTATTCTACTGTCAACACTAGTCATAATATTGCTAAGTAGTTCATAAATTGCCATATTAATATTTTTATTTTTCCTAAAGCCTTTTTGTTCATCACATAAGATATTATTAATAGTTAAAAATTTATATACTGTTTCATATATAATTTTTTCAAATACTTTGGAAAATACTGGAATAAGAGCTACTGGCCTGTAATTAGACATATCTTCTTTATCATTTTTTTTATGTATTGGTTTTATTATTACTGTTTTTAATTTATTAGGAAATACACCATAGCTTATGCTTATGTTCATAATGTGGCTTAAAGATGGACTTATGATATTTGCAACAGATTTAACAACACTCGTAGTGATGCCGTCATAACCGTGGCTCTTTTTATTTTTGAGTGTCCCTATGATTCTAACTATATCTTGAGGAATTGTTGGTGGCATGAAGATAGAATTTGAGTTATTTTTTATTGGTACTATATCAACATTTTTATTATTACCATTAGTTTTTGGTGCTGTTTGGGCTTGGTTAATAAAGAAATCATTAAAAGACTCAGCAATTGCTTTTGGATCTGTAATTACTATGTTTTGTTTATTTATATTAAGGATTGGTTCTTTTACAAATTTATTATTATTAATTATTTGCCATGAGGCTTTTGATTTATTTTGAGATCTGTTAATTATATAGTTATTTCGAGCTCTCTGAGTAAGCTTTATTATCTTTTTAAATCTATCAGAATATGTTTTAAATATATTTTTATTTTCACTTGTTGGTTTCAGTCTATATTTCCATAGTAAATGTCTTTGCTTTTTGCTACACATTTTTAAACCTCGTGAAATCCATTTTATCTTTTTATTTGATTGTATACTAACCCATTTATATGGAAAACATAAGTTATATAAGACCGTGAATATATCTATGAATTTATTAAAACAAATATTCACTGGTGGTAGGTCTCTCATATGTAATAGTACGTCTAGGTGGGTACCACCGCAATGTCTATTTCTACCGCCAAGCAGCAGTGTGCATGCACTGTTGTGTTTCGGTTTGAAGGATATTGTAGCCAGTGTAACTTCAGGACATAGTGAGACTTAACATCTTATGTCTCAGGATAACGAGCGCAGTGGAATGCCACACAGTACTTTGTAACTCAAGGTGCTGGATGGTGTTGCTACTGTTTATAGGTGGTCGTATCGCCTACCATCAGGCGAACGGCATGCTGAATATAAAGCGTAAGTGTATGTATATATGAAAAATTTGGTCCTGACGTGCGGTCTATAACTAACTACACTGTTTAATGTCTTTGGTCTCAAGTCTTGAGTCTTTGGCTATTAGCACTAGTTATAAAATAGTACGAACTATTCAGTGTTCTGTGGTATTAGTATTTTGTAATAACAGTGGTCCATAAACATTGTCACTTCAAATTTTCTTCAAACTTAAGAGTTTTACGTTGAGGCAGTGGTAGCTCCACGAACTACGGCTGCAACCTTTTTTTTGTATAAATAAAGTAGGTACATTGGTGATTTAAACGTGGAAAAAAGTTCATTGAGTCAAAATAAAGTGCTTTTTAACTTTATTTTTCTGCTTAAAAACATATTTTCAATTACTTTTAGTAACTTTCAACAAATGAAATGATTTCTGCCATAAAGTAAATATCTACATACATACATATACACTCACGCCTTTAATCCCCGAAGGGGTAGGCAGAGGCGCAACTAGTGCACCCACTTTTCGCCGTTATTCCGTCCCATGATGTGATAGGGGGCGAGCCTATCGCCATATCGGGCACAAATTCCAGACTCCGGGCTGACACTGAATTTTAAAAAACCCAATATCACTGCCCGACCCGGGAATCGAACCCAAGACCTCAGCATTGCAGTCATACCGTAATACAACTACGCCACCGAGGCAGTAAATATCTACTTAAGTAATATTTTTTTTACAGATTCTAAGATGCTTTATTTCTATCCTCTCGCCATTTGCTATTCAGCACAACAAAGTATTTTCGCGTACTTTATTATTCTCATAAAGTATAGAGTACAATTACCGGAAATAACGTACAATACTTTATTATAAATTACAGGTGGCAACCCTACCACGGACGAACCGGCACGTTTCTTGACGTAGATAAACAGAATTGGTTAGAACACAACTCTAACAATAATCTCAATTTCTGATGAATACGACTAAACTTTTTTTTTCTAGTGCATTGAATGACGAGACGAGCATGTCGTTCGCCTCATAGTAAGCGATACGACAACTCATAAACAGTAGCAACACCTTCGACGGATGTCTTATTATGTCCAGTAGTTACACTGGCTACAATGTCCTTCAAACCGAAACTCAACAGTGCATGCACACTGCTGCTTGGCGGTAGAAATAGACATTGCGGTGGTACCCACCCAGACGGATTATCATCAAAATTAACAAGGGCGAAAGTAAATTTTGCAAACCAAACTCGTATTAATTTCGGATATACTTAGATTTGTTTTGGCATGTTTTGTATCAATGTGAATCATGGACAATAGACGCTTTCCAGGTAGTTTAAAAATGAAGTGACTAGTAAAAACATGTTTTGTTCGAACGGATGCAGGAAAGGAAAAGCTTTATGATAGCCGCATTGCTCAGAGGTGATAACAAAGAATAACCGCATTGCATCATCTTGTGGCCATCAGCTTTCACATGAGACGAGTCGGAGAGGCAAAACTAATTAACCTGATAAAAATAAAGAGGTTACTCAATTCGTCGTAATTTTTACCCGACTGCGAAAGAAGGAGGGTTATGTTTTTCGAGTGTGTGTATGTATGTATGTATGTTTGTATATTTCTTTGGCACGCCCTACAGCCTAAACGGCTTGTCGTATTTTTATATGAGTGGTATCAATAGATTCGTCTTAGTCGTGAGAGTGACACTGGGTACATCAAAATAAAAAAATCAACAAAATTAAGGATTTTGGCGGCAAAAAGTGATATCGAAAAAAAAATGTTTTCAAAATACATCGAGTGTGGTATCAAAATAAAGATTTTTAACGGTGATTATTTTGTTCGTTGAGCGGGGAACTCCTCAAAATCAAAACTAATTTCAATGATTCTTTTATTTTTGGCATTTAGTACAACATCAACGTACTTGCACTTTTAGATTAATGTTGTTGAACTCAGTATAAGTACTTATACTTCCTAGCGACCCACAAAAATGATCGCGAATGATATTTCCACATGTCTATGTGAAGTTTTACTAAAAATAGAGCTGGCAGAGCCACGCTACAACCAACTAGTTTGTGTAAACGATAGAGATCAATGGAACGTTTCACAAATAGGAAGTAATAATTTTTTTCAGTTATTTTCTATACAAAGATGCATACTACAACTGCCATGCTGATCGATCGAACGAACTCTATCTTGGTCTCTAGTTCGTCCCATCGGGGACATATTTCCGATAATTGCAAATTGCAATCGGTAAATGGAAATAGACTCAACTTTTATATGGTACCTACCTAACGTAGATGACAGCATGTGGGGGCGATGCACTTTTGCCTACCGCTGAAAAGGGAATAACGGGTAATGTTGCGCAGGATATCATACGATCAGTAGATTTGCAGAGGACTAAAAATCTCTTTTTCTGCCAAATCCCATTTTCCTAGTATCTACTGTTATCTAATGATGTGATCACTCGCTAACAGACCCATGTAAATTTGATTTTTGGCCTATCTGACGAACTTCGACTGTAAAAAAATGTGATACAATACAAATGTGATACCGAATGGAACGAAGATAGCATAAATTAATATTTGAGTCGGTTTATCACTAGCAATGACTGTAACGCCATCCAAGGTCAGCCGGCCGATGCCGCCGCTCGTCGCAAACTGTGTTCGGGGAAGTCCCGCGGTATGTACTGTGCTTTGTTCATGTTATTACCGGTTCCTCTACTGAGTGCTATAAATAACTCATACATAATATCAAAACCTCGTTCAATGACAAGATTTTATTCATTGTTAGACGTGTGAGACCTCCCTCCCTCAAACAGCTATTCTTTTTTATTTAGACTTAATTATTTCCAAAAACTTAGAATTCAAAATTAAACAAGAAATTGCATACATTTGTCTATGTTATTCTACCAATAAATAATAGTACCTAACATATCTAAATAATAACACACACACGCACACACACATACACTCACGCCTTTTATCCGCGAAGGGGTAAGGAGAGGCGCAACTAATGCACCCACTTTTCGCCGTGCGTATTCCGTCCCATGATGTGATAGGAGGCGAGCCTATCGCCATATCGAGCACAAATTTCAGACCCCGGGCTGATACTGAATAGAAAAATCCAATATCACTTTGCCCGACCCGGGGATCGAACTCGAGATCTTAGCATTGCAGTCGTACCGTAATACAACTACGCCACCGAGGCAGTCTAGATAATAAACTACTAATTATAAAAAGTACCTAATTAAATTTCAATCACCTTATTACTTCTACTCTTACTATCTTATCTTACTTCTTGCTCATATTATAAATGCGAAATTTTGTGAACTTGTTTGGTTGTTTGTTAGAAGTAAACGCAGAAACAACTAAACAGATTTGGATGGAATTTGGCACTCGGGGAGGTCATGTTCTGGATTAACACTAACCTTTTTGTCCTGGTAATTGGCTCCCATGGGAAATAATGTATATATTAATATGATTCTTTAAGTAGATGGCGCCGGCGTCGTACTGTGTTTTAGGGACTTTTGTAGCAGGAAAGGCTATTCACACAGGCGAAGCCGCGAGCAACACCTAGTGACACATATTTTTCAATAATCAGTACCTACTTGATACAACTTCGATCAAGTAGGTACGAAATCTTAATATGATATTGGTCGAGCGTGTAGCGGTTAACGGCTAAATCTTTTTCTTCCAACTGCCCTTAGCACATTACAGTGTAGTCGGCGTAACCACCACCACCACCATACCGGCCCTGTATTATATACTGCCCACTGCTGAGCACGGGCCTCCTCTACAACTGAGGGTTTAGGCCTTAGTCCACCACGCTGGCCTAGTGCGGGTTGGCAGACTTCACATACCTTCGAAATTCCTATAGAGAACTTCTCAGATATGCAGGTTTCCTCACGATGTTTTCCTTCACCGTTAAAGCGAGCGACAATTCACAAAGAATACACACAGAACTTTTTAGAAAAGACAGCGGTGCGTGCCCTTGGGTTTTAAACCTGCGGACATTCGTCTCGGCAGTCCGTTCCACTCCCAACTAGGATATCGCCGCTTACTAGTCGGCGTAACACTCAATTTCAAATATGTTGCATAAAATATTTGCATACTTTTACATTTCAGTAGCATAGTAGGATATTTAATTTTAACTAAATTACCCATTAGTTGCCGCAGCGACCGTGAATATGAGTGGTTTGGATGAACCATGTGGAATCCAAGTGGTGAAGGTGAAAGAAGACCACACATACAAGTTGGACGAAGCGGCGCTGCAGGAGATCCTGCTCCACGAGGATGTGAAGAACCTTCCCGTGGTGCTGGTGAGCGTGGCCGGCGCGTACCGCGGCGGCAAGTCTTTCCTGCTCGACTTCTTCATTAAATACCTCAGCGCACCGGTGGGTACTGGAATTACCGCATTTAACGCGACATACATAATGCTCAGTAAATCTTTATCCTAAGCATAATACAGGAATGGTTGGTGATTCTTAATGGTGGAGATGAACAGAGTGATAATGGTTTTCAAGAACCCTATAATATGATGATCACTTGGCCGAGTGGTTGCGGCAGTAAAAAAATTGCCAAAGTGAAAATACATAAATTAACCTAATTAACTTCCCCTACATGTTAAATATAAAACGTCTTCTAGTCTTTTCTGTAAGTGTGTAGAGTACAGCCGTATGTAATTGGCTGTTGTACGTAGATTTGTCCGACTTTCTTGATGTACCTACGATAACTCCCGAAGCTTCTAGCGAGTTATGTAATCCAATATATAATAATATATTATTACCATGTTTCAGGAATCTCTTCGCAACAATGGTCAGTGGTTGGGAGATGAAAACGAACCTCTCGGTGGATTCCGTTGGCGAGGAGGTTGCGACCGCGAGACTACGGGCTTACATCTTTGGTCTGAGCCCATCAAAATTCGTTACAAGGGAGAAACGGTACATGATATACCTATCACTATTTTACTGCAACTACGTCAGGATAGAAATATTATTCGGATGTACGAGCTCTACTGCCGAACCGCCTCGGTGGCTTAATTGTATTGCGTGTGCGATACGACAACCGCTCTGCGGTCTCACTTCAGATCCCAGGCCAGGCAAAGTGATATTGTGGTTTTTTACTCAGTATCAGCCCGGAGTCTGGAGCTGGCGCCCAATATGGCGAAAGGCTTGTAATAGGGGTATTACGTCATGGGATGGAATATACATGGCGAAAAGTGGGTGCGCTGGTTATACCTCTGGTTATGCTTTCGGGGTTATCCCCGTTAGAAAGGCGAGATGTATGTTGGTTTTTTGTATGCACGAGCTGATGTAATGCACTTTATATTTAAGTAAGTAGTACTATTTATTTCTTTTAAGCAGTCGCTTCAGTATGATTAAATAATATTTTTCTTCGTTTAAATCTGATGATATACATAATCATACTAATCCTGTATTATTAATTATACACAGTCCCTCTGCTGGTCACTAGTCCCCTCTATCTACTATTGAAAGGGTTTAGTTCACCATGCTCAATTAGAACGAGTTGGCACACTTCAAATTTTTGAAATTCTTATGGAGAAATAACATTCTCATAATATTGTTTCCTCGTAACTTGACTTTTATCCCTTTGAGTAAGCTACCACTGCCACAGTATCTGATTTTCTGTCCCTATGCCGGTCAGGCTAGCAAAGATGTATATGATGTGTGTTTCCGGTAGATGGCGGTGTTGCTGATGGACACACAGGGCACGTTCGATAGCAGCAGCACGGTGCGCGACTGCTCCACCATCTTCGCTCTCTCCACGCTGCTCAGCTCCGTTCAGATTTACAACCTCAAGGAGAACATCAAGGAAGACGACCTGCAGCATCTACATGTAACGTTTTTTCTACCAATTAGGATATGGCTCGTCTGTATCTATCTGCCTCGAAATAGGTTTACAATATGATTTTTGAACAGCCAGGATAAGTAAATGCAAATAGCCTTGCAGTAGATCGCTTCAACGCGTGCGTATGTGATGTGTTAATCTTCTTCAAATTGTGGAATGAAAAATATTTTATATAACAAAGGTTCAAAATGCTTCATATTATGTTTTTAAATTCTAACGCTTTTACTTTATCTTCATTACATGTACCTAATTATACAGTTCAAGTAATTTTGCTATTAAACAATATAACTGGTTTACTCATAAATTATGGAATTTGCTGACAACATGTAAATGACTCCAAACATTAAACTACTAAAAACTTAACAGCTGTTGGAGTTGCTATAGCACCAAGTCATCTGCGTAACGACCAAGATAAGCGTTTCTGTGTTCAGCGTACGGCTATTTTCTGTTATAGTTGTTCGTGGAGTATGGCAAATTGGCTAAGGATCAGGATGAGACAGCGTTCCAAGTGCTAATGTTCCTCGTGCGTGACTGGCCCTACCCTTACCAGCACGCATACGGCGCTTCGGGTGGTGAGCAGTTGCTGGCCAAGAGGCTTGAGGTGAGCACCAGCATAAACGCCTAATACCACCCAAATGTTGAATTAAAAACTATTTTGTGCTTTTGCCTTCAACTCAACATCCTGATTCATTTATTTATTTTTTAGATCAATTCCAGTCATACTGAGGACATGAGAGGCCTGCGTAAATGCATTCGTACGTTCTTCGATGCCGTCAAGGCGTTTCTGATGCCGCACCCTGGCTTCTCAGTGACCGAGCAAGAGTACGACGGACGTTTATCCAGTAAGTTAATAATGCTAAAAAGACAGACTGCATGGTGCTTTGCGAGTGACTGCGTGCTATCTTACTGTATTAAACCCGTCTGGTGCTGTCCATGCCGCGCACTGGTATAAGATATTTACTGACATTTCGTTAAACTAAAGCTGGCACATTCATAGTACTCACACCAATGCAATGAAATCAGCCCTGTATTATATACTGCCCACTGCTGAGCACGGGCCTCCTGTACTACTGAGAGGGTTTTAGGCCTTAGTCCACCACGCTGGCCTAGTGCGGGTTGGCGGACTTCACTTACCTTCGAAATTCAGAGAACTTCTCAGGTATGCAGGTTTCCTCACGATGTTTTCCTTCACCGTTAAAGCGAGCGATAATTACAAAGAATATACACACAACTTTTTAGAAAAGTCAGAGGTGTGTGCCCTTGGGTTTTGAACCTGCGGATATTCGTCTCGGCAGTCCCTTCCACTACCAACTAGGCAATCGTACACTTGCAATTTAATCATTATAGTATGTTAAAAATGTTTTATATTGTTTATAAGGGGCCAGTTCTACACAATCAGACTAATATTGATTGGTCAATTAAAATAGCCTTTTTACCAAATTCAGAAATTGTTGAATCGTTATATTCATCTCCAGTAAAGATACATTAATAACGAAGTACGTAGCATCTGTCGAAGGTGCTTAGCTGTTAAGAACTTTCATATTAAGCCTGATATTTTGTATTATTTCCTTACGTGGATAATTTTTTCTCAAGTAGGTAACGTTTCCACAAAATAAATATGAATCCGCTACAGAGATGGTAGAATCTTTTCAGTTTCAGTCAACTTCATTCAATTTGCACTTTTTTACAGGCATTCGTGAGGAATTTAAAAAGTCGCTTCTTGATCTGGTGCCATCTATATTTGGACCCGAAAATTTTACACCCAAGAAAATCAACGGACACCCCGTCAAATGCAGCGACCTCTTTTATTACTTCAAAACTTACATGAACATCTTCAACAGTAACAAGCTGCCTGAACCTGTCACTATTATGAAGGTAGATTATTTTAAGATTCATGTAACTACTTTAAAAAATAATAAATTAATTATAGTATAGCTCGGGATGTTCATAGAACCGTTCGTTGGCATAGCACGTTTCGTCAGGCGTATATTGAGCGCGTGTCCTCCGCACAGGCGACGTCGGAGGCGGCGCTGATGGCGGCGGAGCGCGAGGCGTGCGAGGAGTACTCGCGCGCGATGGAGGAGAGCTGCGGCGCGCGCCAGCCCAGCCTGAGCGCCGACCAGCTACGCCGCGCGCACGCGCACGCGCTGGACCGCGCGCGGCAAGCCTTCGCCGCCAGGAAGAAGATGGGCTCGCAGAAAGACATCGACGACTACCTCGCCAGAATTATCACGGTACTTACGATAACTACTGTTCAACACTGATGCATCAAATTACTGCACAAACCCTTCGCTACTATACGTTTTCAAACTACTTAGAGGTGTGAGTCTCTATGACAGGAGATTTATGGTAATATTATGGTGACTACTAGTTGATACTTCGCTTTAACTATCTGTTTTAAATCCTTCACTTTACCCAAATTATACGATTTGGTGCGTAGTTCTAACGTTGGGTTATTGTGGGCACTTTTGAATAATTATGTCTGATGT
The DNA here is from genome assembly GCA_947568825.1 of Sphinx pinastri. NCBI lineage: Eukaryota > Metazoa > Arthropoda > Insecta > Lepidoptera > Sphingidae > Sphinx > Sphinx pinastri. The sequence goes on from OX387617.1 coordinate 3,482,349, forward strand.
ACCTATTGAGAAAAATTGAAAGTTATAAACAAGAGATTTATTTGAAAATAAGGTATTCTTTGCTGACGTTTTAATTTTTCCTTTCATAAATATGTTTTAAATACTGAAGTAACCGAGTAAACCTTACAGGATTTGGAATCACGCTTGTCTTCCTACGAGACGTTAAATGACGCTAAATTTAAAAACGCTGTTGCTAACGCGAACAAGGTGTATGAGGATACCATCCAGGAGATGTGCGGAGACGCGGTGTTGTGCCTACACCCGACAGACCTGGAAGTGCTGCACCTGAAGGCAGTCACCAATGGGACCGAGTGTTTCGATTCAGTGCATACTTCATCGGACAACGACGAGGAAAGAGATGCGTTTTTGGAGGTACAAGATAACTTCTTTTCGTGTAGTGCACTAGCCCTACCGCAGCTGCGTCCCTGTCTGCGAGAACAAATCATATATCATCTCTAATATACATGGTGTGGGTGTCACTCGCTACATGGCGCAATGTTGGCCGCCTTCAAACTTAGCTGATTACAGAAGACGGAGGCAATAACAAACGCTACTTATTAGATATCGATAGCCTAGTTGGGAGTGGAACGGACTGCCGAGACGAATGTCCGCAGGTTCAAACCCAAGGGCATATACCTCTGACTTTTCTAAAAAGTTATGTGTGTATTCTTAGTGAATTATCGCTCGCTTTAACGGTGAAGGAAAACATCGTGAGAAAACCTGCATATCTGAGAAGTTCTCTACAGGAACTTCGAAGGTATGTGAAGTATGCCAACCCGCACTAGGCCAGCGTGGTGGACTGAGGCCTAAACCCTCTCAGTTGTGGAGGAGGCCCGTGCTCAGCAGTGGGCAGTATATAATACAGGGCTGGTATGGTATATATCGATATTATCGATAATTATTACTATCTTCATTTACTTCCTTAAAGTTTTTTCTACCTGATTCTATTATAAAGACAAAGAGATAATCATAACTATTTCTGCTTTTATTTTATTCTATGTGTTTGTTTCTGTTTAGTCTTATCGGAGGAAATTAACCATTTAACAGTTGCACGAGTTACTAAAGACACTGCCACTTTCTTTTAATAGTGTAAGGAGTTTTTCTCGGCAATAAGGTGTCATTGTCTGCGTGGTGCCTTAATTGTACAACTCAAGGAACTGGGAAAGATCTGAACACACTTCCAAATTAAATAAATAGATATTCCTCACAAGTAACCGATATCATCCTAATCCATATTAACATCTACAAGCAAATTGTAAACTTTTCAGAGATTGGAAGGGAAAATCAAGGAGTTGCGTATCAAGAACGAACAGAATAACCGGGGCTTTGTGATGAAGGCGCAAGAAGAGTATGTTATGTATATCGCGAATTCGATCGAGGTGGGCTCCTTCTTTAGCTTGTCGCTGCTCAACCAGCGGCACTCCGACGCCAAGCATCACGCGCTGTCCACGTTTAGATCCCACCGCAACATCGACAACGACGAGCCCGAAGATCCTTATATTGAAATGCTAGAGAAGGTATTGTTCTATGTTTATTTTCACCACATTTACAAATACCTAATTTATCCTAGTGGTCACATAAATATGATAATATCAAATACATACTCCCTAGAGCCAGTTAATTCTAATCATTATAAAAAATAATGAATTATAATTTTAGATAAGTACAATTAACAGAGTTACGGTTTATTGTATTTTTACACCATTGATGACTTCCAGAATATCAAAGAGCAACATAGCAAAAACACGCTGATCAACAGCAACGCGAACAGAACGGCTGTGCAAGCAGCTCAACACGTCTACAACAATCACATTGCGAGAATGTGGAGCCCAGAAGTCTACTGCTTGCACCCAGATGACCTGTGTGAGGTGAACCAGAACGCCATGGCAGATGTGCTCGAAGAATTCATGTACAATCGAACCACAGGAGACGACGACGATGAAGATCCCGACAAGATGAAACTGATCGAGGTCAGCAGCTTCATATGACATGTACTAGTACTAATTACATTCTCGTTCACCAAAGTCTAAGGTGAACGTCTCATGAATTTGATGGCACCTCGATGGCGATACCTGCACTTACTAAAGAGCTCGTCATATTACGGCTTTTTTTATAATTTTTTTATTGATTCTGAATGACGAGACGAGTATTCCGCTCGCCTGATGGTAAGCGATACGACCGCTCGTAAACAGTAGCAACGTCATACAGAACTTTTGATTTCAAAGTACTGCGTGCCATTCCGCTGCGCTGATCACCCTGATAAATTAGATGTTAAGTCTCATAATGCCCAGTAATTAGGCTGGCTACAACGTCCTTCAAACAGGAACACAACAGTGCATGCACACTGCTGCTTGGCGATAGAAATAGACATTGCGGCGGTACCTACCCAGGCGGCCCCGCACATACGAGAGGCCTACCACCAGGGCTATTGTTATGAGCTCTTTTGTTAGTCCACGGTTCAGGGCCTTCAAATATTATATTTAAGTATTTACGATGATGTGTAATATAAAAGTATATTCAGAATACCTATAAAAACATGGTAGAGTACGCATACTCACGCCTGAGTGACATTCTGACAGTCTGTCCTGAAAAAGTCGTACCGTAATCATTAATGTATTAAAAAACCCTGATACATCAATGATTACGGTACGACTTTTTCACCGTAATACAACTACGCCACCGAGGCAGTGACATGGTAGAGTGTGTGAAATTATTTTTGTTTTCGCAGTAATCTTATTGCTTAGGCGCATTCTCTCGCAGTAGCATCACGGCTCTGGACCACCCGTATAGTCAACGATAATGCGGTTTAAGTAATTCTGTAAGAAAATATTATTGCGTATTGTTACAGAGCTTAGAACGCCGTTACAGCGAACTGCGAGACATAAACGAAGCCAATAATAAAAAAGCAGTCGAGGAAGCGTACAATCATTATAGTAGGAAAATGGAGACCAATTGTAAACCGTCTCTGCTTACGATTCTCATCGTGCCGTGGCTTGTGAAGGTCCTCAAACAATTCCCAGAGTTCCATGAGAAAGCTAAAACTGAGGCAATTAACATTTTCCATTCACGTCGACGTCAGCTAGGTAGCCACTCCTGGGACGATCACCTCACCCAACTTAAAAACGTAAGTGATCTAAGACTCATTTAATTTGTCCCCAGGGATTGTGATGGGGTGTGATTTTAGTCAAGCAATTATCAAACGCTCTCAGATTACGAAAAATGTATCATTCTGCGGGCTAATTAGAAGCAATTTAAGTTTAATCGCTAACATAACAGTAATTAATTTCAAATTTATTTAATTAATTTCAGAGATTAGACCAAGGATACGACGAGTACTGCCATCCCATAAAAGCGCTCGCAAGAGAGTTTGGCCTGCAAGTATAAAAGAAGCTATAAGCCTTTTAAGTAATGATAAGATATTTAAGCCATAAACGTACACTATAGAAGCCATTATACCCACACATCTTTATAAGATGACATTGGAGATAAGTGATAATGAAATTTTTTGATTATGTTGGCAGACAGCCTCAGGGACGTCTCACCTAACCTAGGAGATAATATTCTCCCTCATACCAATAGCGTCAAAAATCTTGACCTGACCGTAGACTGACATGGATAAACCATATGAAGGCCAAAAGGGAAGAATTAAATATAAAACACAGATCTATGCTTTACTACCAAGACGCAGCATCAAACTGTCGGTGGACAAAAGTAGCTTATATATAAGACTGTGCTAAAGCCAGTGTGGATGATGCGGCATACAGCTCTATGAGGAAGTGCTAGCAACTCAAATATTGCGCTAATTCAAAAAAGCAATTCAAATCTGGTTATGAAGATAGTGAAAGAAGAGATCCGGAGTATTTCAAAAAGATACTCCATGCGACTTGATTCGCACCCTAATACATAGGCAGCCCAACAAAAAAACAACTACGCCACCGAGACAGTCTACACATTATTATTTACACATTTAACTAAATATTATTTATTTATAAAAAATACTTTCACATAATTCATGTTTTATCAGAAAGTTCGTTCGACTAGTTCTTCATGTACGTGTCCCTGCACTACAAGTCCGTTGCTGTGATACGAATATCCGTTTGGCAGAACAAAATTACCTACCTATAGGAAGCGTGCACGAACTATAGGGGGCAGCACAAAATCGACACAAGAGTCACAGGTGGATAAAGAAAGAAACTAGAACTAGCACAATAATTTGTTGATATATTCTTTTAATATGACAAAAATGATAAAATATGTGTTCCGGCCGAATGTTATTTACACCCAGCGTGTCCAGAATATGCTTTTTTTAGATGGGAGTTAAACAAAATTAGGAGGTTATTTCCCTTAATTACAGATTTTTTTGTATTGAATATTATCTTCAAAATATATTTATTTTTATAAATACATACATACATACATACATACACACTCACGCCCTTATCCCATAGGGGTAGGCAGATACTATTGAGCGCCACATGCTACGATCTTGACACACCTCTTTCGTTTCTTCCACATTCATAGTTCTTTTCATACATTTTCGTCGGTTAAGGGTACTCCTGACCTGCCCCTTTCGGAGAAGATCATTTATTTGGTCAGCGAACGTTTTCCTCGGGCGTCCCCTTCCAGCCCTACCATCCACATTCGCTCGATAAATACCTTTTGTGTTCCGTCTTTCATCCATCCTCTCCACGTGCCCAAACCATCTCAGCATACTTCTTTCAATCTTAGTCACCACATCATCCTTCAACTTACATCGATCTCTTATCATACTATTCCTCATGCGATCAGCAATGGTGACTCCACATATACTCCGTAAGGAGCGCATTTCCACAGCATTTATTCGACTTTCGTGCTTCTTTTGCCAAACCCAACATTCACTTCCATACATAAGCGTCGGCACCAGCACACCATTGTGAATAGCCATTCTTGCCTTTTCAGACACCGCCTGGCTTCTCACTATTGCACGCAAGGCGCCATTTACTTTGTTACCTGCTATAACTCTTCTTTCAATATCCATGTCATACTTTCCATCTCTCCTAATCATACTTCCCAGGTACACAAACTCATTCACTTGTTCCACTTGCTCACCATCTATACTAATACTACATTCAGTAGCATTTTCCTCTCTTTCTATCACCAACACTATCGTCTTGCTCGCATTAATTTTCATCCCCTTGTCCTTAAACACACCATTCACTAAATTTAACATGTCTTGCAGCTCCCTAGCCGACGGTGCAAGTAAAACTTTGTAAAAAAACTTTTTCTAAATGCTTTTGGAACTCATAATTATGTATGTTTTATACAGCTTTTATTATTTTTGACGATTTTCACATAACCATAGAATGTAAGTACTTAGGTACTATTCTTGGGAACATTATATAATTTCACACCATTTGATTTGTTTATTTTTATGTTTTGGAGCATCGAGATACACAGCAATACATTATCAACAAATTAAATGTTTTTTTCATCCTTTTAATGAATATTGTACGTGCTGAAAATGAGTCGTCAAGTGCCAGCGACAAGTATCGATTGCGCCACAAGATGACAGTGCTTACGACGTGCACGTTCTCTAATCGATCGGTCATTAATATTAGGATTATATAAAGTTACGATCATAATTCACAAAAATAATGCTTTTACATGATAGAAAAGATCATGTTCTTGTAAATTTAAAGCTTCACTGATCGCCTTTACAATACCACCAAAAATCTAAATTTCTGCGGAGCACCGTTTAATGTCATTACCGTATAATATAATGAAAGCGATCGCAAGTCACCTAGGTTTTAATAAAAGTTTATGACCAGCTGCGTATTTATGACCCTAGTCATGCCATCTCCTTGTTAAAAATGCTCTAAGTTTACAAATGATGGATCTACGCTTAAAGACGCATGAACACTTATTAAATGCTCTTTATAAACTTAAACCAAAACATCAACAAGCTCTTTTAAAAGTCATCTTTTTAAAGTTATTGGTGAATGTATTTATAACGTCTTACAAGGAAATATAAAACTTGAGGAAAATTCAAAGAATAAACTAAAAAAGTACAAAAATCTACTACGAAAATTGGTATGTAAAAGTACAAATGAAATAAGAAAGAATATAATAGTTCAAAAAAGTGATGCATTTCTTCTGATTATAATGGATTCTATTTTGAGTGGATTGATAAGTGAAATTGTTTAAAATGGAACTCTCCAAAAAATGCTGTTTGAGTATTGCTAAATACTCAAAGATAAACATAAGTAAAATAATCCAAGTAATGTAGTTTAAATACGATACAATGTAAATTAAAATAAAATAGGTAGATACTTAAGTATAGTTAATACCATAATAGTTTATTAGAACAAAACATATGATTAAAGTTATGATATTAAAACATTGACACGCACTGGCACTTTTTCATTTTTCGGTGTCTATAAAATATTATACACAATCGTCCTTACTAGCCAACTGTTTAGTGATATTGTATATCGTGTCCTTGACAGTCTGCAAGTTCTTATCACCGTCGGTTTCCGCGTAATATTTAACTCGCACATCAGCGTGCTTCCAATGTTCCGTCGGTGCAATACTTCAATTTTGATGAGGAGTGACGCATAACTGCCGTCCTCGCTGTTTGATTGATGTATGAAACACCACCGCTCGTCGATCGACCAACACTGGATGACTTTATTGTGGTTGTCTTCTTCTGCTTGGGGTTTTCGAAGAGTTCATCAATACTGTTGAATTCCATCGATCTTTTATTGGCTATTATCGCTTTTTTGACTTTGAATGCGAGTGTACCTTCTTCATCGCTACGTTCGTCGATTTCCTTAGCGTCTTAGTAATTCTTGAAAGTATTTTCAGAAACTGTAGTAAAAAAGAGACCAAAACAGCTAAAATGAATTAACCTAGTGAACCACACATAGCATAAACTATTAATGAAACATCTGGTTATAACAATTTTAGATATCAAAGTATAAAAAGGTACTTACATTCATTTTTAAGTATATCAGTTTTACTAATTTACTATAACTTCACTAAAACAAACAACTGGAGATCACGCTTAGAACAGATCACAGAGTGGAATACGATACCATGTGATTTTTTAAATTTATTTTTTTAACGCAGACCTAGCGCCCAGTAGCCTGATGAGAGTCGGCTTTTCTGGCCACACCGGACTTTAAGGTGAGCACTTTAGGCACTCGCAACCCTTTAATTTAAGTGACCATGCTGAGGGCAACCCACTAACGGGTTACGGACCTCGGCTCAGGACGGTCACTGGGAGAGGATGAGACATCAACGATTAGTGGGGAAGATTGGTTTTTAATCTAATCCTATCCATTTATTTCGTCGGCACGCGGGCCGGAACAAGAAGGGTACCTAACAGGAAGGTCGGGGGGAAGGGGGGGAGGGACGGGGGACGCGGCGAGGATGGAACTGCCGTCGTGTGGAGTGAATGAGTTTTAGAAACTCGTTCTTACTGCCAATGGCCAGAGTGATATCGTCCTCTGGATCGGTTTAAGCTGAAGGCGGCCGTCTCCATTTGGCGCGGTCGAATGGATTATAAACGGATGCTTTGCGGACTAACGCATTTGGGTGATTTACTGCCCGATCGAAATAGCGTTTGCTGGTCGTTTGTATAAAATGCCTGATGGTCGGCATGTTGGTTTCTACGTGGAGGTTGCGATTGCGAACACACCACTGGGCATCAGGAGCGTATCTGAGAAATTTGTTCTGCAATACCTGCATACGCTTAAGACAAGCAGGCGGAAAATTGGCGAACACGGGCGACACGTATGTCATTATCGGCCTAATGCCCGTAGTGAAGATCCTAATCTTGTTGCGGATGGACATCTTGCTATTTTTATTTATGAGCCAATGCAGTTGACTCATCACGAGACCATGTGATTTTGAGTCGGTCTTTTATATGGAGAGGGAGTATTGTTCCATTGAATACGTAATATTAGGAAATGTGAATAATAGGGACCGTAACTATCGTTAAAAGTAACAGACATGACGTAGTAACTGCCTCGGTGGTGTAGTTGTATTACGGTACGGCTGCAATGCTGAGGTCTCGGGTTCAATCCCCGGGTTGGGCAAAGTGATTATGGATTTTTCTATTCAGTATCAGCCCGGAGTCTGGAATTTGTGCCCGATATGGCGATAGGCTCGCCCCCTATCACATCATGGGACGGAATACACGAGGCGAAAAGTGGGTGCCTTAGTTGCGCCTCTGCCTACCCCTTCGGGGATGAAAGGCGTGAGTATGCGTATGACGTAGTAAATCATTTCCAATGAAAGAACCCAAATGTTTTACCTAGAATTCAAGTAATTTATGATGTATCGTAACGATTGATTTATCTATCATAAACTCGTAATGCGTAAAGTGTGAGTATTGAGTAATTGTAAACGGCTTTTGACTAAAAACACGAGCCCATAGAAATACTGAACAAATACCTTGGCATTCTTCAAATAATAAAGGATCTCTGATAGAAAGTAGAAAGACAGAAGCACAACGAAACAAAGGGAAAAGGTACAAGTTTGAGGGGACCGTAGACCATGAGCAACTTCAACTTCAATTCGTGGTTTCTATCTATTTCGCGGGTGATATGAAATGGAATCCGCAGATGATATCATTTTAATCCGCGGTTGTAATCCTCCTAGCCAGTTTCGGCCACGGCGGCCAATCTCAAAGGAGATCAGCCAGGTACGCAGGAGATATTATAGTGCACAAGTGTGTGCGCAATACACAGGTGCACTCACTATTCCTTCACTCTCATAGTCCGGTGAGAAGGCAATCCGACATGACCGGAGAGAGATCAGAATCCGCGGTTGGTATCAATTTCATTCGCAGGTGATATCAAAATAATCCGTGGTTAGTATAATTTTAATTCGCGGGTGATATCAAATTAATCAATGCAGGCGAATAGCGGCCCGAGTCGGGTCGTAGGTGCTTCCGTATCGGTGAATCCCTTACTACTCACATGACATGACGGGTCAAGAGTACGAATTTCTCCGGCTACACTTAAACACATATTGCATGAAAACATGAAGAAATGTACAAATACTTATGAAATAATGAACACAGAAGACATAATTTTTAATAATGTGTAGACGATAAAAACCAAAAGTGCGTAGGTTCTTTTGAAATTTGAACCGAATGACCTTATAGAGTATTGTACATTTTTGACAGGAAATGATCACCGACGTCTGCAACGTCCACAGCTTCCTCCGTTTGAGACATGTTGTTAAATCAACGGACTACACGATTTAGGTAATATAATTACAATGTGATCGTGTCGTAGAAAAGTTTTCACAACACAAAATAACGCATCAAACATTTCTCATTGTCAGCCGGGCGCGAAAAATCAAATTGCAGGAAACATTTCAAATCCATTTTTAACACACTTGAAGTTAAATAATATCAGAATAAAATAATTAAATTGTAGCACTGTTTACAAAGGGAAAATCTTTTTTTGAATCGTCTTTAAGGTAAATCGCGAATCTCAAGGTACCTTGAGTTTTCCGGTTGATTCCTTTCCTCGAGCAAGGACTTCTCCTTGTGTTGAGTGACGCTAAGTGGAGAAGATTTTGATCAACTATAAATACAGATTACCTTGAGTGAGGTTGAGTGGAGTCGAGGAATTTTCGAGGAAACCTCTTAGAATACGGGTGTAGCACGAGTTGTGAATTTCACATTCACGTTACATAAGTACGATGTTTATTTCTAGTTACCTTTTTTTTACTCGCGTGAAAACAACGCGCTTTCGCTACCACCACCGGGGGGTGACACTATGTACACCCTACACCGGCATACCAACCAAAACACGCGGTGGCCTTCGTCAGCGTATACAGGACGGTCCCGAGTTATCTTGTTGCACGAAGATAGCCGCACGGAACCGCCCCTGCGCGATGCCGCATTGCGGCCCCTCTCTAAATGAGGGAGCTAAGAAGCCCCCGAACTCTAAAGCACGCTTTTGGCGACTACGACTGCAGGAGATGGACCACCTGCATTGTCACCCACCTCGAGTTCGCTTAAATTGAAGTAGTTGGTCGAGCAGCCCCCCACTGATCGCACCGCGAATCTCCCTAACCTCATTTAGTCGCCTCTTACGACAGGCAGGGGATGCCGTGGCGGAATTCTCTAGATGCCCCCGGACCACAGAGCATGAGGCACCGGTCAGTCGTCCACCCGACGGCTCCTTCGTCTCCTCTGGCTGCGGGCGGGATCATTCTGCTAACGATCCCGCTTGGCGCTTTCCTTCCGCGAGATGACACACTCGCAGAAAGATGCCATCACTCGCCATGACCTCCAGCCGCCGACCATGGCGCACACCACGGCCGGCAGCGAGAGGTCTCCTCTGAAAGTGACCTACTCTACCAAAAATGAAGGGCCGACAAATCTCCTGGCTTCTTATAATTTTTAACTTCATGACCTTTTTTAATGTGTTTTTATAGACAAAGTTACGAAAACTTATGCACGTATAACAGTATTACATAATTACTATACATATGTTAGAACATAAATATGAACAGTCATACAGTAAGGTGAACAGACGACTTGATAAAGGTTGCAGAAACACGATGGATGCAGGCCGCTTTTGACAGGTCCTTCTGGAAATCTTTAGGGGAGACCTATGTTCAGTGGACGTCGTGTGGCTGATGATGATGATCATACAAAAATACATAAAAAAGGAAAAAGCAGTGTTCTATGTATGCGTACATACCCACTTACATTTACATTAATAGTTCTAAGTATGGAATAAGGATTTTATCGCCATAAGACGAACGACTAGAGCGTCTCGTCATTAGGGTGTATAAAATATGGTCACATTAATTACACACCAAATGGTTACTTTTATCTTGCTGCATGATACCGAAACCTTCCACAGTCCTTGAGATAATAACACCTTAAGAAAGTAACGATTTTGCTAAATCAATAATATCTAAAAAAAATCTCAAGTATAATTTATGAAGTGCTGTGTCATACTGACTACGTTATAATTAGCATATAAAAACAGTAGACCAAAAACTAAAGACGTTACAAAAAAATCTAACTAAAGAAATCATGGATACTAATAAGTAAAAAACTTTGCTCTAAGTTTACGGTGGGTACATACACTCACGCCTTTTATCCCCGAAGGGGTAGGCAGAGACGCAACTAATGCACTCACTTTTCGTCGTGCGTATTCCGTCCCATGATGTGATAGAGGGCGAGCCTATCGCCATATCGGGCACAAATTCAAAAATATAATTTTGCCCGACCTGGGGTTCGAGCCCGAGACCACAGCATTGCAGTCGTACTGTAATAAAACTACGCTATCGAAGCAGTTTCTCATCTCTCCAGGGACCATAGCCAAGATTCCTTACTACAATCGTTAAAGCTAACATTATGTATGGGAATGGTATATCCTGGCGATAGACTTATCGTTTTTTTGTTTTCTCTTTTATAGAAATCCATTAAGTAGTTCATGTTTTACTTCTTATTTACATCCAAAGATCTTCACAATGCAAGAATCCACAATACAATTCTTCGTTACATTAAATTATTAGTAGAATGGGATAATTACACGAATTCTATAAAAAAAATAACACAGAAAATCTAAATATTCACTTTTTTTAATACTCGTAGACGGAACACACGCTTCAAAGACGCATTTATACATTTTATATTTTTTTACAAGTACTTAATCCGTAGATTCTTCATTGAGGATATCTAAAGCGAACGTAGCGTATCTAGATATAACTACTATATTAAGAAACATAATAAGTAAGTGCCAAAAAACCAAAGGATTACTTCCTACAAAAAAGTGGTTCTAAACATGATTTCCTTCGATGGCATAGTATAAAAGCGGCTGCGGTTTTGTGCATGCATCATTCCATATTAACGATATTTCTAACAATTATCAAAATGCAGGCGTGTGTGTTTTTGACTTTGGTGCTTGCGGTCGTAGATATTATTAAAGTGTTCCCTTAACGGTCAACTTTAAGTTTCTTTTGGGGTTATGGAACCGCTATAGTTACAGCGAGGACCACGGTGGGCATTTCTTTAATTGGAATATATTATGACCATATTCGGTTAAAAAAAAACTGGTGGCACTGCAGTTATATAGTACTAAGCTCATTGTTTGATCAACACTCGTTAATTTAATTTAAGAGGCACCATTGCAATGTTCATATTTTGTGAGATATTTTTTTTTAAATTCTTATTTAGGATATTGACATGGTTAATGACAATATCAACAGAAAAAATGATCAACTGTTATGAATAAATAAATGTAGTATTTACATCAAAGCATAACGCAATGAAATAAAAATTATGCTTAAAGTCAATACGAGTAATAAGTCTCTGTCCGATACATAAATATAATTATAAAATACGACACTAAAACTAAGAAATTAATAATGATTTCCAATACAGCAAATTTTGAAGAACTAGATTCAAACCTAACTTGAGCGAAACGCAAATATTCCAGTCCGTTCAAAGCATGTGGTTCAATTAAAGGGCGTCGAGAAGAATATGTAGGCATAAAACTTTCTGTTTATTGGTGTATAGGAATGCAAATATGCAAATTAAATTCTATTTGTTTTAATAAAGACGCAACGTTCGTAACAAACTTTATGTCAATAGATTCGTCTTAGTCGTGAGAGTGACACTGGGTACATCAAAATAAAAAAAAACAAAATTAAGGATTTTTGGTGGCAAAGAGTAATCTCCAAAAAAAAATTTTTTTTTTCAAATTACATCGAGTGTGGTATCAAAATAAAGAATTTTTAACGGTGATTACGAATATATATATAACTTCAATTATATTAAAAACAGTAAGGAGCACGCGGACAGGAACCGTTTTATACTTAACTTTGAAGAATTACCCAGGTCCCTGCTAACTGTTTACAAGTCACCCCCCACCCCCCAAGAGATGCACTGTTGCTATTATAAAATAAATAACAAGACGTGATGTTATTATTTCACTTTAATTATCAGTTTATGCTGCATATTTTTGACAATAACAGAGTGCATTAAATTCTTTCAACTACCTGACCCAATCAAGCAATAGCTATTCCAATGACTTAACGTTTTCTTCCCAGATGTAAGGTAGACAACTTTGATTATTAATTATATACCTAGATAGACACCGAACGTTTCAAACGCGTCGAAAAAAATAGAGGCGAACTGTTCCCCTCTAAATGAGTTCGAATGAATAATTTTTTGTTGTTTTTCATGGATATAATTTTCTCACCGTGTTAATAGAAACCATGTAATAGCTGGTATCATTATAAGCGCACACAAGGATACGCAGAATGATGCAGCAGTAGCGTATGACACATCTGTCACGCATACTAGCATAAGAAAAGATGGCCTGTTTGTTTTAGTTTCATTGCAGCGCATCACTCTATCTAGGTATATAATTAATCAAAAGTAGACAAGATATTTGCTAGAAGAATTGGTTTCATTCCATCCAGAGAAAACATCCTTTGGAATCCTTCGAATTGGCATCATTATGTATCACTGTCGTCTATTTATAGCGTTAATAAGTTTTATTTTATTACAGACCGTTAGCCTTACTGATATACAAAAAGAAAAATCTAATGAAAACATTGCCGCGTGCATTAACGAGAGCGGAGTGAAGCCTGAGATACTAGCTGAAGCCAAGAAAGGACATTACTCCGAAGATGAGGCGATGAAGAAATTCTTACTGTGCTTCTTCAACAAGGCCGGTATCATGAACGCTGATGGTAAATTGAACCTTGATGTAGCTCTTGCAAATCTGCCTCCTGGCTTAGATAAGAATGAAGCTACCAAGGCATTGGAAGAATGTCAGCATAAGAATGGTAAAGACGCTGCTGATACTGCGTTTGTTATATTCAAATGTTATAGCAATGCAACGAAGACTCAAGTATTGTTCTGAATAAGCACCTTACAGTGTTGAACCAATAAGTCAGTGATGTTCATTTAATTTGAATAAACGATTTACGGTATACTGTTTTTTTTGTAAATGTCTTTTAAATACAATATGGTCAAGCTAAATGACTGAATATTTTTTATTCAATACAGTGTTTAATCCACTTTTAAACTACGAATATACTGAGAATTCTCAGCGAGCTCGCTACTCCTTCACCTCGCTATCAATTCGCACGCAATTCACCAGTGTGATAGCTTGTGAGAAAAAAAAATGGAACTTGGCTCTTTTGTCTTAAAAAACATTCTTAATCCTAAAACAGGTTTGAAAATACGATTGGTTTCAACCCTTTCGCTGTCAAGTGAATACTTAGTATAATTTGTATAGTGAATTAAAAAAGTGAAATTAATATTTTGATTGTTTAAAAATGTTACCAAACATTAAAGGCATTTTTCTTTGTGCGATTGTCAAAATTGATTGATTGTCACATGCATGTCACATGTTACTTTATCTACAGAGTTTGCCATAATCCTTTTCGTAAGCTGTAATAGACATTCGGATTTCAACGTTGTTTGAGAACTCTTCCGATTGCAGTCCCGATACCAACATCTACATCCAAGCATATAAAAGCTTAGGCATAAATCGCTGAATTATAGAAGAATTAATGACAATCGGCACAAAGGAATATTTTTTTAAACTTATGAATATTTCTGTTTTTGCTAAAACAATGGAAAATGTAAGAAAACCCAAGCAACAAATAGTGGTTCTGTATATATCCTGGAACAAACATTTTATCAGGACTATAACGGGATGGTAAGCGTTTATAACCACGGAAAAGGGCCCATTTTATAGGCTTATTTATGCTAATAGAACGCCCATAATAGACTTGGTGACTGCCACTTAGTTCAATAATAACCTTCTAGTCTGTAGACTGCCTCGGTGGCGTAGTTGTATTACAGTACGACTGCAAGGCCGAGGTCTCGGGTTCGATCCCCGGGTCGGGCAAAGTGATATTGGATTTTTCTATTCAGTATCAGCCCGGAGTCTGGAATTTGTGCCCGATATGGCGATAGGCTCGCCCCCTATCATATCATGGGACGGAATACGCTTGGCGAAAAGTGGGTGCACTAGTTGCGCCTCTGCCTACCCTTTCGGGGATAAAAGGCGTGATCATGCATGCGTATAACCTTCTAGTTGATCCACGCAGAACTATCTTCTCCCGCGAAGCCAACTATACGCGTCTTATAAAACCAAACATGACTCTTAACGTATTTCGTGCCTCTGTTACAAGCTCTTACGAAATCTGTTGTGATTGAAAATTTGCTACAAAAAATATTTATCAAAAAGGTATTATCTATCCAGTTTCTTTATTTGAGTGTAATTAAATTAATAGCATGGCGAACGTATATTTTCGGTGAAGTATATTATGGCTAAAATCAAAATTTTCACTCGCCCCTTAAAATAAGTGTATTTAATAATTTGCATTTCTAAATAATATTGTTTTCAATTAAACTTACAACGGAAACTCGCCATTATTTAGAGCTAGCATTTCAAAGTACATTATTATACCGTTACACCAGTACTTTGTTCCATAATGGTATCCATCGGAAGTACACTATCGCCATATTACTAGAAATTACTTTTGTTATAATGGGTTTATAAAATGAACTTATAAACCCTTATTAGTTCAAGTAATAAATGCAAATGGTTTCAATTACGCTCGCAATACATCACCCGAGATTAGCTACGTCACTCAGCGTAACAAAGCACGAACTGCTGCAAATTGTTCCTGTTTGTCGGCAAGTAAAGTTCGTGACATAATTCGCGAAGAGCTACAGAACTCTTTTACGCACAAATTTACTCCTCAGCTAAGTGAGATTCGTGATGCCGTAGCGTCTATTGAGACATCTATTTCGTTTTTTAATGAAGAGTTAGAAAAAATTAAATCTGACCATGCTAAACAGTCAGCTTTGATTGAGGAATTCAAGAGGGAACAAGATTCATTAATTACTGCATACCAGTCATTATCTGTAAAGTTCGCTCAAATGGATCAGCGCTCTCGCTCAACCAACATTGAGATTCAATGCTTACCAGAAAACAAGCAAGAGAACTTGATTAATATGGTTCAACATTTGGGTAGAATCATCAAATGTCCTGTTTCTGAAAGCAGCAATCACATATACTCGAACACTTTATTGAGAACACAAATCGCACATTGGCTAATCACTACGGTAAAACTGTTATACTCGGTGACTTCAACTTGTACAACTTAACCTGGAACAAATCTACTACCCTTGAGCTCGTGCCACAACACTCTAACAGCCTACTGAATAACATGTTGATTGACTTTATGTCACTTAATCAGCTAAAACAATATAATTCGATTTTGAATAGCAAAAACAGAATATTAGACTTAATCTTTTCTAATTTCGTTCCGTCTATGGTTGATGTATGCACTAGTCCTTTAACTATATTTGATCCATTTCACCCACCTTTAGAATTTAACATTACACTGGAATATATCGTTAGTCTCTCACCAAAGTGTGACTCTAAGTATCACTTTCACAGAGCTGATTATAAGGAAATTGTAAACGACTTGAAAAATGTAATATGGGAGGAGGTAATGTCAGAGTGCGCCACTGTTGATGATATGATAAAGATATTCTATAGCCAACTCAGGTTTATAATTATTAAACATGTACCCAAGTCAAAGCCCCGTAACAGTAAATACCCAATATGGTTTACTAATGCCTTAATTAAAGCACTAAAAGAAAAATTTAAGTACAGGTTAAAATGTCGTAAATATAAAAATCCTCGCGATGAGTTAACTTTTGAGCTCCTCAGAGAAAGATGTGCTAGACTACGTGACCAGAATTATTCTATTTATCTGGAGCGGCTAGAAGCATCGTTAGCATCGATTCCAAAATTAATATGGACTTACATAAAACATAAAAGAGGTGGTGCTAGTTCCTATCCGGCTCAAATGTCATCTGATACAATCGTTGCATCAAATGGAACAGACATTTGTAACCTATTTGCTAACCAATTCCGTTCTGTCTACAATACCAACCATCTCCTTGTTCCTTGCTTATCTCATGTACCTACCGTCACGAACTGTCTGACAAAGATTTGTGTTACCGAAAGTCAGGTCTACAACGTGTTAAAAAGACTTGATGCTACAAAGGGAGCTGGCTCTGATGGGATCCCAGCTATTTTCGTTGTTAATTGCGCGCGCGAGTTGGTGACTCCGCTGTCAATAATCTTTAATAGATCTCTAGGCGATGGTACCTTTCCCTCGATTTGGAAGGAAGCTCATATTTTACCCCTATTTAAGGGTGGTGATACCAGCTTAGTGAAAGATTATAGACCTATTTCTATAATTAATGTCTTTATTTATTTATTTATTTATTTATTATTAGGTCTACAATCAATCACACACTATCACATCAACTAAAATATACAGAGAAATCAAAAATACTAAGTCTAAGTACATGATTGTTAATAAGTAGACACAGCATTCACTGATAATACATACTCACTAAAGATACATAATATAAGTTATATTAGGTTGGTAAATATTATGCTATTACAATGGTAATGAAATACACAACTGTCACAAGAGAAAAAATTATAACAATAATATTATAATAACTAATTCAGCCTACAAGAGCGTAACGCTTTTCGAAAACTGTATAATGAGTCCGCATGAATGTCGACAGATTTACTGTAGCAGTTCAATAGCTTGCAAAGTCTAAAAACTGGAGAGTTGCAACCAAGCACAGATCTTCGCAGTGGAGGCGATAGAGGAGTTATCGCATATCTAGGAGTTCTAGTAGGGACTCTAATATTGAAACTGGATAGAAGTGAGGGGCAGTCAATTTTATTGTTAAACAATTTAAACAGGAATATTAAGTCCAAAATATCTCTACGATTATCTAAAGAAGTCATTCTAAAGTAGTTAAGTCTATCAGCATAAGGGAATCTTCTGTCAGCTCTACCAATGCTTCTAGCAAGGTGCCAGAGGAATCTCTTTTGAATTCGCTCTAGCCTTAAGCTATGTGTGGCATAGTGTGGACGCCAAACTGTAGAGCAATATTCAAGAATACTCCTCACAAGACTATTGTATAACAGTTTTTTACTAGATAAGTTTTTTAAATTTTTAACATTTCGTATTAAGAACCCTAGCATTTTTGAAGATTTTCTTATAATATAATCCAAATGTGTCTTTGCAAAAGTCTTTGAAACCTTATTGTTTCCAATTTTGTCTTGGCACATTAAGCAATCATTGATTCCTCAGCAACATGGTTTTGTTAAGGCAAGGTCTACCGTTACCAATTTGGTTTCCTTCGTCGAGGATATTGCTGGGGGAATAGATAATGGGCATTCAATGGATGTGATCTATACAGATTTTAGTAAAGCTTTCGACAAGGTGAATCATGAGAAATTGCTAGCTAAGTTGGAATTAGTCGGGATAGGTGGTACTTTGCTAAATTTTTTTAAATCTTACCTATCAAATAGGACTTCTGTAGTCGTCGCTGGAGGTTATAAATCGGATCCATTTATTGCTCTTTCTGGAGTTCCTCAAGGCTCTCATTTGGGCCCTTTATTATTTAATATATTCATAAACGATGTTGGCAGTTCCTTCATTAATTCCACCTACCATGTATTCGCTGATGACTTAAAATTTTTCAGAATAGTTACTACTTTGGAGGATCGTAACTTGTTGCAAAATGACTTAAACGAATTAGCTTCGTGGTGTGAACTGAATGGTATGACATTGAACGCAGACAAATGTCACGTCGTTCGTTTTTCGAGGAAGAAAACTCCCTTGTCATTCACATATTATATTAATGGCACTCCATTAGCGGAAAGTGATCGTGTTCGTGATTTAGGAGTAGTTTTGGACAGTAAACTTCGGCTCAATTTTCATTACGACAACATCGCCAATAAGAGTTTCAAAAGTTTGGGTTTCGTTTTACGTAATTGCAAGGAATTTAAAAATCCCTCAACTGTCATTGCAATTTATTGTGCAGTGGTACGCAGCTGCCTAGAGTACTGCAGCCCTGTTTGGAACCCGCACTACGATGTCCACATAAAGCGTTTGGAAAGAGTTCAAAAGCGGTTTTTGTGGTATATGTCATTCAAATTTAATTTGGCAAAGAAGCTGCCTACTTATGAAGATCGTTTGCGACACTTTCGCTTGAATAGCCTCCAAAATCGTAGGATTTTCATTGATGCAGTATTTTTATACAAATTACTTAACGGTCATTCTGACGCACCGAATCTCTTATCCAAGGTAAATATTTCTATTCCCAGACAGCTTCCTAGACGTAATAAGTATCAACCATTCTCAGGTATAAAAGCTGGTTCAAATTTGGGTTTTTATTCTCCGTTAAACAGACTCTTCAGAACGTATAATAAAATTCATAATTTGTCAATAATACCCGCTAATGTAACGAATGATGATGACAATGACTCGGAACTTCCTAGTAAATCTCATTATATTGACATCTTTTCTAATTCCCTTTATAGATTTAAAAATAATGTTAGAAAGATAATTTATACGGATTTTATGTAATTTAATTTGACCTGATTATTTCTGTTTGTTTTAATATTTTTTTTATGTAGTTTAATTTGACTATTTATTTTTGTATGCTTTAATTAACTTTTATTGTACTTATAATTTATAACTTCCTTATAGTACTAACATTAAATAATTGATTTCTGTTTTTTTGTATTACCTTACTTTAATAATTGTTATGTATAAATTAGTATTAGTATTGTTAATATTTCGACTGTCGTGACTTTTATATGTTTTAATGTTTTACGTTTTACTGTGTTTTCTTATCTGTACCTCTATCTGTAATAATGCTTTATTATATTGAAATGTCGTTTGCATCTATAATTGTATAAGTAGCATTTGAAAAAAAATTTGTTTTTAAACTAAGTTAATGTTAAGGTTTAAATGGTGTTACTTAGTTGCTGCAACTTTAATAATAAATAAATAAATAAATAAATAAATTACGCTTAGTTTTATTTGTTACTCTTACTAGCATAGTTAACTTATAAAGGTTTTATAATGTTTCTTGTAAGCGTTTATAAGTATAGCTTACCAGAGTAAGTATTCTCAAGCCTATTTACACCCTTGCAATACTTTTACAGAACGTCTGAGATTATAATGTGCCTTAAATTTGGACCTATAGCCGATTATAAGATAACTTGGATTAGATGCACTAGAAGGCCAAACAAACTCTGCGTTTGCTATTATAAGCCTGGTAGCAAACACTAGAACGATTAAGGGAGAGTTATTAGCTCTGCAGACCTATAAGGTGTGCACTATAGGATAACGTTGTTGCTTGGGAACGATTTCATGACAAATTAATCAATCAATGGTCAAATCGTGGCAAAACTCAAGGTGCTCAATCTTTCTCTCAATCTCAAACTAGAAACCTGAATTTTCAGTTACCAAGCAGGCATTGTATAAACAGGGTATATTTAAAATTTCATTCAATTTTAACTAGTGGTTTAAGAATTATAACTAGTCAAAGTTTCTTAATTTTGTCACTCACTCACTGACTGACCGATCATCAAAACTCTAAGGCACTTCTAGCAGACAAAGCAGTTTCAAATGTAGAATACAATTAGTGTTTAGTGTATAAATCAAGGAAAAACTAAAATATTTCTTAATTTCGATCCAGTTTTCTAGATACAACAACTGCATAACTAACTTTGTAATCTCATATAAAAATATAGGATTACAAAGTTACATCTGCAGTGAATGAATCAGTGTACCTGTATAATGTATATGTATAATAGAATACCTACAAAAACAACGACGTACCACGGTGACGTTGACTGCCTCGGTGGCGTAGGTGTATGACGGTAAGATTGCAATGCTGAGGTCTCGGGTTCGATCCCCGGGTCGGGCAAAGTGATATTGGGTTTTTCTATTCAGTATCAGCCCGGAGTCTGGAATTTGTGCCCGATATGGCGATAGGCTCGCCCGCTATCACATCATGGGACGGAATAAAAATGGCGAAAAGTGGGTGCATTAGTTGCGCCTCTGCCTACCCCTTCGGGGATAAAAGGCGTGAGTATGCGTATGCGTATGCTACAAAAACAATGAGATGCCATCAAAAACAAAACTTGTAAAAAAAACAAGTCTCGCCACTCAGTTCTTCTACCGTAAAAAGTTGTGAGATCCAAGTATCACCAAGTCGGTTACTGAATTTATTCAGTCCCTACTTAAGGGACCTTTTGTCTTAAGTTATTTTAAGCGAACGCAAATACAAAGCCATCAGAAGAAAATTGATCAGTTGGCCTATCGGTCGTGCCTTTATTTATACACCCCTGAGCAAGATGAAAACGAATCACCCAATTGGTGTCTATAATGGCTTTGCAGAATTTTTGCGAACTATTTAAAGTAATTTAATTTCACAATCGGAGGCTTCGCGTCTCCTTATGTGCGATGCTCAAAGACCAGGCTCAATTACTCCATCGTCTTCATCTCGCAGTAATCGTAAGCAATCTCTCGGGTCGTCCAACATCCCTGTCGAGGATAAATTGGATTATTTCATGAAGCAGCAAACCAACCTTATGATGCAACTTATACAAGCTGTTGCATACGACATCAATGAGAACAGTATTTTTCAAGTATCGCGTCATGTCGCTGTGTTACTTTTATTAGCGTCATTCATGACCTAAAACTTTTAGACATAGGTTCGGAATCTCTTGAAGTTCATGATAAATATGTTATAATCTGGCCAAAATTTGGCTCACAAACTGATTGTTCAAATTTTATACAAGCAGGTTGGCAGTTACAAAATTCATGTGTCAAAGGTTGAATTTAGTTGTATGGATTGACAAACTGATCTTCTTATCTGAACCCAGGCGAGGCAACTTGACAAGTCTATTCATATCCACCCGGGGTAAAGTTAAAGAAGCCTCTCGAAGTGTAATAGGCGGTTGGATCCGAACTCTGTTTAAAAGTGCACATTAAATGCTTCTCCTGGAAGCTGTAGAGCAGCAGTTAATTCAGATAATTAGATCAATAGAAATCTTAATCTGGATGAGGTAATTAAACGAGGAAGCATTATTTTAAAGAAATAGCTGTTCAGCCAAAGATTTCTTCAACAAATAATTTGAGTCAATTGTTTAATACAAGGGGCATTTCACGTGAAGCGGGCAACGAAAAAAATTACAGGTTCTGGATTTTGTTCATAATTGGGTCAATTGGACTTCTATGGGACCTGAATTAATGTCCATCACTATTTTATTTTTTTAGCTTAGTTACGAATTAATGCGAATTCAAAGAATTGTAAAAAAATTAGGAACGGATGTTTCGATAGCCATTAATTTAGTCAACCAAATGGATTAAACAATAAGTAAATAGTGTTTATTAGAGAAGATTAATTGTTTCTTTTAGAAATTGATAAAAATTTATAATTTGATTATTTTTTCGTATAGTGAACCGGAAGTTAATATAAAAAAGCAGAATTTTTTATTTTTGCTTAAAAACATATCTTGTAGTATAGAAAAATCATGTAAAAAAAATGTAAAATGTTATCTCGATTCGTTTAGAAGATAGATGAACTAAAGTACGAAGGTGCCGCAAGGCGCATGTACATACTGGGCGGTTCGTTAGTGTGACTCGCTTCGTACGGTTTATATCTTAATTGATGAAAGGTGGTTAAATAACCATTATTAAAAGCTTACAAATAATACATCCAAATTTGTTTCTGTTTCTGTGTTAGACGAATCGTTAAAATCTGTAACATTCTCTCCTAAACTAGGCTTACAGTTGGGATCTGAACCAAACAGAAACCTTGTTGAAAATAATTTAGCATAATGTCCAGCTAATTTACATTTAGAGTTACCATCTCAACTATTCGTTTACTGTGAATATAGTTGAACCTCAAATTGTAGGTGATGTAATGACACCTCTTCTAAGAGTTATACTATTAGATGCTTCAAAATACATCTATAGTGCCAATAAAATGCATATATTCTCACCTCCACATTACTTATCGGTAATGCGAATAGAATTCGATACCATCGAAATAGATATGAGGTCAAGCACCGTACAAAATATATTTTTTACACAGTCATTCCCGTGAATGTATTAAGTCCGAATTGGATTTGATTGCATTGCCATCAACTCAAACTAGCATGGAACAGTGGAATTTGGATCCATTATAAACCAATTTCATCTCTTGCCGATGATGGTCCTATCCACCATACCACCATACCAGCCCTGTATTATATACTGCCTACTGCTGAGCACGGGCCTCCTCTACAATTGAGAGAGTTTGATGGTCCTATAGAATTTCAAATTCCTGGAGCAGGAGATGGCTACATAAATTTATCTCATACGTTAATTCACTTGAAAGCGAAAATAGTAAATCAAAATAACACCAAATCAACCGCATCTACAGTCGTTGCTCCGGTGAATATTTGGTTGCACTCACTCACTCTTGACTCAATTGATGATGTCTACTTAAATCAAAAACTTGTATCACCACCCAATAACACATATGCTTATCGTGCGTAGGTGTGTAGAAAACTTATTGAACAGTGCTCCTGCAGCAAAAAAAATGTCACCTCACCTGTGGTTTATGGTATGTAGATACAGCTAGAAAAATGGATTCTACCGATGAAACTAATAAAGGATTAATATTATTAAAACTTACGCGAGCCATATCACATTAATAGTTTACAAAACCACGGTTTTACTCACGTATTCTTGGTCAGAATCGCCGACCAGTTTCGACCTATTAAGTAGGTCATCTTCATAGGCGAGTGCTGAGAGGACGTCGCGTCGCGGAGGCCTCTCGATCACTGTCAGCCGCCCGCGCCCGCGCCGCCGCCCGCCTAGCGGAACGTAAAGCACGGCTCGAAGGGTGGAGTGGGGGTGGTTCGGTGGGTTTCAAAGATGTCGCAGCTGCTA
The DNA here is from genome assembly GCA_947568825.1 of Sphinx pinastri. Lineage (NCBI taxonomy): Eukaryota > Metazoa > Arthropoda > Insecta > Lepidoptera > Sphingidae > Sphinx > Sphinx pinastri. The sequence goes on from OX387617.1 coordinate 3,506,175, forward strand.
GATCATCATCGTCAGACACTACCGGTGCATGCAGAACACTTGTGTGAACTGAACTGACTGTGTCGACTCCTCGTATAGGGCTGTTCATGGACTTATGTACGGTTTGAAGAATCGGTTTCCAAGTAGTCGGCAACGTCCAGCCTACGTCGCGGTTGAAATTCGGGCGTTTATTTATCTCAATGGCTTCCCGTATTTTACGCGGGCCGAAAGACTTTTCACGGGCCAATACTTTGGTCTTATCGAAGCGGATATAATGGGAAACGTCCGAATCCAACGCGTGCTCAGCCACCGCAGAGCCATTCCTGTCCAATTTCTTCAAACACCTAATGTGTTCAGTCAGCCTAGTAGCCACGTTGCGTCCCGTCTCACCTATGTAGCTTTTGCCGCAGTCGCAAGGCACCATATATACGCCAGGCACATTCAGTGGGTCACTGTCCTTAGGAGAGCGCATTAAATTCCTAATCTTTGTCAAGGGCCGGAAAATGGTCTTAATGTTGTACTGCCGTCGTAGCAAATGACCTATTTTGTCTGTGACACCTTTGACAAAGGGTAGAAACGCTAACGCTCTATCCACAGACGTGCGGCGCTCCACTGTTTTCTCACTAGCTCGCAGACTATGTTTCCAACTGTAGCCATTTGACTCCAACACTTGCTTGACGTGCATTAACTCCTCATTTATGTATTGGGGATCACATAAACGCAGGGCTCTATTAATCAAAGTCCGTGGAATAGAAGCCAAATGAGCTGGATGGTGGTGCGAGTCAGCCCTTAGGTATCGGTCTGTGTGTGTGGGTTTACGATAAACCGTATGCGTGAGATTCCCGTCGGGTTTCCGCATAACCAATACGTCAAGGAAAGCTAGAGCGCCATCCTTCTCTTGCTCGATGGTAAAAGAGATTTTTGGGTGTATCTTATTCAAGTGACCAAGGAAGGACATCACACTGTTTTTGTGCAAAATGGCAAACACATCATCCACATATCGCCACCAGAATCTGGGTCTGTCTTCTGCCGTACTGAGCGCTCTTTCTTCAAACCATTCCATGAAAATGTTTGCCACCACTGGAGCTATGGGAGAACCCATCGCTACTCCATCCAACTGCACGTAGTACTCGCCCCGCCAAACGAAGAAACCGCTCTTCAGACAGTACTCTATGATACTCATATACACGGTAGGTAAGCCTGCATTCTCAATCAAGCCTTCTATTATATGAAAAGTGTCCTCCACCGGTACATTTGTAAACAACGAAGTAACGTCGAAACTCACCATTAGTTCTTCATCGGCTAGCCGTACATTATCTAGCTGTTGGATAAAGTGCGTCGAATCCTTTATGTAACTCGCTGTTTTTCCCGTCAGAGGTTGAAGTATATCAGACATATACCTGGAAGTCTTGTAAGTAGGCGAGTCTATCTGGCTGACTATAGGTCTCAGGGGCCAGTTTGGTTTGTGGATTTTGGGTAAACCATAGATTTTTGGAGCGGTGGGATTTTGCGGACGTAGACATTTTCTTAATGTGTCATCCGGAAATGAACGTAATACTCTGTCTAAACCAGAAGTCACACGAGCGGTGGGGTTGTAATTAACCTTTTTATAGATGGAATCATCACTGACCAACCGTGTGAGCTTCTCTTCGTAAGCCGCTGTGTCCACTATGACAGTAGCGTTGCCCTTGTCCGCAGGTAACACCAACAGAGATGAGTCACTACGTAGGTCTTTGAGCGCTATAATCTCTTGTTTCGACATGTTGGGTTTCGGTAATTTGGACTTACGCATGACTGACGACACATCTTGTCTCAAACACTCGGCATCTCGATCTGGAATTTTGTTGTGCGCGATCGTGTCTTCTATACCAGTGATTATTGCCTCCACCGGTGTCTTCCGTGGAGTTGGTGCAAAATTCAGACCTTTAGCGAGCGCCGCCTGCATGGTTGGTGTTATTGGCCGTGATGATAGGTTCACGACAAACTTTCCAGTATCTTGAGGAAATGTTCCTTGTTTCAAACATTGCTCCTCACTTTCTGTTAGGCGTTTGAATTTCCCCAGTTGTTTGTGTACCATCTCTCTTTTTTGTGTTTGAGACCTGTTGAAAGTCATTGAGTCCAAAGTATTCCACAAGTCAGTACGCAGGAAACCCGATAGTTGCAGATGAAGGGTATTCTGACCAAGAATACGTGAGTAAAACCGTGGTTTTGTAAACTATTAATATAATAAAGGATTTACTAAGAGGCAAGAATTATCCAGTAAAAGTAAAGAAATGGAAATGTTTGGTCACTTACATGGCGATTTAATCAATCAAGAAAAAAAATTGTCAATGGTGTTCATATATGTGTTAAGTTAGTTCGTTCTAGAGAAAATTTCAAACTCATAGCCTCTTCAGGTGACCTTAAATTGAATATATGTATTACGGATGCATCTTTGATTATTCAAGCACGAATTAATCCCAGCGTGTTACTTGCTCATCAAAGGATTTTAACTTCTACCACAGCTAAATAGTAAATACCCCATTCTCGAGCTGAAGTTAAAGTTTTAACAATACCATCAGGTGCTCAAGGAAAATCTCTAGATAACGTTTTCTTAGGGCAATTACCTAAAAGCTGCATAGTAGGATTTGTAAATACGCTACTTTCAATGGAAACCTCACTAAGAACCAATTTAACTTACAAAATTATGACACTAATACTTTTCATTTATATATAGACGGTCAACAAATACCATCAAAAACTTTAGAACCCTCATTTGAGAACAATATTCTTACTTCAGTATATCATACATTGTTTTCGGAAACAATGAATACACTTTCTCAATGGAAGTAATGGGATAGCCCGAGAAGAATATGCTGAAGGGTATTGTATGTTAACGTTTCATTTGACACCTGATTTATCAGCAAACTCTGTAGTAACTGGAATCTTGTAAAGCATTGTAGTGTGAGATTAGAAGTGCGTTTTGAAACAGCTTTATCACAAACTATTAACTGCATTGTTTATGCGGAGTTTGATAATATTATTGAAAGAGATAAGAACCGCAATATTTCAGTAGATTATAGTAGTTAAGAAAACAAAATTTATTTATTTATTAATGTGGAAGACTAACAACGATAAGTAATTACTTATATCAATGGTGTAGTTAACTAAAAGCCAATTACAAGTCTTCACTTATAGTATCAGGTTGAAAATATTAAATAAAATAAGGAGCCGCAGCCAAAATGTCTTTCAACAACTTTAACACAGACAGAAAATAGAAAAATGCAAATGGCATCCAAACGATAAGCAACGTGATCAAAACAAATTATTAGATATTGTAGAAAGAAAAGAATAGAAACGTTTGCAAATTAGCAACAGCTTTGCAGGCCGAGTACGAATTTAGTGCAGATTATGATAAAAAATTATAATAAACAGCGCAATTAGAGGTATGGCCTTAATACTAATTCTATTACCGATTAAGAGATCTTGTTTTGATAAAAATCAAGGCTCAAAAACACCTCCTCGTTGAGGGAACGGTGGACAAAAACGGATCAAGATCATGCTGTTTACAGATACCGTTGAAGTTATTGCTCGCTCGCACAATAAAACTATTTTGTATATAGTTGGTTGATGTATGAGGTCCACGTATAGGTGGATTAAATCGATAGGTCTTACAAGGTACATTAAAGTTTATTTTGGATATAATAAGATCTGAGGAATCGATTCGCTAGGTTTCTCCGAATTACAAGTGGCAATAAGTGAAATTTTTGGCATAATTTCTGATAGTTTTTTGAGTCAATAATAATTAAAAAACCGCGATAAAATCCGCAAAATAGTTTTATTTCAATGTCTAACATTCGCGTAAATATAAGAAGTCATTATGATAGCAAATATATTTAATAAAATGTTTTTCAACGTTTTGAATACGGTCTATGTTCTTAAAATAGCGTGGATTCCGTAATCCTTGGACGCCTGCGGTGGACACCGGAGTCCATTTATATAAGGAAATTAGCTTATAGCTATATATAAGCGGGCGTTGACGGGATATTGAAGATGTATATTCTAAATGACTCCTTACATAGGTAGGGTCATTCGGGGCAACAGCACGCAGTGGGTAAAAGTTCGCATGGTCAATATCTCGGAACCTATTGAGGGGGCTCAGACACTTTTTCGGCTAGATCAGGGGCGCATCAGGGACGATGTCAGAGCCACAAGCTATTTTGCCAAGCCTCACTTGTTTAGCGAAAAACGGTGATCAATGTGATTTTGTTGATTAGTTACCAACATTTTGTGCTCGGAAAAAAGTGTCTGGCTAGACGGTGCATCAGTTTACAAAAGTCCGTTAATTATGTTAAGTTTACATGATTATTATAGTATTTATTTTAGTTACTAATGCTGACCTAGAAAATAAATGCGTCTCAACTAACGTGTGAATGTTTAAAATATTCCCTGTTTGGGCAAGAGTACGAGGTTAAAAGTACGCACCCTGTTGTAACTTCATTACAATGATCGCACGGTTTTTTCTTCTTCAAGCTGCAATTAAGGCGAATATTATTTGTAAAGATTTTTAAACCTTATACAGAAAAAAAATATTCTCCATAAACACTCTGCGTAGTTTTACCCACATAACGGGTCAATAGTACGAATTTCCCTCGATGCACTTAAATATGTATTCCAAAAAAAACAATGAAGGAATGTACAAAAACTCATTAAATAATAAAAGTAGAATAAATTTACTTTACATAGAGTGTTAAAACGTTTTCCTAGACACTATATTTTCGACTGTGTAGACGATAGAAAAAAAAGTGCGTACTTTTAGGCCGAATGACCCTACAGTAAAGTACTTAACGAGTTTTTGCTTCGGAAAAACATTTAGAGATCCGCATTATAAAAGCAGGTGATTTAGAAGCCTTTTTAATAATAGTATCCACATGTTTATCATAAAGTAGTTTACTGTCCTGGATAACACTTAGGTCCCTCCTCCTCACTAGGTAGGATTTGACCTCCCAATGTGTATTTCATAGTCAAAGCAACACGCTTCCAAGTAAACGTAACGACAGAGCATTTTAAAGGATTGAGGTCAAGTTTATTGATATGACAATAATTTTCAAGGCGACTTAAGTGAGCCTGGAGTGCAGACATGTCATCAAGGGAAGATATGGTGGTAAAAAAATTCATGTCATCTGCATAACACAGTAAACTTGATGAATCCAGACAAGAGGCAATGTCGTTAAATATAGATCACAAATAATAGCGGACCTAATTAGCGAGCCTTGCAGAACACCACTGGGCACAGAGGCCCAACTAGAAATGTAATTATTGATTGCTACCGCCTGTGATCTATTTTGGTTGTAGGAGGAGAACCACTTAAGCAGGTCTCCTCTTATACCGATGTTAAAAAGCTTATGTAGTAGGATCACATGATCGATTCGATCAAATGCCTTGCTATAATCTAAATAAACGACATCAACCTGTTTCCCAAGATCCAAGGCTTCAGTAATATAATCATTGAACAGAATAATGTTACTAACTGTTGAACGTCCTCTTAGGAAGCCATGTTGGAAGGGACTAAGTGATAATGCCATTGCAGGGTAGATTTTATCTTTCGAAGACTTTGGCAATGACTCGAAGCTTAGATATGGACCTGTAGTTAGTTATTTCGGTTTTAGGATTAACTGTTTAAGATTAGATTAAGCATGAATAATTTAATTCAGATTTGCTGTTAAATGTAACAATAAAATAAATTAAAAAAAAAATCTTTGTTTTACTATATCCTTGCAACCCCACAAAAAGGGCCAACTTACCAGATAAGTACCATAATAGTGTCTTGTTAACCTTATATATGACATTACCACTTTATCATTCGACCTGATAAGATTCTGCAGCGATTTGGTGAATAAAAATGAATACAATAGAATTACAGAAGTCCTTTTTATTGTTTATAGCATTGAATGACAAGACGAGCATGCCGTTCGTCTGATGGTAAGCGATACTACCACCCATAAACAGTAGCAACACCATCCAGCACCTTCAGTTACAAAGTACTGTGTGGCATTCCACTGCGCTCGTCATCTTGAGACATAAGATGCTAAGTCTCACTATGTCCTGTAGTTACACTGGCTACAATGTCCTTCAAACCGAAACACAACAGTGCATGTACACTGCTGCTTGACGGTAGAAATAGACATTGCGGTGGCACCCACCCAGACGGGCTCTTGCATATGAGAGACCTACCACCAGTAAACTTAAAAAAAATTGATCCATGTATTAAATATAATGTACTCATATGCAGCCAATCGCCTACCAATATATGTGGTAACTCCTACATAAGTAGTTAGCAACCACGAGTTGTGAATTTCGCAGAAATTACGACAAAAGACTTTGGTTACATAAGTACGATGTTTATTTCTAGTTATCTAAGTGACCTACCCAAAAAGGAAGGGCCGAAAAAACTCCTGCTTTTTATAATTTTTAATTAACTTCATGACCTTCTTTAATGTGTTTTTATAGACAAAGTTACGTAAGCTTATGCACGTACAGCGGTATTAAATATTTACAATACATATTTAAGAACATCAACATGCACAGTCATACAAAAATGTATAAAAAGAGGAAAAAGCAGTGTTCTGTGTCTGCGTGCATACCCACTTACATTTACATTAATAGTTCTAAGTATGGAATTAGGATTTTATCGCCATAAGACGAACGACTAGATCGTCTCGTCATTAGGGTGTATAAAATATGCTCACATTAACTACACTCCAAATGGTTACTTTTATCCTGCTGCATGATATCGAAACCTTCCACAGTCCTTGAGATAATAACACCTAAAGTAGGTAACGATTTTGCTAAATCAATAATATCTAAAAAAAAACTCAAGTATAATTTATGAAGTGCTGTGTCATACTGACTACGTTATAAATAGGATATAAAAACAGTAAACCAAAAACTAACGATGTAACAAAAAAATCTAACTAAAGGAATCATGGATACTAATAAGTAGAAAACTTTGCTCTAAGTTTACGGTGGGTACATAAACTCACGCCTTTTATCCCCGAAGGGGTAGGCAAAGACGCAACTAATGCACCCACTTTTCGTCGTGCGTATTCCGTCCCATGATGTGATAGAGGGCCGCCTATCGCCATATCGGGCACAAATTCCAAAAATATAATTTTGTCCGACCTGGGGCTCGAGCCCGAGACCACAGCATTGCAGTCGTACTGTAATAAAACTACGCTATCGAGGCAGTTTCTCATCTCTCCAGGGACCATAGCCAAGATACCTTACTACAATCGTTAAAGCTAACATTATGTATGGGAATGGTATATCCTGGCAATAGACTTATCGTTTTTTTTGTTTTCTCTTTTATAGAAATCCATGAAGTAGTTCATGTTTTATTTACATCCAAAGATCTTCAAAATGCAAGAACCCACAATACAATTCATCGTTACATTAAATTATTAGTAGAATGGGATAATTACACGAATTCTATAAAAAAATAACATAGAAAATCTAAATATTCACTTGTTTTAAATACTCGTAGACGGAACACACGCTTCAAAGACGCATTTATACATTTTATATTTTTTTACAAGTACTTAATCCGTAGATTCTTCATTGAGGATATCTAAAGCGAACGTAGCGTATCTAGATATAACTACTATATTAAGAAACATAATAAGTAAGTGCCAAAAAACCAAAGGATTACTTCCTGCCAAAAAAAGTGGTCCTAAACATGATTTCCTTCGATGGCATAGTATAAAAGCGGCTGCGGTTTTGTACATGCATCATTCCATATCAACGATATTTCTAACAATTATCAAAATGCAGGCGTGTGTGTTTTTGACTTTGGTGCTTGCGGTCGTAGGGCTTAACGCTAATGTAAGTATTCATACCGATATTATTAAAGTGTTCCCTTAACGGTCAACTTTAAGTTTCTTTTGGGGTTATGGAACCGCTATAGTTACAGCGAGGACCACGGTGGGCATTTCTTTGATTGGAATATATTATGACCATATTCGTTTAAAAAAAAACTGGTGGCACTGCAGTTATATAGTACTAAGCTCATTGTTTGATCAACACTCGTTGATTTAATTTAAGAGGCACCATTGCAATGTTCATATTTTGTGAGATATTTTTTTTAAATTCTTATTTAGGATATTGACATGGTTAATGACAATATCAACAGAAAAAATGATCAACTGTTATGAATAAATAAATGTAGTATTTACATCAAAGCATAACGCAATGAAATAAAAATTATGCTTAAAGTCAATACGAGTAATAAGTCTGTCCGATACATAAATATAATAAAGAAATATAATTATTAAAATACGACACTAAAACTAAGAAATTAATAATGACTTCCATATAACAAATTTTGAAGAACTAGATTCAAACCTAACTTGAGCGAAACGCAAATATTCCAGTCCGTTCAAAGCATGTGGTTCAATTAAAGGGCGTCGAGAAGAATATGTAGGCATAAAACTTTCTGTTTATTGGTGTATAGGAATGCAAATATGCAAATTAAATTCTATTTGTTTTAATAAAGACGCAACGTTCGTAACAAACTTTATGTCAATAGATTCGTCTTAGTCGTGAGAGTGACACTGGGTACATCAAAATAAAATAAAAACAAAATTAAGGATTTTTGGTGGCAAAGAGTAATCTCCAAAAAAAAATTTTTTTTCAAAATACATCGAGTGTGGTATCAAAATAAAGAATTTTTAACGGTGATTACGAATATATATATAACTTCAATTATATTAAAAACAGTAAGGAGGACGCGGACAGGAACCGTTTTACCAAGAGATGCACTGTTGCTATTATAAAATAAATAACAAGACGTGATGTTATTATTTCACTTTAATTATCAGTTTATGCTGCATATTTTTGACAATAACAGAGTGCATTAAATTCTTTCAACTACCTGACCCAATCAAGAAATAGCTATTCCAATGACTTAACGTTTTCTTCACAGATGTAAGGTAGACAACTTTGATTATTAATTATATACCTAGATAGACACCGAACGTTTCAAACGCGTCGAAAAAAATAGAGGCGAACTGTTCCCCTCTAAATGAGTTCGAATGAATAATTTTTTGTTGTTTTTCATGGATATAATTTTCTCACCGTGTTAATAGAAACCATGTAATAGCTGGTATCATTATAAGCGCACACAAGGATACGCAGAATGATGCAGCAGTAGCGTATGACACATCTGTCACGCATACTAGCATAAGAAAAGATGGCCTGTTTGTTTTAGTTTCATTGCAGCGCATCACTCTATCTAGGTATATAATTAATCAAAAGTAGACAAGATATTTGCTAGAAGAATTGGTTTCATTCCATCCAGAGAAAACATCCTTTGGAATCCTTCGAATTGGCATCATTATGTATCACTGTCGTCTATTTATAGCGTTAATAAGTTTTATTTTCTTACAGACCGTTAGCCTTACTGATATACAAAAAGAAAAATCTAATGAAAACATTGCCGCGTGCATTGACGAGAGCGGAGTAAAGCCTGAGATACTAGCTGAAGCCAAGAAAGGACATTACTCCGAAGATGAGGCGATGAAGAAATTCTTACTGTGCTTCTTCAACAAGGCCGGTATCATGAACGCTGATGGTAAATTGAACCTTGATGTAGCTCTTGCAAATCTGCCTCCTGGCTTAGATAAGAATGAAGCTACCAAGGCATTGGAAGAATGTCAGCATAAGAATGGTAAAGACGCTGCTGATACTGCGTTTGTTATATTCAAATGTTATAGCAATGCAACGAAGACTCAAGTATTGTTCTGAATAAGCACCTTACAGTGTTGAACCAATAAGTCAGTGATGTTCATTTAATTTGAATAAACGATTTACGGTATACTGTTTTTTTTGTAAATGTCTTTTAAATACAATATGGTCAAGCTAAATGACTGAATATTTTTTATTCAATACACAGTTTAATCCACTTTTAAACTACGAATATACTGAGAATTCTCATCGAGCTCGCTACTCCTTCACCTCGCTATCAATTCGCACGCAATTCACCAGTGTGATAGCTAGTGAGAAAAAAAAATGGAACTTGGCTCTTTTGTCTTAAAAAACATTCTTAGTCCTAAAACAGGTTTGAAAATACGATTGGTTTCAACCCTTTCGCTGTCAAGTGAATACTTAGTATAATTTGTATAGTGAATTAAAAAGTTAAATTAATATTTTGATGGTTTAAAAATGTTACCAAACATTAAAGGCATTTTTCTTTGTGCGATTGTCAAAATTGATTGATTGTCACATGCATGTCACATGTTAATTTATCTACAGAGTTTGCCATAATCCTTTTCGTAAGCTGTAATAGACATTCGGATTTCAACGTTGTTTGAGAACTCTTCCAATTGCAGTTCCGATACCAACATCTACATCCAAGCATATAAAAGCTTAGACATAAATCGCTGAATTATAGAAGAATTAATGACAATCGGCACAAAGGAATATTTTTTTAAACTTATGAATATTTCTGTTTTTGCTAAAACAATGGAAAATGTAAGAAAACCCAAGCAACAAATAGTGGTTCCGTATCTATCCTGGAACCAACATTTTATCAGGACTATAACGGGATGGTAAGCGTTTATAACCACGGAAAAGGGTCCATTTTATAGGCTTATTTATGCTAATAGAACACCCATAATAGACTTGGTGACTGCCACTTAGTTCAATAATAACCTTCTAGTTGATCCACGCAGAACTATCTGCTTCCGCGAAGCCAACTATACGCGCCTTATAAAACCAAACATGACTTTTATCGTATTTCGTGCTTCTGTTACAACTTACAAGCTCTATCGAAATCTGTAGTGATTGAAAATTTGCTACAAAAAATATTTATCAAAAAGGTGTTATCTATCCAGTTTCTTTATTTGAGTGTAATTAAATTAATAGCATGGCGAACGTATATTTTCGGTGAAGTATATTATGGTTAAAATCAAAATTTTCACTCGCCCCTTAAAATAAGTGTATTTAATAATTTGCATTTCTAAATAATATTGTTTTCAATTAAACTTACAACGGAAACTCGCCATTATTTAGAGCTAGCATTTCAAAGTACATTATTATACCGTTACACCAGTACTTTGTTCCATAATGGTATCCATCGGAAGTACACTATCGCCATATTACTAGAAATTAGTTTTGTTATAATGGGTTTATAAAATGAACTTATAAACCCTTATTAGTTCAAGTAATAAATGCAAATGGTTTCAATTACGCTTAGTTTTATTTGTTACTCTTATTACTAGCATAGTTAACTTATAAAGGTTTTATAATGTTTCTTGTAAGCGTTTATAAGTATAGCTTACCAGAGTAAGTATTCTCAAGCCTATTTACACCCTTGCAATACTTTTACAGAACGTCTGAGATTATAATGTGCCTTAAATTTGGACCTATAGCCGATTATAAGATAACTTGGATTAGATGCACTAGAAGGCCAAACAAACTCTGCGTTTGCTATTATAAGCCTGGTAGCAAACACTAGAACGATTAAGGGAGATGTTAACGATGAGGAGCAGGGTTGTTAAATGAAGAGCCAACACGCGGGTACGGAACAAAAAAGATATATTCAAACCATTGAAATCAAAATCAAACTACTACAATCGAGACGCTAAAACGTACAATGTAAGCAAATGGCTGCCGACAGTGCCGACTGACTATTCCCGCGCCCGCGCTCCCCGCGCTTTCTTCGCCTTTACTGGCGCCACCGTGCGTTCACGGTGGGTAAACTATTCGCGAGCGCGGAAATATTAACTAAGTTTGACATTATTGCTACTCGGTGGCGCTAGTAGTCGTGCTAACTTTAACATCCCACCCCCCAGTTAAGGGTTCAGCCGACAACTGACCCATCGGTAGGTAGCACGACTATTCGCGCCACGGGACGACGCAGCGTCCCATTATTAGTCCTTATTTCTAGTACCCGTACAACACCATCACTCCCGGGAAACACTTGTTTTACAATGCCACGGGGCCACGTATTTCGCGGTTGACTACCGTCAGCCACAAGCACTAAGGCGACCTCTGACACGGAGCAGTCCATCTTCATAACGCATCGGGTCGAGTCGTAGTAAACGACTCGTGTTGGGGAGTGGTTTCCCACATCGAAGCACGCTCAGTTCTAAATGAAAAGAGCGAGTCTGTGCCTCCGTTAACAGAAGACGTTCAGTTTCTCGCAGTTGGCTTGCTGTCAGCGTAACTTCCTGGCTTCGGCACGCGCTTATGAAGCAAAGCACGCGTGCAGTTACGCGCAGGGCGCGCGTCCATGACGAAAAACGCGTCACGTCGACTACAGAGGGCGGCGGATCCACTGCCACCAGAACGCGCTCAATGCGCTCAAGGTCATCAGCGCATGTCGTCACTTCGCCAATCGTCGGCCACGAAACCTGGGGGTCACAAAGAAAGGAGGGACCCGAAAGCCACATTCCTCGGTCATTAGGCCAGTCCAACCGGGTTGCCTCGTCTGCGGGATTCAAAGACGAGGGAACCCAGCGCCAGTCGCATCTTTTTGACAAAGTGTCTATCTCCGCTAACCGATGTGATATAAATTTCGGATATTCTCGGGCGTCTGACTGAATCCATAGCAAAACAGTTCTTGAGTCAGTCCAAAAGTACACCTGCAAATCGGCTGCGTCAAGCTCGGTTTTTACAGTCACAGCCAACCTGCTCGCCAGCACCGCGGCCTGCAATTCCAGACGCGGGATGGACACGATTTTTAGGGGTGCTACTCTGGCCTTTCCGGCTACCATGGCGCACGCGCGTTCGCCATTCGCGTTTTTTCCTACTATATAAGCCACGGCTGCATACGCTTTTTCACTTGCGTCTCCGAAAACATGCAACTCCGCACCGGCAAGTTGCAGTCCATACCATCGCGGGACCGACACATGGCTTATAATCTTTAGGTTGCTCACCCACTGGAACCATTTATCTGCTTCCGAATCTTGGATGGAGTCATCCCAACCTATACCCGACTGCCAAATGCGTTGCATTAGGACTCGCGATTGAATGACGCACGGATATACTAAGCCCAGCGGATCGAATATGCTCATAATGAATCTTAAAAATTCACGCTTTGTGGGTTTAACTCGACCCTCAACTAACTCGGCTGGCAAACGTTTAAAAGACAAGTCAAATTTCAAACAGTCACTTGCTGCGCACCAGATCATGCCTAGGATGCGCTCATCCTCAGACTTGTCCAACTTAACACGGCCTGGCGCAACAAATGACAATATCGTGTTTAATTCGGGTGAATTCGTCACCCACCCCCTGATTTCAAAACCGCCAGCGCGATGTATGTGGGTGACGTCTGTGATCAATTGTTGTGCCGCGTCTACACAATCAACACTATCTAAATAATCGTCTACATAATGCTTACGCTTAATCGCTTGCACCGCTTGCGCATGCGTCTCTGCAAATTCATCCGCGTTTTTATTTAAAATATATATCGCGGAGGTAGGGGAGGACTTTGCGCCGAAAATCATAGAATTCATGGCGTAAATACTGGGGTCACGGGCCCTATCCCGGCCTCGCCACAAAAACAACTGAGCACCCTGGTCGGCTTCGCGAATTTTAATTCTTAAAAACATATCTGCGATGTCAGCGGTAAAGGCTATTTTCCCCAGTCTAAATCTAATTAATACGCCCAGTAAGCTATTCATTAAATCGGGTCCACTCAACAAGTTATCATTCAAAGATGTGCCTTGGCAGGTTGCGGCAGCGTCAAAAACTAATCTCAACTTTCCCGGCTTATGCACATTGGTGACGCCGAAATGTGGCAGATACCACACCGGGCTGGCATTAATACCGCACGTAAGTTTCCGCGCAAAGCCTTCAGACAACAACCTATCAACTTGGTTACAATACGCGTCCGCGAAAATAGGATCTCTATCCATCTTACGCTCGATACTAAGCAACCGGCGTCTGGCATACTCGTAATCATCGGGCATCTCGACACGATCGCGTTTCCACAGCAACCCTACTTCCCAACCGCCAGACACCCGACGGCTAGTGCTTTTCAATACCTTCAACGCGTATTCGATTTCACTATTTTTCCGCGGTATTTTACTTATTCCTATAGCCTCTAATTCAAACTGCAATTTAACTAACTCATGCAGGTCGGGCGACACTGACAAGCAGTTGGCTGAATGCGCAACACTACGTGTAGTTAATGGCCCATGTATGACCCACCCTAATTTTGTAAGAGAAGCGACTGGACGACCAGATTTACCTCGTCTGAGTTCCCCGCCGACGATGAGCTCCCAGTTGTCCTGGCCCAGCAACAGCATGGGCTTCGCCTCCCCCATTTCTCTGCAACTCAGGTCCCGGAGATGTTTATCCGCGAGCACATGTGCCGGTATCGTCTGTGATGGTAAATTAAGATTACTAATTGTTCGTACACAAATAGTGTGGCACGTGCCATTCAGTCCACACACCACAATTTTAACCATACGTGAAGAATTGTCCACAACACAATGGCCGCGCGCGGTCATCAACCGGATTGGCACTATGGGTCCATCACAGCCACTCGCGAACTTCTCATCGATCAGAGAAACCGATGCTCCATCGTCCAACAGCGCGTACGTAGGCCGTTTGACGCCACAACTTGACATTACAGTCACCGGTATAACTTTTAACAATGCGCGAGCGCGACACTCGCCAATATTTGTTAGAACGTCGAACGGGCGCGGGAGCGATTCCGGCGCGAGCTCCGCCGCACTCGGCGTCGATTCCCCCGCGCCTCCCGCGCGGCCCGGTGTCGGTTGCGGTGTCACTGCGCGCGGCCGATCGCTATGTAATAAGTCGTGATGCGGCCACCTACATTTACTGCACCGTTTGGCACGACAATACTTACGCGAATGAGCATTGTTTAAACACTTAAAACACAGTTTTAGTTTTTTAATAAAATCCCAACGTTCATTCAAATCTAGATTTTTAAACTGTTCGCATTCACTTAATTTATGTTCGTTATTACACATAACACAACCGTTTGAATTGTTTAAAACTTCACTCACAGTTTTACTACCTACTTCTTGCTGAACGTGCAGGCGGTGTGCCGCGCGAGGTGCGGCCACACCTTTATCTCGGCGGCCGGCCGCCGCCGGCGCGATTGCCGCGATTGACGGGAAATTTGAATCCATCGCGTAGTATGCCGATGCCTGAGACAAATTGTTCAGAAAGTCTAATAAAACAGTCAAACAGGGAGACACACGTAAATCAACGCCACTGGTCTTGTTCAAACGCATCGCGTATTCGCCATATTGGGCGCGATGATATGGCGTTAATTTAGCTAACAATTCGTTCACTAACTGCGGGTTGTTAAGATAACCGTCGGCGCGAACAGTTTTTAATACGGACACACAATTTCGCACAACCGTAGTAAAAGTAAGTAATTCACGTCCACTGTCAGTCACTTTAGGCAACGCTCGAACTTTTTGTATGGCACTTTGCAGCAGCAAATTCGGATGGCCAAACGCGTCTTCTAACGCCTTGATGATCTCTTCAGGATCGCAGCAGGTTCGCAGCAGGTCTTCAACGGCTATTCTCGCGTCACCGACCAATGCTACTCTCAACCGCGCCAAGTTTTCTTGTGGACGATAATTGTGTAATGACGTAGTATGCTCATACGCCATTTTGAAACCGAGCCACTCCGCGGGGTTCCCGCCAAATTTCGGGATATCTGGAACTGCGCCGCGGGCCAATTTACTGATGGCTGTGGCCAATTTTTCTAATTCGCTGGTGGCATGCTCCGGGCGTGGAGCGGGTGCGGCCTGCAGCCACTGCTGCACACGGGTGTTGGCCGGCCCGCCCACGTTGCTGCGCAGCTCATCTGGCATTAGCGCTTCCGCCGCTTCTTCCTCAGCAGCGAGCTCAGCCATTTCCAAGGCCAGCTTCTTCTTTACTACGCTTTCCTTGATTTTAGCCAACTCCAGCTCGGCGTTGTATTCTGCACGCATACGGGCTGCCTCGCGTGCCGACCGCGACCACGCTGACACGACGCTCCCTGTGTCAACGCTGTCCGCCATGTCACTCTTCTTCGCTGCTGGTGCAGGAATCTGAGCTTCTGTGTCGATTTCGCTGCGACCACCCGCCGCTGAAGTTGCTGCATCAGGTTGCATCTCTGGCACCAACGGTTCCTCGTGCTTCTTCGTTCGCGCACTGCGTGTGGCGTATCTCTTCATATCCGGCTCGAGAAGGACCAATGTTAACGATGAGGAGCAGGGTTGTTAAATGAAGAGCCAACACGCGGGTACGGAACAAAAAAGATATATTCAAACCATTGAAATCAAAATCAAACTACTACAATCGAGACGCTAAAACGTACAATGTAAGCAAATGGCTGCCGACAGTGCCGACTGACTATTCCCGCGCCCGCGCTCCCCGCGCTTTCTTCGCCTTTACTGGCGCCACCGTGCGTTCACGGTGGGTAAACTATTCGCGAGCGCGGAAATATTAACTAAGTTTGAAATTATTGCTACTCGGTGGCGCTAGTAGTCGTGCTAACTTTAACAGGAGAGTTATTAGCTCTGCAGACCTATAAGGTGTGCACTATAGGACAATGTTGTTGCTTGGGAACGATTTCATGTCAAATTAATCAATCAATGGTTAAATCGTGGCAAAACTCAAGGTGCTCAATCTTTCTCTCAATCTCAAACTAGAAGCCTGAATTTTCAGTAACCAAGCAGGCATTGTATAAACATGGTATATTTAAAATTTCATTCAATTTTAACTAGTAGTTTAAGAATTATAACTAGTCAAAGTTTCTTCATTTTGTCACTCACTCACTGACTGACCGATCATCAAAACTCTAAGGCACTTCTAGCAGACAAAGCAGCTTCAAAAGTAGAACACAATTAGTGTTTAGTGTATAAATCAATGAAATACTAAAATATTTCTAAATTTCGATCCAGTATTCTAGATACAACAACTGCATAACTAACTTTGTAATCCCATATAAATATATAGGATTACAAAGTTATCTCTGCAGTGAATGAATCAGTGTACCTGTATAATGTATATGTATAATATAATACCTACAAAAACAATGAGATGCCATCAAAAACAAAACTTGTAAAAAACACAAGTCTCGCCACTCAGTTCTTCTACCGTAAAAAGTTGTGAGATCCAAGTAACACCAAGTCGGTTACTGAATTTATTCAGTCCCTACTTAAGGGACCTTTTGTCTTAAGTTATTTTAAGCGAACGCAAATACAAAGCCATCAGAAGAAAATTGATCAGTCGGCCTATCGGTCGTGCCTTTATTTATACACCCCTGAGCAAGATGAAAATGAATCACCCAATTGGTGTCTATAATGGCTTTGCAGAATTTTTGCGAACTATTTAAAGTAATTTAATTTCACAATCGGAGGCTTCGCGTCTCCTTATGTGCGATGCTCAAAGACCAGGCTCAATTACTCCATCGTCTTCATCTCGCAGTAATCGTAAGCAATTTCTCGGGTCGTCCAACATCCTTGTCGAGGATAAATTGGATTATTTCATGAAGCAGCAAACCAACCTTATGAAGCAACTTATACAAGCTGTTGCATACGACATGAATGAGAACAGTATTTTTCAAGTATCATTAGAAGGATTCATGATCTAATACTTTTAGACATAGGATCAGAATATTTTGAAGTTCATGATAAATATGTTATAATCTGGCCAAAATTTGGCTCAAAAACTGATTGTTCAAATTTTGGACAAGCAGGTTGGCAGTTACAAAATTCATGTGTCGAAAGGTTGAATTTAGTTGTATGGATTGACAAACTGATCTTCTTATCTGAACCCAGGCGAGGCAACTTGACAAGTCTATTCATATCCATCCGGGGTAAAGTTAAAGAAGCCTCTCGAAGTGTAATAGGCGGTTGGATCCGAACTCTGTTTAAAAGCGCACATTAAATGCTTCTCCTGGAAGCTGTAGAGCAGCAGTTAATTCAGATGTGCGCCGACGTTCCGTCTGACACAGATGCTGTCGGGCCACGGATGTTTCGGCTCGTTTCTGTGTCGGATCGGAAAGGAGGAGTCCGCCGTGTGCCATCATTGTGGCAACGGCCGCGAGGACACAGTCCAACACACTCTCGAGGAGTGCCCAGCCTGGGACCTACAACGCAGCGCTCTTAGAGCAATCGTCGGAGGAGACGTCTCGCTGCCAGCCGTGGTGTCCGCCATGGTCGGCGGCTGGAGGTCATGGCGAGCTATGGCCTCCTTCTGCGAGTGCGTCATCTCGCGGAAGGAGAGCGCCGAGCGGGATCGTGAGCAGAGCGATCCCGCCCGCAGCCAGAGGAGACGAAGGAGGCGTCGGGTGGACGACTGACCGGCGCCTCGTGCCCTGTGGACCGGGGGCATCTAGAGAATTTCGCCACGGCATCCCCTGCCTGTCGTAAGAGGCGACTAAATGGGGTTGGCGAGAGTCGCGGGGTGAGCCGTGGGGGTCTGCTCGCTCAACTACTCCAATGTAAGCGACTACAAGGTGGTCGACAATGCGGGTGGTCGGTCTCCTGCAGTCGTAGACGCAAAAGGCGTGCTTTAGGGTTCGGAGGCTTCTCAGCCTCCTCATTTAGAGAGGGGCCGCAATGCGGCATCGCGCAGGGGCGGTTCCGTGCAGCTATCTTCGTGCAACAAGATACCCCGGGATCGTCCCGTAGGCGCCGAAGAAGGCCACCGCGGGTTTTGGTTGGTATGCCAGTGTAGGGTGTATATTATAGTGTCAGGGACTCGGTCCAATGCTCGCTCGGATAAAGCTATACTCCCGAGTGCCGACATTTGGCCGTAAGACTGTGTGAAACCAACATAACCGTTCCACTCACCCCCCAGTGGTGGTAGAGATAACGCGTTTTTCCCCGCGATAAAAAAAAAAAAAAAAAGCAGTTAATTCAGATAATTAAATCAATAGAAACCTCAATTGGATGAGATAATTAAACGAGGAAACTGGCAATCCCACGAAACATTTTAAAGTATTATTGTAAAGAATTCGCTGTTCAGCCAAAGATTTCTTCAACCAATAATTTGAGTCAATTGTTTAATACAAGGGGCATTTCACGTGAAGCGGGCAACGAAAAAAATTACAGGTTCTGGATTTAATTTACGAATTAATGCGACTTCAAAGAATTGTAAAAAATTGAGGAACGGATTTTTCGATAACCGTTAATTCAGTCAACGAAATGGATTAAACTATAAGTAAACACTGTTTATTAGAGAAGATTAATTGTTTCTTTTAGAAATTGATTAAAATTTAAAATTTGATTATTTTTTCGTATAGTAAACCGGAAGTGAATATTAAAAATCAGTTTTTTTCCAACTTCGAATTATTTAATATTTTTTTATTTTTACCTAAAAACATATCTTGTAGTATAGGGAGCTTGCACGAACTATAGGGGGCAGCACAAAATCTACACAAGAGCCACCGTTGGATAAAAAAAGAAACTAGAACTAGCACAATCATTTGTTCATATATTCTTTTAATATGACAAAAATGATAAATGATGTGTTCCGGTCGAATGTTATTTACACTCAGCGTGTCCAGAATATGATTTTTTTTAGATGGGAGCTAGTTATTTAAGCAAAATTAGGAGGTTATGTTCCCTTAATTACAGATTTTTTTAACGATAATATTACCTTCAAAACATATTTATTTTTGGAACGAAGTTGAACGATGTTATCGCGCGTTGTGAAAGGGGGCTGGACGGAAAAAACAAACGAAAAGTTGTCACGACACTTTTTTCTATTATCTTACTAATATGAACCTTAAATACAATGCGTAGAAGCTATAATTCTTGAAACGAGTATATTTGTATTTATTTTATTTATTAAAGTCATTAAAACCATTTCTTACTAATCTAAAATGAACCTTAAATACATTGCGTAGAAGCTATTTCCCCAGCGTTGGCACGGCACGAGTACAAAAGAACCGAACGTAACATTCTTTTTTCAAATTTTGTTGATTTATTCTACTTTGGTTACTGACATTTATCAATAACAAGACTAAACGTGTTTTGCTCGCGTTTAAAAATCTACTTTATATGGTAAGCGTAAGATCGAATTTGTGTTTAGTCAATCAAAATTTGTGATAAAAATGCTATGCAATAGCTTTACCGCGGTAGTCTCCGAGTGCCACACGTATTTATTTGTTTTTTTCTCTAGAAACTTATGTGCAATGCAATGCAATGCAATGCAGCCCTGTATTATATACTGCCCACTGCTGAGCACGGGCCTCCTCTACTACTGAGAGGGGTTAGGCCTTAGTCCACCACGCTGGCCTATTGCGGATTGGCAGACTTCACATTCCCTCGAAATTCTTATGGAGAATTCTCAGGTGTGTAGGTTTCCTCACGATGTTTTCCTTCACCGTTAAATCGAACGATAATTGATAAACAATACACACGTAACTTCGAAAAGTCAGAGGTGTGTGCCTTGGGTTTTGAACCTGCAGACATTGTCTCAGCAGACCGTTCCATTCCCAACTAGGCTATCGTCCACTTATGTATTGGAACGGAAATAGGAAAATATTTATATATTAATATATATACACACTCTGTTATATAAATAAAATTTTATTACAATTCCTTCACTAATTAATCGAAAGGAACTTCGTTCCATCCGGGTGTCCCTTGACACCTCTCAAGTTTTTTATAAATTACGTAGCACAGCATCGCGATTCATGGAAGGATCTTGGGGAGGCCTTTGCCCAACATTGGGACATTATAGGCTAATACAATACAATACAATACAATACGTAACGAAACATTTCTAAATACTTTTGGAACTCATAATTATGTATGTTTATTACAGCTTTTATTATTTTTGTCGATTTTCACATAACCATAGAATGTAAGTACTTAGGTACTATTCTTGGGAACATTATATAATTTCACACCATTTGATTTATTTATTTTTATGTTTTGCAGCATCGAAATACACAGCGATACATTATCAACAAATTAAAGTGCCAAGTATCGATTGCGCCACTAGATGGCAGTGCTTACGACGTGCACGTTCCCTATAGAAATATCAAAGTAAAAAAAAAAAATAGTTTAAAACAACTAAAAAACACGCTTTATAGAAAATCCAACTAAAAAATAGAAAATAAATTTGAATTAAGAATAGTGTAAATAAGAAAAAAAAAAAATATTTTATTGTACAAAAAAGCGTGGGATGAAAATTGAACAGAATAATGTTACTAACTGTTGAACGTCCTCTTAGGTAGCCATGTTGATAGGGACTAAGTGATAATGCTATTACAGGGTAGATTTTATCTTTCGAAGACTTTGGCAATGACACGAAGCTTAGATATGGACCTGTAGTTAGTTATTTCGGTTTTAGGATTAACTGTTTAAGATTAGATTAAGCATGAATAATTTCATTCAGATTTGCTGTTAAATGTAACAATAAAATGAATTTAAAAAAAATCTTTGTTTTACTATATCCTTGCAACCCCACAAAAAGATTCAACTTACCAGATAAGTACCATAATAGTGTCTTGTTAAACTTATATATGACATTACCACTTTATCCTTCGACCTGATAAGATTCTGCAGCGATTTGGTGAATACAAATGAATACAATAGAATTACAGAAGTCCTTTTTTTTGTTTATGGCATTGAATGACGAGACTAGCATGCCGTTCGTCTGATGGTAAACGATACGACCACCCATAAACAGTAGCAACACCATCCAGCACCTTCAGTTACAAAGTACTGTGTGGCATTCCACTGCGCTCGTCATCCTGAGACATAAGATGTTAAGTCTCACTATGTCCTGTAGTTACACTGGCTACAATGCCCTTCAAACCGAAACACAACAGTGCATATACACTGCTGCTTGACGGTAGAAATAGACGTTGTGGTGGTACCCACCCAGACGGTCTCTTATATATGAGAGACCTACCACCAGTAAACTTAAAGAAAATTGATCCATGTATTAAATATAATGTACTCATATGCAGCCAATCGCCTACCAATATAAGTATGTGGCAACTCCTACATAAGTAGTTAGCAACCACGAGTTGTGAATTTCGCAGAAATTACGACAAAAGACTTTGGTTACATAAGTACGATGTTTATTTCTAGTTACCTAAGTGACCTACCCAAAAAGGAAGGGCCGAAAAAACTCCTGGCTTTTTATCATTTTTAATTAACTTCATGACCTTCTTTAATGTGTTTTTATAGACAAAGTTACGTAAGCTTATGCACGTACAGCGGTATTAAATAATTACAATACATTTATTTAAGAACATCAACATGCACAGTCATACAAAAATGTATAAAAAGAGGAAAAAGCAGTGTTCTGTGTCTGCGTGCATACCCACTTACATTAATTACATTAATAGTTCTAAGTATGGAATTAGGATTTTATCGCCATAAGACGAACGACTAGATCGTCTCGTCATTAGGGTGTATAAAATATGGTCACATTAACTACACTCCAAATGGTTACATTTATCCTGCTGCATGATATCGAAACCTTCCACAGTCCTTGAGATAATAACACCTAAAGTAAGTAACGATTTTGCTAAATCAATAACATCTTAAAAAACCTCAAGTATAATTTATGAAGTGCTGTGTCGTACTGACTACGTTATTATGAGTATATAAAAACAGTAAATTAAAGATGTTACAAAAAAATCTAACCAAAGAAATCTTGGATACTAAAAGCAACAAACATTTCTCTAAGTTTACTGCGGGTACATACACTCATGCCTTTTATCCCCGAAAGGGTAGGCAGAGGCGCAACTAATGCACCCACTTTTCGTGGTGCGTATTCCGTCCCATGATGTGATAGAGGGCGAGCCTATCACCATATCGGGCACAAATTCCAAAAATATAATTTTGCCCGACCTGGGGCTCGAGCCCGAGACCACAGCATTGCAGTCGTACTGTAATAAAACTACGCTATCGAGGCAGTTTCCCATCTCTCCAGGGACCATAGCCAAGATTCCTTACTACAATCGTTAAAGCTCACATTATGTATGGGAATGGTATATCCTAGCAATAGACTTATCGTTTTTTTGTTTTCTCTTTAATAGCAATCAACTAAGTGGTTCATGTTTTACTTCTTATTTACATCCAAAGATCTTCACAATGCAAGAATCCACAATACCATCCATCTTTACATTAAATTATTAGTAGGATGAGATAATTAAGTACACAATATCTATATAAAAAAAATAACAAAGAAAATCTAATAATTCACTTTTTTTTAATACTCGCAGACAGAACACATGCTTCGTCGATTCTTCATTGAGGATATCTAAAGCGAACGTAGCGTATCTAGATATAACTACTATATTAAGAAACATAATAAGTAAGTGCCAAAAAACCACAGGATTACTTCCTACCAAAAAAGTGGTCCTAAACATAATTTCCTTCGATGGCACAGTATAAAAGCGGCTGCGGTTTTGTGCATGCATCATTCCATATTAACGATATTTCCAACAATAATCAATATGCAGGCGTGTGTGTTTTTAACTTTGGTGCTTGCGGTTGTAGGGATTAACGCTGGTGTAAGTATTCATACTGATATAATTAAAGTGTTCCCTTAACGGTTAACCTTAAGTTTATTTTGGGGTTATGGAACCGCTGTAGTTACAGCGAGGACCACGAGGTCCGGGCATTTCTTTGATTGGAATATATTATGACCATATTCGGTTAAAAAAAAAACTGGTGGCACTGCAGTTATATAGTACTAAACTGACTGTTTGATCAAAACTCGTTAATTTAATTTAAGAGGCACCATTGCAATGTTTATATTTTGTAAGATATTAATATTTTTTTAAAATTCTTGTTTAGGATATTGACAAGGTGTTGAGGTTAATGACAATATCAACAGAAAAAATGATCAACTGTTATGAATAAATAAATGTAGTATTTAAATTCAAACATAACTTGAGCGAAACGCAAATATAGGGAATGTGCACGAAATATAGGGGGCAGCACAAAATCGACACAACAGCCACATGTGGATAAAAACGAACTTTTCAAAGCTAACTATAATTTATTTTTATTATGTCAAAAACGATAAAATATGGGATCCGGCTGAATATTATTGATAGCTAGCGTGGCCACGATAAACTTTTTTTACATGGCTAGTAATTTTAATCTTGTTGAAGCAAAATTGGGAGATTATGTTCCCTTAATTACAGATTTGTTTGTATTGAATATTATCTTCAAAAGATTTTATTTTTATAAATTACGTAATGAGACACTTCTAAATTTATGCTTTGGGCACATTGATGTATGGGTTTTTTAGTACATCGATGTTTTGGCACTTATAATTATGTGTGTTTTAACTATACAGTTTTTATTATTTTTGTCGATTTTCACATAACAATGGAATGTAAATACTTAGGTGCTATTCTTGGGTACATAATATAACTTCACACTAATTGATTTGTTTATTTTTCTGTTTTGGAGCATCCAGATACACAGCAATACATTATCAAAAAATTAAATGTTATGTTTCATCCTTTTAATATGAATATTTTACGTCGATGCCAAATATCGATGGGCTGAAAAAGAGTCAGATTGCGCCACCAGATGGCAGAACTTACGACGTGCTCGTTCCCTATTACGTATTGAAGAAGTAGAATATACCAAAACTTGATCTCAATGTCCAACTTGTAATTTTACCAATATGATTAACTATTTATTTTTATCTAATATTATCTGAATTCCTTGATTCAAGAATGTTTAGAAGCTGTGATGATTTGGCTAGTATATACCGCACGGGCTTTTCAACATATTTACGTGTTTCCTATTGCAAACATTCGTATGTGTATGACTTAGTGATAATTTAGCACTTATAAGAAATTTTTGATTTGTTATTTGTATGCACTATTGCTATTATATATTTTTTTCAATAATAAGACGTAATGTTATTATTTCACTTTAATTATTAGTATATACTGCATTTTTTTACAATAACAGAATGCATATTATTTTTTAACTACCTGACCCGAATAAGCAATAGGTATTGCAATTACTTAACGTTTTCTTCCCAGATATAAGGTAGACAAGATATTTGCTACAAGAATTGGTTTCATTTCATCCAGAGAAAAAATCGTTTATATTCCTTCGAGTTGCCAACATTATGTATCACTATCGTCTATTTATAGCGTTAATAAGTTTTATTTTATTACAGACCGTTCTCCTTACTGATGTACACAAAGAAAAATCAAATGAAAACATTGCCGCGTGCATTAACGAGAGCGGAGTGAAGCCTGAGATACTAGCTGAGGCCAAGAAAGGACATTACTCCGAAGATGAGGCGATGAAGAAATTCTTACTGTGCTTCTTCAACAAGGCTGGTTTTTTGAACGCTGATGGTAAATTGAACCTTGATGTAGCTCTTGCAAATCTGCCTCCTGGCGTAGATAAGAATGAAGCTACCAAGGCATTGGAAGAATGTCAGCATAAGAATGGTAAAGACGCTGCTGATACTGCATTTGTTATATTCAAATGTTCTAGCAGTGCAACGAAGACTCAAGTATTGTTCTGAATAAGCACCTTAAAGTGTTGAACCAAGAAGCCAGTTATATTGATGTTCATTTAATTTGAATAAACGGTTTTACGGTATACTGTATCTTTTTTGTAAACGTCTTTTAAATACAACATGGTCAAGCTAAATGGCTCAATATATTATTTTCAATACAGAGTATAATCCACTTTTAAACTACGAATATACTGAGAATTCGCAGCCAGCTCGCTACTCCTTCACCTCGCTATGAATTAGTACGCAATTTGCCAGTGCGATAGCTGGAAAGAAATAAATAAAATGGAACTTGGCTCTCTTTTGTCTTGAATACATTCTTAATCGTAAAACATATTTTAAAATACTTATGGTTCCAACCCTTTTGCTAACAAAAGTAAAACTATAGTGAATTAAAAAAGTTAAATTAACATTTTGATGGTTAACAATGTTAAGGGCAGTTTATTTGTGCTTTTGTCAAAATTAATTGATTGTCACATTTTAATTTATCTACAGAGTTTGCCATAATCCTTTTCGTAAGCTGTAATAGACATTCGGATTTCAACGTTGTTTGAGAACTCTTCCAATTGCAGCCCCGATACCAACATCTACATCCAATGAAAGCTTAGGCATAAATCGCTGAATTATAGAAGAATAAATGACACTCGGTTGTTTTTGCTAAAACAATGGAAAATATAAGAAAACGATTTCATGTCAAATTAATCAATCAATGGTTAAATCGTGTGCAAAACTCAAGGTGCTCAATCTTTCTCTCAATTTCAAACTAGAAGCCTGAATTTTCAGTAACCAAGCAGGCATTGTATAAACACGGTATATTTAAAATTTCATTCAATTTTAACTAGTAGTTTAAGAATTATAACTAGTCAAAGTTTCTTAATTTTGTCACTCACTTACTGACTGACCGATCATCAAAACTCTAAGGCACTTCTAGCAGACAAAGCAGCTTCAAATGTAGAATACAATTAGTGTTTAGTGTATAAATCAATGAAATACTAAAATATTTTTTAATTTCGATCCAGTTTTCTAGATGCAACAACTGCATAACTAACTTTGTAATCCCATATAAATATATAGGATTACAAAGTTGCATCTGCAGTGAATGAATCAGTGTACAGTCAGAAGCATAAATATCTGTACAAAATCAACATTTAAAATCGCCTATATACGCGTTAAATTAAACCTAAACGTTTTTTTCTTTGTGTGAAGTAAAGTAAATCTCTTTTATTTTATTTTTGTGATGAGAAAAAAAAGATTAGTAAGAACAAAAAAGTATGTAGGTGATTTAAAAT
Organism: Sphinx pinastri; assembly: GCA_947568825.1. Classification (NCBI taxonomy): domain Eukaryota; kingdom Metazoa; phylum Arthropoda; class Insecta; order Lepidoptera; family Sphingidae; genus Sphinx; species Sphinx pinastri. Next base: position 3,532,925 of record OX387617.1, read on the forward strand.
TTTGAATTTGTTCAGCTACTTATGCTGGTGACTGTACCTGTATAATGTATATGTATAATATAATACCTACAAAAACAATGAGATGCCATCAAAAACAAAACTTGTAAAAAAAACAAGTCTCGCCACTCAGTTCTACCGTAAGAAGTTGTGAGATCCAAGTAACACCAAGTCGGATACTGAATTTATTCAGTCCCTTCTTAAGGGACCTTTTGTCTTAAGTTATTTTAAGCGAACGCGAATACAAAGCCATCAGACGAAAATTGATTATATACCCCTGAGCAAGATGAAAATGGTTCACCCAATTGGTGTCTATAATGGCTTTGCAGAATTTTTGCAAACTATTTAAAGTAATTTAATTTCACAATCGGAGGCTTCGCGTCTCCTTATGTTCGATGCTCAAAGACCAGGCTCAATTACTCCATCATCATCTCGCAGCAATCGTAACCAATCTCTCGGCTCTTCAAACATCCCTGTCCAGGATAAATTGGATTATTTCATGAAGCAGCAAACCAACCTTATGCAGCAACTTATACAAGCTGTTGCATACGACATCAATGAGAAAATTATTTTTCATGTATCATCAGAAGGATTCATGATCTAATACTTTTAGACATAGGATAGGAATATTTTGAAGTACATGATAAATATGTTATGATGTGGCCAAAATTTGGCTCAAAAACTGATTGTTCAAATTTTGGAGAAGCAGGTTGGCAGTTACAACATTCATGTGTCGAAAGGTTGAATTAAGTTGTATGGATTGAGAAACTGATCTTCTTACCCAAGCGAGACAACTTAAGAGCGAGCAGCAGTTAATTCAGATAATTGAATGAATTGAAATCTTAATTGGATGAGGTAACTAAACGAGGAAACTGGCAATCCCAGGACACATTTTAAAGTATTATTTTAAAGAAATCGCTGTTCAGCCAAAGATATCTTTAACCAATAATTTGAGTCAATTGTTTAATACAAGGGACATTTCACGTGAAGCGGGCAACGAAAAAAATGTCAGGTTCTGGATTTTGTTCATAATTAGGTCAATGGGACTTCTATGGGACCTGAATTAATGTCCATAATTATTTTTATTTTTTTTAGCTTAGTTACGAAGTAATGCGACTTCAAAGAATTGTAAATAATTGAGGAACGGATTTTTCGATAACCATTAATTCAGTCAACGAAATGGATTCAACAATAAGTAAACAGTGTTTATTAGAGAAGATTACTTGTTTCTTTTAGAAATTGATTAAAATTTAAAATTTGATTATTTTTTCGTATAGTAAACCGGAAGTTAATATTAAAAATCAGTTTTTTCCAACTTCGAATTTTTTTGTACTTTTTATTTTACCTAAAAACATATCTTGTAGTATAGATATATCATGTAAAAAAAATTAGAATGGTATCTCGATTCGTTTGGAAGATAGATGAACTTAAGTACGAAGGTGCCGCAAGGCGCATGTACTCGGCGATTCGTTAGTGTGACTCGCTTCGTACGGTTTATATCTTAATTGATGAAAGGTGGTTAAATAACCATAATTAAAAGCTTTCATTATTATGTAAGCTTTTAATTTTTTGGTGATAGCAAATATATTTAATAAAATCTTTTTCAACGTTTTGAATACGGTCTATGTTCTTAAAATAGCGTGGATTCCATATTGGAGATGTATATTCTAAATGATTCCTTACCAATGTAAGCAAAAACTCTTAAAGTACTTTACTGTACCTATGTACAGTAAAGTACTTTAAGAGTTTTTGCTTCGGGAAAACATTTAGAGATCCGCATTATAAAAGCAGGTGATTTAGAAGCCTTTTTAATAATAGTATCCACATGTTTATAATAAACTAGTTAACTGTCCTGGATAACACTTAGGTCCCTTACATCACTACATCTTGGTAGGATTTGACCTCCCAATGTGTAGTTCATAGTCAAAGCAACACGCTTCCAAGTAAACGTAACTACAGAGCATTTTAAAGGATCGAGGTCAAGTTTATTGATATGACAATAATTTTCAAGTTGACTTAAGTCAGCCTGGAGTGCAGACATGTCGTCAAAGGAAGATATGGTGGTAAAAACTATAAAATAAAATGCCTTGCTAACAACGACATCAACCTGTGGGGTAACTCCTGAAACTGATTCAATTGATGGATTGTTCCTGGATTCGAACTCGATTCGATCTCGATTCGAACTTGAAATGAGCACTCCCGACGTCGATCGACTAGCTGATCAAAAACGGCCGTTATCAACTCGTCGATCGAGTATTCGTTCACAGATTATAGCTGTATCCTGTAGATCACATCATATTTATGTGGCTATGTTCTATGGAGAATTTCATTACAATAATTTTTGGAACGAAGTTCCTTATCGCGCGTTGTGAAAGGGGGCTGGACGGAAAGTTGTCACGACACTTTTTTCTATTATCTTACTAATATGAACCGTAATCCTTGGACGCCCGCGGTGGACACCGGTGTCCATTTATATAAGGAAATTAGCTTATAGCTATATATAAGCGGGCGTTGACTGGTTAAATACAATGCGTAGAAGCTATAATTCTTGAAACGAGTATATTTTTATTTATTTTATTTATTAAAGTCATTAAAACCATTTCTTACTAATCTAATATGAACCTTAAATACATTGCGTAGAAGCTATTTCCCTAGCGTTGGCACGGCACGAGTACAAAAGAATTGAACGTAACATTATTTTTTCAAATTTTGTTGATTTATTCTACTTTACTACTACTGACATTTATCAATAACAAGACTAAACGTGCTTTGCTCGCGTTTAAAAATCTACTTTATGTGGTAAGCGTAAGATCGAATTTGTGTTTAGTCAATCAAAATTTGTGATAAAAATGCTATGCAATAGCTTTACCGCGGCAGTCTCCGAGTGCCACAAGTATTTATTTATTTTTTTTCTCTAGAAACTTATGTATTGGGACGGAAATAGGAAAATATTTATATATATATACACACTCTGTTATATAAATAAAATTTTATTACAATTCCTTCACTAATTAATCGAAAGGAACTTCGTTCCATCCGGGTGTCCCTTGACACCTCTCATTGCTTTTTTTATTTAATTTATTTTACTTATAAAACGATGCTCCAGTTGTTGTTACATACATATTTATATAAATATAAGAGATTATTACGTTGTTTATTGAGTTTTTTGTAATAATTCAGCAAGCAAAGATAAATTGAGTTGCCCAAATCTATTTAGTCTATGCTATGAACTATCAAAATATCTGACATTGTCAGCGTCACGTCACAACTATATGAGTCGTAGCGGGAAACTCAAAATACAGTTTTTGGTTAAGATTTAGAATCTTGTAACAAGACTTTGAGGTCAAAACTGGCATTAATTGGATTATTTATTGTTTTCACTTATAACAAAACCATTTTCAAGCGTAGAAAATATATTTTTTTGGAAACTAATATCGAATTATTTTTATTTTTATGTGGTTAAAATAAGTAAAGTAATAATTTACTGGTCTCTCATATGTAAGAGTCCGTCTGGGTGGGTACCACCGCAATGTCTATTTCTACCGGCAAGCGGCAGTGTGTTTCGGTTTGAAGGATATTGTAGCCAGCGTAACTACTGGACATAATGAGACTTAACATCTTATGTCTCAGGATGACGAGTGCAGTGGAATGCCACACAGTACTTTGTAACTCAAAGTGCTGGATAGTGTTGATATTGTTTATAGCCTGGAGTCTGGAATTTGTGCCCGATATGGCGATAGGCTCGCCCCCTGTCACATCATGTGACGGAATACGCACGATGAAAAGTGGGTGCATTAGTAGTAGCGCCTCTGCCTACCACTTTGGAGATAAAAGGCGTGAGTATGTGTGTGTGTAAAGATAAAAATAAATTGATATCAGTTTCCAAAAAAAGTTACAGGCAAGTTCTAGGCTCAAAAATGGTTTTATTATAAGTGAAAACAAAAACAAAAAAATTTATTTTTTTCAGTATCAACATTTAAATAAAGTTTGAACATAATATGATTTGTAAATCAGAATGATTATAATGGTTATGATATGAATATAATAAGAACTAGACTTCACCCAGTGGTCAAGATTAGACTGCATTTCATAAAAAATATGTAACAGGGCTTAATGAGTAAAAGGAAAAAGTAGATTTTTGTCTTAACATGTATATTATTATTTTATAACAAATTAAGAAACAACTAAATTTAAAAAAATCAAACAATAAGTCAGCTTCGCCTATTGTATCTACTCCTCCATAGACTTTGAAAAAGACGTTGCCGTGCATTTTGCCTACGTCGTAGCTCATCATTTCGAGATGATGATGAGGCATGTATGACATTGTCTGCAATGCCTGTCTCCATGTCTTCAGCAATAATAATAAGGGATGGGCAGTTATGCAAACTTCGAAACTCATTGCAATCCATATTAATTGCCCGATTAGTAAAACGGCCCATCCTAAGCAAATTTCTTCTTCTTCGATTGTCAATACGGTTAGCTTCTTTAAGAACATTAAAAAATGATTGTAGTCTAGCCATAATTGCACAGATATTTTTAAAATAATCATACCAAAACACAAAACAACTTCACTTGAACCGTACACGGCACCTATTTAGCAATCGTAGAATTTGACAGATAAAGTCGAATTGACAACTCGATTCACGATCGTACCAACGAGTGGAGAGTAAGCATTTCTCGATCCTAACGGATTTTTTTGATCCAAGTAAGTTCCAATTTGAGGCACGGCTCGATCGTGCGCTAGTGTAGGTTTCGGGAGTACCAAAACGCTTGAAACCGAATCAAACTCGATTTGATTTAGGATTCGAACGTATCAGGAGTAACCCCACTGTTTCCCAAGATCTAAGGCTTCAGTAATATAATCATTGAACAAAATAATGTAACTAACTGTTGAACGTCCTCTTAGGAAGCCATGTTGAAAGGGACTAAGTGATAATGCCATTGCAGGGTAGATTTTATCTTTCGAAGTCTTTGGCAATGACTCGAAGCTTAGATATGGACCTGTAGTTAGTTATTTCAGTTTTAGGATTAACTGTTTAAGATTAGATTAAGCATGAATAATTTCATTCAGATTTGCTGTAAAATGTAACAATAACATGAATTAAAAAAAAAATCTTTGATTTACTATAATCCTTGCAACCCCACAAAAAGAGTCAACTTACCAGATAAGTACCATAATAGTGTCTTGTTAACCTTATATATGACATTACCACTTTATCATTCGACCTGATGAGATTCTGCAGCGATTTGGTGAATGAAAATGAATACAATATTTAATAGAATTACAGAATTCCTTTTTTTTGTTTATGGCATTGAATGACGAGACGAGCATGCCGTTCGCCTGATGGTAAGCGATACGACGACCGATAAACAGTAGCAAACACAATCCAGCACCTTCAGTTACAAAGTACTGTGTGGCATTCCACTGCGCTCGTCATCCTGAGACATAATATCTTAAGTCTCACTATGTCCTGTAGTTACACTGGCTACAAGGTCCTTCAAACCGAAACACGAGTGTGCATGCTCACTGCTGCTTGGCGGTAGAAATAGACATTGCGGTGGTACCCACCCAGACGGTCTCTTACATATGAGAGACCTACCACCAGTAAACTTAAAGAAAATTGATCCATGTATTGAATATAATGTACTCATATGCAGCCAATCGCCTACCAATATATGTGGTAACTCCTACATAAGTAGTTAGCAACCACGAGTTGTGAATTTCGCAGAAATTACGACAAAAGAATTTGGTTACATGAGTACGATGTTTATTTCTAGTTACCTAAGTGACCTACCCAAAAAGGAAGGGCCGAAAAAACTCCTGGCTTTTTATCATTTTTAATTAACTTCATGACCTTCTTTAATGTGTTTTTATAGACAAAGTTACGTAAGCTTATGCACGTACAGCGGTATTAAATAATTACAATACATATTTAAGAACATCAACATGCACAGTCATACAAAAATGTATAAAAAGAGGAAAAAGCAGTGTTCTGTGTCTGCGTGCATACCCACTTACATTAATTACATTAATAGTTCTAATTATGGAATTAGGATTTTATCGCCATAAGACGAACGACTAGATCGTCTCGTCATTAGGGTGTATAAAATGTGGTCACATTAACTACACTCCAAATGGTTACTTTTATCCTGCTGCATGATATCGAAACCTTCCACAGTCCTTGAGATAATAACACCTAAAGTAGGTAACGATTTTGCTAAATCAATAATATCTAAATAAAAACTCAAGTATAATTTATGAAGTGCTGTGTCATACTGACTACGTTATAATTAGTATATAAAAACAGTAAACCAAAAACTAAAGATGTAACAAAAAAATCAAACTAAAGAAATCTTGGATACTAAAAAGCAAAAAACATTGCTCTAAGTTTACTGAGGATACATACACTCACGCCTTTTATCCCCGAAGGGGTAGGCAGAGACGCAACTAATGCACCCACATTTCGTGCATATTCCGTCCCATGATGTGATAGAGGGTGAGTCTATCGCCATATCGGGCACAAATTCCAAAAATATCATTTTGCCCGGCCCGGGGCTCGAGCCCGAGACCACAGCATTGCAGTAGTACTGTAATAAAACTACGCTACCGAGGCAGTCTCTCATCTCTCCAGGGACCATAGCCAAGATTCCTTAATACAATCGTTAAAGCTAACGTTATGTATGGGAATGGTTATATCCTAGCGATAGACTTATCGTTTTTTTGTTTTCTCTTTTATAGAAATCCATTAAGTGGTTCATGTTTAGCTTCTTATTTACATTCAAACATCTTCACAATGCAAGAACCCACAATACAATCCATCTTTACATTAAATTATTACTAGGATGGGATAGGTACACAAATTCTACAAAAAATATAACATTGAAAATCTAATAATTCACTTTTTTTAAATACTCGTAGACGGAACACACGCTTCAAAGACGCGTTTATACATTTTATATTTTTTTACAAGTACTTAATCCGTAGATTCTTCATTGAGGATATCTAAAGCGAACGTAGCGTATCTAGATATAACTACTATATTAAGAAACATAATAAGTAAGTGCCAAAAAACCAAAGATTACTTCCTGCCAAAAAAAGTGGTCCTAAACATGATTTCCTTCGATGGCACAGTATAAAAGCGGCTGCGGTTTTGTGCATGCATCATTCCATATTAACGATATTTCCAACAATAATCAATATGCAGGCGTGTGTGTTTTTAACTTTGGTGCTTGCGGTTGTAGGGATTAACGCTGGTGTAAGTATTCATACTGATATAATTAAAGTGTTCCCTTAACGGTTAACCTTAAGTTTATTTTGGGGTTATGGAACCGCTGTAGTTACAGCGAGGACCACGAGGTCCGGAAATTTCTTTGATTGGAATATAATTTGATCGTTTCCGGTTAAAAAAAATATCTCGTGGCACTGTAGTTATTTAATACTAAGCTCATTGTTTGATCAACACTCGTTAATTTAATTTAAGAGGCACCATTGTTATGTTTATACTATGTGAGATATTAAAGGTTTTTTAAATGCCTGTTTAGGATAATGACAAGGTTAATGACAATATCAACAGAAAAAATGATTAACTGTTATGAATAAATAAATGTAGTATTTACATCAAAACATAACGCAATGAAATAAAAAGACGAATTGTATATAAACGCATTTTATTTAATCTTAGAATCAAAGATTGTAGTGTTTTTGTCACTTGTATTATGTATGTAATGTGTGTCAAGTATCAGAGATGGTTTAAATAGTGTGGATCTCTTTAAAATCAGTCTAATAGTTTTAAAACAATATTAACTGCTATGTGACTTCATTGTGAATTAAAACAAGGGCATATTTTTTGTTGCAAACCCTATTAACTGCGGACGTAAGTAAAACTGTCGTTCTGTATTTGTTTCTGTACTAAAAATAATAGTACAATAATAATCTTTGGAGATTCTGACATCAATTTTGAGGATAACGATGTTAACAAACTTGACGAACTGGAGAAAACATGTTTTAATTCGAAAAAATAAAAATTATGCTATCAGTCAATACGAGTAATAAGTTTCTGTCCGAAATAAGAAATATAATTATTTAAATATTTTTTACGACGCTAAAAATAAGTAATTAATAATGACTTCCAATATAACAAATTTTGAAGAACTAAATTCAAACTTAACTTTAGCGAAACGTAAATATTCCAGTCCGTTTCAAGCATGTTATTCAATTAAAGGGCGTCGAGAAGAATATGTAGCCATAAAACTCTCTGTTTATTTGTGTAACTGTATAGGAATGCAAATATTATGTAGGTAAATTAAAATCTATTTGTTTTTATAATGACGCAACTTTCGTAATAAATTTTATATCAGTCGTTTTATCATTTACAAATTGAGGAAATATTATAAATTGTTAGGAACTGTAAATAGTACACTTTTGTAGCGAACTTCGCATTTGAAATAACTTCATTTAGTCATATCAAAATATTTTACGAAACCACATAGCAAAAGAAAGTGTGTTAGACACACTAACGTAATGACGTGTTTTGGGCATATTTTAGTTTTTATTTGTAATAAAATCCAACAAATTCTTTTATTTTGTATTTGGCTAGTTGTATTAGCGGTAGCAGGATCGAAAAACATTGTTTTCGTCAATTATATTAAAAATAGTAAGGAGCACGCAGACAGGAACCGTTTTATGCTCAACTTTGAAGAATTACCCGGGTCCCTGCTAACAGTTTACAAGTCACACCACCCCCCGCGATGAGTATCCAGAGGGCCATTGGAGATACATGAGCCTACATTCGTTACGGGAACCAAGCGTACAAAACTTGGCTCGGGGAAAGATCATCAGCTATGCTTCAACCGTCTATGAGGTGCAATAGCGACAGTAAAGAGCATAGTCTTACTTAAACCTATTTTTACTATCTTACTCTTACTTTACTATGACGTAATACGTATTGTTTACTTGTAATTTTACCAATATGATTAACTATTTATTTTTATCTAATATTATCGGAATTCCTTGATTCAAGAATGTTTAACGGTAGTGATGATTTGGCTAGTATATACCTACCGCACGGGCATTTAAAAATACTTTACGTGTTTCCTATTGCAAACATTAGCATGAATGTGATAATTTAGCACCTATAAAAATTGTTGATTTGTATCCACTGTTGCTATTATATTTTTTTCAATAATAAGACGTAATGTTATTATTTCACTTTAATTATCAGTTTATGCTGCATATTTTTGACAATAACAGAGTGCATTAAATTATTTCAACTGCCTGACCCAATCAAGCAATAGCTATTCCAATGACAACGTTTTCTTCCCAGATGTAAAGTAAACAACTTTGATTATTAATTATATACCTAGATAGACACCGAACGTTTCAAACGCGTCGAAAAAATAGAGGTGAACAGTTCCCCATTAAATGAGCGAGTGAATTATTTTTTGTTGTTTTTCATGGATATAATTTTCTCCCCGTTTTAATAGAAACCATGTAATAACTGGTATCATTATGAGCGCACACAAGGATACGCAGAATTATGCAGCGATAGCATATGACACAGCTGTCACGCATAGGTACTAGCTTAAGAAAAGTTGGCCTGTTTGTTTTAGTTTAATTGCACCGCGTCACTCTATCTAGGTATATAATTAATCAAAGGTAGAAAAGATATTTGCTACAAGAATTGGTTTCGTTTCATCCAGAGAAAAAATCCTTTGAATCCTTCGAATTGGCATCATTATGTATTACTGTCGTCTATTTATAGCGTTAATAAGTTTTATTTTATTACAGACCGTTCTCCTTACTGATGTACAAAAAGAAAAATCAAATGAAAACATTGCCGCGTGCATTAACGAGAGCGGAGTGAAGCCTGAGATACTAGCTGAAGCCAAGAATGGACATTACTCCGAAGATGAGGCGCTGAAGAAATTCTTACTGTGCTTCTTCAACAAGGCCGGTATTTTGAACGCTGATGGTAAATTGAACCTTGATGTAGCTCTTGCAAATCTACCTCCTGGCGTAGATAAGAATGAAGCTACCAAGGCATTGGAAGTATGTCAACATAAGAATGGTAAAGACGCTGCTGATACTGCGTTTGTTATATTCAAATGTTATAGCAATGCAACGAAGACTCAAGTATTGTTCTGAATAGCACCTTAAAGTGTTGAACCAATAGGTCAGTTATACTGATGTTCATTTAATTTGAATAAACGGTTTTATGGTATACTGTATTTTTTGTAAATATCTTTTAAATACAAGATGGTCAAGCTAAATGTCTCAATATATTTTTTTCAATACAGAGTATAATCCACTTTTAAACTACGAATATACTGAGAATTCGCAGCGAGCTCGCTACTCCTTCAACTCGCTATTCATTTGCACGCAATTCACCAGTGTGATAGCTTGAAAGAAAAAAAGAAAATGGAACTTGGCTCTCTTTTGTCTTAAAAACATTCTGAATTAAAAAAGTTAAATTACCATTTTGATGGTTTAAAAATGTTACCAAACATTAAACGGCATTTTTCTGTGTGCGCATGTCAAAATTGATTGATTGTCACGTGTTAATTTATCTACAGAGTTTGCCATAATCCTTTTCGTAAGCTGTAATAGACATTCGGATTTCAAAGTTGTTTGAGAACTCTTCCATCTGCAGTCCCAATACCTCTATCTTCATCCAACCATATGAAAACTTACGCATTAATCGCTGAATTATAGAAGAATTAATGACAATCGGCACAAAGGAATACTAAGCCCTTAATAAAGATAATGTAGACTCCCTTCTAAATAGAAACAGTGCATAGTGGTTCAATCAGCCACATAAGTACCTGGATAAATTCAAAACTTCAAATCGCCCATACACTTTTATGTTTTTACTCCTTGCAAACTTATTTTTTCTCAAAATTAAAAGTGATTTGCTATACTTCACACAAAGAAAAAAAATGTTTCAAATAAACTCAACGTGAAGAGAGTTGAAAAGTTTTATTCGGGCAAAGAATATAATTCTGTTTTTGGTAAAATAATGGAAAAACTAAGAAAACGAAATCAAGCAATGGTTAAATCGTGGCAAAACTCAAGGTGCTCAATCTTTGATAGCAAGACCAGAAGTCCATAATTTTTCTATATTCTCAGAGAGCTTAATTGCAATACAATTAAATAAAACATAATAAACCAATTTATCTCGGTTTTTACCCGACTGCGAAAGAAGGAGGGTTATGTTTTTCGAGTGTATGTAAGTATGTATATTTGTTTGTATATTTCTTTGGCACACCCTAGAGCCTAAACGGCTTGTATTTTTATGTGAGTGGTGTCAATAGATTCGTCTTATTCGTGAGAGTGACACTGGGTACCTACCTCAAAATTAAAAAAAAACAGAATTATGGACTTTTGGCGGCAAAAAGTAATCTAAAAAAATTTTTTTTCAAAATACATCGACTGTGGTATCAAAATAAGAATTTTTAACGGTAATTACGAATATATATATAACTTATATGTTTTATTGGAGTTTGGAATAGGAAATGCTTATAAAGGTGCTTGAAAACTAAAAAGATGGAAATAAAAAATACATTAAAAAAACACAAATCCGACTGCGTCACTATCAGCAATCTTTATTAAATTCATTAAAGAACTGAAAGATAGAAACAAGATTTTAATTTGAATATTTTATTTTGGTTTTGAATAATCTTAGTTGACAGTGTTCACAAACACTGTAAGAGGCATAACATGCTCACTCCGAGATTCGGGGGACATCGGGAGCGGCGATAGCCTAGTTGGTAGTGGAACGGACTGCTGAGACGAATGTCCGCAGGTTCAAAACCCAAGGGCACACACCTCTGACTTTTCTAAAAAGGTATGTGTGTATTCTTTGTCAATTATCGCTCGCTTTAACGGTGAAGGAAAACATCGTGAGGAAACCTGCATACCTAAGAAGTTCTCTGAATTTCGAAGGTATGTGAAGTCTGCCAACCAGCACTAGGCCAGCGTGGTGGACAAAGGCCTTAACCCTCTCAGTTGTAGAGGAGGCCTCAGGCCCATGCTCAGCAGTGGGCAGTATATAATACAGGGCTGGTATGGTAAGATACAAGAACTAGGCAGTGAAAGTAAAGAAATGGAAATGATTGGTCACTTACATGGCGATTTATTCAATCAAATTTTTTTTTTAATCAATGGTGTTGATGTAACTCTCTGATTTAACTCTGGTTGGCACAGCGTGATTAAACAATATAAGCGAACTGTAAAAACTATCTCTTGTTCCTCCACGCTCATATCGTCTAACGTTACTACCTAATCTCGCCATAGATACACGCAAAAAAGGACTTTTAGATGCTCTTGTAATTCCTCTTGAAGAGTCGTGTGTTTTTGCAGCAGCAGCACATACTAGCGTACTACGTCCAGCGTACTGAGTGGACGTGAGTAGCGACACTGACGACTGCCACCCAATCCCATCAATTTCAGGTTGATCTCGAAAAATAACACGACATCTCGCGAGATCGAGATCCCGCGAAATCGGGATTGCATTCCCTAAACATAGTATATCTACTCCTAGTTATATAATTACAGTAATTTGCTCTGCTTGGATAAAATTATTTGTTTTGTATCTGATTCTGATTTGGTTGGACTTTTATTATACTGTGTAGAGTTATTAGATCTATTATAGATACAAGTAGTTTACATGTTTAGTTCTTACTTTTAATGTAAGTGAATTAATTAATAAACTTGAGACAACTTCTTTACACGACAAACATTTCTAATAATTCGCGTGAGTGCGATGACCTGTGTTACTAAACGTTGGTTACTAACGTAACAATTTACTTATACCGAACATTTCTGGTACACTGGTACGCAATACTACGCGCCAACCCCATCACTCGTCTTGCACTCGAGTGCACCTTATAATCGCTAAACAGCTGTGATTTAACAAAAGAAACAATGAACAATTGATGACAAAAAAAGGAAGCGCGGAGTTTCTTTCTGCCTTTCTTCTTCGGGTCGTCATCGCTTAGGTAGCTAGTGAAAGACTGGTAGGTTAGCTAGGCTAGGGCCTGTAGTGTCCTCACCGGTGAGGATCGCGACGTGTTCCTCCCATTATTTTAATAAAATGATCTCTTTTTACACGCTTTATATTAGCTTCACTTGTATGTTTGTTTGTATGTTTGTAACTCTCCGACTCCGACTCCTTTAGGCGCGATTTTGACCCACTTTAAACGGTCAGATTTTATTCAAACTTTGTAGGTTTGTCGAGGACCGATAACAATACACTAATTTGATAAGATTATGCCATTATTCAATTTGCAAAATGAGATTTTTGTCAATTTATATATTTTTTTGTGACATTTGTTGGACAATAGTAGAACAGAACTAAAAAATTAAAAATAAATAATAGTTTAAAAAACTAAAAAACACGTTTTATAGAATATCCAACTAAAAATAGAAAATAAATTTATTACAATAAAATACATTTTGTTCTTATTTACACTATTCTTAATTCAAATTTATTTTCTATTTTTTAGTTGGATTTTCTATAAAGCGTGTTTTTTAGTTTTTTTAACCTATTATTTATTTATATCCCATTTCCTGCCAGCCCGAGCTGGCTTTTTTGTTTTTGTTTATTTCTCATCATAGATTTATCTATATCTATACATATATATAAAATTGGAGTGTCTGTTTGTAATTTTGAAATAACCGTTTTTTACTACATGTATATGAATATATATACGGTACATACAACAAAATAACATTTGTTACAATTTTTGTTTGTCTGTCGGTCTGTCTGTCTGTCTGTTTGTTCCGGCTAATATCTGAAATGGCTGGACCGATTTTGACGGGGCTTTTATTGGCAGGTAGCTGATGTAATAAGGAGTAACTTAGGCTACTTTTTATCCCGGGAAAATATAAAGCGGGACTTTTATCGCGGGAAAACTCATTCACGCGGGCGGAGCCGCGGGCAACAGCTAGTTCCCAATAAAAATGTCGGTAGTTATATAAGTGACCATTGGTATTAATAATAATCTATACATATAAATAAAATTGGAGTGTCTGTTTGTAATATTGAAATAACCGTTTTTTACTACATGTATAATATGAATATATATACGGTACATATACCAAAATATCATTTTTTACAATTTTTGTCTGTCTGTCTGTCTGTTTGTTCAGGCTAATCTCTGAAATGGCTGGACCGATTTTTACGGGACTTTTATTGGCAGGTAGCTGATGTAATAAGGAGTAACTTAGGCTACTTTTTATCACAGGAAAATATAAAGCGGTACTTTTATCCCGGGAAAACTCATTCACGCGGGCGGAGCCGCGGGTAACAACTAGTTATTCATACAATCAATTTAATGTATCTTGACTTTTCTTAAGTGCAACTATGTTCGCCTACGTGATGAATAAAGTATTTTATTTTATTTATTTAAAATAAATCAGTGAATTAGTGAAACCACTATAAATTTACTCCTATTGCATCCTTGCACCATATAGGTACCTACACCACTACTCCAACGAGCTATCTGATGTTACTGAACACAGATGTGACTTGAGAATGATCCCCTGCTACGGGTGCACAGGAGTGAATCTAAACTCCTGAACCAATCATCACAACAGATAGCACTCCATTAAATAATCCGGCCATTGCCAACGCACAGAGTAGCTAGATACTCCCATGGAGTTATAGAATAAAATATTATATAAATACATAATTATACAATCATAAATCACGTCTCTGTCTATATTTTTGTATTATTATATTTAATTAGTCGGGTATTCCATTCGAAATGGGTATTTTTGAGGATATGCTGTACAAATAAAACAATTTTTGTTCATGCCATAAATAATAATATATTGAGATGCATCAATCTATTGATTACATAAAGTCCGTTATTTGTGCGCGCCAATACCTACATCGATGAATTTAGTATTGTAGTTGTTAATATCTTCGTGCGGCTTCGTCGATTTTCTGAAAAAAAAAAATAGAACCATTTGAGTGGTTGATAAAACTTTTTCCATGCCGTAAAGTACCCCGTACCCCGTAAAGACCCATCTCTTGAATATGTACCACTCTGTTAAAGTATGCTGCAGGGTCCGATAAAATAAGACGAGTGAAGGAACTGCCTCCTTAATTATACATAAGAATACCCTCAAAGGAAAAAAGATTAAATTAACCGCAAGGACAGCATAGAAATGAGGATATTCAGCGGATTTAATTTTGTGCATTTTACACTTATAAAATTTATAACTATTTCGGGTGAAACATTCAGAAACAACAACTAAAACGAGTAACAAGCAAAAAGAACCTAATGACAATGCAGAAATAAATGAGAGTCTGATCAATAGTATGTTCAATACTGTGGCAAGGGATCATAGAAGAATACGCTAATAGGGTGATCAGGGGTCACTGGGCATACATTCATTACAGTCAAAGATAATGAATTGGTAGACCTCGCCGCTGTCGCGAGCGCCATAAACGGCCTTCTTGTATGTGACCAATGACTCTTTCTAATAACTAGGGGCTGCTTATGCGATATGACGCAGAGGCACATTCGATAGCAGTCAAGGGTAATGCCTCTCGATACTCCAGTGCCCTTATAAGAACAATGCTGTCGCCGCGTGTTAGTCGTTATGCCAGCGTGGAAACCAAACCAGTAACCCCGATATACCCGAGCTTCTCACGAAATGATTTTTGTGAAAAGGATCTATGGGTAGATGTTAAATACAATGGTTTTACTCACGCCGTTAAGTTTTTCCAAATAGGGATCGTAGGCTGGGTTCATGGTGTCGCGGCGGTGATTATAGAACTCAAGCAATGCCTTTTCTTTTGCCTCCCGACGGTACCTCGGCAGTTTAGCTAGCGTCACTATTATCGGGACCACGAGCAACCACCACGCGCTCGCCGCAGTCATTTCATCCATGTATGAAATATATTTCCTGATAGCATCTCTAACAGCTATTTCATTGAGTGAATTGTTTAGATCCCTCAATTCGTAGTATTTATAGTCTAAAATCTGTAAAAACAATAAAGAAAAAGTAAGCATGATACTTTCGATGCCAACCCGAAATAAAACTCCCATCAATCCGCACTAGGCCAGCGTGATGGACTAAGGCCTAAACGGTAAACCCTGTAAGTGGTAGGGGAGGCCCGTGCCCAGCAGTGGGACAGTACATAAAATAGGGCTGATAATATTATAATTTATTTTATGTATCTAAATAGAATTTGGCGTATGTGTGGTAATATATTTTTAAAAATATTTTGGACCAACTTTCATCTTGATCCGTCCAGCAATTCTAGTGTTTACTTTTAAGATCCAAGCACCTTCACAAACTTTCATATTTTAGTAATTATCTTAGTAAGAAATAACATGTTAAATAAACACACGCTTACCTGACTAAGAAGTTGTTTTTCAAAATCTTCACCATCTGAGTCTTTATTTGGGTGAAATAGTCCGATAGCCTGATTCTTTGCAGATTGGTGAGATTGTTTTAGATCATCAGGATGCAGACAACATTGATCGGGATTCCAAAACATTTTCATATAATTGGAGTAGAAGTCCATAGCTCTTTGGAATGCTCGTCGATTTTTGCTTCTGTTGATTGTTTCCAGACGTAAGAACTGACCTGACATTGCCTGAAATGTACGTGTTTATATAACCTTTTAGGATAGTTCCTGATATACCAATGTTGCAAAAAGATAGTCTCAATAATTATTATTATAGCTCGGCAGAAAGGTTAAACGTTTTGTAGCATACCTATTAGTCAAATTAGATACAGATTTTGTCTCCAAATATATTTTTTTTTTATCCAATCCTAATCCTTTGAAAATACTTACCAGTTTACAAGTTATTTTTTTACGCAAATTAGTAGTTCAGCTAATTAGAAATTTGGTTCACGCGTTTTTCATTTTTAATAGTGTAAGTCGCCATTTAATTATGGTTATTGTTGATGCCCTTATTTAATCAAAAGTTGTGCAACAGGCCCTAAATATATATAAAAAAATAATTTGCGGGGCGATCTACAGACCTCGAGCAAAGAAGTTTTATACGGGTCTTCTGAATATTGTGATGGCTTGTTGCGTTTACTTTCAAACGCGGCGAGTGTCTTGGTTTTAGCCTCTTCGTACTTCGCGGTGAACTGATCGTCGTCCAGCGGAGGGTCTTTTGAGAGCAAAGACTCCATTTCAGTAGAAAACTCCATTCGCACGCTCGATTCAAACATTTTATTGTGTTGTTCGTTTGTGGTTTGAAGATTGTCAAGGTCTTTCTGCAAAACCTGCAAATGCAATAAATCTTGTGTCATGTTATAAAGATTTTTTTGTTATTTTCGTGCATACTTTTGTATGTAACGTAAAACGTTCGAACTGAACACCAATGTGGAGCAACAACATTATTGTTATGTCTTAGCCTGTTTGAAGTTAGCCACAATATCCCTCCTCTGTATTTGTCTCCACCCGCTAGTCCACAGTAAAAATGGCTTTGTCGTCCCTAGTGAAAAATCCGTTTTTATGTTGTATGCTAGTTTTCACTTGTGTCTATAGAAGTTTCGGCTTCGGCCACAAAAACCACCTTCGGGGAATTAGTGAGCATGAGCTAGCTATACACACGAGTGACAATTTATACTGATAGAACCAATTCACAGGTACGTATGTACCTACATACATTAAAATTTCTTAATTTACCCATATATTGCGGATCTAATCTAAAGTTTTAACCAATTTTCCATGCATAATGTAAATATATTTAGTCTCTGCGAAAGACATTAAAATAAAAGTGGTTTTCGGATTTTATCGCGGTGTTTTAACGTGTATTTTACTCCCAACGCGACGTTTTAAAAGCGTTCATGGTCACGGGGCAGACAGTCAGGCTGAAAACTCCGAAAACTAGTTTTATTTCAATGTCTAAAGTTTGCGTAAGCGTATGAAGTCACTCAGCAAAAGATATTTAATAACGGAAAACTAATTAACCCGTCAACGCCCGCGGTGGATACCGGTGTCCATTTACATAAGGAAATTAGCTTATAGCTATATATAAGCGGGCGTTGACGGATTAATCAAAATCCAATATAGTATAATTTTCCTTTGAATAATAAAAATAATAATACCATCCCTGTATTATATACTGCCCACTGCTGAACAAGGGTCACCCCGTTACTTCTGAGGGTTTTGAACCTGTGGACATTCGTCTCGGCCTTCCGTTCTATACCCAACTAGGCTATCGTGGTTCTGCTATTTATTTCATTATTTGTTTAATGTCCAATAGCCTACAGTGACAGTACACCAAAACGCTCCCATGATGTGATAGGGGGCGAGCCTATCGCTATGTCGGGCACACATCGCTATGTTCTTACTGGTGGTAGGTCTCTCATATGTAAGAGTCCGTCTGGGTGGGTACCACCGCAATGTCTATTTCTACCGCCAAGCAGCAGTGAGCATGCACTCTCGTGTTTCGGTTTGAAGGACATTGTAGCCAGTGTAACTACAGGACATAGTGAGACTTAACATCTTATGTCTCAGGATGACGAGCGCAGTGGAATGCCACACAGTACTTTGTAACTCAAGGTGCTAGATGGTGTTGCTACTGTTTACTTATATTATGATAATTTAAATATCACAAAAAAGGACATTAAATTATTAAAGGTACAGTAGTTTGACGAACTATAATTCGTGTAAGTGATATGACTTTAAAACATCTACCTAAACATGTTTGCTCATGATATGAGCTCCATCAGCAAATATGTCGGCATCAAATCTGCTCTCTAACAATGAGTTTATCCATCCATGCATGGTATCTTCTTCCCCATGAAACATAACGATAAATAATAGTACCTGAACAAATTTCATTCTTTCTAGATCCTGCTCATTGGGAAATCGCTTTCTCTTGGCGTCAAAAACCGTGAGTGCCGCTTCCATCGATTGTCTATGAACTTCATCCAAATCCGACGGGTGAAGGCATAGTAGGTTCTTCCCCTGGACACGACCGAGCGCTGCGTCGTAAGCCTGTTTAGCTTCTTCAATGGCCCTGCGCAGTTTCCCTTCGTTTATCAGCACGAATTGTGGTAGACGTTCTTCCAGTTCCTGGAAATATTATTATAATTTATTATTATTATAATCTGTGGGCAATCTGGAATCGTATGCCTTAAATATATTACAAGTTAGTCTTGCATAATCAAGAAGGATACGCACGTGAGTTAATTGGGCCAAGTAGGCGTCGGATTCCTTCGTGGTGGCCATGGTCTTCTTTTCACTGAAAGCGGCGCGTGCGTCGGCGAGGGCTCGGCGGTGCTCGTCTTCGAGCGCGTGGCTCGGCAGGCTCTGCGCGGCGCTGCTCACTCGCGCCAAGCGCGCCTCGTACAGCTCGCGCCCGTCCTGCACTGCCGCCAGCAGCGCCGCCTGCGACGTCGCCTGCACACCACACGTCACACACACGCCGTGTTGTCACACATGTGGACCGGCACAACACACAGGTACGCAACAAGTGTTATCTACCACTTTGTAAATGTGTTTAGATATTTATAAAAATGTCAACACAATAAATTGAGGGTAACTGCTTCAAAATTGACTTGAAAGATTCCACCCGAACAAACATACATACAATAATAAAATACATTGTTTTCTTATTTACCACCATACCAGTCATGTATTATATACTGCCCACTGCTGAGCACGGGCCTTCTCTACTACTTTGAGGGTTAAGGCCTTAGTCCACCACGCTGGCCTAGTGCGGGTTGGCGGACTTCACATACCTTCGAAATTCAGAGAACTTCTCAGGTATGTAGGTTTCCTCACGATGTTTTCCTTCACCGTTAAAGCGAGAGATCATACACAAAGTATACACACATAACTTTATAAAAAACTCAGAGGTGTGTGCACTTGGGTTTTGAACCTGTGGACATTCGTCACGGCAGTCCGTTCCACTCCCAACTAGGCTATCGCCGCATATTCTTATTTACACTATTCTTAATTCAAATTTATTCGTGTTTTGCATTGATGTATTAACTAATCCGAGTCCTGGACGATCCACGCTATGGACAGGAGAAAGATCAACGCTTTCGAAATGTGGTGGTGTGGAGTGGTGAGAGCTTTCGAAATGGTGTGGAGGAGAATGTTGCGCATACCGTGGACTGCAAAAATAACCAATATATCCATACTCAGCCAGCTAAACATTAAAACCAGACTCTCCACAATCTGCTACCAGCGGTCCTCTCGTACTTTGGCCATGTAGCACGAAGACAGTCAGACAACCTGGATAAGCTGGTTATGGTGGGTAGTGTAGATGGCAGAAGACCTAGAGGCCGAGCACCTACCCGATGGTCTGACACCATCAGAGAGGTCATGGGGATCCCAGTCACGGATGCTCTGCGACAGGCACAAGACAGGGTGGAGTGGAAGCAGCTTGTCAGCGCCACCACCAAAGCTTACCAAAGCGGGCACGACCTTCAGTCATGAAGGAAACGACGAAGAAGATTAACTAATACATCAATGGTGTTTTATAGTGTTTTTTTTAACCATTATTTATTAGACAATATTTCGTATTCATATTAAGAGGTCAAATCGTGTTACAACTTACAAAGTTGGAATACTCTTTAGCCACTTTTGCTTCAATCTGTCAACTCAAGCCTTTCTTTATTGCGGGGAAAAACGCGTTATCGCTACCACCACTGGGGGGTGAGTGGAACGGTCAATCCTAGAGACTTAATAGTTTACCTTCACTATGCTGTTTACAGACGGCGCTTTATCGCTATTAAATATCAACATATAAGATTTGATGTAAGTGAAAAGATCGCGAGCTTTCACTTTTCCTCCATTTATCAACTTCGGAGTTAAGTTGGCAGGTGCAAATATTGAAGGCACCAGTTCTTTCAGCGCATCTTTGAATTCATCGTCAAGTTCTGAAAAAAAAACAAATGTTTTCTTTAGTACCTACGCATTCTTTAATTCACTCGAACCGGAATATATACCTATGTACAGTGCGCTTTATGAAAAACGCAACATTACCGGAAAGTTTCCCAGAGAAACTCTTCTTGCGCACGCTGCGGCCAGGGTGCGGCATGAGGAAGCACGTGACTTTTTCGAAGCAGGAGCGGATGTGCTGCCGCAGCTCGCTCAGCTCCGTGGCCATCCCCTCGGTAATCTGTACACGCCGTCATGATGTTAAGTACTTCTTACACCATTGAGCTCACGGCCTGCTCTACGAAAGACCGTCACTTCACTTGCAATCATTACTAAGCTACAGAACTTACTTTTAGTCTATCTTCCAACAGCTCTTCGCCGCCCTTCTGCCCGTATTCGTGGTCGTACTCGTATTGCCAATCTCTAATCAGGAACTCCAACACTTGGAATGGTTTCGTTCCATCTTCATTTTTTATCGCTTTGCCATATTGTGTAAACAACTGTAGTCAAGCAAAAAGAAACGTTAAATTATAAAATACTTACCCATTGAATACGCATAATATAAAACTTAGATCGGCAAAGATAAGATGCATTGACTGTGGCCTCAACCGCCCGTGTGCGGCGTATAATTACCGCGCATTCGCGTAGCGATTCCTAACGTTAGTGCGGCTCACAACGTAGAGCGTCTGAAAATGAGCGCTACGCGCATGCAAGTATCTACGACAACTATGCGGACATCGGCTACGCAAACCACAACGCTACTTGTGTTTTGCCGCACTATTGTAACGCTAATTTTCATACGTTACTCGTGCACGCTTATAAAGATTTTTTAATAAAATGTTGTAAGATCTGCTTCTATTCATTTATGACAAACCTGGTAAAGATAGTAAAATAACAGACTCCGAGGCACCTGATACAACACCTCCATATGATTGAATTAGGTGCTATTTCACTTTGGCGGAACCCTAAGACCGACCTATGATCTAGCAGCGATACGATAACTGCATAACTTCACCTGCAAATGTTGCAGATCGTCTTCCTTGATGTTTTCTTTGATGTTGTATATTTGTACTGACGAGACGAGTGTCGAAAGCGCGAAGATGGTGGAGCAGTCGCGCACCGTGCTGCCGCTGTCGAACGTGCCCTGCGTGTCCATCAGTAGCACCGCCACCTTCGAATACAATGTGGAGTTTGTAAGAACTTCAATTACCAAATAAAGATAAGAATATAATAATGTGAGGTTTCCATTCGACCTGCTCGCCAGAGGGTAGCGTGGTGATGAAGGGCTCGGACCACATTAGTATGCCTGTCGTATGCGGATCCGCGCCACCTCGCCAGCTGAACCCGCCAAGTTTGTTCTCTTCTGCTCCGAGCCAGGCTCCGTTTTCGTCGCGAGCCTCCTCCTGTAATATACAGACACGTCACTCAGCACTGAGCATGCGCTGCAGAAGAGACTCGTCTTGGCGTATCGTACCGGCGACGTGAGGTATCGCAGGAAGAAGTTGAGCAGGAAGGACTTGCCGCCGCGGTAGGCACCGGCCACGCTCACGAGCACCACGGGCAGGTCCTTCACATCGTCGCGGAGCAAGATATTTTTCAGCGCCTCCTCGTTCAATTGGTATGTGTGGTTGCTCGTAAGTTTCACCACTTGTACGCCGTGGCCTTGACTTTGATTATCTACTAATAATAATAAAAAATGTAACTAATAATTAAGACTATGGTAGTTCCATTCAGATTTGCCTGCCGAACTTTTGCCCTCTGTTCGTCTTTTTGTTTGAGTTTGTGAAGGTAGGCAGCTATGAAAATTAAAACTTCGCGCCATACACTTGACAAAATATAAGTACATACGAAATATTAGGTCTTTAACTATGAAATTGCCGATTAGTATACAGAAAGCTGGACATTTTTTTTTTTATTGCATTGAATGACGAGACGAGCATGCCGTTCGCCTGATGGTAAGCGATACGACCACCCATAAACAGTAGCAACACCATCCAGTACCTTGACTGACAAAGTACTCGGTGGCATTCCACTGCGCTCGTCATCCTGAGACATAAGATGTTAAGTCTCATTATGTCCAGTAGTTATACTGACTACAATGTCCTTCAAACCGAAACACAACAGTGCATGCACACTGTTGCTTGGCGGTAGAAATAGACATTGCGGTGGTACCCACCCAGACGGCCTCTTACAAAAATAAATATTATTTATTTCTATCAATCAAAATATGCACCTATGCTATCGATGCATCTATGCCAGCGCAGTGGTAATTTTTCAATGCCTTCCTTGAAGAAGTCATGTTTACGGGAGCCTACAAACTCTTCAAAGGCATTTTGTAGTATTATATTTGTACAATTTTTTTTTACTAAGTATAGGTATATTATGTCCATATAGATTATGTTTTTTCTTTTTATAAAATTGAATGACAAAACGAAATCAAATTCGCTTGCCTGATGACTTTACAACTGATCTGCGTTTACCATTCTTTGATTTCATAAAGATTTAACACGAGCAGAGCACAGGTTGTAGGTACCTACAAATATGGTGAAAACGGGTCAATGTAAATTAAAAATTAATTTCATTTTAATTGCACTGCGCTCTTGGCATAGCGCTTGTTTTCCTTTAATACATACATACATACATACATACAAAGCATCAAGCCTTTTTCCCTTTTCAGGGGCAGGCAGGCGTATTACACCAACATTTCGCCAACCATGTTAGGTCCCCTATAACAGGGGGCGGGCCTATTGCCATTTACAGGGCACATTTCCAGACTCCGGGCTGATACTTAGTAGAAAATCCCAATATTAATTTGCTCGACCCGGGAATCCAACCCAAGACCACAACACTGCAGTCGTACCGTAATAAAACTAAGCCACCGAGGCAGGCAGTGTCAAAAAATTTCAAGATAGCAATTAGTGTAGATCGAACCAACACGAAAATTCAATTTCAGCATTTATGTCACATACCTAAGTACTCTATGCTAACTATTCGAAGTTCCCTAATCAAAGAAAGATCTAATAAGTAGGGCAAGAATCCTGTAACGAAAAGAGTGTTCAGCTTTAGTTCTGCAGTTGACCAAATCAAAATGAAATTAATTACCTGGAGCTTCCATTGCGAGAATTTGTTGAAACAGAATTTATTTAATGATTAGGCACACCAGCTGTACTTCAGTATTGTTTGCTAATCAAATATGCTTTCGCAATAAACACAGCACTAGCACTGGCGGTGTCTGTTCCTGTGGGACCTTATATAGGACGTAATGAGTTCGTTTAGTTGCCTAATATTTTCCGCAAACCGCACGCCGCAGGGTCAGAGCAGCGGTTAACACATTGATAAGAGCTTCGCTATTATACATGTCTCATTGTGGGTTACATCAAATTAAATTGGAGGAATTTTACAACGGAATTGTTACATTGCTTATTAATAATATAAGAGTGTGCTTACTAAGTTCACGATAGCCTAGTTGAGTCGGGAACGGACTGCCGGGACGAAATTTCAATAAACCCACACACGGCAATCTTCTGACTTTTCGCAGTTACGTGTTTATCAATATCGTTCGTTTTAACGGTGAAGGAAAACATCGTGAGGAAAACTACATCCCTACGTTAGAATTCTCCATAATAATTTCCAAGGTCTGTGAAGTCGGCCAACCCGCCCTCGGCCAGCGTGGTGGACTAAGGACTTAAACTTCTAAGTAGTAGTAGTGTTGTTTGTTACATGTTAAAAAAAATAAGGTACTATGAAATTGTTGGAAAAAATATATATCATTTTAACAGATCGTGTTGCTGAGGGAGTTTCTTGCGCCGCTTCTTCTTCACAGCGATAACACGTTCCGAAGAGGTAGTAGATTCATGACGATTCAAAAGAGCTTGAGAAAGACTATTTGAATAAAGAAAATGTTGAGTTTGAGTAGAAGATTACCGTGCTCAGCAATGGGCAGTATAAGTACAATACAGGGCTGGTATCTAGGTCAGGGGGCCAAACTTCGGCATAGTTTTAGCAACTCACATTGGTTGGCCCATAATTCATGTAATTGCAATTTATTTTATTGGCAATGTGAAGGTTTTACGCAACAAAGAATTTATTAATCATTTATATACCTTTATTTAACTTAGCTTTCGTTTTGAACCGAATATACGAAGGTTGGTCATCGAACGCGGCACACTTACGTGGCCTACAATGGCGGGTTTTAACGTAATCCTCCTAGCCAGTTTCGGCCACGGTGGCCAATCTCAACGGTGATCAGCCAGGTACGCAGGAGATATTATAGTGCACAAGTGTGTGCACAATACACAGGTGCACTCGCTATTCCTTCACTCTCATAGTCCGGTGAGACGGCAATCCGACATGACCGGAGAGAGATCAGGCGCAGGACCAACGGCTTTCCGAGGCACGGGGGTGTCCAACTTCCTGACTCCGAGCTGCGACGGAGTAATTCTTTTTAAGGTGGAAAAACCCAGTCACAATGTTTTTGGCTCGACCCGGGATTCGAACCCAGGACCTCAGCGCGCAAATCGTACTCGTAACGCGTACGCGATACAACTACGCCACCGAGGCAGTCCAGGTTTTAACACCTTGTGTACGCTGGTCGGTATCCGGGCGGATGTAAAATATATCATACCACCGGCACATTACTATAGTCTAGGTACTGACATTATAAGCTGCAATATTTCATATTTACCTGTGTTTTTTTTTATTATGCGTTTTAACCTCTACGGCTATCAAAGTTCTTTCGATTAGAACGCCCGTAGTTGAATAAAGATGGATAGGTACGCCTGGTACACGGATTACGGAATAGGCCCCCCAGACTGTATTATAAAGTACCTATGGGAAAAGAAACACTAACTGAACCAGCCTTAATGTAAAACGAGCGCTTGCAAAGAGCAGTACCTAGGTAGGTATTCTCAATACTGTGTTATTCTTCCCCCGCAATGTCTTTTTCTGTCCAAAGCTAAATACTCCCTACGAATTTGACTACTACTTTTTTACGAAAGGTCGCCGGCTAGACGTTAAGCTCCCACAAAAATCTTATAACAAATCAGTATTCAGTACCTATCCAACCCATGTTTATGTTTCTTCCCGATGCAATGTTTGTGGAGGAGCGACTTTGACCAATAATGGTATTTTACGATATTTATTCACCCTCTCACGCCTTTTATCCTCGAATGTGTAAACAAAGGCGTAACTAGTGCACCCACTGTTCGCCGTGTGTATTGTATGTCCCATGATGTGATAGGGGGTGAGCCTGCCTGGCCTTCCAGATTCCGGCCTGATACCGAGCAGAAAAAACAATATCACTATTCCCGACTCGGGATTCAAACCCAAGAACTCAATAGCGATAGTCGTACCCAGCAAGGATACAAGTAGGTACTTACGTTACCGAGGCCGTATTATCTAGGGCCGTATAAGTGCAACTCAATTGCGCTCTAAAGTGCGATATCAGCTGAGACGATGTCTAATTAAGTTCAGCACCTTATGATGCTGATGATCTTATGATAGTCGCTATTTAATAATCCTATCTTAACATCAGCTACATTACTGGTGGTAGGTCTCTCATATGTATGAGTCCGTCTGGGTGGGTACCACCGCAATGTCTTTTTCTATCGCCAAGCAGCAGTGTGCATGCACTGTTGTGTTTCGGTTTGAAGGACATTGTAGCCAGTGTAACTACAGGACATAGTGAGACTTAACATCTTATGTCTCAGGATGACGAGCGCAGTGGAATGCCACACAGTACTTTGTAACTCAAGGTGCTGGATGGTGTTGCTACTGTTTATGGGTGGTCGTATCGCTTACCATCAGGCGAACGGCATGCTCGTCTCGTCATTAAATTCCATAAAAAAAAATAAAAAAAGGCTCAAATGAAATTTCAAGTTACAATAACTGACAGCTATGTTTTGTTTGTGTAACAGCGCTTACTCAGCTGAGACCATACCATACAATACCAGCCCTATATTACATAGGTACTGCCCACTGCTGAGCACGGGCCTCCTTTACAACTGAGAGGGTTTAGGCCTTAGTCGACCTCGCTGGCCTAGTGCGGGTTGGCAGAGTTCACATACCTTCGAAATTCCTATAGAGAACTTCTCAGATAAGCAAGTTTCCTCACGATGTTTTCCTTCACCTTTAAAGCGAGCGATAATTCACAAAGAATACACACATAACTTTTTTTTTAGAAAAGTCAGAGGTGCGTGCCCTTGGGTTTTGACTTAGCTGCGAACAAGCTCTTAAGCTTGGTTTTTTAAATAGCTCAATAAATTACTATTTGCGATTTATTTATTAATACCACCCCTAGTATATATTTATTCAAAGTTTTTTTTAATGATGTTTAACAATTTTTTGGTAACTTGGCAAAATGACCCCACCACGCCTGATATTATGCGCAAGGATTTCGAAGAAAATATCGATGAGCGAGAGATCCATTCCCAAGTGTAAGCGTGTTAAGTATACCTAATCATCAATATTACTGGACTGCTACTTGCCGGAGCGCTCAATAAAACCCTTTCTTCCTTCCTTTTAAAAGCTAGGCAGTACAACCACAAGTCCATTATAAGTCCAGTGTTCGTAGGTTAGGGTCTGATCACTACAAGATGACGCACTTACTCGTATTCAAAAACAAAATTACGGTTAGGTTATGCACAATAAGCAATTTTCATCGAGTACCTAAAGTAGATCTCGTTGTTATATGAT
Organism: Sphinx pinastri; assembly: GCA_947568825.1. Classification (NCBI taxonomy): domain Eukaryota; kingdom Metazoa; phylum Arthropoda; class Insecta; order Lepidoptera; family Sphingidae; genus Sphinx; species Sphinx pinastri. The sequence goes on from OX387617.1 coordinate 3,560,485, forward strand.
GAAAATATACTGTAATATTATGTAACTTCTGATGCGCCTACCTTGTTAATCTCTGCACCACCCTAAGGTTGACTGGGAGAGAATGCCTACGGCATTAAGTCCGCCTTTATACATTTGTATATGAAGTGCTTAAATAAATAAATAAATAAAATATAGTGGGAGACAATCGTTAAGATTACTTAAGGTATAGTAGGTATACCCCGTATTTTTATTTAAAAAACTGTATCAAGGCTATTTTATTCACCACACATGTATTTCTTTTCATGTTAAAAATAAACACTTCGATAAATACTACAATAATTAGGTATAATGGGTTTGTTGCGGCTATATGGATTGTAATGCCTTTGCATACCTACTCCTTCGAGCTTATCTACTTATACAAAACAAAATGTATCTGTTATTAGTTTGGCAGCATAATCTTTGACCTTAGACGGTTCCTTATGGAACGAAAAACGTATGTGGCGATATATAGCCTAGTGGGAGTGGAACGGACTGCCGCGCCGAGACCAGTGCCGGATTAAGCAAGCGCGGGGCCCGTAGCAAATTCTTTCAAAAAGCCCTTGATCTACTATGGGTTCTTAAGTATAGAGTGGTAAAAATACAATTCAATACTCAATACATTTATTTACTATCTATAGGTTACAATTTTGTGGGTAATGAATAGTGTAGTAAATTACTATAGGCGCTGTTAGGCTCGGACAATTACAAAAAGCCTTCTCAATGGCAATGTCAGGGAATCCCCGGTTAATTTTTCAGTGTTACCAACTTGGATCACAAATAATTTGCATTGGCCGGGTGGATAGGATACCTATCATTAGTTTAAAAAAAACACGCGTGAGACTCGCGTCTAGAATTTAAACTTCTTTTGTTCTGGAAATAGTTACAAATCAATAGATAATTTACTTTACAAATCAATAGATAATTTTAACAATTTAAATCGAGCCATTTCAATTCTGCTACACATCCACACTAAGTGTCGGGTAAGAGTGCTTGCATATGCGGCAGACTTTTTGTAGAGCTGATTATCAGGCCGACTGAAATTCTTCACGTTTATACAAGCAACTTTTTGTAGAACTTGTGCGTTTACTGTATGATATTATTTAAATTATTTACGCCAAGGAAATAATCGGGTACAGAGTGTCTTGTTTTGTGACATCAAAAAAATTCAACGTACCACATCTTAACAAGTTTCACTCAAAAAATTACGCTCAGGCAGAGATGAGTGGGTTTAAACATGCGGGGCCCCCTTTCGCGCGGGGCCCGTAGCAATTGCTACTCTTGCTACGTAGTTAATCCGGCACTGGCCGAGACGAATGTGCGGACCGCAGGTTCTAAACCCAATGGCATGCACCTCTGACTTTTCTAAAGTTATGTGTGTAATCTTTGTGAAATATCGCTTGTTTTAACGGTGAAGCAAAACATCGTGAGGAAATCTGCATACCTGAGAAGTTCTCTATAAGAAATTCGAAGGTATCTGACCTTCCGCACTAGGCCAGCGTGGTGGACTAAGGCCTAAACGCTCTCAGTTGTAGAGGAGGCCCGTGCCAGTAATGGGACAGTATATAATACAGGGCTTATATTATTGTTATTTCTTATTGCTACTTATTCGCTGAGTAGGTTCCTATTTAAAGTTTTTAGTCATCCATATCTCAAGTAAATGTGTGCAATTCAGCAATAGTCATTGGCTGAGTCCACCGTTGAGAAGATTCCATTTTAATCAGAGCCTGGGTCAGTCAGTATTATTTTTTCCTGAATAGATTGTAGTTCGTCGTTTTAAGTTCTTAAATTATTTAGTTACACATGATTTAAAGGCATTAATTTCACCCTGACCAACGCGAATAAACTTAAAAAAATACATTCGTCTGTATTCGTTTGATAGTTTTTCAAGAATAAGTATTGTGAACTATCATAGTCGACTTTAAGTTATAAACGAGGTTTTTCTCTTAGTATCATTCTGAAGTCTGGGATTGTTCCAGATTGTCTAAATAGCAATAGGTTCGTTCCCGTTACATGGGACCGAGATAACCGATAGCAAAATATGATTGTATTAAGGGGCTATGTCGAAAAAATATCGGACGGTGATGGGCGTGGCTTAGCGTATTTCCAGTGCGAGGCGCCCCGCCGACCCGCTGCGACAGATCGCGCGCGTCGCACCGCCATCGCATCAGGTCGTTGCGCTCAAGCCCGCGAAAAGATCGTCATTCCAAATGCAAATACACAGCTGCGTTATAAATATTATAGTTAAAATTTCCAATAAATTCTATGTTTTATAACTTATAAAACATGTAATTTATTTTAATTCGCCTATAGAATCATAATTATGTCACTATACTACCTAATTACTTGAACATTATGTAAAATGACATTGTAAGTTATTTAAACTCATCGAAAGTATTATTCACTTTCTCGGTAAAATTTGGTATGGTGGTAAATAGGTCTCGGACGTACGTAGGTATATAAAAAACAGAGCAGTATGAAAATTCTATAATACATTTTAAATTATATTTTGCATCGTTTTGATTTATTTTTGTAGGCTTTCCTAGCTTTGATTGACACAAAGTAAATAATAATACAAAAAATGCAGTCACTATTTTACGGCCCGACTCTGGATTCAAACCCGGGACCTCAGCGCGGAGGCCGTACCGAGCACGCAATACAGCTACGAGTTACGACATCGAGGTAGTCTTGACTCTCGACAAGTCAGTCACTATGCTACCTCTTCCCTGGAATTCCGGGTCTATTTTACCGGGTTTTGCCAGGTCTAAATGATGCTTCACTCTTCAGTGCCGCCATACAAAATCGAATTTTGGGTGTAAAGGTGTTCGAAATTTTTACACCATAAAATTAGTTTGATATAAAGTTTGAAAACATTATAATGGTTCAATGGTCACTAGATAGGGTATAAATGTTTGTAATGGTGAAGGTGGCAGTTACCAATCTAGAACATTTTTATTTAAGAACCAATTAGCTTCAAAATCCATACCTGGCCAAATTTTGGACAATAAAACATGTGTCTAATGTACAAGGTGGAATAAGTGGCTGCCATGTTGTTTTAATTTTTAAGGCCAATTCGCTTTAAAATCGATACTTTTGCGTCTTTGGTTACAAAGGTCAGATCCGATTTTATACCTATTGACCTCAAAATTGTTATCTAGGCATACTTTGGCCCCAGAGGGTGAGCCTAATGCCAAAAAAGTGACTGCCATCTTGAATTTGAGAGCGTACATGTCCGTCAATTGTGACATTAGATCAGTCTTTAGTAACTAAAGTTATACACAGATATCGATTTTGAGGTCGGTTAGCCTTAAAACAAATAAATTCAAAATGGCGGCCACTTTTTTCAATTCTGACATTGGATTAGTCTTAAGCAACTAAAGTTATAGCCAGATATCGATTTTGTGGCCAATTGGCCTTAAAATGAAGAAATTCAAAATGGCGGCCCCTTTTTTCAATTCTGACATTGAATTATTCTTAGGCAACTAAAGTTATAGCCAGATATCGATATTGTGGCCGATTGGCCTTAAAATGAAGAAATTCAAAATGGCGGCCACTTTTTTCAATTGCTACATTGGATCAGTCTTTGGTAACTAAAGTTATAACCAGATATCGATTATGAGGTCAATTGGACTTCAAACAAGGAAATTCAAAATGGCGGCCACTTTTTTCAATTCTGACATTGGATTAGTCTTTTGTAACCAAAGTTATAGCCACATATCGATTTTGAGGTCGATTGGCCTTAAAACAAAGAAATTCAAAATGGCGGCCACTTAATTCAATTCTGACATTGGATCAGTCTTTTGTAACCAAAGTTATACCCAGAAATCGATTTTGAGGTCGATTGGCCTTAAAACAAAGAAATTCAAAATGGCGGCCACTTAATTCAATTCTGACATTAGATCAGTCTTTTGTAACCAAAGTTATACCCAAAAATCGATTTTGAGGTCGTAGGGCTTAAAACAAAGATATTCAAAATGGCGGCCGTGTATACCAATTCTAACATTGGCTCTGAATATTTTAGTGACTATTGATCCATAATAAATAAATAAATAAGTAATATAAAAATTCATACTAAAATAATTTTATGGTGTAAAAATTTGAACAACCTTTGCACCCAAAATCCGAATTTTTCAAATGTATGACCGGCACGCAAGCGTCATTTACGCAAAATTGGCCCAGCATGGCATTCCAGGTATTACGCGTCCCTAGCTCTGGATTACGAAATATAAATAATAATACAAAAAAACCCAATGTCAATTTTTTTTCGTTCAGGGATTCGAACCCGGGACCGGGAGCGCGGTAGTCGTACCGATCACGCATTATAACTAAAGTAGGTCTCCGAAAAGAAATAATTTACAAAGGTGAAAGGATGTAATAATTACGCTTGCTACCTATCTCATAGATCTAATAGAGCCTATATTTTATATTGACACACGGACGTGACCTGGATATACTGTAAAATAGAATTTGAAGGGCACTTTCAAATTTGCCGCGCGGGTCACGGCGGCAGCGCGGCCGCATCCCTACACCAAACGGGTAATTTGAACTTTGAAGGCGCCCAAAAATGTCGAGCACACGTCCGTTGTCAGTAAAGATTCCGGGCGACTGAAGTCGGCACGGGCCACTCCCATGACAGTGATAGCGTATTTAGCCGTCGCGGATGAGAGGAAGAGACGGGAGGCGCACTCGTATGCCGAAATGAAATGGCGTAAGCGCCAAACCAATTTTCTTTTAATTGTGATTATACTATTCAATTTAGTTTGATTGCGTCTTGTTGGGACCTTAGAAAATATTGAGTTCTTGTATTTAAATCAAGTTACGAATGTATATATTACACCATTTAGAGATAAAGCGTGTTTAAAGAAAATATCAGAGGTAACTTTGGATTTTTTTTCTATCGAGAAAGTTTGTAGTAATTGTGTTTTGGCTTTCGAAAATCATTGAGTTATATGTTCAATTTACACATACCCAAAAATCAAACTTCCGATCTTAGTACTTTACGAGAAGTTTGAATTTAAATAACCTTAAATTTTTCGACATAGCCTCTTAAACCACTGCCTACTCCTAGAAAAAAGAAAAAGGCGTGATGCTACGTATTGAATATGTATGTGGGATCTATTGACTAATATCAGGAACAATATTTCATAATAATAGATAACAAACCGCACTAACAGGATACCTGTTGATAAAGATATGTACCGCAAAACTGAAGGACGTTTGTTGGTCGCACAAAATGGGAAATACCCATTGGGATTTTACTACATATCAACTTATTTGTCCAACGATAACTAAGTCGCCGAATATCTATAGGCCAAGAATAGTTCACAAGTACCTACTTGCAGTGGTCCATTTAAATATACCTAAATTACTGGCACTTTAATAATTCACCATTAGCTTTCACATGTTGCATTTCTGTTTATCTAATCTGTTTGTGATGTGTTTGACAAATCCACATCATGTTTTGCATCCCCGGGACTCGAACCCTAATTTTAGTTTGGTTTCATATGAAATGCATGCTCACGCCTTTTATCCCCGAAGGGGTAGGCAGAGGCGCAACTAGTGCACCCACTTTTCGCCAAGCGTATTCCGCCCCATTATGTGATAGGGGGCGAGCCTATCGCCATATCGGGCACAAATTCCAGACTCCGGGCTGATACTGAATAGAAAAATCCAATATGACTTTGCCCGACCCGGGGATCGAACCCGAGAACTCAGCCTTGCAGTCGTATATGAAATGCGATTTTGTTTTACTCTGAAGAACTTTTAAAAAGCATCTTATAATAAATTATAGTGGTATAAACTATTGAATAAAACACATGTTAAATTATAAGTAATAAAACGCATTTAATATTTAGAACATCATGCTAAGTTTAATGTACATTTAAAAACAATTAGTACGTTTTCTAAACGGCCATAAAGCATTTAAACAACGTCATGAGATATGAATTCCATTTAAAAGTACAAATATTCGTGGTGCCGCAGCATAAGCCAAAATACTTTAATAAAATATTGCGTGTTCTGTATAACATACCCTTCCATATAAACTGTTATAAGCTGACAGTCCAAACTCTACTGGTGGGTCGACCGTTACGTGAAACATTTCATAAACACGTTAAAACGTGCATTCTCTCTCTCACATAAATAATACAAACTTCCAACTGATTAATACACAGGTACCACACCTCGCAAACTTCAATTTTTAATTACAATTTAGTCAATGCAAGTATACACTCACACATAAAGATTGCGTACGTAACAATTAGACCACCTCCAGTTTTAAAACAATACCAAAATAAATACTAATATTACATTGTATACGTAGAGATGTTTGGATCCCAACACCCCATCCGTTACACTTTGAGCTCGTAGATCAGTCAGTGGGTCCGTGTTCGCTCCCTGGTGAGACAAAGCGTTTGTGGACTTACAAAAAAATAACCAAAGTGATTTATTTAAACAAATGAGTTGAAAACACCAGACGACTTATGTTTATGGAGTTATAAGCCAAATTCTAAGTATAGATTTCATGTCAAACGGTTATAGAAAAAGCAATCGAAATCGATCTTATCTCCAAATACTGCATCAGAAATAATGATCACATTGAATATAAATCGGAAATATATATTGTGGCTGGGATTCGCGGTCGTTGGTTTTCTTGTTTTCCCAACGACGATTTCAAAAGTTCTTAGCGAAAATTCTGCATACATGCAAGGTAACAAAATAAGTTCATTGAACATCAATTAAAGGCTGAATACTGACGACATGCTGTAAATGATTTCGCTTCTTAACTAAATATCATTGTCAGAACTTATTATAGGCCTTGGCTAAGGTGTTGAGGCAGGCCGTCCAAATTAGTTTTTCCGGTTTTTCCTCATACTTTATCGGAAAATTTACTATATAAACGGAAATAAATCAATCTCAAGTTTGAGTTACATCTCAAGTAGACATAATGTATTGAACTATTCATACATTATGTCTACTTGAGATGTAACTCAAACTTGAGATTGATTTATTAATACCGCCATAAGAAGCTTATCCGTCGTCTTTTCTCTTATCTTAGATACATCGCTTATTACCAACTACGGATATTACTAGCATTGCGAACATTGACATGTAACGCACATAATACAAATATGACATTTAATTAAACAACACTAAGGGCCTATTTCACAAGTTTCAAGTACAATTTTATTTGTATTAAACAGCTAATTTAGATAGTACTCATTTTATTACCATTTATTTGGGATCATAGATTAGTGTGATTTTTGCATTTGGTCGGCTTATACATTTATGTGACGAGAAGCCCTTACTCAGAAGTTGACATAGGCCCTAAAACCCAGACATAATGGAATGTACAATTAATAAACCAAATATGCACATTTTCATTCATACCACTTCGACAATTCAAATATAGTTTTACATTCCTATTCATACACGCTGAGTAAAATCATTTAAAATACTGCGTGTGACTTTCACTCTCATAACTATAAACGTTTATAAAACTATGACATTAAGGGCGTATTTCACAATGTTCAAGTTAATATTAATTAATTATCATATAAGACAGATAATGCATATAGTACTCTTGTTTACGATTACTTGGGAGCTTTATTTTTTTATTTGGTCGCCCTATATTATATGCGACGATTAGCATTTAGTTATTGTGAAAACGCCCTTAATCTTGTATTACGTCCGTCACAATGCAAGGGGCAGTAGGGCGATAAATTCGTCGTATACGCCCCTGCCCACGCTTCTTGTACCAACTGCCTTATCACGACTAACAATGACGCACCATTCCTTATATTCCATATTTCACATCCTTCATATCCCCATCAGGAGGTAAATTACTTATAAATACAAAAAATATTATCTCTCATACTGCGTATCAGTAACCAACTGTACTTCAAATATATTGTAGAATTCCTATACCAAGATGTCATAAATAACTTCCCATTGCGTCCTTTCTTATTAACCATTCAATATGTTCTAAATAAATAAGTAAAGTAAAAAAAAATTGTCGACTAATGGGCCGTGGTTAAACATCCGATACATACATTCTTTTCACTACAAAACGATATAATTATAAGATCAACGTACATGAAGACATCGTAAATTACAAAATACACTCAAGCGTTAAGCTTGGTTTAGACTACGACACTATACACTGTACACTCAGTGTATACACCGAGTGTCTTATGTTTGAATACAAGTCTCTAGCACCCGTTAGACACTCACGTATGTAAACATAGACACAAACGTTACTTAGCTAAGGCCAGGCCAATGCTATGATTATAAGTTTATTCTCATTGCTTTCGGCATGACAATCAGTGCGTAGGCAAAGGGGTGCTGTGATTGGTTAATATAGAGATACAACTTTAGTTCAATTGCTACCAGTGTATAGTATCGTAGTCTAAACCAGGCTTTACAATTTCACGCCGCAAAAATAATATATCAGTACTTTATGATGATATAATTTTAAATTAAATTCTATAATCGGAAGTTGTCTTGTATTTCTATTTAGGCTCAAGAAATATTAAGAAAATGAAATAATTAAAAAGTTGCACATCATAATCTGTGTACAGTCTTAGTTAATTGTAAGTATAAATCTTTGTAGAGTTGAAGCGCTAAGAGATAACAATACAAATATACCTGCGTGATGTTTTGTATAAAACTTCCTTTTGCTTGTCACAGTCGCGTTGATAGAAACCAAATAATGTACGTTATTTAATGAAGGAAATTGTCATACAATTTGCAATGTTTAAACAAAACTAATATTACCGAGTTAGGCTAAGGAATGTTGACCCTGGGAAAAACACAACAGATTTTTTAAATGTTATGAATTGTCTGGCGTATTAGATATTAATCAAAATAAAATTAAATGTCCATAATAAGTTTGTATGAACAAAAAAGGTAATTTACTATTACATAACTTCATGTTCCCTCTCTGCCACATACCGGCGTTGGTGGTAACCATAATCTATAGGGAATATTATTGATACCTAGCGTGGCCAGAATAAGTTTTTTTTAGACGGGAGCTAGTTATTTCCTTTTAATATGAATATTTTACGTCAATGTCAAGTATCGATGGGCTGAAAAATAGTCAGATTGCGCCACCAGATGGCAGAGCTTATGACGTGCACGTTCCCTACGTCGATAATTATGGACAAGCAAAAACGCAAAAATGCAAAAAATATGTAAAAAATATTGTATTCAGTAGCATGAAATCAACAGTAAGCGCCACTCTGAAATCATTAGTTATTTGATTGTTATCAACATGTTCTTCAAGTCGTTCACTGTACAAAAAACTGGGGTTGTAAACAAATTCGCTACGAAGCATCTAATGTCACCTATACCGCTACTTAATATTCGAATTAACTGTATAATAATCGATATATAAACGATAAGACTAAGTAATTAGTAAAGTCTGGGGGCCATCGGTTTTGTTAGGAAATGGCTGTCAAAGCCACGTTTTTACCATACACGTTGAGGCTGTCGATAGGATTCCTTAAATAAAATATCGATGTTGGTGCAAGCGATGCGAGTGCGGCGGGCTGCGCGGGAGGATTCAGCATACACAGCCGCTCTCGTTGCCTTCTTGTTCCGAGCCCATCGGCGACTGCGTCTGCAAGTCCACGGCTGAAGGTTATGAGTTAAGGAGTATGCTTAAAACCCGAGAATAGATGGATGGAAGTCTATTTTTTATAACATAAACTCTCGATGGTGTTGTCAAAATAAATTACAGAATTTCTTTTCAATTTAACATCGACATAAATACTTTACTTTCAAATGATTTTTGGAACGAAGTTCCTTATCGCGCGTTGTGAAAGGGGGCTAGACGGATAAAATTCTCACGAAAAGTTGTCACGACACTTTTTGCTATTATCTTACTAATATGAACCTTAAATACAATGCGTAGAAGCTATAATTCTTGAAACGAGTATATTTTTATTTATTAAAGTCATTAAAACCATTTCTTACTAATCTAATATGAACCTTAAATACATTGCGTAGAAGCTATTTCCCCAGCGTTGGCACGGCACGAGTACAAAAGAATCGAACGTAACATTCTTTTTTCAAATTTTGATTTATTCTACTTTGGTTGTGATGACCATTGCATTTCTGACATTTATCAATAACAAAACTAAACGTGCCTTGCTCGCGTTTAAAAATCTACTTTATGTGGTAAGCGTAAGATCGAATTTGTGTTTAGTCAATCAAAATTTGTGATAAAAATGCTATGCAATAGCTTTACCGCGGCAGTCTCCGAGTGCCACACGTATATATTTGTTTTTTTCTCTAGAAACTTATGTATTGGAACGGAAATAGGAAAATATTTATATATATACACACTCTGTTATATAAATAAAATTTTATTACAATTCCTTCACTAATTAATCGAAAGGAACTTCGTTCCATCCGGGTGTCCCTTGACACCTCTCAATTTTTTTTATCTGTTTATCTTCAATTGACAAATCTAAGCTTCGGGCCACATCTGGAACAGCTCGGCTAAGCGTCGGCGCAGGCAGCGCCGCGTGTAGCGGGAAAATAGGGTAGTTTCCTATGTTTCATTTTGTATATTATTTCATATGTAACAGAAAATAATACGAAAAATAAAATCTGTAAAATCAGATTCAAAACTGGTGGACAAATAAAGCATTTATTCATATTTGAAATATTGTTTTGACCAAAAGTGTGGGCGTAGTGGGGATATCGCGTCATCTCTTTCGCACGCATGCAGCGTTGTGGTTGGCGAAACTCGGTTAAGTCACATTCTGCTTTTGCCGTTCTCCGAGAGATGCCCCTTCCACCAAAGTTCAAAGCTTTATAACTCATTTATTATTGCTTGTATTTTAAAAATTCTTTTTCTTCTAGATTTTAGAAGACATCAATTTTTGATAAATGTATTTTAAAAAAGTAGTCAACTACCGTATTGTGCGGGAGGTGGGAACTTATGACAGTCATACCTTGTAGCAGAACATCATTATTGAATATAGCATTATTTATGTTACTGATGCAACGTACCAGTGAAATGGGTTAAAGTAAACTGCATGTAATTAAGGCGGTTACACCTTGAGTATACTTATCGGGGTATATTCTCATTTTGGCCGATACACCACGATATCATTGAGATTAGGGCTTGTTCATTTCAATAAATTATACACGCGCAATAATAAAACACTAGTTTCGTTATCGTGTGATAATGTACGAGCTCATACGAGCGTCAAAATATTGCGATTGTAATATTTATGTGTACAATCAAGCCAAAAATTTGCTGAACATTTCAAAACTTCAAATCATCTATACCTACACGTTAAGTTTAATAGAAATATATATTTTTCTTTGACTTAAATAAAGTATTTTGTTGCTAAAGGCACAAAATTATAGAGTTCTATTTGTTTTTTTTTTGTTTGTTCAGCAAATCTTGTGGCTTGCTGTACTAGCTGTAGGCGATGATCAATAATTATGAAAAGTAACATTAGATAACACACAGTTCGTTTAACTTTAGTTTGTCATGAAAATATCACCGATTAAAAGTAAAGTACATAGTATGGAAAGTAATAACCCTATGCCTTTTTTAATACACACACACACACACACTCACGCCTTTTATCCCCGAAGGGGTAGGCAGAGGCGCAACTAGTGCACCCACTTTTCGCCGTGCGTATTCCGTCCCATGATGTGATACGGGGCGTGCCTACAGCCATATCAAGCGCAAATTCTAGTCTCCAAGCTGATACATTTTATTTAATAGCGGCCTTGTATATTTTATACTAGCATTGCGCGCGGCTCCGCCCGCGTGGAAATGTTTTCCGGGAGAAAAAGTAACCTATAGCACTCAGGAGTAATGTAGCTTCCTATTAGTGAAAGAATTTTCGAAATCGGTCCAGTAGTTCCTGAGATTAGCGCGTTCAAACAAACAAACTCTTCAGCTTTATATATAAGTATAGATACTGCCCCACTACTGGCACAAGCCTACTTTACTACTGAGAGTTCTAGCCTATTTAGGAATTAAACAGGCTGCCGAGACCAATTTGTTTACATGATGCATTTTGTAATCAAATGATACATATCCCTTCAAAAAGCTACATTCATAAATAAATCTCCGTAAAATCAAAGAACAAAATAGTTATTTATAAAATTTATTTAAATTCAGCGTGATATAGAAATATTTACATGTAATATGCAGTTATCATTACATTTGCAGTGTTGAATAGTGAATTGCCATTTTTATATTACGTACCGGTCATAAATCATTCAATTACAATAATTTTAAAATATGATACACTTTTATTCACCATTAATTATAATTATTTGTTTACCAAATATAAAATCAATACGTAATATAAAAAATATTAACTGTATAAAATTATTTTGAAGCTACAAAACTTCAGTTTAACGGCAGCTTTGAAAGTTATTATAATTGGCAATACGTAAAAATCTTAACCGAAATTAGTGTTTTCCTTTTCATGAATAGAAATCAGAAGAATAGATTATTATATTCTTTTAATATTTTTTTAAAGGCAAAGTATTAATTAGTCAACAGTAAAGTCCAAAATAACTAGTCTGTGTTAAGGAAGGTTGACTTTTTCCAATGCTTGCCCTTTTCCGAAGCTTTATTTGTAGCATAAATGGTATTGTCTATGACAGAAAATAACTTCAGAATATATGAAAATAATTTAATTTACAAAATAAGCATTAACTTTAAATATATTTATAGCAAAGAATAATTAAAACATCTATATTGCTCTCGTGTTAAGTCGGTAACGTATGGCGACATGACAATACTGCCGTCCGCTAGCTCAAATGCAGTTATCTAACCCAAATTTTAGAATAAGGGCAAAGAACAAGCCTATATTTTCATATTAACTGCCAGTTTCACAGGTTACAAGTAAATTTTATTTGACAGTTATCGTATTAAACAGTTAATGTATATATTCTAGATTTTGAGCATAGACTTGAGTGTGAAGTTTGTCTTTGGTCGGCTTATACATTTATGTGACGAGTAGCATTTAACAGCGAGCGGTGAAATCGGCCCTAAAAGTCTAGGACATCGCTGATAGTTATCAAGGAGCAATATAAATTAGTGTAGTTTCTTGTCCATATTTAAAATTAGGTTTTTATTATAGCGGCATTTTAGCTAGCGGACGGCAGAACGGATCGTGCATAGCTTCAATATTTGATATTTATCAACATAAAATAGGAGATGCCTTTATGAGATTTTGTCGCACAATAATATTAATAGGCTTATCATTATTGTGTAGTATATATCCTACGCCACATAGCATTATATAATATGAAACTGCACGCAACATACACGGCGCCATGGTTACCGAAACTATCATTAATGAAGCTCGTTGGAATGGTATAAAATAGAAGTGTCACAATACATCTTATATAAAGTTAGACGTTAGCTAACAGTGAAATCTCACTAACAATGTTTCCGAAATCATAAGTCTTCATTCTTATGCACTAAGTAAATAAATAATACTAATTTACAGTGACCGCGGGACTTCGCTGTGTATTTCGTGTAGATCATTTATTTAGGTAGTTGTTTTTCTCAAATCTTACTTAACGTATAAAAGTACATAAAGGAGATGTCCGCTTTTTGTATGGGTCCTGGGCCTCAAAATGTAACCAGGCTCAAAGTTTAGGGATATTAAAGGGACAAAATATGGAACTTGGATCCATAAAAAAAAATTTTTAGACCCCTCCATTCATAACTAACTTTTTTTTTACTTTCATATTAAGTGTAGTTTTTAATCAAAATAAAATTACATAAATCTCAAAATCGGAGGTGTTTAAAATTAAACGATTTATTGTAAAAGGCTAGTTTTTAGGAGTTCTATCCAAATATATATAAACTGTCTTGGTTAGAATTTTAGGCCCGTTTTTGGACATGTCCTTTGTAAATACATTTCAAATACCAATTGATTTCATTAGCCAGTATTAATTTAATTAATTTCGTGTATATCCTTAGAACAGCTGTCATGTGATGATTGCTAACAGAATATGCGACTTTAGGCACAATAGCTTCGACAACGCATGTCCCATTGGTACTTCACTACTGGCTTTTAAAGCTGGCTTTTTTTTAATCCGTTTATAATAGTACTGTCCCGCGTACTATATACATGTAGAGCATTTCTCACAAGATCGCTTATCATAACATAAAATAATGTACCTAATGGTAATTCTATAACATAATTTTAGTTTTAAGAACTTAGCCATATGGCAGATATAGACGTGTGCAGACCGAAAACTGGACGCTAATTTTAGTGCTATATTTATCTGTCAAATCGGATATGCATTTATAAGCACCTGCGTTTTTAAAGCAATTTTAGGCCTTTGGACTAAAAACATGATTATTACTATTACTTAATAAAAATTATCTCGAAAGTTCTATGGTCTGCACTTCACGGCGTCACAGTTTAATGATGGAATATGATTGCCCAAGCAGATTCAGTCTTATAAAACTTAAAGATAAAACCTGCCTAGAATTAACAAAACAAGCTATACATGGTGGATATATTGTTTTATGACGAAATTTTTACTTTATATGTTTTATATAAGGCATTATGGAATATGAAAATAGCGTGCAAAACATATTATGCCAATGTTACATCTATGGGAAATCGTGCTGCCTATTTATTAAAATGCTCATTAATCTCACAGCTCGCCATTCTGTTGCACGTCGACAGTACATTTGTAAATGCCGCACTCAATGCTTGATTCACGTAAGTATTTGTATTCGAACACAATAAACGCATCCCAGGGGCGTAGCTGTAGCTTTCACATGGCGGGGGTCCTATGATATACAAATTTACTGGTGTGGGTTCTTGCCTTGCATGACAACGTATACACACCCCTCACGCAATATATTACGAGTGTAGACATGTTTGGTAGCCCGATCATTTTAGAAGCTAATACCTAAAATGTCAGCGGTCAGTGGCCTAGTATGGTTTATTGTAAGCTAAGGGGGGTCCGGACCCCCTGAATCCCCCATTATATACGCCCATTAGGCATTGTATTCTATTTCTTACTTTGACGGCTCTATATTTGATGCACTGATTTTCTTGACTTTTATATAAATATTTATTTTATTTAAAACTATCAACTTGTTTTTAAACTAAACACCCGTGCATACTTACATCAAATACAAATAAGCACGTTATTACCCAATACCGACGGTGAAGCACGAACCACATCGGCAACAATGTACTGTCGAGGCTTAGGGCTCAGTACACAGACTATCAATCAATGACGTCGCTAAAAATGGCCAATGAAACAATACATTTGAAGAAAATATTTTTCCTAATACAACAGGGTAGTTTCCTATGTTTCATTTTGTAAATTATTTTATATGTAACCGAAAATAATACGAAAAAGAAATTCTTCTGTGAAATCAGCATCAAAATGGATTGAAAAATATAGAAGTTATTGATATTTGAAATATTTTTGTGAGCAAAAGTGGGGACGTGGAGGTATCGCGCTATCTCTTTCGCACGCACGCAGCGTTATGGCCGGCGGCTCTCGGTGACGTCACAGTGTAATATTATTGTTGTTTGACAACTACCCCTTCCACCAAAATTCAAAGCTTTATAACTTACTAATTATTGCCCCAATTCTGGAAATATTTTTTCCGTTAGATTTTGGATGGCATACATTTTTGATAAATGTATTAAGAAAGAAGTAATCAACTACCCTATTTAGCTTCACACTCGGTTAAATCAATCTCTTTTTTTATTATTGTATAAAAAATTATATCATATTTAGAAGAAAAGTGCTATCTCGTGGTCGCCGACGCCATCATTGACCCTACAATGCCTAAATACATCATTGACTGATATCTGGGCGTAATATGACAGTAATATATTCCAATACAAGGTGTATTCAGCGCAGTGGTCGATAAGCGATGGTATGGTTCGGCTGTCGGCGTCACTGTCCGACGCCGTGTCCGGTGTCGAGTCAGACGGTGTCCGGGGTGTCCGGGGCGTCCGGGGTGTCCGGGCAGTCCGGGGCGTCCGGGGTGTCCGGGCAGTCCGGGGAGTCCGTTGATGTCCGGGTGTGTCGGGGCTAACAGGCGCAGCCGCCGTCCGGCTCCTTGCTGTCGCCTGGCGCCTGTCGCAGGATCACCTCGTGCACTGGACACACGCTTTATTAAGGAAACAAAAGTAAACCAACCAAGGGAAAATAAATACAACCATACGCGGACCCGTGTAGGATTTTGTAACGAGGGTATTTTTTTTATAATTTTTTTTCCTCCAAAGGCCGATGAGCAAACGGCCCAACTGATGGTAAGTCGCCATATATTTCGTAGGAAAATTAATAAGTTGTGAAATGAGGCGTGGACTCAATGTACAGTCAGCAGCATAAGTAGATGAACAAATTCAAAATTTAAAATTGCCACATACTTTTGTGTTCTTACTAATCTTGTTTTTCTCTTCACAAAAATAAAATAAAAGGTATTTACTTTACTTCAAACGAAGAAAAAATATTTCAGTTTAACTTAACGCATATATAGGCGATTTGAAATTTTGATTTTGTACAGATGTTTATTCTGCTGACTGTACACAGGGTGGAATAAAAACAATTTAATGTTTTTCAATAAAGTATTGTAACATTCTTTTAACACATGATTTACGAAGACTTAAATCGTGATTAGGCCTACATTTATGTATCTAACTCATCACGATAGATTTATTTTAAATTCCACGGGCCCACGTATCAAGAACAAAAGTTGTATAAGTAAACGAAACGAACTCTTACAATCTTAAAAAGACCTTTTCGCATATTTCAAAATTAGTGATGTGTTTAAACAATAAAGAAACAAGCATAAACCAAAATGACTAAAGGAATCGTAGCGCATTCATATTGGAATTTGTCTTGACATATTTTAATTCGCAATTGAACTCATTTTCATCAAACGTTGTGTAACAAAAAAACTATTCAATGTTGTCTCTTTGTTGGCAACAATAACCATTTTAATAAATCAATCGTAAAATTAAAATTATTATCTTCAAAACTATTGATACGCGAATCAAAATAATCATAGACAAATCCATGCAAACAAAAATTAGCACGCAAGCATAGTTAATGAGCAATGTACTACAAACAGTAAATACATATATTTTATAGCAATTCATAGACATAAATGAATATAAACGATATGATAGAATGAAATTTATTAGTACCGTTAAATTTACTTACAACACAGGCGTTAGACGTTAATGTACCACCACCGGGACACAAACGAATCCGCGGGACGTCACTAGCATCGGATTAATACGTGGAAATGGCCGCTTGGAGCTTAATGATTTCTAATGTTCACGCGAATGTTAAGACATTGGAATAAAACTAGTTTTCTGATTTTAGCGCGGTTTTTACTTATATTTTCTCCCGAAGTTTTGAAGTCAATGTTACATGACCATGACGGCTGCAAAGTTTTAAAGTGGTCAATAGTATTAAAATAAGCTCCACCACAGCCTCGGTGGCGTAGTTGTATTACGACATGACTGCAATGCTGAGGTGTCGGGTTCGATTCCCGGGTCGGACAAAGTGATATTGGGTTTTAAATTCAGTATTAGCCCGGAGTCTGAATTTGTGCCCGATATGGTGATAGGCTCGCCCCCTATCACATCATGGGACGGAATACGCACGGCGAAAAGTGGGTGCACTAGTTGCGCCTCTGCCTACCACTTCAGGGATAAAAGGCGTGTGTGTGTGTGTGTGTGTCTGTGTTCATGGGCGCCGCCAAGATTACTTTTAGGGGTACATATTGCATCTATACTACAAATTATAATTAAGTCAAATCGCGCAGGTATTTGATTATGCTTTACAATAATATAACCTCTGTGGTTCATATTGTCGCAGACTTATTCATTGACTTAATAAATAAAAAAGATGTTTATTTCTCGATTTTTTATTTATTTTTATTTTATTTATTTTGTTTTTTTTTTTTGCACCCTCTTGCACCCCTTCTCTCGGCGCCCATGGTTTGTTACGTATGGTTAGTGAGTTTTGGGGACAGTATTACCGTCTTCCATTCCCCGACCCTCTTTACTATAAAGCCCACTGGCACATCCATGATTATCCATGATTTATAAGGGTTTGTATGTGAGTGGTAATTAAAAATGTGTGTTGAATGTTTACTGTGCGAACTAGTAGCGCACACGTAGATTTGTTACCGTGCGACATTTTGGATTTTTACATATAAGCGAGGTGGATTATCGACAGCAAAATCTAGCTGCCTTTTTTTTTTTTTTTTATTGCATTGAATGACGAGACGAGCATGCCGTTCGCCTGATGGTAAGCGATACGACCACCCATAAACAGTAGTAACACCATCCAGCACCTTGAGTTACAAAGTACTGTGTGGCATGCCACTGCGCTCGTCATCCTGAGACATAAGATGTTAAGTCTCATTATGTCCAGTAGTTATACTGGCTACAATGCCCTTCAAACCGAAACACAACAGTGCATGCACACTGATGCTTGGCGGTAGAAATAGACATTGCGGTGGTACCCACCCAGACGGCCTCTTACATAATGAGAGACCTACTACCAGTAAAAAGTGTTCGCGAAGTGGCGCGCGTATTTACCAACCCAGTGAGCCCATCCTATAACTTTTAAAATGTCTGATATACATGCATGCCTTAACTACCACACCGTTGTTAAAACTTGACATTATGAAGCAATAAATCAGTCATAATATAATTTCACACCCCAGCAGCAACGTCCACAAATTAATAACGAGCGAATCATCTCGATTAAATCACCAGAAAAATGTCCGTATACCAAACCGTAAACCAATCACACTAGCTATATGTATATACGTGAGTGTCAGTGAGTGCGCGTATGAACGGGCGTGTCATGTGGCCGTAAAACAAAAACCCTTGAACATACACTTCGCTGTGTTAAAAAATTAAAATGGTGACGTAAATTTTTATGGACATGCTGAAAAAAGTTCGGAGACTGACATACCGTTTTTTTTTTGGATTACCTACCCTGCTAACTACCATAGCTTTACAAACCTCAATATTTTACCCAAAACTGTTCATGAATATCGTCATCCGTTTGATTTATCTCATATTAGCAAATAGCTTAGATGCATCACCCAACTGTAATACTAAAACTTAGCCTCAACATGTCCACAAGCTGGTAACCCTGGTCATTGCAATGTGTGTGGTATAAGAAAAGGATACTGTCTTCCGGCGGCTTGTTTTCGGCAGAGTCCATACCGGGCAGGGCTGCTGCCACCCGCCTGAATAACTGCAATTTGAAAAACATAGTGGTTAGAAATAAAATTATTCATTACTTACAACCAAAACCTCTTTTGCACATATTAATGTATCTCCAATCACATCTTTTATTCAACTACATGTCTGTGAAACATTATAATAAATTAAGTTGTCTGGCAATAAGACATTTTAATCATGAGAGCACTGAAATAATATTAATCACACATTACATACATTAAAGATTAACTTTAACATGAATCTCGATGGCAAATTATGAGTAGGTCTCGTTATTCGACTTTTACTTAAAAAAAAAAGGGTCAATCCTCCTTTTTTTTTTATGGCATTGAATGACGAGACGAGCATGCCGTTCGCCTGATGGTAAGCGATACGACCGCCCATAAACAGTAGCAACACCATCCAGCACCTTGACTTACAAAGTACTGTGAGGCATTCCACTGCGCTCGTCATCCTGAGACATAAGATGTTAAGTCTCATTATGTCCAGTAGTTACACTGGCTACAATGTCCTTCAAACCGAAACACAACAGTGCATGCACACTGCTGCTTGGCGGTAGAAATAGACATTGCGGTGGTACCGTAGTTGTGTCCAAGATTGTAGTATCTTAATAACAACTTTCAAACATCAGAGTCAAACTCAAACGTTAAACGTACATGTTTTAATCCAGGAGATTGCTAAATTGCACATAAGTTAAGGGAGGTTTAGATTAGCTAGAAAACTTGCGGAAATCGACTTTCGACAGTAATTAGTTTTACCGTATGAACAATCAAGGCATACCGACTTCTGCAAATTTTGAAGCTTGCAGGACTTGCAGCCAATGGCATGTATATCTATTGAAATATTTCCGCTAGTATAAATGCATTTCAAAGATCATCAACAATAAATTCGAGTAACTGGAAATACCCAGGTACCGTTGCGCTACGTAAATATTCTTCTACAGCCTTTGGAAGTCCATTGCTGAACATAGGCATCCTCCAAAAGATTTCCAGACCAACCTTTTACAAGCGGCCTGCATACAGTTGGTTTCTGCGACCTTTACGAGGTCGTCTGACCACCTTTTAGGAGGACGTCCCACGCTATGCTTGCCAGTACGTGGTCTCATATTGAGAACTTTTCAATCCCAGCTGTCGTCAATTCTACGAGCAATATGCCCACTGCCACTTCAGCTTGCTAATCAGCTGGGACTTTCGTTCTACGTCAGTGGCGTAGCGTAGTTTCTTGACGCCCGGGCGGACCCAAAATTTGTCGCCCCTAGGCCCAATAAAATAGGTATTTTAACGAACAAACCCCTCCCAGTTTAAAATTTTAAAAAGTTTTATTTTGCGCATTTTGACACCCCAAATGCCGCCCGGGGCGAACCTCCCCTCCCCAACCTAGCTATGCTACTGTTCCACGTAAATATTGCGTGTTACTAACCTGTTTGACGTTATATCCCGCCTTGGCGCTGGTCTCTATGAACATCACGTTGAGCTCCTTCGCCTTCCTGTCGCCCTCCTCGGTGGAGACCTGCCGCTTGTCGGACAGGTCCGTCTTGTTGCCCACCAGCATGATGATCACGTCCGACCCGCGCTCTGTGCGCACGTCGTCAATCCACTTCGACGTCTGGTGGAACGAGTTCGCATCTGCAAACGTGTGGGCGTTTCAATGGATTTGTATTAAATATTATATTTGAAGCGTGGCGTTTTAATCACATTTTTTTACATAAAATTAGAAATATATTGAGAATAATTAATGGATGTGGGTAGAAATTAATTAATATCAGGACGAATTAGAATTTCGTTATAGATAAGACATACTGTAGGTATCATTTAAGAAGGTATTTATCGTAATACAACCTGAAGCAGAGAAAACGATATATCCTAACACTAGCTTTTGCGCACGGCTCCGCCCGCGTAGAAAAGTTTTTTCGGGATAAAAAGTAGCCTATAGCACTCAGGAGTAATGTAGCTTCAACTTTAAACTTATAGCTCAGAGCAATGCCTAAAGAGTTTTAAGTATAAATTACCGACTAGACGAGAAGGTAGGGACGTCGTGAAGGTCATTGACTCCCTTCATCAAGGAACGACGTTAACAAAAGCAGCATTAATCAACCTTACGCAAGTTTAATTTGTCGTGTGTATAAACGGACAAGTGTGGAAGGCGCTTAACAATAGCGCTTAAGAATCCGGATTCTTAAGCGCGATTAATAACCGGTTAGAAAGCGTCCTAGAACACTTATATTATCAAATATGTACCTAGGAAATGGTTGGCAGTTTAATATAAAAAGTATATTTTGTATCTAATGTATTAATCTTGTAGTTCGGACACACAGACCAAAAATATAGTCCCAAAGCATATACCATATTTACCAAAAAATTTGAAGCTCCGTTTTTACCCTTTACGTGGTGTAAACCTAAAATCTAGTTTAACAGCCTAATTTGGCCCATGCAGTACGCAATAAAAGGTTATCGTTTCCAAGTAAAATAGGGCGGTGCTAAACTATAAAGGTCGCAGCGTTGTAAATGAGACAAATCACAGGAATTATAGGACAAGTACGTTCTCCTGAGAATAAATTACATGCAGTGGGCAACACTGCTGCTGATTGGCTTTGACTTTCCAAAATGACATTAAACTGAAAAGATACGATAAATGGAAGGGTGACGGACTGGTGACTTCTACCGGTAGCGTTTACAATGATGACCAACAATTATAATATTTAAAGAGGTGAACATACCAAATTAATAGTGGACAGTGGACTAGTCTGCCCTTTTCGCTTACTATATCTAAGTATTAGGGGTATATCTTGAACTTAGATTAATAACGACATCTTGAAGATTTCAGATCAAAATATTACATGATTCCTGAGAAAGTTATGCAATAGTGTTGGAATTTAAAATGTATTACCTATTTTGCGAGTATATAAATGAACTGCTCTCAACAAAAGTAAACAAATACTGAATTGTAGTTTTTTTTCTCTACATAATGCATTGTATTTTATACCTTCAACTGATTTTGAAAAGAGCAACACTAGAGTTTCTTGCCCGTTCTTCTCTAGTGAGAACTGCTTTCCGAACTGGTAGAGTTAATATTGTATCTAAATAATGTATAACATTTTATGGGTTCGAATAAATTATTTCATTTCATTTCAATATTGGTAGACAAAACTCCTGTAATATCGTCTGTTTTTATTTTTATTATACGTGTAGTTTAGGACTCTCACATCCTTCATACTAAGCATTCATATGAAAATTTTATTTATATTACACACACACACACACGCGCGCGCACACGCGCACACACACACACAGAGAGAGAGAGACACTGACGCCTTGTATCCCCGAAGGGGTAACCAGAGGCGCAACTAGTTACACCCACTTTTTGCAGTGTGTATTCCGTCTCATGATGTGATAGGGGACGAGCCTATCGCCATATCGGACTCAAATTCCAGACTCCGGGCTGATACTGAATAGAAAATCCCCATATAACTGCTCGACCCAGGGATCGAACACGAGACCTCAGCATTGCGGTCGTGCCTATTAGTGATTAAGAATAATCGGATCACAAATTTACCCCATAGATTTTCAAAGATCCCATACATCCAAATGCAATTTAATCTAATTTTTTTTTATTAGCTTCCCAGAACTATTTGTACACAGTATAGCGTTTACAAAATCAAATCAAGTACATTATGTTCATTTACAAAAGTGAACAACCTTAATTAAACCTTAATATCTGGAATGTAATGCAGTAGATGGAACTTAGATGGCGGATGCCACTTAAATAGTATGAAAGCATTACTGACCCCGAAGGGTATGGTATTGCATTATGAAACTTTATTTTTTATTAATCCTACTACTATAATAATAATAATAATATAATATAATATAATTTTTTAATTTCATGTAATCTTTTTTTTATTATAAACGCGAAAGTTTGTAAGTATGGATGTATGGATGTGTGGATGTATGGATGTATTGATATTTGTTACTCTTTCACGCAAAAACTACTGAACTGATTTGGATGAAATTCGGCACACGGGTAGGTCATGCCCTGGATTAACACATAGGATACTTTTATCCCGGGAAAATATAAAGCGGGACTTTTATACCGGCAAAACTTTTTAACTTTAATTAATAGTTATAAGAATCAAAGAATAACAAAATGAGAGATCTATTTCGCAAAGTCAAAGATCTCACCGGAACTCGCAAAGTAAAAACTTGTGTCATTGAAAGCGAGGAGGGACATCTACTAACAGATGTTGAAAAAGTACTAGACCGGTGGAAACGTTATTGCGCAGACTTATATGACGCAAATGACCCTCTAATCCAGCACGTCGAATGGTCATCAGAGGAGCCGGATATACTGCGAGCTGAAGTTGAGAAGGCTATTGATGCTCTTAAGCGTAGAAAGACGCCTGGCAAGGACGGCATCTCGGCTGAACTGCTTAAAAGTCGTGGATGCAAAGGAGTTACTGCCATTACGGGAATTTGCAATGCCATTTGGAAAACTGGGAAATGGCCAGACGATTGGACAGAGTCGGTGTTCATTACCTTACACAAAAAAGGCTCCATGATGGAATGCAGCAATTACAGAACGATTGCGCTAATTTCACATGCCAGCAAAATACTGTTGCATATCCTTAACAAGAGGCTTCACAATCATCTCTCGCATCAGATACCTGAAGAACAGGCCGGCAGGCGGGAATTTAATAGCCCCGTAATTTTGTGCTTTATAGATTACTCCAAAGCCTTTGATTGTGTGCAGTGGGACAATTTGTGGACCATTCTGATCGAAATGGGAGTACCCTGCCACTTAGTCGGACTGATTCACCAGCTTTACGCCACCAATCTTTGTTCAGTAAAGATAGGGAAAGAGTTATCTCAGACTTTCAAAACCAAAAAAGGAGTACGTCAGGGATGTATTCTGTCACCAGCTCTTTTCAACATATATGGGGAATATATAATGAGACGAACCCTAGAAGACTGGGACAGGGGTTTTCATGTAGGTGGGAAACGTATTTCGAATCTTCGTTACGCCCATGACACTGTCTTGTTGACTACCTCGAAGGACGACATGCAGAAGCTGTTTCAGAGGCTTGAGAGAGAGAGTGAGAATATCGGACTCTCAGTCAACAGATCAAAAACGAAGATCATGGTCATCGATCGAGCGGGGAATTTGTCAAATACGGGAGATATCATTCCCGGTATCCAGACGGTTGACCACTACATCTATCTTGGGTCCCAAATTTGCAGTGATGGTAGTTGTGTTCCCGAAATAAAAAGGAGAATAGGCATGGCCAAAGACGCTATGGCTCGACTTAAAGGCATATGGGGGAAGAGGGGAATTACCATCAACACCAAAATGCGCCTCATCAGAGCATTAATATTCCCTATCTTCCTTTATGGAGTCGAAACGTGGTCAATTCTAGCTCGAGAAAGAGAGAGGATCGATGCGTTCGAAATGTGGTGCTGGAGGCGAATGCTGAGGATACCGTAGACCGCCAAACGCACAAACGAGTCGATTCTCTCACAGCTTAAAGTGAAGACACGTTTAGCCACCATATGTCGCCAACGCATCCTTGCATACTTCGGACACGTTGTACGGAAAGGCGACGAGAATCTGGAGAGACTTATCATCGTTGGCAACACCGAAGGCAGACGTTCTCGAGGCCGAGCACCAACCCGATGGACGGACCAGATTAAGGACTCGTCTGCCACCAAGTTCCATAAATTAGTTGAAGATGCGATGAACAGAGACCGGTGGAGACAACTAATCCGCTCAAAATGCGGTACATCCAATGATGACCACGATCCTCAGTCATGAGGGACCGACTACAGAGAGAGAGAGAATAGTTATAAGGAAAAATGTGCTACATTTACTGCCAACTGTCGTTAACTCATTAAGACTCCTATTTATTCCACCGTCCGAGTTCAGTTAACGAGCAATAAAACCGTTCGCTGCACTAAAAAAATATCCGTTGAAACTTTTACAGAAGCATTCGTAATATTTTGTTTATAGTCGGTAAAAACATTGCATAATCTTTGCATAATAAGCATAATATGTAAAGCATTACAGCTCTCGGCGTGCCTTTTACTTGTAATACACGTGTCATTTTGGCAATTAAAACATAATAATCCTTAAATATATGTAGAAAGTACAGTGCATTGAGTTTTTTTTATTACTACTGAATACCGGAACAAGCATGCTACTCGCCTGGTAAGCGATACAACCACCTATAAACAGTAGCAACAGCATACAATTTTTTTAATTACAAAGTACTGCGTGGCACTCCACTGCGCTTGTCACCCCGAGACATTAAATGTTAAGTCTTATAATGCCCAGCAATTGCGCTGGCTACAATGTCCTTCTGCTGCTTGGCGGTAGAAATAGACATTACGGTGGTACCAACCCAGACGGCCGGCTCCTTGCATACGAGAGACCTACCACCCACCAGTGACTTCATCTAGTGTAAGAGTATTTCCTCCTAGACTAAGATCTAGGGTTATATCTTTTGCAGTTTTGTTTAAGTTTAGACGGGTTTTAGGATTGTGTAATATCAGAACGAGTTCCTCTAATGGGGTTTTTCCAAATTAAAATATCCAGCGACCTTGTATTTTGAAGCAACTTTGCTGCCTTATTTAATATTTTATCAAACCTCTAACAAGTTAATATAAGCAGCAAAACAGTGCCTATACACATTTGACAATATGAGAATATTCATTGGCCTTCGTGAACTACCCTTCTCAATCCTAGTTAGATCGCCATTACAACATCCAGCGATTACAAAAGCCCTCCGTTAAACGTTTTCAGTCTGCTTTTAATTCCTGCCATATTTATTTATACTTTATCATACTTTGTACCTGCAAAATTTTATACAAGCTACAAAGACCCTTCAACAGCAAAAGTGGCGTCTCGCGGCGGATCGATGTTACACGCGCCCTGTAAATGTTTTCAGACGTAAAATTTATCGCCGTATAAACGATAAATTCACGCTTTTATTTATCGATATTCCCAATGGATACACGTGTCTGGGAGCTAGGTTGGCAACTTAAGACACACATGCTAACATACGTTACCCTAATATGCGACGTAAAAAGTGTTGGTAGTGTGGCGGCATAACTGGGGCAACTGCAACACCCCGACTCACTGGGGCAACTACACCACCCCGACTCACTGGGGCAACAACAACACCCCGACTCACGGGGGCAACAACAACACCCCGACTCACTGGGGCAACAACAACACCCCGACTCACTGGGGCAACAACAACACCCCGACTCACTGGGGCATCAACGACACCCCCACTCACTGGGGCATCACTCTGGCACTGGCGCGCAAGCATTCACGACTGAAGACTTTCGACCTCCGGTCTCCGAGGGGGAGTGATGTGGCGGCATAATTAACGACACCGCCACCTATCAACACGGCTGGGGACTACTTAATTAAGTTGTCAACTAGATGACCCGACACTCATCCATCGGACATCGAAGTGGTATCGACGATTAACAGATGGCAATACACGCTCCTGAACTGCGGTAGCAATATTCGCGCGAAGCGAAGTATATATACCACCTCCGAGTAGGAACCATTGGAGGGGCCGCGGCCGGTCAGGCGCAACATCTGCCTGATTGGGAATCTTCCCCTTCCATAGAGGAACGCAACCATCTGTTCCTCTACTGCGGCGACGCCCTTTAGCCGCTAAAGTACATTGTTAAAATATAAACACAATTACAACAATTAATCTATACTAATATTATAAAGCTGAAGAGTTTGTTTGTTTGTTTGAACGCGCTAATCTCAGGAACTACTGGACCGATTTTGAAAATTCTTTCTCTAATAGGAAGCTACATTACTCCTGAGTGCTATAGGCTACTTTTTATCCCGGGAAAACTTTTCCACGCGGGCGGA
Source organism: Sphinx pinastri (assembly GCA_947568825.1). NCBI lineage: Eukaryota > Metazoa > Arthropoda > Insecta > Lepidoptera > Sphingidae > Sphinx > Sphinx pinastri. The sequence goes on from OX387617.1 coordinate 3,587,619, forward strand.
GCCGCGCGCAATGCTAGTAGTTAATATATTGGCAACACTGTGAGTGTAGTTTTCTTATTTTTGTAATATGGTATCTCTGTTCCTCTTCCTCTGTAATGGCACCATAATATGTTGTTCTCTTAATAAAATTTATAATCACTCAATATTGGTGTGTTTTCACTACAATCCAACAACTTAAACTTTTCGGGTATCAATAATCCAGTATAAAAGATCGCACAAAAGTAGCGGACTCATTTTCTGTTCTTTAATTCTGTCCAAAATTTACGTTATATAAATTCTAACACAGAAAGAATCATTAAAATCCGATAAAAAATCAACCAGTTATAAGCCTTTGAATTTCGGTAGAAGGGGTAATGTCAGAAACAGAAAAGAGATGCAATACCCCTATGTGACATCATCGGGAATTACGGCGCGTGCGAAAGAAAGAGATGAAGCGATAACCCCACTACGCGCCCACTCTTGCACACTAGAATATTTGGAATTTGGATTACTGGCTTAGGGCTCATACACATAAACACGACGCGACGCCGTGTATGAGCCCTTAGTCATTTCTGAACCGATTTTAAAGCAGTTTTCGCAGAAGGACTTCTTTTTCGTACTATTTACCGTAATAGAATAATGTACAATAGCAAACATAAGATGATCCTCTATTAACGTTTTAATATCATAATTATTATGTTCGATAAATATTACTATTGCTGTCAAATTAAAAAGGTAACGTGTTGGAGGTGATAAAGAGCCGGGGCTTTGCGAATAACCACTATGTTGTCTAGGGTTTTTTATTCATTTGGTTCGCCCTGGAATACAAGCCAGCGGTTTTGCAATTCCTTTACTATCACTATCTGATCTATCTTTAACAGGCACATTTTTTTATATGGCATTTTCGTATCATAATTATGAAGATAATTAACTGTATAACACGAAATATTCGGAATAAATTCATGAAAATTTACGTACTCCCGTTTTCGACCGTATCCTTACTTTGGTCCGCATGGAGGTGTAATCCGAAACCCATAAAATGTCCTACAGCTATAAAATAACACTAAACTTTGCACAATGACTTTATTGACTCCATAAAGTGAATACATCAAAGTTTACAGTGTAAAGATCTTGTTTCATCACAAATGTTGAGACAGTTTTAGTGAAAGAAACATCTCCATCAGTAGTCAATATATTGTATGAAATGTAATTGAAATGGTGGTCGCATATGAGGAACCTACACTTTATTTTCCAGCTAAGTTATATCAAATGCCACAATAACAAGTTCTATATGCTCAAAAGCAGTGGCTTTGAATAGAGTAAAGCCAGCCATTCTTGAGCCGTAAATTAGGTGAAAAGGGGCGAAAATTTTGGCACTAGGCTCCACTTAATGATTCCAGACTACCTACGCACCCGTCTCGCCCAACACCAACAAGATCTGTAACCCATTCCGAAAGTAGGTCGGCAATGTAATAAAAGCGCAGTAACTGTACACTGGAAGTATTATAAAAACATACGATCGTCTCGACCCCGACCTCCACACGCTGCGGTTACGCGCATGCTACTCGCGAGATCTTACAGCGACCACACAATGACTCACCCGACACTTAGATTAGTCATGGCAATATTAAATATTCATGGGCACGCGGAATCGGCGAATGCAAGAAGCCTATCGAACGGAAAAGCACTCACATTTTTTTTTGTTAAGCTAAGGCAGACGCGCTGACGGCCTCGCCTCATAGTAATCATTGACGGTCAAGGACGTAGGCAATGTCGGGGGCGCAGCTAAGCTTGTATTTACCAAGAAACACTTTGCTTCAATGACATTACCTTTAGAGATGATGACTGAGATAATATAGATTGCATAATGCGTGGAAAACTGATGGGAAGCTTGCATGGTCTACTGGTTGCACATATTTTTATTTTATGTTATGAAATGTGGACCGGACCTGGAATGTGGAGAGGTCCAGGATTCGAATCACAGGTTAGGGAGCAATTTGTGTGGGTTTTTCAAACACACTTTACCCGAGACTAAAACCCTCGGTTTCTTCTGGGCAAGCGTGCTTCACCTTAGGCCGCATCATCGCTTTACATCAGGCGGATAGCGGACAAACGTGAGCCCATTGAGAAATAAAAAAAAAAAAAGAGTTTGACGTCAGATAGTCGACTGGTCGTTAAAACTGAGCCAAATCCTTTTTGCAAATTACTTAAAAAAGTGTGTTTCGTCGATCCCGCATTGTAGTGGGATAATGCTTGACTAGGCCCGGGTATTTTCTAACATGGAGGGAGAATTTGGCACATAGCTTTGCATAATATACTGACCGATGCTAATTAATAGACCAACAATATCTATCAACCAACTATATTATTATTATATTAGTCAAGTATGCAAGATTTAAAGAGAACCGTAGCGATTCTGACGTCATGTAACAACCGTTACCACAACGTGTTCTTAGCGACGCGAAGGAACTTGCAATTTTACTATTGTCGGATACATAGAGCATAGATGTAAGTGACTAGGCTGTTAGATATTATACTTGTCATACAAACACTAATAAAAATAGCTATAGGCAGTACGTAGTCATTATAAAATCAATATTCATTCGATTCGATAGCATCACAGGTCTAATCAACGATTGTGTGGAATACAAAGTAACTGTACATTTGGTCACTGTACGTACATTGACGGCATTGACTACTTCGATCTGTAACAGACGTAGACAGGCCAAGGTCCGTTTGGGAGGGCATGCGGGGCAAATATTTGTCAAAGTCGGGACAACGGGCGACACCCACACGACATAGGCTTTAGAAGTAAATGACATAAAAGCGACTTTCGTATACATACTGAAGTCAATACATTGATCTGATTGGATTTGGAATGTTACGAGTGCAAACTGTGCAGTCGCGGGGGGGTTTCTTTCAGCCGCGGCCTACGAAAGTGGGTGCGATTATTTCTCATTTTCCTTTCACTAAAACGCTAGACGTGTTATAAAAAACATTTGGCGTCATTTTCGGTATAAACTCTCTATAAATCGGACAAGTTTTATTGTCGCAGATGATCGATAAGTTTATTTTATGTATTTAAATTGTTACATAACCATTTACAACTTGATAATATTTGTTGGATACAATTCGTGACAAAAAAGCATATGGCTGTCGCACATTGTTGGTTTATTATTATTTCTTTATTATATTTTATAGCTTACACTTAAGATTGTATTTGTGTGATAAGAAAATATGTAATATCGATAATTAAGGACCGGTATCATCTATCATAAATCATAATGTATTCACAATAAGAATACCTAAAATGAAAACAAATTTAAACACAATTTAGGAACAAAATCACGTGTCATATCCTCCTTATAATAACACGAAGGCTAAGACAACATTAAGAAATTCCAAACATGCGATAACTCCCTTAATTGTGTAGCAACAGAGTTTATAATTGATGCGAAAATGCTGTGCAGCGCACAACGAACATGAACCTTCGAAGCGGCGGCGGCGAGGGCATTGGCACACTTTCAGCTTCAGGAGCGACCGTCGAACGGAGTGCTGTAATCGAGTCTTTTCATTTCCCGATCGGTAGATACCGTTTATGAAATACGCAAAAAGCTACGAAACTACATCACAAATGTATTACAGCACAAAGACATTAAAGTATAATTTTAGAACTCTTTGATTCAGCACAATTATACGATAAACGATTGCCACTTCTTGACAATATGTGTTTAGGAGGATAAAAATACTTTTTTGCGGGTCAGCGTAATTTTGGGTTTATTGCCAATGTTCTATCAGAAGGATTAATTAACAGTTCTTTCAATTATTTATTTAAAAGTCGAAAGTATCGGGTGCTACAGTGAAATAATAAAAATTAAGTTGACTTTTACGATATCTCAGTAGACATGAAAGATTTTATTGTGTTTTGCAGTAGACACCAAGGCTTTAAAAGTTATTACTCTCCTGCAAGAGACATTCATAAAATGGATGATGGGATTCTGGAGGCTCTAATCAAAAAGTTTCTATTAAAAATATTTTTTTTTTTACTAAAATAATATAATTGAATACCAGTTAGTTTTCAGTTGTTATTACATGTAACGAAGCCTATCGAGACCAATTTAAACGAGCACAAACTAAACGCATTTATACTACGCACGTTCCATTAACGACCCGTAACTACGATCGACATAACTGCTCAATCAACTATTTTTATTTATATTTCACTTGATAAACACTGTAGAGAAACTAACGTAATATGGAAATTTCGATATCTGTCTGCAAAAATCATCATTGTTTTTCGACCAAGAAGTCTCTTGCCGGAGTCAGTTCATATAAGACTTACGCTAGACCGGTATTATGTACAGAGGGCGTCTCATTACAGCCGACATTACCAGGATATATCGACAGTTTTATCATGAGGTTCAATGTAGTATTTTGCCACATACTGTACCATAATAAAGGTTGTTTTTGCAACTGCAGCAGTAATCATTGGGGTTATAAGAAAAGACGGTTATTTACGTGAAGGAATGCAAGAGTGCATTCGTAACATACCCACGACAAGCTGGCATATTGATGTTCAGCTCAGACCAAAGTATTACTAGATTTATATAGAGCGTGAAGGAAGGTTTTACTATTTTTCCGATAACGAGAACAGTCAAAACTCAAATCTATGCACGACCGTCATAGCAGTCGGCAGTACCGTGATACCAATATTATTATCTATTTTTAAAAATGGAATAAACCTTTTATGATTTAATCAAGACCATATGGTCCTTTTGGCGTGATAAGGCGAAGCATTTCGATACTTACACTACAAATACAGTGCATTCTTGCAATTACTGTGGTGCCGATGAACAAGATAGAGGAATACTTACTGGTGATGTCGTAGACGACGACGGCGACCGTGGAGTCCCTGATGTACGAGGGTATGAGCGAACGGAACCGCTCTTGCCCGGCGGTGTCCCACAGCTGCAGCCGCACGGTGCGGTCCTCCAGGTACATAGTCTTCGAGAGGAAGTCTATGCCGATCGTCGCCTGTGGAGACGTATGCACTTTGTATTCTGTGTTTTAAGTTGGTTTATTTTAAGGTGCATTTTCTTTGCGATTATCACTTAACAGTTTAGAACCATTAACATAAAAAAAAACACCCTTTCTAGCCGATTTCGGCCACGGCGGCCAATCTCAGCGGAGATCAGCCAGATACGCAGGAGATATTATAGTGCACAAGTGTGTGCGCAATACACAGATGCACTCGCTATTCCTTTATTCTCATAGTCCGGTGAGACGGCAATCCGACATGACCGGAGAGAGATCAGGCGCAGGACCAACGGCTTTACGTGCTTTCCGAGGCACGGGGGTATCACACCGCCAACTTCCTGACTCCGAGCTGCGACTGAGTAATTTTTAAGATGGAAAAACCCAGTCACAATGTTTTTTTGGCCCGACCCAGGATTCGAACCCAGGACCTCAGCGCGCAAATTGTACTCGTAACGCGTACGCAATACAACTACGCCACCGAGGCAGTAACATTAACATAACATTATAATATATCATGAAATTATTTTTTTATTGAAACTGAAGTGATTTGTATTCTAATGAAGATAGAACGGTGTTGATAAAAAAATTAAATGAAATCACGTATTAAATTTGATATCAAAGAATGTATCCCGCAATTTAGTTTTTAATATACAATAGTGACGTCCCAAAAATACTCCCAAGTCCCATATCATGTTTGATTAACCAAATGTATTAAATTCTCCCTACTGAACAATACTGAACAAGTTTCTAATATTGTATTAGATAGAAATGTCTTAGATCTTGTTCCTTCTACTGTCTTTCTTGGAATAACAGTTGATGCTAAGCTACAGTGGAGTTCGCATATACATAGAATAGCTGGTAAATTAAGCTCCGCTGTATTCGCCATTAGAAAGATTAGGCAACTGACAGACGTGGCGACGGCCAGGTTAGTGTATTTTGCTTACTTTCATAGTATTATGTCGTACTGTGTTTTGCTATGGGGTTCTGCAGCTGATCTGCAGACTATTTTCATATTACAGAAAAGAGCTGTTCGCGCTATTTATGATTTGCAATCTCGCGATTCTCTTCGAGACCTTTTTAAAGATATTAATATACTAACCTTGCCAGCTGAATACATATTCCAAAACATTATGTATGTCCGCAAAAATCTAGATAGCTTTATAAAAATCAGTGACATACATTGTATAAATACAAGGAACAAAAACAAACTTGCAGTTCCAAAGTTTAGACTGAGTAAAACAAGTAATTCGTTTATGGGCAACTGCATTAAATTCTATAATAAGCTTCCTTCTGAAGTAATAAATCTGCCTGAAATCCAATTTAAGCCTTACGTTAAACGTGTATTGATTTCTAGAGGCTACTATAAAGTGACAGACTATTTAAATGATAAGGATATTTGGAATCAGTCCTGCCGGCACAGCACCAAGGCACTGAGCATTCACATTGAACGCCTATGAAAAAAAAATATATTTTAATATGACATTTATATGGCTATGTCCATAATATTATATTTTTACTTTTTTTTTTTTGACATTTAAGTTCAATTTTTTTAGACATTTTGACATTGTTTAATTATAGTGACGACCGATCTATAGGTATCTATTACTATTAATGACTTGTAAACGTGGGTTAATGCATCATGAACGCCAATATATTTCTATTTGGTTGCTTCCAAATAGTATTTTATTTATATCTTAGGGCTACATTCATGCATACATTAACCTGTGTAATAATAATACTGTCAAATATACATTTGAAAAACAATGAAGAAAATCATGACAATTGATGACGAAAAAATTAAGCCCGGAGTTTCTTTCTGCCTTTCTTCTTCGGGTCGTCATCGCTTAGGTAGCTAGTGAAAGGCTGGTAGGTTAGCTAGGCTAGGACCTTTTTATCCTCGCCGGCGAGGACCGTGGCGTTTCCTTTCCTCGTAATGTAAAGATACTCCTTCCCTTTCTTTTATATCAGCTCCACTTCTCCTTACCTAGCCCTATTCCCGTCCCCAATGTCCGTGTCCTCTGTACCTATCAGCCCGTGCTGGTTGTTCATTATTTAATCTAGGTACTTTAAATTATTTAATTGGTATATGTACCTTTGTTATTGTCTCTACCTTGTCATGACTTGTCATAAGTGCTTTTTTATAAGCCTACTTGATCAATAAATGATTTTATTTTATTTATTTATTTTATTTATTTATTAGTCGACCTGGGAAACGGAGCCAGCGCTTCAATGGACTACAAAAAAATACAATGCTGAGGTAGTAAAAAAATATGTGCAGTCATAAATATTTTTTTACATAGAAATTACGATATCAATAAAAATCATGTAATTTAACTTAGCCGTTAGTCTTTTATAAGTTTGGTAGAATAGATAGGCGTACGCTTTTTACGTTCCAGACAGAATATTTGGCAACGTCTAACTAAGGCGCGTCTTCGAAATTCTAGATTTTTCGACATTGGCTTTTGTTACTGGTTAGTGTATTTAAACTTATTGCCCTGCCTGTAATATAAGTAATATTATCATGCCCTCCTTTCATTATTACTGGAACGACGCGCAAAGCGACGGTTAAATAAATTAATGAATGGCCTAACTCGGAGATTAGAATTTGACGTTAGCTTATTCTTTTAAAAAAATGTAAAGTACATTTATCTGCACCGTAGACCGTACGACCTATATTAGTCTTCGATCCCGGTATTTTCTTTGGGAGTCACGCCCATTCAGGAAATCCTATTCTAAATCATATTATATACCATGACGACGGCAAATGATGTTTCATATAAAATAAGTCATAGAGATGCTAATTGTAGCTTTGAATAACACCAGAGTTGCAACGTATTGCAAGAAATATCAATTCACAAGCAAATTTCGACGTTTTATTTGCATTTATGTCATGCGGAAGAAAAAATAACTTATCTTTTTTCCTTTTAAGAGTACTTGTCTACATTTATTGCAATAAAGATCCATTGGTCGTAAAATACACATTTCTCTTGATGGAGATTAATGTGTTTCCAACACATTAGGAAGGGGAAAGCGCGTCAATGTAGAAATTCTTTTAAAAAAATAAATACCAAATCGTATAAATAATACTTAATAATGAAAAACCTATGCCATCTTCTCCACCTAATCGACAGAATGATAACTCAAACGTGTGATGCTGAATTGAGTGCCGTTATATAGATTTTTATGCAGCGTTTGAAGAGACGATGATCAGAAAAACTCTTTTAGCTATAATACATTTTTGCATGTTGATACTACAAATATTTGATTAAAACAGTGTCTGTTTTAATATAATTACAGGTGGAACGGCGAAACAAACAAGTACTCTCTTTCTAAGGTCTATGTTTAACTATCAAGTCGGATAAACCTAATTAATATTTTTTACAAAAAGTAAAATTGAATTGGGTAGCATTGGATTTTTATTTTATTCTTATAGGGAAACTAACAGCTAGGTTACAAATAAATTATAAGTTCTTACGTATTTATAAAAATTTAAAGCCAATTATAAGTTTCCAGACGAATATTTGTTCGGAGTATGGCATTGGGCTCATCCCCCATCACATTAATGCTTCGTAAGTGCACTTAAATTGCACTTCTGCCTAGCCAAAGGCGTGCGTTTAAATACGTACGCTTGACGTAGCTACGGATTTTCTGTAGAATGGGCAGGCGGGAGCTAAAATAAAAAAAAGGCTCGCCGAATTCACTGCCTGCACGAAGGACCTGCACCACGCAAGCCTTTTTCTTGGGTGAGCAAAAATGTTTCTAGAGTGGATATCGCCCATCCTTGTCACCTTTAGCTAAGTACAAGGATTTTTCTAGGGTTGGTCAAGACGCTTTTTTTTTTTTTTATTGCATTGAATGACGAGACGAGCATGCCGTTCGCCTGATGGTAAGCGATACGACCATCCATAAACAGTAGCAACACCATCCAGCACCTTGACTTATAAAGTACTGAGTGGCATTCCACTGCGCTCGTCATCCTGAGACATAAGATGTTAAGTCTCATTATGTCCGGTAGTTATACTGGCTACAATGTCCTTCAAACCGAAACACAACAGTGCATGCACACTGTTGCTTGGCGGTAGAAATAGACATTGCGGTGGTACCCACCCAGACGGCCTCTTACATAATGAGAGACCTACCACCAGTAAAGCTTGTAGGGTGTGCTTAGCCCACCCTTGCCAAGCCCCCTCTCCCCCAGCTACGCACGTATTAAACCTTTGAACGGAATTGATTTTTAAATTACGACACATCAAATAAATCAAGATACATTGAAACACACTTATTCTTTATTAACAATAATGTTATTAAATGTTATCTAGATTTGATAAGTTACCTACAATACCACTTGCGCAGAATGAGTAAATATTGCTTTTTTTTAAGTGATGATTTATAAATTGCTTTTTAGTTACGCCATAAAGAGAAATGGACAAAATGCGAAGATATTACCATAAACGGCATATATGCTTGTAGAATTAGGTATTCGTGCCATTTTTTGTTATATTATTTCACAGAAAATCTTATCTACTAATTGACTTCAGTAAACTTTTAGATAGACTACACCTATTTCTTACTGGAACATTCTATATTATTAGTCGACGGAACTATGGGCAAGAACCTAGTAAACTAACAATAAACAACAAAGTCGTATACGAGAATGCGTAGGAAGGACAAGATATTACGCATACGCCAAAAATATTTTTTCTATGTTATAAACTGGTTTTCACTGTAAAGACCATCTACTATTCGCTCAATGGAGGCTCAGTGAAGAATAGTATCTCAATTAGCTTATTCCACCTGCCTTCATACTTATTATCTTCATAGATGAAAGTGAAAATAGTAACTAGTCTGAACATTCCAAACACAACAGCATATTATATACATCTGATGAATATTCATGAGTTTTTATGACTAACCGGTGATGTAATATGTAATTGGCTGCTAGACATTGGAGATGCCAGCAAAGATATTAACTAGTATTAAATAGGCCTGGGCCCAGTACACAGTAGCCAGTTATGGTCAAATAATCCCATATGAAATTAATTTTATTTGAAATCATGTTAGATCCAGGTAATTTTTTATGATGGATAAGTTTAACTTTCTCTTGTGGCTATTTATTACTTTCAAATTAATTAATATTGCGGAATGTAAATCAAAGCCATGCAACAAAGCCACCTAAAAATTAAATCAACATTGCACCTCTTTTTTTCATAAAATGACTTAGCTAATGGGGAAAATGAGTAGTGAAATGAAATTTATTAACTTTTTTAGATACATAATATATAATTTTACTCTTTTATTATGTCTGTAGCTACTATGCATTATTTCTAGACATAACATTATAATATTACAATTCTTGTAATTCCTTCATTACATAATGAGGCCTACTAGTATTAGGCTACATAATACTTCATAATTGTATCATCATCAACCCATTGCAGTCCACTGCTGGACATATGCACTCTCATCTCCCAAGATACACCACATTATATAATCTGGTTTATTACTAGCAAGCATAAAGCGGTACTTTAGAATGACCAATGTTGGAATTCTTGTGATCTCCAATATTATAATTATTGTCAATTTTTGGATTTTTTTTCTTATTTATATGGGCATGGCAAAGTGACCCCACTGCATCAATGGTAAGGAGAGAGGGGTCCAGATAGAGTGTCTACTGAGCGATAATTATTCCTTGTCAGTCAACACAATTATGCCAGCATGTTGAACCAGATATACACAGACTGGTCCCGGAATGAGGCACACTTATGTGGGCTACTATGGTGGAATTTATTTAGTGTTAAGTGACCACAACATGGTCAAATCATTGATGTAAGAGAGTAGAAGAAAACAAACTATGTAAATGCATTTCACATAGAATATTTTTATTAGGGCCAATAGACAAAATTGAAATGAGAGTTGATATAAATCAAAGAGAAAAATATTATATGAAGGCTTTGTATTTATTGCATAAGCCAGCGTACATGTGCATCAGTGGATGTTAATTATAATGAAAATAAGGATCAAGGAAAAGTGAGGATGTATTTGAGCTTCTAGAAAAATTCACTAATCATACAAAATATTAGAGCAAACTGTTACTTCACATTAATTGCTTGACAGTGCTATTACCCCAGTCAAGTCATTCCATTCTATTTACAGTTAAATATGCTGCTGCTTTAGTCAAATATATGGCTAGACCACTTTTATCACCTTTATGAAGGATAGGATTATGATAGAATATTCATATTTCTATTTAAAAAGTCTGGCCTGCAAATAAGTGGGTCACAAGAAATCTTTTAACCCCACAATCTAAGACAATCTCTATGTGAACATTTCTAGGATGATTTTATAATTTATTGTTTTTCTAGACTACTTATAAAATCAATTATACGACAACCAGTATTAAGAATAAGTAGATAAATTATAATAAATATGTGACAAACTGTATTGGTCTATTAAATGTAAGTTTGGTACATAAATCAATAACTTTTCTTCAGTACTTATTGTACTTACTAATTATTGTGGTACACAGATTTTTTATCAGGTGTTATAAACTTATATGTTTTATAGCAAAAGAAAACTTGTCACCTTCAATTGAACTTTTGTACTATTGATTTGTGTAACTAAATGACATTTGCAGAGGTGTTCACAGTATGTTGTTACCCTTGTAAAGTAAACTTTTTCACCACTTCATTTAAAGATATTATCAATAAATAAAGCTCTTTTATTCAGTTCCTTATAAGATTTTGCTACACCAGTAACAATAGCCTTATAATGCCTTAAATTTGACAAATTACTTCTAAAAAGATTTGAAGATTAATGACATGCATAAGTGAACAATCAAGGAATAAAAAATCATTTGTGCAACCAGAATCTGATGTTAAGTAAGGCCAATTGTGGAAGAACAATATGACTCACTGGTTAATACCTCAAATAATTACGAAAAATTAATGCAGACTCACCTGATAAGTGTTGTCAAAACTATCGTACATGAACCTAGTGATGAGCGATGTCTTTCCCACTGAAAACACACGGGTTACTGGGTCAGTCAACTAAACAATTGCAAGAAGCGCTTGCAGAACATTGATAACGGCAGATACGCGTGTGAACATAGACTTATAATACACTCGGAGAGCGTAACCTACATCCTAGGCTCGCGTAATTCGGCACACAGGTACCGCGACAGATTCCGCTGATACGACACCCGATCCTCGAGCGAAGCCTTCGCTCGCATGACCCTCACACTATATGGGTCAATACCTCGATAAAATCTAGACTAATCTGCACTTACATATTTTAAATTCACAACTCTATATTAAAAATGTACGACTCAGCAACGATAATTCGCTGTCTACTCACCGCTCTGTTCACCGAGGAATACGAGCTTGAATTTGCGCAATGGATTCCCGAATTCACCCGACGCGGACATCGTGATTGTTTAAATTAATTCGCTAAACTATAATTTCACAGTAATTCTTATCACAGAAAACTACATCAAGTATGAACGATGACAATTGGAGCCACTCCTGCGGCAGACGAGCGCAGCGCCGCCACGTTACGGCACACTGACGGCACGACGCGCAAGCCAACTCAGCAAAATTTTACGATTACCAATATGGTGCTGATTATTTTTATTATTGAAACTAGCAGTAATTTTCATAGGCTTTGCGTAAAATTAAGACTTCAAATATTAATAATTGAATATAGATCTGCATTAATGACATTTTTGCGCAATTTCAAGCTTTATTAATCATTATGACATTCTGATTTCAGAACGAAACAAAAGATAGTTCAAACTTCAATGCCCATGTCAATATTTAATCGATTTTCTTAGCTTAGTCGATTTTATGACATAACAACAAGAAGCTTATCATAATTACCTTGTAGGCTTGTACACAGGTAACTTGACTTCCAGCTTTGTCAATTGGAGGGTAAAATACCCGAAAAGCCGGTAATTTTAAGCAATTTTTTGATGGCAGGTAATTTTGACGGGTATTCTCATTAAGCGGGGTAAAAGCGGGTCTTTGAGTTTAGATGGCAAAAGTATCGATTTAAAGGAAGAAATCTTGTACAGGATACGGCCAGGGCCTGATTAAGAATGTCGGGGCCCGGTGGAAATTAATCAATTTGCGCTAGTACTTGGCTACTAGTTGATTATAATTTATTTTTTATTTTGATTGCCTAACATCTATAATTGAAATTAAATTAATGAACTGGTTACAATAGCGTTTTTAAACATTTTCAACTTTCTTTTCTATACTAATATTATAAAGAGGAAAGATTTGATTGTTTGTTTATAAAGCGGGGTTTAGATTAGCAATAAAACTTGCAGAAGTAATGTTGCGCAAGCTATTTTTACCGTGTAAACAGTCACGGCAAGCTGACTTCTGCAACATTTTGAAGCTTGCAGGACTTCTGGCAAGTCGCATGTGTAAACACCATTTGTGCAACTTGCGCGAGAACTTGCAGTTTATTCTGCGTGCAGATAAAAGTTTCAACTTGCTGAGCTAGTAACTAACGTTTTTTTTATTTGTTCCATTCTGAAGCAGCTAAGGTCTCAAAGATTATACTGCCAAGTTATAAGTTTGTAGTTTGACCGATATGTCTATTTTTGCCGCCAAGCTGTAGTATACATGCACTATTGTGTTTCTGTTTTAAGGACATTGTAGTCAACGTAATTAATGGGAGTTATAAGACTTAAAATATTATGACTCAGGATGACGAGTGCAATAAAATGCCACGCAGTACTTTTTAATTCAAAACTCTGTTTCGTGTTGGTATTTTTAAGGCGATTATTTTGTTTACAATCATCATCCAAACAGCATTATATTAGATTCATAAAAATTAGGCAAAAGGATTGCGTGCCTTGTCTTTCAGTTTTATGAAAAAAGAACATGGCTAGCAATAAATATTCCTCGAGTAATGTAAACATCTTTGCAAGAACTTGCGCAAGTTAACTTGATGGATGACTTGAAAAAGCGTGTTGCTAAAGAAATATTGCCACTAGTGTAAACGCTTCTGAAAGTTATTGCGCAACATATTGCTGAGAGAACTTGCTAGTCTAAACTCAGCATAATAGATAAACTCAAAAACTACTCAACCGATTTTGAAAATTCTTTCACTAATAGGAAGCTACATTATTCCTCAGTGCTAGAGGCTACTTTTTATATTTTATATGTTAACCTGAATTGAAAACCTAAATAAAATACCAGATTTTCGGGTATTTTGCTGATGGTTGGCGGGAAAAACTGGTATTTTGAGGTTATTGGTCGGGTAATTCAACGACTGCTATGTTGCACCCCTTAACTTCTGACTTCACTTCCATATTGAACTCGTGTTTTTATAAGAATCTTATTGCTCTTTTGCCTTTCTAATATAAAAAACCTTGATGCAAACCTTGAACGCTTCAATAGAATGACGAAAAATATTATTTAACAGGCAAAGTGTTGCATAGCTTCGTAAATTTTTGCTGGTGGTCAGTGGTGCCAGATTAGGCGACTTTTCGCCATTTAGGCTACCTCGGAGGGTGTCGGGGCGACCAAAAATTGTGAACGGCGACTGGTCGCCGTTTAGTCTACGCGAATGGCACTCAGTCGCCAATTTGGGCTACTTTTGAAAATTATAAACCTTGTTTTGGTCGGATTTGAGGATATTTTTAGCTTTGAGAGTACAAAACATGACAGAAATTGGAATTGGGGACCTTTTTTTTAGCTCTTCGCGTCGGGGGCTGGGAGGTTTTTTTTTTTGCTCCTTCGCCTCTCCATATACGGGCGACTTCATAATGATTTTTCGGCGACTTCAACCGTCTTACATCTGGCAACACTGCTGGTGGTATTAAATACAAGACCGTATTTAGGATTTTTAAACACCTAGGCCAGTGCTCAACATTTTTACCATAAGAAGTCTTAGCTATGGTACCTCGGGCCGCAAAGTAAATTAATTGACCTTCTTGAGTCTAAAAATGTAATAAAATTTTAAAGCTTTATTTATTTTATTAAAAGTATTCACATTTACCGCAGTCATTGTAGTCTTATAGGGTTAGCATACTTCTGAAGTGATATTGGAAAGTTTCTTTAGTTTTAGTGAAATTTCTGAAGTCTGGTGGGCCACTTGCATTTGCTTGGCGGGCTGCATGACAAACCCCGGCGGGCCGCATACGGTCCACAGTCAGTCCGCCCCGTGTCCATGAAGGCTGTAAAATCTTCCAAACGTCGAGAGTAAAAATTAAACTTTATCGTGAAAAAATCCGTAAAGTAGTTTTATTTCAATAATTAATAGCTTAATAATTAATAGGATAAGGTAATGATAAGGTATTCCTATCTATCTTAGTTTATAGACACAGATAACCACCAAAAGTAAGCATTTCAACTGTTAGTAAGTTGAGACGTGCCGTAAGAGACATCTGGTGAGTAACGCATTCATAATATTTTTTGTCTTCATTGTCCACTCTTTGATTTTTTTTATTGCCTTAGTAGGCAAACGAGCAAGCGGTCCGTCTGATGGTAAGCAGCATGCGCCGCCCATGGACTAAAGCAATGCCAGAGGCACAGCCAAGCCGTTGCCTACCGGGAGGTGAGCACTCTTTTTAAACCTCGTTTAAAGAAGGACAAGTCATAGCGCTCGGGAAACACCGATGCAGGGAGTTCATTCCAAAGTTTGCACGTGCGCAGCAGAAAAGACCGTTGAAAACGCACCGTGCTACTACGGACGGATTCAACGTAGTATGGATGGACTCCACTGCGATGGAGAGTGATGCGATGGTAAAAAGGCGAGGCGGACACCATATTAAACAGTTTCTCAGAGCACTCCCCATGGAAGAGGCGGTAGAATACACAGAGAGAACCAATGTCCCTCCGCATACCCAGCGCCTCCTCTCTGTCCGTGAGATTGGGATCATCGACGATGCGAAGTGTTCGTCGCGTCGTTGTAAGGAGTCCAAGTGGGTTAAGCATGTGTTTGGGGGCCCCTGCCCAGAGGTGTGAGCAGTACCTACTCCACGTGCGGTCGGACTTGCGCTTTATAAAGCGCCAGTCTGTGGCCGCACGTGAAGTACCGCTTGGCTCTGTTCAGGATCCCCAACTTTTTGCTAGCCAATTTGGCTTTGTCCTCCAAATGACTTCTAAACTGGACGTCACTCGCAGTTTCGACGCCGAGGATCCCAATGCTATTCGACATATGTACAGTAACTCCTTGGAACTGTGGCGCCATAACGAATGGGTCCTTCTTGGCAGTGAACGCGCAAACTTGTGTCTTTGACGGGTTGAATTGGACGAGTTTCCTTTCACCCCATTCAGAAGCCCGCCACAGAGAGCTTCCGACCTCTGACACAAGTTGTGACCGTCTTTCTTCGACTGTGCGCCGAGGGAAACCTATTGTTGGCCGATGTATCGCGCATGACACGTACTATCATCTGCATAGCAATGCATGTTGCCAATGGGATCCAACAAGTCATTGATATACAGAATGAAGAGCGTGGGCGATAGCACCGAGCCTTGTGGAACACCAGCATTAACGGATTTGGTCATAGAGCTGCAGCCGTCGACGACAACTGTAATACTCCGACCATCCAGGAAGCTGGCAATCTACTTGCAGAGTCCCTCGGGGATTTCATAAGATGATAACATCGTTAGAAGAGCTCTGTGCCATACCCTGTCGAACGCCTTCGCTATATCCAGACCGACAGCTATAGCCTCGCCCTTGCTCTCCACTGCCTCCGTCCAGCGGTGCGTGAGGTACACAAGGAGATCACCAGCCGAACGACCACCGCGGACTTGAAATGACTTCATATTGCGGATTGTGTACCAATCATATGACGTCACGAATGAGACAGGGTACTCTGGAAAGGGATGTGATTGGTGAATGTGACAAGGACAAAGAGTCAACGCATTTCAGCAGGCTCCAGAGATGGTCTCACATATCCCCTAGTCTAATTCAAAGGATAACGAAGACAGGTGGCAGTGGCGTAACTACACCCGTGAAGGCCCGTGGCAAATTAGGGGCCCCTCGCCAATGCAAAATCCGGCGATATTTTTTAATTTTCTTCACAACGTTCCGGTTCGGCATTTTGCAGTCATCCACCCTATAGGTACACTTACACCCAGTGGCGTAGTCATTAGTTAAATCAGCTTTTTTTGGTGCCCAGGGGCGGCAAATTTTGGGTCCGCCCCAGGCGGCAACTACCACACTACGCTACTGCTTACACCACTGACAAGTGGCATTAATTTAATTCATACACACTAAATTAATATCTGGGTTTGAAGGACCAAAAGAACATTTGTTATAAACTTTAGAACTATAGTTAAAGCTTGTTGGAATTGAAATTACATGATAAGCCAAGGTATTTGGTTAAATAAAATACTATTATATCTTTAGATTTACATAGTTTACTATCTACATTATAAAACATATTAAATATCACATATTCATGTAACTCAAAACTTAAATTTCGTTAACAAAAACAACTTACAACTAGGAATTTATAATATAGTAATGATAATTTTAGTTTTTTTAAAGTTTAAAGAGAAATTACAGTAGAATGTTATCCTCAGATATTTCATAAAATATGTAAGCTTATGACCGTACTTATCTAGGTTTTCAAACACACAATATAAGGGTTTCTTCACATTTACTAACCAGAATCGGCTTAAGCCGAGAAGGTATCACCACACTACTCGTATTAAGTCGATCGGTCGTCTCGAACGCTGATAACACTTGTCGACATTTGGGTCCATCAAACTGCTTGGTGGCTGTCGCGATAGCGATTGACATTTGTTCTGGAGCATTTACACATGAAGTTAACCAATATTGAAAAAAAAAAATGGTACCACATAGAAAAAATACAGCAAATTGAGGACGATTTTAAAATCCATATAGTGAAATACGTTAAAAAATGATTTGTGTAAAAATAGGTACTTATTTCTTTTTAATGTACAGAAGTACAAAAACAAATGACAAGAAAACAGATTTTTAAAACTGTTTCTATATCGTTAAAGTAGGCACATATTAACGAAAATTAAAAAGTTTCAAGAACCTATCTACGAAAAATTGCGTTATATTTTATAAAGAAATTATATTTATCACAGAGCATGACACTTCTATTTCTTCTGTTTGCAACATCATTGATACGAAATATACAAATGTAAGCTAATGTGTGTCACCTATATGATATAACCATTGTTTTTTTGTATGTCCTAATAGGGTAGTTTCCTATGTTTGTTTTTGTACATTATTTTAGATGTAACAGAAAAGAATACGAAAAGAAATTCTTCTGTGAAATCAGCATCAAAATTGGTTGGTAAATAAAATAGTTATTCATATTTCAAATATTGTCGTGAGCAAAAATGGGGACGTGGTGGGGATATCGCGCTATCTCTTTCCACGCAGGCAACGTTATGGCCGGTGACACCCGGAAACGTCACTATCTGTTATTAATGTTACTTGATAATTACCCCTTCTACCAAATTTCAAAAGCTTTCAAACTTACTTATTACTGCTCGAATTTCCTAAATTATTTTTCCGTTAGATTTTGGATGGCATACATTTTTGATAAATGTATTAAAAAAAAGTTCTCAACTACCCTATTTTATTTAGGATGTGCCAATCTGGCAGGTGATAGATGGGGGGGGGGGGGGGGTACCACTACATTCTGAGAATAAAAAGGAACTGAAACACATTTTTTTCTCAACCTCTAGCCAAAATTTTCACAATACCCAGCATTTATACTGACTACATTTACCTTCAAACAAGAACATAGCAGTTCTCGTAAAATATAGAAGCAGAAATATATATAGAACCCGTACAGAAAGCCCGCACACAAGAGACTTACCACCTATGTGGTCGATATTGCCTGACTTACAGCTATCATAGCCCAACACACACTAAAAAGAAATTGATTTTTAAAGTCATACTTGACTTTCAAACTATAAGCATCAGGCAGGTATTCAGAGCTCAGTTTGTACAAAACATAAATTTAAAACAAGAACTGCCAGTGTACAGTTTTTAAGCCTCTGCTACACTATACATTTTTAACATCCCTGCAGTTTGAAAACGATGGTCACCAAAGTATGAACAAAGTAAAAGGTGCAGATGGAGACTAGGGTGCATGCCTTCTCAAAGGAAACATGTTTTCTTCAACAACAATCACTCCACAAAGTAAATCATACCCAGTGCGATTGTGTCTGAAAACAAATAACACCACACACAATGGAAACAGAAGGGAAATAAGGAAATTCTTCATAAGGGATCGGAATAGAGCTACAAGGAAACTGAGTGGCCTGCCAGGATACAAAAGGACTGTTTCTTTGGGTCTGCCTTCGACTGGTATAACTGCAGATGCAGTGACTACTCGTAGGCCAAGGAGCACTTTGCCTGGTGTGGCTCCACCAGTTCTTCCAATACTGCCGCAGAGACAAAATGCCTGTAATGTATAATTGAAATTGATGAATATTGTATCACTTTACAATTTATATCAGCAAACATTTTGAAAACTATATATTTTTGCCTGTTCACATGAGTCCTTTCTCAGAATGAGAAGTAGCCTTTACTTAATCCCAGGGCATACTGTAATTTGGTACTATATTTCATTCAATCAACAGTTTGGCTCACAGACAGTGAATATTACAATAGAACACTACCTCATATATGCAGACCAGCATTCTGTAAATGACCTCTAAAAACAATATCCCTGAGGTCAATTCCATTGCATATTTATAATCGTCGTAATTTTCACTGAACTTATAAAAGTCGAACTTATCCAAGTCTCTGAAAAAAGATTTATTTTTATGTGAAATATTTTTTTAGAGAGATAGTACACACATAACATAAATTACCAAGAACATTACTCACATTAGCTCAAACATGTCCACAGCGATGAATGTCACAATCAGCTTCAATATGAACAATAACATGAAGTCAATAAATTCTGCAATCAGCCTCTTGTACAGTGGAGGTATTATGTATTCATAACCCCCATGACGAGCGATCACTGCAAAGTATGTGGCATATCAAATAACTATTGGTATCAGTTGCTTCTAGGATATACAGTCAGCAGCATAAGTAGCTGAACACATTCAAAATTTCAAATAGCCTACATTCTTTTGTGTTCTTACTAATCTTTTTTATCTCATCACAAAAATAAAATAAAAAAGATTTACTTTACTTCAAACAAAGAAAAGAATGTTTCAGTTTAACTTAATGCGTATATAGGTGAATTGAAATTTTGATTTTGTTCAGCTACTTATGCTGCTGACTGTACACCTAAGACATAGACTTTTATGACTATATATATAACTTTTATATCACAAGCAAATAAACAGTTGAATTATAAAATGTGCAGATGTGCTGTTTGTAATGGAAGGGAACTAAAAATCCCTGTATCATAGGCGTCATACAAATATAAAGACCTTTTCGTTATATTTTTGAGTGCCCAAATCACTTAGAAACAATGCCATTAAGTTCACTTAGGCATTTAGAATATTGCTTCCACTTTTATCTATAAGCTTATTGATTGATCCCTACTTGGCTAAGTAATGTTTGTGAATACAGACCTTGGTGAATAATTTGATTTGTTTCATTTTAGTAAGTATTGTTTATTGATTTCAGCCAAATAAATCAAATAAAACATAAAGGTTAGAACAATCTCTAGTGATATAAATAATAAGTAACAAATGATTCCCTTAGATCATTTAATAATTTCTGCAAATGTACCTTCTGATGATTTTTAAGTAGATTCCAAGAGAGAATATCATTTATTATTTCCATTGTCTTTAACAGGCTTTATGTATACTATAATATAGTTAATGTAGCTGTATGTATTATGGAAATTTTATAATTTTAGTTGGGGTTGTGGATATCAAGTGTTCGGCAGTTTCTAGATGCAAGGGTAGGATGAAATCTTACGGCACAATAACCTATTTCACACACACTCACGCCTTTTATCCCCGAAGGGGCAGCAGAGGCGCAACTAGTGCACCCTCTTTTCGCCGTGCGGCGTATTCCATCCCACGATGTGATAGGGGGCGAGCCTATCACCATTTCGGGAACAAATTCCAGACTCCAGGCTGATACTGAATAGAAAAATCGAATGCCACTGTGCCCAACCCGGGGATCAAACCCAATATCTCAACATTGCAGTCGTACCGTAATATAACTACGCCACCGAGGATATCACATAGGCAGTAACCTATTTCAATAAGTACATTTTACTCAATCCAGAGGCGATAGCCTTGTTGGGAATGGAACGGTCTGCCGAGACAATGTCCCAAGGTTCAAACCCAAGGCACACACCTCTGACTTTTCTAAGTTACGTGTGTATTGTTTATAAATTATAGTTCGCTTCAACGGTGAAGGAAAACATTGTGAGGAAACCTTACATACCTAAGAATTTTCCATAAGAATTTCGAGGGCATGTGAAGTCTGCCAACCCTCACTAGGCCAGCGTGGTGGTCTAAGGTCTAGCCCCTCTCAGTAGTAGAGGAGGCCCGTGCTCAGCAGTGGGCAGTATATAATACAGGGCTGATTGCATTGCACTTAATCCAGAACAAAATGACGCACTATCACAAAATAATACCACTTACCCTCAGCTGGAGTCAGTGACTCGATTTGAGGCTGAGTTTCTGGTACGTTACGCGGTGCGTTCGGCACTTGAAACGGAAATTGTTGCCCTTGGAATTGATAGTTGTTATTCAGTAATGGCACGTTCGTCGGGTTATTCTGTAGGCCCTGGAAGGTCAGCATGTAGTACGGAAAGCATGTTGATAGGTTTTGATACATCTGCACTTGCTGGATCCATAATCGCAGTGCCTGAAAATATGCCTCTCGTTCAGACACAACTGGCGAACCATCGCCTTGTCCTCTTCGCTCTGTGGCGGTCTCTGGGGACTCTGTGTTCTCTAAAAGCCTTTCGGACTCTGACATGATGAATTAAAAGAGAATACACATATAATTTTTTCAAAATATTTTAGCAACAAAGTACACGTCAGTTTGTTGACAATTTTGTTTTGACGTTTATTTTTTTTATGATTTATGATAGGTATCAAAGATAATGGTGATTAGTTTTTTTGCTTTGACTACACAATGCACTTTCACACATTAGAAATGTAATAATTTATATTTCTATAAATTACATACTTATGTTGCAGTTCGTTCATTATAACAGTAATTACTAATTAATACTAGAAAAAATTACACAGTTTGATGTTTTAAGATAATTTTATATGGCAACAAAAGCCAAATCCTGATGGATTTAGCAAGTTGATTCTTGGGGGAATTATATTTCGTTTTTTTTAAAGGTTCCGATGAATATACTCATAAGAATATATGTAATGTATTTTTATATAAATAAAAATTTATGGATGTATTTTCAAAAATATTTGGCTAACATTAAAAGATGATTATCTTTCAATATGTTATATTTGATTTGTAAATATGGCAACATTGTTCATGTCAGCTAACCATCGTATCGTGTTGAACCTTGAGATAAAAATTATGGTTGAAATTGTGAGTTAACGAACGGCTACCGACTAGTGAAACGCTTGTGCAGATGATGTGATGTGAATCAGAATGATACGTAGTCTGAAAATAAAGACAATAACAGGGTTTTCATAAAACTGTTGTTATTGCGTGACACAGTGCCATACTTAATCGTTGTGTCCAAACTTTTTGCTAAATAAACCAAAAAAAATCTTTCTGCGACCAGCTGTGGACAGTTAAGAATACTCTGTAGTTTATCTTAGTGGTGTATTATGTGTTTTGTAATAAGCAGCTTGTGATAATTGGAGGATAAGGGACGCGTAAACTTCAAAATAATTCCAATAGTAAGTACCGTATCGTAAATATATGTGCGGCGGTTTCTTTGCCCACTTGTTTTTTTTTACTTTAAAATTCGACATGTTCGTCGCAATATTCTCAGTCTCGTGATTCAATAGGTACTGATGCCTTTGATTGAATACTACTCTAACTTTGATGGCATTTTTTTTAATGTAACACAGTTGCCGGTTGATCATACTCGATCCAATTAAAATTAAATGTCAGACATTTTCCCCTTCTAAAACAATTTCTATTTAATCCAAGAAATGATAAAAAACACAAAATGTGTCCTCCTATTATACATATTTATGCAAATAACTTTCTACACGCTTTATATTTTGTTACTTATATTTGCTGTAGATAATTACATTTTTATATTAAAAACGAGTAAAACTGTCTTCTCTATTTTTTTTTTGTATAATTCTTAAGAGGAAATTAGATCTTTACTCCATGTTCTCTCATAATTTGAGCCCCATATGCATACAATGCACCATAATATTTTACATAAGTTTATTAAATAATAATTATATTAATCTTCACAATGCTTATCATTATTACAGTTTTCCATAACAGGAAATATCATGAGCTTATTCTAATGTTAATATGAAACCAATTTTATTATTATAACCAAGTTGGGAATTGTATAAAAATATTATATTTAAAATTTAATTTATTATAGCTGCATTTCTAGTGTTCATACTTAGTTTTTTAAGCAGTTTAGATACACCATTAGATTCACATTGTGCATAAAAAAGATTTTTTAATTATGGCCAACAAAGTCATTATGTTGCGCTGGAAAATATATACTTTTTTTGAAAATGGAGCAATTTTTATTTTATTTATTTAGATATTGCATTCTCTTTGACTTGGGTCATTTCCAGGATATTAATATTATAATATTATAACTTTTGATAAAACCAACATATCTGGGTTCAATAGTAACTCCAAGGCACAAACTGCTACAAATAAAATTATGAAGGACTTTTAAGTAAAAGAGTAATATTTGTAACATATCAATGTTCATGGGCGTATATAAGGGAGGGGAGGTTAAAGGGGTCCGGAACCCCTTAGCTTACAATAAACCACGCTACACCACTGACTGCTGACATTTTGGGGATCCGGACCCGCCCCATTAGCTTCTAAAATGATCGGGCTACCAAACATGTCCACGTGAGTGTGGGGGGTGTATACGGTGTCATGCTAAAATTTTTATATCATAATGACCCCCCCCATGTGAAAGCTATAGCTATGCCTGTGTTAATGTACACGGTTATATATGTAGCATATGTCAGTATCTATATATATATATATATATATATATATAATGTTTAATAATTATCATTGTAATTTATTCTCATTTTTATGTTTTCATTATTTTTAATATACACCTGCCTCCGTTCTCTGCACCACTGTCGACTGGGAAAAAATGCCCTTAGGCATTAAGTCTGCCTGTACTTTACATTTGTACAAAGTGTAAATAAAATAAATTTATTAATTGCTCATAAAACTAAAATTTTGTCTTATACTATTTTAAAGTATTTATTAATCCTTAGACGCCCGCTGTGGACACCGGTGTCCATTTATATAAGGAAATTAGCTTATAGTTATATATAAGCGGGCGTTGGCGGGTTAATATAAACTGTTTAAATGGTTTATGAATATTTATAATTAAATGAAACTCAGAATTAGTGCATAAGTCACACTAACTGTCTAGAATGTTATATGAATCCTATGGGTTAAATGATAAATAATATATTTCCCTTATTTGGACTATAAAATATGTAAATAATCCATGAAATCATTTATTTTTTTATACATTCAGTATTTTTTATTTGTAGCAAGCTTGAAAGGCATTTTTCTCATTAGAGTATTGAGTAAACCACATGAATTGTGTCAACTGAGCCAAACACAATTACGAATACTTGTTTGTGACAAGTAATGCAAAAATAATACATAATACAAACAATATGTCTTAAAAATAACATAAATGATAAATCAGAGGAAGTTTTTATACCTAGACACAATACACTAATGGTTGCCACTTATCAATAATTATATTGGCATGGTGTGAATCTATTTCCAACGAAGCAATGTTGAATTCTGGTGTTCAATAAATATGAAATAAATAAAAACGAATTCTACAAAAATTTGAATTTCCATGAATCTTACAATTTGTTGTGATTTCACCAGCAGTGAAACCCTATTTCATGATAAATTGTACCTTGGATTACTTTCTGGAAAGAATCTTATCTGTCAATAAGATTCTTATCAACTTCAATATTCTGATTGAGAAACAGATAAAAAATTTAAAACTTTTTTCAAAATCACAGATTATAATATATGTATACTTCAATTTTGGTGTCAAATGTGGACGATAGCCTAGTTGGGAATGGAACGGTCTGCCGAGACAATGTCCGGCGGTTCAAAACCCAAGGCACACACCTCTGACTTTTCGAAGTTATGTGTGTATTGTTTATCAATTATCGTTCGCTTTAACGGTGAAGGAAAACATCGTGAGGAAACCTACATACCTGAGAATTCTCGATAAGAATTTCGAGGGTATGTGAAGTCTGCCAATCCGCACTAGGCCAGCGTGGTGGACTAAGGCCTAACCCCTCTCAGTTGTAGAGGAGGCCCGTGCTCAGCAGTGGGCAGTATTTAATACAGGGCTGGTATTATTATACTTCAATTTTATTTATTTTACTACTACTACCAGCCCTGTAACATATACTGCTTACTGCTGAGCATGGGGATCCTCTATTACTGTGAAAGTTTAGGTCTTAGTCCACCACTCTGGCCTAGTGCAGGTTAGCAGGCCTCACATACTTTTTATAGAGAATTTCTCAGGTATGGCGGTTTCCTCGCGATGTTTTCCTTCACTGTTAAAGCAACAGATAATTTACAAAGAATATACATAATATAACTTGAGAAAAGTCAGAGTTTGAACCTGCAGACATTCGTCTCGGCAGTTCGTTCCACTCCCAACTAGGCTATCGCCACTTATCTTATTTTTTTTATAAGTAATAAATAGTATAAATAGAATATTTTATCGTATTCTTTACATAATGTTAACTATTAAATTATACACCATGGTGTATCTTTTGTTCATTCAAAATGACATTCAAAATGTAGTTATTTTGATTATGTATGGAATATTAAACTATAGGAATAATGATTGCATCAAATGCCGGCCGGTCGATGTTAACCGAATGGCGCCAAAAGCCGGCTCCCATTAATTAATATTTACTAGACAACAAATGTGTGTCATACGCACGGTGTGCTCACCAGGCCGGTCGCGCTCGTGCATGGAATGCATAACTTTGGGTTTGCCGTGATACCTTTAGGTACACTTTGCAGGGTTTGAGGCACAAAATAAAATCTTTATTAATTTGCAAATTTGTACTTGGTGTACTTGTTTCAACTGCGTTAGTTCCATAATTCGTTTTTGTGTATCAAATAATATGACCAATGTTCAGTCATTTAGTCAAATTATGGTCGCTGGTCAATGTTCTAGAGATTCGTCAGTCCAGTATGGTGTCAGAATTCTTAGAATACTACAAGGCATAATGTGGCGCCGCCGGTGCCCTTTCCAACTCGAAAAACTCGTTTTTCTACCGCATTGTAAGAAATTAAATTGCCAGTTATTAAACACGAGTACTCGACTATGCTATGAACTTATAATTATTATCGATTGGATTTTCGTTATGGTAAAACTGGTTGAATTATGAGTATGAAAAATATTTTAATCCTTTCATCGGACTTCTTAATGGGATCTGTTAAACTAAATATAAATCGAGGTTCGTGAGATACGATTTATTTTAGATAAATCATTATGTCCGTAAGAGCAGCAGACCGGCATATTTCCAGCGTCCGTCGGCAAATATTCCTGTCTCATCGACTGATGACACATTATATTCGGGATAGTGTTGATATGTACACTGCGTAAGTTAGGGTCCTTTGAAATCTTTTGTAAACGTTGAAATATTCACAAGAATTTTACACGTTTATAAATTTCGTAGATTGTCACTTTCAGCACTAAAACACTTCTTACGAACACTTAAAAGTTAAATGACATTAAAAAACCAACATCAAGTTTGTATATTGCTGTTTCAACTGTATAACCCCTCAATAGCTTTAACATTTGCTCGCTTCCCTACTCGAAACGTTCGCCCAAGTACCATCTAGTTCAGGGACATCTTCAAGCCATGGCGCCTTTGAGTCGTTGCTTACGCAGTTGTACGGAATTTATTAGTGTCTTATGAATTATTACAATGTGGTTAATTTTTATGCAAGTAATTGACGAGACAAGGCCGCTTCCATGATGGAAAGCGATACGACTGCCGTAGTAGGAACGCCACCCTAACTTTGAATGACAAAATACAATATTGAATTGTCTCAATACATTTCATAAAAAGTTGGTAATACAATTACAGCATACTATTTCTCGTGAATTTGATCGCTTATTCACCATAGATGCAGAAATGTCCATGAATCACACTCCACCGTCCATAGGCACTGCCCACCATCGTGAGTCACTGTTCCTGGTGTGCTTTCGTCTGAGATTTCATCGTTAAGTGATTACTCATAGCCGTTCACTTAACTCGTTGCCACGGTGGAATGTTTTAAAATAGACTATTTACGTTACAATATTTCGTTTGTTTAGGCATTTTCGTTGAGGCATTGAAATGTATAAAAACTGAGTTTGTAACACGCTATGAGGAATTGAAGTTAGGAACGTGTCACAAGTCAACACCTTTCCAAAGATAAGTATGACTCAATCTGAGCCGTTTCTAAATGATAAGGAATTGGTATCATACTATATTCAGAAAAGGAAGAAAGTTAAACATTAACAAAGGATACCTCCTTTTCAAATTAGACCCACTTGACTTCTTACAACGACGGGCACTTCGCATCGTCGATGATCCCAATCTCACGAACAGAGTGAAGGCGCTGGGTATGCGGAAAGACATCGGTTCTCTCTGTGTATTCTACCCCATTTTCCATGGGGAGTCCTCCGAGGAACTGTTTAATATGGTGCCCGCCTCACCTTTTTACCATCGCAACACTCGCCATCGCAGTGGAGTTCATCTACTACGTTAAATCCGTCTGTAGTAGCACGGTGCGTTTTCAACGGTCTTTTCTGCCGCGCACGTGCAAACTTTGGAATGAACTCCCTGCATCGGTGTTTCCCGAACGCTATGACTTGTCCTTCTTTAAACGAGGTTTAAAAAAGTGATCATCTCCCGGTAGGCAACAGCTTGGCTGTGCAGAGGCACAGCAAAAATTTAAGCAATGCCAGAGGGTCCGCTTGCTCGTTTGCCTACTAAGGCAATAATAAAAATCTGTCTGATCTGCTAATTACATTGTATTATAGAAGTAATTGAAATTGGGTAAATAATATCACATTTTCTATACCTTCCCCTAACATGGCATAAGTACCAAATTAATTTAAATTATGTTTGTTTATTTGAGTCGCCATAGTCATCGTTCACGACTTATCTTCAGATGGATATTTCAATTTGTCTTTAGTTGTAAAGTCTATCATTAAAATACGTTCAGCGTTTATTAAGCGTTCTTGCGACGGACAGTAAAGTATTCATCTGCACGTTTTTATCGCAAGTAAATAATTTTAATATGCTTTTGCGTGGTTGCAGGATTGTATGCAATTATGGTTCAGCTTAACTATGGCGAGAAGACTGCAATCCATCAGTGCCCACTGAGGGAAAGGGTCGTTTTTGGTTGAATCTAAGGGAAGGGCCCTTAGATTCAACCAAAAACGACCCTTTTTTTATTGCTTCTGAATGACACCTGAGCATGCCGCTCGCCTGATGGTAAGCGTTACGATCGCCCATAAACAGTAGCAACATCATACAGAACTTTTAATTACATACTGCGTGGCACTCCGCTGCGCTCGTCACCCTGAGACATAAGATGTTAAGTGTCATAGTGCCCAGTAATTAAGCTGGTAACAAAGTCCTTGAAACCGGAACACAACAGTGCATGCACACTGTTGCTTGGCGGTAGAAATAGACAATGCTGTGGTACCTACCCGGACAGTCCCTCGCATACCAGAGACCTGCCACCAGTAAAGACCCTGTAAAATATTAGATAAGTTTTTTGATCAAATCAATAAAAATACTAGTGTAAAATGCAATTAATATAAAAAGTTTCATCTGTAATTTGGAATAAAGCAGCTTCCAATAATCAGGGATGATTTAGATTTCTATGAGTGAAAGAATTTTCTAAATCTGAGTAGTTTGGGTATAACCTGCTACAACCAAACACACTAAAGTGTAGATCGGTCGGCTTAAGGATTGACACACGGTACTCAGTAGATTAGTTCCCGTGGGAAACGAGGTATCGGTAAGTGGTATTTAAATTTTTACATACATAATGTTAGAAATTATCAAGTAAAAACGTAATGCAACGTGGTTCTCAATTTACATACAACCCGTAAGTTAAATTGTAGAAGACGACCCGCCGATAGACGAGTGCTTAATGTCACGCGTGTACTTTACTGCGGTACTTTAGACCGTTAATTTAACACTTATTGACAATAGGTTAGAGCTCAGTTTGTTAAATGTAATTTACGGTGCAGCGATGTTTAGATGAGTAGCGCGATTTATGGTTATGTTTCTAGATTTATATGCCTTAGAGATCATGTTATTCTGGTAGTAGGAGGATTTACAATAAAAGCATTACTGGTACAGATTGTTCAAGTACGCGAAATTAATCAATGAGAGTAGCACGGCAGTTTTAATAAGCCTACAAAATAATAAAATCAAATATTGGGTCTTTACCTATGAAATTGCCGTTTAGTATATAGAAAGTTAGTAATTTTTTTTATAAATATTTTTTATTTCTATACATCAATATATGCACCCATACTATCGATGCATCCCTGCCAGCGCAGTGGTAATTTTTCAATGCCTTTCTTGAAGAAGCCATGTTTACGGGAACTTACAAACACTTCAAAGGCATTTGGCCTATTAAAATATTTATTAAAAAAATGACGTAACTTCTTATATACTAAACGGCAATTTCATAGGTAAAGACATAATATATTACTGGCTCGTTTTCTATAAAACATATACAATCGATTAGTTGTTAGTGTGTTTTTAGGTCGACCGTGCGCCAATTAAGCACTAATGCCAACGATTCCATTTCGCAGTTTCATTAAAATGCGCATGTACTGTACATAACATTGTGAATTGTTTTTCCGTTTTCTTACTTTACATGTGTATTTAAAGCATTTTATAATAGAGTTTATACGCGGTATGAATAGATCATTGTCTTTTGATATTTTGACATTTATACGGTCTATTGAAAAATACAGTACTCTTCTGTTGCAATGAGTTTGACGCAAAATTGATTGGATCGGTCTAACGGACCAATACGTGTAATAGGGTTTTAAAAAAAGTCAAAGTTTCGAAGTGGCCAGTTGTGCGGTGCGTGTCGCGTCATCTCCCAACGTCCCGTTTAGTTCCCACACACGATGCGAGTCAATTTAGCCCGTGTTACTATGAATTAAAAGCTGTATCCCCTTGTATACGCGCGTCGCTCCCTACACGTCGCAATTTGTCCGGTGTCCCGTTTTATTTGTCATGTGGACCGATAGCGTTATGTCATAGTTTTGTAATCGATTGTCTTAGTTCCGGGGCGTAGGTTAATGGTGGGCGTTTGATAACATTGAAATCGGGGCATTAAATGCCTACTTGAGATTTTACTCAAACGTGGGATTGATTTATCAATACCGCCTTAATAGTTTTTGACTGAGAATTGAGATCATACATTGTATTGTTCAAAGCTGTAAGAGCTGCAATGTTCGGTAGAGCCCTGCAACCGAATCGTAAATAGACATTATCATTCCTATAGAATCGGCAAGGTCGGTTGAGAATATTTGCCTAAAGATACCATCTAAATCATAATGCCGGCGATACATCGTTTTTAGAAGCTCGTTTTCTCGAACCGGCGCAACGCGCGTTGTTGTCATTAAGCTCTTGCTGATGAAACTAGGTCTGACGATGATAAATATGTAGCAACTGGCAATCGAACAGAGTCGTTAGTTTATTATTGTCTTAGAAATTGTACGACCATTATAGTCAGTAGATATAAAATTAATGTATTGTCAACATCCTCTCCATTGGCGCTTCGACACTTACCCTACTTTTGTGAATATAAACTATCGAAATGATAACATCAGCGGCTTATTAATATTACTAACTAGCATACGCTGTCGGTTCCGCCCGCGTAAGGCTTTTTCCGGGTGTAGGCTAGACTACTGTGAAGTACCCTCTGTGCAACTAAAAGACCTGGCAAATTAATTTCACCGCTTCGCTCGAATTGACAAAAAATTGCAGAACTAGTTCATATTCGATGCTGCATCGTATGTATTTTTTATGAATCAACATTAGGAAACAATAAAATTATGTAGTGATAATACTGAATTAAGTATTGCATGACATGGTTTTGTAAACGCGAGCTTTAATGAAGAGAATACTCTAGCATTTGTAATATGGTAAAATTCTGTTAGCTGATGTCGTCTTTATAAATACTAAGAAAAATTTAAAATGCATTCAGTATCTCTACCGCATACCGACAGATAATGGTGCGACGCGGGGACGGTATAAGTATCGATATAGTGATGCATGTAACCCGACAGTACGTAACCTTACGACCCAATGTCCTTAATACAGGCCCATCTGCCGCACGTTGCGGCGTACTGTTCCGCCCATTGTCACTCCCACCTTTGACCTTTATGACTGCACCAGTCGTGAGGTACATGCGGGCACTGCTGACTGTTACTTCGTATTCACAGTGCTACAGTTTATGCGAGATGTGAGGAAATGTTAAAGTAACGCGCGGCATTCTGCAAATTGTATCGCTCTTTTTCATTCATTCATCTAATCTATCATTCTTTTATTTGCACTTTGATATATATGCTCATAGCTTTGCTGCCGTTTAACTACCATTGATTCCAGCTGTTATACTCCTGGTAGTATGCAGGGCGAGGACGCACCGGCACTGAAGCGCATATTAACAGTGCTGATTCATGCAAGGCATTATCGATGTTTTTCATTGACTTAAAGGCTAGTTTTGTCTACTGCAGGAATGCAGGTGCATTAATGTACAGCGTAGGCACTCGGCTCGATTCACATTCCCGCAAAATGTATGTATAATTACCGCTTCGTTATTGCATTTCGTGCGTTCAGTGATACTCAGATATTTTTTTTAGTTTTCCAACGAATTTCCATGATATCTTTAAGAGAAGGCATATCAATAGATACTGAGTATTTTTTTCATTAATTATAATCAATGGGTGTTGCTTTTATCCCAGTAATTTCCTCCCATGAGAAATAATAGGATTTTTTAAACAGATAACACTGGTATCCTACTGGTGGCGCTTTACATCGCTAGTATTTTAGGGACCTCTGTAGCACGCGGGCGAAGCCGCAAGCAACACCTTGTTCAAAATATTTTATTCTAACAATAAAAACTTTCTTGGACTTACATTACACACTCAGGACCTGCAATCAGTATCATAATTTTGTCGTGCCAACATCAAAGCTATGACGAATTGCATCCTTTAATACACGCTGACCTTTTTAATGTTTTCTGTGTGCGTCGTCACCTGACGCCGGCCGGTCGATTGTTTTATAGCAGAGTAAATTTTTGTCGCCCTTTGAACAATTGCTCGTTATTGTAATCGCTATGATAAATTAACTCCCGTCGTATGTTTAGCAAACCGTATGTCATACTATTTGTACTGTATTGATTTATCTCGCGTGTTGTCAACAGCTAATTGAATGGAATATTACCTGAATTGTTTTATTATAAATGTATATAAAAGTTCTGTAGGGATAATTTCCTGACCCTGTCGTAACTCGTACCTATCGTATCGGCAACACATCGAGCGACTATTCTGTCAAATGTCACATTCAGCTTTGTAACATACCACTTGAAATATTTTCACACAAATGGTTTTGACGTTTGACAGATCAACATGCGATCATGCATGATGACCGTAAATAATTTATTTTCGGTTACTGTACGTGTTGCTTTGACAAAAAACCACGTAAACTCATTCCGTTTTCAATCAACGATAGCGAAATGTCGATGTGTCGAAAAATGCAAGAATAACATTT
The DNA here is from genome assembly GCA_947568825.1 of Sphinx pinastri. Classification (NCBI taxonomy): domain Eukaryota; kingdom Metazoa; phylum Arthropoda; class Insecta; order Lepidoptera; family Sphingidae; genus Sphinx; species Sphinx pinastri. The sequence continues at coordinate 3,620,579 of OX387617.1, forward strand.
CAGAATTCGTCTCACGTCTCGCCTTCACGTCCTCGCGAGGAACCCTTCTATTATAAAAACGATCGAGCTGATGCCTGAAACTTGGTCCAATACACGCGAGAGGAGTCACGTCGACGGCGACAGTCGATTTATAGCGTCTTCATATTTAGTTCAACAAGATGAATCTAGTGTGGACAAAACTAATTGCTCTAAAGCTTTCTTTTATATTATGCATGCATATATACCAGCACTGTTACCAGATTATGCGATTTTTCGCCATTTAGGCTGCTGCGAATGATGACCAGTGGCGATTAAGGCTATCGCGTAAAGCTCGTTTTGAAGACTGACGTAATTTTTAAGCTTTTAAGATAAAAAATATGTTAATCATCTTACACGCCGATAAATAGTAAATTGGGGGCTTTTTGCTCTTTGCATCCCTACACATTTGGGCGACTTTAGGCTACTCCGAATTTTCGGCGACCTGGACCACTAATCACCAGTACCTATCCATTTGGAAATCAAGTACCTTTTTAGGGTTCCGTACCTCAAAAGGAAAAAAGGGAACCGTTATAGGATCACTTTTTGTCCGTCTGTATGTCGGTCTGTCTGTGTGTATGTCAAGACCTTTTTTGTCAGGAACACGTAGAGATATCAAGTTGAAATCTATATTACTCCGGTCTACGGCTTTTTCAGCTGTGAAAAAAACAATCTTGTAAACCTACGGCATCAAAAGATATGACCATTTATGTCGCATATTTTCGCATATGTATTTTGCGATTTCGCAAGGGTATCAAAACCTATAGGATACCTAGAATCATGAAATTTGGCAAAAAGCAATGTCTTAATGCACATATAAAGGAAAAAATCTGAAATCCGTAAATATGTACCTACTTTAATATAAAAAAAGTGAATTTACAAACATTTAAAATTTGATTAATTTATTAATTAATTTTGGCGAACTATTGAACTTGTATACTTAGATACCTTACCTACAAGTTTGTCGGAACCCTCGGTACGCGAATCCAACTCGCACATGTCCTGGTTTTTTTTACTTCATCGCCTTTCTATAAAATCAGATGACTTTAGGCTACTTCATGATTAATTTTCGCCGACTTGAACCACCATCCCTCTGTCACCTTTAGACTACCAGCTGTCTTTTCAGTATTAGTATATAATTTAGATTTAGACTCAAAATCGAACCTTAAATTCTGTTTTATTTTATAATTCCCTATAAATTCAATTTCTCTTACTCACTTCACTTCTTCGTCTAACCATGCCATTGAATTGGAAATAAATTATACTTTAAATACTAAAATCCACGCTCATATATTTATTTAACTTTCATCACACCCATAGTTCCTTCGAAGAACACATTTGCATACGTGTAATGTATAGTTAGTAGTTACCTGTGTTCAAACGGATGCCGTCCGCTATAAAACGCCGGTGAAGGGCCTCTTCATTGATCCAAATAGTTTTAATGTACCCGTGTAGGCCGCGCCGGTGCCCGGTGGGTGCCGCGGGTCCCTCGGCCACGGCACATCAAATATGCATGAGTGCCGTCTTCCGCCAGTCGTCACTCCCCGACTCCCTGTCCGATCAACCGTATATAAAAATACTCCGTCTATTGTCTTCGGTACTGGAATGTTGTGTGCCTACAGCCCACTGCCCATGATGACGTCACTCGTCATGACGCTCGCCGATCGTAAACCGGTCAAACAAATCGTGGAGGATGCGTAAATTGTTCACGGAAATCTTCGGGCCTCTGCCTCGAAGCTTTTTCATATCAACGCCGCGCTTATATCGCGGTTTAGAATTAGGTGAATTAAAAAAAAACAAAGGTTATTTTATCTTATTTTCTTCGTTAACGTTTTAGATTATGACTTGCCGTCACTGTGAAGAATTATCACATCATAAAATCAGCGACAATTTCATCACCTGTTACGATAAATAACGATAATGTCAAAACAAAACGAGCGTGTTACTCGGAAATAATGGGTGCCTCATTCAAACGGTATCAGCGTAAAACGAAACGTCGGATATAAGCCATTAAGATTATAAATATAAACACAGAGGTGTATTTACGATGAAGTGTGCGTTTCCATGCGGCAACAGATAAGCGATGATCACGGAGCCACCCACATGACCAGTGACGTCAGAGCACTTTGCCTAACAGAAAGGCGTCCATAACTATTCTTCCCCTACGTATGTGAGAATATGCTATTTAATTAAGTGTTAAAGGATAATGTCCGATTTTACGCTGGTTATCTGGAAAACTGCGTACTCGGGGAAGCCCAAAGGTATTTTAATTGATAGGTTAACTCGGGGATTTTTGCGCACGCTTGAAATGTCCAAGATAGATTTTACTCTTAGACAAAAAACCTAAAACATGATTAGGTCTGTGTATTGAAACAGAAAGGTTATGTGCTATAGTGATAGTTATTTTAAAAAAAGACAATATTTTTCACTGGTGGTAGGTCCCTCATTATGTAAGAGGCCGTCTGGGTGGGTACCACCGCAATGTCTATTTCTACCGCCAAGCAACAGTGCATGCACTGTTGTGTGTCGGTTTGAAGGACATTGTAGCCAGTATAACTACTGGACATAATGAGACTTAACATCTTATGTCTCAGGATGACGAGCGCAGTGGAATGCCACACAGTACTTTGTAAGACAAGTTGCTGGATGGTGTTGCTACTGTTTATGGGTGGTCGTATCGCTTACCATCAGGCGAACGGCATGCTCGTCTCGTCATTATACGCTATAAAAAAAAAAAAAAAAAAAAAAGAATTTCAGATACGACTTGTAAAGAGTACTAAGAAATAGATAAGTAATAGGGAATTTCAGCAAAAGTGAAATACTTTTTGTCATAGTTGTAAACATGAACAGACGCGCCACGGGCACATTCACGCGTCACATCGCCGTAATATTGATTGATTGATCCGGCGTACGCTTGTTTATTGAACGGATCAGGTAAAATTGAATCGGTTGCCGTCAAAGCGTCGAGTTTATTGTGACAACGTCGAGTCCGGACTCCGGAGGGTCTCTTTATTATTCATTCGTCGTTTAAATCCAAATGGTGGTACACGATGGTTGTCAGGGCCGCCCGACGCTTCCCTTTGGTAAATAGCATTTCGCAAATACCGTATTTTAATGTCCCAACTAGGGCCTTGTGTATGGATGGATAACATACAAAGGCTCATGAACTAAATTGGATATGGTTAAATAGTAGCTAATATTTGCTTTGTCCGAGTTAACATTAGACAGTTTGCTTTTCATACTGTAGCGATAAATCTTTTCTACAATATGTGTATAAGCATATTCTGTCGAGTCTTCGGTCCGTCGGAATAAGGGTAAGACCCAAGAGACTTAGGACAAAGTACAGGAACTTTCTACTTTGCTCATGCACTATTAGCGTTCTTAAAATTTCCTGGTATCGTTCATAGGTTTTTTTGCATTTTCACAGCCGTGGGAGTTTAACCCGTCAACGCCCGCTAATATATAGATATATACGTGGTTGCCCTATACACCCGGACGCCGGCGTCCGCCGTGGGCGTTGACGAGTCAAACCTAATGTAATATACGAATAATTACTCTTATAAATCATACCAATAAAACAATAACCACATTTTTAACACCGCCATCTGTTTTTTATGAATTGAAACAAGACTTGTTACCATAAAACTGACACTTTTAAATGACAAACGAGTCGTTTTTATAATCGTTATTTACAAGCGTTTTCATACCTAAAATTAAATTTGTTTACAATAATGCCCCATTTTTGTTCGTCTCGATTTAGATAATCAGTGTATTATGATGTACTTTTAGATAACATTGTTCGCCATCTGTCAGTGTATTGTTCCAGTACTTGAAGTAAATTCATTCGTTTTTTTTTATTGCATCGAATGACGAGACGAGCATGCCGTTCACTTGATGTTAAGCGATACGACCACTCATAAACAGTAGCAACACCATCCAGCACTTTGACTTACAAAGTACTGTGTGGCATTCCCCTGCGCTCGTGAGACATAAGCTGTTAAGTCTCATTATGTCCAGTAGTTATACTGGCTACAATGTCCTTCAAACTGAAACACAACAGTGCATGCACACTACTGCTTGGCGGTAGAAATAGACATTGCGGTGGTACCCACCCAGACGGACTCTTACATATGAGATACCTACCACCAGTAAAATGTCTTACTTTAAACGTGTTTTTAGATTTGGCTCAGTTTGGTTCGCTTTGTTTTTCTGAGTTTCGGTGAATCCTCATACTTGGTATTTCGTTTTATTTACATGCTTTTGTGTAGGTGTTTTCAATCCGAAAAACACATGATGAATTTCTGAATTGGAATTCGTGTGTCATAGGATAGCTCCATTTTCACGTAGAATACGAGATGGAAATTGGAAATATATTTGATTTGGAATCTATTGAAATATAGGTATACAGGTAAGCATAGATATAGGCACAATGTTCTGGATTGATGTTAAGAATACTTACTTTCTTATCCCGAAAAGTAGATTTATTTTTCAGTGGCAGTTTATTCCTTTGAAGGACCTACACACGGGCGAAGCCGCGAACACCACCATGTACAGTCATCAGCATAAGTATCTAAACAAAATCAAACTTTCAAATGGCCTATATATACGCGTTAAGTTAAACTGAAACATTTTTTTTCTTCGTTTGAGTAAATCTCTTTTATTTTATTTTTGTGGAGATAAAAAAAGATTAGTAAGAACACAAAAGTATGTAGGTAATTTGAAATTTTGAATTTGTTCAGCTACTTATGCTGCTGACTGTACATAATATTTCGCTGGCCAACGATAGATGTCTAGTAGACATTGTCTGCAAATGGAATTGCTGCCATGAATGTCATTATTTTCACCTACGCCATATTCGTTAAGGCAAAACCTTTTCAATTGTCTCTATTGTGTATGTATTTGATTGTTTCTGATAAAGGCATTATTTGATAAGAGTACTATTTGATTACATTTATTCTTTCCCGAACCTAGCACGGTAAAATGTATACGTTATGTTAGTGTCTACTTTTATTCAGATAATAATATACGTTTAACACAGTGTTTTAAACCTTTTAGCCTTTAGGAGTTCAATTGTCATGCAGTCAGCTTGTTTATTCGCTTTCGCGCTCTCTGTGCGTTTTCAGCGAACATTTTTGCTATGTAAAAATTCACGGTCAGTTCGTTAGTATTAAAAACACATGGAAGAACCTATTAATATATTCTTACCAGAACTTCCCATACTATAGTACTGGCATATGATGGCAGTTTTGACGTTTGTCCGCTCATCAAGTTTCGTATTAATTCATAACTACGTTGAAGAAGCTTATTGCTGTACATTGTTGTCAATAGGGACGTGCAGTCAAATTTAAAAAAATAAATTTAATATCATCGTCACGTATAGGAGCCCTGGCTTGTATATTTTTTTCGATAATGGCGAGTTTTCACTTCACAATTTTAATCTAACACATCGGCCATCATAGCTTGCTGGTACAAAAAAATATTACATTAACCCGACGACATAGACTCATACATTTTGTGGTATAAAAAAGTTTGTTATTTGTATTAACTTTGTGTTGGTTTTACGCTCAAGTTTATCTAAAAGCGTTCTCTGTTCGTTTGTTATCTTTATCTTTGGAAGCAAGATAGGCTAATGTGGCATTCATCGCTTTTGTGATAATGCAGACATGGGAATTTCGTTTGGATTACGTAATAATGTTTGTTGTTAACATGTCTTCAAATCTCTAGGTGGTAAGCCTTATATTATGCTGTATTAGATCTTCTATGTTCTTTTCTATTTCTGTCAATCTGTATTGGACTATCGGTATAGTTTGATGCTTTTTCATATTTCTGACAATGAGGTTAAATCTATCTATTATATATAATATCATTGATTTCTGAACTCCGGATTGAAACTTTTCAACAATGTGGACCCCAAGAGGGTATTTTCCTATGTTCGATTTTGTACATTATTTTATATGTTACAGCAAAGAGAAGGAAAAAGAAGTCCTTCTATGAAAAAATCATAAGAAATGAGGCAGTAATTTATATTTCAAATATTACAATGTGCAGGAGTGGGTGCGTAGTGATGATATCGCCCCATCTCATTCTTTCGCACGCATCGTTATTCCTGATGACGTCAAGTGTGCGTATTGCGCCTCTTTTCTCGTTTCTTGACAGTTACCCCTTCTACCGAAATTCAAATTCTTGTAACTTGTTGGTTTTTTATCGGAGTTTAATCAATCTTTCTGTGTTAGGTTTTATATGAGGTAAATATCTGATAAACGTAAAGAACAAAAATGAGTCAAACATTCTATTCCGTATTACAGGTTTACAAAGTATGTATAAACTATATTATAAATTGGTTATACAATGACACCCGGCAAGATGTAATAGTTCTAAGGTGTACAAAAAGGCAAACGACGTTGGGTTTCGATGGCTCGGTGTGGGTTCAAATAAATGAAACGTCAGTCTTACGGTAATAGTGGACTGTATTGTTTTTAGAAGTAGACACGACAATGCGGGTGCCAATAATTTTTTGGCCAGCCTTTTTGTACACCTTAGAACTATGTATTACATGTAGCTATATACAATGGTACGTATTATTACGCGGATAGATTCAGTTTTATTAGGTCAATGCGAGTATTAAATATGAACACGCATGTTTGCGAGAGCGAGTCGTCCGTAACTATGTTTGTCTAAACATAGCGTTTACGATTGGTTTGCGTTTCTAATATCACATTACCATTGATTATACGGTTTAGATACCGCGTTGCCATAGAAATGAATGAGAAAATGAAAAGCAGGAAGTATCCGAGGCTGGGACGTTATGGTTACATAGTACATGTATTAAAAACTTCTAATGAAAAATAATTTTAAATTAGGATTAATATTTAATAACCCGTCAACGCCCGCTTATACTTATTACTACTATTAACTAGCTATTAACAATTATATATAGCATAAGCTAATTTCCTTATAGATATAAATGGACACCGGTGTCCACCGCGGGCGTTGAGGAAATGTGGATTATTTGATGCACCATGTACTTTTCTATTAAAATCTCTTCCAGGAATAATAGACTACACTTCTACTAAAATATACCCTATTTAATGGTTGAAATCCAAAAGCTAAGCTAAGTTAGTTTAGCTTAGCTCGCATAGCTGAGATATTTTTCATACTTGTATGACCGCAAGCTACATATCTTGCGGTCATATATGTAATGCTATCAGCCCTAAATAATATACTGCCCACCGCTAAGCACGGGCCTCCTCTACTACTGAGAGGGGTTAGGCCTTAGGCCTCCACGTTGGCCTAGTGCGGGTTGGCAGACTTCACACACCCTCGTTATTTTTATGGAGAATTCTTAGGTATGTAGGTTTCCTTAAGATGTTTTCCACACGTAACTTCGAAAAAACACGAGGTGTGCCTTTGGTTTTGAACCTGCGGACATTGTCTCGGCAGAACGTTCCATTTCCAACTAGGCTATCGTCCACTCTAGCTAATAAGCTATGTAAAGATATGTTTAATTTTCTCATTTTTGCAACCCGCAAATACTTTGTCTCTCAGTATACCAAACATCTAAATAGTAGAAAGTCAATTAATCGTTAATTGTTACCGGCTAATTCCCTTTCCGCCCCCGATCCATCTGTAAACAAACAAAGATAATTACGTTTGATAGTTTCGCAGTGTATGCGCATTTTATGAGTGCGCGTTACTGCCCAAACTCTTTTTACGAGCGAGTCGCCTTTGATGTTAGAAACGCATGCGACTGTGACTTATCGTTTATTACTCTGTCTGTTCATCTTTAGCCTATTTTTTAGCAATATACTCTTCTGACGCCTACTTTTGTATGTAGAGATGATGGACTTTCCGTTTGTTTCGGTTAGAGACAGAGGAAAGAAAGAATCTTTTGATGTAGGGTTGCTTTTATCCAATTATGTGATAGGGACAAACCTGTCGCCATATTTGATATCGTAATATTGAGTTACACAGAATGAGGTGTACTTTTCGAATAGAAATTAATTAACTGGAGATCGATTGCAAGAATTAATCATATAAACCTAGAAGTACATTGAGCTACTAATGGTTGTGCATTAAAGACTAAATTATAATGACTTTTACCGTTTATAACTGTTGCTTGGTGGCAAACATCAACAAAGCTGCGCTATCTATGCGGACAAACTCGGGTACGCCAAACCATCTTTCATGATCTTTTCGTAAGCTATATTTATATTGTAATATTATGTTATTCTTACATGTGAAAGCTGATGTATTTGAAGTGCACTCTTATATCGATTTATCAACTATTTTTAGGTATACGATTAGATAAACTCAATTCCTTCGCGAAACAAACAGGCAAGTTTTGAATCACTTGCATTTTGCACGACTAATATTTCGTGTGATTATTGATTAGTAACTTTTGCTCGCGGTTCCGCCCGCGTTAAAAAGTTTTTCCGGGATAAAAGTCCCGCTTTATATTTTCTCGGGATAAAAAGTGTTAATCCAGCATATGATCTACCCGTGTGCCAAATTTCATCTAAATCAGTTCAGTAGTTTTTGCGTGAAAAAGTAACAAACAAAAATGCATACATTCTTACAAACTTTCGCGTTTATAATATTAGTATAAGCTCACGAATCACGAGCCTGCGTGTTTTCCTAAACTATTCCTCGTTACCTAATAATGAAATTAAAATATCAGATTATAATTTACTAACTATTGCTCGAGGCTGCACTCGCGTGAGAGTTTTTCCTGGATAAAGGTCGGGCTATATATTTTCTCGGGATAAAAAGTAGCCTTAAACCTTCTCAGGGTCTCAAATTATCGCTATACCAAATTTCATTGAAATCCGTTGGTAATTTTTGAGTTTATCGCGTATAGAGTCGACGGGCTACCTTGTTTTATACTATGTAAGGAATGAAGGATGTTACCTACGAACAGTATAGCTATTGTTAAAGGTTGATTGGAATATACATATTATTTTATTACCTTTTACAAAAATTAAAATCGCCTACATACAAACTTTATTACCTCTATATTATAATTGTAAAACCCATACGCCATAATAAAACGAATAGGTACCTTTTGCGAACACGCACCACCACGCTTGTTTCCCTAAAAGAGTAAAAAGGTGCAATAAATGTCCGTTGCAACAATATGTTATGTAGGTATTTTCGTCACGCAATGTGGCAGGATCGAACCTATTGACCTTTGAGTATTTAACCAACTATTGACATTTTAGCCAACCCAAACGGATATTCGTATCATAGCAACGGACTTGTAGTGCAGGGACACGTACATGAAGAACTAGTCGAACGAACTTTTTGATGAAACATGAATTATGTGAAAGTATTTTTTATAAATAAATAATATTTAGTTTAGTGGGTAAATATTATTCAAAACAAATATTTCAAGGCATTTTACAAATTTTAACAGGTTTCCGAGAAATTCATAGTATGTAAAAAAAATGTGTTTGGAATGCTCTAATAAAATGGATATATGAGAATCGCTAGTAAAGATGAGAATGCTCTAATAAAATGGATTATGTCATTCGCGTTGAAAACCAAGCGAAAACCTCGCAGAAATGTTTGCGCAATGAAAATCGAATTCGTTTACAATTCACGGTTGGAAGACTGTTATTTAATTACTGGCCGAGAGCCGTGTGCCTGGTTAAATGAACCCATTTAAAGAATTATTTTCAAAAACCTTTCATTAAATGCCTTTAAAAAAAAGCGATGGGCAATCGTTATAGCATCGATAGAATCACTATGATGGCTTATAAAATGATCGTCGGTGTTTCGTCCATATCAGACACGATGCTGAATGCTGAATACAATTTCTGACTATTTTTATATTCATCATTCCATCCAACCAGCAAAAGTAATATGAACAGACTGGCATAATTGTTTCGACTGACGAGTGATTATCATCTCAATCGATACTCTGTCCGGACTCTCCTCATAAGGTGCACAGGTGTCACTTTCCCGCATATAATAAAAATAATAACACATTCTTATATTAGACAGCAAGAAATACCAATAGGTAAATACGTTCTAATGTTACTTTTATTAGTGTTCTCGGAGACTGACTGCAGTTATGATGGGCGGAGCGTGGACGATGAGTTTGAATATATTTTGTGTTAAGAGGATCCCTGTAGCAAAACGGCATTGTGATGTTGTTTTTAGAAGCTATCTGTTCGAAATTTATATCACATATAGAAAAAGAAATTACATATTTCTGCAATATGTTATCTTTAGTTTGGTAGTTTTAGATTTTTTATAATGTGGATATTGTTTCGTTAGTTTACAGTGAAAACCACTCAAATTGATGATTTCGTTCTTCTCCTCCCAAAGTACACAATAATGTAATTTGCAACCAACACTTAGATAGGCAATATAATGAGGAACATTTTGGTAGGTTAAAATTTTCAAGAAGACCTATAATTGATTTTTTAATTAAATTATTCGTAAATTTTAAGCCCGTAAATCGTGCGCTGAAATGTATGGAACGAATGATCAAGGCCGTTTGGTCGGTGGGGGGCCCTTAATATATGTTTTAACATGATTGATCGAGTGTACACTGTACAGTGTACACACGTTAAGTAAGTTCATGTTAAGCTTGAGATATACAAAATATTATGTGGTTGATTTTGTTTTACTATTATGTACTACGCTTTTTTTAGTGATCTATTACACTTGTGAATTTTATTAAATCTTTAGCGTAACCTTTATCACATTAATTAATTAGTAATTTAAATTAACAAAATACTTGAAATACTGTCCTTAATATCAGTAAATATTATCATTCTTTAAACCTATCTTTTTACTCATGTTCTGTAACTTCTTCGTGAGTTCCGATAATATACTAGGTTAAAATAAATATCGTATATTTATTAAGGCATCGAAAGACTTCAAATTGTTATTCTAGACCCTCATATAAACTATATACTAATAACATTGCCGAAATGTTTTTTATTCATTAGGCCCGATATTTTCTCATAGCATAGGTACTTCGCAGAGAAACTTTACGATGATATGATACGATGTTTTCGGTGAAGTTATTTCAACTAACATTTTTATTGGATCAGAGTACATATGTACAAATAAACTCGTAAATCGTAGGTAACCCGCGCGCCCCAATTCGAGACAATTCAATTTGTTCTCTGCGTACAAATCTGATCTAACGTTCGGGGTATAACTGTTATTATAAATTAAACAAACTGTACGTTTTCTACTATGTTGTTCTGACTTTATTACTTCATATTTCGTATGCTTATCTTTCTTATATTTATCTGCATTATATCATACTAGCTTTTGGCCGCGGCTTCACCGCATTAAAGAGTTTTTCCTGTATACAGTCACTTTATATACAAACTATATATTTTTAACAGTATCCGTTATAATTGCAAGTACCAGACGACAATAAACTGATACAGATCGAGAGAGCTTGTAATATGGTCGGGCAGCAACACTTTGGTACAAAACGCCTTTCCGTCCAGTATAAGTAGATGCCCGACTTTTGTCAGAAAGCCACTCGCAGTCACAATAGAACATATAAATTATTTCTCTACTATATTATGCATGTATTATACCTACATATAAAACATCCTCTTGAATCACTCGTATCTATTAAAAAAAACGCATTAAGATCCGGTGCGTAGTTTTAAAGATCTAAGCATACACGACTTTGTTTTATACTATGTTAAGATTCCCAGTGAAGTTGGTGTTGCGGCGCTCAGATGATGTTTTTTTAAATGACACCAATGATTGGGCTTTTTCAAATAATCTATACTTAATCTATACTAATATTATAAAGCTGAAGAGTTTGTTTGTTTGAACGCGCTAATCTCAGGAACTGGACCGATTTTGAAAATTCTTTCACTAATAGGAAGCTACATTACTCTTGAGTGCTATAGGCTACTTTTTATCCCGGAAAAACTTTTCCACGCGGGCGGAGCCGCGCGCAATGCTAGTATAATATAAAAGAACACATGCACATTCTCAGTGGTCTCGGACTCAGAATAGACAAAAAATACGTTGCCATAAACAACAGAAAAAAAGAACACACTCGCTTTATGACAAAACCACAAACATAAGGGTTGCTAGTTTTTTAACATTTATTTTAATTTAATACTCCCAACAGTTGGTAAAAGTATACTGGTGGTAGGTCTCTCATTATGTAAGAGGCCGTCTGGGTGGGTACCACCGCAATGTCTATTTCTACCGCCAAGCAACAGTGCATGCACTGTTGTGTTTTGGTTTGAAGGACATTGTAGCCAGTATAACTACTGGACATAATGAGACTTAACATCTTATGTCTCAGGATGACGAGCGCAGTGGAATGCCACACAGTACTTTGTAAGTCAAGGTGCTGGATGGTGTTACTACTGTTTATGGGTGGTCGTATCGCTTACCATCAGGCGAACGGCATGCTCGTCTCGTCATTCTATGCTATAAAAAAAAAAGCTATTTGTTCCAACATACTACGAGGATTGTCTGGTGTGACTCGTTTGAAATCGGAACGAGTTTATTATCTGTTTTCGGGCTTCAGGAGTTGTATAAGATATTAGATCGGTAAATATTGGACATAACTCAATTTTAAACTTGAGTGTTCAATTTCGGTAGTAAATAATGACTTTGGCCATTAATCTCGACGTAAATCAGTCTTTCGTAAATTTCGAGACGGGCTTATAGCCTGTCTTATATATCCTCCTAAAAATTTATGAGAATAAGCTTCAGTGCGGTGTTTTGGCGATAATGTTATTGAACTGTTTAGTACAGGTCGATGTATTGATCGTTAGAAAATTCCAGAAGAGCCAAATGGAAATTGTACCTGTGCATGTGGTGTTGGCTAGGCATTGGAACGTGTATTGTGTATTTTGTATGAGTATTGACTATAGTGTTCTCCTTCTCACCTGTATATGTCTTATTTTACTTACTTAATCTATATCTATAAAAATCTTCCGAAACGGCAGAACCGATTTTGATAAAATTTTATATTCACAATTGGTAGGTCTGAGTATAGGTTGTTATCTATTTTTCATCCTCCTAAGTGATAAGGGTGACCCATACCAAATTTTTTTTTTCGTTTTTCGGACAGATTTAAAAAAAAATATGATGGGTCATTAAAAATATATACAACCCTAAATTTTCTACCTTTTTCCATCATCCCCTATTTTTGAATAGCGACGTTAGTAATTTAATAACTTTTATCTCCGGTCGGTAACTGATCAATTCATCCTCATTTTTTTCTACTAAAATAATCTATAAAAGGAATTTATATGGTAAAACAACGTTTGCCGGGTCTTCTAGTAATATTATAAATGCGAAAGTTTCTGAAAATGTTTGGATGTTTGTCAGAAGTAAACGCAAAAACAGCTAAACGGATTTGGGTGCAATTTGGCAAACTGACAAACCATGCCTTGGATTAACACATAGGCTATGTTTTATCCCAGTAATTCACTACCGTGGAAAATAAATGAATATTTCATCTGATTTTTCAAATATATGGCGCTGGTGTCGTACACATGACTGGCTGCGACTTGAGCCAAGAGCGTATCACTCACGTATGAAACACAGAGCTATTGAAGTCAAATTAGTGTTTAACGTACCATCTATACTCAGAATGGCGTGTGCTTCAACATAGGTATGTTGAAGTTAATGACGGCATTTTAATTTTGTCTTTTGACATTTCTGTATTTAGCTGTATCCATGGAATTATTATTTTTATGTAGAAGACATTACGTGATATTTTGTACAACGCTGTGCTTTTAGTAAAGGACTGTAATTCATTGAAAAAAAAAATTGTCTCAGCCATTGATGTATTAAAAAACCCTACACCAATGGTCTCAGCGTACAATTTGGCAACCTTTTACTGATAAACGCAATTTTTACAGTTCTTACAATTTTCAGGAAAAACTACCTTTGTGTGTCGTCATGGATGTCACTAAGCAGCTTAACCTGATTTAATTTATATTCCGACAAATAAAGTTTCCTTATCATCAGGTTTTCCGAACCTCGATCAATCCTCATTACATCAGTCAAACATTATAATAAGCTCAGAAATAGTTTTCTTCCTGTAGCTCTTTCTCTACACGCGCGACAAAGATAGAAATAAGATTTTATAGCTCAGTATACATCACCCCATCATAATATATGGCACATTTGACGTCAGTAAGTCGTTTAATGCCCTAAGGCGATCCCGTTGTTTTACAACCTAATATAACTCGGTGCGCTTTGTAAGCAAATTATAGAAATCTTCGTGCTTGCCTTATCGCTGTTATATTTGTGTTGGTTTTGAAACGGGAGCTGTTTTTTTTTATTGCATTGATTGACGAGACGAGCATGCCGTTCGCCTGATGGTAAGCGATACGACCACCCATAAACAATAGCAACACCATCCAGCACCTTGAGTTACAAAGTACTGTGTGGCATTCCATTGCGCTCGGCATCCTGAGACATAAGATGAGATGTTACTATGAGGATGTGCGATGGTTAAAGCCCTTGTAAGTAAGGGCTTTAACCATCGTGTTTTAGATTTCATATTTTGGCACAAAATAAGATTCTAAGGTCAAAGCAGTGGGGTCGTCGAGCTGAAGAATAGAGCCAAGCCTGCTTTACATATTATGCTACATGAGTGACACTCAAAACTACGAAACAGTAAAAATCCGATTGAATCGTTGTAATGTTTTTATTTCCGAAGCAGTATATTATTTGTATTACAATGCTTTTAAGGGCGCGCCGGATGCTTGCTGGTCTTTCTTTATTCACAAATCACAGTATGAAGCGCTTTGCGGGCGCGCAGCTCTCACGCATTCAGTTTGCCTTTTAATACCATTTGTTATTTAAAAGCTACTTTTTATGATGACAAACGATAACATTAGCGGAGTTCTCGCGCGTGCGAAACGCACTATTAATTAGTGCGTTTCGCACGCCGTTTTACGTACTACGCGAACCTTTCGCAACAAAAGCATTCATCGTATGTGTGTGTATGTGTACGCACCCTAACACCATTTCTAATGAAATTATTGACAAAGTCTTGCTAATCATCATGATTGTACGTTAATTGCAAAACATAAACACAACTTAGTTGCGTCCCAGTGCACACACTTGACGTCGCATCTCCGCTGCCAACTATGATGGCGTCACCTGGCTCTTGAATAAACATTCTTCGAGCAATGACGACTTGACACGATCGTTTGCATATATTAAGCATTAGAAAATTTACGTCAATGACCATTCATTTAAAATGGATGTCCTTATGTAGGCATGAACTTGGCACTGTTATTGCGAACTTATATTAAAGATTTATACAATATAGGCTCATGCATCTATCTGGTGTGGGATAGACAGCACGCATACTTGGCCGAGTTAATATTAATATTATAAGTCTCATGAGTCATGATGTATTAGGGTGCGAGTCTATCTCCAATTGGGCGCAAATTCCAATATAGTTTTTTAAGTTTCGATCTTAAGTGTAGAGATATGATGTATGTTCGCATCCGATCTATTTCAGTCGAGTGAGGAGATGCGGCTTAGCTGTTTGATTAATCGCTACTGCTGTTTATTCTGAGTGTTGATTTTAGTACAAGTACTTTGATGCTATTTATGTTCACTAAATAGTTTTGATCGCGCATCGAGGCGTTTACACTTCTCCTTTTAGGTGGTTTAAACTTTGTATATCGTAGAATAGAATTTAACCTACGTCAACGTTTCTGGGAGCCAGATCTCACAGATTTCCTTTGAAATCGACTGGCTACTTGGACACTAGATTCTTTCTAACTCAATCGACAGAATCAGGCCAAGCGCAGTTTGATTCCATACAGTTTCATTCAAATTTCGAGATGTTGCTACTATTTGTAGACAGATGGTTAACCGACCACGAAAAAAAGCATAAAAGAAATGCGGTGCCTTCGTTAAATGTGAATGACCCAAACAAGGAAGGAGTCTGTTAAATTGTCCATAACCAGTTGAAACGGTTCAACGAATAAGGTAAAACTAGTGGTGTGTGCGTCTTGTGACGCCGTTGTCAGTAATGGCCGACCTGTACCGTTTCGGTGCTTGAATCGAGTATTTTTAGGTTTTATTTTGTAATATTAAAGCAGGCCGCTTTAGGACCGTCTGGAAATCTTTAGGAGTGGCCTATATTCAACAGCGGACTTCATGTCGCCGATAATGATGATGATAAATGCGAAAGTATGGTTGGTGTTTTGTCTCTAATCCCTATGACACTTTATTTAGGGCGTATAATCTTACAAAATAGGTCACGTCGGATTGCCATCTAACTGGACGGCGGACTATGAGAGCAAAGGAACAGAGAGTGCACCTGTGTATTTATTATTAAACTAGCTTTTGCGCGCGGATCCGCCCGCGTGGAATAGTTTTCCGGGATAAAAACTAGCCTATAGCACTCAGGAGTAATGTAGCTTCCTATTAGTGAAAGAATTTTCAAAATCGGTCCAGTAGTTCCTGAGATTAGCGCGTTCAAACAAACAAACAAACTCTTCAGCTTTATAATATTAGTATAGATATGCGTAACTGACTGATCTCTGTTGTGATTGGCCGCCATGGCCGAAATTCGGCTACGAGGGATTATATTATTTTGTAACAAGTTAGTTGTCAATTACATCAGTTTCCATTCAGGTGTTCATTGTAACATCTGGCTGCATCAGTTATAAAATTATAAATAATAGATATTAATTAAATTGAAACACAGGAACGTAATTAACATAATTAAACCTATTTAAAAAATAGACTAATTACTTAATAAATGATTTGAATTGAATTGAATTTGACTTAGGACTTCAAATTCTTTACGTAATAGATTATTCCATTCGAACAACTCAGAAGCTAATTTACGTAAAACTCATTAAACCAAGATGGTACTGGCAGCAGACTTAAAATACAAAATACTCGCATAATTTAATTATGTTTATAATTAATTCATTGATGTGTATATAATAATTTGAATGTAGTTAAAATTCTAGACGACCATTCGCTCGTCAATCTTTTGTCAGAGAAAAGGTGATGCAGATAGATGTATATGGGTTCCGTACTGGTTATGGAATATTACGTAATCACTGTCCGGAATATTCACAGTTTTGGTGCGAATCCCTATATTGTACTTCTACTTGGTTTGTCTAAACAAACCTGCCATGAAGAATAATGATTATTATTTCAAAATTCAGATAACAAGACAAGTGACCGTAATTTAATTAAGGTAACTTACAAATCTAGCACACTTGAAAGTCTGTTCCTGATATAAGTAACACGGGACCCGTCCATTTCGAAACCAATATTGTATATAAGTGTATTAATCTAAACGCCCTCCTTGTTCCCTTGTTTTTCTTAATTATTTTTTTTAATAATATTTGTCAAAATACGATTATTGTTTACTCAGAATAATAACTTAAGCTATCGTTGAGGCCAGGCGCGTATTGCCTGTCAACGCGGGCGAGAATTTTTCTTGCCGTTGCGAGTGTTCAGACGAGGCAACTTTTCTAGCTCCTTTCAAGAATCGCATGGCCGCGTCAAGGAAATTTCTCAATTTAAACGAGGCTTTATAGTCTATACGACATTAATCTAGAAACATAATCAGGTTTGTAGTTGTATACCTTATTCCTAAAGCTGCTAGATTATAATCTAGATATAATAAAGTGAGCTGAGATCTCCAGGCTCATACCGCTATAATAATTTGTATTAAAATCAGTGACATTATTGGCCTCTACGTTTTAATAAAGAAATAACAGTAGTTCGCGAGAACTGCAGAGTCCCATGGGGCTAAATAAAGAAAAAATATTTTCATCAGCGCAGTAAGTTAATTAAAAGCTCGTTGCAAGCCCGCGGCTATAAATTCTTGTGGAATAGCTACGGTCCGTGTGGAGCCAGAATTAGTGCTGCGTAGGGCCCTTGTCTTATAAAAAGTACAGTTGATGTCAATTAGACTACTAATAAGGGAACACACTAGTAAGTAACACATTTACACTAGTAAGGGAACTGAACTTTGGTATCTCATACTATGATAAATAAAGAGGTTTGATCATATAAATGTATTGTACTTTATACTCCTGATCCCGCTTATGATTTCATATTTTCATTGCATTCTTTATCATTGCGACATATAACTATTAATTCGATACAGGAGCTCAAATAATTGCCAATATAAAAAAAATATGAAAATCACAGCAGCAACATTTTCTATTTATAGCATAAAAACGGCAGTGAGATAATAAGCAGGTTTAATCAACGTCAGGTGCTTGTCACGAATGTCTAATTGGTACACAGTTTTATTCATTAAACACTCAATTACGAGCACCGAACAGCCCTCGCGCGCGTAATGGATACACTGGCGACCATAAAAAGCGGAACCTTGACACAACCACGCGCAACTGTCTCATTAGCGCCATATGTCTTTACCTCACGCATTATTTGCACTATATATGAACTGTAAGAACTTGTAATAAAACTCATAAAACGCATTTTTGACCTGTTTGGTTGTTGATTATAATTTGAATAAGTCTACGATCACGGAAGCATGAAGAATTACCATTTGACGCATGAATAAACGACTTGAAAATGTTCTTACGTCGAATTGAAAAGCTTCGTTTTAATAACCTTTTTGTTTGCTTTCAGATTTTTTTGTTTTTGCCAACTGTATAACGTAATAACAATTTGCTAATAACTCGACTTGAACATAAAATGCATAGTAAATATTAGTTTGTACTGTTCAAAGCGGATGCACTTTTTATGATGTTTAAAAGTAGAGCAAACAAATTTAACCAAAGTTCGCTTGTAATTTAATTTAAGCGATTGAAGCTTTGCATATCAGACTTTTATTAACAGGATGTTTGGTGCCTGACTTTGTTAAAGGATTACTTTTATACAAAAACTAAATTAATTGAAAGTAATTATGCTTTGAAACTCGTGTTTCACAAATTGTATGTCATCCGTCTTGAACCGTCTTGAAAAGCTTAAATTAATTAAATAATTTATTTAACCGTAAAAATCTTTACGAACTTTAATTAATGAGTCTTAATTTCGGTGCAATTACGACCATTTAACTTCTCACCTTCCTTACAAAAATAAAACTCGAGTCATCAGAATTTGTATGAGACTGACCGTTCTTGATGATGCATGCTTACGACAGTATTGTTCTGTTTAAATTGCGGTCAATCGAATATTGCTTAATTGTAATAACAATGAACTAATTGAATGGTGGTATATAATTTAAGCTTGTAGTTTAAACAACGTTTCGTTTTTATTTAATTTAGATTGTTAAAATATTCGGAAAATCTGGAGGCTATATTTTTTGGCCTATACTAGATTGTTAGATCATTGAAGCTGGCAGAAAGCGTGGAGCAGTCCCTATTTCCTTTTAAGTTATAATATTTATGCAAAAGTGTATTTAAATATTTGTCATTTATGAATTGTTTTTCGCAGAAAGTGGGCAACTCAAATTAAATTGGCATGAGTTTTGGCAACGAGGTAGTTTACCGGGGCCGAACGTGATATAGACCAGATAACTTTTAGAAAATTGTTGTTCTATGTATATCATCTGTGAGATTTTTCTCTAACGCAGTCCGAACCACAAGCAAAAGCCATTGCATTAAATATATTTAGACATTAAAGTTTTACACAGACAAAACGCGGGTACAATTACGTACTGTTATGTGAGACAGGCCCCCGATAGCAATAATCGCACGCTCATATCGGGCATACGTGCGTGTAAATACCGCCTTATCGCGCTGATAAGCGTAGATATACCTCACGCTGTGTGTGCGTAAGTGGGACACGTGCCCCGGCGCGGCCGGCACTACGTTATTGATACCACATTCCCGGTTTACATAAACAAATGTGTAGAGTAGACTGGTGAGGTTTTATTTTATACAGGGTCATTTTTACATTGCATTACTAAATGAAACCACATATTCGTCTTTACCTCTTCTAACATCTTGCCAAAAATCGTCCATGAATAACGAATATTATTGCCAAAAATCCCGGTTGTAGTTTTCAAATTTTTTTATCATTTCGTAGTTTATTGCGAATATGGTGTGTGCGAAAGTGTATTTCTGAATGAAAGTATAATGTTGCCGCTGCGACGAATTATCTTATAGCAGTAGTAGTGGCGTAAGGTCGTGTAAACTTAGTTACTTTTTATTAATATTTATTTTGTTTGAAACTTACACTTTTTTATTTTACATCTATGGTTAAAATAACTTAATGGAAAGCGTTATTTTCGACGAGATAAGTATGTGATTTCATTTATTAACGCAATGTCAAAATGACCATGTATATTGAAGTTATACTTCTTTTGGCGCGTTAGGGAAAAATGATGAGAGTAAATTTTTACGATGCGCGCGCACACCGTCACGAAAAACCGACACCCTGAAGTTAGCTATAGTCAACATTTTAGTTTTGAACTTTGAACGTAGAATAAGGCGAAAGATAAAAAAATTAAAAAGATTTTTATCTTGATACGCCAAAGAAGTATAACTTCTAACGCGTGTACATAAGTACACACACACTTTTTTTTTTATCTCAACACATCATGAGTCCACACACGAAAAGTCTGCGTAAATTTTTTAAAAGTATATTCTTTCAAATTGCAAAAGGTCAGCGAGTACAAAGGCTTTAGTCTATCTTAAATCCAGCACTTAAAATAGGCACAGAAATCCTCGCATCGGACACTGTGAGATCTGATAATCCAATCAAATGGCATTGAGAGCGCGCGATAATGGCGAACATCCGCTCGACGTAACAGAAGGCTTATGTTCTGTAATGGGTCGGATATATGCTGATCCCGATAACAACTGATTGACTGATTAGATTCGTTTATCATAGGGTAGGGAATGGATCATAATTCGACGCAGTTAGGAATGTCGTCAGATGTATTGTGGCGGCCAAGAGAATACATTTTTAAAAGGGAAGCTCACTGTTATTTCTAGATCATTGTAGTAATCATTTACAGTATCTTATTAATTTATCAGTTTGCGAAGGTAAACGGGTTATAACAGTTCTACGGAATAAGGGCGTGAATACCACGGTTACCCTGTCTTGTAAAGGGTTACTAGCATAGGTCATCAGGAATGGTCCCCCTGGTGTTGTCCCACATGCGCCGAAAAGGTCTACGAAGCTTTTATTGCTACGCCGGCGTAGAGTTCGACAGTAACCTCGACATAGCCGCCCCCGTTCTCGTGGGATATACGGGTCTTGAAGCTATTTCCCCGCGAAATATGGATTGTAAACGAAAACAAGAATATCTAAGAAAATAACTTTTCATTTTAAAATAAGATATGGAACCTTCAAGTTGACCCCTCTCTTCCATTAAGGCATCCCGAGCGGTTATTCATAATGCTTTAATGTTGGGTTAAACGATGTTAGTGGTTCTGACCGGGATTTAATGACAGCCATTTGACAAAAGTGGAGAGCTCGGCTTAACGTGCTTTGATTATGTTGCTGAGTATGATTTTTACCTCGCTTATTCTCATAAAAAATAAAGCAATATTACTTTAGATGTAGGAAGAAGTGCAGCACGGGTTTTTGCAACATCCCATTTTTATAATTAATTCTTTAAATTTCAATGTATTTTTGAATTATATCAGACATTAACAAATATTATACTTATAAAGTGGCGCTTGCCACCCGTTTTTATTTGCCGTAGTATAATTCATATTTTATTATGTGTGTACTCGGTTTTATAAGATTCGTAATAATGTGTCACAGAATAATACCTCTATAGAAAACTTTTACAATGAATGCAAGAGTACAACTTACTAAAGCCACATTGTATTCAGGTAACAATTGACACAATAATATGTTGACTTTACTTGTGGCCGGGTCTGTTGAGTAACTCCTAAGCTTTTCTAAGGGCGGTATTAATAAATCAGCCTCAAGTTTGAGTTATGTACATCTCAAGTATTGATAGCTCAATACATTATGTCTACTTGAGATGTAACTCAAACTTGAGATTGATTTATTAATACCACCCTAAGTAACGTCTTTCCATACGGGTCCGCACAAAATTACGTGCGTAATGTGTCGCGTCATTTTGCGGTGATTTTTTATGTCGTTCGTCTGACCAGACAATTGCACATAAATGTACTTGTCATCCTGAGTCGATTATAAGTTTTATGATATTGAGTAATTCTAGTAGAAGCTGGAAATCCAGCTAAAATCGATAAAGCATTAGAAATGCTTTAACTACGACGTATTTTTTATTCCGTAACGATAACATTCGAGGCGCCAGGTAAAGTTTAAAATGCCCTCGTGAGATAAAGCGCTATACCACAGAATACTGAATAGTACTACGTAGCTGTACGCAAGTAGCGTGGAGTAACCCCTTTTAAGACATCAAGTGAAGGTTGAGCACAATTTGTAACGTGGGCGACGTGTGTCGCGCTCCTCTCAACAGGTGGCAACCGCTACTCCTCTATACATCGGTGGTTATCTATTGTACATACTAAACTGTTACGATATATTGCGTTCGATGTAAATCAAAATGAGCCTGCGTAGTAAATGTACGGACAGTTTATGTAAAAAGTTTTTAATATCGATCTTACGTATGCTCAATTTTGATTGGCGGTTGGATATCAGCTCGTATCCTATCACGTTAAGGGATGAATATAAGGATCTCTTCAGGAATCAAGGCCATAGGCGTGAGCTTTTTGTATGATCGTTGATAACATAGATAACAATGGTTTTCATGTTAATCTTGCTCTAATATGCGGCTCATTATAGAATTTTCCCATTTCTACAATACAATTCTCGTAACTTCAAGCAGATTAAATAAACTTAGAAAAGACGGAAACGTATTACGAACATTTTGCTAAATGATTTATGCTCAGCCTAGGGAATTGTTCATCCCAGACAAAATCCATCTTGAGAGCTCTCCGCACCGCGACCTACTTCTGCGTTTAATTTCATTTCAACAAGTTTAAATCCTTTATTGAACAAAACACTCGCTCTGAGTGGTGAAACAATAGCAGTCCGTCTAATTTATTTACAAATCGATTCTCAAATGCCGCCGTCGAATATAATTATTTATTGTAGTCATAATTCATGAAGGTTTGTTCATTTCGAGGTATTTTTTGTACCGATTGGAGATTTAGAGCTGTCACAATCTATATAAATGTTATTTTCGTGCCCTTTTTGTTTTGGTTCCATGGAATTCGCGTATTTGACAGATTTTTATTTTCCTACATTACAAAGTATACTAGATACTTTGATAAATTATAAACCTAGATAGAGTGACGCGCTGCAATGAAACTAAAACAAACAGGCCAACTTTTCTTAAGCTAGTATGCGTGACAGCTTTGTCATACGCTATCGCTGCATCATTCTGCGCCCATAATGATACCAGTTATTACATGGTTTCTATTGGGAGAAAATTATATCCATGAAAAACAACAAAAAATAATTCACTCGGACTCATTTAGTGGACAACTATTGGCCTCTATTATTTTCGACGCGTTTGAAACGTTCAGTGTCTATCTAGGTATATAATTAATCAAAGACTAGATAGTTGTTACTAATGGAAATAACTAAAGTACCAGACATGCAAGATTTTTGTTAATATAAAGTCATAATGTTTATAATTATATGGACACGTTGTCCACTTTCAAGTAAAGTAAAGAGGACTTGGGTGCTAGGATGTGTTTAATCTAAAGCAACCTCATTATCAGAATTCTAACAACCAAACTATTACTGGTAGGTCTCATATGTCTGGCCGTCTGGGTGGGTACCACCGCAATGTCTATTTCTACCGCCAAGCAGCAGTGTGCATGCACTGTTGTGTTTCGGTTTGAAGGACATTGTAGCCAGTGTAACTACTGTACATAATGAGACTTGACATCTTATGTCTCAGGATGACGAGCGCCGTGAATGCCTCAAGGTGCTGGATGGTGTTGCTACTGTTTATGGGTGGTCGTATCGATTACCATCAGGCGAACGGCATGCTCGTCTCGTCATTCAATGCCATAAAAAACTGCCAATAGATGAAATGTTGATTCAAAAGTTTTTAGACGAAAAATATTTCTGGTCTATTCTTAATCTATCCAATCAACTGAGTCTGTGCCCCGGGGCAGCTGTTAGCTCTATTATTTTATTAACAAAAAAATGTCTGAATAACATCGACATATAATTTAGAAATAATATTAAAAGTCAGCTCTTGTATACCAAATCTGTATATTAATTGCTGACTAACTTGCTAGTCAACAGTGTACTTGTAACTTCAAGTTGGCACTCGAGTCGGCGGAGGGCATTGGGTTGACGTGGCTCTAAATATAATATTTAGTTTTATAAAAGTGCCACTGATGGGCAGAGACATTACGAATCCTCTTGATAAGAAATATTTGGACTCACATTAAATGTGCGTGACTAATAAGAAGAGCTTTGTTCGCCACAATGTTGGCATCACGAAGGTATCTTGGGGATCTGTTATTTATTTATTTATTTTACGGTGTAGTTTGGCTCTGGAATTATGTTGGAGGATAGATGGATTTTAACCGCGTTTAATAATTCCTTCAGCAATATATGTCACGCGTAATATCTTTTGTTTTGTTCGCTTCCCACACCTTAGCGACAATAGGTGAGTATTCCCAGAGGGCGGAGGAGGGTAAACAAAAACGTCAATATACGTGCGACAAAATCCGATTTTATAAATGCGTACTGCATTGTCTACTCTCATAAAGAGGTAAAGTTTGTAAGTGAATTTCCGCATACTGGTCTTGACCAAATCCTGCCACTACTTAACATTTTTTTTTTTCGTAGTAGAACTATTGTGGGCAGCACCGGAACAAAACGGAGCTCTACTTAGTAGTATTATAGTACTATAGGGAATGCTTAAGCAATTATACATAGATACTGTATAGCACATTTTAATGGGTGCCGTAATGGATGATTTTTTACACGACGATGGCTACTGGCTGCGATAAAATAGTTAGAACTTTTTAGCAGAACGTCACATAATACCAAAACGTAAACGCGATCCGAGATGCCGGAAACAGATACGGCTTGTCTGGCATGTGTACAAGTGGCCCGGGGGACCGCGCCGAGCGTATTGTATGTATATTACACTATAGGGTTACCATAATATCGATACGCACGTGGCATTGATAATGAGGCGTCGATACCTCACTTTGTATTCCGTATTTGCGTATACGATAAAGAATTTAATTTTAAAAGAAAGAAAGAAGGTAAAGAAATAGGTTCGAAATTTTCGCAAAATATTTATTGATATAATTATTGGCCAATTCTCATACTCAATACTAAGCAGTATTAAGTTCTTGTATTCTGTGTCATCAACACTCATCTATAAACTTTTTGAGCATCGACCCCCAAATAAGCAATCGCTATCGATACTTCCGTAGGGCCGATCGAAGCCCTATTTATAAGCATTCAGCGGCATTGGTCCACTCATGAATTATGCAGCGGCGGCTTGCAATCAGCGGCCGGCCCGACAAATTACTGCACGTATCTCAGACAATGCATCGCGACGGTCGCGGTCGTGCGACTGGCGACCGTTGTTACGCGGTACCTTCGTACGTTAAAAACGGTCCCGTAAATGATCTGATATCCTGCGTTATGTCGTGTCACCGCAATTATCGTGTTGAAAAAATGTGTTATTTATTTTTCGAACTTCCACCCAGAAACATAGGCATAGGCCGACCCCCAAAGATTTTCAGACGGACCTGTCAAAAGCGACCTGCATCCAGTGTGTCCCTGCGACCTTTATAAATGTAATTAACCAATAATATCAGTGTTAAATTCACTGTTTGGTCCCTGTTTTCCCCATCCCAAATGTCCATCCTTAACAAAACGATGTAATGTAGTTGTTAAAATTGCCAATGTTACATAACACATAGCCGAGCAGGTGAGCTGCTCTCAGCCACTTTAGCCGGTGCGAAGTGGTGGTAATCAACTCGAGTGCACTCCCACCCGATACCGACCAAGGTTTGGTCGCTCCAGCACTTGTGATGCACCGTTTATCTATACTAATATTATAAAGAGGAAAGATTTGTATGTAAGTATGTTTGTAATTTATAAACTCAAAAACTACTGAACAGATTTCGATGAAATTTGGCACACGGGTAGATCATGTCCTGGATTAACACATAGGCTACTTTATATCCCGGGATTTTTTTTATCCCGGATAAACTTTTTCACGCGGGCGAAGCCGCGAGCAGAAGTCAAGTTTTGTTATAAATGTAATTTTATTGTACACGTGTGTGTGCTTTGCTAATGGATGTAGATATGTTTTGTATCTCACTGGACAGCCATTACCTGGTGTTGAGGTTTGTTAGGATAAACTGCGTTCTTTGGTCTACCGATGTTATTACACTATACCAATGTGTTTCTAATGAATGGTGACCCTCGAGAGATCTATCGCTGGTCGATATCTGATCTGCGTTGTACTTACCACCAGGAACTAAGAACATTTTGTCTATTCATTGTCGTACCTCGCTCCAATATTGCCGGCTTCAAACTAATTAGCAGGGGTGACAATGTTATCGTTTCCAAGGAATAACTGGTGACGAGGAGTTTTGGCGGGAACTAGGAAGTGTCATGAGGTGCTCTTGTTTTAATTCATTATTTTGGTGATATTTAGTGTTATATTGCATAATTATGGTGGTATATTACCCAATATAGTTCTATTAAACAGCTCAAATGAAGTAAATTGAAATAATTGTGCTAATCAAGTGTTTTTTTTTGTTGCCGCCAGAACTCCTCGATAAAGTCTTGGTAAGGTAGCCACTGCTTTACTTCGACATACTACAGATAATAAAATAGAAAAACCAAACTTGACATTGGCAAAATGTGAACACAAATGCCATTATAAAAAAACAAAACTGGTGACGAGTGCCGGCGGTCATTGACCCGCCGTGCTTTAGGTGACCACAAGTACCACTCCCGTCACTGGTTCCCGCCGCCCATTCATTGAGTGAGGTAGAGGATATTTAGGGAGAAAGAAGGAATGTTAATGGGCTTCCAGTAATCCTATGAATGTAATTGCGCACGGTTATCGAATACATTATTAATCATATAGATATACGCTTTAAGATTGGATTGTATTATCATATTGGAGATTCTGGTAAATTACAATAGATTTAAGAAGATATTTCTCTTTATATTTATGCAGATCATTTTACGCTTTAAAACACGGAACTTTACCCTACAATTCTGTTTTCTATATAAATATTCATAAATAAGAAGAAATTGAAGATTTTCACTATACCGACACGTTTTTTCCATCGTTACGCGTCGCAGGTACTCCGCTATACGTCAATGTCAGCATTTCGTAAACAAGTCAATGAACCATTCGCCTTCAATATTGCACGAGGTTGATAAATTACCCGTATAGCGGAAAAGCGGAGTCCCTGTACCGTAATGGCTGCCATGTCAAAGGAACGAATGAATGAACGAATGAGACGAAATCACGCAAATGAGTCCCGTAATGGAAGTGCTTTGTGAATGAGATGATAAAATTGTGCCAATCTTGCGTTTATTACGCGTGGGGTGTTCAGGCCCGTCGTGACTGATTGTATGACAAAATCTGATGATAATAGTCATTTGAAGTTCGTTCGTTCGTCATTCTAGAGTTTTTATAATTCATATTTTAGTTATTTTATTTATTAATCGTAGATTGCCGCGTAGTTTTAATATTGTTTCCCAACGGAAGTAGAACGGTACTAGGATTTTGCAAGTCACTACATGGTGGATCTCGTGTACGGAAGTCTGTCTGGATAGGCGCCACGGCTATGTTTTTTTTAAGTCAACCAGAATTACTGTTGTCCTCCGGTTTTTGCCATTGTAGCCATTGTAGTTAGAGCAGTGGTTCCCAAAGTTGAATGAGCCGCGACCAACCTAACAAAAACTTCCAAATTCTGGACCCATCTCTCGGCTGTCATGAAGTAACTTTTAATACATTTTTCGAGATTTTTGTTTCTTTTCTCGGCCAACATTGGCCACCCGGCTGTTGTGTCGGTCGGTTGATATATTGTTCTATTTCTCAGGGCCCACCCAATATTCCCTTGTGACCCACTGGTGGGTCGCGACCCATAGTTTGGTAAGCACTGAGTTACATTAATAACTGGCCATTATAAAAATTGACATGTAATCAAAACAGTAAGCGCAGACTGCCTCGGTGGCGTAGTTTTATTGCGTGTGCGGTACGACTATCGCGCTGAGATTTCGGGTGCATATCCCGGGTCGAGAAATGTGATATTTGGTTTTTTTGCTCAGTATCTGCTCAAAATTTGAAATTTGTGCCCGATATGGCGAAAGGCTCGCCTCCTATTACATGGGATCTAACATAGCTGGCGAAATGTGGATGTGGTACACCTCTGCCTGCTCTTGAAAATGGAAAAGGCATGAGGCTATGTATGTATGACAAGCTCAATTCAGTGACATACACTCTGTAGTTGTAATTTTGGTTATTGTTACTCCTGTTTACTGGCTGTGTGTGGCAGTTGTGTTACTTATCATCAGGCGAGCGATTTTCTCATCTCGTCATTCAATTGACTGAAATTCACGTCATTTTTGAGGAATACTGTTATTTTAATAATTATTTTTCTAGTTCCGCTCTACCTATGCGTTCCACCTTGGTGAACAAGCATCTTATACCTGTATTTGGACTACACTGAGCTCGTGAGTTCACTGTTCTTTAATGTGTATTCATCGTCGTTAGTGACAACTGGCTCCAAGTTTGTTTTATATCAAGTGGTCTAAACAAAACATGTCTTGGTGGCGTGTAGTTTGAAATAGCACCTTTGTTTGTTTATCGTACCTATTATTATAGTCGTTAATAGTTTTTTTAATGGCAAATGAGTATAATGTTCCTGATTGTAAAACTAAAGATATTGCGATGTACGCTTCTCGAAGGTCATCGATTTTTGCTGGTTCGTCTTAGGGGATGGACCGACCGGCCTACTTTAGGATAGTCGGAACTAGATATTAAGGCGGTTCTTCATATTGTGTCCAGGGCCTCTGTCAAACCGGGTAAAATTGTATCTGACAATACATTATTGACCACAGCACAGATGACAATCCCCCGGTATAAAATTACTGTACAAATATTATTATATACCCTAACTAGCTTTTGCTCGCGGCTCTGCCGGCGTGAAATTTTTCTGCGATAAAAGTCCCGCTTTACATTATACCGGGACAAAAAGTAGCCTATAGCACTCGCGAGTAATGTGGCTTCCTACTAGTAAATGAATTTTCAAAATCGATTCAGAAGTTCCAGAGATTAGCATTAGATTAGAACTGACAACGGATGGGGTAGAAAAGTTCTCGAGTGGAGGCCACGTACTGGCAAGCGCAACGTGGGACGTCCTCCCACAAGGTGGACAGATGACCTTGTAAAGGTCGCAGGAACCCGCTGGATGCAGGCTGCTTCTGACAGGTTGGTCTGGAAATCTTTGGGGGAGGCCTATGTTCAGCAGTGGACTTCTGAAGGCTGAAGAAGAAGAAGAGATTAGCCCCTACAAACCTACAAAGAAACTCACAAACTTTTCCCCTTTATAAAATTGGTACAGATAGTCGATAACAGTGCTTTAATGGAACGAAAATGTGAAGAGATAATTAGCATTCATTGTCATCATATAAACCGCATCCCTAGCGTATTGCTCACTTCATTACTTGCCCAGTAGTGTCCGTATTCGGACCACGTGCTCCGTTTTAATTCATTATTCATATTAGATTACGAGCAGTGTAGGGTCGTTGTTTCACACTCATGCTGTCGGCATCCCTCGGGAAAGCGGCCGCTCTGACAATTTGCAGTTACGAATTTTATTAGCCACGCCATGTCCACGCCACGATAGTAGTATTCCCATGGACATGTGACTGTTTTAGTTGCAAAAGGACATTTCGACACTGATTGTGTTGCTAATTTTGTTAAAACCTTAGTTCGTGATATAAACCTTACCAGGCATAGGGTCTGTAAACTTAGTTAATCCTACTAATATTATAAACGCGAAAGTTTGTAAGTATGGATGTATGGATGTTTCTTTTTATCCCAGGAAAGTATAAAGCGGGACTTTAATCCCGGAAAAACTTTTTAACGCGGGTGGAGCCGCGGGCATAAGCTAGTCCTCTATTTTTATCTATACTGTCCGGCAACGCATCTCTGTGCTCCCTGGTATTGCAGATGTCCATGGGCGGCGGTGATCACTTACCATCAGGTGAACCGTTTGCTCATTTGCCACCTATACCATAAAAAAAGAAGATTTATAGAGTTGTCTAAAGCACTATGTATACCTTTGAAGTGTATAGTTGTACAACCGTAGTCGAAATGAAAGTTAAAGCAACTCGTATTTGTGCACCGTAGTCGCATTAGTACGCAACGTATTGTATTGTGAGTGGAACGGTTATGTTGGTTTCACCGATGTTACGACCCAATGTCGACACTCGGAAATATAGCATTATCCGAACGAGCATTGGACCGAGTCCCTAACCCTATGTACACCTTACACCGGCATAGGAACCAAAACCCGCGGTGGCCTTCTTCGGCGAATATGGAATACGGTGTAGCCCACTGTAAGTTTGAACTCTTGAGTATTTTATGTCTTGTTACGGGCACGGCATATTGACCTCCCCGCATGATGGTAAGCGGGTTGGATCCATTCGACACAATTATGTCGGCCTGTTTTTATCCGAATATGCACAAACTGATCCCGGAATGCAACACACTTACGTGGGCCACTATGGTGGGGCTTACACCTTGTGTACGGGGGTCACTATCCGGGTGGATACAAATGTCCTCGCTGATAGGATATGATATAGTATGTGACCTACCATCAGCAGGGTATATAAATTAGAGAAAAGGTGTACTAGCGGTTACATGACTTCTTTATTTACCATATTAATTGTGTACCTACATACAACTCGTAAGATGCTGTCGTGATACAATAGCCGGTATCAGCCACCTGTTGCAGTCTCAGGATGCACTCACGTGTCTCTCGCCCTCCACAGCGCATTATATCCGAAAGGTCAACCGCTTGCGTCACTCGGACTCTGCTCACCTCTTTGTTGTTTAATTTGAATGGATTTTGATCTGAAATTGTTGCGGCGTGGGAGGTTCTTCGAAATTTACAATTTAAATTGTAAAGGTAATTAATGAGCGATCTTCTTTCTTACTTCATTATGCCCTCATAAAATATATTTAGATATAGAGTTATTTATTAATTTAAATTTGGAAAGACCTGTCGTTAAATCAGTGGAATCAAACTTTGTAAAAGTGTCAAGTCACAAGTACCTTAATTACATTTGAAGAAAAATACAATGCAGTCAAATAGCATCGAGCTGCGAGGGACGTGGCGCATTTAATAATTACGTCGATGAAACGAATAACAAATACCAATCATTATTGATATGTATTATCCGTTCGACATTATTACGTCGCCGAATAGAATCTGTCATGTCGTAAAACATAACCACTCACGCGAACGCATCGGAACATCTAATTTCTAAGAATTGACACCGACGAACATCGGATTTTCCTCTCCGAAGGGATATAAAATAAAAGGTGAAATCTCACCGTGACAGTATACAGATAAAAGGCAGCACATTCGAGCGTATATTGGTGAAATGTCGGTTATTGGTTTTTGCCGGTAAAAGCTTCGGTATTGATGTAAAGGAAATTTAATAACAAGACAAAGAGGGTTCGGGCTACGTACTTATCTAGGTACTCCTCGATAGCGTTATGAAACTTATTGATATAGGCGTTGTTAAGTACCCGAAGATAGATGAGTTTTCCATATTGGAGTTTGAAGTGGTATATGAATGTACCTTAGAATCGTTTCGAAAGTTTCGGAACGGGCATATTGTCAGATCTATAGGGGTCGTAATAGATGATAATATCAAGCCTACCTATGTTAGCATAGTTTGCGTTAATTTTCTTTAATGTACGATTAAATAACATTAAATTACAAGTTTAATTATTTAAACAATTTAGGTAACATTTGTGTCTCTTTTTACTATTACCTACAGCGGTTTTTAGATCTGCTGTTTTAGATAAGTAAAACCTTGAATTTCCTTTTGTTCTACTTCAATTAAGATGGCTGAAGGTGGATAATACGAATAGCCTCTTACCGGTCTGAAAGCATGACTGCGCCACCACCAAGGACCTGAGATCTACAGATAAAGATACATAACATCCGACCGCCCCGACTCGCATTAATCAATCTAATTCATATTCCATTACACAAATGGAATTGTAATTCGCGATGTAAACAGGTAGATCAAACTCGAAACGTTTAAAACAGCCCACTCGCCACTTGGCAACATTTCACAATAATAAATAATAAAAAACGTTATTTTTGTACCACCATCGCGTTAAAATAGAACATTTCTGACTGGCTGAATATTTTTTCCAGCTGGAATTAGTTTTGAACACGCCTACTCGTTGATTATAAATACTTTAGTAAATCATTCGAGATTCGGGCATTTTGGCTCCATTGTGGCTGGTGAGATTGCTTCAGTATAAATTATTCTATGCATTATGGGACGCTATAAAAAAGAACGAATTAATTATGGCAAGACATGTTGGTGGCTTGGCTGATAGTTGGTTGACTATCCATAAGTCTACGGGAATCAATCAAGAATCTTCTCAAATAAGTGTTTTGTCCTGAACTGTCAATTACACCACATTTAATTTATGTAATTGCAAAGTTGGTAGTTGTTTGTTTACATTTTAAATTCCCGTTCTCTAAGTATAGATGCCAATG
The DNA here is from genome assembly GCA_947568825.1 of Sphinx pinastri. Lineage (NCBI taxonomy): Eukaryota > Metazoa > Arthropoda > Insecta > Lepidoptera > Sphingidae > Sphinx > Sphinx pinastri. The sequence goes on from OX387617.1 coordinate 3,653,290, forward strand.
CGTAGACTTATTAACCCCGCTTATTTTTACCACTGAGTTGTATTTTTAGAACGCCTTAAAAAGTCTTTTCGGTAATTAAGATATTGATAGTAAAGTTGTAGTTTCGTTCTATATAAAATGTTTTTATATACTTAAAAATATTTCATTGAAAAAATGTGTAGGTGCGTAAACAGAGTTTCGTTTGGTCATTGCGCGAAATGATAATAACTGCTAATTAAATTTAATAAAATGATTTAGCTTCAAAAACAATCTCGAATAATTATAATTACGTCTTAGTTAATTCTACTTCGCTAGTAAACATTTTTACGCTATGAACTCTCAGCTCTATAATGACGTAAATCAAATCCTTAAAATATATGTTATGCCATATAGAAAGTGTAAAAAGGCTCTAATAGAATGGCTTATAACCCTCACATATGCTGATACAGAGAACCTCTTAAGTAGTATATACTAGTTCATTTGTACTAGCTTTTTCTTTCTCACACTCTCACACATACACACACACACTCATACTCTTTCTTTATGTAATTGTTTTTTTGTAAGTTTTACCGCATTTTTTTTATTTTATTATTTTAACTATGATATTGCTTTTAATACTTTTTATTTTTTGTTCTAAAACATTTTTACTTGTTCCTATCCGTTGGTGGGCGCTGTTAATTCCGACACAGTTAGATTAGCTAACTACTGCAGTTAGCAACTATCTATTGTACCTTTTTCGTGTATGTTTTTATACCAAATAAATATAAAAAAAACTACTTGTAAATATTCTCAAGGTAGTTATAATAATTAAGTTCGTATGTTCTACTATATTCTGGGAACGAAAAAATAAAATGCTTATATACGCAGTAAAAACCGAAAAACCCTCTCAGTAATATAGGAGGCCCGTGCCCAGCGGTGGGATATTATTATTTATTATTATTAACCGGAATAATGATGGATCCGATCCATAGTTTTATTTGAAAAGGTATTTTTATTATTCCATGAATATGTTATGGGCATCATTATTTTATAGAATATACCTTCAAGTGAACAACTAGCTTGTTATCTATAAAAATATACGCAAAACCGATGTCGCAAACATTTATTTCTGAGAAGACGTATCTTAAAAAGTTCCTAGCAAGACACTCGGGGTTGTACCTGGAATTGGAACTTTGAAACGAGGTTGACAGTGACACCCACCTGTTTTAATGTATTTAGGGGAAAATCCTTTTTTCCCCCAGAATTCCTGTAAGCGGGCTTAGATGTTGCGGGGTTGAGTGCGGCGGGCGGTCTCAAAATGTACATTAGTGTAATTAAATTGCGTTGGTTGTTCGTTTGTTTTGTGACAGCTATTTTGAAAATTATAATCTGGAGCCATTTTGCTAGGAATGGAAACTTTCGAAGATTTTTTTAATAAAATAGTTGAATATTTAAATAATTTTGGCGGTTATTACACATACGTGTACGTGGCTGTGACTACTGACTACGTTGAAAATATTATTTTGTCATCATAAAGGTGGTTCCCGGACATAATATTATTCTAAATAGTCTATAATAATATTTTTGAAGTACTTCTTTGGCGCGTTAGGGAGAAATGTTGAGAGTAAATTTTTACGATGCGCGCGCACACCGTCACCAAACCCGACACCCTGAAGTTAGCTATAGTCAAGATTTTAGTTTTGAATTTTGAACGTAGAAAAACCGACACCCTGAAGTTAGCTATAGTCAACATTTTAGTTTTGAGTTTTGAACGTAGAATAAGGATTTTTATCTTGTTATTTTATATTATGTACTAAGTACTTCCATTTTCCTAAAGACAATGTTTTGTTTGCAGGTTGATGTGTTGGACACGAAACTAACGAAGTGCAGTCGGTTTAGGTGCCGTTTAAAATTGTGAGTATGCTTTACATTTTCCCATTTTTTACAAGTTACGTTTAGGGGCAGGTGTCAAGTAAATTTTATTTGGCAGTTATCGTAAACAGCTAATGTAGATAGTACTTGTTTTATTGACATTTATTTGGGAGCATTTATATAGCACTAGTTTTTGCGCGCGGCTCCGCCCGCGTGGAAAAGTTTTTCCGGGATAAAGAGTAGCCTATAGCACTCAGGAGTAATGTAGCTTCCTATTAGTGAAAGAATTTTCAAAATCGGTCCAGTAGTTCCTGAGATTAGCGCGTTCAAACAAACTCTTCAGCTTTATAATATTCGTATAGATATATCAGGAAGCGGTGTAATCCACCCTTGGTTGTCAAATCGTCATCCGACACATTAGGTTAAACGTAGTGTATAGTAAAGTAGGGGCTAGCGTACACTCGATGCTTAGGTACTACCCGGCAACCGGTGAAAAGGCATTTTGCCACCGGTAACCCGGCAACCGGACGGTCTGTTTGTATAAAGCCCATATGCTCGATTTGCATGATTAATGAAAAAAATACGCAAAAAATCTGGTGGAAGTTATTTTTAACGAAGGAATTGTATGTTTTTAGTTACAAATAAGTTGTTTACCTTATCATATTGATATTTATAGGACAGGCAAGCATATTAATTACTGTTTTTTTATCGTATGTAGGTATCTGTCAATAGCAATGACAAAAATCTGTTTATGCGAATACATAATATATATATACCCAAACCTTCTCTGACGATATAAGGATTTCTTTAGAATTATGGGCAACGGTGATAACTACCAATGTAATAAGCCTCTTTGTTCATATTTTAACCGCTTGTAAAAAAGGTGTATCCAGTTAATTCTATTTTCGTCTATCTTAACTCTCATAAACGACATTGGTCAATTTAAATAAAGATAAATATGTTTTTAACGCAATACATTAAGTGTGAGCATATAAGAAGATAAATACTTTCGTGCGATACTCGTGGAATTGCGATGCATTCGGTAAGTATGTTACTTAGGATTTCATAAAGAAGTGTCATAATTGACATTTAGTACTTACATTGCGTGCATGGGAGGAATGTGTATCTTACCTTTAGACTAAACGACCCAATACCGTCGTTTACTTAAAAAACCTATGCTGATTATATTAGCACTAGATGCCCTGACACGCAGCGTGTCCCTGCAAGTCACGTGACCGCCTGAGTGGATCGAGCACGCGACATCTGGCTATTGCGTATCATTTCGCAGCTGTAATCGCAATTGTCGTGGCTGACGCGTTTGCACAATTATGCGACACGATAGGCCACTTGGTACGCTATAATGTAACACTAAAGATATGGATACACTGTTCGTTATAGCCGGATTTGGACGGTAGAAGACCATTCATGGTCGGGAATAAAAAATATTTCGTATATTGCACAGTTGTGTTAACGCATCTTCCATTTTCATGTTCAGCTTTATCAGTTTGATTGCAGTTTTAATCTTACATACATACAAAGTATCACGCCTCTATCCCATAGGGGTACGCAGAGACTATGGATTGCCACTTTGTTCGATTCTGGCATACTTCTGTAGCTTCCTCCACCTTCATCAATATTTTCATGTTTTAATCTTGCCTCACATAATCAGATTTAAAATGATAGAAGCTATCCAGTTCAACTCGGCGAACGACACAATTATCTTTCAAAATGACTGGTTCATTCCGCCGCATGCGGAAATCGATTCACTGTCCATTAGTTTATTATGGTTTCTTGTTATTATACGTAATGGATGAAAATAAAAGGAATAGCGTAAAGTGTAAGTGCTCCGGTAGAGAACAATGACCAGTTTAAAACAATATCGATGAAAACTCTCAGCCAATGGGTTATTTTACTTTCAATATTTCAGCCGAATTTGGAAAATATTATATGTTTAAAAGTCTTTTTTTTCATGCATAAATTATTGTCGTACGAATAAGTCTGATATATTGTTTTTTATTTTTCATAAATCGTATTATTATTGGAAAGTTTCATAGTCATTCGTCCCAAAAAAAAATTGCAATTTGAAAATCTTCACTTTATGCAGAGGGTACGGTCGGTGACAGTACGTTGATACGGTCAGGTTAATGTGGTACAGTTTTTGTCTTGATGTTACAACCGTCCGCTTACATATCTTTTCTTTTATCTTACAGGAGCAAAATGGCTTCACTAATTGGATAATAAATATATAAATTAATTACCCATTCTGTTATACATATTATCTAATCGCCCACGCGAAAAAGTTTTCCGTGACAGATTCCCGATAGGTACTTTCCGGGTTAAAAAAATTGTCTATGTCATTCCTTATGGTTTAGGTTTATTCCGCAGAAAATTTCAATAAAATCGATTCAGTGGTTTGGCTGTGAAAGCGTAACAGACAGACAGACAGAGTTACTTTCGCATTTATAAGCATGGATGTCTTCTGTGTGGAGTACTTCGACGATGAAGCCATTACTGCTTGAACCACATCGACCGTCCCGTTATCGGTCTAGCTCATGACGCTAGTACAATCAAATGTTTCCAACAATTAAATTTGTTTACAAATATTGACTTAGCGCTGCGTACGCAATACGGATTTCCCGGGAGCGTGCGAATAATACGAAAGCGGTCTCGGTACGTCCGCGCGGCCCAACAGACGTGTGTAAATACCCTAATCCAGGTTTATAAACAATACACACTGATCGATAACCGACAGTTTAAAATCAACACTAAAAGCCTGTTATACGGCATTTCAGGTCTGAGACCTGAGCAAACTCTACTCGTGAAATATAAGACGACAAAATTTTAAAGTCATGTCAACTAAGCTCAAGTATAATTCGTAATCAACTGTTTATATTGGCTGTGTAATGTCAACTGGTGAATATCATTTAATTGATCATTGTAAAACAGGCTCTTAACCAACCAAACAAATATGGAGAATTTATTCACACCGGCCAAGTCAATTGCCGCGTAGGTATTGTTAGTCAACAAGGCAGAATAGTTATTTTTAAACCTGCTTACACTCAACAATATCGGATGTGCCGTAAACGGTTCAGTTACTATGACAGTGTCGGCTTGTTATCAAAGCGAATGCCGTCATCCATTGATTAACTCCACAGTTAACAGATAGCTGAAAGGTTTGTTTTATAAACAATTAGCTTTATCAGTATTATGTTTAGTGGTGTGCAACGTTCACAGTTTTGTATAATATGGCATGAATGGGCGTAGGGTTAAGTAGTATTGTAGTGTTCCAACAGCTTTTTTACCCCGTCAAGCCAGTGATTATGTGACCTGACGATTCTATAGCAGTAAATTTCTGGTTTACGAAGGTCTGTCTGACAAAGATGTAATGCGGTGGGTAGGTGCTAAATATCAGTATGCAATCACTCGCGCATTAAATTTTGGAGAGCATTGAGCCAGAGTAATTATTGCACTTAATGCTCAGGTATTATGAACCGGCCCTGAACCTTGAACAGGCGGGAGTGCATGAAAAGATTGATGAAGATGGAGAAAGCAAAAGTAGTGTGCCAGAATCGAGCAAAGTGGCAATCCATAGTCTCTGCCTACCCCTATGGAATAGATACGTGATACTATGTACGTATGTATTATAAGATTATCTAATATGTCAAAATTAAAAAGTAAGAGGACATGTGCTGCACTCGTCACTCTAATGTAAATCATGGTCATACTGGGCAATAAGCTAAACACAATTTTGCATAGGCTGTATATGCTGTTTAAGTGGCGATAGCCTAGTTGGGAGTGGAACGGACTGCCGGGACGAACGTCCGCAGGTTCAAAACCCAACGGCATACACCTCTGACTTTTCTAAAAAGTTATGTATGTATTCTTTGTGAATTAGCGCTCGCTTTAACGGTGAAGGAAAACATCGTAAGGGAAACCTGCATATCTGAGAAGTTCTTTATAGGAATTTCAAAGGTATGTGAAGTCTTCCAATCCACACTAGGCCAGCGTGGTGGACTAAGGCCTAAAAACCCTCTCAGTTGTAGAGGAGGCCCGTGCTCAGCAGTGGGTAGTATATAATACAGGGCTTGTATGGTGGTATGCGCAAAGCGTGCTGTAGGCAATTTGCGGCCTCGCTCGTCGAATTATCCACCCTTGGTTTGCTTGCAACAAGAGGCAGATTGCATGTTAATATTATCGACTATATGTATTTTCGATAACTCTGAATAGAATGCGAGTTTTTTCTATTAGATCGCGATAATGTTGACCGTGATTGATTTTTTTAGTAAAAAAAATATGGCGTCTGATGATAAGTCATCTCCTCTGATGATACCATAAACATGGATGCGCTCCGTGCCTTAAAGGAAAGAAAATTAGGGCTGATTTTTTTTAATGCAGTCAAGAATATGCTGTCATTATTTGGTGTGATTGCAGTGTATAAAGTTTTGGAGGGAGGGGGCAAAGTTCCACTATTTGATGCGTTGTTTCCACCCTTCTAAATGTGCAAGTTGCAACGATACAGGCTACTTATCTATTACAAGATGGGTTACAAAACTTAGCTATAGAAAGCCGACCCTCGTCAGACTACTGGCAGATTAGTCAGGATCAAAAAAAAAAAAATAGCTATAGAAAGGACATCTCCAAACACGGGTTTGAAATTCTAATCAAGATACTTTATATATATTTGGATAGTACTCCCAAAACTAGGCCTTTGCAATACATCGTACAATCGTATAATATAATTTTATTATACTTAAATGAACGTTTTTAAAAAAGTTAGTGATAAATGGAGGGTGGATCCATATTTTTGCCCCTTTAATATCCATAAAGTTTGCCCGGGTTACATTTTGAGGCTCAGCAGTCAGCACCCATAAAAAACGCTTTTTAATGTTATGATTTTAATTGTTATCGAAACCGCAAAATAATTCATTGTGAACGCACCGCAACGGCGCGTCATTCATAGAGCTGTTCAATGATTGCGAATTAATTAAACAGTGATTGATATAATTTAATTGCATGGCCCTATTACCCGTGTCATTTTATTAATGTTAAAAACATATTGGTGTATATTTTGTTTTACAGCTAAATGATTGTTGGTATTGTTTTATTTTTAGCCTCGCTCTTCTTAAACAATTTATTTTTTATTTTTGATAACAATACTTTCTTTAAAAATAAATAAATTCGTTTAAAATATACGCGACTAGCATCACCCACATCGAGAGGTCAATATATATAACGACGACGAATATTGGCAAAAACAGTAACTATTAGCTTAATGAGCATGAATTGTGCACCGGACGATGTCTATATTTACGACCTTGACTAACCTTTTACTGTTGAGAAGATAAGATAAATGCAATTTCGATGAAATAGACATGTACTTAAAATTGATATGAGCCTTATCAGTCAATATTTCAAAGGTTTAAATCACAAGGTACGCACCTCTGACTTTTCGAAGTTAACTGTGTATTGTTTATTAATAATTATTATCGTTTACATTAACGGCGAAGAAAAACAATCGCATTAGGCTATCGTGTTGGAATAAGGCCTAAGCCTTCTCAGTAGCAGAGGAGGCCCGGGCTTATATTATATACGGTATCTAAAAAGGCACATTCGAAAATAACACACGATTTATGTTAAATGCAAAATCCGCACCTAAAAAAAATATATAAAATGTACGTATCCCTTTTTACTGACATTCTAACTCAAGCCATACCAATAACTGTAGACCTTAGCCAGAGTTCTTCAGTAATTGTTCCCCGCACAGGAAACACAAACGGATTTGCCCGAGGGCAGGGGATTGCCCTGGGCAAATAATAAGAGGCGGCAATAACGCAAGTTTGTTTTACGTCGAATAATAGGGCGGGAAATAATACATTTCTGCAGCGTCTAGGGTACAAAACAGTAAGTATAATAAGCCAGCTTGGTTATACCTAACACGGTACTATAGACACTGCAAAAACAAATTCGATCACACCATGGATTATAGAACTTGTAAAATTAGTAACATGAAAAATCTACCAAGTACACTAAATAAAATATCCAATGACTTATGAAAATCTATACTATATAATATTATAAATCTGAGTAGTTTATTTGTTTGTTTGGTTGAACGCGCCAATCTTAGGAACTACTCAACCGATTTTGAAAATTCTTTCACTAATAGGAAGCTACATTACTTCTGAGTGCTATAAGCTACTTTTTATCCAGGGAAATATTTTTATCCCGGAAAAACTTTTTCACATTGACAAAGCCGAAAGCATCCCCTAGTTAAAATATTTAGGTGACTGTAAATTATTAATCCTGCATGATACCGCCCCGAGTTAGCAGTTAGCACCACACGTCTTATTAATTAAACAGTGCCTATTGATCACTAAGGATCACGTTACGCTTGAGAATAATTAATAGACTCTTCAGCGTACAATACTGGTGGTACAGCGTACTGGTGGTAGGTCTCTCATTATGTAAGAGGCCGTCTGGGTGGGTACCACCGCAATGTCTATTTCTACCGCCAAGCAACAGTGTGCATGCACTGTTGTGTTTCGGTTTGAAGGACATTGTAGCCAGTATAACTACTGGACATAATGAGACTTAACATCTTATGTCTCAGGATGACGAGCGCAGTGAAATGCCACACAGTACTTTGTAACTCAAGGTGCTGGATGGTGTTGCTACTGTTTATGGGTGGTCGTATCGCTTACCATCAGGCGAACGGCATGCTCGTCTCGTCATTCAATGCTATAAAAAAAAAAAAAAAAAAAAAAAAAATTTGCAAATACTTGTTGCTGAAATCTTACAACTACAAGATGTCGAGTAAATCTGTTCCGATTAAACATTTGCTCCCGTTGAAATAAGCCCATAAAACAGGAATAATATAGCTTTCTACTAGTGAAAAATAATCAGATTCGAAGCAACTGCGTTCAAAAGGTAACTGTATACAAACTAAATCCTTATCCTTCATTACATAGTATAAAATACAACCGTCGGCCGCCTCTGTACACGATAAACTCAAAAACTACCGAACGGATTTCGATAAAATTGGTATCGATATAGTTTGAGACCCTGGAAAGGTTTTAGGCTACTTTTTATCCTGGGAAAATATATAGCGAGACTTTTATCTCAGAAAAACTATTACGCGCGGGTGAAGCTGCAAGCAGAAGCTAGTATTTAATACAAGCTATGTGTTAATCCAGGACATAATCTGCCCGTGTGCCAAATTTCATCGAAATCCGTTCAGTACCTACTTTTTGCGTGAAAGAGTAACAAACATCCATATTCCATACATCCAGACAACCATACTTACAAACTTTCGCGTTTATAATATTAGTAGGATTTAGTTCGTTTATTGATAAGTGGGTAAAATTATTGTTTATATTTTTGGCACATGGTTGGGGAATATATTTTACGTGTTGTTGTTGTTGGGTGCATGATTATTATTAAATAATCTAAACAGAGGGGCGCGTGTGTTCTCGTCCAATTGATTCGTGACTAATCGACTGATCTTAGGATCACAGATAAGTCCACCAGGAAATTTGGAAAAAAGAGCAGTAATGTCGGAAGATTTATATTATGCGCTAAGCTGGCTTTTTTTGTATTGTTCCTGGAGTCCAGACCAAATCATACCTTATGTGCGTAACTATGATGAAAGAATTAATGGTGACTACTATGAATCATTATCCACTTAATTTTGAAACTTCATTTTAAAACCAGGAATGTATGAACATAAAAAAAATCTCGCACACATAGTCGAAATATGTTCTTGTAGTATGGGCTTAGGATTATATATATTATGGAAATGCTTTCAGGCACCCAATTAAATTAACCGTTGTCATACTTTAAAATTTTACCTATAAAATATTAAATTCACAATAGAAATCAGTAAACATTTTTACGAACATCAAAACAAACAAATTATAACGAAAGAAAATAAAATCAAAATTGTGGTGTCCGAAATCCGAATCGGCGATGCCTTTCAGACAACCTTTTGTGGTTCACCATTCAATAATTTCATTAGATAATAAAACGTTAGAAAGGTTACATTACAAATATTTTCCCAGAAATTTGCTAAGGGTTGCAAAAAATTTAATGTCCAAAAATGTAGTTTTAGTTATTTTATGCGGTGATTATGGAATTATACATATTTTAATGCAGAGTTTACATGGTTTTTACAAGTAAACATACAAATGCGGGGATATTGCAGATTGAACAAAAATCGATCATATTTGGTTTAAAAAAAAACTTTGTCTATGTCACTGGCACATAATCTAAACATAGAAGTTAAAAAAAATAAAAATAAATGGTATTTTTTAATAAGAAGCCTGGATTTTAAGCAGTTATTAACTCAGTTGAAGGGACTCCGATAAACAGTTTGCTCTCAGAAACTTTGGAAGTCATAAAATCATTTATTCTTTACGCAGATGGCGTCGACCTTGTTCAGATTACACAAGATCCAAGATATTCAAATAACTTGTTTTATTACTTTGGAAAACTCGCACAAGTATTTGAAACAAAGAGCAATGAGCAGTGGAAGATATGTTTGTTTCTTGGCATTGTTTTACTTGTGAAGTACGGAATAATGACTTCTTACATTTACGCGAATGTTAGACATTGAAATAAAACTATTTTGCGGATTTTGTCTGGGTTTTTTAATAAGTACGGAATATTAAATGTTCCGTTAAGTTTGAAGGTTGATAACTAATTAAATAAGAAATGGTGTGTTTAACTAACAGTTTTTATAAAACGGTCTTCTAAATTAATTATGACGAACTGCTGATTTTCCGAGGTTTCCAAACACAACATCTCGAATGGTACTCAAATTATAAATGAAGCTCTTTCCTTACGCTTGAGAAAAAATTGAGTTCAAGAGGTAAAATTATTATGATTAGTAAGATTAGAAATCACAATATATTTGACTGCCACGGTGGCGTAGTTGTATTACGGTACGACTGCAATGCTGAGGTCTCGGGTTCGATCCCCGGGTCGGGCAAAGTGATATTAGATTTTTTTCTATTCATTATCTCATTATCATTTGTGCCCGATATGGCGATAGGCTCACACCCTATCACATCATGGGACGGAATACGCACGGCGAAAAGTGGGTGCACTAGTTGCGCCTCTGCCTACCCCTTCGGTGATAAAATGCGTGAGTATGCGTTTTTTTTATATTTCTGTTTCCTCGTCATATAACTTGATACTCTGATTATCGTTAGTCCGCCACAGAAGTCTAAAGTGTCTTATTATAGATTTCAAGCAAACAATTTTCCGAAGCACGCTTAATGACCGTAGAATATCAATTATCTCAAGTCTGAGCACTTGTTAATTACCTAGCATAAATAAACGGTATGTTTATTATGAACTTCGTCAAGCATTTCAAAAATAATAAATGTTTTACATTACATTCCACGTTTTAGACGAAATATTAATCAGCAGAACCTCACCCGCTACGAACTTAGTGTAGTCAAATAATATTGAATATAAATCTTATTTTAGTTGTTTTCGGAAAGTTATTGTTAGCATAATTTTAATTAAATGAATGTTATACGAAATAAATTGTTTTATTGATTGTAATTCTGGTTCTGATCGGCAAACAAGCAAGTCCTTCGTTTAATATCAATTAATCGCCATCGCCCTGTGAGCACCCACACCCAGGGAAACTGACAGTACATCCCGAACTTTAAGGACGAGGTATGGGGATTAGGAAGAATATAGACATTCCCTCTATCATTGTTTATCAATAATGTTTACCAACCAACACGTAAGATTGAAATTGTTAGTTCCTCTATTTTACTCAACCCCATTCAAAATAGAACTGTACCTACCACATATAAAGTTGAGGTTAGGTATAATATGGTTGAGGCACGTGTAATTGCCGAGAAGAATCCAAATAATGGTAATTAGGCCGGTCACGAGTCGCGATCACGTAACATGACGTACCAATTATTCATTATTTGCCCATATTTTTTTTGCATTTCGACCTTCACGGCTCCGACCTCAACACTAATTGGAAGACAAAACTTCGTACAGAAATAAAGGTTTTTTTTATATGTCACTTTAGGATGTGACTATTATAACTGACTAGCTTTTGCGCGCGGCTCCGCCCGCGTGGAAAAGTTTTTCCGGGATAAAAAAAAATAGCACTCAGGAGTAAGTGTAGTTTTCTATTAGTGAAAGAATTTTCAAAATCGGTCCCGTAGTTCCTGAGATTAGCGTGTTTAAACAAAGAAACAAACTCTTCAGCTTTATAATATTACTAAAGATAGGGTAAATTATGTTCAACTATGTTAATGTAAAATCGATGTATAAGAATTCCCATCTCCAGATCTCTCGGGACTCTAGCAAACATACAGCAAATGAGATGCCAGCGAGAGTAGATCAGTTTTCCATATCAATTACCAATTACCGTTGTCATTAGGAATCTAAAATGATGGCTCTAAAAATTATCCTTATAGACTCGTTGAATTATGTAAAAAGAAAACCTTTACCCGCAAAACGCAACAACCGTGAACGCCTCCCAGCAGTCGGACTAATTATGCCGACCCGTTCGCAAAATACTGGTTCGAGTTCTCGCATCAGATGCGCTCCAGTTGTTCGAGACTGCAAATATCGGTGCAATGAATAATTCAAAGCATTATGTCGCACTTACTAATATCGCACCTTTAGAACGAAAACGACACAATTAAAAAAAAAACAAAATTGAGTTATCTTCATACATAAGTTCTCAATACAACAATAGTTCAAACACAACCATATTCAAGCGGGAAAAGGCCCAAACTGTTATATCGGGCCGTTTTTTATTATATTGGAACGAAGTTCCTTATCGCGCGTTGTGAAAGGGGGCCGGACGGAACAAACAAATGAAAAGTTGTCACGACACTTTTTGCTATTATCTTACTAATATGAACCTTAAATATAATGCGTAGAAGCTATAATTCTTGAAACGAGTATATTTTTATTTATTTTATTTATTAAAGTCATTAAAACCAATTCTTACTAATCTAATATGAACCTTAAATACATTGCGTAGAAGCTATTTCCCCAGCGTTGGCACGGCACGAGTACAAAAGAATCGAAAGTAACATTCTTTTTTCAAATTTTGTTGATTTATTCTACTTTGGTTACTGACATTTATCAATAACAAGACTAAACGTGCTTTGCTCGTGTTTAAAAATGTACTTTATGTGGTAAGCGTAAGATCGAATTTGTGTTTAGTCAATCAAAATTTATGATAAAAATGCTATGCAATAGCTTTACCGCGGCAATCTCCGAGTGCCACACGTATTTATTTGTTTTTTTCTCTAGAAACTTATGTATTGGAACGGAAATAGGAAAATATTTATATATATACACACTCTGTTATATAAATAAAATTTTATTACAATTCCTTCACTAATTAATCGAAAGGAACTTCGTTCCATCCGGGTGTCCCTTGACACCTCTCAAGTTTTTTCTTAAAAAAGGAACCAGTTTTAAGTTATTTTATGACGATAACTCAATTTTCGATTTTTTTGAATTGTGTCGTTTTCGTTCTAAAGGTGCGATATATGCGACATACATTTTCATAGCATGACGATTCTTGCGTGCTACATACATAAACATTTCAGGGAAAAGAAATGAGGCGCAGAAGGATGTCGGCTAGGATAGGCCGTCTCATTTGCGGTCTGACGCACATTAACATTTACGGTTAGCTGTTAACATGGCTTTTAACCTGAAAATAGCGGTAACAGTATACAACTTCGCGTAGTTCTTTTTGTGAGACTGAAAAGGATGTACAATTTTTTTATCTGTGATTGACTGCTGTCAATTCCTGTTAATAAAACACATTGTGACTAGCTAGTTTTGAGCGGAATAAATATATTATTCACTATCAAAATCCATACAGTAATTTCGAAATGCTACGCGAATATCCAAACAAACAGCGTTATCCTATTTAGAGATTTGTCTCCATTCAGTGCAATTGTTCTTGTATCAAGTATTTGCAGACGGCTTAGTGCATTCCTACAGTATTTGTCTAACTAGTCCCCGGCCGGTTGTGCCTCAGTGGGCGTCGGTCGGGCGCATGGCGTGCAATTAACAACGTCACCACTGTGCTGCCCCACGCCCACCATAGCGCAGATTTATACCACACCACGTAACACCATAGGAATTTATTGTTATGTATAGAATCTATACTTAATATTATAAAGCTGAAGAGTTTGTTTGTTTGTTTGAACGCGCTAATCTCAGGAACTACTGGACCGATTTTGAAAATTCTTTCACTAATAGGAAGTTACATTACTCCTGAGTGCTATAGGCTACTTTTTATCCCGGGAACATAGAAAGCGTGACTTTTATACCGGAAAAACTTTCACATAGGTAGAAACGCGGGCAAGAGCTAGTTATTGATAAAACGAAATACCCACTTTACGGGAATCCCAAGCTTCAATGAGATAAGATGATTCAACAAATAATATGCTGTCATACCATAAAGAGGCTCTGTGTTTGCCTTTGCAACCTCTACTTAAAGGAGATGTCCGCTTTTTGTATGGGAGCTGGGCCTCAAAATTTAAACAGGCTCAAACTTTAGGGATATTAAAGGGGCAAAATATGGATCTTGAATCCATTAAAAAAATATTTTTAGACCCCTCCATTTATTAGAAAAATAATAAAGAAATGTCGTGGCAGAGTAACTCACAATAACTTCATTGATGTCTGTGCACAATTACAAAAAAAAAAAAACATTCGCGCCAAAGAGACTATAATACAAAAAATTCGCGCTCTTTGCATTCGCGGTTATTCTGCTTCGATGTTCGATTCATGTCTCGTTGAATTTATCTGTTACCTATTTCTGTTTAAACTGACTTGGCAAACAACAGATCCCTGATATTACACACGAGCTATGAATTACGATAGCATCGCCTTTTCATCTCGACTTCGACTTGCATTTCCTCGGCGATATTTCGATATTTGACTTGATTAGACTAGTAGACTAGTGACTTGATAAGCCACTATTGTAGCTGCATAATTGGCAGGAGGACAGTCGGAAGCTGCGCTCATGTTATGACCATTATTTGGTATCTTGGATGGGCTTGGCATCAAAACAATATTATTCCACCTGCGCAGGTTTTAGATTGCATAATAATTCCAGAGGTCATTGAAATAGAATAGATAATTGTACATAAACTAGAAGAATGACTTTTATTTCAATTAAAAAAAATTATGCTCTGAAACATATGAACCAAGAAAATATTCCCATCTGGAGTTGTTATGTACAAACTATTCAGAATTGTATCATCTATTAAATGAATAACTAACGTATTATAATATGTTTTAAATGTATTTAATATATATTCATAATGATAGCCATGGTCATAATATGCCACTGCCCTTAATTGATTTCTTCTTACTGTTAGAATGTATAGTTTTGTTTCTGTAGGTGGCATAGAACCACAGATATTACCTAAACATTACTAAATATGAATATTGTGTATTAAATACATTATAACAATATTATTTGTATTATTTTTAATTTAATAGATGATAAACATTGAATAGTTTGTACTTGCATAACAATTTTAAATGATAATATTTTGCTTGTTTCATAGTTTTTAAAGCATAATAATTATTAGTAGTCAGGTTTTAATTTTTGAACTCACTTATTATTGAAATAATTTGGGGGTTATAATTTCATGATAAAGTATTGGTTGAGCCCCATTTCATTTTTTATGTGTAGGTTTATTGTTTTACGTGTACCTAGGTAATATACCAAAAAAATATTCCCAATAATTATCAGGTGCAAAACAGATGAACATACAATACATACCCATTAAAATCATAACAATGGAATAGCTATGTATTGAATTAAACACTTTTATGATATTTTAAACTCTTTTTATTGTTATATATATGGGTATAGTGAGCGGCGACGATCGCTTATTAGAAAAGACCAGACTGCAAAGACGAAGTTACAGGTCCCAAATGCAGACCTCGCGCGACACACCTCTCAATTTTCATGATTTATTTGTGTATTGAGAGTTTATCGATCGTTTCATGGATCGGAGTCGTCAAAATGCTGAAACATCCGTGATTGCATTTGGAGACGTATCTTAATATCTAGCATCGATATATATGGTATATAGAGTTTTGTACACATGAACATCCTTGAAGGCGTAGTCACAAGACGTTAAAGTCCCTGATGCAAAAATAATCCATAATGTTTTCTTTGATTTATTCTGCGAATTAACTATTAGGTATATCACAGTAATTTACATGATAAAAACATTTTTAATACTATCGAAAAGTCTCTGGAACAAAACAATGCTACGCGGGCTACGGCTACTCATGACAGCAGACATGACAGTTGATCCATTGACAAGTGACAACTGTCAACTTTACTTTTTTTGGGTGTGCGTTCCAATGTACGAAGTTTTTTATTTTGAAAACGTTAATTACAACTAATTTTAAGTGTGATTATAGGTAAAACAAAATTACATAAATCTTAAAATCGGAGGTGTTTAAAATTAAACTATTTATTGTAAAAGGCTAGTTTTTAGGAATTCTATCCAAATATATATAAACTGTCTTGTTTAAAATTTCAGGCCCGTTTTTGGACAAGTCCTTTCATAGTATTTTGCATGAATTTAAGGACTTTTATCCCCCTATACTTACAGTGAAGTTGTAGGGATTACTATTATACATTTCAAAGTACAATATTTCTGTATTATTACACCATATTATTGTTTATCACAGTTTAGAGGGCGTCATTGGAATTACCGATTTTTTGTTGATTGTGATACAATGATGTTGGTATAGAAAACAATTTTTATCGAGAAATATGAACACATTTGAGCATTGACGTCATGTGAATGGGGATTTTAAATAGATTTGTTTTGAAAATAGTCGTTATCGTTAATACCGTAGACAGGGAAAAACCAAATATTGAAAATATTAAATTCCATTCAAATAATGTATTTGTTGGAATGATATTAATTATACCAAATACAGAGGAAATAATTGAAAATGTAGGTAACATTTTTTTGTGTGAACATATAGCTTGTACCTCCCAATGTGATTGTACCTAATAATCTTAATTAAGTATTAGTCTGTTATGCTTGTGTAGGTAAATTTGTCTCGTCGATCCAATCTCTGCACCATTTCTAGTTCTTAAACTCAAGATACCAAATTTCCAGTCACTTTTAGGTGACAATTTAGAGCGGTCACGAAAGTAAGAAATGACGTGTCACGGTATCACGTCTTAGTACTTGCGGAGACAAAAAATCCGCATACTAGCCTAATTTGGCTTCATACATACATACATAGTATCACGCCTCTATCCCATAGGGGTAGGCAGAGACCATGGATTGCCACTTTGCTTGATTCTGGCACACCACTTTCGCTTCCTCTACCTTCATCAATCTTTTCATGCATTCCCGCCGGTTCAGGGTACTTTTGACCTGGCCCTTACTTAGAATGTCAGATATCTGACATTCGAAAGTTCGGTGCGGTCGACCCCTGCCGGCCCTTCCATCCACACTCGCCTTATATATCCTCTTTGTCATTCTCCTATCATCCATCCTTTCCAAATGCCTTCATACTGGTCTAATTTGACTGATGAAGCATCCAAAGAGCTCAGTCTGGCTTTCCAGGTCTTAACACGCTATATTTTACAGCGGTTTATTGATTTACGACTAGCCGTTTGTGTAGTGCTGGAACCTTCCAAGCGGCTTAGAGTTACTGTGTAATAGTTTATAATAGGGCCTAAAGCCCCGGACTTACTTGGTTTGTACGTTGTGGTTTATCGTTCTCTATGCAAAAATTATATGTTTTTTAGTTATTATTAAGTTTTTTTTTATTATTAAGTTCATGCGACGATAATTCCATACATTTACACGTTGTTTAAGAATAAGATTTCTTTATTCCAATAATTTGTTATATACCAATGAAATGAAATCATTTTTTCGAATCCATAAAATGTTACACATTACTTAGATTCCGTTAATTTTTACTCTACTACCAGTTCGGAAAGCAGTTTCCACCACAGAAGAACGGGCAAGAAACTCTAGGGTTGCTCTTTTCAAAATCAGTTCAAAGGTATAAATTAGGTACAGTGTATAAAACAAAAAGATATAAGTATACAGATTTTTATTTTGTTTATAGCAGTTCGTATATTTACTTGCATAATAATAAATTCTCAATTCCCATCCGAGTGTACAACCCTCTCAGGAATCACTAAATAATTAGATAATCTATACTTGTCCAATACTAAAAAATACTTTCCATTTAAAAATATATAATATACATCTCTTTCTCTAGTAAATATATTTTATGTACATGTCATTATATTGTAGCTAAAGCATTTCGTTCAGAAACATTTCTGATTCAAAGTAATTTGGCAGAAAATTAATCTTTTGATGTGTCTCGAAGTTGGGCGGATGTGCGCCGAGCAGTTAGTTACGTTTCAAAATCTATTTACGTAATACGCATGAAAGGTTCGCATTGATGTCTGTGTGTACGCTCAACCGGGATGTATGCTTCAGATGATACGGCAGTTGTTTGGAAATAGTAAAGAAATAGTAAAGCTATTGTGTTAAATACATTTTATACAACCGAATGAATCTACGAGTCATATGCTAGCCTAATGGTAAGCGTCAATATAAACAGTAATATCTCTTCAAACTGGAGCGCTGTGTTGCACTTGTTACATTGGGGTTTTGACCAGGCCGGCATAATTATGTCGACTGGCGAGGGAGAATTTCTCGTCCCTACATCATTTACCATCAGTGCAGACTGCATTGGATCATTTCAGCGAGTGCGTATAAAATCGGTGGGTTTCTTGAATCTGAGGATAGATTCTAGTGCGCTATCTGTTGCTATTCCGGAATATGCAAGGAATAACGTGCTCTCTTTTGGTGGACAATGGAGCTAGTAAATTTACTAGTTAATTTCATAATCAATAAACACTGTCTCGGGATATTTAACAAAAAACAAGAATCTTACGTGCACCAACAACATTTCCCATGATCTCATCCTTCAAGCCACTAAAGTATTTTTGTTAGGAAGGACATCCATATAGAAAATTTCCAAATTATGTAATATCTTCAGAAAATGGAATTTCATGACTTTACAATTTACATTTGCTCGATAATTTAGTTGTGCTATGGATTCTCCCCAAAAAAAATTGATCCTATCGATTAAGAGTTTAGACGGTCGTGTTGATTCTTGTCATATTCCCTACTTCGCCTTTACCCCGATCCAGACAAATGAGCTTTCTAGTAAATAATCGAACACTAATGTTTGACTTAACTGTCTTCGAATAAAATCATGAGTAAATGCTTATTTTCGAATATTTACTAGGTCGTTACCGAATAGCTATTTATATTTGCTACTGATAAATTATAATACTATTTGCCATAAAATTTCATTGCAATGCAAAATTGAGTTTATTTGAAGAACATATTTGGAAAAGAGTTGGGAAAGATAATTAAAATATACGCATGTAATTTCCACTGTGTACCTTCCTTCTATTATACTTTATGCATACAAACATTGTTTTTCATAACAAAATATGTAATATTTAAACAGCTTTATACAGTGTTTAATCCGTGTATTTATTTATAGTTTAAGCACGCTACCGTTACGGGGCTACGTGCCGTAGCATTGTTTAACTACGACGCTACGACGTAGTGCCGTAGACGAGATCTTGTACCACTTTTACATTAAACTTTTAAATAGTGCCACCTCGTAACAGAAAATGTTATATGAAAATTTAGAAGTATCCGTAAAGTGGGTGATTTAGGTTAAATTCGTTTAGGTATTGGTCGTTTTCCTATATTTAGTTCATGAGTAATTTGATTGGAATTATGTACAAAAGAGGAATTATTTAACCAACCTCAAATTGTATACCATCACTCACGTTCTTTGATTAATTATACCTAGATAGACACTGAACGTTTCAAACGCGTCGAAAAAAATAGAGGCCAACAGTTGTCCACTAAATGAGTTCGAGTGAATTATTTTTTCTTGTTTTTCATGGATATAATTTTCTCCACATTTTAATAGAAACCATGTAATAACTGGTATCATTATGCGCAGACACAAGGATACGCAGAATGACGCAGCGATAGCGTATGACAAAGCTGTCACGCATACCAGCTTAAGAAAAGTTGGCCTGTTTGTTTTAGTTTCATTGCAGCGCGTCATTCTATCGAGGTTTATAATTTATCAAAGCTCACGTTATTGAAATTGTTTTTAAATTAATCTTATTGTGTCATTGGAACTAGTTTTATATATTTGTAACTTAGTTTTTTATTATTTTACTGATTAATGTAATGTTTGATTAAAAATAACACTGTTATTAGCCTAGCCGAAAATAAATCTATACTAATATTATAAAGAGGAAAGATTTGATTGTTTGTTTGTAATGGATAAACTGAAAAACTACTGGACCGATTTTGAAAATTCTTTCAATAATAGGAAGCTACATTACTCTTGAGTGCTATAGGCTACTTATTATCCCGGGAAAATATTTTTATTTATCCCGGAAAAACTTTTTAACGCGGGCGGAGCCGCGAGCAGAAGTCTATACTCAATAGAAATCACCTCACAGAATATTTTTTTTGTTTGATATTGAAATATGATTCGTTGATAATATTGAACAAAACTTCGAGGGAGCTAATAAAAGTATTTATCCAGCTTCTGTCTGGGGCGTGGTAGCCAAAGAAAATACGTTTATTATGTTTGTTTTGTTTATCCCAATCTTTTTAGTAGTCTTGATCTTGTCTTGATCTTTATTAAGATGTGGATAGCCACATCTTAATAACTTTGTGAGATTTAATATTAATCTCAACGTGCCCAATAAAATTAATTCGTAATTACTAATTAACTTTCACTTAAGGCCGTATTGACAAGCGGCGATAGCCTAGTTGGGAGTGGAATGGGCTGCCGAGACGAATGTCCGCAGGTTCAAAACCCAAGGGCACACACCTCTGACTTTTCTAAAAAAAAGTTATATGTGTATTCTTTGTGAATTATCGCTCGCTTTAACGGTGAAGGAAAACATCGTGAGGAAACCTGCATATCTGAGAAGTTCCCTAAAGGAATTTCGAAGGTATGTGAAGTCTGCCAACCCGCACTAGGCCAGCGTGGTGGACTAAGGCCTAACCCCTCTCAGTACTAGAGGAGGCCCGTGCTCAGCAGTGGGCAGTATATAATACAGGGCTGGTATGGTATGGTGGTGGTATGGTAGGGCCGTATTAATATATACAACTGAATGTCGCTCTCAAGTGCGATATCAGCTGAAACGCTGTCAAACTAAGGTTAGCATCTTAAGATTGTCGCTATTTAATAAACCCATATTAACATCAGCTCAAGTGACATCCTAAGTTACAATAAGTGACGGATTTTGACAGCAAAGTGTCTTTTGTGTAACAGCACATTTGAAAATAAGTACTAAACTGGTTGAATATTTGATGTTTAAAATTATTGAATTCGCCTTCGGTTTTGATATATCGCTCATAGTGGCCATAACTTTTATTTAACGATTACGGATGGTTTTCAAGGAGATTACCCAACGTACACGAAAAAAAAAGCAAACTGCCAGAAGTAAATTTAGTAATACTTGTTTGTTAGAGTTTATTTTATTGTCGCATTTTATAGACGGCAGACTCGCGGGCTTTTTTTTTATCTAGAGGAAAAGCGCGTTATCGCTACCACCACTGGGGGGTGAGTGGAACAGTTATGTTGGTTTCAACCAGTCTTCTAGAGTTCCGGACTATTACGACGGAAGTATTATAAAATAAAAATATTTTTTACATCCCGGGTCGGTCAAAGTGATATTGGGTTTTTCTTCCCAGTACCAGTCCGGAGTCTGAGATTAGTGCTCGATTTATCGATAGGTTTGTCTCCTATCACATTATGGGACGGAACTCACATGGAGAAAAGTTGGCGCCCTCGATGCAACTCTGCCTAACCTTTCGGGGATATATAGGTGTGATCAAGTGTGTTTGTTTTATGTTTTTATATATTGAACATTTTTGTTTCTGATTTATAAGCTACATAAACATTTCGTTTGAGAAATTGTATATTTTTGATTTCTGTCCATTATGCAAAATAATATTCAATTTACATCAAATGACTAAATTTTGTAACTAATGAAGTACTGAGTAATTGACAGTCTCTTTATCGCGGCTGGCGATGAGCCATTTGTTGAACGAGCGGTCGCGGGTTTGGATCCTGCTTTGATGCATAATATGTTATGAAATCCCCAGATATTTGAAAGTTGTGAAATATATCATCACCATCATTAGGCACAGAATGTCTACTGCAGAACATAGGTTACCCCCAAGGATTTCCTGACAGTTCTGTTGGATTTGGAACGTATAGTTTCTCGTTTATTGTACAACGAACAAAAACAAAATTGTTGGTGTAGGATTGTGAAATTACAGAAAACAATTATCACAATTACGAAATCGTTTTCCAAGTATTATCGCCGTCTAGCCGTGCTACACCATCACAGTTATATTAAAAACAAAAGGGCACGTCGCGTCGTGTAAAAGCCAAATTAAATTATTTATGTCTGGAACAATCGAGAAAAATAATTTATATCTTTACCCAGTACAGGTTCCTTTGGAAACCTTTGCGCGAATAAGTTTTCAGAGTAATTTCGCCTTATTCGAAATATAATTTTTGTTGTGATATAA
This sequence comes from Sphinx pinastri, assembly GCA_947568825.1. Classification (NCBI taxonomy): domain Eukaryota; kingdom Metazoa; phylum Arthropoda; class Insecta; order Lepidoptera; family Sphingidae; genus Sphinx; species Sphinx pinastri. The sequence goes on from OX387617.1 coordinate 3,675,789, forward strand.
TTTGAACAATGGTAAATTGTTAGCTTTTATTTTTATTGTCTGTACAAATTCTATAAGTAATTTGCTTTGTTTTGTCGGTATAACGGTTTTTATTATTATTTTATTCATGACAATACAGACTACAATCAACCAATTTACTACTTTATTAATAAAGTTAGAAATTAAATTCAATCGCAGTCTGTGTCCCTATAGAATACTGGCAGATCCAAAACTGTTTCGCACACATACACACGATTTATCTCCGAGGGGGTAGGCAGAGGCGCTACTAGTAACCCACTTATCGCCATGCTTATTCCTCCTCATGATGTGATAGGGGGTGAGCCCATCGCCATATTGGGCACAATTCTAGACTCCGAGCTGGTACTGAGTAGAAATTCCCAATATCACTGACCGACCCGGGGATCGAACCTTAATAAAACTACGCCACCGAGGCAGTCTATAGCTTACAAAGATAATATATAACTAAAATCTAACAAAATGTTTGCCCTATTCGCTGAGCCGTTATACATAAAGTCGAGTTTATGTTACGAATAGAAACTCTTTATCCATTTGAACTATTTCATAACAATAGCGAGTTTAGAATCCAGGCGGAGTTTAACGTAGAAACTGTTGGACAAATTAAAATGAAACAAGAAATCATTGGAAAAGTTTGAATGATCATTATTTTATTCCATAAATATTGGGGTTTTGTTTATAACGAAATTATGCTGTCTTAAAGTTCCCTGTAACTCTTCAAGGATTCAAATCTTCATTTTATTAACGCTCATTTAGACGAATCAATTATTGCTAGCAATAACCGTCAGGAGTTACTTACGTCATACTGTTAAGACGCCTTTCAAGAATCGTACAAGTGAAGCAAGAAAATTGCTAAATGAGCCTATTTCACTTTATAAGACTGTATGAAACATGACTACGTTTCGTTTTACTGATATAAGCTCGACATTGACTTGATATTTGAATTTAGGCTTTGACCACACTATCCTAATGTCCGGTTCGTTGCGGGAACTTACCATTTTATATGACTGGTGACTGACGGCGCCCGAGCTCCGTTGTCGGACGTATGATGGCATTCATATAAATTTTATACTTGCTTACTAAAGATGAAACGGATAGTACATGTTAGATGAAACATGCGGGGAGCGACTATGATATTATCTAAACTCGGTTAAATTACATAAATAGGCATAATAATTGAGTCAAAATATTTAATGAATAGAAGCCCCATTTTCCATTGCTGGTGCTATTACGCATTAGTGTGATTTTTGAAGTTATAATTCTTTTGGCGCGTTAGGGAAAAATTATGAGAGTAAATTTTTATGATGCGCGCGCACACCGTCACGAAAAACCGACACCCTGAAGTTAGCTATTGTCAACATTTTAGTTTTGAATTTTGAACGTAGAATAAGGCGAAAGATATTGAAGTTATACTTCTTTTGGCGCGTTATTTAAAAAGATTTTTATCTTGTTACGCCAAAGAAGTATAACTTCTAACGAGTGTACATAAGTACACACACACTTTTTTTTTACAGATAATGAATTAAATAGATGAAGAATCTGGTCCTATATTACGATATCAGCCGGGTATTTAACTTAGGCCGGATATACGTGTAAGGTTTATGCGTACTATTTTTTTGGTCACAGCTCTCTCCCGGAACGCGTGCAATGTATTCAAGACTTTAAACGCTCTGGGAAGTAGTGATTAATGTTGTTTTTCATAAACGAAGGTATGGCTTTGACGTTTGCCGTAACCGCGTTGATAAAAATAAATTAATGAATGACGCAAATGATTCAGTAGGTTTCCTGCACGGTTGTGTCGACCACCTCTAGTAGAGTACAATGGTCTGGCAAAGAGTCGGCCTCGCTAGGAGTTAAATAATAAATAAATTAATTATGAATATGAATCTTTGAAAATACTCAATGAAGTGTAGTGTATCTCTTGTTATTTTTGTGTTGGAAAGGAATTAAAACAAGTGTTGTGATGTGTGGTGTTCTTTCCTGACAAGGTAAAAAAAAGTCATTGCAAGAAGTGTTTTGTCATGCATACTTGGAAATCGAAGATAACTTTAAATATCAAGTAAGACATAACAACGATATTGTTCTACATGGATCTATTATTATGCAATTCAATGCAATCAGCTCTGTATTATATACTGCCCACTGCTGAGCACCGGCCTCCTCTACTAATGATATGAGGGGTTAGGCTTTAGTCCACCACCCTGGCCTAGTGCGGGTTGGCAGACTTCACATACTCTGGAGAATTCTCAGGTATGTAGGTTTCCTCAAGATGGTTTCCTTCACTGTTAAAGTGAACGATAATTGATAAACAATACACACGTAGCTTCGAAAAGTTAGAGGTGTGTGCCTTGGGTTTTGTACCCCCGGACATTGTCACGGCAGACCGTTCCATTCCGAACTAAGCAATCGTCCATCGCATCGGTGTTTAATATTATGTAAATTCGCAGATAAGCCAATGATTTCCGTCGAAACGGCTGGTCTGCGTAATGAGTACGGGACCTTAGTATAAGTAAATAATATTAAGTTTGGTATGCACTTATATTGGTTTACGATGCATTGTTATTGACAAGCCAACGTTTGTAAGTTGCGCGGTTTAAAGTTTTAAAGTACCTACCCGAATGCATTAATTGGTTGGGCTTAGTAGTACATTCAACTTGTCAAATCCATTGTTTAACTTTATTGTATACTAGCATTACGCGCGGCTCCGCCCGCGTGGAAAAGTTTTTCCGGGATAATAACCTATAGCACTCAGGAGTAATGTAGCTTCCTATTAGTGAAAGAATTTTCAAAATCGGTCCAGTAGTTCCTGAGATTAGCGCGTTCAAACAAACAAACAAACAAACTCTTCAGCTTTATAATATTAGTATAGATACACCAAACATAAATTAACTGTATCATATTGGTACTATTTTAAAGTACAAGATAATAATGATAACACTTTGGAAGTGAAACACAATTAATCAATCTTTGTGTACTGTAATGTGTAACATTAACATACTTCAGGAAACTTAGTATGCCGTTTACCCAATCATTATAAAAAGATCATAAACATTTAACGATGTGATTCGCCGCCTACGTGCCACATGTGAGCAGTCAATATGACAATAAACCCCTAAAATCTCATCTCGTAACATGTGGACCATCATTCAGCATGTCCTCATTGCGTGACGTCCGTACTGACTAATATTAGACTGCAGTGTTGTTTGTGAGATCCCACGGGTACATCAAACAATCAGTAATGACTGATTGTTTGATGACGCTGAACAGAGTGAAGTATCTTAATAATATGATAATTTTTTGTACATTAACAGATGTACATATAAATATAAGTATTCACTTCGGAAAGGGAAAATTTCCCGGAAAATATTTTGATTATGAGGGCTTGACATTTTTATTGTGATATATCGGACTTATTGTTACCACATGAATATCCCATAAAGTCGATTTTGTCATGAAAATTATTTAATCGACTTCCAACCACAGGAGGAAGTACCTACTCAATTGTTTTATTTTTTGTTTGATACTTTTGGTGATGGCATGACAACTATCAGTTCTGGATATCAGTAAGAACTGAAAGTCTACAGGCAACCTTAGTGGTGATTGAAGGTGATCGGCATCAGCGCCGATTACGCCGGCGGTGTTTGCTCACACGGGCAGTTTACGCAAATCGTGGGAACGGCACCGTTTCGACTCGTAGCAAAACAAACAACATTTTTATGTTCTGACCCCGTTGGATGTGTATTACGTGTTCGTGCGTAAACCTATGTGGTCGAGTCAGAAACAGCGTAACCTATTTCGTTTAAGTTGCCCGGTGTCTGAGAAAACTTTGGTTTACTATGAAACTTTGATTCATCATGGTTTGTCGGATTAGGGTTGTCACATTTTGTTGTATGCTCATTTGGTCTGTTTTTTTTTTAGATCAGAAGCACATACGGGAAACTTTAAAAAATTCAGATATTTAAAAAACAAACAAACTATGTCCAATGTGGTATCCAACATCTGAAATTAAAACGATAAAATTATACACTGCGATACACTTCATATGCAGCGATATACCAACAATTCTTCAGAATGACATTGATAATGTAGCAGTTTATTCCACAGTAATACCACAATGGTTTTCCTGGATTCCCTCTAACCTTGTGTTAATGTTCCCAAATTTATTTATGGAAAATATTACTGCCTCGGTGGCGTAGTTGTATTTCGGTACGACTGCAAGGCTGAGGTCTCGGGTTCGCCCCCGGGTCGGGCAAAGTGATGTTGGATTTTTCTATTCAGTATCAGCCCGGAGTCTGGAATTTGTGCTCGATATGGCGATAGGCTCGCCCCCTATCACATCATGGGACTGAACACGCTTGGCGAAAAGTGGGTGCACTAGTTGCGCCTCTGCCTACCCCTTCGAGGATAAAAGGCGTGAGCATGAGCATGCGAAAATATTACGGCATTCTTGAAACTATATTAGTCGATAACTGGGTATTTTGAAGGCGTTTTTCCTCAATATAAAATAGGGAAGCGATGGTAATAGTCGGTGACGGCATTTAGGCGCCATCCATCCATCAATCGCCTGAGCCAAATTAAACTAAGTTTAATGATGCAACATTTTTAAAACTGAATACATTTTTTTATTCTCTTTATAACTCGATCATTCGCAACTGGTAAAAGTAAATAGAAGATCGCGTTCATTAACATTTTCTTTTTTTATCTCCTTTTGTTGAAATTCTTCGGTATGAATTGTGAGGCAACCAACTGAATTTGGATTCATTAAGCGACTTCTTTTAACATTCAATACTTTGATGAATTGCAAGCAGTTTGATGAAATAATTATGGAACGCGTTCTGATGGATTAAGAAAAAAAAAATTACAAGAATGAGTAAAATATTATCAGCATTTCGCTGGAGTCATTTCCGTCAGTTGTAAGTTGAAGGATTCATTCATTCATAGTATCTATCCTAGAAAAATATCTACTTGAGAAAACACTTAACTGACTTGAGTTCGGATTAGCATGTCACAATCTAAGGAATAACGAGTACCTGGACATCGAGATATTAATAAATACGCATACTCACGCCTTTTATGCCCAAAGGGGTAGGCGCAACTTGTGCACCCACTTTTCGCCGTGCGTATTCCGTCCCATTATGTGATAGGGGGCGAGCCTATCGCCATATCGGATATTAATAAATGTATAAGAAAAACACCTCTACAAAAATTTGCTTCATTGAGAATAACCAAATATGGTTTTACCGTATTGGTATTAATTCAATATCACTACGAATATGTTTAAATTTCCTCGTAATCATCAAATTAATAGTTTACCTCAATAGAAGTTACTCAAATATCTCCAAATAACCTATCGTACGTCAGTAATTTGTTAGTGTTTATGTTGAATTTAGTTTTCATGTCGAATCTACGTATTCGTGTACGTCATGCCGCTTACGCAGCCGTGCCCTAATTTACACAAAACATAGTATGTGCAGACTCTTGGCCCAATTTGTGGAGTAATTAGTTCGGCTTGTCCCGATTTGGAACAAAAACCATGTTCCCGATTAACGGGCTTAAGTGGATTTGTGTTGTTAATCTTGACGTCACTTCACTAACCTAAATGATTAAATGCGATGATAGATTGAAGACAAACACAGTTTTATATCAAACTAGTATCGCTTGCTGTTCCGTCCACGTGATAAAGTTTTTCCGGGATAAAAACTCAGGAGTAATGTAGCTTCCTATTAGTGAAAGAATTTTCAAAATCGGTTCAGTGGTTCCTCAGATTAGCGTTCAACCAAACAAACAAACTCTTCAGCTTTATAATAATATTAGTATAGACGATAAGGCTAACAAGGTGTTAAGTGTCACGCCTGTCCAAGCAGCATCAGAATTTTCTTTTATAAAGCAACGAATGCATTGCTTTGTAAACACGCTTTGAGATATAAGATATAGATCTTTATCGTGTCCATTAATACAGTCTCTATAAATTCCGCCGAATTAGAACAGTAAGTACTTTCGTTGCAAATTACTTGCTGTCAAACGCCTGCCCAGACTACCTGCTTTACCCAGAACGCGATCTACGCATACAAATATGCTTTCTTCTCCAGCCTTTACTAGTATATGATTAACATAGGCCTTTCCTAAAGATTTCCAGCCCAACATGTTAAAAGCAGCCTGCATCCAGCGGCCTATATGAGATACGCCTATGCAATGCAATCAGCCCTGTATTATGTACTGCCCACTGCTGAGCACGGGCCTCCTCTACTACTGAGAGGGGTTAGGCCGTAGTCCACCACGCAGGCCTAGTGCGGGTGGGCAGACTTCACATACCCTCGAAATTTTCATGGTGAATTCTCAGGTTTCCTCACGATATTTTCCTTCACCGTTAAAGCGAACGATAATTATTGATAAACAATACACACGTAACTTCGAAAAGTCAGAGGTGTGTACCTTGGGTTTTGAACCTCCGGGCAGTATCTCAGCAGATCGTTCCATTCCCAACTAGGCTATCCTCCACTTCTTCAGACATATGCCTAATTACATATTTTCTTACTATACCTATTTGGGTAAAAATTATTTAGTTGGCACCACATTAGCACGTACTGCAACAGCGCGGAGTTTAAACAGGCGACCGCCTCATGAATGGACATCCTGCGAAGTGTTTACGCGTGTGTGCATAATATTTCGCACGGATCGCACGCCATATGCGCTGTACTTTGTTCCCACGATGTTGCCGCGACTTGTTTGATTTTGTGTTAGCGTCATATGTCAAGGTTACAGATACATATTTTTTTTGGTAAACGTGCATGTTGATCATAGCTAGGGCTGCCATCACCTAAATTCAAATTCAAATCATTTATTCAGTAATTAGGCCCCTAAGGGCACTTTTACACGTCATTTTTACAATGTTTTTATCATCTAAAGATTCTACCAGTGCTTCGGAAAAGCCCACTGACCTGAGAAGAAGCACCAAAAAACTCAGCGTAGGTCTTTTATTATATTTTTTTATATATATTTTTTACAAATTGCAAGTACAATATAATAGACACAATTTAATAAATAAATTAATTGCCGACGCCGGATAAACACGACAAAAATCCCGGACATTTGTAATAATCCGCAGTACATAGTGAATGGCACGACGTATCTACACGATACAGCCAGCACAAGCGGCCATTGTGCCCTCCCGCGTGACAAGCGCATGACAAATTCACCTGGGCGTCCATTGCAAGCTGGGAACAAGCTCATTACGTTGTTTTCCATTCTGACTTGGAAAACTTTCGCCTTTGTTACAGCTCGTTTTACGGGAAGGCAGCCGAGCCGTCTCGTAAGCGGTCATCGTTCGTCTGAGAGACTATTGTTTGGATACTTACCAGTTGTTTCTGGAATAGGTTTTGTTTGTATATTTTGTTTTTGACTATAGTGACCACTGTTATCCGTGGTGAAAAACTAGTAATAGTTGTCTTCTAAGGAGCTATACTCAAGAGCCAATGTCATTGGTTGACATTGTATTTGGTCTACATAGTACTGTAATTAGATATTTTCATTATTGTTAAGTTTTCGCGTGCCGCGTGGCAGGTAGGCCTCACGCTGTCGTTGACGCCGAGGGCGTCTTCGTCGTCCGTCGCCTTCGGTGCGCGGGGGCTTCTGAGCCCACCCCCCACAATAGGAGACGGGCCGCAATAGACGACGACTTAGACACTTCTGTCAGAGGAAGCCCGCAGCCGTCCCTAATGCGTCGAAGATGGCCACCGCGGAGTTTTGATTGGTATGCCGTGCGTTGTACATAGGCTAGGGACTCGGCCTGGCGGTCGCCCGATGGTTACATCTCTCCGGGCGGCTCAACGCCGGGTCGTAAGGCACGGTGAACCCAACATAACCGCTCAGGGGGGACCTTGAAGGCTGGGCGGTAGTAATAAGGCACTTTCTCCGCGAAAACAAAAAAAAATTGGTGATCCTCGCGTGTAAAGCCTTTCTCGCCACAAAAGTCCCTAAAACACAATACAACGCCAGCGCCTACTTAAAGAATCAGATTAAAATACCCGTTATTTCCCATGGGAATAAATTTCCGGGATAAAAAGTAAGCCTTATCCAGGACATGATCTACCCGTGTGCCAAATTTCATCGAAATTCGTTTAGTTGTTTATGCTTTGCTTCTAACAAACATACTAATATCCAAACACTTACGCAAACTTTCGTATTTATAATATTGGTAAGAAGAAGTAAGATACCGTGACTTGATATCAGAATTTTTGCTTATGATCATAGTTCGTATGTTTTAACCGACTTTATTCTCTTAGCTGTATAAGAATAAAGTACATTAAGGTGCTTTAAGTTCTAAGCATATATTAACTATCTGTACCACGTGTCACACGATGCGACGACCGTGTAAAGTCCATTCCTCCCTACTGTTTTATGTAGTTTACTGGTGGTAGGTCTCTCATATGTAAGAGTCCCTCTGGGTAGGTACCACCGCAATGTCTATTTCTACCGCCAAGCAGCAGTGTGCATGCACTGTTGTGTTTCGGTTTGAAGGACATTGTAGCCAGTGTAACTACAGGACATAGTGAGACTTAACACATAATGTCTCAGGATGACGTGCGCAGTGGAATGCCACACAGTACTTTGTAACTCAAGGTGCTGGATGTTGTTGCTACTGGTTTATGGGTGGTCGTATCGCTTTACCATCAGGCCAACGGCATGCTCGTATCGACATTCAATACCGTAAAAAAATGTAGATACAGATTAAACACGTGACCTTTCGTATACACCTGCAAAGCATTTCATATTCTAGCATGGGCATAAAGTAATCATAATTTATACCTAAACATGTAGATTTAGGGTATTATGCATAGTTATTTTGAGTGAGTTTTCTTCGATTTGCCCTTCCTCTTTGATGTGGGGCCGACGCAATACACTTCGCAAGCAAGTTACTGACTCTGCTTAATTTTTAAGGTTTTCCTGTCCATACTTCAATACACGCAAGAGTGACCTATCAGTCTTCTGACTCAATATTTGGCATAAATATGAAACCTCACACCATCCACTCAGTGTAATAAATATATAATTGAATATGTTACGTATTCCACGAACACGCCACATTTCTCCGGGGGTCTAAATATCATATTCTCGCAAGAATTTCTGCCAAAATGTCGCTTCTATTAACACAAGACGTGTATTCAAGTGTAATTTTCGCAGCAAACTTACAAGGCCTTTATTTAATATATCAGCACGTTATAATTTTGGTAATTTTATGTTAGAGGAATGCCGTCTGGCGTCTATAGATTATTTCTAAGAATATGTTCTGATAATAGGGTACTTTCCTATAGTTGATTTTGTAAATTATTTTCTATGTAACAGAAAATAATATGAAAAAGAAATTCTTCTGTGAAATCAGCATCAAAATTGGTTGATAAATAAAGCAGCAAATTCATTATTGAAATATTGTTGTGAGCAAAAGTAGGGACGTGGAGGGGATATCGCGCTATCTCTTTTGCATGCACGCAGCGCTATGGCCGGCGACTCTCGGTGACGTCACAGTGTAATATTACTGTTATTTGACACCAACCCCTTCCACCAAATTTCAAAGCTTTATAACTTACTAATTATTGCCCCAATTTTGAAAATTATTTTTGCGTTAGATTTTAGATGACATACATTTTTGATAAATGTATTAAAAAAAGTAGCCAACTACCCTATACAGGGTTTTTGTTATCAATCAGCCTATCGCCGGACCACTGCTAATCGTAGGCCTCCACAAGTAAGCGCTAACCCGATCTAAATTCAGGTTTTTAGTTATATATATCGTATATTACTGTAACTGAGTCTGACCTTCAAGTACTAATTTGTGGTTGAAAACCCTGGTATGTAGGTTAAAGCGGAAAATACGTAGAAATTTATATTACTAATTAATTAACTTAAAAAGGGGATAGGATCGGCCCTGCTAATTCTTCTCTGAAAGCTCTAATAAATGAAACTACTGCGTTCGGTCATTAGAAAGCCATTTCTATCTCGAATGCAATACGCGTTGATTTGTGAACGAAAAGCTCATAATTATACTAGACTGATCACACTAATAATCTGTCCATTAATTCGGAATTTAGACGGTCCATCATATTCGCAAGATTGATGCTCGTAATAGCGTCGAGCGATTAAACGCCCTTGCTCTCGTCTTTTGTCCGTGCGAATCGGTATTTAGTACCGATCGCCCTCCCAAATTGTACGTTGACAGAGACATCAATAATGTATAATGTTTATATCACCTCTCCTGCCTGCAAGCTGGCTTTTTTATTTATATTTCATCATTGATTTTACTCCTAATAAAATGTCGGTAGGTATATGAGTGACCTTTGGTATTAATAATAATTATTATAATCAATTTAATGTATCTTGACATGATATAAGTGCAACTATGTTTGCATACGTGATGAATAAAGTATTTTATTTATTTATTTTAATGTGACGGCGACAATTGTATTGAGATATTCATATGAGAATGTGATCGGATTTGATTGCATTTTAAATGGTTTATATGGCGTTGTTTTGTAAACAAGTTTAAAATAATAAGTCTGTTCAAAGAATGAACACTGATGATCATTTATAATACAGTGATCTATTTGCTTCCTTTATAATATAGGGAAAGAAAACAATAAGAAGCCACTCACGAGTTTAATCATATTATAATCTTACAAAGCGTGTGTAACACAGAGGTCAGTGGTGGCGTCCTACCAGCGTCCCTGCATTGTAATTGCATCAGTCACCTGCATCCTGCGAATGTTCTGCTTCGCATTAAATCTCTGCAAATTCAATCAACCGCCGAGCGGGAAATTCCATTTTCCACGCTTCCACGGGCACACACACGGTTCCGATTTTAAAATATCGATATTGTTTCAATAGAGGACGGAGATAGCTGAGCGTAGGGTTGTCACGTTTTAAGAATTTACACCCAGTGAAATATGGGATGAAAATTGTCGGTAACTTTTTCAACACACCGAACATAGTCCTTTATTGCTCCTAAATAACAGGCTTTACGAAATGTTTCAAACTGTACGTGAAAAACGGCCGGTGTTAATTCTCTACGGATTAAACTTTCAAACGAACAGTGCACGGGTCGTCACCCGCACGCCTGACGCCGGGTCCACGCTGACGGTACGCGCTCGGGGAATACGCGTTCTGTCCGTATTTATTTAGCGCTGTATATGAATTTTAATTAATTTTTGACGCGGCGTGTTTATTTTGCTGTATTCCACCAAAAAGCAATTCGCAGCGATGCGTCGCGCATATGTTAAAAATATGGTGATTACTGATTATGTTTGCACCACTAGTGTTCTTGTAAAATCGAATATTAGATTAACAATCATAATGCAGTCTGCTGCACAATTGTGACGGGATTCTGCACAGCATATTTTTATACGTCATGTTGATGACAATATAAATATGATTATATTCATTAACGAATATGAATCCATGTCCCTTATTGTTACACTAGCCTTTGACCGCGGCTCCGCCCGCGTGAAGCAGTTTTTCCGGGATAAAAGTCCCGCTTTATATTTTCTCGGGAAAAAATAAGCTATAGGTACAGCACTCAGGAGCAATGTTCCTATTAGTAAACAATTTTCAAAATCGGTTTAGTAGTTCCTGAGATTAGCCTCTACACACCTACAAACAAACTCAGAAACTTTTACTCTTTATAATATTATTATAGATTTGGAGTAATTTATTTATTTTATATATTTAATTCAGATTACATAATCCATATATATTAAAAATTAAATTAACAAGATATCAACAACTTATTAGCTACTACATTAATTAATTTTTATGTCACATTTCCCAGAACTACTTTCATCCAATAATTTTGGAAAGGACAGTCAAACCGCTCAGCAATCACGTTTAGCATGGCGTTACTACTGTTTCTTAGGCGCTGCAGCATGGAAGACGATTTTTTGCGAATTATGGCTTGAAAGCCATCCGTTCGCGCTTCCGCAAACATACGAGACGCACTGCATCGCCACGGCAGATGAATTATTAATAATTAATAATTCATGTAATGATTGAATTATTAATTAATGAATTAAATAATTGATTCACCAACATTTTGTGGAGTTTGCCGCATGACATAGTCATCCTTGATAAAACGGATATTAACACACGCTGTAGTTCGTACCAATCGATATTGTTTTGCAAGCAACATTCTTAATTTATCAGCCCGCTATCAAATGAAACAATTCAAAAACCCTCATAGGAAATTGACTCAAATTCAGATAGCAAAACGCTATCTGAAAGTTACATACCTTAGAGCATTTATGTTAAATATTCAAAGTTACATACATACATTGCAAGTTAAATAAAAGCTTGTAAAAACTGCAGCCAATGAGTAAATTATTGATGTATCATAACAACTGTAGAGTGTAGAGTTAAGAAGAGTGGTCTTTTCTTGAATTAAATGACCACAGAGATAGTAAATAAAAGTAATATCAATGTCCCATTCACAAACTAACTATACTATAGCGTGAAAGGAAGAAAACCTACGAACACGCGTTCATACTCATAAATATTATACGTACACAAGGATAAATTATTCCCTTAAATCTATCGATGTTAAATTAAATTTCAAACTAGAAGACTTATAAGTGCAAGGCTCTGAAACGGATCCGCATCCGCGTGTTTTCCGTCACGTTGTGTTCCCGAAACAGCGTTGTACACAGAAGTGAGAAGCCAAATACACAGGAAATACAAGTTCGTTACGGAAGAGACCTTTCGTAATAAAATTGAGTCGACTATTTCACAGAAATTTGTACGCAATTGTGTCCGATTTTTCCTCGTCGCGCGGCGCGAGGTCGTTACGAATCTTTTGTGAGTCGACGCTTAAGATGTACCTTGTGCTTGTTGCGAGTAGCTGTTCTTTTTACACGCTTTATATTAGCTTCACTTGTATGTTTGTATGTATGTATGTTTGTAACTCTCCGACTCAACTTCACTTACCCACCTAAGCTATCGACGTTTACCAAACGATTCCGCGATGCAGAGGCCGAAGCGCGCAACACTCCGCCACACGCGCAACATACGACGCGCGAAATTTTATCATATGCCAATATGTTGAGAAAAATATACAGAATTTAATTGTATTTTCAAAAAATATATATTTCGTTTTTGTTGCCAAAGTTACTACGTAATTGGTAAACTTCTAGTGCGGTCCAAAGCTAAAAGAAGTTGCGTTTCGCTGCCTATGCCTGACTAATTTACTGATACATCGGCTGTTCTCGGAACGCGACTACTGATGGGTTCTACAATATATGTGATATGATCGCTATTCAGTTATATATAAAATATGTACGGTGTCCTCCCTTAAAGGTCTTATATTACGGTCGATATTTGAACCACACTGCATTCGCAATCATATCCACAATAGCCACTTTGCAATGTCATCTGACCAAAACAAAACCAGAATTAGCCTCGGTTCGTGAAGGGTTAAGAGCATGCAAGCCTAACGTATTAAATTCATCCACACGTATGCTAACGCCCAAATAGCGCCGATGTGTGACGAGGTGCTACATGTCAGATTGACCACTTGCGCACGACTCGGCGCCAAATTGTTTTATCGGCGATGGTGAATCAAATTACGACGCTCGGATTTCGCATCTCCAAATTCGAAGTTTGTTAGGTTTCGCTTTGCGTTTGAGGTCTATACGATTGTGTGGATATGGCTTTATAACTATAGGTAGGTACTGTTAAGTATACCGACTAACATAGAAAGAAAGAAAGAAAAAGATTTATTGTCGCAGCAGTGAGCAAAGAATTGAAAACACAAAATAATAACAGTAAACACTTAAATATAAAATACTTCAACCCCAAGTCCACGCCGCGACAATTAGGTGACCAACTCAGCATAAGCTGTGTTATGATTTGAGTCAAAAACACAGCACTGTTTTTCAGTGGTCACCTAAGGTAACGTACGGACGGCAAACCAGCGCAGAAACAAACAAAAAAACAAAAGATAAATAAACGAAACTATAAGTTGTGCACTACGCGACGCGCGTCAACAGTGGGCGGAGCCGTGCGGGGGGCAACTCACTTCTTGCATCAGACGTCCTGCGCCCGAGTTACGAGTAGACGCGCACATACGCACACATATTCATAATTTGGGGTCATATTTAATGTGTCATTACTAGGTAGTAGGTAAGATCCGTTGTAGGCACGAGTCAACCTGGATACGTAAATATTAATGGGGATATTAAACCCATATTTAGTTATTTATTACGTTTTCCGTCATAAATACATAAATTAAATGTTATAAATATATTATCACATATTTTTTTCTATTTTTCCTTCTTGGTTTGATGTATAATAGCTTCAATCACGTCAATTATGGTTTGTGGTTACTGTTTAGATCCCTAAACAAGAGACATAAAGATGAATAATTACGTTTTAGGAAAATACATGTCACAAATATGCCTACCTGTGGCAGGCCTTCGTCCCAGCCATCCCAACATGGCTGACTCACTTTATATGGGAAGTCATCATAGTCTAGGACTATGACGGCCTAACCATATCACTAAGGAGGATATGGTTAGGCCGTCAGCAATCTCATTAACAGCATAAATTAAAAACGTTGGAATTCTTGCAAGTCGCAGTTCGAAAGCAGGCAATGGTGTGGTGAATATAGTTATAGAGAATCGGGCGAGCGTGATGGTCGATCGGATATCATCATTCCCGCACGATCTTACGCTGGGTCGTAAGGCTGGTGAGCCCAACATATCCGTCAGCCTTTCCCCACGGACTGGACGGTATCGATTATAATTTCGTTTTCCTTGCGAAAAAAAGGATAGGTCTAAGATGTCAATACAGGCTCGTATTATAAACTAATATTGATTTCACAGCACTGCGCTGTCAGTTAGTTGCACTACACATATTAATCCCAAGTGTCGGTTGAACACTCACGCTCGTTACGACGCCTCTCGGACTCGCTCGCAGACACTCCCCGGCTCTAACGGACACTCGACATGGGACACTGAGCTCCGTGACCGGACACCCCGCACTCGACATTAGCCTGGCCCTGCACGTAATGACTTCCACAGTTGCTGTGTTAATGACGCATCTGTTGATTAAATCCGGTTATGGATTCCGGTTATTACGATCGATTGTGGATGTGTTGTGGAAATAATGACTATGACATAGTCTAAACGTGTACTTAAAGAAGTTACGTATCGCAATGTGTTTCAGACTAAACTAATATACTTTAAGCTTTGATGAAATATAATATACCTAGATATACACTGAACGCTTCAAACGTGTCGAAAAAAATAGAGGCGAACTAAATACCCCACTAAATGAGTTCGAGTGAATTATTTTTTGTTGTTTTTCATGGATATAATTTTCTCCCTGTTTTAATAGAAACCATGTAATAACTGGTATCATTATGCGCGCACACAAGGATACGCAGAATGATGCAGCGGTAGCGTATGACAGCTGTCACGAATACCAGCTTAAGAAAAGTTGGCCTGTTTGTTTTAGTTTCATTGCAGCGCGTCACTCTATCTAGGTACAGTCAGCCACATAAATAGCTGAACAAATTGAAAACTTCAAAACGCCTATACACTTTTTTGTTCTTATCAATTTTTATATTCTCTTTCCAAAAATACAATAAAAGCGATTTACTTTACTTCACACAACAAAAAAAAAACAAAAATGTTTCAGTCAAACTTAAAGCGTAAATGCGATTTGAAAATTTGAACTTGTTCAGCTACTTATATGGCTGACTATATGTACTTACAATTAATTTAATGACTTTAAGCTAAATGTGTAACGCATCTCATATTAAGTGAAATGTGCTATATTTCTTACTAGACTTAGCGCGGCTCAGCCCGCGTTTTCCGGGATAAAAAGTAGCCTATAGCACTCAAGAGTAATGAAGCTTCCTATTAGTGAAAGAATTTTCAAAATTGGTCTTGTAGTTTTTCAGTTTATCTATTACAAACAAACAATTAAATCTTTCCTCTGTATAATCTTAATATATATAAATCTCGTGTCACAATATTTGTCCTCAATGGACTCCTAAACCACTTAACCGATTATAATAAAATTCGCACACCATGTGCAGTTCGATCCAACTTGAGAGATAGGATAGTTTAAATCTCAAATTATAGTCGCAATTTGAATTTATTGCTAATTATTTGTCTGTTATTATTTGACAGTCACAATTATCTGTTAACTCCAAATGATTCTAACAGATGTCGATACCTTTCGACTGGGTTGAGTAAGTAATCAATAGATGGCGCTGCTATGGTAAATCTACGAACGTGTCATATAGGGCATTACAAAATACATACAACCCTAAATTTTTAACCCTCTGCGATCAACCCTTATTTTTAATAGCAATTTTAGTAATTTAATAACTTTTCGATTTCGATGAAATTTGGCACACGGGGAGATTATGTCCTGGATTAACCGGGAAAATATAAAGCGGGACTTTTATACCGGGAAAACTCATTCACGCGGGCGGAGCCGCGGGCAAAAGCTAGTATTAGTATAGATGAGAATAAATTTCTTTAAATCTTAGTAAAGTAAGAGTATATTGTCTGCCTACAAAAGCTTTTTTATAATCTATGTACATGTGTTCAGTTCAGTTTAGAAACTATCAGAATATTGCTATCCACAAGTTTTACGTTTATAGATATTGCAGTGAATTGAACTCGTGAAATTAAGTCCCTCAACCGATCTCAGCCCCTACATGTGGGTCAAATCATCTATAAAACTATAGCTATCGTATGAACTCTTAGTCTACGAAATTTGCAACTTGTCAAATAAGTACCATGAAATACCATCATAGTAAAAGTACTAACTTCCCTTTTAAAACTTTCATTCTTAAAAATGTATATTCAATTTAATGAAACAGTAATTAATTCCTTCATTTATAAACGATAAGAAACTACTAGACTTATCAGTACTTTCAATTAATATGTTATTTCCTTGTAGTCCCATTAGAACAATAAAACATTGTGAGAATTGAACTTGGCACGTTCCGATATGTTACACACAACTCGCGTAGTAAAAGGAAGAAGTCTACCCGGATGAGAGTTTTGGCCGGCGTCCTAAGCAACTAGCAAGAAATACCGAATCGATATCGCGACACATTTGGCGCCCGACGACACGCCCGGCCCATAACGATAATTAAAGCTTCAATAAAATGGTTTAGATCTGCTTCAAAAATAAAAAAAAATACTACAGACAACACGCCTAAACCGTTGCCTTGGTTAAACGCATGAAATATTACGTACGAGTTCCTTACATAATTATGAGTTTGTGAAATTCATCTACTAAATTCTGGGTACGTTGGCTATATTATGGCTCGATTTTAAAATTAGAAATATTGTTTAAAACCTTTGTTTTATTGTCATTCGAATAGGCATAATTACTTGCATAAATATTGTAGTTCATAGGCTGGAGAGTGACATAGCAATTATAGCAAAAGCTAATGGCTCGAATGTTTTAGGGTATCGACCCTAAAACATTCGAGTCATTAGCTTTTGCTAGCATACTTTAACAACGATTTGTTAAAGTATGCTTACTTACTATGCTACCTTTAAAAAAAGAGCGTATTCCCAACTAAAAGGCCGGCAACGCATCTCTGTGCCCCATGGTGTTGCAGATGTTCATGGGCGGCGGTGATCACTTACTGGTTTACCAAAATATGCTGAACACACTAAATTCGATACAAAACGATACGAAAACGATAATCCAGTCGAAAGGTTGAAATACGTCAAAGCCAACTCACCGGAGTCCCGTTCTCGAAGCTAGATGGTCGGCGCCGACGATGGTGGTTGTTGTTGGATCCACCAGACACTATCTTGTACCAGTTTTTCCACAATTAACGAACGAAATTGAGCGAAAGTTCAATTCAAACGACGAACACGCACCATGCGTTCCGGCGCGCATACGAGACTCCCACTGAGTGATCCAGCGAGAAGGCAGGCGACGACAAGACCACCCTCAACTGGATTATATACATGATAAAAAAAAGTAGTAGGGCTAGATCATCGTGAAACTGTATTTAAAACGAAATATTGTTAAACTTATTGAATTAAAAATACGCGGCTGCAACATTCCGCCCACCAAAATACGAAGTATTTTAAAGCTACAAATTAACTACTTATTGGAAGAGGACACAATTTGACTAACGGTCGTCGCAATAGACCTGATTGTGTCTTGACGGTAGCGACGCGAGAGATACCGTCTCTTCCGGGATGCAATTGTACGATACGACCGAGGGACCAACGAAGAGGTTTAAGTTGCTCTTCTTTAATAACAACTAAAGATCCTAACTTAGGTTCCGAGGTGTCAGTAAGCCACTTGGCGCGCTGACTTAGCGTGTGCAAATACTCCACATGCCATCGCTTCCAGAAATCCCGATGGATTTGCTGCACTAATTGCCAACGATTTAAACAATTAGGATCGACGTTCAAAGCATCAGATTCTGGAAGCGATGTCAGTGGTTCCAAATTGAGAAAATGACCAGGAGTCAATACCGATAGGTCATTGGGATCCGATCCCATTTCACACAACGGACGAGAGTTAAGCAATGCTTCGATTTGTGTTGCCACAGTCAAGAATTCTTCGTAAGTTAGGATTTGATTACCAATAACGCGAGCGAGATGTGTTTTGAATGATTTAATATTGGCCTCCCAGAGGCCACCGAAGTGTGGCGCAGCAGGGGGTATGAATGAAAATTCGATTGCCTCAGAAGCGGCAGCTCGTTTCATGAGTGACACTAACATATTGTGGGCACCGACAAAATTAGTACCATGATCGCAATGAATACGTTGGCATCGGCCACGCCGAGACATGAATCTGCGGAGTGCACCCAGAAATGCTTCACTTGTCAGACCAACAACAAGCTCAATATGCACCGCTTTCGTTGCGAAGCAAATAAATAAGCAAACGTAAGTTTTAAAAGGTTTGGCCCCACGACGACGTTGTATGTGCGTAGGAAAAGGTCCAGCAAAATCAATACCGACACACGAAAAAGGTTTTAGCTCCGACACCCTTAATTTAGGAAGATCTCCCATACGAGGAATGAAGGGCTTTGGGCTGGTGCGGTAACACTTTATGCACTTCGATAGACGATTACGAATAGCACGACGAGGTGACAAGATCCAAAAATTTTGTGCTAGCAAAAAACTAAGTGTTCGAAGTCCAGGATGTAAATTGTCATTATGACATTGATCGATAATGAGTGAAGTTAAGCGATGTTGACGAGGTAGTAATAACGGATGCTTACAGTCGTAATCCAGATTCGAATGAGTCAGTCTACCGCCCACCCTGATCAAACCATCTTCATCAAGAAAGGGGCACAATTTTTGCAGCGGTTTAGACAAGGGTATGCTTTGCTGTAGACTCTTAATCTCATTACCAAAACTGGCAATTTGAGCGAGCTTGACCAACATCAGCAACGACTGCTGAAGTTCCGAAGCGACAAGATGATCCAACTTACGATTTTTAGGATTGCGACAATTATAAACGAAACGAAGGATGTAAGCAACGATGCGTTGAACTCTAATTAGACTCGAGTGTTTATTTAGAAACTCATCAAACTTATCGACGACGACAAATAACGAGATTTTGGAATCGCGTTGTTCAGAGATCATTTCAGGAGATTCCCCAATGGCATGCTGTGAAACAGGCCAATGAACAACGTCCTGGGACAACCAATGTGGTCCATGCCACCACAAGGCATGATCAAGAAGCTTGCCGATGGTAAGTCCGCGTGAAGCGCAATCGGCGGGATTGTCGGAGGAGCTAACATGGTGCCAGTGAGAGGATGGAAGCTTCTCCTGAATAAGAGCAACACGATTGCTAACAAAAGTCTTCCATCGAGCTGACGGTGATTTTAGCCAAGCAAGAACGATAGTCGAATCTGACCAACAAAAGATGTCATCGAAGTGAATACGGTTTTGGAATACTTCGCGAATGTATGCGACAAGATCTGCTAAGAGAACTGCGGCACACAATTCTAAACGAGGAATGGAAATTCTTTTTAGAGGGGCAACCTTGGAGCGAGAGATGATTAAGCACGTAGTGACGCGACTGTCACTGTGTTTTATGCGAAAGTACACTGCAGCTGCATAGCCTAGCTCGGAGGCGTCACAAAAGCCGTGTATCGCGTTACTATTTGAATTTGATGCAGAAACGAAACGAGGAATAACGAGGGACGATATTGCATTAAATTCCGAGCGATAACGAGACCAAGTTTGACTAATTCTATCAGGTGCAACTGTGTCCCAATCAAGCCTGAGACTCCAAAGATTCTGTACGATACATTTAAATGCGAATGTAAGTGGGGTCAGAAAACCAAGCGGGTCAAAAATGCGAGCCAATTCCGACAATACATTTCGCTTCGTGCACTGTTCATGAAGCGATGTGACGGTAAACGAGAATGCATCAATGTCAGGCTTCCACCTCAATCCAAGAATCATGACCGATGAGCAGGGATCCGAATCGAATGAAAGCGAATTCCGAACGTCGTGACAATGTTCAGGAGGAATGTCTTCGAGCAAGGAAGGACAATTGCTTGTCCATTTCCTTAGCTCGAAACACCCTTTACACAGGATATCACTGATTTCCTTCATCAATTCGCGAGCCGAATTTAAGGAGCTGGCCCCTGTCACTATATCGTCAACGTACATGTCTTCAGTCAATGCAGATACTGCTAAGGGATGATTGCCACCTTCATCCTTTGCCACCTGCAAAATGGTCCGAAGAGCCAAGAAGCTTGAAGACGTCATACCATAAGTGACGGTTTTTAGCCGGAATTCCTGAATAGGATCCTGAAGGGAAAATCTAAACAAAATTCGTTGGTAGTCTTGATCAGTATCGGCCACCAGTATCTGGCGATACATCTGCTTAATATCCGCGGTAAATACAACAGAGTGTAAACGAAAACGAAGGAGAATCGACCCGATGTCCGATTGCATTCGGGGACCAACAAGTAACTGCTCGTTAAGCGCAGCTCCATTGGCTGGCCTAGCGGTGGCATCGAAAACCACTCGCAGTTTTGTGGTCGTACTGCTCGGCTTGAGCACGCAGTGATGTGGTATATAATATGGGTGATCCGACCATGGCTGGTCGATCACTTCCATATGTCCAGATTCGAGGTAATCTCTCATGAAGGCGTTGTACTCTTTACGAAGTTGAGAATTACCCGACAAACGTCTCTCAAGAGACATCAAGCGACGATAGGCGAGATGGTATGAGTCTCCGAGCTCGGGCCGTGGTGTCTTAAACGGTAAGCGGACAATGTACCTTCCTTCGGCGTTTCTACTATGTGTCTCATCGAATAGACGTTCGCAACGCAATTCCTCGTCCGTGATTAGCGAGGATTTGGGTAGCTCATCAATCTCCCAGAATTTACGAATTTGGAAATCTAAACTATCAATCGAAGAAAGTAGGGAGGTGCGTGGAGTTGATGAATTGCAGGAAATCTTGCCCATCACTATCCAACCGAGCTTAGTTTTAAAAGCTGTGGGTCCGTCCGGCCCACAATCAAGACGCTCTCCTACAAATATTCGACCAAATATGTCAACGCCAAACAGCGCGTCAATTGGAGCAGGTGTGTTAAAATTAGGGTCTGCTAATGTAAGAATCTTTAGCTGTGGCCATTGAGCGATATCAAAATTATCATGTGGCATCTCATTACAGATGCTCGGAATAACGAGGGCCTCAACAAGTATATCTGAACCAGAAGGTCCACCGCGCATATGGAATGAAGTGGAATCAGTTGCCACAGATGTCGATTGTCCAATGCCTTCGATATATGAAGTAGTCCTTTTTAAGGCCAATCCAAGTCGATGGGCGCACTTCTTAGTGATAAAGTTTGTTTGACTGCCACTATCCACCACGATGCGAATTGTGCGATAGGTGCCACAGTTGTCTAAAACCTGAACCGAGGCCGTGGGAAGAAGTGAAATGTGCGTAGAGGGCATCGAACCGCCCACCAAACATGACGGGGCTGCGAGTGAGGCCGTATTAGCATTCGAAGCTGCAGATGTAGAAGGGGGCGCGTCATTGACTTTAGATGGCACAGAATTTTCGAAATGCAATGTGGTGTGATGAGGCGCATCACATTTTGAGCAACGAATTTTGGAGCAGCAATATTTTACAATATGCCCATGCTGAAGGCAGTTGACACAACGGTTGTGCTCCTTAACTATAGCGAATCTATTACGTGGGTTATGGTCACGATAAATAGGACACTTAGATAACGTGTGATGTTCTTTGCATAAAACACATGCGTCGTTCAATTTCACCTGTGAGTTTACTACCAAGGATTTTGTGGCAGGCGTAGGATTGCGTCGGTTATAACTCGTCTGTGTACCTGTAGGGAGGACAGCGCGCTGGTTTGAGACCGAAGGCGGGAATGTCGCCGAGCCGGAAGTCCCAGGACGAGAGGATCGAATAAGGGGACGCGCTGCGTTTGCAGGGGGCTCCGCCAGTTCAAGAGCTTCACTAGCCGCTCGAAGGTGCTCCAGAAGGGAGTCGAAACTGGGAATATCCTTGTTGTCATTTTGTAACTCAAAACGCTGTCGAGTATCGCGATCAAGTTTATTAAATAACAGATAAAATAAAGGAAAGTCCCAATCCTTGACCGGCAATTTCAAATTTCTCAAAACCGCGATATTTTCGTTGAAAGTATCTACGAGGCGACGCAATTCACTGGGAGAATTAGACTTGAGGGTCACATTTTGTAACTCCTCCCAATAACGAAAGGCTAACTTTCTCTTGCATTGATAACGATCAATCAATGCTGAGTAGGCATCCAAGTAGTTGGTTTCTGACAGAGGATAACCTTTCAATAGTTGAAGAGGCTCCCCTGAGAGAAGCGAAATCAAAATTGAGAAACGTTCGATGTTCGATAACCGTTTGTTATGATGTACCATAGTATTGTACATGTCATAGAACGAGCTCCACAACGTGATATCACCTTCAAAATGCAATAAATTCAAACGAGGTAGTTTTACAGATAGGTCAGTTTTGAACGTATCGAGTTCCTGCCCACTTGATAGGGGAGATGCCGTGAGCATCGAATGAATTTCGATGATTTTAAAATATTTATCGTCGACCTCTTGCCGAATAACATCTTCTTCTTCCAAAGATGTTGCGTCTGAGATTTCGGAGCAAATCTTCAAGTGATGCGATTCGAAGCTAGCACAATTATTTTCGAGACGACTAAACCGAGTCAAAAAAGTCTGTAAACGTGCGACGTCATTTTGAGCCTCTAAGGCTGCCGACAAACATTCATCAATCCGACGGATAGCAATAGATCGTTTCAATTCAAAACTACGGCGTACTGCGGCCTTCGACATCTTATATTTATTTTTCTAAAAAAATCGATAATATTATGTATAATGTAAAATGTAACTGTGTAAATAAAAATGGACTGTGGACTGTAAATGAAATGCATATATTGTAAAGATAAAATGAACGGTAAATAAAGTGTATAAATTGTATAAATAAAACGAACTGTATATTATTTTAAAATGGCAAACTGAAGCTATGAGTAAGTCTCGCTTTCATTATGAAATTGCGGAAATACTATAACTATAATTCAATTATAATTTCAGTATCAATAAAATGTATAAGTTGTGTAAATTAATTGATGATAATAAGTTATTAGATTATAATTGATTTATTAACAACAAATAAATATGTTCAATTTGTGTTACAGCTACTATCTTTAAATAGGAGTGAACACTTAATTGTATTCCATTCAAATAAATAGTTAACAAAAAGATAATGTAACAAGAACGGGAAAAAGAATCAATAGATAACAATTAACAACAACAGTTCCCAATGCTCGTACACTTTATAAATATGCATATGCAGGTAGGTACGTTTAGCGCCTGTCCGCAGCTCGACTCGTGTTGAGGTCGTTATATCAAATATAATTACGCACCTACAGATTATACCGTACCGATATTATCCTACCATACGCGAAACGATGCGATAACAATTCAGTTCTTAGGCGATGTACGTGCGATGGGTGTACTACTTTAATTGGTCACTTAATAATGGGACCGCGTGGCTATTAAAATAATATTAACGAAATAAATACGATTAACGAAATTAATTATTAACTCATATTCAACCTGTACTTTGTTAGTTTTTTGTTTTGTGTTTAATACGACAAATAACTAAACGAAATTGAGAAATTACGAACGTGGGTACCACTACTAACTAGTTCATGCGAATTGACTACGACGTATTTGTGAGGCGATATTATGTTGCAAATAACGATAACAAAATTATGGAAGAATAAGCTTAGGGCACGATGCACCTACTTATTCCCATACGAAATAAGTACGAAACAATACGATACGAAATCACCAAACAGTTTCACGATGAAAATGCTATGTATGTAAACCGCGTGGTATTACGTCACTTCTGATGATGGGACAGCTTGGCTGTTTCCACCATAAGAAGGATCCACGGCACGAAAGGACCAAAAAATGGTTTACCAAAATATGCTGAACACACTAAATTCGATACAAAACGATACGAAAACGATAATCCAGTCGAAAGGTTGAAATACGTCAAAGCCAACTCACCGGAGTCCCGTTCTCGAAGCTAGATGGTCGGCGCCGACGATGGTGGTTGTTGTTGGATCCACCAGACACTATCTTGTACCAGTTTTTCCACAATTAACGAACGAAATTGAGCGAAAGTTCAATTCAAACGACGAACACGCACCATGCGTTCCGGCGCGCATACGAGACTCCCACTGAGTGATCCAGCGAGAAGGCAGGCGACGACAAGACCACCCTCAACTGGATTATATACATGATAAAAAAAAGTAGTAGGGCTAGATCATCGTGAAACTGTATTTAAAACGAAATATTGTTAAACTTATTGAATTAAAAATACGCGGCTGCAACACTTACCATCAGGTGAACCGTATGCTCGTTTGCCACCTATATCATAAAAAAAAATGCTAGATCTATATATTTTGGATATCAGTTGCGTGTTTATAATAAAATAAACAACACAACACATCACGCCTTTATCCCCGAAAGAGTACGCAGAGGTGTAGCAAGGGCACCCACTTTTCGTCAACTTTGTTCCATTCCATGATGTGATAAAAGCGAGTCTATTGCTATGCAGAAAAACCTAATATTACGTTGCCCGACCCGAGACTTTAAAACAGTTTTTGTTATAAATACTCCTAATTGGATGGGATGATCCGCTAAACCGTGAAAACTGGGCCGTATCTCTAATTGATCGATGCGATTTTTGCGAACGCCGGTCGTCGCGATGCTTAGGCTCTGGAGTGCCGAAACGTTGATAACTGATCGAATTTTAATATGATGTGTGAAGCGTTCCCTCTTTTTGTTTATGTTCAATGTATTTTCAGCTTTTACGTTAAAATATATATTTCGTTTTAGGTAAAACATGTTCAGGAAATACTCGGGCTGTTTCGTTTCAAAAGGCTTAATGAATGATCATTTATTGAATACGAATATTTTTCTCTTTATACATGCGAGGTTAAACTAAAATATTCATAAACGTGTTGTATCAGTATTTCAATTACTCTAAACGTCTTTGCTCTATGTGTACACGAAATAAAAAATCTATGCAAAAAGCTAATTTTGAGCCAATACCAACGCGTCGTTCACGATGATCTACGGCACAATCTTCAGATATATCCGAACTCATTTATTGACATATTCATAACAGTGAAGGAAAATATCGTGAGGAAACCTGCATACCTGAGAAGTTCTCCATAAGAATTCCGAGGGCATGTGAAGTCTGCCAGCCCGCACTGGGCCAGCTTGGTGGACTCAGGCCTAAAACCCTCACAGTAGTAGAAGAGGCTCGTGCCCAGTAGTGGGACAATATATAGGTTGAGTTTTTCAAGTGGCTGGTTGGGTAAATGGATTTAAAAAAAATGTAATGATGCAGTTTTTATTTTTATCAAAATCGAGCTGGAGACTCCTTTGGGCATTTTTCGACATTCCTTATAGTTTATCATTTGGCCATCCACGCCCATTTAAAAACTCAATCAGGGCTGATTTTATTATATCTGTGGGCAGTATCTGGCGCTATATGCTTTCGTCGTCGCTTCATTTGACCCTCAATGGCAGCACAATGCTCTCGGTGATCGGAGTTAGTTACCTTCTGATGTTTTTCGTTTGTAAACAGACGTCTGAAGATAATATAATTGACACCTGTAGCTGTGTTTTCGTGTTGTTTTCCAAAGTGGCTTGATTAATGTTATCCAGATGTTTTTTTTTTTATAGCATAGAATAACGAGACGTGCATGCCGTTCGCCTGATGGTAAGTGATACGACCGCCCATAAACAGTAGTAATACCATACAGCACCTTGAGTTACAAAATACTGTGTGGCATTCCACTGCGCTCGTCATCCTGAGACATAAGATGTTAAGCCTCATTATGTCCAGTATGTATACTGGCTACAATGTCCTTCAAACAGAAACACAACAGTGCATGCACACTGCTGCTTGGCGGTAGAAATAGACATTGCGGTGGTACCCACCCAGACGGACTCTTACATATGAGAGACCTACCACCAGTAAATTATTAGTTATTGTATTGAAGTTCGGTGAAGTTCAGGATCGTACTGTTTACGTGAAATTTGACATTTTACACGCGTAAATATATTTATTTACGCATGACGCATACGGCGAAGCATGAAAGGACATGTTTTTACATACTATATATTGATTTTTTGTATTAAAGCCTCATTGGAAAGAAACCATATCTTATATGACATGTATTTAGATTTGGGACGGTTACATAGTATAATACATATAGCCCTTTCGTACGTTCAAAATGAAGATTGACATTTCTTTTTTAGGACAGACCCTTTATTACAGCTTGACTCGTGAATTGGCGAACATTTCCAGCGCATTAGTCTATTGGAATGCTGAAGTCCGTCAAACGGCCTAACCGCGCATTTAATTCTTACATACAAATATATTCAAAAATATTCACTATTATAATATTAATAAGATTCACTCAAAACACGAGTCACGGAAAAAATAACATTCAAGCAACGTTTCGCGAGATGAAGATTAAAGTATAAAATCTTCAAGAATTGCGATCTTTTCAATTCAAAAAGAGGGAAAATTCAAGATTTGCAATCCAAATAAAATGAATCAAAATTCAGTCGAGTAAAATCGTTGTAAGAATGTATAATGTAACGGCGCGGGCGGTTGAGTAAATCGAAAAAACTCTAATCAAGGCAGGGTCGCTGACTAGGGTGACCATGAATGTAAGTAATATCAGAAATGTCCGTTATCGTTAACGTTGTAAGAGCACCTGTAGGTTGTGGAATTACTGGATCCTCTTTTTATAATACCATACCACCATACCATACCAGCCCTGTATTATATACTGCCCACTGCTGAGCACGGGCCTCCTCTACAACTGAGAGGGTTTAGGCCTTAGTCCACCACGCTAGCCAAGTGCGGGTTGGCGTACTTCACATACCTTCGAAATTCAGAGAACTTCTCAGGTATGCAGTTTTCCTCACGATGTTTTCCTTCACCGTTAAAACGAGCGATAATTCACAAAGAATACACACATAACATTTTAAAAAAGTCAGAGGTGTGTGCCCTTGGGTTTTGAACCTGCGGACATTCGTCTCGGCAGTCCGTTCCACTCCCAACTAGGCTATCGCCGCTACCTATACCTTTTTATAATGGCACGATTTAATCTTTAACAAAAAAAAAATATTTTTTCTTGTTTATTAATTGCTGTTTGTGCTCATGAAGGTTCGATCGGCAAATAGGCCGAGTACATACTGCCCAAAGGATGCATGCATTAAACTGTGCTGGCTGATAAAGGAGTCTGACGATTTCCAACTCGCTTTAGACCAGTGTGCTTTATGGGCTATAAGCCGCTAATCCAAAAACAAAAACAAAAATAGTGGGCATCCAATATGCGTTATTGAATGGCGCATTTTAAAATTATAATTGATTTGGTTGATATAATTTGATGTTCCCATGGTGCCGGGATTGCCTGGCAAACGGGAAATGGACAAATACTTAACAACCTGCGCATACGGGATAATATTCCTAATGGTTATGTGTAAATTTAATTCATCCAATATAACATTTAAAGCGCATTTATCTTATAGAACTTATAGTCACGTCCCTAAGTGACAGCTTATAGAATTTTAGATTAAAATCTGTTTTACTGCAGACATGCAAAGAACAACGAACAAAAAACAACCTCTGACCTTTATATTAAAAAAGCAAACTACATAATGTGAACCGTATTTCCACGTGCTCCGTTATAAGCCTGCAGTTTTACCACCAACAACGTAAATTTCCTGCCGAGTTGTTTTGAGCCAATGAATTTCGTTTAAATTTGTTGTTCTTATAGTTTATTTTATAACAAATTATTATGTAATTGTTTACACATTATGACTATAGAATTGTTGGCGTACAGAGAACATTTTTGTCGGGTGATATAATATGCTGTTTTGTTATTGCCTTACTTTGGCCTATGTCAGTGGACAGTGACGTCAGTAATTTGCAACCACAACCACGTCCAGCCCCGTGTCCTAGTTTTATATAAACAATGACTAATTAATTAGAATAATTCTATGATATTTTTATTCATATATCGCTTCGCCATAAGCGACTAATTTCCTTATTGGGTATCGGTTATCGGAATAAATTGATTTAGAATGAATGGACATTTGAAAATTATAATATCACATATATAATATATTAAACACATAATATAGTAAACGTGAAACGCCTTCGCATTTATCTTATTTTCATATTGGTTCAGGTGATTCTTGGATTAGACTTTAGATGGCGCTGCGTGCTGGATTAAAAAGTTGCAACCTGTCCCATAAATATCCCGTCATATGTGTATAGCGGTAGTCCGTAGTAGGAAGTTTTTACGTTTTCGTTTTATAAAAAAACTCACAATAATTCGGTGCTAGATTTCTGTGCTTTTGAATACTCCGTAAAAGTGTTTGCGAAGTTAAAGTTACAGTCCATGAAAAATAAAAAATAAACAAGTTGTAAATAATCTCCGTATCAAGAAAATCTGTGTGGATCAACAAAAGTTGTCACCGTAAGTCAGCAGGACGGATGGTTGGCAATCCGATTAGCCGGTGCTCCGGCGGAGTCGGCGCCGGCCAGGCCGGTATCTACGTAATCATCGCGTTGCCGTCGCGCGTCGAATGTGCCGCTCGGTGCCTCGGTGGTAATCACTCACCCATGCGCTCTGATCTATTGGAAAATGCGAAATGAGTTCCATTTTCTTTGTATACATTTATTATTTTGTAGGCAATATGAAAATTGTAAGTTGATCACCAATAGCTATACTATTAAGTGATGAATTCTCCAGAGAAAGAATAACCGGCAATAAATGTCCTTTTTCTGGACAACACAATGCAGTCTATTATTCATTTACTTATCCAATTTTATATGCATAGCTTTACTAAAGTTATATGTTATAGATCTTTTCATAATTAACTTAATTTGCTATCTATATGTATGTAGATTAAATTATATTGTAGAGCTGTGTATGTAGATTTTTGAAAACATATTTCCATTGACCCAAGGATGAACATTTCGCCAGGACTGATAGAGACGAAACGATATCGCAATATGCAGAGTCTTTACATATACGCGACCTTCGGCGGATTTCGTACAGTAATAAATTTTTCGCGATAAAAGACTTTCCTTTTGATGCGCGAGCCTTTTCATGTGGTATTACGAGATAGACGTCCTGATCCATTTTCACATAAAAGGTGTAAGAACGGCTTAGGTATATCTTCGTATAGTGAAATATTGTTTGATGGTTTAATGTGTTGTTGGTTTTATGTAGAATAGATGTACTCGCGGCTCCGCCCTCGTGTATGTGTTTTTCCGGGATAAAAATTAAAAGTAACGCTATATATTTTCCCGGGATAAAAAGTAGCCTATGTTACTCGCCGATAATGTAGCTTTATATTCGTGAAAGAATTTTTCAAATCGGTCCAGTATTTTCGGAGCCTATTCAATGCAAACAAACAATCAAATCTTTCCTTTTTATAATATGAGTATAGACAAAACTACAAAAATATAACTTTTTTCCTCTTTATAATATTATCTAATAGATATGTTGCTAATTGATATTCTGTTTAGTTTTGCTCGCGACTTCGCCCGCGTGTAGGGTTGCCAGGCGTCCGGATAAAACTGGATACAGTTAGGACTTTTGAACGTGCGTCCGGCCAAATCAAACGGTGTCCGGCTTTTGTTAGGCTTTTTCCATTATTATTATTGAAGATAAAAAAAGTTCGCCAGAAAAAATGGGGTGCGATTAAATCGTATTAATACTAAGACACAAAATCCATAATAATTTAGGGTGTCCGGCCTTTTAACCCAAATGTCCGGCCAAACTGGCTGGTCTGTCCGGCTATTAGGTTTGGCGACCTGGCAACCCTACCCGCGTGGAAAGTCTTTCCCGCTACAAAAGTCCCAAGAATTACAGCACCGATCCGTAGCGCCATCTGTACGAATCTAACGCCATCCATTTAAAAAATTGGATTACAAAATCAATTATTTTCTGCGGGAGCAAATAACGAGGATAAAAAGTAGCCTATGTGATAATCCAGAACATGTCCAAATTACATATTAATGAAATTTGACCGCAATTCATACATTATATTTTTCTACACTCCTCTACATGAACTTTAATTATATCAAATCTCACTCTCCTCCATGTGGTTTAAAAGTGGTACAAAGTTGTCTCTTAATGTATTAATACATAGATTAGTATTAGATACGATTAGCTTTTTGATTTTAGTATTTTTGACCCAGTATTCTATAGTAAGTCCTATCGTAATAATGCAGGAGATCGAACGGTGCATGTATGTTAGCAACTGCATTGCATGTAGATTTTTATCAGTCGTGCAATCACAGTAAGCGGTGTTTCCCGAGCGCCATGACTTGTCCTTCTTTAAACGAGGTTTAAAAAGAGTGCTCACCTCCCGGTAGGCAAAGGCTTGGCTGTGCCTCTGGCCTTGCTTTAGTCCATGGGCGGCGGATGCTGCTTACCATCAGGCGGACCGCTTGCTTACTTGCCTACGAAGGCAATAATAAAAAAAAAATAAGCAACCCGGGACTCGGAACTCATTTTATTCCATTATATTGTGAACGACGAAATCGAAGTACAAAGTACATTAAGCGATTTTTACCCGACTACGGCGTAGCGAGGAAGGGGAATGATTTGATTTTTGGGCTACACCTGGGTCTATAATTTCTGTGACACGTAAATCTAGTTATAAGCGTGATCTAGTGAATAATGCTCAACTATATCACTGTTGATGGTAGATTCTATCTTATTACCACTACCGGGAAGTGAGAGTTGGTGCTCTCAAATAAATGGAATCTCTTCGACCGTCCTCTCGTGTTGTCTTCTCGGCGGTTCTACGTTCATTTGTTACCATGGAGATACTTCAGAGAAACAAACCTTTTTCATTGGCTTTTTGACGTGAAAATAAAAGGCATTTTACACAATTTGAAAAAAAAATAAGATAAACATTTGCACGCTTGAGTGACGAAAACTGGCAGACTTCACGTCAAAAAAATACGTATTGTTTTTGTAAGAATTCTTATATAATTGAACTTCGAGAAAAAACACGTAAGTACCTTTTCTCTAACAATAAAAAGCTTTTTTGTTAACCTTGTATCTCCATATTTTCGCTGCCATATTTAAAAACATATTCTCAACAATATGTGTCATTGTTATCCGCCCACGGCTTCTGTATTCTGTACATCACGAAACAAATCTGGATGTTGGCGGAATAACATAAATCGGAACGTACTACGCAGAGCTCGGCAACAAAGCTGCGCGTTTTTTCCCACGAAGTAATAATTCTTTTGTGTTGAGTAAAGAAAACGAAAATTTTAAAGTTGAAACGGTGCAGTCCTTCGCACTGGCGGTGTGTTTTAACTTTTATTTAACTCCGGCCACTAGATTTCCCGACGACATAATCGGTTTAAAGCGGTTTTTACTTCTATGATCGGTTCACGGGAATTTCATTATATATATTTTCATGCTGGAGCCACATTAATTTTAACATCGCATATAATCGCAATATATAAGACCTGATAATACTGTGCTGTATCAAAATCGAATGTATAATGTCACAAGTCTCTGGACGCAGTAATCTGTCTAGTCTGCAAAATGCATTACTAGCTAGGTATGTCACGAAATAAGAAATGACCTCGTCACGTTTGCCCTTGACCCGGTGTTTATAGCTCACCGGAATTCATTCCATCCGTCTCCATTAGATTTATAATTAAAGACTTGAAAACTTGAACGATGTTAATTGATATTAGATCTTCAAAGCGTTTCGGCCCATTGAAATATAAATGAACAGCCGAAGGAGAAAGTGGGGCGGGATGATGTGGCGGGTATACAGGTGGTGGAATCGAATTTGGGTGGTATCGATTTCGTGTTATAAAGTTACCACGGCTGGGCTGGGCTCGGCGCGGCTCGGTCCGCACCTTGAGACCTGCCTGATGGAAACACGATATAACCGCAAACTATTGAACTACAAGAGCCCTGTTGGTAATTTCATACCGTGGATCGATTCTCATCGCTTCTGTATGAGATGAGATAGAAAAGGTATAAAAATAAATAATACGATGGAACAGCATCGAAACAGCATGTGCAGAAAATATTCACCGTTGCTCCCAGATGAACTTTATGTTAATACGAATATTTTCATATTTTTCTTCTATACTAATATTATAAAGAGGAAAGATTTGTATGTTTGTAACGAATAAACTCAAAAACTACTGAACGGATTTCGATGAAATTTGGCATACGGGTAGATCATGTCCTGGACTAACACATAGGCTACGTTTTATCCCGGGAAAATATTTTTATCTCGGAATAACTTTTCACGCGGGCGAAGCCGCGAGCAGAAGTCTTGTCTTTCATATGTTTTATAGAATCTGTTGCTATGCTGTTTTGAGTTAAAGTTAAGCATAAGGACGCGACTATCACCTCATGGTAAATTGTCACCGCTCATTAACACCCACACAGCCATGTTTCACGTCATGATATTGACTATAGCTACCAATCGTTAACCAACAACTGCTCCAGAGGAATCGTGGATCCTTTGCCGTTTTAAGAACTAATGCGAAGTAAGAAGGGGGATTTAATCCTCCAGCAATATCCTACTAATATTATAAACGCAAAAGTTTGTAAGAATGTATCTATGGTTGTTACTCTTTCACGCAAAAACTACTGAACGGATTTCGATGAAATTTGGTACACGGGTAGATCATGTCCTAGATTAACACATAGGCTACTTTTTCCCGGTAAAATATAAAGCGGGACTTTTATCCCAGAAAAACTTTTTAACGCGGGCGGAGCTGCGGGCAAAATCTAGTCTTCAATAATTTAAACAACCCTAAGTACATAGTACAAATATTTGCAGCAATTGTTGGAAGCTAAGCGCAGCCATGAATAAGTTAGTACCGCTGTGATTAAATTCCGTTTACTTGATTAGCATAATGGGTAGTTGGTGGGGGGAGTCGAGGGTGACACGGACGAATGTAGTTAGCGGCGACATCTCCCCAATGAAATGACACGTTCTTGTCTAATACACGTCTGGTTTTACGCTTTGTTGTCATATGCGGTTTGATTGTATTGTTAGGACTTTAATTAGACGGTATTACGTGAGTTGACTCCTTTAAATTACGTTTAGGCCTAATTTCACCAAGCTGTTACTTACTTTAACAGTCCGTTAACTGTCTTAAAGGACTGTTAAGGATTTGAGTGTCCCACCATGCCCTAACGGGTGATTATCTTCCTTAACTAGGCGTTCTTTCATGGGACGCGCGATACTTTAACATTCGCGTTAATTTTAATGCCCGATTACTAATGCCCGTTAAATAAGAAATTGGTGTAATTAGACCTTAAGGTGTTAGATATTAAACACCTTAATGCTCTTAATATATGTTGGCTATAGTTAGACTTTAAAACAGAACAAAACAGGGTTTGCATTGTGTTTTTTTTTGTTAAATAGAGTATATAGTAATGTTTTTTATTTATTTTATTTTTTAAGTTTGCTTAATAAAAAATCTGCAGATATTGTAACCATTTTTGCTTTCCCTTTCTATCTAGTCTTATCTCAACACAGCGCCAAGTTTTACCTAGATCAGTGTATTTCATAGCAATGTCCTCATAATATCCACACAAATATATAGTCTATGTGGATTACCCTTTATCCTGAACTGTTAATTTATCTCACGTTGGGCTCTGAAGCTACTCGAAAGGATTTTAAAATATTGTCCCCGTACATAAATGGGTATATTGCCCCCGAGGTGCTTTAGCCAGTATCTAATGTATTGTAATAAATAAATTGTAATCCATTTGTTTTGTTTTTATTTTACCTTTTGTATCGACTGTCAGAAGAGTCTATTTATTAGCTCTATTTTATAAATAATCACGATCCATTTACATCTACGATATCATTAATAAAAACTACATCAATAGACAAACCTCATTTTTAAACATATGTATGTAAGTATATGCCCATACTATACCAGCCCTGTATTATATACTGCCCACTGCTCAGCACGGGCCTCCTCTACTACTGAGGCCTAGTGCGGGTTGGCAGACTTCACATACCTTCGAAATTCCTATAGAGAACTTCTCAGATATGCAGGTTTCCTCACGCTATCGCTCGCTTTAACGGTGAAGGAAAACATCACAAAGAATACACACATAACTTTTTAGAAAAGTCAGAGGTGCGTGCCCTTGGGTTTTGAACCTGCGGACATTCGTCTCGGCAGTCCGTTCCACTCCCAACTAGGCTATCGCCGCTTCGCCGCAGTATATGCCCATACATACCCAATATTCGTGTATTCATGTATGGTTATTTAATTGTCAACAGAACGGCGTGACAGCACCATCGCTACGTCGACAGCCATCGCGCACTCTGGAGTCTTACAGCGGTTCATGTAAGTGTTAATCACGTTTTATAACTTTAAATAGCATTTCTTGGCGTAAAGGTTGCGTGGTTGAAGGCCTAGAATACTAATTGCCCTATTACAGTGGCGGCACACAAGACGAGTGACGACCTAACTACACCGACCGACTTAAAGAGTTCTTAATTATGTTTTGTGTTGATATTTGAATAAATAATAAGCCCTATTAGTGATATTATCAACTCATAAAATTAAACTATACAAACGTGCCTTCACGCCGCGTCTTATTTGCGTTTGAAGCGAGTCGTCAGCTCATACAATTCAACAAACGTAGTAGCATAGGCCTTTTGAACCTAAATAAAGTAACAAAATAATATCGTGCTAAAGTAAAACGCGGGCTATCTAACATGCGATTTGTGTATGATCCAAGAACACTGATGTGCAGTGGTGGCCAGGACGCGGCGGCAGAATGGACGACGCCGGCAGCAACAAACAGAGGCAAGCCACCAGGGTATTCAAGAAGAGCTCGCCCAATGGAAAGGTAACCGTTGAGTCTATCCATAGAGTTTAGTTTGCATTGAGATATGTGATTTGAAAGTTTTTTTTTTTAATAACGAATCGGCGGCCTCCCAACAATGTAACATAGTGTAACATAACAACAGGCCACGAATGTCGGTGTCGTGTTGATTATGATGATTGTGAATGGTGAAGAGATTAACACCTGAGTCACTTGTGAGCCTCTTGGGGTTGAGAAGCAGATCATATACATTCATTTAAAAAAAAAAAATGTGCTTATTTATTGAAATAACTAGCTTAAACATATCTACATAGAGTTTTACTTGCAGGAATGCTTGGTCAATTTATTTGTCAGGCAGAGCATTTCAGCTACTTTGCCAAGATTTTCCGAAACATATATTGTCCTAATAAGGTGAAGATTATTTTCTACTGATAATTTTTACAGCTAGAATTTCAAACATAATCAGTTTGCTGCTATTTGGCATTACAGCTAGCACATTAAATAAATCACATATAACTCGTAAAGCGAGTGCTCTGTGTTTGCTGATCCCTTCAGCTCAATTTCGAACATCCGCCCTGCGTTAACACAGCGGGTTTCCGCTCGCCAGTCGCACGACGCGTCCGCACTCGTTTAATGTACAGTCAGCAATATAAATAGCCGAATAAATTCAAAATTTCAAATCGCATATACGCGTTAAGTTTTATTGATTTTTATTTTCTTTATAATAAGTAAAGTAAATCTCTTTTATTTTTAACACAGACAGTTTTTACAGTTTTGTCTGTATTGTGGATGGGTCTGCTGGATCTAGTGGATCCTTTGTATGACAGAGTGACGTAAAGTAAGAGCGTTGTTGTTTTTCGTACGATCTATAAGATTACCAGAGACCCACCAAGTCCTTCTTCCTCACATTCTCACACTTCTATGGAGTCATATAATCTCTCCTAATACACTAGATGTGTGGTATGGCATTAAGCTTGCAAAATATCATCATAGAATTGAAACAGGCTTTATGAATGAAAAACTAAGTTTCATTCATATTTAGCATTGCGCGCGGCTCCGCCCGCGTAGAAAAGTTTTCCGGGATAAAAAGTAGCCTATAGCACTCAGGAGTAGTGTAGCTTCCTATTAGTGAATGAATTTTTAAAATCGGTCCAGTGGTTTCTGAGATTAGCGCGTTCAAACAAATAAACAAACTCTTCAGCTTTATATAATAGTATAGATTATATGCGACACTGCTTACCAACTCTTAAAGCATAAAAGCATGAGCTTATACATATATAGAGTTCACATAGTACAACAGTCTATATAACCCTCAAATTGGCTTTATTAGTTAACACAGGTAAATAGGCCCTAGTGTGTATGTCTACATTGAATTGTCGTTCGTCGGACGTTTCCCGGAACTGGCCTACTTTCCACACCGGTGATGGAATTTGGGAGGCCGCGGTAGTTTTGCCAATTTAAACTATCTGAAAAAGTTTGCAATGACTGCAGAGTTTTGGAGCAATTTTAAATTAGTAGTAGCGAAGATTTTTTTTGATATGAAATAAAATTCAGCAAATAAGGTTGGAATTTAGTTAAAATGTCTTTTTTTTGAGTTTGGTTATTTTGTAACTTTTATGATGTTGAATATTACTAGATGTAATTGTGTCCAAAACTCCGCCTGTATAGGTAAGTATGCTTTTTATGTAAGTATCAAGCATGTGAGCATTGATACTTCGCATCTAATACCTCAGGATAATGAACACATTGCATTGCAAAACTTACAAAATCGCAGCTCTCGGTGATGTTGCTAACATTTTTACACAGTCGTGAATCTTGCCATCAGGCGAACTTTAAATTTCAACTTTCAGTTAAGTATTTTTATTCCGGTCACGGCAAAGTGACCATACTGTACCTGATAGTAGACTGACAGAGATGATTGCCCCATGCCGGCCTGATTGAACTGGAGTGGAGACCGCGATTAGGTAAACGAAGTGTAGGACGCCCTGCTGCACGATGAACCGACGACTTGAAAAAGGCGGCGAGTAGCGGATGGATGCGGGCTGCTCAAGACCGGGATGGTTGGCGCTCACTTGCGGAGGCCTACGTTCAGCAGTGGACGGCGACAGGCTAATTGATTGATTGATTGGTTGAACCGAATATACACAGATACACAGGCCGGAACGTGACACACTTACATGGGTCACTATCGCGGGTTTTAGCGCCTAGAGTACGCTGGCCTATTTTCGTAATATTTCTTTTCCTTATGTAATGTGTTTGAAACGCTTTATTTATTGGTATATTTTCGTACACAGATCACAGTATATTTAGGGAAAAGAGACTTCGTAGACCACATCACACATGTTGACCCGATTGGTGAGTACAAATACTTGCAAACATTTTTTTTTGATTATCGCGTCTCCGCATACGCAATGATACGCATTCTGCCAATGTCGAATTTAATAATTGTTGTTTACGTTAAGAGTACCTATTGCAGTTCTCGAGTCATTAATAAAGTTACTTGATATTAGTAATATGTAACATTGCATTATAATGATATCGAGTCGCAAACAGTCGCTGCATTTAGGAGACTTCCAATAGGTCTAGAAACCTTTGCGGAAGGCTTCTGTTTAGCGGTGGACCCCGTGATTTTGATGAATATTGCATTTATTTATTACTGTATACCTCCTTCCAGACGGCGTGGTCCTAATCGACCCTGAATACGTGAAGGACAGGAAGGTGTTCGGTCATGTGCTGGCCGCGTTCAGGTACGGCCGCGAGGACCTCGACGTGCTGGGCCTCACCTTCCGGAAGGATCTGTACCTCGCTGCTGAACAGGTATGTCCATAAGAGTATAACTTTATGTATGAAGTAGACTTTTGCTCTCGCCTGCGTGAATGATTTTTTCCAGGATAAAAGTCCCGCTTTATATTTTCCTGGGATAAAAATTAGCTTATGTTACTCGCTGATAATGTAGCTTTATATTGGTGAAAAATTTTCGAAATTAGTCCAGTAGTTTTTGACTTTATTGGTTACAAACATACAAAAATATAAATCTTTTCTCATTATACAATTAGTATAGAATATATACGATAAGCATCATTTTTGGAGCTAGGCACTAGCTAGGCACTGGTCGGGGTTATTTTAATATATATTAGCGTTTGCTCGCGGCTTTGCGTGAAAGAATGTTTCCGGGCTAAAATTCCCGCTGTATACTTTCTCTGGATAAAGATTAGTTCAGACAGACAGACGAGGCGGGGAACTTTGTTTTATAATATTTATTTACTGGTTGTGGAAGCTACTCTGATATTTATGTGTGCCATATTCTTTATTATAGTCCGAAATAATATTCTGCCTTGGTGACGTAGTTGTATTACGGTACGACTGATATTTATTTATTTATTTATTTATGCACTTCATATACAATCAATGTACATAGGCGGACTTAATGCCGTAGGCATTCTCTACCAGTCAACCTTAGGGTGGTGCAGAGATAAACAAGGTAGGTGCATCAAAGTTATCTGAAGCGGTGAACAGATTCAAGAAAGAACATATGCTGAGGTCTCGGGTTCCCCGGTTCGATCCCCTTGTCGGGCAAAGTGATATTGGATTTTTCTATTCAGTATCAGCCCGGAGTCTGGAATTTGTGCCCGATATGGCGATAGCCTCGCCCCCTATCACATCATGGGACGGAATACGCACGGCGAAAGCTGGGTGCACTAGTTTCGCCTCTGCCTACCCCTTCGGGGATAAAAGGCGTGAGTATATGTGTAAAATAATATTATAAACTGTTTTCGCATTTTTGTGATTATGCAATGCAATAAGCCCTGTATTATATTGCCCACTGCTGAGCACGGGCCTCGTCTACTACTGAGAGGGGTTAAGGCCTTAGTCCGCCACGCTGGCCTAGTGCGGTTTAACGGACCCTACATACCCTCAAAATTCCTATGAGGAATTCACAGGTGTGTAGGTTTCCTCACGATGTTTTCCTTCACCGTTAAAGTGAACGACAATTGATAAAAAATACACACGTAACTTCTAAAAGTCAGAGGTGTGTGCCTTGGATTTTAAACCTCCGGACATTGTCTCGGCAGACCGTTCGATTATAATACCTAAAAAATATAAATAGTATTCTGATAATGTAAAAAACTTATTTCGTACAGTTTTTGTCCACACTCAACTGTAGAATGGGAATAGTTATAGTTTCCGTCTTCCTTCACTCCTTAGTCAGACAATATCCGTCGGTAAATAACATTGTTACTGAGACATAACGGAGCAATCCGGGAGAGCTTCCGCACCTTGTGGTATCAGATGATGAGAAATATTATGAATGTTCATAAAACTCATTCATCTTTGTACTTGTTTTGAGGTGTTTACGTATTGTATGACGCACTTTTAGAATTAATGAGGTATATTTGACAAAAAAATGGACAGAAGTCGGAAAAAAATCTAAAGCAAAAAGCACTAAACATTAATGACGTCGGTTAAAATTAGAGACATGAATCTCATACAAAAAATATTTTAGTACGTATCGCTGACATAACGAGGTACATATTGCAATTAGTATTAACATTATAAATACCACCACAATGATTACAAACAAATAATAATATAACTACTCGAAACACACACGCACACAAGTCACGTCTTTATCTCCGTAGGGGTAGGCAAAGGTGCAACTCAGGGCACCCACTTTTCGCCATGCGTGTTTCGTCCCAGAATTTGATAGGGGGCGCACCATATCGGGCACAACTCCAAACCCCGGGTTGATATTGAGCTGAGAAACTCAATATCACTTCACCCGACCCGGGATTCGAACCCGAGCCATGGCGTACCGCGCATGCAACACAAATATGCTATCGAAGCGATCAACACTGAACCGAACAACTAAAAACTGAGTCAAATCCCATTACATGCCACTGGAATATAATAAGCCTGTAATTGTCTATGCAGATATACCCGACGACGAGCACGCCGAAGCGGCCGCTGACGCGACTGCAGGAGCGACTGGTCCGCAAGCTCGGCCCCGCGGCACACCCGTTCTACTTCGAGCTGCCTCCACACTGCCCCGCCTCCGTCACGCTGCAGCCCGCGCCCGGCGACACCGGCAAGCCGTGTGGAGTCGACTATGAGCTGAAGGCGTTTGTTGCTGACTCGCAAGATGATAAGCCACATAAAAGGTAGTTATGAACATGAAAGTTCTCGGAGGAAAGTTCATCCGTTCCACCTGGTAACGCCCACTGCCAGCACTGTGCATTTCCAGAGATCATTCTTACCTCGTAGGTGTTCAATCTGGAATGAACTTCCTCCCAAGGTGTTTCCTCAGCGCTATGACTTATCTTTCTTCAAACGAGGCTTAAAAAAAGATTTTTACGGTAAGCAGTGGCTTAGCTGTGCCCTTGGCATTGCTGACGTCCATGGGCGACTTACCATCAGGTGGGCCGTTAGCTCGTCTGCCTTCGAAGGCAATAAAAAAAAGATGAGTAAAGATTCGAACAGAATAGGTGAAGTTTCATACAAACCGCACATCGCTCGCCCTGCTATGTGTGCGTGAGTTTTCATCGGTTGATAGATGCTACGGCCGGCGTAGAAACCGGTTTGAGCTGGATCAGTTGCGGTATAAGCTTGGGCTCTATATGACTTTACTCGTTTGGTGTTAGTTAACTTCGAATATGCCATTGGAATCATATAGGGTGTAATGCTCTATATTGTTTTATGATGAGACTGATGCATGGGCAAGTAGCAGTGCTATGGAATGATTTAATGCAATTTTGTTACCTGATTACAACAACAAAAGTAACTTAATTATTTTCAAATCGATATCAAAAATCCTACTTACAAAAATATATCATCATATTCTCAAAATGTCACCTTTGTCACCTTCATTTCAGAAACTCTGTGCGGTTAGCCATAAGGAAGATAATGTACGCGCCGAGCAAACAAGGCGAGCAGCCCTCCGTGGAGGTGTCCAAGGAGTTCATGATGAGCCCCAACAAGTTGTACCTGGAAGCATCTTTAGACAAGGTATAACTGTCGCCCATCTTGTCAGTCCACCAACCTCTGTATCTGCCGTCACTCTTCATTAGAAAATACTAGCTGTCACGCTGTTCGTGACTACATTCAGCGTAGCTAAGGTGATTGGAGGTTACTTTTAGTAGGCAAAAATGAATAAGCATGGTATTTTGAAGATTTGGCACTGCTTAAATTATTTGAGTACTAGGCTTCTGCTCGCGGCTCTGCCCGCGTGAAAACGTTTTTCCGGGATAAAAAGTAGCATATCGCACTCAGGAGTAAGGTGGCGCCTTATTAGTGAAATAATATTCAAAATCGATCCTGTAGTTTTTGAGTTTATCCATTACAAACAAGAAATCAAATATTTCCTCTTTATAATATTAGTATAGATTAGCCAACCACGCATACGCATGCTCACGCCTTTTATCCCCGAAGGGGTAGGCAGAGGCGCAACTAGTGCACCCACTTTTCGCCAAGCGTATTCCGTCCCATGATGTGATAGGGGGCGAGCATATCGCCATATCGGGCACAAATTCCAGACTCCGGGCTGATGTTGAATAGAAAAATCCAATATCACGTTGCCCGACCCGGGGATCGAACCCGAGACCTCAGTCTTGCAGTCGTACCGTAATACAACTACGCCGAGGCAGTCTAGCCTACCACCTATTTTAAAGTACGTTCTTAATAAAAAGCGATATTTTCAACAGGAGTTATACCATCACGGCGAGAACATAGCAGTCAACGTACACATAGCCAACAACTCGAACAGGTCCGTAAAACGCATCAAGGTGTCTGTGCGTCAGTTCGCGGACATATGCCTGTTCTCCACTGCGCAGTATAAATGCACCGTCGCCGAGGCGGAGAGCGAGTGAGTATCGATTATTTATCGATATTGTATTGAAACATCTCTAATGTATCGAAAATTACACGTCTATTAACCTAAAAGGATGGTGTGTGGGTTTGCCGATAAATTGGAAGTCGATATAAATGTAATAAAAATCGATGTTTAAATGACTGTTTAATTATACAACAATTAATCGTGTTGTTTATGACTCCTGGGCACAAGACCTTATATTTAAAATAAATTGAATTGATGATATATTACTGCGTTGATTTATAATTTTTCCGGAATTTATTTTCTCTTTTATAATAAAATGAATCAATAATAATGTGGTTTATTATAATCATTTAAAAAATTACTGAGATATGAGGAAGCACACAAATTATAATTTATGTAATGTTAGAAAAGGTTTCGGCCTGTGTTTTCAAAATTAAACTTGTTCTTATTCAGGGAACCGAATTCGAAGGTGAAGAATGTAATTAAATTACCACTTTTCGGAAT
Source organism: Sphinx pinastri (assembly GCA_947568825.1). Lineage (NCBI taxonomy): Eukaryota > Metazoa > Arthropoda > Insecta > Lepidoptera > Sphingidae > Sphinx > Sphinx pinastri. The sequence continues at coordinate 3,718,601 of OX387617.1, forward strand.
ATCCAATAAGAAATTAAAATCGCGGACGTAAGTAAGTGTTTGTATTGCATGGGCCAAGCAGAATAGCATCGAACATCCCTTACCGCTGATATTATTTATTACAACAACGAAAATGTACTGTGTTAATATTTACCGCAAAACATTTGTACCCAATATTGCGCTTTAAATCCAATTACGATAAAATCAATTTCGCTTAGCCTACCATTTTTGAAAGATATGTGCATTTTGTGACTAACTGGAATTAGTTTGAATTTTATATTTCCCCACATAGTTATTCTAACTTATGTAAATTCGAGGGTACATCGATATTAAAAATATGTTTTATGTTTAACGCCATCTATCTGAAATTGAGTAAACAAAAAATATTAAATTATTCAATCGAAAAATATAATATATAATCATACATAAATGAAATGACATTCCACTTTTGAATTGTAACGGCGTTTTTATAATCTGCTGTGTGTTGTGTACAGGGAAGGGTGTCCTGTGGGTCCCGGGTTTACGCTGAGTAAGGTGTTCACGCTGACGCCGCTGCTGGCCAACAACAAGGACAAGTGGGGGCTCGCGCTCGACGGACAGCTCAAGCACGAAGACACCAACCTCGCCTCCAGCACACTGTTAGTCCAAATTAGTATTTAACTACAAACGAGGTATTACGAAACGAATCTTACTGGTGGTAGGTCTCTCATATGTATGAGTCCGCCTGGGTGGGTACCAACGCAATGTCTATTTCTACCGCCAAGCAGCAGTGTGCATGCACTGTTGTGCTTCGGTTTGAAGGACATTGTAGCCAGTGTAACTATTGGACATAATTAGAATTAACATCTTATGTCTCAGGTTGACGAGCGCAGTGGAATGCCACACAGTACCTACTTTGTAAGTCAGGGTGCTGGACGGTGTTGTTACTATTTATGGGTAGTCGTATTGCTTACCATCAGGCGAACGGCATGCTCATCCCGTCATTCAATGCAATAAAAATAAAACATCATTCAGATTAACTGGTGGTTGAATTACCATCGTCTGAAGAAATCCATTCATCGAATTATCGTTTTTTTTTATTTAAATATTAACATTTGTTGATATTTGATTATGATTTGTTTTTTCCAGAATCGCGGACCCGTCGCAGCGTGAGAACTTAGGTATCATAGTGCAGTATAAAGTGAAAGTCAAATTGTGTTTAGGACCACTCGGAGGGTAAGTTTACGTATCACTTAACATTTTACTGGGTGTTGTAGGTTATTCATATAATTATGCTAACGTTATATATTTTTTTCAATTATAACTAATCTTTTTGGACAGTTGTGTTGGTCTACGGCCTATATACATATTAAAATGAAATATTATCTAAGGTTAAGAGTGCGTATGAATCTGAAGAACCGAATGCGTATCATGGTGCACGGGAGCTGCACATTCGTGAGGCGTCCACCACATTCAGACGTAACCTACGAGCCCATACTGTTTGAAATGTAATCTTGTTTGTATGTTTGTGGGTGATGTGAGTGTGTACCGTGTGTGTTGCAGCGACCTGTCGGCGGAGCTGCCGTTCATCCTGATGCACCCGAAGCCGGAGGAGGAGCCGCGTGCCGACGGCGCCGCCCGCGCCGCGCGCCCCGCCGCGCCCGACCACGACCTCATACAGCTCGACCCGCCGCCGTGCGTACATACATACATACATACATACATACATACATACATACATACATACATACATACCACATACTATACGCTATCTACTACCCTTCTACCTATTATGTGTTACGTGCTACGCTCGTAGAATTGAGCTTAACCTATATACATGCAACTCTTCTTCTTTTAAAAATAGCTACACCTTGTCATCGGTGATTTTGCCAATGTCAAGTGGGTAGATGTTAAAATTATATAACTTTTTTAAGAATAACTTTTGACCCGAGGTAAACCAAGAACGATGGCAGCAAAGAGCAATACAACTAAAATATTTGACATTAGTTATGCCAAAGAGAATGTAAACAGTACGTTAATTTAGAACCCATTTAATACATGGACTTGTCGATGAACAACACGTATTTAAAATGACATCTTTCTATATGATTCATTTCGTAGCAGTTGAAAGACAGGATCCTGCTGAGTTTCGATACTCTGTGTTACACCCGATTATCGACAAAGCGTCTCATTGTATCGAGTACTCAATGTCGAGTATCGACGATCGGGGGTATCGATAAATATTTGGTGTTGTTACCTACACTGCAAAATTGAGTTTTATAATTTATGTGAATAGCCTTATGTTTAACTACAACGTCTATCTGTATGTGTATGTTGTCAACGATTTAATTAAACAATTGTCTTTGCCCTCAGAGATGAGAATGGACAAGAGCAAGATGACGACATAATTTTCGAGGACTTTGCCCGCCTGCGGCTGAAGGGCGCCGACGCGGACAACTGAACGCGCCGCGTCCCCGCCGCCGCCGCCACCGCCCGCCTCGCCCCGCCTCGCCCCGCCTCGCCCCCCCTCGCCCCGCCGCACCCCGCCACTACCATAGGGAATTATTTCACAAAGTCTCGCCTGGAATCAAGCGTCGACTATGGATGCATCAAACAATCCAGCTAACTGCCGCTTACCTAACAATCGCCTGTCAAGCAAATCTGATGAAACATCAACCATAAGTTCTAATGATTTCTATTCAAACCAATGATCTAATTCACACGTATAATGTTAATTTTACCTCTAACAAAAGAACAGTAACGCACACGGCAGCTCTGTCCATGCGTTCAAAGCGAGTACATTTCAAATACGCGTGCTCTTAATCAGGCCGTCGTCCGACAGCGTTTTTATTAAGTTATACAATTTTGCATGGTACGGCATTGTGAGCCACGGACGTGCCTATTATGTAATTCAAATGTTTATTGCTGTTATATTAGTCGTTGGAGTCTCAACTCTAATATGGAAGGCATGATGTTAATTGTGTGTCATGTGATTTTCGTTTCTAACATAGTACATTCGCTTGGCACAGATTAAAAATGGTTTTATGACAATTGGAACATTTTTTTACGTGTATACACGAAATACGCACACAGTTAGTTTCGGTGTGATACAAAATATACAGAAACGAATTATATTATCTAATAAATCTGTCCAGACGTAAACATATACTCTCTGTACAGTGTAAAATGAAGGATTTGAGTATTCGCAGTGAGACGCTTGCACGCTAACAAATGCGTCACATTTAGTTTAGTTTCATAATTTCGCACAAGATGGCGCACATATGGCGGTTATTTGTAGGTGTATAGCGTCTTTATTTGAGCGAAACATTTTATATTCTATGTACCTATGTATATGAATTAATTTTAAATCATTTATTTGAGTACAATTATGTTACTTGTGTTGTATGAAGTCGATAATATTCATCAGTTGCGTAGTTACGTTTAGTACAATATTCGATGATGCATTTAATAGGTATAAAGAATTGTTCGTTCATTAATTTCAATAGGTGATCCTCGATCAACTTATTATTGATGTTTGGGGTGTAAATAGTATGTCAAAAGGAACTCTCAGAACACCGTTTTAAGACAGTTAACCTATAAAGTCCTGATGCAGTATTAGTTTTGAAGTAATTCTCTCTCAACATGACAATAGCCTAGACGCAAAACATATTTCTGGCATCGAGATTTGTATAGGCAAGTTGTAACTATACAGATAATTATCGATAAAGTATATTTCATACATAAAATCATAACGTTACATAAAACTAATTGTGGAGTTAGCACTATATGCAATTATATAATTATCACATAATTGTCGATAAATGTTGAAGATTTTTTTATTCTAATCAGTGTTTTAAGAAACTACTTTTGGAATATGAACTATATTTGTTATAACGCGAGTTATGGCCCGCGGCTATGAACATCGGGCCTGGAGCGACCTCCGCACGTGGCCTTCTATATAAAGAATTTATATCGACTCTTTTAGATAAATTATATCATCTCTCGTTGTAGGGAAATGTACGTTGAGTTACTATTTGTTCTTGTATTGACATTTTTAAAATGGAACGAAGTTTTCCATAAGCGGTAAAGGAGAAATCTTTAAGGAGAAAATTATCGATATCGATATTTTTACTATGGACCAGGCCATTGGCAGTGATCCTAACCGGTGTGGTTAAAGATATCTCCTTTGGCAGGCCTCTGAGGAAACTGGTATTGTATTATTGCAGTTAAGTTAAGTGAAAATGATTAGCAAGTTGAGTGTTAATGGTCGATTTTGCAGTTTCAGAGTTTTAAGAGCATCTGTTGTTTCGCGCATGTTCGTCATTTAGTACAATTTGCACTTCGATCCTGGTCGCGTCATTGTTTTATGACTCGATAATTAATTATAAAGTTTATAATCGACGCTACATAAAGACAAACTTGTATATAACATTCATTTTATTTTAACTTATTTTTCATAGAATATAATTATCGCATTTCTGTTTCATAACCGCATCATTTTTATCCTGTTAAATGTAAGGAGAACAATTCATCGGAATATTTTTATAATAACAGGTCACTTTACAGGCGTATTATAAATAATTGTATAAATCATTAATAACAAATGGAATATTATGTCGTTTTATGTTTTAGGTACGTATGTTTATAGCTTACTCCGTCGGTGTCGATAAATGTAATGTGGTCTCAAAGAACGCGCCGCTACCAATTTATATATGTTCATCAGTTTCTTTTTAAGATATATTTACGTAAAAGAAAGAGACAATTATCATCGATAGAAAATGATAACTAGTAATATGTTTGGACATTACTAGCGAACTCAAAGATGGCTACGTTTGAAGTTGGTAGCGTCGCGTCTCTAGTACGATACACACAAGTCTTATGATATTCGTTTACTATGTACATTTGTTCAATGTGTACAGTATAATAGTTGTGTAAATTATGTGGCATGTTAATTGTACAATAAGCTTTACGATGCACAAAAATAAAGTATTTTTAATCTTGTAACATCAATGGGATGCAGTTACAATTGTCTTATTTATGAATATTTGTTTACGACGAATGTTTTACGAACAATCACGGTTTTATGCGAGTACGTTTCTATATGTAATTTATGAAAATTATAATGTCACGTCATCGAGATACAGAATCAATACACGTATCAACTTCAGGTATCGATTAAAATCATAATTTATGAAATATACGGCTATGATAAGTCTTATTTCCATGTATTTGTGATTATCATTATCATTGAAATCAATAGTGTATTGATTTTCAAGTATCGCTAATAGATGGCGTTGTCAGAAAGATTTTTTTTGTACATTCTATTATAAACGTACTCTACATTAATCGATTATTTTTTATATAATTCATTAGTCATTACTATCATAATTGTAATTTATTGTAATTTGTAGACTAGAATATGGAATTACGGGCCGTATTGTAAAATCTTGTTTGTTGGCTTTTTATCTACAATATAGATTTTATTTGTATCGTGCGTGATGGCGCGTCATGCGTCTAACAACTATTCAATATTTATGTTGCTATAAAGTTTCGAATGTATTATTTATGTATTTTGAATGTAAGTATTAAACGGAAATACACGTTTTGTATTACTGATGTAGGATGATATAAAAAGACGATGCAGTGGGTTTACAGCCAAAAGGTAGCTCTCAGTATGGCCTAGGTTGGCGCAACGCTAAGTACAATTTGCCAGTTTGATATTTTGTTTGTCATGCGGCTATTTTTCACTTTTTGCACATTCTAAAAAAAGATACAATGCGAATACTATTTGGCTGTAAAATTGATTGTGTTAAATTTTTCAGCTCATGTAATTTTAAAGCCATTATGAGAGCAGCGTTCTTCGGCCGCGTCGAGAGTTTAGTTGTAAATTGGATGTCTATTAAATTGTGGTTAATTGTAGGAGCCTTCTCGCGGCCGCTGACCGATGCCGGATCAATGCAGAAACACTGATGGCAAAGCGCACTTCTTTTTTAATTTTACATCGAAACATTTTGATGTATACTTTTTCAATAAATAATATGTAACCAACTGTGTTTTTAAATTTTATATTACACCTAATATCGTAAGCAAATTGTGGATAGGGATTGAATTGTTTATTTTTTTGGATATTATCTTTATTATTGAGGAACATATTTTATTCTAGTAGTTTTCGACATAATGTACTGATCTTATTAAGCTACTTAAGTTAAATACTTTTTAATAATTTTCAATAAAGTTTACAAATGTTTCTTAAATCTAAATCAATGTTTAATTAATGTTTCAATTCAATATTGGAACATCATGGAGTAAGGGATTTGCTTCCTAAAAAATATTTGGTTTTCTAGTTCTGTGAGAATGGCACAAAAATGGTGTAGGGGATCGCCAGAATAAATTCCAAATATTGAAACTATAAGTTGTTTACGTTATAAGTAGAGACTTGGTACTAAGCAAAGAGAATTATAATACTACTGAAAGTACTAAGCTTCTTGGTAGAGATCATAAGAAACAAATGAATTCGGTTAACTATACGATAATTTATAGTTCCGATCCAAACAAACTTACTATAACACTAGTATCTATAACTTTATAGCCTGTCACTGAAAATTACAAACGTTAGTTTTACAAAACTGATCGCGCTTCACAAATATCCGCGGTGTGAATAATCGAAGTATTCGAATACTATAATGTGTTAGTAGTTATTAATTACTTACATTTAATTACCTTAACTTCTAGCTTTTGCGCGCGGAACCGCCCGCGTGGTAAAGGTTTTCCGGGATAAAAAGTAGCCTACAGCACTCAGGAGTAATGTAGCTTCCTATTAGTGAAAGAATTTTCAAAATCAGTCCAGTAGTTCTTGAGATTAGTGCGTTCAAACAAATAAACTCTTCAGCTTTATAATATTAGTATAGATATAAATTCACAGTTAGAACTAATTTTCGAATTGAATCGATGATGATGATTCGATCGAGTCGAATGGTTCACAACGTTAAATAGTTCGACTAAAATTATTAGTTACAGTCGCACGTCACTACATTCTGTCATAAAATATTTTTGACAATTCAGTATATTTTAGGTTAGCTTGTTGACTAAAATTTTATTTTGCTGAGTATCATTGCTAAAACTCATAGTATGATTGACTTTATATGGAATTGTGGATAGATATGTACTTTAAATGTAAATCCTTCAGCAGATTTTATAGTTTGGAGCCACCATAAAACGTTGTTGACATACATCTATGGATATTTTACAAATCTTTTTCTAGAGTTCTTGTAGAGATATCGCCGATCAAAATGAGCACTAGAGGCCTAACTAAGAAGGAGTTGGAGGAACTGCGCAAAAAAGAGGAGGAAGAAGCTGCAGCGCATGTTTGTATTGACCTATTTGTTTTTCGTTGAATGAACGTAAAACCACTAATGTAAAATGATCTCCGAACCTTGTTTAGGAGTTATGGAAAGTAAATAAACCTTTTTTTAAAGTATTTCATAGTATTTTTTGATAAAAAAGTTGTTTGTGGTATCTGACTATGGGAAGGGGTGGCGTTACTAGATAGCCATGGGTTCAGGTACAAATAACAACATGCTTAACCATTGCGACCCGGGTGGGAGCAAAAATATAATTTTGTGTAATGGATAGGTATTGTGATTAGTGATAAATCTATGTGATAAATAGTAGTAATAAATATATTCCATAGAGAGTTAGGATTTAAATTGTTTAGACTGTAACCAATATGAGCTAGTGTAAACTGCAACATTAGTTTTTGAATTATTTCTAAGCAAGTACAATACATACATACATAGTATCACGCTTCTATCCCATAGGGGTAGGCAGAGACCATGGATTGCCACTTTGCTCGATTCTGGCACACCACTTTCACTTCCTCAATAAAATATCTGTATATATAATATCAAGTACAATATCTGTCCTTATATTACAATAGTCTGATATAACTTTTACCAGAAATATTATTTAATATTTTTTTTCATAGCTTATAATGCTTAGTGATATTTATTTTTCTGTACAATTGCCTTTTTAATTATTATCAATCTAAAGAAATGTGGAACCTCTCCAGGTTGGTTGTGACATAAAATGACTCTTTTAACTTCTTAATACTCTTCACACAATACAAAAGTATTTATAACTAAAATTATGTTTGTATTTTCACTTTGTTACAAATGTATGAATGTCCATAAATATTTTATATGCATTATGTTTTTTCATAATTGTAGGTTTTCAAAGAGTTTGTGGAGACATTTCAAGAAGTACCAAGCAGCACCAGTAAAGTTTGGGTGAAAGCAGGCACATATGATGCAGGAGCTCGCAGTAAGTGACAATTTATGATTAATTTATATGTATGGTGTAATGTGAGTATCCACTCAAATGTATTCCTTTTTTTATTATCTATACTAATCTATACTATTATATAAAGCTGAAGAGTTTGTTTGTTTGAACGTGCTAATCTCAGGGACTACTGGACCGATTTTGAAAATTCTTTCACTAATAGGAAGCTACATTACTCCTGAGTGCTATAGGCTACTTTTTATCCCGGAAAAACTTTTCCACGCAGGCGGAGCCGCGCGCAATGCTAATCATTGATAATTATCTAGATTATTAGCAAAATATATATTGACTGAATATTCCTTGTGATATTTATAAATAAAAATTGGAAGTTCTTGATTTTTAATTTATTGCATTAAAAGAATGCATGTGTCAAAATATAGTACAGAAAATGTTAATCATCTTCTGAATTATATTTCATACATATTTTTTTATAGAGGAAGACACCTCGGAACGTGGGAAACTTTATAAGCCGGTATCAAGGATAGACGAAAAACGCACTCACTCAGAGGCAGATGTGATCCGCAGCTTGGTACTGAAGTCGGAGCCGCCGAGCCGGCTGCGCTCCAAACAAAAGGGACAAGACAAGAAGAAGAGTAACTTGGAGCTGTTTAAAGAGGAATTGAGACAGTATGTAATGAATAATGATAATGCAACATTTAAATAATGTACAATAATTATTTATAATTTTATTTAATTTCGATTTAATCGTTAATACATGATTTTGGAAATATATGCCTGCACAAATACAAATTTATAAAACTAACTTCGATGTTTATTCTATATTTAGTTTTATGTTGTTATGACATTCATAAATTTGTACAAAACTGACACTATCCATGCATCTAAAGTATGCAAACAACCAAATTTTCTTAGCTGTTGGGTGTATTATTGATGATCTAACCGGACTATAGACTACGTCAAAGCAAAGTATTGGTAATGATTTTTATTCCCAGGATCCAGGAGGAGCGAAATGAGCGTCATAAGTTTAAGAACGTGTTGCGAGAGAGGGGCGCGGGCGCGGGTGTCGGGGCCGGGGTCGGTGCGCAGACCGTCGAGCCTCTCGACTCGCTGCCTGACGTTGGCTCCTACGACAACGGCGACCCCAACACTACTAACTTGTATCTGGGCAACCTAAATCCTAAGGTCTGTAATCTGTACCCTGTATACAAATAGATAGGATTTGCTATATAAAAGAAATCGTAAAGCTATGTGGAGTTCAATAGATTTCTTCACAACTGTATTAGTTGTATGGGAGGATTAATTAGTTGGTTGTTCAGTAATGTTATATTGACCATAAACTATAACTGTAACACAAACCTTCCAATCAAAAAGCATTTAATGGCACTGCTCTGTGCTTGTTATAAGTAATTTCCCTAAACAACCTTTAACCATAACACCACTTGTTCTAAAAGCAATGCTTAGATATAGAGCTGTGTCTAGCTCGTCCTAGCAATGACTGTTGTTGTATATTGACTCATACACAAATGCCCACGCACAAACATTATTTAAGTTTAATGTATGTTTAATCTATTTTTTTGGAAGGCAGAGCATTAATAGCTGTAACAGTTTTAACTATAGCATCTATTATAATCATCTACTTTTGTTTTTGTATTTTTAACTTTTAAATATGGTCAAAGATTTATTTATTTATTACTAGGTTTTGCTCGCGGCTCCGCCCGCGTGAAAAAGTTTTTCCGGGATAAAAGTCCCGCTTTATATTTTCCCGGGATGAAAAGTAGCCTATGTGTTAATCCAGGACATAATCTACTCGTGTGCCAATTTTCATCGAAATCCGTTCAGTAGTTTCTGCGTGAAAGAGTAACAAACATCCATACATCCAGACATCCATACATCCATACTTACAAACTTTCGCGTTTATATTAGTTGGATTTTTTAAGACACTTTCACTATACGTATTCTGTATTGTCTGCAGATAACAGAGCAGCAGCTAATGGAGATATTCGGTCGGTACGGTCCGCTGGCCAGCATCAAGATAATGTGGCCGCGCTCCGACGAGGAGAAGGCGCGCGGACGGAACTGCGGCTTCGTCGCGTTCATGTCGCGCAAGGACGGCGAGCGGGCGCTGAGATGTATCAATGGTAACGTATTATAACTTATTGGGCAAAACCAACCGGGGCTATACTGCCCTGCTTAGCTCAAAAGCCATATCTCAAAAATAATCGTAAACTTTATTTTTTAAGGCATCAGCTAACTTAACAAATGCACATCTAATGAAAAGTATAGTCAAATAGCCTCTAATTTATAAAAACATGTTAAAATAACCCTAACAAGAAGGAAAAGAAAACTACATTTACATACCTTCAATTTTCTCGAAACTAGCGTTCCTTGAGCCGTGACATGCCGCTTTTTCGCTTAGAACGGCAGTATATTATTTGCCTGCAATTTTTTAATTTCTGTCCAACACCTAGTGAATACTGCTTGATGGATGATCGATGTTGGTCAATAGAAAAAATACTCATGGATTTTGATTATATTGCGGACAAGGACCGTCTGGCTCCCATTTTAACACCAAATGGTGAAGCTTGTTCTCTGGGAGCACTAATCCAAAACAAAACACGAAACCAAAAACAAGCAATAATCTGCAGTGTAATTAATCAAATGATTGAAAGATAGAGAGGAGTCAGAAATATTTTTCAGCCTTGTTTACTATCGGTTAAGGCAAGGAGGTGATGAGCTACGAGATGAAGCTGGGCTGGGGCAAGGCGGTGGTGATCCCGCCGGTGCCGATCTACATCCCGCCGGCGCTGCTGCAGCCCAGCAAGCCGCCGCCGCCCTCCGGCCTGCCCTTCAACGCGCAGCCGCCCAAACACCTCCTCAACAAGGTACCCACCTACCATACAATGGATTTAGCTGAATTACTATTGAATCTACGGACAGCGACTAGCAGTGGCCCACGTAAGGTCGAGTTCCGGGATCAGCCAGTGTACAGTCAGCAGCATAAGTATCTGTACAAAATTAAAATTTCAAATTGCCTACATACTTTTTTGTTCTTACTAATCTTTTGTTTCTCTTCACAAAAATAAAAGAAAAGAGATTTACTTTACTTCAAAAGAAGAAAAACAATGTTTCAGTTTAACTAAATGCATATAAAAGTTATTTGAAATTTTGATTTTGTACAGATATTTATGCTACTGACGGTACATCCGGGTTCGAACAGACTGGCATAATTGTATCAACTGGCAAGGGATAATTATCACTGGCCTATCGATAATCTCGTATAAAAAAAATAGGTGACGTACTAAATCATAAAATTACGAATATAGCTTTTATTCAAGATCATAACCACGATAAACCATGAACCATAAAGGGTTTTATGGGTGTATAAACAGAATTATCATTGTTAAAAATATACGTATGTTTTTAGATCCCGCGCGTAAGACCGGACGAGTACTACCCTAGCGATCCGGAGGATCGAGAGACTTACGAACAGGTCAGCTATCTTTTAACTTAACATACATACATCGTTAATATACTTTACAGACTTTTCCGATAGAATCCTCGATTTTATTAGTAAGGCGGTAATTTTGAAATAATAAAATAATATTTCCCAGATTTTATCGCAGTCTATAGTGAAAGTTGTGGTGCCCACGGAGAGGTAAGTGTATTTTTAATTTTACTTTGACGAGCGATTAAAATCATACCGTGTTTAAATGGACAGTTTTATTAGCAAAAAAAATCTTAATTCGTAAGTTCGGTCGGTTTGAATAGTTTTTATTTTTGACTATTTGTCACTTATTCAAGCGGTTCGAAGGACCATCAAAACAATTAATATTGCGAATGCTACATAATGTATTTGTGCCTATGTTAGTTTGTCCATTATATTTCTGTTAGGATGAGATACAGTCGAGACTATCGTCAAAATACAATTTGCAAAACATAAATTTATTACACCATCAAAAATATTACATTCGTCCATGATTTTATTATTATTTTATTGTGGCATGTTTTTTATTCATTTAATTTACTGGCAAAATAAAATGTTTTCTATGTATTTTTTTCTTTCCCCTAGGAACATCCTGATGCTAATCCACCGCATGGTGGAGTTCGTGATCCGCGAGGGACCGATGTTCGAAGCGATCATCATGAACAAGGAGATGAACAACCCGTTCTTCCGTTTCCTGTTCGAGAACCAGTCGCCGGCGCATGTGTACTATCGCTGGAAGCTGTTCTCCATGCTGCAGGGAGACTCGCCCAAGCAGTGGTCGCTCGAGGACTTCAGGATGTTTAAAGGTACTGGTAACATAATGAAAGTTATAGATTTGAACAACTGTAATATGATGTTTGTATATCAGGAAATGGGAGAAACTTCCGGTTTTACCACTTGCTTAATATAATATTTGTTTAATGAAAAAGATATACTACTGAGTTACCTGTTTAGCATTACATGGAGTGACTGCATATAATTAGCGCGCAGCTTATGTATTTAAAAGTCGCTTCTGTTTTAGTCATGTTGACATAGAATAATATCGAATATTGTCATTACAGGTTGAGTATAATCGTTATATATAATCGTTTATATAATATAGCTTAATAATTATGTTGTGAAGGTGGTTCCGTGTGGCGGCCGCCGGTGATGAACCTGTACACGGCGGGCATGCCCGACGAGTTTGTGGAGGAGGAGGACGCCAAAGACAACATACGCGGCACGCTCTCCAACAAGTCAGTACTGTTACCTACATTACAAAGAGAATATAGTATACCATGTCGTTTTTCACACATTTTTAATGATGACATTTGGGTAAAGTTTTCGTCTAATAAAGAAACCAGTGGGCTTAGAATGTGACAAAAAAACACGTCACGTCTCCGTTTCGTCTTATTGGGATTGGTTGAGAGACTAACACTTGACTGACGTATTGGTCTCTCGATCAATCACAAGCATCAAAAATGTTTGTGATTGATCGAGAGACCAATACGTCAGTCTCTCAACCAATCCCATAAGACGAAACGGAGACGTGACGTGTTTTTTTGTCACATTCTAAGCCCACTGGATTAAAAGTGGTTCAGTTGTTTTGGAGGTTTGATTGTTCTGTTAGGATAAATAAATATTTGAATTTGTAAATGTTGGTATTGTAATTATGCATAAAAAATAAATTCGTTAATACACCTGTGAAAATTAAAATATATCGACGAATGAAAAGCTAATTTGTTTGAGTTGGTTTTATCACGACACTGAGTTTTATACATAAATTTTAAATTGGTACATTTTTCTGCCTTTTTAAATTTAGCACTGTAACAAACAAAACAAGCAGCGCCATCTTTATTGGTTTTATAGCCAAGTTTATCCCAAACTACAATGATGGCGCCACAATAGAATTGCATCGCGCTATGGTTTACTGCACTGATACTGATAATATAAGAAGGCATCGATGTCATTTCATCTGTGTGACTTCAAACATGAGACGTGAGAGTCGAAGTAGTTCAGTTCACGGCTCTTCCATCTTAAAGCTTCAGCGTGCGCTTTCCTAACGGAGACACTCGCCGGACTTTACTTCGAAGTTGCCGTTTTTTGATATAACCCAAAATTCGCGCTTCCGGATCAGCTTCCACTGCGTGGCACTGCTTTTGGGACGTGACTCTTAAATAACACTGTACTTGGAAGTAATAAAATTGATTGTCGCTCACGTCTGTGTTTTACCATCCCGTGACTTGACGTAACCTTCGGACCTCCTTGTTACAATCTGGCGCCCAACGTGGGGCAAATCAAAATCCCCAAGTCCGTTACAATCTGGCGCCCAACGTGGGGCAAATCTAAATCCCCAAGACCGTTACAGCACTAATAAAAAAAAGTCTGTAAATCTTTAGGGGAGGCCTATGTTCAGCAGTGGATGTCATGTGGCTGATGATGATGAAAAAAAATCATTTATATGAATTAATTTTTCGACCGTCGATATACGTACAGTCAGCAGCATAAATATCTGTACAAAATCAAAATTTCAAATCGCCTAAATACGCGTTTAGTTAAACTGAAACATTCTTTATCTTCGTTTGGTTTTATACATAAATTTTTAAATCAGTACATTTTCGTGCCTTTTTACATTTAGCACTAATAAAAAAAAACCCCTGTGTATCTTTAGGGGAGGCCTATGTTCAGCAGTGGATGTCATGTGGCTGATGATGATGAAAAAAAAATCATTTATATGAAATAGCTTTACGACCATCGATATATGTACAGTCAGCAGCAAAAGTAGCTGAACAAAATCAATATTTCAAATCGCCTATTGTAACGTTTGATACCCGCTTAAACGGGAATAAGAAAAACCACGTCCACAAATAAAAGATATATTAAAAAAAAAAAAATAACAAGGGGGGTAGGCTCTCTGCCGTCTGGTTCCGCTAAGTGGTACCGTCCTGGGAATGGTGTTTGACGTCCGGGGTCTTGCACGAGGGAGACACGGCAACCGAGGTGTTGGTCTTGCGTCCGGGGTCTTGCATCCGGGGTGACTCGATGACCGATGTGTTGGTCCAAGTCGCGACGTTTTTTTCAAACCGTTGACGTGACCCCTCAAACGGTAATGTTGCACCCCATCGGGGTGCAATTCCAAACTAGGTGGAGGTTTCCGTAAGCTAGTAGTTATTATTTAAATAGAAACAAATTGATTCCGCTATAAAATATAATTTACACGAGCGCGTGAGACGACACATATGATATACGTGAACGCAACTCGTGTAATCGTCCGTTACAGGGGACGATCGGGCGGAAACTGGCCCGTGGCTGCGCATACGCCAGTTGCTTCGTCATTTAAAAGTAACGGTACAAGACGGCGCGCTGGCGCGGTGCGGTGCTAAGCGTAGTGTTGAATATGATTTTAAAATGTATAATATAAACTGTATTTAGTATAGGATTTTATGTAAAATAATAATTGTTTTAATTTATTTATTTATAGGTAAAAATAATTGTTTTGACTAGGTAATCTAGGTTATTAAGGCTAAATAAAATTTTAATTATAATATAATTGAGTACAACGTTACACTATATACGCGTTTAGTTAAACGGAAATATTTTTTCTTCGTTTGAAGTAAAGTGAATACCTTTTATTTTATTTTTGTGAAGAGAAAAAACAGATTAGTAAGAACACAAAAGTGTGTAGGCAATTTGAAGTTTTGAATTTGTTCATCTACTTATGGTGTTGATTGTACATGTTTGTGAATGGCGCGTGTGTGTGTGTTGTTGTGTAGCCAGCGCGACCGGCTGGAGCAGCTGGTGCGGTCGCTGACCCCGGCGCGCGCGGCGGTGGGCGCGGCCATGGCCTGGTGCCTCGAGCACGCCGAGGCGGCGGGCGAGGTCGCCGCCTGCCTCGCCGAGGCGCTCGCCGGGGACGCCACGCCGCCGCACAAGCGCATCGCGCGCCTCTACCTGCTCTCCGACATCCTGCACAACGCCGGCGCCAAGCTCACCAACGCCAGCGCCTACCGCGCCGCGTGAGTACTTCTACTCGTTAAGGGGTCATTACAACTGTGCCTGATAGAGTAGAATAATAATAGCATAGGTTCCACAATTCAAATTTAAAACTTATTTTGTTTTGATAAAAATATTTTAGTTAATTTCATTTAAGGACGTACTCTAAATATATATGATTTTTATTAAAAAAATATAAGATGTGTGGATGCAGTAGATAATATATATAAAAAAAATGAAAATGTATGGCAATATTAAAATATGGTAATATTTTTGAAAAACGCAATATACAATATGGTGCCACGCTCAGTTTCCAGCAGCGGCTGGTGGAGATCATGCGCCACTCGCACCTGGCGTGGGCACGTCTGCCGTCACGCCTGCAGCAGGAAGGCTTCCGCGCCAGGGTCACGCGCATCCTGCAGGCCTGGGCCGACTGGGCCGTCTACCCCACCGACTTCCTATTACACATTAATGACGTATTCCTTGGTCAGGATAAGGTGTATATGAGCCTCTAATTAGAGTTCTTATTAATATATTGACAAATTATATATGTAATAACGTAGATGTGTTATATGTTTGCATGTTTTCATTTTTATTTTTGATCAGAAGACACAAATAATCTTATGTTTAAATATGTAAGTTCCTAAGTAGTCATCAGGTAAAACATACATATTAAAAGTACAAATATTTTATCTTCATGTATCATGTTGTATTTTGTTTCGTCTAGACGAACCCCGTCCCCGAGGTGGAGAGCGCGGCGGCGGGGTCGGGCGCGGAGAGCGGCGGCGCGTCGCCCGCGCGCTCCTCCGCCTCCGAGGAGTCGTGGGAGGGAGGGTCGCGCGGCCCGCTGGACGGCGCGGCGCTGCGGCGCCTGGCCGCCACGCGACACGTGCACGCGCCCGCGCCCGCACTCACGCACGCGCCCGCACTCGCGCCCGTACACGCGCACGCACACGCGCACGCCGCGCAAGCCGCACACGTCGCCAGTCTAGACATCGACGGCGTGCCCGGTATACACACTATGAATTAATCAGCTTATCTACTACATAATATACTATTCCAATCATACTGTAATATTCAAAAAAACATGTAATATAACTATTTTCGCAACTTCTATTAATCCAAATTGTAGATGGCTTACATTCACAGTATACTAAATATATAAATTCAACCTAAAAAAGTAAATTGTTTTTAGAGAACTACTAATAAATTATTATAGTTCGGACAAACTAAGCTGGCCGGTATGACAATTCAATTTTTTTCCCGACGCAATAACTCTGTGAGAACGTCTACCCAAAAAATTCAAAACCGTGTCATGTCATACCGGCCATATTAGTTTGTCCCTACTATAAGAGGTTTCAAACCAATCAATAACTTTATGATAACGTACTTACAATTTAACAAAATATATTGTGTTAGAACTTTTAAAAATATATCCATTATATTTTTCACAGTGGATGAAGATATAGACGGCGTTCCTCTGGAGTTAGAAGGTGGTTCGGAGGCGGAGTCACGCGTGCCCGTCGCGGGGTTCGTGCCGTCGCGCTGGGAGACCGTGGAGCCCGCGCCCGCGCCCGCGCCCGCCTCCGCCTCCGCGCCCGCCTCCGCCGCCGCCCGAGCCGTGGACAGCCCGCCGCCGCGACCGCAGGACGACGACGACCGCGCCGCACTCACCAACACGCAGACGGACAAGTATGCATCTTACTGTTATCTTATCCTAAGTAGATACGTTACATCTTTCCAGATCCATTGGATTCCATATTATGTCTTGTACGGACATATCGATATGTAATTATCGACAGTAATGTAATCGATTTATGGATATACCTAATCGATTTTATTTAATCCATAAAAATTTTTCGATTTGAAATATTGTTCCAGCAACGACGAGCAGTGTCTGAAGCGTGAAACGCTGCGCGAGATCGAGGTGCGCGTGCTGAAGTACGCAGACGAGCTGGAGGCGGGCGTCAGGGCGCGCCGGCCCGGCCTCGCCCACCACCAGCAGATACAGCACTACCGGCGGAAACTCATCAAGAAGGTAAAGCCCATCTATTAATTACGTTGTACTTTGGGCGGAAAGGGGGGTGACAATGAAGTTAGATATTATGTGACTCAGGGCAGGGGTAATAAACGCTATAGTACTGCGAAGAATGTCAAAGCTAATGACTACCAGTTTGATAAAGTTGATTGTGGCATTAGCTATTGTGCACATACTTCATCAAATGAACAGTTTCAACTCATTCAACCTATGTCTAAATTACTTTGAAGTTCAGCCAGGTCGATTATAATATATATGTTTGCAGGCGGCGCGAGAGGCGCGAGAGGCCCGTGAGGCCCGTGAGGCCCGAGAGGCCCGAGAGGCACGAGAGGCGCGGGAGGCACGCGCCGACTCGCCCGAGGTGCGCCGCCGCTCGCCCGCCGAGGAGGACGAGTACTCCACGTCAGTACCTTATATAATTTACAGTATGCGTATACATCAGTTAGCTAATGCTGGCACGTTCATGTATCCACACCAATACAATTTTATAGAGAATGTTTAAATTGTTTCATATTTCAATCGAAGGCGCAGATACACAGATGCAAATGAAACATTATGCTTTACTTTATATATTGTTTGCTTTGTTGATACATGAGCAATGAGTTGCCAGGGTATTGAGGTGTGTTTATTTGCTGACACGACACACACATGTGCGTTTGTTGTACGCACCAACTTGAGATAATCGACCTAAATTATGTCTTAGCCCCGATTCTTTTGTAATGTCCACAATGGCACTGGCATTCCTTTGACATCTGTCACTTACCATGTGATATCATGCATTTGCTCGTTTGCTCACCTTAGGATAAATACATTAAAAAAAATTGAGATAAGTAGAAAAACTACTCTCGTTTATCTTATTCAAAATGTATTTTCACACTTCTGTTAAGTTTAACAGTTTGATGCACTATGCTAAGAGTAATCTATTCCGTTACAGAACATCATCGAAGAAGTCCAAAAAGTCCAGGGAACCGTCTTTATCACCACCACCAAAGAAATCCCGATACAGGTACTAATTTTATTATTCTCCTTTTATATTATGGCTTCTACCGTTTATTAGTGATTTCGACGATGTCCTCTGGTATACTCAGATATCAACAGATTTTAATAAATTAATAAGCAGTGACATTAATCTTAATAATAATTCTAGAAACGTACCTATATTTAACGTGAATGCAGGCAGTGAGCTAAGAATGTGGCAAAAAAACCACGACACGACTCCCTTTCGTTTTATTGGGATTGGTTGAGAGACTAACACGTGACTGACGTATCGGTCTCTCGATCAATCACAAACATCAAAATTAAACGACAACGTCTTACGAGTTGCGTTCCTTTGCCGCATTCTAAGCCCACAGCTATTTTAAATATTGACTTTTTTTTATTATTAGCGACCGCAGAAGTCGAACCCGCTCGAGGTCACGTGAAAGGGAAAGAGAACGCGATAGATCTCGGGAGCGCGATAGGGAACGAGACAGAGAGAGGGAAAAAGAGCGAGAGCGCGAACGAGAGAGAGAAAGAGAGAGACGAAGACGCTCGCCCGCCACGCCCCCTGGACACCACCATCGGAAGCACAGCAAACACGCCAAATACAAGTACTGAGCTTTGGCGGTAGATAGCGTTAATAATATGAATTATGGATATCGCTAGTGTAAGATAAAATGTCTCGGAAATTATATCAGAAAGCGGAAGACGAGTTGTTTTATTTTTTCTATGTCTTTTTGGATTTGTGGATAATCAAAAGATTATAATCATTAATTGCTAAGTAATGAAATGTACGACTCATACATAATTACTATTTTTTTATGATCCTTGCACGGACTCCAGAGCCTTTTTTACAAACAAGATCTAAATATTATTATCGAAGAGGTTTAGAGACTTATAACCGTTTTTTTATAAGACGATATTGTAATATCGCATGTAGGCCGGTCAAGCAGTAAGGATCTGGATAACTAGTGCCTTACCATCATACCAGCCCTGCATTATATAGCCCACTGCTGAGCACGGGCCTCCTCTACTACTAAGAGGGGTTAGGCCTTAGTCCACCACGCTGGCCTAATGCGGGTTGGCAGACTTCATATACCCTCGAAATTCTTATGGAGAATTCTCAGGTATGTAGGTTACCTCACGATGTTTTCCTTCACCATTAAAGCGAACGATAATTAATTGATATAGCAGTCCCTTAGTTTAAATTTTCTTTGCAGCACCACAGTACCAGGCTCACAATCCTTGTATAATTAGGTTACCTTGCAAATAATAAAGTACTAGGCGCCCATGAAACATTGCATTGCTGTAATCCGATTGCTTGGAATGTCCTAGAATCGTATAAAACATTGGGTGGTGTAATTAGGTTAGGTTAGGAAGGATATCTAGAAAAGTATTAGGGGGAACATTTTTAACCGTAACCTTTGGTATCAATGAGAGCTTGGTACATATTTGTTATTGCAAGGGGTACCCTGTTTCACTAAGATAATCCGCTAAAATCCAAGGTTAGGTAAATAAAAAAAAAACCTTGAAATTTATGGCAGCCTGATGCTTTTGTGCTGCAAGGTGAGCATTTCTATACTATATCAACACTCTCTTAACTCTCTTATAATTTGTCAGCTTGACGTGTTTGCCCTGCAGGCTAGATATTTTTTATGAAGTCGGAATAAACTTCACCATTTTAAAATTTGTGTCAGCCTGGTTTTTTCGTACTTCAAGATAATGATGGTCTACCGCTAATTGAAACTTAATTTACTAGGCATCTTTATTTATATTTTTTATAACGTTCTAATACTAAAAATGCGAAAGTGTGTTATGGGTTGCCTTTCTTATACAGTAATATTATAGGCTGTATACCCTGGATAAATAAATAACTTGGCGTCCATAACACCCTTTGAAAGATGTAACGAGTTTATAGAAAAAAAAAACAAATAAAAGGCTGCATGATATATTTGTATCCAAATAAACAATTCATTAAAATCATTGTAAATATATTTGCACATATAAACTACTTAAAATAAAAAAATACATTTGATATATAAAATGAGAAAACATTTTGTATAATTTATAAATTAATCTCATATGCTCTTTATTTATGCGTAAAAGAATATCAATTAATACCTACTCGTTATGTGATTTCGATTTGTTAGAAATTCGATAAGAATTATTTTTGTAAATACGGCTAGAGAGCTAATACATTTGATGAAGTAACCATATTTGATCCAAACAAGTCTTTATTACGCTTACGCCGGCATATATACTATTAAAAAGTCTGAATTGTAGTGTAAAAATAAATAAATATCTCTTTATTTAGGTAACTACCATAGTTAATTAAGTTATCGATTGCTAATTGATAACCACGTTCTTGACTATAAACAAATAAATAACTAAAAGTTTAATGTGAATTCAATTCGCATGTATGCCTGCGTTAACGTATTAAACATTAGAAATAAAAGTTAAAAACATGGCAATCATCATTCAATCCCGCAATACAATTCACACGAATGTCTTTAATGGTCGATGTTCTAAATCTAATTTTAAAAAAATTGCACAAAACTATTTCACACGTACGCCTTTATTTCGAGATCACATTCCCTAATTGTTCTACCGAAACATCAATTCTTTTAAGCCGCCATTTATTTCAAACATCACTTTATCTTATATTTAATTTGTAAAATTCTGGGTTTTTCGTGACTAGCCATGCTAGGCTTCTATTACACCTGACAATAAAAGTACTACACAAGAGTCGAGAATGACAATTTTTGAGTTAAAAAAATTACGTCATAATGAAAACTCAAGTCTCGACTAAAACTGCTTTGTCTGGTCTCCCGCTAGCTTATTTTGGCGTGGATAAATCCTGGCCACTGATAATGGTAAATGTATGGTATCTTTTGACATTGCAAGACTTTGGGACGTGAGAGATCTGGTTATATCTTCCTCTTGATTGATATCTATGCCGTCAAATTTTTTATTATGATATAGGGGGCAAACGAGCATACGGTTCACCTGATGGTAAGTGATCACCGCCGCCCATGAACATCTGCAATACCAGGGGGCACAAAGATGCGTTGCCGGCCTTTTAGGTGGGATAGCTATATTCTATAATTTCAAAGCATTTCAGCCTTCCATAAATGTCGATTCCTTACCCAGTTATAACGCATTTAAATCTTTGTATGTTAATAAGCATCCAGCATTATCATGGCCTCGCAAGCATTCCATTATCAATTACATTTTACCTAATTACACAGTGCCAACATATCGACATCTTGAATTCTCGTTCAATACAACCCATGTACAGTCAGCAGCATAAGTAGATGAACAAATTCAAAACTTCAAATTGCCTACACACTTTTGTGTTCTTACTAATCTTTTTTTTCTCTTCACAAAAATAAAATAAAAGAGATTTACTTTACTTGAAACGAAGAAAAAAATGTTTCAGTTTAACTTAATGCGTATATAGGCGATTTGAAATTTTGATTTTGTACAGATATTTATGCTGTTGACTGTACAATACGGCCGCTTAGTCACGACTGGCTTGAAGTTGGTCACGGGTGGCGCCAAAGCCAATGTAGTATGTAGAAGGTGAATGTCGTGTCTAACTTCAAACCGACCACAATTTAGCAGCCTTACTGTGTGACATTAATACTTCAGAAAACCTTTTTTACTGTGAATGATAATTTAAAATTACAAAAGTCTATTATTTTTTTATAAAAGTTACAAACACATACATTCTCGATTGACTATTTTTAATTGAAATATTTTATACACATAGAAATAATACTGAAATTAAATAACATATAAGAACGTAAACCACAATTTTTTTTTTAATAATTATTGTAAACATGTTTAACGATATTTGATTCTTAAATCATAGCCTCGTGTGTAAAACTAGCTACTATTTGGACATAAGTATTATAGTTTTTCTTTATTCTAAAGAGCGTTTCTGAGACGCCACATTGGACAACTGAAACATTAATGTCGTGCAGATCGATTATTTAAACAGAAAGTAGGAAAACTATATAAATGTTTCTGAAACAATAGATAACGAAAGAGGAGGACGACAGACTAACTGTAATAAGGGGGGATAGTGAAAGAGTTAAAATTTTGGAGATAGAAATCCAAGAGATAGATGTAGAACGAATTTGAGTCTTCCCAGGCATCCAGCATGGCGTCCAGATTAAATCTAACTACAAAATGGTTACTTTATGATGTTGCTAATCTACCCGTAGCGCAGGAATGTAATAAAAATATAATTCGATTAATCACAGTTTATCGGAATTCACGGATCAGTTCTATTCGTAGTGGTGTGCGGTTACATTACGACTGTCGCCTGACAGACTATAAGATACTTTAATTCCTTCGTCTATAGGTATATTATTGAATGTTGCATATGTAGTGATAATGAGTTTTGAGGCTTTGTTGTCAAACTTTTCATAACTTTAATTTTTAGGAAATTAATTAACAAGTTATATAAGTTATAAATAGAACACATTTTCTGTGATCTTAACACATATCACTACACATCCATCAAATGTCTCGCTTCGCCAATATTCTAAAGTATAAAATTGCTAGATTATTGCTGTAATTTTGTAGTCTATCAATACATTTTTTGAATCCCACGGTCCACTATAAATGGGAGAACAAAATTTGATTAACACGAGAATTTTGTACCAGTCACTGGGTTTTAATAAAATGTGATAAATTCATATTTCAATTCCTTTTGGTATTCATAGTGGACGTTTGTTTTAGAAGTTTTATACATTTTAATAGTAAATGGTAAATTTGCCGATCAAAAATAATTTATCTCCACTGGGTTACAAAATTTCTCGTCTATTTTATAGGAATGAATGATATTTTTGGTAAATTTGGCAAAAATTACGTTGGCTTTTAAATAAATAACATTCAAATAACGAAAGCAAATGTATTTTATTGGGAATACATGTTGCAGTTATTTTATAGAGGTATAAAAGTAAAAAAAAGATGAATTACAGGGCTTATTTTCATGTCACATTCTATCGCAAACTCAAAATAGAATATAGTTTACCATGCGTTTGGATTAAATGTATTTTTTTGTGAGCATACTGCCCACATCATGGCAAGTGGTTACCGTAGCCTATGACAGCTTGCGACACTATAGTTGCTTGCAACTTGTCGGCCCTGTAAAATCTTTATCTTATATTGTTTGTGTTTCTTGCATTATGGTTTACATCTAACGATGATCCTAAATATATCAAGTCACTTACAAATTTATAAAAATTACACCAACACTAATATTTATCGACTCAACATGAAATTCCAATTAATTTGTTTTAAAATTGACGTGACTACTATCCTACTAAATAATAGGTACCATACGCTAAAATTAATCACAGGAATTGGAACAGCTAAGCTAAGGCTACACAGTATACACTATAAAACTTGCCTACATATACTTAAACGAATGAGTATCGGTGAGTGGACAGTTACAAAATAACACTCAAAGTAAACAATTGTTTTTTTTGAGTTCTCAAATTAATATCGTAAATTATAAGAAATATTTTTCTATAATGAAGGTATAAAGGATTTAATTAAACTGAATTTATTTGGATGCTACAAATGGGGCTATACCAGGTTTCTATATTTTCTAGGAACAATCCTACTAATATTATAAACGCAAAAGTTTGTAAGTATGGATGTATGGATGTCTGGATCTATGGATGTTTGTTACTCTTTCACGCAAAAACTACTGAACGAATTTCGATGAAATTTGGCACACTGGTGGTTGTCCTGGATTAACATATAGGCTACTTTTTATCCCGGGAAAATATAAAGCGGGACTTTTATCCCGGGAAAACTCATTCACGGCGGCGGAGCCGCGGGCAAAAGCTCGTAATCAATATTTTGGTGTAATATTAACATTTCCGTACCTTTGGACGACGAGAAACTTCTCAATCAATCTACTTATACTTGAGTAATGTCCACTCATCGTTTCTCTTATAATTACATATAATATTTACACATTATTATCGGTGAAGGCCATGGTTTCCAACTAGCTGTACACTGAGATTACGCTCACGCTTCTAACTACTAGTCTACGTCGATACGTCGTGAATATATTCGACAACTCGATACTATAATCGATAAAAATATTCGAATGCTATCTATTTTCATTCGAATCCTTATTTATTAGAACTTATGTGTGTTCAATGTAAGAAATAACGGGTCTTTTCATCGATACATTGTCGATAAACACACGTTGTCGATAAGATTTCGAAACTATAGTTTACTATTGAGTATTGTTTTTTTAGTCGACTGTCACATATTAGTATCTAGTATCGAAACCGATTTAGTAAGTGCAGCATTAGTCTTGTTAGTATAATATATGGTTCCTTTTGATTAGCATAAGGCGTAATATAAAATAAAATAAATTTTTGAGCGCGCCTTAAATTTTGCCAAAGATTGTAATTGTCATTTTAACTTTTTTGTTATTACTACTATTTGTTATAATACGCTGCCCACATGTTTAACATTATAAAGTTTTAGTAAATTCAAATACATGATTTCATATAGCGTCTATTACATTTCATCTGTCTTTTGTAAGCGTTTCAAAGCGCAAAACGTTTTTTCGACACTTTGCATCGAAAACATACTTTTGTTATACAAAAGCAAAATAATTATAAGATCTCTTTCTGAATATTGCGTGTTTGTGAGTACAACAAAACACGACGTATGTCACAATTATTACCCATCATCACTTAAACTCATAAAATTACGTTCAAATAACTTTGCAGACTACAACTTTGGTCTAATTATAATACAATCGTAGTTTGAAAGTACTCACTGTCACGCAATACTTTGATATGTTCTACGCAGCGTTAACCCAAAATAGAGGTCGGCGCGATCAGTGCGTCGCCGGTGCGTGCGCGTGTGCGTGCGCGTGTGCGTGCGCGTGTGCGTGCGCGTGCGTCACCTCCAGGCGCGGCGCGGGGGCGGCGGGTGCGGGGGCGGGGGGCGTGCGGGCGGCGCGAGTGCCGACTCCCCCGGCGCAGACCACGGTCATCTGTACTGACGGATGCGCCAGCACCGTACGCGACCGTCACTGGAAACCAAACCACACACTCAGAAAATGAAGGGAATACACATGCTACCACAACCATGCTCCTTAATTACTATACTCGGTTCGTTTTAAAGCGAGGCTTAGATTAGACTAGCAAGAAAACTTGCAGAAGTTGACTTCCACAAGCGAGTTTTACCGTGTAAACAAACACGTCAAGCCGACTTCTTTAAGCAGCTGGACTTGTATATACACACATGCGATTACTATACTTCACTTGAGTTATTGAAATGTTGCCGATAGTGTAAACGCATCTGGAAGATCTTGCGCGATATATTGCAGTGAGAACTTGCTCATCTAAACTAAGCTGAATGATTAAAGCTCATTTTATTTGCGAGCAATGAAATCCTTTAACGAACCAACCATAGTAGGGTAGTATGGTGTCTGATAGCATGTATAGTTTTATGGCACCATTGATAAGTGTAGCAAGCTAAAGTGTTGACAACTGCCAGAGCCGCGGTCAAGTGCGGTGAGGGCACACAGAAGGGTTAGTTACAAACCACTAAACTAATAGTATGGCAAATCTATTAAATGGGGGTGAATGGAAATATCTTCTACACATCCACTTCAATTTCAGTTTTTTAGCATTAGTCTTCACTCTCAACGCTTCAAAGCAAATACAACCCAAAACACTTATAGTTTGAAGAAAGAACTTTGTTGAGAAGACCAAGCTATATATTTTGACAGAGAAGCTTAGCACAGTGTTAGCATCTTGATTGCGATAAAAAATCGGCGGCGTCGTGTGCTCGTGGCAACACAGCAAGGTAGTGACGGAAGATACTTATCGATAATTACTTGAAAAATATCCGAACAAGTTAACCTTATTTACCTAAATAGAAATAAGAAAGTTAATCTTCGTTAGGAACACATTAAACCTTAAAAAACATATTAAAATATCGACTAATATATGACGTAGAATATCGATACTTTGAACCTAAATTAAATATAATTTACTAATAAATTCAGATAAAAAACACTGTCGAAAAAATAAATACAAAAATGATTTTGATATTTACCGTGACATAGCGAATAGAATGATTATTGTATACGATAAATAACTTAGTTGTTAGTAGCAACACAAAGAAATACGTTAGCACACGGAAATGCTGTGACTAATGACAAATGAAAGCTGGAACCGATCTTAAAGGCGTTTCCGTAAGCAGAAATATCAATATGATTACTAATTGGGGTTTTATATCGATATTTTTTTCTGATGTTGGTCTCGTTCTTATACATTATCAATCCCAGTTTTATTATAATTTTAGTCTACTTGGGTATTTGAGGTAATGTACCTCAATGTACCATTGGAAATGTCCAATGTTCATAATCGTTTTAAGCTCGATAATGTGTAATCTGATTATAAATTATTTTCTGTAACTATCCAAAAGTGTAAAAGACGTCTATGAGTGATTTTGCATTTTATGTATTTACCTTTGGAATTCCGAAGCCTTTAAAACTGATTCCGCAGAATTTTTAGTTATGTTGCACGCTTGTGACATCTAGTGAGAATGAGCAATGCGCTGGTTCTAGCGACATCTATTGACCAATCTATAGAAATAGCTAACGATCAAACTACATGTTATTTACACGTTAAAATGCTCAAAACAAAACGTTTCTCCTCTTAAGTTGCTTTTTAATCCTGTATATTATATAAGTGTATTTTTCCGTAAACAGTTTTGCAGAAATATAAAAGGTTTTTGAAGAGAACGATTCCAGTTTCCCATATCGAACACCAAACCTTGTAAAAATCTATAAACTGCTTCTTTATATCTGTAATGATACGATATTTTGAAAGCAAGCAGGCTGTTGACTCTTTAGAGTACTATACTACAAAAACATGTTTTTTTTTCAAGTCTTATGTTTGGAAGTAATAAATTGGCATAAATACAGATGAAGGACGCATCAAATCATTAATAACAAATTGCACTGTGCTCGTGAAACAATGTGCTTAGAAAACAGTGAATTAATATTTTCCATCGAATGTTGCTAAAAGGTTGTCAAAGTGCAATCTTAAGAGGAGTATGCGTGTGACATAAGGTTGATAATGGCACAAACGTGTTGTAACATGTCGGGCGGCGCGCGGAGGGGGCGGAGGCGGGGGCGCTCACTCCGAGCACACGCGCCACGCACGCACGTCGCCGCCGCTGCAACATACTGCCGCTTTGTACCAAGCGCTTTGATAGGACTACCTTCACTTACGTCGATAACTTATATCGACAGCAGACAACCCTAGTACTTCGTTAAGGTAATGCGATATTTTTTGCAATTATTTTAATTTTTACTACTTGGCCGTGATATTCCAGCAGCTACTGTTTTAACCGTAACAGGCAGCGTTTTTAAATATTCATAAAATATGTGGAATCTCTTAGTAAATTATTTGCGTGTATTTTCGAATAAAAATTCATGAAAGTTTATCGATTGTTTTTCGGATGATGAAATGCAATCGCACCGCGTTATTGTTGGCTATCAAGTTAGGTTGATAAATTTAGTCTTTATGGACATGTGAGCCCTGTAAACAGTGTATAATGTAATATTATTTAACCAGTAACGACATATCACAGTATGACAATAGTAGTTTTTTTTAATGAATTCAACATCTAACAACAAGAACACAACGTAACATTTGAATAAGTATGGATGGTGCGGTAATGTGACTCGTGTGGTGGTGGTGGTACGTACTTGCCGGCGGTGTAGAGCAGGCGCAGCGCGTGTCGCGGGT
Organism: Sphinx pinastri; assembly: GCA_947568825.1. NCBI lineage: Eukaryota > Metazoa > Arthropoda > Insecta > Lepidoptera > Sphingidae > Sphinx > Sphinx pinastri. Next base: position 3,747,141 of record OX387617.1, read on the forward strand.
GCGGGCGCAGCGCGTGCGCGGCGTCGGGCAGCGCGGCGGGCGGCGCGGCGGGGCGCAGCGCGGGGCTCCACAGCCGCAGCGCCGCGTCCCGCCCGCACGACGCCACCACGCGCTCCCCACCCACACCCCCACCCACCACGCACACGCCCGTCACCCAACCCTTGTGCGCGTTCATCACGCTCTGCACAGATGCATATTAAATTACAACTATGATCCTCCGAACCAGATACACATAAAGAACACTTTTTTTTTTTTTTTCGCGGGGAAAAAAACGCGTTATCGCTACCACCACTGGGGGGTGAGTGGAACGGTTATGTTGGTTTCACACAGTCTTAAAAATCATTCCCCGTTATAAATGAAAAATATATTTTTCGTAGTCCCAATATTTACATAACAAAATTATTGGTATCACCAATAAGATTAAATACTTCTCATCCAAACTCTTATTATTCAACACTAATATTATATTAATATTTCTACAACTAAACACACGAATACACTAAAGACTGACGTGTGTGAGCGAGTTGTCGGTAAGACTCCATCGCTTCAGGCTGGTGTCCCTGGAGGCGCTGTACAGCACGTCGTCGCAGAGCGCGAGCGCCTGCACGCCGTCATAGTGCGGCGGCTCGAGCAGGCGACGATTACTCGCCTCCCAACCACCTGCAATTATACCAAATCGTAACAACATAATATCAACATATCATATTATTAATGGTCCTTCGAGCCGGTTAAAATTTGGCTTCAGTCTAGTACCAGACACTTAGCTTTTAACGTGTATCATACAGTATGATACACGCTGGAAGATCTGGTCAGGTTATATACAGTATGTTTCATTCTGTATATAACCTGACCACACCTTAAAAGTGACAATACTAACCTGCATCTTGCGCCTGCATCTCGAGGGTCCTGACGTAGTGGTCCTTCGAGCCAGTCGCGACGAGGTCCCCGTTGGTGCCGACACCCAGCGCCAGACACATTACCGCCGCCGCGTGACCCGACCACACTTTGCAGATGCATTCTAACCTGTAACGAAAGATCTAATTATAGCTCAACAGTTTATATAGATTCTAATTATGATGATATTTAGATTTAATTATGTTTTTGTGGTCTATAAAGTAATAGTGATGTAACTTGTTTTGTTCGGAAATTAACGCAAATATAAAATTGTACAAATCATCCTCGCGTTCTGTGAGTCCCGCTGCGTATGAGAATAGACTATAATCCAGACACAGTAACGTACATGCGCAGGTCCCAGAGTCGCAGCTTGTCCCCGGCGGCGGTGTAGAGCCGGTGGGAGTGAGACAGCGCCAGCGCCGTGACCGCCACCTCGCCTGCGATGCCGCGACTCGACGGACACGGCCCGCTCACACCAGACGACCTGACAAACATACGATACGAATAAATTACTATAGTTTATTCTAGGAGGGAATTGTCTTGTATCCAAGAGTCAATGCGGGCAGGCACCACTTTATATCTATACTAATATTATAAAGCTGTAGAGTTTGTTTGTTTGATTGAACACGCTAATCTCAGGAACTACTCTTTCACTTATAGGAAGCTACAATACTCCTGAGTGCTATTGGCTACTTTTTATCCCGGAAAAACTGTTTCACGCGGGTGGAGCCGCGAGCAATACTATGTAAAATATATCTATTGCTAAAAGTTTGGAACCTCAGCTGTACACTAGTTTGAAAGAATTTGTAGTCAGTGACAGGCATAATGGGACATAACAAGTCTGATGCTATGCAGCTTTGTTATTGCAAATCCTCATTAATATTGGTACATTTAACTGACAGCTTTCATTCATTAAATTCTTGACGACGAAGGGTCATTAGCTGATACACCATTTGGACACCTCCCCATTCAGTTCAAGGTGTAGTGAAGTAACTTTGTGTATATTAATGACTAGGAGATGCTAGCGGCTCTGCCGGAGTGCAAAAGTTTTTCCGGGATAAAATATTGTCCCGGAGTGAAAAGTAGCCATAGCACTCGGTAGTAATATAGCTTCCTATCAGTGAAATATTTTTCAACTTCGGTCCAGTAGTTCCTGAGATAAGCGCGTTATAGATGTAGTGTTCCATACCAGAGCGTGGTGAGCGGCGTGCGACTCCTGGTGTCGAAGAGTCTGACGGCGCCGCCCGCGGCCGCGAGCAGCAGGCGCCCCTCGCCGCAGCCGTCGGCCTCGCCCGCCGCCAGCGCGGACACGGCGCCTCCGCACCACCCACGCCACGCCTCCGTGCCCAGCGACAGGTCCCAGCCGCGGACCGTGCGGTCTAAACATTATACATTTTCGAATGCCTGGTTTTCTTTTTTTTTATTGCACTGAATGACGAGACGCGCATGTCGTTTGCCTGATAGTAAGCGATACGACCAGCCATAAACAGCGGCAACACCATCCAGCACCTTGACTTACAAAATACTGTGTGGCATTCCACTGCGCTCGTCTTCCTGAGACATATGATGTTAAGTTTCATTATGTCCAGTAGTTACACTGGCTACGACGTCTTTCAAACCGAAACACAACAGTGCATGCACACTGCTGCTTGGTGGTCGAAATAGACATTACGGTGAGACCCACCCAGACGGATTCTTACATATGAGAGAAGGGAATATAAATAGTTCTAATATAGCTAGTTCTCACATAAGATTACAGTACGTATAGATCAATAATTGATCTTAGATCATATTACCATGCATTTAATAAAGGAAATTCAAGTGTGAAATTAAAGAAGTCTTTAACATTCCATATATAATGTTGTTATCATTTAAAAGCCTCCCTCGTTGTTTTCACATATTTGCAAAAGATGCCACGCTACATACCTCTTGTCCCTGTTTAATTTTCCAAATCCTTAACTAACGCCACTCACGACTATTAGAGTCTAGCCAAGACATTAAAGGTGACTTTATTTATCCGTTTATGGTTTGCAACACCACAATACAGTAAAAAACAAGTGACAAGAGTTCCTCACCGACGCCCCCGCTGTACAGTAGATGGTGCGTGGCGGCGAGCGCGAGCGCGGCGCCCGCGTGTCCCTCCGCCACGTGCGTGCACTGGATCCACGCGTTCGAGCTCGTCATGCCGCCACTGATGCGCTGCCAAGGTATTATAGAAGTTTTTTTTTTTTTTTAATGGCAATTGTGTTCACATTTTGCCAGTGTCAAGTTTGGTTTGTCTATTTTATTATCTGTAGTATGTCGAAGTAAAGCAGTGGCTACCTTACCAAGACTTTATCGAGGAGTATTGGTAGCAACAAAAAAAACACTTGATTAGCACAATTATTTCAATTCACTTCATTTGAGCTCTTTAATAGAACTATATTGGATAATATACCACCATAATTATGCAAATATAACACTAAATATCACCGAAATAATGAATTAAAACAAGAGCACCTCACGACACTTCCAAGTTCCCGCCAAAACTCAATTATAGAAGTTGTACTTACAGTTGTGTTAGGATCATCCATAAATTATGTGACAGATTAAGATTGTGACAATTTGCAGATGATCTTTGTAGAAACTGGGGAAAGGAACATTGCCGTGTTTCGATCCAGTGCTAAATTATTGTACTTTCGTACTCGGGTTGAGGTTAATGGAAATAACTGCATTAAAAGCTAGAAATAGTCAATTTCCATGTCAGGAATGAATATTGACAGCTTTCAATCAAATCGTAATTTATAATACTTTCGTACTATTCAAATGGATGAAAGAAATATTAAAAAACTTAAATAACAAATGCCCTTATCTGTACCTTCTGTGCCAGCTCCTTTACAACGCCCTGCGGTGAGTTATCGTGTCCCGCACCGGCGAGCCGCAGGAACACGTCGTCGTCCCGCGCCCGCCGCGTGGCGCCGGGGGACGCGGGCGGCGTGTTCGATGCCGCGCCCGTCTCTCTGTGTTAGTCGCCACGTTACAAACACGCCACATCCGACAATGTCGTGTCATTGTGGTATTGATGTATGGCCGCAAAATACGTTGAGTTTTTTAGGCTATTATAGTATTTACTATTGTTATACTTGTTATTGTATATTGTTCACTTATTTTACGTTAAGATTTTTATTTTCTTCTAGATTTATTTGAAATTAAATTCAAACTTTATTGTTGTTGTAAAAAACTGTGAAAGTGTAAATGGTTTTAAAAATAAACTTAAGTTACACATTATAGCGACGAGTACCAGAGACTAAACTAATATTTCTATTTTAAATTAAAATCTTATGTACTTATCTCATTATAAGTGAAATGTATTATATTTCTTATGAGAATAAAGCTCTTCCAACTTAACTTTTGTTTCACGTATTTTGCGGCTGACCCTTTATGGTATTCCACGAAAATGTATGAAAGTCAGAATTAAAATGAATTTTATCTTTTCCAGTTTAATTTGAAGCAGAATTCCAATTTACGACAATGAGACGAATATGTAGGGGGGATTATAAACCACATAACATTCCTATGATTGTTGGCACTTTTACCGTAAAAAGGGGTATGATCTAATAAAAATATTTTTATTGAGACATGCCAAGTTTTACAGCGGACATGAAAAATTTTGAATCAATATTTGGACTATGAAAACAAGTATATTAGTATGGGTTATGTAACAAAATGTGCAAGCCCATGCGAACTATGAATATTGTGAAGATAATATTTTTTTAACGACAGCAAATTTCTTTATAGGTATAAAAAAAATAGAATTCCTAAATCACATTTTTTTTATGTATACTATTTAAATTATATCTTCACAATGAATAAGCGATGCCACACCAAAAATATACAAATTTGTACTTACTTACAATTAATAATAATAATAATCTTATCCCTTGCCGGTTGATATTTTTTTTGGACTTCACTTCGCTTAACATCAGGTGCGGTGAAGTCACTTTGCCGAGATAAGTAAAAAAAAAAAAAACATTCATCTAAAATTCACAATAAACCGTGAAGACAAACAGTTAGTGCGCTATTTTTCTATACTTCCAGTTCTATTCCTATAATTAGGATAGACGTTCTAGGTTTAAATTACGACAAAATGTCATGCTGTAACTCTTGTATTGATAAGCTTTGTCAAGTAATTTCTTTACGAAGTAAATTTTTTTCTTGTAAATCATTGAACAGTGCTGTTAATTACTAGTTCGGTTCTTGGGATATTAAATCGATATACGTTATAGTCATGTTACATAATATATAATAACATAGTGTTACATGTATGACCCGATGGTGTGTATGGTGTAGCAGAAGTGGGTGGAATAAAACGGTACACAGACTTTAAATTCATATATTGTGTTCACTTACTTACTTGCTACTTAATACAAATCACAAAGTACCGGGTTCCGGCTAATAAATTAAGGTCGGAGAGCGGGACGTGAGCCTACTGGAGAGCTGTTCTTTTATCACTTTGTTACTAGGGTTGTATTTAAAACAATAATTAAATTAGGATAAGGGCGCCACTGACATAAATAGGGTGTCAGACCCAAAATAAGAAATTTACATACTTTTGTCTAATTTCCATAAAAATACCATTGAGAGGGTGTCCTGGGTCCTCCAATACAGGTCAGGAATCACAGAGGCTTCATCCAACTAGGGAAATTAGCCTCCTCTCTGATGATGCAGGCAGTTTTAAGTCTACCCGCGATAGACGAAATGAACGAAAATGTATGTTCTAAAAAGAAACAACCCCCTGAGGAAAAACCCCCTGGAACAAGGACAGTGTTCCAGATTAGTACATAATACTTTAATATTAACAACAGTTATAGTTGTTGCGCTAAGCTAGTAATAAAAAAACATACCGGGAAGGAATAGACAACCCGCATGGTCGGCAGGCCGGCGAGTGTTCTCCTGTCAACTTCCGCGGAGGATTCCTGATATGTTCGCCCTATAACGAAAAACGTGAATGGATAAAAACGTGTTCTAACGGCACAAACCGGCGAATTGAAATGACAACCACTACTCACGTGTACTAGAACAAAACGCTCCTTGCCGTCATCGGGTTATCGACACGTATAGGACGGCAAAGCGGCTCCAGCTGATCACGGCGAACACTCCGCGGGGTCCTTAACCAAGCCTTCGTAATTTATCGGCACATATTGGCCGACATCGAAATTACGTGCTCACACACTTGGTGCTCCCGCGCAAGAGGTCGAGGGGAGGTCGTTCACCGGTAGGGTTGCAATCCGAACCAGAGATGAACAAAAAATTATATAACCGAAATTAGAATACGACCACTCACAATTCTCCTATTTATGTAGTAAGTAGAATCAATTTTATTACAAATACTGCACACGCAAACATAATTTTAGTACGTGTGTAGGATTTATTATTGCATAAAAACAAAACGAGCGGTTAGAAAACTGGCAACACTACGCGCACTCGTCTAACACACGATTTGTAGGCCACGATACAAAAAACATACAGCCTTCAATCAGTTAATGTTTTACTAAAATAAGTAGGGTATGGGGTTTGAAAATTTTTATGTTACAGTACCCCCCAACCCAAGGAAATTTTGCGAGCAAAATTTAACGCTGGTCCCCAGCTCTCCACAATCTAAACCAAAACAACAATTCAATAATTAATAAATATTGTACAATAAAGCACATGAAACTATCTTCACTGGGACGTTGGCGGCGCAGCGAGACGGATATCCACGTCGGGCTGCACGTCCAATGAGCACAGGATAACTAAAATACTGAGCTCGAAGACTCAAGAATCCTTTAACGAACGGCTGTGAAAAGACACCCTCATTCGAACAGAAACTTACACACAACACCAAAAACCGAACCCACAACATTTAAATGTCAGTCACATACTTAATTTTAACAGCAAGGACTGCACAAACATACAACATTAACGTCGAAGAGACATTGGCGACGCAGCATCGCAACAAGAGCATCAAACTGCGCGTCAAATGCCCACGGAAAAATGGTTTATTATTCCAAAACCAAAACAGAAACGAAGGCTCCTAAATCCACAACAAGCCAGTCAAATGCTTTCTACAAATAGCAAAGACTGCACTCACTGGGACATAAAGACACAGCGACGCGACAACAGCATCAAACTGCATAAATGGTTTATAATTTCAAAACCATAAACAGAAGCAATGGCTCCTGAAAACCACACGTGTCAGTCTATTGCTTGATAGCAGCAAAGACTGTACACCCACAAAACACAACAGACGACTTTATCGTCACTGAGACATTGGCGACACAGCGTAACTACAATAGTATTGGGCTGTGCGTCCAACGGCTACAGGAAAATAATGGTCCACGACATGCAGTCAATTGCTCAAGTACAAGACTATTAAGTGCAAGACTACAGCCGGGAGCAAAGATTCACTTCGCTGAGACGTTGGCGATGCAGCGAGAAGTCAACAAAATCGGACTGCGCGTCCAACGACCAGAAGAAGGGCAAAAAAAATCACGCGATGTAACTTCTTGAGATACAACTTGGGTTACAACGCTCACTACTCCATAACCGACGGGAGATGATAACTTTACATTATTCTAAGCGATGCGCGAACTCGCTAAGAATAAACCTGTTACAATCAAAAAGAAAAACCTTCCAAACATTGTCTCCTACCTGGTGTTCGGTAGACATCCGACCTCTATTCTAGTTAAGGGCGCTTTTAGTGTGAGATGCCAAACGAACCTGAGAAAATGTTGTATCTCCCAAAACAATGTAAACACTCACTACCAGTGAATTGCGTAAAAATAACCGCAATCACTGTGCGTGGGATGTCACGATGCTGAGAAAACACTCATCCCCCAAAGACGCTGAGCAATACACCTACCAACAAGCCATTGAAGTGGGAGCAACAAGACAATTATTTGGAGAAGCCAAAAAGAAACAACGCACAAAATAAATTAATTCCTGCACAAAACATGGCAAAGGAACAAAAAATAATTTACTAATGGGTTCAAAGGGTCGCATAGGCGAGCACAACTTTGAAATAACCCATCAAAATCAAAGATGGTTTCTGCGAATGCTTAAACGCAGCACACACCACTACATTTTCTTAACGAATTCATTACATCCTGATATATTAACAAGCCAAAAATAATACCATGATAAAGGTTTAATTATTAAAAAAAACACCTAATTGCGATAGTTCGATACAACGACACTATCTCAACAAGTCTAAATGTTGTCTAAACAAAAACACAACAACGAAATTTACTTTAAGAAAATTTTATAAATTTACCAAAAATAATTTGGCCAAGAAGTTGGAAGTCATTTAGAATTGTGAAAAAGATAATACCTATTAAATTTCAAAATCAAAGTAATTTGCAACTACTTAAAACATACATCACTATGTCAATAAAATCCAAAATATTCTACAAAAACCTCATTAATTGTGTGAATGTCACAAAATTTTCAAATATACTACAAGAAAAGTAACAAAAATCCTGCCATCTAATTTCAAATTCAAAGAGCTTACCATAATATGGCTTTGTACCAGGATTCGAACAGACGGACTATACTCTGGAACTGGAGCAACTGCTACTGAAGAACTGGTCTCAGGATTACTGCGCTGGACTGAACTCGACTGGAATGTTGCAAACATGTTACCTAGTTTAATAAAATTGCAAAACCTGTGCAAATTCAACTCTAAATACCCCGGGCTTAATATAGGACAACCAGAAAGAAAAGAAAGATTAACAGAGAAAGAATAGATATCATTGTAAGTCAAGGTCTCAAATTAAGTTATTTTTTTTTTTTAAAAGTCAATGAATACATGGTTAAAAATAAAGATCCGAGACAGCTCTTCCAGTTTACAAACAAAAGTAATATTAAATTATTTCTGAACCTAGCTCTCAAAATTAGCAGTCACATGTTATAAATATAAGTACCATAATAACAATCTAAAATAAAATGTATAACAAAAAATTATCATCAGCGGATATAACATTCCAAACTGATACCTCATAATAAGTATTATAGTATTTAATTTTAATTCAAAAGTTTTAGTTATATTACACATTCTTCCATTAATATATGAAAGTAAAATTACAAACTTATTCAAAACAATTAACAATAGTTGGCTATAATTCTTATCACAAGTAGCCGGCAAGAGAAAATTATAAGATATTTTTTTTTATTGAGGGTACTTCAACAAAAAAATTATTACACTATAAACTTCCAAAAGTAATTTAAAACATTAATTTCAATTTGTATAACACAACTTTTTTTTTAAAGAAACTAGTTCAACTTTGTTAAAATGCAAAGTCCAAAACACTAAGAACCAACAAGTCAATAGTTATTCATAACTATGGCCGGTCACAATAAAATAAATTCATTAACACTTTTGTCTACAATACAACAATATAGTTACCTTGAATTTAAATTGAAATTAAACATTCAATTTTTGACCTCTAGTTGCAAAATGCAATGAAATTTTAATTTTATAAGTTACAAGTATTACTTCTATTAAGATTCTAGTAATATAAACTTCCAACAATTTCCAATAAGAAAATAACAAGTAACAATTGTACCAAAGTGATAAAATTATTTGTCACAGCTAAGCGACATGACAAATGCTTCCAGTATAAAAGCGCCACAGTTGGGCGACCACTGTTACATGTATGACCCGATGGTGTGTATGGTGTAGCAGAAGTGGGTGGAATAAAACGGTACACAGACTTTAAATTCATATATTGTGTTCACTTACTTACTTGCTACTTAATACAAATCACAAAGTACCGGGTTCCGGCTAATAAATTAAGGTCGGAGAGCGGGACGTGAGCCTACTGGAGAGCTGTTCTTTTATCACTTTGTTACTAGGGTTGTATTTAAAACAATAATTAAATTAGGATAAGGGCGCCACTGACATAAATAGGGTGTCAGACCCAAAATAAGAAATTTACATACTTTTGTCTAATTTCCATAAAAATACCATTGAGAGGGTGTCCTGGGTCCTCCAATACAGGTCAGGAATCACAGAGGCTTCATCCAACTAGGGAAATTAGCCTCCTCTCTGATGATGCAGGCAGTTTTAAGTCTACCCGCGATAGACGAAATGAACGAAAATGTATGTTCTAAAAAGAAACAACCCCCTGAGGAAAAACCCCCTGGAACAAGGACAGTGTTCCAGATTAGTACATAATACTTTAATATTAACAACAGTTATAGTTGTTGCGCTAAGCTAGTAATAAAAAAACATACCGGGAAGGAATAGACAACCCGCATGGTCGGCAGGCCGGCGAGTGTTCTCCTGTCAACTTCCGCGGAGGATTCCTGATATGTTCGCCCTATAACGAAAAACGTGAATGGATAAAAACGTGTTCTAACGGCACAAACCGGCGAATTGAAATGACAACCACTACTCACGTGTACTAGAACAAAACGCTCCTTGCCGTCATCGGGTTATCGACACGTATAGGACGGCAAAGCGGCTCCAGCTGATCACGGCGAACACTCCGCGGGGTCCTTAACCAAGCCTTCGTAATTTATCGGCACATATTGGCCGACATCGAAATTACGTGCTCACACACTTGGTGCTCCCGCGCAAGAGGTCGAGGGGAGGTCGTTCACCGGTAGGGTTGCAATCCGAACCAGAGATGAACAAAAAATTATATAACCGAAATTAGAATACGACCACTCACAATTCTCCTATTTATGTAGTAAGTAGAATCAATTTTATTACAAATACTGCACACGCAAACATAATTTTAGTACGTGTGTAGGATTTATTATTGCATAAAAACAAAACGAGCGGTTAGAAAACTGGCAACACTACGCGCACTCGTCTAACACACGATTTGTAGGCCACGATACAAAAAACATACAGCCTTCAATCAGTTAATGTTTTACTAAAATAAGTAGGGTATGGGGTTTGAAAATTTTTATGTTACAATAGAAAAAAGTTTATTCCTAATTATATTTCAACTGAAAAAGGACAGCAAAATTGAAGATTAACACACGCATTAAGATGCTATTTCATACGCGGCTACAAAGCACAGACCGCTTGCCTCCTACTAAATTTATAGTAAATTTATTCCGAGCGCAATGACTATTTTTCTATCGCGTAGGGTATTTTTTTTATACCTCATTGCAGTCTGCTGTTCGCAGCCGCGGGTTTGCAACTATGAAGACTAGGAACTTAAATTAATGCCATGCAAAGTGGGTGCGCCATGCAATATGCAAACAAAAGTACATTTTGCAAATATTTATTTTTACATACATACAGAGTACATAGCTGACGTTCGTTAAAGCTTACATTTTGTGACAATTTCATAGACTTGCCTTTTCAGTAGTTATAATTAAAATTGTAACTATACCACAAAAAGAGATAATTATTTGTTTAGACTAAGATCACAGTCTTTCATTAAAGTAATTGAATTTATAAAGGCTCATCCCTACACACATACAGAGGGATTATTAGGCACGTAAAGGTCACACACCTGTGGGCTTAGAATGTGACACGAAGACGCAACTCGTAAAACGATGTCGTTTAATTTTGATGTTTGTGATTGATCGAGAGACCAATACGTCCGTCACGTGTTAGTCTCTCAACCAATCCCAATAAGACGAAACGGAGTCGTGACGTGTTTTTTTGTCACATTCTAAGCCCACTGATGCAAATTATCGTTGACATTATTTTTTCAAACATAAATCTTTATTTTACTAAAATCTTGTCCTAGTACACATAATATAAAAAAAAGATAAGAAATAGGCAAGCCTACTGAAATCTGTAATTGATGTTTTTCTCAACAATATTTTATCTCTTTTACTCATTGGTCATTCTATATAAAGTGACGTAATGTCAAAATATTGAACAACTTTAAAATATAGGGGTTAAAACCACCATATAAACGTACAATAGCTGTAAAAGGAAGCCCTGTTAATTTGGAGAAAAATATTTCCACAACCTACAAAATATAAAAGTCTAAAGATTTACGAGAAAACACATCGAAAATCTTCTAATTGTGTATAGATGTATACGACAGATCCATAAATATTCAATATCACAATAACATATTCTTATAATAACTGAATTCTCACAATACCTTAAAATTACGTTTTGTTATTAAAATGCATATTATGGAATAATTTAATATTGGCATACATATTTTTTTAATAAACATCTATTGGCAAATGTCAAGGATTTACACAACATGGCTAGCAATGTGTAAACAAAGAATTTGTAACGTATCATTTCTTTGCCTAAAAATAGTTTCTAGCTCAATGTAAAGTTAGATAAGTAATATTTAATCTTATGTATTTCGATTTATTGGCTAGGCTACAAATTCCAAATCTTTCTTAGAATTTAAGCACCACCATATTATAATGATGGTATATGGTAATAACACCACCATATGGTAATAATTTTACCTACCTACCTATGTTCCTTAAAAATAAATATTGCCTATTGATTATATGTATTTCGAATTATTATAAAGGGTTTATTAGACTTATATTACAATTTGGAATACATTTTATAGTAAATACACATTATTACTCACACTATAGAATATACTTCATATCTTTTTACTGTAATTGCATTACACAGTATGATATTTTTTGGCCTTTTACCCGTATATCTGGTATTTCGTTTTGGAAACATACAAAAGCGCCATTATTGATATCATACAAACAGACGATCATATTGTATTGTCACATATAAGCAATATTTTCTATAAGCCGCCAGTAGATGGCGGTGCACGTTTATGTCCAACTTCCAGAAAGAAACTGGTACAAACTAGTTTAATAAACTCTATATAAAATATTATAATACTTACTTCCACATAAGTTGGATCCTCCCCACCCCTCAGTAGTAGAGAAGGCCCGTGCTCAGCAGTGGCCAGTATATAATACAGGACTGATTGCATTGCATAGCTTTCATAAAAAATTGTAGTAGTATAATAGAATGTTATTTATCTATCTATAAGTGCGTCTAACCACCACATTATAAAAAAACGTGCCCCGCCATCGCATGCAATCTTTAACGCTAGGTGGTGAGCAGTGTTGCCGCCGCGGCGACCGTCGGCGGTGACCGTCAGTCCTCTACTATCGACAGGTCGGTCAGCAGGCTGCAAGCAACCGACACGCGTGAGCCGCGCCGCCACCACTCCCGCTTCTCGTGATCACCGGTACGTCGTGTGTGCAAGAAAAAATCTTTTTCATAGTGCATAAATTATTGTAAAAAATTACAAAGCTCATAGTAAAAAAAGAAACAATAAAAAAGGTTTTTATATTGCACACATGACAAATCTTACGTATCATAGTCTACTATCGACACAAAACTACTTTAAAACCATCATCTAAATACATCACAAAATTGCAAATGTATATTTTACACATAAAATCTCATACAATTGTTAAACATATAACAAATATTTAATTAGTAAATTAATACATTTACAATTTCGTAACACCGTATACCCTTTGCTCGCTACATAGCACATAAACCCAAGCGTGTCATGCAAACAGAGACGGCGATATGGCCGAGAAACGGGAGTGAGTGAGACATACCTAACTACACAAGCTCTTATTATTAACACATACCTTGAAAGTAGAACAAAGAAAAAAAGTCACTCAAAATAATATTCGAAGTCCTTGCCATACGAAATGTCCAAATTATCAACACTGAGAAGATTTTGTTCTAATATTTTTGTTGCTGACTGTACATTATCGTATGTTATTTAGTCGATACTTAATGATATGGTTCATTCAATACACATATGTGCAACTAAGATTTGAGACAACCTTCGCCTTTATGAACAAGACGATATGTTTTCTAAATCGTAGCTAGGTCCTCGATATACCGATTTAATTCCATATGGCAAGAAAAATATAATTATATTTCAGGCATCCAGAAGTATTTTCGTAACAAGATACCAATGTACATAATTTACAGTTCTAATAATTTGCAATAGAACACACTTTTGAACGTGTTATGTAATAGACAAATGGTACTTACAGGGAGGCAGGTTTGGAGATGTTGGGCTGTCGTCTCGGCGGGCGGGGGCTTTCTGGAGGAGGAGGGCGACGCGTACTCACTGGTGAGGACGCACCGACTGGTTGTAGACCTCTGTAGAATTTTTGATATAAATATCATTGTCGACAAGTCAATGATAAATACTTAATTATATCGATTAATTCACTCAAAATAATTTATCGATATACATTTTATAATTCTGTACTCAAGGACAACGTCGGTCTAGTACTGTTCAGGCGTTGAGTGACTGCATTTATAAATCTTTACACAAAGGTATCATTGCTCTACTTAAATATCGATAAATACACGGCGTGTTATCGATAACACGCCACGCTATGCCACGCCACCTATTTATTTTTATTTATTTATTTATTTTTTACATGGAAAACTTACAGCCTAACATAATAAGTTTAAGTGCTACAAATATACACCAGGGCCAACAACAAGTTTTCACCGATGGTTAATACATTGATGTTTAAATATGAGCGACGAGTTCCCAAAATCCAGTCAACCGTAATTACAAATTAGAGATCAGAGTCAAAAAAGTCTGAGAGCAATTGCTTTCTTATAACTAAAGCACTATCATAGAAAACATCTATATTATTCTTCCCGATAAGGTCGTTAACGAGATTTGGTGCTCGACAGAGAAAACTATTTTGCCTGTAATTAGTCCTGTAATTATGGTACCTAACATGGCTGTTGAAATGTGGGCGAGTTACATCTCTCCACCTCTCGCCTCAAGGCATCTTTGAGAAGGGAAAAGGAGTACAGTGGGCTTAGAATGTGACAAAAAAACACGTCACGTCTCCGTTTCGTCTTATTGGGATTGGTTGAGAGACTGACGTATTGGTCTCTCGATCAATCACAAACATCAAAATTAAACGACATCGTTTTACAAGTTGCGTCTTCGTGTCACATTCTAAGCCCACTGTTATTTTTTTATACGGGCACTGCAAAATGACACAACTGCACCTGAAAGTAAGCAGTTAGTGTCTAGAGTGGACTATCGATATGTATATATCCGGTTCAAATAGACGGCCATAATTGTACAGATTGGTCCCAGAATGCGACACGCTTACCGCAAGCTGCCAGGAGCGCTGGGCACCCTGCTGAGCGGCGCGGGGCGCAGCGCCGGGGGCTCCACCAGCGACTGCGACATCACGTCCTCCTCGCGAGACACCACGCCCAGGTCGCGCAGTCGCACCGACCCGCGACGACCACTGCACGAGATACAACCATACAAACTATGTTAAACAACAAATGTTTTGTTATAATTCGATTATTTATTTATTTAATGGTTTATCGATAAATTGTACATTATTACTGCCATATTTCATGGTGTACTTGTCTGTGATTCGAAGTCAGTGCATGATATAAATGTGTAAGCAACAAATGTGTTTTATAACAATACGGCTTCAGAAGAGATATTCATTGTGATTATTAATTATATCGATATTTTTCGATACATATCGATTGTAAAACTTACGTGTTGCGTTGGAAGGGAGAGTTGGAGTTGTCATCCGGCGGTGAGGTGGGCGCCGTGTTCGTCTCTCTTACGCCGTTAGTAGTATGCCGGTTTTCGAAGAACGTACTAAAAGAATATAGACAGTTATTTTTAGTTTTAAATAAAAAAAAAACGAAAGGAAAACATAAATTTTATTTAAAGAAAGAAGAACGGAGAATACAGAATTTATATGTGAAAAGGAGGAGCTAATGGATTAAGAATGTCTATAATGATCACTATGCAGTCACGTATATTATACACAGGAGTTTTATCAGACAAGAAGAGAGAGAGAGTCGTGAGGCCTTTAGAGGAGGGAGGGGGCTTGTGTACCTGTCGACGGGCGAAACGGAACGCGTGGAGGTGCCGGAGGAGACGTGCGCCAGCAGCGCGGCCAGCACGGGCGGCGCGCCCCACGGGTTCAGGTTCTGCTCGTCCGCCGCCGCCAGCAGGCGAGCTGTGCGCTCCGCATTCTCTTCCACCTGTGTACGGTCCAATATCACTAATCAAGGCCAATCTTTCAGTTGGCATGTTTAAAATTCCATCGACTCGTCCAACTGACCTCTTTGAGCTGCATCTTAGTATCATTGAGCATCTTGAGGTTCCTGGCGGCTTCCTGGGCGTGTTGCAGCGCGAGTGTGGACATGCGCTCGAGTGCGTACCGGCCCGCCTGCACGCTGTCCACGTGGTCTAGCAGCCGAGGCAGCTCATTCTCATCGTTCTCCTCCTGCGTAGCGTATAATTTTATGTAGTAATACATATAGTAAATGCGAATTAATTTAAATTTGTTTATTTTGGGCTTCATTTCATTTACCATCAGGTGCCGTGAAGCCATTTTGTCGAGCATTCGATAAAAAAAATGTTTGGATGCAAAACAACAGAAATTTATCACTGCACGTAGATTATCTGGAGACAATGGTACCTACGTCAGTCAAAACGGCGTATTCGCTTTGTAAACAAATATATTGTATATAGAATGGTTTGGTCATCATCAATCGAAAATGATTGTTTTGAATACCTCAATCTGCATGATCTGCGCTTGAGTTTCAGCGATAGCGTCCCTGAGGTAGGCGCGGAGCGGCGCGGCGTCGGGCTCGTGCAGCGGCGCGGCCTCCCGCCTCCGCAGCAGGCGCTCCAGCGCGGCCTCCAGCTCGGCCAGGGTGGCGCGCGCGGCGCAGGCCCGCGAGGCCCAGCACTGCAGCCGCGACCACGCCTCGCGGTGCAGGCGCGCTGACTTCACGCCGCGCGACCGACCACCTGACAGTACAAATATCACTGGTGTTGAATGCGATGCTGAGGGTTGGGAGCCCCTACAGCGTTCACCCGAAAATCCGGTGTTTGTATAAGCCGACTCGCGTCAGGCCAACAAACGTACGGCCATAGTAAACAAACAAGGAATGCGATGCGTTCAACGTTACAACATGGACATTTAGATTTTAGAAGACAATCAGTTGTTACATTATTACAAAAATTTGGTCTCCATTTTCTTAGGGCGATATTAATAAATCAATCTCAAGTTTGAGTTACATCTCAAGTAGACATAATGTATTGAGCTATTGATAAATTATGAATACTTGAGATGCCACTCAAACTTGAGATTGATTTATTAATACCGCCCTTGGACTCAATCTTACTACTCAATACATTATGTTACTATTTTATTGATGTCTAATAGTAATAATACAACAGTCAACACAGTTTACTAACTGTCTAATATACATTTTATCGAAATGATTTCTACTAATAGTGAGCTTAATAATACTTTTTTACTCATTTAAAAAGAGACAAAACGCTGTTAAAGTAGTTTATGTAATTACAAACATATACCAACTATTGTCAATAGTGACTGGAACTATCGATATCGATAACTCACCGTGTAATATTCCCGCCGCCCGACTGCTCAATTTATCCCTGTGCCCTCTCCTTAGAAGCGAGACTTCCTCCTGCTTACGACGTAATACCTAAACACATAATGAAACGCAAACTATTTTATCGACTTGAATACACTTTTTCAGGTCAAAAATTATACTACCACTAACTTTGATAATTATCCCTTCCTAGCCGATTTCGACCACGGCGGCCAATCTCAACGGAGATCAGCCAGGTACTCAAGAGATATTATAGTGAACAAGTATGTGCGCAATACACAGGTGCACTCGCTATTCCTTCACTCTCATAGTCCGGTGAGACGGCAATCCGACATGACCGGAGAGAGATCAGGCGCAGGACCAACGGCTTTACGTGCTTTTCGAGGCACGGGGGTATCACACCGCCAACTTCCTGACTCCGAGCTGCGACTGAGTAATTTTTAAGATGGAAAAACCCAGTCACAATGTTTTTTTTGGCTCGATCCGGGATTCCAACCCAGGACCTCAGTGAGCAAATCGTACTCGTAACGCGTACGCAATACAACTACGCCACCGAGGCACTTCAACTTTGATAATAACAGTCATTCGGCTATATTAACATAGTGAGAGACTAATTTGTCTATCTTCCACCCGAAAATTAATTCGCTATTTAAGACCTAAATCTGAGATATATTTAAGTAGAAATTATTCTCAAAATAATTGTAATCAAATCAAAACTAATTACAGACTGCATTTAGGTAAAACAGGCTATATATAAGAAATTTGAGTATCGATTAATTAGTTCCTTAAACTACTTCATAGAAACTAACAAGGATAAAAAATTTACCTTTTTTTTAGGTAATTCAAAATCGATGTTTACCTGTTCCTTGAGCTTCGTCTCGGCCTCCAACGATCGTATGAGGTTCGCATTTTTCCGCGACTCCTTACGCAATTGCGCGACCTGCCGAAAATTAAACAGAACTTTATGTCCAATTTAGTATTCAATATTCGTATTCGGTAGTAATTTATTCACAGTTCAGTTTGAATAGCATGAAATAAATCTGCATTGAAACAGTCTAAAAGCTTGACCCCAGCGTATTTACCATAAGGATCATAGTATGATAAAAATTGAACCAAACTATTCTTATAAT
The DNA here is from genome assembly GCA_947568825.1 of Sphinx pinastri. NCBI lineage: Eukaryota > Metazoa > Arthropoda > Insecta > Lepidoptera > Sphingidae > Sphinx > Sphinx pinastri. The sequence continues at coordinate 3,765,561 of OX387617.1, forward strand.
GTTTACGTCTACTGCCAGGTTTTCAGAACTCTTTAATAAATCAACTCGATACTTTTTAGAAATCGATTAGCATCAAGCTCGCGTGTGAAATTAGCGACCAATTTTAATGATTGTCTAATGCAGTATTCGTACCTCTTTAGCTCTCGCCGCCTCGGCCTGTGCGTGTCGTTTCGCCTCGGTGCGCATCTGTTGCACCAGTTTCACCTGAAAAATTTCACGTAAGCTGAAACGGAGTGCCGGATTTTGATATCTATAAACTTTCAGTGGTATTGTCAATAGGTTTGTCGGATAAGTTAGAATAAAATTTGAGGAAATTTGCTCATGGGTACCAGTAAGGGTTGACACCTTCTTTTGTACAATGAAAATTTGTTGTATATACATTGAATACAAATTCGTAAGGCGTTATTATTTAGCTTTAAAACTTATTTTTCACATTTCAATAATTATCTACTGGTGGTAGGTCTCTCATATGTAAGAGTCCGTCTGGGTGGGTACCACCGCAATGTTTATTTCTACCGCCAAGCAGCAGTGTGCATGCACTGTTGTGTTTCGGTTTGAAGGACATTGTAGCCAGTATAACTAGAGGACATAGTGAGACTTAATATCTAATGTCTCAGGATAACGAGCGCAGTGGAATGCCAAACAGTACTTTGTAACTGAAGGTGCTAAATGGTATTACTATTGTTTATGGGTGGTCGTATCGCTTATCATCAGGCGAACGGCATGCTCGTCTCGTCATTCAATTGCATAAAAAAAAAACAGCAGACTTATTAAATACCTACTTGCTGCCCAATTTTTGCCATTAGGATTTGTTGCCTATTTACGCAAAATAACTAACAACCAGCATTTCATTGTACCTACGTCATAATTTATATGTAAAACGAGTACCTGCCAAAGAAATCAAATCAATTTAAATAAAGTATTTTCTCGTACTTTATTGATCTCATAAAGTATAGAGTACAATTAGTTGAAATAACGTACAATACTTTATTATAAAGTAAGAGTGGCAACCCTAGTAACAGTATCAACCCATACAGTACCCTTCAGTTTTACATTCGACATCATAGGACAAATTATGAAGTGAATATTGAGTCAAACCAAAAAGTTTTTTTTTTTTTATTGAATTGAATGACGAGACGAGCATGCCGTTCGCCTGATGGTAAGCGATACGACCACCCATAAGCAGCGGCAACACCATCCAGCACCTTGACTTACAAAGTACTGTGTGGCATTCCGTGCGCTCGTCATCCTGAGACATAAGATGTTAAGTCTCATTATGTCCAGTAGTTACGCTGGCTACAATGTCCTTTAAACCGAAACACAATATACTTCACAACACGGTACCTTATCGCGCTTCATGTGCTGCAGGTCGTTGCGCATGGTGGCGAGCTGCGTGGCGGCGTGCTGCTGCGAGCGCTGCAGCCGCGTGTGTTCGCGCTGCGCCGCCTGCAGTCGCTTCAGCTCGCGCGACATCGCCGACACGCGCCGCTCGTAGTCCTCCTTCACGCGCTTCAGTTTCTCGCTGGGCGGGGACGCTTGAGTCGCTGGATTGTAAAGGAAGGAAAAGTAAGCAATGGAAGAGTATTCCAAATTTTCCATTTGTATTACAATGTCAAACAGCAAGTATATTTTGTCGACTATTTAATTAATTTTATTGACAATTTTTTTTTACATAAAAATACCTTGGACAGTATTTGAGCTTCAAATTAAGATGATTTAATAAAAAAAAAATACCCTTTCTAGCCAATTTCGGCCACGGCGGCCAATCTCAAGAGATCAGCCAGAGATACGCAGGAGATATTATAGTGCACAAGTGTGTGCGCAAAACACAGGTGCACTCGCTATTCCTTCATTCTCATAGTCCGGTGAGACGGCAATCCGACATCACCGGAGAGAGATCAGGCGCAGGACCAACGGCTTTACGTGCTTTCCGAAGCACGGGGGTATCACACCGCCAACTTCCTGACTCCGAGCTGCGACTGAGTAATTTTAAAGATGGAAAAACCCAGTCACAATGTTTTTGTCCCGACCCAGGATTCGAACCCAGGACCTCAGCGCGCAAATTGTACTCGTAACGCGTACGTAATACAACTACGCCACCGAGATGTTTTAATACAATGACTGAAAATATTAAGTAACTTGAAGTACTCATCATCCATTTGAATGAAAACCTACAAGCTGGTCGATAGTATGTATACACTATACAGCCCCTCAATCCTCACCGAGTGAAGCCAGCACTTTGTCGCGCTCGTCGGTGGTGGCCTTGATCTGGTGGTGCAGCGTGTCGAGGCGCTGCTCGTAGTGCGTCCGCAGCGCCGCCAGCCGCCGCTGCGACACCTCCAGCTGCTCGATCAGCCGCGCCTTCGTGTCGATATCCTCGCTTAAAGCCGCTAGCTGCGCTGATAGTGCACGTTGACCTAAAACAATCAACAATTATTCAGTTTTGAACAATGTCGAAGAAACGAATTGATCCGAACCGATATCAGTAATATATATTGCCTATACTACAATCCTCAAAACCATGAAGAAAATATTCGAATATGATTGCCACCTTATTGTCGTGTTCTCTGCGTACTTTAATTTGTGTAAAAATACTCTTATACTCCTTGATACAAAATATACAAGGCAACAGCGCAATTACCTTTAGCCTCCGAGTCCTCATCGGAGTCTGTAGCGTCGCCGTCGACGTCAGAAGGTTCAGAGTCGTCGGCACTCTCGCCCTCCGCCCGCTCTCTCTCGCCCATGGGTCGATCGTCGGTGCTCATCACGCTGTCCGTCATATTCAACTTGCGCTGGAATTCCATTTCACCCATACTTCTCGCGAGCAACTCTTTCTCCTGTTAAAAGAGAATAAGTGTCATGGGTATTAAATCAGAGTTGATTGATATCTAGCCCGTTAGGAGAAGTGATGTGAAATCGATATATTTTCGGTAATTATTAGCTAATGCTGTAAGATGATGGGTCATAAAAATGTATGTAAAAAAGTTCCCTATTGTAGCAAATATTGAAATTAGGATGTACCTTGTACAGCTCCCTTTTGGCGTCGTCCAATACCGCAGACGGGTCGTGCACGGAGTCGTTCCTGGTGCGTGCGACCGCCTCACGCCGCCTGCTCGTCTCGTACAACGCGTTCGCTTCCATCAGCTGTGTGCGCAGGTCTTCTATCTCACTCACATAGCCCTGTGAAAGAAAGAAGTTATGGTTTTTATATGAAAGAAAAGAAGACGACAGAAAAATAATTATAATAAAAAAATCTAGCGTGTAACTTAGGTATACTATTGGTATTAATACGTGATGCAGATAGTTGTATGACATAGCCAGCATGATACCTGCACGAGCGCTGTAAGCGAGCAGTCATTAGCATCAGGACTGCCCTCCTTGGGCGTCCAGGTGGCGAGCGCCTTCTCCGCCACGAGCGCGGAGTTCCTCGCGGAGAGCTGCTCGATGGTGCCCTGCATGGTCTTCACGCGCCGCCGCAGCGCCTCCACCTCGCTCGTCAGGATCGCGTTCTCCTGCACCACGTCGCTCCAGCCCTCCTCGCCGTTCTCGGCTATCACGCGTTTGCCCTGATGGGGAAGTACATTACAATTCAATACTCATTATGTTAACCATTGTTAAAAAAGAAACACACAAACAAGATTATTACTTCTTCTTAAATGTACGGAGTAGAGAGATACGATGACTTTTTGTAATATTATACCTAGATATCATACAAAATAGCCTACACAGGACTTATCACTAATTATTCATCAAGGTCACAAATATGACATAATGCCGCGCGTTGCTTGTTTTAAGTTCTTGGTTGTATTGTTACTTTTAAAAGCAGTCGTGCCGCTTATTCTCAAATAAGCTTGCCTATCAAAATAATATTTGATCACGATAGAGTCCAATTTCGAAAAGCATCCTTCATCCCTTCATCCCCATATCACTTGAAACAAACCAAAAAGCACTCAAGAACCAGCACAGAGTCCATACCAGAGTCTACTTCCCTTTCTTTTATATCAGCTCCACTTCTCCTTACCTAGCCCTATTCCCGTCCCTAATGTCCGTGTCCTCTGTGCCTATCAGCCCGTGCTGGTTGTCAATTATTTAATGTAGGTACTTTAAATTATTTAATTGGTATATGTACCTTTGTTATTCGTCTATACCTTGTCATGACTTGTCATAAGTGCTTTTTGGATAGTGCTTATTGATCAATAAATGATTTTATTTTTATTTATTTATTTATTTCATACCTGTTTGTACTCAGCGAGCTCGAGCTGCAGCCGCGCGACCTCCTGCCGCAGCTGGTGGATGGTGCGCGAGGTGAGGTCCTGGTTCACCACGCACCGGTTCTTGATGTTGCGCGCTCTGTTCGCGTACTTGAGAGTGTTGAGAGTTTCCATGAAGTCCCTATCGCTTGGTGACACGCACGCTATCATCACTGTGTTGCTGTTGCCTGGAGACAATGTAGACAAGTTTTTTTAAAGGATATGATACATAAGAATGGTCCCTTGAAAGTGTGGGTGTCTGTTTTGGTCATTATGAGGTTGGACGTCTAATGTCTCAGGATAACGATAGAGATGCAGTGGCATATTGTAGTTTTACTATTCAAAGCCTTGTACAGTGTTGCTACTGTTCATGAGAAAAATCATGAAAATCTAGGAGTTTACCATCAGGCAAAGTGACATGCAAGTCGACATTCAGTTGGTAAATCTGATGATGTGATTGTTACCGCCAAGAGAGTCTTGCAGCAGCCTCGTCAGCTTGGAGTCTCGATATGGCACGTGCATCACTCTCCTGGACTTGTCTCCGAGAGCTGATATCACGTTGCCCAGTGCTAGTAGACCGCAGTTTATCGAAATACCCTCTTTCGCGCGCTCGCCTGTCGCTCCTGCGAAATTATTATTTATTGTAGTGTTGACAATGTTATCAAAATTAGGTTTAAATATGTTACTAACAAAAGAATATAGATTACATTATTAGCTTTTATTGCTTTTTTTTACATTTTTCCATACTAATTATTTTAAATCTTATGCCTAGCATAGCTTTGATAGTTTAACACTATACATAATATCTCAATTATTTTCACACAAATATTATTTAAAATAAAACAATTACATCTAAACATAGTTATACCCCATTAAAAACCCTAGAACATCATAAAACCCACACAAACCTGTCCTCTTCAGCCGTTCAGATCCAGCCAAGTCGACAAAATGGAACTTGGCAGTCAGCGTCTCGTATTGCTCTGGCGCGTCTCCTTCCGGCTCCCTCTCTGTTGGATCCTGGTCAGCAGCCAGCCTCCTCTGCCTCAGTAAGAGAGTGAAGACCGCGTGTGACCGCGAAGACGTCGAGTTCATATTAGTCGCTGCTGTGGTTCTTGCCAGAGCCCCTGCTCGGAGGGCGCCGAGTGCCTCCCTCACTCCCCTAACTGCGCGCATTGAAGCCCCTACTATTTTCATCCCACCGCATCCATCTTCTGTTATTCGGAGAGCGCCCTGGAACCAGTAACAATGATGGAATTTGATGTTCTTTAAAGGGTTTTGCACCATAGCCCGTCGGCAAACTTGAGTGTAAATATGGTATAATATTGGCATACCTCTATAAGCTACTACAACGCACCTCAAACTATCACCCAGGTATAAAAAATATATACTGTAAAACGATGGTTGCCTCAGTGGCATTGTTGTATTACGGTACGACTGCAATGCTGAGGTCTCGGGTTCGATCCCCGGGTCTGGCAAAGTGGTTTTAGGTTTTCCTCTTCAGTATCAGCCCGGAATCTGGAATTTGTACCCGATATGGCGATAGGCTCGCCCCCTATCACATCATGGGACGGAATATGCACAGCGAAAAGTGGGTGCACTAGTTTCGCTTCTGCCTACCCCTTCGGGGATAAAAGGCGTGAGTGTGTATGTAACTGTAAAATTATATTGGTTTAGAATAGTCGGTTGATGCATTTGCCTAACTGCGGGAGATTTATGGTCTAATAAAACCAAATCAGTATTAACTTTCTTGATGTGAGACCAGTCTTTTTGATAACTGACAAATGGACTAACGAAATTTCATGATAAAGCTTCCAAAGATGCTATCTAAAGTCAGAAATCACAGTGGGAGGTCGGCATCTTTAGGCTCATTTCAACTTTACCCACTCTCTCTCCTAACAAGGTAAGATACCTCATAAATATACTGGTTTTTAACTTAAAAGTACCACTTGTTCCGATTTAAAACGAGTAAAAATAATCCGCATATTTGAATACTTGAAGATAAACAAAAAAATCAAGTATTCACGCTCTAACGGATCAGTGTCGGAATAAAAATTACGGGCAATTATTGCGATAAGCACAATGAGAAACCGGTGCGATCGCGGAAACTGTTCGGGTAAGCTATACGTAGGCTTGGCAATTTAAGTCCGCGGGGTTTTCAGTCGAAAAAGCAAGTTGCCTGGAGGTTACTGGTTTTACTGGTGGTAGGTCTCATTATGTAAGAGGCCGTCTGGGTGGGTACCACCGCAATGTCTATTTCTACCACCAAGCAGCAGTGTGCATACACTGTTGTGTTTCGGTTTGAAGGACATTGTAGCCAGTATAACTACTGGACATAATGAGACTTAACATCTTATGTCTCAGGATGACGAGCGCAGGGGAATGCCACACAGTACTTTGTAGCTCAAGGTACTGGATGGTGTTGCTCAAGGTACTGTTTATGGGTGGTCGTATCGCTTACCATCAGGCGAACGGCATTCTCGTCTCGTCATTCATTACAATTTAAAAAAAAATGGTTAGTGTCTGCTTAATAGTTGGTTACATTCAGAACGCTCAATTGTTGAGTAATGGTAGTGAACTGCGCATCATTCTAAGCCAATAGATCTTATCTCATAAATCATAATCTAGTAATACAACATGCTAGTTACAATGTCCTTTATACCGGAACACAAATTTATCAATTATCGTTCGCTTTAACTGTGAAGGAAAGCATCGTAAGGAAACCTACATACCTGAGAATTCTCCATAAGAATTTCGAGGGTATGTGAACTCTGCCACTCCGCACTAGGCCAGCGTGGTGGACTAAGGCCTAACCCCTCTCACTCGTAGAGGAGGCTTGTGCTCAGCAGTGGACAGTATATACAGGGCTGATTGCATTGTATTGCATTGCACAAGTGTTTTTAGAATACAATACTTTATGGCGACAAGGATCAACAATGCTGTGATATATTAACTTATAGTTCGGACAAACTAAGCTGGCCGGTATGACAATTCAATTTTTTTCCCGACGCGATAACTCTGGGAGAACGTCTACCCAAAAAATTCAAAACCGTGTCATGTCATACCGGCCAGATTATTTTGTCCCTACTATAATTTTGTTATTTTTTCTTTGATATTACCAGTTAATGTTTATTGTATACTAGCTTTTGCCCGCGGCACCGCCCGCGTGTATGTTTTCCCGGGATAAAAGTCCCGCTTTATATTTTCCCGGGATAAAAAGTATGTGTTAATCCAGGACATGATCTACCCGTGTGCCAAATTTCATCGAAATCCGTTCAGTAGTTTTTGCGTGAAAAGTAACAAACATACATTCTTAACAATCTTCGTGTTATAATATTACTAGGATTAAGATTGGCAACCCTAAACGCACCGTAGACGGTTTGATTTATCGATCTCGCGTCATTGCCAGGTTAATGATTCCGCAAATGGTATATTGCTGAATAATGTGTACATTAATGGGTATTTTAATGTTTTTCCAATTAATATGGCGTCATATTCAAGGATAGTCGCTTAATGATTTTGCTTGAGTTTGAAGTTAAGATTTATAATAAAAGTTCACTAATCAGGACCTTATTTACAAATGTGGAGCGTAAAACCGAACCAAAATTGCTAACTAGGAATAGATTATAGAATACGAGCATTCTCGATACAAATTTCAATATCTTGGTATTGGGATAAGCGTTGGCCCTTACCTTAGAGAACGGATCCTTCGCCGGATCCAGCAGATCTACAATATCCTCATTATATAACTCGATGAACTGCGCCTGTACGGAGAACTCGGGCGGCAGATGTCCCTGCGCGCGCGCATCCTCCGCCCTCGCATCAGCTCCGGAAAAGAGGTCGCGGATGGCGCGCGGGATGATGCCGCGTCTGTCCTCGTCGCATTCGCCTTCGCCCTCCCAGCCGCTGCCCATCGTGTATGTCTTGCCCGAGCCAGTCTGTGGACAAGAGAATGGTTTTTAGTCGATGGAAGATGATTTATTTTACTTATGATGCAGTTTCTGAGCTTTTCTGTGAAAGATCTTCTGTATGACTATTCACATTACATTTGTAACTAATATATTATTCTCCAAGTTGAATCATAATCATACCGTCAAATAAGACCGATTCCATTGCATCGAGGAGTAAGACAGGGGGATGTGATATCCCCGAAACTGTTTACTAATGCACTAGAAGACGTTTTCAAGACTCTAAACTGGAACGGGCGAGGCATCGATATAAACGGCGAATACGTCTCGCACTTAAGGTTTGCCGATGATATCGTAGTCATGGCAGAATCGCTGCGGGAAGTTCAAGAAATGCTGCACAGCCTAAATGAAGCCTCCCAACGAATTGGTCTCCGGATGAACCTGGACAAAACGAAGTTTATGTTTAATGACCTCGTCGCTCCGGGACCAGTAATCATCCATGGTACACCTCTCGAAGTTGTCAAGGAATATGTTTATCTCGGGCAACTAATGCAGTTGGGTGGGTACAACTTCGAAAAGGAAGCCGGTAGGAGGATTCAGTTGGGCTGAGCAGCGTTTAGGAAGTTGTGCCACATATATTCGTCGGATATACCACAGAGCCTGAAGACGAAAGTCTTCAACCAGTGCGTCCTCCCCGTAATGACGTTCGGAGCCGAGACGTGGACACTGACTGTGGGGCTAATCCATAAGCTTAAAGTCGCTCAACGTGCTATGGAAAGAGCTATACTCGGAGACTCTCTGAAGGACAAAATTCGAAACGAAGTGATCCGTCAGAGAACCACCGTGACCGACATAGCTCTGAGAGTTAGTAGGTTGAAGTGGCAATGGGCTGGCCACATATGTCGCAGAACAGATAACCGCTGGAGTAAGCGTGTTCTGGAGCGGAGACCGCGTCTTGGCAAAGGTAGCGTGGGACGCCCTCAGGCCACATGGCGGGACGACTTGCACAAGAGGGCCGGCAGCGACTGGATGCATAAAGCAGCAGACCAGGCTCTTTGGCTTATCTTGGGAAAGGCCTATGTCCAGCAGTGGACTGCAACGGGCTGATGATGATGATGAATCATAATTTCGGTTTCAGAGAATAAATCTAAAAATAACTATAATCTAAAGTGTATGCGAAGTTGTTTAATTGCGTAAGTTTTTATGCTAACACTTGACAAAACATGAAAAGGTTTTTTTTACGTGCTAATGGCTTACAATTTTTTGCTCCAATTTTTTGTGTTGGTTCATTATATTTACTGAAAATGTGCCGCGAATTCTCCGGTCTTGATACTGAATGTCCAGAAAACAAAAATCTTAACACAAATGAATACCTAATATGGCGTCTGTATCCTTGAAGAGGTAGGTAGAGATGTAACTAATGCACCTAAGTGTTCACGAGGTAATTTCCGTATTGATACCGGGCAAGTCTCGATCTGATATTCATCATGCCGACCGGCAGTTTTATTAAATGATAACAATCATTATCTTCGATCCAATCCTTAATATAAACCAATCAGAAACAGTCATTTGTAAGAATGTGAATAAAATCTTTGTGACCGATTGGTCCATTTCTACAATGGATTAAAAAAAGCGATTGAGTAAGTTTATTGAAAACGACAGTATACAGATGCTCGATTGATCGAGAATGGCTTATAAATCTCAAATCAACACGATTGCTATCTCTTAGACCTCATGATAACACAAATCTAATTTATGATAACCTTTTTTGTACGTCGACGCGTTTGGCGTGTTAAGCCGCGATCAGCATAATCGCCATCCGTCATGTGTCATACAAATGAGCTCATTACGCGCGTGTGGCGGAAGCTCGGACGACAATCCTAATTACCGTACTTCGCGGGGGCGCGTTCGGAACCACTCACTTTCTAAACTCGTGACTGCGGATAAAACTAATCGCGTATTCGCAGAGTTCTACGCGTTTACGGTATTGTGCGAGAAATTGAAAGTGTTTTTGTTTTTGCATGCAACCTTTGCTGTATCAAAATATTTGAATTGGGAATAATAATTATTTTTACTACTTCAGTGGCGAAGTTGTATTACGGTACGATTGCAGTGCTGAGGTCTCGGGTTGGATTACCGGGTCGGCCAAAGTGATATTTGGTTTTTCTAGTCAGTATCAGCCCAAGGTCTAGAAATATGCCCGGTAAATGGCAATAGGCCTGCCTCCTATTACATGGGACCTAACATAGCTGGGTGTAATACACCTCTGGGTGTAATACGAAATATGGGTGTAATACACCTCTGTACTCCCTGAAAAGGGAAAAAAGTAAGTTTCTTTAAAAAAAAAAAGTATATGGACTAATGAACGAGGTTAAAAAAGTATCGAATATTAAATGCTAAGATCCTTTAATCAGTATCAATTGTTCAGTTATTGGTCCTTCAAGCCGGATGTTGTGATTCCAATCGTGCCTTTTATTTGTCGTACTTAGGTGTTACATCTATGTTCACAATCTTTAAAGGCAGTTTGACGTCAAAACAATGGATGGATTGTAGTCAATGGTGCCTTTGAGTGTCAATCGATTCTTGTTCTTACACAATAAGCGTGCGAGACTAAACAAAACAAACCGATGCCTATCTAATAATGATAGAAGGCATATTGTTGTTTTTAAGCCAGGTCAAGTAAACTGTAATAAATTATTTTTCTAGCTAATAATTCATCCTACTTCTACTAATATTATACATACCAACGTTCGGACATTTTAAGAAGGTAACGCATAAACTGACGAAGCCCCCGATTAATAGTCTACTTTTTATTTCTTGTGAAGTGCAAGGCGGTGAAGGGCGGATCCAGCTTCCAAATCGAGGGGGGGGGGCGTATATAGTCGAGGTCTAGTCGATTATAAAAAAATATCAGTAGTTACCTACACCCAGCTCAGGGAGCTCATCATGACCCCAATAATCTCTGTATCCGCCCTTGATATTGGTATTATTTTACCGGAAAATATATCACACAGACTGAGCCGCAAGAAAACTACCTCGATATAATATCTACTATTCGAAAAACATGTCAAAAGCAGCTCTACACATTTACGTCACCCCTAAATCACATCCGGCATACTTATTTACATAAAACATCCTAAGAGCCTGCTTCACAATGTATCCTGTTATTGTATAAGACTGTTAATTTTGTGAATGCACTCTTTCGAACCAACTCAACCAACAAATCGAACATCAAACCAAGACTGGCTCAACTCAGTCGCAAAATATGAACGGCGTCCGCCAGTCTGCCATGGACTCGTGCGTGACCGCAATGCTTATCGCGCGCCGTGTGAGCCATTACACAATCCATAGGAGAGTATGGAGATTACTTGATAATTTGATCGGATAACGGGCTTCGTAACAAAGAGGAGAAAGTAGGAATTAGATGGTGATTAAACGATTCGGGTAAATGTATTATGTAAGTTTCTTGTTAAATATTAAGCGACATTAAGTTGTTTGGATATATATCTAAAATAAGAATGAATTAAGTTCGAAGCAAGCAGAGAGTTTCGAAAAACCAATAACCATAGATATTTACAAAATACTTTTGATAGTACTTAATTAATAATTTAACTGTTATTGCTTCGAACTTTGTTGTTTTATTTCGATTTCGGTATGACCATCCAGGGCATTTAATAAAGATCAAGACGTCCATATGAACTCATAATCATACTTATCTATACTAATATACTATATTAAGCTATCTATACTAATATTACAAAGAGGAAAAATTTGTTTTTTTTGCATGTTTGTTTGTAATGGATAAAATCAAAACATACTTAACTTATTTGAAAATTCTTTCACCAATACGAAGCTACTGAGTAGTGTAGCCTCTGAGTGCTATAGGGTACCTTTAAACCCACAAATGGGTGTTAACACAGGCGGAGCCGCAAGCAAAAGCTAGTAAATTATTTACTGCCATCTGATTTAAAAGCCCTTTAGAATATCAGCAATATGTATTCATGCATTCAGATTAATCGTATTCTCGCCGCTACGGTACAAAACATGTTTGTTTGCATCGAATTACAATTCTTACACAATAGCGGTTATGTTATACGCATTATTGTTACATTCTACGTAATCACGTATATCATATAACGTTCTTAATAAAAATATATATAATAAGCTTTTTGGCTTATATGCCTATACTGTTTCATCAGTACAGTCGCTATCATCTATATTAGTATTTAAGCATGACTGTCTCAGTAACGTAGTTGTATTGTATTGCGGCACGACCACCGCTCTATCGTCTCAAGTTCGAATCTCGAGTCGGGCAAAGTGATATCAGGGTTTTCTGTTCATAATCAGTCTGGAGTCTGGAATTTGTATTCCATATGACACACGGAAAATAGGGGGCGCACTGGTTGCGCCTACGCTTTTGGGGATAAAGGGCGTGAGTATGTATGTATAAAACGAAGTATTTATTTGGGACGGATTGGGATGAAATAAGGGACACGTGTATATTAACACTTAAATTTCATTTAACTGTGGTAATCAATAGTAATCTACAATTAACTGTCGATTTCTACAAACTCCTTGAAACATTATCATCGGACCAAGTAGAATAAAGTGTCTTTGATATGCTTACAGATAATCATGATACTTGATTGGTTCATTCTTGTTTGATCCTTATGGAGCGATTGGATTCGTTCATTGATTTCGACCGTAAAACTATTAATGAAAATGCTCTAGTTTCATTTTCAGCTTTATTCATAGAACAAATAATAATTTTGATTGAGGCTACAAAAAGAGGCCATTTTATAGATATTTATTTATTTATTTATTTATTTATTTTTACATGGAAAACTTACAGCCTAACATAATAAGTCTAAGTGCTACAAATATACACCAGGGCCAACAACAAGTTTTCACCGATGGTTAATACATTGATGTTTAAATATGAGCGACGAGTTCCCAAAATCCAGTCAACCTTAATTACAAATTAGAGATCAGAGTCAAAAAAGTCTGAGAGCAATTGCTTTCTTATAACTAAAGCACTATCATAGAAAACATCTATATTATTCTTCCGGATAAGGTCGTTAACGAGATTTGGTGCTCGACAGAGAAAACTATTTTGCCTGTAATTAGTCTTCGCTATAGGTAAACTGAAAAGCGCCGGCTTCCTTGTTGAGATGTTCGGTACTCTTATATTACATTTATACAATAATTCTGGACAATTGATGTTCCCTCTAAGTACATTAATAAAATACGATATATCAGCAATATTTCTACGAATAGATAATGGTGCAATATGGTGGCGTTTGCATCTTAAGTGGTAGTTTACATTCAAAGCGCGAGATCTGTACATCAAAAAGTTAGTGAATTTACGTTGAATGCTTTCAATTTGTGATTTATAGCATTCGTAGTGTGGGTTCCATACCTGGGAGCAATATTCTAATAGGCTACGTACATAGGCACAGTAGAGTATTTTAATTGTTTTGATTTTGAGATATTAGCAAGTCTATTGCTATGCAAGAGACGATAGAAGTGCGAATTGTGAAACCAACTCGTTATCGCTTAGTCATATTCAGTCATTTGTTTTAGAAAAAAATGTGTCCGCGTTCATACTTCATTACTATTTTTTATTGCAACTTATCGAACGACTCGTTCGTTAGTTAGTTTAGCAGCCGCGCTTCTATGCTTTACAAGCTCCAGTATATAATATCCAGATAGAACAATCAACGTATTATGACGTGTGAAGTGTCCCATTTAATAATAGGCTTGAAAACAATGGATTTGAGAAATGGAGGAAAGTTTGAGACATTCCATTAGGCTCATGGTATGCAATACAATAACTGCCAATTCACGTCTCATTCCCTCTTAAAATTCGCAACTGGTACCATCTCAGTTGAAACTGTTATTTAAAAATTGTTATCTGTTAATCATTTGCATAAATGTATTACAAAAACGATAATATTATCCTCTAAATCTATTTTATTTATAGAAATCCATGACATCCTGAATTGAAAACAGTAACTAGCTACTTTAACGAGCGTCCTACGCTTAAACACTAAACAGTAAGAACAAACAATAATGTTTGTTTGTCAATTATCGTACACGCACAACACCGGCCATTTTGTATTTCTCAAACATACACATGTGAGGGAAATTCATATTTGATTGACATGAAGGCTGCCGTGGTAATTGGCAAGGCTGTCATGAGTACATAGTCTTAAGTTTTTATCTAGGACGGAATAGGGATGGATCATGCATTTAATATGAAATAATCAATATCAGCCCCGAGTCTAGAATTTGTGCCCGATATTGCGATAGGCTCGCCCCCATCACACCAAGAGACGAAACACAATGGCGAAAAGTGGGATTAAGGAACACACACTTACGTCTTCGGGGATAAAGGCATGGGTTGTGCTAAGCTCATGCTTGTGTTAAGACAACATTATTTCCGGTATAGGAGAATTATTTTAATCGCAATAGTTACTAATGGAGTTAATTTACTGGAATAATTTATTTCTGAATAAGAATATATAACAAAATCGGTTGTCATGTCAAGTCTATATAATTTAACCAATTTTGATGAGGTTTCCACAGACGTCGTTTGGTAATTTCCAGTTGCATAAATTAATGTTCTCACAACATTTAACCCATGCAATAAGCAGTCAGCAGAACTCTGTGTTCATAACGCAAAATAAACTGACAACTAATCACACAAATTTACAACTTCACCCACCATATAATATTTACAAACGTAAGCCAGGTTTTATTCCCGATCGCGCCTGTAACTTCCTAAGAAGCCTTACGAATGTAATTCCGTAGTGGTGATTGTTTTACGAAACAAGTCCATAAAGCACATGCTCGTGTATTCCAGATACGGCTTCTGGTAATTCCACACCATGAGCATTCTGGCATCTTCCTGAGGTATTAGCTTCTTGCACTTAGTTGCTTGACCGAGTGAAAGCCGAGAAATTTCGCACCCTTTCAGTTAGCATTTCGCATTATCTTGTGGATATCTACATTATTTTTAGAACCAGTTTGATAATTCAGGTTTGTATGCTTTATAATATGACTTCGTGATCAGCTAGTGGTGATGCATAGTACATAGAAGTAGAGATAAGCAAATACTTTAAATTAGGTTAGACACTATTATCACACTTTACACACGATAACTTTGCCAGTTGCTGGACACTATTTATATACTAATGACACTACAACCGGTGTTAAATACATCATCAACAGTAGCATGAAGTCCACTGCTGATCATCGGTGTCCCCTAAAGATTTCCAGACAGACCTTTCAAAAGCGGACTGCATCCAGCGAGTCCTGCGACCTTTATCAAGTCATCTATCCAGCTCGCAGGTGGACGTCCAACGCTGCACTTACCGGGACGTGATCATGTAATATAACCATGTTTACTATACAGTCGGCTGTCGGGTACATACCCGGTAACCTGCAATCTGAATCAATGAACACTCAGATTGTATCAATCAGTTATCTCATTTTCCACATTAAGTATTCATACAGCAACAGTACTTGTTATCACTGCCTCGATCGCAATTACAACATGAATGGTTTATAAATGTTGGTTTGTTTATAAACACGATTGATTTAAATATACGTACTGTTAATAAAGCAAACAATAAAGATTACATTTGCATTGTGAGCGGTAACGCGGATATTATAGGAAAACTAGTTAGCCTAGGAAATTGAGGTAAGAGAAACTTAAAATACAAAATGGCGAATGGCCATGTTAAATGTTATAAGGAAATTGGAAACTTAGAGCAATCAGCAAACTTAGAGCAGTTAGAGTGTGAATGCAAATCAAAAGATCTTCAAATATGAAGAACACGTATTTTATTTAGAAAATACTTTAAAAATACAGGAAGCTACAATATTCCTCAGTAGTATAATACTTTTAGCCTCAGAAACTCGTCCTAACACAGCAAGAGTGCAAAAAAAGGCTATTTCCAAATGGACACAAAATCAAAAAGTACATTTAACATCACGTTATATTGCAAAACAATCGACATTTAAAGGGCCGCTGCATCCGATTCAGTATGCAAATAATTAAGTTGGGCTCTTGTAGTATACCAATCCCTTTCCAAGGTCGACAGCCGGTTTCATCACGTGTAAATTCCCTTTATAACTGTTTGTTTTACGCGTCAAGTTTCGGAATTAAAATGTTGGAGCGTGTAATGACAGCCTCTGCGAGTGAGTGACAAGCGGAGTGAAATTTTTGTGTGAGGCACAAATATTTGTTTACTTTACTTTGTATCTTAGTGTGACTGTTGGATAAACTGACTTATTTGTCAAATAATATTCTTTTTATTTGGAGTGAAATCCAGGTAATCTCAGTGCTTCGTAATTTCGCATTTAAGTAGTTTAACAAAAAAGTCTAAGGTATGGTAAATACAAAAGCTTTCGTAATGGGCTTCCCTTATAAAAAAAAGTAAGTACGAGCCACATGCCTCCCAAGAAATACCCGTAGTATTATAATCATTTATATTTAAAAACGTAGCTTTAATATAAACAATTAGCTCGCAACCTCTAATTCAAAATAAAATACCATTTGTATCTGAAGGTAGTACCAGTTATAATTTCTAATGAATTTCATCAAAGATGTTGAGAATGTTGTACTCAAGGCGACAAACGACATATTCAACAACCAGTCCTATTTGATTTGTTCAGTGGCAATTACATAACACCAGCATGGCGTAAGTGATGAGCTTCGGGCGATATTTGGCAATAGAGCAACATATTACACACAGCATTACTAGAATAATTAAAGTTAAAAAAGCAGACTTTAAGAGCTTTAGAAAATCAAAAAGTGGTGATATTTTTCTTTCTTCACCAATCGAGTAAACAATATTTCAAAATAGCTATAAGACTATTGATAAAACAATATTCATTAAAATCATAAATTTTCCATACCGCGCATGTAGAGAAGAAAGTTCAAATTTATAGTTATTCTTATCTCTGGGACATCGAAGGCAACACTCTTTGAAATGATTAGATTTTACTATCCGCCACCTTGCCCCCTGAGAATAAGGTACCTGACACCTCATGACCTCTGACTTCAAACAAGGTGGCGGTCTAAAACCTAATTTATTGTCAAAACGCTAAAACGTAATCTAGTGACCTAGCTCTAAGGACACTTAGAATAACGCGTGATCACGTTCGTGTATGTGATGTCATACACGCAAAATGAGGCGCCACGCAATAGAAATACTACTAGTAACTGCGCATACGTACAGCAAACACGTCTTTATTATTATAATTATGGTTACATGAGACTGTGTAAAAGAACCTTAGATATTAGATATGGTTACCTATATTATTCAGAAATGAGCACATATTTTTTCCCCGCTGTATATACAACCTGATGTTGAGTACAAATCAGTAGAAATATAATTTTGAATAATCATCGCCATCATCGGCCACATGAAGTCTACTACTGAACATCTTATTCATCTTATTGCGACCATAATGGCAATATTACAATAAAAACACTGCCTACCCAAAAAATTATATTCACAACCCATGCCATTCACCTACGTATAATGAGAAGCAAGTTTTCAAACTTCATTGAGAATCGGCCGGTTCGCATTCAAGATTCCATAAATGTA
This sequence comes from Sphinx pinastri, assembly GCA_947568825.1. NCBI lineage: Eukaryota > Metazoa > Arthropoda > Insecta > Lepidoptera > Sphingidae > Sphinx > Sphinx pinastri. Next base: position 3,783,336 of record OX387617.1, read on the forward strand.
CATATTGTTTGTAACCAGATAATCTGGATATGTAGGTAATTTCATCCGCGGAGATCGTTTACATGGAAATTATTGTAACAGCTTTTATTTTACGGTTGCCAGTTCGAGGGGGGTGTGGTTTATCATTATCAACATTACCTAAGACTATCATTATCAACATTGTCACCATGATCATCATTTTCATTGTCAACGTCATCATGGCTTAGGCCACCAAAGGTTGGTAACTCCTACTATTTGGGGCTTCAAAGATAATGCAGATATTTCTTTATTCATACTGCTTTACTTGCTCTTTCTTTTCTTTCTATCCCATTTTCTTCTTTGAAGTCGATGCAGTTGCTAACTTCCTAAGCCGCGAGTTGTATGCCATTACCAAAGGTTTCGACGATAAAGCATACCCAAAGCTCTACCTTCTATTCTTTCATTCCACGTGAGTCTTTTTTTTTTAAACGTCGCAAAAATCTACTCTACGCCCTCACCTTCGCTTCATATATCCCATTTAAATTCATTGATAAATCAAATAACTCCAATTTAACGCCTCAACAATGTTTACAAATGATCTACATGACTACATTTGTAGCAACATTCTATCGGAACGCCTCTATATGGAAACTTGTGAATGTAATAATCACTTGTATGTCTGTGTTTTGAATACATAAACGGTGAAATATGGTAGCTAATGCCTATATTAAACTGAAGTTCTTTTTTTATATAATAACTGGCTCTGTTAGTAAATTATTTCTCGCGTAATTTTATTTGTATTGTTTTTCCCTCTTCGTAATATCTCTAGAATTTACGCCCTATATATTTGTTGGAATTTCGCTTCGTGATGCATGAAAAAATTAACCAATTAACTGTTTTTGTTGTTATAATAAGTTGAAACATCAAGAAGACACGCGACGAAAACATAGTTTTAAGCTGTAGTATTCGAAAACGTTATGCAATAATTATTAGTGGTAGAATCTTTTAGATGATAAAAAACATTGTAAACAATGAAGTGTAAAAGTGCCCTTAGGGGCCTAATTACTTAATAAATGATTTGATTTATTAACCGTATTTCAGCTCAAATTATAACTGAAAACACGAATTCTGTGAAACTTTCTCCCTAGAAAATTATTTTAAAGCAAATGCTTCTTTCGAAGTCGGGAGCAAAAGCTACTACGCTAAAAGCAACTGAAGATGAATGAATCCAATATTTACTTGAACCAAATTTCCTTCAACGTACTCTCATACAAGAATAGATCCAATGAGCCATTCCTACGATACAAAATCGGACCCAATACCAGTACTACTTACATTGTCCTCTTCAAATACTTCAACATACATGGTACATCAGGAAATCCATAAACAACAAAGTGTTACAAATGAGTTAGATCGCTTTGCCTATATCAATGTATAATGAGACGTGATGGAAGTTTTACGTGATTGTACATTCATATTTGGTATTCAAGGTGAACCATGGAATCGATATGATAGCGCGGGGCATGTAAGCGTGTTTACTTTTTGCATTTGCGTACTCACAATGTACACTGTTGACGTTCCTTTGAAAGTGTTAACTGGTTTGTCAGATATCCAAAAGAAATCCTATGGCAGGCAATTTGTGAGCCAGGTGCTTATTTGTTAGTTTATCAAGTTCTGATAGTCACTTTGTAGACGAATACGTGTTGATTTACGCACAAATGACTAGCAGAAGATCAGTGTCAATACAGACTTTCTGTAGCGTTTATAGAAATTGCCTATAGGTTCAATCAGGTTGTCGGAGGCAGAATAATTTGCTCTCCTTTCTGTGATTTGCTCTATGTCGCAGTAATTTTTTTTGTCAATAGAAAGTTATCAATTTTAATAAAATTATGTTAATATTTGTATATCAACCTACTCGACACTGGCAAAATAACCGTTGGAACGTTGGAGCCATTTTTAAAAGAAAGAAGAAGTACTCTCTTTTCTGATTGTCCATTCGTACTCTTTACAAATACTTAATTCATCTAACAGTATAGTATAAATTTACTATCAGATGAGATTTTTGCTCCTGTTCTCCTAAAAACTTATAGTTATCCAGACCACCAAATGACGAAACAGTTCGTGCGACTGATGCGTAACTTAGCATGAATAGTTGGTATTTGTGCCAGTATTGTTCTTTTGTCGGCGGCGTGCCGAATGTGGTGGATGTTTATGGCACTCCTCAGTCTTATATGGCGGCGGCGCTCTGTGATCAGTATCGGCGCACGCGCACGTCATCCCGTTTCCTACCATGTGTTAAGGTACGGTTCTAAACGCCACAAATTGCATCGGAGATGCGATTGAAGGTAATAAAGGTGTGTAAGAAATCGCACAAATGGTACATTTAAAAATTATTGCACAGAAAATCACCATCTTGACGTCATTCTGCCACTATTGTAATCGGAATTGTACCTTAACAGTATATATAACCAGGCGTCTCGCAATCATCTATTAGATTACATTGCACAGTGTTTGCGGTAAAATACATTTTATTTTGCATACACGCGGCAAGATCTCGTGTGTTGATTCAGTATCAATTTTCACCCACAAATAATATAAGTAATACACTTATGTATGAGGAAGAGAAAAATCAAAGTAGATATACAAAGTAATAAAACTTGCAAAGCAACGGGACATGCCTTAAGGAGATACAACTCTACAAAGATTATTCTATAATAAGTAAACTCAAATATTTTTAAAATGTGATTACTGTACTTTCTCACTCTCTCTCTCTCTGCTGGGATTGCATTCTACCGACCAAAGCAGTCTTCATATCAGAAGCTCACTTTGTATTCTAATAAAATGCTGAGAGATGTAAAACTACTTCACTCAGAGTTCTTCAGGCGTATTTCCCATGATGATTATAAGCATGATTATTTCGGATAAAAATTTAAATTCTCACCCTCACCAATTTAGTCCTATTAACCACTCTACAGTCTACTACAGGCACTTCATAAATCCATGTATAAAAATCTCATACAAACCGAATTCACACATTATTTTGCTAGTCAAAGCGTCGCGTTGTGTGAACTGAGCGTCTGTGTCATGCGCAAGCGGTCTTTGTCTCACCGCCAGCTTATTAGGAAAAGGAATGTCTCAACTAACCTACAAGGTCTGAATTAGCTTCGTGTATTTACAATTTACCTTTAAGGGACATTCAGTGAATGCGCGCAATTCGGGAAATATGATGTTAATCGTGCGCTTGCGACGCTAAAGAGCTGGTTGGTTTCAAAGAGTTTCGTTAAAACGTTAAACTGATGCTTAACGTATTTTACAAATGTGTATGAGTCAGTATCATTCCAGAGGATGGAATTGTGACCGGTAAATGATAATATGCACGCCTCTTATTACCTAGCTGACGAATTGTGACTGTGTGGCTTTAAAGGTAAAGTCAGCAGTGCATCTGCGATTCATTTAGAAGCATGGTTGTTTATGGCTGAGGAGATGACTTAATATCGTGACCCAAAATCGATCATTACAGCACTTATTAACCTAGAAGTGCCCAACAATAATGAATTCATGACGTACGAAAATCAACGTGTACGATCAGACATCCATTAATTTGAATATGGGTCAGACTGGCCGCGTCCGTAGAATGCCTAATGTTCTAGACCGAAATAATTACCACCTTGCGACTTGATGTAACAGTTAGACCACCCAAGGTAGAGGTCGAGGTGGTTGACCTTCTGTGCCATGCAAAGTGGGTTCAGATTGCGATGTCGTGACAGGAGTTTGAATCTCGAATGAGAATAGTACATATAGGCTGATCAGGTTTCTAATTTCTATGGCCTGAGGAGAGAGAGTCTACAGTCCCAAGTGTCAGAATGCTGTATACGATAAATTAAGAGGAAACTCTACATTCTGTCATGTTAACGGGATACACAGCGTAGATTAAATAAATAATTTGTCCATCAACCAGTTACCAGAATGATTACCGAAATCATGGATAGTCCCCGTTCAAATCTTATCATATCTTTTCATCGTATCCCTGACTGTATAATTTAAAAAGTGTACTATAAAAGTTAATTATGATATTGTGTTAATGATACATAGACTAAGATGAACTTCTTGGTTCCTCGTCCCGAACTGCGACTATGCGCAACGAGACGCTAGGGGCTAAGGTTGAGTTTTATACCATGAAACATTCGATATCCAACTCGATAAATCACCTTGCATCTTCTCTATTAAAATAGGACACACTTTTTCTGATAATGTGCTAATTCTCAAAATAATTTATCTTATTCGCAACCAAAAACCTATAGTAGATTTCGGATAAGTGCAATCAGCGATTCTTATAAACTTATCAAACATTCTATTGTGTCAGATTAATGCGATTATTGTTCGATAAGAGACATCGGACGATATCGACGTTCAATGTGCTACGTTATTACAGAATCTACGTAAACCTTATTGTTTACTTCTTATTTTAAACTAACCGCCGTTGTTACAAACACATTTTATTGTACTATTTGTACTAATAAGTAAAGGCAAGGACAAATTACTGCAGTTTCGTAAATCATTGTGAATATGCCACCATGCCGCATGACGGTGTACATTTTAACACAGATCATACAGTGTGCGCTGGTGTGCGAATTTGAGTGGTCAGTTACTGCAGTGCAGTTATTCGGCTGGCAGTAATACGGCCAGTATTTCGCGAAAGACTTTCATGTGCGAGATGATCAATAGTTTTCATGACAATTATTTTTTATTTTTTATTGGGTGCTTGCCCACATCTTGCACTAAGGTATCCGTACACTAAAGTAGCAGTAGTTTCAATTCACTTTATACTCCCCACAACATAAACTTCCAAATAAATGGCTAATTATTCAACGGTTTAATTGCTACTATAATGAATATATATGATTGTTGTTATGTGGCTCGTTGCTGCGCCATTTCACATGGAATGGGGCAGCGGTGCACCACATATTAATTTGTTATATTTTAATTAGGTATATACTAACATAATATTATATTTCTTTTTGTATTTTCTACTAACACTATGGTCTTTGGTTACCCGAATAAACAAATATAAATAAATAAATAAATAAATAAATAAATAAAATAAAACGATAAGGCATATGAAACGCTTATTCTACGCTACATGAAAACGTTAAAAAAGGATTTTTTAATACATCAAGCGCAGGTATTATCGAACTAAGCTGTCTTGATCATGAGGTAAGAAACCGCTACTTTCAAGAAACGGGATGAGGCACCCAGGAGTCTACCTTAGTAGCATATGGCAGAATAGCTGCTACTTCACATTTATTTATTTTGTAGGCATTAAACGAGTTCAAACTATTAGTAGAAGTAGAATACTACAGATAGATGGCTTATTCGTGCTGAAGACAAAACTGTTCGCAACGTTACTCTACTGCTTGTTGTCATGTATCATGGATTCTTATTTAAATATGATTTAAATGCTTTTGGGGATACACAATTATGGTAAAAAGCGAACGGATTATTAGCTAAAGGTAAACGTGCTCAATTCAGTAGGACGATACTACAAAATATCAAGCAAACACGCATTACACTTGAGAATTATCTAGAATTGTAGTAATGAGTACAGCGCAGTACGTGCGTTACCATAATGGGTCCGGTGGTGACCGTTATCAGCGCTATCTACCTGCGTCTATCTCGCGATGGTGGGATTACGATGGTATCAACACTAAGTTCAGTTTGTGTTTTAACGCCTTCAAGCTAAATTGTTCTATTGTTCCACCTGGACGGTTAAGTTCAAGTATCTCTTTAGTGAACTTAAAGATGTAGGAGTATTTGGTCAATGATTTATTGTATCGGATAGCTTCGTAAACATGGAATCATTTCATATATAACTTTATCAATAAATGTTTTCCTAGATCGAAGTAAATTGTTTTATTGATATTCGAAAGGTGTGGGTAGAAGCTGGACGATGATATGATGTGTGAAAGATTTAGAGCCCAGACTAATAGGTTATTCCTACCCCTAATGTCGGTGACGTAGACATCTCAGACTCTGTGGAAGTTTAAAGTAACTTACCAGGAAATGATTCATGCTCTCGTATGTCCTATCATATTACACGAAGTACTATTCTGTATTCTGTGATATTACTACATCCATTCTCTGCACCTCCTATACCTTAAGTCTTTGAAACAATAGCTGTATCGCTGCTTATGACTCTCCATACCAAAGTTTAGGGATTACTATGTGAATAAGCTCTTTTGTGGCAAGTAAAAAGTTGGGCATCCTGAACAGAGCCAAGCGGTACTTCACGTCGGGTCATAGGTTAACGCTTTACAAAGCGCAAATCCGGCCCCACGTGGAGTACTGCTCTCATCTCTGGGCAGGTGCCCCAAAATACCAGCTCGACCCACTTGACTCCTTACAGCGCCGAGCTATTCGAATCGTCGATGATGCCAATCTCACGGACAAACTGGAGCCGTTAGGACTGCGGAGAGACTTTGGGTCTCTCTGTGTGTTCTATCGTTTGTTCCACGGGGAGTGCTCCGAGGAATTGTTTAAGATGGTACCATCGTCACCTTTCTACCATCGCACCACTCGGCACCGCAGTAGAGTTCATTCCTACCACCTGGAGACGTACCGTTCTCGAACGGAACGGTTCCAGCGTTCTTTTCTACCACGTACGTGTAAGCTCTGGAATGAACTACCTGTGTCGGTGTTCCCTGAGCGCTATGACTTGTCCTTCTTCAAACGAGGCTTAAAAAGAGTATTGTCCCTACGGTAGGCAGCGGCTTGTCTGTGTCCCTGGCATCGCCGAGTCCATGAGCAGCGGTGGCCGCTTATCATCAGGCGGGCCGCTAGCTCGTCTGCCTATACAGGCAATAAAAAAAAAAAAAAAAAAAGCTCTTTTGTTCCTCAAGCCCTCACTTCAAAGCTAATTCCGCCAATGGATGCGATAAAGGGACCGTCGAAGTACCGGATATCCGGCGATAAGCCAGCCGATAACAAAACCTATTCTATTTGCAACAATAGGCAATACATAGACAACGGTAGGGGACGAGTTGACCCACTTGTATTGAAAATTAGTGAAAACAACGTAGGGAGACCAAAACATCGTAATTTTATTTGTTAAGCAATTTCTCGTTTACTTTATAATGACGCTTCTACCGCCCTGCGGTCTCAGGTTCGAACCCCGAGTGAATGCAATGACCGGCAATGTGAAATTAGGTTTCTGTGCGAATATCAGCACAGGGGTTCACCTGAAGGCGATAGGTTCGTCCCTATCACATAGGAATCCATGTGGCCAAAATTGGATGCACTAGTTGCGCCTGTACCTACTCCATCGAGGATAAAAGGCGTGAGTGAGCGTGTTAATATTCTGGTAAGTCGTATTACTGATAATAAGCGCTAAATAAGCTTTTATCAATAAGTAATACTATTCACTATTTAAGGTACAGAAATGCACTCATCTAGAAATATTTCAAAGTGTCATGATCATTGATATGTAAAAAAACCTATACATCAATGGTCATAATGTAAAGTTATTACATCGGCTGTGAACTAGTACCTAAATTTGTCAAAAAACTTTAAAATAAAATGGTTAAAACGTAAAGCTGATATTTACTAGGTTTACCATTAAAAGGAGATAAAAGTATCCAGAATACAACACAAACAGCTTTCAAAGCAAACAATTTGGTAATCGCATTCTCAATGCCATCGTAACTGCAAATTCTGGGTAGCTACATATTAATACCAGACTCCAAATGGATTTCAACTGATCAAAAATACATTTTATCGAAGTCAAACGGGACTCCAGGCGGTGTTTTCCATTTTCCTCTGTAAATATGTTCCGATCTGTTTCTTTTCGCAGTTTCTTAACGAAGAGAGGATTCAATATCCCTAAAAATGATCTTTTATGGAAGAAATATATTTGGAAAGCCGTTTTGGTCAGCGAATAACAACTAAGTACTAAGTAGTAATGAAGAAACTACAACTATTGCTTCGGCATTTTTAGGCAAAGGTAAGTTTCTAAATTTAGTCTTAGATTTAAAGTAAATGAATTATCACTGTATTCGTTGCTTTTGTTTCCATATCTAATGCTACCATATTTATAAGTCTCTTGTAGATATGTGAAAGTTGATTGGGATAGGTACAACTGCAATGTATTATTCTAGCATCAAGCATTGTGCAAGCACTGAAAACTTGTGATTTGGTTTGAAGGATATTGTATTATAATTTCTTATATTTACGCGAATGTTAGACATTGATTGAAAACTATTTATTATAGGATATTGTAACCAATGTAACTCGGATTAAGGGAATTAACATCTAATGCTTCAAGTGAAAAGCGCAGTGTAGTGACGCATTGAAAACCAGCGCTGCAGTACTGCATAAGTGATACTGTAGCTTATAGCTAAATGGGGGCCCATTATTGGTGCAGTTATAAATGCTTATGTATAAATAATTTGGTGTAGGATTTTACGTTTGTTTACTTTTCGATCCAACAATAAACTTTTTTCTTTCTTTCTTTCGATGCTCAGTAATTCATAGTTCTGGATGGAATTTCTACTGTTTATGGGCCATCGTCACGCTTACCAAGCTAGCGTATTCATCATTGTATTCAAAAAAACTCCAAAAACCGCAATAAATTATTTCTAACGCCTCATCCTAACTGAAGACTAAGTTCACAAGGCCATCGCACTTCTCGAACCTCGTTGCAATTTGTGTAATCGTGCCGCACTAGATTTCGTGTACGGCATTAGTCATCGCAACGGGACCCGAGGAAATTATTTACGAACCGGCCCACTTCCACCGGATAATAATAGTGGAGATGACACAAGATGTTTGTGCAGATTCGATGGGCTATTGCTCCGAGCTTTGATGTTTAATATTAGAACAGTGACGTATTTGTAGCTCTATTAACTATAATGGTAATTGTGTTTAAACTAGTAAAGACTGAGGAGCAAGAAAAATATTAATTAGCCATCTCGTCGTTCACTGTTACTTCGCCGTTCAAGGGATTAACAGTTGCTTGAAACTCAGTGGTAATGCAGCTTCCGATCATTGAATAAAGAATCAGAATCGAAGTCATTTCAGAACCCTCAAGCTTTATATCTTTACAATATTACGATGGATGTAACTAATAAAAAGTCAAGAAAAACATATCCACGATAGAAGAGATCACAAACGAAGTTAAATTATTAGTAACTTACGCACTAGAGAAAAACCAACGTGGGCTAGCTAGCAATGTCATAAAGAAAGGCGAGGAGGATAATTCCAAATACTAGCACAAGTAACCTAGAACATATCATCTGCTTTGGGACCTAAACATCTAGAATGATGTATCACTGATGCCGGACGTATAGGAAATTCTGTATGGCAAGCAATTAGCGACGGTTTGCAACAACAGTCGTAGGCACAATAAGGATGGTCGTTAATAAAATATGATATTTCAAATTACATGCACCGCAAATTCATCATCCTACATTGCATCTTGACTCACATTATGAGAAATAACATCACATGAAAGCTCACTTCCCACAATTGTTTGGGACAAAGAAATTCGTCGCATTACAAGATTTTTAACGTGAAATCTGCTATAATTAACCAGTCATCAGCCGAAAACTCGTCCTTTATTGCGAAATTCCACAAATTAAGATCTCACACTCATTTGTGCTTGTTTTTTGACAAAACTTAACCTTAATAAAGATCACGCGAGGAAACTTCCATTACTACACGCTTTAGAATGGTTTTAAGCAATATTTGAAACATACGCTAATTAGTAAAAGTCGAATATTCTTACTAATATTTTAATTATATATGACGTACAGTCAGCAGCATAAGTAGATGAACAAATTCAAAATTTAAAATTGCCTACATACTTTTGTGTTCTTACTAATCTTATTTTTCCCTTCACAAAAATAAAATAAAAGGTATTTACTTTACTTCAAACGAAGAAAAAAATATTTCAGTTTAACTTAATGCGTATATAGGCGATTTGAAATTTTGATTTTGTACAGATATTTATGCTGCTGACTGTACATGACGAACAGAGTACGATATCGTATAGGGATAATGTATAGGCTGATAAATATTGACATAATTACTTATTTTTCCGAAAAAATCATCATGTTTGTGGAACTTTTGTACCAAGACTTATACGCGAGCAGATCTACGTGCTAAAGCTAGTACATTATTGCCTGATTTCCTGATAGTCAATAACTAAGGGTTCCACAAGAGTCGGACAATCCCAACAGCTGCGCATTCCGTCGTGGAATGTTACAAATATTTGTTCAGCCGTGGTTCCTGGACATACTTTACTGGTCCTATTTACTTTCTCATGTGGGAGGTCTCCCCCATACGGAAATGTATTGTAACTTCTGTAATTAAATTAAATGAAGTATATCATTGAAAATAATGTTTTTAGACGACTGATTGTCTATACATTATATATTATTAATATTAACAGTCCTCAAAGCCTCAAATCCAAACAAAATATTTATTCTGCCTTCTATGGCACTTCTAATATCTTTTGCGAAATAAACTCTTCTTTCCACCCTTTTCAATAAAATAACAGTTGTATATGAATATTTAATATGAAAGAATGTATTAGACTTTATTTTACAACAAGAGTTACAACATGACGTCACGGCACCTGATTACAAGTACAGTACAGTTTATAAAATAATGTCGGTCGACGAGAGTCACAATACCAGACAATTGGCAACTACGGTGGCCTGCTTAATTGATTCTTCACGCTCCGCTAATTAAAGAAAAGCAGGAACTCGTGAGCCGCTAATGTTTTAGAGTTAAAAGGTGTAACAGAGTCAAGTTGGTCTTTTGGAGATGGAGAGAGATAGCGCTCTCTAAAAGTTTCATATTTTTCAACCAACCATTTTTTTACCAATCTGGACAATACATTAAGTTATTGATCTGTAGATGAATTAAAAAATAAGTTTTTTTTAGTGGATCGACTGGCAATAAAGCAGTTAGATCTACCTATTGATAACTGATCACCACACATAATGAACTATGATCCCAGAAGAATTGCAGATATTTTATCAACTTTTATGGGATATAAATAGAAGGATGTTTGAGCTTCTAGTGATTATTAATGCAACCAATTAATATAATCCTCTCATGATATGTAATTAACAGAGAGCATAATTATCATAGCGGAGTTGGCACTCAAACGCGAGTCGCCGCGTGGGACGGCGGCGAGGACCTCCGCCCGCGCTACACGCTTCATTTAGTGAGGTAATCCGTGATTTATATCGGAATCGGATTTATAATTACACGTTGTATCGATTATTATATTTATCGTGTTGTAATTTGCAGTGAAATAGCTATTTACTGTACGCAGTCAGAAATCAGTAAAGGTGTACAAGATACTCAGTCGGCTATCAGACACGCCGCAAGGGACCCTCTAACCTAGATAGGGCAATCGTAGTGGATTACAAACCAAACCTAATCATTTGGAAATGAGGGTTGCCTTTACTTATTGAGGTATTTATAAGCATAAAATAGTTTTATCTGGTGATATATGAAGCTATTATGTCATAAAGCCGACACTATAAATAAATCTACATGTTTAGTACTGAGCTCGGAGTGAGTAAAATATGAGATTAGATAAACAAAAATATGATAAAGATCGTGAGATTTTAATATTGCAGAGACTAAAGAAATTGGAGCAAACAGATGTAATATGATTAAAGATTTTCGCACCGAAGTAAATGTTACAACAGACGTTACTTAACATAGTAATCATGAATTGCATCCGGATCTTCAATACACAACGAACAATAAAACTAAACATATGATAAAAGAAAGAGCGGCAAGGCAATAAACGCGTTATCACAAGAAATGACATCGATTGACGGCATCCGCTTCGACTTCCCTCACAATCGATTAAAGTAATCACTGCCTTCGAAGTTTTTACATGCAAATCACCGTCAGTTGTCATTGAATTGTTTTGTTATGCTAACATTAATTATGCGAGGATGTGGGTGTAAAAGAATTTGAACAACGATCCCCGGTTGATAACTAGGTTGTGATTTAATACGTATAATGAATTCTGTTCCCTTTGTGTACTGTAGCGTGTGTGTATCGTATGGCATTATGATTTCAAAAGCTAATGCTACTGCATGTATTTGTAATGATATGTACTTATCTTTAGATAAGCTTTAGCATTTGAAGAGTTGATAAATTCAATCAAATATGAATAGAAGTTTTAATCACTGATTTAACAACCTTTATCTAGATAGTCAACAATTTGAAAGTCGGTTTTGCAACTCATAGTACAATTTCTAATCTATCAGAGTCGGAAGTAAAAGTTTATCAATATTTTTATAGTATAACATTTCACAAGTCTGGTGGTAGGTCTCTCATATGTGAGAGTCCGTCTGGGTGGGTACCACCGCAATGTCTATTTCTACCGCCAAGCAGCAGTGTGCATGCACTGTTGTGTTTCGGTTTGAAGGACATTGTAGCCAGTGTAACTACTGGACATAATGAGACTTAACATCTTATGTCTCAGGATGACGAGCGCAGTGGAATGCCACCCAGTACTTTATAAGTCAAGGTGATGGATGGTGTTGCTATTGTTTATGGGTGGTCGTATCGCTTACCATCAGGCGAACGGCATGCTCGTCTCGTCATTCAATGCAATAAAAAAAATAAAAACAAGAGATGGAATAACGTTTTTGTATGTGATTTACGATTCGATATTTATCTACGAATATAAACTAATCCTTAAATTTCAATTTTTAAATCAAAATTATATTTATTTTCGTTTTCAGCTGATTTCTGGTCTGGTAAAGCTGTTGTGTACCTAATGTTCATTTCTATTTTTAAAAATTATCTAACAAATCTGCAAATGCATTCAACAATGGTACTTTTACATTCGACTCACGAACGGAGGCGCTAAACGAATTAACACGTATCACTTCGCGACGGATCAGTTTTTATTGCTCAAAGTTAGTTATGTGACATGAACGCAGTTTGAAAGTGCGTGATCTGAAAATGTATGTACCGGATTACTTGTTATAAAAAACGTACTATTATTTTAACAATATGCTGTTATAACTATTCCTGTTAATATGACTTATAATAATCAAGAAAATAAGAAGATAGATGAAACGGATTTTAGTATAGATGAACTTAAAATCAAGACTTAAGTATTGTGCATTTAAATTGTTTTTTCTTTTATGGAAACATTTTTATAATACTCCCGTGTTTTATTGTCATGAAACAGAAAAAGTTGGCTTCTTTCCGTTTACATTTAAATCGTGTATAACATATAATCACGCATATAATCGTATATAATCACGCATGACAACGACATATTATGTTATCGGTTATATTCTATTCTTTAGGAGACTATAACTTTAACTATTTAATAGCAGATTGCGGTAACAATAATTTTATCATATTCGTATCTTTCACACGTATGTTCAAATGTTTTGTCATGTTGTCGTTTTTTGTCAAATTCGGTAGTTGATTCGCCTCTGGTGTTACATCATCTAACTAGTTTACGTAAAATTGTTCCTTTACGGGTTCTCCTTGTTATTATTTGTTTGAAATATCAGATGATCTTCCTAGTTCGAGCACTATAGGTATTGACAGAAGCTTCCATAGCAAGTATGAATATATAAGTTCCATTCCGATTTCTCCCTTCATTCCTGTATACTTCACAAATTATGCATAATACATACATAAACTCACGCCTTTCTCCCATTGGGGTAGGCAGAGACTATGGAGCGCCAAGTGCTAGGCTCCAAACATACCCCTTTCGCTTTTTCCACAGTAATCAGTCTTTTCACACATGCTCGTCGGTTACGAGAACTCCTTATTTGACCCTTCCTTAATATCAATATATACCCTTGCATAATATCAAGCAGCATAATCATCAAGCATAAGAACGGACGAAAACTCAGTATTATACGCATTGTCAAACAAATTCATTGCTCACATAAACCCAATAATTACAAACCATAACTTTAACCCAACCAACCCAGCACTACAAACTACACCGACATTATTTACCTTAACCAACCAAATGGGCATGAAATTACAATTCCCGTCTTACAAACAGTATTCGCAAGAAATGGGTCGGAACTGCGTCAAATTGGCTGTGAGCCGCGGGAAGGACCGTTTGACTCTTCGATGATGCAGCGGAAAGCGTTGAACCGTGATGCGACTCGCAATTAGAGAATTAAACAGGCGTGAAGCCTTGTCACTAATTTGTTTGATATCAAGAGATCGGGTTACGTTCGGGAGTTTCATAACCGTTGTTAAATGGTTCTGGCAAAATAGTAGCTTTTCTTTGCCGTACCATTAGATTGTGGAACAATTTTTCAGTTTCTCATTTTGGTCCTTTCTATCATATTGGGATATTTGAAAATATGGAGAACGAATTAAGCAGATCGGCACAGTAATATCCCTTGCTAATCAATATTTTACATTGCCTTTGCAGTAAAGACACTCTGTCGTGTCAGGTTAAGAAAAGTAATAATGGTTCCGGAAACTTCGACTGAGGAAAAAAGGAAAGTTTTTTTTTTTTTTTTTTTATAATGGCATTTGTGTTCACATTTTGCCAATGTCAAGTTTGGTTTGTATATTTTTTATTATCTGTAGTATGTCGAAGTAAAGCAGTGGCTACGTTACCAAGACTTTATCGAGGAGTTTTGGCGGCAACAGAAAAAACACTTGATTAGCACAATTATTTCAATTCACTTCATTTGAGCTCTTTAATAGAACTATATTGGATAATATACCACCATAATTATGCAATATAACACTAAATATCACCAAAATAATGAATTAAAACAAGAGCACCTCATGACACTTCCAAGTTTCCGCCAAAACTCAAAAGGAAAGTTAGTTGGGTGTTCTCGAAATGAAAAGAACTGGCAATGTAGCACGAAAATTCATAAATGTTGGCGAGATTTTCGCTCACAGTGCGACATACTTTGCGATTTTAATAATATAGAAAATATATTTCTTCTAGTCTCATATTCTTCTACCTTAACGATGATAGAGCAGCCATGGATTTTAAAGTTTATATTAAGGGCATAAGGTTCACTGTACCCACGATTGTAGGCACGGAAGCAACTGCGACAGTGAGTACTGCCACAATTTGTGCGCACGCTATCACGGTCTGGCGTAGAAGTGAGCACGCGATGCCCCTATGAGTTTCACATTTCTGGTAATACCGTTAATTATTCATGAATTTTATTTGTACTTTACTATTATGTACTTTCAGATTACATTATCAGCCTTCATGTAGCCTGTAAGTAATTCTTTGAACTATAAGCCACAGCCAAACTACTGACATAGGTCTGTCTGAATTTCGAGTGTTCATTTTCTCTTTGACTCACAAGTTGGGTCATCAAGTATATTCGAGTATGATTTCTCATAATATTACTAACTGTCCGCAAATAACTTTCGCTTCAAGCGAGAGCTGAATTCAAGTGCTCTCAACTATTGCTGTATTAATAGTATTCAAAATTACACTGAATCATTCGGTCACAAGCGACTTTTGTATGTTTGTCAGTTTAGCTACGGTTCTTATGTAATGCACGGTTTCAGCGTATTTATATTATCTACTTTCTGTACTAATATTATTTCGTCGACAAAAAACGAGTAAGTGTACCTAAACAACATAATGAGAAAAACGACGTAACTTACCAAATTCTACACACCTATGAAAATCTAGAAACAAATACAACATCGGTCAACTTTCTATATACTAACATACGCAGCATTATAAAATCAAGCAAAATCGACGAACTACAGTGCATTCTAAGATCAATAAAAACAGAAATACACATCATACTACTTACGGAAACTTGGATAAAGTCAGAAAACGAGGCAGAATCCATACAATTACCGAATTATAATCATTACTACAATATAAGAACTGGCAAAAAAGGTGGTGGTGTCTCAATATTTATACGTAAAGGAATAAATCATAGCTCTGAAGAAGGAAAACACTTAAACGGGAATAACTATCTTTGGATACACATGGAAAAATTTCAATTGGACGTAGGAGTAGTATACAAACCGGGAGATACTAATATGGAAGTATTCTTAGAAGATTTTGAAAAGCAAATACAACAAAGGAAACGTGCAGTTATCTTCGGAGACTTTAACATAGATTTATTATCTAAAAACAGAAAAACAAACCAGTACACAGAATTTATAAAGGAAAATGGATACATTATAGTGAATAAAATAGAGAAAGAATATTCTACGCGCACAACAGCTTCTACACAATCAATTTTAGATCATGTTTTAATCAACATAAAAGACAAACAATTTCATATGGCGGTTGTCGACTCATCAATATCGGACCATAACCAAATTTTTTTCGGAATCAAACACTATAAACCTAACCCTCTTCAAAAAATAAAATACAACTATATTGATTATGATAAATTATATCAGTATGCAAGTGAACAAGAATCTGCCTTTACAGATAATAAACTTTATAAGAAACTGGCCAATGACATAAGATCTATAATAGAGCGAAGCTCAATACTCAAGACAAAAATACTGAATCCACCTCAAAAGGATTGGATAAACAAAAACATAATTAAAAACATAAATAAAAGAAATGAATTATGGAATGGTATAAAAAATAATCCAAATGACGAAAGCCTACAAAATGAGTTCAAGAAGAAAAGAAACCAGACTTTAGAGCTTATTACTAAAACAAAGAAACAATATTACTACGAAGCTTTCTCTAAATGTCAAAACAATCCAAGGACCATGTGGAGCCTAGTAAATACATTATCTAATAACAAAAATAAGACTGACGCAGAACCTCCTATTATTAATACTGATAAAGGTATAACTAAAGATGGAAAAGAAATATGTCAATATTTCAACGTATATTTCGCAACCATTGGTTCAAAACTTGCTGGCCAGATGCCACCCAAATACCATAACACTTCTGCATATACTTCTATAAACCCAAACATGGAAAAGCTATATAAGTTAGCACCTTGCGATCAAATTGAAATTTCAAAAGCGATAGATAGTCTTGATAGCAACTGTAGCTCAGGTATTGACGGTATAAGTACTAAAGTTGTGAAATGCATTAAGCAATATCTTATTCCCAAACTAGTTATTTGTATAAACTACTGTCTAGAAAGCTGCACTTTTCCAGACGAACTTAAAATAGCCAGGGTAACACCTATTTTCAAAGGAGGAGACAAAACAGAACCAGGCAACTATCGTCCAGTTTCAGTACTGCCGGTCCTTTCAAAAATATTTGAAAAAATACTCTATGAACGCTTAAACAAGTTTTTAACAAAAAATAACATTCTTTTTGATCGTCAGTATGGTTTCAGACCTAAATCTAACACACTATCTGCTACAATAGACCTCGTTACTGAGATTAAAACTAACATAGATGCGAAAAAAATTGGACTGGGAGTATTTATTGATCTAAAAAAGGCTTTCGACACAGTAAGTCACTCGCTTTTACTAAAAAAGCTACATAATATAGGGATTGTTGGCAAAGCTTATAAAATATTCGAATCATACCTTACAAACCGCTCTCAAATTGTAAAAATAGGCCAATACCAAAGCTCGCAACATTTAATAAGTTATGGCGTGCCTCAAGGGTCTATCCTCGGCCCTTTATTATTTCTCATTTATATAAACAGTATTAGCCAGCTTTCAATACACGGAAAAATAAGCCTATACGCTGACGATACCTGCATATTTTATTTTGCACACTCCTTAGACGAAATACTGAGACTAGCACAGGAAGATCTTAATACTCTGCACAAGTGGTTCCAGTATAACCTCCTAACAATAAACACTTCTAAAACTAGCTACATGATTTTTAAGGCCAAAAATAAGAAAATCCGAGAACATAAGCCCCTTACAATGAATGGTGTCAAAATCCAGCAATCAGCCCGTGAGAAATATCTAGGACTAATACTGGATAGTGGCTTGACGTGGAAAGATCACATAGATAAAATAAAATCTCGGCTATCATCACTGATAGGGACTTTAAGTAGAATAGTTAGATTTTTACCGCGGCAAGTCCGTTACAATGTATACTACTCATTAGTCCAATCACATCTGTCGTATTTAATAGAAGTATGGGGTAGTGCCAGTAAAACAATTTTAAAAGATTTGCAAACAAAACAAAATAAACTAATAAAATTATTATTTCATTATGATCGCTTGACACCAACAGACAAAATTTATTTTGAAACAAAATTATTAAACATTAACATGCTATATAAATACAACACTTGCCTTTTAATAAGAAAAATAATAGAAAATAAAATTAATTCAAATATAACTTTCCAAACCAAAAAAGAATACGGATTAAGATTACTTAGAAATTCTAATAAAATTTGTGTTCCGATACCACGCACAAACTACGTCAAAAAAAGCATTAAATTTGAAGGAGCACAAATGTATAACAAATTACCTACAATCATCAAAGCAACGGATAAATTCCAGGTTTTCAAATCCAAACTAAAAATATTTATTCAAAAATCGAAGCTTTGAATGCGGACCTGGCAGCAAGTCTTGAATCTGTGAGTTGACTTGCGGGTATTTTTATATTGTTACTGAGGATATTGGTATAGTAGTGAACCGTCTTACCCACAGTATTAAATTATAGTTTATTCTGTACGATACTAGCATAATTATTTCTAAAATTGTATATCTCATGAAGTGAAATGTAATTTCTTTTGAGAATAAAGTTTCTTTAACCACATATTATAAAGAATAAGTTGTGGAGTTTTTTTGAGTAAACTCTCAGAATTACTTAATCGATTCTACAAAGTCTTTCAGTTATAGAAACCTTTATTATTTTTTAATGTTAAGGTTTTATTTTATTTTGAATTGAATACGTTGTCATGATTTCTTATTCTTCTTCTTGGAAAAGACGTCGCATGAATTTGCGAGTAAAAGCTAATACTAGATTCATTCACCCAAAAGCAAGAAGACTAGCAGTTCAAGCAGTTTTTATCGTACTTAAATTCCACTGCCGAATTGACATGTCTTTCTATTTACCAAACTTTGTTCAAATCTACACATTCAATTACTACAAATTTCGTTGTTTGCCATTTTCATATTTTTATTTAACTAAAGTCTGTTCAAAAAGAAGGTAGCAAAGACTACGCTTGATCATGACCAAGTGATAGCGTACATCATACTCAGTTTCCTGAGAAATAAAGGCTATTTTAAGTTGCACGCAATGGGAGACGTGATGTTGATGCACTTACGTAGTTTGATTGATGTAAGGTGCTCTCTGACCTTCACGGTGTTTTAATAGAATTGTTGTAGTAACTTGACACTTGGAGTACTGCGGTGCGTCTGCAGAGCTAAAGGTGCTCACGTACTTGGATTCATATATATAAATATTTTTTTATCTTAAGGTAAATTGTATGAACGCTAAGTAGTCAATGTTTGAACATTTCTAAGAGAACGCGCATCAAACAATGGAAACCCAACATAGATGTTACGTTTTGAGTTTTCGACGTATGGGCACAGAATACTGAATAGTACTACGTAGTATGGGAAACAAGGTTTAGGTGTCCTTTTAAATTAAGGAAAAGTTGGTTGAGAAACAAGTAGTTTGTATTTACTTTTCGCCTCATAATTACATTTTGCAATAAATCATTGTAGTGCCCATTAAAGTGAAAAAATAAATAAAAATAAGGAGATAAATTCCAGATATATTTCGTTAATATTTATTCCTGAACCAGCTTCGACTGTTGATGATACTCTAGCTCCAAGCATCGTACTCCAGAATGAAGATACAATTCCCCTTGTCTCCGCACAATTGCTCTCTACGCCCTAGCCCCCACAGCCATATTTTTAGCATCTGGGTCAACGATGGTCTTGCTATTCGTGTGGTACGACTCCAGTCGCTTGACAATGGCTTCAAAGGCGGTCGGATTTGATGAGTGTTTTAATTTGTTCCAAAAATATAAGCACTGGGTTGCAGATTTTCTGAAGACACTGAATTCCAAACTAATCAAGATTACTGCTCTAATCACTGTTTGGTTAACTTCATCGTTGCATCAAATTATAATTCGAGAGAAAACACTGAAACGTTTATAGTTAAGACGCTAATTCGGTGTGAAAAAGATGCATTCGGAAAATATTTGTTTTAGTTCATAGCACGTTCATGGAAAACGATAGCATCTGCGCTGCACGATAGCGACTGATTTTCGCCTTGCCGTAGAAATAACAAGAATAGCAATCTCAGTATTATTTAGTAACTAACCTGTCCATAAGCAAGTACAGTGGCGTTGTAGCCATCGAGTGCCGCCTCCACCAGCTTTCTGACGCAGGTGTCGTATACCTCCTGCTGTGTGGTGCAGGGTTCGAATGCGTAGTCGAAGGTGAACGCGCGCTCGGTGCCCAGCGCGACGCCGCCCTCGCCCGCCGGCCCGCCTGCGCGCGCGCATATGCCACATCCTTCTAGAACTTCCGCTGGCGTTTGCGGCCGAATCCTGTAGAAGAAAATGTTGATACATTATGGTTATCTCTTAAGTAGGGAGACCAAAGGTCAGTTGTGAACGGTAATTGGATTATTAAAAAAAATTATGCCTTCTTTTTTTTGTGTGACAGATAGAGCTATGGCGTTCTGCATGCTTACTAACAGACGATTTCAATAATCAAAACTAACCGATAACTTCGAATCGACACTGAAAAAACAACCAAAAAAATAAAGCTTGTTTGACACATTTACCAATAACTTATTTAACATTGATCCGAAATTAGGGATTGATATTGGCTGTAAATGCTGAAGCGACAATACTATTAGAAGTTTTCTATAATGAACTCTGAAGTAAGTTAAAGAGAAATATCTCATTCTATCTTAAATACTCATAATCTTTTTACACATGTAATTACAAATCACAAGTCATAAGTCATAGCACATAACTTGACATCAAATTGATTGAAACATCTATCATTATCAACGTTAGCATAGGCAATCGGCAATTATTTCCTCATTAGTTATTGTAGGAGTCATTGATTGCGGTCGCTGTGGAGGGAATATCCATACCACCATTATGGCGGATGCTATTAACGGTAGAATGGTAAAATAAATAAGGTAAGTTAATGTCAGTTTCTACTTCCTTTTAGCTAGGTCTAAGCTTTTGCTAGAGGCTCTGTCCGCATAAATCCTTGTGTTGATAAATCTCTGAAGTCTTCAATCATTCTTTGAAAAGCATCGAATTCCTGACTTCCATTCTTATATCAGGCAGCAAATATTTGTGACTTTTTGAAATCGAAAGTCATCATAGTTTAAGATTGGAATTTGTGCAGAATGTGGCAATAGAATCACCCCATTATCACATCATGAGACGGAAATAATTTCGAGGAAATGTAAGAGCATATGTCTGCCTAACCTTTCTCGGATAATAGCATCAGCTAATGTTAGTCCATAATAAATCATACATCTGGCAGAAGAACAAATCACCTACATCCTACACAAAATTCCCATGCATATGAAAAGTTGACACTGCACTGCAACACAATTCAATGAGGAACGGATGTGTCCAATCATGGGACATTATGACCATAGCGCGAGCTGTGCATAGTTAATACAAGCAGGGGAGGAGTGGTTGTCTATGCTTGCATGCTTAATTGACACTTCCTATGTAAAATGCAACATTATGTACTTAGGTTTTGTTTGATATATTCGAGTTAATGCTATTTATCAGGTTAAGCAAAATTTACTGGTGGTAGGTCTCTCATATGTAAGAGTCCGTCTGGGTGGGTACCACCACAATACCTATTTCTACCGCCAAGCAGCAGTGTGCATGCACTGTTGTGCTTCGGTTTGAAGGACATTGTAGCCAGTGTAACTACTGGACATAATGAGACTTAACATCCTATGTCTCAGGATAACGAGCGCACGGAATACCACACAGTACTTTGTAACTCAAGGTGCTGGATGGTGTTCCTACTGTTTATGGGTGGTCGCATCGCTTACCATCAGGCGAACGGCATGTTCGTCTCGACATTTAATGCAATAAAAAAAAAATTAAACTTCTATTTTTCTACACAAACATAAAAAAGATGATGGTCTATGGATGCCTAATTAAAATTTTTGGCAAAATAAAATCGTATATAATAAAATAGTCGTATATTTGACGAACTTTACTCAGACGTGAAACAGGCGTATAGCACCTTTGTTCTTTGTTAAAAATAAACAAGAGACCTTTAAGGGCAACTAAGTTATTCCGCTCCTTGAACATACATACTATTTAATGGTTTAAGTTGCGAACAGATAATCGTTTAAATTGAGGGTAGGCAAAGACATTAAACAGTATAGTTATAGACTGGACATCAGGACCAAATTTTTCGTCCAAAAGTTATTACCAATTGGTAATAAGTCGTTGTTTTATCTGACATGTCCGTGTAACAAGACGTCGCGGTATGCTTAAATTTTGTAAAGAAAACAATATTTTGGAAGGAAATATGCCAATATACGCATTACGACCATGTCAAAGTATGTTCTAATGAATTTTACATAGGTATTTAGTTATTTCACGGTAGATTAAGTTACTGACGAACAGGCTCAAAATTTTTATATGATAATTTTCCCAATGTCCGCTCTATATAATCTTGGAACTCTTTGATGGTAAGAGACTTGGCCATCTATCTTGTAATATCGGTACTTCGGCGGGGTAAGCTAGACTTGAGAATCGAATCCAGAACCTCATTTGTTTAACAGCCTCTAGCTGTAAATATCAATAACGACAACAAATTAGAAATTGAATGTCAAGATAGGCGGTGTTCATAGAAATCGCAAAACCCGACCGGAATCTGTCTAGACTCTAGACGCTTTACGTAATGTAACGCTATTTAAGCTGAAAATCCTATCTCGAGTTTATTGCACGAGGAAAATTAATTGTATAGACATTGCTTACTATTTACCAACAAAAAAACTAAACGAATGGATTAGCAAATTTTTGGTACAAACGTTATTTTGTATAATTTCTACCAATGTCTTATCGCGTGGCAATCTTACTTCTTAGTAATCCTACTAATATTATAAACGCGAAAGTTTGTAACTATGGATATATGGATGTTTGTTACTCTTTCACGCAAAAACTACTGAACGGATTTCGATGAAATTTGGCCCACGGGTAGATTATGTCCTGGATTAACACATAGGCTACTTTTTATCCCGGGAAAATATAAAGCGGGACTTTTATCCCGGGAAAACTCGTTCACGCGGGGGGAGCCGCGGGCAAAAGCTAGTATTATAAATGCGAAACTTTGTGAAAATGTTTGGATGTTAGTTAGAAGTAAACGCAGAAACGGCTGATCGGATTTGGATGATTTTTGGCACACGGGTATATCATGTTCTGGATTAACACATAGGTTACTTTTATACCGGTAATTTGCTCCCATGCGAAATTATGGATGTTTTGAATCTGATTTTTTGACTGCCTCGGTGGCGTAGTTGTATGACCGTACGACTACAATGCTGAGGTCTCGGGTTCGATCCCCGGGTCGGGAAAAGTGATATTGGGCTTTGAATTCAGTGTTCGCACGGAGTCTGGAATTTATGCCCGATATGGCGATAGGCTCGCCCCCTATCACATCATGGGACGGAATACGCACGGCGAAAAGTGGGTGCACTAGTTGCGCCTCTGCCTACTCCTTCGGGGATAAAAGGTGTGAGTGTATGTATGAATAGGTGGCGCTAGCGTCGCACTGTGTTTTAGGGACCTTTGTAGCGGGAAAGGCTTTTCTCGCGGGCGAAGCGCGTCACCTAGTAGAAGAATAATTTAGTGAAGAAAAGAATAACTTACTAAGTGAAACTGGTGGACCACGGTGTTCGATACCCAGATTCGATTTATATTGGTGTGTTGTTTGAGTCGGGAAAAGCATTTGAGTTGCCAAAGCCATTTAATAACAAATCTTAGTAATTAAAATTCTTGTACCTAGGCGTTGCTATCGTAGTATACAATCAGACGAGCGGCATACTCATCTCTTAATTTCTTGTGTAATATATATTATGTTTTTAATATTTAAATAATTTAACATCTATGATCTTTCTGTAGGTATTAATTCGAAATCAATTGCCGTATTTTTAAACATTTCAACTAACAAAGAAATTTAGTTACGTTTCCTTCGGCAACACCTTAAATTGAATTTATTTGAAACAATGGCCGTTGTTCGTTCACCCTTCGTGGATTTTGAGTAGTGCAAGTACAGCCGTCGAGTACTACTTGTAATAATTGCACGTTATATTCACTGTGCAGTACACCGAATGAACGTATGGGACGGAATAAGGTACGAAGTTTGGGGGACATTTGGCAACTTCGTAAGAATAACGAAATATTTACATGATTTAGGATTTGCGTAGTTTTACAGTTTGACTGCCTCGGTGGCGTAGTTGTATTACGTACGCGTTACGAGTACAATTTGCGCGCTGAGGTCCTGGGTTCGAATCCTGGGTCGGGACAAAAACATTGTGACTGGGTTTTTCCATCTTAAAAATTACTCAGTCGCAGCTCGGAGTCAGGAAGTTGGCGGTGTGATACCCCCGTGCCTCGGAAAGCACGTAAAGCCGTTGGTCCTGCGCCTGATCTCTCTCCGGTCATGTCGGATTGCCGTCTCACTGGACTATGAGAGTAAAGGAATAGCGAGTGCACCCTGTGTATTGCGCACACACTTGTGCACTATAATATCTCCTGCGTATCTGGCTGATCTCTGTTGAGATTGGCCGCCGTGGCCGAAATCGGCTAGAAAGGGTGTCGGTAGTTTTACAGTCTAGTAGAAAGTTTTATTTGATTAATATCGAACTTGGATGCTGTTTACCACTAAATAATGGGAAGATCGCCGAACACTGTGAGTTCTAGAGTATCATTTTCGATCTAGTGTATTTTATAAGGAAGAAACTTAAGGAAACAATTGCGAATTACGGTTGAGGCATCACAGTTTCCATTTTCGCGCATAAAATATTGCTACCATGATCCATAAATGTTTGATTTAAGGCCATTCATAAATCTTAACACATGTGATGCTAAAGTGACATTTTACTGCCGGTTCAGGACCTATTATTTTAACTAGCAAAACATGTTAATATTTAGTCCCCCATCTACCTCGAGTACGTGTCTGCCAGTATTGTGGCGCGCGTGTTGCATTACACAATGGGCCGCGGTCCGCACGCGAGCCGCGCGCGTCCATGTGGAAACATTGCCGGTCGACGCACGCTGCGCCGCTCGCCGCGCGCCAGCCGGTGCAGTGACGCGCCACGCAACACCGCTTATTCACTTGTTTTGGTTTCTTAGTTTTTATTAGATATGCTATTTACCTCTGGAGAAACACTTAACAAAGTAAGGTGTCAACCATTTCTGGGGGTCTTCTAGTATCCATCTACCATTAGTTACACATAAGCAGTGGTATCTCCGTAACTACTTTACTTTTTATACTATATTTAAGGTAACAGTTATTTGACAGTTAAGTATTATTTAATCTCTGGACGCACATTCAAAACTTGGTATTGCAACCGTATCCGAAGATTTTTTTTTTAAATCATTGAACACTGTTATTCTTTAAAGTGCTGTTTCTTTTTTATTCATCTGACTGCGCTTAATGTTTACTTAGCTGGAAGTCCCATTATGTCCCTACCATACTATAGCATTATTTTAATAACTGCATCCAAATGGAAATATAATTGACATAATTTGTAACCCGTCGCACATGACGTAAGAAATAACCCATCAAGTTTCTCAATTTCCTACAACTGGTCCATTAGTACTGAAAATAAATCCGTCAATTTCGAGTATTCCTTATCAACCTCTCAGACATTAAATTGATACGCAAAATTTACTCGCTTTTCATGATTTATATTGGTTTTATCTAAGTGTATGTGTGAGTCAGAAATTCTAAGAAATGGCCTCTTCTTCAATTATTGCTAAACTGAAAATTGATTCTTCAAATTCAACTTCTATAATTTTTCCATTTAGTTTTTTTATCGGCTGAAAAATGAAACGGTAAAGTAATTTGCTTATCAATAAACCTGCTATTATAAACTAACAAAGCTGTTATTATAAACTAACAAAATTATAATTTCCTCCTTATTGAATCAAATACGATGCGCGTCAAAAGAAGGTGAGTGGTCACCGGCAATAAATGAAAATCGATAAAGTGCAACGGGATTCCCTTTATACTGCTTGTACACTGGACAAGCGGGTCGCGTGTTCGTTCTGGGAAGTTGTTGGGTCAATTAGAACGGGTTGCTTTACTAGTACAGACGGTTTTTGCGATCGACGTGGAAAATCGGGGACGATAAGACTTTTATTGCCTTTAATAACCATAAAAATGAATATAGGCAGATTCTACACTGTATACGTAACCTGAATGTCTTACTATACCTACCAACATTATTCAATGTGTTACAAATTACTCTTTATCACCTCTTTATCTTTTTTCTAAACAAAAATAATATTGAAACTATTATCACGTTCAAAATTAATTTTACATCACAAAACATTAGTCAACCTCATTGAGGGGTCACGGCCACGCAAAACAGCCTTCACTACGCGCCTGCTCTTGAGACCGGCGACATCGCCCAGTCATCGCTAGACAGTGTAAAAACACCGGATATCACAATAAACCGTGCCAATCTATAGATCGTTTGTAAAAGTGGGGCTTTGTGCCGCCAATTGCGACTGATGCGTTTTTTATTTATACAGAATATAACAATAATAGTTAAGTGGCAATTTAGGACAGGAACTGTCATAAAGTAACGAAGTAGAAATGAATCGACATCTACACACTTGTGGGACAGTGACTTGATAGTTGATGCACTCCAAAAACGGTATGGATCGCGTTAGTTACTACTTGATATCGTAGTACCGGTGTCCAATCGGTAAGTAGCAGTCGGTCTCAAAATATTATTGGTAGGTCTCTAATGTGTAAGAGTCTGGTACGTCTCTCATATGTAAGAGTGCGTCTGGGTGGGTACCACCGCAATGTCTATTTCTACCGCCAAGCAGCAGTGTGCATGCACTGTTGTGTTTCGGTTTGAAGGACATTGTAGCCAGTGTAACTACAGGACATAGTGAGACTTAACATCTTATGTCTCAGGATGACGAGCGCAGTGGAATGCCACACAGTACTTTATAACTCACGGTGCTGGATGGTGTTGCTACTATTTATTGGTGGTCGTATCGCTTACCATCAGGCGAACGGCATGCTCGTCTCGTCATTCAAAGCAATAAAAAAAAATATACATCTAAGGAACTTCTACTCTGACGGGATTCTATACCAAATTAATAACTCTGTAATAGTGGTATTAATACGGCCCAGTAGTGGGTTTAGTGTCTATGTGTCCGACGGCGCGTTTTGTACTAAGTATTTATGTAATATTGCACGTATAGCTATTTCTATAGCTAAAAATTAATATAGGCAGAAGTACATAGCACTATTTAGTATTCTGTGGTAGAAGTCAGATAACATGGTCGAAATACTCGCTGAATACATAAACAAATATATTTCATTCGCAAAAATTTTATAATTGCCAGTGGCATATCAAAACTTTTAATAGTTTACAAACCACGGTTTTACTCACGTATTCTTGGTCAGAATCGCCGACCACTCGCCTATGAAAATGACCTACTTAATAGGTCGAAACTGGTCGGCGATTCTGACCAAGAATACGTGAGTAAAACCGTGGTTTGTAAACTATTAATGTGATATGGCTCGCGTAAGTTTTAATAATATTATATCAAAACTTCCAGAACTGGCTCTACAAAAATAACTGTTGTAATCTTACACTATATTAATAAACGAATTCTTTTTGGCAACGGCCTTTTTTGCCATTAAAAATCTTTTTTCTAATTATAATAAATCACGGCTTACAGAAGATCCGTCTCACAATGGGCGCATAGTTTTTGCTGAGCAGACAGGACTGCGGAGTGCAGAGACAAAAAGCTCGCAACGAGGCCCGCCGTCCATTGGGGTGTAAAAACACTAGGATCTATACTTGTGTCTGAATACCATTCTTACTGATGAAATCTATTACTCTTAGTCTTAACGTTTCAAATAAAAACATTTTGCAGTCGGTACTATTTTTGTTATGCTAATTCGATAATTATCTTATCTTACTAATATTATAAACTAGCATTGCGCGCGGCTCCGCCCGCGTGGAAAAGTTTTTCCGGGATAAAAAGTAGCCTATAGCACTCAGAAGTAATGTAGCTTCCTATTAGTGAAAGAATTTACAAAATCGGTCCAGTAGTTCCTGAGATTAGCGCATTCAAAGAAACAAACTCTTCAGCTTTATATAATCTACTATACTAATATATAAAGCTGAAGAGTTTGTTTGTTTGTTTGTTTGTTTGAACGCGCTAATCTCAGGAACTACTGAACCGATTTTGAAAATTCTTTCACTAATAGGAAGCTACATTACTCTTGAGTGCTATAGGCTACTTTTTATCCCGGAAAACTTTTCCACGCGGGCGGAGCCGCGCGCAATGCTAGTAAAGTATAGATGCGAAAGTTTTTGAAAATGTTTGGATGTGTGTTAGAAGTAAACGCAGAAACAACTGAACGGATTTGGATGAAATTTGGCACGCCGTTATATGTTGTCCTGTTGCTTTTTATTCTAGTAATTTGCTCCCGTGGGAAATAAGGGATTTATAATACGACTTTCAAATAGATGGCACTGGCGTTTTACAGTGTGTTAGGGTTTTTTAGCGGAAAAAGCTATTCACGCGGGCGAATTTGTGAGCATCACCCAGTTTCATAGTAAAATGTAGTATTTAAACGGACTTTCTAGTGCTATGTAGTACAAATTTATGGGCAGTGGGTGCTCTTGCAACGATTTATGGAGTCGTCGTGCACCCTCTAGCGAATTAATCTTGACACTTTATTGCATGAGAATATTTAGAAACAAAAGAATCTACCTCATTTGTTTTAATAACAAAAACCTATGCAATAAATTAAAACTGCAACATCCGTAGGTGGCCACCCAAACAGAAAAACAGACATTGCATCACTTGCATAACATCCTTGCATCTATAAGGCAATTGAATTATAAAAATAAAACAATATTGAACATATTTGCGTCTGGCACCTGCGTAAGGTGATGTGGAACGGCCGTGGGCGGACACAGCCCAAATGTTTTTCTATTGCCGCCCACAGCCCGTCCGCGCCTTGGGCCTCGTGGGCGACGCAGGTCTAATGTAAAAGTTGCATGGTATTTAATAGACAAGGTCTTTATAGCCCTGATAGAGTGAGGTCAATTTATATGATTTTGTATGACACAAAAATCTTGATGCAAGTTGATATTATTTTTGATGAGGTGTATTTATTTGGATAATTGCCACCCATGTATGGTGCCAAAATATCAACTCTACAAACTTAATTTAATCATTTATACTCATAACATTGTATTATAATGATGTAATATGACCGTAATGTAATAAATGGTATGAAATATCACAAAAACTTCGATATTGTGTCACAGCTCAGTAATTTCCCCCAAACACCCCACTTTAAATTCCGTCCACAACATTCCGGGAAGTGGCAGCGTGAAATCCCGGATTTATTCCTTTATTAATTGACATATGCACGCGACGTGTACACGTCGAATACGAATAATGCATTTCGTATCTCATTTGGTATGCCGAAAAGTGCCGGTTACCATATACGTAGGGCAGTCCGGAATAAGTGCACCATTTCGACGTACCATACAGCGATGCGTGGCGAATGCCTAATAATTCTTTATGTATGTAAATATTGTACAAAATGAATATGCATCGCGTAGTGATCTCATTTGGACCAATACGGAGAGTTGGAGCAAACGTTTGCGATGCACAGATCAATAGTTCAAAAACCTATATTATATCAGGTTACCTTCACTTAATCCTGTATTCTCAACGAAGTTTAAGTTTATTAATGACTTTAGTACTAGTTATAACGTGTAATAAATCAGATAACATAATATAATTCTACGTCATATTGAAATGTGTATCAAAGACCTCAAAGTAATAGAGACTACTTGATTCCTGAACCTGCAGGTTTCCCTTTTATCTGTTTTTATTTTATAACTCACATAGAGCTTTTCGTAGATTAAATTATTATCGATATAATTGTGTACAATCTCTATTATGCGTAGAAGGTTTTTCGAATGAGACTACGACTAACGAAATAAGAATTTTAGGGGCGCCTTTCATTAAATTAATAGACAGAATGCGAGGGAGCTGGAACAATTTATACGTAGATTAAGGTGTATATTATACAGAAATTAAAACTGAATTATTGATTTAGGAAAGTTCCAGACTAAAATTTTATTATGATATCCTTACACGGGGCCTTTAATTCGGTAATTATCCAATGATAATAGCCTCTAATAAAAGAGGCATAATAAAAATCCTTAAAGTCATTTTACGTTGAGAGCCTTTTACGACAGACCGCTTAGCAATTATGAATTAGGGAAAGAAGCCAGGTCTTCCAAAAAGTGATCACTCAGCATACAAGATTATTACAAAGTGGTCGTCCAATGGTCGAGATTGCACCGTCGAATTTAATATAGGATCTGAACACATATTAAAATATTTTTTTCTGTTGTCCTCTAAATATACTTTATTATGCCAAATCTTATATTCATCCGTGTGCGAAATGTGCTTAAAAATGGGTACCAAGCAAAAGTGTTTTCTTCATGAATAAATATATGTAGAGGTATATATAGATGTTACGTTACAAACAAACCCCAATGTCAAAACTTCGACAAGTCACAAACTTGTATTATCCGTTTAGGTACAAAATGAACAAGTAACGTACAGCAGACGGTTTTAGTGCTCCCCTATCGTATAGAGGGTTCCAACCCTAACCCACCCCAGTGTTTACCCTTAGTTTATGATTCCAACAAAAAACACGTCGAAAACTCACAACTCGTTAAAACAATTTTGTTATTAAGGATTTTATATACGAGTTCCGTTAATCAATCTAATGTATTCTAAGCTATTAAGTTATTTTTAGGCTCGTATTTATATGAAAGGTTAGAATCTGTTACGTAAAATTATGTTGTTTATTGTAACTTCTATCGTTTAGGTTTCTTTGTATTACTTTCAAAGCAAATATATTAAACAAACGTACGTCGACCTTTGACGAATGTTCTATTATAATTTCATCTAGACTTGTTTAAGAGCTAGCTAGGAATCTTTTACTATCTTTGTAAACCTTTACTACCATTGAGATTATCTTTTTTGTTTAACAGTGGCTTTTATTGCACCTGATGAGAATCAGCAAATACAATTGAAAAGAGCAACACTAGAGTTTCTTGCCCGTTCTTCTCTAGTGAGAACTGCTTTCCGAACTGGTGGTAGAGTTAATATTGACGGAATCATAATGTATAACATTTTATGGGTTCGAATAAATTATTTCATTTCATTTCACAGTCGATGAAAAATCAAGAAAATAACAAACCATTACAAAATTTTCAACACATATCTTTCGAATTATACGTAAAGGAAATTTATTTATTCGACTGTTGAAAGTACATGTCAACAATAAACACACACGCGTTTTGTGTTACAAATCAACGGATATGAGACCGAGGGCGACTCGGTGCATACAAACTATCGCATTACACCGAAATAGTGATTAACTGGTTTTATTTCATTCATGCATTTACTCCATTCACATCATGTTGTGAATGGGCTTTAAGGCGCCGCGAGTGCCGGATGAATTGAACAGGCACAAAATAAGAAAATCTGATCCGTCAGTAAATAGCTTGTAATAAAAATCTCCACTTACCCTGTCTCTCCAAAACGGGCTTGGCGTAATACACTTTTTTAAGCATTATGTAGATATTTTTGGTTTAATTTTTACGACCGAAATCTATACTAATATTATAAAAGAGGAAAGATTTGATTGTTTGTTTGTATGTAATGGATAAACTCAAAAACTACTAGACCGATTTTGAAAATTCTTTCACTAATAGAAAGCTACATTACTCTTGAGTGCTATAGGTTTTTTATTCCGGAAAAACTTTTTCACACGGTCAGAGCCGCGAGCAGAAGTCTAGTCTAGTCATAAAGAATAGAAAAATAGATACTACAGTAGGGACAAACTAATCTGGCAGGTATGACATGACACGGTTTTGAATTTTTTGGGTAGACGGTCTCACAGAGTTATCGCGTCGAGAAAAAAATTAGCTTAGTTTGTCCGAACTATAAATACTTTTAATACCACACTATTATTATCGCAAAAATAAGCCTACAAGCACTAAAATTGTTTGCTCCTCGCACAAAAAAGCTCTTTGAACGGACTCTATTGAAAAGTGTCCCTTTTTCACTCATCCGTACTCCCATCGAGAGGCAATTTCAACGAGACATCCA
Source organism: Sphinx pinastri (assembly GCA_947568825.1). Taxonomy (NCBI): domain Eukaryota; kingdom Metazoa; phylum Arthropoda; class Insecta; order Lepidoptera; family Sphingidae; genus Sphinx; species Sphinx pinastri. The sequence goes on from OX387617.1 coordinate 3,815,627, forward strand.
TTCAAAGGCACGGAGTACGTGATTATCCATGAATAGAGTGATTTGACGAGTGCCATCTCATTGAAATAACGCAAGTAAGTTTGGAGTTAGGATCCGATCTTGTTTATACAGATACGGCAGTGACTCCGCTGTACTACCGTGGTAATCGAGCGGGCAGTAAGTCAATGATTGACTTACTGCTACTTCGATTACCAGGGCAGTTTATACAGGGTCATTTTGACATTGCGTTAATAAATGAAATCACATACTTATCTCGTCGAAAATAACGCTTTCCATTAAGTTATTTTAACTATAGATGTAAAATAAAAAAGTGTAAGTTTCAAACAAAATAAATATTAATAAAAAGTAACTAAGTTTACACGACCTTACGCCACTACTACTGCTCTAAGATAATTCGTCGCAGCGGCAACATTATACTTTCATTCAGAAATACACTTTCGCACACTCCATTTTCGCACTAAACTACGAAATGATCAAAAAATTTGAAAACTACTACCGGGATTTTTGACAATAATATTCGTTATTCATGGATGATTTTTGGCAAGATGTTAGAAGAGGTAAAGTCGAATATGTGGTTTCATTTAGTAATGCAATGTAAAAATGACCCTGTATGATGGTGAGGGGGGTGTCCAGCTAGAGGATCGATTGACGAGAGATGATTGTCCTTCGTCAGTCGAGTGAATTATGCCGGCCTGTTATTAGTGCAGCTACTCGCACTGACTTGCTGGACTGCATGAGATAACAGGGTGTTATCGGTATAATACCCTGTTAATGGATTGATTAACCTGGATTCAACAATATAGCCCTAAATACCCTGTTACGGTTAAGGTATTAAGGGCTATATTGTTGAATAAATAAATAAATTAATATCTTGTAACCGAGTTACTCATTACAAGTTGTAGTTTCCAAAGCGTTTGCAATATTTAATAGAAAAGGTCAGTATTTTTTTTGCTTGTGGGTTTATAAGACATGGAGCATCATAGACCTATCACCAAGGTGTTGTGAACCTTTAAGAAATAGTTTACTTATATACTAGACAGCGAGATACAACATATTCTCGAAAAAAAAACATGGCAAACCTAAATAAAATATTCACATATAATACCACAAGAGCTTCAAAATTATCGGGTATTTTCCGATAGGTTCGTTGCAAACAAATGAAGGAGTTTTCAGGTTAAAAAATCACGAGCGCGAAGCGCGAGTGATTTTTCCTGAAAAACTTGACGACTTCATTTGTTTGCAGGGAACCTTGAGGGAAATGCCAGATAATTTTGAAGCTCGTGTGGTATTCGGGGGATTATTTTTCCGTCCCAAATGTCGGCCAATAGAATTGCACCATGAGATGAAATGAACAGTCAACCAATAAGAATTTCATAATATATAGTAACGACCAGAGAAAATATTCAAAAAAAATTGTTTCTTATTATATAGTAACGACCAGAGAAAATATTCAAAAAAAATTGTCAGTATAATACCATGTAGGTTGTACCACGTGACGTCGAATGGTGCAATTCTATTGGTCGATATTTGGCTCGGAAAAATAATCACTTATAATACCACAAGAGCTTCAAAATTATCGGGTATTTTCCGATAGGTTCGTTGCAAACAAATGAAGGAGTTTTCAGGTTAAAAAATCACGAGCGCGAAGCGCGAGTGATTTTTCCTGAAAAACTTGACGACTTTATTTGTTTGCAGGGAACCTTGAGGGAAATGCCAGATAATTTTGAAGCTCGTGTGGTATTCGGGGGATTATTTTTCCGTCCCAAATGTCGGCCAATAGAATTGCACCATGAGATGAAATGAACAGTCAACAAATAAGAATTTCATAATATATAGTAACTACCAGAGAAAATATTCAAAAAATTATCAGTATAATACCATGTAGGTTGTACCACGTGACGTCGAATGGTGCAATTCTATTGGTCGATATTTGGGTCGGAAAAATAATCATGTATAACCTACAAAGGGCGATTTTACAATCGATAAGTAAACCATAAACCGTCAGACTTTATCAAATATTTACGAAAAGGACATTACGTGACGTGGACACATTTATTTTGTGTAGGCTACACCTACAATTCATTTTGAACCTATTTTCTACAATTCAGACTACACCAAATACTTCATCGCACAATCACTAAATATTATTAAATTATGTAATAAATAAGCAGTTATCGTAAAACACACTAACGTCGTCATATTTAATATTTATTTATTTGTTTAGAAACCAGTTAAAATGCAATAAGGTTACAAAAATATGACTACAAGGAATAAAGCAATTTTTTGAACTTCATATTTCATGCGGTAAAATACACACGTTTGAAGCAACTATTTTTCCAAACAGGTGATTTAACAGCTGTATCTATGGCCTATGCTGTTCAGATTTTTTATGGCAAATTTGATAGTAGACTGCCTCGATGGCGTAGTTGTATTACGGTACGACTGCAAAGCTGAGGTCTCGGGTTCGATCCCCGGGTCGGGAAAAGTGATATTGGCTTTTTCTATTCAGTATCAGCCCGGAGTCTGGAATTTGTGCCCGATATGGCGATAAGCTCGCCCCCTATCACATCATGGGACGGAATACGAACGGCGAAAAGTGGGTGCACTAGTTGCACTTCTGCCTACCCCTGCGGGGATAATACGCGTGAGAGTGTGTGTGTGTGTGTTTGATAGTAGAGTCCAAATTACTTGTCGGTATTTCGAATTTCGATGTAAGTAATTGACTCATTGAATATCGTAGATCAGTCGCTGTATTGATTTCACAAAAGTTACACACAGCTCCCTTTAACAAATACTATAGTGTGCCTAAAATCATAAACTATCCAGCGTAATACGGGAAGATTTATATTATAATAGTACCATAAAATAAACGGTAAACAAAAAGTATAATGTAGATAACGTCGCGAAGTGTGCGGTATAGTGATTGATAAGTTTGCATTGATTGCGGTGCAAGGTCAAGAGCTTGTTACTCGACGGTGCGCTGGCGCCGGTGGAGAGTACCAACTTATACGATTAGGATGTTTCGGATATTTATATGCACTCACACACTCACGCCTTTTGTTCTGGAAGGGTAGGCAGAGGAACAAACTAGTGCACCCACTTTTCGCCGTGCGTATTCTGATATTTGATAGGGGACGAGCCTATCGCCATATTTATATAATCGTCATTATATATTTTTTTATTGCATTGAACGACGAGACGAGCATGCCGTTCGCCCGATGGTAAGCGATAAGACCACCCATAAACAGTAGCAACACCATGCAGCACCTTGAGTTACAAAGTATAACTGTGTGGCATTTCACTACGCTCGTCATCCTGAGACATAAAGTGTTAAGTCTCACTATGTCCTGTAGTTACACTGGCTACAATGTCCTTCAAACCGAAACACAACAGTGCATGCACACTGCTGCTTGGCGGCAGAAATAGACATTGCGATGGTACCCACCCAGACGGACTCTCCCATATGATTGACCTACCACCATATACATATATACATAGCATCACGCCCTTGCAGGGGTGGACAGAGGTGTAACACACCCGCATTTCACCGGCAATGTTAGATCCCATAGCAGTCAACAATAGATTACTGCTGCTGCCTACTGAGCGACAGAAATTGGCAATATACACATCTTAGTACGTACAAAGACAGACACTCGCAGAGGTCTACCACCAAGTGTACTATTCATATTTAGGATATAATGCCCCACAGCACAAATTGACTATCAAAATAGACGAACTCGCGTTATCAGACGATTATTTATCAACCACGAGCCACAGATTGCATTACTATGAATTAATATTTGTTAGGAGCGTAAAATTTTATCAACTTATTGCGGTCACTAAACTCAGCGTATCAACGTCTAGGCGCCTGCCTGTATTATGTGCTATAAACATATTACAATCGTTAGGAAATATGGAGACGTTTTATTACCTCTTTTAATAATCTATGGGCATAGTTAGCAGATGCCATGCAGGGCATTCTTATGACTATTCCTAGGGAAGTCTATTTGTTCTTATTAGTTACATTTTTTATTATTAACCTTTTTTTTTGCTGCTTCGGTGGCGTAGTTGTATTACGGTACGACTGCAATGCTGAGGTCTCGGGTTCGATTCCCGGGTCGGGCAAAGTGATATTGGGTTTTTCTATTCAGTATCAGCACGGAGTCTGGAATTTGTGCCGGATATGGCGATAGGCTTGCACCCTATTACATCATGGGACAGAATACGCACGGCGATAAGTAGGTGCTTTAGTTGCACCACTGCCTAATCTTTAGGGTATAACAGGCGTGTGTGTTTGTGTGTGTGTAGTCACCTTTTATGTCAGGTGGTGTGCACCTGCTTTAGATATTGTTCTGAGGTGTGATCCATGTTTTTTTTATTCAGGCACGGCAAAGTTATCCTACTGCACCTGATGGTAAGTAGAACAGGGTTTAAAGTTGACTGATGAAAGAAGATAATCCCTCGCCGGTCGACAGTCGACACTATATGCCTGTTCAAAATCGGGTATGCACAGACTGATCCCGGCACGCGACACACTTATGTGGGCTTCTATGGTAGGTTTTAGATCTTGTGTATGGTGGTCGCTATTCGAGCGAATACAATTACCTTACCACCAGCGTAGTTTCCTATGCTCCATTCCCCAGGACTGAGTCGTCGTAACTCATCTTCCTGACGCCTTATTCCCAAGTAGCTGATCAGTATTCCAGACGTAGTTAAAGTATAGCATGCACAGTATATAAGCGGCGATAGTCTAGTTGGGAGTGGAACGGACTGCCGAGACGAATGTTCGCAGGTTCAAAACCCAAGAGCACAAACCTCTGAATTTTCTAAAAAGTTATGAGTGTATTCTTTGTGAATTATCGCTCGCTTTAACGATGAAGGAAAAAATCGTGAGGAAACCTGCATATCTGAGAAGTTCTGTATAGGAATTTCGAATGTATGTGAAGTCTGCCAACCCGCACTAGGCCAGCGTGGTGGACTAAGGTCTTAACCCTCTCAGTTGTAGAGGAGGCCCGTGCTCAGCAGTGGGCAGTACATAATACAGGACTGGTATGGTATGGTACACACAGTATATTAAAACCTTTTATCCCATTGCTAAATAGCAGAAAACAGCAATAGTTATTGCATTTCACACTAAATGACAGCTGCCTTCAGAATGGCGTCCGTACAAATGGCATCGTGACGAGAATGGAAATAGCAAACACGTTGGAAAATAACCCGCGGCTTACAAAGGGCATGGCTGCATAAAGGAATCTATTGTATAGGAGTTCTGGGTCTGTTACTCAATTATTTGTGAGAACTTGACGTTTGGCGCTGAATTTATAAATATTATTTGCTTTTGAGTGAAAAGAAATTTTATTTAATCGTGAATTTATTGTTCGCAATTGGCATATACGGGCAGTGATCAATAACATCTTATTTAAATTACGGTTGAATTGACTAATTTAAAATCATCTGTAAAGATTGACGACTATAATAACAAATATCTGCAGTAATTCAGCATAACCATATTGTGTGCAAAATCACCTGCTCCCATTTCAATGAATGGCCCAAAGAACAAGCGCCACTTAACACCAATTAAACTTCTTCAAAAGCAACTGTAAAGAATTCGGCTAGCAGAGATTGGACATTTGATCCGTGCGCTATATACTACTTTAAAAACAATAGATCGCAGATAAAACCAATTAGCCTAACTGCAATGGAAACTGGAGCGATCTTATGAAACTGCTTTGAATAACTCGATGGCCGATTAATTATTACACCGACGTGTATCATTTAAAATTCTAATAATATTCTAAACGCAAAAGTTTGTAAGTATGGATGTTTGTTGCTCTCTCACGCAAAAACTACTGAAAATATAAAGCGAGACTTTTATCCCGAAAAAACGCTTTAACGCGGGCGGAGCCGCGGGCAAAAGCTAGTATTATTATATTTATGGGTTTGAGTGCCTTCTTAATTAATCTAAACCTGGTTTAATTTTGTTTAAAAAGTTAACACGGATTTAAGGCTTGTTCCGATTGAAGCGATACGACGCGACGTAACTTTTTCTATTTTTATTTATTTATTTTTGTCTACCACGCCAGCGAATATCTAAAAAGGGCTCAACGTAAACTAGGAAATTAACTAATAAGTACTGGAAAACTTGTGTTCTATTTTTTTTATCAAAGATACATCATATCCAGAACGATCTTATTTTTGGCAGATCTTTCAGCTACAATCATTCTGACCCACATGACTGATTACAATAAATACGTGTCCGCCCACATTCAACGCAATCATTTCTGTCGCCAGGTAAATAGAATCATTTTACACGGAGATCATTGAACTGAAAGTGCCAATGACGTAACACGGACGAACTCATAAAACAGTTACGTTTGTAATAGGCCTTTTTATTTTTAACATAAAAAGCGTTGGCAAGCCATTTTGTGATTTGACGCACTTCAACCGCGAATGGATGTGTGAATATGAGTGATATCATACAGTTCTATTTTGAAAACACCAAAGCTTATAAATAAGGTAATCAATGTGTCTGAATTTAATCTTTTACTGACGAGTGAGTAAATAGGTCATCAAATGATAAATTATTACTAATCCCCATGTAAGGAATAAGGATACTATGCCAGTGGAACGATTTTTTTATGGCATTGAATGATGAGACGATTATGCCGTTCGCCCGATAGTAAGCAATACGACCGCCCATAAACAGTAGCAACACCATACAGCACCTTGAGTGTTTAGAACTTTGTTAAAAAAGGGGCATTGGGTTGGGCAAGATTTATTACTTGCTCAAGGAGCAACAAATGCGATGTTTAGAGGATCAGGCAAAAATGTTGAATGATAACATTGATTGCTAGTTTGTTTATAATGTTTTGAGCGACGTCTGTAACCTACGACACAGGGGTGAGTCTTAATGTGGGGTTATTAGTGTAAAGCGTGATTATTGCTTATTTATCACCGTTTAGTAGATAGCACGTACCTTTATCAAGTCGCTTTATCAACATATTAACCCTATAAAACCTAACAACCGTTAACGCAACTTTTGCGGACGTAACAAGCAAGGTCCGGGCGCGGCGGTCACACATTTAAGCACCGAGTGCGTTATGAAAAATGGTTTTATGAAACCTAATTGATTTTTTAACTGATGACCATTTTATAAACGGCAGGATGCGATTTGAACATTATATGAATTTTTATATAATGTTTGTAAAAAAAAATATATAATGTTCAAATCGCATCCTGCCGATTGCAAAGAAATATTTTGCATAATTTATCCAATGTTATCACAAACTTTGGCACCTCTGTTATGTGAAAATAGAAATGTCAAACCACTCCTGCACTCAAGTAGGCGTGAATTACGAAAAAGAAAACAAATGACAAACGTTGCTAATCGCTCACATTTACCGAGACAAACTTTAAACATACATACAAATCTCGCAAGGGTTACGCAACGGTGTGACAGGTGGCCACTACGGATAGGTCACCGTATGCGCTTCTGTTCTTTTGTTTATACTTCGCAATATAGACTGACAGGTCCATTGCATCAGTCTGGACCGAGATTATAAAAAATACTAATAAAGGAGAAAAATATGTAAGAACTGTTGATTTTCTAACAATTAAAATAGATCCCTAAGCCAAATTGACGACCACTGGAACGTAGCAGGAAGGCTTAAATGCACGAATTATTTTCTACTAAAATTCTATGATATATGGCTCAGAATATATAAAAAAATAATATTATAAGTGGTGTTTATTTTTAATTTTGAATTGATTACTTTGATCATATTGTAAATATAAACCTATACACAAGAATTAATGCTCCCTATCGAGTTGCCTATATGAGTTTGACGGAGCATTATTTAATGGCAAAACGTTTGCAAAATAAATCTAGGGTACATTTACCTAAAAGAACTCTTGGGTCAGTAAAACCGCAGGCAGTAACCATATAATTTCATACACTACTGAAGATAATAATTGAGTCTCGTCAAATAACTGATTACGCAACGGTGTGACAGGTGTACAGAATCCGCCATGACACCTCACAGCAGCGATTCCTCCTTTTGTCTGTGATTAGACGCGCAGGCTGAGAGGCTGCGGATGCTGCGTGCCAGAGATTACTTAAAGTACCTCCGCTCCTAATGAGGAGTCATTGTTTATAGTTAGTGTATAATTACATGTATTTATATTAGGGTGTATAACATCAGACGAGTGACATTTTACTGGTGGTAGGTCTGTCATATGTTAGTCCGTCTGGGTGGGTACCACTGCAATGTCTATTTCTACCACCAAGCAGCAGTGTGCATAGACTGTTGTGTTTTGGTTTGAAGGACATTGTAGCCAGTATAACTACTGGACATAATGAGACTTAACATCTTATGTCTCAGGATGACGAGCGCAGTGGAATGCCACACAGTACTTTGTAACTCAAGGTGCTGGATGGTGTTGCTACTGTTTATGGGTGGTCGTGTCGCTTACCATCAGGCGAACGGCAAGCTCGTCTCGTCATTCAATGCCATAAAAAAAATGACATGCTCGTCTGGTCAAACTGGCGTACAAAAAATAAAGAATTTTCAACCCACCTCTGAGATTGTATCATACTTCAATTAAGGATATACAAGGTGGAGTGGATGGAAGAGCACCGGCACCTCTTACCGAATCGATCGTTTGAATATCAAATATCTAGCATTCTTGGTAAAGGCTAAGTCAAAAGTACCCTGAACTGCTAGGAATACATGATAAGATTGATGAAAAGGGGGAAGCGAAAAGTGTGCTAAAATTGAGAAAAGTGGCATTCCTGCCCTGTGGAATAGAGCCATGAAAACATGTATGTTTAATTACTTTCTTTGCTAACCAAAGATTAACCTCTCACAAACACACAATACAAAAGTCACCCATTTAATATAATCATAAGCTAATAGTACATTTTTCATAGTTTAAAAATCGTATAACATTCCGATGATGAAATTATGGCGTAGGCTTTAATCCGAGAAGCCGACACCCACACTACGGATCTAAAAAGCAGGAAAAAAACAAGCTTACATGATAAAAATGTATGGATATGTTAGTTTTTGGTATCTGCAGTGGAAGCCCATTACCTTTTTCTTCCAAACTTCTTTTTCTTTCAAAGGAAATAAAAACAATGTGTGTTGTTTTAACGCCTTTATCCTCGAAGGGGTAGGCAGAAATTACTTTTTTCCACTTCCTATTCAAAGATCTATGATACATCTACGATTATTTTTGCATTGCAGGCACTGGGTGCTCAACGGCAGTGGTGCCTTAAGCCTTCTTTACTTAAATATCTCAATAGTAAATATATAAATGTAGTAATTCTTACCGTTGTACAGTCAGCCACAAGAGTAGCTGAATAAATTAAAAAACTTCAAAACGCTTCTGCACGTTCGCTCCAGTCGAAATATAATTTTTTGTTTATCTTAAATAAAGTTAACCTTGTGAAGTTTATTTTAGTGAAGAAAAAAAAATTGTTGATACTGACGCAAAAGTTTAAACGCGATTTGAAATTTTGAATTTGTTCCGTTACTTATGTGGCTGACTGTACCAATGTTCGTGAACTGTTTTATTTGTTTGTCAGAAGTTAACATTTAAATATTTATTTGTTATATGAACGGATTTTAAATTTTTATACACAGGCCAAGTTCTTAGATTATATGCTACTTTGTCCCGTAAAAGAAAACAGTAAAGATTTGTATTCAGAAAATAATTTACAAACACGAGATAATAAAACCTAGTGTTTAATGATTAATCATCAGTATAGAGTGATTACAATCTCTCAACGCCTTTCATAAACTATACAAAGCCGTCGCCCTATCAGAGAAAACAATCGCAGACAAATTCCATTTTCGTCAAATGCAAAATGGACTAAAATTAGACATAAGGCGAGACTCACAGGAGCCTAACTATGCCAAGGACAGAGGCCTATTACTCAAGGTTACGAAGCTAGAAACATCTAAGGTGAGGCAATGCGCATGATTGGGCAAAACAGGCGTTATTTTTAAGTATTATACAAGGTTGTGACGTCATCTACGATAAGCGACCGTATTATACATAATATTTTGCGTGTAATAATCATATAATCTATGTTGTTAATTATTATGCAAATAAGGATGAATGACTTGAGGATTTTGTTACTTTTAGTGTAGTGTTTTCATTGTAGAGTTTTGATAAGAATTCATAACTGTCTGCCAAACAAATTAACAAATCTAAATTTTTGGTCATTGATCAATCTTTGAATTATCAAAACAGAGCCTCCAAGGCGCAATTCGCGATAAGACGGCGACGTAAATAGACATGAGAGGCCAACATACACGAGTGCACTAACTGCATCGAAACAATATATCGGAAATGAAAGATGTCGCCCCCTATCACATCGTGGGACGGAATACGCACGGCGGAATGTGGGTGCACTAATTGCGCCTCTGTCTACCCCTTCGGCGATAAAAGGCGTGAGTGTGCATGGAAGATGTAGGATCGAAAGACCGTAGTATTTCCAGGTACCGACAGTCAGAAGTGTATGGTCGACCACCTTAAGGTTTTAATAAGTCGCTTGCGCCTCGTCTGTCAGTAACATGCAACTTACAACTAAAGGAGACGTTAAGAGTTATCTGTTGTTTATTTTGTACATCTCCAAAGTTATAGCTACTGCTTGTTAAAATATGAGAAATGGGTTTTTTATCTTAAGTAAGTGTACTAGCACCAAATTGGGCGATTGTACCTGCGGAACAAGACTTTATACCTTAGAATGGGTTCATGATTCAGGACTACATGTGAGACAGAGCAGTGCAACAATCATTTGAATATAGCAATACGCGACGATAAAACAAAATAAGGTTCCCTTGCCAAGAACTTATATCATTTCAAATAAATTTGGGCCATATTACCCCTCAAACGCGCTGCATTTCGGGAATAATAAAGCAATAAGAGGTAATAAATCTAATAAAACAGACACATCTACGCTTTTGAAGACACGCGATACGGACATAATGAAACTTTGCGTGTCAGCAGACTGCGCGCTTACAGTAATCATTCTTATATTCAACTGAGAAATATTTTAAACAACCCCCAAATAAGGGCCTGGATATGAGAGATCTTATAACCAAATAAGTCCAGCAAAGAAAAGACGGGAGATATTCAGAAGTCCGAAAGTGCATTCATGATTCTTGAATCGTGAGTGGTTTATGGACAGTGGTCTTACCATCTGGTGACCTGCCTCGTTTACTTATGCAATAAAACGGCATAACTCCGGCGTCGGTTGTGGCAAGTGTCAGATTGTTCAAGTATTTGTATACACCATGAGATCATTACTACCTGTCACATTTCTGGCGATGAGCAAGTCTCTTATAGATTATTTACCAGTCTAGCGAGGTGAACGTCTCTCTTTGGCCGATTATACTTGGATCACCCGCACCAAGTCCAATGTCACTGCCATACCAAAAAATACTCAATACAGAATGCACGTAAACCAAGAGACTACACGAGGTCGATTCATTATCGAACTAAGAGATTACGTCACCACCCTTTGAGATGTCATTTGTGATTAACATCACGCGCGTGCTGCAGTGAGGTGCATAGACATGGTGTTTAATTGAAACGTATTATTAACGAGCCATTGTCGCGCCGCGTTGTATTCGTGATAATACATTTTCTAGGTATTTGCACCTGTTAGACGTGAAGGAAAAACGGTTTGTGCTTTGTTAGGTATCGATTGTTAAATATAAGACGTATTTTATAGCAGATTAGCTAAACTTGTCACAGCATTAATATACAGGGTGAATTTTTCAAGTGGGCGTGGATGGCCATATTTGAAACTATGAAGAATAGCGAAAAAATAAGAGTCTGGGGGCTGATTTTGATGAAAACTAAAACTGTAGCATTGGATTTTTTCAAAAATAAATATTCCTAGCCAGAAATCGTAGTCGTGCTTTGGCAAAAAAAGAACATTATGTATCAATACACCATTGGATAATGTCGTTAATAAGAAACAAATCTTGGGAAGTAAGATGAAATATGGTAAACTAGAGGAATTTTAATTTTCTTCTGTCACTTTCTCAACGGTCAAGAGATAGAATATCGCCATCTACGCCCACTACAAAAATACACCCGGTATACAGTACTGGAGGAATTATTACCTCGATTTTCTTTATATGAGACTACTGAACCACTTTGCTAGAGTTAGCACATTGATCAAATTCCAGACCATCTAACTAAACTAGAGTCACTGATAAAGCTGCTCATCATTCCAGTGTTCACTATCAGACAGTACCACCATGATAGAGTCCATTCAAGTATTCAAACCCACTTACAGGAGGGGATCGAAAGCAGAACAATTCATGTCGATTATCCGTGCAGACAGTTATTTAATACCCACTGTTAAGCCGGCTTATACCTACTGCAATCAAACTTAACTACTGATTAGCTCTACCAAATATTACGCGGCCTCTACAAGAATAGTAGGTGAAGGTAGATTAAGGAGGTTTGGATATGAATTGAGAAATTTTTAATGAACAAATTCACGCCTTTTATTTTAAAAAATCACCATTGTGCCACCATTATTTCTTCAAATACAAGTTTAAAAATACGCTGCCTACGCATGTTATTACGTCATTGTACAACATTTTCACAACCAACAACGGTTGCAATGCAAACAAGTCTAACGCCACGGAGAACAAACAAAGACTATTGCAGTAGGTCTTTGGGTCAAATATTTACATTAATTATCATTGAACGGTTTCAGCATCTTACTTGTATCCTAGAATCTAAGGCTGGGTAAACACAGCGCAGAGTTTACTGTGCACAGCTTTGCGCAGACTTACGGCCGATTTTTTAAACAGTACCTTTGGATTAACAGCAAAAATTGACCAATCAAAATAAATTTTGTTGGATATGCTTAATACTTACAGATGACTTATTTGATCGGTTTATTATTAACACTGATGCGGCGCGAAGTTAAAGATTCGAATCGATTAACGTCCCGCAGTCCGGTCAGTTTTATGTCAATAAACATTTTAAAATTGATTCGTATTGAAATTGCTTAAAGTCTAAAGCTACCAGCATATCATTTAATTTTATTGTATTCGCTATACAGGAGGTGACAAACTCAATTCCGCATATCCGAACTTAAAATATACGATAAAATAAACGTATACATCCTCTTTAAAATTAAATTATTTTTTGATTTGATTGTTTATTTGTGATTTTTAAACTAAAGAAAGTTTCCAGAGTTTTTATCGTTTACGAAAACATAAACACGTATTTTATGTTTCGTTATCTGTTTGTTTATAAAGTTCAAAAACAGAAATGGCTAGACCGATTTGGATAGGACTTTCATTGACAAGTGGAGAACATTCTCTGGGATCGCGGGTGTTCAGTACAGGCTGTGATAATCATTTATCATGAAAAAAAAAATATTTTTTCGACCTTGAGCTATACAAAAATATTTATGAAATTGCATTTTTTTTCAAAATACAAACCATAATTCACTTAAATTAATAAATAACTTTATCAAAGCTACATAAATATGCAAATAACTTTATTATATCTATTCACAACCTCCTTGTTATGCCAAAGCACATAAATTAACAATCTTGAATTGAACACAAATAAATACTAAAACCAATGACAATTCAAATGTATTCAACCATTTACAACTTGCAAACAATGTTTTGTTATGAATAGCCACTTGTGTAATTGCGATTTCTTTTATCATGGATTTTAAGTTAACTTTGGGTATCGATAAATTCTTGTAAATAGGTCAGATTTATGCAGTATATTGTGGGCTCATCTTTGCCATGGAATAGAAAATAAAATAGTTCAAAAGATACAACTTTGACGATTCCATCAAGGTCTTACTTAAATATTGATGCTTATCACATTTCTAATGATAATAAAATTTATTGAAGTGGTTATAAAGTGGTTTATTGTTTGTAACACCAATATTCCTTAGTCCATTTAGCCTATAAAACTGGAGCTGAATACAAACCTGACTGCAACACGGACACTGGACTCATCTCCAGCCATGACTGCTTGTCTCCACCTGTGCATACAATTCAATGCTGTACAAAATGCAACCTTGTAATACATTTGATAACAATGATACATAAACAACACTGATAAAGATATTTTGGTTTTATTTGCACATGTGCAAATTATCTTTAAATTTCTGTATTAAAACTATTTACATTGTTGATTGACAGCTGATAATTAGAATACAAATCTTGCTGCAAACCTTGGAATAGAACATTGAAATTAAACTACTATAACAGATTTATCACGTTTTTTTATTTTATTTTTCTTTGATTAGAAGTAAATGTTTGTGTTGTCTATAATTGATACCTACTTAATACTGGTCTGAGCATTGTGAAAATGATTTATATTATTTGTGAACCACAATCCATCATTTAGATATTTTATTAGGGTATTAAGTCCAGGAATAGTTGTTTTAATGATAGATTTATTATTATTTTACTTCTATTACATATAAAACAATATTTTATTTAACACATGGACTGAATGAATATGGGTTTAAATTAATCATTTGAATATAAATTGTACATTTTCATAGAAAATATTAATACACAATTGACAGTAATATTAACAAACAATAAATTGAAAATATGTGCTTTTAATGTCATTATCAGAAATTCATCTTGATGGTCCATGCTGTATAGATGCATCAAGAATATATTTATGAGGTATAAACCATAGCAGAGGATTGGCCAATAAGATTAAAGATATAAGAAAATGGTAGCTAACAGCTAGCAATATACAAAAATATATTATCCTAATATAACCAATCTCTAAAAACTTTTTGCATCAACTTTAAATTTTTACCAAGAAAAGATATTGTTTCTTCTATTTAAATGTTCCTGAATGGAATAAAAAACGAGGTAAGTAGTAGATTCATTATCCACTGAGCTGCATTAATTAATTATCACTAAGATTCTGAGAAAAAATAATAAGGTTAAAGTGCAACAAACCAGCTGCAAAGTTCGTACACAAATGATGTATCAGCAATATTAAAATTTGAGAATACGAAAATTTGTCGTGGTAAGGTATCTACTACAAATTAATACTTTATGGATTGCAAATTTCCTATCATTATTGGTTTTTTAGATTTATCATTTAGTTCTTTATTATTTCTACTTCAAAACATAATTATCCACGATTCAAATACGATGAATGATAACATTGAAAAATACATCATATAAGTTTCTAAACAATCGCACTGTTTTTATCTTAGCTATAAAAATCTCGATTAAACTCAGCATTGTATTAATAGGTAAAAAAGAAAGTCAGCGCATTGCGGAAGAGTGCTGGCACCAGCTGGACGTGAAAATTTGACAGTAATAAGATAACGGCGTGTTATCAACAGCATGAAAATAAATGCACCCGTCTCACACAAATGTTAAATAATCGATACTACTTACTAAGGGCTCCGAATATTCCTGGTCCCTTAACACTAGATTACATTTCCCGTAGCGTCCCCGTCACTGAGACACGTTAGATCGACAAACACTCATATTTACGTAAAGCTTTTACCATTTTATCTATATTTTTGTGAATTTACGCTTTAATAGGTACTGAATTTAAATTTATTCGGATTTGATACTTTTTTCTGATTACAATGCACTGATTCATAAAAACAAACTAGCGCGTATTAATTGCGGTAATATTATTTTTCAATTAAAACGGCAATTAGACTGCGCGACGCCGCTTCCGAGCGACAGTGGCCATTCACAAAAATCCGTTTGACAACTGACTGACAAAACAACGATTGGTTGATGTCAGTTTGACAAGTATTGCGATATTGTTATACTTAAAAGTTTTACTTCAATGGTAGAATAATATTAGATATGTGGTAGAAATAATTAAACGTGTATTTTTTTTTGCATTAATTTATATTATATTCAGTTTAATTTATAATTTGGTCATTTATTTGCTAGAGCATATTTTTATGGGTTTTACATAGCTAGTAGCGCCATCTAGTCGTCCATTAAAAAAATGCAAGCATACTGACTAGAATATAGTTACAATTATTTTGTGTTGGAATTGATAGATGTCGCTACAAAACTATTTGAGTATATACAATTTGATTTAAAAGTAGTAATCGATAGATGGCAGGACTTTATAATAAAAAAATATAGTGACGTAGTAACAAAATTTTAATTACATAGTGCAATCATCGATATATTATTATGTACTACGCAACTGCCAACTGAAATGATATAACTTTGATATGGTCTTTTTTTTGTCCTAAAGGACAGAGTCTGATAGGGAAAAAAATGGTCTTTTTATTTATTTCCAATAAAATAATAATTCTGCTATAACAGGTTAAGAAGAACGAGTAAATAAATGTTCTTTGTCTGTTTTTTTTTCTCAAAATAATAAATAGCGGGTAAACCGGTGAATCCATTTAAATACTTAATAGATTCCAGTCTATGAATTGCCCAAACAGGCGTTGTGGTCGTCAAGTTGATCGTCAAGTGAGTCACTAGCATCAGTCTGCCAATATTCAAATTAAGTACACCATACATTTATCCGTAGAACCAAGATTGTGAGAACTTTTTTGCAAAGCGTTTTTTCCCATAGTCTGCATAATGGCATAATTATTTAAAACGGTTCTATTCTGATTTATATTTCTTAATGTCTCGGATTTTCTACGGTGAGATCAACGACATACAAACTGCTTTTATATTTCGTCTGAGTATGTATTACTTAAGTATCAATAAATGATAAATGAATTTACTGAGTCTCATGCCTCTGATAGTCAATATTAACAATCGATACTAATATTAAAAAGAGGAAAAGTTTGTGAGTTTTTTTATAGGTTTTTAGGGGCTAATCTTTTGAACTACTCAACCGATATTGAAAATTCTTTTACTACTTAATAGGAAGTGACATTACTCTTGAGTTCTATAGGCGACTTTTTAACCCGGGAAAATATAAAGTGGGACTTTTATCCCGGAAAATATTTTTTAAAAACAGCTAAACGGGTTTGGATGAAATTTGACACACGGGTAGGTCATGTCCTTGATTAACACAATTTTTTCCCGTTAATTTGCTCCCATGGGAAGTAATGGATATTTTTATGCCATTCTTTAAGTAGATGGCGCTGGCTTCGTACTGTGTTTTTGAGACTTTTGTAGCAGGAAAAACTTTTCACGCAGGCGAAGCCGCGAGCAACACCTAGTAGTCTATACCTAATTTTAATAAGGCTATTAGGGAGGATACCAGGAATCAGGACAATGCTAGTTCTAGGTCATCCAATAATGTCTGCGGACGAGCCCACCTTATTGTTATTCGAAGTTATAGGTAAACGTAAAATATTATTACAAGTGAAGTAGGCCGAGCTTGCGTTCGTAGGGCTTCGTCTGTCTGTTTATCTGACCTTTGTTTAGTGACCTTTAGAACTTATAGAAAACAATATAGAAAAATATAGCTAGACAGAAATTGTTGTCAAATATCTATTTTTATAGTGGATATCAAAATAGACCTGAAATGGTTGACATATGGAATCCTCTGGATTCAAGGACGAGTCACACTTAGCCGATTTTTGGCTTAAGCGTTGTCAAGCAATTACTGTGGTTTACCTTTGTAAGATTTATGAATCTATTCTACCTAAATATTTTTTGAAGTTATAATTCTTTTGGCGCTTTAGGGAAAAATGATGAGAGTAAATTTTTACAATGCGCGCGCACACCGTCACGAAAAACCGACACCCTGAAGTTAGTTATAGTCAACATTTTAGAAATTTGAACGTAGAATAAGGCGAATGATAATTTTTTTAAAAAGATTTTTATCTTGTTACGCCAAAGAAGTATAACTTCTAACGCGTGTACATAAGTACACACACAATTTTTTTTGTAATCTTTCAATGTTGATTTTGTTATATGCAAAAAGATAGCTCTAGTTATTACGGTCGGGATGTTTCATCCATGGTCAGGTAAAGTTAAGGTTCTTATGACACTGGTGAATAGCATGCAAATTTACAGCGAGGTAAGGCGCTGCGCGATCGTCTAGGGTAATAAGACCGTTAACTTTACTTGGCCACGGATGAAACAACAGGTGCTAAGTAATTTTGAATCATCAACACAATAGTAAGAGCTTTGATTAATTATATACCTAGATAGAGTGACGCGCTGAAATGAAACTAAAACAAACAGGCCAACTTTTCTTAAGCTAGTACTATGCGTGACATCACTGTCATACGCTATCGCTGCATCATTGTGCGTATCCTTGTGTGCGCGCATAATGATACCAGTTATTACATGGTTTAAATTAAAACGGGGAGAAAATTATATCCATGAAAAACAACAACAATTAATTCACTCGAACTCGTTTAGTGGGGAACAGTTCGCCTCCATTTTTTTCGAAGCGTTTGAAACGTTCAGTGTCTATCTAGGTATATAATTAATCAAAGGGTAAGAAGGTAAAATAAAACTTTTTAATTCCCAAAATAATTTTCAATAGAGTGAAGTATAAAAAAGGTCACTACATGATAATCTTACTCTTACTAATATTATAAATGCAATGTTTGTTAGAAGTAAACTTAGTAACTGTTAAACGGATTTGGATGAAATTTGGTACACGGATAGACCTTTTCCTAGATTTACATATAAGCTTTTAATTTCAATAATTTACTCCAGTGGGAAATAATTAAATTGTTGATCTGATTTTTCAAATCGATGACACTGGCGTCGTATAGATGGCGCTATAGTAATTTAGATTTTTCTAACTGGAGAAGCTTTTCACGCCGGCAAGCCGCCATTAGCGTAGTTAGAGTCATTTCCTAGGAGGGGAGGTGCAGTGTTCTAGACTTAAAATAAATAACTTCTATGTGCTTGCGATATGAAAATTTTGTTCGTTTAAAAAAGTTATAAGCTAAATTTTACAGATTTTCAGGTTATTCTGAGCTATCGGAGAAATATGAAAGTTTATATTAGCGTAAGATCGAAGCACCAGTTACGGGAAGCCATATAAACTCTAAACAACAACGTAGTAAGTTTAGCTTATAACTTAAACAATCTATTTCAAAAAGCCAAAATATTTTATTTCTTAACTAGCATTTGCTCGCGTCATCGCCCACGTGAAATAATTTTTCGTATTAAAAGTCGCTTATACTCCTTTTCCCGGACTTAGCCCGTAAAAGATCGGGCCATTGTGCGTGACGTGCATGCCAGCTATGGGACCACCCAGCCTAACAGCGACCAGAAGTGAAGGGTCTTCCTGGTTTCCCCACAGGCTTCTCGGAGTGACCCCGGTGAATCGAGTATTTCTGCCCGTTGAGCAGCTATACCTTCGCATTCCAGGATGATATGGGCAGCTGTTTCGTTGGCCAACAGACACCCCCTACATAGGGGGCTGTCGGTCACACCTAAAAAATGCAAATGTTTGTTTAATGGGCAATGGTCAGTAATAGTACCTACAACTATGCGAAGTGATGCCCTGTCCAAAGATAGAAGGCGATATTTCAGACGTGGATCCGGGTGTGGCACTGCTTCCCGGGATTGTCTACATGTACTGATACTCGCCCATTGAACCGCGTGTTGTTTTTGTGTTCTGTGTAGCAGCCATGTTCTCAGCTGGTTAAAGGCCAGCGGCATTATTGGATTAGGACCCATCAATACCTGGTCTGATCTTTTTTTAGCCAGCTCATCAGCTGCGTCGTTTCTTAGAGAGCCACTGTGCCCTTTTATCCACTGTAGGGTAACTGAGTTGGTTTTTCCTATACCCTCCAGTGCCTAGTGTTACTCTAGTATGAGCCCTGACTGAATAGTCTTGCTGTCAAGGGATCGTAATATCGAAGCGCTATTGGAGTATTATAGAGCTATATAAATATTTAAATACTTTATGAATTTTAAAAATGTAATATTAAGTCCAGATTACCTTTAATCCAAAGTAAGGTACTATATCACTTGTTTCCCAGCCGGTTAAGAAATGCAAAAAGTGACAGTAAGTAAGATTAATTAAATAAAGTAAACACTGCATCATAAAGATAAGGAGAGACGAGACTTGCACAGTCATTATGGCTTAATCCGGCCTGACCATGCATTAAGGTAGAGTTTCTTAGTGCTGCCGTCATATCGTCCAATAGCGTTGATCGGTTTAATAAAACTTCATTGAGAACATACGGGGAGGAAAGAACATTTTCCCGTCTCTTTAAAAATATTTATGCGCGTTTTTGGGAGCGCTACGATACGGTTATTTTAGGAAGTCAAAGTTTTCTTACATTGACTTTAATTTAGTCTATTATAACGGGCTTATAATAAAGGTTTTTATGACAATTCACGCAGAAGAAATTCTTAACATGCTCTCTACTTTAATATTAAATTTAGAGCAATTAGACGGTTTTAATTTGGACATAGCTCAGAGACTGCTTAAATAGTAAAATTATAAAACCTTTGAATGCCAGGTATATTTTTAATTAAAGGAACATTTACAGGAAGCGTCATATACTATCAATGCCTAGAAATATTGAAGGTAGAGACAAGTTTTCAATGGCATCCGTGCGTAAATCACTCTATGAATGGCACAAACGTTGAACGCGGGCTTTAAAGCGAAATGCGGACGCTTTGAATAACTGTTTTCATAAAAGAGTACGTTGTTAGTACATACATATATTTGTAAACCATGTTGTTGAATACATTTTATAACATTCACAGTTAGACTATAATCCGTTTTATTAACGGCAGTGTAATCAGAATCACTGCTGTATTTAGAATCAATTTACTTACCTATACCTATACTTAATGTAAGGCCATCCACGAAGACGCGCGCCACCACTTTTGAATGGGGGTGTCGCGGGGTAAGGGGACTGATCCAAGCGTCAGTCGCGAGCCTTCATTGTAGGCAACGATTAGGGAAAGTAGCGGGGTGCGTCATCGTGGATGGCATATTATCTATATACTTATAATAAAAAATACGACGAATTGTATAACCTCCCCCTTTTTGAAGTGGGTTAAACAAGAAACTTTACAGTGCAATAGATTTTTGTGCTCGGAGATGTACTGAGCAATAAATACGTCATTTTCACCTGCATCAACTTACCACACTACGCGGCGGCTAACGTTCGCCATATTTGTATTCCACCTAGCATCAATCTCCTAAGATTAAGCAAACAATCTCTTATTTATTAATCAAACAGCCTCATATTATACGCTGCAAAAAAAAACATTCCGTTTCTTGGCATTGCGATAGAAATAGATCGTGTTAATTCCATTCTTTTTCTTTACAATCTCTGTAATTAATCCCATACGAATAGAGACCACCGTATTCTATAGTTATATCAACTGAATACTGTCCGTTGTTATATATCTATACAGGGAAGCTCTTACGATCCGGAGACACCATACAAAAGCCTTAGGTCCATTCAGCGGCAAACTCAATTGCCAATTTACAATAGATTCCTGGCATGAATATCGGACTGTTGCTCGGAGAACTTTGTTAAGTTTCCCATTTGGTTGTAATATGGTTTTATTGCTAGAATATTGGCAGTTGGTACAAAATATAAACAATTTATTTTAAATTAACAGAACGCACACTTTAGTTGTATAAAGATGGGTAAAGGAGCAAGGTGGTCCATGGGATAAAGGATATCCATGGCGTAATATTAGTATTTTTAATAACTGTGATCTAAATTTCAAAATATATTTTTCCAAAATGGGTCATCATCATCATCAGCTACATGTATTCCACTGCATCATATAGGCCTCCTTTAGAATTTTATAGACGGACCTGTCAAAATGAGTTATTTAAGTGAAAATTTTAGTTCGTAAAATACCTATGATTGTTCCTTTTCAATATTGTATGGCCACTATACTTATAAGATCGCCACATAAATGATCATTATGCTTATGATTAATATCATCAATGTACTTACGTATGCTTATCATTACCTACCTGCTATTTACTGGTGGTAGGTCTCTCATATGTGAGAGTCCGTCTGGGTGGGTACCACCGCAACGTCTATTTCTACCGCCAAGCAGCAGTGTGCATGCACTGTTGTGATTTGGTTTGAAGGACATTGTAGCCAGTATAACTACTGGACATAATGAGACTTAACATCTTATGTTTCAGGATGACGAGCGCAGTGGAATGCCACACAGTACTTTGTAAGTCAAGGTGCTGGATAGTGTTGCTACTGTTTATGGGTGGTCGCATCGCTTACCATCAGATGAACGGCATGCTCGTCACGTAATTCAATGCAATAAAAAAAAATTAAGACTTCTTTTTTCTTTTGTCGCGGGGAAATAACGCGTTATCGCTACCACCACTGGGGGGTGAGTGGAACGGTTATGTTGGTTTCACACAGTCTCATAGCCCAATGTCGACACTTGGGAGTATAGCATCATTCAAGCGAGCATTGGACCGAGTCCCTAACACTATGTACACCCTACACCGGCATACCAACCAAAACCCGCGGTGGCCGCCTGCTAACAAGTGTAACCATAACAACAAAATACATACGTACATAGCATCACTATGTTAGGTCCCATGTAATAGGGAGCGGGCCAATTGAGTTTTATCACATTTCCAGACCCCGGGCTGATAATGAGTAGAAAATCCCAATACTGCTCGAGTCGGAATTCGAGTCCAAAACCTCGACGCGATAGTCGTACCGCGCACGTAATACAATTATGCCACCGAGGCAGTCAGTAACAGAATACAAAATATAGTAGGTTATAACGTTATACAACGAATCTAACGGCCGGTCTCAATAACAACAGATAACAAACAGTTAAAATTCTTACTTTTGGTGGTTATCTGTGTTTCTAAAAACTAAGATAAGAATTAATATTGAAACAGCAGTAAGAGTTAGCGTAACTTTTACTGTCGAGTTAGATATCAAACTCCAGTTAAATGTTAGTAAGTTATTGAGATCGGCCGTAAGAAGGTCGTTAGCATACGCCAGTTAAAGCTAGCGAGCTCGGCTGTTGATAAGGCAACAAAACGCGCCGGCTGTCACCGCCACCCTACTCTCCATTTGTCACGCTTTTACTAAATCAACATGCTACTATGTGTTCTACGTAGCACGTCCTACGTGGCTTTTGTGAATGAAAATAAAGATAAGATCAGAAGGTAAGGTTTTTATAGATATGCCATGTTTCGAGTTGGATCCCTCCCTATGACGATGCGTAGTTCGTAAATTGAAATTGATTCTGATATCAAGGTGGTAGAAGCACGCTGTTGATATTCTGTCTACGTATGGAGCGGATCGATAGGGATAGTCCCTTTTTAGAACTTATATACTTAGATGCCTTACCCACAAGTTTGTAAGGAACCCTCAGTAGGTACGCGTGTCCAACTGGCACTTGTCCGCATTTTTTTTTATCGCGGAGTTACTGCGCCTTTTAACACTTCCGCCCAGCCTCAAGGAGGGGCGAATAGACGGTATTTTTAGGGACCATTGCCTCACAGAAGACTAGCGTTAAGTGGCAGTTTACTATTGCAATTCGTGCTAGTGATATTACCGGACACTGAAATGTAAAAGAGTTACCACCTGCCTCCCTTTCTTAACATTCTATTCTTTTCGCTTTAAGCCACCTTGCAGGTGGACGGCCGAAACTGCGCTTGCCAGTACGTGATCTCCACTCGAGAACATTTTGCCCCATCTGCCGTCAGTTCTTCGAACTTCACGTTTACCTAACTATAATATAAAAAAGCGCCATACCTAATCCCAGTTCCTTATCTGAAGTAGGTAGTTGGGTACCTAATGCTGACAATATTCAAAACGTATCATAAAATGTTCAAAAGCAAATGACACCATTTCTGCGTCTATCTACAAAAGTATCCAACTAAATTAACAAATGAAAAACGTGTTTAATCTGCTGGAATATATTTTAATGGATGAATGATTTAAGCAATACCACATTTAGTAGTGAAATAGGTTGCGGTGAAAATTGTATGAATTCCGCCGAGAATCGCGCTCGATATTAACTGGCTCGAATCAGCGCAGATACATTTACACTGATTAATTTCTGTTTATTTTATAAAGTAAAGGTGTATTCCAAATTCGCATCACAGTTTGTAGAGCACTGCGATTGCTATTTGGAAATATTTTAAAGAACTTATTTACTTATTAAAGACCAACAAAGTATTACATTTTTTTTATAGTCAATGACATTTATTGGGGTTGTGATTCACTAACCATATGATTCATTCGTTCATGAGCCCATTTTCATTAAAAAAAAAAAAATTGTCTTAGACCATTTCTATCCAAAATAGAGCATACCTACGTCTAACATTATGATCGCAACTTATATTTTGCTACCAAGCTACAACTCTATTTACTATTATAATAATAGTACTAAATTATTCACGGCATGCCAAGTCCCATTACAAATCAATTAAATCCACAAAACAACGCATTGTGCGATAGTACAAAATTAATTTATTACAAATCACGATCAATTTTATGAAAAGAAAATAAAGAACGTCGTAATTGAAAATCCCGTACACTGAAATTATGGTACGGTAAACAAAGATTTTAATTTTAACACTGGATCCGGGATCGTAGCCACAAACAAAAGCTAGTTCCAATAAGCACTAAGTTTACACATACCCGCATGCAGTGGGCAGTGGTGGCGAAGTTCCCAGGTCATACGTGGTAACTGGTAATAAAAGTGGCATTGCGCGGCCATTCGCCTCGACACGCGTTACCGCGCGCCGTGAGACCGACTCCTTACCCGATCAGGGACCGCAGTACTATCGACTACTGTGAGACGTAACATCATATTTTTGGAATATTCGAGATTTTGATACAATCGTTTCGTTGGTAGCGTACTTAAACTTGACATTGTAAGGTTTTTGCGTGGGGGTCGGCGTGCGATGATTAGGACGTGTAAATATTAAGGGACGTATCTACCTATGTGAGTAGTGTAGTGTTTCGACTGTAGGTATTGATATGAGTGTAAAAATATTTTAGACGTTTAGAGTTACACAGGCCTATAGGCAGCTACTAATATAGAGTCGAAATATTCAGTCAGTTGCAAAAACTTTACAATTAAGAATCAGATATGGGCCCCTATACCCTGCCCGAGTCCGTCCATGTCGCCGACACACATTTACTTATTGTTTAACCTGGCTTAACTATTGCATACGAGCTATTGTTTCACGCCGTGTGGTATAAGGGTTCAACGGAAGGGACCAAAGTGCAAAGTTATGCATTCGACTGTTGCTAGTTAGAGGGACAAACTATTGAGCCTTTTGAATAACATTAGAATAGGTAATCAGAATCGCATAAATAGCTTATTAGTAGCATAGGCTGGGAAGTCCTCAATTCGATTCTCGGAACGGGTAATATATGAGACTTTTCAGTTGACATGCCTTAAAATAAATTGGACTCGATACAATTATTTTTTGTTTTCGTTTTGGTGCAAGATGTGAGTACTACATTGTATTGTGAATCTAAGTGTACCACGACTGGAGTATATGTTTGGCGAGTCACTGTACCTAAATGCATAATATGTAAAATTTCATTTGGATGTAGAAATTATAAACCATATATTTCTATACTATGGTATTAAAATATGGGCAATAAGTGTGTTTCCAGCGAAATAATTCATACAAATATTATAAATATGAAAGTAGCTCTGTTACGCTTAAACGGTTAGACCACTGAACCGATTTCGACGAAATTTGGTACGGTGAACCCACGCTGAAGTCCTAAGAAAAGAGTAGCTTACAGCTATTTGTTCTCGAAATTTCTTACAGTTGTGAGCTAAAGTAAATTACTGATAAATTACGAAATGACGAGAATAATACAGACATTCATAGATAATAAAGCTGTGCATACAAAAGTCTCAACAAAGTTATATTGCAATACAAACTCATTGCACTTTACGTTGCAGTCTCACGCACTAAACACAGCTTGTCACTTTAAGTTTAGTTCCTTTATTCGAAACACGACATCCATGACCGTTGCTTTTCAAAATTACATGAATTACGTGTTGTTTGCGATCATTTAATTTTCCGAGGGTTTGTCTAACTTCGACTTTGGTCTTAGTGAAGGGACAGTAGCGTTCATCCTAAATAATATTAAATCTTGTGCTAATTATTTTAGTGTTGTTATTTCATTGTTGTTGCATATAAAAAGATTTAAATCTAAGGGTAAAAGGAATGAAAATACAGCAATACTATGATTTAAAAAATACACTAACTTTTTGTAAAACATAACTTATTTTTAGATATGCCTTAATGAAACATTATATTTGAGGGCTTTCAAAACAATTTGCTTTAAAAGAATTAGGTTAGACAGTTTTGAAAGTTTAGGACGAGCAAATTAATTTCCTTTGTCTAGAGTAACAAAAATATTCCTATATTATGAAAAACTCGTTTTTTTCTGTATTAAGTTGTTGTTGTTGTTGACTGCCTCGGTGGCGTAGTTGTATATACTTCTGTATTAAGTTGTTGTTACGACTGCAATGCTGAGGTCTCGGGTTCGATCCCCGGGTCGGGCAAAGTGATATCGGATTTTTCTATTCAGTATCAGCCCTAGTCTGGAATTTGTGCCCGATATGACGATAGGCTCGCCCCCTATCACATCATGGGACGGAATAAGAATGGCGAAAAGTGGGTGCATTAGTTGCGCCTGTGCCTACCCCTTCGTGGATAAAAGGCGTGAGTATGTGTGTGTGTGTGTGTATTAAGTTGTAACGCTTAGAAGGCAACGTTCATTGGTTTCTGTTTTTATATTAGAATAATAATCAATAAACATATTAATTATAATTAATCAAATATGGTGGAATGAGGATGCAATGTAGATATTACACATATCTATACTAATATATAAAGCTGAAGAGTTTGTTTGTTTGTTTGAACGCGCTAATCTCAGGAACTACTGGATCGATTTTGAAAATTCTTTCACTAATAGGAAGCTACATTACTACTGAGTGCTATAGGCTACTTTTATCCCGGAAAAACCTTTCCACGCGGGCGGAGCCGTGCGCAATGCTAGTATATAATAATTATAAGGACTAAACTGGGTTATATTTTAAATAATCATAAAGTTTGTGAAAAAAAATATTCACCAATGTGATTTACATTCAAATATCGAAGTTATTCTTTTTAATCCTAGTACGCAATGGTCACTTAAACTAATCAGCCTGTTATTATTTGAATGACAGCTATCGAAACTGGCTTTGTAAAATGTCCAAGTTTGGTAATTTGAGAACTTGATTATAATCGCAAAATTTATGATAATAAGATGCTCGGCAAAACAACTTGATAGATTCATAAATAACAACATTCTAACGATACGGTCAAAATCCGAGAAGGGTATTTCATAATTGAGAAAAATTGCAAATTAGCGTATTATTATTTACTGTTAACTTAATTTTACGAAATTTTCGAAATACAGATTTTAATTCAATACGTAATGAATTATTTATGTGACGATCTTGTTCCGTAGGTCAAGCCTAGCCTGCATAGGAATGCAAATCACGTTTCCTTAGAGATGCGTCGTAGTAGACAACTGTGGTATTTACAGCTGTCTAGCTTAGATCGGCATTCGGCAGAGAACATAACACCAATTGCAATCAACCCTGTATTATATACTGCTCACTGCTGAGCACGGGCTTCCTCTACTACTGAGAGGGGTTAGGCCTTAGTCCACCACGCGGGCCTAGTGCGGGTTGGCAGACTTCACATACCCACGAAATTCTTATGATTATTTTTCCGACCCAAATATCGACCAATAGAATTGCACCATTCGACGTCACGTGGTACAACCTACATGGTATTATACTGATAATTTTTTTTGAATATTTTCTCTGGTAGTTACTATATATTATGAAATTCTTATTTGTTGACTGTTCATTTCATCTCATGGTGCAATTCTATTGGCCGACATTTGGGACGGAAAAATAATCCCCCGAATACCACACGAGCTTCAAAATTATCTGGCATTTCCCTCAAGGTTCCCTGCAAACAAATAAAGTCGTCAAGTTTTTCAGGAAAAATCACTCGCGCTTCGCGCTCGTGATTTTTTAACCTGAAAACTCCTTCATTTGTTTGCAACGAACCTATCGGGAAATACCCGATAATTTTGAAGCTCTTGTGGTATTATAAGTGAAAATTCTCAGGTATGTAGGTTTCCTCACGATGTTTTCCTTCACCGTTAAAGCGAACGATAATTGATAAACAATAAACACATAACTTCGAAAAGTCAGAGGTGTGTGCCTTGGGTTTTGAACCTGCGAACTTTGTTTCGGCAAACCGTTCCATTCCCAACTAGGCTATCGTCCACAACGCAAACTAAATTATAATAAAAAAATCTTTCAAATACACATGGAAAAGTAATTAGACCGAACCTCATGGTGAAGTGCAGGGTAGATAATATCTACTCACCAACGTTGTGTCCATCACTGGTATAGGTATTTCACC
Organism: Sphinx pinastri; assembly: GCA_947568825.1. Lineage (NCBI taxonomy): Eukaryota > Metazoa > Arthropoda > Insecta > Lepidoptera > Sphingidae > Sphinx > Sphinx pinastri. The sequence goes on from OX387617.1 coordinate 3,844,019, forward strand.
GTACGGTAGGTCTCCAATCGAATCTATACATATAATAAAGCAATAGAACCGATGCGTCTGTACATTTAAAGAAATGTGATAAAAAAGAAAGGGGGCGACTAAAGAAGAGTAATGGAAAACAAATCAGCGATTTTTAGAATTCTTTTCTATCTTGTCAATTTTTCTGTTTGTTTGTACATAGCCAAAATTACTGAACGGATTTCGATGAAATTTGGCACACGGGTAGATCATGTCCTGGATTAACACATAGGCTAGATTTCTAGCCTATGTGTTAATTCTCCGGCGAAACATGACCTGCGGCATAGAATAACAACGCCAAGAATGATAGTTTCATATCAAATTAATTATCTTTCGCCTTATTCTACGTTCAAAATTCAAAACTAAAATGTTGACTATAGCTAACTTCAGGGTGAGCGATTTAGTGGGCAACTTCATTCTGTTAATTTTGTGTCACGGTGCGCGCGCATCGTAAAATTTCACTCTCATCAATTTTTCATAACGCGCCTAAAGAAGTATAACTTCAATAAAGCGGGACTTTTATGTCGGAAAATCTTTTTCACGCGGGCGGAGCCGCGAGCAAAAGCTAGTACAAAATATATTAATACCTTAGAGCATTTAACCAAATTAATACCCTCCAATCAGCAAACTACAAGATTTTCAGACACTTTGAAAGCTTGTTTGGTCTTAACAAAAAAGAAAAGATGGAAAAATTTAATTTAAAAATATTTAAAGCCGAAAAATCACAATATTCGTGTAAAATATTCACGTTGTGTCCATGTTCAGCAGTGTTCAGCTTGCGCGTCAATAAATGTGACTCATAAAAAAATGGACGGTTTTCTGCAGCACACGTGCAGTGTTGTACTTTTGACATTGTAACGGTTTAAAAATTATAATCTTATTTCGTTGAGACTCACGCTGTGTCAAAATCGATAATTTTTTTATCAAAATGTATGCCAATCCACATTGGAACGTTAATAATTAATACTCGCCTTTCCATTCAAACAAATAGATAAGAGATAATAAATGTTCTACCATTCTATTCTAGTTAATTCTCGTTCTATAATGTGAAAGGGTTTGGCGTTATTTTAATATATTCACACTAATTCCAATTCCAGACATAAGTCACGGCGTATATACGTACATGTAGATTCGAAAAAGTACCCAAAATGGGGATTAAAACGGATACTTACTCGGTTTCACCACCCCAGCCAGTTAATTACTTTTGCCTCAACGAGAATAATTAATTTTGGAAACCATTGTGCATTGTTGTTTCTTACGTAACGTCGTCCAAATGCTTTATCACGCATAGATCCCGCAATATGAAACCTTCAGTAGATCGTCAGATGGTGCATTATTAATATTTCGATTAGGGTTTAGCAAACACGTCTTAAAAACCATTATCGATTGTGTATCCTAGTAAAGAACCCCTTTCTTTGTGTCGCGCGCTTTATTACAGGAAGAAAATATTTTTCTTGGAAGGTATTTTGTTTCTATTTTTATTTATTTAGCCTCCAATTCTTTCTAGTATCGTGATAACAATCAAGTACTTGTGCAAGTACAAAATGTATTTACTATGTGACTCAACATTATGTTCAATATTTTTTTTTTAAATTTCTTATAAACTAAGTAGGTAATAGGTATACGGTCATTGGAATTTAATTCTTTTTTTTTGGAACGAACTTCCTTATTGCGCGTTGTGAAAGGGGGCTGGACGGAAAGTTGTCACGACACTTTTTGCTATTATCTTACTAATATGAACCTTAAATACAATGCGTAGAAGCTATAATTCTTGAAACGAGTATATTTGTATTTATTTTATTTATTAAAGTCATTAAAACCATTTCTTACTAATCTAAAATGAACCTTAAATACATTGCGTAGAAGCTATTTCCCCAGCGTTGGCACGGCACGAGTACAAAAGAATCGAACGTAACATTCTTTTTTCAAATTTTGTTGATTTATTCTACTTTGGTTACTGACATTTATCAATAACAAGACTAAACGTGCTTTGCTCGCGTTTAAAAATCTACTTTATGTGGTAAGCGTAAGATCGAATTTGTGTTTAGTCAATCAAAATTTGTGATAAAAATGCTATGCAATAGCTTTACCGCGGTAGTCTCCGAGTGCCACACGTATTTATTTGTTTTTTTCTCTAGAAACTTATGTATTGGAACGGAAATAGGAAAATATTTATATATTTATATATATACACACTCTGTTATATAAATAAAATTTTATTACAATTCCTTCACTAATTAATCGAAAGGAACTTCGTTCCATCCGGGTGTCCCTTGACACCTCTCATTGTTTTTTATTTATGGCAACAGCAACTACCTACGAAGTCTTAACTGCATAACTCTTACGTCGAGTTTTGGCGGGACATTGGAAGTGTCATGAGGTGCTCTTGTTTTAATTCATTATTTTGGTGATACTTAGTGTTATATTGCATAATTATGGTGGTATATTATCCAATATAGTTCTATTAAAGAGCTCAAATGAAGTGAATTGAAATAATTGTGCTAATCAAGTGTTTTTTTGTTGCCGCCAAAACTCTTCGATAAAGTCTTGGTAAGGTAGCCACTGCTTTACTTCGACATACTACAGATAATAAAAAAAGACAACCCAAACTTGACATTGGCAAAATGTGAACACAAGTGCCATAAAAAAAAAACACTCACGTCAATACTCTTACGTCAACTACTATTCCAAATTTGAATAGCTGTCATTAAATGCACGACTTTTAAAAATCGAACATCAACTTGCGTAAACACAAACCCAAAGAGGCTGAAAACTTTACCTTTAAACTTTGCAGATGCAAAGGCCGGATATTATCTGTATCACCATATCGCAACCGCCTACTTACAATGCAGCTATCGTGCCTAACACAATGACCTTACGTTCGATCTAATTCACAAGTCCCAGCGCCTGATAGCCCGCCTTGGCAAGGCTAACTTGTAATTTGCACGCGTGAGCTCAGGAAGGAAGCGGTGGGGTTGCAGAATAGTATTATACTGAACTGTGTACTTCGTGCATGCGATTGGTCTGTTTATATTGGATTGTAAATTAAGACTTGTTAGTTAGCAAAGAAGATAGTGCAAGTTAGAAAATCGTTGTTAGATCATTTATGCTACTCTACATACTTATGATTTTAATTTGGAAATATATTTAGCTTATTTCTCTTTTGTAAATGGCGAACAGATATTTAATGCAAATGATGCAAATTAATATGTATTCGGCGTCTAACTAGAGCACAGTAGAAAAAGAGGCACTAGATAAATTGCTTCGTTAGTTTGATCTCTGCAAAATTGAAATTCGCTTTCATCTCAATATTGCCAATTATAAATTACTTTGGATTTCAAAGCAGTTAATCAGGAAAAATTGAAGCTAAAAATAAGCTTCGATTTAGATCAGAAAATCGAAAATTCGGATAGGTAATATCAATTAAAGCTTCGAATGCAGCGCTGAAGCGATGTAAAGCCGAAACGACTTTGATTTCCATACAGACAAATATTCTGTTGAAATACCATACAGATACCTGTTAAATCCCCCTAATTGGCTACGGTAGGCTCGCCACTGGTTTCGATTTCGGCGGATTTGCCTGTTCAGATTAAGGTTGCTTGCAGATTTGTGCATGCTAATTAGGGTTGTCAGACTGGTTAATTCTGGGTAGAGTCATCAGTTATGGACATCGCATTTTTAGTGAATCAATGAGTATAATACTCTGTTCCGAGAGATCTAAATGGTTTTATAGGCTATTTGACAAGTCTGTCATACTTCTTTATATACTACCTACGTAAACCTTACGCGCGATGTAGCCCGGCTTTGTTAACCCAATGATAAGTAGATAATTGGATATAGGTACTCTGCAGTAAAGAGTACAACACTATTCCAGAGCCCCCCGAGGCAATTCTTGTGCGCTGGGTCTTCACACCCAATGCACGTCCATGCGCGGGGGGACAGTAGTCGCGGGCCGAGCCACACAGTTCAGTGTGTACACCTCTTGGTTAGATAACACATTGAGGCCTAAAAGGGCCCGCGAACATTTCCTGGCACCCTCTCTTTCCGCACGTCCTGAGAACCTTCCTCCCTTCCCCCCACCTCCCTTCCATATTCCTCCTCCACTCCCCTCCCAGGCCTCTGCAGTCGTTAAGCCGGGGAACACCCGTATCCCATTCGCAGGTTTCCCCCGGTGTTGACTGCAGGATCGCCTACCTAAACAAAAAAAAAACACTATTCCAGAGAAATAGTAATATTATGATATCACTGAGTTTATGCTGATCTATTACAGTTCAAAAAAAGCCAAATATCACTCCAAATTTAAATTTTAAACCCGATTTTCCTTACAAACATGATGTCACGGCTTACTTGGTGATCGGTGGTGGCTTGTATGTTCTAGCAGGGTGTTTTCGTTAATGACCGCCGATGGCGACCTCTTGCGGTAAAATACGACGCGGACGCGCCACGTAATCGTAGAACTGCTACGGTACACACAATGTTTTTAGTCAATCTTATACTAAAATAAATGTGAATGTATTTGGATGTTTGTTAGACGTAAAGGCAGAAATTACTGAACGTATTCAGATGAAATTTGACACACTGTTTCAACCATCTCTTGTATTATCATATACCCTATATTATATTCCGGAATAGTACATAGTTGTACTTTTATTCTGGAAACGGTCTTGTCTGCGGGCGAATATAGCTGAAGATATAACAAAGTATCGGAATCATTGATGGTCCAATCATTTAAATTCGTTTTATGAAGAAATATAAAGTAGGTAAACCCTTTGATTACATTGCAACATATCACTCCACTGGTTTACAAAACAGAAAAAAAACATGGATGGTGAGCTATGTTAGGAACCGGGCTATCTCCGGTCAACAGAAGGCAATGTTTGCAGGGATTGTTTGCATTGCGTTAATCAGTAATTGAAACAGAATTTGCTTAACTGCGTTTCTGCTTACGTCAATATGACACAATCAGCCGATGCCTAATGAATTTGGTGGCGTAGTGTTCGCAGTGTCAAAAAGTGCGTGGTCAATTACTTCTAGAGATATCGTTCTTGCTAAATTTATTGAATCAACTTTACATATGATAAGAAAGAGACTGAGTGAAAAATTCAATAAGGTTTTGGTATCTTACTAGAATTGGAATAAATCAGGAGACAGAATGAGGAGGCTTTTATGCTTCTATGGCATCCCTTCCATCCCATCCCTCTGTAGGGGATGCCTGTCGGCAGACGAAACAGCCTCCCACGTTATCCTGGAATGCGAAGAAGTAGCTGCACAACGGGCTGAAATCCTCGGCACACCGGGGTCACTCCGAGAAGCCTGTGAAGGAACCAGGAAGATCCTGCGCTTCTGGAAGGAGTTGGGCTGGCTAGACTTCTAGCTGGGACATCACGCACAACGGCCCGACTTTCACGGGCTAAGTGCGGAAAAAAAAGCCCCACAACATGGCATCCCTTTTTCTCAAATGAAACAGGGGTGACATGACAGAAAGATGCTGAAACACACAGAAACAAGCCCTTCAGTTTTGCAGAGAAGGACGCTACCGTAAGCGTATTAAATCATCATGACTGGTTCTGATAAATCAACCAGATGATATATTTCAAACCAGGCTTTTATAATGATTCCTCACGTTTACGAGAATGTTAGACATTGAAATTAAACTATTGTTAGGAACTGAAGCGATTTTAATTTAAATAAAAATATCTAACACTGATTTTACAGCAATATATTTAACACAATTACTTTCACAAAGATATAAGACTACAACAGAGTCAGGACTGAGACCGAAAGAGCGCGAGTGGGCGCGACTGGACGCGAATGCACGTGAATGCAGATACGGCACCCTTTTTATACACCCAACCGTCACTTCCACTACTAGTTCGATATCACAAATACCCTCACAAAATATTTAAATGCTAACACTATTATAAAGGATTTTACCAGGCTTTTATATGAAAACTAGCTTTTGCCCGCGGCTCCGCCCGCGTGAATGAGTTTTCCCGGTATAAAAGTCCCGCTTTATATTTTCCCGGTATAAAAAGTATACATAATCTACCCGTAGCTTATATGACACGTTCGTAGATTTACCATAGCAGCGCCATCTATTGATTACTTACTCAACCCAGTCGAAAGGTATCGACATCTGTTAGAATCATTTGGAGTTAACAGATAATTGTGACTGTCAAATAATAACAGACAAATAATTAGCAATAAATTAAAATTGCGACTATAATTTGAGATTTAAACTATCCTATCTCTCAAGTTGGATCGAACTGCACATGGTGTGCGAATTTTATTATAATCGGTTAAGTGGTTTAGGAGTCCATTGAGGACAAACATTGTGACACGAGATTTATATATATTAAGATGGATGAAGTCGAGCAGGTCGCTCGCTTGATAGTAAAGAAGGTAGGTGGGTAGGTATATAACCAATAGCAACGTCATATAAGAACATTCAGTAACGTATTGACAAGGGACTGCACTGCGTAATGTACAAATATCAGATTTAAATTCACACACCTAAGAATAAAATCTTAATACAGAGCAGAAGTTATTGTTGAACCTGCTAATCTCTAAAACAATATTTTCGATTATACGCATGCTCACGCTTTTTATCCCCGAAGGGGTAGGCAGAGGGTACCCACTTTTCGCCAAGCGTATTCCGTCCCATGATGTGATAGGGGTCGAGCCTATCCATTATGTAAATTATTTTACTACTAGGAAGCACATTAATTCTCCTAGGCTACGTTTTATCCCAGAAACGGACATGGCATGCTGATGGAGCTGCAAGCAGAAGCTACCTGTAAAATAAAGTTGGACTTCAGATAAAAAGTAAAGTATTCAAAAGGTCTTATCACTCAGCATAAAAACATGGCCACAATCGACACCCTGTATAAAGAAATTATCCTAAATAGGAGACGTGTCTCGCTCGACGAGTATCATAAAGGCAGTGCGAACGGATTCACAGACGAACATTAGCAATATAAATAACTCGTAGCGGTAAACGTTTTATTGGGCCGGGGTGAGGGCGCGCGGGCTGCGGCCGTGGTCAGGACTCTGGACCTGCCCGAAGAGGTGGGGGAGCGGGACCCTTGCGTCGCGGGGAGAGGGGGCGATGACCTCGGTCCGGGTTTTACGAGTGCATTTGCACAGTGACACCCCGCCCCGCGCCTCACATCGCCTCCCCTTCCATGCGTGCACGCAGCGCGCTTCACAAATTCGCAAAAACTGGCCGAATATGATTGATACGGTCGGGATTCGACGACGTCGCACACTAAATTAACAAAAAAAAAAACGCACCGAATTGCTTTCCAGTTTATTATCATGTTGTCGGCAGTCTAAACTTGATCGGTTTGCTTTTTAAATTGTGAATTTTAAATCGATTCTTATGTTGCCATGCCGATGGTATCGACGCTAATCGAGCACCGTTTGATTGCACGGGCTGGTGTTCGAAATGAAAAAAATATTCCACAGACTATCGTATTTGATTCAATGATTGAAACTAATTTACTTAGTTATAATTAAGAATAGAGTGCGCGATTCTCTATATCCATCTGTGTTCTGTGAAGTGTGATAGAGATAACGCGAATTCTCTTCATTTAGAGTTCTGATGGTTTATTGATGACGTCACGGGTTTACAGGAGCGGATGACACACAAAAAGAGACAGGTGTCGGACGCACAGTTGCTACATATTTTTCTGCAGATTCATTTTGGGAGGTTATTGCTAAGTCCATTTCTATATGAATGAGTTATTATAGTCGTGCAAGACCAAAAAAAAAATTTTATCGTATCTAGATTTAAAAATCATTCTCTATTCCAATTAACGTAAACATATTTTAATAATGTTTTAAATAATGTTTCAATCCCATATACAAAATATACCTAAACATAGTTTTTAAAACATAACTAAAGTTTTTAATTTACCAACAACGAAGGAATTGCACTCATGACTCTATTTAAAAATAAAAACATCACATAAATTTGAGCCGAGAAAATTATATTTTTCATTTTAGAAAATAAAACTCATGTACCAAGTGCAATGAATAATACAATAGAAATGATTAAAAATCAAATTGCCAGTCTCTTCACAAGGCTGAGTCTAGACTACCTTGTGTAGTAAAGCGGGCTAAGTGCGAGACGAAGTTGGGCACCGAGGGTTCCGTAACTTTTAATATTTATACGTGTAAATATATTATATTCGATTATTTAGACCTCTAAGGAAATCTCAGCTTGCTACCTCTTGCCGAACAATAGATAGAGCTCGTTTAATCATAAGTAGATCCTCCACTAGACTTATTAATAGTCCCTTAGAGGTTCATCGCGTCCTTCAGTACGGATCCCTAAACTAGCTTGCACTACAAACCCATCAGAAGTGTGAACTAGGCCCACACACGCCGCCACCTCGTTATTCCGCTATTTTCAACTTAAAGCCGTATTTACACGGTCTCATTTTATTTATTTTACGAAGCGTATTACGTAAATTTATAATTTGATACTTAAAAGTGATGAAATTTGTTCGACCGAACTTTAAAACTCTTTATCCGTTGATATTTTTGTATAAAAGTTATCATTATTCGCCACTGATTGCCCGTTGCTCAACATAGGTCACCCCCAAAGATTTCCAGACTGTTGGAATTCTACATATTTCTTACAAATAAAACACAATCTTATAATACGTCGTACAACGTATTACATTTTAAAAATGCAACCCATGATACCCAGTTACAGTCATAACTGACAGAATTGTAACAGACATAAATTAAATTAACAAAAAATAAAAAAGGAAATATGGAATCAAATGAATGTATTGATGAATAATTATAAAGGGAACAAAGCTCACCTTGCGATGGATTGCGAAGGAAGCATTCCGACAGGGTTCACTAACCCCCTTTCAGCAGAAGGCAAATGAGCTGGTAAGTCACCTGACAATAACACCATGAGTATTCATTCTGCAGTGAAGTTATGGGTTCTTAATAGCGAGGGTTGAAAATTTTCAAAGGGAAAGCGATATTTAAACTATTAATATTCATAGTACACTACCTAGATAGGCATTTGAAAAGTTTCCAAGGCAAGTCTGTAGTAGTCGTATCATAGCCTTCGCCTAAGCGTTGCCGATTCACCGAATTTTAGAAAATGAACGTAGGAACGTTTTTTAGTCTCGAAATCTGATATCTAGTCTTGCGTGATGCTAGTCATGCGAGTTTTCTGTGAGTCAGTGCTAACATCCCGGTCCAGCCGATTCATTTATCTCTTTATAGTTTATGGTCACTCCATAAACTACTCCTGTACACAACATTGCGTCAATCTGTAGATATCTTGTTGCTGAAACAACGACCAACAAGCTGATACAATTATATTAGTAAGTATTGACATAAAACCTATGTCACTCAAGATGTTACATTAGTCTATTTACAACATGTACTTAATCTATTGAAAAGTTCTCTATAGATATTATTATTCCAATTTTACGGCCATAAGGATATGGATAATTTATGTCTTAGATTAGAATGCAGGGTGACTTTCACCCCATAAAATTGGAAAATCTCTATATAACATCGCAAGCGATAAATTCGGAGCAAGCAAGGAACAGGCAAGGTAACGTAATATAAAGAATATTTTAATAAAATAAATCTAGGCTTGTAAACAAGAAGCTTTTTACTTGGAAATTATATTTAACACGAGTTTTTAGTTAAGAAGTAACGCTATGTGACTTTTTAATGTTAGAAATAAAAGGAGGAATGCCTCGGTGGCGTAGTTGTATTATAGTACGACTGCTGCTGAGGTCATGGGTTCGATTCCCGGGTCGGGCATAGTGATATTGGATTTTTCTAATCAGTATCAGCTCGGAGTCTGGAATTTATGACCTATATGTCAATAGGCTCGGCCCCTATCACATCATGAGAAGGAATACGCACGGCGAAAAGTGGGTTCACAAGTTAGGCCTCTGCCTACCCCTGCGGGGATAAAAGGATGTACAAACATATGCTACTAGATGGCGTTACTATGCAATTGGAATATGAAACTAGTCTTAATTATAATATGAATTAGTTTGCGACATAATATCTACGTCTGCGTAGAACATTTCAATATAATTCACTAAATATTTGTCAGAACGTCGTTAAGGTAATACAAATAATATGATAATAGTTATTAAACGGATTAAATTATTTCCATTCTAGATACAACTTCGATGGTAGAGATTTTAAAGCTGATAGTTCGACCACAATATCAAAATAACTTCATAAATCTCGCTCGTGTACACCATCTCTAACGTCACACAAGAAAAAACCATAAAAACATGAAGTAGTAGGTGAAACAGCTTCTAGTCGGCGTTGTTTGAGCGGAGCGACCGGGCGGGGTCGGTGAGCAAACACGCGCGGGCGCAGAGTCGCGACCCTTCTCTGCATTGTCTAGCGGCGGCAAATACGGACCAGTAGAGATAATTTAGGACGAGAAGATGATGAGTAGCCTGCCAACGAAACACTGGCAAGTTTTTTTTATTGCGTAGGTCGAAATATCATGAATCAGATGCTCAGTAAGCTTAATTTGGGTAAATGTGAAAATTTGGAGTAAATCATAAATTAATTACCTACTCTGATAATTCAGTTACATGACTACAAATATGCATTATCGACAAACGAAAATGTATTAAAAAATATCAACATAAAACTAACTTAAAGCAATATAAAAACTTTATTTTATAAAAATATCATCAAAATCTCGAATAATTTCGCTAATAGGAGTACTTTGGAAGTCAACATCTTCATGTAGAGTTTTGTCATGCCACCGCTCCATTCCACTGAGCTCCGGCGACATTATTTCCATTACAACTCTCATGCCGAACCAAAACATCCAGATATTAAAAATACTTTATTAATTCATAGCAAATAAAATAAATACATGCAGAAATAAACGTTTAATTATGATACTTTTCTTTTCCATACCTACTTAATATACATGACGCTTTTATCTCCGAAGGGATAGACAGAGGTGCAACCTGGGCACCCACTTTTCCATATCGCACACAAATTTCAGACTCCGGACTGGTATTGAGCAGAAAAACCCAATGTCACTTTGACCGAACCGGGATTCGAACCCGGAACATTGATGCGGTCTCGTACCGATAACGCAATACAACTACGCCACTTAGGCAGTCGGTTTTTTTTCATATAGATTATTTGTACGGACGTTATAAAATTAAAACTGGCTTTCTAATACTCAAAATGAAAAGAGGCTACGGATTTTCCCGCCGCGAAATCCCATCTATGACCTGTTCAGTTGCTGTTTCAGGAAGACTTACAAAATAAACGAAAACCGTTTCTCAGACGTTTTATAAAAGAACGAAAACGTTTTAAAATCTTTTAACGCCAAGGAAAACTTTTAAATTTATTTTTGTACTGGGTTATGCTTGTGGCTTCGGCCGCGTGAAAAGCCTTTTCCGCAAAGTCCCCAAAACACGGCAACGATTCATAGACCAACCTGTAAAACGTCAGCGCCATCTATTTAAATATTTTCCTGTGGAGCAAATTACAGGGTTAAAATTAGTCTATGTGTTAATCCAGGACATGCTGTACCCGTGTACCAAATCCAAATCTATTCAGCTGTTTCTCCGTTTACTTCTAACAAACATCCAAACAAATTCACATACTTTCGCAATTATAATAGTAGTATAAGATTCCCATAAAGTGCATAGATAAAACGACCGAAATCTATTTTGGAATAAAACAAAATATACCATAATTTATGATTGGGCGCGGTGATAATAGCGCGCTATATCCCTCGCCATAAATTCAGTTTGAACGGAACACCTGGAATTTGGCCAAATCCCCGGATTTACCGACTGCATGATTCGTTTATTTATTGTCAAATTTCTCTATGAATTGCAATACGGGACTAGTGGGACCCGGTCTTTCAAATCAATAGCGGCTTACGTTTGGACAGTTGGGTCGCGGTTTTGTTTTTAACAAGGATTAAATGGAGCAAATAGTGGTTGAAATGTCCCGGCTTAGCTTTGGAGAACGTTGGGAAATAGCAACTTTGTATCGCATGATTTGAAATCCACTGACCATACTGATTTCAAATACTGGATAATTCTAATGAACGGAATGAATAAATCTAAAGTTAAAGCTAAAATAAATATTTATTTGAGAATATCTTTTATTGTGTTTATGTTTTTCATGCTATAATTAAAAAAGGGTTTCGATAATAGCCAAGGTTTCCAGTTTTTAGGTGTTGCTATTGTACCAGCCACACGAGGGATGACGAGTTGCTCCAACTTTATTGATAAACTTATCAATTTATTTCAAACACCTGTCAACTTATCAACTGTTGATTAGTTTAACAATCAATCAAAGTCGTGTTATTAAAACGAAATATTATTACCATGTTGCCAGTATTTTGTGGCGCGTATCTTATACAGTTAAAACGTTTACACAGTACCTTATTCTTGCCATACATAATCGCTTAGTCTGTCATGGAATTTAGTAAGAATGAGGAAGTAAAGAAATTACTTTACGCAAATACGCACCTAAAATAAGTTAAATATTTAACATAGGCGTCGTGTACACGTGTCGGGTTTCGAAAGTAGAAGTCAAAGACAAGAAATATAAGGAACAATAGAAATTGTAGACGCGCCCGGGAACGGTGATGGCGCAAGGGAAAAGATAAATATAAGAACTGTTCTTAATAAAAATTGATTTGTACATAAAAGGCAAACCTTTGCATTAAATCCCTTGATATGCCGTTGGGTGGATATTTAATCGCATTTTTAATGCCAATTCATGAAACTGTACATTCAATAAAATTTGCCATTTTAGCCCGTGCTTATCTTAGTGCGTACCCACGTTAACATCTGTTAATAGCATTCACTTTACTTTGTATTTTAAATATACAAAAGATGCACAGCACCTTTTAATAGATCTTATCGATAATAATATAAAAAAACACATATTATGTAATAGGTTTACTTTATCATGAGCCTTCATAACTTCTAAGCGTTAAAACGCAAAAGTCGCACCTCCATTCATATTTAATCGCAAATTCAATTGAAAAATGCGATTACCACCTTTTCGTGAATCGAGAAGGCGTTTAAAACAAAATTCAAGGCACAAAAGATGCATCGCAATAACGTGCAGAATTTAGAAAACGTCGTGTTTAGATATAATCGTAACTCGGCTGGCATTTGAGTAAATAACAGTTTAACGATCACAACCGTTTCGTCTGTATAATGTGCAACGCCTCAATGCCTTCATTTGGCACGGCTTAAAGGGCTGTTTCGAAATAATATTAATGACCTATTTTAGATAATCACGCTTTGTTTATGTTAAGGTTGGTATACGATTAGGCGCCGCGCAGATACTGTCAACTTGTTACCGAGAAACAGCACTACAAAACTGACAGTTTCTTCAATAACTAGTGCAACTATTAATTTTATTCTAGTGTAGTGTTTTCCGCTTTACAATGTCTACGTGGCACATTAAATAATGATTATAGTTACTAACTTCTCATCTCTGAACGATCGCCATGAGCCGACGTTCATAATCCACTTAGCGGGTGCCCTCAGCATGGTCGTTTAAATTTAAAGGGTTGGAGCGCCTAAAGCGTTTTCCTGAAAGTCCGGTGTGGTCAGAAAAGCCCACTTGTGTCAGGCTGCAGACCGTAAACGTCATGTTAAAAAATATGAATAACGCGTTGTAATGGCGTTATACTATAGAATAAAATACAATTTAGGAATTTCTTAAACTAGTTTGTACTGCTGACTAATAAATAGCACTTTTATTTTATAAACGCGGTTCTTTAGAGCCTATCGTATCCACGGATTATCGATTAAATTCAGTGTAAGAAAATTCTGAACCATTAATCAAGGAAAATTTACTGTAATTGGTTGCTATGTGAAATACGCTACCTCTCGTGCTTTAAGCCAGCGTAGTAAGAATAAAAACAATAGGACTCGTAAAGAAAATTAAATATTCGTCCGACAAGGAATTATTGTATTGGAACAAGTGTTTAAAAATGTGACAGAAGCCATTTGAATAGATTTGAGGAGGACCTGAAAGGACGGGAAACTTGATGAACGTAAAAGAAAATAATTTTGATCAAAATTAATTCGTTCATGCCAAAACATAATATGTGATATTCAGTACGTGATTTTAAAGTAATTCTGGTGAACGAGCTAGTGGATCTCAAGTTGGGTTATCTCTACCGGCTATAAACACCCACGGTATTGTATCTTAGCACGTTCGGCCCAGCGCCCCTAGTCAGATACAATGTGACACGATATTTGGCCAAACATAAAATGCACATTTATGGTAGAAGATATCAGACGCTAGAACTAAAATCCAAAACCGGTAGGAAATCTTTAAATAAAACACAGACTTAGCTGCCATACAATGATTCAATAAAAATGCAATAAAATAAGTCACCATACGTTAACTTAAAACAAATGAACGTTATTAAACGTTGTTGAGCTGAGCGTGTTAGAGTATTAGATAATTTCTACAAAAAGAAAATCGTAGATGCAGCCGATGATCACGTTCCATTAGATTACTCACTTCTTCACTTAGTAGCTCTATGCTAATAAAATTTCAAAATTCGCTACAAATCGTAATACAATTTAACCTAAATAATTACATCATAGCATTTGTTAATATATGTAAAGCTAAATCAAATCTGATAACATTTATATAAGTTAAGAAACCAATTAAGGATATACATTCTTGTTGGTTAGATAACTGTACACATAAATATTCTTTCACGCTATAATTATATTGTATTGGCATAGATTGAGCTAATTTAGAAGATTTATATGACAAGACGAGATGAACTAGTTGACTGACAAGCGCCATGCTTGATCATAAACGGCAACGCCATTTAGTATTTAGAGTTACAAAGGTGGTATTAACAAAGACACTAACGAAACACGAAAGTATTACTGGTAGTGGGTCTCTCATATGTAGGAGTCCATTTGGGTGGGTACCACCGCAATGTCTATTTCTACCGCCAAGCAGCAGTGTGCATACACTGTTGTGTTTTGGTTTGAAGGACATTGTAGCCAGTGTTACTACTGGACATAATGAGACTTAACATCTTATGTCTCAGGATGACGAGCGCAGTGCAATGCCACACAGTACTTTGTAACACAAGGTGCTGGATGGTGTTGCTACTGTTTATGGGTGGTCGTATCGCTTACCATCATGCGAACGGCATGCTCGTCTCGTCATTCTATGCTATAAAAAAAAAGTCATCACGAGCATAAACGGTCGGAATACCTATAACTCTTGATTTAGATACTTGCCGAGTACAGAAGAATGGTCACGTATACGAGTATATATACAGCTTATTTGGGTGTATTCGTCACTCATAATCAATGGTCAAATATATTCGCCAAGTTATTGGACGAATTATTTGCCAATATTCTAAATAAGGCATAAGATGTCGAGTATCATCTCCTTTTATTTTCACTTATCCCACCACCATTTTGGGGGCTGGCACAATATAATTTTTCACGCTGTTAGGCTAGGACACGAGAATAGATGTAATCCAAAGCAAATTATGTTTTTTTTTTTTTTTTTTTTTTAATGGCATTTGTATTCACATTTTGCCAATGTCAAGTTTGGGTTGTCTTTTTTATTATCTGTAGTATGTCGAAGTAAAGCAGTGGCTACCTTACCAAGACATTATCGAGGAGTTTTGGCGGCAACAAAAAAAACACTTGATTAGCACGATTATGTCAATTCACTTCATTTGAGCTCTTTAATAGAACTATATTGGATAATATACCACCATAATTAAGCAATATAACACTAAGTATCACCAAAATAATGAATTAAAACAAGAGCACCTCATGACACTTCCAAGTTCCCGCCAAAACTCCTCGCAAATTATGTTAAAACACATTTACTATCTAATCAAGGACGTCTCCATCTAAATCGAAATAAACACATAAACGGTTGTTTTATTTGTTGATGATGTCCTATTCTATAGCTTATATTTGCTGCTTTTACATCAAGAACCAATAGATTTTAATTCAATTATTGAACAGCATTTAGGTATACCTAATGGCAAAAATATCTTTCAAAAGGTAGTGCTTGCAAACATAATGACATCACTAGTCACCTTAAAAAAACTAAAATGCACTTAAATACAAGAGTATATAATTTAATTTGCTATGACAATATTTATTAGGATAATAAATTATAATCTCTACGGATAAAATATTTGCATTTATTAATATTTAAAGGACCTGTGAGGTATTAGTTTTGAGAGCTATTAATGTCCAAACATTTATTTATTACCATAAATTAAAGTATCTGAAATATATTTTAGTTTGTATTATTAAATTAATTATACTTATTTTAAACATATAACCATAATTTTCTCACAGAAACTATAGAATTTCTAAATGTCTCAGTATGAAAAATATTCACCTAAAAGTTAATGTCTTTCCTTACCTTCAGTGAAACGTTTAGTGTGGCTAAAATAAGAACAGTTTTCTCTCCCCGAATGTATTTTTAAGGTGTTATTTCTCTGTAGCTTCCCCGTGAAGTCGATATTTGAACGTAATAGGGCAATTCGCTTGCATCCTCCTATTTTGCGACTATTCCGGTCGATGGAAATAGCATAGAGTATGGATCTAAGGTAAATAATAACAAATATTGTTTTGTTAAGATTAGTAATAGGAGAAGAGAGGCGTTAGTGTGGAAAAATCGAAAATGTTTCACAACCTCTGAGTAAACCATACCATACAATACCAGCCCTGTATTATATACTGCCCACTACTGAGCACGGGCGTTCTCTACTGCTGAGGGAGTTTAGACCTTAGTCCACCACGCTGACCTAGTGCGGGTTGGCAGACTTCATATACCTTCCACATTCTTATAGAGAACTCCTCAGGTATACAAGTTTCCTCGCGATGTTTTCCTTCACCGTAAAGCGAGCGATAATTCACAAAGAATACACACATAACTTTAAAAAAGTCAGAGATGCGTGCCCTTGGGTTTTGAACCTGTGGACATTCTTCTCGGCAGTCCATTCCACTACCAACTAGGCTATCGCCGCTTCGCCCTGAGTAAACGCTATACATAAATGTATAAGCCTACCAAATACAATAGGGAACTTGCACGAACTATAGGGGGCAGCACAAAATCGACACAAGAGCCACATGTGGATAAAAAAAGATTTTTTCAAAGATATAATTTATTTTTATTATATCAAATATTATTAAATATGGGTTCCGGCCGAATATTATTGATACCTAGCGTGAACAGGATAAGTTTTTTTTAGATGGGAGCTAGTTATTTTGATGTTATTAGGAGGAGGTTATGTTCCCTTAATAAGAGATTTGTTTGTATTGAATATTATCTTCAAAAACATCTTTATTTTTATAAATTACGTAATGAGACATTTCTAAATGCTTTAGGAACTCATAATTATGTATGTTTTATACAGGTTAAATATATTTTTTGTTTATTTTTACATAACCATGGAATGTTGGTACTTAGGTACTATTCTTGGGAACATAATAGAATTTCACACCATTTGATTTGTTTATTTTTATGTTTTGGAGCATCCAGATACACAGCAATACATTATCAACGAATTAATGTTATTTTTCATCCTTTTAATAATATGAATATTTTTCGTCAATGCCAAGTATCGATGGGCTGAAAAAGAGTCAGATTGCACCACCAGATGGCAGAGCTTACGACGTGCACGTTCCCTATAGTCACACTAATCTGTGCTCCCGAATAAATGGTAATAAAATTAGTACTATCTATATTACCTATTTAATACGATAACTTAAACTAGTTAAACAGGCCCTAATTAATATATTACACTGTTTGAACAAGCCTTGCTTGTTTTATTTAAATAAAGGACGTAAATAAACACATAAAAGGTACCGAATACCTTCCTGACTGCTTCGGTAGCGTAGTTGTATTACGGTGCGACTGCAATGTTGAAGTCTCGGGTTTGATCCCGGGTCGGGCAAAGTGATATTGGATTTTTCTATTCAGTATCAGCCCGGAATCTGGAATTTGTGCCCGGTATGGCGATAGGCTCGCCCCCTATCACATCATGGGACGGAATACGCTTGGCGAAAAGTGGGTGCACTAGTTACGCCTCTGCCTACCCCTTCGGGGGATAAAAGGCGTGAGCATGCATGCATGACGATAGGCTTGCCCCTATCACGTCATGGGACGGAATACATACGGCGAAAACTGGGTGCACTAGTTGCGCGTCTGCCTAGCCCTTTGGGGATAAAAGGGGTGCGTGTGTGTATGTGAATACCTTCCTAGTACATTTTACGACGAAGAAAAACATGGTTAATAAATTCCTTTACTGCTTTTGGAGTACGTACTAGTAGTATGGTGTATGCAAAAAATCATGGCTAGAATAAGATAAATAGCTACGTTACGTTAAGCTACTTTTTGTAAAGTATTTTACAAAAAATATTTTGAGTCATATTATTAAAATATTTCTATGAATTAAATTCTAATCTAAAAACGTAGCAATTTTACCTATTTTTTTATTAATGCAATTGACATTTTGCATTTGTTCATGCTGTATTTTATCTTACGGGTATTTAACCGTATTTGGGATGTTTATCCCTTGATAGAAAATCAGTCCATAATTATTATTTAACAGACATTGTAGCCAGTGTAACTACTGGACATAATGAGACTTAACATCTTATGTCTCAGGATGACGAGCGCAGGTGAATGCCACACAGTACTTTGTAACTCAAGGTGCTGGATGGTGTTGCTACTGTTTATGGGTGGTCGTATCGCTTACCAATATATAGCATTAAAAAAAATATGACCGCTCCGCTCATTCTCGCGGTATGCGGTAAGACTAAATAAAACACTTCTAACAAAAAATATTTTATTTTTCAATACAAATTCAAACAGTATACCTAGAATGACTTGGATTTTCGTAGTATATATAATACCTACTCAGTACTCTTTGGACTTGGATTATACAGATACAAACCATGAGTTTTTTAGCACCTTTTCTGTAAAATTCCGTGTTACATAATAATAACATTTTCCTTCCTGGACTATTTTGCTTTTAAGCATAGATATAATTTTCTGTAATAAAAATGAAAACTATTAGATATTATTATCAAAGGGCTCGGGTCAATTTTTCGCTTACCATCAGGCGAACGGCATGCTCGTCTCGTCATTCTTTCATTCAATGCCATAAAAAAATATCAAAACGTATCAGTTTATATTTTAAACTACGTGTTGCTTGCGGCTTCACCCGAGTGATAAGCCTATCCCGCTATAAGTCCCTAAAACACAGTACGACGCCAGCGCCATACCATTAAAGAATCAGATTAAAAATTTCCATTATTTCCCATGGGAGCAAATTACCAGCATAAAAATGTGTTAATCCAGAACATAATCTACCTATTTTCCAAACTACATCCAAATCCGTTCAGTACTTTCTGCGTTTACTTCTAACAAACATACAAACAGTTTCACAAACTTTCGCATGTAAAATACTAGGTAGTTGTTACTGGAAAGACGCGTACTTGTTGTCTCCATTATAAATATTGATACTCTGTGCTAAAGTGATTCATTGCTTGTTAAATCTATTTTAAAGTATACTTTAACTCTTTAAGCCCATAGTGCAGTATAAATCAGAACAATAGTGGTGGATATTTAAGTGATTTACCAACAAATAATGTGTTCTGGCTTGAGTGTGATTATTGCCTCAATATCAAGACTTACCCACATATCCATTAATTATAGCCGTAATAAATTCACGTAATATAAAGGAGTATGTACGTCAATTTTGGCATCTACACGAGAGAACTCAATAGCCTTACGGATTCGAGCTCAATAAAAGCTTAGCGTGCACGACACTGGAATCGAATCCTACCACTAGATTGACATCGAATAATTTTTTTTTTTTTGTTTTTTTGTTTTTCTTTGTCTTTGCACCATTTATAGCCCAGAATCTTTGACATAAAAAAGAAATACATATATTTAAAAAAAAAAGGAATAATTAAAAAGTTAATGTTGTGTAAAGGAAGGGGAAGAGAACATGTCAAGCAGACAACATAGGTCCGAGAGAAATAAAAGAGGGGCTAGTGTGAAATGTGGTTGTTGCAATGAAGTCATCTCCCCAGGTCCTAATATTATTTCATGTTCGACATGCCCACTAACATATCATAAGGCGTGTGTTGCTGTGTCTGGTAGTCACGCCAACTGGGTATGTCCAATTTGTCTAACCAAGAAACCTAAACTCGGTGACAACAGCAACACGCCGGTCCGAGCTCCTCCTCATTCCATCTGTATTGATTCAATTAATTATTCTCAACAGCGTAAGGATATCCATCTAAGTGAAATTGAATCGGACCCTAATGCCCAACCTGCTTTGATCAAATCTATTGGAGAATTACTAGACAATAAACTGGAGTCGAAATTCGCCATGTTGGCTTCTGATCTGAGACAGTCTTTAAGAGAGGACATACAAAAAGCAGTTTCACTCGAAGTGTCAGCGGCAAATGATAAATTAAAAGAAGAATTCAGTGCGACTACAGACTTCCTGTCTGAGTCGCATGATGCTCTTAAACGAGAAATTCAAATTAAAAACAATGAGCTTAAAGATCTACATGATAAATCCGCTACACTTGAAAGTGAACTATCCTCATTAAGTAGACGCCTGTCTAACTTTGATAGGCAATCCAGAAGCCTTAACTTGGAATTACATGCAGTACCAGAAAAACGCAATGAAAACGTTCTTCTCGTCTTTAAGAAGCTATGTGATGTTGTTGGTTACAACTTCGCCGATACTGATATTAACGCATGCAGAAGAGTAGCCAAACTTAATCCGACATCTAAACGGCCTCGTAATATATTGGTTACCTTGTCATCTGTACGACATCGAGATAACATACTTTCGGCCGTGCATCGATATAACAAAGCTAATAATGGCAACCCCATAAATACTAATGACTTATGTATTCCTGGTGAAAAGAGCCGAATTTATGTATCAGAACACTTGTCACCGGAAATGAAAGAAATACACGCGGCGGCCAGAAAAGTAGCGAAAGAAAAGGCGTACAAGTTTACATGGGTCAGGTTTGGTCATGTTTATATGCGCAAAGATGAAAATAGTGGGGCTGTTGTTGTTAAAAATCTAGATGTCTTAAAAAAACTGTAATCTGCTTTTGGCTATCCCCTTAGCTCTGACTCTAGACTAACTTATTTAGATCTTTATATTGATGGTACTTACATTTTTATTTTAACATGTTAATTTTTTATCAAAATGTTAATGGTATAAGAACTAAAACAAGAGACTTATTCTTAGGCGTACTCAATTCGAACTATGATGTAATATGTTTAACCGAGACTAATTTAAATACTGGTGTGTTCTCTGAGGAATTGATCGATGACAGATATATTGTGTTTCGCAGAGATCGCTGTTTAACCAATAGTAGGAAAATAGAGGGTGGTGGGGTTTTAATCGCTTTGAAAAAGGATATGATTGCTGCGCGGAGATTCGAATGGGAAACAGAGTTCGAAGACCTATGGGTCACCATTTCAATAATATCTTCAGCGACTACTGTTAATATCCACTTATGTGTATGTTATCTGCCTCCGGACATGTCTACGTCTTCTTTATCAAAATTTTATAATAACTGCCTAAACCATATAAATTATAATCATAATAACACTAGTGACCAGTTCTTAATTATAGGTGATTTTAATACTCCGAATTTGTCATGGTTTCACGGAAAAGACCAATCTCTGACACCAAAGGATCCTCTAGATTGTAAGGCATCTCTTCTTGTGGACACTATGTCACTGTGTGAGCTTAGTCAATTTAATCATATTGTTAATGGCATAAACAGAATACTAGACCTTGTGCTCTCTACAAAAAACAACTTGTCGGTATACTGCGTAGAACATCTGTCTAAGCTGGATAGTCACCATCCTGCACTATCTATCCAAATAAATAACTTAGTATGCTTACCTAACCTTGATCATAATAAACATAAAGAGAAACTTAACTTGTGTAAATGCAATGTTGAAAATGTCAAGGAAAACTTAGTAAAGATTGACTGGTGTAAATTATTTGATTCACAGAATGCCGATGAGTGCACACGGTTGTTTTACGATAAATTTAATTGTATATTGATTAAAAATACTCCGTTGACGAAAAAGAAAAAAAAAGAAAGAGTATTCCCGTTATGGTTTAGTGAATCTTTAAAGAAATGTCTTAATGAAAAATTCAAGTTGCATAAACGTTATAAAAAATACGGTTACCCTCGTGACTACGATTCTTTTGCTAAAGTTAGACAAATAAGTAAATATCTAATTGACCAGTGCTATAAAAGCTATCTCACAGATGTAGAGGACTCTCTCAAACATAATAATCTTAAAAAGTTCTGGAGATACGTCAATAACAAAAAGTCACTTAACTCGGTACCACGACGTATGACATATGGTAATGAGTCTTCTTCAACGGGACAAGGAATATGCAACTTGTTTTTAAGGTTTTTTGGTTCTGTATACTCAGTAGATAATTCACAGCCAATTCCTACCAACATAGAAAATCAGTCGTTTATAAGCGAGTCGCTTTCATCTGTATATATCTCAGAAAGTTCAATCCTAAAAAAACTTTCCAATATCGATCCCAACAAAGGTTCTGGTCCGGATGGCATACCTCCATTTCTCATTAAAGCTTGCGCTAAAGAACTTGTTTTCCCATTGTATCTGATATTTAATAAGTCCCTACGAACTGGACTATTTCCTGCACTCTGGAAATTGGCACATGTTGTACCTATCTTTAAAACTGGCGACAAGTCAAAATGTGAAAACTATCGTCCGATTAGTATATTATCTTGCATCGCTAAGATTTTTGAGAGTATTATTTATAACGTAATATACAAGCATGTAATTCGAGCCATTTCTCCTATGCAGCATGGCTTCGTTAGGAAACGTTCGACAATTAGCAATCTATTATCTTACAAAAATTATATTTGTAGTGCCTTTGCCAGAAATTGTCAAGTCGATGCCATCTACACCGATTTTTCTAAAGCTTTTGATCGCGTCAACCACGCAAGACTATGTCGTAAAGCTTCAACTTATGGCATTCATGGTAGTTTGCTTCGTTGGATCGAAAGTTACTTAACTAGACGTACTCAGATTGTTGCTCTAAGGGGCTATACATCCACGGTTATGGAAGTTCCATCTGGGGTGCCCCAGGGCTCACATTTAGGGCCCCTACTATTTATTTTGTACATTAATGACATAACCAAATACCTTAGCTGTAGCTGTCTGATGTACGCTGACGACCTGAAAATTTTTAGGACTGTAGCTAATTCTGAGGACTGTGACATCCTGCAGAGAGATTTGAATGAGATATCTGAATGGTGCAATAACAATGACATGCAACTAAATGTTAATAAGTGTAACGTCATATCATTTACGACCAAGAAACATAGGATACTGTACGATTATAAACTAAATAATCAATTACTCGAAAGGAAGGTTACTATTAGAGACCTGGGCATTCTGTTTGACGAAAAAGTCACATTTCGATCACACTATGACCACATTGCTCATAAGGCTAGTAAAACATTAGGTTTCGTCATACGAATTACTAAGGATTTCCGACAACATAACAGTAGTTAACAGTACTCTACTACTTTACTACAGCTTAGTAAGAAGCATACTTGAATATGGCTCCGTTATTTGGTCACCATACTACAAAGTACACGAAGACAGATTGGAACGTGTACAAAAATGCTTTCTCAGAGTGCTTAGCTGGCGATCACATCTCTCCCGAACGCTGTTGGATTACGACGGCAGATCTGCACACTTCAATGTCCCTTCACTGAATTTAAGACGTAACTTCATTTTCCTTGTTTATTTGCATAAATTGCTGCATTCTTTGATTGATTCCTCAGATCTCTTAGCGACTATCGATATTAATATTAAACCCCGTATCAGATTGCCTAAAACATTTTTTCTTAAGGTTTATAGAAACAACACGTCGTATTATAATCCTATTGTTCGCATGTGCCGGCTCTATAATGAATTAAGTTTAAAATACCCTGAGTTAGATATTTTTGACAGCAGGCTGAGCATGTACAAGAGGATTGTTTTCGCGTGTCTTAATAATAACTGTGCTGCTAAATAATAATAGTTAGTTAGTTAGTTAATAAGAATCATTACTTTATTCGTCCTTAATTAATTGTGTGTTTTGTTAATCAAACTTGTACGTGTCACGTAATTTGGATAAGTTGTATACACTTCTATTTGGATTCTGACTAGTCATTAGATCCAGTGTATTGTAATTTTGATATTTGTTGTCAGTTATCTGTTTAGTGTATCTTTATAAATAAATAAATAAATAAATAAACTAGTAAGATTAAATTTACTTGACTACATAAGTACCATATACTATATAGTACCTCCATCAGGTACGGAAATCTCCAATAACAATATTTCTTTTAGTATTAATATAAATTGCTCTCGGCTAAAACAGGCGAACCCTTAAACGGCCGCTTACAATTTGATTTAGAAAGCACAAAGGCAATAAATATACACACGCAAAGTCGTCTGCGTATAGTAAATAACAGGTTTGGCGTGGATACAGGGTCGGATGTAGGAGGCAGGTCCTTCGGGACTTGACCCATACGCATAAAATGATGCTTTGGTGTCAGGTTACGAGATAATGTCCAACAAACGTAGGACTTATCCAATTATCAAATGCGATTGTAACCGAACAAAATTTTAAATACGACGGCTAGCGGTGTCCCAATGGTCTCAAATTCCGAAGAACCTGCATCTGTAAAATTAATTAAACTCGTTAGCAATCAAATTAGGAACGAACAAAATCGAATCTGTTCTTGTTGATCTTAAATAAAATAGAATAAATTTATACGGTTTTAACGCGCAAAAAGCAAACCAGGTCACGATTTTTATGAGAAATCAATTATACTTACCACACTTATTAAATTAGAATCCAATTTAAACGACCAGCTAATTAAAAAATGATACATTTCTTTCTTAACATCATCGATCGAGACAAACTGAAGCAATAATTCGTCATTATTCAATTTAATTACATTTTATTATACCCAAAAATGCGTTCCTAATTACACTCCTGTGTGTAAGCGTGGACGTCGCCGCGAACTGTGTCGCTGGGGGCATGAGTGTCGCGAAACTGCTCACAAATTTTTAAATCTTTTTGTATGCACCAACAGCCTTTTATTTGTATTGGTTTTTAATTACTTATATAAAGATCGTGTTTCGTACTTAATTTTATTTAGGTTTCTCTTATTGCCGCGTCCTTTAACGATAACTATTCTATAGTTGAGTGTTTTTAGTTTGATGTTTGCATTAATTAAATTAAACTCGATTTCGGTTTTTCAGTTTTTAAGCTGCTTGTTTTTTTTTAAGAAAATAGAAAAATGTAGTTAGAAATGTATACAGAATTATGTTCTTGTTCATGTAAGCATGAAAGATCATAACATTGTAACATAATTTTATAGATCTACGATGTATTTCTTCACTGAGAAGAAAATGTTATTGTTATTGTGGTAAAATGATTTCCTAGCTCAATACTTAGTGATATATTTAAATATAGAAATATATTTGTAAATAATAATATATATACGTTAAAATATTATAATAGATATATATCCATTATTTAAAAATATATATCAATAAATGATATGTACAAAAAATCTATATTGATGTACGGCTATTATTCAAATTGTGGAATCTTTTTTATCGGAATATTAATTACTATGATTCATAGCCAAAACTTGATTTATGCAGATTGAAAAATAGATCTTAACAAAAAGCAATTTTTTCATGTTTTAGCAACCAAGGCCTTGAAATCCAAGTTGGATTTGCTACTCAATGGTCTGATGCCGGCAAAACAATAAAACTTACGATCTTTAATATTCGTATAGATAGACTGTTTTCTTTTAAGTATGTCAAAGCTTGCATGAACAAAATTAATTTCATTCTGGATATACAATGTACTAAATATTTTTCGTGGAAGAATTATAATCTTGTAAATAAAAATTACCACAGTTACAATTCATAATTATCGTTATAAAAAACTTCAATACAAGAGCAACCATAACAATACATTCAGCCAACTTATATCCAATAAAAATTAACACATTAGTCGCGCGCCATTTTCATGAGGATGCCCTAAACAGGATCAGGTAGTTAAAATTCGGCCGCAGGCTACCTGTCCGCCGTCGAACGTCCGGCGACCGTCCGGTGACCGTCCGGTGGTTGCAAAAACTGCGCCCGCGCACCGCTCCCACGCTCGCGCGGTCGTCGACCCCCGCAGCCTGCATTGATGCTAATTTGACGAATATCGACTGAGCCGCGCTCTATATTATCTTATATCCCTTATAGTTATGGACTAATTTATATTGTACGTTTTTATTGGTTATCTAAGTAGAGCCGGTGTGGGGACTAAGTTAATGTTTCTTTTATTTAGATGAGTGCTACTAATTTCTTAATGTAATTTAATCGAATTACGTTTTGATGTTTAACTACATTTATGACAGAAAAATATTTCTTATTTTATTTCGTTCAATTTAAATTTTCATTTCAAGAAGAGAAGAGCCTATTTTTTGAACGTATATTTTTTCTAAAACATATTTGAAGGCCAAATATTAGCCAATTTAATTATGTAAACATCAAAAAACAACCCTAGCTTTAAATTTTAATAAGCGGAGTAGGTATTTACGCAATAAAACAGAGTTAGCAAACAATTTATTTAAATAAGTTTTTATAAGGAAGTCAATTTGAAGTATCAACTTGATAAATGTCGCCGTGAGTCAAGGAAACTTTTTTCATTAACAACAGATTATGATAATATCAGTGTTCTTAAATGTTTTTCTATAGACCCGTTCCTTATAATCTCATTTGGGGGCCTTAAATAGTCTTAATTATGGAGTTTTTATGATGTTTTTATTATCAATTTATGTTTAATTACGATAAAGTAATGGACAAAAAGGTTTTATGGGGATAGAAGGTTCTCGACCGACCGGAAGATGAAATGCATGACCTTAATTAGATTTTTTATATTCCTAGGAACGGCTGTCATTTTTTAACCCATTGCAGTAGAGAACAGAATTGCAACTGATGGTAAGAATCATGCTATCCAAGGAAAATGTCCACTAGGCAGAGATATAGTTCTCGTTTGAGAATTATTTAACCTTGCCTCATTCCTATTCTTCGTTGGCGTGCGGAAAAATCAAACAGAGCTACGTGGTCTCTTCTATTATGGCTCAAAAGGTAAGGGAGTTTTTATTAAGCTATGGAATAGGTGGTACACGTATTCCTTTCTTCCTATAATAGTGCGTCCTTTAACCAGAACTTGACGAAGTTATTAGACAGGACGTCGTTATTTCGTCGACCAACACAGATACAATCCCTTGCTAGTCCAAACTCCTTGGAGTTCACTACATTCAATTGTGGAGTAAATTCATTTGCTATGGCCTTTGAGTATGTTAAATGCTCTAAGGCTATGTCAGAAAAAATAACCTTGAAATATTGAGTTGTTTGAATAGGATTAGGTTTTTATTTATCTCGACTCAAAAAGGTCGAAAGCAGTTAATTTAAACACAATTTGCTGAATTTTACTAATAAACGCTATCGCGGTCTTAAAATGTCTGTCTAGACGGATTTAATTTTTTACACTTTAATTATTCAGGTATTTTAGAGACTACAGAATTCATTTTATTATAAGCCTTTTGACACCTTCTTTCTTTAAGTACCACACCATTCATGTCAGGTATTTTATATTATTTTTTATTTTACAGTCTTAGGAAAGCCTACAGAGTTCACAAAAATTATATATAATAAATGTTTAAAATTAAATATTGCACAAATTTGCTGATATATATTTGCTGATATAAATTTGCTGATGCATATTTATATCTATATAAGCGTATATCACTGCAAAAAAATCATAATACAACTTTTAAATATCTAAGAATTTAACCAACTTTACGAAACGGTTAGGCATTCAATTAACGGAGAATGAAACAAAAACCAGAATTAAATAAGACATTTTATTAATGTAAGCTTAATAATAGTACAATCTGAGTTTCACAAGGTGTATCTTTTTTTTATGGCATTAAATGACGAGACGAGCATGCCGTTCGCCTGATGTTAATCGATACGACCGCCCATAAACAGTAGCAACACCATCCAGCATCTTGAGTTACAAAGTATTGTGTGGTGGCATTCCACTGCGCTCGTCATCCTGAGACATAAGATGTTAAGTCTCATTATGTCCAGTAGTTACACTGGCTACAATGTCCTTCAAACCGAAACACAACATTGCATGCACACAGCTGCTTGGCGGTAGAAATAGACATTGCGGTGGTACCCACCCAGACGGACTCTTACATATGAGATACCTACCACCAGTAATCACCATCTACTTATCTTATTGGGAATCAAAAAACCATACTGATTTATAACACTTCAAAGACAAGTAGATGAAGTAAGGTAGACCTGACGTCATCGAACTCTACGTCAGTAACGTACCTACTTACTGCTAACTATACAGACGAAGCAGTGATGAGCTCGAGCACCCACCAAGAAGTATTTCGTCTGTATAATCTTACTTTTATCTTATCTTACTTCGTATCTTATTTTACTAATATTATAAACGCGAAAGTTGTTTGGAAATATGTTAGAAGTAAACGCAGAAAGTACTGAACGGATTTGGATGGAATTTAGCACGCGGGTAGATCATGTCCTGGATTAACATAGGCTACTTTATATCCCAGTAATTTTCTCCCATAGCCTATAATGGATATTTTTAATCTGATTCTTTAAGTAGATGGGGCTGGCGTCGTTCTGTGTTTTAGGGACTTTTGTAGCGGGAAAGGCTTTTCACGCGGGTGAAGCCGCGAGCACCACCTCGTAATAATTAAGATCCAAAGTCCAAATCTAATTAAAAGGGAATATGCTTTATCTACTGTGACAGTGAAGGCGGGCTTAATAGAAGTATTTTTTTTTTTTTTTTTTTTTATTGCATTTAATGACGAGACGAGCATGCCGTTCGCCTGATGGTAAGCGATACGACCACCCATAAACAGTAGCAACACCATCCAGCACCTTGACTAACAAAGTACTGTGTGGCATTCCACTGCGCTCGTCACCCTGAGACATAAGATGTTAAGTCTCATTATGTCCAGTAGTTATACTGGCTACAATGTCCTTCAAACCGAAACACAACAGTGCATGCACACTGTTGCTTGGCGGTAGAAATAGACATTGCGGTGGTACCCACCCAGACGGCCTCTTACATAATGAGAGATACTTAATAATTTTCGAGTTCAATACCTATTTCCAGTAGCTCAGTCTTGGAAGTTCCACCAGTAGGTGGAACTCTAGTGTACTAGACTATAACATGTCTGCTAAAACAATTACTACTTAACAGTAAATAGATAGACAAATTTTGATGTAGAGTAATTAATCCTTTCTCATAATATTACGGTCAGTAGGTAATTTAATTATTGTACTACAAACACAAAATAATTAAATTTTCGTAAAAATAATTAGTAAATTAAGTCCACTTTCAGTTTGTACTCGTTAAAAACCTGCTTTCGTGTTGCACTTACAGAAAACAGGTAACCATCGTCCTAAGCAAAGTCGGGAGCTCATGGTTGGATAAATAAAAAAAATTAACACGTCCATGTGTCTGAGGTCACAAAACGACGTGTGAAGCGATGCCGCTGCTGTTTACTTGGGCCTAATGTTTTCATTTCATTTAAGTGAGGCCGTAAAATGGACCCCAGAGGTCCAACGTTTTAAATAGTGGCCAACGAGGTAATTAAATTTGGAGTATAGTTTATATTGGAAGACGCGAAACAATGTGTCTCATAATTAAAGGAGTCAGTGTGTTCGATTACCAGGTAGGTCAATAAAAATCAACATTTTCCAATTTGTAAAACTGGAATTATTGCCAGATTACTCAGAGTTTTTGGTCTTAATTAAGGTAGGCCTGAACACACTGTGAAAAATCTTAGCCCACTACCTATCAGTTTGAAAGATAAAAATCTCCAAAAGTCAGATAGATAAGAGTAACTTGATTACGGTTAGGTTGGTCCTGTGGTTTAGCATTTTGGTGACGGATCCCTAAACACCAAATTCAACAGACTTTGGAAGCATTACTATGATATAGCAGTTGGCGCCACAGGTGGCATAGCTAAATATTTACATGAACCAATAAATTGGCCTCACTCATCAATATTCAAACAATCAAGAATACATATTTATAAGCTAAGTTATTGGGAATATTGTTCGATCCATTGTCTACAAAACGGAGGGGCCGTTCAAGTATTACGTAAGCAGAATTTTAGTATTTTTCAAGCCCCGCAAAAGTAATCAACCCCCAATCCTATGCTTATATAAGCATAGGTATAACATTTACAAACTCTGTTCAAATTTCTTTATTGTTATTTATGTATAAAAAAGAGAAGAAAATATCAGCTTTCCTTAACAAGTATTTTGTAAAAATGATTTTACTAGAATTGAGATAAAACAATTAGTAGTTTAACGAGAGATAGTGTGGATTAACAAAGCCTTTTATCTAAATATTAGTAATCAAATCAAATCAAATCATTTATTAAGTAATTAGGCCCCTAAGGGCACTTTTACACGTCATTTTTTACAATGTTTTATCATCTAAAAGATTCTACCAGTGCTTCGGAAAAGCCCACTGACCTGAGAAGAAGCACCAAGAAACTCAGCGTAGGTCTTTTAATGTTCATATTTTTTTTTATATATGTATTTTACAAATTGCTAGTAACAATAAATATTCAATTTCAAAGATGGATATGAAATGCGAAAATTAACGGAGAGTACCTAAGTCAAATAACCAGCTACATGTTTATTAAGTAAACAATAGAGTCAACCATCAAACAGAGCAGACCAGTCCACGCAAGCAGCACCCGTTCACGAATATGACGCATGTGCCAGCCATCGGCCTCCTCAACCATGTTGCAGGGAAGTGACCGACCCGGCACACGACGCCGCCGCAAGCACAGACGTTAAAGCGAGCAAGACTACTCAGATTGTGGCTAACCAAGAAAAATTAGATGCAACAAAGGAGTATATCAAATGACTAACGTAGTATGTAAAAAATGTACTCTTAGGACTATCCGGGAAAGTCGCACATATCCATCTCTCACAAATCACTTATCCTAAATACAATAGATCTTATCCTTGCGTAGCGAGCAACTATTCCCATGGATTTTTGTCATCAAAATACGCGTCAACAGTATAGTAACTTTTTTTTAATAACTTGTTTTTTATAAATTGCTTAAATTTGTTCAAAGGTAAATTTAAGACAGTTGGTGGTATTATATTATAAATTTGTATACCCAATCCCACAAACGAACAGCGTACCCTGTGCAATCGATGACCTGGCACTGTTAATTTATCTTTATTTCTAGTGTTAATATTATGATGATCACTATTTTTACTAAAATATTCAATATTTTGTTTTACATACATAATATTAGCTAAAATGTATTGTGATGCAACTGTCAAGATGCCTATTTCTTTAAAGCGTTCCCTAAGAGAAACTCGTGCCCCTAAGTTATAAATAGCTCTTATGGCTCTTTTTTGTAGGATAAAAATTGTTTCAATATCAGCGGCTCTGCCCCAAAGCAAAATTCCATAGGACATAACACTATGAAAATAACTAAAATAGACAAGCCTAGCAGTGTTGACATTGGTCAATTGTCTCACTTTGCGTATTGCAAACGCGGCTGAGCTGAGTTTCCCCGCCAAGCAAGAAATTTGAGTGTTCCATTGAAGTTTGGGGTCCAATGTTATTCCCAAGAATACTGTGGAATCGACTGGTTTCAAAGGTTCATTGTTTAAAAATAAATCCAACGGTTGATTTTGGACGTTAGGCAACGTGAAACGAATACATTTGGTTTTCTTTGTATTCAGTAAGAGATTATTGGTAGTAAACCAATCTAAGATTTGCGACAGTGCGCTATTTACGTCGTCAAAGTTTGATTTTTTACGGTCTATCTTAAATATAAGGGAGGTATCATCAGCAAATAGCACAATATCACACATACCTCTAACGAAGAAAGGCAAGTCGTTAATATAAATCAAAAACAAAAAAGGACCTAGAATCGAGCCTTGTGGAACCCCCATACGCACTGGGGAGCCAGAAGACTGGACTCCATTAACATCGACGCACTGTGATCTATTACTAAGGTAGGATGCTATTAAATTCAGAGCGGTATCTCTAATGCCATAATGGCGGAGTTTGCACAATAGAGTGGCATGTTCAACGCAATCGAAAGCTTTAGACAAATCACAAAAAATACCAATTGCGTTTTGCGAATTTTCCCAGGCATCAAAAATGTGTTGTATAAGAGCAACACCAGCATCAGTAGTTGATCGACCTTTACTAAATCCAAATTGTTGACTGTGCAATAATTTATTTGTTTTAAAATGTTGTAATATTTGTTCTAGTATAATTTTTTCAAATATTTTACTCAGTGCCGGTAATATAGAAATAGGCCTAAAATTACTTGGGTCACTTTTATTACCACTTTTAAACAAAGGTATTATTTTACTATATTTCATGAGGTCTGGGAAACTGCCCTCATCAACGCATTTATTAAATATTAGTGCTAGATTTGGAGCTATAATATGAATAATATTACTTAATAAACTGACTGAAATTCCCCATAAATCAGAGGTTTTTTTTTGGTTAATCGACTTAAAGACATTTACTATGTGGCCAGGATTTATATGCTTAAAGCAAAAAGTTACCGAGCACTCATTTATATTATTTTTTAAAAGTAATTCAGCTTGAGATGGGCATGAATTCAAAGAACTTGTAGTGGTTATAGGTATACTAGCAAAAAAGTTATTAAAAGATTCAGCTATGTGAACGTTGTCACGGATGATTTTATTATCAACATTCAGTTCAAAATTATGATCGCGTAGCTGAGTCCGTCCAGATTCGGAATTAATAATATCCCAAGTTGTTTTTACCTTATTATATGACTTTTCAATTTTTTTACTTATGAACAATGATTTTGCTGCAATACAGGCCTTTTTGAATACTTTAGAATAATTTTTAACATAAGTAACAAAGGACGGGTCATGCTTATATCGCCTCATACCATATAACTCATACAGTCGAGCTCTACTTCTATGTAAACCTACAGTAGCCCAATCACAAAACTTAGTTTTTATTGTCCTATTCACTGATTTAGTTTTAAATATCTTATTAAATTCTATATTTATTAAGTTAAAAAGCTCACCATAAAGCCTATTTGGATGGCCCTCTGACTCTATTTTGTTAACTTTAGAAAAGATACTTTCTTTAAACTTATCTAAGCGATTAGCAGTAAACAGTCTGCTTTTAATTGTAATATTAGATGGTTTGGTCTGTTTTGAGACACAAAATACTGCTTTTTGACCACAGTGGTCAGATGTTAAATCACTCAAATTAGCTTTACTCAGACATGGACAGCTGCAGAAAATGTTATCCAGACAAGTTGCTGTGGTAGCTGTGATTCTAGTAGGCTCACAAAATAAATTTTTCAAGCCAAAGTACATAAATAGATTAATCAGTCTATCTTTTGAGGATGACTGTTCCAATAAATTAATATTAAAGTCACCACATACTATTATATGCTTATTACTAGAACCTATACGTTTTAGAGCATCTTCCATAACACCTTCAAATACATTAAGATTGCTCAACGGTGGGCGGTACACACAAATTATAATATGTTGCTCAAGCTCAACACAGGATAGTTCAGCAGTGCGCTCAATAGATAGTTCCAAAATATCTGTACGTTCCTTACATTTAATATTGTTATTTACAAAGATTAATGAACCACCATGTATTGCTGTCTTTCTTATGAACGCACTTTTTACAGAGTAATGGCTGTTATTAAATATCATCTCATGATTCTGTAGCCAATGCTCTGTGACACAAAGAATATTAATGTTATGATATTCTATAAATAAATCTAATTCTAGTTGTTTGCCAGATAAGCCCTGTATATTTTGGTGAGCTAAAGTTAAAACAAATTGCTTATCTGTTGTCTCACCTAATAGTTTAAACTATTGGGTGTGTCAAAAACTGCATTAGTAGTAATACTAATATTAATACCAGATTTACAATTCTTAATATTTATATTAATATTGTAGGCTATCAAAGTAGCTATTGTCTTCTTAAATCTAACTGGCAGATACATAGTATCTTTTGTCAATTTACAATTTTGTATAAATTTATTAATGTCAAAATAAAAAATATTGTCACTATGACGACATGTCAAATTGTGTATATACATGTTAAGGTCATATATGTGCCTATTTTGTGTATCTGTTAGGTTACTTCCATATGGCAAGGCACATAACAATAACTTACATTTAGACTGCTGTTGGATGGTCAATAACTTATCTAAAGATTGAATCAATTCCTTTTTGTTTATATTTAAACTATTTCCATACAGTAGGTGGTATGGCCCGTCTATATCTGTTGAGAAACAGTGCAAGTACTTATCGTTCATAATTTGTAAAATAATGTAGTTACTGCATATTATGAGACATTGCATCTTATGCAACACGGTACCAAAGTTTTATGGTGTTACTTCTGTTTAAGGGGAAGCGTAATTTACATTCTGACAGGTTAGTCTGGAAATCTTTGGGGGAGGCCTTTGTTCAGCAGTGGACTTCTGAAGAAGAAGAAGAAGTACCTAGATAACATTATCCTAGCGACTAGCCCGTCTAGTCATTCAGTTTTAGAAGAAATCATCTCTTCAATACATTAATATTGGTTATATTCGAACATGAAATGTATTGTATTTTCAATACTGGGAAATTCCATCATATTTCCAGCCATATTTCCAACTGATATTTCGTCCGAAAACTGAATCTTAAAACATCGAAACAGAAAACTTACTTATATTAAAATCGCGAGCTCATCATCAGCGTGCATTAGCAGCAATTTTTTATACCGAAAATGTCACCGAAGAATAACGAGCGACGGGAACAGAGACCGCTTTTTTCCGCGCCAAAAATGTTGTTGCATCGGCCGACAAAAAGTGGTAATTGTGTCGGAAATCGCAGTTGCAATTTCGGCTGGCTTGATGTTGTTTTTATTTGATGATGGACCGGGGACCGCGGGATGTCGTCGTAATTGCGTGCGCATTCAGCGGACCACGCCGACAAGCCATTTTGGATTCTTGTATGCCTAAAATGTGCGTAAAATACCTGTATTGAGGACAATGATTTAATACTTACCTATCCCATAATTCTACATATACGTATGGTAAATGTATGTTGTTTGGATATTTGTTAAAGTTGACACTAAAATCGGTGATCGGATTTTGATGGAATGTCCATAGACAACGTCATAATAAATATTTTAATTTACCTCGAAAAAGTGCACAATACGACTTTTAATCCTGGTATGAATTTTGAGTGGGTAAAATCGTGATCAATAAATAGAGTATTATTTTAAACCTATACACCTACTGAACCGGATCAGATGTCAGTGTATGCTGTAGGAAGCAGTGGGCGGCGACCCTAATACATTAACAATTGCTATTTTAAACTAATGAGAGCCAACATAATATTGCCACCAGAGCGGCGCCGCGTATTAATGGAAGATTGACATGTGAGCAGTTTTTAAAACCAGTAGACTTAATTTTAACAGGCTAGTTGATTACTTTTTTAAAAACATTTATCAAAAATGTATGCCATGCAAAATCTAACGGAAAAAGAATTTTCAAACTTGGTGCAATAATAAGTAAGCTAACAATCCTTTGAAATTTTGTTTTTTTTGGTGCAAGGGGTAATTGTCAAATAACATTTATATCAGACTGTGACGTCACCGGGTGTCACCGGCCATAACGCTGCGTGCGTGCGAAAGATATAGCGCAATATCCCCACCACGCCTCCACTTTTACTCATGACAATATTAATTCAAATGTGAATAACTGCTTTATTTTTTAACCCATTTTGATGGTGATTTACAGAAGAATTTCTTTTTCGTATGTTTTTCTGTTACATATAAATTAATCTACCAAATAGAACATAGTAAACTACTCTAGTATGAAGTGACAAAAATGTCCATATTATCCACAGATAACATAAGTCAGTCCATTTTACTCAAAGCATCTGTTAATTCTCAAAAAGTGGCTTAAATTTATCTGATACGAAATTATTAGGTCCTAGCTTTTGCTCGCGGCTCCGCCCGCGTGAAAAAGTTTTTCATAGATAAAAATATTTTCCCGGGATAAAAAGTAGCTTAAATAGCACTCAAGAGTAATGTAGCTTCCTATTAGTGAACGAATTTTCCAAAATCGGTCCAGTAGTTTTTGAGTTTATGCATTACAAACAAACAAACAGTCAACTCTTTCCTCTTTATAATATTAGTACATATAGATGTATAGAATTTGTCTAAATAAAATGTAGGGTATATATAAAAATCGTTTTTGCTTATAATCAGCCTATTATATGAGACATTTCTCAGTCGCAAGCGAAACTGATTATAATATTAGTCTATTCATATGTAATTTTCTTAATATCATATCTCGAGACATAAATATCCACTGCGAGAATTAAGTTTGACTCGATTCGTATTAAAGCTGAGTTGAACGGACGGAATCGACGGCGACTACCAGTGTTCAGTTAAAATCCAGAAAGCTCCCTTAATGAAGTGACTCCGCGAAGCGTTCGTTTGCACCGATAGTAAATGTTGACACAACTTATGAATAATTAACAGTAAACGCTCTAATCATTTCTGTTTTTTATTTGCTTATTATATTTATTTCAGAATAGATGAATTATATGGAACTGTTTGGTCAGAGAAAATTGGCACGTTAGTTTCTTACATAGTAATTTTAAAATCATGGCATTGTTTATCTCTTCTAGCAATATAGTACTTTAAAAACTAGTTGGGTGCATTTATTAGACACTAGCATTTGCTCGCGTTTTTCCAGGATAAACATTTTCCTAGGGTAAAAACTATAGCACTCTGGAGTAATGTAGCTTCTTATTAGTGAAAGAATAAAACCTATTATTAAAACTATAGAAGTTTCATACAAATTTTGCCACCCTTTTTTACCCCCTTAGGGGTTGAATTTCGCAAAATCCCGTCTTAGTGAGCACCTACGTCCTAAAAGCAAACCCTATGCAACATTTGAAACTCCTAGCACTTGTAGCTTGTGAGATTTCGTGATGAGTGAGTGACCTTTCGCTTTTATATATATAGATGAAAATTTACGAAAATACTTAGTAAATTTTAATGCTGTTGTCTAGTAAAAAGAGATCACACTCATTAATAAACACCAACGACGAGTGACTGCGCCACCGCAATGTTTGCCACCGAGTATTATGAAATTTCTGAATAGTCTCACAAAGGATAGTCTCAGAGCGGATTGTAAGTAAACGTGTTAGGAATTCATATAGATTTAACTTCTTTTCGGAAAATATTTACAGAAAGTCATAATAAAAATATTGCCTTAGGCAGCTAAGCGGTCTTTGGCTATTGGATAAACCTACAGAGCCGATGTTACTATTGTACCCGGTCTCCCCTACACATTATGCGCATAATTTTTATAATTTAATATACTATAAACAAATTATTATTTATATTTTAATTCATTTTATGCACATTTTTTTTTTTTTTTTTTATTTATCTATATTTATATCATTATAAATATAATATAATTTGTATATATTTATGTATTTTATAATTATGTATTATTATGTAAGTTTATTTTAGTAGGTAAATATAAGTACACCCACACTCCAAATTCTCCGTAGAAGTGATTTCATCCTATGGTTGTCTGGAAGAGATCGCTCTTAGCGATAAGACCGCCTATTGTTACACTAGCTATATCTAGCTAATAAGTATGCTGATTTCTTTGTATGTTAGTGGTGTAAAATAAAGTGTTGTCTATCTATCTATCTATCTATATGTATGTGGCACACATGTGGTAAATATGGATATAGGTACATGTGATAAAATACCTTCCACGGTGGCAAATTCCTACAACACGAGCTATGAGCGTACACAGGTACAGTACATGCCGGTATAGTATTGATGATCAGCGAAAGTTTTTCTTTTTATGTTTACCAACATTACATTTGAACCACTCTAATTTTATGTATATTTTCTATAGTGTGCCAGCATAAAAATAATCACTTTTTGTAATGATACAACGCGCGTGACGTTGCCAAATGATGCTCAACATGACGCAAGCTTTTAAGTTATTTCGCCTACAAAATACATATAAATAACTAACAGTGTATACGAGACTTTAGAAATGCAACATGAATAATCTGAAGTAATTTGGCAACAAACAACTAAATTAATCTTGAAACTATCAAGAAAACTAGAATTTAGAATTGTATTAACTAATTAAATAATTTCAAAGACAATGCAAAGTCGTCGGCGAAAGGCAGTTATTAATAAATTCCAAGAGAAATATCTTATTAGAGCTGTACCTATTAATTGAGTTTTATAGAGTCTGAAGTAAAAATAAAATACTTAAAGTAGCGACGAAATAACTTTGAATTCGATTTCAGAATAATGTGGTGTGCGTTACTAGCATTATAATAGCGATAAAGATAATTTTTCCATTAATAAAAAAGTACACTGTCCCTAGGATAGACATTAATTTTATAATCTTTTGTGTTTTTTATAAATTTCTATAAATTTGCTTCTACACGGTGTATAATATAATATAATTATATCCATGTCATCTATACTCTCAGGCCATCTTTCCTTATGGTCTTTTAATATATCTATCTATGTATATAAAAATTTCGTCTCACAGTGTTTGTTACCATACTCCTCCGAAACGGCTAATCCGATTTTGATGAAATTTTATATTCACACTTGGTAGGTCTGATAGTAGGTTGTTACCTATTTTTCATCCCCCTAAGTGATAAGGGTGGCCCGCCCCAAAAGTTTTTTTTTTATGACAGATTTTTTTATGTTGTGGCATTAAAAATACATACAACCCTAAATTTTCTACCTTCTTCCATCATTCCCTGTTTTTAATAGCGATATTAGTAATTTAATAACCTTTAACCCCGGTCGGTAACTGATCAAAAACATTTTTTTCTACTAAAATAATCTCTTAACAGAATTTATATGGCAAAACAACGTTTACCGGGTCAGCTAGTTTCTTTATATAAAATAGACACATACATTATGAATTCGATTCCACGCACAGAATCGCGACGACTTACTCCCGCAGCGACTGCATTACGTTTCTATTTGTGCAATTCCGATTCCAAATAAACCAGCATCACTAATACCACTGAAGTCTAGTTTCTATAGTTGTAGAAAAAAATACAAGCCGTGTCGATTTTCATAGCTGATTGGTCGCTCCGCACATTTTACTGCCATTTTAAAACTGTTAATTAAAATTTTCTAGAAATTATATCTTTACAGCCCGTGAATTTACATGCTATGATTAAATTAAGTGTTTTTAAATTGTATTTATTTTTGTCGACTCTTTTGATGTTTTATGTGTTTTAAGTTTTGACCGCGATATGTAAATGACATTATTAATTTACTTTTTATGTGAAAACTGAATTGAAAATCGAATATTTGAGATTATCAGGCGATGACCTGCAAGAGAGAACTTGGTTATGTTTGTCGAAATTAATAAGTATGTTAATAGTATGATTGGTTTTGATCTCGTTACATATTAGCTGATTATCTTTGGCCTCTATCTATGCTACTACAATTAATATAGTTGTGAAGACTACCCTTTTTTTTTTTTTTTTCGCCGAGAAAGTGACTTATCACTACCGCCCAACCTTCAAGGGTGACTGAGCGGTTATGTTGGGATCACCGTGTCTTACGAGCCGGCGTTGAGCCGCCCGGAGAGATGGAACCATCGGACGACCGCCGGGCCGTGTCCCTAACCTATGTACAGCACGCCATACCAACCAAAACTCCGCGGTGGCCATCTTCGGCGCATTAGGGACGGCTGCGGGCTTCCTCTGACGGAAGTGTCTAAGTTGTCGTCCGCAGCCGCCCCAGCGCGGTGCCGCCTAGTGCGGCCCGTCTCCTGTTGTGGGGGCGACTCTGAAGCCCCCGCGCACCGAAGGACGCCTTCGGCGTCAACGGCAGCGTGAGGCCTACCAGCCACGCTGCCGTCCATCACAGGGATCGCAACAATGTGAAGACTACCTGCATAAATATATGCGCAAACAAACCGCATCTTTTACGCAGTTCAAATAAGAAGAAGTCTAATTGATGGGACACTTAAATACCTTTAGTACCTATGGCTCTTCTACGGCATAAGCTTTACTGGTGGTAGGTCTCTCGTGTGCGAGAGGCCGT
Source organism: Sphinx pinastri (assembly GCA_947568825.1). Classification (NCBI taxonomy): domain Eukaryota; kingdom Metazoa; phylum Arthropoda; class Insecta; order Lepidoptera; family Sphingidae; genus Sphinx; species Sphinx pinastri. The sequence continues at coordinate 3,884,397 of OX387617.1, forward strand.
CTTGGTTAGGTACCACCACAGTGTCTATTTCTACCGCCAAGTAGCAGTGTGTATGCACTGTTGTGGTCCGGTTTGAAGTACATTGTGGCCAGCGTAATTACTGGGCACTATGAGACTTAATATTTTATGTCTCAGGACGACGACAAGCGTAGTGGATTGTCATGCAGTACTTTGTAATTCTAAGTTATGTGCGGCGTTGCTACTGTTTATGTATATGTTTCTGGTCGTATCGCTTACCAACATTCGAACGGCATGCTCGTCTCGTCATTCAATGCAAAAAAAAAGTTCTAGTAGTTGGTAACTAAGTAGTGGGATAAAGGGCGTGAGTATATGTATGTAGGTATGTAAAAATAATGACTGTAACGTAGTGCGTACTTTGGCAAGTCTTGTCTGAAGAATGAGTCGACACGACTGAACTTATTATACCAAGGTCTCCGAAAAGCATCGTGAAGTGGCATCTCCGCTTTGTCATTTTGTACGCTCAGTGCGTTAAGAAATTTTCGCTATCCAAACTTTGTTCCATACCTTAAAGGTCACAATATAGCTATAGTTTCTGAAGGATTGCTCGTAGAGGGTGGTAACCTTTTGAATAGTGACTCACTTACGCTAGCTATGTGTGAATCATGCATAACAATTATAACATAAGGGAAAATACGCTAACAAACAAAAGAAGTTCCAGTATTTTTTTAATATGGGCAAGGCAAAGTAACTCCACTGCATCTGATGGTAAGTAAGAGTGGGATCCTGATAGAGGATCAACTGATGAGAGAGGATTATACCTCGTCAGTGGACACAATTATGCCGGCCTGTCTTTGAACACTCATTTATCATCTGTGCCAGTTATAAGACGCAGGACTAGACACCGCATCACTGTAAAAATTGACCTCTACAAAACATTTTGATTTTCACCTTACATTTTCTATGAAAAGTTACAAGCACATAAAAGGAAACCCGACACGATTGAATATTCCATGTCAGAGATAAACGGCAAACCAACAGTTACAGTAAGCTGCTCATTTGGCGGCGGATGTGAGGTCACGTCGTGGGCGCGGGCGTCGGCGCGCGGGGGCGGGAGCAGAGTCAATATTAGCCGGGCCGGTGCGCGTGCGCCGCTTTCCGGAACCGCACCTGATCACACACGCCGCTGAGCCCAGTCAGATGCAGAGGGTACAGGGTGCGTGGAAATTGTATTAGTTGATGCAGGCGATATAGGGTCAAATTCCGTTTTAAAATCGTGATATGACACTTCCTACATTTTTATTTTTACTTTTCACTTTTCATCTGCTTCATTACACAAAGTCATTTTCATATTATAGTTCATAATTAAAATAGAAGAATATTTTTCCGAGATTAAACAATAATTATTCTAAACATTTTCGACAATATAAACAAAAACAATCCGAATTTAAATTACAATCCATCCCGGTTTTAACAGAATCCAAAAACAGGTAAAACCAAGACGTGTTTTACTTAAAATAACAATGGCTGATATTGTTACCTAGCTAGTTTTCTGACTGTCTGTTTTAAAGATCCCATTAGCGGGAGCATCTCGAGGAAATTTCCAACAACGGTGAACTCCGAGCACTTTAAAATGACTCAGCGCAGTTTATATATGATTGTAAGAATAATATCCTATTTTAATACCGCGCAGGTTGAGAATTACTTGCATGTTGACAGTTGAGATGAAATTAGCTTAGCAGATATGAAATTGCACGGCGAAGCGTGCGATTTTAATTGGAACAATTCTTGTATTGAAAATGTAGATAGGTACTCATATTTTTATTGTAGTCTTTCTACGTAGTGTGCGGCTTAATTTTATCAATATTCTGCATGAATAATAATATACAATTCGTTTTTCAATATTCAAATTTAGAACGTGATGCAAATTATTAAAATACCAAAAATGCTTAAATTTTTACTCCGAAAATATGATTAGTGAGCACGCTGTATACAGAACGACGAGTTTTAGATACCGACAGTCATATTGCGAGACACGCAGCATTAGCAGTTAACACCACACATATATACTCTTTACATAATTTAATAGAGTACAGTGCCACCAACATATCGACTCCATGCCGCGCCCAATCGATCACCCCAATTATCTTGATGACACACTTTACACTCGCCTTCTGTACCTTACAAGCTTACAAAATGGGTTCAATTAGTCACTGATGGAAATAGATCTTTTACCAAATAGAAGTGTTACTAAGTGCTTTTATTCAAGGCGTACATGTAACATGTTCACGCCTTTACGCTTGAAAAGGTAGATACTATTGCAACTGATGTATCTAGCGTTCACCGATAATTTGTATTCCACTATGATGCTTAATTCAATAACCTTATAAAGGTCGCAAGAAGATAGTCCAAAACATCGTCTGGAAATTGGGTCTATGTCAGGGGGTCAGCACTGGACATTCTGTGTCTGATGATATGAACCTATCACCATATTATAATAATATAATAATACCAGCCCTATATTATATACTGCCCACTGCTGAGCACGGGCCTCCTCTACTACTGAGAGGGTTTAGACCTTAGTCCACCAAGCTGGCCTAGTGCGGATTGGCAGACTTCACATACCCTCGAAATTTTTATTGAGAATTCTCAAGTATGTAGGTTTCCTCACGATGTTTTCCTTCACCGTTAAAGCGAACGATAATTGATAAACAATACATAACTTCGAAAAGTCAGAGGTTTTGAACTTGTGCCTTGGGTTTTGAACCTCCAGACATTGTCTCGGCAGACTGTTCCATTCCCAACTAGGCTATCGTCACCATATTATTATCCGGGACAACTGGCAATAACAGTCTCATACGAATCTGGATATTCTATCTACGTATCGAATCAGGGACTTATCTCACTTTACTGACGCAAATACACTGCCACTAAAACACTGATACAAATGAGTAAATATAGCTAACACTTCGACTTCCCCAAGAGAAAACTGAAGCTACATAACAGTCACTTTAAAAATTTAAGAAAACGACGTTTATTTCCAAAAACATTTGCAACTGAAAACAACAAAATGTTCTCGTTTATTTTCCTGGCGCAAAATTCAACAGCTAACGTAGGAAATAACGAAATTTAAATATTTCCCCAGAGTATGATGCCAAAGAATAAGTATTTTTTTATACTTTAACTAGCTTTTGCCCGCGGCTCCGCCCGCACGAAAGAGCTTTTCTTGGATAAAATACCCGCTTTACATTTTCCCGGGAAAGTAGCCTAAAATCTTCACAGGGTCTCGAGCTATCTCCATACCAAATTTCATCGAAATCCGTTCGGTAGTTGTTGAGTTTATCGCGTACAAGCTTTGCCACCCCTTGTTACCCTCTTAGGGGTAGAATTTCTTAAGCTAGTATGCGTGACAGCTGTGTCATACGCTATCGCTGCATCATTCTGCGTACCCTTGTGTGCGCGCATAATGATACCAGTTATTACATGGTTTCTATTAAAACGGGGAGATAATTATATCCATGAAAAACAACAAAAAACAATTCACTCGAACTCATTTAGCGGGCAACAGTTGGCCTATGGCGTATGACGCAGCTGTCACGCATACTAGCTTAAGAAAAGTTGGCCTGTTTGTTTTCGTTTCATTGCAACGCGTCACTCTATCTAGGTATATGTCGGCGAGGTGCCAGGGTTTTCGTGTTCGGAATCCATCGTAATGAAAATACAAACTGAATATTGCTTAGTTTTCTTCCCAGTTGACTTTTGGGACAGCAGTCAATCGAATCTTGAACTGACTGGATTCTTTTTTAATCCAATAGACATTCAAAGTGAATATAAATGTTATAATAACTGCAACCTCCTTTGAAATTACTGTACATTAAATCTTGGGTTATAGCTGAATATTCAATATTGATATTATAATGAATTTTTCATAACTCCAGATGATAATATTTTACATAAATAACATTTAAGTAAGCAAACTCCGTTATTTTACATAACTTGCCAACAGATGGAGCTATTAACAAGTTGTGAATATTTTACTTATAGATTAAAATAACGACAAAGAAATCAATTAGAATTATTAACAATTCTAATTGATTTTATTTTAGACGTTTAAATCATTAAATAATGAATTATCATATTATTAATTAATAAATATCCAACGTTTTCCAAACACTCCAATAGTCAATACAGTTTCTAACTTATACTGAAATTTGATAAATAACAGCATTGTGGTTGTAAATAACTATTGAAATATTCTAGACATTTTCATAATAATATAATCACTAAATATTAATTTGCGCCCACATATACAATTAATCAAAGAATATAAGTAATAGAAAAGAGTAGCGAGTGATAGGTGAGGTACTGGGTGATTATGAGAAAAGATCTCCATCAGCTTACTCCAATCCAATATTATAAACGCGGAAGTTTGTAAGTATGGATGTATAGATGTCAGGATGTATGGATGTTTGTTACTCTTTCACGCAAAAACTACAGAACGGATTTTGATGAAATTTGGCACACGGGTAGATCATGTCCTGGATTAACACATAAGCTACTTTTTATCCCGGGAAAAGTAGTTCACGTGGGCGGAGCCGCGGGCAAAAGCTAGTATGCTATAAAAAAGCGTAAAATATTGTAGATATGTTTATCTGCGTAACACAAAAAACACGCTGAAAATATTGTATGGAATTTGAAGACCGAAGATACGCAATAAGACAATTGCCTGAATTAACACAATCCATAGTATCTTATATTGTAGATAGAGACTTCCTGTAGACGTAACCGCGACCATAACTAGTACACTATAACCTTAAAGCTCTGAATATGTACGTGTAGTAGATGTACCTACCGTGTTCGAGCCTGTATCTTGGATGTCGAAATAGTAAGCGCTCTTGCCCGAAGCCGCGGTTAGTGCGGCATTATCAACACGATTGCCATTTCCGACACGCTCCGATTTCATTCGATATTCATGTACGGAGTAACTTAATGAAGTAATCAGTATTATCGTCAGTTTATCTTATAGTTGTCTGTGTTACTGCTCTGTAACACCTTTCTTGGAATGAGAATACTAGTATTCCAGGATTCAAGTACAATATTAATCCAGGACATGGCCTGTGTGACGAACACCTAAACTCAAGGGTTTTCAAGCTTAGCAACAATTATTTGAAACATCACATAGCTGTCGAAATGAAAAAGGTGTAGCAATAAATGTAAACTTTTATGTAACAGCAATAAGATTCAAATTTGAAATATGCCATTACATAAGTTTGGAGCGGTCTGTAGAGACCTAATTTGGCGCTGACAAGTCAGTGCAATGTATCGATAAAGTGCCAAAATGAGCCAAATTACCTCGCGAACATCGCCATCGCTCGGGTTCAAATTTTAAACACGTCGAAAACGTTTATACCCGACTTTGAAGCAATAATTTTGATAAAAATCTCGTGTAGAATCAAAACTTTATTGTATAGAGATCATCAGTGGATGCCACTTTCGAAGATGGGTAAAACGAGATGTGTAACTTCTTATAAAAATATCTGTTCGGATATATCAAATACATAGAATACAATAGATATGATTGAAAATTGGGCAGTTATATTTTCTTTACAGTTTTCTTTAGTTAATTATGATAGTACAGTAAGATAGTAATTATGATTTTCATAGTATATATGATTCTACTAGTCGGAGGGTATCTGATATATTTCCTAGACTGGATAGCGACCGCCGTACCAAATGATATAAGACCAAAGTAACAATTTCATACCTAGTTTGCTGCGCTACGATAAAAAGAGTCTACCTAACCTGCCTATTTTGTGTACATTTCTAAATGCTTTAAATATAAATCCCGAATATGACAACCCTTAATATAACGTAAGACGCTGATATTAAAGTTAAACAAAGAAATCCCAGCAGTAAACACACAGAATCATGAATGTTATAATTGTCTTATAAACTACAACACTACAAACAATCCAGTCAATAAAAAACCGACGATGAAAAGAACTAAAAGTCTGAAACTTTTTTGCAAAAAATTAGGTGCTCGAAAATAATAACCGCCAGAAACTACCTTTGTTACGACGGATATTTGACACGCGAGTATAGACTCTGTTGCAAAGTGATAAGGTTTGTGAAGAAAATGGAAAATCAGCTTTTCCGAGCGCTTCGGTGTTTCATTATATTTTATTTTGGCGAGTCCGTCGTCCGATAATCGTACTGACGGGTACAACGTAATTGCATGGCGTCTGTATCTGACTAATGGGCTCAGTGTTACGACACTAACTCAGTTTGTAATCGTTTTTGTGTTTCGATTTTCAGTCGATGTTTATGGACTGTACATCTTTGTTCTACTTATGTTTGAATGCTTTCTGCCTTGGATTTCTTTTTAGTCGTAAATAATCCGTTTTGTTCTGTAGTGTTTGTTAACAATTTTCGTTAACTTGATTGGAAGATGAAATAATACGCTAAATAGAACACTATTTGCCTTCACGTCACTTCCTAATCGCTGTACAATTTCTAAAATTATTTGTACAGTCAGCAGCATAAGTGGATGAACAAATTCAAAATTTCAAATTGCCTACATACTTTTGTGCTCTTACTAATCTTTTTTTTCTCTTCACAAAAATAAAATAAAAGGTATTTATTCTACTTCAAACGCAGAAAAAAATATTTCAGTTTAACTTAACGCGTATATAGGCGATTTGAAATTTTGATTTTGTACAGATACTTATGCTGCTGACTGTACATACCACAAAAAAATATAAAAGTATACCCTACTTTTCACATTATCTTGCACTGACCTACTATTTACCTACATATTATAATTCTGTAGTAAATTTAAAATTTCTTTATTCTTATGTTCTGATCAATACGAGTATTAAATGAATACTCCTCTTGACAAATTCCTCTTAGCCGGCACTGCCCTGTATACAACTTTTGTCCGTTCAATATATTTAGAACTACCCTACATAGAGTAGTTAATCATAATTTATTGTATTCCAAATTCAAAATGCAATCGTATTCAAATTAAGTTAGCATGGCATTGTATTAGTAGGTGATAAATTTTGAAACAGCAGTTATCGTGAAATATGGCGAATAATGTAAATAACTAATTTTTGCTTGTAGCACCCGCGCAAAACTCCGTTCTCGGTATAAAAATTACCTAACTTAATTATGTAACTCCGGTATCACGTAGCTTCCTACTCCGATTTCAATAGACGATCACAATAATATTAATCTTCTATCCGTTCTCGAGATTAACTAATCAAAATAAGTAATTTGTAAGCATGGCGAAAAAATCTATTCTGATTGGTCCATTTTCGTGATCGATCGAAAAAGGCGAATTAACGAATTATTAGAAGTGGATCGTTAGCTTCGGAGATTAGCGCGCTCAAGCAAAAAATCTCTTTAGCTTCTTAGTATAACTATTAAAGAACCGTAGCCGAGATGCCTTACAACAGTCTCGTTATGTATGAGAATGACATATTGTAACGATAGACTTACCGATAGGATTTGTCATTCCTATATACACCATTTTTTAATTACCAAAACAAAAAAGGAATGGGGTATGCAGAAGAGGTAAAATATTATTTATAAATGTGCAGTCAACATTTTATTATTTATTTATGCACTTCACATACATATTTGTGTACAGGGTCATTTTGACATTGCGTTAATAAATGAAACCACATACTCGTCTTTGCCTCTGCTAACATTATGCCAAAAATCATCCATGAGAAACGAGTATTTTCACCCAAAAACTCAATTTTACATTCCTGATTTTTCCATAATTTTGTAGTTTAGTGCGAATATGGCGTGTGCGTGAGTGAATTTCTGACTGAAAGTTTCATGTTGCCGCAGCGACGAATCCCCATAGAGTAGTAATAGTGGCATTAGGGCGTTTTAAATTAAAGTTACTTTTTAATCATATTTATTTTGTTTGAAACATACACTTTTTTATTTTACATGTATGGTTAAAATAATTAATTGGAAAGTGTTATTTTCAAGGAAATAAGTATGTGGCTTCATTTAGTAACGCAATGTCAAAATGACCCTGTATAGGCAGAATTAATGCCGTAGGCATTCTCAAAATTTTCGTTTATATGTTAATGACAAGGCTATGATGAATTAAATTTTTCATAAATCCTGCATAAAATTATGGACACAACACGTAGTACGTGTCAAATACTATGTAGATCGCATGTATATCATCAATTAAGACTATTATATTTTGACTTTAGACCAAAAATTGCCTTTTCTTAAGGATAATTTTACATCGTATTTTTGTTTATATTTATCAAATGTGTTCAGGAACGGCAAATATTCTTCAGCAGGTATTCGTTCTGTTTTCTATTAACGACTAGAAAGGCATCAAGGCCCAAGGTTAACATACACCGAGGTTATGTTTTCAAATACCTTCAAGTTTCGAAGTTTTAATCCCAGTAGTTAATCAGAAATATGTGTTTCTCGCTCAACTGTAATAAATTACAGTATATTGCTGTTTGTCTAATCAATGTGGAACTTGAACTATTAATTTTAGAATTTTGTATGATTATAATACAGACGACTTGAGGAACACGCTGGATGCAGGCCGCTTTTGACAGGTCCGTCTGGAAATCTTTGGGGGAGGCCTATGTTCAGCAGTGGACGTCATGTGGCTGATGATGATGATGATGATGATGATAATAACTAATGGTTGGAGTTTCTTTTTTCTAAATTATTCGTTCGTCTCAGTCATGTTACCCGGGTGATATTAGATATGTTATGGTATAAGAAACATATCCTGAGACATTTTTTGTACTACTTAATATTTTGGTATATTCAAGTGGCTCGCGCACTGGTAAGTCCCATGAAGATAAACACCATTTTTTTTGTAGAGACGGGCTGATTATCCAAAATTCACATTCATTCAGCACTCTGTTACTTAAGCACATGGCATTACAGGGTTTGCATTTTTAATTCCACTATATGACAAGTGGCGAGACGAGATCGCTTCTCGTCTGATGGTTAGCAGCACAACTGCTATTAGCATAGGACCGTACCTGGTGGCTGAAACAGGCAATGCTGTGATCAGTGGTACCTACCCATTAGACTCTTGCGTACCAAATCCACCACCTAGACACAGTACGCGCGCAACCTCCGAAGAATCCCATGATGACTTAATGATTTATTGCAATGACTTCGTCGATATTACGTTATCAGTTCTGAAGTCGGATCAGGTGTAGGATAGGAAGGTAAAATAAAACACGCTTTTCTTACGCTATAACTATACTTAAATAACAATAGTGGCGGGTGTGTGTGGTGAGATCACTGCGGCTGGTGCGGCGGCGGCGGCGCGAGGCGCAGCGCCATCTGCAGGATGTCGCGCTTCTCCTTGGGGAAGCGCAGCTCGCGCGCCGCCAGCCGCGCCTGCCGCAGCTCACGCTCCGCGCGCGCCAGCTCGCCGCGCAGGACGCCGCCGCCAGCCGCGCCGGCTTCGCGCTCTCTGCACAACGATAACAATTTATAATAGCCGGCAAACAACTTGAGCAACCTCGTAAAGGTCACAGGAACCCCCTGGAAACAGGCTGCATTTAACAGGTTGGTCTTGAAATTTTTGGGGGAGGCCTATGTTCAGCATTGGACTTTCAAAGGCTAAAGAAGAAGAAGAAGAACTTGAGTATGCTATACCGCGTGGTAGGGTTCTTTGTACGTTAGTGTAGCTACACTTTCGTGCTCGAGTTGTTTGTCGGGTATTATCCAACACACAGAAATACTCGGCAGTACTATTATCAATCTTTAGAAACGGATATATTCTTCTGCTGTCATAATAAAAATTGAAGAGAGAGAGCTTCGGTTTCATAGAGCATTGTCTCTATCATTGGCACCCTATGAATAAAATTATGCCAGCCTGTCTAAAGGTTGAACTGTCCCGGAATGAATTTAGTTCAACAATCAATCAGGCAGGTAAGAGTCAAAATTGTAACAAACGTTCAACAATATTTGACGCGTAAGATCTAATTTACAGTCGCCGTCGATATCGGAACACCTGCCGTCTGCCCTCGGTGCTAATAGATCGTTTCCGTATAACCCGCTAAGTTAGTAAATACATCTTTATTTATTTATGTTCGTTTTTGGGATGAAAGTCGTGTTTCTGTAGTCTATAGCACTCAAGGACAACAAGCTTCCTATTATTAAAAGAAATTTCAGGATCGGAGTAATAATTTCAGAGATTATCTATCATGTGTATGTATATGTTCAGTACTGGACGTCATGTGGCTGATGATGATGATGACCCTCTTACCAATAAAAGTTGTGTATAATTGGTCAGCTCTCTTAAAAATTTGGTATGAAACATGACACGAACGTGCGTGTCGTTTCATTGTGGTTGGTCCAGATACTAACACGTGACTCACGCGTTGGCCTTTCAACCAATCACAATCATCACAATCGTCCGACACTATTATTCGTGTCGTGTTTGTTTTACCATATTATTGAGAAACTGATATTTTTATACGACTGAATGACGAGACGAGTATGTATGGCCACTGTAGATTTAAAACATCCTATATTTATATCAAAACAGTTTATTTTGTGGGACATCAGTAACACCACCCAGCACCGACTTATCAATAGGAGCTGTATAATTTGCTCTAAGGATAAAAAGCTCACTCGAATTCAGTACCCAGTACCTTGCACATTACAGCTGTGAATTGTGAAGAGACAGTCTATTACTGCGAATATTGCTAATGTAGAAATTGCGTGTTACAAGTTATAACTCGTTTGTAATATCTTCTTTATTATGTTCATATTACCACAATAAACGGCACTAACCATCCATAAACCTTTATTTGCTTTCATACGCCTTTTCTGCTGATTAAAATAATCTACGCCGGCTGCTCCCGTAATCTGTACAATAATGGTTTTCAGCCCGACTACGGCAAAGCTAAAAGTAGTAATATTTCAACAGTGTCAATAATAGTACCTAACCATAGTTATATATATTTACAATTTAAAATAAAGTGGTTACTGAAGACATTGGTTAGGTGTTGTAGAAACTGTAACTGTCCAGTTGATCAAATTGATAAGGTTCACTATTTAGTTGAACGGTTGAAGTTTCAACGACATCCAGAACTATCTAAAAAGTATTGCATGGAATTGCTTTATTGAACACACAACAGGTGTACATCCTGACATAGTACCGTGAATACATTCAACCTGATACCAGTTGGACTAGTAGAATTTATTGTTGACAAGAGACTACGGCCTTTCTTGCTGGATGTCAACCAGCTAATCCCCGAACGGGGGTTGTTAAAACGAGCGACTAAAGCATATTTTTTACTTTATAGTGGTGCTTGTTTTAAGTACTTGACTGCCTCGGTGGCGTAGTTGTATTACGGTACGACTGCAAGGCTGAGGTCTCGGGTTCGATCCCCGGGTCGGGCAAAGTGATATTGGGTTTTTCTATTCAGTATCAGCCCGGAGTCTGGAATTTGTGCCCGATATGGCGATAGGCTCGCTCGCCCCCTATCTCATCATGGGAGGGAATTTGCACGGCGAAAAGTGGGTGCACTAGTTGCGCCTCTGCCTAACCCTTCGGGGATAAAAGGCGTGAGGTTTGTGACAGTGTGTGTGTGTGTGTGTGTGTGTGTGTTATTTTCAATAAAGCGCAAAATACTTATCCCTTACTCGCTTTGTGTATATAAAATAAGACTCTTTCACAAATTCAATAAAACTTATACTATATTCGCATCAGTTTCTCATTTTAAGGTCCATAAATAAAGTTATGGAAGATTGATAACAGTTGCTGAACTCCTCGAGGTAATCTCGAAGGCAATCAATATTTATTTTTATATCTATTAGATTGTTTAATGTTTGTTGGATATTATTAAGTAATTGAAACTATAATGTAGAGTAAATTCATAAATATAAAAGAGGCACAAATTGAAAAATTGATAAAGACTGTTTTTAATTTAATGTTATTATATTTCTAGCTTCTAGAGAAAATTATCACGTTGAAACCAATTTGACGATCAAGGTAGGTTACGGATCAATTAACCACTTTAACTTCAAGCCCGAAATAGCTACATATTAGACGTCTTGTAACCAGAGTGTTCTAGTTGTAAGTTATTACGGAGAGATGAATTGATAACAATAATTATAATTATAAGAATTTAATTAATTTAAAGATTCATTTGAGGTTTCTGAGTATAATTATTGTGGTTTGTGTGGTAGACTATTCCTTTGGAGAATATATATGGCATTGAATAACGTGACGAGCATGCCGTTCGCCTGATGGTAAGCGATACGACCACCCATAAACAGTACCAACACCATCCAGCACCTTGACTTACAAAGTACTGTGTGGCATTCCACTGCGCTCGTCATCCTGAGACATAAGATGTTAAGACTCATTATGTCCAGTAGTTATACTGGCTACAATGTCCTTCAAACCGAAACACAACAGTGCTTGCACACTATTGCTTGGCGGTAGAATTAGACATTGCGGTGGTACCCATCCAGACGGCCTCTTACATAATGAGAGAAATACCACCAGTAAATGTGTGTATGTGTGTGATATCAATTGTCGGTCAAAAATACTTTAAGTCGAAGCACAACTTACTGTGGCGAGTTTTTACGACAGACAGGTTCAATAAATTTCATAACTCTCCCATTATTTTCAATTTCGTTATTTTCGTATTCTCACTTTATTTTCACAAGTTTTGCTCGCAGATACTAGCAGTTTATTTTATGAATATTGATATTAAGTTCAGTATAGATTATATACATTTATTATCCAAAGGAAGCGTTCACCACACAAACCACAATAATTATACTCAGAAACCTCAAATTCATCTTGAAATTAATTAAATCCTTATAATAATTATTGTTATCAATTCATCTCTCCGTAATAACTAATAGTTAACAAGTTAACATATAACTAGGCTACTCTAGATAGAAGACGACTGTCTGATGTTAATCCTAGTCACAACTTTGTTCTTTTAATTTACTGATACAGTCTCTAACGAACGCAAGTGATATCTATCCTGCTAATATTATAAACGCGCAAGTTTGTAAGTATGGATGTCTGGATGTATGGATGTTTGTTACTCTTTCACGGATACAACTACTGAACGGATTTTGATAAAATTTGGCACACGGCTAGATCATGTTCTGGTTTAACACATAGGCTACTTTTTATCCCGGGAAAATATAAAGCGGGACTTTTATCCCGGGAAAACTCATTCACGCGGGCGGAGCCGCGGGCAAAAGCTAGTATTAGATATATCTCGAAAACCCTCAGTGGTAGATAAGGTCCCTGTCCAGTTCCGGGTCAGCATAATACAGGACTGGTATTATTATACACTCCAAAAACAATTGCCAGTCATGCCTTTCGTTTATTCGTGAAGAAGTAATTAGGCAGGCCAGCATAATTTTGCCGGTAATCAAAGGATACAACATCCCTTGTAGCAATTACCTAATATCAGATGAAGTGACATCACTTGCCCATATTTAAAAAAATCTTCAATAAGGCATACATCTTTTGTTGACCGTTTTCCTTCGCTTTTTTACTTAACAACAGACAATAAAGTTGCACCGAAAAATATGACAGCATACCTGGCGGCCCACTCCACAGCCATCTGCTCGCGCATGGCGTCGTCCAGCGCACGCGCAGAGTAGTGTGCCACCACCTCCTGCCGCGAGCATTGTCTCTCCCTCAACTCGCGCAGGGACCCGTTCCAGTGCAGCAGCTGGAACACCGTCATCAACTCCTGGAACTCCAGCATCGTGCGGCCCTTGTTTGCTTCTAGCATAAACCTGCCGACAATGCAGCTGTTAACACAATCGCTAGTTAGGAGACCATGACATAGAAGATAAGTCGTTTTTAACATTATAACGCTTACGTCACTTCTTTGATGTAGTGGCAGTAAGTTGGGAGGCCGTAGCTCGAGTTTCTGTGAGGCCCTTGAACCTGATGAACCTTCCCCAGCCGATTTGGCTCATACATGCTTTAAAAAAATATGTTTACGGCGTGGCTCTATAAGATTATATTTCCATCGTTCTGAACGTCATATTCCATGCAAACAGTGTAACAAGGTATTCTCTCAAAGTCCCATATGTATGGGGGTCTCATTTATAGGTCAGTCTTCTCTCATGGATGGTCACATGAGCGTTGTTCTTCGTTCAATATCCTTACATAATTTTATCAAATAAAGTCGCTAATTCGAAATTCAAAAACTACCGTATTTTCTATGTTATTTGGTATGAATAGTTTGGAGACCCTGGAAAGGACAAAGGCTACTTTTAACCCAGAAAAATATATATATAACGGGATATTTATTCTGGAAAACTCTATCATGCAAATGAAGCCGCGAGGAAAAGCTAGTACTTCTATAAAAACAAAGTTAGTAAGTCCTTTGTTCCACATAAGTCCGTACAAGTAATGGTTCGATAGAAAGAAATTAATTAAGATAAAAGATGGATAAGTTATTAATGGAGAGTGTAGTACGAAGATATATTGGATATTAAATACACGTAACATCGTCTGGCAGGCAATATTAACATCTAGACGTCGATATTGGTACAACGTCAGCCTCCGGCTTTACAATGGACAATACAGAAAACCAATCACCTGGATGTACGGAGTTTAGCATGAAAATGTTATAATACAATAGGGTGCTTCCTATGTTCTATTTTGTACGTTATTTTATTTATAACAGAAAATAACAAGAAATAAGAATTCTGCTGTGATATTAGCATCAAAATTGGTTCAAAAATAAAGCAGTTATTCATATTCGAAATATTGTCCTTAGCAAAATTGAGGGCATGGTGGGGATATCGCGCTATCTCTTTCACACGCAGGCAGCGTTATGGCCGGGGACACTCGGTGACATCACAGTCTGATATTACTGTTATTTGACAATTATCCCTTCTACCAAATTTCAAAGCTTTATAACTTACTTATTATTGCGCCAATTTTGAAAAATCTTTTTCCGTTTGTATTTTAGTGGCTTACATTTATGTTAAATGCATTAAAAAAAGTAGTCAACTACCCTATTACTATTTTTATAGAGTAGGTCGGTAGATCTAGGTAGGTAGGTATGGTAATACGTATAAATAGTAATATAACCTACAATACATATAATAAAAGAACCCAGTGTGTACAGTCAGCAGCATAAGTAGGTGAACAAATTCAAAATTTCAAATTGCCTACATACTTTTGTGTTCTTACTAATCATTTTTTTCTTTTCACAAAAATAAAATTAAAGAGATTTACTTTACTTCAAACGAAGAAAAAAAATTTCAGTTTAACTTAACGCCTATATAGGCGATTTGAAATTTTGTTTTTGTACAGATACTTATGCTTATGATTGTACATTGAAAGAAAAGTAATAAAAACTGAAAGGAAAACTAAGAAAGAGTAGAACCCAAAGCAGTGGTTTTTAGAATTCTTTTCTTTTTGTAAGCGCACATCTCCGAAAGTACTGAACGGATTTCCATGGCTTTGTTTCATTAAAATCGGATATCGGTTGAAGTTAAGTCATTGAGATATAGAGCAGGCACGTTGCACCAAAAACTTTACATTCATTCCAGTATTGACTGGAACTTAGTAGGGATTGAAGGTTACAAGGTTACCTGAAGGCCGCGATGCCCGCGCTAGGATCCTGGTGATGACTGCCAGCGTCTCCCGCGAACGAGGCGCGCGCCTCCGCCACAGCCTTCTCGATGAAATGCTCCGATATCCGCCGCGACTCGTGCTCGTTGAACACGCTGTTCATAAGAGCTATCTTGGCAGCGCTGCGCCGCGCCTCCGCCTTTGTAGGACAGTTCTGAACAAAGCCATTGTGAGGACAGACGTTTTATATGCTTGGTTTGTGTGATTAGTTGGATTGTGAATGGGAGTAGGGCTAGTAGATATTTAAATAGAGTATCGTGGCAATTTAGGGTATATGGAAGGTCTGTGTTTTTAGTAGTATCTCTATTTTCTACGTAGAGCTAAACCAGTTTTCTCTACATCAGCTGCTATGAGTTTTCGTGATCCGTTTAATTTTAAATATCTATACTTTTACCATCATACAAGCCCTGTATTATATACAGCCCACTGCTGAGCAAGGGCCTCCTCTACAGCTGACAGGGATTCATATTTTTTTTTATGGCATTGAATGACGAGACGAGCATGCCGTTTGCCTGATGGTAAGCGATATGACCGCCCATAAACAGTAGTAACACCATACAGCATCTTGAGTTACAAAGTACTGTGTGGCATTCCACTGCGCTCGTCATCCTGAGACATAAGATGTTAAGTCTCATTATGTCCAGTAGTTACACTGGCTACAATGTCCTTCAAACCGAAACACAACAGTGCATGTACACTGCTGCTTGGCGGTAGAAATAGACATTGCGGTGGTACCCACCCGACGGACTCTTACATATGAGAGACCTACCACCAGTCATACTTTTGATCTTCTTAAAATACATATCAAATACTAATACAAACACATTTTAGAGCTACATTTGAATGGAGCTTAATTTGAAGGTCATATCGAATATAGTAACTTCAACTTGAGACTTGATGGGAAAAATCCATTAGGGGAGACCCCCCCGCTCTCCACCGGCACGTGACATCGCAGATTAATTACTAATATTTTGTCACCGGCACTCTGCCGCCAACTTACGGCACTTAGACGATATTAATCGAGCACTCCAAATCGTTAAAATATCAGGTATTTCGGTACATAGATATAGATTAGAGATTGAAATGAATTTATGGCGGAAAATTTATAAATTCTCCATGTTGGTTACTTTGCTAATACGTTTTTATAGTAAACTTTATTGCTACATGGTTAGTGTGCCCGTGAGACTGATCCTGAGATTTCTGAGATCCTTGTGTCCGTATTTTTACTGAGTAGGAATTTGCTAGACTATTTTGGAATTAAGAAACTCAAACATAATTAACACCTAAAAATGTTGCTTAAACTATTTAATACTTTGTACTTCAATGTTTTCAATATACTGATTCGATGATAAATCTTGAAAACGTACGCTATCATACTCTGTAGACGACGGTGACGTGATATATGACGCCCTACACAAAGGGTATGCAAGTTATGGCGCTATTACAGCAGACACACAACACAAAAGCGAGCTGTTGATATTTCTTATACATACTATGAAACTGAGTCGCTTAAAAAATTGCTCATAAAAAAATTACTATGAAACTGATAGCCCAAATTGCTTATTAATGTAGTTCATGCAACTGAGTATTAGTATTAAAAATTGAGTTGATTTTATACTCTTACTAAAGCACCGTATACTATTATAGACACCAATAGACAATATTACACCCGTGCCACACAAATGACACAGATCATTAGAGACCCATCGATATTCTGACAGATGTTACCTGAAAACTGCCGAAGCACGCTCCGCCGGGCAGCGTGACATAGCACACGTAGGGCGGGCACGCGGCGGGCACCGACTCGTAGATGACGAGGGCGCCGCCCCCGCCCGCCGCGCCGCCGCCCCGCGCCGCCTTCACCTGCCAGAACTCCTGCAGCGCCTCTACCACGTTCACCGTCGACAGCACGTTGTCAGCTGAACAATAAATATGTTGCAATAACAATAGCCAATCAAAGTCTATTTGATAGGCGTTGGATTCCTGAGAAATATTGAAATATTGACTCTCGGTGTTTTACTAGGTTTAAAAATGGGTTACATAAATATCCGTTCCGGCAAATGTTATTTGGGTATGTAAATCTGTTGGATTTAGAGTCGGTTATAGGTATGAGATATAGCTTGCTTTGATATTTTGTTTGTATTTAGAAGTTTTTATCTGATGATGGAGCTTAGTAATATAATTAGTAAGACCCTGTTAACACTGCATTTGTTAGTAATAGTTTTATCTTGAGTCTACAAATATTTCCTAAGAAGCATTCGACTGGGACATGTTTAGTATGTAACACAGCAGCGCATGACGAATGGCTATACTAGAGAATTTACAATATGCAATATGGTTTAGTCAACAAGAGGTGCGTCAAATAATACTCGTAAGCTTCGGCTAACGAAGCCTAAAAATTGATTTGTCATAACAATATTAATTTAAATATTGGAAGGCTAATTAGACAGATTCAGAATAACGTTCCACCCCCACCATACCAGCCCTGTATTATATTATACTGCTCACTGCTGAGCACGGGCTTCCTCTACTACTGAGAGGGTTAGTCCACCACGCTTGCCTAGTTGGTAGACTTCACATACCTTCGAAATTCTTATAGAGCACTTCTCAGGTATGCAGGTTTCCTCGCGATGTTTTTCGTTCACCGTTAGAGCGAGCGATAATTGACAAAGAGTAATTCTTAAAAATTACTCAGTCGCAGCTCGGAGTCAGGAAGTTGGCGGTGTGATACCCCCGTGCCTCGGAAAGCACGTAAAGCCGTTGGTCCTGCGCCTGATCTCTCTCCGGTCATGTCGGATTGCCGTCTCACCGGTCTATGAGAGTAAAGGAATAGCGAGTGCACCCTGTGTATTGCGCACACACTTGTGCACTATAATATCTCCTGCGTATCTGGCTGATCTCTGTTGAGATTGGCCGCCGTGGCCGAAATCGGCTAGAAAGGGTATTTATAATTCACAAAGAATACACACCTAACTTTTGACGTTATACTTCTTTTGGCACGTTAGGGAAAAATGATGAGAGTAATTTTTTACGATGCGCGCGCACACCGTCATGAAAAACCGACACCCTGAAGTTAGCTATGGTCAACATTTTTGAATTCACCCTGAAGTTAGCTATAGTCAGCATTTTTGAATTTTGAACGTAGAATAAGGCGAAAGATATTTTTTTTAAAAAGATTTTTATCTTGTTACGCCAAAGAAGTATAACTTCTAACGTGTGTACATAAGTACACACACACTTTTTAGAAAAGTCAGAGGTGCGTGCCCTTGGGTTTAGAACCAGCGTAAATAAAACTAGGCTATCGCCGCTTATTTAGAATAAAGTCTAATTAAATTAATACGGTTAAATATATTTAGTTACTAACGAAGTACCAAGAAAATTTTAAATTATCATCTGATACGTAAGAACCGCAACCGAAAATGGGCGCCTGACCTTTAACGTCCATCAACGGAAATATCACGCAAAAACCCGAATTCCTTTTTTAAGCATTGAATTTTAAAATATACGGTTTCACCTAAAACTCACCCATGGCTTTTTATTTTATTGCATTGAATGATGAGACGAGTATACCGTTCGCCTGATGGTAAGCGATACGACCACCCATAAACAGTAGCAACACCATGCAGCACCTCAAGGCACAAAGTACTGTTTGGCATTCCACTGCGCTCGTCATCCTGAGACATAAGATGTTTAGTCTCATATGCCCAGTAGTTACATTGGCTACAATGTCCTTCAAACCGAAACACAACAGTGCATGCACACTGCTGCTTGGCGGTAGAAATCACTAGACCCATATTAAAAAGGCGCTAAATCCGTCTCGATAAAAGCGCTAGTTTCCACCAGTTTTTTTTAGCGCGTACTTATCACATAAAAAGCACTAGATCTAGCGCGAAAAGCGCTAAAACGGCAACACTGGAGAGACCTCGTGCAGCACCGTGACGTACAGCATGCTGTGCGTCAAGATGGCACGTGAATAACGCCCTTAAGAACATAGCACAGGCTCTAATTGGTTCAACGTTTTCAAATTTAAAATTGGAACTGTGAGCTCATTTCAATCAGTTTTATTGCTATAATCCTCTTTAGGTTTAGATCATCGCTGCGAATTTGTGTTGGGCGTTGGTCAGTAACGTTTTCATAGGCAATTTTGGACTTTACCATTTTAAGGTTTTTATTTTATTATGACTATACCCGTTATTTATTGCTTATATTTGCAACATTTTGATTATGGCATACCGAATCTACCGTTTTTTCGAAGATATAGTGCCGTAATAATAAATAATGGGTCTTAATTTGAACTTTAAAACTACAAATAATCTTTTAATTTATTATTTTACAACGGGAATATTTGGCGGCTAAGTAACATTCCTTGAATGTAACAATTCATAATGATTTATTCAGTTCCAAAAAAAATATCCTAAGAGCTTTGTTACGTAATGTATGGGTTACATAAATACTTTCACATAATTTATTGGTTAGTTTGTCTCATCGGTCCTAATGTGTTATATAAATTATATAGTAAGTAGAAGAATGGTGGCAAATAGTGGATCCTTTAAACGGTGAAAATTAGACATACACTAAGTAATCCAAGTTTTTGCAATATTTATTATACGTAAAAGACATTTGTCGTGTCTCCATATTGGAGTTGGATAAGTTAAAAAAAGATTAAAATATGACGACAAGCAATAGAGGAAGAAGTGCATATATTTATTTAAACTTCGATATACTCGAGAACATTATATCGTTCTGTAGTCGTTCACAGTACTTTGTAACTCAAGGTGCTGTATGGTGTTACTACTGTTTATGGGTGGTCGTATCGCTTACTATCACGCGAACGGCATGCTCGTCTTGTCATTCAATACCATAAAAAAAAGAATATGGCGAAAAATCGAATTACTTACAATGACTGTTTACTTTGTATTTCAAAGTCACATTATTCCCTAAATCGAGTATTACAACTTCGCCAAAATGACAATTCAAACCAAACGGCACACAATGCAGTTTACCGACCATCGTAAGCACCTCTCGACGATGGCGAGAATAGTGCCGAACAGCTTAATTGCTTCTTCACGCTTCGGCCAAACTATACTATATTACAGTAGGGATAGTTAAGACGGCTCTGTAACTTAATGACGCGTCAAATATTCGAACTATCGAATTTAGCTCGTGAGGGGGTACAAACTACGGCGTATGGCTGTTCAAGATCCTTCAAATACACTTACGCCTTTTATCACCAGAGGGGTAGGTAGAACCACAACTAATCCATACTTTACAAATTTTATAAACAGTATGGTAAGGCACGTAGGTACCTAGCTAATCTACTCTTCCTTTCTTTCTATCTATGGAGTCGAAAAACTAGCAATTTTTACCCATCGCCGATTTACCTCCTCAGAGTTCAATCAAAGTACGCTGGCACTAGATGAATGGGAGGAATTTTTAACCACTATCTGTAAATTAAAAGGATCTATAACTGTCAACAGCCCGCGTTTATCGCGCTTCACCGCTCGACATCGCGCAATCCTGATGTCTGCTAACCTTTAAACTTAGTCTTATTAATGTAAAAGTTTGTGAAAATGTTTGGATGTTTGCTAGAAGTAGATTCAGTAACAGCGGAACGGACACATCGGGATTAACATATAGGTTAATTTGTATTCCTGTTACTTGCTCCTGTAGGAAGTAATTGAATTTTTAATCAGTTCTTTTTTAAAAAGGATGGCGCTATGTATCCCTAAGTGATTTAGGGCTTTTCTAGCGCGAAAGGTATTTAACGCGGGCGAGGCCGCGAGCAACACCATAGTTTTGAATTGACGGTGGATGAAAATATCAGTATCGTTCCTTTATCAATTAATAAATCCTAGAGAACATCGATTCGAACTATGACCAATCGGCTAATATTAATACGCGTTTAAAACAATTAAACATAACAGTTTTATTACAAGGTACACACAATTATGATTTTCGAACAGTTGAAGCGTTCACACGAGAACAGTTTGTTATAATGATACATAGAAAGTGGTGAGAAATTCGGGAGAAATTGTATGCGAACGGAAAGAATTAATGTGTGACAATCTGACATCATTAAGAGCGTTGTAGTGACATAGGTATAATTTTGCGTTAAGTTATTAACTTTATTAGATACTAGACTTCTGCTCGCGTCTCCGCCCACGTGAAAAAGTTTTTCCGGGATAAAAAGTAGCCTTTTAGCACTCAGGAGTAATGTAGCTTCCTATTAGTGAAAGAATTTTCAAATTTTGTCCAGTAGTTTTTGAGTTTATCCATTACAAACAAACAATCAAATCTTTCCTCTTTATAATATTAGTATAGATTATATTACACTAGCTTTTGCCCGCGGCTCCGCCCGCGTGAATGAGTTTTCCCGGTATAAAAGTCCCGCTTTATGTTAATCCAGGACATAATCTACCCGTGTGCCAAATTTCATCGAAATCGAAAAGTTATTAAATTACTAAAATGGCTATTAAAAAATAGGGGTTGATCGCAGAGGGTTGAAAATTTATGGTTGTATGTATTTTGAATGCCCTATTATAGAAAAATAAAAACAAAAATTTTTGTCCAAAAATTAAAAAAAAAGTTAAGGGTGAACAACCCTTATCACTTAGGGGGATGAAAACCTATTCTCAGACCTACCAAGTGTGAATATAAAATTTCATGAGAATCGGTTCAGCCGTTTCGGAGGAGTATGGGAACGAACATTGTGACACGAGAATTTTATATATAAGATATAGCATAAACTGATGCAAGATTTATTTATTGCTGTAAATGTAATGATCATGTATTGGCGATTATAATTGGTAGCCTCGCCTCTAAACTACATGACCCTTAACACATCGTCAAAAATTTTGAATATTACAAAAAAAGTTCAAGCTGCATGAGACGAGAAAATCACTTGCCTGATGGTAACTGTCCAAGTAGACAATATTCAATAGCATTTCCAAAGAAAACACTACAAAATATAGAACTCAACATTGCCAAGGTAAAGAAACGCGCTTGCATTTAGGTTGTCCAAGTTAATTTCGGACCAACAAATTTGAAAGTAACACTAGTTTCTTGCATTATTCAGAAAGCTCTGGCGTAGAGTTACACTGTGCGGAATTTGACTATTCATAAGTAGCAAGGCAGACATGAATAAAAATATTTTGACTTTGCCTTTGAAATGTTAGCTCTGTGGTACAGTCGTCTAAAATATTTGTATTTCCTTAGTAACCTTACTTTGTGTAATTTTGTGATAATATTCCAAATACATGATTTTGTTGGTTTGTTTTTCATTTATAGAGCAAATGTGCTTACTGTTTAAAAACCAGAGAATGAAAAAGATTTTGTATTTAAGGAAAAGTGTTTCACGTTGTCAAGGTTCTAGTAACAGCTATGGTCATATTTCCAAAAGCTTCTCACTCTCGTCATAAATATGTTAGCAATAAAATAACTTAATATACACAATAACTTTCGTAAATTATTGAATAGTAGAGCCACGTTATAGACAACTTTGTTTAGAATTAGAATAGGCCTAGGTGGCCTAAGTTATCACGGCAAATAGGTGTTAAAACGTTACATCCATTCATAGAGTAAATAATATTGCCGGTGACTGTACCAACTTATTTAAAACAAACTGTGGGTTTTTGTACATATTCTTTTCATAATTAAACCTTCGTATATCTTTAGCATATCCATTCAGTCCAGTGAATGCACCGAATAAAAACCATTACTTTTTATATTTATCTGTTAATAGAGCGTAACGTGAGTAGTTTTGAAACTGATAGTCGTGGTTTTCCATATCCCCATTACGATGTATCCACAAAATAAAAAAGCATCACGCCTTTCCCTTTTAGGGGTAGGTAAATGTTATGAACCATAAAATAGAGGAATAATTCTTTTTAACTTATTATGAGACTTGCTGATTTCACCTCTTGCTGATAAATGCTACTCATCACATAAATGTATAAGCCGATCAAATATCAAAGTCGCACTCTAAGCAATGCTCTTAAATAAATGGGTTCGAATCCCGGGTCAGGTTTTCTTTCTCACTATCAAGTGTCTTGAATTTGTGACCGATACGTCTAACGACATATATCGCCTGTTAGCTGGCTTCCTATCACATTATATGATGGAACACACACGGCAAAAAGTGCACGTGATGCGTTTTTATTTAGCTTTGTTCACAGTCGCGTTTTAACCAGTTAAGCGATATGCTCGTCTCGTCAAACAAAATTCTAAATCACCAAACCCCACGCAAACTCCGGGCAAAATAATATACCCCGTGTTATTAAAACTAACCTATTCACTTTTCCCGCTTCCCGTAGCTACATGGAAAGGTAGACATACATTTGAGGATAATTAAGTGCTTAAATAACAGGCTGGAATGAAATATAAGTGGTTTACAGCACTACAAGGCCGCTGTTTACCTTCCATTAACGTTAGGGAATGAATGCTGGCATTACCAAGTGTGCTTTGTTTTATTCTAACCTAAAAAAATGCAGTCCTACTTCCTACTAATCGTTTATATATTTAATTATGCATTTTTGTTTTCATAGCTATGTAAAGCCGCACCTACATTTCGCCCGCTATGTTGAGGCTCTTTTAATTTTTTTGGTCCTATAGCAGCCTTCATCATCATCATCATCAGCCACATGACGTCCACTGCTGAACATAGGCCTCCCCTAAAGATTTACAGACGGATCTGTCAAAAGCCTTCCTCAAGTGATAGTAGATATGTCATATTAATATCGACTAATGAAATTCGCTCAGGCGTAGATCATGCGACATTTTGGAGCTTAGTGGCTGTATCCATTCTGAGAGCATCTAAGTCACCGACTGCTGCTAAAACTTTAGCCACATAATTAATTCGTTTTCAAAAGTCTCTGAGATTATCTGCCTTTCTTTAGGTTTGTGTCAATCTGTACCTAAATAGCCCATAATCGCCAATAATCGAAATGTGAATCCAGTAGGCTATTTAAACGACTAATAGGCGTCTAAAGAGTATCCATAAAAACACCACACAACCGTGCAAATTATAAGGGTGCTCGTGGGAAACACTATTACTATAAATCAGCTATAAATAGACCTGTTTAACGTCTGGCCAGCGTCTGACGGGCGGATCATTTGTTTTTTTTATATAACACGCGCATTCGTCATGTCGCTTCTGAGATATGCTTGGGGTCTAATTTCTTGGAAGTCACGTGATCATAGTGTATATTTGAAATTTAAAAGATGATATTATGCTCTGAAATAGTAGTTAAGTAGTTAGTAATAGTTGGTGTCGCTAGATGTCATTAAATTAGGTTGGTATCTATTTAGTATTGGATATAAAAGTGTGAAATTATTTTTAAAACACATTACAATTTTTAACAGCTACATTATGGAATGACTGACAATAGAATATGAATAATGAAACCTTACAGTAACATGTCATGATCCCATAGTAAAAAACGTTTATATTTTGGATTATGAATATGAACCACTAAGATTAATTTTAGCTCAGAACCCTTAAATTTTTTTTGCAATTTAAATGTTGTCCTCTCACATTAACCTTCAGAAGGAAACTGATATTCCCTCAAGCAAGTCACAAAATGATAAATTGCATATATTTATTCAACAAAACTTGATTGTGCGGGAGATGAGTCACAGAGCACATAACTCCTCACAATCGGGCAAGTTTGCGGTCGCGGGTCTAAAAATAGCCGAAGCGAGTTCAGATGCAATTTATTGACAACGATGTCGTCGCCTGTGCAGGCTTTTATTGAACCTTAGGTGTTATTATTATGGCCTTGCATGGGCTTTTAACATACGAGTGCATTAATCTGTGAATAGGTAGGTTCAAATTAGCGGAGAATACTTGCGTTGCACTTCTATATAAAGACTATTGTCCTAACACGTAACTAAATCCCGAACTGAGGATAAGATGTTGAATTTTTACTTTCTCACTTGGACAGGGAATCAAATACCTCTCCGTTAAGTTAAATATAAGTTAGTTAAGCTAACGCTAAACCAATATAATTGTAGTCGCCAACTTTAGTTCGTGTATTAATTTTCTTCTTCTTCTTAAACTCACGCCTATTATTATTTTATTTTTATTTTTTATTTTTTTTATTTTTTCGGAAAACTTACAGCTAGCATGTACAATATTAATAGAAAATAAGTAAAAGAAGGCCATTTACAAGTTTTCCCTGAAGGGGTAGGCAGAGGCGCAACTTAATGCACCCACTTTTCGCCATTCTTATTCCGTCCCACGATGTGATAGGGGGCGAGCCTATCGCTATATCGGGCACAAATTCCAGACTCCGGGCAGATATTGAATAGAAAAAACCCAATATCACTGCCCGACCCGGGGATCGAACCCGAGACCTCGGCATTGCAGTCTTACCGTAATACAACTACGCCACCGAGGCAGTATTAATTTTGTAATTGTAAAATATGGAGTTTAACTAACTCTGTTTTTTGTGCTAAGTTTAAACTATCACGAATATAAGTTACTGAACTCGTTCGTCTCGAGGCCATACTTCTTGTATTAACATATAGCTATAAGTTCAGAGTAATAATTCAATTCTTAGAAGTGTTTTCTTTATAACTTACAATATATTTCTTGTAATTTCGTCTATTTATTAGCTCACTTATATACAAGCGTTTGCCTGCAACTCCGTTCGTATTAGTCTTTACATGGAACCCTATAGCCACTCAGATGACAAAGCTTCCTTCTACTGAAAATCAGAATCGGTATAGTAGTTTCAAAACTAACGAATTTTATATAATATAAAATAGACTATACCATATTGTCTATACCTTCTTTGTTGTGTATGTCTTTTAACACCAAGAAAATAATCGCAAGTGTTACCCTAATCGTCTGGAATTAATTGGATAGTGCTAAGGCTAAATGTATTCGATTACAAAGAGTTATAACTATAATTAGTGTGAACGGGCAACGCAACTGCAATTTAATCGTCCTCATTGTGCCGGCATTAACGACCGTCTGGCACTGTTTTGTTTATGACAAGCCATTTTATCCCGATGGGTTCCGGATATAAGGAAAGGAATGCAAGATCCGTTGAAATTAATTTAGCTCATTATTTATGAGTGTTTTGTTATGTTTACCTAATAATTATTAAATTGTATTCATTTATAAAGGAAACCTTTGTTTCTGTAAGAGGAAATTATTTATTTATTTATTTATTTACAATAAAGCCCTAAATACTCTGTCAGGGTGTCGGCTATTCTAATAACTAAGTATAAAAAAATATAAATCTATTGCTATTAATAAGATAAATTAAAATTAAATATACTTGTATAAAACTATAAATTCATTATTGTTAATAGAATTAATTGAAAATAACTAAAAATTGTATCATTACCTAACTTTATCCGTTTATATATTCATATAAGCTGTAGTAAGTTTTTTGAAGTAAATATTTATTTAATTTGTTTTTAAATACATTAATTTTATTTTCTGTTCAATGATTAAACTTTGTATGGTAGACTACATAAGAATAATTTGTGATACTAATTATAACAAATAAAGCTTCAAACATTTTCCATCTAAAATCGATTTTGATGACCTCCGCAATTTAAGCAGGGTATTTAGGCCTAATTTAAATATTTACGCGGAAAATGTTTATTGAAGTTATACTTCTTTTGGCGCTTTAGGGAAAAATGATGAGAGTAATTTTTTACGATGCGCGCGCACACCGTCACGAAAAACCGACACCCTGAAGTTAGCTATAGTCAACATTTTAGTTTCGAATTTTGAACGTAGAATAAGGCGAAAGATATTGAAGCTATACTTCTTTTGGCGCGTTATTTAAAAAGATTTTTATCTTGTTACGCCAAGAAGTATAACTTCTAACGCGTATACATAAGTACACACACACTTTTTTTTATATTTTATCGAAATTATTTTTATAATCAGTTACGCATTTTCTTTTATAAGCGCTACGTACTTACAAATCGAAGGCAATGATGTCATGTTGTAATTACATTTTAATATAGTGACATCGCGCGGCACCTGCTTTAACCACTTTTTTTAAGTCTTTAAATCTATCTATAAGTCAATAATCTATGTAGTACACGTACTCGTAAAGCGTATAAAAAATCTTCGAATTAATAGGCATACTTGACTTTATTTGCATACGCACGTTCTCATTAATCCTTACATGTAAAACGCAGGTGCTAAGCTCGGATAATTCTGCATACATACGACGTTAATTTATTTATCAATCTTGTTTTATTATTTATATCGTGTCGGCTTTACCGACGCAAAGTAAATCGATAAATAATCGCTTTAAGAAATCGATTCTAGTTTCTAAAGGGTAGAAACAAGCAGGATATTATTTATTATTGATTTTACCGCCATCTGTTATTTGTAACCTTGAGTTCCTGTAATGAATAACGTTTATCAAGTGTTACGTTATGGCCTTAACGGCTTATATATGCAATATAATAGCATTAATTTTACTTCACTATAATAAAACAAGTACTAATGGTATTTAATTAACAAAAACAAACTGTAGTGATAACTCTGAGTGTGTGACAAGCATTACAAATTGTCCAGGAGAGGGATCATACTTAGCTAGTAATATGCGAGTTTATTGTTTATAGAAGTTTTCAGTCCAGATTCAGATTTTTTTTGCTAGCTTTTTAATGCCAAGGACCTATAGTAACTAATTTGCATTTTTTTTTTTGTTAAATATATAACATTACGAAGAAAACCCTTGAAGACTGACCAACATACTTTATGTTCATTTTGCAAACTCACAACTTTAAAACCTTCAATGTCACTTTAAATTTAATAACGAGCAGTTCCAAGAAACAGTAACTGGAAACGGTCACCTCTGCGCATTGGGAGGTAGATAAAAACTGCAACTTTGTCAGTCATGAGCCGCTTGCAGGTTGCAATGCGGTAACGGCACAGAGTAATAACAGTAAACCACGCTCTTGCTACAAATTCGCAAAATTTAGGATACCCCGCACTTAAGCGTGAAGGTGGCAGTTTTGTTTTTAAATTGTGCGAGGATACTGTGAAAATTAGAGCAAAGAAAAAACTATCTACTTACATCATGATTCGGTATTGCCAATACAAAAGCAGATTTTAGATGATGGTAAAATTTAAATAGTTAGTGAGTTAACACCAAGGAGGATGCCAACTCTAATAGTAAAGTATTAAGGCCGTGGCATAGTGATTAAATTCCACAAATAGCTTCTAGAAATACGTGTGAACTGACGGAAATGGAATATATTGTGCTCTACATAGGGATAAGCTTGCCGCTTATCATAAGAAGAAATAGTGTCTAGGGTACAAGTTAATCATGTCGCTATGATCGAGAGTAGCTTTCATAGTTTAAGACATTATTACACACAGATAGCTGGTTATTATTAATATACCAGCATGCGACTACGGTTATTTTGTACCCTGGATATATACATACGTACTTAGGGTTTTAAAATCACGACCCTTCCTCGTTTCGCCGTAGTCGGACATAAAAACCAAATGAAGTAGTTATTAGTCTCTACCAAACTTTTAGAGGAAAACGCCTTAGATAAGCACATTATTATTTATTTATGACTTGGAAATATACTAAAGTAATAAACAGGATACATAATTAACAAAATCAATAAGGATTATAATTAAGTACAGAGATTACAACTTGTTAGCAAATGTTAACATTTTTTGCCCGACCGTCGCTGATGGAAAAAAACATGACCCAAATTAGGTCATTGCTCTATTACACGTGGTTACTATTGTCTAAATCCTTTGTCTATTTGTAAAAGAAAAATCTAGTTACGATTTGTATTTTTTTGTTCTTATTATTTTTAATAATCATTTGGTCTGGATATCTTTACTTGTCTTCTCGGGGCCTTTGTTCAGCAGTGGACTTTTGTGGCTTATGATGATGATGATGATCGTGATTGTGATGATTATTTTCAGTACCACATACTATGTATTATTGTTTTATTTTGATTCATTAGGGATTGATATAGGACAGACGACTCGATAAAGGTCGCAGGGACACGCTAGATGCAGACGGTTTTTGACAGATCCGTCTGGAAATCTTTAGGGGAGGCCTTTGTTCAGCAGTGGACGTCATGTGGCTGATGATGATGATGATGATTAGGGCTTGAAGTTCTAACGTTATTAGATAATGAGTTTCATTATAGGATATTTTTTTGGATTCCACTTTGGGAACATAATTTAGTAAAACCGCTGACCATTTTGATGTTGTTGATTTTACCGTAGAGATCATCTTTGCGAAATATTATCTAAATATATTTATTACTACTTCTAATAAACATCCAAACTTGTTTAAAAATTATCGCATTTATAATATGTTGAGAAAGATGAAATGAAAGAGCTGTACATTAATGAATTATTCTTTTTGAATTTATGTTCAATTGTAATGAAAAAGCGTGTTAACACATCAAATAAACCATCAATGGCACATTTAATTCATAAAACGTATTCCGATTAAGCTTTTCATGTTTTATAATCCTGAAAGCATTTGTTATTAATATTTAGAGCTTTGGAACTTTCGGTACATTTCGGTGTTTTATGAAACGGAAAAACACGCCAAAAATATTTTTGTTATAAAAGTATTTCGACACTCAATGGAAATATAATCGCCTTTGAATATTATACATTACGTAGGTATTATCAGTTTCATATCGGCGAATGGAATTTATTCGAATGTTAGAATAAAATTGAAATATTTTTGGGAATTCTTTATCCGGTACCATTCTAATAATGCAATCAGCCCTGTATTATAAACTGCCCACTGTTGGGCACGGGCCTCCTGTACTACTGAGAGGGTTAAGGCCTTAGTCCACCACGCTGGCCTAGTGCGGGTTGGCAGACTTCACATATTTTCGAAATTCTTATAGAGAACTTCTCAGGTATGCAGGTTTCCTCACGATGTTTTCCTTCACCGTTAAAGCGAACGATAATTGATAAACAATACACACGTAACTCCGAAAAGTCAGAGGTGTGTGCCTTGGGTTTTGAACCTCCGGACATTGGCTCGGCAGACCGTTCCATTCCCAACTAGGCTATCGTCCACTATATAATATAACAATTTAATTTCTAGTTTATTTTTTATTTTTATAAACTAACATAATTTCAACAAAAATTTAAAAATTAAACGACCAATGACGACAATACAAGTCGCCCGCCAATGATACACTTCCTACGTACTATTCAGCTATTCCTCAGTACTGCAATCTTACTACCATGATGAATGCGAAAGTATTGATGAATTTTTGTTCCTCAATCACTCATGACCGGCTGAATGGATATAGATGAAATTTGGCACAGTGATAGATTATAGCCTAGAATTGTTCATAGGATATATTAGATTTTTTTTCCGGGAAAATAGACAGCATCCCGGAAAACGGTTTCACACGGGCGGAGCTCCGAGAAAATGCTAGTAGCCAATAACGAACACTTGCAAAATGAACCTGACCTAATCAATCAACCTCAATCATTGACCTAATTAACAAACAAAAGAATATTCAAACTCAAATAAAGTTGAACGTCTAGCCACCCGGCATTACGTCAAAACTGAATAGCAAGTTTATTGACGATCGTAAACGAGATGCCTACTATAAAATCACAATTTGAATTTCCTTTAGACAGTTCAATTTTCAAGCTTTAATTGAGCACCAGAGCACCGATGTGAGCCGTAGTTCCCAATTATCAATAAAACAACCGTTCGAGACGTTATGTCGACAGGGCAGTACTTGTGGGTCCGGCCCCCAGGAAAATATATATTTTCATTGGGGGAATGGTTTGATGTGAACTTGTTACGATTTTGTAACAAAATGTCGACAGATAGTGAAACTTCTTCAAGGTGTATTATTGGTAAACTTATAGTTGCACATTGCCATACATGCTTCATATTAAATCTTGTTAAAATTTAATAACTAGTTCTTAATTTATCGCCAAATTCTTCTTCTTTCTTTAAAATATTATAAGACCCCCGATGAAAAATCCAAATACGTCCCTGTATTTTTATAACGTTTAGAAAATCATTGAATACAATTCTTTTGTATCGCATGACGTGAATTCATGAGAGAATTATAACATGCATGCGATTTTCGCGTTGCAGTTGAATTGAGCATTGATGTTAAAATTGTATTTCATTCGTTTTGCATCATAGATTTAAAATAGTTCAGCATTCTGTCGGTAGGCGACGCTATCTTAAATTTACGCAGTTACTGAGAATAAAGTTTTTTTTGAGACGACATATTATACCTACCAGTTTTTGCTCTGTTCTCTTATAAGGTCCGACCAACACACCGATTAATTCAAAGTATTTTATTTTAATTCCATCTAACAAGAAACTTGTTATTTCTCAAACAAACTTTGTATTCCCTTTTCTCGGAT
This sequence comes from Sphinx pinastri, assembly GCA_947568825.1. Taxonomy (NCBI): domain Eukaryota; kingdom Metazoa; phylum Arthropoda; class Insecta; order Lepidoptera; family Sphingidae; genus Sphinx; species Sphinx pinastri. Next base: position 3,916,382 of record OX387617.1, read on the forward strand.
GGTGAAATTTTTCAACAGCCCCAAATAAGTGTTACCTTTATACATTTACGAGCTTGTAGAAGGGTTTAATATGAAGTAACTAATCGTGTTTAAGGCAGTATGAATACCTAAAGGTTCTGCAATAATTAATTCGTGACGCTCTTTAATATAACAACTACTCAATAAATCCCTCGTTAAATGTATGACTTCCTTTATCACTCTTTTTATACCATACGTATGTAACATGTCGAAATAAAATGAGAAAAACTATTCACAAAAACTTAATATTTAACCGTTGCAATGCGAACGTGAACCCTACATAACAAAATATATATTATAATTTTTAAAAATCTCCGCTATTTAAAAAAAGAAATACTACTTGGCCATATTATGCCATAATAAATTATATAACTATTTTCACAAAACACATATAATTTGGTAAGGGATGCTGACGAAAAATGTATTTTCTTAAAGTTCTAGTGTGTGTTCTATTTTCTTACTTTCATAGGTCTTCAATACATAAATAAAAAAACATCGAAGGCCAAAACAACAATATAATATAATCTAGTTAACCTAAGATATGACTTATTCCAAGGAACGCTCACACGAACCAAATAAATTTCTGGAACAAAAAAATCATTCATAATAATTCTAATATATTTATGATTGAGTGTTTTCACTTTTTCTGGTAGAATAGGCAACTACTGTATGAACAGTTCCCCGATTTAATTTCCATTCCACGTGAGAGAACATTTTTTTTTTCATTTCTATACCAAACACGGCGGTACAAATCGAAATCTCGCAAGTAATAAATTGACGCGACTTTTCAAGGGTTAAAAAACTTATTAACATGTTAGACAAATTAATACGTAGAGCAACAATGGCGCCCAAATTGAATAGTTTTGGTAACACGTTTGGTATACATTAGGTTCGTTAAATATGAGATCGAATTTTTTATTCTAAAACGTAGATACGTATTTTTCCTGGGATGGGATATTTCCTGACATGTTTGCGATATGGCTAAAAGCTCGTTCATATTACATGGGGAAATAAGCTTAGCGGTGTGAGAACTTTACCTACCTCTTGGGGATTCACAAGTTTAATCGTGTATATCTTTTGAGGTCAAATAACTAATCATATTCTGAGGACATACAAAGTGATCATTCAAAGTGTGACATTAAAGGACCATCTTATTTATTATTAATATAATAATGATTATGCAAAAAAAATATTTTAGAACCAAACATTAATTTAAAGGTCCTTTAGTAAAATACTCCCGACGGTCCCTAATTACCTACAAATTGATCTTTTATTTTAAGATGCGTTTTGCAGATACCCCTAACTGTAGAACAGGTTCCGAGCTAAACGTCTAATACAAACTTACAATAAGTTAACAACCTGGGCATCGAACCTCTGAACTTACGGTCGACAATCTATATACTCTACCACTAAACCATTTAAACGCCTTTTAATAGATGTTAATTAATATTAAATTAATACACCCGATTCCGGATCGCAGCACTTTCGAACGTGTCGCTATGGAATTCGTATGGTGGTCGATATGCAACCGGGTATAAACTATATCCGAGCTTCTCCATCTAGCTATTGATGAGATTTCTTTGGTAATTAGATATTACAATACTTCGTGTTGGGCTACAAAATGTATGCAATCCTCTCGAGTGCCCGATGCGACCTTTGGTTAGGATCAATAAAGCATTCCCTGTCAATTTTACTTACCCAGGAATAACTCTAGGCCATTGAATGAGTAAACATAACAAGTTTTTCACTTAAAATACGGTACGAGACTTTTGCTCGCGGCTGCGCCCGGGTGAATGAGTTTTTCCGGAAAAAAAGTCCCGCTTTATACATTCCCAGAATAAAAAGTAGCCTATTTTACTCGCTGATAATGTAGCTTTATATTGGTGAAACTATTTTTAAAATCGGTCCAGTAGTTTTTGAGTTTATTCATTACAAACATACAAAGTTATGATTTTTTTTAGTGGATAAGGTGTATTATAATTTAACAGAGTTTTTACTGGAGCATTAATAATTTTATTTTATTTAATTACCCAAAATGACATTTGATATTTTTCTTTTAAAATCTTAATTTAAATATTGGCTTATTAGCATCCTGAGACTGACATTTTTTTTATTATTTTTTGTTTTTAATTTTCTAATTTTCTTATGTAATAATTGTGACATAGTATTTAAATTCAATAATTTAAGTTTGCATACCATCTTTTGGTTTAATATGGCTGCTCTAAATAATTTTAAGTATGAACATCTGTTTTACCCATATTTGCAAAATAAATATATCTTTATCTTTATCAAAGATACAAATCTTTACTCTTTATAATACTAGTATAGATAACAAATCAAATACTCTTTTAAGATATGAAATCTTTGATAATAAGGTCAGTAAAATATACCGCGTCCATAAAACCGTGCTTAATAGCCTACTCTAGGTTACGCATAACAAAGGCGCATGAAATGTTGATATTAAAGAAACAATATCGATTGAAGGACGCTCGGAACGCAGACGGAATTCCTAGTGCCTCGTGTAGTTACTATAATAGATTGATGATTCGCTTTATCTACATTAATATTATAAAAATGAAGTTTGTAGGGGGTAATCTCTGAAATAACAGAACCGAATTTAGAAATAGAGGCGTTACCCTTGTTATAAGTGTGATATAAACAAATATCTCCTTATCTAGAGTTGAACAGGGGTAAAGTCGTGCGCAAAAGCTAGTATCGATTAGCTAAATGAGGATTTGCGAGTGTCGGAATCTTTATATTACATTTGACGGAAAACATGTTGTCAATAGACTAACTGATTGACTTGCAAACTTTACTGCGTATATAGACGTATATTGTACAACTAATCTATACATATAAATAAAATTGGAGTGTCTGTTTGTAATATTGAAATAACCGTTTTTTACTACATGTATATGAATATATTTACGGTACATACACCAAATTTTTTGCAATTTTTGTCTGTCTGTCTGTCTGTTTGTTTGTTCCGGCTAATCTCTGAAATGGCTGGACCGATTTTGACGGGACTTTTATTGGCAGGTAGCTGATGTAATAAGGAGTAACTTAGGCTACTTTTTATCCCGGGAAAATATAAAGCGGGGCTTTTATCCCGGGAAAACTCATTCACGCGGGTGGAGCCGCGGGCAACAGCTAGTTAATAATATATAAATAAATAAATAAACCGGATTAAGTCGGATTTAGTCATAACTAAAGATAAAAAAAAATATACCTTTATTTCATTCAAATAATGATTTTTCATTATCTTTAGGAGACTTTATGTGACTGATAATAATGATTCATTATTGTATTAACTACGAAGAACAGTCTATAGACCCGAGACAACTTCGCAAATGCCTTTTTTTTCTCGATATCGAACTTAGCCACATCATTTCAGTCTGCTCCGACCGCTAAGCAATGGAGGTATAAGTTTATTGTTATTAACTGCGCAGTTATCAGTTAAAACTTAGACTTTCATGTAGTTGCAAATAATAGTTTTTATCTTGGAAAATGTATAGCTCTCTGGGGAGCAATAAAGTTACGCTGAAGCGATAATTTATGTACATTGTGTTATATCAGAAAATAAAAACTGTTACCCACTAAAAATAATAGATTTTTTTTTCAAGTGAATAATGTGACGAACATGACAAACTTTGTATCAGAAACAGTGCATGCTACATTGAATGTCATTCTGAGGCATAGGATGTTAAATCTCATAATATTCACGAATAACACTGACTACAGTGGTTTCCCAAACGTGGAAACAAAATCGCGTGTCAACATACGTATCAAAGTAAAACAGCCACTATAATCCATCATTATCCTTGTATATTGCAGAACTGTCAAGCCAAAATGAACCATAAAACTATCTGAACAAAGGCCACAACCGATCGCCGTAACACCTTTTGTTACAAAATGAGCTAAAGTAAACCACTTACAAACTCTTCAAAAAACAGATAAACAAAATATAAACAAACGAGCAGGCAATTAAGAAGTTTGTCGCGAAGTTGGCCGAGTGCGGAGTTCGCGGCCCTCCGATTAGATTCTTATTTGAAATGTTAATCAGGTTGTTAATACTCGCCAAAGGAAATTGCAAACTGGTTCGAAAATTAAATGTATGTTCGTAGCGAAATAGTTTTAGTGTATATCAATTTTAGTTGGGACGTGTACTTTTGCGTTCTATTTTCTGGAAAGTAGGAATGGTATTTTTGCAGTTGTGTGATATTTGTATTGCATTAGTTTGCTTCTATGGAAGGTTGAGTTGTTCTGCAGTGACATTGACATACCAAAACCAAACAATGCAATGTCGATACTATCTTATAAGGAAAAATGTGTTAATCTACATTGTTAGTGAACGCATCCTTTAAGCCACCAAATATCATGTCTCAAAGTCAAGTCAACACACGAATAAATGCTGTAGTTAAACGCTCAGAAACATCTAGACATATTTTGACTCACCTTTCACTGTCGGATTAGTCATATTTTAATTCGCACTGGTTAAGATCAAGCGGAGACGAAAGCAGCGGGATCTTTAGCTCGCGACACCGACCGACAAACATTATAATGAATCACGGAATATAATAAATACATATCTGATACATATATATACAATAGAGACCGACTAGAGCATTACGCCAAAAATACCATTGAAGCCATCGTTAATTGATGTTAAACGGAACGGCCTAACCAAACAGGATTTGCAAATGAGCAGGGTAAGGTAAAAGGGGGTCGCATATGCACAGGAACGGCAGGTTGTAGTAACAAAGAGCTTGCAGTCGCATAGCGGCGGGACGCCGGGAGGTTGCAAATGTCAGCTGACCTCTGTATACGTCGTCGTAGAGGGGCGCGAGCGCGGGGTCGGGCGCGCCCCAGTGGGCCGCCTCCGGGTACACCATGGCCGGCGCTAGCGCGACATGGCACGGCGCGGCACGTGCGTCGACGCCGGCGACTCCGCGCGGACTGACGGCGGACTGACCTCACCGCGCAGCGCAGACTCCGCCGCACCGCCGCCGCTCTCGCACTCCCGCGCACTCCACAGCGTAAAAACAAACAGCGTGTGAAGTTTTTATTGAACCACCGTACGAGGACGTTGCCTCTAGTCTGGATCGGGTTAAACAGTAAATGTGGAATATAGAAACGGCGTGCCGCGCCGCCGTCACCACCCGCGCCGCGAGCGCAGCAATACGCAACGAACAAAGAAATGACGGACAAAGAGGATGTGGGAAAAGTATTAATTATGCATTCATGCAGTAATGGAATTAAATTAATGACATAAAGCTCTACGTTGAACTAAGAAAAAGCTAAGGTATTATTATATAATTTATCATTGCAAATGAAGTAGTAGTGTAAGGTATGATTTTCATTACAAGCGTTAGCATCTGCACTTATTTTCTACAATCCCGAACGAAGAATAATAGCTAATTGTAATAGCTGGTGACACTTATTCTAATTTTTATAAAAATATTTGTGTAGTACTTATTTCTAATGCAAAAAATCTGTTTCTTCACACTACACACCATTATCAGTTAAAGAATAACTAAATTCCTACTGACTTGCAATAAACCTACCGTTAAAATATGTCTATCTACCCACCCAAATGTTTGAGCAGCCCTAACGCCATCTAGCTCGCAAACCATTTACGGCACTGTGAGTACCCTTTGCTGTGTCCGGCCCTGTCCCCCGGGCGGGGCTCCGCGCCCCCGCCGCGTCACTTTCACACGGCCCGCGCCGCGACACTAGTTTAATTGCAACCCGTCTGCAGAACCGGATTTATTGTCCCCGGTATCGTTGATGGCGGAGAAATCAGCAAGGGTTCCGTACCGACCGGTTGATTCGCCAGGAAAGCGGCGATAGGCGGGAAATGTGCGCGTGAGTGCGACTATACAAAAGACATCAACGGGTGTCAGCTATAATTTTTTCTCAGTTACTTAAAATGTTATGATCGAATTGATAACTTATTTAATGGTATGGTATGACCATTTTATTTGCTTCATGAAAGAAAGTGTCAGGCGGCGCGATGTGCGCATGAGTGCAACGATACAAAAGACATCAACGCGCACATAATGGACGTTTACCTATATTTTAATACTACGTACAAATTATTATTATCTTCTTTCGAATCATGTTTTGTGCTAAACAACCTTCATATACTCAAATCATCCGTCGTTTACGTAAGAAGGCGTAACATTTGCAAACCAATTCGCATATAATTTTATGACAATAATGATGACGTCACACCTCCTTTTAAATGAGACATACAAGTTTATTTTTATTTTTATATGACACACATTATTTTTATATGATACGATCTCACATCAATTGCATTTGATATATATGGCTTTCTATGGTCAGAGAAAGGCGGAGGCTGACACATTATCCCTAATCCGCTGAATGACCAACGAGCGACCAAAGTGCAAATTCATTTTATAATTGGCCCCAATGTAGGCGGATGTTCGGCGGCCTCTACTACGCAGTAAAGTGCCGACTTAACGACCAAAGTTCTAGGTTCATATTTCATGATAAAATCAAGTGCACTACTTACATTTGAACCATAATGTACAATTTGCAAGACATAATAAGTAAGTGCTAGATCAAAAGTACGTGATTCCACGACTACATACCACATTCTACACAATTAAAGAATATAAAACTAATCAATGAACACGTGTATCGAACAAAAACTAGACACAAGTGACGCGCCGCGCGGCAATTAGCGTCGATATGAACTATGCATGGGTCGCGGGGGTTCAGCCCGCGCGGGGGGGTCAGCTACCAACCAGTTTATTTTAAATTCGCGATAAAAAAATATCTGCAGCGGCGCGTGTCATTAGCCGCGATGTGGAGTCCCCCCCCCCCCCCCCCCGCGACTCCGTGCCGCGCCTGCCTGCATTTATTAATCTTATTCGAAGAAATCGACGCATCACCGGCCTGCGCCTCGCCCCGCGGCTGGACCCCTGTAGTGTGACCATGAGTCAGTGGCCACCTCGCGTATAGTTACACATTTAAGTGTATATACACACAGAGTGGCCATGAGTGATAAGATTTATGGATCCTGCATGAATTCTGCAATGACGAACTGACGAACATACCAGAATAGCAACAAAACTTACAAGGCGAAGATAACTTTCAATGGGACAATTTTGGAGCCATGCCATCCCTTTGATCTGGCAGCGTATACGGGCTCCAAACAAGAAGACTCTGGGTTCATCACTACCATCAGCCTGCAAGTGCACTGCTGGGCTAACCAGACCGACATGTGAGAAGCGGCCTGCATCCAGCGAGTTCCTGCGACCTTTATCCTGGGTTCATACTCCAGATTTCCTTTCGTTGGATTTCCTTACACGGTTTGCCCGGGGTTATTTATTTATTTTGGTACACCAGCAGCATAAGCTATTTTATATTATCAGATAGATTAGGTATTAGGGTTCAATAAGACCTTGTGAAGGTCGCAGGTACCCGCTGGATGCAGGCCGCTTCTGTCAGGTTGGTCTGGAAATCTTTGGGGGAGGCCTATGTTCAGCAGTGGACTTCTAAGGGCTAAAGAAGAAGAAGAAGATTTGTTACGCCGGCCATAACTAGAATGAGTCGTGGGATAAGAACACGTAGAAGAAAGTACTGTGTAAATTGTCGATATTGTATATGTATAGATTACTTTAACTTGAGCTCACAACATGCACGATGGCCTAATTCGAAATAGAAGGGTCTGTCGAGACGAAGGTCCGCAGATTCAAAACCCACAGCACACATTTCTGACTTTTTGAAGTTACGAGCATATTGTTTATCGATTATCGCTCGCTTTAACAGTGAGGGAAAACATCTTGAGTAAACCTTCATGCCTACCTTAGAACTCTCCATAAAAAAATCGAAGATATGTGAAGACTGCGAACGCGCACTCGGCCAGCGTGGTGCACTAAAGCCTAACCCCTCTCAGTGGAGGAGGAGGCCCGTGCTCAGCAGTGGGCAGTATATAAATACAGACGTGGGCAGTATAATATACAGGAGAAGTATTATTATATATTGGTTCCATGATTTGATAACCCCTTTCACACTGCAATATTAACAATTCCAAGCTTTTAAATAAAACCTAGAAAATACACCACAGAGAAGTAATTAACCCCTCTCGTTACCCGAGTAACAAAATGCAAACACTTCTATACTAGCTAGGTAATATTGAGTGCGCGGTTAATCGCAGCGGGTAACTAATCATCGCTGTTTAACACTGAAATGCAAGTTGACAATAACATACACTTTATTGAACTTTTATCACGTAGTTCTTTTATACGTCCATTCTTAGGACCGTATTAATAGATGCAAATCAATTTCGCTCTCAAGTGCGATATGAGCTGAGACGCTGTCAAATTAAGGTCATCTTAAGAAACCTTTAGCGGCTCAAATGACATCTTAAGTTACAATATGAGACGGATTTTGACAGCTAAGTTTTGATTTTGTAACAGCGCTTACTCAGCTGAAAATAAGCTCTTAAAGGACAGCTTAAGCTTGATTTATTAAATATTTCAATACATTAAATGTCTACTTGAGATTTTAGTCAAACTCGAGATTGATTGAGTGATGAGCTACACTGGGGTTGTCATAATCTCACTCGTGATGTCAAATTTACCTCACTTCACGCTATGTTCTTACAGAATTGCTCCACTGAACCTAAATTTCAATGGTTTTATGTACAACCTAAGAATATCTAGGCATAAGACAAAACGTATAACCTAAAATATAAAGCTTAATTTATATAAATGCCAATAGACAATAACCAACGGACAAATCGCGTATAATTCCCGCTTTTAACAAGTGCAGTGAACTTTAATCTACTTTTTAATCTTCGCCTTGGAGACGCCCACGTTAACACTTATTTGTAAAAGGTTAATTAGCGAAATATCCATGTTAATGGCGGCTCGTGGTCACCACTTGTTCGACAAGTCGGTTCACTCACTGTGCGACATCGCCTTCTATCCGTGTGTATGTATTTATTAGCATTTATTTATACATATAATTTGTCGGTGAATATCCTTTTTAGGGTTCCATGGTACTGCGATAAAATCTAATCATAAATATATTAGAGTGTGGCCAGCGAATCGTGGCACAGAAAGTATGGCAGCAAATTTTAAAAAATATGCCTTATAACCCCGTGTAAACATGAAATAAATGTTTTTATTTAATATCGTTAAGATAACAATTATTTTTGAATCAAATATTACTTTAAGATAAACTCATGTCCTTAATCTTCACGGGGTTACAAAACGTAGATTTTTTTGGATTTGCCGCCATATTTCTGTGACACGACTCGCTGGCCAGACTATGGGCGCTATTATAAATGCAACTGAATTTCGCAATATAAATTGTGACGCTGTCAAATTAAGCTCAGCAACATTAAGATAATCGCTATTTAATAAACCTTTATTAATATCAGCTCAAATGACATCTTAAGTTACAGTAAGTGATGGATTTTGACAGTTAAATTTAGTTTGTGTAACAGCGCTTACCACAGCGCTTACTTAGCTGAGAATAAGCTCTTCAATGACAGCGGTTTATTTCATAGTTCAATACATGGAATATCTTCTTGAGATTTTACTTGAGATTGATATATATACCGCCGTATGATCGTATAATTCATTGTTTTTTTATTTTTTTTATTTTTATTTATTGCTTTGAATGACGAGACGAGCATGCCGTTCGCCTGATGGTAAGCGATACGACCACCCATAAACAGTAGCAACACCATCCAGCAACTTGTCTTACAAAGTACTGTGTGGCATTCCACTGCGCTCGTCATCCTGAGACATAAGATGTTAAGTCTCATTATGTCCAGTAGTTATAATGGCTACAATGTCCTTCAAACCGAAACACAACAGTGCATGCACTGTTGCTTGGCGGTAGAAATAGACATTGCGGTGGTACCCACCCAGACGGCCTCTTACATAATGAGAGACCTACCACCAGTAAAACGCCAGTTGTACGTCTGTCACAAATTACCTACTTAGTGAACTGATTATAATTAATTAGTTAATTTCAACATAAAATTCGTAGTTACAAAGAAAATCCTAAAGCCCAGACAGTCGCAGCCAGCTACTTTGTTACGAACCTCAACCACGAAGCCGTTGCTCACAACCAAAACGTTGGTTTATTTAGGATTTGGTATCGCATACATGTTGAAACTGTTGTAGATACTTTTTTAAAGTCCTTCATCGTCAGCAATTACGAATTTGTTGCAGTAATAAACATATTTAATTTATTTCACACATGGGCGTGGGGTCCGGGTGGGCCATGCCCACCCCGGAATAGGGTAGTTTCCTATATTCTATTTTGTACATTATTTTATATTTAATAGAAAATATTACGAAAACGAAATTCTTCTGTGAAATCAGCATCCAAATTGGTTGAAAAACATACATACATACATACATACATAAACTCACGCCTTTCTCCCATTGTGGTAGGCAGAGACTATGGAGCGCCAAGTGCTACGATCCAAGCATACCTCTTTCGCTTCTTCCACAGTCATCAGTCTCTTCATACATGCTCGTCGGTTACGAGAACTCCTTTTTTGACTCTTCCTTAAGGGGTCGTCAATTTGGTCCATGAAGGTACGTCACCGTCACGACCACTTACTTTCGCGACATAAATTTATTTTGTTACTCTCCTTTCGTCCATTCTCTCAATGTGACCAAACCACCGAAGCAGCATTCCTTTCAAAATCTTAGTTACTACATCTTCATTGTTGAAAAATAAAGCAGTTATTCATATTTGAAATATTGCCGTGAGCAAAAGTGGGGGTGTGGTGGGGATAATGCGCTATCTCTTTCGCACGCACGGCGCGTTATGGCCGGTGACACTCTATGACGACACAGTCTGGTAATACTGTTATTGAACAATTACCCCTTCTACCAAATTTCAAAGCTTTATAACTTGCTTATTATTGCACCAATTTTTAAAATTCTGTTTCCGTTAGATTTTGAACTGGCATGCATTATTGATAATTGTGTTAAAAAAAATCAACTACCCTATTGCGTGGTGCCCACCCCAAGAATTTTGAGGCAGACTACTAATACTATAATTTTTTAAAACGAATATTTTTGACTGCCTCGGTGGCGTAGTTGTATTACGGTACGACTGCAAGGCTGAGGTCTCGGGTTCGATCCCCGGGTCGGGCAAAGTGATATTGGATTTTTCTATTCAGTATCAGCCCGGAGTCTGGAATTTGTGCCCGGTATGGCGATAGGCTCGCCCCCTATCACATCATGGGACGGAATACGCTTGGCGAAAAGTGGGTGCACTAGTTGCGCCTCTGCCTACCCCTTCGGGGATAAAAGGCGTGAGTATGCGTGCGTATTTTTTTTTTGATCCGTACTTCTTCTTCAGCCTTTAGAAGTCCACTGGCTGAACATAGGCCTCCACCAAACATTTTCAGACCAACCTGTCAGAAGCGGCCTGCATGCAGTACACAGAAGTCATTTTGTGTCTAGGACACTGATCCCATCTGAAAAATGACTCAAGCTACACCAATGATTTTCAATCACTCACAAATATTTTTATAAGAGAGTGTAACGCCTACTGATTCTACTTTAGCAAAGAGCACAGTTGTATTTAATAGTTTGGCATACAATGGCTAAGGCGCTGCGGCGATGAGCAGAGTGAAAATCGAGAGAACACGGTTCCAATCTTTGTACTTACGCCAAATCATATCTAATCCAAGAATATTTTTAGAAGGAGACCTCTGAGCCCAAAGAGACGAGCCGCGAAGCGGTATTACGCGGAGACGGGTCCGGCGAATTCGGATGCATTCACGACCCCCCGAAACCGTCCCACATGCGCAGAAGCGAGCCACCGCGGGTTTCAGTCGGTATGCCAGCATAATTTAAGGGACCCGTTCCATAGGTCATTTAGGTGTTATCTACGTCGGAACGCCGGTGAGTCCAACATAACTATTCTTCCCCTCCCTAGGCTCAAGATAAGTATCCACAAGCTTACATCCCCTTAGCTTATAATAAACCACGCTACCCCACTGACCGCTCACATTTTGGGGATCCGGAACCCCCCTTAGCTTCTAAAATGATCGGGCTACCAAACACGTCGACAATGAAACTTTTTATATCGTAGGACCCCGCATGTGAAAGCTATAGCTACGCCCGTGACTGGGTGTATTGTGTGTTTACCCTATTTGTTTATAATCTTTAACTTTTTTTATATCACTGAAAGGACGAGCAAGAAGCTCGCCTGATGACACGAACATCCATAAACAGTAGCAACTAGCAACACAATTCATTATTTTCAATTATAAAGCATTGCGTGGCATTGCACTGTGCTTGTTACCCTGAGACAGGATATGGAGTAGCATAATGACCAGCGATTAAAGTGAATTCAATGTCTATTAAACCGAAACAATGCTGCTTTTTAGCTGCAGAAATTATTAATTGCAGTTGTCATCATCATCATCATCATCAGCCACATGACGTCCACTGCTGAACATAGGCCTCCCCTAAAGATTGCAGTGGTACCTACCCAGAAATCTCGCCTTCGACTTACCCACCTGGTATTACCCAGTAGTCATTAAGATTTAAATATTGATTGCTTTATACTAGTAAATACTTTTTTACCTTACACACACGGGTTTTCTACACAGTATCAGCCCTTTTTTTTTTTTTTTTTTTTTTTGTTTTGGCCCTACCGGTCAGTAGCCTGACGCGAGTCGGCTTTTCTGGCCACACCGGACTTTCGGGTGAACGCTTTAGGCGCACGCAACCCTTGATTTAAGTAACCATGCTGAGGGCAACCCACTAACGGGTTACGAACCTCGGCTCAGGACGGTCACTGGGAGAGGATGAGACATCAACGATTAGTGTGTAGTATCAGCCCGGATTCTCGAATTTGTGCACGATATGGCGATAGGCTGACCCCCTATCACATCGTGGGACGAACGCATGGTGAAAAGTGAGTGTACTATTTGCATATCTCCCTACCCCTTCGGGATAAAGGGCGTGAGTGTGTATGTACCTACGAAAATATGGTTTTATTCGCTTGGTCAAAAGCATATTATACTAAATTTTCTACAATTTATTATTTTGGAAACCCACATAATATTATTGTAATACATATTATATCCTTTTCTGATTAGGGTTATTTATAGCTTTGGCACAAATCTCCATCCTTGTTATGTTTATTCTCCATCTCTCCATTCTCATTATAACCCTATGAATAATTGATTCTTTTTTTTTTATTAATTAGTAATGCAAAAATACTGGCTGGCAACACTGACTGGAAGCACCATGTAATGAATATTAGAAAAAAAAATTACATTTCTACACATTAAATTCAAAGGTTTTAAATGTAAATACAAGTCTACTTAGTCACTATTCTGGAACTTCAACTGTTTCAAGTTATTTCATAAACTACTATTCATATTCAACTTAATTTAATTTCAACCAGTAATCCAAGCCAATTATTGAGGAGATCAAAAAAATAATATTCTCAATTCTTCCAGATTTATTAATTACAGGGATCACTATTTAAAATATATGCAAGTTACAACAAATTGAAGTACATTATATACAAAATGGAACACTTCTAAAGCGGTCATAATTACCATTAAGTAGGTGTTTTTTTTTTATTTATATCAAGGTTTTTTATTTCTTACCATTGTAAGAGAAGATTTCGAAAATTTCAAATAATACTCGTCCTTTTAATATCATTCATGTCATATTAACTCGTCAAAATTGGTCCCTGATTGAACCCAAAAATACACCTAATCTTGATATTTAAGTTTAATATGACTTTTACCATTTCAATGATACCTTTACTTTAAAAAACAAATGTTATGAACCCTCAACAAAAAACAATATGTGTATGAATATTCCATTTTTAAAATTAGTTTTTTTTGTATATGGTTTTGAAAACTTTTAGGTATTGTGAATAGTAAGCTTTATAGATAGAAGACTTTATCTATGATGAATTATATTATAGTTTAGTAATACAAAAGATCTGAAAATATTTTAATAAATAGTTTTAATCTCTGAAGTTCGCTAAGTCCAAGATATTAAATATAAAAATGTATTTTACAGTAAATATTATTATAGTTTACTTTATAAAGACTCCTTTAAATATTACTAATGAATTAGACACTGTTTTCCCTAGATATAATCAATGGGTCGTGAGAAGTTATTCAGGAAATATATTCTATATTTAATTAAGACATGCATCAAATCCATTTTGCAATAAAGAAACTTTTTTAACAAGACCTGGTTTAATATTATTATTGTTATATATATACAAGTATAAATTATGAAATAGCCTTAATACTACACGTAAGTTACTATACAAATCAAAGTGTTATTTGGTGGTTGTCGCCGGCGCTGGGGCGGTGGGTGCGGCAGCGGCGCGCTGCTGTGCTGCCGATAGCTGTGGCGTGTTGGTCGCCAGCGCTCGCAGCTGCTGCTCTGCTGCAGCATTTACCATCTTCGTCACTGTAGCCTTCATCTTATTGCGATCGACCGCTGATTTGCTTGGCTTTGGCGCGTTAGGTCGCTTCGTCACTGCTTTTCCCTTCCCTTTCTTCGTTTTAGCCCCCGATGGCAGCTTAGCTTTCACTTTTAATTTGCCCTGGGCCATATTTATCAGATGTTTAATATTTTGTTCGTCAAAAAATATTTTAACCTAACCTAAAAATGTGGCTTTATTTTGACTTAAATGTCGCTGTCAAAATATGGTAGCAGCGTTCCATATCCAATGACTACAATATTTCTAGCATCAAGGATCAAATTGTAAATTCCTATGTGATTTCGTTCGGAAACAAACATTAAAAGGCTAAAAGATTACTGAATAAGATAATAAAATATTTGTGTAAGAAATTATTTTTCGAATATTATTGTTAACAAACAGTAGTTAAATTATCAAGATTCATAATAGAATACTTAACAAACAACAATTAGTGTCATTTAGTAAACAATAAATGGATATGGAATATAAATAAATACACGCTATTTTCATAAATTTTACGGATTTTTATTCGTAAATCGACTGTTGCAGTATATGAATTCGAGTCTCAAGTTAAGAAATATACATAATATATAATATCTAAATATATTTTATGTACAGATAAATAGAAAAGTAGTCGAGTATAATAATCGGCTATCGATAGGTATGAGCGGCGAGAGTGCAGGCGACCGGCGAGAAGCGGTGCGGACGAGGCGCACCTCGCCATAAAACGTCTAGAAAAATAGATAAATCGCTCAAAAACGTCAGAATCAGTCGAAAGGATAGAAGAGTAGAAAACAGGCTTCGACGTGGCCCGTTCACGCGTACTCTGTGTCAGTGGAGAGCGACCGCTCGGCTGGCGAGCGGCGCCCGCCCGTGCCCGTCGCCACCGGCTCCCCCGCCTGTGCCTGCGCATACGCCAGGCTCTTCTGATAGCTGAAGAGCTGCCGCTCCAGAGAATAATTTTCCGCTTGCAAGGCAGCGATCTCGCGCCTGGAATTAATACCTTGGTATAACATTCATAAAACGAGGCAAATTATCTTTAAGTAATCTCTAGCCAACAATAAATACTCTACCTCATTTGATGCGCGTGTAAACGACATAAATCATCATAGACGTGATAGGTCGCCTGAAAGAGTAAGTAAGTATCCCCCCATTCGAGGCGGACACGAAGCTCGCCACCCGGGTGAAGGAAGGCACACCCGGGCCGGGAGACGTCTTCGACTCGCAGTGACGTCTCCATCATAAGTCCTTCGTCAGCATTATCCTGCGCGTAGTAGTTCTCGAAGGGCGCGCCCGGCAGTTCGTCGGCATCGGGCTCAGAGGGCGCGGGTGTTGCTCGCACGAGCCACGCCGACCAGCTCACGTAGCGCAGATGATTCCGTGGCACATGATGCACGTCGCGGTATAACATGTGCAGGCGCACCGTTTCCGAGTGCATGTCGCAGCGCACCGCCCACGCCTGCTTGTCGCGATCGTAGCACGTGGAAGCGCGCCCTGACGCCGGCACCGCCAGCTCGGCGACGGCCCGCGCCCACAACAGTTCAACCGTGAGCCGCACGCCCTTGTGCAGAAGTCTCGAGGGTGGCCGTGGATTCCAAGGTGGTGTTCGGCCTTCTGAATCACACACGCATTCCAGAGGTCCAGAGTGAAGACGCCTCTCGCCCTCACCCAGCGCAAGTGCGTATCGAACTCGGCATCTTTGCCCCTCTCCAGAAAGACGTACAAGGCGCAATGTCAAGGGCTCCTTGTTACCACCCGTTGCCGACACTTGCCAATCGAAGCCAGCGAATGCGATAGGTGGAGTATCGAGTCGCGGGGCGCGTAACTCGCAGGAGTATATAGTCCTCACGCGTGACATGCTCAATTCCAGCTGGAACTCGCCGCGGCCATCCGCGAACTTGGCGTTGAGCTCGGTAAGAGAGACGCAGCGGCCTCTGCCCTGCGCCGCGCATCCTGCGCTGAACCGCACTTGCTTGCCGGAAAAGCCCTCATTGGCGGTGAAGTGATCCCGACTGAGCAGAGTGAAAGTAAAATCGACGTAAACTCGCATGCCATCGCATGCTCCTCGCCATACTAAATAAACACCTAAAAGAGAATGAAAGCGCCAATTAGCAGGACAAGACATAGGAAACTAGAATTTTGGAAACGAAATATGACGGGAACGGGCTGTTAATTTTTGACATCCAGGATATCAATTAGTAGTCAATGATTGACTAGTTTGGGCGAGGCCTATGTTCAGCAGTGGACGCCATGTGGCTGATGATGATGATGATAATTGACTAGTAAATTGCTGGATGTCAAAAAACATACGATCACGTCATCGTCGTCGTCAGCCGTTAGCTGGCCAAAAGAGTTATATACTAACCTAGAGAGGCGTCTGTGCGACTGAAAGCGACGGCCCAGCGCTGATGTGCACAGCAGAAGTCCTTGGAGGTGACGTCGCGGTCAGGCTCGCGCGTGGCCGAGCGCGTCACCACGAACGTGAAGACGTGCGTGTCGGCGCGGTCCTTGAGCCGCGTGGCGCGGTACAGCAGAGCCATGCGCACCTCGCCGCGCGCCGGCCCGGCCGGCCCCGCCTGCGCACGCGCCTGTAACACGCACTATTACACATTACACATGATCTACAGTAACGATCATTGTTGTATGGAAGATAGGGAAGCTGGGATTGGATCTTCTTATGGTAAGTAATTACCGCCATTCATAAAACATCTACAGTTAGTTTAATTTCTTTATAGCTTAAACTATGTCCGAGCGTGACTGCTATAATCCTTTCCTTTGCTATTTTTATACCCAATATAAAAAAACCGTAGTTATATATTGTAATAATAAGTAATATTCTGAGTTTTGGCGGGAACTTGGTAGTGTCATGAGGTGCTCTTGTTTTAATTCATTATTTTGGTGATACTTAGTGTTATATTGCATAATTATGGTGGTATATTATCCAATATAGTTCTATTAAAGGGCTCAAATGAAGTGAATTGAAATAACTGTGCTAGTCAAGTGTTTGTTTTGTTGCCGCCAAAACTCCTCGATAAAGTCTTGGTAAGGTAGCCACTGCTTTACTTCGACATAGTACTACTACTACTGAGGATAACAAAGAAACAATATTATATATGTAACTTCCAAAAACTTTGACACTGGCAGATGCGCAAACCGCGCCTTGCCAAAGAGAAAAAAAAAAAAGAAAAGTAATATTCTTAAGAATTTTTGACTTGTCATAAATACAACCATATATTATTTGCCTTCGTGACTAAAGAATATTTTATTTTATTTTTAGTCGAGTCAGAATAGCATATTTGCCTATGTTTGATTTTATGCATTATTTTATATGTTGCAGCAAAAATTACGAAAAAGAAACGTAATCTATGAAAAAGGTATTAAAATTGGTAAAGAAATGAGGCAGTTATTCATATTTAAATTATTGCCATGTGCAGGAGTGGACGCGTAGTGTGGATATTGCTCCATCTCTTTCGTTCGCACACACGCAATTCCCGATGACGTCACGTGCCTATATTTCCAATCCAGGGGGCTGATTCTCTATGAAGCACGTTATTTTCTAGAGACGTTCCGACTAGTCGACTCGGCTACTAGTCGGTAAAGCCGACTATCCAGCCACTTTCGTAGTCGGCGACTATCCGGCTTCTTACTTTGTATTTATTTCTCCATGAAATGTATATATGAGAAATTACATTACATAATAGCCATGATTGTTTATTAATATTTTTATTTTATAATCAGTCTTACACATTTTTAAATATAAGGCAAAGCTACCGTTCGTTTTGTAATCAGTTTTTAAAATTATTTACTTGTAAAGAAAAAATATCTGACATTTATAAAAAAACTGCAATTCGTGAGCTGCGGTTGATCTGTCATCTTGAATTTTCTCAGAATATCTTATCAGGTATAAACGAAGCTTCACAGAAATTGCCGAGTACTCCTGAAACTATTATCGGCTTGGCCGACTGGTCGGCCTATTTACAACTGACTAATCGGCTAGTCGGCTAGTCGGCCAAAGTCATAGTCGGCACGTCTCTACTTATAACTTGTTGATTTTTTACCGGATTTCCATGATTCTTTATGTGTTAAAATTTACATGACGTTAACATTTTATAAAAGTATAAAAACATAAAGGAGTCATTTACCCTATTTGGATAGCAACGCAAGCAGCTAGTAACTAAGTATTCTATTCAACATGGTAGATACTCCTGCACCGACCCGCACACTGCAAACAAACTTATTATTATTTCCGAACAAACAGACAGAACAGATGGTTAAAATGCTTGTATTTTTTATTTATTTTAGTCACAAACATAAAAGTGTTTTCTATTTCTAAGGATTTAGTACCGTATAAAATCTAAATAACCTTTTTAACATCAAGTATTATTATTATTATTGTATGTACTAGCTAAAAAGACGCACAAGGATGAAGTGCTGAGGGTGGGCAACGCTTTTGCCGACCCCTCTTTAATCGATTTAAACTTTGACTGAATACATATTCCATAAATTCTCAATGAACTTCGACTTCAGCCGATTGCGAAATTAAGAAAATATATTTACGAAGACTTGATTACTTTTATAAAAACTATATAATTATAATTCCCTTGTATCTTATTCTGTTTAAGTTTTTCAAGAGAGCTCGTAAACCAAGCTAATTTCTTTTTTCAAAGTGCAACAAGCATGAAAAAGTAAGTTGTACTAACCTCACATGCATTAAACACCGGATCAAGAAAAAATCTTTATGTAATTTAGAATTCTTAAAACTGCTTATTGTTGAACTTTACCAAACACGGATGCAAGTTGGAAAAGATTATCATATTTAGAGTAAGTACATAATAATATATTCGTATACAAGACATCTAAAACCATTGCTGACTATAAAACAGATTCACAAAGATATTCACACAGAAAACAAAAACTGCAGCAAAGAAATGCTCTACGTTTCTTGAATACATTTCAGCGTGTCGTAAAAATAAAATAAAGCCTAGCAATAACACAAACGCGTCAGAGATTCAAATGAAAATATATTTTGCCAGGGAATTACCCTCCTTCCGTGTGACGCTGGCTGTAAAGAAAACTTCGGAAGGTAGGGAACAAGTATATATGGAAGTTGTCACATATTTATGCAGTTTGGCTTGAGAGATTCTAGATTTTGTTTTAGCAAAGTTTGTTTGCGTTAAATCATAAATATATGTATGACTGTATATTTCCTTTCTTATTTCCAGTAATTAGGAGGCACTCTAATTACATGACCACAGGCATGTAGATATTTTCTTAATATTTTTTCATATCGTATTATCTTACTAATATTATCAAACAATAAGAAAGGTTTTCAATAAGATTGGCTCTATCTTAGAAATAGCACGTAATCCGCTGTGGGGATTTGGATGAAATTTTCGTCGAGATGGAGCAAGCCCTGTATTAACATATTATTATTTTTATTCCGGTAAATTTAAAACACAAGCAGCTACAACTAAACTATCTGTTATATATATGGGTTACATATATGATACCTCAGACCCTGCTCAAGTTTATTCTCAAAAGAACAGAAGAAAAACAGGTAATGTCAACGCAGGACAACAATACATCGCGGCAAAGTGAGGCCTATTGTACACCAAACCTCAATTTGTCAGGGCGGAGTTTTTCGGGACAGCGGCGCACACTAAGTATTTTGTACGTGACATCTAAAATTGTTTCCAAATTACTCATATTTTATCGGAAAACGGCACTACGGTATGTCAAATTTCATATTATATTGAATTAGAACTTAGTACAATACAATTCACCGTTACTAAGATAACACTATGAAAATTTTCTATACACTCACACAATCACGCCTTTTATCCCCGAAGGGGTAGGCAGAGGCGCAATTAAATGCTCGCACTTATTCCGTGCGTATTCCGTCCCATGATGTGATAGGGGACGAGCCTATCGACATATCGGGCACAAGTTCCAGAGTCCGGGCTGATACTAAATAGAAAAATCCAAATCACTTTGACCGACACGAGGATTGAAGCTCAGCATTGCAGTCGTACCATAATAAAACTAGATATGCCACCGAGAAAATTATCAAATTTTCAGATTATTATAATGACCGAACAATTACTTCTGTTTTCTATCATCAAATACATTCATATCATGTTGCTTAATACAAAATATGTATCCCCATAAGGAAATACTTGAAATTAAATTTCACTTAGTCCCATCTCTCTACTCTAATACCTGCGGTATTTCCGTACCCATCCTTCATACCTTTTACAATAAGATACTTCCAAATCCGAGAGTGTAGAAAAAATACTAGCCATAAAAGAATCAAACCATTCAGAGGTCATTTTGAAACCATATTACACCCTCGTCAGGCTCTGAACAAACCGTAACACGTTTAGGAAACTTTTCAGACAACAATCAAATCTGTCTGTTCGCAGCGTGATAAATATCATTTTCGCTCATTTGATTTTAATACCTGTTGGAATATTTAGAACATGTTTATTATTCATAAGTCTTGAAGTTACAAGATACAAAGGAATTTAAAGACAAATGTGGAATTTGTCGTTGTATCTCTTAGAACAATTTTATCTGGTATAAAAATTGGAATATAATTAATAATAAAAAGAAAGAAGGAAAAGTCATTAAACGATTATTTTCTTTAAAGGCTGATCTAAATTCTTTAATTTTCTAATATAGGTACAATAGCTCGGCAGTTTGCTCAAAGAGCAGTAATTAACACGCACGAAGCAGACTTCTTCCATGCCATGAAGACAATCATGCACCCTTTGATTAATTATATACCTAGATAGAGTGACGCGCTACAATGAAACTAAAACAAACAGGCCAGCTTTTCTTAAGGTAGTATGCGTGACAGCTGTGTCATACGCTATCGCTGCATCATTCTGCGTATCCTTGTGTGCGGGCATAATGATATCAGTTATTACATGGTTTCTATTAAAACGGGGAGATAATTATATCCATGAAAAACAACAAAAAATAATTCACTCGAACTCATTTAGCGGGCAACAGTTGGCCTCTATTTTTTTCGACGCGTTTGAAACGTTCTGTGTCTATCTAGGTATATAATTAATCAAAGCATGCACCGTCCAAATTATTCAATTTATTATCATCTCACGTGTAAATAAATATCAGAAGTTTATATTTTAATATTATATACACAACTTTATACGTAGATACTAAAATAAAAATTTAAATACACATCCATCAAACATTCAAATAATCATTCAACCCTAAATATTCGAAAATTGAACAATGTTAAATCGCTTAATTTTTGCAAACGAGTGAACCCATTAATCAGCGCCGAACAAGTACAATTCGCGTTTAGAGTAACAAATATCTCGAACGTATACTTCGCGACTGCTCAATTAATCTGCTTTATCTGGCGGGTTAAAGTTATAAATCCTCATAATGACGGTTGCTTGCTTGCATTTATGAAATTTAAATAACGTTGAGTGAATATAAAAACGGTGTAGGCCACTTTGATGGAAACGAATAAAGGCGACGGTTGTAGGTGAGTGGCACACGACAGCGAAAAAATAATATTTTATTTCGTTATAAGTTGCTCCGGCTGAAACTAGGTCAAATCTAATTAGGTTGGACGAATAGGGTAGTTTCCTATGTTTGATTTTGTAAATTATTTTATATGTAACAGAAAATAATACGAAACAGAAATTCTTCTGTGAAATGAGCATCAAAATTGGTTGAAAAATAAAGCAGTTATTCATATTTGAAATATTGTTGTGAGCAAAAGTGGGGACGTGGAGGGTATATCGCGCTACCTCTTTCTCACGCACGCATGTTTATGGCCGGTGACTCTCGGTGACGTCACAGTGTAATATTACTGTTATTTGACAACTACCCCTTCCATCAAATTTCAAAGCTTTATAACTTAATAATTATTGCCCCAATTTTGAAAATTATGTTTTCGTTAGATTTTGGATGGTATACATTTTAGATAAATGTATTAAAAAAAGTAGTCCACTACGCTATTATAAGTAACATGATTTTTAGTCTTATATTCGGTTTCATTTAATTTGATAAATCAATACAAAGAATCTGAAATAAATCTGATGACGTGCGGTGCTCTACCAATCAAGAAACGAAGAAAATACGACCAACCTGTGTGTTCCACACAATTCAAGGAGTCACCGGGATGGTTTATGGTTTAAACATTTAAAAACTTTTCTGCCAGTGTATCGAAAGCTAATGAATTTTACAAGTACTAGGTATATCAACAAAGAAAGAAAAATAAAAATTAACTACCGAATCAATAATTTTCCGGGGAATTATGTTCATATTGTGGACTATAAAAATATGATGGTCGTTAATAAATACGCGAATCAAGCGACGGCACTACAGTTAATGGCTTACGAGATTTTATCGCCAATAAAACACTTTATTGAATGTCATGTTTTTAATTGCGCCTGTCCTATAGGGCGTTTAGTAGAACCGTGTGGCTACAATTTAAGAGCTAGTGCCGACTTTATACGTTGTAAACTTGTTATACGATGTACTCCATCTAATTCACGAGATTTATAATGCCTATAGTATTATGATAGTCGGTTTTTCACGTAGTAAATTTGGTAGTTATGCGTTAATATTGCTTTGAGCTGTTCAGCGAATAATGTCGTATATACGCTTACTGCGAAGATATCTATAAGTAAATGTGCTCTACTATTCCATAAACTTATCTCAAAAATACATGACAACATTCAACAATTCTCTTAACATTCGGCTAAAAATTATTGCGCACCGAACAAAAAGTAATTCCACATAAGGTACTACAGGCAATTAACGCCCACTTAACTTTAAATACTTTTTTTTCTATAAATACTAATCAAATAAAAAAAAAAACCAGTGTAGAGATAAACCATACTTTTCTGAACCGAAAGATATTGATTAAAAGACGTAATTATTGAAAAATTCCCTACTTGTGGCATCGTTTTAAAAACTTTGTCTTGGGCGGTATTAAAAATACTATGTTCATTACCGCCCGTATACTAAATGTAATTCTAAACCCAAAAAAACATATTTCTGGGGGATAAATATATAATAAAACATATCAGTCACATACATATTTCTTTATTAAAAATCAAAAATATGTAAAAAATCAACATTTAACACAAAAATTATCAAACTTTTAAAGTTGTAATAAACTTCTTTATAATATTTCTTAACATAACTTTTTTGGTCATTTATATATGACCAAAAAAATTAATGTCAAAAAACAATTTAAAGGATGAATGTTTAAAAAAAAAATTGAATAAATCTTACCCTACATTGGGCGTTATTAAACGAAAAAGGTCAATTGCGCCTTTAAGTACTATGCCAATAAGCCCATGTATGGCAAGAACTACGTAAAGTTACATAAGTTAGTCTTTTATTAAGTACCTAATATGAAACCTAAGAAACATAGAATTTTTAAATTATAATATTAAATAATAATCATCAGATGATCAGTCTCATCGTATCTTCATCTACTATATACATTGCTAGAACCATCATATCTGTCAGTCTTTAATTGCTTTGGCACTTAAGAATTGTTTTTAAATCAACAATCTGAGCAAATAAATTCTAAATCATCTTCAGTAAGACCTACACAGTCCTCATGGTACCACTTCTTACAATTGTTACATTGTCGCATAGCCAACTTTTCATTTTCATGGCATGCGTGGCAGTACCAATCTTCTGTATCATCATTTTCTTTATTGTTTATATTCGTCTTTTCATTTCTTTTTTGTTTCTTCTTGTTCTTTTTCTTCGTATTTTTTGAAGTTTTTTTATTTTTTACATCCTTTTTTCGTTCTTTATTCGTTTTGATCACAGACGCCTTTCTCATTTTCCTTTGACTAGTATTTTTATCATCTGTGAATAGATTTTTGGTGATTCGTTGTCCTTTATAGTTGATAGCTTTTTTGCGCAGTTGTTTAGTTTTAACTACGGCATAGTTGGGCGTAGGCAAAAATTCATGAAAAGGTGTTCTTTTGGTTTCTATTTTAAATGTGCTTAGCGGCAGATTGTCTTCACTTTCGTCCGAACAGCAAGAATTTGTTATATTAATTTCACGCGACGGATTATTAATAATTTGTTTAATCGGCGTACTGTATTCCTTATTTATGAAATGCTGACTATCGTTCTCGTCATCAGAAGATGAATTACCATATACTTCTGCAACTGTAAATTTGGTCTTATTTTGGTAATGGAGATTTGATACAGCAAGTGCACTGTTTGATTTTTGTAATCCCGAAGTACTTGGTCCTAAAATAGTAGGTAATAAATCACATTCTCTGGTATCTCCTTCCTCTCTTTTTTCTTCTTCTGAATATTCAGTAGATGAACTGTACTCAACAAGACGAGATTTTATTCTTATATTGTTTTCAAAGGTTTCATCTACCGCCTGCTTATAAGTTCGAGGGCATGGAATTTCTGATGAAATGGTGCTAACGATGTTTTCGATGGATTCCGAGTCCTGGATGAGTGGTTCACGAGTTGAAGGGTATGAATTTTCTGATTCGTGCAAGGGCTGCTCACTAATTAAAAAGCGTGCAATATGTGATGGAATTGGTCCATCAGCGTCACAGTATGACACTGAGTCCTGCTTGGACTGTTCATGACTTGGAACGTAAGGAATCTCTGATAAAACCGATGGGGCATATGCTTCTTCTGGAATCGCTTCAGGATTAAAAGGATAGAGACCTGTCGCTTTAAAACCATTAACTATGTTACTGTGTGTCACACACTTGGGCCATACTTGACTGAATATTTGATTAAATGTAGCTTTTGTCAATTTTCTATCAGCATTGGCATACAAGAAGCCCATAACAGCCTCATCCCAGTGGTGTTCGTAAGACTTATTTACTGATTTGTCTAATGGTTCAAGCTCGTGAGTTGTATTTGATGGGAGGCAATATAAACTTATATTATTTTTATCAGCTTCATCAAGGGCCTCGCTTGAAAGGTGACATTTTGCACCGTCGAAAATCTGTAAGCACTTTCCAGCCACTTTGAATTTCCCTAGGTGTTGAATGAATTCTACAAATAAGTCACAAGTCATGCTACCCTTTGGTGCCATTCTTACCAACGTTCCTGCTGGTAAGTTTTCTGTCAAATCAGGTCTTTGTCTTTGACCTTTAAATAAAATCATTGGTGGAATTGCCGTACCGATTGCGTTGACACACATTGCTATAGTGACGTTTTCGGCATGTTCGGGGGCAATCAGATGGACTCTTTTGCTTCCCTTTTCTGCTAACACTGTGTGCTGTTTGTGCACCGTTATACGACACCCTTTCTCGTCCATATTATATAATCGTTCAGGATGTCGTATGATGTCCAGCTCATCATATAAATCTTTCACGGCCTGAAAATGTTGTTCAACTATTGGTTTATTTAATTTTTGTGCTCTTGCTGGGTTCATTATTTGTGGCTTCCTTTTGCGGATCGAGGGATTGCGTTTCAAAAAGCTTTTTAACCAATCTGAACCGGCTGACCTTTTGGTGTCATTAAAATTGTTCTTTATATCATATCTTTCGCAAAAAAGATAAGCCTGTTTTCTAATGAATTTTGGTGTGAGAGGTACTCCAATATTTGCAAATCGTTTTATCCGTGCAGCCAAATCAGATTCTTGTTTATCTGTGAAAACAGATTTTCGTCCCAATCGTTTTTCAAGACTTCCTGTTTTTAAGTGATCCCTCAAAGTACGACGCGGTATATTATACCTTGTACTTGCAGCTCTCTGAGTGAGTCGACCTCTTTGTACAGCTTTAATTGCAGCTCTCATCCCATCTTCTGTCCACGACCCACCTCGTTTTCTTTTACCCGTAGAACTCGGTGATGACATTATTGATCCTAAAGAAACGAACAAAATTTACATCTTTAAAGTAAATAAAATACTTATCTATATAAAATAAATACTTAGATAATAAAAATAAAATTACTTAAATTAAAGATTTATATTATGTGGTTTCGCATTAAAAAAGAAAGGATAAATTAGTACGTTGTAAAATTAAGTATTCTGATGTTTATCCATAGTATAAAATCGCTTATGTATAAACGGGACAATAACGCCCATGAAGGGTAATATCGCCCAACGGTCATTTGGCCGGGCGTTATTAGCCGAGTCGGTGTTATTGTCTTTATTCACATTTTTTCACTAAATTACGTAACCCACCTAAAAAATATTAGTGGAACATTAAGAATAGTTACCTCCACTACATATAACATAGATACAATAAAAGAAAAATAACGAAATAATTAAAAACTTACAATTTCGTCGGAGCGGTTTTTATAAGAGCGACGTCCGTGAGCGTGGCCCTCGAAGCGCGGCGCGTCACTGGCAAAATAGTGGCTCGAGAGACTTTCTTTTGCGCTAGGCGCATTCCTATTGGTGTAATCTATGTGTGCGTGAGTTGTGACGCTGCTCACTCGAATTAAAGTACGTTTTCTCAGTCTTGGGCGTTATTTGACAGAGGGCGTTAATTGCCATACCTACCTTATGTTAAATTACAGAAATCTAGTCCCAAAAATTTTATCAATAAATATTTTCTTCTATAGTGTTTTTGTCCGTGTAAAACTTTCTTCCCCCACGAACTATAAATTGATTTAAACATAATACGTATTCGCCCCCAAGTATCTCCCTTGCGTTGTTATCCTCATGTGTAAATGACGCGTTTTATATTTTATACAGTTCCTGGGTTATACGATAAGATGATGGCAAAAGGCGTAAGTACGTGTACACATACTAGTTTAAGGTCATTAAGAATATATCGCACCTTTAGAACGAAAACGACACAATTCAAAATAATCGAAAATAGAGTTATCGTTATAAAATGACTTAAAACTGGTCCCTTGTAATAAAAATATAATAAAAAAAGTGACTGGTATAACAGTTTTGTCCTGTTCCTGCTTGAATATGGCTGTGTTTGACCTATTGTTGTATTGAGAATTTCGTTTTAAGTTATTTTATGACAAGATCTCAATTTTAGAATTTTTTGAATTGTGTCGTTTTCGTTCTAAAGGTGCGGTGTAGTTCCGTGAAAAGGTTTTCTTTTTGTGCTTTACGAATCTAAGTAATGGAAGTGGCCATAATCTTTTAATAAATAAAAAGTGCTTGCTTTAATTAATACTAAGCTTAGTAGATCTATATAATTGTAACTAGATGGGTAATTGTTCAATATCATGCTGAAGTCATCAGTATTTAAATACCTACTAATTCTAAAATCCTACAATAACCTGTTTAATTTTTAAATAATGTTACTTCATAATCTGAAAGCCCGTACACAACTCAACGATATAAACTAAATCCCTATAAGTATAATGAAGAGGGGTACTTAAGATTTTGAATCAGAAACAGTTCCTTGCTCATAATGTTAAGTGCCTGCTAAAAGCATTGCAGCAAAGATTCTCCACAGCTCTACGTTTTACTGTACAAGTTATATTATATTTTATTATTTTTGTAAGCAAGAAATAGCATCACTGCAATATTTTTTTGTTAGTGTTACGTTTTACCTGTTTTTATACGATTTGACTTAACATAACTGGCGATATATGCGTGCGTTACTCTGCTTACCCCTGATGACGTACGAATAAGGTGGCTCTTTAAATATTTTACCATCCCTAATTAATAATATCAGCCCTGTATTACATACT
Organism: Sphinx pinastri; assembly: GCA_947568825.1. Lineage (NCBI taxonomy): Eukaryota > Metazoa > Arthropoda > Insecta > Lepidoptera > Sphingidae > Sphinx > Sphinx pinastri. The sequence continues at coordinate 3,944,528 of OX387617.1, forward strand.
GTCCCACTGCTGAGCACGGGCCTCCTCTACTACTGAGAGGATTTAGGCCTTACTCCACCACGCTGGCCTAGTGCGGGTTGGTAGACTTCACATACCTTCGTATTTCTTATGGAGAAATTCTTAGGTATGCAGGTTTCCTCACGATGTTTTCCTTCACCGATAAAGCGAGCGATAATTTACAAAATCCCTAATTCCTTCTTCCATGTATAAAGTTTGTAGTTGATGGTACTGTCGTGCTCGTTCACTTTTTAACTAGGTATAATAAGCCTATGTAAATGGAGCTTGAATTTTATTATTTAAAATATTGCATTACGTGGCTGCTTGTTAAGCACGCAATACCTCAGAACAATAACTAAAGTTTTTCTAAGCGCTATACATATTGCCGTGCCACGTACCAAAATTATTATCAATTTATGTCTAAAGTTGGATGATTTTACATATTCAACATCAAAGCCGACGTGCGCTCATGAATAAAAAAATCACGTAAAAAGATCCATTAGAATTATTATTAGAGGTAGTCTAACGTTCTATTGATGCGGTATTTTTGATACAAATCCATTCGTGTGCCAATTTACCGATGTCGCATACATATTTATCAAATCGCTGCCGAGGAAGTGAAGGAAGTGTTGCTTTCACAGAACAAAGAAAACAGTAGAACTAGTAAGTGGGCGTAACCTTTTATCCCCTAGTTAGTACTGCATTACTAACTCACCGTTGGAGCGGTCTCAGTCGTTATTGCGCACTGTCAAAGCGTAAATAATTTGAAAAAATGTTCAATAATATTAAAATGCCCTATTGTGCAATTCTGGATCGCAAAAATCATAGCCATAGTAAGAATATGTCCCACTGATGTATTTCCTACCATCGGTAAGCAATATTTTCTGGTTTATTGCAATTTAATTGAATAATATCTATTGATTTTCTATGTCAAATATGGCACAAAAATTTCAATTTAAAGTGTTCCTTATTGTTATCGACATATGATTAATTTTCGTAAACGCAAATCAGTTGTTCTAGAATGATTTGTTACACATTTATAATGTCACCGCTACTCAATTAGTGCATACATGGTCGATAATTATTATTCACTGATACGCTATGTTTTAATACGAAAAATACAAAACAGTTGTCTATGCATGATCCACTTGTGATGCAAAGCTATGGTCGCTATAATTCATTTATGCAACAGTACAAGATTTTTTATTTTCATTTTCCCCAAAAGATCCATTTATAGGTAAACGATTTTTTTTTAATGTCATTGAATGACGAGACGAGCATGCCGTTCGACTGATGGTAAGCGATACGAACCGCCCATAAACAGTAGTAACACCATACAGCACCTTGAGTTACAAAGTACTGTGTGGTATTCCACTGCGCTCGTCATCCTGAGACATAAGATGTCAAGTCTCACTATGTCCTGTAGTTACACTGGCTACAATGTCCTTCAAACCGAAACACAACAGTGCATGCACACTGCTGCTTGGCGGTAGAAATAGACATTGCGGTGGTACCCAGACGGACTCTTACATATGAGAGACCTACCACCAGTGAATGATCAACACTACGAGAAGGCTAAATAGGTTTCCTTCAAAAATACTATATATTGTGCCATGTGTTTCCCTCAGTGGGACTCCCTGTATATTAGCTATATTAGCTGTGTAGCTGATATTGTAATCTAACATATCTACAGTATTGAAAGCTTAAATTATGAATTTGAAATCTGTACTTAAAATTTAAATAAATTAATTACTGAATTATATTTTTTTTCAAAATAGTACCAACAACTTTTCTAGCGCTTATAAAATTAATATAATTTTGGGATAAGTCCATTTCTTTTATTAATGTCATTAAAGTTTTATAGTTATAAAACAAGCACCATCGATACGTATACAAGAATGTATCGTATGGGTGCAACACTATTACCGACATGCTAGCGCACTGTGTGTCATTCAATAACATCTCTTATTTCAAAGACTATAAGAGCTTTTATGATAAACGCCATCTAGCGTGGAAAAGCGGTATTAAAACAAATTAAAATCAAAATTTCACACAGAAGAAAAAATGTCCTATGAACTCGTGTTGATTTTTATAATATGAATTTTATGCAATGGGAATAACGTTTAATTTAATGCAAATTATTTTGTGTTATAAGTTTTATTGCGATTGCTCATTTCGGCCAATCATAATGAAGAGATGATAGTATGTGAATAATATGCATGTGTGAGTTTGGCGACACTGGTTTTCTTAGTAAATTGATGCTATTGTCTCTCCATCTTATATCTATCCTCCATGGTTGCTTTCAATCGATTAGTACATGAATACGCGGAGTTCGTTGTAATGTAACATTTTATGTAAATAGTTTATTTAACATGTCATTAATCATTTCTACATTTTTATTTCTTTGAAATTAATTTCAGTGGTGGTAAACTAGCGTGACTCTATCTAGATAAAATCTAGAGACCGAATTATTTATTGTAGTTACAGTTAAATTCTGAATGGGTATAATCAGTATTTTTATTCTTTTGTTTGAATATTTTAAAATAATAACAAAAAGTGTTAGTTTAATAACGAATTATAATAATCCACTAACGATACAATACCCGGCAACACATTTTTTTTTCTAAATCTTCTTAAACACAATAATCTTATAACAAGCCTATTATAATCCGCTCAAGCGATTAATTTTTTAAATTATCATTTTCATTTTTTCGTCAAAAGTAATTTCGCCAAAAGGCAATCGTGAAAATCTGTTTTATTTAAGTCTTTCACAGCTCACCGATTCTGGGTACAGTTTAAGAAAATCTACGACTTTTGATAGAATAATTAATTTGCTTTTTTAGAGCAGACAAAGGCAGATGGGTTTTACAGTCCCAGACAGTATGATTAAACACTGGGGCCTAAATACAGCTGGGTTTTAGAACTACCGGTAGGGACTTGGCGTGCGTTCAGAAATAAAGAATTAGTACGTACACAGCAAGAACATTATCTAAAATAAATTATGTAAGTATGGAGATAACATTATACCGCTAACTTTATGCACACTGAATAAGTAAAAAAGATAACAGAAAAACTTATAATAAAATACAGCATGTGCACTCAGAGAGCTCGATGCAAACTTTTGACACAATTTAGTAGGATTCAAGATAGGTACCTACATACTTATATAATGGTATTCTACTTTACTCAAATTATATCATAACTACAACAAAGCATCTTTTTGAGATAGTAAAAATAAATACCACTCATTTTGATCATTCGAAGAAAAACATTACATAAGAAACGTCATCGGAATGGTAAGAATAAAAACGTCTTACCATAAAGATATTTTTCTATCGCTCCTAAAATGGGAATAGTTCGCAATATAGAACCTCGAGTCCACCCCCAAGCATTATTATTCCATCCAGGATTCCTCCCTTTATGGGACTTGAGGATACAATACAATTTTTAAACCGAGCCATTACAGCGGTAAATCTCGTAATGGCCAACTTATTTCTTGTCTAGAAGGCAACTTTGAAAGGATTTCGTCGTTCAGCTATTTTTAATATTCATAAGTTATCAACGTTTCCGAACGAACCTTTCCGTAAAGTTTTTAATTTAATTAATTCTCTATAAGTCGATTTAATGGAATGAAAATGTAAAGGAGTTTGAGAACAAACAAATGGTATATATTTGACGAAATTGAACTACTGGGTATGTAAGTAGAGTGTGTTTGCTGTACTTTGACGTCACAGAGGGATCGGTAACCAACAGTGTCGGGTTAGACAACATCGCCGTATTTTGTACATACAGAACGTGATCATGTTTTGTTACAGTTAGCTTGTGTACACAGAGGAGCAAAAGCGTTATATTTTTAATAATAATAGGAGAACAATAACGACTAGAAAATGCTCAAAAACTTCTGTAAACTTATGACTGACTACTTGAACATTTATAACGTACATTCGAATAAACCCAACAAAGTTAAGAAACCAATATAAAGTACACTTCTCTTCAAAAATGAGTGAAGTATTGTATACCACAAACCACTTCAGATTACTAGAGCAAAAAGCACCACAGCTCATATGAATCAAAGCAATAAATAATACAAAAATCAACCTGCAATATGAAAACTAATAACCAATCTCGTATTGGAATTTAAGTGCAGTAGGGAAACTTTAAAGAAGTTTCGGTATATCCGCATAGGTCCGCGACAACCAAGTTATGAAGTGGACTTTTATTAACAATAGAGACGATCGAGTGGCTAGATCAGTAGATCAGTCGTTTGTAGGTACTGGTATGCATAATATACAGTATATAAAGTTAGTTAAGGGACCTGTTTAAGGAGGGTATTAAGTTAGATTCTATATATAAAATGTATAACATTATTCTTACGGAAATTTTAGCACCTAGGTATTTATGAGAGCGATATTTTTTTTATTTTAAAACGTTTCACGGTTCCTATGCGTATATAATCTGGGGGAAAAAATTGCAAGAGGAGCAACTGAGTCTTGCACATACGTCTTCGTCAATACTTACGTTCAGAGAAGAGATATGCCTTGGCCTTACATTCACTTCATCTCTTTCATTGGGGTTTAACATTACAATGTATTGTTAATATTCCATACCTTGTCCACTTCTGGCTAAACCTCAGTTCTAACAAGGATACACATTACACAGTCACACACAACTCTATCAAACACCGTTAATAATTAATTACTCAAACATCAGGGTCTGTAAAGCAAACATCCAACGAAATTATTGATACCGTCTGTTACTTCAACCATAGATCAAATGTAAATCGCAGGTAGTTGAACACAAACAATCCAAACTTTGTACAAGACCCCACGCTCGGGATTAACACGGGAAATCCTTTTTATCTCGAAATAATGATCGTGAGGATTACGTGGTTTCAGAGTTGAAAGATTATGACATTGGTAATACGGTATTACAGGATGTTCTAAACGTTGAATCAATGTTTGTTATATAGGGTGTTGCGAAGGGGATTCAATTTACGTATTACATAATTCGTAAAGATTTTTTACTATATTTTTTTTCAGTAATTTGACTGTACAATCTATCATGCAAATTTGTAGGTGAAGTAATAAAAATAAACTTTACGATGGTATTTGAAATAGACAGATCAAATGTTTATTTTAAAGCTCCCAATAGGAAAATATTGTTAACAAGTTTCATGATTCAGTTAATTAATTTTAATCTGTGAATTATAAATCACACTTTACATTTAAATCCTTGATTTAAAGCTTTGATGTTAATCATTTATCTACGCAAATATCGATACATAAATTTGAATAAGGTTTAAAACCACCGCAGTATATCCATTGCTCGCAAACTATAAATAATTTGCACAGTACGCGTACATTGCGCGCAATCGATTGTACAATTTAAAACAGGATTAAAGGCAGCCGCGGCATGAAATAAAAGGGTTTACAGCGGGAAAGTGTGCGCTGACCTGAAACGAACCCGGGATCTGCCTTAGCTTATGCTGAATAAACATTCAAAACGAAATATACGCTCAAATATATCGCGGGACAAAAATAAGTAACTAAACCAGTAAATCGAGTTCTAACTTATAAACAATTTGTTTTATGGTATTGGGGACAAACGAGCATACGGTTCATCTGATGGTAAGGGATCACTGCCACCCATGAACATCTGCAATACATAGCGATGCGTTGCCGGGCTTTTAGGTGGGAATACGCTCTTAAACGATACCGATTAAATATTTTAAGTTAGCAGAGATTTAATGATTTAAAAAGCAAAAAGACTTAGAAGATTAAACGGATGGCACTGTTTTGATTTAAATTTTAGTAGGTACATTCAGCCATATAAATAACTGAACACATTCCAAATTTCAAATCACCTTTTAACTTTTACGTCTGAATCAACAATCGTTTTTTCTCCACTAAAATAAACTTCACGGGGTAACTTTATTTTAGACAAAGAAAAAATAATGTTTCGACTGGAATTAACGTGTAGAAGCACGTTGAAATTTATAATTTGTTCAGCGACTTTTGTTACTGACTGTACTTAAGTAAATGTCTTTAATATACTCCGAAGAGGGTAAAGGTACAGCCATGATTCGCCTAGCTTATTGGTGCATAATATTATGATAGAAGACTGACGTCACCCATAGGAAGCAGACTACTGGTGGTAGGTCTCTTATGTGTAAGAGTACGTCTGGGTGGGTACCACCGCAATGTCTATTTCTACCGCCAAGCAGCAGTGTATGCACTGCTGTGTTTCGGTTTAAAGGACATTGTAGCCAATGTAACTACAGGACGTAAAGAGACTTAACATCCTATGTCTCAGGATGACGAGCGCAGTGGAATGCCATACAATACTTTGTAAGTCAAGATGCTGGATGGTGTTGCTACTGTTTATGGGTGGTCGTATCGCTTAACATCAGGCGAACAGCATGCTCGTCTCGCCATTCAATGCCATTTAATTAACTTACTACAAGTCAAATGTGTATGAATCGAAAACGAAGTCAAATTTTGAATTTCTGTACGTGAGCGACTTTTAGTTAGAATTTCCAAGGCCAGTTGATAAAAAAAGACTGCAAAAACGTAAATACAACAGACTACTACAGCCATTACAATGTTTCTAAACATATCTATACTAATATTATAAAGAGGAAAGATTTGACTGTTTGTTTATTTGTATTGAATAGGCTCCGAAACTACTGGACCGATTTGAAAAATTCTTTCACCAATATAAAGCTACACTATCATCAAGTAGCATAGAGTACTTTTTATCCCGGGGAAATATAAAGCGGGACTTTTTCCCGGAAAAACTCATTCACGCGGGCGGAGCCGCGAGCAGAATTCTATCTATACTAATATTATAAAGAGGAAAGATTTGATTGATTGTTTGTTTGTAATGGATAAACTCAAAAACTACTGGACCGATTTTGAAAATTCTTTCACTATTAGGAAGCTATTACTTCTGAGTGCTATAGGCTACTCTTTATCCCGGGAAAATATTTTTATCCCGGTAAAACTTTTTCACGCGGGCGGAGCCGCGAGCAGAAGTCTCGTAATTAATATATTGATACCGAAATCATTTTATCATATGCAAATTGTGAGTTTTACGAAACGCATAACAATACACATAAAATGCTCTAGAAACAATATCTTTATGCGGCCAAAAACAATAAAGGTTTATATTACTTGAGATAAAAGACATATGAAGATTTAAAACAACATTAGAGTAGTCATAATAACACGTTGCATTACAATACGGCGACTGAGTCCCGCCCGCGCTTTATTGCGATCGTATTCCAGTATATTACCTATGAATCTTGTTTTAAAACACAATAATCGGCTGTTGTTCTATTTTTTTCCTTAAAGGTTTAACACAAACATAAATCTAAATGTTAGTCAAGTATATAACATGACTGGCGTTAGGAAATTGGAATATTTTGGAAATTACAAATTTGATCAAATATGGTTTAAATGTTACGTTTCCATATTCATATTGCCTTAGAAAATAGCAAAGTATATATTCTGTGAAATAGTCTTGGCTACAATTTTCCAGAAAATCTAAAGTTTTATAATGTTTATACAAAGCTTTGTACAAAGCAAATGCTTCAAATACACAATATATTTTCTTGACAAAAAATGATAACAAAATTGTAAAATGCAGCATAAAAATCCTCGTACAGCATCTAAGTCTATAAACGAGGTATTCCTGATATCCTATTTTTGTCGGGAATCGCTCCACATGCCTCCCGAAGCGGTAACGCGATAATCGATATCGGGGATGCTGCACGCACTCAAACATCATGTCATACGATCATATCAACACCAGATTAAAACTTATAGTACTTTTATTAAAGGAAAAACGTGTTTGCATGACATGAATTCGCTTATATTTTGCTCGCAGTAACGATTTTAGATGTTGACTTTACTTTTCATTGGGAAGATTATATTGTAAAGCTATCCTTGTTATTATTTTATGCTAGATAAATTTCTTGCGTATTTTTTCTCGATATTAGAATAAAGCTACAATATTGTTTCTTTCAGCTGTCATTTTAGTCTCGGTTTCAAAGACTCCTTTTAGAGATATAACGCAACACTATCTAATATTCCTTTCTTCTTAGTTAAGATAGTGTAAATGATGTATAAGTATTACGGTATAGATAAAAAGTTTCTACGGTTTATTTATTCAACACGGTCGATGTGGTCTTTATTACGCAACGAAGTAATAATCCATTCCAAAGATTTCGTATAACCTTCGTAGAATTACTCATTAAATATGGATAAAATGCCGAGTGTCACTCGCTCCTGAAATTAAAAAGTCGGTAGGAAACTTTGTTTTATTGTCCGACTGCCAAAGACTCCGGAATTCATTGACCCGCAATTCGTTTGTCAGATTTTCAGTTAAATCTCCCGGAAACTTTCGGATCGGAGATAGAATGCATATTAAATGTGGAGCCAGGAAGGTATTTTGATTTACGATGAAAAAATGTTTCAAAAGATATTTAAGTATAAAAGAACGATTTTAAAATTAAAGCACGTACATTTCGAGTGGAACATTATAATCCCAAAAAGTTCTAATTTAGCGAGTATAAAACTATGATGAAATGGGGTCAAATATAAGTAAAATAAAATGGCGTACCGCTTCTCATCTCAACACATGTTTATCCATGGTTGCGCAGTTGAAATGCGTATTAATTAACCGACAAATGATTTAAATCTCTCGTTAAATCATTTAATAAAATGGCTCGCGTATCCGCCATAGTGAACATAAGCCCTCAGTACAAGTGGCTTCATCTGTTCAGGGTTGCTAACTTCAGGTTTGACCTGGATATTGTGTTTTGTTGAGCGGTAAAAAATAGGGAACATTCATCGAAATTATATAGTGAAGATACAACGGTGCGGGATCGTATTTAAGACGTCGAAGGTAAGAACTCGGAAGAGGTGTACCCGAATTTATATCTAAAATAAATATTCGCTACCTGAGACAACATTTATTCGTTGATCCTTAAGACGCTAATCTTATGTGGATTTAAAAATTCTGACGCGAGTGGCTTTAGGTGATAAATACGTTATATTATGTCCGTCTTACGTTTCTTATAACATATTCAAAGGATATTTCCCGTGGCTTATTCCCTTTAAAAATTTGCAGTATATTAATAGAAAAAGGAAAACACATATTTTAGAAATACCAGACTGTTAACTACGTGGCTAACAAACAAATACGTTAGTTCAGAATTTTAAACCAACTATGACGATAATTAATACAATTTTATTCAATCGTTCAACCTCAACTTTTTAATTATTTTAATCTTGCAACCCTACCTCTCGCCAACATTGCAGATTTATGCTGGGGTAAGAACATACACTTTGCCGACGTCTCGCTAATCAATTGAACAGGTACTCATCTTTAATGAAGCACTTGACTTCAAGAACAGCAATAATATTTCGTATCGAAATACACTACATCTTTCCATTCATGTTATATTTTCTGACGTCCGTGCTACAAGTAAAACACAGAATAATTGAATCATCTCATCGTATATCCGTTACATAATTTTTTTCTCCAATATTTGGCATAGTAACATCACGGACCTAAATCAAAAGAAACTGAACTAAATAACTAAAATATACGAAACGAAGCATTGAATTCCTATCGCTTGTTTCTAATAGTACCCTTTGTAAACTTAGAAGCTATATTTAATGTAGGTACAAGGTTTTACTGTTATAGTTGACTATTAGACTATTTTATCTGCTTTGTAAGCTTGCGTAAGTCCCTTTGGGCAATCGCTTGGCGCGTTCTTAACAAATATTATTAATCCGAAAACATGTTTTAAAAGTACATTTAGTTAAATCTAGCCAGTTACTAGTTTACGCTTATTCCCTTTCAGAATGAAGACATTGGTATAAGCAAGAGCATAAGCAAAGTATCTATGTTATAATTACATACAAATGTATGTATTTATTTTTAGCGTAAGTATAGAAAAACCGCGTCAAAATCGATCCATTCGTTTGAGAGCTAGGATACCAGAGACATCGCTACAGGCCGCTTCTAACAGGTTGGTATAGAAAATTTTAGGCGAGGCCTATCTTCAGCACTGGACTTCCAAAGGCCAAAGTAGAAGAAGAAGAAGATGCCAAAGACACAGATACACAGATGCACACCCTAAACTTATAACACAACTCTTTTTCTGTCGGGGGTTAAAAATAACTGTTTTACAGGAACTCAATTCCAAAAGTTACAATGGGGCGATAAAAAAGTTTTATAAAAACCCATCGAAGAGCAATTGGATCACCTGATGATCGAAATTGCCATGAAGAAACACAACAGTTGTTCTGAGCGCATTGCCGAACTTTGAAGGAAGAACAGTGGACTTAGAATGTGACACGAAGACGCAACTCGTAAAACGATGTCGTTTAATTTTGATGTTTGTGATTGATCGAGAGACCAACACGTCAGTCTCTCAACCAATCCCAATAAGACGAAACGGAGACGTGACGTGTTTTTTTGTCACATTCTAAGCCCACTGTTCACCGAAAGAGGAATGTGAATCTTTATAAACCTGGCTTAGAGCACAGGTGATGTTGTAGGTGTAAACCAGGTTAAGCCATTTTTGTACTAGTCAAAACTGACTATTGAACCAAGTGATGATCAGTTCGCGGTAGATTTATTTCTCGTAGAAAAAGTCTATGTATTTTTACCCGACTACGGCGAAGCCAGGAAGGGTAATGATTTTACATTATATTTTTTTCTATAGCATCCTTTCCTACGTTTACTTCTAACAAACATCCTGGCAAGTTCTTTCATCTATAATATTACGATTGTTGCCGATCTCCTGGGCGTCTTGCATAAAACTAAGTTCATTGCTTTAAATGTTTCAAGTTGGGCATAACAAGGTCAGGTAGTCTGACTGTAAATCCATTAACCCAAAACTAAGAACATAGGCCCCTATTGACCTCTGAGTAGTGTTGGTAATAAGAAATGCGCTCTATTTTCATAATACCTTAACGATTTCACAAAGAACAGGTTGACACGACTTTATTATTTTATCAAAATTACGGACACTTTTTAATAAACAGCGTTAAAATAAAGTCTCTAAAATTTATATACTTGTACTAAAATAGTAAAAATATTAATAAAAACTTTGTCGTGTCCAAATTTGATTGAACAACAACGCCAGTAAATTTGAATGTACAACTTAAAACAAACCATGCAAATACATTTCAAAGGTGTGTAAAGTTTGCCAACCCGCATTAGGCTAGCGTAGTGGACTATGGCCTAAACCCTCTTAGTAATAGAGGAGGCCCGTGCCCAGCAGTGGGACAGTAAATAATACAGGGCTGATATTATTATTATTATGCACCAACAAGTAGAAATAGACAAAAGACTTTATTAAAAAGGTTCTCCAAAGACATTTGACGAACAAAAAACAAAACAGATTTACTAATACCAAACAAACACAAAGAAACCATATCAAAGCTACAATTACACATCAAAACAATCGTAATAATAAAGACACGTGTCGAAGTGAGTGTTGTCAAATAAACGGTAATAACTATTGATTTCAGATTGCTTCCATGTCACGTGGAGGCACACAAAATCTCTGCGTTCAAATGTTTTCACGATTTAGTTGAACTAATGTAATGTGACCTTCCTACGGAGGCTAATCCTGCTTTATGGGGTTTGAGCCTTTTACCATGCTGAGTCAACGAATGAGAGGGTATTGAGTATATTGGAAAGGTAGTGAATATATTGTGTCCGATTTGATTGCCACTCTGCCCATGGATGTGGTGAAAAATTTGACATAGGGTTGATTCACTGGGTCAGCAATTACATAAAATCGCCACCTTGTCTACTCAATATATTTGTTCAGATATTCATGATTCCCTGGCAGTGCGAATCACCACAATCTATCCTTAAAAACATAATTAAAATTTTGAGGTAGAGATGCGTTACTGAAACTGCCAGTATACATCAAATCACCACCCTACCCAATCCGTACACTAAGTCACACGTTCATGATTTCCTGACTGCGTGAATTTAAATCGACACCATAATCTACCCTTTCATAGTGAAAACTTTTGACGGAGATTTGCGTTACTGGGCCAGCCAGTATACATCAAATCGCCACCCTACCCAAGACGTAACTTTAATGGTCACAATCATGGTTCCCCTGGCAGAGGAATGTAAACTTAGTGTCTACTTACCCTCGGGCAAACTGTTAGTTTTCCTAAGTTAAAACATTTACAGGATGGCACGATTTAAATTAACTACTGAATGAGAGAAAACTCAATCCTAGACTTACATCTAAATACGCAAACGAAATTGAAACCGAAATATAATGTTTTATTCCGAACTCGTCTACTTTCATTCAAAAGTACTGGTGGAGTCTTTAATTTGGTCTCCTACCCAAATACTCATAGTTTCATTTGAGACGATTCCAATAAAAGACTTTTATTAAAGAGTTTAAACACCTTATTGTCTTTTACGTAGGTACTTTTATTTAAAGACAAGTGAAGAAGTCATTTTGACTCTTGCCTTTATATTCGGTAATGTTTGTTTGCAGAAGTAGGTAAGTTAGCTTTAAATGCTAAAAACAATACTCATCTATACTATAATAAAGCAGTAGATCCCGGTGCATTGAAATAAGAGTGATAAAAAAAGAAAGGGGTGACTAAAGAAGAGTAATGGAAAACAAATCAGCGAATAAATAAATACACTCGATACTTATGAATTTACCAAAATGTCTATCGCATATAGATTACAATCCCATTACGATTCTATAAATAGAATACTGTTGAGTTTTCAACCAAAATTTCTTTTTAATTGTCTTCAACTCGTCAAATATTTATTTAAATCGAATTAAAGTACAAACACCGGCACCATTTCTATTTCAGCCAAAGTAAAGACACTTAAATTCCTAACACAGTCAGCGGCAAAAGAAGACATGATTAAATATAAGAAATCGGTGATTTTACGAAATGCTAATTTGTTAGCAAATACTGAAATTGGAACTACATACTTTCTTCTTGACGATCTTCAACTGCTCTAGATGCCACATCATACATCATGGTATTTACTACATCCTTTTTACTAACAAGCATTGGTATTTTCCCTACTCACTAATTTGTCACATCTCATCAAAGAAATAGCTTCTACCTGGCCTCATCAGACTGTGTAATTGACTATCAGCTCAGCCCAGAACGTGCTAACCCGACGATCTACTATAACAGACCTTTCAGATATCCTTTGGCATCTCAAGTTGAAACAGAACGTATCAATTTCCCTCCCGTTCTAGCATTAAGTAATATTACAAATAATACATCCATTACATAATTATAGCAATCACATTACCGTTATTTTAATCCTAATATGGATATAAAATGAACACATATCGATAAGCACCTGTAATTATTCGACGGAAATTCATTTTAACATATCGTAATATCCGATCTGTGTTTAATCTGAATGAAAGAACGAAACCTTTATTACTTTGTTTAATTTTCCGAAGCCATTTCAATGTGAATGGTTAATTTAAACGGCTATTGTAATATAATACGTAATTAAAATTTTGAGTTCAATAATCGCATATTTTGGTACGGTTCTTATTTATTTCAGATGGTTAATCTCTAATCTTTTAATAATCGGAACAGCTGACGATGTAGAGCTTTAGATAGAGATTTGAGTAGGGATTTAACGCTATTTCAAAAGCAAGCATATCAAGAGGTGGCATATCAACTTTGTTATCAATCGTTTGATCGGTCAGTAAAACTGAAAAAATATAAATTTATGCAAAAGTCTTTATACTGATTTCCAAATAGGATGGGGATCAGTTCGGAGTGTAAATAATCATACTTTAATCTATGTACAATGTACATCGATAACTTTGAAAGTATGATGATTTACTAATTTTGATGTTGGCTAGTAGAAAGTACTCTGGCGGCGCGATGGTTCCACAAATGTAGATTTATCTTGTGATGTAGAAAAAACTGAACTAGTTTTGTCAACATGTTCAATAATATTCTCCTATGCGGATTGGCACTTACAGAAAAGGGACAATGCGCGTCATATTCACTTTGTCTATTTCTACAGAATCATCTATTTTGTTAAGGTAAGTACCCTGTACCCTGCAGTACACTTCCCTGTGTACAGTTTTAGCTTCTTCGCACTGACTGATGACTACAGGTGGGTATTCGAAAATTCATGTAACTCGAATATTCAGTGAGTATGTCATGAGGAGCGTAGTACGCATTACGATACAATCACTCACTGTCTGTTAGAGAAGCAATGATTCTGTTTCTTAGAATAATGAATATTTATATCCTCCCTTGCTATTTTTGGGATACATTACTAAGCAATCCGAACTAGGACTGAAAACCGTCCGTTGCATAGGCTTATTATAGGTATTGACAATAATAATTACACATTTCCCCCTTACTACTCTTTGAAGGATGAATTAAAAAAATATATAAACTGGAATTTAAAATAACCAGTCTACGATATTGCAGAATATAGTGACCTTTTTTAATTCGCAAGCTCTCTGTGACCACATAGATTTTGTTAATCGAAATATTGGAAGAATACAATGCCCATCTTATAGTTTCAACTATAGCGTAACCGCTTTTCCAATACTAATCTAACAGAATGTGCTTTTACTGGATTTACTGACATGTTATCGGATAGCTTTGCACGACTTTATTCTGACAACGAACTTCATACATTCAATGAAATATTTAAGTGCTTAGATTACATATCTATTTCTAAATTCTTCTTAGACTAGTCTGGAAAAGGACAATCAGGAAAAATCTTTAAAGTTATTTTACAGTATTTATTGTATTATTGTCTCTATATAGACGAAAAGCGTCTTAGGAAATTTATTTGTAAGTCGTCAAAATATATTATAAATATAGTAAACGGTATAATATATCTCATGCTGATATGTAACGTCATAGATGCGTTAACAAATTTTGATCCTTACTTTCTTCCTTACATCCAATACTTTAAAAGTAAAAAAACGAACATTGAATTAATCACTGTTTTCACTTGTCTCCATAGATGTGTAATCAACATCTATGTAAGATAATCTCAGTCTGGTGTTCGATTGTTACATCCATCTCACTCCGTTTTCCATCTCGAACTCAAATAAAGGCAGATATAGGTAAATATAGGATGTCAGGTATCTGTAGGTCGTTAGGACGGGACGGCGTCGGAAATAAATCATTTTTCGCGATATTCGCGCGCATGTATGATGAAATGAGAATATTGCACGAGGAGTCATCGTTGTTTTTCATTCGTCGAAATGATTGGTAAACTTGTCTCGTTTTACGATAATTAAAATTAGCGCGATTGTGTCTTCTAGTCTGTATGTAGTGGTTTTCTTTATCAAAAATATAGTTTAATTCATTTATAACACACAACAAATATTTTAATGTTATTGTATAGGTAAGTCGAGAAATAAAAAGCTGCACATTCATAATTTTTTTGTTCATGATAACTCTAGTTAGACTGCCTCGGTGGCGTAGTTGTATTATGTTACGACTGCAATGCTGAGGTCTCGGGTTCGATCCCCGGGTCGGGCAAAGTGATATTGGATTTTACTATTCAGTATCAGCCCGGAGTCTGGAATTTGTGCCCGATATGGCGATGGGCTTGCCCCCTATCACATCATGGGACGGAATACTCACGGCGAAAAGTGGGTGCACTAGTTGGGCCTCTGCCTACACCTTGGGGGATAAAAGGCGTGAGTATGCGTATGCGTAAATCTAGTTCTCGTTCACTGTTCATTATGCCATTCATTCCATTCACTCAAATGATTATAATCTAACTTTAGGTAGTGACGAAACGGTGATTACATAAAGACTGATTAAGAAAACTGAGAATGGAAGGGACATTCCTTTCGAGCAAAATAAAATTAAAATATTTGTGTAAAAATATTAATATTTTTACAGGATTATTTATGAAAATTAATAGGCGCTGCCATAAGGTGGGGTCGCGCGCAAAATATTGCACAAAGGAGCAAAGTTTACGGTGTTAGGACTGACCTCCTGACTGTCGCATCTCTCCTGGGAAACCTAAGACCGTATAAATTATATTTTTCAAACAGGGAACTCCTGAAAGTCCTAACCGACATAATAAAATCAAGGTCTCCGATTGACATTAAAAGTGCACTTCCATAAGATCAACTTAGTATATATTTTATGAATTACTAAAGGCACAACACAGACTTTCTGTAATTCGCCACACACTACACTAATATGAAACTAACGATTGCTTCAACAACTTCAGTAACCGTAAATTTTATGTTAGGGTTTCTCGACGAGTTGATCCCATCTGCGCGACTCTTTATCGAACATATGAACATGTTTTAAAACACGGAAGAAAGATAATAAAAAGCAACGCTCGATGTGTCATTTTTGATTCGTATCCTGTTGATACTGCGTCCAATACAGATTTAACTTTTATTGTTATTGAATAACATATGCCTTTTTACAATAAATAATACTTAATTCGATTTTTTACCGTATGTAGAGAATGTAGAGGCAGTCTTTTACAGCGCAGTTTTTGATTATTTGACAAGATTCTATTTTTAATAATTGAAGGAAAAACAATGTTATCAACTTTTGATTAAAAATCCATATTTTTTACACTAAGTATCATGTGCACCAGAAGATGTAACCTGTAACCTAAGTTGCGTAAATAACCTAACTTTTATACCCCTAGCAGTAGTAGGGACTCTATTCGTATGACGATGTATTTGATGGTCTAAATATTCACTACCCAAATTTCGCTTCAAACTTAAATCAAAAATGGTTTAGCCGTTTATACGTTATTCGCGAACGAATTAACAGACAATGGTTTTTATTACTAGCTGATGCCCGAATGCAAAACAATGTACTTGCAATCAGCCCTGTATTATATACTGCCCACTGCTGAGCACGGGTCTCCTCTACTACTGACAGTGGTTAGGCCTTAGTCCACCACGCTGGCCTAGTGCGGGTTGGCAGACTTCACATAGCCTCGAGATTCTTATGAAGAATTCTCAGGTATGTAGGTTTCCTCACGATGTTTTCCTTCGCCGTTAAAGCGAACGATAATTGATAAACAATACACACGTAACTTCGAAAAGTCGGAGGTATGTGCCTTGGTTTTTGAACCGCCGGATATTGCCTCGGCAGACCGTTCCATTCCCAACTAGGCTATCGTCCGCTTGTAATAACAATGTACTTAGCTATACCTAATTATAAGTTAACAATATACATTTAGATGAATCAAAGTTCAAACTCATCTTTCCAATAGAACAAAAACGTGAGATACAAACTACACACAATAAAATTGATAGCAAGAAAGACTCCATTTATCTCACTAAAGTGCGTAGAAGACGGTAAAGTATTTTTATCGACACTCCATATTTATCTGCCATAGCGCCCTAGTTTCATACGGTGTCACCCTTTGTGAGAAAGAAAATTCAGATTCAACCTATTTGTTACGCATTCGGGTCTTTAAGATCGAAATCGTTATATTATATTTAGATGGTCGCCTCATTTATCCTGGGGTACGTACTAGTCAGTAAGCCGTGAGGTCTAAGTTTCGATTCCCAGGAAGAGCTAAACCGAAGAGGTGATCACAAATTACAAGTGACTGCTTGGGATTGGAATGAAAACAGATACTGTTTGTAACCCGACAGGAATGTCGGCGTGAAACTCTTTTAAAGTTAATAATGCTTTGGAACCCTAATTGCCTATAAGCCTATGCCTTAGCTGTCAATAGTCGATACAATAAGGCTGTTTTGACAAACTCAGAACAAACTATAACATGGGTCTTAATAAACCTTCCACACTACACTTCAAACAAAGACATAAGCCCTATATATAGTTTTAATTTTTTTAAGCCTCATATGTGCCCCACTGCTGAGCAAAGGCCTCCCCTTTTTTCTTCCAATCCCTTCGATCTTCCGCTAGCTCTTTCCATAATATTTATAAAGCTGGCATACCCTCCATATAATAAATCAAATTTCATACACAAAATTAATACATCGCTGATAATGAGTTTTTAGTTATTTACGAAGTATAAACATCCTTTGTTTACCGGCCAGCGGGTTGGCTGAAGATTAATGTGTCGTTATTATAATGAAACAGCGTGTGGGACAAAGGACGCGGAAGGAAGTTCATTATTTGACACGACACCTGCCATTTTCGCGCGCTCGATATTTTCATATTTTATCCTGATGCGACCATAACTGCATACATTTTCTGATATTACGGACTTAAAAAATCGTTTAGGGATTTCGCTCGGCTAATTTATTTTTTATCATGCTACGACAATACTGGTTAGTATGCATGGTCTGGTATCATGGAGTTAAAACTTATTTTACGAGTTGCGATCTGTTATACTTATACCACGATTTTAAATTTTGGGCTTACGGTCCACTAATTTAAATTTAAATAATGATACGACCATATGTCTAGTACATTATTTTTCATATTTAAACTGGGTGTTGTTTTCGTTGTTGCGCTGGGCTTATTAATTTATTTATCTTGACAATAACGTAATTGTTGCAGTACATTATCTTTAAAACCAAAAATTAAAATTTCTGTTTAAAAATTCAAGCACGAAATCAAATTGTATTATTTTCAGTAACGTTTAGTGTCTTAAACTTTACTACCAGACACCCTGCATTCACTATTAACTATAACTACACTTTTGAAATACATTTGCGCGATATTTTGCATCCCAAAGCTAACAACCCCTGTTTGCGTCGGGGGATAAAGAGGTTAATGGTGACAAAAATGTATGAAGTATAAATTTCAGGCCGTCCGAAGCCATATAAATAAATTAACATGTTAACACTCGACTGGGCACGCAATCATGGCCTCACTGGGCTGTTTTGGAAAGTCCTACCAAAATTATGCCACGGTTTTAGTAACAACTTATATATACACTATTAAGATAGAAGCGTACTTGAACACAAGCAAACACAGACAAAGCTACTAACACGAAACTTTCAAGCAAAACAATAATTACCACAAGAAGTTTAGAAAGTCTCACAGATAGAATACGTGAGAGTATTTTTAAATAGTTTTATTCAAGCGGAAAACAAATTCTAACAACCGCGGCCCTTCGCAAACAGACAATCACTCGAAGTTATCAGGAGTAGTAACCACGGGCCCGAACGTGCTCAGTTTCACCGATACATCATAAATAAAATTCGTGAATAAAATCGATCGCATAGTTAGAGCAAGCAACTATTCAGCGAAGTTTGTAAGAAAATTCTGCTAAGAAGTACCCGCCAAAATAAAGTTAAGAAGTGGAAAGAGTTGTGGAATATAAACATTGTAGTGCAATGCGCAACAGGGTGGCGACGTCATGCATGATACCTGAGGGCGGGCGCCGGGAACGAGAGGTCCGGAGCACCGGCACTCCGGAGAGTATGCCGCCGCGCCGCCACACGCGGACTAACGCACCCGCGCCTCGCCAAGCGCCGAGGCCCCACGCTCCTGCAGCGAGGCCTGTTTAGTGTTGCCCGCGCTGTAAATCACAACACCCCTCCGCAACCTTTTACGCGACATGCTTTTATTACATTTGGAAAAATTTATATATTGCATCGGGCTAACGTAAATGGAAAGGTTGTTTTAGTAAATTATCTTAATTCGTCTCTACTATCTAGCAACCAAACCTACACTCATGAAATACTCACACAACCCCCTTTCATAACACTACACAAAAACTCAAAACAATAATTCCAAAAACAAAACTTATCCAAACACATAACGTTGAGAGTGGCAACACTGATTCTCCCCTCGCCCCTCCGACCCGGCCCGGTCCCGAATAATGAAGCAGGGGGACGAGAGTGGAGCGAGGAAATGCCGGAAGACGCCGGCCCTGCCGGATGATGAGCCACGCTCCCGGATCCCGCGCCCAACTTCACAAACAAGCCTGCACGGCGTAAAAAAAGAACGCACGTACCTCTTTATTGCACTGTCGGAACTTTGTTTCATGCATGGCTAATTCCCATACTTTTGCTCGCTTACAATAGAATGGGTTTTGATATAAATAGCGGTCTTAGCATTGTTGGCTGTTTCCTGCTATTATGTAGTATTGACTACCTCGGTGGCGTAGTTGTATAGCGTACGCGTTACGAGTACGATTTGCGCGCTGAGGTCCTGGGTTCAAATCCCGGGTCGAGCCAAAAACATTGTGACTGGGTTTCTCCATCTTAAAAACCCAACTAAAGAATAGAAAATAAATTAGAATTAAGAATAGTGTAAATAAGAAAAAAATGTATTTTATTGTAAAAAAATTACTCATTCGCAGCTCAGAGTCAGGAAGTTGGCGGTGTGATACCCCCGTGCCTCGGAAAGCACGTAAAGCCGTTGGTCCTGCGCCTGATCTCTCTCCGGTCATGTCGAATTACCGTCTCACCGGACTATGAGAAGGAATAGCAAGTGCACCTGTGTATTGCGCACACACTTGTGCACTATAATATCTCCTGCCTACCTGGCTGACCTCCGTTGAGATTGACCGCCGTGGCCGAAATTGGGTAGGAGGATTTATAAATTGTAGTATTAGAATGAGACTTAGGGCCTGTTCACAAGTTTTATTCGACAGCTATCATATTAAACAGCTAATGCAGATAGTACTCGTTTTATTACCATTTATTTGGGAGCATAGATAGCGGGTAACTTCTGTATTGGGTCGGCTTATATATTCATTTGACGAGTAGCATATATAAACATTTAACTGGTTATTTATTTCGTCAAAAATAACTTAATTAGAAACCTATTTATTTCTATTTTATTGCATAAATCAGAGCAATTTACTTAAAGTAACAGTAAAAAACAAGTTGTGGTTGGGAAGCGTAGGTAAATAAACGGAACATAACAAAAATTATTGTAGCCTGTCTATCATCCAAAAGCTATTAGATTTCATTACACTCGATTAATATCATCCACTTATTATTCATAAAATGCGAAATTTATATTCAACGAGGATTTCCTGCCACTGTCGATAAGAGGCGACTCAACCAGGGAATTTTAGCTAATGGCTATTCAAATTCAAAAATGTATAGCAGAAAAGATATCCTCAGCTAATAAATATTTTTAAAATAATTTGAGGGCTATTATCATAATCCGACACTTTTTAAACGTGTCTAATAAAAAATAACGTTATGTTTTATAAAATGGTACATATATACACACTCATGCCTTTTATCTCTTTATGTATCACACCTCATTACGCTAGTTATGTTAGGTCCCATGTAATAGGGGGTGGCTATCTTGCCATTTACCGAGCACATTTCCAGACTCCGGGCTGATATTGAGTAGAAAAACCCAATCACCGTGCTCGACCCGGGGATAAAACCTGAGACCTCAGTACTGCAGTCATACCATAACACAACTACGCCACCGTTACTTACATACTTGCTAGTTATTTATACACACACACTCTCACGCCTTATCACCGAAGGGGTAGACAGAGGCGCACCTAGTGCACCCACTTTTCGCCTTGCGTATTCAGTCCCATGATGTGATAGGGGGCGTGCCTATCGCCATATCGGGCACACATTCCAGGCTCCAGGCTGATAGTGAATTTAAAAAACCCAATATCACTTTGCCCGATCCGGGAATCGAACCCAAGACCTCAGTATTGCAGTCATACCGTAATACAACTACGCCACCGATACTTACTTGCTAGTTATTTATACCTTGATTTTTTAAAACAGAAAGCCGATTCTTGAACAAATGTATCAACCTGATGGTGACTGATCACCATCATCATTAACTCGGTGATTCTGTGTTGCAGACATTTAATCAGGTCGGTATAGAACAATGCTGTCTGGTAAGAACGATGAATCACGGCCAAGCTCTCGTCATGCTTACACTAGATTTCTATTATCAAATAATTGAGAGGAACGACTTACTGCGGTACAAGACCGCATTTGAGTTATTGGATTGAAATTAATAGTGGTATATAGTCGCCACCAACCATAAATACACACATTGCCAGAGGGGTAATTTGTGGGAAACTGACCATAAAGGTTCTGACTCATGGAGGAAGAATGGCTTGGGGTTCAACAAAGCACTACAACCCATCAACAAATATGCACCACGTTTTTGACATAAACGTACCGTATCTGCCGACGCCATCCATTACTAAAGACAATACTCACAAAAAATTATACGCCCAAAACCAAAATATATTGTGATGGGATAATGACGAGAAACTTTTTTACAAAATAAAAAAGGAATCACGAAAATCAGGTCATAATTCATAGATCAGTAAATACATAAAAATATACAAACACGCGAATTGAGATCCTCCTTCTTTTTTAGAAGTCTGTTAAAACATGTTTAACGATTCGCATATAAAGTTACAAACATTAAGATTAGAATAACAGAGTTGATGATTTCATTAAATCACAAGAGCTAACTGTCAAAAATTAATAGACACACGTAGTTTAACCGTTTCAGCAGACAATGGCTGGAACTAATTAAAGCTGGAGAGCTTCTAAAATGTAAACTTGAGCAAAATTGATTACACTTGAATTTACATTTAATTAGAGACGTCACGCACATCGCGCAAGTTGGGACAGCTAATTATAAACCATTCAAATATTCAGCTTCAATTCCAACCACGAATTATCATTAAATTACGAAGTGTTCGTAATAATTTTATTATGCGAAGTGCGGAGAATGTAACGCTTTTTTATCCCAGCCTTACACGTGCTGCTTTACAACACAATGCAGTATAAATTTACGAAGACCAACAAAGTTTACAGTTCTTTCATTACCTAATTTCATTGATTTACTAGGGCTGTTTTTTTATCATGTGTAACCGTCGTTCGTTGTCATCGTACACTCTACCATCAACAAGCTGGTAACGTTGTTTCCAATCTTCTTCCATCAGCCCTCGTCCAATGTCATGTGGAAAATACTAGGCTTAGTTTATATGACCGGCTGCCAGCCTGACGTCAATGCAAACCCTTGTAAATCATTTTCAAAAAAATCCTACAAAATATGCTCAACATTTAATCGAACTCAGAACCTGGTCTTTAACTCCATATACTATGTTAACATGAGCCACAATATCGAATTTTCTCTACTACTCTCACATATTCTGTATCCTTGTTCATACTCATTAGAGACACTTAATTATGCAGCGCACTAAACATTAATAATGTACTGAACATTACGTATGTTTCATTTAAATATTAACTGCTCGTACATTTGGATAGCATGTGTTGTTTTTCACAGGATTTGGGTATCCGCCCGCCTAGGGGCAGCGATGTCGGGTTCCAAGTAGTTTAAATCTGCATTAAGAAATATGTGGCGACACTCTATTATTTTATTATTTTTGGGTATTGAGTATTTTGTACTACATTATCCTGCGTAGATGTCCGTATGGTACAGTATGTTATAAAGAATAAATAATATATATATATATATATTTTTTAATAATACTTGTTACTTATAGACAAAACCAGCCAAGTAGCCCAATCGAGTTAAGTGTGATTCTGCATCTCAATTCCTGGTCACCGCTGATCATAATAACCGTAACATTTTGTAGCCCTAAGGACAAGATTTGACCATAGGAAACTTAGAACACATCCTAAACCATCATCACCTGCTAACCGATAATAGCTATGTTGGTTTAACGTTAGCCCTAAGACTTATCTCCATGCTTGAGAAAAAATTATAAAAACAAGGAATCCCGAGAAGCTATAGAAAAACTTTATGAATATTTTGAATTGAAAATTTCCCGAGTTGTTTGATAGCACCCACAAAGTATTATGGTAAAAACTCGCCAGCGGAGCTTCGCGTTTATATTCAGTTAATTGGAGTCAACAAGGAACTTAATTAGCGCATCTCAAAGCTTTCACTGGAACTGGGTTGTAGTTACGTATCATAAAGACGAATTGTAATGATATGACACTCTATAAATAATAATAATACAAAAAGCTATTATAATTATAAAAAACATTTTGAAACATATGTATAATAAAAATAACTCTACTAAGGAAAATCATCCAAAAACGACATGAAAATGGCCTTCTTGTCAAATTATGCTCGATGATTTGAATAATTACACTGGAAGAGTGCGCAGCGCCTTTGCCTCGTTCTGAATTCGCCAGTATGATAAGAGCCTTAACGTTACTTGACCCAGGATGAAACAACGGCCCCTTATTAAAACCAAAATTCCCAAAAGTTTACAATGCTTGAAGCATCTTTGGACAACACGCGCACAATTTGAAGTCAACCATTGTAATACCTGCCGCCCACACTCAGCCACCAATATTCTTTGCAATATAATTCTAATTTTCTAAACATATGTTTAAATATGTAACGAAAAATTGTGTGCGGTATAAATAATGTATGGTATAATTATGTAGATAGCACATTTATATGCAAGCACTCGTACATAATTCATAGGTTATAAAAGTTATATTATTTTCCATGTTTCATGTCGATATTCTGATGTATTAATTCGGCCAGAAGAGGTTACAAGAAATCCAACAGAGTCTGCGAAACGCATTCCCTAGCAGTTTCGATTATTTTGCATTTTTCATACAAATATATTGTAAAGTTTTTCCGGGATAAGAGTGCCGTTATCTATTTTTACCGGGATAAAAGTATTCTATGTCATTACCACGGTCTCAAACTATCTTTATACCAAATTACATCGAAATCCGTTCGGTAGTTTTGGAGTTTATCGCGTTCAGACAGATAGACAATTCAGAATATTACAAAATATTTCTCTATTTTCAACAAAAATGTTTTCCTATTTCCCAAACCAGGAAGCGAATCAAATACTTCACGAACCCTCGTATTACGGCTGGCGCAGAGAATTCCCATTCATTATCCCTTTATTACCCACATCGAAACAAAGCCTGATAACTTATCAAATTCGATTTACCGACGTAATAAATGTAGATGAAATTAAACTTCGCAACTCGAGTTCGGAACTTTATAAATTTTCCTCGCACGATGTAGACTGCGGTCCGCCGGCTGAATTGAGTGAGTGCTGTATGAAAAATGTTAATCTTCTCATATATAAGGGATGTTGACTAGCTCCTGCTCGCGTCTATGTTTGCCTTTAAATTTTGGTTGATAGAAGTTTAATGACTGCCTCGGTGGCGTAGTTTTATTACAGTACGACTGCAGTGCTGAGGTCTCGGGTTCGATTTTTCAGCTCAGTATCAGTCCTGAATCTGAAATTTGTGCCCGATATGGCGATAGGCTCACCCTCTATCACATCATGGGACAGAACACGCACGGTGAAAAGTGAGTCTACTAGTTGCGCCATTGCCTACCCCTTCGGGGATAAAAGGCGTGAGCGTGTGTGGATAGTTTAGTAAAATGCAACAATTTCAATTAAAATTGTATTTAACTTATTTGCTGGTTTTAGTGAGTACCTACTGTATTTTATTATAAATATCATGTCAAAGTGTAGTATCGATTATAAAGTGACATTTCGGGTCTTAATAGTCGCCAATACTATGCCGGCTTTTGTTACTGGGCTGAAGTACACCTTGCACGATTCGTCGGGACGAGACACTTTCGCGTGTTAATCGCCATATATTAGGTTCCCTATCGAATTAGGCACAATTTAATACAATTGGAGCCTTTCTACAAACTATTAAGAACTTTCTTTTCCATCCTGTTATGTAGCAGTAGCTGTAAAATTTAAATAAATCACACATATCACAATTTGTTTAATTCATTTAATTAATGAATAGTAAGTACTCACTAGTATCTGAACCGTTATGTAGATATCTACAAATCTAACCACATAAAGTACTAGTAGTATTAATGTTTGTATTAAAATAGTTTCAGTTTAGTAAATTTCAAAGTTACCCGTATGTGGCGGCAAAGTTAACAAAATTTGTTGAGTGGTGGCGTTGTCGGCACCGTAGAGTTCGCGATCGCGGCCTAACTTCAACACATCTATTGGAATCTAGGCTCGCTGAAACATCTTATTATAATAATAATAATCTTTATTGCTTCAACAAAAATATACTACTAACAGAACTAAACAAAATAACATAATATTGGACTTAACTATAATATTTTTTATAAAAGTGCAGGTAGAACTCAAATTTACGACAATAACAATGAGTTATTACACTAAAACTGCGAACTTCTCGACTTAGTTAAATACTCATAACATGTTTCATGACGTTTTTTTTTTCTTTTTTTTTTCTTTTTAGGAAGGTCTTGTAAGAACATGACCTTCAGTAATGAAGTATGCTACTAAGATAAAGAAGAATATAAGCATTGTATAGAAACTATAATAAACATGTATATAAGTAATGTATATTTATGAAATTTCGAAGATATATGACTGTCAGACCTCACTAAGGCAGCCTGTAAGACTAAGACTAGACCTTCTAAAGAAAGAAAGAAAGAAACATTTATTCGCACAATATACTGAGACGCATACAACAATTAACAAAAATAAGTAATATTACATAAAGCATGTGGGCAACGTGCATTCCATGATTCTGTCGAAAAGGATCCAGTCAAAGACATTAAACAGTATAGTTATAGAACGGACATCAGGACCAAATGTTTCGTCCTAAAGTTATTACCAATTGGTAATAAGTCGCTGTCTTATCTGACATGTCCGTGTAACAAGACGTCTCGGTAGGCTTAAATTTTGTAAATAAAACAATTTTTTGGAAGGAAATATGCCAATATACGCATTACGATTTACGACCATGTGATAGTATGTTCTAATGAATTTTACACAGGTATTTTATTATTTTACCGAAGATTGAGTTACTGACGAACAAGGTCACAATTTTCCCAATGTCTACTCTATATAATCTTAGAACTCTTTGTTCTAAATAGTAGAGTTCGTCCGTGTCTGTAGGTTAGTGTTTTTTATATACAGTCATAGCATATTGACCACATTGCGCCTATTGCTGGTGGAAGGATATATTTTATATCCGCCCGGATTGCGACCACCGTATGTATAAGGTGTTAAAACCGGCCATAATGGCCCACGTAAGGGTGCCGCGTTCCGGGATCAGCCTGTGTACATCCGGTTCAAACAGGCCGGCATAATTGTGTCGACTGATGAGGTATAATCATTGCTCGTCAATTGACACTCTATCTGGACCCCTCTCCGCTTGCTATCAAGCGCAGTAGGTTACATTACCGTATAAAAAGTGTGTGTGTGTGTACTTATGTACACGCGTTAGAAGTTATACTTCTTTGGCGTAACAAATAAAAATCTTTTTAAAAAAAAAAATCTTTCGCCTTATTCTACGTTCAAAATTCAAAAATGTTGACTATCGCTAACTTCAGGGTGAATTCAAAAATGTTGACTATAGCTAACACCAGGGTGTCGGTTTTTCGTGACGGTATGCGCGCGCATCGTAAAAATTTACTCTCATCATTTTTCCCTAACGCGCCAAAAGAAGTATAACTTCAAAAAAAACTAAAGGTATACAGAGTGGGGTTCAGATAGTGTGTCGACTCGCAAGAAATAAATACCTTTCGTCAGCCGACACAATTATGCCGGTCTATTTGAACATCAGTCGTTCATCATCAGTCGGTCTATATAACATAGGGCTGGTATTATTATATATTTCTAGTAATATTATTCTATAGCAGTAATTGTTAATGTTCGTGGGTGTTATCACGGTGACCAGTCAGGCTACCTCCTTCCTCAATCAGTTAAAAAAGTATACCTAATAACGGTATGCGTAACATAGCCCAAACCTTTATGCTAAAACATTTCACTACATATTATAAAACATTGTCTGTCTGAACGCGATAAACTCAAAAACTACTGAACGGATTTTCACAAGTTTTTAACCAATAGACGGAGTGATTCAAGAGGAAGGTTTGTATGTATAATACATAAATATTTTGTACGAAAAAAAAAATGTAGGCTTATAATATTATGCTTTGCTACCTGTGCGAAGCCGGGGCGGGCCGTTGGTCCTAAATAAATCTTTGCAAAACAAATGCGCGTAATTCAAAAAACTAATTTAAGATCACCTTTTAATAGCCGCAACACAAAACTTTTTATGGTTGGCTATCGTGTAAAAAGCCATTAGAGGCAAATTAAAAGCAACTCTCGTCCTATAATCGTAAATCGTATTTTACAATGAAACTTTTCCCATGCCGTACCGCAGAGTCTACCGAAACTGTTGTATAGGGTTGCTACGTGCAAGAAATTATTTTTTTCAGAACCATGATTAAAAACGTATGATAGGGTGTACATTAGAATGCCAGTACCATAATATAAACGGCTTTTATTGATTTATATTTCATGATTATGAAAACTGAATGTAGATGGGAACTTAAATCCGGTCGATGGTCGAAACTCAGACTCAGACTCTGAACTCGGAAAATCTATATAATATAGGTATGGTACATAAAAATAAATGTGTGTATTTATGTTCCCTATGGACTCAAAAACGGCTGGATCGATTCTAATGTTTAGGTAATCTTCAATTTACCCAGCGGGTGATGCTGTGAAAGATAGCGATCGGGTCAACATTTTTTTTGTTTTTGGAAATTTTAGACATCGTCGGCATCTGGCTAAAGATAATATTAGTGCTACCCCAGTGTTCTAAGATTATATAGAGCGGACATTGGGAAAATTGACATACAAAAATTTTGAGCCTGTTCGTCAGTAACTCAATGTACCGTTAAATAGCAAAACACCTATGTAAAATCCATTAGAACATACTTTGACATGATCGTAATGCGAAAATTGGCATATTTCCTTCCAAAATATTGTTTTCTTTACAAAATTTAAGCATACCGAGACGATTTTTCACACGGACGTGTCAGATAATGTCTTATCTGACTCAGATAGTGACTTATAACCAATTGCTTAACTTTTGGATGAAAAATTTGGTCCTGATGTGCAGTCTATAACTAACTATACTGTTTAATATCTTTGGTGCTAACATTGCGTAGCTGGAGCGGATTACTAGTTAGTTTAAACAGCCCTACGATTTACTGATTAACGTTAGCTTTAGCTAACTTCACGTTTTCGTTAGTAATTAGACTAACCGATGTATCTGAGAATTGTAAATCCTACGTTTTAGCTCCTCTTCTCTAAGTTTCACAACTTCCATTCGACAACTATTGAGACTCGGTAGTACGTAATCAACTCTCCTTAAAATATATTAAAACACTAGAAAAATTTAATAATACCTTGAAAATAAAATAATTTGTGGAAATATATAAATAATGAATAAAATTGAAATATCGATATGTAATTCACCCGCTACCAACACCTTCACACTTATTTACGGTTTGTTTAAGATTTGTCGGAAATGGCTGAACCGATTTTGACGGGATTTTTGTCGTGAGGTAGAGAAACTTTCAGCAAATAATCTAGATAGAGTACATTTATAATTTAATTATTGCGTTGGTATTAAAAATAACAGAATTCTCCATAATGATCATTTTAAAGATAGGTATGTGAAGTTTGCCAACCCGCACTAGGCCAGCATGACGGACTTAGGCCTAAACCCTTTCAGTAGTAGAGGAGGCCCGTACTCAGCAGTGGACTGTATATAATACAGGCCTGGTATTATTATTTAAAATTACAAGTCTAGCAACCCTACACACAGCTCTACTGGGACTCAGAAAACCTTTTAGTTTTTAAGTCGGTGAAACTCTAGCTCCTCATTGGATATTCTTATCTAGGCAACGTGTCGATACTCAGCAGCGAGGGATTCTTTGTTTTCAGGTAAATATGTGGCTTTTATGTTAATTGAAGTTTACTTTTGTATATGAGCGAAAATTTGTTTTGAGTTTGTTAGACACACACACTCACGCCTTTTATCCCCGAAGGGGTAGGCAGAGGCGCAATTAACCCCACTTTTCGCCGTGCATATTCCGTCCGTGGCCGAAACTGGCTAGGAGGATTACGGTTGTAGTGGACAGTAAAACTGGCGTCTATATATTTTTTCTTATAACTGCAAGTTGCAACGCACTCTCGGTTCTAACGTTGAACGTATTTGTTTAACCATGCCGGTCATAGTTTTTCTATAACCCACTTCATTCTTTATTTATTTTTATACAAACAACTGTAACCGTTCAACTTTAAAACCGCGATTAAAATATCATTAATTAGTTCTATAGTTAAGCAAGATTAATTAACTTCAAGCCGAGTAAGCGGTTTAAAACTTGTTTTGTATGTTTGTACCGTTCTATCCACAAGAACCCGCAACTTTTCCATATTTTTGACAAGGAAGACGGACTGCTTTGGTATTCCGCAATCAAGGCGTGTAGCGTCAATGCAAAATGCTGGATTCACAGGATTTACATTGCATTTTCATATTGCAACAAGATAAGATGTAAATTGGCACCCTCCGTACAATGCAAAGCCTTCGAAGCTGTTCTAAATTTGAATTTATTATATATTATTAGGTTACATATGAAATTGACGTTTTGTATGGGAGGAATACAAAGTCGATTTTTCTTTGTAAAATATAATTAATTAATCAAAGTATGCACCATTATTACCTACACACTTATGCCATCTCATAGGGAGTTCAGTTTCAGTTCTGCGGGATGCAGGCCGCTTCTGACAGGTTGGTCTGGAAATCTTTGGGGGAGGCCTATATTCAGCAGTGGACTTCTAAGGGCTGAAGAAGAAGAAGAAGGGAGTTCACCGATCCCTTTACTAAAAAAACCATGGGAGCGAGAACCAATAAACTCTCTGAAGGCGGTTTGGACTGCCACATCGGAGTTGAAATTTTTTCTTTGTAAAAAGTTATCCAAATTACGGAAAAAATGGTAATCTGTTGGAGCAAGGTCCGGGGACAACGGTAGATGTCGCAGACATTCAAATTGCAGCTCTGCTAGTTTAGCGGCTGTCTGTTGTGCAGCGTGTGTTGTTTCAAGCTTTTTACTTTCCCGATTTTGCTTCAAGTGGATTAAAACAGTTTTATCACTCACACCCAGGCCTGTAGCTAAGTCTAAAGCGTTTGCGATGGATCCGCTTCCACAATAGCCTTTAAATCCTCATTTTCCACCTTGGTCTCCAGTCTTCCACGGGGCTTGTTCTGAAGGTCGAAATTTCCAGAACGAAAACATTGGAACCAAAAACGTACTTACCGCATTTTGTTTTGCGACACCAGCGCCATACACATCGTTAATCCTTCGAGCTGTTTCTGCAGCACTGGTGCCACGGTGGAACTAATACTCGTAAATATAGCGATATTTTATGTTTTCCATTGTGCGATATGAAAGACGCCAAAGAAAAAACTAATCAGGAAAAAACAAATAAATTATTGTTTTCGAAACTCAAATGTACCAGTTAAATTCATTTATAAATTTTTATTTGGAATTCTTAACCAAAGTGAAGATATTTCAGATCAAAGTGGCTAGTACGGCAAAACGCCAATTTCATATGTAATGACCTAATACAAAGGTCAACGTTAAAACGCGAGAATAAACCCCGGGTAATGTTTAGAACATGGGACTGCCCCGGTCTTCGTACGTGTCGAAATTGTTACGTGTTTAGCGCAATATTTGAAAGCCTACTTGTTTAGTCGGCAATGTATTCAACCTTTTGTTTTGTCTTCGATAATGATATGGTAGGGCTGGAAACTATCACCCTATAGGATACAATTCTAGTCAAACAAGGCCAAGTAACGTATGTATGTAGTTCCAATGAAAAGATTTATATAAATTGTAATTGTCTAACCTGAGAATAGAACCAAACACCACACTTATCACACACCCTTACATCCGTATTCATAAACAATACTGTAAGGACTCACAGTGCGCCCGAATGTATAGTGTCGGCAATTTCATACTCTTCTTTGGTTTTTTCAACTTTGTTTATCTGACAGCCAACTGAAGTTCACGCATGCCTTTTTATCCTCGAAAGGGTAGGCAGAGACGCAACTTGCACACCTACTTTAAACCGAGCTTTTTCCGTCCCATGATAGGGGGCCTATCGCCATATCGGGCACAAATTCCAGATTCCAGACTGATACTGAGTAGAAAAACCCAATATCACTTTGCCCGACCCGGGGATCGAACCCGAGACCTCAGCACTGCAGTCTTATCGTAATACAACTACGCCACCGTAGCAGTCAAAAATTTAAGTCAGTGAAGTAAATTTATATCTCAATATAAACCATTCACAGCGCCCCTATGCCTACGTACTGTAAAGGCTGTCATGCCGTAAGCATTGAAAAACAGACTTATGTCCGTATTCACAAACGTTACTTGGCTAAGGACAGCCCAATGATCAATTGATCATCGTCTAACTTCAACAGATTCCGAGATTTTTGAGAGTCCGTCTGGGTGGGTACCACCGCAATGTCATTTTTTTATTTTTATGTAGGCGATCCTGAAGTCAACACCGGGGGAAACCTGCGAATGGGATACTGGAGTCCCCCGGCTTGACGACTGCAGGGGCCTGGGAAGGAAGTGGAAAAGGATGATGGAAGGAAAGGTGAAAGGGAATGGAGAAAGGTTCTCAGGATGGGTGGAAAGGAAAAGGGTGCCAGGAAATGTTCGCGGGCCCTTTTAGGCCTCAATGTGTTATACAACCAAGAGGTATACACACTGAACTGTGTGCCTCGGCCCGCGACCAATGTCCCCCCGCGCATGGGCGTGCATTGGGTGTGAAGACCCAGCGCACAAGAATTGCCTCGGGGGGCGCCGCAATGTCTATTTCTACCGCCAAGCAGCAGTGTGCATGCACTGTTGTGTTTCGGTTTGAAGGACATTGTAGCCAGTGTAACTACAGGACATAGTGAGACTTAACACCTTATGTCTCAGGATGACGAGCGCAGTGGAATGCCACTCAGTACTTTGTAACTCAAGGAGCTGGATGGTGTTGCTACTGTTTAGGGTGGTCGTATCGCTTACCACCAGGCGAACGGCACGCTCGTCTCGTCATTCAATGCAATAAAAAAAATAAAAAAACTGTCACGATACTAAGGCTGATTGTGCTAAATAGCTCAATTTTAGTGTGCCATTTGGAGACTGTTTATAACGCATCTACACCTTTTACTTTAACCATCATTGGCTTTCGACATGACAGACTTCGCAGTGAGGAGACAAAGGATCGCTGTGATTGGATAATATTGAAATACAATTTTGCTTGAGTTCGCTGTCAAATAAACAATGCTGAACAAGGCCAAAGAAAACTATGCGTTCGGGCGCACTGTGCGTTCTCATAGGACGGTATTAATAAATCAATCTCAAGTTTGAGTTACATCTCAAGTAGACATAATTCAATACATTATGTTTACTTGAGATGTAACTCAAACTTGAGATTGATTTATTAATACCGCCCATAGTATTGTTTGTGAATACTGGTGTTATTGTCATAACTTTGCTCCCTACTAAGCTAAGTAGCGGTTGTGAATACGGACTTAAGTACGAGCAGACCCGTATAGATGTAGCATTAAAATGTTATCAGTATAAACCTATCATTTACCCTAACCTAATAACTAATGGTTTTAGTTATTATTCTGAGCATCTACCCAATGATTTTCAAAAATTATAGATAAGCCATACCCTAACAAATTAAGCGAAAAAAGGTCTGCGCGCACATTCTTGACATTACGTATGTGAAAGTAGACAGCCAGTATTTGTCATTTAAGTGTAGTGTATAAAACTATCCCATATGGGTTACTTGCGAGTCTTCAGATTGCGATTGCTAATATCATATTTATGTTTTTGTAATATCAGTGCCTCTACCTGTTTTAAAAACATTCGCGCTTTACGAGAAAGAATCGTTCTCAAGGGTGCAGTCGACACTGGAGTCTACTTAAAATATTATCCTGCAGAACTTCGCGAAGTGTTCCCCGGAGGGGGTACTGCAGCCCGGTAATGCATCTTCATCTTTACCCCGCTGTCTTGGCTTTGGACAGGCTTCCTTTTTCTTAATAAACTTTTTGCGTTCCGCCAATATGTATTTTATAAAATAAACTTGAAATGTGAACTGATTAGTTCGGTGGAAATTGGTGGAATATTCTAGATGATTGCGATTTTAATATTTATATAAGTAGCTTTTGAAAGGTCCGTCTGAATATCATTAGGGGAGACCTATGTTGAGCATCATATGACCGATAATAATGATAAATCTTGATGATGATTAATAGTTGATGATATATGGACATTGAACATTATGTTGCTGATGATGATGTTGATGATAATTAATAGTTGGTGATATAACTTATGATTTCACTGACCCGGCCCAGTTTTGTACGGGAAGCAGAGCGTATATGCCTTTTTTCTGCTTTACAAAACATAACTGAATTATACAAACAGACCATCCTCGTGAATCACTCCGTCCATTTGTGAAAACCGTTCGAAAATATTCTGTAGTTTGTTAGTTTATCGCGTTCAGACAGACGCGCTGGGGGGACTTTGATTTATAATACGTAGTGATAATATATGTAAGGATTGCAAGTGCAGTGTTTCTCTGCAAAATGCCTGCTGTGCCTTATTAACTTATTCGCATATTAGATACAGTTCCCATTTCACAAAATAATTCCTCCTATTAAAATGCAAATAAAAACAAACAACTGTCGAACAATGTTCTGAATCAATGCAGCTCCAGCGTTTTACGTCGTCCATTTTCCATGCGGAAATGCAAAAATTTATTAAAGCGAGCCGCACTTAAGCGTGCCAAATAAAAATTTACTGTTATTTGCGTCGACGTACCGAACCGGGACCATGGGAAACTGGGGGACACCTGGCGTCGTCTCAATCAGCACGGGAATTGCCATGGGATATTACCTATTTTTCAAAACTGTAAATTGTTCGCAGATGTTGTTACCTTGTGGAAATTTTACAGAAACAAAATATGTGCCAAATAATAGACCATTTAGATCTAAGGAATAGTGTCTAAACTGGTCAATATATAGTTCATAGGGTTAGAAGGAATTCCCATTAAAATACCCTCGGAAAAATATGCAGACATTTTCATATACCTATTGATAGATAAATAGTAAAATTCGGCGCGTCACGTCCCTGCAATAAACTTTGGTTACCGACCCCGTAGCCGAGATTATGTGAGGAATGATTAATTTCACATATTTTACCAGGAATTTCTACAGTAATGTGAGCATAGTTTTTCTCGACGTAAGATAGGTTGAATATAACAAGTTGAATGTAGGGTAAGGAATAAATAATGATTTTCTTTTTAAATGTCAGCAAACTAGCAAATGGTAAGTACCAGATACTTAATCAATTATTTGGTAAGAAAGATAGAAACTATTAAAATACAATAAATATTATCAGAACTAAGACTTTTTGGGTTATTTGGTGATAATTAAAATGGTATTGGAATTTAAAAAAAAATACTGATGATGAGATGAGATTTCTGTGTGTCGGTCTCACAGACTATAAGCTTGTTTCTTGGCAAAATTTCTACTCAACAAAACCACCCCAGTTAGGCATTCATTTTATAAACAACTAACTGTTGATCGCGGCTTCACCCGCGTGGAAAGCCTTTCTCGCTACAAAGGTCCCTAAAACAAAGTCCAACGTCAGCGTCATCTACTTAAAAAATCAGATAAAAAATATACATTATTTCCCTTGGCAGCAAATTACAGGAATAAAAAATAGCCTATGTGCAAAAATTCATCCAAATCCATTTAGTTGTTTCTGTGTTTACTTCTAACAAACATAAAAACATTTTCACAAACTTTCGCATTAATAATATTAGTAAGATATAAACAACACTTAACATCACATGCAGTGAAGCTATTTTGCCGTAATAGATAAAAAACACCTCAACTCCACCTAGTACATATTACGTGTGATTAGTTCCCATCACCGCGTCGACTAATCATGCAACTGGACGCTGGTAACCCTCTCGCGGAAATTAAACGTCGGATTTTCCGACGTGTGTTGATGTTCCTATTTAACAATCACATTTCGACGATGGACATTCAATACCGAATATGTGTCATATTTCATTAATCGATAAATTCAGTTGTGTTTGTGATTTTACCTATTGCTTCGAATAGTACAATCTTTTATAACAAAGTGTAAGTTATTATAGAATCGGTTGTGTTTAGGTATAATTTTCCTTTTTTTTCTCTGTATTTAACCTAATGACGAGATTCATAATTATTTTCATTTATTTATTTACGTCTTAGCTCATTAAAATATCCCCAATTCACATTAGTTTAATACCGAACGATTATTCACAGTAACAAAACCAGAAAATCATCTACTATAAAACCAAAACAAACCATGGAAATATTACGCCCTACACCGCTCTTCAGGTATCCATTAAAATATAAGGGACATATGACAGAAAACGTCCACTCCGTACGTCACAACGTTCCCGGAATTTGATATGGAGGTGAACATAAAACCGGGTCGTAAACCGGGCATTGTAGGCGCGAGATGACCGGACACTTTATGCTCTCGAATCTTATAACAATAAAAATATTTCTGTGAACATCCAATAATGGTCCAATTACGTGGTGATATCTCATTATGTTTGATAGAGTGCTTTGTTTTCTGTCCACATTTTATGTAGTGATCGATGTTCTGTCCGCAGATCGTCTGACAGTATTACCATTAGGCATTAGGTTGTAGTTTTATTTTTTGTTATATAATAAAGAAACGGGCAGTAATAGAAGCGCCACGCTTGCCCTCAAGTAATAGCAATTCCATCTGAATCTTGGGAAGCCATAGTGATCCATGACACTGCACTTGCGACCTGC
This sequence comes from Sphinx pinastri, assembly GCA_947568825.1. Taxonomy (NCBI): domain Eukaryota; kingdom Metazoa; phylum Arthropoda; class Insecta; order Lepidoptera; family Sphingidae; genus Sphinx; species Sphinx pinastri. The sequence goes on from OX387617.1 coordinate 3,981,189, forward strand.
CGAGACGAATGTCTGCAGGTTCAAAACCCAAGGGCACACACCTCTTAGTTTTCTAAAAAAAAGTTATGTGTGTATTCTTTGTGAATTATCGCTCGCTTTAACGCTGAAGGATAACCTCGTGAGGAAACCTGCATACCTGAGAAAGTTCTCTGAATTTCGAAGGTATGTGAAGTCTGCCAACCCACACTAGGCCAGCGTTGTGGACTAAGGCCTTAACCCTCTCAGTTGTAGAGGTGGCCCGTGTTCAGCAGTGGGCAGTGTATAATACAGAGCTGGTATGGAATGGTATGGCACTTGCGACCTTGAGACATTAAATCTTAAGTCTCATAATCCTTCCACCACGATAATGCTATATATTACATATGCTCCAATTTAAGCCACTATAGACCTACCAAACAAACATCGCTGCAATTCGGAATCACAATAGTTGAAAGGTATTGCTAAAAATACAAAGCAATTGGGTTCTCCTTCTTAACCAAAGATATCATATAATATAACGACAATTTTGTAAAAAGCATGCTACAATAATATTGTACAGATATCTCGCAACCCCTCTCTGCAGAATAATAACACGAGGAAGCAATCACTTAAACTATCCCACATTATATGTATCATATATTATGTATCAGCGCAGTATCCAACGGATTAAATTTCAACTATAAGATTCCTCGCGGAATTTCTACCGATGTCAATTTCGATTCCGTTTACCGAGTCATTTTTCAACAGCGGTTTCTGAGGAAAATATAAGATTTTTATAGATGAAATATCGTTTCCTAGTGTAATAAAATCAGCTGAATTTGTCGTGAGACATTTTTATCTATGCTTAGATTGTTATAGGATAAGGATAAGGATTAGGATTTATTTGATAATGATTTCTTATGTTTACGCGAATGTTAGACATTTAAATAAAACTATTTTACGGATTTTATCGATGTTTTTTAATTTATATTTTCACCCGACGTATCGAAGACTTTGCTGTTTGCAGCCTTCATGGTCACAGGGCGGACTGAGGTGTTGGTAGTCCGAAAAGTAAACGTAACAATATCTACCTACATTTAACAATTATAAAATATTTTTTAAAATTATTAGTTGTTGACGGTCCGATCTACGCAGAAATAAGCTCACAGTGTCTTATTTATTCTTACTTATTTAAGAAACACCAACAGCGTACACATTTACACACACTTATTAATTATCATACTTCTATGTTGATTATGACAGGATTGTCATAACATTACAACATTCGCCATAACAGCGGTGAAAGCAAATTTTCAGCCGGTTTTTTGGGTTCTGATTTAAATAATTGTATGACAGGAACCTAAACTTGTGCAAGCTTCCAACCATTTTGAAATTTGGATGTTTTTTAATTTCAATAGCCTCGCGAATCATCCTAGGAAGAAATCGGTGTTCTTTGGCAAGGATTTGTGGCTTTTCGAATATGATATAATGTTTGGATCCTTCTTCTGTATGTTCAGCGACTGCAGACTTCGTAGAGCGTCGATGTTTCACGTCAGCTATGTGTTCTTTTACACGGGCCCTTATGTTTCTTTTTGTTTGGCCTATATAAGAGAGGCCACAGTCGCAATCTATCTTGACAGGTGGTAAAAATTTACTAATCTTCTTCGGCGGCTTAAAATAAGTTTTGATAGAAGAACGCTTCAGGATATAGCCAATCTCAATCCTCTAACATATGGTAATACAACCGGAACACGTTCAACTTTGGCTGGTTTCACTCGGATTGAGAAAATATAAATTAAAAAACCGTGATAAAATCCGTAAAGTAGGTTTATTTAAGATTTATTTGATGTTTAAAATTTGAGAAAAATTCTATCTTGCCTGTTTAAAAAATATTGCAGAATTCTATCAACCTGTTATATGATAATGGTACACATCTTATTTATGAAGGAGTAGACAGAAGTACGCCTAAAGCATAAAAGTGAGCTAATTTCCCATAGTATAGGGAGCGAACCTATTACCATATCAAACATACATCATACACTGGGCACGTCTGTTTTTGGCATCACGCATCAAATTTTGTAGACTAATTTCGTCAAACTATTTATTTAAAAAAAAGGCACTACTCAAACGCACCAGATGCGAAACAAAATAGCGGACAAAGCATTTCGTTTTCATACAATGAAACTGACAGTCGTTTCAACTAATTGCTAATCTAATCAATCGTTGACTAATTGACAGTAGCTTCAACCAAACTGCTAATCAATTGAGTGTCGCATCTGTTATTTATCTAGATCACCCATCCGTCAATCAAATTGAAAGAGTCAATTCAAATCACTCGTCATCGCCGGCTGCGTTTTAATTGATTAGAAACTAGTGAATAGTGCAGAATGGTAAACTGCAAGCTATGTCGAATATTCAACTCACGTACTGCGGACGCAAACGATGTCGCTCTTGTAAGTAATGATGCAAATTGCTCGTGGACATGTTCACGAGTTTCGGCTTAAACTGGGTACATGGCGGGTGTGCAGAAATATATGTCAATTGACATCAGTAGTAAGGGTGGTATCAATAAATCAATCTTACGTTTGAGTAAAATTTAGATTTTGTCTACTTTAGAGTAGACATTTAATGTATTGAATTATTTAATAAACCAAACTTAAGCTGTCACTTAAGAGCTTGTTCTCAGCTGAGTAAGCGCTGTTACATAAACAAAACTTTGTAGTCAAAATCTGTCACATATTGTAACTTAAGATGTCATTTAAGCTGATGTTAATATGGGTTTATTAAATAGGGACTTCAGAGCGTAATTGAGTTGCATCTATTAATACGGCCCTTAGGTATTTTCTTAAAATCTATTTTTGTAGCATTTGGTCCTGTCGCAGAGGTTTTGACTGCCGTGATATTTCGATATCAGCTTAATCTAACGCTCTGTGTATTACACCGCTAAAATCCCCTAATCGCTGATGTCTCAATCATCTTCCAACGACCGCCCTGAGCCGAGGCTCGTAAGCGTGGTCGTGTAAATGTAAAGGGTTGGAGCGCCTAAAGCGTTCGCCCGAAAGTCCGGTGTGGTCAGAAAAGCCGACTCGCGTCAGGCTGCTGACTGTAAAGTCATGCCAAAAAAACAGCTATGTATTTTCCGACTTTCAAAACTCGATGAAATTATAGAGTCAAAACACGACTACATTTTCTATTATTTTGCTACATTATGTTTTACATATACTTACGATGTGCAAAACAGTCCGTATATGTAAAATAACACTCGCACCATTCTTCCAGAATTAATTTGAGGTCCTACGTTACAGGTTTAATTTACCGCTCTCAGTCGACTTTAATTAGTATAATAGTCCGATTAGCGCTGACAAATATGAAACATCCCCGTGTAAAGTTAATTTCGTGTTTTAAAATGTGTTTACTTGGACAATTGCCTTTTTGCCAGCTCTAATGTGCCGTATTGTGAAGGAAATGAGAAATTTACTAGTAAATTACACCGTGAGTCTGGTACGATTCAGTTTATTCCCCCCACGTCGTGTGCCGTTTTTCTCACTTTAAATTGAGCGAAAAATGTAGACAGTCGTATTTCGGAGCATTTCCGGACGTATTTGCTGGAGTTTTTTCTATTCCGTATTTGGATAACGAGTGAGAGAGGAATGGCGCTATCTGACTGAGCCATTCGTTTCTCTATTGATGCCCTACTCATTTGTTGCGGGCTTCAAATGTGCTTAGTAAGATTTTTAACAGTTTACAAGGGTGAATAAGCATTACAAATACTCTGACCCCCCTTTTCAAATATAACCATTATGGAAAACGTATTTCTGTCGACCAGACTCTCTGCCAGAAAATATAATAATAATATATTTTTGTTCTTAATATTCCCCGTTTTCTGCAAACAGCCCCATTTGACACACAAACCGAACGTAAACTTTGAAGGACGAATATTAAATATAGGTACAATTGTTCCATGTCACAGAACAAAGCCTCGTCCTAAAACAATATATTCCAAATGTCCAAACAGTTTTTTCAGGCTATAATAACTAAAATATTCTCCAAGTTATTTTAACAAAAAACATTTGCTTTGTCCAATAAATGTAAAGGTACTTTGCCAGGTACGAACATATATTTTATAGTTTAATAAAAGGCCTTTGAGGAAGTCAGAATGTCCGCCATTTTGGACGAAATTGTCCGTAATCAAAACGTTGGTTGGTTTATCACACTAAATTACACGAACGCTAGCTAATATAAATTTTAGAGATATGTAATTTATATAATTACGGACAGTGCAGTATTGTGACTTACATTATACTAAATTAAACGCAGTAGCAAATGGAAAATTAATGAAACATTTAACAAGAAAATGATTCCACAGAATGAATGTTTAATTATGAAATGCACATTTAATGGTCTTGCCGGGGCCAAGAACTGTTAAAACCCTCATCAATCAATACTTAATTCGAAGCTCAGTAGATCATAATTATTTTATGATTCATTCGACAAGTTCTCATAAACTGGCGCTCTAGTAAAAGTTCGGATTAATTTGCTAATGTTGCCGGGGTCTCATTTCTATATTGCTTCCAGATTACCTGGGAGGATTGTCAAAAACATACCGTCATTCGTATTACAAATAGGTAGGCTTTAGAATATCAACTCATTTGGTTAATGGTTTTGTACTTATGCTATATTCAGGGCAGAAAAATTTAATGCTATGGAATATCTTTCTAGTTTTTAATGTTTTGTACTGCTGCAAAGGAATGTACTCAATCTTTAATGATCTCTAGTGTATTCAATGTCATTGACAATTAAAATAATGAGAAGGTATAATCTAGTTATGCTAGTTCAAAAAATGAGATGTTTCTTATTGTGTTTTACTTCTTCATCTATTTTTGTAGGTATCTAAACTATGGCACTCTGGAAATGTATATCGAAATTTTTCTCTTCTACTAGTATCTATACTCTAAGGCGCCGTACAGACGCAGTCGGTTTGCATATGCTTTCGTTTTTATCTAGTAAATACCATAGTAATTGTATATTTCTACCACCAAGCAGTGTGCATGCACTGTTGTGTTTCGGTTTGAAGGACATTGTAGCCAGTGTAACTACAGGACATAGTGAGACTTGACATCTTATGTCTCAGGATGACGAGCGCAGTGGAATGCCACACAGTACTTTGTAACTCAAGGTTCTGGATGGTGTTGCTACTGTTTATGGGTGGTCGTATCGCTTACCATCAGGCGAACGGCATGCTCGTCTCGTTATTCAATGCCACAAAAAAAAAAAGTTACATCCAACAATTGCTAATAAAAACTATGATTTAAAACTCGTTGTGGCCATTTTGTGTTGAGTGTCTGCAACAAGTTGATAGTGCTTAAGACACTTATTGAACAACCGCCTGAATTCACTAGCCTATTTCTTTCAAAAACCCTAAAATTTTCGTAATACCGTCTATTTCGCACGACAATTGCTTTCAGTTCGCAGAATAGTGCAAAGGCATAGAACGAAGTTTCGCTCCGATAAGCCCGCAATGAAATCCAAAGACTAGCATCATGTCGCAAGCGACTTGCAAGTGCGTGTAAAGACGAGATTCTTTTAACAACATTACTCACCACAATAGCCTTGTCCATGCAATTAATTCTACACTACAGATAACTAGGATCGTAATAGGCACTAGAATTAATATTCTTGGAAAGATTTATTAACTAATAATAACTTTATATGAAAAATATTTTCCGTTTTATGGTGTTTTCTTACATTAATAAGAATCAGGAACCACGTATTGATTCGATTAATCACTGTTGAAACTGGTAATAGACCATTAGCATTTCTAATTTTGTTCCAAGCAGTTTCGATATTATTACACATTGTGTTTATGTATATAAATCCAAAATAACAATTACATGTAAATCAAATTTTCTATCTGTCTTTTCTAGATTAATGAAATAATATCAAAATAATATTATTTTCGTTACTAATAATGCAGGAAATTTAACTACACTGCGACAGAACCGAAAAACCGGTAAGTATACAATGGTTTCCAATACGAACAATACCGCCAAATAATCAGGAACGTCGGAACATCGCTGACACAACACAAACGGCGTAAAGTACTTTACAATGCTTTGAGTAACTAGCACGAGACAATGCCGTTTACCGAAAATGAAGGAACATTGTTCGGAAGCTGATACAAATAAAAGAGAAGGGTGAATGTGAAAGATTAAACAAAAGTACAGGTTGACTTTTTCGCAAAATTTATGAAGAAAACCATGATTACATTCTTTGGTGAACCTTATTACATAAAAGAAGTGGAATACGATGATAAATATAATAGTAAAGTGAAAAATGTATGTTGAACAAAGTGAGGTTTGCCCATCCGCATTAGCCCAGCGTGGTGGACTAAGGCCTAAATCTTTTCAGTAATAGAGGTCCGTGCCCAGAAATAGGGCAATATATACAGAGCAGATTATTTTTAAATACTTAACCTACAGTTTCGCCGAATATTTCTCCTAGTTTTACAACCAAGCGCCTGCTGTCTGTCTCTCTAGGGGAAAGTAAACAAAGTTCCAGTTTGAACGCCAGTATCTTTAGAAAAATCGAAACACTCAAATTTGCATTTCAACTGCACTCGTTCTGTAATCAGTATGTACAGCCAGCAGCATAAGTATGTGTACAAAATCAAAATTCAAATCACCTATAAACGCGTGAAGTTAAACTGAAACATTTTTTCCTTCGTTTGAAGTAAAGTAAATCTCTTTTCTTATTTTTTTGTGAAGAGAAAAAAAATGATTAGTAAGAACACAAAAGTATGTAGGCAAATTGAAAATTTGCATTTGTTCAGCTACTTATGCTGCTGACTATACATCTCTGCTCATGCTACTGTGGCGACTATGCGAAAGTTTTTTGACTAACATTATTAGGCATCTTCAGTCCTCGGGAGTCAGTTTATTGCAATTCCTTTTCGTTTCTGTTGAGATGACGGAGATCACAAAGTGTAATAGTTTACGTTTGCTTGATTGATTTTGATTATAAGAAAACAAAGTGAATTTTAAGCGTAAGATCATGCTTTTTAATTACGTGACTAGTAATTTATACTAATTTTGAACTACTTGATCTTCGATCGGATAATGGAGGCCATAATTAACTTACCTACAATACCTAATATTAGACGAATAGAAATAATTTTATTGCATAAGAAGTCAAATACATTAGCAATTAATTTCGATTTCTGATTTAAACGAAGACACAACCACATCTTAATGTATGTCCTTATAAATTATTTCACCTAGGTATTGTTTGAAACTGAAGCAATCTCGCCACCGAAATCCGAATGCCATATTACCATAGAGACTCGTCGTATTTTGTATTAGCTGAACATCTCAAAATCAACTAGCAATTTAGAAGGGATTGTGTAATTACATTAATATATAATCTATACATTATTACTGCCTCCGTGGCGTAGTTGTATTACGGTACGACTGCAATGTTGAGGTCTCGGGTTCGATCCCCGGGTCTGGCAAAGTGCAAGCAAGCAATTGTAAAAATGTTAACATCGAATTTGCTATATAATGAATAGTTCGGCGTCAAGAATTCGAGAGACAAACATACACCATAAAATACTCCTTTTGCAATAGTCCGATAATCACGAAGCAATCTAAGCGCCTTTTATACGCAACTCCGACCGTCACTATAATAGATATATCCGAAAAAAACGGAGCAATTAAAGGTATTTTAAACACAATCCTTGGTCTGGAACCATAACATTTACAATACGTTTAAAACGCAAAGGTCCCTCAAGAGTTCAAATATAGTTATTTACATTAATTCCTGCAAAATCTGGAAGTACATGTGGATTCAAACAAGTGATAGTGTTATCTAAAGATTTTTGTAAATAAATCACGTAGAAAACTTGCCCTATGTTGATAGTGTGAAAACAATAAGTGTAAACAATAAGTAATAAACAGCAATAAACAACAAAATAACATTGTATGTGTAGTTCAAATAAGTGACCAAATCAATAATAATACAGTAATATATCTGAGATTCATTAATTAATGAAGAAACTAAAGTGTTAAATTGTGTTATATATGCAGCTACCTACATCTAAAATTAGTTGTACACGTTATGCACTCGTGCGCTATAACCGATCGCTAATTCTGTTAACACCTGGAAGCGATTGAATAGCGCAGTTAGTACCACAGAATTCTACTTAGTACTGTAGCCGACACGGTGTTCAAATCCCCAAAGACAAAAATAAGAAAATAATTTATTTTTTCCTTATTACATTATATTATAAACCTAGCCACCAAATTAGTCTCAAACAATCATCTTTAATAATGGCTACTAAGACGTGTGCGGGCTGTTTAAAACCCTTTAAAAACAAAGATGGATTGCAGTGTGTCGCTTGCCACCAGTGGTTTGATTTGTTGTGCGCCAATGTAAGCGATAAACGAATTAAAGCAATGAATATTGATCCCAAGCATGTTTGGAAATGTCCTGAGTGTGTCAATAAACATTCTAGGAAAGGTGACAATACCAATACGCCAGCCCGATCAAATATGCATGATAGCGCAATACACTCAAATTTTCGTAGTCCCTCTCCACCAACTAATGCTCATGTCACTTTGCGTGCCAAAAAACCTATTCCTACTAAGCCGGACGTTGCAAATGACACAATGTTATGCAATATTACCAGTGGAACACTTAGGGAATTAATACGGAAAGAATTTGAGCGCGTCATTCAAGACTCGATGAACGTTTTAGTGAATGAGCAATTAAATAAAATCCATGAGTTAGTTACTGACTTCCAACAATCGCTAAGCTTCTTCAACGAACAATATGAAAACCTGAAAGCAACTGTAACGGAAAAAATTGCTATAATACGAACATTGGAAAACGATAACATCTGTCTCCGCAATTGTGTAAATGATCTCACTAAGCGCATGAACTTAATGGAGCAGCATGCTAGGGCTGCTAATGTTGAATTACAATGCGTACCAGAACATCGGTCGGAAAACCTGGTCACCACTGTCCGTCAGCTAGGTAAAGTTGTTGGCTGTGATGTAAAAGATAATGATATAACACTCTGCACGAGAATGGCACAAAAGGATACTCAAAGCAAGAGACCCAGATCTATTCTGATTAAATTTATTAACGCCCGGCTTCGTGATACGTTCCTGGCTGCTACTATCAAATATAACAAAAATAACCCGAAAAACAAATTAGATACAAGTCATTTGGGTATAGGCACTGAGAATCCTACTCCGGTCTATGTGGTTGAACATCTGTCTGCTGAGAACAAGTCCATTCATGCGGCCGCCCGAAATCGTGCTAAGGAGTTGGGTTTCAAATACGTATGGGTTCGTTTCGGAAAGATCCTGATGAAGAAAGATGAAACATCGGAGACGGTAATCATTAATAGTCTAGAGAAGTTGAAATCTATAGGTTAATCTTAAGACACTGTAACCAGAATTTTAGTGATTGATATTTTGTAATATAATAGTTTAAATTCGATGTTGTTAAATGTTATTACCAAAATATTAGGGGTCTGCGCAGCAGCATAGCAAATGTGCGTCAGCAAATCTGTAATAGTGTGTATGATGTCTATGTTTTTACCGAAACTTGGCTTTGTAGCGGAGTATTTGACGAGGAAATATTCGATAATGCATTTAACGTATATAGAAGAGACCGTGAATCATCTAATTTTTATAAACATAGAAAAACTGGGGGCGGTGTCTTGATTGCGGTGTCAACTAAATTTAATTCAGTCCGCATGTCCGAGTGGGAAAGTGAATGCGAGGATTTGTGGGTTAAAATAGAATTAGAAAAGAATAATAAGACCAGATCGATTAACTTATGTGCAGTTTACCTACCACCACCAGTGCATAGTGAAACTCTTCAGTACTTCTTACTTAATTGTAATAAAACAATTGAGCATAACACCTGTGACTCCACTATAATCCTTGGAGATTTCAACTTAGGTAACATCAATTGGGTTTTCGATGATACCAATGAACACTGTGTACCAGCTGCCAGTGACAATATTTGTAAAGCTAAAAACTCACTATTAGATTTTATTGCACTAAATCAGTTAAGGCAGTATAACTGGGTAAACAACTTTCAAAACAAGACCCTAGATCTTGTTCTCTCAGATCTTGAACGTATAGAAATCAATGAATCTCCTTACGCAATTAAGTCAATAGATAAATATCACCCTGCAATTGAATTTACACCCTGTATTCCGATTAAACAAAAACTAAGACCAAACTCCACTGCGAAGTATGGCTTTTTTAAGGCAGATTATTATTCAATATTGGAAGTACTAGACAAAATAAATTGGAACGAGGAATTTGGCTCATGTAGTGATGTCAATGAAATGTTAGATAAATTTTATGCTATTTTAAACGTTATAATTCGAAAGTATGTACCAAAATATATATACAGTCGTGGCAAATACCCAGCATGGTACTCTAACCAACTGAAAAAAACTCTTAAGCTTAAATTAAAGTTACATACTAGAGTAAAAAAATATAACAATCCCTTAGATGTTGTTGAATTTGAGTACATTCGAAAAGAGTGCAGTTTATTAATAAAGAACTGTTATCACAGATATATATCTAATGTTGAAAATGCTATAAAGAGACACCCTAAATATTTTTGGACCCACATTAAGAATCTCCGAAAAGGAAAATCTAATTATCCATCACAGATGTCCCTTAATAACAAAACCGTAAACAAAGCCTTAGATATTTCCAATTTGTTCGCAAAACAATTTTGCTCGGTATATGACCCACCTCTCCAAACTCATGATATATCTATTGACTATGAAGATAGCAAAGCAATTCCTGAAATGGACGAATTTTCAATCACATCTGATAGTGTTCGTATCAAATTGTCTCAACTGGATTGTTCTAAAACTGCCGGTCCTGACAATATACCCCCTATTTTCGTTTCTCGTTGCGCTCGTTTATTATCTGTTCCTTTAACAAATATATATAATATGTCACTTAAATCAGGAATATTTCCAAATATTTGGAAAAAAGCTAGGATTGTCCCCATCTTTAAGAGTGGCAAGCGTGACCTGGTTTCTAATTATAGACCAATTTCAATTCTTTCCACATTTTCTAAGGTTTTTGAGTCATTAGTCTACACAAAAATATATAATCACTCAAGGAAATACCTGTCCAGCAATCAGCATGGTTTCATAATTAAAAAATCTACCAACACTAATCTAACGAGCTATGTTTCCGATTTAACTACTGCTGTAGACCAGGGCCTTGAAGTCGATGCCATATACACAGATTTTTCTAAGGCTTTTGACAAAGTAAACCATAGCATCCTCATTGCAAAGTTGAAATCATTCGGCATAAACAACGCTACATTAAACTGGTGCAGGTCTTATTTGGAAACAAGGCAGTCATCAGTGGTTGTAGATGGTATGGAGTCCAACACTTTTTTAGCTACTTCTGGTATTCCGCAGGGGTCTAATTTGGGGCCTCTATTTTTCAACATATTTTTAGACGACATAAGCAATGTTTTCCAATATTCCAAAGCATATCTTTATGCTGATGATCTGAAACTGACTCGCATTATTAATAATACCTCAGACATGTGGCTGTTACAGGCAGATATCGATAATTTGAGCCAATGGTGTTCACGAAACAGAATGTATTTGAACAGCTCAAAATGTTATCATATTAAGTTTAGCCGAAAACGAAATAAGTTTAAATCTACTTATCATATTGAAGGGAATGTCCTGTCAGAACTGAACAATATCCGAGATCTAGGTGTACATTTGGATACCCAACTACGTTTCACATTGCACATAGATATAACGGTCAGAGCTGCATATAAGGCGCTTGGGTTTGTTCTAAGAAACTCAAAAGAATTTAGGGAACCAACTACTGCAGTATTATTGTTTAACACCTTTGTAAGAAGTCGTCTTGAGTATTGTAGTACTGTTTGGAACCCTACCTATGAGGTACATGCGGCGAGAATCGAAGGGTTACAAAAGAGATTCGCTAGGAACCTGGCCTTTAGAATGAAAATTAATAACTCTCTGAGATCATATGAAAATAGACTGCAACATTTTAAACTTATTTCCCTCAAATCCCGTCGCGCCATTCTCGACCTTCTATTCTTTTATAAACTGCTCAACAATGGCATTGATTGTCCAGAACTTGTCGATAAGATCAGTATTAATGTACCCTATAATATCCCACGATATCCCATCGCATTATTCAAAGCTCCTCGACATAGAACAAACCTTGGTAAGCACTCGCCTGTTGTGCGACTGGTTAATTTGTATAATGATGCGTCACTTGGTTTGGTGGACATAGACATCTTTCACAATAAGCAAAGCCAGTTCAGATCTTTGATCACTAAGTATCTGACATCTAATGTGTGATTCTCCATTGTATTTAATTTTAATTTTATCGTATTTTTTTTTTTTAATGTAATAATATAATGTATGATTATAATTTATAATTTATTGAAAACCTTGATAATGGTAGTATTTAGTATTTATTCAAACTTTCAATCTAAATTTACAACTTTTTAACTAATTTCATTGACATTATTGTAATTTTATCCAACTATATTATACTAGATTTTTTTTTGTGTTAATTTTTTAATATGCATTTTAAAATTATATAAGTTACTTTTTGAGTTGTTCATAACTTTGCATGCTGTGATCATCTATAATTTGTAATGACATTTAGCCTTAATAATATATATTTTAATGTTTTCGATTGTGCCAATGTACATTACGTTGATGATCCTATAAATAAATAAATAAATAAATAAATAAGAGCGGAATTGTGATTTTACAGATTTTTTCCTGTTACATTTCCAGATTTCCCCTGTTCCGAAACTTATTTTCCGTACGTTATAATAATAAAAAGAATTTCTGTAATTTTTTGACTTTATCCCTGAAGTTTGATTTAACATTTCCTTGTTCCGTGGAACTTATTTGTCAGATAATAGCATATAATAATGGAATAAAATTCCACGTATTACGGCCATGTTTAATGCCTTGTATAAGAGATTTTAAATTAACTTAGATACGGAGGGCACCAGAATCGGAAAAGTAGACAGCGCACAGGGTGAAGACCATCATAAGATGAAGCCTTATATGGCAGCATTTGTTCATAGATACGATTAGAAAGATTTCATATAAAAACTATTATTGGAAATATTTTCTAGTCACTATACTTATTTAAACTATGTTAGGGTGTTTGGCACACAACACAGCTACCCTGATATATTACTATATCGATGTACATTATTTCATTACCTTACCTTACCTTACCTTACCTTACCTTACCTTACCTTACCTTACCTTACCTTACCTTACCTTACCTTACCTTACCTTACCTTACCTTACCTTACCAGCCCTATATTATATACTGCCCACTGCTAAGCACGGGCCTCCTCTACAATTGAGAGGGTTTAGGCCTTAGTCCAACACGCTGGCCTAGTGCGGGTCAGCAGACTTCACATACCTTCGAAATTCCTATAGAGAACTTCTCAGATATACAGATTTCCTCACGATGTTTTCCTTCACGGTTAAAGCGAGCGATAATTCACAAAGAATACACACATAACTTTTTAGAAAAGTCAGAGATGCGTGCCCTTGCATCTCCAGTCCGTTCCACTCCCAACTAGGCTATCGCCACTCATTAACATTACATTGATATAATATTTTGACGAATAAAACCAAACTATACCTACGACGAAATATTTATGAATAGTGCCCCATAACCCTTCCAAGTACACCTCGAGCTGTATTTATTGCCACTGAAACATTCACGAAGGCATGTATGGGGCAGGATTATATCATTTGTAAGGCCAGTGAGATATTGCGCACAATTTCTCATTTTTCCACGCCCGGGGAGAGTCCGGGACAGATGTCATGCGGTCACCTGAGCTTTGTAAATAGTTTTAATTAGATTCACATAAAGGAATTTTGTTTTTACGTTTAAAGACATTGTGGTGTTAATATAATGGTCAGGCAATAAATAAAATTAGACGTATTATTTAGCTAGGATATGATCCTGCCACTCAAAAATTGAGATTTTTTTTTTATAGAGTTTGAGCCGTGAGCGGTGAGACGAAAGGCAGCGGGTTCAATTCCCGTAGATATATTAAAAATATTGTGATATTTTTGGCTCCGTGCTTTTAAACGATTTTGCAGACAGAAAGTCTTTATAGTCGCCACTGTCTAAAACATAAAACTTTTTTTTAAGAAAGGTCACCTACGGTGTTGTTCGTTGGTGTTCTTCGACGCATGAAAACGGCTTAAAGTACGGCAGGCATTACATCCGATTACAATCGAAAACGTAACACTATTATTCCGAAATTAGGGAAAATAGTGTCAAATACACATATTATTGTGAAAACATGCTATACTCAAAATATTAGGATCTAACTCCGGGCTTATAATATGCAAATCTGTTCCCGATACCTAATTTTCTAACAGCACACAAGTACCGACCGCTTCCCTGAATTCCCATTACTAGAAATGACATTTCGAATTTGCATATAACACTTACAACTCGCTAAAACTAATTTGCGGACTTTGATTGCTTTGCTCAATGACATTTTGGATTTAACGGATTACCATTACGAACATACTTCATTGGAATACTTGTACTACAGTTCGAACATACATTGGTTATGTAAACATTTTCAATTGACTTCAAAAAAAGGAGGAGGTTCTCAATTCGACGTGTATTTTTTAATCATCATGATTTTTTTCAAGGCTGCAATCCACAGAAACAGATCACTACTTATAAACATCAACAATGCTGGAAGAAACATGAGACAGCTTCAAAGAGGTATGAGAAGGGAAAGAGGGAGTTCGTAGGTACAATAGATAGATAGATAGACAACACTTTATTTTACACCACTAACATACAAAGAAATCAGCATACTTATTAGCTAGATATAGCTAGTGTAACAATAGGCGGTCTTATCGCTAAGAGCGATCTCTTCCAGACAACCATAGGATGAAATCACTTCTACGGAGAATTTGGAGTGTTGGTGTACTTATATTTACCAATAAACTTACATAATAATACATAATTATAAAACACATAAATATATACAAATTATATTATATTTATAATGATATAAATATAGATAAATAAAAAACAGCCTGACCAGGAAAAAGAAACCTCTAAAGAAAAATTTGAAACTAATGTCTTGTACCGACAACGTTAACTTCATAGCATAAAAGCAAAAGTGGCGCCACCGTAGCAAGTGTTTAATTGTCATGGTCAGGCTAGGCACCTAAGCAGCTGTTGATTACTCTCGCAATTAGAAAAACCAACTGTAAATTTCATAACAACCATATGAAAAGGAAATGATATCAGCTCATTGCCGCCATTTTGTCTTACCAGTTGGCGCCATCTGTGCGGCATTTTTAAGATTCACGTCTAGCTAAATTGATCAAGACCCTACCGGATACAGCCTGACGCTTAGAAGACAATTCAACATTCCGTCATGTTGGCCAATCGCCATCCAACAATCTCCACGCAATTTCCTTTCCAAAGAACAATAGAACTGAAATCAATACTCATTAACATAAATTTGAATCATTTCAACGCATTACCAAATCTTATCCCTGAGAAAGTAAAGTGGGAGTGCCGATTCAGTTAGGTAATTGCCAATATTCCGCCCGACTTCAATCAAGCAGCGAATTTTTATGGGTATTTTAAAATGGGATATTTCACTCCCCTGCTGACTAAGCTTGAGATTGGACGGGCTTAAAAATGGTGCCCATATAAATTACCATTATCGCATAAGCATTACTTACGATTTTTGACTGTATTACGATAAGAAAACGGATTAATTTTGGTTATTTGGTTTTATTCAATTATAATGTAGCGTAATTTTTCTGGTGGTCCATAAATTCAATGCGATAACATTATGATTTGTGCTGTGGAAAACAAATATTTTGTTTAAGTAAAGAAATATACTTTGAGAAAGTCATCAAAAAATACCTATATATTACATAAATGTAGACACATATAGAATAACTACTAACTAAACTTAAAATTTGAACACAAAATAAATTGTAAGTCAAAAATTCAAGAGGAAAGTTGTAAATTCACAGTTCAAGACGAAACTAAGTAAATAAGAACAGATGGTTTGTAAGAAGCATCGTTCAGAACCTCCTGAGAATATAAAACAAATAAAATTTATGTGGAGTACAAAAAGTCAACTAATAATCGACATTGTAAGTACCAGAGTCGTATTCAGGGAGGTTTGAGTGGCGCAATTACCTGAAGCGAGAGTGCGAGAGTGCCGCACTACCGCAGAAAAATACATTAATTGTACCAACTGTGCTCGGGATTTATGTTACGACACAGTATTCTGATTTCCAGTCAAGCTCACATTATGAAAACTTATTCTGTGTCACACAGTCGGCCCTTTTATACTAACAACATGACCCCCTAAATCATTACCCCCCTACCCAATATACCCGCATACGGCACGTATAAAGTTTCGCTAGACAACATAGAGGCGAAATGCGAATTTATTTTAAAAGCTACGGAGCGCGGCCGCACTTTGTAAAGGAACCGCAAGCGGCGCCGCGGGACGGAGCGTCCAATATAAATAAATCCCGGCCGGCTGAAATAAGTGGGCTGCCACACTGCCGAACTATTCCGCAACTATTTACTATACGACAATTATTATGATTTAGTTTTGCTTGATATGTAACTGTACTCTTACTAGGTAAGTATATAATTCGTTTGCGAAAGGTTTGATAATTATTTCTATCGCTTAACAGCACTTTAGGTGTATATGTTATGCTTAATACACATTGAAGCCAGTGTAATTGTTGAGCATTATGATACATAACACCTAACTTCTTAATGTGACAAATTCTTCATAGTATATATTTCTGGGTGGTGTTGCCAGCGTATGGTGCTCCCACTTTTTGAGCTTAATTATTTAAATATTTAGACCAAAACCTATAAGGAAACCATAAGGATCATACGTGCCCTTTAATATTCTACAATTTAGTGGAATATCTCACACAATATGCATTAGTATTAATACCTCTCAACTACCAGAGTGTATGGACGTTAAGTGCATTGCTTACAGGTCGTGCTCAGGGGAATGCCGATTCAATTTCCGACGGAACATAGTAAATTACTGCGGGCAAACGGCGTAGGGGATGCATATATATAATACGTTTAATTAATACTCATTTGCTTAAGCTTTCTAAGTCGAAGATAATGATTCTCAAAGGAGATGTCCACTTTTTGTATGGGTGCTGGGCCTCAGAATCTAACCAGGCTCGAACTTTATGGATATTAAAGGGGTAAAAATATGGATCTTAGGCCCATTAGAAAATATTTTAGACCCCTACATTTATAAATAACTTTTTTAAAAACGTTAATTTTAAGTGTAGTTTGTAAGCATTATAAAATAACATAAAAAATCTCAAAATCGGAGGACTTTAAAATTATACGATTTATTGCAAAGGCCTAGTTTTTGAGAGTACTATCCACATACATATAAAGTATCTTGGTTAGAATTTTAAGCCGGTTTTTGGACATGTTCTTTGAAATCTGAGAAACATCTACTAACTCGTTCAAGGTTTCAGGTATTGTGGTATATTTACTAACCAACATAATTTAGCTATGGACCTTTTTGGGCTTACTAAATGAATCGATAGACACACAATACACACACCGAAACCATAACCCGCCTTTGCTCATAGCTTAACAAAGAAAAACCATAAATTATGATAATGTTACAGCGCCCATAATCAGGTAACACTCAGTTCAAAGACGTCGCCATATCGTTAATAACGCAAAGCATGCACTAGATTAAAAATTCCAGGGGAGTGTCGGAAACATAATACGACGTTCCCAGGTGCACTATACGTTACCTGCTGGTTGGCTCGTTGAACATCGCGTCCTACGTAGACCACCACGTAGCAGATAGCACGATTCATATAGCTTTAAACGCATTTTACTTACTATTTTCAACCTGTAAAAATAATATTTTTTATATTGTAAAGTTTTTTCTTTGAAATTTTGGATCATTTGAAATGTAATTTTGTCAATGTAGTTGATAAAAAAATGCTCAAAAATGCTCTGTATAGCCGCTAAATAATTATTTCGATCACAATTTTCTTTATCAAACTTTTCTGTGAACCTAAACTTCCAAAAGAAAAGTTTTTTACTGACCTAATTTGTGTTTTGTAAAGGTCTGCGAAACCAATATACAATAAGCCCGAGTTTTATAATTACTTTTTAACTTAAATAGATTTGTATAAACTACATTTCAATAACTTTGACACTGACAAAGTTATTTTTCAATAACAAAATAATCTAACTTGTAGCTTCATGAACATTTTAAATTTATCCTACAACTTTGCAGTCAGTTGAGATTCTATATTTAAATTTTTTCCAGACTAACATTTTACTATTTTATTTGTTATTTTAGTCAAATTATGAATTATACAACAGATGATTATGATACCAGAACCGACCAGATTTAATTGTTAAAAGTCCGCCATTTTGAGCAATCCTCATATATGGCTTTTACAAGGCTTCAGAGAACATCCGCGCTTATGACAGGGAAGTCGAGGATTTTTTTTTAAACTTTGTCGTATGTTACACCTAAGTCGCTCCATATTTCCACAGACTAAACATTTGCCCTAAGTACACTTAAAATATTTTTTTACCAAAACATAGGAGCCGACAAAATACTATTAAAATCCCCTATATTACTAACTAAAGGAAAAATTTAAATTACGATGCTTTAAAAGTTAAGTGAGAGGCCAAAATAAGGATCCGGAAATCAAAGGTAGGGTTGCTACACATCCGAATATTAATTGCTGAGGGTAGCCGGTTGGGATAATAACACCATTTCGGAAGTCGCCCGAAATTTAACATTAATAAAATTTCATTATTATACCGAGTAACTTGGTTTGCTAAAATTATGATGGCTACGGGAGAGCCAAGCCCTGTAGTTTCTGTTCTTTTTAGTCACGTAACTGAAATAATAATTCTTATAGAGATTATTAATCATAAATTTATAAAAACGTGGCAAGTAAGAAACTTAAAACCTGCCTAAAAATCTAAATTATACATTATCGTGACTAATAAAATTAGCTCGACATAAATCGTAGGCTATTTCGGGCACAAAACCGTAAGCGACATTAATAATATACACTCAGTGGAAGTAACTGTACATTTTCACTAATTTCTCTGTAACAAAAGTAGCCACTTAAAAAGTCGACACAGATTTAAGGTCAGATAAAAACACTCATTAAAAATACTCGTACCAAAAAGCTGTGTGTATTTTAACTTTATTTTCATTATACTGACATTTGTAAGACTTAAACATGTTTTAAACAAGAAAATAAATGAACCGCTATATTTCTGTGCTTAGATTATAACTGCGTAGAGTGAAACGCTGAAGCAATTTAACATTATAATTACTTCTATGTCTTTAATTATTTGTTATAAAATATTATGTAATTCTAAAAATGTTTGAAAGAATATCGGCAGTAAATCATCAGCAGCAAAAGCAAAACGTCACATACGGGTTATATAAAGACGATGCCCCACGAAGCCTACGACTGCCTCGGTGGCCTAGCGTGTTATCCTGCCGCCCGGGGCGGGCCCATTGTGTTTGCCGCCCCAAGGAACCGGGCAAGAAGCAAAAATTTTTTTTTTGCGTCCCATTTTTCCAGCGATCTTTTTTTTTAGCTCCTAAGTGTATGTCCATGGCGCAGAAGTTAACATGTTAGATTTTATTTTACGCATTTTGCCGCACCCCTAAAAGTGTCGCCCGGGGCGCCTCAAACCCAAGGAATCGGCATACTACATTCTTCTCTAGTAGGAAAGTTTATTATTTATACAAAGTACGTAAAGGCAGATTTAAGCCGAAGGTATTCTCTATCAGTCAACGGTGGCGTAGAAATAAAATGTCTATTAATGATAAGTGCAATATTTTTTCGTATTTTTTGTAAGTGGACACTATCGACATCGAATTCAATTCAACCTCATGCAGTTTTTAAAGTAAACATCGAGAGTACAATACTATCTCATGACTGAATTATTTAATGTTGTTTTCCGTTTCGAGCTATTCTCTGTTTAAGAATATCCATGAACTTCCGTGACAGCTGAGTAAATAATACATTTATCATCGCAGTTCTCCTACAATTCTGATATAGATTCAAAGTAACGAACTAGTAAAGACATCGTAAAAAAAAGTTAGGTGTGTATTCTTTGTGAATTATCGCTCGCTTTAATGGTGAAGGAAAACATCGTGAGGAAACCTGCATATCTGAGAAGTTCTCTATAAGAATATCGAAGGTATGTGAAGTCTGCCAACCCGCACTAGGCCAGCGTGGTGGACTAAGGCCTAAACCCTATCAGTTGTAGAGGAGGCCCGTGCTCAGCTGTGGGCAGTATATAATATAGGACTGGTATGATATGGTATGGTAAAGACATCTGACATATTTTTTGCGCTCGCAACCCTGTTTTGGGAGGCGGTAATTACGGAAACTGGCGGCCGATTTGACTGGCACCCGGGCAGCTGGTGTCAGAACTTTTGAATTTATTAGCAATCCGGGTCAAACTGACCCGGCTTTGTTTACTTTGAACGACGCAGTTGATGTTTGATGGAGTGAAAACATCGTCAATCGAAATTGAAGAGCCGTACTGATGCGAATAATTTTCAGATTAGACTGTTGAAGCTTTTACATTGACTGTTGTTATGTTTTATCAATGTTGGTGTCATAGGAAGCTGATTTTGCACATAGGCTGTGAATTCGTCGAAGTTCTAAGTTTGATGGAACCTAGAGAGGTAGAGAAATTAAAATCAAGAAGTGTTCCGAAAACAGGTGTTCATTAAGAATTGGGAATGCTCAATATACCGATTCCTTCACCCCCAAAAACCATAGACAAAAACATGGCGAACTAAAGATGCACTTATAGTATCTTTAAAACCTCTTTCTGGTCAGTCCAATTTAAGTCTACGTTATAAGACCGTGATGGGTATTGTAAACACGTTTATCGGAAACAATAAATACACGGAGACAGTACGTTAAATCCGAATACATCAGAATGTACGATCCTGTTTCCACGCCAGATCCACTGCAAATATTTGCGTAGCGTTTGGTCCGCCAGAACGCTCGTTTCGTCTCCTACTACGCGTCTACGGTTCTCTGCAACTCATAAATATTAAATTTCGAATTCAGAACATAAACCGTTTTTTTTAATATTCACTCTTAATTCTCTCTTAAGTTTTAATATTTGATGAATCAGCTGTTCACTGTACATCTATTGCAGCTTTGCATAATATATATACAAATTAGAACATGAAAGATATTGAAAACAACTCAGTAAGTCCAATATTAGACGCTGAGAAAATCCTGCCAACTATTGCACCCCCTCGTGCGTGTTTTTTGAATCGAGAAACTCACACAACGTTTGGTTGCTTGATTAGGATTTCAATCATAAAACCTCACGGCTACATCCTATGTAGCAAAAATGAACATTTATTATTTTTACCGACTTTGATTAGTGTACTCTATCTGCAAATCGAAAAAGACAACTAAAACTGGCCATGTATTCTTCAATACTCAAAAACATTTTCTTGGTGTCAAAGTATTATTCGCGATTTTAAATTCGAACCTATTTTGGGATAATTATTTAGAAAGTTCGTCTTGTGACTTGCCATTTAAACCCAAAGGGCATTTTCGTGAAAAGATTCCTTTTCTAGGCCTTTTAAAGAAGTCATTGAACATAAGACTATAAATTCATGCCTGTACGTATTCCAGAACGATTCCAGAACGAATGCCTAGCGTTTTCCCAAGTAAATACAAGGGTCCACTGTACTATTTAGATGCTTCTATTTTGCCCAATCGTGTAGGTATATCTTACTTAGATTTATAATGTGCCCATAGTTTTGTAACAACTACACCACGCCTAAAAGATAGAGCGTGACCTACACATTGAAATAAATCTCAGTCTCATAGAACTTATTAGATATTTTTATATAAAAAAAATTACTTTGCCCTTATAAATTGAACCCGAGACAGTATCGGTTCATAGCCATAAACCAATAAGGCGATAGGGACAAAGTCTTATCATAAAAAAAAGAAAGTTTAACGCCACTCGACTGATAAGTTGGAGCTGCGCAGTTTGTTCGCTCGTAAAGATATAACTGTTGTGAGTTAGTTGTTAAAGTTTTTACAACTAGCAATAACGTCACGTCGTGCACAACTTTATCCAAAGTTGAATAACGTATGACTGTTTGTATCTCATACGTCGCTGGTAAATAGAGGTCAATAAATGTAACTAGCGATGGATTAAGCATTAATTTGTAATAGAGTAACTTTATTTTTTGGGACTCTTTATAGGTTTTTTTTTTATGGCTTTGAATGACGAGACGAGCATGCCGTTCGCCTGATGATAAGCGATATGACCACCCATAAACAGTAGCAACACCATCCAGCACCTTGACTTACAAATTACTGTATGGCATTCCACTGCGCTCGTCATCCTGAGACATAAGATGTTAAGTCTCACTATGTTCTGTAGTTACACTTGCTACAATGTCCTTCAAACCGAAACACAACAGTGCATGCGCACTGCTGCTTGGCGATAGAAATAGACATTGTGGTGGTATCCACCCAGACGGACTCTTACATATGAGAGACCTACCACCAGTTAACCAGTTTAGTTGGTATCTAAGAAATCCATTTCGATAACTAGCTGGGACGCGTAATCCTTCGTCTTAACTGCATAAATCTGAAACAATTCGCAGTCTAACTTGAATTCACTTAGATCACATTATCCGTTGCAGTGCACAAAGCTACTCACAATCACCTTTTAATACATCATGCAAGATTCCCTAAAATCTAAATATCTAGTACACAATAACCCATATCTTCAAAGTACAAAAAATATTCATAAAATAGAAGGAAGACTTTACGCTACACAAAACACGACTTAAATTCGAACACAAACTTATTTGCTGTAAAAAGTCGATAACCGCACGGTTTACAAGCATAACAGGAATATTTCCCCACACCCGTTCAGCGGTTAAGTGGGGTGTAAGTAGGCTTCGAGCTCAAGAGCCTCAAAAATCACCTTTAAGACGAGATGAAATCATGCTAAGCCCTTGCCCTACTCGTGGATTCGTTTTGGCAATCATAAAGTTCTCATCAAGTAAGATTTCGGCTTCACCCTTTAGTATTCAAGAGTGTTTACTGGGTCTTATGGGCGATGATTTTATAATATGAGCGTGATGAAATGAAACAAAAGAAATGATGGGAGTTTGCTATGTGAATTTAAAAGTTGTTTAATCTCCTTCTTCTTGGTCGCATACAGCATACTCCATCACCGACTATGTCGTGTTCCTGATTGGCCTTCGTGTCTGTATGTGTTTTATCTTCCAATTTTTTTCAATTTATCTAGTTGTTTAATATACAATTTTAAAATAGGTAAAGCAACAAAATGCCATAAATCAGAGCAAATTACATTTACGTGTTATTTCAAGATTTATTCAAACACGTAAAGTTAAATCCTAATGTCTTTTGTCAATCAAGCAGCGTACATGTTTTTGATGAAACTTTGCATGGGGGAAGTTTAGATGCTAAGTTAACATTTAGTTATCTAACGTCCAATAGAAGCCGCTGCGCTTCTACATACAATCTATTCCTGCCTGCACATGTATGTGTTTTAATAGCCTTGAGAACTAATGTATATTTTTTCTTGTTTTCTATTTTTCCGTAACCCCAAGCTCATTAATGTTTGATGTACCTACTACACTTAGCGCTTGTTTGTTGATATATATTATACTAATACTAATCTATACTAATATTATAAAGAGGAAAGATTTGATTGTTTGTTTGTTTGCATTGAATAGGCTCCGAAACTACTGGACCGATTTGAAAAACCTTTCACCAATATAAAGCTACATTATCAGCGAGTAACATAGGCTACTTTTTATCCCGGGGAAATAAAAGCGGGACTTTTATCCCGGAAAAACTTATTCACGCGGGCGGAGCCGCGAGCAGACTGTTGTGTATTTAGTGGGTAAGCAAATAAATCAGTCTGCATTGAGCCGTCGTATTTTACTGACGTATCCCGAGACATATCACTGGCGACGAGGATTACAATACCAACGCGTGAGAAAAAATAATTAAAATGCCTATTGGACGCTTAGAACCTTATAATTTAGTAAATAACAATTGGGACGCTTACATTCGACGAGTGAATCAATTTATTGCCTTAAATAAAATAGAGGACAAATTAAAAGTGGCAACGTTGGTGACCGTGGTAGGCGCGGAGTGTTACGATTTAATGTGTGATTTGTGCGCGCCGACCACTCCGGAATCAAAATCTTACGATGAATTAGTGACGTTAGTAAAAGAACACTTGGAACCGGACAGGTCGGAAATAGCTGAGAGACATATTTTTCGACAAAGAGTACAGCAGCAAGGTGAAAATATACGCGACTACCTCCACGCACTAAAACATTTAGCAAAAACTTGCAATTTCGGCGCTTGTTTGGAAGTGTGTTTGCGAGACCAATTTGTTTCGGGGTTAATCAACGAAGATATGAGATCGAGACTCTTCGCAGAACGAGGTATAGACTACAAGCGTGCTGTGGAACTGGCGTTGGCGTTGGAAGCGGCGGAGCGGCATGCGGCTACGGCATGTGCTTCGGCCAGCTCGGCGAGCGCACGGCTAAGCACGGCGGCGCAGCGGGACGACGACGGCTTGCATCGGATCAGCGCGGGCGCAGGCGGCGGCGACGCAGGCAGCGGCGGCGCCGGGCGCGGTGGCGGTGGCGCCAGCTACAGTCGCGCGCAGCGGGTATGCTCACGATGTGGCAAAGCGGGCCATTCAGATGGCAAGTGTCGGTTTAAACAATATAATTGTGATTCATGTGGTGAAAAAGGCCATTTAAAAGCCGTGTGTAAGAAAAACAAATCTTCAAAAAAACATAAAGGTCAGTTTTTCATAAATGATTCAGATACGGATAGCGACAATTGTAACTTTTATAATTTAGTAGTTAAAAATGAGGGTGACAAGCCATATTATGCAAACTTAGTTATCGAAAATATAAAATGTAAATTTGAGATTGATACGGGAAGTAAAATTTCTGTTATTTCAAAACGTTATTATGATAATCACTTTTCAAATATGCCTATAGAAAGGAAAATGTTAACCTTAAAATCGTACACGGGTGACGTCATCGAAACTGTCGGTTACATTATAGTGAATGTTAAGTACGGGCAACATCATGCGCCGTTAAAATTGTATATTATTGAGAATGGTGGGCCCCCATTAATGGGTCGCACTTGGTTAAAAAATTTAAACCTAGCAATTGGTGAATGCTATAATTTAATTGATGACGATTCGGTAGCGACATCTTTACGGGACGAGTTTCCCGAAGTTTTTACGGAAGGTTTGGGTACATTTAAAACTGAATTTCGTCTTCATTTAAAAGATAATACCCCAATATTTATAAAAGCGAGGCCTTTACCTTTGGCTTTACGTCAGCCTGTGGAGCAGGAGCTCAATCGGTTGCAACGGGAGGGGGTTATTTATAAAGTGGAACGCTCAGACTATGGCACTCCCATAGTACCGGTAGTTAAGGCAAATGGTAATATTAGATTATGCGGTGATTATAAAGTAACTATTAACCCCCTATTAAAAGATTACCATTACCCGCTGCCACGGATTGAGGATTTGTTCGCCATCCTAGGGGGTGGTGAGCAATACACTAAATTGGATTTATCCAACGCTTTCCAACAATGTGTTTTACATAAGGACTCCCAGTCGATGACGGCGATCACCACTCACGTGGGTACTTTCGTGTATAGAAGGGTACCATTCGGTATCAAGTGCATACCAGAAAACTTCCAAAAAATTATGGAAGAAACGTTGAGTGGATTGCCGTCAACGGCAGTTTTTGCCGACGATATTTGTATCACGGGCAAAGACAAGGTTACACATTTGGCTAATGTGAGGGCGGTGTTACAAAGGCTGGAGTTAAATGGATTACGAATAAATTTTTCAAAGTGTCAATTTTTTAAAAACAGTGTTACATACTTAGGCTATAAAATTGATAAGTTCGGGTTACATACGGATAAAAATAAAATAAACGCCATTGTACCAGCGCCCGTACCTACAAACGTAACACAACTTAAAAGTTTTATTGGACTTGTAAATTTTTACTCTAAATTCTGTATTAATATGAGCATTATTTTAAAGCCACTTTATGACTTACTAAAGAAAGGTGTCAGTTGGGAATGGACGGGTGCATGTGATAAGGCTTTCACTAAGGTAAAGAATGTTTTGAGCAATGCTCCTGTTTTAGCTCATTATGATCCAGCCCTACCTTTGATACTATCAGTAGACAGCAGCGCGTACGGTTTGGGAGCGGTTTTAACGCAGCGGTACGCAGACGGCTGCGAGCGACCGGTGAGTTGCGCTTCTAGAACGCTCAACTCGGCCGAAATGAATTACTCGCAACTTGATAAAGAGGCATTAGCAATTGTATATGGGGTGAGTAAACATCACCAATATTTATATGGCAGGCATTTTGTACTGCGCAGCGATCATCGTCCCCTGAGTTATATTTTTGGAAAAAATAAAGGGATTCCGGTAACTGCCGCCAGTCGCCTACAACGTTATGCAGTTAAATTGGCAGCTTATAATTTTGATATAGAATTTGTAAGCTCGTCAAAAAATTGCTTTGCAGATGCTCTTTCTCGCCTTCCTCTAGAGTCTCCTCAGAGCCGACTTAGTGGTAATGACAGAGAATGTAGTTATTTAAATTATGCACAAGACAACTTCCCAATCAGTTTTAACGAAATTAGAACTGAAACCAGAAAAGATCCTTTACTTAGTAAAATATATGGTTATATAATGTACGGTTGGCCTTCTAATAACGTGTATAACAAAGTAGAAAAGATGTATTATGATAAAAGAGATAATATGCATATTGAGCAGGGTTGTGTTGTATGGGGTTATCGAATGGTAGCCCCAAAATCCCTTAGAGAAACAGTTCTAAAAGAAATTCATGACGGCCATCCAGGAATTGTTAAAATGAAGCAGGTCGCGCGAAATTATGTGTGGTGGGATAACATAGATGTAGACATAGAACATGCAGCACGGGAGTGCGCCGCCTGCAGGGAGTTGCGCCCTGCGCCCCCCGCCGCACCGTTGCACTCTTGGCCCTGGCCAGCTGAGCCGTGGTCGCGTCTACATCTAGACTTTCTCGGCCCTTTTAATAACGCGTACTATTTAGTCACTATCGATGCTCATTCCAAGTGGATTGAGGTTGAGATACTAAGTTCAACTTCAGCAGCTTTAGTTATTGACTGCTTGAGACGGTTATTTGCTCGTTTCGGATTACCGAAACGCCTAGTCAGTGACAACGGTCCTCCCTTCTCATCGTCGGAATTTGCTCAATACTTGGAACGGAATGGTATTAAACATTCGTTAATACCTCCATACCACCCCGCTAGCAACGGAGCTGCAGAAAATGCAGTGCGATCAGTGAAACGGGTACTTAAAAAGGCACAATTCGCTAAAGAGGATTTAAATACCGCTTTAAGCAGATTTTTGTTTACATATAGAAACACAGAACAAAGTGCGACAGGACGAGAACCGGCAGTTGCTCTGCTGGGCAGAAGACTGCGCGGACGTCTTGATCTGCTGATGCCCGACACTGGGGAGCGCGTACGCAGTAAGCAACTGCGACGCGAACACAGCGATGTTGGCCGCCCGCTGCGGGTGTTTGCACGCGACGAACCGATCATGTTACGCGACTACAGTCGTAGTTCCGCTCGTAAGTGGACTGAAGGCATTGTGTCTGACCGTCTAGGACCGGTTTCGTATACGGTCAAATCCAAAGACGGGCAAATATATAAACGACATATTGATCAATTACAAAGTCGTAAATCGCGTCTTTCCTTAAGTAGGGCAATTAATGTAGAATCATTGGACCAAAATAAGGACATGACTGAGGATAATAGCTCGACAGAGTGTCCTGTTATGAGATCTGACGCGGAAGTCTATAACGACTGCTTGGATACTGTGCGAGAGGGGGTGGGAGATGCATCACAGTTATCGCCTCCAAAAGCACCGCCGTCCATTCCATCACCTGTTCATAACTCTCGAATTCGCAGAAAAGCCGCCATTCAATGTCAAGAGTTATTAAAAAAGAAACATTATAAGTAATATTTATTGCTCATAATGATAGAATAAGTTAATATTATGTAACCTTACTGATCTCTCCCAGATATAATAATTGTTTATAGTGTAGACATATTGTACCTATTGTGTTAAAGTTTAATATATATTAGTTATGATGTAGCGAAAAACAAAGTAGCTGTAGTTTGTCTGTGTTTGAGTTCTAAAGAATATGTTCAAGTTTTGTTATCAAATTATTGTTTCAACATTGCACATTATGTAATACTACTTTCCGGTTATTTTATGCTCTAAGAACTGATATTATAATTTGTTATAATTTAGGAGGGAAAAGTGTTGTGTATTTAGTGGGTAAGCAAATAAATCAGTCTGCATTGAGCCGTCGTATTTTACTGACGTATCCCGAGACATATCACTACTAGACTACTAGACGACTAGCTACTTAATAAAAATATGAAAAACTAAGTGTTGCTCGCGGCGTCGCCCGCGTGAATAGCCTTTCCCGCTACAAAAGTCCCTAAAACATAGTACGACGCCAGCGCAATCTACTTAAAGAATCAGATAAATTATCCATTATTTACTATGGAAGCAAATTATCGGGATAAAAGTAGCCTTTATGTTAATCCAGGACACAATCTACCCGCGTGCCAAATTTCATCCAAATCCGTTTAGTTGTTTCTACGTTTACTTTAACAAACATAAAACATTTTTCACAAACTTTCGCATTTATAATATTAGTAAGAAGTAAGATGTAATCTTGTACTCGCGATTCTAGACGAGTTTAATTCCCTTCGCAGAATTGTCCCACTGTGCAATTACCAAAATGAATAGTATCACGTTATGTGTTAAACCAGTGCCCAGCCTCCTTATTCTCTATGACACATGTTATTTTCACCTCTCGTAACAAGCGCGTAACGTAACTCGTCGCGTTTATCACTATGGAAATTGGCATACGGTAATTAGTGTTAAATGGTATTTAACACTAATTACACAAAGTTAACGTGACGCGGCCGCGTTACGAGTTAACACTGTCAGCTATACTAATAATATAAAGCTGAAGAGTTTATTTTTTTGTTTGTTTGAACGCGCTAATCTCAGGAACTACTGGACCAATTAAAAAAAATCTTTCACTAATAGGAAGCTACATTACTCTTGAGTGCTATAGGCTACTTTTTATCCCGGAAAAACTTTTCCACGCCGGCGGAGCCACGCACAAAAGCTAGTAGAGAATAAGGGGGCTGTTTATCAAACATATATTTCCTCGGGATAAAAACTAGCCTATGTTACTCGCTGATAATGTAGCTTTATATTGGTGAAAGAATTTTTAAAATCGGTCCAGTAGTTTCGGAGCCTATTCAATACAAACAAACAAACACATCTTTCCTCTTTATAATATTAGTATAGATTACAAATCTACAAGCTCACAAGTTACATGTTAAAGATGTTTTTTACAAGTTCTTGTACATTATGTTTATGAAATATTTTTACAAGACTTGTAGATTGTCTCAACTTGTGGTGGCGGCGTAGTTGTATTACGGTACGAATGAAATGCTGAGGTCTCGAGTTCGATCCCCGGGTCGGGCAAAGTGATACAGTGTAATTCTATTCAGTATTAGCCCGGAGTCTGGAATTTGTCCCGATATGGCGATAGGCTGGCCCTCTATCATATCATGGGACGGAGTATGCACGGTGAAAAGTGGGTGCCTAGTGCACCCACTTTGCGCCTCTGCCTATCCCTTCGGGGATAAAAGGCGAGAGTGTGTATATATGTATCAATTTGTATTTAAAGGAGATTTCCGATTTTTGAATGGGTACCTCAAAATCTAGCCAGGCTCAAACTTTAGGGATATTAAATGGGCAAAATATGGATTTTGGATCCATTAAAAAACTATTTATAACTAACTTTTTTAAACAAAATAAAATTACATAAATCTCAAAATCGGAGGTCTTGAAAATTAAACGATTTATTGTAAAAGGCTAGTTTTTAGGAGTTATATCCAAATATATATAAACTGTCTTGGTTAGAATTTTAGGCCTCTTTTTGGACAAGTCCTTTACAAGACATTTTTTATATTTGATCAATTTAAAAAAAATCTGTCGTACTATATTGCCTCTTTGTTTCAATAATGTGTTTAAAGCCCAAGAAATAGTCAAAGGTTTAATATGGAATCTTGTTGGTAAGATAGAAATTACGGTACAATAGCCATTGCAATAACTAGCCAAGGGAATTTAATTTTTTCTTATAGGTAGTTTGATTTTGTGTGTTAAAAATGTACCAACTAAATGTACTACCTACAAGATGGCAGAAACTCATCGAAACAAAATTACATGGTAAATAAACTTTGAAAAAAGAATCTTGAACTTTCATATAAAATGCGAAGAAACTTTTTCCCCAACCTAATATTTTTTACATACAAACGTGTTCAAAAAGTTTTATTTTAACCAGAAAAGCATTTTAAAAGCGCAATTTATTGTAATGATTTCATATTAAAAAGAAATACTGTGATTTCCAAGCTCAAACATAGAGCTAAATACTATAAACTATGCCAACGTAATTCTGCCGAAAATAAGATACAAAGCAAATACCGCAGTTTGTAAAGATTTTGGACACTCCGAAATTCCACTTGAATCTTATTATGTAGGCAAACGAGGTTTGGGTGGCCAGACGAAGGGATTAAATTAATCGCACTATAGTTTAATATACCCAGAAATTACAACGGCAAGTAAAGCAAAAAGTATGTACAGTCAGCCACATATGTAGTGAACAAATTCAAAACTTAACAACACAAAAATAAAATAAGGATTTACTTTACTTCCCACAAAGAAAAAATTTCAGCGCTCGTCTGTGATTGTTGTGTCTCAATAACAAGTTCCAATTAAATTTTGCGCGTATAGGCGATTTGAAATTTTGAATATCATGTTCAGCTACTTATGTGGCTGACTGTACAAAAATGATAATTTTAGATCAAAATATTATAGTGAGGTTAAGTTTGTAAGTTTGTATTCTCTGCAACTCATGTAATAATAAAAGAAATATTATACTATATAGGACAAAGCTATCCAATACTCCTGAGTAAACACGTTTAAAAAATATTGCCATTTGATGCCTCCTATTACTTCATTACTAAAATAGGCTTTTACGCAAACAAAGCGTTTTTTCTGGCAAATAATAAAAATCTTCACATCTGATAATGATATTGCATTAGTATAACGATCTGGGTATAAAAATTTGAATAGGGAGAAAATGAGGCCTATTAAGGTAAACGGCCGCATATCGTCTCCCCTCTTCCCCCACGTGGGGTTCGCGAAACGTATTTTAGCTGTACTACGGTGATATTTGGGACTATGGCTTTTTTACATAAAACATTATCAAACGGTTGATACGTATCACGAATGTAAAGTTCGCAAAATTTGGATTCCGTGAACATTTTCCATTCCCCAATGTATAATTGTCATTTTTTTATAATTCGTTTTAAATTCTATTTGTAGATTGCTGTTACCATACGCCCGTTAAATTACGCAGTAATGATATATTTACAGCTTTCCATTGGTCGCGAGAAACAAGAAAAATATACTCATTTCGATGTTTTTCAGCAAAATCCTAAGAACAATAAAGAACAACATTGTTTCAACACCTGACAACCCTAAACAAGTGTGACGTAATGCGAAAACTTGCAGCCAGAAATATGAAAATTAAATTTTCATAGCCACTTGTGCGTCCACGTATTTGACCGTAAAGTTGCAGGGTTCCAGTCCGGGGCACAACTTGCCGCAAACCGCGAACAACGAATTATAATTCTTAACATATTACATGTGCATTCGTAAGTTTGATATGTATACAGTCAATCGCTTTTAAATTAAAAGAACTTGAAATGGAATAGTCATAACCTGCAGTAAGGGACGGATTTTATAATATTGTAAGCAATCCGTATACGGAACAAAAATTTCGTCTATCCACTTAGCTAGTTTAACTTGCCAGATTCTTACATGTCTATCCACTTAGCTAGTTTAACTTGCCAGATTCTTACATGTAAGTTAATAAAATGAATTAACTTGTTGAAAGTGGTCCTCAACATATCAATACTCCTGTAAAGTTTTAATTATTTTGATTCCATGTGAATCT
The DNA here is from genome assembly GCA_947568825.1 of Sphinx pinastri. Classification (NCBI taxonomy): domain Eukaryota; kingdom Metazoa; phylum Arthropoda; class Insecta; order Lepidoptera; family Sphingidae; genus Sphinx; species Sphinx pinastri. Next base: position 4,013,466 of record OX387617.1, read on the forward strand.
ATACTTATAAATGCGAATGTAACTCTCTGTCTGTCTGTTCAGCTTTCACGGCTTAACCACTGAACCGATTTCGATAAAATTTGACATAGAGATAGTATTGACACCCTGCGAAGGACATACGCTACTTTTTACCTTGGAAAAATATATAGTGGGACTTTCTTTGGGAACTGGGATTCCGGAAAAAAATTCACGCGTGCAAAGCCGCGAAAAAAAGCTAGTGTACAATATACCGCCCAAAGTTTCCCATTTAAACTCGCTACGTAAACTCTTGCACGCCCTGTCAGGTGTCAAAAGGCAAAAAAGCCGTGTACATAAGCCGTGTAAATAACATATAAAGTGTGTTGATTCAATCCATTTGTGTCGCAGTAAATTTGTTTAATTGCGAGTGGTAATGTACTAGGCAACTATATGTTTTATGTTGTGCGTAGAACTTTATGATGCGTGTAGATTTGTTGCGGGCAATTTAGTTAATAATTGTACTTCTACATAATATAATAATAATACCAGCCCTGTATTATATACTGTCCCACTGCTAGGCACGGGCCTCCTCTACAACTGAGAGTGCTTTAGGCCTTAGTTCACCACGGTGGCCTAGTGCGGGTTGGCAAATTTCACATACCTTCGAAATTCTTATAGAGAACTTCTCAGGTATGCAGTTTTCCTCAAGCTGTTTTCCTTGACCGTTAAAGCAAAGCAATAATTCACAAAGAATTCACACATAACTTTAGAAAAGTCAGAGGTGCGTGGCCTTGGGTTTTGAAACCTGCGGACATTCATCAGGGCAATCCGTTCCACTCCCAACTGGGCTATCGCGCCAACATAATAAACTCTGCATATCGTATGTGCAAGAGAACATAATGAGGTGGTATGGACATATCAAAAGATCACGTGATTACGTTGGCAACCTGGAAGAGAAAGGTGAATGCTAACACCACAATCATATGGAAGGAATAGTGGAAGAGAGATATATCGTATCTATAATTTATTTCCTTTTATAGTGGTCTGTATCTAAATATATACAAATAACAAAAGTATGTTAAGCAAATGACCGCTACAAATCCTTTATTCACCTCTAACCACCTCTGTATACATAATATATGAATAGCCGTCGCGTCGTCCTAACATACTTCATACTTTTCTTGAAACTGAGTAGAATATCTGTCAATAGGGATGTCACAAATAGTTAGAAAAAGTATATTACCGCTCGTCTTGAAACAAATATCGGATAAAATGTATTCGTACCCTTGTTTTGGAGGCAAGCGCCCGCATTTCGCCCGCCGCTGGCCAAACGCAATACCTAAATGCCTAGGCTAGTAATCAGGGTTGTCAGGTCAAGATTTTTAATTTTCTGCATGTTTTTTCAAATAATTATGTAAGTGCGCTATTATGGCTCTAATCGAGCCCAGACTTTAGAGTTTAGACCATACATCTATAAGTATAGTATTTAAATTCAAATTATCGTAGTCGTATCGCATTCAGTATGCATTAAGTATTTAATAGACGATACCATACGTCAAAAAAGAAACGTGCTGCCATTTTCCATACATTTTGACACATGCTTGTCTATGGTTAGACGATTTACTATTCGAAGTTTACACGCAAGCAATGTTCACTATGTCGTAGGCATTTTATTTCCAAATACGTTCACCGGAGCGCTGATGAAATTTCCATACAAAAATTTACTAAATTAAAACTATTGCAATTTAAATGAATGCTACGATAACGCATACATTCGTGCTAGAGGTACAGGTCGAGCGTACCATTTTGTTTAGTCTTCCTTTTTTATTTCCGGATCCGCAATTTCCACACTGAATATTATGGTAAGTAATCTGAACCCCGAAACTAAAATAACCAATAAAAGACCACGTCTCTCGATTGTCGCTAGCATTATACCAGGAAACGCTATTTTTGCCTGCCTGTTAGTTCCAGAATCCATATATAGGGAGCGTGCACGAACTAAAGGGGGCAGCACAAAATCGACACAAGAGCCACAGGTGGATAAAAAAAGAAACTAGCTCTAGCACAATAATTTGTTTATATATTTTTTTAATATGACAAAAATGATAAAATATGTGTTCCGGCCGAATTGTATTTATACCCAACGTGTCCAGAATATGCTTTTTTTTAGAGGGGAGCTAGTTATTTTAGCAAAATTAGGAGGTTATGTTCCCTTAATTACAGATTTTTTTGTATTGAATATTATCTTCAAATCATATTTATTTTTATAAATTACGTAGCGAAACATTTCTAAACGCTTTTGGAACTCATAATTATGTATGTTTTATATAGCTTTTATTATTTTTATCGATTTTCACATAACCATGGAATATAAGTACTTAGGTACTATTCTTGGGAACATTATATAATTTCACACCATTTGATTTGTATATTTTTACGTTTTGGAGCATCCAGATACACATTACGAACATATCAAATGTTATTTTTCAACCTTTTAATGAATATTGTAAGTCAACGTCAAGTATCGATGGGCTGAAAATGAGTCAGAACGCGCCACTAGATGGCAGTGCATACGACGTGCACGTTCCCTATAGAAAAATATCACAGTAAAAGAAAAAACTCGAGCAGAGTCGTGAGTGAAAACTAGTCTGACCTTTAATTAGTTGATACAAGGTATATCAAAGCCAACCCTACGGGTAACCGAGACGTCTGCCCGCCCCAGACGACCTCGCTACAACCCCAGCCGGCTTGATTTGAATTTATTTTAGACTAGTGATTGGATGCGGCTTGGACCCTAAGTGCAGTGATACACTGCGACATATGCATCGGTATTTATTATTGGTTTGTATTAGAAACGAATAAGATTGGTATGATTCAAATTTTGTGTAAACTAAATGATACCACTTTGTTTTACATTGAACTTTGTAGATATACAGTAATATGGTCAATAGTATTATAAATTGTTTAAACTTTTATAAGAGACTAGCTTGCCCCCTTCAACCATATCCCCACCTCACCTTGTACGTGAAACCACAACTGGCTCATTTTAAATACCAAACGCACAAACAAACAAACCACAAGGCAATGCCATATAAAAATCCTCATAATTATAAATGTGACACACGGACCACCTTTTACTATTGTATTATAAATGCAAATTTGATAAATTTAAATGATAAATCATTAAAGAATATCTCGATCTCATTTATAGTCCGCGCAATCTCCTTCAAATATAAATTGCCATTCTTATTGTTACGATTTTTTGGCCGCAATCTGTTTGAGTAATGTTATCTTTTGTACTAAATGGTTATTTACTTCTAAAGTGGATAATAATAAATCGGGAACAGATGTTCACATTACTATCTTTGTTTTTATAGAATAACTAATAAAGAATAACACAATCTGGTGTCCCACAGCGATCTCACTTAGGCCCCGTACTATTTCTAATATTTATTAATGACATCACGCTTACTATAAAACACAGTAAAATATATCTTTGCCGATGATATGAAAATTTATAAATCATTTAACGACCACAACGATGCGAGTATCTTACAGACAGACCTAAACGCCCTCACATCCTGGTGCCATAGGAACGATATGTCACTCAATGTCAGTAAATGTTTCCATATCAGTTACACCCGAAAAAAGAAACGACATGATACTAGGTATAAGTTAAGCGGGGACCATCTCCAGCATGTAAATAAGATCCGTGAACTCGGTATATATATGGACAGCAAACTTAATTTATCTCGCATATTAACAAAATAGTCGCTAAGTCGGCGCAGATGTTAGGATTCATAACAAGGAACAGCAAGGGCTTCAAACCTCAAACTCAAATTATATTTTACAACACTTTAGTTCGCAGTCACCTAGAATACGCTGCCGTAATTTGGAGCCCCTTCTACAGCGTACACTCGCAACGTGTGTATATAGAGAGTGTTCACTAGACATCTGGCTTTTCTCACTCATGGTTTTCCCATAGATGTCCATATAATCTTCGGTTAATTAAATTTAAAATGATTTCCCTGATTAAACGTCGCAAGCTCCATAACATGTGCCAGCTTCATAAGATTTTAAACGGCAAAGCTAATTGTAACCATATACTCGAACGTTTTAGCCTTTCAGTTCCACGAAATCATCCATGAACGCCAACCCGTAACATCCTGCATACTCCATTTTCTAAAACTAACGTAGGTCTACAATCACCCTGTACAAGAATTTGCAATCAGTATAATCAGTTTTTAAAGGATTGTAAAGAATTAGACGTTTTCCATGACTGTTAACCCGTCTTCAAACACAAGCTATACGTACAAGATAAGGCAAAAGTCCGCCTGTACTTTACATTTGTACAAAGTGTTAATAAATAAATAAATAAAAGATACGTAAATTGTTTTTATAAGCCCCACACACGGTACATTTCATCTTGTTTTTTTTTAACAGTCATAGAAGTTATGCTTTTGTTTATCAATATTTCATCTAGTTATGACCGGGTTTTTTCAACTGTTGTTAGGGTAATCATCGGTGTTATTAGGCTGGACGCGCTCGCAGAGCTTCTAGTGTTCCAGGTGCTGCGAGCGCGTCCAGCTTAATAAGACCCTGACAAAAATATAACTACAGTTGAAAAAACGGGGCCTAAATGTTTATTTTATTTTATTCACAAAACCAACAGCTTTACTATAAATAACTAAATTATAGACTAACTTAACTTAACAGGAGCCAATTATAGGTTTCACTAAGATATTAATACATAATAAATTGTCGGAGGGATACAATACATTAAATAGGTTCACAAGATGAGGTAAGTTCATAAAATAGGTTTACAAGATGAGGTAAGTTCCCAATATAGAAAAAGTCTATGTAAAAGTTGCAATATGAATTTGCGTGTATGTACAATGTTTCTGTAATTATATATGTGTGTGTGTGTGCGAGTGTGTGCGTTTGTGAATGTGGGCGTGTGTGAAAGAGAGAGAGCTGCTATATTGTGCAAGATTATAACTATTAACATTAAGTATAGCATTACTGTTTTGATGTTCAATTTATATATTAATTCGCTGAGTACTGTGGCTAATGTTACGTACGCCGTACTTGTTGAACTTATCAGTGACTATATTACTATATTAATTCCAATGTAATTACCTAGAATGTTATAATATGTACAACGTGGCAATGCTAATAAATAAATAAATAACTAGTGATGTTCGCAGTTACGGCCGCGTGAATAAGTGTTTCCGAAATAAAAATGTTTTCCCAGGATAAAAAGTAGCCTATAGCACTCAGGAGTAATGTAGCCTCCTATTAGTGAAAGAATTTTCAACATCGGTTCAATAGTTCCTGAGATTAGCGCGTTAAACCAAACAAAGAAACTCTTCAGCTTTATAATATTAGTATAGATTTAATTATATACTTAAAGGCTGTTTCACAACTTCTGATTAAATGCTACCCATCACATAAATGTATGACCCGACCAAATACAAAATACACATTAATCTATGTTCCCAAACTCAAATAAATGGTACCTAATAAAATTTAATAAATAATCACAATCTAAGTACTACGATAACACACACACTCTCACGCCTTGTATTCCTGAAGGGGTAGGCAGAGGCGCAACTAGTGCACCCACTATTCGCCGTGCGTATTCCGTCCCATGATGTGATAGGGGGCGAGCCTACATACTATGTAATCTAGAAACATTGCGCTGAACATGGTGTTTTGCTTTTAAGGACATTGTTGCAAAACACATCAGTGTTCATTATGAAACTTGTCGTCTTATGCTTGTCTCAAAGTGATAAGCGCAGTACACTTACAGCGACTTGGAGGACTTTGTACTTAGCTAAGAATATGGTGTGGCTAATATTTAAGCGTATTTACTAACAAAAAAGTATTATTCTCAATTTAAAACCGATTTATTAGAGATCGAAAGAAAGGAAAACATTTATTATTCAAAATAACATTCATTTTACAATTCAGATTAATACTAAATTGAATGGTAGAAAGTTTCCTTTTTTCTGGGTTATCCGCGGTACCTCAATCGATAAGTGTTGGGCACCTCGAAATTTCTCAGGTAACCCGGTTTCAAGCCTCTAGGGAGCTATATTAAACACGCATTTTTACCATCCCTATACATTTTCTTAGATTAGATGTGATACGAACTAACTCTACATTTATAGGTAATAGTACTGAATTATGTACATCTAGGCAATTTCATACATTTGATACCTATGCTGTATAAATAAACCCGAGCTGTATGCCCTCATTACGTACAGAATAACATTATCCTTGCATATTACTTTTTTAACTTGTTTACTCAATCCAAAGCGAATAAATGGGCAACCAAAGATATAGAACGCACCTAATATAAAGCTTTTTCTTGCGTTCCTGTACGTACATAGACACTCACGCCTCTTATCCCCGAAGGGTTAGGTAGAGGCGCAACTAGTGCACCCACTACACTTTTCGCCGTGCGTATTCCGTATAATCTGATGAAGGTGGAGCCTATCGCCATATCGGGCACAAATTCCAGACACCAGCCCGGTACTGAAAAGTTTTCTACTCAGTGTCTGCCCGGTGTGACTTTGCCCGACCCGGGATTCGAACCCGAGACTTCAGAGCAGAGGCCGTAACCAAGATGCCTTTTTACAATTGTTAACGATAATAGAAAAAAAAATGGTAATGACATATCCTTGCGATAGAATTATCGATGTCATTCTCATACATATCATAGCGATAAACTTTGATAAACGATTATAGAAAGGCGTCTTAGATGTGGCCTCAGAAGTTATACCGCGCACGCATTACAATTACCCCAATGACACAGTAAATAATAACTGTAAATAATAGTTATTAATAATTATTATTATTTACAGTTATAAAAAGCAATGAGAGGTGTCAAGGCACACCCGGATGGAACGAAGTTCCTTTCGATTAATTAGTGAAGGAATTGTAATAAAATTTTATTTATATAACAGAGTGTGTATATATATAAATATATAAATATTTTCCTATTCCCGTTCCAATACATAAGTTTCTAGAGAAAAAAACAAATAAATACGTGTGGCACTCGGAGACTACCGCGGTAAAGCTATTGCATAGCATTTTTATCACAAATTTTGATTGACTAAACACAAATTCGATCTTACGCTTACCACATAAAGTAGATTTTTAAACGCGAGCAAAGCACGTTTAGTCTTGTTATTGATAAATGTCAGTAACCAAAGTAGAATAAATCAACAAAATTTGAAAAAAGAATGTTACGTTCGATTCTTTTGTACTCGTGCCGTGCCAACGTTGGGGAAATAGCTTCTACGCAATGTATTTAAGGTTCATTTTAGATTAGTAAGAAATGGTTTTAATGACTTTAATAAATAAAATAAATAAAAATATACTCGTTTCAAGAATTATAGCTTCTACGCATTGTATTTAAGGTTCATATTAGTAAGATAATAGCAAAAAGTGTCGTGACAACTTTCCGTCCAGCCCCCTTTCACAACGCGCAATAAGGAACTTCGTTCCAATAATTTAATTATAAATATTTTGTTATACAATAAATAACGAACTGAGTAAATCTCTCGCCATATAGTAAGCGCTACGCCGCGCCCGCCCAAACAGTATCAACGAGACAAAGGACTATGAATATCAAAGTACTGCATGCAAGTGGCACCGCCCTGCTCTCTTTACCCACGCATTAGAAAGATGTTAAATCGTATAATAATTATTTGCGTATTATTTTATGCAATAGCTATTATAAAATAAAATAAAATAATGCATCTATCAGATCTGAATAAATATATTTCCCTCACATAATTCTCCCATCTGCTGTCTAAATAAAAAATGAAATATTACTTTCCAAACAAACAAATCCACTCACCGATCCTGAACAGATATTAAACGATATCTTAAGTTCGGTACATAAACTAGAAATCCACTCGGATTCACCGTCCGTTTTCATTGAAAACTTTTTAAACTGAGCAGTTAAGCGCAACAGAGCGATTCGCTCGCAGGACCGTGGAACGTATTCGCTCATGCGACTGCCTTCACACTCAAAGCTAACACTTTTATATTTTATTGTTTGTGGATTGCTTTTGGACAAATGTGGGTTGTTTCTATTGCATTGCCATTTACCACGTCACCGTTTTTAGTGGCTAGGTTAGTTTGGGTTTAGGAAATGTTTTTGATAAATTATCTTGGTTTTCAGAAAGTACAAGTGAGCGATAGCCTAGTTGGGAATGGAACGGTCTGCCGAGCCAATATCCGGAGGTTCAAAACCCAAGGCACACACCTCTGACTTTTCGAAGTTAAGTGTGTATTGTTTATCAATTATCGTTCGCTTTAACGGTGAAGGAAACATCGTGAGGAAACCTGCATACCTGAGAAGTTCTCTATAAGATTTTCGAAGATATGTGAAGTCTGCCAACCCGCACTAGGCCAGCGTGGTGGACTAAGGCCTAACCCCTCTCAGTAGTAGAGGAGACCCGTGCTCAGCAGTGGGCAGTATATAATACAGGGCTGATTGCATTTCAGAAAGTACAAGTTGTTACATTTTACAGCCTATGTCTTCAGACAGTACAAGTAATTTTATGCCAAAAAAATACCACTGTAGGTCATGATTAAAATCATAAAATGTCCAAAACGGTGCTAAAATTCTAACCAAGATACTTTATATATATTTGGACTAGGCCTTTGCAATAAATCGTATAATTTTAAAGCCCTCCGATGTTGAGATTTATGTTATTTTATTTTGCTTAAAAACTACACTTAATATTAACGTTTTTAAAAAGTTAGTTATAAATGGAGAGGTCTAAAAATTTTTTTTTATGGATCCAAGATCCATATTTTTGGCCCTTTAAAATCCATAACGTTTGAGCCTGATTGAATTTTGAGGCCCAGCACCCATAACAAAAGCAGACATCTCCTTTGAGATAATTAACGTTATTAATATCAAAAAAGAAAGAGTAATGTTAAAATTTAAGTTCCTAGTTAGTACAGGCAACTACTCCGCAACGAAGCGCTTATAAAAAACTTTACATGTAACTTTCCCTGTTGCTGGCGTTTTCCGGATATTTTTTTACAAAAAATGTTTTATGTACAGACACGGAAAATCTACGCTTTTATTATAATACATCATATAGATAGTAAAGTGACAGGAGCGCACAGATTAAATAACGTGACAAGGGTCACTTTTCCCATTGCTTTCTGGCTGTCGGAATGGGAGACGCTAAATAAATGAAGTAGGTCCTACTTGAACTATTGAATTTATCAGGGATAACCTTGTTAAGCGGCTATATTGCAATTTTAGTGAGAGAATGTATTATTTATTTGAAAATTGTGGTAATAATCGTGAAAAACGATCAGAAATGTGTGATGCGAACTCTATAAAAGTAAATTATCCTTTTCAGTAACTCGAGAAGATAAGTGGACGATAGCCTAGTTGGGAATGGAACGGTATGCCGAGACAATGTCCGCAGGTTCAAAACCCAAGGCACACACCTCTGACTTTTCGAAGTTACGTGTGTATTGTTTATCAATTATCGTTCGCTTTACCGGTGAAGGAAAACATCGTGAGGAAACCTACATACTTGAGCATTCTTCATAAGAATTTCGAGGGTATGTAAAGTCTGCCAACCCGCACTAGGCCAGCGTGGTAGACTAAGACCTAACCCCTCTCAGTAGTAGAGGAGGCCCGTGCTCAGCAGTGGGCAGTATATAATACAGGGCTGATTGCATTGCATTGCATTGAGAAGATATTTAGTTATTTTCTATATACTTACAAATCATCGATTAACATACCGCGAATATGTCATTTTAAATTAAAGTGAAGAGAAAGAAATCGTACTTTATTAACCGACTTCCAAAAGGAGAAGGTTATCAATTCGTGTGTTTGTATTTTTTTATAATAATCGGGCTGAATAATTCGTATCATTGATAAACAATAATTTTACCACTAAAGACATTACGGCGCCTCTGCGCAGCATTTAAGGCACATTATCCAAAAGCATATTTGCTCCAACATTTTCACGTTTGTGCCAATATTTGCAATATTGCGCCAACGTTGTCATCGCCTCGTTGGGATAGTTACGTTTTCCATTTAAATGTCCAAACAGTCTTCGAACATTTGCAAAAGCGACGTAGTTTCCATTTTCACTTGGCCGCACCTGTTTGCCGTATACAGGCGGTTATTGCATTACGAATAATTCTATAAACAGGAGCTCAGTGGCGGCCGCCCATTTGGATATGCTCGAGTCGCAAGCTTGTACCAAACAGGGCTTTGCCGAAAACCGAAATTAAATTCACACAGAAGTACGGTATAGCTATCACAATTATACTCACTTATTGATCGTGTTATTTCTGTGATTTTGTTTATCTTTCGCTTGCTGTGTCAAAAACAAAATCTTACATTCATAAGTCGCTTGTTTCCGTAGTATTAAATAGGTATAGTAAACTTGCGAATTTAAGGTGCTCCCACACAGCAGTAATGTCAAAGAATGTTGCGTAACATTTGTTGTCTAACACTTTTTAACAAAAGTTATAAATTGTTAGTGATGTTATACAAATTCATTTAAAAAATGTTGTACAACTAATTACAAAAACGATTTAACAAATTAAAACTTTTGTTGTAAAATTGTCATTATTGTACTCTGTTTTGGGTCTTAAATAAATAACTGCTGTGTGGGAACACCATTACTCTACCTTTGTGTTACGCTTTCATAACTAAACCACGTAACCAATATTAAAAAAAATTAGTACGAACTAAGCTTGAACCATAAGAAAAGACATAAATTATATTTTTTTATATTTACGTGACGATAGCCTTGTTGGGAATGGAACGGTCTGCCGAGGCAACGTCCGGAGGTTCAAAACCAGAGGCACACACCTCTGACTTTTCGAACTTACGTGTATGTTGTTTATCAATTATCGTTCACTTTAACAGTGAAGGAAAACATCGTGAGGAAACCTACATACCTGAGAATTTTCCATAAGAATTTCGAGGGTATGTGAAGTCTGCCAACCCGCACGAGGCCAGCGTGGTGGACTAAGGCCTAAACCCTCTCAATAGTAGAGGAGGCCCGTGCTCAGCAGTGGACAGTATATGATACAGGGCTGATTGCTGCTTGCTGCTGCTATATTTTCATACCTACCGATTCCACGCAGGTGAAGCCGCAAGCAAAATCTAGTATAAGTCCTTCATATTATTCCCATTTCATGATACGCTCTATTTACCACCCACGATCTGCATATGAAGCGTATTAAGGCAAAGTTGCCCACAGCGGCCATTACGGCCAATCGGAAAGGAACTCTTATACCGAGGCACTCAAAGCGAATGACGCGCTTATTTAACTTTGCAGATGCAACTTTGAAACTATGAGCGTAAAAACTCATTCAAGCCTAGTATTAAACTGCCTATTAGAGGTAGTTTTCTTTAATGCAATTGAATAACAAGACGACGATGCCGGTCGCCTGATGGTAAGCGATACAAACGCCCATAAATAGCAACAACATACAGAACTTTTAATTACAACATACTGCGTGGTAATCCACTGTGTCTTCACCCTGAGACATAAGATGTTACATACATACATAGTATCACGCCTCTATCCCATAGAGGTAGGCAGAGACTATGGGTTGCCACTTTGCTCGATTCTGGTACACTTCTTTCGCTTCATCAATCTTTTCATACACTCCCGCCGGTTCTGGTTACTTTTGACCTGGCCTTTACCCAGAATGTCAGATATCTGACATTTGAAGGTTCGGTGCGTTCGACCCCTACCGGCCCTATCCACACTCACCTCATATATTCTCTTTGTCAATCTCCTATCATCCATTCTCTCCAAATGCCCAAACCACCTTAACATACCCTTCTCTATTTTGGTCACTATATCCTCTACCACTCCGTACATGTCCATCACCATAGAATTCCGCACTCTATCACTCACATAAGATGTTAAGTTTCATAATATCCAGTAATTACGCTGGCTACAATGTTCTTTAAACCGGAACACAACAGTAAATTCAATAACACTGCTGCTTGGCAGAAAGATATGACATTGTGGTGGTACCTATTCAAACGGCCCCTCGCACCTACCTACCACCAGTAAAAAGTTTTGATAATATTGTATAGGAAGTTCCCTTGTTTATCATGTGGCATGTCACTCGAGACTGACTTGGTGGCGTAGTTGTATTACCTTACGACTGCAATGCTGAGCTCTCGGGTTCGATCCTCGGGTCGGGTAAAGTGATATTGGATTTTTCTATTCAGTATCAGCCCGGAGTCTGGAATTTGTGCCCGATATGGCGATAGGCTCGCCCCCTATCACATAATGGAACGGAATACGCACGGCGAAAAGTGGGTGCATTATTTGCGCCTCTGCCTAACCCTTCGGGGATGAAAGGCGTGAGTGTGTATGTATGTATGTATATGGCGATAGGCTCGCCCCCTATCACATAATGGGACGGAATACGCTCGGCGAAAAGTTGGTGCATTATTTGCGCCTCTGCCTAACCCTTCGGGGATAAAAGGCGTGAGTGTGTGTGTGTGTATGTCACTCGAATACTGAGATATATTCCAGTCGACATGCTACATCAAATAACAACACACAACAGCCAGCGCTTTCTCCACGCCATGTGATTTAATTAAATCATACATCAAGGAAAGGATTACCTGACTCACTTAAAAAAGCCGTCGAAAATGAGAATTGAACCCCGGGGTTGATGTCAATTTACAGAAACCGCTAGACCTTAGAGTTTTTCGAAGGTTGTCTTTAATGTTAGGACATAATTTATGGTACGTAATTCAAGTTTCAACCTCAGTGATAAATCGTCGCTATAAATTGTAATAAAGCTTATGTGTTTTGGGGTCGAGACTAACCCATGAATGGCTGGGTTCTATCTTAGAAGAAAGAAACGGCGAAATCGAGCTTATTTGTTCAGCTCAAAGGATTCCGAACGTATTTGAACAACTTGGTAAAACAATCCATCGAATCCGAACACTTTAATAAACTACCAACGACATAATACCTATTGTGAAAATCTCAGGTGAAACTAATTTAATAGTTTCTATCGAAATGTCTTATAAATGTGAATTGATTACATAAGCTTTCTTTTGTTACTTAAACAATTTGTAACATATTAATGCATATTTATTTTTTTATTATTTTTATTTTATTTTTTCATTATTTTTTTTGCATAATTTATTATTGTTTATTGGTTGGGATTCCCTCTTGTTCTATATTACATTTTGAATTATATTCTATATTTAAATCTGTTGATGGTTGTTTGTACCGACCCTAAATTGGAGTGGGGTAAATGCAGGAAGAATAAAAAAAACAGAAATAGTCCTCACAACAAATAGCATTATATTAAATAATCATCGACGAGTACCAAAGGTTCCAACTAGAAATACGCACTCTTTTTCAACATGACTCAACCTTAGTAAAACACAAATTTCGTTCGCAGCAGTGAGACAGCACTTATATAAAACATAGCTTTGTTTTGCAGGTAAAGACGATAGGAGTATACCGTTCGACTGATAGTAAGTGATACGACCGCCCATAAACTGCAGCAACACCATACAGAACTTTGAATTAAGTATAGCATGGCACTCAACTGAGCTCTGAGACACAAAATGTTACGTCTCATACATCATAATACCCAGTGCATACTCACTGCTACTTGGTGGTAGAAATAGACATTGCGGTTGTACCTACCTAGACGGACCCTCGCATATGAGCAACCACCAGTATATAATTTATCCTCAATTAATACCTATAGTCAGACATAACATACATAGTCTAACACAAAAGTCTAGTAAAACCAACAATAGAAACAAGTTGCACAATCAATGTTCCATTTACAAGCATTGTAAGTGTAGTTACAGAGAGGCGGAGGTTTTTAATGGAAACGATACCGGCGCGATGCGCTTATTGTGTCACTCCGGCACTCATTTCCCTCTGTAGTGCGTAGCTACGTTGATAGGGTACTTCGCAATACAGGGGTGGAAAAGGGCACGGAGTCCCTCCGATATGTCCCCACATGTCGATAGTAAAACTTTTTTATAAAAGATATAAGCATGTCTCACAAAAAGTACACTTATTCGGAAGAACATAGTGTTAAATGTTGAAATAACAATCCATAAAGTAATTTCATTTCATTAGCGTCAAGATAAAAATTCATTGTTGTGTTAAATGACATTGCAATGCACTGCACTCGTCACCTAAGATATTAAATTACGTCTCATAATAACTGGATTATGGGTATACCTATAATGGCTTTCAACTTTACAAATGCACCCAGTTACCAGGGTCCGCAGTTAGGATTGGGGTTCCTCAAGGATCAATTTTGGGTCCGTTCTTATTTTTAGTATACATTAATGACCTGCCTTATATGATTAACAATATGGCAGATGTAGTATTATTCGCAGATGACACCTCGTTAATTTTTAAGATAAATAGAAGGGAACAAAATTTTGTGGAGCCCAATAAAGTACTTAGTTTGATTTCTAACTGGTTTTCAGCTAACAATTTGCTGTTAAATGCGGCAAAAACTAAATGTGTCCGATTCTCGCTACTGAGTAATAAAAATGAACCAAATATTGATTTGGATGGAAATAAACTAGCATTAGTTCCGTCAACGGTTTTCCTCGGGGTTTCAGTAGATAATAAATTGCAATGGGGACCCCACATTCAGAAAATTTCGAGCAAATTGAGTTCTGCCATCTTCGCTATTAGAAAGATCAGACATTTAACTGACGTGGCTACGGCAAGGTTAGTATATTTTGCTTACTTCCACAGCATTATGTCATATTGCATTCTTCTGTGGGGTTCTGCCGCAGATCTGCAGACCATTTTTGTCTTACAGAAACGAGCGATTCGTGCTATTTACAACCTTCGATCTCGTGATTCCCTTAGGGAACTGTTTAAGGAGGCTAATATACTGACTTTGCCGGCCGAATACATTTTCCGGAATATTATGTATGTCCGCAAAAACCTTAGTACTTTTATTAAAAACAGTGACTTGCACTGTCTGAACACTAGAAATAAGAATAAACTAGTTGTTCCAAATTTTAGGCTCTGTAAAACGAGTAAATCATACTTAGCGAATAGCATTAAATTTTACAATAAACTTCCCTCCGAAGTAGCCGATTTGCCCGGACACCAGTTCAAGTGTTATGTTAGGCGCGAGTTAATGTCTAGAGCGTATTATAATGTAGCGGATTACCTCGATGATAAGACGGTTTGGAGAAGTGGTCCTGCACACCATGGCCAACCCTGTTAACACTTACTAGTGATTGACTGCATAAAGTGTCTCATCTGTATCTATCTTTAATATTGACATTACAATAATTTTAACTTTTAAATCTACTGTGACTATTAGGTATATAACCTAATTACTATAACCTAATTACTACAATTATAAATATTCCCTCATTCATATAATTTAAATTTAGGGAAGACGACCGACCGATCATTTTGTTGCGCTTGCCTTTATAAGTTTCATTTTATTAAGAAAGTAGGAAGAGCAATACAACAAAAATAATTTTGTAAATGTAGGCGAATGCACATTGTACACCGTTATTTTTTTTTTTTTTTTGTGTTATGTCCAGTTTTACGTATTTGTACATGCCTGTCCAGGTATTCCCTAAATCCCTTCATTTGGATTTTATCTTATTTCAACGGTGATGTGCGTGCATTAGCTTATATAACTAATCTGACTTTGTACACAGCACAAAAGAATTGAAAAAAAAAAAAAAAAAAAAAAAAAGAGAAATAAACAATGAACAATTGATGACAAAAAAAGTAAGCCCGGAGTTTCTTTCTACCTTTCTTCTTGGGGTCGTCATCGCTTAGGTAGCTAGTGAAAGGCTGGTAGGTTAGCTAGGCTAGGGCCTGTAGTGTCCTCACCGGTGAGGATCGCGACGCGTTCCTCCCATTATTTTAATAAAATGATGTCCTTTTTATATCCCCTTTCCTGCCAGCCCGAGCTGTTTTTTTTTTTTTTTGGTTATTTCTTATCATAGATTTACTCCCAATAAAAATGTCGGTAGTTATATAAGTGACCATTGGTATTTATAATAATTATTAATATAATCAATTTAATGTATCTTGACTTATCATAAGTGCAACTATGTTCGCCTACGTGATGAATAAAGTATTTTATTTTTTTATTTTATTTTTTTTACCACACTGTTGCTTAACAGATCTACCCAGACCTACATATAAACTGAAGATAACTTAGATTATGAATGACACTCACCAAATGGTGATGGCGAATGCCCCTAAGTTGGCCATATCCTCAACTCTCTTCAAAGGTTATAAAAACATGTCTTTGTAAAGGGAACCCTCGAATAAAATTAAAGACGTAATACCTTTGACATTTAAGTAATGGAATGCGACCCTCCCGCACATTATACGTTACTCGGTAGTCCCCTTGTTCTTGTTATCAGTATGGAAAACAATGTGATTAGAAAATAATCCTATTATAAGCCTTAGGGCAGAGGACATAACCTCCCTATTTGTAGAAACTATAGTTAATATTTTTTATCGACCTATTTAACTGCTCTACCGATTTACATGTAGTAATGAAAATATAAAAAATATAAATAGCGGCGATGGTCTAGTTGGGAGTGGAACGGACTGCCGAGACGAATGTCCGCAGGTTTAAAACCCAAGGCCACACACCTCTGACTTTTCTAAAAGTTATGTGTGTATTCTTTGTGAATTATCGCTCGCTTTAACGGTGAAGGAAAACATCATGAGAAAACCTGCATACCTGAGAAGTTCTCTGAATTTCGAAGGTATGTGAAGTCTGCCAACCCGCACTAGGCCAGCGCGGCGTGGTGGACTAAGGCCTTAACCCTCTCAATTGTAGAGGAGGCCCGTGCTCAGCAGTGGGCAGTATATAATACAGGGCTGGTATGGTAATGTAAATATAGTGTTCTCTTGGGACTTGAGTCTTGACACAGACTACAGAATTAGATTCTACATCTTTACCTAGATCAAGCGAAAACCAATCGGAACCGTACGTATTAACTTGTGATTCCCATGGGAAGAGATTGGAAGCATCCCTACACCACTTCGAGGATGACATAATTTACCTCACGCATTTGAATGAGTTAGGAATCTAATACAGTCTTATTGAATTTATGAAAATGGCCAAAAAGTAATTAAAAAGGATCGTGTTAGTTTTAACCCTAAGTGTAGAAAGTGGTTTTATAAGTTTAACGAATACGGCCTTGAATATTATAAGACGTTCACATATAATAATCCTCATTACACCGCAGTCCTTCGCCTTTACAGCGCCTTGTGCATTCTCTGACGGCCAGTGGACAGGCGCCATTGCCTCCAACTTCCTTCATCCCCGTAATTGTGCCATACGTCGTAACTCCCTTACGTGACGCCCTTAGTATCTTCCCTTTTTGCTCAGATTAACCGAGTTACTCAAACGTATACGAGTTTGTATAGCTTTCCAGATTTTATACATAGATATCCTGATCTCCCAGGTATGTTATCTGAATTTACAGGTTAACATCTACGGTATATCACTGCCGTATAACTTGTTCGCCTTTTATAACTATCTATATCTGTACCCTTGGCACGAATTTACCCACTTTCGTATAGTTAACGTATCGGTTTCGATAACGTAAATGTTTGTATGGTCTGAATGGTGAGCGAATATGGAACAAAAATAGTACAGCGTGAACTAGTAAATCGAGAAACCATAGACAACAATATGTCAAAATGTATGGAAAATGTCAGCACGTGTCTATTTTTTGACATGTGGTCTCGTCTAAATACGATACGATTACTATACGAAACGCGTAAATTCGTGCTCGGTACACCGGTTGCATGATTCTTTTTTTTTATTGCATTTAATGACGAGACGTGCATGCCGTTCGCCAAATGGTTAGCGATACGACCACCCATAAACAGTAGATACATTGTGTGGCATTCCACTGCGCTCGTCATCCTGAGACATAAGATGTTATTATAAGTCTCATTATGTCCAGTAGTTACACTGGCTACAATGTCCTTCAAACCGAAACACAGCAGTGCATGCACATTGCTGCTCGTCGGTAGAAATAGACATTGCAGTGGTATCCACCCAAACGGATTCTTACATATGAGAGACCCACCACCAGGAAAGACAGGATAATAGTTTTCGAATGCTTTGTTCGAATATTTGTATATAGCCAATATTTTCAAATATGAAAATGACCAGTTTAAAAAGTCTTCAAAACTATATTGCAGTTAAAAAGAAGTAACCGTACTAACTAACCGAGTTTAAAGTTAACAGAATCGATTAGTAAATAATTTAAAACCCATACAAGTCTCTGGGGTAAATGCCACATTCAACTTTATCCTCGTTGGCGTGTTCCCAGCAAAATCCAAGTTTTACCCCTCTTAAAGTCCCCCATCTCGACTGCAGTATCAAAGGATGAATACAGAATAAAGCAAAAACTTTTACTCAAAAAAAGTAAAAACTCAAAGTACCGCTGAACGTTCGGAAGTAAAACCAGAAACTTACTTTTCTTACCTCATTTTAATAAAAGTAATTACAAAGAACATTATGAGAAGTATTGTAACTTTTGTTACGATAGCATACGGTGAAGAAAGGATTCGTGAGGCGGAGTTTTGGGTTCGATTCTATGGCAAGCACATCTTACTTGAATTACATGTATTCAGTGTTCATTACTACTCCTTTACGAAGTAACGTATGTACAATATTAATTACTATTTGTTCTTTAGCTGTGGATGATGGAGCAGAATAGTTCTTGAGTGGAGACCTTGGCCCGGCAATCTCAGCGTTTGACGTCCACCTCCAGCAACCCCGAACCCGCTAGATACAGGCCGCTTCTAACAGGCTGGTCTGGTCACCTTAGGGAAAATCTACCTTCAGCAGTGGATTTCCAATGGCTGAAGAAAAAAAAGAAGAGCTATGGACCTCAGTCCATATCCGTATCCATATCCACGGTACGTTACTACCTCAATCAAATTCGTAACGTAGGCAAATATCTCTACAGCTCAACCACTTTCAACTTGCATTCGACGCAACAATATAACCTTTAATTCACAAAGGACCTTAGTCTTACCTTAGGCCATTATTTTGTAAACAAATATGTTTACGAGTTCTACCATGTTTTAACATGTAGTGGTAAACCAAATATGTTAAAATTTATAAACTGAGGCAAAATTAGTTACAAAACGCTGTAGCGGACAGAGTAAACACAGTTTGCATAATTTGCATACAAATACTGTGAATTAAGAGCAGCTTTCGCGCTGTATCGTGATGAAACTATGCTCTATAAAAATATACTGCAAAAATTAATTATATTTGTTATGAAATAAGATGGAGCATGGTCGTTGATCTTGGATAAAATCCTTTATTTATAAGTGTATTTGTTTATTAAAAACAGAATAACGAGAAATTGGTGCAAGTTGACTATTCAACTATAGATTATGCTATCATCCATCTAAGAGCAGAAATGTAGAGGTTTCTGAAGTTGCCTGTTAAAATGAAACGTATAAACAGTTCGATATTTAGATTAAATTTTATGAAGGTACGTAATACATGTAGGTGTTTACGTATAGGGTCCTTTTTATCCCGAAAAGTTGCACGGAAAAGGGCTTTCTAAGCAATCTTTTGTGATTTAACACAAAATGTCGTGACAGAAACATCAGTAAGGTATAATATAAACTGCTCCAAACACACGCAACTAGCATTAAGGAAGAAAAACGTACACCCGCTTGTAAATTAATTACCGTAGTTTATTCCTTACGTGCCACCACGAGCCCGCAATATCCATTTCAAAGCACCTTTGAGTTAAAGTGGTGCCATTATGTTTTTGTCGAGCTATTTCTATTTTGTAGTGGGAACCTAAATAAGAGTAAAAAGTACAATGAATATAGCACGTATCTCTTTATTCTACTGTACAAAGGATGTCAAAAGGCTTTATTCCAAAATTTAAGGATTTAGTTCATCGTTTAGTGGAATTGTTGGTTAGACGAATATTTTTTAATTTAATTTTTCACTGGGTGTTGCTCGCAGCTTGCACCGAGTGAAAAGCCTTTCCCGCTAGAAATGTCCTTAAATACAGTATGATGCCAGCATAATCTACTTAAAGAATCAGACTTAAAATATCCATTATTTTCCATCGGAGTAAATTACCGGTATAAAAAGTAAGTGTGCCACATTTCATCCAAATCCGTTTATTTGTTTCTGCGTTTCCTTCTAACAAACATCTAATCATTTTCACAAACTTTCACATTTATAATATTAGTAAGATTTGACGAGTTCAAACCCACAGTCGTATACCAAACGAACATGCCATGTGCTACACCCTTTGATTAATTATATACCTAAATAGACACTGAACGTTTCAAACGCCTCGAAAAAAATAGAGGCCAACAGTTGCCCACTAAATTAGTTCGAGTGAATTATTTTTTGTTGTTTTTCATGGATATCATTTTCTCCCCATTTTAATAGAAACCATGTTATAACTGGTATAATTATGCGCGCACACAAGGATACGCAGAATGATGCAGCGATAGCGTATGACAAAGCTGTCACGCATACTAGCTTAAGAAAAGTTGGCCGGTTTGTTTTAGTTTCATTGCAGCGCGTCACTCTGTCTAGGTTTATAATTTATCAAAGGCTACACCCTCAACGCCTTCAGAATAAATAAAGAAATCTTTATAATACTTAGTATCCGTGGAAAAATAAGGAAAATGTTATCTTCTCCACTCACACAGTACTTACAAGAAAGTAACTCTCAAATATTTGTACAGCACAAAGCCGAATTCCTTTGAGAGCTACAGAATATATCACTAAATTATCCTGCTATTTTATTCGTTTTGTTGTCTCTTTACGCATGCAGAAATCTTCACATATGCTACCAGTACGTACAAGATACTGTAGATTCTAATATGAAATTTGTGCCTAATAAAATAAAGATGAAAAACAGTTTGAGGCCTTCGAAAGAATATGCGCGTGTTTTGTAACTTCAGTGTATTATAACTACGCTAAATATTAAGTTTAGTAAGAAGCATGGATCATGAAAACTCTGCACTGAATATCTTATCATTATAACTAAAACACTAGAATATGTAAATTTAACCTATGATTCTTATCAAATAAATTTACTGTGATTAAATTGAATTAAAAGATGTTGCTACTAGCGACATCTACTGATGTCGATGCCAGATTTTTAGACACCAGGGATGTTCTACATAGTAGGCATAATGACGTTACACACACTTTTTTATCTGTAGTCGTCATTATTTTAATAATAAAATCAATTAGTAACATTGACACGAATGAAATAACAGATAACATCAATGTATGGTCCGGTTCACCCACTACTAATTTATAATTATTTTTCCTCATTAGAACTAGACTTCAAGCCTTGGCATGAAAGCCCTCGTATCGTAGATATAACGCCTATTTGAGGTTAACCTCTCTCGTTCAATAGCACACACGACACACAGCGTATCAGAGGCTATCCTGGACTCTACAGGACTGATTTTAATTAAAGTGAACGCACTAACCAGCTTGGATGGTCACTATTGCTTTGCTTTTAAACTAAGTATCACTTACGCTATCAATATTGATTCTGTGGTTTTGTTTGAGACGAACATATGAAAATAAATAAACAGAAATAAGAATAAAAGATGTGACTTAAAAAATGTGAGAGCATTTTTACATTAATATTTCGGATGATTTTTTCATACCACTCTACAATAACTGTAATTAGTCATTGTCTACAAAATAATATTTATACGTTAAATTTCGCAAATATTTACCTGAATTTCTTGTATCCATCATGTGGGCTGACATTTAAAGTAAGTAATAAATCTACTTTATCACGAGACAAATTAGGTAATGGTATGCCTACACGTCAACCTAAATAAGAATATTTCTCCTCATTTATTTATCACAATGTCATGCCGCATGATAAATAATATTATTTCCCATTTTATAAACTACGGTGACGATGGTAATTTATAACGGGCCGCCCACCGAACGATGTAATGGGAATAATATAATTTATATATTAAGTAGGATGGTTTATTGACGATGTTTACCTTCGCGCACCCTGTAAATTTCAAGTAAATGTCTGCCACACGCTGCGAGTATTCCCTGTGGATCATGTACAAGGAAACGAATTATATTTGCGTTTACCCGATAACCGACACTAGCAGCCGACGTATGCGAAGCCTTTCTGTCGGATAATGTGTTAATTTAGCTATCTTCGTAAACTTATTTTTAATCTGTGGTAGTCGTTTTGAAATTAATTAAAATTCGGAAATTGACGCCATTTTTACGATTGTCGTTGGAATTTATTTTATTCGTCGAAGTAAATCTAAATATTGCTTATATGCATTATTTTTTATAATGATTCACTGAATTTAATCATTTTATTCAACCTCACTTATTTCAATAGTAAAGATTTCTTATATACCAAATTATTCAAATTCAAATTATATTTTAGAATTAAGTTACCTAAATTAGTTTCACAATTCCCACGTCGTGACAATAATCTTCCAAAACTGGTGATTTATAAATAAACTGTATTTAAGTTAAACCATTATAACTATTTATGAGAGGCGAAACATGAGATTACTCTAAGCACTTAATACAGAGCGAAGGAGGCGATGCGGTTTAATTAACTTAGATATTGTTCTGTTTTCATATTATCTCAGTAAACGCGTTAATTTTAAGAACGAGACGGAGGCTACTGCTTTATGTTATGCTATACCTACGTACACATAATAGGCACAAGTACTGTTATTAGCTATTTATTTGCCTACGATTTATAACTTAGTATTACCTTAAAACATAAGATATGTTTTGTGAAGACTGCCTCGGTGGCGTAGTTGTATTACGGTACGACTGCAATGCTGAAGTCTCGGGTTTGATCCCCGGGTCGGGCAGGGTGATATTGGATTTTTGGTATTCAGTATCAGCCCGGAGTTTGGAATTTGTGCCCGACATATCGGGCGATAGGCTCGCCCCCTATCACATCATGGGACGGAATGCACACCGCGAAGGGTGCACTAGTTGCGCCTCTACCTACCCCTTCAGGGATAAAAGGTGTGAGTATGCGTATGTTTTGTGTATAAGTAAACTACAATAATCAATACCGTTTAGTAAAAAAAAGCTTTTTTACTTCAGTCCAGTTATGAAAATAAGGGCGGACTGTTTCATTCGTGGTTGAGTAAAGTTAAGGCTTTTATCAAACTGGCGATTTACGAGTGAATTCAAGGCGAAGGCGCTGCGCGCTCGTAGTGAATTCATGGAGTGTGATAAAAGACTTAACTTTACTTTAACACTGATGAAACAATCGGGCCTAAGTGTTTAGCCAGTTTGACAAATCAGTGAAAGAAAGAAAAGAAAGAAAGAAAGAAAGAAATTAAATTTATTGCAACAGAATACACACATATAAAAAAAATAAAAAAACTTACATAAAACACTTAAAACTATATTCGTTGCAAAAAGGCTCCAACTCAGCAAATAAGCTGGCAGTACAGCCAGCGCTGGTCTTCCGTTGGTAGTGATAGTATTTGTGTATTTGTTTTGTATTGTATTTATTTAATTTGGTCAACAAATAAAGTTAAAAAGAAGGATATTATGTCTTCTATCTTGAATCCTATTTAAATCACGCCTTCACTTTGTTACTAACAAAGACACACAATTTAAGTAATGGTACACGCATTAACAACTTAAATACACGCCATTAGTATTAGGGTCCATGACATTTTATTTTTATTCTCGTGCAAAAACAAAAGTTATTTGGCTTTATAAAGCTCTGAAAATATACTTTAGATAACATTAGGTAGAGTTATGACATTGTTTTTGTATGTTAGCTTATGAACTACGTATTTACTGCTGGTGGTAGGTCTCTCATATGTAAGAGTCCGTCTGGCTGGGTACCACCGCAATGTCTATTTCTACCACCAAGCAGCAGTGTGTATGCACTGTTGTGTTTCGGTTTGAAGGACATTGTAGCCAATGTAACTACTGGACATAATGAGACTTAACGTCCTATGTCTCAGGATGACGAGCGCAGTGGAATACCACACAGTACTTTGTAAGTCAAGGTGCTGGATGGTGTTGCTACTGTTTATGGGTGGTCGCTTACCATCAGGCGAACGGCATGCTCGTCTCGTCATTCAATACCATAAAAATAAAGCTTGTCTCGTCATTCATTTTCAATAAAAAAAATATATACCCGCCTGGATGGCGACCACCGTACATGAGGTGTTAAAACCCACCATAGTGGTCCACGTAAGTGTGCCGCGTTCCGGGGTCAGCCTGGGTATATCCGGTTCAAACAGGCCGGCATAATTGTGTCGCCTAACGATGGATATTCGTCGCTCGTCAGTCGACTCTATCTGGAGCCCTCTCCGCTCACCGTCAGGTGCAGCGGGGTCACATTGCAGTGCGCGTTTAAAAAGAATGTTTGCTCTACAAGTTACAAGCTATTCTATTTAATAGTTGACAAACTTAAAGCAAATTTTGCAGCGTTCAAGCGTAATAATTTCTTATGAAACTGTTGTTGGACAAAATTATAGTTAAAATATAATTACCAAGAAGTTTTCTTAAAAACTTTTGAAAAATAATTTAATATAAAAGAACGTCCGTAGCTACTTATTTCTTCTTGTTTTCGACTACAAGAACTGGGTTACTGTGACAGTCTAACGATAATAAATCTAAGAAAACGTATTATTATGTGACATAATTTGTAAGTAGTCTACATTTATTTCTTAGAAAATATGTGAAAAAATAGTTCCATTGGAAACAACTTGAAATAACGAATTACTTCATGTTGCCATTTATTTAGATATGAAATAAAAATAAATATTAACACACACTCACGCCTTTTATCCTTAACTAGCTTTTGCTCGCGGCATCACCCGCGTAAAAGGTTCTTCCGGGATGAAAGTTCCGCTAAATATTTTCTGAGGATAAAAGGTAGCCTACAACCTTCTCAGGGTCTCAAACTATCTCCATCGTCCATACCATTCACTTCATCGCAATCCGTTCAATCGTTTTTGAGTTTATTGCGTGTAGAGGCGGCGGGCGACTTTGTTATAGTATGTAAGGAAGGATAAGGATAAGGAAGGGGCAGAGGCTCAACTAGTGCACTTACTTTTCACCATAGAATTATCTGATAGAGACTGTACGGTTCCTTGGTGAATCATACACTATTTGTGTGATAATTGAAATGCTGTGAATACTGATAAAACTTATATTGTCCAAAACCTTGATGATACACTTGATAGTTTAATGATATGACAAGCTAGCGCGCGCGGCCCTTGTTGGCTGTACGTTAACTCGGCCCTTGATGGCTAATTATGAACTGTGCTGTGACATGAAATTAATTTTACTTTAATTTAAAGTTATTGGGACGCACGCGCAGCGAATAACTGCTGACCTAAGAAAATGTACGGTTGCACCGTACAGAGACAAAGTAAAAATAAAGATATAATATTAAAAATAATTGAACACATTAAAAGCACAGCATTAAATTTCATAAAAACTACATTGTGCCAATAAAAATACATACGTTTAAATAATAATAGCGTAATTAAAGTTAAGAGAGCTAGATTTATTTGAAAGAAATCCTGGCTCTCCGTAAACTACAGTCCGCGTGCGGGCTCCGAGGAATCCTATAGAATGCTAACCTAATGATTTAATTCAGTGATTTTGTCGATTTACGCTATCGATGTAGGTAATATAGGTAATATAGGCGCCGAAAATGCAAGATACATTTATTGGATCGATAACATCAATATTATATGGTCAAAGTCACTACATTAACTCTCTACTTCAATATTCCATAAGATTCCCCGGAGATCGCGTGGACTTTACCTGTATTTTTTTGTAGTTGACTCAAGATAGCAAAAATACTACCACTACAGCGAATATCATTTGAAAATGTAACAAAAAAGCCACGTACAGGTAATTTATGAAATGGAACAGCTGCCACCTGTCCACCTGGAGCTGACACGGATACCGATTTTACACGAGCGTACATGCAATACATTCAAATACTGATGACACCAATCATTGCTTGGCGCGTATACTCTGCTATGTACTACACTGTATAGTATACTTGCGAAGTAGTAGCCTAAAAAACAAATATTTAAATGATTTGATTAATTTTAGCAATTCCATTTCATTTTATTTTCCTGACGTGACGTTTCGAAAGATTTTCCGCCTTCATAATCACGAAAGGTTAATTACACTGAAAAATAGATTTTCACAGCGCTTAACAGTTTTTTTATAGACTCAGACGATACGAAAGTTTTTAATGTAACCTTTCACCGTTTCTACCTTTTAGGTAAACGTAAACTAATAGCCTACTTTTTCTCCAAACTATATAAAAACCGACAAACTTATAGACGTCGTGAACGAATTTGGAGCTCGAAGAAATATTGCAGAAGCCGGAGGCGATATTTAACAACCGGCATTGCCAATACGTACAATATAAATTTAAAATCATTAAATTACTGACAACGGAAATGGGATGAAGCGTTGTAGATGACGATATTGGCCCACTGTTATTCCCACATGCCACCTTGATTACACACGTCCCATCGTGTGGAGGTGGGTGGTAGATCGAGCAACAGGCGCCCGCCTGATCAATGAACTTCCCCACTCCCCACCCGTGACCCATCTGCGCGCACTTGTTGCGCGCGCGGACTAAGCCAATGCACCATTGCGCTACACCAACTCCAGGTAACTGGTACCAACTGTCTCCTTTATTCCAATCCATTAAAGACCACTTCATGCTACTTCACTGCGAGTCCTGACTGACGTCCTGTCTTTATCTTAAGAACACTCATGGCCCATTATGCTCCCTTTTGTTAGACCCCCAATTATCGTTTGTACATATAAAAGTGTTCGGAGATCGCGTTTGTTTAGAAATCCTTTGTGCAAGCATCTATTAGATCTAGATATCGAAAGTGGTTTTTAATGGGATCGTTTGTTTGTCCATCCATCACGTTCAGACAGTTTGCTCCTTAAGAGAATGCTTACATAGTGCAATTTTCATTTTAGTTTGATACCATTTACATAAAAATGTGTATATCAGGAAAATAAGTTGAATGGTGTAAAAGTCCTTCAGCAACACTTGCTGGATTCTAAATTCATTCGAAGAAAATGATCTATGTTTTTGGACATCTACTTTATCCACTAGGTCCAAAAACTGGCTTAAAATTGTAACCAATATACTTTGTATATATTTGGTTAGTACGCTCAAAAACTAGGCCTTCGCAATAAATCGTATAGATAATTCTAAAGTCCTCCGATTTTGAGATTTATGTAATTCTATTTTGTTTAAAAACTACACTTAAAATGAACGTTTTTAAAAAAAGTTAGTTATAAATGGAGGGGTCTAAAAAGATTTTTTATATGATCAAGATCCATATTTTTCCCCTTTAATATCGATAAAGTATGAGCCTGGTTAGATTTTAAGGCCCAGCACCCATACAAAAAGCGGACATCTCCTTTAGATAGCCTTTTAATGTAAACATTGGCACCTATCATTGTCAGTTCAATACTATTTATATAGGTAACGTATTATAATGACCATATAATTCTATTTCTACCGCCAAGCAGCAGTGTGCATGCACTGTTGTGTTTCGGTTTGAAGGACATTGTAGCCAGTGCAACTACTTTTTCTTTTTTTTTTTTTCGCGGGGGAAAACGCGTTATCGCTACCACCACCGGGGGGTCAGTGGAACGGTTATGTTGGTTTCACCGGTCTTACGGTCCAATGTCGTTACTCGGGAGTATAGCATCATCCGAGCGAGCATTGGACCGAGTCCCTAACCCTATGTACACCCTACACCGGCATACCAACAAAAACCCGCGGTGGCCTTCTTCGGCGCATGCGGAACGGCCCCGGGATATCTTGTTGCACTAAGATAGCTGCTCGGATCCGTCCCTGCGCGATGCCGCATTGCGGCCCCTCTATAAACGAGGGGGCTAAGATGCCCCCGAACTCTAAAGAACGCCTTTGGCGTCTACGACAGCAGGAGACCGACCACCCGCATTGTCGTCCACCTCGGAGTCACTTAAATTGGAGTGAGCAGACCCCCACTGCTCGCCCCGCGACTTTTTCTAAGCCCCATTTAGTCGCCTCTTACGACAGGCAGGGGATGCCGTGGCGGAATTCTGGACATAATGAGACTTAACATCTTATGTCGCAGGATGACGAAAGCAGTGGAATGCCAAACAGTACTTTGTAACACAATGTGCTGGATGGTGCTGCTACTGTTTATTGGTGGTCGTGTCGCTTACCATCAGGCGAACGGCATGCTCGTCTCGTCATACAAAGGGAAAAAAAAACTAATTTTGGCGCCCACATCCACTATAGAGCGGACATAGGTACCCTCACTTTACGTTAAAGCTATGCTGCTTGTTCTATGTTCTGATTATTATCCATAGAAGGTACAATTTAGAAAATTCCCAAAACGTAAACTCATTGCTTACTCTTAGTTCTCCTTTAAGCAATTTGTGAGACTCTTAAATTTATTACAGAAAAAAGGTACTTTCACACTCACGTCCATAACTTTATGATCGATTGTGAACAAGGTAAACCTATTTCAAATAATCCAGACCTAAATAAAGCAACAAATGACGCCGTGATTGATTAACTCGCAGCGCCTAACACTTTCTGAAATGGCTCGGAAAAATTGCGTTTTTCAATTTTGTGTCTATTCACAGTGCACGGACAGTTGAATGATTTTCATTCGATTCTTTTTGCTTTTATTATTCTTTTATTTGAATTCGAATAATTGAGATTGTTACATCGTTATACATTGGATCGTCACTGATTATGCCATAGCGCGAATTTGTGAAATTTATTCTGTCTCAACTTAGTGTCTCAACGATTGACCATGGAATCTTTTCATACAGAAAACAAAAGCTGAAAGATCTCGAACTACCGTCCATGTATTCTAACGGTAGGGTACGTAAGTAATGCCCGCATAGCAGCCATAGACAATACCAACGCATAATTAACGTTCTGGATACTGCGGTATGTTGTTACTTGTTGCAATCAATTGCACTAAAAATAGCTTTAAGCAGTAATAAATAGGACTAGGGTTTATTAGCAAAACTTAAGGTTATTTTTAGATTTCTACAATAAGATAGGTATAAGTTTAGTAATTGACTAATTGCTTCCAGACGCTAAATAGTAACCAAAAGAATGTTTCTTTAAGTTCTAATAACAAAAAACCAACGGGAACAACGTAAATATACTTTATTTCCTACTTAAACATAATTTTATTTTGCACATTTTCGTTAAGTCTAGTGCGTAGTTTCATATTTCAAGATCCTGAAGATCTGAAGTATGTGTGGAGTTTTGTATTATCTTAAGATCTGTAGGTTTAGAGGGTGTTTATCAATGTGTAGGTAAAGTTATACCCCACTTAACCGAAAGACAGCCAATGTAAAATGTCAGATTATCGTTTACAAAGAATAGTTGACAGTGTGACTTTACTTTACTATACCAGCCCTGTATTATTAATGCCCACTGCTGAGCACGGGCCTTCTCTATAACTGAGAGGGTTAATGCCTTAGTTCGCCACGCTGGCCTAGTGCGGGTTGGCAGACTTCACATACCTTCGAAATTCTTATGGAGAATTCTCAGGTACACACTTGGCACACTTGGTCGAGCCCGTGTGTAGTATTTTTCTCCAGTTCATATAACTGTGTGCGCAAAGCAAAAAATAAATAACAATAATAATAGCCTTTTTTTCACTGACCGTATTACAGAGTTTCTTAATTAATAGTACAGGAGTTAAAAAAGAAAAGTATGTTAGTAATCGGAATATATTCTAATAATTATCTATCCTAATTGTTTTGTATTTTTTTTTATTTATTCTCATTGGTCAGGTTGTCTTTTGACAAAGGCCTCCCCTAGTTCCCTCCATTTATCCCTGTCCCTAGCTAATCTCCTCCCACCCTATCGGGAGATCATCTTCCCATCTTTTTACTTGGCGCCCTCTGTTTCTTTTTCCATTTCTGGGATACCATTCCATTATATCCTTTGTCCATTTGTCTGTTTTTGTTCTTATTACATGTCCTGTCCAATTCCATTTTAGCTGTTTTATTTTTCTCAATACGTCATTTACTTTAGTCTGAACCCTTATTTGGGATGCTCTCCTGCGATCCTTTAGCCTTATATTCAGCATGCTTCGTTCCATACTGCGCTGACAAACGACTAGCTTATGGTCTTGTTTACGTGTTGTTGACCATGTTTGGCAACCGTATGTTATACAAGGTACAATACTGACATTAAATAGTTTACTTTTTACTGCTATCGGCACTGCATCATTTTTAGTTATTTCTTTCAGTGACCAGTAGCGTTTCGAACTGCTACTAATTCTTCTATTTATTTCTTTGGAATGTTGGTCTTTTATCGAGATTACTTGCCCTAAATATATATATTCGTCAACATATTCGATTTCGTCCCGTCCGACTAATATTTTTTCCTGGGTTACGTTTGTCATTGCTTTTGTCTTCAGAGGGTTCATTGACAGCCCTTCTTATTTTTATTTTGCTAGTTTATAATTGGACAAATTATCTAGGTAGGTGTTTGCTCGAGCCTAAATTGTAATAACGACCACGGCGGGAGAAGCTGGGTTTATGTGACATATTGTGTAAATAAGGATTACGTTTTAAGTAATGGTTATTCCGTACAAGAGAAATCTTAAGCTCTACTACCTTTCTCCCAAACAGACTAATATTGTAAATGAATATCTATGCAAATGTTTGCGTGTTTAACTAATCAAACATAACCCGCTTAATCTTTTTGGACGAAACATGGCACTCAGACAGACCAACTTCTGAGTTAAAATATAGACTATATTTTTCCCCAAAACATATACAATGGAACTTTCATTCCGGGATAAGATACAAACGCTGACGGAGTTGTGAACAAATTAGTACCTTTGTGAACAAAATAAAAAAACATTTAAATTAAAAAACAAACACAAAAAACTAAATAGAAAATATACTAATAAGTACTAGTATTTTTATGCTTTAGAGTCGCGACAATTATTCTTCACTGAATGATAAATATTCTGTCCAGAATGAGATGTTGGTAATATCCGACAGTCACACACAGAGTTTAAACTCCACGCTAACAGGTAACAACATGTCACTTTAATATGTGGAAAGTATGTAAAAATAAAACCTTCTATGGTGACTATTGGGAAGAAACAGGGACTTTCAGTATATCACAAAGTCCTAAAACAAAATTTGAGCAAACATTTGTCTTGCTGCAGGTAAAACATCCACGCCCACTGACTTAACAGGCTCATCTGTGCTTCGAATACTGCAGGAAATTGATGAAAATGAGGATCAGAAAATGCTTTTTCAACGCATGCTCACGCCTTTTATCCCCGAAGGGGTAGGCAGAGGCGCAACTAGTGCACCCACTTTTCGCCAAGCGTATTCCGTCCCATGATGTGATAGGGGGCGAGCCTATCGCCATACCGGGCACAAATTCCAGACTCCGGGCTGATACTGAATAGAAAAATCCAATATCACTTTGCCCGACCCGGGGATCGAACCCGAGACCTCAGCCTTGCAGTCGTACCGTAATACAACTACGCCACCGAGGCAGTTGCCATCAATAAAATCATCTTGAAGCAATAACATATACAACGTTAAGTTCGTGACGATTCTCGAACGAGCCATAAAATGTAATATTCATATGACTCAAGTTAAACCTAGACAGTAATACTCGAGATCCACACAATGTCGCGACGTAACATTTTACGTTTCGTTTTACAACTCAGTTTACTTTTGTGTGTAAAACCGTTATGCAACAAAACCATTGTGGACCGAGCGGCTTCGTTGAATAGTTGCACACATCACAATTACTGTAATATACCGCTTTCATATGCAAAAACCGCAAACAGGAACTGCAACGCGTTGTGATATTAGCGAAATCTTGTTTTGTTTTTAGATGTATCTTAAATCCTTCCCTTTTGCCAACAAATACTGCCTCAAAGTTTTTCGCACTTGTTTATGTATAACAAGGATCGTGAAGCTTTTTAATCGGGTTTTATACGTCTTTGTCATGTTCCCCAAATGATAACAATTGAAGTTTTATTAGTGGAGTCAATTAAGCATTTTACTCGGAAGTCCTCAGAAACAGCTCCGATTTTGATGTTTGTTTTTATGCCTTTTTTATATTATTTAAGATCAGAAACCTCTTGAAGGGGAAATAATTCTATAGGGAACGTGCACGTCGTAAGCTCTGCCATCTGGTGGTAAAATATTCATAAATTAAGAGGATGAAAAATAACATTTAGTAGTAGGTACCTAAGTACTTAGATTCCATGGTCATGTTAAAATAGACAAAAATAATAAAAGCTGTATAAAACATACATAAGTATGATTAATTATACAAATAAAGAAGTTTTGAAGATAATACAAGCTACAATCAATACAAACAAATCTGTAATTAAGGGAACATAGCCTAATTCTACTTCAATAAATCAAAATAACTAACTCGCATCTAAAAAAAACATATTATGCTGGCCTCGCTGGGTATCAATTATTCAGCCGAAACCCATATTTTATCATTTTTGTCATTTAAAAGAAAATTATGGAGGGTAGAAGTTAGGAGGACCATCTCAGTGTATTAAAAAGTGTCCGTTGAAAGGGAGCAAATTAAGGTGGCGCTATAGTAGCAAGTATAAGAATTATAAATAGAGCGCCACAAATTATTAGAGTGGGATACTAAATTAAAAAAGGAAAGAAACTTTTCCGCTTTGTTACAGCGCATTTTTTAAAACTATTATAATATATACATTTTATGATTATAATAATAATATATAGATTTCTTGACTACAGCAGTCAAGAGAAATATTACATTTTTCAACCCAGCACACTTCACTCTGTTTATAACTGCTAAGTTCATATCATTTCCACTTGCTACACTAGCGCTATTTCGGTAAGATTTCGAACAATAATTTGCTGTTTACAAGTGGACACTTTTTCGACTAATCCCCCATACAAGACGGTCCTCCTTACTTCTACCCTCCATAAAGAAATTATAAAAAATATTGTTCTAAAAGTTTCTTTTTTATACACATGTGGCTCTTGTGTCGGTTTTTTTGTTGTCACTTATAGTTCGTGCACGTTCCCTATACTGTAAGAAGTTATTTCACCATTTCGCACATTTAGAACGAAAACGACACAATTTAAAAAAATCGAAAATTGAGTTAGCGTTATAAAATGACTTAAAACGAAGTTCTCAATACAACAATAGCTTAAACACAGCTATATTCAAGCGGAAAAAGGACCAAACTGTTATATCAAGCCTTTTTTAATATGTTATTTATAAAAAATAGACAAGTTTTAAGTCATTTTATGACGATAACTCTGTGTCCGATTTTTTTTAATTGTGTCGTTTTCGTTCTAAAAGTGCGATTTATGTTGCTTGATAGGGAACGTGCACGAACTATAGGCGGCAGCACAAAATCATCACAAGAGCAACACGTGAATAAAAAAAGAAACTTTGCAGACCTATAATTTATTTTCTTTTAATATGACAAAACTGATAAAATATGGGTTTAAATATGGGTGAAAGGTTCAGATTGCGCCACCAGATGGCAGAGTTTACGACGTGCACGTTCCATATTGGGTTGCGTTAACGTTATCTGTCATTACTTACTGTCAATGTAACTAAAGACAATTTATCGTGAAAAAGCTCTGATTTTCTACCCGATTAATGAAATGAAATGAAATAAAATCATTTATTCGAATCCATAAAATGTTACACATTACTTAGATTCAGTCAATTTTTACTCTACCACTAGTTCGGAAAGCAGTTTCCGCCAGAGAAGAACGGGCAAGAAACTCTAGGGTTGCTCTTTTCAAAATCAGTTCAAAGGTAGGTAAATTAGGTACAGTGTATAAAACAAAAAGAAATATATACATATTTTTATTTTGTTTAGAGCAGTTCGTAGTTTTTTTTTTTAGTTACTTGCATAATAATAAATTCTCAATTCCCATCCGAGTGTACAAAAAAGAAGAAGAACCCTCTTAGGAATCACGAAATAATTAGATAATCCATACTTGTCCAATACAGGTATTATTAATCATTAGTTCTGAGACATAGTAAGCAAAATGGGCGTGGGCAGACCAGTCTACACAAGCAGCACCCGTTCACGAGTATGACGCATGTGCCAGCCATTAATTTAGTATTCATCTTGAATTTACAATAGGGAAGATGCAATTTTTTAATTTTGCATCATTTGAATGAATTCCATGTAGAATATATCACGAGTATAAAAAATTAAAATACTATAATTTATTGCTAAAAATTGCGGTTTGAAAATGACAGTTTTTTTTTTTTTTTAATGGCATTTGTGTTCACATTTTGCCAATGTCAAGTTTGGTTTGTCTATTTTATTATCTGTAGTATGTCGAAGTAAAGCAGTGGCTACCTTACCAAGACTTTATCGAGGAGTTTTGGCGGCAACAAAAAAACACTTGATTAGCACAATTATTTCAATTCACTTCATTTGAGCTCTTTAATAGAACTATATTGGATAATATACCACCATAATTATGCAATATAACACTAAGTATCACCAAAATAATGAATTAAAACAAGAGCACCTCATGACACTTCCAAGTTCCCGCCAAAAAACCAACTCTAACCTTAAACAAGATGTCATTGCAGGTGTGATGTCACTAGCAGTGTTGCCAGATGTATGACGGATGAAGTCGCTGAAAAATCATTATGAACTCGCCTCAAGTCGCCGCACCGTATATGCAGAGGCGAAGGAGCAAAAAAAACCTCCCAGCCGCCGGCGCGAAGAGCTAAAAAAAAAAAAAAAAAAAAAAAAAAACCCCAATTCCAATTTCTGTCATGTTTTGTACTCTCAAAGCTAAAAATATCCTCAAATCCGACAAAAACGAGGTTTATAACACAAATTTTCCAAAGTAGCCCAAATTGGCGCCTGAGTGCCATTCGCGTAGCCTAAACGGCGACCAGTCGCCATTCACAATTTTTGGTCGCCGCGTCACCCTCCGAGGTAGCCTAAATGGCGAAAATTCGCCTAATCTGGCAACACTGGTCACTAGAGGTACTTTGATGTATTAGAACACATTCCTTTTCACGTTACTTTCAATTCGTAATTATTGATAAAAATCGATATTAATTTAAATATAAACATTGCAGTGGCCCTTCTTTAATGTTTTTTTTTACATTTTAGCCACAAAATATTGTAGTAGTTTAGTAGTTAAACACATAGAATAATAACGCCAACAATGATAGTTTCATATCAAAAAACAGTGAAGTGTGAAGCATAAAACTCATTGATGTAGGCGTAGGCCACACGTATTGACGTTCTGCCACACGCACACAAGGGTGCAAATAATGTTGCTAGTGGTATCGGATTTTCCCCAAATCCTTAAGTCATTATTTAGGATTATTTAATTATGGAATTATTACTATTGTTCGCAGTAAGGGATTACTTTATCCTTAATTTTAATGATAAAAATCTGAAATAAAAAATAATAAAATAAATCCCTTAGAATGACCAAAATAGTACCAAATTAAAAACAAATAACGTTGATGACGTGAATTAAACGGTTGGATGCGGTATTTACCTTTGCCTCCATTCTAGTTTTATGATGATGATATGAATGTATGCCTTTATTTATGTCAATAATGTCAAATGTATCTGGTTCTATTTTATTACGGTTCTTTTGCGAATCATAGTAAAAAAGTTAGCATCACCACTCACCATTCAACCGTATAATTGACGTCATTTGAAGCTTAGTGCTTACGTCTGCTGAAAAAAAGACGAAATTAAAAGTTAAAATTATAAATGATAACTTCATAATTTCTAAAAAAGAAAAGATACAGGTGTCCTTATTTTAGAACTATTTTCATTTAAAATAATAATATAAGCTTGTATAAATTTGAAATGTCAATTAAAATCAACTCAACAGAAAAATATTATTTTCATAATACTGGCAGCACAATGCCAAAGCATGCAAAGGTACCAATTAAATAAGTTAATTTTAGAAATATATTAATTTTAGAATATGAACATCAACATATAGGGTATCAATTTTCTTTTTTTTTTGGCAACATTTTGATATAATGGCATCTATAAAATTTTTGAATTATTGTTTTTGCTTTAGCTATGATTTTATGTCAAAATATTAGATAAATCGTAATAATTGCATGTGAAATGTTATGTTACAATGTTTCTTAAGATTATCCGAGATACTGTGACATCAGTTTATTGCACAAACCATCATTTTAAAATAAAATATCGAGAGCTGCTAGCGCTACGATTCGGCCTTTAACACTGACGCGGGATGTTTAGTTACTAGGCTAAATAGCTTAGTTTTACTTGCCTCACTAAGCGTGCATGTTCACGGTTTCTATGTGTTATTATTCTAAGGTTAAACATATAAAATTGATTTAGCGGCTAAATATCAACCCAATCATCATTTATGTTTATAGTGTTGGATTTACTTCCGTAAGTTGCAGATTAATTCCATAGTGTAATTTCGTGACACAACTATTTGTTGTCCTGCACCATACATCTTAGAAAAAATAAGTATTTATTGGAAACTACAAAGCTGGTTAATTATTACGTACTTACGGCAGAATTCAATGATTTTCATAATAAATTATTTGAAAAGTGGGTACATAGTTTACGCTTACATATATATTTTAAAATTTGATTTGAAAATATTAGTGTTTTGTTACTAGAAAAAACATGTTCCCATTACAAAAAAAAACCTTTATTACAAGGTAACACACTTTGTGTGATGTAGCAGCACTGCATATACCTTGCTGCCAACATCACGCCATCGGAACTTAAAGTTGAAACGCACTATAGGATTCAAACACTGACCTCTATTATACTAGTACGCTGGACTGGACATTTGAATCGTCAAAGTGTGCCTATTTGATTTTCGCCATATTGGCGGTGATAGCAGTAGCGAGCGTCCATGGAACTAACGATAGAGTTGGGACATGGAACAGCTGATATATCGATAATGATACGAAACAGTCGATGGTTTTTAAATTTTAAAAAATAACTAGAAATTCGTTAATATTAATAATTGAAAATACAATTCAAGCATTTTATCGGAACAATGATTATAACGGCAATTGGATGTACGACAGACAAATCTGTCGTTACTTATTTATTGTAGGAATAATAGCGGTTTAACCCACGTTACCACGGAATAAAAGTAGTCATGTCTTATTCAAAGTTTTAAGCTATAATATGAAAAAAGGAGTGTCTTATTTCAGTTTGTAAGTTACCACCACACCAAATTCAAATTCGTTCAGCAATTAGAACGGGAAGCGGTAAAAACAAATATACGTACGAACACATTGTATTAATGGAAGGGATAAGAAAAAAAAGACAGTTTGACGGTTGACCAAGTTACATTTTATTACGTCACTGACGTGCCCAAATTATATTCCGCGACAAATAATTTCGTATATTACACCTGTAATATTAAGGGAGTTATTTTTTGTTGCTGCATATAGACGAATGTCTATATATTTCGTAATAATTTGTTTTAATTATATATGCAGGTGACTATTGATGTATGGAGAAAATAAAATTAAACACCGCGATAAAAATCGTTATAATAGTTTAATTCCAATGTCTAACATTCGCGTAAACGTAAGGAATCATTATGAAACACTAATCTTCAATCTTTTCACATGTTGAGTTAAAGTTTTGACACGAGTCTGAGAACTTCTTAAAGCTTTTTGTATTCTTTGCATAACCATTTTAGATGACCTAGGAGTGGGTCGTATCGGTGATCATGATTGATATTTTCACAGATTTCGGTGTAAGACCTCTTCCTTTTCAGGGTTTCATTTAGTTTCTTGTTGTAACTTGTGTTGGGTTCTGTGAAGAATATAAGAAAATATTCAATGTAATTTCGATAAGAAACAAAATATCCACAGTTTCACATTAAATGAAGTAACAGTCAACTGTAAGACAGAAGAAAAAAAATCTAGTTGAGACAGTAATAATAAAAAAAAACATAAAAAGAAATTACATGAAAAATAAATAAATTGAAGATGTTGATGCCTCAAAACGGTTACCAAATAAAATTTTCTTGCTAAAGGTGTAAATAAAATATAATGTGGAACAATTATAAACCAGATTAATTAATAACATGTCAGTTACAAAATAATAATGAACCTTATAAATAGAATAGAGTGAAAAATGTAAAAAACGGTAATTTTATTTTTGTAAATAGGTGCATTGACTTTATGTATAAATGAAACACCTTAAACTACCTTTAAAATAATCTGAAAACCTATAAGTCTTATTTATTTATAATTTCAACTGCCTTTTTTCACAAATATATTTGTCACTTTACCCTACATTGTTTCTAAATTCATGCCATCAACTCGGTTTTCTACGCATCCATAATTCATTAAATCAGCTTCTCCCTCTCTATTTTCCATATGGCATAATACCTAAATCTGCAATAAAAACATCACCTTTGCAAAACATGTTACAATATACTATATGTACAAAATGCGCAATACAATAATATACATTATTATACCCACCAGAAAATATTGTGGGCACACTGTCCTTTTTTTACTGGGTTCATGAAACATGTCTTATAAAACAATCTTCCGTAAAATGTTTAAAACATAGATGACTATTGATATTCGGAAATCAATTTCCAAATTTCATGTTTCTAAGCCATAGTTTTTGTGTAGTTGAGTCAGTTGGAAATCTGTAACAATAAGTACAACATTTATAATGACATTTTTTTGATTTTAAATTGATCTTGCCTCTCCTGGAGTAGACAGACTACATTCTTTATGGAATAATACATTCCTAACCTTATTTTATTATCAATCCTAATTAATGATTTTAGAAAGGCACAGTATAAAAGTATAAATGCTAATAGAGCCAAAGTCAACTCTAAAAAATTATCGATATGCATTGTCGATATGAAACTTGGACAACCCTATCAAGATATACGTGCTTTATAAATTAGCTATTTGAGAACAAATAATCGTATAAATACGTTTAATTTGAGTTATTATTTACTTTTAAATGATAATTTGATCTTTACAGTAACTAAATTTAATATAAATAGCTAAAAGATGATGTAAATGTACTTACTTGTGAAATTTTACTCCACTACCTGTTTGGTAACGGGTTTTACAATAGACACAAACTCTCATGGTGGATTACTAAAAACCACACACAAATAACACTTTAAAAACACGTTTCACTGTAATATTTCGTTAAAATACACTGACAAAACAGAGACATTCAAAACAATACGACGGCCATATGCATTATATGTCAAATTTAGTTCCGTAGACGCTCGAGAGGGGCGTTTCAAATCGGCACAAAATTTAGCTGTCATTTTGTATGGTAAATCCTGTCCAGCGTACTAGTATAATAGAGGTCAGTGGATTCAAAGGACTTCTCAGTGCGCACACGTCATTAAGCCTTATTCACGTTCCATCTTGACGTACAGCCAACCAAGGTCATGCACGATGCACGTTGCAAAAGGACTGTGAATAGTCTCGACGTACGTCAATTATTATTATTATTTGCTCGCTGGACTTGCATGATCCAGCGAGTGCCTGCATTACAAGTATTGCCAACTAAACGTCTACTATTTATCTAAATGCATCATAAAAAGTTAAGATAAAAAAAACACTAAAATAATAATAATGATAAAAATCCTTGTTAGGCCCATGTTAGGTTAGATTTGGCATTAGGCTTGTGTGAAATGCCCTAATAAACTAACACAATTATTTTAAAATACATTTTAGATTTAATAATATTATATATTTAACGAGTGACCCCGTCACTCTGAACATCGTGCCGATAGACAATAAATAATCCTTTAGTCCGTATCCAAAAAATATACATTTTAAGATGTCTAAACCTGTATAAATTATTCACGAATTGTAAATATCTGTATAAATATCTGCATTCATTTCATATCTGTATCATGTGTTAAAAATCTGTATAAATACCATTGATCAGAGAGTAAAGATAAATACAGATAAAACTGTATACCTGGCAGCACTGTCTAGCTCGCACGATAGTGCGTATGCTACGTCCAGGGGGTCTAGACAAAAACCCTTTTCTGTTAGCGTTTACACTTACGGAAAGATCAAAATGTATGGAAGTGACATATGCTCCAGACAAGTCACGTGACTGCTGCAAAACTTGGTAGACAAAATTTTGTATTCCGCACGTGGAATGGAGCGTTAGCGATAGCGTGTCGTCCAAAGCGTCGAACGGAAAAAATTTCATACAAGTGGTAGACAAGTGTCATTTTTGACAACCGAAACTGTTCTTTAGCGACACTGTGTCACGCTTTCTTTATCAACACTTCTCGACCTCACGCTACGGCTATAAATTAGTATTTTTAATAAGATATTTAGTGATAATTAATGCTTTTTACATAATTAAACATAGTTTAAGAACACTGTGAGCCACTAATAACGAAATATCATTGGAAAGAAGTTGAACAAGAATATATCGCAGTGAAATGGAAACAATTTCAGAGATGCAGGAATCGGAGTTTATTAGTAGTTTTAGAATAAGTAAAGAATGTTTTAGGCGTCTTGTGATGATCTTCGGTGTTGACAACGTTAAAAGAAACCCAAGAAATAAGTTTAATTGAAGAGGAAATCTGGAAAACGAAGACTTTCAGGCGCAATAGCGGATATATGCTGTACACATATTGTGGTAATCATTAGGCCATCCAAAGATGAGCACCTATTTTGCAATTTAAAAAGGGCATCCTTCCTTGAATTTGCAAGTTATAAATTTACATGATTTACAATGCCTAAAACATGAACTAGTGATATCAAACAAAATATGTAAGTAATTTGTATGCTTATACTAATAATTTTCCTTATTACACTCATCTGACAGTAACTTAAAATAATGAGAATCCTAAGTTTGATGCAGCCACTCATGATTCTTTTCTTTGGGCTTCCGATAGAAGGTGGAATCTTTTCTAAGAGACTTATAATGGTGAGGGAGTTTGTGCATTAGTTATATATGAATATATCAAGTACCATTTATATAATATGGATCCATAATGTTGAATACTTTGACTAATAAGTATAAAGTTATCACACAAACAATTTTTCACATGTTTTACAAAGCTTACTCACGCTTACATTTAAGACTACAACCCTAGAAAAAAATATAACTATTCTACTTACATAATTAATAAATTTGCAGGTAATTCTGTATATCACCTGGGACTGATGATATGCTAATGACACCTTTACTGAATGCTACTTCTGGATCTGCTGACAATATATATACTCATCTACATTTACTAACTGGAAATTTACAAAGTGCTGCTTTGGTTCATTCAAAAAGATGCTTACTGAAACATAGAGCTTTGTATTAACCTTTCTTAATAGATGAGAACATGATCATTGTTATGTGAAAGTGTTCCAAATATTATGTAAAATGAATTACTCCCAGGCAGAGCTATGATAAATAGGCTTTTATTGCGATTTTTTGGTGATTGTTAAATTAAAATATGTTTTTGTTTTGTATTTTGCTATAAATAACATTACAGCAAATATTTTACTAGTATACAGTAAGTTTTATTGTACATATTTTATTACATAAATATTATAATTGACAATATGTTATAAAGAAATAAGTTACTTTAGTTTAATGTTTAATCCCTGCAGTATTTAACTGTAATGTATTAGTGCATTATATTTACTTTTCTATAATCATTATATAATTCTTTTCATTTGTGTCCTTAAAAATATACTAGTATTAAAACAACATTTTAAAAATATGTTTTATTTGGTTTCTAGAAAAATACAGGAAACTATAAAAAGTGCACATAACATATTATATTAATATACAATACATTGATATAGGTATCCATACACAATAATAATAATAACAAAGTTCTCATAATTGTAAATTAAACTCTTTCTCTAAGTCCGTATGCCACACATCTATTTGAATGTGCTTATACTCGATATGGAAATGTTTTGCCTGCAAGTCAATAAATCATGTATCGCTTTCTTGTTCCAACTGAAAATAACCTTCAACAGCCACAAATTCACTTATGGCCAATAAAAGATTGCTGCCTTCTTGTCTTCTGCATTGTATAATACAAGAGTGACTTTGACTTGACAAGCAGCATGTAGGAGCCCTTGAAGCTGAAAAATATTTAATAAGAAATAAAATAATAGTAAGTTAGATTTATGTTGTATTGTTAGACTAAGTACTTAATATTCAAATAGAAACCTCACAGGCTGACTCATGTGTGTATAAAAAACGAGATATAACGTTGTTTTGTATTCCTCAACCACTCAACCCCATGATTATCAACCAGCGTGAGAGGCACGTATCTTTAAACATAAGAACCATATACTGAAAGTTAAGAATTTGCTCTACAAAAATTTACATCCCTTACAGCGCAAGTACCAACTTAATAAGAGATTTATTGAAAACGTTAATTATGCATTTATGAGTGATATTTATAGGTAGGAATTTATCGACACAAGTAAGTACTTAAAAACAAATTGAAATGAAGGAAGTTAATAAAAAAATATCATAATAAACGCACCTTTTCATAAAATCTAACAATTAAGTGAATTGTTAAGAGCTTGCAAGTAGTCTAAGATTAGATTATGGGTGATATTTTAATCCACTCTTGAAAAACTTTACTTTAAATTTCTAAAAAAACTGGAACGTTTCAATTTACTTACACAAAATAACAATATTTTGACAACCTCTCACGCTATACCATAGAGTAACTTATAGAATTTCATGTGTCTATCCGCACGACGCTGCGGAATGGGCGTCTGGCGTGCAGTGGGTACTTTGTCTACCAATTTGGTCACGCTAACGTTTAAGCGTTAGCGTTTGACGTTTATGCGTTAGCGTGTACGGATAACGCCACGCTTGGTTTTTGTCTAGGCCCCCAGCAGCGCCGTGACGTACAGCATGCTGTACGTCAAGATGGACCGTGAATAAGGCCCTTTACTCACAAATAAAAAGGTGGTACAGATTAAAAATATGTCAAGTGTCAACCTGCCGCCGTAAATAATGTTGCTGAGTGCTGACCCGATGCGAAAGTCTTACAAAACGCTTATTGTGTAGATATAAAAAGAAGTAAATTCCTACAGGAATTTTATTTATTTTAAATAATATGTTATTATTTATTTCAAAGCAAACTTTATTTAAAGGCAATTATTTTCACCAAAACAGTTTGAAGTCTTGTACTTGTACAGTTGAAATTTGATTTCTTGGCTAGGCAACACTCAACACTGGCCTTCGGAAACCACAGAGCACAGAGTACACAATCGCTAGTGAACATCAATTTGTGCTATTTTTGTATTAAAAATTCCATTTTGTGCCGTCGTGAAAACATTTATAACAGACACGATAAGACACATACCCCTGATAATCGGATATATATTATCTAGTGAACCTAACGTGTAAGTTGTTGACCTTTGTATAGCGCTAAAGTCTGTGTGTTTCGTGTAGCTCTCTTGAATCTCAGTAGCGTGCGCATAATGAAAAATATTGGGAAAAGTTGGCGTGACTCGGCTACGTTGATAGTGCTCACGCAGCGTAGTGGCGCGGCGGCAGCGGCGGCGGCGGGCAAACGCTCGGGTGATGTTGGCGGCGTTAATTACGATATATTGTTGCAGACGCGCACCGGCGGAGCGTCGTTCCCTAACAGCGTTGTGTTCCCTGGCGGGGTGTGTGAGCGCGCCGACGACGGCGAGCGCTGGCCGCGCCTCTTGGCCAGCTTCGGCTTCACGCACCAAGACTTTGAGTCGCTGCACCGTCGGGGTTCCACCGTCCCGGCTATATTCCAAAGTAACCCTATCCAGAGGTAACATTAGCATATTACAATATTTTCGGCTACTGCTAATGGACAACGTTCACGTCTAACAAAAGCAATGTGATAAGCACTATTTGTCAACATTGATAATTTTATCACAATTTGCTATAATATAGATATTACCAAACATCTACAGAAGTTGCTACCAGAATGTCAGAATTAACATAATGTTATCTATCCATGATTATGGAAATTAAGTAAAAAAATGGAATATATTGATTTAGATTCTAGAACTGTTCTAATTGGACAAGAATTAAAATTCAGAATACCTTTGTATAAAAACAAAACTGTATCAGCGCTTCATTCTATATGATAAAAATTTTAGGCACATATCTTTGAGAATAACTGCCATAAGAGAGACATTTGAGGAGTTGGGACTTCTGATATGCAGTAGAAAGCAAAAGAATCAGAGAGACGGCATTTGGGCTAATGTCATATCAGATATAGATGCTAAGCTGTGGCAAAATAAGGTGAGAATGTTTATTGTAAGAAGAGAAGTTAGAATTCATTGATAATACATTGCGTAATCAGTCCTGGTTAGTAGTCACTAACCAGGTTTCCATTCATATTGTTATAGTC
This sequence comes from Sphinx pinastri, assembly GCA_947568825.1. Taxonomy (NCBI): domain Eukaryota; kingdom Metazoa; phylum Arthropoda; class Insecta; order Lepidoptera; family Sphingidae; genus Sphinx; species Sphinx pinastri. Next base: position 4,057,920 of record OX387617.1, read on the forward strand.
AAAAAAGTTTCCCACACAGTAACAATCAACTTGCACAACATACAAGAAAATTTACACTGTCTTACTAATATCGAAAAAGTAAGTCTGCTGAAAGCACTCCATAGATTTAGGCAAAACTTGTACCCGGAGAGGCCATTCTGGATTGACATATTTTTATTTTATTTTAGCATGGTGAGCACTTTAAAATTAAGTGTCTCAAACCTTTCTGGCAAATCTAGCTTTACGAGTTGGAATGCTGTGTGTCTTTAATCTCCTATGATGCAGGCCACCATTACCGCTAAGTCTTAGAGGGAATTCCTTTTGATGTTTGGCAAGCCTCTCTTGGTATTTCATGTTGTACTCTGTTATCACTTGTATGACTGTTGGGATTTTCAGGTCTTGATATATGATTTTGTTCCTAATGTATTGAGGGATATCAAAAAAAGGCCTAAATGAAATCTTTCCAATATTACTTTGGCTGGCCGTACTCATTAGCATATTAACGTCAAATTTTATCCTGCAAATTTATGCAGTGGGAGATATAATTCAGGAATGTCTTTCAGACAGGTGTGGCCTTAAGTAACACCAGCTATGTAATAATATTTGATGCTTTGAGATCAAAAATACAATGTTAATTATTATCAGGTTCTATGTATATTAAAGTTTGTGTTAAGAAAAAATAAACAATCCATATGCAAGGTCTTAAAATCTCTTAATTAAGTAATTGGTATTGTGGACGCATTTAGCATGAATTAAATGAACTCGTGGCTAAATGATGATGTCTAAAAGGTCTTCTTCTCATTAATTAGTATCTCAATTAAAGTGATTGTTGTTTTAAATTGGTCTTATCTCAAGCTAGTTTTACAATTGAATTTTATTGGATTTTTTTAATAAGAGTGTAGAGAATTATAAACTTTTGGTTCCACTGCATTAGTTGGCTATGAAGTGAGTATTGACAGGTTCAATTCTGTACCAAGATAAATTGTGATCGACAAATATCTCTTTCATATTCATTCCATTGTGCCGTCTCTATAAAAAAATATCTTGTTTGTTAGTTATTATTAATTTAATTCATATAATATTGTATATCATCAAACATTAAGTTTGGAATATATCAGAGTCTCGGTAAGGGTTACCTCTATACATGTATTTATTTTTGCCACCAAGTAGCATTTGAAAGCATAATTGTGTTCTTGTTTGAAGGTCATTCTACTGCCACTGTAATTACTGGACATTATGAGACATATCATCTAACGTCTCAGAGTGTTAACCAGTGTGGTGCAGTACTATAGTTCAAAGTTTTGAGTGGTATTGCTATATTATATAATCATGGTGACGGTCTTCATACAAGTGACTTGCAAAACTCGTCATTCAGTTGTAGAAAGAAAATTCAGTTGGTCCTGTGTATTGATCTGTTTATTAGCGTATTTACTATCACTTGATAAACATTTGATACTGACTACTAATGCATTTAATATTAATGCAACCAATTTCATATATGATCATCATTTGGCAATTTTAAAACACGCTTTTTATTACAATATTTACATAATATTATGCACTATAATTGTCTTTTTATCTATTCGAATAATTAAATTATAATCTATATTGGAAATACATTCGTCGAATCTATTGTATAGATTGTTTGTTTTTCGCCATTACATTTCTAAAATGTTATTCAAAGTGATCTTGGCTGAATATAATATTTCGAGGCCAGTCGATATTACATCGTAAGCGCGACATACGAATACAATTGATATTTTTATTTTTTTTATTAACATTGATAATGCGATGTCCTTTTCTGCATTAGCAACTACGCGAAATATATAAGTAAACAAACCTAGATGGCTCGACTGATAATAATTGATAGTACTAACAAAATAATATGACGTCGTTTTATTTTTTAACATAATATATTTAAACAGCTTTTAGCCCGCGACACGATCTTCGTTTAAGTGCTAAGTTTAAGGCCCATTTACACGATCAATTTTCTTGCCAGTTACATACATTGCATAATTGAGGCAATATATGACTTGCATGGTCTAAACAAGTAACATTCTTGATCTGTTATACAAGTTATGTTTCAAAAGTTTTCTTGTTGTAAACAGCACATGGGCATGTTTCACAATGTTCAGGTTAAGGGCATGACCAAAAACTGGCTTTATAGATAGTAGTAATTTGGATAGTACTCCCAAAACCTAGGCCTTTCCGCCAGATGTACCGTGTTAATTAAATAGTGGCCGGTTTGTGTCGCGCCGAGTTCAGTCGTGAAGGGTTAGTGATGTGGAAACAGGAAATATATCTAACAAAGACATACTTAGTGCTAATCCTACATGAATAAATATCAATGCAATAAATCGTATAATTTTAAAGTCCTCCGATTTTCAGATTTATGTAATTTTATTTTTCTTAAAAACTACACTTAAAATTAACGTCTTTAAAAAAGTTACACATGGAGAGGTCTAAAAATATTTTTTGGATGTATCCAAGATCCATATTTTTGCCCCGTTAATATCCATAAAGTTTGAGCCTCGTTAAATTTTGAGGTCCAGTACCCATACAAAAAGCGGACATCGCCTTTTATTCGACAGTTATCGTATTAAACAACTACATTAATTACCATTTATTTGTGAGCATAGATTAGAAGATGGCTTTTCTATTCAGTTGGCGTATACATTTATGTGACGAGTAACATTTACTAAGAAATCGTGAAACAGGCCGTTAGGCTTTATATAGGTAGGTATGTCAGATTTCAGTTTTCGGAATCAAGCCTTGTATTCCCTACTGGCATTGCGCGCGGCTCCGCCCGCGTGGAAAAGTTTTTCCGGAATAAAAAGTAGCCTATAGCACTCAGGAGTAATGTAGCTTCCTATTAGTGAAAGAATTTTCAAAATCAGTCCAGTAGTTCCTGAGATTAGCTCGTTCAAACTAACAAACAAACTCTTCAGCTTTATAATATTAGTATAGATACAACAAACCGCAACGAGGCGCCATGTTGTTCACTTGAATATTAATTCTACTCATATCCTATATTGTAAACATGCTCAAGGTTATAAATATATATACATACCCACATCCTTACGCCTTTTATCCCCGAAGGGGTAGGCAGGCAGAGGCGCAAATAGTGCACCCATTTTTCGCCGTGCATATTCTGTCTCATGATGTGATACGGAGCGAGTATATCGCCGTATCGTGCACAAATTCCAGACTCCGTGCTGATACAGCAAAACTCAATATCACTTTACTCGACCCAAGATTTGAAACCGGTGAAAACGGTACCGTACCGAGCAAAACAAAAACGTTACCGAGACAATCAAGATATTAATCTAATAAAGATATTAGTCTCTAATAACAGTGACTTTTAAAGACACTCGTCTCTACAAAGTTTGTTTTTAAACGTCAAGTGAGCAGTTAGGTGAAAGAAAACACCGTGAGGAAACTTGCATATCTATGAAGATCCTATAAGACTTTCGAAGGTATATGAAGTCTGCCGTCCCGCACTAGACCAGCGTGGTGGACTAAACCCTAAACCCTCTCAGTAGTAGAGAAGGCCCGTGCCCAGCAGTGGAATAGTATATACAGGGCTGAGATTGTTACAGATCAGTTACCACTCGTCCAATCAATCGTCCGCGTCAGTTGTGACTAACAACCCAGTTTGCATTGATCATGTAAGCGTTTCAGCAACCAAAATTAAAAGAGATGCCAATACAGACATGGAGAGCTGTTAGCTTAAAATCCGATGGACACGAAAAGTAAATTAAATGAGAATTTTAATAAGAGTAATCTGTTGAGGTCTAAAATCCATTAAGGCGGATCTTTTATTGCTAGCATTTATTGATACAATAATCGTCTTTTGAGTATCTGTCAAAAGATGATGTTACTCTCTCTTTAAACCGGTCCTTAAACTTTGCAAATCTTCTCATCTCATGTATCCTCTGTTTTTCCATATTTTTTTTTGTAAATGCAGCATAAGATGCGTAGATATGGGGTAACCACGTATAACTTTATATGTATTCAAAAAAGGAGACAAAATATCCAAGTCTTTTAATACCTACCGAAAGTTCCAAGTTCCATTGTACGTTTTTAATATATTCTCCCCAATTATTAATTTAGCACATTCAATGTTATAATTATTATTTTTAACTAGATCTTATGATGTGTTTGAGAACAAGTTCATACGTAACAGTTCTTTATTTTATGAAATCTCACGTTTTGTATACAAAAACGTGTCTCATAACTTTGTAACTCCAATTCAGTGCTATCTAGAAAACCGATGGTATGTTTTTTACTAAACAAGAATATTATAACGTCATAATATTATATCTCTTGTATTAAATATATCTAATGCTAAGGATACCTCCAACCCCTTCATTTAAAAGAGGATTTGTCTAAACTCGAATGAACTAATTGCAGGCTATTGTCACCACTATTCCTTATTGTAATAACTGATTAGCACTTATCTAAATCGATGACGCAATAGAATCCCTAAAGTAAACATGATTTGATTTTCTTAGAATATTAGCAGCAAAATACCCAATTTAGTAGTAGATATTCGTTAAAACGTTACTTTTGTAAGTACCTACGATGCTTAAATAGATTCGTGCTGTTAATTTTTTTTTGTGTAATGCAACATTTCTCTACCAATATGTAGAGACCTTACAAATGTGGGTAGTTGAAATATTCCTTCTACTGAAACACTATCCTTCGCACAACTTAGTTACATCACAACTCGCGTGCTACGAACGCATTCCCTTGAAAAAAACATTAAAAATCATTATGTATGGCCACTGGACACTGACACCGCGTGAAATCGTTTGCCCCAATTGTCATCGGCTTACAAAAAAATCTATTGATGGTTTTTCAATTGTTATTTTAAGTCTCTGTTAAGTAGTCCCCCGCATAAGGACGGTCTAATGGAATCGCCGTTTTGATACTTGGAACTTTGGATGTAGCAGTAGAATAGCTTTTATCGAAGATGTATACAAAAGTTTGCAAACATTTCATTCAATTATTTAAAGAAGCGTATCCAATATTTTTAAAGTTAGACTATAGTAAAATTGCGTGAAAACCTAATCCTACGCATGTTATCGTATATTAGGTCCGATATCTAGATTCTGCGGTAAAGTAGTGACACACAATAGCTAGTCATTACTGTTCGAAGGAATGGCGCCAACCGTTACGCCTCTTGATAAGATTAGGCAAAATTGAAACTAATAGAGGAAAATAAAAAAACCGTGGTCGCTACTCGGATAATATGATTTTGTCCTCAATTTGTAACTCAACGAATTTAAAAGTACGCGCAATTAACTTGAGCTAACTGAGGTTATTTACGAACCGCGCTGGTATCCAGGGGCTATAAAGGCTTGGAAGTCGAATACTAAAGCAAAACTGAGCAAATTTTGTTCCAGCTAGCAAAAGACCCAGACGAATTTTGGAATTTGTGCAAGGAGTATAACTGCTACCCGGACATATGGTCGCTTCATTACTGGAGCAACTGGCTGACCCCACAGATCTTTCCCAAGCGGTTCGACACTGCGTTCTTTGTCACCGCACTAGAGAGTAAGCCCGACCATATCAAGGCCAGTTCGGAGGTGGTCAATGTCGAGGTAATTGCGAAATTGAAATCTAGATAGCGTTACTAAATGCGTAATGAGGTCTTGCAATAAGTACTTGATACACTTCGTTTGAACTAGCTTCAAACACAATAAAATTAATAATTCATGTACTTATTGTTAATTTTCTTGTCTAGCGGGGAACAATATAATGTATTGTTAGATAAGAATGTTCACGCTGAAATTTCAAAAAGAGCGCGTGTCTTCAGTTCGTTAAAAAAACTTCATGTGCATATAGACCTTGGCACACGTGTTGCTAATGGGGGCGCTGGGTGGGCAGTGATTAAAATATTTTTAATCTTCAAAAAAAACTTAAATGTACATAATTATGAACGTCCAATGCGAAATAAACTTAGTAACTACAGTATTAAATTTGTAATAGCGGAAATTGTCTACGTGTTTTTTGTCAGAAAATTTTAAACTCACGGTTAATGAGAATGTCAATGACGAATATAACATTTTAAATCTTGAGTAAGTCAAGACGGAAATAATTGGGTTTTCAACCTGAAAAAAAAAACAACGAATAATATTAACTTGTTTTTTATCCTGACGTTACCTGACCATCCTATAAATTCAAAAGTGTGTGTCTGACAAGCACTAGAGCCGAGAGCATATAATTTTACAAATGAACCCTAATGTTTTATAGTTAATACAAGTCATGGAACTGAAGCAGTGATGTTATCGCGAGTCAGTACGGGCCACACACCCGCAAACAGCGCACGAAACACACGTTTATATACAAGACGGCAACGACCCTAATCGAGTACAACTCTCTTGTTTCAGTGGTCGAGTCCAACAGAAATACTGAATAAAACAAATGTGGTAGTGTACCCGCCGCAGATCTACGAACTGACACGGCTTTCACATGTGACCGACTTGGAGGAACTGATTAAGTTGGCCAAGGAGAACAGCACCCACGGCGACCCGTGCATATATCCTGTCATTATTCCCGCCAAGGATGGCGTGGTACATTTATTACCAGGTAAAAAAATCTCTGGCCTACGGCTCCGCCCGCGTGTAAAAGTTTTTCCGAGATAAAAGTCCCTCTTTATATTTTCCCAGGATAAAAAGTAGCCTATATTACACGCTGATAATGTAGCTTTATATTGGTGAAAGAATTTTTTAAAACCGTCCAGTAGTTTTTGAGTTTATCCATTACAAAAAAAAAAACAAAAAAATTATAACTCCTCTTGGACTTAATTAAACTCCTTAACTTAGTATAGATACAATTTATTAATTAGTTATGATATTGATTGTCAATTTTTCCTTCCAGGCGACGATCTATACCCTGAAACTATAGATTTTAAAGACAATAATAAATTACCTCATACAGACAAAACAATATTAGAATTAAGAGAAAACTGCCGAACGATACATCGGTTTGAAAAAACAAAGGCTAAGAATCAGCCGGCGATTATTGTTATTAAAAATTACAAAACTAAACACCCTATCGACATGGGCGACATTACCATGATACTTAACTCAGTTTAAACAGCAAAAGACCACAGTACATGCCTTACAGTTTGGCCTTACTAGAAATACATTAGATCAGACATTTTCATACAAAGTAATTTAAATAAATCATCATGGCGGGGTTGGGACACACATGGCCGAACAGCCAAGACGACTACGAACTGCTGGAGGTGATCGGCGTCGGCGCCACCGCCGTCGTGCACGCCGCCTTCTGCCGCCCACGCGGGGAGAAGTGCGCCATCAAACGCATCAACCTCGAGAAATGGAACACCTCCATGGACGAACTGCTCAAAGAGATACAGGCCATGTCCAGCTGCAATCACGAAAACGTCGTCACATATTACACTAGCTTCGTTGTCAAGGAAGAGCTGTGGCTCGTACTGAGACTCCTCGAAGGCGGCAGCTTACTGGACATCATCAAGCACAAAATGAGGATTTCAAATTGTAAACACGGCGTGTTCGACGAGGCGACCATCGCTACCGTTCTCAAAGAGGTGTTGAAAGGTCTCGAATACTTCCACCAGAATGGACAGATACACAGGGATATCAAAGCCGGCAATATACTGCTTGGCGACGACGGCACTGTCCAAATCGCCGACTTCGGCGTGTCTGCTTGGCTCGCGACCGGACGCGACCTCTCGCGCCAGAAGGTGCGCCACACGTTCGTCGGCACGCCGTGCTGGATGGCGCCCGAGGTGATGGAACAGAACCACGGCTATGACTTCAAGGCCGACATCTGGTCCTTCGGCATCACTGCCATCGAAATGGCGACCGGCACGGCGCCCTACCACAAGTACCCGCCAATGAAGGTGCTAATGCTCACGCTGCAGAACGACCCGCCAACACTAGATACGGGCGCGGAAGAGAAGGACCAGTATAAGGCATACGGGAAAACATTCAGAAAAATGATATCGGAATGTTTGCAGAAGGACCCTTCAAAACGACCCTCCGCACCCGAGCTGCTCAAGCACTCATTCTTCAAGAAGGCGAAAGATCGCAAGTACCTCGTCCAGACGCTCGTGTCGATCGGACCGAGCATGGAGACGCGAGTGCACAAGGCGAGCAAGCGGCAACCGGGCGCGTCCGGGCGGCTGCACCGCATGGAGACCGGCGAGTGGGTGTGGGAGAGCGAGGAGGAGGACGAGGACGACGACGAGGCGGCGCGCGACCGACCCATGAACACGCTCGAGCGCGCCGACTCCTCCGACTCGGAGGGCGAGGAGCCGCGGGCCGGCTTCACGATCGGCTCGCTGGGCGCCGGCGAGGGGGGCGAGGCGCCACAGATCGACCTCGTGCTACGCATGCGCAACGCACGCGACGAGCTCAACGACATCCGGTTCGAGTTCGCGGCGGGCAAGGACTCGGCGGACGGCATCGCGACGGAGCTGGTGGGCGCGGGGCTGGTGGATCCGCGCGACGCGGGCGTGATCGCGCAGCAGCTGCAGCAGCTGGTGGACGCGCAGCTGTTCCCGGGCGAGGCGCCGCCGCCGCGGTCGCTGACGTTCCGCCTGGACTCTGTCGACCCCGCCGCGCCCGCCAACGAGCAGGGCCTGGTGGGCTACGCGCAGATCTCCATAGTGGACTGAGCCCGCCACCCGCCACCTGCCGCGACATGGACCCTCTGTCGGACTGGGCCCGTTGTGGAGCTCCTTTAGTTATGTACGGTTAGTGCGGCTCCAGTGTCCGTGTCCCGAGGTCCGCTGGCGACGCGCGGAGACCGTCGCATGGCTCAAATGGATACATGTATTTTACATTATGATAATGATTAAGGGTGAATCTGAATTTGTAAGAGTATTTTTTGTGATCGTATCGTGTCAATTTCGCTGCTTTGTTTTTAAACACTGTAATCGATTTATTTTGTTTGCTCATAATTTTACGTTATAAAGTTATATTAAATTTATAAATATCTAGTTAGATAAGAATGTTTGATATGGTGCCGGCGGGCCGCCGGGTGCGCCGCGATACTTAGATTCCAAATCATCCTAAATTTACATTTTGTAATACTATGACATATTTTATACTATATTGTATGTAATTTAAGTGCCATATATTATGAATGTGTACCGTAAATATGAGTTTTACAGTGAATCCCGTTCGTTCGCGACAATTACAGTGTTGAATTTGAAATAGCAGGTCTATGTAGCACCACAAAATGTTCTTTTTACATTGTTATTTGTTTGTTGCTTATTTTGGAAGTATTTTTAATAATAAAAGATGAAATCTATTTCGGCAGGATGTTTTATTAAAACCCTCTATGATCTTTCAAAAAAAATAATTAAAAGCTAAGTTACGCTAATGTTCTCGCTCAGTAGGAGGCCCGCTCACTGACCCTCGGCCAACACAACAGGTAACAAAGAAAACTCTCATTTTGGCAACTATATATTGTGTAGAAACGAAACTTGTATATCGTTTGTCAATTTACAGGCTCGTCACAAGACATCCTTACATCTAAGCGAGTTAAGAATTTAAAGCAATAACGTTACAAAAATAAGTTATGTTAGGTAAGTACAAACTTAACAGTAGCATGTTGGTCCACAAAGGAAAAGTCATACACTCCAGCTATAGTACAGTAACAAGGCTAAAGGACCGTTTACATTGTCTTACGAAATAATCGTTCGTCATAGGAGGGCTGCACGTGGTCGCATTGTTCGAATCCAGGTTTAAAATATGTTTAGTCCAATAAGAATTGATTGCTCAGTATATTTTTAGGCGAATGATTTTAACTTTATTTGAAGAGCAGGGCAAAATAATAGTTGTCTCTGAAATCTTCTCTATAAACTTTCCCTCATATCAGGCTATGGTGCTATACCTTGTAATTTCAATTTGAATTTCGAATACGTTATAACAACCTATGCATGATGTAGACCTACCCGTCGCAAAGCGTCGTATAGCACAATGTAAACTGGTCCTAAGAGAAAATCAACATTTACATTTAGCCTTAAAATGTCCAATCTTGAGTTACATTTTTAATAATTCTTAATTGACAACTCTATGAGAAAATTATTTCTTAACCTTTTAAAATAATTGAATTTCAAAAGCAGCTTATTTTACTTAGAATATAGCTACAAACTATATTTTAGTAAGTCAATTTATACTGACAGTGGTTACGAATGCTCAACTTCAATTATAGTGTAAAAATATATCCTTTTTCAGAGCTACCTGTAAAATTATAAACTTAAAGAAATATTGCATTTATTAGCAACTAGCTTTTGCCCGCGGCTCCGCCCGCGTTAATAAGTTTTTTCGGGATAAAAGTACATACAATGAATTCCTTCCTCTTAATGACTCTATCAAAAAACCGCATCAAAATCAGTTGCGTAGTTTTAAAGATCTAAGCATACATAGGTACAGACAGACGGACAGCGGGAAGCGACTTTGTTTTATAGTATGTGTTCATATAAGTAGGAATGTTATCTTGAATATAATAAATATAAGTACCAGAAATTATTCGTCAGAATTATAACAATTTATTGAAAATCCTTTTATATTCAATTAAAGTTTAGACCTAAAATTTGTAACCACTGAGCAGACATAAGTACAATATGCTTTGTGTAAAAACTATTCAAACCTGACGTTTTACAGAAATGTCATAAGTTTCATACAACTAGTTCTAACAATATGAATGCATCAGAAGAAATCGAATACATCACGTGACTAGGCGAAAAGAAGCATTTTCACAGACCCTCAGCTAGAGCACACAGCATTATAACACTAATTCACATGAGGTATCGATGAAGTTTTACACCTATAGCATTTTAGACTCTATCTCAACGGAGTAATGTACAAACTTGTACATGCATTAAATATTTTTTTTAGACGTGCACACCGCCGCTTTCGTGTGTCTTCACGTAAATGACGAGTGGGTGTGCGAACCGAATCACACCAATAAATACGTTATTTCGTAGAAGTAGAGTTCATTATGTCATATATCGGGGTGCTTCGGTTCCATTTTGTGTTAATCAAAAATAGAACCTAAGTAAAATACATGCGTTTATATGGTTAACTAAAAAATCTTTTATATGTCATGAGACAGTAATAAAATTAGTTTATATAAATGTTTCCTCACATTACATTACATAAACATCTCTGCGCCACATGCTGTGAGCCCTAGCATAAGTACTGCATCAGAACAACAGCCCACTTAACCTAACACACTCACTCTAATAAGGCATTAACAACATTCACTTGTGTTATATAATTTTATCATTGCAATTTTCAACGTAACAAATAAATAAACATTTCAAGCAATAAAAAATACGTGAAAACAGTTTAGAAAATATATTAACTAATTGTGCAATATTATATGACTAGGAAAGAAAATTCAATATGGCACATACCAAAATATAAAGCATATATAATACATTGTGCTTACTTATTAATATTATAAAACTCCGCGAGTTCAGTGTATAAAATATTTCAAGAGACCAGTGTGCTTACCATGGAAATCAATTCCAATCTCAAGATAACGCGAACTCGAAACAGTTTCAATTCCAATCTAGAAGTTATTGGTACCACTGACCAAATCGAGTCCATTATGGGATTGAAATTGAAATCGGGTATGCGATCGAGTATCTGTATGGCCATATTTGAGACCATACATGATCTACCAAAATACTATAAATAATTTGAGACGTAAAATTTTATTTTTATTAATTAAAAACATGTAGTTATTATAAGTTATTACATAAATATTGTAGGGCGTCAAATGAATAAATAAGAAATGTATTTTGTATGTAAAAAATAATCAAAATGTTAAAGTCAGGCAGAATAAATATGTTGTCGTTGTCTAAACTATAATAAAAAAATGAAAAGTCGCGCAGCAAACAACGTCAAAGTTCAAAACAGTAGTTCTCAGTATATTTATTTGGAGAATTTAGGTATATTTAAAGTAGAAGGATGAGTAGGCCTACATCTCTGCAACAGGAGGCACTTGCAGATTTCCTGGAGCAAAACCCAGGGATCGCTAAAGGCCTCTTACGCACCGCTAATGCAAAATAAAATACGAAAAAAAAATGGCACGAACTATCACTAAATCTTATTGCGCTAGGCGGTGCACAGAAAGATGGAAAAGGCTGGGCGAAGGTAAGTAAAGTGCTTGTAAAATTTATATAATTTACAGTCAATATTGTTGTTGATTTACATAAGTAATGCATTGGTGTATTTTTCAGTATTGGGCTGATAAAAAATGTGCCTTAAAAAGGATATGTGCTCAGAAAGCACAATCCCTGAGTCGTACAGGCGGTAGGTCAGTCGAAGCTTTGCCATCTTTGACGCCTATCGACCAACGTTTGGTGGCTGTGATGGGAGGCCCACGATTCGCTATTGGTGACAGCCATGTGGCCATAAATCCGTTCCCAGAGTCACCAGCAGTAAGTTACTTCATTTATATTAATTAATAATGCCAAGATAAAAAATATTCCTGCCTATTGTTTTCACTGTGCTTAAATAATAATAATTAGGTTCTGTTAAAAGTTTCTTGAATGGTCAATTTAATACATTTTTTTAATACAACATAGTCACCTACATGGTCTAGCTACAGCATATTAGAGCTGTGGATTGAGTAGTATTGAGTCCAATTCCCAGATTAGACAACAAATTGTATGAAATTTTATGTCTTATTAAAAATTACTTACCTTTAGCTGATAAAATTATTATCTAACTTGTTAAATTACACACACTAATTTGATGATTGCAGGTTCAAAACATTGAAATTGTAGAAACCCCTTCATTGGAAATTATACCAATAATATATGTGATTGTTAATAGGTACTTACATTGTTTATGTTAATATTTATAGTTTTTATATTACAAATATTGTAATCTTAGGTTTGATCTGAGAATTAAAGACTGTTCCTATATTATTCTAATAGTTAAAGACATATGTGATTTTTAATCGGTATTTACTTGTAATTTATATGGCCTCTTCCATTTTTGTAAGTAGGTATAAATTAAAGAAAGAAAAAGAAGAAAAGAATAAACAAATTAACCATTTACTTTAGCTTTTTTTTTATATTAAAAGAGATGTTGTGCAGTCCACAGTTCATTAACTAAACGTGACCGAGCCTGTGTTCCCCTGGTCAACTCTGCAGTTGATGCTGGCAGCTCCTCTGAATTACCTTCTTGGTTATAGTCTGGCTCAGCTATATTGAGTGGTATGGTATCTTGAATATTATCCTGACTTAGACGTGCCTGATTGCAAATGTTGTGTAGGACACAACATGCATTTATAATTTTGGCAGCTGTGTCAGGATGATAGTGCAAGACCCTGTGACCTAAAAGACAACGCCACCTATTTTTTAGAACACCTATAGTGCGCTCCACAGTATTCCGTGCCACAGTATGAACTTGGGTATAATATCCTTCTGGGGTGTTGGCAAGAGCATCAACTATAGGTGTCATCAAGTATTCCCTTTGAGGATAGCCTGAGTCACCTAAAAGTATATAAATAACAGTTACTAGATATAGTGCCACATAAGAGACAAATAAACGCTTCTTGATAACTTTAACAATAACTTACCAAGTAAGTAAATTTGTTCCCCTGAACTTAATAAATTTGTTAAGTGAGCCTTGAGAAGGTGCTGGTTAAAAATGAAGGTGTCATGTGTGGCACCACCAAATGAAGCATCCACATTTAAAATATTTAAGTCGGCATCACAAATCTATAAAGATTAACATGATACAAATTATGTTAATTTATGTCAAAACATTAATAGAGAGTTGCATTATTATGATGTGGTTTTATGCAACATAAACAAACAAAATAACTTACAATCATAGCATTTCTTGAGTGGAAACCCTTCCTATTATAAAACCTTTCTTCATTGCTAGTTGGCCTTATTATTGATACATGTGTACCATCAATAACTCCTATTACCGATGGAATTTTAAACTTTTCATAAAACCTGAAATAAACACTATATTTATTGTACCTGACTATTACAAGTCAAGGGAATACCATAAATTAACGGAGGGGAAATGTACGAATTATTAAAGAATATCACAGTCTTGAGTAGAACTGAATAATGAGTACCTACCTTCGTTTTATGCAGTCTCTTTCTGCGCGTGTTTGAGGAAATTTTATCCATTTTTTCGTTATAATTTCGGCATTTAAAGCGTTTGTCACTTCTGCTATTGCCTTGGATACTGATTGCTGGGACATCATCGTCCCATGCGTAGCACCTACCAATCGCTGATAACTACCGGTGGCGTAGAAAGACAGTGCCACTAAAACCTAAAATTTATGTAATTGGTTAAAGAAATAGCACGACTGTAGGCATATTATGTTATGGAATGTGTTTATACAGTTACCTTATATCGTGTAGTTATATCACTACGACGAGTAGGCTTCGGTAATAGACTCTGTAGCTCCTCATGTAGTACTTCGAAAAGTTCTTTACTCAACCGGTAATTATTCTGGAACTCAATGTCGTTCATCGCGAAAGCATTACCGGCATATCGCGCTATTCTTCTTAAATTGCGCCTCTGCCTTTTATCAATATTATTGGATTCATCCAAAATATTGTGTAAAAGCGCCAGTCGTGCCATGATAGTAATTTATAACTTTCAGTAGTATTATAATTCTCTTTGTTTATAACTTACAATAAGTCACTCGAACACTGAAAAAGTTAAGTCTTCAAAACTGTGTCGATCCGATTTCAAACACAATCTCTAACTCGAAAAGTCGCTATCAAAATGTAGTCAAGAGTGCCAAAATATATTTGAGATCGCGAGGACTCTATTTCATTTAGTTCTCTTAAATTCCACTGGAATCGTGTTAAATCGTGCGCTAGTATCGCGTTCAAGAGTACCAACTACCAAGTTTTCGAACCCAATCCTAAATCTCAAATGAAATCGAGTGTCAAGAGTAAGGCCACAGTAGACGTCCAGAAACTTACTAGCCATTTTATTATTTGATCTTCCTTACCAAAAAATGTTTTTCTATCAAATGCACAGACTTTTGGCAATATAAACACTATTATGTATCAAACTGATTCCCGCTAAGTAATTTAACCGAAAAATAGTTAATTGAAGTCATAAAAACTTAACCATTTAATACTTGGTGCGTTATTAAAAACTTACAAGCTAATAATTAAACTTTAACGACCTTATTCATTAAAAGTTTATAAAACATTTTTTTAGTTATAGAATGTTTTGTCTTCTTCCTTAGAACTCAATTCAAAATTCGTTCGAAGAAGACAAAGCATCCGATAGCTAAACTGTTTATGAAGAAGGCCGTAAATGTAAATAAATACTTTTGTTTGGAAGACAAAAACATTGAGTGGAATGTGAATAGAAGCAACCGTTTGAGATTCGTTACATCGCAGATTCGATAAGATTCCAAAAAGATAATATTTGTCAATCACCAAGTTAACTTAGTTATTAAGTAAAAAAAATATACCAACAGTTAGATTGTGACACGGTTAATATATAATTAATTTGTTTGTAAATAAAAAATTAAATTAAAAATGGCACCTTCGTTATTTTTTCGGAGAAATAATAATCCTTCTGATATCGCTAGGGTAGTTGACTGTTAAAAATAATGTAAATATTATCAAAAATTCAAATAAACATTATTTGCATTTAAGTTTATGGCCGATATTGAAAACATGTCATGAAACGCTTTTCTTTTAGTTTGTCGTAAATCATCACATGTCAGATTTTTTCCCTATTACCCGCGGATTTCACTAAACGATCTCTTCGATCCATCGCGAAAATAGACCAATTAGAACAAAGTATTTTTCGACATGATTACAAATTACTTATTTTGATTGCGTTATGCTCGGGATCGGATCATTACTTACCATCCGACAGTATATTGCAATGTTATACGTATTTTTTTTATTAAATTGATACCTGACTAGAGTTTTTGTTTTAAAAATCTTATCAATTTAAATTTTTATTAACCCTACTAGACATTCCTGCGTTTTTTTTTATAATTTTAAAAGCACTTAGAATGTTCACGCTGTATATTTTATACAACGTAATATTCGACCGTCTATAGTCTTAACTGTCTAGAATCTAGATTCATTAGAAATACCCCGATAGTTAAAAAAATTATCATAATAAATTAACATAAACCGTCAACACCCTTCATATTTGCTTTTATACGTAGAATCTTACAAATCCTTAGTGCCCATGTCGTGCTAAACTTAAAAATAATTGTACTATAAGAAAGCGTATAGCGGTGACTTAATTACAAATGCGATTAAATACAATTTACAAATATCTAATCAACTTTGCCAGGAAAACTATACTAAAAAATAAAGCTTTATTAAACTCTAAAATTATTTTTAAATATCAAAAAAATAAAATTTGACTTGTAAATAAAAATGTAAATAATTTGTGCTCGTCTTAAAAATAAATTAATAAAATTATTAGCCAAAAACTTAAACATAATAAGCAAGACAGCAGCTTAACAAATCATTATTATCCTCCAAAAAGTCATGTTCTGCAACATTCAAGTACTGTCATGTTTCAAACACAACAGAAACAAAACACATTATTGAAAAAAATGTTTTCCTGGTAAAGATATACGAGATTCAAAAATAGACTTAACCCTAAATATTCTACCGTGTGCATGAAAATTTGACACAACTCTGTAGACAGCGTCCAGATTATTAGATACATTAACGGCATCAGTCCTACCTATCGCATCAGGCTAAACGATTTTTCAGTACAAGTCGGTAATACAAATGAAAATGTCAAAAAATTGCATATCAATATACAACGTACGCACCAATCACAACGCTCAGTTGACATCGACCGATCGCGTCGGACGACCGCCGATCGGAATCAAAACAACTCCACCACCTTCCGCTTGAGGTACTCCTTGAGGGGCGCGTAGTAGTGGCGGCGGAGGGCCACCAGCTCCGGCTTGCGGCGCAGGGATCGAAGCGGCGCCCACTCCGTCTCGAACACCAGCAGCGCCACCAGCGCCAGCGCCGCCCACACGAACACGAAGCACGGCACGAACGCACGCACCAGGCTGAAGGGCCGCGGGGCCAGCGACCCCGCCGCCGCCGCCGGCCCTGCGCACTCCTCGGCGCATGTGTGCGACGCGTGCGACACGTGCGTGGCGTGCGACGCGTGCGACACATGCGACACGTGCGACGGCGCGCCCGACTCCGAGGACGACTGCTCCAGCGTGTCTCGACCCATGTACTCGGGTGCGCACACTGTATGTAACAAGTAGTCAAATATTATAGTTGTACCCAGTACCAACAATATCATTTTGTAATATTATGTTTAGGGGTCATCCATTAATTATGTCACACTTTCAGAGGAGGTAAACGAAGAGCGATATTATGTGACAAGGGAGCATAGGTTTCGTGACGTCACTTGTCAAAATGTAAATTACTTGAACACAAAACAATTACTAGAAACAAAAATATAAAAAAAAAACATGTGGTTATATTATAGGGTTTATTTTAATTAGTTGGTGAATTTATGCTCGCAGCAAGAATTCGCCAAAAAAAGAGTAGCTGGTCGGTCGCATTTGGGCCAAATTCCTACCGCCGCATTTAATGTCGATATTATTACAAAAAAACAATAAATCCTAATTATTTAATAACAAAACATGTAACGACACACCAAGGAGGGGGTTCCACAAATGTGACGACCTGTGACAAGGACGGGGAGAGGGTTTATTATGTATCTTTAATCTTTATTGCCACCCCATATTCCTTATCTTTTAAACTAGCCATACTGAATATTTTTTAAAGACGTGAGTCTTAGTTGTGGCCTCTCACGCCACTACGTAAATTCACTTAGCTACTTATCTAAGTGTCTAAAAACTTAATCAACATTTAACATTTAATACTTATTTTAATAAAATTTAATCATAATTATCTGAATGATATTATTGGAAAGTTAGCATCAAGCAATCTTGGGAAAGGTTTCATTAGTTTTATTAAGATTTTTGAAATCAAATGGGGTACTGGCAAAACCTCAACGAGCCACAGATTGAGTATAACTGTTTACTATCAGAACATTGAATATGAAATAATGCTGCCAAGTGTAGTTTAGCGTAGTGACCTGCAGGCTTGGGCTCCTCGGTGACGGGCCGCAGATGGTCGCAGCAGGAGAGCGCGATGTCGACGGCGGGCCCGCTGAGCAGACAGCCGCCGTTGCACGCCTCGCCCGCGCCGAGCACGCCGAGCCCGCCGACACCCGCGCCCGCGCCGTCCACCGCACTCTCCTCGAGCGGTGCGCTGTGTGTCGACCGCGGCAGGCTGCTGTATGCTGGCAAATAACACTTAATCACCAGCTAGGCACTCAAATAAAAACTCGTGACTGATAGAGAACTAACACCTGCAGATAAGAAACAGGTAGCACTGAACATAATCTTTCTATACAGTGCGAAGTTATTGCATCCGTTGTTAATAATCTGTAAAACTAATAAATGGGACGCCACTTGTAATCTTCAGACCAACTGATTAAATTATATTTTTTTAATTTGGTGTTTTGAGCATTTTCCGCAAGATATCCCTGTAATATAATATAATAATTGTTATATACCGTAAAACTTACCGAAATCACCTGTCATGGGTGTTGATGGTGTCGCCGGTACGCTGGACGCTTTCCTCTTACCGCCTGTAGTCGATCCTTCTTCCTACAATAGAATAAAGTAATGATTATAATGATTCAAGGCTAATTCAAATTATTAATAGTTTTTGCGGTGGGAGATGTTAATCATAGAAGAAAACAATGTACCACCCCTTTTCCGGTTTTATATGAAAGTTACAGAAAATATTTCAATTCATGCTCTGTAATTAAAAATTCTGGGTGTTGTTACTACTGTTTATAGGCAGTTGTAGAACTTACCATCAAGCGAGCTACTTGCTTATCTCGTCATTTAATTGCTTTAAAGTTACAAAGCGAGTACCTGTGGATCTCTAGGTGCCAACAGACCGTCCCTCTCAAGTATCTCCCGCTCCGTACGCCCCACGTATTTGAACTTGGTGCCCCACGAGAACAGACCCCCTCCTGAGTATACGCACGCCTCTGATGATGATGGCAACCTGCAGAAGGCATATACATGGAGTAACATGAAACGATTTGGACAATATTTCTAGATTATATTGCATGAAATCGTAAATTATATATGTATTAATAAATAAAAATTACATATTAATTAGTAAAAGGAGAATCCAAATTCATCATAAGTTTGATATACACTGGAATTATTTAGCACGTCATAATTATATCCTGTATGTATATATTTTTCACATGTCAAAACATCGCCATAAGTCCTTATTAACATTTCTGATTGCACACTTATTAAATTTTAATTTCCTTTTTTTTTAATAATAGACTCACGTAAAGAACAGCATTTGTTCTATGGCGCAGCACCACACGTGCCGGCACGCGGCACCGCTTGGACATTTGAAACCCACCGTGTGCTTTTTCTGCAAACATAGATGATATGCTCAGCCTACTATATTTTTTTGTCCAACAAAAACAAATTTTCAACATTTTTTAGATTTTGATAGAGTTGTTTGACAGTGATAGAGAATGAAAAGACTAACATTCACATACTTAATAGTGGCCATCCCTAAATTATTCACACGAATTTCACGATTTTTTTACCCCTCCCCCGTCCTTGTCTACAACCAAAACTGAATAAATGAAAATAGCAGTTTTAAAATTAAGGAAAACTTTTTATAATTAAATCAACATACAATCCAGGCGGGCGGAATGTAGCTAAAACGCGGTCGACGAGCGACCCTGTAGTACAACGGGCTACACGCTGCGAGTCAAAATTCGTCCTCAAAACAAAATAATTTAAACAGCCAGGGAATATTTTTTCATTTACAGAAATGTTTTGTGTTTTAATACCTTAGATTTTGATATGAAACTTATGACCCCCGCCTTGATTAACATGTGACGTAATTTATGGATTGCCCCTCGGCGCCATGTCAAATTACGAGTAAATTAATGTATTTTAGTTCAACCCATGATAATAACTTCAATGTAGTCCAAATATGCCACATCACATCCTTGGAACACTTTTCATAATACTAACAGGCTGCGTTACAAAGTCATTTGTAACTGAGCACTAGTTTTAAATATATTAAGGTTTTTTTTTTTTTTTTTTTTTTTTTTTTTAGTTTAAAGAATAATTTCTTACCTCTGGATAATTAAGATGAACTATAAACATCCGCCCCTCAAAGTTAATTTTGTGCACCTCGGACCATTTGAAATGATTAGATTTCCTACTGCCTTGAAACGTTAGGATACCGCTGTGGTTGATACCTAGGTACAGTTGATTCCCTCTGTGGTCCTAGAAATACAACAAAGATTTCTACTGTTATCTTATATAATATAAATACATGACATAATATGAAATGCTGTATAATCGTAAAATGAAAAGGAGAAATGCAGCAAATAAATAATTCATAAAAAATCAAATATGTACCTGTATGTATGTATACCGAAATGGCACCCAAAGGTACAAAGAATGCATCCACAACTTTTAACTTGATTTTACACACACTTAAGTTTTCTGATATTAAAATTTACATCCAATGTTGCAATACATTACCTTTATAAGGATCTGTGCTGCATCTTGGCCTACCTTCTGGAGATACAGTAGTATTCCTTTTTCGTGTTATTTTTTTTATTCAGGCTACCAATGATTTAACATGATAAATTTTTTAAATAAATAAGCAGTGTCAATAACCTCAGTAAAAATTCTAGAGGCAAGCTTATGTGGTTACCTTTACGGGATGAGGGTCGACTCCGTATGTATCCAGCTGGCAGCCGATCTTGACGAAGGATCGCTCTGCCTCTTGTGTGGACATGCCCTTCACCCCCCCACTCCCTCCAGGGGTCCCCTCCACAGGCTCCCTGTGCAGCTCCTGGAGTTGTACACATTCAAGTACTATCACATAAAAATATGGTATAGCTATCAAATCCATAGGAAATATTTCCAGTCTGCTCGCCCCTTGATGGTTATCAAGTATTTCTTTCTTTCGAGCTATGGATAAAATTATTTTTTTCCTCTCGAAAATATAACTTTTTAAAAATTGTGTAGTGCGTATATAAGTATACATATATTAATAATAATAATAAAGAAACTAAGTAAGGAACAAAACATCACACATCGAAAAAATACACAACAAATTGAAAATCTTCCCCTTTTATTGAAGTCTGTTTAAATATAGATAGTTCATTATTCAAAAATAAAACAAAAACTAATTTGCCATAATATTAGACACAATTAATTTATAATTACTCCACAAGTTATCACAAATATCGCGCTATCTCTGTGAGTGTTTTATAAGTGATCTTATCAGACCCATAAGAGGAATCACAACACGATAATAAAGAATTTGATCAAGATAAAATTAATCGACACAGGTGCAAGTAAACTATTAAATGACCAAACCATAGAGATTTACAACACTTTTTAAAAACCTTTCTCTATTCCCTGCAAGGCCAAACCCTATGTGCCTTTAAAGGAAAGAGCTTAGATTGTAGTAATTAAAAACATAAGGGATTTTTAAGTTTACATTAATGTTCCATGTATTAAAAAAAAAACAATACATATTAAATATTGACTCTCTCACCATATTTATCAACAGCACTGGCCATTAATCAAAGTAGAGTGAGATTATTGTTTATTGATTAACGTGCTTTGCTCATTTTTCGCTCGAAATTGTTTATCGCATTTGTAATTTTGGTGCGTTTTGCTACCTGGCGAATAGAGCGAACGCACCTCTCGCTCTACCCTAGCGCCACGCCGCTACTATTTATCAATATTATATTTAATTTGATAGCACTCCAACTGACCTGTATCCTTGCTTCAATGGCATCTGTTTGTCTGAGAAGCAATCTCATCTCTGTAACGTAATTCCCAACGTGGATACTTGGGTCATAGTCACCGAGTTCAACTGAAATTTACGAGTTTAATTAAAAAAATGTTTTCAAAACTAACATGGCGTGAAAAAATCAGGTGTCTTCATGGTTCACTGAATATTGTCAGCAGTGAAATTATCAGACAGTATAAGTTTTAGCATATATCTTTTGTGTGACAAAAGCAGTGACATGCAGTACTCCGTATCTGTATATAAAAAAGTATAATACATACTTTGTATAATAAGTGCTCCCAGCATAGCCGCTTCGTTGGATGTACAATACAACCGTCCATGTAAGAGATCCCTCTTTAATTGCAGGTATATCTGGAACCTGGTGGCGTCCTCCTTCAGCAGCAGAGGGTTTGGTGGATAGAACTTCACCCGAAAACTAAACAGTATTGGAGACGCATCTGCAATTTTATTTGATATGTTAGTGTATTTAATAATTTTTCTATTCAGTATCAGCCCGAAGTCTGGAATTTGTGCCCGATATGGCGATAGGGTCGGCCCCTATCACATCATGGGACGGAATACGCACGGCGAAAATTGGGTGTATTAATTGCGACTCTGCCTACCCCTTCGGGGATAAAGGGCGTGAGTGTATGTGTATCTGTGCGTATTTAATGTGTTTGATCTTTTGCTGGGTTCATACATATTTGTGGCTTCTAATTGGAGATATCTTCAATGTTTTTCTTTTTTGAATATATTTCAACTATTTTCTTATCACATCCTAGATGGATATCTAGGTGTATGGATTTTATCTTAATTGTCTGTATATCACTTTTGTGTAAGGACAGCAGGGAAACTATGGACTAGGGTAGCGAGGGACAGAACAAAGTGGAAGGAGTTGGAGGAGGCCTATGCCAAAGGGCACACAGACAAGTAACGGAAATATATATATATATATATATTTATTTGCATGCATATATATATATGCATGCAAATATTTATTACAGTGATTAATAGAATTTATATTTAATGATAAGGCATGATACAATGATAATTATTTTATAAATTTATACTGAATGATAATTAACTTAAAAACTTATATTGATTGTATTGCAATATGATAACTTGATTGTAAATCTAATGTTGTTTATGTCTGAATAAAAGGCTTCATTCATTCATTCATTCAGTTTTTATTTTAAATAGGTGTTATTTTATGTTTGCTTACTTATCAGAAATCAGGTAAAAATATACTGTACAAATTATTTTCAACGCGTTACATTGTAACTTCAGCCACAAGTTTAAATAAAATCATTATCTAACATTGACATTCATAGTTAAGAGTCGAAGGTTGGTTCGTGATTATATTTGCTACTAATTAGAAACAGTTAAAAAAATTGTGTAACATTTTATCATAATATTGAATGCACATGTAGGATTTATGACGGGGCATTATGATAAGCTATTTAATTAAAAATACATAATAGTGTTGTGTGAAATGAAGAGAGGCTTCTTTTCTCCGGTTTAATGTCTAGGGGCATAGACAAACCACCAGTGAATGCTACATATCAGCAATACGATAAAAAAAATATAAAACCATTTAATATAAGAAATAGTAGGTGAAATCATAACCTAATAAATGAATTTTAGATGCTCGTAGATCAGCACAGACAAGTTTGTATGCCAAAATGTGTCCAAATGTACAAAAGCACAGAAAAAATCTAACCAATGAGTTGTGCATAATTGTAGAAACTTATTATTTTATGTATAAAATATATTATGGAATGTACACATAAGAATACAGATATAATAAACATTGCAGGAAGAACCAAATGAACAATGCCATATATTGAATCTTGATTAGTCAATGTTAAAAGCATTACATCCCACCTTTAGAAAGAAAAGGGCACAATTAAAAAACTCAAAAATTAAGTTATCATCATAAAATGACTTAAAACGAAATTCTCATTACAACAATAGTTCAAACACAGCCATATTCAAGCGGGAACAGGACAAAACTGGTATATGAGTCCTTTTTTATTATAAAAAGGGACCAATAATGCAATTTTCGTTTTTTTAAATTAAAGTATGAATAATAAATCTTAATACATATTATTCTGCTGTATAATATAATTGTACCATCCCTGTATTATATACTATCCCACTGCTGAGAATGGCACTGAGAGGATTTAGACTTAGTCTACCATGCTGACCTAGTGTGGGTTAGCAGACTTTTCATACCTTTGAAATATATAAGATAAATTTATTCATGATTTTAATACCCACTACTATTATAATCACTCTAAATACCTACAGAATTAATGTAATTCATTTGTTTTAATACTATAGAAAGTATCAGTCTGGAATTTGTGCCCGACGTGGCGATAGTCCTATCACATGATGGGACTGAATACGCATGCCGAAAAGTGTGTGAACTAGTTGCACCTCTGCCTACGCCTTCGGGGATAAAAGTGGTGAGTGTGTATGTATGTATGTATCTTGTAACATGAAACAGTGGTGCGTAATATAATATCAATTCACTTGATGGGTTACAAACTGAGCTAGACGTAAGAGGATATTATTTCCATCCAGTTGCCTGATTATATGGAAATATTCAATTTCATTTAAAAAAAAAACCTTTTGGCCTTGGCATACACAAGGTACAATACAAATCAAATAATACTGTTGGAAAATAATATTTGTATCAGTTTCATCAGTATTACAGGAGTGGTTAAGCTCCATTTGGGAATGGATTTCCTCATATATTTTTTTTATAATACTCTTCTATGTTACATAAGGAGCTCATAAGCATAATTTAATTTAATAAACTAGTTGAGCATGCAATGACGGTCACTAAGCCAGTTTTTAAAAAACATTATGCAGTTATTATTAGATGTGTTTAATATTTATTTACACTATTTGGATTAATTACTACCTTCAGTGGGACGGTTGGATTTAGTTGGATAGATTTGTTTTCCAATAATTAAAAATTATGTGTGCTCTTCAGTAATTCAATGGAGACTTATAACTCACCTTTCACTTGTTTTAGGATTGATTTTGCCATATGCAACCAGTGCTGAAAAAAATTACACAAGTTTGAATATTCAATGCTTACTTAATTCTTATAGTAAATTTTTGGGGTGTATTATATATACATTAGTGATTAAATGTTTTAGCAATAATAAAATATGTTTTAATCGAACTTACTCTTTGACCGCCAGCATCTACGTATCGAAGCCCGAAATAATCAGTCTCAGTAAGGTTTAGTTGTTGACACACATATTCCAGCAAAAATTTTCCCTTGTACGTAGGCTGAAAAAATGGAATGATTAATGTACAAGAATACACGAAGAACATAATAAAATAATATTAAACTTACGTGAAATTCACATTCTAAGATTTCTGTATCCTCCAAGAGTCGCACTGTACATTTATAAACAATATCTCCACGGCTCTTAAACATGCTGAATATGTACAATTTTCAACTATTCAGATCTAGAATGTTAACACTGATTATACATTTCATGCCTTTGACACACAATTAACCTAATTTTAATTTTATTTACGAGAATAAACGATTTTCTATTTGTTTCGCTTTTCGATTTCAGCAGGATTTCAGTATAGATGGAAAACGGGTTGACATTCTCTTTGCGGGTTGACAAAGATGTACCGAGCGAGGGGGATGGGGGAGCCATTCGACATTTCTAGCTTCAAGTTTTATTTGGCGTATAATAATATATTTGGTGATATTTTGCATCAATACCATGAAAATAGAAGGTATTTCATTGAAAATTGTTCTATAAATTGCTTTAGTATACAAATTGTGAATAAAAATATATTTTTAATTGACGAGTTGCAATTTTTTTTTTCTTAAAGATATATATATATATATATATATATTAGTCAAAGATTTATTCAGGTAAAATATTGATTTATATTTATATATAAATGTATTTACATATCAATGTTTTATTTATATTTCTAGAAAAATAATAATTAACTATGTACCTCTTTGTTTCTGAACGGTTTATAGAGCGTGCAAATCTGCAACGTCATTTCCTTTCTCACTTATTTTCTCCCTTATTTCAGCTAGTAAAAATAATACCCCACTTTTAGGGAAATAAAATTTGTCAATAAAATGTCAAATTAGCTACATGAAAAATAAGTAATAAATATCCTTACGTAATATTATAAAAAAAAGTCGCCAAGCCGCGTCTGTATGTCTGTCTGATCGCGATTTGATAAAAACTACCGACCGGATTTTCATACGGTTTTCACTAATGGACAGAATGATTTATGAGGATGGTTTATGTGTATAATTAATATATTATAATGCTTTGTGCAAATTGCTTGATATATGATGATCATTATTGTTGAATATGACGGAAAAAATCAAGCCGATTGAGAGCTTTCATTGAAAACACTGCCCCAATCCCCTTGACTTTATATAACAAAACAATGTATGGTAGAATTGTTCCTCTTTTAAAGGTCTACAGAAAATTACTACAGGAAATACTTGTTTTTTTTAGCCAATTTTCTAAATAGATGGCGCTTGAGTCATACAGATGATGCTATGGATCGCTACAGTAATATAGGAATTATTGTAATAGGAAATCCTTTTCGCCTGACCAAAGCCGCGAGCAACACCTGATCATTGATATAATATTTGATATGACTAGAATATCATTTGTTTTCATAACAAAATAGGGTTACAATTACCCAATAACTGGTGAAAACCAATTTTAGCACTGATTCCTTCTTTTACCCTGACACTGAAAAGTGAAAACTAACAACACTGCATTTGGTACTAAAGACGAATTTTTGAAGTGAAAACTTCTTTAGCGGCTTTGAGCACTTTTCTTGGGATAGGTATAAAATGTTAAACTCGCGTCAGGACACGTGACCTGATCGAAAATTCGTAAGACGGATCATTTTTAATTTCAGTATATTTTAACCGATTTCAATAAAAGAGGATCTTAATATCCTCACTTCATTCTATCAGGAACTTTATCTTAGAAGATAGGGTAGGGTCTCTAGTGTGGTGGGTCTGCTGTTCTGTACAACTGTCACCCCACATGCCCTTGACCCCCTGACCCCCCAACCCATTTTGACCTCCCTTGACCCGCCAACCTATTTTTGACCCCCCTTGACCGCTCAACCCATTTTGACCCCCCTTGACCCCCCAAGACATTTTTTGAAGTGAAAACTTCTTTAGCGGCGTTGATCACTACTTTTCTTGGAATGGGTATAAAATATTAAAGTCGCGCCAGGACACGTGACCTGATCGAAAATTCGTTATACGGAGGGAGAGTAGACCACCGGCGCGGAGAAATAGTGAAATATAAATTGTCATTTTTGTGATATCGCAATAAATAAATATTGTATTTAACCTCATAAATGCTAGTACTTTTATACTGATAAATAAAGCAATTCGTGTGAAATTTTTCCCTAACAAATTCCATTCCAAAATATTCAAAAATACACAACGTTAATGTTCAAGTTTCCACTTCTGCCGGCACTCCCGGAGTGCAACCCATTGTTTTTTTTAAGGCTATATGTTATTTGAAAGGTGACCAACTACTACGAATATATCATTAGTGTAGGTAGTAACTAAAAAGGTTATAAATATGTTTTCTTTTATTTAGAATATACCTATCTTAAACTTTTTTTTTTTCGCGGAGAAAGTGCATTACCACTACCACCCGGCCTTCGTGGGGGGCGACCGAGCGGTTATGTTGGGTTCACCTTGCCTTACGACCCAGCGTTGAGCCGCCCGGAGAGATGGAAAACGTCGTGCGACCGCCCGAGTCCCTAACCTATGTACAACGCACGGCATACCAACTAAAACTCCGCGGTGGCCATCTTCGGCGCATTAGGGACGGCTGCGGGCTTCCTCGGACGAAAAGTGTCTAAGTTGTCGTCCGCAACCGCCCCTGCACGGTGCCGCCTGGTGCAGCCCGTCTCCTGTTGTGGGGGGGCTCAGAAGTCCCCGCGCACCGAGGGACGCTCTCAGCGTTAACGGCAGCGTGAGGCCTACCTGCCACGCTGCCGTCCATCACGGGGGTCGCAACAATGTGCTGAAAGATACACAAAACTAAGGACGGACAGCCCCCTGCCGCCCGCCCGCGACCCCCTATTAGTCGCCTTTTACGACAGGCAGGGGATACCGTGGTGGCATTCTCCAAACGCCCCCAACCCACAGGGCGGGAGACGCTGGTCAGTCGTCCACCCGGTGCCTCCTTCGTCTCCTCTGGCAGCGGGAGGGATCTTCGCGCTCCCGATCCCTCTCGGCACTCTCCTTCTGCAAGATGACCACCTTGCAGAAGTGGGCCACCGCACGCCAGGCCTCCCGACTGCCGATCATGGAAGCGACCACGGCAGGCAACGAGAGGTCTCCTCCGACGACTGCTCTGAGAGCGCCGCGCTCCTCGTCCCAGGCTGGGCAAAACTCCATCGTGTGCTGGGCCGTATCCAGGGGGCAGTTGCCACAATGGTGACACACGGCCGACACCTCTGTGCCTACAATACGACACAGATACTCACCGAAGCTACCATGCCCGGAGATTACCTGTGTCAATCGAAACGTAGCCGGGCCGTGGCGCCTGTCCAGCCACTCGGCAAAGACTGGGCGCACTGCCACTACGGCCCTGAGCCCCGCTGACGGGGTCTCCAGCCTAAGACGCCACTCCTCCACGGTGGCTCGCCGTAAGGAGGACCTCATGGCCTCCACCTCCTTCAGGGCCGGACGCTGCCCGCGACTGAACGTCTCCTCCCGCCAATGAAAGGCATCGGACAGGGATTTGGCGTCCAGATCCCAAGGCAGTAATCCGGCCAACAAGCAAGCCGCCTCGAAAGAGACCGTGCTGTACGCCCTGATCGCCCGCTGCGCCATTACTCGCTGTGGGTTGCGCAGGAGAGTGACGCAGCGTTTGTGCAGGGAGTTGGCCCAAACGGGACTGCCGTAAAGGGCCATGGGCCGCACGACTCCGTAATAGAGTCTTCGGCAATGCTGATGCCAGGACTGATGCCAGGACCTTCCAGGTTGGGCAGCAGGCTAGAGAGAGCACCCGCTGCCCGGGACAATTTTGTCCTCAAAACCTCTAAGTCTAAATGGGCGCGGAATTCCCATCGGCTGTCTAAAACCAAACCCAATTATTTCATACTTTTGCCGATGGGAACCCGCACCCCATCCACGACGATGTGGGCGCCAGCCGGTGGCCCTCTCGGAGGCCCATGAAAACAAATGGCCTAGGTTTTCTCAAGGGCCACCGTCAAACCTAACCGCCTGATTCGGCTCACTATATGGCCAGCGCCCGCCGCCGCCAATATTGCGGCGTCCTGGAAAGTCCTGGATGTCGCCGTGACCAGCGTGTCGTCAGTGTAACAAGTCACGCCGAGGCCTCGGAGATTGGCACCACGGAGCACCCAGTCGTACCCGATGTTCCACAGGAGAGGGCCCAAAACCGAGCCCTGTGGAACACCGCACGACATCGCTCTTCGGTGCCACCCATTGGCAACCGGATATACCACGTCCCTCTCAGACAAGTACGCATGCACCAGACGCCGAAGATAGGGTGGCACCACGTGGTACCGCAGTGCCTCGTGAATGCAGGGCCAGGGCAGCGTGTTGAATGCGTTGGAAATATCCAACGACACCGCTACAACTACTCTGCCTCCGGCCACTGCATCCTCCGCCTGTGCCTTCACCCGCAGAATCGCGTGGACAGTGGAACGTCCCCTCCTGATACCTATTTTAACCTATCTTAAGCCGTGCTTAGACTAGCAACTTCTCGCAGCAATATATTGCGCAAGATATTTACACTACGTGCTTACACTAGCGGCAATGTTTAATAAGTATATACTAATTATTAACGCGTATTGGTGTAAGCCCTGCAAGCTCCAAAATTTGCAGATGTCAGCTTGCCGTGACTGTTTACAAGGTAAAAATAGGTTCCGGTAGATAACTTCCGAAAGTTTTCTTGCTAATTTAAACCCCGCTTTATATTATAAAAATTAAAACTACGTTAATTCGTGATGCCTTTGTGATTAGCACGTGTCAATTAAATGGTGGGTAATTTTATTTTAGTATTGCCACACAGAGAACCGGAAGTGACACTTCGAGTTCTAGCCAGCTGAAAGAAAGACCATTTCTCGTCCATTCTGTTGGAGTCTATCTCGGATATTACACGCAGTTTGTAATCCGTGGTGAGTGTCGGAAGAATTGTTTAGTGAAGTGCTATAAAGTGAACTATTTCACCGTAAGCATAAATAATTCACCCAATTGTCGTTGTGGCCTAACATCAGTTTTATTTTAGTTTTAATTATATCGTGCCGATCGATCATTTTACCGTATGTTCAAATGTAATATGTGCTTTTTCCACGTTGTCACTTTTACAGTAACTTTATTCATTTGTTTTTATTAGCTATTAATCATTTCAAAATTGGAAAATTGCACGGCACACGGTACCTAGTGCTTACGCGTCACACTTCTCACAGGCCGGCGAATACCACCACGTGGTTGTTGCACATTCGTCTCTCATATTTTAGAGATACTTTGCAATTCTAGAGTTTTCTACTGAGAGCAAATCGTTACGTATGTAACAATGTGGCGAATTATAACGCAGTTTTTTGTGCATTCATCGTAATGGCTGACATCCATTGTGAAATGTCAAGATAGGGCGAGGCGGCCATGCGGCGGCCATATTGCCGGCCGATCGATACATGAGGCTGCGACCTTGCAAATGCCGGGTCGCATCATTCAATCCCAGTGCAAATCTGTCGAAAACAATAACGTTACAGCGATTGTTTTTCTTCTTTTCAGACTAACCAAAAATGGGCAAGGAAAAGATTCATATTAACATTGTCGTCATCGGACACGTCGACTCCGGCAAGTCCACCACCACCGGTCACTTGATCTACAAATGCGGTGGTATCGACAAACGTACCATCGAGAAGTTCGAGAAGGAGGCCCAGGAAATGGGTAAGGGTTCCTTCAAATACGCCTGGGTATTGGACAAATTGAAGGCCGAGCGTGAACGTGGTATCACCATCGACATTGCCTTGTGGAAGTTCGAGACCGCTAAATACTATGTCACCATTATCGATGCTCCCGGACACAGAGATTTCATCAAGAACATGATCACCGGAACGTCGCAGGCCGACTGCGCCGTGCTGATCGTCGCCGCCGGTACTGGTGAGTTCGAAGCTGGTATCTCTAAGAACGGACAGACCCGTGAGCACGCGCTGCTCGCCTTCACTCTTGGTGTCAAGCAACTGATTGTCGGCGTCAACAAAATGGACTCAACCGAGCCCCCATACAGTGAGCCTCGTTTCGAGGAAATCAAGAAGGAAGTCTCTTCATATATCAAGAAGATCGGTTACAACCCGGCCGCCGTCGCTTTCGTACCCATTTCTGGCTGGCACGGAGACAACATGTTGGAGGCCTCCACCAAAATGCCCTGGTTCAAGGGATGGCTTGTGGAGCGCAAGGAGGGTAAGGCTGAAGGCAAGTGCCTCATTGAGGCCCTCGACGCCATCTTGCCCCCTGCCCGTCCCACCGACAAGGCCCTGCGTCTACCCCTGCAGGACGTATACAAAATCGGTGGTATTGGAACGGTGCCCGTGGGCAGAGTTGAGACTGGTATCCTGAAACCCGGTACCATCGTCGTGTTCGCGCCCGCTAACATCACCACTGAAGTCAAGTCTGTGGAGATGCACCACGAAGCTCTCCAGGAGGCCGTGCCCGGCGACAACGTTGGTTTCAACGTAAAGAACGTTTCCGTCAAGGAATTGCGCCGTGGCTATGTCGCTGGAGACTCCAAGAACAACCCCCCCAAAGGCGCTGCTGACTTCACAGCTCAGGTCATTGTACTCAACCACCCTGGACAAATCTCAAACGGTTACACACCTGTGTTGGATTGCCACACAGCTCACATTGCCTGCAAATTCGCCGAAATCAAAGAGAAGGTTGACCGTCGTACCGGTAAATCTACTGAGGACAACCCTAAATCCATCAAGTCTGGTGATGCTGCCATCGTCAACCTAGTTCCATCAAAGCCCATGTGTGTGGAGTCTTTCCAGGAGTTCCCACCCCTCGGTCGTTTCGCTGTGCGTGACATGAGGCAGACTGTCGCCGTCGGTGTCATCAAGGCTGTCAACTTCAAGGAAGCTGGTGGTGGTAAAGTGACCAAAGCCGCCGAAAAGGCCACCAAGGGCAAAAAGTAGCTAGTGCTGCACACAGCACAATTTTTCATGCAACTGCGATACTTCATTCACCGAAAGGTGTTCAGAAGGAAAGAAGGGCTACAAACTCATTCCTTTTCTATATTTTTACAAGGCTTATACTGTAACATTATTTTATAATTTATATAAGGTTATACATATATCTGAATTATTTTGTTGACTGCAGACTAAAGTGTAAATTCATAGAATAAAGGTAGCCTCCATTAATTTGATTTTCAACTTTTTATTTCCTACCCTAATGACACAAGTACTACACACAACACAAGACACTATAAATACACCACATTTTGCTAACATTTTTCACTGACACTTACCTATAATCTTGATGCAATCTTGCAATAAATGTGTACCTATCTGTACAATTTTTATTGAACTTAAAAGAATGTTGCATAGAAACTTTTTTAAATAAATAACAAATAATTGCTTATTATAATAACATTGCCATAGTCGGAATATAAAAGTTATAGATATATTCCTTGCTACATTTAGTACCTCTTGGCTCTTATGGCCATACGCTCGCCCACTAGCACATGAGATAGAGCACACAGGGCGAAAAGTGAGTGCTCTGATTGCACCTCTGCCTAACTGCTAACACCCATTCAGGGTGATTGTCCACTTCCAATCTTTCAATAGATAAATCATTTAAATTGCAATGCCTTGTATTATCAATTGATTTGGCCCAACGCAAGTAGTATGTAGTGTACCATTCTTTCATGCACATTTAATGCCAGTCAATAGGTACTTTATATGTGCAAGATGGTTACCGAATTTCAGTACATTATAAAGTATTCTATGTTACCGAATGTATGTAAATATATTTGTTGGTATATCTGAAACCTATTAGGAAAGAAAAAAAATGTTTTATGCTTTGATTAATTATATACCTAGATAGACACTGAACGTTTCAAACGCGTCTAAAAAAATAGAGGCGAACTGTTCCCCACTAAATGAGTTCGAGTGAATAATTTTTTGTTGATGTTCATGGATATAATTTTCTTCCCGTTTTAATAGAAACTATGTAATAATTGGTATCATGCGCGCACACAGGGATACGCAGAATGATGCAGCGATAGCGTATGATACAGCTGTCACACTACTAGCTTAAGAAAAGTTGGCCTGTTTGTTTTAGTTTCATTGCAGCGCGTCACTCTATCTAGGTATACAATTAATCAAAGGTTTTATGCATTCAAACGGTTAAATGTTCGTAAATGGAGAATTGTTTAGTTATGAGTTCACTCCATTCACTATTGACATTTGAAATAGGTGTTTGGCAATTCATACATTATAATATTTTCTTAAAGGTTTAGGTTCTTTTGCAATTTCAACCTCAAATTATGCGTCTGAAGTCGGGATAAAATTGTCACCTTAATGACTAAACACATAAGGCACATCAAGGGATAGGGAGACCAGTACTAATCCTTTAAAATATAATATTTGCGAATTTCCAAACTAGCTATTATATATAATTTTAATTTTTAGCTGACTCGTTACGTACTCGATAATTAGTATTCATATGAATTTTCATTGAATTTACGCGCTACACGCCACGCAATTGAGTTGCAAATCCGCTAAAATGTTTACTACTTACCTACTGCTATTAAAATGAGTAATGCATTCTTTGACTCACCTCTCATAGATAGGTAAGTACATAAGATTTCATAACATTATTCCAATAATACGCAGTGACTAGAATATTAGGTGTTAAATCTTTAGATTATGGGTAAAACTTCTACTTTCCAAGTAGAAACTAAATTTAAAAAAGTGATTGAGGCAAAGAGTGACATGACGTTGGTAGATATCTAGCTATCTACATAATATTATTATTTAGAGACTAGAACGTTACCTCTTTTTGTATAAGGTCATTAAACTAGCTGCCAAAATCATTGATCTTACTCACGATGAGTAACATACTTTGGTTTTTTCCTAAATAATTTGTCATGTTGTCATACTTATTGCTCAGTATGTTAAAAAATATGAATCTGCTATATACAAATAAATAAATGTGATAGCAAAGATAATTTTAAGAATTTGGGAAGACATTAATCAAAGATATAATGTATCAATAATATGAATTCAGTTAATTTAACATAATATGCATTGATTCGAATTAACATTTGCGTAGACCGCAAACATTGTAGGTAAATCATCCACGTGGAAGGTGAACAAAACACGTGTAGCGCCGGCCCTATATTGACATGTGATAAGGGCAGGAAAATGTTGTTTGGTTTTCTTATTAATAAAAAAATGCAATGCTTCTCAATATTTTTTAATTTATACCTTCCGTCATTACATTGCGATACAATTATTTATAGATCTTCAACGAGTGGAAACGGTTTTCGTGTAGTGTTGTCTGTAGTGTATTACGCATGCGCGTTACCAGCCGACGGGCAACGCCCTATGAGTCGCAAATTGCAAATGCGTATAATAGAAGCATATTGCCACGTAGGTGCTGTCAGGCGTTTCCACTACTTGTACTAATCCCATATTATTACAGTTCTTTGGGCATGTAAATAGAAACTGTGTACCAAATCAAAGTAAATATTATGTAGGACTCTGTTTAGAATATGCTAAGGTGAAATAAAGTAAAAAAAAACAACAGAGTACTTAAAAGGTTTCTCCTATTATCTTAGGAATCATTCTCCCGTCTTCTCTTCCTCCTCTGAAGGCGTCGTCACAGTAATGTCGGAGAACGCAAATATCTCAGTAGCAGGGACTCCTTACACACCGAAAAAGGATAATGGCCTCTCTGAAAGACTACCTTTAAGTATCTATATTTGAAGGAAATGGCAGAGGCATGCCTATAGTCTATTCCATTCTCTTGAGATCTAGCTTTAACGGTTGCTTTCTTTTTAATTAATATCTCATGATGACGTGCGTAGTCAACAGTAACGCGCAGTGCTTTGTAATTTAGGGTTTGGGTGATGTTGCTACTGTTAATGGGCGGCCGTGACATTTAGCTTCAGGCGCGTAGATTGCTCGTCCCATAGAATAATAATGCCTCGTCCCATCAATCATGCATACATCGTCGAGGTGGCTCAGGACTCAGAAGAACTGTCTTCAAAAGGTACCAACTATCAGGACACTATCGATGTTGATTATGGATTAGAAATTCCATGTCCTATAAATTACAGGCAAATTGGTCACCCTTACTACTTATACTATACTGCGACCAAATAGCCTCCCTATAACTTACAATAATTACAGTGAATAATGTTAAAATACTACTAACATCAAATAAACGATGTCAGTGATTCTGATAAGATGTAGTAAGTATATTGCAAGTAAACAACTTTTAATCAAAGAATAAAGGGATATCTACAACTCTCATTACCTACTTACAGGCTACAGTATGCTGTATGGTACAAATTGCAAAACACATTTAGGTACTATTTTTATAATATAGCCTACTTCACATTTCTCTGCTGATGAAAAATGAGGAGTACTTAGGGAAGTAATGATTACTCGAGGCCAATAATGGGTTATGATCGCCTATGGCTGAAAGTACTTTCAGGCCTCAGCCAGTGAACCATATTTACAATAAACCATTACTATTTTAGTTGGTGAATTTTATAAATAATAAACAAATGACTTGAATCTGTATTTAATAGTACACTACCTACAGCTATGCACTAATTGCAGTTTAATAGGAAATGTTGTTAGCGCCATCTCCGCCATACTCCGCATTTTCTTCTTGTTCTATTATCATATTTGCCCATTGTTCAGCTTCTCGGAACCTCTTTCGGCGCACGTAAGGAGCGTAAAACAATCTTTGGCACACTACAACGCCAGAAGTTATAGATATAGCCATAAGAAGTTTAGTTATAGGCGAAGCTGACTTAAACCATACTTCGAGCCGCCCCATTATTTTTTATTCAGACACTTTTTTCACTTCACTTTCTGCTGCAGCTAATTCAGCTAATCTTTTGCGTTCTCTAAAAAAATCGACAAACAAAGGCTGCCAAATGTAGACCCCTCCGACAACTCCAAGTATTGTACATAGAACAATTTGACCAGTGGTTATACCTCGAGGTTTGTAAATGCGCATTATAACACTGTGGAAAAATAGCTATTACAGAAATAATAGCATTTCCTGAGACAAGCTTCCTTTTAAAGAAATTATTCTACGTTTTATTTTTGTCAGATTTTAGGTTATGTTGTTACATCATTTTTGTTTTCATTCTGCAGATTTTTTTAATTTTGAGGAACAGTGTTGCCAAAACTTTTTAATCAAACCCGCTGTTTCTAAATACAGTTAGCTCGTAGCCAGGGCTGCCAGTAGCAGCAACTTATATTATACCGACATCTATCTGAAATTATACAAAATCCAGTGTCAGTATACACACCAGTGTGACAGAGACATATACATATACATACATGGACGTATAAAATAGGCGGACGGACTCTCGCTAAACAAAAACTGAAGCACAGCAATGGCGGCGGCGTAACTATGTGTGCGTAAATGAATGATTGCCATAAAAAACAAAATTTCCCCAATTTTTAACACTAGTTTACACTACACTATTTTTCCAATTTTAGGTTAGTTTTATTGAAAGTCGTTTCAATAATTTTATTGTTTGCAAGATGTAATTATAATTAATTAATTTATATATTAT
Source organism: Sphinx pinastri (assembly GCA_947568825.1). Classification (NCBI taxonomy): domain Eukaryota; kingdom Metazoa; phylum Arthropoda; class Insecta; order Lepidoptera; family Sphingidae; genus Sphinx; species Sphinx pinastri. The sequence continues at coordinate 4,094,643 of OX387617.1, forward strand.
TTAGCTTTATTTGAAATGACCGTGATAAATAATAGCCAAACATGTGTGATTAGTAGGTGTGTAGAAATGAATGAGTCTTACCGAAACAATATAATTATGTTTCCTAACTAATGCTAAATCATACGCACACACTCACTCACGCCTTTTATTCCCGAAGGGGTAGGCAGAGGCGCAACTAGTGCCCCCAGTTTTCGCCGGGCGTATTCCGTCCCGTGATATGATAGGGGGCGAGCCTATCGCCATATCGGACACGAATTTCATACTCCGGGCTGGTACTGAATTTAAAACCCAATATCACTTTGGCCGACCCGGAAATCGAACCCAAGACCTCAGCATTGCAGTCATACCGTAATACAACTACGCCATCGAGGCAGTCAAAAGGCTAAATCATACAATGTAAATAATTAAACTTTCTTTAATTTGATTTCTTTTTTTTTTAATTCTCTGTCTTGCGTTAACTTTATGTATAACTACCTCTTACTTGTGTAGGTCTTTGAGATGCCCTCTTTTTTCGATATGTGATGAAATCTAATTGTTAAATGTTTTTCTGCAATATATTTAATAAGATTTATTTTATGATCTACACTCTCTTATTATATTAATTAAATCACTCCTCCATACTTCATTTCCTGTAGGAAACCTAAAAAAAACATATACCTAATAACAACCTATACCTATTTAGTTTAAAAAACAAAATCGTATTTGAAACAAAAAAAAATCACGTCTCCTATACTTCGGGGTCATTTACCCGTCAAATAGTTGACAACACTGGAATTGTAGACTGAGGTTTTGTGTTACAAAAATAAATAATTTTAAATATCAATGAATGTTGATCAAATAAGTGATACATTACTAATTTACCTATGAAATGTGATCCCGTGACATTTGTTCTTGGAACCACTGTGATTTTGACAGCATTTAACCACATAAGACGGCATATTTTAATTATTTATTTTTATTCTTACAACGACTTCATTCAATTGAGGTTTGTTGCGTAATGGCGGCCGACCGACATACTTTGGTGTGAATGTGTGCGCGATACTCGTGCGTACAGGCAAGCTGACATACTTTGGGTGCTTCAGTTTTTTGTGTAGCGAAATTCCGTCCGCCTTTTTTTATAGGTCCATGTATACATATTGCTGAGTTGGAGCCTGTTTGCAGCAAAGTGTTTTTTGTCTGTTTTTATTTTATACGTGTATAATTTGTGTTTGTTGCAAATAAATGAAATTTCTTTCTTTCTTTCTTTCTAGTCGGAAGAGCAAAAAAAAAAATTCTGACCACAGATTATTTAGAGAAGCTACTACACATACGCTTCTTTAAAACACTTGTGAAGTTTGTAAAGTTCACTGTTCACTGACTATACAACTATTGTTATGCATGCTTGCTTCTTTTTCTACGCAAACTTTACTTCAGAATTTTTATTTTTGTATCCTATTATACAAGGTAATCTGATATAAATATTGGATACATAAGACAGCTTGATTATACCCATTTTGTATCCAATTATACAATCTGGCAGCCCTGCTCGTAGCTGACAGCAGTGGAAATCTATGGTTATTTAGAATTAGCTTTTTCTCGCAGCGTCGCCCGCGTGAAAAAGTTTTTTCGGGATAAACATATTTTCCCGGGATAAAAAGTAGCCTATAGCACTCAAGAGTAATGTAGCTAACTAATAGTGAACTGTTACAGAATTTTCAAAGCCGGTTCAGTAGTTCCATACGTAGTATCTCTAAGTAGTCTGTGGTAGTTCCTGAGATTAGCGCGTTCATAAATGCGCGCGTGATACTTGATCATTATTTTATTGCAGAGTTATTTTAAAACTATGATATTTCCTAAGATATTCATTGACATCAAAGGATGTCGAGGGCAATTTTGTTCAAAATAAAATAATTGTGATGAATAACGCATTTATTTGGGTAAGGATGGATGAGTGATTCCTATCGCACGCGGTAAACTGCAATTTTTGAGAAAATCAAACTAAATTTACTAACAATTACATAAAAAGCAGAATTATATTACTTCGTTAAAATAAAGAGGAAGGACACACAGAAAAGTACTACAAAAACTTATAAATTTAAGTGAAAATTATGTAAAAAGTACCATGGAATTCATTCCCGAACCCTGTTCCACGGTGTTTGCTCATCTCGCAGGCATCCTATTTTCATCTTTATGTTGAATATTTAATAACTCACATTAACATCGGATGTAAAAAATAGTGTAGATTTATGACCTAAAGTACAATATTTTTGTATAAATTATAATAATTATAAAGACGGTATAAAGTTTTACCACGCTACATTGATCATTCGCCTCTTGGATGATAGAAATATTTTTTTTTAATATGTCCGCGTGTTGCTAGTTTTTTTTAGACCCGAGCCTTGACGAATTCCATAACACCTAAGTTACCCACGAGCCGTTATAGTGAGAAGATGTGTTATTTGAGGAGTGGTGAAATTTTTTCTTTGGTCTTGAGAAATGTACCACGGTAAACGATCATTCGCCTCTGTCCAAGAAAATTGACAAAGTATACAACTAAAATTATTTAAAATATTTATTATTATACTAAATTCAACCCGTGTTGACATCCACCTTCCCCTGCTATGATTTCTAGAATGTTCTAATAGAAATATCAGCGAAATCGAAATATTTCATTCGCCTAGAAGCCATTCTCCTATTTTCATGAAATATGGGAATGAAAACATTCCGAGGGGAATGATATCTTTAGCAGTATTTATTTAGAGTGCAATAAAAAACGCTTACTTAGTTCATGTTACGAGTATGCTTAGTTAAATATAACATTTTAACTGTCGATTTAATTATGTTAATTATCACCAAACATTATATTCTTTAAAATAGTTTGTAACTCTACAACCTAACTAACCTAACTCGCCGACTCGTGGTCTCCACTCAAGAACTTGTTAACTTGGATCATATACCCCAGCGGCTAGGTTCTTCGACAGACATAACCAGCCAACTGCCACTTCAGCTAACTAATCCATTGTGCTATGTCGGTGACTTTGCTTCTCTGTTCGATAACCCGTTACGAATTTTATCCTTCAGAGGAATTCCGAGCATAGCACGTTCCATAGCTCCATAAGCGACGTTAAATTGGATGACCAGAAGCATTATGAGTGTTCACGTCTCATACTGTAAGTCATGACAGGCAGGACGCACTGGTTGAAAACTTTAATTTTAAAACATTGTGGGTAGAAGTGTCGAGAAGACCCGACGTAGTTTGCCGAATGTTGCCCAGCCCAGCAGGATCATCTTCTTAACTCCTCCTCAATGTTGTTTCTTCCTAACAGCAAAATCTGTCCAAGGTAATTATGTTCGAAGACAACGTCGAGCATGTAGTCATTGACAACGACAGGTCTTGGATCTAGGTGGTCGTTGATCATGACTTTGGTTTTATCCAACTTCATTTATTCGTTGTGAGGCTGATGCTAGGCTGTTCAGCATCTGTTGCAGCACTTTCAGCGATTCCGTCATTGAGACTTTAATATTGTCGGCGAATCGTAAGTGAGAAAGGTAATCTCCATTTATAAGTATGTCCATACCTTTCCAGTCCAGCGTCTCGAACATATATCCTTCGGTGCGCTTGTGAACGACTTTGGGGATATGACATCCCTCTGTCTGACCCCTTTGTGTAGCTGGATTGGCCCCGACTGCTGGCTCTTGGGCACGCATAGTGGCAAATTCGTATAGATATTCAACACTTCTATATAGCGATAGTTTACTTGGGAACACTGTAATGATTCGAGGATAACCCAGGTTTTGTCGGGGTTAGAGTATAATCTGTTTTACTAGGTAAATGTGATCTACAATGCTATTGCCCGAGCCTATTCTGGGGGCTGAAACTCGTTTAGTCTTCTGGCTAGGCGATTCGTGCTAACCTTAGAGAACCATTTACAGATACGATTCAGACTTCAAATGGATCTATAATTTTTAAGAAGAGTATATCTCCTTTATTTGTTTATCAGTTATTGTTCGCTTTAAAGGTAAAGGAAAACATCGTGAGGAAACCTACATACCTGAGAATTCCCCAAAAATAATTTCAAAGGAATGTGAAGTCTGCCAACCCGCATTAGGCCAGCGTGGTGGACTAAGGCCTAAACCCTCTCAGCTGTTAGAAGAGGCCCGTGCTCAGCAGTGGGCAGTATATAATACAGGGCTGGTATGGTGGGGTATATCTCCCTTCTAAAACAATAAAACCACCAAATGCCTTCTCACTCTAACTCCTTTTCTTCTTACGTAGTGAAGAACGGTGTAAAAAGCTTCTGTAGTTCCTGTATGACAGTAGGTCCTCCTACCTTCAGGAGTTCGCCATTCACTCAGTCTTAACCAGAAGCTTTTTCGTTTTTAAGTTATCTAAGATCCAGCTCAATGGCACGTTGGTCGATGTCTGACCGTTCATCGCTGTAGTGGCGTGGTAGGCTGTCTCTTGAATCGTAGTCATCACACTGGGGACAAACAGTATGAGCATCTCATAAGCAGCCATAGAAGTCCTCGATCTCATTAAAAATCTCCGGCCTTGACAAAACGGTTTTGCCCTCGTGTTTCGTTAACTTCGTTCTTCTAAGCTGCTGAGTGAATACATTAGACCGTCGGTTTTGCTCTAGCGCTTCTTTAATGACAAGAATATTGGAACTCTGAAGATCTCAGTGTATTATCTTCGCTATAGGCTTATTTAGGTCTGACCTCTCCGATGAAGCAACCTGAGCAGCTTCCCGTCTTTTAGCCATAATCCATAGTTTCATCCGAGAGTTTGGACTTTTTGCTTCTGGGTTTGGCGGAATTTATTACCTTTGCCCTATCTACATCTTCACTGGGTTTCAAATTCCAATGTAGCGAGTCCGAGCATTCCAAGCATCCTCCGGAACTTTTCAGAGCCAGCCACGATTTGGATTGGATAAGGTCGGAGCATGGACTTCATTAGACAGTTTCTTATTCATAGAGTTTCGTACAAGTCGGTGATCGAATGCAGTTTACTTTACAATTAAACTTTTTGATCACAGACATTTCTGAATATGTACCTATTGCCCGTTAGGATGGAGCCGATCTCGTTTTTCCATTACCTTTGGGGTTTCTTCTTGAAGAATTAATTCATCATAAAGAGCCCCTCTTTCTCAAGGAAGTTGACAAGCATTTTTCACCTGTGATAGCGACATCAAAAACCATGAGGTCTTACTCTGAATCCCCTGTGGCTTTGAATTTCCACTTTAGCATTGAAGTCCCCCAAGACAACGCTGAAGTGGGCTTTAGTGGTATTATGCAAAGCTCTTGATATGTTTTTGTATTTGCTATTCTTGGTAGACCGCTTGGATAACCGAAAAATCGAATCCGTTACCTGGTCGACACGCTAGAAAATTTTTCAACATTTTTAGTGACAGTCCTATTGATGAAAAAGACTACCACTTTGAGATTTCTGATCGATTATAATTTGTTAGTATTTTGTTAGTTATTGGGAAGTTAATTGGAAGCAAAAGTATTAATAAACAAATGTGATAAGATTACCTTTCAAATTTGTTTTTTCATTCCCCTAGAATAACTTCATTGCAAAAATTAGAATTTCATTCCCGTAACAAAATAAATCATTACCCCAAAAAACTCAATATATAAATGTGAATATCTTTTTAGTTATTTGGCAGATTTAAGTGTCCTTAACACCAAAACATTTGGTTTTTAATTCCATTTCTTTTAGTATACTTAGATGGAAAAAATCGATTGAAAAAATTGAATTCGCAAAATCACCAAATTTTTCGTGTGCGATGCGAATCAGTCATTATTGTAGAACAAATTTGATTACCTTAAAAATGTTATAGTGAGTGACCTTCAAAAGATAGACCTGTGCTGTCGCGGACCCACTATCAGAAACGCTATCATCGATAGAGCTTGCTTCCCACAATATTTCCATACTAAACATTTTACGAAGGTATTTAACAGATTATTTGTATTAAAATAGGGCATAGGATGTTATTGTTGCAAATCGTTTGACAAATGACAATGAACTGTCCATTAGTATACATACTGATTAAGAAAACCAACCGTAACATTAACATTAAATGCCTGAAACTGAGCGGTTAATGTTACTGTTATTGGCGACGTCATTTTGACAATTGTTAATTTTATGCAACCCGAAAATTGCTAAACGGAACATTTGAAAATTGGTTGAACTTTTGTTGTTGTTAAAGTTATTTTCTGCAACCGACCCTAAAATTGAGCTAATACATTTTACTGACAGACAATAAAAATGACGCCTTGGTGATAACCATAGAGGAAGTAAATGAATATATATCAAATATTTTACTAATTTTGATCCACAATACAGCTTATTTTTAGTCATTATTTTTTTATGCGTTAAATTTAAAGTTTTAATGGCCACCTCTACTTGAGACCTTTTTTTACCAACAGTGATATCAATACAGAAAATTGATAATAAGTAAAGATTTTATAAAAGCATTTCATCATTATGGTGGTAGGTCTCTCATATGTAACAGTCCGTCTGGATGGGTACCACCGCAATTTATATTTCTACCGCCAAGCAGCAGTGTGCATGCACTGTTGTATTTCGGTTTGAAGGACATTGTAGCCAGTGTAACTACTGGACAAAATAAGACTTAACATCTTATGTCTCAGGATGACGAGCGCAGTGTCATGCCACACAGTACTTTGTAACTCAAGGTGCTGGATGGTGTTGCTACTGTTTATGGGTGGTCGTATCGCTTACCATCAGGCGAACGGCATGCTCGTCTCGTCCTTTAATGAAATAAAAATAATAATTAAGTAAAATATTTTGAAAAGACCTATTTTGTATTTGGTATTTAAAATACGCATACTCACGCCTTTTATCCCTGGAGGGGTAGGCAGAGGCGCAACTAGTGCACCCACTTTTCGCCATGCGTGTTCCGTCCCATGATGTGATAGGGGGCGAGCATGTCACCATATCAGGACCCCGCCCTGTGGTATGGGGGCATTTAAAGAATTCCACCATGGTATTCCCTGCCTGTCGTAAGAGGCGACTAAAAGGGAGCTAGTGGGAGTTGCGGCTGCGCAGCGGGGAATGCGCAGTCTCAAGTTGACGGCAGCACGGAATCATCGTGCTGCCATTAAAGAAGGGGACCTCTGAGTCCAAAGAGGTGAGCCACGAAGCGGTATAGCGCGGTGACGGGTCCGGCGAATTCGGATGCATTCACGACCCCCCGGAACCGTCCCACATGCGCAGAAGCGGGCCACCGCGGGTTTTAGTCGGTATGCCGGCATAATTTGAGGGACCCGTTCCAGAGGTCATTTAGATGGCATCTGGGTCGGAACGCCGGTGAGTCCGACATAACTATTCTTCCCCTCCCCAGGCTCAAGATAAGTATCCATAAGACGGATTTTTCCTGCGGGACAAAAAAAAAAAAAAAAAAACCATGTCAGGCACTAATTCCAGACTCCGAGCTGATACTGATTAGAAAAATCCAATATCACTTTGCCCGACCTGAGGATCGAACCCGAGATCTCAGCATTGCAGTCGTACCGTAATAGAACTACGCCACCGAGGTAGTTTAAAATACAAAATTGAAATATATTTTGTATTTGAATTTGAAAATTCGAAAAGTATTTGTATTAAAATATTTTTTCAAACCATTTTGTACACATCTGTCAATTGATTTGTAATAAATGTTGTCCATTCAATCTTATTGCTATAATTTCGAAAATGACAACAATGGAGTTCCATTCTTGCTACATTACGTGCTAAGTTATTGGTTAACTATGGCAAATATCGTTTTTAGGCGATATAAAACGTAGATCCAGGTTAGAAGATCCTGTAGCAAAAGGGTCTAATAATTTTACTTAGATACCGATTTTATGTAATTAAATACATGAAAGTTGTTTGTATAATAATGTTCCCTCAAAAAGGGATTTTCCTAGCAAAATCTGTAGTGAATATCGTCAGTGGAAACACTGGCTCTGAGCAGTGTAGCCAATTTAGGGGTTTTACCCCCAAATTTAGGGGGAATTGGCTAGGGGGTTTTTAGGGGATGTCTAGGGTTTTTAGGGGTTTTAAAATTTCGTTAAATGACAATAAAATTATATCTAAGTATAATATTTTCCTATGACTTTCAATATCGGCAAATGCATGTATAAATGTTTAAATATTTACACTATACTGTTTAGTGTATAATCTGTATTCTGCCTCCATATACAGCTGCTCAGCTCTGACCACAGATTACTTAGAGAAGCTCCGCTTGCTTTCAGCCATAGAGGAAGGAAACATAGAGGAACACATACCGTGGCCATATGAGACAGAGAATTTGACAAGTGAATTGAGTAAATCTACACCACACGCAAAATGGTGAGGTGTATCTCACCATTTTGTAATGGATGTAGTAAAGTTATTGACACTATGAATAGTTTTATAACACCCGATACTAAGCACAACCACTTTAGGAGAGAGGCAAAGTGTGGAATTTCAATTCCGACCTTGAAAAAACCGACAATAAAACGATTCTATCTCTTTTCTGTCTACGCTTACAGCATTCGGACAGTTTGACAGCTGCCTTTATTTTTATTAGAACCCTGTGCGCATGTGCGTAAAAACCAGTGCCATCTTAACAGATTTCACGTCGTCGGTCCTATCTAGAGTTGGATTCGTTGAAAACGGAAAAAACTTTCTAACGGCTGACGGGATATTTAAGCCCGTTTTTGGATATGTCCTTTAAATAAGTATGTAATTGGTAGATCCCGTAGGGTTTCGTCGGTAAAAAAATAATCAACGAACCTTGAAGCAAGTTAACTGGCAAAGAAAAAGTTAGCAAAACCGCGAATACTTTTTTTTTGCTTCCGAGTATAAATTCTTTGTTTAGGGAGTTTTAGGGTTTTTTTGAATTGCCTTTAGAGGGTTCAAATTTGAAATGTTGGCGACACTGCCTCTGAGTCTGACACTGACATTAATCACGCTGTCTTATTTACAGGTGTTGTGATTTGTGAATCTTGAGCCTTGTACTTTTCCAAAATGCGGCTTTCATAGCTAGACTGGATAAAAACTAACATTATTAAGAATTCCCTTAAACACAAAGATGGTCCCTACTTCGTGGAGGATACCTAACATACTAATAACAGGTAAGTAGTCTCACAAGTATAAATTTATAACCACGTGTACCTAATGAACAGGCATTAAAGCACAGGTATTTTTTATTTGAATGCGTATTCTATAATATTTCAGGTACGCCTGGAGTGGGCAAATCTACAATATGCCGAATACTTGAGGAAAGAACTGAGCTATTATGGAGAGAAGTATCAAAGCTTGCAGCAGAATTTAACTGTTTGGATGAATTTGACCCAGAATATCAGTGCCCGTTCTTAAACGAAGATAAGGTATCTGGAATTGTTTATTTATTTTAATCATAAAATTCAAACGGAACTTAGTAACATTTTAAATAGTTTTGATGGAGAGTGTAATTTTATTAGTATTCAACTGCATAACTCTCACAAGAATTGGTGAATAATTTGATTTATATAATAATTTGCGCGCGGCTCCGCCCGCGTGGAAAAGTTTTTCTGGGATAAAAAGTAGCCTATAGCACTCAGGAGTAATGTAGCCTCCTATTAGTGAAAGAATTTTCAAAATCGGTCCAGTAATTCCTGAGATTAGCATGTTTAAACAAACAAACAAACTCTTCAGCTTTATAATATTAGTATACATGAGCTCTCTAATGAATCGCAACCTCTTGATGGTCTTGAGATTACCGAATATACATCCACTAAGGCATTCCGGCATAGTGTTAATCAGTGCTGTAATCCTACTAATATTATAAACATGAAAGTTTGTAAGAATGTATGGATGTATGTTTGTTACTCTTTCACGCTTAAACTACTGAATGGATTTCGATGAAATTTGGCACACGGGTAGATCATGTCCTGGATTAACACATAGGCTACTTTTTATCCCGGGGAAATATAAAGCAGGCCTTTTATTCCGGAAAAGCTGTTTCACGCAGACGGAGCTGCAAGCAAAAGTTGGTTACACCGTAAAGGCCCTGTGGCAAATTAATTGAATGATGGCCCTCCAAGGCCAGTGGCATTGTGCTCCTCACGGCACCATAAAGTTAAGACACTGGTTTTATTACTCATTATTTATTTTCAATAAGCTATTTCACTCATATCGCACTTTTAGGACGAAAACGACACAGTTCAAAAAAATCGAAAATTGAGTTATCATAAAATTACTTAAACCGAAATTTTCAATACAACAATAGTTCAAGCACCACTATATTCTCGCTGGAAAAAGACAAAACTATTATATATTTTCATAAAAAAGGGACCAGTTTTAAGTCATTGTATGAAGATAACCCAATTTTTTATTTTTTTAAATTGCGTCTTTTTCGTCCTAAAGGTGCGATATTATTTAATTATGTTTATCAAAAATTTACTTCATTTAAAATCTAACATAAAAAACACGATTAAAATCCCATAAAAAATCAACAATATAAGCCTTTAAAATCTGATGGAAGGGCTAAATATCAAAAAACAAAAAGAGGCAACTATATGTTGTTGACATCATCAGGCATTACAATGCGAATGAAAGAAAGAGTTAGCACACTATCTCCACTACATGCATATTGCAATATTTTAAATATGAATTGCTGCCCCATTTCTTATCCAATTTTATTGCTGACTAGCTGTTGCCCGCGGCTCCGCCCGCGTGAATGAGTTTTCCCGGGATAAAAGTCCCGCTTTATATTTTCCTGGCATAAAAAGTAGCCTAAGTTACTCCTTATTACATCAGCTACCTGTCAATAAAAGTCCCGTCAAAATCGGTCCAGCCATTTCAGAGATTACCCGGAACAAACAGACAGACAAAAATTTTAAAAAATGATATTTTGGTGTATGTACCGTATATATATTCATATACATGTAGTAAAAATGGTTATTTCAATATTACAAACAGACACTCCAATTTTATTTATATGTATAGATTTCATAAAAGTGCTTTTTTCCTATTATTTGCTATATCATGTTCATGGGCGGCGGTGATCACTTACCATCAGGTGAACCGTATGCTCGTTGGCCCCCTATATCATAAAAGAAAAAAAATATCAAGGAATAATTGTCAAAATCGAAAATCGTAAAATTTCCTATTCATACATGACATATAGGCACATTAACTTGTTCTGTGTGAAATACCTACCCTATCCTCTACCCTTGGACAAAGAAGAAAGACATGATAATGCAATGTGAGATAACTTATCTTATTGGTCCTCATAATATTTTAACACATTGCATTCACTAAGCATTATGTAGTTTAACAATGGGATATTCCTTATTTCAGTTAATGGATCACATGGAAGGTATGATAGCTAAAGGTGGCAACATAGTTGAGTATCATAGTTGTGATTTCTTTCCTGAAAGATGGTTTGATGGAGTGTTTGTGATCAGAACTAACAACACAGCGCTCTATGACAGACTTACAGCAAGGTAATGGATTGAGCTATTTAAAAAGATTGCACCATGGATAATAATTATAATACTATGGAGTCCATGTCAGTTTTCAATACATAATAATTACTATAATTTGAACAATACACAAGTGCTGTAGATGATGGAGAAAAACTTGAAACAATTTATATTTTTATATAACTTTCTAAACAATATTTGAACAGGGACCTAACTTCTTAATTTGTTGTATTGTATGGATTTTTAATTAAGTAGTTATTGTAATGACTTTGATAATTCTATAAAATTCCTGCTAGCAATAAGTGCTATGAAGTCTTATTTATTTATTTATTTATTTATTTATTTATATGGTACACCAACAGCATATATATTATAACAAAATTAAGACGTCTAAGACAAGGCAATCATTACGGGCTGATATATATGCCCATTACAGGTATACGCAGCTATATCCAATTACAAATAAAGTTGAAAAATATACAAAACAAGATTAAACTACAAAAAAAAAAGATATGTAAACTAAAATAAACTAATTATGTAAGAGGACTACAAAAGGTTAATAATTTGTTTTTAAACGTTCGAAATTGATCACTAAAAATATCGAGCTCCTTAATTTTGCTAACAAAGTCATTGTACTCGTTACACATGCGCGTAACAGGATTTTGTAACCCAAGGTTGGTACGAGATGGCGTAGTGTGAAAAATTTTTGTTAACTGATATCTGGGATAGTGATAAGGAACCGACAGTGAAAAACGGCCTAAGAGTTCCGCACTTTCAACATATCCATTTAAGATTTTATACAAAAAGTACATGTCCAGTAGTTTCCGCCTATCATGAAGGGAGATCATACGAAAATGATTGAGACGCATGTTATATGGACTTCTGTGGGAGAAAATTGAGGTGTTGAAAGCTATATGTCTTGTGAACGTACGCTGAAGACTCTCAATGCGTTGTGAATGAGCGCTATAGAAAGGGGACCACACAACACTGGCAAACTCGAGTTGGCTGCGCACGAGCATATTATATAGTAAAATTTTAGTTCCAATTTTGAATTCTATGCTATTACGTTTAATGAAACCTAACATTTTTGAGGCTTTATTGACTATATGATTAATATGCGAATTTAAATTGAGTTTGTTGTCTAGTATCACACCCAAATCACGGACTTCTTGTACTTGTTGAATAACTGCGCTGCCAAGCTCGTAAGTCGACACAAGCGGCTTTTTCTTTCTAGTATATTTTATAAAGAAGGATTTATTTACATTGAGAGTCATTCGATTTTCAGAACACCATCTTAAAATACTATTAAGGTCATTTTGAATTAACGTAACATCAAATCTATTGTGAACTGTTTTAAAAATTTTGATGTCATCAGCAAACAGAGAAATCTTACAATTTCTCACTTGTTCAGTAACATCATTTATAAATAAAAGGAAAAGCACTGGCCCAAGATGAGACCCCTGCGGCACGCCCGAGTCAGAGAAATAAACCTCTGATATAGCGTTATTGACTGCCACTGTTTGAGGCCTTTCATATAGGTAAGATTCAAACCATTTATGTAGGGATCCACCAATGCCACAATAACGTAATTTTTTCAACAATATGGAATGGTCCACTTTATCAAATGCATTACTAAAATCTAAGTAGACTGCATCTACTTCACGTCCCTTATCAATTTCTAGAGAAAGATCGGACACAAATGTTGATAAATTAGTTAAGATCGAACGACCGTGTCGGAAACCATGTTGAAATTCGGATAAATTGCCATTAATTTGCTTGTAAAGTAAAGGGTAAACAAGTGATTCAAATAACTTTGAGAAACAACTAAGAATAGAGATGGGCCTATAATTCCTAACAGAGGATTGGTCTCCTTTCTTAAATACAGGGAAAATTCGGGCCTTTTTCCATTCAACAGGAAACACTGAATCTTTAAGAGATCGATTGAAAATCAGAGTCAGGGGCAAAGTTAAAGCTCCAATACATCGTTTTACAAATAGCGGAGGTATGTTGTCAGGGCCAGCACCTTTCTGCGTGTCTAACTTTTTTATAGCTTTGCGAACTTCGGTTTCGGTGAATTCTATTTTGAAAAGATCACTGGAAACAGATTGTGCTGATATTAATACGTCTGTTGAAGGCGAGGTCCTGGGTGTAAATACAGATGAAAAATGTTTGGCAAATAAGTTAGCTACTTCAGAGCTTGAATTTGCAGATATATCATCCAACTCCATGGTAGCAGGCAATGTAGATTTACCACCTCTTTTATTTTTTACGTACCTCCAAAAAACCTTGGGATTCTTTCGAATATCTGATTCAATTGCATCTTTATAATTTTTATAACACTCTTTGTATAAGCTATGACAATATTTGCGAACCATCTTATACTCATATTCATCGCGAGGATTGTTGTAAATGAGAAATCTATTATGTAGTTTATCTTTTTCTTTTAAAAGTTTAATTAAATTTCTGGTAAACCAAGGAGGATATCGAGCTTTTTTAAAATTGCGTTTAGGGACAAATTTGTTAATAGTTAGATGCAGTATGTAGTAAAATTCAGCCACCATAGTATCTATTGATTTGCTATTACTCAGTTTCTCTGACCAGTTCACATTCTTTAATTCCTCAACTATAGCATCATAGTCACCTTTATAGTAATTGTAATCAATACGAGAAGTAGGGCGATTAAAAATTATATTGAGGTGACCAAGACATAGCATTAAGTTAGGGTGTTTGTCCTCAATTCTTATTAAGCTATCCGGGGGATTGGACACAGTAATATGGTCTAGATTAGTAATAACTAAATCTAACATTTTACTATCGGTATTAAAAATGGAGTTAATTTGATATAAATTGTTTATTGCCATGAAATCGACTAGTGATTGACCAAGTTTGTTATTGCAGCAACTAGGTGACATATACGAACAATAATTTGCTTTGCTCCACTCGATGAATCCAAGATTAAAATCTCCTAATATTATAATATCCTGAGTGTGATGGAGTACAAATTCAACGGACTCTAAAAAACAGTTTAAGGTCTCTAATTTAACCGGCGGTGGCAAGTATGTTACACAGAGTGCTATATTTTTAACAATGTGATTAATGGTAATACGTAACAGAACCCATAAGTTTTCATCCGATGTTTCCCACACGCAAACTCGAGATGATGTAACGTCACGTGAAACAGCAATAAGGACCCCGCCTCCATCCTTTTTTTTGCTATTAAGAAAACACCTATCTTTACGATATACCGAGTATCGTGAATCGAAAATTTCACTATCCGAAATGTTAGCATTTAACCAAGTTTCTGTAAATACAATTACTTTATAATTACTTTGCATAACGTTTGACATCAATTGATTAGTTTTAGTACGTAGTCCTCTGACATTCTGGTAGTATATTTGAAGCATTAATAACAAGAAATAACGCCAAAATACACATCAACCATGAAATAAAATGTCTACAATAACAGGTAAAAAAGAAAATAATAGTAACAATAATAAATTATTCTAATTTGTTCAGTACATCAAGGTTTCTAATTAATATCGCTTGATTATGTTCATTCTTACGCACATATATACGCCCATTACGGGTCCACACGAATTTATAAGATAGCTCCTTTGTCTTCCTCCTGGCTGCAGCATGCAAATATACAAATAGTTATAATATTACATCAACTTAAATTTTATATACTTAATGCATCTATGTTATACAAGAACACTTCAAAATTTAACAATTAATGTTAATAATGTCAATAATGAAACTTTCATGCTTTTCCAGAGGATACACAGGCAAAAAACTAGAAGACAACATACAATGTGAGATATTTGAAACAGTGTTAGACGAGGCACAAAATTCATACAAGCCAGAGATAGTGATTGAGTTGCAGAATGATTCTGAAGACCAACTTCAAGCTAATCTTGAAGCTATTGTAGAGTGGATTGAAAGGTGGAAAGTAGAAAATATATAGTAACTAATATACTTTTTGTTTTGTTACTATCCTTAGTATCAGTTGTATAGCAATGAAACAAGCTTTGTGTAATGGTGCTTCCACAAACATTGTAGTTATCTATGTTGTGTACATTTCATTACAAAATATAGCAATAAATTATAACAAGCTGTGTGGGAACACTTTATATTCTCATACAAAAACTGCAGTTTACTCACAAGTTGGTTGATCAATATTATTTTATAGTTTCTTGCTACAAATTGTTTATTAGACAATGAATCCAACACAACACACCTTTAGAACGAAAACGACTCAATTCAAAACAATCGAAAATTGAGTTATCGTCATAAAATGATTTAAAATTGGTCCCTTTTTATAAAAATATAATATAAAAGGTCAATAACAGTTTGGTCCTTTTCCCACTTGAATATGGCTGTGTTTGAACTATTGTTGTATTGAGAACTTCGTTTTGTCATTTTATGAAGATAACTCAATTTCCTTTTTTTTTAATTGTGTCGTTTTCGTTCTAAATCTGCGACAATATTGAAAGCTAAGTATGAGGTTGTGTTTTGTGGATATTTCATAGAATTAACTGTTGGAAAATATTGAAAACTAGATGTTGCTTGCGGCTTCGCCCGCGTGAAAAGCCCTTTCCACTACAAAGTCCTTTAAAACTGTACTATATAATGTATAGTGCCACCTGCTACGACGCCAGCGTCATCTATTCCAGAAATCCCATTATTTTCCGTGGAAGCAATTGACCGGGATAAAAACAAACATCCAAAATTTTTACAAACTTTCGCATTTATTAGTAAGATATGAAACTAATTCAATTATTCAATAGTGTTGAAATTAATTACTAATGAGATTAATCTATAGATTGTTTTTTATGGATGCCTAAAGAAATATTCAGTTTAGTTTCAGAAACTAAAAACTTATTAACTAGGATGTTTGATACAATTGTAACTTCTGGAAGTGAACAGATGTAAAAATAAATTATATTATTTATCTAAAATTTATGAATTATAACTTGCTCTTGTGCAGTCACAAAAAGAAATCCATGAGAATGAACTCCATTTATCAGAAGTTCCTTTTCCTTGAATTATTTCAATTCCACTTTTATTCAACAACTTACGAATACAGTTGGGAAAAAGCATCAAGCATGTATTTCCATTTTGCCAGTATTAAAATATAGGCAGGTGTATAAACTATAGGAAGGAAAATAAAAAACGATGTACAAATACAACCTAATTTATTAATTAATCCACCGACGTTTAAGAAATGCATTCAATATTACTGTATTTCGAAACTAAAATATATAAAACTGACACTTTAAACTCGATAAATGAGTTTACATACAAAATTATATTCTTACTGTATCACACACAGTTGGAACGCGGCAGTACAGCCATGGCGGCATGCAGTTATAGATAATGACATACTAACTGGACGAGTAAGGAAAGAATTCGCAATATATATATTAGTGTACTTAAATATTAAGTTATTTTAGATATTAAAATCTGCCATATCTTCACTAGTTTTAAAATATGTCAAGAGCAGCTTGATATGCACTCAAAAAATTGGGTATTTATTGAGTGTTAGTCTATTGACAATCTCTCTAGCGTCCATCTATAATTGTAACAATAAATTGGGGTTCTTAAAACCACATGCCACATTGCTTCACACACACTTTTGACCACAAATCACTCAGTCCACTCGCACACAGATCTTTAATTTTTTATTCTACAGCTCCTCTTTGCTTGGCTTGGCATTGCCCTTTCTGTCAAAGCCCTTCAGCTCGTCGCTGGCTTGTTCTGAAACGTATTTGATGAAGTCTTCAAGATCGCGACCACCCTGGAATATTGAACATTGTGTAAGTACCAATTTATTGTAAGTAAAAGCTATGGGAGCGAATAATGCTAGATGCACAACTTATGTTTAGTCATACAAGAGATTCTTGCCATAAACTGTGATGGTGTACTGGAATATCAGACTCTCATCAGATTTTAGGCATCGAATATTATGGAACATTGTAAATATTATGTAAGGAGGTAATTTTGGAACCAATAGTGTCAGCACTGGCACAGTAATTAACTCTAAGGATGTGTTTGCAACAATATCAATGAATAGTTTCAAAAAATATGTTGATTGTACATCTATCACCCAATATCAATATATGACTATCAAATAATTATTATCTTGATACCACTACACGAAAATTGTTAAACACTGCACTTACGTTATATCTGACTGGTTTCTTGGACGAGTCCTTGGGTTTCCAGAAGATGGTAGGGAAGCCAGAGACGTCGTACTGGGACTTGGGCCAGTCGTTGGCGGTAGCGTCGATCTTGATGATGTCCACGGCTTCGTCCTTCAGCTGTTAGAACAATCATATGATTAGCAATCATTTTTTATAATCAAAACTTAGTTATAAATACGTAATATGCAGACCTAATCAACAGTGAATAAAAAAATTTGGAAAATATTCATAATATTTCATTGCAAAATAATATTGTGCCCTACCTGTAACAGTATTCCTACCACAACATACAAATATTTGTTGGTTTGATCATCCCACTATACCCAAACAACCCCGCACTAACCTTGCCACCAAGCTCCTCCCACACGGGCACCAGTTTCTGGCAGTGTCCGCACCACGGCGCGTAGAACTCTACTAACGCGTCGCGACCGCTCTCAGTCACCAGCTCCTTGAAGTTCTTGCCAACAGCCACCTTCACCGGCCCATTGTTGCTCTCAGGGACAGGTTCCGACTTGATGAACGGCTCCAGTTTACCGTCGACCAGGTCCTTGGCGAACGCCAAGAGGTTTTCGATGCTGTAGAGCAAGTAGATGTTATTTACGATGAATTTTAGGTATTTTAATGATTTATTCCATTCCTTGGAGATGCTAAGTTGTTTAGGATGTTATTGCTAAAATATAGCAGTTGTTCAGGAAGAGTTGACTGCCTCGGTGGCGTAGTTGTATTACGGTATGACTGCATAGGTCTTGGGTTCGATTCCCGGGTCGGGCAAAGTGATATTGGTCTGAAATTTGTGCCCGATATGGCGATAGGCTCGCCCCCTATCCCATCATGGGACGGAATACGCACGTCGAAAAGTGGGTGCACTAGTTGCGCCTCTGCATACCCCTTCGGGGATAAAAGACGTGTGTGTGTGTGTGTTCAGGAAGAGCTTTTAGTTAAAAATGAAATTGTTTCATGACACCTGTGGATAAATTAACTTGTAACAACAGATAATTTTAATTAATTGACATAGGTTGTTAATTGGTGACATTCTTATACGAATAACTTTAATTATATAGATCTCAAAATGTTAAAATGTTATACATCGAAAGGCTTATCTGCATCGTAAAATAACGATAAACATGTAAATGTAATTAATGGACCGAGACACTTCATTATAACGCTCATGTGTAACGTGTATGCGAATATAAACTGCATTTAGATTGTTGTTAACAATGCATGGTTGTTAATTTTGAATTGCAGTTATGCAACAACTTCGATCACTCGTTATAATACAAATTTCATTAAAAACATACCAATGGATCAGAACTATATCTTATAATAACTCATTTTGTAAATCTATCAATAGTGCAGCTTGGTCATTTGGTATGTAAAATAATATACATTTTTACAAAAATAAGCCAACCCTAGATATAAATAGAAAAAAAAAAAACCAACTGCTATTATCTATACCTACTAATATTATAAAGAGGAAAAAATTGTATGTATGTTTGTAACGAATAAACTCAAAAACTACTGAACGGATTTCGATGAAATTTGGCACGCGGGTAGATCATGTCCTGGATTAACACATAGGCTACTTTTTATCCCGGAAAAACTGTTTCATGCGGGCGAAGCCGCGAGCAGAAGTCTAGTTAGAAATATGGAGGAAGCAGTGGCGAAGCATGGTTTAATACCGCCCGGGCGGACAAAAACAAAATAAGCTGATGATACATACTGAATATGAGCAGCTACGCACCATGGTTACAATATGAGTTATTAGAGTATTTAGTTGTATTGCGTACGCGTTACGAGTACGATTTGCGCGCTGAGGTCCTGGGTTCGAATCCCGGGTCGAGCCAAAAACATGGTGACTGGGTTTTTCCATCTTAAAAAAATTACTCAGTCGCAGCTCGGAGTCAGGAAGTTGGCGGTGTGATACCCCCGTGCCTCGGAAAGCACGTAAAGCCGTTGGTCCTGCGCCTGATCTCTCTCCGGTCATGTCGGCCGTGCACCGGACTATGAGAGTGAAGGAATAGCGAGTGCACCTGTGTATTGCGCACACAATTGTGCACTATAATATCTCCTGCGTACCTGGCTGATCCGTTCCGTTGAGATTGGCCGCCGTGGCCGAAACTGGCTAGGAGGATTTTTTTTTCACAATATGAGTACGGTACCAACCTGAACTCAGCGCCCATGACGAACTTGTTGCCGTCGGCGTCGCGTCCGGCCACCATCGGCTTGTCGCCCTTCGCGAAGTCCACGCCGAATTCGTTCAGCTCGTGCGTGAAGTCATCCTTGTCGCTGACAGCGAACGTCACCTCGGACATCTCTTTGGCCACCTTAGAGCAGTGATTATGAACTTTAGGATCATCATACTTAAGTACAATTTGCTGTGTTTAACTTTACTGCCTCCAATAAGCCAAGAAGTGTAGTAGGTATCAACTACCATCAAGAATATTAATACCATGCAGTCAAGTAACAATTATAATAGCAAGAAATCATTGCCCTTGGTTCTAAGCACAATGGTATTACCAATTTTCTGGCTATTTGTGAAAAATTTTATTAACTGAAATCCAGGAATTTAAACTAATTACTGATTACATGTCAGTTTACCTTGAGCACACGGTTCCTCCAGTAGTTGGTGCCCTTGGGGTTCTTGACGTAGTCCACATCGTAGTAGGCGACCACAAGCGGGTTGGTGAAGTCCTGGATGTTGTCCTTCTGACGCACGCCGACCAGACCGTGGCTATAAGGATGAATTTTGTTTAACACGTTGGCTTCAGTTAATCTTTGAAGAACACTCCTCGATTGAAGAGTTTCATTATGTGCGATATTAAAAAAAAAAGCAATAACAACAGACTTGTAATAATAGAGCTGATATGTTGCACTGAACCAAAATTCAAACCAAAAATCAATATTAAAGTTTAAATACCAGAAGTAGACTATAATTATAGTAGTAGCTAAAAGAAGCTTCAATATGTATAACTATACTATCTAATATTTCACATTATCTACTGCATGAAACGAAACACCTGTATACTTCATTCAAAATGGCGGAACTAGCAACACCCTCATACAATATACATAAATTCTTGTTTTATGTCTTACAACAGTATGCATGTACTAAAGCCTTTCATCATAATATCATGTTTATAAACAAGCGTGTCCACTTACTAGTTCTCCTTGACGAAAGCCTTCAGCGAGTATTTCTCGGTCTCGCCCTCGTACACCACTGAAGAGTCTTCGAACTTGTTCTGCAGCCTCTTGGGACGGTACAATACCACATTGTTCCTGTGTACAATGGTTCTTATGTAATGCGATATTATAACTGGTTACATGTGTTGTTATTTTGTTCAAATGCTCTATTTGTTAAGTGGTTTAACATACAATAATTAATTATTTAAAGATGTATAAAAGACACGATTATTTAAATTAAAATATTTTTTATATAATTGAATTATTAGAACGGATTGTTATTTGTTAATATCACACATTGCTTGTGTCTCCTTTAGTATCGTATTTTACACCTTTTTATTAGTACTTTTCTTGAAACCTGTATAGAAACGTGTATTTAAGTGTACTTATGTACACGCGTTAGAAGTTATACTTCTTTGGCGTAACAAATTAAAAATCTTTTTAAAATTTTTATCTACTGACTATGACTATAGCTTACTTCAGGGTGTCTGTTTTTCGTGACGGTGTGCGCGCGCATCGTAAAAATTTACTCTCATCATTTTTCACTAACGCGCCAAAAGAAGAATAACTTTAAAAATATTGAGTACTATGTATCTAATTGATATTTTTCCTTATAAGTTTGTAGTTAGTTTATTTTTAAACCATATTATTGATTTATAAAAACCGTGTAACTGTTTCCGATACGATTTACTTGATTAAATTAGAACTGTTTTGCATTAAAACAAAACAATTATTATGTGTTGAAGAAAACACACAGCATTGGGATGAAGAAAGCAATCATTTGATTCGGTTAATCTAAAGAGAATGTCAGTTCAATACATACCAGACTGTCAAATCTTGTCTCTTACTCTTTTACACCAGAAGGCGCTGCTCTGCTTTGGCGCGCGATTTTAGCTGTGAACTCATAGAAGTCTTCATCACCAGCAAGATCCTTGTACTAATGCTGTGTGTTTTCTTCAACACATAATAATTGTTTTGTTTTAATGCAAAACAGTTCTATTATGTGTCTCCAAAAACACACAGCATTGGGATGAAGACCTGTTTGATATCTGCTGGTGTAATACAATCGACGCTATGTGAATATAAAAAGAAATAATTCACATGATTTGTGAATGTACTATTTTTTCCTCTAGAATTGTTTATGAAATCTCCATAAAACAAAATAACAAAAGGAAAACTTTGAAATAACTAAAAACTCTTGTTAGTTACTTGTCATATTAAGAAATCAGACCATCAATTATAAAATTTTAAACACTTTATAGTTAAGTAGTATCTTATGAACTCAAAACAAGAGTATCAAGAGAAATGAGATCCAAATTTATAAAAAAACAAAAATCATACATTGAATCACTTTAAAAATTATCATACAATAAAACATCAGTTTGAACACTGAGTCTGTAAATATCCTGACAAGATACTTTTAATAAAAAGCTTTTAGATTTCCAGTTAGCTCTTTTCAAAATATCTTCCATTTAATATTCATATTAACTATGCTCTTGATCCCACCTTTGATAGAGTACTAGGTACACAGAAATGCATGAATAGTAATTTGTTTCAAAAAATGCAACCTATCCAGCCAGCTACTCTGGTTTTTGATGCTGATTTAACAGTTTCTATGACTGGTATAAAAAAATAAAATATTTTATGTCCTTTAACTATACCATCACTATATATGAGACCTATAGTTAGTTCTTTCACATGAGTAGCTGGGTTTATAATATGGGCTGTAGATGCCTACTCAGCAACTAGCTGATAGTCTGGGCACAGCTGTTAGTTCTTTACCCCGTTTTTGGCCAGGAACCAGCTTGAGCCTTCCATGTGTGGCAATCTTTTTCCCAACAGTTCCAAAAGGGAATCAGGTTGTGAAATACATAGTCTGAAGTTAGTTATGACATACTAATGGTATTTATAATAAATCATGTGTTTGAAAATTATGATAGGTGATCTAGAGAAAATTAAAAAATATCTAGGATTTGTTGGATGATCCTTGATAACTTTTTCTACAGTAGTTACAGAAGAATCTAACACCATTAATTTGTGCAATAAAATAGTACTGTATGCAAATTAAAATCCAGCTACATCTTGACTAGACCCTGTGACTTTTGATTTGTTATTATTGCACTAGACTAACAATTTTCTAATTGGACACTAAAGGTGGATAAGGTGGTGAAACACCAATTTTCCTTAAAAAGCTGATTTCTCTTCTCCTATATACAGCTACAGCTATATGCTCCACCCCCAAGTTTTGCCTGATGAGACATTTTGTCAAGGACATTCCGCAAGTTCAATCAATAAGAACCTTCCGCAGGTTCAATAAATAAGAACCTTCCGCAGGTTCAATAAATAAGAACCTTCCGCAGGTTCAATAAATAATAGCCTTCCGCAGGTTCAGTCAATAGGAACCTTCCGCAGGTTCAATCAATAAGAACCTTCAGCAGGTTCATTACTTGAATTATAGTGATTAATGCTGTCTTATGAGTGAGATTCAATCAAAAAGAACTTTCTGCAGATTCATTATTTGAATTATGCATGTTAATGCTCTTAGTTACTACTGCGGTTTAATCAGTAACAAGCTTCCGCAGGATTGTGATTAGAATTATGCATTTTAATGCTCTCCTTTACTAGAGATTCAATCAAGAGAAATTCTGCAGCTTTATTATTTAAATTATGCATGTCAATGCTCTCACTTACTAGTGAGGTTTAATCAGTGACAACCTTCCGCAGGTTTATGATTTGAATTATGCATGTTAATGCTCTCACTTACTAGTGAGGTTTAATCCGTAACAACCTTCCGCAGGTTTATGATTAGAATTATGCATGTTAATGCTCTCACTTGCTAGTGAGTTTTAATCAATAACCTTTAGCCGGTTTATGATTTGAATTATGTAGGTTAATGTTCTCATTTACTAGTGAGGTTTAATCAATAAGAACCTTCCGCAGATTCATTATTTGAATTGGGTAAGTTAGTGCTTTCACTTACTAGTGAGGTACCTACTACTACCACTACGCCTACTGTTCAAGGCGCTAGAGAACACTGTGTCAATTCAGGTCCTATTATATATCCTTTCTGCACAGTTTAGTTGTGCAGGGACCCTTAAGTTTATATGGGTGGTAGGCAACCCCCATTGGCAAAAATATTGCCAACCCATGCTAAAAAAAAAATTGAGTTTACGTAAGCCTGTACAATAGTGGTATATTTTGTGGCAAATATTCTGACTTGACCTACACGTCTAATACAATCACCTTTTTTTTTTTTTTTTTTTTAATAAAAAGTTGCCTCCGGGGCTGGTGGTAATAAGTGCCATTGCAGATAATGCGTCCATCTCTTCAGAGATGATTTGCATTACTGTTTAGTTTGCTTGGTACCTACCAAGTAACAATGAAGTCAATTTCATATTTAGAGTGAATGCCACCTTATACAACTAACACAACTATTGGTTAAAGTCAGTTTTTTTTTTTTTTTTTTTTTTTTGTCCGAGTTGGTTGCGGTTTTATGCAACAAGGTACTGGCCACTACTGGTACTACTACTAAGCATAAAGCATTAGAACATTATGTGGGCATTTCTTGAGCAGCTGCTCTCAGTTTATGTTATTTTTCTCTTGCGTAGTGGAGTTGTACTGCTCTCCACTGTATCAAACCACTGCTTAAGTTCCTGAGGTACTCCGTGGGGCAGTATCATTATTTGGTCTCCCCATGTGAATTCTCAAGGTAATAACTGTGTCTTGCAACAGTATTTCACAGTACAGTCACCGCTGGACCCTTGCATGGTTTGCAAGGTTAATGCCTGCTTAATAAAGTCCAAAGCCAATTTAGAATATAGCTATTTTGCTGTAAAATGTTATATTGTTCTAATTGGTAATTTACATACCAAACCCAAGACCTCAAGGTTGCAAGCATCTCCGAGACCTTTGCAGCCTGCTTGGATTTTTTCTGAGAAAAACCAGGAGAAAATAATTCCCATATACATCTTTGCGTCCCTCTCTAGTGTAGGGTTTCTACAACCCAGTTCATAATCGCTGCAAATTGTACATGGAGTTGAAGACAGGCCAATTCAAAAGAAGGTTAACTGGAGAATCTCTCCGTTATAAGTAACCAACAAAAGAGTGCACTTCCGCAATGCTTAGATAAAAAAGGGCCTGATGACTACTTTTTGAATGTATGTACCTTCAAGAAGTAGTACCTATATAGGAGAAAGTCTTTAACATCTCTCTCAGAGGTAAAATTCAATTTAATAATAATATTAGTTATGAAAAATATATTATCCTACTGCTGGGAATTGACCTCCTCTGCTACTGTAACATATTTATTATGTTACCACAGATAATACAGAAATTTAGTCTGATTTAACGATTTTGAACGTCACATCTCTAGTGCGCGCGAGTGTCATTTCGGCGGGACGTCTCTAAAAACGTCACTTTCCTTCCATTTGCTCGAGAGTCGAGATCGCTATGTGAAAATCTAAAGTGATCCTATCGTTTAGATAGATTTAGAGGCCTGAAATGCCTTAGTTTGATATTAGAACATACAAACCAAAGTGGTGCGGTGTTATTTTTATGGTGAGTCCATTTATTCCAAAATTTTGAATATAACGTTGGTGACGTTAACACGAGTTGATGAATTAACGTTGTCGTGCTCTTTGCAGTTGGTTGCTGAACTCAAGCACCATTGTTTCGGCTGAATTCGAGAATTTTTAATAAACGGCCGGTTCGTAAAACTTTGCTTTTAATAAAATATTGATTAAATTGTGAATCACGCAGCTGTAGCCATTACTAAAGTAATGATATTGTTTCAGCTCTGCGGTCGTTTCGTTTGGTTTGGTTTTGGATAACGTTTTGGATTACGTTTACGTTTTACCTTACGGTTTACGTTACGTTTTGGATTTATCTACGTTTTACTACGTATTTGCTTGGAAATTTATCGCATGTTCTGCAATCTGCTTGGTCGGATTATCTGCGCTTTGGCTGCAGATCCGCCATCTTGTGAAGAGGCCTGCATGGATGGTTAACTGGCTTGCTGTCTGGCTACTTCATTGCAAGAGGATAATTCTTCTGAATCTCGCTATGAGTATGTTAGAGGTAACCTGTTTGTTGCCATGAGGTACGTACCTTTTAATTGTTAGAACGCCTTCCGCGAACGTGGACTGGATTATCCAGTGATATTTGCGTAATCACAAAGAGTGCACTAATGACAGATCTTGGTTTAGAACTAATTGTAAATTTGGGATAAATAATAACCTCAAAATTTCTATAAATAATCATAATTTTAATATATATAAATGTAACAGTGTCTACGGAAATATAGCCTAATTAATTAAACTAATTTGGTTTTAATTTTCCACTCCCCTAAGATCAAAAGCTAATGCGCCGACTGACTATTATCTGGCTTATTTTGTTTAGTAAATCGGCAATAGTAGTCTTGTGAGATTGCTCTGCCTGGCGCCCGAAACCCGGTGTTTGTTAACTTAAAACACCCCAAAATAATATATTTTTTTATTTTTTTATATTACAATTGGCGCCCGAACAGGGACATGAGTAGACACTGTCATATTTTAGGTCATTATTGCACTCTAATAATTGTGAGTACATAATAGCGGTAGCTTTATTGACGCTATTAGCAAGTTGTATAATATAAGCAACTAGCTTAATTGTTGACTGACACTTATGCAGGGATTTATTAAGAACTCCATTTGCTGTTCATGTTCATGCTTATTTCTAGCTTTTGAGACTTTTATATAAAGTCATTGATTAATATTTAATAATTTGACCATAAATAATATTGCTTGTGATTGCAAAATGCATAATTTGCATATTATAACGTTCGGGATGTGACGGGGTTACTGTGTACTTTTCCTTTGTATTGTATAGAATCATAGCTCTAAATAAAAACAACTACTTCGAGAAAGGCGTTATCAGCACAACAGCTCATGTATGTATAATAGTTTCTGACTTTGTAGATCTTATAATGTTACTTAACATTTGTGTTTAAAATTAACCCGTAGATTCAGTTAAACATTATTCTAACCTCATAATATACTTTCTGTGTATAATGATTAAGACAGTGTCAAGTCAACTAATGTTGTTATTACTTAAATATAACACTTATATTTCTGTGTTAAAACTTTAGATCACGGTTAACATAAGTTAATTCTGTTAAGCCGGGAAACCTGTTCCCATTTATTATTGATAATATTAAAACATTGTAATTAATTTAATATTACAATTTTGTAAGTCAATACTGCACTCTTTAAACTTAAACAATATAATTTCTTAAAGTTTAATATAACAATTTTACAACGTTTTTAAACATTTTCAAAAATTATTGATATTACTCGTGGTTACTTAATTGCATTCTTGAGAAGTTTTAATTCAGATTATTGTGAGTTTACTTTGAGATTTCAAATATGGATGCCGAGACTCAGACGGATGGTCTTTTCGAGACTAGGGAGAATTTGGTACCTTCTGTTGCTCCTGAAATTTCAAATATTTTACCTGATACTAGGGATTTGATAACTTTATCTCATATTAAAGATTCTTTGCCCCCATCAAAAGAAAAACTAATTCGTTTCCATCGATCACGGATTTCTAAGAAATCGCCTAGTGTATCAATGGCTATTAAAAATTATAAACATAAATTCCAATCTAAACTTAAAAAATAAATTTTCCAATTTTGTTGCTAAATCTTCATACGCACCTGGTGACAATACTAGAAGAAAAGAATTTTCTGATTGGTTAGATTATTTAAAAGTTTTCTTTAAAATTCATAGTTCTGCTCCTATTCTCTTTTCAACTCCTAAAGATACTAGACCTTATTTGAAATTCTTTATTGATAATAATTGGTATTTTACCTAAAACTTATTCCGGTTATCGTTACATTCTTTCAATTGTAGATGTTTTCACTAAATACTGTTGGATTTTCCCCATGAAAAATGCTACTACTAGAATTATTTGTAAAATTCTTGAGAAAGAAATATTTCTTAAATTTGGAACTCCTCAGTCATTCATTCTTGATAATGCTTCTCAATTTACTAATAAAGCGTTCGTGAATTTCTTAAAAAGCTATAATATAACGAAAATATTTTACAACACTTTATACACTCCTCAAAACAATCCCGTAGAGCGTTATAACAAAGTTATAGAATTTTGTATATCCTGCTATGTTAAGGATGACCATAGGTCTTGGTCAAACTTTCTCCCACATGTACAACTTGCTCTCAATAATAACGTTAATTTAGCAACGGATTTTACGCCCAATTATCTCATGTTTGGTCGTGAACTTATTTTTGACTCATCTCTTCATCGATTCAGTGGATCGATTGATGATTTAGCGCAGCTTGAGTTAGGTAGTCGTAATTGTTATGCTTATTCATTAAATTCGTTGAGTGAAGTTTACGCTAAGGTGCAAACGAATTTATTAAAAGCCTATAAGCGTAACGCTTCTTATTATAATAAAGGAAGGAAAGTCATTTCTCTTTCGGTTGGTGATATTTGTTGGAAACGTAGTTTTGTACATTCTAATGCCCCGGCATATTTTTCGGCGAAACTTGCTCCTAAATTTATAAAATGTGAAGTTTTAGAAAAAGTTTCTGATAACGTTTATGTTTTGAAAGACTTGGCTAAAGGCTATACTGGTCGTTACCATGTCAAAGACATAATTAAATATTAAATTTAAAACTTTTGGAATTTCTTTGAATATAAGTTTTTGTGTTGTATATCTTGATAGAAGCCTCCCCTCTGTTTGTGGATGAATTAGATGAATAGTATGGTTGTAATGGGGTGATGAAAGGGATGTATGTTAGGAAACTTTTTGTCATAATATAGAATTCGATACTTATTTTCTACTAAAGATTTTTAGGACATTTTGGAATAAATAAAACAGCTATGTTCTAACAAGGAGTTATTCATTAGCTCAATTTCCAACTGAAATAGATCTTATATCTATTCTATATTTTGTTGTACAAAGATGTTGTCGTTTTGTACATAATTATTGTTTAAGGAAAATACATACATATTTTCTTTTTGTCTTTTCTGTTTTTACTAATATATATTTTGTAACATTTTAGAAGTAGTTAGATATATCTACTTATGTAAGCTCTGTATGCACCAGCATCAGACCTTTTGGTTTTGCTCTGTGTACTTTTGTCTCAGACCAAAGTTTGTGCTGTGCTCACTTGAGGCAGACAAACAATTTTTGAACTTCAGCTTATGCTTAAGTTACCTTTGTTCCCACATTATTAGGTACGAAAAGTCGGAGTGTGTCGGCCCTAATAATTGTGTTTCTTTTGTGAGATGTTTTGCTCTCAGATATTTGGACTGGTCACAATATTATCTATTGCGTTCGGAAGTTCGGAGTAGAGTTGTGCCGATCGTAATATGATATTTTTGCAATGCTTTCGCGTTCAGAAAGTCGGAGTAGAGTTGTGCTGACCGCGGAATGTCATTTTCTATTATAGGAAACCTTTTTCCTTGATGCTTCACTTTTGAGAAGTACACTTCGCTTCACAATGTTTTTGAGTATTAGATCAGCGGAATTTTCCCTAACTGATATTGGTGTGTGTGTTGAGTTGTATAGGTGAGACGGTGGCTAAATAGCCTAACTGTTTTCTTGGAAGAGAGTTGGAAGAGTAGATGTATTACGAGTTAGTGACTATTTTGTCTAACTAATCTCAGAATTTACTATAACGGTTTGGAGTAGGTATTATGAGTTAGTGACAGTTTTGTCTAACTAATCTCCTAGGTTTGAATAAGTTGGTTTTCGTAATGGTTAGAGTTAGCGACAATTTTGTTTAGCTAATCTCAACTGGTGTTTATGTTAGATGTGTAATTTAGTTAAGGACTTTTAGTCAGGAAGAAGATGTCTTGATTAACTGTAGGTTAATAATTTTCATTGATGACTTGGAAGTTGACTTGCATGATCTTCTTTTACAAGTTTATCAATTTATTTTATAAAGATAGTATAAGATTGGCTATTTTCCTAGAATTTCGAAAAACTTAATTTAGCATTTTCTCGTTTTTAATTATTCGGATTTTATCTTAAATTTCAAGTTCATAAAAGAACTTTGTTCTTTTATTTTTTGGGAAAGTATGTGATGTAACATATTTATTATGTTACCACAGATAATACAGAAATTTAGTCTGATTTAACGATTTTGAACGTCACATCTCTAGTGCGCGCGAGTGTCATTTCGGCGGGACGTCTCTAAAAACGTCACTTTCCTTCCATTTGCTCGAGAGTCGAGATCGCTATGTGAAAATCTAAAGTGATCCTATCGTTTAGATAGATTTAGAGGCCTGAAATGCCTTAGTTTGATATTAGAACATACAAACCAAAGTGGTGCGGTGTTATTTTTATGGTGAGTCCATTTATTCCAAAATTTTGAATATAACGTTGGTGACGTTAACACGAGTTGATGAATTAACGTTGTCGTGCTCTTTGCAGTTGGTTGCTGAACTCAAGCACCATTGTTTCGGCTGAATTCGAGAATTTTTAATAAACGGCCGGTTCGTAAAACTTTGCTTTTAATAAAATATTGATTAAATTGTGAATCACGCAGCTGTAGCCATTACTAAAGTAATGATATTGTTTCAGCTCTGCGGTCGTTTCGTTTGGTTTGGTTTTGGATAACGTTTTGGATTACGTTTACGTTTTACCTTACGGTTTACGTTACGTTTTGGATTTATCTACGTTTTACTACGTATTTGCTTGGAAATTTATCGCATGTTCTGCAATCTGCTTGGTCGGATTATCTGCGCTTTGGCTGCAGATCCGCCATCTTGTGAAGAGGCCTGCATGGATGGTTAACTGGCTTGCTGTCTGGCTACTTCATTGCAAGAGGATAATTCTTCTGAATCTCGCTATGAGTATGTTAGAGGTAACCTGTTTGTTGCCATGAGGTACGTACCTTTTAATTGTTAGAACGCCTTCCGCGAACGTGGACTGGATTATCCAGTGATATTTGCGTAATCACAAAGAGTGCACTAATGACAGATCTTGGTTTAGAACTAATTGTAAATTTGGGATAAATAATAACCTCAAAATTTCTATAAATAATCATAATTTTAATATATATAAATGTAACAGTGTCTACGGAAATATAGCCTAATTAATTAAACTAATTTGGTTTTAATTTTCCACTCCCCTAAGATCAAAAGCTAATGCGCCGACTGACTATTATCTGGCTTATTTTGTTTAGTAAATCGGCAATAGTAGTCTTGTGAGATTGCTCTGCCTGGCGCCCGAAACCCGGTGTTTGTTAACTTAAAACACCCCAAAATAATATTTTTTATTTTTTTATATTACACTACTGAGAGGTTATAGGCCTTTGACCACCAGATTGGTCTAGCGCTAGTTTGCAAACTTCACAACACACATTTTTTTTTTTTTTTTTTTTTATAGAATTCTTAGGTATATAGCTTGGTCCTTAGCAAATAA
Source organism: Sphinx pinastri (assembly GCA_947568825.1). Classification (NCBI taxonomy): domain Eukaryota; kingdom Metazoa; phylum Arthropoda; class Insecta; order Lepidoptera; family Sphingidae; genus Sphinx; species Sphinx pinastri. The sequence continues at coordinate 4,125,894 of OX387617.1, forward strand.
ATGGCAATTGAGTATCTGTTTTATTTTTGAATAATTGGCAGAGGGCTAATATATCTACTAATCCACCCTGAAAGGCTAAAACCCTTCTCATCTGAAGTTCCCTGATATACCTGGTGACAATCATTGGTGTTATTGTGACAAAAGAAGACTAGCAGAAACAAAACTTTTAACATGACAAATCCACAAAGCTACTGTAAGATAGACAGTAGTGCCTCTATATTAATTACACGGGCAGTTTTAAAGTTGGTATATCATCCAGTAAGGTAATTCTATAATCTGATATATTGGTTTGTTTAAGATCTGATCATGTGCGGGCACACAATAGTCCCATACTTTGTTATAGCTCAGAAACTATCTTTATTATTATTTAATAATTACAAATAAAAAAGTTAGGCCTAATTTAGGTGGCCTTGGAGCTTTAATCATTGATTATACTTATTTATGGACTGCAATTCTATATGCATCATTGCTAGTTCTACTTTACTAGATATTACCACATATAATCATAGTATTCTAATAGTAATTTAATAATAACCTTTAATTTTATAAAAAATGTCTTAATACATTACTGACATTTAGGTCTAAAACATGGTGTAGCTAAGCTTTCCACAAGGGATTTATATGCTTACTTTGTGTTTATTCTATATTGGTGAATGGAATGTCTTTATTTTCACATTAACTATATTATAGATTGTCCCAAGGCACCATAGGTGTACCTAATAACAGGTTATGTGGAGCTATTATAAAACCTATTATTGTTCAATGTAAGTAACATATTTATTTTGAAGGGACATATTAAAATAATTTTGGTAATTGGAGCAAATTAGTTTACGAATAATTTACGAAAACCTGAGTCATTAGCGAGTCGACACGCGGATCGGAACCCTACGCACATGTTTGTGCCTGTTCCTGCGCCAATAAGTACTCGTTTAATAGATAAAAGTGAAGCTATGCCCTCTCCTTATTTCAAGTATGAGGAAGCACTCAATGCTATCCGATATGCATGAGCTTGGGTTCTAGACTTGTTCCCCATCCGGGGCAACAAATTGGTGACCTGCAGGTACCTATTTTGCATAAGCTTCAGGTCGTGACTTGTTCCCCATCCGAGGCAACATATTCTTGACCGGTACCTATTTTGTTTGCGCTTCTATTTCGCGTGTCGTCTTTACTAAATGGCTCCAAAACTTACCAATAAATACAATGCTGTGTACAACACACACTTTAACACATTTTTATCACTTCAACACTGTTTTAAATCCAGTTTTGAAAAGTTTTACTTTAATTAAAAACTTTACCGAACTGATACGTTCGAATCAAAACGACGCTATGAGTTCACAGCTAAAATCGCGCGCCAAAGCAGAGCAGCGCCTTCTGGTGTAAAAGAGTAAGAGACAAGATTTGACAGTCTGGTATGTATTGAACTGACATTCTCTTTAGATTAACCGAATCAAATGATTGCTTTCTTCATCCCAATGCTGTGTGTTTTTGGAGACACATAATGAAACATTTTCATGCTTGGCTGAGCGCATTTATTATGCACTACATATAATGTTTGTTGCATGTAAAGAAAAATCGTATAATTGTAAAGAAATAAAGAAACTACCAATAATCTAAAATAATGCATGTACAATTAATTTTATGGTATAATATATGGAAAATAACCAATAAACTTCGCATCGTAAGTCCGTAAAATCTAGTTTATATTAAACAAACTTATATATATATATATATATTTTTACAAAAACCGGTATTATGTAACGTACCACTTTATTGTATTTCGTTACATCTAGGTATATGTTATGTTATTAACTCAAGTTATGCTTTCTTTAATCTTTCCCCGGCATTACTAAATATCTTTCTATCTTTCTCTAATAGAATATATTTTTTTATTACGGCTTTAGGTACGGGTGGAGCCGCGAGCAGGGGGAACTTCGCAGGAAGTTCGAAAGTTCGCTGGTTCAATCAGACGACCCTGCATGTGCATCTCCCCCATAGACTTGTGATCTTAGGGCTATTAATATTTCTTTTGGTTGTTTGTATATATTTGTTTATTTGAATAAAGTACAACCACGTCACATATACTAAAAAAATCTCTAAAACATTATATAAAAGTATCAAGTTCTGATATAAGGTGCATAATATATCATCAACTAGAATAAATGGAACTAATATAAAAAAATATTATATTTATTTATTTATGTCATATTGTTATGCACTTGAAAGTCATTGAAGTACACGTACACACACACACGCCCGTTATCCCCGAAGAGGTAGGCAGAGGTGCAACTATTTTTCGCCGTGCGTACTCGTATATCGTATCGCCATATCGGGCACAAATTCCATACTCCGGGCTGATACTGAGTAGAAAAACCCAATACCACTTTGCCTGACCTGGGGATGGAACCCGAGACCTCAGCATTGCAGCCGTGCAATAATACAACTACGTCACCGAGGCAGTCCATTGAAGTAATTTGTTAATACTCTTTAATTTAAATCATACAGGAAGATCGAACGAAATCAATCACAAGGGGAAATATAATAATTACTGAAGTATGAAATCGCGGATAATTGCGTTTAGAAACTCGAAGCGTATTGGATTTCACGGCCATTTTCGTAACCATAATAATATAATTTGTAGACTAAACTATTTTCTACCGGCGCGGCATGTTGCGCCGACCAGTTAATTTGCCAGCCGGGGTAAATAGCACCGGTTCGCAAACAGAAGAATATTTACTTAACTCATTACCATCGTGACGTGAATAGTATTGAGTCATTTATCATTGCCCCGATGGTGTTTACTTCTAGATATCTAGTAAGAGCATTACGACAACTCACTCTGATGCTAACCTTATTTAAGGTTTTTTAGTCCTAACACTATTACATCTCGTATCACACATGTATTTTCGAGGCAAAGGCCCACATCATGGCAAATGCCATGGAGTTAATTCCGGAAATGCGTGGGAAACAATTTAACCCCTCAATGGGATGTGTGTTGATAAATCGGACATGCCACATTATTATAGTACACCTACTGGTAATTCTATTGATTATCTTTATGGACAATAACTTTCTATTTGCAATTATTTTAAGAGAATGGTGGAAGTAGGCCTTATGATTAACAGTCCATCATAAATATTAATGGGCCATTCGATTTCAAGTAGGACGAAAAGGCCGTTTCTTAGAATTTAAGAAATCTTTTCATATCTTGTCATTTAACAGCGACGAATAAAAAAAAGTAATGTAGAAAACTTTGAAAGTCCACATTATTATCATCAATAGAATTCTTAGAAATGTGGAAAAATGTTAGTGGCATAGTTAAAACCTTTTTTATACACCGCAATATTACTGTCACTGCACAATTTACGATAAGGTGATAACAGATAACTTATCGCTTTTAATACTTATATGGGAATAACTGTTAACTTTTTATTGGGTAATGGCATTCAATAAAATATATTACCAAAGCCTTGAGATTTTTTTTGCTTTGAAAAATCATTTTTTTTAACTAAGTTAGATTTTGCAATATTGAGAATCTAAATAAGTAAAATAACCATCAAAATTGGTTGGACATTAATATATATTTTAAATGTTGTCATGAATAAAATTACCCTCCTTCATTCGCAGTCGGGAATTTAAGCTCATAGTGAAAGTATTTGGCTATCACACTTGCACGCACATGCCATAATAGCAGTGACGTCACTCTACCATAAGTTGTTGAATGACTCTTTAGTTCAACTATGAAACATGTAATTTCTTCAGGCTTTTTATTTTGAAATAGGACAGTAATTAGAATATGTCTTGTTGAAATATCTTATACTGTCTTCATGAAAAAGGGGAAAATGTGAATTATATTCAATTACTTTTATTTGTTTAATGAGTTTCCATCGATGTCTTGCAGACATACACATGTGTTTTGTGATCATAATGATGTTTATACAGTAATTGGATAATACTAATCCATACAAACAAATTGTACACCTGTATATATATTCTTCAGGGAATTTTTTTAAATAGGTTGTTAATTAGGTTTTAAGAATTATTTCAATATTTTATTAGGAGTTGCCCGTGGTCCCTTGTAAAGCTTTACATGCTACAAGAAACCCTAAACCGGTATCTCCAGCTGTAAGAAGCCAGCACCATCTAAGTACCCACAGAAACAAATAATTGGCATAAAAAGTAGCAATTACGTTAGTGAGTCTAGAAAATGAGTATATGTGTGTCAAATTTCATGCAAATCCATACAGCAGTTACTGTATTTACGTCTAATAAATATCCAGATATTTTTACAAACATTTGCATTTTTAATATCAGTAAGAAGTGATATTTAAAATTACAAGATGAAATCATCGTTTTTTGTCTGTCAAAAAATGTTGATCTTACTTTTCTGTACCCTTTTTATTTAATTAATGTAGCTTCTAATAATATTTTTGTCATGAAAAAGTTAACAGTATTATAAGATATCAATATTTCATTTCTAGTATATAAATAAAGTTGTACCTTTTTTTAACAAGACCTGCAATTTATAAATATAACTTACTTGTATCCTGTCTTCTCCAAAACATCCTTAGACAACGAGTGTCCGAAAGTGACTTCCTCACGCATCTTGTCAGCAGTCTTCAGGAATTCTCCTTTAAGATCTGACTCCTTTTCAAAGAACCCGATGACAACCACATCATCCTTGGAGGTGAAGGCTTCGAAGTCAGCAACGGATTTAAGTTCCTTGGAACTTGGGCCGACTTGGGCGCGCATGAATTTTACAATACCATCTGATGATAGAAAAAAGTGGTTATTAGTGTGAATTAGATAGAGATTTCATTTATTTGATGAAAATTTAAAAAAAATATTAAAAACTACTAAGTAGTGAATAACGATAAAGGAAAACAATTTTTTTCACTTTGATTTTAACAGGTAAAAACAAACACATTGGCTTTCAGATACTCTTCATTATTGATAGGATGGAAATTTTTATAGCCGTCATAAAACAAGAAAAGTTTTCGAAAATTACACCCTTTATAAAATATACTCTAAAAATTATATTTGGGCAATTTGTGGTAAAATAATATATGTTTGTTTATACTAAGAATTGGCAACAATTATTGTTTATTGATTAAGTGATTTGTTGTAATCTAGAAAGGCTATTAATTGTTAACAAATGTACTACAACTTTCTTATAAGTTGAATCAAGAATGAAAAATACTATTACAATGTATAATCAACAATAGCCAGTTAGAAAAAAAATCCTTACAAAAATGTTGCAAGTCTACAATATTTAGTAGTTTTACCCTCATAACTTTTTATTGTGAGTGTAATGACATGGCAGCTTTAACACTTACTGGACTCCCTAGGTCCATTGTAGTCGGATGAAAGCTCGCCCTTCCTGAAGATCTTCAGAGTGGGGTATCCTGATACTGAGAACTGTTCGCATGTGCTCTTGCCGCCTTCAGTACAATCTACCTTCACCAGGGCCACTGGAGGATCATCGGTCTTGAGCACGCCGGCCGCTACCGCGTATTCCGGCTTCAATCTTTTACAATGACCGCACCTATCAATTTATAATGGTGTAATTAACCATGAAACACATTTCATATCAATATAGCCACGTTAAGGTGTGAATGACTTACCATGGAGCGTAAAACATGACGAGAGCGGTATCATGTTGAGATATTACCGACGAAAAGTCGGAATCTGTGAGATCAATCACGTCTTCTTCGGCGGCCCGGCATAAATATATTACACCTAACAGCAACACTATCTTTAGTGATCCTAACATTTTTACTATACAGGCGCTCTTCGTAAAACCGTGTGTGATTCCTCACCGTCTATGTGAACCTGGGGAAAGAGCTATAGAAAGGACAAGAACCGGAAAAATACACGTATGATGCTGCCGATGACACTTGCCGGCACAGCGTTGGCTGATTCTGATTGGTCCGTTGTAGACGCGTTCGTAAATAGTTGTGTACAATGAACATTGGTAACAATTACTTATTTATAAATTACTTAATTCATAAATAAAATAGACATTTAGAAGCTAAATTAAACCGTTACCATTACAAATAATCATATTATAAATTATGCAAATAATCAAACAAATACTTTTTGTCATTTTTATAGGACAACACTGATCAACTGTCACAAAGTGTTGCCACAAATAGAAGAGACAATTTTGTTACACAATGTAATTTTTAAAATGTCTTTTATAAAATGGGTGCCTAAAACTTACGAACTAACTGTTAACACCAATCTGATGTAGACATACCAGCAGCAGTATTGAGATATAGCGCAGTTTGTACCGATCCCGATATTAAGAATTATTCAATAGGCACAAAGTGGACCTACTTAAATCATTAATTTCTAACTAAAAATATATTCCTTATATACCTACCCATTGAGTCCGCACAGGTGTCAGGTATAACGCCTTTCATCATACTGCTAATCTAAAGAATCAGAATTGTTATGTCTTTAGCACCAGTATAGATTTTGGCAAATTATATTCCCCAATTTTTTTAAAAGCCCGAAAGAACCTATATGCAGCGATTTTTTATACGGCCACGTAATTGTGACCCGACAGCAAGTATCAGGTTATTGACGTATTTGATGAGTAAAGCAAGAATACTTGATTATTTAGCCAATTTGTTTAAGTATTCTTGTAAGGAAAATATTTATACCACCGATTGTACTGAACTAACACGCGTTTTTGTTTTATTTGGAGTAAAATTTTATTTGAAATCTTATACAAATGATATAATTTAATCCATAATCTGTACCTAAACTATATTATTTTTTGCAGCTCTAATGTGGTAATCTTTGCTATAACTTTTTTAATAATTCGTAGATTTTGGTTTAAAACCTTGCAATACCGAAGCCGCCGCTTTTTGTCAGTTGGCTTCGCTGTCAAACGGAAAATGGCAGCGACGAGTGTTGTCGTTCTCGATAGAGGCAACAATACAACTTGTACCGTAAATCTTTTCGGTAAGTAACTATTAAGATAATTCACTATATATACAATGTTGTAATAATATAACATTTTTGAATATACCCGTAATATCAGTATAATAATTTGCGATGGTGGCTAACCTTTAACTTCTTTATTTATTTTGATGTAAGACGCGCGTAACTTAAAAAAAATAATGAATATATTTAAGTTTTGTCGAAATATTCAAATATTAATAGGTGAAGCAAAAAATGTGTTAAGAGGTCGTCGTATTAATAGTGGTCATGTACTAGGTACTTAGTTGTGAGGTAACGAGTTTTTTTTTTCAATGAATAGAATTTAGTTGTCTGCGGCGGCTGCGACCTTGGCTATTGGATTGTAGGAAGTAAACTGCAGATACTTGCTTTTAAATTGTAGGTTGGTATTTGATGTACTCACAAAAAAACATAAGTAATACTTTGGTAATTTGAGCAATGTGGTTGAATTAGTCTAAGTGGTTGAACTCAGAAATTCTCATCATTAACTGCATGAAAAAGTTCTAAATACTTATATAATTTGATATGTATTGCTTCCGTCTAAATGGCTATATTATATTTTTTGAGCATAGGCAGCTAATTCAATTTATCATATCATATTAAAACAATATTCTTAACATTAGTATGATTGTGGCATTATTTTATATTTAATTTTGAATCAATATGTAAGACTGAAACATACACAATGATTTATAAAAAGTAATAATCGGTATATACCTAAGAAAAAGTAGATTAGCCTTCCTTCACTCATGTGAAGGAGGAACTTTGTTAAACCTCCCCTTTTATTCATATAAAAGGGGAGGTTTAACATCCAATTTTCTCATATAACAATGAATATTTTAAGACATAAATTAAATGCTCTAATATAATACTATTTTTGTATAACAATAAAAGAAGCTACATAATGTTTATACAAATAATATTAAACTTTATATTTGTCTGCAGGTGCCACAGTAGTATCATGGAGGGTAAATAATCAAGAACAGTTATTTGTAAGGTAAGATCTATTCACAGCTTTTATAATCTATACATATAATAAAGCAGTAGAACTGGCGTGTCTGTACATTTAAAGAAATGTGATAAAAAAGAAAGGGGGTGACTAATGAAAGTAGTGGAACACAAATCAGTGATTTTTGTAATTCTTTTCTGTTTGTTTGTTACTGTACATCTCCAAAATTACTGAATGGATTTCGATGAAATTTGGCACACAGGCAGATCATGTCCTGGGTTAACACATAGTCTACCTTTTATCCCAGGAAAATAAAAAGCGGGACTTTTATCCCCGAAAAACCCTTACACGCAGGCGAAGCTGTGAGCAAAAGCTAGTAATCTATTACTTCAAATACAGACAAGTTATTCCATTACAATCACAAAATGCATAATAGTGAAGATACATAAAATACATTTTTGATTCCTATAAATTTTATTTTATTTGTAAGTATGAAGTGTCATATATTTATTGATGTGTGCAAAATATTAGATTTAAATGTTAATATAACTACATACTCTTGATTTGGGCCACTTATTTGTTTTGAATGATACAGCCTGAAATTTACTTATTTTGTAAATTTTATAATTGATGGTGGAAAGGTTTGGTAATGGTTAACCTCTGTTTATTGGGCTATACTTGCTAGTTATAAATTAATTAATATAGGTAGGTATAGTGGAAAAAGTTGTCATAAAAATATACATGTTCCAAATGACATAAGGGAATCCCTATGATTAGAATTTGTGTCTGATATATGATGATAGATTCGCGTAAATAAACTGTGAATAGTCGGTGCATTAGTTGCATCTCAGCATACCCTTCTGGTGATACAAGCTATCAACATTAATCTATGTAGAATGTAAATGTGATCCCATTGTAGAATTTGTTTATGATTTGTAAAAATAATGGAGTATTTAAAGCCCATAGCAATTCCACTATCCTCAAAATATGAATCAAATGTATGTTTCGAGATTTTAATTCGGGAAACGAAATATGTAGTTGAAATGCGTTTCTCAGCTGAGCTAGCTTTACGTTAATCGCGCTGGTTGAAACACGGGCGTAGCTATAGCTTTCACATAGGGGGGTCCTAGGATGGCAAAATGTCAGTGGCGTAACGTGGGTTCTTGCCGTCCCATGACACCAAAAAAGCAAAAACCCCCCGTCAGCAAAAGTAAGAAAAAATTAAAGATTTTATTACACGCATTTTCAGTTTCAGTTGTGTTTTTGCGTTGAGTTTTGTTGGGTCTATTTCATCTTATTAAAAATGCGAAAGTTTGTGAAAATGTTTGGTTCTTTGTATGTTTCTTCGAAGTGCACATAGGCATTATAATGTGTCCATGTTTTGTAGCTGGATTATTTTTTGTAAACTAAGCCCCCCCCGTTATATACGCCCATGGGTTGAAATATTATATTTTAATAACTGTACTTTGTGAAAACAGAGTTTTTCTCTCATGCAGTCAGCGGGACCTCTATCCCGGGGAAGTTTCGCACGCGGGTAGAGCCGCGGGTCACACTTAGTGTTAAAAAATAAAAATCTAAACATATAAATTAAATTAAAGCGTGTATCTACGTTCAGCAGTCGACGGTGATAGGCTGATTGATATTGAGATTGAGTGATTTTGAAAGATAGGCTTTTCCGCCAATATTTGTGTCTACAGATATCTAAACTAATCTACGAAACGCGACGTCCCAACATAATATTTCGACGGAACTTTTATTGGCAGGTAGACTTGAATTTTGAGAGTAACTAATCTAGGTTACCCATATATTATTATTACTAGCTTTTGCCCACGGCTTCGCCCGCACGAGTTTTTCCTGGATAAAAGTCCCGCTATACATTTTCCCGGGATAAAAAGGAACCCAAAACCTTCCTAGTACAAACTTTGTCACCCCTTTTTACCCCTTTAGGGGTTGAATTTCGCAAAATCCCGTATTAATGAGCACTTACGTCCTAAAAGGGACCCCATGCAAAATTTGAGACTCCTAGCATTTGTAGTTTCTGAGATTTCGTGTTGAGTAAGTGAGTGACCTATCGCTTTTATATATATAGATTCCAGGCGGAAAAAGTTAATGTAGCCTAGATTAAATCTACCATATTACGATGGTATCGGGATAAAGAGCTTGTAATAATTTTCTGGCGCGAAAATACACTTGTATGGATCTCTCATACATAACTTATCCCCAATGTGTGTGGAAGGGCACGCTTAGCCATTACCGCCAGCTGTGTCCGCACAATCCGAAACTCATACAAACATATGAAATACTCGTTTACGACGTACAAAAGAAATGGAGAATGATCTATGTCTGATTATCGTTCTCTGTAGTGAATGATAGGGAAACGAACGCGTACAAATCTGGTGGTAAACGATCAACACCGCCCATGATCACTCACAAAGACATTAAAAGTGGTATTGCCGACCCAACTATTTATTACTTAATTTTATAAATCTATATTTATCTCCACTGTTCCCTTCTGAATCTTACTAATATTATTAATGCGAAAGTTTGTGTATGTTGTTAGAAGTAAACGCAGAAACAACAATGGAATTGGATGAAATTTGACCTACAGATAAACCATGTCTTGGATAGAGGCTACTTTTTATCCCTCCTCTCTATGGAAATAACGGAATTTTTTAATCTGTTTTTTTAGGGAATTTTGGACCGGGTAAGGCTTTTCACGCAGGCGAAGCCGCGAGCATGGTGATCTAGAAAAACGTTATAGTCACTGAAATGAGCTTACAACTCTTACAAAAACTCACCAGTACTAGAGCTCGGATCCTTTTACAAAAAATGTAATCTAAGTCAATGTTCAATTTACATAGGTGAAAAAAACCAGCGGTAGTGTATCAACCAAAAAACACCTAATACAGCCAGATGTTACGCACTTAATAGCAGATTTTGCATTTGAATCACGGCGGTGATTACCATTCGGCTATTAATTCATATTTGACACCGTGTAATTACACCTAGTGTGTAATTAAATTTGCATTAATTACACTCAGCAGACGTATTTGCATACTTTTAATGGTTATACGTACCAGCGTCATGTTTGTGGATAATTGGTAGTCGATAGCTCAATTTAATTCGTTGATTTTCTTTCAGCGTTATTTATGTGAAAATGTCGCACCATTAGAACGAAAACGACACAATTAAAAAAAAAACTAAAATTGACTGTTCGTCATAAAATGACTTTAAACTGGTCCTTTTTCTATAATAAATTAATAAAAAGGGCCCGATATAACAGTTTGGTCCTGTTCCCGCTTGAATTTGGCTATGTTTGAACTATTATTGTATTGAGAACTTAGTTTTAAGTCATTTTATGACGATAACAAAATTTACGATTTTTTTAATTGTGTCGTTTTCGTTCTAAAGTTGCGATGTGTGTAAATTCAGTTCGTCTAATGTACATAGATCGTAAACTATTCGCTCATGTTCGTAAATTATGTGTTGATTTTTAATTATCTTTGATTTGATCTCATTTAACTTGCTTGATTGTCCATGAGCGGTATTTTTGGCAGAAAGTTTTGTTTAATATTTATTGTTTTTAATTAATGAATTTATATTATGTATAGTAAGCATACGTTTCAAGTGTCATTTATAATGCTGATTGTGTTAAGTTTAGAATATTCCTTTACATCTCGTACAGATTCTCTAACTAAGAAAAAAGTCGTTTCTTCCGTCGGCGTACCAATACAAGTAACAATAATTGCTATTACTAAACCTAGGCTAAAATGTTTCAATAAGTGATCTATTATAATGTTCTTTACGTCTGTTCTATTTAATTGTAAAACATCTACACCTCAGTTCGATTACCTCGAAATTTTTAACAGCGCCAACAGCTGCCATGGGAAGTTTCTTGGAGTGACGAAACTACTTGATAGAATTAAATTACGTTTTTAACTTTTTATTACTTACACTGCACCTAAGTAAGGCACGTCTCATGGCAATAAGCTTATTGCTAGGAGCTGTGGTATAAAATGTGTCATTGGCATTACAATTTACATCCGCACAGACTGAAAACGTCGTGTTAATCTATACGTGTATACTAATATTATAAAGAGGAAAGATTTGTTTGTTTGTTTGTAATGGATAAACTCAAAAACTACTGGACCGATTTTGAAAATTCTTACACTAATAGGAAGCTACATTACTCCTGAGTGCTATATGCTACTTTTTTTCCCGGAAAAACTTTTTCACGCGAGCGGAGCCGCGAGTAGAAGTCTATAACTTATAAAAGGAATCATGTTTTTTCTGATAAATTGTAAAATGTTTTAAATGCACATAAGGAATATTTTGGACTATTCTTGTGAGTTATTGGTTTGAAAAACACAACCTTTATAAGTAGTTGTGGGAAACCTATGGGACAAGTATTAGTTTGATATAGGAGAACTAGGGCTGCCTAGAGTGCATCAGGGAGAAAGGCGTGAATTTTAGAAGATCATTTTTGTTGCTTGACATGGAAATCGATCCTAGAACCCAAGCGTGCTACCACTAGACGAATGTGCCGGTATTTTTTATTGCTTTTGTATGACGATACAAGGTAAGCGATATGACCGCCCGTAAACAGTAGCAAAACCATACAGAACTATAAATTACAAAGTACTGCGAACACTCCACCGCGCTCGACACCCTGAGACAAGGTGTTAAATCTCATAATGCCATAAAATGTCTCCTTTGATTACAATCGCAATGCAACAATGTCTTAAAATAAATCGAAGTTGGTGATTGCCGCATCTCATACATGCTTACGGAATTCCCAATTGAGATCTATTTGCGTCCGGTTGATAAAAATAGTTGCGTGTCAAAGTAAATTTGTGGTCTGATGGGGCATTACATTATATTTGACGCGTCCTCTTGTGTACAGTCAGAAGCATAAGTATCTGTACAAAATCAACATTTCCAAATCGCCTATATACGCGTTAATTTAAACTGAAACCTTTTTTTCTTTGTTTGAAGTAAAGTAAATCTCTTTTATTTAATTTTTTTGAAGATAAAAATAAGATTAGTAAGAACAAAAAAGTATGAAGGCGATTTGAAATTTTGAATTTGTTCAGCTACTTATGCTGGTGACTGTACATTAAGATGTTTGTGAGCTTGTCAATTGTTGGACGTAATGCCAATTATAGTCGAAACTAATTCGAGGCTTTGTTTATCAAAAAATATATGTAATCGTACTTTATATTATAGACGAGCGTGAAGAAGCAATTATGCAGGCATAACTGTGCCGACCGACCAGGGAAGCTATAGGGTGGCAGAGGTGGCAAAATTGGAAGGAGGTTTATTTGGTGTCATGGGCCGGCAAAAGCGGCGATAGCCTAATTGGGAGTGGAACGGACTGCCGAGACGAATGTCCGCAGGTTCAAAACCCAAAGGCACACATCTCTGTCTTTCTAAAAACGTTATGTGTGTATTCTATGTGAATTATCGCTCGCTTTAACGGTGATGGAAAACATCATGAGGAAACCTGCATATCTGAGAAGTTCTCTATAGGAATTTCGAAGGTATGTGAAGTCTGCCAACCCGCACTGGGCCAGCGTGGTGGACTAAGGCCTAAAACCCTCTCGATTGTAGAGGAGGCCCGTGCTCAGCTGTGGGCAGTATATAATACAGGGCTGGTATGGTGGTATGGTATGGGCCGGCAAGATCCCACACACGCCTTGGTTTCCTAGGACGGGGATCCTATGTGAAAGCTATAGCTACGCCCGTGAACGTGACAATTTTTACTGAGGCCCCATCCAATGCATTTGCCACGGGCCTCAGATGATATAGTTACACCACTGGTGATAGAGATTCCAATTATATATTTAAGGTCCGATTCTTTGTAGACTTTTGGTTAGGGCACTATCCAATGTAATTCGTGGACATTTTAAGGTTTAACATTTGACGTCTGAATAACGAGCGCAGTGCAGTCACGCAATGCTTTGTAATTCAGTGTTGTAGGTGGTGTTGTTACTGTTTGAGGACATTTGTGGCGCTTACTATGTGAGTACTGGCGCTTACAGGCGATCGTCTCTTCGTTTACGGCCGTTTTTAATAAACCCAATCTTAATATTCGATCCGATTCAGAGTAAACCATTCCTAATAAGTCATTTGTAAGCATGTCAAAAACATCTTATTTCTAATTGGTCCATTTCGCGATGGATTGAAAAAAGCGATTGAGATCATTTATTGAAGGTTATAAGTCCAAAAAATAAGTCAGATGATAATTATTTAACGAAACGGACTTTTTTGATTTTTAGCATTGATAGGGGAAACATCCTGAAAATCACTTTAAGTAGTGCTATTTCCTAATGGTTGTACCAATTTAAATGCTTTGGTGCATTCACTCTTTTTTAACGAAGAGATGTGTCGACGAGGTACAGGCGTCATAATAGAGACTTTTGTTTTAATTCTAACTCTTAGTCTTCATCCTAGATTGAATGCATGAGTTCTAGATTTCGAAAATCATCCTTAAATTTATGAGAAAATGTGACGTAATTTTTATATAACTGCGTATTATTAAGAACCAAAAGTATTCACGAAACTACAACATTCATTATTATTATATACACTATAATTGAACTTAAAATTACAGTACATGTATTAATACATCAAGGAAATGAGCGGCAATCTTCATTTTGTCTCTGAACAACATCATTTGTAATTAAGTGTTGTATGACGTCACTTTTGATCACTCATCGTAGACCATTAGTCAAAAAAAAATATAAACGTGTCCGTAAAGAGTTATAATAACAGTGTACATATTACAAATGTATTATGTAGATGTATATTTCCTAGTGGAAGGCGGGTTTGACCGTATTTGATGTCTGCTGGAGGTAGGTAAGTGATTATCTCCACTCATAAAAAGGTGTTTATTCGATAAAAGTTGTAAAGGTTATCAGTTATCAACTACAGTCAAAATATGAGTGCATTCTCATATCTCGTTTTGAAGCCAATATGTTTTAAATTGTGTAAGATGAGTTGAAAAAAAATGGAATGGTTGATATAACCCTTCAAATAAACTATATGTCTTGAAACTGTGAACTGGACTTGTGTAGGTTCTTATCTTTTACTAGGCTAGCACTTTTATATGCAAAACCATTCCCGTCGTAAAAGTCTCATTGGGTACTCTTTTTTGGGATAAAAATTTGCCTATATATTTATTCAGGACATAGTCTATCTGTGTGTCAAATTTCACCCAAATTTGTTCATCAAGTTTTGTTTTTACTTCTATCAAACATTGAAATTTAGTTTGATTGTATTTTTTTGAGAGTACTTACCTACAACCAGTTTTATGTTTACACCAGCTGCAACTTGCAAGGCTCTGACGGCGAAATCCTCTTTATATTTTAAACCATACATGGATATTCTATCTCCTTCTAACTCCATCATGGGCGTAGTTAGAAATTGTCCTGAGGGTTTCTGATCTAGAAAGAAAATAAAAAACGACTTCGCCGTCCTTATCAAATGTTATAAGTTAGTGACTTTGATAAATTATAAACCTAGATAGAGTGTCGCGCTGCAATGAAACTAAAACAAACAGGCCAACTTTTCTTAAGCCAGTATGCGTGACAGCTTTGTCATACGCTATGGCTGCATCATTCTGCGTATCCTTGTGTGCGTGCATAATGATACCAGTTATTACATGTTTTCTATTAAAATGGGGAGAAAATTATATCCATGAAAAACAACAAAAAATAATTCACTCGAACTCATTTAGTGGACAACTGTTGGCCTCTATTTTTTTCGACGCGTTTGAAACGTTCAGTGTCTATCTAGGTATATAATTAATCAAAGGTTAGTGATTCTAAAAATTAGTGGAATTTAGTAAGTTGGGTCTTTCAATATCCTGGGGAGGGCTGTGATACCGCACGTCTCTGATGTGGGCTCAAATCCCCAACGACCCCCCACCGCCCCACCAACGCGTGCCCTTATCCCACAAGCCAGTCACACATCGCTAAAATAATTCAAGTGATGTGTCTATCGGAAATAATATGTCATTGCGATGCTTGTATTGATAAGAATAATCCCATTGAATCTCTTCCACATCCGTTAGTTAATTGAATACAATGGCGCGTACGCTTGTTTATCCGCCTTGTGTTCTTTATCTATGTGCATTGATTATGAGCGATACTTGTACCAGTAATGGACTCGGGTGGGTGTCTATGGGGGAACAGCCCCCCGGATGTTTGCTACATGTGCTATTTTCGTTGTAGTTATGCCCAGTCTTAGGTGTGCCTGGGAATTATTTTAAATCTAATGTTTCAGGCCACAGTGTAGTATCATGCATTGATTAGTACGTATCAGGTATGGAAATTATATACCTATCCCTGCGTATATCAATTTGCTAGAAAGTTATGAATAGGAAACATAATGTTTGTGGTAAAAACTTAACTAAGTAAGCATTAGTTAATTAAGAAATAATTATTCGTGTAATAAATCCAAGCAAAAATAAAACTACTTGCAATAGCTGTAAGACATTTTTCATCTTGATACATCAGTTACTTCACAGCACCTGATGTAAAGTCAAAATACGTCAACTAGAAACGATAAATCATGCGTTAAGTTTGTCCAACGCGAGCATTCGCCGCACAAAAAGCACTAATTACAACGATTACAAATTGAACAAAACACGCAGTTACGCTATCGTCGCAATTAATTCCAAATCAATTTATGGCACACGTATTGTGCGGATGCAATTTGGTGTTGCGACAAAAACTCGTCTCGTATGGACGGGGCGCAGCGTGCGGCTCTAACAAACGACCGTACGCCGCTAATGATTGTATTCTACCTACCTACCAACGGCTAATAGATGTGTTCTAACTACCATGTGTGTCTATATGTTTTTTTTTCTGAAAAAGATGCTAAATGGATGAATGTGATAGTAATCAGCGCCAGTTATAATCCGGGCAGTCCAAATTATGACCATCGTTTTTCCTACGGCTACCTATAGTTCGGACAAACTAAGCTGGCCGGTATGACAATTCAATTTTTTTCCCGACGCGATAACTCTGTGAGAACGTCTACCCAAAAAAATCAAAACCGTGTCATGTCATACCGGCCAGATTAGTTTGTCCCTACTATAGCTGTAGGTATTTGTAGTTACAAATCTGATGTGACAGGATTATTTCGAGACTATCCTACACTCACTTCCTCCATTGCAACTCCTGTAATCCAGGTTCGGCAGTGGCTCCCACTTTATGACACCAAACAGTGAAGATTGGCAAATATCTGGAAGCACTAATCAGTCTACCCGCAACGAAATTAATAGAAAGACAGAGAGGTGTCAGAAATATATTTTGCACTTCCCTCTATAGCAAAGCGGAAGACAAAATTATGAACTAAAGAGATTTTAACCTTTATCATAGTGACAGGAAGTGTCAGGTTGCTAAATTGTGTTGCGTTTCGGATTGTGATTGAGATTTCCGAAGGCCTAAACATTCTTTATAACATCCTTTTCTCTAATTCCTTTTCCTTTTTGGAGCCCGGCAGCGCTATCATAATTATATTGGTTTTCCGTCCGTCAAGTCATGTGCAAGCAATATTGAGTACCTACAAGTCTGAATCTACAAGCCGGTAGTAGATAACAGTAAATTAGGTAATAGTATCCCATGTAATTACCGGCCTGGAGTTTTAATAACTCATGTCTGAGGGTGATAAGCGCAGTCCAGTGCTAAGCGATAATTTGCAAGTCAAAGTTCTAGGTTGAATTGCTATTGTTAATGGCCGAACTTGGCTTACAAGCCGGCGAGCGACCAGCTCGTCTCATTATTTAGATGCATAAAAAACGTATTTATAATATTATGTATTTGCAACTAGGATATCCGCGCGGTAATTTTTTTATAATTCTATTCGCGTATTAGCCGCTGTTAAATTGCGATTAACAATTACTGGGGAGCGAGATTTGAATGACAATTTTGCGTACACATTCGATGTTACGCGTGTGTGTCTAAGGCAGTAAGGATTTGAGAAATGTCCTAAAGTTGTAAATCACTTGGTTTTAGTTCTTTGGTCATTATTTACTTTTAAAGTTTGTGGGAAATTGTGTTGTATTTTGACGCTGCTGCCTGCTACACTAGTTTTGCACGCTGCTCCGTGGGCGTGTATTGTTATCGAATTTAAAGTCTAAAACCGGGTTTTTTCGACTGTAGTTAGGGTAATCCTCGGTGTTATTAAGCTGGATGTGGTCGCAGAGCTTCTAGTGCTCCAGGTGCTGCGAGCGCGTCCAGCTTAATAAGACCCCGAGGAAAAGACAAACTATAGTTGAAAAAACGGGGCCTTAGTATTTTAACGGAATAACAGTAGCTGTTTCATTTTCCAGTACCTGATGTATCTTTGTGTCAGATTTCTTCCAAATCTATTTAGCCACGGTTTTAGCTTTTGGCGATTACCCAACAATTCAAACTGTCGCATTTAATAAGTAAGAAATAATATTTTTCTGATTCGTATTTATTGGTTGTAGGTATTTGACCTTGTTGCTTTTATGGGCTGCAGACGTAGAGTACCTAGCAGTGGTGTAGCGTGGGTTCGTGCCGCCCGGGGTGGACCTAACATTTGCCGCCCCAAAAAGCAAAACGAAAAAAAGGCCATTTCAACAAAGAACTATCACACGTGTTCCCTTTAGGCACTAGTATGTACAATAGTTTGTGTATAAACATAACGGCTTTGTGTCAACCGTGCTACGTTAAATCCCATCGGCGAAAGCTTTTAATATGTTATTAGCAAGGAATTTAGCAAATTAAATGAGCGGCGTGGTCGCCGCGACATCCACCCGGTCCCCGCTCGCCGGCAAAAACTCTTCGGCACGCGCCCTCTGTCCTAATATCCAATATAGTTTGTACTTTTGGGGTTTTTGCGCCTCGCCCGCCGCCCGACGTGGCGCGACCGCTTGACCCTTTTATGACTAACACATTTTTTGACGTCCAGTCAAACTTAGATGCGGTATGTACGTCGCGTACACTTTAAACCACGCTCTAAGTAATTAGATAAAAACGAATACATTACTACCATCGTGTTAATGTACCCACGGACGCCTCGGATAATAAACGACTTGAGTTTTTATTTGCAATACAGTGGCAGTAATTTATACAGGCACTCTGACTGCTTCACTCGCTTAAGCTTAGACCTGAATTTTTTGGCGTTGAACATTCATCACATGTGATAGTGTCATAAAGTTCGCAGCTCGTACACTTTTCAAAGCAACAATGTGCAAAACAATGGTGTACATTACACTCGACGCAACCCTGACAGAACGTGGCGCGGCACATCCCTGCGGGTGGCTGGTTGCGAGCGCGGCGAGGCGGTGCGCGGTGGCTCGAGGCCCGCCCCTGCTCTCCGCGTCTTGTTTTTGTGGTCGCGTCTGCAGCCGCCCCGAGTCGCCGCCACTTTCTTCACCTCCCCCGCCCCGTCGCGCGCCTCTCCCTATCCGCTCACCGCTGATGACAAATGGTCCACGGACACCCCGCTCGTCCCCCAGCCGCTAATGCCCAGATAATTTTATGCCGCTCCCGATGCACAGACAAAGCTGGGACGGGATGACCGCGAGATTACCTCATCGATCGTCGCCGACGCGCGTCAATGAGTGCAAGCTTTATTTTATGCTCAGCTTCACGGCTCAACGACGGCTGAGACGGGTTTACCACGCTATTATGTGGAAATTGATGATACTCGCAATTATTACTTTGTAGAGTTTCACGATGCTATTTGCCAATACAAAAGACTGCTGTGTCGAGTGCTCATCTGGGAGCGCGCGGCGGAGGCAGAATGTTGTTTCTATTCGGAAATACAATCCAGTAACTGTACCGGCGCGGCGGACGTGTTCGACAACCAGTCTTACGTACCAAAAAAAAAACAAAAATGAAACAAGACATGGTTAAAGAATGTCAGCGTCACCCAGCGGGCCGAGCGTGGACGACCTCTCCGTAGCCGCCGCGCCGCGCCGGTCACACGCCATTGACTCCAGTGAATAGTCGGGCCCGCTCCGCAACCGTCACATTATCTCCCGCCTTCCACTCTCTTGATAAATCTTGATTTAAACGCTTGAGTGTTGCGACTACTTTTTATTTTTAGTCTATATAAATGACCTTCCCTACATGGTTAACAATATGGCTGAAGTTGTGTTATTCGCTGACGACACTTCGATAATATTTAAGATAAATAGAAGGGAAGAGAATCTTACAGAGCCAAATAAAGTACTTAGATTGATTTCCGACTGGTTTTCTGCTAATAATTTACTTCTAAATGCGGCAAAAACTAAGTGTGTCCGTTTCTCGTTACTTAACAATAAAAATGAAGTAAACATTGATTTAGACGGGAATAAACTAGAATTAGTACCCTCAACGGTCTTCCTGGGGGTTTCAGTCGATAATAAATTGCAATGGGGACCCCATATTCAAAGAATTGCAAGCAAATTGAGTTCTGCCGTCTTTGCTATTAGGAAAATTAGACATCTAACTGATGTGGCTACGGCGAGGTTGGTATATTTTGCTTACTTCCACAGCATTATGTCATATTGCAGTCTTCTGTGGGGTTCTGCTGCAGATCTGCAGACCATTTTTATCTTACAGAAGCGAGCGATTCGTGCTATTTATAACCTTCGCTCTCGCGATTCTCTTAGACAACTGTTTAAAGAGGTCAATATACTGACTTTGCCGGCCGAATACATTTTTCAGAATATTATGTATGTTCGCAAAAACCTTAGTACTTTTATGAAAAACAGTGACTTGCACTGTCTGAACACTAGAAATAAGAATAAACTAGTTGTTCCAAATTTTAGGCTCTGTAAAACAAGTAAATCATATTTAGCAAATGGAATAAAATTTTATAATAAACTTCCCTCCGAAATAACTAATCTACCCGGACACAAATTCAAGTGTTACGTTAAGCGCGAGTTAATGTCTAAGGGGTATTATAATGTATCGGATTACCTTGATGATCAGACAGTTTGGAAAATTGGTCCTGCACACCATGGCCAACCATGTTAACACATATTAGAAGATAATTGCATAAAATGTCATGTGTACTCATCTACAATATTGACATTATAATTAATATTAAATCTTTATTTGACATTCATATATATACCTCAATTATAATTATCCTCGCGTTAATATATAATCATTTAATGTTAATGACGACCGACCGATCATTGTGTTGCGCTTGCCTTTAAAATTATAAATTATTTAAATTGTGCGTATTGCTCGAAAACCAAATAAAATTCAAAAATTATGTTTGTAAATGTAGGCGTATGCACTCTGTACACCGTTTAATTATAATTATTTATTTGTGTTCTCTTCTCTAATTATGTTTTTTTTTTTTTTTTTTTTTTTAGGTGTAGAGTTTAGTGTTTTTTAAATTCCTTCAATTGGATTTTATCTCAATTTAACGGTGATGTGTGTGCATTAGCTTATATAACTAATCTGACTTTGTATGCAAAAGACTTGAAAAAAAAGAATATTATAAAGATTCAATGGACAAATGATGACAAAAAAGTAAGCCCGGAGTTTCTTTCTGCCTTTCTTCTTCGGGTAGTCATCGCTTAGGTAGCTAGTGAAAGGCTGGTAGGTTAGCTAGGTTAGGGCCTGTAGTGTCCTCACCGGTGAGGATCGCGACGCGTTCCTTCCATTATTTTATTATTATAAAAATGATTTTCTTTTTTTTATTTTATTTTTATCTTCTCTTTCCTGCCAGCCCGAGCTTGGCTTCATTATTTATTTTTCATTGATTTTACTCCCTATAAAAATGTCTGTAGTTATATAAGTGACTTTTTGTAATAATTATTATTATTAATTGAATGTATCTTGACTTATCATAAGTGCAATTATGTTCGCCTACGTGATGAATAAACTATTTTATTTATTTTTATTTTACTAATTATACCTAAACCCGGTAGTCGACACTGTGCGCCGATTGCCTGCGGCTGAGACGTTCTCGACTGTTGAAGTTCTTAAATATGTTTTTGATTCGGGAACAAGGTTTTCCTTATTTACATCATTAATTATTATAATGCGGACTCGTTACGGAATCTGTCGGCTGCATGTGCTTGGTCCGTTGCGGGCGGAACACATGTTGCGTTTTTTCTGCCTTCTCCGGTGACATCCAAGTCGTGGACTGTGAAAACTGCCATGCCGACACATGCGACGCTAGTCGGCTGGCGGCTCCACACCGCACAGATTTACAGGGCCGATATTCAAATTTAGTGAGCGACACCCACAAGCAACATTCATTGTGATTGCTTACTATGATTTAGTACAATTATCCCCGATGTTTGCTAACTCGTTCATGATTTATACGTTACGACGACTGTAGTCTGTACCCACGGTCGTAATTATCTTTAACAAAGATGATTTATCACAATTAAGCCACCTTTACAATTTTGACGTGAATTCTTCAATATAACGGTCTTGACCTTTGATTTCTGTTTAAATAATGAACGTACAGATGTTTCCTGCGCCGGTTCATAAGGATTTAAAATTATGTGTTTAGAATTAAGTAATTGTTCGCCGCTATGAATGCAGCGAAGGACGGTATTGGCCTTATCTAATGGCACGTAGATTATCGGGTTGGCATGAATTTGCTTTTGCTTTAATGTGTACATTTGCTGACTATTATCCAGCTTTATTATCGACCTACGCGTGGATTGCGTTGTGATCACAGTTTTAGTTTGTTCGTGATGCTGTAAGCTTATTCTGTTTGGGTATATGATTATAAACTCGTGGATCAAATTGTTCACTCGACTGTCGTTTAAACAATTGTTTATTTCGACAATGTAAAACATCAATTGTTATCATCATTAGCCCTTTCATTGTAATGCTATGAACACGTAACCACTCAATTTAAAAAGTGTTGGAAGCATATTTTGGTGTAAGGTTCGTAGGTTGCTGAAAATGTAGTATTCTTGAATTAATAAAATAACAAGTTGTATTACGGTACGACTGCAATGCTGAGGTCTCGGGTTCGATCCCCGGGTCGGGCAAAGTGATATTGGATTTTTTTATTCAGTATCAGCCCGGAGTCTGGAATTTATGCCCGATATGGCGATAGGCTCGCCCCCTATCACATCATGGGACGGAATACGCACGGCGAAAAGTGGGTGCATTAGTTGCGCCTCTGCCTACCCCTTCGGGGATAAAAGGCGTGAGTATGCGTACACAAAAAAAAATATGTACATGTACACTTTGTTCCTTAACTAGACTTTCATGATTTTCATCAATTTTTGCGGTTCAAGCCCATTGATGTATTAAGGGTTTTTTAATACATCAATGTTCAAGCCACAATAAGTATCAATTGAGCACTTAATATGTACAGTGTGTTTTCTAAACGTTTCAATTTACTTACCGAATGGAAAGAATCGATTGTTACGAGTTTTCCAGCATTGAAATGTTTCAATTTTGATTTGGGCACACTGTGTTGTGTTTTTACATTGTTGTTTTTGTAAACGGAACGTGTCTAGTAATCTGGGTGGTGCGGCTAGCGGCGCGGCGGTCGGCAACAGTTCGCCATTAGTTCATCTCATCTCGAGTGTCGGGTCTCGACGCATGACATCACCAGCATGTGTCTCGTGCGGCCTTACTTGGTCGCATCGCGTATGATCTATCGGCTAATACACACTTGTAACAGCTGATAGCTATCGTGACTAGATATTTCGTTCGGCCGCGCTCCGTATACGGTCACATTGATTCAGCGTGTTGGTTCGTCGTTAGTTTTTTGCCGCATAACTTTTTGTGTCATCGCCCATTTCAGCATTGCACCTTGTATTTATTATCATGAGTTAAGATTTAAGATAATTCGATTGCTAATTATTTGTCAGTTGTGTTGTTTTGTTGTACTTGTATTGCTATTGTTCCGTGGATTATTTCGTTGTTTTTTATCGACATGTGTCGAAGTGACTTCCATTGTTAAGGTTACAATTTTATTTTGTACTTACAATAAATATTTCTTTATCAATATACACATCTCATTTTGAAAGTGTTGCCTTCATTGATACATAGTTACATTTGTAACCATTTATATCCAAGGACTTGAGTTATTTTACAAAGTTCCCTCGGGTAATGTTGAATGTTCACTGGCAATATAATAGCCGGTCGAAATTAGCATAGCGACATTTATCTGGTGTACAAGATGTTTGTCTCGGAGATTTCGTGTAATCGGCTTATCTGGGGTGGTGTTGTTAAATTGGCGCTGTTAAGTCGCCGCAGCGGAGTCGGCGGCCGGGGGCGGAGTCGCCGTCTTATTAATCGGCTGTCGGGAGCATCTGCTGGCGCTATTTACACTTCGCCTGACCCCTGTCGTCGAGGTGAAAGGAGTTTTGTTGTGCGACCACTTGTTCTTGTGCCGCGCGTTTGTCTCTGTCCGGTGTCGGGCGGCGTCCACCCCTGTTTACAAACGACATTAATTAACCGGACAACCGGACCCCCGGACCGGACGCCACTCCGCTCGTATCCAGTTCGGTTTCGCCTGTAAAAACTGCAAACGCGAGGATAAATGTGCGCGCGTCGAGATGGGCTTTTAATTACATCTCGTGTCACCTGATGTTCATGAATAGTCATTAGAATGGTGTATTGGCGTAAATTTACTAGTTTATTTAGTTCTTTGTGATGTTGTTACTGGCCAGTGTTAGCTGACAGGTTTAGTTACTGCGCAGTTCCCACATGGTTGCGTTATACGAGTTACTGTTAGATTTTTGGATTCGGTCTACAGTTCATATTCGATATACTAGATATATTTTATGATTTTACTTGTGACATGTCTTCCTCCACGTTTTATTGGCACGGTTTCTAATACCTAATATAAAGTTACTCTTAGAACCTTCGTATTTAACATCAATTCGTCAGTAAAGCTCGGAATTTAAAGTTAAAAGATACCTTACTCTGTAACTTGACACGCAATGTGCGGTGTACGGTACTAGCCCATTCCATCGTTTTGGAAGCCATCATGAACCTGAATTTACTGGTAGTAGGTCTCTCGTAATATGTAAGTCCGTCTGGGCAGGCAGTGTGCATGCACTGTTGTGTTTCGGTTTGAAGGGCATTGTAACCAGTGTAACTACTGGACATAATGAGACTTAACATCTTATGTCTCAGGATGACGAGCGCAGTGGAATGCCATAAAGTACTTTATAACTCAAGGTGCTGGATGGTGTTGCTACTGTTTATGAGTGGTCGTATCGATTACCATTAGGCGAACGG
The DNA here is from genome assembly GCA_947568825.1 of Sphinx pinastri. Classification (NCBI taxonomy): domain Eukaryota; kingdom Metazoa; phylum Arthropoda; class Insecta; order Lepidoptera; family Sphingidae; genus Sphinx; species Sphinx pinastri. The sequence continues at coordinate 4,151,013 of OX387617.1, forward strand.
CATGCTCGTCTCGTCATTAAATGCAATAAAAAAAAAAAATTAATGCTAGAACAGAATGCTCCATTCACATTTGTACGCGGGATGTGTTTAATATGTGTGATACAGATTCAAAATGGCGCTATGATCTGAGGCCAGGAAGAGGGAAATAAAAAAAATACGTTTTATTATAATTTAGTCTATTTTTTTATTGAAAGTGAAGATTGATATCTAGCTTGAGAAATAAAAAAAAAAATATTTTCTTGTTAAAAAAATTCTTGTCAGTTGCATGGGACTGAAATTAGTGCCCGAAAGGCTCGTCCCCCCATTACATCGTAAGCAGAAATAAGCCCAGTGAATTCATTGTTTAAAAAGTGAGCTTCATCATCATCAGCCACCTCCCCTAAAGATTTCCAGACGGACCTGTCAAAAGTGAGCTTATGTGTATAATAAAGGTCTGTCATAATCAATCGAATACCCTCCTTTACTCCGTGGTATAGGTATACTAATATGTAATTATTAGATAAAGACAAAATATAATAGCCTGCTTAATATACCGGAGTTACCACGTCATTATAGAAAGGAATAATTTATTCCGTGTAGGCCATACATAAGTACATAATATCAAGTGTCGAAATATTATGAGTTCCGTTTTCCATACTAACACATTAGACGGAGCGCCGGCAGCCACTCTCGTTGAATTTTTAATACCATTCTAAGGTCACAATAATTGATAGTAATCTTAACTTAAATAACAAATTACACGTTACATACGTACAATGCTAAATGTGTTGTATAATTAGATTTTTGTATGTTGTACAACATAAGGACGTGATTCATTGCCGCTATAAATTATTATATTCCAGCGCGCATCAACATTATAGATTTAATTAAAACTTATAAATCAATTGACGGCCAAAAACAATCATGATGTTCATTAAGTGCCTGTCAAAATAGCGAATGAGCAATTAATATGGTTTGTGCAATTGCATCTATCGCTGGGTTCAGAGATGTTAGTTTGACTATGTTACAAATAAGAAACGAACTTACTCTATTTTGACTATTATTTACAAAAGAGGTTATTTTTGTAATTTTAGATAGGGTCGTGTAGACATGAAGTACTGTACGGTACCTTTATAGCGCGATTTGGTTGCATGTCTATTCGAGTGTCAAAGTGATATTGCGTTCAATCCCTTGCTCAATTATAATAAATTTTGTAATTATACTGTTCAATGAAAGTTTGTAACGGCCTGAATATCTAGATGGCTAAGGCGAAGGGGTGGGAGAGATTTAGAGAAATCTACACCTTATTAATTACACAGTGCAGGAAACTTAAAGATTTTATAGCGCGTCAGATTAATAATTCTGATAAAATTTGCACTGAAATAATAAATTGCAACACTTTGTCTCTTACTCGATTATTCGTCTAGTCTGAATACTTCATAATTACGATAAAAGTGGTCATGGTGAAATGAAATCGCCGTGGTGATTGGTTTAGTTCGATTTTCGATATACACGAAAACTTAATCGAGCAGATTACCGAGAAAAATTATTCACATATCTTTGGGCTTTTTCGATGGGTCCACAATGGAATCAATTTTTTTAAAATTCATAGTGATGTATCAAAACTCTTTGATATCGCGGCGATTGTAAAAAGTACCAAATGGAGGAATGAATTTAATCCTGGCTGATAAGTCAATTGAAAGAGTCCGATAGTGTTGTGTCAATCGAGTGAATAGACACGGTTTTTTGTACAATTCGGATAAATTCAGCGAGACAAATACCGTCGCGTCTAGATTTGTGACTAATAAAAATACGCGAGAAAATACGTTGTATAAAATTTTACGTAATAGTGTATTTTGTACTAGGTGTGCCAGCGACTCGGCTCTTGTGAATTTAATACTAATCACAACTCACTACTACTAATAAATCACAACTCGTAATTTTTTCCTCTTCAATCTCCACTTTCTTGGGATAGCGGTGCAACAACATTGCACACTCCTGATCCCATATTTCATTGTCGTACATAATTGCGCTCTACACAAGTCATATAGATAGATGGTCGTAAATTGCACATTTGGGTAATTTTGCTAGAATACTCTATCGAATTCATGATGCAGCATAGCTTCGTGATTAGACGCAATTTACACTGAACTACTAGGTGTCGCTCCGGGACCAGTAATCATCGATGGTACACCTCTCGAAGTTGTCAAGGAATATGTTTATCTCGGGCAACTAATGCAGTTGGGTAGATACAACTTCGAAAAGGAAGCCGATAGGAGGATTCAGTTGGGCTGGGCAGCGTTTAGGAAGTTGTACCACATATTTTCGTCGGATATACCACAGAGCCTGAAGACGAAAGTGTTCAACCAGTGCGTCCTCCCCGTAATGACGTACGGAGCCGAGACGTGGACACTGACGGTGGGGCTAATCCATAAGCTTAAAGTCGCTCAACGTGCTATGGAAAGAGCTATGCTCGGAGTCTCTCTGAAAGACAAAATTCGGAACGAAGTGATCCGTCAGAGAACCAAAGTGACCGACATAGCTCTGAGAGTTAGTAGGTTGAAGTGGCAATGGGCTGGCCACATATGTCGCAGAACAGATAACCGCTGGAGTAAGCGTGTTCTGGAGTGGAGACCGCGTCTTGGCAAACGTAGCGTGGGACGCCCTCTGGCCAGATGGCGGGACGACTTGCACAAGAGGGCCGGCAGCGACTGGATGCATAAAGCAGCAGACCGGGCTCTGTGGCGTATCTTGGGAGAGGCCTATGTCCAGCAGTGGACTGCAGCGGGCTGATGATGATGATACTAGGTGTCGCTTCAGACACCGCCCACAACATTTACCGAAAAATAAAAAAAAAGTGTGTGTGTACTTATGTACACGCGTTAGATGTAACGTCTTTGGCGTAACAAGATAAAAATCTTATTAAATAACGCGCCAAAAGAAGTATAACTTCAAAAATTTAATTATTTCTTACGGGGTAAGTTACGCGGATATAAAAGAGCTTACATTTTCTGTGTTAATCTAGAATATGGTTTACGTGTGTGCCAAATTTGATCCAAATCCGTTCAGTCGATTCTGCGTTTACTTTTAACTCCCAAACAGTTTCATGAACTTTTGCATTTATATTAAGTAAGTGTTTTTACATGAAGCCGGAAATATGTTTGTCATTGGGTGTTGCACAAAGAGTCGGAGTCGCACGTGCGGCCGCTCGCCTCGGCCCATGGGTTCGGCCTACGCGTGTACAAAAACACTTTCCCGCCCGCCAAGGTTACGGTTTCTAAGCTCTCTTACAGTACCTATTAGTACAGAATAGTACCTACTGATTTACTTATAGTAACCATTGTGTAGTCCCATCTATCTCTACCTCCTTTGTGATTATATCGTTGATGTCTATTGTATGTAGAAGATGTTGGTAGAGTTTGACAACTCACGCGAATCCAAAAAATTATTAGTTCTTCATATCTTTAAACCTAGAGGTCAGTAGAAAATGATCTTTCGAGTGATTAAATGTCGTCATTTTCTTATTTGACTGAATCATATTATAAAGGGCAAAGTCGAAAGTTGTCATGAAAATTAAATATTTTCCCCATCCCGAACATCATCATCAGCCACATAAAGTCCACTGCTGAACATAGGCCTCTCCTATATTTCCAAATGGACCTGTCAAAAGCGGCCTGTATCCAGGGCGTTCCTGTGATCTTTATCAATCCTGAAAAAACAAACAGAATTAAAACATGATGCACTGATTGGCCATGTTCAAATTTTTAATAGATAGTCGATGTTGAATTAAACTAATTGATATCCCTTTGAATTGGGTACATTACACAATCAATAATATCACGTGATACTCGTATTATCACGTTAATTTTAATGCAATATTAATGCGTATCGCAGTATCGTGATAATATCGAACGTTTTAGGCATAATATTTGCGATCTTGCGATAATATCGAGATTCCAGAATCATGATATTATTGATTGTGTAATATACCCCATAAGCCCACTTCAGTAATGCGATCTTGTGATAATATCTCGATTCCAGGATCACGTTATTATTTATTCAACACACACAATCACAGGATATACCCAATTCGAACTAGCGGGACTATCATAAAATAACATAAACATACTGTACAAACTATACCTATACATTTTTGCGAACTCACTCCAGTTACATGACAAAACATCTGTTTTTACATGCGCCTCATTTATTGTTTTAATGGCTCGGGTGAGAGGCGTCTTGGCCAAGAGGTTGGTCCTGGCAGTCGGCACCGCCAGTAGCGGTAGGCGGCGCCGCCTCCACACGTACCGGTCCGGCACGCTCAGGCATAAGCGGCGCAGAACCCCCGGGTTATGCTCGACACCCAGCAACAGCTTCACCAGGTACAACGCGAGGGTGAACTCGCGCCGCACCCTCAACTCGTTGTACCCGACCATACCTAGTACGAACAATGTGGGGTACATCAGCGGATATACCCCATAAAGTTTCAAGTACAGGTGCCTCGTGAACTTGTTCTGGACCCGTTCTAACATGGCCGCTTACTTTGCTTCGTGCGGAGACCATATGACTCCGCTATGCTCCAAGTGGCTCCGGACCAGAGCATTGATTGTGTAATATACCCCATTGAGAACGGGTATTTTGTCCAATTTGCAATATGCCACTGAACACTAAATTATATAGTAATTCTAGTTTGGAGGCGATCTGGCCTGTTCGTTGCGTTGGCGACGTGAACCGATGCGTGTCATGTAAATGTTACCGATGTTTGTGGGTTTTCGTATTATACAGCGATAGCTTCAACATTAATCAAGTATTATTCATGTTGTCAATAGTTCTGCAGCGAATGAATTCGATCGATACACTATTATAAGGTTAGGTTCATAATCAGCTCAGACAAGACGCCTTTTTATGATCGTTAACGTTAATAGAAAACAAAAATATATGGAAATGACATATCCCATATAAATGGGGTTAAAGCAAAAAGAAAAAAACTGTAGAAAGAGAATATAAACGTTTGCAACTTGTCTTGCCTTTGATATTTAAGTAAAACTCCGTAATTTTTTATACAGCCGTAGTTTAGTTCAAAATACGTTCACGGGGCGCTGTTAAAATTTCTGTAAAAGAAATTACTTAAAACGTAACCATAACTTAATCTATACTAAATTTGTACTAGCTAATCTGAACGTAAGCGGTGTCTTAAAGAGCTTTAGAACTTAATTTCATTGCACAATTCTTAAACATGTACAGCTTTTTTAAGGACCCGTAATTTCTGAGATATGTTATTTTAACAATATGAGCATTATGTTCTAACTTTTATTCGATTTACAGCCACGAATATAGATCACGACTGCCTCGGTGGCGTAGTTGTATTACGGTACGAATGCAATGCTGAGGTCTCGGGTTCGATCTCCGGGTCGGGTAAAGTGATATTGGCTTTTTTTTCTATTCAGTATCACCTTGGAGTCTAGAATTTGTGCCCGATATGGCGATAGGCTCGCACCCTAGCCCATGATGGGACGGAATATGCTCGGCGAAAAGTGGGTGCACTATTTAAGCCTCTGTTTACCCATTCAGGGATAAAGGGCGTGAGTGTGTGTGTGTCACACACACTATGTGTATATAGCTTATTGTTTGAAGAGGTTTTAACAGTTAATTCAATACAATGGTAAGTATTTTGTACAGCAAACATAACTTTAGTAGAAACAACTGGTGTAACGGATGACTTCACTATTTAGTTTCCACTCCAATGCCGTCTTCTAGTCATTTGTAATTATGAATGTAATCAGAAGCAAAATAATTGTTATGTATCCAAATATGGAACCAAATTATACGTAGCATGTGATTATAATGGAAAATTTGATTATGTTCTGTGTAGAGACGCTCTATCCACTTTCAGAAAATGTCAAAGTAATTCTGGATTATACGTGAACCAATAAAAGCGAGTCAGCCCGACGAGAATTATTTCATATCGATGGTAATTTCAGTAATAATCGAGCTAGTTTATCAAACGGCTACCGGTTTTGAAAAGGGATTGGCTTCTTTGTAACCAAGAAGCACTCCCCACTGCACCTACGGGTTCCATCGTTCGGAAAATAATTGTTCAAAGAATCAATATTGTTATACGATGGAGTTTGGTTTCGATGGAATTGGTTTTTTGATTATCTATAAATTCTTGTGCAACATAAACAAATGCAAACACGAAAACATCGATTAGATAAATTCTCAGTAAGTTAACACAGTGGTTTACATCCTGCGCATAATGCTAACGATTTACATTTTATCTCGATAAGTCGTGAAGTGTTTGGCTCAGTTCTCACAGTTTGCACGAACCGGAGTGCATAAGATCACTTATTCATGACGGTACATAATTGTAACGTTACTTAATTGTCATCATAAACACACATGCGAGCTGTAGATATAGGGTAATATATAATATTTAAGCCACACGTCGCTACCCGTGCTCCGCGGCCGTGCAGGTTGATAATACGAACAGCTGGCCCGGAGCTGGCTCCTAAAACGATCTAATTGCACCCTGGCACCTCGCACAATGTTGCGCTGATCCGACCTTTCATTCTCAGGAGCCTGCGCCATCGCTGGCTGCTTTTTTCTGCAAACCAGTTTACTGTCTTCTCTTAATATGTCAAAGTAACACGCTGCGAGTCATTAACTCGGCAGCGCTTCAAATAGGTTTCACTGTACTTTTTGTGACGTTTTTTCTCAGGTTCACCCGGTTAAAATAATTAGAGGATTCATTAGTCGCGTTGGGTATTGAAACAAGACGCTTAGTGGAAGCCGCGACGATGTTATTCTTATCAGCGCGGCACTCAGTTTTTCATCACGCTATAATATTCATATCGAGCATTATACATTCGCAGTAGGCGCATGGAACCGGTCGTATTTAACATTGTTATTGAAGCGCGTATTGTTTAATAAATTCTATAATTTCCCGGCTTACGGGCTCTTCGATATGCATAGACGCGGCGAGTCAATATTTAATGGATTCCATTCATAAGCATAATTGGTCGCCGGGGGCTAATAAAAATGTACTTAAAGCTAATTATACAGTTATCGTTGAGTGGTTGAACGGTATCTGTGAGTTTTGCGAAACGGCTGTGATGCGCCGGCGCAGGCGTGCATCTCACGAGAACACAACAACAATGTTGAGAAACGTGGTGATTGAAATTATTTAATCAATAGTTGTAGGAAAGTCGAGAACAATGAGTATGGGAGCACGGGCGAGAAATGTCGCCAGTCATATGGTTTTTATGGCGCCTCGCCGAGCGCTGAGCGTCGTTCGCGGCGCGGTTGCCGGCTGCCACCGAACCGCTCCTGTAATGGATTATCGCGCGGTTAAAGTGTGCATGTATATGCTCGCTAAATTGATGATATTATTTCGCCACCTTCGATAAATTTTGACTGCTGACCGGTGAAATATTTTTTGCGGGGAAATTTATGTTCGGATTATGAAACGGTAGTGCTTGTTGCAAAGTAAAACTAAAAACGAAGCTCAGGACGGAATGGAAATTATCAACTAATCTTCATTGAGGATTTTATAATTGTCACATGAAAATTTCTGATCAATCATTAAATGTTATATTCCAGATATTATTTTTCTAATATGTATAACCAAACAAAATATATTATGCACTTTTCAGATTTGTAATTATCAATATCCCTTGATCATTATCACGTCGAACCCTTCCCTATGTCATAATTATAATTTTACACCGAAGTCATCCCTAATTATATATACTTTTTGCTCTCCTACAATGAATTATTTACTCCCGACGCCCGTGCATATTTCAGCGTTCCACGCATCCACGCAAACGAAATGTCAATACTGCGTCCACAAAACCAACAAAAAACGAAGCATCTCAATAAAAACAACTGCAATAATTAAACCGAACAGTCAGGGGATTTATGACGTCCAAAACTCCCTTATAGTCGCTAATTGGTGGAAATATTGCAAATATGCGATAAACCGAACGATTGTAGAGAAAGCGATGGTCCGATGTTATATTTACTGTCGCTATCTGAACCGGGCACTGGGGAACTTGTTTGCCGACGTAAAAACTGGGCTCCGGAGCGGACGAATCGGGTCCCGGTAGCCCATCAGGAATTTGATGCGGAATCTTCAATTAAAAGTTTATCTATCTGATGTCCCGTTTCGCGGAAAACGTTTAACTCGTGAGTCGCGTATCGCTTTGTGAGCGTCGCCTTTATCAGTTATGTCGGGCAATGTTTCAGCGGTTTTTGGAGTATTAGGGTCTGTTTCTGAATGGTCAAGTAAAATTTATTCGACAATTATATTAAACAGCTAATGTAGATTGTAGTCATTCATATCCATTTATTTGGGATCATAGATTAGAGCGTGACTTTTGCATTTGGTCGGCTTATACATTTATGTGACGATTAGCATTTACTCAGTCGCGAAGGACTTGCCCTTAGTCTGGAAGTGTTATATTGAAACGGAGTTCAGTTCAGTTTAATTACTTATATCTGATAAAGTATGTAGCGATCCAGACTGCTTCTAACAGGTCTATTTTGAAATCTTTATTAGTGTATGTTAAGGACGCATTTTTGGAGTACTGGACACCCTAAAGCTGATTATTATGATGCCTTCTTGCGTTATATATTCTGCCTCTTCTCATGTTTTCAGAAGTAGAGTCGTTACACTCTAATTTTACAAGATTAAGTTGCTTTATTTGAATTTAGATGAACAATGGATAAACTTATTCAGATTTGTCTATATTTCATACCAAATCTTTACTGTTGCAATTTCCATATCACTCAACGAAGTAACTTTGCGTTTGCTTATTCCAAAACTTGATTGATGGATAACAGTCGTTCGGACAAGATTGCCAACGTGACGTGGGTCACTATATTGGCAGGTAACCTGCAGTTAGATACAATAGATACTTCTCAAAGTTTTCAGCTTCTGTGCCTTATATGGCATGTCTAGAATCTAAACTATACGTTAACTTGATCGGATCAAATCACATGAATTACCTAACAACTCCTGATTTTCGCCTACCGAACCATTGTGTGTTCGGAGTTTTGCTTCTCTAAAAATTAATGCAATACGTTTAAAAATAGCAAATTTCTGTAAAAATAGGTCTTCGGTTTTAAATACCTTACTCGGTTTCTACGACTCTTCGATGCGAATAAGAATACTATGTTACTTCGATGGATACTTGTTGTTTCTTATGCAAATATCAGTTCTGGCTACTATTAACCCCTGTTCTTTGATACGAATAGGCTAGTTGGCTACTTTTTACAAAAACATTTATCAAAAATGTATGCCATCTAAAATCTAACGGAAAAAGAATTTTCAAAATTGGCGCAATAATAAGTACTTAAGTTATAAAGCTTTGAAATTTTGTAGAAGGGGTAATTGTCAAATAACAGTAATACTAGACTGTGATGTCACCGGGTGTCACCGACCATAACGCTGCGTGCGTGCGAAAGAGATAGCGCCATATCCCCACCACGCCCCACTTTTACTCATGACAATATTTCAAATGTGAATAACTGCTTTATTTTTCAACCAATTTTGATGCTCATTTCACATAAAAGTTTCTTTTTCGTATTATTTTCTGTAACACACTTTTTCAAATCTCAATTGATGCGGAATGAATGCATCTCGACATTGTAATTAAGTTTTTACTGATGTCACCTCCATTTGTTATCTATTCAATCTTAAACGCGACAAACGAGAAGGTACTATTCAGATAGTTAACAATTACATTACAGTGTTTAAATGTGTTTTGTACATTTAAAAAGAGGAAATCTCTTGTTCCTTTGAATAGTGGAATTAATGTTTAGTAATTAAATTGTTTACATGGTAAATAAACTAAAGAAAGCTGTCCGGAAACGAAATATAGATGATTGTTACTGCTATTAGTAGCGTTTATTATACGTCATAGAAGTGAGAACCTGGTGACCTGTAACACAGGCTTTGCCTACATCGGGCACCATTCTCTTTAATACAACCTGTGTAATATTTTAGTAACACTTTAAGTGATGTGATGATGAGTATGTAATAAATAAATAAAATAAATACCATTAAATAACTTGATTTTGTAAACGCGTGAAGATGTAGCCTGTATTGATGCGTCGACGGACGACATTGTAATCAGTGGCATCGTTGACGTCATAAGACTAATGTCCGATAATGAATTGTAGCGTCGTGCAGTACTCTGCAATTCAAATTTCCCAGGTGTTAAGTTTGTGAGTAGACACGTCGTTTACCATCAGGCGCATGCTCAAGTAATTTGATGGTAGATAAACAGGCAACGAAAATTTACGAATAAAGATATTGGAGGCATTTGTCGCTCAGTCGCAAGTTGCAATCATTATGCCGATCTGCTAAGTGCCGGAGTGGATCATACAATTATTAACACATGAACGGCGCTAATTATTTTCGTACCTGCTGTCATGCAGTGAGACAGGTTGAATGGGACGTAATCATATTAAATATTGCTCTAAAGGATTAAATTGTATCTGTTATACGAAATACAGTAACCAGAGAGTTACATTAGTGAAGAATAATGAAACAGGTTCATGATACTGTCAGTGAATTAACATGAGGCTATGATAATTTTATGAACTGCATGGTAATATTGAGGCTTATGATGATTGCGTTATTGGTTATAGTATGTGGTACTTTTTATGGCATAGGCCGGCCCCTGATGTTAGTGATCTCTGTCATCTATAAACCCGGCCACAATACCAGAAGAATCGTTGAGCTATCAGATTTGACGCAAAGGAATTGGAGTTGGAAGGCGGTGTTTGCGCCCCTGGAAATCTCACTCAGCATACGAAACGCAACATCAGGCCGTTGCTGGACTTTATTAATTGTACATTTAGGAATAATTAAAAGACCGCAGAGTATCACCAACGTCAGAACCAAGCCTATCTGAATTTGACTTTTGCCACCCACTATCAGCATAGGACTAGCGCTTACCCAACAAGTGTCTTCTTATCCCTTCTAAACATCGTATCTGCGATACCTATTTAAAGGCTGAGATGGAAAGAATACATCTAGTCATCAACACCTGTTTCATTTCAACATATTCAGTAGTTTGTGTTCGTGCAAAAACTTCTAAAACCGGCCAGGAGCGTGTCGGACACATTAATAAGGTTCCGTATACATGTTTGGCGTACGGCCATTTACTTAATACGAGTTGCCCGCCATGAAATTTATATGGAGCCAATTACTAGTAATAACCTCGCTTGCTTTTCTAGTTTATTGATTTAGGGTAATGCAATTTTTATCTTGTAGCCACCTTTTTACGATTGTTTTTTCATTAGTTATTCCATACCATCCATACCAACCCTGTATTATATACTGCCTACTGCTGAGCACGGGCTTCCTCTACGACTGAGAGGGTTTTAGGCCTTCGTCCACCACGCTGGCCTAGTGCCAGTTTGGGTTTTGAACCTGCGGACATTCGTCTCGGCAGTCCGGTCCACTCCCAACTAAGCTATTGCCGCTACATTAGTTATTGAAATATTGTAAATGAAACAAATAAAAAAGCAATGAGAGGTGTCAAGGGACACCCGGATGGAACGAAGTTCCTTTCGATTAATTAGTGAAGGAATTGTAATAAAATTTGATTTATATAACAGAGTGTGTATATATATATATAAATATATAAATATTTTCCTATTTCCGTTCCAATACATAAGTTTCTAGAGAAAAAAACAAATAAATACGTGTGGCACTCGGAGACTACCGCGGTAAAGCTATTGCATAGCATTTATATCACAAATTTTGATTGACTAAACACAAATTCGATCTTACGCTTACCACATAAAGTAGATTTTTAAACGCGAGCAAAGCACGTTTAGTCTTGTTATTGATAAATGTCAGTAACCAAAGCAGAATAAATCAACAAAATTTGAAAAAAGAATGTTACGTTCGATTCTTTTGTACTCGTGCCATGCCAACGCTGGGGAAATAGCTTCTACGCAATGTATTTAAGGTTCATTTTAGATTAGTAAGAAATGGTTTTAATGACTTTAATAAATAAAATAAATACAAATATACTCGTTCCAAGAATTATAGCTTCTACGCATTGTATTTAAGGTTCATATTAGTAAGATAATAGAAAAAAGTGTCGTGACAACTTTTCCGTCCAGCCCCCTTTCACAACGCGCAATAAGGAACTTCGTTCCAATAAAAACAAAACTACCAAAAGAGCAGGGTAATTTCAAATAGGTAAGAGACCCGACTCCCGACGTTTTTGCGAAACATTCTACTCAACTATATAAACTTTATCATTTCATTATGTCTCATTAATATGTTAATGTCATAACTGTTTTGAGCTAAATTACGTAAACATAAAAATAATGATGATAATTTAATTAAACTTAATAATAATCATAAAGATCGTCATTTAGTTATTGCGTTTTTTTTTCTCGGTGACGGGCGCAATAATTTTATGACCGTTTGTAAAACAATATTACAATTAGATTTAAAGAGGTGGCTATTCGCACTATTATCAAATATGACGAAGTTACTAAAATTAATCATTGAATGTTTTTGATGAGGAACCCCAATTAAATAATACGTTTATATCGATCATAAATTCTCGATAATTAAGTTTAAAAATATCTCTAATAAAAACTGTAACTTGTTAACAACACCATCGCACAGGTCCGGGGCAGATGTCACAAGTCTAACAGAAAAACTTAGACGCAACACATACACGGCAACGCAATTTTAAACGTTGTTTTATGTACATTTTCTCGTTGAATTACATGCGCATCTTTCTTGTTGCACTTGTAAAAAGCAATTAACTTATTATGTCCCATGATCTTAAGTACACACTGCGCTGTAAAATATCGTTTAACTATAGGGCATATTCAGCGCGCCCGCGATACTTTGCGTATTAAAAAAGGAGAAACAACACACGCGGGATGTCTTCACGCAGATGACATTTATTAATTTATCAGTTAATTAACATTTTCGTACGTATGGTTAATTCGTGCGAATGTTAGTGTGCTGGGAGTTTTGTGTCATAAAAGTCTACGTGATTGATTGAGTGATTTGTAAATGTAGCTAGTGTTTTGTTGCTAGTGTTTTGTAATGGATTGTTCGTCATATCTGCGAATATCGCATTATTCAATGGTTTTGTATTATGTCTTTATTTCTTGGTCTTCGTGTCTTTGAGAGGCGTTAATATTACTTACGTTCTTTTTTCTACGGATCCAAAGCTGCTGGCCTTATTAACAGGAATCTTTAACACCTTAAGCACCTCTTAACACAAGCCGTCAAAGCCTTACATATTCAATTTGAACCAATTCTAAGCTCATCAAGCCTCACAAACGGGGACCTCCTTGCGAGCTCGGCTAATCTGAATGCTAAAGGCTCGCCCGTTCTACTCTTCTGCGGACATTTTCCGAAACAGCTAATGAATCGTTTCGCCGGCGTCTGCGCATCAATATTAATGTAATGTAGGAACTCGTTCGATTCGTTGTTTATTCAAGTGTAATGCGCGTGAAGTGAGTGTGGGAGGCGTTGGGCGGGTATTGGCGCGTTGACGGAGCACAGAGCAAGGCAGATTATCTATGACACACATGCATACTGCGATAAATGCAGATAATTTATAGTTACGGTAGTAAAGGGAAAGAGATAGTGAATACATATAGCTGTATGTATACCTCTTTTCTCAAAGTGCAAAAACCCACGTTAAGTGTTAGGCACCACTGTAGCATTACGGTAGTAAAGGGGAGGCACAGTTAAAACTAGCTGATACTTAACCTCCATTCGGATAATTTTTGATCAGATTAAAAGTACTTAATCTTTAAATTAAACATAGCTAAAATACAGGGATACAGCTTTCTATATGCAAAAAATCGTCTATATCTTTATATTAATTGCCAGTATTATTTAAAAAGTAGTACCTATATGACATGTCTGTGTTGTACAGTTCTGCGTCTTCTAATTTTCACCATGTGCACAGCGTTGTTTGCACCGGATTGCTCTCGGGGCTCGGCTTGCTTGGATCATTGGTTCGAATCATTTAATTTCCGCCTTTTGTGGGTCATTGTCGCTTAGTAATACGTTTGGTTATTATTTTGTATTTAATTCTGTCAGAAATTATTAGTATTGCGTTTGTTTGATACGGAAATTAATATTTAAATTACTTAATTACAATATGTTTTCAAATTGACGAAGTATTTAATCAGGCAATCAGACTCTGAGATTTTACACTTTATTGCATAACATTTATGATGTCATAACTGTAGCGAACAATTTGTAATTTTAATATGTTGGTATTAAATGAATTAGAAATTCAATCGCAAGTACTTTGAAACTAGTTTGCCCACAGAATAATTCAATAACAATATAAAGAATTCGAGATATTCGCGAAAGCACCAAAAGTGCATTCGAGTCGGCTCGCGGAGCGCGGTGGACACGTCGCGTCCGTCATCGTCTGGCACATACAAACTCCGAAATGCTAAAAATGGCATAAATAATTTATACCCGGCTTGCTCGAGCTAAGTTTTTGTCGCGTCCGACCTGTCCACTGATGCATTTATAATATAAGGGTGCTTTTTGCATCGTCCCCCGGGCCGCTGTGGAATGCAACCGCTAAAATTGATCATGTTTGAAACGTGAGCTGGTGGAGTAATGGTGGTGCGGTTGAGTGTAAGTGTTGCGGTGCTGGCTAATATCGCCGCGTATTGTATTGTAATGCCCTATGGTATAGTCACGTCTGATGGACGCTCCGTGTTCGGTTATGCTCGGCTCCCCTGTTTGCTATACGGGTTACGTTAAACGTTCACCTCGCTATTACATGTTTGACTTGTGGGTTGATTTAAGTCTTTTCTTGGATAGGTAGAATTAAACATCATTGTGAGTATGGATGCGCTTGATTTAGTAGATCTGACTGTGTCCTCAATCTCGGTAACATCTCAGGAGATGTTACTCAGATTGAGGATGATACAGGTTACGAAAAGCGACAATAAGTTTTAGGAATCAAAATTTTTAATTGAGTTAACGGTCTAGATTAAGACTATTCGTGTTCTTTTGCTATTTACTGTTAGGTAGGTACTGAGTAATCGCATAATTTTAGGTATACGTGTTTGTTTTGTAAACTGTGTTTGTAGTTTATTTGTCTCTAGTTGCAATGTGTACATTATTGACTATTTAATTAATCTTAAACAGAATAGCTTTGTGGGTACATTGCAATCCTTTATCTGATAATTTATTGTACTTTTTATTCTGCTACAACTGTAACAGTATGAACTTTAATTATTTTATCAGAGAGACCGAAATCTTATTAAATTTATAAACCTGACAAAATGTGAAGACTGGGATGATTGTTAAAACTTAAAAGTAAATACACAAACCGCCGAACAGATTTGGACAAAAATATGATTCGCAGTCTTTATCCCGGATAAATATAGTGCTTTTTTTTCAAATAAAGGTCCATCACTTGGGCGGACTTATGCTGGACCATGCACCATTAATACGATGGAGTATTCTAGCAAAAGCGGCAATAGCCTAGTTGGGAGTGGAAGGGACTGCCGAGACGAATGTCCGCAGGTTCAAAACCCAAGGGCACACACCACTGACTTTTCTGAAAAATTATGTGTGTATTCTTTGTGAATTATCGCTCGCTTTAACGGTGAAGGAAAACATCAAATTTCGAAGGTTATGTGAAGTCTGCGAACCCGCACTAGGTCAGCGTGGTGGACTAAGGCCTAAACCCTCTCAGTAGTAGAGGAGGCCCGTGCTCAGCAGTGGGCAGTATATTATACAGGGCCGGTATGGTATTCTAGAAAAATTATTCAAATGTGCAATTCACGACCATTTATCTATATGATTTGTGTAGAGCACAATTATGTACGACA
Organism: Sphinx pinastri; assembly: GCA_947568825.1. Classification (NCBI taxonomy): domain Eukaryota; kingdom Metazoa; phylum Arthropoda; class Insecta; order Lepidoptera; family Sphingidae; genus Sphinx; species Sphinx pinastri. The sequence continues at coordinate 4,166,856 of OX387617.1, forward strand.
ATGAAATATGGGATCAGGCGTGTGCAATGTTGTTGCAGCACTATGCCAAGAAAGTTGAGATTAAACAGAAAAATTACGAGTTGCGGTTTATGATGATAAAATCCATAAATTGTGTAATCGGATAGATGTAATTTATGATCATAATGTAGGCTATTAGGCAATACTTAATTCAAAAGTTAGTGTTCAGTATATTTATTGCAGATTAAATGTTGGATCAAATTGGTTTATTTGGGACGAAAGGTCCAATGTATTATTGGTGTAATGTCTCGTTGGCTTAATAAGCCTAGGGTAGATAAAAACAAAACATTAATTATGTGTGTAGGACCGAATTTTTGTAAGAAGGTTAACAATTGTTATAATTACTTCACGGCTATTATCCCCCTCTCAGATTTTATCCGTCTTATAAGTTATAATGTGGTTTTGAGCGTATCGTTATATCGGACACAAATTCCAATCCCGGCTAACTCAGATGGGTTTCGAGCGAAAACTCGCAAAAACAATTAACTAATTTGCAAACTTTCTACTTTTTTTTCTGTTGTCATTAAATTCAACCTCATAATGGGAAGTAACTGACTCCTGATATACAGCTACGCTAGTTTGGGAGTCAGGGACTATTTTGAATTTGTACCACTATTTTAATGTACAATAAACAAATAAAAAATAATAAAGAAAAAAGTTAGTGCAAATTTTGTATTGCATATTTTTGTAGCACTATTCAAGTTCAAGGCGAAATAGTGTGTAATCTTCGTTCTGGTTAACAGTTTTATAGAATAATAGTGCAGACGTAGCCGCTATGGCCTATACAATTATCCGCAGATAGAGATTGTCGCCGCGCGGGCCGGCGCCATGTACCGTTGTACTACCACCGTCATTGTATTTTTGTGTTGTTTTTGCAGTAAACAAGCCGTGTTCGACGGCAAGAGGGCGATCCGAGGCGGGATACCGTTCGTCTTTCGTAAGTATTTGCAATTATTCCTGTTTTTAACGTAGAGAATAACTGTAGCTTAATTTATATTGAATTGAATTACATTCATGTAGTTAGTGCATTCGTATTTATAGTTATGTTGAATATACTGTATGATAATAAATTAAAAACAACAATATTTTACGTCATCCATATAATACACGCAATATAAAAATGTACTTGATAAAACTCTAAATCTAAAGCTGTAACCTAAATATTTAAATCATAAATGGAAACTAATTCGGTAATTGTTATTATCAAACACAGTCTGTTTTATCACATTTTATTAGTGTATCCAAACAACTGTTGTTTATAAACACCTACAGTGTTATAATATTGTTATATATTTTCAAATTTGGGGTTACGAATGCCAATAACATGAAACAAACTTAAAGGCCATGGTTCCGCACAAAATACGTTATACACGTGTCGCAAAAATCCTCAGGGCTGCGTTATCAGTATGATAAGGTACTCGTGGAGCGAAAATCCATGAACTATTTCTTTTTTTATCACAGGACACTTCCAAAAAAGGCTATCTGCTTAGGTCACACGTGTAGTGCTTGCGCGTATTTTGATGTGATTTTTTAAATTCCAGTTTGTAATAAATACGTAACTAAATGATAAGCATTTTATTGATTATGTATTTCCATTGTAATTATAATGGAATTAAGTTAGGGTTTAGTTGAATATCTCGCAAGTTGAACACTGTTGGTAAATTGCAATTTGTAAGGCGTAAGTACTATTCCCATAAATTATATTACAACATTATATAGTTATTAAATAATTTACTATTTTTCCACCATATATATCCATAGGTATTTATTCTATTACGTCTCACATCGTTCCGTACTACATTGCAGCTCAGTTCGGGCAATGGGCGTTCGGTCCGCAGCACGGGTTCGCGCGGGTGGCGCGCTGGCACGTGGAGAAGATGCCGGAGCGGCTGCCGAGCGGCGACGTGGAGGCCGTCTTCAGCCTCATGGACGACGACTTCACCAGGTCCATGTGGCACTTCCAGTGAGTATTATACCAATAATTGTCCTAAGTGGTAGCTCTCTCGTACGCAATGTTCCGTCTGGATGGATTCTTTCACGTTCGTAATTTCTACAGCAAAGCAGAAGTGTGTTAGAACAGCTGTTTTGATTTCAACTTTGAACGATATTTTAGACATTGTAATACTTGGGTTTTGTGAGACCTAACTTGTTAGTATTAGCGATACAACGTCAAAAAATATTTTGTTGTAAGAGGTGTTCCTACTGCTTATTTTGTTGGTGGTGGTTGTGTCGTGTACCATCAACCGAGAAGCCGGCTCGTCTGATAGACAGTTGTATAAAAAAAAGAGGATGGGGCGAATTAAGTGATATTTACAACACTTCCGTGTTTTATGCAACGTTAATGATATAATTATTCATAAAACTGATAATAGTCGTTTACGACGTTTTAATTTGCACCACATCCAAATGAACTAAGCGTGAACTTGATGCGAACTTTTTGTGTCAATGTCTGCTGATATTAGTTGTTTGTTTACCTTTTTTTACTAATTTTTGTGCGATAACGCTATAAATCGTATTACTCATATTGCCAATGTAAGGAAATGACTCTCCTTTAACTAACAAAATTATGTCATTACTCTATGAGAATTTTTGTTATATGAAAATCTATTTAAGAAGCACCTAAAATTTTGTAATGTTCGCTAGTAAAAATAGTTCTTTAGCTAGTAAATACATTGCTTCTTTCTAAAAATTATACCTTGAGTGAATTTATTACCGAAAACTTCCTAAATATCAAACCATGTTAATCTGGCATCTTATTTTTACCATGTAAACAATCACGGCAAACTGAGTTAGGTACTACTACTTTAATAATAATAATAACTTATACAAATGAAGCTTGCAGGACTTGGCGACTCACATTATGTGAGTCACAAACCATTATTGAAATGTATACAATTATTGAAATTTTCTCGCTAGTGTAAACGCAACTGAAAGTTCTTGCGCATTATATTGCTGCGAGAAGTTGCTAGTGTATAATTAGCTTAACTGACGTTGTGTGTCAGGTTCAGACTGACGTACCGACTGATCCTGCGTGAGAAGGAGCTGCACTTCAACATCGGCGTGTACAACCCTAGCAAGGAGCTCACGTTCAGCTGCCAGCTGCTGCTGCACACGTACTTCAAGGTGCCCGACGTGCGCCGCTGTCAGATCACAGGCATGCACGGGTGCATGTTCATTGATAAGGTATGATCATGCGAAAAGGTTGTTAGCTCAGCTATACTCAACCTGCGGACCGCCGGGCTTATTCGCGTGGCCCGCCGTACCGAGGTATAATGGCTTAATTGTAGTAATTGACTTAAAAAAATCGTTATAATGATTCCTTACGTTTACGCGAATATTAGATACTAACTTTTCGGACCACCAACACCTCAGTCCGCCCCGTGACCACGACGTGCTGCAAAGCCTTCGAAACGTCGGGAGAAAAATAAATTAAAAACCCGCGATAAAATCCGTTATAGTAGTTTCATTTCAATTCATTATAATTAAAGAAACTGTTCCCAAGATCATAATACATAATGATAATAATACATAATGATTGCGTTAAACGTGAATACTTTCTGATAAAATAAATAAAAGTAAAATTTTAGTTATATTTTTAGACACTTAAGTAGGTCAAATAATTTACATTGCGACCCGAGACACTGCTAAAATGTCTTATGCCCCGTATAAAAAGAGGTGGAATACGACTGGTATATGGTATTGTCGCCCCCAAACTGATGACGTCTTAACGATGCACGCAAAATATAAAATATGTATATTTTCCTAACATTAAAATAGGTTTAATTCGTTCATTTAGCCGAGACAAAACAGTATGGCAAAAATACGTTTCCGACCAATGACAAGAAAAGCGTAGTTACGTGTATTCATATTTCTAGACCCGGGAAGGCGCCGTGTACCAGGAGACGCGCGAGGTGGTCACCATCAACGAGTGGACGGACCGCATCTACCAGAACACCATGCAGGAGCACATCATCACCAACGTGGTGAGCGGACGCAAGATGAGGATACAGAAGTACAACTTCCCAGACACAGGTCAGTGGGGGAGACGTGGGGGGTCTAACAACATTCAGCTTATCGATTGATGTGTTCATCACAACTAACGTGATTATTTCCAACTGTAAAAAGAATTAAAATCGTTCTGATAATGTGGAATATAAGATTGGAATCAGGATCTTTATATAAACTAATGGCACAAAGTTTTAAGTGCAATTTTCTTTTTCATCGTTTGATGTCTGACAAAGTCTTTAGTTCCCATTAGACGAAAGCTTATTACTGATGTAATATTATAATGCATATAGTCTAAATATAATATCGAACATGTCGGATAACAAAAATAAAAACAATGTTTGCAATTGAGGTGCTGCAAAATAACACACTCTTACTAATTATATAGATAATTGCATTACAACTTACAGGGACGGACTTGAGGTAGAAAACATGGGGAAAATTTGTATGTTATGTGTATTATTATACTTACGATAATTTTTGTTCTTTTGAAATTACTAAGTTTTTGACTATTTACCAAAATAAATTGGATAGACACGGTGTCCATAAAATTCAAAATACTGCTTTTATAATACCATACCATACCAGGCCTGTATTATATACTGCCCACTGCTGAGCACGGGCCTCCTCTACAACTGAGAGGGTTTAGGCCTTAGTCCACCACGCTGGCCTAGTGCGGGTTGGCAGACTTCACATACCTCCGAAATTCCTATAGAGAACTTCTCAGATATGCAGGTTTCCTCACGATGTTTTCCTCCACCGTTAAAGCGAGCGATAATTCACAAAGAATACACACATCACTTTTTAGAAAAGTCTTAGGTGTGTGCCCTTGGGTTTTGAGTCTGCGGACATTCGTCTTGGCAGTCCGTTCCACTCCCAACTAGGCTATCGCCGCATTTATAATAAACATAAGTATATGTGAAAAAATGTACGTGGTGTGCGCAGTGATCTGGAACCCGTGGGCGGAGTACGCGAAGGAGATCCCGGACTTCGGCGACGACGAGTTCCCGAACATGGTGTGCGTGGAGGCGGGCCGCGTCGCCGCGCCCATCGTGCTGCTGCCCGGCACCGCCTTCGAGGCTAGCCAGATATTGCAGGTATGCATACATGTCTACATAGTAAGCAAGTATTTAAAGAGAAGTGGCTGCGTTACATCTGACGCAACTTAAGATATTAAACTTTGGTTGATTTGGGTGATTGCGGAGATTTTTTTAAATACGGCCCCTAGGCTAGAAGACAACTGAGATATATAATAACTATGATTTGCTAATGAATACATTGTATTGTTATTTCAGGTGATGTAGGTGGATGGCGCCACATTCAACACGCAGCCGTCCACGTCGAGCGAAGTCAATTTGCGAGGTATCCAGTAATAGCGAGACAATACTTTAGTTGGGCTCTATAATACAATGAAGTACATTGTACAGCCGTGTCACCACGACCGAGTATTTCGGTCCCGTATAACAAATAACTAGAATTATGTATAATGGTTAATAAATTTCAATTTATTATCACTAACCAAGTTGTTGCGTACACTTTTTTTGATCTGTGTAATGTTCGAGCGCGTGTATTACGGGAATAATTCTGTCCAAGTATTTAATCAATAATCAAACAAGATTAACAATGCAATACTTTATGACCCCTCCGCCCCCCGCCCCTCCAGTTGAAACCTGAGTACGGTCCTGTTCATTTGTTAAAAGTTCCGCACGTTATACCCCGTAATTATATTCAAAATATATTTAGGAATATATATTTAAGGTGATGAAAAAAACGGCTAATGGTAAATCAGTATGCACACGTTCTGACGTCCATGCACGTCTAGTTTGACAGACAGTTGACCTTTATCACCGACCTTCGCAGTAAACAGGTATCGCTCCTTGAAACAATGTCTCATGATCGACACGCGTTATGGTTTTGGAATGAACTAGTTGATCATATTGGTTTAGTTGAATTTACTTGGTTAAAAAGAACAGTCTTTCTGATTTTCTACTTGGTTATTGGCTTTTATATTGAACATCTATTTTTCTTTATATAATTCAAATAAGTCCTCCCCTTCTTGGCAGCAATGTTATTTTTTGCCTTTTTTTAATAGTATCTATAGAATGTAAATTGATTTGCTGTTTTTTTATATTATACAACTCATTCGTATATATTTTTATACTATAACGATTTATGTTGACGATAGCATATAAACCCTACATTAATGAAAATGCGACAATTTCCATCTCGTCGTAGTTTTTTTTGTGATTAAAATTAGTACTAAATTCTAGCTTTATTCTGTCTTCCACTGTTCCTAGTTTCTTGTTACAATTGTTCTATTTTGTTTTCTATGTACCGTGTAAGTTAACGCACAATTATGCACAGTTTAGCATTCCAGTTATACAATTGATGTTTTAAAAGTTGGGTGAACTAGCGTAATGTTATGTATCATTCCATTTGCCGTCAAAACCTGTATTCCTTAACTGACTTGTGGTTTTACGAGTAAAGCTTGTGTTTTTTATGTAATACATATCTCAAAAATTCATAATTTAATCACGGTGCGTAAAAAACTTTGTCGTAAATTTAGGTAGAAGGAAATTCACTCATATAATCTTTTTCGATTTACTACTCACAATATAACACATTCCAACATTAAAAAAGACGCTATAAGAATATTTTTCAAGTTTATAGCATAACTTAGATTTTTTTTAATAACGTAAATTTAGCACGAAATACTCAGGCCACTTGTTTTATTTAACTTATTGTTTTAACTAAGCTTACTCATAAGTTTTATGCGCAACGAAAAGAATGTGACTTTTTGGAACAAAGGTGTAAAGTTTTAACATCAGGTTTGTAATCAGTTCCTTGGATTGTAGCCCTAAACAATGATCAGATAAGGTTCATTATACATTTTTATTTGTGTCGCAGCCGTGTTTGCAATTAAAAGCCTCTGTATCGCTTTATTCTAAACGATAACGTACAGAAGTAGTCTTCGATTCGTGTACATATTCGTCCTTGCACATTTTGTAAATTGATTTTTTTACACGTATTTTTTGTTAATTCGGAACATTTTTGGAGGCTTTTAACGTATACGATGATTAATGTAAGAGTATGTACTTAGATTAACGAGTTCCTTGTTTACAAACGATTGGGCATAGGCTATGTAATGCGACGGTCGATTACATCGACCAGTTGTACTAATTCTATACCAAAGAGGTATGTTCATAATAATCAATCTGTGGGCTTAGAATGTGACAAAAAAACACGTCACGTCTCCGTTTCGTCTTATTGGGATTGGTTGAGAGACTGACGTATTGGTTTCTCGATCAATCACAAACATCAAAATTAAACGACATCGTTTTACGAGTTGCGTCTTCGTGTCACATTCTAAGCCCACTGACTGTCTGACTTTATCTGACGTCATGTACAATGGCTATACGCGTCCCATGTATAAAGTATGCATTGGCACTTTCTCTAAGATTTTTTTAAAACTCTGGTTAAATTTTTCATCCCTAATATGGCGGATATAGAAAGGGGTCAATGGCTGCAATGGCCTAAGAAGAGCCCAGCCCTGTTTACTTTGGGATATCGGTAACTTGCAATTTGGAACAAAAATTGCCTCTGCGAAATTCTATATCCATTACTTTTCCAAAATAAACCTAAATCGTCATTATCTGTATGCCATATATATACCTCTGAGGTACAGCGTGTAATATACATTCGGTAATCGCTCTCTTGTTATCGTAGTATATGGAATAGAAAATTTTTACTCTTCTCTGTATTTCATAGTTGTAAGTGGAACGTGATTATCATATCCGGATGTATATGGGATTTAGAATTAACAAGTAGGATAACATAGTGACTTTCAAACATCGAAAATGCAACGAAGTGTACTTCCATAGGTGCAATAAAATGAAGTAAAATAATAATTGTGTTTTATTTATTTTCTACCTATACAATTTTATAAAATGCAATGAAATCTTGGTTTCTGGTTTAACTGTAGTCAATTTATGTTCAAATTCCATTCAACTTTAAGTGAATAAATGATACCAACTTAATAATTACAGTATTAAGTATAACAAAATTAATGAGCAGTATATCATGCTCCCAAGAATCTATTTCATTAAGAATTTATAATGTTATGTACAGCTCAGGAAAACAATAGACCATAATATTACAACACATCAGCTTCACACAAAATTATTAACAAACTACTTTTCCAGAGCTTCACTTGGCTTTACATCCCATGCACCAACTTCCATGAGTAAATCCTTTTTAGACTCAAAATATTCTTTGTACCATGTGATGTGATCTCTCTTCTCCTGGACTGTGTAGAAGGGATTCTTGGAGAGACCTGTGCAGACCAGCTCCATGAAATGCCTGATAGGACCCCTCTTGGGGCACCAGTCTTCAAGATGGGAGTCTAAGAAAATGTGTTCTGAGAAGTGAACACTTTTCTCCTCGTCTAGTCCTGAAAATTAGATTAATTAATAAAATAGTTCGTTTTTATACATACTTGAGAACTACAAAAAAATATATAATACTAGACTTCTGCTCGCGGCTTCGCCCGCGTGAAATAGTTTTTCCGGGATAAAAATATTTTCCCGGTATAAAAACTAGCCTATGTGTTAATCCAGGACATGATCTACCCGTGTGCCAAAATTCATCGAAATCCGTTCTGTAGTTTTTGAGTTTATTCGTTATAAACATACTTACATACAAATCTTTCCTCTTTATAATATTAGTATAGAAAACATTCCATAAACAGAAAAATATCAAGAACCATCATACTATACAAATTCTGAAGTATATTTTACCTTGTTCATTATCAATAGGGAATTTCCACACTTTTCCTGTTTCTGTCCACAGTATCATTTTCTCGAAATAGTTGCTGGGCGGTTGCGTTGTGGCGAGCGTCAATTCTCTTTGCTTCAAGTTCTCCCACATTTCTAATGTGGTTCCGTAGTTTTGTTCATTTGCTTTAAAAATACCCAATGGCTTTCCACTGAAGATGTTTATGCTCATGGGTTGAGGAAGGGCACTAAAAGAAATTTAATTGTTATAGCATGCTTTCTCGTTTGGCAAAATTGGCACCATGCCATGGAGCTGTAAGCAAAAGGTAGTGTTGAAATAATAATATTTCTTTTTAAAAATTAAAATAAACAGGTTTCACGCTTACATGAAAGAAAGTCTACTTATTTTAAGATTGTTTTAAAAAGTTAATGTCTGCGTTTATTATTTTACTTTATAGTAAGGTTTAGATTAGCATGGAAACTTGCAGAAGTAGACTTTCGCAAGTGACTTTTACTGTGTAAATAATCACGGTAAGCTAAGTTCTGTAAATTTTGAAGCTTGCAGGACTTGCAGTCACATGTGTATAAAACTATTTAAATATGGCCACTAGTTTAGTAATTTAATTATAATGTCCTTAAAACCTGAATGCGACAGTGCAAACTGCTGCTTAGCAATATTTAATGTATCTTGACTTATAAGTGCAACTATGTTCACCTACGTGATGAATAAAGTATTTTATTTTATTTATTTTTATGTAATAGAAAGAGTCATTGTGATGGTAACTACCCAGTCAGCCCCTCGTATACGAGAGAGCTACCACCTATCTGGAATCACTTGAATATTTTATTTATTTATTATCAGACAAGCAGTTATAAGAAACTGATCCTGTATCCTGTTAATCTCTATTTTTTAAAATTCGAAATGTATCTGTCTAGTCTGTTCTTGAATATATTGGTATTCTGAGCTGACACTACATCCTCAGGTAGCATGTTCCACGCTTCGACCATTCTATTAAATTGCAGTGAGAATTAACTAATCTAAATTTAACGTTAGATTAACCTCCTTGGTTTGGCTGGATCTGAGGATGCAGGCCTTGCAGTCTTCCTCTGGTTGTACCGGGTGCCTTGCACCTCTGTTTTGGCTCTGCTGACTAGCCGCTTCACTTGCTCCCCTCTGGTCTGACTTTGGAGTTTATCATCACCATCCTTGCTACGATCTACCTTCATGCCAATCAGCAGATCACTAACATTTTATGGAAAAAGAATCTTTCATTTAATTACCTTTCTTTGCTTTGTGATTGTAGTTAAAAAAGTTAGATGGGTTATAACTTAAACACAGAAAATTATTGAAAATATTAAATTAAATTATAAAATACTAGACTTCAGCTCGCGGCTCCGCCCGCATGAAAAAGTTTTTCCGGTATAAAAATATTTTCCCGGGATAAAAAGTAGCCTATAGCATTCAGGAGTAATGTAGCTTCCTATTAGTGAAAGAATTTTCAAAATCGGTCCATTAGTTTTTGAGTTTATCTATTACAAACAAACAATCAAATCTTTCCTGTTTATAATATTAGTCCAAGAGATATCAAATATGTGTACATAATTATTCCATATATAGTTCTCATATTTTTCAGGGTAAGTTAGTCTCAAAACAGTTACCTAAGGGAAGTGGATGTTTGATTAATTTTGCCAAGGATCTTGGACAGTAGTTCTGCTTCAGTTTGTTTAACATTGCCTCCAATTGTTTGAGCCACATCGCCTGCTGCCTTTGTTATACTCTCCTCTGAAAAACATTGAATTTTATTATAATCCACAACATTACATGTAAACAAGAAAATATATTGTTATATTCATGGACATTGTCAGCGTTCAATGCAGGAGGGGTAGGAAAGAGAATATTTCATGTAGTATTGTATATTATATCACTCATTTGACAATGGGCTGAATCTAGAGGAACAGCGACCCCCTGCCCCCACATGTCTATGCTCAAGGTAAGATAATTAAGTATATAAACACAACTCTAAGTTAAATTTAGAATATTTTGTAACGAAATAGTAGGTGGCTTCGCCAGCGTGAAAAGCCTTTCTTGCTACAAAAGTCCCTAAAACACAGTATGATGCATCGCCATCTACTTAATAAATCAGATTAAAAGTACCCATTATTTCGCATCGAGCAAATTATTGGGCTAAAAGTGCCCTTATGTTAATCCATTTAGTTGTTTCTGTGTTTAGTTCTTACAAACATTCAAACATTTTCACAAACTTTTGCATTTATAATAGTAGAAGTAAGATTAGGGATTTTTTGGTACAACTAATAAATACCCAATAATGGCAGTTATGAATGTTAAAGATGACTTTTAAGTATAATAAAGAATTAATTACTGGAGTATCACACAAAACACCATGTCAAAATCAGTCCATTCGTTTGAGAGCTACAATGCCACAGACAGACAGACAGATACACATATACACACCCTAAACTTATATCACTCCTCTTTTGCTGTTGCAGGTTAAAAATAGTAAATTTTGGTTGAATAAATCTGATCACATTGTGCAAACACATACTTCAATATGCTAGGAGTTGTAGTTAAAATGCTAGGAGTTCACTAAAGTGGGCTGTTATAACTATATTATTTTACCTATCTTCTCCGTTCTAACTTCAATTTCGTCGTCTTTCTGTCTACGCGGTCTTTCGGGCGCCGTAGCAAACTTTTCTCTGTACTCTCTCTCGTCTATTTTGGGTTCTGCCATCATACTCTTCAAGAGTTCCTGTATTTTTTCCGTCGCTGCATCTTTTTTGTTATTAGGGTCTTGAAGTTTAGCGCTAATTTCTGGAGATTTTCCATCATCTGTAGGTTTATCCGAGAAATATCGAATGATTACTCTAAAGTCCCGTCTTAAACGAAACCTGGAAAATAAGATAGATTGTTAAATGAACGTTATTCTATGTTTAATTAAATTTTCAATAGAAATAACAAACCTGGTTAACATTTTTATTAAGTAATAAAAATAAATATTGTTTAGAATCTCAGAACTGACTTTTGAGGTTATAAAATAACTTTTCGTTTCACGCATACACTGTAATGTGTCAATTAAATAATTTAAAACTTTTGAGTGAGCGAACATACAGACTTACATGTTTCACCAAATATTTATTTATTATGATAGCTGTTATATAATAGAACACTAAGGCCCGATTTTACCGCAATTTGTCACATAAATGTATAAGCCGACCAAATACAAGAGTCACAGTGTAATCTATGCTCCTACAAAATAGTGTGACAAGTCAAGTGCTTGTTTAGTCAGTGCAAAATATTGTAAAATATTTTATTTTGCATTGAATAGATTAACAAATAACATATACTTAGCGCACTTTCACAAGCTGACCACACCAACATCCATAGTAAACAAGATTATTATCGACAAGCCACTAAATAAATTGTTAAGTCACAAATATTAGGCACTAGCATTGCGCGTGGCTATTTTTCCTGGATAAAAAGTAGCCTGTAGCACTCAGGAGTAATGTAGCTTCCTATTAGTGAAAGAATTTTCAAAATCGGTCCGGTAGTTCTTGAGATTAGCGCGTTCAAACAAACTTCAGCTTTATAATATTAGTATAGATAGTATAGATTATAATTCTATGGTCATAAAGACAATATTCGGACCTCGGAACTCGCGCGCCATATCTGTTACATATTATAATCATCGATGATTATAATTCTCTGCGCGGACTGTATCTATGAGTTTTAATGTTGTAATCACAGAACAAAGATAAATAACGTTGCAACTTGCAAGACGTTTTTTATGAAAAGGATTGAAAGTAAACACTATTTAAGTGAACATTATTGGCATCTGCGAGATAATACAATAATATTGAATTGGCATTTGGCGCAGAAGCAGACTCACGCCTTTTATTCAAGGAGGGGTAGGCAGAGGCGCAACTGGTGCACCCACTTTTCGCCGCGCGTATTCCGTCCCATGATGTGATAGGGGGCGAGCCTATCGACATATCGGGCACAAATTCCAGACTCCAAGCTGATACAAATTAGAAAAAAAAAAAACACTGCCCGACCCGCGGATCGAACCCGACATCTCGGCATTGCAGTCGTACCGTAATACAACTACGCCATCGAGGCAATCCGAGCATATTGAATTGAGATAACACAAAAAAGATTTTAAAATTTCGAAAGTGGTTAAATAAAAGATAAGAAGTATGTACATTTGATTTTGGGTAATAGAAAGGCATTTATTCATAAGGCATTTTATTATTGCTTGAGTGTAAAAACGCAAAGATATGACGGACATATTAGAAACACACTGTGTGATTAAATAGGCACTGGTTTAAGTATCACTGTACAATTGTTAAATACTACATTATAATAATTATTAAACAAAATATTATCACTAATAATTATACCACATTTTGACATAACTAGAAATAGCTTTATTACTAAATTGCAACTTATATTCATAAATGGCTTCAAATTCTTGAAAGACAAATATTACATTATTCACGACTCAATTTTAGGAGACCCTGTGGCAACTATCGCACAAATTACATATAAATCTAATACAATCCGAGAGACAGATTTTCATACTGTGCTATTTAGTCTTTAAGACTTTATTGCAATTTGTTTTTTGCGTAACCAGATTAAACATAATGGGAGTCATGACCCCCCATCAAAAATAATTCATTTTTCAGACGATATTATCATAAAGTAATTTTATTATTAACGATATTTTAATTACATCTCATTCTGCTTAAATACCAGGACAAAAATATTATTTTATACTTTAAGCTTACTTGGATTTTTAAAAAAAATATCACCATAACTTTGAAACATGTGAAATATACAACTCCAGTATAAGAGTTTTAAAATTAATACAACTACTTTTAAGCTATATAATGTGCATAAAATACAATTTGATGGCAAAGGTCAGGACGCGGTCGGCCGGTGTATTATAATTAACCGCTTAGATACTTCACAACATGGTTACGCTCAACAGAGGCACAACTGCATATTCCAGAAACAAAATATATTCTTATGCGGCGACACAAATCTCAGACTTATGTGCTTGCTAAATAACTGGCTATTACCTCTCAATCCATACATTTAACGCCATTTTTGCTTCTGAGGCATTAAATCATGAAACTCATTCTTGTGTGAAGTTGCCACATAATTTGCATATTTTTAAAGACAATACATACATATCATAGTATTCATTTTAAGATCACCAATTTTATTAACATTACCATTAAACAAAACTAACTTATGTACATGACTGCATCACATATACTTTTAGTATACTACTTATCACTTAACATTTCAGCACCAAGACAAACTGAGTGTTACTTGTTATTATATAAATACTATCTAGAATGGGCCGAGATCATATAAACTAACTTTGAACATAATAGAAATTTATTGGAAGCACACTTTGTCTGGCCTAGGGTCTAGATAGACGTCTTCACTGACAAATGGGCACAAAGGATATCTTGCAACAATACATAGTAGATCTTTGTTAATTCATGCTTTAAAGAGCAGCCCAATGCTTATAATACCAACACAAACTTCACAATTTAACCTAACAATAAATCGTAACAATTACTGAATAAAATTAAGTAATTTTAGGTCGCAAAACATATTGCATATAATAACAATAATTATATAATTAAACATGTAAAATAAATGCAAAAAATGCATCTGACCAAAGACGTAAGTTTTTATAAGGTTTGCTCACAAGTCACAACTGCTAGGTTCCTCCTGAGATGTGGTAGGTATAGGTAGACCTATCTTTACGACATTTTCCCCTCCTCTCGCTTACGTAAAGCAGGATGTGACTAACAATTGTGCGCGGAGTATATTACTACACTAAATACCCTCAACACATCATCCCGCGTCATAAATAAACTTTACACTTGTGGGATACTCTTCGACCGACAGTGAGATCAATTTTTAACCTGCTTCAAAAGAGGAACAGGTTCTATTTTCGACTACAATATCAAAAATTTATTATTTTTACGTATGTTCACTGATTTCTCCGTCAATTGTGAACCGATTATGAAAATTATTTTCGCGTTAAACTTCGTATAGCTCCAAAATGGTACTAATTCAATTTTATTAGTATTGGACCTTGAAATTTGAAGATGCAGAAGGGAACTCCTCAAAATCAAATAGAATATTGAGTTTTTTTTTGTGTTGGGTTCTGTTTGGGTTTATATCTTACTAACAAAAAAGCAAAAAATAAAAACATTTTTACAAAAATGAAACCGCCTTCAAGAACCATCAAAAACAAAAAAACAATTTAACATAACACATTTGTGTAACTAAGAAATGATTGAAATACGAGCAATGTAATCTGCTTTGCTATTTGTGTTATTACGTTTATATGCACATGAAATAAATTTTGGCTTCAGTGCCTAATTTATGTTGAACATTATTTCGTATGTTTGTTAAAGTATTCGCTTCACTTACCTAGTAATTTAAATGCGTTTTTAGTGGTTTTTGAAGGCTGTTTTAATTTTGTTAAAATGTTTTAATAATGGATACGAATGTATCCTAATAACTAACTTTTGGGCAATACAATAAAATTGACATGTTAATATTATGAGAAGTGGACATAAGTACAATGTGATGTATATTGTATTATATTTAAGGTCCCTATGTACATTATGGCACACTCAATACGAACAATGCATTCCCACCAACAATTACAATGCTAGCACCATTTCTTACCACCGGCAATACGTACTTTATTGCGTTTAGGAAAAACCACTAATACACACTACCCTTAAATCTAAGGCGATGGATACTAAAAGTACATATAAATTGGCGAGTTATTCGATGATAGGTCATAGGAGCAAGCTGATCAGTAGCCTGAGAGTTGTATTCAAGACTACAATCCTTACTATTTTAGAGACTTAAAAATTTACACGTATAGCCTTCAAGTGCTATGCACCTTACTACACCATAAAGTTAAGCTTTATTTTTGACTGACCTCGACAATTTCCACCGCCACTGATTCGCAAATCACAGCCATTTTAGGAAAGTTTAACTAAACCGAAGAATGAGTAGCCAGGTCGGAGCCATACGGTCCTGTTAGGGTCCCTTTGGGCGAGATTGATGGTGTCGCCGGGTTGAAGACGCGCGAACGCTTGCGCCGAGCATGATATCTGCGATTTGGAGGGCGTGCGGCCGCTCGAGTCGTCCCCGCTTGCGCATACGGCCAGCAACCGTTCCGCCTCATGGTGCACCGCCCATATGTAGAAAACGGTCGGCACTTTCGTCAAATACACCACCTAGAAAGATATTTTAATGGTAGTGGGTTGCACGATACTGCTATTTTTCAACTATATTTAGTCATGCATGGTGCACAAGGTAATATTAAAAAAAAAACTATTTAATTTAATTAATAACTCGCGACCCCCCAATTAAATTTGTCCACTTAAACGCAAATCTGAATACGCGCCTGGCGAAAATCGTGAGGTCATGTTTAAGTTTGTAAGTTATTAGTTTGAGTGGTTTACTGCGGTTACACATAGCGTTATGGTACGGTGCTATTATTCCCCGCAAAATGATACGCGAAGTCGAGTACAAAACCGTATACACTACACACTTAATGAGTAACTATAAAACTGAATTTGTATTGTTTTCTTCTGGGACGTTTCATATTATAATATTATCAAATGCTGTTTGCTCAAATTCTGTGACCATTTTATTATGGTCGCCTATGTTTGACTTGCAATTTTTTAGAGGGATTAAAGACTAACGCCGGATTGTTTCATCCAAGAGGAGGTAAAGTTAAGGCTCTTATCACACTGGCGAATTGCAAGCGAAAGCACAGCGAGGCGAAGGCGGTGCGCGATCGTCCAGTGTAATAAGACCGTTAACTTCACTTGACCACGGATGAAAGCACGGCTTAGTTACACCATAAACAAGCTGTTTGTGTTGTAATTTTTTGAGAGACATTTAAGTTTTATAATATAGCTACCTAACGTATATTAATACCATTATATTTTCATGTCAAGTTTATGATGGAAGACATTTTTTGAGTCATACATTATTTGTGGTTTAGTTTATCCTTGTTATTAGTACTTAGCACATGTTATTTAATAGTGATCTGTAGGGTGTTATGTTTCCCATGTGAGGTAATGCACAGTATAATAATTCTTTATAAAGCTATATTTAATCGGTATGACTAGAATGAAAGTCAGGGGCATCGCAGTTACTGTTCGGAGGGTGACAGTAGATGTAGAATGGTCAAGCGAGCGAACTACAAACCGTTCTAAAGTTGCATTCAAGAGAAAAGTTTTCTGGAATGTTAGAGAATTTACTTTTTTATAACTTAGTAAAATTTTATAATAACAATAATTTTATTATGACTTGTAATAACTCTTGGAAAGTGTCAACCCTAACTCCTTAATACGGGCTCAAGATAGACGTATTGCCTCGAAGTAGGTATTAAGCATCATGTAAAAATACAAACAAATACTTACTTGTGCGTAAATTAAGTAAAGCCCCTCTTCTTTAACAGTGACGTAGGTGTCGTTGATCAATACAATTTTATCGTAGCTGCTTTTGGACGACACCTGTAGGTCTCGGACCCACGGGCCTATCAGGGCTGTAACAAAAGTAAAAAAAAACTATCAAAAAACGCTCAAATAGATTTAGTTACAATGAATATAATTTTAATAAAATCTTTGTCAGAGAAAATAAGAATGACCTTTCACCACGTAAATTTAAGTTTTAGCAAACATAATTCGCACGTTTAGAACGAAAACGACACAATTAAAAAATATCGCAAATTGAGTTATCATCTATGTATTATCTAATGTAATTTTGGATAAATATTAATTCAACTGTTTATTTCTAGTAAGTTTGGTGGTTATGACCATTTAGAAGGAAATATTGGAATATTCGGGAGGTATAAAATGCTACATATATTCGGGTTAATGAATGACGTGAACCTATTGCGGTTAAATGCAATATTCTAAAAGTATTGACTTACAGTTATCCATATTTTAACGTCGTAATATACATAATAACCATCCTTGTGGTTGGGAAAATATTGTAGTACGTAAGATACCTATTCGGGTCAATGAATTTTCGGATAACTTTCTTTTTATTTTGTTATTGCATTGAATGACGAGACGAGCATGCCGTTCGCCTGATGGTAAGCGATACGACCACCCATAAGCAGTAGCCTCAACACCCTCCAGCACCTGGACTTACAATGTCAAGGCAATCAACTCTGTGGCATTCCACTGCGCTCGTCATCCTGAGACATAAGATGTTAAGTCTCATTATGTCCAGTAGTTGCACTGGCTACAATGTCCTTCAAACCGAAACACAACAGTGCATGCAGACTGCTTGGCGGTAGAAATACGACATTGCGGTGGTACCCATCCAGACAGACTCTTTACATATGAGAGACCTACCACCAGTAGAACTTAACGGGGAAAACAAAACATGATGACATGGTTGGTTGTGCAGTAGGTAGTGGATAAAGAGACCTAAATATGGCGAGTGTTGTGAGTTGATGGAATTCCCTAAAAGTACTTTACAACCGCAGTCGGGACAAGCCCGGACTACTCAATGTTACTTTCTAGTGAATTGAGCAATTTAATCCCCAACCGAATCATCGACTTGGTGCTTATTTATCAGACAGATACATTTTTTTTTGAAAATTAGTTATTTAATGTATTGTAGTTATTATGTATAGGCCGCGTTAGACGTCTTTAACTATACCCATTAAAAAAATTGGTCGTTTAGACAAATAAACGCCGAGAATATCGTATCAGAAGAAAATGCTCATTTCACTCTAAGAACGATGAAATATAAAATTATATGCACTTTTCAATGATTTTTAATAAATTAGGCGAAATTGACAGAACTGAACGAAAAATAATAAAAAGGGCATTCTTTGTATACATTTTGTATTTACCTTTTCTGAACATGGGATAGGTGCAGAATGAGCAAGGACCCTTTCAACAACTAACAACTTCATAGTTCAGGGGCATAGAATTGGACGACATAGTGCAGTGCAGCGTACAGCTGTGGCATTTATATAGAAAGCAGAATGTCTCAGTTCCTAACACTTCAGGCTACAGTATAAATTATACTTGAAATTGATAATTGAGTGCTTAAGATGACTGTAAATATGTAATTATTATTATTATACCAGCCCTGTATTATATACTGCTCACTGCTGAGCACGGGCCTCCTCTACTACTGAGAGGGTTTAGGCCTTAGTCCACCACGCTGGCCTCATGCGGGTTGGCAGACTTTACATACCTTCGAAATTCTTATAGAGAACTTCTAAGGTACGCAGGTTTCCCCATGATGTTTTTCTTCTCCGTTAAAGCGAGCGATATTTCACAAAGAATACACACTAGATAACATAACTTTTTAGAAAAGTCAGAGGTGTGTGCCCTTGGGTTTTGAACCTGCAGACATTCGTCTCGACAGTCCGTTCCACTCCCAACTAGGCTATCGCCGCTTACAAATACAAATATGTAATAGGTGAATATTAAATACAGTAATACATTTATTCATTAATTCACGCAATGGACGTTAGCCATACCCGTACAACTTATTCGTCTCGTTATTCAACCGTAAGTACCAATAAAAGCTATAATTTTTAACAGATGAGGAGATGAACAAGTCGCTCGTCTGATGATAAACGTCGCGACTCCCACAAATAATACTAACACCCGGCATGGCACTCCAAATTTCAAAAGATTGCGTGGCACCTTGTCTCTCGGAGACATGGTCACATCATCATCATCATCAGCCACATGACGTCCACTGCTGAACATAGGTCTCTCCTAAAGATTTCTAGACGGACAATTATTCCACATGTTATAGCAAATGATACGAAAAAGAAGCACTTTCGTGAAATCAGCAGTTAAATTTCTTAAGAAATTTAGTAGCAATTCATATCCTACTATCCTAATATAAACGCGAAAGTTTGTAAGTATGGATGTATGGATGTTTGCTGCTCTTTCACGCAAAAATTACTGAACGGATTTCGATGAAATTTGGCACACGCGTAGGTTATGTCTTGGATTAACACATAGGCTACTTTTTATCCCTGGAAAATATGAAGCGGGACTTTTATCCCGGGAAAACTCATTCACGCGGGCGGAGCCGCGGGCAAAAGCTAGTTTCAAATATTGCAATATGCGCGTAGTGGGGATAGCGCTCTCTTTCTTTCACGCGCACCGTAATGCCTGATGACGTCAACTAAATATCATTGTATCTCTATTTCGCTTTTTGACATTTACCCGTTCCATCAAATTTCAAAGGCTTATATCTTGTTGAATTTTTACCAGATTTTAATCGTGATTTTTGTAAATGAAGTAAATTTTTGATAAACGTAGTAAAAAATATGAGTAAAATATCCCATTACCCTAGCTACAATGTCTTTTAAACCGAAACACAACATTGGTTACACAATGCTGCTCGCCGGCAGATATAGCTGCCCAAACAGACTGTCGAATACGAGAGACATACTATGTACCACCTAGTAAATTCTTTTCCCACCCATTATCAGTGTTTGCTTCGTTGACAACTTCGCAATGTCGAGTGATGTAATTATATTTACAAGTTATCAACGCTTTCTTTGTGTTACAAGCAGTTCTTGGTTAATGAGTATGCTTTTGTCGTTATATATACATATAAGGCAAGATAATACCACTCTATATATGGTATTAAAATATTATACTTATGCCTCATCGTTATTAACGGATAGGGGTAGCAGAGGTAAAAATAATATAACTGTAAACGTCAACAAAGGTTAATTCCCGGTGAGGGTAATTTTTTAAGTATTAGCCATACAGTTTTAGTCGTAATCAAAATTGCCAAAGTCTGACGGTATGCCCACAATTGGAGTTTTATCATCACTTCTTAAGACTATTCGAATCAGTAACATTGGCACAGCAACCTTATTACAAGCTGATAAAGTTCACTATCATTAGGTGCTATTGAATTTAAATATGAAGGGTTCCAAGACTGTGGAGTTTGAGATATAGCTTCCAGTATATTTGGCAGAGAATATATAAAATGCTTTGTTTACTTTCTTAACGTTCTATTAATAATTCAGGAGTTTTTACAATAGGAAAAAGAATTAATATTTCTCTGATTATTAAATGAAGAGCGTAGGTATGTTTAAAAATGGGTCTTAGTTTGTACTATAGGAAATCGGAAGCAATTTCTCTGACTACTTAATGAGGAGTGTAGTGATGTTTAAACAAATATTACAATGTGTATACGTTATAATGTAGTTTGAATTTGAGCCTGTGTAAACAATACTTGAAACTGCGATATGGTTTGTTGTTTCCGGTTAAGGATGCCCTGGGAATAATGGCGATTGTAACAATCCTGGTCATTGTACGGGATCATTTAGTTTTTTTTTGATAGAATATTAAGTATTGCTCTCGCATCCACTCGCGTGAAAGACTTCCTCGAATGAAAGTCATACTGTACTTTAACAAACAAAAGTAGCGGACATGGCCTCTATCTGTATGTTTCACTCCTTTGTTCTTTTCCGAGAGAAAAATTGGGATTTAATATGCTAGGCCAAGTAAAAAGGGTAGAAAGAAAATCTTTTAAATAACGACCCATAGTGCCATCTGCATGACGCTGGCGCCACCTATTTATAAAATCTGATTAAAAATGTAATTGTTGCCTACAGTAAGAGATCAAGACTCAAGAGCGATTTTGACCCCTAATTATAATATATCTTTAAAAAATCTTAATAATCATAGTATACAAAGAATTATACTGCGTACATACTCAATACAATATGGCAGATTTGTGCGTAAACATTGTCTAAATGATAATCAAGCTAAACAGAAGCTGCGTTAATGAATGCATACGATGATACAATACAAAAGGAAATATCTAACGTTGTCTGGCTCCTTAATTGTATGGGTTAACATCTTACTAGCGGAATCTTGTCCATCTTAGAATCTACAGTACTGTCTGTACTAACGTAAAGACGTTAATCCTGTATTTTATGCACACCAGATAGGGCTCAAAATTGCTAGTCTTAACAGACAATGCAAATACTAAAACACATCCTGTGACACATACAAATTATCATTTCAATCACATATTTTATATGGTTGCGATCCAGCTAACGTTGCGTAAATAGCGTCTTTACGACCTTGGGATAAGAGCTATTCTGCATTTGTGGTAATATTATTGTTTACATATTATGATGTATAATTAGATAGTTATGTTCATTATGTAATATCGACGAGTAGGCCACTGATTAGTCAGACAAATGCCAACAGTGTTTAGTAAATAATAAAGGACATGTAACAAAGAGCAATATCCTAATGAGACGTTAAAGATAGTTTGTTTAAAAGTTAAAGAATGAAAAAGGAAAAATAGCACATTAATAATACATCAATGACATTAACAGTAAAATTTAAATTATTTTTGCAACACTAAATTGTAAAAAGTTTTACAGTGGGCAGAGCGACTGCGAATTGGACATTTTTAAGACCCTTAATTACAGTTTCAAAGAATGAACTGCCATATTAAAAATGAAATATGAATATCTAAGTTTTTTTGTTAATACTGTTTCAGTAACTTTATACTTAAATTATATTTTATTTAAAATGTTTTTCTTCTTATTTAATACTTAGAGTAGGGCCCAAATTGTTTTAACATATTATGATGATAGTTCTCATTTTAAAAGTACCTATTATGATTTATGTGAAAATTAAAAAAAAAGATATGTACTTTTGGGTCCCTGATAACTATATAATATACGATTTTTTATTAAGTAAGTATACTTATTTTATAATTAATATGCATACTGAAAAGCAAATTATTAACTCACAACAAATATTAAATCACCATTGCCTGGCAATTTTATGCTCAAGTTACCTGTTTTTTAATAGAAAAAAATTGATTTTTGTGTGATACAATAGTTA
The DNA here is from genome assembly GCA_947568825.1 of Sphinx pinastri. NCBI lineage: Eukaryota > Metazoa > Arthropoda > Insecta > Lepidoptera > Sphingidae > Sphinx > Sphinx pinastri. Next base: position 4,189,598 of record OX387617.1, read on the forward strand.
AATAGAAGCTAGAAATATTTTAGCTTTAAATAAAGTTACGCAGTGATGATATCTATCATTTCAGTATAATATTTATGTTCTTTATGTTATTGTTATTATGAATGTTTCTATATGTGATTTCTTGACATCATTGATTTATAAGGCTTTACAAACATTGTGGATAACTAAACAAGAAAATTAATTAAATTAATAGTGAAAGAAAAAGTGTGAAAGTGTATACATATTTTCTAGTATAATAACTTTTTTTCTATAATAAATGAATGCAAACCTTTAGTTGCTATTATTTGAAAACTATCAAGCCTAACATAATATTTTACTAAATTTGTAATAATTTTTATATTACAAAAAGCTTAGTCCGTAGGTATCAACATATTCAGCCAGACAAAAATATATTTGTATCTAGTATCACCAACAAAGCTCTAACATAAATATATTAATCAACCATTATAGATTATTTATGCGGCTAGAGGAGCTGGAACTGGTATTGAGTTAAAATAATAATATAAACATAAGGAAAATAATCTGCATCGTTGTTAATCCATATCAAAAGGTCATGACTTAAAGTAACGTTTTTTGCCTATCTAGCACAGACATGTATGTAAAAAATGATCCTAAATAATTTATAATGTAAAACATTCTGTTATCAGTGTGTACTTACATTCTTTCCCCAGATTAAGCTCATGTTTGGCACCATTGAACTGGGCTATCAGCAACTCTGGAATTTCAAACAAAAATATTATTCAATATTTATACCTACTAATATGAATTATTATAATAGACTTTGATGATATAGAATATAGATAAATGTTAACCAACCTTTACTGTAGAAAGGTAAATCAAGTGCTGGTTTGGTATCTTTGTTTGAGTTTTTCTTCTTAGAATCTACCAGTAACATGTCCTCTCCGAAATCTTCCACATAGTATTTTCGTGTCCTTTGTGCTAGGTCGTTACTGTAGGTCTCCATGCGCGCCCTACGCGCCTCAGCCACCGGCCTTGGCGGCGCCACAAACTCGCTCTGCGATACTTTATCATGGCTCAGGTTTTGGATCATATGGTCCTTTAACCCGTCTAGCTGTCTTCTCATAGAGATCATTTCATTCCAATAGTAGAATGCGATGGAACAACTGATCGCCATGCAAATAACGCTCAGTAAAAAATTTAACACGAACAAAAGCTTTATTTTCTTGGAAGACGCCACTGAGAATGTCGTGTTTATATGCAAACCCAAGTCGGACGGTTTTTCTACAAAGAAAAATAACACGTTATTAACACGCTCAACTTTAAATATTTTCGTATATTGTTTCAATATTCACCTGTTTTCAAATGTATGACGGTCCCGTCGTGTGAATTTAATTTAGAGTCTCTTGTTTTACTTGTATTTAAAAATATGTTCGCCGCACCTGAGTTCAACGGGACACCCTCGCATAAGTTTATTTTTCTTTCTCCGTCCATTATTGTTTACGCTCGGTAGTAAATCTATACTACGATATGCGACTCGTACCGCCGTAAGTCAGGGCGTCGTCAATTCTAAACAAAGCATGAAAAGCTTTAATAAGTTTGCGCCGACACATGCGCCGACCGCATATTGATAACCGCGGTACGATAAAAAAAATACGTCATATTTACATACCAATACGTGCTCCAGCTTACTCCGATTGTTTTTGCATATGTTTTCACTTAAACTTAATACAAACTTATACACATTATCACTGGACGAGGGAGTTCAAATAAAAATAAATAAGAAAGTAAACAAAACAAGCGAACTTTTCGGCCGTTCGCTATGTTCGGGCGACTTCGTCAAGGGCGCGTGCGTTGCTTGACCGCCACTGTCTGCCCGCCAAATTCGAACTGAGCAGTGAGCACACTGAGCGGCCGTATGCGCCGGTACTGGGAAGGCCTGAATGCGGAATGACGCGAATCCGCGATGCTAAGATTAGCGCAGGATTGTTCAGCACTAGACGCTAGACGACTTTCAAATGGCACAGCAATGGCCTTATCCGTTTTATGTGTACCCAAATCAAGGGATATTTGCTTGCTAAGCGAATACTTGAAGACTGAACGTCTTACGTACTACGAAAGCATGTATACGTACTGTATTTTTGGTTTTAAATTATTTGTTCGTGTGCTTAATTCATTTACCGACTATTTATATTCAATTTTGTATTTTTTAGCAGGAGGTAACTACTTATGTACAATCAGCAGCATAAGTAGCTGAACAAAATCAAAATTTCATATAGCCTATATACGTTAGACTGAAACATTTTTTTCGTCTGCATTAACGTAAATCTCTTTTATTTTATTTTTGTGAAGAGAAAAAATAAGGATTAGTAAGAAAACAAAAGTAAGTAGGCAATTTGAATTTTGAATTTGTTCAGCTACTTATGCTGCTGACTGTACATGTAGATAATTTATATTCCCTACAAAATTCGTAATTATCTTATTAATTTTACTATCGTTATAATTTGTTTTCGTTTTCTAATTACATCTAACCATCATCTACGCTAATTCAATTATTAAATATTAAATACGCTAAATTAAAAAACACGCTTTAAAGAAAATCCATCTAAAAAATAGAAAATAAATTTTAATTAAGAATAGTGCAAATAAGAAAACAATGTATTCTATTGTAAAAAAAGCGTGGGTGCTTTTTAAGATATTATCAAAATGATATATAATACTTCTACTCATATTATCTGTCAATAAAATATTTATAACTATTGTCACCATGCACCCCACGCTTTTTTTACAATAAAATACATTTTTTTCTTATTTACACTATTCTTAATTCAAACTTATTTTCTATTTTTTAGGTGGATTTTCTATAAAGCATGTTTTTTAGTTTTTTTAAACTATTATTTCGTCGTGATCGTAGAACAATGACGGATCTGCAATTTAGCATGTTTACAACAGAGCGTTCTAAAGTTTCTGAATCAGTTTTCGTGCCATATTTTTAAAACCGCTGATCCCATATACTTGAAAATTGGGAGTATTGATGTGTGCCGAGATCTTTGAATTATAAGGTACTAAATAATTATCTATTGTGCTTAGATTTCCTTAAAAATCAGATGCGTTGATATTCTACGTATGACTATGCGACGTATGTATCAATCTGTCACTATTCCATGGATGATCACTGTCGAAATTTTGACGGATAGTAGTTACCGTTGTTATTTCATGGAGTTTTGTTTAAATTTCTTTGGCGGAAGTACATTCAACACATATAAAATGAAACAAAATAATTAGTAGACTATTTTATTATTTAAAAACAAGGCAAGTATTAAAATGTATATAAAGCAACAGAGGAAAACGTTAAGAAACAAAAAAAAATCCATAAATATGAGTAAGTCCTATTTATGAGAAATGAACAAAATAATATAAAAAAATAGTAACAGTCATAGCTGCTTTTTGCTTAAATCGTATAAATTTTATTATTTTTAGGTAACATAAATATTAAATAACGTTCAGGAACTTCTTTTTATTCAGTCAGTCCAGACCCTATCGGATGAAAATTATATAAGCAGTAATCATTTAAAATAAATTAATAAAACAATTACTTATTCATATGCCTCATTAGTTTAAGTACTACCGTGTCGTAACGCCTAAAAAACTCATGGTATTTATTTATTATTGAGTATGATTCCAGTATCACAAAGACTAACAAGATCTTTAAATTAATCATTAGAAATAGGTATCGGTTCTAGATAAGCATTTTTCAGTACAGTACAATTGTAGTTTCTTGTCTCCTTACGAATAAACAAATTCATAGAATCCTTTTCCAAATTTTATTTGTATATCATTATATTACAGAATATTTCCGTAAGTCAGGCCATTCCTTGTACATTTCAAACATGCGTGCAACACTTAAACATGCAATCTAAATAAAGTCATTTTGATGATCTACGACAGTAATGTGATTCGACAGGTACAAAAGAATTTACGTGAGCACACACAGATGATATCATATTCATATCATATCATTGATAATTATTTTATGATTACTGTGATGTACACGCATATTTGGTTCAACAGCTGCACTTCCGTCGTATTTTTGCCAGGCAATTCGAGTTAGTCGTTCGGTTATGCCAAGAGTACTTAAAAACATGAATTTACAAACATTTATCTTAATATTAGATTTGTGTTCTATTTCTGTTTTAGGTAATTAATATTTGTGAGTGTACTGTCTATTTTGCTTTAGATCTCTTGCAAAAGTTCTACGTTTAGGCTCTTTTTCGTGTAATTAGCAACGTAAAGCCATTGTTATTCTCTGTCGCCTAATTTACAGATTTTTCAATTCAAAAATTTCTAATCGGTCTTCTTTTGAAAATTTTGCGCCACATTGGAATTTACAGTGGCATGGCGGACCCATAATTTTTTCTTCAATTCGACTTTTCTTTGAGCAATATACCTTAGCCTTGAGCAATAGCCCTTGATTCGTAAGTTTCTTTCTTTGTATATCTATCGAGTTATCAGGGTTTCGTAAACGTTTAATACCCCTATTTCTTTTTAAAAGTGGCGGTACTGTTAATTTCTCATTAGAATTCATCGTAATGGTATCTACAGATGGACAATCATAATTATCAGTCTCGTGTTGGCAGCACAATGAATTGTATTATACAGTCTGTATGATGATTGAGTGGAGATGGAATTGGTGTGTGACAAAATTGTTTGATCGGGATTTTCAATTACAGCAGGTGAAAGTTCAGGAGGTAATAAATTGCTAAAGATTGGTGTGAACGGTATTGGAGAGTTAGTATGTAAGTGACTGGGAATTGATTGCAAAAACTGATTGCGGACAATCAACTGAGAAAAAGGGTGGTCATTGCTAAAGCAATGGATGAATCACCTACCTACTAAAGTAGGTAGGTGATTATCCATACCTCCGTTATTTTCAAACAAGATGACATGATTAGTTTCGTTGGTAGCTATCAATGATTCTTGACAAAAATCATCTGGAAAGGCATCGTTGTATAAATATCGTGCATCTCTTTAGCTATGGTAGCCATTTCTGGTCTGTGGCGAAGAAGATCGGTTAACAGTAAAAAGTTAAGAAAAAATATGCAAAAAAAAACCTCAATCATGACATTATGCATAGTCCATACTTAATATTGTACCTACAATATTATAATATTCTAGTAATATTCAGATAAGAAATTTTGAACTATTAACATTATCCAATAAAATTATTTAAATGTATGATAAAATATATATAATATAATAAAAATTTGACCTAATTTATAAACAGAAAAAGGACGGAAGAGATAATGTATCCATAGAATAAGGTCGGTTGTACCTAAACGACTGTTGTATGTCCATGAAATAATAGCGGTTTGTATTATCCGCTTATGGGAACTGCTTAGAATAAAGTCGTATGTGTGTAACCGTCGCCAATAATTTTATTTAGAAAAAGTAATAATTTACGTTTGTAATTAATAATATAAGTCATTAACACGATTAATCCAGAATAATTAATACGTCAAAAAATCAACACGTCAGTTCCCAAGAATAATGATGGGTTTAATGAACCGCCGTTTTAAAGTATGTAGGTTATACAAGTGGGATTATCTATTAAAAATAAAATGTAATACTATAATATAAGCATTTAAAACTTATCTGAGTTGCATGGAGGATATTTGTTTTCATTATTTATTCTTATTTCTTCAAATAATTGGTTATTTGGATCTTGATCAGTTTTATCTTTAATATTTTTATCGTGCTTTACTAAATCTAATATACGTTTAGACCTTTTGATGCCATGTTCAAACAAATATCATGCCAGTAACACAAATACCTTATCGAATATTAGGTAAACAAAAACTTTCGAGGAGTGAATGAAATATACGCTGCCTTCCGTAGAACACCGACGACACTAAACATTCGTCGAGCGCGACAAGGGTGCGGGGGCCGGAATTAGCGTAGTACACGGACGGATGCATTAATACGCCACTTTTTTGCGCTTAGAAAATCAAAACCGTCAATATTCTATGGCATAACTCGTATGTATTTTATAATTTAGAAAAATAAAAATTGTCTAATAGTAAAGCATATTTTTGTAAGCTTATGTATGCAAAAAAAAGAAATTGTTGTTTTTTCAAAACCGTCGTTGTTCTACGATCACGACGATTTATTTTTAATTTTTTAGTTCTGTTCACTATTGTCCAACAAATGTCACTAAAAATATATAAATTGACAAAAATCTCATTTTGCAAATTGAATAATGGCATAATCTTATCAAATTAGTGTATTGTTATCGGTCCTCGACAAACCTACAAAGTTTGAATAAAATCTGACCGTTTAAAGTGGGTCAAAATCGCGTCCAAAGGAGTCGTAGTCGGAGAGTTACAAACATACATACAAACATACAAGTGAAGCTAATATAAAGCGTGTAAAAATTGGCGATATGTAAGTACTCGGTATAATTTTTGAACTTATTGCTTATATACGTTATTTCTAGTGTTTCAATTTATTTATCAATTACCATTTTTATTACGTGCTGTCTGAATTTTTGTACTACGATAACATTGGTAAACAGCAAAATAATAACTAAAAAAGTGAGTTTATTATTTTGCTCGTTTTTACCAGAACAATGGATATATATCGATAGACGTCATCTTATAATTTTCTTGACATAGGCAGGTACCTAGTTAGTTTATAGGCCTGAGTATGACTTATATGTTGCTATTAACTATTTATCCCGGAAACACCCTGTTATATGGGCACTTTATTTCGGAAAAATACTTTAAAACAGGCGTGGCGGACAAGCCGCGCGTCGAAAAGGGATTTAACAGAATCTTTTCATGCATTTAAAGTGGTTTTTATTTTATAAATTAGTACCTATATCGAATATAGTATAGTATAAATATAGTCTGCGACAGTACCTACGTATGTAAGTATAATACAGTACCCATTACTATTACTTGTACTTACATCAAAAGAAAGTAACATGGTCGGTGTAAAACTCACGTCCAACGATTGCATTTTGTGAATGTTATACAAAACCCTAATCTCGCTCAGGTAAACGCGTTCATGACCCGAGCTCGACGACCTAACAGCAACCGTGTATTTATTTACAAGAGCGAAGATTCCAAAAATTAAGAACAGGAATTGGGAATGTAGGCTACAAATCTTAAAATAATTTATGTACAAAGATACAAAAAATTTAAATTTAGTTCGTTAGATTAGTTTTTAAAAGAATACCGTGATCAAGAATTTGTCGTAAAAACTTGAACTGGTAGGTATTAATTATTTAGACAGGCGAAATACAAAGCTCATAGTAAAGGTCGAATATTCAAACATCTTTTTCGATTATATTATGTTGTTCTAAATTCACTGCTGATTTAAAATGATTGATGAACGATTGACGAACGCTAAAGCTAAAAAACCATTAAAACTACCCATGTTACATATTCGTGCAACTAGTTTGGGAAGCGTTGGGCGAACTGGAATGTGCACCACTGCACCAGCTGCTTACATTTCGCCTCGTGGTTACCCTGAATATTTTCGCGACGGGTACCTATATCACAACTTACAGGGACGGCGTAAGACGACTGAAAATGCGAATTATTTATGTAAATTGAAGAATCTTATGAGTTATGCGTTTTTATCAGTAGCCATCTTTTTAATTATCGTTTTTTTTTATGATTTCACCAAACTTACCGACTCAGCGCGCGAAGACTATACGAAAAAATGTTCTTAGGATTTAGGAATAAAGAAAATCGCCAATTATATACACCAAAATTTAATACATTAATTAACTGAATAATAAATAAAATCCTAAAATGCCTGTTAAATGACTAATAAGACGAATAATGACGGCAATGCCTCATTTTGTAACAATTGAAAGCGGGTCAAATTGAAAATCTGAATCATCGATGGGTTAACTGTACAATAAACAACACGACATATTTTATTGTGTCTTAGAATTAGTAAGAAGAACTACGTAGATACATTTAATACGAGTACAAAGGTTTAACTTATTGTATGGGATAAATCATTGACTTAAATCGGATCCAGATTTTTTATATTGCCAGTAGCAGGTGCCTTTTACCTGGCAGGTGGTGAGATGCTCCTCCCTGTAAAAAATAACAATGTTGAATCCCTGTTTCACATGCTGCTTTAATCACGGAGTATTCAATGTCCCAGTTTCATATTCCCTCTTCCGATTTTGTATAATGTGATATTTTCTTTGGAATACACTATAAATTTATTTTTAACGAGTCGAGGAGCCTCTAAGTTAGCTAGAACTATGCTGTATGGTATGGATTTTGGCACAGGACTGTGATTTATCTCGTGTGAGCTTAAAATAATCTGGATAAACAGCTGCAGCAGCTGCAGTCATGCATCACTTAAGTTTTGAAATTATAATATGCAAATGTTATAAAGCAACAACTGTTAAGCGCAACGTGGGACGTTCTCCTACAAGGCGGACAGACGACTTTGTAAAGGTCGCAGGAACCCGCTGGATGCAGGCCGCTTCTGACAGGTTGGTCAGGAAATCTTTGGGGGAGGCCTATGTTCAGCAGTGGACTTTTAAAGACTGAAGAAGAAGAAGAAGAAGAAATGTTATATTGTTATTTAACCGCTTAAGACCGAAACAAAATTATGTTGATATTGGCAAGCTCCAAAGAGTTCTAAGATTTTATAGAGCGATTGGGAAAATTTACATACAAAAATTTTGAGCCAGTTCGTAACGTGTAAATTGGCATATTTCCTTCCAAAATATTTTTTTCTTTACAAAATTTAAGCATACCGAGACGTCTTGTTACACGGACATGTCAGATAAGACAGCGACTTATTACCAATTGGTAATAACTTTTGGACGAAAAATTTGGTCCTGATGTCCGGTCTATAATTATATTGTTTAATGTCTTTGGTAAGCTCAAATGAAACAATAGTAATCTTCCATATTTAACAATTTAAATTTAAAATGAATAATTGTGTTTAGTTATTTTTGTAGCATTTATTTCTTATTATTCATAAATAGGTGTATAATTAGTTGGCAGTATTTTAAACTCAGAACTCTGAACAATCCTGCAGCCGGTTCTGCAAACGGAGAGCTATTTCTGAAATCAAGCCCCAACTACATGTGCTTTCAAATTCTCTAGGCACATGTTATTATGCATTGCATTGCACATATACATCTTTGAAGCTATGAGATGGAGACATTTTTTCTAATCAAATATTATTTATGAAATAATAGTAGCGAAAAGTAGATTCTTAGCTTAGATTAAATAAATATTATGTTACCTAGACACCAACTAAATTAGAAGGAAGTTAAATATTTGAAAAAAAATAATGGCTGTTACCTGCACACTTTTACTTAGGGATGCCACCTTTTTTGTTCAAATAAAGTACATTAGTTATTTACAGGTAGAAAAAAAAGTACCTGGTGTCAAAATAAAGTACGATTTTTTTACTTTATTATTTTGCTCAAAAACGTATTTTTCATTACTTTCGCTATGTATTTGCTATTCATCACAAAATAATATAAAGCGTGTAAAAAGGCAGGAATTGACAATAACAAAATTAATTTAAGGTATACAAGTTTTAAAAATTATCATCATTCCTAAAAAAATAAAACCGACTTCAAAACCACTACAAACCAAAAAATAATTTAACTTTATAAGTATTCACTTAGTATATACGTATATTTGGAGTCCGTGCCTAATTTAAATTGAACATTGTTTTCGTATATTTGTTCGTGTATTTCCTTAGCTTAGCTGGCGATTTAGATTAGGCATCGACTGCAAAATATATACGTATATACTAAGCAAATACAAATTTAAATATTTTTTTTTTTTCTTTGTAGTGGTTTTCAAGTCTATTTTATTTGTTATTACAACGTTTTTATTTATTGCTTTTTGTAAGTTAATTATGAAATGGTGTAAACAATACATCATCGACATGCGATTGCAGCATTCGCAGGTCATCTGCTGTTAGTCATTGAAGAGTTCCATTGCCTATCTCCGAAGATCATCAGCTGATCTTAATAAATTATATACTAAAACCTTCCCCAAAAAATATACATTTGACTAACAAAAACCCCATCCAAATCGGATCAGTAGTTTTTGAGAAACTCGCGGCCATACAAACTTACATACAAACTTACATACATACATACATACAAACGGATCGAATACAGAATCTCCTTTTTTGAAGTCTGTTAAAAAGTACTTGCTGCCATTTGTTATCATTACTTGTTACCTATTTACGAAAAATTTCTCATGACTACATTTTATTACACTTATGTTATATTATGTAAAACGAATAGTACCTTGAATACCTTTGGAATCAAATCGAGCTAAATAAAGTTTTTTCGCGTACTTTATTGTTCTCATAAAGTATAGAGTACAATTACCCGAAATAACGAACAATACTTTATCATAAAGTGCGGGTGGTAGGGTCATTCGGGGCAACAGCACGCAGTGGGTAAAAGTTCGCATGGTCAATATCTCGGAACCTATTGAGGGGGCTCAGACACTTTTTCGGCTAGATCAGGGGCGCGTCAGCGACGATGTCAGAGCCACAAGCTATTTTACCAAGTCTCACTTGTTTAGCGAAAAACGGCGATCAACGTGATTTTGTTGATTAGTTACCAATATTTTGTGCTGGGAAAAAAGTGTATGGCTAGATGGTGCATCAGTTTACAAAAGTCCGTTAATTATGTTGAGTTTACATGATTATTATAGTATTTATTTTAGATATTAATTCTGTCCTAAAAAATAATTGCGTCTCAACTAACATGTGATTGTTTAAAATATTCCCTGTTTGAGTAAGAGTACGAGGTTAAAAGTACGCACCCTGTTATAACTTCATTACAATGATCGCACGGTTTTTTCTTCTTTAAGATGCAATTAAGCCGAATATTATTTGTAAAGATTTTTAGACCTTATACAAAAAAAAAATATTCTCACTAAACACTCTGCGTAGTTTTACCCATATAACGGGTCAATAGTACGAATTTCTCCCGATGCACTTAAACATGTATTGCAAAAAAACCAATGAAGCAATGTAAGAAAACTCATTAAATAATGAAAGTAGAATAAATTTGCTTTACATAGAGTGTTAAAACGTTTTTCAAGACACTATATTTTTGACTGTGTAGACGATAGAAAAAAAAGTGCGTACTTTTAGGCCGAATGACCCTACTTATATTATCCCAAGGAAATAGGAAGATAATTAAGATAATTAAGCACTGAAGATGTGTAACCTCGGACACATTAAGAACATTTTAGGAGGCTTAATATATCAGCTACTATGTATGTACTTTGTAGGTATAATAGCGATAGCATTACAACATGTACTTACTTAGTAATTTACATTTTTTATGAGAAGCAATCACAGTATTCTGAGAAGCTACATCGGATGTTGTTATAGTTTAAGCATGGGAACACCTATCAAGGTGACCCCCGCACTCGCTACAAGCCTTCTACTGTCTTTATATAGAAATTACTAGTGGTAGGTCTCTCGTATGCAAGGGGCTGTCTGGGTAAGTATCACCGCAATGTCTATTTCTACCGCCAAGTAGCAGTGTGCAAGCACTGTTGTGTTTCGGTTTGAAGGACATTGTAGCCAGCGTAATTACTGGGTATTATGAGACGTAACATCTTATGTCTCAGGGTGACGAGTGCAGTGGAGTGCAGTGCCACGCAGTACTTTGTAATTCAGAGGTCTGTGCGGCTTTGCTACTGTTTATGAGCAGTCGTATCGCTTATCATCCGGCGAGCGGCATGCTTGTCTCGTCATTGAACAACAATTTAAAAAAATAGTTTGTACCGCATTAGCTTTAGCATGCGACTGCGCTTTCTTTAAAGACGTTTCTTAGGATCAAAGTACCACTGTGAACTATTCACGGGATAAATTTGATAGCTACCTAGTGCCTACATATGCTTTATTTATGCGTTAGACTCTTACAAACTTTCCCGTGTGTTACATCAAACTCAAGCAAAATGCCGTATTTATGTGCCCAAAGAAATCCCCTTGCATTGTACTTTCAAACTTCAAATCATAAATCACAATGCCTTCGAAGATCAACTTAGACTCTACTAAGTAAGTACCTTTATTGCAATTGCAACAAGTAGTTAATCTATCTACTGATAAAATATTATATCAGCGACCTAGATTTCGGTTGGTTAATATATGTAAACATACTTTCATCTTATCTCGAACGTCTCGTAAGAGACATCAGTAAATACGTTAGATAGGCCAGGTATGTCCCACACCCTATGTTTACCAGACTATCATCCATTCACAAATAAGATATTATGTATCTTATGAACAGTCAATAGTTAACATCTATCATTCACTCCTTGAGCATTGAGGTTCAATAATAAACATCGTTCTATAGAAAATATTACTTTTGGAGATACCCAGTTTTGTTCTCTCCTTGCACAACTTCATGAAAAAACCACGGTTACAGAAGATAGAAGAAAATGTAGCTGTGTGGAAATATGGCTTAGTAATTAATAATGCGATAGTATGTAGCGATGTTTGAATATCCGGGCTCAGCCTGTGTATATCTATACTAATATTATAAAGCTGAAGAGTTTGTTTGTTTGAACGTGCTAATCTCAGGAACTACTGGACCGATTTTGAAAATTCTTTCACTAATAGGAAGCTACATTACTCCTGGGTGCTATAGGCTACTTTTTATCCCGGAAAAACTTTACCACGCGGGCGGAGCCGCGCGCAATGCTAGTCCGATTATAAAGAGGCTGTCATAATTGTGTTAACTGGCGAGGGATAATTATCTCTAGTCAGTCAGTCACTTTATCTGCACCCCACTCTGCTTAACAATCAATCAATTAGCCTGTCGCCGTCCACTGCTGAACGTAGGCCTCCCCAATTGAGAGCCAACCACCTTTCCGTACCTGTATAAAAAAGAAACATAGAAAATGCTGAACGAATTTTGATACAATTCAGCACACAGATAAACCTTATCCAGTTGATGGTATGATTAGGTGATACGGGATTATTTAAAAAGAAGGCCTAGAACGTGAAATGATTTTTCCGTTTCTAAAATTGGCATACACTTTTTGGCTCTAAAAGAACCTCCACAGGGTTGTGTTGCTATTGCTGCTAAAATAAGAATAATCCTGACATTAAGTCTTATTTTTTTCCGGTACCTGGAATATCTTCCGACTACTTATATACGGAAGGGGCAAGATGATACACAGAGGGTTCAATTAAGTATTCTATTAGTAGAGAATCCAAAGTATCTTATTTTGCCAATCAAATAAAATGGTACAAAGTGCATCTTCGAGAATTATAAATTACAGCAATAGGTAGTTTAATAGAATAGATTTTTTAAATTCTCCGCGAGGGGGTCAGATACCCCCTTAGCCCGCCCTTGATTATGCTCATGATTAGTCATAATTTCCCATGTGAAGGCAACTTAGGCACGGTTTGAAATAAGATTAAGTATACTAGACGTATGTACACTCACTGTCAATTGATCAAGAAATTGCCATTGTCTGCCTTTTTTTTAAACAACATGATAAATGACTAATGAAAGTGTGTTAATTGTGAAAGAAATTGGATCTGTCAATGAATCACTAAGCGTACTGCCTGATTCACACGTAGGTACATGAATTTACTCGATAAACATTTTTTTTGCATAACACTGGCGTAAAAAGCATCTTTGCGTCTAGTATTTGATTTTATTCGCAGAAAAAACCTTTTATACGATAATTCTATTTAATTACATTACTATGATACATAGTATCCAAACTAAAACAATGTTTTTAAACAGAACTATGTATATGGTAAACTGTAAAGCATTATATTAACCAGTATTCAGTAGTAGTAGTTATAAATAAATGAATAAATAAGTAAGTGTCCATATAAAAAAATTCCTTATATGGCGTCATTAAAATACCTACAGCACAGAACCCAGTCAGGTAAACATAATAAGAGATGACAATGACTTGATATCAGAAAACTATTAAAATAAACATTAGAAATGCTTACTCATACGAAAGAGTTTGGCGGTGTTTTTGTCGTTCAAAGAGAGGCAATTTGGCCCACATTACCGTTAAGGTGATGTTTACAAGACCTCATTGAGACTTGAGAGTACACTATTGACTTACTTTCAAGCGTGTTATTAGAACGTAGGTAATGAACAGTCAGCCACTTACGAAACTGAAAAAAATCATAACTACTAATCGGCTATACTCTTTTGTGTTTTTACCAAATTATTTTTTCTCTTCGCAAAAATAAAATAAATGGGAATATATTACTTCATACAAGGAAAGAAAAAAGTTTCAATGAATCTAACGCGAATAAGGAATTTGAAATTTTGAATTTGTTTAGTTACTTTTGTGGCTGACGGTACATACATTATTTTTACATATCAACTACACCGTGGATTCCTATATCATATTTTAGGGCTTTATATCATATATTACTCTACTTTTTATTTACTTATTTATTTTATTGTACAGAGACTATAGAACTGTGTAATAGATAGATCTGAACAAAATATTATTTTGGAAGAAAAATATTAATTAAATATATTTTATTTTTTATTCTTGAATGGAGAATAGCTAAATAACTAGATCGGAAAAACATTTTTTTAGGTAAATAGCTATCCCTTGCGCCATATTAAAGAGGCCAGCGCCACCTATATAAAAAAATCTTACGGGAGCAAATTACAGGGATAAGAAGTGGCCTTTATGCAAATAAGACCTAAGAGTATGGTCTAATTCTAAGCCAAATTTCATTCAAAATCGTTCAGGAAAACATTCAATAATTGTCAAAAACTTGCGCATTTATAATCACTACATCACTGCGATGAGATAAGATTATCCACGTTACCTTTATGATGACGTTACTTTTCTTAATATTTTCATCATTCCTATTTCCTATCATTCACTGGCACAGAGTAATGAATACAGGATATGATTTATCATTTTGCTTGCCACATTACACAGTTATTATTATTTTGGTACCTAAAGTAGCAACGCACTTAAGTAGGTACTAGCTAAAGTTGGCAGGTACTTCCGTTAAGTAAATAAATGCACATGTTGTATCTTGATAATTGATTACAATAATTGTAATCAAAGTGTAACAAATCATTTCTATAGGTATATGTTTCGATTACGCTAACATCAACCATTCAAAAAATGCGTAAGTCTTGCCAGTTGTAAAAAATAATAGCATCGTTCTATATAACTTACATCGATCCCAATTTCTATGAATGTAATATAGAGATAGCAAAATTTACAAATATCCTTTACTTTCGTTTACTTTCTTGGAAAAACGGTTTTGCTTAAATTAACCTGATATGAGTCACAAGTCACACCGGTGAATGAACGGTTTATGCTTTGTTACATACGTGTACACTACTTTGGACAGGTAGACCAAAAATACATTTAGGATAGGTAACAATTTTTGTGCTTAGAGCCACTGCAGCATACTCCATATTATTAGTGCTACAAGGCAATCGACAACAATGTCGCTTTGCGGAAACTAACAGCGATGTATCTTTCTATAGCCAATTTCTAAAAACTATCTCAACCGCTACCGTCGGGTCCTAGCGAAAATGGACCACAACACATTTTGTTTGACATGCTTATAAATGAGTATTTCGATTGCTTTATCCTTACTATTACCAGGTATTTAGCGGTTGGGATAGGTTATTGTAATCGACCTTATGTAATTTGAAAAATATCTATTAAGTTTGTTACATGATTATTTCACAGTTTCTTAACAGCACCCAAATTAGGCTCATAGGTAATATGCTCTAAACTGTTAAGAATTGCCAACACGCTATGATGCATTAATCATATTTTGAATTTGGAACAGGGGACGCTGTATCACGGCTGTATCGTTGCGGCGCGGCTGCAAAATCCATAAGTGCCAGTGCCAAAAGTATCCCATGTATTTGACTTTACAATATTTTCATTTGCTTATTTACTTAGGTATCCATTTTATACAGAGGAAGGGAAAATAAAAAGTAAACAATAATATAGATACTTGAAAACATTAAACTTCACCCTTTTCAATTATGTCTATCGTATATACTTACGTTTTCTACAGAAACTTCAGATAATTTAAACTTGTGTTAGGTTTGAATTTCATGATTATTGTGTACTTAAGCCAGGTTAAAGTCAAGGGGATGTATGTTTACTATAAACCTCTTGGTCAAATATTGCGTAAAGTATTTGCTATTTGTATGACGATACATTGACATACGAGAGGTTAATTGACATACGTGTCAGGTGACCTCAGCGATAGTAATGTAAGTAGTAGTTGTTTAGAGCCACTACGACGTTGGGGTTGAGTACTAGGCTCTAACTGATGCCTCAAGCATTTTTTAAGACAAAGAAATTGTATGGGAATCTTCAACATTTCAAAACACTGGCCACTAAATTAAAAAATGATAAGAAAATATAAAAATACATTGGCCAGTGTTACACAATCTTTGTATGAGAACATTTACGACTTGTTTTTTTAAATATAAAACGAATTTGAAAGGTGCAGTAAAAGGTTATAAGATGATTTTAGTGAGTAACGGAACCATGGTTTTGGGGGTCATTGATCTTTTCTGAACAGTTGTCCTGCCCAATGTCGGTCGGAAGGAACCGTTACCGACCTACTGTCAAGATGTAGCTATGTGAAAGTGATAATTATAAATGAATGTACTATTCTCCTAATTAAGTTGAGGAGATACTAACTAAAAATAGACACATTAACGGATTTCTACTTTGTACTTTTCATAAAAAAATATTAAAGTACACGAATACTTGTAATTACTCACAAGATCATCAAACTCGGATTAAGTGAATTTAAAAACATCTTAACATTCCGTTGAAATCACAAACATACATGTTAAATATTTTTAAATCACACAATAAAGCGCATTCGTAATTCTTGGCGCGCATTTACACTGCTCATAAGGCACGTGTTGGGTTCGTGCTTGGCAGCATTGTCTTTTTATTATCCAGTTTTTCCGTCCAGTATCGATTGTGATTCCAGATATGGTGCAAAAAGTTTTTATTCCTACATATATTGTTCCAGTCTGATACAGGCTGTCTGAACATTATATTCAAGAATTGGGTGAGATGGACGTAAGTTGTTTATGGTTTTTTCACCCAGTTGGGTAGTGATCCTTGATGACCCAGAGTCCCAGATGTACGTTTCCACATAGGAATCCTCTTAGAAATACAAGGAGTGCCCGTATTAGCTTTTTAAATATTTGGTATTTCATCCAAAATTGTGAAGAAGCAAAAATTTTGGTATTATACGAGTACCTAAATAAAAACCAAAGAAACAATGTAAATGAAAACCAGGAAATACATGTAAATGCGAATATTCTCCGTGGATGTATTTTTTTCACTATTCATAGTGGATGTGGAATTTGACCTGTGCAATATTGAAAAACACTGCCACGAGCATTTTCATCTAGCTTCGCTATAGTATTTTATTTTTTTTGACGTGGGCGGCCGGCTTACGCTGGGCCTTTGTGGAATAAATTAAATTGGACGGAAACTATATATTGATTTTTTTACGCTGCTAAAACGTGATATGGCAAGGTATTAAACTGAATCGCTACCACTACGTATTTTTATATTCCTCTCTTCCTGTTGCTGTAACCTACTTCTTAGGTCTTACTACTAATGTTCTTTTTTAAAATTTCTAATTTCATGTTTGTTCTGTAAATACCAATGTCTTATTCCTCTAGAGATGTCCGCAATTCGAGAAAATACGGCGCGCTGCTACCGTGAAGTGACGACTAAATACTATTACATCATAAATCATAACAATCTTGTTGTATTTGAAAAAGAAGTAATATAATGACCACCATGGGCCCGATCTAGGTATTTGCTGGTCCGGTTAAAAATAATGTTCGCTGCACTTTACATTAAAAGAAATACCTTTTGGTTGATTCCAAAGAAAATACCTTAAACATATTATTCAATGCAATAAAAAAAAAAAAAAATTAAAAGGCTGCTAATGATGGTAACTTTTTTCTCTTCTATGGATAAAATTGAGGACGTAGTGCAACCACCCGCGGTGCCCTCAATTTTGCCGCTCTGACCACCTGCTGTATAGATTGTGGACAAAATAGACCATCGCAATCTTCTGCATAAGAACTACTCCAACAAAAACGAAAGTCTACTTGAAAACAAAAGATATCTCTAAAAAAAATTGCAAATATCAGCGCCGAAGTATACGGTACCGTTGCAAAATGCAAACAAGAATGCACTAACCTTTATGTACACATTGTTCAGGATTCATAACGCTGCTCTTGTAAAAGAGTGCAATGACTTCCATTCTTGGCCGACGGCTAATTTTTTTTATACATGGTCCCCATCTCCCAGGTCAAGTAACACATACATGCATTTTCACTTGGCTGCCCTCAAGTCAGTCACCTTGTGTCCTTTGCCTAATATCAATCTTTAATATTAGAAAAAGCTATGACACTGGGACTAAATTCGGTCCGGTTAGGCAAAAATTATGTGCAGTAAAAATAAAAAGCATATCGATTAAATAATTATACTTTAACGAAGATGTCCAGAAGGTATCGAGGTATACGAGAGAAATACTATCTAGCACAGGTGGAATAAAAAACATTACAATTACCTACGAAACAACTTAAAAATTACAGTCACAACGACACACAATGTCCTTCATTGAAAAATAAAATAAACTTCTATTTAAAGAATATCTAGCCGTCAATTTCCAAGTTTGTTCATTATAAACATGTAAATCCTTTACTACCACACCATGCAGGCAGTGATTCAGAATTATGATGGGGGATTTTTTTAAATAGACCTGGGAATGCGGCGGTTTTGGAAAGACATCTGTATTTGCCCTCACTACATACGCCTCTGTCTTTATGCAACCTCCCTATTTATCGCAAACCGCTACCCTAAAGCTATGCAAAAATGTTTACTTTATATTTCTGACAGCTAAGGGATGTGTCAACATCATTATTGTGCGATAGAATTTAATAAACACGGACATTTTCAGAAAATTATGCAAATATGAAATTGTGCTTTTGTTTATTTTAAAGGCGGGAACATTCAGGAGAATAAGTTTTGGCACAGAATTTAACATAGGTCGTTTGTACGGTGTGTTATTTAATTTAAGCGAAAATTATAATGAGAATGAACAATGGTATTATACCTATATCGAAAGGGCATAACAATTTATTTCAATGTTGGCTTTGTCGCTGTACAGAAACCCCACAAAAATTTCTTTAGATTGGACCGCAAGAGACGCAATCTTTTTTTTTCATAAGCTGCAACCGCTGGTCCAGTTAAATTGCTAGAGGCCGTACAAAACCCTTCCTAATAAAAAGCACATTTTAATAATCGATAGATTTTTTAAACAATAAATCTATTTAAAATAATATATCGCAGTTCTTGTAGGAGTTCATATGCTCTGTGATTTCCTTGCGCTGCGAAGCTGAGTAATCACACCTTCCCAATGAAAAAATAGGTGTTATTCAAAATCATACACTACCTTCTACCGTGCTATCGTGATCGGCAAGATCTAAGTTCGTCATCAATTTGCAAACCCTTAATGCTCCTGTAGTGGATGATAGCCTAGTTGGGAATCGAACGGTCTGCCGAGACAATTTCCGGAGGTTCAAAACTCAAGGAACACACCTCTGACTTTTCGAAGTTACGTGTGTATTGTTTATTAATTATCATTCGCTTTAATGGTGAAGGAAAACAACGTGAGGAAACTTACATACCAGAGAATTCTCCATAAGAATCTCGGGGTATGTGAAGTCTGGCAACCCGCACTAGGTCAGCGTGGTGGACTTAAGGCCTAAACCCTCTCAGTGGTAGAGGAGGCCCGTGCTCAGCAGTGGGCAGTACAGGGTTGATTGCGATGCTCTTTTAATAGCTTAGAACCTTGTTCGCTTTGCTGAAATTGACACTGTGTGATCAATTGCAAGTGTTTAGTGAATAAATTAGACGTCATATAAAATAACCGTTTAGTGCGTCATTTCACTCTTAGTACCTACATACATTTGATATGATGGGAACCTTAAATAAGTGTCCTAGGCGTATAAGAAGTTGTAAAGCCACCGATTCCATCACATTAATGTTATTTTCGCCACGGATGCTGACATCCACAAACAAACATGTCGTAATATTATGTTATGTGCATAATGGGAGCATTTCCTATGTTTTGCATTATGTAACGGCCGACGCAGCTTTACTCTGTTTATCTATAATTCTGATTG
Source organism: Sphinx pinastri (assembly GCA_947568825.1). Classification (NCBI taxonomy): domain Eukaryota; kingdom Metazoa; phylum Arthropoda; class Insecta; order Lepidoptera; family Sphingidae; genus Sphinx; species Sphinx pinastri. The sequence goes on from OX387617.1 coordinate 4,209,798, forward strand.
ATCTATGTAATAAGAGACTATCGATGTTGTTTATATTGCATTTGGGCCACCTTGTACTGTAATACGAGTTCACATTTTTACGAGATATCGAGGCCGGCAAGGTGTTTGCGAGATTGCAACTTGCAATCTTTGTTGACAAGTAGATATTGCGTTGTTTTGAGGTTTTGATGATTAACAAAATTTATTGTTGTTTAATGTTTGTACTACGTGATAGAAATGCGCAGGTAATTAGTACTAGGACGTTTTTGAGGACATTGAGGTAGGTTATGATAAACTCTAAGTAGACATAATGTATTGAACTATCAATACTTGAGATGTAATTCAAACTTGAGATTGATTTATTAATACCGCCCTAAATTTTAAGTAGTTCCAAGGTCTGTGAAGAAAAAATGCACCAGTCAAGAATGACAGCGAGATGTTTTCTTGGTAAAATAGGTTCCCGTTTTTCCTCTTTTTATTTATTTATTTCTTTGGACCAAAAAAATCAGCTTACAATAAATTACATTGTAAGATAAATTTTTGATAACTACGTTAACATTTTTGATGTATCGTATTTGATTGAATCTTAGCTTTTGCATTCGGGATTAGGAGCTAATGGAGTCTCATTTTTCGTCTCTATATTATGTTCTTATCCAACATAGGTACTACCATTTCTTCTAGACGACTCGTTCTAAAATAACTCACAGTTACTCGTACCTGCTTAATGTCGCCAGTTAATGGCAGCCGGAATCGGCCCAGATATTTGTGACGTGCTAATTTCAGAATTAAACTAAGTTTTGCACGCTACCCTATTTGCGTATATCAGAATACAAATAAAAGGTTGCATTAGTTTGTCCCGACATCGCATTCAGGGTTTAGCTTGTATGGTCTGACTCGAGATGATACACCCTAACGTCGAGTCCTAGGTTCATGCCCAGGATACGCAACGATCAGTCGTTGTTTATCTAATAAGGTAGATTAGCATGATTCTGCCCACAATCGAATTATGCAATGTTTCGTTATCCGCCATATTTCGTTTGCACTACACTAACAGTCAAATGCAGGGTAGAGTCGTCAGGTTAAAATATTTGCACAAAAAATGTTGACTGCGATTTTTAAACTAACAAAATAGGTATATCATACACCTTGCTTGTGGCAATATGTGAGTACTCATTGCAATGTTGGCTTACCACACGAATAGAAACGCTGGCTTTTTTTTTCTACAATTGGTCTTTCTTTTCAAATTTAGAATGCATTAAACGATTCCTTGTTTCAAGGCAACGTCCGTAGGTTGTGATACCCTTTATTAAAGTTTGATCTTCATATCAGGTCACTGAAAATTATGTGTTCTGGACTTGAATACCTATAAATATGCTCTTGGGATGTAAATTTGTATTTGCGGTAGCTTTTGGCATCATGGGACGGAAATTAGTGAAACGTGGGTGAGCTGGAACGATGATGAAGGCAGGATTCCCCATCGAAATCCTGGATTGGATTTTAATTCCGCCTGCTTGCGAAATAAGAAATCCACAAGTCAATAGAGATTGGGGTACGGAACTGGTAGATTTTTTAATTAATAATTATAATAACTATCTCGCAATCGATTACAAAAAATACTCAATGATTGTTTAAAAGAAACAAAAAAAAACAACGGGTTGCACTCCGGGAGTGCCGGCAGAAGTGAAAACTTGAACATTAACGTTGTACATTTTTAAATATTTTGGAATGGTTAGGGAATAATTTCGCACGAATTGTTCTATTTATCAGTATAAAATTACTAGCATTTATGTGGTTAAATACAATATTTATTTATTGCGCTATCGGGTTTTTTAATACATCAATGGCTATCGTACACAAAAATGAGAATTTATATTTCACTATTTCTCCACGCCGGCGGTCTACTCTCCGTTCGTCTTACGAATTTTCGATCAGGTCACGTGTCCTGACGCGAGTTTAACATTTTATACCCATCCCAAGAAAAGTGCTCAACGCCGCTAAAGAAGTTTTTACTTCAAAAAACCTTTATTTGGCCATTGTCGCGGGACCAGATGGCAGTGAGTACCTACGGTACAAAGACATAAATAAGTAAGTAATGAACAACGGGCTGATGATGACGATGAACAAATTTGGTGAATAAAAACTATATATTTTCTAGAGACCATTCCGCCCTTACACCCACCATTGCATGCAAACCAGGATCACGCATTTTATAACACCGGGCGGTGAAGAACGAGAAGATAGGGAGCTATGCTGGTGGTAGGTTGTATGTGCTGTGTTTTGACTCAAATCATAACACAGCTTATGCTGAGTTGGTCACCTAATTGTCGCGGCGTGGACTTGGGGTTGACGTGTTTTATATTTAAGTGCTTACTGTTATTATTTTGTGTTTTTCTTTGCTCACTGCTGCGACAATAAATGTTTTTCTTTCTTTCTTTCTTCTTTCCATGTATTTTGTATCCGCCCGGATAGCGACCACCGTACATGAGGTGTTAAAACCCACCATAGTGGCCCACGTAAGTGAGCCGCAGTCCGGGATCAGCCTGTGTATATCCCGTTCAAACAGGCCGGCATTATTGCGTCGAGTGTCGACTGACTAGGAAAAATCATCGCTCGTCAGGCGCAGGTGCAGTGGGATTAAATTATCGTGCCCGTATACAAAAAAAGTTGGAAATATAAAAACTTACACTTACACACACACGCACACTCACGCCCGTTATCCCTGAAGGGGTAGGCAGAAGTGCAACTAGTGCACTCACTTTTCGCCATGCGTATTGCATGATGTGATAGGGGGCGAGCAAATCGCCATATCGGGCACAAATTCCAGACTCCGGGCTGATACTGAGTAGAAAAATCCAATATCACTATACTAACAAGTGGAAGTTTAAAAATAAATCCGATTTGGTCGTTTTTAAATTAAAATGCCTCTCTGCATACTAATAGACCATAACGATCTGTGCCCGAAGCATAGCCAAAAAGAACATAGACTCAGCGTCCACCAGAGAGACCACGTGACACTGATTTTCAACGAGAGTCAGTTATGCATGCATCTCGTGTGAAATTTTATTAATATGGAATTCACTTTCGACCTTATTTAAAGAGGATATTTCATTGAGTAATAAAAATAGTATAACGTACAGCGTGTTACAATACCGGATATTATAATCTGAAATATAGTACAATCATATCGCAAAATTATGTGTAGCAGCTATATTTAGTAACCTAAGGAAACAATAACATGTCCTATATACCACAGTGTAATTCCCATAATAATAATATATGTAATAATAATAATGTAATAATAATATACCAGTATGTGCCTCAACCAGTTCTCGAAAATGATCATGCAACGCTGTACTGGGATCGATCTATTATCACGGACAGGACTATTGTTGCCAATAAGCCTGATATTGTAATAGTAGATCGATTGGCGCGCCGGGCAATACTTGTTGACGTCACTATTCCGCATGACGATAACCTTGTTAAGGCCGAAAAGGACAAAATGTCTAAATATTTAGATTTGGCTCACGAGGTTACCGACATGTGGGAGGTAGACTCCACAATTATTGTTCCGATTGTCGTTTCTGCTCATGGGTTGATACCAAAGAGTCTCGACCAACACCTCCAGAGGCTCTCAATTGGTCGTTGGGCCAAGAGCCAGATGCAGAAAGCAGTACTTCTGGACACGGCACGCATTGTGAGGAGATTCCTCACTTTGAATCCCTGACCACCGGTGGCTTGGGTCTTGAGCCTCGCCATCGGAGGGTGATTCACTTTTTTATATTTTTATAATATGTATTAATGTTTTTTTTTTTTTAGTATGTATATAAAAATGTAAAAAAAGGAAAATTGAAAATAAAGAGAAATAATATATGTTGACATACTACATTGTAAATAATATTATTTTGCATAAATATATGTGCCTAAGCACATAAATTAAACATACCTATATAAATATTTGTATTGTATGTATTCTGTGTCAAAATTTGTTATGATGTCTGGTGACCAGTTTGTCGAAAACCCTAACATAATGTAACAAACATTGTTTTCCTTTTTGGTCCTTTAAATACATGTAACTTTCAGAATTTGTATTCATTTTAGCGATACGAGGATGTTTTCGCGACGTTGTCCGTTGCAGTTAGGTATCATGACTAATTAAATGAATGGGAAAGTGAGTTTATTCATTTTTGTTCGGTCAATTTTTTTGACGTTTTCGAAAATTATAGATGAGTCAGAGTACCTAGGGTAGATTCATCGACCCTGAATACAAAGTTCGTTATGTTTAAAAGCGAATTAGAATCACATTTTCTACAAAAAGTATGGAGAAAGTTTTTGTAATTTCTGACCTTAAAAGTACTGAAACCTCTACTGGTCCCATAGAGTCTCTTGATCCTTATAAACAACAAAAAAAGGTTTTGCATAAATTGCCTATTTTCTTGTTGTTGTTATTTTTTTCAAAATCTGTGATTGCAGATCTGTAAAATATACCGATATGAACAGTATTTTGTAGTAACATTTCAATACATTAAAATTGTTGAGTTACTTTTGTGTAGGTTTTCACAAAAACTTTTGTTACTTTGTTATTTATTGATATTTCAATATGATGAAGTCGTGAAAATTCACAATTAATTTTATGGTAATATTTAAATAGACACCTAGGTACTACATTTTACTTTCGTTGTAACAGATTATATACAGAGAGATCTCGTATAAATAATACACAACATAAACCGTACCATATTGTCATACATACATACTATCACGCCTCTGTCCCATACGGGTAGGCAGAGACTATGGATTACCACTTTGCTCGATTCTGGCACACTACTTTCGCTTACTCTACCTACATCAATCTTTTCATGTACTCCCGCCGGTTCAGGGTATCTCAGTAAAAAAATATTTAAAGAAGTCAAGTGTGCTTAGACAGTTTGAACTTTATTTTTATTCTCATACTAGGTGTTCCTCGCGGCTTCGCCCGCGTGAAGAGCCTTTCCTGCTACAAAAGTCTCTAAAACATAGTACGACGCCAGTGCCCATATACTTAATGAATCAGATTAAAAATATCCAATATTTCCCATGAGGGCAAAATGCTGCGATAAAAAGTATATGCTATATGTTAATCCAGGACATGACCTACCAGTGTGCCAAATTATATCCAACTCCATTTAGTGGTTTCTGCGTTTACTTTTATAAAACATCCAAACACTTTCACAACCTTTCGCATAATTCATAATATTAGTAAGAAGTAAGATTATAATTAGTTATTTAAAATTAATAATAAAAACACACACACACACACACACTCACGGCTTTTATCCCCGAAGGGGTAGGCAGAGGCGCAACTAGTTGCACCCACTTTTCGCCATTATTCCGTCCCATGATGTGATAGGGGGCGAGCCTATCGCCATATCGGGCACAAATTCCAGACTCCGGGCTGATACTGAACAGAAAAATCCAATATCGCTTTGCCCGACCCGGGGATCGAACCCGAGACCTCAGCATTGCAGTCGTACCGTAATACAACTACGCCACCGAGGCAGGCAGGCAATAATAAAAACATTTTATGTATTATTTATATATAATTTTGTAAACATACATACACACTCACGCCCTTATACCATAGGGGTAGGTAGAGACTATTGAGCGCCACAAGCTACGATCTTGACACACCTCTTTATCCTCTTCCACATTCATAGTTCTTTTCATAAATTTTCGTTGGCTAAGGATACTCCTGACCTGCTCTTTTCGGAGAAGATCATTTATTTGGTCAGAGAACGTTCTCTTCGGGCGTCCCCTTCCAGTCGTACCATCCACATTCGCTCGATAAATACCATTTGTGATCCGTCTTTCATCCATCCTCTCCACGTGCCCAAACCATCTAAGCATACTTCTTTCAATCTTAGTCACCACTCACCACATCAACCTTTAACTTACATCGATCTCTTATCATACTATTCCTCATGCGATCAGCAATGGTGACTCCACATATACTCCATAAGGAGCGCATTTCTACAGCATTTATTCGACTTTCATGCTTCTTTTGCCAAACCCAACATTCACTTCCATACATAAGTGTCGGCCACCATTGTGAATAGCCATTCTTGCCTTTTCAGACACCGCCTGGCTACTCACAATTGCACTAATTTTGTAAATTATTTATTTTATTTCATTAACAAAAACATTCGCCTTATTCGCGAATGCGAATGCGAGTGCAAATATAAAAAAAGAGGCAAATATTCGCGAATGCGAATGCGAATATTCGCACACCCCTAATGTATAACTTATCTAAACAACCGATATTTATGTGTTGTGTTTTTTCTGATGTGGGACTTGAATAGGATCGATTAAGTGTGTGGCTTACATCACGCCCTCATTTGCGTTTTAAGAAACCGTAATATGATGTTTACTACCACGTGTTGGACACTAACGGCATCTAAGAACGTAATTGGAACCTAAATGTACTATGAATGATTCACGCATTGTGGTAACGTAAACTCCATTCACCTGACTGTACTACAAACAAGTTTTCAAATTGCAATTTCAGAGGATACTGCACTCTCTGTATAGTTAATAGCGATGTATAAGCCGCAAAAGTAAATTTGTTGATGAAATGTATTTTTCTTTGGAACTGGGTCAATTATTTTGTAAACAATAGATTACAGGCAACAATTGAATAATTCCAGAATCGGTTAGATTATTCCTGTAATGAGCGCGCAATACGGTGCCGTGCTGTCTGCTCCAATGTTTTCAGAAAGGCAGGGTAGGCTTTGTAATGTTTTAAGAAACAATAAAGTTCACACAATCGTTTTTCACAGAACATTTGAACAACAAGTTGATATGAAACAGGCGATTAGTGGAAGTGTGTTTAGTTGAAGATGTTTGTTGACTTGATGTAGTTGTTTTTATGCCTAAGGACAAACAATAATTATTGAAAACACAAAAAAATGCATTAGAATGATATCTTCTCGATAAGTTTACTGGTGGTAGGTCTCTCACATGTAAGAGTCCGTCTGGGTGGGTACCACCGCAATGTCTATATCTACCGCCAAGCTGCAGTGTACATGTACTGTTGTGTTTCGGTTTGAAGGACATTGTAGCCAGTGTAACTACTGGACATAAAGAGACTTAACATCTTATGTGTCAGGATGACGAGCGCAGTGGAATGCCACACAGTACTTTGTAAGTCAGGGTGCTGGATGGTGTTGCTACTGTTTATGGGTGGTCGTATCGCTTACCATCAGGCGAACGGCATGCACGTCTCGTCATTCAATGCAATAAAAAAAATCCATCGCTAGAATATATCATTTTCATACATAACGTTAGTTTTAATGATTGTAGGAAAGCATTTTGCCTCTTGGCTAGGGCTCCTGGATTCGATACCCGGAATTCCAGATTTAGGAAACTCTTTTTGTTATAGCATAGGAATGGATCTCGTTGTCTACGTCAGTCATCGGGTTTTCTTCTTTTTCTTCTTCTTCAGCCTTTAGAAGTCCACTGCTGAACATAGGTCTCCCCCAAAGATTTCCATACTAACCTGTTAGAAGCGCCCTACATTCAGCGGGTTCCTGCGACCTTTACGAGGTCGTCTGTCCACCTAGTAGGAGGACGTCCAACGCTGCACTTGCTTGGTAATCGGTCGTGTAAAGCTAAATTCTTACTTCCATAGGGTCATTCTGGGCAACAGCACGCAGTGGGTAAAAGTTCGCATGGTCAATATCTCTAAACCTATTGAGGGGGCTCAGACACTTTTTCGGCTATATCAGGGGCGCGTCAGGGACGATGTCAGAGCCACAAGCTATTTTACCAAGCCTCACTTGTTTAGCGAAAAACGTTGATCAACGTGATTTTGTTGATTACTTACCAATATTTTGTGCTGAGAAAAAAGTGTATGGCTAGACGGTGCATCAGTGTACAAAAGTCCGTTAATTATGTTGAGTTTACATGATTATTAGAGTATTTATTTTAGTTATTAATTCGGTCCTAGAAAATAATTGCGTCTCAACTAACGTGTGATTGTTTAAAATATTGTATATTTGTGTAAGAGTACGAGGTTAAAAGTACGCACCCTGTTATAACTTCATTACAATGATCGCACAGTTTTTTCTTCTTTAAGATGCAATTAAGCCGAATATTATTTGTAAAGATTTTTAGACCTTATACAGAAAAAAATATTCTCATTAAACACTCTGCGAAGTTTTACCCACATAACGGGTCAATAGTACGAATTTCTCCCGATGCACTTAAACATGTATTGCAAAAAAACCAATGAAGTAATGTACAATAACTCATTAAATAATGAAAGTGGAATAAATTTGCTTTACATAGAGTGTTGAAACGTTTTTCAGGACACTATATTTTTGACTGTGTAGACGATAGAAAAAAAAGTGCGTACTTTTAGGCCGAATGACCCTATTCTTGAAAAACAAGTGTTTTTGCGAACCCACATTATTTATTTTATTGTAGTACAGGAAACAAACAGTAGAATATATACAAACAAATTAATACAAAGTAACTTAACACATAATACCAAAAAAGTTTCCAACATCTAAACCATCAACCGACATCTAACATTATGTCAGGTAAGGACAGATAGAAGACGATTATACATGTCTTACTGAGAGGAAGCGTATGCGGAAGCCTGCCTCCTACTTTTATATTTTTGTTCTATGCTGGCCTCATTCGGGCTGACACACCTTCGAAATTCTTACGGAGAATTCTCCGAAGTACGTTATTAAGTCCAACGATACTGGCATAGTGTAACACAACGCCCTTATTGTGTAACGTGTCTGCGACAATCATCACGTACGCTTGCTTGTATATTTAGAATGTTTTGGTGCAAAAATCACCTGACTGCATAAATATGAAAGAATTTCGTGACTAATAGGCTTATTAAGTACGCACTTATTTTTTAAAACGTTCATAAACAAGATGCTCTAATAAGTGCGCAGAATTGGGTTATTCAAATCCAAACTGGCACTTTGTTTTAAAGGTCTGGGTTATGTAATTTTTTCTAAAAGCTTTTACGAAGGCAAAATTCCTGAACTAAGAATCGGATCCAGAATCTAATGGCATCATGGCAAGTATACTGCAACGAGGCTGTGTGAGGGTAGTTAGTTTACATGAAGTAGTTGAAACACACGGCAAATTGATCCCACTGCATCTGATGATAAGTGGACTAGGGTCCAGATAAAGTTTGGTTGATGAGAGATGTTTATTCCACGCTTGTCGACACAATTTTATTAATGTTTTTTATTGCAATATACGGGTATTATATGCGTAAAAAAACACTAAGGTTTATAGTTAAGTTACATAATTTACAAATTCAAGTCACATTAACAAATGAGATAGGTTAGTCACATTTTTATCAAAGCTTATGCGCCTCATAAGCTTTGATATAAAAAATATTATTCTTGGGTACTCAAATAATTCTTTAGTTTAGCCTGTTTAAAATTGTCTCGGTCTGTTTGAGACTGCATATACACAGGCTGATCACGCAATACCTGGGCCACTATGGTATATTAGAATTTGTTTTTTTTACACAACAAACCTAAGCTATCTCTATCTTTATTTGTAATGCGCGCGGCTCCGCCCGCGTGGAAGAGTTTTCCGGGATAAAAAGTAGCCTATAGCACTCAGGAGTAATGTAGCTTTCTATTAGTGAAAGAATTTTCAAAATCGGTCCAGTAGTTCCTGAGATTAGCGCGTTCAAACAAACAAACAATCAAACAAACAAACTCTTCAGCTTTATATAATAGTGTAACGGAAGCCCGAAGGTTACGTCAAGTCACGGGATGGTAAAACACAGATGTGAGCGACAATCAACTTTATTGATGAGAAGAACAGTTTGTTATTAGTCGCGTCCCAAAAGCAGTCCCACGCAGTGGAAGCTGATCCGGAAGCACGATATTTTGGGTTATAACAAAAAACAGCAACTTCAAGGTAAAGTCCGGCGAGTGTCTCCGTTAGGAAAGCGCACGCTGAAGCTTTAAGGTGGAAGAGCCGTGAACTAAACTACTCCGAGTCTCCAGTCTAGTGTCTGTTATCTCACTGATGAAATGACATCGATGCCTTCTTATATTATCGCAGTGGAGTAAACCATAGCGCGATGCAATTCTATTGTGGCGCCATCTATTGGTAGCTTGGGATAAACTTGGCTATAAAACCAATAAAGGTGGCGCTGCTTGTTGTGTTTGTTACAGTCTCCCCCTCAGTTTCTGAAGGCGTCCCGACGAGGAAACTGAATAAGAGTTGTTTTCTTTTATTTGTTCTTCCGGGGGCGTCATCTCTGTCGTAGAGGATAAGAGACGACTTGCATATTCCACCGGGTGTTCGTCTTCACCCTCCCCCTAGACTAGAACAGCTTCTAAGGCGTAGCCACTTGCGTCTGTCTTAATGATAAACGGCTTTGCTTCGTCGGCTTGCTGCAGGATCGAAGCCGTAGTGAAACGTCGTGTAAGCTCATCATAAGCCTCTTGCTGTGTTTCTGTGTACTGTATCCAAGGTCCACTTGGAATTTTCACGTTGATTGACGACACACGTTCCGATCTTGTGACGTAATACCTTGGGCTTGGGGTTTTTGAATTGCCCCACGTTGGGCGCCAGTTTGTAACGGAAGCCCGAAGGTTACGTCAAGTCACGGGATGGTAAAACACAGATGTGAGCGACAATCAACTTTATTGATGAGAAGAACAGTTTGTTATTAGTCGCGTCCCAAAAGCAGTCCCACGCAGTGGAAGCTGATCCGGAAGCACGATATTTTGGGTTATAACAAAAAACGGCAACTTCAAGGTAAAGTCCGGCGAGTGTCTCCGTTAGGAAAGCGCACGCTGAAGCTTTAAGGTGGAAGAGCCGTGAACTAAACTACTCCGAGTCTCCAGTCTAGTGTCTGTTATCTCTCTGATGAAATGACATCGATGCCTTCTTATATTATCGCAGTGGAGTAAACCATAGCGCGATGCAATTCTATTGTGGCGCCATCTATTGGTAGCTTGGGATAAACTTGGCTATAAAACCAATAAAGGTGGCGCTGCTTGTTGTGTTTGTTACAATAGTATATAGAAGTATATAGATTCTTCTAGCGAAGTTCACGATGATAGTAAGTACTTTATATCTGCTGCTCCATCTCCTAGTTCTACAAAATGGTAAAGTGTGTTAGTAAGTTCATATAGTTGGTCTTCTCTGAAAGTATTGATATAATTTTGAAAATTTCACTAATATGTAGGCGGAGGCTACATTTAACACCAGGAATGACTTATCGGCCTAAGTATCGAGTAAAAGTTGCGCTAAATAACATAAAACATATTCAATTGATGACAAAAATATTGGAATTTGAAATACGTTTATGTTCTCATGTTACCCGATGTTACGAAGCTGATATCTTTAGTTTGCCGTTCCGTTTTAGGACAGCACGAGGCCGCCGCAATTAGCTCAAGGAGACAAACATGGCCTATTTATATGGGTCACTATTATTTTAGAATACTCTAGCGTTGATTGATATTAATCATGTAGCCTAAATTAGCGAAGTTGATAAAAACGTCCAAATAGGAAATTACTTTCTCATTTTTTCCCTTTATCTATTTTATTATACTACAGTCAAAAAAAATGGTAAATTCGTTTGTAGGGCGTTTTTAGGAATTATAGTTTGTTTGACTAAAAAAGTAATAGAATATCTGGTCATTTTGAAAGTTGGGAAAACTATGGCCTTATTATTTATACTCTACCAAATATTGCTTAGTCGTTCACTTAACTTTGTTGTCTCTATATTAATAAATATTTATCATAACTGGTAGATAATATACTTCTAGCATACACATTTAGGGATATTGGGTGTTTCTGCTCAGTATCAGCCCGAAGTTTGGATTCAGTGCCCGAAATGGGGATAGGCACACCCCTATCACATCATGGGATGGATCACGGAATACACAAGGCGAAAAGTGTGTTATGATTCGCTTTTCCCTTCGTGGATAAAGGGGAATTTGTGTGTGAGTAGGTATAAGGAAGAGAGTTCAAAGTTTCTGCAGAATAATATTTATTAATTTCCACAAAACACATTAACTTGTTCAATAAAACAAAATAAAAAATACAAATGGCAACAAACCACTCCTTTCAGAACATCTTTATGAATAAACCAACAGAGTTCACCAACATTTGCCTGGACTTACTTTCTAAATGGAAGAACTTTGAATATTTCACGCTAGTGTAGTGCATTCAACGAGACATTGTGATAAAGCATTCAGAGTAATCTAGATAAGTGCTTAACAAAAGTCCTAAAAATACGAACCCTATTATGTAATTCTAATAAGTTATTAGTGTTACATTAGGGTTTCGAATTTCGATCCATTCACCAAGACATGGTTTGCATGTGATCCGCATATAGGTATAGGTATTTGGGTGTTAGTAAGTGTATTTATTAGATAGTCTCTGCGTACTAATAATTGTACTTGTGTTTCAATGTTAATGCTTTTTTTTTATTTTATTTTTTATTGCATTGAATGACGAGACGAGCATGCCGTACGCCTGATGGTAAGCGATACGACCACCCATAAACAGTAGCAACACCATCCAGCACCTTGAATGACAAAGTACTGAGTGGCATTCCACTGCGCTCGTCATCCTGAGACATAAGATGTTAAGTCTCATTATGTTCAGTAGTTATACTGTAATGCAAAGTAACTAACTATACGGTTTAATGTATTTGATGTAATGTATCAATACGTGAAATATATCAAGCTAACATTTTTAACTGTTAGTCCATCAGAAACTCTCCTCATTGTTTAAAAAAATATGTGAAACTAATTCCAACCTGAGTACTTGCCTGTCCTGCACTATAATTTATGTTCATAGAATTTATTATACTGCTAGATATCTTTAGCAATGTTACTGAACTGCAGTATTTGCATTATTAATATTAGTAGGCGTTTGTTTTAGCAGATGCAGTATCGCCGTAAGTTGATTTTGCTATAATTTTTTGTTAGGCGTTTTAAGACGGAATCTGTTTAGAGGTCGTGAGATTGTCTCTTTTTCATGCAGATTACCTATAATAAAATTAAGACTATTTTATCAGAACTGATATAAAAGCGATGTATTTAAATATTTTTTTGATTCTCTTAATTTGTAGAAGCCGTTGCTGCTAAGTTTGATTTTGGGGCATTTTGTACGCTTCGATTATTTTGCCACTTGACATTTTTTTCGGTCTTACCGACAAGCTTAATTCTCAGCACTCAGCAGTAGGCACGTAAATTATTTTTAAAATTATTTGAAAGGTAATTGCAGTTTAATTCACTTTTGTAATGCCATTAAGTAAGTAATTAAGTTGTTTCGGTGTGTTGTACCTACCACCCATTATGATACAAGAAAATATTGAAATCATAACTATAATTATTTTTTAACAAGCTAGGCTTACCTGATGGCTGCCATAGCCTAGTTAGAACTTTGAGGTGGAACGGACTGGCGAGACGAATATCCAGGTTCAAACGCCAAGGGCACGCACTTCTGACTTTTCTAAAATATGTACGTATTATTTGTAAATGATCGAAACATCGTGAAGAAACCTGCATATCTGAGAAGGTCTCAATCCTCTCAATAGCAGAGGAGGCTCGCGCCCAGCAGTGGGACAGTATATAATACAGGGATGATATTATATTATTATAACCTTACCTGCTCAAGGCTTTAATGCTACATAGTAGTGGGTAATGTTGCAAAGTTCACTTACCATACCTAGTGGGGGACACTTTTTCCAGCCGTAGGACAAAGTGTCCCCTAGATATGAAAAAAATTTACCTTTCTAAAACAGGTACCAAAATACATAATATTTGACTTTATGTTAATTATAATCTGTCTGCATTCACTAAACCTTGCTTTTAATAACTCTACCTACTTATGTTCTCCGTCTAGTCTAGAAATAAAACGTAGGTAGGTACTTATCCCACAGAAAACATTCCACTTTTGATCATTAAATCAGCTTTTCTTGTTATACGCGTAATCCTAAAAATATACAAAAGGAGCCTGTTAGCGGTTACCCTTTGACCTTTTGATCCGTAATAATCAAAGGTAATAATGGATTAAGGATTAGAGATTTTTTTAGGAATCTGTTTTTGATATCCACATTAATAAAGCAAACGTTATTACTTATTTATTTATTTATTGTTAAGTCTACAATCAATCATACACTACAACATTAACTAAAATATACAAAGAGAATTCAAGGAACCTGCCCACGGTTTTGTTTCTTTTATTATAGCAGAAAATATTTGGCTGTATATTTTTAAACAAGGGAATAATAAGATTAATAAGTACCCTAAGGAAAAGGATCACGGTGACCTGATGTAGAATTTTTTACTTTCTGTATAACTGTGACTAATAACTAATACTATAATACGCCAGTAATATTATCTAAAAAAAATAATAACAAAGTTCTGCGTGGTAGGGAACTGCATTCGGCAACTTGAAATGTGTGATACTATATCTATCAAATTGGGACTATTTTTTGTTAACAGAATCAGATAAAGAATTTGAACCTACCCACACAAACTTTTGCATACGAGACCTATAAAATACCACGTGATATTTGGTTCCTAAAAATTACTGCAAAATTGCAATGGTGACCTCTATCCAAAACTCGCTCTCTATTCGAAAACTTCTTCAGCCCGTAACTGCAACTTTGTAGAGATATTCGAGCTAGCTGGCATAAGCAGATACTCATTCAGGTATTTTATTTTACTACATATACACTCACGCCTTTTATCCCCAAAGGGGTAGGCAGAGGTCAAACTAGTGCACCCACTTTTCGTCGGGCGTATTCCGTCCCATGATGTGTTAGGGGGCGAGCCTATCGCCATATGGGGCACAAATTTCAGACGGCCTCAGCATTGCAGTCGTAATACAACTACGCCACCGAGGCAGTGTTTTATTTTATTATATGCAATGTTATTAAAATTATTATTTTTTATATGGCCACAGCTATAGGCTCAGATTATATTTTAATAATAATGAATTTATTGATAAATTAGAACCATAAATTGTTCTATTTTGTAAAGTGACATTTGATGTCGAACCCAACTGTTTTCATCACACAACGGATTTAAAGTCTACATCAGTGCGCTATAAGATACCTTCTCAATTTACCCCAAAATTCATGAAAAACGAAAACCACCCAACATGTGTGACTATTTATATCGCAACTTGTTTATTTTAAAAGCTTTTTACTTCATTAATATCACGGTAAGATGCAGGACCCTTTAAAAAAATATTTGACAAATGTCTTAGACGGCTTCGTACACCATAAGTAATTAAAAGTGGGTTGGAGGATGGTACTATTGACCATATTTTCTTTAATTGCCCAAATTTATCTGTTTCCCTGTATGATTTAATCCCCCCTTATATTCCACGCCCTACAAACTCTATCTGTTTGCTTTCTCGAGTTCACTCCCCATTTATTGAAATTTTATCAAAATTCATCCTTATTAATAACATAAAATTATAGTATTTTATACTTTTATTTCTTAAGCTCCACCCCCTTTCCCTTTTTCTCTCTGTCTCTCTTTTTCTTATTCTCTTGATCATTTTGTAATTTTAGATGTTCGTCTACAAAGTCACAGTTATAGTCTTAGAACTCTTTGTTCATCTTTCTGTATCTTGTTTGAATGTTGTTGTTTCTCAGTGTTTTTGTTTCTGTTTCGTCTGGTCATCTGGCGTAGTAATTTTTTATTTCTTCTGTGTATGTATCCGCCTCACTTGACATTGGCAAAATTGTCCTAAAGGACAGAGCCAGATAGGAAAAATAAAAAAATAAGTAATTAAAAATACTTAAGTTTAAAGGTAGTTAGTTTTTTTTTCTAAACCTGAATACCATACCAGTCTAAAAAAACTGCCACCTGCTGAACCTTAACATAATAACAATGTTTATCATAAAATTATAAGTCATTCTAATACATACATACGTTTATGGAAATTCAGACGTGGGCGTTCGGGACTATTTCCTAATATCTGAGTACGGCCCTGTATTAATAACGTCATATGGCAAGCTAAGCATTCCTTGGCGGTCGCTATGCTGTTATGAGGATATGACGTCACAGGAATTTCATTTCTATAATTAGTGGGGACTCGGATGTTTTGGCATTATGATGAATAAGGTAGAGGTTCGATTTTTGGTAAGATACATTATTTACGTAGAGATGTGAACTGAGCAAACTGCGTCACACCAATGGCAATGGTAAATGATCATAGCTGTGTATGCCAGTATCCCATGAGCAAGGTCCCCGGGTCATGTCGAGAATAATGGAATTATCTTATATTCTGTCTTTATTAATTACGGTATCAGTGCATACGAATTATAATGCATTCACTTACATAGTAAATGCAAAAGTATATCTGTCTGTCTATCTGTTTGTTACGGTTTCACGGCTTAACCGATTTCAATGAAATTTGGTATAGTTTGAAACTCTAGGAAGGATATAAGAACCCAGTTCATTCTCCATGCCTATAATAACATTCTTTATTGCAGGCATACGACACCATACTTAGACACTTCAGTCAGAGGAAGCCCGCAGCCGTCCCTAATGCGCCGAAGAGGAAAAAAAGACATACGACACCATAAGTAACAATATTCCAATCAGCATTTTCATATTTTGTTTTGATGATGCAGTTCCAAAGTCGGGCCACGTGATCTTGTTGCCTGTTGCGTGTATTTTTAGCGTCTCTGACATCATTTTCGCACCGTGCAGAATCGTAACAGCTTTCACGCCAAAAATATTGGCATCTGACACGCGATCACATGCTTTCGAATGTGTTTTATATCGCAGTGAGTTTATCAAATATTAATATTTTTGGGATACAATTATAGGTTACTAATGATGATGACGACTAAACATGATGTATAAGGATGATGAGCGAATTTTAGCGCCGTACAATAGTTTGTATAGGTATACTTACATTTTTAGAAAATTCTGTTATGTTTTTTTTGTTGACAACTGCTTATAAACAGTAGCAACGCTACCTGATTTAGATTATAAAGCAATATGGCACTGCACATTCGAAGTTTATTAAAGTTATCAATGCGTTTGTTATCCTTTTAAATATCAAAGCTACCTTTAAGTCAAGTATTTAAATTTTATACAAAATGCAAACGTATTCGTTGGACACATATATAAAGAAAACATCAACCGCAAACTTAAACGCTCAATGTTTTCGCTAAAGCTTAGACTTCCTTAATATCGTCCATCAAATCGCCACAATGTAACGATTGACGTCACACATTGTCCAGGAAAACAAGCCTGTGACCAAGGTTTTCAGATAGTTTATTGACGTGGGTAATATTGCTGTTGACAGCAATGCTACAACATAGCCTAAAGCTTTTGCACAGGACGCGACGCCGTGACATGACGCTTATCACGCGATTGAGTTGGGAACAGTACCCCGGTCCCCGAGCACAAACCGCGCTATCGTATACTAAACGTAATGGTTTCGTTTAAGTAAATTTTTATATGGAAATTTGAACAGCGCCCGGTGAGCGTATTTGGAATTAAAATACGGTAACATGAGTATTGCGCGCGTGTCAACGCGAATAGTAATAACCGTGGTAACCGTAAACTTATGTGTGGGAACCGACAGTACGAATCTGTTTTATAAAACTACTAGCTTTTACCCGCGGCTCCGCCCGCGTGAATCAGTTTTCTCGGGATTAATGTCCCGCTTTATATTTTCCCGGGATAAAATGTAGCCTATGTGTTAAACCAGGATATAATCTATCCGTGTGCCACATTTCATCGAAATCCATTTAGAGGTTTTTGCGTGAAAGAGTAACAAACATCCATACATCCAGACATCCAGACATCCATACATCCATACTTACAAACTTTCGCGTTTATAATATTAGTAGAGATGTTCAAGATACTTCATAAAAGTATCTGAAATACAAGCTACAAGATACTTGTAAATAAAGGATTTGAGATACCAGATACAAGATACTTTTGAAAATGGTATCTAAATACTAGATACAAAATACGTATCTTCTAAATACTTTTTTCAAATAAGATACCTTTTGAAATTATTTATTTATAGCCTTGAATGACGAGACGAGCGTGCCGTCCGCCTGATGGTAAGCGATACGACCACCCATAAACAGTAGCAACACCATCCAGCACCTTGAGTTACAAAGTACTGTGTGGCATTCCACTGCGCTCGTCATCCTGAGACATAAGATGTTAAGTCTCATTATGTCCCGTAGTTACACTGGTTACAATGTCCTTTAAACCGAAACACAACAGTGCATGCAAACTGCTGCTTGGCGGTAGAAATAGACATTGCGGTGGTGGTCTCTCATATGTAAGAGTCCGTCTGGGTGGTCCGTCATACAATGCCATAAAAAAAAATACGTGTGGCACTCGGAGACTGCCGCGGTAAAGCTATTGCATAGCATTTTTTATCACAAATTTTGATTGACTAAACACAAATTCGATCTTACGCTTACCACATAAAGTAGATTTTTAAACGCGAGCAACGCACGTTTAGTCTTGTTATTGATAAATGTCAGAAATGCAATGGTCATCACAACCAAAGTAGAATAAATCAAAATTTGAAAAAAGAATGTTACGTTCGATTCTTTTGTACTCGCGCCGTGCCAACGCTGGGGAAATAGCTTCTACGCAATGTATTTAAGGTTCATATTAGATTAGTAAGAAATGGTTTTAATGACTTTAATAAATAAAATAAATAAAAATATACTCGTTTCAAGAATTATAGCTTCTACGCATTGTATTTAAGGTTCATATTAGTAAGATAAAAAAGATGTCAGGTTGTTTTCGTTACGGAATTTCTGGATTCGGTCTCCACGCTCAAGACCCGCGATAGAAACTATGCAATAGCTTAAAAATCCAAATGTTGAACGTTTTAGATTTTAGAAGCTACTGTGTTTTTAAAAAATATGAGTAAAAAGTATTAAAATTAGGTTCTGCTGATTTAATAAAGTTCATTGAGATTTACCGGAATCAGGAGACACACTGAAAATCAAAATTATAAGACTCAATGCCCTCATGTTTTCAAAAGAAGACAGAAACCAGTTGAATACAATGTTTGGTTAACCAATTATAGCATGTGCTTTTTACACAAACAAATCAAGAATGTTACGTGTTGATTATTTAAACCATGCAAGTCATATATTGCTTCAATTTAATTGTATGCAACAGGCAAGAAACTTGCAACGTGTATATGGGCCTTAAATGAGCCGGAAGATGACAAGTTCTTTCGTCTGTTATTAAACGCCATATGTGTCCATAAATAATGACAACTCTTTATCCTGGAAAAGTACATGATTCCCTTGGGACTTTAACTCACAGAAGTCAGTCAAAAGAGCGACGTTGCTAGGAAAACTTCTCTATTCAAACAATACTTGTTTAAAGTTTAGAAAGTGAAAGTGGTTATAAATCATCGGGTCCCAACGCACAGCTGCGTGACCCAGGCATTGGACTCCGCACCGGGATTGCATCAATTACTTAATAGATGCGGGCACACGTATACTTGAGCACGTTCGTGGCTGTACTATCTAAGATTCCTTTGCCTTGTGTGCAAGGAAGTTTCGGTCGAATTTCGATCATGAGAGGGATGCTTTAAAGTAGTAATTGAAAATGTTTAATAAATTACAGTCTTCCATGAATGAATCTATACTAATATTATAAGGAGCAAAAGATTAGTATTTTTGTATGTTTGTAACGAATAAAATCAAAAACTACTTGATCGATTTTAAAAATTCTTTCACCAATATAAAGCTACATTATCAGCGAGTAAAATAGGGTACTTTTATCACGGGAAAATATAAAGCGGGACGGTTATCCGGAAAACTCATTCACGAGGGAGGAACCGCGAGCAAAAGTCTATATTATATTGGCTATATTATTGTGGTTAAAGTAGAACCACGCTCGGATGAACTTTACTTATTATCTCCAGAACTTCTGAGGATGTTAAATGTTCGTTAGTTAGCACTCATAAATCACATTGCCATTAAAGCGTTCTCTTGTAGCTAACATAAGTAAGGACGAAGATGATCCTAGGTTCCTTCCTCAGGTTGAGCAATTTCAATGTATGCCAACTAGCTATACGTGATATCCAGAAGGTTGATTCCAAAAGTAGATATTTATTCTAAAATGTTACATGCGTTAAATACAGATATGTTCTGGTGGTAGGTCTCTCATTATGTAAGAGGCCGTCTGGGTGGGTACCACCGCAATGTCTATTTCTACCGCCAAGCAACAGTGCATGCACTGTTGTGTTTCGGTTTGAAGGACATTGTAGCCAGTATAACTACTGGACATGATGAGACTTAACATCTTATGTCTCAGGATGACGAGTGCAATGGAATGCCAAACAGTACTTTGTAACTGAAGGTGCTAAATGGTATTGCTATTGTTTATGGGTGGTCGTATCGCTTATCATCAGGCGAACGGCATGCTCATCTCGTCATTCTATGCTAAAAAAAAATGTAGAGGTATTTCACTATTTTTATCTCGTGTGTAGGTAAATAAATATTATTTTTCACGTGTCGCACAACTAGTACCTACAGTTTTTCAGAAGATTTTTCATCGGATATATTTAAATCCATTAGTACTGAAAATAGGTTTATACTTTACAATATAGGATTTCCTGAAATTATTTATGTTATATTCTAATATTCACATTGGATTGTTGGTCTAGTCATTAGAGAGAAGTGCCTGAGTAGTTACGCTAAAATAAAATTGGTGCCGTTCTGGGTTGGAATCCTAGAAAAATATTTTTTGTAGGGGGTTTCATTGAAGAAACATGTAATTTGCTCTGTAATATAATCGTTCTTGAGTCCCCAACTTGATAGTATGGTCAATCACCTTAACCCGTAATAAGCTGAGCGAGCCATGGCTGTACCAGTAACTCCTCTGTCTAGCCATCAAAGATTCATTATATCTAAAGCAAAATTGAGCATTTTCTTTAAAGGATTATAATAGAACCTTTTCCCTTTAAAGGGTCGTACTTCATATTTTGATCATTTTTTATTACGTAAATTTAGTAGATATTAGAATTTTATCATAAATCAGCAGATTTACAGCTAATAATTTCGATATGCGACGTCTAGCAGCCCGCATTAGGCCAATACAACGTGGTGAACGAAAAGCGTAACCTCTTTTAAACGTAGAAGGGTTAATTAGAGGACTGATCGACCGCTGAAAACTATTATTCCCGTGATCACTTATTTAAAAAAACAGTCAATTTCCTAAAGAAATAAAGACCTGAAATATCCGACCTGGCTTTTTTGAAATCGGTTTAACTACTCTTTATATTATACCAAAGCAAACAAATAACCAAGACACAACATTTAAAGTAAACAAATATCTAAGACACAACATTAATACTGTTTACGAACTCGATCTCTAGGTTTATTGTTTTTTCATTGTATGCTATATCTCCATATCAAATGCCAGATGTGCTGTAAGTTACTATGTTTTATGCCTGAGCATACTGAATTGAAACGCGTGGTATAGGGTTACCACATTCAGGGAATAACTTATCAATTATTTTAAACCAACAATTTCGAACAAACGCATTATTTAAAAGAAGATATTATTTAATTTTAGATTTTTGTTCCGTTAAAATATTAACTTTCATAATTGGATAAGTACGTTGCAAAATTTTAAGTAAACTTGATAATATTGTTTTGATCATTATATATTTAAAACATGGACATTATTTTCCACGTTCTAAAAAAAAATGTGTTTATTAAGAAAAATATTTTAAATAAAATTTATTTGGAATGAAATGTAGTGAAATATTTTTCTGTTGATTGAAAAGCGGCAAATATACCCATTTATCATAAAGTTGTAAATGGCAAGACATGGTATCTGTGAAGCTGGATGTTGATGCCATCCCTATTTAGCAGGCACGAGTGGCATCGCATCCGTGCTAGAAATCAAATGGAGCGATCTTTCAGAATGTTTACGTCATCTTAACGCTTGTTGTGTAATTTTAACTCACGCTAAACCGTGTCCTTGTTTCATATTTCGATCAGAATTTGAACACATGCGGTGCACGGTTCAACCCCGATTATTGTGGAATTGTTTGGCAAATACGTGGTTGTACGTTGGTTTTATTTGACGGCTTTTCGTGTCTCAGCCTATGAAAAGAGTATTAGTATGAAAGAGATTACATACAATAACAAAAGCCGTACAACCCTTAAATTATGCAATATTTATGGTTTGTACGGCTAAGATTCCGAGAACTATAAGAGAAGATAATGTGATCTTGCGTGCCGACAGAACTGTGGCAAAAATTAACAATAAGTATTTATTAATAGTAACTATACATTCACGTGGGAATTCTTGTTCTAGTGTTTTGATAAAATTATCTGACTGTTCATTCAACGTTGTTGAACAAATTCATTAATGTTGTGTACAGATGTATGACACTATCGCGCTAGCGCTGCCGAGACCGCTGACGTAGGTAGGAGGTACTTAGCTAATTGTTAAGTAAACATTAGTTATTCTATGTATCTTGTATTATTTTAACGTTACACACGCGCGAACATCGTCGCTCGGCGACATTGTGTTACATTCTGTAATTAAGCAAAATATTGTTTACACTTTGGGTGCCGGGTGCGTAAACCGTAAAAGGGTCACCTCGTTTTCGTGTCGCTTTTTAAAAACTATCGCCTGAAAGGTCATCGGCGAGGTTCGCGAGTTCGTTATTATGCGATAAATAACACAGGATGATCGGAAGCAGCCGGTGCGCATGCGCGGGGTCCAGTTGTCCACCGGCGCGGTGAGCTGCGCCCGCGCACCTATCTAGTCGCTGCCAGCCGCCAGGCGTCGCGCCGCACTCTGTCCCGACCCGTCTCGCAGTGCACGCGCCTCATCGCCCCTCTCAGCTTTGCACGTGTACGGAATTACCCGAACTGCTGATCTACTACAGCCCCTCGACCCGGCCTTCTACGAACCTTGATAATGGGCCGATAATGGCTAATTAGCCGCGCAGTTAACCACTCGGGCTCGAGTGACAGTGAGACGTCGCGAGTGCAGTGTCAGCGCCGGCATGGCTGAGAAACACGCGCTGATCCCGGAACCTATCGCCATGTACACGCAGACGGACGCGTTGAATGAAACCAAGGACATGTCGAAAAATTTAATGAGTGGTGACTTCGAAAGACAATACACCGGTGCTATAGTGGATAAATGCGATCGTAGGAGAAAAGCATTTTTGGTGACCGGCGCGGCGGTGCTGGTCGCCGTCGTGGTCGGGCTGCTGGTGCTGGCCGTTGTGCGCGACGTGCAGGTGGCGCGGCTGCAGGCCGAGGTGGATGAGCTCAGCGCCAGCATGCTCGCTGTCTCCGCCAGTGTCAAATCGCTCAACCAGAAGATCAACAACAACAAACACTTCAATGACTTCAAGCCGCTGGAGGACACGGTGAGTGTAGCATTAATTTGTCAACACGCATTACACAGCCGGGAGAAGCGACGCGTGTAATGAAACGAAAATAATTCGCTGTAACATTTGAGATTCGAATATACAAATACACCTTAATGTATCGCTCTGGAGTCTGGACGATACTCGTTTATCAAAAGTTCACGCGCCGTATAATTCATAAAAACTGGGTTAACAGCGTCAGAATGAAGCAGTTTCGAATTCCAGATACGTCTGGATAAATAAACAAACTAATGATACATGCGTTTCGAATAATTTATGAATTTCCATTGAGACTAAACATTTTAGCTGCGGTGGATGGGATTGCGGACGTGCGGTGAATGGCTGATGTCATTAAACGTGTATTCTGATGGTGGAGATAAGAAACGAAGCAGACTGGCCAAGGCACAACAGTAGATTCCTCGGCCAAGGTTTCCGCATAAACAGTGGCTATTATTATTGCCAATTGAGCGTCCGATCGAGCGATTGTTTTGCGTGGCAACTTTAATAGACAACAGGACTTCGACGTTCCTTGTTCATAATATATAAATAATCTCAAATGTTTCTGTGAAACAAATCTAAGACCGTTTGAATTGATTCGAAGAAGGTAGGTAGTAGGTACATACTCGAATAAACGACTTCTGTTTCATTATTATAGCACAGTGCCCTTAAGACAAGTATATATCGCGTTCAATACATAAAATGGTCCTTGCTTTGTTTCCTGATAATTTTTATTCTTTGCCTATGTATCATATACAAATAATTGAACACAATATGAATATAACTGAACTACTAAACATAGTTATACTAGTAAACCCCGCAATATTAGGCGAATTTCGGATGGAACCATGGGTCCGTGTGACAAAACAGGTTTCTGGGCATAAACCGGTTTGAGATGTAAACAAAAACGCGCCGGCCGGCATTTCTCGCCCCGCGCTCCCCTGTGCACACTACATTAATGACCCGTAGCGTCGTTAATTTTTAACTTCCACCGAATACCGTGTTGTATTCTTATGTATACAATATAGATTTATCTCGTAATAGAGTTATGTAAGAGGATGTTGGGGATATTGAGACTGGGATGTCCACTTGACATTTAGTTTCTAGGTTAAGTTCCACTTGACATTATAAAGAAAAGATGCATAAATTACAATTAATATTTTTAATAGTTTGACATTTCAATGATAGATAGTGATAAGATATATATATTTATCGTATATATATCTTCGTATCTATCGCGTATATATTTTTCCAAATATGTCAATTATTTATATGATTGCAACTGAATATAATAACAGATACAACATTGAGTATGATATATTTATACCTAGTATTTAGTGGTTGACTTTAAGACCTTAGAGATAATTATTTAGGTCATATCTATAAGCTTAATACGTGTAATTTAGGTAATATTAATTAACCTCCACCTTTGTTAATCACTCCAGTTGGTAATTTCCAGAAGGTAAATCAGTCTTTCAAAGATTTTGTAGCGTTCATTAAAATGTATATTTTGTGTAAAAGCTATGGATATTGGAATATGGACTCTATTACTATAGAGCCTAATAAATCAAAGAGAGCCAGGGTAGATAGTATAAATAAAATAAGATAGATTCCGAAATATGTGCGCAAAGATAGAGCAATTTAAATCGACCTTGTTCAGGTGGGTTTTACGATTATTCTCAGGAAATCTATTTATACGACGAACTAATAAAATGTAGCCTTGAACACATAGTTTTAAGTCAGATTCTTCGTATGATGGCTCTCAGAAACGAGAATCTTTTTCAACATGTCGCAGACTCAAAACAAAATAAATATTTGCCACTCACTCAAACGTATCCGGTTTTGTGCAGTTTATGCGTCGAAGACGTCTTAATCCGTCTCTATGAATAGCGTGTTTGATCCTAGTAGAAGAAAAAATCACAATTCAGTAGCTCGGTGATGGATTTTTTAATTATAAACAAAAACATAAATAACTTTGTCCATAAAAATAAACGTAAACCTCTCAACAGTCCGTGAGAAATTAAACAAGCTTGATGTGTTCTTTAAAGTTTACGGTGTCATATGTCATTCCGCTTCTGACAACGTATTAAATGACCTATTAAAAAGTTATTAGTACTATTTGTTTATATGCATAATTAAATTGTACAGTATAGGGTTTCGTGGAACTAGTAATGACATCGTAATTAGACGAGATTTTTAGAAGTGTTTTTGATGAACGTATTTAAAAACAGACTTCTTGAGAAATGTTTTTCTGTGTTCGTTTGTAGAGCATGAATGCTTTTAAACAATCGTCACATTTCGCAACTGTTGAGCCTCGAATTTGGCTAGATTCTTATTATTTATGTCATAAATATCTACTGGTGGTAGGTCTCTCATTATGTAAGAGGCCGTCTGGGTCGGTACCACCGCAATGTCTATTTCTACCGCCAAGCAACAGTGTGCATGCACTGTTGTGTTTCGGTCTGAAGGACATTGTAGCCAGTATAACTACTGGACATAATGAGACTTAACATCTTATGTCTCAGGATGACGAGCGCAGTGGAATGCCACACAGTACTTTGTAAGTCAAGGTGCTGGATGGTGTTGCTACTGTTTATGGGTGGTCGTATCGCTTACCATCATGCGAACGGCATGCTCGTCTCGACATTCAAAGCAATAAAAAAAAAAAAAAAAAGTAGAACAACACGAACTTCGATAGAAATAAACGATGAAGCTAAACACTTTACTGTTGGTAAGTTTAATCAACAGTAAAATTTTCGCAGAATTATTTTCTATAAGTTCGAGTTATAAGCCAGTTCGAGCTATAAGTTAGTCTGATGTTGTCATGAAAGTTAAATGAAATTACTTCAAGTGGAAAGGGAAGCACTTCACAAGCTGGGGTAAACAGACTTAAATTCAAGGTAGAAACTCCATAAGTGTAGGAATTCTCGCACTATATATTATAAGGCTCTAATGCGAGTTGAGAAATATATGAACATTGATAATTGTGCAGATCCTCTTATCTTACTAATATTATAAATACGAAAGTTTGAGAAAATGTTTGAATGATTTTTAGAAGTAAACGCAGAAACAACTAAACGGATTTGGATGAAATTTGGCACACGGGTAGGTCATATCCTGGATTAACATATTGTTAGAAACTGAAGCGATTACGATTTAAATAAAAATATTTACCACTGATTTTATAGCAATACTTTCACAAAGATATAGAACACTACGAGTGAGCCAAGACTGAGATCGAAAGAGAGCGCGAATGAGAGTGCACATCGATACGACACCCTTTTTATACACCCAACTGTTACTTCCACTACTAGTTCGATATCACAAATACCCTCACAAAACGTTTTATCCTAACAATATAATAAATATAAAAAACAACAACAGCGGAAATTCTTTTGTATTCGGAGATATGAATTTTGATGTGTTTGCATGACGTGATTCAAAAGAAAGATGGCGTGCCATTCATTAGGCATATGTAATTATGTATGTATGTTTAAAGGCCACAGCACGTGATATTTTTAACCGTGGCGGTCAATTATGCGGCTGTATCGTATTTTGGCGACTTCCTGCGATCTATCGCTGCATGGAAATCTCGCTGTAACGAACACTTAGATACAAAGCTTGATAGATATTGCATGGCGTATGAAAACACAGCTCCTTTTAGCGTTATAGTACCTACTGTACATCTTAGGCCTGGTAAACAATCGCTGATCGCTCTTTCCAAGTTTAGACTGTAGCTGTACCTCTGAAAAGCGAGTATTCCTGATCACCAATGCTAAAACTGACGTGTATATTTTTGCTGGGTAGCAATTGCGTCACTTTATGAACGACAGCTTGATTGAGATGTGTGATCGTGGTAATTAAAACATGTACAGTCAACAGCATAAATAGCTGAACAAATTCAAAATTTCAAATTGCCTACATACTTTACCGGTGGTAGGTCTCCCATATGTAAGAGACCGTCTGGGTGGGTACCACCGCAATGTCTACCGCCAAGCAGCAGTACGCATGCACTGTTGTGTTTCGGTTTGAAGGACATTGTAGCCAGTGTAACTACTGGACATAATGAGACTTAACATCTTATGTCTCAGGATGACGAGCGCAGTGTAATGCCACACAGTACTTTGTAACTCAAGGTGCTGGATGGTGTTGCTACTGTCTATGGGTGGTCGTATCACTTACCATCAGGCGAACGGCATCCTCGTCTCGTCATTCAATGCAATAAAAAAAAACTTTTTTGTTCTTACTAATCTTTTTTTTCTCTTTACAAAAATAAAATAAAAGAGATTTATTTACTTTACTTCAAACGAAGAAAAAAAATGTTTCAGTATAACTTTTTTTTTTTTTTTTTTATAATGGCATTTGTGTTCACATTTTGCCAATGTCAAGTTTGGTTTGTCTATTTTATTATCTGTAGTATGTCGAAGTAAAGCAGTGGCTACCTTACTAAGACTTTATCGAGGAGTTTTGGCGGCAACAAAAAAAACACTTGATTAGCACAATTATTTCAATTCACTTCATTTGAGCTCGTTAATAGAACTATATTGGATAATATACCACCATAATTATGCAATATAACACTAAGTATCACCAAAATAATGAATTAAAACAAGAGCACCTCATGACACTTCCAAGTTCCCGCCAAAACTCCTCAGTATAACTTAACGCGTATATAGGCGATTTGAAATTTTGATTTTGTTCAGATACTTATGCTGCTGACTGTACACCGATGTATGTAGCGTATTTTGTATTACCCATCGTCAGCCACGGAACGGTCGCTAGCCAAAGTACGTAGTACTATTGTAGTCCATTCTGTGGCTAAGGCTTGGTTCAATAAATTACATATTAAACACTTGACCGTTATTTGAAGCTTACTAGATTGAGATAGGCACTTCCTGTTTTCCGTTTCCTCTACCTTCCTTTTCATTTTATCTACCTGTCTCGCTCGCACATCCGTTCTCCCACCAGGCCACCGCCCCACCAAAGGTGTGCTCTGTGGTGGTCGGTGTTCTAGGAATCATTGGCGTCAAGTTTTCCGTTGAGTGCAGTCGTCTACTAAAACACGGTGCAGTTTCAATATACAAAGTGAAATAAGTAATAAAAGTGTTTACTGCAGTGTTTTAGTGACTTCTTTCGGTCTAAACCGTAAGTAAGAAAACTTGCATAAATTATACCTTTCCTTATACTTTTTCATATATTACTATTTTAAAAAAAGAAATAATTATAACGGTGTTACCGTTCGTTTTCAAATATATTATTTTATTCTTTAGGAAAAGTGCTGTATTACTAAGTACTAGTACTCACTAGTCTTTGATTAAGATGGATCTTTGGTAGTATAGTGGTCAGTATCCCTGCGCGGGAAACCGGGGTTCGATTCCCGCCGGAGAACCACATTGCGTCGTCATTAAACAAAGAGTAGGTCGTCCTTTCCTAGTGACGATAGTAGTTATAATACTGATTCCAACGATCCAAGATCCTCGTCAGCACCGCTATAGTAGAGAACGGCGGGGTAAAACTAATGCAATCGCTTTTATGTCTGTAATACAGGCTGCCCTAGCAGCAGCCAGAAATACCTACTTGTTGTAGCCCAACAGAAGTTGAATAACACTGATGAGGACATATTATTGGATCAGGATTGTAGATTATTATATTATGATTATGAGCCGGACGGCGTAAAATCTAGCGACCTTAATTAATTTAAGTTTGAAATTCAGGTTAAATTAAAGGATCCTTCTAGCTTCTGAAGAATTCTGAATGTTACTTTAAGCTGCTAAAATTTTAGCATTCCGACAAATGTGAGTGGTCTGAGGTTAAGTACGTAGAGGCGCAAATCATATAATACACAACGGTATTTAGCTTATGCTGATAAAGCTTACGGTGCTCTGACAATTTGCATACTTAAGCAACAAGAAGTCTTACAGATTAAGAATTTAGAATTTGACTGATCTCATCACATGGTCTCGTCACTCCGACAATATAGTACCAGAGCAGTTACATAACAAGATAGTTGAGCTATTTTCGGAAGGGGAATATCAAAAGGTTCCTTCCGACTTCCTACAACTGATCTTTGACCACCATGCACATTATTCTTAGAAAGGGTAAATAAAGACAATCACTACCCCTCGCAGGGGTCGGTAAATTGTTTCAGTGCCCTCGCAGGGTGCGTTTCATGCATGTTGTACAACGCCATGCACACAACTCTCGTAGAGTTGTGGTCGTAGAAATGGAGGTTTTATAAAGACGGTTTTTACCTCCAAATAAAGGCAGTGGCTATAAACCTGTTTCACAAACACTGGGTTAATATTACCAATCACTACCCCTCGCAGGGGTCGGTAAATTGTTTCAGTGCCCTCGCAGGGTGCGTTTCATGCATGTTGTACAACGCCATGCACACAACTCTCGCAGAGTTGTGGTCTTAGAAATGGAGGTTTTATAAAGACGGTTTTTTACCTCCAAATAAAGGCAGTGGTTATAAACCTGTTTCGCAAACAGTGGGTTAATATTACCAATCACAACCCCTCGCAGGAGTCAGCAAAAATTTTTTTTTTTTCGTACCCTCGTAGGGTGCACATCATGCATGTTATACTGCGCCATGCACACACTCCTGCAGAGTTGTAGTCATAACCACTCCACTTTTATCTGTAAACATTACCGACGCCCACAAGGTAACGGTAATAACAATAGTGGTCAATGTGGTGATAGACATAATACACATGGATTCATTTGTCCACGTGGTGGTAAACAGTGACAAGAGCCGGTCAAGAATACTAAGAAGCCCAACACGGCCCACGACTACCAAGCGGTAAAAGAGAGGGGTTTCTGCCTACTTCAAAGCGGGCCAGTTGAAGTGTTTTGTCGATCGATGGAAGTAGCTGGGAGCGTCGGACACCTTGCTGCGCATAATAACAGGCTATCGCATACCTTTTCTGAGAAAAAAACCCCCTTTTGCTCTACCTAATTTACGGAAGCCATTTGTAACAGTGGAATCTCTAGAAATGTGTGCATTTATTACGGAGATGTTATTTAAAAGTGTTCTGATGGTTGTCACTGGTCTCCAACCTTTACATCGACAATGTCTCTGATTCCCAAGAACGAGGGCAGTAATCGACAAATTGTCAATGTTAAACAATTGTGTTTACACGGAACCCTTCAGGTTGATAAACATATGTAGTGTCTCAGACTTCCTATAACCAGGCGACTGGCTTTGTAAAGTAGATCTTTCCCAGGCCTATTTCTACCAGCCTATCTCCCTATCACGTTGGGGTTTCTGCGATTTATTTAGTCCACTTCGAGTCCACACCCAAAAGTGTTAGACCGTTTACATTTTTTTTTTTTTTTTTTGGTTAGGCGATCCTGCAGTCAACACCGGGGGAAACCTGCGAATGGGATACTGGAGTCCCCCGGCTTGGCGACTGCAGGGGCCTGGGAAGGAAGCGGAAAAGGATGGTGGAAGGAAAGGTGGGGAGTGGAGAAAGGTTCTCAGGATGGGTGGAAAGGAAAAGGGTGCCAGGAAATGTTCGCGGGCCCTTTTAGGCCTCAATGTGTTATGCAACCAAGAGGTATACACACTGACTGTGTGCCTCGGCCCGCGACTAATGTTCCCCCGCGCATGGGCGTGCATTGGGTGTGAAGACCCAAAGCACAAGAATTGCCTCGGGGGGCCGTTTACATTTATTAGGTTGGCGAACGAATTCACAAAAGTTAGTCACGTCCACCTGCAAAAGTCTTATATTTCTATGAGTTTTGTGGTATCCATGGTTGAACAAGCAATCATTGCCACCGGAAAAGATCTTCCTCGTAACACAAAAAGTACTGGATTTACTGCGAAAGGCCACGATATCAGTAAAGCAACTACATAGTCTGGTTGGGCTTCTAAAATTTGCCAGTGTTAACTGTCCCTCAGAGCAGGCTTAATTTTCGAAACATTCTTATCTTTTTGAACAAACTCTTTAAATAAGCTCCTGGCTGTACCTATGTTCTAACCATGGAGGTGCGCGAGTTATTAAAATGGTGGCATCCAAATTGCCATGTGTCTTCTCGGTTCCATTATCAACCACCGTTGACCACATAATTTTCCGCCAGAGGCGCCTCAGGTATAGCGTGGGGAGCTCAGCTCGACAGCCGCCCAATGTCTGGCTCATGGATCAAACAAGAACGACATCTCCATTGCAATCAATGCGCTGCTCACAATACTGAAGGTCATAAGTTAACAAGACCAATATCTGAGCGTACCCAAGGTTCTAGTACAATGCGACAACAAGACGTAGCATTATTGTGAAACGAGGGGGGGGGGGGGACCAAGTCTTACCCTTAGACCCTCGATTCAGTTAATCAAAGAACTGTTTCATATTCTGGACAACTTCCAGATCATTCTCGAAATTTAATACATTCCAGGAATGTACAACAGTCACGCAGACCAATTGTCGCCTTGTCGACGTGCCCCAGGCTGGCATCTATTTCAGTGTACAGAAAATATCGAAAAGTTTGGGCTTTCCGTGATAGATCTATTTGCGTCAGAACGAGCGAAGGTGGTAAGCAACTATGTATCTTTGCACCTGAACGACGTTCGCGCGATTTACCACGATGCATTCTCCAGAAACTGGATTTACCCACGAGTCTGACTATTTCCATCCCTAGTGTTACAGCACCTCAATTCAGAATCTGATATTGTCCTCCTGGTTATACCGAGGTGGGACAGAGTATTCTGGAGATAAGACCCAAGAACCCGAGCGCTGGCGCCCCGGATCACGATCAAGGAACCTTAGTTACACCTGATAGACAGTGACCGACTTCCCACCCCCCCAAAATTCAAGCGATGACATTGAAAGTATGGAAATGTGGGGGTAGTCATGGAATTTAATCCTTCAACGCCCGCGATGGACACCGGTGTCCATTAATATAAGGAAATTAGCTTATAGCTATATATAAGCGGGCGTTGACGGGTAGATTAAAGTTCAAATAGAACCTTTATAATCTTCTGGCGTCCTTCTACCAAAAAGATAATATGAAGTTGTATGGTCTCGAGGGCTGAACTGAACTAAAAAAAAAAAAAAAAAACATAAAGTAGAGCCTTTAGAACCCACGGGTCGAAGTTTAGCACGTTTTGTTGTAAATGGATTTGCTTACAACATTATTTTGTTACACAAGTCTGCATTCTGCACGCTGAATTATTATAACAATGGTGGTAGTCTAAGTTCGCACGCCTTCGTCCAACATATCCTGAACTCTAATCTATGATATGGAACGTAGATAAGTTAGTTACGCTTTTGAATAGTCTTGACAATGAAAATGCTGTATTTGCGACACGCAGACAACTACAACGCTATTACTTCTTTGCTCCGGCAGAAGAGTTCACGATTTGACATTGTTTGCAGTCTAATCCAAACAATTGTCTGTAGATTGTAAAAATTTGATCCTATGGCCCATGTATGGCTCAATAGCAGATACTGCTACTTATAGACAATCAGGCGCGAAATTGTCTCCTAACCTAACTAAGAACAAGAATATGGACCCAGTATTCTGGGTAAAACGTAGGTACTATATTTATTTTGGGAAGAAAAGCGTAGATTGGGAAACTGTACTAATTTATTTATTAATATTAGAGGTTCACCAAAGCCTGTCTCCCGTACAGTTATAGCCGGCTAGGTAAAATCCATATTGTTAGAAACGGAGTAGTGAATTCTTTAGGGAGCATACGATCGGCTTCCAAAAACTGGATTCATAAATTGTCCTTCAGATGAGATTCTTGCAAAGGTCTCTACTGGAGACCACAAAATACATTCACCCGTTTCTAACGTAAGGAAGTAATATCTAAAAATAATAGTAGCTGTGAAATCGTTAATTTGTTTAAAGCAGCTGATTAAATTCGAGTATATGTCTGTATAGGTACTCGTAACATTTTATACATACGAATATCATAGTCCATACAATACCATTTTGGATGCGTATTTACATTTGTAAGTAATCCTTTTTCTCGCACATATGGATTATTAAACTAATCTAATGTATACTTGGCATAACATATTTTCTTTCAAAATAGGATCATCATCAATATTTCATCACATTGGCGTCATGCCCCACCAGGCGATAACAGACACGTCTCAATCTAGTAAGCTTCAAATAACGGTCAAGTGTTTAATAGAGGTGTTTTACCTGAAAATAAAACACATATTAAATACTTACCTTATTTGAAGCTTACATTTCAATTTCTGCCTGGTAGATTATCGACTCAATGATTCCTAGAACACCGACCACCACAGAGCACACCTTTGGTGGGGCGGTGGCCTGGTGGGAGAACGGATGTGCGAGCGAGACAGATAGATAAAATGAAAAGGAAGGTAGAGGAAACGGAAAACAGGAAGTGCCTATCTCAATCTAGTAAGCTTCAAATAAGGTAAGTATTTAATATGTGTTTTATTTTCAGGTAAAACACCTCTATTAATGCAGTACGATATAGGTAAATAGCAAACCGCGCAAAGCAATGTATGGCGGCCACTAATTTACATCTGTGGAAATGTATTTGGTCAGCTGATGGGGAATGTGTTTTAGAAATCCGGCAGCGGTTCGTTTTATTTATTTTTAATAGCCTTTCGCGAGTCGTATGTTATTGGCCATTGGCATATAAAATTCGTATAAATATAGGCACGTCGTTTGAAAGTTTACAAACACTTTGTTGGAGTGATGCCAGTGTCACAGACTACTACGAAGTATTGACCAACCGGGCTGATACTACGTACTTCATTAAAAGTATGATAATTAATCGTTAATTTGTGATTTGATAAAAAATACGACAAATACAGTTTTGGTGATTGTTTTTAATACTGAAATTAATTTAGGATATTTCTAGTGGGCTAAAACTTTTAATGATACACACGCAGGTTATTTTTACATCCATTAAAATAAAATAAAAAATGTTATATTTATGACGAAGTTTTGATTAGCGAAGTTGGCACCAATTACCGACCGTAGAAAAATTACAATACCTAAATTTCGTAACATATTTTAATGATGACATTCTTATCACTGTAATTTATTATTTTTTTATATCAGCGTGGCTTCCCTTCACAATAGTGCAACAAAATAGTAATCGTTTGAGAAGCGACAGTTGAAAGGAAGATTTATTGTCTATACTGAGAATAGACGGAATTAAACATTTGTTTTGCGGCGAATTAAACACAAAGGTTACTTGTTGATTTATTAACGCATTTGTTCAGAGATAGCCAATAATTCAAAACATCTTTTTTAAATTGTTTAGTTGGCATTATTGTAAACGAGCTTTTGCCCGCGGTTCCGCCCGCGTGAATGAGTTTCCCGGGATAAAAGTCCCGCTTTATATTTTCCCGGGATAAAAGTAGCCTATGTGTTAATCCAGGATATGATCTACCCGTGTGCCAAATTTCATCGAAATCCGTTCAGTAGTTTTTGCGTCAAAGAGTAACAAACATCCAGACATCCATACATCCATACTTACAAACTTACGCGTTTATAATATTAGTAGGATTATTTTTTGTGACAGCAAAATACAGGGTTTTCTGTCAATTTGAAATAATGTAAAGTTCATATAAACGACATGCGTTGATTTTATATAAAATAAGACGCAACTGATAATGTCATAAGGGTTTTTGTACTGACTACAACATGCAAACATTCATGATTTTTTTTAAACCACTATCCTTTTCATTTTATGAGTACCTAGTTATGTTGTTAAGGAAATATTTTTTAACTCATGAGAATTATTATGTATGGGATTGTGAATGATATTGTTAATAATATAGGGCTTATAAAACTTTCCAAAACCACGAACTATAAGACTTTGTGTCCTTGGCGACTTCTATAAGAGCATGCGTGTATGTACAATCAAACTTATTCTAAAGCCAGAAGTTTTCATAAATACTATACAGCTTATTTAAATATTGAATGTTTTATTGCCTTTAAAGAATAAGACACTTTATTACCGCATTTCCTCTAATGAATATTAATTGCATTTTCCTTGAATTCCAGTAGTACAAGTGAAGAGATATCACAGGAATGAATACATTCGCACAGTAATGAATGACTGACGTTCACGTACTTCAAGGAGAGTTTGATAACTAGCTTTTGCGTGTAGCTTCGCCTACGGAATTCGATTTGCGTCAAAAACAGCCTATATCCTTTCTTGGGGTTTGAGTTTACTTAATGCCAAATTTCATCAAGTTCAGTAAAGTAGTTTAGCCTTCAAAGTTGTTATAACATCCAGATATTGTAAAATAATAATATGCTATTTAGATTACTAAGTAAAACTTAACAGTGCAACTAAGAATAAAGTTTTATAATTAGTAGAATATATTAACGTACAATTGCCTAGTCATACCATATGGTTATGGTATGGTTCTGGTTACCGTACAATTGCCTAGTCATTATAATCTTAATATATATAAATCTCGTGTCACAATGTTTGTCCTCAATGGACTCCTAAACCACTTAACCGATTATAATAAAATTCGCACACCATGTGCAGTTCGATCCAACTTGAGAGATAGGATAGTTTAAATCTCAAATTATAGTCGCAATTTTAATTTATTGCTAATTATTTGTCTGTTATTATTTGACAGTCACAATTATCTGTTAACTCCAAATGATTCTAACAGATGTCGATACCTTTCGACTGGGTTGAGTAAGTAATCAATAGATAGATAGATAGATAGATAACTCTTTATTGAACACCACAAAAGTAAAAGAAAAAAACAAACAAACATACTTAATAACTATAGCTAGTGTAACAATAGGCGGTCTTATCGCTAAAAGCGATCTCTTCCAGACAACCATAGGATGGAGTCTTTCTGCGGAGAAGTTGGAGTGTGGGTGTGTTTATATTTAAATAAATAAAAACATAATAATATAAAATCATAAAAATAAATAAGTGTATATATTGTATATATGTAGTATATATAGGTACATATAAATATATTGAAAACAATACAAATACATACAAACAAAATATGTGCATAAAATAATATGATTTAAAATACAAATAACTATTTATGTTGCATTGAGATAAATTGTGAGCACTTGTCTCTTGAAGCTGCTCAGCGACGGAGCTCGTCGTATAGGCACCGGCAGTGCGTTCCAGAGACGAACAGCTTGGACAGTGAAGGAATTGTCAACGAAACTACTACCGTGCAGGGGGGTCCTGAGAGCCAAGTTATCTGACGACCTAAGTGTTAGAGAGTGAGAAGTATGAAGAAAAGTAAAGCGTTCGGAAAGATAGCGCGGAGAAGACGGATTGAATAGGATATTGTAAAGTAAAGAGAGAATGTGTGTATTCCGGCGAAGGCGAATAGGAAGCCACTTGAGCTTGGAACGAAATTCCGAAACGTGGTCATATTTACGTAAGCCAAATATGAATCTTATGCAGAAATTTTGAAGTCGCTCAAGTTTATCAAGCTGAACCTGAGTGAGATCAGGATAGCAGACGTCGGCATAATCAAGTATAGGAAGCAAGAGGGATTGCGCTAACGTAATTTTAGTAGCGGTGGGCAAAAAGTTACGAAGTTTTCGTAAGGAAGCAGCCGACGCGAATAACTTTTTATTTATAACTGCGAGCTGAGGGCCCCAAGATAAACAACGATCAAGTGTTACCCCAAGATTCTTCACGGTCTCACAAAAAGGTACCTTAACCCCATTAAAAACTAAAGTTGGAAGTAGAGACCAATCTATTTTATGAATTTGCCGAGGACTACCTACGATGATAGCTTGTGTTTTAACTGGATTCACCTTTAGGCCATAGCGAGCACTCCAATCAGTTATACGGGCAAGGTCAGAGTTTAAAGCCACGATAGCGCCTTTCAATTCACTGATTGGGGCTTGATTGTAGATTTGGAGATCGTCTGCGTATAGGTGGTAGGAAGAGAAAATATGATGGGATACTGAATTAATAAATAAAGAAAAAAGTAAGGGAGACAAGACGCCGCCTTGCGGTACACCAGCTATTGCGTCACACCATGAGGAAAAAATATCCTCAATGCGAACCCGCTGCCGGCGACCGAACAGATAACTGTGAAACCAATCAATTACCGTCGGAGATATGTTAATAGAGCGGAGTATAGCCAGGAGAATATCAAAATCAACGGTGTTGAAGGCATTACTGAAGTCGAGTAAAGTTAGCACAGTGAGCTGCCCCTTTTCCATACCGTGGCGGATATCATCGGTGATCTTAACGAGAGCAGTCGCTGTACTATGACCCGGACGAAACCCAGATTGGAAAGGATTTAGAAGAGAATGTTTATTAAGGTAGGAATTAATTTGGGAATGGACGAGACGCTCAAGAACTTTAGAGAGGAAAGGGAGAATGGATATGGGACGATATTCGGAAATATTATGAGGATTCGGTTTTTTTGGGAGGGGAACAATTTGAGCGTCTTTCCAGCAGGAAGGAAAAACACTATATTGGATTGAATGGTTTAGGATATCACAGATTATAGGCAAAATAATATCGAGAATGGGTACTATCATATTGGATCATAATAGATGGCGCTGCTATGGTAATGATAACAGATGTCGATACCTTTCGACTGGGTTGAGTAAGTAATCAATAGATGGCGCTGCTATGGTAAATCTACGAACGTGTCATATAAGCTACGGGTAGATTATGTATACTTTTTATACCGGGAAAATATAAAGCGGGACTTTTATACCGGGAAAACTCATTTACGCGGGCGGAGCCGCGGGCAAAAGCTAGTTATTATATAGAAATAAAGATGTCTAATATTGATACGTTCACTATAAATGCTGATACTTGGTTTTACATGAGATCTCAAATTTTGTAGTGAAAGAAGAGTGTTGCGAGACTTTGCACTTTTTATACATATATATACACTCACGCCTTTTATCCCCGAAGGGGTAGGCAGAAGCACAACTAGTGCACCCACTTTTCGCCGTGCGTATTCCGTCTCATGATGTGATAGGGGGCGAGCCTATCGCCATATCGGGCACAAATTCCAGACTCCGGGCTGATACAGAGTAGAAAAACCTAATATCACTTTACCCGACCCGGGGATCGAACCCAAGACCATGACATTGCAGTCGTATCGTAATACAACTACGCCACCAAGGCAGTGCACTTTTATATTTTATGCTTTTGATGGGATTAGTATTTCATAAAGTGAACAACACATAAATATAAAAATTTAAAAACAAATATGCGAGTTACTCCCATTTATATTAGTATGGATAAAAATGTCTGCTGACCACATTGTATTATTGACGTGTGGGCCTGTGTGTGATTGTATTTAGCCTGAAAAATTTGCCAGCTGCTTTTCGATAACAGATTCTATTACGTCATTTGATAAAAAATATATTTGAATAGGCTGAGGCTTGTGTGTAGAAGTAACTAAAATATTACTAAATATCTCTAGTATTAAATAATCCTTTCCTAGCCGATTTCGGCCACGGCGGACAAACTCAACGGAGATCAGCCAGGTGCGCAGGAGATATTATACTGCATTCGTTAAATGTCCTTCGTCTATCGCTTCTTTAAAAAAGTATAAGAGCTTTTTTTATTGTTACTAATTGTCGAAACGAGTATGCCGCTTCCCTGATGGTAAGCGATACGACCCCGTAAACGGTAGCAACACCGCACAGAACTTTTAATTACAAAGTAGGAACTGCGTGGGTCTCCACTGCGCTCGTCACCCGGCATAAGATCTTAAGTCTCATAATACCCAGTAATTACGCTGGCTACACTGTTCTTCAAACCGGAACACAACAGTGAATACCTACACACTATTGTTTGGCGGTAGAAATAGACATTGTGGTGATACCTACCTACGAGAGACCTACCACCAGCAGCAATCTACAATTCTTATTTCTAAAAATGTTTCAAAACAACTCTGGAATCGTGGTTCATTGACATCAATTTAATATTAAAAACAGTTCAATCTGTTATAAACCGAATAAGTCATAATATTTACATTTAAAAAAGGATTCTTTTGATATAAAACAAATGTTTTATTTTTAAGAGTTCTTCAAATGGAACGGCAAAATAAACCACCGGGGGGTTAAAAATAAATTCCATTTATCATGTTTATTATTTTGTTCGAAATCATGTGATTCACGTAAGAACAAAAGTAAATATGGATAGGGCTACCAACACTAAAATATTGTAGATTTGCAACATGCCAATACGTTGGCGAATTAAAAAAACCTAAGTAACGAAAATGGGCAGGTATCTGCCTCGGTTACATAATTATTGTATTATCTACACAAGTAACACTCGCGACAAGCTTTTATCTCTATATAGTATTAAACAAAGTTTGATTAAATTTAAAGTACTTTTTTTCTTCTTTTTAGAGCTAATAAAAGCTTAATTTTAATAAAAATTTTGATTTGAATTATTTATGATAAATGTATTTAAAAAATCTAGTCAACTACGCTATTGTGGTACCTGACGAAGGATAATCTCTTGTGAATATAAACTTTATCTTGACCCCACTTTGCATATCATCAGGTGCAGTAGGCTCACTTTGCCAGGCTCGTATAAAAAAATACACATGACGTCTTCATCCCCGAAGGGGTAGGCGGAGTTGCAACCAGAGCACCCATTTTTTGCAATGTGTCCCATCATGAGATTGGGAGCGATCTTATCGCCATATCGGGTACAAATACTCATGCAGTGGCGTAGCGTACCTAGTTGGGTCAGGCGGACGTCAAAATGCATAAAATAAAATTTTACCAAATTGGATCTTTTGATGGGAGGGGGGAGGGTGTATTCGACTCTTAATTATTGAAATTATCTTTTTTTGGTGTCTTGGGGAGGCAAATTTACGGTCCACTCTACGCCACTGGACTCATGTCTGATAGTGAGTAGAAAAACACAATATCACTTTGCCCGTGATACGAACTCGGGATTTCAGAGCGGTAGTCATACCGCGTTATCCCACTTTGCCACTGAGGCAGTCATTTTGGCATTATTTCTTTACGCAGCAAACAGAAATGTCTTACCAATGCAATAAATACGAAAGTCATTCCATAAATTTGGATGTTTATTAGAATTACACGCAAGAACTCCGTAACGAATTTGGCTGAAATTTGGCATACATTGCCTGATGTTAATTATAGGCGACTCTATCCTCGCGTCGTTGACGCGGACGGAGTAGCGTCCATCACCTATTAGCCAATAAATCTTATTTATTATCACGTCATGTTTTCACTAAACATGTTACAATGATTTATGAGAGCAATTGTTATTATTTTTAAGTATATTGAAATTTGTAAGTTGCCATCCCTTCCACAGTATGTTTAGAATAATTCCATTGGTAAAATATTGGTGTTTATTGGCACCGATGCTAAAATATAAACTGCTTTGAAAGCGAGTGCATCATGCAACAGCGTAAATACTTTTTGTTTATATCACGTGATTTCACTTTACGCTTTTACCGAAATATGTATCAAATATCAAAACAGACATTTGGTAGATTTTTGCATCGATACATCATTGTTAAAATGTTATAGAGTCGGGGATTTTATTTAATTATAAATAAATATATTTCGGGATTTGGAGTTTTAGGTGTCAAAGTCTTTTGTTCCTTACATGTACGACACAATTTGTATATTTTTGTTTTAAGAATTAACTGTTTGTTCACTTAATTGTAACTCAAGCTTTCTTTTTTAAACAATATTGTGGATTTAAAAACAACTAAATAATGTTGCATTATAACAGTTCAGCTTTCTCCATGAATAAAGATGTGTTATTTGAGAAGCCCGGTTCAGTAAACTCCAATTAAGAAACGAAAACACTGGCGAACTGGTGACAGTAAATTTCATACAAAATTATGTAAATAAATGTTAAAATCATTGAATTCCAAATAATTTCTCGCAACAAAAACCACGCATTCGCGCACAAGGTGGTAGGTTTCGTGTACAAGTGAATGTGTCTGGGTAGGTACCGCAGTGTCTATTCCTGCCGCTAAGCAGATAGATTATGAGATTTAATAACATCAATTGTTTCAGCCTGACAAGCGCAATGCAAGTTGCAACATGTTAGCTTTGTGGTTCTATATTAAATTTTGAGATTTGGCGACGTATTGTATGAGGTTTTTGACATTACATTTACAAGATTCGATCTCGCAGAGATTCTTAACCTCTTGCAGTAAAAACTAAATCGAATCTTTTATGTTCATGGAGGTTGAAAATGCATATTTGCTGAGTCGTATGAGAGGCACGAGGATGATGAAAATAGCGAAAAGTGTTTTCATATCAGCAACAAATCCAATTTTATAATGGAACAGAGAAATCATATCGATAAGTAACAAACTTATCTTATCTTACTAATATTATAAAGCTGAAGAGTTTGTTTGTTTGTTTGAACGCGCTGATCTCAGGAACTATTGGACCGATTTTGAAAATTCTTTCACTAATAGGAAGCTAAATTACTACTGAGTGCTATAGGCTACTTTTTATCCGGGAAAAGTTTTCCACGTGGGCGGAGCCGCGCGCAATGCTGGTTTTATATAACTTGAGCTTTCGTATCGGCTACACATACAATTTCAGAATGGAATCGAACAATCATATCTATAACTAGCAATTTAGCTCTGATATACTTATTATATTGCAGAAACAATATATTTGCAACTCAGGTTATTTTTATAGATGACATCATTCGCATACATAGAACTTATAAGTATATCGAAAGAAGAACTTTGGTAACCCACGACCGGTTATGCCAAACTGACCGTAATAGGAAATCCTAAATTGTCAACCGCGAAGATAATTTATAATGTTGATACAGCGGCCAATGTATCGTCTCAAGTTTTTAAATGCAAATCTTCGCTGTCCTTATTTTTATTGATTTTATTCACACTGATTGACATACATTGGTTAATATTTGCGCCAACATTGGAGCCAATGTCATTTTGTAATTCGAAGTACTCTCAAATTAATTTCACATTACCCTTTAAACAACATTTAAATGAATTTAAATTATTCGGTCCTACGTCTCAAAGTCCAAGCATTTTGTCAACACTTCAAAAACATTAAACCAGTAACACCAGGGTCATATTTCGTAAGTGAAGAGTCGGCGGTCGACGGAATTTGAGAGCCAATTTAAAAAGGATAAAGTATTGACGTTGTTTGTGTGTCTATATAGAAATTATATTCAAATAAAGTCCACTTTTATAAATTGAGATGATTTTGACGTAAAGTTTATTCCCTCGTGGCTTTAGGTTACAAACTCTCTTGTTAATGTTATTTGTATTGCTTTTTTTTTACATTTTTATATTATTATATTATTATTAAGTAGTTATATTAGTTAACGTTAAGATTTGTAAGGATATTAAAAATATACATGGTGTTTCATTGCTCTGTTTATTCTATTAAGAAAAACTAATTAAATCATAGCATGGGCGTCACGCGTCCTGAATTTAGCTCAGCTCATTTTCCTTTAATAACAGTATTTATTCTTACATTATTAGTATGTTAGAGGGAATAAAACTCAGTATCGTTTACAAGGTAAACGCAAAACCTTATCTAACTAGACTAATAGATGCGTCAACGTTTATTAAAATCCTAATATTCAAAGCAGAAGTTACCCATTAAGAAAACAAGGGGTCATTAAACGACCTTTGATTACGATGCCAGAGACTTGCCCGATGGGGTTAGCAGAGACAGATTCAGACCAATTACAGTGGCCACTGGCCTACGCCCACGCGTCTTTATTATATCGCTATTCGCCCATATAAAAAATGTTATGTTATTTACAGCTATTTTTATGGCTATATAAATTAGAAATTCAGCGAATTAAGTGATTTTAGATGGAATAACAGTTCTATGAATTGGAAAATATTTTACGTCTTACCATTATAAACGAAAAAGTTTATGAAAATGTTAAGAGATTTTGATTTTTTAGAAGTAAACAGCACGACT
Organism: Sphinx pinastri; assembly: GCA_947568825.1. Taxonomy (NCBI): domain Eukaryota; kingdom Metazoa; phylum Arthropoda; class Insecta; order Lepidoptera; family Sphingidae; genus Sphinx; species Sphinx pinastri. Next base: position 4,253,082 of record OX387617.1, read on the forward strand.
ACAAAACGGGTTCGGATGAAACCTGGCATACAGAAAGACTATGCCCTAGATGACATAATATAGACTACTTTTTATCCTGGAAAATACAGTGGGAATGATCTCGGGAAAGTGCTACCCCACAGGCGAAACCATGAGCAACCTCGATATAAATAAACACTTAATCTTAAATAGCAACAAAAATCATGTTTAACAACACAAACAATAACATAACGAATCTCTAGTTCGTAGTAAACAAAAGGTATAAGAAAGCCAATTTGTTTAAAAGGTTTTCAAAGTGCCCGGCTGACTTAATTTCCTTTAGAGCAAAAGTAATATTCCCTTTACATCTAAACTAAGGGATGAAGTGCGCGCTTTATTTATACGTGTATCAGATCTTTGCTGACAAATTGAACAGGATGGAGTTGTTTACTTTTATGTATCAGTAGACAGCGATATCACATTTTGCCAATGTCAAGTTTGGTTTGTCTATTTTATTATCTGTAGTATGTCGAAGTAAAGCAGTGGCTACCTTACCAAGACTTTATCGAGGAGTTTTGGCGGCAACAAAAAAACACTTGATTAGCACAATTATTTCAATTCACTTCATTTGAGCTCTTTAATAGATAATATACTACCATAATTATGCAATATAACACTAAGTATCACCAAAATAATGAATTAAAACAAGAGCACCTCATGACACTTCCAAGTTCCCGCCAAAACTCACGTTGTATCTTTCAAATTGTTCGGAATTATGACAGCAAATTATATGAACACGAAACGACTAAATAAAAAGTTTCCAATATATTGTGTCCATCGCTATCAATTCGAGTATAGATGTAATATGTAAAATATACATATATTAGTATAGTATCTAACAAGGTTTATGACCACAATAAATCATTTTCTACATCATATTAAGATTGTCACAAAGGAATGTAACAATGAGTGCAGTCTTTATTGACATTCCCTATTAAAATATACTTAGTAATTAATCTGGGGTTGGCAGAGTCAAGTGATGCAAATTAATATTATCTTCTAAATAGTTTAATATGACAGCTCGATGATTTGCGTTGCCTTTGCGGCGTGACGAGATGTAAGAGTTACGCCGTATATAATGTGTATTTTTATTTATGTCATAACTATCGCATGCCAAATTAGTACAAAAAATCAGGCACCGACCCAAAGGTTTATTCATTGCACATAAATATAATCACACGAATGGCAGTGTATATAATATTGGTAGTATTTAAATTTCCTTATAACTCATGAGCAAAGTATAAGTTATTTTTTACATTAGAGTGGTTTTTAAGTCGGTGCTATTTTTTTAAAAAGTTTTTTAATACTATATCTGTTAGAATGCTGAAAAAACACAACGAGGACAATTATTATGTCGGTTGCATACTAAGAAATAAGCTATGTAAGTTTAGCTAAGCTCGCTTAGCCAAGAGAGTTACACATAGTACATAGCTTTGTTTACATATTTCGCGGTCTGCATTACACTATAAAGATCATAAAGGTCGCAGGAATCCGCTGGATGCAGGCCTTTTCTAACAGGTTGGTCTAGAAATCTTTTGGAGAGCCTAATGTTTGGCAGTAGACTCCCAAAGAGTGAAGAAGAAGATACAAGTTGTTATGGAACATAGTGTCATCTGTCGGCGCTGTGGATACAACTCGAGGACCAATTTATTTTTGTTATTGTAATTTAATATTTTTTGTTCTATCTGTGATTGTGCACTTTTTATCTATTAACTGGCTCGTATGGCAGTTAGACACGATTTGTAAAAACAGCGAAGTAATTATAAGTTATAACACTTAACGGAATACACTAAATTCAAAAGCAGCTAATGAACTGAATTTCTATTTTAAAACAGACAGTTATAATTAAATTTATTTTAAGGACCAATAAGTTTAGTTAAGAAATTCTAAAGTTTGAACGAAGTTGAAAATTACTAAATGAAGTCATGACGATCGTAGAATATGCCTTAATTTTTCATGGCAAGTACGTAATTAATAAACTGACACAACAATGACTAATTAAATCACGGTTAAGTATTAACAGACAGGCTGCTTTTTATCCCAGAGAAGTACCTACTTGTGAAACTTTCCGTCAAAAGTATACCACGCGAGCGGAGCAGCGAGCAACACCTACTCATTTTATAATTAGGAATTTAAAAGAAAATAAAAAAATCATTTGGAGCAGAGAAGCTAAGATGTGGAGCAACTGCTTATAAAAGGAACGTCAGCTCTTTCTTAAAGAACTGAATTAAAACGTGCAGTTGAACGTTAAGGTTGCCACCGCAATCTAATTATTAAAAAACTTTATCATTCATACTATTTGTAGGATTGCTTATCCTTAAATATATTGTCTTTGGCACAGAAGTAGCTTTAAAATAATGGACCTACTTTCGCAAACGGAAACCAACCCACACCAAAGTATTTTCCGCTCGTTGATATTTAAACTAAAATATTTTTGTTTACTAGTTGGTTGATGAAAAACATTTATCATTTTATAAAGTAACAACTGTGGTATTTGGACAAATAATTATACATGAGTATAATAAATCTCCTATTAATTGTAATTAAGTGGGTGTAATTAAGTAAATTAAGTGGGTTGGTTCCCGTTTGCGAAAGTAGGTCCAATTGTGCTGTATTTCACTGATGCTTCTTGACTAGAAAGTGTATCTTAACAAAGGTTTTAATTGGCTTTAATCCAAGTCATCACTTACCATAGACAATCATTGTAAGCACAGAGACAAGCCAATGGCGATTTAGCTCATCTATAAAGAGAACCGCCATTAGCAGTAATTGTTGACTGCAGCGCAGTTGCTGTGGCTAATAGATGGAAATTGAACTAGATGCGACTAATTTATGTCTAGGAAGCGAACCCACGTACGCTGCGAAAAATTTCATTAAGCATCCGCTTTGATATTTCCTCGTAAGTTGGAAGTGGGTCGCGAGAGACTGAATGAATATTTTGCTACTAAAGAAATTTGTTGTTTTTTTTTTATGTTAATGTATTGGTTGTGTGTTTAGAACAGCATGTTGAATGGAAAAGACTGGCTTTGAATTTAAGTCATCACTTAATCAACTTACGTACACAATGAAAAATATAATATAAGCGAAACAAACTCCAACCCTTTTTTTTTTTTTTTTTTTTTTTTCGCGGGGAAAAAACGCGTTATCGCTACCACCACTGGGGGGTGAGTGGACGGTTATGTTGGTTTCACCGATCTTACGGTCCAATGTCGCCACTCGGGAGTATAGCATCATCCGAGCGAGCATTGGACCGAGTCCCTAACACTATGTACACCCTACATCGGCATACCAACCAAAACCCGCGGTGGCCTTCTTCGGCGCCTACGGGACGGCCCCGGGGTATCTTGTTGCACGAAGATAGCTGCACGGAACCGCCCCTGCGCGATGCCGCATTGCGGCCCATCTCTAAATGTGGGGACTAAAATGCCCCCGCGCTCTACAGGACGCCTTTGACGTCTACGACTGCAGGAGACCGACCACCCGCATTGTCGTCCACCTCGGAGTCGCTTACATTGGAGTAGTCGAGCGAGCAGTTATACCCCCACTGCTCGCCCCGCGACTGTCGCTTACCCCATTTAGTCGCCTCTTACGACAGGCAGGGAATGCCGTGGTGGAATTCTTTAGATGCCCCCGGGCCACAGGGCACGAGGCGCCGGTCAGTCGTCCACCCGACGCCTTCTTCGTCTCCTCTGGCTGCGGGCGGGATCGTTCTGCTCACGGTCCCGCTCGGCGCTCTCCTTCCGCGAGATGACGCCCTCACAGAGGGAGGCTATCGCTCGCCATGACCTCCAGCCACCGACCATGGCGGACACCACGGCCGGCAGCGAGAGGTCTCCTCCGACGACTGCTCTAAGAGCGCTGCGTTGTAGGTCCCAGGCTGGGCACTCCTCAAGAGTGTGTTGGACCGTGTCGTCGCAGCCGTTGCCACAATGATGGCACACGGCAGACTCCTCCTTTCCGATCCGACACAGAAACGAGCCGAAACACCCGTGGCCCGTCAGCACCTGTGTCAGACGGAATGTTGGCGCACCGTGACGCCTGTCTAGCCAACTTAAGAAGACAGGTCGCACTGTCGTGACTGTCCTCAAACCCGCACTCGGGCTCTCCAGCCTGGTATGCCACTCCTCCACGGCGGCGCTGCGGATGGAGGCCAATTGGGCCGTCACTTCCCTCGGAGCCAGTCTCCGCCCGAGACGGGATGCCTCCTCACGCCAGAAGAATACTGACGAGAGGTATTTGGCATCCAAATCCCATGGCAGAATACCGGCCAAGACGCAGGCCGCCTCGTGGGAGACTGTGCGGTAGCCCCTGATGAGTCGCTGCGCCACTAAACGCTGCGGTTTGCGCAGTAGAGCGACGCATCGAACATTCAGGGACCCGGCCCAGACGGGACAACCGTATAAGGCCATGGACCGCACAACTCCAGCGTATAAACTTCGGCAAGGGTTACCGGGACCTTCCAAATTTGGCAACAGGCGTCCGAGCGCGCCTGCTGCGCGCACCAGTTTCGGCGACAGCATCTCAAAGTGGGCACGAAAGTCCCATCGGCTGTGCAACACCAAGCCCAGGTACTTCATTGTGGAGCCGATGGGAATCCGCACCCCCTCCAATAAAACAAACTCCAACCCTGTCATTTGTTTTAGGCTGTCAAATCTTATCAATTTACCCTTCTGCTCGTCAGATTGCATTTATTTTCGATCCCGAATTGAATTCATATTAAATTTTCTGCCAATCAGCCCCCGCTGTCAAATCTTTAACAGCCGTCCCGTAAACGTTTTTATCGACAACAAATTGCTTCTCGTAATTACTGTTGGGCGGTTTGACGTCCTTTAACAACGTTTTAAGCCCTCAATTTTCTTGATTATAAACATCAACGGGAAGTTTATTGCCAGTAATTATTCGGGAAATAAACACCATCTACTGTCTGTTTTAAGCGGTTCTATTTGATTTATTAGTCAAATATCTTTTAGCGTTGCATGTCCTAGTAAAATTCAGCTGACTGTGCAAGGTAATTTAGTATGAGGGTAGTTATGGGAGTGATATTATTTAACAAAAATGTAATTATCGATGTGGTTTCCAAAACTTGAAATAGGAAATGATAAACAGTTTCTATTTAATCATTACTTTATCTATACTTGGACCAACAAGCATCACCACCATACTTTTCATCTCTTAGAAAAGTACACCCACATATACATGGTAATAAATATTTTATTATGTCAGTGGTAAGAGGCATTGTTCCCCCACAATGGCTAGAGTGGTGGTGTCGAATTACAGTTACCACTAACAACTAATAGGCCAAACAAAAGGATTTGTGCGAAGGTGTGCTTTGTTACTCTGAATGGGCGTCATGTTCGATATTTGAGATTAATCTCATTATTGAGTTGAGATGTTCTAAATTCAACATCTTTTGACATGTTTGGCGTATAATGGCGTAGAATATACGCACAAGCAACTTTGGATTCATCCGTGAAAGGGTAGGCACTGTTGGCAGATGTACAACCAGGGCACACACTTTTCACCATTTGTGTTCCGTCCCATGATATGATAGGGTAAGCCTATCGTCATATTGGGTACAAAATCCATAATCCGGGCTAATACTGAGCAGAAAACCCAATATAACTTTAGCCGACCCGGAATTCGAACCCGGGTTCTCAGAGCGGTGGTTGCACATTGTACTACTACGCCACCGAGGCCAGAAGATGAATATTAATTTTGTATCTAAATCTTTATGAATAGATTATACTAGTATTATGGTTATTTTACAAAGGAAAATTATTTTATTTGCATAAATTCAGTTGGGTTCATCATCATCAGCTCGTTGCAGTACACTGCTGGACATAGGCCTCTCCCAAGATACGCCACAGAGCCCGGTCTGCTGCTTTATGCATCCAGTCGCTGCCGGCCCTCTTGTGCAAGTCGTCCCGCCATCTGGCCAGAGGGCGTCCCACGCTACGTTTGCCAAGACGCGGTCTCCACTCCAGAACACGCTTACTCCAGCGGTTATCTGTTCTGCGACATATGTGGCCAGCCCATTGCCACTTCAACCTACTAACTCTCAGAGCTATGTCGGTCACTTTGGTTCTCTGACGGATCACTTCGTTCCGAATTTTGTCCTTCAGAGAGACTCCGAGCATAGCTCTTTCCATAGCACGTTGAGCACGTAGCGTTGTTCAGTTGCGTTAATGTACTTAAATACATTAAATACATAATATATTATAATAATGAGTGTCACAAAGTCACATCTTTTATGTAGGTAATATGTGCCATTGTTTCCACATTGTTTATTTTTGCCGTATAAATGATATTCGTATCATATTATGACCTTGGCTTAAATAATTATTTATAGAAAAACTATAATTAAATAAATAAAGATTTTTATATACAACTATCCTTTTACTGATGAATATTTGGAATCAATGTTTTTATTTCATAGCTTTGCATTAACATAAATTAAAAATTAATAAAATTTTATAGTTAGGAAATTAGTGTACAAAATGTGTTTATTTAGTTTATCTATGTGTTAGCATACATATTTAAATAGAAGAAAAAACTTTTTTTATGTCCTCTTTGTTTAATGTCTTGTCTTGTAAGATATTCACTAAAACGTCAACTACTTATATTGACGTTTCCAGAGGGACTTGTGGTGCAAAATTGTCCTAAAGGACAGAGCCAGATAGGAAAAAAAAGGGACTTGTGGTAGCTATAGTAACTGTAACTAAATGTCGAGACGAACAAATGACCATATTAAATGCCACGACTGCTCTTAAACAGCAGAAACGTCAGCGACAATTTGAATTACGACGCTCTACATCTGAACAGCGTAGCGAAATCCTGATAACCCTTTAAAATTATAAATGCGAAAGTTTGATAACATATTTGGACTTTGGATTCTTGTTAGGTAGACGTAAACTTGCTAAATAAATTTGTATGTAATTTCATAGGTACAATAAACGAGTCCTGTATGTTGATACAGGCTATTTTTATTCCGGAAAAGGGCACAGTGGTTCATTTAAATGTGCGGTTTAGTATATTTTTTTTAAATCGTCCTTATAAAATTTAAAACAGTCACTGGAGTATGGGTAGTGCTACACAGTGCACCATCGATTATCCTCTAGCGCTACTATCACTGCACGTCCTTATTACGTGATCAGTAATATGTCGATGTTTTGACATTAGCAGTGACATTGAACACCGCACAAACAACACAATCTTATCTGCGATGTGAGCATGTGCAAATATCATTAACCCTTTACATGCGCGATGCTTTTTGATCTAGCTGACAATGCTTTGACTTGAAAATCATGCAATTTGTACAATGTGATGCAGTGTGTTATACGTTGTCAGTGGGGACCGCAATTGGCCTTCAATTTTATTTATACATAATTTTATTTTATCTTTAATACAGGCAATTTATAAAAACACAGATAAGTTTGTTTACGCTGTAATTGTTCGTAATTACTGTGTAAAATTGTCATTGCAATATGATGTTTTTACTTTAGAAACAAAGTGAAAAACGGGGCATCAAATGAAGATGTAAAATAGACTGCATACCGCCCTTTTTGTTTTTACAAACAACTCTGTAATTGCTGCCAATATGCCAATGAGTATAACTTACAAATTATTCAAGAGGTTATTTTCTTAATTACGAAAAATTACTAGCTTTTTGACTTCAGAGCTATTATGGCCAGAACCTTCGCTCTTATTTTAGCAGGAAATTGCCACTTGCTATTTTTAGTCGACTTCGCCAACTCTATGATATTTTGTAATCATACATATATTAGTGACCACGCAGACGCGTCAAACAACCACGCAGAGGCGTACAATAGGATAGTATTTGTCTGGTTGCTGACAAATAGTACTCTATTGTAAACAGACAGTTTGAAGATGCTGAAGCCTTAAAGATATAAAAAGTCTAAAGTTAACAATGATTTTTGGGATGATAATTATTGTACTTACCTAGTATACCTTCGAAACCCATAAAAACTATTTCAAACATATTGCATACAGTTTTCAGAGCATGTTTAATGAATGCTGCCAACCTCGCGTATGCAGCTCGCTATTTCTGTGTCGTGACTGGGTTAACGCAATTTTACTGCATGCGGCGTAATTGTTTTAGTGCTAGGTATAACATCGTTTGCCTTGTTGAGTTCTATTGTTTTTGGCTAGTGGATAACAAATTTAGTAAACTATACGCTGTGGTAGTTATTTTACGGTAGAAATTTCTATGTCATGCCTACAGGAATAACAATGGTGTTTGGTTGAAATCAGTAAAAAAATACTGTAAAAGAAATTAAGATTTTAATTATAAAATAGATCAAAATCTGTTAGATAATACATACATACATACATACATACATACACACTCACGCCCTTATCCCATAGGGGTAGGCAGAGACTATTGAGCGCCACATGCTACGATCTTGACACACCTCTTGCGCTTCTTCCACATTCATAGTTCTTTTCATACATTTTCGTCGGTTAAGGGTACTCCTGACCTGCCCTTTTCGGAGAAGATCATTTATTTGGTTTCACATCGGCCCCCCGATGTGAAAGCTCGAGGATACCAAAATGTCAGTGGCGTAGCGTGGGTTCTTGCCGCCCCATGACATAAAAAACCTTCTTTCAACAAACAACTTACATTTACCCAACATGTTTTGTGGTCCGGATTATTTTTGTTGTAAGCTAAGGGGTGGGGGGATCCGAACCCCCCCTTATACCCGCCCATGACAAATCATTAACCAGAAAAAAATTAAGATCTAATTGCACGGTGTATAATTATACAATGAAATGTAATAAATACACGGCAGATTTTACACTGTCGTTTAGCTATTAGCCCCAGACACAGTCAAAGCAAATCGATCTGTGGATTCTAATTCGTAATTAGAAGTATATATTATAAGATATTATATTTATTACTATATTCCCGGCTATAGAAAGTTTTAATTTGGTTGTTCTTACTGGTTTACATTAAAAGTAAATAAATAAACGTAAATGACTTACGCGCCCATAAACAAGCAGTCGAATAAAAACGAAACATTTGTTTACATATCTATCTACCTACGTCCTATATCAAAGAGAAATGAGGTCTGTATTTGTCTGTATATTATGTAATAAGTATTTGACAGACTTCGGTGTCTATGGTGATGACCCGATTTCCGCGAGTAGGTAGCGACCGCTTTTGATTTGGAGTTACTTTGTTACAGTCAGCGACCATATAGCGGCAGTAAATATTTTAGTCATCGAGCTATACACAGAGGTACAAAACTCAGCACTGAATATCACACATTTATAAAGAAATTATGGGTTAGATTTTGCTTTATAGAGCGTCGTCTTAGTATCTCTAATGTGTATGCTCGATCACCTTAAGGTTCTAAATAAGTCATTTGCGCGTCGTGTCAGCAATATCTAACTTACAACTACAGTATACAAAAATAGTTATCTGCTGTTTCATTTGTACATCTCCGAAACGATCGCACTTGCTTGGTAAAATATGGAAAATGGGCGTTTTATCTTAAGAAAGTGTACTAGCACCAAATTGGGTGATAATTACCAATGTGAGTTAATTTGCCTAATCTTTTTTTGTGGGTCGATGTGTATATTAACTCCAGCGTACTGTACATTATTCTACAGCTCTTATAGCATAAACTAGTAGTTCGATGTTGACAAATGAGGCGTCGCGTCGTTAGATTCGTTTTAGATAACACCGGCACTGGGTTGGTGACGGCCTTATAATCAACATGACCGATGTTGCCAACCATAATGGGTTGAGACTTGAGAAGGTATTAAAGAAACAATTCCGATTGAACAAAATGTTCCGCATAATAATATAGGAAAGTATTTCATGCGGTCATGCGTCTTCGTTCGCAAAAATATAAACTCCCGTGTACTTTTCTTGGATAAAAAGTAGCCTTTTGATATAACAAAACTATATTATAGGTGTGATATTTCTGAATTATTAATAGTAAAAACATACACGACTAATTGATAATCTCCTCCTTTTTTTGAAGTTGGTTAAAAATAGAGATAACTGATGCTTATGCACCCTCTAATATTCCTTTTTATATATTTTTTTACTGTGTTTTTATTAACTCTCTTTCCCGGTTGTTACAAATTTGCAAAAAAATTCAACAAACTATCCCAGTAACCAAATAATTTAAAAGTGTCCATAGCTTTGTACCTACAATGCCTTTCATATACCTACTGCCTTGCAACTTGCCCTCTGACGAATCTATTTACGACAATTTTACAAGGAAATTCTTCTACCTAGTAACTACGTGTTACAAATTAAATTACCTATTACCACAATAAACTGTAAATATTCGCGGTTTTGTAAAATCGTAACAACTTATTGTACATCGCAGTATATTTTAAAATTAACATATACGGTCCTTTTAAAAATTAAAACTCCCAAAATATTCCTTATTAAATTGTCTATTTAATAGTGTTGGTTGCAAATTAAAATTACGTGTACTTTTTATAAGAGGAGATGTACGTAGTCGAAAATTTTAGTGGGATTTTTATTATGAAATTAATGACACAATATCCACATGCTAAGTCCATATCATAAACAATTTGAAACAATCAAAGTAAAGATAACATATTGTAAAAATATGACCTATATGTTTTTTATTCTAGTTTCTAAAAATACTCTTAGCGCGCCGTTTTGCTGGTCGAACCTTAAGATTTGGTTGTTAGCATGTTTTACTGCTACTACGTGAATATGTCCAGGTGTTGCCTAATAATGTTGTATGCACAAACAATTAAATGACATTTACATACAATAGAGATCGATACAAATACGTTCATAGTTTGATTTAAATATACATTAATATACAATATATACGTACAAAAAGTATAATTTACGCTTTGTATAAAACACGAGGCCAGCTTGTTGGACTGCCTGCCTCGGTGGCGTAGTTGTATTACGGTATGACTGCAATGCTGAGGACTCGGGTTCGACTCCCGGGTCGGGCTTTTTTTTTTGAACCTGACTATTCTGCCAGTAGCCTGACGAGGGTCAGCTTTTCTGGCCAAAGTGATATTGGGTTTTAAATTCAGTAATAGACTGGAGTCTGGTATTTGTGCCCAATATGGCGATAGGCTCGCCTCCTATCACATCATGGGACGGAATACGCACGATGAAAAGTGGGTGCACTAGTTGCGCCTCTGCCTACCCCTTCGGGGATAAAGGGCGTGAGTGTGTGTGTAGAAACGATATATTTCTGTTCATGGGTAAAAAATAAAGTACAAAACAAGTCTCTCCCTTCCTTAGGTACAAAGGCACCTGTATTATTAGTTTCCAGCACTCATCGTTTGGAATTTGGTTTTTGGAGAAACGTTCATAATAATTGGCTATGAAAGGCCATAAGAATATTATCATACGCCTATTTCATCGCTAGTAAGATCAAAATAGTATCAATGAGTGAAATGACGTATTGTCTACCAAATAATTTGAAACAACAAACGTCACCTTACATTTGAATTTAGATGTTTTACAATGTTTAAATCGAGCCAGATAGGAAAAAAAAATGTTATAATCGTCACACAATGAATGAGCTTACTTACTTCTAGACGTAATACTACGCTTACTTACTTCCCTATTAGGGAAGATGCAATATTTTTATTTTGCTGTTTTGGATGAATTTCATGTAGAATAGATCACGAGTATATTAAAAAAATAAAATACTATAATTTATGGCTAAAAATTGCGGTTTGAAAATGACAGTTTACATTTTCGCGCGCAAACGGAGCTACACGCTTAGTGACGTCACTCTGGTCATATTTGTTCGCCGGTGGCTATCATAAATGCATAACTTGAACTTGTTTGAACTTTTGATATGTTTTTTGAATAAATATATCAAACTTACTATGAACACACACACACACACACTCACGCCTTCTTATCCCCGAAGGGGTAGGCACAGGCGCAACTAAGTGCATCCACTTTTCGCCGTGCGTTAGTTTAAATTTGGATATAACAGATTGCATTGTCGGCATAATACCTGAAATTACTGCTATGTGTAGTTTTGCTGCTGAATGAAATAGAAATAAAAGTCTCACTGTGATTAATTCATAGTAGTTCAGTTCCTTTATTTCTACACTTGAAAACTGTACTTTCAACAACAAAAAATAACACCATGTGAACATTAACTTTTGGTAGATTTCTGGATTCTTCTTTTATGAACCCAACTTCCATTTTGATTCGAAAACCTATTAATTTTCGCAATTAAAGAATGTTTTAAATCTTTACAACTCTAACCTAAAATAAGTTGTCATAACAAATGTGATGTCACTAGAGGTAGATTGATGTATTATAACACGGTCCTTTTCACTCTACTTTGAATTCGTAATTATTGTTAAAAATCGATATTAATAAAAATAATAACATTGCAGTTCTTTTATGTTTTTTAAAAAAATTTGCCACAAAATATTGATAAATATTATTCTTGCATCTTCCCTATTGAGAAATCAATATCTATCCAGATTCTAGGCGGACTGTACGAAATTGTTATACTACTCTTACCAACAATAATTTATGCGATATTTAAATTCTGCATCTCCTGTATATTTTTTACAATAAAAAAATTATATTATTTAATTAAATGTAAAAATAAACCTTTTTTTAAACGTTCTATCAAAAAAGAGCGGTAACGTAAATTCGATTACTAAAATAATATTTTATTTATAATACTATAATATAGTTATCAATTTCCGCAATACTAAACTGACTCATGGAAATTCTCATTACCGTAATCAATTCCTTTAGCCGATGACTACTAAAATCCTTACTTGTGCTCTCTGAAACATCATAATATAGAATACGTTTGCAATATATCAGCCGTCCAAATCCAACATTTTAAGTCAAGCCTATCAAATTTTAAGAATCAGTAAGTAGGAGATTATACTTGAGAATAATTAATAGGGAAAACCCGATGTCATGGCGACCTAAATACGGGTTGTGACGTGCTGGCCTGTTGCAAATTAAAATGTTCGCGCGACCGGAGTCTAGTTAGGTCATGATGTTACTCCCATCCAACATTCTCGCAAGTTCTAATCTTTTCGTTAGTAACGCTAGATACTGTAAGATTGGCAATTTTACCCGATATTTTGTCTTTTCTGTTTTAGTCATGCGTTGTATTTTTTGCTGATCTGTAAATCACACTGCTAAGCATAGGTCTAATATTTTTGTACCTCAAGACGGTCTCTCGCAAAACAAACACAAACGAAAGGTAAGTAAAAAGATGAAGTACAGTTTATGTAATAAACTAAAGCAGGAAAGCAGCAAAAAGAATTGAAGAGGCCAGTGGATTTTTGTTGAGTAGGAATAAATATAAATATGTGTGTTCGAGATTCTGATTCTTCTTTAAATATTTTTAAAGCGTCATTTCCTTTGGTTAAATATTGGCAGTGGTAGTAAAACTACAGTGCCCTCTACCACAATAAACCCAAAATATTATATTACAATTTAACCTTATAACGACATCTTGACGAGTTACAGCAATATTATTAATTTTAGCAAGATTGAGTCACTTAGATCGTTATAAGAGAATAGGAAATGACTTATAAACAAGTGCCAGTAACAAGGATCTATTTGTTTTTAACCTTTGTAGTTGCTATTGTTCATAGACCTACTTCCAGCAAGCAATAAATAACCGAAATCATTATAATATTATATATAAAGGAATCATTTTCCTATGTCATTGTGGTTTTATATGTATAGATAATGTTCTACATGTTACCTAATTAGTACGTTGCTTGGTTATGAATGAATAAATTCTCTGAATCACTTGTTATTCATATTTTGTTGGAGTATAGAAAACATGTTTTGATTCATTTATGACGAATTAATTGGTATTATTGGCATGATAATGTAACAATAGAGTAATATATTATCTATCCTGTGACGTATTTACAAAGCATTAAGGCATACAGTTCTGTGGCGTTTTTTATACAGACAAGCCCAGCTACGTTTTTGCTTTTAGAAAAGTATAATACAATTAGGTTTCTGCTCTACGTAGAAATAAGTATTATATGACTCAAACATCTCTATAGCGAAGTTGGCAAACGAGCAATTGAATAATGATAACACCCTCTGTTATCGAGCCGCGTAGTATCAGAGAAATTACGTAAAGGGCCTTGTGGACCTTTCAGAAAAGGAAAGGGATGTTTTGAGCGGTTATTGTCATCCACTGCTACTCTAATTATTTCATCAATTCAGTACAAAACAATAATTTAATAAGTTAGTTTTCTGGAAGTCTGTGATACAAGCCAAACCTATATAAAATGACATTTATATCGAATGAATTATATTTATCACTAGGTGTTGCTCGCGGCTTCGCCCGCGTAATAAGCCTTTCCCGCTACAAGTCCCTAAAACACAGAACGACGCCAGCGCCATCTACTTAAAGAATCACATTTTAAATATCCATTATTTCATGGTAGCCAAGTACCAGGATAAAAAAAGCTTGTGTTAATTCAAGACATGATCTACCCGTGTGCTAATTTTTATTCAAATCCGTTTAATAGTTTCACAAAATTTCGCATTTATTTAATTATTTACAATAAATTAATAAATAATATTAGAAATAATAATATTATCTTATTTAGTATATTAGAAAAATAAGATAAGTTAGTAAGAGTAGATATATCGCAATATACAGTGTATGATATAATGTTTAGTAAATATTTGGCCGAAGGCTATTTGCATATCTTCGGAGGAATTCAAATAATGTGTGATTCTGGTGAGGAGAATAAACCCGGTGTATTATGGCTTAATGGAGTGCACAGCCGACACGAAGCCCGCATAACTGTGGAACTAATAGAGATGGGGCCGTTGACTCTCATTTTCTTATATCCTTTCTTAAATGCGATAGTTAATTTCGTCTTGCAAATGCAAATAATGCTTTTCAACGATCAGGGAGTTGATGCCTTTAACTTGGACAAAAAGGTAGAATTCCTGTGGAACTTATAAGAATAAATAGTTATATAAAAATCAATTTAGACAATAATATTACCGATCAGATTCTACGTTAAAAATAATCAGTTGATGAAATTGGAGTATTGATCTACGTAATTTAACTCCGATGGATTGAATCTCACTGGATGTACGAAATCGATTCCTCGATATCAAATATCGTCTGTCATCCCTAGGGGATAATCTTCAGACGTGCCTTGACTACGTATTTAATGAAAGACATTGTCGAATCTTTGAAATAGTTCACATTGTTATGTAAGTGATCCTGTTAATATAGAGCTCTTATTGGAACAACGAGTTATGGTAATAAGGAGATATTATTAGTTTAATCAGTTGTAATATTTAACAGATTACAAAGTTCAAAATATACTATTTGCTCAGGAAATTTGATCCAAAAAGACCAGTCATTGGTGAGATTTCACCATGTGTAAGTTGATTAAAAACCGAAAATATTTAGTTTAAGAGTTTTTGTGTAGAACAGATACACACACACTCACGCCCTTTATCCCCGAAGGGTTAGGCAGAGGCGCAACTAGTGCACCTACTTTTCGCCGTGCATATGCCGTTCCATGACAGGGGGCGAGCTTATCGCCATATCCGGCACAAATTCCAGACTCCGTACTGACATTGAGTAGAAAAACAGATGTTATTAAATTATATTTAAACAAACACTTAAACGTATAATTAACAGTATTTATAACAAACAGGGAAATCCAAATTAAAAGTCAGAGGTTACGCTAGCAAATACACCGATAGAAACGGTTGTTTGACTCATACCGTACAGCGATAAATATAGACGTGATTCTCGAAAACGAGAATTAAAAGTAAATGTGAATGAATGCATTTCATTTATTTTTCATTCTACTTTTATGAATTCTGCTGGATCTGTGCCGAGCTGTACCGTCGGCGCGTGCTCTGTAATTTATAAACTTGTATGTATTTTATTGAGTCGTCTACATTAGACTTATTATGACAAACGAGCGTTAATTGCTGTGTAATTGGATGGAAGTTTGATGCGTTGACGTTTCCGCCTGGACTAATGTGCTGTCATTCACTTGTCACCAGTGCTGGTCACGTACATTGTGACATTTTGTTGTCTCTGGTATACTTATTTTGAATCCAAATACATTCACAGGAACAAGGCTGTATGCTTACAATTCCAATATTTTTTTTTGAAATTGGAACATTTTGTTATAGATAATATCTGAGTATATTTTACGTGAATTTGTGGCAACATCACTTTGTACTTGTTGTATAAGTTGTGGTTAAACGGTTACCTTTATTTATGGTTGATCATCACTGGAGGCCCATAATGAGCAAAGCATGTTTTTTAAAAAGCAAAATCACACACAAATTATTGATCGATAGAGTTTTTCATGAAGTCCAATAAGCTGTTTTCTTATGAAGAAGATTACTAACAAGAAATATTGTTAAAAATAAGTATTTGGACGTTTTGATGGTAAACAATTAATAATAATAGTTAATGTTACTCAACTAGACCAGCCAGTGTTCAAACTACATCCATTTATTTTTTAGGCCACGGGTATAACGACTGATGAGACTACCATTACACTTGAATTAATCATGCCATTATAAATATACAAGATGTCATTATGCAAATATTTCTAATTTTAATAGGACACGAGTATTAGGTATTCAATTTTTCGTACAGCAACCTGAACCTTATGAAACGGGATGTCATTTTTATTAAAACGAAAATATTTTTTTATCTTTACCTCCGTAGAGGTAGACTGAGGTGCAATCAGCTCACCCACCTTTAATAATGTGTTCCGTCCCATGATGTGATAGAGGTCGAACCCGTCACCATACCTGGTACGAATTCCAGACTCCGGGCTGATATTGAGTAAAAAAATTCAATATCACTTTTCCTGACTCTGGATTCGACCTCAGAGTGGTGTCATGTTGCGCACACAACACAACTACGCCATTGAGACAGTAAAAAATTGTCGATTTGAAATAACCTACGCGGGATAATCTTGATTGGAATTAGCGCAAAATTTTGGTTAGATTTACCTTCCATCATATCATAGGACGAAAGATAAATAAGATATTTCGAGAATTCGCCGGTTCCGTCCCTGACTACCCTTACGCTCTTTCGAGAATACAGTCCTAAGTTTATGTATGTTCCTCAAATTATCAACGAAATATTTCATGCATTTTATTTATAAACGTCACGGAAAATTTCTTGAATAACTCCTAAATTACAGCAAAAAAATAAATGATTATTCCGTCAGCACCTGTCACAAAGATTAAAATTAAGTACCTTACATTTTTGTGAGCAAATTAACGCGTTAAAGAGAAAATCCGCTTTAGAAATGTGGAAAGCTCAACGTCGTAAAGCGAACTTTCAGTGTAACGTGACAGCGTATTTATTATACCACTGAACAATATTTATTGTTATTTGCGAGGAAAATTAAATACCTTTTCAATATATTTGTGTCACAAAAATGAGACAGTCTTACGTCTTGTACTTTCGTCAACTAGTTTTTATTTGCGACTCTGCCTATGTATTTTATCGTATTACGTATACGTACTCATATCCTAACGATTGACTTGATTTAACATAGTCATTGTACATTTTACGAAATAAAAGTAA
Source organism: Sphinx pinastri (assembly GCA_947568825.1). Lineage (NCBI taxonomy): Eukaryota > Metazoa > Arthropoda > Insecta > Lepidoptera > Sphingidae > Sphinx > Sphinx pinastri. The sequence continues at coordinate 4,270,694 of OX387617.1, forward strand.
TTATATTAATGTTTAGATCTGTTTGCGAAAATTTTGCAAAATTCACTTACTTAACGGTTTATGAGTTTACTTCGCACTATCATCTTATGAAAATGATAGGTATATTAGTAGCATTAGTATCAATAGGATTATGATCAGTGATTTGAAGTCAAATCTTGTTCCGAACCAGAAGCATCATATCACTATATATACAGTATACGTGCTTCATATAATATTTGCGAAGATCTTCATAAAATAGCCGCGCATCGTGCAATGTTTAACTTTTAAACCAAGATATAACTCCAAGGCTATGAAATGCTTAACATTACACACAATGTTGCCAACGCTTTGTTTATTTCTTGGTATATTTACGCTATCTGTTCTTACATTTTAGAACAAACCAGTTTGTTTATTATTGGATTCTCTATGGGGACAGGTCAGGGGAAACTATTCACTTGATAGGAGTTAATTACAGTCGTTTATGGAATTCTCAATATCAAATAACGTAGGTGTCATTTTCATTTTTTTAAAAGTATTAGTAATTTTTTGAGCACATGTTTACAACGAGAATTTGGATTGAAACAAATACGCCTCTACTTATCCCTGAAAAGAGAAAAGCGCGATTCTATGTTTTATGATTACTAAGATTATAAACCGAATGAGGAAATCCATCAATGCCCATAGTGTATGCATTTGGCATAAACAATAACTAACATTATATTTATATTTCCGTACTCCAGAATATTCGGTACAATTTCAGCGTCGAAGGTTCAATAACAAATGGAACATTTCGCGCTATTGAAGCGTCAATACTCAATAGTAACTCAATTTCACTCCTATTCCGGTTGGATTGATTTAGTTTGTATGCGTCAGAACTGCGAGTGCACGCGTGGGTTGATACAAAGGTCGCCATCTGCGGGTTGAAAGCTACACCACACTTATTAGTCTAAACACTGGAATATATTTAGTTCTATTAAACGTATATAATTCCAGCCAATGGGTCGTGAGAAATAAAAATATTTACAAGTATTTCTACTGATATTATAAACTGCAAGTTCGTTTCCGAGATAAAAAATAACCTATAACGCTCAGGGTTAATGTAGCTTTCTATTAATCCTGGAGTTTTTACAATTAATGCAGTAGTTATAGAAATTGGCGCGACCAAACAAACAATATCTTTAGCTTTATTTTTTGAGAAATTATGTTGAAATTTTGAGAAATGTTTACATATAGTTAGCAAGCGGTATAAACATCTTCACAAAATTTGTTAAAACTATCTTCAAAAATCGAAGTTTGTTATAAGTAAACTCATATTCGATAAATGGTTTAGGATGAAATATTTCGGAAAAGTTCACAGTGGGACATTTTCAAAAAATGCCTCGCACGAATTTTGATCATATTCTCTCTTTTATCCTATGAAAGCCTGTCGTAATCAGACTTAAAAACGAATATCCAGTTCTCGGTCAATTGAATAAGCACTCTAAGGGTGGGTTGCAGAAAATAACTTTAACAATAACAAAGGTCTAACCAGCTGTCAAATCTTCGGTTAAGCAATTTTCGGGTTGCATAAAATTTACAATTGTCAAAATGACGTCGCGAATAACAGTAACATTAACCGCTCAGTTTCGGACGGTTAATGTAAAAGTTATGGTTAGTTTTCGTAATCTGTGTGTATACTCTGTATAGTTAATTGTCATTTGTCAAACGATTTACAATAATAACGTCCTATGCCCTATTTTAATACAAATACTCTGTTAAATACCTGCGTAAAATGTTTAGTACGCGAAATATTGTGGGAAGCAAAATCTAGCGATGATAGCGATTCTGATAGTGGGTGTATCCAAATAGTTTGGTGGAGCAAAAAATTCCGCTGAAATTCTATGATAGAAACAAAGAGGATGTACATACTAGATACCTACGTAATAATAGAAATTTGAATAATGAATCGATATTTCATCAAGATTTGATAGTTATATTAAATCATTGCCAATGCAAAAATATTACCCGTGCAAGTTTTTGGGGTAATATAGCATCATTTCACTGGTTACTCGTTTACCTTTAACTTTAACAATTACAGCAATGGTGCAACAGAGGAAATGTCAATTTCAGTAGTCATTGTTATTGTCACTGCTAAAGTTAACTTTAACGGTAACACTAACGTCAGATTTTGTGCAACCCACCCTAAGCGTTACGATAACATGATACATTCGTTATGTCTTTGAATTCTGTTCTATGAACGCCAGTGATAGCCTTCGCATAGATTACAAGACAACATCGCAGAAGCATGTTCAACTTGTTTTCTGTAAATTATGCCTTTTAATATTGGCTATAGTATACTGAGAATACACGAGTCAGCTAATAGAATATTTTCCTTGTATGGGTTGAGTTTACTAATCATATATTGATGCTAAAATATTGAGTCGAATTTGTGCCCGATATTGCAATAGACTCAAAAAGTGGGTTCTCGGGTTGCACCTCTGCCTAGCCCTTCCTGAATAAAGGTGTGATGTGTGTGTGTGTGTGTGTGTGTGTGTGTGTGTGTGTGTGTGAAATTGATGATACCGATATGAAAATGAAATAACAAGGTATTGACTTTTTGACCTACGATGCGACCTTGTTTATATTAATATGTATATCTATACTATCTTAATATATATAAATCTCGTGTCACAATGTTTGTCCTCAATGGACTCCTAAACCACTTAACCGATTATAATAAAATTCGCACACCATGTGCAGTTCGATCCAACTTGAGAGATAGGATAGTTTAAATCTCAAATTATAGTCGCAATTTTAATTTATTGCTAATTATTTGTCTGTTATTATTTGACAGTCACAATTATCTGTTAACTCAAAATGATTCTAACAGATGTCGATACCTTTCGACTGGGTTGAGTAAGTAATCAATAGATGGCGCTGCTATGGTAAAATGATTCTAACAGATGTCGATACCTTTCGACTGGGTTGAGTAAGTAATCAATAGATGGCGCTGCTATGGTAAATCTACGAACGTGTCATATCAGCTACATTTTAAGCGGGACTTTTATACCGGGAAAACTCATTCACGCGGGCGGAGCCGCGGGCAAAAGCTAGTAATATTATAAAGCTGAAGAGTTTGTTTGTTTGAATGCGCTAACCTAAGGAACTCCTGGACCGATTTTGAAAATTCTTTCACTAATAGGAAGCTACATTACTCCTGAGTACTATAGGTTACTTTTTATCCCGGAAAAACTTTTCCACGCGGGCGGAGCCGCGCGCAATGCCAGTAATACATATAAAAACTCAAGATCTATGAATATACTCGATAATACATTATTCAACTACTATCCCGCTTGAGGCAATTTTAATCCGCATGGTCTCTATTGACGTTATTTTTAGTCCATTAAAGGAAACAACTAACCTTTTATTTCTACTAGCTTTTAGTGACGCTGTGAGGCCCACGTGAAAGTTCTTTTCAGAATTAAACCCCCACGGAGAGTATTTTCGAAAATAAAGCATCCTATGTAAATCTATGTGCTAAACTTCTTATATATTCAATAGTTTTAAATGAATGGTCGAAAATAGGTACAGTCAGCCACATAAGTAGCTGAACAAATTCAAAATTTCAAATCAAGTAAAGTAAATGCCTTTTATTGGTGGTGCCTACTGGTGGTAGGTCTCTCATTATGTAAGAGGCCGTCTGGGTGGGTACCACCGCAATGTCTATTTCTACCGCCAAGCAACAGTGCATGCACTGTTGTGTTTCGGTTTGAAGGATATTTTTGCCAGTATAACTACTGGACATAATGAGACTTAACATCTTATGTCTCAGGATGACGAGCGCAGTGGAATCCCACACATTACTTTGTAAGTCAAGGTGCTGGATGGTGTTGCTACTGTTTATGGGTGGTCGTATCGCTTACCATCAGGGGAACGGCATGCTCGTCTCGTCATTCTATGCTATAAAAAAAAAAAAAACTATTTTTGTGGAGGTAAAACTAAAATTAGTAAGAGCACAAAATTATAGGGGTGTTTTAAAGTTTTGAATTTGTTCAGCTACTTATGTGGCTGACTGTACATCTTACCGTTTCATAATTATAAGTAGGATTTTCCAGTTAAATCAAGCTTGCTATCAAAGCAGCGGATCAGTTATCGGATAAACAACTGTCTTGTTTATTTCCATATGTACCGTCTGACTTCGCTTTACTCGAATTTAAGATCCTATCGCAGAAATTTTCTCGCTCACTCTTGACATTTGCTTATAAATATCTGATTATCTAAACGTTTGCAAACAAATATATTAGGCTTTGAAATAACAAAACAAGTAAAATAAAAACCCTGTTTCGCTGTTGGCGTATCTGATTTTTGGTAAAAAATATATACCCAAAGAGTTCTAAGATTATATAGAGGGGACATTGCGTAAATTTTCATACAAAAATTTTGAGCCTGTTCGTAAGGCGCAAATTGGCATATTTCCTTCCAAAATATTGTTTTCTGTACAAAATTTGCGCACACCGAGACGTCTTGTCACATGCGTGAGTCAGATAAGACAGCGACTTATTACCCACGAGTAACAACTTCTGGACGAAAAATTTGGGCCTGATGTCCGGTCCATAACTATACTGTTTAATGTCTTTGTATTTACCCAATACCACAGAAGCATTTCGAAAGTAGAACGAAAGACGGTAAATTAAAAATATTGTAGAAAGTATATAACTTCATTGTTCAAACTTCAAAGTCGTGGTTGTTTCCAATACCAATAAGTAAGAAATTCGTTTAGCGTTTGTACAAGCTGAGAACAAAGAAATATCTCCCGGGCTGGGACCCGGGAAAGTTCGATCACATCGAGCGGGCAGCCATTTCCTTGTTTCCCTCGGGAATCAGAGCAATCGCGAAAATTTATTCATTAATAATCTGTCAATGCCGTTTGGCAGAACGATTATTTGTTTTGTTAATGGGAATTAAAAACTTGATAAAACAAAAGAGTGCAAATTAATTAATAGACCTGTCAGCTTGACTTACAAACTTTTTGTTATAAAGGTTATAAGCAATGACATAATTTAAATTATTTTAGTTCGTCTTTCAAAAAATCTATAGATATTAAAAAAAATTATAAGCATTTTTGGTTGACGTAAATGCGGCGTAAAATCATGCGAGATTACTGCGCTGCAGGCCATTTTGCATTTTACGGGTCACAAGACTAATGGCTAGGAAATAGAGTGAAATCCACTTAGCGGACCAATTTCAGCCGAGTTGGAGCGAAATGCTAGGAATCAGTCGAAAATGTTTTACAACAAAATAGGTTATTCGTTTGATGTTTTGATAAACGTGGCTCACAGTTCGTCGATCCTAACGCGTGGCCCGAAAAAACAAAAATCTGAGCAAAACTATCTCTGCGCAGTTGATACGATGCCAGATCAAAGAATAACTGAATCTAGTTTTTTTTTGTTTATCTTATCCAATTTGTCATCATCGAATTTATTAGGTTCCCCGAGGAATATTGAAGTGCAGCATTCATTTCGATGGTACGCGAGTGCCGACAGTTTTTCTACTTCGAAAACAGTAGTAAAATGGCTAAGCATATTTTATTTTACGCATCACCAATAAAGCATAATCCTTAGCAGAGGCAATATTATAACAATGACGTCATCATTTTACTGAAAAAATATCATGTGACCTGTCATAACGTCAATAGCAAAATAGGACTTTCATGTCACGTAAAGTATAAAATAACGCGGAAGTTGGCAAATAAAAAATGTGCGCACTTAATCATGATCAGCGTACCTGTCAATTATTTCATATCTGGAGCGGACACTCATGTAGGGTTGGGATATGTTTTTTGTCGATTATAATTTTTGTTTTCATAATGTTAGTTTCTTTAACACATAAACTGATGTGTGTATACGATCAACAAAGTTTTAATTTTGATCTAAATTTTATCGCAATTAAGTTATAAAATATAGGTAGGTAATTAGAAAGTTAGATATTTGGTAATCTACATCATAAAGATACTTAATTATTAATAGGCCATTATCTCAAGTATAATCATTTCATTAATTATCGGAACTATAAATCCTACATAAGAAAAACAAAATACAAGGGACGACACCAAAAAATACGCACAGTTTATCACAATGAGCCGGTAATTTTGAATCTGGAACGCACTTCAGTTGATTTGGGGACACGAGAAATATTTTAGTCGATTATTTATGGTATCATCACTTGATATCAATTAGTTACGTAATATTATGCACACTTCGTTGGTAACCGCCCTGTGTAACTCAGCGTCGGCTGTCAGGACCAATTTAGACGTGGAATTGATTGCAGGCATAAATTCAAGATGGCTTTTTGTATTTTTTTCGATCTGGTCTTTGTGATAAAAATAAAAACGTAATTACACGCACGTCAGATGTTAAAGTGTTGACCGTAATTGTGTAGGGTTTAATGTAATAAAGTTTGCTTTGAATTTCGAGTTGACGGTTTTAGTCGACTTTTGAGGCTTAATTATGACTAATATGGCGATTATGTTTGATATTTTTTTCCGAAAGGGGCAATTTATACAGATAAAATTGTTGAGATATGTCAGGCGATAAAATTTTTAACGGCGGGTCATTGATGTATAAAAAAATTAATATATTTTTTTGGTATTTTATTTGTTCTGTTTGTTACCCAAATAAATATTTCATATAAAGAAAATCTTGATAACTTTTAAAAATATTCACGTATTTACATACACCAGTTAATTCTGAACCATTTTTATGAGTCGTATTAAGTCTAAGTTAGCTTCATAAGACTAAGTTAACGCAATCGAAGGCTCACAGTGCGTTGTAAAGACGTCTTAAATGCAAAATCATTCATAATTCAAGTTATAAATGAGCATGCAATCATGCGATGCTGCAGATTAGTGCTAAATTTATACTTAGATAGCTAATAGGCGGTTGGCTCCTTCGGCATGCGGCAGGCGAGATTTAGCATTACAAATCTCAATCTTACTGATTCTCTTCTGAGAATTGGATATTGGACACGGGGTAAATTGTTCATTACTGTGTCTTTAGATGCAGTTTTGCCACTTCGGTCATGAGGTGTAGAATATCAGGGTTACATGATATACCATACCACCACCATACCAGCCTGGGTATATATTATACTGCCCACTGCCGAGCACGGGCCTTCTCTACAACTGAAAGGCCTTAGTTCACCACGCTGACCTAGTGCGGGTTGGTAGACTTCACATACCTTCGAAATTCTTATAGAGAACTTCTCAGGTATGCAGGTTTCCTCACGATGATTTTCCTTCGCCGTTCAAGCGAGCCGTTTACAAAGAATACACACATAACTTTTTAGAAAAGTCAGAGGTGCGTGCCCTTGGGTTTTGAATCTGCGGACATTTGTCTCAGGCCAATCCGTTTCACTCCCAACTAGGCTATTGCCGCTACATGACATACTATAGTGAAAAAGGCATCAATGTGTTTTCAAAGATAAGTCTGTTTTTGTGAGTTCCACTTTTTTATGCAGCATTAAATGTATTAAAGTAGGTCCATGAAAAATAATGATAGCAAATAACGCCCTATAAAACGGTTTTAAATTTCGAAGAGGTTATTATGAGACGTGTAAAGGCACAAGGTGAACCTAATCTCGGTGCAAACATAACATGTACAGTCCGAGCCAGTCAGGGAGGTAAGACCCCGCGGCTCTCGGAAAGTATCGAGCACCGACTACACTCACCAAGAGCTTCAGGCGACGACAAAATAAAGCAACTTTTAATTGCTTCGTGATATTGAACATTTGGGCGGTTTACGTTTCGTTGTTGTAAATAATTATTAAAGTTACTTGTTCGTGGTAATCTACTCCTTTTCATTGTTATATAATAAAGCATTGTTTAAAAGCAAATTAATATAACCGATTTTTTTATATAAAATGTTGACTTAAATAAATAAGTAAATTGTATTATGTTAAGTACAGTCAGAAATAGATAATTTGTCAGTTTTAAAAGCACGTCTATTATACTCGGGTTTAAAAAAATAAATAAGGTAATAACTCTGTGTTCTCTTACCCTAAATTTTTTAATTTAATATCAGCCTCAAATATAGATACCACCATAGAATACATATTCGTTAATGCGGTTAATTGGTGAAGTTGGTAGAGACTCGGTCTTGTCTCTCATCTTCCGTTCCAATTAAAACATCGTCGAGTTCTCGCTAGCTCGCTAGTCGTCATGTTTAATTGATTTCCAAGAATTGTTTCTGGGCTTCAATTCTGTGACATGTTCGATTCCCCGTGGTTTCAAGACAAAGAATTGCAAATAGTATTAACATTTAACAATTAACTGAGGCTTGGCATCCACGATTAGACTTAACAAGGTGCTAACATCGTACAAATTATAACATAACATGTCATGCAATATATCACACCATGCGTCATATAAATATTTATAATAAATTGACATAATATGTCTTAAGTAATCGAGAAACAGAACTTGCCTTTATTGAAATGAACCAGAATGCCAATTTCTCGACCACTTATCAATCCCTTGTTTTGAATCCTTGGGTTTCCAGAAGAATTGTCGTAGAAAATTAAGTCTGAATCATTTCTAATAGGGCCCTGTGCTTATTCTCTTTACGTAGCTTGTTTTGATCCTTTACGGTCCTTCAGGGGAGTATCCTTTAGAATTATTGATCAGTTACTAAAATACTTTGTTATGTCGTCTTTGAGATTATTTTGAATTTATGGCTAGTCCCATTGCTTCAATTGCGATATCACAATAAATATGTTAGTTTTGAAAGTAGATAGATACTTTTGTTTTCGTGGAAATGCATTAACTACATGTAGAGTCTTCACTTTAGAATCTAAAAGGATCGAATAATAAGTAAATGAAGTATGATTGAGAACTGAAACTTAGATCCTTTTGAAACCACTGATTTCATAAAATTTAATGTTAAATACAATGCAGTTCAATGTGTTATGTAATTACCAAGGGACATTTTTTTATTTTTATTTTAACCTAGCTCGGCAAAGTGACTTCACCGCGCCTGATGTTAAGCGAAGTGAAGTCCAAAAAAAAATGTCAACCGGTAAGGGATAAGATTATCCGTTAACGGTCGACACAATTATGCCGGCCTGCTAATTGCTTCTTCACGCTCCGCTTGAAGGACCCCATGTTGTAAGACGGAGGGAACACGTGTGCCGGCAAACTGTTCCACAGCTTAATGGTACGGCAAAAGTATGAATTTCCGAACCTTTTGGTACGGGCCGGGATGGAGGAGACCACGAAGCTATGGTTCCGTAAGCCAGCACGCGTGGTTCTGCTGAGGAAAGGTGAGGAAGGGATAAGGTTAAACATTTCAACGGCCGCCAGAATTCAACTTGCGATACATTGCTGATCATGAAATGCGGCTTGCACGAAAGTAACACGCCATGCATGCATGCATTATTGCAGATGTAAATGGCTGTTCGCAGCGTATGTTGCCTATACAAGAGCTGTATTAAAATTGGGTCACCTAGACAAATATTTATCGACCCATCAAACGATTGAAGCAGGGACAACAAACGATAGCAAAAAGGTCGTCCTGACCTTTTCCCGTACAGGCCACACGAACAAACCAATCGAGAAGGCCCACCCTATCCAATAACCTCACTTATTTTGTGTACCAATGTTGCCGCCTCAATGAGTTTGTGATCCAATACCGAAGCTAAGGTTCGAGATTGGGAAAAATTGAATCCCTATCCAATTTGCATTTTGTTTGTGGTTCGAGATATCTAAGCCGCGACATTCGCCCTGGTTATGTTTTATTTATAATATTGCTTTGTATCTTTTATATTGAGGTCGATATGTTACCCGATTAGGACATTAAAGTCGAAATCTGTAGCTTCTGCTAGCGGCTTTGCCGGCGTTAAGGTCCGTTCTTGGAATAAATATCAATTTTCTATATAAAATGTTATCCCTATAATTTACGATAGTGTATATTTCTAGATTTTTTTTAAATTTGTCCTACACTACCACGATAGTTCCAGTTAGTTTGATAAATCAAGTATGTGAACATAGTCCTTGCATTAGTAAACTAAACAAATAAATAATAATTCCATCAGAAAATCTTCAGTGACTTTAAATTACATACCCTTTTCATAAGCAATCTCGTCTTGTCTTGTGGCTTACTTGAAGTTATTCGCCTTACAAACCTCCTGGCACTTGACAACCAAGTCATCAAGCCGCTCCATTCTTTAACCCGGCCAAAAAGATTTGATTTTTACAACACGTCTCCTTATTGTGGCTTTAGTGGCGTAGTTGTATTACGGTACGACTGCGTTGCTGAGGTCTCGGGTTTGATCCCCAGGTCGGGCAAAATGATAATGGGTTTTTCTAATCAACATCAGCCTGGAGTCTGGAATTTGTGCCCGATATGGCGATAGGCTCGCCCCCTATCACATCATGGGACGGAATACGCACGGCGAAAAGTGGGTGCACTAGTTGCGTCTCTGCCTACCCCTTCGGGGATAAAAGGCGTGATGTGTGTTAATTATATAGATTATAGATGTACCATGACCCGCTAACATCATAAACACTTGAGGGTTTTATCTCAGCGTTACGACCTCGGTACGTTTTCATTTCGTTTTATAAGCGCTTACTGCGAAAAAAATATAGGGTTCTTGATGGGATGAGTGCGAGAAAAATATTATATTTTATTATAAATAGTTATTTTGCTCCGTATTTTTTGTATTTTTCTATGTTTAAGACTTTCTTTGCTTTTAGCGTGTGATGGTTGATTTTTTGTAATAAAGTAAGGCTTATATAGACTTTAGCCTGATCTTATTTATAAAATTGGTTGTAGATTTTAAGCTGTTCATTAATAAAGGAATATCTTGTTATACAGTCATTAGTGAGTAATATCTTCGTTTTGTAACAGCAATGAAAAGTTATTAAGTCCGTAATGAGTTTTATTTTGAACTTAAATAAATATTTTTTTGTAATAATGACGACCGCTTCAGTCGCTCGTAAAAGACACGCTCGTAAATTAATTGGATCATTTAAGCAGTCGCAAACCGTTGAAATGAGATCGCTTTATTTCGATATATCTTCAATGTGTAAAAAGTTGGAGCATATTACTTAAAAAATGCTTTTTGCACTTCAATAATGTATAATTTACAGGCGCTTCTGTTAATTTGGAGAGCTTCTTAAATCTTGTCAGCTATCAGATATCAAGTGAGGTATAGTAGACATGTTTGATGCTAAGCATGGTAATTCGATGCATTTGTTTTGCCTGTGTAGGCGAACCACAGAAGTTTGCTTGTTATACTTCTGTGAGGCGAACTGCGATTTACTACATCAGGTCACTGAACAAAAGTTTTGTCTAGAGCTCGTTGTGTTATTGTGAAATACTACACAGTTGCGGGTCATTGTACACATTACCTTATCCCAAATTTACGCTTTCCCTGCTCTTTCCGAGACCTACTTCGATACGACAACTGCCTTAAAAGTAATTTCTTGCCAAACAACCGATTTCTTAGTTGCTTTATACATTTTTTTATTCTCAACTGTGTAGTGTTTCTACCGCGCTGATTACGTTATGACTTTTTGCCTTTTTGGGCACTCCGTACCTCCCTCGGGCGGGTCCGATAATTTATTCACGAATTAAATTTTTTACGAACCCTCCGTACCGTCCATAATGTACGTTTATATAGTTCAACAGCTTTAAGATAAAGCAGGTGAGCACACGTTGAATCTCCACTTTGCTCGGGATCAAACGGATTTATTTTTGAAACGAAGCATTCAATGCTTCGGCTACTGTGTGCTTCTGTTTCGTTCTTTTTCGAAGATTAGAGAGGGAGAGAGTCGCGGTGATATGTGATACTTGGAATCACGTTCCGTTTCACAAAGGATCAGTTAATTGCGCGTCCGCGTGAGGTTTCTCTGGCGCGTGTATCGATTGTTTTTCAGCACTAATGTTCGCGGTAATTGATGTTTTCATTTTGAGTTATTGCATGCATTACCACGCGGTAATGCACTTAGATACAAATGTACAGATAAATCTAACAAGATACCTACTGTATTATAGAAATAACTCATCTTGAAAGCGTTTTCAGCGAAAATGACTTTTATTGTCAGTAAAAATAACTAAAATGATGTCCAAAACACTTCAAATTTTTTCACTTAAATTCCCTTAAATTATTCCTTGAATATGCAATTATCAGTAACCGGTTTGTAGACACGTCGTTTGATTATAATTTGATTTTACGGAAAACATAATAACGAAACACAAGGCTAACCGTCTAATTTGCTGACAAAAACATTACCAGAATGCCAGACTATGATGTCACCTGTTTAGATAAATAACACATACTCCGTTATAAACCTAATTTAATTAATGATAATAATATTTTAACCATTTTTTACTATGGTTTGACCTTCATAATATTCCTCGCCTTTATCCACTCGCTGCCTTTATCACTGTCGACTAATCAATCCAGTAAACTTCATTTTAAATCCTCTGATCAATGAAAGTACTACCCCTTATCCACCAATATTCAGAATTCGTATAGGTATCCACAAATGTTGTGAAATCATTCTCGAGAGGCACCAGATTTGTTACAAAGTGTCTTGTTGCATCTGCAGATTAATTTATAAAGATGGATAGCGCCACACGACACCGCGTCGAGTCTACGGCACAAGTATCAATCATAGTGTTATGTCGCATAAGCGATTACAAATTGCTGACGGCCTATAGTGTACACACGATATTTTTTTATCAACTGATAACGCGTTACAAACGCATTTTTGTTACACCCCAGTGATTCTACTGCGTATCGATAGTAGAATAGCGTCCTAATAGAGTATCAATTAAGAGATGAATATCCCTCGACTCTCGACACAATCAGCTTATACGAAATGAGACAACAGAATCACTCCTAAAAGGATTTGTTTATAGACATATTTTGCCTTTGAAGGTTTTGGTGGCTTGTTTACAGAGAAATTTTGTTTAACTTTCTTGTTTACGCAGTTAGATATCTAATCCCTTGTCTTTAGGGAAATCTGTGATATTGGTAATCCGTGGCTTCGGGGAAATCAAATATATGGTAATAGGAAATCTAAAAGGTATTACGCGTGATATTTCTGTAATGTGCCCTGCCACAATATATTTAACCACTGCTATTGTAGTAAAAGTAAAGGCTTATATTGCTCTAACCAATCAAGAAGTAGACAATTTCAAAAAACGAATTATAAAATGTATAAAAATAAAATTCAATACACAATAATGTAGACGTAAATTTTAATCTCATTTTTCCTTGCCATACGCAGATATACGCAGACGAAGACCAAGACATAACCACACTAGAAGACGATGCCAAAGAGTCCGAGAAGGATAAGAGCAGCTACGACTCCCTCGAGAAGCTGCACGACCTCACAGTCCTGGAGGGAGACAACATCGGCGATGATGAGGACATGCTGGATGCAGTCGACGACGCTGAGAGCGGGGACTGGTATCCTGACTACGATAAACGAGCGGAGAAGGTGAGAACGAATGATTGAATGTCATTTTTGAAAAACCGAATGTTATTTACAGCCGTTATCCTGAGATTTCGGTCAAACCTCATCCTATTTATTGCAATAAAGTACTTCTCGAAATTAAATATCTCAAATACATTATCAAAATTATTATCACAAAAAGTAAATATAATGCCGTTCTAGTGAGTAGACGCTCATAATCTCAACACAGTACTACCTTTAACCTTATAATACCATTCAATCCCAACAGCATTAAATAGAACAGTAATTATACGCAGCATCGCAAATGAATTGAGCCGCGACCTTAACCTTTTCAACAGCACATACTTTGTTCTAACAGAGGGGTTATGCAGGCTGCATCTGCAATAACCGATATACTACCAAAACCTTGGGCAGGGCTTTTTTATTTAATGACGAGATGAAGTACATGCCTGATGGTTCGCGTTAGACATGTGGCCTGCCTATATAGACCTGTTAACTTTACTGTAAGCCATGAGTTGCAATGCCCTACATTTAACTACATTTAATGGAGTTTCTTTAAGAATTTAAAAGCCGCGAAGTGTGAGATAGATACTTGCTTAATTTATATTACATCGTCATGGAGCATTTTCATACACACACACTGACGCCTTTTTATCCCCGAAGGGGTAGGCAGAGGTGCAACTAAGTGCACCCAATTTTCGCCTAGCGTGCTCCGTCCCAAGATGTGATAGGGGGCGAGCATTTTCATAACAATACAAAAAAACGAATAGCTACTTACTTTAGGAAAGAGAGAAAAGCGTCTATACTTTTTAATAATATGTATTGACCATCAACTGTGCACAAATAGTACCTCTCTCATCACTAGATACTTAAGTTGATAGTAAAGAATGCTATTTAAGTACATTATATGTTTACCAACTCACGGAGAATTTCCCTGGCAGAACACCAAAACAGATTGGATATTAAAGGTCTGATACCAGAATAACAACCGCATAAAATGACCGAATTAAGCACCCTGACAGACCAAGATAAACTTCAATTGCAGAAATTGTCGGTAGATGGAAGGAATTATTCATTTGACCCTCGTCGATCTTTGCATTTATCTCTAACGGTCCTAGCGGTACTAATATTGCTAGATAGAAACAATCTAAAACGATATATATCTATGATACAAGATGAGCTAGCATAGATAGGTGCTGTATTAAAATATGAGAATGCTATAACTTTACATAATAAATAAATAAAAATAAAAAAGCCTTATATTTCTTGCTATATTACTTAAAAAGTTAAACAAAATTTCATTATATTAACTAAAATTCGATAAATTAAATTATAAATCAATATTAACATTTAGTGAAAATTATTCAATTAGTTATAATTAGATAATATATATATATATATATATATATATATATATATATATATATATATATATATATATATATATATATTATTATTATTATTTTTTTGTCATATTCGATCTTGGATATTTAATGAATGAGCAAGAACCCTTCTCAGGTGAAGGCCTCCTCCAGAGATTGCCATGCGTCCCTGTTTCTTCCCACTGTTACCCAGTCTCTACCAGCTACGTGTGTTATGTCGTCTGCCCATCGTGTTTGCGGCCTGCCTCTCTTTCTGTAGCCGGCTGGTCCTGGCCACACTGTGGCCCGTATAGTCCATCTGTCGTCAGTCATTCTGGCTACATGGCCTGCCCATCTCCATTTTAATTTCTGTGCGTAACTTAGGGCATCAATAATGTCTGTTTTCTCGCGGATTATTTTGTGTGGTATTTTCTGAAATTTACTTATTTTCAGCATACTCCTCTCCATACTTCTTTGGGTTGTCTTTATCTTGTTCTTGATTTTATGAGTGAACTTCCACGTTTGACAGGCATATGTCAAGGAAGGTAAAAGGCATGTGTTCATTACTTTTCTTTTTAGTTTCATAGGAAAATTTCCTTTTAGTACTTCCTTATAACTCCAATATTTGTTCCAGGTCTTTTGAACTCTTCTTTCTACTTCTTGTTGATTGTTTTGTGTGCTGAATGAAATTTGTTTTCCCAAATATATATAGTTATTGACATATTCTAGTTGGAAGTCTTCAAGTTTTATAGATTCATGGCTGCTGTTCGTCATTATTTTCGTTTTATTTAGATTTATTTCTAAGCCAACTTCCTTGCTAGCCTTATGCAAAGTGGATATCATGTATTGTAGGTCTTTATGGTTATCAGATAACAGTACAATGTCATCGGCGAACCTTAGATGTGAGAGATACTTTCCTTTGATATTTATTCCCAAATTTTTCCAGTTTAGATTGCTTATGACCGCCTCTAGCACTGCTATGAAAAGTCGAGGCGAGAGGGGGTCACCCTGTCTGACTCCTCTTGCTATTTTTATACGCGGCCCTATGTCTTCCAATTGCACTCTACCTTGGCTCTTCTCGTAAAGGTGTTTCAGTATATTTATGTATCTTTGGTTGACATTTTGATTCTGTAGAGTTTGCCAAATCGCTGAGTGCAATACTGTATCAAAAGCTTTTTGGTAATCTATGAATGCAATGTAGAGCGGTCTTTGAAATTCTTGATACTTCTCAACAACTTGTTCTAGTGTGTGTATATGATCCGTAGTGCTATAGCCTTTTCTAAAACCTGCTTGTTCTATCGGTTTTTTACTGTCGAGTACATGCCCAATTCTTTTTTCTATGATTGAAGAAAATATTTTGTATATCGTCGATAATAGGCTTATAGGTCGGTAATTAGAAATGTCTTTTGGATCTCCTTTTTTGTATAATAGAATTATGTTGGTTTCGGACCATTGTTGTGGGGTGCAAGCTGTTTGAATAATCATATTGAAAAGTTTTGTTAAGGGTTTTGCTAGTAGTGGGTGACCTATTTTTATGACTTCATTAGTTATTCTGTCTGGGCCTGGGCTCTTTTCAATTTTCAACTTCTTTATTTGTTCGTTTATTTCAGTTTCGTCTATGGGTTCTATCTCTTCACTGTAGTCCATTTCAGAATCCCCGTGCAATGATAGCGTCTGGGTAGAGCAGCTATATAAGTTTTTATAGTAAGTCGTTGCGATGTTTAGGATTTCTTCTCTGTTATTGTGTATCTTTTTTTGCCCTTGTAATTTTAAAACTTTACATGACTACTACAAAGTAATGGTTCCCAATTTTCACAATCTCTGACAAGAACGTCGAACCTTATAAATCAACTAGCATTGCACGCGGCTCCGCCCGCGTGGAAAAGTTTTTCCGGGATAAAAAGTAATGTAGCTTCCTATTAGTGAAAGAATTTTCAAAATCGGTCCAGTAGTTCCTGAGATTAGCGCGTTCAAACAAACAAACAAACTCTTCAGCTTTATAATATTAGTATAGATATTTAGGGTACAGTAAAAAGTTGGTATTTGACATCTTACACTAGGGAATAAATGTGACCGAGTTCAAAAGATAGAGAAAAAAATTAACGTAGTTTAATATCGACTGCCTCGGTGGCGTAGTTGTATTACGGTACGACTGCAAAGCTGAGGTCTCGGGTTCGATCCCCAGGTCGGGCAAAGTGATATTGGGTTTTTTTTTTTTTTTTATAGCATTGAATGACGAGACGAGCATGCCGTTCGCCTGATGGTAAGCGATACGACCACCCATAAACAGTAGCAACACCATCCAGCACCTTGAGTTACAAAGTACCTACTGTGTGGCATTTCACTGCGCTCGTCATCCTGAGACATAAGATGTTAAGTCTCATTATGTCCAGTAGTTATACTGGCTACAATGTCCTTCAAACCGAAACACAACAGTGCATGCACACTGTTGCTTGGCGGTAGAAATAGACATTGCGGTGGTACCCACCCAGACGGCCTCTTACATAATGAGAGACCTACCACCAGTAAACCAGTTTTCTATTCAGTATCAGCCCGGAGTCTGGAATTCGTGCCCGATATGGCGATAGGCTCGCTCCCTAACACATCATGGGACGGAATACGCACGGCGAATAGTGGGTGCACTAGTTGCGCCTCTGCCTTCGGGGATAATAGGCGTGAGTGTGTGTGTAGTTTAGTATCTACAATAAATACGCCTTCGAGAACAATATTCGTTACACAGAAATCTATCCATTACTACTAATAATACTAATCCATTACTACGTTCGCAAAATGTATTTAGCGTTTCATACCAAAATAAATCAAAACCGGAGCCTTTGTTATTGGTCAGAACAATAACTCGCGGAATTTATAGATTCAAATAACAAACTATTGAATGGCGTACTAAGAACTGTTATAATGGAAAAATACTAGTACCTTCATGAGAATTCATAAAACTAGATATTTTTGGAATACTAAAGGGAATACTTTGGAGCCAATAAACGGTTTGAACAAGTATTCGAAATGTATTGAATTGAGACTACAATAAAAACATAGGTTTATTACGGTCTCAAAGTGAGTCTAAACGTTTTTATGTTCATCTAGGTAGGACTATTCGACTCTTGAAAAACATTTAATAGATTGGAGACGTGCCTCTGACTGAAGCACCAAGCGCAAATCTCAACACTTACTCTTCAAAAAAAATTATATGCTGCGTATCTTGTACAATGCCCTATATAGTTTTTCTCATAACAATTAAGGCTCATTTTGCAATATCAAACCCCGATACATACTCGTGTAGTCGTGTTTACCTTATTTCAAATTAATATCCTCCGAAGATCTTATCGTATTAACTACACAGATCAAGAACCTGTTACACGATTATTCCGTTCAAGTGTATTATTTTACACTCTGAGCCCTAAAGGTAATGGTGAAATTATGAATTTAAATCGATAAAGTATGCAATGGAGTAAACTCGCGTAATGCTTGTGATTTTAATCTAGGCAAGGTGTTAATAGATGGTGGGAATCATGTTTGCGAGCGAGAGTGTTCGTTTTGTTTATTTCTGTAGTTCGGTAACAGTGTGCAAGAAATTTTATGTTCGGGATATTGTGGCCATTAGAAAACACAAACAGGTAGACCATAATATAATATCAGAAATAATCATTTCTGTGGGGACAAATAACAAATTCCAAGTAACTTCAATGCTACTGTTCAATGTTCAATGCTACTCTAAAGTTTATTTGTGAACATTTTTAATTGCTAAACAAATCCAACCATCAAACTTTTCTGCCCACTTATAAAATCATGTGCCTAAATATTAAAACAAAAACCTTGAAGTGTTACTGTGTCCTTCGTCCACATATTTCACTTTAAAACATATATTTATAAAGTAAACACTCCACGCTCGCGACGATGGATCTGCATTAACATTATAAACAACATTGACGCATCCCAGCTGGAGACAGGCTTACACTTCAGTTGCTAATACGGGCCATTTACCGGCCAGCCTATAATAGCCATCGATTTTCATATTAATTCCACCTAGGTGCGCGCCGGCTACGGAACAAGCTTAGAATTACCTCGCATCAGATGTTAAAAACACGTTGAATGGTTTCACGAATTTCCGATTGTCCAAAATTTACGAATTTTATGTGAAAAATTTAAAATGATTTTTTTAATTCAACACATTGACTTGATTAAGACAGCCCGCGCTGACCGGCTATCTCATCAGATTCATAGCATCTGAACCTGTCTATAATATTATACGTATAAAACGTATCGCTAGCTTTAACATAAACAAGTATATTATTCCTTGGGGAATGAATTCTTCAGGACTAGAAAATACTTTTTACGATAATGTTTACTTACGCCTAAATAAATTTGGAAGTTTCGTAGATATTCATAGTGTTTTAGTATGATTGGCAAAAATACTAAGGCCTGGGGCGCATGGGCGGGACGGCACAACTAGGGATAATTCGGTATTCCTACATGAGAACACGCTCACGTCGCTCACGACAACTATGCCGTGGCATACCTCATATGTACAGTCAGCAGCATAAGTAGATGAACAAATTCAAAATTTCAAATTGCCTACATACTTTTGTGTTCTTACTAATCTTGTTTTTCTCTTCACAAAAATAAAATAAAAGGTATTTACTTTACTTCAAGCGAAGAAAAAAATATTTCAGTTTAACTTAATGCGTATATAGGCGATTTGAAATTTCGATTTTGTACAGATATTAATGCTGCAAAAATAAATTATTTATTTCATTTCAATGAAAAGATTTTGGATAACCTTTAGAAATAAAAATGGTCTCGACACGTTTATTTGACACGTTTTCCCTAAGCATACCTAATCTTTGTTTGTATAACCATAATCATACATCTTCCTACCTTTATAATTTTAAAATCTAAATGTAGTTATATTACACAACAGCGTTAACTATATTTTAAAGATAAATAATAATTTTTTAATTTTTTTATATTTTAAACCTTCATAAATTCGAAACAAAGAAACAATGATAAATGTGTATTTTTTAACAGATTGGCACAACGAACATGGTGCACTTGAGGCCTGAAGACTTCACGGACACAGTGGTGACGTTCAACAAGGACGAGACCAACATCAGGGAGCTCAGGCGGATCATCAATGCCAACCCGGAGAACCCTGATTTGCCAGGCAAGTTTGGTATTACGTGCCATAGCCAAAAGATATAAAATTAAAAGAAATCAGGTAGTACCTTGTCCAAACATTGTGATTTTTCGCTTTATCACCTTCATTAAGATTAGTCCTAATTATTTTCTGACTAATCGTTACTTCTACTTATAAATTCATATTTATCTCAACATATATAGTATTAATATGTAGCACGCACACACACACACACACACACACACACACACACACACACACACACACACACACACATACACATACACATGCGAACGCGCAGGGAATTTGGATGGATGGTTGGATTATAATTATAACAATGTAAATTAAGTATTACCTTGTAAGTTTGTAATATATGTATTAAGTATCTTTGTAAGTTTGTGGGAAGCATTGTTTGGCCTTCCATATATTATCTAATTCTATTTGTAAACCTTAATGTACTTAGGCTGTTGCTTTTCCGAATAAAATAAAATAAAAATAAAAAATAAAATAGTAGCAATACTATGAAGAATTTGTGAATAATAAGACTATTACTTAGTACAACTTTACAGGCTCGTAATAAATCGACGATGCTTCTAATCTCCATAAGATACATGTTGATGGTCATTCCAACTAAATCCTCTGCTTAAATACAAATGTAGCCTACATTTCTTATCGTCATCATCAACCTATATTATCTTTGTTATAGCACTCCAGACTGTCCCGGAGTCAACGACAGCTGACTCCAAGGAGAGCGAGCGCAGCAAGCGCAGTGTGTTCTCCGATGCACTAGATGTGGACCAGTTCTCCGCACCGAGGGTCGTCGCAAAGTCTGAAGAAAGGTAGAAATTACATAGTTATTTTAATACATACATACATTACCAACCAGGTTCACCTTTTGCCATGTGTTTTTCGTTTTATCGTGTGATAGGAGGCCAGCCTGTTGCCATATCGGTCACAAATTTCATACTCCGCCCTGATACTTAGCAGAAAAACCCACTCACTTTACCCGACGCGGGATTCGAACCAGGGACCTCAGAACGGTTTCTTACCGCGCCTACGCCTACGCCACAGAGGCAAACGGCAATAAATAGACAATAGCCTTGAACCTTCACGAAAGAAATGCCATTTCTAATTTTAAGCCCGAAACCTGGCGATTCAAATTCAGTATAATGACATGTTTCGGAACGAACCCGAATTGAGTTCTAACCCCAGAAACGGCTACTTCATCATAACAAACCATACCAGCCCTGTATTATATACTGCCCAATGCTGAGCACGGGCCTCCTCTACAACTGAGAGGGATTAGGCCTTAGTCCACCACGCTGACCAAGTGCGGGTTGGCAGACTTCACATACCTTCGAAATTCTTATAGAGACGACGATATTTTCCTTCACCGTTAAAGCGAGCGATAATTCCCAAAGAATACACACATAACTTAAGAAAAGTCAGAGGTGCGTGCTCTTGGGTTTTGAACCTACGGACATTCGTGTCGGCAGTCCGTTCCACTCCCAACTAGGCTATCGTCGCTTTTTTTTCATCTTAACAAAATATTATTTAAATACCTAAATTTATTAACGAAAATATTTAGTAATAAGGTATTATAAATAAAGTAACAATGAAAATAAAATCTCCTACAGCTCTCCCTAGATTAGACACTAATTGGATCAGAGCGTAATATTTTTGTGGAAAAAACGCACAATCCCCAGCCCACAGAGATTATAACTTCTTAATTGGTCTGAAATGAAATAATTCCGAGCAACAGCCGTGAAATTGGTCTTTTAAAGGGATTACTTTCTTAAACAATGAATTGTGAAAATAACAGACTTAGTATCCGAAAAAAGATCTTTTAGACACTTTTGATTATAAAAAGGTTTTAGCTCAACTCAATTGAGCCAGGTGGATTAGTTATGTTTATTTCATTAATGAAGTACAAAAAAGGTGGTATAATATGTAATAGAATGATCCACCATATTGTTTATTTTCTTTCACATATCAATATCACCTCCACAACGTCAAACGTCTTTTCCATTGAAATCAATCAACCAGGTTTCAACGAATAGCTCATAAACACCTACATACCTAAATTCAACAGCTGGGTAAAAGGTACATTTGATTTCCAAGCTATATTTATTATAATCGTGTTTGAACGTATGAAGTACCGTGTGGGCCGAGCGGGTTCACGATTCCCGTATAATGCGATCTTGGACGATCAAAGAATGCGACCGCAATGTCCTCTCCGGTTTCAATATCGAAGAAATATTCAGCGATTAAATAAATCCAGTGAATTTTATTATTGCGGAATGTTTCTAACAAATCATGTTCAGCAAAACTGTAATAAAATTATTTGCAGGAAAGCTAGATTAGACTTTTTAACTACTTTTAATCAGTAGTAATATTCATTTAGAAGATGTCTTATAGTACAGTGGGCAAGCGAACAAATAGGTCATCCAATGACCTAAATAATCACCGCTCATAAAATCCGTAATAAGTACAGGATAGAAATTAGAAAGCTTCTTCGAAAAAACGCAGTTTGTTTACGAAAAGCTTTTTATTCATTTTGCCAATAAAATGTCTGGCGTCAGTATTTTCTGCACATGTGCGCTGTTGGTAGATATGCTTAATAATTACTGGGTTCTTCAATAAATTACGATCGAAGATATAAGTGGGTCATATACGTCTTTATATCACGATTGACGTCCTAAAATGTGATAAGGGGTAAGTCAATCGCTATGTGGATTGTAGGGCACAAATTCCTGTCCAACCAACTAAGGTATTCTAAACCCAAGCCACCATACCAGCCCTGTGTTATACTGCCCACTGCGGAGCACGGGCCTCCTCTACAACTCAGAGGGTTAAGGCATTAGTCCACCACGCTAGCCTAGTGCGGGGACTTCACATGCCTTCGAAATTCAGAGAACTTCTCTGGTATGCAGGTTTCCTCACGATGTTTTCCTTCACCGTTAAAGCGAGCGATAATTCACAAAGAATACACACATAACTTTTTAGAAAAGTCAGAGGTGTGTGCCCTTGGGTTTTGAAACTGCGGACATTCGTCTCGGCAGTCCGTTCCACTCCCAACTAGGCTATCGCCGCACCCCCTTAACCCAAACACTAACAAATAATTTACTGCACCCATATTGTTCAAGTTTGTCTCTAATGTCGGTCTTTTTGACCAAATATCAGTCTTAATTAATGTTCGGAACTAGTTTTATTACATAATATTCCATGTCGGTGAGTTAACTGCCGAGACTATTTTCGTTGGATCAATTGGTATCAATTGTACCCATAAAATGTGTTAACATCAGGCGTGTCGAGTTTCCAGAACATTGATGAGCATCATAAACCTACAGCTCTAGTATGTACTATTCGAGTGTTATGTAGGTGCGTGGATATTATAGTAACACTATAATAGTAAGACAAAAGATTTCAATTAGTAAAATTTTACTAATAAACGTTATGATGTCCAATGACAATGAATTGTCTCTTTCTCCGGCCAAGCAGCTACAGTTGGTAAAGGTGCTACACAGTAGTTATATAACGTTAGAGAATGTTGCGTAACATTTGTTGTCTAACGTTTTTTTAACAAATTGTAACAAAAGTTACAAATTGTTAGTGATGTTATAATCTCATTTAAGAAAATGTTATACTACTAATTGCAACACGATATAACAAACTATAACTTATGTTGTATTTCATCATCTGATTGACACAGGGAAATTGTAAGTGGAAAGGCGCGGCGAGAAGGTTTGTAGTGTGCCTACTCTGTCACGTACATAGCCCTAGTCAGTTCATTCGATGCAGTGGTGAAGCACTACCAGCACTACCAGCTTCCTCAAAAGGCAAACCCACACTGATGGTTACAGGATGTTATACGATGTTATACAACGAGTTGAACGAGTGTGAGAGCGCTTAGAACATATAACATTCTTAACATATTGTAGCAAAATGTTACACACTGTTATAAAATATTATCGTGCTACACAATGTTTTATAACGTTATAAAACTGCTGTGTGGGAGCACCTTAATATTAAAGAAATAAAATAGATGCCTTAAAATCTAGGGTACACAAACTATATAAAAAAAGATAAATATCAATAATGGTGAACTGTGGTCCTGTGGCTACTCTATTTGCCCCTCTACCTACTCGTGGATAAACTCTTATTTTGTAATTCCAATACCGTGTAAATAAACTCATCTAGAGCGCCCTAAATACGAGTCACGATGCCATCTACATTAATTTGTGCCATTACTTATGTTAGACACGATACGAGGGTTCGTTGCGGCCGACTGGGGCGTCAAATTATACACTCGATAAAAATGAGGAATTTCTCATAACATGATATGTGGATAAACATTTCTAAGTTATCCCATTTATGCTTTTTTATTTTTTGTAGAGCTATGAATGTCGGGTGATGAGAACGGTATAGCGTATAGTGTATACTTCTTCAGCCTTTAGAAGTCCACTGCTGAACATAGGCCTCCCCCACAGATTTCCAGACCAACCTGTCAGAAGCGGCCTGCATCCAGTGGGTTCCTGCGAAGCGTATACATTACTTTAAAATTCTCAATTTTGGATAGTGTTACTACTTTTTATAGGCCGTCTTAGCGCTAGTCATTAACTGGTGATTCTCGTCTAAATTGTAAAAAAAATGTTACAGAAGTTTCTAATTCTACTGCCATTTTCTCGAGTCCGTTCCCGCCAATCTTGAGACAATTATGTAGAGAGAGCTCACCAAATTTAGCCTGAACTAACACAATCCGTGTAATTGAAATGAAGGGAGGAAAAAGTACAAATATACTTACCAAAAAAAAACAGACAACATTAAATTCAAAATACATACCATACCATATCAGCCCTGTATTATATACTGCCCACTGTTGAGCACGAGCCTCCTCCACAACTGAGAGGGTTTTTAGGTCTTAGTCCACCACGCTCGCCTAGTGCGTGTTGGCAGACTTCACATACCTTCGAAATTCTTATAGAGAACTTCCTAGGTATGCAAGTTTCCTCACGGTGCTTTCCCTTCACCATTAAAGCGAAATAATTAAGCAATTAAAAAGATTGATGAAGGTGGAGGAAGCGAAGGAAGTGTGCCAGAATCGAGCAAAGTGGCAATCCATAGTCCCTACCTAGCCCTATGGGACAGAGATGTGACAGATACCAGATATGTATATATGTTAGAAGTGGCTTTATTCTGTTGGCGCCTGAAGCGTTTGATTATAGTGTAGGGTGCTTGGTATTGGACGAGAGCCGAAGAGTCTTACCTCCCTGACTTGCCTGAACTGTACACAATGTTATGTTTGCACTGAGATTAGCTTCACCTCATGCCTTTACTGATACACACCTCATCATAAATACCTCGCACTATTAAAATTAATCAGTATATTCTAGCGTATTAAAGCATATCTAAATCACAACAATTTTTTTGAAACAAATAGAATGCATAAACGTTTTAAAAAGTAAGAAACTTATCACTCACTATCTCGATTTATTTTCTTTGAGTTTACATCAAAGTTACCAACCAATTCAGCACATCTTCTTTCTATCTTATATTAAAAAGTATTACCAATACAGCGTCAATAAAGTACTCAATATTTATTGAAATATGTTCAGCGTGGCATTTGGAATAAGGATGAAGGCAATCCCGGGCTGTCACAGTTACATCGTTTATTACCCAATAAAAGTAAGAGTGTCCGGGAGGAGCGATAAACTTGAAGAGTTTAGACGATAAAAACGTCACAAAGTGGTTAGTGGAAATTCTCAAGCATTTTTATGCGATATATATCTGTAAAATATGAACGTGGGATAGACTTTGCTTTGTTTCTAAAGAATAGGCGGAGTACTGTTGAAGGGGAGCTGAGAGGGTTGCGAGACTACGAGCTAGTACTTGCTAGGGTACTTGTTACCGCAATTATACGAGTGTATAGGTGCAATTCACAGACGTACGTGGACCTAGCTTGTGATGTGTGGAAAATATTATGGGTTGTTTCTATTGTTAGGTAGTTCTATTGTTTTTACCGTCATTATATTTAAATTAAGGGAACATGATGCCAAAATTTTGTTAACAGACGCAAAACGAAGAAGTTCCTGAGCAACACTGATCCTAGTGCCAGGATGAGCATGCACACAGTCACACGAACAGCCAGAAATAGCGATAACGAGGTAAGATTATTCTAACGCACAAGATATTTAAAGCTTTTTCTCCAAAGAGAATTTCGGAGGTATGTGAAGGCCGCCAATCCGCACTGGCCAGCGTGGTAGACCAAGGCCTAAAACCCTCTCAGTAGTATATAATAAACGGCTGGTATTATTATTTACTATTATAAATGACTGCCTCGGTGGCGTAGTTGTATTACGATACGACTGTAATGCTGAGGTCTCGGGTTCGATCCCCGGGTCGGGCACAGTGGTATTGGATTTTTCTATTGAGTATCAGCCCGGAGTCTGGAGTTTGTGCTCGAAATGGCGATTGGCTTGCCGCCTATCACATCATGGGACGGAATTCGCACGGCGAAAAGTGGGTGCACTAGTTGCGCCTCTGCCTACCCCTTCGGGCATAAAAGGCGTGAGTGTGTGTATGTATAAAAAAAATATGACGTAGCATGATACTCGTACGTAAAGATCCGTCTATGCATCCGTCTACTAGTTACCACCGCTATTTATTGCATCCCCAGCAGCAATGTACCGTTGTGTTCTGATTTGAAGAATACTGTACTGGGTATTATTTAACAACGACTCACGTCTCAGCTTAACGAAGGTAATGCTACTGCATTGCTAGTAATGCAAATTTCGGGTCGTGTTTCTACTGCTAAGAACGGCTACTATGGCTATTGGTTTAGGTACTTGTCTCTTCATTGCTGTATTGTTTTAGCTAACCTCAGAATCAAAATTATACCCTTGAAATCTACACTACGATTATAAAGAGGAAAGATTTGTATTGTTGTATGTTTGTAACGAAAAAACTCAAAAACCGCTGACCCAATTTTAAAACTTCTTTCACCATTATAAAGCCACATTATCAGTGAGTAATATAGACTACTTTTATCCCGGGAAAATATAAAGCGGGACTTTTATCCCGGAAAAACTTTCTCACGCGGGCGGAGCCGCGAGCAAAAGCTAGTACTCAATATGTATATTATCAATGATGTACCTACGAAGCTACCCCTACTGTAATAGGGTAGTTGACTACTTTTTTTAAATACATTTATCAAAAATGTATGTCTTCTAAAATCAAGAGGACAATGATTTTTTAAAACACAAACAATAATAAATGAGTAATAAAGCTTCGAAGTTTGGTGGAAGGGGCATCTGTCAGATAACGGAAACAGCAGAATGTGACGTCACCAAGTGTCGCCAGCCATAACGCTGCGTGCGTGCGAAAGAGATGACGCGATATCCCCACTACGCCCCCACTTTTGCTCACAACAATATTTCAAATATGAATAACTACTTTAGTTGTCAACCAATTTTGATTCTGATTTTACAGAAGAATTTCTTTTTCGTATTATTTTCTATTACATATAAAATAATATACAAAATCAAACATAGGAAACAACCCTATTAGAATTACGTAGCTCTACAACGATCAAATGAAAAACAACTAGTTTCAACTTCAAAGCGAGATTTTGCCTTGTAATACGAACATTGCTTTGTGAGCTTTGACCTTTTCGAATGCTTAATTTAAAACAAATTGCAAACTAATTACTAACCCTGCGTGGGCAAAAATTTAAAATTGAATGTTTCGAACTACTAATTAAATATAATTAAAATTTTGGCTAATAAACTTCAATAATGGTACTGAGTAATTATTATTAAGCAACGATAGCTTATTAAGAATTAGTATGGAGTGGAGAGAATGGAATAGGTTGTGGGTTCGTACCCAGCTCCTAAGGCATGTACTTCTGGTATTCCTCTCGTATTTAAGGGGCCGTCTGGGTAGGTACCACCACAATATCTATTTTACCGCCAAGCAGCAGTGTGCAAGAATTGTTGTGTTTCGGTTTGAAGGACATTGTAGCTATCGTAATTACTAGGCATTATGAGACAACATCCTATGACGCAGAATGACGAACGCAGTCAGTGCCTCGCAGAGCTTCTTAATTCAAATTTCTAGTTGGTGTTGCTGTCGTTTATCGGCGATGGTGTTGTTTACGGCCAGGCCAAGGATTAGCTCGTCTCGTCATTCAGTTATATAAAAAAAGGATTTTCACCAACGAGACATCCGCATTTTTCAATATTCACAATCCACAGACAACATTGTTGAACACATTTATTTACTACTACAAGCACTATGTTTATCTGCAATATAATATGTTTTAGAGATAAAGTTATATTTATTTGTATGTGTACAGGACCAAAGGCGGCCATTCGTGGCGGCCCATTTCCATGGCAACACATCTCATCTCAGCACAGAAATCCACGAGCACTACAAAGGTAACAAACCTCTGCTTTGAAAGCGATAACACTCACTGAATAATAAATTGCTTAGCTACATTCTGTATGGAATTTACACTAGGAAACACAGTCGGAGTCACATTTCTTTGAAATATTACTTGTGAATATTGTACGTTGCATATCATAATGCGTTCCAAAAATTAGATATTGATATAAAATTCTTATTGCTTTATTTTAAACTCAACATTATTAGGTACCAAAGAGGATGTATAGAGCTCCCTAATCTTCAGCAATGGGATTTTATTAACACATTCAACACTAAAGCTAACTCCACCTGCACGTGGTACGTCAATCCGCATGCATATGCGGATGCTTCAATCCCTACCTTGCAAAATTGGAACAAACAAACAGACGCAACCCATTCTCGATTTTATTGAACGTGTCCTATTTATAAGGGTTTGAAGTCTCCTCAATGATCCCGTGCCTAATGTGCTGTAAACGCTCCAGAAATCCATTAAGTACGGATTATCGGTTTAGACGCTCATGTGAAATCGGGATCGAAGGAATGTTCTTGAAAAGGAAAGGTTCACGTGATGAGGCATGAAATGTGATTAGTAAAAATAGAAAATCCACGTTACCCTACATTACCGACAATATGATTAGCCTCGATCACTTATTAGAGTCTGCGGGTGGATGTTATTAATAAATATGATTAACTTTATGCCCGATGGGATTTGATTTAAAAAATCCATTCTTTGTTCTCATCGTTGTGTAAGAAACTTCTAGAGGTATTGGATCTGCGTCATCAGAGCTAAAAACTATTAAGGAATTTATAACATTCTTACAATTGTTTATTCTCATCACTAATCGTACTAACTGAAGGACTATACCTATAGTCACTGAGGCCTTGCATACCATGCTGGAAAGAAGGCGTGACGGCTCCAGTCAAACTTTTAATAATTTCCAGGTAACGGCTTAGTCCGTGTATCCCACGGAGCGGCTCATGACGTATGGTATCCGGCCCCGTGGACCGTCGCGTCTCCACACCCTCGCCCTACCCTCACCAGGAATGGGCACATCCATGTCCACCACACTGGAGTGTACCTTGTTTATGCTCAGGTAAGAATTACTATCACATGTTAAACTGACTGTGATGCTATGATTGCTATCTGGAGATATTGCTATCTGAGTTCTGGAGTGGTGTTCTATTAAGGATATATAGTCACTTTGCTGAGGTAACAACTCACAGAAAACTTTCTCTAATACGTGATATAATCGCATCATTAAAAGCGGCAAATTGATTTCTCGAGTATTAGATTGGCACAAGGAGTCGAAGTTCATATACTAGGGAACAATAAGAATAACCATTAAACGTGTTAAGAATAATGAATGTAATCTTATTTTCCAGATCTACTACCTAGACAGTCACGACATCATATCGTGGGTGCTGCACCGGACGAATCCTGAGTTAGACGGGCGGGAGACGCTCCTACAGTGCGCGCAGTCGTCTCACAGCGCAGAGCCCATGGATAAGCCTAACTCCTGCTTCTCTGCATCAGCTCTGTTTCTGAAGGCAGGCGACAGGCTTGCCGTGAGGAACACTGGCGGTGACAGACATTCCCTCATGCAACCAGAGAAGAGCTTCATCGGCCTAATCAAGCTGGCTGATGCCGAGGATCCCGCTCAAGAACTATAATTCTCCTAATTCCATGTTCCCAGATATTTTCATTAAAGTTGGAAAATTTTATGTGTGTTTGTAATTGTCATTGGCAACTCTCAACTACCGGATTTATTTTGAATCGATTTAATATTCGATTGCGAGTCGAAATATCGTTTCTGTAATTCGCTTTTACTTTTAGTTATAAATGCCAATTATTTTATAATAATTTAGCTAAGCTAAACATCGTAAGTTTGGAACGTGGAATCCAAAACAATCCCGGATATTCTTTAACTGTGTAATTCTTTTCTAAATTTATAATACGTGTTTTACGTATAAAATATAGGTATGTTTAAGAACAGAAGTGATATAATGTACTATAGTCAACACGTGCCATTGTTAAAGAGCTGTCTTTAAATTAAAAACGAAATTAAGATTAAGTGAGGTTTGTTTCAAATAGCTTGTAATCGTTGAATTATCCACGAAAATATATTTTTTAGGTTATGTCGCTTTGCCAGAACACCTAATTTTTATAGATTTCGTAAATTACATCTTACGAACGTTTATCAAATGATTTGAAACAATGGGGCCTAAGTACCATACACAGGGTGAACGAAACACATGGATCTGTGTTTTATAACATTTCTCGTAGGCAGAAACTTAGTAATGTTAAGATAAAATATTATTAAATTGTTAATTTATAGTTTATTGTGTTATGTCAATATTTGTTTAGCAAGGTTTATTAAGTAAATATCCACATCGCATTTGATATTGAAACCGATGGCGGATTGCGCGTAAATACTTCATAACTGCATATTATAATGATTTTAAAAACCTAGACTTTTATTGTGCAACTGATATGACATTTATTTGTATACAATATAATTGAAGAAGCTTTAAACTTCTACAAAATATCTTTTCTATTAAATAAAAATGAGGTTGTCTATAAATCTTTCGGCAATCACTGCGAATTTACATCTAAAAGGACTTACTACAATTGCATTATTTTTCTTAAAATGTATATTTTTTTACGCAGTCCGTTACACTTTTTTTTGTACTTTCGAATTTAGTTTTGTATTTGCATGTGCGTAACTTTATACTTATTATTAATGCATCGAAAGATCTGTTATACCATTGATATTATAAGTACTAATGTTAACACTCACGGTAATTCTTAACTTATTTATATCTAAGTAAGCAATACGAATGATAAATACAAGTAATATTGAAGTTTTTGTATGTTTAAACATTAAAATGAATTGAAAAGTATAAATGTTCTTTTATTTTTAAATACATTAATTTGCTTCTGTTTTTAATATACCTATGATGTACAGTCAGCCAAAAAATGCAAATTTTCAAATCGCCTATTTTGTCAAGTTTTACTGGAACCTTCTTTCATATTTTTTTATGTGAAGTAAAGAAAAACCCTTATATAATTTTTTTGTGTAGAAAAAAAAAAATTGGTAGGAACACAAAGTTGTATAGACAATTTTAAGTTTTGAATTTGGTCAGCTACTTATGTGACTGACTGTACTTACTATTTTAAAATAGTAAATATGGACTAAAATTAAACAATGCAATTAAATTACCATTTCCACGATGGAATTACATAATTTGCATCCACGTTTTTAAAAAATATATTAAAAAACGATTAATCACTATTTCTATTACCTATACAAAACAATTTAAAAACTCTAATTTTGTGTTAAAGCCATACGTTCACTGGGCCATACTTGATACTTATCATACTCGGCGACAAAGACGCTGTGAGAATAATACCTCTCGACTTTGTGTATAAAAATACAAAGAGCTTTGTCAGGGGACCAGTAATATCCCCCCCGAGTCGTGCTTTAAATGCTAGCACTGGGAATGCCTTTGGCGTGTTTGGTTCGAAGTCCCGGAGTCATTCTAAAGTGCTGATGGAGACCAACATGGAATTTTTAGTCGGTAAAAATCCGACATAACCCGTCTATCTTGCATAAGCACGACAGGGACCCAAGTGCAATTTTCACCAAGCACGGAATCCCTCCTTATACGCCTATGACAGACGCTAATTCTTATTGTCTACTTTAGTTGTAAGTTGTATATTGCTGAATGCTGACAGACGACGCGCAAACGACTTATTCAGGACTTTAAGGTGGTTGAGCATAGGTACACTTCTCTGACTGTATGTCAACGCGGGCGAGAATTCGCCATTTTACATGTTGAAACGGGGTAACGTTTTGAAGCAATAATTGCATACGGTTATTGCTAGAAATAATCAATCCATCTAAAAGAGGAATAAATTATTTCACTACAGTCCTTAACAAATATTATCGATTAATAAACTCGCCCCTTTGACAGAGCATTAAGTAATCTTACTTATGTATACTTTAGTAATTACAATTCTAAAGCAATCTCTTTATAATGAAATTAGTACCTGAGATGTTTTAATTTTTACGCGTTAAAAACATTTGTACCTACGCGGTAATTAGTAGATATACTATAAACTATAGATAGAGTGAAGTGTATTATACGCTAACCTAACCTAGCTATACGTCCCCCCGAGGCAATTCTTGGGCGCTGGATCTTCACACCCTATGCACGCCCATGCGCGGGGGGACATTAGTCGCGGGCCGAGGCACACAGTCAGTTTGTATACCTCCTGGTTGTAAACCACATTAAGGCCTAAAAGAGCCCGCGAACATTTTCTGGCACCCTCTCTTTCCGCCCATCCTGGGAACCTTCCTCCCTTCCCCCTCCTTCCCTTCCATATTCCTCTCCACTTCCTTTCCAGGCCCCTGCAGTCGTCAAGCCGGGGGACTCCAGTATCCCATTCGCAGGTTGCCCCCGGTGTTGACTGCAGGATCGCCTATCTAAAAAAAAACCTAGGTATACGTACCTTAACCCCTTAAAAATAATGTTACAGCGTATAATTATTATAATAACTTATTTGAGTAAACAGAAAAGAAAATAAGAATTATTTAAATTCCCGTTTATAAAAGAACAGTACTTGATCTCGTACTAATTTTGACCAGACATAGGCGTGGCCGACAAGAGCCAGGGGAATTGTGTTATGTCTTCATCATTAACTATCTACTGTATTTAACTTTATTATATTAAGGCTATGACCAACTGGTACCCTAGATACGCTAAACGAATCTAAATGAATTAAAACTTGCAACTCGTAAAGTATTGTTGACCGAGATAGAAACCAGTGGAAATTACTAACTAACTTATCTCTTTTATTAAGTTACTATATCATATTTTAACTCGCAAACAGGGTAATAACAGTATCTCACAGAAAACTTAAAAGTGTCAGCTTGCTGTTGCATTTATTATGGTGAGTTATATTTCTGAACGCCCCTACATCTCCCATCACGGTTACTTCTACCTGTCGTAAGACTTATAGGGGCTATCAGTGGTTACGGGCGCGCAGCGGGGGACTGCGCAGGGATGTTTGCAATCGTTATTTCATAGCAATAATATCACTACTTATAAGAATCTGATCCGTAATGTCCTTAAGGATTCAATTTAAGCTAAATTTATCACCAATTTAACTTTGTCATACACCATTTTAACTTTAACTTTTGCTTGTATTCTGTATTCCACTTCACAAACTTATTTTAAACATAACTTCCTAATTTAATTCATGGTATAACCCATTGAAGTTAGCATTATCAGTTTCGTTTAGTTAATTTAACCTTTTTTATCTCGTTAACACTTAATATTAATTCCGGAACACAAGTTTTTGGGTTATAATTATGTTAAAAAACTTCAAACAATTCTATATATAATGTATACCCGATTATAACCTGTTTTGTGTGTAATAAATAAAATAAAATAAAAATAAAAAAATCGTAGGGCACCCTTCGCTTAAAGTACTCGCAGCCGCCTACCTTACGCGTTGAAGAGGGCCATCGCGTGGTTTTGGTTAGTATGCCAGTGTTGGGTGTATATGGTCTTACGTAGGATCGTGAGACTGGTAAGCCAAACATCCGCCTTTCCCCATGAGCTGGACGGTATCGATAATCTCGTTTTCTCCGCGAAAAAAAGCCCAAACACCTCGCTCCGTTCCATTATCCATAACCATTTTCTTTAAGGCAGGCAATGTATTATAACTAATATTATGATTCTTTTGGTATTATTAGTGTTTTAGGTAGTGGAGACCACTCAAAATTAGATATTCACAAGAAAAAAACGAAAACTAAATCATGACATAAAATGAGAATAATACTACTACCAAAATAACTTTCTTTTATTGGTATAATACTTCAAAACCATTATAAAGCGGTATTGTAGCAGCTGCTCACGAAATTACATTACCCCAAGTGTATTACGAATCTATGATCACTCCGAATAAATTCAATAGACGTTATATTTTTGTGACAGAGTGTACCCGAACGCTGGGGCGCGCATAAATTGATTTAATGGTACAACATAATTTTCTTACATTACACCGACGCGACCGAATTAAATATATCCTTTACGTACGAGACCTCATTTCAGTTGCTAAGGTTCTATTGTGATAATTCTTACTAATATTATAAATGCGAAAGTAACTCTGTCTGTCTGTCGCGCTTTCACGCCAAAGCTACTGAACCGATTTAAATGAAATTTGGTACACAGATAGTCTAGAGCCTGAGAAAAGATATTGGCTATTTTTTGTCCCGGGAAAATATAAGGCGGGACTTTTGTCCCGTCAAAACTTCTTCACGCGGGCGGAGCCGCTAGCAAAAGCTAGTAATCAAATACGTTAAAAAAAACAGAGATACCAAATAATAAATATGACTAAGTTTTATCCGCGGATACAGCTGAATAAATGTTCGTTCCTGGGGGCTGGGATAAAAGTAATCTGTTATAACTCAAGGATAATTTAGATTCGATTGGAAAGATAATGATTTGTAGTTTCTGGTAGCAAGAGTAAAATTGTATGTACTTAACACACTTATTTTTCCCACAGTTGCTATGTGACAAAACTTGAATGAGTACACAAGTATGTTAATGTCCTTAGTCCTTACCCGCTGGTAAA
The DNA here is from genome assembly GCA_947568825.1 of Sphinx pinastri. Classification (NCBI taxonomy): domain Eukaryota; kingdom Metazoa; phylum Arthropoda; class Insecta; order Lepidoptera; family Sphingidae; genus Sphinx; species Sphinx pinastri. The sequence goes on from OX387617.1 coordinate 4,305,709, forward strand.
GGAAATTTACAAATCTTCAAACGCAACTACATTGATGTCCTTATCAAAAGAAAAACACCCCACAATATCTCGACTATTGTACTAAACGTTCCGACACTCCCACCCCAACATTTCCTCTCCAATCGAGTGTAAAGCAAATATCAGCTGTTTGAAATGTGACGTATCTCAAAGGTTTTCAACCGGCATTGATTTCCAGTTCGCTTGTCCGTCCCACGCACTGCTTCAGGATTTATAGCGCTGGTGACCTCTGGTTCGTAGGGTTGAAAATTTTAAAAAAGAATATGTACTTTTTATATAGGTATACTAAGGAACTCAGAAGGGTCCTTGACTACTTTTTTTAATACGTTTATCATAAATGTATGCCATCCAAAATCTAACGGAAAAATACTTTTCAAAACTGGCGCAATAATAAATAAGTTTAAAGCTTTGAATTTGGTACTTAGAAGGTGTAATTATGCAATAACAGTGATATCAGACTGTGACGTCTCTGAGTGTCACCAGCCATAACGCTGCGTACGGGCGAAAGAGATAGCGCGATATCCCTACCGTGCCCCCACTTTTGATCACGACAATATTTCATATTTGAATAACTGCTTTATTTTAACCAATTTTAATGCTGATTGCACAGAACAATTCCTTTTTCGTATTATTTTCGGTTACATTATAAAATAATGTACAAAACAAAGCATAGGAAACTATCCTTTTGGGTGATTTAAAAAATATTACAATTCGAAATTTGAATTTGTTTTTTAGTTTTTTGTTTCTTGTATTGTTAGTTAGATTAAAAACTTTTTATTCGTTGTTGTAGCAAACCAGGAATAGACACGTAGCTTTTCGTTGTTTTGTTTTATTTGTTTCGCTAGCCTTAAAGATGTCCCTTTCATAAAGAAATAAATTGATTTCTCTATATTATTACCTATTCAAGTATAGTACCAAGTCGTTTCGAACATAAAAATAATCCTACGACTACGATTCAAAAGAAATAGAAGAAACGAATCGCACGCCCACGATATTTTCCTGCAAAGCTTACTCAACCCACGCGAATAAAATGCATCTTATTTTAACCCTACTTTTAAATCAATGCTGCAATATTGTGGGCAGTTAGCTACATAATGTAAGGGCCTTATAATATTGTTCTAGGCGATGTTGTGATACTTATAATACCTAAGATATTATTTTACTAGCAGTGTGAAGATCTTATGTACAGAAGTGATGTCATTACGATAAAAAAAAATCACAGCTTCGTCTCATAATTTTTACATTTTGTTTATTTTTGCCAATATCACATAAATTCTCTTAACACGTAAAATTAAAGTAACCATTGAACTGAGATGACCCTGAATAAAGTAAATATTTCACATGGATGTCTCGTCCCCAATCACTTAAGGGTAATTTAGATAAACTCTCGTTCAGATTAGGGTTAGCCGACATGCGACAACTTTCTTTAAATTTCCAAAAAAGAAACACGAAATTCCAGTAACGAGTTAAAGTAATGAATTTCCATCCCACTATAATAATATATTAGAACTTATACATACATACATAGGATCACGCCTCTATCCCATAGGGGTAGGCAGAGACTATGGATTGCCAATTTGCTCGATTCTAGCACACTACTTTCGCTTTTTAATATTTCTAAAAACCTGCAATATGCTACATTATTCTTGGATGCTAATAGTGGCGTAGCGTGGGTTCTTGCCGAACGGTTTTTTTGGTGGCTTGGGGCGGGCCTAAAATTTGTCACCCAAAGGCACCAGCAAAATACTCAATTCAAATTTGAGTCACGCATTCACCCCCCACGGCACCAAAAGGTATATTTGGCTATTATAACATACATACATACACTCACGCCTTTTATCCCCAAAGGGGTAGGCAGAGGCGCAACTAATGCACCCACTTTTCGCCATGCTTATTCCGTCCCATTATGTGATAGGGGGCGAGCCTATCGCCATATCGGGAAAATATTCCAGACTCCGGACTGATACTGAATAGAAAAATCCAATATCACGTGCCCGACCCGCGTATCGAACCCAAGACCTCGCACTGCAGTCGTACCGTAATACAACTACGCCACCGAGGCAGTCATTACATGTTATTGTCATCTTTCTTTATATTAGCTTCACTTGTATGTTTGTAACTCCTTTGGGCGCGATTTATTTTTAGTGACATCTGTTGGACCATAGTAGAATTACAACTAAACTGGCTACTCTTATGCGTAAAATAATCCTACTTGTCACAAGATGGCGCTTTCGTTTTTCGTGATATCTGTTGGACAATAGTAGAACAGAACTAAAAAATTTAAAATAAATAATAGTTTAAAATAACTAAAAAACACGCTTTATAGAAAATCCAACTAAAAATAGAAAATAAATTTGAATTAAGAATAGTGTAAATAAAAAAAATGTGTATTTTATAGTACAAAAAAGCGCGCGCGAACGGTAATAAACTGAGCATACACGTAATTTTATAAAGCGGAAGATTGCGTCGGGAGATTATATCACTAGCTATTGCCCTATTATATTAAAAGCGCGATAGCCTAGACGGGAGTGAAACGGACTGCCGAGACGAATGTCCGCAGGTTCAAAACCCAAGGGCACCCACCTCTATGCCCTGTGGTCCGGGGGCATCTAGAGGATTCCGCCACGGCATCCCCTGCCTGTCATAAGACGCGACTAAATGGAGCTTGGAGAAAGTCGCGGGGCGAGTAGTGGGGGTCTGCTCACTACAATTTAAGTGACTCCGAGGTGGACGACAATGCGAGTTGTCGGTCTCCCGCTGTCGTAGACGCCAAAGGCGTTCTTTAGAGTTCGGGGGCATCTTAGAGAGGGGCCGCAATGCGGCATCGCGCAGGGACGGTTCCGAGCAGCTATCTTAGTGCAACAAGAGACCCCGGGGCCGTTCCGCATGCGCCGAAGAAGGCTACCGCGGGTTTTGGTTGGTATGCCGGTGTAGGGTGTACAAAGGGTTAGGAACTCGGTCCAATGCTCGCTCGGATGATGTTATACTCCCGAGTATAGACATTGGGCCGTAAGACCGGTGAAACCAACATAACCGTTCCACTGACCCCCCGGTGGTGGTAGCGATAACGCATTTTTCCCCGCGAAAAAAAAAGAAAAAGGCACGCATCTCTGACTTTTCTAAAAAGTTATGTGTGTATTATTTGTGAATTATCGCTCGCTGTAACGGTGAAGGAAAAACATCGTGAGGAAACCTGCATACCTGAGAAGATTTCTATAAGAGTTTCGAAGGTATGTGAAGTCTGCCAACCTGCACTAGGCCAGCGTGGTGGACTAAGACCTAAACCCTCTCAGTTGTAGAGGTGGCCCGTGCTCAGCAGTGTGCAGTATATAATACAGAGCTGGTATGGTATGGTATTGCCCGTAGCTCTACCTGCGTATAACTTCGTCCCGAAATAAAATCCACTCAATGATAATTTAATTTTCTATTAGTAAAATGAGTTTTAATTAAGTCGTTCGAACATACAAAACCTTCAGCCAGCCAGCATTCAACCTTATAATAATATTAACATTAACCCCTAAACTCTGTCTAAGAACTATAAGTTACTGAAATTACTATTTTTATTTCTCTCTGAGCTAAATCTTCATATCAAAGTCAAGTTCGAGCAGGCGGTGCCATCTGATAATTTACGAGCACAAATATCTATTCAAAGGCCCGGCTGGCGGCCGTATCTCTTTTTATCATAAGAAACTTGTACTCTACAGCTATCTATTGTGATTTATAAAGGGATTAACTGAAGTTTTTGTTTCTATAATAATAAATCAGTTGCCTGGATCTGACCTTTTTATAAGATGCTTTTCCACCCTCACATACCTTACCATACCATACCAGCCCTGTATTATATACTGCCCACTGCTGATCACGGGCCTCCTCTACTACTGAGAGGGTTTAGGCCTTAGTCCACCACGCTGGCCTAGTGCGGGTTGGCAGACTTCACATACCTTCGAAATTCAGAGAATTTCTCAGGTATGCAGGTTTCCTCACGATATTTTCCTTCACCGTTAAAGCGAGCGATAATTCACAAAGAATATACACATAACTTTTTAGAAAAGTCAGAGGTGTGGGCCCATGGGTTTTGAACCTGCGGACATTCGTCTCGGCAGTCCGTTCTACTCCCAACTAGGATATCGCCGCTATTCACATCCACCACTGCAATTCCCGTGAGCCAAGTATGGTAGAGACTATCCCGCCCTCACACCCGCCTCTGCAACTCCTGTAAGCCAGGATCAGCAGTGGCACGCATTTTATGACACCGAGCGGTGAAGCTCGGCGAGTCTCAGGGAACAGTAACAGTCTTTAACCCGCAACGAAGTTAATCAAATAGAAAGATAAGGAGGAGTTGGAAATATTCATTGTCCACTTCCCTCCATAGCAAAACGGGCGACAAAAATAATGAACTAAGGAGGTATTTTAACCTCAAGTTTAGAGACGTTTACAACTAGAAAAGCCAGTTGTAAAGCACCACGGATAAAAATTTAATGAAAGGGTCCTACCATATGTGCTGTCAAATTTGATTCCAAAAATAGGCGTGGCAAAAACGCCGGAACGCACAGAAATTCCGTCTAGTCTCTACAAGGTCCATGTATACAACCCCAGATGTTGCATACTATCCAACATGATGTTACGCTCATCATGCCAAAGACCACACTCCCAAAGTACGTGATGTGCAGACTGTTCATATACGTAACCAGGTGTAGAGCATGGGCACACAGGAGAGTCAAAAAGCCTAAATGAAAATAGTTTGCCCTTAAAATTACCGTGGCCGGTAAGAAATTCCGATACACAATGATCTATTTCTAGCCAAGTTTTCTGTAGGCGATCGGGAACGCACGGAAAGTTTTTATATAAATGATGCCCTTTCGATGATACGTCCCACCTATATTGCCATTCGTTTAACAGCTCATTGTGTACATCAGTGTGCGGTTTAAATAATCTATTGATTCTTAAGAGCTCCCGCGACGTAAGAAACCGTTTGTCCATATCCTCTCTGGTTGAGTAATACATAGCGGCACGACGCTGTACCTCCAAATCTACTGGGAGTACGCCCGCAAGTACAGGCAAGGCTTCCGTACTAACAGTTCTATTACACAAGAATATCAACGCCGGACGTTGACTCTGGAGTAGTTTTCTGCGCACAGCACCGATAGTAGCCCTATCGGCCCATACAGGTGACCCGTATGTAATACGTGCTAAGTAAGTCGCTCCATAAATGACTTTGAGTGTATTGAAAGATAGTCCCCACGTAGAAGTCGATATCCTTGTCAAAGCGTAAAAGTTCCTTTTTGATTTTTCTCCAACGTTTCTTATATGTTCCAGAAAAGAAAAAAATCTCTCTAATATTAACCCTAAATAACAAACCGATTCTTTTCTCGTGACTATTCTTAAATTTAATTCGTGGCGGTGATTTTAATATTCCTTTTAAAAGTAGTTGGAAAGTTTTCTGCGGTGCGAAGGTAAGGCGGTTTCTTTCACCCCATTCAGATATTAATTGTAAACACGTCTCCGCCAAACAAGCCAGGTACGGTAGTGGCACACATTTTATTACACTGAGCGGTGAGGCCTCAGAGTCTCAAGAAACACTAGAGGACAATTAATATTTCCAACTCCTCCCTATTATCTATTTGATTAATTTCGTTGCGGGATAAACACAGCTTAGTATTCCCTAGAACTGATCAAATATTTATCAACGTAAAGCATAAAATAAATTATTTATTTTTGATCCTGTATTTACCTCAAACCTTAGAGTTCATGTATGCGCCACACGAATAGGACGAACAATTGTTTACAAAATTACTAAAACTTTATAGTTTGTAATTTAAACACATAAAATAAAAGTATATTGTGGCTAAATTGAGCACGCAATTCAGTGATATTAAAACAGAAACAACAAACATGACCTAACTTGAATAGTACACTAAAAAGAACTTATACACAAACGCAAAAACATTGCCTAGTACACGCAAAAGTACTAAAGCCACTAGGACTATGACGTAATAAAACGCAATTAATCAAACCTCATAACGAGATATGACGGTGTGTAGCGAGCACGCGATTGCTTTCAAAGAAACTCTGCAGGGAATTTCATGATAAAATATTATTTTATTTATCCTAGCATAGTACACCTGATGTAATACGCCTTTACCCTCCAAGGGTTAGGTAGAGACGCACTTAGTGCACTTTCGCCGAGATTATATGTTTCGCATGGTGTGATAAAGAGCGAGCGTATCGCCATATCGAGCACAAATTCCAATACCGGACAACTGAGATGTCTTTTTTTTTTTTTTTTTTTATTGCCTTAGTAGGCAAACGAGCATGCGGTCCGCCTGACGGTAAGCAGATCCGCCGCCCATGGACTAAAGCAATGCCAGAGGCACAGCCAAGCCGTTGCCTACCGGGAGGAGAGCACTCTTTTTAAGCCTCGTTTAAAGAAGGACAAGTCATAGCGCTCGGGAAACACCGATGCAGGGAGTTCATTCCAAAGTTTGCACGTGCGCGGCAGAAAAGACCGCTGAAAACGCACCGTGCTACTACGAACAGAGTCCACGTAGTACGGATGAACTCCACTGCGATGGCGAGTGGTGCGATGGTAGAAAGGTCTTAGAAGAAGTAGAAGTGTCTTTTTAAATTATATGTTTTTACGATACTGTAGTTGTCATTGAACATACGGTTCATGTCAAATAATTGTAGCAAGATAATGTACGGCTGATTTATGGTGTACAGCAAAAGATACATTTAATTCAGAATAACATAATATAGTAATTAACCAAAATGAACTGATGATTAAGCCAGAAAGAAAGATGTATTTATTGCTCGCACAAAAAAGCGGGAAAAGTAATGTTGAGGTACAAAAGAACAATAAAATATAACACTCAAAAATACAAAAAATAAAACACACAAAACATTGAACCGAATGAGACAATACGACCTTAGTAATACTACAACCCTAATTTTCGAATAACACTTGCGAACGCATTCAGTAACCTTCAACAATCTTATGTCATGATAGAGCTTCTCCAGCATACAGCATTCATATAGCTCGGTCTACCAATCACGTTTAATGAATCAGACCTTACTTGGTAAACGGTACTTTAAAAGTTACTAACTAACGTATATTTATTATATCCCCGTAACTAACTCCTTTGTTATAAAATCCCTTTTATTCAGTAAGGTTAAAGTTAACGCTTCTATTTAATACAAAGGGTGTCAATTTGACGTCCGTTCGTTGTACCGGGTCTATTGTCGTCTCTTACATAGTGTTTGAACCACAGAACAGATTTGAACAGTGTAAATTATAAAGGATAAGTTCTGAATTACTTCAAAATTCATAAACTTCAGATGACTTGCTATTAAATTGCCTTTGGGAAAATAAATTTACTTTTTCTGTTAGAATTTTGTTTGGCATTCAAAATTATGTTTATTCTACGAGTCTCTGGAAATGTAGAGATTTTAATAGAAAGGAACTTATTTTAAAGGTCTCGTGCGTACTAAATGTAAAATATAGGTAATAAATAGTAACCGAAGTGCACACATTAAATAATAAATACACGTCAAATTCAGAACTGCTTATTTTCGAAGTCGGTTCAGGAAAAACGAGTACTTTTCTACAATCATTAGTTTAGATTTGCTCCAGAGGCATGTGCAAGTAAGTACAGACCCGTTGAAAAACTGCTCTGAATGAATTAGATTACTCAGTCATATGCCTTCACCATTATGAAATTGGGCGCTTCATAAATACAAAACGTGTGAAAAAGATAATTTTTGTCAGTTTTAAGACTAGGGCTGAGTTTAAGGAAAATCAAGTTTATAACTTTATAGATCTACACTATCTGGAATAGAAGAAGGGACTGTTCACAATCCATTTAAAAACAAGTAAAACATTTTCTCTCCGCAATTAAGACGGCGGCTAATTATAACAAATCCAAACCAAATGTCTGGTAATTCAAATTGTTCGGAAAATGGTAAAGGTCAAAACTTCAAAAGCTTTGTTGTAGGCAATTATTTATAACTAGCATATAATGGGGAGAAAAACTCAAAGGTCGTGGTAGATGTCGCTAGCATCGAGTTGGTTTTGTGGTTTTGTTTTGACATTTGTGAGAGTTTGTTTACGCTGATTTAAAGTATTTAGAAGTCCAAAATGTATTCCTTTTGGACTGTATTACAATTAAAAGAGGAGTTACGTAAAAGAAATGCATCTATCGCAGGGAAAAAAGCAGTATTGATTGAGCGGTAAGCAATGATTATTTTTTAAGGTTATATTGATAAATGATCGATTTTTTTTTATATCTAATAAGACCTGTTATTTTATCTTTCAGATTAGAAGCATATGATCGAAATTTTAATTTTAGTGCTAACCCAGGGCCTAGCACTTCCTTCAGTGACCCACAATATCTGTGTCCACCAATATCTGCTTACAAAGATATAAATGCAGATTCGCCTATTCCTCCTCTCAATAGGCAAGAAATACAGTCGTACTTCGAAAGGTATGTTCATTTATTAAGCCTCTTGTAACTTTCCTTAGTGATATTTCATTTTAACATGAAAGTAGTGTCCACTACCGACTTGCTACTAACCATACATGCATTATCATTAGGCTGTAATATTCTGTTTATTTCAGATTTAACACTCATCCAAAAGGGAAGGCCATGTATGAAGCGAGGTGTTTGTTGACAGCACGATATGTCGTTGAAGGTGCTAACACATATATACAGGGCCAATGCAAAGCACAGATGAAAAAAATTATCTACATAGTGAATGTAACACTAAATAATGAAGGCAACATAACACAATGCCACTGTGAATGTGCAGCAGGCAGTGGTATTGAAGCACACTGCAAACATGTATCTGTGCTACTTTGTGCAATAGAGGATATGGTCCGAACTAAAAGTGTTATCCTGCATCAAGTATCAACACAAACCTTAATGACATTTAAAAAACCTTCAAAGGTGTTTTACAAATCACCAATCCAAGCTCAAAATTTGCCATCCATCAATAAAAAAAGGAAATTAAATATTAACTTTGATCCATTGCCAAAGGAACTTGAGATTAAACATTACCACGAATACATATGTAATTTAGCTGTTAATTTTGGAGACACAAAAATGCCTATTTTGCAGCTTATCAGGCCAGCTAATCCCTATGGCATGGAAAATGATCATAATATGTATTCATGCAAGACAATGCAAGATCATTTATTTGATAACTTGTTATTGCAAAATGTGACACAAACAAAAATTGACGATGTAGAAAAATTAACAAGGGCTCAAGATAAGTGTGCTGAATGGCATAAGTGGAGGTCATGTAGGGCGACTGCAAGCATGTTTTATGCAATTTGCCATGTGCAAAGTGCAAAGAAACAACTGATTGAAAAAATATTGAACCCCAAAAAAATTGTATCTCGCTCCATTATGCATGGGAAAAATAATGAGCCTATTGCGATACAAAAGTATCAAAACAAATTTGGGCTAGAAGTACAAAAGTGTGGTCTATTTATATGCCCTCAATACCCGTTTCTTGGAGCTTCTCCAGATGGTGTTATTGGTGAAGACACTGTCGTTGAAGTAAAGTGCCCCTACACTGCAAGGAATATGCCCATAAATACCAGTACTATTCCATACTTAGAAAGCAGAAATGGGCAATTAACCCTTAAAAGAAAGCATCCCTATTATGCACAAATTCAAGGGCAGTTATTGTGCACAGAAAGAAAATTTTGCAATTTAATTATATTTACTTTTAAGGATATGGAAGTCTTATTTATTGACAGAGATGATTTGTACATAGAGGATATGTTAAAAGGACTCGTTCATTTCTATGAATTTCATTTAAAACAGGAAATCACTAATAAATATTATTATAAATATTATGATTCTCTAATAAAACAATAGTATAATAAGGTGTGTTTTATTTTTCATTTTTAATTATTGTCTCCCTAAAATTACAACACATAACACAAATAAAAAATATTTTACTTGCTATAGGTATATAATTGTGATCTAATTCACTTTTGAGTATTTTATATGTTTTAGTAAGCCCAATCAAACGTTCAATGTGTACTCTTTTACTGGCTAAATTCCTATCTTTTATTACAGTTAAACCTGGTAATTGAGTCTGGCCTTTTAAAAATGCAGGAATATTGACAACTATATTTTTGTCTGCAAACATATCTTGTACGTTGAAGCCACGATCTGCTAAAATGACATCACCACTTTCACACTTCTGACTTAAGTTACTTCTTTCTACTGTTTGCCTGTCACTTATAGATCCTGCATATGCTGGAGAGCAATAGGATAAAAGGCCCCCAGGAGTAGCACCAACAAGTATCTTTAAAGTGTTTCCATGTTTGTAGCTACTCCACGAGGCTTGTTGAGCAGTAGGATGTTTGGGTTTCTGAACTTGAATTTCAGTGCCATCTAGAATTACCCTTACATTGCTATTGTACTTTTTGAAATTATCTGGCATATAATATTGTACCAAATCCTTATCTGGCCATATATTTATTTTTGACCAAAGTTGATATATAAAATTAACCCATGTTATAAAGATGTTTGATGCTGTTGTGGTACTTATATTAAAAAATCTACTTAATTCAAATATACATTTATTTTGTCTTAGTTTCATTAATGTTAAAAATAATTGATCTTCTGTACTAAGACTAAGGACTTTGCTTCCATAATAATTTATTTTGTCAGCTACTGGACTTAAAGTAGAATACACAAAATAGAATTTTCTATATGATTCAAATCCAGTGTAAAATTGAATTGCCTTGTCATCATTTTTATATCTATTGATTGTCCCAAACATGTGTTCGTTATCAACTTGTGTTCCCTTTGAATAAAATACACATTCAGCTAATGGTAAAGATATCTCCTCAGTCTTTGATCTTATCTCCACTTCATTACTAAATGCTATGTCTGTAGTTAGAAATATTTCATTATTTTTCATTGATGTTTCACAATAATCTTTAGAGCAAGTAGGTTCATCAAGCATTAATTTCTTCCGACACCTTTTTTCTAAACGTTCCCGACGCTGTTTTGCGAGTGTTGTCTCTAATTTTGATTTGGTGAAAGAGAAAATTGAAGGCACAGCAGTTTTCTTTAAAAATTTAGCCTTAGGCTCATAACCTGAAAGAAATAACAATCATTATTTTCTAAGAAAAACTATTTAAATAAATAAATATTGTGTTTATGAGGTTGTAATAAGTTGGGCATACGTACTGGTATATTTACTTTGGCCAAAGTAATCATCTGATTTAAAATGAGCTGAACACAATACGGAGTGCTTGGTTGCCTGAAAGTTTTTGATTCTCAGCGCTTTTTCCCAGGCTTTTCGGCGTATTGGATCCTTAGGAAATACATGGCTTCCTTGATTTTTACAGTCTGGAGCACAACACTGCGGCATATTTTAGTACGTTTTGTGTTTTCGGTAATTGTTTACACAAAAATAATAATTTTGTATGGTATATGACAGTTGACAAGACAGAGATAAGGTAAGTCGATCATGCGACACCTGGTGGGATAAAAGGGCAGTTTATCACCCCATTGCGAATAATGTTTTATCCATTTATTTCTATTTTGGTCAAGTGGTGGGTGGTGGGTTTTGATATTAATGGCGCCCCTAGGCTTGAACTGTTTCAGTTATTTATGTTTAGACTAGGCGTTGCTTGCAGTTTCGCCCACGTGATAGACTTTTCTCGGCTTAAAGTCCAACTGTGAAATATGAAAATTTGAAATTTAATACGTGTTTATTCATTTTTTTTTAAACCACTTGTAAATGTTTTGGACAGTTTCTTTAAAACATTGTTATCTACTCTCTAGGAATAATTTATTTATCGTCCCTCAATGTAAAAAATATTGCTGAAATTGATCTGCTCGCAATAAACTATCAATATGCAGTTTCGGTGAACACGTGTTACTTAACGAGACGATTTCCGATATAAACCTCTGACTTTTCGAAGTTACGTGTGTATTGTTTATCAATTATCGTTCGCTTTAACGGTGAAGGAAAACATCGTGAGGAAACCTACATACCTGAGAATTCTCCATAAGAATTTCGAGGGTATGTGAAGTCTGCCAACCCGCACTAGGCCAGCGTGGTGGACTAAGGCCTGACTCTTCTCAGTAGTAAAAGAGGCCCGTGCTCAGCAATGGGCAGTATATAATACAGGGCTGATTGCATCCGACTGCCTCGGTAGGGTAGTTGTATTGCAAGCGCACAACAACTGCTCTAGGGTTCGGGTTCGAATCTCGGTTCACGCAAAGTGATATTGAACTTTTCTACCCAATATCAGCCTCCTCCGCCTACCCATTCGATGATATAGACTTCATGTGTATATGTGTGTGATATTCGAGAACTCTCTGGCCCTAAGGGGTGTCTAGTCTAACCTTAGATGTTGTCTTTGAAGCTTGGATCCTAGAGCAAACATTTGTATGAGACTGGCGTGTTTAATTGTTATCGTACGTAGTGCTATAGTTAAAGATGGGAATTTTTTTTTTTTTTTTTTTTTTTTTTATTGCATTTAATGACGAGACGAGCATGCCGTTCGCCTGATGGTAAGCGATACGACCACCCATAAACAGTAGCAACACCATCCAGCACCTTGACTAACAAAGTACTGTGTGGCATTCCACTGCGCTCGTCACCCTGAGACATAAGATGTTAAGTCTCATTATGTCCAGTAGTTATACTGGCTACAATGTCCTTCAAACCGAAACACAACAGTGCATGCACACTGTTGCTTGGCGGTAGAAATAGACATTGCGGTGGTACCCACCCAGACGGCCTCTTACATAATGAGAGACCTACCACCAGTGACCAGTGGGAATCTCGAAATAACCAACTTCCTCAAACACGCTTTTCTTAATTCAAAAAACGTTTGTTGTACAGTCAGCCACAAAAGGAGCTGAACAAATTCAAAATTTCAAATCGCCTTTAAACTTCTAAAAACGTTCGTTTTTTCTTCACTAAAATAAACTTCAAACAGTTTACTTTATTTTAGACACAGAAAAATAAAATTTCGAGTAAAGTTAATGCGCAGAAGCGTTTTGAAGTTTTTAATTTGTTCAGCTACTTTTGTGACTGACTGTACTAGATGACAGGTTAGCACGTGCATGAATCCGTCTAAGTACCCAATACCGATAGTCTACTCCTGTCGTCTTGATTTTAAGGACGTTATAGACGGGAGAAGTGCTAAGTCTTACAAGATTAACATCTGTCTTGGCATAGCAAACCTTCTGCCCTTGCAGACTATCTCTTCACATTATAAATTACTAGACTTCTGCTCGCGGCTCCGCCCGCGTGGAACCGTTTTTCTGGGATAAAAATATCTTCCCGGGATAAAAAGTAGCCTTTAGCACTCAGGAGTAATGTAGCTTTCTATTAAGTGTGCTTAAGTGTGTAAGAATTTTCAAAATCGGTCCAGTAGTTTTTAAGTTTATCCATTATAAACAAGCAAACAATCAAATCTTTCCTCTTTATAATATTAGTATAGATATAATAAATAAAATAAGACAACCTATATCATAATATTAAAAGGCTGCATCAAAAGGATTGGCATAAGTTTTCCTATATTCCTACGTATAGAATTCAATATATTGAACAGAAACATACGATAATAAAGCTTATTTCTTTCCACTCGAGTCACCGGTGCAAATATTCTCAATAACTTACCATGTCATTTCCATGATATCGACATATTCTAACGTGTTCATATTCTAATAGAAGGAATATGACTTTATTGCAACTTCATCTTCGTCTTTATGCTTCACAAACTAACAATTATAACAAACCTATTATCAACATAACAAATAACATGTAGGTTATTATAAAAAACAGTTGCGCCAATATAGCGTTTTCTGATGACAATCTGTTTGCGCTTGTTCAAACAGAATAAACGAATGTCATAAAGGACATGTCCAAAAACGGGCCTGAAATTCTAAACAAGACAATTTATATATCTTTGGATAGAACTCCTGAAAACTAACCTTTTGCAATAAATCGTTTAATTTTAAAGACCTCCGATTTTGAGATTTATGTAATTTTGTTTGGCTTGAAAACTACACTTAATATGAACGTTTTTAAAAAAGTTGGTTATGAATGGAGGGGTGTAAAAATATGTTTTTAATGGATCTAAGTTCCATATTTTGCCCTTTTAATATCCCTAAAGTTTGAGCCTTGTTAGATTTTGAGGCCCACATACAAAAAGCGGGCATCTCCTTTAACGTAATGAAATTTGAAACCGCACGGCGACAGTTGCCGGCACATGTCGACGATAGGAACTAAATCTGCGGATACACATTTTGCTGAAATAATTGGATTTATTTTAACAGACAATTTTGATACGAGTATTATTTCATTAATCGTTAATAACCGTCAGAGGAAACCCTAAAAAATGATATTTACTAATTGTATTTAGTTTAACACGTAATTTTGAAACGAGTGGTTGATTAATTCGCCGGAATCGTTGATAACTGTCAGACGAATCCCTAAAAGATTTTGTTCGGTATATTAGTATGTACAAAGATTTATTTCTCTTAGGTCTGCTTGATCTTTAGCGTACCATTCATTAGAGATTAATAATTACATTCTGTGAAGACAGTCAAACGACGTTCAAGTTTCTTGTTATACTGCTTAAGAATGATATTATGAGATGAAGTTATCTACTTTCTACGAACATTTATCGTTATTATCGTAATATGAAAATTGCTAAATTCCTGGAAAGTGTCTGTGCGCAATATTCTGATTATCAACATCACCGAGACATAATATTGTGTTACTTTATCTCCAAATTTATTCACCGGGGTGGACATTTTGGGCCCGATATTGCGATAGGCTATGACATTCCATCATTGGATAAAAGGTCGGCGTAATATGGGTGCATTAGTTGCGCTTCTGCCTAACCTTTGTAGCAGACCCCCGAGGCAATTCTTGTGCGCTGGGTCTTCACACCCAATGCACGCCCATGCGCGGGGGGACATTGGTCGCGGGCCGAGGCACACAGTTCAGTCTGTATATTGGTTGGATGAAACATTGAGGCCTAAAAGGGCCCGCGAACGTTTCCTGGCACCCTTTTCCTTTCCACCCATCCCGAGAACCTTTCTCCATTCGCCCACTTTTCCTTCCATCATCCTCTCACACTTCCTTCCCAGGCCCCTGCAGTCGTCAAGCCGGGGGACTCCAGTATCTTATTCGCAGGTTTCCCCCGGTGTTGAATGCAGGATCGCCAACCTAAAAAAAAAACTTTGTAGCATAATTCTTGCCAGTATACAATCAAGAACTATCTATCTTTCAAAAAAGGGCGACTTCACACGTTTCCTCAATACAACCAATAAACTGACAATAGCGTCATGAAGACAAAAAAGATAAAGGTCAAAATCTAGGTCCAACAGTAAACAAAGGAAATGTTAAACGTAACACCTCTCAACAGGTTGTACAAAGGGAGAGAAAACAACTGCTCAAGTTAGGGACCGCATAATGATCACAACTCACAAGTATTAATTTAATTGACTTTACTGCGAAAACCTGCGGATCAGAATGTTCCATTTTAACGCTTCACAAAAAAAAAGGAAACCTTATTGACTGCACCTTAAACCTCGTCCATAAACGGGTGAAGGAACTACTGAAAAAAGTTCTTTGTTAATTCGGGGTTCTCGTCTGCTAAAATTAAATGTACTGCATTGTTTGAAAAGTCAAAAAGTAACTGAATATTTTTAAGTAAACGTAGCTGCTTTCTGAAATAAATTTAAAAAGGCATATCGGTATTATAGCAATTTTTATAGTTGGTACATTAGCACAGCAGCAACAAGTCTAGTTGCATGCTATATACAAAGTTACAAGTTCGTAATTTACTATCCCATAAAGCACCTACAACCAAGCCCAACCAAAAAAACACAATTGAGGTAACAAAATAAAGAGGATTAAACGGGAACAGTTTCCCGATGGAAATAACACGCCATGTGGACAGGCGCTTAGCTTGCCGCCCGCCCCCGTATCGATCGCACGCGTTATGTAACCCCGCCCGCACGCCGCGCCCCGCACCTAACACAAGATACCTTTCAGCCAGTATCATTCATATATAAGGTTCCGTGCCGGCTGGGTCCTTCGAGCCGGATCCACTGCGCACCGAGCCGCGCACTTTGCTCTGAGCCCAGTTGTTGTCCAACACTTGCTGTGAACGCGCGCTGTGTTTTTTTGTGTCCCCAAATGTTTTAAGGTAAGGTTCTATGGCTCTGAATTTTAATTCTCATTTGGTTCTGGATTGTTATTGAGTTTTACCGAAAGTGTTTTTGAATGCCAGTGCCATAACAAAGGAAGTTTTTTCAGATTTTTTAAGTTTGTATTAAATATTGTCATATATTGCCTTTTATTGTGTTGATCTTAAATGCGATACGAGGTTTATTAAAATGTCTTGATAATGAAGTTTTGTTTGTTGTGTAGATAATGTAAAGTATTCACGCAAGCTTTAATCAATCGATTACTTTGTTACACAAAAGCTCTCGCTAATTAGATGAACTTAATTTGAACTTTATTAATCAGTGCAACTGGTGTATTTAAAAAAAATCTGTTTATTTTTATTTTATGCAGTATTTAATTTCAAAGTTTTACTTCGCATAATTTTATATTATTTTTAAAATATTCACTAAACGGATAACACGATTTTGATATAATGTGGATAAATCATTTTGATTTTTTGAACTATGAAAGAACATGATACAATGACAAAGAAGTGTAATTGTTGGTAATTTTTAAATCACCTTTTTCCATCGAAAACATAGTTAAAAGATCCGCTACCTATTACCGATTTCTGTATGACCTTCACCAGGACACCCTCAACATTTTAAAGTCGACTTTTTACATGAATTGCGTTAGCAACATTTTACTTGATATCACTTTTTTAAAATCTAATTCCTATATGCCAAACTTACACACACTCATGCCCTTTATCCCCGAAGGGGTAAGAAGAGGCGCAACTAGTGCACCCACTTTTCGCCGTGCGTAATCTGTCCCACGATGTGCTAGGAGGCGAGCCTATCGCCATATCGGGCACAAATTCCAGACTCTGGGCAGATACTGAGTAGAAAAACCCAATATCCAGGCCCGAACCAGGATCGAACCCGAGACCTCAGCAACGCAGTCATAACGTAATTTACAACTACGTCACCAAAGCAGTACCTATGCTAATCTGGTTTGCAGAGATGTGATTTATCTAGATACAAGTATCTGAAATACAGATACAAGATACAAAATACGTATTTAGTATCTTGTATCTAAGATACTTTTTCAATTTTTATTTTGTATCTTGTATTTAGATACAATTTTTTAGTATCTTAGTATATTATAAATACTTAATTTGCTAAGATACTTTTACTAATTATCTATGCATTTTTTACATTAACGGCTCATTTAAGGCCCATATACACGTTGCAAGTTTCTTGCCTGTTGCATACAATTAAATTGAGGCAATATATGACTTGCATGGTTTAAATAATCAACACGTAACATTCTTGATTTGTTTGTGTAAAAAGCACATGCTATAATTGGTTAACCAAACATTGTATTCAACTGGTTTCTGTCTTCTTTTGAAAACATGAGGGCAGTGAGTCTTAAGCGGGGTTTACATTAGCAAGAAAACGTGCAGAAGTTATGTTGCGCAAGCTATTTTTACCGTGTAAACAGTCACGGCAAGCTGACTTCTGCAACATTTTGAAACTTGCAGGACTTCTGGCAAGTCGCATGTGTAAACACCATTCGTGCAACTTGCACGAGAACTTGCAGTTTATTCTGCGTGCAGATAAAAGTTTCGACTTGCTGAGCTAGTAGCTAATGTTTTTTTATATTTGTTCCATTCTGAAGCAGCTAAGGTCTCAAAGACTATACTGCCAAGTTATAAGTTTGTAGTTTGACCGATATGTCTATTTTATGCCCAGCAGTAGTATACATGCACTATTGTCTTCCTGCTTGAAGTACATTGTAGCCAACGTAATTACTGGGCATCATAAGACTTAACATCTTATGACTCAGGATGATAAGCACAGTGGAATGCCACGCAGTGCTTTATAATTCATAATTCTGTTTCATGTTGGTACTTTTAAGACGATTATTTTATTTACAATCATCATTCAACCAACATTATATTAGATTCATAAAATTTAGGCGAAAGGATTACGTGCGTTGTCATTCAATTTTATGAAAAAAAAAACATGGCAAGCAATAAATATTCCTCGAGTAATGTAAACAGTTTTGCAAGAAGTTGCGCAAGTTAACTTGGTGGACCGCTTGCAAAAGCGTGTTGCTAAAGAAATATTGCCGCTAGTGTAAACGCATCTGAAAGTTATTGCGCAACATATTGCTGAGAGAACTTGCTAGTCTAAACTCAGCATTATAATTTTGATTTTCAGTGTGTCTCCTGATTCCGATAAATCTCAATGAACTTTATTAAATCAGCAGAACCTAATTTTAATACTTTTTACTCATATTTTAAACACGGAGCTTCTAAAATCTAAAACGTTCAACATTTGAATTTTTTTATGGCATTGTACGACGGACCACCCAGACGGACTCTTACGTATGAGAGACCACCACCGCAATGTCTATTTCTACCGCCATGCAGCAGTGTGCATGCACTTTTGTGTTTCGGTTTGAAGGACATTGTAGCCAGTGTAACTACAGGACATAATGAGACTTAACATCTTATGTCTCAGGATGACGAGCGCAGTGGAATGCCACACAGTACTTTGTAACTCAAGGTGCTGAATGGTGTTACTACTGTTTATGGGCGGTCGTATCGCTTACCATCAGGCGAACGGCATGCTCGTCTCGTCATTCAAGGCTATAAATAAATAATTTCAAAAGGTATCTTATTTGAAAAAAGTATTTAGAAGATACGTATTTTGTATCTAGTATTTAGATACCATTTTCAAAAGTATCTTGTATCTGGTATCTCAAATCCTTTATTTACAAGTATCTTGTAACTTGTATTTCAGATACTTTTATGAAGTATCTTGAACATCTCTGCTGGTTTGTAAAAAAACCGTTAAAATTAAATTATACTCACAATTAATATACTGTAAAATATTATTATGATCTTGGAAAAGTTTTCTGCTTGTAAAATATGGTCGGCATGACAGTTTAGTAATGTCTCAAGGGTGTATCCCGGGGTTATGATCTTAGAAAAAACTTAGGCTGATAAATATTCAAATACAATATGAAGACAATATGCGCATAACATGAATTTGTGTGTATACGTCAACGATATGATTTATAGAGTAGCGATTAATTAAAAGGTTTTGTGAATAAACAATTATAAAACATTACAAACATGTAATGGTATCTTAATGTAATCCTATTTTTATAACTTTGACCTAAGTATATTGAAATTTCTGGGATCTTACAGATTTTTAAGTAATAACGGAACAATAGTTCGCTCTACAGTATGTGAACTATACCGGAAGTATCAAATACCACATTTATTTATACTTTTCCAATTATTTCCATATTATTAACAATGTGTCATGTCTAGTTGGGCAAAAAATATTTCTTTATTTCTCTTTACCTTTATTTTTTGTTTTATTTTATATACACAATCGACCTTTCCAATGCTCGGCAGCTCTCAAAGCGAGTCGAAAAAATAAAGGGCTTTTGCTTGCCTAATGCGTAAAAAGGTTTAGTCTACGCCTGACATGACGGTAATATGGGTGTCGGAACATTGTTTTTATTTGTAACATTATTGTGTTATGTTTTCCGACAGACGTTGTCCTGCCATAAAACTAAATAAAATCCTAGAACCAGAGTACAGCGCCACCTACCGGATCCAATTATTAATCTAAAGCATTCTCGAATCCACCTGAAGACACACAAAAAATGTTGTCCTGTCCTAAAAAGGAAATAAAATCTTAGAATCCGAGTACAGCGCCACCTACCAGATCCAATTGTTAATCTAAACCATTCTCGAATCCATCTAAAGACACAAAAAAATGTTGTCCTGCCCTAAACACGAAATAAAATCCTGGAACCCGAGTACAGCGCCACCTACCGAATCCAAGTGTTAATCTAAACCATTCTCGAATCCACCCGAACACACACAAAAAAATCATTAAAATCGGTCCAGCCGTTTAGGAGTTCCGTGACATACACACGCAAAGAAGAATTATATATACAACCTCTTTAGCACGCATTATGTCAATGTTATGTCAAACGCCATAAGCTTGAATTAAAAAAGTTTATACTGTCAAAAGCACTAAAGTTACATTTTTAATATGGTGGTTATGTATTCTTAAATTTTCTAAGTTTCCGCGCAATTTTCTTTTTTTTTCTTTCATAAGAACCTTCTCCTGACAATAACAAACACATAAAAAAAAACGAAATCGGTCCAGCCGTTCACGCGTGATGCCGAGACCAAGGGATAGCTGACCCCGCAAACGTTGTTTAGCCATCAGTTACCGACCGGGGTTAAAATTTATTTAAAAAATAGGGGTTGATCGTAGAAGGTTGAAAATTTAGGGTTGTATGTATTTTTTGATGTTGTATCATAAAAAAAAAAACCAAAATTTTTTATCTAAAAAATAATAAATAAAAATTTATGGGTGGACTACCCTTAACATTTAGGGGGATGAAAAATAAATGTTGTTTGATTCTCAGACCTACCCGATATGTACACAAAATTTCATGAGAATCGGTCCAGCCGTTTCGGAGGAGTTTAACTACAAACACCGTGACACGAGAATTTTATATATTAGATGTTGTGACTGCCACAATGGCGTAGTTGTATTCGTGCTGGGTACGACTACCGCTCTTAGGTCTTGGGTTCAAATCCCGGGTCGGGCAAAGTGATATTGGGCTTATAAGCCTCAACCGTCAAATTATTATTATAGTAATCCGCTAACCTGATTAAGTTACCCAAATGAATTAAGGTTGTACCTATTATACTATTACAAAAATCCTTCCAACAATATCCCCGAATTATTTTTTAAAAAAGCGCTTTTGGGATAATGTCAAATTCCATTTTCCTTTGTTGGCCGTTATAAGGGATCCAAACCCTTTGGACTATATAAATAAAAATTGGTACGCCGTTTGGTATACTTTAATAAAAGATATTTTCAATAGAATTCGCAAAGTAGATTGGGTATTATTGGACCTCTATGTAACCTTAAAAAGGCACAGATAATATTCCCGATCTTTGAATATACCTATACTGTATCCATAGTTTTATTGAGAATGCCTTTCTTGGCATAGTGGAACAAAAGTTGGAAGCAGTCTGGAAGTTTGCCAGAAAACTCCTTTTCAAAGGCCAAGGTTCCACCGTCTATGGTACCTACCAATATACCTATATTGCACAAATTATGCTTTACTATTATTCCACGTGAAGTAAGTTTAAGTAACTAACTTCGAAATGTAATGATATTAATTATCAAAAGAGTTGAAGTTCCATAAGCTGCTGTCAGTAACATGTTTTCTTAAGACTACAATCTAAAGATGTTCAATGGAGAATTACGAGTATATTTCAGAATAAATCTTATAATTTTGGATGTAGCCAGCCAATGTTTGGAATTTATGCTACTTGAATTCTCTTTTTTTAACTAATTGGAATCTTAATTATCCCTGATCGCTATTTTTATCCCGGGAACGGGCGTTTTCGCGTGGGATTTTCACTAATTGGAATGTAAATTATCCTTGATTACGATCAGCTGATTTTTGAGGTAACTTTTGTGCTTAAGTAAACACGTGCAAAATTTACTACTAGATATAAATATATATATTGTCTATAAATATAGTTATATAATAATATAAAAACGTACATATGCCTTAACAAGTTTTCATACCTACACAGGAAAAACTGGGAGACTAAACTAGCTCTCGCCTGATGGTATCAGGGCGAGAGATCAGTAAATCAAAAAATTCCAACCAAAAACTCCGAATAAAATACTCTGAAAGTAATCATAATTTAATTTACATAATTCGAATTACATGCTGTCTGTTAAAATAAGTAAGAAAATAAACAAAACAGACACGCGAAAAATCACTGAAGTAATTAACTTTCAAAATAATTATTCATAGAATTCCTAACAACCTTCATGTTCACCACTTCCTGTTTCCTGCACGTTATTACATTATAAACAACTAAATGAAAAGGAAGCGGTTCGACCCTCCTTTATAAAGCTATAATAGGAGCTTAATTCTTATTTGTGTTCCGACAAATCTCGCTTGGTTTTTTTAAAAGAGTTTTCATTTAAATAAATATAAGTTAATTGACTAAATTAAAGTGTGTATTGTGTAATATCTTATAATATAAGATAGCATACATATTTCGCCGATATAATTCTGCTGAAAATGTTTCAAATACTTAATATCCACCTAGCGTTGATATAAAACAATCAAATGTTACATACATTGCGTGAAACAACAGCGAGAAATGAATGATATTTCAAAAATGAGTTAACATTCAATCTCAAAATCATTTATTCATTCATAGGTATAAATTCTCCTATAAATCTTCTATCAACGAAAAACTGCCTCTTTACGAAATTTTCCCTTTGCAATTTCAATCATCGGTGTCCAAATTCTTCCAAGAAGTTTCCATCTTCACTGTCTTTTTCCGCAGTTTAAATAAGAATCTAATAACGAGTCTTCACGACCCTGACAAGTTTTCCACAAACAGCTTAGCGGTCGGCCAAGCGAGATGTTCCCTCGGGGAAATTCGATTTGCGTCACCCGACATCCACTTACCGAACCATTCGGAGATACGAATATCGAAAGTTCAGTCGAATACTTCATACGTTCAACCTTTAAGTATTTAACAACGTTCAACAGGTGACGATCACGATCGAATCATTCGACTCTTTGGAACAATATGGAGTAAAAGATCAAGATGATTATATGGTATATGGTCATAAACATATTAGGGTCTTAAGGAATTCGGCCATAAGAAAATATAAGGCAGAAAGAACAAAATAGACCGTTTTTTTTTTTTTTTTTTAATGCATTGAATGACGAGATGAGCATGCCGTTCGCCTGATGGTAAGCGATACGACCACCCATAAACAGTAGCAACACCATCCAGCACCTTGACTTACAAAGTACTGAGTGGCATTCCACTGCACTCGTCATCCTGAGACATAAGATGTTAAGTCTCATTATGTCCGGTAGTTATACTGGCTACAATGTCCTTCAAACCGAAACACAACAGTGCATGCACACTGTTGCTTGGCGGTAGAAATAGACATTGCGGTGGTACCCACCCAGACGGCCTCTTACATAATGAGAGACCTACCACCAGTTACGGTCACGGTGAAACAGAGAAGATAGAATCAATATTAATTTTGATTACAAACAGTGTCCAATTATATACGATCATTGTCGCATTAAAATCGCTACACAGCGAAAAGCAAATGAAATATTTAATGTAACTCTATTAGTCACGCAATTCGCCGTTTTTCCACCGCGTAACGCAAAATTATGTTATTATGTTACACCCCACATTATGCAGATAAAAATGAAATCTTTAAATTCGTAAATTAGATAATGCATTTTAAAGGTGGTATAACCAAACATGACAATCAATTAGCCTGTAAAAGATAGCAAATGATATACAATGAATTCCTAATTAGATGATCCTCTGTTGGGTTGCAAATTGCAATGAAAACACGAGTGATTTTTTATTTTTTATTATATAGGTGGCAAACGAGTGTTCGGTGAAAATGAGACGTACTTAATACGGACCATATTATAATGAACTTATATACTAAAACCTTACTGAACCACTATGATGTCCTTCCTCCTTGACGTATCCGTCAACGGCGAACCTTGTCACCTCCGGAGATGGGATCGGAGATGGCTGGCAAATTCAATTTACCAAATCCAAATTTGGTTTTAAAGACTCTGTTGCAGGGCGCACAGTGCAACTGGCCAAAAGAATTGTAGGTGTAATTATAGGAAGGCTTAGGACGGTTCTTTTTAAGTAGGCGTTTTTGAAGTGTATGCGCGTAATTAAAACAACCGTTCGCTCTGGATACTAGTTTATTACTGACACGACGTTCGTTGTGTAACGGCTCACAGTATGACATGTCATTTCTTATAGTGCGTGAGTGTTATACATATCATTCCTCCACGCTTAATTTGGACACCTGGCAATCAAAAATATATATAACTATTTTACAAGAAGAGTAAGTACATACTTACAAAAATACATGCAGTTTAATTCTACAATCCACTTTTTATTTTTGGAACATAATAGATTATTATTCTAATTCAATAAGTAATAATATTATTGTATCCTTCACTTATTAAAAAAACTTCTTATAATCTACAATTTTCCTATTGCGTTTCTGGCGTGTGAGTGTGAGCGACGGTACCGGTACGTTTGTGTCAGCGGCGTCACTGCACACATTGTTGCTGACATCACACACAGGTGGTCGGTCAATCTGATTCTCTACAATCCTTCCCTCACACTCTCTGACTGCATTTTCATCTACATAACATTCACTAATCGAAGGCAATTGCATATCATCAGATTCTGCTTCAGGTACGTTGTCTGACAACTGGCTGACTGATGGTAGGGACTGGGCCAGTTCAGGTGATTTATCTGAAGTTAAAATAGGTGGTAATGAAGGAACCTGATGAGACACGTTAGGCATATCCTTAAGTTGCCTATGTTTGCCTTTATATCGCATTATCTGATCAACGTGCCTGATGCAGTTCACATTTAATTCGGAGATTAAGATTTTGTACATCCTATTGCCTATCTTCTCCTTAACAATACCTAATTTCCAAGTTTCATTCCGAGCACTGTACCAGCGGGTCCATACCATGTCACCTATTTCGAAATGTCTTTTCCCGGGCACGACTGTCATTATTTTTTGGTTAATATTATTTGAATCGGCAGGTAAAATCAAGTCAAGACGGGAACGTAGCTTCCTACCGAACATTAACTGAGCTGGCGTTTGGCCGGTAGTACAATGCACGGTATTTCTATAACAGAATAAATATCCCAATAACTTTTGCTGTAGCTGCTGTATGGGTACATTTTCTTTTATAATGCATTTTAGCATTTTCTTACAATTTCTTACCGAATTTTCGGCAAGACCATTACTTGGTGGATGATAAATAGGGGTCGTCATATATTGAATGCCATTATAACTGCAAAACTGCTTAAATTCGACCGAATTTATTTTTACGTCATTATCGGATATCAGCAACTCTGGCAACCCGAACGTCGAAAAAATTACCTTTAAAGTATCAATCAGCGCACTCGTGGATGTTCCGTTACGCATATGTATACAATCTAACCACTTAGAATATGCGTCTACAACCACCAAGTATACCTTCTGCCCTATTGTCATATAGTCGATGTGCAAACGCTGCCAGGCGCGTACGGCAACGGGCCATGGCGCGGGAGGGTCTCGTGGCGGCGCCGACCGCACGCTCACGCAAGTCTCGCACGAGCCTATCCAACGTTCTATGTCTTTGTCGATAGCAGGCCACCACATCCTACTTCGAGCATTGCTCTTTGTTTTAACGATCCCTAAATGAGTTTCGTGCAATTCTTGTAACATCTTATCTCTCAGTGACGACGGTATAACCATTCTATGTCCCCTAAATAAACACCCGTTTTCTATTTGTAAGTCCGATTTACATTGAAAGTATGGCAATATCGATGTACATTTAATATTACGTGGCCACCCATATTTCATGTATTTAATGACCGTTTTTAACGTTCTATCACGTTCAGTCGTTTGTACAACCTCACTAAAAGTTACGGCCGGCGTTGAGGCATCGAGAAACTTAAGTGCATAATAGCTATCTATATCGTTATCTACACTATCGGCTGCCGTGCGTTCCAACGGAGCGCGTGAGAAATAATCGGCAGCTTGGTTATTTTGGCTGGGTACATATTGCACTATGTAGTTATAAGCAGACAGTATTATTGCATATCTCTGTAGTCTCAATGCGGTCGTTACCGGTATTCCTGTCTTAGTATTAAAAATTGACACTAAAGGCCTATGATCAGTTTTTAAGATAAATGGATCTGCACGTCCATACAAATATTGATGGAAACGCTTAACTCCGAAAATTATAGCCGTTGCTTCTTTCTGTATTTGGCTATAATTTCGTTCGCTAGTGCTGAGCGAGCGAGATGCATATGCCAGCGGTCGCTCGGCGCCCGCGTCGTCGCGCTGTGATAGCACAGCCCCGAGTCCGCATGGCCCTGCGTCCACAGCCACAACTAATTGAGCCGTAGGTTCGAAATGAGCGAGCACGCGCTCCGATGCTAACTCGCGCCGAACTGCCGCCACACTACAGCGCTGCCGATCTCCCCACTGCCAAGGCGTTTCACTACGTAATAACTCATGTAACGGACTTAGCATGGATGATGCATTAGGGATAAAATTTCTATAATAATTTACCATCCCCAAGAATCTTTTAACCTCCGTTACGTTAGTCGGTTCTGGGGCATTGATAATAGCCTGTGTTTTATTCGGACATGTTTTTATACCCTTTTTACTAATAACATAACCTAAATATGTAACACTATCTTGGAAAAATTCGCATTTATCTTTCTCGAGACGCAAACCGGCATCGCGGAGCCTACCTAAGACTTCACTGAGTCTCTTCAAATGGGTAACCT
The DNA here is from genome assembly GCA_947568825.1 of Sphinx pinastri. Classification (NCBI taxonomy): domain Eukaryota; kingdom Metazoa; phylum Arthropoda; class Insecta; order Lepidoptera; family Sphingidae; genus Sphinx; species Sphinx pinastri. Next base: position 4,332,338 of record OX387617.1, read on the forward strand.
TATCGTGCCCGGTAATACATACATCGTCGAGCCAAATACTAATTCCATCTATTCCCGTAAGAAGGGTTTCCATAGATTTTTGGAAAATTGCAGGCGCGTTTGCCAAACCGTATACTAACCTAGTATATTTATATAGACCCTTATGCGTGTTAATGGTGGTGAGTTCCTGACACGACTCCTCTAAGATAAATTGATTATAAGCGTTTTTTAAGTCTATTTTACTATACTGCTCACCACCCCCGATGTTAGCGAACACCTCTTCAATTCGAGGCAGAGGGTACTTTTCTATAATAAGGTCTTTATTGAGTGTCACTGAAAAGTCACCTGCAATTTTGACTTGACCATTAGATTTAAGTACAGGCACTATCGGTGTTGCATACTGCGAATGGTTTACGGGAACTAAAATGCCTAAGCCTACCAATCTATTTAACTCATTCTCAACTCTTTCTCTTAGGGCAAAAGGTACAGTGCGTGGTTTAAAAAACTTTGGAGTGACGTTATCCTTTAATTGCAGACTCACTTTGAATTTATTAAAAGCACCCAATTCATCACGCCACAGATCCGAAAACTTTTCTAATAATTTATATAAATCTGTATCACAAGATAGTGAATGAATGCTAGTGGTTAGAAATAACTTAAAAGCTGACATGAAATCTCTCCCCAGTAACGGTGGTCCACCATTAACAATAACAAAGATTTTAATGGACTTTTGTTTTTTATTGAAAATGGCGTCAATAATAAAATAGCCCAAGGGAGTGATTTTATGTCCATTATATAAGCACATTTTGATATGACTGGTTTCTAGTACATAGTTGGAAAACTTTTCTTTATACAATGTATCTGATATTACACAATTACCAGAACCCGTATCTAATTCCATAGTTAGGTTTTGATTACCTAAAATAAGATCAATTTTAATAGGCTTGTCCGTGACATACCTGATATTAAAATTTTGGCATTCATCACAAAATGACGTGGACGGGTCCTCCAGACCTTCGTGACTATTATCTACGTGGTAAACGCACGACTTCTTATCACGATTACACACTTTTTTTAAATGCCCTTTTTCACCACACTTTGAACACTTGTAGCTTTTATAGCGGCACCTATCACTTGTATGATTTTTTAAGCCGCACACTGAACAACGTAACGAATCCGCGGAGACCGCACCGCTCGCGCCCGCTGCGCCCGTCCGCTGTTTTCCTCCACGGCCATGTTGACCCTGGATTTTCACTTTATATATCGGCTCCTCCTTGATTTGCACGGTGTCGTTAGTGCACATCATAACTTTCGCCTCTTTAGCGCAGGCGGCTTGTTCTGCCAATTCAATCGCCCTGGCCAATGTCAACGTGGAAGCGTTCTGCTCGAACAATTTGTCACGTTCAGGCCCCGAACCCAGACCAAGGACGAAACGATCCCTTAGGTTCGTTTCTAGGGCGGTACCAAAGTCGCAGTAGCTTGCGAGTCCTCTGATTCGTGCCACCCATTCTCCTAACGATTCGCCTGGATTCCTATTTGCTCCGAAAAACTTTGCTTTATCCGCAAAGGAGCATTGCTTCGGCTTAAAATGGCTGTCGAGTAATAAAATCAGGTCCGAAAACTTAAGCGAATCCAATTCCTTAGGGTAAGCCAAGTTACGCAGCAAACGGTATGTCTCGTCGGTAAGATAAGTCAACAGTATTCCACTTTTATTCTCTTCTTTCACTTCGTTTATTTTTAAAAACTGTGTTAATTTGCCGTTAAATATCTGCCACTCGCCTGTTTTGTGGTCGAAATTAGACAAATTTCCGATATAGGACATTTTGATTTTTTTTTTATAACGTGGGTAGTCGTCGTATCTCGGCGCCAATGAAGTGTATGCGCGTAATTAAAACAAACGTTCGCTCTGGATACTAGTTTATTACTGACACGACGTTCGTTGTGTAACGGCTCACAGTATGACATGTCATTTCTTATAGTGCGTGAGTGTTATACATATCAGTTTTGCATCGAGATCTTCAAGCCGATTTTCTTCAAAAGCTTCAACTGCCTTAGTAACAGAGTTACGCCAGATACTTCTCTGTTCTGCAAGCTCTTGCCGTTGTTTAGTTGTAATGTTACAAGAGGTTAAATGTAGCTTGAGCACATCTTTGTAGCGCAAAAACTGCCCTCCAGGTTTGCGCTTTCCCTCCTTCAATTGCGAATAAAACACAGATTTAGGCACCCTTGAGTCGTTCATACGTACAAGATGACCACACCACCTAAGCTGACTCTTAATCAGCATTGACATTAACCACTATACAGCGGGGATGGTGAAGAAAAAAAGCATATCATTTTTTTTACACTGACTCAAACGATTGAGTTTATATCGTTAGGAACTATTGTATAAACATATTTCTATTAAAATTAGAACTGCTCACATAATCCAGTTATAATCCGTAGCAGGATTACTTCCCCCTATACGTTGTTATGAGCTATAATTGTGCTTGAATCATTGATGTATTAAAAAACCCGCTTGAATATATGGTTTCAACAAATGTCAACTAATATAAACCCTATTTGTAGAGCCCAATAGTAGAGCTCTTATTATTTTTATAATGTATGCGGAGAAATCTCTCAAAGTATCTTAACAAACAACCACCTGCCTCCTTTGCGATTCTAATGCTAAGCAAAGAAGCGTTGATCAAACCAAAATGCTCCAATTTTTTTTATATGTTATACGTATACTAGGACTTGCTGCAATGATCGTGACGTGGCTAGTACTATGGGCCGCGTGCGCCATCGTGTCCACGCGCGCCGATCGTGGCTCCTCCCTCCGAGGCGCCTTGGAAGCACTGCAGCGGCGACAGCGAGGACGTATCCATGGCCCCATAATCCCTCAACCTGACTATGATGCGCTTTACGAATTTGTACCACCACAAGGCTATCCAGGTAAAATTTCTGACATTGTATAAATAGTACATTGAAAATACTTGGATCGCAGGTATTAGTAATTGCATAGAATTTAAGAAGAACAATTAATAAGAATCAGTACATCTTATAAAGGAGGCCATAACAAGCTGTGCTTTTACAGAACCTGAATATGCAGTCGACGTCGAGGATATGGATGAAGAACCCAACCCGAAATACATTGTGAAACTGCTAGACGACAACGACAGGCCACCTGAATCTTACGAATACAAATTAATCAAGAAGAAAAATACGGTAAATGTCCCACCGAAAAAGGAATCTGCTTTCCGTGAAAGAAGTCATCACACCGATAATGACAGACTTCGCGATTTATTCATGGATAAAAATGAGGCCGAAGACAAAAAAGAGGCTCCTGCAATTAACAAGAACGATGCTGAATACGCATTACTATTGGGTCAACTGTGGTCAAAATATAAATACAACAAGGCTCATGGCAACGCCGTAGACAATGCGCCGCAAGGTGTTGTGAAACTGTATAAGGAAAAGATTGTTAAGAAGCGATATCCCGATAATTGGGGCCCTATCGCCTTTAAGCGGAAGCGAAGCCCTGACTCCGATGCTGATCGACCGATCCTACCTGACTACGAAGGAGCCAAACAAAGGGCTGGAACTGTTGACCCTAGTTACAACGCCTATGAAATACCTGATCAGGACAAAGATGATTTACTGGAGGAATACGCTATCGCCTTCCAACCTTTAGATGACGACAGCCTCTCAGACCTTGCTGATGACGACCAGTATACCTATGACACAGTTGAAAAACGTTTTCCTGTCACCAAGCGAAGCAGCGGACCTTACGACTTCGGATCACAAAAGAAAAGATTCACGCAAAACCAAAACAAACGGGATACTGCCAAATCATTTCGTAGCAGTGCAGGCACGGACCCAAAGATTATAAAGGATCTGTCAAAAATATTTGGAGAATCTGAATCAGACATTATCAAATCACCAGTAAAGCGAAGTAGCGATCACGAGGAAAGCTTGCATGATGTTAAACCTCCGACGTTGACGACAGTGCATCATAATAATACCTATGACAATACTTCAGTTACCCACGATGATGACAGTCACGAGCATCATGGCCACAACATTCATCATCCAGGCACAACCGGCAAAGAAGCTGAACATGATCACGCTCATGATACTAATGAAAGCGAAAAGCCAATAATTGTCAAGAAAAAATCAATTGACTGGTCTGACTACTTCGGAATCGACAAGCGTATGAAAAAACCTACTCCTTATGTAAATGACCTAACTCAGGAGAAACTTCGAAAACAATATTTCGACACTTTTAACAAAGAAGTGATTTATCCTTACAATTCATACCGAACACATACCAACGTTAAGCGGAACTACATTCAGCCTAAACCCAATGAGGAAACTGAAATCCAGATGGACAGGGCTCAAACACTTGCTGTACAGAACGACAACAAAAGAAATGCCAAAGACAATGATTCAAAATTGGACAACATTGATAAAAAGTTACGAAATATGGAAGGGCTGATTGTTGATGAGGCATTACATTATTCCAACATTGGCGACGATCTGGACTCGAAGGAGGAACAAGAAATGAAAGAAAAATTGCTATCACGACTGGCTGCTGCATACAGCTTGGAAAAAATGAGAAAGGCTTTAAAGGAATTTAAACAAAGTTTGCAATCACAGAAGGCATTATCCGTACCCCCTTCGAATCCCGCAGACGAGGTCAAATCTAAAAGAGTAGCAGTGAAAAAGGAACTGATTACTAGCAATGAGATCCCCGCTTTCAACAAAGACGAACGTCATCAGGATTTCGAAGATGAACAAGGAGCGGGACATTATTTGAATGGGAAGATGGAAGAGTTCTCTGAAGGATATATGGGCGGCAGCGGCAGGCACCGTATTCCTGTTACATCTACTGGTAAAATATTTTTATTCCATATTATGTTTGTACTAATTTATATTTTAAATACTTCCTTAATAAGTATTATAATTATGTTTTAGCAACTGCCTCGGGATCATGTCCAGTTCTTGCGAAAATTATACAACGTTGCCGCGGCGTGGACCTTTTGGCCGGCGATCGAGGACAGCTTTTCCTTCCACTCTGCAGCCTGCATCAGATCTGCTATCTATGTGTTTGTATCACGTTTATTTCAAACACAAACTTAAAATCGAATCAATAATCATACCTAAGATTTAATTTATTTCTCAAATTTCTATTCTTTTTATAGGGAGAAGCTCCACCGACAACCTGTGATTTGGTATTCCTGTCCGAAGCTGACACGACATGCGAAGGTGACATGAGCTGTCAGCGCGCTGCCCGCTCCGCTCTCATGGCCCTCAGAGAACTCCACGACAACTTGGCTGATGAACTGGACGGGGAGTGTGAGGCGAGCCCGTGTCTGCCAGCCACCCTGAAGCTCAACATCGGCTGGCAGCGGGCCCTGCAGCGATAGACCATCAATCCCAAATCGAAACTCAAGGCAGCAAATGATCAGAAGCCTGAACTGCGTTTATGAGGTTCTTTGTACCACTTCAGTTCTAAACGTGGTACAGACTTCTTTACTGACACTTCTCATCGAGGAACGCGTGGACCGTGGGATAGGGGCAAAGTTTTCTATCATGTACTTGAACTATCATTTCACTATAACTATTACTTAGACAAAACTTTGTAATTCGTACGATTCTAACCAGCCATAGATTCGTAGGGATAATGATCAACAAGTGAATTAAACATTAAATCAGCTAGCGTGTTATTTATGCGAAAATTCTACGCTTTCATTGTTAAATGTAATTTGAATATTATATTGTATTGAACGTTGTGTGGACGTTTTCTAGATATGTTTTTGCTAATGTAACTCAGATAGATCATGTTCCCCGGACAGAGCGTCGGGAAGGGATAGGTGTTGAAAATGAAAGTATTTATGGATGTAACGAGACGGTAACTTTATTGTTGTTAAGTATTTACTTATTAAGTGTATTTGTATTTACATGTGTCGACATAAGTATTGGAAATTAACGGAAGATTATATGTATTTCAATGTAATTGTCCAAGCCGAGTGCAGTATTCAAAATACAATGGGCACTTTTATACATCAAATACAACTTATATATCTATATTTTCTATTGCTTCTAAACTTCTCTCGACAACTGAATTTTGTAAAACGCGTGTGATCTCAAACGACTGTTTGCCCCCTCTGAAAGTTTTAACTCATTTGAGGTGAAGGCGCGATGAAAAATTTAATACTAGGTCGGCACTATAGACTATACTAGGACAATAACGTTCGGTTTACACAAATGACTAATGATAACAATTAGTCATAAGTTCAAAAATTATTCTTTATACGAGTGGGTTGCGCCACTCTGTCTTCAAAGTCTTCCGTCGAAATTTGGCTTCAAAACGTGTCCTTCGTACCACGGAATCTGGCCGAGTTCTTTTACTCTCCTTGATGGAATTTTAATATATATCTTGACATATACAATAAACGTTAATCGGATACATTGATAATTAGATAGTAAATGATTGTAATTTAATATGAAAAAAAATGTATTTGACGGTGTATGTTGCCGTTCATTTTAATTACTTGGATGTTGTCACTTTACTCAGTATTAACACGCGAACATAAATAGTTTTCAATAAATTTTGTTTCAATCAAATTTCTTTTCCTTAAAACTCAAAATTGGCAATTAGCAACTCGCTCCCTTTAGCACGTTCTTGGAGTTTAATCATAATTTTAATTATCGTAACGTGCTTCCTGCATGTAATCACTTAGCAAAATTTCGATTACAAGTATGTACTTACTTATTATTTAGCATCAGAAGTAATTATTACTTATATTGTCACTTAAGTAATAATGAGGTCAGAACGAATTAGAAACATTGCTATTCAAATCAATGATTGAAACACTTTGAGCACATTTTCGAATAAATTGAAATTATCGTCTATTAGTTACGGGTGAGTTACTATTTTGACTTTAGTAATACAATAAGTAATAGTAGGTATGCATAGTACTAATAATAATACATTCTAGAAGCCTATCTCAAATAACCGACTTTGTTTTAAGCAAACCTACATAACTTGTTCTTCTTAAAGAGAGTGCTGAACTTCGGGTGAAGTGGCTGCAGCATTATAAGAAGTTGGACTGGCAAATGCAATAGGCTAGAATTACGCCAGATGGAAATAAGTAAGAAACTGATCTACATTACCTGATAGCTTACTAACCATCAATAATTCTGATGAACAGCAAAATTCTTTCTTGGGATTGGAATAGTGTTATGGTTATTGAATACAATTTCTCATATCTTTCATGATGACGAAACATAGTATAAAATTACTAAGGTTACTAAACTATGCAGGTACTCCTAAAAAGACAATTAAAACTCTATTAATTAGTGTTCTGATATAAGCATTTATTATATTATTGCATTGCATATCCTAACAACCTTACCCATAAACATTACTAATTAAGGTTCTAAAAATCGCTGTTTTGTCACTTTCTTCCTTACGTCATATAATTTAAATATGATGAATACACTGATTAGTTTAATCACTGAAAACGGTTATTGATAAAGCGCTAGACTTCTTGAACAATCTTTCGTTCATCTATATTCAATTAACGAAAAAATATATTATGTTAGGTGATGCAAAATTACTGCGAAATTATTTAACAAGCGTTAATATACCACTTAAATAAACATATAAAACCAAACAAAAATAACTAAAGATAATGAAGCAACCTTAATTACAAATGCAACACAAGTACACACCTATACATATCGATGTTCCTCTGATAATGCTGATATATCTGCTATTGATAACTAGATAAGTGGGCGAGTGTAAATAGTTGATACAGCTCAGTGAAACAACATACTCACATCAAAGAACATTAAATTAAACATAAAAATATTTGCAAAAAGTGGTGAAATATAAAATGGTGGATTCTGTTAATGGAAGATTTGATAAGGGAATAGACAATCCAGCAGCTACCGACGGTAAAGATAATACTATCTATGTTTGCTTACATGTTGAGTGTATATTTGCCACATATACCGGTATGGATACTAGAGTGTGGAGGGTTACGGCAAAGAAGTAAATCAGATGAGCTACCTATATTACTGTACTTAAAAAAGTAAATAGTCCATAAAAGCAGAAAGTAGTCGACATTGAATAGTAGGTTTGGATGTAAAGGGACTAGCAGAAACAAAAGAAAGTAGATATACGTTACATTAAATTGATGTATTTAAATTCGAAAAAAGAGAATTTTTCTTTATATTGCTTAACGAGACGATCGGATGGGTCATCTGATTGTAAGTAAACGTTATGAATGCCCATAATAAACAATTTTAACCTTTGCACAATTAAATGATCCCTTACGTTTACGCGAATGTTAGACATTAAAATTAAACTAATGTAGCGGATTTTATCGCAGTTTTTTATTTTATTTTCTCCCGAGGTTTCCAAGCCTTTGCAGCACTTCGTGGTCACGGGGCGGACTGAGGTCCGCTATAATAGTCGAAAATCCGTTATAATAGTTTAATTCTTTTGCACATTTTTTTTATCTGTTAGGGTCATTCGGCCTAAAAGTACGCACTTTTTTTTCTATCGTCTACACAGTCAAAAATATAGTGTCTTGAAAAACGTTTTAACACTCTATGTAAAGGAAATTTATTCTACTTTCATTATTTAATGAGTTTTTGTACATTGCTTCACTGTTTTTTTTGCAATACATGTTTAAGTGCATCGGGAGAAATTCGTACTATTGACCCGTTATGTGGGTAAAACAACGCAGAGTGTTTAATGAAAATATTTTTTTTCTGTATAAGGTTTAAAAATCTTTACAAATAATATTCGACTTAATTGCAGCTTAAAGAAGAAAAAACCGTGCGATCATTGTAATGAAGTTATAACAGGGTGCGTACTTTTAACGTCGTACTCTTACCCAAACAGGGAATATTTTAAACAATCACACGTTAGTTGAGACGCATTTATTTTCTAGGAAAGAATTAATGACTAAAATAAATACTATAATAATGATGTAAACTTAATATAATTAACGGACTTTTATAAACTGATGCACCGTCTAGCCATACACTTTTTTCCCAGCACAAAATGTTGGTAACTAATCAACAAAATCACGTTGATCACCGTTTTTCGCTAAACAAGTTAGGCTTGGTAAAATAGCTTGTGGCTCTGACATCGTCCCTGACGCGCCCCTGATTTAGCCGAAAAATTGTCTGAGCCCCCTCAATGGGTTCCGAGATATTGACCATGCGAACTTTTACCCACTGCGTGCTGTTGCCCCGAATGACCCTATTAGTAATTTATATGTGGTATAAAACTAAACAAAACTGTGCTTACACACTGCTACGGGATAACAGAAATAGGTATAGCGATGGATAAACGGGATCTCGCACTCGAAAGGCAAGCTATTATGTACTAGATATCTATCAATGTACTTGATACCGAAAAGTTTAAACGAGTATGAAGTGACCATAACAATAATCTTAATGGAAAGGTAGTTCCATTAATAATGTAAGCAGTTATTAACAGAAGAAAAGAGCTATATGGTATTCTTGATAGCTATGGAATTTATACTGTTCTGGCGGCTAGTCTAGAGTTGGGACATGGGCGCCCATCATGGTTCACTTACTTAGAGTAACCCAGTAAAAGTAGATAACACATACCATTTCAGATGACGGTCTACAACTTGCCTCGAGACCTGACTTAGTGATAAGCGTCCAGCCACAAACGCATGGTAAGTAAATAAACAAATCTATACTGAAATACATATTATCACTTCTCTCCCGCATATCAAACTTATCTTTTCTGTTCCTGAAAAAGCATCAATATATTTTTTAAATAACACTTCTCTATGGATTTATGAATTACATTAGGAACGTTAAAATAGGAATTAACTTAATCGTAATCTATACTAATATTATAAAGCTGAAGAGTTTGTTTGTTTGTTTGAACGCGCTAATCTCAGGAACTACAGGACCGATTTTGAAAATTCTTTCACTAATAGGAAGCTACATTAGTCCTGACTCCTGAGTACTATACGCTACTTTTTATCCCGGAAAAACGTCTTTCCACGCGGGCGGAGCCGCGCGCAATACTAGTTATTTAATATAATGAGATTGATTTGGGCATGATGCCTTGCTTTTTATTAATTTGATTATTATTTTCTTACATGAATCGAAGTCCCAATTATAATTATTATTGATTAATATTATTTTTCAAATATGTAGGACATAATAAGAACATATCACGACTTACATTATATTATTAAGTACAACCCTGCAACAGTACAGTAAATAAGATTTGTCGAAGCACTTTATATCAAGGGAAGTGGTTTATAATGGATACTGCAGATAAAGTCTCCTCTAGAAATAAATAAATACGAATTCCCTAAGATATTTTATAATTACTTTCGCCTGCACTCACAAACATAATGTTATTAATTTAAACCCATCGCATCGCAATGTGTGCACAATATGACACCTGACAGTTGTGAACGCTGCACTCTTGTTTTAATTTAATATTATTTTGTTTGCATAATGAGTAATAAACAACATGCGTGTCATGTGGCAACCACGCTCATTGATAAGACGAGTGAGGGCGAAAGTGTTATTACTGATGAAAGTGATGTTATAGCTAAAACTGATGGGTAAGTGATTACCTACGGATGAACACTCAAAAGTCGTTCGTATTTTTAACATTTCAGAAAACTAAGACGAAGTCTGATTGATTAAATATGGTGATGATTCCAGATCTTTAAGCTAGAGAAAAGTGTCACCAACACGGCTCTATCGTACTTTTACGAGCATATTATTGCATGAACTAAAAAATCATTTATTATGATAATGCCTCATGACTGAGTATTTCTCAAAATAAGTGTACTTAACTAAATAGTAAATATGACATATTATTACGATTTTTCTGTCTCGTCTATCTTTTTTGTGTGTCGTAATACATTCATTCTATCAAATAATATATATAATTGATGTATTAAGACGGGTTTTTTATACATCAATGATTAAGAGAAACAAAAAAAATAGATGTGACAGAAAAAAACGTAATATTTCCTTAAGTAATTTTGAGAAATACTCAAGCTAACATGAATACAGATATGTATAATTTACCAGGTCATCGCGCCGAGCTTCCCGTGTCAACGTTGGACTGGCACACCACTCCTCGAGGGCAGTTCATCCCTGTGCACGGACTGGACTTCCTCATCGGCGTCACCAGTCTCCTAATTCAACAAACTGTTGAGCTAAATGATCGTAAGTATCCAATAATATGTTGAATCACTTGTAGATTTAAAATACAAGGTAATATATTCGAAAAAAAATAATATGCGAATAACATATCATATCGATAAGTCTATCGCAAGTATATAGAAAGAAAGATTGATTTATTGTCAGAACAACTTACACATTAATAATAAAAATCTTACATACATATAAATAAAATTGGAGTGTCTGTTTGTAATATTGAAATAACCGTTTTTTACTACGTGTATAAGAATATATATACGGTACATACACCTAAATAACATTTTTTACAATTTTTGTCTGTCTTTCTGTCTGTCTGTCTGTCTGTTTGTTCCGGCTAATCTCTGAAATGGCTGGACCGATTTTGACGGGACTTTTATTGGCAGGTAGCTGATGTAATAAGGAGTAACTTAGGGTACTTTTTATCCCGGGAAAATATAAAGCGGGACTTTTATCCCGGGAAAACTCATTCACGCGGGCGGAGCCGCGGGCAACAGCTAGTTAGTAATATAATACGCATGTAGAGGGATATATTTCATAAGAAAAACAGGGTTGAGTCTCATTTTTACCCGACTACGTTTAATGATTATGCTTGTATATATTCTAGACGGGTACCTAATAAAAATGATAGAAAACGAAGTACTAACAAATAATATGGCCTACACAAAATGTAGTCTTTTAGAGTACCGCGATTCGAACGTTCGGGAACCAGTTGCATATACAATAACCTTCTGTCATTGTCGGTATATCGGATTCATACACTATATTACATATTGTATATTATTCATTCATATGTAAGTATAATTAATCTTAGCGGATATATTATCAAAACGCGTAATACAATGATCTTTGATTTTTGAGGGTACTTCTTGCAACTATAGCGATGTTGAAAATACTAAATACTTTACAAAAAAGTAATTTTCGCATATCTCTTTATTTACCAAATGTAAATCTACTTCATTCCATCTCCATGTAATCAACTATAATTTTTCCAGTGACATCAAGAATAGAATCAGAAAACCGTTACATAGTAAGAGTGCCAAATGGGGAGGCTTTATACATTGCCAGCGAAGTGTCGAGTCAGACCCAGAGATGCGTGTGCGGCAGCGGGAGGGCATTCGCGATGCACCTCCACGACAACACCAGGCAGGAGGCAATGGTGCTGAAGAGACGGCTGGCAGGTGCCTCCTGCCTGTTCCCTTGTAGACTACAGGTAAGAATACAGATGAATAAAGAAATTTAAAGAAATGTAAAAATAAAACGTAGTATTTGCTAGTTACCGTGAGCAATTCCAGGCTACCGGCTAATATCGAGCAGAAAAACCCAATATCACTTTACCCGGCCCAGAGATTGAACCCGTGACCTCAGCACGGCAGTACTACCACAAGACGCTACCGAGTTTAATGGATGTACAAAAAGAAATACTGGAAAATCTTTTCATCACATCATCTGCGAGTTTTTTTTGACATCAAATGACCAATAAACCTAAATACAGAGGAACATAACGGTTCTCTTAATATGAAATTATCTATGTACTTAATTATTATCGTTAACACAATAAAAACCCAATTCTCGGATAAAGTTATTTGTGTAATCAAAAAGTCTATTTAATGTTTCCTAGAACATTCAAAAATCAGTCACAATCCCTAATAGAGTCATTTTCTGCAAATTCCAGGAGATGAAAGTCGTGACGCCGCCTGGAGACTATATAGGCCGTGTGCAACAGCGGTGGACGTGGATGGTGCCATTGTACCTCGTCAAGGACGCCAACGACATGGTTCTCTTCGTGATCGAGGGTCCTGCAGTTCTACAAAGAAGTGCCTTGATGCTGTCTGAATTTAGGGTTAGGATATACTCATTTTGTTGATTTTTTAGTTACTAAACTGTTCCTTTCCAAATGCCTTTCTTGGTCTTTATTATTAAATTAAATTAAATTAAAAAATATTTCAGGATATTCACCCATAGTATTAGTAACTTACAATACTTATATCTATGTTAGTACGTACATAAAAAGAATAAAATATAACAAAACACATCACAACGGGCGAATCACCCCCCACGCAGTGATTTTATAATATGTTTCAATTTAAGTTAAACATGCAATTCGTATTTACAGATAATGACTGGCGACTCACTCCGGGAAGTGGGCAGGATAGCCCACGGCTGGGACAGAGACTTAGTCACTTTCGTGACCACGCTACAAATACCTGACGCTGCTGTACAACCCAAACACAAAGCATTACTGCTTGCTGCTACATTTCTCTTGGTAATATGAGTTTCCTACTTCCCAACACTTAACAAAATCTTGATTTAATAAAGTACAAATAGAAACTCAAGTCTGCGTCCTTCGAAGGGCAGAGTTAGAACTGCCAAGTAGTGCTCTCAAAATTTTTACGGTTCGCTGAAAATGTAAACACCCTATAAAATTACAGTGTAGGGTCGGCGAAACAGCCGTTTTCAAATATGTACAGAAGTAAATAAACTTATAAATAAATAGACTGCCTCGGTGGCGTAGTTGTATATCGGTAAGACTGCAATGCTGAGGTTTTGGGTTCGATTCCCGACTTTGCCCGATCCGGAGATCGAACCCGAGACTTAAACACTACAGTCATACCATAATACACAACTAGGCCACCGAGGTAGTAGAAGTGATAAAAGTCCCATTAAAATCGAGTTAGGAAATACCTAAAGTTTATGTCCATCCAAGAATTTGAATACAGGACTCAGGAACGATCAGACTTTATTTAAAATCATTTGTTCCAGGAATATACATATTTTGAAAGAACGAAATCAAGTTGCTGCCGGTGTAGTTGCTTTTAGGACCTTTGACCGCCATGAGAAGACCATAGCTAAGTTGGGATAAAGTTGCTAATAAATTAAGTTATAGATATAAGATTTGTTATTGAATAAGTTGGTTTTATACTATGAGGCTAAGGCGTGGAATAAAATAAAATTATTTTTTAATAATTTTAACTTTCTGTTTTAATTTACATGTACATATACTAATTATGTAATATACGTTATAAGTAGGTACATCGTTAAGACAAAAAAATATTATAAAGGGCTTTCACGTTTTGGTACTAGTTGTCTATAGGTACTAATATTATAAAGAGGAAAGATTTGATTGTTTGTTTGTTTGCATTGAATAGGCTGCGAAACTGCTGGACCGATTTGAAAAAATCTTTCACCAATATAAAGCTACATTATCTGAGAGTAACATAGGCTACTTTTTATCCCAGGAAAATATAAAGCGGGACTTTTATCCCGGAAAAACTCATTCACGCGGGCAAAGCCGCGAGCAGAAGTCTATATTTGATAAAAGCAAAGAACAAAAATGTATCCAGTACCCTATTGGGATATGGATGGATATGGATTATGGCAATAGAGGGTAAATTTTTTTTGCCGAAGGACGTAGCAACCTTTAATTTAAGAGCGGAGGGATACCTTATATATCGCACCTTTAAGACGAAAACGACGAAATTCAAAAACATCTAAAATTGGATGATCGTCATAAAATGACTTAAAACTGGTCCTTTTTTTACGAAAATATAATAAAAAAGGGACCGATATAATAGTTTTGTCCTTTTCCCGCTTGAATATGGCGCTGTTTGAACTATTGTTGTATTGAAAATTTCGTTTTAAGTAATTTCATGACGATAACTCAATTTTCGATTTTTTTGAATTGTGTCGTATTCGTCCTAAAGGTGCGATTATGTTGTATCCGCCCGGATAGCAACCACCGTACATGAGGTGTTAAAACCAGCCATAGTGGCCCACGTAAGTGTGCCGCGGTCCGGGATCAGCCTGTGTATATCAGGATCAAACAGGCCGGCATAATTGTGTCACTGACGAAGGATGAACATTGCTCGTCAGTCGGCACTCTACCTGAACCTCTCTCCGCTTACCATCAGGTGCAATGGGGTCACATTGCCGAGGCGGTATAAAAAAAAACTTAAGGAGTTTTCATCACTCAATATAATATAATATAAGACCATACAACTACGCCACCGACTGCCTCGGTGGCGTAGTTGTATTGCGTACGCGTCACGAGTACGATTTGCGCGCTGAAGTCCTGTGTTCGAATCCCGGTCTACGGTCATGTCGGATTGCCGTCTCACCGGACTATGAGAGTGAAGGAATAGCGAGTGCACCCGTGTATTGCCCACACTCTTGTGCACTATAATATCTCCTGCGTACCTGGCTGATCTCCGTTGAGATAGGCCGCCGTGGCCGAAACTGGGTAGGAGGATTATAAGACCATATTTATACCACAATGTTTAATAAAGGGTTGCAAGTTCAAGAGTCAAAGAGAATACGGTAGTCTAATAATAAAAAGAATCAAAATACATATGTACGTTTGCTTTCGTGGTATTGCAGCAACAATTATAATAAATATTTTTTGGTCCAAGTAATGTTACCAAAAAGTTTTTATTATAAAAAAACAGAAAAACATTCCAAATGTCTTTGAAATGTTTTTTTGTGGTTTTTATAAGTCAAAAACATAATTCTCTTTGCGACATTCTAAACTCAGATTAATAACTAAAGTAAGTTATTATTGTACTATATATTTTTTTTAATAAATTGTATACAATATATTTTTATATGTGTTTTAAAAATTTTAAATGGTGAAAAATAATGAAAATGGAGTAACCTCTGGGCTATTAACATCAACAACAGCGAAAAGAATATGGCCTTACGAACAATATTATATAGGGCAGAGAGATCAGGAAAGGAGGAAAAATGGAAATGGACAAAACTGCTGGACGGGAGCTGAGGTATTACATTAATTTAATCAGAATATTTTAAGTAATAAATATACCTGCTTGGCATAGTGGGCGTAGCTTGTGACCTGCGTGTACCTCCACTAAAAACTAGTATCTTACTAATATTATAAATGCGAAAGTATGTGAAAATGTTTGGATGTTTGTTAGAGGTAAACGCAGAAACAGCTGAACCGTATTGGATGAAGTTTGGCATACAAATAGACCATGTCCTAGATTAACACATATGCTACTTTTTATCCAGGTTATTTGCTCCCATGGGAAATAATGGGAATTTTTAAATAGATGTCGCTGATGACTGCCTCGGTGGCGTAGTTGTACTACGGTACGACAGCAATGCTGAGGTCTCGGGTTCGATCCCGGGTCGGGCAAAGTGGTATTGGATTTTTATATTCAGTATCAGCCCGGAGTCTCGAATTTGTGCCCGACATGGCGATAGGCTCGCCCCCTATCACATCATGGGACGGAATAAGCACGGCGAAAAGTGGGTGCACTATAGTTGCGCCTCTGCCTACCCATTCGGAGATAAAGGGGAGGGGTGTGTGTATGTCGCTGGCGTCGTACAGGTGGCGCTATACATCGCTACAGTACTTTAGGGACTTTTGTAGCGAGAAAGGCTTTACACGCGGACGTAGCCGCGAGCAACGACTAGTCAATAATAATTTTACAGTCCTTAGATTCGTACAGTGGCCATTTCGTACACGACACCATGCACGGCCCGGGCGACTATAGATGGCGCTGCCGCGGCCCCGACGGAGCATTCGTCACCTACGAGGGTAGTTTCTACGGGAACCACATGCATGGGTACGGAACCATGTCGTATCCCGACGGAAAAGTGTTCACTGTTAGTAGTATTGACTAATAACTACATTATGCAAAAAATTGGGAGTAGACTTATTACTAAAAATCACTGAGGAGAAAATAGATGATTAGAGCGATTATAGAAGGATATAATTTGAATATTAATGATAGAATAACGGCTGCCATGTGCATAAGTTTTGCCCAAGGTATATAGTTATTCCTTCACAGTTTCACGCTGGCTTTCAATTATAATATTTTAAAATAAAATACCATTTATTTTCTTAGGGTATATACCATAGTAATATGCGCTGGGGTCCAGGGGTGGAGTCCATGGCGTGCCTCAATGAAAACGTGGGCGTTTGGCGTGGAAATCAGCTGATCAGGCTCGCCTGGAGACCCCCCGCTCCGAATGTGGCCGTCGACCTGATCTCTACTTACATAGGCAGGAGATGTGTAGAACCACATCGTGTGTTGCTCACTCCAAAAATAAATTCTGTTAGTAAACTTTCAGATAATATCAAAGTTATATGGACGTAACACTAGCAATCTCTAGCACATCTACCTAAATCCTACTGGGTGGCATCCTCCGATAGGCGATCTGTCACTATCATAGTACTATTCAGTATTCTGTGCTATCATGTTTATTACTGTAATCATAACGTGCACTCACGTTTATACAATACTTGTATATAATTCATATTAAAATAGTTTAAATACCTAACAGATCGGAGAAACGAACAGTGCATTAGAACTCCTCAAGCAATGCGGCGCGGAGCCTATGAAAGCTGCTGAGAAATGGACTGAACTCTACTCAAAGTACTCCAATGATGTAGATAGCCAACTTTGTCACGTTGACGTGTTTAACCACGATTACTATAAAGGACAAATTCCAGTCCTTGAAGCAGTTACTGATGATTTGCCGAAAGAGGTTAAGATTATTTTTCTTAATGACACTGAATTTAGTTGAGCGTTTAGTTAAACTTTAACAACATCTTTCAATGGCTAAATATCAAAAACTACGTTTTCAAGAAATGTTTACCCTCTTCGGAAGTCAATGCATTACGACAGATAAGCACGTTGATTTAATGGAATAGTATAATAGTTATAGATATTATCCTACCTTGTTTTCACCTCAGACGCCATCAAGTGACGACCAAGAGAAACTAGATTATCCAGGAACAGAAACTTATTACGCGTGGAATAACAATCAAATGATGATTCACATGATGAAGCATTGTTTCACGCATGACAGCCAAAGGGATCAGTCTTTATTTGACATCACCAGTGTTCTCTCTGGTCAAAGGAAACGGTTCAAACCGGCTGCTCAGCATGAGCTGGATTGCAGGTAGCTTAGAAGTTTATTCCTTTCATAATTATTGCTCGAGTTTCATTAGAAATCATATGAAATTCAATTCTAACACTATTGTTGATTTTTTTTCGCCTATTACAAGGTTAAGGTCTTGTTAAGTCGTATTTTTACTTCATTTTTAACTAAATATTCTTATCCTTACATATATATTATAAAACAAATTCCATCGCCGCCTCTGTCTGTCTGAACGCAATTATATCAAAAACTACCAAACAGATTTCGATGAAAAATTATATGGACATAGTTTGAGAACCTGCAAAAGACATAGGCTACTTTTATCTCGGAAAAATATAAAGCGGGTCTTTCATCCTGGATAAACTCACTCACGCGGGCGAAACCGCGACTAAAAGCTAGTAATATTATAATGTAAGGTATACCAATAAACATTTTGATCAGTTTTTAACCTAATAAATAGACAACTGTGTCAATTATGCATCCACCTCTATAAAAAAAAGCTGTGGTGCGAACGAATGCAATTAAAATTGTTTATTTAAATTGGCAGAACCCTGTTCATGGCAAGTTACCTTGGACACGTTACTAATGTAGCTCAACTTGTCAACGAAAGTGGTGTCCATCCAGATGTGGCTGATATGCAAGGGAATTCTGCTCTTATGTATGCTGCTGTAAGTGCTATAGTCATTTACGAAGGCAATTTGCTTTTCATGCAATTTAATTTATATGTCTGTTTTCAGTGCGGTGATCAGTCTGATATAATCCATTTCCTGGTAGAAGCTGGTGCGAATGTTGATAGTTATAATGACTCTTGTTGCACTCCTCTGGCTATGGCTCTATTGAAGTTTGCCTGCACCGGGATTGATATCGCAGCCAGCGGGATGAGTCAAGCTTTGTTGCCACCTCCCGTAGTACCACCAGCTCGTGAGTAATTGAAGTCTTGTCCTCAGTTAAAATATATTGTAATATAATTATAATACTGACTGCCTTGGTGGCTTAGTTGTATTACGGTGCGACTGCAATGCTGAGGTCTCGGGTTCAATCCCCGGGCCGGGCAAAGTGGTATTGGGTTTTTCTATTTAATATCAGCCCGGAGTCTGGTATTTGTGCCCGATATGGGGATTGCCCCCTATCACATCATGGGACGGAATGCACATGCACCCACTTTTCGCCGTGCGTATTCCGTCCCATGATGTGATAGGGGGCGAGCCTATCGCCATATTGGACACAAATTTCATACTCCGGGCTGATACTGAATAGAAAAACCCAATATCACTTTGCCCGACCCGGAAATCGAACCCAAGATCTCAGCTTTGCAGTCTTACCGTAATAAAACTACGCCACCGAGGCAGTCACCGTTAAAGTGAACGATAATACTCACATCACCAATATTATTTCTAAATCTTATAAAATGTTAGGTTTCATCATGAGGAACTCTAGCCAATTCAAACGCGCCTCTACAAAAATACTTCTATATAACACACTAGTGAGGAGTAATCTTGAATACTGTTCCCAAGTCTGGTCTCCTTGTTACGAGATACATAAAAATCGAATTGAAAATGTTCAAAAAAAATTCCTTCATTATTTATCCTATAGGATGAACTGTCATGGGTTTGTGACATCCTACAAAAAGCGTCTCGATTTTTTTAAGATGCAAACGCTCTCTGCTCGCAGAAAGTATTTGGATCTGGTTTTCTTATATAAACTATTTAACTCGAACATAGATTGTCCCCAGCTCCTTTCTAAAGTAAATATTTCCACACCGAGACGTTTACCTAGGTCTTCAGTTTATAAATTATTTAAAGAAAAGCCCTATCGAACTAATTTAGACCGTCTTTCACCCATTAATAGAATGATAAGAGCCTTTAATTACTTACCGAAGTGCATTGATATTGACATTTTCTGTGATAAGATTAATGCTTTCAAAAATAAATTAAAATTGGAAATTTATGAAAGTTATCAAAATACCTAAATGATTCTACTATACACTAAATATTACCGTAATGTG
Source organism: Sphinx pinastri (assembly GCA_947568825.1). NCBI lineage: Eukaryota > Metazoa > Arthropoda > Insecta > Lepidoptera > Sphingidae > Sphinx > Sphinx pinastri. The sequence continues at coordinate 4,352,451 of OX387617.1, forward strand.
TGTGTATGTGTGTGTGTGTGTTTTTCAGAATTATTAAAATTAAATTAAAAATTAAAAGAAAAAAAATTAAATCCACATGGCTGCTTAGGGTACTTATCTATCTATCTAAAAAAAATTTTTTTATTGTTTTTGTCTTAGTTCTTAGATTTTTTTATTCTTTTGTGGCAATAATTACTCTTAATAAGCATAGTATATATGTCAATCTACAAATATTTGTGTAAGTTGTAGATACCTTCAAAAGGTAAACATACGCCTTTATACTGAATTGTTTTGTATTAAAAATGTACTGTATGTGTTATCTAATGGTATCTCTAATAAATAAATAAAAAAAATAAAAAAAAATAAATAATTGATAAACAATACACAGGTAACTTCGAAAAGTAAGATGTGTGCCTTGGGTTTTAAACCTGCAGTCATTGTCTCGGCAGACCGTTCCATTCCCAACTAGACTATCGTCCAATGTGTGTATGTATGTAATTATAATACTAGTTCCTGACATTACCTACTACATCCAAACTCACAATTATATACCCTTTACTACATTATTCTATTAGTATTCAGACACTATCTTTAATTAAATGTAACTTATCAGGTATGTTTTCAGCGCCCATGGAAGAGAAAGCCATTGAATGGAATTTGTTACGTTTTGTACCACCTCCAAGCCCCTCGAGTACAGTAAATAGAAGTCCCAGTAAAGTCATGAAGGCAGCTGCAACAAAAAAAGTTAAATCCTCAATGTCTTTAAAAGACGCACCGGGCATCAAGAAAAAGTCAGAACTACCTGGAACAAAAGGCGATGCATATGATAATGAATCTGTGGAATCACTTTCTGACGATAAACGAATTTACCACAATATAAACGTTGCTTATATACTAAAAGTTCACGACTTATTTCAAATGCCTAATGGCGTTAGTCCTATTCCGTACATATTTGAAATAAATGATATGGTAAAAGAAATAGATTCGACCGAAGAAGACCAGAAGAAAGTACCAGAGAAAGCTCCAAAGAAAATTATATCTAAAGTGATTAAGGACACCATGAAGCCAAGTAAGGAGATGATGTGGCAAAGTGCTGACAAAGAGGACTTTGTGTCTATTGACAGTAGTGAGAAATTGAAAATTGACATGTAAGTAATCTTATATGCGTCTCATGTAATCTATAAAGGGTAAGCCTTTTTATCACAGCTACGTTAGGTAGTTCATTATGATGCGACATCTTTTTATGTAGGTTCTAGCTTTTGCCCGCGGCCCCATGCGCTTAATATTTTTTTCCGGGATAAAAAGCCTATAGCACTCAGGATCAATGTAGCTTCCTATTAGTGAAAGAATTTGCAAAATCGGTATAGTTGTGCGATAGATCAGCTCTTACAAACCTAAAAAGAAACTCACAAACTTTTCCTCTTTATAATACTAGTACCTTTAGATTTTGTTTTTGTTTCAGGTTAACCCAAAATATGTTGACGATTGTACAAATGTTGACTGATGGCGCTGACCCACGGCTGGTGAGGTGTCCACAGCCAGCTTTATTCATCGCAACCGTCTCGGGTAATGCCGATCTTATTCGTCATTTGGTTTCATACGGGGCGGACGTGAATGAAATGTACCCACAGGTGTGTGAAACAAGTCTATATTATGTGACTGGTATATTACTAAAGTACAAAAATGTTCCATGGCCCTAGCATCTTACCGTCCTTTTCATATTTCAGACTCTCAATTATACAGCTTTAGACATCGCTGTATCTCGACCTTTAACGTACCAAAATCTGGAACTAATTCGCGCGTTGCTCGAATGTGGCGCTGATGCAACTCATCGATTGAAATATGATGATTTAGAGTTAAAAGATCCTTTGGTACTCGAAATACCTGGCCCGACGTTATTGCACGCCGTTCTTGCTAAGAAATCCGAAGCAGATAGTCAAGAAGAGGTACCTATGGCTTTCATAATTTAATATCTTACGTTTTTATTATTTGATTGAAAATAGTTTTTAATAAATGATTTAAGATTGCAAAAAAAGAAATCCCGATTGCAAACCATTCTTATGTAACATGCATTTTTGTCAGAACGAAAAAAGGTCCTCAGTTGGGTACACAAAATGTCCCGCATTCAATTTTCAGAAAGTAGGCCCTGTTTGTGCCACCCCTACTATAAATATGCCGCTGCCGCCCCTAGGCCGCGGCTTATATGGTTGTGGGGTTTCAGTCGAAATCATACGCTGAGTCCACTTAAATTTGTATATTTATCTTTTGTTTCACATTACACGAGATTACAGTTGATTACTAATAACTATGTTAAGTGATTAAACAAATTATACAGAATAATATGACATCGTTTGTTGTACCGGTGCCATTGCGGAAGACTGGTCTGTGTACGATTTTTTTGTAATGGCTACCGCTGTCGGGGTTCACATCTAACCGGCTCGAGCCTACGCCGAGCGCCAATGTGCGCGCTGCGTAGGCTAGGGCGCGTAATTCAAATGCGTGCCTAAACGCCACACCACCCCCCTGCGGAGAGAATTACTTTTTCTGCGAAAAAGGGAACATGTTATTTTACATGGGAAAAGAAAAAGGAAACATGTAATGTTACATGGGAAAAGAAAAATTAAACGTCGTAAGGCGTTTTAAGGCGGACCTTACGACCTGAACGTGTGTACTGTGGTTTGGGATTGGCAGAGTCAGTATTCTGCTCGCTCAGAACAGGAGGACTTGCTGAGGCAGTGGGAGCTGCAGTCTTGAACTCCCTGGAGTCCTCGTCGGTGTACGCTGGCTTGACGCGGTCTAGACTCACCTCGATCTCCTTGTTCCTAACTGAAATTTTAATTGTTTTATCTCTTCTAGAAATCACCTTGAAGGGGCCCGTGTAGGGCGGTCTCATAGAGGTCCTTACGGCGTCATCACGCAAGAAAACGTGCGACGTAGTAGCTAGGTCCTTGGAAACGAAAATGGACTGCTTTCCATGACGAGACGCAGGTGTCGGTCTTAAAACAGACATATACCGTCTCAGCTCGGTCGCAAAGTTTGATGCGCTTTCAGTGCAGTTAGAGGTTGAGGGAGGAACAATAAACTCGCCAGGCAGGCATAGAGGTTCTCCATACACTAACTCGGCGGGGGATACTTGGATGTTTTCCTTAAGAGCGGCACGCATGCCCAAAAGCACGACAGGTAAGGCTTTATGCCATGTATCCTGATGGCACATTAAAGCAGCTTTCAACTGCCGGTGCATTCGCTCTACCAACCCGTTAGCGCACGGATGATAGCTTGTGGTGCGGACGCGTTTGGCGCCGCAAAGCTGCATCAGGGTCTGAAAAAGGGAAGATTCGAATTGACGGCCCTGATCTGTTGTAACAATAGATGGAGTACCAAAACGAGCCATCCATTCTCTAAAAAAAACTTCCGCGCATTCCTCGGCGGTTGCGGTGGCCATAGGCCATGCTTCTGGCCACCGGGTAAATCTATCTACAGCTGTAAGACAATATTGGTAACCCCTACTGGGTGGTAGAGGCCCTATAATGTCTATGTGCACGTGACGGAAACGTTTAGTGGGGGTGCTAAAGTTGCCTAAAGGCATTACAGTATGTCTAGAGGTTTTGCAGCGCTGGCAGGCTGGACACAATCTGGCCCACCTTCTGCAGTCTTTCCTCATACCCGGCCAAACGAACCTGTCGGCCACCATGCGTGCCGATGTCCGCGCGCCTGGATGGCTGAGGTTGTGTAACTTGTCAAAATGCAGCCGCCGGAACAATGGCGTGAGATACGGACGGGGCTTCCCAGTTGATAAATCGCAAAAGACTTGCGTATCAGAACCAGGTATGGTTACCTTTTTTAGTACCAGGGACGAGTCGCTTTGCATGTGCTTTAACTCCTCATCGGTCGCCTGATCTTTGGCGAGAGCAGAGTAGTTAAAGTCCACGTGGACAGCTTCCACACGTGACAAGGCGTCGGCGACGACGTTGTCCGTGCCCTGTACATGCACGAAGTCTGTGGTAAACTGTGAAATAAGGGATAGTTGGTTTAGCTGGACAGGAGGTAATTTTTCGCGTCGTTGCGAGAATGCATATATAAGAGGCTTATGGTCAGTATATATTGTGACATGTTGAGCCTCCAAGATGTGCCTGAAGTGCTGAACAGCTTCATACACTCCCAGTAACTCACGGTAGTACGCCGGCCAGGTAGTCTGGCGGCTGGTGAGCTTTTTACTGAAGAAGGCAATAGGCTGCCAGGCATTGTCCACTAACTGTTGTAGACAGGCTCCAACATGAGTAGACGAGGCATCTGTAAACAAACCAAGCTTAGTGTTAGGAATTGGGTGTGCCAACAGAGTAGCATTAGAGAGGTGGTCTTTACACTTTTGGAATGCCAGCTCAAGCTCATTTGTCCATGGGACTGGCTTCGCTCCTTTTAACTTACTAGATGCCAAAACTTCTGTGAGAGGTGCTTGTAAATCAGCTGCCCTGGGAATGAATTTGCGATAAAAATTAACCATCCCTAAAAATCTGCGGAGCCCTTCCACAGTTTTAGGGAGAGGAAAGCTTTTTAGGGCTTCAATCCTCTCAGGTGGAGGAAAAGTTCCAGCTTTTGAAATTTTGTAACCGAGGAATGTTACAGTGTCAGCTCCGAAAACACACTTGGACGGATTAATGACAATGCCAAATTCTGTTAAGCGGTTAAAAAGAATCCTGAGGTGCTCCTCGTGTTCTTCGGGAGTATGCGAGAACACGAGTATGTCATCGACATATGCAAAGCAAAATTCGAAACCACGTATAACACCATCAATGAAGCGCTGGAAGGTCTGTCCGGCATTTCGCAATCCGAAACCCATATAAGGAAACTCAAAAAGGCCAAATGGCGTGATGATGGCAGTCTTGCAGATGTCGTCAGGCGCAACAGGAATCTGTTGGTAGGCCTTCACAAGATCAATAGTGCTGAAGACAGAGCATCCGGCCAGGTTTTGGCTGACATCCCCTATATGGCGGACAGGATAGCGGTCTGGGATGGTTCTAGCGTTCAGTATGCGATAATCGCCACATGGACGCCAACTACCATCTGCTTTTGGAACCAAGTGCAATGCCGAAGACCATGGACTGTCGGAAGGACGAGCGGTCCCACAACGGACCATTTCCTCAAACTCCCTTTTGGCAGCCCGTAGCTTTTCAGGGGCCAGTCGGCGGTATTTGCACGACACTGGTGGTCCCTCGGTCGTTATAATGTGGTGCGTAGTAGAATGTTTGAGAATTCTAGGCTTACCAGGAGGGCGTGTTAGGTCAAGGAAATCCAGGAGTATTTTCTTGAAAGCAGAGTCACCGGCAATTACAGACTTGACTGCGGGTGGAGCACCTGATGCGACGGTAGCTGGTGAAGACAGCTTGGTGAGTCCGTCTACTAATCTCTGCCGGCGACAATCTGGCAACAGGTTATAATGGGCCAGAAAATCTGAGCCAATTATAGGACAGCTGACGTCTGCAATGACAAAATCCCAATCAAATTTTCGTCGAAGCCCAAAATTTAAGCAAAGAGAGATGTTACCATAGGTTTTAATACAGCTGCCATTTGCAGCCTGTGCCTCATATTTAGTAGGCTTAAGATCACCTTTTAACAAATTGCGTGGGTAGCAGCACAGGTCAGAGCCTGTGTCAATGAGGAATTGGCGTTTGGTTGTGACGTCAATCACAAAAAGGCGGCCAGATAAGTTGCAGTCAGAAGCCGCCATCACTGACTGCTCCTGAAGTTTCCCGGCTCCAATGTGCTACTACATGGTGCGATACATTTGGTTGCTTTAGCACCAAATCTTTGATGGTACCAACACATGTTGTTATTAGTGCGGGAGGATGACCTTGAGCGAGGCTTTGGTAGCTTGTTCATGCGCCTGGAAGTGTCCCGAGTAAGTGCATCTAGTTTCTTATTTAAGGACTCGATGCTACGCATGATAAATTCTATATTTGCAGGTTCACTAGTGACAGAAGCACTAGGTGTGATTGTGTTAATGGAGGACTTACTGACAGGAGCGTCCATAATGGCATCAGCAATGTCGGCCACTTTCTGCAATGGCAAGTCCATTTGTGCCATTAAGATATGCTGGACGTTCTGAGGCAGCCTCCGCATCCATAGCTCCCTCAATATGCCATCATCGCTCTTGGCACCTGCAAGGGTCTGGAGGTGGCGCAAGAACGACGATGGCTTGCGGTCGCCTAGTTGCTCGTCACCCAGCAATTGGCGAACCCGCTGGTCCCTGGAAATAGCAAATCGTTTTATGACCTCTGATTTAAAATGGCTATATTTGTCCTTACTCGGGGGATTTTCAATCACATCCTCCATCTCGTCTGCAACCCGAGCATCTAGTTTAGAAAGTATGTGGCCATATTTAGTGGAATCTTGGGTTATCCCAGCTATTTCAAATTGCGCCTCCGCCTGTGCAAACCATATCGCTGGTTTGTCATGCCAGAATGGTGGCAATTTCATGGAGATACCAAACACGTTTTGTCTGGCATCACTGGAAGGCACTGCTGGTTGGAGCTTGGCCATTTGTTCCTGCAGCTCTCTAACCTGTCTCAACAAGTCCTCCTGTGACATGTTGAGTCGATAAGAAAAATAAAAGAGAACAGGGGTAGGGTCACAGGCAATAGAATAAGTTAAATGGGGTGGTGTTTTAAACAATGTAACCTCTGCGATAAAAGGAATATGTCAGCAGACAATGCACTACAATATTAAACGAGGCTTAAAATGCAGCCTTTAGGTATAATATTATAAATGTGACAGACCGGGTACAACCACTTATAAGTTACAAAAGTTAATTGTGCTTTAAATGAGGGCCTTACAATTTAAAAAATATACATATAGCCCCTTAGTGAAGGTACAAACAGGTATGTACTTTAATAATGCGGGCGCACACAAAAAATAAAAATTACAACTTCCCTGTTAAAAATTACATCAGTCGCAATAGGGCTCGATGGACTTGCTGATTGTGTCACGGCGCGGCGGCGGCTCGCTGGACGTATCGGCAGGCGATGCACGGCGGCAGCTCGCTGGACGTGTCGGCAGGCGAGGCACGGCGGTGGCTCGCTGGACGTGTCGGCAGGCGAGGCACGGCGGTGGCTCGCTGGACGTGTCGGCAGGCGAGGCACGGCGGTGGCTCGTTGGGCTTGGCGCTGGACGTAACAGGGGCGGAGCACAGTTACGTCTCCCTGAGGTTGCCGCACGGGGGTCGGCGCACGAGAATCGCGCGCGCGCGACCACGTGCGGTTGGTCACGTAGGCCAAGAAGGGAACAGGGGATCGCACGGTGCAGCTAGGCGCGGACATCAGTGGTGTCGCCCATGCACCCGCATTTCAACCGCTATCGTGTTTTCAATGCGTCTTGACTCTTCGATATGTGTCCATGAGCCTCGCGGAAATATTCACGAGGCGGCGAGCGTCGGTGGTCACCAGATGTGGGGTTTCAGTCGAAATCATACGCTGAGTCCACTTAAATTTGTATATTTATCTTTTGTTTCACATTACACGAGATTACAGTTGATTACTAATAACTATGTTAAGTGATTAAACAAATTATACAGAATAATATGACATCGTTTGTTGTACCGGTGCCATTGCGGAAGACTGGTCTGTGTACGATTTTTTTGTAATGGCTACCGCTGTCGGGGTTCACATCTAACCGGCTCGAGCCTACGCCGAGCGCCAATGTGCGCGCTGCGTAGGCTAGGGCGCGTAATTCAAATGCGTGCCTAAACGCCACATGGTCTATTGACAAATCCAACACTATCTCTCATACATACCTCGTTCAGCATGTCGATAAATAAAAATCTGTGCAGATACGTCATCAAGTGATAGAATTGCTGCTAGATTATAACTGCAGTCCAACTCTGCAGTTCAGAGGGCGGTCGCCTCTGGAGGTGGTAATGATAAAACGCATAGAACTACTGAACACGTTCATAAAGTGTCCACGGACGGATCTAAACGGAATCATAAACTCCTACAATCAGACACTTCTCGTTAAGATGTTTTCTGTGCCATTTTGCTACTCAATACCGTTGTCGGAAAGATTGCAAGCAGTGAGTATTTTATATTCTGAGTATTATCCTTTTATGTAACTAAATAGAGATGAGTGAGTTGCCCGAATAATTATAGCAATGATGAAGTTCTAGATTGTTCGTAAAACACAATAGATAGACCATTCAGAACTCAAGTAACTCCTTACTTACAAAATACTGCATTGCGCCAAAGATCGTCACTTTTAACACATTACAAAAGATGTTACATGTCATATACTTAATTAACGATATTATACTAGCGACAATGATCTTAAAACCAAAATACATGTTTCTGCTTGGTGGTAAAATTAGACAGAACGGTGTTACTGCTTTTCCTAACCGATTCTCGCATAGCTAACCTACGGGCGATCTTAAGTTCATTTAAAATGTTCTAAAGCTGTTCTAGCTTCTATATTTGTTCGATCGAAAAAGCCTTACCAATCGGTTTCCTTTTTTTAAATGACGTAGATTAACGTAGTTAAATGAATTTTAGCTTACCAACGTACTTCTGTTCGGCGCTGATCCACTTGCGAGATGTCAGAACGGTGAGGAGACGTTCCAAAACTTATTCGTTTACGCGCAGAGAGTACTTTCAACAATGGAAAGTCCTTCTACAAAACAATCTTCGGGAGGTAATTTTTATATTAATTTAATATCTATTAGCATTAGTTCTAATAAATCGTCTAACGGTATGCCATTAAATGGTACAATATTAGGTATTATTATAACTTCTGTGGAATTATATTGTTTATATAACGAAATTTACAAACATAATCGAATAGGGCTATCGCTCTATACTTAGGTTATAAATTTCGAGAATATACGATCAAAGTTCGCTCTTTTTACTAAATAAATTCTCTGAACTCATCTCGGCCGTATTTCGATATAACTGCATGTGATTCAGCTTTTAAAATACCTTCCCAGCGGGTAAACCTGATCCAAAGGCCAAGAAAGTTGAAAAGCCTAAAAAGGATGATAAGCTATCGATGAAATCGCTCGGGAAATTGGGCACGGACGACGTAGGCGACTACAAACAGGCCATCGACTTGGTGACGGAGTGCGCGAGACTGCTGCACATCCGGTGGCTGCAAGCGAAGCTGGTCATCGAACTCATCAACGTTATAGATAAGTTAGTCTACGAATGCAAAAAAAAGACGTGATTTTAGAGACTTTCATTATTTTCAGCACATTTTACGTAGCATTGGGGAGCTAATTAATATTTCATCAGCTAATTGGGTCCCATGTAACAGAGGGCGAGCCTATTGCCATTTACCAGGCACAATACCCGACTCAGATTCAGATCGAGTACCACTTTACTCAAACCCTAGATTGAACCCGAGACCACTACGCCTCTCAAACAAATAACTTAACCCCCTCCTCTCAGACATTTTTTGTGCGCTTGGTACTCAACACCAAAATTCACCAAATGCACTTCCACACGTGGGGAACATTTGTCGCGGGCCGAAGCACACAGTTCAGCGTATATCCCCCTTGATTGTATGAACACATTGAGGCCTAAACGGGCCCGCGAATATTTCCCCATCCTTATGCCCGCCTCCCATGGAATCTCCCTGGGAATTTTCCTATTAAGTAGGTATAGTAGTTAGCTGTAGCGCCTGTAGCAGCTCCAGTTATCCTTATAATTAAATTCACGTAAGATAATATGTAATAGGTACAAACATCGCCAATGGAACATGGTAATTAAAGAACACAAGAATAAAAAATGCACAGGGATCTGGGTGACAGCTGCGCGATGTTTGGAGATTTGGGATATATTGAAAACAACTAAGAAAAAGTTATACAAAGATAATCGTGTTTTAAAACATTTGCTATATGTAGTCCATTTCTATAATACGAGACCGATGAATAAATTGAAGCATCCCTACATGACTGCTAGCGACAAGAGTATGATAGAATCTGATGTTAATTACATTTTATATGAACATAAGATGGCTACCCAACTTACTCCAGAAGTGCCGCTAAAGAGGCCTTATGTAACTCCCGAACTTTATGTTAAAGCTGTGAGTATAATTTTGTACATTGGCAATAGGTATTAAAATTTCTTTTCTACATGGGTGTTGGCAGGGCCGCATTAAGAATGTCTGGGCTCCTAGGCATTGCCCCCTTGGGCCCTTTTCCTTTTCATGCTTTCCTAAAATATATTTTTTCTACCACAACCTAATTAACCGACTGCAAAAATATAAGTGTCTTTTTTATGACTGAATATGTTCCAAAACATATTGAAATATAGACAGGGGCGGATTTCTCTATAGGCCGAGTAGGCCCGGGGCTAGGGTGGCAAAATTTAGGGGGCGTCAAAATTTGCTCGTGTTTGCGGCGGGTGAAAAATTATTTACGGTCCCAAATGAACGAGGACAGGTTGAACGCTCTGGCTATCCTCTGCATCGAATCACAGTTGCTACGGTCTTTAAATTGTGATGATTTGATAAACAAATTCGCTGCTCAGAAAGCCAGGCAAAAGACAATTTGTGAATAACGATTCATTGTTACTCACAAATAGAAATGGTAAGAATCAGTATCAGAAATACACTGATTGAGATAATTAAATCATTTACTGACTATCGTTTTTTTCCATTTTAATTTAATGTCTATAGTTTATTTAATTTTTCATGCTTTCCAGCACATATTGGGGCAATCTTTCGTAGGCCTAGGGCTACCAAAGTCACAAATCTGCCCCTGAATATAGATAATATAAAAGATAATTATCAAGGCAATATTAATATTATCATCGAGTAACGGGTTTGTTAAATATGAGTCGTTAAATATAATTTTCATATTGGTGAAAGAATTTTTAAAATCGGCCCAGTAGTTTTTAAGCTTCTCTATTACAAACAAACAAAAAATCAAATCTTTCCTCTTTATAAAGTAATATTAGTATAGATAGCACAACATGAGATTCTATACACGTATCTAAGCACGTAGGTATGGAATCTCGAGCATCTTAAAAGAAGAATTACCAACACAAACCTCTATAATACAAAATTAGACGTTACTTCTAGTTACAACTTTATTATTTCAGGATGAAAAATTTTATGTGTGCTTCGAATGTGCTATGCCATTTGATGAAGACAAAATTGTTTGTCCCGTCTGCAAATTAGTATCCTTCTGTTCGGATGATTGCATAATGATAAATATTGAGAGGACCAACTGCCATCCATGTAAGAATTATCTGAAGCAGAAATACTTCGCGACTCCTGAAAATAGTGGATCGTCAATATGAATCAGAGTAATATAGATCTTAAATTATTTCAGCTATGGATTTCTTTTTCAATAAATAATAAATTACTGAATTATGTAGCCGTGTCTACGTAGTTGTTACTTATTAATAGTATGAAAAAACCGAATTACCAAAACTTATTTTTAAATTTTTACTTATACTATCACAGAGGCTGTGATCTGTGAAACTTGAAAGATTGGTGAACTTTGTCTTATCTGTGAACTGTCAATTGTCATGGTTTTGACATGTCAAGGTCATACTTTTTTGTTTACAATCTGTGGTAACTTGTAATAAATGGCGGGTTTACTTTTTATTTCGTAAATATTTGAAATAAATAATATATGCTTATCACTTGTACAAAATTCTTAAAACTTGTGCTAAAAATGGCATCGGTTGCAAAAAAACCTAAATTATCAACATCGTCGCTGTCAGTAACCGCGGAAACTGGGAAGAATATTGATGAGTTTATGAAGGCTTTGCAGACAAAGAGGGAGACCACAGCTGAATCTATTTTGAAATATGATTTCAACAAAAAGAGGCTTAGGATCATATCTCGGGAGCAGATGGTCCCGGACGACTGCGAGGGGATAGTGTACTGGATGTCACGCGACAGCCGGGTGCAAGATAACTGGGCGTTCCTGTTCGCACAAAAACTCGCACTCAAGAATGAAGTACCGCTTCATGTTTGCTTTTGTCTAATTGCAAAATATTTGGACGCTTCCGTAAGACAGTTCCATTTTTTAGTAAAAGGTAATTTTTAACAGATCTTGTACACATTTTCATAACCATGGCAAGAAGTTATTTCACAAGTCGCAACTCTTAATCATCAAAGTGTGGTAATAAAAGTGAAGTAAAAAATCATTGCAATGTATCATGATGTTTTTAAACTTACCTAAAAATTCCAGGTTTGGAAAAAGTAGCTGCAGATTGCAAGAAGTTGAATATATCTTTCCACCTATTGGAAGGTAGTGGGGCTGAGGTGTTACCACAGTGGGTCATTAACCACAAAATAGGAGCTGTGGTGTGTGACTTCAACCCGTTACGAGTCCCACTAGGATGGCTGGAAGGGGTCAAGAAGAACCTCAAAAAAGATGTCCCTTTAATTCAGGTATTGTAAATTCTTGCAATATTTACATAAAGTATTGTAGATTAGATGGGATGATTAAATAATTTATGTTCACCCGTCTGTGCGACTGCATATGTCCCCACAAAACATAACATACATACAAATAATTTATGTTTCTTTCTAAATAAATGTACGACATGGACCAAAAAATATTGTTTTTGATTAATTGTTAGTATATATTATATAAAAAATTATGTTGTCATATTATTGAATTGATGGAATATTTCTATAAAACTTCCAGGTGGATGCCCACAATGTAGTTCCGTGTTGGGTGGCATCAGATAAGCAGGAATATTCAGCAAGAACCATCAGAAACAAGATAAATTCTAAACTCGGTGATTATCTCACAGAGTTCCCACCTGTTATCAAACATCCATACACAAGCAAATCTGAACCCGAGGTAAATATAACAACAAAAAATGAAGCACTGTATAATAAAAGAATGATAATATTACAAATAAGGCTTGTGATAAGCTGATCATAAAAAATCTATTCTAGTGATTGGAAATATTGGTTATCATTTAAGATTATTATTCGCAAATATTGCATGTCTGATTCAGTGTATGCAAAGAAATTACCTCCAAATATCAGTAGCACTAAAGATAAAGCTTTATCAATAAGATCAATGACCTATACCATATTTAAAAGTATACATCGCTTGCAATGGATAATGCGTCAACGAAATGATGTCACTATGATAAAATATAAATAAAAATTTATATATAAGATCATAAAAAACCTTGTAACTTAAAAGAAACTTCTGACCTCTATAATATTTATATATTAATTCACAGCCCATAGACTGGGATAAGGCTATAGAAACAAGGGAAGCTGATAAAACTGTGGGTCCTGTTGAATGGGCGAAACCTGGATATGATGAGGCACTAAAGATGCTCAAAAGCTTTATTGATAAGAGGCTTAAAATATATGCAACAAAAAGAAATGATCCAACACAAGATGCTTTGAGCAATATGTCGCCATGGTTCCATTTTGGTATGAGTTTTTTATTTCTACCTGTTTATTATTTTTTAATAAGACTGACTTTCACTCACCTCATCCATGGGTCAGCCGGTTTCATGATGTTTGGAGACGAATTTGCAAATGACTTTAATTTGACTCTATTATACTTATAAGAATAATAAAAAAAAAGTTTCTTACATAAAGTTTAAACAAATCTATTAGCAATTAAATTTTTTCAGGCCAAATATCCGTCCAAAGAGTGGCGCTATGTGTACAGGAGTACAAATCTAAGTACACAGAGAGTGTGAATGCATTTCTAGAGGAGGCCATAGTACGAAGGGAACTGGCAGATAACTTCTGCTTTTACTGCGAACATTACGACAGCATCAAGGGGGCAAGTAACTGGGCACAAAAGACATTGGATGATCATAGGTAATACAATAATTTACAATCTAAAACTGAGAAGTCTTTTTAATTATTAATGAGACACACACTCACGTCTTTTACCCTAAAGAGGTGAGCAGATAAACTCACAATATTGTATTGTAGAGGAACTAAATAACTGCCAGAAGTATTGTTTGATGTTTCCAAATACTGCTCATGGCACCTTTACTTACCCATTTAGTGGATAAGGTTATTTTCTGTTATTGTATGTTATGGTTTTTTGACTGCCTCGGTGGCGTACTTGTATTGCGTACGCGGTACGAGTATGACTACCGCGCTAAGTCCCGGGTGCGAATCCCGGGTCGGGTCGAACACATTAAGACTGGGCTTTTCCACCTTTAAAATTACTCAGTCGCAGCTCGGAGTCAAGAAGTTAGCGGTGTGATACCCCGGTGTCTCGAAAAGCACGTAAAGCCATTAATCCTGCGCCTAATCTCTCTCTGGTGATGTCGGATTGCCGTGCACCGGACTATGAGAGTGAAGGAATAGCGAGTGCACCTGTATATTGCGCACACACTTGTGCACTATAATATCTCCTGCGTCCCTGGCTGATCTCCATTGAGATTGACCGCCATGGCCGAAATCGCCTAGGAAGGCATTATTATCGTTTTTTTAATTATATTCACTTGTTTTCACAGAAAAGACAAAAGATCTTACATATACACATTAGAACAGCTGTCCAAATCAGAGACTCATGATGATCTGTGGAACTCTGCTCAACTGCAACTGGTCAAAGAGGGCAAAATGCACGGTTTCTTGCGCATGTACTGGTGTAAGAAGATCCTCGAGTGGACGCCCAGCCCGGAGGACGCGCTCAAGTACGCGATATATCTTAATGATCACTACAGCATTGATGGGAGGGATCCTAGTGGATTTGTAGGTAAGTTTGTAAAATTTTGATTGACTATGACGTGGTATTAAGATTTTATAGGTTCTTATGCCTTGATGTATTTTAAAGTTAATTCTAGTCTAGGTAAAAAGTGTAATTAATTGGCGTTGTTCAAGAAGTACCTATATTGGACAATGCTACGAGTATGGTAACTTGTTCATCAATTTGTGATTGCACAAATAGTAACAAATTTAAAAAAAAAAACAATTCTTCAATTAAATATAACACCTTAGGTAAAACTAAAGCAAATTCATCCTATTGAATACGTACTTCATTGTAGGTTGCATGTGGTCGATATGCGGCATCCACGACCAGGGCTGGGCCGAGCGAGCTGTGTTCGGCAAGATACGGTACATGAACTACGACGGCTGCAAGCGCAAGTTCGACATCAAGGCATTCATAGCCAGGTACGGGGGTAAGGTGCACAAGTATGTACCTAAGAAGGCAGGAAAGTAGATATCTACTAGTACATGTTCGTTTTACGAAATGTAATAGTCGGCAAATAACTTGAAGGGATTTTTTTGTATGTAAGTGCTACATTAACGTACAAATAAAACCGTACCACGCGGTATTGTGCTCAAGTTGTTTGCCGGCTACTAGGTATATGCTAAATAATCGTTGATATTCAACTTGTGGATAGACTTCAATTTTCTCGGCCAGTATACCAGTTTTAAAATACGCATAATACTTAAGTATATCCCAAAAATGCAATAAGGTCAAGTGCATAAATAAAGTTCGAAATGTGGAAGTGACGTGGTTTCACAATGCCACGATATCCATATTCAAAAAGTATCGATAAGCAGACATTTCAAGCAGTAGAGTAGTCAGTATTCAAACATTTATAATTAAATTTTATATTGAATACTCAGTATCGAGTATCGATAATTTTGATAAAGACAGTTGTAGACTTCGTACCTATCGTTAATCTTCATGATTGTGAAAACTCTTTAAACTAAGATATTGTGGTTAATAATGAGTGCGCAAACGTGAATTTTAATCGCATTTTATCGCGCGCTGTTTGACCAATTTACTAAGTAAACAGTATTTTATCAATTATCATACACGAGGACGTGGCCAAAAAGTGAAAACTACGCTAAACAAGTAGTCACGATATCGAATATTTGCAGGTCTAATAATAATTGTTATGCAACTGTATTCCATTAAATTGTTTAATACGAATTTAACCGTATTTTTTACTTCACTTGAAGAGGTGATGAGAAACTCAGAAAATAAAAAAAAAAATGTTATAATAATTCCTTTATCCTGAACACGAATCTAGAATCGTGTATTTTACAAATATTGTTACATAATAATATTATAAATGTTATGATGTTACAGTAATTTTAGATTTGTAATTCGTTGTTCATATTTCAATAATGCTCAAACCGAATATCATAAATAATTTTATTGTTAAAATTTAATATAAAAATAGACATTTCAATGTTTTATATTATACAAAAGGAAGCTTTTAATTCCTAATTTTAATCTTAATTGAAGTAAGATCTGGCAATGTCAATTGTAAATCGTTTTTAGATGTTTGTATGAACCTGATTGTTCATACCATGTTGTTATGTCGCCAATATTACTTATTGAGACGAGAAGTTCGTAGGTAGCATGCGTTAACTTAGCACAACCTAAACCATAGTTATTTGTCGCAACTTAAAAAAAATAGAAATCAAACGAAATAGCAAAATGACTTCTACATACAAACTACTCGTCTCTGTTTTGCGTGTTACGTATTAAATGTATTACGTTTTGGTTGTAATATCGACGGGGTGCTTTGAAAATTATATATCTAGATAAACACAACGTTTCAAATGCGTCGAAAAAAAAATAGAGGCCTACTGTTGCCCGCTAAATGAGTTCGAGTGAATTATTTTTTGTTGTTTTTCATGGATATAATTATCTCCCCGTTTTAATAGAAACCATGTAATAACTGGTATCATTATGCGCGCACACAAGGATACGCAGAATGATGCAGCGATAGCGTATGACACAGCTGTCACGCATACTAGCTTAAGAAAAGTTGGCCTGTTTGTTTTAGTTTCATTGCATCGCGTCACTCTATCTAGGTATATTATTAATCAAAGACATGGTGAAAGGCTGATTGACTAAGGCCTACTATCCACGTAAACCGCACGTTATTGTGTAGAAATAAAACAAACTGTGTGTAAGTATGTCTAGAGGCTAAGTTAGCTTCCGTTGCGTCACTTTAGGTGACCACTGAAAACCGGCGCTTTGCTGTGGCTCACTTCGCAACACAGTATTATGCTGAGCTATACATTGTAGTGTAACTACTCATGATAAGACTTGACATCTTATGTCTCAGGATGACAAGCGCAGTGGATTGCCACACAGTACTTTGTAAGTCAGGGTGCTGGATGTTGTTGCTACTGTTTATGGGTGGTCGTATCGCTTACCATCAGGCGAACAGCATGCTTGTCTCGTCATTCAATGCAATATAAAAAAAACGTCATAGCCCATGCGTGCAACGCTGCCCTAATTAAAAGGGTATTTCTTTTAAACATAATATTATAACACACATTTGTTATGTATTACATGCACCAGATGTGACAATAGATCTTTTTGTTTCTTTCTTTGTTCATCTTTGGACATGCTACCGCGCAAACATCATGACGATAGGCAAATGCGACGTTGCCGCTCCGTGGACAGTTTTGTTTGTTTCTACACAAAATGCAAGCAAGCGTGAATTGACGATAGCGCACGCATGACGTGCGGTTTACGTGGACAGTAGGCCTTAACCATCATTTCTGCGACATTGAGTTTTATACATATTGGAACACATTTTTTGGTGTTCATTGAAACCAGTTAAAGGACTTGTCCAAAACGGGCCTAAAATTCTAACCAAGACAGTTTATATAAATATTTGGAAAGAACTAAAAATTTTCCTTTTGCAATAAATCGTTTAATTTTAAAGACCTCCGATTTTGAAATTTATGTAATTTTATTTTGCTTAAAAACTACACTTAATATGAATATTTTTAAAAAGTTATTTATGAATGGAGGGGTTTAAAAATATATTTTAATGGATCCAAATTTTGCCCCGTTAATATCTCTAAAGTTTGAGCATGGTAAGATTTTGAGGCGCAGCACCCATACAAAAAGCGGACATCTCCTTTCATGATAAAAAATTTACTTGGTCATTTTGCCTTGTACCCGTCTATATGTACAAGTTTAAATATAAGTAGAAATGTAAGTCACCGCCACGGGTCATTGGTTTTAATCACAATAGTGTTTATAGTATAGTACTGTCATTTGTTTGAACTTGTTGAGATAAAATTTTATATCTTGTTAATTTGTATGCCTATTTCAATTCTACCTCATTTTATATTAATAAAGTTGCTTTTCGTAAACATTTTTTTAATAAATAATTTATCAATGTGTATAAACGTTTTATTGGAATATAGGTACTATGCAGTATGCTTTAAAGTTTAGTCGTAAAATTTTTTTTTAAGTGTCCTTGTCCAGAGCGTAAATAATGAACATTATAAAACGTTCAGCTTCAAGATGTTATATCCAAACTCAGCTGAATTTGAACATCTTCGGCCAACGCCTTACGCCGTAATCCATAAAGGGTTAGTAGTATAATAAAACATCAATAATTGCTTATAAATATTTTTATTTATGTGATTGTTCCTTTAAATGTTTTTATAGTTCGATAATCTTCATAAAATTAGAAATAGAAAAATAATATCAAAGACCTATTTTATTTATTGGAACTTTCAGTGAGTCAAATTTGTATTGCGTACGGGTACATCGTTCAGTTACAATTTTACAGTTGTTTTGTCAAGTATATCGTTGAATAACAGCTACATACTTACGGAGGAGTTGAACATAACCAAACGATTCAAAAATAACTAAACTACACCTCATATAATATTCGTCAAATAAAATATTACATCGTCTCGGGAAAGCATCTGGTAAGATTTCGGTATTATGACTCAATTTATTAATAATAAAGTATACAATAGGAAAATAACATTTAGAAGAAAACATAATGTCACACAAAGAAATTAAAAATAAATTGAAAAATCTACCAATGACGTCGACTGTGTAGTTATTACAGATATGACATTTTATTATGATTAAAAGTATAAATACCCGATGAACTGTTTCAACTATGAACACAAATTGTGGCTCGCTTCTAGTAACATATTCCACTAAGACACTGTACAGCACAAGGGTTATACGTTACTTCCGACAGAATAGCGACAAGGCTTCACCAAAAATCATAGACGTATAAACATTGCTATTGGACATTAAAAAGAAACGTACGGCGCGAACCAAAACAAACGGGAATGTGTGCAATCCCAAGCTCGTCCATTGGCATTGCATTCGGTTACAAGTGACCCGGTGAAGTGATACAAAATGATTCAAAACTGCGACGTACTATGAATAAAAAACCTAAGTGAGTTGTGTATGCTCCCCTTGTCGGTGTGTGTGTGAAAGCAGAGCTACATCATTCGCTGTTAGGGACGCGGGACGGTTTCCTACAGAGTCGGCGGAGCGGCGCGACCTACTGCACGCAGCAGTTGTTCTTGTGCCCATTCTTCTTCAGACGAGACTTCGGTCGGTACTTCTCTAAGTAGGAAAGCTGCTTGGCGTTGATGGCGCCCCGACGCTGACTGGAACACGACACAAACGGTGCTTTATAACAACAGTAACGAGGCTGAAATTAATTAAATTAATTTAATCTAAGATTCTGGAATATTGTAATCTATAAAGGAATTATAAGGCTAAGTTTAAACTAGCAAGTTCTTGCAGCAATATATTGAGCAAGAACGCCCAGATGCGTTTACTTGCACCAATATTTCTAAGCAAATGCGCCTTGTCCCATGTCTTGCAAACTTCAAAACTTGCACTTTACACTGTAAAAGATAACTTGCGGAAGTCTACTTCTACAAGTTTTCTTGGTAGTCCCCCGCTTTATATTTTTAACTGCGTAGATTTGGATATGAACAATTTACTGGTAAATGGTCATCCCAATGAACACCTATTCTACTTCAGTTCCTAAAAACCCACCTTTGAAAAAAATCTATATCCTTGCGAAACCCACGCCTTTATTAATGTTGACGCAAACTTTTATATACATACAAACATTTGTATACAACAAAATCAAGTGGAAAGTTTGTGCAACTTTTGCGTGTATTTGTGATCGCGTCGCGCTGGCTCGTCGTTCAGTAGATGCAAACGGGCCAAGGTTCACAACGCACCAGTAAACAAGGACGCGACATGTATACAGATGTAACTTATTCACGGTGGATAATTTGCAGCCCATGCAATTATGTATTGAAGTGGGCTTGCGAAGGATATTAGCTATTATCTAGAGCCGAGAATAAATTTCCAGGAAACAAAAACAAAACATGTGTAACATGATCTAATTGCGACAATCAAGTACACAATGACATTGAGCATTCAATAAATTACAAAAACCCATATTGTCTTTTTAAAAAAACGTGTAAGAATATAACCCGTCTCGAACATTCACAAGACAGTTATTTCTAATTCCATCTCAGTCTAAATATTAGGATGACGCGCCTTTTAACAACAGATATTATTGTTCCCGGTGCCGCATTTAGTATTCACTGCCGGCATTTTCTTTCTTTCAGATATCGACAATTTATAATGAAACCTCAAGTTTATCAGCGCGGTGGATTGTCGAAGGTTCGACCGCGGCAAGGTTGTTTAACCGCATCGCTACCTGATACCAGAGAATATACGCCTCGGTGCATCTACCGAATATTGATTACACATTAATTATCAGTAAATCGGGAGTGGCAATGATAGGACAGAAGTAAAGGATCAACATTTTGCACTTTGCCAACTCTCAGTGGATATTCTATCCATGGAATTGTAATTTACAACGCGAATGGAGTTCGATTACTGTTCAAATTTCGGACACAACATGAATATCTACTTATGGTGCCCATTAGACGTTCAATCGTACTGACGTAATACCATTACCATTTAATTGATGTTTGAATCACGGACTGAAGTACGATTTTAATCAGCTTGTTTAAAGTAAAATAATAATTGAAAAAGCTGGATGGAACATTGTCTTAAAATAACAATAATTCCTTCCTCATCTTTTAAACTGAAATACTGTATGCTGCCGACGCTATACAAAGAAGCATGCGCTTCGGTAGCTATCCAAAACAAGACAAATGGAAGCGAGACTGATAATGAAAATTTAAAATATCTTAATAACTGACATCAATCAAGTACCTTACACGCTCACAAACACCACAGGAAGACATCAGTCACTCGGTACTACATCAGTCAGACTGAACGTCTAATCAGCCCCTATATCAAAGTTGGTGTGTGTTAACTTCATCATAATTCAAAATCCAAATTTAAACTAAGCTATAAACTTAAATTAGTCTGTATCCCAAACTAATCTGAATTACAAACAGTTTCATCAACAGTAAAAATAACTACAAAGTAAACGCCAAAGAGTTACTAAAACACAGTCATTGTAATTTAGGCAAAAGTAACTGGAACTTTTACCGTCAATGAAGATGATGTCGCACCTTTAGGACGAAAACGACGCAATTCAAAAAAACTCAAAAATTGGGTTATCGTCATAAAATTACTTAAAACTGGTCCTTTTTTTATGAAAATATAATCAAAAAAAGGACCGATATAATAGTTTTGTCCTTTTTCCGCTTGAATATGGCGGTATTTGAACTATTGCTGTATTGAAAATTTCGTTTTAAGTAATTTTATGACGATAACTCAATTTTCGATTTTTTTGAATTGTGTCGTTTCCGTCCTAAAGGTGCGATGTGTGTTAGGTATATAGAAATCCACTCACTCCCTGATAGTTTCAACTGCTTCCTCGTATTTCATTCCCAGCTCGATGAGAGCGATGGCGACCATCACCGGCGCGCGGCCGAGCCCCGCCACGCAGTGCACTGCCACCGCCGCGTCCGGCTTGTTCTGGGCCCTATTAACAACACAGAAATCATTTACAAAACTCTATTTCGTACATAGTCGAGGAGGGTAAACAAGCTAATGAGTCAAGATCAAGGATCGTAAAGGATTATCTGCCCAGGCAGGGAAGTTCCTGTGGGTACAATACCATTGGACCATAGTTTTTTTTTTTTTTTTTTTATTGCACTTATTGACGAGACGAGCATGCCGTTCGCCTGATGGTAAGCGATACGACCACCCATAAACAGTAACAACACCATCCAGCACTTTGACTTACAAAGTACTGTGTGGCATTCCACTGCGCTCGTCATCCTGAGACATAAGATGTTAAGTCTCAATATGTCCAGTAGTTATACTGGCTACAATGTCCTTCAAACCGAAACACAACAGTGCATGCACACTGCTGCTTGGCGGTAGAAATAGACATTGCGGTGGTACCCACCCAAACGGCCTCTTACATAATGAGAGACCTACCACCAGTAATAGTATAGATACTTGAATATTCCTCAAAGGTAGCGATGGTTAATAATGGATATTATTAAATATGCAAAGATAAATACATGTATGTAATTTTATAGATTTAAGACATGTTTTTCAAATTAAAACAAAAACAATGTTGAATATCGGCCACAGAAAAGAAGCATGAAGGTCAATAGCGCTATTAAGAAGTCTCTTCTTCCTTTCGTTGATTATTCCAATTTTATCGAAAAAAAAACGCAATTAGTGCGTAATATATCAAGTGGTTGTTTACATTAGTCTGGCACTCCAGATGTAGTAATAGTTGCAAGTGTTATCCGGCGGCTAATTTTGAGTAACAAAAACAATTATACACAATGCTGACGGAATTTAGCAAGGAAAAACAAATATTGCAAGATTTTTATAAATTTGTTACAATCAATTATGTATTCAGTAACTACAATTTGTAAGCGGCAGCGTGCAAATAATATTCTGTTTGGATTTGGAGGATATCGTAGTCGGTGTACCTAGTACCTGGGCAGTGTGTGATTTTTGTAACTTTCGCAGCATGGACGACTGCAATGTAGTTCCATGCAATTCTTTTATGCTAAATTTTTCACTGGGTTTCATCTCCCCAAAACATAACAGTACTACTACAACATGACATGTCCTTCAAACGAAGAACAAAAAAGTTTTTTTTACGGTACCTGACCTCTTGCCTTCAGGTGGCTAGCAAGTCTGCCAGCGGAGGCAACAAAAAACTGATCTATAAATAGGCAATGCAACTCACTTGTCGCGCAAGATCTCGAACCAGTCGTCGACGACGTTGACGGGCGGGAAGGTGCCGTCGTCGTAGGCCAGGTCGCGCACCTCGATGTTCTCGGCCTTCAGCGGCGCCGTGTCGTAGCTCGGCTCGCAAACGCGCACCACAGTGCACACGTTATGCTTCCTCAATTCCTATAAACAACAGAACGTTCACTTCATACAAATTCATCTGTCGGTACAGAATCAGGCAAATTAATCGAAATGCATTCAAAAATTGGGCCAGTATAAGACTGTAATTTACATTAGTCAAATAATAATCAAAATGCTTGAACTGATCGAGGTCAACGCAAAACTGTGTATTCTATACCCTAGTCCATATCTGATTGTCTTATTTTCTAAGCTACGTAACTTATCCATGCTAATATTATAAAGAGGAAAGATTTGATTGTTTGTTTGTAATGGATAAACTCAAAAACTACTGCTTGACCGATTTTGAATTTTTTTTATTAATGTTCTCAGACGGATAATGACTGTTTCATCTATATTACATAGTCACTCTCATAGTCCAGTGAGACGGCAATCAGACATGGCCGGCGAGAGATCAGGCGCAGGACCAACGGCTTTAGGTGCTTTTCGAGGCTTGGGGGTATCACACCGCCAACTTCCTGACTCCGAGCTGCGACTGAGTAATTTTTTTAAGATGGAAAAACCCACTCACAATTTTTTTTGGCTCGACCCGGGATTCGAACCCAAGACCTCAGCGCGCAAATCGTACTCGTAACGCGTACGCAATACAACTACGCCATCGAGGCAGTCAAGAAAGAATTTAAAAAGGAATGAAATCACTTTTATCGTACTGACTTTGCTACTCCATCGAGTCACTTTTGGCAAACGTACGTGTGGCAAAATAACAGATTTTTTAATGAGGAACATACATCAAACTCATTTTCAATTACGTTCTATACAGGCCGAAACTCCTTTCGATAATTCCAGATTCCGTTACATGGTACGCACCAAATTATTTATATCTACAAATAAAAATGAATAACAGTAAACAACTACATCGTCAATCATTACTGCAAAGTTATAAGGTTTTCCTCAACATTCCATAATGTCGCCACTTTGTCTAAAAATAATATTTAAAAGGAAAATCAGATATGCATAATCCATAACTGGATCAGCGAAACGGCGGGCGGTGGCTGCCTCGTGTTTATCAATTAAATACGACATTGAGACCCCTCACGAATTTATAAATTGCGTTGGTTTTAATTCGTTGCGGGCATAAACGTAATTATTATCATTCATTGCACATTAGATTATTTAATACGGGAAGCTAACAGTTGAGAGAGAGAGAGAGAGGAATTGTATGATCAAATACCAGAAAGCATGGCATCAGTCGATGAATGGAAGCCCAAATACATAATTGTGATAGTGGAGACAACGGCATTACCATTTACTACATGTATATTTCAGGCAATAAGCTTTCAATTCGTCCGACAACGAATGTTCTGCCTTAACATTCATCTGTTTTTGCATTGACCTCAATCCTAATGATTCGATAATCCATACATATAATAAAACAACAGAAACCGGTGATCTATACATTAAAAGAAAAATAATAAAAAGTAAGGGGATGAGTTAAGAAGAGTAATAGAACATAAATCAGCAAATTTTCTTTCTGTCTGTTTTTCTGTTTGTTTGTTAGCGCACATCGCTGAAATTATTGAACGGATTTTCATGCAATTTTCACTGATGAACAGATTATAATTGGGAGCAGAATATAGACTTCGTTTCATTAAAATGGTATATCGGAAAAAATAAAGTTATCCACGCGAACAAAGCCGCGAGCTAGTACCATAAATAATAATTGATGTTGACAGTTTTAGCGACTGGAAAAGCCAGACATCCACGTCACCACTACGCGACTAATATAATGTCAACAATATATGCGTTTCCGGAATACTAAATAACTTCAGTGAGCACCTATACAAATACTGAATACGAAAAAATATAGTTCAGAATAGTCGCAACGTTAAATTACAGTAAAAACATCGCCCTTCAGTCTCAACGCGACGGTTGGCATAGCCTGCCATTGACTTGGTTATTACTATTTTTTTCGAAAAATTTAATCTTATTCAACAAACGGAGAAATATGTGCTGAATGCATATTTGCATAAAACTCAATTTCCAAAAGAAAAATATCTTAAGTCAATTCCCCTGCCTACCACGTAACAGATAATAAGGAAAAGTCCCTTTGTAAAGATTACTTCCTGGACAATAAAATATAATAGAATGACACTCACCTGAAGATACGCCTGGATAGAGACATCCGAGGGACGATCGGTGATGAGAAAGCGCATGCCCTTGTACTCGATGAGGGAGGGGGCTGGCCTGATGTCCTTCTGCTTCATGATTACCAAGGTAGTTCTCTCCGAGCCACACGCGGAACGCACCCGGCAGAATCACTTCACACGCGTCAGAAAAAGGTGTAACGGTCTGTCAGAGACTAACAGGCAAACTGTCACTCTATTTCCACACAACACACGACAGTTTCTTTACTTTTGTTTTGAAAGGGTCCAATTATATAATGGGAACTACCCGCATGGATGTCGCTTTCAACCACTCGAGAGCATTCGAACGCGAACAAATAAAAGTTCAGAATGTGGAATGAGAACTAAAAGAAAATTATGCGTCAAACATAAGTTTATCACTTCGTCAACTAACTGATATGCTCCAACGAACAGGGGTTCCGAATTTAAGGTAACTGAAACAAAAATAATGATGTTATTAATAACAGAGGCGCGGGCGCGGACGCGAGCAGCGGTTCTGTGTACACGCTGTATATCATTTTCAAGATGCTTGTGCGTCAAAGCCGCACAGTCGACTGAAGTGGAAGAAAAAATAGTTTCTAAAAATAGTGTGCGGATAAAGCGAAGTTCGGGTCATGTGGACGTCTGAAGTGGTGAGCACGTCGTATTCCCGCGCGATGGCGACGGTATTTAGCGAGCTGAGCGGCGGCCAACAGGCGTCACTTGTTAGCGGTCGCATTTCACACATTTAAACACAAATACGAGATAACACGCATTGTAAACACGACGCCGCTAGCACTGCTGTACACTGTGTACTGCACCGATAGTACCAGCACGAGTACAGTCCACCTTGGATGATGTAACTTGGTGGATACGTCGTGAGCGCGCCGCCGAGTCCTTGTCTTGGTCAGGACTAGATAACGACTGATACGTAGTCGGGCGGCTGGCCGATTTGATATAACCCCCCCTCTGATAGCAACACGACGTCGGGAACACCGTACGGCAGGCCAAACATAACGGTACTAAATCTAATCACCTATTATGTTGTATTGTTTGGTAATGCAGCGATGCCACAATGCAAGCGTGGCGAATGTTGTTACTCAATCGGTTCGCAACTGGACCGTGATCGATTCCCCGTGACGTGGACGTTGTTAGGCTTCTAATTTCCGAAGTTGCATATTGGACAAAAACAAGTAGCCCATTCGAGGTTCGTTTTGGGAACTATGGCACAAACGCAGTGTGTTTAAATGCCTTAGTAATTGGAAATTAAACAACTTGGTATCGATTCACCGCATTTTGTTGGTGCTAGCAATCAATACGATTGCGGGAATTGTAAATTCTTTCAATAGCTTATTGAAGCTCTATTATGTTTTTTTTTTTTATCTTTATTTAAAGAGCTTAGTCTACCTTAAGACTATGGCGCTCTGTACAGTATACAGTAACAATATATACAATAATACAGTAATAATTTTAACATCTACGTCTTAATGCCATTTTAACTAATATTAAGAGTATTTTAGCATTAGTAGACTGGGGACATGCCAGAATGCTATTACACCCACCTATACCGTCCAAAAGGTCGCAATATTGAATACGCATCTCCTCGTTAGGGAAACATTCCATGATAATGTGGTACATATCTTCTATTTTATCACATTCGGAACAAAGTGGGGATGCAACTTTACCCATCAAATAAGCGAATTTGTTCAGAGGAACGTGTCCAGAACGAAGACGCATAATCAAAACAGCATCGTTTCGACTTAATGAGCAGTTGCTGATCCAGGAAATATTCAAGGGCTCTGGTTGTATGGTTTTATACCATATTCCGACTTCTCTAGACCTAGAATCAAAGTATTCTTTCCAAAGTTTGAAGCATGATTTTTTTATGAACGGAAGGACATCAATAAAACAGGGTTGAGTCGACAGAAATATACCCTCAGAACAGGCGGATTTTGCTAATTGATCTGCCTTTTCATTACCTTCAATACCACTATGTGCAGGTATCCATTGAAGGATAATCTCCTTTTTTTTTGTTTGGCAGTGCCAAATCAATCGCAAAATGGTATAGGCAATCGGTATTCCTCGAAGGGTCGAGGTACAAGCTCTATTATGTTGTCACCATTACTGAATAACTGCGACGCATGACCTTAATTAAAGCGTGTCTAATTTTAGTTTACTTCATGATATTCATAATTATGCCAACTCCCAAAATACGCACCAAAATTAAATGGGTCTCCGACTTCGCCAATTTTAAATCAGAACATTTTTCTTTCTACTTCAGTCCACCGCAATTAAATATTTTACATTATTAGCATTAAAGTTATTTTTTTTTCGTTTGGCTGTTATATGAATCTGAAGATCTGAAGCTCATTAACAAAATCAACGAATCTTTATTGAGGATTTTTGATACATAAACTGATTGAGATTCGCTGCTTCCGTTACGAGTTGATGTCAGGCTAGATGGTGAGTGGTCGGAAAAAATTAAAACCAGATCCAATTTGCGTATGTGTGAAAATCAAAACGTCTCTTTACCTGGGGGTGGGTGTACGTCAAACAGTGCCTGGGGTGCGTGTAGTGTGCGCGCGCTACCGGCAGCATCGGTCCGCGGCGCTCCAGCTGCCTCGCTCACACTTCACTCTTTATTTGTGTTGGGCCTGGCAGTACTCCGCGCTGTCCAAGCGGAACTCCATCAATTTCGCCACAGAAGGGATATCCAGCTGAAACAACAGATAATTCGTATCAATAACACCGTCAAACTTTATTACTGTCATTATATTTAACGATAATGAAGGATGATAGAATAATAAAGAAGGTTATGCGCACGATATCAAATTCTAACTAAATTAGCGATGATGAAAAAACAAAAAACAAAAGTGTAAAATTGGTTTTGCGGTTGAACGTAACTACTGAAGGACTTTTGTAGCGAATGGTGCAACCAAGAATTGACTAATGAGACAGTAAACACGGAATTCCGCAGAGGAGCAAATATTTCGTCCGCAAATATTAGACGTTTTAATTGGTTCTAAATGTCGTGTAAAGTTAAGTTCACCAAGCTATTCTAATGTAGCTGAGCAGACGTTGCAACCTTCAAGCATTAGAATCCCTAGAGTATGCCAGTTCCCTCATGATATATTCTTCCACCATTTAACAACAATGAACACACGTATCTAAAAAGTGATACGATCCTAGGATCAAACTTAAGTCTTGCGACTTAGGTATTGCTACATTATCTCTACTTCCAACAAATATATTTTCTTATAGCCCAAATAGTACATCTGCATGACGCATTACTGCAAAAGATAAGCAACATTCAACGGAGCAAGACAATGATTCAACTGAGCTATTTACGTTAATTAACAATGTTTGAACTGCTTATTAATAGCACGTTGCTATTTGTTCAAATCATTCTAACTAAAGACGTTATCAATGAACAATGACGTTGATAGTTGAATATCTTCGAGCTAATTATAACACGAGGTGCGCCCTACTTCCCAATAAACAAATTATAAGACTTGCTTCTGGCCGCGGCTTTGGCTGTGTCAAAATCATATTCCGGGATGAAATATGGTCTCTTACTTTCTGAAAAATCCTGTGATGATAAACTTGTGGTTAAAATCCATTAAGCTATTTAGAAGATTTATCCTACATAATTTTAAACTGCATATTCAGGCTTCGGTTACTTCCTTAATTAACAAGCTGATGAAAATGCCTTTATTTTGATATCACTAATAATATATACTTTAATATACTTTTTGAAGATATGTTTACAAACGAACTTAATATTATGTTTATAATGTCCTAATACTGTGAAACATCGGTTATACTTACATATTTGAACATCGTTCATTGTCTCTATATATATTTTTAACAAAAGACATCATACATATGATTTTTTATAATCGAGCTACACAAGTTTTAAATCGGAACTGTTTATATCGTATATAGTTATTATATCAAACCGGACGACGCCTTATCAGCGATGATAAACATTTCACTGGAATATTACTTCAAGATATCTTATACCTACATCTTAGATTTAATATTGATTCGTTATAAAAATTCGGAAATTATATTTGTTCGCAGAGGTTCCTAGGAATTGAGCTTATCTGAAAATCGAAACGTCAAAAGGGGCGGCCGATATAAACGATATTCGTCTTCGGCATGTTCTACGAAATACGGTTGATAACACCCTTAATATAAATAATCTTTTTAACAGACTTGAAAACATGGACGTTCTGTATTCGACCCGTATGTATGTAAGTTTGTATGGCCGCGATTTTCTCAAAAACTTCTGATCCTATTTGGATGGGGTTTTCGTTATTCAAATGTATATTTTTCAGGGAAGATTTTAATATAAAGTTAAATTATTTTTTGATTTGTAGTGGTTTTGAAGTCTGTTTTATTTTTTGTTAAAAAGTTTTTATTTATTGCTTTTTTGTTAAGTTAATTATTTAAACTTTCCTTAACAGCTGACGACGGTGTTACTTTTTCTTGAATTCAATGGAATAACAATGAAACAACATAGGCTATAATGGACTTTGTATAAACTAATCTTAAATACATCATTACCGAAACGTCCGCGACAACCCCATATTCTCTATTTATACTTTTAAATGTCGGCAATAGACACAAACAATATACAACAAATTAGCAAGAAACGTCGATGAATCTTCGAAGTCGCGGCGCGGTCACGAAAATGCGGCGCACCACATTCTGGCAAGTGAAATAAAAGCGTGGGACTTGCACAGACACGTTCATGTTTACATTTATATTTGTGATTGTTTTATGTATATCAGGAAAATGAGCAAATTGCTCTAATTTCGAGTCGATTAACAGATTATTCGTTGGTTGTAAAACATTAAAGCGATAATGTTTAATGGTACCCCATTAACGATATAATGTTGGGTGAAAAATTCGTTATAGATAAAAAGTCAGAACGTCAAAGAACAACAAAAATAACCTCGGTGCATGGTATAGAATTTGATTAAGATTAAACCGATGAGTCTGTAATCCCCTATGCTATAATTTGAAAAGTTTTTACATTATTTTATTGACAACAAATTGGGCACTCAACATCACGCCAAATGTCAACAGAAGACAGTCGATGAAATTTTAATCGTGTGCTGAAATTCCCAGATTGACATACAAGTACGCATACTCACGCCGCGCCGGAGGGATAGGCATAGGCGCTACTAGTGCACCCACTTTTCGCCGTGCGTATTCCGTCCCATATGATAGGGGGCGAGCCTATCACCATATCGGGCACTAATTCCAGACTCCGAGATGATACTGATTAGAAAAATCTAATATCACTTTTTCCGACCCGGGGATCGAACCCTGAACCTCAGCATTGCAGTCGTACCGTAATACAACTACGCCACCGAGGCATACAAATAGACATGCAAGTTACAACGTTAAGTGCAATCGCCACAATCTATAGATCGATTGTCGTACGTTTCAGAAGCCCGGTGAATGTTTTGTAACGTGTTTTGGTTTATTTCCTTCAGATTTTATCAAGAAGACGTTGCGCAGACTTGGGATGAGGCCAAAACGAGCCGCGCCGCAATCGCCCGGCCCGAACCCATCCCAATTTACTGATTTGATTTTCCTTGAGCGCAAATAGTAACAAATCCATATTGATCCTTTAAGCCATGGATACAAACCGGTTGATGTTTCATTGGTTATCGTGAAACTGTCGCAGCGGGGGATAATTGGCCGATCAATCTAGAATGAAATAGTCCGCGAAAACTGAACAATTAGCAGCGAGTGACAGCGCGAACAAAGGCAATAAATCATGTTGAGTTATATAGCCAACGATAGTAATTCATACTCTCTCGCGATTTGTATAATGTATTCGCTGATTCTTCCTTCAACGTAACATAACAAATAGCTTCGATTACCTATATTGTTGGTAGTGTGGTTGTTAGTTGATAATAAGAAAAGTTTTTCAGTTCACGTTAAATACTTCCCAGTTACGACCATAGCTTGTATGACATAATCATCAAACCTTATTGGTTTTATAATTGCCTACTTTGTTGTATATATGTATTGTAAACGATTTTGTATAACGCCCAATAGCTACATGTATGAATGTGCTGATTTAATTTTACTTTCATTCTCTCTGTGACACACCCACCTTTCACAGCCATGGCACCGTCGCGACGCCGCGTAGGCGCCGATATTAAACAGATTTAATTTTATAAGTGGGTTCTATTATCACTACACTGTTCAGAATTCAAATGCCAAGAATGCCATTATGGACGGGCGCGAACCACGCCTCGGAATCTGAATAATGTGGAGTGAGGTCATGGAACGTTAACCTATTGTTAAAAGTTTCCGCACGATATGCACGAAAATGTGGACGTTATGGCGGAAATAAACGCGAGCAACAAAACTGGCCTGACTCGATTCGAGACGCATTGTGGTATTGTAATGTGGGGTCGGGAAGATTGTCCGAAAGCAGGCGGTGAGCGTCTAGCCAACAGCCCAGGCCCCCGTAGCCGACAATGCCAGACGCGACGGTCGATAAACTCAGACGCAGACTACCCCAATGTGTGCAGCGCTGTGTGCAGAATGCAGATGTGACCCAACGTCTGGCGAATACACGACCGACTCCACGATACGGCTGAACAAATTCTTTAAACAAACATTGCATCGACAGTTGACCGCTTTATGGATTTATAGGTTCACCAACAGCGTGTTGTGGAAAAAGCTAGAGCGGCAATAAAATCAGCAATTAATTTGTTTTTACACGTGTCTGTGGCGAAGGTCGATCAGAATGAATGATTAGTTCATATAATGATAGATAATAGCAATACCTAAACTTGTCATACTTTTATTGTTGATTCTAGTTGTGTGAACAAGTTCTGTAATGATTATTGAGTATAGTTCAGGGACATCTAGAAAAAGTAATTTCATGACTAGGACACTGTGGTTCTAAATAGAAAACATATTTATTTGGTACTTTATCTGTTACAGAAAATTTGAATACGGAACCAAAATATAGTTCTGTTATTTCATATTCACAAACATTTGTGTATGGATTCATACTGGATGTTGAGATAATGGTATAATACCCATTGAAATCTCCCTCAAAGGTATGAGAACAAAGAGTTTATTGTCTAGCAGAGACGTTAAGACTCAAGTGCGCGCGAACAGGCGCGGATGTTATTAGTCTATCAATAGCTTTGGCATCAGTCACACAAGGAATTCAATGGACGAAGACGAAGACGACTATCAAAACATGTTTATGGAACGCCGACACGTGGTAAACACTAATGCGTTCACGACCGCTAAATATTGTGTTACGAAAACACTGTCGATTGTTAGAAATCGTACTGGGCGTTTTCTAGGTAAAATATAACTGTTTTATAGGCTCGGGAATTAAAAAAAAATACATAATTCTGGTAAATCTTGTCAAGAAGTATAGATTAGTTTACGTTTTAAATATATTGTACCCCTAATACACCTTTGAGATCGTACGATTCCTGGTAATTTCACTTCAAGCAAAACCAATTTAAATTCTTTAGCCCGTTTATGAAGAACAAAGACAAAATTACATGCCAGTAATATGTGCACTAGTCAAATATTCCATAAAGAAGCGAACTCTAAAATCATGAAATAAAAAAAATATATTATACCAATACAAATTGTATGTTAACATAGGACGAAGACTGGAAAATATGGGTTAATGTGCTTTCAACAAAGAAATTACGTATCTATAGTACCCAGTGTGTGTGTTAAGTCCTTTCAACTATCAAGGGCCACTTAAATGAATTGACATAAAGTAATAAGGGTCTTATTGTCCAATTTGTAATTTCACGCACGCGACCACGGCCCAGTGAAGAGGGTCTAATATGGTGCACAACATAACCCATGTAAAATATTTTTTCAAGCTTTATAAGGTTGTAATTTCTGTTTCATGTGACTTGTATTATCTATTCATTAAAATCTTCGAATAGATAAGTCATTCATATATCATCTTTTTATAACTAAACCAAATGTTCAAATGTAACAAAATTAATGAAAATTAATATAGTTGAATATATACGTATGTTCTAGTCTTATTGGCTCGAAGATACTAAAAAAGTAATTAGCGATAACAAATTAAGGTCAACGGGAAGAATAGTCTACAATATAATTCTTTGAATCGATGTTTATAAAAAATCAATTCTACCAGACAATCTATTCATACCAACGAAGTGCCGTTTTAGGAACGTTAAATCACTTTTCCAACTACATTATTGACAATACTCGCAAGCAATCAGACACCCCTTTATTGTCGATATGAGCGTGAATACTCGAGATGCTTAGAATGAACACTTTTTACCAGACTGCGAAAGAAGGAGGGTTATGTTTTTCGAGTGTATGTATGTATGTATGTTTGTATGTCTGTATATTTCTTTGGCACGCCCTACAGCCTAAACGGCTTGTCTTATTTCTATGTGAGTGGTATCAATAGATTCGTCTTAGTCGTGAGAGTGACACTGGGTACATCAAAATAAAAAATAAACAAAAATAAGGATTTTTGGCGGCAAAAAGTTAATATTATTTTTATATATTTGATACCACACTATTATAAAGTTTTTATAATAGTGTGGTATCAAAATAAATATTTTTTAACGGTGATTACGAATATATATAACTTATATGTTTTATTGAAGTTTGGAATAGGAAATGCTAATAAAGGTGCTTGAGAACTAAAAAGATGGGAATAAAAAAAATATTTAAGAAAAACAAAAAACCCGACTTCGTCTATATCTGCCATCTTTATTAAATAAATCTTAGTTGACAGTGCTCACAAACGCAGTCGGAGACATCTGCTCACTCCGAGATTTTGTTGTTCTACCTATATCACCAACTAAATTATGAGAAGTGAGCGTGTTATGCCTCCGACAGCGTTTGTGAACACTGTCAACTAAGATTATTCAAAACCAAAACAAAATATTCAAAATAAAATCTTGTTTCGATCTTTTCAGTTCTTCAATGAATTTAATAAAGATGGCAGATATAGACGAAGTCGGGTTTTTTGTTTTTCTTAAATATTTTTTTTTATACATTCAAGTTTAATTAAATTTAATTACCTAAGACGGAGTTTGTAACAAAAACATCTAACTATTACCTGGTGACTTTGTTCAAAGTATTTTAAGTACAAAAGTAATTTTTGTAATTTTTCCTGGCTGGACTTCAACTGTAAATATTTTTGCTTCTTTTATTTATAATATTGAAAACTTATTTTTCTAATACTGCTCTGGTAATACCCTTGGCCTTTCGTGATCTTTTTCCATTCACGTTTTATGAATTCACAATGGGATGCCATTAAAGATTGTTTTAAATAGTCCCGTCTCGCACGAACTCTATTTCAAAAAGAAAGGTAAGGTCACGGTCTCGCAGTTTATTATTAGATTTTATGGATGTGATTAGCATTTAAAGCTGACTTAGCTTTGTCTAACAAATGGCAATTCCTTATTCATAGTTCTTGAAATGAAATGAGACAATCAGATCACAGCGGATTGAGAAATGCCATACTTAAAATAATTGAGTTGTAAATGCACAACCGGAAATGTCAACGAACGAAACACAACGTTGAATAGCTAAAACATCTAGTATACTCTCTCACCGATACTGAATATCAGAATCTGTGTCTATTCATGGTCGCAACAACCGGTTCCTTAGCTGAAATAGATTCAAATAGAAGTGCTCCTGCTACAATAGTGCCAACGTGGTTACGGAAACCGAGCGAGGTCGCCGCGGCACTCCGCTGACTGCAGCTCAGTTGCACGTTTAATGCTATTGCGTTTCTAGGAAACACTAGTTAGACCTTGATGCACTGTGTTGGGCGAATTAAAAAGCAATTTCTTCCACGATTACCCTCGTTTCAGTTGTTTGCGTTGTGCGGGGTGACGTTGTGCTACTTCTTCATTGTGTTTACACTTTAATAAATATGAATAACAATTATGACACGCAAAGTTGTTTTAAATTATACGAGGTTTTATAGGAGATAATAACACTTTTGCTACTTGTGGATTGCCCCTTGCTGTCAATTTGCATTTAAGGTATATACTTTTTATAGGTCTAATGATGCTGCAATTTCTGCAAGTCTATATTTTATCGTGATGTAGAACTGTAAACGGACTTCGTTTATATATATAATATCGCAATTGCATTTTTTTATTCCCTAGACAGAGTGACCATCTCCTCTCATACTTTTTTTTAACCCTGCCAAGCATGTATACTACTTCAAGTGGTAATAAAATGAATTTGTATTTGAAGAATAGCTTTCTTCCAACTGACTGCAGGTAAACCGTGGGTCCACAACGGCGAAGGGATTAACTTTTTTGACTCCATTCACCAAATCTTTTCACGCATACAATGCCCGGGCCACGTCACTTTTTTCTATTTCGAATGCGTTGTCATTATGGCAAATTAAAGTTTAGTTACTAAACCCAATAGTTTGATTTGGGCAGAACATAAGCCAGAAGACCATTCCGGCGGTATATCCATCATAATCCTCATCTTTAGACGAAGATTGGAGAATTGATATAACTCTTGTTATATCCTTGCTTGATTTAGCAAAATGCATACTATCAACGCATGCTACATACATTACAGTGCAATTTGACCTGAGGCGTATCACCCGCTATCGCAGGCATCACACGCAGATGCAGCCACGTTCAACTGACGCCAATCTTTATAGTCAGCATGAAGGCAATCATGTGCATTGCAGTTGTTTTTAAAAGCTAAAGACTGAATGCGTAAATGTGCGTTGTGACTTGTGACTAACTTCAGGTCATATACATCAATTGTAGCACAGGGCAGCTGCGAAGGTTGAATATGATAAACAAAATTTCGCCAACACATTGTTAATAATACAATACAGGATGCCGACGCGTAAATTGTTTACTTTTGTTAGTCACGGTGCCTTCGGAATTAATGAGGCACGATACCTAAAGCCTATTGTTAGATGAGTCATGTACGAGACTTATAGCTTAAGATAAGAAACACCCACATTATGGCGAGTTCTATAGGACCAATAGTATAGGTCACCAAATGTCAATGAGAAACTATTCTAAGAACACATTGTTTTAGATTCTAGTCATAGCCTGTTTGTTCAGCATTGCGAATAAAAAGTATCTTTGGTTATTCTCAAGCTTCAACATTTATTATTGTTTATAAAACATTGTACAATAGCGTAATAACAATAAACATCTAATGTTGTTTGATGTTTCACAACATTATCATAGGCTCACGAACTTGTTAAATGTTTAGTCAATGTCTTCGAAATTGAACGCGGGAAAAATGTCCTGTCTATTTGGAAAGATAAGCGTGATTCAGTCTACACAGACATATTTATATATATATTTATGTCAAAATGATTGTGTGTAGTGTTTGAATTATTCACGATAGACTTAATATCATTACATCTTATGTATTCAATTAAATAATGTACATAGTGTGTCATGCTAAAGAATCAAAAGGATTATGTTATCTTCAAAACATATAAACAACTAGCTTTTGCCCGCGGCTCCGCCCGCGTGAATGAGTTTTCCCGGTATAAAAGTCCCGCTTTATATTTTCCCGGTATAAAAAGTATACATAATCTACCCGTAGCTTATATGACACGTTCGTAGATTTACCATAGCAGCGCCATCTATTGATTACTTACTCAACCCAGTCGAAAGGTATCGACATCTGTTATCATTACCATAGCAGCGCCATCTATTGATTACTTACTCAACCCACTCGAAAGGTATCGACATCTGTTAGAATCATTTGGAGTTAACAGATAATTGTGACTGTCAAATAATAACAGACAAATAATTAGCAATAAATTAAAATTGCGACTATAATTTGAGATTTAAACTATCCTATCTCTCAAGTTGGATCGAACTGCACATGGTGTGCGAATTTTATTATAATCGGTTAAGTGGTTTAGGAGTCCATTGAGGACAAACATTGTGACACGAGATTTATATATATTAAGAAGATGTATGGCTCGTGATTTTGCAAAATTTAGGTTATATTCAATTTGAGCGTTTGTTTACTCGCGACTTTAGCTAACTTCGTATTTTATAAAAGTGGTATTTTTGTACAGACAAGAACATTCGAAAACCCAGATTTCTTACTTATATGCGAATTAAAAACATTGCCCGCTGAGTAATGAATGAAATAAGTAAATGGCACCTTCTTGGGACTAAGACATAACGTAAAGCATCCTTAGAATGTGAGTGCATAACTTCGATTTAACTAAGCTCTTATATACTTCACCCATTCCATATAAAATAGCAATAAACATCGTAAAACATTAAATCACATACTATCTAAACTAAAACCTATTATGGAGGTTAGTTTCTGAAACTCTAAAGCAGTTACGGGCCATAAAAGATAACGTGGCCACGGGTGGATGTAAGCGGCGATAAACTCAAGTGGAAACTGAACGTTCAGATAGGTCCGTCGTAATTGACAAAACATGGCACATCTGATATCGAGGCGGTTTGATTAATATCAAAATAATGCACAAAATGTACATGACACGCTATTTGTTAATACAATTTGCTCATATTAGCTTCTTTTTTTATACTTTTAAGTTATCTATATCGAAATGTTTCGTGATATAAATTCGACGTGTTAAGTATTCATAAATATAGGTGGCATATTATTTATTGCAATGATAATAACTGTTACTCCGCAACATCAACAATTTATTTATTATTATTATGACGAATATTGTCAATTCTTTTGAGTTACCCTTGAGACATCGTCGACCTCGGCATTCACCTTTTATGAAATCATAACAAGGCCAATAATATCAAGGAATTACTAACAAAGGAAATATTCAAATTATATCTCATATAACATATACTTGGAAATCTAATAACATAATATTCCAATACAAACGCTGTAAAAAAACATATGTGCTTCCAAAACATCTCGTGTCCTAGATATACCTTTAACACGCATTAATTCGAGACCTTTGAACGTCTCAGCAAGTAATTGAAGTGTGTTGCAATGTTTATTTCAAATTCTTTTTTGTGTGAATATACCTTTACAAGGCCATGAATGCAATAAAGCTAGAACTTCAAAATTAACACGAACCCCGGTTACGAGCGTCTCACTGATGTCTGTGTATATTTGTGTGTGTGACCGTGAATCGGATGACATTGATACTGACGTAACGTGGTCAACGAAACTAGAAAAATAATGTAATTTATATTCATCGAACGACTACACTATAACAGCATAGATTAGTGAAAACTTAGCAAACTATTTTGGCCGTATTTCAAACCAACTTTTTAGTAACATGGCACTTGTGTATTGTGAGGCGACATAATGACACCTGAAAAAACTTTGACGAAAAGTTCTTGTCACTCATTATTCCCTTATTCCTTCACAAAAAAAATATAAAATCCATTATTTGTTCTTGGGCTGAAATCCTAATTGTTTGAAATATTCATGGATTGGATTATGAAAGAATGCCTACCGAAAAATCTACATGTAACAAAACATGGACGCGTCTAAAACTAAATAACAGTGTAAGTAATTAAAATGACTGAGGGCTTACAGTTAATTTACTAAGTGTATGCCACAATCAACATTCCAGTGGATAACTAAATACATAGTGTTGGGCGTAAAAAAATCTGTCGTGTGACAAGCTTGAAATAAGTCTATAAACTGTTTATGAACAATACATGTTAACAAAATCGAGTAGGTACATACAAGCATTTCAACAAAACTGCGGTAAAATCTATAAATATGTACCTATGATGAAACGAGATTGAAAATGATGAATTAAGTTTACACAAAGTCTGTTGCCACGAGAAAGTCAGAGGGCGACGTCACCAACCTGGTGTTTGTATGCCGTTATCAAAATCGAAGCAAATCAATTACATTTGGTCAATTTATCATTCATTGTTAAACGGTAAATACAGGCGAGGTTGTGAGCGATCACTAGGCAAAGAGACCTCGTTCAAAGCACACCTGTTGATTCCACGCAGGGAGGTGAAGCGTGATACAAATTAAAATAAAATGCTACCGTGTGTACTGGCGGATACGACGTCACCTACGTGGATGGATGATTCATGTAACAATTACCTGACCACCTATATTGACCATATCCTGTCATCGACGAAGCGGGCGGCGCGACCGAATTCAACGTTCTACTTTTTCACGGCACAAGAATTCTTACGATACGAAGTATGCGGGACACATCAACTTCAATGATAACACATAAACATCACTTACATCAATCCGGCGCGGCGGAGAGTAAACGTGGTTCAAACACGAAAACAAAGTTAATAAAACCAAGCGTAAGGGCTACGGGGTGAGCACACGCAAATGCTGTCGTGGTAGACAGAATGTGAGTTTAAGCGTTTACATCGCAGCGGGTCGACACTGTCCGTGCCGCG
Source organism: Sphinx pinastri (assembly GCA_947568825.1). NCBI lineage: Eukaryota > Metazoa > Arthropoda > Insecta > Lepidoptera > Sphingidae > Sphinx > Sphinx pinastri. The sequence goes on from OX387617.1 coordinate 4,392,017, forward strand.
GTCGTGCAAAGACTGGCGGCTCCGCGCGCCACTGCCGCACACCGCCGCTGTCCGCCGACGTCACGCCGCCGCGGCGGGGGCGTTGGCGTCACTTGCCAGACGTACTCACTAATAGTGGTGGGCCCATTCAAATACAGAATCGAGTTCTTACTAAAGTTTTAAGAATCGATTCTGAAATATTTTACTTCTATTAGTCAATAAGGTGTTCTTTAGATTAGCGAAATAGAAAGCTTTGTCTGAATTTGTTGACTGCTTCGAGTTGCTTGAAATCTTGCCAATTTACGTACTTCACCTGTACGTGCTGGGGAAACTGTAATTATTTTTTACTAAAAATAACCACGGTACCGTATATTGAATAAAATAAGCCAAGCGACGGACTCGATTGTTCTCGTTTTGTCTCATCCCTTTGGAACAGACATCAGCGCGGCTCGGCGCGGCACGAACAGCGGCGTGTTGCCGCCCACACCGCATACAGCCGAACATCGCGAAGTTTCAAAACTTTTCACCGTTATTGTGGTGCACCGAGAAACAAACCATTTCCATAGGTTTCATTATCCAACGCTCGTACACTTACACATCGTGTTTTATGTGTTTTACACACGACTCGAGACTAAACACAACATTAGCCGAGACGATAAAACGCAAGATGAATGCGGGCTTATGTTCAAAATATAAATATTTTCACAAGAAACAAGAGCTATCGACACAATATGATGATACCGATGCAGACAATCTCATTGCCAAATCGTTTAAACACAATGGCTAATTGAAAGAAAATGAGACAGCGCTGAAATGCTGCGTTGAGTTGAGAAAGTATTGTAAATCAGGATGATTATGATTCCTCCAGCGTGTGCTTACAGCCGAGAAGATTCGATCGCAGACGTGAGCCGGTCACATTCTAATAATAGAAAAACTCTAAAGTCCCGCGAACGATACTCAACAGACATCTTCTTTTCTCAGTGGAATGCATTTATGATATAAATTAAATATTTAGATCACAGATTTACGAAACTGGTCGAGCAAATAGATGTAGCAATCGCAATGGCACAAGATTTATTTATACACATAATTAAAAAGGTACAGTTAGTAGAACTCTTTTAAATACCTTAAGATCAACGTGATTTGTACATAAATCTGTCACAAACATTATTGTATTGACGCGCGTTAGATAGACTGTATAATAATGGACGCATGGACAACGTTTTCCGCATGATATGCATGTAAATGCGTTAATAGTGACGCACATTGACGCCTATTCTACTATGGCCAACGTTACAGTACCTTTTTACGATTCATCTAACCACATTACATAGAGTTTGTAGATGGAACATGAAGAAATGAATAAAAAACAAGAAGCTTATTTCTAAGACCATCGCAAAGTTATTTCCCTCAGCCGCCTGAGAATGTATCCAGTTAAATGGGATAAGACGCCTACTTATCAAATAAGGAGCGGCCCACAATTTTGCCGGGATGTTTTTCACACCACATCAGCGTCTACATCCCTCGGTGCAACTGGGCGGCTATATATAGATCCACCCACATCGGGCGGTCGTTTTATAGTCCGTTGGTGTTTATGGGGGTAAATTGAGCAAAAAAATTGCCGTATAATCTTTAGGAAATTGTTCGCTTGTAGCTAGATGTAAGTAATTACTTATAGAATTATATGAGACATGTTTGACGATATCAACCTGTTAAAACTACAAGAACTGATGATTTTACAAGTTAGGAATAGGTTACGTTCTAAACCATTAACCAATTTAGTAGAAGTACGTACTTATGGTTCGTAATCAGATACACATCTCTCTTTACATTGATAAAAAAATACATCTTAGAAATTGATTAATATATTTTAAATTGAATTCGATACCAGCCCTCATATATTACTTTCGTACATAGGCTATAGTGATGCTTCAAATAGAAAACAACCAGTGAAAAGAAGCTAATTTATGCAGGAGTCGGCAATGACAATGAATATTTTCTAGAGCGTGTTCATAGTTCACCTTATATCCCGTATTAAGGTTACAAAACCTAAATCCTAATGCTGAGTGTCTTTTAGCCTTTACGTGTCACTGAAAAGGTAAGCTTAGAGCAGAATAATCAGGCAACATTATTATATGAAAGAGGATATTAGATTAATGCCAATTTGTACATAATTAACTGTCGATCGCTGGATGTATGGGCCACAAATCCTATCGAATAGTATTAAATGAGCTGGGCTTATATGGGCTTTAAATTAATAGGATTTCAGAACGATATTAAAGTGTGCACATGATTACATTTTTTGTGACCGTAATCTAGAAATCCTAAAACTAAAAAGTTTACGAAAAAATTCTATATAGCAGTTCCAATTACAAAATCAGTCCATCATTTAAGGAATATATTTCTTGTTGGAACCGTTCAAGTGATTTAGATTGCCAATTATAGTACATAGTTTACCGAATAAATATTGTTCTTTATCAATTCCCAGAAGTAATAACAATAATACATGGGAGGTTCAAGTTGTCTTATGACGCGAAACGGCGAACGTAGTCCCACTTCTAACTCTAAATGGCCACACGAAATAGAAAGGGATAAAAAGTCGGTTTTAATGGTAGAAACTAGGAAGTCTCAATGTCTGGATAATAGTGGGTGGGACCTAGCACTCGATTGCAACAGAAACAGTAGGCGACAAAGTTAGTATCGATTCAACCCACGCTTCCATTGCAGCTGGAATACACCATGTGGGAGTAAGGTTATTGAGAACTTATTATCTGTAAGGTTGGTTACATGTACGATATTTGCAAACTAACCTATTTACAATCGCAGATTTAAACATCTCCCGTGTGGAGTTGCTGGTCTCCCATCGGGCGCGTCTCCCTGGGTGGCGGATAGGGGAACGCCCCCCAAATTCGGGGGGTACCGGAAACGGCGTGGACCAAAACCAGCAAAGGGGGTTCTTCCACGTTCTCTCTGTTTAGCAGAAGGCACAGTGGAGGAACACAGACGGGTTCCGTGTGCATTCACACTGCCGCGGAACAGGCTTGGGTTGAATTCTTCTCCCGGGCCACCGCCGGTCTCGGAACCTCAGGGAACACTGTGGTCATGTTTCGCAGTGTCTCCTGGGGCTGAGGGTCTTGGCTTAACCGCCCGGACTGCGAGGGAGAAAACCTCTATAAAAGTTACCCCGAATCTCAAGCGGCGGCGCACCGCGAGGGGATGCATGGCCGATGGGCAGTTCGGTCTCTAGTGCGACCCCCGCCGGAGTACCGGCCGACACTCTTGGTGGGTTACCTGTAGGCTTACCCAGGTACAGGGGGCTCTGCCTGGGTGGACTCTTTCTTCCCCCATACTCGTGGGACCAATAATGGTATTAAAAAACAAATTAAATTTAATGAAGGAGAGGGCATCTGTCCCGGGGGACGACTCAGTACCCGGGCAGATAAATGATGCTGGGCGCAAGTCCACAAAGGGGCCAGGCGAAATGATAGCATCCACCCCGGTGGTATCCGAACCAGGGCCGAGCGGCATTTGTTTACGGTCGAAGCGGGGACGTCCAGTTCGCTCGACTAAAATAGTTTCGAGCGACAGCGACTCCGAGCCGGCGGTAAAGGTGGTCGCCGCTTCTGCACCGCCATCAGATGCAGAAGAAGACGAGATGATGGAGTCGGCGGAAGCGCCAGTTGACCAGTTAGACTGGCGCCTGCGACTGGCGGAGGTAGTTCGGGGCGTATCCCAAAGGTCCCGGAATTTAAAAGGGACGGAGCAGCGGAAGCTGAACTTGGCGGCCAAGGAATTGGTGGAGAGAGCCGACGAAACAACTTCCGCTGAGGTGGCCCGCCTAGTGGCAGAAAAAGCTGCAATGGCTCAGCGTATTACAGCCCTTGAGGCTTCCCTTGCGGCCCAAGGAAAAATCCTGGAGGAGGTGTTAGCGGCTGTCCGTTCGCCGGGAGAGTCGCAGTTGGCGATTGAGGCAGGAGCCGCCTCTGATAAAAGTGATCGCCAAGATCAGTTTGAGCGCCGTCTCATCTCTATGATGGACGCGCGCTTTGAGGCGATCAATATGAGGCTGCCTCCAGAGCCAACAGCTCGTCCTCCTCTGGCCGCCGATAGGGCTAGAGCTAAGGAGGCCGGTCGTCTGTTGCCCGCTGACGAGCCTTTAGCAGTACTTACTGCCGTTGCTGGGCCATCGCGTGATCCACCCGCAAAGGGTAAGGGAAAAGGGAAGGGCAAGGGGGCCGCCCGGACTACCCCTGATATCGTACCGGTGGCCATACCCGCCGTCAAACTCCTCCCCCAACAACACAAGGGGAGGTACAGGAAGAACGCGCGTGCTACCCAGGCTCAACTCCAGATGGAGCCTCGTCTGCTGCCCCCGGCCCCAGCGTCTATGGACGAAGGGTGGACGGTGGTGGCAAAAAGAGGGAAGAGAAATACCCAGCCCGTGTCGAGTGCAGCTGTGCCAACTACACAGAGCCAGGTACAGCAGCAAAATCGGCGAAGTCGGAGGCCTGAGCCAAAACTTCGCCTTCCCCGTAGGGCAGCTGTCGCCCTGACGGTGATGCCTGCTGCCTTGGGCCGTGGCGTAACATACGCTACGGTCTTAAAAGAAATTCAGCGGAAGGTGAATTTGGCCGGTCTCGACATTGCTGAGACTCGAGCGAGGCTGATGGCCACGGGGGGGTACCTCTACGAGGTGCCTGGCCCTGACTCGGAAGCGAGGGCCAACTCCCTCGCTGAAAAAATGAGGGAGGTGTTCCGCGGAACGGAGCTGGCGGAAGACGTTCGCGTCTCTCGTCCGTTCAAGACCGCGGACCTGCGAATATCCGAGTTGGACCCGTCTGCCGACCCGAAAATGGTCGCAGTGGCCCTCGCAAGTGCTGGGGAATGCACAGCGGAAAATATTAAGGTCGGGGAGATCCGCCCCGACCGTTCCGGCCTTGGCGCAATCTGGGTGCGATGCCCAGCCAAGGCAGCGGAAAAAATTGTTAGGGCCCGGCGCGTTCTTATCGGCTGGGTGGCGGCACAGGTCCGGCTCCTTGAGCCCCGGCCTATGCGGTGCTTCCGCTGCCTCCACAAGGGGCATGTGCGGATGCGCTGCACGGAAGAATGTGACCGTAGCAGGATCTGCTACCGCTGCGGTCAAGAGGGCCATAAGGCCAAGGAGTGCTCTGCAGACCCGCACTGTGCAATCTGCGCAGCTGAGGGCAAACCTGCGGGGCACCACGTGGGCGCCAAGGCATGTGTCGCCTCCTCGCGCCCCCGTCGCGTTAATCGCGGAGGGGGCGGCGGGGTTGTGACCCAGCCGGACCCGTCCCGCCGAGAGACCGCCATGGAAGTCGCCCATTAATATGGCGCAACGATTCCTCCAGGCGAATATTAACCACTGCGCCAGAGCACAGGACTTACTAGTTCAGAGCCTGGCACAGTGGTCGATTCAAGTGGCTGTGGTCTCTGAGCCGTACTACGTCCCTCCCAGGGATGACTGGGCAGGGGACTTGGATGGTTCGGTGGCCGTCATCACCCGGGGCGCTGCCGGCTCCCCGCCTTTCGAAAAAGTAGCGAAGGGCTCGGGATGCGTGGCGGTTCTGTTAGGAGGGGTCTGGATTGTGGGAGTATATTTCTCTCCTAACAGACCTCTGGCCGAGTTTGAGCATTTCCTCACTCGGCTAGGGGCCCTGGTGGTGCAAGGCAGTCAGCCTCGCCCCGTTTTCGTCGCCGGTGACTTCAACGCCAAGTCTTTGGCTTGGGGCTCGTCGGCGACGAACGCACGTGGCGTGGCCCTGGAGGAATGGGCGATCGCGTCCAGGTTGGCCGTCGTGAATCGCGGGTCGGTGGAAACATGTGTGCGGCACAATGGCGGCTCGGTGGTGGACATTACGTTCGCCACCCCAGCACTTGCCCACCGTGTCCGGGACTGGAGGGTTCTGGTGGGCGAGGAGACGTTGTCGGATCACCGATACATTCGGTTCGATGTCTCCTCGATTCCCTCTCCTCGGTCTCGTGGTGGTTTAATCGCCCCGCGATCGGACGGCCCGCGTTGGGCGCTAAAGCGCCTTGACGTCGAGGCCCTGAGGGAGGCTGCTCTGGCCCAGGCGTGGCTACCCGTGCCGGCCGGGCCAGTACGGGTCGAAGAGGAGGCGGAGTGGTTCGGGGCGACGATGTCGCGTGTCTGTGACGCGGCCATGCCCCGAGTCCGACGCCTTCCCGAGAAACGCCAGGTGTTCTGGTGGTCGGCGGAGCTCTCGCAGCTGCGTGCATCGTGCGTAGCTGCCCTCCGTCGAGTTGGCAGGCACCGTCGTCGCCGGATTCGTTTACCCGGTGACGAGGACCAGGAGCGGCTTCTTCACGGCCTCTACAAAGAGGCCAAGAGAGCGCTGCACGTGGCTATATTGAGGGCAAAGTCTGCGGCACAAAAAGAGGCCCGGAGCACTCTCGATAACGACCCGTGGGGGCGCCCATACCGTCTAGCGATGAAGAAATACCGCCCATGGGCGCCTCCGCTGACGCAGAGTCTCCGGTACGAGCTGGTGGAAGAGGTTGTCGCTACTTTGTTCCCCGCCACTGAGGATGTCACTCCTCCACCGATGGCGTCACGATCGTCACCGCCATCGTCGCAGAGTTCGGCAGGGGATATTTCGGAGGTTTCGCCCGCAGAATTTAGGGCGGTAGTGCTTCGGTTGCGGAGTAAAAACTCGGCTCCGGGTCTTGACGGCATACCCGGTCGTGCGTGGGTTTTAGCCGTCAAGCACCTGGGTACGAGGCTCCGCGGCCTGTTCTCCGCGTGCATTGAGCAGGGCCTCTTTCCATCTCGGTGGAAAACTGGGAAATTGGTCCTGCTCAAAAAGGAGGGTCGACCCGCAGAGTCGCCATCGGCCTACCGGCCTATCGTGCTGCTCGACGAGGTCTGCAAACTTTTCGAGCGGATTATTCACGCTCGCCTCGTCGAGCATCTCGAGAAGGTCGGGCCGGATTTGGCAGACTGCCAATACGGTTTCCGGCATGGCCGATCTACGATCCATGCGATTTTGCGGGTCAAGGCACAAGCGGAGGACGCAATCGCCCGGGGTGAGGTGGTCGTGGCGGTGTCTCTTGACATCGCCAACGCGTTTAATACCCTACCTTGGGCGTGCATACATGAAGCACTGCGGTACCACGAGGTGCCACCATATCTTCAGCGTCTGGTGCAATCGTACCTATCTGATAGGTATATTGTGTATCCGGGCGCTGATGGGTGGCACCGAAGAGCAATGGCCTGTGGTGTTCCACAGGGCTCAGTACTGGGCCCACTCTTGTGGAACATCGGCTACAACTGGGTGCTCCGTGGTGCCAACCCCCAAGGCGTCGCTGTTGTCTGCTATGCGGACGACACACTGGTGACAGCGACGGCTAGGACCTTCCAAGAGGCTGCTCTGCTCGCCTCCTCTGGTACCGAGCAGATGGTGGGCAGAATTCGGCGACTGGGCCTGAAAGTGGCCCTTAACAAAACCGAGGCCCTTTATTTTCACGGGCCTCGTAAGAGGCCACCTTCGGAGACCCATATAGTAGTGGAGGGGGTGCGGATTCCCATCGGCTCCACAATGAAATATCTGGGGTTGGTGTTGCACAGCCGGTGGGACTTCCGTGCCCACTTTGAGATGTTGTCGCCGAAATTACTGCGGGCAGCAGGCGCGCTTGGACGCCTGCTGCCAAACTTGGAAGGTCCCGGTATCCCATGCCGAAGTTTATACGCTGGAGTTGTGCGGTCCATGGCCTTATACGGTTGTCCCGTTTGGGCTGAGTCCCTGAATGCTCGTTGCGCCGCTCTACTGCGTAAGCCGCAGCGTTTAGTGGCGCAGCGACTTATTAGGGGCTACCGCACGATCTCCCATGAGGCGGCCTGCGTCTTGGCCGGTATTCTACCATGGGAATTGGATGCCAAATACCTCTCGTCAGTATTTTTCTGGCGTGAGGAGGCGTCCCGTCTCGGGCGAAGACTGGCTCCTAGGGAGGTCAAGGCCCAATTGGCCTCCATCCGCAGCGCCGCCGTGGAGGAGTGGCATACCAGGCTGGAGAGCCCGAGTGCGGGCTTGAGGACTGTCGCGGCAGTGCGACCTGTCTTCTCAAGCTGGCTTGACAGGCGCCACGGTGCGCAGACATTCCGTCTGACACAGATGCTGACGGGCCACGGATGTTTTGGCTCGTTTCTGTGTCGGATCGGAAAGGAGGAGTCCGCCGTGTGCCACCATTGTGGCAACGGCCGCGAGGACACAGTCCATCACACTCTCGAGGAGTGCCCAGCCTGGGACCTACAACGCAGCGCTCTTAGAGCAGTCGTCGGAGGAGACCTCTCGCTGCCGGCCGTGGTGTCCGCCATGGTCGGTGGCTGGAGGTCATGGCGAGCGATGAACTCCTTCTGCGAGTGCGTCATCTCGCGGAAGGAGAGCGCCGAGCGGGATCGTGAGCAGAACGATCCCGCCCGTAGCCAGAGGAGAAGACGGAGGCGCCGGGTGGACGACTGACCGGTGCCTCATGCCCTGTGGTCCGGGGGCATCTAGAGAATTTCGCCACGGCATCCCCTGCCTGTCGTAAGAGGCGACTAAATGGGGCTTAGAGAAAGTCGCGGGGTGAGCAGTGAGGGGCTGTTCATTCCAATTCAAGTGACTTCGAGGTGGACGACAATGCGGGTGGTCGGTCTCCCACTGTCGTAGACGCTATAAGCGTCCGTTAGAGTTTGGGGGCATCTGAGTCCTCTTGTATAGAGAAGGGCCGCAATGCGGCAGCGCGCAAGGGCGGTCCCGTGCAGATATCTTAGCGCAACAAGATACCCCGGGGCCGTCCTGTATGCGCTGAAGAAGGCCACCGCGGGTTTTGGTTGGTATGCCGGTGTAGGGTGTACATAGGGCTAGGGACTCGGTCCAATGCTCGCTTGGATGATGCTATACTCCCAAGTGTCGACATTGAACTGTAAGACCGGTGAAACCAACATAACCGTTCCACTGACCCCCCAGTGGTGGTAGCGATAACGCGTTTTTTCCCCGCGAAGAAAAAAAAAAAAAAAAAAGATTTAAACATCTACGTATAAATTCTTCACGTTTATAATTTGTGTAAATGTAGACAAGAATCTTGCAAGTATTTTGCTTGAGTCATCAACTGACTAGACTAGCCCTAAAGTAGTATCTTCAAACAGTAGTAAAATTACCTCATGTCCACGTATATGGTGTGCATACTCTACAATTTTTACATACCTATTCAACAAACAAATCACTTCTCAAGCACGTGTGGGGTTGAGTAAAGCAAAAACAGAACATATGAAGCAATCAGAAGGTAGAATGTACTGTATAATAAGCATATAACCCTGGTAATTTTGTGAATGAACTGGCAATGTTATCTTCATAAATGGAAGGCGCGAATAAGGTAATGGCTGTCTCAGCATTACCCCTGGCTTGTGCCAAACACGACAATTTACTATTACCATAATGTTCGTGTTACATAATTTTGGTCTAAATTATAGGCAAAACGGAGTATCTACCTTTGAAGTTACTTATAATATTAAGCTAACAGTCACTTATACTCGGAAAAGCGACTAAGATCTTTGATCATACAAACTTTTTATGTACTCGCCATTTATCTAGTTACTGTTAGTTAGTTTGCTTTATGAATATTTTATGTCATCGTAAACATCCCTGTCTCATGTATGTAGGTTATTTTTATTTTCGAGACCACCACGGCGTTCGTCAAGGACAGCAGAAAGATCAATAGAACGCTCAGTTTCCTAAATTCCGGAACACGAGTTATCCGAGGACGAAAATTCTTCTTGTTTCATCCTTGACTTATTGAAATTTATTTAGATGGAAAACAGAGCCTTCGTAATTAACAGTAAACATTCAGAGTCCATCAAGGCACTTGGTTTGTGTGAAGAGCTACTAACAGAGCCTTGTTCGCGATATAAATAAGTTCGCGTGAAGGACGGTACGGTGCGCCGCCTTTTTTCTAATCGACACATCGTACCTTTTTCCAGTCGATAGACTTGGCATACTTAGCAAGTCACTGTGCTATTAAATAAATCTCGAATAGATTTATCAAAACTAGAAATGGTCAACATCAGATTTTTTATATACCGTTATAATGAAACATAAATACCTACTTTCAGTTTGTTGACCAATGCTTTGCATACTTTCTGAAAACAACCAAGTGTGCTGCATATTGGTCTTTAATTTTAAAATGCGTAAAAACTGCGCAAATACAAAATGAAAGTACGTCATGAACGACGAAAAGATATTTGCACAAACAAAAAATTGTGTCACCACATTAAAAATAAATGTTGTTTATACATAGACATTGCGTTCAAGAGCCAATATTTTTCTTTAAGAGATTATTTTATAACAATCACTGAGCAATGATTACTGAACTAGCCCCTAAAACTCTTTCTTTATTGCAGTGTTTAAAAAAAGATAACGCTACCTTCAGTATAATGATACTGAACGCATGCTCACGCCTTTTATCCCCGAAGGGGTAGGCAGAGGCGCAACTAGTGCACCCACTTTTCGCCAAGCGTATTCCGTCCCATGGTGTGATAGGGGGCGAGCCTATCGCCATATCGGGCACAAATTCCAGACTCCGGGCTGATACTGAATAGAAAAATCCAATATCACTTTGCCCGACCCGGGGATCGAACCCGAGACCTCAGCCTTGCAGTCGTACCGTAATACAACTACGCCACCGAGGCAGTCTAATGATACTGAAGGTAGTGTTAAATGATGTCAATGGACAGGCTTATAGAACACAAGTACACGCTTAGCTCTAAATCTTAGCTAACCAGTCAATTACTGAAACCACAACGGCTGTACAAATCCGATATTAAATTGTACGTATCACCGTCGAGCAGCCTGGAACGTGCCCTACACCCGCCCCAATCCACGTGACGGCGACACGTGGCTAGGGCAACGTGCGTTGAACAATCTTACTTTATTGTGGACTCGCCACCGATACTCCCACGAGAAACGTGCCTTATTTAACTGCATATCGAAATAATCGCGAGCTATTTTGATATAACATGTTGGAAAAACAAGATGGACGTTGGGTCCGCCAAAAAAATGCGTTACATTTTTTGCCAGTTTAAATGATTCAGTTTTGAATAGCATTTAGTTTCGCATGGGAGTGTATGGTTTAAAAGGGTTGTCTTTACCAGTGTCCACGTATGGGTTCTTTTATACAAATAAAAGTTATTGTAAAAATAATTATGATTAAGTTTCATAAAAATACGAATTTTATTTTCTATATTTAAAATTGTAACTACATGCTTGTTACCAAATTTTTCATGAATTAGAGTGTAGAATTAAAAGGTTTCCAATGTAATTTATATCAGTTTGTGCCTATAAATTATAGTATGTGCCTTAGCATTAACAAATTGAAATTATATTATCGGTACACATTGACGGTTGGAAATATTTTAATCACCATCGACGTAATCATTAACATATTTGTCGATAAGATACTTTTTCTGTTACGGTTTCCTTTATCGATACTTATCATAGCTAATTTGGGGGATTTGTCAAATCAAAATTATCAAGGTATTTTAATGTCCGGCGCCATATCGTACATCATAACCTACTTAATACTGTAAAATACCGCTTCGCTTGCAATGTAAAGCATCAAATTAAGGGGCCAAATTGCATCTGCCTCTTATTGTAACAGTGAGAAGGTCAGTAACATCGTGTTAACATTCTCAGCTGCATGGCAACAAATATAAATAAGCCCAGACGAAACATGAAGCCGGGCTGTAATAAAATTGTGATTTCTAGAATCACCGACCCACGAACTTGATAACGTTACGAACACACGCTTCAGATAAAATAATCTAGATAGTAAATGCTTTATTTCAAATTTCCTATGTAGATACTATGGAATTGCCTGCGACGGTAACGGTAAACACTATTCTTTGTATTAATACTGTTCAAATGAGTGATGCAAGTCGTCCCGCCATCTGGCCAGAGGGCGTCCCACGCTACGTTTGCCAAGACGCGGTCTCCACTCGAGAACATGGTTACTCCAGCGGTTATCTGTTCTGCGACATATGTGGCCAGCCCATTGCCACTTCAACCTACTAACTCTCACAAGAGGACCGGCGGCGACTGAATGCATAAAGCAGCAGACCAGGCTCTGTCACCAGGCGGCACCGCGCAGGGGCGGTTGCGGACGACAACTTAGACATTAGTCGGAGGAAGCCCGCAGCCGTCCCTAATGCGCCGAAGATGGCCACCGCGGAGTTTTGGTTGGTATGCCGTGCGTTGTACATAGGTTAGGGACTCGGCCCGGCGGTCGCCCGATGGTTACATCTCTCCGGGCGGCTCAACGCCGGGTCGTAAGGCACGGTGAACCCAACATAACCGCTCAGTCGCCCCCCTTGAAGGCTGGGCGGTAGTAATAAGACACTTTCTCCGCGAAAAAAAAAAAAAAAAAAAGACCAGGCTCTGTGGCGTATCTTGGGAGAGGCCTATGTCCAGCAGTGGACTGCAACGGGCTGATGATGATGAAATGAGTGATAGAAACTACAACCACATGCATATTGTTTTATAGTCACAAATCTTCCGTGAGCACTCAAGTGTTTGCAATTGAACCGTAATCATAGTTCAGGCGTAATCTAATAACGGCATCCCATTACGGGGTATCGGTTAATATCTCAGCGCGAACAGGCGACATTAGCCGTCATCAATACGCTGACCACATTAACAAGGCTATGTCAATAATATTACCTGCGACCTAAGATAGCAGGTTCTAATAGTTACGACTTATAAGGTCGGTAGGTACAAGATGATTATAAGAGGAATCAGTTGCCATAAACAAAAAAAAAAGATGTTTATTATTCTCCTTATTTAAACCTTAATCATCTTTGTTTCAGCATAAGGCTGATTTATCACTTTCTTCCTTATTTAAATAATATAATGAACAGCAATTATTTCAAACACTCACCTAAAATTTCGTAAGGACCTTTGTGTCCAATATAAATTAACGTAAACAGTAGGCATCCCAATGATATAACCTTATAACAATGCGTCCAAGGACTAAACAGAGTAGAAACTCGAAAGAGTTTATTGCCTGTTCTTCTCTGGAGGAAACTGCTTTCCGAAGACAAAATTTGCAGAACTTAAATACTGTTAAAACAACAACCGCAACGACATAGATGGAATTCAATACAGTATCTTAACTTTACGTAAAAACCACTACTCAATATAAGAAGCCACAGATTATGTTTTCACTTTAAAAACGAACAGAAGAATGCACAGTATTTTATAATTCTGATTTTAAATGTCAAACCTGGCTAACGAAGACTTGGAGGAACAAATGAAGTTACATACCTTTAAACATTGACCAGGGGTTGGACTTTTTGAATCAGAATTGCATACATACATTCATAACGCTTTGTTCGACTGAACACAGCCGCTAAATGTGTGCTGCACATAGTGTGCACGTGCAGTTCTTTGTTTGTTGGTGGAAAGTGAACGTTGCATGTACTCCTTAAACAGAATGGGGGGGATAGCCGCCGCAATCAACTTTCACAATACAGGCAGGCTACAAATAGGGCTGATAAGTAATATAGCCTCTGAGTTGAAGCCAACAAAGTAAAATACTAAATTATATTTATAAACAGGCGCACAAATTCTGTATCTTTAATATTTAAAGTGGGGTGATCAACGATTGTAAAATGATCATAACATATGCAATGCTACTTGATAATAAATGGATTCTTTATTTGTTCGAGACTTGAGAATTATATGTTATTTAGTGCAATGTTCAACATTAAACGAAAATGTTACTTAACCAAGTAAAGATAAAAGATTCGTAACTAGTTGTCACATTATTTCGAATAATATGTAAAATAGACTATGGCCTATGCTATCAAAAAATAAAGCGAAAAGACAAAACTCTAGAAGCAACTAAAGTTTGCGTGGAAGTTGTTTACTACTAAGATCAACAAGGAAGGTGTAGCAGCCCTCTATTTTTTCGAGTTAAAACCGGTAATAATAAACCCACAGCGTCGATCACACAAAACCGACACCTTTAACAATCGAAGTTTAATCAAAGACTAACCCTGGAAACTGTTGTATGGATAACTTACCTCATCAATTAATTATTCGAACTTTCTCTTTGGTCGTCAGTCCTTGCATCCAAGATTTTGAAAGTCAAGCTGAGGCTTTCAAGGGAGATTTAACTCATTCACTGTTTAACACAGCGAGCCGAACTGTCGAGTACCTCGAGATGTTTATTTGTATAATAAAATGAAAAAGGTGTCTTGCTTGCGCATAAGCAGGTTCAAGGGTTTTATTCGCAGTTTGTTGACTATAAGGACAGAATATTAGATTCTGGTGTTTAGATTCTTTACATTCAATATCTTGCGAAAAATAGAATAAAACAACCGTAATGATGCCTCCAATTCTTCATAGTGATCAATTACTGGATTTATTTCGTCGTTTTATTTTCTTAGTCATCTTTTGTGTTGTTTTCAACAGCACGGCGTTTTTGCGTAAATCATTGTCGACTGTAAACTCCGTAAATGTTTTGTTCGCGTATAAAACTTGGTACCGGTTACGGCTAACCACGGAATTGACGTGACTGACATTTCGCAACTCTGGTACTAAACGATCCGAAGGCCATGCTTCAGCAACAAAGTTGTAAAGTTGGTACATCAATTTACGATGTACAGGACAATTCATTGTTAGTTTATTTTAGACTCCCTATAATGATAGTAGGTAGTAAATAAGTAACAAAGATCATTTTGTTTAAGAGTGTAATAATTCAAAACCGTATACTCAGGCATCGCATGCATGCTCACGCCTTTTATCCCCGAAGGGGTAGGCAGAGGCGCAACTAGTGCACCCACTTTTCGCCAAGCGTATTCCGTCCCATGATGTGATAGGGGGCGAGCCTATCGCCATATCGGGCACAAATTCCAGACTCCGGGCTGATACTGAATAGAAAAATCCAATATCACTTTGCCCGACCCGGGGATCGAACCCGAGACCTTAGCCTTGCAGTCGTACCGTAATACAACTACGCCACCGAGGCAGTACTCAGGCATCCCCTTTTATTTTTCTTAGAAATTCTCCAACAGGATCACACGTTATTAGTTAGTTTACAAACAATTTATACACTAGACGCCCCGTAGACATTTTTCATTCATATTTCGCTATAGACGTATCAGAGCAGAATTCCAGGAATCCGTACGCTCCAGTCTCTCGTTGCCAAAGCAACGCGCCAGCCGTTGACCGTTGCACTCCTCCTTTGGACCGTATTGCAATGGAAAACAGGTCGCGACCCACTTCCACGGATCAATACTCGGTCATCGACTTCGCCGCGCCTATGTCCCCTCATCCCCCCCGTGGGTTCCAACAGGATTACCACTTGGAATGCTTCCTTCAGGTTATCCTTGTGTTAATGTACGGAATATGATTTATAGTGAAAACTGAAACGTATATATTGACGTAGTTTATTGAACTACATCGAATGTTTGTTGTTCTGTGTTTATTTTTTATTTTATATATTTTTGTTCTTTTTATACATGTTAAAACTAGTTTTGTCGATAACACGAACATTGCAGCTCGACCGGGGTGATACCAGTGTCAAAGAAAGCTTGATGTAGAGTCTTGGATATGTTTAATCACAGTAAATTATTGTTCTATTCAATTGCGAATAAATAGATTCATTAATATACATCTCGGGTAAATAATAAATCTATAATAATGCAACCTCACACGCAAGTAAACGTGATTGATAGCTGTCATGCGCGGGCGCATGTCCCTCATGCGACGCGAACTTCGAGTCTGATAAACCGTGTTTAAGATGAGGTTTGATTGAGGTCATGATATTATAGGAGAAAATTTTCGCAGACCTTCAATGTGAAAGTAGATAGTTCTTGGTGAAGTCTAGCGACTGGTGCATAGGTAATAACGGGTGGAAGATACCAGCCGTAGCTAAATTTAATCCATTAAAGTTTAAATATCTTCAATTAAATACCATTTAACTGTTCGTTTAATGTCGTCCTTCAATAGTAGCTATGATTACGCTGTAAATAACTTGATAAATAGAAATTTCATTAACAGAAGTTCAGTTACAAAACGATGACTCATTTAGCGTTAACCTGGTGAAGGGCTTAGAATTTTGAAGGGAGTTATAAGGAATATGATTTCTGATTAAGGTTATTGATTACTGTCATTTTATGGCAGTTAAAATTGGTGTATTGATAAGCTCTGCACAAGAGTGTAGTGACTAGTGAGGCAAACGCTACTAACGTGGCGCCTCAAACATCTTTCTTATCTACGTGAAGAAATCATTTACATAAAAGTTAACTCGCGTTGAGCCGTTACAATCTTGTAACTAAAGTGTAAATCGCACATTTTGGTGATACTTTGGAAATACAAATGACGTGTCAAACATGCAGAAAAAACCATACATGACACCAGCTTACAATGGTCTATAACATTTTTTTTCACTGCTAATATCATATGCTTACACCCATTAAAATTCTTGATAAATCATTGCCAAGATCAATCTAAAGTTGTCAACAATTGCCCATTACAACTGCCAACGTTGTATTTCACACAATGAATTGATTTAAATACATTTCAAGGCTACTAGTTACGTATACATTTATGCATGTATTGTATAGTTTATCACCGAGCAAGATAATAACATTCTTGAAATGTATATTACATCAATTTAGATTGTCACATTTCACTTAACTTGTTAACGATAATTGTCGAGGGGAAATATTAAAATGAATTCTACCTCATTATGTGATAACGCAGCTTAGAGACAACTTGCTAACCTTTATTTAGAAGTGTAGATTTAGGCTATACTAGACTTCTGCTCGCGGCTCCGCCCGCGTGGAAGTTTTTCCGGGATAAAAGTAGCCTTAATAGCACTCAGGAGTAATGTCCTATCCGCAGCTTCCTATTAGTGAAAGAATTTTCAAAATCGGTCCAGTAGCTTTTTTAGATAATCCGACAAACGTTTTGAAAGACGGTGTCGAATCGTCGAATTTGTCGGACTACAGGGTACTGCCTCCGACCCCCTGTAGTCCGAAACTGATGAATATGTTTGTCATAGGCTTGTCGGATTGTAGGGGGGCCCGGGTTACCGTGGGTTTACTGTATAGAAAAAACATGTAAAAACGAAAGCGATAAGCGCTATCGAAGATATCTAGCAGGATAGCCTTTTATCTTGAATATTTACTGAGAATAATAATCTACAAAAAAAAATCTTGCATCCCTAGAATGTGGCATAACAAATGCGACACGAAGGTCTGTATCGTGATTGTGATTGGTCGAAAATCAACGATGTTTTTTACCGCGTTCTAAGGTAGGCATAAAACAATAGAATCAATTTAATATATTATGAGGAATATACTCAATATCATGAAATGTATCTACAATCTGGAATCGTAATAATGGCACAAGTAAAGTCACATGTAAAAGCCACTGCGACTAAGATGAGGCGAGGCTGCAGTGACGTCACAGCTATGACGTCTACTGCGCATGACGTCACGCCCAATGGGCCACAGACAGGTTAAATTTAGCGTCTCGCATGTAGACGAGAGCCAGTCAATAGTCTAGGTTTAGTCTAATTTGCCTTATTCCTCAACAATCTAAGCTTACTGGATGTATAACCTATTTTTGAGTTGTCCTCTAAAATTGATATCACAGGACAATTTGATACCTTAAAAAACATTTGTGATATTACAGAAATCCTTGTTAATAATATAAATGTTGAAATACCTGGTTAAGCCCTTCTTTCACATAACAAGGCAACAACAACAGACGAACACATTTTTTATATAAATTATTGACCTGAAAGTGACAGACATTTTGTTATCCCGGAAAATTTACGTTTTCTGTGTGACTTTTATACCTTTTATTATTCCGCTAAAAGACGCAAGCGAAACTCGTAAAATCATTTTAAACATCTAACAACTTATACGCCACAAATATGTTTATCGTAAAATAATCACATCAGTCACGAACATTCCAAATACGACGAGGGCCGATCGGTAGTCTATAGTCACCTTGGACTCATAGAAACGAGACATGTCGATGTTAAATCCATAAACAGTATCGGAATGTGTGCGGAGCGGGCAACACAGGCGCCTGGCGGGTCGCCCCGGCCATGGCGGGAACCGGCGCGACCTGGCTTACTGACCCCGCTTCGTAGGTAGAGCGCCAGTCTCTGTGACACGCTTACCTGTACAGTGCACTGTATATCACTGTAGGGCTGTCTTCGTATAACTTTCGGGGCATTTAGGTATATGCGTCGTATGTGATGCGATTCAAATGTTTAATTGATAATTATTGATTTGAAAATATCTCACCCGGTCATTTTTTTTTCTCGGGGAAAAACGCGTTATCGCTACCACCACTGGGGGGGAGTGGAACGGCTATGTTGGTTTCACACAGTCTTACGGTCCAATGTCGACACTCGGGAGTATAGCATCATCCGAATCTCACCCGGTCTTGCTACGTATACCACAACCCTTGACCAACTGTTCTTCCAATGATATATTAAGTGGATAGTTTTACTTTGTGTCCTATTTTGTTAAAGCGGATGCTTGAAATAGCAGTGACATATCTTAATGATTTGGGACATGACGTAGCTTAAAATTGGTGTTCGTGGTGATTTGATGTGATATTTTTATATAAACGATAATGTATTATGTATATTGATGTGTAAAGATCACTTCTTCCTAAAAAGTTTTTAGGGATTTTTACATCGTTTTATCTTATCGTAAGCGGATTAATGAAGCATTTCAGATAGGATATCTTTTTATGTTAAAGAAGAGGTTAGAAACTCTGCAACCCAAATAACATGTTTCCTGCTTTTCGTAATGATTATTATAATCATTTTCCGATTTTATAATTTTATTCGGAACGCTAATATTAGGAAATGGGTAGCATGCATTTTAAAAAGTACAATTCCCTAACATTCTTGTTTAAAAAAATATTTGTGTTGGGCACCCGAAGTGAACTTATGATGCACATCATACAAAGTAATGATTCAAGAATAATATTTTAGTGTTCTGTGCTCCATGAAAATTATATTGATTACAGGAACTGCGATCGAGGAATATTAATGTGCACGAATGTTGCAACAAATATTAGCGTTATTTTTGGTAACACACAAACATTTTCGAATCACCAAAACATTCGACCGTTCCATCGACCTAGATCTAGCTACTTTACAACCAGCCTCTACTTCGTAGCTTATATGGCGCGTACTAAGACTAGATCTCGAAGATATCACGCCGTGTTGCTAGGCAGTTGCAGTAATAACTCAAAGGTGATCGTGATTGGCATAAATCTCTACCGAGAACACGTAAACCGGACCGGTTACCAGGTGGTGTTGTTAAACCCATAAATGTATTAGATACGCCCTCGCAGGTATAATTTATGTCGATTTTTTTTTATATTTATGTGTGAAAACAAAGTGATTCGTGAAGTAAATCAATGAATATAAGAAATTTAGACTGAGTTAATTCTATATCGTTATATTTTTTAAGACACCGTCAAAACTTTCTCGATATTTTTGTTTTTAAATGAGTCCTAGAGGAAATCTGTTTATTCAATTCTTAATAAGGATTTCGAAGACATGTGAAGTTTATCGCCGTGCATTATATCAGCACAAAAAACGAAAGTGTTATTAATCCCTCAATCGTAGAAGCGTAATGTTACTTCTGGAACATGCATATCATTATCTTAAGTACAAGAACATCCAACAAGACCGAAAGGTGCAACATAAACTTGCATAAAATCTCAGCTAGAATAATTTACATTCTCAAGTCTAGGTAATAATTTATAAATTACGGCCGAGCCCTGCCTACTCCCGTTACTTACGAGGAAGTAGAATGATTTACCGCAATCTGGCGAAGCCGCATCCCCCTCGACCGAGTCAGTGCACCGAGAAACGGTACTAATACCATTATAGCCCACTTAAATATTAAAGCAGGTAGACGAGGCTTAAATGCAGATCAGAGGAGGAACGGGGTCTTGGGACGAAGTAAAAAGGTCGAGTATTTTTGGGACACAACTGCAAGGATTTTTTATGCCTTTACACAGGATTTTGTGATACTGGGAAGCAACTAATGTTTCCAATAATGTTATTTCTTTGCACTATGTGAAGGAAACATCCTTTTTTTCAAAACACAATGATTAGGACCACCTTAATGAATTTATAAAGCCACGACATAATTTTAGCGTGACGTTCTTTTGCGATAGGGCCAAAAATGGACAAATCCTCATTGTAGAACTGAAATAAATAGGCAACCTTGTTAATGTTCCAACCTAAAAATATTGAAAAGCTAGCGAAGAAAGCATCCTTTAAACTTGTTGCGGATCATCTCAGAAAGACGCAATTGAGCAATTTTAAGATCATCGGTTTGAATATGCATACAAAGTACTCATAGAATCCTATGAACCAGCATTTTCGTGCGCAATTTCCTCATAAGACCCAATTCCCTTAATCATGTCACGACGCAATTTCACCACCACGCGATATAATACAGGCATAGAGCACAATACAAGTATCATCAGTCATGCGTAGTGTTCGCGTGCCGCATCGACTGAGTGCGTCGCCCTACCACAGAGTACTTTATAATATACTGAAATAGAGATATCTCTCCGGCCTTTTTA
The DNA here is from genome assembly GCA_947568825.1 of Sphinx pinastri. Lineage (NCBI taxonomy): Eukaryota > Metazoa > Arthropoda > Insecta > Lepidoptera > Sphingidae > Sphinx > Sphinx pinastri. The sequence goes on from OX387617.1 coordinate 4,412,650, forward strand.
TTGGTAACAAATTTACAGCGCCATCTGTACTCGTTTTATAGACCTATTATATCACACTACATAATTATATAATATATAGGTAGTTACTATAGTATCAATGTATAAAAATCCGATTATTCAAATTTGAATTTAGGGCAAATGTAAATAAAACGAAAGAAGTGAATTAAAACATTTATTTGACAAGAACTAGATACATTCACATAATATTATAGATTTGGGCCATAAATATTGAACTAAAAAGATGAAGATAGATTTAAAAGTATAATATAATAATAAATTGAATATAAACACTACATCGACATAATCAGAGTCCTATCTCACAAATAAATCAACAGAAAAAAGAAAAAGAGTCACTGTCTCGCCACAACACTTCGAGTCTATATCTCACTACACAGAACACTCATACGAAGCAATTATCACAGCAACCGGAAAAGAAAATCTCAACGCAACGGATTATTATAATAATAATATAGAAGTGGCAATTTCCAACAAAACGAGAATTCTGATAAACAGCAAATTCGTTTTGAGTTTTTACTTTGGACCGGGTTAACCAGAATGACATTCTTAATGTTGCCAGGATAGTTAAAAAAAATCTTACGTTTAGCTTCTACAGTAAACTTAAAACTCGCGATTTTTATTACATTGCAACCGATTTGGCTCATATTTGACTATAAAATTATATAAATCAAAATTAATTAGCATACCTATAAAGTGCCATTATAATCGATCGATTTTATTATTTACCAATTTAGTTTTCATGCAAAATAAATCTACCAAAGAGCAGAAATTCAAATTACGGTCGTGAAAATTATCTGGCTATTTTAAAGAGACCATCAAGGCACCCAAAATACTGTTGTAAGCATGTATATCTCATTTAGCATATTTACACTTGCGATAACATAACCGTAGCGACATCTCTAAACGTTTTATGGAAAAAGTAAATTATAAGGCTGCTAAATAGAAAGTAATCAAGATTAGGTATACGTTCCATTGCACTCCCGTACAACTAAAATTAGTACAATAATCTGTCTGAAGTTACCGTCACCAATGTACTAAGATTGAATAGCCTGGCCCTACGCCCTCCGGATTCGAAGCCCCGTGCGGGGAGACTGGAGCAACGACCTTAGCCCTTACTCAATAATATCAAGTTTTACACCAGAATAGCAACTCACTGCGGGATGTATTCAAGGCGACATGGGGTTTGGTCCACCTATTAATTGTCAGATATCTAATGTTCAGCTTTTATAGTGTTTAAAAAGAATGACTACTATTAAACCAGTTATTCAGTTCAGTGCCTTCCAAATAAGACTTTTATCAAAGAGACACCGTGATCAAAATCGCCATGTTGCCTTAAATTTTTTCAATCCGATCTCCGATTGGTTTCTAGGAAAACTTCGAACAGTTGATTGAACTAAATGCCCATTTATATCAGTCTCATAAACAAGATACAAGCCAACGGTAAAAATAGAAAAAGACAGCTAAAATTGGCAGCAGAGAGAAACGGCTGTCTTAAATGAAATCTCTCTAAGACGATTATATTAAAGCCCTCCACGAAATGATTTCCTGGATCCGACCTCAGGCCCGTCTCCCCAGCCGGGCGCCTAATGGGTGTGCCATTTAAAAACTTCGAGGTGGAGTGCCGCTTTCCGGAAATTCCTCGTGCATTTGAGGATTTTTATGGGGGTACACGAATTAATCGCATAAGTATGACTTTGTCGACAAAAATATCCGAACGTAAACATGGTTTTACGGTCTTATGATTTGCCCCTCGCATTGTTTCGCTTGTGTGTATCGATCGTTGTTTTTGGGACACGGGTACGGCATACAGAATTGTGAGCAGACAGGAAAACGGAGAATCCCTGGCACATAGCGTTAGCATATTTTTATGGTCCCTAAGGATATGGTAAAAATATCGAATCCAATGCACATGTACATTGAAAAGATGATAATTTTTAAAGATATATAAGTCAATGAATTATAATTTATATACAATATGGCAACCATTTTGGCGAATATAGGCGGGAGAAATTAACAATATCTAAATATAGTCTAGCATTTATTTAGCTTTTTGCGAGGCGAACTGAGAGGTGGAATGTAGGTACATAAAATAGAATGCCTCGTCAAATAGCCTTACACTACTATAGATACTGTATGATGTCACCCAAAACATAATCGCATAAAGTGGAATTAATCTTTTAGAATAGAAAATGGATAGATAAGAGGCAGTCGTGTACGTTCGGATGGGTTCGTGCGTTGTCGGCGTAACGGGCCATCGCTTGCGCAGGGTCAACACACGCTGGCCAAGGTCGGGTCGACGCCCCATCCAGGGAGTCCCGACGGTACAAAGGGATGCAACACGATACGCCTCGGCCCGATTCTGTTGAGAACAGCCTTACCCAACCCGTCGCCGCTTTGAGCCAACCGGGGCTCGAGTCACGTACGCCACAGACGTGTGCGCAGTGCGTCCGGATCGTCGACTCTCATAAGCCTTTTGTTTTATAAACTCAAAACTTGAAATGCGTATTCATATCGTAATACCACGGTGCTTATTGAAAATTCACGTTTGGAGTTCATCAATGCTTTACGGAATACCATAGCAAAAACTTAAACCCTAATTCTATAGTCTGTTCAAGACTAGATAAATAAAATTGGCTTAATAGACACCGAGTTCGAGCCCGGATACAATACATAAGGTCACGCATAAGGGAGGCCGAGAACATTCAAGGGCAACCTTGGAATGAGCTGTCCTGCAGTGGACAAGTTATAATAGCTAGATTACATATCAAATACATTTATACGATGTAGCAAACATCTCATTGCATAGACAAAACAAAATGGGTATTTTCAAATCGACATTTCTGCATAATGGCGTTTAAACTGAAAAGAGACTGTGATCTTACATGAACATTTCTCGACCGGCAGATCCTGGCAGTAAACATTGAGAAACATTGTTAGGACGATTAGCGTTGGCTTTACACGTGCATGAAACATTATTGAAAATTGGAAACAATGAGTCAACTGTGACTTGTGTTTCACAACTTAGCGATAAAACGTCGCATTATGCAATATTGACGCACTAGCCATTTCGTGAATATTGAAATAATCTACACGATTTGGTTGAATTAAGTTCATGAAAGCAGCGTCAACTAACGAGATAATTTTAAAATGTCATTACTATTTGAATGTAGTCACCCACATAAGTAGCTGAACAAATTGATAACTTCAAATCGCCTATACGTCTTTGTGTTCTTCTAAATATACTTTTTTCTTTGGAAAATAAAAGTAAAACCGACCTGCTATACTTCACACAAAGAAAAAAATGTTTCAATTAAACTGAACATGTATAGGTAATTAGAAGTTTTAAATTTGTTCAGCTACTTATGTGGCTGACTGTACATATACAGTCTGAAATATACAGTGGTTTTCTAGATAAATAAATCCTGGGACGACGCGACGTTTGGTTTGGCAGATTACATTATGTTCATATGAATAACCAATATAATACAAAAATAATATATAATTAAAAATATATAAAATAATCAAAAATAAATTATTAACCCTCTTAAGTCTATGCTCCTAATGTGAGTGTGACTTGTGTATTCCGTCAGCTTATACATTTATGTGACGAAAAACCGTTTATCAGCAACCGGTGAAATTAGCCCTTAGACTGTTTATTTAAAAGGATAAACTTCCACTTCACATAACATACAAAGAAATGCCATTTGAAATAAAAACTTTTATCTTTAAAACAAAACTAGTTACAATTTGTAGTTCCTGTTTGTGATAAAATGTCACTAGTTCTTGAAGTAACAAATGAAGGTTGCACAATTAATACTTGCCACTTGCATATCAGAAAAAAAGCTTAATTTAAATTTAGCTTTTGGCTATAAAAATAGTTCCAGACATTTTTACTATAGCAACATAAACCCAAAATTATATTTTAAATTAGAATGTCAAAGTACTTATTTAACCGTTAATTTACTTAAATATGAAAATCGTATATGTTCAGTAAAATAATGGTAGAAAAGGTAAAGTAAAACAAAGTGGCAACAAAAACAAACAGCAACCAATTGTTTTTGTAGCAAATGTATAGAATTAAAAACAAAAGTTAATGTTGTAAAACAATCATTACTGGGGGGCCAGTGTAAGCATGGTGCAATAATAGTAAATATTATGAGATATAGAGAAGCTTTTAATGCTTTGATACACATTCAGATAAGAGTTTCAGATCTAATTGATTCACATCATGACTCACTGGATGATGAAATATCTAAAGTATTTCACCATGATTAGGAAACAAAGGGAACAGACAGATTATCTTTAAAATTTAGAAAGTTACATTGAAAAGCTAAGTCATACACTTTCTGGCAGAGTGTTCTCGCCCGATGTACTCTCTGCCAAGATGGGAGATATTGGAACTGTTCCCAATACACACTGGAAGTAGCAAAACTACATGAGGTAAAGCTAGGAGACATGATTTTTTTTTTTTTGTGTCGGCGACCCTGCAGTCAACACCGGGGGAAACCTGCGAATGGGATACTGGAGTCCCCCGGCTTGACGACTGCAGGGGCCTGGGAAGGAAGTGGAATAGGATGATGGAAGGAAAGGTGGGGAAGGGAGAAAGGTTCTCAGGATGGGCGGAAAGGGAAAGGGTGCCAGGAAATGTTCGCGGGCCCTTTTAGGCCTCAATGTGTTATGCAACCAAGAGGTATACACACTGACTGTGTGCCTCGGCCCGCGACTAATGTTCCCCCGCGCATGGGCGTGCATTGGGTGTGAAGACCCAAAGCACAAGAATTGCCTCGGGGGGAGGAGACATGATTAGGTTCAGTAGGGCAACAAAGAGGTTTGTAAGATCAGAAGGGGGCATACTGCAGGAGCACTAGTAAAACCAGAGCTCTAGGGTGGAAGCTGTCACGAATAGCCAAAGTAAGGCAAGCGATGCTGTATCCAATTGGGGGACGCCGCCTGGGGGTGGGAAAGTATGTGGGCAGACTGGGCCTGACAGCTTGTGCATTTTTCAATGGACAAGCTGAGTGCGGCTCCCCTGTTCGATCCTGCCGCATTGATCAATCAAGATCAAAGTGACAGGGCCCTCAGTGGAGGGCGGTGCTGGGCAGATATCGGCAACCTGAAAGGTGCACACCTGGAAGGGAGCCACAATACCTCCAAGGTCTAGTTGAGCCACTGTCGAAATGCCCTATGGTGAATGCGGCCCCTGGGCATGATACCGGCGAAGTGGGCCGACTTAAAGTGAAAGTGGCAGCGCCACCCAAACTGGGACTAAGGGTGTCCTATATATGTGTATAGTCCCAACAAGGCGAACTGATCACCTGCCTGTGCATACGTCCCCAAAAAACATACATACAAGTCAAATAAATGAAAACTAAAAAGGAAATCCTTTAGGAATTTACTTATTCTCATTTCTATAGGTCGGCATTTTGTTTTAATTTCTGATGTAATACAGTTTAATTCTAATTTAATACACATCAAAGGCTAGAAGTATAAAGTATCAAAATGTTTATGTTTTCAAATGCAAATATAATATTTATAGTATGTTTTTAAATATCAAACAATGATGAATCGAAACCAGGTGTTGCAACTATAATAGCCTTTAACCATTGCATTTAAAACAATGGGAGTTATAAGGAAAACAAATGAGTACTAATTTAGTTTATCCTTTGATATAACATCATAATATACATCTATATAATATATTTTTGTTCCATACATGTATGTTGTTGTTTTAAGTATAAATGCATTTAAGGTTCATTGCCTTAATGTACATTTTATTAAATGTTCAGGTAGTGCTTTGTGGTTATGACCTACTTCCTACAAGAGTCGTACTTTATGTACCCACTGCACAACATGTATTATTTTGCCTGTCCATTTTATTTGAATTACACAATACTATTAATAGTTTTGCTACTTGGGACTTATTCCACATTGTGAACTTTTTGCCTGCTGCAGCATTTCCGTAACTTTATTACAACCCAAGTACTGTAATAATACTTGATGAAGATAATTACAACTGGTTAAGAAGCAGCATTCCGTGCAAGTTGCAATCACTTTGCATAGGTTATAAAGTTTTGCATTTATAAAAACTTCGTAAGTACTTTGCTGCAATATTTTTCAAATAGTTCTTGTATAGTATAGTTTATGTAAGTATGTGAACAGTTTTAACCATTCCAAAGTTTATTTAAAATTACCGACATAGATACTAAAATTGTTAAATGCAAGTCTACATGACTCACACCTTCTCGATACATCTTCCTATCGAACAATTTGTTTTTTACGAGTTCTGACGCACACAATGAAGATTCCACGCGACATGAAAGTATACGGCGGACAATGGGCGTGACGGTTGTCGCATATAACCAACTAGATACTATTAAACAAACACTGGGTACGTCTGCATTAGTTTAAAATTAGAGGAAAATGTGCTCTGAATAACATTTAGTGGAACGCTTGGTTACGATCGTGCGGAGTGTATGACCTTCGCCGTATGAGGACACAAATGCGGCTATAAATGTATCGACGTAATAAATAAAGCATCACTTACCTTCACAGCCATACACATTGAATAGAAATTGAACGGTTGCAGCCGTGACCAGCTTAGGAAATTCACCGCACACGCCGAAAACGTGTGCACCGCACAAAAAAAATATTCAACTGAATGGTTGGGGCTGCCAACTGCCAAGTGGTAATTTACAATTCTTCACATCAGTGCTTTCAAAATTTAATTCTACTAAATCTATGTTTAAATTACAAACAACGAAAAAATCTAATAAATCAATCATAATTATATATCGCATGATTACAATAATCGAGTTTATGCTGCTTTATATGACGAATTATGAATATTATAGTATCCGATCTATCAGAACTTATGCTAGATAAGCAAATTTCATACCTACTAGCCAGTTAGACTTCAATTCATACAGTACTTTAGTTTGAATAATATTCCATTAGTCTTACATACATTTGAAATTCAAGATGAGATTACTGGTGGTAGGTCTCTCATAAGTAAGAGGCCGTCTGGGTGGGTACCACCGCAATGTCTATTTCTACCGCCAAGCAACAGTGTGCATGCACTGTTGTGTTTCGGTTTGAAGGACATTGTAGCCAGTGTAACTACAGGACATAGTGAGACTTAACATCTTATGTCTCAGGATGACGAGCGCAGTGGTATGCCACACAGTACTTTGTAACTCAAGATGCTGGATGGTGTTGCTGCTGTTTATAGGTGGTCGTATCACTTACCATCAGGCGAACGGCATGCTTGTCTCATAATTCAACGCCATAAAAAAAAAAAAAGATACAATTGATCACCTTATCGTATAGTTTTTGTACCTAATTACACAATCTGGCAACCCTAAGAATGCGTATTGGCAACTTGCCAAATACAAAAATAAATCGTAGGCTGCCATAATTAAGGCGCTATGCCTAGTCAAAATAGGCTTAATTGAACAGTTTTTTAGCCAAATCAGTACATTTTAGAGCAGCCAAAAAAATATATGTTAATCTTGGTCATATTTATGAGGGAACCTCTGAATTCAAAACACGTTTTCGTTAAATTTTCTCGATAGAAAAAAATCATAAAGTTACCATTGTAACAAACACAACAAGCAGCGCCACCTTTATTGGTTTTATAGCCAAGTTTATCCCAAGCTACCAATAGATGGCGCCACAATAGAATTGCATCGCGCTATGGTTTACTCCACTGCGATAATATAAGAAGGCATCGATGTCATTTCATCAGTGAGATAACAGACACTAGACTGGAGACTCGGAGTAGTTTAGTTCACGGCTCTTCCACCTTAAAGCTTCAGCGTGCGCTTTCCTAACGGAGACACTCGCCGGACTTTACCTTGAAGTTGCCGTTTTTTGTTATAACCCAAAATATCGTGCTTCCGGATCAGCTTCCACTGCGTGGGACTGCTTTTGGGACGCGACTAATAACAAACTGTTCTTCTCATCAATAAAGTTGATTGTCGCTCACATCTGTGTTTTACCATCCCGTGACTTGACGTAACCTTCGGACTTCCGTTACAATCTGGCGCCCAACGTGGGGCAAATCAAAAACCCCAAGCCCAAGGTATTACGTCACACGATCGGGACGTGTGTCGTCAATCAACGTGAAAATTCCAAGTGGACCTTGGATACAGTACACAGAAACACAGCAAGAGGCTTATGATGAGCTTACACGACGTTTCACTACGGCTTCGATCCTGCAGCAAGCCGACGAAGCAAAGCCGTTTATCATTAAGACAGACGCAAGTGGCTACGCCTTAGAAGCTGTTCTAGTCTAGGGGGAGGGTGAAGACGAACACCCGGTGGAATATGCAAGTCGTCTCTTATCCTCTACGACAGAGATGACGCCCCCGGAAGAACAAATAAAAGAAAACAACTCTTATTCAGTTTCCTCGTCGGGACGCCTTCAGAAACTGAGGGGGAGACTGTAACAAACACAACAAGCAGCGCCACCTTTATTGGTTTTATAGCCAAGTTTATCCCAAGCTACCAATAGATGGCGCCACAATAGAATTGCATCGCGCTATGGTTTACTCCACTGCGATAATATAAGAAGGCATCGATGTCATTTCATCAGTGAGATAACAGACACTAGACTGGAGACTCGGAGTAGTTTAGTTCACGGCTCTTCCACCTTAAAGCTTCAGCGTGCGCTTTCCTAACGGAGACACTCGCCGGACTTTACCTTGAAGTTGCCGTTTTTTGTTATAACCCAAAATATCGTGCTTCCGGATCAGCTTCCACTGCGTGGGACTGCTTTTGGGACGCGACTAATAACAAACTGTTCTTCTCATCAATAAAGTTGATTGTCGCTCACATCTGTGTTTTACCATCCCGTGACTTGACGTAACCTTCGGACTTCCGTTACACCATTAATATTGAAATTGTAGCAATTATAACTCTATTATTTATAAACAAATCTTAATAAAATTAATAACAGTGGTGTATTTTATAATAATAAAGGGAACTATTGTTTTTATTTTTCGATTGAAGTACAATATTTGTAAAGATTCATAAATTATTAAATAACTCGAACGAGTTGAATCAAACAAAGCGTCATGGCGGCGTTCGTGAGCTTCTCTTTCATTATTTTCTACGCGGAGTGACAGTGACCGCTGAGGCGCGCTGCTTGATGGACCTATGTCATTTTGTTCCGCATGCCGCTGAGACATCATTTTCGTATTTCGCATTTCTATTTCTTGTTGAAAGCTGTTTATATTTTATATTGTTATTAGTTTTTTTCCTAGGTTAGGTTATTTTTGTTCGGTTGCGGTCCTAGGGATAAGTTGCGTAAATAAATATTTGGTTTTTCTAAATTGTGCTGTAAGATGACATTATAAAAATATGGGCAGCAAAAAAAATAAACGGCTGGCAATAAAGAGATCTTATTCTATGAAACAAAAACACTTGTTGGAAGTTGTAAAGTAAGTACCTACCTTGTTGTGTAAACCTAATTTAGTTTGTATAAATTATTTATAGATAGATAATTTTGACACTTAAGCTCATAGTTCAATTGGTCTAAAGGTCTTGTGCAACAGAATTGACTACGCATGAGTGATATACCCGAGTTCAAAACCTGCAACATATCTTTATACTTTTTGATGATTTTCTTATTTTTTTTTTTTTAAATAATTATTATTTTACTTTTGTAGATTTTTTTTATTTACGTAAATCTATTGTTTTTTATTTTTTGTTATACTAAAAAGAAACGGTTGGCGTGCAATCCAGATGAACCTTCGGATAAAACTTTTCATGAGTAAGCATATACATGGTGTTACGGAATATTATGGTAATTATTATTGAGAAAGAAGGTTTTACTACGGCTCCAACACTAAAATCGCGATACAAAATCGGCGTCTCTTTTTTTCACGAAGAAAGTGATCTACGATTACGGCGTCCTGGAATGTCCTGGCACTAGCTGTGACCAGTGTGTCATCGGCGTATCTGATAGATTCTAAAAAAGGCTTAGTTAAAAAAAAAGCTTTTTTTTATTGCCATTTGCAAATTACTCAAAATGACCAATTGTTGAAATTTCTCGTTTTCTCAAAAAAATCACATGTAATAAAAATGTATGATATAATCATGTATTTCAATTTAAAAACTTATTAGTTTAAATTTTAGATTACAAAAGAACTCTGAACACGAATACCCTGGGACATTACTTTCAATTGCAACAGCTGAAACTTCAGGAGCCAATCAAAAATCTAATTATGATGAGTAAGTATCAACAGATGGGCGAAGGTCGTCACACAATGGGAGCTGACGGATAGCCGCGATACTCCGCGATCGACTCTCCCAAAGAGGTGTCGAACTTCGCAACTTCCAGCCCAATTGTTCTGAATCAATAACACTTATTGTAGATAGCTGTCCAAATGGGCGTATATAGAGGGGGTGTGGGGGGTTAACCCAACGCAAAAACAAAATATAACTATATAATATAATATAACTGAGGAATATAACTTGCCACTTTGTTTAGCGTTTGTGGACTATGAGAAGGCTTTTGATTCGATCGAGACCTGGGCTGTGCTGCAGTCCCTCCAGCGGTGCCACATAGACTATCGGTACATTGAAGTGCTGAGATGCTTGTACAATAACGCCACCATGTCGGTCCGAGTACAAGACCAGAGCACGAAGGCTATTCCACTACACAGAGGCGTGAGACAGGGAGATGTTATTTCTCCGAAACTGTTCACTGCCGCGCTGGAAGATACCTTCAAGCTCTTGGATTGGAAAGGATTTGGCATCAACATTAATGGCGAGTACATGACTCACCTTCGATTTGCCGACGACATTGTTGTCTTGGCAGAATCGCTGGAGGACCTCAGCACTATGCTCAATGACCTCAACCGAGTTTCTCAACTGGTGGGCCTTAAAATAAACATGGACAAGACCAAAATCTTGTCTAATGTTCATGTTGCGCATATGCCAATTACTGTTGGGAGCTCAACTCTCGAAGTTGTCGACGAATATGTCTATCTAGGGCAAGTCGTCCAGTTAGGCAGGTCCAACTTTGAGAGAATGGTCAATCGTCGAATCCAGCTTGGCTGGGCAGCGTTCGGGAAACTAGGCAAGGTATTCTCGTCCAAAATACCGCAGTGCCTAAAGACAAAAGTCTTTAACCAATGTGTGTTACCAGTGATGACATACGGCTCTGAAACGTGACCTCTGACTATGGGCCGCCTAAGACGGCTCACGGTCACTCAGCGAGCTATGGAGAGGGCTATGCTAGGTGTTTCTCTACGCGATCGAATCAGAAATGAGGAGATACGCAGAAGAACGAAAGTCACTCACATAGCCCAGCGGATTAGCAAGCTGAAGTGGCAGTGGGCAGGGCACATAGTTCGAAGAACTGACGGCAGCTGGGACAAAAAAGTTCTCGAGTGGAGACCACGTACTGGCAAGCGCAGCGTCGGCCGTCCACCTGCAAGGTGGACAAACGACTTGATAAAGGTCGCAGGAACACGCTGGATGCAGGCCGCTTTTGACAGGTCCGTCTGGAAATCTTTGGGGGAGGCCTATGTTCAGCAGTGGACGTCATATGGCTGATGATGATGAAAATTTTGGTGACGGGGGGGGGGGGGGGGGGGGGGGGGGATTATATACGTGAAATTTTGGCACAAGAACCCGCGCTACGTCATTTACATTTTAGTATCCTCGAACCCCCCCTATGTGAAAGCTATAGCTACGCCCGTGGCTGTCCACCCACTTGTACGTCCGTGTATTGTATTCGTACACACCGCGTAATTGCCATGATTTGGAATTATTTTGTTGTTGTATGTTTATAATAAAACTAGTATCGCTCGCGGCTCCGCCCTCGTGAAAATGTTTTTCCGGGATAAAAATATTTTCCCGGGATAAAAAGTAGCCTATAGCACTCAGGAGTAATGTAGCTTCCTATTAGTGAAAGAATTTTCAAAATCGGTCCAGTAGTTCCTGAGATTAGCGCGTTCAAACAAACAAACACACTCTTCAGCTTTATATATTAGTATAGGTAAATAACACTTTTTTTTTAATTTATTACAGAGAAATCAATGACGATGTGCTATTTATTGAACCGTCAAACAAAGAAGATAATACATACCCAGTTCATGGTCGAAGAGTCGTTGATATAATGCATTTCATCCAGCAGCTGCAAACTATATCCGGCCATAGTTCTTTATTCCATTGTAATTTCTCACAAATGTCCCTTATAGGAATCATCATTAGTAGTCACAACAAGTGACGACAACAAAGAAAACGTTCCTTGTTGTAGTAGAAGCCTAAATTTTCAAGAATTGTGACAAGTAATTTTTCTTTCCTCAATTTATATACTTACTAGCGGCCTACCCTGGTAGCAAAGCATCATCACTACATAGTATAAAACAAACTCGCTTCTCGTCTGTCTGTCCCTATGTATGCTTAGATCTTTAAACTACGCAACGGATTCTGAAGCAGTTTTTTTTAATAAATAGATTGATTCAAGAGGAAGGTTTATATGTATAATACATGCATAATATCGTAGAAAATTATAAGTAACTTTTTTAAAAATGTCATTTGCTCGCGGTTTTACTCGCGAGAAACGATTTTCCGGGATAAAAGTACCGGTTTATATTTTTCCGGGACAAGAAGTAGCCTAGTTTATTCCCAGGACCTTAAATCATCTCTCCCCAAATTTCATCGAAATCGGTTCAGTGGATTGGCCGTGACGGCCCCACTCGCAAGAAAAAAAATCCGGGATATAATTCCCGGTTTAGGTTTTTCCTGGATAAAAGTAGCCTTTGTCTTCCTCTGGATCTCAAACTATCTCCATACTTCTTTTCTTGCGGTTCGAAATCGGTCTAGTAGTTTTTGAGTTTATTCGTTACAAACTTACAAAAATACAAATCTTTCCTCTTTATAATATTAGTATTGATTTAGATTTAGCTCAGTAGGTATGCATAAATACATCAGTATCCTTTCTGTTCATACATCTATCGATCACTTTTTTATTGGTCACTACAATGACCTCCTTTGGTAGTATGTATTAATACACTCTTTTGAAACACACTGTATATTATTTTTCTCCGGAATCAACCGTCAAGCTTGGTTGACATTTTTATTTTTTTGGTCTTTATTCTGAAGAAAAATATATCTATAGGAATTAGGAATAAAATGACTCGTTTTTATAAATTTTCACAATTATGACAATTTTCCGTTTTGAGAATAGGCTATTTCTAGAATTGAGCATTTTACATCTAAGCGAATTGTTACAAAATTTCTCGATAACCTTTTCTAGAAAATAAAAATATAAAAATAAATATAGGTAATTATCGGTATAATAAAATAAATAAGATAAATAAAAAAGTCTGTGAGACTCGATCCTAGTGGCTGTCGCACTAGCGCGATATGACGACGATCAGCAGCGCACTGCGCCAAACGTACATTAATTTAGGGATGCGAAATTATGTTTCTACACTAAAATGCCCGTCGCGCGTCTGTCAAATGCGCGCGGTGTACCTACAATAGACGGTCCCCCGCAATCTCCCACTTCATCTGCTTCACCCCCTCAAATACATGAAAGTCGTCTATTCACAGCGCCTTAAGTAAAAAATCTACCAAACTTTCTGCTAAGTTATTCTGAGAATATTTTATTTTAATTTAGTACATATTACGCAAAAAAATAATAATAAAAATTAAGATACTTGATACCCGCAGCGGTGTAAAACATAACTAGTAATGATTATCGATTAGGATTAGCACAAAGCAACGTGTAATTTCTGAAACAATTTAAGTACATTGTAAATTCTTATCATTTATATAATAAGCGGTTTTAATCATAGTTGTTTCGAAGGTATGTGAAGTCTGCCAACCCGCACTAGGCCAGCGTGGTGGACTAAGGCCTTAACCCTCTCAGTTGTAGAGGAGGCTCGTGCTCAGCAGTGGGCAGTTTATAATACAGGACTGGTATGGTATGGTAATCATAGTTGTAATACACTTGAGGTATAAAGTAAAAAGTTAAAATATTGGTGGTATGGTTGATCGGTTGAGCACTGTAATCTCCCGAAGTCAGATAAATTCCATTTCATTGCCAGATTTCAAATTAGGAAGCTACTTATCTTGAGCAAGATTTTTTTTGAATGAATGGTGTCACATACAAAACCAAGCAAAAAAGGTGACGCTTGACTAAATATAAATCCTACATCGATAAAACCAGGCATAAGAAAAAACACTACAAAGCTAAGTATGGTAAAAATGAAACCCTTACAATATTGAATGATTTATGTTTAATTCAATTAATTTTGGTTATAAAACAGAGTTACAGTCTGTAGATAAACTTTTATATTATATTTTAACAGCTCATTTATGAACTTGGCTGAACATGCTACATGAACATGCTGTCGTCGAAGCCTGGGGGCGGCAAGTGATCGGCGTCGGGAGGCGGTGGTCGCCTGCCGGGCACGGGCACGCCGGGTGGGCCGAACGGATCAAAGCGTGCGCCAGGCGGCACTGCACCTCTGCGAATTTAAATTCATCTTTTTTAATAAGTAATACAAAAAACACGGTATTTTTATAGCACATAGGAGTGATACAACAAAAAATAGACATAATCACTGAGTGATAAAACCCTCCTATTGAATAAAGATAAAAATAAAATATATTATTTGTTAAGCAAGAGCTTACAATTGACGAAAGATGCTGATGGATAGGGAGTAGTTTGGCAGATAATTGTAATACATACCTACATTGTGATTAATATACGTAATAAATATATATGTATATGTCGGGTATATCCTTTTTATTAATGTCTTTGAGGGTGTCTGAATATAAAAACCAATTGAGCTGTCAGACTAGTAGTGGGAGTGACAGGTGGGTGTATAAGAAGGGTGCCGAATCATATGAAGCAACTAGTTCAGTGCAGTTCGATACTAAGTAGTAACTATGGTGGTTTTCATATCGGTCAGTGCTTAGTTAAGCGGTTACTATGTTAATTCGGGTTTATGATTGAGATCATATTAAGATGGTTACTGAATAAGTCGAGTATAGTTAGTGATATTGGTTAAGTTATTGTCTCAATTACCAAAGTGTCTTAATAAGTAGAGTTAATAATGAATCCTGACGTGGTATTGTACTCTGTGAACACTTGATTACGCAATAATTGACCAATGATCAATAAATAGTGAGTTGAAGAGATAATTCATTTGTGACTTTTATTATGGAAGCCCACGTATAACTATCGGCCGCCGCTGCGCCGCGACATATATATATTGTATACCTTGGTAAACCTCCGGGCACTCCTAAGCCTGGGTTCTCGATATCTCTGCGAGGTCCGAACGGGTTGAAAATCATTCCGCCGCCTGCAGGAGCGAATGGGTCTAAATCTGAGCGCCCTATGTTACGCAGATTCGGTGGCAAACCCCTGTAAAGAAACAAACATTATTTGCTGTCCATCTCATCTATACTAATATTATAAGGCTGAAGAGTTTGTTTGTTTGTTTGTTTGAACATGCTAATCTCAGGAACTAATGGACCGATTTTGAAAATTCTTACTGTAATAGGAAGCTACATTACTCCTGATTGCTATAGGCAGCTTTTTATCCCGGAAAAACTTTTCCACGCGGGCGGAGCCGCGCGCAATGCTAGTTTTTTATAAAGTGATCTTATAAGGTTTCCTTTTGTGAAAAATTAACTGTCAGTGTACTAAATACAATGACATAAAATTCTTACCACAAATCATCAGTTTCAGGGTCCGCACTAGGCCTAGGCCTTGGTGGTACTCGCAATGGATCTTCCGGCGGCCGTCTGTCCTCAGCTGTAACACATAACAATACAATTGATATACCTTCTAATTTATATGTTCCTCACAACTGTGTAGAAGCTCTCTATTTAATTTGTTTTCTATACGGAATGTTTTTATGAATAGACTAGTATTGCTCGCGGCTCCGCCCGCGTGAAAAAGTTTTAAACATATATTCCCGGGAAAAATGTAGCCTATACCACTCAGGAGTAATGTAGCTTCCTAATGGTGAAAGAATTTTCAAAATTGGTTAAGTAGTTCCTGAGATTAGCATGTTCAACCAAACAATCAAACAAACTCTTCAGCTTTATAATATTAGAATAGATACAATTTTTAAAAGATAGAATAAAAACCAAAAATTCTTTTAGACCACACCTTTGGCAAGACTATGTACTGTGTAATAACAACATCTGACAACTCTCTAATCAAGGCTGCAACTTCAGTAACTAACTTGTGTGATAAAGTGTGTGTTGCTTAGATTAGGGAAAGTAATATTCATTGGTGTGTTGTAATGATAGTGACTATATAATAAATAAGAAAAAAATGTATTTTATTGTAAAAAAAAGCGTGGGGTGCTTTTTAAGATATTATCAAAATGATATATAATACTTCTACTAATATTATCTGTCAATAAAATATTTATAACTATTGTCACCATGCACCCCACGCTTTTTTTACAATAAAATACATTTCTTTCTTATTTGCACTATCCTTAATTCAAATTTATTTTCTATTTTTTAGTTGGATTTTCTACAAAGCGTGTTTTTTAGTTTTTTTAAACTATTATTTATTTTTAATTTTTTAGTTCTGTTCACTATTGTCCATTTAACAAACACGCCAACAGATGGCGCTCGTATAGCATAAAATATTCACATTTTCTTTCATAACTCAATAAAAATACGAAATATATATTTTTTGAAAATACAATTAAATTCTGTATATTTTTCTCAACATATTAGCATATGATAAAATGTCGTATGTTGCGCGTGTGGCGGAGTGTTGCGCGCTTCGGCCTCTGCATCGCGCAATCGTTTGGTAAACGTCTATAGCTTAAGTGGGTAAGTGAAGTTGAGTCGGAGAGTTACAAACATACATACAAACAAACATACAAGACGGCCCGCGTGCCGACGTAAGCAACGGATAGGATTAGGTTAAAAACCAATCTTCCCCATTAATCGCTGATGTCTCATCCTCTCCCAGTGACCGTCCTGAGCCGAGGTCCGTAACCCGTTAGTGGGTTGCCCTCAGCATGGTCACCTAAATTAAAGGGTTGCGAGTGCCAAAAGCGCTCACCCTAAAGTCCGGTGTGGCCAGAAAAGCCGACTCTCGTCAGGCTACTGGCCGTTAGGTCCGCGTTAAAAAAAAAAAAAAAAAAAAAACATACAAGTGAAGCTAATATAAAGCGTGTAAAAGTGCTCCTTTTATGATAGGTAATTTATTGCAAATTTTAAAAGACTATCATTTTTAAATTCACTGCTTGTTTGCTGATATCTATACTAATATTATAGAGAGGAAAGATTTGATTGTTTGTTTGTAATAGATAAACTCAAATACTACTGGACCGATGTTGAAAATTCTTTCCCTAATAGGAAGCTACATTAGTCCTGAGTGCTATTGGTTACTTTTTATTCCGGGAAAATATTTTTATCCTGGAAAAACATTTGCACGCATGCGGAGTCGCGAGCAGAAGTCTATGTCACATAAATACATAGGCTGACCAAAACAAAAGTCCCATTCTAATCTATCCTCCTAGATTTTATTTACGCTCTTAATGTTCCTACACAGTACTTACCAAGAATAGCACAAATTATGAGAGTCGGAAACAATATCACTGATCTTTTTACTGCACCCATACTATGAAAAATGTAACACTAATAAAGTATGTAACAAAGGAGTTATCAACATTTAATTGTTACAGACTGCAATTCGTTTAACAAATAAAGCAACTGCAGTGAACCACGCACAACTAATTAATGCACTAGATTGTTTTACCTTAAAATACTATTCTCAATATGATCTCATGCACACCATGAGTCATGCTCAGAAATGTTTTATATATCACCAGTTATAATATGAATAAGATATTATGATCTAGGGATCTTTTCTACTTTTTGATAACTGTAGACTGAAGGCTTCTTGTAAAGACAGGTGACAAGATTGAACCCTTAGTAGGTATCTTTTATTCTCATAAGCTATCAATGATTTCTTTAATTTAACTGTGCCTTATGCTTATCTTACTATATTCTTCAAACTAGCTTTTGCTCGCGGCTCCACCCACGTGAAAAAGTTTTTCCGGGATAAAAGTCCCGCTCTATATTTTCCCGGGATAAAAAGTAGCCCGTGTTCTTTCTAGGGTCTCAAACTATCTCCATACCTTTCATCGAAATCCGTTCAGTAGGTTCGGAGATGTGCAGTAACAAACAAACAGAGAACAGACAGACAGACAGAAAAGAATAAATAAAAACCGCTGATTTGTTTTTCATTACTTTTCTTTAGTCACCCCCCCTTCTTTATTATCACATTTTATTGTAGTATAGATGTTTATAAAAACCCAGTAATAAAATAAAAAATAATTTTGGGTATCTTATTATACACAATCACTTCTACTGGATGTAAAAACAGGTAAGTTTTTAGTTTATATTTTTAAAATGATTATTATGGATAGTCAACAGTGCAAATCTCATAATCAATTGCAGCTGTTAAAACTGATTGCATTTATTAGTGTCATTAAAATTTCATTACTTTTTGTTTCATAAATGATTTGTGTGTTATGAAATAACTAGGCGTTGCTCGCGGCTTCGCCGGCGTGAAATGTCTTTCCCGCTATAAAAGTCCTCGCCCGCTTATATATAGATATATACGTGGTTGCCCTATATACCCGGATGCCGGTGTCCGCCGCGGGCGTTGACGATTCAAAACAAAGTACGAAGCCAGCGCCATCTACTTAAATTCTACTTTAATCTACTTTTCTACTACCAAGCAGCAGTGTGCATGCACTGTTGTATTTCGGTTTGAAGGACATTGTAGCCAGTGTAACTACTGGGCATAATGAGACTTAACATCTTATGTCTCAGGATGACGAGCGCAGTGGAATGCCACACAGTACTGGATGACAAGCGCAGTGGAATGCCACATAGTACTTTGTAACTCAAGGTGCTGCATGGTGTTGCTACTGTTATTGGGTGGTCGTGTCGCTTACCATCAGGCGAACGGCAGGCTTGTCTCGTCATTCAATACCATAAAAAAAAAAACAGATTAAAAATATCCATTATTTCCCATGGGAGCAAATTGTCGAGATAAAAAGTAGCCTATGTGTTAATCCAGGACATGATCTACCAGTGTGCCAAATTTTATCGAAATCTGTTTAATTATTTCTGCATTTATTTCTAACAAATAAAAATACACAATATGTATATCCAAACATTTTCACAAACTTTAGCATTTATAATATTAGTAAGAAGTAAGGTGTAAATATTGTATTCAGAAATAACTAAAGAAAAGGAAATATAATAGGTGGTATTTGCTAGGTGGTAGGTCTCTCATTATGTAAGAGGCCGTCTGGGTGGGTACCACCGCAATGTCTATTTCTACCGCCAAGCAACAGTGTGCATGCACTGTTGTGTTTCGGTTTGAAGGATATTGTAGCCAGTATAACTACTGGACATAATGAGACTTAACATCTTATGTCTCAGGATGACGAGCGCAGTGGAATGCCACTCAGTATTTTGTCAGTCAAGGTGCTGGATGGTGTTGCTACTGTTTATGGGTGGTCGTATCGCTTACCATCAGGCGAACGGCATGCTCGTCTCGTCATACAAAGCAATAAAAAAAAAAAAAAAAAAAAAAAATAATAGAATCTTACTCCTGGTCTGAGTTTCTGTAGAAGTTGTTGGTTTTTCAGTGACAGCATCAATGAGGTCTCTTTTGATGTTGTACATGAAATCTTTGTGTCCCGGAATCATTTTGTCTATGGAACCATTTATAGCCTGCACTGTGTCATCAATCTTCACTGCAATGTTTGATACTGCTAAATCTTCAGACCTCTGTGGAATTTTGATAAGGAAATATTAAACGCCTAGCTGGGAATAGAACGGTCTGCTAAACAAATGTCCAAATGTTCAAAACCAAAGGCCAAAATTACATGTGTACCATACCATACAAGCCCTGTATTATATACTGCCCACTGCTGAGCACGGGCTTCCTCTACAACTGATAGGGTCAAGGTCCTAATTCACCACGCTGGCTTAGTGCCAGTTGGCAGACTTCACATACCTTCGAAATTCAGAGAACTTCTCAGGTATGCAGGTTTCCTCACAATATTTTCCTTCACCGTTAAAGCGAGCGATAATTCACAAAGAATACACACATATTTTTTTTTTATAAAAGTCAGTGCTGTGTGCCCTTGGGTTTTGAACCTGCGGACATTTGTCTCGGCAGTTCATTCCACTCCCAACTAGGCTATCACCGCAATCACATGTATATTTTATATTTATCAATTATCATTCATTTTAATGGTGTTTTAATCCTTAACAAGAATATCAAGGGTATGTAAAATCTGCCAACCTGCAATTTGCCAGCATGGTAGACTAAGGTCTAAGCCATCAGTATTAGTGGAGGCTCATGTTCAGCAGTGGGTAGTATACAATACAGGGCTAGTATTATCAATTTATAATATGAATGTGTGGCGTGTAGAGGAACATTATATCTGGTAAACATAAATTTTGTCGGGGATAGTGCTACACTGCAGTAAGTCAAATTGAGATTGATACCATAATCAACTTTTGATTGAAAACGAATCTGTGATTTTGTCACTTATGCTGTAATACACTGTCCCCAACAATATAATATTAGTATTGTTATGTAATATGATTATGGAAATATGAATGCCATATTATATAATGTCACTGCAGGATATTGCAGGTAAAAGGGATATTATAGCTATACAGACAATTTTTTAAATGGATTGTATATTTTAGGGGACTATACTTTCATTGTAAACCTCTTTACAAAATCAATATGGGCATTATGTTTCAGTATACAAATTTCTTACCATCAAATTGACAATCAGATTGCCATCAGAGTTCAACCCATGCAGTATGTAGAGTTTGGAGTTAAGGACATATCTAAGGGTGTAGTACTCAGCATCATTCCAATTTGTTGGCAGCAATTCGCTTGACTCCTCATCACCAGTTAAGGTACGCTGGAATGTAATACATTTTATAGAAATAACAACATAAACAAATAATTTGTTCTTAATCTTACACAAAAGGTTTATTAAGTAGTAAAATATATTCCGTTTATTTTAAGTATTGTAAACTTAGAAAAGCCCCATATCCCGCACTCAACATATTATGAAAGAAGCTGGAATATTAACAAAGAATTATGGTAATTTTTTTATTTATTAATATTCCTTCATTATACATATTCATATTCACACATGTTCTATTTAAACCATATTACAAAAACATTCTTAAGAATGTTCATAACCATATAACATAATTTTAAAACTGTTTTTTCTTTGAGTTATTTTTCAATAATAGCAATACATAGTATTAGCAATGACAATATTCCATAATAAATATTTTTGGGTGTAAAAATTTCTTAAGCAGTGTAGTAACATAATATAACTTTTTCTTTTTAACTTACTGGTTCTATGCAAAATCAAGGAACCTTCCAATGCTTAAAATTAACAATACAAAAATGAAAAAATATACAGTATTTACCCCAAATAGGTTACAAGAAACATTATATGTCCCTAAGCGGATAACTGAGCACAAGATGTCTTTATGTTTTTTGGACAAATAAATTTGTTTAGAAGGGATACGATAAGACTATTTTATTTCAACAATGTGTGTTTCTTAGTTTTATTTCATCGCCGAATCAAAAGTTGAAAATATGCAATAGATAACTTTACCTCATCCCCAATCCCAATACTTCGAAAACCCCTTTTCGTCAAATTGAAATGAATAAAAGCTACAATAACATCAGATTTTCGTTTTATATCTTTTTCTATTGTTTTAAACGTTAAGTCCCAACCAAAAAGCGGATCAGTAGCCATTTCTTTTTCTGATTTATGGCTGCAGGGATAAAGGCGTCAGGTTTTATAGTTGCACTAAACTTGTTGAGTTTTTCAATAAACTATAGAAAACCGACACAAAACACACTCGTCATGTTTTGACTTTTCAGTCAGGCTGACAATTACAATTTGACAGTTGACATTGACATATTACTTTTAACTTGCCAATAATCAAAACAAAACATTACTTAGAAGTCTAGTAACCCTACTAGAGTGCGTTTCATTTTATATTACCGATGGCGTGATGTTGGCACCCCTGTTTGGCAAGATGGTGGACATTATGAAGATAACATGTAGATTTTTAAAAATGTATCATGTTCTGTGCCGGCATTTAAAAAAATGAAAGTGGAGAACTTGTGTGAGTGTGAAAAACGTAAAGAAAACCCCACTTATTCCTTTAAATGTGTTCAGGCTCATATTGCCACCATTTCGGTTAAAAAAAGTAGTTACCAGAGGATTAATATATTGCCTTGGCCAAAATTTAAAATGTATAAAATAATAAACAATAATTGTATAACATTGATTAAAATAATAATAAATAAATAGCCAGTGTAATGATACAATGTAATACAGGTTAACTAATATATTTGTGTTTTTTGTGCTGACTTGTCATAATTGCTTTTTAATAATTACTTACCACTATGACTCATTAAAAAACGAATGTCATTCCATTATTTAAAAAAAATATTCGTCTTGTTTTATTTATTAATATATTATCCAATTTTGAGTGATGTAGCAGCACTGCATATATATTGCTACCAACATCACGCCATCGTAACTAAAAATTGAAACGTACTAGAATGCACTTACTCTTTAAATCTTTGCTTGGCAACATTTATACTACCCATTTCAATTTTCAAACATCGTACTTTATCGAAAATATAAATAATTATTTTAAAAAAATATACCAAAATTGATTACACAAAAGAAGCTCTTTACTTCTTTTATAATTATATTTATTTACCGATTACCGGTTTTCCGATGTTCGTTAAATGATTGAAACTCTGTGCAACGTAAAAACAACATGGCGGGCAGTGTCAATCCGGGAACGTCGTGATCGTAACGTGAAATAATGAATTTTGTTATTTTAGAATATGGGTGAATATGTGCAATAATTTATCATACTTTTATGTGCAAAGTGTTGTGTTTTAATTGTATTAGTGTTATTTGAGTGCAAAAATGACCTCGGATAAAATTAAAGTCGCCGTTCGAGTCCGTCCTTTTAACAGGCGAGGTAAGCTTGTTTCATTTTGCTATAATAAATAAAGAAATTACTATCGTACATACAGGTGACTGCCTATGACTGTTTATCTCTACACTTTATGTGTTGATGATAAAATACAGGCGGGTTTAAGAAATGTAAGCGTTACAAATGATTGATTCATATTTGTATGTGATATCTTAATATTAATTATATGTCATGTAATTATCCTTTTTAAATATTGCAGACCATCGTTTTACGTTTAAAAAGTTGAAAATGTGTTGTAGCAATTTTCATTCCAGTTTTTTTTTCATAATTTCTTTATTCATTTTCGTTACATTTGGTGTTACGGAACATTGTGGATACTTTGGTCATGGTAATTGATAATTCACCGCAATACTTCTGTGCCAACTGAGTGTTTAAGGAATTATTTGTCTTATTTTTATTTCACTTGGTATCATTTTCAATTTCTTTTGTTGTAAAACAGTAATAACAATGTAATAAACATTACAAATAGTATTGAATTGACATGTTACAGAATATTTTTATCTAATTTCCTAGATTGATGATAATTCATCACAAAAAACTATATTTGAAGTTTTTTTAACCATGTTGCAATCTTCTAGTGCAGCCTATATTAAATGTTTCATGCAAACTGGTGTTCTATCTAAACACTAAAACAAGTCATGATGAGCAGCATCACTGATAATATTTTCTATCAGAAGTGTATTCCGGAAGTATATAAAAAAGTACGAAGAATATGTATTGTTGTGTTGTTGATAAGATATTTAATATTGGTACATAAGGTTTGCCAATGTTATAATTTCATTTAAATAAATCAAATTTCCTGATATGCATTTATGTTTCGATAATAATTGCATATAAATCATAAAAAAACAATAGACAGCAGAGGTCATAAATATTGTCATTTATAAGGACTATTTTACAAAATTTTGTCTATGACACTCTTATATTGATAGACTAGGTGTGCTCACGGCTTCACCTTAAACCACAGTATGACGCCAGCGCCATCTATTTAAAGAATCTTATTAAAATATCCATTATTTTGCATGGGAGCAAATTACCAGGATAAAAAGTAGCCTATATGTATGTTAATCCAGGACATGACCTGCCCGTGTGCCAAAATTCTTCCTAATCAGTTTACTTGTTTCTCCGTTTACTTCTAACAAACATACAAACATCCCCAAATTTTCACAAACTTGCACATTTATAGTACTAATAAGAAGTAAGATAACTTTGGAAGATCAGGGAGAACCTTGAAACTACACTACAAGGTGGATGATTATAGCTAAAATAAGTACACTAGGCAACCTTTGCTACTTTGCAATGCAAAGTAACCAAATAACAATTTTTTTAATCTTATAAGCTACTTTCAAAGTCTTTGAAATTGATTTTTGCACAGAAATTTAAATAATTAAATTTGTATATGTAACATAACATTTCCATAGTAAATGTACTTTGGTTATATATTTCATAGCAGTCTTATTAATGTTTATACATCAAAGTTGTAATTGAGGAAAACACACAAAAATATTCCAATTACCAAATATACCATCAGTATCTTGTAAATAAAAAAGTAAAAAAGGATTGGGTTTATTTTTTATTTATGATTGGTTTTTAGTTTGTTGTCATTTTTTTTAATAATGCAATTTGAACATTCTAGACAGAGTTCACAATGAATTATATTGATTGATTGAATCTTGATTATAAATACATAAGGTTAAAATTTATCACTTAAAATTATATTAAAAACAAATTGTCTATCAAAAGTTTGTATCATTTTCAGAGATTGCTGAAAACTAAGAGTTAAATCGAAATTCAAAGTTTCAGCCAGTTGAGGTTCAATTTACATCGCGGTTGCCGATTTCCATTTATATTGTGGAGGGATGTTGTGACAGCTGGTTAATCAATCCAGGCGATATTTCTGGAGCAATACAGAAGTAAGCCCCTCCCGCCACAGGCGTCAACGGCGATTCGCCAAATCCTCGGCAATTAATTCAAATTCATTCACTACTTTTACATTTTTCGTCTATAAAGCCCACTTGTTTTCGTCATGGTGAATGGACGCGTGAAAATGCTCAGTCCGTGATTAATGCTGGCCCACTTTCGGAACGTCTTTACGTCAGTTATTAAATCGATTCTAGAGTTAAGTAGGTAACTTACCGGCGTATGCAACAGCGCAAGGCTGTTTAGCAATGTTACTGTGGCATTGAAAATGTAAAATCGCCTAACATTCTTGAGCCGCCTCTTTCTAAATCCTAGAATTGCGGCACGTTAATCTACATATATGTCTGTAACGTAACTTACTATTGGTATAAGGCTTCGTGTTGCGAGAGTTGTGGAATGATTTTCGAAACATACTTTTTTGAGTAATTAAAGTGGTAATTAACGGGAATTTTTGTGAGGAAACTTTAATTTAAATTACGTGTTGCGTTCGTAAAATCTGGTTTACAATATTTTGCACGATTCCAACGTACATGAAATGGTCTAAAGGAACCGGATTTGAAAGAGCATCGTCGCGGACGCGGCGTCGACCTCGCGCTGAGTCACCTGCGTACTAGCCATTTACTTGTTTGCAGTACTTAGGTGTAGTCCGATTTTGATAAACAAACTTATGCTGAGAACATAACGACTGTAATCTTTTAATCTGCTTCCACGCGGTCTGCGACATGCGTAATAATGTGCCACGCTTCCCCATCAACAGCAATTTGAAAGATTTTGATGAGGCATGAAGTAACAAGGACAATCAAAACATGTTTTATATAAACTTTATTTTATAAGTAGCTGCACGTAGAGATCAAGTGCTCACGCTCCAATAATTTCTTCTAGGAGTTCTCGAAGCACTCGATGCCATAACAGCTCTTCCTGTTTTAATCATTTATTTTACTGGTAATATACATATGTAAGAGTCCGTCTGGGTGGGTACCACCGCAATGTCTATTTCTACCGCCAAGCAGCAGTGTGCATGCACTGATGTGTTTCGGTTTGAAGGACATTGTAGCCAGTGTAACTACAGGACATAGTGAGACTTAACATCTTATGTCTCAGGATGACGAGCGCAGTGGAATCCCACACATTACTTTGTAACCCAAGGTGGTGGATGGTGCTGCTACTGTTTATGGGTGGTTGAATCGCTTACCATCAGGCGAACGGCATGCTCGTCTCGTCATTCAATGCCATAAAAAAAAATAAAAAAAAAAAAAGAAATGCCTGTCTGCGGCTTTCTTTGAGTTCTTAACTCGTAATTAAAAGGCTTCCTTGTCGTCTTTTAAAATATCAATTGTAACATACCCCCAACAAAAGAAATATCTTCTTAAAGATATTAAGATTCGATGATTGGCTTTGATTTTATTACAATGGCATTCTGCCCCACATGAAGAACCTTTTCATGCAATATTCAGTTTACATATATTTCTTTTGCACTCTTGTTTTTACTGCATCTTCCTTGTATAGAAAACTAGCTCGTTGCCGCCTGCCACGAGGGTTTCGATACGGGCCTAACAGGAATCAATCGCTAGCACGTGTATATTGCTAAGTAGGGACATAATTATTTCAATTAGTGTTGATTTGTGCCTCATGGCGTATGAAGAAGGCCGGAGGGCAATTGGAAAGAAAAAAAAACTGAGAGATTGAGTACGAGTAATTGTAAGAAAGACTGTTTTCGAATGTTGCTTAGATACTTTGTATTTATCGTTTTAGGTTATAGTAGTTGAAAATTTTATGACGCAAAAGATGTATGCAATGGAACTGTAAAAGTAATGTCCATATTGTGTTTATATCCGTAAAACATGATGCAAAAAACAATCAAAAACATACTCAAATATACCAAATATACAAATAACTGCTATGCATACGGCGTAAGACATCATCATCAGCCACATGACGTCCACTGCTGAACATAGGTCTCCCCTAAAGATTTCCATTATTTCGGCGTAAGGCATGCATTTACATTATTCGTTTTTCAGTAATCGTCCATTTTTTACTTTCACATGAAGGATCTACGGATTTCCCATCCTTACCTTCTAATTGGCTACATTAAGCCCTGTATAGTATAATTAAGGATGATTGCTATGCCAGTCATCCTATTTTGGGAGACGCCCGTTCGCTTCACTCCGATTACATTCAGTTCACTTGACGGCATTGAATGGTGCATTTGTTTCTGGATTAACTTATCAATTTTCTCCTCCATTTTTGTTTACTTTCCGTAAAAAATGAATTGTTACATTTAAATATTCTATCAATGGTAATTTTTCAATTGAACTTATGTTTGCATATTTCTGTTTCTTCAGTTACTTGCTTGACTAATTGATTTGTTTGTAGTTGAGTTGACTGTCATTCCTTAGTAGAAAAGAAGAAAGATTAATCGACCCAATTATTTAAATACAAAGTTTCGCAATAAACTTCTATTTTCACGAGGCATAATTGCGTTACTAACTTTTTGTGAATCAATTCATTTTTTATCTTTATTGTAAGTTAAATTTTCATCAATTTTAACGCAAAAAATATAATATACTATTATAACTGTAACTCAATCTTTATCGAAAGTTTTTTGACTGATTCTATTTCTTTTGTTACAGAACTCGAACTAGGGACACAATGCGTGGTGGAAATGGAAAGCCAGCAGACGATACTGCAGTATCCGCAGTCTGCCCACGAGAAAGAAAGGTAAAGTTGATTATAATGAACACGTAGTTGCTTTCATAGATCCATCAATGCCTCTGCGGTCTCGGTACCTTTTCAATAACGCTGATTTAGACGGTTTTAGCTTGTAGAAATCCTACATAATCCGTCTGGCTTTCTTTCAGTAGGGGTGAGATCTATAACATTTCATTCTGATTTTCTCAGTTACCTGTGAACAAAAAATACGCTCAATTCTAATATCATGTTAGAATTCAGAACTATTTAAATGTCTGAATCATTAATGTACATAAATAAATAACAAACACCACCAAAATGCTTTTTCTAATTCGTGAGTATCAATTTATAGTGAATATTGATTTTTTGCATATGGATAGCTAAGTTTTATATTGTAGGAAGTACAACCACTGAACGCGATGGCCTCAGGCAATATCCTTGTCCCAGATAGAGGACGCCTGTGTTATTCGCTACAATAGGAAGACTCGAGCCGGGAAGGTCTTAGGCATAATAATAACGCACTTTAACTTCCGACTATTTCTTTTGTGTGCAACAAAATATTTTATTTAAAATAATACAAATGATGTTGAAAATTTCTATGATGTTGATATCATAAAGATATTCTACGTCATGTCACGTATTTTCATGAAGTGTATTTATTTGCTTGTTGCAAACGTATTGACTATTACGTTTATCGGCTTTGACCGTAGATTGATGTTCCGCGAGTTGTTATGTTAGGTTTTAATTGTTCGTGAGGTAATAATTTAAGTTGTGTTTTATGTGTGCAATAATGATGGAGTTAAATTTTCTTATGTCAGTAGATATTCAATTTTATTACGCTACAATTTCTATTTTATTTAACTGAATTTTTCCGTGATTGGTTGCCCAAATACCATTACTAAGATAAAAAGTATAACTCGTGAGGGATAATGTAGCTTTTTGTTTGTGATAGAATTTTCAGGACTGCATAAATAATAGTTACGAAGATTATACATTCTATCCTAGTCACAATTATTCATTTTATGATATTAGTGTAATACTAAATACAAGAGTGAAGGAATAGCGAGTGCACCTGTGTATTGCGCACACACTTGTGCACTATAATATCTCCTGCCAACCTGGCTGATCTCCGTTAAGATTGGCCG
Source organism: Sphinx pinastri (assembly GCA_947568825.1). Classification (NCBI taxonomy): domain Eukaryota; kingdom Metazoa; phylum Arthropoda; class Insecta; order Lepidoptera; family Sphingidae; genus Sphinx; species Sphinx pinastri. The sequence continues at coordinate 4,441,515 of OX387617.1, forward strand.
CCGTGGCCGAAACTGGCTAGAAGGATTACAATACTAAATATTTAATGATGATGTGTATTCCAGTCGAATATTCTTGTTGTTTATTGAGTTACTGAGATTATTTAAAGTATTATGTGTGATCCATTTACTTTAAAGAATTTTCCAGTAAGCTGCTTAACAGGGGCCGAGCGTTAAATAACTCTGTTTTCATTCTATTACGATGCTTAATATTTACATTAGCGGTTTATTAAATGAAACGGAGGATTTTTATCGCTGCGCTATTTTATTATTAAATCTCGCTCGCTTGAAAATTTACTCTCGAATAATGATGCCGTAGGTGGAGATGAAATGGAAATTGTAACGTACTTTAATTGTACCGAAAGGGCAAGTGTCATACACAAAAGGGCAAACGCTAATATGTGTTACTGTTACTGTTGTGGGTTTTGTAGGTTTTATTACTATTGTAGGTTTATTTGAAATTTATCTAGGCGGCATTACGTCTAGGTTGGTATCGTTTTGCACCTTTACGTGTTCCCAACCAAGTGCTAGCGTTATTGTTAAGTTTTCAAGAATATTTTCATCCATATATCCATTCGCAATTATGATATTGAAACTCAAACTATTAGACTGATTGTCGCGCGCAGCCCAATGCAGAGACACGCAATGCTCTTTATTAATTGTTCCGAATGATCGTGGTAAGATTATGCTGTGACGTTTGCAATCAACAAACTACTTTCATATTTTGATCCTCGTAATAAAATTGTATTTATAAAACATCCTATATTCTTATTACACATTAATCGCAAGATGTTGCTTTATAACTGTTAATTGTGTTGTATAAAAACAAAACTTCGGTTGGAGATGCTCTGTTTGGCGCGTTACCTCGTCCGTTTGCGCAACACGTTCGCGCGTTTTAGTACGTTTCGCCGTGAAGATATAGCGATAAATACACACATTATTTAACCACTCAGTATTTTTATTACATTTCGTTTTGAGTCTACTTTCCAATGTTTAGAGAAACACACACCGCGTATTAGGCAAGCAATTTGGATAACACACTTAAGAATTTGGATAGTCAGTTTGTCATGACACGCTTAGTTGCTTTATGTGACAGACATGACAGTTGGGTTTTTAGTTATCTTATTTTTTTGTATAAATATTACACAGGACATTTGTTTCCATTTTGTAACCTAAAATATATTCTGTAAATTTTTGCAACATTACAAGTGCCTTTCAAATAATTCATTATTTAATAATGTTCTTCGGCTAATTATTAATCAAATTCGCCTTACAACAAACTCTGGAATAAAAAAATAATGTTCTAAATTTAATTCAGAGCGGATTTATTATCTTTTGTCCTTTATTTTTACAGCAGACAAAGGGTGTGATGAATAGCCACGAGAGCGGTTAAATTAACGTTCTTAACGCTACGTGAAAAAGGCTTTGTACCGTTTTTTAATTTCAGCGAATTTTTACGCGAAGAATTTATATGTACAGATTTGTAAAAGATAGTGAAAACGTAAAAACACCGTAACTCGTTTGCGGTTTTATTTAGAGTTGCTTTGACCACCACTCCTTGCAATCTCGTATGTGCGCTACTTTTACGGATGCGTATTTCATGTCTACAATACGTTTGTTATTTCCTTGCATTCTAGCGTTTATCTTATCGTTATCAGTAAATTATGTGGCGAGAGATTTTGCTTTTATGACATGTAATTTAAATTATGCTGATATAGTGTCTTGAAATTTACGACTTAGCACCCTAAATACAAAATGTATCGAGGCTAAATAAATATTGGGTATCATTGTTTCTCTTTACTCTCTATTTGTATTTTATATTTACAAGTCATTTAATTTAACAAAAACACATATTATGCACAGTTTTCTAGGAATTTCTCCTTAACGCACATTAAATCAAATTGTGGCTACGGGAACCACAGAGTCCGAACTTCTTAGTTAATCAGGCAATACATATTCATCGCTTGGCGCACATTGTTATGATTTAAGTGAACATAATAATGAATATTTAACGTATCTATCGGCTGAATCTATATCCGGGCCTGGGCGGAAACGTTGAAGCGAATCGACGCTCGTGATTCATCATCTGAACTCTTTGTACGCACGGAACGTAAAATCAAGTGTTTATGATTAATATTTTAGATGTAATTAAATTATTCATTCGTAGATTGTATTAATATTAATACAGCGTACATATTTGTTGTATGGTTTAAATAAATTTTAATTTAATTAAGTCCGTCAAATTAGTAATGTGTAATGAAATATCTGACCATGTTTAATATTTCTTTTTAAATAATGGTACTAAAAACAGTATAATAGCCGATCTATAGAATATCGAATTTTATAGAGAAGATAAAAAAAAAATACTAGCAAAATTAGGCCATTAATCCACATTACTATTTCATGTCTATACTAATATTATAAAGCTGAAGAGTTTGTTTGTTTTTTTGGTTGAACGCGCTAATCTCAGGAACTACTGAACCGATTTTGAAAATTATTTCACTAATAGCAAGCTACATACTGTAGGCTATGCCTGAGTGCTATAGGCTACTTTTTATCCCGGTATAACTTTTTCACGCGGGCGGATCCGCGAGTATCACCTATTCAGATATAAGTTTACAAATATTATAGATTTGTTTTCCAATGGCTTACATCAACAGTGAATACCCAACGAGTGTATTTTTAGTCATTAGCTCAGATGTGCGTCATTATTTCCTTGAAATGTCATTGCATTCTAAAATCCAATTATTTGTACGCACGAAAGTGAATTTGTCTTTGTGAAGCATTGATCGCAAAAGTGATAATTTATTTACAATAGGCAAAGGCACCTTGAAATGTAAATGCTCGACTCACGAAAAGAGCGTTCAGTCAAAAGTATGAAATATCAATGTGAAGTTGCAGTCAAGTGCGGTCAAAAGTCAATTTTTGATTTAAATATCAATGTTTGTTTAGTTTATAACAGTGTAGCCAATTCTCTAACATTCGAAGTTTGTTCAGCGATCCAGCTTGGACCCGCGTCCATTACGTTCTCCCTAGTATGTTTACTTTCAGTTTGCACAATGTCCCGTTTGGTGCTTGGCTTTAAGAGTGGAATTTGCACAACTTCTGATTGAGTTTTTCTATGTTTATTTGACTTTATAACGTTAGCGAATGGAACGTTTTTCGCTAGTTTTGATGTAAACAGATTTCAGTGTTGCGTTTGTGTCACATAATGTTATAGAAAAACAGCAGGAAAACATTTTTTGTTTGATTAAGAGTTAAGACGGTAGCCAAAATAAAACAGTAATTTTTGTGACAAGATTACCATAACATTTATTTAAAAAAAAAAAATATTCGTCGTAAATAAGGTGTATTTTGCACACCTTTTTTAACGTTAATAAAACAAAATTAAAAATAATAAAAACAATGTTTAAACACGAAAACAATTTAATACAGCTTACGCGTCGTTCACGCTTTTATTAAATTTATGTCCTGTTATTTTACACTGAGTGGCAAGCCTGAAAGCCTGAAGGAAGGTCGGCCAGTGCAACAATCCGATGCGGCCTGCATTATGAAAATTACAACAGACGCGACCGAGTGCCGGCCACGTCGAAAGGTTTATCATGCGAAACATTTTCGAAAATAATTTCTGTTGTTACTTTGTTTACTGTTTAAAATTTACTATAGCATAACCTCGTGTCCTAAAGGTTATTTTACAAATGATGGCAAGCTCAACTTAACGACGCTATCTGCTTATATTGCTAGAAACATCTATTTAAAATACTTGATTTACATTTTATCAAAGTATACTTATGAATCTGCATCAATTACAAGATTTAAAATATTCGTTCTTCAATCAACTCAAATTACGCTATCAATAATCAGTTCGTTAACCTTCTTTTTTGTTTTTTTCGCGTGGAAATAACGCCTTATCGCTACCACCACTGGGGGGTCAGTGGAACGGTTATGTTGGTTTCACCGGTCTTACGGTCCAATGTCGACACTTGGGAGTATAGCATTATTCAAGCGAGCATTGGACCGAGTCCCTAGCCCTATGTACACCCTACACCGGCATACCAACCAAAACCCGCGGTGGCCTTCTTCGGCGCATACGGGACGGCCCCGGGGTATCTTGTTTCACTAAGATAGGTGCACTGGATACATGGTTGTTACAATGTATTTTTTTTTATTTATTAACCATTTGTCTTTCAGGCCCTTAAAAGGAGGCTTCGAGCACTCTTATGCTTGCCGATGATAAGCCTCGTTATATCGATCGTGTATGCATATTGTAATGGTTTTAAAACGATGAAGCAAAACTTTGTGGCGAAATCGCCATTAATGATTTTTTTTATTTAGAATGTTTGTAAAGACTTATCCGCATCAGACGAACGTAGTGGACATGAGCATTAAAATATTATATAATAAAACACAAGAATCTACCATATTTAATTAAGAGAAGGTGTGTAATTAATGATTCTTGTAAACGAACGGTAATCGATTAATGAAGCACACATATGTGTGAAAAATAATTAAAAGTTGAGTGTTTTTATATTGGCACAGCAGTCACCGTGCTTCAACAAGCGTACAGTCCATAGAATGTAGACATGAGTGGCATGAGCACCTCTCGACGACCGCCACAATTAAACCGGCCCATTTCTGCGAACCAAGTGTAATTAACTCGCAAGTGCCTATAAATGAGTGAAATTTTAATAAAACCAAAATAAACATTGCTGTACTATCGTCACCGTTATTTAACGAAAAAATATTTGAGCTTCCACTTTTGTTACTAGGTTTTATTCAACTTGAAATGGTATTTATGTACGTATGTTAGGGTCAAACCTTGAACTGAATTTTAAAGCAGGTATCCTCTACAGGTTGAGAGGAAATTTTGCATAGTTATACACGTTTAGTTTAGATGACAAATGACAATGCATGATTGGCTAAGTGACGTCATTCTAAATACAATATGGCGGACGGCCCCAGATAGCGGACTAGTTATTTTTTACGCACTCTTATAATATGGGTATCAAAGTAAATGAATTTTTGAGAAAAAATTGAATATACTGACGTCTGCGTTCAACCCTTCGAGGGGCTGGTGTACTACTGTCCGGCTAAACGGTAAGACTTAGCGGGGTAATGTCTTAACTAATCAACCTATACCCTACGAAAATTCTAGCAGTGGGGAATAAAATGCCAAATAGTGGAAAACAAGATGGCCGCTATATCAATTTTAAAGAGCCATAACTTGACATAGGTTAGGGATAGTTTGGTGGTGCTCGAATAATTGCTGTAGGGACCCAAAAGGGTCAACTTTTGGCTATAAAAATCATGATGGCGGATTCAAGATAGCGCCCAAAACCGTAGTTTATTTATTTATTATTGATTAGTATATTATAATATATACAACACCATAACAGCCATACTAAAACGGTGTTGTACGAAGTAGTTATTTAATAAATTGGCCTCAATACAACTGTAGCCACTGTGGGCCACTTCTGTGAATTCCTGCAGGTTGCAATCAAATATATTCACGTTCCCGGAAACAATATTGAGCAATCATATGGCCCGCAACAAGGGCGCAAACCTCAGCACATTTGTCCGTGGTATTTGGAGGTGAAATAGTGGCAGGCCACGCCGAGGTCTGACGTGGCCGCTGGGCACGCACAGCTGGTTCAATTATTTTGTCCAATCGGTTTGAAATTTTGTGACCCCGGATTTTTAGTGTCGCGAATTATGATTTTGGGGTCAAATCTTGCAACTAAATTTTAATAACTAAAAAATAAAAAGTGAATCAATAGTAAAAAGTCACTTTTAAAAACAATGTCTTATTTAATTTATGCTCGTAATTTTTTTTTTAAATTGATTTAAACTATGTTTTATACTATGTAGAGATAAAAGCTTGTCGCGAGATTTACTTTTGCCAAGATTGAGTTACATAATTATTGTATTATCTACACAAGTAAATCTCGCGACTAGCATTTATCTCTATATAGTATAATTAATAAAGTTATTTCACTTAAAAAAAAAAAACTTTTGAAAGCATTTAAATAAAAGCTTGTTCTTATAAATGATATTTTATTTTTATTTGGAATGAAGTAATCGATAAAACAGTGGTTTTTTCAACATTTAAATTGCTAATACGAATGTAGCGAGCGGACTTGATGTAACAAAAACATAACTAAGGTCGTTGAACCGGTTAGCTTACTTGTTCGTTTTTTGTGTCACCGCATAAAAAAACTAACGTAAGCAGCTGTTATTGGACGTATGATGTTAGAAGATTTTCGCAAAGGAATATAAAGAAAATATTGAACTGCTCATTTATAATTATCATAAATGATAAATGACTATAGATTTTTTCGCTTACAATTCGACGATAATTTTGCAATGCTCAAGGTATGATCAATTTATTACACCTGCAGCGTTGCATTACATTCTAATAACTAGGAATTGACTAAAAGTTCTACGTTCCAACTATGAAATATTTCTTTAGTCAAATTAAGAACATTCTACTTAGTAATAATTATGTGAACAATATAATAAATGTAAATCATATTTTAATGACATTCTTAATGATTATGTAGTATTAATAAACTCATGACATGAATGCGTTTCACAAAAAAAAAATAAAAAAAATTATAAGGAGGTACAAAAAAAATTTACCATCATGTTATAGTAGTTTTTGTGGAACTATAAATGTATTTACTGCTACAATATTTTACAAATGGATGTGTACTTGTCTCTTGTCTATGAATATCCTAAGTTATACAGTGTGTTCATTGTAGCCAAAATAAAATTTTTTATCTATCTACAGTACAGTTTTGTACTTGTTTTATATTGTATAATTTTAATTAATTTTTAATCTACTATCTCATTTCATAACTTCTTTACGTGTTTTTGATTATAATTTTATTGCACCAACACTCTCACTCTCATATTTAAGAGTCCGTCTGGGTGGGTACCACCGCAATGTCTATTTCTACCGCCAAGCAGCAGTGTGCATGCACTGTTGTGTTTCGGTTTGAAGGACATTGTAGCCAGTGTAACTACAGGACATAGTGAGACTTAACGTCTTATGTCTCAGGATGACGAGCGCAGTGGAATGCCACACATTACTTTGTAACTCAAGGTGCTGGATGGTGGTGCTACTGTTTATGGGTGGTCGTATCGCTTATCATCAGGCGAACGGCATGCTCGTCTCGTCATTCAATGCCATAAAAAAAAACACTCACCAGTCTGCCTAGGGAGTAGTGATACACTGTAGCTTCTTGAAACATTTTTTGTCTCATAAAACACAATATTAATTTCTTTTTGTGATGTAAATATTGTGATTGTTCATGAAAAAACGACTTGCGTAACATTTGCAATGACACAAGAAGGTTATATTGAGGAAATACGTTTATTACGTGCATAAATATTGAAATATCGACAACTTTTTTGAATATGTTTGATAATGTTAATGAGTGGAACACGTTGAATTTGAATACATTATATGATTATGTAAGAGAACCTGACCCTGAATGTCACAAGTTTATTTATTTTATGAGTAGACAAATAAATAGTGTTTTTGAATTATAATAAATTAAGCGATTGCTATGAATAGTTTGTAGTATAAAAATTCGTTTTAATTGTGCGCGTTCAGAATAACGTCTCAGTATCTATCAACTTCAAAGCTGTATTTCACAAATAAACATCTTCATAAATGCTCGGATATTATTTAAATCAATTCATCATCGTCAACATCAGCCACATGATGTACACTGTAGAACATAGGCCTCTTTAGGGGTAAAGATTTCCAGACGGACCTGTCAAAGGCGCCCTGCATCCAGTGTGTTCCTGCGAACTTTATCAAGTCGTCTGTCCACCTTACAAATCTATTCACGCATTAGTAATTATTAATTATAAGTTAGTTTAGTATTATAAGTTATTTAAGTTTGAACTAACACTGGCACGGCGTTGTGTGACACCTATCGATTCCAATAATGAATACTTGAAGGAGGCGCGTGTCCGCGGGCACGCGACGTCTACTGTCCGTCTATCGATTGACCTGGATGTATGGCCTTTGTGTTTTACGCGAATATTGTCTCTATTCTAACAATGATTGATTTTTACGAAAGAGGATTTTATTTGATGCCACTGGTGAATTTAAACTGGCTGCTTGAAAATATATAGCCGATTTCGTTGTATTATGTATTTATTTATTTTTTATTTTAACACTTTGTACTAAGGTATAGCACAGGCGGACTTAATACCTAAGGGCATTTCCTCCCAGTCGTATTAGTATTCGTCTCAGTCCCAGTATTATCAGGTCTAGGACACTAGATATTACTAAGTTATAAAAAGGATTTATGACACACAAAGCAATCTCATTGCGGATATTTCTTACCTAAGAAAGTAATAAATTTCAAACCGAATATGGATACAGCAATTTGAAATTTCTCGTATTAAAGCGAATTGCAAATACTTTTTTATACATTGTCAAACGGACGGACAATGGTTATTAAGTGAAACGATTGCGCATTGTCATTCATGAAAAACAAATGTTGACTCATTCCTATTATATTTGTTTATTTACGGTCACGGCAAGTGATCCCTCTGCACCTGATGGTAAGAAGTGTCGACTGACGAGAGGTGCTTTACATTAGTATCGCTGGACGATGTCGCTAATAAATTGATTTGGATGGAATAGTACTATACTAAAAATAAAATACTCTTGTATAATGTATACTCGCGCAGAGACGACAGAGGCGCAACTAGTGTAACTATTTTTCGACGTGCGTAGGTATTCCGTCCCATGATGTGATAGAGACTATCCCGCCCTCACACCCGCCGCTGCAACTCCTGTAAGCCAGGATCAGCAGTGGCACGCATTTTATGACACCGAGCGGTGAAGCTCGGCGAGTCTCAGGGAACACTAATCTGTCTTTTCCCCGCAACGAAATTAATCAAATAAAAAAATAGGGATTGGAAAAATTACAATGATGTGATAGCAGGCGAGCCTATCGTCAGGTCGGGCACGAATTATAAACTCCCGGCTGATACTGAGTAAAAAAACCCTATATAACTTTGCCCGACCCGGGGATCGAACCCGATACCTCAGCATTGCAGTCGTACCGTAATATAACTACGCCACCGAGACAGTATCTTATAAAAGTATTCAAAATTTCTGCTCTTTAATTTGGGGAATACTCGAAATCAGATTTGCATCCACAGAAAAATGGCAGGGTTTTAAGTTGTCCCTCAATACGTACAAGGCTGCTTTTTAGACTAAGCCAGAGAAACTAGGGCGGATTGCATCCGTGCATAACAGTGATTTCTATGGCACAGAAGGTAAACGTAGCTTTTTACCCAGCCTCGGTCGGGTTGCCGTTGACGCTCCGTTGCACTATCATGAAGAACCAGGGGAATTAATGGATGCATGTTTTGTATTTCAAGTACGCGGCTTCCATTCTTGTATTGTCAACGAGGTATTATGATTGGCACAATTGCGGAAAAATGTACATGTTTCTTTTTGTATTTTAGCAAATGTTTTGCTTATACGTGAATTTGCTGGGTATTTGACAATGGTCTATGAAACTTTATGATGTTAAATATAGGTAAAAATGTATATCTCGTTGTTTAATATTGTATTAACTGTTTTATAACTGACTAGCATTGCGCGCGGCTCCGCCCGCGTGGAAAAGATTTCCGGGATAAAAAGTAGCCTAAAGCACTCAGGAGTAATGTAGCTTCCTATTAGTATAAGAATTTTCAAAAAAGGTCCATTATTTCCTGAGATTAGCGCATTCAAACAAACAAACTCTTCAGCTTTATAAAATAAGTATAGATGTGCAAATAAAAACATAGCAGATTTTGCATTAAATTTTTTTGCTTTAAAAGTATACTTTGTCAGGCACTTCGTTGCAATTATCTAGTGCATTGAAATGAATAAACAACCGACGACTATCAATGAGTTTAATGAAACTAAAGCAAATATTTACGTAACGGCGCGACGAAGAAAAATATCTTTAGGGACAGCATCCAAACGCTTTAGAATATTGTCATTGAATGTTCCATCGTCATTATAAAGTATAAGTAGGTAGATCCAATCCAAGCTTTATGTAAAAATATACGTCAAAGGAATATGCGCCTCATGATATTTCAATACGTTTATGTGAACTCGATTTCCCTTAAAGGATTTTAGTTTCATAGCCGCGCTATTTAATATCCCACAAGGGGCAAGCCTATTGTATCAAAATCTATTTCCGTTAAAAGTTCCTCATCTAAAGACCTGTGTTCAGATTTACAGCCTAAATTTGCTACTACTACAACGATAAAACTTTATTTAGTCAACTCGTTTTGGGGGAATAATACTTCAGCATGCGCTTTTATCAATGAACCGTTTTACTAGATAACGTATCAAGCGGACGTGTTTCAGTCTCATATCATTAATTCAAATTCAAAATTGAACCGTGATTCATACAATGAATGTGATGGCAGTATAGATTGAAGCCCGTCTTTTGGCAATTTATTGGGTGTATGAGGCGCAACGATCCCCGTGGCGTTCGCAACGGGAATATCTGCTACAATTAATTCTCTTAAGAACCACCATAAAATATTGGCTTATGTGATTTATCGCAGTAAATGTACCAAAGGTCTTGAAAAAATTCGAAAAAATTTGGTTGATCTGAATTAACTTATTACTGGAGAAAAATAATGAAATAGATGTTGGATTTTGTTTATTACAATGTAGTTATTGTTTTTGTATAGTATTGATTGGATTGAAATCTTTTTAACATAGTACATAATATAATATTACCAAAATTAATATAAATAACGTTGAATTAAAAACAAAACGAGTTTATTATGCGCTGATTTTTTTATTATTATTTATGATACGCACGTTAATATGCGGATGTCGATATCAGTGATGCTGTACTAATTTCCAGCCACTCCGCTATCGGCACGATAATTTGTATTAATGCAACAGAAACCGCAGAGCATTGTAACGCTAACCGCAATTTATCAAATGCGCGTACGTTTGCAACGCTTTCTATATGGCTGCTAATGAATGTTGATGCTTGATTATGATAATATATTAATGGCTTTGTCTCTCTGGGCTTCGTTTTGAGATCCTTTGTAGAATCTTTTGTAAGAAAGGTGGCTTAGCGAGGTTATATTTGTATGATTGGCGACCCATTGTTAAACTTTGTATAGGCCGTCAAATCTTCTTAGTTGGATAACGCCAAAATATTAATTAGTTCGTTATCTTTCTCTAGGCAGGAGAGAAGAATGGGAGCTTTTTTTAGAATGTTTCTTAGTGCGTATTTGCTGATATTGAGAATGAGATTGCAGTGTTGTTATCCTCCTTTAACGTCAGGATTTTACATGTGGTAGGGATATCTTACTACGGTTGTTAATAAATACTTTTAAAGATTACTAATTAACTAATCATGTTGGAAATCCTTTATTTCCAGTATAAATAAATATTATGATTTCATACATCGCATCAATAAGTATTAAAAATAAACTATTGTAGGTAACCTTATATAAAAATACACGTTATTTTCCATTAATAAAGTTAACATGCCAATTATATCCACTCATTATTTTATTTAACATTGATTTTACAATAATCAGATACGCTCGGAACGCTTTCAAAAGGTTAACCACAAAATCCGGGCTCGTTTTCATATGGCTCCAACTTTCGACGTATTATTTAAAACAATAGGTGAAAATCCTCTTATTTGATCGCGGCCCGGGCTACCGAACATCTGTGGACTCGCGCTGACCGCGTCCAAAGGCAGATTTGAACAAAGGGAAGAGGATCAACTCGTCTTGTACAAACATTCCTATGAGATTTATGGAAAGGTGTGCATTTTTAATAATATATTATTGCCTTTTATCCTTTGTAGGGATTCAAGTTCGTGTTATAATAACTAAGCACATAATAACTACAAATTATGTTTTTTTCTTAATTAAGTTTTAAAACTTTATATACCATTCTTGTTTCGATGGAGAAGCATGCTTGAAAAAAAACAGTGCTGCTTTAAAGTTCTTGTGACATAGAGTCATGTCAACGTACGATAAATGTTAATAGAGAGCATTATTATGGAACTACAAATAAACCATGTCACAACACATGTGCTCAAGATGCTAACACTTTTATTGCTCTTAGGTTGCTCTTCATAGAAAGTGTAATCTCAACGCTACACTCTGCGTGTGTCATATGATATTTCAAAGCCTATTATTGGCTTTGTTGATTTTTAACCGGGCATGATAGCAAGAACACTTATATGGCTTCTAAAACTGAAACAATCGATATATACCCTTAAAGCGATTCTTTTCTATGTAAAGAAAATAATGATATTTAGTATAAAATAACGATAAGTAGATATTTATTTTACTAAAAACATTCACGATACAGAAATCAGTTTTTATTGTGTATATAAAAATATTGCTATATCCGTTACCGAAAGCTCGATCCAGTAGTAGACATATAATTTCAATAAAACAAATATCATATTCTGGAATCGCTTTTATGGGAGTATGATAATATTAAAGAAATCGTTTTAGTCTTTACTTGATTTTTGAGAATCTCCGTAGCCAAAATTTAATTTCTGAAAATATAAAGTGCAATGTGAAATTATATCCAACATCTCTTGCAAAAAGTTCAACTTTCCAAAGTCTGGAAGACACGATACTAATGGAACCACCGCTCTACTATTGAACTTGTCTCAACACTTATCTTTTACATGTTTCATTAATCAAATAGTTAAACTTTTATGATAAATTTTAAACTGTTTAAAATTTATAATTTGTTTGAATTCCAGATAATATTGTAACTAATGGCCTATTCGAGTTTTATAAATAAGTCAGGTTTGCCATAATTGCAGTCAACTTCGAGGTGATGGACCTAATTTAAATTTCAAAACTTGGTTAATTTTCTAACGGTAGTCACTGTATGCAAATATATGAGGTCATTCTCCTCTTGTAAAGATGTTTCTGCGTATTTTGCAGTGCAAATTTTCTTAACTATACTGTTACTATATTAAGAATGATTAAAATCAAACCTTGTTAATATTTTAATATTAATTATATAACTGTTATTTTTGTATTATATATTACGGTTGTTTTCTGTAAGGAATAAGCAAGGAAGACATAAACGATATTATAGACAATTGTTCTCGAACCTATAAGGTCATATAATAACTTGAGAATACATTTTGCATTTCTCGTTTCTTGTCGGCGTAGGCTAGCTCTTCGTGATATTCCGAGAAGGCTAACAATCTCTTTGTTCACGACCTCATTTTGTGTTGAATGCTCGCTTTTAATGGAGACGCGTTGTCGTTGACGGATCAGCATCTGCAGATGGCGCCAGTCGCATTGTGGTGGGAGCGAACCTGTTGTAGTACTTATTAAATATGTTTATTGGACCCTTTATGTACAGTTTAAATTGTTAATGTATGATGTAACGACGTAGAGTATATGTCGGATTAATGCCTTGTACAGTTGATTGGTGACACTAGACTATTGTCCTCATATATGGATATCGTCATAGGCGAAGACAACACGCAATAAATCACAATCTCTAGAGTTAAAGCCGGCTTTATATGTCTTTAGTTTGAGAATAGAATAGAATGCAAGTCTTGAATAACGCAACAAATTGAAACCCTAAGCTTGTTAATTATATTAGGATTCCAAGAAAAGGTTGTGTAAAGGTAGAATCATTGATGTATTAAAAAACCCGGTAGAATACATGAAATACAATAGTATTGCAAACGAGTATTCCTATTTGTAAAAAAAACAATTGATCGAAAATTCTCCGACTTAGATGGTCTTAAAGGATACTTGTCGATTTCAATCCGTACCGAGACGCGAACTAATTACATTACAAGAAGTAGATGTGTATAAAAAACACACAGAATTAACGGAGCCGGCACTGTGCGCGTAACGAGGATTCTCCATTTAGAAGGAATCTCGGCATTTGCAATATTTGTTTAAATGTTCTATTTATTTTCCAACTAGTGCCCTTTTTGCTATTTTTGCGACGCCATTTTCTCGGTGGTATGCTATGTCTGTTTTGGTTAAATAAGTAAGATTGCAGAGTGGGTCACTTAATGGCAGGTGATTACCACCGCCCACCAATGCTCACAATGCCAGAAGAATTGTGGGCGCGTTGCCCATCTTTAAGGAAAGGAATGATCCTCTAAAAAGTCTAGGATTGTAATGTTTGTTTGAATGGAGCGGTAATTGGTAATCCGTTATTTTGATTTTTTTAAACTTCACACTAAAGCAGCAGGTAGTGAAACGTTTAAATATTGAAATTTGAAATCGATATCTAGTAGTGGCACTTTATTTTGCTCGGTTTCGTTGATATATGGAAACTGAGTTGCATTTGTTAAATGAAGTGCGGAATTGTATACGCTTTTGCATTTGTTTTTCTTTTTGGTGAGCACTGGAATAATGATTTATGTAGAAAACTGCAATTTGTGAAAATCGAGTAGTGATAAAGTCGTTGAAACATTCATGTATACAATTTGTAGGTAGTAAACATGATAAACAGTAAACTGGTGCAATTATTTAAATATTGTTATAATGCGTATGATATTCGTGTTGTTTTATGTATGTGTTTGTGTTCGTTATTATGACTTAGTTTGGAAAGGTGATGATATTTATTACTGGTGGTAGGTCTCTCGTATTCGAGGGGCCGTCTGGGAAGTTACCACCGCAATGTCTATTTCTACCGTTAAACAGTAGTGTACAGTCAGCAGCATAAGTAGCTGAACAAATTCAAAATTTTAAATTGCCAACATACTTTTGTGTTCTTGCTAATCTTTTCTTTCTCTTCAGAAAAATAAAATGAAAGAGCTTTTGAAATTTTGATTTTGTTCAGATACTTATGCTGCTGACTGTACATGCACTGTTGTGTTTCGGTTTGAAGGACGTTGTAGCCAGTGTAACTAATGAGAGTAACGTAATGAGACTTAACATCTTATGTCTCAGGATGGCGAGCGCAGTGGAATGCCACATAGTACTTTGTAAGTCAAGGTGCTGGTTGGTGTTGTTACTGTATATGGGTGGTCGTATCGCTTACCATCAGGCGAACGGCATGCTCGCCTCGTCAATCACAGCCATATGATTTTATATTCGATTCACAGTGTCCCGAGATAAACTGCTCTCGCAGACAACGTTTAATAGGTATCAAACAATACAGGTGAAAATTGATAATACTCAAAGTAAATAAACGCCACAATTAATTTAAAATTCCACCAAAGGAGGCACGCTTGGAATTAATTACTCCCGAGGTTGTATAATATATAGAAAGCAATTTTGGCGCACCGAGACACGAGTGACTGGGGCGTTAACGTACAAATTAATGCCGTCACGACTTTGTATATTACTAGTAGTTACGCAGCCCCGAGATTTTATTGTTAAGGGTCAAATTTGATTCTAAGATGGTGGATTTATGATTCATGCTCATAATTACTGACAACAGTCAAATTGAATTCATGTACTGTTTCTGCGAAGTTATGTATTCTTTTATATAGGGAACGTGTACGTCTTAAGCTCTGCCATCTGGTGGCACAATCTGATACTTTCAGCCTATCGATACTTGGCATTGACGTAAAATATTCATATTAAAAGGATGAAAAATAACATTTAATTGGTTGATTATGTATTGCTGTGTATCTGGATGCTCTAAAACATAAAAATAAACACATCAAATGGTGTAAAATTCTATTACGTTCCCAAGAATAGTACCTAAGTATTTACATTCCATGGTTATGTTAAAATAGACAAAAATAATAAAAGCTGTATAAAACATACATTATTATTAGTTCCAAAAGCATTTAGAAATGTTTCGTTACGTAATTTATAAAAAGAAAGATGTTTTTAAGATAGTGTCCTCCTAATTTTGCTTCAATAAAGCTGCCACGCTGGGTATCAATAATATTCAGCCGGAAACCATATTTTATCATTTTTGTCGTATTAAAAGAATATAAAAATAAATTAATGTTCTAAAAAGTTTCTTTTTTTATCCACATGCGTCTCTTGTGTCGATTTTGTGCTGCCACCTATAGTTCGTGCACGTTCTCTATTGAAAGACTAGATATTTTGGTTATTGATAAAAGGTTATTGCACTCATTAGTCATTACGCGAAAACTCGTGCACCCATATTTCGCAAGGTTAATGTTTCCTTCTCGTGTAACTAACAATAATAATTGTATAGACTATATTATATCTCATTGTCTGCATTCGTGGTTTTGTTCGTTATTGATATAATTATAACGGTAATTTATTTCTCTAAACAATGTTTCAATTAAATATTTACCGAATTTTGCCTATTCATTCTGTTTTTAGAAGGTTGTGGTTTGTATTCAAAACTACTGCCAATTTTATTTTACATAGTAAAATATTTTTGTTGTTTGTATTCTTTCGGTTTCCGATTGTACTGTAAACCTAAGTAAAACTCAGTACTTTTATTTTGATTCTTGTGTGTTTTTAAGCACAGTGGTGCCATGGGTATTCTTTCTTTTTTAATAAAAAATATACATTCTTAAATAACAAATGTGAAAAGTAACTTAATTTCCTAATCGAATAGTAAAAATATCGGTTCCTCGATAATATTTGTGTTGTGATAACTTAGTAAATTCTGAATATACAATACAGAATGTACTTAAATAACACAGTAATATAGTTCTAAATCCCTATTACAGTAAATGACATCGAAAACTTCTCAACCCCCTCCGCTTCAGCTCCCAGGATATAACTCACAGCGGATCCATTAAAATTGCTTCGACCATTTAGAACGATTAGAGGTTCTCGCGGCACGTTTTTGCGGATATAACAGTTGTAAATTTTGATTATCGATAAATAAGTAGAGGTTATTATCCTAATGATATGTTTTTGTGGATCGATTAATCCCGGTTTGCGGTTGGTTTGAACCGAGTTGCCAAAGAAGCTTGAACTCGATAGATTAGGTGAGATTGTTTGAAAGGCATGTTTCATTCCTTTAGTGTTGGGATTATAAGGAGGTTATCTGTGTCAAAAATTGTTAATTTCTAATGTGTCCATTTGTCATTCAATAAAATTGTTGCTGCCTGAAATGCTTAACATTCTATGAATTTTGTTATTCTGAATTTGAGCAGTCTAAATATAGTGGAAACATGTTTCGAAGCAAAAGATGTTCATTTGTAATATATTCTGCTAGGATAAGAATGTACTATGGTTTTTCACCAACCCGCACTAGACCAAGTTCGGAGCCTTCGCTCTGCAGTAAAATATTGTACACAAAAAAAACATCAGAGGAAACATAGTAGTCTCAACACTGCTGCTCTAAAACGATTTCTATTTCACATCACCGTTGTTTTTACAGCTTTGTACGCCAAAACTCTTTTGTAGTCGTAAATAAAGTAAATATAATTACAATCATCCATAGAGCGACGTGTCGGGGGATTTAGTCGTAATGCGGACCGTGCAGCGACGTCATGTACAATGGCCGGAGTTGTGACGAAATGTGTATTGGATGTAACGTCTTGACATTTATTGAATTGTCGTCAATGATGGGATAGATATATAGACATAGATGCTAGTGGAGATTTATTGAGATACATTATATTACTGTTTTTGTATTTACTCATGTATCTATAGTATGATATGTTTTTTAAGAATTCTATAGAACGCTTAAGGTTTGATTGATCAAAATTTTTTACCGAACCCTAACTTTAATATGTAGTAACATAAAAACTGCCTTATCTTTTGTGTTAGAAATGGTTAAGATGATTAATAACCTTAATTCATAACAGTACGTATTTTGTTGCAATTAATATATATTACTCAAGTAAGAATTTATATCAACAGTTTATTTAAAGACTGAGGTAGTAAACATAGACGAGTCACAAGAAATATAAAAAAATATTATGTCGTCTTTAGGTAGACGTAATTGGCTTTTTCCTTTGATCTGAAATATTAAAGAAAATGCGGATATCCGAGCGCTACAGACACGAATTTACTGTAAGTTTTATTCATGGACTGAAGTGGACTGAAGTGGACGTAGAACTTTCGAGATAAATAATATTTTTATGGCTACTGCAAACGTCGAATCGGATTTAGTTTTATATTTTATTGAAGTTGAATTTCATTAAGGTTGATTTTTTTCTGTATCTGCGTCGAAACTTATACAGTTACTAAAATAAATTTTTAGCTTTGCAAATAAGTTCGTAGTAAAAACTAACTCCAAGAAGTGTAGTAGAATTAATACAAATAAATAATCAAGGCACCAATATTTTATCCACAAGTCCGTTGTGGACATTTCCACGTGTGTACAAATGCTACTGATCCGACTTAAGCCAGGTCTTAAGCATTCATTAGAACGCGTGGGTCTGTCGTACTGGGAATTATTTATAAGGCGGGCCGGGCTGGTCGCAATGCCCCTCTAAGAACCTTTGTTTTATTGTGTCCTTTTATTTGGACCCTCATTGCCGGTGAATATTTGAAATCGATTCGTACATTATACATTTTGGAATATGGCTCGTAGTATTATATCGAACTTTTGGCTTAGAATTATGTTGTATCTCAATGTGACACGTAAATATAATCGAATCAGAAATGTACTGTTTATGAATGAATAACTCAATCCTAAACTGATACTCTAAAGTTACCTAATACTATTGTTGAGAAACATACGTCAGAAAAGTGGACGATAGTCTAGTTCGGAATGGAACGGTCTGCCGAGACAATGTCCGGAGGTACAAAACCCAAGGCACACCTCTGACTTTTCATGTGGTATTTTTATCAATTATCGTTCGTTTTAACGGTGAAGGAAAACATCGTGAAGAAACCTACATGCCGAAGAATTCTTCATAAGAATTTTGAGGGTATGTGAAGTCTGCCAACCCGCACTAAGTCAGCGTGGTGGACTAAGGCCTAACTTCTCTCAGTAGTAGATGAGGCCCGTGATCAGCAGTGGGCAATATACATACATACACAATATAATACAGAGCTAATTGCATTGCATACTTTAGAATATTAAAATAACGGTTTCTTAATTCTGATAATACGGAGGCGTATTATAAAAGTGCTTAGATTAAAGTAAATGGATAGATTAACCTTTAGCTACTCGTGTATAAAATGAATCACGCCCACAAAAGTTTAATCACCTGGTTATACTTATCCGATTTTATATCATAAGATTTAAACAATAATGTTATGAAGAAACTGAGAGATTTTAATAAAAAATCTTACGTTCATTTCAATTTTGGTAGTGAGTTTTCTTTTCTTCATTATGAGTTAAATTCTTTTGGAAAGTCCTATTTTGATGAATACTTACAATTAACTTATTTTGCAAGCGTTTGTCTTTATTCACGGCCCGCATTAAACAGTAACGGCGAATGCGTCGTTTCCACCAACCTTGCATTAATGTGAATTTCTGGTAGCCAATGTTACCGAATCTTTATTTCTTCTCATCAAGCTGAGTGGCTGGCAGCTTTACGCCTTTTGTGTTGGCCCAAACATTCTCGCCAAACTCGAAACAACCTTCTATTGTAAGAATTTGTGTCCAACATTTGTTCCAACGTCAATAATCCTCAGATTTATGCGGCTCGACCATTACTCTTTATGAGCAGTTTGAAATACTAGCGGTTACACCTAAGATTTGAGTGAAGTGAAATGTTATGAGTTTTGTATTGTTAGTGTTTTTGCTTTTATTGTGATCGCCGTTTTTCGTCTGGTCAAGTGAACTTATATCACAAATCAAATTAGGTAACAGCTATCTGTGGCAAACGTGAAAGATTTTTATTAAAATGCGCTATAGACAAGGATCGACAAGACGTCATAATAAGATCAAATTCGTATATACAGTAAAAAAAACAGTTATACCGACTGAATGGCAAGTTCCCGGCAAATACACGTATACAAAAAAAGTATCGTTTATAACGACTATCGGGTATAACGTTCAGATTAGGTGGTTCCTTCAATGTCATAACCGGATTTTCCCTGTAAACGTATGTCTTAATTAGTAAAAAGATTCAACGGGAACACAATTTAATAACGAAAATTCCATGATTCGTAACAGTATAATTTCCTTCTAACTGATAACGACATCGTTCTAAATTTGCATTTGTAAAGAAGTAAGAGGATTGTGTGTACGTTATTGATGGGTTTTTTTATTTATACATCAATGGCTTTGATTAATTATATACCTAGATAGAGTGACGCGTTGCAATGAAACTAAAACAAACAGGCCAACTTTTCATAATCTTAAGCGAGTATGCGCGACAGCTGTGTCATACGCTATCGCCGCATCATTCTGCACATCCTTGTGTGCGCGCATAATGATACCAGTTATTACATGGTTTCTATTAAAACAGGGAGAAAATTATATCCATGAAAAACAACAAAAAATGATTCACCCGAACTCATTTAGTGGGGAACAGTTCGCCTCTATTTTTCTCGACGCGTTTGAAACGTTCAGTGTCTATCTAGGTATATAATTAATCAAAGATCAATGGTGTATGTAATTAATGACGGATTCTGAGCAAATCTTGCGTGACATTTCCGTTACTCCCACACGCGGTGCAGGTGGGTTACAGGCGGTCTAGCGAGCTAGATATATGAAACTAATGGAAATATGTCCTGAATGTAATCACAGGTTTACGGCGGTAGATACGGTGTATTCTTCTTTAGACAAGCAGTTAATTGTTATAACAGGTTTATTTCTTCAAATAATACTTTGATCGCAGAATGTGATGAGGATGGGGAAGGTAATGATCAAATTATTATAACTTCGGGGTATTTTTCGGATATTTAATTTGTCTAAAAAGAGAGGTGTTAGATTAGCAACACTAAATTAGAACTGTTACACAATAGAGAAATATTAGGTTAGCAATATTGAATTAGACCTGTTTAGTGAACTGTGGCTCTTACTATACCTAATCTTCAGTCGAGTCAAGATATTGATACAGACAATGAAACAAGTCGTGATCGTGTCGATACGTTTTCAATTACTCATACAGGTTTAATAGTTCATCTAGCGCTTCACGCACGATTTACGCCATAATACCAGCGTTTATGTGGTGCAGCATCGTTCATTCTGAAATCAGACCTATCCGCTATACCGGTTCTGCACCGCAGTCACAAGCGGCTGGTGACAGATATCGCCGCAACATTGTTCGAGATGTATAAATTGTGTTTTCTATTGCTAATAGACCGCCGTTGAATTTATGGTCCCATACTTTATTGACGTTTGTTAGGTTCCCTCCGTATTGGGATCGCGATTCGAATCAGCTGTTTGCTTCGATGAGTGTCTGTTGAAACCTTTTTAGGGATACTTTATTATTCGACTTTCGAGTGTAATCTTTTATCTTTGGTATAGGTTAGTAAGCTGGAGGAGGCCTATACCCAGTGTGGGGTTCCAATAACAAAATAAATCCATATACGTAGTTTTAAGAAAAAATTGTAACTAAGGTTGTTGGAAAAAATAAAGGTTTATTATTATTATTATAGGTTATTTTTCTGAATAACTTTTCGGACCACCTACACTTCAGTCCGCCCCGTGACCACGAAGTGCTGCAAAGCCTTCGAAACGTCGGGAGAAAAATTAAATAAATAACCGCGATAAAATCCGTTATAATAGTTTAATTTCAATGTCTAACATTCGCGTAAACATAAGGAATCATGTTTTTTTCTGGACTTCATCTGCCTAGTGATTTCTGGGACGACCGGCAGGTTTGTAGCTGCATGATCTCCCATTCTTTTTATGTGGCCAAGCAAGTGTGGTCGTGCATTTATCTTGCTGTTGTAATTGTCTTTGGTTACGAGTTTTCTACCTTGATCTTCATTAAGACTGACAATTCTCCTCTTCACTGAGGAGCACCTTTTACAGTGTTACAATTTTGTTCTGCACTTATTTCATAGAAAGCTAAGTGTATTAAGATCCTATTTCACATATTCTGGGTAAATGCTACTCGTCACATAAATCTATAAGCCAACCAAATACAAAAGTCACACTCTAAACTATGCTCCCAAATAAATGGTAGTAAAATGAGTACTATCTACATTACCTGTTTAATACGATAACTATGAAGTAAAATTTACTTGAAACCTGTGAAACAGGCCCTAACGTTTTGTTTTTATTCGCCGCGTAATTATATAGAAACGACCTTGATGATTGTAAGAAAAGCTATAATTATAAACAGTTTATTTCTGCCTCGGTGGCGTAGTTGTATTACGGTACGACTGCAAGGCTGAGGTCTCGGGTTCGATCCCCAGGTCGGGCAAAGTGATATTGGATTTTTCTATTCAGTATCAGCCCGGAGTCTGGAATTTGTGCCCGGTATGGCGATAGGCTCGCCCCCTATCACATCATGGGACAGAATAAGCTTGGCGAAAAGTGGGTGCACTAGTTGCGTCTCTGCCTACCCCTTCGGGGATAAAAGGCGTGAGCATGCGTTATTTCGCCGTAATCTATTTAAGTTTCACTCGGTGACGTAAGACGCAATGAAATTAAGTGAGGGTTTCCTCAAGGCGTTTTCCTTCGTCGTCCAAATTGTATGTAAATATAGACGTTAAGTCCACGGTCGGACCACAGTCCACAACACGCTATGACCCACAAACCTAAATACTGTTAGCTACTTTGTTAATTCATATTTAAGAAGGTTATTACTCACAATCGCGTTATAAAGTAATTTTAGTTAACGAAGTGTGGATAATGTATGGTTCTGGTATATTTTGTCCGTTAGTTTACCTACACTAAGTGTGCTCAAGTTGTTTGCCGGCTATGATATGTGTGAATGATGAAATTAAATGATACTTTGTCTAGACTCGTGAGGTCTTCGTAAATTTAATTTTCCTAAAGGCTAAATTGCTAAGCTAAAAAAAAACACTCAAGAAACTTCATAATTTCAGTCTCTACACTTTCATAGTCGGCACCGCATTTGCACAGCTATTTTCCACCAAACACAACCGTAGTAACGGTAAATACGTTCACATTCGCGTGTGTATGCCAGTTATTAACGAGGCAAATCTCGTCAGGTTATGTGCACTGTGCAGTGTACATACAGAGGGGTCGGTGCAGCGTGTGCACTCCGCTTTATGTACGAGTAGGTTTAGTACTAGAGCCGGACCTACACGTGCTTGTACTGCATATCACTAAAGTGGTGTGTAGTGCCCTCGACCTGTCATAATGTGTTAATGGGATAAATAATAGACAGATAATTATATGTTCACGCGAATGGGGACATTGAAATAAATCTACTTAACGGTTTTTTTCGCGATGAATTTGTTTAATTTTTTGCTCCCGACGTTTCAAAGACACCCTTTATAGTCATGAGGCGGAGTGAGGTGCTGGTCGGCGGAAAAGTTAATGTTACAATATCTAACATTTTTTTTATTATACAGCTTTTTAAAAAAACATTCATCGTCGGGAGTAGAAATTAAGCAAATTTATCGCGAAATAAACCGTTAAGTAATTTCATTTCAATAATAGACAGACCTGTATTTTTTGTAATTATTGATCGCTTTTTACCGTTATGTTTCGTAGGCAATAGCCAGCGATAACCGTATTATGGTGATATAAGAGGCTTATGAGATTCGATTTTCTTTTTAGAATTCGTGTAGAGTAGGTAAGAGTTTGTAAAATTACACACCGCTGTTTGGCCTTACGTCTACCGTACGTGACGTCTGTGGCCAATTGTTTGTTTCGGCGCAAGTCGATGTGGACTTTGACATTGAAATTAGGAGATGTGTGACTTCGGTTTGATTGGCTGATTGAAATACTATTAGGTTTTTTTCATATGCTACAGATGGTAAGTTGTGTATTGTAACTAAATTCAAGGGCATGTCTAACAACAAATGTAAGTGCTATTTAAACTATGTATTAGACAACGTGACGAACAGCATGATTTCCGTCGCATTTTCATTTGTTTTTCTCCATTCTTAGCCAGTAGAGGTTAATTACGTGAATAGCCAAACAAAAGTAATGAGTAAAACTCGAGTCACTTTTCCTTCACCCACATTACATCACTATTTGAATGACCTCTCGCAAAGCGATAGCAGCTGTGCAATTTGGATTTACTTTTGTAAGATTAATTTTCAAGTGGATTTATATGGAAAAGTCGCTGTAGATGCCGGGTAAAAATATCACACATAGGTTTCGAGGCTCAGAGAGCAATGAGTCGGTAGTGAAACGATAGGTCCATGGTTTGATCCACGTAAGATTAACTTTATTGTCCTGTAAACTTATTTTGTTTTGAGTATGTGTGTTTTCGGGGATATATCAAGCCTTTTCTGGTATAACATTGAAACTGCAATTCAGGCTCACCAGTGTTTTCTTTATTGAAATATTGACGTTAAAATTGTCAGTAACGATTTTCTTCTTGAAAAGGCTCTATTTGTTTTGTGTATCCGTTATAATGGAATAAATAATCCAGTTAATTCTTAAAGATAAACTATAAAAAAGGTGATACCATTTAATTGATCAATGACAATTTTAATTATTGGAAACGATATTATAAATTGGAGCATTTTTTTTGCTTTGTTATGCATTGTTTAATGAATTACAGTTACAATATTCCGTAAAAACATCCACTTTAAAACATGAACGGAAACAATTCACAAACTTCATATTTTATTTTCCACGTGAAATAAGTTTTTATATTTGGGAAATTTTCGAAAGGGTCGGTACCCTCGTAGAACCTTGAAGCGGCCTCGGGTAACGGCAGACAGAACAAAGGACCTTTACCGAATAAAATGAAACACCTCGGCACGCACCTTTAAACACTCTAATTATATTGTAATTAAAATGAAGGTGTGTATTTTTTTTCCACAATATCGTAGTATATCTAGGAGATTAACTTATGAAAATAAGTAAAAAGTAGCTCGTGAGCAGGCGTAGTCCGTCCACCGCCTATTTATTGTGCCACCATGCCCTGGAAGCGACAATTCAGTATTCATTTTTCAAATTGTAATAACTAATTGGTTTTCAGCATCAAGACCAACTTAAAATAGTTATTAATTTTTATAATCATTTGCGTTCAGAGAACCAATCCTATGATTTCACTCTTGTAAGTTTGGTAAACCGTCTTTGGTTAAACCCCATATTACTCACTGTAAAGTGTGTATTTCTATTTATATCGATGTATATGAACGCTGTTGCGTGATTGTGTTTAATTTGTAACATTATAGCCCTTTGTGGTTAATTTATATCAGGATGTAAGCGTACGGAAGTTATATGAATCTTTATTTACTTATGATGATTATAACAACCAGCATTACATGTGCGACTAATGAGCATCCCATAATTTATGATCACCGTTATTTTGTCATGAATGTCAAGTAGGTTCGAAATGGTGCTTCTGTTACCTTTTCATAAAAAAACATTTTGCAAAAACACAAAAGCTATAACTAAGTATTTCATATTTCATACGATATTTACGAAGGGACTTCTATGCATTGTTAATGACACAGTGATTGATTCTCAAAAATATTTTTAATATCTATTTCAATAAAAGGCTATTGTGAAGGCCATGCATTTAAACACAAAGCGTGACAATCATACTAATAATTGTGTTTTTATTTGCAGGTAAGACGAATCATCTTTGAAATGCAATACAAATCAAGAACTGGTGATTATTACGTGGCATGATATCGAAACTAAGTCTTAATTTCATTATTTTAATATTATATTAAGTACTTAAACCAACTTTGTTCTTTTTATTTATTAATGTAGCATTTTAACAACCATTTTTCAAATACCGCTATTCAAATTTTACAGTATCTGCACGACGCTATGGATTTCTATTATTAACCAAGACACTAAAATGAAAATTGGTTACATTCAAATCTGCAGATTTATTGCCGGTCTTCAATATGCACGATAGGCATAAGCCGTAAAATCTAAAAGTCAATTCTGTCATTAAAACCGATGAATCGTCTTGATTCCGGGTAATAAATCTACGCGGACGGCTGGCCCGGTTCCCGTGGGATTGCACCGCACATGCGACGTGGATTTAATGCCGCTGTTTAGAGGATCGATGCGTATTGAGATCACGGATGATCGCACCTAATTGGGGAATCGGTTGTAAAAATATCCTTTGCGGAATATTTTTCCGCAGAACGTAGGTGTTTTTTGGTTTATAAGGCAGTTAAGGTGCAATCATTTTTGGATTCGTAATATAATCAATAATTGTGTAATGTTATTTAGGCCCAGGATATTATGCTATCTGAATTTTAAAACACAAAGGCAGAAAAAGTTGGTTGATTTCAGTAGTAAAAAATATTTGGAAATATTAATGACGCCAATCATGATTCATGGCCGTATTAGATTTCTAATTTGTACACATTAGTGTAATTAATGCGGGCGAAATACAATCGTATTGTGTTACAAGTTCATCAGATACACTCGCAGCTCGTTACATTTTAAAATGACCTTTGCAATGCATCACAATATGATAACATTTATTATTTTACTGAAGCAGTGTTTAGGTGTGTATCTGGATACACACGTCATGCCATTACCGTAAAAATTACGATAACAGTGTATGCATGCCACTTTTTTAAAGTCAAGGCCTTTAGACGTCCTTTACATGCGCATGACTCACAAAAAAGTCATAGAAAGGTATAAAATTTAATAGCCTCTTGTGGTTTACTCCCTTTGAAGATATCTCCGACGATAATTAACAAAAGTCATTTGAATCTCAAATTGGTTCTTTCAAATTTCACCATTTAAAACGCGATGAAACTCCTAAAACAACAAAACTTTCCGAAATTAGGTTCTAGCAAAACGACCCACTGGCGAACTTTAGTATTACTTAGTCAAGTAATTTTCCGTTGTATCGTTTTGTATTACGCAGAGTGGCGAGCTAGCAAAGTTATTTCTTTCTTTTCTTTTACTGTTATGACATTTCTCTTGTTAAATGGCAGCCTTACCTGTCTGCTAGCTTTGTTTACGCGTTTTATAGCTGGATGCTTGTTCCTAGTAAGTCATTTCGCTTGGATTAATCGGCACTTTCTACCTACCATTCGAGCTGTTACTTTTCAAACAATATTTTGCAACTGTATTGGGTTTTGTAATATTTGCATTTCTTCAATAGTAGGTCGTTTTCTTATCAGACAAATGTTCTTTATATATTTGCTTAACATCTTGTATTACATGTTCTAAGGCATTATCAATAGGTTTTTTTACTTATTCGTTTTCGTTTGTGTAAGTGTTTGCAGTGTTTTATTTCTTTCTGTGTGCCAAGGCCAGGTGTACTGCGAGCGCTACTCCCTTGTTTGGTTACACGATCCAGCAAAGTCTCCTTATGTATCACGCACATGTTATTTTTGTCTCTTTTGAACTAGCTGTTTTATTTAAGATTTTATTTTCACGTTCCTTTGATATTTTTTTCACAATAGTATTATGTAGACATAACGTTTTTAGGGTATAGGCATTTGATCTCCATATTAGGTTTGACTTTCATTGTATTAAAATGAACGGCTACATTTTGATATTAACGATGATATTATCTTTATGAACTGAAACACGGTTGTTTTGAACAGACGTGAGTGTGCGACCGCGGACGTTATCAGAGCGGAACCGCCCGCAGTCAACCTTGCGGGATGCGAACCCGTGTTCGCTCGGTTCTATTATTGTGTCAGTGCACCGCGCGTGAACTTGCGCCGCCGGGCCGGCCCGCTCATCAATGAACGCGGCTCACTCAGCGCGGCGTATACCTTGTATAATGTGGGTGTACTGTTTGTTTATTGAGGATGTGTTATTTTGGTCGTAGTAGTCGTGTTTGGTCTGTATATGGTGTGAAGGACTTGAGATGTCATGCTAATTATAGTACACCTTTTCGTTACGACCAATTTATATATGACGAAAATTCAATTCACCGGAATTAGGAGATTAGACGGATATCTTTAATGTATGGATAGTGTATTTTCAATCTGAAAACGGAGTACTAACCATTGCCGTAAAATGTACAGGTTATCGTTCTTATAATTTAGCAAACACTAATTAGTAAAATACTGGACCATTAAACGGATCAAAAAAGTCCCTATTTCACTTTAAATATTACAACTACATGCTCGTAACAACCTCATAACTTTATGAAATTGTATCATAATATTAATATTATTGAACAAGGAGCACAACCCCGTTTTTTTGCTACAGCGTGTATGACTGATGGTAGTACCTACACATGTAGGTACGAGACAGGAAGTTTGCTTCGACGGCTTTGTGTTAGAATGACGGCGTGTTGTGAGCACGTTGAGCATCACCTGTTGTTTACAAACGCATAGAAAAGTAGTCGAGTGTTATAATGTTCTATGAATAACGAGTAACCTCAATAATCTTACTTCTTACTAATGTTATAAATGCTAAAGTTTGTGAAAATATTTGGATGTGTGTATTTGAATTGGTGGACGATAGCCTAGTTGGGAATGGAACGGTCTGCCGCGACAATATCCAGAGGTTCAAAACCCAAGGCACACACCTCTGACTTTTAGAAGTTACGTGTGTATTGTTTATCAATTATCGTTCGCTTTAACGGTGAAGGAAAACATCGTGAGGAAACCTACATACTCGAGAATTCTCCATAAGAATCTCGAGGGTATGTGAAGTCTGCCAACCCGTACTAGGCCAGCGTGGTGGACTAAGGCCTTAGCCCTCTCAGTAGTAGAGGAGGCCCGTGCTCAGCAGTGGGCAGTATATAATTCAGGGCTGATAGCATGATAGCATAATTGATTTGAATTTTTTAATCGGATTTTTTAAATTATATTACGCTGGCTTCGTGCCTACAGATGGCGCTATGGATCTCTACAATGAGTTATGGACTTCTGTAGCGGGAAAAGCCTTTAACGCAGGCGAAGCCGCGTGTAACAATTAGTACTTAATATAGTTAAAGTTAATATAACTCATGACGCTGTTCTCTGTCACTCAGTACCCATATAAAGAGTTAATTTTAATAATTTCGTTTGCATACGAGTTTCTTTGTGTGAGTATTATGTGTGCATTGCAGCAAGATACGGGATTGTAATCTCGTGAAAAAAGCTACACAAAAACAGTCACAATAAACTATGTGACGCAATTATTGGATATTACATACAGAGAGAAAACGTGACAATGTTATCTGACAATATCATATATAAATATAGATTGTAATATATGCTATATAGGTATATCTGATGATGTAAGAAGTTGCGAAGAAAGATATTTTTGTAGATAAATACAACGTAGGTGTCACGTGGTTTCACTGTGTGATTTCGTGTTTAGTGAGATTATTTCAGACAGCCTTCGAATTATTATAACATTTTCATGCTGCTATAAAAATATTGTACATATTTGTCTATATGGCTTGTATGACATTTATAAATCGAACATGTTGCATATAACTAGATAAAAACCGGCGTTAAGTAACATTTTTGGTGTTGCGTTGCGTGAGGTAGCTCTCTCCCCTGACCTCCCTTTCTTTTCCTCAAAGGTCGGCAATGGACTCACGACTCTAGAATTTTGAGTATTCATGGGTAGTAGTGATCACATACCAATTACCATCAAGTGACTCACATTTGCGAGCGTCTTTTATGTGTAGGCATGAGGGACAGTAATTTTGTA
Organism: Sphinx pinastri; assembly: GCA_947568825.1. NCBI lineage: Eukaryota > Metazoa > Arthropoda > Insecta > Lepidoptera > Sphingidae > Sphinx > Sphinx pinastri. The sequence goes on from OX387617.1 coordinate 4,471,063, forward strand.
ATTAAACTTTTGAAGCTATTAATCGTAAATTAGAAATTATTTTCTATTTTGTTTTACATATCAACTAGATTTTGCTCGCAAGTTCGTCCGCGTTAAAAAAATCCGGGATAAAAGTCCCGCTATATATTTTCCGAGGAAAAACATTCTACCTTAAGCCGAAAACCTTCCTAGGGTGTCAAATTTCCATACCAAATGTCATCGAAATCCGTTCGGTAGTTTTATTGTTTATCGCGTACAGAGGCGGCGGGTGACTTTGTTTTTACCCTACTGCGAAAGAAGGTGGGTTATGTTTTTATACTATGTAAGAATGTAAGGAAGACAGATTTTGCAGGAAAAGCAAACGTTTATACTGTCATAGGCATGAATTCAGATTTATCGAACACTTGCGTAAATATAAAGTTTAAAACCGCAATTTTAGGGAGCATTGTTGGCGTTTCATGTACTTAACCTTTTCCTTTTTATGGAAATGCGATGTTATCGTAATTTTCGTTATTTCTGGCTCCTAAGACCTTAAATGTCATCTCGTCGTTTTGTATTACGATTATGGCAGCTGTTGTTTAAATAGTTATAAAAAGTAACGTACACATAATATTATGTTTCCTTCAAAGAGTTCTAAGATTATATAGAGCGGACATTGGGAAAATTGACATACAATAATTTTGAGCCTGTTCTATCTAAAATTCATTAGAACATACTTTGACATGGTCGTAATGCGTAAATTGGCATATTTTCTTCCAAAATATTGTTTTCTTTACAAAATTTAAGCATACGGACAAGTCTTGTTACACGGACATGTCATATAAGACAGCGACTTATTACCAATTGGTAATAACTTTTGGATGAAAAATTTGGTCCTGATATCCGTTCTATAAGTATACTGTTTAATGTCTGGTTTCCTTTTATGTGAGTATTAAATAACCCTTTGAATTCTAGTTATATATAGGCATTATTGTTTTAATCATGTATATGTGGTTCAGTGAATGAGTTGTGACACAGGACGACATTTGTTCGATTTCTGTTGTGTGCGCAATTAGAATTTGGTCTGAATCTTGTAGAGAAAGTACATCGTAGTTCCTAGTACTTAAGGCAGAAGATATATTTTGTCTTATAGACTATGCTTGCTAACTGTTGGATATATATGTTTATTAGCTATTGCTCCTACGCTATTCCTTCCTTGTTTTATGGTTATCTTGTGTTTTTCCAACAAGATTCACGATATCGTCCATCACTCTTGTTTTCAGTGTAACCAGTCTTTTTTTGTCGTTTTAGATCTTTATTATTACCTTGACTTGACATTGATACAGTGTATTGCCAGTTACCATGAAAATAACAATGATTATTATCAATTATAAATAGTTTCATTTTTGTAATGCTAAATATTGTACTTTCGGTAGATTTCATTTACAAACATCTACCATTTGGTTTCACATAAATGAAAAGGATAGTTCATCTACTACATTGTAACGTATATTGTTTTTTCCTTCTAATATATTTTGCTATTCACTTTCTACGATTGGAATATAAGCGGGGATATGACGCGAGGAATATTGGAATACACGTAGCTGTCACGATCGCGATGATATTGCCACGGGCCCGTCATATATAATAAACGAATATTACGTAAACATTGCTAGAATGTACGGTCATTTTCTGCTTAGAATTATGGATAAAATATATACATTTACGTATGTATAATATGTGTAATACGTATTACATACCATCTAAAAATCAATTCTCATTCATTTGATCTGGACGTTATTGACGTCATCAGTTCTAGTGTAGTGTCTTTACCATATTAAATGATATTGTATTTTAAGGCTGGCTTGCACAACGACTCACTAAATATGATTAACGCTATATACTTTAATCGTAATGCTGTCTTTTTCAATTTTTAATGAATGACAGTGACAGTACGGGGTTTCAAATGTGTTTAATAATTCGTTGTGTAAGCTAACCAAGAGTACCAACATTTTATTCTCGTTAGTATAGAAATAGTCTTCGCTACACTACGGCATTTTTTGGCAATGACAAAGGTTCCATGTAATATGTTTTCTACTAACAAACAGGTGTTACGAATTCACTATACATTAATAATAAGTAACCCAGTAAAAGTGTCTGATTTTCATTATAAAATATTCACCCTTCGCCGCTCGCGTTAGTGATTTAAGTAGAGCGCGTTGCATGTTCGCTTATCTGATAAAACACAGATTAGACCGATAATGTAATCAATATACGTGGTTATTACTCATCAATATCAATAAATTTAACTCTTGTATGACATTCATACGCAATGACAATGTTTTTATTATGTGTACAACTGAACCCAAAGCTATTTTGTAGGTAGTTCATACCAATAGGTGTATTTTTGACTACTAGATCATTTTCGGCGGTCTCCCTAGTTTCAATTACACACTTTCATTGATTACACTTCACTGTCATTCGTGTATGTATGTCATCAATCGAATGCTAAGATAGATCTTTGTGAGCTTTTTATAACACCAAATATTCGATGCCTCACAAATAATTACAAATGTTGAAGATGCTACAACCCTATCACCTCTATCTAGGTAACGACAAAATACTTTGAATCTTCTACGCATATCTTGCTATTGGTTTACAATTGTATCGTATTTCGACTAACACAAGCATTGAACATTATTGATTTGGTAGTTAGTCACGGTATTTCTACACACACGTGCTAACACGCGACCTTGTGAGCTAGTCGCGGCTAACTTTTCCATGTCGTGCAATTTTATACATCGTTTTAAGAGCCTTTGTTGCGAACTATAATATGAAATTGCCTATAAAAAGAGGAACGTTAGCGGTTACTGATGTCTTGATGTTGTGTTGGTCAAGGAAGTCCTTCACTGAGACAACAGTCTAGACAATGGTGTGGTCTATTATTAAAGAAACTATGTTTTTTTAATATAGAATAATTGTATATTCTGGGAATATGATTTCGTGTTGTACGTAACGGTCTGTGTTTCATACACAATTCAGACATTTGTAATATTCATACGAGTGTACGCGTCTCTCACGTCTCTCCTCTCGTATTCTCTCACATCAACACAATACTAAGAAACTGAGATTAAACTCCAAGTAGAGTGTCGACGATTTTTTATATTTCTTTAGAGATGAGAGAATTTGTTTACAGAAGTTGAAAACATTTATGTCGAAATGTTAATATACACTTCCATAAAACAATATCCAGCTACGATGTAACAGATACGTCTTAAATACTATGTTATTAAAGTTTAGTTTGCTCAAAAGTGACTCACGAACCGCGTGACAAAATATTACATCAATGTTTACACTATAAATCTGACGTGGAAGCAAAAAATTGTGATCGAATATGTCGGCAACATTTCATATCGGAATTACAAAACGCGGCGTTTAGCTCGGATGCATGTAACGTTCCGACGTCAAAGCGATACAAGCCATTGAACGATATGAGTCCTGAAAGCGGTCACACGTGTGGTGGACACTTTTTTAAATACGTCTACGTGTTTATTGTCTATGTAGAAGCGAGGACTGTGGACTCTTACGACCTTACTCATAATTATAAACCTATTTTAGTTATCGAATGTTTTGTCTTCTTCCTTCAAACTCAATTCAAAATTCGTTCGAAGATCGATGAATAAGGCCGTTAATAGTTTCAATAATGATAAGTAAGATGGGGAAAATTACAGAATTTGATCACATTTTTAGATCGAAGGCGTTTTTGTCTTAAAAATATTTTTGTTTGTAACTGGTTTTTATATGTCTTATGAAATTAAATGACATTAATAGTGAGACATTATGAGGATTTCAATGAGGATGAATTCTTGTCACTATAAATATTCGTGATAATGTCTAGTCGTTTTTCAATATTCCTAGTTAGGCACTATGCCGATTGCACACAAGAGACGGATGTGAGTGACGCTCGCAATCAAATCCTTCCCGTGGATACACTAGTATCAAAGATTTAATATTATATTCAGTCAGTTGGACCTCAGCATATCTACATTCTCATAGATATACAGAGAAGGAAGATAACAATTTAAAGGGGATTATTCTTTCTTAAATCCATTTTTACACAACATTTTTATTAAAGAGGGCTTAATTAGTAGGCTTTGTCCTATTGCTATTATGTTTTGGTGAAAGGGGAAGGAACAAAGGATTTGGGAAAATGTTTTTCTTTAACGACTTTCCTACTTTTGGTTATAATGCGTAATCCATTGATATAAAAATATTTTAGTATTTGAGTCTTTACGAAGGAGAATCAACTGGTCAAATAAATCGCTTATTGTCCTTTGAATTGGGACTCAATAATATTATGTGTACTGCTTGGAGACAAAAATACTCAACTTTGACCTATTCCAATACAAAACACCTGGTACTTCTGTTCTTGTAATTACTTTCTACTCCATTAATCCGCTTAGCAAAATATAGCTTACGAACAATTACATTGTTTGAAACAACAAGTAACAGAAATATAATGTTCCTCTTGATCACCTGCTGTTACATGTCAATAGCAAAACAGAACAGTCTAACAATAACATTGCACTGAGTACCGGTATTTATCTTGTCGATGCATTGTTTATGCACGTCATAAACAACAGTTTAACTGTTAAATACGCTAACTGTTAAAGACACTACCTAAGTTTAACCTAGGAAGCAAATTAATCGCACAAACACCGAAGGCGTCTTGTTCCTAATATTATCGGCGTATTTTTGCTTGTCACTAAAATCAGCTAGTATTATAGCAGTCTTTGATTAATTATATACCTAGATAGACACTGAACGTTTCAAACGCGTCGAAAAAAGTAGAGGCCTACAGTTGTCCACTAAATGAGTTCGAGTGAATTATTTTTTGTTGTTTTTCATGGATATAATTTTCTCCCCGTTTTAATAGAAACCATGTAATAACTGGTATCATTATGCGCACACACAAGGATACGCAGAATGACGCAGCGATAGCGTATGACAAAGCTGTCACGCATACTAGCTTAAGAAAAGTTGGCCTGTTTGTTTTAGTTTCATTGCAGCGCGTCACTCTATGTAGGTTTATAATTTATCAAAGATAGCAGTATCAGAGTAAAGCAAGGTTGCTTATTTTCTCGGTGGATACGTTTTCTTAAGTGCTATCGCTTTGAGTTTGTATAGGGAAATGTGAACCAAAATTATAATTATGGCACTTGCTACCAATCTATGTAAGAGAATCCTTTATGACCTAACTAACTCCTAATCTTATCCTGTTTCTTATCTTACTTCTTACGAATATTATAAATGCGAAAGTTCGTGAAAATGTTTGGATGTTTGTAAGAAGTGGCCCAAGCATAGATCATGCACTTTAACACCCTACCTTGGGCGTGCATACATGAAGCACTGCGGTACCACGAGGTGCCACCATATCTTCAGCGTCTGGTGCAATCGTACCTATCTGATAGGTATATTGTGTATCCGGGCGCTGATGGGTGGCACCGAAGAGCAATGGCCTGTGGTGTTCCACAGGGCTCTGTACTGGGCCCACTCTTGTGGAATATCGGCTACAACTGGGTGCTCCGTGGTGCCAACCCCCAAGGCGTCGCTGTTGTCTGCTACGCGGACGACACACTGGTGACAGCGACGGCTAGGACCTTCCAGGAGGCTGCTCTGCTCGCTTCCTCTGGTACCGAGCAGATGGTGGGCAGAATTCGGCGACTGGGCCTCAAAGTGGCCCTTAACAAAACCGAGGCCCTTTATTTTCACGGGCCTCGTAAGAGGGCACCTTCGGAGACCCATATCGTAGTGGAGGGGGTGCGGATTCCCATCGGCTCCACAATGAAATATCTGGGCTTGGTGTTGCACAGCCGGTGGGAGTTCCGTGCCCACTTTGAGATGTTGTCGCCGAAATTACTGCGGGCAGCAGGCGCGCTTGGACGCCTCCTGCCAAACTTGGAAGGTCCCGGTATCCCTTGCCGAAGTTTATACGCTGGAGTTGTGCGGTCCATGGCCTTATACGGTTGTCCCGTTTGGGCTGAGTCCCTGAATGCTCGTTGCGCCGCTCTACTGCGTAAGCCGCAGCGTTTAGTGGCGCAGCGACTTATTAGGGGCTACCGCACGATCTCACATGAGGCGGCCTGCGTCTTGGCCGGCACTCTGCCATGGGAATTGGATGCCAAATACCTCTCGTCAGTATTTTTCTGGCGTGAGGAGGCGTCCCGTCTCGGGCGAAGACTGGCTCCGAGGGAGGTCACGGCCCAATTGGCCTCCATCCGCAGCGCCGCCGTGGAGGAGTGGCATACCAGGCTGGAGAGCCCGAGTGCGGGCTTGAGGACTGTCGCGGCAGTGCGACCTGTCTTCTCAAGCTGGCTTGACAGGCGCCATGGTGCGCCGACATTTCGTCTGACACAGATGCTGACGGGCCACGGATGTTTTGGCTCGTTTCTGTGTCGGATCGGAAAGGAGGAGTCCGCCGTGTGCCACCATTGTGGCAACGGCCGCGAGGACACAGTCAATCACACTCTCGAGGAGTGCCCAGCCTGGGACCTACAACGCAGCGCTCTTAGAGCAGTCGTCGGAGGAGACCTCTCGCTGCCGGCCGTGGTGTCCGCCATGGTCGGTGGCTGGAGGTCATGGCGAGCGATGAACTCCTTCTGCGAGTGCGTCATCTCGCGGAAGGAGAGCGCCGAGCGGGATCGTGAGCAGAACGATCCCGCCCGTAGCCAGAGGAGACGACGGAGGCGCCGGGTGGACGACTGACCGGTGCCTCATGCCCTGTGGTCTGGGGGCATCTAGAGAATTTCGCCACGGCATCCCCTGCCTGTCGTAAGAGGCGACTGAATGGGGCTTAGAGAAAGTCGCGGGGTGAGCAGTGAGGGTCTGCTCAGTCCAATTCAAGTGACTTCGAGGTGGACGACGATGCGGGTGGTCGGTCTCCCGCTGTCGTAGACGCCATAAGCGTCCTTTAGAGTTTGGGGGCATCAGAGTCCTCTTGTATAGAGAAGGGCCGCAATGCGGCAGCGCGCAAGGGCGGTCCCGTGCAGATATCTTCGTGCAACAAGATACCCCGGGGCCGTCCCGTATGCGCTGAAGAAGGCCACCGCGGGTTTTGGTTGGTATGCCGGTGTAGGGTGTACATAGGGCTAGGGACTCGGTCCAATGCTCGCCTGGATGATGCTATACTCCCAAGTGTCGACATTGGACTGTAAGACCGGTGAAACCAACATAACCGTTCCACTGACCCCCCAGTGGTGGTAGCGATAACGCGTTTTTTTCCCGCGAAAAAAAAAAAAAAAAAAAGCATAGATCATGCATGTCCTGCATTAACACATAGACTACTTTTTATCCCAGTAATTTGCTCCCATTGGAAATCATAGATTTTTTTAATCTCATTCTCTTAAGTAGATGGCGCTGGCGTCGTACTGTGTTTTATGGACTTTTGTAGCGGGAAAGGCTTTTCACGCGGGCGAAGCTGCGAGAAACACCTAGTTAGCTATAATTATCAGATGCATCGTAAGCTTCATATGCTTATAAAAAAATAACCGTCTATAATAACTTTTACCTTGATAAGGTCGCTTTGAACCAGTCTGAATGGGCGACGCGCGACCGCCCGCGCCTCGCGCCCCCGCTGTGGAAACTTGTTGCAATTCACATTGTAAACGTGTTTCTTCAATCGATATGCTTGTGTGTTTACATTTTTATTTGTCTAGTTGTAAGATATTGCTTGCGTAGGGTAGAATTAGTCCATTTTAATTCAATTTTATTATTTTTAAGGCCTATTTATTTATAGGCGTCAGTCACATAATCAGTACCTAATATAAAGTAATACAAACTACAGTAATAATTCTCCGTAACATCTTTTAATCAGTATTACAGATTTTAATCCCAACTTATCACGGCATAACGGCCATAACATCACTCCTAGATTTAATAACGTTAGCTTAGATTTATCTGAGATGGAATAGATTAAGTTTTATGAAGGTATCAAAGAAAAGGTCGCTGTAGTGTCCCCACGCACTTCGGACCTGCCCCTGAATATTTAATGTAATGAATGTTGTTAATGTCTTTGTTTAATAAACATTGCTCTCTCGTGTATGTCTTTATTGTTTACACTACGGTCAAATGTGTAAATTTATATTGGAAAGTCCATGTTTGTGTTTGGCAGTTTCGCTTAAGTTAGTTAGTCTATGTTTCATTGAAGTCTACTGTTAGTACCAGTTTAAAATGTGTCTATAATGTCGTAAGAGATATTAAGGTGCCTTACCGTTCGTATGTAATAATATAATCATAGTTTTATCGTGTATAACAGGAAGACTATGCCTCAAGGCTAATGGCTAGTCTGTTTAGAGCAAAGAGTTCTAAGAAGAGTTTTAAGATTATATAGAGCGGACATTGGGAAAATTGACATATAAAATTTTTGTGCCTGTTCGTAACTCAATCTACCGTGAAATAACAAAATACCTATGTAAAATCCATTAGAACATACTTTTACAAGATCGTAATGCGTAAATTGGCAGATTTCCTTCCAAAATATTGTTTTCTTTACAAAATTTAAGCATACCGAGACGGCTTGTTGCACTACACGGAAGTGTCAGATAAGACAGCGAGTTATTACCAATTGGTAATAACTTTTGGACAAAAAATTTGGTCCTGATGTCCGATCTATAATTATACTGTTTAATGTCTTTGGTTTATCGTAACTTTGGTGTATCGATTTTGTAAATTGTCATTCTGGCGTAACTTTTATTGAGTAGAATGCTGCTATTTTATTCATTGCGTTCGAAATTATTCTATTCTGCATCTGGTACAAAATATTGCGGTAATTTTTTTGTAGAGTGCTTTTTGGTGGATGCCAATCAATCTTGCTCCTATTATCGGGTATAATTTTATTTATAACAACAAATTAATTAAACAGCAAAATAAAATAGTTTCTGCGAAAAATGAAACGTCTGTATCAAGCGTTACTATGTATTTACCCTTCACTGATAACAGCTGTACAAACCGTGGACGTGTAGAAAGTGAAACTCGCCCAGATGTGGAAGCTGGCTGAATGTCGGCATAACCCACTCACCTAAATAACGATTATGAATAAAACTGACGGAATTTGCGGTTTGCTCTTTCACTGATTTCTTTGTCGTTTGTTTGTGGTTGTTTTCATTATTGTGTGCGATTTTCGTGGATTTATGATATAAGCGTAATAAAAATTGGGATGTTGATACGACAAAAAAAATTAAATCCAAGATTTACGTACTTATTTACTTTTTAAAATGTCATTAAGTATTATGCAAGTATTATAAGTATTATACTATTCAGCATTCTGTGTATATGTGTGTATTACTTAATAAATCGCCGTTCTCGATGTATAAATTATTGTATATTTATTGCCAGCGACTATAGATATCCATCCGCCCTTCGTATTTCATCTCAATATTTCGATCGGCCTCACCACCAACAATTACGTCTTCACACGTCCATAGGAAATAACAAACACGCCATATTAAACAATAAATCGTGTAACAGTAAATCGTACGGGTTCCGTTGATACAGCAGTTCATATCTGTATTTACGATGGTAATTAGTGCCGAACCACCGCGTCCAATCATCCGCCTGCCGATCGGCGGACGTCGGTGGCCGTCGCGCGTCAATCCGCCACTCACGCCCGCCTACACGTCGCGCTTGTTATCGTATGAACTTTTATTTTAAATTCTGTTCTATAAATGTTTTATCTTTGTAAATGTTGAAAATATAAGTGTGAATTGAATGGATTATGGCTTTCTGAACGTTAATTTTATTTATATTTAACGCCATTAGTTTAGAAATCCTATGAAAAGAAGTTACAACTTTAAAAGTCCATTCTATTTCTTAATTATTTTTTTTCATTTATTAGGGATAACAAACAATAGTACATTATAAATTGTAACACAATTTTACAATTACATAGTGATTGTTAAATGTACTATCCACAACGCTATCCACGGATTACTGAAAAGATAATGTATACAGCAGTGACGTGGGAGCGAGTTTAAAATAATATTGCCTTTAAGCTGAAACATTTTTTTTTAAAAGAAACCAAATTAAAACATAAATCAAACAAACTATGGCAATGATAATATTTCTAAAATAAAATAAAATATAATATATATTCTATCTTGAAGAAAATAATTTACTTGCCACTCATTCATGCTAGCTAAACACAAGGGTCTTGTGTTTAATAATGTAAGACATAATTACTATTCTCTTCATGTCACATTAATGAAACGTGATACACGTGAAAACGTGGTACCTTACACGACGTAATTAGAGTAAACAGTCGCCAGGGGGATCACGCAGCGCGCCGGGCTGTCTGGACGCACGTGGCTCCCGGTAGAGGGCGGAATTGCACCACCCCTTGAGTAGGGTTGCCGTTTGCAAAAATAAGTAATGATTTATTTTCGTCGTCGTTGTTGTGATAAAAATAAGTTTAAGTTTGGGAATATACCTTTTACCGGCTATATTGTTATTGCGTTGTGTGGTAAACCATGTTGCAGGATAATGATGGATTGTGTTTTCAGTTTTTTTTCATCTGAGGTTGCCAACACCCCTATCATCTGGTGTTTTTTGTTTGTCGGCGTCTATCGGAAAAAGTATCTCTTTTATTTCTCTAATAAGTTTAAGATTTTTTTTATTGACAAATTTCGTATTATTCCAAAGGATTACCGCTGCCAACCTTCACGACATTACCCAAGTGACACGCTTTTCAACCACGGCGTCGACGTCATCGCTGTTTGTAAATATCCCAGCACCCACGTTACGTGCGAATGCTCCATTGTGACATTCACGTCAGTGACGAATGACGGGAAACGTGACGACAAGATTTACGGGTTACGTGGTTAATGATGCAAATGGGGATTTTCGGGTTACGGATATGTTGTGCTATTTGAAATGGGATTGAAATGTTGACATAATTATCGTTTAGGGATGTTTGTATAATAGAACAATATGCATTTTAGATTTCTATCACAAAAGATTAAAATATCACCTAACGAGACGGCAGCAATACTAAAATAACGAAGTCGTTTCAATTTTAAATTTTACTGTTATCAATGTATTTTCTAAGATCTCCTACGTTACTAAAAACATAGAATATTTAAATGTTTTATTTCGTCAGAGATCAAAGACTATGTATAATGAGCGTACCAAGTAGTTGCTTCTAAATTAGCAAGTTTGATCGGCGAAAGAGCAAGTGGGGTGATTTACATGGTACCCGTTCGCCCACTCGCCCGCGTCCGCGACCGCTTCGTTTCGCTTTGGATGTAGGTACGATACCTTACACGACCACAACGTCGAACTGTAGGTGTAGACTAAGATCATAGTGATTTGACGCTTGGTGATTTACACCTTAGGCATCTTTTGGCAAAGGCATTCTGCAAACTTGAGTTGTAAGGTGCTGGGTTGTATAAAGTTATTCGAAAGACATTGCTTATAAAAGCACCGAAGAGAGCAGCTATTTTACGGAGTAAGGGCAACGCTTCTCTTGATAGTAAGTGTATTCCAAGTATATTGAACGTAAAGCGCTACGCTTTTGGACAGAAGATGAGGATAATAAATTGCATTGATTATGGAGTTAAGGTAAAGAAAATACGACCGCTGATGATAGACTACATTCTAAAGTCACATTACTTCTGTAGCTTACAATTTGCCGCACAGTTCTGAACCGTACCTTTACAATGTTTATGTTGATACTGCGTCGTCGCGTAGGTACGCAGCTTAGCGATGCGAAGCCAAGCTGCGGATTAAGCTCTCGTTAAATTGACGATGCATGACTGCGTGCGATGGATATCATTTTGTTGTTTAAATTATGTCTCGTGCAGTTTTCGTGTTGTCTGTGAAATGAATGAGACTCTTTGTGTCATTTTATTTTTTGACATAATAAATTTGCCTAAATTACCTCTACATAGCGCTTTTCAGGCAGAGTTCGCATTCCTTCTTACCAATTTTTCTAGAAACTATAATAAGAGACACGAATTTTCAATTGAATTCATAATATATCTTAGTTTTAATTTGATACAACTGATTTCCGACGACGGAATATCACTCGAAGCTTATTCAAAGCAACCTTACACGAAGAATACGTTACATTCAAGAGTTAGAGCATACTTTATACGACGCTCGGGAGATAATCCCGACTTTCCGTTGACCTTCCAAGGACGCTGAACCCAACATACGCAGTTACAACCCCCGGGTTTTATTTAAACCGTGGGTTTTATGCGCGTGCCATCTCCCCCGGTATTTGCTTCCACGCTATGTAACTTTAAACTACAGAGTTTTATTATATTGAACATAAAAGTTATTGTAAATATTGGTCAAGTGTGCCAGTGGTTGTTAGTGGTTACAATATGTTTTATTTTAATTCAATTTCTATTTAAAATAGTGAGGACGTAGGAATGAAATTGTAGCTTATATTATTTCTCAGTATAGTTTGTAGGTAATCTAAGGAAGTACATATCGCAACTTTAGGACGAAAACGACACAATTCAAAAAAATCGAAAATTGACTTATCGTCTTAAAGTTAGTTTAAACGAAATTTCAAATTGTGGCAGATATCAATTTGGAAATTTGGCAGTGAAAGTTAAACTTGTTGTTAAGTTATTAAAACTTCATAACTCAGAAGTTTCGTTTGCTGTGTCCAATTGTACAATACTTTTGTCATGGCGCTTCTATCAAATACACATACTTCATATCCTCAATTAACTATCTAAAAGAGTTTATTTTATTATCTATGCAAAGTTAGTAAATCTAACCTAGGCCATACACTGTGTATGGGATCAGTTGTAGAAACACTAACGGGTCCGCCCACGCGTTCTCCGCTTGCGGCTGACTGTACTATAGATATGTATACTGTGACTCAACCGTCCCTTTCTCGGAGCGTGCTGACACTTTCGTTGCGACACAGCTTTACTATTTATGGCAGTCATTCTTGTTGCCCGCAAACAATTGCAGATTGCATTGAGGTTTTATTGCAATCTAAGTGACTTGCAACGCTGTAATGTTATGATGTTTAGCGATATTGTTTGACCTTACAATACATGAAGGTATAATGTAGTACAGCATGGTATGGTATGATATTGTATGAGTTTTGACCGTACTAACACAGGCTAAGGTTAATTAAAAAAATCTTTGTTTAACAAAGATTTTTCGTCAGTATCAGCAAATAGTCATAAGTTTAGTTTTGTGTGGTCCCAATTCTGTTATCATGAATAACGCTTTGAGGACGATGTTTTTTTTCAGACTTTGTCCTAAATGCAATATACTGTGTATTTATAATATTATATGAATGTTTGTTTTTCTCAAAGTTATGGGCACAGTGTTAAAATGCAATTGTGATTTTATGGATGACTAATCCATTAGCTAGTTGTACAATAATACTTACGTTTTTCTAACCACGCCCTAATGCATCCTTTATAATGCGTCCTTTGAACGACAGCCACTATACTGCAAGAATTTTCAATTATTTCACTTTATTAAGATGACATCTAGGAATAAAACTAATTGAAAAGAAGTGAAATAAAACCCAAGTTTATGTAAGAAATGCATAAACTCTTTGTATACAGCGAGAATATTATACGAAAGAGATACGTAAGATAAGAAACTCATTTCGCTTAGACAGTAATGTGCTTGATTTGTTCAGTTTTTATTATTCAACACGTTTGAAAACATTGAAGCGTGCTCACCGTCTCTACCCACGTATGGGTTATACACTTTTATTGCACTCCCCGTATTCAATGAATAATTTGGGCGAATTTAGATCGAGATTACCGTCTGTATCATAAATGGAACGAGGTTGTTTATATCCTTTCGTAGGTAATCTTCGAGTAACATCCAGTCGTAAACTGTTGTGTGGTTCAAGCTGTTAGTGCGTTAGTACAATACAATCTGTTTTCGTTGTCGTTGACCTCGTGAGTAAACAACGGGCAGCTTCATGCTGAGTACTATAGTGATGCACGTGCTCGGCAATTTGCACGCTACGTGCCGCAACAAAGACGGTCATGTTATTGTTCTCGCCGAAGCGCAATCCGCCACACGACGCGCTGACAGCTGCAGCATACATTTTCTTTCACACAGCCGACCGCGCCGCCGATATCGCGCCGACCTTCCGCGTAACAACCAGCCCATTGTTTCACGCACAATAAGCTCCCGGCAGATAAACGAGAACAAGCTGACCCAGTGTAGAACGTCGAGCAGATTCCACGATTGAGTTATTCGAGCATCTAATTGTGAGCAAGGTCGAGGTCGCGCGTCGGATCGGCCATACCCGCAGATTGAATTACGTATCGGGACGTTTCTGTTTATCCACCGTAGCGTGAGAATGTCGATTTTTATTTCAATTCGGCGGCAACAAGCGCGCTCGGCTATTGTAGCAGGCGTCCGTCTGAATAACATTCAGCGCCTTACCATCTAAATCGCGGACCTTTCGGAATAGGGCGCATTTCGAAGCGGCATCACGTACGCTTGCCAAATGAAATTTCCAAGTGCTAAGGGCGTAAGGCTGAGTGCGCGCAGTCTCTTGGGAGCGTTCAGTTAGATCGTGAATGGCTAGTGTTATTTGCTTGCACATTTTCCACGTTTCATTCCCGCAAAGGCTTCTCAACCGGACGGAATGGTATGAATTGGAATTGGGAACGATTTCCCTTTCTTTGTGGCCGCCCTCTTATTTCTTGCGCTCTTTTCTACACTCTTTTGCTTTTAAGGTTTCGAGAGTGGGGATTGATGTTCCTTGTAAACTTAAGTACGGTGAACGAAGTTGATAACTACATAGAAGGAAATAAGGTTCATTAATTTTTATTAAAGATTTATTTTAATTACCTCCACGGAACAAAGTTAACGTGGCGTAAGCTCTAACATAACGATGGCTTATGGGTTTCATAATAGGAATCCATTGAATAATAAAAATGGAATGGTTCCATGGATCATAACGAAATCCCTTTAATTATTCTGTAAATTCAGAGGACGTTAGGGGTTGAAATACGGCCGGACGGCTCGCAGGCGGCTTATTTTTAGAACGACCGCAGATGGTGAAGGTCGTTCCCGCACAGAATTCTACTTATTTATTTACCGCGGCCCACACAACGCGTCTGTTTCACTCCCTTCCTCCCTGCAATGAGAATAAACAACTAGGGCTGGCTTGTTGATGACATTTTTAGATGTGTTTTTCCTGTCTGCGTCGGAATTAGTACTTATTTTATTACGGGTCGGAACCTATTTTCGGATGCAGCTTTAGGGTTGCGTCCTTGGATATTTCATAAAATGATTTCATCGCTCGTGATTTAAGTAAGATCGGGGCACGGAACGAGGCATATAAACGATGGAGCTAACTTCATACTTTCCTCGGTAGTAGAGACGTGATATTGAATTTAACGAGATCAGGGAGGCGTGAGATGATACGTGTCCATAAAGCGTGAAGACGTAATTGTACGACATTGTGATAATAGGAACATTTTTATATTTTTATCAGGTACAATACGGAAGTCTAATTTTAATCGTAGGTTACAGCACGTTTATTGTATCAGATGTTAGTGAAAAAAACAATAACATTTATTTACATCTTTCATTATTAAGAAGGATAATATTGTGACTTAGAAACTGTTTACTGTACCATATTCAGAAGAACGTAAAAATGTAAATCTATACTAATATATAAATCTGAAGAGTTTGTTTGTTTGTTTGTTTGTTTAAACGCGCTAATCTCAGGAACTACTGAACCGATTATGAAAATTCTTTCACTAATAGAAAGCTACATTACTCCTGAGTGCTCTAGGCTAGTTTTTATCCCGGAAAAGTTTTCCACGCTGGCGGAGCCGCGCGCTATGCTAGTAAATAATATTTTCAGTTGATATGAAGTCTTTATTACAGACTTGTTAATTATATTCAATGAAGAGATGATATATTATGTGTGTTTAAAAAGGTACCTTTGATTTATTTTTTCCTTGAGCATGGTGTATACAGTTTCATAATAATTATAATAAAACCAGATAGAATCAAGAACCCTACCCTACATGTATCACTAAACTGATTTTGCCAAGTCAGGAAATACGTGAAATTAAACTTTAGAACCAAAATTTACGAAGACAATGCCTGTTAGCGAAGATATCGTATCATTGTGATATGATAATATGAAGTCGTCAAGGATGACAGATAACAGTTCTCGATTATGATGGAGTTGATATAAACAAAGGTTTCGATTACGTCTGCAGAAATCTTAGTATTATCTCCATTGCCAATTAGGTTGACATCAGGCGGTCTACTATATAAGTTGAAGTTCGTTAAAAGTGGTTCTAACGGAGTTGTGCCTGCGCCAACGGCTCCTTTAGATCTGGAAGATAATGTGACGCCACACTTTTACATTTCGCACTTTCAGCAAACCGTGTTATAATAACAAAATGAAACAAGTGCTTACCTGGTTTACGCCACGCCCGCCATGAATGTTCTGTAGTTGTCTTGTGCCGAACGTGAGATAGGAGTTACGACCTAGTTCTTCGACGTCGCCGTGAATTTTATATTCGCGATAAGCTCGAAGCATTTGAGGTGCCACGGTTACGGGACACTAATGCATTTTGGCCGAGCGTAAAGGGGATTATACCCGCTTGCTAAACATTTCACAGTGTCTGTCTACCCAACGCTAAAAGGGTGGGGGTTGGGACGCTTGAATTCAATTTGAATTTGTTAAAGTTGAGTTTTATTAGATCCGACGTGCATTAACCGGGCGCCGTGCCGTGCCGGCACGGAATGTCAGTTTGCGTGTGTGGATCAACTTGGAATGGGAATTTGTGATCAAAAGTTGATAATGGTGGGATGGACGCTGCGTTTTCAGTTAACATTAGGAATAATTTACACATTGTCGTGAATATTTGTGCGGTTGATTCTCTCTTCTCTTAAGCATATACAACACTAGAAAATAGCTACGTATATACAGATGACGTCGTCGATAAATTACTTTGGTTTGTTCGCAGACAATGCAATGTATTTTGCAATACATTTCGTAAACTTACGAATTCATCAACATGGATACTGTATAAGTACGTCTTTTTGTTTACATAAAGTGTCTATTTATTACTGTAATGAAAATGCAAATTATATTTGTCTGCATTTTTGTGAAGGCAAACAAATAGGTTTATGCGATTAATAAAATAAAATATTTAATACTTGTAAACAGAGCAGGTTCATATTATTAATTCTTTGATTGTAGTTATTATAAGGGAAAGTTCAAACACCAAGTCAAATATGAATACTATAATACTATTGTTCATTATATATGAGCTATCAAATTTAAACTCTAGATACAATAATATTATACGCATGCTCACGCCTTTTATCCCCGAAGGGGTAGGCATAGGCGCAACTAGTGCACCCACTTTTCGCCAAGCGTATTCCGTCCCATGATGTGATAGGGGGCGAGCCTATCGCCATATCGGGCACAAATTCCAGACTCCGGGCTGATACTGAATAGAAAAATCCAATATCACTTTGCCCGACCCGGGGATCGAACCCGAGACCTCAGCCTTGCAGTCGTACCGTAATACAACTACGCCACCGAGGCAGTCATAATGACATATCATTATGACTAAAATAAATTTGTTTAGTACTAATTTTTATCTTTAATGATCTTTAGTTATACTTTAAAATTATTGTTGTAATCATTAGCTATTGCATGCTTAATGGTAACTCGTGTAATAATATTTATCAGTGAAAGGTACGACATCGTAGTGTCCCGTGTTTTCTCAATGGGTATCGCTATTATACATCGATTACATTTATCAAACCTTAGTATCAGAATAGTTAATATACTGATCTACCTATAGTTTTCTTAACCACAAACACCTTCTGAACCTTAAACACAAAAAGCGGTTATACCTAAGTGTAACATTTCCACGTGTAATTACTATTAACCGGTAGAATCATAGGCCGTGGCTTCCAAATGGAAGGATCTTTCTGATTTTGTCATTATACGAGCATTGTTTAATATTTGAAATTCCAAAACACCCAATCGGACGAGTAAACCAGCAGTAGAAAGCTAGTCAATAATATTCCGACTGATGCTCATAACATTTTGGGGCGGCGACTTGCGTGTTTAGCTTTCATTAGGGGTTGTCCGCGCCCACCGAACATCAGTAGGCTACAAACAACCGTGTTCATTGTTTACACCATTTATTTGCTGTCCATTACTGGCTATGTTCGATATTAGGTTTTTTTCTGTGATTATTGTCTGCGGGTTATTGTATTGATGATGTAAACGTCAGATTAGAAAGTCGTTAGTTCTAGTAGTTGTCATATATTTTTCGTAATGATTAATTATAGTTTAATTCTCAATGCTGTGTTATATCAATTTGAGACAATCTCATTTCTAAATCCAGTATTCGCCTTGTGCATACCGACTTTAAGAAGTCGTACTTCTTTAATTATGTCTAGCTCAGGAAAACTCACAGCTTGTACCTACTATAACTAGCACAAAAATCTATAGCTTGTACTATTTAATTAATTAATTTATTTATTTAAACTCTTTATTGTACATCAAAGCATTGTTGTAAAAAAAAAGCAGTAGAGACTTCTTGGCTTGGATGAAAAAACTTCCACAAACCTAAATTGTGGAAAATGGAATTGTTATTTTGTCGCTGTGGTTACTTATTACTTTATCTGTGCACTTGCAACACCTGAGTTCAGTGAAAGCACGTTGCATATTTTATAAAACTTAATTTGCTTAATGGGTTTTAGGGAGCTCGCTGGAAAATTGTGCTCCTCTGATATCGAAACTCGGCGCCAGTGCGACATCTGCGCGTTTTTGTGAACGAGTACTGACATATATTATATGACTATTAGCTAGATTTTAATCGCGGCTTCTCTTTACCTGTGTGGTAATCCAGGACGCTGTGTACTTTTCACGTAAATATATTCAAGCGTTTTATGCATGGTTGGTTTGCAATTATCGTACAATATTTTCGTATCACTTTTATACAATTATTTGACTGCCTCGATGGCGTAGTTGTATTACGGTACGACTGCAATGCTGAGGTCTCGGTTCGATCCCCGGGACGGGTCATGATATTGAATTTTTCTAACCAGTATCAGCTCGGAGTCTGGGATTTGTGCCCGATATGGCGATAAGCTCGCCTCATATCACATAATGGGAAGGAATACGCACGGCGAAAAGTGGGCGCATTAGTTGCGCCTCAGCCTACCCCGCCGGGGATAAAAGGCGTAAGTACAATTATTTGAATTCGAATATAAGGGTGTTAGTCCACTGTAACAAAAGGGTCGTTAAAATAGCTTATTTAGGTTACCAATGAAACTACCGCAGACCGATACCTACAGTTTTGTTTTATGAATGACATCCCTTACCAGTAGATAAAATGTATTATACATTTTAAATTTCCCCAATATGACTGACTATTGATTTTTCCAATAAATAACAGCTATACGCTTTCCTTCCCCAACCTGTACGATTATCGCGTGACTCAGCGTTATTTAGATATACCACAAAAATAATATATACACGAATACGTTTATCCATAGAATGTCGGTATTAATAAAATTGCAGCTCCCCCTGCCGTGACGTGAAGTCAACGTTCAGTCGGCGCGCCCTACGGCTCCCCTCTGTTAAGGTTATGAAATTATACCTCTATTTCCACTAGTCATTTACGTGGGTGAAAACGTTTTAACGGGCAAAAAATACTCCGCCGGCCCGTAGTCCGTACTGAATGGAACTCCGAGCGGAGTTAATAAGCGCCTCTGCATAAAGGATGGATTTTATATGGATTTTTTTACGTTTATTAGTTTGTTTTTATTAGAGGATGGGCTGTGTAAACATATTGTGTACCTAAATTTGACTTTATCTCAATATTATCGGCGCAATACACTTTTCCAAGCATGTTGCAGAAAGATTTGGGTTACTTTTTACAAGCGGCCGCCTACCTGATGTCATAACTCTATGAAAACTTATAATATTTGTTACTTTAAGCAATAATAAAATTGTGTGCTACATTAGAAACGCTTACATGCAAATATTTAAACATTTTAAACATGAATTTCAATAATTAAATGTGAATATCAAACTGTCAGGATAAGTCTCTTGCATACTCCGTTCTAAAGCGCCCACGCGGAAATTTCTTGAGTATAATAAAAACTTTTACTCCCTACTGCGCTCAAGGACAGGGCTCATTTTAACCGTAAAATAAGGGACTTCGAGAAAGTTGCTCGACACGTTAATATAAAAACCTGAGAAATTTTACGATATGATTATAAGCACAGGACATGACATATTGTAGTGTAGTGATGTAAACAAATTTTATATATTTTTTTTATGGCATTGAACGACGAGACGAGCTTGCCGTTCGCCTGATGGTAAGCGATACGACCACCCATAAGCAGTAGCAACACCATCCAGCACTTTCAGTTCCAAAATACTGTGTGGCATTCCACTGCGGTCGTCATTCTGAGACATAAGATGTTAAGTCTCATTATGTCCAGTAGTTACACTGCTACAATGTCCTTCAAACCGAAACACAACAGTGTATGCACACTGCTGCTTGGCGGTAGAAATAGACATTGCGGTGGTACCCACCCAGACGGACCCTTACATATGAGAGACCTACCACCAATAGGATAATATATAGTACATTAAAACTATTGGAATTATATTCACATACTTAATTAAATTCTTGTCGTATTTCTTCTTCTTCTTTTAATTTATGGCTTCCACCGATTATTTGTCGGTGATTTCGCCAATGTCAAGTAAATTATAGCAGGTACAAACAATGAAATTATAAACTCTGAATATTTTGTAATTTTGTAGAGTCTAGAGAAGTTTCGGCCCGAAGTTACCAAGTAATTTAGATATAATAATATAAAAATCAATATAAAAATATACTTAGACAATAAAAATACATATATTATGAACATTTAATTATACAAAAAACAGTACAGATAAATAAATAAAAAAATGCAAGAAACTATTAAAGAGAAGAAACCGTTATAGACCGAGTGGAAAGTTAAGAAGAGAAAAAAAAAAAAAAAAAAAATAAAGGGAGTAGAAAAAAAAAAAATTATAGATCAGATAGAGGTTATTACTTTTGATAAAATTGGAAAGGTATTTGATGCGATAAGAAAAAACCGAGCTCAATAAAACATTTACACTTACAGGACGAGGGAAATCTGAAGGTAGGACATCATAAATAGGATAGGAGATTCTGGGACAGTTGAAGAACAAGTGATCAACCGATCCCTCATCCAGCCCACATTCACACAGGGAGTGATCACGAACGCGGATCTTATTTAAAAAAACAGGCGAGCAAACATGGCCTAACCGCAGACGGATTATTGCTGAAGTAATCTTTTTGTTAACACGCCTGTACTTAAAAAACCAGGGCCTAAGGGGAATATCACTTGTCGTATTTGTATCTGTTTGAGCGGCTTCGTTATTTATCCTTATTTTTGAGTCGGTATTTTCCGATATGATTGACATGTTATACGTTTTAGAAATATGGCTTGTTGGTTTTACGACCTCATGTCAGGCACCAAGCCCTAGGGAAATCACATAATATTATAACGCAGGTATTACATGTCGCCGCTATAAGTACTTACCTATAATTTTATAAATAAAAGTAGCGTCAAACAGGATTAAAAAATCATGTGTTGAAAACAAAAAAAAATAGATTGAGATATAACAAGACCGATTTCGATAAAAGATTCCAATCTTAATCTTCGATCTGATCCCACAATAAACCAATAAAAATAAGTCATTTGTGAGCATGTCGAAAATACTTAATTCTGATTGGTCTATTTTCGCGATCGATCGAAAAAAAGCGATTGGGTTCGTTTAATGAAGTCTACTTTAAGTTGATCTAATATTAGATGATAGCTAAGAATGTGGTGAAAAATATTACAGTCAAATGTGTTTATTTGTGAAATTCCCATCTAACTTTCCTCTCCTCTCATTCCCGTAAGTTCTGTTCGCCGCTGTCACCCGGTGCGGCACTAAGTGCCTCCGAAAACGAAATCCAAATAACGGGCCCATCCCTGTCCATCCTCATTAAACAGCACTCTATACGAATATGTCGCCCTATAACTAGAATGTGTCGCTCGTACAACGATTTGGCTAAGAAACATAAAGAAATTGACATTATGCACAGCAACTCAGCAAAGTTTATAATAAGTTTACGGCAAACACTGTTTTATAAATTAAGAACTAGACATTAAATATTAATATTGCATTAAAAATACTTAAGTAGGCGATTTCGTTCAATATTTACAGTGATCATAATTAATTATATATTAACACATCATATGGTAGCAGTCATGATTTGGGCACAAATTTTGGAGTGCAGTCTAGATTAAGTACTAACCCTAGCTATAGTCATTATTATATGTTTTTGATTGTATTCTGTGTGTCTTAAATAAACTAAAAAAAAAAAAAAAAAAGAATAAGCCCGGTGTCATATATAACAGTTTCGGCTTCATGCGCCCAATCGATTCGCAATAGGATTACATTTGGAATTAGTTTAGGGCCACCCCGCCGCTTTGGGCACGTACGCGGCTCCCGTCGGTCCCGATGAAAGTACCCGCCTATATATTTCGGTTTCAATGTACAGGTCAAAGGGCGTTGCGTGAATGTAAAGTAAGTTACGAATAAATGATGCACGTTTTATGTTACTTTATGAATGTCATGATTTGAATTTTTAGTTATTTTTGTATGCGGGGATTTTTTCATCAACTAAAACAGCTATAAACCAGAATACGTATTTCCTAAATACGCATCTCGTGTATCGTATATGCGGAGTAACCATTAGTCTCTTGCACTTCCTGGCACATTGGTAATAATAAGATTTGTGGATTGAGAACTATCTCTCAAACTTGGAACAAATTTAAAATCCAAAAAACATCCGTTGGCTCTTTTTGTTGTTCGTTAATATTATTGTATTATACATTAATTAATCAAAGTTTGTTACATTTCATTTTGATACTGTTAATACAATAATTTCGAGTATCTGTCGTATAATCACATCCAGATTATGTATTAAATATAAAAATGACTATAAATTGCACAGATATTTAGAAAAACATACAATGACAAAATTCATAATCTAGATGTACATTAATCTAAAATAAATATGTATAAACGTCGAAGCGGTGTTATTGTGACTTATTAGATAATCTTGATACCTTGAAATCAACAAACGCAAAACCGCACTGATATAAACATAATGAGAGCGACCTCGAAGTTTGACCTCAAGAGTATTTGCATTAATATTATGGGCCTACAGCCTTCGGTTCAATTTGGACAATTTAGCAAATACATTGTTTGTTGTATTTTCAAGAAGCCCTTTTGCACATTCGTGAGTTGTGACGTAATTCGATAATTTGTTCGTGAGAACTAGTGTAAAAATGTTGTACATCAAACAATCGATTAGGCTATTACATTTGATATGCTCTCGATATCGATAATTGTCTTGATTACGATAGTTTTGATGAGATGTATGCGGTTGGAATCATAATATTTCAAATACTAAGGAAGTAAAATCATGTGTTTATATTAATTTTACAGAAGACGTTGAAACGAAACAATTAAATTAATTACTTAATTAGAATTACTGTCCGGTGAACCCTTATAATCGTTTCAGCCTAGTCGTACTCACACACCCCACCCCAGGGCACGGACCCTTCGTTAAATTAAGGTTGTACGAGTCATTGCACTCTGACCAGCCTACGGAATAAGTTCGATTGGTAGCAAAAGCAATAAAATTATAATCCTTAATTTTGTCAAGTTTACCGTCTCCATGATGGGAGCCTTAATGTTTTTTAACTTCTAGGTTTTTTAAAAGCTGAGTTAATAGGTACTTGAAGTTTTTTAATGTTCACTAATCTGGTTCTATTCTTTCATTTTTCTACTTCTCAGGCACGTTTCTCTTGTCATTTGACATGTGCAATCAGTAAACCACCAAATTTGAGGACATATCGAAACCGCACCAGATAAGATAATCTAAAGTGGAAATATTTTTTTTATAAGTGTAACGTCTCGCGGCCCGAGGTCGTCGAACAATCGATACACAATGGGGCTGCCCGTACGTCTAACGTCACTAGTGTTTACGTTCCGTCACTACGGCGACCGATTCAATGGACGCGCCGGGACGCGGTTACTGGCTGCACGATCGAAATGTTATTGATTTTTTCTATTGCAGACGTGACGAAGGACGCTGTTCAACAGCATTTCTGTTTTTTTTTAAATGGAGTAGGTAGGATAATTTTAGTTTTAATTTTTTAGAGAAGGAATGCGTTCGAATATCAAACGCGTAATTCGATAAAATCCGTTATGCTCAATAAATAACCAGAAAACGACTTAACAAAAAACGCATAATATTTTCTGTGAATTTTTAAACGAACCATTTCTTAGCCCTCGTAGAAATATATTCGATTATTTGTCTAACTAATGCGTTCCTTTGACATCAGTAGCCGGTCGCCCCCGTTTGTTCTACATATCGAATTATTTACGCTCTGATATGTACGGTTGCGTATAGGGCTTTACGTACACTGTTTGATTTTTGTCGATTGATTATTCTATCTATGATTTACATAGATTGATAGAAATTGTAGAAAAATATTGTTTAATGAAAATGCATGTTGCTCAACGCGATTTACATTACCAACAAATTTTAATCGAAAATACTAGCTAACAACTAAATAAATTGAAACGTTACAGACATTCTTCAATTACCTACTTATTAAATCCTATCAAAGCTGTGACTCTATAATTCATCTATAATGTTGCTTATAATCCATAAAACTCATAGATCCAATAACTAGATGCCTTTTCGACAGCATCCACCCGACGAAAAGTTTATCGACGGATGAATCGATCGTGTGTCTCTGCCCTTAGGTATCGCCCATGTGCTGTCGATTTGCCAGGCATTGTGTCAGATGGATCGTTCAATGTTCTCAATAAGTCGTCTTTTCTTCTCCTTTCCATGCGATGCCGATTGAAAAGAATAGGTCTTCAATTGGATTTTATATCATGAACACGGTCATATTGATTCTATACGCTATTTTATTTATTCCGCGTAACGTTTATGAAGGGGAATAGGACATTTTTATTTTATTCTGTACTTGATTTTGCCCGCGAGCCCGCCCGCGTGAATGAGTTTTTCCGGGGCAAAAGTCCCGCTTTGTATTTTCCCAGGAAGGCCTATGTGTTAATACCGGACATGATCTACCCGTGTGCCAAATTTCATCGAAATCCGTGCAGTAGTTTTTGCGTGAAAGAGTAACAGACATCCATACATCCATTCTTACAATATACAATATGTTTATTATGTATCGTATTCGTCATCTTAATAGTATTGTTTTCCTTGACGTTAAGTAGAAGCCAATAAAAATTATCTCTAATTTTGTCATTTTGCGTGGACTCTACAGTCCATACAACGTGTTCTCCTGATAAAACACTTTGACTATTATACACTTTAAATATTTAGTTTATTTATATATTTCAGCAATATTGTTTTAGTAGCCAAAACCAATACATTAATATATATTATTACAATATTGTACAGTCAGCAGCATAAATATCTGGAGAAAATCAAAATTTCAAATCGCCTTTATACGCGTTTAGTTAAAGTGAAATATTTTTATCTTCATTTGAAGTAAAGTAAATACCATTTATTTTATTTATGTGAAGAGAAAAAAGATTAGTAAGAACACAAAAGTATGTAGGCAATTTGCAATTTTGAATTTGTTCATCTACTTATGCTGCTGACTGTACACACAATATGTACCTATTTAGTTTTATATTCACATTATTCTACCTATTTATAAAACCTATGCACAATGTCAAGATTAAGCAATGTTTTGTTGTTCCAGGTACAAACAACAAACTGTATAGCACTTTAGCAAGAGGAAAATGTGAAATGTTTACAAGAGCCATAATCCCCGAAGGTATCCCGTCTTTACTTTATTTATAGAGGGTAAAGCATCCCCAACCCTTGTCTAGAAATTAGTATGCCGCCCTCGCTGCGGGAGACGAGGTGACGACTGATAGAAAGTGCTGCTTCCCGGCCCGTCAGCCATGTTGACAAAAGGGTGTTTGGGGGATGAAAATGGGATATTGTTTTATGAAAACAAATACTTAAAAAGCATTTATATTACACACATAACATAACGCCTTTTCCCGTTACATGGGTAGGCAAAGGAGTAACATACCCACATTTCGCCACCTATATTAGGGTCCCATGATAATAGGCGATCCTATTACCATTTATCGGGCACATTTTAAATTGACTCATAATATCGTTTACATAATTTTAGAAGCATTCGTTTAAATTTAATTTGATGGTACCAAGACATGTTCACTCAATTAGTTAATGCAACTTTGTCCGCAAAACCGCAAGTAATTCCGACAGAATAATTATACGTACACGCGCGTTTCTTTTAATGTGCGATTATTAACATTATAATTGTTATGTTATTTACCTTACATCGTTGAAAATAAAACATAAAACGATTTAAAATCTTAGTTTTATGTTGAGATCATATGTTTCAAATTATATTTAGCAGGCTCAATGCAAGGACACTTATTGTTCCTTGTAAATTGATTCCTACTATTATTGGCCTAAAATGGTTTATTGTTTGAACTCTAAAATATTTTTATTTATTTTTATTTTATTTTATTTGGAAAACCACAGAAAAAAACATAACACTTATAAATTAAAAACAATTAAACAACACATTATCCACAACAGTTTCCACAGATTACAATATCATGTAAACAAAAAAAACACAAAGGTGGCGCGTCGCGCTATAAGTACGCACCCAGAAACCAATAACAAAAATTCTAAAAGTTGCTCATATACACTTAAATTTACTCATAATATTTCTTTTGTACTGGGATAGAGAAAGGTGAAAGATGTCGATGCAGTCAGTATCCACAGATGTGATATTGTACAATCGACAAGCTCTTTTAATAAATATGTCCATGCCATAGTTTGCCATTTATTAACTACATACATAGTTATATTTTATTCTCAGAATTTGTGAATTTCAGTGCGCAAGTTTACAGACATGAAAAATTGTACGTTGAAAATAAAGTATTGAAATTGTAAACGTTTATCAATTAAAAACTGCATGTTCAGATATTTTAGCAGACACGTTGGTCTAAAAAGATAGCCATTGAAACGTTTTTTTATGTATTAATATAGCGTTTCTCGCGAAATTATGCGTTCGAAGTAAAATATCACGTTCGTTTATTGACGAAACATTATATTACATGTTTGTATTTTACGGGCGAACAATACATATTCAATCGTTTTTTTATAGCGATATGTGCTCTGTGCAATGTTTCGGATATAACGTTGAAGCGGGTTTTTTAATACATCAATGGTTGAAGCATAAAATATTAATCTATACTAATATATAAAGCTGAAGAGTTTGTTTGTTTGAACGCGCTAATCTCAGGAACTACTGGACCGATTTTGAAAATTATTTCACTAATAGGAAGCTACATTACTCCTGAGTGCTATAGGCTAATTTTTATCCCGGAAAAACTTTTCCACGCCGGCGGAGCCGCGCGCAATGCTAGTATTTTTTAAAGACAATTGTCTTTCAACAAAAATAAACAAAGAAATTAATATAAGGGTTTATAGTGCACGCACTTAAATACTATTCATATATGCAATGCAAATGCAATGCAATCAGCCCTGTATTATATACTGCCCACTGCTGTCCACGGGCCTCCTCTACTACTGAGAGGGAAATAGAACGGTCAGCCGAGACAATTCACATATAATACTATATACTAATATACTTTAAATACTGTTTAAAAATCAGGCATTACCAGTATGTTGATAATCTGTCGTAGGATTAGTTTTCTTTTGTTCTAACATTCTCTTGAGGTTCCTACAATTTATCATAAAAGGGGTGGCGTGTGAAGCGCTTCCGGAGGGCGATATCTGAGATTACAAGACAGCTCTTTGTGCTTAGAATTTGGTAAAAAACACGACACGACTCCGTGTCGTTTTATTGGGATTGGTTGAGAGACTAACACGTGACTGACGTATTGGTCTCTTGATCAATCACAAATATCAAAATTATATGACATCGACTTCCGAGTAGCTTTTTGGGAGACATTCTAAGGGGACTGGTTTCTAAACTTCCGAAACACGATAAAAATGTACGTAGTAACAAAAAAAAAAATACTTCAATGTTAAAGTATTTTTTTCTAGGAAAATTACTCGGTTGTCTGGAGTTTAAACGCAAATGTATTTTTTTGCGATTTCCGCATATCCATTCTACTCTAATATTTTCGACTTTATCGATTTCTAAGTAGCTAAGAAAGTAGTAGTAGTAGTAGTAGTAGTGGATGCAGGCCACTTCTGATAGGTTGGTCTGGAAATCTTTGGGGGAGGCCTATGTTCAGCAGTGGAATTCTAAAGGCTGAAGAAGAAGAAGAAGTAGCTAAGTAACTTAATGACTTTGTAATGTTAATGTTCGCAGAGTAGTTAAATACGGTGTTGTATTATTCCATGAAATCTTATCTTTAATTGTGTCATAAAATTTACTAGTATAATCCTTTGTACGTTGAATAGAAATTTTTAATTTGATTAGATAGTTTTGTTTGATTAGTCATTATTTAGGTCATATTTATTTATTCGTCAAGTGACGATTCTAAGCCAACTTTAAATTCTAAGCCAGAAGATTGAAAAAATAGACCTGTGATTTGTGTACTAAAATTAAATTATGGTAAAAATTAATAAGTAGCCATTAATTTTATTTATATTATGCTCTCGGGGCTCCCTATTCTAGTCTAATTAATTTTTAAATACAAGGTATACCGAATCGTTTACCTTCTAATTATAATCGTGTAAAACGGTTATATGAACGAAACAAGCATTAAAGGCAACGAATTCAGCAATTTACAGCCTAATTTTTACAAAAGAAAACGCAACATGAGAGTTTTCTTAACGCTTTCTGCTCGTAAATAACCTTAAATTATATTTATTCTTCACACCTTGAGCGTAAATAAGCATTAATATAATTTATGAGTGTAATTCGGATACATCCCTATCTCGGGGGTAAATTTAAATGGCTATTATATTCTGAACTGTAATGGGGTATCCCGGCCGCTGGAGTCTCTCATGTATTGAGGTAAAAAGAGAATTAGCCTGTCCTAAATAGGATACATTTGGAAATGTAGGGTTGGGATTCCATGGACGTGGTTTGTACTCATTCGTGAGGTCACGCGTCATGTGGCTTCTTATAATGCAGGCATTCCCAGCGGTCTAATAATTCCAGTTCATAATGCCCACTCCTTGATCCTTCTTAAAGGCGGGTGGACACTTAAAATCTTCTGACTGTGGGTGTTCATGGGTGGTAGTGATCACTTTAGACCTACTACTTTATTAACTTGACAAAGTGCCCGTTGCTTTGTGTCCTGAAAAAAAATAACGCATGCTCACGCCTTTTATCCCCGAAGGGGTAGGCAGAGGCGCAACTAGTGCACCCACTTTTCCCATGATGTGATAGGGGGCGAGCCTATCGCCATATCGGGCACAAATTCCAGACTCCGGGCTGATACTGAATAGAAAAATCCAATATCACTTTGCCCGACCCGGGGATCGAACCCGAGACCTCAGCCTTGCAGTCGTACCGTAATACAACTACGCCACCGAGGCAGAGCGAGGGCCTTCTCTACTACTGAGAGGGTTTAGTCCTTAGTCCACCACGCTGGCGTAGTGCGGGTTGGCAGACTTCACATACCTTCGAAATTCCTATAGAGAACTTCCCAGATATGCAGGTTTCCTCACGATGTTTTCCTTCACCGTTAAAGCGAGCGATAATTCACAAAGAATACACACATAACTTTTTAGAAACGTCAGAGGTGCATGCCCTTGGGTTTTGAACCTGCGGACATTCGTCTCGACAGTCCGTTCCACTCCCAACTAGGTCATCGCGGCGAGTGAACATTAGTTTGAATTATAAGCAAAACGTGAAGGGAGGTTAATTGAATCCGGGAATGTTATCCCATTTCCATTAGCATTCTCTCCCAAACATTCTGAGCGGAATATAGAGTAACGCAAGACAGTAGTGCAAGTCGAATCTTACGCTGTGGCCTGTGGTCTAATATTGGTTATTAGTGACTTATAATTAAATAATTTAACATTGTGAATTGCACCGATTGTTGATGATTAATAGATATTTTTAAAGACCACGAGGGTCTACGTCAAATAGTGAGTAATTTGTTATACTGAATACAGTAACAGACTGATTACAGCCAATAGGCTGTAATCTATAAAATGTATGCGATTTTCTTCTTCTTAGTCGTGCACCCTTGACAGAGTGGTCGTGGTCATGTTTGGGCCGATTGATGAACTGCCGTTTTCACGATGCGTCGCGCCATATGTCTCGATGTTTGGCGGAGTGGAAACATTTGTTTATAGAGGAGTACGTCATAGTTTTAATAAGGTCTGTCCAACGTTTAGACCTCCTAACTCCTACTCCTAACCTCTACTTTTCCTTGAACCACCAATCGTTCCATGGAGTCCTCGTTTCGGCTTATGTGTCCGAAGAACTTGAGGATTCGTAATTGCACAGTCGACGATAATCTCTCTTTGATGTTCAGTTCTTCCAGGATTGAAACGTTGGTACGGTGCGCATTCCACGGGATCCTGAGAAGGCGTCTCCAACACCACATTTCCAAAGCATCGATTTTGCATTTGTTTTGGATCCTCAGCGTCCACGTCTCAGCTCCATATAGAAAGATTGGAAAGACCAGGCATCTCATTAGTCGAACCTTAGTATTTATGGTTATTCGGCGATCTTTCCAGACCTTTGCGAGTTTTTCCACTGAGATCTAGTCATAGTGCAGCGTTTCGGATCTCATTTTCGCAGCCTCCGATGTTGGTGATAGTGGAGCCTAGGTATATGTAGTTCCCCACTACTTTACATCCCGCTATATTCTGGACATCATGTCGGTTGTTTTCCATGCGATCTACAATCATCATCTTGGTTTTATCCCGATTGATTAAGAGTCCAAAATCTAACGCTGTGGTTTCCAAGCGTCGAAGAAGAGTTTCGATTTCATCTCTAGTTGCAGCTAGGAGATTAGCGATTAGTATTAGGAGCGATTTTACAGGCGCATTATATATTTGAAACCCGCTGCTGAAAATGAAGCGCCTTGCATAGATATTTTTTCCATAGTAATATTGATATCACACAAGACCACGCATAATTAAACCGGATTTCAACTATAATTCATACCGGAAAAATGGAGATGATATTTGAGTTTTGGATTTATATTAATTTTGCCTTCTGCATGTGTATTAACTATGCACGGGCCAAATGTTTCGTCGTACGGTGGAAATTCGAGGCAACGCGAACAAAATATGTGACCCGCTTACGGCATGTCCACCGGAATTGTTTTAATTTATTTTTCACTCATAATTTTGTTTTAACGTCAATTAATTTCTGGTGTGTGCGTCATTAAATGTATGAGTTATGAGAGTTTAATTTATGAAGGAATAAAGTGGGGAATATATTGATGTAGTGCCTTATAAAAGCAGGGAAAAAAAGAGTTCATTCTCTTTTTGTTTTAGGATGAATTTAGTTGTAGTTACTTGTGTTTATCATATATTTTACTTCTTATCTTCTTACTAATATTATAAATGCGAAAGTTTGTCAAAATGTTCGGATGTTTGTTAGAAGTAAACGCAGAAACAACTAAACGGATTTGGATGAAATTTGGCACACAGATAGATCATGTCTTGGATTAACACATAGGCTACTTTTTATCCCGGTAATTTGCACCTATGGGAAATAATGGACTTTGTTTTATGGAATTTTGTAGCGGGAAAGACTTATCGTATGAGCTAATCCGCGAGCAACAACTTAGTAAGTCATAAATAAATTGAGGCGGTTTTTTCCCTGCGATTTGGGTATTGAAATAGTTCATTGAAAATTTATTCAGTGCATTTATTCTTTTTTTATTTTTATTTCTATTCAGTTTCAGTTTCCGTTCGCACTAAACTTACCTTGCTTCAATACGGTCATAGTTAAGATATAGACAATAAATATCGTTATATCATTAATGTTGGACTGCCTCGGTGGCGTAGTTGTATTACGGTACGACTGCAATGCTGAGGTCTCGGGTTTGATGATTGATCCCCGGGTCGGGCAGTGATATTAGATATTTCGATTCAGTATCAGCCCGGAGTCTGGAATTTGTGCCCGATATGGCGATAGGCTCGCCCCCTATCACGTCATGGGGCGGAAAACGTACGGCGAAAAGTGGGTGCACTAGTTGCGCCTCTGTCTACCCCTTCGGGGATAAAAGGCGTAAGTATGCGTATGCATAATGTTTCATTAGTCAGAGGTTGTTGGCCATACTGACTTATTTATTTATTTATTTATTTATTAAGCATATCCACATCATGTATATTAACAATATCTTATAAACTAACTTACATATGATACATATCTGATATACATGACACTTACGGAGCGCATAACATTCGCAAAATAAGTAGCATATTTATAAATGTGTTACAAACTTACTAATAATGTGACCGAAACTACTGACCGCCCATGTGTGGCCTTCACAATCTATAGAAGACACTTGAGTCGAATGTATTGCGTCATTAATTGCCATTAAAACTTAGCTCGTAATTTTTATGCCCATTATAATAAGTCAATTAAAAAGCTCTCCGAATGGTTTTGGCGTCGCAGTCTAAAGAAATATTGTTGGAGCAATTTAGTTCTTGTGTTGTGACTATTACTGGTTAAGTAATGTAAGTATGCTTGTTTTGGATGGGTAACAGTTGATTTGAAGTGGCATAAATCGGCTTTAAGTGGATTGAATTTACAAACTCATAATAGAGAGATGCAAGGCGTCACAACCTTCTCTGAGGTTCTTTTACGCGTCGGTTATTGATAACATGCTCGCGATGCTGGTCATGTGGATTTAAATTACCTTAAAACTTTCTTAATCAGATCAATAGTTTCGTACATTGTCTTGTTGTCTACAACATTAAGCACAGATTGCAAAAATTTACTGAGTAAGAAGACTTACTAAGATCAGTAATCTATTACAATGAGACCTGGATATCATGCTCTTCGTGCAATCAAATGTAGGGTTTGGTTACTGTTCAAAATCTCCTTAGCCTTGCAGAGCATTTTAATCTATATTCCGTGGTATTTAACAAATTACAGCAATTAATAAACTGTCAGTAACTTGATCGGCAGCTCGAAAACTGTCGCAGTTTACTGGCCAGCGGACACTAATCACAACAGGATGAGCGGTTGTTTGTTAAGCTCTCTTACGCAATGCGGAAGCGAATCGTGCATGTAACTTTCGGATCCTTACTTCATATAATATAGGTTTGTTTACCGCTCGCTCGCGGTCGAAATTTGCATGACACAGAAAACGCCCAGTAGTTCGTAACTCAATGTAAATAGTTTTATGCTGCTCCTCTTGTCGCCTTGGCCTAGTGGATGGCACTGGGAGATACGGTGTTCGATTTCCAGATTGGAAAACATTGTTGTAAGTTTTTCTAACACGATTTGTCCGTGATTAATTCAAAAAGGGTAGAAATCAGGTAAGGGCCAATTTTTTTAACTAAGCCAGAACTCTTCCGCAACATGAACAGTCAGCCACAAATGTAGCTGAACAAACTCAAAACTTCAAATCGCCTTTAAATTTTAAACAAAATTGAACCTTTTTTTTTTCTTGATGTGAATTAAAGTAAATGCCTTAAATTTTATGTATGTGAAGAAAAAAAATCTTTGGTCATAAAACAAAAGTGTATACGCGATTTAAAGTGGTTCAGCTACTTATGTGGGTGACTGTACGTAATATAAAAAGCGTGTATTACCCTGAGTGATTTCACATTGGAATAGGATATGGGTAGGTTGATGTTGCTGACGCCCCAATTCTCGTGTATTGAATAAAACCGTACTCAACGTTACATGAGCTACATAATATCCGATAAAAGTATTTTAACATCCGAATTTCTAGCACGTATGCGCCGGTGATACAATGTAGCGGTTGAGTTGGCCCATTTCGTCGCGTATTTCGCCATATTTCAATACGATAAGTATCTCCCTTGTGATATTGCCGGGCTTTCGTCGGTACTCGCTACTAGCTGCGGCTTTTATGCGGGCTGGCTTCGAGGCTCGTTTAATTGGTTGGCCGCTTTTTGGGCGCCAATGGTTGATGGGAGGCTGTTAGGTGTGTGAGATGATACATTTATTAAAGGTGAGATATGGTGAGGTTATAGGAAATGACCTTAAATAAAAAATATAGGTGGTCGTAAAAATGATACAAAACTATATTATAAGTTAAAAGGGTTAAAAGGAGACAAAGTTCTTTTTAAAACCTTCCCCTTTTTACAACTTAACCAAATAAGATTACCAAAATCCTATTATGACAATTTATTAAATTAAAATGCGCTGGTTTGTTCGTGCATGTTTTTTTTAACATTCTCCCAACATTCACGACGATGACGTTGCCGGACGCGCGTCGACTCAGAAAATAAATCCGCCGTCGTAGGCTACTTATTCGTGTAATTTGGGGAGTGGCTGCGTTTGTGTGGCATGCACAAAACGATGAAGACTCTGGGATTAGTCATGTTGAATTTTTCGCTGCACGCTTCCGTCTAGCGCAAGGATAAAAAAACCAACGTCCGACTTTTGCACTAGAGTTTGAAAAATTCTAAAGCGTCTAGTTATTAATTTTTTACGTTGTGTATTTTGGCATGCTTGTTATTTTTATCAGTGTTTTTCGTCTACGTCAGTCTGCCTTTTTTCTTTTTGGTTGTATAATTAATAATTATATGTATTTCATTTTTGAAAATAATGTTTCCTTTTGCTTCCGAACCAACGCTTTTAAAGTAAGACTTCTAAAGGATTATAATACCTTGAAGACTAATGTTTAATTTGGATAGGACTTACAGTTTTCAAGACTTGTATTTATTGTATTTTGGACAGTATTATTTAATTGAAATAATACAATTAGAACAGTTGTTAATGTAAAATAATAATGTATAATGCTAAAGGTACTTAACAAGACGCGCTTTTGCAGAGCGCGTGCACAACAACTGCACGCACATTACCGGCTTCTTCTCGCAACGGACACGGCTTTGTGGGCTTAGAGATCGCTGATCTCATAAGTAGCTTTTTTATTGCTTAGCAACACTGCACTACATACATTTTACTTTCTTAGTCAATGCAGTTTTTTATTTTATTTCCTAAAGACTTAAGTTGAAACTTGTGTAGTCCACAGATTCGTTAAAAGTTTTAAATGAGATTTATTGCAAAATCGATCTGTTTTGCCGAATGCCGACACTGCTAGGTGTTTGCGCACTACGTCATCTCTATGGACTTGGAACGTAATTACCCTCTAACAAAGTTTTCTATAATTTTTCGCTATGGTAGTAGAAACAAGTATCAAGTATAGCACAGCTGACGCTCAGTGCAATTTGTTCCTTGTCATTCTTCAACCGTGTAATGATAGATCATAGCTCTATAGTAATTAGTGTTGTCCCAGACGAGAGTCGTTTATCAAAGCGAGCACTACCCCCAAGACTTGATAGTTACTTAGTGTTATAACTTTGTTTAATTATGTTTTTCTGTTCTACTATCTATAATATTTGTTTGTGTATTAACTATTTAAGTGTATTTATAATACGTCCCCAAAAGTTACAAAAATAGAACCTGAAACAGTGTATTTATAGACACTTGTCGAATTTATCTCTCAAGAACACATGAAGCCTCCTAAAGATGTAATCTCATGTATTACCCCGACAAGGCAAATGTAATTCAACAAACTTACATCGGGTTCTATTGCGATGTGAGCTGAACAGACGTCAGGTGTAAATTTCAGGGACACTGTTTACATAAAGATTTTCCTGCTCAAATAAACGTTCCATTTCTTAGTATACACATGTGTTTGGCGCCAAAGTCTGTCTTATGGGTAGACATTTTTGAAGTTATACTTCTTTTGGCGCGATAGGGAAAAATTATTAGAGTAAATTTTACGATGCGCGCGCACACCGTCACGAAAAGCAGACACCCTGAAGTTAGCTATAGTCAACATTTTAGTTTTGAATTTTGAACGTAGAACCGACACCCTGAAGTTAGCTATAGTCAACATTTTAGTTTTGAATTTTGAACGTAGAATAAGGCGAAAGATATTGAAGTTATACTTCTTTTGGCGCGTTATTTAAAAAGATTTTTATCTTGTTACGCCAAAGAAGTATAACTTCTAACGCGTGTACATAAGTACACACACCCTTTTTTTTTGGGGAACATCCTCTTGGATCCCCGATCCCCGCCATGCTAATGCAAGGTAGAGACGAAGTATGTCAGATTTTTACCGACTATACACCCCACGTTGGTCTCCATCAGCACTTTAGAATGAATCTGGGACCTCGAACCGAACACGCCAAAGCAATTCCAGTCTAGCATTTTAAGCACCACTCGGGGGGACATTACTGGTCCCCCGACAAAACTCCTACCTGACTCTCATTTGAGCTATAATAGTATTATCTGACATACAAAAACGTCACTATCAGATAGACAGTAGGCCATCGCTCTTTGCCATATAGAATCTAATTATATGAATACCATTCTGACCAGAAACGTCGAAGTCGAAATTTGGGTGTTTGCTACCTAATCTTTCACGTTAAGAACGCAGTAATACAGCAGAAAATGAGTTATGAGGAAATGCGCTAACAGCGATGACAGGCGGATAAGTCCGGTCTAGCGGCTTCCAGAGACGAATCGTCACTGACAACCTGATGTCATTATCTATTGATGCGCGATTCTTGCCGTGTGCGCCACAAATTGCACCACGTCACAACTTGTTTTGGTAGAGAACCGAGGCGGAACAGGTTTTCATGTATGATGTCACCGTATGTAATAAATGATTGAGTTATTTATTTGATCGATTTATAGTTGTATGTTTACTGCATCGTATATTTTACAGAAATGGTATTTTTTTTATACATTTACGCTTTATAGCTTTGTTCATACGCTTTTTCAGTTATGAAATTAATCGCAATGAAGAAAATAAGCAAATCATGGGCACACTCCCCAGTTATTAACTCAACCAAACAACAAAACAAACCGTCAATCCGGGAACGTTACAACTGTGAGTTTGGTAGTAGCGTCCCGAGCCGCCGCGGCGCCGCTGCGTGACGTCACCACCTGACCTACCCTCGCCAGCTTAATAAAGAGTAAACACGAGCCCCGTATCGCGTTTGCTCACACCCGATCCGGAACTCAGATAATGTTTGATACCGGAGGTGGTGAGTTAGATTATAACTATAGGTAAGGTATCAATGAAACATCAATTAACTTAGTTAATATTTATTTTTAATTCTGTCGTTGAAGGCTGGCGGTGATGGCTCGCACCGGCGTGGGTGGCCTGACGAATATAATGCCCGTATACGGACGGACGAAGCAGAGGAAGACTGACGTAGAGTCTGTCAGAATTTGCGATGATTCGCCCACACGCGTTGATCGCTGTATTTGTTGTAGAATGTTGCTCGTTTGGCAATGGCTAGATTCACGCTGGAAACGAGTTTTGTGTTATGCTGTCATTTAATAAAATCGCTTGCAACATCGTGAATATGCAATTTTCGGAGTTTATGGTAACTATAAATATTATAGATTTTTAATATCACGCGCATATTCACCATATAATAACATGAACTACGCGACGAGAGAAAGAGTAAAGGTTGATCTGAATTTCATTAATTCTGAAAAACCGGCTTGATTACTTAAGTATACTCATTTGACCCATCATTATCGTATCTATAACTTCGTTTCATTCCATCATCATTTCTTTCTTCATTTCTCGTCGTAATTGCCCGTACAAACAAGGAAAACTTTGATTAAATGTTTGCACACGTCCCGTGCCTAACACATATTATGTTTGCCGAGACTGCCTTACCCACCGAAAATGTTGTACCTTTTTGTGGTGGATGTAGTTTGTATGCTAACGCTAAAGTAAAACTTATCCTATTACCGAGTTCTTTTGCCATTGCGCTACTTTATTTGCATAATCATAGTGGTTTCGGATAACAAAATCTTGTAGTGAAACTGTACGTTACGTTCGTTTTGAAAGTTTCAGATATTTTACCTCTGTGGCAGGTTTTTTTGTGAAGCGGTTGGAATTAACTATAACCGCAAAATAATATTAATAACCATGAATTTGGTAATACTAAGTGTGAAACGAACATATAGCACCTTTAGAACGAAAACGACACAATTCAAAAAAATCTAAAATTGAGTTATCTTCATAAAATGACTTAAAACGAAGTTCTCAGTACAACGATAGTTCAAACACAGCCATATTCAAGCGGGAAAAGGACCAAACTGTTATATCGGGCGTTTTTTATTATATTTTTATAAAAAAGGGACCAGTTTTAAGTAATTTTATGACGATAGCTAAATTTTCGATTGTTTTGAATTGTGTCGTTTTCGTTCTAACGGTGCGATATATAACGTTTAAATATGTGTACTTATCTAATTAAATTCTTAGAATTTTAGGTACTGTCTGGATATATTTTTGTATAATACAAATTGATTAAAAGTTCTAACATAGAATCTTAGCTACGTTATATTGGCCTCAACCAGTTACCTATTTTCAAAGTCGACCTTCAAAGCTAATGTATTTGTAAGGACGGTTAAGTGCAAAGAATAAGTTAGTGTTATTCAAACGAGCCGTGTCACGGGGTGGATTGATGTGTCTAGACTCTAGACTTAGTGCTTAGGTGAGCTAGACCGCTAGGTTCATTCACCTCTAACCGTTACTGTATTGTTTCCGTTTGTAATTTGTTTCGATTTCCTTTGATCTTGATTTAATTAAGTATCGTCACGAATGTTAATAACATAAATAAACTAACATACTAGAATTTGCAACTGCGCTTTGTACTTACATTTACAACCACAGGAATTGCAAATTTAAGTACAAAGTTGCAAAATAAGCCCTTTTACACCACTGAAAGACGAGTAAGTAGGTATCTAGTTTTATGAATGTAAGAATCACGACTGCCCCGAAATAGCAGCAACATACCTAAATAGAATACTTATAATGTATAAGTATTTCATAGAACTTTATTCTATAAATATTTGCGCACAAATAAATTGGCTGAAGATATACTACAGCGAATAAAACGTTATATAGGTCAATACGTAATACATTTCACAAGGAAACTAGGTAAACTATCACAATATTATTCTGCCAGCGGACGAAATAATTTATTAAAACCGCAGTAATTCATCATGGTTGACACGCCAATGTACTTATCGTATCACTTCAGCAGAAGTGAATGGAGATGGGAAAAAAAATAGATGAGGTCACGTCGTGGGCGCAGGAGATCCATCATTCTTGGCCCGGGGTGTTTCTATCAACTATTTATTACACCCGAAGTTTAGGGGTCTCATTGCTCATAATAAAAACGATAAGCTGTTTAGATTTTCCGATTTGACGTTTATTTTTTTATGTGTGATTTATGGAAGAAAATGTTGTATGTGTGAGTACAGTGTATAAATAATTGAAATAAAACTATTTTGCGGATTTTATCGCGGTTTTTTAATTAATATTTTCTCCCGACGTTTCGAAGGCTTTGCAGCACTTCGTGGTCACGGGGCGGACTGAGGTGTTGGTGGTCCGAAAAATTAATGTTACAATATCTACCTTAATTTTTTAAATATACATTTTTAAAAAATTAGTTGTTAATGACGGTCCGATCTACGCAGAAAGAGCTCACAGTGTCTTGAGGTCTGGCAGTTGGTATTTTGGGGTCCGATTTAATAAGATGTATAACAGGATCCCAGGCTTGTGCAAGCTTCCAACCATCTTCTCTATTGAAATTTGGATGTTTTTTAATTTCAATAGCCTCGCGAATCATCCTAGGTAGGAATCGGTGTTCTTTGGCAAGGATTTGTGGTTTGTCAAATCTAAGGTAATGCTTGGAGCCTTGTTCTGAATGTTCAGCAACTGCAGACTTCGTAGAGCGTCGGTGTTTCACGTCAGCTATATATTCTTTTACGCGGGTCCCTACGTTTCTTTTTGTTTGGCCGATATAAGAGAGGCCACAGTCACAATCAATCTTGTATACGCCTGGTTCTTGTAGAGGTATATGGCACTTGACAGGTGGTAAAAATTGACTAATCTTTTTAGGCGGCTTAAAATAAGTTTTGATTGAAGCACGCTTCAGGATGTAGCCAATCTTGTCGGTGACTCCTCTTACATATGGTAATACAACCGGGACACGTTCGACTGTGGCTGGTTTCACTCGGTTTCTGTGACGGCGGCGTGGAATTTGGAGCTTGTTGTCGCGCAGTACTTGCTTGACATGTTGCAGCTCAGCGCCCAGGTGTTTCTCGTCACAGATTCCTTGTGCTCTCTGAAACAAAGATTTACCCACGGTAGCTAACTGTTTTGGATGGTGATGAGATTCATAACAATTAATTAAAAAACCGCGATAAAATCCGCAAAATAGTTTTATTTCAATGTCTAACATTCGCGTAAATATAAGAAGTCATAGTGTATAAATAAGTTATGTTTCGGATATTGAAATATTAAGTTACTGTACGTTCTTCTTATGAATTATGATAGAAGGCATGAATCGAAACTATGGGATTTTTTATGAACCGGAACATCTGACCATAAGACAAACTTTCCCCTCTTGGTATCCTCTATAGAGATCCCTTGTGAATAAAATAAAAACATTTATTATTAATCGATTTCTGAACGCTACCGATCTATGCTACAATATTTTTCAAGTGGAAAGAGTTTATTGTTTGCATTTTTTAAAAATAGAAATACACATTTTATGAACATTAAATAATACTTTTCTTACGTAATTAAGCAATTTAATAGCGAAATACAAAACATAGTTTTATGTAACTTAAGATGTTGCAAGCTTAAAATTTAATGCTATCTAGGACTACGAAGATTTCAATAAATATTAGGGAGTATCAGGTATAAAAAGGCCATCATAAAGCAATACGGAGACACATGAAGATGAAATAAAGTATACAAACGGATCCTTGAAAGGCATGAATATTGAATAAACGAGTGCAAACGACGTACTGACAAGTAACTTTTCTGGTAGCGAT
Source organism: Sphinx pinastri (assembly GCA_947568825.1). Lineage (NCBI taxonomy): Eukaryota > Metazoa > Arthropoda > Insecta > Lepidoptera > Sphingidae > Sphinx > Sphinx pinastri. Next base: position 4,512,160 of record OX387617.1, read on the forward strand.
CGACACTGAAGACGGTCCCGTATCGATCGTAACGGTCTTTTTATTATCTTAACAATAGCGATGACGGCGGAGTGTGTCACAGCTTTAGCGAGATGAACAGCGAAAGTGTTTCAAATGGTACGCTAACTGTGGGACGTAAAGGTCATTTTATATTGACTAGACTGTAGGACTAACTGTTACCGCCTAGGACATTGAAACCGGCTATTTACAATTAATGTAAAGTTATTAAAAAAAATGTGCTATTTCCTATTTCATTCGTTGAAAGACTTTCTTCTAAAAGATATACCTGTGTTGCTCAACACGTATCATTGTTCTCGAAACGTATTCGCATAAAATAAACTTAGAGTCTTCGAAATATCTTGTGAGGCTTATTCACTCCGCAAAATGTTATGATTAGATGATTTAAGACAAAAATTTTAATTTATCAAATTATGGGATGTAGCGATCGATGGTTACGTAGACGCATTATATCATCACTGTCTATCGATTTGCCGATACATTCATGTTATTACTGTTTCAGTTTTTACGTGTACAAAATGAATATGAATTTTAAAACACCTTACTCCCGATATGATCTAACCTTAACGAGGGTGTTATCCAGTGTATAAAGCGCCATTTAAGTCACGGTGGATGCCATCCACCCACGCGATAGGCGACGGTAATGATCGTTAGAGAGTTCGCCATTTACCTACAGAGTGGCATTTTGTTGTCCGCTTTCGACGTATAGATGGGAGATTATTAAATACGAGAGCTATTGTAATCAGGTAGAGCGCACTTTACTGTTTATTCTGGGAAACTCTCGATGCGTAACTTCACAGGTTGATAATTCCGTTGGGAATATAGGTCGCCGTTGGTTCAAATGTATAATGATTTGTGTATATAAAAACATTAAGTTCACCTACAGTTCCATTCAGTGTTTATGTCCTCAATAGTAAGTACGCAAAAGATAAGTAGTTTCAAATATGTGATAAAGTGTTTTTCATGAAAAATTCAATAAATTTTGATTGCTAATTTCTAATCGCTAACCCAGTTCCATCTATTTGCTCTACCTGAGTACTGCGATACTCGAGCGGCATCAAATAATGCTCCATTACCGATTTACATATATTACATTACTGTGTATGCCGAGACCTTAATAAATCATTACCATTATCTTGTTATATCTACAATATCCAGCATTTACCAGTTGAATCTGGACAAACACGGCGTCCGATTTAGACACCAGACGAGATACTGGTGGTAGGTCTCTCATTATGTAAGAGGCCGTCTGGGTGGGTACCACCGCAATGTCTATTTCTACCGCCAAGCAACAGTGTGCATGCACTGTTGTGTTTCGGTTTGAAGGACATTGTAGCCAGTATAACTACTGGACATAATGAGACTTAAAATCTTATGTCTCAGGATGACGAGCGCAGTGGAATGCCACACAGTACTTTGTAAGTCAAGGTGCTGGATGGTGTTACTACTGTTTATGGGTGGTCGTATCGCTTACCATCAGGCGAACGGCACGCTCGACTCGTCATCCAATGCAATAAAAAAAAAAAAAAAAAAATCTCCAAAGGATCGTAATATCGCGTGATATTATGTCACAACTCCAAAGGACGGCGTAATTTCGAGGGAGAAAGGTCTATATTACACCCGAAGCATTCAGAACGTTCACCTATACAAACTCCACCACCCTCGGTTTCCTATTGAGTCTCTCACCGAGACTAAATAAAAATTGCTCCTTTGACGTTTCGCGTTGAAAGAATGTGAAAAGACTGATTTTACAGTACGAGGATATATTGGTTTTAAATGTATACGTTTAGCTGATACAGTGCAAAGTAAAAACAAGTAAAACGTAAAAAGTATAAAGCTCAAAAGTTTTTTTGTTTACCCGTCGACATGTTCACATGCCCACATTTTGACGTAAAATAAATCTTATTTCCCGGAGTTTTCCTTCTCAGTTATTGTGTTTTTGTAGCGAACATAATAAATTTTACGAACAAGTAATATGTTAAAGCAGTTTGTTAAATAAGGTATTTACAAAAATATATTTTTATTAGATGGCTCCACCTAAATATAGGCATGACAGTATCTATTATAATAAAAGAAATCTCATAAAATATAATTCACTTTGTGAGGTTAAGTACTACCCAATATTCCGATAAACTTTTGGCTTGTTTACATCGAACACGATCGGTTCACGCGGAACAGGCTTCATTAACCGTAATAAAATACATAATCTGCCTCAATGTTAAAACAAACCGTTTTCACTCTAAACAGATCTGTTACGGACGCGATTTAATTCCATTCAACCGTACGATAATATTTGTGTTGTGAGATTATATCGGCTAAGCCGTGTTAATCACATAAACTATTGATAATTTGGATTGGGGATTCTGAGGTTGAATGTTAAATGTATCTGTCAGTGCTTAAATGTTTATTGTTTTGTATATAGTCATTGTTATAATACCTCTTATATTTGGTAATTTCAGTCAGTTTGATAGGATTTGAATACTAATCAATACTATAAACATTGGGTTGGAAATTATAGAGAAAATACACACACACACACGCATACACTCACGCCTTTTTATCCCCGAAGGGGTAGGCAGAGGCGCAATTAGTGCACTCACTTTTCGCCGTGCATATTCCGTCCCATTATGTGATGGGGGCGAACCTATCGCCATATCGGGCACAAATTCCAGACTCCGGGCTGATACTAAATAGAAGAATCCAATATCACTTTGCCCGACCCGGGGATCGAACCTGAGAGCTCAGCATTGCACTCGTACCGTAATACCACTACGCCACCGAGGAAGTCATATAGAGAAAATGTTTTCCAAGAACCCTCATGTACAAATGCTTCATAACAAAGTGGTATAAATTCTACTATTTTGTACAATCGTACGCTGAATGAACATTTTAGATTGTAATGTAGTAACAGTGTTTTCCATTCTAGCCCCCGAGAGCTAATTTCACGTTCGAGAGCAATGTCGCCGTAGTCGAGTGCCACCGCACATTTGCTTCTGTACACCAATTTGTGACATAGCCCTTAATTGTTGGCGGTACGACGGATGCGAGCGGAACACTCGACGGCTTATGTAAACTTTGTACTAGTACACTAGGTACAAGAGCTATTTTAAGGTTAAACTGAAACATGGCATGCCGTAGGTCGTGGTTATAGGTCCGTTGGTAATTATATCATGCTGTTCTGCATATTATGAGTGATGTGAGTCTGGTCAGTGTAGAAAATGTGATGCGAAATTCATGACGACCAATAGACGAACGTTTTGCTGGCCCACAGGTATAAAGCCTTACATATTGAGACGAAATGGGGTAGTCATATTTTTCACGAGTAACTTATAATATGTTGCCTAAAGTATAATATAAAAGATTTTATAAATTTATTAAAAAAGCTATTAATTATCATAGTATTATATCTAGAATAAGGCGTGATTGTCAAATGACAAAAAGGATGCACTAAGCATAGAGTGACGTCACAGCCCTTCAAGCGCAGTTTTACGAAGAAGTGAATGTCGCCATTACTCGTCTATTTTTCCTTATTCAGATTTTTTATATATTCATCGCTGTTTCGTTTTCTAACAAATTTTAATGCAGTTTTTATTACATACATTATGTATAATCAAAACACAGACAACTCTATTTCATTGCAGAAACATGGAACACTAAATTAATCTTATGTTTTTGTAGTATAAAACAAGTCCTTTCGCTCTACAAGGCACTGAGGCTAGAGCACTTCAAAAATACTTTTACGCCTAATGTTATGCGACGCCACGTATCCTGCCTCAGTGTGTATCGGACTTTGCGCAGAGAATTGCACCGAGCCGTTTATTTTCTTGCGAGTATTGCATAGTCTTCCTGCATCCTGTCGCGTGTAATGGCATACTATTGCTTCCTTACAATGCCGACAGTTGAAATATTGCGAAAGTAAATTATTGTTTTACGTTTCTATGAATATTAAACACTGTTTCTGTAATAAATATGTTCAGACATAATTCGAAGAATTCAATTTGCCGAATAAAGTTGTTAGATATGCTAGAACCATTTCGCTGTATATCAATAGAGTATTCACTTATAAAGAAGGTAATGAGTACCTTATGTATCTTAATTAGAAACCGTTTTCACCGTTCGTTACTGTTCTAACAGAGCGAAAGACTAAATTGTAAAACTTCAGATAAATGTATGTTTAACTGTTAAAAGTTTCATGTATTCCTCAACATGCCTGTCATGCTACCTTTATATGCTTACAGTACAAACGCATGATTCCTTTGAGGTATAAAATAAATAAAATAAAATAAAATAAGCCTTTATTGCTGTTCGCTTTCTCTGAATTAAAGTTACAGTTGATTGATTTTTATATTCTAATGAAGCTATATAATTATACCTACTTAATCTAAGTTTTAATTTTAACTATCTATAATATTATCACCATATTATGTACCTACAATATCGGCAATCGGTGTATCTGCTTGTGAAACAGCTTGTCTTTCGACAAAGGCCTCCTCTAAATTTTTCCAATATGTTCTATCCCGTGCTATGCGGGGCCATATAGGGCCTGCTACTTTTTTAATATCATCCTCCCAACGTCTGAATTGCCTTCCTTTACATCTTTTGCTGTCTCTTGGGTACCACTCTGTGACCTTATTTGTCCATTTTTCTTGCTTCTCCCTCAACATATGTCCCGTCCATCGCCATTTTAATCTTTTATATGTTTTAAGAGAGTTTTTAAATTTTGTTTTGTTTTTTATTTCTATTAATGTTATTCTGTCTCTTCTTTTAATGCCAACCACGCTTCGCTCTATACCATTTTGACATACCATTACTTTATTTTTTAGTTGTTCTGTTAGTGACCATGTTTGACAGCCATAAGTTAAACATGGTAGAATACATATATTAAATATTTTCCTTTTTTCTGTAATGGGCATATCCTTATTTTTCATAATTTCGCTGAGTGACCAAAATCTTTTCCAGGTATTAGCAACTCTCCGATCTATTTCTTTCTGCATTAAGTTTTCATTTGATATCATCTGGCCTAAATATATATAATCGTTTACGTTTTCAATTTCTTCGTTGTTTACTTTAATAGCATATTTTTCTGGAGAATTACTCATCACCTTAGTTTTTGTTGGGTTCATTGATAAACCTGCTTTTGCGCTCTCCTCAGATAGTTGTTGTAACATTTTCTAAGGTCTTGTCTAAGGTGTTTGGACATTCCGAGAATAATATTATGTCGTCTGCAAAGCGTAAATGATTTAGGTTCTCTCCATTTATATTTATTCCATATTTGGACCAGTCTAGATTTCTGAATATCATTTCTAATACCGCTGAGAACAATTTAGGCGAAATTGGATCGCCCTGCCGAACTCCTCTTTCTATATGAAATTCTTCACCCACAGATTCCGTTTTCACTTGTGCTGTGCTTTTTGCGTAGATATTCTTGAGGATTCTGATATATTTTGCAGAAACTCCCTGACTTTCTAGTGCTTCCCATATACAATGATGTTCTAGAGAATCGAATGCCTTCTTAAAATCCACAAACCCTAAGAAATATACTTTGTTATATTGTTCCTTTGAGGTAAGGAACATTAAAAAGGTTATTTCACGTGTAAATCCCAATTTTCGTGATGTCGCGCCTGGCACCCGTTCAAAGAGAGAGCGTCTGTCTCACCGGTTCTATTTCTCGGAAAATGTATTCCCTAGAATTTAACACGAGAAACACGTGTCTAGCTGTCTTTTAGTAATTGAATACATTGGATGCCTGTGTGTTTCTAAGTTATTGAATAAGCTTTCTAGGTTTTTATTGTTTTTCAATATTTATACTGTTTATACCGACTAGTGTACTAGAACGGTACACGTGTGTATTTTATATGAGGTGATTGTAATAACACCTAAGACTTAGATTGTACCACTAAGTAGTACGTAATATTATGTATGTATTTCTGTATTATCTATGAGATAGTAATAATATTAAATATATTTTATGTTTTACATATCCATGCCTCGCTTGCAAGACATACAACGATTTATAAATAAGTGAATATTTAAAACACGACAAATTAAAACTATCATCATAATTCAATCGTGTTTATATATTCACCAGGCATTACTTCTGCTATACCGTAGAAAATTATACATTAATATGTACCATTTGAGTGTATTACGGTTACATATCACACAATGTCGTACATAACATTGTTGTACGATAAAAAAACAGATAAGAATCAATATATACATTGTTTCCCTTATGGTGATTATTAAAATGTTAACCAGAAAATACGTCGAATTTTTGTGAAGATGAGATATAAAACAGGCGTAGACAAAGTTTCTACACACGTATAACTACATCACCTGGTAAAAATACAAGTTTATAATATAATATAATAATACCAGCCCTACGGTATATACTGCCCACTGCTGACCACGGGCTTCCTCTACTACTCAGAGCCACGCTGGCCTAGTGCGGATTGGCAGACTTCACATACCCTCGAAAATCTTATCGAGAGAATTCTCAGGTATGTAGGTTTCCTCACGATGTTTTCCTTCACCGTTAAAGCGGACGTTAATTGATAAACAATACACACATAACTTCGAAAAGTCAGAGGTGTGTGCCTTGGGTTTTGAATCACCGGACATTGTCTCGGCAGACCGTTCCATTCCCAACTAGGCTATCGTCCACTTACAACTTACGTCCACAAAATACAAGTTTACAAGAATAAATAACAAGCAAGTAGAGTTACGAGTTCCACCTTACCAGTACCTATTGAAAACCACTATAAACTACAAAGTTATCGGAAACTGTAACATTATATAAGGTTTCGTACAAGTTAATAATAGCTTCGTTAATTTCATACTCAAGGTGACTCGACTAATAGCTCAGTATCCATATTTTACTCGGGTTATAAGCCAAATTGTCTGGCACTTTAATGGAATTGAATTCGTGTATGGTTTATAGTGCTCGCGGGGATAGGCCGACCCCGCGGGTAGGGGGCGACCTTCGGTATTAATGGTGTATTAAAGCCATAAGCAAATGATTAAGGTAGAGTTCCGAGTAGTTGAATCGAACTTTTAAGTTTTGTCGGAGATCTGAAAAGGAGCTAATGAGTCACGCGATGGTTTGTATCTTTTACCTTTATATATTAGCATCCACGATACCTGAGGAGTCGTTGGTGCGTTGCCAATTGAAGAGAAGATATAAGATTTTTGATGTTATCTGGCTTTAGGCAATTTAATTGTTTGCTCGAAAAATAATAGGGAACTTTCCTATTATTCTTGTGACTACACGATTCTTCCTTGGTGCTATGACATTCTCCTAAGGTAGTTTGAAGAATTTATTACTTACTCCGAAATCAGTAGTTCAGCTCTATCTTAACTGTTGCCAATAAACTTGACTACACATCATTAGGGACAGCAACTGCTAATCTATTTTAAAGGTAAGAAAAAACTTAAACGTTGTCTTGCTATTACTTCAATGAACTGGCATTTTCAACGCATATAAGTATTATAACACACCCTGACGGCTGACGTTACGTGTGTAATTCATCAGGTGGATTCGCTACGTTGGCCTGCAAAGTAATTGGATTTACACCGGCTGAACCTGAAACGAGATTCGCTGTGACGTGTTTTTAGCGTGCATGTTTAATGTTAGGTACCGGCAGTCTGCTATATAAAGTCTTGAAGGCGAAGATAATTAGTAGTTACCGATAATTTGATACTAAAATCATTTATTTTTCTACACACGCATACAAACAATCACAAAAAAATATATAAAAAATAACACAGTTAACAATACTAGGTACCTATACAATGGAATTGTGGCGATATGTATGGTAGATGGGTTACTGTTAAAAAGTAAATTGTATAATAGAGGTTTTAATGTTCTTACTGGCTGGCTGTTTATGTTCGTTTATATTTAGAAAAAGGAATTAGTGTTCTTTACTCTGTCAGTAGTTTGATTCGGTTCTCTCGGTGATTTGTAATGTAACGTAACGTATTCCTTCTGCTCCACTGATAAAATAAAGAAATCTTATTCAAATATAGTTTATTTGAAACCCGTATCCCAACAGTTACCAACTCAGTAAACACTGGTAAGCAGCACGGATTTTGTATTTTTACTAAATGGTCTAGTGCCTGAGAACTAAGATTTTGCAACGGTTGTGGTGTAAGAGTTCGATTCTATGGTCGAGTAAAGTCATGTGTGAGGTTTTTCATGTGTTAAAAAGTAACACGTCCTATGACTAAGATATGCCGATAGGCTCGCAACCTAGGACCTCGGAGGAATGAAGCTAGTCGTCAGTTATGTGCGTTCTTCCTATCCTTTAGTGTAAAGGTGTAAACTTACACCCTTTGTATGTTGTATACCTTAACTAAATATATTAATATTTTTACAGGATTTTTTTATTAGAGTTGTATGAGAGCTTGTTAACTAGAACAGATATTTGGCGTCGACCGATGTCATAGGTTTTTATACGCTCGGTTTTAGGGTTCAGTGGTGCGGTAACATTAAGTACAAAGTTTATGAGTCATTGAGTTGGCAGTGGAACGGACTTCCGAGACGAGTGTCTGCAGGTTCAAAACCCAAGGGCACGCACCTCTGACTTTTCTAAAAAGTTATGTGTGTATTCTTTCTGAATTATCGCTCGCTTTAACGGTGAAGGAAAACATCGTGAGGAAACCTGCATATCTGAGATGTTCCCTATAGGAATTTCGAAGGTATGTGAAGTCTGCCAACCCGCATTAGGCCAGCGTGGTGGACTAAGTCCTAAACCCTCTCAGTAGTAGAGGAGGCCCGTGCTCAGCAATGGGCAGAGTATATAATACAGGGCTGGTATGGTAGTGTATTGGCGGACTTAATAACATATATTATTCCCTACCAGTCAACCTAAAGTGGTGGAGACATAATCAGAAGTCAGGTGCGTAAATCATTCACAGCAAACGGTAAAAAAGGAATAGAATATCTATAACATACCACATATTCTTAGTTGAAACGAATTTTATGAAGATATACTATGTACCTTCAAATATAATATTTTGTCATCCGGTGCGAACCTGTAAACACAGTTTTAATGCCCATAATTCCTCAGCGCTCCTTCACGGGTATAAATAGCGAACTTTGGTTGTTCGCGAAGGTTATTAAAGGCGTCTGTATCCCCGAAGACATTAATGAGACCGGCTTTAGTGTGATCAACGGTACGTGTTTTGAACTCTATTGATGGTTTTTAATTTGGGGGCTTAGGGTATAATATTTTCGTGTCATTATTGTATCTATTATAAGGAATGAGTTATTTGATTTATTATAAAAAAGGTGTGGGAAAAGGCGTGAATATGCATGCGTATGCGTAAACAAAGGTTATGTTACTATTGTGCTATGATATCATTGACAAAATTATTTTATAGAAATGTGTTACAACTTCTAACGGTAAAACATCTTTAGTTAAATAATAATGTAATCCGTCCGTAAATTGTGTATTATGTAATACAAAATTATAGTCATTCCTTATCGTAAATTTTTATAAACTGAACTTATCAAATTCAGAATAAATATAATTGTATTGCCATGCTTCTGTATTTAATCAAGAACTATGTTGCCGGCGTAATTACTTTGTTGAAACCTGTTTTGTTACCTGGTTATTGCGAAAAAGCAGTCCCAATTATATCGTATCTTATTAAAAATGTTCGAGATCTTTGCTTTTGCTCTTTCTGTATAATTTATGTTCCACTTATTAATTTCTTTTATTAAATCTTCTGATCAAAAAATCCTATCGATAATAAAGTTCTAGTAGATTTTAAAATAGCTTTCTACATAGTAGAAATGATGTCAAGAAACACGTCATATGAAATTCTTTGAAACCATATCCAAAATCACCTACTGTTAAACGATAAATCAATATCGACAATTTCTCATTAAATACACCCAGTTTGTGGCTCAAGTGCTGTGAAATTTCAACGAATAGCGTATTACAAAGTGATCTACATAATGTTCATCTGAAACTTGAAAGTATAAAATATTCGCAAGTTCAATTTGAAGGAAAATCGTATACAGTTGCCAAGATTGTTTGAGATATTAAGAAGACGTACGATGTTATTTTGTAACAATATGTTTGCGATGCGGACATTACCTCTGCAGTTTGTATTGTCTGGGTTGGGTGGAATGGTGAAACATTTAGTTTATGATTTTAATAAAAGTTTGCACTTTTCTTTTGTGGTTTGTTTAAAGTTCCTGAGAGACTATCGTGTTCGGAATGTTTTAAGAGTTCGTGTTTTGTTGCCGTTCATCTATACTATCTATACTAATATTATAAAGCTGAAGAGTTTTTTGTTTGTTTGAACGCGCTAATCTCAGGAACTACTGGACCGATTTTGAAAATTCTTTCACTAATAGGAAGCTACATTACTCCTGAGTGCTATAGGCTACTTTTTATCCCGGAAAAACTTTCCACGCGGGCGGAGCCGCGCGCAATGCTAGTGTTTGATATTTGTTTTCAATTTCGTTGTGTATGGCATCATTTTAATAAGTTGTTTAGGAAAGATGTCTATAAGGTGGTGCTTTAGTTTGTTGATAAGGTACTCCATCCTCATAGGAATACCAAGGGCGGTACTAATAAATTAATCTCAAGTTTGAGTTACATCTCAAGTAGACATAGTGTATGGAACTATTAATACATAAAGTGTTTCACGCGGCTTCATCCGCATGAAAAGCGATTCCCGCTACAAAAGTCCCTAAACCGCCAGCGCCATCTGTTTAAAAAATCAGATGAAAAAAGTCCATCTTTTCCATTGGAGCAAATTACTGGGATAAAAAGTAGCCTATGTTTAATCCAGGGCACGGTCTATCCGTATGCCAAATTTTATTCTAATCGATTGTTTCTGCGTTTATTTCTAACAAACATACAAACATCCAAACATTTTAACAAATTTTCGCGTTTAAATTATTAGTAAGAAGTAAGATCTACTGATGTTATGTCTTCCTCCTAATTGCTCCTGCTGGCTCATTAAAATTAAATAATCATTCCATTTGTGGTACATAGGCGGGCCACAGCCGCAACGCGACATATTCATAATGGATATTAATATATACATATCATTTGAAATTAATTTGACTGTATACACGTAGAATAATAGCAGTAAGCAGCGTGCCAGTCGGGACGTGCGGGTGTCATACCGACGGATTCAATTAGGCAGCATCATAATCAAGTAGGTATATGAGAACTTGCACGAAGTTATGTTGAACAGGGTAATGTATAAGTGAGCGAATATCTGGCTTTAGGTTAGCAGCGAGTGGCTCGGACCACCGAGACGGCGGTCTAGGTTTGAATCTCACAACCAATGATCTCTTAAGTTTTTGAAGTTATGCGTATATTTATTGCTAATAATAGCATAGTTCAATGGTGTAGAAAAGCATCTAATAAAACTTGGATTCTTATGAACTCTCTGTAAGAATTTTGAATGTATGTGACATCTGCTGTTTAGGCTAACTTCGTGGACTAAGGCCCCGTGTTTTCAACCGTGGTTTTTTTTTTGTCCGGGTTTTATTAAGCTAGGCGTGCTCACAACGCTTGGCGCACTCGGAGCTCTGCAAGCGCGTCAAGCTTAATAACACCGAGGATTACCCTAACCACGGTTGAAAAAAAACGGGCTAAGAGCTTAATCAATATTTAAGAAAGCCTTAGGGCCACTACGATAGATTAAAATATTGTTCATCGTCATCATCAGCCTGTTGCAGTCCACTGCTGGCCATAGGCCTCTCCCAAGATACACCCCAGAGCCCGGTTTACTGCTTTATTCATCTAGTCGCTACCGGCCGTCTTGTGCAAGTCGTCCATCCAGCCCGCCATCTGGCCAGATGGCGTCCGGTCCCACGCTGAGTTTGACAAGACGCGGTCTCCGCTCCAGAACACGCTTACTCCAGCGGTTATCTGTTCTGCGACATATGTGGCCAGCCCATTTCCTCTTCAACCTACTAACTTTAATAGAGTTGATACACTATATTCTAAACCTAGTTTTTCGCTCAGAAAGTGCTGTTCCCTTTTGGATTGCTTAGATGTTGTAGACTTTTGTTGCGTGCTCGTTATTGTGCATGTTTTGTTGCTTTTTTATGTTTGATAGTTTTCAAACTAGTCGTTAAATAGCTGATGTCTTGTTAATTGGTTGTAAAAATACTTTTTATGTGTGTAGTGGTCCTAGTGTAATTGTTTCGGTCATACGATGTTGTCTGATCAAATAACAACTTTCATTATTGCATGCAACATTTGTGTCAAAGCCCAGTTTTTGTATTCACGTATTAAGGAACGTAATTTGCATTCTCAACTAACATTTTAAACCCATTATGCAGTAGCTTTAAACGAAGCAGACAACACGCTTCTTACGATTTACCTCCAAAAAAATATCGACACATCACTTGCTCAGTAAAACTAGCAAGGTCCGCAACAGGAGCTTAGAACGATATTACGATGCAGACAACACGCTTCTAACGCTTTACCTATCAAGAGGGTTGACTAATTGTTTAGAAAATATCGACACATCGCTTGCTCAGTGAAACTCGCAAGGTCCGCAACCACCGTGCCAGAATGACGTCTTCAATCTGCAAGAGTGGATAAATGGAGCGTGCCAACGATAAATTACCTCCTCGCAGTTACTCAGCGAGGCACTCAAAGTTCCTTCGAATGGAAAATAAATTATTTTCAATCAAAACTCTTTTATTGGCGCGATATAAACTCTAGAGCGGCCTTCGTGTTTACGCCGCTAGAGTTTGATTAATTTAAATACCTTTCGAACGTTTAGGCACAGGTTTAGGTCTCCTGGTAATATATGTTCTTACAGTAAATATATATAAATCATGTTATACTGGCCTAAATGGGAAAACTACACCGATCTTTGGGTATGGTTTTGCGTTTAAAACTTTTTGTCAGTACGATTGGAGTTGTGTTATTGTTTCAACTTGTTATTCCCATGGTGGTTATTCGAAAGTTTTTGGTATATTTCGATAGATGCAAACTTTTGTCGTTTATATGTTGTGATAAATAAATAAGTAGTTATTGTATACGAAGTAAGTCAGATAAAGAGGATAATATGCGGTATTTGTTCAGTTGTATTGAAAAATAAAATTTTACTCATATATTGATTAGAGATTTGTTATGTAACTTGTTGAGAAACTAACGAACAAAGATTCAATACCCGTATCGCGACATTGTGCTTCGCAATTACTTTAGGCCTACGTTATATTTTTTGTAATCTTTATATCACTCGTCTCTACCTTTATTGCTCAAGACAGTAATATTATATCTAAAAAAGTCAACAGAACATACGCTTATGAATGAAAAACAATATGTAAATATATGTTTCATTCATAAAACGTACAGTCAACCACAAAAATAGCTACATAAATTAAAAATATCCAAAATCATATAGGTACACATTATGTAGAATTGAATATTTTTTCTTTGAAATTAAACTATTATAACGGATTTTATCGCGGTTTTTTATTTAATTTTTCTCCCGACGTTTCGAAGGCTTTGCAGCACTTCGTGGTCACGGGGCGGACTGAGGTGTTGGTGGTCCGAAAAGTTAGTGTTACAAATCTACCTTCAATTTATAATTATACAATTTAAAGATGTTAGTCATTGTTTGCGGTCCGGTCTACGCAGTAAGAGCTCACAATGTCTATTTTTTCTTTGTGTAAATTACAGTAAACCCTTTTAAGTTTCTTACAGCGAACAAATAAAAATAAATGATAAGCACACGAAAGTATGAAGACGATTTGTATTAGTTCAACTATTTTTGTAGCTGTATCAACACAAAAAAGTTCCAAGCGAGTAGACACAATGACAACTCCGTGTGGAAATGAGTAATGTAACTGCTTGCGTTGTGTACATTATTTGAATAATGTTTTTCCGTTTATTAAGTGGATATTATAAGAATGCCGCAGTGTACTTTAGAGTCGTTGTTGATAATATTTCCTTTGCGTTTACGTAGACTGCGGCTGTTAACAATGATTTCAACAGTCAAGTAAGTCTTATGTGAAAGTATTTTAAACGTATACTTAAATATAAATACGTTCAATGAAGTGTCCGGTACTAACATAGCTGGTGAAATGTGAGTCTCTGCATAACTCAGAAAAGCGAAAAAGGCTTGATGCTATGTATGTATGTATGTAAAATGAATATAATTCGGAAACTACTTATGCTTACAAAATTATTTTACGTATTGGAACGTATTAGAGTGAGTTATTAGTAGTGCTTTTATAGAACAATTCCTAATTACCTTTAATTAGGAACACAATACACCTCATTCCCATTCATTGTTTCCGAAATATACACAATTATTCGCCAATTAGCAGTCACAATACATGGCAATCACTCGTCTTGTTTCAAAGAACGCCTGAGTCAGAATTCGCAAATTTTGCCGAATTACCGATACAATTTACGGTAGCAAATCGTATGACTGCGATTGAAAGGGTGATAAAAGTCAGCGACCTTAGGTCGTTGCCATTTGAAAACATGCCAAAACCAAGAAAGTAGTTACGACTCGTGAAGTTTGTGCTAAGCTAAAAAATATATGGATGAAGATTTTGTCTATCGTATTATTTGGTTAATGTACTTCATTCTGTTGAACAAAGGAGTATCACAAAAGATTTGCCAGTTATGATATGAAAGGATTATATAAATAAAGGAGAGTTCAAAGTATTTTGCGTTTTTAGGAAAGATCTATATGACTATTGAATTGTATGAGTTAAAGATGTTTTGGTGAGGCATTTGCAGCGGATTGGGAAAGCCATTCTTGTAAGTGGTTTCAAACACGGTAGGAACTGAAATTATAATTATTCGTTTTCTTATTCTTTTCTTTTCCTTACCTTGATAGTTATAGATGAAGGTGAATTTGTTGAATATACCCTAGCGTGTAAGAAGCAAAGTATGCTCAAGTATTGACATAACTGCAGTAATTGTTATAATAAGAAACTTCGTGTGTGTAACGATTGTATAATATTGTTCTACTGGAGTCATTCAAACAGTGTTTCCATTGTATTGTTACAGGTTATTGACATGAGAAGGTATATGTTATGAGAGATTGAAAGTTTTGTTCACCTGCCTTTCATTGGTGACACATTAAATATCACTATAAACTAATTGAAGAATTGTTCTGTGAAAGTTTTAATCAAAGGTACTTTCATTGTGTTTTTTGGATGAGTTTGGTTGGTTTCTCACATAGCATAATATTTTTTACGTATCTTTACATTAAACTTGTTTACAGTACAATTATGGTTATTGTATTGTATTATGCTAACAGTCTCATTTCTCGAGGCATAAGTGAAAATGATTATAATCCCACATATATTGAAGTGATTTCGTAATAGACTTCTGTTTCAACGGGCACCTTACATCAGGAGTCGTAAAAAGTTACGATCATGATAACATATCCTTAGCAAAGAAGCATCTCGTATTAAGTCCTTTTGTCTCGTCGTCTTATTACGTCCGTTAAGGGCGAAAGTAGGCGCTCTTATAACTAATTACTCAAACAACTACTGATATTTACTTACATAAGTAAATATCATCACCACTGGCAAACAATAGTTTTGCAATTATAATTATACTAGGGAACAAAAAATAATGCTACCTTAATAAATAGTTCCTTAATCTCTTTTTCAGGATTCTATTGTTTAGGTCTTTACTGTCATTTCTTAGAAAATTTAATTTGTTAAATATTAATGGTGTCAAATAATTTCTTGTTCTTTTACCATAATAGTTCCTAACAGACGGTACCACATATTTTCCCTGTTTGACCTGCCGGGTAAAATATCTATGAGTTATAGGTTCTTTATACTTATTTATATAGTATTGTTCTATAGCTATACTGTATTCTACTTTGGCACGTACTGGAAGTATTTTACATATGTGAAATAATTGATCATAATTTGGTTTACACTTAAATTTTACTTTTTTACTTACTAAATACTTAATTAATCTGATTTGCAATTGTTTCATTTAATATGTTGTTTTGAAATATTATGTTAAATGAAAAAAGAAATAAGTTTTTTTTTATGATATAGGGGGCAAACGAGCATACGGTTCACCTGATGGTAAGTGATCACCGCCGCCCATGAACATCTGCAATACCAGGGGGCACAGAGATGCGTTGCCGGCCTTTTAGGTGGGAATACGCTCTTTTTTTGAAGGTCGCCAGGTCGTATCTGTCCGGAAATGCTGCTGGCGGCAATTGGTTCCATAGTGTAGTAGTACGTGGCAAAAAATGACGGCTAAAACGTACAGTGGTGGATTGCCAACCTCCGAGGTGATGTGGATGGAATTTGGAGTTCTGCCGCGAAGTACGGTGATGGAACTCAGCAGCAGGGATAAGTCCGAACAATTCTTCAGAGCACTCCCCGTGGTAAATGCGATAGGGAATCCAGAGCGATGCAACATCTCTACGCAAAGCCAAAGGATCAAGCCGATCGGAAAGAATACGGTTGTCGACGATACGAGCTGCCCGACGTTGAATACGGTCAAGAGGGAGAAGCTGGTACTGGGGAGCCCCTGCCCAAAGATGGGAACAATATTCCATGTGGGGCCGAACCTGCGCCTTATAAAGTTGCAGGCGATGGCCCGACGTGAAATATCGTGAAGTGTTGATTTGCTTTCAATATTTTTTGATAGGTACTACCTACATACATCTAAGTGACTTTAGAGCCAACTACGTAATTTAAAAATCGGCAGCAGCACTTCACCAATTTGTTGGAAAGTTCCTTCAGTGTGCAGTTTAGTAACATTACGATATCCGTCCGTGTGTATATAGTGATTAGAGTTAGCTGATTTTTAGGAACCTGTTTATTGCCTGGTAAGTGTGCAGCGATTTTTTCATAGCCTTTTGTACTTTCACTTTTTTAATACGCATGCGAAATGCGTATGTTAATATCCATTTTAATGCATACATTATTGTAAAACAAAAAATGGTACAAATGTGTTATGGCTGTGAAATTATTCGAGTCCAACGTTTGCTGCTAATGTATATCGTCAAATCAAGGATCAGCGTATTTGATACGATTCAATAAATAAATTGATGAATGATAAAAATGTATTTGATATTGAATGACATTGAACGAGTGCGGAGGACATACTATGAACGATATATTTGTCTCCGATGTATTTAAATCACATTTAGTTTATTGTGTACGACTGCCTCGGTGGCGTAGTTGTATTACGGTACGACTGCAAGGCTGAGGTCTCGGGTGTGATCCCCGGGTCGGGCAAAGTGATATTGGATTTTTCTATTCAGTATCAGCCCGGAGTCTGGAATTTGTGCACGGTATGGCGATAGGCTCGCCCCCTATCACATCATGGGACGGAATACGCTTGGCGAAAAGTGGGTGCACTGGTTGCGCCTCTGCCTACCCCTTCGGGGATAAAAGGCGTGAGCATGCGTGTAAGTACCTCATATTCTCGGTACTTTAAAAAAAATATGTATCAGCTATTATTAAAGAACCAAAAGTTGCGACTCTACGGTTTGCAAATTATAAACATTGGTCCCAATGCATGGTGACCAACCAATATGTCCCGTTACCAACCACCATGTCCATAGTGATTGATGAGATTGGCCACTATCCCGATGATCGTCAATTATTTTAGACAGTACAAAAATTTCACCACAAGAGCGACAGCGGTAATGTCTTCGAGTTGGATTAATTAAAACTTTGTCTACGTAGTTCAGTTTAATTAAACTTGGCTTGGTGTGCTGGTGCCGATTTGCAACAGGATTGGTCGTGCCAAAACTATGCAAATGATTGTTTGTCGTTCGTAGCTAAAATTTGGTTTTAGTTACCTGTTTCAGTATGAAAACAATTATTCCACTTTTATGTATACCTATGTTTTTCCGGCTGGAGTTGTCCGCGTCTAGTGCCACCGTAACATCAAAACTATATACTTATTTATCTCAAATCTGTATAAGATCATATGCCTTACATCGTCGAGGTAATAAGGCTATCCTATCGATTTATTGCAATTACAAGTATATTAATAAATACTTCTCTTTCTCAGGAAACAACCAAAGACGTTCGCGTTCGATCACTGTTTCTACTCGCTGGACCCGTCCCTGCCGCACTTCGCCTCGCAGAAGACAGTGTTCGAATGTCTCGGCAGGGACATCCTGGACAATGCGTTCGACGGGTACAACGCTTGCATTTTCGCATATGGACAGACAGGTACGTTAAATAATAAAGGTTATTTTTGAGACGACTTTAAGCGGCAAAATTTATATTGCAATATTTCGTGGTTTCATGGCAATTACATAGGTGCTATGGCTTTAAAGAGAGTTAAAAGAATTGGTCTAAACTATTTAAAAATGTTGGTCAAGTTCGGGATATATTTTATACGGGAATATATAGGGACTCCTGTATACATACATATGGAAATATCTTATCTTATAACTGCTTCGTTCAGATCCGCGTTCGGGGGTTAGGCGGAATGTATCCTGTAAAAGGACGCGATTATCAGATATCGAAAACGGTGATGGACTCGAAATCATGATTATACTTCAACGTATACAAAAATGCGTAGGTTAGTCACTGTCGGGATATAAAACATCTACAAATTCATTTACCAAGTTGTAAAGTTTGTAAACCAATCAATTGTAAATAAAAAAATAATTTAAAACAAGGGAGACATTTTTGCTACGCGCAGGAAATGAGCTGTACGAACACAGTACGTTCATTACTTTCGTCCGCCTCGCTCGTCCTTCCAGAGTAATTAAATTGTATTACTGACTCATCTGTCAGGAATAATAAACACGACTCAACTTTCACTTTTCCCTTCTATTTGCCTTTTGTTTTTATTTTTAATCAAGATACGAATTTAACGAATTTTTAATCTCTAGTAATATTTATAGGTAAGAGCAGAAAGCAAGTAAAAACATGCGAAGAGGTAACCGGTGATTTGCTGTTTTGACTGAAATATTTATACCTATATGTTTGAATAACGTTCATTGTATTTTAACTATTAGTATTTCCTACCAGCAACTTTAAATTAATAAAAAAATACAGATGAAAAAATAGCGTAATAAAAGTTTTCCCAGAATATATATGAGCAATATTGCTTCCATTTGTTGTGGAATTCGGCACGCGTACGTAATATTTTACATTTTTGTTAAGGACGGCTTTTATCGAAGGCGAGATGGTAGGTGTTTCCTAAAAACCTATAAGTGTGGGAAGATGTTCATTGGGTCGCAAATGTATTGCTGGGCCGTTGCGTAGGCATTATTGTTATTCGCATCGAGAGGGTTGAATAAGTTTTCCCTCGGCGATCATTTCTTTATTGACTGAGGCTGAAGTATTGTTTAGTTATTTTGTTTCTATACATTACGAAGATACAATATAACACCTTTGGAAGGCAGCTTACTAGAAGTTGCCTTCCAAAGGTAAGCAGCATTACTGACTACATTTCAAACAGGTCGGCATAATTGTGTCGTCTGGCGAGGATATTCATCTCTCGTACTAACGAATAGGCACCCTACCTGGACCCCACTTCGCTTATCAGGTTCAGTGGGGTTACTGCCCTGTCCGTATATAAAAAAAACATGTCCGCATTATGCAGAACATTCAATTAGAAAGCTTTGCTTGGCGTCTAACTGCGTTTGTCGCCTAACTGCTGATTTAATAAATTAACCCAACTTGTTTATTTCATCCATCGAGAAAATGAACCAATAAGAATGTTTGTTTTTTTGGCATGCTAATGAATAATTTTGATTGATTAATTATCTCTCAGGATCGGATCGAAGATTAAGATTCGAATCGTTTATTGAAGACAAGACGCTAATTCTCGTAAACAGAATCACAATAGTGGTTACTGTTATTTGCCTCTAGAAATAAACAATGTGGGTTTAGTTTGAATCATACAAAAGGCTGTTCTCTAATAATAAAAAATAAAAATAAAACATACAGCTGAATCAGGGAGAATACTCACGAAACTTCTTCTGTATTAAGAATACAAAGCTTTAACGTATAAAAGTATCACCACTTGAGTGCAAAGAAAGTCCTCTAGAGAAAAGTCGAGTGAGCTTTTGCATAAACAAAATGAAAACTGTAGTGCTTCTTTATCTAAAAACTGAGTTGGCGATGGAACAGCAACGTCCCGGCAGCGTGAATAGTCTGTGATACGAACGAAGTGCCGCCGCGGGAGTTTCGATGCCGGGGTCGTAGATAAGGACAAAACGTGCGGACTTTAGGCATCAAGGGGCGATGAACTCACTCAGTACAACGGTTCACATGTTAAATAGAAATATATATTTCAAAAACCGATTCTTAGCCTAGCTTTTTTAATTTCGCTCAGCATTTTATTCTGTTACGATTTATTCTCGAATTAGTTCCTGATACCATCTCGGCGTGCTTGCGGATCTTGTGCGTCACAATACCTGGCTATTACGTGGCCGGACAGAGGCTTATCTCTCGAGCTCGTCTCCTCCCTTCGGGGCTTTCCTAACGAGACTACGGATAAAAAGATTTCGAAGTCCTTTTTACTGTTTTTATCCCTATTGAAAATTGATCCCACTTTATAACTTTAGTGGGGAGTTGAAAAGTTTTGCCGGCATTGTCTCTTTGTTTTTGGTTTAACGCTCGAAATATCAAGGACTTATTTAATTGCATCAAAGTAAGAAATTGGTTTTATTGTGTTACGTTTATGATTTGTGGCGTAAAATGAGTTGAATATGTTCTAATCTTTAAATACAATTAAATGACAAGGCCATTCGCTTTATTTGGGTTTGCCGCGTCCATTCCTCTGAAGTAGTGACACTAGTTATTTGAAATACTAAACAGCATAATTACGGGAACATATTGTGATGGCAAGTTTTAAGATGTTCATTCAATTCACCGGCTTTAGCCTTTCAAACTGAAACATATAATATTTTCAAACTAGTACTTGGTGACAACAAGACAACACAAAAATCTTGTTTTTCCTTTGTTTTACTTTAAATAACTCCTTAAAGCTTTCGTGTTCCTTGTTAAATCGCCTCACGGTACTTAACGTTATTTTTAATGCGAGTAGCTATAGGATTTTATAAGCTATGAACTGTTTTACGATCAAAGTGGAAGTAGTGCGCCCTTGTTTACAGCTAATCGTATCATTTCGTTGATC
The DNA here is from genome assembly GCA_947568825.1 of Sphinx pinastri. Lineage (NCBI taxonomy): Eukaryota > Metazoa > Arthropoda > Insecta > Lepidoptera > Sphingidae > Sphinx > Sphinx pinastri. Next base: position 4,533,276 of record OX387617.1, read on the forward strand.
AAAGGAGTGTCGCGCCCTTCAACTTCAACCTTCATAATCATGTATTCCGTGATACATATTTTCATTCATATTCGCAGGCACTGTTACTTGTTGCCGCAGGTGAGTAAATGTAACAATCCACCGCCCTCCCGTGAGATTTACGTGCCTGTGTACCACGCTTGTTGTAATCTTGTTCTTGTTTATATCTTATACGATATTCGCGATGTGTATAAATTAGTATTTTGAAGTATTATTTCGATTATGTTCTAGGTTTTTCTAATACAGAATTGCCTCATGGTAAGCGCCACAATTATTCGTAAACAGTGGCAATGACACGTAGAACTCCAAATTACAAAGCTCTGCATGACAATAATTTACACTCGTCATCCTTAATCATGTTACTATGTCGGAAATTTGAGTAATTACACTGGTTACTTCTTCTTAGTCGCGTGCTTCATTACTGAAGGTCGTGTCCCTGAAAGGCCTTTGTGGCTGTCTCTATTATACCTTTCCATTTCGTTCGGTTTTCGGCTTCTCTTAAGGCAGTCGTAACAGACAATCCAGTGAGGGCAGTTACTTGGTCCGACCAACGGCTAGGTGTCCGGCCGCGAGGTCTTTTTCCTTCTACTTTGCCCACCACAAACAACTTGTCAAGGCTATCTGTCTGACGGCGGGCAATATGTCCAAAAAAACCGAGAATCCTTCGGCAACAGACAACACTGGTTACATTGTAGTCTAAAGTGCAACACAGTGTTTGGAGAAAATTATGTGATAACTTCAAATCCAAGTATTTAGCTAAAATTGTTTTACGATGGTTCAAAGTGCCATATAATATTCTAAGAGCTAACATTGGTCTCGACTATTAGTAGTCGAGACCAATGTTTAACAATGCACATAATTTCTCTATTTTGACTCAAACCTTATCACTTTATTGTTCTTGTTTACTGGTGGTAGGTCTCTCATATGTAAGAGTCCGTCTGGGTGGGTACCATCTCAATGTCTATTTCTACCGCCAAGCAGCAGTGTGCATGCACTGTTGTGTTTCGGTTTGAAGGAAATTTTAGCCAGTGTAACTACTGGACATAATGAGACTTAACATATTATGTCTCGCGATGACGAGCGCAGTGGAATGCCAAACAGTAATTTGTAACTCAAGGTGCTGGATGGTCTTATCGCTTACCATCAGGCGAATGGCATGCTCGTGTCGTCATACAAAGCAATAAAAAAAAAAACAATGCAGCAGTGTAATGCTGTTTGTGTTATTCAGACTGGGGATGAATATTGAACGAGATTCTAACTTACAAGTCCGTCCGAACTTCTGACGCTGAACGTCGTAAATTTTCTATATGGACGAATATAAATGCTCCTTTTGTTGTGAATTATGGGCGCGTTTAACAGTATTTATTTTGGATTATCTTGTTGATGCTAAGAGTCAGCAGTATGGTATTTTATAGGCTTGTGTTTAAAAAATATATTATTAGCAATGATTAGTCCATGAGAATGTGCATTGAGAGCTTTTCGGTCGTGGGAAACAGTGATGCTTCTATAACGTGGACTCTCATTTGAGAAGAACTTTCTGCCATTGGAAAGAGTAGATTTTTCTGTGAATCGTTAGTGATAATCGAGAATGTTTAATTACCTTATATTCAGTGGCGTGCCTAGTGTTTTTGATGAGGGCAAGCCAAAGCTGATCTAAAAAAATGTTCGCATCTCCGGTTCATATAAAATGTGTACATATAAAAAAGAAAATTAACATCTAAAAATAAAAATCAACATTACTATCCCTATCGGGATTCGAACCTCGGCCTCGAAGCAATGTCCATACCGCGTACGCGATAAAACTACGCCATCGATGCGCCTAGTCACACAGAAGCAATTGGGTACCTTTATTTAACGATTTTGACCCATAGCAAGTCTGAAAAAGTTCTTGTTCTATAGATAAACTACTTAAATTTATTATACCTATATGCACTAATATAAAAAGAAGTAAAAATAAAAAATAACGTCGCCGCTCAAGTTTTGTTTAGAAATTTTCTAATTTCTTCATAGGTACTGTACCTATTTCATTGGACAAGATAATCGGTTACAATTCGCTGATTACCGAAATTATGAAATGAAATTAATGCATTAAACATATGTTTTTGTGAATTGGAATTACTTTTGATAACACTGATAAATTATATCATTTTATTAACCAGATATACCTACCTATTCCAAACATTCGATTCGTTCGAGAAAAATATGCAAGACCAACAATACAACTTAATAAGTAGTCGTATAACGTATTAAAGCATCCAATAAGACAATTCGTTTTGTATACTGATCTAAATACCTTTTAAGTTTCTTCAAATATATTTCGCGCCATTCGCCAGCTCGTTGAAAATTATTGTTTACCATCATAACCTAACAAATGTAACTTATTTTCGTCGATCAAAACTTTCGCAATGTTTAAACCATCACAGCGAATAATTTCACTCATCTTTTTTGTACTTAAATGTTTATAATAACTCAAAATCACTTAATAAACACAAATACTTTAAAATGTATCACCGGCTCAATCTAAACAAACAATTAGTGTTGCCAGTAATTCAAAATAAAATGTCTACTACAAAATGAATGCTGAATATGTAACGCAAAACTTTATAATAAATAAAATTATAGTGCAATACACTAGAATAATTATAATAATTATAATAATTTTAGTATAATTATAATTAATTTAAATTCATTACATATTCAAGATAAATTAAAAGATTATGCTTATGGAATATTATGTAGAATTATTGCAACCATATTAGAAGCAAATTCAAATACTTGGCAACTCTAAATCAAAAGCTTGGATTATTTTCTAGTACTGATTGCTATAGAAACTTACTATAGCAGCTATACGTATGTGGTAGCAGTTGATGCGTATTCTACCTAAGTGTGAATGAGACAGAAATATGGAGGCGAAAAGCCAGGTAAAACCCAACGAGAGAGAGAGTGATAAATATATTTTATGCGCATCTAGCTATGTTTTGTATTAAATATGAAATGCGTGTACGGCGCGGCTGTGGAGGTGTGTGTGTGGGTGTAGTGGTGTGTCTTGGATGCGCTCGAGGAGAACCGTTTTGACTGTAAAATTTTGTTTATTGTTCCATATTCGGTTTTGAGTACTTAGGTCATTGATGTATTTTAATAGAATGAATGAATGAATTTATAATTCATTAGGTATTTTAATACATCAATGACTTAGGTAAATAATTTTAGGGCAAGCCAGGCTTTTCGGCTTCTATGAAAGGACCGCCACTGCTTATATTAGTAGGCGTGGTGCATATTATAGGGTAATTGTGTTATTTTCCTATTTATAATCATCATCAACATCATCATCAGCCACATAACGTCCACCGATGAACATTGGCCTCCCCTAAAGATGTCCAGACGGCCCTATTTATAATGTTTTGGTTTATACAATAGCGGCGATAGCCTAGTTGGGAGTGGAACGGACTGCCGAGACGAATGTCCGCAGGTTCAAAACCCTATAACTTTTCTAAAAAGTTATGTGTGTATTCTTTGTTTTATTATTGCTCGCTTTAACGGTGAAGGAAAACATCGTGAGGAAACCTGCATACCTGAGAAGTTCTCTGAATTTCGAATTCACTGGTCTGCCAACCCGCACTAGGCCAGCGTGGTGGACTAAGGCCTTAACCCTCTCAGTTGTAGAGGAGGCCCGTGCTCAGCAGTGAGCAGTATATAATACAGGGCTGGTATGGTATGGTGATGGTGGGGTCTAATTGTGACCAATAACTGCAATGGTTCGATGTGGTTACATGCTTCGCTATAGTTATGTCTGCGAGCCAGAAATAGAAGGTAAAGACAGTGTACAGTCTCAACTGCACATGTTTTGCTGACGCGGCGTGACGTATAGTATAACGCACGCGACAATATCGATATATAATGTTTATACCAATAATACATTTTTAGTGCAACTACAACCGTCGACTTAGACACATAACTATAGAAGAGAGGAATCGCCAACGTTAATTTGTAACTTAACAATATAAATATACGGTACTATTCCGTCTTCGGTGATTTTTCTCTACGCACTCAAACGTCATCAGCTTCAAGTGTACAAACTGTACAGACAGTGTGGGCCTTGAAGATCATAAAAGTTTAGCTTGAACTAGTAATTTCATACTATCATAATTAAACATATTTTAACAACGTTTTCTATGCTACTAAATCCAGCTCCCGTAAGTAAACACAATTTTATGTTGTAACCAATTATTTCTCCTTTATAATTACGAGATGTTCCGCTCCGCAGGTCTGTTATTAATTGTCTCAGGTTAACGGTTGTCGGTTATGCTTGATGTTAATGAGTTCATGTTAATCACTTTCACTGCTTTGTTTCGCACAATATAATAATGGTTTTCACACGATGTAGCTTTTTCATAGAGTTGTATTGAGAGAGGTTAATGATACAGGTTTTTGTTGTAATTTAGTGGTTGCTAGTCTTTTTTTGATTTAACTGCTTTAGTTTATAGTATTTTTACTTTATGAGTATTGAAGCGATAGATGATAAAAAGGAAGGCAAGGAAGGATTTATGACACAATTTGGACAAACATTTGTTTCGGGTCTTCAGTATATGTATTTTGTAGTAGGCAGTCGCCGGAGCATATAACACGACCCTTACTATAGGACTAATTACGCACGCATGCTCACGCCTTTTATCCCCGAAGGGGTAGGCAGAGGCGCAACTAGTGCACCCACTTTTCGCCAAGCGTATTCCGTCCCATGATGTGATAGGGGGCGAGCCTATCGATAGGGGGCGAGCCTAATTAAGGTCATTACTATTCGACTGCTACATTCATTTATTATTTATGTTCACTGAATATATGACCTAACAAACAAGGGTGTTTTGCGGAATTTCAGCACGAGCGCAAATGTGGCGGTCGTTTGCGACTTCCGGGGAGTTATTAAAAATTCCACCGCAAATATACCGCAGACAAAACCACGTGTTGACGTCACAATCGGCGCTAATGTGTTTGTAATCCTGTATTTTGTGTTGTAGTTTTATTGCAATTAAATATAAGACGTTAAAAACAGACATACCTACATATTGAGTCTAGAATTTTAATGCCGGGTACGAACTATTATGCAGGGAACTGATAACCGTCAAAAGGCGAAACCTAGGCAGATGTTAGTTTATATAAAACGTGTATAATCTGTCGCTCTCATTCTATATATGTATACATTGTCAGACTAAAATGCCATATGCCGTAACCTTTAAAAAAGTAAAATGATTTGTTCATTTTGTTACAAGTTTAAAGAGGATATCTTTATCTGATGAACGTCAAACAGTTTAAATTACATCAGCTAACATTATCAAAAGCATGCAACTTGTACCTTGCAGTCGCACTAAACTTTTCTAGAAAGTGGATCTGTAATCTACCTTTGAGTTATAATTAAAATCTTATAACACTTCACTTATAATAATATCTAATGAACAACCTTTGACATTAATTAGTCTTAATAAAATATTATAAGTAATAGCAATTTTGAGAAATCTCCAAGGCGACATAAACGAGTGCTTATTAAGAACCATTTTAATAACTTCATAAAATATACGAAAACGTTTGCTTTGCTGACTTTACTTAATTATACTTCACGCTTAAGGTTTGCGCTAAGACGAAATTAAAGAAAGTGGGACACTGAGTGACTATTAAATAAGATTATCGCGGGACTAATAAATGAAATGGGTTAATAAATGAGTATGGCACGCTGGGTGTTAAAGTAGTTGTTTATGTTTGTCCGCTTTCCTTCACCATCTTTTTTAAGTCAATGCATTGTATCGTTGCTCATTTGCGTCATCGCGCATGTTAAAAAATGGTAACACTGCATTTATATTTTTGTTTATGAGAACACTTCCTGTTCCGTTCTCTTTGTAACGAGATCTCCGGACATAGAAACGTGTAATAATTAATTGTAAAAGTCCTTCTAGAAATACATAATTAAGTATACAGAAAATATTGAATTTCATTTGCATTGCCCATATTCCACAAGAAAAGTTATGAGCGCACTATTAGCAGTTCCAAAATAAACGGCAGCTAGGTGAATTAATATTGAAATTGGAGATTTCATTAATTTTACTAACCGCACGAGACGCCGCAGCCAAGCGATATACAAAGTGAGAGTGGTATCAATTCGAGTTAATGCAATCAATTCATGCTATACAAAACTTGCTACATACGTTTATTCCGAGATGGTTTTCTCAGTATTTATAATATTATTTAGCATATTCATATTTAATAAGATCCCTTGAGCCTTGGTGTGCCCAAAACGTAAGGCCTAATTGGAGCGCGCTAAGAATTTCGTACGTGGATGTCGGCCCGCTCGTTCAAAGAATCATTATGTGTGCCTAAAGTAGAAGCGCATGAGAGAAACGACACTTTAGCCGTCAAACCGAGCCTCACGGCAATGTATGTTTGAGAATTCTTCTTTATATAAATTTATTTAATAAGTTACGGAGGGTTGTGAAATCGATATTAGCCGATATGGAGTTGGAATTTATGTATTTTAAAATATATAGGTATTGCATTTTGGAGATTTGCTTACGTTCCTACATCAGAAAGATGGGATTGTATTCTTCGAAGCGGTTGTTTAAAATTGAAAAGCATAACTAATTATGCTAACAGTGCAATGACGGTATTGTAAAATGATCAGCGTAGATATTTGTTATTTTGACAGGACTAAGATTAACGAGTCCCTCAAACCCTTGACACACGTTCGTGTACACAGTCTACACACAGGCCAGATGCCTCTCCCCGTGATCTTGAGCAAAACGTGTTATAACGTTTACAGGCCGCCCATTTCCGTTCCGAACGTCTCACTTATCTGTAGTGAAGTAAACAGCGGCAATCGTAAACACGTCGCCTCGGACGCACTCCGCGATAAACGTCGACTTTCATCCCGTTTAATGTTATGGGCTTTTTATATGACCCTTTGTACAATTTGTCATGTTAGTTGTAACATATTATTTAATACGTTGAGTGAGATTGGTCGATGTATGTTTTATGGCAATAAAAATATTATTTAGACACGTTGATATCCTGAATTGTTTCGACGAAAATATATTTCTCAAGAAATTTATGTAGGAACAGCTTGCTCCGCAACACATTATGGATCGATCTATAAAGTTATTTTGTTAAAAATTGAGGGATATTGAATCTGAAAGACTATTTTCAATAATGCGTCACGATTTGACTTTCAAACAAGCTAATGCATCTGGCGTGAGATTTATCTTGGAAGAATATTCTGTCGGGCTTGCGGTGGTTATTAATTTTGAAAAAGTCTAACTTACGCGATTATAAGAGTAAAGCTAGATTCACGTTTGAGCACCACGTACCATGGCACACGACGATGTATATCAGTATATTTTTGTTTTTACAATGAAAGGACGAGATGGACTAGTCTCTCGCCCGATGGGAACCAGTACTACCCAGTGGCGCTACAATTTATGATCATAGAAAGCAATACAATCTACAGTTTCACATTGCACTGTATTGCATTTGTTATCCAAAGAAAGATGTTAATTCGTAATGCTACGTAATTAAATTCCAAAAATGTCTTTAGTTTTTTTATAACACCAGCAACACAGCACCTTTGACCACTATCTCACTCTGTAATGTAATAAGCCCCTTTTCCAGTACTTTACGTATTTGATATCATGTTGTTTGAACACTCTTTTTTTCGTGATTTTATATGATAGTCTATAGTGAATCAATAGCTACTAATATTCGTAGTGTTAACTTGAAATCAGTTCAATAGGTGTAGGAAATAAAATAAAAATTTGTAATATGAAAAAGTAGTGTTAGAATTAGTAAATCTTTAGTAAGCGTGGTGTCGTTATGTCGACCCGGTTAGTTGTTTATTCACAAGCGAAACACTACTTACGTGCATACGTAACTGTAAAAAACCCACTTTACTGGTAATTTAATTGCTTTCGTTAATTGTTCCGAGTCGGATCCCAGCGTGGATTAGTTCTAAGATTGGGGTCAAGTTTTGTTACGCGAAAATTGGTGTCAACATTAAATAGTATATTTTTTATAATATTGATGCTTTGAATCTTACTTTTAAGATAATATCTGTTAACACATAAATTTAATACAACTTAGACATTATTAGCTTTTGGGTTTATTTAATTTTGTTTTTAAGTTGTTTTTTAAGCTTCTATCGCGGGTCTTGAGCGTGGAGACCGAATCCAGAAATTCCGTAACGAAAATAACCTCACATCTTTTTTATGTTACTAATATGAACCTTAAATACAATGCGTAGAAGCCATAATTCTTGAAACGAGTATATTTTTATTTATTTTATTTATTAAAGTCATTAAAACCATTTCTTACTAATCTAATATGAACCTTAAATACACTGCGTAGAAGCTATTTCCCCAGCGTTGGCACGGCACGAGTACAAAAGAATCGAACGTAACATTATTTTCTCAAATTTTGATTTATTCTACTTTGGTTGTGATGACCATTGCATTTCTGACATTTATAAATAACAAGACTAAACGTGCGTTGCTCGCGTTTAAAAATCTACTTTATGTGGTAAGCGTAAGATCGAATTTGTGTTTAGTCAATCAAAATTTGTGTTAAAAAGTGCTATGCAATAGCTTTACCGCGGCAGTCTCCGAGTGCCACACGCATTTTTTTTTTAGGTTAGTGAAACTTGCGTAATTCGAAAGAGAAATATGGTTTACTCGAGATTCGATATACGCTCTTTCTGTGTATTATGATAGGGTGGAAGAAACTAATATTATAGCTGCTTAACTCTTTGAGGGATTTAGACAAGAGCTTAAACTTCTCAGTGATCCGTTTTTTATAATTTGATAAGAACAAAACTTAATCGAGCGTTGGTATGTCATGGCCTTAATTTGCACAGCATGCTTTGAAGGTATTATTGACTCTAAATCTTATCATTATTAAGAATTCACTTATATGCATACAAGTAAATATACTAAAATCATTACAATCAGGTGATTTATAATTCAAATAATGTATATGCCAAAATTATCACGACTCATTATTCTTTCAATTAACTCATATTTTTATAACGCGACCCCTCCACGACTTCCTTAATACCTTGTAGGTACTTGAGTGTTATTACCGAGTGCAATTAATAACGTTGTCAAATAAACAGTACTTAGCGTGGCAGGTAGCAGGCCCGCGTCTCTTCCATGCTATATTGTGTACGTGGCACGTGCTCCCAGATCGTTCGTATAATGAAGTCCCCTTTGGCTTAATATATTATCATTAGATCGTTATGTAATGGTTTGTATCGCTAATTGTGACGGTATCGTATAATGAGGCAGTGAAGTGATTTTAGAATATTGAAATTATAATCAAGGCGTAGGGTGGTTAAAGGAATTTAACCTTATTGATACTCTATATATCTTATTTCTCAGAATGATTATTACAGTTTCTGGCTGCAGAAAGCTCTGTAGTTCAAAGTTTTGCTAGTTAGGGTTTTGTCATTACAAATATGCACATAGATGTTTCGAATTGCAGAGGTTTAGACTCTTGTAGGACCGCATATTCTTAACTAGCTGAATATAACAGAACCTTGTTTAATAGCAAAACAAAAAGTTAAACCCGTAGGCATAGATAGGCATTAGATAGGCTTAAAATTGTAAAGTTGGAATTTATCAACCAAGCCTCTCCATCACGTGTTAATAATTATATTTCAAATTAAAATGATTTTAAAACAGTCGATGGGCGCGGTGCGCCACCAGTCGGGAAATTGATTCTGAAACGTTAATGCGACGAGCTTCTGTGCGGCTTTGACAACCGCTCGCGGCCCCTGAGGCGAGAGAACAGCGTTCATACAGATTTGATTATGTTCATTAACTTGGTCAATAATAAGTTATGAGTTGTTGTGACATTTCAGTGGCTCAAATTTAAAAAAATATATGTTTGTTCATTTTTAATACAATTGTAGGTGTTTATTAGGCACAAATTATAGGTTTTGATTATTAAATTTTATCTTTATTGGTAAGGTGTGTTTTTGCTTCTTGAATAACTTATCTTTCCAAAACGAATGTCCAAATAAATGCGGAGACAATTGGTAAATCTTATAAATCTCCAAAAGGTGACTCTTTTATTTCAGTATCTTTTAAAAATATAATATCGTTGCATTAGTATAGGTATAATGACTGCCGCGGTGGCGTAGTTGTATTACGGTACGACTGCAATGCTGAGTTCTCGGGTGCGATCCCCGGGTCGGGCAAAGTGGTATTGGATTTTTCTATTCAGTATCAGCACGGAGTCTAGAATTTGTGCCCGAGATAGGCTCGCCCCCTATCACATCATGGGACGGAATACGCACGGCGAACAGTGGGTGCACTAGTTGCGCCTCTGCTTACCCCTTCGGGGATTAAAGGCGTGAGTGTGTGTGTGTGTGTGTGTGTGTGTCTAGTATAAAATAAATCTCGCATTTTAAATATCTTCATCGCGTCACTTAAACCATTTGCATCGTCCCGATTCGAGTGTTTGAGAGTTAATGACATCGTTTTCCTTTTAAATTGCATTACGTTACCGGTCGGAGCGTAGTTACGTTAAACTTTTGCGAATGTATTGCCTTATTATACAGTGCTCCAGCCAAACGTCTGCTGTTAATTAGATATTTATTCGCTCATTTTGAAATAGGGAAATTTTCGCTCGACAGTCCTGATTGGGTAGTTTAATTTCAATTTGTTAAGCCACGTTACAAAGGGTCGGTTTGTAAAGCGTTCTTTAATTAAATGTTAGTTTTGAGATATATGGGCGTCTTTTCAAGTATTGTTTGAGAGCTAACGTGGACGCAGTTACTTTATTACTCTCTGTATCATCTCATGGAAATATATATCTTTGTTAGATATAAAACCATTGAATATAATATGTACAATTGTAAAACTATATAATATTGCTGAAAGCGGAATTCATTATAGGTTTTAATATTAACTGTTATCTAACCAGCTAAATAAGCTTAATTTAAAATTACAGTTACAATTTAATTAATGCGCAATATTTGGGCTCATTGTTCATTGTTTGATCATATCGCGATACGTAATATGCAGCGTAGTGTCGTAATAGTTATGTTAATTCAATATTAATATTGCTACATTGAACGATCTATGATGTACATTATACAACCGACTAACAAAAGTGTAGGTAAAACGTACAACACTACTGTATAAATTGGTTGAAATTTTAATTTGGTCAAATTGCTCCCGGCACACCGCACACATTAACTTGTCGAGCGAATAGATTCGAAATTCGACCGAATGGACAGAAACGCGACGAAGCCCATTCGCGTTATTAAAAACGTGACGTTTATCAAAAGCCTTTGTGTTGTGCGAATTGTCCCCCGGGAGTGGAACGTAACGGGCAATTAGGACGTCATATGACGTCGGTACAAGATAGCTGGCTTGAATATTGAACGAGGGCCACTGTTTGGCGTTTCACCTCGCGTGGGGTTGGACTTTTGTCTCGACTGGTGGTTGGAGCGTGATTAATTGTTCGCTGGCGTTATTAATCATCGTGTTATCACGTTGTGGCTCGTCGTACAGTTTGCAACAAGGACTAGTTAAACAGCGTAAAATTTACGAGGATACATAATTAACGACTTATGACCGTGTTTCAGGGATAGTAAATTGTTGAGCGGTTGTAGAGTGACCAGCATACCAAAATCCAAGTAGAAACCAATTATCCCCTATTCTGCTAGTAACTAGCTGACAAAAGATATCTCAAGGGGGGTTGAATAAACGAGTGTTGCAAAATTATTAAATGTCATCTCTTAGGTAGTCAATATTTATTTCATTTAAGTACGTAAAGCCGTTGGTCCTGCGCCTGATCTCTCTCCGGTTATGTCGGCTTGCCGTCTCACCGGACTATGAGAGTGAAGGAATAGCGAGTGCACCTGTGTATTGCGCACACACTTGTGCACTATAATATCTCCTGCGTACCTGGCTGATCTCCGTTGAGATTGGCCGCCGTGGCCGAAATCGGCTAGGAAGGGATATATATTGATAGAAACACAAGCCATTTTGATTTAAATAAAAACGATTTATTACAGTTTTTACTTAAACACATTTATCACTGATTTTACATAAACACATTCAACAGAAATAATTTTACAAAGTTATCAGCAACTAACCGACCAGCATGAAAGTCAACGATTAACTTACTCAACTGTCACTAAGACTACGACTGAGCACGAATGTGCATGCACATCGATACGGCACCCTTTTTATACACCCAACTGACACTTCCACTATTAGTTTGATATTTCGACTGGTTTACCTGGTTAGCACGCTACAAATACCGTTACGAAACTTTTATCCTAACAATATATTTATTTCATTTACTAAGTGTTATAGTGTCGCATTTAAAGAAGCACGACGTTTATCTTAAGTTTAACTTGAATGGATCAATAGTTATGAAAAGTTTAACTGGGAGATTCAGAAATCGGGCATTAGACGATAATATTTGTATTGGATTTATGTAGCAGTGACACGTTTCGATAGCAAAAGTTTGTTATTATTTTAAAACATACAATCTTATGATAAACAATGTTTGTCTGGCATATAATTGATAACGGTATTGGAAAGTTGTGTTTTCCTCTGCAAAATATTGTATAAGGAAAACATTGCATATGACAGGTCGATTTTCTAACGGCGCAGTCTTTGCCGCCTCGCTAAGTGCACTACAAGATAAATATGAAATCTCGTGCAGGAATAAAACCCGATAGCTGCACTTGATTTTTAGTTATTTTATTTATTTAATACGCGCTTTTTCCCGCGGCTCCGCCCGCGTGAATGTGTTTTCCCGGGATAACAACGGGATTTGTGTAACACGACGACTCGCTGCCCATCACGGGGTGGAAATAGCCTGGTCGAGCTGCGGGTGCCCTAGTTTTATCTGCCCACCACTCCTGTGGTAAAGGCCTCAGTTTATACGTATGCACTATGCATATTATATAATTATTATCGACCGGATTATATGCAACTTGAATAGCCCGAAATATGCATGAAGATATGTATGAAAAATGCTTAAAAATACACGAAAAACGTGAAAATATGGAACATCAATTAATGAAAAGTAATTATTAGAATTTGTTACTTAAGAGCAGTATACATTTTGGAGGAGCAAAAAAAGGTCGATTGCATCCAATACATTGCTTTCTGTTTAACAAAGTGGTGATCTAAAAAAAGCCCCTCAAGTAAGATTCACGAAATGTCGCGCATTCATCTGTATTTCACTTATTTTTAGTTATCTTAATGATAAATAGTAATATAATACCACATAATATAGCGAACTATATGTAATGCATTCACAGTTGACGTGGCTTACCGGTGTAAATCATCGTCAGATGTAATACAATGAGATGACGGCTCATGACGTCATGCCTAGCATTGTGACGGATGTTTATCGTGCGATTGTAACGGACGATTTGCGTTCACATGGAAATAGTTATTGCTGTTCTTCACAGAGACACATGAGTGTGTCTGTGTGAAGATAAAAGGCGTGAGCGCCTTTTATCCCTAAAGGGGTAGGCAGAGGCGCAACTAGTGCACCCGCGTTTCGCCGTGCGTATTCCGTCCCATGATATGCTGTTATTAACTTTATATATATACATATAACCGATGAGGTCATGTGGTAATTCGTTTCTTACCTGATGTTGATCTACCACAAATCTTAGTAAAGGAATTATATCGTATTTGCCCGCGGCTCCGCCCGCATTAAAAAGTTTTTCCGGGATAAAAGTTCCGCTTTATATTTTCGTGGGATAAAAAGTAGCCTATGTTTTAATCAAGGACATGACCTACCCGTGTGCCAAATTTCATCGAAATCCGTTTATTTGTTTCTGCGTTTATTTCTAACAAACATACGAGCATTTTCACAAACTTTCGCATTTATAATATTAGTAAGTGTAAGATTTTAATCATTATCACATAATGAGGTCGCCAAGATTAAAGTACTAGTGTTCTTACTCATTTGTATTTCTATTTTATTATGTGTTAGGTTAGGTTAATACTCTCCACGTTTATATACAAGTCGTGCGGACAGATGTATTTATTTTAAAGAATCAAAATAAAAATGATTTCCTAACCTGGCAGTCGAATCGGTTTTAAGTGTGCCGTTGCTCAGTCGTTGTGTCGATGTATTATTTCAATTACGTTTAATCTGATATTGCGAAGCAATCGTTTGATATTGTATATTGTTTGCTTCATACCAGTGTTTGGATTTCTCGAATAGTTTGTTCAAGTGCGTAATTCGGTTAAGATGCCAATGTCAGACAAATACGATTTCATTGTATCAAGTTCGACATTTATAGTCGTTTCACTATTGTTAAATAATAACTCAATTTTGTGTTCATTCAACCCATCCATTTGCAACAGATGGGTTCATATTGAACAATAAGCAAATATAAACATTGATTTCGAATGAGTTGATCACATAGTGAGTATTATAGAAAGGTAATGTCATCAGCAGTATGATGACTACAAAATGGAAACCGCAACCCGCCGTCCACGGTCCACCTGTCGTAATTCACAAATGTTTGACCAAAATGCCTTTGATGAATTTCTAGTTGATTATCCCGCAAATGGAATATTGGAAATTAATTTCAGCTAGAAATTTCATTAGCGGAATACCGTCGGCCGGTACTGCTTGGCGCCGCGCGGTGCGCTCGGATCGCGGCCGATTTCAATGTTTTTAAATATTCATACGCAATAACCAAATTCTGTGCTAACATTATATCGTTCCGAATATCGCTTTGTATGCATTAGTGTTTTTAAAGAATCTGTTTAAATACTGCTTCAGATGTTACTATAACAACTATAGAGAGAATTATTTGATGGTACGTTCCTGATGGTCATTACCGTCCGATTTTGGTCCTAAAATATACCGATTAAGACCATTCACAGATCACATGAACATTGAACAGTCGAATGGATGTGAAAATCGACGCTGTATTTTTCCTTATACTTGATATCCGAAAACTTTCATCAACGCAATTCAAGCGAAAGTGAAGGTTATTGAGCCTCTACCTCCCTCCCGTATCGAGTACAAAGACTGTTTATGCCTATAAAGAACAAAACCTAAATTATTCAACGTGCTCGTATAACTTATAAGCACTTGTCGATTTTTCGCGTTCTGTCGTGTCGCACAACTTACTATTTGACCCTTTTATGTTATGACGAAAACAATTGATACTGTAATGTATTGTCAATTGTTCCCCGGATTTTATACAACTTCATATCGTTCTTTTTTAACCGACTCCACAAAAAAGAGGAGGTTCTCAATTCGACGTGTATTTTTTTTATGTTACCTCAGAACTCTGTCATTTATTAAACGATTTGGAAAATTATTTTTTCATTACAAAGAATATACTTCCAGATTGGTCCCATAGAATTTTCATCAAAATTAGTTGAGTAGTTTGGTTTTATAGTTTGTATTTATCTAGCTTAGCTAGGAATTGAAATTAGTCACGGAATATAGGTAATGCAATTTTTTTTTGTTTTTGGTATTTTTTGTGTACGTGAATAGTAACGTGTTTGTTTGAATTCTGGAATTTACATTCGTGTGTTTCATTAAAACAGAACGTCGTAGAGATGAATCAATTTACAACGAGACAACTCATAAATTGTTTATTGTTGAGATTTCTTTATTACTGTTTACCCAATGACGAGACGAAGAAACTTGTAGGCTTGTTCATAAATTGTAGCTACGGTACCCAGAGCGTTGTATAGTGTTTCATGGTACTGTACTGCGCACCACATATTATATTAGGTGTCTAGTCCTCTATTGTAATATTTATAGAATTCATAAGAAATTATTAAACTGGCGGCTAAAGACTACAAATGAATAAAATGGCGTGACGCACTTATAAAACCAATAATAAATATTCTCCAAAATTTTTCTTGGCACTTGCCTGTAGTGTGATTAGATTGTAACGAAAACAAACACTTTTTTTCCCATCGTTTGTGAGTCATCTAATATTATTCGAAAGTGATATAATTATTTATTCGTCTTAATAAAAAATATACATAAATTTAACACTTCGTATTTTTACATACTAAAATTATATGTAAGTATGTAGCTTTGTATGATTCTTTAAAAGCATAAGCTTTTTCGTGATGTATACAGGCTAAGAGTGATTTACGGGCCTTTGTTGGCCTCGGGTGCGAAGCGCCGAATTTCGTGGATATTAACATACAAAAATGAAAATTCTAGAAATATTGAAGCGCTTGGCGAAAAACGTTTAATGCTTTGAGTAAAATTTATGATAATATAAAATCGCTTTTATGTAACTCTTTACGGAGATAATCTTATTAGTCGATAAGATCATTATACATGTTGGATGATGTTAAACCAGTGGTTCTCAAAGATGATTGTACCGTGACCCACCTAACAACAACTTCTAAATTCTGGATTCACCTCTCCGCTGTCATAATTTGTTACTTTTTTCGACAATTAGTGGCCCATCGACTGATTTGACCGGTCGGTCGATGTAAAGTCCCATTTTCAAATGCTGTGTTAAACGATCATGTTTATCAACTAGTATGCAAACTTTAATAAAATAAAAATTGTAACATTTTATATGTATTTAACTGGAACTTGAGTGATGTATTATCGCGACGATATCTAGCTTTCGTGATTGCGCCGCACGAATCCGCTCGGTGTTCGCGAGTGCATTGTCATGTTCCACGACCTTATTAGTGTCGGTTTATTCTTCTAAGGATTCTCTGGATTGTTTTAGATTTATGGATCAAGAAGAGGATGAATCAGTTTCAGAGTAAAGCTGTGAGATTTTAAGTAAAGTTTAATGGATAGGTAGTGCATGTTTCGTTGAGGTATGTTAAGTTGGTTAGTTGTCGTGGTTTCTTTGGGGCCTAGTAGTAGGAACATCTTAACAGTAGATTTGTCGAGCAATCTCGCTAACTATACGAAACACAACACAAGTTTTTACTTGACGTTGGATTTTTGTGAGATACTTTTAGGTACCACGTACGAGCCGGCCCATTCATATCGTAAGCAAGATCGTCTTTAGTTTGGCACCTCTTACTAACTGCATTAAGTACTCAATCGTTCGATAAACATCTTATATTTATATTTCTATTATATATAAAGCTATGATTGCATCCTATTGTATGCTGCATCTTACGAGTTTCTCCAAAAGCCTTTAAAACTTATGCACAATGTAGACTCAACATAAAGAATGATGGCTCAACTTGTGTCGTGTCTTTTATCACTGCAAGTTTGGTGCGACAGTATTTTAGATGCAATTTATGCACATTGCCTGTTACGTACCAAGACGAAAATGTTTCTCCATTCCATCTCCTCAATGGTTACTTAAATATTACACGTTTCATACTTGTGTTCGTTGCGGATGTTGGAAGGAACAATACATGTTTGTTACAAATTCGTTTATTTCTTGAGAAGCGGGACAATCT
The DNA here is from genome assembly GCA_947568825.1 of Sphinx pinastri. Lineage (NCBI taxonomy): Eukaryota > Metazoa > Arthropoda > Insecta > Lepidoptera > Sphingidae > Sphinx > Sphinx pinastri. Next base: position 4,550,732 of record OX387617.1, read on the forward strand.
TTTCTTGAAAATTGCACGATGCCTTATTTGTCTAGTAATATTTAAGTAAATACAAATTAATAACATTGCGTCCCACGACGGTCCCTAGAATTATGCTTGACTTATTAGATAGATATCGATTGATTTTGAACAACATTCTACAGTGTCTGGTTTTCTATACATGTGCAGTGGTTGCTATTCAGTCAGATACAAAATTAATCCGGTACTTATGACCCAACCAGAATTGAAGTAAAATGAAACTTAAATAACATTTAAATCTTCCGCATGAACATAAATAAGTATTGTGTAGTTAGCGCATTTAACCACACGCCCGTAAAACAGATTACTCAACATAACCTCCAATTGCATATACAGAAGGCTCGCTTTTGCGTTTTGCTTTGCCTCGAGCGCGCGGCTGTAGCCCAGAAACGTCACGTCTCCCTTTGTTTTCCACCCCATTGGCCGTCAAGCGATAGTTAGTAATCAACGCTCGAGGGTCGCTTTTGTCAAGGTTCCCTGGCACTTTTGTGTAGGGCCGGTGCCGCCGTATGCACGCCAGATAATCGACGATCTTTGTCATAGTCTTCGACGTTAAGTGCTTTCGTATTTCAATGGGTCGGTGTCACATCGTAGATCGGTTTACGTTAATTAACGGTTATTGCTTTTTAATGGTTCTAATTTGGTATTGTTTAGCAATTAGTTTAGTGATATATAATAAACGATAGAAAGTTATTGTTACTAGTCTTGTTGTGAGCTCTTTAGGATGATATTATATTTTTATATACATTAGAATGACGAAAGAAGTATGTCACCGTAATTTATCCCGGTGTCTTTTATCTGAATAATTTAATCCGAAGAAATTAAATTGTACCCGACACCCATCAATATTCATTCTCATTCAAACAGGTAACAACGCTTTCATAGAACTAAAAGATTCAGTATCACACGACACCGTCGCAGGCACGATTATTGTTCACATATGAAACGAGTAGTACACGAGAGTGTTTCGACTTTCGAATAACGATCCGGCACTGTGCGGAGTCATTGGCGGGTGTTGCGATGTGTATTGAACGATTTGGTGTTCGTTCCGCCGTGCTCGACGATATTATACACCGTTCAGCCGTTCACCCGTTTGTGTCGTTTTGTTGCATCTTTGTTTTGAATTTTAAAGATCATGTGGTGTATGTATTTTGTATAGATCTTTTTAGATTAGGTTTTTTAAAACATTAAATAGTTGGGGTTCCAAATTGTAGTAGTGCATAATGAATTATTTTCTAACAGTCGCTGAATTTACGGTAGGTAAACTAAATCTTATACATTTTTTAGCAGTTCCATTTTTCGAATATTTATTATGAGAGTATATAAATATTTTACAAACATCAATTTTCACGCCAAAAGTGCACGTCATACTGACAAATAAACCGATATGTTTTCGCGACGCGACGCTCTGTTGACTGAAGAGCGGGGCGGCGCTTACGCACCAGTCTTGGCCTGTTGCCATGCATAATAGCTAAATTCGCGAATATTACTTCCTGAGACCTCAGCCAGCCGCTCTTGGGGAGTTTTTGGACGAGTCTACCGCTCCCAATGTATTCGACGATTGGATTATATCCAAGTTTCCGTAACCACATGTCTATTTGGGAAATGGTCCGGATTACATCACTTTTTGTAGGTTCTGTTACGTTGTCCTTTATTAGGTAAAGTATTAATTATTGTATGGTATTTTGACGCAGAATCATTCGCATATTTATTATTTTTGGAATTATGCATTCTCCAAAGAACAAGAAGCTTAATACTGCTATATCTTTTCAGAATCTGTCGCAGAAAAATGTATGACCATTTACTACACATTTTTTTTATATTATACCTAAAATTATACATGTATGACACAATGTGTTCCCAGTAGAAATAGATTGAGATAAATATGTAGCTACCAGTAGGGAGATAGTCTCGCTTCATCGCGTCCTGACAATATAACTTGTTTGATTAAGGGAAAGTGGCTGAGTTGGTAGACGACTTCGCCCTTCAGTTAATACGCTGAAACTAGTCTTGATATGTGTCTGAGGTCGATGTGAAATGCGCTGTCTTCGTCCTCGTTCAGCTTAATTAAGTTTCGAATAGTTTTGGAATTAAAGGATAAGAGTTTGCCACTCATCAAAAAGATGATGTGCAATTAGCGTAATTTAATTGTAGTCCATCAGTGTTAGCAAGCTGTTGCTGAATAGAAATAGACGAAGTAGTATGTAGGCGCGCAATGAAACGACCGTATTACTCCGTAGCTGGTTTATTACTGACTCACTGACGTACCCTCAGTTACATACATGTCATCTCTCCCGCATTAGTTTGGGAACCTGTAATTACAATTATAACAACTAAGTATAATTCACTACTTAACTAAAAATATTTCTTATAATCAACTGTTTTTTTGGCTCTTTGAGAGCGTCCTGCCGCGCTAGAGCTAGCCGTGCTTAATACAACTTTTCCCTTAGGATCAACACAATGTTTCGCCGAACGGGATACTTCCGTCGTCTCGTTATTAGGTCCCACTAGCAAGCCATCGTCCTCAGTCCGTATATTTTCTCGACTGTTAGTTTCTGTATCGTTCCACCCGTCACCTGATTTCGTGGTCGGTGTCTCCTTATCATCCTCCGCGGTAGTAGTCGCCGGGGGGGACAGAGACACCGGCAACGGCTCAGTGTTAGCACTAACGGGTATTGGTGTTGACGGCAGCGGTTGTGGCGGAAACGTCGGCGTAGACGATGTCGGCAGTGGACTAGAGGGTACTGGATTATTAATGCCTGAATTTACATTTTCATTTGATAAGATCAAATCACTATTAACATTGACATATTTTCTCATCTGGTCAATATGCCTATTGCAAGAAATGTTAAATTCTTTAAAATCAACTTCGAACATCCGGGTCCCTAAAATCTTTTTGACAACGCCTACACGCCAAACGCTTTTCCTTGCTATAAACCATTTAGCCCATACAGTTTCACCTACTTGAAAACATCTATTCGGCTTTAGGGATAATTGGTCATTTGTCATATTATCAATTTTATTTGGCGGTAGGATTAGGTCCAACCTACACTTTAAATTTCGACCCATCATTCTTTTAGCTGGAGTGACACCAGTTGCACAATGCACAGTGTTTCTATAAGCAAACAAAAAATCCTGTAACTTATTTCGCACATCTTTTTGAGACCTATTTTCTAATATTAAACATTTTAACATTTTCTTGCAAGTTTTAACAGAATTTTCTGCTTGCCCATTGCTACACGGGTGATAAATAGGCGACGTTAAATGTTTTATTCCGTTCATTTTACAAAATGTATGGAATTCCGATGAGCTAATTTTTACATCATTATCAGATACAATAATATTTGGCAGACCAAATATACACTCCAATATCACTGGTGGTAGGTCTCTCATTATGTAAGAGGCCGTCTGGGTGGGTACCACCGCAATGTCTATTTCTACCGCCAAGCAACAGTGTGCATGCACTGTTGTGTTTCGGTTTGAAGGACATTGTAGCCAGTATAACTACTGGACATAATGAGACTTAACATCTTATGTCTCAGGGTGACGAGCGCAGTGGAATGCCACACAGTACTTTGTTAGTCAAGGTGCTGGATGGTGTTGCTACTGTTTATGGGTGGTCGTATCGCTTACCATCAGGCGAACGGCATGCTCGTCTCGTCATTAAATGCAATAAAAAAAAAAAAAAAAAAAAAAAAAAATACAGAATAAATCTTTTAGTTTTAAAATAAGTTCATTTGTAGAAGTGCCACGGTCCATATGAACACATTCCACCCATTTTGAAAAAGCGTCGACTACAATTAAATACACTGCCTGTCCTATTGACATGTAATCTATGTGTATGCGGTGCCACGGACCAGATGGACTAGGCCAAGGCGCCGGCACGGCACATGGCGGCGCCGCCCGTATTGCAGCGCACGCGGCGCATGCATTCACCCACCGTTCGATATCAGCGTCGATTCCCGGCCACCACATTCTACTACGAGCTGAACTTTTAGTCTTGACTATTCCGAGGTGTGTAGAATGCAATTCTCTTAACATCCTACCTCTATACACCATTGGAATTATTATTCTATGACCGCGAAATAAACATCCATCAACAACTTCCAAATCAGTTTTACAGTGGAAATACGGCGCAATCGATTTACACGCGATTTTTCTTGGCCAACCATTTTTCATATATTTAATAACCGTTCTTAGGACTCTATCGGTGGCTGTAACCTCCCTAATATTTTTGAATAAAACCGGCTCAGTGCTAGACTCCAAGAATAGGAAATACTGAGAACTATTTTCCTCTTGTTCATTATCAGGCGACACTGATAACGGTGACCGAGAAAAATAATCTGCAATTTGATTGTTCTTGCCGTGTATATACTGAACGGTGTAATTATATGCAGATAAAATTATTGCATATCTCTGCAAACGTAAAGCAGCCGTAACAGATATACCTTTTCCGGCACCAAAAATTGAAAGCAAGGGTCTATGGTCAGTTTTCAAAATAAATGGGTCTTGGCGGCCATACAGGTATTGGTGAAAATGTTTTACTCCGAAAATAATTGCTGTGGCCTCTTTCTGAATCTGGCTGTAGTTTCTCTCACTTGACGATAATGATCGCGAAGCGAACGCTATAGGACGTTCACCACCATCAGGATCTCGGTGCGCTAGCACAGCCCCTAGTCCATTTGGGCCCGCATCGACGGTCAGTACTAAAGGTTTGTCTGGCTGAAAATGAGCCAACACTCGCTCGCTAGCCAGCTCGCACTTTACGCGCTCGAAAGCTTCCTGCTGCCGCGTGCCCCATTGCCATTCGGCGCCCGCGCGTAAAAGTTCGTGCAGTGGACTCAATATCGCCGACGCAGACGGAACGAAATTCCTATAATAATTAACGACGCCACAAAAACGTTTGATTCCTAATATATTGGTAGGCGCTGGTGCGTCTAAAATTGCCTTGACTTTAGTTGGGCAAGTCCGCAGCCCATTTTTGTCTATCACATAGCCTAAATAGGTAACGCTATCTTTAAAAAAAACGCACTTATCTTTTTGTAGGCGCAATCCTGCTTCTTGCAATCTACTTAGAACCTCTCGTAGTCTAGACAAATGCAAATCTTTTGTTTGGCCCGTAATACAGATATCGTCTAACCACACGCTAACCCCGTCTAAACCTGACAAAAGAGTTTCCATCGCTTTTTGAAAAATAGCGGGCGCATTAGCCAGGCCATAAACCAGACGAGTATACGAAAATAGCCCCTTGTGTGTGTTAATGGTAGTTAACTTTTGAGACGATTTAGACAATCTGAATTGGTTATAAGCATTACTCAAATCTATTTTTGAGTATTTTTCCCCACCTCTGAGCTTAGAAAACACTTCTTCTATACGCGGTAATGGGTACTTATCTATTTTTAAATCTTTGTTCAATGTGCAAGAAAAATCGCCAGCTATTTTTAACTTCCCATTTTGCTTAAGTACTGGCACTATAGGCGTAGCGTACTCTGAATGATTCACTGGTTCAAGTATGCCTAAATTGACTAGCCTATCTAATTCCTCACTGACTTTATCTTTGAGGGCAAAAGGTACCGACCGAGGTTTAAAAAATTTGGGCGTCGTGTTGTCTTTTAATTGTAGTTCGACTTCAGACTTATTAAAACAACCTAATTCATCTTTCCACACGTTGGAATACTCTTGCAGTAACCGCTGCACTTCTTCAATGTTACAATATGAAATGTTATTATTTCCCGTTGAGAAATAGATTTTGTATTTAGTCATGAAATCGCGTCCCAGAAGGGGAGGTCCGCCGTTTTTTATAACATATACTTTAATCTGTTTACAAATATTATTATATCTAATGTTGCCCAAAAAATAACCTAAGGGCAAGATATTATGACCATTGTATAAACACATCTTAATATCATTATTATGTAAGGGCGAAACTTTGAAATAACGCGAATATAAATCGTCCGAAATAATAGTAGTACCCGAACCGGTATCTAATTCCATGCCCAATAGGATATTATTTAGCTTTACATCTAGTTTAATAGGGCTATACTTAACATACCTTATGTTATAAAGCTCACATTCCTTGCACATATTGTTGTTTTCTGGAGAAAGATATGTTTCCTCCATGCCGATATTATGTAATTTGCTCCGAGCAACACTACACACCTTTTTAAGATGGCCTTTCTGTCCACATTTAAGGCACTCATAATTTTTGAATCTACACTTCGACGCACTATGGTTTTTTAATCCACATACGGTACAACGGAACTCGACATCAGATTTGCGGCCACGTTGATATGTACCGCCGCCCGTGCCAGCGCCGCTGCCCGCCGCGCCTCCGCCGCCGCCGCCGCCAGCGCCTGCGCTGCCGGCCCGCCGGGCTCCGCTCGCGTGGAACACCGGCTCATCTTTTATTACGGTGGCGATTTCGCGCGCCTCTCGCGCACATGCCGCTTTCTGAGCGACTTCCAATGCTTCCCCAAACGTTAGTTTTTTTGAATCTCGCTCAAAAAGTTTATCCCGCTCCGGTCCTGCTTTGAAGCCCAGCACAAAACGGTCACGCAATAGCGTGTCTAGCTCGGTGCCAAAATCGCAATACACCGCTAAACCTCGTAGACGTGCAGCCCATGCCTCGATGCTCTCACCGTCTGATTTCACTGCTTCATAGAATTTCGCCCTATCGGCGAACGTTGACCTTTTGGGTGTAAAATGTTGGTTGAATGCCTCCACCAGCTGAGTAAATTTGCAGTCTTCGAGTTTATTCGGATATATGAGGTTCCGGATTAGACGGTACGACTCGTCTGACAAATTTGTTAACAACACAGCACTTTTATGTTCTTCTGGAATGGCGTTTAGTTTAATAAACTGTATCAACCGTCCGTTAAAAACATCCCATCCTCGTCGCCAGGTAGTATGTAGGCGCGCAATGAAACGACCGTATTACTCCGTAGCTGGTTTATTACTGACTCACTGACGTACCCTCAGTTACATACATGTCACGAAGCCAATTAAAAAGGCATGCGACGCTTACCAGATATTTATTTGTGCCGTTGTAGAGAACACCATAAACTTTTAAACCTTATAATTGGCACATAGTGGCAGTCAAAATACCAAATCTGAAAAATAATTTTGCAGCTATTTTACTCAACTTGGAAACTTGAAAATGTTCGTATACATACAGACTTTCAAAAATTACAAACCTCGTTCATGCTTTCTTAAGGAAGGGCCCTACATTTCGGTAGAGAGAACACAAACTATCCCGGCTATTACTCAGCCCGGCTCGCACTTTGGTACAAAAACAATGCACGAAAAGTAGGACGTTTCTGAAACGCGCCTCAGTTTTCTAGCACGAACTAAAACACAAAGTTTCCGCGTTCTTATTACTCTCTGGGGGCGATGCGGCGTTACGACCGCCTTGGCGGTGCACTCACCTACAAACGCGTCGTATTGAGATATTAGAGATCGGTTCGCTTAGTGCCACTCTGTGGGATTCGGTGGAGTTTTACTTTTCTTGTATTGGTCGTTTCAAGAAATTTTGTTTTAGTTTTTGTAGGCAGGTTTAGATAAATGTTTATTTAAGGTAATGGGAGCCTTAATTTCTCTCACTATAAATATCTTACTTATAATTTACTAGACTTCTACTCGCGGCTCCGCCCGCGTGATAAGTTTTTCCGGGATTAAAATATTTTCCCGGGATAAAAAGTAGTAATGGATATTTTTTATTTGATACTTTAAGTAGATGGCGCTAACGTCATACTATGTTTTAGGGACTTTTGTAGCGGGAAAGGGGCTTTACACGGGCGAAGCTGCGATCGGCATCTAGTATTTCATATTCATACAATTTGTATTACCAGAGGTTTGAATCAGTTAAGCTCGCTTTGATTGTGTTGACTTTATCTAACAGCTACTAGTACAACTTATGCAAATAGTTTTCTATCTAAGAGGTAATTCCGTTGCCCATAAACACTTGTTTACGATAACTTGTAGTTTATTGTCGCAGCTTACGATCTGTGGGCTCTATTCCGATGTTGATGAGTTTGCTAAACACAAATACGGGTCAGTGGGCCACCAGAAAATAATGGACAATAATAGCGAAGGATGAAGGAAAAGTGACGCTACTTTTTTTTCAAATAATAAGGCTCAGTTACTTTAAAATTTCTGATTACGTTGCAGTGTAAGTTATTTATATTTTACAATGATTAAAAACACTATTTGTTGACTCCCTCGGTTACGTAGTTGTATTATGGTATGACTGCAATTCTGAGGTCTCGGGTTCGATCCCCGGGTCGGGCAAAGTGATATTGGGTTTTTCAGTATCAGTCTGGCATCTGGAATTTGTGCCCGATATGGCGATAGGTTCGCCCCCTACCACATCATGGGACGGAATACGCACGGCGAAAAGTGGGTGCAACTAGTTGCGCCTCTGCCTAACCCTTCGGGGATACAAGGCGTGAGTGTGCGTGTGTGTGCTTGTTGATAGCTTGGTAGCTACTTTGTTGCGGTTTCTCAACTATTTTAAGCATATTATAATAAAAACATAAACAGGAATAGAAGTAGTGGAATGAGATGACTACAATAAGATCTGTAACTATAGAAAATCACCTAATTGCTATATCGTTTAGAACACGCTAAGTCCTAAACGTGTTAATCTAAATTAATTTAACTCCACTTGCAACGTTCAAGTCGGGCTTGTGAATTTAGTAGACTTCGTGTCGTAGCTAACCGAAAGTTATTCGAGCAAGTTCGCTTCAAGCGCAGATTATAGCTAAACTCTACATATAAATTCTCATTTGAATTACATTGTTCTATAAGTTTTGTAATATAGTTAGGACAGACATTTTTCAATAATTGCTAAAAGCTACGCGTTTGTAGACTTGCGTAGGCATGAGCTACGTAGGGGCTACGCCGTAGGCACATAATTCTACGTTACAAGAGCGCTACTGTTTTGTTTTAATTTATTGAATGTTTTGAAAGCGAATAGGTTTTTGTTAGACCCAAAGACATTAAACAGTATAATTATAGACCGGACATCAGGACCAAATTTTTCGTCCAAAGTTATTACCCATTGGTAATAAGTCGCTGTCTTATCTGACACTTCGGTGTAACAAGACGTCTCGGTATGCTTACATTTTGTAAAGAACACAATATTTTGGAAGGAAATATGTCAATTTACGCATTACGACCATGTAAAAGTATATTCTAATGAATTTTACATGGGTATTTTGTTATTTCACGCTAGATTGAGTTACTGACGAACAGTCTCAAAATTTTGTATGTCAATTTTCCCAATGTCCGCTCTATATAATCTTAGAACTCTTTGATTGGACCTAAGATAAATATAGAATATATTACAAACAGACACTCCAATTTTATTTATATGTATAGATTAAATTATGATAAATATTTTGAATTTAGTTTAAAATACGTACGGAGCTGTTAAATACTGAAAATACATAATTTCATTTCGTCACTCATTAGACATTCCACATTTATTTTTTGAAAACAAATAGCGGGGTGTTCAGTGTAACAAAGAGGCGTGGAGCGTGAGGAGGCGCCGCGTCCGGGTGACCCACAACCGCAGGTGCCAACCGCGCCGCGCCGCCCGCGCTACGGGTAGACCCAACCAACTAAATGTGCTGTTTGAATAGAACTAATGACTCACGCTTACCTTGGTTACGTAATGGATGCATAGCTGTGGCTGGTGTATTGTTTTGGTTTATAAAGATTACAAATTATGTAATATGCATAGATCAATTATTGTTTCAAAACACTGAATGATTTTTGAAGTTTAGTGTAATTTTTTGGGATGCCTTTCTTAAACAGTCATACATAGATTAAGTTTCTAAACTTTCAATGCAGTTACAATTTAGTTCAAATAAACCAACATTTGATTTTGAATGTCCGACTGATTGTCTGAAATGACGTTTTATAAAACAAAAAGTGTACCGCCAACGTCTAATTGATCGCTCAAAGAAAATTTCTTTCCACCACGTCATTTCTATTGAATCGAAATTGGCAACGTCGTGAGACCGCATTCCGACCGCTTTGAGGTCAATTCGGATGGAAAGATTCCGTTCGCAGATGGCGGAGTATGCTGGAGACGCTAATGGTTGTTACAGATTAAGTTTATTTGGATCACTATTAAATTAACTAAATTGAAGACAATTTATTATAAGGCTTTGAAAAGTATCAGAATATTGAATAACTTGCTTAACTGCATTCCTCGCACGAAACGTGATTACGCGCGTTTCTACATAAAATATTTACGTTATTAATTGAAGCGTTAAACGGTTTTCCATCTACATCGAGACTTAGTTTTAACCATTCAATATTTACTTTCATTAATTAGTGTAAGCTCGCTCGGAATCGTCTCTGTACGTACAGTCTTGGTGCTTGACGGAGTCTAGATTTTCAAGCGTCATTAACGTCGGCGACTTGGAGCAGTCAGTCTAGATTGCTGCCAACGTATCGAAGTTTCTGTCTTGGTTTAACGTACCTGTGCCATGCATGTTTGATTAAATTTGGCTAAAGTTTCGACATATTGCTCTCGGTACGTTGTTATGTTGTTGTGACTGCGAGTTGTATCGATTTTGGTAATAGACTTGATTGAGATGTCGCGTCTTTGTGTTTATATTTTTGCTCATTATTTTCATCATAATTTTATGTGGTGTTTCTTAACTTTGACTTAATCACGTTTTGTCTTCTACTTGAGCAGTTAAATTGAAATCTTTTTATGTCTAGACATAAAAGTCATAAAAGTATACAATCATAAAATTTACAAGCTTAGACGTTACAAAACTATGCCAAGAAACAATTAGCAAGATTTTCCGTACACCGCAAACTGCCTTCCCGGCTGATGAATGGCTCTCGTGACGAGGGGGTTGACGCTTCATGTGCGGCGCTGGACCGATGCCAACCGCCGACCGGCGCTGATCATCCCTCATTCAACGGTGCACTGCTACGCGCGTAGATTAGATGCTAGGTTCTTTTTAATATTTCGCAAAAATCATGAATTGATTGGTTTTTAAGAAATATGCGAATATTGCAATCAGTGATACAAGAGGTAAAATGCAAGTACTCGGATTAGACTAGGGTTTATTTAACTGGAAGATGTAGGTCACAACCGATGATTAGTGTTTCCGTTTTTGTAATTTGGCATGAAAAGATCTGAATATTATATAAGGGCTGATAAAATGAATTTTACTTAATGAATTAATTGTATAAAAGTAATTAGTAACACCTGTCATAGGTGTATCCGAAATCTGGTTCAGTACAATTTTTATAGAAGTTTTTTTTAAATGCAATACTGTTTTTGTATACCTACTCTTATCCAAAATAACAATATACTTTTTTAAATATACATCACATTTTAACTATTATAATCACCATTGATGAAAAAATATTACCATAAACTAGTTTTGAATACAGAAATAAACACAACGAACATTTTATACAATCGTCATGTTGTCCAATTTTCAGGGAAAATACATAAACAAACCATTTTTCACGGCTTCAACAGACCTCGGTGTGCAAGCTTTAATTTTTTTTTGCAGTGTCCGTAAAAAGTGAAAAACTGATACACGTACGCTGTGGGGAAACAGTTTGATGGACGATATACATATTTTTTTTAATATGATCGGTCTGCGCCACCGCGACTGCTTGCTCGTACAATGTTATTGCTGCCCGATGTGGCTTTGACCGCGTCCCATGGTGGGTTATTTATTTTATTTTTATTCGTATACCATATGCGCCATATGTTTTCTATAGTTTTGTGATGACGTACAATATTATGTCTTATTGATTATAATATTTAGTTTTCTGAAATTAAATTATCTAAAGTTATGTATACATATACATGTGTTTTTACACTAGACAGTGCAGTCTAAATGTAATGTAGTTCAATGAGAGATGTCCTCTGGATAAATAAACTTAAATTATGCAATAAAATAATAAATTGTTTGAAAAGACTCCTTACATAGATCCGAAATCCTTTGAATTTCTTAAAAAAAAAACATGGAGAAAGAAAAAGGTTTAAGTTCCACAAGTTCAAGTCAAGAAGTGTCAGCAAATAAGTCTTAAGAAGTTTCCAATACTGTTCTAAACAAATGTATTTATTTGTTATTTTATCTCAATTAATTATTGGTTAAGATATCAACTTCAACGGAGAATAACACTGACTATTTATGCCACATTATATTTACTACTATAAATAAGAATATTTGTGGTTCATAAAAACCTACCGTATTTTAATGAATAATGTTTGACCAATCAATAATCACGATTAATATTATAATAATTTACATTATGCCTCGGTGGCGTCGTTGTATTACGGTACGACTGCAAGGCTGAGGTCTCGGGTTCGATCCCCGGGTCGGGCAAAGTGATATTGGATTTTTCTATTCAGTATCAGCCCGGAGTCTGGAATTTGTGCCCGATATGGCGATAGGCTCGCCCCCTATCACATCATGGGACGGAATACGCTTGGCGAAAAGTGGGTGCACTAGTTGCGCCTATGCCTACCCCTTCGGGGATAAAAGGCGTGAGCATGCGTAATTTACATTATAATAATTTATTTTTTTATTTATTTATTTATTTTAGGAAGATTTACAGACAAACATCATCAGTAGTGGTTATATACAGTAATATAGTCCTATGCTAATTACAAATCTTCACCAATAAAGTACCAAATAGTAGTATTTGAGGGCTTATAATGTGAACATTTGCATTACATTGAATGTGTATTTTTGTTCTTAATTTGCTTTTTAATAAACATTTGAATTATTTGTTAGTTTGATACGCATGTGAAAAAAACGTTATTTTATTATATCATAATACTATTATGTTTGTAAAAAGAAATTATTTGCTAATATCTTTTTAGTACGTGCTGTGCTGGTGCAAAACAGGTCAATATCCTGCGATATTTTATTGAATGAATAGGATGCTCTTAGTACAAACGTGTTTGCCCTATATTTAGTTTTGGATAGAGGAATATTTAAGATAGATCTTTGTCTAAGCCTTAAGGTGTTCGTTTTAAGGTAAATCAGAGATAGTAGTTCAGGACAGTCAACAATGGATAGTTAAGAGTTAAATATTCAATTGTCAACAACTTTTAAACGGGCGATGATGTTCACCCGATAATTAATAATCTGCCCTATATTAATTTCCCATAACATTCTAAACGCTAAAACATCCTACAAACATACCAGATACAAACGTGCCAACTAATGTCCAAACCCGAAAAATATCACGCGAGCGCAATTTTCTCGGCACTCAAATAAACACAGACGATATTGCAGCGTGGCGTGTAGCCCGCCAGATTTATTCAATCCTCGTCCCCTGCCACCCGTGATCCGTATGTAACGCAGGCAAGCGAGTCTGCTTTCGCACGTCACTCCACGTGGCATGAGCGTTTCAATTCGAATTAGCGCATGTCGCACGGCAGCTATAATCCATATTTTTACATTTTCGTATCTTAATATAGTGTGGACGATAGCCTAGTTGGGAATGGAACGGTCTGCCGAGACAATGTCTGTAGGTTCGAAACCCACGGCACACACCTCTGACTTTTCGAATTCTTCATAAGAATTTCGAGGGTATGTAAAGTCTGCCAACCTGAAATAGGCCAGCGTGGTGGACTAAGGCCTAAACCCTATCAGTTGTAGAGGCCCGTGCTTAGCAGTGGGCAGTATATAATATAGGGCTGATTGCATTGCATTGCAAGATACAGAGCGATACGAAAATATACATTTATATCTCTATACTAATGCGTCAATTGAGACGTATACAAGTAGATTGAAAAATACATTAAATTACCTGCTGTGTGTGTAAGTTAAAGCTATATATCCCATGATGCAATTTAAATTTATTTCAATTTAATTTAATTTTACCAAGTTGTAAGATACATATCGATAGAATAGAAAGTGTTCAAAAGAAATTACTGAAGCACCTAGCTTATCGAAAACTCGTTCCTAAGAATATACATGCTTATAAGGATAAATTAACTTTTTTCAAAATGCGGTCTCTGAGTTCTAGAAGAGAAATACTGAGCATGGTGTATCTACACAAAATATTAAATAGTCAAATTGATAGTTCAAACGCGTTAAGCAAATTTGCTCTTAATGTCCCTTTGCGTCCACCTCGCAAACCTCCCCCTACTCTTCATGTCCGCCGATATAGAACCAACATAGGTAAGCACTCCCTTATACCTCGACTGTCTACACTATATAATCAGCTATCGAAGAAAATTACTAAGCTTGACATATTTCATGATTCACTATACGCATTTAGGAAAACTCTTTTAGGTGAGATTGATTAACTTGGACCCTAACATTCTGATAAATCTATTCTTTTTTGTCTAGTTCCTTATAATGTTTAATTGAGTAATTATATCGTAAAGTTGTATTATGCACGTTGTGATTGCTTGTAGTCTGAGTTACAATTACTTAGTTTTATTTTCTGATTGTTATTATTATGTTTGTGTTATTGTAAACTTTGTTAGCAATCCTCAAATAATAAAATAAATAAATAAAATAAATAAATATTAATATATATTATGGCTGTTGTGTGTGATGCACCACCACCACCATACCAGCCCTGTATTATATACTGCCCACTGTTGAGCACGGGCCTCCTCTACAACTGAGAGGGTTTAGGCCTTAGTCCACCACGCTGGCCTAGTGCGGAGTGAACAATTTTCAATAGCACAAGTTAAGTAGCTAAGTGATATTAGAAATTAGTAGTCCCATAAACTCCCAAAATCATCTCTAAATTGAATCGAATCTATTATATCTATTTCCCCAATGGTTAAAGCTGCATTACAAAAAACATCACCAGAACTATCGAAAGCACTTGCATAAAAGGTACTAAATACACATTATACTATCCTGAAAGACGACTCCGGAGAGTTAGTCGTAATGACTGGGTTTTCATCGCGTGTACGGTCGCTATTCACGCGCATGCTACTCGCATCTAAGACACTCATTGTATGGAACAAAAAACTTATACATATAAGCAACAGGAAAGACCTACAAGTTTTGCTAACTCTATTCTGACCTGTAAGCCTTCAATGCCTTTGGATGATATACATTTGTTAAACTACAGACAATACACTGTTGTACCACCTACCTTTGAACTATTTTAGGAACGTTAAGCGATGATACTTTGGAGAATTTATGACTATCCTAATTATTATTCATGTTTCCTGTCGTGGGCGGCACACAAATAGCGTAGATATGGATAGCATTAAGTAAGAGCCGTAGAGACTATTAATATTACCTTCTGATTTTCTGTTTTGAGTCAATAAATGTGAAATAGGCTGGATTTATTGATAACCTTTGAACATGCACCATTTTATTTCTAGAGTAATATCTAGTGACCATTAATTTGATTATGGAAATAAGAAAAAATATGTAATATCAAGTAAATAATTAATAGATTTAATAAGAGTTCAAATACACGTTAAAGTAACTATGTTAAAACGCGTTTATTTCTTCATTGATCAGTTAATTTTGCTAAAATTAAGCTTTTAAGCAATTCTGGCAACAGACTATACGAACATGCAAAGTACTGCTCATCTTTTCATTTCGGCACAAAATAAAATATGTTGAAGCAAAAAGAAAAACGTAATAAAACGCGACCTCGTTCGTCGCGAAAGGGAAAACATAGCACATACGGAATCTCTACGACAGTAGCTATTTGAAGGAAACAAGAAAAAGACAATCGTACGACACGACGCAAAATTTTTTCGCGCGAGAAAATTGCCCCCGGCTAAAAATTGATACAAATCAGTGGCGCGAGTCGCGTACGTATTCAATATAGCAGACGTATCGAAACATCGTCACCGATGAGACGGATAGAATTTATAGTGATTTCATACGACACAGCGGCGCACGCCACCTCACGCTTCGTTCTCTCAGGACTTATGGGAAATGTGAAATGTACGCGTATGACGGCGTATGCTGTGGTCGGAATGTGAAATATTTATTTGTTGCGGATTTTTTGTATGTCCTTGGTAAGGGTACACTTCAACTGGGTGGACCGAATGTTAATTAATACCACTTAAACGATTACTCGACTTGGCGATCAAATCCAGACTTGCTTGATTTGACCGACTAAGCTCGCCGTTAAAATAATCGTTAAATACGATTATACATTTGTAAAGTTAAAACTAAGGCAAAACACAAAAATTTTATAAATTGAAATTTTGGTGCTTGAATGAAATTCAATCAACAAACTTTAACCGCCTAAAAAGTTTACCTCTTTATTCAGTTTCAATATACACATTTCAGTCGTGTTGTAAACAATACAATCGAGATTGTTTGATGTCGATAGTTTTGAGAATCGAGCTTTTATTATTTGTATTAGTATTTTAGATGAGAAATTCGATCATGCGAGAGAATTTGATGAGATATTGTTTGTTACAAACTATCTGATTTAAATTTCCGTTCAATTGATCACAGTACATCTAAACAAGAGTTCCCCTTCCCCCTTGGATGTCACAGAGTGTAGACGTGCATGTGGTTATACTTTATTTTAAAAAAATATTTCTAAAAATTTAATTAATCTAAATAAATTACGAGTATAAGTACTAGGAGCGCATCAAGAAAAAGACAGTCGTGTTAACAAGCCGACTTCGTGCTCCTGTGCTGTGACCTGTTTAAACCACGCCCACTCGCTAACAAGAGCCAATCGCTGTGATCTAATTAGCTGCACTACCAGGAAGCGCTACGTCAGGTAAACCGACCACTTGTTTGTTTCTGCTCTCCTAATACCCGATCTTGCGCATCTTGCAAATAAAAATGCCACTTAAGAGAACTCCCCCATCGACCTCATCACAACAAAGTGCTAAATCGGATGCCCATCAGAGTTCGGCCCCGGCCACGGATACTGACAACGAAAACATCAACCTTGTCACAAACAAACCTCGGGCTCGCAAACGCCAATACGATGATGAGATGCATACCTTCATGTCGGAAATAAAAAAATCATTTGCTACCTTCAAAAACCAACAAGACGGCCTACAAAGTAGCATAAATGACATACAAAAGCAAAACAGCGAAATAATGAAGTCTATGGACTTTATGTCGAAACAGTATGAAGATATGAAAGAGAAATTAAATAAAATGGAAAACGAACGAAGAGTTTACTTAGCTCAAATACAAGCACTTGAGATAAAAGTGGAAACTTTGGAAAGATGTCAAAAACAAGCTAGTGTAGAAATAAGAAATATACCTCTCCAGAAAAACGAAACTAAGGATGATCTAATAAAAATAATAACAGACGTCGGGATTGCTACTGGTGCCCCTGTTGAAGTATCTCAGATCCGAGATATTTTCCGCCTTAACCCAGTTAAAGGATCAAATAGGCCGATAGTAGTTGATTTTTGTAGCGTTACCTTGAAGGATAAATTTTTGGCATCTACTAAAACATATAATCGTACCTGTAAGAATAAAAAACTAAACACAGGAGATTTAAAACTAAGCGGAACACATCTTCCAGTATTTATAACGGAATGCCTCACTCTAAAAGCCAGAAAGATTTTTTACCACGCTCGTGAATTTAGCAAGAAAAATGACTATGCTTTCTGCTGGACCGCAAATGGTAAAGTGTATCTCCGCAAGAAGGAAGGTGCGCCATCACGCCGCATTGATACGGAAAATGATCTTCACCTGCTGCCACAACCCGACCTGTGACTAGCAATTATGCACCGGTTTTCTCACTCTTTTTATACCTACTGCATGATTTTATTAAGTATTTTTTTTCTAAGTTATTTGTTTTATAATCTTAAGTTTGTTATTCAAATATTGCCACATACAGAATTAATTCATAACTCACTACATACATGTTATACATACTTAGCTACTTATTTATATAAATTAAATTTTCATATATATGATAAAAGGCGTGAGCATGCGCGCATGCGTAAATTTTCATATAATATGTGTAGCGTTGATCAGCAAACGCTTACAAGATCTCTGGAGCAGCGACATCAAACATAATCTCAACAATGTTCCCGCCAGATATATTAACAAATGAAATAGATTCTATGCACATAGCAAAGTCGGTAGTTTGTTCTCCAGAACAGCTTTCTTGTCATATTGATTTATTCCGTAAATCACTAACAATTATGCACACTAACATTCGTAGTGTAAGTTGTAACTTTGATCAACTTACTGTTTTCATGGAAAGAATTAGTATTCAATGTGACATCCTAGTTCTAACAGAATGTTGGCTGAGCAAGTCATTGGTAATACCTGACATACACGGATATACATGTTATTCCTCCAACTATTGTAACCAAAATGATGGAGTTATTGTATACGTAAAATCTGAAATTAAGCACAGTATATTGAAACCGATAGTATCTGACTCAAGCTGTCTCATATTAACAAGTAATGATGAATATGCTATCGTGGCTATCTATCGATCACCATCACAAAAAAATATAAATAATTTCTGTGATAGTCTAGATCTTTGCCTTGTAACTCTAAAATGCATCAAATCCGTGATAATAATAGGTGATATTAATATCAATATATCACCGGATAATAATGATCCTAACAGCAATAAATACCTAGATTTCATGGCGCACCACGGATTTATGGCTACTCACCTTTTACCGACGCGTAAGGCGAGCTGTATTGACCACGTTATGCTTAGATCAGACAGACATGCTACAACGTACATATTGGATTCATTAATAACAGACCATGCGCCGCTTGTTTTTTGTTTGGATTGCAAGATAAAGCATCATTCGCCCAAAACAAACCACCTAAAAATTGATTATTCATCAGTTACTCAAAAACTTGCAAATAGCGACTTTAGTGTCTTTTACAACGCTACTGACCCTAATACAGCTGCCAATTTCTTAATAAAAATTATATCTGACATTATTTTTGCTCACTCCATAAGAATAATAATTCCTCACCGCAACCGTCCCATCAAGCCCTGGATAACTCCAGGTCTGGTTCGCTGTATAAGACACAGGGACAAATTACATAAAAATGTTAAACAGCATCCTAACAATGCAACGCTTGAGGTAACGTACACGAGATATCGCAATTTCTGCAATAATCTTCTGAAAAAGCTTAAAATTGCCTACGAAAAAGCTGAATTTCATAAAAACAAGGGAAATCCAAAAGGTACATGGAATACTATTAATAAAATTGTAAACCTTAAAAGATCTTCACCACCGCCCAATGACTTGCTTAATCTTACTCAAGATGCTACTGAGTCCCTGAACATAGTCAATGATTATTTTGCTAACATTGGTGTTACTCTTGCCAACAATATCCTATGCAAACGTCTAAACAGAAATAATCACACAAGTAATAATAACACATCTTCGACGTTGAAGGACTCAATGGCATTACTTGACACGGATCCCAAGGAAATTGAAGCTATTATTACCAATCTTAAAAACGATTCCGCTACTGGCATTGACAACATACCTACTAGAGTTATTAAAACCTCCAAAAAAAGTCTGATCACACCTATCACATTTTTATGTAACCTTTGTCTAAAAACTGGAGTTTTCCCAAATATATTTAAAAGAGCGCTAGTTCACCCTATACACAAAAGTGGGGAAAAAGTCAGTGTTGGAAACTATAGACCCATATCGGTGCTAACGGTTTTATCAAAAATCCTCGAAAAACTCCTCAATAATAGACTAATATCTTACCTTCAGCATAACAATATAATTGCAGACAACCAATTTGGATTTATAAAAGGTAAATCTACTGAAGATGCAACCTTATTGCTTACCGAGACTATTGTAAGACATCTTGATGGAAATTCGAAAGTTATAGGCGTTTTCCTTGATCTATCAAAGGCCTTCGATACTGTCTCTATTCCATTACTCCTTTTTAAGATGGAATCTATTGGTATACGGGGTATTGTTCTCGATATATTCCGCTCCTATCTTACAAATCGTACTCAAAACGTCAAGATAGGAGAACATCTAAGTGAAGAGGCGTCCCTGAACTTTGGTGTGCCCCAAGGTAGTGTCTTAGGCCCAACTCTTTTTCTTCTGTATATTAATAGCCTATGTAAAAAATCTCTTCCTAACTGCTCCATCATCACTTATGCTGACGATACAGTGTTAATAGTTAATGGAAGAGATTGGACCGAGACAAAACAGCATACAGAGAATGCGCTGAGAGAGGTAATAAGTTGGCTAAATGTAAATCTACTGACCTTGAATGTAGACAAAACAAGATATATTGCCTTTTCCCACCAACCCCACCCAAAATTACCTCCCGACTTTGATATCAAGGCGCACGCCTGCGACCTACAAAACTTTTGTACGTGTCCCAGGCTTATCCAAACCAATGTCTTAAAATACCTTGGGCTCCTCATAGATAGCTCTTTAAGTTGGTCTGCTCATATCCATAACTTAACCTCTCGATTAAGAAAATTGATACCAATATTTAGAAAACTCAGAAACTCTGCAGATCGTGACACCTTATTTTGCGTTTACTATGCTCTAGCTCAGAGTTTATTGCAGTACTGTATTGTTGTATGGGGAGGAGTTGGTAAGACTACACTAATGCCACTAGAACGTGCCCAAAGAGGGATTTTAAAAGTCATATTGGGAAAACCTCGCCGTTATGACACTGCAACCCTTTACAAAGAGTGTGCCGTACTGACGGTTCGTCAGCTTTTCATCTTAGCCATTATACTTCGTAAACACAAAAGTACGGACTTTAAACCGGTAGTAAAGCGAAATAAAAACAGAATTTTCTCAATTATTCCTCATAGGACGGCACTTGCTCGCCGACAATATTACGTGAATAGCGTATATACCTTATATATAATACTGCAAACGTTGAAAATTATATTTATCCCCTTACCCTAAATAAATGTAAGCACAAAACTCGAAATTGGCTCCTAAATAAAAATTATAATGACACTGAGCAAATTATACGCAATTACTAACATACTACACACACACACACACACATTCCTACACACACACACACACACAAACACACATATTCACACCACACACACATTAATATCTAAAATAAATAATAAATAAATATGTATCATGCACCTACTTGTATTGTGGTAATATAAACATTTTATTATTTATTACTTATGAGTTTGTTTTTGTATAACGGCTAATATAACTACATGTACTTTTACAATTAAATGCATCATTTAATTATATTAAACTGCTTAGGGTGAAGGACGCTGACGGCTGTGACACAGTTAATACTAGTACAGCCGTCAATGGCATACTCTAAATAAAATAAAAATATATATATTTATATATATATATATATATATATATATATATATATATATATATATATATATATATATATATTGTGTAGTAGTTGATTTCTTGTACATCTGTAAGAGTATTTATTTGTTAAATTTTAACTTGTAATAATAAATTTCATTTCATTTCATTTCATTTCATTTCATTCAAGCAAAATAAATTCCAATAAAAGTAATAGACGCCCAAAGCATTTACGATTCAATTGGATTTTCCAAGAATCTAGCGATAGGTTCACGCAGAGGCAATAGTACGATAATATTATATCACTTTGGGTCTTGGAAGATACATTTGTTTTGAGTGTGGGTGTTGTGTATGTTCTAGTTTCTAATACATAAAAGATCTATCTTAATGTAGAGTCGAGACTACCTGTGTGACTTAGCTGTAATATTATATTCTATTATTTAATCAAATTGCGGTGCACTATTTATAATAAAAATACAATAGCAATACAATTAGCGCATTATTGTAAAAAAATATATGTATGCAACACATTGATATATTTTTTTAATACATCAATGATGCAACATTAAGAAAAACTAGTAGTATTTTTGCTTCCATTAAAGATGTAAAAGTTTATTCTACATAT
The DNA here is from genome assembly GCA_947568825.1 of Sphinx pinastri. Taxonomy (NCBI): domain Eukaryota; kingdom Metazoa; phylum Arthropoda; class Insecta; order Lepidoptera; family Sphingidae; genus Sphinx; species Sphinx pinastri. The sequence continues at coordinate 4,572,613 of OX387617.1, forward strand.
AGAAACATATTTTGAATGGATATTTTATAAAATAAATGCAAGTTGGATTTGTGAAATTCGCATTCAGTCGAAACGTGCAGGCAATACGGAAGTGACCGCGCGATCTGACGACAATTTGACTCAATCTCTGTTGACTGATTGAATGTTGACAATAACGCAGAATAAATCGACTGCGTGTCCTTTATCCGTTTTTATGGTTTATTTTATTTTCATATATAGTATTGTCAATACGCTCTTATATTTAGTTCAGTTGTATTCAATATTCATACATACTGTCATATGTCCTTATTCCGTTAATATATGTTATTTATGGTACTGGGAGACGAACTCATTGCAATGTGATACAAAATGTATACAGCCCAGTTCATATCTCACAAAGAATTGCCTGAATCAGTAATTGTACGCTTCACACCTGACGAATATCATATTCACATATTTCATGTCTACTATACGTCTATATTATATTTGGTTAGATGTTATTCCATTTTTGTCTATGTATAATCCCTATGTGTAAAGAACTCTCTTTTATCATTTTGATAATAAAAGATACTCTGTAATTTGAATTCTAGACTCGCGTAAAAGTGATATGAAAAGAGAATGGATACGTTTTATAGCTAAATGCAGTTTTGGGATGAATAAAGTTTGCACCGACCCGCTAATGAGGTCGCCAAGAAGCGCACCAGTCGCACTGAAGTTTTAATAACTTTGCAAGTATAATTTGACCACATTAAAGGCTGAGTAAAATTGATGCGACGGATAAGGATTTTGTAATTAAGTTGGGAATTAAAGATTTTATGCATGCTTAATGCAGTAGTAAAAACGTAATTGAATTTGGTGCTTTACTTTATTACTTGCTAATTAATTATGGCAAATGATTTTTTAATTGTGATGAGCTAGTTTAACTTCTGTATTATAATCGTACAGAACAATATAAACTGTGGTTGGTGACTTTACTTAAGGTTTTAAAATTATAATATGTTATTAAAAAGAATAATGGCCTCAGAAAAATGTCTGTTACCGATTTTTCATACATACGTAATTTTAGTGTAATTTATAAAAAGTCATGTTTAATTTGACATGTTCAGAATTAAACTTTTCGAAAATAACAATAAAATATTATTTAAAATATACAAATTAATCTATAGCACGTAAATACTTCAATTGTTTTAGGTTCCGGCAAATCGTATACGATGATGGGCTCCCCGGGGGCGGATGAGGGCGGCATCATACCGCGGCTGTGCGACGCGCTCTTCGAAAGGATTGCGAGGCAGCAGACGCCGCCCACGCTCACATATAAGGTAAACTATGCAGGGTCATTTTGGTTAAGGTGACCACTGAAAATCAGCGTTAGGTTGTGGTTTGCACCACATCAGAACATTATGCTGAGTGATCACCTACCTATCACAGCCTCGATTAGCCATTGTTATTATTCAATGTTATAATATAATACCAGTCCTGTATTAAATACTGCCCACTGCTGAGCACGGGCCTCCTCTACTACTGAGAGGGGTTAGGCCTCAGTCCACCACGCTGGTCTAGTACGGGTTGGCAGACTTCACATACCCTCGAAACTCTTATGGAGAATTTTCAGGTATATAGGTTTCCTCACGATGTTTTCCTTCGCCGTTAAAGCGGACGATAATTGATAAACAATGCACACGTAACTTCGAAAAGTCAGAGGTGTATGCCTTGGGTTGTGAACCTACGGACACTGTCTCGGCAGACCGTTCTATTCCCAACTAGGCTATCGTCCACTTATTCATTGTTATTTTATGTCAATTGTATTTGTTTGTTTCGCGTCTGTGACAAATAGACAGTTTTTCTTTCTTTCTTTCTATTTTTTTGACATTGCGTTAATAAACCGAACTAACAACTACGAAACTATCTTAACTCATATAATCAAGATCTATTCTAATATGGTTAAGAGGAAAGATGTTTGTTCGTAATCTATAAACTCTGAAATACTGCATTACTTTTGAAAATTCTATGTAAAGAACGGGCGTCGCGGATGGAGCCGCGGGTAAAAGCTAGTATCTAAGATCTAATAAAAAAAAGTACTCAATATCATTAATTATTATTATTTATAGAACTTTGACCTGTAATTTAAAAGCAGTTTACTGTTACTTGTCTACTTACACGAAATCGCTTTTAGTTTCATTTGATACTTAGAAAATTAGAGGACGAGTATTGCATATACAATAGAAAGCAAATTTTAAGTTGTTAGTAAATTGTAATGGAAACGTATTTAATTCAATTATAAATACTATGAGCTTTGCAGGTAATATCTATTCTAAAAGAGGATTTGCAAAATTTTTTATTTTTCTAATTCTCGCCTGAGGAATTAATGTTATAATCCCGTTAGGCGGACCGTAGAAACCGTATACTTTTTCCTATTAATCCTTTTTCACTTCTATATACTCAGTGGCTAAACGAAAAAGGATTAGTGTGGAAGTCGGGGCTTTTCAGTGCGGTAGCCGGTAAATTTAATTAGGATTTACGCATGCATCCTCACGCCTTTTATCCCCGAAGGGGTAGGCAGAGGCGCAACTAGTGCACCCACTTTTTGCCAAGCGTATTCCGTCCCATGATGTGATAGGGGGCGAGCCTATCGCCATATCGGGCACAAATTCCAGACTCCGGGCTGATCCAATATCACTTTGCCCGACCCGGGGATCGAACCCGAGACCTCAGCCTTGCAGTCGTACCGTAATACAACTACGCCACCGAGGCAGTCAGTAATTAGGATTTATACATATTTAAAATGTTTGCAAAGGTCAGGGATTTGCTTGTTGGTAGTGAAAGTTTAATACAGTGATAATAATGTATGTAGTAGTCTAAACATTACCTGGGGTTTGAAATTGAGCGCAGTGGAATGCCATACAGCACTTTGTAACTCACGGTGCTGGATGGTGTTGGTACTGTTTATGGGCGGTCGTATCGCTTACCATCAGGCGAACGGCATGCTCGTGTCGTCATTCAAAGCCATCAAAAAAAATGCCTCGTTTCGTACGCCTAGTTTCATCTTTTTTTTACATCGGGGATACTCGGTTAGCGTTATTTGTAGAAGTGAAACAGATGTGGTTCTTTTTTTTATTGAATTTGAATGACGAGACCAGCATACCTCTTGCCTGATAGTAAGCGATACGAACGCCCATAAACAGTAGCAACACCATACAGAACTTTCAATTACAAAGTAGTGGTAGCGTTCCACTTCGCTTGTCACCCTGAGACCTATAATACCCAGTGATTACGCTGGCTACAATGTCGTACGGGAATCCAACGTTGCATTCACACTGCTGTTCGGCGTTAGAAATACACATTGTGAGACTAAGAACCAGTATTCGCTTTACTAATATAAAAAAAACATGCTGTGTTTATCATAAATTTTACCTTTAAATTTTGGATGAACACTTATTTCCAATATCTATACGAGAGCTTACTAAACTTTTCAAGAAGTATTTTTATGATCTGCATTAAAATTAAAATTCCTCTACTAAAGAATAATAAAAGCATGTGTTAAACAAAACACCGATGATCGTATACAACAAATAAGGTCACATTTCGTTTGATGTTTGTTTACATATACCTTTAATCATCGTCTTTAATGATGTAACAAATCACAGATCGTGTCAACAATGTAGGTTAGTTTACTTTATAAATTACGCATTACTTGCAGCGATGAATCAACCACGTGGAGTCTACGGTTTTGTTAATAAAATGCGTGAAACCCAATTTCGTAATTTCGTCTGTCTATTCTCAGCAGCTTGACGATGGGATTCTATGTTTCTCAACGTTGCCGTTTGTATTTTTTAGGTCAGAATTATCCGAAACTATGGTTTAAACAGCTGTTACAAGACCAAATTATAAATTGGAATTAGATAGGTAGCTTGTTGGATTATTTTTGGTAACCCTCTTGATAGTAATTCAGATTTTCTTTAGACAATGTTAACCACCGAGGGACGTTGCATTCTTTCGGTTAAGGCTTTCAGTTACGCCCGCCCTTATACCATTCTATTGAAATAACTATATTTACTATCAACCAGGTGGAGGTGTCATACATGGAGATCTACAACGAGCGCGTGCACGACCTGCTCGACCCCGAGACGACGCGGCGGTCGCTGCGCGTGCGCGAGCATGCTGTACTCGGCCCGTACGTGGACGGACTGTCGCAGCTTGCTGTCACGGATTTTCAGGTTGGTACATTTGTTGTAATGGTTACTATGTTAATCTGTATCTCTTTGGGTATTTTGTCATGATGTCTGAGATTATTGAAGTAGTTTGCGTTTGAGGCGCGTATCAGTTAGCACGCAGGATACGAATAGAATTAACAACAGTAGTTTGAAGAATAGTTGGCAGCCCGATCCCAAATGTAAAAAAAAAAATGTGTTATTTCAGCCTATGGAAAGTAATTTCATGATAATCACTGAATGAAATGATCAAATTCTGTTGATTTAGGTAAGTTTTGCCTACAGGTTTTCCCCTACATTTAAAGAGAATTCTGTCAAAAGAGTAATATTCTGCGAAGATAACTTCGATTCGACGATTGACGCGCGTTATCAATCTATGAAAACTTTCGTGTTTTATCCAGGCCAAAAGTCTACACGAGCTTTCCAGTCTCTTGATTGGTTCGTAACTTTCCACCGTGACGCTTTCAACAAAATGGCTCACTTAATTCGCTTCAAATGGCGCATGGGTGACATCTATCCCGATACTCCGTTTCGAAATGTCAGGTCCAACTAAAAAGTGTAGTTCGATGGAAGCTACGAGTTATCCGAAAAAGTTTAAGATCGATTCAGTCCGAGAACTTCGACGATGCCGCCTATCTCGGTGACCTTTAAAATTTTCTAACCACGAAGTTAGAACTCACACTTTGAGTGCTATATTGTCTTTCGAAAATGTAATTCTTCGTAGAGAAGTCTTAGTAACTTCACAAGTGTTCGAACTAAATTAGGTCTAGTGTCTCTTGCATTACGATTTATTTATGATTATAGTCCACAGCGTGATTTTTTATTTCGTGTTCCTAAATTTTTAGAGTCTAGTGGTCATTTTATTCCTGAAGTTTTGAGTCAATTAAGAGATTCGTAAATTTCAAAGGACATCATTTAAATTATTCCATAAAATTTAACACCAATGCAATTTAACATCACCAAATTCATGTTAAACGGGGAGGGCTTGTTCGCATTTTTGTATTCCCTAGAAGCTCGTGCCTTCCGAGTTAATGCTCCTTGACACAAGCCATGAATATGCAGCTCAACGAGCTCATGTTGTACCCCGACGTAGTTTAAACTTTTGCTACAGCTCAACGTTTTCACACGGTTAAAGTTATACGGTTTGACGGTTATTTAGCTCAGACGCAGCGGCGATGGAGTCGACGGGACCTACTCCGGCGTGAATATGTCAGATGAATATGGGAAATGAAGGGTAATTTAGGTTTTGTATTAAGACGGCATACAAGTTGATACGTAACCAAATAACGTGTCCTAATTGCGAATAATGTATGCTGGTTTATGATAGAAAAGGAATTCAAACATATTTGTCCTGCAGTCTTGACGTAAATTAAACACGCTGCCTATTTCTGTTTAGATGGCGGTTTGGCCAGCGTATGGCACTGCATCGCAATATCTGTCCGACAAAAACCTAACATTGCTCATGGACTGTTAGGTGCTCAGCAATTGATTGATATTGATAGTTCACTTATAAAAGTTCTTCCACCTAGTTTACTATCACGAAGAACAGATTATTATATGTTCTGAGAATGCCTTTCACTCATCCCCGTGAAGCAACTGAAGTAACTTTCACATGAAACTTTCGTATCCGTCGATGCCGTGACCTTTGTCATACGTCCGAGAATGGGCCGAATAGAACTACGGAAATTGCAATTCGAGTTCTTCTATTTTGAACTTTAAAATAAAAGTATTCTTACTTCAATTCCTTCAAAGCTTCCCGTATCGCGAAGACCTTTAAACTAAAATGAATCTTACTTCGATTCCTTTAAAGCTCTATATCAAAGTAGTGTCGCTGTAATAGCGGCAGTTTTCGTAGTGAAGGGTTTGTAAAATGGGCTCGTTTGCCGGCTTACCTGTTAAGCCCGGTGGTTATGGGCCGCGATGCCACCGTTTACATCGTAAACTACGGAAGTCATGATATCGACCGTAATCTTTTGCATCCTTGACCTTTGCTGATAGTCGTTTCCTCTTTTATTTTGTTGTTTACGGTTTAAAACAGTCAGTATTTGGGTATACCTGTTATTAATTTCGATCTGCCGGATCTATATTAATATTTGAAAGTGGAGAAATCTATTATCTTTTGTAAACTATCCATTTTGTCCGAACGTGGCTAATTTTAATACTATAAATGTAACTTTAAAAAAAAAAACTGATTACAATCATAAAGATAACTAAAATGCATAGTGGGGCTTTAATCCGTGCCAAAGACTTCGACGCATACGGAGCCGCTAGCAATGGCTAATCCATGCTAACTATATACATGTAAATAAGTACGATTCCACTATACTTAAAAGTGTATTTATGTAATCATGATTGGATTATTGAGGCTACCAACTACTTAGCGGCAATACTGTGTAAAACAAATTCTTGTGTCTTTATAAGGTTTCACTATCTACATTGTTTATATAATATTTGTACAATGAAAGAATATATTAAGAAACTAGCTGTTGCCCGCGGCTCCGCCCGCGTGAATGAGTTTTCCCGGGATAAAAGTCCCGCTTTATATTTTCTCGGGATAAAAAAGTAGCCTAAGTTACTCCTTATTACATCAGCTACCTGCCAATAAAAGTCCCGTCAAAATCGGTCAAGCCATTTCAGAGATTAGCCGGAACAAACAGACAGACAGACAGACCGACAGACTGTCAAAAATTTAAAAAAATGTTATTTTGGTGTATGTACCGTATATATATTCATATACATGTAGTAAAAAACGGTTATTTCAATATTACAAACAGACACTCCAATTTTATTTATATGTATAGATGTATAGATTATGTGAATATAAGTATGGCAGTAGGTTCTGGTCATCGTCATGATAGGTACTACTTCTGTTTTGATCGCAGCTACACGATCTAAAATAGCTTACAACACCAAGACTACAATCAAAACTCTTAATAAATTAGACAAATAAATATCATAGTATACTTTCTTATGAACTTGGACCTTTCTCCAATCATACATATAGGTGTGTATCAAAATCGTAATGCTCGCTTTTTCTCATACATTCCGACAGTGCGACAGCTGCCCGACCTGTCCCTTCGGGTGCGAAGTTGGCAATATCACTGCTTTATGAATACTGCACGGTTCCATTGTTAGAATAGAGGGTAGGTCAGGCCTCGTTTGCCCTAATTGCACTTCTCCGCCGCTCATTAAACCCTCAGTCCGGTCCTCAGAAGATTAAAATTTCATTGGAGCATAAAATACTTTGGAAAGTTGTGGACAGAATGGTGGGGTAATAGGGAAGTGTTTGTGTGTGTGTGTTGTTTGAACACCTGCTAAAATTGTTTGGATGATGTTTAGCACGGTCCTCTTCCCCTTTATATAGTTTTAATAGTGGGGTCAAATTATATATTGGAAAAACAAATAGTACGAAGGAATTTAATCGTGTTAATATTGGTTATCTAAAATAGGAATACCCTACATTTTGTTTTAAAGTCCGAAACTATTGTTTCTATATACCAAAATAACTGATTCTATCATTTATCTTCAAATGCAACAAACCTATACAAATCCAATTTCACAAACCCCACAACCTAAAACGGACACGTAATCACGTCAACTCGTTTCGTGTCGAATTTATCAACAGTAACAAGAATTGCAGGAAAAAAGTCGAAGCGAAGACACAGGGCTTGGACGGTATCGAGGGCCACAGAGGTTCATTACATCGACTTTGAATGCCCGCGGGACTTCGGCGGGAGATCTCATCGATAGTCTGACACTTATTCCTTATAGACAGTTATGGTTTTGAAGTGTTTGAAATGACTATACATTATTCAAGGTTTTATTGGTTGAGATTTTCTTTATTGCATGTTTTACGATGTTTCTATCAACATATATTTTGAATGATTACAATTTACTTGTAATGTCATTTTGTTTTTTCGTACCTTATAAAAGATTTTATCATAATTAACCACACTTCTGTATTCTGCTCATTAACTATTAATTATCTCCAATTAATTATTCGGTGTGCACACTGGATATTGTGTTTGGCCTGTATTTCTTTTCGGTTGCTTACCGACATACTCATATTGTTATTACATTATTGGTATATAGTGGGTATTGAGGCCATTCCTAGGCGATAGCCTAGTAAACAGCGATAGCCTAGTTGGTAGTGGAACGGACTGCCGAGGCGAATGTCCGCAGGTTCAAAACCCAAGGGCACGCACCTCTGACTTTTCTAAAAAGTTATGTGTGTATTATTTGTGAATTATCGCTCGCTTTAACGGTGAAGGAAAACATCGTGAGGAAACCTGCATACCTAAGAAGCTCTCTGAATTTAAAAGGTATGTGAAGTCTGCCAACCCGCACTAGGCCAGCGTGGTGGACTAAGGCGTTAACCCTCTCAGGTGTAGAGGAGGCCCGTGCTCAGCAGTGGGCAGTATATAATACAAGGCTGGTATGGTGGTGTGGTGGAGGCAATTCCGTATATATTTGAACTTAATTGTACTTACCTTAACGTACGGTGCATCTACTTTGCCGCTAATAATACTAACTCCATTATAGTTATATTTCTTTTTCCAGTGCTTTTAAGCTGATTTAATCTTTGCTGACAGCAATAAAACAATGCAATCTTAAAAATTTGTTCACGATGGACTCGCCCGAGGTCATTGACGTCTGGCAGACGGTCGTAAAACTAAGCTAAATGCTTTTCTGCAACATATGTGAATCGTGTTGAGCAGATCTCGCATTGGAGTCGGGAGTTTGAGAGGATGATGACCTCGAAATTTTAAACATAGGTTCTTCTGCAACGTGCTGCCAAATGACACGACACATTGGCGTAGTATCGGCTGTATGCTAATACTACTGTACTTGAGTATATTTTTTTATTCTTTTATTTGTATTGTCATTATTTCTTATTTTTTCATAATGTTGCCAGTAGTTTCTTATTACATTAGCTTGTACAATAATTATGTTCGCGGTTAAACTTTGCGCCGTAACATAGAAAAACTATATTGGGTAGCTACACACGCCTGGGTCAGTAGCAGACGACGCGACAGTAACTAACTTAACGTAAACCGGGGTTTATCCGCGTCCAGTCAGCGTAGGCGGTGAATCAATCAAGCCTACTGCATCCGCTGAGCCGACGCACCGTGAAATGCGGCATTGTTTCGACGTATTGTATCGTATGTGATCTTGGGTAATTGGGTTCAAAGCTTGTTATTTCATTGGATTAAGTGAATTGTTGTTTATGTTATTGTTAAGTTAGTGTTGTGATGATTTTGTAATATCACCAGTGCTAGTGATGCATGTCACTGTTTTGGTTACTTTACAACAATTATAGGTATCTTATAACATCCAGTGATTACAGTACATTAAAATGTCTTTAAACATAGTCCAGTGTTGGCATATCTGAGTCCTGTGATCTTGACCGCATGCTAGTCGCAAATGGTATGTCACCATACCATTTAGGACTGTGTCTGACTAGAAAAACTTAATATAATGGCTTTTAATTAAAATTGAAAATGTAATATTTTTGATTTTGCTGACTGTGACTTACGACTTATTTCTCACGGCCTTCCACTTTAAAAAGTGACGGTTTTTTTAAGATTCGAAACCTAGCAATTTAAATATTTTACCAAATTAATAAGCCATGAGACCTAAAGCATCGTTATAATAGTAATGGAAGGCGTTCTTAACCAATTTTGTTTGTTTGCATAACGGTTGCACTAACAGAATTAATAAACCCGACCCGGTGCTCCTGGATTGTTTGCCTTCAATCAAGTTGCGGTACTGTTTGTGCCTAATATAACGCTATGAATTTAACTGCTGCCCTTTTCAATTTTATTTTATTTAGTACATTGACTTACTGGAGTGTCTCTGTATGTGGAGTATACACTAATCGAATTTCTGGCTGTTTTATTTTTTTGTTTTCTTTATACCTAGCTGTGAGTACGGATAAAACTTCCATAAAAATATCGCATAATCACGATTGTAAAATATTGTTTTTCTTCATTTATTAACAATATATTACACTATTATGATAATTATCTTATCAGTGCGTGCATTAAGTAATGAATTATAATATGATTTACGATTCCAGATTATATTAGGCACAACACGTGTCGAAATTATTACAAGATAAAAACCTTTATATCTTGCAAAAAAATATTCAATGCATTTTTTCTTACATTTTATTAAAAGCGGCAGTAAAAATTACACTGGTAGTTAGCTGGTAACATGCTAAACATATATATCGGTATCTTTGTGATTTTTATCTATATATCTATAAACTTGTAACAGTGGCACAATACTCGTATACCGTTTGGATGTGTGGTAGTAGCCCGGATTCGTGATGGATGGCGCTCGTTAACTTCTGTACTCGATGACTGCGCGGTTTTGCGCGTACACAAACGTTTTTGGTAGTGTTATGTGTAGACTAAATATTGTGGTGTAAAGCGAAGTTGTTAACGCCGTGTCAACTTTGTAACAATGTGGATAGAGTCTAAATCGTAAATTGTGGACTGGTTGTTGTTTTGTAATGAAAAAGACAATTAGTTTATCGAAGCAATGGTACAATTCTGTACTTTGTGGGCATTATATGGCAGATTTTTTTAAATCTTAGGGTATTGAAGATCCGTTATACTTAAACACTATTTATTATTTTATAAATACAAGGAACAAAAACAAACTTGCAGTTCCAAAGTTTAGACTGAGTAAAACAAGTAATTCGTTTATGGGCAACTGCATTAAATTCTATAATAAGCTTCCTTCTGAAGTAATAAATCTGCCTGAAATCCAATTTAAGCCTTACGTTAAACGTGTATTGATTTCTAGAGGCTACTATAAAGTGACAGACTATTTAAATGATAAGGATATTTGGAATCAGTCCTGCCGGCACAGCACCAAGGCACTGAGCATTCACATTGAACGCCTATGAAAAAAAAAATATTTTAATATGACATTTATATGGCTATGTCCATAATATTATATTTTTACTTTTTTTTTTTGACATTTAAGTTCAATTTTTTTAGACATTTTGACATTGTTTAATTATAGTGACGACCGATCTATAGGTATCTATTACTATTAATGATTTGTAAACGTGGGTTAATGCATCATGAACGCCAATATATTTCTATTTGGTTGCTTCCAAATAGTATTTTATTTATATCTTAGGGCTACATCCATGCATACATTAACCTGTGTAATAATAATACTGTCAAATATACATTTGAAAAACAATGAAGAAAATCATGACAATTGATGACGAAAAAATTAAGCCCGGAGTTTCTTTCTGCCTTTCTTCTTCGGGTCGTCATCGCTTAGGTAGCTAGTGAAAGGCTGGTAGGTTAGCTAGGCTAGGACCTTTTTATCCTCGCCGGCGAGGACCGTGGCGTTTCCTTTCCTCGTAATGTAAAGATACTCCTTCCCTTTCTTTTATATCAGCTCCACTTCTCCTTACCTAGCCCTATTCCCGTCCCCAATGTCCGTGTCATCTGTACCTATCAGCCCGTGCTGGTTGTTCATTATTTAATCTAGGTACTTTAAATTATTTAATTGGTATATGTACCTTTGTTATTGTCTCTACCTTGTCATGACTTGTCATAAGTGCTTTTTTATAAGCCTACTTGATCAATAAATGATTTTATTTTATTTATTTATTTTATCATTTAATTGGATTCAAATATATAGAAATCCTTGTACGCACACACACTCTCACGCCTAATATCCCCGAAGGGGTAGGCAGAGGCGCAACTAGTGCACCCACTTTTCGGAGAGCGTATTCCGTCCCATGATGTGATAGGGGGCGAGCCTATCGCCATATCGGGCACAAATTCCAGACTTCGGGCTGATACTGAATAGAAAAACCCAATATTACTTTGCCCGACCCGGGGTTCGAACCCGAGACCTCAGCTTTGCAGTCGTATCGCAATACAACTACGCCACCGAGGCAGTCTAAATCCTTGTACGGTTTCATATTTAATCGATTAACATGATTGTTTCTTGTATTTCCTCGTTCTTATTCTCTTATCGAATTATTGCGCTCCACGAGGCTCCTTGTATCGGATTATTTCGTGATTTTATTTCCCCCACAGCGATTAATCTGCGATGAGATCGACTTCGTTGTTAATAAAGTGCTCTCAGTTATCGGCAATTTCGTGTAAATATAATAAAATATATTGAGCTTTCTTGAAATATTGATACTCAAGTGCTCTTGTGTTTTGCTACTGATTTATATTTTTATCTTTTCGAAAACGATTGCTATTTATTATTATTATTTATTTATAACTTTATTGTACATCACAATATAACATTTCAACATAATAAAAGCAGAGAGGTGGTACAATTGGCGGTCTTATCGCACAAGGCAATCTCTTACAGACAACCATGGGATGGAGATAAGAGAAATAGCGAAAAGGGGTAATTCATGACGTACATGCTATTAATTAAGTAATTAATCGAGAAGAACAAAGAAGTAGTTAGTTAGTAGTTGTAGTTTATAAACATTGTTAATATCAGAGGAAAATTATATGAAAACGAGATATGGGAACGTTTATTTATTTGAAATGATATGGCTATAAGATAATTAACTAATTAATGCTCACTACAGGTCATATACATAAGCCGAACCCATAAGATACAAATCTCGTGTTACGTGCATCATAACATACGATCAATCGGGATCTAACCCGAGACTTCAACAGCGTCATCCACTACCCCACGCAGAGGACATATCCATTAGATAGGTCAATATCGTAGTACTAGGCACTGTAACGTGTTTGTGATTAAAATCCTTTACTATACCTCAAAATAATTAATTATTTCATCAATATCACAAACTTAACACGGATCGTGAGTGCGCTGTCAGTAAAAACACCAGCCCAAAGCTCTTCACGAGGATCCAAAATGGCTGTCGTTTAGTGAAACCGTTTTTTGTCCAACTATCAAACAGTATTAAGCCTTGTGATCCCCTGTAGGGTTTCGCTGACGTCACACACGCCCTTGAACCCCGAACCGGCTCTGTCAATGTTAGATAATGTTGGAGACGATGGTTTATTTCGGAAATATTCCTTTGATGTTTGTTTCTATGTAAACAAATGTTTAATATTGTAGTTGCGCGGTTTAATGAAAACATTAAGCTCCTTAAACGGATATCCAAGATAGGAACTGCATATTTCAAGATAAAAGTGCTTGTGAAAAAAATATTTAAATCTATAATAATGATTAACTTAAACCAAGAAAATGTTTCTAGAAAATGTTTTTCTCGATAGCCCGGATTCTTAACTTCGACTTGGCATTTTTACCTTCAATCCTCGGGAATGCAGCGACGAATATTTCCAGGAATATATTTGCGTTTCACCAACGAAATTACATAATATAGTTCGAAAAAAAAAAACTGTAGGTCTTTATTTCCACCGCCCTGTGGACAGACGTAGGTGGCTCCGGTGGGAATTCGATACAGGAAAATTGTTTTCAATCCGATACTCTGGCCGGCAAGCTTGTAGAATATAACTTGTTTCTTTTGTGCCGTCTCGCGTCGAAAACGATGATGATGGCACAGTCGAAAGGAAAGTATTATATGTAAGGGATTTTATATGAAGCCATCTGGGTAATGGAGAAGGTTTTTTATCTATTTAGCTAGCTAATTCGCGGGTTTTTAGACTGTGCAATCAGCGTTATGTTAGTCTTTATTCTCAGGTTTCAAGTTTCTGAGATATTCTAGTTTTAAAAATATACAATGAGTTTTTAGGGCTAGAATTTTTTGTCGGAGAAACTGCAAGCTCACTATGAGGGGCTCAAACAATCTCAACAAACTGTGGGTCAACTAATTCTTCCCTTGTCTAACCTTCTTTATGAATAAAGCGTGTGTGTGCACTTCGCATTTTCTTATGTATATAGGCAAAGATAGCAAAATGTATAATTTAGTGCACTGGTTCGCATATCAATATAGTGCTACCATGCCTGCTAGGCTCTCCAAGGCGACATGGCCTGATAATTCTTAAACTTAAAAACTCACATACCACAAAAACTCCTAAAACGCAATAAAGCCGTAGAATTTACACGCGCCTGTTTGGCATTTTATCGGGGCAGCTCGCCGGCTTTGTTAAATTGCAGTAATCCACGGTTAATTAACAGAAAACAGCCGAAGCTTTCATTCCGAGGAATAACAGCCAGTTTCATTCTGCGCCCGGGGATCGTCGGTCCGGCTGAATAATTTCATCCTTTGGATTAGATAAGGCCTTTGTGAGCGCGCCTTGGTTGGGCATTGGGCATGAATACTATTTTCGGATGACAGTTGTACCAATTAAGCTGGCGGTATTTGCGAAATCGTTTGATTATATTCAGCGTGGTCAGATAAGGTTTTGTTTGGTAATGTTGTGGGATTGGCGGAAGAGTGGTGTATGCGATATTTTTTTTTGGTAGAGCCAGTTTTTGCCTGATGGTTATGACCATAAATGGAAGCAATAGTATACAGAAATTCCAAAGTGTTTCGGTACCAGGAAGTTGTTTCGGCCGTACAATTCAAAATTTTACTGAATATATAAAATTTATCTCGCTGAGGGCATCAAATATGCGGCTTTTCATTTCACAACAAACACATTTCCCATTGAACCTTAGTGAGCTACTGTTGTCGTTTGTAGAATATTTTTGAGAGCTCATGTCACATGCTGACTGTAGGACTTTCTATTATTCATCAAGAGGCACGCAAGCGATGCTCCCAGGACAGCGAGTGACAACCTTGTTTAATATTCCCTTGGACTGCACGCCTTACGTCACAGAGAAACCATGTCGAGAGGCCTCTGTCGTAACACTGCACTAATCATTTACGTTGCCTGTATTTGTCCTTTCTGTGTGATGTAAAGTGTTGTATGTGTACTTAAGTTTACATGTCTGTACTTTAAAACAAACACTATTATGAATACGAAATGGAATGCAGCAGTAACGCGCATTATGCATTTTACAAAATCAATACCAAGTGATAACAATCTAGATTCTAGATAAAGCGTAAGTATGTGACTGCATTTCACTGGAAACATTGTTTAAAACATGATACGACTTTGGTTTTCGAGAAATCATGCGACAGAAATTATGAACATAGTTTTTCCATTGCACCGCAACGGCCATACAAATAAAAAGAGATAAGTAAAGAGGATAACTTATAAACAAATATATTTAATAGTCAATCATCTTCAAATAAAATTTGGTGAATTTCATCGAAATAAAGTATTTAATTTTTGTACGAAATTCAAATACTCATCGTGTCGGACGAATAAATATGAGTATCGTAAAACCGTTTTGCAAATAGGTTATGGCTATTTATAGTTCTAAAAGAGAAAATAAAATCTACATGTAAAATATCGCTGCATACTTTACTACTTTTTTAAATTATTTATTTACAATAAGCCTGTTTAGTGGTCGAATGTTTAGGCATAAAATTAATTATTCATCTGTGCTTAGGACGCAATATTGAGATAGAAAAATATTACACGTAGGTAATTCATATGTTGCAATAAAACTGTGAAGAAAAAAGGATACAATAGAAAAGGTTCACAAAAAACATTTACTAGATAAAAATAAGCGACAATTGACTGGTGTGTTATGTCACGCCATTGATGCATAAAAAACCCTTACATATCAATGCGTCACGCATAGTCTATTTGTAAAATGATTATACGAATTATCGGAGCAAATTCTACCTTATAAAATCCTACCATTAGGTTATCACACACGTCAGTTTTCAAACGAACTGACTACGCAATTCAAAAGCAAATTGAGCAGTATATGCGATGCATTTGAGAATTGCGTACTTTTTAAAATATAGGTACAGTACGTTGGGTAACTGTGTACTTGTAAGAATTTAGATACATCGAATTAGAATGCGCAGATAAAATACTTGGTATACATAGGCGCTTATACATTACAATTAGTATAATATACTTATCAACCTTCGCTGTAACACCTGTAAATAAAAATCTTGTTGCATGGTGGTCTCGACAAGTTATTAATTCCTGTTATTACCTGGTCTTTAGAAGAATTGTTGTATAGAGTTATTTCAGTTCTTTTCTTATTTCCTCACACAACCATCCCCTAACCCCTGATCAACGATTCTTCATTCGGAAATAAAATGCAAATTAAATATATTCTTGTTCGCAGAAAAAAACTTTCTCGAATCACTCCGCTTATTTGAATGGTAGAATATTTTACGATGAATAACAAAGACTGCAATTGATCTAAATGGTACGGTGCGTACGGTAGGTAATACGTATTGGGGCGAATAGAAAAGTCTACTTTAAATATATTTGATTACGGCGAGGTCAGATAAAGGTTTAGAACAAATATTCAATTTGGGTAACTTAATATCAAGATGAGCAAGTTACTCGCTTCATGACAAGCGCTACGATTCCCCACAAACATTAGTAAAGCTAACCAGAAGTTTGGATTATAAAGCAGTATACTTGTTACTCTGAGTCTGTATAGATATTTTACAAAAATATTGGTTAAATATATTTGAATAAGGATTCAATAATAAATATGCTTTGATTAATTATATACCTAGATAGACACTGAACGATTCAAACGCATCGAAAAAAATAGAGGTGAACAGTTCCCCACTGAATGAGTCCGAGTGAATTAATTTTTCTTATTTTTCAAGGATATAATTTTCTCCCCGTTTTAATAGAAACCATGTAATAACTGGTATCATTATGTGCGCACACAAGGATACGCACAATGATGCAGCGATAGCGTATGACACAGCTGTCACGCATACAAGCTTAAGAAAAGTTGGCCTGTTTGTTTTAGTTTCATTGCAGGGCGTCACTCTATCTAGGTATATAATTAATCAAAGTAAATATGATACGTATTGTAAAATAACGAGCCAATCATTCGCCATCCTATTATTGATTACCTAATATAAATAAAATATAATCAACGCGATCAGTTTCATAATCAAATAAGATTGGGGAATTGAATTCGCGCGGAATATTTTGTTTCAATCACGAACCCCCGCCTGGTTTACGCGGTTTACTATTCCAATGCGAGATGAGTTCTGTTATTCCGCGTGTTTTATCAATAAATAAATGTAGCAGGATTAAATTACACGCTGTTGCCACGCTTTAGGTGTTTATGATTAGGAAGTGAGTGCTTAATCACTCCAAGAAACAAGAAACAAAGAAACAAACATTTATTTGCATAGAATACAGGTGGGACCAGATTTAACAGTGGTGCATAGTTCAAGCTATACTCTGCCTGCTTTAGGCATGCAAATATTTATAATTATATAAAACAAAATAATATATTTTATTTTTAACAAAATGTCACTCTATATTATTATTATTTAGCATATTTATTATATTCTTAATTATATTATATTAAATTTTACAAATAATCAACTTCATTATTTTTGTATTGCATGAACTCTTCTATCGTATAAAAACACTTATCTACTACAACCAGCAAAGTTCAATATGAATCGATGCCCTCGTGTTTATAATTGAAATCTGTTTGATAATAATTATTAAGAAGACACTGCGGTGCAAAAAATCCCGACTAACTGCTTCTTCAGGGTCCAAACTACAAACATAATAATTCAGCACTAAACGAGTCTCCCATTATCTAGTAATCAAACAGAGCCGATTGTTGTTTAAAAATCAAAATTTACTGACCCACAGACTCACAGTTTCCTTTACAGCGATACTACACATCAAACGTCTAAGGAAGTCCATAACCGAATTTCGTAAACACCGTTTGTATTGAGTAACTTTGTTAGGCGGTCGTTGCGGCGACGCAGGCGACCTCGGACCCCCCCTGCGGCGTAACTCTTGGAACGTTGAATGAATTCAATTTTGGCATTGGAAACTTAGTACATATTCCTAAGGTGCTCGACGTGGCGAGGCCCTTTGAAACGGAATATCGTTTAGACAGACACGTAATTGGGTAGTTTTAGGGGACACATTTTAATTGGGTTGTGTTTTTATGGTTATGTTTTTGATAGCTGTGTAATTGGAAGGATGATCCTTTAAAGAAACGATTGTAAACATATTTTCACTTTGCAATTTTGTCGAAAAAATATTCTTTAGTTTTATAATTTATTATTATTTTATTGTGTATTCTTCTATTATTTCTTCATAATGTTTACACTGTTGAATATTTTATCTAAAAAGAATTATTAACCATTTTTTTTTATTTATTCCAATTCTATACCAACTTACAAAAAGTTGGTATTGCAAACTTACTAAGCAATTTCAATGTTTTTGCTATGGCTGGTAACAAATAATGTAGCCGATAAAATAACTCACTACTAAAAATTATTTCATATTTCATTTCACCTGCAGATACCTACGCTTTGTTTTTAACCCCCTCTGAACACCTCTCGATACCCCACTGTGTTCAGTTCGTGTTTAAGTTCAAGATATTGGTAGGTTGGAAGTTTTGTTTGCGGTGAAGACTCCGTCGGCGCTTAAAATAAATTTCTTTATACACAAATTCAAGCTTCGTTCGTGAGGAGGGTGGTGTGGTGACTATTCATCAACAGTTTTAGGAATAAAATCGTTTGATATGTTTTTATGTCATGAGTGTAAAATATTGCACTATTGTGAATTTCTGTTTAAGTTAAATATATCCTTACATAGATTCTTTATCTATACTAATATATAAAGCTGAAGAGTTTGTTTGTTTGTTTGAACGCGCTAATCTCAGGAACTACTGGACCGATTTTGAAAATTCTTTCACTAATAGGAAGCTACATTACTCCTGAGTGCTATAGGCTACTTTTTATCCCGGAAAAACTTTTCCAAGCCGGCGGAGCCGCGCGCAATGCTATTAATATTATATTTGGGGCTGACATAGTCTACTAAGAGACTCTAAAGCTGTGATTCCGCAGAACGCGGCAGACGGCAGACGGCAGCGGTAGACGGCAATAGTATGTGCCGCGACGGCAGACGGCACTACTATGCAGTATTAAATTGTATACGACCGATTCAGACACACGACTGCAAATGACGTGCGGCAGGACGTCACTTGTTTTGACGCGTAGCGGTAAACGGCACTCTCGAACAAACACAGTACTGATGTTGCAGTTTTACGTTATGGACGTGTTGACAGACGAATAAAGCTATTTTTTTATAAATTTTCACTAGTGTGTTTTCGTCAAAGTTTTATAGGAGCCTTCTTCAAGTCTATCTATATATATAAAAGCGAAAGGTCACTCACTCATCACGAAATCTCAGAAACTGCAAGTGTTAGGAGTCTTGAATTTTGCATTGGGGTTTCTTTTAGGACGTAGGTGCTCACTAAGACGGGATTTTGCGAAATTAAAAAGACTTGTATGCGATAAACTCGAAATTTGGTATGGAGGTAGTTACAAACCCTGGGAAGGTTTTAGACTACTTTTTATCGCGAGAAAATGTGTAGCGGGACTTTTATAAAAGAAAACTTAGCAATATTTGATTATTCATAACTATAAATCGAAATTGAAGACAAATCACACAACTACAAGTTAGTAGTGCTGCGACGTCACTGCAACGCCTGCTGTCGGCTTCGGAATCTATACGACGACAAGTGACGTCCGACAGCATTTGCTGTTAGCTTCGGAATCTATACGACGGCAAGTAACGTCCGACAGCATTTGCTGTCGGCCGTCTGCCGTCTGCCGCGTTCTGCGGAATCACAGCTTTAGAGTCTCTTAGGAGACTATGTCAGCCCCAAATATAATATTACTAGCATTGCGCGCGGCTCCGCCCGCGTGGAAAAGTTTTTCCGGGATAAAAAGTAGCCTATAGCACTCAGGAGTAATGTAGCTTCCTATTAGTGAAAGAATTTTCGAAATCGGTCCAGTAGTTCCTGAGATTAGCGCGTTCAAACAAAAAACAAACAAACAAACTCTTCAGCTTTATATATTAGTATAGATTTATAACCTTTAATAAGTCATCATTCAGCATTTCGTCCACACCGCAATCCGTCTCGAGAAGTCACCAATGTAAAACTTTTCTGTTCCTGAGAGAAATGCGGTCTGATTGATAACTCAAAGTTACTGCTAAGCCTTAGTTAACTCGGTGCTATCTTGCGGAATTCGTGATTTGTGACATTGTTACCGGCCAAAACTTGCGCTTTGTGTACAGATTTCTAGGTAGTTTGTAAAGTGAACTTGTTATTGGGTTCGAGATCTTGTCGAATCGGGGAAATTTGATAAAGTTTCATCTGCAGGCAATCGTCTTAGATTCGTCTCATACTTCATTATGTTTGAGGGAATTTGTGTTGTAGCTTTGTAGAGTGATGGATGGTTTTGACTTGACAGTTAAGCCATTTGTTCGTCAGGTATTGTTGAGGTAAGTTTAGTGGTAGTAGTAAAATATTTTTTCAGAGGGTGCCTGGCCTGGCAGTAGGTATCGGCTTTCATGCATGAACTGCACTCGGCTCTTCAATCTGTGACGTAAGATGTTAAGTATCAATTTATTGGTATTTGTAGACCTTCCCTAACATGTCATGTTTTCAACTATGTTAACCAAAACAACAAATTCAATCCGACATCCCTTCCACAGGACATCGACAACCTGATGACCGAAGGCAACAAGTCCCGAACGGTGGCCGCTACCAACATGAATAGCGAGTCTTCACGTTCGCATGCAGTGTTCAGCGTGGTGCTCACGCAGACGCTGTGTGACGCGGCCACCGGCGTCACGGGGGAGAAGGCGGCTCGGCTGTCGCTCGTCGACCTGGCCGGCTCGGAGAGGGCGGTGAAGACTGGCGCGGTAGGAGATAGGCTAAAGGAGGGGTCTAATATTAACAAGTGAGTTGGGAAATTGTTTTAGATAACAAGAGTTTTCGAGGAAACTATTATATTTTAATCAGTATGCAATCTGTTATTGGAGTTATGGGGAATGATTTCTATGGCCATGAACTCCTACATTATCATAGGAATGGTGCCAATTTTAAAGTAGGGGAATTGTAGTGATAGATTGGCATTTCTAGCGGGTATCCTTTAAGATAATGACACCATCGTGTTTGAACTAGTCCATTCATGTTGTAAACAAAACAAAGAATATTCCCTTCTCTTTAATTTGAGCTCGTTGTAAACAGCCCGGCTTGTAAATTTCAACACTTTGGTAATATTTAAATTACTATTATCTTCACCAGGTCACTAACAACCCTCGGTCTAGTAATATCGAAGCTGGCAGACCAATCATCAGGCAAGCCGAATAAGGACAAATTCGTGCCGTACAGAGACTCAGTACTCACGTGGTTGCTGAAAGACAACCTCGGAGGGAACAGTAAAACTGTTATGGTAAGTTTATTTTATTTTTATTTATATACACAAAAAAATATTATGTTTTGTTATAAAAAACTGCATGACTGCCTCGGTGACCTACTTGTATTGCATTGCGATCACTTTGCTGATGTCTCGGCTTCGATCCCCGGGTAGACCTGGAGTCGATTTATGCTTGGTAAATGGCAAAGGCTCCTTCCCTATTACATGGAACCTAAAGTAGTAGGCAAAATTTGGGTGTGATGACACCTACCCCTGAAAATGCAAAAAGTATGATGCTATGAATATAAAACTGAATGGTAAAGCAAGCAAGTCCCATACCCTGATGTTAAGTGGTAGCAACAACACTCGAAACTAAGTTTTAAGTATTACGATGTAATTGCAAAGTTAAATGGCCCGTGTTTGTAGATTTGATCAAAGACGTGCACATTTAAAACTTGAGGAGATTATTGTTTATGATACTTTGCAAAGACTTGTTATCTTCGAACAAACTTAATTAATTTTGATGAGGTCGAGTATTCTTACTTAGTTTGTTCTCGTTAATCGACAAGGTTCGGGGAAAATTAATTTTGAAATAAGTACGGTAAAAAAGTTCTAAATAAAAAAAAAAAAACTACTTTTGAGATTTTGTTACATATTCATTATAAATTATTGTGACGTATTTTAATAAAACTTTGTCTCCAAAAACCACAAACTCACAACGTCCATTTAAAATAAGCAACTTTAGCAGATTTTCTTCTATTTTCATTGTACATTTTTAAATTAAACTTAGTCTCCTAAATCATAAGAATCACAACGTCCATTTAATAACAATCTTCAACCGTCTAGACACTAGACGTTGCATATAAAAGTAATGAATTAAACAAACACTTACGTTTCACTCGTGAGTCACTGCGCGTTACAAATGTGCGGGGGGGCGATCTTCGCGTTTGTTATTCCGCGCGCGACAGGGGATGTTGCATCCTATGAGTCACCGGCGCGTGTCGTGACTCTCGACCGAGATGTGGACACACGCGCCGCGTTTGAATTTTAATGCAGTTCTTTTGTTTTTGTTTGTTTTGTCGTTTGGTGTGAACGGTTTGACGGTTATGGTTGTATAAATATCTCTGTAAAAAAATAACAACGCGTTATTCGTCGTGAATAAATTATGAAGATTTAATCAGGTAGTGATTAAGATTACGATAACTTGTAAATTTATTTTGATTATTTGTAGTAACTTTATTTAGTAATATAACTTATGAATGCTTTGCACGCAATGCTATTTTTATGACAATCGTTAACGAGTCGGCAGCGCTAAGGAAATGGTTTTCTTTGTTAACATAAAATTTAAACAACGGTCTCTAAATAGAGAAAACTTTACCCTTATAAAGAAATTACTTTTTCATTTGATTTTTGCGTCTCAAAACCCACAACCTCGCAGATCACAATTAAGGGACGTTACTTTACAAATTTTACCCTCTTTTAAGATACAAAAAATCACCTCCATTTCACCAACAGGTGGCAACAGTATCACCAGCAGCTGACAACTACGAAGAGACATTATCCACACTCCGCTACGCAGACAGAGCGAAGAGGATAGTGAACCACGCCGTCGTGAATGAGGACCCGAACGCGCGCATCATACGCGAGCTGCGTCAAGAAGTGGAAGCGCTGAAGGAGATGCTCAAATACGCCACGGTAGTGCCCGGTGTAAGTGATGACGTAACGGCAACTGACACAATTTATTTATTTATTTACAGAAAACTAACAGCTAACACTGCCTCGGTGGCGTAGTTGTATTACGGTACGACTGCAAGGCTGAGGTCTCGGGTTCGATCCCCGGGTCGGGCAAAGTGATATTGGATTTTTCTATTCAGTATCAGCCCGGAGTCTGGAATTTGTGCCCGATATGGCGATAGGCTCGCCCCCTATCACATCATGGGACGGAATACGCTTGGCGAAAAGTGGGTGCACTAGTTGCGTATCTGCCTACCCCTTCGGGGATAAAAGGCGTGAGCATGCGTAACAGCTAACATAGATATAGTTTGTATAAATATTATGTTACAGAAGGCTAATTAAAAGTTTTCACAGATAAGTATAAATTTATGTTAGAAGTAAGTAGCAGACAGCTCAGAAGATTACAGTAATACTTTGTTTATTAAAATAAAAGTTTATTAAATGTTAAAAATATACTTTATTCATCACACAGGCGAACATAGTTGCACTTATAGGTCAAGATACAGCAGAAGACTTATTACTACAATTAAGTCACTTATATAACTATAGACATTTTATATTGGGAATAAAATTAAAGTAAAGAGCACATAGTGGCATAATGTGGGGAATGAATAGCATTGAATGACGAGACGAGCATGCTGTTCCCCTGATGGTAAGCGATACGACCACCCATAAACAGTAGCAACACCATCCAGCACCTTGAGTTACAAAGTACTGTGTGGCATTCCGCTGCGCTCGTCATCCTGAGACATAAGATGTTAAGTCTCATTATGTCCAGTAGTTATACTGGCTACAATGTCCTTCAAATCGAAACACAACAGTGCATGCACACTGTTGCTTGGCGGTAGAATTAGACATTGCGGTGGTACTCACTCAGACGGCCTCTTACATAATGAGAGACCTACCACCAGTAAAACTACTTACTAAACTATCCCACTGTTTGGGAACACCTCCTATACTAAGAGGGTTTGGGACTTGATCTAGCGCTGGTCAAGTCCAGCAGACTTTGAATAAGAATTTTCTTATTTAGCATTCTTAGGTTACATCACGATGTTTTCTTTTATTTCGAGACTGTTGACTCAACATTTCCCTTTGATGAATATGGTATTTGGACTATGCTGTATTTACAATATTCTGTAGTCATTATGCCGAAATAGTTTAAAAAAAAAGTACGGGTTGCACTCCGTGAGTGCCGACAGAAGTGAAAACTTGAACGTTAACGTTGTGCATTTTTGAATACTTTGGAATGGTTAGGGAATAATTTCGCACGAATTGCTTTATTTATCAGTATAAAAGTACTAGCATTTATGTGGTTAAATACAATATTTATTTATTGCGCTATCGTCCAGGATTGAGTGTCGCCATCTAGCAGTATTATTGGGCGTCATCTGCTAATTGTCGATACCTCTGTACTTCGATGTCCGACGGATCAGTATCTGGTCATCCAGTTGACTACTTAATGTAGTAGTTCCCAGCCAATATTGATAGGTGGCGGTGTTGTTAATTATGCCGCCACAGATAAATGTCAGAAATGCAATGGTCATCACAATCAAAGAAGAATAAATCAAAATTTTATAAAAGAATGTAACGTTCGATTCTTTTGTACTCGTGCCGTGCCAACGCTGGGGAAATAGCTTCTATGCAATGTATTTAAGGTTCATATTAGATTAGTAAGGGATGGTTTTAATGACGTTAATAAATAAAAATGCACTCGTTTCAAGAATTATAGCTTCTACGCATTGTACTTAAGGTTCATATTAGTAAAAACTCCGCATGCATATTCGTCAGATTCGGTCACGTGATCCTGACGCGAGTACGCGAGTTTAACATTTTATACCCATCCTTAGAACAGTGCTCAACGCCGCTAAAGAAGTTTTCACTTCAATAAAAATGTGTTTGCTGAAATATCGTTAAAAGGGTAGGTATGAAAATTGAATAACGTAGTAGGAAATACGTACAAAGATTAAAGTTAGAGGGACGGCGGCAGACGCAAAGTGCATCCGTATTAAGCGAGATATTTCGATTCCCTAGACTACAGCAAATCATGTAGTTAAACTTTGGCAAAGGATCGCTCAACTTTGCGTTCTCAGTTCGAGTTGGCATCTAATAATTTTCTCAATATCTTAGATTTAAAATGCCTTGTCGCGATCCTTCGTTGATCGTATAAATATTAAAGGGTGTAATTTTACTTCCTATCATTTTCGTTCTATGGAAGTACTTACTGTGTGTAATGTTTATCCACAGTTATCGTTACGGTGTCACTTGTATGCTGTATAATGTGTTAATTACATAGTTAGCAAGTAATCGTAGCGTGCACTTTCAAATATAACATACAATTATACTTAAATCTGCAAATTTTAACATAGCTACATATTCTAGGAGATAGATCAAACAACGAAATTTATAATTGAAATAGTAATTCGATTTTTAAACAAGACTTACAAATTAGCAAACAAAAGTATAAAATCACAAGCAACTAACTAGGAAGTAGTAAACACGCGATGGTACTGCCCAAGCTATGGCGCAATACAAAGGTGCCGTTGTACCGCAGGGCTCGCCGGTCGGGGAGGACGTGCACGAGCAGCTGGCGCAGAGCGAACACCTCATGAAGGAGATGTCCAGGACCTGGGAGGAGAAACTCGTTGAGACAGGTGCGTGGGTGTGCCATCACACTTTGTGGCGAATATTTGCGTTATTTGAGCAATCCAATGTCAACTTTGTGCACACGGATCGAAAGTTTATATTGCGTTGCCCAAAAAGCGTAAATATTAACAAATACGTAGTGTAGTGCCTGAATAAAGTGGATTTCGAACAGGCCGACGTGATCGT
This sequence comes from Sphinx pinastri, assembly GCA_947568825.1. NCBI lineage: Eukaryota > Metazoa > Arthropoda > Insecta > Lepidoptera > Sphingidae > Sphinx > Sphinx pinastri. The sequence goes on from OX387617.1 coordinate 4,598,590, forward strand.
GACGACTGGCGCGAGATATCTCGTCATTCGATACTGTATATGAACGCCATTCCACTTATCAGGCACAGAGTAAGCACTTGGACGTGTCATCATAAAATTAATTATAGAAACGGATATTACTAATTATATACGACCGTAACATAATGATCAACATTTTGTTTGAACTAAACGAACACACTTTTTGATTAAAAATTAACTCTTACGGTCCCTAATATGGTACATGATTATGGAACGGACATAATAATCTTTTTAAATTTCAAAACGCGAGATTCAAACATAAAATTTGGATTAACATAGTAACTTTTCCGGAAAAGCAATGGGAATTTTATTCCGAGAAAACGCTACTACGGGGGCGGAACCGCAAAGACAACCTAGTCTATAACAAATAGTTGAAAATCACGATAGTCTGAAGTAGGAAATACCGGCTACTGCATTGACCCATGACCCCGAGATTACAGTTTGCATGTTTGGTTGCCATGGACTACCCGGCTACGTGCTTCACGGTGTTGAGTTGTTCGAAGGCTGGAATGTGGATAGTGATTGTGTTTTCTTAAATATCTTCCTTATGAGTCAAAGTTTAAAAGTCATTTTTACCAGACAGTGTTCTTTTGCTGTCCTCTTTAAGTGGATCATTTTGCAAATCAGTGACAAAGCATTGATAAGGGTGAAAAATAAAGTTAATTGGAAAGGTTTTTCTTGACAAATTAAAAGGGAAGTGAGTTAATTTTAGTTTGAAACAAATTTCTTAGTAAAGTTCCATCGTGAAGTTAGTCGTGAATCGTGACATTTAAAGTAAGGCTCTGTTTATTTATAGTTTATGCGTCACTGTTTTCACATGAAAACGTGTAAAGTATTGAGCGTGGGGTCTTTTCATAATTCCTTTTAAGTAATTGGTGAAATTTGTAGCAGTAGTGACCGAAAATTATAGTCCAGTGTTTAGATATTTAATCAATTTACTGAAAGTAGTTTATAGCTCACTTATCTTTTTAATTGCATAAGTATTCCCCTATCAAGTTAATCATGAATAAAAACGGTGTTCATTTAATTAATAGGGTATGAGAGCATTAAACATTCCGTAATTGGATTCCTAATATGCGAACGTTTTATTAACTTGATGTAAATTTCAGAACGAGTGCAAAGCGAACGTCAGCACGCGTTAGAGAAGATGGGTATCAGCGTGCAGGCCAGCGGCATTAAAGTGGAGAAGAACAAGTATTACCTGGTCAACTTGAACGCGGACCCCTCGCTCAACGAACTTCTAGTCTACTATTTAAAGGTAGCAACCAAATATTCAATTCCTGAATGAATACAGGAAGAGATTTTTCTTTTAACTTTACTTTAGATTCAATTAGATAATTATAATAATATATTCATAGTTCAGGCTTTGAAATATTATAAGTAACTTGAAATTTATGAGTTGTTGGATTTGGCCTAATCATAAATTTTCGGCGCTATGACATTTTACTTCTAACGAGAATCACAAGTTATTTTGTGGCAGTCGCTTTTCAGCAGTTCGCTTACTCGCGTATCGTCGAAGTTCATTAACGACGGTGAACACATAATATAAAGTGGATATTCGAGTCGCCTGGCTTCGTTAGCAATAAATATATAGACTGCCTCGGTGGCGTAGTTGTATTACGACTGCAGTGCTGAGGTCGCGGGTTTGATCCCCGGGTTAGGGTTTTTCTACTCATTATCAGCTCGGAGTCTGGAATTTGTGCCCGATATGGCGATAGGCTCGCCTCCTATCACATCATGGTACGGAATACGCATGGCGAAAATTGGGTGCACGAGTTGCGCCTCTGCCTACCCCTTCAGGGATATGAGGCGTGAGAGTTTGTGTGATCAAGACAATTTCCATTCCAGGACCGAACACTAGTCGGCGCGGACAGTTTGGCTGACATCCAGCTATCAGGTCTGGGCATACAGCCCCAGCACTGCCTACTGTTGGTTGAGGGTGGTGGCCTTCACATGGAGCCGGTGGGAGTGGCGCGGTGCTTCGTCAACGGCACGCCAGTCGTCTCCCGCGTGAGGCTCGGCCACGCTGACAGGATACTGTGGGGCAACCATCACTTCTTCAGGGTCAACTGTCCGAAGACAACTGGTGAGTGTCTATACAGAAATCATCTCTGTCAATCTAAACTGCTCGTCAAAGTTTAAGCGACACTTATTTTGCGAATCGCAATGTAAAACTGAGAGTAGCCTCCTACTGGAATTTGTACTAATATGGCGATAACCGTAGTACCGCATAATGTGAAGGATATAAGCTTGACATACAATCCGAAATATAAACCTGTGCTTAAGTGTACAATATGCAATCAATAAAACTATTTTACTATAATTGTACCATGTAAACAATCATATTTCCTGGCCCCACATGGAATATTGTTCCCATCTTTGGGCAGGGGCTCCCCAGTACCAGCTTCTCCCTCTTGACCGTATTCAACGTCGGGCAGCTCGTATCGTCGACGAACGTATTCTTTCCGATCGGCTTGATCCTTTGGCTTTGCGTAGAGATGTAGCATCGCTCTGCATTCTCTATCGCATTTACCACGGGGAGTGCTCTGAAGAATTGTTCGGACTTATCCCTGCTGCTGAGTTCCATCACCGTACATCGCGGCAGAACTCCAAATTCCATCCACATCACCTCGGAGGTTGGCAATCCACCACTGTACGTTTTAGCCGACATTTTTTGCCACGTACTACTAAACTATGGAACCAATTGCCGCCAGCAGCATTTCCGGACAGATACGACCTGGCGACCTTCAAAAAAAGAGCGTATTCCCACCTAAAAGGCCGGCAACGCATCTCTGTGCCCCCTGGTATTGCAGATGTTCATGGGCGGCGGTGGTCACTTACCATCAGGTGAACCGTATGCTCGTTTGCCCCCTATACCATAAAAAAAAAAAATATCAATAGCTAATGAGTAATGATATTTCTAGCGGCGGCGTCAGAACCACAGACTCCCGCGCAGCCGATCGACTACAATTTCGCCCGCGATGAGATCATGCTCAACGAGCTCAGCAACGATCCCATACAAACAGCCATATCGAGACTGGAGAGACAGCACGAGGAAGACAAACAAGGTACTTACATAATATATTTTTATATTAAAAACGCTTTATGTACTGCTATTGCTAGAAAATTACAGTTTTCGTATTGGACGTAACTTGTAAACTGTCAATAATTCATGAATCTTTAATATTTTCTGTTTTAAATTGTAAACAAACAATTCATTACGCACATACAGCAAAATATGTCCCAGGATTTTAATATAATGAGCAACTACATTGCATAATTACGAATACGATCAGACAGACAAATACGATCTGCTAAGAACACGAGATTAAAGTTTATTTAATTATTTTCAGTGGCGTTGGAGAAACAGCGGCAGGAGTACGAGAGGCAGTTCCAACAGTTAAGAAATATATTGTCACCGTCGACTCCGTATCCGCCGTACTCTTATGATCCACTGAAACTTGGTAAGTCAGTGTTTTGCGATGCTGGCAACATTTATTGAAGAATATATCGACAGTAAATTCATTTAATTATCATCGTACTTCCTACTAATATTATAAACGCGAAAGTTTGTAAGAATGTATGTTTGTTATTCTTTGACGCAAAAACTACTAAACGGATGTCGATGAAATTTGGCACATAGGTAGTTCATGTCCTGGATTAACACAAGGCTACTTTTATCTCGGGAAAATATGAAGCGGGATTTTTATCCCGGAAAATCTTTTTATCGCGGGTGGAGCCGCGGGCAAAAGCTAGTATTGTCATAATTTTATTTGTACTTTTAATTGTGCATCTGACAGTTGCTACAGACTATGTAACTGAGCTATTCATCTTCAAAGTCAACAATAGATAATTACGTTATCTCATTTTTCTTGTCAAGATCTAGTTTGTTGATTTTACAGATAACTATCTCATTTATATTAAAACTGTACTTGCGAGCATACGTTAGATAGTTTAGAAAAGCAACAAAAACCAATTGTTTAATAAACCTTCTATTTTCACTCGTTTAAATTCAATATACTTTTCGTATTTAACATGACAATAGTCACTGTATAGTGTAGTGAACTGTACACTACTATTAGCTTGTAAGTTAAGTAAGTGTGAATGTGCTTGTGAGAGAAAACTCTTCTCGTATTGTTGAAAAGTTTATTGTATAAGTACAGTTATAGTATAAAGTGATTTTCACATAGGTACGTTCGATTGTATGTTAAAATGCACACTGAATCAATTTAATTATATCGACAGAAAATCATCGACCGATTTGCGTAATCAGATAAATAATTTTATACCTAAGTGTACGTAAGCTGTACAGTCACTTACCTATGAAAGAGCGGTATTAATAAATCAATCTCAAGTTTATGTTACATCTCAAGTAGACATAATGTATTGAGTTATTAATATATTATTACTACTTGAGATGTAACTCAAACTTGAGATTGATTTATTAATACCGCCCATATAGTCCCATGTCGTCTCCTGTTAATTAATTGGAAATCGTTTTTGCACACGTAGGATTCTCATTAAAAAAACATAACAGCTATCAAACTACGGAATATTGACAGGTTGTTTGTTAAAAATCGTTTTGTAGGTAAAATGTCGGCGTGCACGCCCACCACGGCCGCGCGTGTGGAGCGCTGGGCCGCCGAGCGCGACGACACCTTCAAGCGCTCGCTCGGCAGGCTCAAGGCCGACATCCTGCGCGCCAACGCGCTCGTGCAGGAGGCCAACTTCCTCGCCGAGGAGATGCGCCGCAACACGCGCTTCAGCGTCACGCTGCAGATACCGCCGCAGAACCTCAGCCCCAACAGAAAGGTACGCCTGTCTGAACACAACTGTTTTTTTTTAATGCTACAAGCACAGCAGAACTTGTAGTCAAATGAAACTGAGGCGTTTAGTTTTGATACAATATCTTTAATTAAATTTATCGATTACAGTAAAAATATCGACTTAAGTTATCGTTAGAGCATAATTGAAATTCGATGAAAAATTTAATTTATCGATAATGTTTTGTTGTTGGTCTATCCCGCTCCTACACTGCAAACGATCGGCGTATATACCAATCAGGCATACCAGATGTGAATTTTTTTCAGATGGACGAAAATGGGCGCGTGTGTTGGAGCGGGGTAAGACTTGTGTCGCGTCACACATTCACACGTTCAGTCTCTATCCGTACTCTGTAGTCGATTAACTCTTTGTGCCTCACGACGCATCTAACCGCTTCACACTCCGTCGACTGCGGAACTAACTCCTGCAGACTCTGTATTACCTCTGTCTCGTCAGTCTTGCCGGCTTTTGCCTGATGCCTGTCATGCGAACTATTTATCGAGTTTTAGCAGTGCACGTATCATATAAATGATTAAAATTTTATCGATTATGTGATATAATCGAATCGGTACATTTTTCTAACACACCACTGAATACAAGAGAGCAGTAAATCTTTTCCTATAAAAACAACAGAGAAATACGTATGCTACTAAAACTCTATAGTTTAAATGTATGCTATTACGTATAAACTACATACTACAATATTTCCAGCGAGGCGCGTTCGTGTCTGAGCCAGCCATTATGGTGAAACGTCCCGGACGCGGCGGGCAAGTGTGGTCCATGGAGAAGCTCGACAACAAGCTGGTGGACATGCGCGAGATGTACGAAGAGTGGCGCCGCCGCCAGCAGCGGGGAGAGGAGGAACTAGAACAGGTAATAGAGATGTTTAATATCGATTACACATCGATATACACCTACTGAGTTGAGATGAGACATGTTGGATTAGTGATCTATCAGTGTGCATTTTATTGTGTGTTCAATGCGACTCATGAACATCCCAACCGCGCAATTTGGCTCAATAATAAAGTAATATTCTTTTTTCATTATTCATTGCTTTTATAACTTATAGCAATTTACCGCTACGTCCAATCTCATTTATGATATAAAGATACTTTCACCACATTATCTACTTGCTTTTGCTCGCGGCTCCGCCCGCGTGATAAAGTTTTTCCGGGATAATAATCCCGCTTTATATTTCCCGGAATAAAAAGTAGCCTATGTGTTAATCCAGGGCATGATCTACCCGTGTGCCAAATTTCATCGAAATCCGTCGAGTAATTTTTTAGATGTGCAGTAACAAACAAACAAAAACAGACAGACAGAAAAGAATAACAAAAATCGCTGATTTGTATTCCATCACTCTTCTTTAGTCGCCCCCTTTCTTTTCTATCCCATTTCTTTAAATGTACAGGCACACCGGTTCTACTGTTTTATTATTTGTATAGCTAAAATAATGACAAGTTAGTTAAAATTTATTAATTACCAAGTCCTATGTCTAAATTCCAGGATACCAGCGAGAAATCCCTCGACCCGTTCTACGAGTCGCAGGAGAACCACAACCTGATCGGCGTCGCGAACGTGTTTCTCGAAGCGTTGTTCCATGACGTCACGCTGGACTATCACACGCCGATCATCAGTCAGCAGGGAGAGGTGGCTGGGAGGTTACAGGTATTGCATCTGGATTCTGCAATATTCCTTTTTTCATCAAAAAGTTATTGACGTCTATTGTTATTTTTATGGTCGTTTTTTTTATATGGTAATTGATTTAACAGTATGTAATTTGTGGCAAGATTTAAAGAAGTAATATTTTCTTGTGTCGTTAATATTAGATCTTTTTTGCTTCCGCAGCCACAAAAAGTGCTTTATATTTATTATGTGAATTTTCTGGAACAAATCAACAAATATAATAAAAACAGAGCATAATTATAAAACAGTGTTCTGCAATTTCATAATCATCAGCCACATGATGTTCACTGCTAAATATAGACATCATTTCCTAATACTAATCTTAAAATACTTATTTGTGTAATCAGGTGGAAATAAGCCGGGTCGCTGGACAGTTTCCGCAGGACAGAATCTGTGAGGCCGCGTCAGACAGTTCTGGAGACATGAGAGATGATGAGGACCCCGTAGACGCAGCTACACAACAGGTACACACGTAATGTGCTTTGATGGGATTAGCTATTTAAAATTGAGTTATACTATTGAGAAACAATATTGTAGCGATTTTCGAGATGTCGGATTGCCGTCTCACTGGACTATGAGAGTGATGGTATAGAGAGTGCACCTGTGTATAGCGCACACACATGAGCACAATAATATCTCCTGCGTACCTGGCTAATCTCCGTTGAGATTGGCCGCCGTGGCAGAAATTCGGTTAGGAGAGACATAAATACGATATTTTTTTGTGTGATGATATGCATAGTTTTATATAAAACATGTATCTTTCATTCCAGGTGACCATCCGTGTGGTGATCAAGCAGGCGACAGGCCTTCCCCCGTCCCTGTCGCACTTCGTGTTCTGCCAGTACTCGGTGTGGGGCTCGATGGGCAGCGAGCCGGTGGTGGTGCCGCCGCACGTGAGCGCCGACACGCCCCCGCCCGCCCCGCCCGCCCCTCTCACCACCCCACCGCCTGCCTCGCCACGTCACCAGCCGCAAGTCACATTCCGCTTCGACCATCGACAGGACTTCACTATACCGCTCACCGAGGAGTTTATCGAGCATTGTGCTGGTGAGCTATGTAGAATCCTTGTATTTATAAAAAATACTTGATATATTAGCACTGTTCGAACGTTACATGATAAAGTCGTAATAAAGTGGGTCAGTTACATGCTTAGATATAAAAACGTTCAAATCACGACGACACCCAAATTAAAATTACGCTGCTCATTTCTTAAACTTTTGGCGCTCGTAACATCACAAAACGGCCCAACGGAAGACCAGCGCTGGTTTTTACCAGCTTATGCTGAATTGGTGTCGCTTTTGTGACGAGCAAAATTAATTTAATTTTTTTTGTAATCCTGCTTGTTACAAATAAATATTTCTTTCTTTCTTTCTAACAAAATATCGATAAACTACAGAGGGCGCGTTGTCGATCGAGGTGTGGGGCCATCGGTCCGCGGGGTTCAGTCGCGCGCGCGGCAACTGGGAGGTCGAACAACAACAACTCGCCAAGGCGCGCTCCCTCGCCGACCGCTGGGCCGAGCTCACGCGCAAGATCGAGCTCTGGGTCGAGATACACGAGCTCAACGACCAGGGCGAGTACGCGCCTGTTGAGGTAATTATATCGATACTTTATATCTTATAATAGGAAGAGTGTGGTTTGATTACTGAAAACACATTTTAAGCTGCATGAGTTGAGTAAGCGTGTGAGATGAGAAAAACACTACTGTTAGCCAAAAAATCTAAATAGTCATCATTGATTTAACAAGAGACTACGTCTATCATCATATTTGGATGAAAACGATCATTGAAGCTTGACAAGTCTTTAGTAACTGAGCTGCCATGAACTAGCAAGAATTTTATTCAAATATAAACGTAGATAAATTCTGGAAAGAATATTGATCTACGCATACTCACGCCTTATATCCCCGGAGGGGTAGGCAGTGGCGCAACCAGTGCACCCATTTTTCGCCGTTCATATTCCGTCCCATGATGTGATAGGGGGCGAGCCTACCGCCATGTCGGGCACAAATTCCAGACTCCGAGCTGATACTGATTAGAAAAATCCAATATCACTACTCGACCCGGGGATCGAACCAAAGACCTCAGCATTGCAGTCGAACCGTAATACAACTACGCCACCGAGGCGGTCTTTTTTTTTTTGTAATGGCGTTTGTGTTCACATTTTGCCAATGTCAAATTTGGTTTGTATATTTTATTATCTGTAGTATGTCGAAGTAAAGCAGTGGCTACCTTACCAAGACTTTATCGAGGAGTTTTGGCGGCAACAGAAAAAACACTTGATTAGCACAATTATTTCAATTCACTTCATTTTAGCTCTTTAATAGAACTATATTGGGTAATATACCACCATAATTATGCAATATAACACTAAATATCACCAAAATAATGAATTAAAACAAGAGCACCTCATGACACTTCCAAGTTCCCGCCAAAACTCCCGAGGCAGTCTTGATCAATATTGATCTACATGAAGTACATATTATGTATTGTCAGGTGCTGCCGCGTGCGGACATGGTGACGGGCGGCGTGTACCAGCTGCGCCAGGGCCAGCAGCGCCGCGTGGCCGTGCGCGTCCGCCCCGCACACAACTCCGGCACGCTGCCCATCATCTGCCAGCACATCGTCAGCGTCGAGGTCGGCTCCGTCAGCGTCAGGTATCGCCACAACACTATCAACATATATCGATACATGCTCTCTCTAAACACGATTATTTGCTATATTTTTTTCTAAGTTTTGCCTATAACAGTATTTAAAATTATGACCACTATTAGTACGTATGTAATCGGAGTTGCTCGTTTAAATCCAGGTCGCGCCTGCAAAAACCGTTAGACTCTTACCAAGAGGAGGATCTGGCTGTACTGCGCGAGAGGTGGAGCGACGCGCTCGCTCGTCGACGACAACATTTGCACGCTCAGCTGCAAGTGCGTAATTTTTTATATATTCAAAAAAAATATAAAAAAAAATATGGTTAAAATGTGTTATTAACATGCACATTTTCTGTGTTGGATCGGCTTTATACATCTTATTTTTTTGTTGATCTGATTGTTATATTTTTTACAATTTTGAAAGTACCTTTAGACCATAGCCCAATCGTTATTCCATCACATTCCGTGATGATGATTGAAAAATGTTTCTAATCCTGTAGAAATTGGTGAACATGTCGCCATCGATGAAAAGCGAACGCGATATGGAACGCGAGCAGTCCCTCGTCGAACAGTGGGTCTCACTCACCGAGGAAAGGAATGCCGTAAGTATTATTTATATGTTGCATTTTCATCGAAATGTATAGTCTTTTATCGAATACTGGGTTAAACACCACTTCACTGATAACTATAATCAAACGTTTGTTATATTTTATGTTTTTTTCCCTATATTACTAGTTTGATATTATGAATTGTTAGGTTCAATTAACCGCAACTAATAAGAACAAGAAAAAAGAACATCGTGCGTTGAATAGAATAATACAATGAACGTGTTAGTCAAGTATCTGTGGGCTTAGAATGTGACAAAAAAACACGTCACGTCTCCGTTTCGTCTTATTGGGATTGGTTGAGAGACTAACACTTGACTGACGTATTGGTCTCTCGATCAATCACAAACAACAAAATTAAACGACATCGTTTTACAAGTTGCGTCTTTGTGTCACATTCTAAGCCCACAGTTGTCTTTATATTTGTATAGGTGCTGGTGCCGAGTCCAGGGAGTCCAATCCCGGGCGCGCCGGCCGCGTGGAATCCACCGCCTGGAATGGAACAACACATACCGGTTCTGTTTCTCGATCTCAATGGTGCGTATTCAATTTGAATTATTATTGTTATGTTTTATCGTCACCTCCAATAAAAGAAAAAAAAGGGTTACCTTCAGAATAACTTCATTACGCAGCTACAATGACTATTTGGGTTGCTATTTTTTTACATAAAAAAATCATATCGATACGCACTTTATCGATATTTGTATTATCGTTATTTTCCAGCGGATGACCTGACGACGCATCCCAGCGGCGAGGAGGTGACTGTTGCAGGACTCCACTCCATCCTCCCCAAGGAGCACGGGAACAAGTTCTACGAGCTGCACATACTGCATCACCACGACAAGGACGTCTCGGCGATCGCCAGCTGGGACTCCTCCATACACGACTCGCAATATCTTAACCGGATGACTGAAGGTACATACATTATAACAATATCTTATATTAGTTCCGTTCTATACGAACTAAACAGCCCCCTTATTCTCTACTAGCTTTTGCTCGCGGTTCCGCCCGCCTAAAAAGTTTTTCCGGGACAAAAAGTTGCCATGTCCTTTCTCAGGCTCTAGATTATCTGTGTACCAAATTTCATTTAAATCTGTTCAGTAGTTTTGGCATGAAAGCGCGACAGACAGTCAGACAGACAGAGTTACTTTCGCATTTATAATATTACTAAGGATGACACGCGTTATTTTCACTGCTCGTTACATGCGCGTGCAGTAACTCATTGCGCTTATCACTATGGAAATTGGGCATATGGAATACCATTTGGCACTAATTATACGAAGTTAACGTAACACGGCCCCGTTACACTGTCATAGAGAATAAGGGGGCGGATTTAGTTAGATTGGTGTTCCCATAGACACGCCGAGCATTCGGTGTCATTTGACGCATGCTACTGTTGATCTTGGCTTAAGTTGATCATGATATCGATATTCAAACAAACTACATTGACGTGTTTGTTTCCAGCTAATGAACGCGTGTACCTGATACTGAAGACGACTGTGCGCCTGTCTCACCCGGCACCGATGGATCTCATACTTAGGAAACGATTAGGGTTAAACATTTACAAACGACAGAGTCTCACAGAAAGGATACGCAAGAAAATCGTTAGGCAAGTATTAAAATACACAAATAAGTTCATGATAATGCTAAGTTCTTGCAGCTATGTATTGCGCAAAACTCTCCAATGTGTTAAAACAAGCGGCAATATTTCAATAGTTGTATCGACATGCGACTTTCAGCTCCTGCAATCTTCAACATTTGCAGAAACCAACATACCGTGAGTGCTTATAGGGTAAAATTGCTCGCGAAAGTCGTCGTCGGGGTCACCACTGTGAGAATATGTTTCCTCTTATTGACTGTCCTTTGTGATATTCCCACTGACCCTCAGAAGGTGCAAATAAAGGTTCAGACGTAGTTAATATATTAGTCTATATTGTTCATCAATTTAACACAATTTTATACAACACAATACTGTATTAAATGTGTACGGTACCGTTACTAAATGTTAAGTACGAAGTGCCTAGTGCTAAGGTGGTGCGTGACGGGGAACGACTGACGACCGCTGGCGAGCGCTTCCGCGCAGCTACAAAACGTAAATTCAGCAAATTATATGAAATACATACAGTGTGTCCCTACAGACTTCTGCAAGTTTTGTTGCTAATCATTTGCAATCACGTACACAGAACCGACCAGCTGACGCACACGGGCGTCACGTACGAAGTCGTCTCGAACATTCCTAAAGCTTCAGAGGAATTGGAAGAGCGCGAGAGTTTGGCTCAGATCGCCGCCACTGGGGAAGAAGCCAGCGCCGCCGACGGAGAGACTTATATTGGTAAAGACGGTTTTATAACGCAGTTCTAATCTTTATTGTGAGGAAAACTGGTTTGAGGTGGAGTTAGTGGCCTCTTTTTACGTGACTATAACTTTGTTTGGTCCTTGCTTGAATGCATAACATTGAATAAAATCGTCTTAACACGACAAAGTAATAATGAATAATTTAAGACCAGAGGCTCTATAGAAAATAGCTTGCAATAAGTAGAAGAACGAGCTGGTTGCTTGTTTTATAAACATTGAATGATTCAAATCATCCAATGCGAATACGCTTAAATATTAAATATTGAGGCTAACATTTTCACCAATAGAAAAATACACGCGAGGCGTCAGTGCAGTGGAGAGTATACTCACTCTGGACCGCCTGCGCCAGAGCGTGGCCGTCAAAGAATTGGAACAGGCACGCGGACAGCCCATCACAATGCGCAAGACAGCTTCAGTGCCAAACTTCTCACAGGTAACGTTATATTCATGCACTCATGTTACTAATATTGTGACTAACAAAATCGATCCTCTAATAACCGACACATACAAGATTTGTTAGATAAGCACAGATTTAGGTAGAATGTACCGATGACGTCACAACACGCTTTTAGTCTATCGACACCTAAAGTAGGCGATTAATCGATTTTAATCGATGAAAGGTAAATAAGCTACTGTCACAAGTATTTCGTTAAGTATCGATGTTGTAAGGCTTAAAACTCTGCTGATAAATGGGTTGGGTAAGCTTGAGTTGCTCATCATTGTTGCTAAACACTGTATATAAATGAATATCGAATAAAATATCGATACTTAGGGTATATGACATAACTGCCTCTGCATTTCAGTGTGTAAACAAATTTTCGACATTACTATATTAAATATTTCGAAAATTTTATACCGATAGTTTTCCTATTTACGCTTACTTAGCGAATTAACTTTATGTAACCAAAAATATAATGGGTACATTTTATCGATAAATCAATATTATTTTTATGGGTCTGGGCTGTTTAAGTCTATATTTACATTTTTAGTTTAAACAATTCCTGTTGAAAGTATATTAAATACCTATTTAATTTTAAAACAATATACTTTGCCATGAATAACCTTATCAATAGTCCAAAAACACACTGAAAAGCATAGTCGATAAATTCACGTGATAGTGCGAGGGTTCGCTTGCTAATGGATGTGTTGGTCGCACGCGGTCGCAGCTGACGCAGGCGCTCGAGAACGGAACCAACGTGAGTCCAAGCATGGCTGCCTCACACACGCATTATACCACATAGTTTTTCTTTTTTTCAAGCATTTTGGTTGATGTAAAAGTTCTCATATTGGTTTCATGTCAATGAATGATGTATAAAATATCGATCTTTAATATGTCGATAAAATAAACGTAATATAATTTTGTTTTGCTTTACTTTTGACATATTATAAATGTCAAAGTTTATTGTCTTATTGTTCATGTTTGTATGCGTTTCGTCAGCGTTTAATTTCAATTTCATACTTCCATTTTTTAGTACTAGATTTTATTTATATTCTTAGTATGCTTATCAATGTAATTAATAGTGATTTGATATGTTATTCTCTTTTTTTTACCACCAATAATTGATGTATTATTTAGATATTTTATGTTACTTTCTGTTTCGTGATAGTCGATTTCTTATTTAGTTTGTGAATAGTCTATAATATTCTTTCAGTTTAGTCTTTCAATATTTTTTATTACGAAATATTGTGTCTTGTCTATGTTTAAAATGGGCATAGTTTAGTTTTTTTTGTAATACTATTTTTTTTTGTTGTATTTGTCAGGAACTTATTAAATATTTTTTAACGTGTCATGTATGATATGTGGATTATTCGACGCGTCGATAAACGTGTTTGAGATTTGAAGTTGATGGTACTGCAAATAAAAAAAAAAAATGCTTTTTATTAATGTAGTCATAATTTGAGCACAACTACCTAGTCACTGCCAGTAAGATGACTAGAACATGGTCTAAGAATGATATTTGAGAAATGATATAATTGAATCAGGCGATAAGAGTTGTTTACGGTGGTATGGTGTCGCAGATCATGCGCCTGGACTCGTCGTTCGAGTCGCTGGCGGGGCTGTCGGGCGCGCGGTCGGGCAGCGTGGCGGACCTCGCCGACGAGCCGCCGCGCCGCGCCGCGCACCGACACTCGTACGCCGCGCCCGCCATCTCCGACAACGACATCACCACGCCCACCAAACCGTTCGGACTCGGTAAGGATACGTCTCTCTCATACACACACATCTTATCGATTAATCGGCTTACAATATCGATCACGCAGCCAAATATCGATAATGCGAAGTGTATGTCTTGTTTTAATACTGCATTTAAAATTGGCAGCGGTGGATTTTTACTGCTAATTAACTATCTTGTAATCTTGTGACGATAATTTTTTCAGTACAAAAGCAAATTTCTCCGGGACGACTTCCGAAACATTTTTTCCATTATTTACATCATGCGAATCACACATAGTCATGTCCACAACGTTTCTGATTGTTTTACGTGCTCATATTAAAACGTTCGCACACGTGCATAATATAGTGCATTTACGGCTTTTGACATAAAGTCGATTTTTTATTGTATTTTGAAACGGTACTTTAGATGATGATAATATAGTGCACTCAGTAGTTTAGCTTAAAATTACATATTTAGAAGTACATACAGCGAGGACTTTACTTAGACCTAACAGGCATAAGCACGGTTGCATAGGTCTTAGAATAGTATTATGTAACAATAAAGAGTTCAATAGCACATAAATAGACATAAATAAAATATAAAGAAATAATTTAAACTTCATCCATGATCACAAAATTCAAAACAAACATCAAAATCACAACGATGACACATCCACATCATAATTCCACAGTTACATTTTATTTTCAACTTGCTTTGTGGCAATGCTATGGCTCCCACAGTTCTCTATGTCTTTCTCTATCTATCGTTACAACCCCTGTTTCTTCTCTTACTGTCATTATTCTAATTTATTATTGATTATTTCGTCCTTTTATAATATTTGAAGAAACCTTTTATTTGGATATTATAATTGGCTTTGTTTAATTGGACGACTTAAATGGTTATTAAAAAAGGTAGGGCAAAAATCCATCCCAAGTTTGAACTAACAATGTATTTTCTGTACCTTGATCCCTGGCTACCTTCAGGCTCGTTCCTATCAGGTAAACAGTAAAAACAATATGGTCTTGATTCGGAATGGCAACTGTATGGCGAAATTAATTAGACGAATGCAATATAAATTGGAGATAAATTTTAGATGTGTCGTAATCATTGTTACACTGAACGATTTTTTGTTTTGTATGTTAACCATTGATTGGCTGTTGGTTAAAACGTAAAAAGCGGCATTGCATCAGCAATCTATTACGATGAATGCGATGAAATAATTTAATAAAATATGCTACAAAGCGTATTCGAATCTAAATTAGACCCTATGTATTGGCTAAAATAGTGCAAAATTGAACACAAGCTTCGAGCAACAAGCGGGCTTCTGTGTTTGTGTTGATCTCTGTTTGTTTGCGTGTCTCTTTCATTTGCATGTACCGAGCATGATCCGTGATTATTTCCTTCTACCCCTTTTTCGTTGGACTATTTGCTGTGGATTCGATAAAAGAGAGATGCTTAGAAATAATTTTATAAAAACCAAGCAAAAAAAAGCTTGTGTTGTGATGAAAAATGATTATTTTAGGTATCGATATAAAAAGGCCGAAGTATCGATAGAATTGTAACATTGATCGTGATCAAAAATCTTATAAATGCATCAAAAACTTGAAAGACAGTGCTATCTTGATATTTGTAGTGTACCAGTAGAGATGATCTATAAGAATTCTACGTAGGTGTGTGTGTTAGGTAAACATGCATGTGAAGTAGAGAGCAAGTCTAAAGATACCGAAGAATAATGTCGATAGTATGTCAGCATGTCATAGAAGATGTCTTGTGTAAAGTAACAAGAAGATACCCACTCTTTGTAGTGTATTATAAATTGTAGGTTGAACTGTATGAATGTATAATGTAAGTGTAACACTTTATCGACACGATGTCGTTGTATTCAAGCATCAAATATTAATATTATAATGTGTTTTTATTATTCTGAATAATTTATTAGGTCCAGGATCCCAAGTAGGTTTTAATTTAAGTTATAATATTTATGTTTTATTCATTTCTAATATCGATTATTGTTATCGATAAAAAATATTGTATCGTGGATTATTTTTTATTTACATAAGAACCAATCTTATTTCCCTCAAAGGAATTGTTGTAATTAATACTAGCGGATAGTAAATGAAAGTTTTCACATCGACATTAGTGTCAAATGTACTTACAAGGATGTTAACGTTTTTATTCCAGCTCGGCCAACGTTCCTAAACTTGAATTTGAACCTCAACTCACTGCGACTGCAGACGCCGAACAAGTGTATGTCACGTAACAGAACTCGTAGAATCACTAGTTTGGCTTGGTTTTGTTTTTAAATGATTTTTTATTTGAGTTTCACAGGCGTAACTAGATTTTTAAATGGGAGTTATTTGAATTTAAATAGATGTGTGATAATGGCACGTAACAGATTATATTACTACAGTCTGTTGACTTCCGATATTTGGTGGCAAACAGTAAAGAAAAATATGAAAATAATTTCTTCATATCGACCCAAAACATGCGAATAATGAAGTTTTAACAATCGTTGTAACATAATAATATAACTTCATATCTACTGTTTGTTAATTGTAAATTCTACTTTTAGTTATCTCCATTTTCCACGTAGGTATCAATCAGTATTGGGCTACACACATTGCACTCTCTAGTTACGCCAAATATATTTCATACGTTTACTTTGTCGCTCATTTTGTAATTTATTCATACAAAACAGGCACGTGTGATGTCAAATTGTTATGTGCCAATTTAGAAGCATTATATGGTCAAAGCTTTAAAACGTCATTGTAAAATTGTTTCGAGTAGATGTTTATTTTATTTGCCCAAGTCACGTCGAGTGGTCATCGGTCATTGTATTATTTCAAGCATGAAATCAAAATTCATTAGATATTGTCAATTCATTGGCAACGATCGTTACTGTATTTTTGTGAGTAGTTTTATGTTAAGTTTCATTGTACAGGTTCATAATTTCGTACGTTGAAAGGTTGGTATTATTGAAGAGAGAGACGGGTATAAAAATATTATTGTGTTGTCAAACGTTTGCATATATTTGTCTCCATCTTTTGTTTAAAAATATATGATAGTAACAATTATACTGATTTTCTTTACACATCTTCGCGTAAACTATAAAATCTTTATATCTGTTTAATATTATTGTCTGCGAAATGTTAAAATATTTATAAATTCAAATTTTAACTTTCAATGTTCGTGATTATGTCCTTTGTATAATATCGAGCACAGATTGTTTGATGAATTAAAATACACGGTTTTACCTAGTATAAGGGTTTAATGAATACTTTAAGTGTATACATTGAGCGGGAGCAACGAATGCATAAAATAAATCTATTGATCACTATAATATATTATACTATAATATTTGTAGTCATTTACCATTTAAAAATAAAGTGATCAAAGACATAAATTTCTGAGTAAAATAAAAATTTCCACTTGTAAACCGTTGGGAAACTGCAAATCGGTTGCAAGCAGAATGTCATACGGAATAACTCCATAACAAACTCAGCTTAGAAACCACATGCTAGTAACAATACCAAACATCAAAATACATTCGCCGATCTTATACGTAGCAATTTAATTTGATTAGTTAATGCAGTAGTATTTTAGCCGCTTTTCGACATACGTTTCTTGTATGAATACGTATATAAGTGCTATTTGTCCGGCAGCGTCCCCCGCGAGTGTTAAGCTTGGGCTGCGCATGACGACCCTGCACGAGGAGCCGGGCCGGCGGAATGATGACGACTCGCATTCGGAACCAGAATCCGCGCCCGCCGATGACACGCCGCGCTCGCATGTATGTATTTTGCGCTCGGCTTATTTACAGAACAGCCGCCCTAGAATGTGGCGTAACGACGACACGAAGGTGCGTGTCGTTTGATTATGACATTTGTGATTGGTCGAGAGACCAACGCGCGAGTCACATGTTTGTTTCTCGACCAATCACCACGAAACGATACGGAGTCTCGTGTCGTTTTTTTTTACATTCTAGGGGGCTGGTCATTTTTTACTGTTATTTTTGTCTAAGTAATAACGTTTGTATTGTATTTACTATTTTACTTTGGCTGTTATTTTTGCAGCTTATGAAGAACTGTCTGTTAAGACGAATATGATATTTAGTTGCTTTGAAGCAATTGAAATCTATTTGACATTGTATTAAAAACAGTCATATAGAACTCAGTAGAAGAAAGTGAAACAGCTTGCGTCTGCCTTTTTGTTTTTTATGGATATAAATATGGTTCAGTATGAGATAATATTGTAAAACATAATTAAATTAGATTTATAAACATATTTTAATCAGAATTAATTTCTGTAATTCATCAGTTGTAATTAGAAACTACGATTATTTTTAATTTACAAAAAAATATTGTTAACTTTTGACGAAGAAACTAAACGTTTGTTATATATAAACTTAAAAATGACTGTGGTTACAGCGCACGCGCTCCCGAGCGTCGTCGCGCGGATTCCTGCCGGCGTCGAAGACGTTGGACTCGCTGCACGAGCTCGCCTGCGAGCGCCTGCCCACCAAGAACTCGCCATCCATATCCTCCAGTGGCTACGGTGAACTTTACTTAATATCTAGGCTCATCTTAAGAACAATAAGTGTCCGAACTAAATATCAGCACACACACACAAACGCACACACACACACACACACACACACACACACACACACACACACACACACCACACACACACACACACACGCACTCACTCACTCACTCACTCACGCCTATTATCCCTCAAGGGGTAGGCAGAGGCGCAACTAGTGCACCCACCTTTCGCCGTGCGTATTCCGTCCCATGATGTGATAGGGGGCGAGCCTATCGCCATATCGGGCACAAATTCCAGACTGCGGGCTGATACTCAATAGAAAAACCCAGTATCTCTTTGCCCGACCCGGGGATTGAACCCGAGAACGCAGCTTTGCAGTCGTACCGTCATACAACTACGCCACCAAGACAGTCTAAATATCAGCATCCAATAATATAATATTAATCGGTGCAGATAATTTTCTATATTTTGTAACAATTATTATTTTTTTTAGGTTCGCAAGCAGTATCGTCAACTAATCTGACGAACGACGACACGCTGTCAATTCGTAGCATGTCAGTCGATGACACGCCAGACTTCGACAAATCAATGGACTATACGAACCTCACCCGAACAAAGAATTCCATGGTCGGCCTCAGGAACGAAATAACTGAACTGAGGAATGACATCAACGACCTGAAGAATGATATCGTCGAGTCAAAGAACGAGTTGGATGACACGACGTACGCTAAGACGCCAGTGTTGACTCCCGGCTCGAGGAATCGGATCAATCCGTTCTTGAGAGATTGTGAGGAGGCTGCTAAAGAAGAAGAGGCGAAGAATCAGTTGCTGGACCCGCTCGGTGCGATTCCTGTCGAGAGTTCGGTGTTACCTAGTCAGAAGAGCGTGGAGGCCGTTCAGATCAACGGAGAGTCACAACATGAGAGTATTTATGGTGAGTACAGTTTGGACAGTAGGTACTGTTAGTCATATTTTATTAGTTGGCGTTTAATGCAAACCGTTTGTGACGTATTGCTGTTTTATCACAAAGGGGATTGTAATAGACATTTAGGAAGCCACAATGTTTGTTTTAGAGGCTAGAACATTACCTGTCCTCCTTGTATTTCGGATAATAATAAACACAAGTTTATACGATGGTAGTTTCATTTTTATTTTAAGCAAGCTAATCGATAATTTATAGAGGAGGCCCGTACTCAGCAGTGGGCAGTATATAATACAGGGCTGGTATGGTATGGTATGGTAATCGATAATTAAAACACGAGTCAGCATAAACTTCACGAGTTATAAATCACATTTTGATCACATATACACGTTTGTTGAAACGGCGCGGCGGTTAGAAATATGATATTTTATGATTATACTCATATTTCTCATTATGGATATTGGTATAGTAGTGAACCGTTTTACCCACAGTATTAAATTATAGTTAATTCTGTACGATACATAATTATTTCTAAAATTGTATATCTCATGAAGTGAAATGTAATTTCTTTTGAGAATAAAGTTTCTTTAACCATATTTCATTATAAAATGGGCGCTTAAATATTTGTTGTATAGCGGGCGAGGCGGACGCGGATTCCGTCAGCTCGGGCCAGTCGAGCGCCACGCGGAGCCGCTCGGCGTCCATGGCCGGCGACAGCGACAGCACCGACCACGCCGCCGACCACGCACTACACAGCGACCATTCCAACGAGCACACTGTTAAGACGCATTTACCCGCCGGAAAGGTATGTGCTAATCATACAGCTAAGAATATTTTTTTTGTAATGATTTCTTATATTTACGCGAATGTTGGAAATTGAAATAAAACTATTTTTACGGATTTTATCGCGGTTTTTTAATTTGTATTTACTCCCGACGTTTCGAATACTTTACCGCCTAGTCCGCCCCGTGACCATGAATATTTTTTTTATCAAATAAATTAGAATTGTATGAAAATAGAGTTTGGAAGGTGGAGATATCAATTTGGGTATTTTTTTCATCGTGTATGTATGTAGTAGTGAGTAAGTCCTCGTGCCGTGCAGGTGGTGCGTCGGCGCGCGGGCGCGGGCGGGGGTGGGGGCGGGGGTGCGAGCGCGCGCGCGGCGGCGCGGTCGTCGTTCCCGGGCGCGCGCGTGCGCAGCGCGGCGGACCCGCACAACACGTCGCCGCCGCACGCGCTGCCCGACACGCCCGCCTCCTCCACCGAGAGGATCGGCGATGGTAATTATTTCTATATTAGAGGTGTTTTACCTGAAAATAAAACACATATTAAATACTTACCTTATTTGAAGCTTACTAGATTGAGATAGGCACTTCCTGTTTTCCGTTTCCTCTACCTTCCTTTTCATTTTATCTATCTGTCTCGCTCGCACATCCGTTCTCCCACCAGGCCACCGCCCCACCAAAGGGGTGCTCAGTGGTGGTCGGTGTTCTAGGAATCATTGAGTCGATAATCTACCAGGCAGAAATTGAAATGTAAGCTTCAAATAAGGTAAGTATTTAATATGTGTTTTATTTTCAGGTAAAACACCTCTATTAAACACTTGACCGTTATTTGAAGCTTACTAGATTGAGACGTGTCTGTTATCGCCTGGTGGGGCATGACGCCAATGTGATGAAATATTGATGATGATCCTGTTTTGAAAGAAAATATGTTATGCCAAGTATACATTAGATTAGTTTAATAATCCATATGTGCGAGAAAAAGGATTACTTACAAATGTAAATACGCATCCAAAATGGTATTGTATGGACTATGATATTCGTATGTATAAAATGTTACGAGTACCTATACAGACATATACTCGAATTTAATCAGCTGCTTTAAACAAATTAACGATTTCACAGCTACTATTATTTTTAGATATTACTTCCTTACGTTAGAAACGGGTGAATGTATTTTGTGGTCTCCAGTAGAGACCTTTGCAAGAATCTCATCTGAAGGACAAATTATGAATCCAGTTTTTGGAAGCCGATCGTATGCTCCCTAAAGAATTCACTACTCCGTTTCTAACAATATGGATTTTACCTAGCCGGCTATAACTGTACGGGAGACAGGCTTTGGTGAACCTCTAATATTAATAAATAAATTAGTACAGTTTCCCAATCTACGCTTTTCTTCCAAAATAAATATAGTACCTACGTTTTACCCAGAATACTGGGTCCATATTCTTGTTCTTAGTTAGGTTAGGAGACAATTTCGCGCCTGATTGTCTATGAGTAGCAGTATCTGCTATTGAGCCATACATGGGCCATAGGATCAAATTTTTACAATCTACAGACAATTGTTTGGATTAGACTGCAAACAATGTCAAATCGTGAACTCTTCTGCCGGAGCAAAGAAGTAATAGCGTTGTAGTTGTCTGCGTGTCGCAAATACAGCATTTTCATTGTCAAGACTATTCAAAAGCGTAACTAACTTATCTACGTTCCATATCATAGATTAGAGTTCAGGATATGTTGGACGAAGGCGTGCGAACTTAGACTACCACCATTGTTATAATAATTCAGCGTGCAGAATGCAGACTTGTGTAACAAAATAATGTTGTAAGCAAATCCATTTACAACAAAACGTGCTAAACTTCGACCCGTGGGTTCTAAAGGCTCTACTTTATGTTTTTTTAGTTCAGTTCAGCCCTCGAGACCATACAACTTCATATTATCTTTTTGGTAGAAGGACGCCAGAAGATTATAAAAGTTCTATTTGAACTTTAATCTACCCGTCAACGCCCGCTTATATATAGCTATAAGCTAATTTCCTTATATTAATGGACACCGGTGTCCATCGCGGGCGTTGAAGGATTAAATTCCATGACTACCCCCACATTTCCATACTTTCAATGTCATCGCTTGAATTTTGGGGGGGTGGGAAGTCGGTCACCGTCTATCAGGTGTAACTAAGGTTCCTTGATCGTGATCCGGGGCGCCAGCGCTCGGGTTCTTGGGTCTTATCTCCAGAATACTCTGTCCCACCTCGGTATAACCAGGAGGACAATATCAGATTCTGAATTGAGGTGCTGTAACACTAGGGATGGAAATAGTCAGACTCGTGGGTAAATCCAGTTTCTGGAGAATGCATCGTGGTAAATCGCGCGAACGTCGTTCAGGTGCAAAGATACATAGTTGCTTACCACCTTCGCTCGTTCTGACGCAAATAGATCTATCACGGAAAGCCCAAACTTTTCGATATTTTCTGTACACTGAAATAGATGCCAGCCTGGGGCACGTCCACAAGGCGACAATTGGTCTGCGTGACTGTTGTACATTCCTGGAATGTATTAAATTTCGAGAATGATCTGGAAGTTGTCCAGAATATGAAACAGTTCTTTGATTAACTGAATCGAGGGTCTAAGGGTAAGACTTGGTCCCCCCCCCCTCGTTTCACAATAATGCTACGTCTTGTTGTCGCATTGTACTAGAACCTTGGGTACGCTCAGATATTGGTCTTGTTAACTTATGACCTTCAGTATTGTGAGCAGCGCATTGATTGCAATGGAGATGTCGTTCTTGTTTGATCCATAAGCCCGACATTGGGCGGCTGTCGAGCTGAGCTCCCCACGCTATACCTGAGGCGCCTCTGGCGGAAAATTATGTGGTCAACGGTGGTTGATAATGGAACCGAGAAGACACATGGCAATTTGGATGCCACCATTTTAATAACTCGCGCACCTCCATGGTTAGAACATAGGTACAGCCAGGAGCTTATTTAAAGAGTTTGTTCAAAAAGATACGAATGTTTCGAAAATTAAGCCTGCTCTGAGGGACAGTTAACACTGGCAAATTTTAGAAGCCCAACCAGACTATGTAGTTGCTTTACTGATATCGTGGCCTTTCGCAGTAAATCCAGTACTTTTTGTGTTACGAGGAAGATCTTTTCCGGTGGCAATGATTGCTTGTTCAACCATGGATACCACAAAACTCATAGAAATATAAGACTTTTGCAGGTGGACGTGACTAACTTTTGTGAATTCGTTCGCAAACCTAATAAATGTAAACGGTCTAACACTTTTGGGTGTGGACTCGAAGAATTTGCAAATCTTAATTGAATAGCATACTTTGGAAAGAAACAAGTATTCGAAAACGTTCAAGTCTTAAGGTGTGTGCCACCCATTGATTAAAGACGCAAAACCTTTGGCTGCAGAGTCCAAACGGCAGGCAGGTCATTTTCAGTCATTTCCGCGGTAAATAAATCGCAGAAACCCCAACGTGATAGGGAGATAGGCTGGTAGAAATAGGCCTGGGAAAGATCTACTTTACAAAGCCAGTCGCCTGGTTATAGGAAGTCTGAGACACTACATATGTTTATCAACCTGAAGGGTTCCGTGTAAACACAATTGTTTAACATTGACAATTTGTCGATTACTGCCCTCGTTCTTGGGAATCAGAGACATTGTCGATGTAAAGGTTGGAGACCAGTGACAACCATCAGAACACTTTTAAATAACATCTCCGTAATAAATGCACACATTTCTAGAGATTCCACTGTTACAAATGGCTTCCGTAAATTAGGTAGAGCAAAAGGGGGTTTTTTCTCAGAAAAGGTATGCGATAGCCTGTTATTATGCGCAGCAAGGTGTCTGACGCTCCCAGCTACTTCCATCGATCGACAAAACACTTCAACTGGCCCGCTTTGAAGTAGGCAGAAACCCCTCTCTTTTACCGCTTGGTAGTCGTGGGCCGTGTTGGGCTTCTTAGTATTCTTGACCGGCTCTTGTCACTGTTTACCACCACGTGGACAAATGAATCCATGTGTATTATGTCTATCACCACATTGACCACTATTGTTATTACCGTTACCTTGTGGGCGTCGGTAATGTTTACAGATAAAAGTGGAGTGGTTATGACTACAACTCTGCAGGAGTGTGTGCATGGCGCAGTATAACATGCATGATGTGCACCCTACGAGGGTACGAAAAAAAAAAATTTTGCTGACTCCTGCGAGGGGTTGTGATTGGTAATATTAACCCACTGTTTGCGAAACAGGTTTATAGCCACTGCCTTTATTTGGAGGTAAAAAACAGTCTTTATAAAACCTCCATTTCTAAGACCACAACTCTGCGAGAGTTGTGTGCATGGCGTTGTACAACATGCATGAAACGCACCCTGCGAGGGCACTGAAACAATTTACCGACCCCTGCGAGGGGTAGTGATTGGTAATATTAACCCAGTGTTTGTGAAACAGGTTTATAGCCACTGCCTTTATTTGGAGGTAAAAACAGTCTTTATAAAACCTCCATTTCTACGACCACAACTCTACGAGAGTTGTGTGCATGGCGTTGTACAACATGCATGAAACGCACCCTGCGAGGGCACTGAAACAATTTACCGACCCCTGCGAGGGGTAGTGATTGTCTTTATTTACTCTTGCTAAGAATAATGTGCATGGTGGTCAAAGATCAGTTGTAGGAAGTCGGAAGGAACCTTTTGATATTCCCCTTCCGAAAATAGCTCAACTATCTTGTTATGTAACTGCTCTGGTACTATATTGTCGGAGTGACGAGACCATGTGATGAGATCAGTCAAATTCTAAATTCTTAATCTGTAAGACTTCTTGTTGCTTAAGTATGCAAATTGTCAGAGCACCGTAAGCTTTATCAGCATAAGCTAAATACCGTTGTGTATTATATGATTTGCGCCTCTACGTACTTAACCTCAGACCACTCACATTTGTCGGAATGCTAAAATTTTAGCAGCTTAAAGTAACATTCAGGATTCTTCAGAAGCTAGAAGGATCCTTTAATTTAACCTGAATTTCAAACTTAAATTAATTAAGGTCGCTAGATTTTACGCCGTCCGGCTCATAATCATAATATAATAATCTACAATCCTGATCCAATAATATGTCCTCATCAGTGTTATTCAACTCCTGTTGGGCTACAACAAGTAGGTATTTCTGGCTGCTGCTAGGGCAGCCTGTATTACAGACATAAAAGCGATTGCATTAGTTTTACCCCGCCGTTCTCTACTATAGCGGTGCTGACGAGGATCTTGGATCGTTGGAATCAGTATTATAACTACTATCGTCACTAGGAAAGGACGACCTAAAGAATAAAATAATATATTTGAAAACGAACGGTAACACCGTTATAATTATTTCTTTTTTTAAAATAGTAATATATGAAAAAGTATAAGGAAAGGTATAATTTATGCAAGTTTTCTTACTTACGGTTTAGACCGAAAGAAGTCACTAAAACACTGCAGTAAACACTTTTATTACTTATTTCACTTTGTATATTGAAACTGCACCGTGTTTTAGTAGACGACTGCACTCAACGGAAAACTTGACGCCAATGATTCCTAGAACACCGACCACCACTGAGCACACCTTTGGTGGGGCGGTGGCCTGGTGGGAGAACGGATGTGCGAGCGAGACAGATAGATAAAATGAAAAGGAAGGTAGAGGAAACGGAAAACAGGAAGTGCCTATCTCAATCTAGTAAGCTTCAAATAACGGTCAAGTGTTTAATACTATGTTTTAATTCTTTCTATAATTTCAAACAATGTATTTTACTAACTAATAAAGGTTTTTGTTACATTGTAATGGCAGCTATTACGTAGCGTTTTTTTTATCGTAGCTAACATAGCTTATATTAATCGTATCGTCAGGTATCATTTATTTTTACAAGCTTTTATTTAACTTGCAATGTTTGTATGTAAGTAACTATGTTTGTTCGGGTGGAATCTTGCAAGTGAATTTTGAAGGAGTGAACACAACCGATTGTTTTGAATTTTTTTTGTGAACCAATTGAAAAATCGAATTTATTGTTCTTAAGTTACCATAACGTACGCCAAAAATTCCCTTAAGCAATAATTCTTTGACAATATACAATGCTATTACTTTTTAGAAGATTCACTAGAGAACATGCCCGAGTGGATGACGGTGGGCGAGAGCGTGCAGCTGCGGCTGAGCAACAGCACCGGCGTCATCGCGTACGCGGGGCCCACGCACTTCGCGCCCGGACTGTGGATCGGCGTCGAATTAGACGCGCCTACAGGTAACATACGCGACATTTATGTTATGTTACAATTTACGATTTTTTTTCTAGATTATAGATTTCAAACTGCGTCGACAATAGCTGATTATGTTTGTTAATAACATTACTAATATTAATAGTATTTTTGATGCTTAGAAAACTTCATTTTTAAATAGTATAATGTTGAAAACACATATTATTTCACTCAAATACGCATAGTTGTTACGGCTGTAATATCCGGCATCCGCAATTGAGTGATAATTTTCAGCTAGAGTCAAAATGTAGTTACTAAGCGGCAGTTAATGTTGCAGGCAAGAACGACGGGTCAGTGGGCGGGTCGCGGTACTTCACTTGCCGCGCGCGGCACGGCATCTTCGTGCGCGCCGACAAGCTCGCGCACGACCGCCGCGGCCGCAGCGCACGCGCCTACCGACACAACCAGAAGGGTACGGTATTTATTGTGCGCCAACTAGAAAAGGCGGATTTATAAAGCATTTTAATTGAATTAATATTCCGGATTTTCAGAAAAATATCTATGTCCAGTATATTTTTAAAATTGATATAAATTCGTACACCGTTTCAGTCTAGTGTTGCTGCATTTTTCTCACATAAAATTGTGTTTCAGGTGAAGGCCTACAGAACTTACACAGGTCGCGGAGTCGCGGCGACAGTATAAACGTCGTCGGCACCAAGACACGGAGCAAATAGACGCGCATTGACCCCCCAGCCACCCACAGAACCACTCTCACACCGTTCGCGCTCACACGTAGCGAGCTGATCGGACCGAATTTAATGTGAAACGTCCACGAACCAGTTTGTACGATAAACACCCGCCCTCAACACCCCGTCCCTGCCCCCCCGTTATGTTGCAGTCTTGTAACGCGTATGGTGCTTTATGTGTATTGTAATTCGTTTTGAACCGTCGCACGCGTCGGTGATGCAATATCGTGTACTTTGTTATGCGTTTTTTTAGCTATTCGAGTGAATGCATTCGATTTTTAATCGATTGTTTTTGTGATTATTGTTTTATATTTTGTTACGCTCGATTTGAGTATTAGTTGAGGCGATCGGATAGAATTTTCATCTAATTTTAGATGTCTCTTGTGTAATGTATTGTGGTCGATATAATATCGATGATTACCGATCGCAGAATAATTCGGATGTGTTCACTCGATGTGTTACCGTTTGACACTTAGATTATTATTTCTACAGTGGAATGAGAGTGGAAACAAGCTCATCTCTCATTTATTGACGTACTCAATACAATGACGCAGATGATCTTTAGGGTTTCCAAAAATATCGATACTTAGACGTAACCTACCACTTACATTTTTAATTAGTTGACTTAATGAATTGGTTATTTGTAAATAAAATGATACCGTTAATTGTGATTTAATTGGTTTCGATGTAAATATGTGATTTTATGTGTGTTTGTGTGTTATTAATTTAATCGATTATTTAGAACCAATTCATTTTTTTTTTCGTAGATACGAATCGTGTAAAAAAATTAATCATGTTTATGTATAGTTTCGTGGTATTGTAATTTTTTATGTGTTGTAGGTTTCCTCGCTTCTTGTGTGAAATCTGTATAAATTGTGGTAAATGTGATAGTGATTTTTGACGCGCTTACAATGCCATCGGCCCGCTATAGGGTCCGTGATCCCTCAAATTGAGGAGGTTCGCGGCCAAGTCCACAGCGGCTCATTTTGTGCATTTTTTCAAATTCGTATTCCTATAACTGCTCAGATGTTTTTGACTCACGTTTGCCAGTTTTATAACGATTGTGATAGTCTCTTGCCACGCGATCGTAGTTGCTAAATTGTTTTCGGCGCTTGCTTTTACCCCCCAATTTTTTATGTACCGAAGTAGGTAGTGGCGTAACGTGTAGTGAGGGACCATTAGGGCCACTTTTGGATCAGTTTTTACGTTTAATAATTAGAAAAATTTAATAAAATAAACATTTTCACATATATTAGCGAATTTTAAATATAGATGATTTAAACAAAACTATTGACATAATTTTATCAAGTGAATTTTCTAGAATAAATGTAATACAATAATTTGCTCAGTCTCCGCGAGTTACGCCACTGGTGTAGTTTTACGAAATCGTCCAGGTATGATACATCTTCGTCCTTATAAAAGACTTTTGTACCTAGTACATCACCATTCGTGACAACACTGTCCAACCGACATCGACGTTTCATTTCGAAAGTATTAGTGGTAAGCGAGAGATTGTAATTCTTGACTTCGATTTTCTTTCTTATAGCTGATGGTAGTCTCGAGTCGGATTTAACTATACTGCCAGATATTCCGCAGTACGTGTCTTTGTAGTGGCGTAGACTTCATCAAATATTTAAATTCTATGTACTGCTTCCGGCTCTTGACTATCGACATCGCGTACTTTTTTTAATAAAAAATCTACTTTATAATCTTGTATCAATGTACTTTTTCTGCATTTAATAGCATTTCCTTTCGTATGGTCTCGTTTATCACTACTACCATACATAATATATCAGTTAGGTTGTGTAGGTATGTTCGATAAAAAATACGTGCAAACACGATGTAACATATAAATCTAAAAAAAAAAACATAAAAAATGTCCTTTACTTATCTCCATCCACATTTGAACAATAAAGCCAGACGTCTACTGTAATTAGCGGAACAAGTCTGTTTCTCAAATGGTAATGAGAAGAAAATACGTGTTAGTTTGAATATTGTCTAATTTTGGTATTATATCAGAATAATGTAGCGGCATAGAACGCGTTTCGTGATTGGCGCGTGCAGTATTGAGAACTAGTGACGTCACTACGCGTCAGACGTCACCTTTGACGCCGCACGCGTGATCATCTATTAGGGAAAGTCCACGATGCCCGCTCCACGGTAAAGTGGCAGCGTTTAGTCTATAGCTCACCTAATGTATATTCCATCCTTATAGTAAATTTAAGTACACTAAACGAGTACACAAAATAGTATAAAACGCCTACTTTACTAGTGTTTGTAAGTTTTACTTTCAGCGATCATTGTAGCCCACCACTTGCCTCCATTCCTTTATACATACTGTATATTTACATTAAAGTGTAAGTGGTTATTATAAAAAATGTTATCAAAAATATTAAATGCCTGTTTCAAAGTATGCACTTGAGGATTTAATGCCAATTTAGTGTGGCTGCAATTTCGCTGCGAGAGTTGCGTTCTGTGCGCTATCGATAACTATGTATATCGATTAATAATCGATTCAATTATACATGTTATTCGATACTTACTGACGTGGTTTATATTTGTGGGTGATGCGTCGAAGCCCAACTCCCGCACCGGACTGTCGGCCTAAATGTAATTTGTAAGCATTGACTGACATCATATTTGTCACACGTAAATAGATTTAACACGATTATACATTTTATCGAATGCTTATTAGACTGTCGTACTTAATACATTCCATTTTTTCTATACATTTATCTAGCAAACATTTCAGTAGTTCATATCTTTCGATTAGTTAGATTTTTAAACGACAGATGCGACTTATTTTGCATTTTTAAACTTTGAACGTTAAAGTATAGATCAGTATGTAAAATCTGGCCCTAACTAGGACAGCTCAATGTGTAGTCGACGTTAAAAATGACGTATTTTCAAATATTGTAGGATGTGTGTTTGAACCTCTCGATGTGCTTATGTCCAGTAGCTAGTCGGGCGGCGGCCATCGGGCGGACCGTCGGACGAACTGTCTGACGGACCATCGGGCGGCACCGGTAGGCACGGCGCGAGAACAGAGTGGCGGACTGTGCACTAGGGCTCCTAGATTTAGGTTATAGTCACCTTAAAAGCAGCGTCTCGTAGCTCCTAATTTAATTTATTAGAAACTAAGCTGACAATGTGCTGTGCTTTTGTTTTAAACAAATAGTATATAGGTAAATGAAATTATATGTTTGATTATTTTTTATTACATTTTAGTTGTTTTTTTGTTTTGTATTTATTGCAATGATAATACGAGCTTTTAACGATGTAATTTAATTTTGTGGAACTGTACGTAAGATTGGTTTTAGCGTAGCGGATAAGTTTATTTTGCCAGATTGTAAAAATAGATCACAAATGAAATAATGTATTTCTAATTCTTTTTAATTGTGATAACGCGATTATAGGGCAGCTACTTGATAGCATAGATGGTTGCATCTTCATCATTGTACACATAATGCATAATAAAGAGATTTTAATATTTAAATAACTGAAATAGATCACTTCTTTAGTGGAGATATTTTTGCCAAGTAGCATATTCGAGTCAACCATCGCTGTCATTATCAATAAATGTATTATAAAATATCATACTAGTTTTACTTTTTCATCCTTAGATATAGATTTCCTTACCCCTTCATCATTTTCTTTCCTTTTATAAATCAAATTAGCTTATTGCAGAAATCGTAATCTGAATATCGGTTCATAGACTAGACGTTTTTAATATAATTTAGAAAATACTTTTTGATTAGTATTTAAATGACGATCAGCTTTAGTTTAGTATTTCTAGAAACCAAAAAATACTAAATCTAGAATCAAATAATTATATCAATGTGCATGATGGTCTTGTTTCACTGTCATAAGTTAGTAAATTTAAAAAACAATGGCTGAATGTTTTGGTGACTTTAGTCATATAAAGTCAACGCATATTTAAAAATAATGTATACTAAACCGGCGCGAAATTTTCCAGAAAAACGAAGTATATTTTTACACGATTGTTAAGTTACCTAAGAGGTAAGTCATTTAATAATTAGTGGTTAACCGCGAATTTTGGAGAAGTAATTTATTTCATAATTTTTCGCGTGATGTGTTTCGGAGAGGGAATACCTATATCTTGTAGGTGATAAATATTAAAATATTTGAATTTCCATTTCATTATTTAATAATTTTAAACCTTTTTTGTGGCCCCTTAAAGTGATTCCGCCAGATAAAGATAAATATATAGGTATTTATTTTGCAAATATGGGTATAACCAGCGACTATTAAATCAGAAGAACATACATGCTGATGATAATAATATCAGCCCTGTATTATATACTTACTGTCCCACTGCTGAGCATGGGCCTCCACTACGGGTACAGCGATAATTCACAAAGAATACACATCTTTTTTAACACATATATATAACTTTAGAAAAATCAAAGCCTTTAGATTTTGAACCTGAACCCTTTGATTAATTATATACCTAGATACTGAACGTTTCAAACGCGTCGAAAAAATAGAGGCGAATTGTTCCCGACTAAATGAGTTCGAGTGAATTATTTTTTGTTGTTTTTCATAGATATCATTTTCTCTTCGTTCATCAGAATTCATGTAATAACTGGTATCATTATGCGTGCACACAAGGATACGCAGAATGATGCAGCCACAGAATAAATGAAGTTATTTATTCTGTGGATGCAGCGATAGCGTATGACACAGCTGTCACGCATACTAGCTTAAGAAAAGTTGGCCTGTTTGTTTTAGTTTCATTGCAGCGCGTCACTACCCGACTAGTCTATCTCCGCTAATATTATATACCTAAAGATGATGATAATAATACAACTATGCCACCAAGGCAGTCAGTCGACTACAATGCTGACGTCTCGGATTTGATGGCCTGGTTGAACAGAATGATATTGAGTTTTTCTAATCAGTATCAGCCCAGAGTCTGGAATTTGTTCCCAATATGGTCATGGGCTCGCCCCTTATCACATCATGGGACGTAATACGCACGACGAAAAGTGGGTGCATTATATAATTGCGCCTCTGCCTAACCTATCGGGGATAGAAGGCGCGAGTGTGTGTGTCATAATAATAATATAATTGCATTGAAGTCCAAGAATTGTCGATCATTGAGGATCGCTGTATCGACGAGCCACCACAGCCTATTAATATACCCACAAAGTTTTTTTGGTCTTTCGCCGTAAATTATGAGGTTTTTAATTCCAACCCGGTTAGTTAACGGATTAGAATACTTCGGCTCTTATACTAGGTATTATGGTTATTACAGTACTTATTTGCACTTTATACATAGCTAAATTTTGCCCGCGAGTCCGCCCGAGTGAAAAAGTTTTTCCAGGATAAAAGTCCCGCTTTATATTGACCCGCGATTAGAAGTAGCCTATGTTACTCGCTGATTATTTAGCTTTATATTGGTGAAATAATTTGAAAATGGATCCAGTAGCTATTATAGGTATTTGAAAAGCAAGTTTGGTTGTTGGTTTAAGGATTGCGAGCGACACTAAGATGACACTTTTATCGTAAACTTTATAATGCCATTATTGCACACATTCACAGCAAAAATAGGGCGTGGAAGATTTAAACTTAAGTCTTCACGAAGCTCGCTGGCGAAGCTCTTTAGACTAACTAAGAGTTAAGTTGCCGTCGAAGTTGGCCTCGAAGACGTCATCTTGATATTATAATCATGTTTAGGTACCTACCTATTATTTTACTGTAGAGACAGGAAAGGTTGCCGTGTGTTATTATAGTGTACATTATAAATACAGAAAAAAATATAATCAAGGATGTGTAACTGACATACATGTAGCTACCAAACCACAAGGAAATATAGTGGTCTATATTCTAGAAAAAAACGTTAAAATATGCAATAGATTTACAGTTACAAGTTTCGTTTTAACCTGTAGGTTCTGTTCTGAACCATTTTAGCTTGAACACATTCCATACGATAAACATTATCCCGTGGTGGACTTCAGAGGAAGCGTTAACTAGTGCGTTGTTAAAAACTACAAAGTAAATTTACCTACATGTATAAATCTAGAAACTAGTCGAAATATTTTGGACGCGGTTTCGTGATATTTTATAGGTATTAGAAAAGATAATTTATGTAAATGGTTCGATATTATGTAATTTATTTCGATATTATGTTCGATAATTTATGTAAGTTGTCTGAATTTCGAAGGTATGTGAAGTCTGCCAACCCGCACTAGGCCAGCGTGGTGGACTAAGGCCTGAACCCTCTCAGTAGTAGAGGAGGCCCGTGCTCAGCAGTGGGTAGTATATAATACAGGGCTGGTATGGTATGGTATGGTTCGATATTATTTATTTGCTTCGGAATTCCTAATAAACAATGGGTAGTTAATTTCGTATGCCAGTACTTCTGCACGCAAGATTAAAAAAGTTATGTACAGTGGTTAGATAATATTTTATTTGAGCAAAGTCAACCAGTGACAAGCGATAGCGAATAAGTAAATTTTCATTTCAAAGACGATAAAGAAATATAAATAACTATTCGATGGTGCTGCCTATAGATTATTATTTATCTATACTAATATTATAAAGAGGAAAGATTTGTATGTAAGTATGTTTGTAACGAATAAACTCAAAAACTACTTAACGGATTTCGATGAAATTTGGCACACGGGTAGATCATGTCCTGGATTAACACATAGGCTTTATCACGCGGGCGAAGCCGCGAGCATAAGTCTAGTTTTTAATAAGCATCGCTAGTGTGTAACAACATGTTATTATATTAAAAACAATACTTAATACTAAACTTCAATGCAAAAAATATAAAATTAAGACTATTACTTGAAACAGTTAAAGTTAATTGAGGTTCGACAATAATAATTCTTGACATAAGGACATGTAGCTTTGTGCATAAATCGCATTATCGCTACAACCGCCATGTGTAACCCCTGATTTAGATACTTGCTGAGTAAAAAGGAATAGTCACGAATACGATTGTGTAAACTGATTATTCGGGTTTGTTCATTACTCATCCTTCATAGTCCTATTCGCCAAGATATTCGGCGAATTATTTGCCAATAGTCTAAATTTGTCAGTAAAGTACAATTTGACAAAGTTATTGGTTGCGTTTGTCTAAAGGCCGTGAACGTGACATCTTTAATACCGGCGAAATGTCTAGTGAGTTTCGCGTATCATGATACTCGTTACGTAAAATAATAAATAAATGTTAAAGATGAAGAAGTGGTCATAAAACTGCAAGAAATTCCAAATGTAGAATAGTACTAATACAATATTGATTGGAAGAAAAGGAATGTTGTTGATTTTAATTGTCAAAGAAGAAAACATTCCTGATTAGTTCAATACTAATGCGTACATTGAAAACAATGTTGGGCCAGGAAAATATGTACAGTGACTATACAATTGGAAACTATGATAACTTCTCACCCCGCTAGCTCTTACAACTTCCAACGGCTTTAGAAGTAGCGACAGTTGACCTTATTCGGGCGACGTCGCGAGTGTCATCTTGCTGGCTGGTGGCGCAGGGTGGCGCGCCGGTACCCTGGTACGCGCTCCTGCTCATTTTACTGTCGAACGGTATCGTCAGCAAAATAGAATGGTAATCAAGAAATGTACGGCGTTCATGGAAAAAATATTGAAGTTAAAATCTAGAAGAAAGGTGTAGGTCTACCAATCACGGGGTTTCTGAAGCTTCGAAGTTGTGTGTGCGGTTGTTGATGGGTTATTGTTAATAAAATTTTATACAAAATATGCTCTCGTCCTTATTGACAAAGGGTTAGACAGAAATGCAACTATTCACTTCATATATACTTTTTATATCCATCTCGTGACGAGCCTATCTTCATATTGGACTCAAGTTACAACGCTAGATAGCTTTAAATTATAATATGATACTATTTATTATCAAACAAGTAGCTAAAGGTTATGCAATTCACCAATGATTTTATTGTAGTACGTAAGGTTCTTTACGAATTAGGATCGGTTAGGCAATTAAGACCAATGTAAAACATACTCAACCCACAATTATTTAAATGTAACTATTCTAAGAATCTAAGAATTATATTGTACGATAGTTTCATTCATTATGGTTTAATCTCTCAAAAAGGGTTAGTAAAGAAGTGTTGCGGCACTATCTAATGTGTAATTCTAAAGAGTATGAATTGCCAAGAGTATTTTCCACTCCAATAAATATTTTGTTATCCTTACTAGTAATCTATTTTTGTATAGCAATGCCGTTGCTCGTTACAAAGGAGACATCGTTCCATAATGGCATGCCGCTGGGACTTGCGTGACTAGCCATTTACTTCGCTGTACCGTCGTGGCATATCAAAAAGTCTTCGGCCGCCGTGACGGTCGCTTGTTCCTTCTCAACCTCCAAAAATGACTTGACTTCAGAAAAATGGATCAACCAGGGCCTTCGTCTTCTAACCAAGACCCGAGATTCGATTTCATTGGCTCTTATGCTGTTAAATCGCTGAAACTAAAGCCTGAGAAATGGATGAGAGTGCTAAGCATAGAAGAACACCGCTCCACACTAAAAGATTTCGTTGATAAACCATTTCCGATCCTCCTCGTGGTCACATTGACTCACGCAGCACAGCTCATACCCGTTATATCATTCCCTTGCTATTTAAAAAATAAAGCTGTTTACTTCGTCAAAAAGAAACCTGATGCCATTCCTAAAGAAAATTGCTGTGAAATGGTCGTGTTCGGTAAGTAAATTAACAAGGTAATATCCATTCAGAATCTTTTATGATTTAAAATACATTGGGATTATAGCAGATAATTTAAGAGCATATAATGCTACATATTTATTATCGTAAAAATTTTAGGTGACCTAGCACCTAGGCTTATCGACGAATTGGCTGCACTAGTAGATGAAGTCTTTGTACCGCTCCTTTCTAATCCACTGAATCATGAAGGATGGCCTTTAGTTGTGTCTCAAGATATCTTAAAACAAATACATAATCTTAAAAGCACTGTATATGAGGTAAGCATAAAAATATTAGTTTAACCCGCATCGACACATTATATAATTTTTTTAAAATAAATGCTGGGCTAAGGACTCTCCCGATTTTAATAGAAAATTGGCCCGAGATGGCACAGCGCACTACGCTAATGCACCACAAGTAGTCGGTTGCTACTGGGTAATGAGTCTCATGACTCATTGTTCGGTAGTGCGTAATTTAGCCCGATGACTTAAATCTGGGTTTTTAAAGATGTCAGCATCTTTAGAAATCCAATTATATCCACTTACACCTTGTGAAGTACCTATAATAGCGTGTCTTCAAATAGATTGATTAAAAACTATTTTTATTTAGGTAAAAGGTAAAGTAAACGGGCAAACGGTCCTCCCAATGCCAGTAGGCGTAGAATTAGTTCACGAAGCGGAAAAGGAATTATTAAAGGGAAAAGAAGTAGATCTATATTTGAAGAGTGCAATCGAAGGTGTGGTAATTAAGTGGGCTCAGCAGATCAATGACGTCATGATGGAAGATTCTGGAGCGGCTTTTGATAATGGACAAAATCCTCTGCCTACTGTGGGTAAGTAGTAGTGAATCATTTTTTTTTCCGATACGGAATTTGGGTCCGATTCCATATTACTTAGTTCGTTTCCTATCATATCGCAGAAGATGTTTTTACACGGACAAATTTTAAACTGCATTCTCTACACCTATAACCAAAAAAATTGGGATACCGGGTGCAAGTAGTCAGATCATGTAGTTTCAAAATAAATTAGGCGTAGCTAATATTTTCAGGTGTTAATAGATGTTTAATTACAATAATAATTAATACATTGTAAATCATGCGCAACTATACTAAATATTTTTCAGAAGTTTAACATAAACGGAAATAATATTTGAATATAATAATTGTATTAATTTGCGTTAATTGTTAAGTTCTCGTGTAGTTATATGATCATAAAATTTGCAGAGCTTGCATTCTGGAAGTCACGCTTGAGCAATTTGAATTACATTTACGATCAATTGCGGACGGACCGGGTGAGGTGCATGGCCGTCATATTAGAGAAAACCACGTCAGCGTACTATCCTTGCTTTAGCAGACTTTTCAAGAATATAGTATCAGGTTTGTAAAGAAATATATTTGCTAGGCATATTGTGCAAAATAAACATATTTTGTGATTAATGTTGATGTCTACATGTATCAAGATATTAAATATACTGCCTCGGTGGCGTAGTTGTATTAAGGTACGATTCCAGTGCTGAGGTATCGGGTTCGATCCCCGGGTCGGGCAGAGTGATATTGGGTTTTTCTACTCAGTATCAGTCCGGAGTCTGGAATTGTGCCCGATATGGAGCGGTCATAAAAAAGGAATTTCCGGACTGATTGTAATTTGTTAATATTTTAGCGCTAGCAGAGGCACGCGAAATAGATGTTTATCTAAGGCCATTAGAGAAGCATTTTCAATCCTTAGAGGATACAGATTTTACAGAGAGTCAGCCTCTATTCCGTCCGTTGTTTCATGTAATTTGTTTGGTGTGGAGAGACTCGAAGTACTACTGTAGTTCTTCCAAGCTTATGGTTCTTTTGAAGCAAATATGCAATTTGCTCATATATCAGGTAATAAAAGACCGTAACTTATATAAGTAAATTATCTTAAGTAATAATTTAAATTATTGTATATTTTACTCTATTTTTCTAGGCCAAGAAATGTTTGGACCCTACCACATTATTTCACAGTGATATAGACGAAGCGACACAGCGTATCCAAGTCACAATAGATATTGTAAAGAAATTTAGGAGCACGTTCGAATACTTCAAAGATAATTTGCCTAAATACTTCATTGATAGAAGGGTGGTTCCTTGGACTTTCCACCCAAACTTTGTTTTTGAGAGAATAAACAAGTTTATGCAGAGACTAAATACGATACAGTGGTTTTTTAAAACCGTACTAGAGTTTCAAAAGTTAGAGAAGATTGAAATAGGAGGTATGAAAGGTCGCATTCTCGGTGGACAGATACGAGAAATTTCAGCGGAATTCGAAGGTTATTTCCACGCGTTTGCTTCTAAATCATACGATGTTCTAGAACCTGACGATGACACTTTTAATGAAGACTTCAAAGAATTTCAAGAGAATATTATCGACCTGGATTTAAAGCTATCTACCGTGTTGGTAGAATCTTTCGATAATTGCTCTACCTTAGAATCCATATTCAAGGTGATTTAAAAATCACTATTAATGCGTTATATTACACACACACTTAATATGATTATATATATTTTTTATTTTCAGTTAATTGATATAGTTGGTTCGGTTTTGGATCGACCCCTGATAAGAAATGAATTTACGGCTAAATACGTTGAAATCATAGTTATGCTTGAACAGGAAATAGTTACTTGCGAAGTAAGTTTTTTAAGAAAGTTTCACATCTAATAAATATCCGAAATGTAGCATCAATTACTTCAAATCATGAAATTTTTCCGGACCTATTTTCAATTTTAGGAACTTTTCAATGAGCAGACCCATCGTTTTGAGAAGTACGGGGTGATGGAGATTGACACCTTTTTCCCGCCCATAGCTGGAGGACTTCTCTTCATGAACATGCTAGCTACAAGGATCTCGAAGCCTATAGCTAGCTTTCGCAATTTGCCGCACCCGTAAGTCATCTGGGTGGGGCAAATTGCGAAAGCTGATTATTTGGCTTAATATCTTCTATTGTTTTAATCGATTAATGTTGTGAGAATTTTTCATAATTCATAACACGGTAGTTTCGCAAGTTTCCTCACTTTTCAATCTCTGTAGATTTTATGTAGAATAATCAAAACAATGTAACATTATATTCTAGTCAAATTATTTTGTTTCCAAATTTGTATAGCAAGATCGATCTTAATATATACAGCATAATGTTTATCTATAGGATAAAGGGTACGGATGAGGCGAAGAAAATTTTCATTAGATACGGAGAGCTTATGGAGAAAATAAACGAATTTAAAAAGAAATATTTTAACAACTGGGCTATCAATATACCGAAAATTATAGAAGAGAAGACGAATAACATGATATTGGCAAGACATGGCTCTGATTTAGTTCTAAATTTTAATCCAGCGGTAAGTAGGATACTAAGACAAAAAAAAACTTTTTAAATCAGTATAGGCGTATTTTTTAAATAATTTTATAATCGTTTTGATTTGAACCTTGTGACCAAGGTTTATTTTTCTAGCTCCAGATTATGAAAAAATATTTTTTGTAGCTTTTAGACATTCTTAAAGAAGTTGATCATCTACGCAATAACCCAGATGTAGCAAATACCTTACCAAAAGAAAGTTTGGAAATATTCGATATACGAGAGACATACAGACAGTACCGAATAAATCTTGGCATTACTATCGACTGGTATAACCAGATAAGAAAGAACAGCCAAAAAGTAGAGTTTGATTTAGTAGAAGACGAGATAAAAGCAATTGATCAGAGAATTGAAATGGCGCAAAATCAGTTGAATTGGAACTCTAAAGGTAATAAGAAGTCATAGAACCTCGATAAGTAGCAAATGCGCTAACATAAAGTTTATAACACTAATATTGTTGCAGATTTGTGGAATTATTTGCAAGATTTACATACTTTAGTTGGCAGCTTATATCAAAGAATGTCAAAGATTCAAGACAATCTTAAGGAAATGAAATTGGTTATGAAAGAATGGTCTGTGCAGCCATTGTTCGAGAGAAAGGAGGGTAAAAAGGTACAACAGAATAACCTATATCATAAAAACAAATAACAATGTCTGCCTCGGTGGCGTAGTTGTATTGCGTACGCGGTACAACACCGGTCAGTAGTATAGGGTTCAAATTACGGGCGGACAAAGTGATATTGCGTTTTTTCTACATAGTACCATCCCGGAGTCTGGAAAATGGCAATGGCCCGGTAAATGGCAATAGGCCTGCTCTCTATTATATGGGACCTAGCATAGCTGACGAAATGTGGATGTGTTACTCCTTTGCCTACGCCTGAAAAGGGAAAAAAGCGTGATGCCATATATGAATATATAAATAACAATTATATTATGTATCATTATTAAAATCAATTAATATTCATATTTTAGGATACTTTACTAAACTTAGAAGATCGCGTAGATAAAAGAAGCAAGCGTTACTCTGAAATCCAAAACACAGCGCAGCGTATTAACGAGCTACTGAATGAAAACATGGAGCTTTTTAATATGCAAAATAATCAAGAGAGTGCAATTTGGTTGAATTATGTAGCTTTTGTGGATAATTTGATGGAAGAAGCACTTTTTAAATCGATAGCATGCAGGTATACTTTTTATTATATTATCACTGATTTTGATATTGTATGCAATAATCGAATTATTTTACTTAAGTCGCACTCTCAGTCAGTAAATTATCATTTCGGAATATGTTAATTAAAAATACTTTAAAATGCGTATAGTTCCTTAAACAATTATCGAGTGTTCGCTATTTTTTTACAAAGATCTTTCTGAATATTCAAGTAGAATTCAAATTGATTTATTTTCAGCTTGGGTTATATAACTGAACATATGAACCCTAAGAACAAATTAGCACCATTGTTAGAAGCACAGTTAGAGCTGTTGGACCCTGATATGGTGTTTGCCCCAAGCCTTGATCCAAATGACGAGAAAGGATTTATGGCTTTAATAAAAAGCCTTATTGACGATATACTAAAAATGTCTACGCTAATAGAAAGAATTGATCCAAAGAAAAATGAGACTTATGAAGAGCAAATCGCGAATAATGAGGACATCGCTGAGATGAAAGAGGAAATACTCAATGGTATTGAAAAGGTAGATACAGTTGTTAACGCTACAAATCTCTAGCTTATTTTAATAGATACAAACAGTATTAGAATTCAAAAGTTTCGTTTTCCTAAATTATTATTTACTTTTTCTTTAGGAATATAAATCATTCAGTCTTTTGCTATTATCCTAGGTGATAGAAGATGCTAATGATTTCTGCAAAACTTTCGAAAACTACTCATACCTTTGGTTAGAAGAACGTGACGCAATCATGGAAATATTCTTAATATACGGAAGAATATTATCTGTTGACGAAGTGGATAAAATTGGCTCTGAAGACAAAGATACCGTTGGGCCAACGCCTTGTACTCCCAAAATGGAGGCTTTTAGAGAACAGATTGATCATTACGAAAACTTGTTCATGGATATTGAAGACATGGAGTCATATAAAGTGTTTAATAGTTGGTTCCAGGTAATTAAAAGTTGCCTTTTGTGTTGTTCAATTTTCTTTTGGTAAAGGATTGGAACTTTGTGACTAAAATCAGCTTTTTATTTTTAGGTAGACATAAGACCATTTCGGCAAGCTTTGTTGAACACAGTTAGGAAGTGGGGAAATATGTACAAAGAGCACTTAGTAAATAATGTAACATCAAGCTTAGGCGACTTGGGCAGTTTCATTCGGGAGGCAGATGAAGGTATAAACAGATTGTAAAACACCAACAAATTTACAAATTGAAAACTGACACTAGAAAGTTTTTATTTTTCATGATAATTATTTAGGAATGCAGTGTTATGATTTTTTAAATACAAGCTCTATTAGAAAATATTGTAATAAATATTGTTTTTATCAAAATTTTCATCAATCTCTATATCATAGAAATAAAGATCTTACAATATTCTGCAATACAAATTTAAAAACATTTTAGGTCTTCTCCAACCAGTCCCTGAAGGTGACTACGATGCACTAGTAGCTGTGATGGGCTATTTAATGAACGTAAAAGAGCGAGCAATCACCACAGATGACATGTTCCAACCGTTGACGGAGACCATAGAACTCCTCAAGTTTTATGATATGGACATACCTGAAGAAGTCAACGTTTTACTGCAGGTGACTATAAATATTACGTAATTGAAAATATATGAGAAGAACTCTGACTGTGTAATAGGCGAAAGAGGTGTCAAAATCGTTGCATGTGGCGCTCAATAGTCTCTTCCTACCTCTATGGAATAAAGGCGTGAGTGTGGATGTATGTATGTATGAAAATATATTGTATGACAGTCTGTGTGAGATTTATTTAAGCTAGGGATCAACAAAATTAAAGTTTTCGATATCTTTTCAAGGAATTACCAGAACAATGGCAAACGACAAAGAAACTTGCGTTAACTGTTAAACAGCAAGTCGCGCCGCTTCAAGCAGCTGAAGTCTCAGGCATCAGGAAGAAAATAGCAACTTTCGATGCTCATGTGACTTATTACAGAGAAGTCTTCAAACGTTACGAGGTAAGTTTTTAAACATCGCTATTGATATGAGCTTGAATACAGTTTTTCTTTCTAAATAAAATGGTACGTTAATATTTTATATCTATCGTTAGACTTTATTCCATTTCTTTCATTGTATTACAGTTCTTTAAATACGAATGTGAAGATCCATACGAAGTAATGTATAGAGTAGATTTCGAAATGCTTTACTTAGAAGATGAAATGAAAAGTATTCAAGACTCAGGTTCTTTGTTTGAAGTCAATGTTCCAGAGTTTAAATTATTGAAACAATGTCGAAAAGAGTTGCGAATGTTAAAGGTAAGAAGAGAAAACATTATAGTATCTATTTGTAAAATTTGTAAAAAAAATGAGTATTAAATACCTATTAATAATGGTTTTTAAAAATATTCCTTATTTAGCAATTGTGGGATTACGTATACATTGTAAGAACAAGTATAGAAGATTGGAAAACAACTCCGTGGAGGAAAATAGATGTTGAGAACATGGACATTGAGTGTAAGAAGTTCGCGAAAGAAATACGATTGCTTGATAAGGAAATGAGGAGGTTAGCAAATAATAGAAGAAAAATATCAATTTACATAAGTTTTTACAGAGAATATGAAAAGTCCTTAATAACAAGTGTTCGTATTTCAGCTGGGATACTTACATTAATCTAGAAGCGACTGTGAAGAACATGCTGACATCTTTAAGAGCAGTTGGTGAACTTCAAAACCCAGCCATCAGAGAAAGGCATTGGGATCAATTAATGAGGACAACTAAGGTGACGAAAATAATAAGGATTTTCGCAATATCATTGTTAATAAACTGTAAATAACTTTGTAAATAATTTCTTCTGCACATTCCAATCGGATTGAATGGGTTTGAGGTGTTCATGCATTTTGCATGTTTTGTTCCTATTATGACAGCATGCTCTCAGGCTTGTGTGAAATTTCAGTGCCTGAAAATTTGTATCATACAATGAGTGTTTTTGCAATGTTCAAGTGTGTACGATATTTTGAGAATGTAAATATGTTTGATTCCACAGAGCTTAGCAGCATTGCCACGTGAGCTCACCGTAAGTATGTCTTCATGAGGCTGTACATA
This sequence comes from Sphinx pinastri, assembly GCA_947568825.1. Taxonomy (NCBI): domain Eukaryota; kingdom Metazoa; phylum Arthropoda; class Insecta; order Lepidoptera; family Sphingidae; genus Sphinx; species Sphinx pinastri. The sequence goes on from OX387617.1 coordinate 4,642,411, forward strand.
ATACACGATATTATAAGGAATTAGCAATGTTCGAAGAATTCAGGCCTTGCTTTATGCGCATGGTTTTGAAATGTGTTTTTGACCATGTTTCTTGCTATGGTGTAAATTTGCATTGCATGATGAAAATATTTATTTTAATTTTTTAATGTAGCACTTATTTAAAAAATAGTAAATATATAAAATGAATAAATTGTAAGTAATTAAAATGGTATTTTAGATGTAGACTTATCATAACAAATTATTGTATTATATTATATTCAAAATAACATTTGTAAAACAGGTACGCATAGTAATGGACGCTAATACAACTCTAGCTGACTTGCTAGCACTTAACTTACACGAATGCGAAGAAGAAGTAAAGAACATAGTTGATAAGGCAGTGAAAGAGATGTCGATGGAGAAAGTTCTCAAAGACTTGAACACTACGTGGAGTGGGATGGAATTTGAACAAGAAGTACACACGAGAACTGGCTGTATATTACTCAGAGCGAGCGAAGAACTTATTGAGACTTTGGAAGAGAATCAGGTAATCCTACTAATATTATAAACGCGAAAGTTTGTAAGTATGGATGTATGGATGTCTGGATGTCTGGATGTATGGATGTTTGTTACTCTTTCACGCAAAAACTACTGAACGGATATCGATGAAAGGAGATGTCCGCTTTTTGTATGAGTGTTGGGCCTCAAAATCTAACAAGTCTCAAACTTTAGGGAATTTACAAGGGCAAAATATGGAACTTAGATCCATTAAAAAAATATTTTTAGACCCCTCCATTCATAACCAACTTTTTTAAAAACTTTCATATTAAGTGTAGTTTTCAAGCCAAACAAAATTACATAAATCTCAAAATCGGAGGTCTTTAAAATTAAACGATTTATTGCACAAGCTTAGTTTTCAAGAGTTCTATCCAAATATATATAAATTGTCTTGTTTAGAATTTCAGGCCCGTTTTTGGACATGTCCTTTGTGACACGGGTATATTATGTCCTGGATTAACAACTAGGTTACTTTTTATCCCGGGAAAACTCATTCACGCCACCCGCGGGCAAAAGCTCGTATAACTATAAACCGATTGCTTATCATTACAAAAATCAATGTTTGTAAAAAACGGTAATAGATACAGGAACTAGATCTGTAACTTAGGATTGTATATGTTTCTTTTTTATTGGAGATTATTGAACTTTCCATTTATTTACACTAAGTAACTTAAAAATTTTCCTTTACATGTTTAAGGATAAAGTATTCCTTTGCAAAACACAAAACATAGGCTATATTTATAAAATAATTTTTAGGTTCAACTGCAAAACTTAATAACGTCGAAGTTTATTGCACATTTCTTGGAAGAAGTTTCCTCTTGGCAGCAAAAACTATCAATAGCAGACCAAGTGATTACATTTTGGTTTGAAGTGCAGAGAACATGGACACATCTGGAAAGCATATTCATGAGTTCAGAGGATATAAGAAAACAACTGCCCGATGATTCTGCAAGATTTGATAGGATTGATGCGGAATTTAAAGTATGTCTTATATCTATAACAATTATATGTATATATGCATTTATTAATAATAAAAAGCATGACATTGACCATTGTCTTTTTCGATTTTACAGATTTTATCGAAAGATATGTCTAAGACTCCAAATGTAGTAAAAGGGACTAATAAAGATGGTCTAGTCGAGAAACTAGATAGTCTTCAAAAGGATCTCATCATTTGCGAGAAAGCTTTAGCAGAGTATTTGGAAACGAAGAGATTGGCGTTTCCGAGATTCTATTTCGTATCATCTGCTGACTTGTTAGATATTTTGTCTAATGGAAATCAGGCGGATTTAGTCATTAGGTAAAGTAGAAAAAAAGAAGTATTTTGATTAATATAATTAATAATTAAATGAATAAATATGTCTAATAAATATATCTGTTATAAATTTTACCTTTTATTTCTAGACATCTTACGAAGCTCTTCGATTCAATTGCTAAACTGAAATTCATAGAGAGTGATAAACCGAACGAGAAAACCGCATCGGGGATGATTGCAAAGGACGGAGAACTTGTTTCGTTCCATGGAACTTGCGACTGTACTGGTGCAGTAAGTATTTTACAATAATATAATTTAAGGTGAACATGAAAATAAAAACTAGACGAAGCTAACAATATTACGCTTCTAAAATTGTATATTTCATTATTATATTACATATTTATAATAATAAATAATATAAAGTCGCAAAAAATTATTTCTTTCTTAATTAGAAATCTATTTTGAATTGCACAAATAAAATATATTCATAAATATTTTTAGGTGGAAATATGGCTAAACAGGTTGCAAGATATAATGAGATCAACAATTCGCCATTATTTCGGGGAGGCCATCGTATCTTACGAAGAGAAGCCTCGAGAACAATGGCTATTTGACTTCATGGCTCAAGTTTCTCTATGCGGATCGCAGATTTGGTGGACCACAGAGATGAACATGGCATTCGGGAGGCTCGAAGAAGGATATGATAACGCCTTAAAAGATTATTATAAAAAGCAATTGTCGCAACTTAGCACGTTAATTTCTTTGCTCATAGGAGAGCTTAGTAAGCAAGACAGGCAGAAGATCATGACAATATGTACTATCGACGTGCACTCAAGAGATGTCGTGAGCAAAATGATTCAAGGGAAAGTGGAGGCTGGCTCAGCGTTTCAATGGCAGTCGCAGCTCAGACACAGGTTCCGAGAGAAATAAATAAATCGTCATCTGCACTGTTTAGTGTAAGGTTATCATTTACACCTACATATTGTATAATAAGCACCATCATGACGTAATTCTTAGTCACATTTTTATTTTAAATAGATTACGACACGATTGCATGAATTGGATATAAAACTAATACTTCAAAACTCCATTGAAATCGCCGGAGGCTAACAACAAGGTAAAAATCGTAGGACCTTAATACCTATATATGAGTTGTTTTTCAAGTAAACGTTGCAAGTAATGTGTGTTTGCTATTATCATAAACTATACATTTTCAATATCTAGAAATGTCTACGACATTTTTGTATTGTTTTATTTTAGATGGGATGAAACTGAAATGCATTGCTTTGCAAATATTTGCGACGCTCAATTCAAATACAGTTATGAATATTTGGGCAATACTCCAAGATTAGTCATAACGCCGTTAACCGATCGCTGTTATATCACTTTGACTCAGGTAAATATTGACTCTTCATTAAAAAAAACCTTGCCGAAATCCAAGATTGTTGGTATTTTAGTATTGCACTCCGCAAATAAAAGACAATTTATTTCATGATTTTCGACTATAAAATTCTATGTCTTTTTAGTCTCTTCATTTGATTATGGGAGGTGGGCCTGCAGGACCAGCCGGTACTGGGAAAACAGAAACTACAAAAGATTTGGGAAGGGCCTTGGGAATCATGGTCTATGTGTTCAATTGTTCAGAACAAATGGACTATCAGGTAACGTAATAACATCAGACATTTGAATTTATTCGGACGTAATTATATAGTTCTAAATCTCTTATTTTTTCCAGTCTTGTGGTAATATTTACAAAGGATTAGCACAAACTGGTGCGTGGGGATGTTTCGATGAGTTCAACAGAATTTCGGTTGAAGTGTTGTCTGTCGTTGCAGTACAAGTAAAATCTGTACAAGATGCTATCAGGCAAGTGAAAATGAATTATTTTGTACTTATAAAAACAGAAAAACTGGATAGTTTAGATAAAATATTTAAAGTATTTTATTTCATTTACCCAGGGATAAGAAAGAAAAATTCAACTTCATGGGTGAAACCATAGTTTTAGTTCCTACTGTAGGTATATTTATCACGATGAATCCTGGTTACGCAGGCAGAACAGAATTGCCAGAAAATCTCAAAGCTCTCTTCAGACCTTGTGCTATGGTGGTACCTGATTTCGAATTGATTTGCGAAATTATGTTGGTTGCTGAGGGTTTCCAAGATGCAAAGATTTTAGCAAGAAAATTCATAACTTTATATACTTTGTGTAAAGAGTTATTGTCAAAACAAGATCATTATGATTGGGGTCTACGAGCTATAAAGTCAGTTTTAGTTGTTGCTGGATCTTTAAAAGTGAGTAAAACCGTTTAGAATCTCTTATTGCTTATAGTACGTATTATTACTATATACATAGGTATTATATGTGTACCATATATTTTGCATAAATTGAAATAAAATAAATTATTGAAATGAAACTATTACAAATCTTCCTTAAATTTGTAACATTAACTTTTCGGACCATTGACACCTCAGTCCGTGACCGCGAAGTGCTGCAATGTCTTCGAAGCGTCTGGAGAAAAATTAAATAAAAAACCGCCATAAAATCCGTAATAGCAGTTTTCAATGTATATCATTCGCGTAAACGCAAGAAATCAATATAAAATAAATATATTTAAAATCATTTGACATTATTTATTAGTGATTTCTGTTCTACAGAGAGGTGACCCTGGTAGGCCTGAAGAAGAAGTACTGATGCGAACTCTTCGAGATTTTAATATCCCAAAAATAATAACTGACGACATGCCAGTTTTCATGGGCCTCATCGGCGATCTCTTTCCTGCCCTTGAAGTTCCTCGTAAAAGAGACTTAGAGTTTGAAAGGACAGTCAAACAAGCTGCAATGGATTTATTACTACAACCTGAAGATAATTTCATATTAAAAGTGGTACAATTAGAAGAATTATTGGAAGTACGTCATTCAGTATTTATTGTGGGCAACGCTGGTACAGGCAAAACTCAAGTATGGAAGACATTGTTCAAAACATACCAGAATCTTAGAAAGAAACCAATATTTAATGATTTGAACCCTAAAGCAGTTACTAACGATGAACTGTTTGGCATAATAAATCCAGCAACAAGGGAATGGAAAGATGGATTATTCTCCGTAATTATGAGAGACCAAGCAAACTTAGTTGGAGAGCATCCGAAATGGATTGTACTTGACGGTGACATTGACCCAATGTGGATTGAATCGCTAAATACGGTTATGGATGATAATAAAATATTAACGTTAGCTAGTAACGAGAGAATAGCGTTAACTCCTACTATGCGGTTGATGTTCGAGATATCTAACCTCCGTACTGCAACTCCAGCAACAGTATCCAGAGCTGGAATACTGTATATCAATCCGCAGGATTTGGGATGGAATCCGTAAGCAGAATCTATTTCTTTTTGAAAATATTCTCTACATCACCCTTTTCAGAACTTGAATTTTTAGATATTATCTAAAATGTTCAAATCTCACCCGATTAAAATTAAAGATAATGTTTATTTTATAATTCCTCACAGATACGTAACCAGCTGGGTTGAGACAAGAAAGATCCCAGCAGAGAAATCAAATCTCGTTATACTCTTCGACAAATACATCCCACCGTGCTTAGAAACTGTGAGGAACAGGTTCAAGAAAATAACTCCTATAGCTGATATGGCGCATGTGCAGATGCTATGCCATTTACTAGATTGTTTACTAGTACCTGAAAATACACCTCCTGAATGCCCTAAGGAATGGCACGATATATTTTTCGTGTTCGCTTGCGTTTGGGCTTTTGGTTCGGCGATGTTTCAAGATACTACTATTGATTATAGAGTTGGTAAGCACATCGAAATATTTTTTCAAAACTATTCACTACGTCAAGAGCGTTTTTTCTAAAATAATATATGACGGGAAGTTGTTTCACGAGTAAATTTTTAATTCACTCATAAAATCTAGTATTATCACTTAGTTTCATGTTTCTTATGTATTCTAGAGTTTACAAAATGGTGGTTGAACGAATTTAAAACGATAAAGTTCCCTCCGGGAGGGACAGTTTTTGATTTCTACATTGATCCTGAAACGAAACAATTTACTCCTTGGGTAGAAAAGATTCCTAAATTTGAATTGGATACAGATATACCTCTGCAGGTAGGTATTTTACATTTTTAAAAACTAATTAATTTTTACTTTGTTTCGTTTACTTCAACGATTTATTTGACTAATAGCATAATCAATTTGTGCATTGCCGTATTTGCTACATCCAAATCTTTTTAATAATACTTTGAAACATCCTAAAGGATCTGCAAAATACAAAATATGTTTTATCGTGTTTTAGGCTGTTCTTGTTCCGACAGCCGAAACGATAAGAGTAAGATATTTTCTTGATTTACTGATGAAGAACCGTCACCCGGTAATGTTAGTAGGAGGAGCTGGATGTGGAAAAACTGTACTTGTTAACGAGAAATTGCAGAGGTAATTGAGTTTATTGATCTTAGTGTAAATTATGATTCTCGATATATTGGTTACATTATATCAAACAAAAGATCCAACAGGCTAATGAACCTCAGAGAAAAATGTTGTAAAACCAGGTACATTTCAGCATTTCTTTAAGCTTTTCAATTAAAGTTGATTGCTAAAATCATGCAACTGTAAACCTCAAATTAATGTAACTTTAATCTAGACCAATGAATTATAATACGAACCGCAGTCACAGGTAACGTTTCCTCTTAAAACCAATTATCATTATTTTAATTATAATTTACAGCCTAGCAGAAAGCTACGCAATCCAGTCAGTACCGTTCAATTTCTACACAACGTCAGAGATGCTGCAGAAAGTTCTAGAAAAACCTTTAGAGAAGAAAGCTGGTCGGAACTACGGTCCCCCTGGAAACAAAACCCTAATATATTTCATAGATGATATGAACATGCCAGAAGTAGATACTTATGGTACTGTCCAACCTCATACAATCATACGTCAGCATTTAGACTACAACCATTGGTATGATAGAACTAAATTGACCCTTAAAGACATTCATAACACCCAGTATGTGTCTTGTATGAATCCGACCTCTGGGAGTTTTACTATCAATCCAAGGTTACAGAGGCATTTCTGCGTATTTGCTATCAGCTTTCCTAATGGCGAAGCGTTGAATAATATCTACCATTCGATCTTGAGCCAGCATTTGACCAATCCAGAAATGAAGATCAATCCTCAAGTGGCTAAATTGTCTGGTAAGCTTTTTTTCTTCAATTAAGTTTTTCCTTATAACTGAGTTTTTTTTCGTGTTATAAAAGTTCTATGTTGCAGCTAATGTAGTAAGAGCGACTGTCGGGCTTCACAACAAAGTGTCCCAAGTCTTTTTGCCAACAGCAATCAAGTTCCACTACATATTTAATTTGAGGGATCTGTCTAATGTTTTCCAAGTGGGTATACTTAATAATATTATTTTTCCACTTGTAGTAAAATTAGAGATTGGACCTTCTAGAATCTAGATGGTTTCAACCTTATTATCGAAGATTTTTATATACCAAGTTTAATCTACAATGTTCCTTTACAGGGACTTTTATTTAGTACAAACGAATGCTTAGTAAATCCATCAGATTTAATACGTTTATGGATGCATGAAACTCATCGCGTGTATGGAGATAAGCTTACAGAAGAAAAAGATATTGATGCATTTTTGAAAATGCAAATCGATCTTTGCAAGAAGAATTTCGAGGTAGTTATTTTGGCTTAGCATTTTGGTGTCTGAATATTTTGATTTGATTCTTAGGTACAACAATGATTTGACGTTTCTACTTAGGGCTCATACACATAAACACGACACGGCGTCGCGTCGTTCTCTTACTGACTTTCAACATTTCTTTGACTGGAAATTTATTTTTACTCGCGACTGACTTTTAACTTTTAAAATGTAGCGACAGCAACGCATTATATTGCAAGATTTCTTTTAAAATATTTTTGCATATTTGTCTTTATCTCTGGGGAAATATTGCATATTTTAACATGCGCAGTAGTTATATTATTTTTTCTACTTTTCTTAGGACATCGATGAAGGCGTAGTATTCGAACGGCCCAACATCTACTGCCACTTCGCGGGCGGTATCGGTGAGCCCAAATACATGCCAATAACTTCGTGGCAACAACTGAACAAACTCCTGACCGAGGCGATGGCGAGCTACAATGATCTCATCGCGGCCATGAATTTGGTGTTGTTTGAAGATGCTATGATGCATATTTGCAGGTTTTTGATTTTTTTTTCTTCCTACCATAAGCATAAGTAATGGAATTATTAGGTATAAATTAAAATATTTGAATTTTGTAGTTGTTCGTTATTTTATTTAGAATCAATTTTATTTAACTTTACGACATTTATTCCCATTTGCTCATCTATTCCATTGAATGCTTGAATGACGTCTTTGTGATCTCAAAGTCATATATTATTAGATTTGTTTCTTATTAGAATAAGTCGGATCCTGGAGAGTCCCAGAGGCAGCGCGTTGTTAGTTGGTGTCGGTGGATCAGGAAAGCAATCTTTATCGCGCCTAGCAGCTTTTATAGCCAGTTTGGAAGTTTTTCAAATTCAACTCAAGAAAGGATATGGAGTGTCTGATTTAAAGGTACCCTATAAGTGTGGTTATGTAGAGTATGTAGCTAGTAACTAATGGTGAAGACCGGGAGATATAAAAAAAATAGTTTTAATTGATTGTCTCCCAAAAAACTATGGTCAGTTCTTTAACAGTTGCTATATTTATTTATTACCTTTCTTTTTTACTTAATAAAAAACACAGATACGCACCTTAAAGTTATAACACTTCTCTTTTACTGTCGGGGGTTAAAAATAATTATTATTGTTTCTGATAACTGATCTGATATGAACGGATGATTTTATGGTTGCAGCATGAACTATCAGGGCTGTATATAAAAACTGGTCTGAAGAATGTTGGCATAATGTTCCTTATGACTGATGCCCAAGTTGCAAATGAACAATTTTTAGTACTGATTAATGATTTGCTAGCGTCTGGAGAAATTGCGGATTTATTTCCTGATGATGAGATAGAGAATATCATTGCTGGAGTTAGGAATGAGGTAAATATGTATAAATGTTGACATAGAAAATTAGATAGAAATGTTGGTTAGGATTATCTTGTAATAATTTTTTGTATCATAATTATTTCCTTTTCTGTTTCTCCATTTGACGATTTCTCTCCATTAGGCATATAGAAATATAATCTTATTATTTTAGGTTAAAGGTGCGGGTCTACCTGACACACGAGAGATATGTTGGAAATTCTTTATTGACCGAGTTCGGAAGCAGTTGAAAGTGGTTTTGTGTTTCTCTCCTGTTGGTTCTACCCTACGCGTAAGATCGAGAAAGTTCCCCGCACTTATTAACTGCACTTCGATCAATTGGTTCCACGAGTGGCCACAGGAGGCACTGGTATCGGTTTCCATGAGGTTTTTGGAAGAATTGCACGTTTTGCCTGTAAGAAACAAAATGTTACATTATAAAATCACTATATATATCGCATTCCGAATATAGTTTATATTGGAGTCATTTGGGTTTATCATTTGGTCAATATGTTTTTAGATAACACTAAGGGATTCCATATCAAGATTCATGGCTTACGTCCACACCTCAGTGAACACAATATCGAAAGCGTATTTGGCGAACGAGAGAAGATACAACTATACAACGCCAAAGAGTTATTTGGAACAGATTAGTTTGTACGCAAAATTGGTAAATCAGAAAACAGATGAACTCAGAGCTAAGATAACTAGGTAACTTTTATTATTGTTAAATTAATTGCAATATTATAATTATTATGAGTACAATTATCAGTCTCCAAAGGAACATCTTTTTAAAATTCGTTTGACATGTAGATTAGATTTTTTTAAATCCAAAAATATACTTTAGGAATATACGGTAATAAAATTTCATTATTTAGGTTGGAGAATGGTTTGGAAAAGCTTCGTAGCACGGCATCACAGGTTGACGAACTGAAAGCAAAGTTAGCAATACAAGAAATAGAACTACAGCAGAAGAATGAAGCCGCCGACAAACTTATCGAAATGGTTGGAGTCGAAACTGCTAAAGTACAAAGCGAAAAAGCTCTTGGTACATTATAGAATATATTTTTTGAGTAAAAATCAGTTAACATTATATTATTTTAAGCGATGTACCGTAATAAAGTAAAAATAGAAATATTTGAAATCATAAATTAACTTTATTAACGCCCTCTCAAATGTTATCTCAGCTGACGAAGAAGAGGAGAAAGTAGCTGTCATAGCAGAAGAGGTATCAAAGAAACAGAAAGACTGTGAGGAAGATCTTATTAAAGCGGAACCAGCTCTCGTAGCAGCTCAGGAAGCTTTAAATACTTTGAACAAAGCAAATCTCACTGAGTTGAAGTCTTTTGGATCTCCTCCTGGAGTTGTGACAAATGTTACAGCTGCTGTTATGGTACTGCTGGCTCCAGGTGGTAAGATACCTAAGGATAGGAGCTGGAAGTCTGCTAAGGTATTGATTTGTGTAGACATTAGCCTCTTAACGTAAAATAAAGCTAAAAATATACTGTTAAAACTAAAGAAATGTGAGCTGTATACCTTAATTTTTTACAGTTATCTTCACACATTATCTGCTTCCTTCGTAATAGCCATATTTCTAATCACAACAAAAATTAACAATACCTAAAACCAAATTATGTCCAAATAGGTAATGATGGCAAAAGTGGATGTATTCTTGGAATTGCTCATCCATTACGATAAAGAAAATATCCATCCCGATGTTATCAAAGCCATACAGCCCTATCTAAAAGACACTGAATTTGAACCCGGTAAGAGTGATAATATTTATTAGACAGTTAATAATGCTTCAACTAAAGTAAATGAATGTTAGATATAAAACAGACTCTTCGTTTAATAATATTATTAATTTCTGCAGAGTTTGTCCGATCAAAATCTGCAGCCGCAGCGGGTCTATGTGCGTGGGTCATCAACATCATCAAATTTTACGAAGTATTCTGTGATGTCGAACCAAAGAGGAAAGCTTTGGCGGCTGCTAATGCAGAATTAGCCGCAGCCACTGAGAAACTTAAGTCCATAAAGTCTAAAGTTGCGGTAAGATAAGATTGGTTATACCCTTAACACTATATTAAATTCATTGCATAATTAATATACGTAATGGACTTTGAAGAAAAAGAAAAATCGTTTTGATATTTTAAAATGGAAATTAGATCTAGTGATTTAACATTTAGCAAATTTTTTCTACAGTCCTTAGAAGAGCAGCTAGCGACGTTAACTTCAGAATTTGAAAAGGCTACATCAGAGAAGCTAAAATGTCAGCAAGAAGCAGATGCTACGAACAGGACCATACAACTCGCCAATAGACTCGTCAATGGTCTCGCTAGTGAAAACGTTAGATGGGCTGAAGCTGTTTCAAGGTAATCCTACTAATCCTACTATAATATTATAAACGCGGAAGTTTGTTAGTATGGATGTATGGATGTTTGTTACTCTTTCACGCAAAAACTACGAAACGGATTTCGATGAAATTTGGCACACGGGCAAGACCATGTCCTGGATTAACACTTAGGCTATTTTTTATCCCGGGGAAATATAAAGCGGGACTTTTATCCCGGGAAAACTCATTCACGCGGGCGGAGCCGCGGGAAAAAGCTCGTATATTATATATAGTTGAGAGTAAATTATTTATGCCCTGGAAATAAGACGTAGACAATTGGAAGTAATTATTTATTTAATGAAAAAAAAAACAACGCAATGCAATTTTAATAGGTTACAAAAAAAAAAGATTAATGATAATTATAGTAGTATGTATTTTTTCCTACTGTTTGTTCAAAACTTCCCAAAGTTTTCTATGTCATTAAAAATTGTTTTAGAATACTATCAGTTGCCTTTATTGTATTTTTTTTACGAATTAGTAAATACTTTCTAGCTTGATGCAGCAAAGTACGACGTTGCCAGGAGATGTTCTTTTAGTCTGTGCTTTTATTTCTTACGTCGGCTGTTTTACAAAGCAATACAGACAAGATCTACTACATAAGAATTGGCTTGTGTTCATGAAGACTTTGGAGGTAAGTTGATTTTATAGCATCGGATTTGAATATTGTTTACTTATAATATTATGTTTGAAAGCGATACTACCTACTGGTTGTCTTTTTCTGTTTTAGCCTCCAGTTCCAATAACTGAAGGTTTAGACCCACTGACGATGCTAACAGACGACACTGCGATAGCGATGTGGCAAAACGAAGGTCTTCCATCTGATCGAATGAGCACGGAGAATGCTACTATACTATCCAATTCAGATCGATGGCCACTTATGATAGATCCTCAGGTATGCTAAAGAAGTTTCGTGGCACTTAGGTCTAAAATTTAAATGAATTGAGCCAAAATATCTAGACACACTACTAGCATAGCTTATGTTTTGTAAAATAAAATAATATTGATTATACTATAGGCAAATGTAATCGAATCAACTATATTTTATTTACATATTTGTTTGTTACATATTATTATCCTAAAAACGCTCTTTGCTGATTCAATTACAGTTGCAAGGAGTAAAGTGGATTAAACAAAAGTACGGAGAACTGCTTCGGGTGATAAGATTAGGACAGAAAGGATATTTGGATACTATAGAAAAAGCAATCATAAAGGGAGAGACAGTGCTGTTGGAGAACATTGGTGAAACGGTAGATCCTGTTCTTGATCCATTATTAGGAAGGAACTTGATAAAGAAGGGAAGGTAATGTAGCATCTGAAGCATTATTTTCATGAGCTTAATAGTCTACCCAATTCATTTTGTTTTAACTCTCTTTAATTAAAGCACGGCACATTAATAACTTGCTTGCGTCTTCCACATTCTTTTAGAAACGAAATCTTGACTAAATTAAATAATCATTATACTGGTCATCCTTACTAGGGCAATCAAAATAGGCGACAAAGAAATAGAGTACAGTCCAAAATTCAGACTTATTCTACACACGAAGTTAGCAAATCCACACTACAAACCCGAGATGCAGGCACAGACTACATTAGTCAATTTCACTGTAACGAGAGATGGGCTTGAAGACCAACTCTTAGCCGAAGTAGTTAAAGCTGAAAGACCTGATTTAGAGGAACTGAAAGCTGAACTGACTAAACAACAGAATCAGTTCAAAATTCAGCTAAAAGAACTAGAAGATGATCTACTTTCTCGTTTATCGTCCGCTGGTGAGAACATATTGGGTGATACGGCTTTGGTCGAAAATCTGGAGACTACTAAGAAAACTGCTGCTGATATTGAGAAAAAGGTAAGACTTTATATTTCGGCTATTTCTTGTGATAAAATAAAAACTAGAAATCCCTAGTTTAAAATTATTAGTAAGTAATGAAGGAAAACAAACTAACACACATCGACAGTTCAACCAGGGCACCTACATATGTTCCGTCCGTTGAGTTTTAAATTTAAATTTAAGTATATTATTTGTTTAATATTTTAGAACTTAGAGCTATAAGTATAAGGGTTGTCAATAAATCTGGTTTTATAGAAAATGAAAGCAACTTCATCGGTTTTTAGGTTGCTGAAGCAAAGGTGACGTCACATGAAATTGATCAAGCCCGTGAGTTCTACCGCCCGGCCTCTGCTAGAGCTTCTCTCTTGTACTTCATACTAAATGATTTGAACACGATCAACCCTATCTACCAATTTTCACTGAAGGTAACAGTTTATCTTTCAAATTATTTACTTTGAATGCGATGCATTCGTCGAAATGATAATTTCATTCAATAGCCGATTTGACCGATTTGCTGCAAACTTAACTATGTTATATGCTTTGTAACTTCCATTGATTACGTATGTTTAATGAGTTATTGTCATATTATGTGCGCCTTATTCGGAGTATTGAAAACTTACATTGTTTTTCATTATTAGGCCTTCAGCGTGGTGTTCCAAAAGGCTATATCCCGAGCAGAGCCCGCCGAGGAAGTTAGTCTGAGGATCAAGAACCTGATCGACTGCATCTCGTATTCCGTATTCCAGTACACCTCCAGAGGGTTGTTTGAGTGCGATAAACTTATATTCGCGTCGCAGATGACTTTCCAGGTTGATATTTATTTAAAAAAAACTTTTGAGAAAGTGTAATAATTGATTTATATATATATGCATATAAATATTTTATATATTTCTTGAGTTATATACTTGCAGCGCCTTGAATAATTTCGATGTATATTTCGTGCATTTTATATTTCCGAGTACTTATGTACTTCAAGCACCTTTATACTTTGTGCAACATTGTCCGTTTGCTTGTTTATTTGTAAGCGCAGTAAGCAAAAGCTACTCATTTGATTAGGAATCGGTTTACTGCAAAATATGATCCTATTAGTATTTATTTTCATAAAAATCAACCAACAGTTTTCTTTTTTAAAAAATTGTACTTGCCAAAGTGCAAAGAAATCTTCGTGATGGGACGAGTACTAATATTTATATTCTCTCAACAGGTTCTCCTAATGAGTGAAGAGATATCACCAGCAGAACTAGATTTCTTCCTTAGATTCCCGATCAAGCCACACGTCACGAGTCCAGTAGATTTCCTATCTAACCAGAGTTGGGGTGGTATTTGTTCCCTGGCTGGTAAAGACGAATTTAGGAACCTCGATAGAGATATAGAAACGTCACCAAAGCGATGGAAGAAGATTGTTGAAATGGAATGTCCGGAAAAGGAGAAGTTTCCACAGGTTTGTGATGAAATGAAAAATTGCAAGAATTAGAACTGTACGTTAATATTTGTATGGTACAATAATAAATTATTTATATTTAATAGGGGTTTAGGGGCTCGAAATTATTTCATGGTTTGGATGAGTGTATTATGCTATTAACTTCTGGAGCTTGTCGCAACATTTGAATCAACACTTTAGCATTTTAGGTTAAGCTGTTATTTACAAAGCTAAACGTAAAATAGGATGCCGAAAGTCGGTATTGAATTCAACATGGGTATTTTTTACAGGAATGGAAGAACAAAACGGCATTACAAAGATTGTGTATGCTAAGAGCGTTGCGACCTGACCGCATGACCTATGCAGTGGCGTGAGTATTGATAATATTATGTATATTACATAAGTTATCAAAGATTATTTAAAATTTGTTTTTACTGATTTTCTCAACTGCGTTGTCGTAACAATAGAATGAATTAAGAAATAAATGAAACCTGCAAAAGGAACCAATGTTAATGCCGCAATTTATTACCTAAAAAGGCTGTACTAAATATATAGACCTGTAATTTTGTGCTTCGTGGTAATTGTAAGTTGGTTAGAGATCATTTGATAAATTAGAATTGTTTTAAACATGGCAATACTTTAAATCGCGAACGCGCTGTCAACTTGTTACTTCGGTTAATTCAGCAACTGTTAGTTGCAGTAATGTAGTGTTTCTCTGCAACAAGTTGACAGACAGTTGACTCTGTGCGACGCTTTAAGATTATAAGCTTTAATATTATATGAAAGATAGAAACAAAATTAGACTACACATTTTACAGAGGATACATTGAAGAGAAAATGGGTTCAAAATACGTAGAGAACCGTACAGTAGAGTTCAGTAAATCATTTGAAGAAACAAGCCCAACCACTCCCATATTCTTCATACTGTCTCCTGGTGTGAACCCATTGAAAGATGTAGAGGCTTTGGGTAAGGTGATGGACTTCACAGCAGACAGGGGGAATTTCCACAATGTGTCCCTAGGTCAAGGTCAAGAGGTTGTGGCTGAGCAGGCGATTGATGAGGCGCTACAAAAAGGACATTGGGTGGTTTTGCAGGTACCTAAGGGTCTTATGGATAAGTGATGTACATTGTTTTAGTAAAAAATGTTGCGTTGTGACAAATATTTATTTAAATACAGTTT
Organism: Sphinx pinastri; assembly: GCA_947568825.1. NCBI lineage: Eukaryota > Metazoa > Arthropoda > Insecta > Lepidoptera > Sphingidae > Sphinx > Sphinx pinastri. The sequence goes on from OX387617.1 coordinate 4,658,067, forward strand.
AATATTAATAAAATATGTTTTTACAATCTGCTAGCAATAAACTATTTTATTTAATAGTACTTGTGGATACTTATTCTTAATTATGAATAATGGTATCCAGACTACCCACACACAAGCACATCATATTACCTGTACTATTCCAGAACATCCACTTAGTGAAGACCTGGCTGCCGAGCCTGGAGAAGAAGATGGAGACGTTTTCGAGCGGGTGCGACTCGTCGTTCCGTCTGTTCATGTCGGCCGAGCCCGCCGCCACGCCTGCAGCACACATCATCCCCCAGGGGATCCTCGAGTCCAGCATCAAGATCACCAACGAACCACCTACTGGCATGCAGGTTAAGTTTTTTAATTAAATATTTGGCTTGGTTGTTTTCGTGATAGGAGTGATCATTTTAAGCTGATAGGTTAGATTGTCAGTGCTTTGGTAATTTTTGTCAAATCAGTTTCGAATTCATTCTTAGAATAAACTGTTGAATAGCTTCCATTTTTATCCAAATGATTGGTTTACTGTCACTCGCAGAATATGTTTCATAGCTGATGACTAAGAAGACCAACTGAGTAATTTCAATTTCCAGTTCGAATACTTTGCTGTGAAGCTTTCTGGTTAGACTACTATGAATATGCCTACATTGCATTTAAAAAATAATGTGATTTAATTACACCGGCTATTAAATATCGGGATCTAGGTAAATTTGACTGGCTCGGTGGCGTAGTTGTATTAAGATATGACTGCAGCGCTGATGTGTTGGGTTCGATCCTTGGGTCGGGCAAAGTGATATTGGGTTTTCTACTCAGTATTAGTTCGGAGTCTGGATTTTGAGCCCTCTGCTTACCTCTTTTAGGATAAAAAGCGCGAGTGTGCGTGTGTGTGTGTGCGTGTACATTTTAATATTGATAATGAAAACTATATTGACTCACATTATTCTGTTGAAGGCCAATATACACAAAGCTCTAGACAATTTCAATCAAGAGACATTAGAGATGTGCGGCAAAGAAGCCGAGTTCAAAGCGATACTGTTCTCGCTGTGCTACTTCCACGCGGTGGTCGCTGAGAGAAGGAAGTTCGGGCCCCAGGGCTGGAATAAGATATATCCTTTTAATGTTGGTAAGCCACTTTACAAACTAATTTTGGTATACAATTGCGTAAAATGGGTCATTACAGCGGTAATTTATATTTAAAACTCCTTGCAAGAGGTGTTATTAACTATTATTTTATAGACCAAAAACTTACATACAAAGTTATTTATTGATAAAAAACAAACTTAAGTAAATCCACTAGTAAACAATGTCACATAGATTAACAAAATAACAAAACATTGACGCCAGTCTAGCGTTTTTGTATAGAATCGGTCACGTTTTAGCAATCAACGCTACCATAATTGCATCATTTGACAAAAAAATCATATATTATCGATAATGATTCATTTGTTACCAGGTGACCTCACGATAAGTGTTTTTGTGTTGTACAACTATTTGGAAGCCAATTCGAGGGTGCCCTGGGAGGATCTGAGGTACCTCTTCGGTGAGATCATGTATGGAGGTCACATTACTGATGATTGGGATCGGAGATTGTGCAATGCTTATCTTGAGGAGTTGATGCAGCCGGATCTTGTAAGTTTATTGTAGTGAAGAGACAAAACTAGTCTAGTATCATGTATGAATAGATGATTGTTCAATAATAAAAACGTCTAGATATGATACAAATAATAATAATGAAGTATTTCTATTAGAATTGTTAAAAAGTTGGAAAAGTTCACGAATTAGTCTATTAGATACCGTTAGAATGATTTGTTTGCACCTTATTGCTTAGTCTAGAATAGAGTAGAATAAAGTCAGGATTAGATAGCCTCTCGTCCGAAAAACATAAACATTTCGTCTTTAGTTTATCCCATTGCTTATCAGGTCGATGGTGAACTACAACTCGCTCCAGGATTCCCAACTCCTCCCAACACAGACTACAGTGGCTACCATCAATACATTGAAGAAGCGATGCCTCCTGAATCACCGTATCTTTATGGACTTCATCCTAACGCTGAAATAGGTTTCCTGACAACAACTTCAGAGAATCTTTTCAGGACTATATTTGAAATGCAACCGAGAGACGCACAGGCTTCTGGTGCTACTACTGTTACTAGAGAAGACAAGGTACTTTAGGATTGATATGTTCTTTGATGTAATAATGCTATTTTTTCATTTAATTCGATAGTCATTGAATGAGTATTTGCAACTACTATTGGGTAACTAAAAGCACGGATAATTAAAATTTCATGTGATAGTATAATTGAGTCTGTTATTCCTTGGATTATGTAAGAGAAAACTATAGATTTGTGTTATGAAGAAAACTGATTCGATTTTTGGTTAGGTAAAACAAATGCTAGACGAAATAATGGAGAAGCTTCCGGAAGAATTCAATATGGTAGAAATAATGGGGAAGGTGGAGGAAAGAACACCCTACGTGATAGTTGCGTTCCAGGAGTGCGAGAGAATGAACCACTTAACTGGAGAAATGAAACGATCGCTCAAAGAATTAGATTTGGGGTTGAAGGTAGGATTACGAAGTTAAAATTATAATGTAATGTATAGCTTGACCAGGAAAATGAAAAGCCTCGCCAAGTTGTGGTAAAAAAATTAACTACTTTCTAATATTGATAACGTTAATTTTAAAACGAAATAGCAAAAGTGGCACCCTCAAAGCAGGTTTTTTTATATTCAATGATATAGTGTATTAGTATTAATGTCAAGTACATAGTTCGGTAAACTATATCATGAAAATGATCTATGTGATTAGTTGTTGGATAAAAATGCAGATGTAATATAGATTTCAGATATTATATTAACTAATTTAACTTTTTATTATAGGGTGAACTCACAATTACTTCTGACATGGAGGATCTAGAAAATGCTTTGTTCTTGGATCAAGTAAGTCCAAATTGAACCCTTATATTGATATCGATTACTTGATAATTTCTATATTTACGAAATCAGATGAATTGAGGATTTTTATTATACTGTTAATATATATCCAGGTTCCAGCAATTTGGGCGAATAGGGCGTATCCTTCACTACTCGGTTTAGCTGCTTGGTTCGTGGATTTGCTTCTACGACTCAGAGAACTTGAAACTTGGGCTACTGATTTTGTTGTAAGTGACATCAAATATATTTGGTGTTCAAATTGTGTCTTACTTCTGTCTTTCTCAAGTTGTCGGATTATGAACGTTATGATGAGTACATTTCGCTTCTTTTTCATTTAATTTGTTGTAGTTACCAGCATCAGTATGGTTAGCTGGTTTCTTCAACCCTCAAAGCTTGTTGACAGCTATCATGCAAAGTACTGCGCGTAGATACGAACTACCTCTTGACAAGATGTGTCTCCAATGTGATGTTACTAAGAAGATGAAGGAAGATTTTACGTAAGTATTATATGAAGGTGATATCTGTTGAGTTAAAATTGCTGATAAAAATGTTCTTTTTTTTACTTGACGATCAAAGATGTCCGCTTTTTGTATGAGTGCTGGGCCTCAAAATCTAACAAGCCTCAAACTTTAGGGATATTAAAGTGGCAAAATATGGAACTTAAATCCATTAAAAAAATATTTTTAGACCCCTCCATTCCTAATCAACTTTTTTAAAAACGTTCATATTAAGTGTAGTTTTCAAGCCAAACAAACATAAATTACATAAATCTCAAAATCGGAGGTCTTTAAAATTAAACGATTTATTGCAAAAGGTTAGTTTTCAGGAGTTCTATCCAAATATATATAAATTGTCTTGTTTAGAATTTCAGGCCCGTTTTTGGACATGTCCTTTACAAAGCTAAACTAGTAAAGTGTGTCTCTGTAATTTATTCCAATTTCAGTCAAGGAAAATTGGAAATGAAATTAACCAAATTGTTATAAATTGGACTGACAGAATAATTTCCAATCCTTTTCATCTACGATTATTCTTAGTGACCGTTTTACAGAAATTACAGTTATTACTTAGCTGTATTTGCGATCTTATTAAAGAATACTAATTAAAGTATGCATACACAGCAGAAGTTTAAACAAACCAACTGATTAAACAAAACAGTTAATTAAACACTTTCGTATTTCGAAATCTTTGATTAATTATATACCTAGATAGACACTGAACGTTTCAAACGCGTCGAAAAAAATAGAGGCCAACTGTTGCCCGCTAAATGAGTTCGAGTGAATTATTTTTTGTTGTTTTTCATGGATATAATTATCTCTCCGTTTTAATAGAAACTATGTAATAACTGGTATCATTATGCGCGCACACAAGGATACGCAGAATGATGCAGCGATAGCGTATGGCACAGCTGTCACGCATACTAGCTGAAGAAAAGTTGGCCTGTTTGTTTTAGTTTCATTGTAGCGCGTCACTCTATCTAGGTATATAATTAATCAAAGTTCGAAATGTTAAATTTAATTTTCAAGTGGTGAAATTATTACAGCTTCAAACATTAAAAATGTTCCCTACTGGTCTCTATCAGTTTTAAAAATGTTTTAAAATGAGTACTTATTGTTGTTTAGTAATGTTGTATAACTGTCCGTTTCTTTACTATAAATAAATTTACATTTATACAAATAAGTTTGCATATGCCATTATAAACGATAATAACTATAGGATAATTGGGGAACTTGGTTATATAACTAATTACAGAAGTTTGTGAATTTGAATGTGTGACAATTGTAAAAATAAGCATGATGACTGGCTGATGCTGATAATATTGGCGTTTGTTTTTATGCATGAAGCAAGAGCTTCCAATCATTGTACAGAAAAGCAATACAGCATGAGTGTGCCTTTTAAATTTTACTCCAAAAATATCCTTTGATATAGCACTATAACAAATTGCGCTTCTTGCCTTGTAAATGCATTTTTAGGGATTGTTATGTGAAAATTATTCTCCATTCTATATGGCATCAAGGTCTTGCATTTTGAGACTCATTATTTAATGTCTCAGGATTACATCAGAGTTATGTAATTCAAAGTAGTTTTATGCTACTGCGTATAGGCAAGCAAAGCGTTACTTGTTCATGATGCTATCAAATACAGTTCTAATTATTATAGTAGTATTCGTGTCCTGGGCCTTTAATTATCTGGTTCTTAAAATATCTTTCAAAAAATATTATTTAATTTATAATTATGTAAAATGTGACAAGACCCGACAAAAGAAAGTATAGCACATAGAAAAGAAAACTACTATAAACCTATCTGCTGATCATACAAGTAAATAAATAACAGTTCTGATGGTCAAACAGAAAATAAAAATAATTTTAGTGGGCTATAAAGCATAACATAATCACTACGTAGTCTACCTGATGCAGGAGTAGCTATTTTATAAATGAATTCTGCAGAGGTATTGAGGATATTTTGACTTATCCAAAGTCTACCGTCAGATAACATTGTTGTTAGACTTGATACTTAGTAGGTCTCTCATATGTAGGAGTCCGTCTGGGTGGTTACCACCGCAATGTCTATTTCTACCGCCAAGCAGCAGCGTGCATACACTGTAGTGTTTCGGTTTGAAGGACATTGTAGCCAGTGTAACTACTGGACATAAGTGTCTCAGGATGACGAGCGCATTGGAATGCCACACAGTACTTTGTAACTCAAGTTGCTGGATGGTGTTGCTACTGTTTATGGGTGGTTGTATCGCTTACCATCAGGCGAACGGCATGCTCGTCATTCAATTGCAAAAAAAACTTGTAATGCAATTTTGAACGTGTAAATAAAGCTTTTATGCGGATTTTCGTAAGTCATGACAGCTTTGAGCTTTGTCTCTTGACAATTATTTTGGTAATAGGTACATAAATTAGATCTAGGTTCATAAGCGATGCATGCTGTTACTTTTTGTCTAATATATACAATTTTTATTTATTTCATCGCTTTTTTTTAAGAGTTCTATAATATTACAAAGGATATAGACCTTGCATAGGTATTAATTATATATTATTTCAGTAAATAATTATAGTTGCTGAGAATTTACGTTCTTATCATAAAATGTAATATATTTAGCTTATGTAATATATAGACAATGATGTGTTTTTTACCAATGATCGTAGCAATAAATACTCTACTAGCTTTACAAAGATTACTACACAGAATTTTATACAACATATTACATGTAACTTCAAAATCCGCGATGAAAAAGAACTTAAAATACATAAAATAAAGCGAAGGCATGCAATCGCTTAGCTTCTCCCAAATGTACAATACGCCTAGTTTAGTCTGTGAATACCACTTAGTTACCCGCACTGCATGCTGACCAGGCTAATGATGCTCGTCCTACAGGATAGCTGATTCCAGGTCCGCGCCTCGAGACGGCGCCTATGTACATGGCTTGTTAATGGAGGGCGCCAGATGGGACGTCCAGGCTGGAATTATAATGGATTCCAGGCTTAAAGATCTCTTCCCGCCGATGCCTGTCATAAATGTCAGGGTAGGTTACCTAGCGGATGCGATAGTTTCTAAATATGCTTAGATGGTGCATAAGCCCGATTTAACCAACTGTGAATCAGGAAATTTCACAATCGACGTTTATTTATGCCTCTATATTGTTTTGCGTAGGCAGTATCATTTTTGATATTTGAGCATTATTGGATAGGTCCCTTAAGGACATTTTAGCTTAATGCCACGTACCGATTAGTAAGTCTGTTGTATAAAAAAATCTTATTCTCAACATTGTTATAACTACTTTTACTGCGAATCCAGAGGAATCTTGTCTAAGCCCATTGGGAAATTCTATTTCTAGGCCATCACTCAAGACAAGCAAGACCTGCGCAACATGTACGAGTGTCCAGTGTACAAGACTAGGACCAGAGGCCCGACGTACGTCTGGACTTTCAATTTGAAGACCAAGGACAAGCCTGCCAAGTGGATTTTAGCGGGAGTTGCGTTGTTGTTACAGGTTTAAATATTAACATTTGTCGGTTATTGTTGATTGATTTGTTTTAGCCATATAGTTTTTATTAACGTTTGTAGTTTTTTGAGCAAATAATTATTATTATTTTTGAAATCTATTTTATACGCAGCATTGTAAGTTTATTAACTTCTTTATAAATTTTAAGTTGACAAAAATATTAAATAATTATATTGTACATTTCTTTCTTTATTCCATTATCCATCCTATTTAAATAATTTTCAATACACCTATTTACAATTTTCTGTAAAATGTCACGGACAACTCTTTGTTTCTTTAGCTATTATGTCCTTTGAAATCGACAAAGCATCAAGAAGGCCAGAATGAATTATGAACAATAGATAAACTGTGTAGGCTGACTCATGGATGACACATAGAATTTTGTTTGCTGTCGCCTCTGGGTGTTTTTAATGAGTGAGGTGAAGACGACCTTGTGACCTATGACTGGATTTTCAAAAGATTAAGCCACACTAATACAACTTTCCCTTGCAATTATGTATTCACTGAAATTCTTAGCCATTAGTCAACTGGCGTACTTGTACTGTGACTTGCGTTCGATTCTCAGGCTAGGCAATAAAACTTCAATTTTCTCTAAAGCACGTGAGTGGCCTGGGATTAGAATTTGTGCTCGTAATGCTGACAGGTTTGCCGCTGTTACAGTAAATAAACTCGGCGAAATATGGGTGCATTAGCTAGGTTTCTGCTTAATCTTTTGGGGATTAAGACTATTTTTTACCTAAAAATACATGGAAATATCATTGAAAAATGTATTTTAATACCATTATAACAAGGATAAGGAGAGCATAAGGAATAGGATTGCAGCAAGCTACAAGCAAAATTCTTTCAGGTCGATATTTTGGAATATAGTGGTATCACTCATGTGACGAAGTGAGAATTCTCCATCAGAATTTCGAGAGTAGGTGAAGTCTGCCAACCCGCACTAGGCCAGCGTGGTGGATTAAGGCCTAACCCCTCTCAATAGTAGAGGAGGCCCGTGCTCAACAGTGGGCAGTATATAATACAGGGCTGGTATGGATATGGTATGGTATGTGACGATGATTAATCATTGTGGCATTCGTCATTGGTCATTGTTATAATCTTACCACGGACAAGTAATACAAGACTATAATAAAAATTTTAATATTTATTTAATTTAGTATAAAATTGTTTAGTAATTTTGATAAAATATTTTCTGGCGTAGTCATTCAATTGATCAGGTATAGTTAATTAAAAGTATTGGCGGAATGATTTGATGATATTATGTTGCTATAATAGGCAATATTTTTTTGTTAATTTACGTTCATGAGTCATATTTAAAACGTCATAATGGTTGAAAATTATTATTAATTATAATTTGATCTTCAATAATTATGAATAATCAGAGCTATCTATACTAATATTATAAAGAGGAAAGATTTGACTGTTTGTATGTTTGCAATGAATAGGCTCCGAAACTACTGGACCGATTTGAAAAATTCTTTCACCAATATAAATCTACATTATCAGCGAGTAACATAGGCTACTTTTTATCCCGGGGAAATATAAAGCGGGACTTTTATCCCGGAAAAACTTATTCACGCGGTCGAAGTCTAGTAATAAATAAAGGTAACTAAATATTACATATCATTTATGATAACAAGTTACCAAGTTCAAATGAATACGAAAGATATCTAAGAAGGTAAAATACTAAATAATAACAATAACATATTACTAATATTATAAATTGTTAAAGATATTATAAATCTTAAAAAAATACCACTTTTACACGAAATCTCGCGCCAACCTTTTAAGTACAATCACCCAACGTGGAGCTAGTACACTTTCTCAACATAAAACGCCCATTTTTCATATTTTACCAAGTAGATGCGATCATTTCGTAGATTTACAAAGGAAACAGCAGATATCTCTTATTGTCTAATTTAGTTGTAATTTGCAATCATAATGTGGTCGAGCATACACTTTTTCGACTGTACAGTCAACCACATAAGTAACTGAACAAATTCAAAATTTCAAATTGCGTTTAACCTTTTGCGTCAGTATCAACAATTGTTTTTTCTTCATTAAAATAAACTTCAAATGGTTAACTTTATTTTAGATAAAGAAAAAATAATATTTCGACTGGAGTGAACGTGCAGAAGCGTTTTGAAGTTTTTAATTTGTTCAGCTACTTTTGTGGCTGGCTGTACATAAATCAAAACATAAAAAAAAATATATTATTTTCAATTGAAATCCCGTGTTTAACATAAATACTACATTACAAACGATTACACGCATAAAATAGTATGTTACAAGATAAATATATTCTACTACTAATTTAACTATTTGTAAGGCCATTTCGTATTTTTCGTCGTGGAGGTCCCATGTACAGTACTTGTATTTGCATGTGCAGTGGCTTGTTTTGTTAGAAACGCGCGTGGGAAGAGGCTTAATTGAGACAAAAATAGCCTTTAATTTGATCAAACTCATTAGATAGTGATTGTAAGTAGTTATTACATAAGCCTGCGGATTTTTCAGTAAGTTTTTCCTATGAAAATTATATAATCTATATTGGCATACAAATTAAAATTTTGCGGTGACTTTCATCAGCGCATTGAGGGATGTTCTCTGGTCCTTTGATAACGAAATGAATGTAATATTTTTATGATTTTAAAATTTATCAATAAAACAAGATATAATATGCACTAGCTTTTGTTCGCGGTTCTGCCCGCATTAAAAAAAAATTCTTGGATTAAAATCCTGCTCTATATTTTCCAAGTATAAAAAGTAGCCTATGTCCATCCCAGAATCTCGAAACTATATCCATTGCAAATTTTATGTAGAGATTACTATCTACAAATAAACTCACAATACCTCTTTATACTAAATTAGTATAGATGAGTTGTTATCACGAACAAAAACTAACTTAGCCAAAAAACTATGGTTGGGTTAGCAAGTAGATCCTCTTTAAAAATGTATTAGGTATACAGTTTATAACGTGACCATCGTATTTAATAGATTTATATCCTTGTTTTTAATACTCTAAACTAGTAATTTATGTTTCTATAATTTGTTCAACATTTGATTATAATTTTTTACATCAATTAATTATAAGTCGAAGTCTAATTATGATGGAAATTTGTTTTTATGATAGAGCTATATATTTTCACGCCATATCCGTCTTTGTATTAATGGCAAAGTTATAAATCATGTATGGAGTACGTGATAAAGCCCAAATAATATTTATTGTGTGAACCATGGTGAAAGACGTTAGAATTGGATATTTTGCCACTTTGTCGTTTGTTCACAGATCTTGCTTTACGTTGGAAAGCTATAGGTAATATTATTTAAGCTTAACATAAAGTTGCATTCGTCATAAGCTCTCGTGAATGGGCCCACACATCACCGCACAATTAAATGAACGCTCGTGTCAAGGTTGGCGACGAGTTTCTATTTGCAAGTGTTTAATTATGAGACAAGTGAACAAAATTAACAACGAGACGATGAAAATAATTATTTAACAAGACGAAAATTACAAGAGGGCCGGCAGCGACTGGATGCATAAAGCAGCAGACTGGGCTCTGTGGCGTACCTTGGGAGAGGCGTATGTCCAGCAGTGAACTGCAATGGGCTGATGATGATGATGATGGTGATGAAGACGAAAATTATCCAATGCTAATAAGGTATGAATTGGGTAGTTGACTACTTTTTTTAAAATCCATTTATCAAAAATGTATGTCATCTACAATCTAACGGATTTTCCTTTTCAAAATCGTTGCAATAATAACTAAGTTATAAAGCTTTGAAATTTGGTGGTAGGATTAGCTGCCAAATATGAGAACTATTAAACTTCATAATACCGGCCATAACACTGCGTGCATGAGAAAAGGATAGCACGATAATCCCACCACGCCCCCACTTTTGCTCACAAGAATATTTTATATATGAATAACTGATTTATTTTTCATCCAATGTTGATGCTAATTTAACAGAAGAATAAATTTTGTGTATTATTTTCTGTTACATATAAAATAATGTACAGTCAGCAGCATAAGTAGCTGAACAAAATCAAAATTTCAAGTCGCTTATATACGTGTTAAGTAAAACTGAAATATTTTTTTCATCTTTTGAAGTATAGTAAATCTCTTTTATTTTATTTTAGTGAAGAGAAAAAAAGATTTGTATGAACACAAAAGTATGCAGGCAAGTTGAAATTTTGAATTTGTTCAGCTACTTATGCTGCTGACTGTACAAAATCAACTATAGGACTATAGGACTACTACCCTATTACGTGAATTTTGCATTTCTATCCTGCAGGAGTAACGAAAGTAGAATGATATGTTTGAAGATAAATTATTTTCGCTAAAAACTGCTATAAAAGAGACAGAAATTAGCAGCACTGTTACTAATTGGGAAATTGTAGAGGCATTTGTATACGATTGCCGGAATATTCCTATTCTCGTAGATTAACATTACGCTCAGTCCAAAACGATAACAAGCACATTGCGATCATCAGTGTGCTAGTGTTTAATCTCATATTTTTTTTATTGTCTCCGAAGGCAAACGAGCTAGCAGCCAACCTGATTTTGAGTGGTTACTGTCGCTCATGGACGTCGGCAATGCCATGGGCACAGCCAAGCCGCTGCCTACAGTAAAAAATATATTTCTAAACCTCGTTTGAGGACATGTTAAAATTGAAGGACATTTCATTTACAACGAGGAAACATCGTCGGAGGAAATTCAATACGTCATTACACGTCAAGTCCACTGCGGAACATAGGCCTCCTCTAAAGATTTTCAGACGACATTTTCTAAAGCAGCCTCCATCCAAAATAAATAAAATACGTGTAAGGACAAAAATAAATACATAGAAAGGTTGACAATAGTCGAGGCTATCTATACTGTTATAAAGAGGAAAGATTTGTATGTAAGTATGTTTGTAACGAATAAACTCAAAAACTACTGAACGGATTTCGATGAAATTTGGCACACGGGTAGATCATGTCCTGGATTAACACATAGGTTACTTTTTATCCCGGAAAATCATTTCGAAGCCGCGAGCAGAAGTCTAGTAATTTATAAATTGAAGCAGTCGGCATTACTACTTTCAAAAAAGGTATAAACCGATTTAGGATTTTATTGATCGCTTTCTTTTAAATTTGACAGAATTAATCTAAAAGATCAATATCGTTGTATAATTAAACAGGGTTAATCATAACTAGAAATTCATTTCAAAATCAATCTAAATTTTATTAAATCTGATACATTTAAATAGCTAATCATGTGAACGAGGAAGATATATCTGACCCGAATGTTAATGTGCTATTAAATTTACAATGTTTGCATTAGTTAAATTTTGCAGACGTTCAACGTTTGAGTTAATTGATTCATTAACTATAGGAACATTATGTTTTGTAATATAATAACTTTTTTTTAATTACAATCAAACGAACATAAATATTATGCCGTTCAATATACACAGATTTTTTAACAGGGTATTGATGGGAATTCTCATGTAAGACATCTACATGGGTAAGAGTAATACCTAAAATTCTTGGTAGACTTCCTCTCTACTTGTCGAACCTTTTATACGACTTTTTACTATTTTACTTGGGTATTTATAAATTCTGGATTTCATGAGACTTGAGAACGTTCGAGTCCTTTTCTGTCTCAAATAATAGATGGCGCTGCTACTATTCTACGACAAAAAAACGAATTAAAAATACGTTCCATACAGGACAAAGCTCATGTTCTTTTTTCTTAGAACGCGTAACTAAATATTTTATTGATGGCTATCTAGAAAAAAAAGGCGGACGTTTTATTAAAATTGCGGCATGTCTAGGTCGTGACATTGCGAAGGTCAAGACTGCTTCTTTTTGTGGCCGGCTGGTGTAATATTTTGTTTCTTTTTACATCCTTCAGGTAAAGAACCCAATTTTTGAACTAGTTTGGAATTTCCGAGGCAATTAAGAGAAGGGTTTTATGGTATGATTATGCGAGAATTTGGTATTTTGGCAAAATGTGTATTATAACAGAGGTTGCAAATTTTAGATGAGTACTGGGATAGTTTGACCGAGACGTGCGTTCGTGTTTTTTTAGGTTAGGGTTTTATGGGAATTAAAGACCATCCTTACTACCATTATAATAGGGAGCGTGCACGAACTATAGGGGGTAGCACAAAATCGACACAAGAGCCACAGGTGGATAAAAAACGAAACTTGAACTAGCACAATAATTTGTTGTTATATTCTTTTAATATGACAAAAATGAGAAAATATGTTATCCGGCCGAATGTTATTTTCACCCAGCGTGTCCAGAATATGCTTTTTGTTAGATGGGAGCTAGTTATTTAAGCAAAATTAGGAGGTTATGTTCCCTTAATTACAGATTTTTTTGTATTGAATATTACCTTCAAAACATATTTATTTTTATAATTTACGTAACGAAACATTTCTAAATGCTTTTGGAACTCATAATTATGTATCTTTTATACAGATTTTATTATTTTTGTCGATTTTCACGTAAACATGGAGTGTAAGTACTTAGGTACTATTCTTTGGAACATTATATAATTTCATACCATTTGATTTGTTTATTTTTATGTTTTGGAGCATCGAGATACACAGCAATACATTATCATCAAATTAAATGTTATTTTTCATCCTTTTAATGAATATTGTACGTCAATGGCAAATATCGATGGGCTGAAAATGAGTCGTCAAATGCCAGTGCCAAGTATCGATTGCGCCACTAGATGGCAATGCTTACGACGTGCACGTTCCCTATAGGATACGTTTTTATCTAATGTGGATTCCCTATGAGTGTGGTCGATGAGTGTTAATATTTGTTAATAATATATATGTTTTGCTACCGCTTGTTTTTTTATTTCTGCAGATATAATAAACAGAGTGTGTATATTTGAGTGATGTATTGTTTCCAAGCAGTTATGCAGTCAGCGCATAGGTACCTACTATTTATTAAGTAAACGCACACTACATTCATTTTAAATCTAATTTGGCGGTCGCATATACAGGGTCATTTTGACATTGCGTTACTAAATGAAACCTCATACTTATCTCGTTGAAAATAGCGCTTTCCATCAAGTTATTTTAACCATAGACGTAAATAAAAAATTTATAAAATAAATGTCAATCAAAGAAGTCTACACGCCCTAATGCCACAACACTGCTCTAAGAGAATTCGTCGCAGCCGCAACATCACACTTTCAGTCAGAAATACACTTACGCACAGACCATATCCGCACTAAACTTCAAAATGATAAAAAAAATGGAAAACTACATCCGGGGCTTTTGGCGAAAATATTCGTTATTCATGGATGATATTGGGCAAGATATTAGCAGAGTTAAAGACGAATATGTGGTTTCATTTAGTCTTCTTCTTCTTCTTGTAGTGCCTCTCCAACTAGTGAAGGTTGGCAGTCAGCTCAGCATATCTTCTTGTCCTACTATCTTTTCATTTAGTAACGCTATGTAAAAATTACCCTGTATATCCTGAAAACAACTCAAAATCTTAACTTATATGAAAGACTAGCTATTGCGCGCGGCTCCGCCCGCATGGAAAAGTTTTTCCGGGATAAAAAGTAGCCTATAACACTCAGGAGTAATGTAACTTCCTATTAGTGAAAGAATTTTCAAAAGCGGTCCAGTAGTTCCTGAGATTAGCGCGTTCAAACAAACAAACTCTTCAGCTTTATATACTAGTATGGATAGAATATAGATAATAATATACATATAAATTAAAATTATAGTCTAAAAATAATCCTAGGCAATTTCTCCAGTTAAATCTAGCATTATTTAGGAACTCGAACACTCGGTTTGTAAACACGGCCGCATTAGCATAAAACATAGGTAAGTAGCAATGACTGTTGAGTCAGCGGCCCCTGTTATAATTACATACAATGATTATGTAACAAAATTATATATTGTCAAAACAATAAATAGCGCCCTCTGTTGATACTGTTATGAAAGTATGCTCTTGTAGCTGTCACTCCAAATAAATAGTTAGTTGATTGAAAACCAAAACTGTGTTTTAATAGGTTATGGGCCCAGTCCCGCTTTAATTATCAATTTATTCAGAATAATAGTCCGATTGAATTTAAAATGTCGACAAACTACCTAACTAACGTCCCGAAGTTGAAGGGCCGTGAAAACTATGACGACTGGTGTTTCGCGGCGGAAAACGTGCTCGTGTTGGAGGGAATGGCAGACGCCATCAAGCAGCCATTACCGGCGAAGGCTACTGAGGTTCAGATTGCAGAGGACTTGAAAGCTAAAGCAAAGCTAATATTGACAATCGATGCTTCACTTTACGTGCACATTAAACAAGCAGCTACAACTTTCAATTTGTGGAAAACGTTGAAGAACATGTTCGATGATTCAGGCTATTCACGAAAAATTAGTTTGCTGAGAAACCTTATAAATATACGGCTTGAAAACTGCGAATCCATGACTAGTTACGTCAGCCAGCTCATGGAAACGGCACAAAAATTGCAAGGAACTGGATTTGATATAAACGACCAGTGGATCGGGTCGCTTATGTTAGCAGGACTCCCAGATAAGTTTGGGCCAATGATAATGGCTATAGAACATTCGGGCATTAACATCAGTGCGGATGCAATCAAAACCAAACTGTTGGACATGAGTGCAGACTTTGAGGTTAAGTCTGAAGGTGCGCTTATCGCTAAGAATTTTTGCAAGCGTGGTAGCACTAGCGGTTATAAAACGTATCCGCATCAATGCGCAAATGAAACGAACGGGAATGGAACGCATTCGTCAACTCAGTCAGTCAAAAAAAATGGCGGAACACGAAAGAAAATAATTCGTTGTTATAAATGCAAGCAGATTGGGCATTTTAAAAATCAGTGTCCAAGCGCAGATAAACCAAAGACATATAACGCATTTAGCGCAGTTTTTCTAACCAAGCAGTTCAGTCAAACCGACTGGCACATAGACTCTGGCGCAAGCACTCATTTAGTTTCAAGTGTCAACATGTTGTCCAACATTTGTTATCAACCCAAAACTAAGGAGATTATTGTGGCAAATCAATCGACTGTTCAAGTTTTATGCTCAGGGGATCTACAGATTACAACACGTGTAGGTGATAAAGAGTTTGCTATAAATGTAAACAATGTTTTGTGTGTGCCTAACCTCACAACGAATTTATTATCAGTCAGTAGAATTATTGCAAACGGAAACAAAGTGATATTTAGTCAGTATGGATGTTTAATTTACAACTCACAGAACGAATGTATTGCGGAGGCTAACCTAAAAAATGGCGTATACAGATTAAACGTTGTGAAACCAGAGCAACTCTTAGCAGCAGCAGTCAAAACTTCAAGTAAGACATGGCATAGACGATTAGGCCATATTAATGCAAATGACTTGAATAAATTGAAGAATGGGGCAGTTGAGGGCATAAGCTTCGATGAAAAATGTGACACCAGTAAGGCTAGCTGCACAGTATGTTGTGAAGGCAAGTTAACAAGGCTTCCATTTCCTCATAGTGCAAGCAGAAGTCAGGAGGTCCTAGAACTGGTCCATACCGATTTATGTGGGCCAATGGAAAATATGTCACTAGGAAAAGCTAGATATTACTTATTATTTGTCGATGACTTCAGCAAGATGTGCTTTGTATATTTTCTGCAGTTCAAGAACGAAACTTTTAAATATTTTAAACAATTTAAAGAGCTTGTTGAGAATCAGCAGTCTAAGAAGATCAAAACGTTAAGATCAGACAATGGAGGAGAGTTTTGTTCAGCAGAAATGGTCAACTATTTGAAGCAATGCGGTATAGTCCATCAGAAAACAAATTCTTTTACACCGGAACAAAATGGGCTAAGTGAGAGAAACAACAGATCAATTGTTGAGAAAGCTCGTTGTCTTCTTTTTGATGCCAAGCTTGAGAAGCAGTTTTGGGCAGAGGCCGTGAACACAGTGGTGTACATAAAAAACCGATCACCAGCGACAGGTATAGATCAGAATACTACACCTTTTGAAATATGGACAGGCAGAAAGCCAAATTTGGATCATTTACGAATTTTTGGCAGCCCAGTAATGGTTCATATTCCGAAAGAAAAGCGCAGAAAATGGGACAAGAAAGCGAAGAAAATGTACCTAGTTGGATATTCGGAGAATATCAAGGGCTATCGCTTATACAACCCTGCGTCATGTGATGTTATTGTAGCCAGAGATGTTGTGATTATGGAGAACACAGATGATAATTCAACAACAACAATCATGGTGGAAGAGAAGCAGCAACCTGTAGGCACACCCAAGGAGGAGGTTTCTGTCAGCAATTTGGATGGTGGAAATGAAAAAGATAAGTCTTATGTTCCTGATGAGTCATCAAGTGAGACAGATGACAGTTTTATCGATGCCTTGATGCCAGAAGACAAGAATCTCAGCTTGCAGCAGTGTGACAGCAATCTCACAGTGAAGCGTGTTAGACGCAAGCCTGACTATTATGGTGTGGCAAACATGAGTGTAGAAGAAATGTCAGGTGAACAGATTTCTCTCAGTGATGCGATAACAGGACCTGAAAAAGTGCAGTGGCAGTGTGCGATAAAGGAAGAGTTACAATCTTTCCATGAAAATCAAACATGGGAGTTAGTGGACAGACCAAAAGACGGTACGGTAGTGAAGAATAAGTGGGTATTTAAAAAGAAAATTAATAGTGAAGGTAAAGTGCGTTTTAGAGCTAGGCTTGTCGCTAAGGGCTTCACCCAAAAGAAAGGAATAGACTTTAATGAAACATTCTCTCCAGTTCTAAGATATTCAACTTTGAGACTATTAATGGCTTTAAGTGTTCAGTTAGGTTTAAGTATGAATCACCTTGATGTTCCTACTGCATTCCTGAACGGTTTTCTAGATGAAACAGTGTACATGGAAATACCAGAATGTTCAGAGTTTGATAATTGTAATAACAAGGTTCTAAAGTTGAAAAGAGCAATTTATGGACTCAAACAGTCAGCTAGAGCCTGGTACACTAGAGTTGAAGAATGTTTGTTAAATTTAAGATATAAAAAATCTAAATATGAGCCTTGCCTTTTTGTAAAATGTGATAACAATATCAAAATCTATATAGCTTTATTTGTAGATGATTTTTTTTGTTTCTACAACTGTCATAGTAGTTTTGAAGAACTAAAAAATGAACTAGTAACGAAATTTAGAGTAAAGGACTTGGGTCAGATCAAACAGTGTCTAGGTATTAATGTAAATGTTTATAAAGACTGTATTACTGTTGACCAAAGGCAATTTATTGAAACTACCTTAAGAAAATTCAATATGTCAGACTGTTCAAGCAAAGATACACCTATGGAAGTTAATTTGAAATTAGATAAAGATATAAATAATAATGTTGACAAAAATTATCCTTATCAGCAATTATTAGGAAGTTTAATGTATCTGTCAGTACTTACCAGGCCAGATATTTCTTATAGTATAAGTTTTTTAAGTCAGTACAACAATTGTTTTAATGAAACTCACTGGAAACATTTAAAACATGTGTTAAGATACTTAAAGAAAACTAAAAGTTATGGCTTAGTTTATAGGAAGACTTCATGTAAAATACATGGCTTCGTTGATGCTGATTGGGCATCTTGTTCTTTGGACAGAAGGTCGTACACTGGGTTTTGTTTTATAATGTCCGGGTCAGTAATTTCTTATGAATCTAAAAAACAAAGAACAGTAGCCCTGTCTAGTACAGAGGCGGAGTACATGGCCTTGTCCGAGTGCTGTAAGGAAGCAATCTATTTAAATAATGTGTTATCTGAGTTGATTTTGTCAAATGAAACTGTGCCAATGTGTTTGTATAGCGATAATCAAAGTTCACACAAATTAGCATTTAATCCATTGTATCATAAGCGTACCAAACACATTGACATAAGGCACCATTTTGTGAGAGAGTGTGTAGCAAATAAAAGTGTTAAAATTGAATATGTACCAACTACTGAAATGCCAGCAGACTTGTTAACTAAAAGTTTAAGTTCAAGCAAACATTACAGATTTTTAAATTTAATGGGTGTTTCTAAAATTTAAATTCATATTTATGGTATTTGCATTATTTTGTTAGGACAGGATGTTATAATTACATACAATGATTATGTAACAAAATTATATATTGTCAAAACAATAAATAGCGCCCTCTGTTGATACTGTTATGAAAGTATGCTCTTGTAGCTGTCACTCCAAATAAATAGTTAGTTGATTGAAAACCAAAACTGTGTTTTAATAGCCCCCACATAATTCTCTAAGTTTAGATTCATTATGTGTCGCTAATTAAATTAATTAGTTGCTACCAGTATTTAAGCTCGGGATATTACTGGGGAGGTTCGATTACTGTTTATTGTAACTTTGTTGAGGATAAAGATTACGTGTATGTGGATTTTGTGAAATTCAGAAAGGCATAAAATCTTGACGCTATTTCTCTTTAAAAAACGAATGACACTCAATAATGTATAGTGTATGTGTGTGTGTGTGTGACGGTGATACTTTATTGATTGATCGTTGATTAACTATTAAAATGTTCTTCGTTTTCTACCTCTGTTGTATTTCTATTGAAAAATGAGCAGTAACCAAGAGCCTGTTTACTATTTAAGCCCTACGTATTTTTTTATAATATTTAGGGCTGTTTTCATCGCTTGCTTATTAAAATATAATAAAATACTTTAATAATAAAAATAAAATACTTTGTTCATCACGTAGGCGAACATAGTTGCACTTATGATAAGCCAAGATACATTAAATTGAATATATTAATAATTATTATTAATACCAATGGTCACTTATATAACTACCGACATTTTTATTGGGAGTAAAATCAATGATGAGAAATAAACTTAAACAATAAAGCCAGCTTGGGCTGACAGGAAATTAACGATATTTGTCACTAAAATATATGGTATAAGCCGACCAAATAGAAAAGTCTCGCTGTAATCTTAGCTCTAAGTTAGGTTTTTGCTTGTTTATTTCGCTATTAAAGCCAGGTTTTTTATATCCGCGCCAAGAATGTCTATGACAGATGCACGCACCGTGAATGTTTGACCTCACGCCTTGTATGGATTTATTGCCTTTGCTCGCTTAAAAGGGATTTGAATTAGAGATTTAACACGTTAATGGTACTTGCGGTATTAGGCCCATTCTCTCCGAGAGACCTCTTGTATGAGAGAGTACACTTGACGAGGCTTTCCTTTTTTCTGCCCCCAAATTTTATTCTGAAAGTATTGTTCTGTCACAATTTGAAGAACGTTGTAGCCAGTCTCAGTGTGTAGTGTTACAGTGTATTTTGTAATAAAAAAAATGTGGATACCGTTAATATTGGCAGGCGTAGTACTAAACCGTAGGCCTACTGCATACGTGCATCGCCATTTGATTAATGATAAACCATAGCACAAATTACAGCTAAACTTTCTAATATCATGAAAATATTATACTATATCCCTAAATACAATATTAACATAAGTATGCTAGTAATGATTCATCAACATCATTATATTTACGGACAATGATACTGATCATGCATCTGTTGATACAAGAGGCTTGCGTGACCGCGCAAGCGTACAACGGACCAGCATGCAGTGAAAGTGATGACTGTTGTTCATATTTATGTGATAATTATCTCTTATAAATCTGCCTTATTAGATGAGATTTGAAATAAGTTGGTGAGTTTATTTGATGAGATTTGTGAGTGTGAATTGGCACTACGTAATATGCATGGTATTATGTATGGGAGTGGTATAGACTCCACAAACAAAGGCATCTGTTGGGTTTTGTATGGTGAGTGAGATTTCCGCTGTCTCTTTCTTCTCGCCTTACTCTTTTCCTTTCGTTAAGACCGTCAGCCGTATATGATTATGCTGGTATTGTGGAAGTTTAACCACTCACTCGGTTTCCCACATAAAAAAGTACTTATATACTCTTGATAATTTTACAAGAATGTATAAAGCTCTAGAACTCAGAATGTTATTGAGTAATCATTGTACTTTAATCATAAATCATCACAACAAATAAGAGATTGCATCAAATTACGCACAAACCTCGAAATTATTTAACGATATACAAACGAGGCTGTATTCACCATTGTCTGAATAGGACAAATAATAAGTACGTAGGATTATCGCATAGGCTTACATTAGCAAGCGTCGATCTCTATTTGAAATACCAGTTACAGCAAGGTTTACATTAGTAAGAAAACTTGCAAGATAAGCTTCACTGGTGGTAGGACTCTCATATGTAAGAGTCCGTCTGGGTGGGTACCACCCCAATGTCTATTTCTACCGCCAAGCAGCAGTGTGCATGCACTGTTGTGTTTCGGTTTGAAGGACATTGTAGCCAGTGTAACTACTGCATATAATGAGACTTAACATCTTATATCTCAGGATGACGAGCGCAGTGGAATGCCACACAGTACTTTGTAACTCAAGGTACTGGATGGTGTTGCTACTGTTTATGGGTGGTCGTATCGCTTACCATCAGGCGAACGGCATGCTCGTCTCATTCAATGCCATAAAAAAAAAATGCCGTGTAAACAGTCACGGCAAGCTGACTTCTTGTGCAATATATTTCTGCGAGAAGTTGCTAGTTTAAATACGGCCTTAAGCAATATTGACAATAACGCATCCTTTGATCTAGTGGTAGCTTGTATGGTTTGTGGGCTGAGATTTCCTGGGTTCGATTCCCAAATCATACAAGGCCGTAGTCAATTGTCATTAATGTACACATCGCAGTACATTAATGTCCAAAACTAGTTACAACGTACAGGATGTCAGTTTATAATATATTTTTTCCTTTGGCAAACCAGTTTTAGGTTCGATCGAGGCTAGAACGGCTTAGTTTTTGCTGGGAATATAAAAATACATGGAACGTTTAATTAACGATTCGGAACAGTGTGTGCAATGCGAGCCGAGCGTTTAAAGCTAATCAGGAGAGTGGTGTATTGCTGTATTATGAAAGTAGTTAGACCCTTAGAACTTTTTTTTATTGCATTGTATGACGAGACGAGAATGCCGTTCGCCTGATGGTAAGCGATACGACCACCTATAAACAGTAGCAACACCATCCAGCACCTTGACTTACAAAGTACTGTGTGGCATTCCACTGCGCTCGTCATCCTGACACATAAGATGTCAAGTCTCATTATGTCCAGTAGTTACACTGGCTACAATGTCCTTCAAACCGAAACACAACAGTGCATGCACACTGCTGCTTGGCGGTAGAAATAGTCATTACGGTGGTACCCACCCAGACTGACTTTTACCTATGAGCAGAGGCGTAACTATATCATCTGAGGCCCATGGCAAATTCATTGGATGGGGCCCCAGTAAAAATTGTCACGTTTACGGGCGTAGCTATAGCTTTCACATAGGACCCCCGTCCTAGGAAACCAAAATGTCACGTATACCCCCCCCGTCATCAAAATAATATGTTATATCTGAGCTCGCGGCCTTTCGGGTCGTGGCGGCCGGGGGATCCTTCGCGCTGGGGGCCCGTGGCACTTTGCCACCTCTGCCACCCTATAGTTACGCCTCTGCGTATGAGAGACCTACTACCAGTAAATAGATTAGTTGAAAACTGATATCGCACTTTCTTAATTTAAAAAATATCAAATGTAATAGTAAAGATTTTTACGAATCGTTTAACGAAATACACACACACCCAGGCCTTTTTATCCGCGAAGGGGTAGGCAGAGGCGCAACTAAGTGCACCTACTCTTCGCCATGCGTATTCAGTCCCATGATGTGATAGGGGGCGAGCCTACCGCCATATCGGGCACAAAATCCAGACTCCGGGCGGATACTGAATTCCAGAAAAATCCAATATCACTATGCCCGACCCGAGCATCGAACCCGGGACCTCAGGATTGCAGTCGTACCTTAATACAACTACGCCACCGAGGCTGTTAACGAAATAATATTTTTAAAGTTTTTGATAGTTTTCAGGATTGTTACTAACATTATAAAAGATTTGGATAGCACTCATCTACGCTTGTAATACTGTGACATGACTAATAGCATGCTAAATCTTTAAATTCCCTATAACTACGCAGCACAATTTTCTTGAAATTTAAGACAGATCGTAGCGCTTCTATGCTGCTCTTTTACAGCAAAAAAAAAAACAATTCTTGAATATCTCGTTGGATGTAAAATAATTTTAACAACATTTAAATAATATGGTTTAGTAAAATTTTGCGTAACTTGAGAGATTTAGCGATGAATTTTACAAATTAATGCAAATACCTGATGCAATATTGATGGATTAAAATAAAAATATGCATAAAATATATCAAATTAGCATTCATCAGGATTAGCCAATGCTTCCTAGTGTCTAGTTAATGATTTGACTAATTTAATTTGTGGAAATGAATAATATTATATTGTTGATTTACTTTTTACTAAAACGGAATGAACAGTAGTCATTATGTATGATTAGTTGAATGAGTTAGAAAGTAGAGAATGTTTACAAAATATTTATGAGGTCCTAACTTAATGCTATTAATGATAGCTCCTAAATTAGGTGTTGTGTGATTTATCGCACATTCTATTTTGTCTATATTTGTGGATATATGTTGTTCAAACATTATGATGGATGGTAACCACCAACTCTCTTGACTTACAGCCGTAAGTCAAGGCTCGGTCACCCAGGTACTTTATTCGCATACAGGTATTGTGGTGTGACATTTATTTTTGCTGAATCAAAAGGGATGTCCGACAAACATAATTGATGTGAATTTGCATACTGTTTTATAATGAATCAAAATCGTGAGTTGTTTGTAAATTGATAACATAGTGACAGTAATCTTACATTATACTTCTACACACGCTATCCAGTTATAAACACATCCGATATCCTCCCACCAGAATTATACGATAGATTGCTGATGTTAAAATAATTACTACAAAGCGGGTTTTAAATTCTGTGTTATTAATCAGAAAGCGTGCTAACAATTACTAGGCACCGGCCAAATGGGCTACGAAAGTCAGGAGGTCCGATTCCGTGGTGTTTATGGTTTTAGTAATTAAAGGTGGAAGAAAGTGTAGCTGGGGTTCAGACTTTATACTACCATATTTATATTTTTAGTGTTTTTTTAATATGATTTGCCAGGGACTAGTTTCTCTAAAGAGGGATAATGTTAAATAGCGTTATAATTACCAAGTTAAATCCTCGCAACAAGCTTCAAAAAGTGTGATGTGATGATCCAACATTAGACTGTGATAAAAGAAAAGTGGAAAGAGACATATTTTGCAGTATCAATGGGCCGAGCTCCAGTGTTGTGTTAATTGCTCACAAACCACCGAAAAACAGTGGATTTATTGCTGCGTTTCGTATGGTTCATGAGATTTCTGGAAATAATTTAATTTTAATGTTCGGTGATAGTTTCTCGTAAGTCCTGCGATCATTTCAACTATCAATTGACGTCAATTTATTGCTGCGTTTCGTAAGGCTCATGAGATTTCTGGAAATAATTTAATTTTAATGATCGGTGATAGTTTCTCGTAAGTCCTGCGATCATTTCAACTATCAATTGACGTCAATTTGTTTAGGTTTCTCTTTATAAATGTGTTAAGGCACTACTCAGTATTCAAAGATTGGGAGGCATATATTAAACAAAAAAATACGTGTGGCACTCGGAGACTGCCGCGGTAAAGCTATTGCATAGCATTTTTTATCACAAATTTTGATTGACTAAACACAAATTCGATCTTACGCTTACCACATAAAGTAGATTTTTAAACGCGAGCAACGCACGTTTAGTCTTGTTATTGACAAATGTCAGAAATGCAATGGTCATCACAACCAAAGTAGAATAAATCAAAATTTGAAAAAAGAATGTTACGTTCGATTCTTTTGTACTCGTGCCGTGCCAACGCCGGGGAAATAGCTTCTACGCAATGTATTTAAGGTTCATATTAGATTAGTAAGAAATGGTTTTAATGACTTTAATAAATAAAATAAATAAAAATATACTCGTTTCAAGAATTATAGCTTCTACGCATTGTATTTAAGGTTCATATTAGTAAGATAAAAAAGATGTCAGGTTATTTTCGTTACGGAATTTCTGGATTCGGTCTCCACGCTCAAGGCCCGCGATAGAAGCTATGCAATAGCTTAAAAATACAAATAAAAGGAAGTAATATGGTGATGCAAATCGTATTGCGTTGATACTGGAGGTTTATTAATTGTAATATCTATTCGCGTGTCTTGTTTTGACGGACGCAGCAAGGTTAATGATCCTTACTAATCGCGTAGGTACGTGAATTTTACTTGTTTTTGAGTAACAAGTTGCAGTAAAATTTAAATGTAAACGATGTTATGCATAAGTCCGACAAATATATTTGAATTTCCGAACTGAAATAACATTATATTGAATCGCATTTGGGGTTTTAGATTCACATAATAAAAAAGAAAACTTAGTAAAGTTTTAACAAGACCGTCTGGAAATCTTTAGGGGAGGCCTATGTTTAGCAGTGGACTTCATGTGGTTAACGATGATGATAATTTTAAGACCGGATTTTTTCAACTGCGGTTAGGCTAACCATCGGTGTTATTAAGCTGGACACGCTCGCAGCACCTCACGCGTCACGCCTCACGTCTCACGTCTCACGCCTCACGCCGCGCCGGCGAGCTCGCAGCTCTGCGAGCGCGTCCAGCTTAATAAGATCCGGAGAAAAAGATAACCACGGTTGAAGAAACGGGGCCTAAGTAATTTTGACACGTATGGTATTAAGTAGGCTGGCAATAATGGGAAACTACCGCTGATCCGGCGTGTATTGCTAATATGGCAATAGGTTCATCTCATCATAGTCACGTCGTGGGACGTGAACACCGTTGCTAAATACCAAAACGTATGTAGGTGCACTTTGCCTGCTTGATAATAGGGTAATAATTAGGTACAGTACCGACACAACACAAAGTGGATTATTTAACATATGGTTTGGTAAAATCATGTAATTTTATCGGAAAATGGACAAAAACAAGGACGGAAATTGTACGTGTAATTCAGTAGCTCTAACTTTTCGAAGTGATGACGTAAATGCATTAAACCTTCTAACTATAAAAACTGACACCACTATTCCACATTCTTTTCTCTACTTTCCCTTCGTCTTCTCCCTTCAAAGACCAAATTATGAACGTCAGAGGTTCGTTATTGACAAGGCCTCTTTACTAAATATATCAGCATATCTCAAAGAAATATGTAATAACCTTCCAAAAATAAAACTCGTTAATAAAAGTCTATAGCACAACTGAACTCGCGGGTGAAAACACGTCATATAATATATGCGTACATTTTTTGTGCAATTAAAATGTATAAGATTGATAGACAGTGAGTGTGGAGAAAGTTGTCGGCTTACTTGTTATACAATTACCAACCGTTTAATTATTGTAGAAGACACTTCAAATGCATTCTGTTTGAAAATAAAATCCTTATTATTTTAGTCGAATTAAGTTTTTATTTACAAAATAATAAGATCCATGAAGTAACTATTTTTATTAGTAGTGATAACCAATGGGCTTACCGGAAAGGTTTGGGCGCAGGCAGTTTTGATCCTGGCGATTGAATTCGGGAAACTTTATTTGTTAAAATTAGTAGTAAAGTAAGTGGAGTGTATGAGCATCTATTTTTTATAAACACTGACACTTCTAAGTCGTTTGTTGTGTCCCGGTCTGTGTGTTTCGTAGAAATTCTAAAACGTGATTTCTAAAGTTTGATGTTGTCGAGCCTATTTCAGTGCCATGTAAAGCTTTGTGATTCTAAGACCTAGTTATAAGACCTAGTTAATATGATTACTGTGAAAAATTACATAAGCCCTAGCTTTTCAGTTGTATACAAAATTTTTAAAGTTGCTTATTTTTTAAAACTCAGTAATTAGATTTGATACATTCTAAGCCAGGTCAATGACTTCTCTTTTTATAAAAAAGGTGCAGGCCGCTATATTTTGTGTTTTGCTACGGCTTATCCAAACCCATCAAAAAATTGCAAAAATGGAAGCTGGTCGTTTTTACCCAAATTCCGTGTCACCCACTTTTAACTCAGTGGGCGACGCAGGTGCGCACGCGCAAACCGCTGCACACACGACGCCGCCATCACGCGCCGCGCGCGTCTTTACCGACATTAGTCTATACCGCGACATTCGACCTTATATGTGTCCGTTTAGAGTTTATTATACCGTCGGTGTTGTGTCGCCAAATACGAAATAATTTTTATGTGATTTTTGATCGATTATTTTTTGTGGTGTGATCGACTCGAAGTGTTTGTGTGAAGGACTTAATTAAGGATATTTAATTTTTTAGGTAAGAAACAAAAAAAAACTATTATTGTAATATTAATAATGTTCAAAATTATGTTAATTATAATTATACCCAACTGTCATACAAATATAATTTTTTTCCAACATTTTTTTTTTATAAAGGAGATATGTATTTCCGTTGCAATAAAATATTATAAAAAGATAGCTTGAAATTATTTTCAAATTTAACATAGGACGTCTACGATAGAGATACGATACGATAAACATTATTTTATTTCTTAATAAATGTCCATAATTCATTTCCCGATTACTCTAGCCTACCTAATTATAGATTGATAAAAATATTTAATTTGCTTAAAAGTTTACTGGAACGGGTTTAAGAAGGCATGATCTACTTAATTGTAATTATGTAGACCCCACATTCTTGTAAACACCAATTCATATTGACCTTTCATTTTATTATTGAAAATTCTAGGGCCACAAGTCCTGGGCGGTCGCGAGTCCCCCGCCCCCCACTAATTACGGCTGTGGCCGGGGGACAAAAGCCTTAAGCACTGATTATATGAAATAACGTGAGACAAGCGATTGTCACAAATTCAATATAGGAATTAATAATGGGAAATAATACATAGTTTTGTATTGAAATGGTTTATGTGTAAAAACTTAGTTTCCATTAAAAAGAAATCGTAATGCACGGGAATTGAATTCAATTTTAAATTGACGAGATGAGCTAATTGCTCGCGTCATAGTAATCGTCACACCTGTCCATTGTTACAAAGCACGTAAAGGTACCAAGAACTTTGAGATTTGTAAAACTAGCTTTTAATCGCGGCGCCACCCGGGTGGGGCCGGTGCAATGTACCTACTTTTTCGGTCGCCTGTTTTATATCTTTGATCTGGGGGTTGCCCCTCTAGAGATTTAGGGCGGTATTAACAAATCAATCTAAAGATTGAGTAAAATTTCAAGTAGATATTTTAATGTATTGAAGTATTAAATAAACCAAGCTTAAGCTGTCATTTAAGATCTTGTTCTCAGCTGAGTAAGCGCTGTTACACAAACAAAACTTAGCTGTCAAAATCGTCACATGTTGTAACTTAAGATGTCATTTGAGCTGATAATATGGGTTTATCAAATAGCGACTATCTTAAGAGAGACTATCTAGTTGGGAATGGAACGGTCTGCCGAGACAATGTCCGCAGGTTCAAAACCCAAGGCACACACCTCTGACTTTTCGTAGTTACGTGTGTATTGTATATCAATTATCGTTCGCTTTAACGGCGAAGGTAAACATTGTGAGGAAAACTACATACTTAGGAATTCTCCATAAGAATTTCGAGGGTATGTGAAGTCTGCCAACCCGCACTAGGCCAACGTGGTGGACTAAGGCTTAACCCCTCTCAGTAAGCCCCCCGAGGCAATTCTTGTACTCTGGGTCTTCACACCCAATGCACGCCCATGCGCGGGGGGACATTAGTCGCGGGCCGAGGCACACAGTTCAGTGTGTATACCTCTTGGTTGTAAAACACATTGAGGCCTAAAAGGGCCCGCGAACATTTCCTGGCACCCTCTCTTTCCGCCCATCCCGGGAACCTTCCTCCCGTCCCCCACCTTTCCTTCCATATTCCTCTCCCACGTCCCCTCCAGGCCCCTGCAGTCGTCAAGCTGGGGGACTCCAGTATCCCATTCGCAGGCTTCCCCCGGTGTGGACTGCAGGATCGCCTATCCAAAAAAAAAACCCCTCTCAGTAGTAGAGGAGGCCCGTGCTCAGCAGTGGGCAGTATATTATACAGGGCTGATTGCATTGCATATCTTAAGAGGCTGACCTTAATTTGACAGCGTCTCAGCTGATATCGCACTTCAGAGCGATATTGAGCTGCATCTATTAATACGGCCTTTAGACTAGAGCAACTCATGTTAGTAATAAAGTGTTGCCCCGCCAGATTTGAACCCAGGACCTCCGCACCAAAATACGCCACCACTAAGCCAAGCAGTCGACATCGTTAATATTTATCTAAATATGATATTTGACCACAAGCGCAAGTTCAAACGCGGTATATTTGACTTAGCATATAGAAAGTGTTTTGATTAGGAAACTTGTTTGAAATTATTTTTCTTAACCCTTCGGAGATAGTTATTTGTAAGAGATATTTTAGTAAGTGCTGATTAATGATTCCTTATGTTTACGCGAATGTTAGACATTGAAATTAAACTATTACAACGGAAATTAACGCGGTTTTTTTATTAAATTTTTCTCCCGACGTTTCGAAGGCTTTGCAGCACTTCGTAGTCACGGGGCGGGCTGAGGTGTTGGTGGTCCGAAAAGTGACCACGAAGTGCTGCAAAGCCTTCGAAGCGTCGGGAGAAATATTAAATAAAAAAAAACGCGATAAATTCCGTTATAATAGTTTAATTTCAAAGTACTGAGTACATAATTTAATTTTACTTATGATTTTTTCTGGGTAAAGAGCGGTATGTTGTGGCCCGCAGTGCTAAATCAAAATTCGAATGGTGTTACTCAGTAGCACCAACCATTAAACAATTGTATGGTTATTTGTGACTCCTGAAGCTTACCAACAGGGCAGCAGTTTACTCGACGAGACTATCCCGCCCTCACACCCACCACTACATCTCCTGTAAGCCAGGATCGACAGTGGCATGCATTTTATGACACCGCGCTTGGCGAGTCTCTGGGCGCACTAATTAGTCTTAACCCGCAACGAAGTTAATCAAATAGAAGGATAGGGAGGACTTGGATAGCAATTTACTCATCATTCATTTGAACAAAAAATACGTATAACTGCATTTTATTTAATAACAGCTCTCCGAATCAAGGAAGTTAAATTGTTTCTTGAGCCGGGTAGCAACAATATTTATGTAACAAATGCTACATAATTACAATTGACAGTCGAGTACCGAATGTGCGATAATTTCGCATCGTTTATTACGAAAAGCCGCGATGAGAAAATTTGGCCTGGTGATAATATCTCACACTTGTTTAATTATTTTTGCTTTGATTAATGTTGTTCATATTTCAATGTTCGGGTGTGGATGAATTTCAACTCCCTTTTTTGAGAGCGATTTAAACGAGTGCAAAGTAATTATTGGTCTCGTGGTTAACTGTATTCTGAATGTTTGTTACAGTTAATCGGTAAGACAAATGAATAAAATAAGCCTAAAAGCTGTAATTATTTGTAACTTTAACTGTTTTATACAATATTAGACCCCATCTATCCTTAGAAAATATTTTTTCAGGAGTGAAATGAATGGTTAGTTCTTCTCCATTAGTATTTTCAGTCGCTTTCAAGGTTCCAGAACGAATCAATTACTAATAAATTTTACTTAATTTTCGACTTTTCCTCTATATGATATATTATATAGTGAAGTGTAGTGTGTGTCCTGTGTCATTATCTTCATCAGCAGACTGATCTATTGAAAAAAACCTGCATCTAGCGACATTTTTGCATCTTCTGTCTTTGTCTTACAGTTATCTTATTATGGGTGTAATATAATATACCATTTTTATAAAATAATTTACACCGTCATTCAAATTTATAGCAAAGGCCGCCAAAAGATACAGTTGTGATGGATTGTGACCTCGGCCAAGATCCGTTTGATGTCACGCCAAATCGATTATGTAGATTTTAATATATTTCTGTCGATATATGGTTTTTGAGGATTCTATTGTTCTCTAGGATGATAGCTAGTGGTTGTCCGCGGGTTTTGGATCGAAAATTTTCTCTCTTATTTCCTCTCCAATTCATTGCTACAGGTTTTTGGTATTAAATTTTACTTACTTCTCTCCCTCACCTGATTTATAAGTCGAACAATTTATAAGTCCGTAACCCACCTGACAGTTTGCCTTAATAAAAAAAAATGGAAACCCTACCTACTTTTTTATTTCAACATATTTAGGACACGATCTCTTCACCAATGCGTCATCAGATTATATTATAATTCCTCGTTCGGTGCATACGATTCATGCAAGTCAGCCAGTTAGTATTCTCATGCCTTCATTCAGTATTGGCATATTTATTTTATAATATAAAACTGATACAATAAATATCAATAAATCTTGATTGATCTGTCTTCTGTCCACGCGTTCCCAGACTATGTGGGTGGTAGAAACAGTAGCTGCATACAAAATTAAAATAATTTAAATGCATTATTAAAGCATATCAAAGGATAAATCTACGGACTGAAGTAAACAGGTATAAATAAATAATTTTAATACAGAAATACAATAGTGAGAGTTACTTGTCTTAGAGATTTGCCTGGTGTTAGATTTGGGTTTCGGGGTGGAATAGATAATATTTGTGGAACTTCAGGTCATGAAAGATCTAAAGTTTGTTCCAACATCCTTTTAGTATTTGTTAATCTCCATTTATTCTTCATACAAAAAAAACATAATATAGTTTGATATTTATTATAATTTGCATTTTTCTTTCTATTTTAGTTCTTCCCAATTTCCTTTGCTCTAAGATGCACAATATATTAATTTATCGTTAAGATACACAAATCTAAACTTTATATTTTTTATTATAGCCTTATAAAAACGACATACAAACATAACCGCTATATTTTTTGCTCGTTTAAGTTTTCCAGTTAATTTTAAAGGCTTCTAAATGCGTCGATGAGTCAATACAAAGCAATAAAGATTTCCTTATTTTTAAGGACATTTACATTTTTATAATACTTTTTGTTTCGTTTGGAAACTGTTATGTTGTATATATTGCAACATTTTGCTGGGTTTAGCTGGGTTATATGTTGCTTTTGGTATAAATTTCCAAATTTATTTATACTGTTGTATTTCGGCGTAGTTCACTGACTCGAATAAAGTCACATAATATCAATCTATGGTTTGTCTTCTCTACTCCT
This sequence comes from Sphinx pinastri, assembly GCA_947568825.1. Lineage (NCBI taxonomy): Eukaryota > Metazoa > Arthropoda > Insecta > Lepidoptera > Sphingidae > Sphinx > Sphinx pinastri. The sequence continues at coordinate 4,690,104 of OX387617.1, forward strand.
AAAAAGGTAAGCTTAAAATAATTTTCTCCGCTGGAGTGCCTTGGTGGCGTAGTTATATTATGTGTGCGGTACGACTATCACGCTAACGTCTCGGGTTTAAATACCGTGTTAGGCAAAAAGGTATTAGGTTTTTCTGCTCAGTATCAGCTCCGAGTCTAGAAATGTACCCGGTAAATGGGAATAGTCCTGCACCTTATTATGGGACCTAACATAGCTGGTGATGTGGATGTTTTACACCTCTGCCTACCCCACGAAAAGGAAAAAGGCGTGATGCTATTTATGTATGTATTTTCTCTTAGTATATGATTGAGGGACTTCTTCTTCTTCAGCCTTTAGAAATCCACTGCTGGGCATAGGCCTCTCCCAAAGATTTCCAGACCAACCTGTCAGAAGCGGCCTGCATCCAGCGGGTTCCTGAGGAGTGAGGGACTAAACAGGTGTAATCGTAATGCCTATCCATTGGTATACATAAGATGTATTTTAATGACATGTCGCCTATTAAGATGCTACACAGTACACGGCGAACGCATTGTTCTGACTTCCTAGAGTTTTTGCAGATTAAAGTAAAAGCGACATGGCTTTCTATGCATTTGTACCGCGTTAGTGTTGGAGGAAATAGGCTGGTTAAGCTGTGTTTCGCATCTTTACGGTTTGTTTGTTGAAAGCGATCATAATTTGTTGTGTGAGGAGCATTCACTTATAGTCTGGATGTTTCCACTTGAACCATATTTTGGGGGGATAGTGTCGGTCATAGAATATCTAGCGACGAAATCTTTTGTGTCGATCAAAATAACCAAAATAATTAAAACGAGTCATAGTTGGAACGAAAAATATTTCGATGTTTAATATACCATCTAGATTACTTTGTGGAAACTCTTATGATAATCAAAGATTAGTCTATACAAACTTGAAGCCTAATGTTTGTTATGGTTTTAATTTGACACGCTAAAAGCCATATGAGCTTGCCAAAAAAAAATGTGAAATTACAGACAAACCCTAAAAAAATCTAAATAAATATCACTCTTACCACACTATGTCAGTATATTGCCCTTGTTTCTATGTATGAGAACATATCACATAGTATCGCGTAATCGCCGCTTTGTAATCATATCGGTTTTTTTTCTTTTTTCGCGGGGAAAAAACGCGTTATTGCTACCACCACTGGGGGGTGTCTGCCCCCTAATTCTCTATGACAGAGTTATCTCATAACACGGCCGCGTCACGTTAACTTCGTGTAACCAATTTTCAAAGTGCTAAACGCGATGGGTTCCGTTACGCGCTTGTTACGAGCGGTCAAAATAAGGTGTGTCATAGAGAATACGGGGGCAGATCATCGCGCCGTGTACACGTAAGTCTTGCATTGTTGCATGTTTTAATAATTGCACGTGACCGATATATACTCATTCAATATATGGCTACTACATACAACATTTTTACTTAAACAGTGTCCAGAATTGTTAAAATTTTCGAACCTGTGACCCGGCTTCGGCGGTTAGTGTACTTGAGGTTACAATTATTCTTCTAGTATTGTTAAAACTCTTAAGATGGAGTTTCTAGAACAATCTGTGGCTGTGGAAGCTGTGGAACAGTTTGCCAGTGTACGGGTTCCCCCCTACAATTTAGGGTTCTTGAAGCGGAGCGCGAAGAAGCAATTATGAAGAGCGGCATAACTATAACTAACACATGACATAACATATAACTGTGCCGAACGACCAGGGATGTTTATCTCTTGCCGGTCGACATAATTTTGGGCTTCACTTCATTTACCACCAGGCGCAGTGAAGCCACTTTGTCGAGCCATCAAAAAAAAAACTGGTTGATAGACTTATCGAGCTAGCTTAACAGTATACGAAACGAAATGGAGCTTGACGTTAGACGATAACGAAAATCTTCTTGTCGTACACGACAAAATTATTTTCGTGAAGCATCTGTTCGGCGGTGGTGCAGCATGCATGTGTTATCCGTGTGGCAGCTGTGTATCGTGTGTTTTCCGACCGGAATATACATGTCTGGGTTTTTTTATGGTAAATTCTAAGTAATAGGCAAGACTATTCTTTTTAGATAATTGAAGTCTGAAATGCTTCTGCTTCATCGGCATCTTTGATTCATACAGCTGTCTTATTCCGTGGCCTAAAATGGAGTCTTCAATAAACAAAAATGTGTATATTTAGGTACTACAAATTAAACTTCATATAATTAGTAAATTGATATATCAATGCGAATGTAATTTTAATGGCGCATATCATTACGCGGCAATCATCGGTACCGTGCAGTAATGAATCAAATGGTATAAACCGTTCTAAAGTTACATAATTTGCGGTGCAAATAACGTAATGGAGATGTTCGGCTAGTTCATTAAGTCTTCAATTACTAACGTTGTCAATAGGTTAATCAATTTTGCAAGTTTTCAGCTTCTGGGTACTAAGGAAGTCAATCAACATTTTTCGGACTAAAAAGTGTTTCTTTCTAAAATATTTGGAATTTCAATAAATTTTGACGCCTTTTATCCCCGAAGGGGTAGGCATAGGCGGAAGTAGTTCACACAGCTGTATAGCTTATACATATTGTTAAGAAAAAAAATATAGGGCCAAAGGGCCCTATTAATTTTTCTGACAATAGCTAACGAAAATCGTTATTTAAAGCATAAATCTCACAACACAAATTGGCAGATCTCTAGTCGTAAACTTGAGTACACATTTGACCAACTGAGATCATTTGATGGCTTAACAAATTGTTCATCTGTTTGCGCACTCGAGATTGGTCGGTGTTAAGTAAATAAGACTTGAACGAGGTCGCCTATGATTTTCGAAATGTTGATTATCCGCGAATATTTCAAGGTCATCTTCAATGGTCGGTATTCAATACACGTGTATTTATTGATAAGTAGTATAGATACCCATTAACAAGTATACAGGAGATTATTCATCTCTATTTGTAATGAAAACACAAACAAATCCATTCTAAAATGATGATAAAAATGTATGACCTTAATTATATAATAATTGCATAATAATATTAAATTATTTTTGAAAGTAGAACGTAAGTTAAAATTGAATCTATCGATTTCGATAAAATCGTAAAGAAACATACTTATGATGCATACTAATCGAATACGAATTTTTAAATCGTTTCTTCAAGGAAAAAATAAAGACTAGAGAGCAAAATTTTTTACCTTAAGCCCACTATATAGTTTCAAATATACGTATACATACTCACAGTAATTAACACCTATTCCATCAATGTATTAATCAATTCATCAATGAACAACCATCAACAACAAATTGGCATAGACAAAGCCCGAATGCGGCCAATCGAAATCGAAAATTGAACGAAACAGTAATGAATGGAATGCCGTCGGACTGCAGATGTGATGTTGCACAACGATCATCGAAAGTGACTGAGACGCTTAACTGCGTACAGATAGCACACGATTTTTTTGTTAATTCTAGTATTAGCGAGTTATATAGGGCTGAATTTTCCATCAAATAAATTCATTTGACGAAAAATTATGCCCTCTTGTGAAATAGTTGAACCTAAAGCTATAAAACATAATTTTTCGAACAATAAGCGTTTATTTTTATTTGTTGAATTATTTCCAAATCATCGCAACTTTTGTAATTTCTGTCGATTTTATCTCAATCTAACAAAATTAATATTCTTTTAGCTAGAAGTCAGGATTCATTCTAAGATCGATATCAATTTGGGACCAATTAAGTATATCATTATTGTAAATCGAAATGCCATTTTGGAACCTATTATTTTTTGTTAAAATTAAACTGCCTCGGTGGCGTAGTTGTATTGCGGTACGACTGCAATGCTGAGGTCTCGGGTTCGATCCCCGGGTCGGGCAAAGTGATATTGGGTTTTTCTATTCAGTATCAGCACGGAGTCTGGAATTTGGGCCCGATATGGCGATAGGCTCGCCCCCTATCGCCTTAGGCGAAAAGTGGGTGCATTAGTTGCGCCTCTGCCTACCCCTTCGGGGATAAAAGGCGTGAGTATGCGTATGCGTTAAAATTAAAATGGAACTCCGGACCAGGGAGATGAAAATACTTCTATGGTGGTCCCCCGGCCCGACGCGACGACGCTTGGGTCAAAATATTACTAGGTACTTAAACGGCAAAGACTTTTATTTTTAATCCCCGACTGAAAAAAGAGGGGTGTTATAAGTTTATGGTGTGTATCTGTGTATCTGTATGTCTGTCCGTGGCATCCGTAGCTCTCAAACGAATGGACCAATTTTGACGCGGTTTTTTTGTTTGAAAGCTGATGTGATCGAGATGGTTCTTATTAGTAAGTTTAGTGTATAGGTACATAGATCCGTACTGATCGACTTAGTATCCGTATGTCACCTGGGTCCCTCATCGAAAATCAGCGCTACAGTATTTTTTTTGGGTCGGCGACCCTGCAGTCAACACCGGGGGAAACCTGCGAATGGGATACTGGAGTCCCCCGGCTTGACGACTGCAGGGGCCTGGGAAGGAAGTGGAATAGGATGATGGAAGGAAAGGTGGGTAATGGAGAAAGGTTCTCAGGATGGGTGGAAAGGAAAAGTGTGCCAGGAAATGTTCGCGGGCCCTTTTAGGCCTCAATGTGTTATACAACCAAGAGGTATACACACTGACTGTGTGCCTCGGCCCGCGACTAATGTTCCCCTGCGCATGGGCGTGCAATGGGTGTGAAGACCCAAAGCACAAGAATTGCCTCGGGGGGAGCGCTACAGTATTGGTTATACCGTACTGTAGTAAGGAGCTGAATGAGGGTTCCTATTGTTGGTACAATATTGTGGTGTATTTTACTTTTTTATGTTTAAATTTGTATATATTTTTTTTTGTTGTTCCATCAATAAAACATGTTTTCTTTCTTTCTTAGCTATAATTTATGAAGATCTGTACAGGCGTTTGAAGATTATCAGCTCATTTCCAACTTAAAAAGTCCGATTGATTATAAATTTAGTGTACCGTGACTTCGGCAATATTTTTAAACATGAGCTGATGCTGCAGCATCAAGTAGTCTGCGGGATACCCAACTCCTTAGCAACTTATAGCAGATATAGCGTGTTTGGCCTATAAGAATGGTCTCAATGAGTAGGTGTTAGATAGTCGATTATCAAGGCCACATGATGGAGAATAAAGTAATTTAAAAAGTTTGAAATAAAAATTAAATTAAATTTAAATAACCCCCGACACAAAAAAAATCTAAAAAACCGAACTCCGGACCAGGGAGATGAAAATACTTCTTTAGCGGTCCCTCGACGCGACGACGCTTGGGTCATAATATTACTAGGTACTTAAACGACAAAGACACTTTTATTATTTTAGTTTTTAGAGATTTTTTAAAAACTTTTTAAAGGCTTTTTGTATCGAGGGTTATTTTAATTTTAATTTATTTTTTATTTATTGTTCAGTAATTATCGATATATTACGAGCATTTAATTTATGTATAGCTATTAAAGTATTATAATATACAATAATTGTAGAAGTAATGCATGTCGCGAAAGCCATTCCATCATTCTTTGACTTCGAAGGCAACATGTTAGGTTTGGTTGGTTTCGTGTCTAGTAATTGAGGACATTTGGTTGTATTTAATGGAAACGGTAAATTTTACCGAAACGGTAGGCATTACGAATTTCGGGTGTTATACTTAATTGTTATGTCTGATTTTACGCTAGATGTTAACATGCTATTATTTTAAAGGTTTGTTTTATGGGGAGGCAGGGTTGGTACTAGCAGCATCTTCAGGAAATGTGATTCGATGAAAATTACCTTCTTGAACTGTAGCCTACAATACACACACATTCACTCACGCGGCGCAACTAATGCACTTACTTTTCGCCGTGCTTATTCCGTCCCATGATGTGATAGTGGGCGAGCCTATCGCCATATTGGGCACAAATTCCAGACTCTGGGCTGATACTGAATAGAAAAATCCAATATCACTTTGCCCGAGACGGGGATCATATCCGAGACCTCAGGATTGCAATCGTACCGTAATACAACTACGCCACCGAGGCAGTCCTAGCCTGCAATACTGTGTTGTCAATTTTGATCTGGTTTCTGTACATGAGTTTGAGAGTAAGTTCTAGCGATTTCAAACAAAAACACTGATTTTAAAAGCTAATAAATATCTTTAACTTATGATTTATAAAATAAAAAATCTTTGCTAATTCAGATTATAAAATGTCATGTTTTGTAGCAAAAGTCCAGATAAAGATACAGATATGTAAAGTTACGAAGACTATTTCAACCCAGAATATAATTTATAATTGTCGCAAACGTTTAATGGCTTTAGCTGAATATAGAGAGTTGAAAGCATAAATATCATTTTTGCTTACGGTGCGTGGAAAGTCCGACATAATAAATAAAGTCCATACATGAAACAACTCGTTGTGCATTACGCTTTTGCAATCCGTACGCAACGGTACGGTCATTTGCTAGATGACGTCGATTTATATGTCATATGCGGTCATATTAACTTTATTCATAGCGTTGAAAGTGAAATTGTTTTGTACAATATAAAGTTGATGAAAAATATCGAAATATGGTAGATGAAAGCTGATCGATCTGTGAAATGATAATGGATTAACTCAAGTAGCTTGTCCGTTCGTATATTGTTAGGTTTAATCGTAGACATACATATTTATGATTGAAAGTTGTATCAGTAGAGGAAATTCTATAGCAGAAAACTAGCAAATAAATATTGGTCTTCAGGCAAAAGAATTAACTGAAAATAATATGCACGAAAAAAAAACCACTAATTTTATGAAGGATTGCAAACTAAATTTATTCAGGTATGTTCGGTTATTGATATTTAGAAATGCTTGAAATGTCATTCCTGTAAACTGCCACTTTTATCAAATGAAACACGTATACAGTATATGCCATCTAAGATCTTATAAAATCAGCGTTTATGGGGAAGTTATTATTTCATTTAATAATTCTGTTTTGGTCATCTTGCACAGAAGAAGCCTAGAAATGCATATAAATAATAATGTAGATGGAATTGGCTGGATGAACCTCAAAAAATAAATAAATCTGCGTAGTTCCCAGGGTTTAAATAACGTTTAGATAAAAAATAAAAATAGATGTAAAACCAATTCATCGAACCCTTAACACAAGTAAAAATACTAAATTACAATAATTGCAACACTCGGCCACAGCAGATGGAACCCGTAACATTCACAGCAAGGAATATAAAAACCAACCTTCACTTCCTCTGGGCCTATGATGCAAACGAGCACCAATTCACACAAACCTTCCATACAATACAGTTATATTCCCCCGAGAGCTCCTATTTACTGGTCATCAAAAATGGAATGACCAATTAACGTAGACCTTTCGAAAGGTTAAATTTAACGTAAGACAAGGCTCGTGTGAAGTGGATAGCTAATTTAATTCCGATCATGCAGTCAGGATACGCCAATGCAGTGCGCATGTTAAATACGACACACAAAATTGGCCTTTAGCTATTGATACCGACACGTATTTGTCGAGAATTCTTCGTAGTATATTGGCTTGATTGATGAAGCATTAAGAAAGATAATAAAAAATTATTACCAGGAAAATATTTTGGGTACAATTAAATGAATTCACAAATTGACGAATAAAAATTCATTCAACGTGTTCTTTGAGGTAATGAGTAAAGTTTGTGTTCTAATCAGAAAACAAACTGCAACTCTTTAATAATCATCTAAATTCATCCGAAAATATGTTACTACCAAAACCGGTGAAACAGGTAAAAATTTTATATGGCCCGGAGTTACTGAGCGTAGGGACTGACTCACAGATTGCTTGACCAGACGATTGCAAAATTACTTACTCATACTTATGCAAGTTACGAAAATAAATGTAATTTAAAATTTTATGGTGTACAACTATTATCATTTTGATAAAAACATCGATTATTTGTTTATTGAAGGTTTAGGATCTGCCGTGGTAAAGAAAAATATGGAACTCATTGATGTTCTAAGGTTAAAAAATTTGAGAGATGTTACGAGGAGAAATGGAAAAGATTTGGAAGAGGATCTGAGGAACCATATTGACATATATAACCATATATTACTGGTGGTAGGTCTCTCAAATGTGAGAGTCCGTCTGGGTGGGTAACACCGCATTGTCTATTTCTACCGCCAAGCAGCAGTGTACATGCACTGTTGTGTTTCGGTTTGAAGGACATTGTAGCCAGTGCAGCACTGGACATAATGAGACTTAACATCTTATGTCTCAGGATGACGAGTGCAGTGGAATGCCACACAGTACTTTGTAAGTCAAGGTGCTGGATGGTGTTGCTACTGTTTATGGGTGGTCGTATCGCTTACCATCAGGCGAACGACATGCTCGTTTCGTCATTCTATGCAATTTAAAAAAAAAAACAGAATATAACAAATCTTATATTTTCCATTGTTTTGGTTTACTTGTTTTTTCCTTGGTACGAATAATTTTGGTAAAATAAAATGTTGTACGATGTCGGAATAAATATGGATAATATATTGTATTGCATACAAGAGATTATTTATCTCAATACAACTACAATTTCCTATACTTTCCTCTGGCTTATCACTGTCTCCGAACAATCAGTTAAAAAATTTAGTAACTGATGAGTCAGTATTCACTAATGTCCATTGCAATCAGCCCTGTATTATATACTGCCCACTGCTGAGCACGGCCCTCCTCTACTACTGAGAGGGGTTAGGCCTTAGTCCACCACGCTGGCCTAGTGCGGGTTGGCGGACTTCACATACCTTCGAAATTCAGAGAACTTCTCAGGTATGCAGGTTTCCTCACGATGTTTCCCTTCACCGTTAAAGCGAACGATAATTGATAACAATACACACGTAATATCGAAAAGTCAGAGGTGTGTGCCTTGGGTTTTGAACCTCCGGACATTGTCTCGGCAGACCGTTACATTCCCAACTAGGCTATCGTCGCTTTTTTTTTTTTTTTAATGTCCATTATTATATCTTTACTTTGACTTTAGAAAAGTTTGAATGTTGCAATTGTAATATAGTATTCGTACGCCGCTGCCATTTTTATTTCAGAAATATCGTACTTAGAGACGTCAATATTGAACTAGCAAAGCAGTTCTCCATTTCACCTTACATAACCGTTGGATTAAGGTATCGAAGCGTTTGAAGCAATAAATCTACGATTAATCAACACGAAGTATCTGTTAATTAAATCATTGCTAGATACGCGTCGGTGCACAGCAACTATTCAATATGTAAGATGGTTTCTTTTTTATTAGAGGAAGGATTGTGGCGATTATTAATATTAACAACCACGTTAATATTTTAATTTTACACTTTTAATAATTTTACAGCGTATGCCGTGTTTTTAATTAGTAAAAAGAATATAAGTTTAGGACTTAATACTATAGACGCATAGTATTATCTACCATTAAACTTTGGTTCTTGTTAGAATATATAATTAATATTTATTTACTTACTAAGTGATAAGTTCTTCGTATATGAGAGTCCGTTTGATAAGGTACCATCACATTGTCTTCAGCTGCTAGCCAACAGTATGCGAAGACTATTGTGTTTCGGATTGAAGAACCGAATTGAGTCTATCCTTTTTACCCGCTGAAGTATCCGGCTCTATTTGTCATAGGTATGGTCGGATACTATAAATTAGAAGTTAGGCGTGATGTAGCCCTAGCCAAAGATGTATTTGAGGTTTTTCGCGGTAAAATTAATAATCCATCGTTATTGGCTTCGTTGAAACTCCTTGTCCCAAACACAAAACTGCGAATCAAAGTGAGGAAAAAACTATTTGAGGTTCCATTAACTCGCACCAAAACCGCGCAATTCGCACCAGTGGTAAGAGCCATAAATATATTGAACGAGGTTGGGCGGAGAGTAGATATCTTTAACTGTACACTGGCGGAATTCAAAAAGGTGACTTTGGAAATGCTAACTAAGGTCGATACATTAGAGTCGATTCTCTATGAAAGCTAATGTAAATGATTTTATTTGAATTGTATGACAATATATATCACATTGGGTAATTCCTGTAAAGATAATATTGTAAATAAAATAAATAAATAAACATTGAAGCCAGTGAAGTTGTCGTAATCGTCAAAGGCATTAACATTTGGAGATAGAGTGTAAGAAATCATTATTGACAATATTGTTGATTTCCATCACGCAATAAAAGCTATGCCACTTAAGCAATTCAAAACCGAATGTTATGTGTTACCCCAATTTAAAGAACATAGAAACAGTTGAGAGTTTATTTTATAGAGTAAACCAGTTAAAGGCATCTAGACTCCGTTAGTTACCGGTTTAAGTGTTACAAAACGCAAGTTTAACCACGATTTTAACTGGTCGGCTAACCTAGCCACATAACTAGGTGATTACGAAAATATCTCCTTGTTTCGTTGTGCGTTGCTTTGTTTTATGCGATGACAAAGGGTTCTAGTATTTTCTTGTCCTTCATTACATTGATCGGATGGTAAGTTCATTGCAGTTCGAACGAGGTGTGTGAAATTTGGTGACTCTATTCTGTTGTAGCCTCTTGTTACACTGTTTGAACTGAGGTACAAAGCACTATCTACGTGCCGCTTTACTATTTTAGTCATCCTGAATGAGGAAATGTTATGTATCCTATTGTTCAGTAATTAAAGTGTCAAACATTTCCATATAACATAAATACAATACACGCACACACTCACGCCTTTTATCCCCGAAGGGGTAGGCAGAGGCGCAACTAGTGCACCCACTTTTCGCCGTGCGTATTCCGTCCCATGATGTGATAGTGGGTGAGCCTATCGCTATATCAGGCTCAAATTCCAGACTCCGGGCTGATACTGAACAAAAAACCCAATATCACTTTGCCCGACCCAGGGTTCAAACCCGAGACCTCAGTAAATATAAATAAAATACTCCTTGCATAACGCTGCTTGGCGATAGACACATGCATTGTGACGGTACCCAAATGAAAGACCCCCGGTCCCCCAGACCCCCGGTCTATCGCAAATGAAAGACCTATCACCTAGTATTATAAATAAACTTGCACCAATTTGCTACTTAAAGTAGTCTTAGCATTAAATAAATTATGCACCCTAATCTTCTAAGCTAGGTATTTTCCTTGTCAAAGTTATAAAAGCTTACAAAAAGGCAATATTCCAGTATCAACATTCTAAAGCAAAAATATGTTATTTCTTTTTGTGAAATTGATGGTCCTTAAATAACTCGTAGCTAGGTGGGCGCATTTGTGCGGTGCCCATAAATATGGGATTTCTTTCAAAATATTGATTCAGATAATGTAAGTAAGTTTATTACAAAGTAAGATTGTTGTGAAGTGCAGTTTGTTTGTGTTCGATTGTAATTTTATTCCGATATTATGTGTAATGTGTCGCGTATCACATGTTTTTTTTAATATTCATATATTCATCTAACGCTTCTAAGCTATATTTAGTAGAAGAGAGTTAATTTAAAAAAACTCTAACGGCTTTTTTCAATAAACGGTCCTTATCTTTATTTTCGATCTGATCCCGAGAATAAACTAATAAAACAAGTCATTTGTAATTTAAAACAAACTTTGTTCCGATTGGTCCATTTTCCCGATGGATACAAAAAATAGTCTTTATTGAAAAACAGTCAGGCGCTGTGTAGTAGTGACTACACTACTACCAAACTGTCAGTTGCTTTTGAAGTTAGTGTTTTTAACTTCAGAAACAACAAGTTGATACCGTCTGCGCGACGCTTTATGACAGAACGCTTCATTTTGCTCACGGTCATGAAAAACTACAAGGCGTATTAATTCAAATCCTAAGGTCAAAGTAATTGAACGCGTAGGTAAGCAAGACCTTTTTGCTTATTGTCAATAGCAAAATTACACACATATCTTCCATTCGTGCTGTAGAAATGCCCACAATTTATAAACCGTGAATAATGAAGTTAGTTATACCATTTTTTCCCATATACCTTTTATCTTATTTTATAACAGCTAATGTATAACTGTTTTATATCCGAAATAAATGCGTCGATAGTAGGTGCTTATCCTTTTTTTTTTGGAAGTATAATTAACAGCTTTTTTATTTGGTCGTGTTATATTGTTTTACAGGTGGCATTTACTCAACGTCATGAAAAAGGCAATGGCATAAAAAAACAGCAATTTACAGAGTACACATATTTTAATCGCGCAACAGGCCAGGTACTGCACGATCGCTCGCAGATATTTAAATTCCTAATTAAGTCGAACAAACTATCACTTTCAACGCGTTGGGGCTTAATCAATTCAGTATACATCACATTAACAGCACATTATGCCGACAATCTCGTACTAATGTCAGGCACAAAGCATTTGTTATGTCTACTATATAGCTAATAGACTTCTGCTCGCGGCTCCGCCCGCGTGAATGTGTTTTTCCGGGATACAAGTCCCGCTTTATATTTCCCCGGGATAAAAAGTAGCCTATGTTACTCGCTGATAATGTAGCTTTATATTGGTGTAAGAATTTTTCAAATCGGTTAAGTAATTTCGGATGCTAAACAATGCAAACAAACAAACAATCAAATCTTTCGTCTTTATAGTATTAGTATAGATGTGATTATGATTTAAATTCTCCACTGACAAGTTGATCCTACCATAGTTTGCAAGTAGCGTGATGGATGTTGCAGTGATGATTTTAAATGATATTTTAAAAGTCGTGCCATTTTGTAGTAAAAGTGGACGATAGCCTATTTAGGAATGGAACGGTCTGCCGAGATAATGTCCGGAGGTTCAAAACCCAAGGCACACACCTCTGACTTTCAAAGTTACGTGTGTATTGTGTGTCAATTATCGTTCGCTTTAACGGTGAAGGAAAACATCGTGAGGAAATCTACATACTTGAGAATTCTCCATAAGAATTTCGAGGGTATAGGAACCCGCACTAGGCCAGCGTGGTGGACTAAGGCCTATCCCCTCTCAATAGTAGAGGAGGCCCGTGCTCAGCAGTGGGCAAGTATATAATACAGGGCTGATTGCATTGCATTGCTTTGCCATTTTGTAGACGGTTTGTAGAATTATGGATTAAGTCACAAACCATATTCCTTGAAAGAAGATGATCAGACAAATGTCAATGGGACTGAGGAAAGGGATGGAATGTAAGAATTGAAGCTACTGTTTATTTGGCTGAGACATTGATGAAATTAACGATACATTGACCTTCTTTGATTTACAGCCTTACGAGTAAGATCATTCTCCTTGTAGGCGTTTCTATGACGATGTGCCTTGGTTTTGGCCTTTATACCAGTAAAATGATGTCCATAGTAAAATGCACATAGTTTTGCGTATATTATGACTCTCACAGGACAGACTTAGCCTGGTGTGGGAGTCAATGAATATTATTATATTAACTTTATTTGAAATGATATTGACTTGAAATGTAAATCTCCTAAGTAAGCATTGTTGTTTCTTTTTCTTTTCTTATTTCCTTACGTTTAAACCTCAAGAATTCATTTACACGCCGCTACTAAGCTCTCTAATTCACAGTAGTGAAAGGCGCGGCGGGATGTGATGTCTTTCCCAATTAGATCTATCAAATGAATTAATGTCCGCATCCGAGTGGTTTTGCGAAATATCCTTCGTATTATTTTGGCTAGACCTTAATTTGTGCATGTGGGTGTGTTTATCGTTGCTAATGAGACGTGTTAGGCAGTTTTTTACCTAAATAATTATGGGTTTTAGGTGAAATAATGAAGCGTTTTTATTTATTAGGTTCATTGAAAGTAGAATGTAATGTTAAGACGACAAGGATAAAATCCAGCGACAATCCATGGTTCCAGCTAGGAGAATGCGGGGTTAAATATATTTGTTTTATGAAGTTATGGAGGAAACTGTTTCGGTTAATCCTGAACAATTCGTAGAGGATAGCTTTTGCCCGCGGTTCTACCCGCGTTAAAAAGTTTTTCCGGGACAAAACTCCCGGGATAAATAGTAGCCTATGTGTTAATCCAGGACATGATCTACTCGTGTGCCAAATTTCATCGAAATCTGTTTATTCGTTTTTGCGTGAAAGAGTAACTAACATACATCCATACATTCTTACAAACTTTCGCGTTTTCAATATTAGTAGGATGTGTAAGGCATTGTTTTGAAGAATTTGTTACCTATTTCGGTTTAACAAAATTTTGAGCAGTGCTCACATAGATAGAGAAATTACTTTTTTTTGCCATTTTTTTTGCACTACAATGTTCGATATTCATATAGAAAAACATACAGATAATTTTAATTATTACATTTATTTAATTTTTAATAGAAATGAAGAGTGTATATAAATATTTGTAGTTATAAAACCGGTCCAACAAACCGTATCTCACGATGACGTTCGGGGAGTGATTTATGGTTTTATATGAAAATTCACTTCATACCAAAAATTTCACTTTTTGAATGTATAAATAATTCATAAACTTCATTATCACTGTTTACAGGCGGTAAACAATTTGGAAACTTTCTTTCCGCTCTGTTGTGTGGATTAACATTTGGGTTTAACTAATTAACCTGTCAGAACAGTTAATATTTAATTAGTGGATATTAATAAATCTTCGACCTCGACGACCCCTGAGTATTTTTAGAAATTCTTTTATGATTCAGGTTACATGTTTTTTAGTTGATTTTTATTTGCGAAAATCAAGTTCTCTTTTTAAGTCAACATATATTGTTACGCCTTTTACTCGAAAGGATAGGTAGAGCATGGCTCGCTGGCTTAATGTTCTGTGAGTTATGAAATAGGATCCTGATGCCATATCGAGCACTAGACTAATCCCAGGTCCCTTGAGAGTGTTTTGTTTTTTTTTTTATGGCATTGAATGACGAGACGAGCATGCTGTTCACCTGGTGGTAAGCGATACGGCCACCCATAAACAGTAGCAACACCATCCAGCACCTTGAGTTACAAAGTACTGTGTGGCATTCCACTGCGCTCGTCATCCTGAGACATAAGATGTTAAGTCTCACTATGTCCTGTAGCTACACTGGCTACACTGGCTACAATGTCCTTCAAACACAACAGTTGCATGCACACTGCTGCTTGGTGGTAAAAATAGACACTGCGGTGGTACCCACCCAGACGGAATCTTACATATTATATATGAGAGACCTACCACCAGTAAAGTGTTTTTGAAATCTTAAAACTCACACAAATTTTAGTCATTTATGGAAGTCGAACTTAAAACTGAGGTTCTAAAAACACAAAATCGTGCTGCAATCGCTCACAAGCATAGTTCAGACTCTATTTTGCAATCGAATTAATATGAAGACGTCACATAGTATAAGTCTATTGGCATTGTAAGGACAAATTAAACTATATATCATTGTTCTGAGATATATTGGTGTTAATTACCGATTCGTTTGAACCGATTACTGAATTGTTGTTATATAATAACCGTTTTCCGGTATTTATTTGATTCAGTTCGGAGTTAAATATAATGAGATCAATAGATCGTATTTTGTTCATTTGTTTATTGCTTTGTGAGCACTAAGATCCGTTTTAATTTTTTTCGAAACGAGCAAACCGCTCATCTAATCTGTTAATTTTCATTGAAGTAATATTATCCACATATACTCACTCACGCCTTTTATCTCCGAAGGGGTAGGCAGAGGCGCAACTAGTGTACCCACTTTTCACCGTGTGTATTCCATCCCATTATGTGATAGGGGGTGAGCCTATCGTCATATCGGGCACAAATTCCAGACTCCGGGCTGATACTGAATAGAAAAACCCAATACCACTTACCCGACTCGGGGATCGAACCGGAGACCTCAGCACTGCAGTACCGTAATTCAACCACGTAATACTGCCACTGAGGCAGTCTTATTCGTAAAATAGGCATTGCTCTATGGTTGTGACCCTGAGGCATTATATAAATTTAGTAAGTCTCATAATACCCAGTAATTAGTTGATCTCATTAGTGTTAAATACGACAGCAATAGCAACTGAAAAGCCCGAGCCATTTGTATAATTATTTTATCACACAATTCCAATCTGGCATGTTGTCTAGATTCTGGTATGCAGCATGCGATAGGTCTTCATTGCCGATTACTCAAAGATCACTGATCAAGGAGTTAATTGTGAAATGTTTACAATGAATCATTCAGAAGCTGTAGTTTTTTTTTTGTAACTTGAATATAAAGAAAGATGTACTAAAATTAAAATTAATGGTTATTTTTTATAAATAATTTGGGTATTGCGTTTTTAAGATGATAATGAATATTTGAATCGTAATATAAATGTGTGCCTCGGCACAGCGGGTGACGATTTTTTTATGAATTGGGAAGCCGCACTTCGATTCCCGCAACGAGACAAATGCTTGTGTGATTTGCAAGTTTCATCGGGTCTGAGTTTATGATTCCATTAATCCAATAAGACATACAATATACATTCTTTGTGAATTATCGCTCGCTTTAACGGTGAAAGAAAACATCGTGAGGAAACCTGCATACTTGAGAAGTTCTCTATAAGAATTTCAAAGGTGTGTAAAGTCTGCCAACCCGCATTAGGGCAGCGTGGTGCACTAAGGCCCAAACCCTCTCAGCTGTAGAGGAGGCCCGTGCTCAGCAGTGGGCAGTATATTATACAGGGCTGGTTTGGTGTGGTGGTGAAGGAGCACAGTGCAGTGCCACACAGTATTTTGTGACTTCTAATTTGATGGTGTTGCTACTGTGTATAAGCAGTCGGGAGAATTACCGTCAAAGGAGCAGTTTGCTCGTTTCGTTATTTAGTGGTATAAAAATTTTCCTCGAATTTCCTGATACAACTAAATCTGAATTTACTCATCTTTATCATCTTTATTTGTACTCAATAAAGATGATACTTTTTTTTTTTTTTTTTTTCGCGGAGAAAGTGCGTTACCACTACCACCCGGCCTTCGTGGGGGGCGACCGAGCGGTTATGTTGGGTTCACCGTGCCTTACGAACCGGCGTTGAGCCGCCCGGAGAGATAGAAAACGTCGGGCGACCGCCGGGCCGAGTCCCTAACCTATGTACACCGCACGGCATACCAACTAAAACTCCGCGGTGGCCATCTTCGGCGCATTAGGGACGGCTGCGGGCTTCCTCTGACTAATGTCTAAGTTGTCGTCCACAACCGCCCCTGCGCGGTGCCGCCTGGTGCGGCCCGTCTCCTATTTTGGGGGGGGGCTCATAAGCCCCCGCGCACCGAAGGACGCTCTCAGCGTCAACGGCAGCGTGAGGCCTACCTGCCACACTGCCGTCCATCACGGGGGTCACAACAATGTGCTAAAACTCACAAAACTAAGGACGGACAGCCCCCTGCCGCCCACCCGTGACTCCCGGTGGCCCCTATTAGTCGCCTTTTACGACAGGCAGAGGATACCGTGGTGAAATTCTCCAAACGCCCCCAATCCACAGGGCGGAAGACGCCGGTCAGTCGTCCACCCGGCGCCTCCTACGTCTCGTCTGGCGGCGGGAGGGATCTCCGCGCCTCCGATCCCTCTCGGCACTCTCCTTCCGCGAGAGGACCACCTCACAAAAGTACGCCACCGCACGCCAGGACCTCCGGCTGTCGACCATGGAAGCGACCACGGCCGGCAGCGAGAGGTCTCCTCCGACGACTGCTCTGAGAGCGCTGCGCTCCTCATCCCAGGCTGGGCAAAACTCCAACGTATGCTGGGCCGTATCCATCGGACAGTTGTCACAGTGGTGACACACGGCCGACACCTCCTTCCCCACTACCCGCCACAAGTACTCACCGAAGCAGCCATGCCCGGCGAGCACCTGCGTCAGGCGAAACGTTGCCGCACCGTGGCGCCTGTCCAGCCATTCGGCAAAGACAGGACGCACTGCCGCGACGACCCTGAGCCCCGTTGACGGGGCCTCCAGCCTGAGACGCCACTCCTCCACGGCGGCTCGCCGTAGGGAGGCCCTCATGGCCTCCACCTCCTTCAGGGCCGGATGTTGCCCGCGACTGGACGCCTCCTCCCGCCAATGAAAGACATCGGAGAGGGATTTGGCGTCCAGATCCCAGGGCAGAAATCCGGCCAACAAACAAGCCGCCTCGAAAGAGACCGTGCGGTACGCCCTGATCGCCCGCTGCGCCAAAGCTCTCTGCGGGGTGCGCAGGAGGGCGACGCAGGGGCGGTTCAGGCAGTCAGCCCAAACGGGGCTACCATAGAGGGCCATGGACCGCACGACTCCGTGATATAATCTCCGGCAAGGGATGCCAGGACCTTCCAGGTTGGGCAGCAGGCTGGACAGAGCGCCCGCCGCCCGAAGCAGTTTCGTCCCCAATTTCTTGAAATGGGCGCGGAATTTCCATCGGCTATCTAAGACTAAACCTAGATATTTAATATCTTTGCCGATGGGAATCCGCACCCCCTCAACCACGATGTGGGCACCGGCCGGTGGCCCTCTCCGAGGCCCGTGGAAACAAATGGCCTCGGTTTTCTCGAGGGCCACCTTCAAACCCAACCGTCGAATCCGACTTACTACTTGACCGGTGCCCACCGCCGCCAAGGTAGCGGCGTCCCGGAAAGTCCTGGCGGTCGCTGTGACCAATGTGTCGTCGGCGTAGCACGTCACGCCGACGTCCCAGAGATTTGCACCACGGAGCACCCAGTCGTACCCGATGTTCCACAGGAGAGGGCCCAAAACCGAGCCCTGTGGAACACCGCACGACATCGCTCTTCGGTGCCACCCGTCGGCGCTCGGATACACCACGTCCCTGTCAGACAGGTACGCGTGCACCAAACGCCGAAGATAGGGCGGCACCACGTGGTACCGCAGTGCCTCGTGAATGCAGGGCCAGGGCAGCGTGTTGAACGCGTTGGAGATGTCCAAGGACACCGCGACAACTACTCCGCCTCCGGCCACTGCATCCTCCGCCTGTGCCTTGACCCGCAGAATCGCGTGGACGGTGGAACGTCTTCTCCTAAATCCGTATTGATTGTCGGCCAAGTTCGGACCGGCCCTATCGAGATGCTCGACGAGGCGAGCATGAACGATGCGCTCGAAAAGTTTGGCGACCTCGTCGAGCAACACGATGGGCCGGTAGGCCGACGGCGACTCTGCGGGTCGTCCTTCTTTCTTCAGCAGGACGAGCTTCCCGGTTTTCCAACGCGCCGGGAAGACGCCCTGCTCCAAACAGGCGGTGAATATACTGCGGAGCCTCGGACCCAGGTGCTCGAGGGCTAGCACCCAGGCTCTTCCGGGGATGCCGTCGAGTCCTGGTGCCGTGTTTTTGCTCCGCAGCCGAAGCACTACTGCCCGCATTTCTGCGGGCGAAACCTCTGGGATATCCCTTGCCGAATTCTCAATCGACGATGACGCCACATCCGGTGGCGCCATCGATGGAGGAGTGGTTTCCACGGTGGCCGGGAACAAGGCCGCGACGACGTTGGCCAGTAATTCTGGCCGAAGACTCTGCGACAGCGGGGGCGCCGCTGGGCGAAGCTTATTCATCACCATGCGATAGGGGCGCCCCCACGGGTCACCGTCGAGAGTCTCCAGAAACTCCTTGCGTGTCGCAACCTTGGCCCTGTGAATGGCCACCCGCAGCGCTCTCTTCGCCTCTTTATAGAGGTCGTAGAGCCGCCGCTCCTGGTCTGCGTGATCGTCCGCCCTCAATCGGCGACGGCGATGTCTGGCGTATCGGCGGCGCGCAGCAACGCAAGATGCACGCAACTGCGCTAGCTCCGCCGACCACCAGTACACTTGCCGCCGCGGCGAACGTTGGAGGGCCCGGGGCATGGCGGCGTCGCAAACGTCCGACATTGCCACCCCGAACCACTCCACCTCCTGCTCAACCCGTACCGGCCCGTCCGGCACGGGGAGCCACGACATCACCAGAGCGGCTAACTCTAGAGCCTCTTTATTGAGGCGACGAAGCACCCACCGCGGGCCGTCCTGATTCGGGGCACTCGGTACACCACCGGGCTGGTTCCTCGGGGACGCGGAGACGTCGAACCTAATATAACGATGGTCCGATAACGTCTCCACGCCCGCGAGGACTTTCCAGCTACGGACACGGTGCGCGACAGCGGGACTCGAAAACGACAGGTCAACTATCGACCCGCCGTTGTGCCGCACACACGTGTCCACCGATCCCCTGTTCAGGACGACCAGGCCGACAGAGATCGCCCAGTCCTCCAGGACCCTACCGCGAGCGCTCGTCGCAGGCGAACCCCAGGCCACAGATTTGGCGTTGAAGTCGCCAGCGACGATCGCCGGGTGAGGCAGGCCTTGCTCCACCAGGGCCCCCAGCCGATCGAGAAAAGATTCAAATTCGGCCAGAGGTCTGTTGGGAGAAAAATATACTCCTACAACCCAAACGCCTCCCAACAGAGCCGCGACGCATCCCTGGCCCTTCGCTACCTTTTCGAAGGGCGGGGAGCCAGCGGCACCCTGGGTGATGATGGCCACCAAACCGTCAAGGTCCCCGGCCCAGTTGTCACGGGGAGGGACGAAATACGGCTCAGCGACCACGGCCACATGCACCGACCACTGCGCCAGGCTTTGGGACAACAGGTCCTGGGCGCGGGCGCAGTGATTGATGTTCGCCTGGAGGAACTTCAGGTCCATTATTGGGCGATCTCTTCAACTCCTTCCATCTCGGCCTCTTGCGGTGGGCTCACTGACTGCGGCTGGGTTACAGCTACAGCAGCAGTCGGTCTCCTACGCGGGCGACGCAGGGTTTTGTGGGAGGAGGCAGGACATGTTTTCCCCCCAAGTTGATGTCCGGCGGACTTGCCAGCTGCGACACATAATACGCAGTTTGGCGCATCTTGGCACTGACGGGCTTTGTGGCCCGACTTGCCGCAACGATAGCACAGATGGCTGCGGTCTGCAACTCCATCGCACATGCTTTGCGTATGACCGTGCTCAAGACAACGGTAACAGCGTATCGGGCGCGCTTCGAGCACGGTCACTCGGGCCACAGTCCACCCAATATTCAGGCGGCCCGCCTTTATTTTTTGAGCCACCTTGACAGGCACCTTGGCCCAAACTGAGCCCAGGCCGGAACGATCAGGGCGAATTTGCCCCACCTTCACAGTGTCCGCGGCACACTCACCGGCACTGCAGAGGGCTGCTGCGACCGTCTCGGGAGTGGCTGCAGGATCAAGCTCTGACAGCCGCAGCTCCGTACACTTGGTGGGCCGGGAGACTCGGACATCTTCTGATCCGCTGAAGCACTGCCTCAACCTTGCGGCGAGGGAGTCGGCCTTCTGCTCCGACTCAGCCCCGGGCACCTCATAAAGCATGGCGCCCGTGGCTGAAACTCTCGGCTTCAGTCTGTCAATGCCAAGGCCAGCAAGGGTAACTCGTTGCTGGGCATCAGTCAGCACCTTGGCATAGGTGAGACCCTTAGCAACCGCCGCCGACGTCAGCGAAACCACGATCGCCGCGGAGCGCGGTGGACGAAGTTTGGGTTCAGCCCGCCTCTGTTTCCGCTGTGGATATGCAGCAGGCACCGCAACAGGCTTGGACTTCTTCTTCTTGCCCACAACCACCGTCCACTCAGCATCCATAGACGCTGGGGCCGGCGGCAGTGGGCGGGGCTCCCGTGGAGTGAGCTGCGCGACAGGAGGAGTTTTGCGTTTTCCCTTGCCTGGAAGGGTTGGGACCGGGACAGACCCCTTCCCCACTCCTTTGCCCTTTTTGGGCACCCCAGATGGCTCAGCAACAACTACGCCAGTTGGAGTCGCCTCCGGCGAAGCAGTAGAAGGCCCGGCCACGGCGGCAGGAACTGAAGGAGCAGGCTGACTGACTCCTTTCCCCTTCCCCTTACCTTTCCCCTTAGCAGAGGTAGGCTGGGGAGCTCCGCCCACAAATCCACTCTGCACGGGGAGTGCGATGTCCCCGGGGGTAGACCTCCTCTCGTGGGCCAGTGATGGCCTTTTGGCCGGCCCTGCAAGCGCCGACTCCAGCCTGGCCTGCCACCTAGCCTCCATCCGCTCCAACATCTCTTCCGTTGGACGCCTGCTGGCAGCCGCTTCAACCTCCTCTAAACGACGACGGAGGGAGGCGTTTTCTTCTTGCAGCTGCTTCACCGCTGCCTCGAGGCGGGCACAGTATTCCTGCCATTTCTTCGCCTCGCCCTTAAGGCGGGCGCCGGGCTCCATCACGTCAACCGCCTCGGAAGGCGCTGGTGACTTGGCAGAGCGTAGCACCCTGGCTTCTACGCCTTCCTTCCTCGCCTTTACCTTCTTCGCCTTTTGGCGGGCCTCTTGGCGCTGTAGAAGGTCGCGCTCCCTTTCTTTCCTCGTTAGGCCAACAAAACTGTCGACCGAATACAGTCCCCCTTTTTCGCGACCGTTGGTCGCCTGCGACTTTGGCACCGGTTCATCAGTGTCGCTCTCCAAGGACGACCTACTACCTCTATGAGTCTGGGAGCGTCTTCTCCAGAGCCTTCTGCTCCGGGCAGAGGAGATACTCCCACTTGACTCAGAATCGACGACTGTGGGCTTCCCACCCACACCGATTCCTACGTCACCATCGGCGGACTTGCGCCCTCCAAACTCCGCCTCTCCAGCTGGAACTGGAGTCGGCAACCTCGTCAATTTTATAATTGGTATTTTATTGAAATCCATGAAATTCCCACGAGTATGGGGGAAATAAAGAGTCCACCCAGGCAGTGCCCCCTGTACCTGGGTAAGCCTAGCGTAACCCGCCAAGAGGGTCGGCAGGTACTCTGGCGGGGGTCGCACTCGGGACCGAACTACCCATCGGCCATGCATCCCCTCGCGGTGCGCCGCCGCTTGGGATTCGGGGTAACTTTTTATAGAGGTTTTCTCCCTCGCGGTTCAGGCGGTTAAGCCAAGACCCTCGGTCCGGCAGGAGCGCGAGACATATCCACGGACCTCCGTACCGGATTACGATCTGCGACGGCGACAGCAGGAGAGAAAGGTTCCCCCCCACTGCCTGCTCGGGGCGGGTGAGCGCACACCGAGCCCGTCGACACCCCCAGGACAGAACCAGGAGTCGCCCGATGAACGGGCCCACGAAAACAAGACGACGGCCGCCGCAAGAGACGACGACCGCCAACCAACTGTTGTCAGGATATTAGCCGTCGCGCCGATCAACGTGACCGACGTGACGTTGCCCAGGGTGCACCGCGTGGAGGTTTCCTGACTTCGCACCCCGTTTCCTGACTTCGCACCCCAATAAAGATGATACTGCAAATTGAAATTGAATTAAACATATACGGAACAATGTTATACAAAAACATATTAAAGTTTTCATTATACGCAACTCTTATAGATATTCGAAACCTTGATATTATTTCAAAGCTAGATTCAATCGCGTCCATTTTGCCAGGACACAAATTGAATTCTATTGAATTTAATTCTTAATACGGTAGTGTTAGTTACGTCATCCAACCGCTTCGGACGGCGACACGTGTGACACACTTCCAGCTCATCCTTCGTTACGTCGCATATTCCGTGATAATTTTATTGCATAACTGTTTAAACTTGGCATAAATCGCAATAGTTTATGACGTCTGACCAGTTTCTTGATATTCAAGGGGGATTTTTTTTTATTTAGCTCGGCAAAGGGACTTTACTGCACCTGATGTTAAGCGAAGTGAAGCCCAAAAAAAAAAATGTCAACCGTCAAAGGACAAGATTATCCCTTAACGGTACTTACAAAAACTGTTTATATGACTTTTAAGAATAAAAATACAAAAACGAAGCCGCTAGTAATACAGTATAATGACAAACATATCACTGAGATGAACAGTACTAAATTCCTAGGTATTTACATAGACTCTAACATGACATGGAGAACCCATATTGGACACATTTGTACTAAACTAAATAAGTATTCATACGCACTATACATGCTTAGAAAGGTAGCGAACCAACAAACTTTATTGACTGCTTACCATGCTTATGTGGAGTCTACATTAAGATATGGCGTATTATATTGGGCAAACTCTTCGTATATAAATACTGCTTTTAAGGCACAGAAAAAGTGCATTAGATCAATGTGTGGGCTTCATCAGACTGATTCATGTAAGCCATACTTCCAAAACATGAAAATTTTAACGCTTCCTTCGATATATGTGTATGAAGCGTCTCTTTTGGTTAGATCTGACATTAAAAACTATAAAACTCTAAGAAGCACTAGACATAAAACTCAGTTATCTACCCTAAGAACTAGAACAAAACTCTATAAAGATAGTATATTTAGTATGGGGATCCAAATTTACAATAAGTTACCATCAACAATTAAAGAAACAGGCTCACCTTATGTGTTCAAAAATAGACTAAGAATTCTTTTGCTAGATAAGACCTATTACTCAATAAAAGAATTTCTTGATGACAAAATTTAAGAGGAAATAAATTATTTCATATACTATTAGAATAATTATAATAAAATA
This sequence comes from Sphinx pinastri, assembly GCA_947568825.1. NCBI lineage: Eukaryota > Metazoa > Arthropoda > Insecta > Lepidoptera > Sphingidae > Sphinx > Sphinx pinastri. The sequence continues at coordinate 4,714,429 of OX387617.1, forward strand.
ACTCATTGACATTCTTAACATTTTGACATTTTAATTTTAGAATATTGTATGTAAGTACTGCATAATGCATAAAAAAGATTATAATGGAATTGTATCACTTTCTTAATAGACTAGGTTAATGAATGTAATAAATGTCTCTGCTCACTCATTTGCATGCCCAGTAAGGGTTGAATACGGTGAGACTTTTTATCACTACATAACATCTGTAACATGCATGTAACCTGTATTCTGCAAATACAATGATTTGATTTGATTTGATTTGATTACATACATACATAGCATCTCGCCTTTTTCCCTTTTTTGGGGTAGGCAGAGGTGAATTTTACCCATATTTCGCCAGCTATGTTAGGTCTTATGTAATAGGGGGCGGGCCTATTGCCATTTATCTGGCACATTTCCAGACTCGGGTTGACACTGAGTAGAAAAACCCAATATCACTTTGCCGGCCTGGGAATCGAACCCGAGACCTCAGCACTTCAGTCGTACCGTAATACAACTACGTCACCGAGGCAGTGGATAATAAAATTATAATCACGCTGGCATTCCTGAGGGAATAAACAGATAGTGCTTCTCGGTTCACTAAATGTTTATCTTTACCTTATTATCATCATCATCATACCAGCCCTGTATGATATACTGCCCACTGCTGAGCACGGGCCTCCTCTACTACTGAGAGGGTTAAGGCCTTTGTCCACCACGCTGGCCTAGTGCGGATTGGTGGACTTGACATACCTTCGAAATTCAGAGAACTTCTCAGATATGCAGGTTTCCTCACGATGTTTTCCTTCACCGTTAAAGCGAGGGATAATTCACAAAGAATACACACATAACTTTTTAGAAAAGTCAGAGGTGTGTGCCTATGGTTTTTGAACCTGCGGACATTCGTCTCGGCAGTTCGTTCCACTCCCAACTAGGCTATCGCCGCTACCATATTATGGTAGATGCATATTGAACACAAATCGCAGATTTCGGCAATTCAGGCATATTTCCCGAATCGAATAAATAATTTAATATCCGATCCGAGGATTGAACCAACCAGTCTCATAGTCTAAGTATCTACTATTATGTTATTTTTTTATACGAGGAGGGCAAAGTGAACATCTGGGCAGGGTGGTAAGCGGAGTGGGGTATAGATTGTTGACTGACACTAAGATGATTACCCATCGCCAGTTGACACAATTATGCCGGCCTCTTTGAACCAGATATATACAGATTGATCCCGGAACGCGACACACTTACGTGGGCCAGTATTGCGAGTTTTAACACTTTCTACGGATGTTGCAGTCTTCGTCAATAAAGAATTCGTCAACAAATATATATCATATCTAATAATATGACTGTCTCGGTGGCGTAGTTGTATTACGGTAGGACGGCAATGCTGGGGTCTCGGGATTGATCCCGGGTCAGGCAAAGTGATATTGGATTTTTCTATTCAGTATCAGCCCGGAGTCCGGAATTTGTGCCAGATATGGCGATGGCACAGGTTTGAAACCATCAAATGTCTTCAAATTCTTAGGAAGACTCCTAAGTATTTGAAGATTACCTCACCATGTTTAGATTTACAGTAAACTAAAGGTATAATAAGCAATAGTAAACACGTAACATCGAAATGTCAGAGATGCGTGCCCTGGGATCGAATCCGAGACTGTCTCGGCGATTCGCTACACTCACGATTTTCCTTGTTTTACACATAGCGTTTTCAAGTTGATGTAAGCGACAATGCTATAGAATAAATGTTATGATAATATGAAAAATACTTGTCTACTGAGGTCCTGGGTCCTGGTCCTGGACACCTTCATTATCATCATCATCATCAGCCACATGAAGTCCACTGCTGAACATAGGTTTCCCCTAAAGATTTCCAGATGGACCTGTTGAAAGCGGCCTGCATCCAGCGTGTCCCTGCGACCTATATCAAGCCATCCGTCCAATCCGTCTGACGCCTTGGTTAAAGTCAAATTGTTTCTTAGATTTCTTTCTTAACTTTTAAGCCAAAAACTTGGGGCATAGGATCCTTATAATGCGATTCCTTACAGCTTACTTTTTTGAAAACTTGCTAAATGAAATTAATGAATAAGGAGGAGAAGATACATTTCGATTTTAATTGTTAGTTGAGAACGAAATGTATCTTCCCCTTTAAAATTTTCACCTTTCGCGAGTTTTAAACACTCATATCCATGACAGATAGCATCGTTTCCCATTAATTCCCACGTTTAAAGCCTTTTAACGATGAAGGCGTTCAGAAACCTTCATCACAGTTATCCTACTATTACTTATGCAAATTAAATGGAGTGGTGTCAGTGGGCCAAACAACCGGTTGGTTGACGCCCTACTAATGCAAGTTAAATTGATACATAGGTGTATGGTTATTGTAGGGAACAGGTTTTTGAAAGTGTTTTGAGAAAGTATTAGGTAAATTGTCAAAGATCGATTTTAAATTTGAGTGATGCAGTGCTGAATTTTTATGGGGTTTTTTATATTTACGCCAAAAAAAGGTCAGTTTTAAAAAACTGCAACGATTACGAAAAAATATTTTATTTATAGAACACTGCACTGTACATGAGTAATACACGCTATATTTTATGTTGATTTTAATATTTTTATACTACACGATCAGAACTGGGAACAAACCATAGTTATAAAGATTTGACTTCCGATTTATTTATTTTTTATTGCATTGAATGACGAGACGAACATGCCATTCGCCCAATGATAAGCGATACGACTACCCATAAACAATAGCAACACCATCTAGCACCTTGAGTTACAAAGTACTGTGTGGCATTCCACTGCGCTCGTCACCCGGAGACATAAGATGTTAAGTCTCATTATGTCCAGTAATTACACTGGCTACAATGAAACTGAAACACAACAGTGCATGCATACTGCTGCTTGGCGCTAGAAATAGGCATTGCGGTGGTACCCACCCAGATGGACTCTTACATACGAGAGACCTACCACCAGTAGGTGATTGAGTTAATCTTGATCGTACCTAGACGAGGTTCTGTCAAACCATCAAATATTCGTAAAAATAAGAAGTAAACGAAGATTGCCACACGCGGGTCAATATTTTTAGGTTAACATTGTAGTCATTTATTTTCAAGAGAATGTCATTTCCAAAAATATGCCAAAATATTATATTCCGATTTAACAAATCTAGATTTTGTTTTCATTGCATAATTTTAAATTGATAATGTAATCTATTCCTATTTGAATAAATGCATAAAACATGATCAGAATGTTCTACAATTTGTTGTTTAGTGCTCTACTTTCTTTACCTAAAAATATAACTTAAATGACATAGCAGTCATAAATTTCTCAATATCTCAGGTAAGCTAAATACATATTGTTTAGAAAAAAATCTTATATTTTTTTTGGAAAAATGAGCTAAACTTAAATTAAAGAAAATTGGAAATCACTATATTATAATTGCTATGTAGTATAATTCCTGCGCGAAATTACGGCACGAAAGCCGGTCTCTTTAGAAGGCTTGCATGGGGATATGGATCCAGCACGTAAGCCTCTCAAGATACATTACTCTAGTTGGTATGTGTAGACCTTGCAGGTACTCTCTGTCCGTACTTATAGAGAAAATAGAGTCAAAGACAGCATCCGCAAAGTGCAAGGACTTGTCATTATAACATCCGGCAAACAAATTGAGCACACTACCGTGTGGTGGGGGATTTTTGTACGTAAGAGTAGCTACACTAATGTACAAAAACAAATGTAAAACTCCCACCTCGCTGTAGTGAGCTCAAGTTGTTTGCCGGCTATTATACACTGGCATATTAGGAATGAAATATCGTATAAAATATTTTTCTAAATCTAGATTTCACTTCCCTTGTACATTGCATTCAAGATGTAATTATTGGACTGACGTAATTAACAACATTGCTTCATTTTCTGTTCACTAATTTAACGAGTGTTCTGAATTAAACACATTTGATGTAATGTTTGCTTGTAATATCTGATGTTTACTTTCAAATTTCTTAAGTTGTTATGTGTGGCAAGGGTACTACTACGTTGATACAGATAAAAACTATGTATAATTAATATGTAAAAAGTTTTTTTTACGTAAAAAATTTAGACAAAATTATAATAAATATTTCGCAATGAATATTGTAATACAAAGACATTCAACAGTATAATATAATCTGAGAACTCTGTCATAATTCCATTACGTAGCCGCATGCATAATTATTTTTTACTAGCTGTTGCCCGCGGCTCCGGCCGCGTGAATGACTTTTCCCGGGATAACAGTCCCGCTTCATTTTTTTTTTGGAATAAAAATTAGCCTAGTTTTAGTTAGCGTTAAAGTTAGCCTACTTACAAACTTTCGCGTTTATAATATTAGCAGGATTACACGCTGTTCCTCTTATCTATCTACTAACTCCTTAAATTAAGCAAGTCTAATAAATTTCAAGATTTTATAATCCTAACATTGAAAAGCTGTGTTTCATTTTTTCACAGTAATTTTATTTCTTTTCAGAATATACAAAGCGGAGTGAAACTATGAGAAGTTATATCCAGTGCTGATCGTGGTTGTGTATTGTATTTATTGTGTTTGTGTTGTGAGTGAACGCGTTTAAGATGATGACCCTGTACAGAACCATCAAGGGGACTAGTCTGGCGAAGAGGAAGAAGCGGGAAAGAGAAAGGTGAGCGTTTTCTATACTAATATTATAAAGGGAATAGATTTGTATTTTTGTATATTTGTAATGAATAAACTCAAAAGCTGGACTGATTTAAAAAATTCTTTTACCAATAGAAAGCAACATTATCATCGAGTAACTTTTTACGGGCTACTTTTTATCCCGGGAAAATATAAAGCGGGACTTTTATCCCGGAAAAACTCATACACCTTGTTTTAAGTGCCGGAGTGGGTGATGAGTCGGCAGTGAAATGGAAGGTACGGGTTCGATACCGAGTTTATTGTTCATCTTCTTCAATGTGTCCTTAATCTACCACAAAGTGGGGTCGACGCAACACACTTTTTCACGCAACATACAGTAATCATTTGGCTTAATTTTTGTGACAGCGTCGAATAATTTTATGCGCTCTATGAATTCCCACACACCGTTGTTTGACCTGCGAATCGAACCCAGGAGCTCCTATTTCACAGTCCCTGGATCAAGAAGAAAGGTGACTGTAAAAAAGACAACACTTTTATTTTCAATAGATTTGGTCTAAAACTGAATATGATTGCTAAAGTATAATGTATATGCACGCCGGCGCCTCTATATAAAGAGCGGTGGTGCACGGAACTGCGAGTGCGTAGATCATTCACTTTTACTTACAGAATGGTTGTTTTATTTGTATATAGTTCGCTGTACAAAGCATAGATGGCGTTGGTATGTAATTACTGATAATTCATTATAGGTATCATAGGGTCATAACTGTATACAAGCTTATTACTATTTTTCTATTTTAGATGTATGTTTAACTATGATTATCGTCGTGGCAGTAATTAGCCAAATATTGGTAAACCAGAGGTTAGGTCTAAACTGGGTGGCTTTAACAGTCTGATTCTATACTGATTACTAATCAAAATAATCATCTTAAGTACCTACATACCGTAAAGAATTTGATTACAATGATCATTAGAACCGGTATTTCTTGTGATGTAATTAATTGTGATTCGGTGACAAATATGGTTTGGTGTTTGTTACCAAGTTGTGTATAATTTATGGGTTCATTTGCTTCGTTGAGGCATAAAATGACAATGAATTCTCAACAGAGTTGTTTTTATTTTTATTTTCTTGCTATTCTGCCTTATTAGAGTTACACTAACTGCATAATAATATGATTTCTGACTACTTTTTGATGCGTATATTTCACCTTGACGGCGAGCGGATATATAATTCTTTTATCGCAGATCCCAAGAGAAACTAGGGCCTTTTGATATAACAGATCAGAAATATTTGCGGCGTCACCAATGTGCCTCAGGGAATGAACCCACTGCTTTTGATTCACAACTGATTCATAAAATAATAATGGTTTAAGTATACCTAACCTACTTTTGTAAATAGTTTACTTTAAAAAAATTGCGTAATTAAAATGAGAAAAAAAACATCAACCATTATTATCTTAATAATACCTTTTAATAACGTATACTGCAAATCATTCTAATACGGCTTAGGTAATTGCATAATCGATAATTGAAATATATCAATAATACATCGGATCATAACGATTATCGATAACCTTGCAGTGCCATATCGAGTGTGCAATCGCATAGAAACTAAGTGATATTGAGATTAGTGAATAGATGTAGCAACTGCCAAGTTAAATGTACTTTATATGTTAGAGTAGGTTTTGCATGCGGCTGCGCGTGTAAAGATGAAAAGTTTTTCCGAGATAAAAGTCCCGCTTTATATTTTCCCGGGATAAAAAGTAGCCTAAGTGTTAATCCAGGACATGATCTACCCGTGTGCCAAATTTCATCGAAATCCGTTCAGCAGTTTTTGCGTGAAAGAGTAACAAACATACATTCCAACATACTCCCTGCATCGGTGTTTCCCGAGCGCTATGACTTGTCCTTCTTTAAACGAGGCTTAAAAAGAGTGCTCTCCTCCCGGTAGGCAACGGCTTTGCTGTGCCTCTGGCATTCCTTTAGTCCATGGGCGGCGGATCTGCCTGATCTCTAAAAAAAAAAAAAAACATCCATACATTCTTACAAACTTTATCGTTTATAATATTAGTAGGAAGTAGGATAGTAGAATTATTGTGTGCATTCAAGGAACTTCTAATCTTTTGTAGAGTGTAGTATTTCGTATTTAACAGCTCAAGTCTCATATATCTTGGTGACCACACCCAATTATCTTAGTTATAAAGTTTAATTTGAACCGAGTGTCTGGGACTGCCCAAAAAGTAACATATAAAAGAGGTATACCATATCTTTGTAAAGGATTTAAGTTTCATAAGCTGGGTCAAAGCAAACTTGACGTTTCAACTCAGTAAACAGAACTTGTTTGTTCATTGCGTAATATTTCGGACCAGTACGAGGTCATCAACACAGTCGTCAAATCGAAGGAGCGGTCGAAGCCATCAACATAAATACATACAACTAATAAGTTAATTATGTTTTTGTGTTAAACTAATTATGCTGTACATCAATGTTCATGGATGTCTAGTTATGGTTTATTTTTGCAATTAGGAATTACCAGCCGTGTAACTCGAGATTTATTGGGAGCATTTGCGACCTGAACATATTTTGGGTCTTAATCTTGTGAGATCATTTGTTTCTTTCGTTCCTAAACATGTTTGTCCGTCTTATAATATTTGAATACTATGTGTGTTTTTATAACAGCGAATAAATAGCTTATGATTTGACGTACAAAAGTTGATGATTAACTTTTATTTGAGTAATCTAACCCTTTTTAATTTAATTAATTTACATAGATAATATTGTTATTAAAATTTTTGATCCAAATTAAAGTCATTGCGATACACGTCAAGACCACTTTTGTTTCAAATTCAAATCAGTTATTCAGTAATTAGGCCCCTAAGGGCACTTTTACACGTCATTTTTTACAATATTTTTATCATCTAAAAGATTCTACCAGTGCTTCGGAAAAGCCCACTGACCTGAGAAGAAGCACCAAGAAACTCAGCGTAGGTCTTTTATTGTTATGTTTTTATTTTATATATATATATTTTACAAATTGCAAGTAACAATATAAATTCAATTATTACTTATGTCAAATAAAAACAAATACGAAAATATATTAATATAAATTATATATGAATTTGGGATTATTTTGGGAATAAAATTATTCAAACACGACATAAAAAAATTATAATTACACAAACTATGGGAAACACCTAAGTCCAAATAACGACTTCCTGTCAAACCCGTTCATTTGCATTTATTTAATCCTTCCCACGAAGTATGTCATTAGGCGAAATGTTTTCCTCCTTGCCAAAACCTTAATACCATGTTTGGTATTCACCACTAAGTGATCCCCAGAAACCCCTCGGAAACTGGTCACAGTACTAAGAATTGGATGACTTTTTTAATTGACACTTGGTGGTCACGTGACGGTCAGTGCTCTGCCATGGATGGTAGCACTTCAGGTATTTTAAATAGAATGTGTTAGCCTTGCGCTCGACTCTGAGGCTACGGAGTCCAGTGAAAATCTTTGAGGAGACAAGCGCCTTGTTGGTCTTGTAAAACTGTATATCGTGTGTTAATCATGCATGAGTCATAGTGTGTTGTGGTCATCACATTTTTGGAAGTGTTTTTCATATGAAGAAACATTTGCAGAGGTGTGTTATTAATTAACGATAAACATGCGGTCAACATTTTGGTTGGTTTGTTGAACCTCTGCTTGTCCCTTAGCTAACGACCGAGATTATAAACCATTGTACTGGTGGGAAAAAATTGTGACGTTTCCACTGATTTCGAATTCCTAAAATACCATTTTTTTGTAACCGTTCCCTGAATTTGAATTTCAAAATTTGGTTATTCCGTATCAGTGCCATAACTTGATGCCATTAACATTCCGTCCTTGTTTGAAATGTATCGGAGTGCGCGATGATCGAGTGCACGTCGAATTTGACAGTTAAAGTGCGTAACTTGCATTATGCGCATACTTAAGGAGGTAGGTAATGGTAACTTTTATTTTGAGAGCGTGTTTACAGTCATTTTATCGCCTGAAAATATTTGCACTGACTGCAATTTTTGTACTTGCCGTAATTTATCCTTGAGTGTTGTAAAGGAACAAAGAAAGAAAGAAATATTTATTATTGGCACAATAACAGTATAACATGTTCTATAAAAAGGACAGTATAACTTTTTTTTTTTGCATTTAACGAAGAGACGAGCATGCCGTTCGCCTGATGGTAAGCGATACGACTACCCATAAACAGTAGCAACACCATCCAGCACTTTGTGTTACAAAGTACTGTGTGGCATTCCACTGCGCTCGTCATCCTGAGACATCAGGTGTTAAGTCTCATTATGTCCAGTAGTTTACACTGGCTACAATGTCCTTCAAACCGAAACACAACAGTGCATACACACTGCTGCTTGGCGGTAGAAATAGACATTGCGGTGGTACCCACCCAGACGGAATCATACATATGAGAGACCTACCACCAGTAAAACATATTCTTGTAAGGACTTTTCATGTTTGTCTTGTTCTGCAAAAGCATAGGTTAGTTTTTACGATTGGCCGCCTGCCTAATGTCAAGCTAGAGCGGAGCGTGAAGCAATTAGACTGTGCCGACCGTCTGGGGATAATTTTATCTTTTACCGAACGACATTTTAACTTGCAATTTTCGTCATTTAACACGTGCATTGAAGTCACTTCGTCGTGCTACCGATAACAAAATATCTAGGGGATCCAACATAGAGAAAATGATGTTACATAGATACATTCAATTATTGCCTGAACCCATGATTTCCTAGTCCGCATGTACCTACTGCCACTACTAAACCAAAATACATAAGTTATTATGCAAGTTCATACCTAATCTTGTACATGGGATGTCCAGCATCTAAACACAGTGTGGGAATGTGAAGTGACATCATGACGTGACATATTGAATACGTAATACAAGTGATGAGAACACGTACGTTTTTGTATATTTTTTACATATAAAAGTGCGTATTATTACATAGTAGCTTTTGCTCGAGCTTCGCCCGCGTGAAAAGCTTTTCCGGGATAAAAGTCACGCTGTATATTTCACCGGGATATTTAGCCTATGTCCTTCCCAGTGTTTTAAACTATCTCCATACCAAACTTCATGGAAATCTGTTCAGTTTTTGAGTTTATCGCGTTCAGAGAGACAGTAGTCAGGTGGGAGACTTTGTTATAATATGTAAGGATTTTTTTTTTTTTATTTATTAGGGAAAATAAACAATTGTACATTACAAATTAGGTACCTAGTATTTTACAAAACGTTTAGTAAATGCACAATCCACACCATTTTCCACGGATTATATAGGTGGTATTATTGTAAGACTATGCTAGGAGCATACTTATTATATGGCGTTACAATATAATACGCATAACAATAATAATATTAACATTAATACTCTTCAGAAGTCTATAAATTAATTGTAACAAACTTAAAAAAGAGACACTATTGTTATTGGATACAACAGCAGTACTTAAACGAGTCACTCTTTGCAGAGGACCTCTACAATATTATTAAATATAAAATTGTGGGATTTATTTACTGTGATCAAAATAATATATTCCTCGTTATTGTTATTATTAAGCTTAACTTATTTTTGTATCTAAATAAATTTAAAGACCAATTTATATTATACTAGATTTGGCCGCGGCTCTGCTCGCGTGAACGAGTTTTCCCGGGATAAAAGTCCCGCTTTATTTTTTCCCGGGATAAAAAGTAGCCTATGTGTTAATCCAGGACATAATCTACCCGTGTGCCAAATATCAGCGAAATACGTTCAGTAGTGTTTGCGTGAAAGAGTAACATACATCCATACATCCATACTTACAAACTTTCGCGTTTATAATATTTATATTATATTCCAAAGGTATAATTGAAAATGAAATTTAAGGATTACGTTAGTTTATTTATGATTCTAAAACTAGTAATACTTGTGTGCTGAGAATAATGTTAATGCATTTTTGTCAAAAAGTAATAAACTGGTTTGCGTGGCAAGAATAGTACGCGATCGTCACTATCATCCATTGGCTTAGTAGGAGGAGTGACAGATCAGCTCCAGGTGACATCCCAGGGGTTGACACCCATATTGGGTGACACCTCCACTCTTATACTACGGTAGTCATACAACGCCCTAAACTCAAAATTAATATTACATTTAATAATAAAAAACTGCATTTTTTTTTTGTTAATTACTTCATAATTCTTATTAAAATATCATACCATAATTGCCACGACTATAATCCATAAATAATTCATTCAAACAATATCAAATTCCAAAAGGAACATCGCTCCAAATATTCAAGACAATTGCGTCTTCAAGCACTCCAAGAACATTTTTATCTCATTTAAACCTCAAACAAGAGTACACGAAGCCGTGCTGGCAATAACAAGTCCATTGTCAAGCGTGGGTAGAGAACGTGCCAAATGTTCCACATCACAATAAATTGGTTACTTAGTGTCGCTTCGTCAAATTCAACACGGTTCAAAATAGGCTGTTACACCTACGGGTTGAAAATCAATGTTAAAAACTGTACCAAGTGAAGGAAGATTGTTCCTAGGGCCTGTTTCACAAGTTTCAAGTGAATTTTTTGACATTTATCGTATTAAACAACGAATGTATAGGGTACTCATTTTATTACAATTTATTTGAGAGCATAGGTTACAGTGTGACTTTTTTATTTGGTCTGCTTATACATTTATGTGTGCTTTTATCAGCAAGCAGTGGAATCGAACCCAAGAGGTGATTTGAGGATGGAAAGGTTTAAGGTTTTTAAACTTAAGGGTTGTTTTGGGGATAAATATAGATATTAGTGGATGGAATTTGGGTACTCAGAGAAATAGTGTAGTCAAGGTTGCATACTTGATTCTAAATGACGAGCGTCATAGAGTGACTTTGTTGCTACATAAAATATTAAATGTCATGAATTATTATGCCAATAATATTATGTACAGCACCAAAGTACGCTCTCCAGCGCATTAAATTCTTGTGAACAACCGTTACATTGTTATGTAAGCAACTGATATTCTCTTACGAATCTAACAAGCGTGCAGTCCTGAACGGTTATTATTTTCCATATTTCACATAATAAGGAAATATCAAAACCAAAGGCGCTGTACCAGATATTACCATTGCGAACCATTCTATCCAATATAGCTCAGATTAAGCAATTCCGAAGTGTGTCGACGACGTACAGCATTATATTTGAAAGCCTGGACAACATTATCCTCTTTAGTGGTAAGCTACGATCGTGTAAACTTATATTTTATTGTTATTGATTTTAAAAACAACTAAATTTTCATACATACAGAGTAAAAAACAAAATATTTGCATTGGCTTGTTGCGTGTAGCCATAACAGTTTAGTAGCAAGTTCTGAGTGTTTTGTTCCATTTAGTTTCTCATACTGAAATTAATTAGTTTTGCATATCAAAAACTATGCTGCAGTACATTGAACTCAGAATCTTTGATTACAGACTGCCTAAGAAATTAATAAATGATGTTTGAATAAATAAAAGAGGGAAGCAGAAGTGATCTCTGTTATTTGATACACGTTCTTATTATGACTGTATTGAAATTTATATACAATTTTAATTAATTTTAAAACACAGATAGGCGACTCGTCTCGGCTTTATCACAAGCATTCTCTGAACCTTAAAAAGTAATCGAATTCGCAATCGGAATACAAAGCGTTCTTATCTACTTTTCCATTCGGTATCATGAAAAAAAAACATAAAAATCATCACATATGAAACATAAATTCTCACTTAAACCCTTTATCTTTAAAGCTATTGTATAATTATCGGAACGATAGTGCACGGCCAATTAAAATTTGTTATAATAAAACCGTAGTAAGGGATAAAAGGCATTCGTTGTTTACTCGTTAGGCATTCGTTGAATTTTAATACAGTTTATTTTCGAGTTTGTCTCGTGCCGTTTGTTTTTAAGCGAAGGTAATGGAATTGTATAGCGGCTGCTTTATTTTCTTAACATTGATGATTTACATTCGATCTATATTCTCGTTCCGTCTATAATTCTTAAAAAATGTTTACGTGATATGAGATTTTGTGTGAAAAAATATTGTTTAGAGACATAAGGCGATAAAAAAGCTTGTTAAGGTTTGTTCCGAATGGTAAAAACAATTAAAAATATTCGTGTACAATATATTGTGATTGCAGATTTTTTAAAATACCCACTATTCGAGAATTCGAGTATAACTAGACGACAAAAGAATCTTTCCTATAAAACTAAAAATAAGCACAAATTTTACACCCGTATATCCACATTGAACCGTTTTAATATTCAAGGAACTTAACCCGCATCAGGAAACGTCGTTTTAAAATAACTAAAAACAAAAGTCAAATAACCGTTTCGTGTGACATAACCGCGCATTACTTGCGACTGAGATTTACGAGGTGTTAAGTAAACAAAACGACAAGCCACGAAGAACGACGTGAGGTGTTCGTCATGCGTCCGAAAGCATATTTGCAAACGTGATTTAACGTTTGGTTTTTACACTGGGGCTTTAACGTAAAGGACATGTCCAAAAACGGGCATAAAATTCTAACCAAGACAGTTTATATATATTTGGATAGAAGTCAAAAACTAGCGTTATACAATAAATCGTTTAATTTTAAAACCTCCGATTTTGAGATTTATGTAATTTTGTTTTGCTTAAAAGCTACACTTAATATGAACGTTTTTAAAAAAGTTGTTATGAATGGAGGGGTCTAAAAATATATTTTTAATGCATCCATGTTCCATATTTTGCCACTTTAATATCCCTAAAGCTTGAGCCTGGTTAAATTTTGAGGTCCAGCACCCATACAAAAAGCGGACATCTTTAATTGAAACAATTTTTGCATCTCAATCTTGCATAGGTTTTATTACTTTCAATGCACTTTAATTAAAATTTGCCTTAGCTAATCACATACAAGGGAAATCAATAAGAATTATCGATATAATACGACTGATATTCCCACGACAACCAAATTCAAAAACACCGAATAACTCAAAAGACAAGTTCAATGCCTTTCAGGATGCATTAAAATTCACAACCTTATGTATGCAAGAGTGTCGAAGTTCCGAACTTGACACGGCGAGTCGTGATGAAACATGGCGCTTGCATAACACCGTCCATCAAATTATTTGTTTACGAGTGGGACATTTCGACGACACAAGTTCGTGCGCTGCACGGGGAATGGTGTTGGTAAGAACGTGCCATCACGTCAGTATCCCTCAAGGGGTGAAACAACTGCACCTAAATTGTTGCATGAATTTACAGATTTACGAAAATAACGGGATTCGGGGAATTTTCACTTATAATACCACAAGAGCTTCTTCTTTCATAATATATAGTAACGACCAGAGAAAATATTCAAAAAAAATTGTTTCTTATTATATAGTAACGACCAGAGAAAATATTCAAAAAAAATTGTCAGTATAATACCATGTAGGTTGTACCACGTGACGTCGAATGGTGCAATTCTATTGGTCGATATTTGGGTCGGAAAAATAATCACTTATAATACCACAAGAGCTTCAAAATTATCGGGTATTTCCCGATAGGTTCGTTGCAAACAAATGAAGGAGTTTTCAGGTTAAAAAATCACGAGCGCGAAGCGCGAGTGATTTTTCCTGAAAAACTTGACGACTTTATTTGTTTGCAGGGAACCTTGAGGGAAATGCCAGATAATTTTGAAGCTCGTGTGGTATTCGGGGGATTATTTTTCCGTCCCAAATGTCGGCCAATAGAATTGCACCATGAGATGAAATGAACAGTCAACAAATAAGAATTTCATAATATATAGTAACGACCAGAGAAAATATTCAAAAAAAATTGTCAGTATAATACCATGTAGGTTGTACCACGTGACGTCGAATGGTGCAATTCTATTGGTCGATATTTGGGTCGGAAAAATAATCTAATAAATTCCATAGTAGAAAACGTTACGTATCCAGGGCCATCTTTTCTAGTAGGAAGGTTATATATTGTACCCAGTTCGATAGCGAGCGACCATCGTATACTTGGCCAAAAGTAACATATTTCGTCGGCTCAGTTTCGAGTTCAAGCCAGTATTTATCAATTGGCATAAATTTCGCGAGCGTCAAGGGCTTTCCGTTGGCCAAAAGATTATTTAATATTCACTGTACTTTCATCACATACCGTATCAGGATAAAATAATGACCACAATAATCAGAGCTATCCCACACAGCTCTACCACAACATTGACGTTCCCAAAAAAATATAACTGGTGGTAGGTCTCTCATATGTAAGAGTCCGTCTGGGTGGGTACCACCGCAATATCTATTTCTACCGCCAAGCAGTAGTGTGCATGCACTGTTGTGTTTCGGTTTGAAGGGCATTGTAGCCAGTGTAACTACTGGACATAATGAGACTAAACATCTTATGTCTCAGGATGACGAGCGCAGTGGAATGCGACACAGTACTTTGTAACTCAAGGTTCTGGATGGTGTTGCTACTGTTTATGGGTGGTCGTATCGCTTACCATCAGACGAACGGCATGCTCGTCTCGTTATTAAATGCCATAAAAAAATATAAGTATTTTTGCAACGTGTACAAAATAATTTGTGCCCACGCTGCGATAAGGGCTAGAATGATGATGTTTCGCTTCAGCACATTACGCGCATTTTCCTTCGTCTTCAAAATTCACTTTTAATGACGTGTGATCCATCACGGTCCAGATATCTCTCTCCCTCTGATGCTCAAGATTTTAAATGTTTTATCTCTCTTTCGCGTCGTTTTATAACTTGAAATTACGTTGTTTTTATTTATTGTGGCTTAGACATCTTTATATGAAATATACACGCGTGGAATTGAGAATCTTTTTTTTTTTAATTAATGAATAACTGACTCTCGACATGAGTCGTTTGACTGATAGTGTGCTCATAAATAGTAGCAATATCATCCAAATCTACTTTAAATTACAGAATCCTTTATAGGAGTTGTACCCTCAAGAACCATTACATAAAGCCCAAACTTGCCTAGTGTTCTTCACAGCTAAAAAACAGTGCTAGCACTTACCTAAACAGATTTGTACATTGAAGAGACTTGCATAAAACTAGAGCCACAATTAAAACTCAAAAAAATGCAATAGGCATCATTATTTAAATGTTAGAGAAAATAATAAATGTTTGAGTAAGTAAAAATGTGTGACGTCGATGGTCAAAAGCGAATCAACTTATGATTAAATCATTAGATTTCGTAAAGCAAGATTATTCTTTATTACAAAACAAAAAATAAACAACATAAAAATAACGACCAGGATCAAAATGTACAACAAAACTTTTATGTTCTTATGACGGTAAGAAAGTCACATTAAATAAGGATTTTACGGACTTATTTTTAGGCAGGTATACCTGACCCTTGGGACGATGACCCCACATTAGAGGTGTTAATTTTCTTTCATTCGGCATGCTTAGTTCATTTGCAGAATTTGATCAAACCAAAAAGATATTTTTTATTGCGGAAATTCGTAGTATTTGTTATAACACTACAAAGGTAATATTTGATGTTTGGATTTTTATTCCTTTGGTTGAAAATATTTGCTAGATATATATGTTATTATATTTCAGATAAACTTTTTTCGAACCTCCAGTAATTTCCAGATTTTTCCATTAATAATTTTCTTCCACCTAGAAGTTGTTGCTTACAACATATTTTTATTTGAGTATTTATTTATTAAACTCCAGTTTTTTAATTAAATATAACGTTTTGTTTTTCATATCTCATTTGCAGAAATCTGAAGTAAAAGAAAATCATCTCTAAAATTGGGCGCATAATCTATATTTACCTATAATAATATTTTAAGAGCAAAGATTTGTATTTTTATATTTTTGTAACGAATATACTCAGAAACTACTGAACCAATTTCAAAATTATTTCACCAATATAAAGCTACATTAACAGCGAGTAACATTGGTTACTTTTTATCCCGGGAAAATATAAAGCGGGACTTTTATCCAGGAAAACTCATTCACGCGGGCGGAGCCGCTAGCAAAAGTCTGGTATGTTCTAAAAAATATTCTTAGTTTGAACCAATTCCCAGAATAATTATTACAAAACTGACTATCCATAAAGGGTATAATAATATTCCAAACACTATTTAATAAATTTACAGACCCAAGCTAAAATTACAATGTACCCTAGTTTTCATATTAGGAAAGCAACGAGCTGTGGTCAGTATGAATGTTCACTTCATGACCACCTGCGAAATGTCAATGACGTAATATAGAGAAATGCGCACTTATATGAAAGGTTTTGCTCTATTTCCAATGTTTTGGCATGAATAAGCGATAGTATTGTGCGTAGTAGACTGCCGAGATGGAGGTAGTGTTTTGGACCTTATTCTACTAAAGAATAAGGCGTAATGAAGTAACTTTACTGTCATATAAATGTAACATCCTTTTTCTCATGTTTTATTTAAAGGCAAATATTTTTATTCACTGTTAGGTTACTTAATAACGGTCTCCGGCATTCAAAACTAAAAAAACACATTAACCAAACCACAGATACGTGACAAATAAAATTCCCCAAAACCGCAAACATATATCAAGTTAAATTAAGGAAAAAGTTCGGATTATCACAGCATTTGTCATTCAAGTAATCGAGGAGATTCCCCTGGAATGGCTCTTGCATTTATCCAGACTTTTATCATAAACGATACAAGCACCGTTACTTTAACTGTGCGTTAAATTTTATTCAATTGTTTTTATTTGAGCATTAATCCTCTTTGATCTTGTCTTGAAACAAATGTCCGGTTTTGCAAAGATTTTTTGCGGTTGGTGAATTTTGAAACGTCTTCGTACGTTGTAAAACGATTCAAAATTTAATATTTTTACTTCTTTCGACTGTAAATAAAACTCTGTATTTTTTTGGGTGGGTGTACATAAGCATTGTCATCTGTTTTGCGCAATCTCGCTAATTTATCTTATAAGATGAAGTGGTCAACTGTTCTATGTTTTTTTTTGTTTTAATAAACGTACCATATGCAGATTACAATTACATGGTATTTTTTGCGGTAGCGCCATGTACGTGAAAATATGTCATCAGTCTTGATATTGCTCAATGAATAAACAACTTCTATTAAATATTTGTATTTTTTTTATTAGAAAGAGTTGTGACGTATTACATTTTAATTAATCACGTTTTTTACTGAAGCGAGCAACTACGAGTGACACTCGTAATTTATACCATTTTATTATAGGTACTGTTTTACAATTATAGTGAAATAGTTACACAGAAAAATATAACTTACTATTCAATCAATCAATTAGCCTGTCGCCGTCCACTGCTGAACGTAGGCCTCCCCAAGTGAGCGCCAACCATCCCAGTCTTGAGCAGCCCGCATCAATCCGCTACCCGCCGCCTTTTTCAAGTTGTCGGTCCATCGTGCAGCAGAACAACAAAACTTACTATTAGCAGAATTAATTTTGAAACCAGTTGAATGGTTTTAAGGATTACTCTCTCAAACACAAAAACTCAAAATTACTAGACTTTTCTATTATACAATTTTGATGTAAATAATTAATTTTGTTAACAAAGCCACCGTTAACATAAGTGTGGAACACTGACACATTCATATATCTATAGAGATTTAAAAAATTGCTACATGAGCATCTTTTCGCCATGCAGTGTGTGGTCTTCATTGTGAAATGAATAGATAATTGTATCAAACGTATTCAATAGAAATGAGAAAGTCTGCAACGTCCTTTCAAATGTACCTACTATGAATATTTTGTCCAGTCATTTGATGTGCTATGTCTATCCTTTGTCGTATGTTACTAGGCACAGAGTTATTGGCAATAAATCGAGACTCTGTCTTTGTGGGTTGTGCTTTGTCTATTTTGACAGTCAAGCAGTATGCGAAGGTTTCTTTGTTCACGTTTGAAGAACATTACGAGTCATTGCTTTTTTTCGTTAAAAATGCGATAATGGTATTTTTTTCTGGCTAAGAGAATAATTATATATTGATTTCAGTTAGAAGTTAACCTTTTGCTGTTTATTATCCTGGTTCGTACGTTGTTATAATTATGATCTATCTCGTTTCTTCTTTCGTATTTTATAGTGAGATTCTTAGTTTACAATCTTCTACGTCCGTATTAATGCTTTTTAGTTTTCGCGCTATATTTATTCTTTACAGTTAAAGATTAAAAAAACGACAGGATCTTGTGTTTTTTCATTTTAAAAAGGATATTGTCCAAAATATCATTTGAACAAAAACAGTTGTTGGTTACTCATCTATCCTCCATATCTATTCCAAAAACTAACAGGACGAACCTACGCGTATTCTGCCTAAATATTTTTATTGGCTTCATTGGGACATTCGGAAAGTAAAATTAAGGGTCATTGCACATTCAACAGTATTAGCACTGGCGATCATCGATTTTGGGAAGCTCATTTTACTGCACCGACGCACCATTCCGACATAAAAAGAACGATCGAATGCTCAGGTATCAAGAAATTTACAATTAACGACAATCGACGCTATTTTATTTGGAAAAGTAAAGCTTAATCAACCATGCAGTGTTTTGAAAATATAATGTCAAACCAAGAGTGATTACGTCTTTCTAGGTTCAATCCAGTGATACTAAAATTATTGGATGGACTTAGTAGTGTAAGAAAATGCTTGTTATAACAGTCACCAAGGCTGATTGCCTTATTACTAGGTGTTGCTTGCGGCTTCGCCCGTGTGAAAAGCCTTTCCCGCTACAAAAGTCGCTAATACACTGTATGACACCACCGCCATATATTTTAAAATCAAACTAAAAATGACATTATTTCCCATGGGAGCACATTACCGGGATAAAAAGTAGAATTGTGTTGATTCGGGAAATGATTTACCTGTGTGCCAAATTTCATTCAAATCCATTCAGTAATTTCTGCGTTTGCTTCTTACAAACATCCAAACATTTTCACAAACTTTCGCATTACTAAATACTAGCATTGCGCGCGGCTCCGCCCGCGTGGAAAAGTTTTTCCGGGATTAAAAGTAGCCTATAGCACTCAGGAGTAATGTAGCTTTCTATTAGTGAAAGAATTTTCAAAATCGGTCCAGTAGTTCCTGAGATTAGCGCGTTCAAACAAACAAACAAACTCTTCAGCTTAATAATATTAGTATAGATTAGTAAGGTATTCAAATATGTTGTCGCAGTCTAACAGTAAACTTAAAGAATTGTATGTGCTGTTGCCAAAACGATGAAATCTGTTTGGTTTGGCTGAAGTTTACTGCGTTGGAGGGAAGTGGGTGCGGGTCCAGGATTGGATATTTATAATCTAGGTTTGAGTCACTGGTCTAGAACTTGTTGAATCATCGATAGGTGTCAAATGGAAGCAGGTGTTAGCTACGTCATAATGGTGATTTTGGGTACTAAAATAAATATTGTATTTGAAAAGATAACTATTTTTAACATAATATGAGAAGGAAAGGCGAGGAAAGAAACGGGGGTAAATCAAGATAAATTACACATGTAGTTAATCTTTTCGACCGTCTGAAATTAGTCTTGAACGTAATTATCAGAGTAATTATATAAAGCACGTGGAAGCTAATCAAATGCAGATTGATTGAAAATTTATCATCGGTAAAATGTAGACCTAATCTGCTATTAATATCAAACCATCTAAAACCTAAAAAATAAGGGCAATCGAAAGTGCATACATCTAATAAAAACTTTCCGACGTAATTCCACGATCTCTGCATCGGGTCATAGATACCTATAGCGTAGAGGTCAGGGGTCGGTTTAGTCCAAACAATTGTGCTAAATTTCGCACTTTGTTAATTGAATTTGCTTGTAATCCTTGCGTCATGTTACGAAACAACTCTGCTTGATGTCCGTACTTCATGTATCATTTTATTATCTTCATATTTAATTAAAGTATTATTGCCTGTTTGGTGTAGTGGATGTATATATGAACTATGGATTAGGAGGTCCTCAGTTTTAATACCAGGTCACAGAAGTTTGTCTGGATTTTTCTAATATGCTGTGCACGGGAATTTATTCCCCAGAAGGAGTTGACATCAAACAGATAGATAGGTGCGGTGCGGTGCTGGAAATTGGGTGAATTCCTTCTGCAATATACTTGAAAAAATTTGTTGCATCGACGCCAGGTTAGAGCATCAACTTTTTTTTATTCTTCACCATGGAGTAGCAAACGAAATACAATCTGACCTGGAATTCGAACTCAAAACAGCACGATTCTCAGTCGCTAAATCAACTACATACACCTAAATCGACGCGTCTCATAAATAGCGTTACTAAAAAGGCGAAACTTAAGTGCTTTCTGATCGCTCCACAGACCTACTGGTCTCGAGCGTTTGATTTCAAATTTATTTGTACTTCGCGACATAAATTCCTGCACTTAAGCAATTTATGTTCGAGTGGTTATGATTTAGTTTGTTTTATGTTACTTTTTGGGTTCCGTATCGAAAGAGTACTAATGGATAATGGAACCTTGTTACCCGTGTGTGCCTTTTATAGTGCTCTAAATTTTGAAGCATAGGTAATATGAATAGTTGTGGGTTGATTTTTCCGAAATATGTACTTCTAGAATTGCTCACGGCTTTGTCTACGCGGAGATCGGTTTGTGACGTATATTAAAAATAAAAAAACAACTAACATACCCATTCATACCGTTTAATAATTTTCATCAAAATCGGTTCAATACTTTAGCAATGGAAGCAAAACAAACTCATGGAAAACAAACACCAAAGTTACTTTTGCATGAACAATATTGGTGGCTTACGTAGATCTCAAAAAATAGAATAGACGCCAAGTTTTAACATACGGCACCCACGTGGTGTGATCATCTCAGTTGTCCGGTTTTAACCGCCCTACACCAATGGGCTTTGCAAGTCATTGACATCGAAAGCCGTGTAACTTAGTATTTTGTCTATTGTCCCATTGAGATTCAGTGTCTGGTTTATTTTCATGTAAAGATAATATTTACGTTAAAATAAACAATTCATTCTTACAAACACACATCCCTTTATCCCAAGAGGTGGGCAGAGACTATGGAGCGCCACATGCAACGATCTTGACACACCTCTTTCGCCTCTTCCACGTTCATAGTTCTTCTCATACATTTCCGCCTGTTAAGGGTAGTCCTGACCTACCCTTATCAGCGATCATTTATATGATCAGTGTACGTTCTCCACGAGCGCCCCGTTCCAGCCGTACCTTCCACATTCACTCGATAATAATCCATTCTTACGCGCGTTAAAGTGGGTATGTTTGTGCATAATAGAATAGACGAGATTTAAAATATTTAGGACTGCTTCGGTGGCATAGTTGTATTACGGTACGACTGCAATGCTGAGGTCTCGGGTTCGATCCCCGGATCGGGCAAAATGATACTGGGTTTTTATATAAAATATCAGCCCGGAGTCTGGAATTTGTGGCCGATATGGCGATAGGCTCGCCCGCTTTCACATTATGGGACGGAATACGCACAGCGAAAAGTGTGTGCACTAGTTGCACCCTGCCTACCTCTTCAGGGATAAAACGCGTGAGTGTGTGTGTGTGTGTGTAAAATATTTATAAGAATATTTGATTTATAAAGCCTGAGGAGTAATCAATTTTTAATTTTGTGACTGTCATAAAAATATATCAAAAGAAACCTTGTAGTATTAAATTGATAGAATCTTTTATCAAATATCAGTTATTAATTTTATTCGTCGTTTGAAGCAACCAAATTAATATTCCATTTGAGTTATTACTTAATGTGACCTTTATTGATTTCGGTGTTTGTTCATTGATTTTTTGTATTTCCGTAACGAATATATTTTATAATTCTGACGTCATTTATTTTCAGTTAAAATGCATATTGATCTGTACAGAAGTCAAATAAAGTCGATTAAAATAATTTAAATAAGTATGAATGATGTAGAGATAGCTAAGATTCAAACATAAAAAAATATTAGAACAAAACACGATAACATGATATCATTACGCTTTATAACTTTAGGGGTAAGTAGATACGCCAGTTCACCAAAATAATATAAGATACTATTACTATCGAAATTCTAATATTAGTTACAACAAAGTACACTTAACAACCCGATCCAAATTTTCGTTGACATTATAGTCACAATTGTGTGTCCAAAATTATTAATAAGAATTAAATAACACCTTAACACTTACTTTCACGTTCCATTTTACGAGAAAATAAAAGTGACAAACTCTGGTTGTAATGCTTGGATTAACATGCGCTGCTTTGCTTTATCTGTATATATAAAAGCAAAAGGTCACTCACTCACTCATTCACTCACTCATCACGAAATCTCAGAATACTACATGTGCTAAGAGTCTCAAATTTTGCATGGGGGTTTCTTTTAGGTCGTAGGTGCTTACTAAAACGAGATTTTGCGAAATTTAACCCCTAAGGGAGTAAAAAGGGGTGGCAAAGTTTGTATGAAACTTCTGTAGTTTTTATTTATTTTTATTCTTTCACTAATAGGAAGCTACATTACTCCAGAGTGCTATAGTTTTTACCCTAGGAAAATATTAATCCTGCAAAAACTTTTACACGCGGGCGGAGCTGCGGGAACATGCTAGTTTTTTTATAAAAGTGCAATATAAGCAGAGAAGTAATATCTTTTAGTTACCAGATATGATTTAAAATATAGATTTTATGTAAAAATATTGGAGTCCACGAATATGGTCCCGTTTTATAGTAATCGCGGATATAAGAGATTTGTTTTTTTTTTTATTGCCAGTATAGGCAGACGAGCTAGCGGCCAGCCTGATGGTAAGCGGCAACCGCTGCTCATCAACTCGGCGATGCGTATCGGATACTATTAAAATTATGATGCGGTTGCGTGATGAAGCCTCGAGGGACTACAACAAAAATAAGTGTGATAATAAGAAAGAATACTATAAAAATCTGAAATCGGTCGTCAACAAGGCACTCTTTTATGAAAAAGCTTCCTATTTTAAATATTATATTAATTGTAATATAAATAAGCCCAAGTTATTATGGAAGAATCTCAAAACAACCTTACTTCCAAGTAATGATATAGAGTTGCCTGTTTTCTTCAATGACCCAAACATTATAAATAATCACTTTCTGAATATCCCAGGTAGCACTGATGTTAGTTTCTCACAACTAACCTTCTTTGAATACCACAAATTTAATGATACTACCTTTCAGTTGAAGGAAGTTAGTTTGGAATGTGTAAGCAAAATTATAAGCAGTCTGAAATCCAATGCTGAGGGCTGTGATTGTATCACATTGGATATGTTAATTATGACATTTCCCTATACTATTGACACCATTAGAAGCCTTATCAATACATCCATAGCTACCACTACATTTCCTGATATCTGGAAATATGCAATTGTTCGTCCATTACCAAAGCATACAAACCCTTCAGAGCTGAAAGATCTGCGGCCTATAAGTATTCTGCCTTGTTTATCCAAAGTCATTGAGAAAGCTATTTGTAAACAATTAGTGGATTATCTAGAACATAATAATATTTTGCCTGAGACACAGTCGGGTTTTAGAAAAGGGCGTAGTACAGTGACAGCAATGCTTGATGTGACAGATAACATACTGTGCTCTCAAGACGAAGGTATGTGTACACTACTGGTATTGCTGGATTTCTCAAGGGCTTTTGACTCAATTAATATTAATCTTTTGCTGTCTAAGTTATCTTACTACGGTTTTGACTCCAAATCCCTAAAATGGTTCCATAGTTACTTGAGTTATCGCTGTCAGGTTGTGAAACTTACCTATGAAAATGGATCTACTTTGATATCAGACAGAGCGGCTGTTACTAGGGGGGTACCACAGGGTTCTATCCTGGGACCAATCTTGTTTATTCTATACTTATCTGATGTAACTATGCATATCAAGCACTGCAAATTTCATATTTATGCAGATGACATACAAGTGTACATATCCTTTAAACCAGCAGAAGTCAATAACGCAGTATTTAAACTAAATGAGGATCTTACTAAAATTGCTGACTGGTCTACACGCAATTGTCTACTCTTGAATCCCGACAAAACTAAGTACATCGTTTTTGGAACCAAACATCAGCTGCGTAGTCTAAGCCAACCAATTAACCTCCAACTTTTGGGCAATCCTATTGAGCGAGTATATGAAGCTCGCAACTTGGGTTTGCATATGGACAGTGAGCTTCGTTTCGAGAAGCATGTTGCAAATTTAGTTAAGAGCTGTTTTTATAAATTAAAGGTGTTATACAAAATGAGGCCATATCTGCAGGAAAGTTTGCGCTTACAGCTTGTAGAATCACTTGTCCTATCAAGACTGAACTACATGGATACAGTCTTTGGCCCTCGCTTACTAGCCAGAACTCAAGGACTTATTCAGCGAGTGCAAAATGCCTGTGCCCGCTTCTGTTTCAAGATTCCATTGAGAGCCCACGTCACCCCTTATCTTAACACACACAAAATTTTAAAAATGCGACATAGGCGTAAACTCCATCTTGCCTGTCTTCTCTTTGGAGTCCTGAAGCATAAAACACCTGGCTATCTTCATAGCAAATTGTCCTGGGCAACAGGTCACACCTCACGTGGGCCTCGGCAGTGTGCAAAACAGCTCTACACTCACAGTCATAGTTCAGCGGCTTTTAGGGGTAGTTTCCGGTACACAGCCACTAAATGTTGGAACAATATCCCTCCGCCAATCAGAAACCTGCAAAACATTAATGGTTTTAAGTTAAAGCTCAAAAATTTTATACTTGACCATCAAGTAGCTCAGGGACTCCTTAAGCATGATACCAGTGCTATATAAAATAAAGTAATGCTTGGTTTTCTCAAAAATGTTGCTCTGTAGTCAACTTTTATACAGAGTTGCTATTATTGTGTATTATTGTCTCACTATTGCTCCTACTTACGTTTCAGCTTATGCTCCTTGGACAGTGGGTAACAGATGTCTACACAATCGCCCTTGTCTGTGTGTTAATTAGTGTTGTAAATTAATTAATAGTGTTGTTGTTTTTAGATAATATGATTTAGTTTTATTTTAGCTTCTAATTATTTTTTATGTCATTTTGTTTGTTTTATTTTATTTCATTTTATTATACAAAGTTTTTTGTCTTCCGTGACAATCATATCAAACGGCCCAACGGAAGACCAGCGTTGGCTGTACTGCCAACATATTGCTGAGTTGGAGCCTGTTTGCAGCAAAGTGTTTTTTATCTGTTTTTATTTTATACGTGTATAATTTGTGTTTGTTGCAAATAAATTTAATTTCTTTCTTTCTTTCTTTCTATCGAGATCCGTAACTTGTGGTTTAGATATGTAGATATAGGAAGAATATAATAATGTAAGCATTATAAGGCGTTAAATTCTGGGCAGAAATCGAAGTATGGCCTCTATTTAGTATCGTACTTTTGGATCGTTGCATGTCAGGTAGTTAAAATTTGAGTGACTTTTGGATTCGAAAAACGTCCAAGTTTGCGAAGATTAAACTTCCACGGTGGTGATAAGCTTTTCCTTATTAGATAGAATTTTGAAAAACTCTCTGAACTATCGATACACTAGTTGCTCATGTGCCTAGCTCTTTGAGATAGCGGCGTGATGCTATGACGTTCTATAAAGTACTCTATTAATTATAGATTTACCGTCCCATACAAATCCAATAGTCAAATTTATATCTAGCATAACAACCGAGCACCCTAATTATTTTGTAGTCCTTACGATGTCTACAATAAAGACGATTTTTCTTTGTTTCAGGTATTATTGGGAACGAGTCGTGATCACGCGCTTGATGATTTCGTTGAGTCGCGTGCGCAGCTTGCGACATCAGAATCCCTTCTTTGCCAATATTATCTATGAGGTCAATGCTCTTACTCCCATTATGTATTGTAATGAGTGGTTAAGTAATGACTCCGAGGTGGACGACAATGGTCGGTCTCCCGCTGTCGTAGACCAAAGGCGTTCTTTAAAGTTCGGGGGCAGCTTAGCCCCCTCGTTTTGAGGGGCCGCAACGCGGCATCGCGCAGGGACGGTTCCGAGCACCTATCTTAGTGCAACAAGATACCCCGGGGCCGTTCCGTATGCGCCGAAGAAGGCCACCGCGGGTTTTGGACGTTTTGGTTGGTATGCCGGTGTAGGGTGTACATAGTGTTAGGGACTCGGTCCAATGCTCGCGATGCTATACTCCCGAGTGACGACATTGGGCCGTGAGATCGGTGAAACCAACATATCCGTGCCACTGTTCCCCCAGTGATGGTGGCGATAAAGCGTTTTTTCCCCGCGAAAAAACAGTGGTTAAGTAAAGTTCAGGATCTTATTACACTGCACGAGCGCGAGCGCTTCGCCTTGCTGTGAATTCGCTTGCAATTTGCCAGTGTGTAAGAGCCTTAGCTTTATTTGACCACGGATAAAAAACACGGGCTTAAAGGCGTTATATTGCGTACGCGACTGTCAAGCTCTGGTCTCGGGTTCTATTCTCGAGCAGTGATATTGGATTTTCCGTCTCAGTATCAACCCAGAGTTCGTTATTATTAAATGGCAATAAACTCCGTTTTACATGGGATATAATATAGAAAGTAAAAAAAGGCGTCTAATACATCTCTAAAGTGGACGATAGCCTAGTTGGGAATGGAACGGTCTGCCGAGACAATGTCCGGAGGTTTAAACCCAAGGCACACAACTCTGACTTTTCGTAGTTACGTGTGTATTGTTTATCAATTATCGTTCGCTTTAACGGTGAAGGAAAACATCGTGAGGAAACCTGCATACCTGAGAAGTTCTCTGAGTTTCGAAGGTATGTGAAGTCCGCCAACCCGCATTAGGCCTAAGGCGTGTAGGCATTAGGTGGACTAAGGCCTGAACCCTCTCCGTTGTAGAGGAGGCTCGTGCTCAGCAGTGGGCAGTATATAATACAGGGCTGATTGCAATACATCTCTGCTTACCGTTAAAAACGCAAAATCGTGACGCTATATTCTATACTATTGTGTTAACAGTTTATGAATATTTTTAGTAATAAACGTTTACATTGTACTTTTGCATCCATATGATTTTTTTCTTTTTTCGAAATAGCTATTATGCATGGCAAGTACCTCAATCACCGAAGTTTTTTATTTCGACGGTAACTCTATTCCCTACCAGGCAGACCGGCAATGCTAAATCATAACGAAACATTTTATTACAAGCCGTACGGTTACAGCTATTGTCGCATTTAATATGTGTTTTTGTAAGACAACATGTATTAAAAAATGCATTGTTATGGTAAAAAAAGGTGTTTAATATTTTGGCTATTACGAATTAGAAAAGGAAAAGACTTCCATATTTCATATGATATAGTGAAATGAGAACAAGACATAAACAATTTCATAAATGAATAAGAAGATAAAGAAGTTAGCTAATACCTCTACAAGAAAAATCAGATTAGCAAATACGGGTCAGACCTTTTTACCTATTTCTCTTCAAAGGTAAACAAGACACTCAACTGACATTATGGGTGTTCCTATACGTTAGTAATAGGTTACCATAACATGACCCACCTACTCGTTAGCCAGTCTATCTCTCATTTGCCTATAAAAGATCGCTCCACATTCGCGAACCCTGGTAGGGTATCACATTGTCTCCAAAATAGCTATAAATTAAGCGGAAAGCATGTGAATAAATCTGTTTTATTTATAGTGGACAGGCCGCGGTCCCTCTGACAGATTGCGTCGGGATGAACACATCTTGTAATTGTATACTAAAGAGCGAGGGGGTCCCGAATTGACAATATAATAGAGACCGAGCGCAAGGAATGAAAGGAAACTTAATGTGGGGCACACTTTGCGCACGTCACGTGAGGAGACTAGTTGATGTACTATGAATTTATGCTATTTTAATTATTGTCTTGACTTGTCGTGTTTAGTGGGACTATGTTTACTTACGTAGTTATGAAAAAAAATGTTTTTATTAAAATTGTTAGGTGTAACGATCAAGTTAGTAATGAAGTATGTGGTAACTTTCACACATAGCAAACACAATCTATATTTTTACTTGACTATGTCACTGCCATCTAATAATATTAAATATCTCGGTCCATTGTCATAGCTTATTTTGTCGTCTCGTATGTACAGGAATGAAATTTAGGGATTTTAGAGAAATCCTCAGCTTAGAAGTTACTATCCCGGCCAGAATAACAATCAGTACCGGTGTTACTGCTTTTATTTGATTTACGTAATATTTATTTTATTCTACTGCAATTTTCATTGAACTAAATTAATGCAATTAACCCATACAAAAATATGACACACGTCGCTCCAGTGACGCGACGTGGCGTGACCGCAGTGTGTCCGTGAATTAATGCGATTTATTCATTTCATACCATCACCAGGACATTTTTCTTTGAAGCTTTAATATCAGTACATGTGTATATAAAATCTGTAACCGTGGATATTTTTGCTTTAGTTTTTTCTGTCAGTCGTAGGGGCACGATATTTTCAATTTATTTCGCCAAGTTCAAGATAAAAATTGTTTAATGTAACTGCTGTGTATAAATTTCGCTGGCGATACGCTTTTGTTTCACAGTTGGACGCCTCGTAGCAAAGTTCAGGTGCAGTTATCGGTGTGTTCAAACTTAAAAGCCCGTGACTTACACGTGTTGGAGATGTGTTTTTTGTTTCGTTTATGGGTATTGTTGGATGTTTGTTTTATATGCTGTTAATGCATTTTAATTGAGTTGTAAAAGGGTTCAATATCTATGTGTTATTTTATTGATACTTGAGAAAAATTGGCTGGGTTCTTATGGGGAAATTATTTGAGTGTTTCATGCAGATGTAGTATTTATGTGCTTAAGTTTTTTTAAATACATTTGACCAATGTATTTAAAATTATTTTCATCAAAAGTTTAAAATTAGTACTTGAATCTCAGTTATAAAAAAAAGAAAATAGATTTTAAATTTCACAAACTCCCCTTACATGGAACCCCAAACGCTTCTATAAATATTTCATCATTTGCTGAAACTTTTATTGGAACAAAAGCGTCCATTGTCCGTCACCAATGAATGGTTATGCTAAAGAGTCCTGAGACAAGCCAATGCGAGGTCCGGCTATATTGTATGCGCTGGCCCTTATTGAACTGCCTACGTCGTGTCCCGAATGTATATAGATTTTCCTATTTGCTTCCTTACCTTTTGTTCTCACCTGCATGAATTGATTATATAGGATGTTTCGTGAAGGGGTTTTACGTGTGTATTTTTTATACCTGTATTTTGTTATACATTAATTTAAAAAAATATTTATTTGTGTAGAATTGGGTCCATATTATATAAACACTTATTAGCCACAGTCACAATATTATATCCACGCATCTTTCCCTGAAACAAGTAGAGTATTGCATTCACCGTGGACATAGTTTTACAATGCCATTACTGTTATGCTATTTTGTAAGATCTCACTATCGAGCTCAATTCTGAATCCGCAGTGTAATCTACACTAGCGCCATAAGGTGTGAATGTCGGTGAAGCGAACTACACTCACTTACTAATAAGTGAGATCTTACGTATATTACGCTAATCGGTTTTACTGGTGGTAAGTCTTATATGTAAGAGTCCGTCTGGGTGGGTATCACCGCAATGTCTATTTCTACCGCCAAGCAGCAGCGTGCATGCACCGTTGTATTTCGGTTTGAAGGACATTGTAGCCAGTGTAACTACTGGACATAATGAGACTTAAAATCTTATGTCTCAGGATGACGAGCGCAGTGGGATGCCATACAGTACTGTATAACTCAAGGTACTGAATGGTGTTGCTTCTGTTTATGGGTGGTCGTATCGCTTACCATCAGGCAAACGGCATGCTCGTCTCGTCATTCAGTGCAAAATAAAAAATATAGTCCGATTCTGTAAACAAAGATTTCGATCGTCACACTGGCTTTGTGCCATAATCTTACCCGAGATGTCGAAGTCACCTCGCTTCACGCTAACTATGTTTCTACAGAATTGCACCGCAGGAGAAAATTCACCTAAGCCTATCTTTCCGGACAAGTAGTAATCTTGGCGTTTGCATTGTATGTTCGTATCTGGGGGGAGATTAGAAAATCGAGGCGTAAACTGTCTGTAGTCCTTGGTAGATCAGACAAGTAGTGCTCAAAAATATTGTTGCTCATTAAAATTCTTGTTTCGTTCAAAGAGTATGCAAAATAACATCATGACATTAGAAAAAACAACGTCCTTTGTTTGACATTAAGTATAAAATTATTTTTATTGTCAACATAATATAATATTATTTCTGGCTCGGTGGCGTAGTTGTACTACGATGCGACTGCAATGCTGAGGTCTCAGGTTCAATCCCCGGGTCAGGAAAAGTGATATTAGATTTTTTTATTCAGTATCAGTCCGGCGTCTGGAATTTGTGCCCAATATGGCGATAGGCTCGCCCCTATCACATCATGGAATACGGAATACGCACGGCGAAAAGTGGGTGCACTAGTTGCGCCTCTGCCTACCCCTTCGGGGATAAAAGGCGTGAGTGTTTGTGTGTAAAAAAAAACAAATCTAACACTGCAAGTCCATATACGAATTCTAAGATCGTCAGATCTAAGGCAAGTTTCACACCGCGGGACGCCAGCGGGTAAGCAACATCCATCCGCCGCGCTCCATACATCACGTCCTACGACAATACACCATATAAATAACAGATACGTCATCAGCCATGCTCGCTGGCCGAAACGATCCGCGATATCCTTTATAACGCAATAAATAATACGATGTGCCGAGACATATACTTACTTACGTGCGGCGTTGAATTGATGGCTTCACGCTTGTTTAAAAAAAATGGTAATTTTTTATAAGGGTAGATAACGTTACTATTCAATTTTACATTAAAATCAGTTCTGTTTTATGAATACTCGTGTTCTAATCGACTGCCTCGGTGGCGTAGTTGTATTGTGTACACGGTACGAGTACGAATACTGTGCTGAGGTCCTGGATTTGAAACCCGGGTTGGCCCAAAAACAACGCGCCTTTTTTTGTTTTTTTTATTCGCGGGGAAAAAACGCGTTATCGCTACCAGCACCGGGGGGTCAGTGGAATGGTTATGTTGGTTTCACCGGTCTTACGGCCCAATGTCGACACTCGGGAGTATAGCATCATCCGAGCGAGCATTAGACCGAGTCCCTAACCCTATATACAACCTACACCGGCATACCAACCAAAACCCGCGGTGGCCTTCTTCGGCGCATACGAGACGGCCCCGGGGTATCTTGTTGCACTAAGATAGCTGCACGGGACCGCCCCTGCGTAATGCCGCATTGCGGCCCTTCTCTAAATGAGGGGGTTAAGATGCCCCTGAACTCTAAAGGACGCCTATGGCGTCTACGACAGCGAAAAACCGACTACTCGCATTGTCGTCCACCTCGAAGTCACTTAAATTGGAGTGAGCAGCCCCCCACTGCTCGCCCCGTGACTTTCTCCAAGCCCCATTTAGTCGCCTCTTACGACAGGCAGGGGATACCGTGGCGGAATTCTCTAGATGCCCTCGGACCACAGAGCATGAACAAAAACAACGCGCCTGGATTTTTCCATTCTAAAAATAACTCAGTCACAGCTTTGGGTTAAGAAGTTAGAGGTGTGATACCTTCGTGTCTCGGATAACATATAAAGTTGGTCCTGCACTGGATCTCTCTCCGGTCATGTAGGATTACCTTCTCACCGGAACCGGAATATTCCGAACCGGAATATGAGAGTGAAGGAACAGAGAGTGCACCTATGTAATGCGCACCCACTTGTGCACTATAATATCTCCTGCGTACCTGGCTGATCTCCGTTGAGATTGGCCACCGTAGTCAAAATTCGGCTAGGAAGATTTTTTTTACGTCGTATTACTGATCACTAATCTCTTCTATCAATAAGATTTGTTACATGGATTAGTAGAGTTCACATATCTTCTAATTTCGTAAGGAAAACTGTCTTATACGCAGATGTCCTTTCTTCACTGTCAATATATTTTTAACCAAATTGCCTTGACTGAGATGCAATTTGATTACGTCACTTTAAAATGATACACAATCCAGCCCTCGTACCTTGATGGTCCAAATTGATTAAGTGTATGATCATATCAAGGTAACGGGAGTGTAAGGATTAAATAACTTTAGTGCTCGAGAAAGGTCGATGGCATTTAATTATGAACACTAAATAAGAGATTTTTACTTTCAAAGGCATTGTGTAGATTTGACTAATAATAGGATATAGGAATAAATTAATAAAAAGCGCTAAAAATAGAATTGACTACGCAATCAGCCCTGTATTATATAGCCCACTGCTGAGCATGGGCCTCCTCTACTACTGTGAGGGTTTAGGCCTTAGTCCACCACGCTAGCCTAGTGCGGGTTGGCAGATTTCACATACCCTCGAAATTCTTATGGAGTATTCTTACGTATGTAGGTTGCCTCACCATGTTTTCAGCGAATGATATTTGATAAACAATACACACCATAATTGACAAATAAATAAAATCCCTTACTTGCCGATCTCGGCCACGGTGGCCAATCTCAACAAAGATCAGCCAGGTACTCAGGAGATATTATAGTGCACAAGTGTGTGCGCAATACACAGGTACAATCGCTATTCCTTCACTCTAATAGTCCGGTGAGACGGCAATCCGACATGACCGGAAAGAGGTCAGGCGCAGGACTAACGGCTTTACGTGCTATATTGACTAAATACCTATTATGAATATAGTACGATTGGAAAATGTTTCCTTTCCACGCGGTTTTTCTTACTAGGTAGTAAGCCCCTATCGTATTTAAACAAGCAATAATTGATAGATATGCAACCAAACAGATTTGAGAACATTAGTGATACAGAAGTTGTCAACGAGATACGGATTTAAGGTGAAAAAACGTTATGACTTGCTACTAATATTATAAATGCGAATAATTGTAAGTATGGATGTCTGGATGTATGGATGTATGGATGTTTGTTACTCTTTCACGCAAAAACTACTGAACGGATTTCGATGTAATTTGGCACACGGATAGATTATGTCCTGGATTAACACATAGGCTACTTTTTATCCCGGGAAAATATAAAGCGGTACTTTTATCCCGGGAAAACTCATTCACGCGGGCGGAGCCGCGGGCAAAAGCTCGTAATAGATCATTTTGAAAAGTTAGCAATATCTATTGGTTCTTTAGGTGGTGAATCGAACCGAAAACTATCTCAGCAATCCATTTCACTCCACGCTTAGCCCTCGCCGCACATTCCTGAACTGAAACCTCAAAAATTATGTTTGCATTAGTTCCACCCGTTTGCATTAACGTCACTTGTCAACTTGCCAAATTTTAATTTCCATATTTCATAGCCTATATCATACATTATACATCCCAATTAGTTCCGCTCACGTAACCCGTATCCATGACAGAGCAAATTCATGCACAAAAGCATTTTAACATTGAATTACGGTGTGTCAAATTTATTACAAAATGACAGTGAGCCAGCGAAGGGTGGTTCGTATTTATAACGCGAAAAATTAAGCCGCTATAAATACTGGTACTGCAATCTCGTTGCATCACCGATCGGGATCTCGAGGAGCTATTCTGAATGACCCTGTGTCGTTCGACATTTAAATTTATATTTTTAAGAGGCAAAGTTAACTAAAACAATAGCCTAGTTGGGAGTGGAGCGGTCTGCCGTGACGAACGTCCGCAGGTTCAAAACCCAAGGGACACACCTATGACTTTTCTAAAGTTATGTGTGTATTCTTTGTGAATTATCGCTTGCTTTAACGGTGAAGGAAAACATCGTGAGGAAATCTGCATACCTGCGAAGTTCTCCATAAAAATTTCGCAGGTATGTGAAGTTTGCCAACCCGCACTAGGCCAGCGTGGTGGACTAAGGCCTAAACCCTCTCAGTATGAGAGGAGGCCCGTACGCAGCAGTCGGCAGTATAATACTGCTCTGGTATGGTATGTTAAGTAAACACATACGTCTCGTGAAGACGTATTTATCGTAGCATATAAATAACAGAATTGCTTTAAGGCAGGCATTGACTCTTCTTGGAGGTCCATAATGTTTTTGGAATAAAAAATAATAAGGATAGGCATTTAATAAGTCGTATTTTGTAATTCAAATCTTAATTTTATCTAGTTAATCCAATTTGATGTTTTGAAGAAGTTGGGAAATTCGTTGTGGAAGTCTAAAGAGTATCTCCATTTTGAACTATTCTGACCTTGGTAATTAACGATTGGTCCTAGTTACAACTTACTTGCTTACAATTATCTGAATAAGAACTATTTTGCTACCACAAATAAATCGTAAAATAAAATCATATTAAAATAATTTCGTCCTTAAATCCCAGCGTCCAGAATACGCGCCCAATATATTCGGGAAGCATTGGCGAGTGTCAGCCGGTCGGGTACTGTTAGGTTCCCGGGATTGAGGGTATTTACGAGCAGTCCTGGGATCGTACGTCGCCCCGGGTGGCATGACACCATTACACTTTGACCGATATATGCGTTGCGGGACTTTGCTGTTTAGTTGTTTTAGCTTGTGTGTTAGTGTAATTTGGAGTTTTTTTTTGTTTAATTGGTAGTAAATGTCAGGATGAATCCAGGATGTATACTGCGCAGTGACTATGATTACAATTTAAAGTAATTAAATAAAAAAAATAGGTTTTACAGCTTTGCCCGCATGAACGAGTTTTTTCGGGATTAATGTCCCGCTTTATATTTCCTCGGGATAGACAATAGCCTACGTCCATACCAAATTTCATCGAAATCCGTTGGGTAGATTTTGAATTTATCGTGTTCAGACAGACAAACAAACGGGGCGGGTGACTTTGTTTTATAATATGTAAGGATAATGCTATTTTATACTGCCTCGGTGGCGTAGTTGTATTGCGTACGCGTTACGAGTACGATTTGCGCGCTGAGGTCCTGGGTTCGAATCCCGGGTCGAGCCAAAAATATTGTGACTGGGTTCTTCCATCTTAAAAATTACTCAGTTGCAACTTGGAGTCAGGAAGTTGGCGGTGTGATACCCCCGTACCTCGGAAAGCACGTAAAGCCGTTGGTCCTGCGCCTGATCTCTCTCCGGTCATGTCGGATTGCCGTCTCACCGGATTATGAGAGTGAAGGAATAGCGTGTGCACCTGTGTATTGCGCACACACTTGTGCACTATAATATCTCCTGCGTACCTGGCTGATCTCCGGTGAGATCCGCCGCCGTGGCCGAAACTGGCTAGGAGATTACATATTACACATTTTAAACTTCTAAAGGTCCGTATTACAAGCGCAATCAATAAAACTAAATTAATAACACAGTACAAAAATGTACTACTTACCTACCTAGATACATGTCTACCTACATAGATGTACCAACTCAACTTCAATGATTATAACTTTTAACGCTATTTAATGACCAAAATCATTGTATAATTTCGCAATGGTCCTTACAATTCACATTACAAGACCACCAAAGCGAATACAATGATTGAAGACGCATAACTGTCCTTATCACATTATGTAAAGGGCCTTCGTATTACACGCAAGGGATAACGGTTGCCCAACATTATCGTATGTTAAGGTACGGTTCCCAACACAACTACACCAAAAAAAGTGTTTTACTATATGAGGCAGAAAAGCAATTTTGTTCTCTACCGAATACCCCGATTACACCAGTGAAAAATTGTGGGCATGACTATTATTATTGGCCCATGATAAAAATATCAGCCCTATATACTGGCCCATTTCTGGGCACAGGCCACCTCCACTACTGAGAGGGTTTAGACCTTAGTCCACCGCTGGCTTGGTGCGGGTTACCTGACTTCTTATACCTTCGAAATTCTTGTAAAGAACTTCTCAGGTATGCAAGTTTCTTCACGATGTTTTCCTTCACCGTTAAAGCAAGCGATAATTCATAAGAGTACACACATAACTTTAGTCAGAGGTGCGTTCCATTGGGTTTTGGAATTGCGAACATTCGTCTCAACAATCCGTTTCACTACCAATTAGATCGCTGGATTTTTAGCCAACTATAGACTAGTAAAAAAAATATTTCCATCATTTTTTTCTTCTGGTTCATAGTCTTCTTTACACACGATCTTTACTCGGTAATATAAATTAGCAGAAATAAAATGACATTACTACCAGTAGCCATCCATATTTGCTACTACTTTTTACCGCCGCGGTCGTGTTCGAAAACATACGTTAAGGACGCGTGTAACTGAACACTACGCTTCCCTAAAAATAAACAAACGCACGTTACAAGTTTACTTTTGCCATTTTAAAAGTGATATATATTCGCCAAGTGCCTTCTGTTGCGTTTTCTCAGCGGTGAATCAATTGTTGTACAAAAATTCGCCTCCTACGTTGTCTCTCACGTAAGAGAATAAACAGTTAAACATACAACAAATTCTTGTATTCTTTTGGCGCGTATAAGGTAAATTGGAGAGTTTTCTGAAAGTATTTTTTTGGTTTCCTTATATCTATATTATTTTTGAATATGGATACTCATATTTGACGGTTGTTACGTTTGTAATTTTATACCTAAGATTCGTCTGTCCAACTGCAAGGTGTCTTGATAAAGGTCGCAGGAACACGCTGGATGCGGGCCGCTTTTGACAGATCCGTCTGGAAATCTTTAGGGGAGGCCTATGTTCAGCAGTGGACGTCATTTGGCTGATGATGATGATGATTTGATAAATTAGTACGGAGGGGTATAAAAATGCATGAATATTAATAGTACTAATATTATAAAGGCGAAAGTTTGTAAAAGTGTTTGGATGTTTGTTAGAAGTCAACACAGAAACAGCTGAACGGATTTGAATGAAATTTGTCACACGGATAGACCATTTCCTAGATTAACAAATAGGCTACTTTTTATTAATACAAATAAGTTATAATACGGAATAAATAGACGATAGCCTATTTGTTAATGGAACGGTCTTCCGAGACAATGTCCGAAGCTTCAAAACCCAAGCTACCTTTGACTTTTCGAAGTTATGTGTATATTGTTTAATTATCGTTCGCTTTAACGATAAAGGAAAACATCGTGAGGAAACCTGCATACCTGAGAATTCTCCATAAGAATTTCGAGGATATGTGAAGCCCGCCAATTCACACTAGGCTAGCGTGATGGACTAAGGGCTTAACCCCTCTCAATGGTAGAGGAGGTCCGTGCTCAGCAGTGGGCAGTATGTAATACAGGGCTGATTGTATTGCATTGCTACTTTTTATCACAGTAAATTGTTCTCATTGGAAATACTAGAATTTTTTAATCTGACTTTCTAAGTAGATGGCTGTAACGTTGCGTTACGTACAGATGGCGCTATAGACCGCCACCGTGATTTAAGAGCTTTTGTAGCGGGAAAAGCTTTTCACGCGTGCGAAGCTGCGAGCAACACTTAGTGTATTGTAAAGCTTGCATAAACAAGAAATGATCCAATTCAGATTTATTTATACAACTAATAGAAATGCTGACTGACACATGCATCTTTATTGTCTAATTATAGTTTCTACTATGAAGCTATATCTTAATAAAATAAAATAATTGAATTAATAAATAATGCCAATTTTAAAGCGAAAAATCTAATTCCGTCATAAATATTAGGATCAGATTATTGTTGTGCCACTAAATTTGGCAATTAATCGCCCTGGCAACATTCTTAATAAATATTCATGAATTTTGCATACCAAAGAGCGTTACACTCGTCGATTTGCTCAAGTAATATTAATATCTTCATTATGTTCCCAAACACTAGCTATTACGAAATTTTATTGCTCCATAAATATTGCCATGTCATCAATAAATAAATATTTATAACAATTAATTACAAACATGCACTTTCGTTTTTGTGTTCTGGCAACTTTCGCATTTCTACGAATTTGTTACCAATTTGTTCGCAATCTCGCACCAATGCGTGCTTTTAGGGTTGTCAATTGATACAATAGCAGTATTTTCTTGAAATGACACCAAATTATCATCTGGCCAAAAATGCCAGAATTAAGGAGAGTTAAATGCAGGTTTCATAGCAGATTCTTTACTACACCATGAAAACATATTTTGAATCTTCTGTATTACGATAGTAAGTTCATTCTTGAAGCCGCGCCGCGCTGTTGAGCTAGTTTTAGGCGTGTGCGTGCATTTCAATCTTATGATGAGTATAATTTCTTGTTTACTATTTAAACCTTTACTATATTTTTTCCGTAATTATCTCTAATTGCTATCGTGAGCAGCTGTTCTGTTGTGTTATGATTATGATATCATTATTTTGTCATTACATTTTCGAAAGTGGAACTTTCGTTTTTATTTCTCTTGAGTGATACGCTTCCGTAATTTTATGGTATTATATTCCTTGTGTTCATTTAAATATTTACAATAATCTATAACATAAGTTTATAGACTGTTATTTATGGCGTCTTCCATGTGTTTTTTGTAGAAATTAAAGGAGGTATAATACAGAGTCGTAATAAACTGGTTTCGCCCACAATAGGCGCCAGTCTCTTCAATAAATAAACTATATGTATAAATCAAATGTGGCACACATATTCTAACCATAAATTGACAAATATTATGCTCCATTTTCTGCATTTGTGTACCATGAGCTACAACTTTTATTTCTGGAAATATAAGTGCCAACCCTAGGATATCTTTTGGAAGAAGACAGATAACACGCGGAAGTATCGACCATCCTTAATTGTTCGCGTAGTTTATTTTTACTCAGTCACGCCGAGGCGGCGCCTTCAGGCTCGATTCCTGTAACACCGGTTCATATATTTTTAGTTCACGATATTAAAAGGATAACGGTTTGTTAGGCATGTTACAGTTAATTCGTTAATGTGCAGTTCAGAGCTGGAATCTCGTTTTTATGGGTGTAATTTTTAAGATTAGTTCCTAATACCTATGACACAATAATTTTAAACCATTATATTATGTGTAATTATAAAAAGATTAACCAATATAATATTTTAATTTATCTACAGATTAACGCTGTAGTAACCGGACGTAAAAGTGTAGTAAGTGGACGATAGCCTAGTTGGGAATGGAACGGTCTGCCGCGACAATGTCCGGAGGTTCAAACCCAAGGCACACACCTCTGACTTTTCGTAGTTACGTGTGTATGGTTTATCAATTATCGTTCGCTTTAACGGTGAAGGAAAATATCGTGAGGAAAGCTGCATACCTGAGAAGTTCTCTGAATTTCGAAGGTATGTGAAGTCCGCCAACCCGCATTAGGCCAGCGTGGTGGACTAAGGCCTAAAACCCTCTCAGTAGCAGAGGAGGTACGTGCTCAGCAGTGGGCAGTATATAATACAGGGCTGATTGGGCTGTAGAAGCCTTGACGGAAAAACATTTAGCGAGATTATCATGAATGAATTTTTAATCAATTTATAAGAGACGATTTATATGCTGATCTTTACAAATAGGTTATATTTCTTGTACTATAACAATACTAAGATATGCGATTGAATTGATTTATTAATAAATTCCTTGGAATTTTAATTTATCACGCGACTATCACTCATAATTAGTTCCCATTTATAGCTGTCTAATTTTAAAACATCCTTATTGATGACATAAATAAAAAACATAGAATATTTGATTGACGTGTGATGTCATGATCTTTCATAAAAAAGTGGATCACATCATCAACGGAAACTACGTCATCGGATGAGTATCATTGGACAGTATAATTGCCCGTCTATTATTTTTGACCTCTAATGGAGATAACGACCTAAGGCGTTTTGTTTTCTATATTTAATTCTGAGTTTGTTTTTATGGTTTTAACAATGCACAATATATGGGCACACGTGTTTTCTTTATAAGATTGGGTTCTTGAGTGTGAAGCAATTATGCAGGCCGACATAATTATTACGACCATCAATGGATTTAATGTCGCTCGCCGATGACTTTCATTCGCACTGCATTGCACATAACATGATGTGTAATGTTCTTTGTCCTAAATGAGTAAAACAATCTTGTAAAATACTAAATTTTAATAGTTTCATAATTCATCTACTTCGATACATTTTGTCCCCATTTGAAAAACAGACAAGGGTTCATAATAACTTTTGATTGAATTCTGTAAACGAGACTTAACTGAAGCAACTTCTGTAACTACTTTCATAGTTAATTTGTGTTTCTCAGGAACAACTGGACAGCGTCTGCGCAGTGCCTAAATCTTAACCAAATAGCAGCATAAAATGTAGATGAATTTATTATAAATTGATTTATTAATATACTTCGTTTATAAACGAAAGTATTATAAAAGCAATCGAAAGTTGAATGAGTATAGCACATCGAACAGAAGTAATGAAAACAAATTCGCAATCGAAATTATTTAATCGATTTATTGCTTTTTGTACAAACAAATTGCAGGTACATTTCGGCATCGTGTTGGGAGTAATAGGTTTTTAAATGTATTAAGGTAAAATATCGGGCCGTTGAGTAAGAAATTGCTTTTGATTTTAACCAACTTCTAAAAAAGGAGGAGGTTCTTAATTCCTGTGTTTGTGTGTTTTTGAACAAAGTTTTCGAACAATATTTTTTTGAAAATTCGATTAATCATGTTTGTTTTTTAATGTATTAAAACTTCAGATTATATTATACTTATATATTTCTAACTAATATCATATAGAAAAGCGACATCCAAAGACAAAATCAGTAATAGCAGTACAAACCTTTCCTTTGCCGCAAAATTAATTTAAAAATTGAATTCTTGAATTATAAATATTAGAGATGCGAATCGAAATAATAACACCTCTGGCATTACGAATGTTCTTCCGTATTTTAGGGCGGGGAACGCTTAATTAAAATCGATAAGTATTTCTTACACCTTTAAAATTTCAGAATTCGAATTTATAAGATAAACTTTTTAATGTTTATACTTTATAGTACATGTGAAATATGATATTTATGGCGATATTGTTTTTAACACGTTCGGCCAATCGCCGCCCTGTGGGCTTAGAATGTGACACAAAGACGCAACTCGTAAAACGATGTCGTTTAATTTTGATGCTAGTGATTGATCGAGAGACCAATACGTCAGTCAAGTGTTAGTCTCTCAACCAATCCCAATAAGACGAAACGAAGACGTGACGTGTTTTTTTGTCACATTCTAAGCCCACTGGTCATACACTCAAAATGAGACACAATATTTCCTCATACTCACCATGTAGATAAATTTACACTAGACGCTATAAGACGTTTTATATATTTAATTAGAAAAAAAAGACGTTACTAAACGTTGCTGTGCCGAACGTGTTAGTTTTTGGAATAAATATCTTATTTTTATTTAAATCCTTATTATTGTACATTTTGTTTTTCTACTTTTTATTATAAAATATATTGCTGTTGCATTATATAACGAGTTATATTAAATAGTATAAACTACATAGCCCGTACAATTCCAGCTAAACCTCTTTGCAAACATGTACAAATGGACTTACAAGCGTATGGTAAGGAAACTTGCATATCCAACCGCGGTACATTACAGCCACAAAATAGGTAAACACAATTACATCACTTTTGTACCGAGTGATATCACTTTGCAAATATGGTGCATAATATCGGGTGAATGAACTCTTACTTTTTAATAAAAGACTTTGAAATATTTGGATGGGTACGGTAACGGGGTGTATTGGAGGGGGTCAAAGGGTACGGGATTTAGATAAAAAAATACTGTATCCAAATATTCAGTTTCGTTTAGAATGTGTAGTACATTTAACTGGTTTTACCTGGGAATTTATTTTCGAAAATTATAATATGAATATGCGTACTTTTTATATTTATGCTTTTTGAACTTTGGTATTTTTCATATTTTTATTATTCTCTTTCTCATTTTATGTTATATCTTTATTTATTACACCTACCTGTATTGTTTATATCTGCATCACCCTGAATTGACTGGTAGAGAATGCCATTAGGCATTAAGTCCGCCTTTATACATTATTGTATAAAAGTAATAAATAAATGAATATGACCAGGCCATGGTGGCGTAGTTGTACTACGGTACGACTGCAATACTGCAGTTTCGGGTTCGATCCCCAGGTCGTGCAAAATGGTATTGGGTTTATCTATTCCGTACTCTCGCCTTTTTTTGACAATTTATTTTTTTGTCGGTATCGGTCGTAGTCATTCAGGTGTTCAGACTTCAGGTGTTGGTGGCAAGTTCCACAATACGCCGCCACTTTTCACTGATGGCCGCCTTCCTCGTGCATTCATGTAGTGATGATGAGCCATTTACTGCCGCTTTTATCTGATCAGTCCACCACATAGGCTTTTTGGCAATACTCAACTGAATAATGAAGACAAATGACTATTCTGCAAAAAAATGTCAACACGATTTATTTTATAGGTGCATTGTATTGTGCGTAGTTGTAGTACTGTTTGTAAACGAACGAATGAAGTTGATTAGAAATAGATTTGAAATCTTTAGGGCAGGCCTATGTTCAGCAGTGGACATCATGTGGCTCATGATGATGAAAACTACATTACCGTATCAGGGGTTCGAAATTAGTAAATTAAATAAAATAATTTATTCGAACCCATGAAATTTTATACATTATTTAGATTCCGTCAATATTAACTCTATCACCAATTCGGAAATCAGTTCCACCAGGGAAAAACGGACAAGTGTTGCTCTTTTCAATATCAGTTTAAGGTATAGAGTACAATGCATGATACAGAAAAAAATCAGTAAAGTCGTGTTTCCAATCCAAATTACAAGGAAATTAAAAAATGCGAGTTATCTGGAATTGGAATGTATATATATCTAGGCTTGTTAGTTTCTAAAATCTGGATATCGCGGTTTATTTTAGCTTATTTAGTAATATATTATAATCCAAAAGCAAATCACGCATTTAATAACTTTTTAAAATGTAATGAGGTCAAATTAAATCCCATTTGGTCATAGAAAAAAACGTAAAACACATTTAAGTATTCTTAGCTATTGCGCCACGCTTTTAATATAATTTCATTGTTTATCGCTTTGTTAATGGATTCGACACTTTATGCCTCATTATGATTTGGGTCGGTCATTCAAATTCTATTATTTCACCGTGAAGATAGTTTTTCTCTAAAAGTACGTGATCGAGTTAGGGAAACGTTCCAATAGGTGTAAAAACGTGGTATAAAACGCAATTTTGAATATCAATTTAAAATTTTAAATAATAAATGGATACAGACCCTTGTCTAAATGCTAAATCTTAGCTAAGTTTAGTGCTGTTCAAGAAAGTGTCTCTCTTAGTAAGTAAGTAAGATCTATTACTATTTACTAGTATTAAGAACGAGGTGTTGCTCCCAGTAACGCCCGCTTGAAATACCTTTTCCGGTATAAAAGTAGCACTGTGTATTTTCCGGGATATTTTGTATGATAATATAGTAAAATTTATCATCATCAGCCACATAATCTCCAATGCTGAACATAGGCCTCCCCTGTATGTTTCCAGGTGGACCTGTCAAAAGTGGCTCGCATGTAGCGTGTTCTTGTGACCTAAATAGATAGTTAAATGATTAAGCCTTACATAAAGATACAAGCATAACGCTATTTTAAGCGTTTAATAAAGTCAATGGAGAACGCCCCTTATAACTGTAGTAGTGATCAAATAATCAT
The DNA here is from genome assembly GCA_947568825.1 of Sphinx pinastri. NCBI lineage: Eukaryota > Metazoa > Arthropoda > Insecta > Lepidoptera > Sphingidae > Sphinx > Sphinx pinastri. The sequence continues at coordinate 4,758,612 of OX387617.1, forward strand.
ACACGATAACTGTGAGGTTCGATCACTAAATATACACTTTCTTAAATATTTCTGTTTTCTTTATCTAAGTGTTATCAGGTTGCAGTTAAGTTATCTTGCCGTTAGCAGTCGATGTCGTTTCAAACGTGATATGAATTATGTGATTGCTTCGGTTCTAAAAATACTATAGGAAATATTAATATAACATTAAAACTAAACGAGAATTCTTTTTTAATATAATTATACTTAATTGATGATATAAGGATTGCAAAATACCCTGCAATCAATGCAATCAGCCCTGTATTATATACTGCCTACTGCTGAGCACGGGCCTCCTCTACTGCTGAGAGGGGTTAGGCCTTAGTCCACCACGCTGGCCTAGTGCGGGTTGGCAGACTTCACACAGCCTCGAAATTCTTATAGAGAATTCTCAGGTTTCCACACGATGTTTTCATTCACCGCTAAAGTGAACGATAATTGATAAACAATACACACGTAACTTCGAAAAGTTAAAGGTATGTGCCTTGGGGTTTGAACCTCCGGACATTGTCTCAGCAGACCGTTCCATTCCCAACTAGGCTCTCGTCCACTAAAATACCCTAAGGTTTAATTTAAATTTTGCAAAATTCATGGTATGAACAAAAGCTGTTTAATGACAATAAAATATTTTTATTATTATACCTCTTTGGGCGCTGAAGATTGGGAAAAACGAAAGGCTGACATTGCCATTATTGATAACTAGCTTTTGCCCGCGGCTCCGCCCGCATGAATGAGTTTTCCCGGGATAAAAGTCCCGCTTTATAATTTCCCGGGATAAAAAGTAACCTCTGTGTTAATCCAGGACATAATCTACTCGTGTGCCAAATTTCATCGAAATCCGTTCAGTAGTTTTTGCATGAAAGAGTAACAAACATCTATACATCTATACTTACATACTTTCGCGTTTATAATATTAGTAGAATTTTTATGGCCTATTTTTATTGAAGTGTCTTCTAACATAATTATAACATCTGTATCGAAATTATTGAATATGTTTTAAGCGATGCGCTAAATATTTTACAGAGTCTATTGTTTTATAACATACGTTTATAAAGATAATATATGAGTAAAGAATGCTCTTAATATTAGCCAAAGATCCATCTCAATTTTTATATTGTTATAATGAATAACGCTTACTTATACAACTAGTACAAATCCTGCTCATACATATTACGGAAAATACAAAGCCCCACAAATAATTTACGACTTAAAACACGTGATCTAAATATAGTTTGAAATGACTTGACAATAAACTTACTCGTTTGCAGGAATAACAAACTACAAGGCCGTTGTACTTTCACATGTCGAGACAAAAATAATTAGCTGCAAAATATCACTAATTTCAGTTCATACAACTTACAGGCTCGTCTTTATGCAAAAAGTCACTAATTTTGTGATCATTTGCAGTTCATGATTTCTTGAAATAAACCTATGATATCTACATTAACAACATACGAGAGGTATGACTGTGCGAGCAGACGAATGTGGGCAGAGTGTCAGCGGGGTTAAAAATAGGTTAAACTTCTAGTTTTCTTGATAAAGCTCGATCGAAATAAAAAACAACTGAAGAGTAATGTTTGATTTTTGCGGGTCAAGTATCATCTTGCTTTATTGTAATATATTAGATTTGTGTAATCTTTTAATGTGTGTCATCTACTTAAATAATTGGAAAAATATTTTTAATTCATAATGTTTGAGAACTTTGATGACAGCCAAACCAGTTTAGAAAAAGTTCTTAAAGTTTCTATGGAAATGTTGTTTAGCGTTTGACTATCAGAAGCTCGAAAAATACACTTATTAGCATTATTTTCAAAGCAAGCTTATAAAGCACATGAAAATATCGAAAGGTACCGTATGCAAATGTTTCTTACCATCAGAGCCTTTGTTAAATCGCTCCGCTCCTCGCTTCTAATCCGACCCCACCCAATAAAGGAAGCCCAAGGCCGTACTGCGATCACAATTAATACACATTTTCTTTCAATGTCATTTGGCCTTCTACCTTATTACTTCGACATAAGTAATGTTTTACCTAAAGTACATTCAGGATACTTCACATACATAAGTTGACACGTCACTATTTGGGTTTTACCTGCAAATAGTTTTACCCACGTAGGCTCTATCGGTGACGTTTCGATGAGGTATTTAATGTCTATAAGTTATGACGGATATACCTTTTTGCGCCGGTTCGGTAATATCGTTTTTTTTGGAAATTTCCCGGTGTTATTTGGCTTCCTGGTATTATAGGGCCTTTAGTGAGAAACGAGATTCCATAATTTTTCCACTTGAATTGGTCACTGGAAGTCGAAATAATTCTATTCAAGTAGTTCTTGGTTCCAACTAACTGTAAAACATATGTTCTAATTATATAACGTATAACTACTAATGACACATAGTATAAATGAATTTTCATAGGTTTTGTAGCAGAATCAGCGAGAAGACGTGAGACAAAGGAATGGTTGCTACCTTAGCGACATGAAAGAAAACATGACATGTATTAACTACACTAAAAAATATTTAAAGAAAATATAGAATCATAAAAATATAATAAATGCTATTTCGGATATGGAGACTGCCTTAGTGGCGTAGTTGTATTACGGTACGGTTGCAATGTCAAGGTCACGGGTTCGATCCCCGGGTCGGGCAAAGTGATATTGGGTTTTTCTACTCTGTATCAGCCCGGAGTCTGGAATTTGTGCCCGATATGGCGATAGGCGAGCCCCCTATCACATCATGGGACGGAATATGCATGGCAAAAAGTGGGTGCACTAGTTGTGCCTCTACCTACGCCTTCGGGAATAAAAGGCGTGAGTCTATATATAATATGTGAATATGGATTTAGGAAGGATTTTTTTTCAATAAATTTAAGCGTCAGTCACAACAATAAATAAGTGTTTACCAAAGCTTCCTTACAGGGCAATTTTTCATACTTCCGTCAAGTTTAAAAACAAATTACGAACAACGAAATGTCACGGACAGAAATAAGTAGAAATTAAATCGTCCAAATGATGCGTTAATTGCAATGCAGTCAGTAGAGTGAGAATAGAGTCGTTACCGAATAGCTATCGATACTGCATGTAATTCTAATCGATATGTTTCATACTGCAAAAGAACATAAACACATTATTTTAAATAGTGAATATAAAATGTTTGATTCAATTGTCATTTATCTTTTTGTCCGACTACGGCAAAGCTAGGAAGGGATTTAACAACATTTTCATCGTTTCTGTAATATATTTTTCAATAATTTATTTATGACAGTCATAATCTTTTATGTTTCCAATATGCGAATAACTTGTTATTTAGCATAAGATGTCGATAGAATTAAAATGGGTGCTAAATACTCGATATCGGTACATGAGAATAATACATAACTAGCAGTCAGAGTTCATACTGTCGCAACGTATCGATATGTGGGCCAATGCCATGTTAAGGCGCTTTCATACGAGACCGCCATCCACGCGGTCTTGTCTACGCAATTGTTGCGTACTCGTTTTGGTTTATTAACTATTTTTATTGTTGTGAATTTGTTGTAAAATACAGTGGTTTACTCTCTCTATGTAAATGAGCGGGTATTCATTTTGATATGAATGAACCTATCGTACATGTAGAAGTTCACGCCTTTATCTTCAAATGGGTAGACAGAGACACACTGTTTCGATTCCGCTTTTCGGATATTTATTTTGCACCTAATGTAATACATAATACAAAGGTATTGTTTGGAAATATTCTACTATTGTTTGTTCATAATATAAATAGCTTATACGTTTAGTAAAGAATCTTAATGCAATTGAATATAAAGAAATAAATATACCAACAGAAACATCTTTACTTTTCCACTTTACTCTCCATTCTATGAAATACCTCTGTAGTGTATAGTAACGGTTTGTCCTTCATGTGTAAACGCCTTTATCACCATCCTACACTGCACATCAGTATTAAGCGCCTAATCGTTGGTTTCATCGAAGTCTACGCGTGGGATGAATTCGTCTTCCTTCAATTGACATAGCTAAATCTTATAACAGTGGATAAAATAAAATGTATTGAATAGGTATGTTAGGAATGGCCTTGTTCAATGTTTGTTTTGAATAAATAAGAATTCATCATCATCGTCAGCCATATTATGATGTCCACTGCTCAACATAGGCCCCCCCTAAAAAGTTCCAGGTGGCCCTGTTAAAAGCGGCCTGCATCCAGCATTATATAATAATTAAATAATCTAATATTGTTGTTGTGTACTGTGTATCTTGTAAACGATAGATGAAGCATCGTCGTAAGTATCACCGCTTATCCAACTTTTATCGTTGAGTAAAATTTTGTACTTGTAACGGAAATCATAGACTTAATTCTTGTAGAGTATTGTTACACACATCCACTATATCAGAAAAAGGTGGAGAATCAGAGGAGTGGAGGACTAAGAAATTGAGACGGATGTTTTAGCCTCCTGAAATCTCACGTATCAAGCAAGCTGTCGCTTTAGCTAGATTTTCTGTGAAAAAATGAAAGTACCTGCGTCAAATTTCCCTCCATGCCACACAAATCTACAGACTGACTCTACTACATCAAAAAATCATCTCAATTGCATCGCATGTCATCAGATTCGAAATCATTGCAACCCAAACTTTCCTTGATGACTCTACATAACATTGGCAATGTTTATTTGGGTCAATACGGCCTTAACATTGAGTTAATTTCCAAAATGAGTAACATATTATGCAAGTATTGCACGGAATTCTACAACATTGAAAGTTCTGATTAATCCTGACGTCATTTGTATTGGGAGAGTCCTATCACGTAGTGCGTAAATTGTTCGACTGATTAAAATATGTTGCGTTCAAATAGTATATAGTTGCTATATATTATTTGTCTTGTATGCAAGAATCCGTCTGTGTAAACTGCTTATTTTTGCTACCAAATAGCAGCACACAATACATAACGATCAGAGTAACGACTGTGTACACACACATTCACGCCTTTTATCCCTGGAGGGGTAAAGACGTAACTAGTGCACCCACTTTTCGCCACGCGTATTCCATCCCATGATGTGATAGGGGGCGAGCCTATCGCCATACCATACCAGCCCTGTATTACATACTGCCCACTGCTGAGTACGGGCCTCCTCTACAACTGAGAAGGTTAAGGCCTTAGTCCACCACGCTGGCCTAGTACGGGTTGGCAGACTTCATATACCTTTCGAAATTCAGAGAACTTCTAAGGTATGCAGGTTTCCTCACGATGTTTTCCTTCATCGTTAAAGTGAGCGATAATTCACAAAGAATACACATATAACATTTTAGAAAAGTCAGAAGTGTGTGCCCTTGGGTTTTGAATCTGCGTTCATTCGTCTCGGCAGTTCGTTCCACTCCCAACTAGGCTATCGCCTATCGCCATATCGGGCATAAATTCCAGACTCCGGGTTGATACTGAGTAGAAAAACCCAATACTTATCACTTTTCCCGACCCCGCGATCGAACCCGAGACCTGAACACTGCAGTCGTACCATAATACAGATACGCCACTAAGGCAGTCCTGACTGTGTAGTATGATACAAATTAATAAGACAATATATTGGGTAATACTGGTTATCACGCTTAGAGCCAAGCGAGTAACTTGCCCGTATCTTTTATATGACAGTCGCAGGTACTTTTTATCCCCAATTAGGTACTGTAACATTGGATATACCTAGTCAATTTCGAGGTGTGATTAAAAAGAACAATAACCAATCTTTTATTAAGACAACAAAATTTAATATACTTGACATTAAAACTCGTCTGCGTTGTAAAGCAATTCCAGTTTTCACAGAGCATCTCGAAAGGTTATATGTAGTTTTATTTATTATAATTACTAGTAAATGATCTGATTGCTATTAAGTATTAAAACTGAAATAATAGTTTCCTCAAAAGCCTTAAATGGCATTTGTTTTTTTTAACACTGGATGATGACATAGAATATAAATAAAATAAAAAAAATCATAATTTATTCATCACGTAGGCGTACCTACATAGTTGCACTTATGATGGCTCAAGTTACATTAAATTAATTATATTAATTATTATTATTATAAAATATCACTTAAATAACTACAGACATTTTTATTTGGAGTAAAATCGATGATGAAATCCTCACCAGTGACGACAATACAGGCCCTAGCCTAGCTAACCTACCAGAAGAGTTCAAGAAGCTACTTGATACGTCATTGGTTGTATAGAAAAAAAAATCTGGATAAGTTCTGGCACAAAGAGAGATCACTTACTAGTAATATACAACGACTATGGTAGAAATTTGTAAAGTCAACAATGAAGCCTATATCGAGGTCGTTATACAGAGATGCAGCATCTATACTAATTATAGGACATCAATGCAACATGTACAACAGTGAAAGCTAAAACGCAACATTTGTACTTTGTAGGGTCGATAGCCAGCGGGCAATTGCTATTTCACTAAATGACAACTCAGGATTCTCGATAAATTGATTATTGGTTCACGGAAAAAAATTGTCCTACTCACACACTCACGCCTTGTATTCCCGAAGGGGTAGGCAGAGGCGAAACTAGTGCACCCACTATTTTCCGTGCGTATTCCGTCCCATGATATCATAGGGGTCGAGAATATGGCCATATCATAAATAATTTACTTTTTAATCAAATATGACACATATAGCATTTGTCACGTACTCTAGAGACTGGAATTTTGCTATGACATTGGAATCAATATCTAATGAGGAATGGACCAATTTGAGCATTCGCCTTCCGCTCGTTACGTCAGAGATCATCTGACAACCTCAGATGGGCCGAAATGACCTTCCAGTATTGCAGGAGAAATGACATGTCGTTTACAGATCCGTTTCACCTTGTGGGTGGGTGGTGTAGGGTAGAGACTCGTGCGTTTTAAAAAGTCGCTACCTTTGTTTTAGCCTGTATTTTTAAAATGTAGTTTTTTTTATCAATTTCTGCTTAGAGCATTTTTCGTGATGTAGGTACTGATGTCGTCAATGTGTGTATTTACAACAGATGATGCGCAAGAATTATTTTAATGACACGCTACATTTTACGTATAGAGCATATTCAAAACAATATTTCTTCGTAAACTATTTGCTTATTTATAAGTGACAAATTTATTCAAATCAAAAAGTCATATAGGTATAAATGTATACATTTATTTTCTTATCTTCAATAGCTGTCCTATCACATTAAAGTCACATTCAAAACGACTTATCTATTAACCGCTCTATCTCACAAATTGGACGCAAATCACAGTCGCGATAGCAACGTGATTAGTATTTCGGGCGGCGATGGTGGGAGTGTCGTTCGCAGTCTCTCGCCGCCAGCCGACACGCGCGCACGCCGCGACGCCCAGCGTGCTAACGCGCCAACTTCGAAAAACCACCGAAAAATACCAACTCGTGACCATTACATGTGATTCAGTGTTGTGTGCCTATAGTGCTAGCGTGCGGCCACTCTCGCGTACTTTCACCACCCGCAGATATTTTTTGCAAGTGAGTGTTTTTCGCCTTATTTTCAATCGTAATTGTCCTATTACACAATATCGTTTCGCTAATGCTCGGAAAACTATTTCGAAATTTCTTTTGTAGTTTGCGCTATCGTAATTAAGTGAACGTGTAAGTTTAATGTCATTTCATTAGTGTGCGATAGATATGGTATTTGGATTTTTATGGTATTAAATTGATCATAATATACGGTATGTTTGTGGTTGGTTTCGGTGAGGAAATATTTTTTGTGAGGTAGCAGCGTTTTGCAGCTCGTTGATGTCTTTTGTATGCGCAACGTTCAACAAGAGCCACGAAAGTGTAGTTAGACATTCCGTTGCGTTTTCTAAAGTCAGCGATGGTGATATGCTCAATATACATTTGAATTATCACAATGCAGATTGTGTTGCAATTTATATAGATGAAGTATTCATGCCAACATGATTTGCATGAAAGTAGAGTCACATAGAGTATTATCTATCCGTAAGCTCGGATTTAGCTATATCATTAGTATTTTACGTACATGTAGGTGGGGCTCACAAAGTAAATATATGCCACAGTCAGATACAATGACCTTACTGACTGTACATTCGAAATTTGAATCATAATTACTTGAAACCTGAACATTTGGGTTAAAATGTATGGACATTGAAAATCAAAGTTAGCACATTATGGTGATTTAATATTTATCTAATTCTTTTTTTTTCTCTCAATGTCACTCAATCTTACAGACGTGGATATTTTCCCTGTATCTTAACAATTTTGTTAGTGTGATGAACTTGTAGGTTTATCGTAGCAATTTTTAGGTTCGATTTCCTTTTGAATAACCTTGGGTTTATACAACTATTTGTCCTTAATATGCTTAGATACATTATATTTTAATTTTATATTCGCTTACATTAAACAATAGTAAAGAATTGGGACATCGTCTACAAGTCTTTATAATTAATATTCCAATCTACAAAACAAAACCTCGCCTATACATAAAGAACTAATTTCGAACATTCCATAACAATCCTTCACACTTGATCGACGTTAAGGCGAATAAAAACTTAAACTTTAATTGCCGACTGAATGTGATTTATGCACATAATATGTAGAGATCCAACAAGGCTGTCAAATGTTACGCCACGAGATTGTTTGGAAACCGCGAGGCTTTGATTATATCATCAGTTGGTAATTAATTGATTTTTATTGTTCCATTGGGTCCATATAATCTTAATAATGGAATGACACTGGTACTTGGATATCGTAAGATAGTTTAAAATGCTCACCTAATTTTACTCTATGTACCTAAGAGTATAGTAGTGAAAATTCTCTACAATGTCCCCTCTTATGAGTCGTGTTGAAGCTAACTATTATATTTTTATTTATTTATAGACCAACCTTGACAATTGCGACTAATGAGGAACATCTTCAAGTTGATCGTGACCATACAAGGATTGTCCTATATGCAATTATAGTAGTATTTTTTGCCCTGATAGACAAGGACGGCATTTCGACCTAGAGTAAAGTAGAAATATAAATAATATTTTCGATTCTTAAAATAAAATTAGAAATTCAAACCATTGCCAAATCATTACGTGATTGATTCGTGATTTCGTAACTTTATCTAAAATTTTATGAGTAGAAATGAACCAAAGATGTTGCTAAATTTATGTAAATTAATAACAAATTTATATTTTGCAATGTGATGGAAGGTTCTGTTGTTTCGACCATGTACTAGTATGTGCTTATTATAGAGCCTAGATTATAGCTTAATCTAGTCAGGTTTCAAATTAAACTAAGATTCAGAATAAGATTAGAGATGTTGACTATATACACACAAAATTCAACTCTCATGTTAATAGCTATAACATCATTTATTGCTTGTTTCCATATAGTTAAATTTGTAATATGATCCTTATGTCTTTATGGTCTCATAAAAAGGCACAAAGTTTTTAGGCTCAAAATCAACTAATGTGCATATTACACCTACTATATTACATTATATTATTTATATATACAGCACTTAAGACTTCTACAAGTAAATCTATGAACAAACCGTGAATTTCGGCGTATTTGATGCAGCCTATATAAAAACTAAACATCTCTACATAGAGTCAAATGCGAATCCCACGCGCCTAACCCAAAAAAATCGTCACACACCGAAAAATTAACATAATAGAAAACAAATAGTATGCGCAAACATGCGTTTTGAATAAATTTGTCAACGCACAAAGGAGAGCAAATGGTCCGGCTAACCGCTTTGTTACGGATTAACCGGCGACGTTACTGCGACGGTATTGTTAGTTGACAATAACATTTTAACAGGTTGTTAAGCAATCGATCGAACAACACATATTGTGTGTGTGTTCACGAAAGTGTGTGTAATGAAATTTGATTTGTGTGTGGATTTTAGCAAACTGTTTTAGAGTATTATACCAGGATTATAAAATTAATTTATATCTCATGGATGGGCATCTTGGATAATTAATGTTAGGTGTAATTAATAAAATCATTTTATAGACCAGCAACGACAATTTAGATGAATGGGAAGTTTTATATTTTATGTTTACGATAAACGATTGACAAATGAAACGAAACCGGTTTGATTCAAAGATAGATATCGTTAATGACAAGTGAACTATTTGTATATAAATAGAACCTTATTGTCAGTCAATTAGAGTGGCATAAGCGAACTAGGACTGTAATCGCGTTTTCGTTTCAAACATGAATGAGACTGTCAAAATTTGTTGTAATACTTACGTAGATATTTTTCATAATACCGAGCCAAATTAACTACCACCGCTAGGAACATCATGTAGTAAATTATAACACTGTGTCTCAGAAAACGTGCACGACTTAATGTACTTGGTCAGTGGAGTAGCTTGCGATAGAGGGGCCTTATATCAAAATTTTGTTGGGGGCCCTTCCAGCGCCATATTTATAGTTTCCTTAAGTATAGACCATTCAGTTTGTGTCGCTCCGCATATCCCGAGGTCGGAGGCCTATTATTCGGGAGCAAAAAAGGTCTCTGAACTTTTGGGTGACCGCTTAAGTTTAGCTTATGAGCTAAGAGGGGCCTCTAAAGCTCGGGGACCCCGTATCATTGATACGGCTGATACAGCGGTAGCTACGCCCCTGTACTTTGTGCAATCCGAACCGTCAATTTGAATGCCTAAAGTTATTAACAGCTGTGTTGTATTTTCACTGGTTAGATTGGCAAATACTTATAATCCCCCCCAACTCCTAATTCGTCAGCTATTATGACATCACATCTGACTCCTAGGGCACAGTATGTAAACTGTACCCAAAAATATGTGTAAAAGATTGTGTGCGCAAATTATAATAATAATAATTGTTATGGTATAGTAACATAATTTACCATCCAATGACCCATTGGCTCTTTTGCGACCCACAAAAAGGATGAATAGAGTCAATACATCTATTTCTCCTCGTCGTAACTATATAACCTCAAATAAGTGTTCAAAAGATTTCTATATTGCTTTACATATACTTTATACTTTACATCAACGATCAGTTAACCTACATTTAGAATTCTCATAAAACACTAAGTTTCCACGCGTTTTCCTTTGGCCGTGGATCACGTTTGATAAATCTGTAACGCAAGGGTACTCCCTTTTATGGCGTGATTTTATCTTTTTAGAACAAGTAAAAGTAAAAATGTTTCGTATCAGATTTTTAACACGTTTCTAGAATGTCAAATTTTGAAAGTGTTTTGACGTTTGTATTTTATTGCATAAGTTGGTGGTTGCAATCTTTTTGTGCCTAGTTGTTACTGCAGTGTACTAATGGGTTCTATTCCCAGTTTGGAAGCATTTTTTTTTTTAAATATTTTACAAACTGTATGAGTTAGTCTGATACATTATGAAATGCAAATTTCTAGGTGACTTGAATATTTGTTTTCAAAGATACATCCAATAGCCAACTTCCAAATAAAACTAACTATGAATGAATGATTCGTTTGATATTTCTTGTGATTTATTTGTCGCAACTACTACAAACAAATATTAAAAACGTAACAACTCTGAACATCTTTAAAGTCTATTAAGTATATTAGTATCAAAAAGTAAATGTGGGTATAGTGTCCAATAGGACTAAATTGAATCTATAGTAATATAAAGCTGAAGAGTTTGTTTGTTTGCACGCGCTACTCTCAGGAACTACTGGACCGATTTTGAAAATTCTTTCACTAATAGGAAGCTACATTACTCCTGAGTGCTATAGGCTACTTTTTATCCCGGAAAAAGTTTTCCATGCGGGCGGAACTGCACGCAAAACTATAAATTGATAACACAGCTCATTTAGCTCTTCCTTTCTTGATCCTTACATAGATAAAATAATGCCGCCCGCCGCCCCTACACGCGGTAAACTTAAAAACTACCAACGGATTTCGGTGAAATTTGGTATGGAGATAGTTTGAGACTTGGGAAGGTTTTAGGCTCCGTTTTTTCAACTATAGTTATTTTTTTGTCAGGGTCTTATTAAGCTGGACGCGCTCGCAGCACCTGGAGCACTCGAAGCTCTGCGAGCGCGTCCAGCTTAATAACACCGAGGTAATCCTCGGTAGGGTAGGGTAATCCCTAACTACAGTTGAAAAAACCCGGTCTTAGTCTTTATATCTCGGGAAAATATATAACGCGACTTTTATCTTGGAAAAACTCTTTCACGCGAGCGAAGCTGCAAGCAATAATTTACAAAAACAACTTCATTTACTGCATATAAAAATTCCACTACATAGTAAAACAAAACACAAATCGTTCAGTACACATATCCGAGTATTAAGGTCGGAGGAAGAACATAATTTGTGCATATCTTTTCAACTATTATCTCTTTCCGATTCGCTAGAAACGCTTGTTCCGGTACTCGATAACAACATGCGTTTGCCACGTTCGAAAATGAATCTTATCTTATATCAGATACGGTTGGTAATTATTTTAAAACGATTTGAATAGACCATCGGTCACTTTCAGTTGTTTCTTGAATTACTCAAATTAGTTTTACGCACGTTAAAATGTTTTGATGAATGATGAATTTGCGTTATTTTTTTATTTTATTAAAGGCGTAATTGAAATTAATTATTATACTATCGCAAAAAATATATATTTGTTAATTATATTACCTCAATGGTCTATTGGCAGTATTTGGACCATGATAAGATTCCTTGTTTGATTCTCCGTAGGTCTAAATTTTGTTTATCTATACTAATATTATAAAGAGGGAAGATTTGATTGTGTGTTTGTTTGTAATGGATAAACTAAAAAACTACTAGACCAATTTTGAAACTTCTTTCACTAATAGGAAGTTTTATTACTCCTGGGTGCTATAGGCTCCTTTTTGTCCCGGGAAATATTTTTATCCCGGAAAACCCTTTTCACGCGGGCGGAGCCGCGAGCAGAAGTCTAGTAATGAATAAACTCAACAAGTAGTGGACCAATTTTAAAAATTGTTTCACCGATATAAATCTACATTATCAGCGAGTAACATAGGCTACTTTTTATCCCAGGAAAATATAAAGCGGGACTTTTATCCCGGAAAAACTCATTAACGCGGGCGGTGCCGCGGACAAAAGTCTAGTCAAATATAAAATTATAAGTAAGTTGCTCAAGATTGGAATTTGTGCTCGAACAAATACAAACAATAATTGCCCGACTTGAAAATCGTACCCGAAGCCTCACACTTTACAGAACAAGTATGATACAACTAGACCAATACCGCATCATGTATTATCACTACTAACCATCATTTTATTTATAAATCACGTTTAAACCGACACCCTGGTAAATACTAACCGCATCACGCTACCAGTCTGTCGGTACTTGCTTTCGCCATACAATTAGAAGTACGTGCGCACGCGCCGCCTTGCAAAACCACCGCTTGAGAATCGAAAGCGGCTGAGCATTGTATAAACACTGACAAACATATCATTTATGACTATAAAATATATATAGGTGCAGTATAGATGTATCGCACACACACATACACACGCACACACACACATCACGCCAATAACCCTGAAGGGGTGGGCAGAGGTACAACCAGGGTACCTACTTTTAGCCAAGTATGTACCGTCCCATGATGTACTAGAGGGCGAGCCTTACGCCATATCAGGCACAAATTCCAGCCTCCGGGCTGATACTGAGTAGAAAAACTAATATCACTTTACCCGACCCGGGGATCGAACCTGAGACCTCATGACAACAGTCGTACTGTAATTCGTCACCGAGGCAGTCTTAAGTCACCAATTAAAGTTTATAAATAACTTGATTGGTATCATTTAACTGTATTTTCGGTTATCACTGTATCAGTCATATCTGAAACATAAAGCGGCTCTACTAGTCCGGGCGTCCCTTTATCGACTTACGAAGTATCATGACGGCTAGAGATTTTATCTCGAGATATTATTAGTGCATATTAGTATTACTCGCTACCTGTATTGTTTCAAATAATAGCTTGGTTTGCTGCTTGTCTGTTATTTACATCATTAGTAATTCGTTTTGATTTATTGATAAAATTTCTGGTGAATATAATTTTATAAATTCAAGAAGCTGTTTTTGTATTAAAGACGTGATGAATTGCTTGATTAGACGGTTTCCTGTAAATAGGAGCAGCCATACCATACCGACCCTGTATTATATACTGCCCACTGCTGAGCACGGGCCTCCTCTACTACTGAAAGGGTTTAGGTCTTAGTCCACCACGCTGGCCTAGTGCGGGTTGGCAGATTTCACATATCTTCGAAATTCTTATAGAGAACTTCTCAGGTATGCAGGTTTTCTCACGACGTTTTTCCTTCACCGTTAAAGCGAGCGATAATTCACAAAGAATACACACATAACTTTTTAGAAGTCAGAGGTGCGTGCCCTTGGGTTTTGAACCTGCGAATATTCGTCTCGGCAGGCCATTCCACTCCCAAATAGGCTATCACCGCTATTAATAGGAGCAGTACTATCCAATTTTAAAATAATAAATACCGACACAGTACGTACCTCAAGGAACTCTTATATACTAAAAACTGTAAACAAAATAATATGAAACAAAAAAAAAACAATCGCAAAAAATTCCGATAGTTTTCAATGTCGAACATTCGCGTAAGCGTAAAATCATTATGAAAATTCCTGCGTAACATTGTCAATAATTTTCCGCGTGTTATCGACCTTACGTGAAAAACCTTCCGATGCAACCTTTGCGGCTTTTCGGAAGTATTCGCGGATATGATCTTGGCAGTGATTATACCCATGCTGAATAAGGAAATTGTTTTGTCCTCATAAACAGGTGACAATGGGAGGTGTCAAATATCTCTATTTAGATTTCACTATGAAGGCGCGGCTTTGTTTTCTTAGCTAAGTGTTAAGGCTTTCTCCATACATTTGAAAGTTATTATTTATTTTAGTGTAAGTGGTCACAGGTTTTAATCCCGCATGAAAGGTGCGCACCAACAAAACAGACGGAAACGGTTAATACAAAACAGTTATATTTATAGTTGCCTACTTTGATAAATTATAAACCTAGATAGAGTGACGCGCTGCAATGAAACTAAAACAAACAGGCCAACTTTTCTTAAGCGAATATGCGTGACAGCTTTGTCATACGCCATCGCTGCTTCATTCTGCGTATCCTTGTGTGCGCGCATAATGATACCAGTTATTACATGGTTTCTATTAAAATGGGGAGAAAATTATATCCATGAAAAACAACAAAAAATAATTCACTCGAACTTATTTAGTGGACAACTGTTGGCCTCTATTTTTTTCGTCGCGTTTGAAACGTTCAGTGTCTATCTAGGTATATAATTAATCAAAGGTTGCCTATAATGAAACATAAATAATACGATTACAGATGCAGGCTGCATATTTTATTAAAATACTTCCGTTAGATGAAAATATCCATAACATACTAATAGAAAATAAACACAGTTATGTCCACAAAGCATAATGGGATTACTGATCTTTCGAATCTGTAAATTATATGGCTTATGCCATCGAAGGTTAGATTTAACCATATAAACTAAATTTATTTGTTTGTAACTGTACGCTAACGGGAAACCAAGGTGGATATATCCTTTTTTGGAAACTCTCTATAGGATAGAAGTAAAAGTAATTAACAAATACATACAAAATCTTCCGAACAATCCTCCCACGCAAAATGTCCTCTATTATAAATATTAGTAGCTTTTGATAGCGGTTCTGCCTTTGTATATATCCGTACCAGAAATAAAAAGTAGCCCATTGCGCTAGTATGGAGATTTTTCTCCATTGGACCAATATTTCTTAAGGTTTGCAGATTCAAACAAAAAATCAATATCTTTGTTTTACAATTATACTTAGGGCCGATTTCACCGTTTGCTAATAAATGCTACTCGTCACTTAAATGTATAAGCCGACCAAATACAAAAGTCGCAGTCTATGCTACCAAATAAATGGTAATAAAATGAGCACTATCTACTTTAAATGATCTTCTCCGAAAAGGGCAGGTCAGGAGTACCCTTAACCGACGAAAATGTATGAAAAGAACTATGAATGTGGAAGAAGCGAAAGAGGTGTGTCAAGATCGTAGCATGTGGCGCTCAATAGTCTCTGCCTACCCCTATGGGATAAGGGCGTGAGTGTGTATGTATGTATGTATGTATGTGCTATCTACTTTAGTTGCTTAATACAATAACTGTCGAATGAAATTTTCTTGAAACCTGGGAAGCTGGCCCATATTATATGCAAGCTTTATCAGCGAGTAAGAGGTACTGCTTTGTCTATTTTGATATCAAAACCTACATACTTGAGATTTTGCATAAGTTTTTTTTTTAATGCTTTGCATGACGAGACGAGCATGCCGTTCGCCTGATGGTAAGCGATACGACCACCCATAAACAGTAGCAACACCATCCAGCACCTTGACTGACAAAGTACTGAGTGGCATTCCACTGCGCTCGTCATCCTGAGACATAAGATGCTAAGTCTCATTATGTCCAGTAGTTATACTGGCTACAATGTCCTTCAAACCTAAACACAACAGTGCATGCACACTGTTGCTTGGCGGTAGAAATAGACATTGCGGTGGTACCCACCCAGACGGTCTCTTAGATAATGAGAGACCTACCAGTAAAAATATACATCACGTACCCTTGAAATTCTTATGGAGAATTCTCAAGTATGTAGGTTTCCTGACGATGTTTTCCTTTACCGTTAAAGCGAACGGTAATTGATAAACAATACACACGTTACAATACAAAATACACAAATCACAAGTAGGGTTTATGTGACTTGAAATTATATATCTCGATATGCGCAGTGCTTTGGTCAGATATTGCATTAATAATGCTTGCTATAAAAGACCTTAATTTTCTCACAATTAGTTATAAAAATTTACATTAAATAACGAAAAGCTCCATTTAAGTCTCAAATATATTTATCACGAATAAATTAGAATCGACCTTGGCGCGCAAATTAAAAATACTTAAAACAGTTAATTTTCGTTCTCGATCTATAATATTATAGAAATTTTAACAAATTAGCTCCTCGCATAAATCATCACCCGGATCTCTGAGATTGTTTTACGATGACGGAGCCTTTGAGGTCAATATTGGGAGCCATAAACTCTATTATAGCTGTGGTTCTGTATACGTATATTTCTCTAAATTTATTATGAGTTATAGACTCATATGGTTATATAGGTGTAAATAATAGTAGATATCTATAAAATTTTAGTTTAATAATAATATAATACCAGCCCTATATTATATACTGCCCACTGTTGAGCACGAGCCTTCTCTACTACTGCGAGGGTAAACCCTACCTAAAGGCCTAAACCTAAAGGCCTTAGTCCACCACGCTGGCTTCGTGCGGGTTAGAGGAAATCACTTGCTATACGGATTGTTAATTCATGCTGCATTTCACTTTCTGTATACGAATAGTAGACAAACAGTCATTGTTTAGTGGAAAATCAAAAGACTCTACTGAGACGAAGGTTTGGGTTTAAATCAACTTGCAACTTAAACTCTCTGTTAATATTAATTAAAGCTTAATTTAACTGTAAAGTAAATCATCGTAAACAACATGACCTGCATATCTAAGAGCCTTTCATAACAATTTCAAAGCTATGTACGACTAGTATTGCTCGCGGCTCCGCCCTCGTGAAAAAGTTTTTCCGGATAAAAATATTTTCTCGGGATAGATTGTAGCCTGTCTGCCTCGGTGGCGTAGTTGTGTTGCGGTACGACTGTAATGCTGGGGTCTCGGGTTCGATCCCCGGGTCGGGCAAAATGATATTGGATATTTCTATTCAGTATCAGCCCGGAGTCTGGAATTTGTACCGGATATGGCGATGGGCTCGCCCCCTATCACATCATGGGACGGAATAAGCACGGTGAAGGGTGGGTGCACTGGTTGCGCCTCTGCCTACCCCTTCGGGGATGTAAGGCGTGATTATACATATGCGTAAAAAGTAGCCTATATCACTCAGGAGTGATAGTTTCCTATTGGTGAAAGAATTTTCAAAATCGGTTCAGCAGTCCATGAGATTAGCGCGTTCAACCTAACAAACAAAAAAACTCTTCTGTTTCATAATATTAGTATAGTAGTACAGATTGATTTATTTTTAGTACTAGGGTTTTGGTGTCACGTAAATACTTGCGGTACCACAAATACTTGGCTCATCTTGACGTGAACTTTATCTTTAAACAGGTAATGGATATTGTGTCACTAAATTAGACGTTTTGGAAGTTTTGTTACGTTTTTATAAACTTTTGTAACTAATTTGAATATCGTTAAAATATGGCATTGAATGTTACCTAATGCTATCACCAGAGATGTTCAAGATACTTCATAAAAGTATCTGAAATACAAGTTACAAGATACTTGTAAATAAAGGATTTGAGATACCAGATACAAGATACTTTTGAAAATAGTATCTAAATACTAGATACAAAATACGTATCTTCTAAATACTTTTTTCAAATAAGATACCTTTTGAAATTATTTTTTTATAGCCTTGAATGACGAGACGAGCGTGCCGTCCGCCTGATGGTAAACGATACGACCACCCATAAACAGTAGCAACACCATCCAGCACCTTGAGTTACAAAGTACTGTGTGGCATTCCACTGCGCTCGTCATCCTGAGACATAAGATGTTAAGTGTCATTATGTCCCGTAGTTACACTGGCTACAATGTCCTTCAAACCGAAACACAACAGTGCATGCAAACTGCTGCTTGGCGGTAGAAATAGACATTGCGGTGGTGGTCTTTCATATGTAAGAGTCCGTCTAGGTGGTCCGTCATACAATG
Source organism: Sphinx pinastri (assembly GCA_947568825.1). NCBI lineage: Eukaryota > Metazoa > Arthropoda > Insecta > Lepidoptera > Sphingidae > Sphinx > Sphinx pinastri. The sequence goes on from OX387617.1 coordinate 4,777,395, forward strand.
CCATAAAAAAAATCAAATGTTGAACGTTTTAGATTTTAGAAGCTACTGTGTTTATTAAAAAATATGAGTAAAAAGTATTAAAATTAGGTTCTGCTGATTTGGGTCATTCGGCCTAAAAGTACGCACTTTTTTTTCTATCGTCTACACAGTCAAAAGTATATTGTCTTGAAAAACGATTTAACACTCAATGTAAAGGAAATTTATTCTACTTTCATTATTTAATGAATTTTTGTACATTTGTTCATTGTTTTTTTTTTGCAATACATGTTTAAGTGCATCGGGAGAAATTTGTACTATTGACCCGTTATGTGGGTATAACTACGTAGAGTGTTTAATGAAAATATTATTTTTCTGTATAAGGTCTAAAAATCTTTACAAATAATATTCGACTTAATTGCAGCTTAAAGAAGAAAAAACCGTGCGATCATTGTAATGAAGTTATAACAGGGTGCGTACTTTTAACCTCGTACTCTTACCCAAACAGGGAATATTTTAAACAATCACACGTTAGTTGAAACGCATTTATTTTCTAGGACAGAATTAATGACTAAAATAAAGACTATAATAATCATGTAAATTTTACATAATTAACGGACTTTTGTAAACTGATGCATCGTCTAGCCATACACTTTTTTCCCAGCACAGAATATTGGTAACTAATCAACAAAATCACGTTGATCACGCGCCCCTGATCTAGCCGAAAAAGTGTCTGAGCCCCCTTAATAGGTTCCGAGATATTGACCATGCGAACTTTTACCCACTGCGTGCTGTTACCCCGAATGACCCTAATAAAGTTCATTGAGATTTATCGGAATCAGGAGACACACTGAAAATCAGAATTATAAGACTCAATGCCCTCATGTTTTCAAAAGAAGACAGAAACCAGCTGAATACAATGTTTGGTTAACCAATTATAGCATGTGCTTTTTACACAAACAAATCAAGAATGTTACGGGTTGATTATTTAAACCATGCAAGTCATATATTGCTTCAATTTAATTGTATGCAACAGGCAAGAAACTTGCAACGTGTATATGGGCCTTAAATGAACCGTTAATGTAAAAAATGCATAGATAATTAGTAAAAGTATCTTAGCAAATTAAGTATTTATAAAATACTAAGATACTAAAAAATTGTATCTAAATACAAGATACAAAATAAAAATTGAAAAAGTATCTTAGATACAAGATACTAAATACGTATTTTGTATCTTGTATCTGTATTTCAGATACTTGTATCTAGATAAATCACATCTCTGGCTATCACGTGCTGTGCGAATGATTCGTTATTAAATTTACGTTACAAATAATTTATATTGGTTCAGTAGTGTAAGATGGCTGAGATCCAGCAAAAACATTTATGTGCCTTTTATCCTACTCTGTAAAATGAGAGTAATGACTTTAGGTTTACACATCAAAGTATATTTAAACAATTAGGTCCATAGTGTGGTTTTACATATAAATAGTTCTAAAGTACCTAATACTTTTGTCATTTTACGAAGATAAACTCAAAATAACCTTACACTGAACATAATTTATATCTCATAATAGATGTAAAATATTCGAAAACTGTTGTTTGGCTTAAGGCATAGTTAAGATTTAAATTATGTGTTGAGTCCTGTAATCATAATCATGTTTAATACAACTTACTGTTACTGGTTTTAAATGGTGACGTATTCTGGCGCCAGAGATATAAAGTCATAGAGTTTATCTGTCGTTCGATTTATCTTACTATATTTAATACTAAGTGTTGCTCGCGGATTGGCCCACGGGAGTTGCCATTCCCGCTACAAAAGTCCCTAATCCACTGTAGCGATCCATAGTGCCATCTGTACGACGCCAGCGCCATCTGTTTAAAATCAGATGAAAAGAACTCCATTTGTTTCCCACTGGATAAAAAGTAGCCTATTTCCTAATCCAGCGCATGGTCTACGCGTGTGCCAAATTTCATTCAATTCGTTCAGCTGTTTATGGGTTTACTTCTAACAAACATCAGACAACAAGTAGTCTATATCTTATAAGTACTAAAAGATAATTACGTGACAGAATGCGCACTTGTATTAAGAATAGAGGGTCATAAGTCGAGAAAGGTTTGTAAAAATAAAGAAAATTGTATTTTATTGAAAGAATAATACCTTTATAAGCTTTAATAAGATGCATACAAAACAATTTGTACATTTGTACCAGAGCAGTACTCAAACGTTTGTATTTTTTTAAGTTCTACAATGTTAATTGTGATGTAAAATTTGATGTACCTAGGGTTAATAATTACTACGGTGACAGAACCCTGAAGAAGCGTATCTCATATCTTTTAAATACGTTACCGATTCATATTAGGTCTGAGCCAAAAGAAGGCAAGTTTGTTAAATTATTAAAAAAATATATGTTTGATACCTTGGACAATGTTTATTAGGTACCTATTATTCTAAAGCATGATAATATTTTTATGTTAAGTTATGTTATGTTCGTTATGTTCGGCTCGTTATGTTCCTGCAGACAAACTGCGTAAGTAGTTTTGTGGGGCATTGTATTAGTATATAAGAACTTAAATTAACTGTATCTATTCATAATAATAAATAAATAAAATAAATGTCTTATACCTCATTTGAAAGCTGGATAAATAAATAAGATTTTAGCGTATTTTGCACATTTAGCCACTAGAACGTATTCTGAAATAAACAGCAGTTTTAGTCAAAAACTTTTTTAAATAAAATACGAAATTGATAGATTTAAGGCCATCATTTCAAATATATCGTAGCTTTTAAATATTTTATTGTTTATTATTAAAGCTTAGAACGTTATTTACTAGAAAACTACAAAATACCCCAGTCCCATTCAGTACTTTTTTTTTATTATGGAATTTTATTTGGTCTTATAAGGGCTTCGTGGGACAAAATTGATTTTGACCCCATCTATATGCTCTTAACGGGAATACGTCATATTACTAGTCACCCTGTACATAAATAGAAGGTTCGAGAGTGAAAACTTTGAATCTTGCTGATTAGAAAGTGATTGTCTATTTGATTTTGTTTTGGTGCTCATACGACCGCGCCCGGAGCAATGACTACTAATTTTTATAATGAAATGTACTCACAATGTTAATGGAATCCAATCTTGCATGAATTGTAAAGCTACAGGCGATTGGTGATTAAATACGAAATATTAATGATTTTTTTTATCGTAATCTATATATATAAAAGATAGTTGTGTTAGTTACAACATTTATAACTAGAGAACGGCCGAACCGATTATCATTCATTGCTTTTTTGAATATAGAAAAAGTTCACGATCAAAGAAATTATGAAGAAAAATCAGTTTCTATTACATTTTATTTGTAATTTTAAAAACGAGCATGGCGTTGTTTATTTTATCCTTTGACAGCTGCTTCAGTTGAGCAGTCCTTTTGGCGATCGCAAAGAGTATATCGCACCTTTAGAACGAAAACGACACAATTCAAAACAGTAAAAAATTGAGTTATCGTCATAAAATGACTTAAAACTGGTTCCTATTTACAAAAATATAATTAAAAAAGGCCCAATATAATAGTTTGGTCCTTTTCCCGCTTGAATATGGCTGTGTTTGAACTATTGTTGTATTGAGAACTTCGTTTTAAGTCACTTTATGATGATAACTCAACTTTCGATTTTTTTGAATTGTGTCTTTTTCGTTCTAAAGTTTCGTATTATAATGTCATATTACCTTCTTTCATTGGATACCGTTGCGCTTAGCCGTAACGCGATTAATTAGCATCTTTTTTGAGTTTTCACCAATTTTTGCCAAATGCCAATGCCAATGCCGCGATCTAGAACAAGAAGGAGATCAAGTCTTTTCCATAAGATACATGACGGAGAATCATTTGGCCAAATCAAAAAGGCTTTTGTGCCTTCGTAAACTTGAAAAAAGCTTATGTGGTCAACTTTGTCATTAATGTATGGGACTGAGGGTGGCCTAGTGACTAAATATACAAGGATTATGCTGAGATAATTTGGGCACGTGAAGAGGATGGTTGAAAGACGAGTTACGTAAGGTATTTATCGAACGAATGTGGATGGTGCAGATGGAGGGGACGCCCATAATCGGGCAAATGTATGATGAGAACTATAAATGTGGAAGAGGTGAAAGAGATATGTCATTATCGTGGCATGTCGTGCTCAACAGTCTCTGCATCTCTCTGTCTCTGTCTTTTAATTTTGATTTTTGTACATTTGTTGAGCTTAATTTATTTCGATAATTCATTCAATGTTTAAAAATATAATAAGTTAACACAAAATTAATTGATTCTGAAGCGATGCGAAGCTCGCGGGGCCAGCTTGTTACTTATAACCATATGATAATTAATGCTTTAGTAACTTTGATATCATCATGATCATCATCATCAGCCATATGACGTCCACTGCTGAGCATAGGCCTCACCCAAAGATTTCCAGACAGTCCTGTCAAGAGCGGCCTGCATTCACCTCTAAGGTGGACAGAAGACTTGATAAAGGTCGCAGGAACTTTGATATATCTGTTCTAAAATCCTTAATATTTCTTAAACTTAAATATATGTTATATAATTATTTTTACCTAATTAACACTAATTACGAAGATTATGTATTTGTTTTAACAATACGACCTTTATCGACACCTAACATTAATTGCCCTCATATTGTACCAAATTCATTTTGTCGCCAAGTGGCACCGCGCGGTACAAAACATATGACATTTGGAAACTAGTTGTATGTTATTTTGGTAGACTTGACGACCTTTGTCTGATCTTGCGGCCTCCAAGCTACGAACAGTGAATGGACACTCGATGGACACGGTATTAATACAAATATATTGCGTTTGCGACGTGTTTGAGCAGAGTATAAACATTTACGAACATAAATCTTTTTTTTGTTCCATATTTGAAAATATTTTCTTATAAATAAAATTGGAAGTCAGATTGTTTTTTTTTCCTAAATTTTTTATAGTTTATTGTTATTCGTGATTTATGCAATTTTATGGATTGTTATACCACTCCAAAATAAGATATCGATGACCTTTTAAACCTATAATCGAACCAGCTTAACAAAGGAATTTCTAAATGTATAATCCATGCAAATACTCTTTATTGTAACTAGAAATCCAGTTTTTTAAATAGGCAAATAAAATAGCACATCCAAATTTTACTACATTTGAGGCGAGTAATAAATTGCCTTCTTAAAGAATAATAAAATTTGGCAACACCAAATTGTTACTTTTGTCTTTTTACGGATCATTGGTTTTTGTTTGACTAAAATTATCATTAGGAAAGACCAAACGGGTTCCATAAAATTAACAAAGACAGTAAATAAATAAATACCAAAAAATACTAATAAAACTTGTTTATTTTTTTTCCTATATAAATAAAAAAAAATAAAAAAATATGCGATCAAACCATATAGTTGATTAAAACGCTATGTGAAAAAAAAAAAAGAAATGTAGATACATGAAATGAAATTCCTGTTGACATTTATTAGCTCTATAATTAATAAAGACAACTCTACAAACTGGATATATTTCACAATTACCAGCGTAGTTTCGCTGTTCAGTTTTCTTACGACACCAGCCCAACCTGAACACTTTCTACAATATTTTAACAAAATACCATTTTAGCTTTAAAGCTTGATAACTAAGACTACACGTAAAAATAACTAAATTTGTGGTTTGGAGTATTATAATTATCCAAGACGTCTACGAATAAAGGCAACTCTACATTTATATTTTTAATATTTTTCTTTGTACATTACTATGATAGGAATGACCCTGTCTGACCTCATATCATAGGAAATGGTTTCGGTCGTTGTCCATCATTATTATGGTTTCAATTTGAGAAATATTCGATAAAAAATACAGGAAGTCAGATCTAATAGATATTTAATATTGAGAAACTACATTATCATAAACATGTCCTGATCCGCGGCTCTACGTGAAACATATTTTTAAAATAAAAGTAATCTATTTGAAAAAAAAAATACATAGCCAAAAGCGGCGTTAGCTTAATTGGGAGTGGAACGGACTACCGAGACAAATGTCCGCAGGTTGAAAACCCAAGGGCACGCACCTCTGACTTTTCTAAAAAGTTATGTGTGTATTCTTTGGGAATTATCACTCGCTTTAACGGCGAAGGAAAACATCGTGAGGAAACCTGAATATCTGAGAAGTTCTCTATAAGAATTTCGAAGGTATGTGAAATCTGCCAATCCGCACTAGGCCAGCGTGGTGGACTAAAGCCTAAAACCCTCTTAGTTGTAGAGGAGGCCCGTGCTCAGCAGTGGGCAGTATATAATGAAGGGCTGGTATGGTATGGTATATATCCATTTTGGCTCTGAAAATATGATATGAGCCAATTTGTTTTTCTATCAGCCAAAATTGACAAGTTATCAGTATTTTCAAAGATTATCTTCTACAAAACGCATGCTCACGCCTTTTATCCCCGAAGGGGTAGGCAGAGGCGCAACTAGTGCACCCACTTTTCGCCAAGCGTATTCCGTCCCATGATGTGATAGGGGGCGAGCCTATCGCCATATCGGGCACAAATTCCAGACTCCGGGCTGATACTGAATAGAAAAATTCAATATCACTTTGTCCGACCCGGGGATCGAACCCGAGACCTCAGCCTTGCAGTCGTACCGTAATACAACTACGCCACCGAGGCAGTCAAATCTTCTACAAAACAATATCTACAATTTTAGTGCAGATACTACGCTAAACTGGGCCACGATACAAACACTTTCTTCTTTCAATCTGGGCCACAAGGTCATATCGGAAGCATCTAGATAAAGTGAATGTTGCTTAGTGCATCGATTATATTTACCGAGATTACGTTGCGATTTTATGATTGCAGTTTCAAAGTGCTTCTAATACTCTTTTACCGACTGCGATAGGATGGGTTATGCATTTCATCGCCTTACATGTATGTATAAGGTAGCTTGTTACAGATAGGTAAATCTACATAATTCATTTAATTAAAAAAAATATTAAATTTATTTTGAACCATAGATTATCAAAAGGTATCTATCGTCGTCTTATAATTGCAAACAATAAAAGGATTGATGCTTTTTATCTCATTTTGTCTATTTTAACACGTATTTAGAAATAGCGAGTAGGACATTTCAAGGATTGCTTAATGGAACAAATATCTGTAAAAAATAAGGCTATTTTAGGCATACACTATTTGAAATCGTGTTTTATCTATACTATTATATAAAGCTGAAGAGTTTGTTTGTTTGTTTGTTTGTTTGTTTGAACGTGATAATCTCAGGAACTACTGGACTGATTTTGAAAATTCTTTCACTAATAGGAAGCTACATTACTCCTGCTATAGGCTACTTTTTATCCCGGACAAACGTTTCCACGTGGGCGGAGCCGCGTGCAAATGCTAGTACATAATAAAGCAACTAAATATATCTTACCTACATGTCAAGCATCGCAGGTAAGACGCCTTGACCGAATCTAATGGAACTGCGGTTATCGTGCGGTGTCTATTATTATAAACAAGACTTACCTACTGCTCACATGTTCTTTTTTTTTTATAATTTTAGCGTAAGGTAAAGGGCAGTATGACTGACCTTTATCTGAACGACGCTCCACTACCCAGAGCAAAAAAAGTTGCTTTATAAAACGTGCACGTGCGTATGTGAAGTCTGCCAACCCGCACTAGGCCAGCGTGATGGACTAAGGCCTTAACCCTCTCAGTTGAAGAGGAGGCCCGTGCTCAGCAGTGGGCAGTATGGTATGGTATGGTGTGACCGTTCTATTTCCAAATAGGCTATCGTCTACTATCGTAAACATGCACGTATAAAACAAAACTTAAGAATTTAAAAGATATGTGTAATCTAGGGTTGACTAAAAATTCACTCTATCCCTAAAACAACATAATAATTGTTACGTTAAAACACTCGTTCCCATGATAATTAATCCATAATTCATATTATACAATGATTTACAAATTCATATACGCAATGCGCTAACACTGGGTTATTCAACCTCCTTCGAAAGCTAGAGAAATGTAGAGAAATTCGCACAACTGTCGCGCTACACCGCGCGCGGGCTGTGACGTTCAAACAATTTACCATTTGTTTTTAAACAAGAACGGTAACATTTATTGTTTTTTTTTACTGGATTGAGAAGAGAAAATTAATTGTATGGTCCTAAACAATTTTACACAACCATGGTATTTTTTATTGTTTTTTTTTTTGATAAGTAGAGTCATTTAATCATATAGTCATAAACGAGCAAGTTTACTCAAAACTATGCGTGTCAAAGAGTTGTATTATTGCACTAGTCTGGACCTAAGATATTTGATGCAGTCTCATAGTGTCTAAAACCCTATCCAGAAGGGCTTTAGTTTATGAGAGACTTCCACTTTGAGTTAAATTACTGGTGCTATTTTATTTTCCTATTACAAAACTAAACGCAATGTATTAGGCCTTACATTACAGATTTTTTATATTGGGAAATAGAACACATACTAAAAGTTATTTTGAAATTGAATATTGTAAGGTCTTCATTTGGTGGATACCAAAATTGTGTCGGTATCTCAGGGCGTTTGAAACGAAACACAGGGTTCGGAGCACAACCAAATATAATTCAGATCACAAAAATCGGGCTATATACAATTATTACGTTTAACATAAGCGCGTGCGCGTATTCCGTGCCCAAGTCGCGGTCGCCGGACGCTGGCGGGGTGCGCTGCATCGGAGGCAGCGGGACGGGGATCAGCGCGTAGTGCATACGCACGGTTCGCAATATTGTAAGCCGGGTGTACATATGTCGCGTAGATACGTTCGCGTTACAATATTAATTTTATTAATAGCAATTTTAAATATGATAATTAGACATTGCAATAAACTTTTATTACGAAGATACAACCTGATAACCGTGAATAAGATTACAAAGCACCAGTTAGTCACGACGCAATTTCTTATTTCCACACTGTAGTTCCCACTGCCTTTACGCTCGTGTCCGATTTGTGGCAACACTTTCATCCTTTTCAAACGTTTGAAAGAGCAAAATTGTGTGAAAGTGCGTGACGGGTGTGAAAATGAAAAGGATGTTTCCATGGTAGAGTTGAAGGTTTTAGATGAGATTTCTGTTGTTTTGCTTAGTTTTATGTTATTTACGGTCTTATTCCACTAAATTAACAAAAAATAAGCACTTTTTTTAAACACACACACACACACACACACACACATGCCTTTCATCCCCAAAGGGGTAGACAGAGACGCAACCAGTGCACCCACCCTTCGCCGTGCGTATTCCGTCCCACGATGTGTTAGGGGGCGAGCCCATCACCATATCGGGCACAAATTCCAGACTCCGGGCTGATACCGAATTAAAAAAACCCAATATCAATTTGCCCGACCCAGGAATGGAACCCAAGACCTCAGCACCGTAGTCACACCGTAATACAACTACGCCACCGAGGCAGTATTTTTGAAATAATACTAACTTTATGTTAAATAAAATAGTTCTACTTTTTTAAATTGACAATACTACTACTACGTTTTAAAATGTTACATTTTTTTATTAGTACCACCTTTTATTTTTCAGAAAAATTACAGGACAAAGAAATAACTGACACATTTTTATCAAAGTTAACGAAATTTCGTTAACTATAGCCAAAATCATCTCACACTTGGTTCTACTAAGGTTGAATTATGATGGAAGACCACAACAGTGCTCGCATACTTGCTTAGCAAAAATAAACAATGCAGTAATACTTATATTTAATCAAACTCTCTCATACGAGAAACCTAACTTCATATTCTTGTACACGAGAAATAATCTCGTCCTAAATTCACTCGTCGATTATTGTTTGTAACATCACGTAACAGTCAAAATACATGATATTTTAGTATTTAGCGTTGTAAAGCAGCCATTAAGTCAGCGAAGCATGCCTTCATGGGTGAAAGGTTGATTATGCAATAAGAGAGTGTGTCTAATTGTCTGTCCGTAAGTGACATAATGTTGACTTATGACATAAACTTTTTTGAATGTTACAGCAATTATGTTTTATAGGGCGTGTTAGATTTTGCTTAGCGGTTGTCGGAAGTGTGCAGGTTCATAGTAATTTTTCACCGATTGCAATAAAGGCTTAGGTTTCCCGCGCGTTTTTGAAGTTATACGTCTTTTGGCACGTTAGGGAAAAATTATGAGAGTAAATTTTTACGATGCGCGCGCACACCGTCATGAAAAACCGACACCCTGAAGTTAGCTATAGTCAACATTTTATTTTTGAATTATGAACGTAGAATAAGGCGAAAGATAATTTTTTAAAAAGATTTTTATCTTGTTACATGTATATATGTTCTAGGTTATCTTTTCATCAAATTAGTGTCATTGTCAACATCCTCTCTGACGTATAGCGCTTAGTACTATGTAATTAAACGATCAAGGTATGAACTTCTAATGCCAAGATTCGACTCTACATTATTTCTATTGATTCTTAGTACCCTAAATACCGAAAATCCACTTAATTTAATGACCTAAAGTTCTAAAACTTCAAAACATTATCAATAGCACATCAGTGTGACGCAACGCGTGTCAGACGGTCAGTCGTCAGTAATACGTCACTGACAACTGAGCGCCCGACGAAAGCCGATTAGCTATAAATCATTTATATTTGAACATTAAAATATTAATGGCCGTCTTTGTGGTATTGCGTAAAAGAAAGTACTGGCACGAGCCGAGGTTCTAAATTTAAATTTGTTTATTTTTTTAATTGAGGATTTAACGTCTTTTTTTTTTTTTTTTTTTTTTTTTTTTTATCGCGGGGAAAAAACGCGTTATCGCTACCACCACCGGGGGGTGAGTGGAACGGTTATGTTGGTTTCACACGGTCTTACGGCCCAATGTCGATACTCGGGAGTATAGCTTCATCCGAGCGAGCATTGAACCGAGTCCCTAACACTATATACACCCTACACCGGCATACCAACCAAAACCCGCGGTGGCCTTCGTCGGCACTTACGGGACGGCTCCGGGTTATCTTATTGCACGAAGATAGCTGCACGAAACCGCCCCTGCGCGATGCCGCATTGCGGCCCCTCTCTGAATGAGGAGGCTAAGAAGCCCCCGAACTCTAATGCACGCTTTTGGCGTCTACGACTGCAGGAGACCGACCACCCGCATTGCCGTCCACCTCGGGTTCGCTTAAATTGAGGTAGTCAGGCGAGCAGCCCCCCACTGCTCGCCTCGCGAATCTCCCTAACCCCATTTAGTCGCCTCTTACGACAGGCAGGGGATGCCGTGGCGGAATTCTCTAGATGCCCCCCGGACCACAGGGCATGAGGCGCCGGTCAGTCGTCCACCCGGCGCCTCCTTCGTCTCCTCTGGCTGCGGGCGGGATCGTTCTGCTCACGATCCCGCTCGGCGCTTTCCTTCCGCGAGATGACGCACTCGCAGAAGGAGGCCATCGCTCGCCATGACCTCCAGCCGCCGACCATAGCAGACACCACGGCCGGCAGCGAGAGGTCTCCTCCGACGACTGCTCTAAGAGCGCTGCGTTGTAGATCCCAGGCTGGGCACTCCTCGAGAGTGTGTTGGACCGTGTCCTCGCGGCCGTTGCCACAATGGTGGCACACGGCGGACTCCTCCTTTCCAATCCGACACAGGAATGAGCCGAAACACCCGTGGCCCGTCAGCACCTGCGTCAGACGGAATGTCGGCGCACCGTGGCGCCTGTCAAGCCAACTTAAGAAGACAGGTCGCACTGCCGCGACGGTCCTCAAGCCCGCACTCGGGCTCTCCAGCCTGGTATGCCACTCCTCCACGGCGACGCTGCGGATGGAGGCCAATTGGGCCGTGACCTCGAGGATTTAACGTCTGCGGTTTTCCTATAGTCACTTTCGATTTTCCGTTAAAGGACGTAAGTTCTTTTTTTAAATCTGGTTCTGCAAAGTGACTTAACAGCAAATAATGTTAAGAATTTTCTTGTTTGTCAATATTATTTGGATAGTACTAGAAATAATTATCATAACTTTGGAAAGCCAGGAAGAAAAATATTGTAGATTAAGTTTCCTAAGGAAAATCGAGCCTTAAGTTCGATTCTGTTATTATGAATATTACAGACTTTGTGTAAAAACTTGTATAATTTTGTACAAAACACCATTTAATTATAACCTCTGCATAATCACGTGACATGAGATGATCATCTGACTTTTTTATTCAATGTGAACTACTTAATATTTATAACAGCCTTGTTAGAATATCAGGTAAACTTTTTTTTGTTATTTTTCGTATTAGATTATTTAAGTCGTCTTAAAATTCTATACGTTCCTATTTTTTTTTTAAATGTTCATAATTACACAAAAAAAGGCAAGACAAACTACTATAGGTAGAAATATTTTCATTGACCGTACACCATTAACGATATATAGTATTTTAAACTATAAATAATTGTATTTACCTGCATTGAATACACTAACTCAACATAATATGTCATAGAAATCGAAAACCTTAGTCTTTTTTTATATAATTGAATGACGAGACTAGCATGCCGTTCGCCTGATGGTAAGCGATACGACCACCTATAAACAGTAGCAACACCATCCAGCAACTTGAATTACAAAGTACTGTGTGGTATTCCACTGCGCTCGTCATCCTGAGACATAAGATGTTAAGTCTCATTATGTCCAGTAGTTACACTGGCTACAATGTCCTTCAAACCGAAACACAACAGTACATGCACACTGCTGCTTGGCGGTAGAAATAGGCATTGCGGTGGTACCCACACAGACGGACTCTTACATATGAGAGACCTACCACCAGCCATTCCAACAACAACTGATCATTCCTGACCTATAATAATGTAAGTGAAATGGTATCGAAAAATATGCACTTTTAAAAAGTGTAATTCCATCTATCTTTTTTCAGTAGTACCGTTTCTTTCTGATTTGTTTGAAAAATATAATCCGTGACCATCTTTAAATGAAAGGAACTAAGGCAATCACTTGGCGGAAGTGAGCGCGAGAATCGAACCTGAGTCATGTTGGACGTGACACTCGTGACGTAACGGATATAGTTCATTAAACTATGCGGACATCGTATGGCAACGAACTCTCCTGAGTCTACAAACAAATATTTTACTAATAGATGAACTTTGGACTACCCACCAACTTGAGCTGGACGAATGCAGAAGATGATCTTAATTAACCCAGTAATGTGTAATTATGGGAATATTGTGCTAACAGATAAAGTTCTATTTACCCTTAAGGTGTCGTTGTCCCAAGTCCGAAATCAAATGAAGATATAGAAGTCATACATTCATAAGCTTGAAATAATGCTGTATGTTGATAAATATTGTGCTATTTATTTACTAAACTAATAAAAAATAAAAGTTAGAGAAAAGAACTATGATAAAAAAATCCTATCTCAAATCCAAATGTATTTCTTCAGAAAGAAAATAGTATAATAGGAAATCAATATGTATTATAATTAATAAAATTATGTTAGAACTCAAAGTCCTCCCTACTCTACAAAATTTATGGAATCAAATTGTTTGTAACAACAATTTTGATCCTTAATGCTTTGTAGGTAAGGTTCATTATGGAATGTGCTCGATAATAATAATATTTTAATTATAGATTATACGTTACAAATTGTTTCACAGTTATTTATATCTGTACATATTTCACACACGAACACCGAGTTCCGAGTCTTCAACTTTCACGGTCCGATTGATCTATCGTACCATACTTATCAGCATAATATTAAAACATCTTGTTATCATCCACAAATAGAATTTCAACTCTATTAACAGACAATAAGTCATAAAATTGGTAAATCCATGTCTCTAATAAATCATTTCATACCTACCCGTGACGTCTTGACGGACACATTCTGGCCAGATAAAAAAATATATTAACAGCTGACTAATTTAAAATGATACCCAATCACTATACGCATGTACAATTACCCAATTTGGTGCTAGTAGACTTGCTTAAGTTAAAAAGCCCATTTTTCATATTTTACCAAGCAGATGCGATCATTTCGAAGATGTATAAAGGGAACAACAGATAACTATTATGTTTCACTTTAGTTGTAAGTTGCATGTTGCTGACAGACGACGCGCAAACGACTTATTAAGAACCTTAAGGTGGTCGAGCATACACTTTTCTGACTGTACGATAAGCTTATCTTAAATTGTCCGGTTTATAAGTGGCCAGCGTCAAATTATTATTGTGGTGAAAGTGCGGGTAATCGATTCACGATATTGTGCATTGCATAATTATTTATGGAGATATATTACTTTATACCGATTTTGTATTGGCATCCTGGTTGTAAGATGCATTTATGGTAAACACGATGCTATGAATCTGGACTTTATAATATGAGCCTTGCGAAATGAAACAGTGATGTAAAAGTGAAATTAAATTTAATCGATTTTGGAAGTTGATATGTGTCCGCGGGCGCGTCCGATTGATAGGATCAAAATAAGTCCTAATATAGCATATAGCTTTTCTTTATATGTGAAATATTTTTACTAATAACATGAATTTATTTGTTTCAGGTAACTATCACCATAGATCACAAGAGTTTGTATTCTAGATATACGTTTATTTTGGATCGTATTTCATGTAATAGAGTCCCAAAACCATATTATAAAGTTATTTTTAACTAGACTTCTGCTCGCGGATTCGCCCGCGTGAAAAAGTTTTTCCGAGATAAAAATATTTTCCTGGGATAAAAAGTAGACTATAGCACTCAGGAGTAATGTAGCTTCCTATTAGTGAAAGAATTTTCAAAATCACTCCAGCAGTTTTTTTATTTCTCCTTTACAAACAAACAAGCAATCAAATCTTTCCACTTTATAATATTGGTTTAGATAAGTATTTTAAAATCACCTTTTTTTAATCTTCACAATGCAGTGATTATAAATGTTTATACTCCAATAATGCTTCCCCACAGCTGGCTATACTAGGGATATCCGGCGGCATCGTTTATTATTCAATTATCAATACAAATGTACGATGAAAAGTTCCATAACTGTTCACGCTCCGTCAATAAAGACCCGCCGGTAGTCGATATGCATAATGTATACTTCTCGGAACTTAGTTTTGTTTGTTATTGGAAAAGTGAATTGTTATAGTACCAGCACGCTATGATGGCCGTTAACATAAAGTTAGTAGCAGCGATAGCCTAGTTGGGAGTGAACCAGACTCCCGAGACGAATCTTCGCAGGTTCAAAACCCAAGGCCCCGCACCTCTGACTTTTCTAAAAAGTTATGTGTGTATTCATTGTGAATTATCACTCGCTTTAACGGTGAAGGAAAAACATGCTGAGAAAACCTGCATACCTGAGATCCCTATAAGAATTTCGAAGGTACGTGAAGTCTGCCCACCCGCACTAGGCCACGCTGGTGGGCCTTACCCCTCTCAGTAGTAGAGGAGGTCCGTGCTCAGCAGTGGGCAATATATAATGCAGGGCTGGTATGGTAACATAAATTTTGCGTTAATTATTGTAGAAAGGCATGTTGGGTACGGTTCTTGAGTTTATTTGGTTGCATTTGTCTGGACCGGAAAAACATGTTAGATAATGTAAAACTTTAACACTGTTACTTTAATAGATTTCGTACAAAAGTTTCCGATATTTTTTGCGGATGAATATATTATTCGTAATGTATGTAATCGTAGTACTTTTTGCACGAATTCCTGATTAAGCATTTCGTGAAGCGAGGTATTAATAATGCAATAAATAATTATTGAAATTTTATTATCCGCACATTATATCAATTTAACACCACAAATTAACAGTTATAAAAATAACAATAATTAAATAGTTAAAATTAATTACATTGTATTTGATTGATGTAAAATTTCCGCCTTTGATCTGAAACGTTGCACTAAGATTTATCGCTAAAGACAAACAAACACTGTTCGCCGAATACATCGAAGAATCGATAGACGACGAATCAATGAAGAGTAAAATATTGTTTTTTTTTCTGAGAATCAAACCCAATACCTTACAATTCTCAGCCCGTGTATGCCGATTATACTGAAGTTACATATAATTACGCAGTGCGACATTTACAATGCAATTATAATGAAGTAATATAAATAGCAAATAAATGCAACCGGATACAAGGCATTATGTCGTACTAATAGCCATTACAAAATCGAATTCTTATCTAATTCGGCCCAGTGACGTCGCCGCGACGTGGCCGCGACGCGTCCGTGACGTGAACGCATAAATACGCGCGCTCTCTGCATGCTAAATAGGTGAAATTTGTTTGTTCTATAGAAAAATTAGGTACTTGAAACAGGATATCGAGACGTTTCTATTGAATTTGTACCGTGTTTTAGTGAGAATTTTGAATATTCATTTATATTGGTAACTGTTTTTGTTTCGTTACATATGTACAGGGGAACTGATATAAACTAATTTACTTGGTAGAGATACGTAATATTGCTGTTTTGATTTGCTAAACGATTTGGGATATATTATTCGCGGTAGTATAATATATTTTTTTTATTGCATGGAATGACGAGACGAGCATGCCGTTCGCCTGATGGTAAGCGATACGACTGCCCATATACAGTAGCAACACCATCCAGCACCTTGAATTACAAAGTACCTACTGTAAGGTATTCCACTGCGCTCGTCATCCTGAGACATAAGATGTTAAGTCTTATTATGTCCAGTAGTTACACTGTAATATAATATCAGTCTTGTGTTATATTATAATGTTCTTCTGTTGGGCACGGCCCACCTCTATTGTTGATTAGGTTAAGGCATTAAAGCTAGTTCAGCACGCTGCGCACATCCTTTTTTTCCAAAAGTTAAAAAATACACAATACTGGCTATTACTATATTTACAATTTAAAAAATGTTAACTCCCTAGACAATATCAAGTTCAGCACTCTACATAATGTATACTAATATTATAAAGCTGAAGAGTTTGTTTATTTTTTAATTGTTTGAACGCGCTAATCTCAGGAACTATTGAATCGCCTTTGAAAATTCTTTCACTAATAGGAAGGTACATTACTCCTGCAGAGTACTTTTATTCCGGGAAATGTTCCGGAAATGTTCTTATCCCGGAAAAACCTTTTCACACGGGCGGAGCCGCGAGCTATACTAGTATAATGTATGTGGCACAAATATGCGACGTGCTATAGGAATATATCCTCACGACCCACATTGACTACGTGTCAGGTATTGAGATTGATTTATTGTTAAACCACTTTGCATTGTCAACGAGCTCAGATTAAATAGATTTGGGTTACTGGCATGTATATGTAAATAAATCATAAGTTTCATGTCAAAGTATTTACTAAATGACGATATGACCAAGTGATTTGTCTGATATTGTCGAGTAAGTGTGTTCCTGAATAATATAAGTACTCAGATTTTTTTAGCAAACTGCATCTTTATGTTAGTTATCATGAGTTACTACTTATTATTTATAGATCTACAAATATAAAACGATATAGAATACTATTATGTTAAAATAGCGAAGGCTGCAGTAAATAAATACCAAAAATCAAAAAATATTTTAAATGAGGCTATCCCTCGATAGCGTCAGGCGTTCTAATTTTAAAAACCCGCGACAGCTCTATTCAGGCAGATTTAATCTGTACGTTAAAAATGTATTTTTTTTACTGTATGTAGGCTAAGATTTTTTATCAGATCGTGGCCTAACATTTTTTATCTCGAGACCTCTATCAATTAACTCCCACAATCTACAAAGCGAGATTTTTGCTGCCCTTAGGATTGCGTGGTGAGATTGTTAAAAAACTTCAATTTATTGTGTAGTATTAATTGTTTTTCAATCTATTTACGCATGGACGGTTGATGCTATCTGTGTCTACACGCGAACTTTACAATTTTGTAAAAATGTTGATAAGTCGATGTGACGATGGAAACTCTACACTCATTTGCATAAGTAGAGCAAAGTGTAAAGATTGTTTTTAGTAGATAAGAATTCCCGTCTTCCATAATTTAGTTTCAATTTGTTTAATACGATATCTATGCTGACTGGCATGTGCGACTGCGGTGCTGAGTCTTGGGTTTGTTTATATTGGGTTTTTCCACTCAGTATCAGCCTGGAGCCTGGAATTTGTGTCCGATATGGCGATAGGCTCGCCCGCAATTACATCATGGGACGGGATACGCACGGCGAAAAGTGCACTGGTTGCACCTCTCCCTAACCCTTCGGAGATAAAAGGCCTGAGTGTATATGTATATTATGCATAATACGAAATTATTATATGTAGCATTTAAAACATGCATGGTGCAAAATTAGCATGGTGGTAGGTCTCTCATATGTAAGAGACCGTCTGGGTGGGTACCACCGCAATGTCTATTTCTACCGCCAAGCAGCAGTGTGCATGCACTGTTGTGTTTCGGTTTGAAGGACATTGTAGCCAGTGTAACTACAGGACATAGTGAGACTTAACATCTTATGTCTCAGGATGTCGAGCGCAGTTGAATGCCACACAGTACTTTGTTACTCAAGGTGCTGGATGGTGTTGCTACTGTTTATGGGTGTTCGTATCGCTTACCACCAGGCGAACGGCATGCTCGTCTACTTACATACAAATCTTTCATCTTTATAATATTAGTATAGATTACTTTACCTTTACCGTGAAATTGCTAAAACGATGAAGCGAGAGAACTATTTTGCATATAGCAAACATTGTGTTTAGCGATGCGATTTCCAAATAATTACTTATTAATGAAGGAAAAAGGTACGCGCGTTTATGAATGAACGGATAGCTACTAATGACTTATTTCTCAACTTAGAAAGAAAGAAAGAAGAAGTTTATTATTGGTACAATATTGCACACAACACAAACACATCTTACATTATAAAGTAGAAAAATAAAAGCAATTATTGTACCAACAATGGGCCTCCCATTCAGCTAAATGCCACGGTACCACCAATGTAGTACCGGAGCGCTGGTTTTCAATGGGATGCCCTTGATGCTTCAACTTGATGACTTGCTCCACAAACCTACACCGTAGATTGTGCAGTACGGCGAAACGTTGAGTAATTTTAGTTGTAAATTGTTTTTAAAGCTAATGGAAACATTTAGGCGAGAAAAATGAACAAGTAACAGTAATCAGCTCCAATCCTATTTGTCATTTCATATTATTTTTGTGAGATAGTGATACTATTCCAGTTAAGCCATGCCCATGCCGTAGAATGCAAATATATTTACAACATGTGTCTATCCGTAAAGTGATTCAATTGTGTTATACCTAATGAATAAAAAATCCGTGGCGTAATACTCTAGACCGTACAGCCCAAAGACCAACTCTATCCACAAACGCCTGGAAAATTATCTTTACCTTTTAGACCTATAAGATGATCTCACCATTTTCCCACCTACCGAGTGTATGCCAGTCATGTGGCGTGCATTTTTCTACATGATTCCCATTGTAAATAACTTAGTTTAATGTCATCAACGGCATTACTCAACTAATAAATTACACGCACGTGATAATAATATTGTCTCGTTATATTGTAAAAATGGTAGTAAATGACTGTGGTGTAAGAACTAAGATCGTATAACGCCGGTTTCAAAAGGACTAAGCCAAGTTAGTTCACCGTAGCTCATGGGCTCAGATTTATTTTTTATATATTTATTACAGCAGACTGCCTCGGTGGCATAGTTGTATTACGGTACGACAGTAGTCCTGAGGTCTCGGGTTCGATCCCTGGGTCGGGAATAGTGAAAATGGATTTTTCTAGAATTCATTATCCGCCCGGAGTCCGGAATTTGTGCCCGGTATGGCGATAGACTCGCTCCATATAACATCATGGGACGGAATACGCACGACCAAAAGTGGGTGCACTTAGTTGCGCCTCTGCCTACCCCTTGTGTGTGTGTGTATTACAGCAGTTACAATTATTATCACAGCAGTTCATGGCGGCCGCTGCACTAAGCTCTACGCCTGTATCGTAATGACTGTCATTTAGATACTTGCCGAGGACAGACGAATAGTCACGAATATGAGCGTGTAAACAACTTATTCCGGTGTATTCAATACACATAATTCGTAGTCATATTTATTCGCCAAGTTATTCGTAGAATTATTCGCCAATAGTCTGTATAAGCCATAAAAATTATCAGAATATATATTTTTAATTTTGCCACAAATCCTAATCACATCTCTATCTTTACTAATATTATAAAGAAGAAAGATTGTGAGTTTGTAGGGTCTAAAAAAAAAAAATAGTTTGCGACCTGTACACAAGTCAGATAAAATATCTTAGCTATGGGAGCTAAACTCAACTACCTTAGCTTAGCTAAGCGATTTGCAATTAGTATAAAGGGGTTCATGCGACTGATAGGTCGAACTTAATTGCGTCTCATGAAGTGGGTTAGGTCCTCTGTGGCCCAGAGGGACCTTAGTTCGACTTACCAAATCGAGCAACACTTTGTGTAGGTTTTTTAAGAGGGTTGAGGAGATGGACGCCAAACCTTTCTGTAAATTTAAATTTATTTGGAAACGTGTATCGACGACTCTATACTCATGTGGACTGGCGGAAAATACCCGTCAAACTAAATCGTACAATCTGGCGAATTACCCATTTTCCTTTACCAAATCTAATAAACAACGATCACCTACTAACAGACAGCGGTACAGTTACTCGTACCCCGAACTATGGTTTGTTAGTATTCACGGGCGGTAGTTAACGGTTAGTGAAGCAAGGTGCGTCGGTCTGGCGACACTTTATGAAATTAATGTTATGTAACGTCCCCTTGATTGATATTGGTCGTTATTGGGCCAGGGTTAACCCTTAAGTGTCAACACTATATCATAGAAGGGTGTTGGAGATATGTTGTATCAATCTAGAAAAACAATATAGCCCATATACATTCATACATATTTTTATGAAAAACCCGCTATACGGACAATAAGGCTGGTGATAATTTGAAGGATTGTAGTTTAGCCTAATAGTGGCTACGTAGTAGCGGCTATGCAATGAGTTCTTGGGTTCGATTCCCGCTAAGAATAATATTTTTGTTATCCCTTATTTGTTTTGCTTTTGCTCTAGAACCGAAAATTCTTCTTAGTTTCAGACACAGTTAATGTGACTATTCTATGGACTTGTTTAACACACAAACCGACAGACAAAAATCTAAAATTGATTTTATTCGCCCTTTACTTATTCCTCGCGACCCTCTATTATTATTTTCTAAAAGATTTAATGTATAGAAGTAGATTTTAATCTACAATTTTATTATATTTATAGATGTAGATAATAGGTATGGAATGAAATGATGTGGAATTCTTTCCTCGGTAAGGTTATGACGTTATACGGATGAGGTTTAAGACGATTTTCTACGAAGCAATATGCGGTTAGTGAATCAGACAAAAAACATATTTAGTTTACAAGGTAACATCGAAAATTAACCAAGTTCCGAAGGATAGTTGTTAAATTCAGAATTTTAAACACGTCACGTTATATATTTCCTGCTTTTTTATGGGAGGGTTATAAGCTTGCAATGCGGCTTTGAATCCACGTTACGACATCACTATTAACAAAATTTATGGATTACTGAATCAATGTGAAATGTGTATTATGTAATCTCTATAAATTACATTAAAACATTCAATGACGATAAAGGAATTTGGGGACATACATCTTGCCTTACAGCATGTCATATTTTTTTTATAAATTAAAAAGTGATTTTCATAAATGAGATTTATGAGGGGTCATATATACGTTAGCAACGTATCAACAATTATTATGAAATTGTGGGAAGCGTATGGCCAAAAAAAAAAACGCGGGGACCACTTTACGTCACGTGACCCGTTTTCTGGTCTGAAAATTGAGTCAAACAACCAATTACAATAACAAAAACTTATTACTCACAATTATACTTGAATATTGTTTAATAACCGAATCAATCATTTGAAGCGTTATTGCAAAAAACGCAAAGACATTCGTTGCGTAGTGCCGCCTGTAATTTGTAAAACGTTTCTTTTATCTGGTTTCATTCGGTTGGGCAATCGTTAATGGAATTACTCGATTTAACTTTTTATTAAATCGATGGTTTCTGAGTATAGGAAATAATTTTAGGTTTCTTAAGTATAGCTGAATAAATATGGAAGGTTTTTGATATCCATTATATTTTTTCAATCATTTTACTTTCTATTTATTTCGTAGAAGGGTTTGTCTCATGACCATATTTTAATCTTAATGATACTATATTACATGAGATGAACACCGATCGTGTGTGGATTATTCGGTGTAAACGCTTCGGTTTGCGGAATTTCACATGATCGAAATTACCGTGTCATATTAGGACAGTCTGTGCAACTGTCGCACAGCGTAGGACCTGTCTTAAAACGCCACGGATATAACCATTTCGCGTCCTCCCACACGACTCTAAGTCATACACGTCACAGCGCTCTCTCAGTAAATCCAGCTGAAGTCCGAAACGCTTCCGAGTTTTCAATTAGGTTGTACTTTGAATAGAATATTTCGTTCCTTATACAGATATTTGAAACGGTTATGGTCGAGTTGTGTGTATATTCATGTTTACTTATATTTATATGTCTCTGATTAACTTTAACGGCATGAAAACTTTTTTGATTAAAAACTTATCGTCTATGGGAACTAACGCCTAATGATATTGGATGAGAGCCATTTAGCACTATGCAGCTTTGTAATTCATATCCATATGGGTGTTATGTTATTTCGAGGGTTATTGGTGGTCATGGTTATTTATTACCAATAGAACAGCTTATTGGTTTTTTAATCCAGCTGTTTGAAAAAATGTATCAAGGATCGATCCCCAGATTTCATTCGTTTGCCAATCCAAATTTTGCTTACACTAAAATATCAATCTGATGACATGTCGTAAAATTCCATGCAATGGGTTTTTTATAAATACATATTTATGCACTCATCCCCTCCACTACACATTAACTCTTGAGTCATTGATGTCTTAAACATCAAACGACACATAATTTTATCACAAGCGAGCAGATGCAACACACATCTGTTGTTGGTGATTTGTTCTTTTTTAATAAAAAATGATTAGTGTTCAAAATATCGACGAAACTATTTTGTAATTTTTCGATATTTGACCTTCTTTCAAAACATTGGATCGAACGTTTCAAATATTCGATTTTTAAATTGCGACAAATATTTTCGTCGAACGGGTGACGTAAAGTGGTGCCAACCGTAAAAAGAATTGTGATAGTATTTATGCAACATTCAAATATAAAAAAATTACCACAATAACAATTACAAATTAAACTCGCATTTAATTAACAGAAGCGCTCGTTTGCGACATCAGAAAGTTACAACAAGTGTCGCTGTCTCGCTCACTCGCATTGTTGACGCGGCGCGCGCGAGTGATGCGCCTTCTTACGACTATAAACCTGAAATTTTATGATAATTAGATTGCAATATGTTCTAATTAACGCTAGTTGCAAATGTTTGTGGTTCGCGAGTGGTTGTGCCCGTGTTGTGTTTGTGAAAAATGGATTTGCGGAATCACAGATTGTTCAAACTGGCGAAGAAGCCTAGCCTGTCGCGGTCTTCTTCGATATCCACTCCGAGGTTGGTTAATGGTTATACATAGGCTTTCATAAAAAGTTTATGTCACGTGTTCGTAGGGTATTTTGAGATAGCAATGTTTTTAAAAATCGAAATTGATACACAAATATTTTAGTTGGATAAATATATAACCAAATTCATTTTTTTTCATAAAATGTACTCAGGATAGCTGTAGTGTTAAAAGCATTAAGCCTGGTTGTTACCTTTTTTTATTTGTTCCGAAGAGTTAGGTAAATAAAAAATACTGCATTCACGGCTCCTGAAATTTATTTCTGCTCAAAGGCGAAAGGTGGCGCGCGCCGTGCCCTATCCGACCCACACTCCAAGATTACAGTCCTGTGTTTTCCGTCGATCGATATTCTTAAACCAATATTATTTCCTAATTTGGAAATCAAACACTATTAATCAAGTGAGATGAAAAAATATTTGTTGCCGTTTTTGAGCAATATAGGTAAAGGCTTTATGGAGAGGAGCTGGTTACAAAAACATTGAGATAAAAAATGAAACATATATTTCAAAAATACTTTTTTTTTTTTTTTTTATAATGGCATTTGTATTCACATTTTGCCAATGTCAAGTTTGATTCATCTATATCTGTAGTATGTCGAAGTAAAGCAGTGGCTACCTTACCAAGACTTTATCGAGGAGTTTTGGCGGCAACAAAAAAAACACTTGATTAGCACAATTATTTCAATTCACTTCATTTGAGCTCTTTAATAGAACTATATTGGATAATATACCACCATAATTATGCAATATAACACTAAATATCACCAAAATAATGAATTAAAACAAGAGCACCTCATGACACTTCCAAGTTCCCGCCAAAACTCCAAAAATACTTCTGATGCGAAAAATGTATACCATAAACCATTGCATCGGTGTCAAATGTCAATATTTTTGTACGAACTGAACGTTTTGATCTTATTCTATAGTTTATGCCACGTTAAAGGACATGTCCAAAAACGGGCCTGAAATTCTAAACAAGACAATTTATATATATTTGGATAGAATTCGTGAAAACTAACCTTTTGCAATAAATCGTATAATTTTAAAGACCTCCGATTTTGAGATTTATGTAATTTTGTTTGGCTTGAAAACTATACTTTATATGAACATTTTTAAAAAAGTTGGTTATGAATGGAGGGGTCTAAAAATATTTTTTTAATGGATTTAAGTTCCATATAGTTCTTTTAATATGCCTAAAGTTTGAGCCTTGTTAGATTTTGAGGCCCAGCACTCATACAAAAAGCGGACATCTCCTTTGCAACTAAAAGGATTATTATAATCTATAGTTATAACTCAAGCTAATGTATAAAAACTAAATGATAAATAAAAGGTTCTTAATCTTAAGTATTTCCATCATAGAACATTTAATACAATAAAAATCCAGAAATCTCATCAATTCTTAGTGGTTTTCATTTTATTACTAGTATAAATGTGCAAAACATAATATGTAAATATTGATTTCGATATTCGAGATTAATTTTCAAATCCATAAAGGTTTAGAACTGGTTTCGCGTATATTAATGGCGAATAAAAACGAAATCATGTCTAATACGGCTGTCAAACAGTCCGTCGTTGGCCACTCGTGTCCGGGAGTTGTTAAACATAAATTATAATCTAATTTAAAGACCATCAATTTAAAACATGAAGAATTTTAATGTTATAGACGAGAAAAACCTGAACATGGCGCCTTTGCTACTTTAAAGAAAACACTATTTATGCCAATGCATTAAAGTTCAATTTAAAGTGTAATATTGTTGTTAAGTATTTGTGAAACTTGTCGAGTTGTTTTTGTATTTCGAAATGTTTTTTTTAAAATAAATAATAATTTGAAATTAGCCAATATTAATTAAGAAAATGTCGGATGTATCTTATTAAATCAATTTATATGTATAAAAGCATTTCCAAATGTTTATTTAGTATTGCATTTCGAAATATTATATTTTTTTATAGTAAAACTACATATTATAAAGTAATATTTTGATATCAGCAAAAAATATTATTTATAAACGTATATTCGTATTATTTTTAACATAAAATAAATATTAGTGACACGATAACATACCATTCGCAAAGTTAATAATATAAATTCACCTAAAAATAAAATAACATTTATGCCAATTTTATTCATAATCTCTATAATCAATGCCTCATATTATTTATAACTTTATATGTATGATCATCATAATCATCACCCACATGAAGTCCACTACTGAACATAGTCTCCCCGTAAAGATTTCCAGACTGATCTGCCAAGGGCGACCTGCATCAAGCAAGGTGTGGTTAAATCAATATTACATAAAACAAAACAAAGGAGAAATATTATAGTCGATAAAAATTGTGTAATGTTTCTTGTTCGAAGAAATATTCTCACGCGTAAATCAAATATAGAATACAATCGGTTACCTAAAGATATTCCATGTATTATTTAGGTATTTATTCATAAACATTCAATAGCTGTACCGACATTTTAGGCAACGGCTTGGCATAGTCGACGTCCTTGACTGACGCTGACCACTTAACATCAGATGGGCCATCAGCTCATCTGTCTTCGGAGGCAATAAAAAAGCTATTTCATAAGTATTCGTCTTACTAGCTCTTATACTATTCAATCAAATGCAGAAAGTATTTTAAAGATGTCCGCTTATTGTATGGGTGCTGGGCCTCAAAATCTAACCAGGCTCAAACTTAATAATCCATATTTTTGATCTATCAAAAAAGTATTTCTAGACCCCTCCATACATAACTTTTTAAAAAATATAATTTTCTACCGACTTCAAAAAAAGGAGGCGGTACACAATTCGTCTGTATTTTTTTTTTATGTTTGTTACCTCAGAACTTGACCGATTTGAAAAAATCTTTTTTCATTACGAAGAATATACTTTCCTATTGGTCCTATAGAATTTTTGTCAAAATCGGATAAATAGTTTGCTTTTAAAACCAAAATAACTTGAAATTACGAATATACGAAATTACGAATTTTGCTTTTCTGTGACTTTTTCTTTAGTGTTTATTCTTTTTCATCGAGGCGGTATATTTCTTACTAACACAAAAAAGCAAAAAATAAAAACCTTTTTAACAAAAAATTAAACCGCCTTCAAAAACGACAAAAAAAAACTAAAAACCAAAAAATAATTTAACATTATCTATATATACTGGTAGCCAATTTTGGAGTCGGTGCCTAATTAACATTAAACATTATTTTCGCAAATTTATTAATGTAACTATCTATCTAGCTTAGCTAGTAATTTTCGTTTTTGAAAGCGGTTTAATTTTTTGTTAAAAAGGTTTTTAAGTGTAATTTTTAAGCAACATAAAATTACTCTCAAAATCGGAGGATTTAAAAAAATTATGATTTATTGCAAAGGCCTATTTTTTTGGAGTACTATCCAAAGTATCTTGGTTAGAATTTTAAGCCCGTTTTTGGACATGTCCTTTAGAAGAAAACTAAAAAGATTTCCGTTTTATCCCTCTCAATCTTTCAATTCCTTGTATTTTTTTAAGTTAACTACAATAAATAATTTCGCTAATTTTTTCGTAGGGTGACTAGCATTAACAAGGTTTATCTTTCATTATATCTCAGAAAATCAGCTCTCAACGCCCACAATCGCTATAGCCGTAGAAACACTATCACCAATGATTGCTTGTAAGTTATATTAACGTACGTATTTATAATTGCCTCACAGTTAATTGTGTAATCGAATGTACGAGGCAATTAAAGACAACTGACTCAGATTGATGACTTACTACACTTGCTTTTGATACGGCATTATACATTCTTAAGTCGCTTCCTGAATGAAATCGTTAGCTTGATACAAGGTATTTTGGGGTCAACATTTTAGCTATGATTTTAGTTTGGAAATTACTTTTGAAATATGAAACCTTTAATAACCTAATATATTACATAGATAACCATACAAGGATATACAATAGTCGTCAATGAATAACACGCATTTACCGTAGAGATAATCGTCGTCTCTAGACTCTGCCTATGAAATTTTGTTCCTGATTTGCTAATACTTTTTCTTTGGCTCTATTATATGTACCTAACTATAGTGTTTCTCACTTCAATTTAAATTTGAACTATTGTTTTTTTTATTTTATTGTTTCGGCTACATATCAAAAACATACCTAAACAATAAATATTTAGAACACGTATTTGAACAACCAGTGTAGATTTTATGCGGTGACTAAGAAACATTGATTTTTTGCTCGTCGGTCACACAAAGTCCAGAATACAGTACGACCCTCACGTACGTGACACCATAAAACACTAGATTCTAAATAGGTCTAGTATAATAGATATTGTTCTCACGGCCGTAAGAAAAATCTAGCAATTTCCTTATTTGGCACACAACTTTATATAATTGTATCACTGTTTTAGACACACGGTCTCTTGGGGCCTTATTCGGCCGCTGTGAATTGGCGCAAAGGAAACTAGATTTAAAACTTTTTGTCGCTTTTATGCGGAATGTTCTGAATTCTATTTTTAAACCTTATATGGCAGTCGACGAATTAGGTATCAAGGTCGATTTTTGTCACATTAATATGAGCAGTTACACCTTGAAGGTGAAAAGCGTGATCGCGATAACATTACACCTTGTAGGGAAACAAGCTGTAGGTACAGATAATATTTACCTATTAAAAGTACAACTAAACATACATATGCGCACGCATTTCTCTCAAAGGGTAGACAGAAACGCAAATTTTTAGGAGAGACCTATGTTCAGCAGTGGTCTTTTAAAGGCTGAAGAAGATGACAGAAACGCTACATTGTTTTATTCCGATTCGAAATAAAATAGTTATAAAGAACTTACTGAAATACATAGCTCCTGTGGGTACCCTACGAAAAGAGTCACATGACCAGAGCTCCCACGGAACTTTTAATGACTTTCACAGACAAAGCCGCGAGTAAAAACTAACTGTATAGTTTAGGCACACGTCACACCCGAGGTAGAATCTCGCGAAATCCAACGCGATGGTAACGGCAGATAAACCGCATTACGTATTTTGGGTAGCGGTCTGTCATTATTTGGCTTGGCATTTGCTGTATCCAAAAGTACGTGAATTGGTTTAATTGTATTCATTTTGTACACGAGGTCGCCAACGGTTGTCATATTTCGGCTTAGGTCATCAGCTTCTGGGGAAAGGTATCTTGAAAATACTAAACGCACTATCATAAAGCTATGTGTCCAAAGAAGTAGGCAATGATGTTACAACCGTATTATGTGTCCCAGGGTTTATTTCTCTCGCATGATATGATGGGAAATTTCGGACTCCAAAAGTTAAGGGAAATCATGTGTATTCATTCGAGTCAAAAAATCATATACATTTTTAATTGCGTGACGTGAGAATCGAAAACTTGCATAACTCTGATTTTACTAAATAAATCAGATCGCAAGTTTTTAATACTATTAAATGACGATACGAGCAAGCAGCTCGCCCGATGGTAAGCAACTACGCATATAGTGGCAACACCACCCAAAAAATCCAATGCTGCTTTTAGGACTTAAATGCGCTCATCATCCTGATTTTGATAAAACGTCTCAGCACACCTAATAACAATTTTGATAGCATCTACTTCAGGGAAAACCTCAGCATATGTAGTCCCGACTTATGACCTCTAACAATCTTGATACTTTTGTTGATATATAACCTCTAAAGATCAGAATGCTTTTGTTTATACCAAAATTTTGCCTACCAGTATACCGTTACCAAATTCGTTTACGACCGAGTTTGGATGAGCGATTACCTCAAAGTAACTGACCATACAACAAAGCGTAATGAGGTCCGATTTCTGATACCCCTCATCTATTATGAACATCTTAGTGTCTTCTTCGTAGAAGCTGTCATATCTGTGTTACTTCAATCTTGTAGCAAAATTTTTTCGCGGCTTTGCGCGAGTGAAGTATAAAAGTAATGAAATCAAAATGAAATAGCTTATGTTATAACAATAATTTTAAAATAATTTCGGTAGTTCTAGAAGTTGCCATCAGACAAATCCACAAATTGTTTTATTGCATTCAGTCAATTAAATTAATACAGGTTTTGGCGGCCAGCATAATGCCAACATTCAAAGGATGCCGTATTCTTGTCAGGCGATATAATATTTGGACTACACCGACCTCATCGAGTCTTGAAAGTACAGCGTTACGATAAAACGGGGTGAATTGGAACTAGTTTTACATGCATGCAGAACTAAGTTGTGAAAATTTATTAACAATGTTTCACAGATTATAAATCAAATGGATAAGACTATTCGAATATATTTAACCATGTGATTCACTTCATTTCTATTAACAGCTGGCGGTAGTTTACCGTACCAGGATAAAAAACTAAAAACAGTACTGTTCCGCTAAAACGGTTTTACTTATCCTCCACGATCTGATGACCAAGTATTTGGCTCGTGCGTCTGGACATGAAGATATTAATCCATATTCGCAAACTTTGCGCGTTTAAACTAGCCATGTAGATTAGGCACTCCGTATAAGGGTTTTACTACTGTGACTGTTTTATCAGCTATCACTATAACATGCAAAAATTTGAATGAAGAGATTATGTACTAGCGCAGCCTTGGATATCCACCTACAAGGTGGATAAACAACCTTATAAAGTTCAGGAAATCATTGGATGCGACCGCTTCCAACAAGTTAATCTGGAAATCTTGGGAAGTCTATGTTCAGCAGTGAACACCCTTTGTAAAATGTTATTCATTTTTACCTCGAGCAATTTCTTCAACTGGTACAAGGTCAATAATGATTGATGTTATGAGTTGCAGCAATAAATGGAACAATGTGTTTGTATGTTTACAATATCAAGATCTTACCTTTTACTCATCAAAGTCTTCATTACAATTTTGTCCCGCATTTTCCTTCCCTAAAAGTGACGACACTTGACTAACGGAGTTCTATTAAAAATTATTTTTGAATTTTCCTCCTTTAGAAATTGCTATAGATAGAGTATGTGTGTTTGCCCTATAGCGTCCATCATATACGTGGGATAATCAACTCTGACTATTCGATACTGTATTAGGACTTTGCACTTACCTTCAGGGGCAGTGGTGTCAATTTGCCGTGGCCGTCTAAAAAAATAGTGATATTCGATATCAAAATACCTTAATCGATTTTTACTACACCTCAGTACGACAAAAAATGATGAAACGACAGAATTTCGTATAAACACAATATAATCCGTGGTATAATGTTTATCAGCTGTCTGCACTTGCGCACTGTCGCAACTCCCACATTAACGACCTTTGATTTACGTAATGAGTTGTGTGGGCTCAAGCCTGCCGCTAACACTAAAGGAACATTCGCTTAAGGCTCTGAATACTTATTACTTGTAAAGAATTGAATTGACACAAAGAGAATACTAGTAAGGTATGTACCTTATAACAATTAAATGACGTATGTTTGTTGATTTCAAGTTCTGAGTGGCGATTATATAGTTGCGTTAAAAAATCAAGCAATTTTTAGATGGACTTAAGCCAGGTTATTTAACCCGTGATCAAGTAAAAAAGTTGGGATGGGCGGCCTACCGTAGCCCGGGGATTCTTCGCACCCCCTGCCCTACCGTTACCGTGGCCGCCGCCTTGGCCAGGAATAGCAGGGCGACCGGGAACTGGGGGCCATTTACTTTGTGTTGCTATCATTGGAGGGTTTAATGCCCATAATCGCCACGCTGGGCAAGCGGGTTGGCGATCGCAGGGGCACAGCTCTACGCTTTTGGAGGAGGCCTATGTCCAGCAGTGGACCAAAATATAGGCTGATGATGATGACAAGTAAAAAAGATCTTATTACACTGAATGAGCGCACAGCGTCTTCGCCTCAACGTGAATTCGCTTGCCAGTGTGATACTGAACTTTATCTGACCACGGATGAATCAACCCTTGGTCTAGGCTTATACAGAAGTTTGTTAACGACAATCACTTATATCCAGCTAGTTATCATTTTAATATCATCATAAACGATCCATCGCGCCTTAACTACACGGAAGCTGACAGACAAATCACTTTCATTATTGATATCAGAAAGTTGTTCCAACTGTTCAGCTTCTTTGCATATAATAGTTATGTACCAAATTGTCTGACTGATCTACATACAAGAATGTATGGGCAGGTGACAAGCTGTGTGTAAACTGATTCTATTTGCTTTTTGTTATTCTTCGCGTTGTTCTTGTTCAGTTTTTAAATCAGCTATTTCGTAAAATATCTGTTTAATATTTTTTTTAAAGTACCTATGTTAATTCTGTCAGAACTTTTATCAAATTATGGCCCCTAGTGAGCTAATAACGCTTAAGGTATTTACGCTTACTGCACCATTCAAAATTTCACCCTTTATTGTCACCTTAATCCACCATTCCTTCAAACAGAATGTTATGCCACAAAATACTAAGAAGAATAGTCTTTTACGACAATGGTTAAAGAGATATCATCCCACGAGTTGCAGTTACCGATTAAATAACAGTTTGCCTAACATAACAATGATTGTTGTTACACAATATTTGTGTAATACAAAGTTATTGATATATTTGGAGAATCACAATGTACTATTATTTAATATTACATCATCTTCATCTATCCTTTTTTAAATTTGGATGCCACTGAACATCGAGTGACCTGCTTCTTGTTTGCCACACGCTATAAAAAAATTAATACATGTCATAAGGATGGGAGAAGCCTTTAAGCAACATCCAGAATATTTCAAAAGCTAGCAGTTTTCTAAGCCAAGTCACCTATCAACCCAAATTGAGACAATTGGTTAAATTCAATTCTACTCCCATAATAAGAGGTTCAGAATCACTTAAGCCAAACATTGGGACGTACAGATGTCAAATCATGTTAAATTACACGACCTTACATATTGTAGTCATGTTGCGAAAATAGACCTTTCCATACAATAAAGATGTTTGGTGAAAATGGAACGCGACCAATCGACTTTGCATACCACTTTTGACAGTGTTGTAACTCTAAAACTTACTGAAATTTCATCTTTAACTCCATTACATAGATTCTGAATTAGACGAGCAAACTGCGCAGATGTCTCAGTTTTTGTCATAGTACAAAACATAATAGTAATGCAATTAGGATCGGTCAGGTCATTTGACTTGGAAAGCAGATTGGACGTCTTCTGATATGAATTTTTAACACGTTTTGTAATGACCTTTTTTGTGTATCAATAGTTTCTTAGCGAGCAAAGGTTTTTTATGTATTAAATGAGATGAGTCGCTTGACGGATGGTAGGCGCCACGACGATGCATAATCAGTAGTAACATAACTTATTGCTATTAAAGTTGTATTATAGAGCACTGCGTCGTCTTGAAATTTAGATGGTGGTTACTCATTGATTTTACTGCTTATAATGTCTTTCACACACACATATTCACGCCTTTTATCCCCGAAGGGGTATGCAGAGGTGCAATTAGTGCACACACTTTTCGCCGTGCGCATTCCGACCCATGATGTGATAGCGGGCGATCCTATCCCATAGAAAAACTAAATATCACTTTGACCGACCCGGGGATCGAACTCAAACTCAAACTCAAAATTTTCTTTATTCAAATAGTCTTTAAAAAGCTTTTTTGAATCTTTATGAATCTACCATCGTTTCGGAACGTGTTATCACTGTGAAGAAGAAGCGGCGCAAGAAACTCCCTCAGCAGAACACGATCTGTCAATCTGATATATATTTTTCCAACAATGTCATAGTAATTAATTTTTTTTGAACATGTAACCGAACCCGAGACCTCAGCATTGTAGTCGTACCGTAATACAACTACGCTACCGAGGCAGTATAATCAAGACATATTTTAAGACAGAACATATAGTTACTTGCACTGCACTGCACTGCTGCTTGGCTGTAGAAATAGGGAACGCGGTAGTATCCCTCCCAAGAAGGATAATGGCATATGATAAACCTACCACCTGGTCAGGTTACGTAGCTGAAATTAAAGATCTACATATCACGCATTTTTTTGCATGCTGCTCGCCTGATGGTAAGCAATACGACCGCTCATAAACAGTAGCAACACCATATAGAACTTTTAAGAACAAAGTACTGCGTGGCACTCCACTGCGCTCGTCACTCTGAGACATTAGATGTTAGGTCTCATAATGCCCAATAATTACGCTGGCTACAATGGCTTTCAAACTGGAACACAACAGTGCATGCACACTGCTGCTTCGTGGTAGAAAAGATTATCTCGTTCTAATTCCGATTAGCTGTCAGAATTACCACATTGGTAAAATTTTAATTAATAGCCCTTGGTTAATTCGTTTCCGCTCTGCGCCCAGCTGCTGTCGAAGGATTTGGTGTTCCGCCCGCCAGAGGGGAAATGGTATCGCCATTAACTGCCAGTTATACGGTTAATGTTAAGCAACGATTACTTTGCAAGGAAAAGGCGTCGACAGGCTTCGTTTTATAGTTTCTAATGCTCTTAATCAGCTGACTTTCTTAGATAATTGCCAGTTTATGTCCCTTATATGCTCCTTTGGGAGATTTGATGTTTTATTTCACACGTTTTTAATAAAGAATCCCTCTGTGGCGTAGTTGTATTACGGTACGTCTGCAATGCTGAGGCCTCGGGTTCGATTCCCGGGTCGGGCACAGTGGTATTGGATTTTTCTATTCAGTATCAGCCCGGAGTCTGGAATTTGTGTCCGAAATGGCGATAGGCTCGCCCTCTATCACATCATGGGACGGAATACGCACAGCGAAAAGTGGGTGCACTAATTGCTCCTCTGCCCCTACCCCTTCTGGGATAAAAGGCGTGAGTGTGTATGTATATATGTATGTTTTTTATAAATCTTATCCTAATATTTAGCTTTACAAACTGACAGACCTTAAAGTTACAATACGAGAATAATGAAATTAGCAGGGCAAAATAGTTTTGTCAGTTGCTTATACTTCTTGTTTGTCCACTAGTTGCATTGGCTGTACCTTTAATAAACATATTCCTTATTTATTGGTTAGAAGATATGTAGTGAGAAATAAGAGAACGATTGGAGTAATAAATTAGTATTTCATACAAATAACCTCACAAGAACAGTATAAATCACAATTGATTCAATCAAAAATAAAAACTGCAAACTCATAAATCTTTAGAATCTAAAAACATAAAACTTCTACAAATCCCTGGCAACTCTCGTAAATCCGTA
Organism: Sphinx pinastri; assembly: GCA_947568825.1. Lineage (NCBI taxonomy): Eukaryota > Metazoa > Arthropoda > Insecta > Lepidoptera > Sphingidae > Sphinx > Sphinx pinastri. The sequence goes on from OX387617.1 coordinate 4,812,089, forward strand.
TAATTTGTACTATAATCTGTGTCAGTGAGGTCGGTTCCACCGAAGCGAGTCACTAATAAACATCAATTACGCATCTTCCACCCGACGGTTATAAAAAGCGAACTATAAAGCGATTACATCACGCCACGTGCTATCCTGGACCAGGGTTGCCATGGATATGTTTTTAATTTCCACTATTTTTTCACTATGGGGGAAATTCATATGCCGAATAGCAGAAGAATTGGTAATTTAGTTTATTAATATAGACACATTACCGAAGACATATTACCGTTAGAAACAGAAAGTTATCACTACGTTTTTTGGGAGACAGTGCTACTATCCTTGTTGATCCGCCATTGATAAATATAAAACTTGTAGATATGGTTTTGTTAAATATGTATTCTACCATTTTACTGTTATTCTCATTTAAGTGACACGTTGTTAAATAATCACGACTAATAATAATATAATTTAATTCATCAAAACGTAAACAACATGGTTGACAACCCTGCATGTACCGTAGCAATCGAGCAGGGAATGCCTTCACGTGCCGAGGAAAAGAAAATAAAAGTCGGAACCTGTTCCGCTAAGCGACTCCTGTAATGACTGCGTCTAGGGCTAGCGGAATCTCCGGGACGTCGAATATCGATAGCGAACGTTTATTTAATCTGTATGTAACTTTTATACGCAATTAAATCAACCAATATATCAGGTTTCCAACTATCATTTTGTTACTTAGACAAACTTATGGTAATGATGAATAATCTGTATTTTAGCCAATTCTTTTTAAATATATTTTTAATAATTGTAGTACAATAATCAGCTTTTTCCATCTCTCAATAATTAAACATGGGTAAATTCACAATTTCCACCATTATAACTTTATATAGATTTAGAGAACCTCGATGTTCATCAGTCTTAAAACTACTACGTCAAATCAACATTTTACCTTACTGAACATATCGCTCAAATCTATCGACTATTCGAAAATCGAACGAACTTTCGCTTCCCTGTCGATCGTCAAGCGTACCGATCAGCCCCAAGCGTTCACCTCTTGATATGGGTCAGCGTGCTCCATAAACAGGTCCTGTGACGTCACGAGCGTTAACAACATCCCTTCAACGTTTATTGCGTTTACATTGAATAACTGTTTACCCTCTGCCAGGTTTGTATCGACAGGTGCCAACCATTGTGTTTATTTTGTTATTGTTTCTTTATAGTGTGCTTTTTGGTTTTGAAATGAGTCTTTACTTTTTCATTGCTGTTTATATCATTAGAAAAAGAAAGATCAGACAAGATTTAAGAAGAAGAGAATATCTCACAAAAATACTTACAGATCTCTTGAGGTATTGTCCGTTCGCAATCGCTAAGTGTTAAGGTGTAACGGGATTTAACGTTTTTGGATGCTAAGCCAACGTTATTGAAACCCGCGTCGAAAAGCGATGATGTAGCTAACAACGACAAGACCAACATCGTAAATTACGATCCGTATTCCTCTTGTAAAAAATTGGATAGTCGTTCGACCAGTAGTGTGCCAATGACGCTGATCAAGATAAAATAAGACGGCAACGTAACACGCCGTCAAGTCGTTAACAACAAAATTGCCAACTTACCAAGACTGTCTACAAGTTTTTGTCTCTCATACATCAATTTAAAAAAATGTAGTTTTAAATCTTGTTGCATCTTTGTCTAGTCATACAAGTGCATAATAAGTTGCAAAATTTAGAGCAAATAATATCATCATTCTTGGAAGAGAAAGCTGCTGTGCAGGCTTACTGATTTCCCATCTCAAAGAATCTAGTCTGGTTGATTTAGATTCTTCTGGTCAAATACCAGTTGTTACAAGACGTACGTAAGAGCTATGAATTCTCTAGTTTTACTGGTAACATAAGTTTTGTGAAGATAGATAGATATGACGTTAAATTTAATTAATTGCTGTTTTTGATTAAGACTACTATTGCAGTTTCATAAATTATTAATTTCATGAACTCACTTGTCGACATTTCGCTCCCCAGCATAATATTGGATCTCATATTCCCCGAATTACTTCAACTACTAATGACATAAACAGAAACAACATTACAACATTTAAAGTAGGAGACACTGTAATAATATAGGAACCCCACTGTGAACGATCTTTAACCTATGAACCACTTCTAACACCTATCAGCAACCAGATTCGCTACCATGATAATGTTAACGCAAGAGCCGACAAACCGCCAGCCGCTGTCGCAATCTTTCACGCGATAACGCGGTGGTACGAGGCACGTGACTCGAGTCGAAAGTAGATTATAGTTTTTATTTAGACGTTTTATATAAGAAATATATTAGAAGAGATATTAAAAATATGGATTCTCCTTTAATGGAGATAAGGTTGAAGATTACAAAGAAATTTAAACAAATTTATGTGAACGCCAAATAAAAGTAGAGTGAAATACAACAGGTCCGTCTGGAAATCTTTAGGGGAAGCCTATGTTCAGCAGTAGACTTTATGTGGCTGATGATGATGATGATGAAATAAAACAGTATCGAACATATTGCCTTGGTGGCAATTAGAATAATGATAATCAGAACACGATATTAGTGAAAGTGACTAAGTTAGGAGACTGTGATTCTATATGTGTCATATTTTTAAACGAATTAGGTACAGAAATAAAATTGCTTGGGATTAGATTGAAATTGCCTAATTATTTCCATTTGATAAAAAAAAAATAAGTCAAAATGTCCATCAAAGCGTGGATAGTCTTAAGATTTTTGCCTACAGACCATTCAAAGATTATGTGCGCTAGCCATTGCTTAACCACGTAATCTTGTTCGCTCCACTTCTATGTAAGCTAAAATGTCTTTTAGTAATGCTGACAGCAATTCAATAGGATGATGATCTGGATATCTTCAAATTTACTTGAACTAAGAAACAACGAATAATGTTCAATGTAAAGACTGCCTCAGTGGCGTAGTTGTATATTCTAGAGTTTCTTGCCCGTTCTTCTCTAGTGAGAACTGCTTTCCGAACTGGTGGTAGAGTTAATATTGACGGAATCTAAATAATGTATAACATTTTATGGGTTCGAATAAATTATTTCATTTCATTTCATTTCATTTCATTTCATTTCATATAGTATGACTGCAATGCCGAGGTCTTGAGTTCGATTCCCGGGTCGGGCAAAGTGATATTGCGTTTTAAATCAGCCTGGAGTCTGGAATGTGTGCCCGATATGGCAATAGGCTCGCCCCCTATCACATCATGGGACGGAATACAAACGGCGAAAAGTGGGTACACTAGTTGCGTCTCTGCCTACACCTTCGGGGATAAAAGGCGTAGTGTAGAGATATTTGTACAAATTACTATAGCCCATAGATTATGATTTTTTTCATACAGGTTGGCATAATTGTACTAGCGAGGGGTAATCACCTCTCGTCACTCTGGATCCTCCTCTACTTACCATCGGGGGTAGTGGGGTCACTTTGCCTTGGCCGTATAAAAAAAAGCATAGCAATTTATAGGAACCCTGAGCAAATGGAAATAAGGCTTAAAGATACAAGAAAATAAATATTGGAAGTATCCAAAAATTACACCAAATTGTAGACGATCAGTGTAATATTTCCACTTCACCTATCTATACTAATATATAAAGCTGAAGAGTTTGTTTGTTTGTTTGAACGCGCTAATCTCAGGAACTACTGGACCGATTTTGAAAATTCTTTCACTAATAGGAAGCTATATTATTCCTGAGTGCTATAGGCAACTTTTTATCCCGGAAAAACTTTACCACGCGGGAGGATCCGCGCGCAAAAGCTAGTTACGTATAAATATGAGAGTTGTATAACAAGAAAACAATAAGTTATGTTCTAACATGAAACTTTTTCGACCCAAACACCAGTTTACCTCAAATCGATAGGAAATCAGTTACGTCAACGCATCTGTACCATTGTAAACAATAAGAGAAATAGCAAGAAACACTACGTTTGTTATCACGGCAGAATCGCGAGCCGTTGAAACCCAACAAAGCTATCGCGATCTATTCGATGCTGTAACACCGATCGTACTTATTAGAGCAAACTAAATCAAGTGTGAAAGTGAACAGCCTATTGTGAGATACGTAAAAATAGAAAAAGATATTATTATGTCATTTTTAGATAATAAATTTGGCCTATTTACGCATTCATATTTTTGATGTTAGATATAGTTTTAGTGAAATACAGTGTTCGAATGAGATCGCTTCGAAAAATTAATAATTGGAGTGATGTAATGACTTTTAAATTTGGTAATCTTCTTCTTGTTACTAATATTAGAAACGCAAAATGTTTGTAAGAAGTAAACGCAGAAACAACTAAACGGATTTGGGTGATATTTGGCACACAGGTAGATCTTGACCTTTTTTTTTTCTTTTTTTCGCGGGGAAAAACGCATTATCGCTACCACCACTGGGGGAGGTAGATCTTGCCCTGCCCTCTGGGATTAACACATAGGCTACTTTTTATCCCGGTAATTTGCTTCCATGGGAAATAATGGATATTTTTAACCTGATTCTTTAAGTAGATGGCGCTGGCGTCGTGCTGTATTTTAGGGACTTTTGTAGCGGGAAAGGCTAATCACGCGTGTGAAGCCGCGAGCAACACCTAGTATTGACTAAAAAAGAGTCCAAAATAAGCTAAAAACGAATTGTATAACATCCAAGTGATTGGCAATTATCAAAGCGTTTATAATAGTACATGCAACGTCGAAGAGACATACCTGAATTGCAAGAAATTGCGTTTCCGTCTCCCGCCGCAATTATGTGCCGCAGGGTCTCTACTCAGTTCCTTTGTCCGGTGCAATGGCTTATGGATACAGGCAGAAATTCCTGCAACTTTCTATTGGAAGTTATTGGAGTAATTGGAAATTAAATTTCCACAGCTTCTAATCGATATAATTAATGTAATTGCGAAAAGAATTAGTTTAATAGAATGACTTTAACATAGTGAACTAATAGTTAATCGCAACTCCTACTAGTTCAAGTGCATAGAAAGCGTGTGCTTGAATGCTTCACATATAAAATAACATCACATATAAATCAAGTTAATTATGCTAATACCGTGTTATCCGACAATAGGTCTATTAACGTCGGCTGGCGTGTCGTAAAGAAAAAGTTAAAAGGATAATTGCATTCAAAGTACAAACGTAACTTTCTTTAGTAAATTGTGTGAAGAAATTACATTAGACTTTCCAATGATTGATACAAACGCGCAAATGTTTTAAGCGCATTTTAGCTGCTATGTGCTAAGTGTTAAACGTGGAGAAAATTTGGTTTGTTCTGCTATACGAGAAATCGTAAACTTGACACATTGATGTAACTTGTAACATCTATTGAATCTTACGTAAATAGTTCAATAATGAAGTGTATTTTTGAGCCACATCTTAAATAAGCAGCCATTGATGTGTTACTTTCTGAATATTCTAGTTAATGTTTTGGCGTTACTTAATATTTTTACGGGCGTAAGAATTCTGTTTTCATGTTTCTTTACATTTACCCCATATTTAGAAGTAGTTTCAGAGTCTTAGATTAGTAAATACGTTGTGGGATATCCTTCAATCGATACAGCAACGAGACTGTTGGACTTGGATAAAGCAAGTCAAAGTTTCCCATCTTCTTCAACAGATTGATGATTTAAAACCTGGACCTTTTTGCCTTTTACATTTGTTTTGTTTTTGTAAATCCTCGCTCAAACCGCATTTCGGACGTGGGTGTATTTTTCCTCGTCTTACGTCAGTTGAATCCCACGTGTCAGAATCAATGAACCGTCCTGTATCATGTCGATGGCACAGACAACCTGCCATATCTTATTACTCGTGACTAATATTACGACATACATATAATGATCGGATTACTGTTATAACGAGTTATAATAGTATTATGATTATGGTAAAGAAGATCTAGTTTTACTATAGACAGATCATATAGCATGTTGCTATTTATAGAAATTAAAATAAAGTTTTTAGATTGAGGTGATATAAAGAAGTATCAAATAAAAAATAATCAAAGCTAAACAAACGTAATGTTGAAGACGCTGAAGATTGGAAAAGGATTTTATGAGCCTCCATCAAAACTGCATAAAATCTTGTAAATATCTACTTTATGAGCACTCAATAATTCTATTATACGTGAACAGCAACACGCAAAATTCATATTAAGTGCTACTTCTTCATTTACCAAATTGCGAATTATCTTTAAAAATGTACGCTATAATATATTTTTATTTACAATAGCTTATTATATTATTTACCTTACAATGCCTCTTACCAGTTAATCCCAACGTGGTAGCCGTATGAATAGGAGGAACCGTCGGATCGTTAGACACGCACCGCGGCCGCCAATGTCGAATCCAATGCCACACATTGTTACATCTCGGAAGGAAGCGAACCCATGCGAGCCTTTGTTAACTTCGTTAGAACACGCTGGTGCAAGTGCATAACGTTAACTACCTTTTACAGAAGATAAATTTACGAACTAAAGTATTGACCCACAAAGCTACACAAATAGTTTAACCGCAGCGGCAATATTCAATATGTAAACAATACACATTCACTGGTGGTGGTAGGTCTGTCATATGTAAGAGACCGTCTGGGTGGGTACCACCGCAATATCGATTTCTACCGCCAAGCAGCAGTGTGCATGCACTGTTGTGTTTCGGTTTGAAGGACATTGTAGCCTGTGTAACTACAGGACATAGTGAGACTTAACATCTTATGTCTCAGGATGACGAGCGCAATGGAATGCCACACAGTACTTTGTAACTCAAGGTGCTGGATGGTGTTGCTACTGTTTATAGGTGGTCGTATCGCTTACCATCAGGCGAAAGACATGCTCATCTCGTCATTCAATGCCAATAAAAAAAAATACTAATTGTAGTGTTATAAATATATTTTAGGTAAGTTAATATTATAGTGAAAAAAAAACGCCATGTAATGATGAGCTTATATGCATACAAGGGAAGAATGCGACCAAATCGAAAGAAGTTAATAATGGAAGACAAAAAAATGTAAAGTCGTTACTATCTAACAAGATGAGGGAGACGATGATAATGAATTTTAAAATAAAAGAGATTTGGATTATGAGCTTAGAGCGGTTACTGATGTTGGAGCAAAAAATGCCAAGGGCCTAAGCCTGATTAGTATTGGTGAAGCGGTTGTAGATACTGACAATTTATTATTAACAATCAATGAAAAGTTGCGATACTATCTCTTTAGCTTAATAGATAGATAGTTTTGGTATGAAGAGAAGAATTAAATATTTATTAGTAATGTAAAAATAACACTAAAAATAAGCTTACTTTTGATCTTGTATCATAAGAAAATTAGAATTACATTTCAAACGATGACATGTGTTTTTACACATAAGTTACAATACAATTTGGCGAACACACGCAGAAGATGAGGCAGATAATGATTATAATAGCGAAGACTTTCACTCCTCCATTTCCGTTTCATAATACGGTTAAGTATTAATATAATAGTTATGATATGGAAAGTTACGCATGTATTTTGTTATATAATGATATAAAAATTCAGTACTTAATTATAAACGTTCCTTTTCAAGACCATAAAAAAATTGTACACTGGCTCCGAAACATTATTAGACTAGTTTAATTTCTGAACTAACTTTCCTGTAGTTGATAGTAGCGTAGGCTGCAAGTTTATATTGGAAAATATGCTCAGCACCTGGTAATATAAAAAAAGATTAGAAATTAAAATGGCTTATTGAACGAAAAAGACTGAAAAATATTCATAGATGAAGACGTTGTGAAAGGACATGCAATAAAAACATTAAAAGTATACATAAAATAACTAGGTATACTCCCTGTGCACCTTACTGGGTAGCAATTATTTCTACAGAATTGTACGAGTAAATCAATATAGATTTCTCACCATTAGCCTACAGTTATTTAGCTCAAGCTACGTTTTTGACGCATGATGGAGCCGATATTTTCTTCCGGTCTATCGGTGATGCCACTGCTTTAAATGCTTGTATGAGATAACGTAACGTTACCGTACTGCACAACGTAATCTTTGCATGTGATTTTTTGCTTTTCAAGTTATGATTTTGCAATATCCTATCACGCAATGTGTGTTGCGTGCACTGATTATTTTTTAGACATCTTTAATTTTTTCTAATCATGAAACCAGACTTCAAATTCAAAGATTATAAAGAAGATATTTTAATGTTGATAATTTGATGTTGCCCTAAAAAGGAAATAAAATCCTAGAACCCGAGTACAGCGCCACCTACCGGATCCAATTATTAATTTAAACCATTCTCGAATCCACCTCAAGACATACAAAAAAATCGGTCCAGCCGTTTAGGATGATTTCAGTGATACACACGCACAGAAGGATTATATACAATAAAGATTATCGGCCACGTTGAAATGATGAATTGATTATATCTGATGTCTTTGGGTGCAGCGTAATCTTTCAATCTACGTTTCAATGAATGGCAGTGCTATTGATAATTATAGTTGTGAATAAACATTAAAATCTATAAAGAAAATTACTTTTACAAATATTTTCTTTGATTCAAAATAATCGAGAGATGTTACATAGTACTGACAATAAGAATTCCTACTAATAGCTAATACAGTTTCAATTTACATAAGACGAATTGATTTATTCGTAACTCTACTCACATTATGAAGTTTTTTTTTTAATTTCAATGTTGTATTCCATTCAATTCCTACCGTAACGTTTAACACAGATAGCCGCTTTTTGTTTATGATCTGTTTAGTCTCCTCTTAGTGCCAATTTATTTCTCATCTAGACTAGCGTATATTAATGACCGATTACTTAATTTGGGCACTGCTGTATCCACATCGGATATATTACGGACCTTGTTGCATTAATCATCACTGCATTATCATATCACCATAATAGGAATATATTTATTGTCGTCAGCGAATTATTTGTTGAAATAATGTACTGTTACGTGAAGTAATTTAAGTATGTATGACAATACCAGCTCAGATGTTCCTGATCAGAAACCGTTTTAAGATAAGCCAAAGAAACCTGTCAAAAATCTTTCATTATGGGTCATGTTCTTTTGTCTTGTACAACTTAGTGGAGTTATCGCGTAACTTACATCATATTGCCAATTTGTATGATGTTATCTGTAAGATTTAATTCGTTACATCTCACGTAGAACTCTCGTTTTGTTTTTGCACAATCGCATTCATGTTGTTGATTCGAGATAATTCTTTTGTTATGGCATTTGTTTCTTTCGCCTCACTTTTCTTAATTATGAAATTAATTGATGCTTTCAACGAATCATATTTTTAAACAATGCGATTGTTGTTATCTCAACATTTGTTATTACGAGTACTGTTTTGGTATTACTGATTCAAATGATAGATGAGGTGATAAGTGGCTCATTTTTAGGGTTATGAAAAAAACATTTCATAATAATAATGATCACCTCCAGTACCGATTTTATCACTACTTCTTCAACTTCAATAGTTTTATGAAAATATAAAGTAAATCCTAGGGTACATACTTTCATAAGACCATTCATTGGGTTTCATCATCATTATCAAATATGAACTTCGAACTAAAAAAAAATTTACCTATACGATTCTCGTGTAGAACGAAATGTTTTTTTTAATTCCGCTTGCCTACTGGTTTATTGCAATAAATGTCTCCATTGTTTCAGCCTAGGCCCATTTGAGGCTATAAGTGGAGGCGAGATGGTGTCTCGACGTCGCATACTCTCGCGTTCTCGCGACGATCTGTCGCAGGCGTTTACACAGCAGGAAGAAGAAGAGGACGTGTGGTATCAGAAAGATAAGCTTTATAAGGTAAGGCATAGTTTTCTATGATTTGTCCTTGTAAAGTATCAGCAGTGCAAATAATATATTCTGCTGAACGTAGGCCTATTCCAAAGATTTTAGTAAGACCTGTTTAACGCAGCTTGCATGCAACGGCTTCCTGCACCTTCCTTGACTTTTATCTTTATTGCTAGTTAAAGATATTCTTGATGGTAAAAGTAGTATCGAAATCATGACGTTAGAAGTGTTTACATCGTTTGTACACAGCACGTCTATTATTTAAAACCTAATAGGTTATAAGATTTCCATCGATACTGTCATTATTACTTAACATTTCTTGGATACAAATTTATTAGAATACATCATACTACTTTAGGTAATTCAGTGATAAAAAGCATCCCATAATACATAATGTATGTATATTTACACGTAAAAAAATATGAGTGCAAGGTTACCCTACCTTTTTTGTAAGTTCATATTCATCGTACGTAACTGCAGACGAAATCCTCAACCGCATTAATTTTAAAACAGCGGCATCTTGTGAGCACGTTTCAGATGCCGACCGAGATGTAGACTAGACTGTTAGTCTAGGTAATAAAACTTTAGCACTACTTTTTGTTTGCGAAGGTGACATAACTGTCGAGGCTCTCCGCGAGTTGGAGATAGAGCATCTTATGCAAAAGAAGAGCTTGATCATAATTATTACATCTTAAATGAGATACGGAATTACGCAAGTTTTAAATTAACGAATTGATCAAGATGTTGATCATATAAATGTCATCTGACTGAAGAGGCATGATGTTTTAAAACTAATTATTTCGTTAGTACGCTAATTTGAGACATAAACTACATTTTGAAAGACTTAACGTTAAATTGGCTATAAAACTTGACCTATAACGCTGTAAGAGATCACTCATACATTAGTCAACTGTTTATCTAACATATTAAGTATCGCGATGCAACACAATATTACAAAACACTCTTAAATTATCAACGAAAAGGAAAGGAACTCCCACAATTCTGATTATGTAAATGATAAATGTTGTAAACATATCATCCTTTCAGTCGATTCTTCGCCCTATTGTGCCAGGATTAATGACAGCTTTTATACTGTGCCAGATAATAACACGGTAACATATTGGCATCAAACTTTCTACACATCAATCACAAGGTACATAAGCTGATTCACGATTGAGTCTACACCGTATAATAGAGAAGAAAAGGGTAAATAATAGATGACCGCAAGCTATTGCATTGACAAGGAATAATTTGCGACTTTCCAGTGTACGTAATTTTAGATTAAGTGTCTTTTAAATAAGTGGGTTTGGACCTTGAAATTAAAAACTTTGACCATTTCTCTAACGTATGCAATAAGAAATTTTGATTTCGATCTATTTCGTGAAGACACGCGCAAAGCATATCTTAGAGTAACTTGATATCAGTCTACCTTTTTTCAAGTAAAGAAGCAAGAACGTGCTATATACATTCTATCTCACTTGGTCTCATCTGAAATCTTACAAATTGAAAAAGAATCAGAAAATATTTTCGACATAATGTCAAAGTCATGACGTTCTCCCGTGCATGTTTAATGCTTCGTCTTCTAAGAAAACACCATAATAATATTATAACCCAAACACGTATTAATTAACTCAATTATATCTAAATGTCTCCCATAGGTGTTCCGCGTGCGTATTACGTTTTCCTTTCCTTTGTCTACGTTTGCGTTTTTGTAATCATTTCCGAATACTCACAGTTATTAGGGACGTGAGAACATGCGACTGTATGAAACAAGTCAAACGCCACCACGATTCATTTACCATCGACGTCTGTTGATAGCATCGCTACTTCCACTTCCATCGACACTTCGGTTCCGTTTACTTTAACCTGATCATCAAAAAATGTGTCATTGTATTCCAAATTTGGCGACGTGTTCACAATTTCATTCTTACTCTCACTTCGTCATTGATGTCTCTGCTTCGAGTTTTTATATAAAGCCTCCGTCGATATAATATCTGCGGTTGTTAGTGAAAGCTAAGAAATTCAAATGACACTTTCAATTCGTTCATGGTTTTGTATTTTGATATTCTGTTATTGTGGTCTAACAAGTTTTTATGGGGTTTGCGAGCCGGTTTTCACGTGACTCTTTATTTAAATAGAAAAAATGACTATATTGCCTGACAAATAACAAACGTAAACAAATCAAAACTATAGTACTTATCATTTTGATTAAAATATTTTTATTTACTCCCACTTATTTTATGCCCAATATTGACATTGCTATAAGTACTTCGCACATAGCCATAAATCTCAATGAAATACTAGTTCCATGCACCTAGCCGTCAAATTGCCCATCTCGGCAAAGTCAACAGATCAATTCTGACCCATTGATCGAGAACGTGACCGATGACTAACAATAGCTAACTTACGGCATCGCAAATTGTCCGGAAACCATCTGGCCGAACGATTTGGCTGTCTGACCTTACTCTCCATGCAATGTCAAACTGCAATGGTGTTATTACATAATATAGTGATTTCTGTTGTCTTTTAATTGATGATGTTTTGTTTATATTTGCTGTAAAATACGGACGTGTTGAATAACAACCCAGAAGGAAAATGTTTTACGTTAGTTGATAAAAAAACGTTTAGCTGGCAACTTTATGCCATAAGTCAAATTTAAAAATTCCCTTAACTAATGATGATTCTGTAATGTATTGTTGAAGACTTTTGTCTTTTTTGAACCCTTCTTTCGTTTTCGAGTAATTATTTTATATTGTATTGCCAAATGAGGTATTACATTTATAAATCTCCGAGGGCGTTGATCCGCATCACAAAGGGCCCAAAAACTTTGGCAAAATCATGACGATTCTTTTATGGTCGAAAATTGACGTGGCTCCAGAATTTTGTTTCTCGGAAATGCAATCTCCATTAACTTAACAATCATTGATGTGAGACGGCACATTTTATATGTAATTCATCTTGACCAATAAAATGATTATCAATAAAGAGAGGCTTTAAAAATATACAGGGTCATTTTTACATTGCATTACTAAATGAAACCACATATTCGTCTTTACTTCTTCTAACATCTTGCCAAAAATCATCCATGAATAACGAATATTATTGCCAAAAATCCCGGTTTTCAAATATTTTGATCATTTCGTAGTTTAGTGCGAATATGGGGTTTGCGAAAGTGTATTTCTGAATTAAAGTATAATGTTGCCGCTGCGACGAATTATCTTAGAGCAGTAGTAGTGGCAGTAGGGCGTGTAAACTTAAAGTTACTTTTTATTGTTATTTATTTTGTTCAAAACTTACACTTTTTTATTTTACGTCTATGGTTAAAATAACTTAATGGAAAGCGTTATTTTTGACGAGATAAGTATGTGATTTAATTTATTAACGCAATGTGAAAATGACCCTGTATTATCTTTTTACCAAGTCAATTTCAAAATAATCTTTGTTTAAATAGTCTTATCTCAGAGCTCTTTTAAATCATCATGAATCTACCACCGCTTTGGGACGTGTTATCGCTGTGAAGAAGAAGCGGCGCAAACAACTCCTCCAACAACACGAACTGTCAAAATAAAAAAAAATACAAAATGTCAAAGAACTGGTAAAAATATTATGTCAAAACAAAAACAAAAACCATTATAAACATAATCAAATTATAAAACATATGGGAATCCGAGCAACTTTATCGCACGCATTTGAACCTTCCAGATAATTGTAAATAGGAGAGTAAGCTTTTTTACAAAGGCGATCCTTTACGATAATTTTTTTTTTTTTAATTGGAATATTTACAATATGTTTAGGAAGTTTATTGAAGAAACGTACCTACATATTGACCAGCAAAAGAATTACTCATTTTATGGTGCCGAGCAGCATGTAACGATTTCTGAAAATAATATGTTATCGTAAGATACACTTCTTATCACAGTACCTATATAATTACCAAATTGCTATTATTGCTCTACAATTTTGGAAACTTCATAAGATTATTACTAGCTTACAAACACAGTTTTACTCCCGTATTCTTGGTCAGAATTGCCGACCAGTTTCGACCTACAGTGATCGAGAGGCCTCCGCGACGCGACGTCCTCTCAGCACTCGCCTATGAAGATGACCTAGTTAATAGGTCGAAACTGGTCGGGGATTCTGACCAAGAATACGTGAGTAAAACCGTGTTTGTAAGCTGGTAATGTGATATGTCTCGCGTAAGTTTTAATAATATTATTTCATAAGATTAAAAGTTTCCTTTTATAGCGATTAAATAATGTGCATAGTATCAAATCTGTTCAGAAAACAAAAACCAAATAATAACCATCTCGCATAAACCAGTAACAAGAAATCGATAAATATTATAATAATCCTAATTCTCACTACTTGTATTTCGATTATGATGTACATTGTCAAATATATTTGTTGATAAACTACATATTCATTTAGGTACTATTGATCCAGCCATTAGAATGTCTACCGTCTATACCGCACAGGTGATTTATTTGACTGGACGTATTTCAAAAATACAGTCACGATTTATAAACTCTGAACTTAGCATTTCAGGTAATATCAAGGCTTTGTAATACGTTCCGTATTTCTCAACAGCATGCAATGACTTGAATGTAGTGTAAGGTCGCTGCTTATTCCGCTATAACCGTTTGTTTCGCTGATTATGATATTAATGATTTGAATAGGTTTTTAAGGTTGTAAATGTATTGTTCAATGTTCTCACGATATTCGATATTCAAATTTTGCGATACCTTTAGTTTTCTGGCGCTCTCATGAGGTACTTTTTGAAGTTATACTTCTTTTGGCGCGTTAGGGAAAAATGATGAGAGTAAATTTTTACGATGCGCGCGCACACCGTCACAAAAAACCGACACCCTGAAGTTAACTATAGTAGACATTTTTGAATTTTGAAGGTAGCATAAGGCGAAAGATAAAACCTTTTAAAAGATTTTTATCTTGTTACGCCAAAGAAGTATAACTTTTCAATGAACGTTACAATATTCATCAATGAGTTTGAATATTCACTTTTTTAAGATAAAATTAATACGATCCTAAGGGCCTATTTCACTGGTTTCAAGTAAATTTTATTTGTCATTTATCGTAGTAAACAGCTAATTTATATTGTATTCATTTTAGATTTTGAGCATAGATTAAAGTGTGTCATGTATTTGGTCGGCTTATACATTTATATGACAAATAGCGTTTATCAGCAAGCAGTGAAATCGGTCCAAAATCTGCCTATAATGCAAACTGATGTAAATATTTGATGCTTCGTGTGGTAAAAACACTCGCCGGAGGTAATGTGTCGAATGCTAATATTCATTTTGCTGTCGGTCACCGCGGCTGTTCGCTCAATGTCGTAACCTGCTACTTGACACCGCTTGAGCAACACGTTCACCTGTTTGTAAACATACGAAACCATGTTACAAATTTAAAATTTCACGTTATCTAAAACATAACGTGTTAGCAAACTCTAGGCAGATGTTAGCCTAGATTTCATCAATTATTGCGTCACCTCTGTTAATAAGTTTTTATTTTAAAGTGATTTACGAGTAAATTCATTTGATGTTTTGATCTATTCGAAATCACATGTATATTTAGTCATTTTATGAACTGTTTGAGTATATTTGTAACCCAGAAATGTGAAAGGAAATGCGTAAGACCACACCTTAGGAATATACGTCTTAGCGAGGTAGTATTTAGTCAGGTAGCTCCCAAGACTGTTACATACACGAAATTAGTTACATTCATAAGCAAACATCTGAGTTTATTAGATTGGCATACTAATAAAAAATTCCATAGCTAATTATTTAATAAAAAATACACAAATTCTTAAAGATTCATAGTTTATCACCAAAGATTGAGATAAATACATTGAATTTTTATATACATTTTTATTTAGGTGTATTTATCATAAAATGGAAGAACAGAATTCCTGCTCTTGCCTTATATTGCTCGCTTTCTCTTCTAAAAATTTTGATTAT
Source organism: Sphinx pinastri (assembly GCA_947568825.1). Taxonomy (NCBI): domain Eukaryota; kingdom Metazoa; phylum Arthropoda; class Insecta; order Lepidoptera; family Sphingidae; genus Sphinx; species Sphinx pinastri. The sequence continues at coordinate 4,827,856 of OX387617.1, forward strand.
TTTACATAACGTTTCACTGTCTCATCACATTTAGCGATTGCTATCGATGTGGACCATTTAATGGACTCGAAAGACAATAGTCACGACTTTGTCTTTTGATTCATTTAATGATACTTGTCTACTCTAGCATTGTGGTTAAAAATGAAAGTTATTCAGTTAAGTATCAGTATGATCAATACACGTGTATAACTTATACATAAAACTTATGCTTCTTAAAATTGTTATAGACACATTCATATTAAATTAATCCGGTAATTATTTTAATAAAGTACTTCAAAACTCATGAATAATACCGTACATAATGACATTATTAATGTCGAATTTATACACAATGAAATTCATACTCAATTTAGCAACACCAGTTTGGCCACTAACAATAGCTTCAATGGAATCAACGAAAAATTCCAATCTCAAGAAGACTTGCAATTTGCCAATTTAAAAAGTTATCAAAGCCATCTTGGGTACACGTTACGTCTGCCATCTGAATTTAGCCGGCTAATAAGACAAGTGGCAAACAAGTCATAGGTTAATATTTGACATTTGTACGGTGACGTAAACCGATGGACTAAGCCTTGCGAAACATTCGAGTTGTCACTCGCGTTGGATGTGTGCGTAATCACGAATAAGTAAAGGTCAGTAGTAATGTAGTAGCATGATTGAATGTTATAGAATGCTATGACTACAATACCGCAATTAGGAATGTTGGTCGATGATTCTTAAAACGCTTAGTTATATCTTGTTTGTAGGAAAAGCTTATGAAACCAGACAATATTTAAGTGAGTGAGAAATAAAAAATATTTAGGTAAGGTTTTAATTATTAATAGCCCTTGTTGTTGGTTAAGCTGTACAATATGCTCCAAATATTATTTTCCTAATCGTCGTTGCAAATTTACATCTTTATAACATATAGATTTTTAATTTGCAATGATGAAGTATCCTATAACGGTTCAATACTTCAATGTAATTAGTTTTGCCTTAATTTCATTTTGTATTAGATCATCAATACCATATATAAGCATCATTTTATATTAGTCCGAAATACGTTCAAAATGAAGTTCGAAATCAAACAACGATCTACTAATGACTAAAGGTAGCGAATGGAAAAAAGTTAAAAGTGAGGGTCTCGGTGACCTTGATAATGTGGGAACTGGAGGCATCTGCGGTGTCCTTGCCAGAACAGACATTTCACAGGCCGACGATCGCATCCGGTTAGCCCTTATTAATGCACAAATTTTAAGGGGAACGCAGTTTTTTGGGTACGAACATTTTAAAAAGAGAAGCAATATCAGCGAGTAATGATCGTATATCGTGGATCGCTGGAAGATTTTTATATGAATTATATTGTATGCTAACTTTGAGAATAAACATGACATAATCTGGAAATCTGACATGTATCAACAAACTAAATCCACAAAAACTGATCTTACCAATCTCAGATAGCTTTCATCTGTATTTAATAATAATAAAAATAGTCTTTACTACAAGCAAGGTGTCGATCTTTTAATACAATGCAAAATATTAAAATATGTTCTCAGGCAAATATGAACACTTGGAATGATAATGCAACTTTGTATCTTGAAATCTTAAGACACCTTTACAAAGCATACTCCTTATTTGCAAGTACGTGATGGTTTTTGAATGAATTTTTTGTTCTAATAAAACCTTTCGGAGATATCTATCTGCATATCGTGTTAGTTTTGAATCAGCACTGTTGGAAATTATTTTATCGTACTTAAATCTAGTTGAATTGTCGATGAAGGGTACCTAGAATCACTTACCAATCCAGAAACACTTCTATACAAATTGATGTGAGATACCCAAGGAGTATAAAATTATTGACAAGGCATCGCGCTGCTCTCGTCACCCTGTCACATTAGATGCTATGTTTCATAATGTCGAGTAATTACACTATGAAATTGGAATATACAGTGTTTGCTACAACAAGCGTAGTCGCTGGTTCGCGACAGAAAAGGATATTACAGTGGTACGTAACCAGCCGATCTCTCAAATATAAGAGAGCTACAACCAACCAATGAGAATACATTAGTCAACGACGCAATTAACGTGTGAGTTACCTTATGTCGGCCCTTGTTTTTTACTTAATGTAACTAACTTCAATGTAAGTCTTTTGTCAAGCCACAAATGTAATTTAACTTTTCTTTGTCTTCGCTCTTGTTAATGTGAGTAAAAACAATTTGCAAACACTCAGTTGTTTAGGTAATATTTACATTTGCATCTCATATGAAGTCTATATTATGTTTAAATCCTTTTAAGACGCCAGCAAACTTGTTTACAATCAATTGACATTTTGTTTAAACTTCGACCTCTTTTTCGCAAAAGTTCAGCATACAAGCCAAGCCCGCGTCGAGCCTTAGGTAATTGGTTGCTTTATACCAAATTCGTGTAGGTCGTAAATATTATGATATTTAATAGTTAGGAATTGCTCCTTTGTTTCCAATTTTATGATTTTCGAATATCGTTTCATTGTTGTTTGCACATTGCATCCTTGAAAATTGAAGCTCCTTAGTAACATTCAAGTTATTATAATCTATCAGATTTATTATTAGGTACAGTATTTTAATACGCCGGCGTGTTTTTGTTTTCCAATTAGCTAAATTACAGACAATAACCATGATTGACAACTTAATGCCCTCATCAAGTAGCGAGTGTGCGCTTTGCAGTTTTAAAGCGTTTTTTCTGCATGAGCGAGAATCAAAACATCATCACCTCAACTCAGCGATCGAAGGCTTCTGAAAAAACTGGGCTATAAATACATTGCATGGTGTGCTGTAATTTTATCCTTGCATCCTTTCCTTTCCCTTATTATGCTAAGGCGACCTGCAAAACGACCTACCTCAAAGTTGGCTTTTTGTTGCTCACCTTAATTATCAAAATGAATTTAGATATTGGATTTTAATTGACATTTAGTAGACTTTTTGCTTACAATTTTACGATACTCGACTATAAGTTTGATTTTATGTTGATATTTTGTTTCAATTTTATTGTTTCTAATTCTAATATTACGATATTCAACGCCTTAAACCTTAATTGGAAAATCGTAAAAAATATGATTATATTTTTTGATTCTTGTATCCTTACCTATTTGTATTAAATCTATAGTGTATATTTATATTGTCAGTACGTCCTCATACGTCTACACGTAATTACACGTTCTTGATAACACGTCGCGAGGTATCACACACGTCATCATTATCACAGTTAGCTGACATACTATTACGAGAGCGCTGATTCCAGTTTCACTTTTTAGCGTCTGCTTCGTTGGTGAAAGTAGTTGATTTAGTCCAAACTGTTCCTTTCGTCTCGTTCATTAATACAACCAATCTTAGAGTTTTACTCCATCTTGATTTTTATATTATAAGTGGCAGCCAGCAAGTTTTTTGCATATTGTTTATAATTATCTTCAACCATGACAACAATACAATCGAAAATTTTGAAAGAATAAAGTAAGTTATTAGGCATTTAGAATCGTTAAATACCACACATTAAATAACCTTCAAAACTGAGCTCTATTTCTTTGGTTTAATTAGAAGTTTAAAGGAATTTTGAATTTTACTTTACGACCTTGTCTAGTCTCACCTCACGTTTCACGTTTGCGACAACATAAATACCGGTATCGTGATTAACCTCAATAAATAACATGTATTTTAGATGCAACTTTATGTCTGTGGGAAGCGTTCAAATATGCTTCTTTGGTTTACATCAATTCAGTTCTTTTTATGATGAAATCAAGAGTTATTAATGAGCAATAAGTATAAAAAATATCAATACTGCACCTGACGGAAAACACAGATGTAAGAAAGGTTACTTGTCTACCTTGTGAAGCATATCGCTGAGTAAAAAAATAGTTCACATAGCGATCCTATTCCGACAAAAATACTGCGAATATAATGTTTTTCAAGTTTGTTTGTAAAACCCCACTTACTGAACGTTATGACGACGAGTTCATTAGTGTTATTAAAGTAGTTTGTAATTTAAAGCTCTGATTGTGCTGCTATTTTTAATGGCAGATCAGCTACTCTAATTTTAACTGCACTGATAAAATCGCATATACCTTCTATAATATATTTCGTTAGTGAAAAACATACTAGCATCTTATTCTGAAACATGGCACCGTGTTTTCTGAATGACGTGGCCCTTTAAGAGTCAAAACCATTTGTATATCCAAAATCTGTATCAAACATCGTCTTATTCTTCGATTAATAATTTTATAGAAGTAGTACCACCGTCCTTGCTTAACGTAGTATGGCACCGTTCGCAACTGGGAGACACCGAGGCGAACTGCTGATCAGGAAGAAAACAACTTTCATTTTCACGCACCTGTCTTGCCCTACAGTTTTAAATGCGCAATTTTCTCAATAAGCGACAATCAACTTTAGTAATCTAGTTTTAAGGTTCAGTCCTACTTGCTGTCTGTCAACTGATCGGAATACTAGTTAGTACCGAGAAATCAACTTTGTTGGAATTACTGTAGAGATCAAATTTGTCTGAAGCGTTGCATTGATCAGTTAACTGGCTCGTCCACAATTGTTTCCTTGCTAATTATATGATGATACTCGTTAGGTACATACCAATCGTTATATTTGTGCAGTGCTTCTGTTTTAAACAGGTTATTGTAATTTGATAATCTTTGCAGTCAGTTTCGAAACCCACTTAAAACAAGTATAATCCAATAAGGAATTCTTGTTTATTTTGTTTTCAGCAATATTTTGATTATGAAATACATATATCGGATAGTCGGAGGGTTTAATGTTATTGATATTTTTTCATAGACAGAACTAAACTGCAGTTCTTTACATTACTATATTTCTGTTATTATATTATCTTTTCTCTTTTTCCTTAGAGTTTGGTAACTACCCACGAATCTAGTATCATGGGTACTCAATCATCTACTACCAGATGACCGATTTACTTGTACGCCAACTCTACTATAATATTATGTACATATTTTCATTACCCTCCTCATACATCTCCACGTATTTATGCAAACATGTTCCATTTAACTTGGCCCATTCACTCAAGATTAAAAAACAACATTCATAGCTAAAAATAAGTTTTAGCACTTCACATACTTGCTTGTCAAACATTTGTACAATTTAAAATCAATTCACATGTACCGTTCAGTGTCAGGGTAGGGGCAGGAGAGTGCGCTGTCAGGAAAAAGTTGTGATTGATTGATGCGAATGCAACTCAAATATCCGGTTCTTCTTTTGCTACTCAGTTGTCAGTTGACAGTCACAGTTTAAGTTATACTAGTTTCTGATCGCAGCTCCACCTACTACTAAGCCGTTTTCAAGAACAAAATCAGGTTGAGGATAACTGCTTTAAAATTCAGTTGCAACACACAAACATTGCAAGTTAAAGAAAAGCTTTAAAAAATCAAGAATTCCGAGATTAGAGTCCTATATTATGTTAATTCAGAAACTTCGTTCATCTACAAACAAAATAATAAATCCAAGCAGTATCTACGTCTTTAACAAACACCGAAACAACTTTACAACATTGCTTTGATATTATGATAATTATTTTAGATATTCGAAAATTGCCTGACGGAGCACGGCCCTGCCACCGCTCGGACACTGCACGTACATATATAGATAGAACAGTATCATTATGCAATCACTTTCACTCGAATGCGCACTACTCTCGTAGTATACTGATGCTGTTTGTTTCAGCTTCTTAAGGGAATCTTGCTGTAGGCAACTTTTGCTGTTAAAGTACTTATTTCTTTAGGCCAGAGTTGAGGTACGCAAAGATGTACGAGCATTGTTGATATTTCAAATCTGGCATCTGAAAACTAGGTTTTAAGATATTATAATACGATGAGAAAAATAGATATAAATATATTATTATAAGGAAAGAAAGGATTGATGCGGATGGATGAGGGCAGAAGTATGTCAAAGGTAGTGCTACCTTAAACAAGTCTTCAAGTAAAAATAGTACCTCAGTACCACCATTCACATACTTAGCCGTAACTTCACACGGGGATACTAGTGTGTCTTGGGTTTTTAGCACTGAAGGTAATTTTAGTTATGAATATATTATGATATTTCATAATAACTTAAAAGACCAGAGATAATAAAAAACGCATTTCTTGAAGCAACATTCACGAGAAAATCTCATGATGTGCTATAAAGTCCCTAATGTAGCGCCATCTGTTGACGCGAACTGAAACTAATCAAGAATACAATAAATGTATATCGAATCCATAGTAATATTGAATTATATTATTGGCAACTCTATGTATATTTTTGAGATAGAAGAAGAAGAATAATATTTGTTTTTGTATACATTTTTTATATTATATCTATGTAAAAACCGTAGATAGAGTTATTAAGGGTAGTTGACACGGCAACTATTAGGTGATTTACTAAACCTTGAATTCCATTGTACCTGTTCTACTTGGTAGACACTATTAGTTAACCTGTCATGTCAAGTTGACATAACAAGAATATCGCCGCGGAGCTCTATTAATCATTCTCAAACACTTGACCAGTTCGAGTCAAAGCGTTTGTAATGATTTCATTACAATTCTTAACGTTAGCATAGTTTGTATACGGGTGATTTTTCAATCATCAGAAATGCTTATTCATAAAATAAATTATTACCTGACCGAATTAAAAATTGAGGTAATCGAATGTATTCATGTAATAAACCGTTTTTTTATTTTATTTTGATGAATGAATGGTAGATGGTACAGCTGGAAGGGGGCGTTGGAGGAGAACGTTTGCACCTACATCTAATAAACAGGACTTAGGAGTACCCTTAACCGTCAAAAATGCATTAGAAGAAATGAATGTAGTGGAGGGGAAAGAGGTATGTCTAGATCTGCCTACACTATATGGAATAAGGGAGTGATTGTGTGAGTGTGACGGAATAACTTTTATCTGAATATTTAAATACCGTCCCTTAATAAATGTAAATACAAATTCTACATACAAATACAGGTTGCATATATTGTTTAATAAAAGATCTCAATATCATTTTATTGTAGATGCACTAAGTGCACAATCTGCAGCATTTAAAGACTATAAATAGGTGTAGACATAAAATATTGTAAAGAGGACCTCCTTGGGTTAATTTCTGAATGAAAGCCATTTGAATTCACATGTTCGTGCAAACTGAACAATCATAAGCCATATCAATTTGAAGTTATAAAACAACGCTCTATTACAATCAGAACATTACGCAAGTCGGACCTTCACATCTTGACGTTAAACAAAAATATTAAAGAACGACCTTATTATGTAACTTTGTTTTCCTGTAAATGATTCACGAAAATACACTGTTGAGATGGACAAGTTTGAGGTCAAAACATACTATGTACTAATAAGTCAACATACGATATTATTGAAGTACTAAATTCGAACAGGTGGGGTAATCAAAATTTGTACGAGAACATGCTTGATTTGAAGGAAATTGTAGCCAGTGTAGTTACTGGGAATTATGACACTTAACACGTTACGTCTCAGGGTGACGAGCGCAGTGGAGTGCCACGTAGTACTTTGTAATTCAAAGTTCTGTATGGTGTTGCTACTGTTTATTGGCGGTCGTATCGCTTACAATCAGGCGAGAGGAATGTTCGTCATTGTCTTAAAAAAAACTTAGGTTACCCAAAGATGCGTACAATTTGTGATAAATGTGCAGATAGGCTTCTCGTCTAGACTTAGGGCAGAAATAAGCACCAATCTTACCTAAACGTATCTTTCGGGGATTCAAATTGTTCGTTTATAAATGTTCAGAATTCGAATCTAACAGAATATCCAGAAAGGTGAAGTCGACTTTAAAGAATATTGACGTTGGACAAGTCAATGGTACCCAAATTTCAAGTTCAAGGTCAAAATTTGGTTTAGGACGGTCGCAAAGGATTAAATTTTAAAATACATTCTTTCTTTTGTACCGGCCGTATAAGGAAAAAGTGGAACCTTTTAAAAGAGTTTTTGCAACACAATATAACTTTTGGACCCTAAGGACCCAATTTTTTTTATCAAAAATGTAAGCGCTGATGATGTCAACCAAACAACTTCGTATTTCTTATAGAAAATGGGAATTATTTACCACAATGTTTGTCTTAGTGATTAGAAGTTCGACTCTACAAAACTCTACATAGAGATCAATATAACTTATTTATTCGGTGTGATTACAGGGCTACATTATGTAGTGTAGCTTGTTAATTCTATTATATTCTAAGTAGCTTTGCTTACAGCTAACTTTAGCTTTAATTACTAGCAAATACACAGAAGTATTTATAAAGCTCTAAGTAATCATGACAAAGGTCAGTTCATGGTATTCGAGTGGCAGACAATAAATTAAATGTAGGTATACTAAAAATTGCATATTTATTACATCTATTTTTATAGTTCGGATATTAGCATGCAGGTCAGGTGATTGTAAATTATTGATCTCCATTCCCTATAGATTACTACAATATCAGAGAAATTTCAGGTGCAAAAATAAAATAGAGAATTGGAACATAGTTCTGCTATAACAAGACAAAATTAGCTGAAACTTTACTCTACCATAGCAATACAAAAAATAACCTTATGTGTTTTATTCAACCGCCAAATTCTAAGACAGTTTTACGAAATTAATTTATATAGATAGTACTCGCAATTTAAATAAAAATAATAAGTAGTGAATCATTTTCAACGTGAGTTTAAAAAGTAAATTTTAAAATACACTCTATAATTTAATAACAACTTGAACAACGCTCTAGTTTTGCACCGCTCACCATACAAGCTCCGTCTCAGATAAAGGTCACGAGATGACCAAGGCAAATCAGATCTGCGGAATGCACCTATACTGCCAGGGTGACCCCCGTTTTATGATATACTTTCAAAAGAAGACCGTACTTTAATGGTTTGTTTTTGGTATAATTAAATATATGACGCCTCTATAAAACCAAGGCTTTAAAAAACGAATTATAAATTTTGATACAAGGTACTAAAATTTCGAAGGTATATGGAGTCTCCGAACCCGCACTAGGCCAGAGTTTTGGACTTAAGGCCTTAACCCTCTCAGTAGTAGAGGATACAGGGCTGTGGGCTTAGAATGTGAGAAAAAAAACACGTCATGACTCCGTTTCGTCTTATTGGGATTGGTTGAGAGACTAACACGTGACTGACGTATTGGTCTCTCGATCAATCGGAAACATCCAAATTAAACGACATCATCTTACGAGTTGCGTCTTTGTGACACATTGTAAGCCCACTGATATTATTATTATTATAAAATACTAATATTTTTTTAATAACTTTTTTGATCGAGAGATAGTTTTGAAGCTTGTTTTACTTCATTGTGAGATTAGATTTGCTCTAGCCGTATTGCGGTATGAATGTATAATTATACACAAATCACAATTTACTTACATTTTCTGACTTTTCGAGACATAGAACTGTAACATAATAGAACAATAATTATGTTACACATTGTGTTTGATACCATTATGTCGTGAAGGATTGGAGGTAGACAAAAACCAGTTATAATAAATCAATCCATTTCCAATTACAACTTGAATGTCACAATATGTTTTATTCATTAAAACTGCTACTCTTATAGGCTCAGCTATGCGTTACTTGCATTTGTATAATTCTTCTATTGTTATTTTTTTATCTTATTTGTTGCTATGCTTGAAGAGAATTGGTACGAGACGCTGATAAAAAAATTTGGTCCGCTAAGTCTTTGTTGTATACTATCAGATTTATTAAAATTAAATTACCAAAAACCACTTTCAATTTCGAACTCAAAATTACCCGTCCCCAAATAATCAAATTCACCTTCATAAAATTCGTTTTAAAAATCTAAAAATAATCTCGAACCCTAATGGTGTCCTTAATAACACAAGCAAAACTCGAAGCGAAAAATCAAATTTACCGAAATAGAATAAAAAACGAAACGGTACCAAGATACGTGGGTATAATGAGATTTATTATCTGTGCATTATTAATGGAAAATGATGCGAAGGAAGCCGAGAGATCCTGCCAAAAATAATTTTGTTACACTTGAGATATTGACACAGGGAATGGAGGCATAAGAACATACCGAAATTAATGTGACAACGCAAGAATCAGTTAAAAATATACGCGATTATATGATTATAATCCATGCGGAAATTGAAACGCGACTCAAAGCCTGGAATGTTAGTGCAATAAGTTTGTATCCAATTTTTGTCCATTTCATCTAGAAAGTAGTCAGGAAAAATGGTTATTTACATGTATGTCTTTCACAACATAAATTTAATTATAAAGCAAATTAGAGGAAATGTAATTCTTCTGAACTACATTAGGTTTATGAAGTTAAACTAACAGTAACTGTAGCGTTATTTAAAGGAGCGTGCGACGCTGGACCAGTCTATTAAAGAACGGAGACGCAGACGGTAACATGACCCTGCAAGGCCGTTGTACCGTATATAGATCAATATCGCGAAACACTCTTTTATCCGTGTACGAGAGATCAAAATACACTGGAATTTGTGGAACGCGGAATTCACTTTTTCAGTTCTTGATGGTTTTAAAGAAGCACTGACGTTAATTAAACTGGTTGAATGGAAATGTTTAATGAAGGTTTCGCGTGGTTTATCGTCCAGTTATTGTGAAGCAAACCTGGTGTAATATGAGCTTGTAAGGTTATTTGGACGACTATAACTTTGTGGTTATATAAAATTCAACAACTAGTTGTCCTCCAAAAACAATAAACTTGAACAAAGACGGACGACATTCCAAATAAAAAAAATCTTTTGTGATTCCTTATATAAAACTATGTTTAAAAATCCCTTATGGATTTTCGCCTAATAGTCGACCCAGATAAACAATTGTATTTTTTATGTATTACAATAAAATAAAACAATATTACAATAAATTTTGTAACCGGATATTTTTTATTCAACGGAATGCAATCTATTTTACGGAGTGTGAAATATTTATTCTTAGTCGTATTTACTTTCGGCCTTCGTCTGGCGTTAATAATGCTATTTGCAATTGGTCGTATATGGTCCGAAGCACGCGTTGTATGTGTCTCAGTAACTCAGTTATGTGGTACGTTGCTTAATTCTTTAATGCGTTTGCTAATTGTTTTGCATTTCGTTGCTTCTTTTTAATTATACATTTTTTATGGCAGCATTAATTTTGCTATTTAATAGCAACATTCTATGTTACTTAAAGTCTTTGAAACTATATAATTATGTAATTTATTTCATTCTGTCTGGATCGATTTAAACTTATTTATGTCTTTAGTGTTTATTTTTTAGTGCAAAGTACTGTGTATCATTTGGATTGTTATCGTCATCAGAGAAAAACCCGCCAAGCTCGCTTCCTCGAGTTGCGATTTACAGTTAGCCTGTGGGCATGATTGCATGGATAAGGGATTATTATCTCGCGTTGATTGTCATTGTTTCATATTTAATATGTGTTTCTTATAATAGTATATTTCTAAAAAAAGATTCTCGATTTACTAGAAAACGATTCTGATAAGTTCGTTTTATGTAGTCATTTTAATCATTTAAGTTATATTATTGTGAAGTCTGCCGATCCGCACTAGGCCAGCGTGGTGGACTAAGGCCGAAACCCTCTCAGTAGTAGAGAGGCCCGTGCTCAGCAGTGGACAGTATATAATACAGGGCTGATAGCATTGCAAGTTATATCATTCTGCAATTATGTACTAAACGATGTATTCAATCCAACCGTTTCTTTAAATTTTCGAAACACAAAAACATGCTCAAAATATGCACAATTTATGATCATATAAAATATAAATTTCCTCAAAAATCTGCGTAACCCGAGTAAGAGATTGCAAAAATTAAGCAACTGTTCCTCAGAACTCTTACATTTCGTCCTTTATCGTCCGACGCAATCTGCTTTCGACATTCAAATGTACGAAAAGGCAATGTCTCCATTCATTTTGAGATAACGCTCAAAAGGACTTTACGAATGCAATTAACTCTTAAAAAAGCTTGTTTAGAATCGCTCTAATTAGACAAAACGAATCCATAAATGGTATGTCGTTGATATCTTTCGTATGTAAAAAAGCGGTCAACGTCCGCGAGGGAAATGAAATTAGAAGTCGATCGTAAATGTATATTGTTTGTTATTCGCAAGGTCGGTTGCGGTTACCCCTTCTCCCCGCCACTTCTTCCTTAATTTAATCTAGATATTCAAGTTTGTACTAGTTTTTGCCCAGCTGTAATATATTCCGTAGGTAATCTGATTTGTGTTTCAAGTATGATAATCATACCTCTTTTTTTAATACTGCGCAAAATGCAAACCTTTGTACATTTAAAATGTAGAATTCTAAGTACAGACCTGAATAACTAATCGAGCAAATCATTTGCTTCATGGTAAGTACCAAAACCCTACAAAAGCCCACAACGATACATGCACAAAGTACAGCCGATAAAGAGTAACCAATAAGTTTCCAATATGTTCGTCAAAAGTAGTCCAAGCTCGTCAAAGCGATCGTATAAGGCGATCGAATGAGGCGAGCGGTGCGGTCAACCTTGATCAACTGTTACAATGTTTCACACTGCTGTTTGTTTACTATTGTTTGGATATGTAAACAAAAGACATTCGGTGTAAAAATTATTTGAATAATATAGAGCGGCTTGACAATAACATTTAAATACTGACGTGAATTAAATAACAGAAACTTTGAACGTTGTTGATGTGTATTTGAAGTCGGAAAGCTTTTCTTATATATTGACGATAAGTCACTTAATAATTAATAATGAATTTTAGAGATTTTATGAAAAAATAACATTTGCTAACATTCAAATAAATACAAATATTCACAGATTAGCTTGCTTAAAATAATAAATAATGACACACACACAATTGATGACAATATTTTATATAGATAGCGCAACTTTATTTATAGAAATTAACGTGTTCACACGGCTTGATTTTATTAATATGTGACGTCATTTTAAGGTGTGTACATTTAAGCATAAAGTTTATGTAATTAGCATGTCAATAGGAGTGTTTGTATCTAAGCCTTATAATACCAGCCCTATATTATATACTGCCCACTGCTGAGCACGGGCCTCCTCTACTACTGAGAGGGTTTAGGCCTTAGTCCACCACGCTGGCCTAGTGCGGATTGGCAGACTTCACATACCCTCGAAATTCTTATCGTGAATTCTCAGGTATGTAGGTTTCCTCACGATGTTTTCCTTCACCGTTATAGCGAACGATAATTGATAAACAATACACACATAACTTCGAAAAGTCAGAGGTGTGTGCCTTGGGTTTCGAACCTCCGGACATTGTCTCGGCAGACCGTTCCATTCCCAACTAGGCTATCGTCCACTTCTTAACTTCTAAGCCTTAATTAACATAAAATACACTGTAGTTATTGTATGAGAAATGTTAAGCGTATATGTTTTAACAGACATAAGATAACAATATTAATAACATTAAAAATCTTTTTAAGTCAAAGTCAAAGCGCTCATCTCCAAAAAATAACATCATAAAATTTTATATTTTACGTAGTACATGAACATAGTGACATCTAGCGACATGAACTCGAACTACTTTTATGAAAATCACACACAGTTATGTTCTAAATAGAGATACGCATTATTTCAGTCCTTTTTTTACCAATACACACACACCGAAATCAATAAAGGTCACATTAAGTAATAACTCAAATGGAATATTAATTTGGTTGCTTCTAACGACGTATAAAATTAATAAGTGATATTTCATAGAAGATTCTATCAATTTAATACTACAAGGTTTCATTTAATATATTTTTATGACAATCACAAAATTACAAATTCATTACTCCTCAGGCTTTCTTATAAATCAATATAAATATTTTACACACACATACACACTGACGCCTTTTATCCCTGGAGGGGTAGGCAGAGGCGTAACTAGTGCACTTTTCGCCGTGCGTAATCCATTCCATGATGTGATAAGGGGCGAGCCTATCGCCATATCGGGCACAAATTCTAGACTCCGGGCTAATACTGAATAGAAAAGCCCAATATCGCTTTTCCTGACCTGGGGTTCGAACCCGAGACCTCAGCATCGTAGTAGCACCGTAATACAACTACGCCACCGAGGCAGCCATTTTTTACCAATACACCCATTTAAAAACCATCTTTGTAGTGATCATTCCCAATTTAAATTCAATTACAAAATCACACTCAAAACGTCAAGTCATTAGAATAATTACAGCACAAAGTTACAATTTCAGATATGGCACGTGTATTTCCAATGATTGTGCATGACTTCGAGAAATAAGTGCAAAAGTGTGACACTAACGAGCCCTATTCAGGGCAAATGGAGTCCCCGTATCAACAATGCACTAGATTATGTATCACAAACAGACGGTGTAGAATCTTTTGTGTTTATGCCAGTCATTGATTATCAATTGGTTGTTAATAGCATTTATCCTACTATCCTACTATATTATATTATTATTATTTATTAATATTATAAACGCGAAAGTTTGTAAGTATGGATGTATGGATGTCTGGATGTATGGATGTATGGATGTTTGTTACTCTTTCACGCAAAAACTACTGAACGGATTTCGATGAAATTTGGCGCACGGGTAGATTATATCCTGGATTAACACATAGGCTACATATACACTTTTTATCCCGGGAAAATATAAAGCGGGACTTTTATCCCGGGAAAACTCATTCACGGGGGCGGAGCCGCGGGCAAAAGCTCGTTTTTTTATATTTTTTTATTAAGCGTAATATTTTAATGAAATATAAAATTATTAAAGGTGGAATGATATTTAACGGTGATATATTTGAAGGACAAAGATGTATCAGTTCGAACTTTATATGATCATAAATGGTTATAAATGGAAAATTAATTATTCTTTCCTAAATTGAGACGTAATAGTAGCACATCGAATATTATAGTCAAAATAATTTTAATTCTCAAAACTATTTCGATAATTTATTTCTTTTCTAACAAAGCAAATTCCAGCGCACATTTGCAAACAATAATCGCAAATAAAAAAACATCTAAAACGAATTCGCAAATAAATCAGCAAACGCAATCAACCAGCAATCACATCGTGGTACATTCCGAGTCAGCATAATGTCGAGGTATTTATCAAAAAGGTCGCCTATTCCAACCGAGTGTCTAATGGTCGCACCGACTGAGATGAATTCTGATTAAGGATTGAAGCTGAGATACGCTAATGAAGCGAGCACCCATTATGCTCTGCGTTTACTTTGTGTTCAAATATTATGATAAATCACTTTCCATCTCGCATTGCAATAGTCATTTGCTAAATAATGACGTGGAATTGCTTACTTGTTACTTGTTGTGCATCGTCATCCCTGTCTTTTATTGGGAACAAATGATAAATCGATCAGGGCTGTGAACAAATATTGAGAAATAATATATTGAAAGGACATGTCCAAAAACGGGCCTGAAATTCTAAACAAGACAATTTATATATATTTGGATAGAACTCCTGAAAACTAACCTATTGCAATAAATCATTTAATTTTAAAAACCTCCGATTTTGAGATTTATGTAATTTTGTTTGGCTTGAAAACTACACTTAGTATGAACGTTTTTAAAAAAGTGGGTTTTGAATGGAGGGGTCTAAAAATATTTTTTTAATGGATCTAAGTTCCATGTTTTGCCTTTTTAATATCCCTAAAGTTTGAGCCATGTTAGATTTTGAGGCCCAGCACTCATACAAAAAGCGGACATCTCCTTTAAATGTCATTCGAATGTATTGAGTGGTTCATTATCTTATTTTTATTGTTAGTGTTTTTTTTTTATATTGTGTGCCTAATCTTTCTGTTATGTTATATAGTGAACTAACATAAACAGCTAAGCTAGCAAATACGCCACTATTCTGTGAACTAAGTTGCATTTGAAAATAAGCAAATTTATATTCGGTGCATTCAGTTCATTAACAAGAAATTAATAAAATTATCACGCGAAGATGTATTTTCAACATTGAAAATACACAACATTGAATTTTTTAGCATATCATTTATCATGAGAGAAAACCCGGGAGCAAGCGCTGTACCTGACTGCAGAATGACTCACATACATACACATTCTATTTTGACGTGACCTTAAAAAATAAAATTGAAACATCAATACAAAATCAATAAATAAAACTCCTTTCAATGTAATAAAAGATATATGGACCTTAGCCAATCAAATAAAAATTGAAAGTCAATCATTCCCACAGCTCAAGACGTGGTTCAGACCAATTACTTGAAAATAACTGTAATCAAATTCTCTTTTACTAAGTAAAATCGAAAGTAAACTCGACACCGCATCAACAAGCGGAAAGAAAATTAAAACGTATTGTACACTAATATCTAATTATTACACAACGTGGAAAAAACGTAAAACCAACAACTGTTGCTTATTTCGCCTTATTATGTATTTAGGGTTGTCAAAAATTTAGTATTTAAATTCATGGATTTTTTGTGATTTAAAAATATACAATGGGCTTTGAATGTGACAAAAAAAACAATTTGTAAGATGATGTCATTTAATTTTGATGCTTGTGATTGATCGAGAGACCAATGCGTCCGTCACGTGTTAGTCTCTCAACCAATCCCAATAAAACGAAACGGAGTCGTGTCGTGTTTTTTGTCACATTCTAAGCCCACAGTTATGTTTTCATGGACTGTTGATGTTTTTTGTTGGAATATAGTAATCATATTAATTCATTTACAGTATTGATGATAATTATATTATACACAGAAAAAGCCAATGTTAAAATTACCATAATGATATAACATTGTGAGAAAATTATACGAGTTCTTAGTAATAATTTGCATCCTCCGTAACATGCAAGTGTCATGTCACATTTTAACTCATATTATACGTAGTCATTCGTGGCAACCCTATAATGGTCGGCGCAATTGCCAGAATCGTTTCAAAATTTTTTACCAAAAGTAAAGTAACGGTCTATTTACAGCCAGTATTTTGGTAGCAAACGCAGTTTATTGTTACGTGTGAGCAAAAACAGAGGTGCGTTTACACAGGCCGATGCCCGCTCAAATTGCTGGTCTTCACAACGTTGCATTTTCGAAATTGAACGTAACGACTTCATTCATAAGGATACATTTTCTTTGATATATGATATTCGGTCTATCGCGTTTTATATTAACAATCTTTTTTTTCGTAATTCGAAACACTTTCAATAGTTGACGTGTTTCGGTTATGGTAAATATTTTGAGGTTTTTAATTTCGTTTGCCGTGAGCTTAAAAACTCATTTGATATTAAGAATAATTAACTGAAACATGTGGACTGTAAGTATAATCTTTTGGTTGTTTCTGCTTCAATATCAAAAAAAGTATTATTTCTAAGTTCATGTTACCAAGTAAAGTTAGTCGGTCTTAGTTCAATGAGGTTTCTAGACCTACTGTTAACCGCTAACTGTATTACGAAGAAAAGTGTGTGATTAAATCAACTCATTGTTCAAACACTATTGCTTACAATAGGTGTTTGTCTTTTCAATTGAAAATACACTAGATTGATCTATTATAAGTAGATGTAGTAAATGTGATTAATTGGGGAAATATTTAAATATAAATAGGCCACCTGACTAGATTTTTTATTTATGCTATCAATTACAAGGTTCAAAAACCATCTAAATACAATGGGAGGTCCCTTAGTGGCCACCTTCTATGAACACCCAACTACTACAGGTATAATGATTGGCTTTACGAAAAGCAACAGGAATAAGGAATGTTTTTTTTTTATTGCATTGAATGACGAGACGAGCGTGCCGTTCGCCTGATGGTAAGCGATACGACCACCCATAAACAGTAGCAATACCATCCAGCAACTTGAGTTACGAAGTACTGTGTGGCATTCCATTGCGCTCGTCATCCTGAGACATAAGATGTTAAGTCTCAGTATGTCCAGTTACACTGCCTACAATGTCCTTCAAACCGAAACACAACAGTGCATGCACACTGCTGCTTGGCGGTAGAGATAGACATTGCGGTGGTACCCACCCAGACGGACTCTTACATACGAGAGACCTACCTCCAGTAAATTATGTCAATGTTCATGTCATATTGTTCGGACCTCGAGCAAGCATAATTAAATTTATTTTATTAATGATAAACGATACTGCACTACACCAATGAATAAGTAGCAAAGGCTGGGTTAAAGCACATGTAATAAGAACCAACTGTGTTACTAGAGCGTGACAGTGTTGTAGAGACTCCGATGTCATCTGAATGTGACACAATTCGCTGCGATTAGTATGCAGACTACTCGTGGATTAACCAGCTCGTCAGGGTCACTGAGACTAGGAATATAGTTTGTAGCTACAGTGTAAAAAACTGGCGTTGACGACGTTGATCGTTTAGTATTTGGTGGGTAAAAAAGTACAGTAATCACCACTCCTTCGCTGGTAGTTTCAAGACGATTTTAAAGATGCTATTTAAAAACAATCGCAAGAGATATATATATGATAGAGTTATATACAATATACAATTTAAAAAAAGTTAAATACCAAGCCTGGGTTCAAGACGAAAAAACGAAAAAAATAAAATTATAAATTTCATCTTTAGCACGTACTGAGCGAAATAACTTGTGCGATTTCGGTTTTAAATATTTTTAAATATAAATGCTCTGTCAATTTAAATTAAAGCGTGAAGCGTTCTTTTAGCATTACTTGATGGTTTGTACTTCTCGGTAGTGCCTCAAGGGCTTAAAACGATGTATTGTTATAGGTCGTCTCCGATAAGGGTTAACGCGCATCAAGTTTAAATCCTGCGCAATATTCGTGATACAAATTCGGGATATTTACATATGAAAACGCGTAGGAAGTAGCCTACACTTCGAATGAATAATAATATCACTCGCTTTTATTGTCCCAGTGTGTACTCTACCTTCTTAATAACTCCGCCCTATCTTTCTATTTGATTAATTTCGGTGCAGGTTAAAGACAAATTAGTTTTCCCTGAGACTCGCCGAGCTTCACCGCTCGGTGTCATTAAATGCGTGTCACTGCTGATCCTGGCTTACAGGAGTTACAGTGGCGGGTGTGAGGGCGGGATAGTCTCTACCTTCTTAATATAAAGAACATCGCAACAAGATAATGCTGCATGAATGTGTGTGTTAATATTGTACAAACATTTAAGTTTTGACATTAAAACCCACTCTTGACGGGAACGATTCCTTAATCTAGTATACGTTTTGTACTTAATCATAAAAGTGTATTATGAAATAAAGATAAAACACCGTATGTGTTGTGGTGAAAAAAAAACTGGTAGCTGATTACCGACAACTTGTTTTCGAGGTTACACTTTTATGTTAAATAAATTCGACCGGCATAACTCTAGCGACCCTCAAAGTACGCAACGTCTTATTATTTATTAATGATAGATAAATATTTAGACTGTTTAAAGTTCTTACTTGTGTTTTTGTGCTAAAAGTTCTTACCTGTGTTTTACTTATATAACTAATACTTTATAAATACTAAAAGATAACTATTGCTAAAGATGAATTTTTTTTTGCCAACAGGAACACATACAGGAAGTGCTGGACAAATGGACACAAATCGATGACGAAATATGGGCGAAGGTGATTGTGTTTGAAAAGAACAGACGTGTCGCTAAAGCGTATGCGCGCGCGCCGGTACTCACTATCAACGGATCTGACGACGGATTTGATGGCATGAGGTGAGTTTATTCTAATAAAATATATAGTTATGTTGATGAAGATTTTAAAATTTAAATAAATAGAACTCTATATCAATTCATCCAAACTGTAGGTACGGGTAAATGTTATGCTTCTGACATCGATCTTGCTACAAATGCCAGTAACAAGAAAAATAAATAATATCTAATCACACCTAATACCCTTGACTCGTCAAACCTAATCATTTCATAACGAATGAAACAAAAATAATGACAATATAAATATCTTATTAATATTTAAAAAAATACTACTAAGAGTTGTTGGGCAATGAAGTAAATCACGAGTCATTAGAAATTAAAATGTCAACGAGCACCAACCCAAATTCCATGATATGAATTATCGAATGAAACTTGTCCAAGCATGCACTTAGAAACTACTAAACAATTCATAATTGCAAGCTGCAATTCATTCAATCTTGAACATTAAAAACCAGATAAGAATTTGATCGTGCAAACGCAGTAGATCCAGATATTAAATCAAACACACCCAGAATTTTAATTATAAAAGATAAATAGCCTTAGAATTGCGAAATATAATGAATTGCTGTACCTTAATTGGTCGAACCATGAGATCATTTTGTAAAACTATTGTGCCACGCGTCTACCCTAAATTGTTATCATTTATTACCTTTAATAACGGGCCTAATTTTAGTTCATACGTGACTGCTCAACTCTAAAATGATCATTTTATTTTGTATATATTAATAGTAAATAAGACCTTAAGTACCGAGTATTGTTGTATATTTTTTAAGACTTTATTACGCAGGAACAATCATTTCCATTTCTGCATGAAATTAACTTATGGTCTCTGGATTACGAGCTATCCTATTAAAGATTTTTAGAATGTAATAATATTTGAGTTAGACCCTTGAAAGCAACGCATCAGTAAATAATACAATTCTATTCCTTGAACTGGTTTAAGGATTAACTACCATAAAGATGGGCCTGAGGCGAAAAATTAAGACAAGATTTTAAGTAATTTTAATGGTATAAACATTAAACTTATAATGATTTACGAAGCAAAAGCAACATCTCAAAGGAATGTGTGATGGTCTTAACTTAATATCCTCAATGGATGATGATAATGTATGTAATGTTTTATTACCCAGAAATTTAATTACAATTTCTGCGAAAGACCATCAAGATTTAGTTACGTGTGATGAAACTATAAGTTAGTATTAGACTGTAGAATTTTGATAATATTATGCACAATATATTACGCTCGTTAAACTGTACTATCTAGATTCAAATTAACATTTTTCTTAATAAACCGTTTAGATTTGACTTTTTAGTGTTACAATCAATATGCACACAAGTAGTTCTGACTCCACATTAAGAAACATGACGTATGATATCATTGGTATCCGTAACCTTTAATTAATTATATACCTAGATGGAGTGACGCGCAAGTGCAATGAAACTAAAACAAACAGGCCAACTTTTCTTAAGCTAGTGTGCGTGACAGCTGTGTCATACGCTTACGCTGCATTATTCTGCGTATCTTTATGTGCGCGCATAATGATGCCAGTTATTACATTGTTTCTATTAAAACGGGGAGATAATTATATCCATGAAAAACAACAAAAATTAATTCACTCGAACTCATGTAGAGGGGAACTGTTCGCCTCTATTTTTTTCGACGCGTTTGAAACGTTCAGTGTCAATCTAGGTATATAATTAATCAAAGATTATACGTATCCGTAACTCCGAATCTTCACCAACACCATCCAGAACCTAAATATTCATAAATCAACAAAAAATTGTCCCAACATGGGCTGTGTTGTTTCCCCTACATCTAATAAACGTTTTCCTAAATCAAATATATTGACCTTGTAAAACATGAATAGTTCCTGATTAAATTAGGCTCCATTTGTTTCATACTTAATGTGATTTGTTACTACTGTGTTATAATTGCCTCATAATTTCTAAGCACGTTGTTAGGCAATATCTTCTGGGTCAAACATATTACCTGCACCAAGTCGTGATACATTTGCCTTATCGATTTGACTTTAATTTATCTTTGTTTAATTGTGTGTCGTTGTAGTTGACCTTATTCCGAAATTGGAGAATGTCGGTGGAATTTGTGTTAAACATATGTTAGCTTATGTTTTATTTCCTCCTGATTTTTAATTAGATATAGAATTAGTTTTTGCCCGCGGTTCCACCCGCACGAAAGAGTTTTTCCTGAATAAAAGTGCCGCTGTACATTTTTCCGGCATAAAAAGTAGCTTGAAACCTTCTTAGGGTCTCGAACTATCTCCATACCAAATTTCATCGAAATCCGTTCGGTAGTTTTTGAGTTTATCGGGTACAACGTTTTTTACCCCCTTAGGGGTTGAATTACGCAAAATCTTGTCTTAGTAAGTATCTACGTCCTAAAAGGAGCCCCAGACAAAATTATAGACTCCTAGCACTTGTACTTTCTGAGATTTCATGATGGGTGAGTGAGTGACCTCTCACTTTTATACACATATGTATTATATTTTTTTTTTGTATAGCAAAGAGTCTACATCAGTAAACTTTAACGTGTACCCAATATTACAAATTTCGTTAAATTGACAATAAAAAATCAAAGTGACATCTACTTTTGATTTTTTGTCCAAAGAAACTAATTACCAACTAACTCGAAAAAACCGGTCAAGCCAATTTAGAACTACACTAGACCTACTCTAAGCTTAAATAGTATAGTTTTTATCCAAGAACTGTGTATTAGTAACAAAGACACGCGACCAGCGAACCGTGCCGCCACCAAGGTTACCGTAACTGTGGTTTCACCTGCTTTTAATAGCAAATAATATTTTTATCGTACTCTCAGAACGTGTGATAGTGAAAGTTATCTTGGGAACTTAAGATTGCGTGCGCACATCGGCTATGCATTTCCTAACTGTGGTAGACGGTACAATTTGTAAATATTATGGTCAGTTGTGGTGATTGAAATGACCTTTGAATAGAACTAGCTTTTGCTCGCGTCATTATCTGCGTAAGCCTGTTCTCAAAATAAAAAGTGGAAGAATTTTTAAAAATAGAACAGTTTCTAAATTGCGTGGCGTTGGTCCTACATTGGAGTGGGTAAGAGCTGATGGCAGAAAACAGACGATGGCACTAATAGCTATTGTGTTGAATGATAATAATCATGATGAAAGCAATAAATGATAAGCGGCTATAGAAATCAATACACATAGCAATACAAATATAACTTTTTTAACCGACGTTAATGAATGGTCTCAATTCGACACGTATGTATATTTTACCAGGAAAGCTTAATGGCTAATCATAATCTGTAAAATATTGCAGGTTGTATTAACGCTACTTTTTATGACTACCACTATCACGACTGCCAAAACTTGCTCTAATTTTGAGATGTAAATCATTGTTACGCAGCACTCTTAATTTTATCTTGCAACGTCGTGACCGAATCTAAGTAGGTTATAAACCGGAAATGACTGGCCAAAGTTATAGAACAGGCGCGGATTTAGGACATTTAATTATTTATTTATGACTATCTCCCCCTGTCTTCACCCGAGGTGAGATGAAGTTATTATAATTTGGAACATGACTTCTAATACCTCCCTTTCATAATTATCTCAAGTGTTTCCTTCGTCGAGAATAATATCCACCTCCTCACCCCACTTTGAATACCTGAATCTGAGTCTTTCCGTCTTCACCACTTTGCAAATCCCTGAATGTGGGCTTATGCAGGACAGAAAATTCTAATTCGTATTTTAACTGAACTAACAAACCATAGCAAAAAATGTAATAAACTAACGACTTTGTTAGTTTCGGTCGTGATTTACTACGTCCGGAAGTAATAATAACCTTTTGTTGTTTAAACCAAGCAAATATTACCTATGAGTGTTTTTCCTTGCGTGTTCAATTCATTTTCAGAACATGTCAACCAAAATAAGTTTCAACACAAATCACTAATAGGTAATCAATAATTTTTAAAACATTGATTGGAATTTTCGCACAACATTATGGCAAATGATTGCTATGCAAACACCAAGCACTAATCCAACAAATACCAGCTCCATATAAAGTACTCGGAGCCAGTAATCACCAAGGAATAGCTAAGCTCCAATCTTCCGCACCATCTGTCGAATCTTGCATAATTACACGAAAGTTCTCCGGCTCGCATGTCCTGGGATCAGACAATGAGGGCGCGTGGAGATGCGATCTCGCGCGGAGTGGCGTCGTATCGCATAATGGCACGGAAGTCCGTCGCACGCCTTAGATCATCGAGACGTGAAAGGATGGTGGATATTTGTCGTGATTTTTGCTAGAGAGTAAATATTTTTTTGACATTTAGATCTACTTTTAAATTTCAAATCCATTTTTGAATTTTAGCAGCCTCATTGATTTGTTAGGTATTTTAGATTAGAACCACGTTTTTTCCCCAACATTAAGAATAACTTTTTCGTTGTTCAGATAGATCTTCAGCTCATTTACCTTCGAATACCATGAAAACAAGGAGGCAAGGAAGACAAATCTTTACATCCTTGATAAAACCTCCAAACTTTACAGCTCATAAAATAAATATCAAATCTATTTGCAACACGGAACCGCATTTTTTATCTATCTGTACAAGGAAGTGTCGTATGTGCACGCCATCAGATCAGAGCACCCAACTAGTCCTTTTAATTAGTTTACATCCGGCAAACAATAAAGATCGACCGCAGGACTTATTAGGCCTTGTACTAGAATGTCTGATAGGGAATGCTCGGTTTAGAGTTAATTTTATTTCAATTAATTGGATTTATCGTATAGGAAATGGTTTCGTTTGCTCCCGAGATACTCCAGCGCTTAGCTCGGGGTCATTTTCACATGCTTTGTCTAACAACATGTTTATCTGCTCGTTAATTTTATTGCTTGCTTTTCGTGTCGGAATTGGTTTGTAATATTTTGAGTCATTTTAATTTAATTAACCGAATCCCGACAGTATTCATAATTATACATAGCTTTAATTATAATATGTCATATCGGTTGACATTGAAGTATAATTTTTGTGTCTTATCCTCAGAATAATAACTCAAGCGATTAGTTATTATTCTGAGGTCTTATCAGCCTCTATTGCAACCTCACAAGGCCTTAATTTTGATTCTGTTTTGTTTTTAATTTTCAAACATGGTTTACTCATCACTTTGAAGCTTTACAAATAGTTTATCAATATATTTCTATGTGTAGAATCTGAGTCTTTTCCTTGATATCTAAGGTACCCTCAAGAATACAAAATGAAACAAAATTGTCAACGTTAACAGCCAGTCTGTCACTCTCAACAGTTAACCCAAATTTTTAACCCACCATAAATCTACGACAGTGGTGTGCAAAAATTAATTGAAACGTTCAAAAACAACAGTTGTTTAAACGGTATTTCACACTTCATATTAATTCGCGCGAGCTAAAACTTGTTTACGTTTATCTAGCTCTTTGCTATTCAGTTAATTTTGCAGAAATCGTAGTTAGTTTTAACGGACCGTTGCTTTGAAATTGTTTCGTGTGAATGGTTACGTTTGGTTTATGTTTGTAATTTATTAATATTATTTATATAGACCGCATACTTGCTTTTTTCGGGCACGTTTCTAGGCGAGGCGACCAGTCCATAGAACGTCTTGTCGTCCAGGGCAAGGTTGAAGGCACTCGGCCGCGGGGAAGGACACCCATGCGCTGGACCGATCAGGTCAAATCCGCCGTGGACCGTCCCGTACATGAGTGCACAAGAATAACATCCAACAGAGAGATGTGGCGGGAGATCGTAAGGCGCATTACATCTGCACCAAACAACACTACATGACGACCACGACCACTCTGTCAAGAGTGTTACGACCAAGAAGAATATTATTTATGAGCTGCATAACGTCTACATATTTCACTGACAAGCATTACACTAATTCCGTTGCACCAATGTGCTGGATTACGGCCCAATCTATACATGAACAGTTATTGGAGAAGACTATCCATAACTCCGATGGACATAATTTTAATAGGCAATCCACTGCGCTTTTCATCCAGGCATCAGATCTAAGATTAATATCCTAAGTAATTTCTATACATATCCCAATTGGAATTGATATTATCTCTATGCAGTTAGCTGCTTAGAAAAAAATCGGTGATAAAGATATTATGGTGTATCAAACTTCAAACATGTCAATAAGCCAACGTCCTCACGATAAACCATAATTAAGGACATGTTACAACGGTTTAGTTCCACAAAAACCAAGGTTAGCACAACTGCCTATTGTGGATGAAGTACAGACTAGACATACCGATAAGAACACAATAAACAATAACAATCGCTGTTGCACAACTGTTATGCGACCGATTGTAGGATTGTTTCCATGGGACGATTAATCATTTGCGATATATTTATCGGCATCCTAAGCATGGATCCGATTTTTTTGGGATATGATTTACTTGAAAATGGTCCTTTTATTGACATTAACATAGTAACAGTCTTGTATTAATAATTTCATTTTCTACCAGTTGATTTCGTATAGGTTTTAAACGTAAATACACGAATTTTTAAATCTGAGTAAAATGACAGAATGGAATTTAATTTTGTGCTTAATTGGCCGTTAGTTTAGCTTTTATCATTAAGGGATAGAAATAGGCTTGCGTATAGTATATTCACGTTTGTTTAACCTTTCATACTTTATTACGTAATAATCGTGACGCAATATACTGCTTGTGATAAGAAACCCTTTATTCCATAGTGTCATATCTCAAAATCTCTTCATTAAGTGTATTGTTATAACTCTTTCGGAACAAAAGACACGTGCCAACATATAGATAATCGTATGGGCAGTTCGAACGATATCTATCGAGTAGCTGGTAAGTAGAGCGACGGCAATCTACAATGAATTACGATGTAGGCGGTTTGCATAATGTATGTCATAATTTAATCTAAATTTATTTTTGGACAGCTACATTAATTTTATTAACGGGTATCGTAAGTTTATGTGCTCTAAAACTAATGAAGTGATTCTGACTTTCTAGCTCTAATATTTAGCCATACTACAGCCCAAAGTAAAAAAAACTTCCACGTGGACGAAACTGCCAGCAAAATCATTGTTTTTATAAAACTTATAATTTTAAGTTACAAGACTTGGTATCTATCGGGCTTAGCTTGACAATGTAATAAATTACAAAAAAGGACATATTTTTTTTATTATATCATGTTATAATATTGATAGATCGCTTCTACTCTACAAAAGTTATCTATATATATCACTAGCATTTGCGCGCGGCTTCGCACGCGTGGAAAAAATTTCCGGGATAAAAAGTAGCCTATAGCACTCAGGAGTAATGTAGCTTCCTATTAGTGAAAGAATTTTCAAAATCGGTCCAGTAGTTCCTGAGATTAGCGCGTTCAAACAAACAAACAAACAAACTCTTCAGCTTTATATATTAGTATAGACTATAGATTATAGAACATATTTTTTGTTTTTCAATGGATCACTACAAGACAAAATCTATACAAGAAATACTATAATATTTACGCATTAAAATTAATACTAATTTGATGCAAATATTTATCTATAGTTTTAGGTGTTTGTCCATATTTTTTTTATAATAAATTAAAATGTTATAGAATAAAATATGAAATGCGAAACATTTTGTACATATATGGAAAAGCGATTATGCAGCGGGTTCGAATACATGTCGAAGACTAAATGTCAAAGCAATCAAACTTATATTAGCATTCAAAAGGGATCGTCTTAGATAAAAACAGGATGTAATATTTTATTGATAATACTGGTAAATGTCAAAATTTTCTTTAAATGCAGTGCCATATGCTTATGGTTCTGGTATTTCCCAGTTTTTTTAAACAATTTTATGAGATGCTAAAGGTCATGGGAGATTTTTAAGTGTTTGATCAAACGATTTAAAACTTGGCACTAATATATTCACACTAGTAAAATATAGTAATAAAAAGAAATTTTAAGTGTTTTACTTCGTCATAAAGGCATTTTCTTAAGATAATATTATATTCGTAAATGAACAAACCTAAACATCTATTTTTTTATACTTGTTTGGTCACCCTAATCCCCGAAATAGTTCGATTGAAATTAACAAGACTTTTACTAACATTAAATAAAATTCATAGAATAGTCTATAGTTCGGACAAACTAAGCTGGCCGGTATGACAAATATATTTTTTTCCCGACGCGATAACTCTGTGAGAACGTCTACCCAAAAAATTCAAAACCGTGTCATGTCATACCGGCCAGATTAGTTTGTCCCTACTATAGTGTTAATTTTCTGGAAAATACATACGTCCCACCGAAGTAAAACCTTCATGAATAAGGATGCATTCATTGAATTGTACTTTCGAGCGGCGCGTGTACCAACGCGATGGTAACTCATTTTGTGCTATTTTCGCTTAAAATCGACAGCGCGGGCCATTCTTTCGCATTGTAAATAAAACGATTGTTAACCTTAAAGAGTAGCATTGGTTTTATTTATCGCAAGTTCTTTAGCAGGTACCATGTTGGTTTGACGTGCGACCAAATCGGACCTTTCACTATGCTTATTATTTTTAATAAGAGACAATGCTTCTTACTTCGCGGTCATCCTTTATGGACATTTTAGGTAAGATATTCAGTTGGTAGTCAATTAAATGGAATTTAAAGGGTTGGTTATTACATTGGCTTAATGAAGTTGGGTAACTTGTATGAATTTAAGGGGTAGTGGATTATTCACTGTTTGATTTAAGGCGAAAAGCTTTTTTATTGATAGTGATCGTGGATTTAAGGTGTAGTTTGTTTAGGTTCACCACGCTAGCGGCAGATTTCAGATATCATTTTTGTAGCCGTTCTCGTTTCTTCTTATTATTTTCAAATAAAATAAGATATTAATTAAAAAACCGCGATAAAATCCGCAAAATAGTTTTATTTCAATGTCTAACATTCGCGTAAATATAAGAAGTCATTATACTTCCATTGACAACAATTGTTTTGAAATTTCTGTACCGTAGAAATTAGGTATAACGGTTTGAGCTTATAATGTCAAAATAGTGAATTACGCGATTGCTACAGTCGAGTTAATGCCATAGATCTAGATTCTAGATCGTTTGATTCAACGCCTACGTTTAGTAATTGTCCTCACTACCGAAAGTACCTCTTATATCCTATCTAATGCACAACGAAATTTGAACCTTACCCATTTAAATTACAGTCAAATTCAGATTGGCAAATAAACTTAGGTATCTCCTCGTTCGATATTTTAATTTAAATACTAATGTGCCCCAATTGAAGTCTTATACCTTGGAATTAAGGAAGCATTTCGATTACGTAAGCTACTGGACTGTATGCCATCGTGGGCTATATTTGTCCACATAATAACAGATACGATGGGAAAGTAGGGCGGCATTGAGGCGGACTTTTGCAAGCGATAGTATGGTCAGTGTCAATGAATTTGTCTCAGATGTTACGCAAGAATTTTATTACGATTACGGTCTCATTTTTTAATTAAATGCGTATTTCACTAGATTTCCTTTGGAATTCTGTATTTGCATTTATATTGGTGTTTGTAAATAGATCATTATAAACGGTTAAGCAGTCAGATGAAAACATCCGTTCATGCAAAAATGTTATAAATTTGGTAAAATAATTTTACTTTTAAACAACTAAACAGCCTTGGATGTAAATTTGGATGCAGATTAAATGCAACCTAAAAATTTAAGGGATAGGTACTGTAACTAAAAAAAAATCATAATTATCGGAAAATTAAAAATAAAACGCGAACGGAATTTAGCACTAGTAAAAAAAACATATTCAAACAAAATAAACAAGTACCTCATAAAATAGTTAACAATCTAACGATTCCAACCAAACGTTTCACTTTCCACCAACAACCTGAGAGGCAGTTAAATTAACTTAACTACTGTTTAAATCCGCCAGTAGTCGCGTGAGAGATCTAATTGACAAAAATTGCCACAGTTAATTACGTTTCTAACAGCTCGTAAGGAGTCAATTAAGATTTTAGACACAATTTGCGAGTGTCGTGACAGTGTGAATTGCTCTCGTTTTGCATTAGAGTTATACGACCTTAGTCATAAACAGTTTATAATCCTATGTTAGTTATAGAATGTTTTGTCTTCTTCCTTCAAACTCACTTCAAAATTCGTTAGAAGAAAACAAAGCATTCGATAACTAAAATAGGTTTATAAACTGTTTATGAATTAGGCTCATAGTCTTTTCAAAAATCTAGGACTTTCTCGCGGCTTCACCGGCGTGTAAAGCCTTACCCACTACCAAAATCTCCAAATCTCTGTAGCGATTGATAGCGCCACCAGCTCATTATCCATCCACTACATCTTCTTAAAAATTAGATTAAAAATTCAAATAAACGGGAACAAAGTACTGATATAAAAAGTAGCCTATGTGTTTATCCAGAATATGTGTGCGCTAAAATTCATCCAAATCTATTCAGCCGTTTTTGAGTTTACTTCTAAACTTAGGCAATAGAATTTTACTTAGACACTAGATTACTAGCAATCTACCTACCTAATTTTATAACTAATTTATTTAAACTCTATGTATCCTTGCAGACTAATAATTGAATGCGTGACATTTTTAAAGTAGTTTTTAATCTTAACCGCATTCTAATCTTCAGTTCCCTGCACTATTTACTCTCCCATAAAATCTAAAAGAACACGTAACTCAACGCCCATCACTGCACGCAATCCATCCATCCAACGATTGAAATAACAAAGATTATCCAGCGTACTTTTCAACGCATTTCTAAACAGATATATGCAAATATTCCTTGTATCTGATGGTCTGGCGCACGTGGGTACCTCTTTTAATAGATTAGTGGCATTGATTCCGCCCACGACACCGCTTGGGTTTCGGTTCCTGTATTTACGTTGGGGCGGGGGCACATTGAGTGCTGCAAATAAAGGTTAATTTTTTATTGTTTAATTTTTGCTTATATGAAAATATTCTGTTTATGTCCCTATGAAATACGTTAAATTTGTACCGCTTCACAGGGTTTGTTTGTTGAGTGACTCGCTTTTCGATCTACATAATTCAACATTACTTACAAGGTTTTATGAAAACAAATCAATTTATAAGGAACCATCATCAAGAACGGAGTGATCTGCTTTATAATCCTAAGCCGTAACAAAACAAACTACACGGATATAACTGCTACATTTAAAACTCTATGCAATGTATGTACTTCTGGGAAGTGGAGTTGGCAACAAAAAATCATTTGCATTATTCCAAGACTTAAGAAAATATATAACATGATAAATAAGGTAGTTATAGCTTATTTAGAAAAAGCAATTGTACGATACATTAATTTGTCAAGTAACCTGTGCGGTAGTTTTCCACACACTCCGTAGGTTATCCTCGGAAGTAAATCTTAAGCATATAATATCTAATTATTTAACTTACAAAATTAATGAATAAAAAAGAGAAGAGAAGAGAAAAAGAATAAAGAAGATAAATCCTGGGACCCTTATATAAATAACCATTTTAATTATTTATAAAATCCCATAATTTATTCAATATGACGTAATGAACGCGCGACAAAAAAACGTGTACAATAAAACCATTCCAATTTTGTGCATCCCAAATATTCAGTCCGCAAATTACTTACTTAAATCAAACAAACATACTGGTCTAAGATATACCTACAAACAATAATATCTGATGTCAACAGAAAATGAAATTCAATACGAATACATCAAAAAACGAATACGAGTTTGATTGCGCAAAATCAATAAAGCTCGGTGTGTCGACATCTTTACGTGAACTCATGTCTCTCCTAAAATAATGCATGTCTAAAGGTAAACATCAGTTTTTGCTAAGCCGTCGTGTTCTCTGGCATTCGGAGTAAATTTCTCGCTTTAACGTGAGTTTATCCTACTTATGAATTTGACATGAGCACAGAATTGTTTGGCGTTTTATTCAAATTGCACGCCGATATGTGGACATGACATTTCGAAGTACAATGCATTACAATGGTGCTGGAATGTCGTTACTAAACCTCTGTCGAATCAATTTTTCCAATGATTTGGTTTAGCATTTTGCGAAGGGAATTTGCAACTGTGTCTGTCAAGCAAATTTTCTTGTGATTAATGTTTCCTGTTAAATATTAAATGCCAAGGAGTTACTGAAATAGAAATATCTTGTATTGACGTTAGGAATCAAATACCATGAATTTGCAAATATGGAAAAAAATGTATTAATTCTCATTTTAAAAAACAGTTAAATACACAATTAAACAAAATAATTAGAATGTAAATTAAGGTAAAATTTTAATTAAATATGTTTGTGTTTCTTCTGTAAAACGGTCCTATTTCCGAGGGCCGAAAAACAATATTATGTTTACTAAAGAATTTGCACTATCTCAAATACACTCCCATGAGTTGTTAAGAGAGTGATGTAAAATAAATCTCGAGTGTATTAGATAAGGTGTGATTTTACAAGACAAACGCCTGTTACGTGCATAGTGTGAAATATATTAGTGAAAGTGGGCCCGAGACAATGTAATCTGATGAATCTACACGCGCACTGACATCGTACAATATAGTTTGTCCTCAAATATTTTGTAGTTCTGGGAGATGGAGTTATGTCATTCTTATTACATTTACTATGACTATATTAAAATGATCAAAGCATATTTATGTTTGCGCTACGGTCACGAAACTTTTAAAAAAATTACAGTAGACAAATAATTTCGCAGGACAAATATGTGAATGGTTAGGAACATGTAGCGTACAGCCAATACAAAATTATTTATTTATTTCCCGAGAAGAAAGACATAATAAAACTATATTATGGAGGTTTCATATCCGACTCTCCCAATTCAGCGGGAGCAGTAGACTGCAACCCTCCAAAGTATTTTACTTCAAACAAGATATATAATAATGATATACTTTATGTGGCTACATACAACGCGAGAACTTTGTCTACCTATCAACGCCCAGTAGAATTAATGGAACCATTGAAAGATGTTAGATATGACATAATCGGTTTATCAGAAACTAGACGCCGTGACTCTTCAATTCAAGAATTCGACGACTTCATTTTCTGCTATACGCGGGAGACACAAGGACTCTATAGCGTAGGAGTTCTCGTGAAGAAATATCTCAAACAAAACATTATGAGCTACACTGGTCTTTCAGAACGTGTTGCCATATTAAAATTAAAAATTAACGATTTTCAAATCGACTTTATCCAAGCCTAACGTCTGGAGGGGGCCTTCACCCTCATATGAGGGGTTCATGCAAATCCTTATCGCATGTAAAATACGGCTGAACAAACTATTGTAAGTATATGTACAAATTTTATTCCTAAAATACTGACCCGATGAATATACATTTATTACTGTTAAATTAAACTAATGGAATGTTATTTATTACTAAATTAAATAAATGAAATGTTTTTATACTGTACCACATAATATAAATAATAATTGCATGCATTTGTAATTAATCAATTTGTTTTTTATTTTTATTTATTTATTTTATTTATGGAGGTATAATATTTCTTATTTTACACATAAGTAAATAAGAAATATTAGTATTATATAATACATAAGTACTTACAAGTAAATATACCTAAAATGGCGTCGCGCCGGGTCGGTGTCAAAGTGTACATGATTTGCACACGCGTTGGTGTTTCTTACGTAACAAGATGTCATCCTTTTTTGGACGGAATGGGCTGCATTTTTGGATGTTTATGACATGATGGCTATCAGCTGTCCAGAGATGACTTCAGCTGGTCACGCGTGACATTCATAATTTAAATTAATCAACGTAAACTGCTTAAGGTTAAAAAGATTTTTGTTAATTAATGTTTTTTTTTATGGCATTGAATGACGAGATGAGCATGCCGTTCGCCTGATGGTAAGCGATACGACCGCCCATAAACAGTAGCAACACCATCCAGCACCTTGAGTTACAAAGTACTATGTGGCATTCCCCTGCGCTCGTCATCCTGAGACATAAGATGTTAAGTCTCATTATGTCCAGTAGTTACACTGGCTACAATATCCTAGAAACCAAAACACAACAGTGCATGCACACTACTGCTTGGCGGTAGAAATAGACATTGCGGTGGTACCCACCCAGACGGACTCTTACATATGAGAGACCTACCTATGTTTGAAGGACATTGTAGCCAGTGTAACTACTGGACATAATGAGACTTAACATCTTATGTCTCAGGATGACGAGTGCAGTGGAATGCCACACAGTACTTTGTATTTCAAGTTGCTGGATGGTGTTGCTACTGTTTATGGGTGGTCGTATCGCTTACCATCAGGCGAACGGCATGCTCGTCTCGTCATTCAATGCCATAAAAAAAAAATGAATCTGTAAGTGTAAGATTTCAATGTATTTTAGAAATGAATTCACTATCTTATACATAGTAGGTAATTATGAACACATAACTATCAACCGTAATAAAATTTACATAAATTATTAATAACAACTTGACAATAGCAAATCGACGGTGACCTAAATCAACGAATCGATTTTTCAATACAATCGATACATCTATATCGGTTACTGAGCCATATTCCGACCTTGTGCTATAGAAAGGTTATTGTTTCCGACTGCCATCAATCATAAAGGTCAAAATCGATTTTGTATAGCGTATTTTGAATTCATCAAATGATATTTCAAGGGCATCTTTGTGGCGGTTCTATGTACCGATTAAGCAAAAAAAAAGATAGTGTAGATGGGTTTTTCGAGGAGTCTGTTTTAGGTTGCGATTTGTTCTATTTCTTCGATTTGTCTAGTTTAGAAAGCGTACTGGAATATTTAAAAAAATCCTATGGAACCCTTGTTTTATTAACCGTTCAAGTATTAAGTTCAAGACTGCCTCGGTGGCGTAGTTGTATTACGGTACGACTGCAAGGCTGAGGTCTCGGGTTCGATCCCCGGGTCGGGCAAAGTGATATTGGATTTTTCTATTCAGTATCAGCCCGGAGTCTGGAATTCGTGCCCGATATGGCGATAGGCTCGCCCCCTATCACATCATGGGACGGAATACGCTTGGCGAAAAGTGGGTGCACTAGTTGCGCCTCTGCCTACCCCTTCGGGGATAAAAGGCGTGAGCATGCGTTCAAGTATTGCTAGTTAAAGTTCTGAGTTTATTAGATACGCGGACTTAGCAAGAAAATGAAAATGCAAAAGTATTTTAATTATATAATACGTTCTCAGACAACCAGCTGCTTTAAAAATTCCAACTGTTGTCACCTCGTCATATTAGGATGTACCAGACTACCATCACATTTAATATGGTAATTTTGTACACGAAAAAACACGTATTGTGTAGTGATGAATCATTTTACTTGTCAGTTGTTTTTGCAGAATACTCATACATAAATCACAAAACCCGAAACGTACAAACAAAACTGTTATCTCAACGCATAATTCAAAGTTTTAAGTTTACAAAATGCGCATTAATTACGAAATTCTTTGCGAGTTTTTATTTTGTTACTCATCACATATACACATGTAACTTATTATTTATTTATATTTATATGTTAGTTTACCTCTAAATATATTATGAAGGTTAGTATGCTTCTAATAAAATTGAATTTGTATAAGCCGGGACATATGTATGTCAATCCCAATTTATTTTTATCGACATATTGCACTACAAAGTCTGCCCTAAATTATATGCTGCGTTTTTCAATTCACTTTTTTGCCAACCGTTGAAGAGAAGTATAGAAAATCATCTTGAAAAGGAAGCAGCGATGTATCTTGATCCTGGTTCTCTTATATTACCACACATCATGCAATAACCCTATTTATTCACGCCAGTTTTGTATGTTACAGCTCCGGTTAGGTCAGCCATGTTGTAGACAAAAACTGCAACGAAACCCTAGCATTAACAAATCTTGTACAAGTATGATAATTTAACCTAACAGAATTATCGGTAATTAAGTTTAAAACCCAAATTGCTACGTACGTACAGGCTAGCTAATGATAACGTCATTCGAGGTTCTATCAATTATTTTAACAATCTTCTTAAACACAAGGAACAAGTTTTATACAGCCCACCGCTTTATTATAAATAATGCTTTTAAAAAAATATGAAGTGTTATGATTAGAATGTTTAATTAAATGTAGCGTGCATTGTAATTTGTTTCGTTTAACCTCAAACGTAATAATGTCACGCTAGGTAAGGCTTCAGGCCAGATTTGACTGTTGGTAGGGTTTTTTTTTTTATTTCATTGTCTGATGAGACTAGCATGCCGTTCACCTGATTGTAAGCGATACGACCACCCATAAACAGAAGCAACACCATCCAGCACCTTGACTTACAAAGTATTGTGTGGCATTCCACTGCGCTCGTCATCGGGTGGTCGTATCGCTTACCATCAGGCGAACGGCATGCTCGTCCCGTCATTCAATGCAATAAAGATTTCTTTGACTACATACACTCAAGCGACAACATAGCCTCGTAGACTCGCTCATACGAAAGACTTGAGAACTATCACGCAATATTTTTTATTTGATTGGGCTTAGACACTTGTATTCAAGGTTCGATATCCAGAATAATATCATTTTCACCCGAGGAACACGTAGAAAATTCCTTGCGAAACTAGCTTTCGCTCGCGATTCTCCACGTGGTAAACGTTTCTCCTGGCCTAGTGCGGGGTGTCAGACTTCACATACCTTCGAAACTCCTACAGAGAACTTCTCAGATATGCAGGTTTCCTCACGATGTTTTCCTTCACCGTTATAACGTACTAACTAGTAGAGTATTCAACCAAATCCTCATACATTTCACAATCTTCACTAAGTATGATGAACAGTACTAAATCTTCTAAACATGCAACGATATTTACTTTAATCGATGCCGAAAACATAGCCAACGCTAATTGCCTATTTCTTAACGTCGTATTCATAAGATGCACTCTGTTGTAATTTGGTCTCTTTAAATTGGTCAGGTGACCTTTTGCTTTGCTAGTTTTGGTTCATTGACTCTAATTTGATGATTACAGGATGTAAAGTTAATACGCAGCCTTTTACGTTTAGCAAGTTATTACTGGAAGTGACATGTCCGATGGAATTTGATTTCAAAAAAAGGTTAGGTACTTCCCGGGCTTAAAAGGATAATTACGAAGTTAAATGTTTCGTACTAATAGACTTACATGCAATCAGCCCTGTATTATATACTGCCCACTGATGAGTACGGGCCTCCTCTACTACAGAGAGGGGTTAGGCCTTAAGTCCACCACGCTGGCCTAGTGGGGGTTGGCAGACTTCACATACCCTCGAAATTCTTATGGAGAATTCTCAGGTATGTAGGTTTCCTCACCATGTTTTCCTTCACCGTTAAAACGAACGATAATTGATAAACAATACACACACAACTTCGAAAAGCCAGAGGTGTGTGCCTTGGGTTTTGAACCTGCGGACATTGTCTCGGCAGACCGTTCCATACCCAACTAGGCTGTCGTCCACTATAGACTTACATACTAGTATTTAATTAACAGAAATCAATCGTGATATCTAAGCATACTTAAAACGGCGACAACAACCTAGGAAGTAGACACCTCCAAAAAACTCCGGTTTGTTGATTCAAACAACTTATCGGATTTAAATGTTTATACGAACAGCACCAACTCCTGTAATTCAACCAAACAAAAAGCTAATACCTCGATGGCTCAATCATCGACTTACAAAAAACTTATTAGATTACAATGAATGGTTCGCGGAGATTTCATTATAATGGGTCTGAAGTTAAGATCCCTCCAAAAAGGTCAATAATGTGTCGAATGATCAATATGCTTAAGAAGCATCCAATCATAAGTTTCATAGAAAACATAATGGATTAGCCTTAAACAACTAATTGGATTTTAGTAGTAGAAGTACCAAGAAATGATATTGAAAATATTAGTAGTTTACAAATCTTACTTATATCATTACACGTAGCCATCTTTTGATATTTAAAACCTGTACAGCCTTCTCTAGTGGTAAATAAATAAGACAATTATACAGATTTAGTAATTTGAAATCATGCATAGGTCCAAACACAATTTTCATAAAAATAACAGCTTAAAAAATGAATACCAATGCTGATATTAAAGTCACAAATACTATTATGATGTATCTAACAACAGTCGACATAATAATAGAAAATTAATTAAGATATTTTTCAAACAAAACACAATAAACAAAACCCCAAATAAAAAACAAACAATAGAGTAACATAAACTTATTTTTGACGTGTTAAAATGCAAATGCAAGTCAAAAATGTCGTGACGCCAACATCCTGTTCGGTGCCAATGGTTTGGTGGGTGTGACGAAGGCCGCCGACTACGGCCGCATGCTTCGAGTCTAAATCACTGACACTATTGTTATTGCAATGAAATTGTTCGAGCAATTCGTGTCAAAGGTCCGCCATTTAGTTTTGTTGGTTATGTTGCAAATTTTGAGAATATAGTGTGTGGGATTATGAATGATTGCAATATTTTATGAATTTTGATAGTATGTAACTAAAAGATTTTTTCCAATGTTATCTAGTGGATGGTAACGTTAGTCGGTTGGTCTATAATACTAGAAAGATCTTAGGTCTAATCTTTCTATTTTGAAAAGCACATGCCAAAAGAATGCCGTCATGTGCTTATATTATATATTTACATATAAGTTTTATTAAGTAAAAATCAATCGTATGTTTACAAATTTCGCCTATTTATTACACATTTTTTAGACTCCAACTATAATATATCCAAGACTCTGTTATTTAAATAATTACTTACGTTTAAAGTTGCTTCATCCTTCATCCCTTCAACATCGGAATCTAGTGTTGCTAAACAAATCTCAAATAATACCTATAATTTATGCTTGTCCTGAACTTTAGTACCAACTTCAGTCATAATGCTAGATCGATGGCTATTGGCAATTCAATGACTTATTGTAACATTATTCACTGTACATTCCGAGTTAATGCCAATCGAAACTATTTATAAACGACAATACAGCTATATTTGTTTTGGTTAGACGCTCCATTTAACTTCTATATATAGTACTAGCATTTGCGCGCGGCTTCGCCCGCGTGAAAAAGTTTTTCCGGGATAAAAAGTAGCCTATAGCACTCAGGAGTAATGTGGCTTCCTATTAGTGAAAGAATTTTCAAAATCGGTCCAGTAGTTCCTGAGATTAGCACGTTCAAACAAACAAACTCTTCAGCTTTATATATTAGTATAGATTACTAATCTAGTTTGCGTCACTAAGCTAGCAGCTGCTAACTTGAGCTGAGAAAATTATCAAATTTTAGATTCGGTCTTAAATGCGGCTTCAGTTAAAGTTAATACGCTTTAGTCAATGTTCGGTTCAATTGCTAATGATGGAACTTTCAAATGCTAATTATAGAAGTTTCTAAAATGTTAAGATACCTCAGAATCTCCATTATGAATTATTACTTGATCTTTTTAAATAGAGTTAATTTTGATAACAGTATTCCTTTCCCCTCTGTTTCTTTCACGCCCTTCGCCTTATGACTGAGGTGCGTGATAAAAAAATATTTTATAGTGATTCCATTTATTTTTTCTGTTCAAGCACCCATTGTTCCATTAAAGTGATAGATGTATTCCGACATTATACGTGTTTTGACTTGATCGTTGTGATGGATACAGGAAATTACCCAACATGTCCTGCTCAAATTTTAACTCAGGGTTATTAGAAAACACCTCCAATTGTTCCACGGGACCCTATCATTACGATACTTTCTCTATCAATTTTTATATTTCCTGCACTATAATTTCATCTGTATCATTACAAACGCGTTGTTTAATTCTAACAACGTAATTATGTTTAATTTCTATTCGATTAGTAAGTAGGACGAGTATTTCGACACCGCAGGAACTGTTATTGGGCCTAGATGTAGCAACATTGCCTATAGCCTCGTCGCTATCGCTTTGAGCACTAGATGAATAACATTCGATTTCAAAAGCATGTCGAGATTCGAGCTATGGTTACATCGAGTTACGTGATCAGCTAATATTTATGTAAACTTTTTGCGTGTTGGATATCAATGAATATTTATAGATATTAATTAAATATTTGATGAAATTATAGCACTGAATAGACAACCTTCGTTATTAAAGTATGTTAAAGCAAAACAAGAAAAAAAGAAACACGTCTGGTTATTATGCAACAAAAATATTCAAGGCAAATATTTAGCATTCTTTCAAATGCTATCGTTAATGATCATTAATAAAAAAAAGTAAACACGCAAAATTACTTTAAAACGATG
This sequence comes from Sphinx pinastri, assembly GCA_947568825.1. Lineage (NCBI taxonomy): Eukaryota > Metazoa > Arthropoda > Insecta > Lepidoptera > Sphingidae > Sphinx > Sphinx pinastri. The sequence continues at coordinate 4,867,757 of OX387617.1, forward strand.
CTATACTCAATGTCAACATATTAAAATTCGATGCGGATGAATAAAATACCAATATAAGTAATATAGTTTATACTGTGGCCTTATGACATCTTTAAATATCAACAAGGTACATCAATGTCAGATTATTTCAATACCGTTACATAATTACTACATCAATCTTTTCATTCCCCGCTGTACAGTCAGCAGCATAAGTATCTGAACAAAATCAAAATTTTAAATCGCCTATAAGCGTTAAACTGAAACATTTTTTTTCTTCGTTTGAAGTAAAGTAAATTCTTTTATTTTATTTTTGTGTCGTGAAAAAAAAGATTAGTAGGAACACAAAAGTATGTTGGCTATTAGAAATTTTGAGTTTGTTCAGCTACTTATGCTGCTGACTGTACATATCTAATTAACATATAGATTAACCTACAAATTTGCTTCTTCAGGCCATAATTCTTTACACTACATCCATAATCGTCACTGGTGCGAACTTTAAAATTCATATATTACATATCTCACTTAGCTCTTCGACACTACGAGAAAAACTGGCGCTTGATGAAATCACTTGGTAATTTTTGTAAGCGAGAGATGGACCGAGCCTTAAGCGTAGCCATCGCGTTATACATTTTTGTATATAAATTTAATTACTCGATATTTTGAATGGCCATTATTCATGAGAACTTATCCTCAGAGTATCGTAAACTATATCAACATCAAATTCGAGAATGATAGCATGTCCCTTCTTTAAATACGCGATTCCTCTTGACATCGAGTACCAAAACCATTACAAGTAAAAAAATAAAGGTCCTTACATATGAAATTGGCGTTTTGTATGGGAGGAAGACAAAATCTTTTTTTTTTTGTAAAATATAATTAATTAATCAAAGTATGCACCACTGTTATATATGCACTTTTGCCATCTCATAGGGAGTTCATTGATCCCTTTACTAAAACCCATGAGGGCGAGAATCAAGAAACTCTCTGAAGGCGGCTTGGACTGCATCAGTACTTTGTAACTCAAGGTGCTGGAAGGTTTGGCTACTGTTTATGGGTGGTCGTATAGCTTACCATCAGGCGAACGGCAAGCTCGTCTCGTCATTCAATGCCATAAAAAAAATCATAGGAGTTGAATTTTTTTCCTTGTAAAATGTTATCCAAATTACGGAAAAAATGGTAATCTGTTACAGCAAGGTCCAGGGAGTACGGCGGATGTCGCAGACATTCCAATTGCAGCCTCTCTAGTTTAGCGGCAATATATGACAATACCATAAATAAAAAAAAATAATGGTCGAGAAATGAGACATTAATACAAATTGGTATCTTTAATAATAATAACCAATGGGCCGTTGTAAAATTCATTATGGAGAATGTAAAAAGAAAGTTAAGAAGTGGTGCAATCAATCGATTTCACGGATGGGGTAACCGATTGTCGACACAACGCGGAAAGCAACACTACGGAAACATTCATCAATAAATTTGCTTTGATAGATTAATGTTGCAATGAAAATACAACTTTAACTACTAAAACATAGGTAACAATATCAACAACAGCGAATAATTCAATCCGTTTCCCTGCGATGTTCGAAATCTTTTAACCATTTAATCATGGAACACTTTGTTTGATTGTTTATTGATTCAATTTTTCTCACTTTCTTTACCTTGACTTAGTTAGGATGCTTCATTTCTTTTACCAAGTAACCGTAACAAGGTCAATTGAAACGTCTAGCCCTTATTTATATTTGTTGGTATATGCTTCAGGTCTATTAAGTCTGTTCCATAAAATTATGAACTATACCATGATACATTGAAATGGGACCAATTCGAGACCCTAATCTACTAAATAAAAAAGGAATCAAGGAAATAGGCTCACAATTTTCAGAGCAATCAGTAGACATACATAAAAAAAATACAAACACACGAATTGAGAACCTCCTCCTTTTTTGGAAGTCGGTTAAAAATACTAGCATTTGCCCGCGGCTGCGCCCGCCTGCAAAAGGTTTTCCGCGATAAAAGTCCCGCTTTATATTATCCCGAGTAGCCTATAGCACTCAGGAGTAATGCAGCTTCCTATTAATGAATGAATTTGAAATCAGTTCTGTAGTCCCAGAGATTATACACATTCACGCTCTTTATCCCCGAAGGCGTAGGCAAGGTCGCAACTAGTGCATCCCCTTTTCGCCGTGCGTACTCCGTCCCATGATGTGATAGGGGGCGAGCTTATCGCCATATCAAGCACAAAATAGTTCCAGAGATTAGCCCCTATAAACTTACAAACAAACTCGCAAACTTTTCCTCTTTATAACATTAGTATCGATGGTATTACACAAGCTAATATGATCATAAGATAGTATTAAAATTTATTATCAAAACATACATCAAAGTACCTCTGGATGAACATTTCCATATCTCAATAGAAATCATAGCTTGGAATGCAGAAATTATCGCCTGACCTACTGAATGAAGTCGTAACTATTAAAATTAATTTACATACCAACATTTCGCAACATATTTGATATTCTGTTCATCTCTGAATCGATCCGGATCGTCTGCAAGGTGACAGAGTTGTGTATCCGATCACCACAGTCCTTGGCACCAAACATCCACTTAGCCGGTTTCATGGATCAAATCACATACCTATTGTTTTACTTCCATTTTGACCTACAGCCGAACATCTTATGACCCGAGGGCACGAGCTCATTGTCCTAAATTGGCATTCTAGGGTCATATGATAAGATTATTTGTTCTTTGTTGATTGTTATTTGTGACAACCAGCATATTAGGTAAATGGTTATCCAAAAATCTGGCATGTATTAAGTCGCTATAGAATGTTCTAGAAATAGGTTATATGTTGTATATAGGGGTTTCTTAAATTCTCTAACCTATTTATTTATTTATTGGCACTTCATACAACATGTAAAGGCGTACTTAATGTGATGATAATCTTATCTTACTGTGAAAATCTTTGGATGTTTGTTTTGGTTTTTAGTAGTAAACACAGAAACAGATGAACGAATTTGGATGAAAATTGGCACACGGGTAGACCATGTCCTGGATTAACACATAGGCTTTTTATCACGGTAATTTGCTCCCTTGGAAAATAATGGTCATTTCAATCCAAAGACATTAAACAGTATAGTTAATTATAGACCGGACATCAAGCCCAAATTTTTCGTCCAAAAGTGATTACCAATACGTAATAAGCCGCTGTCTTATCTGACACATCTATGTGACAAGACGTCTCGGTATGCGCAAATTTTGTAAAGAAAGCAATATTTTGGATGGAAATGTGCCAATTTGAGCATTACGATCATGTCAAAGTATGTTCTAATGCATTTTATATGGGTGTTTTGCTATTTCACGGTAGATTGAGTTACTGACGAACAGGCTCAAAATTTTTGTATGGTCATTTTCCCTATGTCCGCTCTATATAATCTTACAACTCTTTGTTTTAATCCTATTTTTAAATAGATGGCGCTGGCGATTTAGGGACTTTTGTAGCGGAAAAGTCTTTTAACGCAGGCAAAGCCGCGAGCAACACCTAGCTATCAGTAATAATAAAAAGTTTCATCATATAATCCGTTGACGTAGTACGTAATCCTGTATCAGTTATATATTAAACTTAACAATTAACTGTTCAAGTCCCTTTCTAATCGACAGGCCTAATAATTATACGTGGGGCGAAATAATCTATTTGTTTTGTAAATACCAAACCTGTGAGTAATTACGGCGCACCTGCTCTCGTTAAATTAATTACGAATGTAACAAGCCTTGCACTTTCACCGACATAAGTTAATTGTGTGATAAGAGTTTAATGCGTCGTGATTGGAGGATTTTTGATTTAATGCCAGTATAATTAAATGACTAAACGGATGACTTGATAAAGGTCGCAGGGATACGTTGGATGCAGAACGCTTTCGATAGGTCCATCTGGAAATCTTTATGGGCTATGTTCAGCAGTAGACTTCATGTGGTAATGATGATGATGATGATAATTAAATGAGGAAACGCATGGTTTCGATCTGCTGTACAGATACGTCTGCTTTTTTATAGGTAGTAAACATTATTGTGCCAGATTAATAGTTTTAAAGCAAAATGTAGACAGAAGTTAATTGCCTCGATTTTGCAATAATAGATCAATAGGAAATAGAGTCGATCAAAAACGACAATAATCATATGCATTCTTTTTTCATTAACTAATCTATATACTAAAACGTAAGCATACTCACGCCTTTTATCCCGAAGGGGTAAGCAGAGGTGCAACCAGTGCACCCACTTTTCGCCTTGCGTATTCCGTCCCATGATGTTATAGGGGGCGAGCCTATCCCCATAAAATAAAATAAAATAAAAAGCCTTTTATTTATCTTATATATATTAGACACAAATTCCAGACTCCGGGCAGCTACTGATTAGAAAAACCCAATATCACTTTGCCCGACCCGGGGAACGAACCCGAGACCTCAGCATTGCAGCCGTACCGTAATACAACTACGCCACCGAGGCAGTCTAAACTAATACAATTATTTGACGTTACACGTCAAAATTACAAAGCATTGGGGAACTGAAGAACAAAACTGTGCATGGAAGCAGTCATCGATCAATCATATAGCATTGGTCTGTTAAAATATTATGTAAAATTAGTAGTGGGTTGGCCGTGTGACCTGACCTTTATAAACTACGTTGTTAACAATCAAGTAAACGATTTTGTATTGTTCTTATTGTAAACAATAATCGTGTGTGTTTAACATTTAAATGTGTCAAACCTGTATGAAGGACGTAAACAAGAAGGTAATTAAACCTTTTGTGGAGAGCGTTTAATATTATTTATTACTAATATAAAGCTTCCCTTTCTTTCTATTTAAGTTCTACATATAGCCTATTTTGATTGTCGCGATTGTTAGGATAATATCCAGTCTAAAAATCTTCCTTAATGTCCTTTTTTTTATGGCATTGAATGACGATACGAGCATGCCGTTCGCCTGATGGTAAGCGATACGACCACCCATAAACACTAGCAACATCATCCAGTACCTTGAGATACAAAGTACTGTGTGGCATTCCACTGCGCTCGTCATCCTGAGACATAAGATATTAAGTCTCACTATGTCCTGTAGTTACACTGGCTACAATGTCCTTCAAACCAAAACACAACAGTGCATGACAGATACCTACACAGTAGGTACAGTCAGCCACATAAGTAACTGAACAAATTCAAAAATTCAAATCGCGTTCAAACTTGCGTCAGTATCAACAATTGCTTTTTCTTCACTAAAATAAACTTCACAGGGTTAACTTTATTTTAGGTAAAGAAAAAAAATTACTTCGACTGGAGTGAACGTGCAGAAGCGTTTTGAAGTTTTCAATTTGTTCAGCTACTTTTGTGGCTGACTGTACATACATCATACAAAATTAAGACAGATATTCAACTATTGGCTCTTACGCTACCGGTGACTCTATACAAGATCCTTGATCCAAGATTCGGCTTATAGAAGCAATCAAGGTAATCGATCTTCATGGATTCGATAAGATATTATATATTCCGTTAACATAATGGTTAAAGTTAAACTACGGTTGTAAATCCGGTATAGACCGCTTTTACTTTCAACCGCGTCCTCGCCTTCCGTGAACGAAAGTATATTTTACTGATTTTTCATTAGCTTCCATGGTTTGCACTTTCTCAGCGTCACTTTCTTTTTATTCTTATGAAAACTTGAATTTTGATTTGTTCGTGTGATCCAAATTAGGTATTGTGGTTATTAAATCATCGTGTTATTCCTACTGTATGTATATTATATAACAACGTAGTACTATATAACTACAGGACATAGTGAGACTTAACATCTTATGTCTCAGGATGACGAGCGCAGTAGAATGCCACACAGTACTTTGTAACTCAAGGTGCTGGATGGTGTTGCTACTGTTTATGGGTGGTCGTATCGCTTACCATCAGGGAAACAACATACCCATCTCGTCATTCAGTTGGGTATTCAAAAAACTTGACAACATCAAAATTCTTTAGGCTCTACTACGATATTAATTGACATCATTAGTCCTTTAGACCCCACTTGGAGGAAAAACTGAAGTTCGTTGCCCATTTTTTATCGGCGCTTGAGTTCCGCATAGGATCCGTTAAACACCATAATGAATTTGACGAATGGACGTTGGATCCCATTAATTCATGTACGTAGGATGTTTTTATGTCATCCTTGGAATGTTGTTCCAATATTTATTTAACAACTATTCATATTTAATATTTCATACCAATGTTATATTTAAGTTCTATCCTAGAGTATATATGGATATAATGGCATACTAAATTTTGATTTATAATCGTGAAATGAGAGATTTGTCCCCATTCCCGCACCGAGACAAATAATTCTTTGTTCGCAAATATTCATTTCAACTCTGAGTCTCATGAGATTAAAAGTTAATCGTTATCTTTGATACCGACCAGAGATCCGGTACTAGCAGAGGCCAACTTATAACTCAGAATGTATCAACTGTTGCTAATTATTAATTTCCTTAAAGAAGGCTTGATGGGTACCTAAACTGGTTTAAAAGTTCCAACAATAGTTTGTTTAAATGCACCGAATATCCGCCCTGTTTACCTTGATTCGTGAACTTGTTTAGACCAAATATTTCGTCAAGTTCTAGTTAACTACCGGTATTTTAAAGTGATTTCTCCGACGTTGCATGCAATGTTGACAATCTTTTTATTGAAATAAAACTAGTTTTCGGATTTTATCGCGGTTTTTACTCCCGACGTTTCGAAGACTTTGCAGCCATGTTACTGTTGGTAGGTCTGTCATATGTAAGAGACCGCCTGGGTGGGTACCAACGCAATGTCTATTTCTACCGCCAAGCAGCAGTGTGCATGCACTGTTGTGTTTCGGTTTGAAGGACATTGTAGCCAGTGTAACTGGACATAATGAGACTTAACATCGTATGTCTCAGGATGACGAACGCAGTGGAATGCCACACAGTACTTTGTAACTCAAGGTGCTGGATGGTGTTGCTAATGTTTATTGGTGGTCGTATCGCTTATCATCAGGCGAACGGCACGCTCCTCTCATCATCCAAGGCAATAAAAAAAATAGCTTTCACAGTCACGGGGCGGATTGAGGTCGTCCAAAATAGTCGCTTTATGGATTACTAGTACATATTGCTGACGGCTGTGACACAGTTAATACTAGTACAACCGTCAATGGCATACTCTAAATAAAATAAAATATATATATTGTGTAGTAGTTGATTTCTTGTACATCTGTAAGAGTATTTATTTGTTAAATGTTAACTTGTAATAATAAATTTCATTTCATTTCATTTCATTGCTTGCGGCTCCGCCCGCTTGAAAAAGTTTTCCCGGGATAAAAGCCTATAGCACTCATGAGTAATGTAGCTTCCTATTAGTGGAAGAGTTTTCAAAATCGGTCCAGTAGTTCCTGAGATTAGCGCGTTCAAACAAACTCTTCAAGTTTTTATTATTATTGGCTTCCGTGTTGCACATATGTTTTTGATGGGTCGATATTCACACCGGGTAAGTCGATCATAAAAAATGACGCGAGACTAAATCCTATAGAACCGAAAACCGAAACAATTTTTGCATATCATCTATCTTACAAATATTTGTCGTGCGGCGGCCAAACACCCGTTTCCTTTCATAGTTGGCTGTACTAGTTACTTAACTTTTTTATTGGATATTTTATAACATTAAAATATTTTATGATTGGCAAATAATAAACAGCTTTATAAATATTTGCAGTAAGTTTACTTTGCCTTATGCTAAACAGGTTCATTGACGCAATAAATGAACGTAATATTATAGCCATTAGTTCTACAATAAGGAAGTATCTAGCACATAATATACGAAATTAATGTTGAATCAATACTGTGACTGTATCCATGATCGTATCTCAATTTCTTATGACAATATTGAAAATATTGATTACCTATCCTTACATAAATTATAAAACAAAGTCCTCTTGCCGCGTCTGTCTGTCTGTCTGAACGCGATAAACATAAAAAACTAACAATAACAAATATCGACGACATTTGGTATGGAGATAGTTTGAGACCCTGAAAAGGGCATAGGGTTCTTTTTGTCCCGGTAAAATATAAAGCGGGACTTTTATCTCGGAAAACTCTTTCACGTGGTCGAAGCCGCGAGCTAATACTAACAAAAAGATAGCGAGATATTTAAACAACTGTTTAACATAGCGATTTCAATTATTCGCATTTATCATTAAAGGAATGTAATAAGGACTACCTAACATCATTTTAGTATAATATAGATTTGTATAATAATAATAAGTTAGTTATAAACATTTGACATTCACAAAATTAAAAATCTTTAGAGATATGAACATCCTACTAAATCGAAAATAAACATAATATAGAATCCTACAATATTTCTTCTAGTGCTCTTCTAGTTCTTGATCTATTTGATTTTGAAGCCGTCGTTTTTATATATATTATATGTCACTACTTGAAGATAATAATTACTAATTTCTCGAAAATTTAATTTCCATATTTTTAGGCAAATTTTCTTGCAGTTACAACCAGTGATAATGAACATACAGCTCTTCAAACAAAAATTAAATAAGTACAAATGGAATTAATAGAGTTTTCAATTATTTTAATTATATTTTTTTATTGTTCCATTGTTCTACTTTTAGTTCTAACTTCTTTTTGTTTTGTTATTATTAGTAAGTTTGTTACACATTTGTAAACATGCTACTTATTTTGCGAATGTTATGCGCTCCGTAAGTGTCGTGTATATCAGATACGTATCATATGTAAGTTAGTTTATAAGATATTGTTAATATACATGATGTGGATATGCTTAATAATAAATAAATAAACATAAAAGAGAAAACCCATTTTCTAAGGCTGACTTCCTCGATTTCACTCCAACCGTATTTATGCGGTTAACAACCACTTAGTTTTCTAATTGTTATTTACTTACACATAAACATGGAAACACTGAGTGGGAAGAATTAATTTGTCAAAACCACTTTCCCGAATCATAAAGTGTTTTTATATACATAGACTATAATACATAATACATATTGTATATGTGTTTCGATATGATATTGTGCCGGAAGGTATCAGTTTTAATCTGTTTCTATTGACTCTTGTCGTTCTATCGTAATTTCAATCAAAATTATCTTAATAAACGATATTAAGGATTGTTAAGATCCTTCAAGGTCTCTGAACGAGTACTGAACTGTTATATAACAATTTACCTGAAATTTTCTTTAGATAAGTTTGAAGTTAGGGAAATGGACAGTCTTAGAAAAACTTCAGACAGATGATCCTCCATAATAAGCGTTGCTCTAACCTCAAATGACACAAGACGAGGGTAGGAAAATGGTGATCGGATAAATCCTTATTGACTTGCTCTCAAGGATGCTCAGAATCACGTTTGCAATCTGTATCCAACAGCTGTGGCGACCTCAACCAGCATATCTTGGCCATCTTCCAAACCTCTACCTACAATAGCCAATTGTTTACAATCTCTGATATTAAAGTAATGAAGAATATTTGCTAGTTTATTCTGATCCGTGAGATATAAATGGGAGAGGTCTGTGTTCAGAGGTGAACAACCTGAGGCTGCTGATAATGATGAATTGCTTTAACGAATTTTATTCTAAACATTATTTATTTAAAACACTATTTATGATGTATTAGTTAGTTTTATTCCGAGAAATACTTTTTATTCTAGCCGGGTATAGTGGCACACTAAACCTGATAGTACCGAGTGCAAAGTAGTCCAAATACAATATCAAATAACGGGAAATTATGCATCGACGGTCGTATTAGCAACATGCCTTACTTTCACATAGGCTGCAGTCTTGATCAGATAATATCTACCTATATAAACAATTAATCCGACTATTATCTAATTACTATGTAAGTACCTTTTTTTATCCCGGGGAAAAACGCGTTGTCGCTACCATCACTGCGGGGTGAGTGGAATGGTTATGTTGGTTTCACCGATCTTACGGCCCAATGTCGACGCTCGGGAGTATAGTATCATCCGAACGAGCATTGGACCGAGTCCCTAACACTATGTACACCCTAAACCGGCATACCAACCAAAACCCGCGGTGGCTTCCTTCGGCGCATACGGTGCAACCCCGGGGTATCTTGTTGCACTAAGATAGCTACACGGAACGCCCCTGCGCAATGCCGCATTGCGGCCCCTCTCTAAATGAAGGGGCTAAGAAACCCCCGAACTCTAAAGCACGCCTTTGGCATCTACGACTGCAGGAGACCGACCACCCGCAATGTCGTCCAACTCGGAGTCGCATAAACTGGAGTAGCAGCCCCCCAATGCTCGCCTCTTACGACAGGCAGGGGGCCAAAAATTACTAAGTAAGAAATTAAGTGGTCTTTTGTATATCTGGTTGTGTAGGTATGGCAATGTGTATTTCTCTGGAAAAGCAACATCGTGTATGCACTGTGATAGTGGTATTGTTTGAAGGACATTATAAAGAAAAAATACTGACCATAATTATACTTAAAATATATATAAGGCTGACAGCTTATAAGCAGCCGTATCGGTTATCATCAGGCAAATGGTTCTTCCCGTCATCAGTACTATAAAAAAATCTGTGAAAAACGGGCGGAAACTGACAGTACTAACTCGGGCCATAACATTTATGACTGTTCCCATAATGACACATTGATTGAGATCAACAACCTGCTCTCAGTTTAATCCCAAGACACAAAAAACGTATTATGCACCAATGATTTTACAATTTAGTCACACCCTTTTTCGATGTATTCGCATTTTTGTTTCGTTATAAAAAATATTCTCATGAGATGTGTTGATCGTAAATACATCCAATATAGAAATGTTAAAACAGTCTGATTACGTGAATAATTTGGCTTACTAAATACAGTGACAGTAAGGTTTGAGAAGCAAAAAATATTGTTTATGGACAACTGTAGAGCAGCAGACGTTGAGATGCTACGGAAAATGAGAAAGGGATTGAATTGAGAAACACATCTATGTGATTCGTAAACATTTGCTTCGGCTCTAAATTTTGTAGAGTCAAAAGTCTCCTAATGATCTTATCTTACTAATACAGATTATAAATGCAAAAGTTTGCAAAAATGGTTGTTTGTTCGAAGTAAACGCAGAGACAATTAAACGGATTTTGATGAAATTTGGCACATGGGTAGATCATGCCCTGGGTTAAAACATATTATCGTTTTTATCCCGGTAATTTGCTCTCGTGGGAAATAATGGATATTTTTAATCCTTCAACGCCCGCGGTGGACACCGGTGTCCAATAATATAAGGAAATTAGCTTATAGCTATATATAAGCGGCGTTAATAATGATTTCTTGATTCTTTAACTAGATGGCGCTGGCGTCATATTGTGTTTTAGTAGAGGGAAAGGATTTTAACGCGGGCAAAGCCGCGAGCAACACCTAGGCCCTAATATAGATATGGGGTCTTGTAGCTTAATATGTTATCAGGACGTACGAAACTATTTAGTATATTTATTTTTGTTTTGCAAACAATTCTTTGGTTTTCCACAACAACGGTTAATATTAAATCAGCCGTCCGCATTATGTTATCAGTAACACGATCAAAGCCTACAATTTGCATGGTTCGATGCAAGCCACAATTTGATAAAACAGGTCATGATTGCAGTTAATGACCAAATAACACGTAATTGAATTAGATAAAGGATCCGTATCGTACTATATTGTGCGTATTACATTAAAGCAATTGACTTATCCTTGGACGTACTCACGAGTGTCCACTAAAACCTATAAACATAGAATGGAATTTGCAATACTATAATATTAACTTCTTTAATAAAATATACTTCTTTCGTGTCAGTTTTAGTGGGAACTACTGTCCGCATGTTCGCTATATCTCTTTTACACTCTCTTGACAGTATTCACTTGAAAGACAGTAAGGTCTATGCCATCATACATTCTATACGTTTGTATAATGTGTTGTGATCTCCCTAATAAACAATAGTACTCAACGTAGAGTACGTACTTAAATTAAATTAAGTGTATCCTGTGATTTTATTTCTGTTTACGCTATCTCTGAAAAATTTAATATTAACAATAAAGTAATTTAAAAATACATTTCTCTGAAATCGGCACCTTTGTATTAGAATTACGCTTAAATATTTCATGTGCGACGACTTTTCCTTGTTTAATTCTAATTACGAAGCAAAAGTCTCTAGGTCATACAGCCACACAACTTCTTATATGTGTCTTATAAAAATGCAATAATTGTGTCACATTGATTTTAAATATACCATGCAACATGCATAATATGTATGCATGTATATTTACACAGCGTGTGGCAGCGGCATGCAAGCAATACGGTAGCTGTTGACAGGCGTGCGCCAAAACAGGATTCCGCACGTTTTTTTACCTTAATGCCCTATTAGGCACAAGACACTCAATTCATACAGCCACATTTGTAGAGCTGTTTTTATTACTAGGTTTGACATTTCTTTGACCTCAAGGTTCTACCATGTTACATTATGAAGGAAATCAGAATACAAAATTTAATTTTGGAACGCACACTTTTTTACATGTTACCTATCTACCTATGCTTTTATATTTTTTTTATATTTGATAAATGTTGCCAGTACGTAATATTTAACGTTATATATTAAAATCTGTACACTATGCATTTTTTTATCAAAAATATGCAAAGGACACTACGATACAGCCATGGTTTTAATTTATCATATCTCCCTGGTATATGCCAGTATTAAAACTTAGTGTATTTAAATCTGTACAGTGAGGGTGTCGCATGCACAGTGGTCGGTGACGGGCGCGCCGCCAAGGCCGACAGCCCGCTCACTTGCACTCGCCTACAATCTCATTTATACTTATAAATTAATTGATTGAAAGTTTGAAAATCATTTGACAATATAAACGTAACATTACATTCTTAAATTAAATATCGTAGTTATTACGATTAAAACACAGAATCTTGAAAACAAAGGACCTTAAAAATATACTTAATTAATCAAAAACCTACTGGTACTTCAACATAAATACAAAAAACAGCATGATACCAAACGGAATGATATCGCGTCAAAAAACATTTTCTCATGAATATCTATTTAACAATGGAACTTGACCTAAATTCGGTTTCTCTCCATACAAAAAGGTCATACAGCTTTATCGGTAAATAATAGTTACTTACGCACGTACCATGAGGTGGGTTATTAGATAAATTAACGCCTTTGTCAACATAATACATAAACTGACAATAGAATTCGATTTTGAAGGACCAAGGTTGCTCAGATGGTAATCCGAAGACTGTCATTATTTGCTTGTTTACTTGATGCAGACCATGTGTTTAATCGAGTTCGGTGCCCAAAAAGAAATAGCAGCATTTGACGTCTTTGTCCATAAAGAGGTAGGCAGAGATGCGTCCGTTTATCGAACTTCTTTTCTTAGCACAGTGGTGGTATTGGGCATATCACCAAATCGACAGAAATTCCAATTTGAAAGCACTCACGTATACCTTGGGGAGAAGAAGCCACCAAAAACCAAAGATGTAATAAAGAATTATGAATTATAAAAATTGTTGTATATTTGAGCAGCAAGCATTGTGATGTAAGATTTACGAGTAAAATTGTGCATTTAAATTGACCCTATACCTTCCCTTCAAGATTATTTATACAACCAACATTTATATAAAAATATAGCCTGAAAACAACAAGTATAATATTATATTAGATAAGGATCAATGGAACAAAAATATCCAAAATGACGTAACCAGCATTCCTCAGCAAAATTCACTTTCGTCAAATTCAAATTCCGAATGCGGAATGGCCACTTTCATACGCATAGCTCATCCGTGGAACATAAATTTTCACCTTTGAATAGAAAACTTTGTACATTAAACGGTACACACGATATAGAATAGAAAATTCAATCGGAATACACAACCTGAAGTTTGTACTTCAAACGAATATAAACGAGGCGCCAGTGTGGATTCTCAGGGCAATGCCAAGGAACGGTTTTGAGAAAACGATATTCCGATAGAGTACGTGGACGAAATACTAATGTCGGACAAATTCCTATGTTGTCATTATTCAATTTGTCACATGAGAATCGAATGTATGGAGCAGTTTTTATTAATTTAATGGACGTCGGAGCACGTCCTACTTACTGCATCAGTTTTTATGTACGTCTCGTACTAAGACGCAAGATCTAAAAATGTATTGTACCTAGTTGCTTCATAGATAATTATTTTTATAATCTTATACGGTTTATGTTCCTAATGTTTCTTTATTTAATTAAATCCATATTAAGGTTTTCATTTAATGATGTCATCGAAGCAGATACACCTAATAGCTAATTAAATTCAGCCAACGCCATACAACAAAAAACGATTTCGACGTATTTGATATCCAAGTAACTATAAGCTGAGACATCTCCATTGAATAATCTAACATTATGCATAGAATCACATTCGGTAAAACCGATGATGGTATGAATGGTCATGACAACATGCAAATCCTGACCAATGCTTGTAAACAATACCATGTTATTTATGATGAAGGCTTTTTTCAAGTTTTAAAGTAATTCTTTAGCTTGGCTCCGTTCCAAGCTATGCAAACATGATCGCATCAAAAAATATTGTTCGTGTGTGAGGAATTCCAATGATGTTATACGTTTCTAACGATATTTCTCTATCTTTGCAGAATTGGACTATGCGGGTTTGACAATCCACACAGAGACCAGAAGACAGACGAATTAAAAAGACACATAGGGCAGGTAATATCAATATTTATTTTGGATTCAACCCTTTTTTTACACCCTACACCGGCATACCAACCAAAACCCGTGGTGGCCTTCTTCGGCGCCTACGGGACGGCCCCGGGGTATCTTGTTGCACGAAGATAGCTGCACGGAACGGCTCTCTGAATTGGATTCAACCCTAATCTACATAATGCAAAATCCGAGAATATATGAATTGAAGAGATTGATCGTGAAATGGATCAAGCATATTTTTGGAATCTTCAACCAATCGTTATAAAGTAATTATTAATGTAAAAACACCTTCGAGTGTATCGAGTGTCAAAAACATTCATTGATCTCACGGGATAAATATATTTTTCGATAAGTCAATTAACAAATCGACATGTACACTACTGGCATTATATGGTCGAAACATATTTAACGCCACTCCATCAGTCTCACGTCAGTTAAGTATGACGCATCGGCCTTAGACTGACAACAAATACAAAATATGATGAGTTCACAACAAAGATCGAGTCCAATCAAAGCTTCATAGAAATATTTAATAGACTTGACCGATTTTTTCTATGTGCTGGAAATTATGAACACAATATTAAACATATGTAAGTTAGTTTAATGATATTGGACCTTTACTGCATAATTGCATCTATAGTACTGGAGATAAAATTGCTATAGTAGGGGAAAAATGGTACCGTATAGCTCATATCGCAGCAGGTTTTCACTGACAGTAAGATTTATGATGCCCACTGATGAATTATAATAAATTGCATCTTTTTATTAAAAATAATTTAACGTTTAATTAACTTAACGGGTTTTCTAAAGAAAAAACAGATATAAAAAAGAATAGAGATATAAAAAATGGAAACCAAATATCGCTATGAACTATGTAATAGTTGAAGAATTGTCTGATGAAAGTATTTTAGGAGATACGATAGTGGATTGAAATATATGATAACATGTAGTAGATAATGAAACATAATGAAGAGACGGAGATGTAGATCGTAAAGGGGGAAATTTTGATGTTCGACATAACAGTGCAACATGATTAATTGCTCCCCACGCTAAAACAATACCCTTATAGGAAATATACAACAAAAACACGTGAGATCACTAAATTGAAACAATACAGATTATTGTCCATATGAGAAATATACTAACGATGCAGTAAAAAATGGGAGCAAAAAATATGACGGACGATCAACGAAATTTTAAATACAATAGCTGTTCTCGAGGCAATTATACTAGGAAGCGATGGGGCATAACATTTGGTAGATCTTGTTCAAAACCAACACACAACAATAGTAAAGGCAGGCTAACAAGGTCCCGACAATAGCATGGAAATTTTGATATTCAAATGAGATGCGTCGACTTGCTGTCTAAGCCGAGGTCAAAACGTACATTGCGATTTTAATATGTTTTTATCAATATAATAAGGTACAGGCGAACATGTGTAAACTGTAGACGTAGATAGACTGAGTGAGGTAAGCGATAAAAAAGAACTTGTAACTGGAGACAAAAAACAAACTATTTAAATTCTATGTAAATATAATAATAAATGTTATTGTTAGAAGTAAAGGAACGTTAGCCTTTCTCTGGAATATGTTGTTATGTATAAAAAAGAAACTTATACAAATCGATAAAATTCCAAGACGTACCTAACCACAAACACGTCCGCAGCAATACATTTAGTTAGGCAAATATTGAATCTCGTATACCAATAATTTTACTAAAGTATTATTTTTAATCATTGACATATTCCTAGATTTATTACAATAAGTCTATAATTTTGACTCAACATAATCGATTAATTTCACAAAAAAACACAATGTCGATTACACTGACGCAATAATGACACACCCACAAAACGTAGAATTAACGTGAAAAAAAAATCAATATGTAGTCTTAATATCCGTATCCAATATAATCGAGGTCACTCCATAATCTTCAATCTTATTCCATTTTTAAATTACATTTAAGGAGGAGCGTCGATTAGTCACGGTGTTTCTGGTTTCATTACAAAATATGGGACCACGTACATCACTAGACATTATCTACGGGCTGCTGAGCTGATGGTATTCGATATTGGCGTGCGACAATTAAAAACACGTTTCGTCAATGGACACATGTACATTGTTGCTAAACTTCCCGCTACCGGCTTTGGTAATGCGGTTGTATAAGTGTGCGAAAGTGGGGTCGACGGAGCTGTTAGGTGTGAAATAGAAACTGAGTAAAAAATCATGTAAATTAAGAAATGATCATATGAGGCATTAATTTTACTAATAGTCCCTGCTTTTTAAAATGATTCTCGTCTCTTAGACAATCTAAATTTGCTATTGCTATAAAGATGATAAAATCGGCACCAAAGACGCAAAAGCATATAAAATCAAAATTTTGCCTAAGCTGCCAAACAAAGATGCGAATAAATGCTCGTCAAAACATACGAGGAAGCGTCAAGCCGGTAAAAAATGCAAGATTTTATCAGTTCTTAGGGTACGTTCATTCGTGTGTTTATTTTGCTTTCTGTTTTCTAAATGACAAGGTCATTGCAAACTGGCTAAGGTCATTATTGTTGTCGTTATGTTTCATATAAAACTTGTTTTAATTGCGAAATAAAACAATTAAGTACCTTTTGTTTTTTATTATGAAAATGTGATGGACAAGTTAGGTACAATAAATTACAACCTTTGTCTTATTTTATTTATTGCAATAAATCGTATAATTTTAAAGACCTCCGATTTTGAGATTTATGTAATTTTGTTTGGCTTGAAAACTACACTTAATATGAACGTTTTTAAAAAAGTGGGTTTTGAATGGAGGGGTCTAAAAATAATTTTTTAATGGATCTAAGTTCCGTGTTTTGCCGTTTTAATATCCCTAAAGTTTGAGCCTTGTTAGATTTTGAGGCCCAGCACTCATACAAAAAGCGGACATCTCCTTTGACATTATGCATACATAAAATCTAATCCTTTAAATTTTATCCGTGGTGCTTTACATCTGGCTTTCCCAGTTGTAAGTCTCAATAATTAAGGTTAAAAATACCTTTTTAGTTCATTATTTTGTCTCCCACTTTGCTATGGAGGGAAGTGGAAAATATATTTCTAACGCCTCCTTATTCTTCGATTTGATTAACTTCGCTGCGGGTTAAGACTAATTAGTACTCCCAGAGACTCGCCGAGCTTCACCGCTCGTTGTCATAAAATGCGTGCCACTGTCAATCCTGGCTTACAGGAGTTGCAGTGGTGGGTATGAGGGCGGGATAGTCTCGTAATATATAAAATGATGTACAATTAATAACATTTTAAACCGATTCCAAGAAAGATATACGTAGAGGCCAAATGCAAAGTAATCGTTGTATTCTCAACACAATTCGCCTAATAATTAAACATTACCATAATATTTTAATACACCCAAAAAACAATTAACTTTTTAAAGCAATGATGATAAATTTTAAAGCTATAAATGATGCAGGTGCCATCATTTTCATTAATAATACATCAATCCACGAAATTGTTAAATAACCGTAACAAAAGGCTTTATTTTGACATGCTCTAACAAACGAGTTGAGGTCGCTGATGTCATAGGTCGCACGACTATTGCTACTATTGTACCTTTGCTGTGTAATAAATCATTAGCAAGTTAAAATAAAAACCATAACGTCATTGACCTTGTGGTGCCAGAAAAGGACATCATGTGATGTCATAGTACTAACGGTCCCAAAGACAATACCTTTTTGTGCTAAAGGTGATTGTCCGTAAAGTTTACTGCCACAGAATCCGAAATAAGAAAGTGAATTGGAGCTTTGAACGGATTTGCGTTACCTAATACGTAGCAGGACATTTAACAGAACAAAGGCTTCGAACGGTATGGATTCGAATGAACGGTTGTAAAATTTACATTATCTGGACCAATATTTAATAAGGAAAAATGACAGTTTTAATTTGATTTTTTTGAAAAGGAACCTTGTACCATTAAAAAAAGTCTTTCGGTTCGGATCACCTCGGTATAAAGATGATGTCATTTATTATTCTTCCGGGCACTTTTTGTAATTAAAGGCCTATTTACAACCGTCCAAGACAACTCTTAAAAACACAAACAACCACATATTCGAAAGCGATATTAAAAATAAAGATGTTAAAGTTGATATTTCTTTACAGGGTGTCAAAATTAAAATGGATGACGCCGGTAACATACTCATCAGACGCTACTCCAAGAGTAGCGTGTTTGTGAAGAGTACCGCGGCCACCAGCAACGAAGAAACGGCCATCGGGCAGGACATAATCAAACTACCCGGCTACTCGCTGGAGCAGGAGAAAATATTTAAGGTAATTTGAACCTTATTGTCATTGTTACACAGCTTCACTGTTAGGCATCGTGAAGAAACCTATATACACAAAAATTCTACATGCGAATTTTAAGAAATGTAAAATCTGTCAATCCTTTTGCCTCCCTCGGCAATCACCTATACAAACAAATTTCATCACGGCTAGGTAGGTCGTAGATTTTTGGTATTCGAAATAATACAGTATTTCCCTGCTTCATTTAAAATCTTCTGTGTAGAACCATCCTTACTCGTGGAGATGAATCCGTCATGATTGTGATTTGTGAACAATATACAACGAGCAAATTAATAAACTTTTTTGCTAAAATAAATGTTTGAGATTTAACTTGCTGTTTCCATTAAAGTAGGTCAAGCTATTTTTATAAATAACTTTATTAATTTATTCCCAAGAGACTCGTCCACCTAATTACAAGTTCATCCTTCCTCGTGAATTAATGTTTTTAAAACTGTATCAAACTTGTTCACATTATGTTGAGAATATTTAGGCAATATTGAAGGTGAACTCGTTTGCTTCGTGCATACCGAATTACTCACGTTAATAATTTCCGTCAAGATGGGCGCATGTGAAATGAGATGTTGTAACATTTGTCTATTAATTTCATGGTTGGTCGTAATGACCTAACTTGCTATGGTGTGCAATTAACCAACCTTATTCGGTATTCCAATCTACTGCAATCTTACTAAATCGTTTTGATATTTTTGGATCTCTGTAATATTAATAACTCTTTTTCCTGTTTCATTACAGTTTTGTTTGGCTTTAAAATTTATAAAACAAATTTCTGTTGAATCATTAGCAATGAGTAAGTACCACACCACTTCAAACAAAACCCCGTTTTTCTATAGTCATTGCATCATGTGCTTTTACAATTTCGTCGTGTTCATGATTGTTAAAGACAATAATCATTGTGAAGACATTAAGCAGTGCATCGGCTGGTCATTTGGAGTGCATCACGACTGCACGGTTTGTGTTTGGGCACGTTTCACATTGACCGTGACATTGCCGTATAATTCCTTATGATGACACTGGAATCTCTTATATTATGAGTTATTGTCGGCATTAGATTCACATGCTGTCATATTTCTTTGATTTATTGCACTTTCTATGTCAGGATTTTTCTGATATTGGAATATATTTAAGTTCGTAATGTATGATTTTAATGTTTAATATGCCATATTAATTAGTATGCTTAATTTATGTGTTCTTTACTAAATGTTTGAGACAAAATTAATTTATTACGAGAGATTGAAAACCATGCTTTAGCAAAGTTTTAACTGAAGGTTCATAAGAATTCCAAAATACTACTTAGGTATGGGTAGCTTCAGTTTTCATCAATTAATCATTCAGGTGTTACAGCAACATCAAGCGAACTAAGTCTATAAGCACCCTAACAAACAATAGACGCTATACACTTCCTAGTGAACGAACTGAAGATTCATTAATTCATACACCATTACCGGCTATGTTTTACGTAAGTTACAAACAATGCGAAAAGATAGCGCCATTGAACGGCGAGAGAATGGTCATTGCCTCACTGGTTTGTTTCGAGGGATTCAGTTTCTTTGGAGTAATGAAAGTAAAGCAGAAAGTGAAAAGGCATTGTTCGTCAGGGCAGACGAATACTGTTGATATCCGTTTCCTGTCTGTTACAGGATTTTTTTGCGAAGGTTGATAACGCATATCCGTTCCGCATAATCCGTCTCAATCGCAAAACAATTTTCCTCATTTTATTCTCAATATGTGATCAAGGCATGACTGCAACGAATACAAATGACATATTAATAAGAAAACAATCATTGGTAATGCCCATGAAATTTTCCTTTGTTAGATATTTAAAAGTGGTGTAAGTCTTGATTAGTTCAACAGTTTCTTCACACAGAGCAATAGTTTCACTCAATCAGTTTACCGAGTCCTTAATTAACATCGTAATTTATAAAACTCGATTGGATCCAATTATGAGTTTACGAAACCTAAATTACACCGCGCTGTACAATAATCTCATGACAGGTTTTCATATAAATAGAATTTTCTCTGAACAATACCGTCTAATGTCGAAACGGCGTGATCTCTGAGATTTTTTCTGCGAGATTCGTCTCCGTTCCCACAACAGATTCCCTTGTGACCAAAATATGAAACAATGCTGTCGCGTCAACAGCAATTTTAGAATCTTCATTTGACGCACTTAATGACTTTGTGGCATAAAAGGAAACCGCTGAAATACCTCGTTGTCTGTACTAATTGTATAAAGCATTTATAATATTTTTATCGCACGTATTTTAATGTCTAATTACTTGTCCAAATATAACACTTACTCGAAATATTTTCGGCATGCTGCATAAAAATACAGCATGATATTTTAGATATGCCATGTGCATCGATCGAACTATGCAATACTTTTGTAGAAACGATAGACATTAATATTTCTCAAACCATATACGATGAGACGAATTTATAAGTATTAGACCAAACAGCAGTTATCCATCATACACAACATCAAACAGCTTTGCTCAGCTCGTGTCGTAATCTGACAATGAAGCAACATTCCTATCATAATTAAAATACTCCGCTTCTGTTGATTTCAATCACTGCTATTTTGATTAAGATATTTTCATGACATTGATATGGATTGCTACGATGAGTTTGCAACATGACCACGATAGATTAAGTGGCATCGATCAAAATTGCACTTCTTAGATAAGCAGTACAAACAAACGAATCACATGTCCAGAGCCAGTGATTTCAGAATAGGTCAGCAAGCGACTGTTGATAACATCTCGTGTCCATTGTGGCCGCGCGGTTGGACATCTTGATGGGAGCAGCGATGTCTGGAAAGTGCATCGCTTGTGCAACAACTTCATAAGACTCATTCGATTTCATCTGAACTGACTGGACAGTTTGAGTTTTGTTTTGTGGGGTTCCTTGTGTGTTTCTTTTTATATTTATCGTAGATATATCATTGAATTAGGATATTACTGAATTGTTGACTACAACACATTCCAGAAATACATTAAAATATACAATCACTTTAATTTGTAGGTATTAGATTGAAAATCTTTTAATCACAATTAACATTCAGTCTTACTAAAAAAAAAACGAAAAGCTATGCTTAGTTACGTCTTAACTAGTCAGCTTAATCAATGCTTAACGTTTGACACAAATTTACTCGATCAGCTGTAAGTCAAAACCCGCCATCTTGCCTCTTAAGTAGGTTTAAAATAGGCCACGGTGATGTTTAATTTTGACAGTTATTTAAGCAATGCTTAACCACCTCTTAATGCTAATTAAAATAAGTTTATAAGTAATTTTTTTGCTAATCGGTAGCAAAGCCATTGATTAAAAAATAAGACGAGTTTATAAGACTGTAATGTTTAAGTTCAGTTTCGTGCACCTACTATGATTTTGTCTCTGCACCACCTCAGGTTGACTGGTAGAGAATGCCTTCGGCATTAAGTCCGCCTTTACATAACTATGTATAAAGTGCAAATAAATAAGTCACATAAATACTGGTTTAATAAAATTAATTAAAACTACAATCAAATTATCTTATCTAAGACAAACTCTTTTAAACTATATTCTGTACATAAATACAAAATCGAATCAGTGTAGTTCATGCTTGACTATTGGTTCCCGTAGCGGCGCGGCGTGCGCGTGCGCCCATCACGAAGTCGCGTTCCGAGCCCAAAGTTTGTTTGATCGCATAATTCTCTCTCCACTACCGACCACGTTGTTATGTAATATTAATTCGATAGCATCGCCAGTCCACGCTGCATTGATTCGTCTGTAAAGCTATTTGTTTAGATCATCGCATCTATTGTTAATTACGATAAAAAATCTCGGCTCATTTTTTTCATTACTACTTCTATGTAACTCATCTGTATCTTACGTTGAATCTTGATTACTATTATCAGCTGTGAAACAAGTTTTTCTCATTCAATCATAGCTGCCAAATTGTCGGGTAATTCCATTATGTTATCGTGATCAGTGTATTTGAATAAGACCTTTTGGTTTTTGTGTACCTAATCAGCTCATCAACTGGATAACAATATCACATATTTTAATGTTTACTATTAGTTCATGATGAGATTCAATTTTAATATCATCACCACTGACGCATCTTGTTTCAATTTAAACTGGTACTGATTTACAAATGATCTCCTATAACACTATCTTTAATTTAATCCTTCAAATTAACAATATTTTGTTTGTCAACAGCTATTCGACATGAAGAAGTTCCAATCAAACGTGAACCGTGAGCTGCGGCGCTCGTACCCCGACCGCCGGCGGCTGGAGACCCAGTGCCTCAGCGCGATCGCCTTCGTCAAGTCCGAGAGCGAAATCCTCGACTGTCCTATCTGGGTTCTAGTCATCAACGTCGTCGCTATGGACATGCTCAAATCTAAACTGCCTCCAAGTGAGTCACAATTATATTCTAGATTTTGATCGCGGCTCGTTACAAGGACTAGACGTCCTATTATTTCTTTACGGGTTGACAATTAGCTTATTCAATGGTTATTTAAACTATTTTTACTTATAAAAAAACCACAGTTGTCTGCCTATTATCAAACCCTTTTGGAGTTCAATGGACAATCAATGCGTTGCCCAATTTGGAAAATGACTACAGGACCTAACGGTTTCAGCTCATCTCGCAAGCCTCCAAGTAATTCATTATTTATATCTCCCAAGTCTATTATTCCCATGTACGGTTTATATTTCTGTAGATAGATCAAGATCGTTGAATTCCATTGAAATGTCTGAATAATTGAAATCACGCTTGTCTCCATTGGGAACGAAGGTCTGTGATCACAATCCTATAATTTTAATCTGAGAAGTACTTCAAAAGTGTAATAGAATGAAGTCTCTTATGAAACACAAATTCCTAATATTATATATGTACTTTAATAGAATAACAACACTCACTATTAAAAAAAATATAGATTTACCTATATTTTGTGTAAATTAAAAAAAAATCTCCAATTCATTATGAGAATAAAAGAAAACCTACTAAACTTTTAAAACATAATTGATATTATGAAAGAACAAGATGTTATCTCGCGTAAAATATTTGCTACTACTGCAAATTTTGCCACAAAATTTCCTCGCATTATACCAGATTTTAAACTTGCTCACTTTATTGTTTTTTTTTTATAGAGCAGCTCACAAAGCAAAGTAAACGTCTATAGAAAGCGACAGTTCGATATTGTACTATCAAGGTCGACTGACGCTCAACCGGACGTAGTTAGACCCTTAGCGCTGTTAATAATGACAGCACGTTACCACTCGATCTTATTCATTGTTGGCAGGGTTACTTCGAGTTATACGGAATATGTTCAAGAAATACGTATGTTATGACTTGATTTGTTAAAGACTATCCCTCACACCCATCGCTGCAAATCCTGTGAGCCAGGATCAGCAATGGCAGATGTAATGGATCTGGTCTTGTGTGTGATTTGATAGCTTACTTTCGTAGTAATACTTAGAAGATAATTGGGTCGCCCGATGGTAAATAATCAGTGGCACCTCTGTAGTCACTATGATACTAACTACTAATAGACTCATTGATATTTTTTATCATGATTTGTGTAGTGCAACAAAATTAAATGTTATATCTACCAAATGTAATCATTTCATCTGGTGGTCATCAGAATTATCCCACTATGAATTAACCTCATAACTGTCCTGAAAATAATTCACCACTTACAAAAAAAATGCTTAAAGGAACAGCTGACATTATGAATTTTTAAAAGTATAGATTTGCCAACTATGCATAACGAAAAAAATGGATAAACGACGTCTATTTTACTGACAGACGGGGTCATCGAGGATTATTAATATTTCAAAAGTTTTGCAACCATTTTGGCATTAATGAAACACGTAATGGCTTGTAAAAGGCCGAAGACGTTAAAAATTATAGACGCTTACGTACAATGCGCTTGTTGATGTTAATCTGATGTGTTTTGTCGACTATTCGTATATTTTATTGGACAAAAACGATACTTCCGCATTAAAAACTCAATGATTGACATCATCTCCTCAAGTTCAATGCGAACCAGGTACATACAGGCCACGATTCCTTAGTTCTATTTTGAAACATACTTTTTGCATTATGTTTTTCTACATTAACTAAAGTATGGTCAAGGTGGGCACATCTTTGCGTTTTGCATTTTTATCTGTTAATTTTACATTATCAAGATTTAAAAAGTTTTCAAGTTAAAAAAAACATTTACTTTCCTGTACAATCAATGGCATAGTGTAATTTTTCACTTTATTTCATTTATTTTATGACAATTTGTACACATAGTGTACAGGCGGTAGGTATAATTATATAGATTCATTAGAATATAAAAATCAATCAACTGTAACTTTAATTCATAGAAAGCGAACAGCAATAAAGGCTTGTTTTATTTTATTTTATTATACAGGCAGACTTAATGCCATAGGCATTCTCTCCCAGTCAACCTTAGGGTGGTGTAAAGAGGGACGGAGGCACGTGCAAAAAATAATATTATTCAAATTTATTGTTGAAACATCAAATTAAGCATTCGCTTGGATCCAATTACTGAATCGTGTGACACGAGTATTAACGCTAGGGAACTCGACAAGAGCGCATCTTCCCCAAGAGCAGACGCCGACGACGACGCGGTTGTGGTAGAGAGGACCGCCGGAGTCAACCTGGCACTGGTCGCGACCGCCGACGTCGAGCCAGCCGAAGCACAACATGTTGTCGGTGACAACCTGATTCACACGAGCGTACCTCTCTACGCAGACCCCTTGGTTGACAGTCCAAACCTGAACGTGTCTCAGTTGTACAGATGAGGAACGTTCAAACTGAAAAGAGAAATGAGTTCATTAAATTCTACACAATTAATATAACCTAGTACATTAAAATTACAAGCATCAAAAACATGGTGAATTTGGCACTGCTTCATCAAGAAAAGTACCAAAGTTTCACTAGGTACCTATGAACTTTGAGAGGATAGTTTATGCAAAATGATTTCTACGAATTCATGCGCATAAAAATGTTGATTCAATAACAATTTTGATTGACTTTCGTCATATACTATGATGAATAAGATAGAATTGTCACTAATTTACCTACAATATCTAGGTAAAAAGATACTCACAGAAGTAGCGCCCCATCCAGCTGCCCAAACAACTTCGTTGTCACCAAGCGAATAGGTAGGACCTGCTATGGAAGCAGGCTGAACACTGGTGGCTTGGTACACAATTGACTTAGACGTTCGCATAATATCAACGTCATTGTCTAAAATTCTGCGTAGTTAGAGTGTATGATGAAGGAATTGAAGTTGTAAACTATGCCACCGCTGTTGGATCGAGTAGAGCCGACACGCGCACGCTAACTTGATACTCGATCACCGCTGAAACAAATAAAATATTTCTATCGTTGGAACTAGATATTTCCAGTTCAATAAAACATGCGTTAGAAAAGTCTTTACGGATTTAGTAAAAGTCAACAATAATTGTTGCTAAATTATACCAAATGTTCTGAAAGTAGAGCGATGGTATTAAGACTAACACGTGTATACTTAGTCCTTATAGAAAATATTATCGAGTAGGTATGTGATATACCTACTATGAGGTATCTCAAAGAATTTGTACACTGACGAAAATACGTCGTTTTGTATTTTATTTTAACTTACAAGGGGCAGTGCGCTGCAGTCAAAATGGATCTGTTGTTGAGAATAGTACCACCGCATGCTTGGCTGAATAGGGTGCCAAACTGGGAGAATAGAAGAGCGACGATCTCTGGATACTGCTCTATAGTGGTAACTGAACCACCCACGACTCTTTGGGCGTTTCTCGGCACAGCTTAAAAAACCATTGCGTTTACTATAAATAGGCTTGACCAATAAATTGATAATAAGAAATGTAAGTGTCACACAGTGAACACATGATTTAAAAGTTCTTCTGGATCCTAAAATCTCAGTGAAATAAATCATCACTTCAGATTTAGGCAACTATTGTGATTGTAAAAATAGCAAAGCACCTCATTTAAAAATGAAATTAAAATTAAAATAGCCCCCGACACAAAAAGCTTCTAAAAAGTAAAAAAATAAAAGTCTTTGTCGTTTAAGTACCTAGTAATATTTTGACCCAAGCGTGGTCACGTCGGGGGACCGGCAAAGAAGTATTTTTACAAAGTTAAATTATTTTTTGGTTTGTAGTGGTTTTGAAGTCGGTTTTAATTTTTGTTAAAAAGTTTTGATTTATTGCTTTTTTGTTAGTTAATTAATAATTATGGAATGTTGTAAACAATTCACCATAGACACACGATTGCAGCATTCGCGGATCATCTGCGGTTAGTTATTGAAGAGTTCCATTGTCTATCTCCGAAGATCTACTGGTGGTGGTCTCATATGTAAGAGTCCGCCTGGATGAGTACCACCACAATGTCCATTTCTAACGCCAAGCATCAGTGTGCATGCACTGTTATTTTTCGGTTTGAAAGACATTGTAGCCAGTGTAACTACTGGACATAATGAGACTTAACATCTTATGTCTCAGGATGACGAGCGCAGTGGAATTCCACACAGTACTTTGTAACTCAAGGTGCTGGATGGTGTTGCTACTGTTTATGGGTGGTCGTATCGCTTACCATCAGGCGAACGGCATGCTCGTATCGTCATTCAAAGCAATAAAAAAAAAGATCTTCATCAGATCCTAATAATCTATATACTAAAACCTTCCCTGAAAAATATACATTTGAATAACGAAAACCCCATTCAAATCGGATCAGAAGTTTTTGAGAAAATCGCGGACATGCAAACTTACATACATACCTAATATACGGGTCGAATACAGAACATCCCTTTTTTTGAAGTCTGTTAAAATTTGATTCTCTTTTAGAATATAAGTTCAAACTTCAATCCACAAAGAAAAAAAATTGCCAAATGCAATATTAAGTCATAAGTTTAGATCTATAGGCTCGCCCCCTATCACATCAAGGGACGGAATACGTGTACGGCGAAAGGAGGGTGCACTTGTTGCACCTCTGCCTACCCCTTAAGGGATAAAAGGCGTGAGTGTTTGTGTGTGTGCGTGTTCAGATGTATATATTAATAAGTCAAGAAAAATCTTTATAACCCTTTTTCAACACATTGCGCGTACGGAGCAGTGTGAGATTTGGCATAAATAAAGTTTGTATAGAGGAGGGCAGAAAAATCTACTACTGGACAACCACTAATGGTAACAAACCCGATAAACACAATGCTCATAGATGTTAATAAAAACTCACAGCTCAAACGAATGAACAAACCAGGAAATCGGCTATTAGGTATGTCATTAACATTGACGAGCGAATTCCACGACTGTATGTGGTTTAACTGAATTTAAAACTAAAAAAACAATTTATATTAGTTGGTGACCGCAAACAGATAGCAATCTAAGATGGACACACGGAAGATCGTGAGCCTTTCTTTCTTTTTTAAAATAATACTTGAACATATCACGTAAAAACGGCTGAATAAACAGAATTTCGATGTAGGTTCCTTTATATACCCTTTCTAGCCGATTTCAGCCACGGCGGCCAATCTCAACAGAGATCAGCCAGATACGTAGGAGATATTATAGTGCACAAGTGTGTGCGCAATACACAGGTGCACTCGCTATTCCTTTACTCTCATAGTCCGGTGAGACGGCAATCCGATATGACCGGAGAGAGATCAGGCGCAGGACCAACGGCTTTACGTGCTTTCCGAGGCACGGGGGTATCACACCGCCAACTTCCTGACTCCGAGCTGCGACTGAGTAATTTTTAAGATGGAAAAACCCAGTCACAATGTTTTTGGCCCGACCCAGGATTCGAACCCAGGACCTCAGCGCGCAAATTGTACTGGTAACGCGTACGCAATACAACTACGCCACCGAGGCAGTCGGTTCCTTTATTACCATGCTAAACGTTGATGTATTAAATTTTGACCATCATTTAGAAAAGTATGACTGAGGGGGTAAATCATGCATAATATAAAGTTTCCATCACACAAAGTTGCTGACTATTTATAATATATGGAATACATAATTTGGTTCCGCATGTTTCCATTAGTTATTCTCTTTGTACTCATTATAAAAAATGAAGTTCGCCTTTAGAACTGTATCATTAACCCGCCCACTATTTGACTTTCTTACTAATAGTTCGTTAATTGTGTTTTAAATCAACGGTAATTAAAGTTCGTTGTTACTTGCACACCCTATTTAGTGTTCATATGACGCCTTTATTAAAGGTTTATATTAAAGATTGATAGTTCGTAATTTTAATACGCTTGGCAACACTTTTATTTTTCCCTGCGTTACATTAATATAATGTCGGAAATTAAATAATTGTGGAACAAAATCCATTAGTCAGACTTATCAACTAGAAAAATAATAAATCCATGACTCAATCTAATTCAAAATGTTCTTAGATTCGTATCAATAAACTTGACACGACTAACAAAACGTTTCACGCCGATACAATAGGGCAAACGACGAGCAAAATGGTAGAAAAAAATTACAAGAGCAATCTCTGAGCAACAGCAACGCACAATACTTGTCATAGCGGATAAATCGCCTAACACCGACTCCAGAGACAGAGATGCATTCTTCACTGAAGAACTCACTGCCCCCTTTCTCTTATCTCGTACCAGAAAAATACACCATTTCAATATTACAATACAATATTTATCATACGGCGACGTGGGAGTTAATGTACGACACGGCTTTTAGCTTTAATATCGATGATGTCCGCTCCTTCATCGAGAGCGTCATTATGTGGAATATCCGTGAGAACAATGACATTAAGTTTGTTATTTTTAACTCTTTCTATATCATCAGTTACAAGGACTCAAACATCAGTCACGCGTCATCAACATCGAGTAATTATCTTTGAATGCTTAACGCACATGCGAACGCAGGAGTCGGTAGGTAGTCTGAGATGCATTATATTACCTTGTCTTAGACCTCCGACAATTGCAGCCTCCTCGGTGTGGAACAATGAGTCGACCTCCACACTTGTCATTAACAAAATTCAAGTAAAAATTATTTTTTTTTTAATACACAAAATTCTCACGCGAAACCGTGAACGCACTGTTCAATCAACTTCACAACCTTGAATTTATTAAAATTCTAAATAGGGCTAAGAATATTAATATCGAGAGTGAGAAAACGTTTACAAAAGGGTATGATTACATCCCGTAAGTAAGTATTCGAAATGACCTTTAGGCGGGGATCATCATGCCGTTTTTTCCTGTAGTAATTATTGTCAGTGCATACAGAAGTGTTTTCGATCATATTTACAAGGTGATCGGGTAGCAATGATCGTTGAAATTCCAAAGAATTTACCGGAAATGTACTGCGCGACCAACGAACCGGGCAAACATCTCAACAGCCCAACCAGCTACTGGAATAAATTTATTTTTGACCCTGACAACAAATATTTCTATGAGGCGGAACTTTGGCGTTATCACCTTTATGAATAAATGCATTACGTCTATTTGTAGGCGAGAACATACATAATAAATATAATTTTGTAGAAAATTACAAATCAGATTTAGTTCCCATACCAAGCAACCGCATCAACTATGCGCGCGATCACTTCGCTGTAGTCTGCTTATTGTTGCACAACAATGCAATCTTCATTCGATCTTATGACGTATTGCACTTCATTTCACTCAAATAGTGCTGCAAATTTCTAACAAACAACATCCATTTCGCCAACTTAGCAACTGTTCTACAGGCAATATTGGTTTTGTACAAATCACGCCGGATCTATGGGAAAGAAACCACATTACGAGATTCCCATGATTTTCCGCGGCGGATAAGATGCGCTCCTAGATTTTCTGCAATGGTTTAGCGGTCTAGCCACTGTTTATCGGTCGAGGAACTCAAATAAATCTAATAGGTAACGTATCTAATGTTTTTCAATATGAAAGTCGTGACACGTTAGCGAGGGGACCGGCGCTTGTGTAGATATTACAACAACTATTAATTTCGTGTCATCAACCCGCTCTATTTCATGTTTGTTTTTGTTTAAAGCTACTGTTGTTCCAGAAACCATTTTAATCAATTAGTTAACCTCTAAATTAATGATACGACGTCCATGATTCATACATTTGCCAGTGCTACTGTTCTGAACGATGAAATCTAATTTAGCACAGATGTTACATCAATTCTAATAGTCGTTCGTGCAAAACTCCAAGTGGTTTGGCGTACATTGTATACACGATTCTCATTACACCAATTTTCGGTTTCATAATCAAGGCCGAACGATGGGTCGTGACCGATGTGCCATAACTAGATCATCGATTTCGAAGCGCTATTTACCTATATCCCATTACGGTTTTAAAACTGGCGCAATTGAAAAGTAAAGACTTAGTAGGGGGCAGATCGTGACCAGTGTTATGCAAAACAGCACGAGACAACGGCTATAGGAAGCATTTTGTGATCGAAATACTAAATTGAATCGAATGTTGTGCAAAATACCTAAATTAGGACAAAAGAAATAGATCGATAAATCTTTGTTTTTATATTTTACTGTCCTTTATTTGTTGAAATCTAACATATCAGTAATATAGTACTTTATAATCAAGCCTGTGTTCTTTTATGAATTATATGATGTGTTAAACGAAGTAGATATAACCATAGTATAGGTTTAAATTGTTTAATTTGTTTCTAGTGAATGATGTAAATGGAAATAATTCGAAGAAAAACAATAATGTTACATTACTATGCAAAAATGATACAAATGACGTACCTATGTATGTTTTCTAGCTGCAGTGTTTATTACCTTATCAAGATTAGTTTAAGCCTGTTAGCCTAGTTTCTAATTGTTTACCAAGAGTATATTCAGTTGCATCCAGCATATTTTTACAAAATACAGCCACGGTGAAGGAAAACATCGTGAGGAAACCTACATACCTGAGAATTCTCCATAAGAATCTCGAGGGTATGTGAAGTCTGCCAACCCGCACTACGCCAGCGTGGTGGACTAAGGCCTAACCCCTCTCAGTAGTAGAGGAGGCCTGTGCTCAGCAGTGGGCAATATATAATACAGGGCTGATGATGATGATAAGCCACACCATAAACACTGTGTTTGATAAATACCATATTTTCTCCTTCAAAATTTCAGAGATTATTTTCTTAATCTAGTTTTTATTTATGTCATGTGCAAAGAATATATACCTTGTTTTTGTGGATCAAAGAGTTCTAATATTATATAGAGCGGATATTGGGAAAATTGTCATAGAAACACTTTAAGCCTGTTCCTCAGTAACTGAATCTACCGTGAAATAGCCAAACACTTGTATAAAATGCATTAGAACATACTATAACAAGATCGTAATGCGCGAATTGGCATATTTCCTTCCAAAATATTGTTTTCTTTACAAAATTTAAGCATCTGAGACGAAAGTGTCAGATAAGACAGCGACTTAGTAATAACTTTTGGATGGAAAATTTGGTTCTGATGTCCGGTCTGTAACTAACTATACTGTTGAATATCTTTGTTGTGGATACATTTCTTAGCATTTCAAACCAACCGATGTTAGCATTCAGG
Organism: Sphinx pinastri; assembly: GCA_947568825.1. Classification (NCBI taxonomy): domain Eukaryota; kingdom Metazoa; phylum Arthropoda; class Insecta; order Lepidoptera; family Sphingidae; genus Sphinx; species Sphinx pinastri. The sequence goes on from OX387617.1 coordinate 4,900,385, forward strand.
TCACCATGTTGACTAATCTGGATTCTAATCCCGTTCGTGTGGCGTCTACGGTATTTCCACACTTAAGTATAACTTTTAGCGCTTGTTGTTACAAAAGATTTTATCATCATGATTTTCAAATAGGGCTTTTAAATCTTTTTTATTAGTTTCGAATGTTGGACGATAATCGTTGAGGCTTGTGTTATTCCTTTGTTACAATTGTTTATGGACACTTGGTATCACATAAAAGCCGTTGTTCTCTGTAAATTTATGTTACCTAAGCTATTACTTGTCACGATGAAGCATCTAGTATTAATGTTGTAAAGAAAAGAATATTATCATAACTTTTCGTTTTACAATCTACAACATATTACATAATTCAGATCTTTATTTTCAAATCCTCCATCTTTGTCAGCAGAAAGCGCCACTCGATTAACTTATCAGCAAACACACTTGCTTGGCAACAAGGAAAAAAAGTCTTAAAATATCACCTCTTAAATTTAACATTAATAAAAGTACAAAATATTTCCTGCTTCGCCGCTATAATCATATCATTTAAAACCTTTCAAATTGTTTGAGATATATCAACTGTGCGCACTCGCACATTATAGTAATTAACACATTTATAATAGACAAAAACACTGTAATCAAATAAAAAAGAAAAAAATAGTCCGCCTATATAAACTTATTTAATATTATAACGCCTATATAACATTGGCGTAATGGATTTGGCATTTTTATTTCATAACATTTCTTCGACTCCTGGATTTTTACGAATACAGGTATTATTATTTTTTATGATTTAATAAGGTGTTCTCCATTATGATCATATTAAGATTTGGAGAAGTATCATTTTTTCATTAAGCCATAATATTACGCTTGTTACTTTCAATACAATTAAAACATATTAAAAAGACAATAACAACAAAAATAAACTTAAACTTTTTTATTTTGCACTTCTTTCGCGAAATTTACACCGAATTATTTTTAAATACTGTCAAAATATCTACATAAGAATTATAAATTTTGATTTTGATAAAAATGATAGTTAACCTTAGACTGAGTGAGTACTAGGTGAAAGAAATAATAATAATCTCAAAGTACCTATATTAAAATATATTCCGTTTGAGTTCCGATAAACTATATTCCGTGACTTAGTTACTGCCGAGTGACGTCATCGGAAGTATTTTTACAACTTAGACGCGGAAATGTTAACTTGCCTCGTAGTGCATAAAGAATTTCGTGTTTACTATGTATAATCTACTTCCACCTGATCTGTCACAAAGCCTGATCTTGTAGAATTAATCAAAATTGAAACTTATGTTGAAGTACTAAATTCTATTTGCGCTTTATTTTTTTTTGCGATTCTAGGTATAATACTTTTTATATGTTTTCCAAATACGATACCCAGGTCTGAATTCCTTGACGGTTGAGGTAGGCAGGCAGTCTGTCCTAAAACGAAACTAAAGCATAAGTATCGTGCTAGAAAAAGTGTTTTGTCATATTATTGTCGTGAAATAAGGTCATGAGAAAGAATTTTTAGCCAAACGTATCCCACAAATATTTATCGATCCTACGACCAGAATAAATTCTGAATTAACAAAGATTGCTATGTAGGTGTAATAAGCTATATAGCTTATCATAGCCGTGGCAGTGTGTAGTCGTGAAGTCGAATGATTGCCATCCCAGCAACATCACGACCCTTTGCGCAACCGTCGCTAAATGTTACCGATTGTATGTTCGGAGCATTCATTTTGTATCGCCAATAACTTTTGTATGAACCTGGAATAGTGTAATGTTAATTCTAGCAATTACAGACACTATTTTCAACAGCATAGAGATGAATTGTAAAATTTTAACAAATGCTATTATAGACACTAGTTGTTAAAAATCGATACAGAAATGCATAGCAAAGTGAAAACCATTTTGATGTAAGATTTTCTTGGATATACTTTTTAGATAATTTTATTGTAGGATTTTGGTATAAATATGCTAAATATACTCTCCCTTGTCCATAGTTCAAAGACCAATGGACATCAAGAACAGACCGCGCATTCCGATTCCTGACGAGGATCCCTACAGCATCGCGAGCTCCAACGCGAACGGGTCAGGATCCAGCGGCAGCTCTGGAGGGTATGGGCTTGGCAACGGGCACGGCAATGGGCATGGAGTGGTGGCCGCTACTAGAGAGCAGCTAATGATGCAAATGGGTCAGAGGAGAGGCGAGAAACCCCCCAATCTACCACCGAGGGAGAATGGATACGGACCTGCTGATATTCCCAAGGTTGGTACATTTTCGAATACATTTTTAAATCGATCGACGATCTTAATTATTTTGGAAATAGAATCGAAATTCATGCGCTTGAAGTACATGCGCTCTCTTATTGTTAAAAAATCATCTTTGTAAATACAAAAAGATATGTACTACTAGGCCAGCGTGGTGGAGTAATGCCTAAACCCTTTCAGTGGTAGAGGAGACCCGTGCTCAACCGTGGGCAGCAGATAATACAGAGCTGATTGCATTGCATTGTATTGCCTTGCATGTACTAAAAAGATATTTAAGCCTTTCTAAGAAAATATAGGCGACGAAAAATGTCTTAAAGAAACCGGAATAAATCCTGTCGGGCCGTCTATCACAGCGCCATAAGATTACATTTAAATTATCGTAAAAAATTGCTCCACCACAGCGAAAGTTATCTTGCTAACACAATTTGCAATTTTCACTTTGTAAATTACGTTGGCCATAGTAACCACATTATATAATGTATTACAATAAAACACAAGACCTCTTTCTTATTCTATCATAGATGGAAATGTGATGAACTTGTATGAGTGATCACACTCACATCTAATAGCAGGATCAAGACATTTTCTATGAACACGTGTATGCTAATATTGTAATATTGTATTAAAAAGTATTTAAGTAGGCGGTTTCGTTTAATATTTACAATGATTATAATTAAATATCACATCGTATGTAGTAGTGATGATTTGGGCACAAATTTTGGAGTGCAACCTAGATTAAGTACAAACCCTAGCTATAGTCATTATTATTAGATTTGATTTTATTCTGTTTGTGTCTTAAATAAATGAAAAAAAAATGAATTAGGTATACGTTTATCGCTGGAGCTTTAGTATCTAGTTTTTAATCATATATAGTGCTTCACACCGCATACACCCAAGTCCATTTAGTTTTCAGATGGATCAAACGATATGAATTAGCAGCAATAAGATATTTAAAAAAAAACTATAATTTGTGCTTAGTAAGCCCATCATTTACTTGGTGCTACATTTTTAGTCCCTTGGAGTACGGTCCAACATTTTTTGAATTTTATATCTATCACTCACTGGCATCAAATAATAAAAATGAGGAAAAGAAAATTAATACATCAATTAACACAAGTACCTAATAATCGTAAAACACCATCAATAACATTAATCACTCGATCGAATTGTAAGTTTTTATTGCATGCAAATTTGATAAAATTCGTCAGCTATAAATTTTATAGCATTCGATAAAACATTAATCACCGAAATGCACAAACGAAATTTAAGATAAAGATGTGAACTAAATCAAGAGGCTTGACTCATGTGTCAGGAAACCGAGCTGCCATCAGCCGCCTCTCCCCAAATAAAGGTCCAAATACATTAGCGATAAGGGTCAACTTATGCAAATTGGAAAGCTAATGCGGTTTTATATAGCAACTTTGATTGGTGAGCCCGTGAATTTTTATAATTAGAATTAAGAACTGAAGTAAATCTTGATTTTGGTTCATTCTTTATTGAAATCCATTTGCTGGTGGTTTATAAGATTAAATATGCCAACAGGAAAGAAGGGAAAAGAATCTGTTAAATACATAAAGAGCTTTATACCCGGATAGGATCTACATAAAAATATATAATAGATGCAAACGGCCTCCAAGTTCCGACATAATGAGTTAATCAACTTTTGCATACAAATCAAAGAAATCTATAATGCCGTAACATTCCTTTAACCATATTCTTATGGGCATAACATCCATTCATTATATATATTTTTGCTTTCTCTAACTTCAAAATAGGATGTTTACGTAAATATTAGCAAACGTGAGGAATTTGGGTGCGGCACGGCCTCCTCAAAATTTTATTTACACGTGTATTATGCTTTCTAAAATCATATGACATGGGTAGAAGTGCTAATTCAAGTTACATCACCATTTATATATTTTTGTGGACTAGGTATTTTATTTTTTGACTTCCAATGTATAAGATTTTGTTTATTTTCCAACTATCTGTACTGGACCAAACTATTAATTTTGCGTAACAAAATTGGCGAAACATTGTCAATAAACGGAGGCAAAGCTTCAATTTGTTGAATTCAGTAAAAACTGCTTGTCAGGCCTTGAAGGCCGACCGAGTAGTACAAAGGACCACCTATCTAAGATAGGAAGCCATATCTCCGATCTGATCTTGGGAATCGAAGATAAAATTGTAAACTCGCTCTCGATTTACCTAAACTCACGAGAGCGTATGTGACACTATACAAATGAACAATGTCTTTTGTGTGCCTTTTAGCCTTCACTTTTAAGTCTTACGACCTGGCAAACTGAATAAAATATCTAGTTTTGTCCACGTCTTTCGCATACTTATTGTCAACGGCGGCGTAATGCTGTCACATGAAAACGTATTGAACGCAATCCATTGATCAGATTACATATTGAGACTTTATTTACGCGTGTTTCTTCAAACAATGCGAAATGTAGTAGTCTGGTGGAATGTACAGTGGGTTTGTGTGTTAAGTACAAATATTTGCATCAAATAGAATTAAAGGTTACCGCGTTGTTTGTATTTGAAATGTTTTTATGACCTACTGACAATGAATTTCATTTTGATATTTTTATGGGACCGACTTATGGGTCACTTACCTTACGGATCTTAAGCTATAAAGAATAAGAAAACAACCCAACGACTTGAGAAAGAAATGGTTTCTTCATAACTCTGTCCTCTGTCTCTCTTCCTAACTCTTCATCCCACATGGTGGTCAGCACACTACTTAACTCCATCTATAGGATTTTAAGTCTTATAGTGCCTAGTAATTATAATAGGCAATGGTTACAGTGTTCGTCAAACCAAAAAACAATTGAACTTATACTGTTTAAAATTTGAAATAGTTTATTCCATAAATATTCCCGCTTATGAGACCCACCACTTTGTCAATATCGATAATGGAAGAAATTGGTTCAATAAAAACCACATAAAATTGCCATGTAAGGTGCAAATAGTAAACAGACCTCTAAAAATAATATTGCGATACTAAATTGTATTTCTATTAACCCACTTAAATCTGGAAATAATTCCGCTCTTCGTGTGGCTTTCATAATTTCTTTAACTTGATAAGGACCCTTTTCTATGTGGTTTATATCGGTGTTTGTTGTTTTTCTGATGCCGTCTTTGAGGTTCCACAAGGTAAAGATTGTCATGCACCCACGCTTTTATATTACTGCATAAGTTCTTTTTAGTTGGGAACTGCATGTTTTTACATGTTTCTACACCCTTAATCTTGTCTATGGATGCATTACGGTTTGGGTGTTCCGAGGGGATTTACAACTGTTTTATCTTTTTGTGTTACTTAATTTATATTGTTTATGGTTGCTCTTTCAGCTTGTATTTCTGTAAGTCTGTTATTATTGCCAGTGAATAGTGTGAAATAATTAGAAAAAAATATTAAATGTATTTTTTTTTAAATGATATCCCATGTATTTTACGACTCTTAATGCATGAATTTCGAAGTGTTTTACTAATTCATGATACAATTTAGTAGATGTCATGCAATAGTTTGCATGACATCAAATTCACATCTTCTACATCGATTATACCAACTTCAGATTCAAAATAAAGTCTTAATTTTTGTTTTCAGCCTGATTACGACGACATTGAAGCAAACGGCCGCGTGCCGGCGCAGTTCCCGCGTGGCAAATCCGACAAAGGCAAAGAGAAGAAATACGGTAAGTGAACAGTTCTTTACACAGAGCTAATTACGTGGGGTGAGTCCGATCATACATTATGGACTTCCATTAATGACCGCGACTTAACAATGCATAACAAAAAAGAGGTTACAAAGCCGCTTTGTGCTAAATATAAAGATCTCGGAGTCTGATTATAACACTGAGATTTCTTTCCTTCTTAATACACGTGACGATCGGCTTCAGTATTTGCATAATAAGCCACGATATAAATTACTTTTTTACCAAATAAAAACAAAAATATACTGTCTCAAGCAAACTATTTTAATTATTCATAGATAGTACATTAGTGAAATAACGGTCAGGTAATCTAAATTATCACGTATAAATCTGTAATATAGTATAATAGATTAATATAATAGACCTAATCAATTAATTCGTAAATAAAATGGTTCGTAAAACATATCTCAAAATAGAGAGCAGCCAGATTTGCATCTAACAAACTAAATGTAAATAAAGAAAAGGTTAAAACATTCACTTTCTTAACGAATTAATAAAGTCCAACTGGGACCTTTTTAATCGTCCCACTCGCCCTGACTCTAGAAAAAGTGCATTAATTACTGAATGCAAATAAATTCGCCTCGTCAGGATTGGTACCATGTGTTCTGTCTTGCTCAATAGGCCATAATAGTATTTAAAAGGCCGGTCACCACCAGGCGCCTACCTCAAGAATAGGTCCTCGGATTACTTTCCATGTTTGGATAAAGGCAAGCTCATAACTTCTCGGTAATGGACAAATAACACCTGAAATGCATCTGCATGTGTATTGCTTTTGTTGTTCTTTGGTCACATTAAGAGATTTTTACCATATTGGTGTTATTTATCTGCATTTCTTACAAGGTCTTTAGGTTTACGGATAATGAAGTGAACGCGATACAATTAATAAATTATTTGGGTTTTCATTGCTGCTGCAGTTACGGTTAGCGTTTAAGGAATAAGGACTTGTTCGATTCGCTTGCAGTTGAGTTTTTAATTGAATTTACGATCAAATTCTTATGTAAGATCTTTTTAGTCTTAAGTAAGATACTATTTACCCTTATAAATAATACTTTTCGAAGATTTTTTATTTTGAATGAATCTTTACTCAATTTAAAATAAAGAAATATTTTTGATACTTCACGTAAAACCATTTTTCCTAACAACTATGTTTCGCGCTGCTCATGACCGAATGCGTCGACACCGCAACGGATTTATAGCTACAACTGGCAATTTATACGGGGCGATTTTGCAAGTGTGAACATTATATCAAACGAATGACAGAACATCATTTATATTATGTTGTCCACGCGCCATAAGATTTACTATGCTAGGAATACTTATGTAATAAAATAGGGAGGGGCAAAATAACTTCCATTTCAGCGTAGCCGAGGATATTGCTTCTGCTTGAGGTGTTAGAATTTATAAATGATAAATGTTTCTTGAATCACATTATGTCATTTTTGGTATTTTTTTCTTTTAGGCGTTAACCACTACTTTTCTATATAAAGGTCATAAATAAGGAAGAAATAAATCACGTTTCTTAATTTAAATTTAAAGTTCAACGACAGTTAATTTAAAAAAATAAAATTATAACATCATAATTTAACTCCACAATAAATTCTAAATCGCGGTACGAACACGGATTTACAAAAATCACGTGCATGCTAAAATTTACAATACCGCGAAGGCAAACAAACGAATACATCGCGAACTCAGCCATACATCACAGATTACACGCGACACTTGCTCAAACACAAGTGCCACGATAAGAGCATATTTTATTTCGAAATATTTAATATTCTCTCACATTCTCGACTTTTTGAAATACGAGACAATAAGGTATTTTATGTAAACTAAAGTGTCATCTTTCTATCGTTTATCTCAATTCTCGACTTTGAATAAGAATAGGATGTTTAATCCGAAGCTATTTTGAGGTGTTATTATCGTGAATTATGAAAAAAAAATATGAAAATCATTTTACGAACTTCTCTAAATTTAAAAACATTTCAAAATAAACAAATAAATTTTACAAAAGTTTGTGAGGTCTCATTTGCATCGCAGTTTGCCTCACTTTATACTCTCGAGGTCATGAATTTTTCCACCCGATCGACACTTTGAACAAACTAAGCTAGTATCTAATAATAATTATGCAAAGGTAATACAATATTCTTGTTTAAGATGTTACATCGCTTGAGAGACTTATTTAATCGAATGTGACGTTTCTAGTTCTCGTTTGAAAATTTCAAGCACCATTGATCGTAGCAATCTAATGAGTGATTATAATTTGAATTCTTTCTGCTTGATGGCCTGCAATGGAGTTTTGGGTGGTTAGGATTTATAAATAAATAATATTGTGACTTTAAATACATTAGGAAGCCAAAAATATTTTATGACCACTTGAAGGTTCATCAACCTGTTCCTTGTATTATAATTGATGGACTCATTTTACTGCAACAAATTCTAAACATTACACAAAGCATACTAGGTATAATGCCATTTCGAAGGTATATTAGTGGTCGATCTCTCACGTTCCGTTAGGCGCCAGATGCTAGCCTAGCTCCAAACAATGCCCGACATGTTGCAACAACCGTCTTGGCATTTGTGTATCCTTGATATTTGGATTAGCGGTATTTGGAACAAGAGGGCGTAGGACGCGGGACATGGTGCCTAGTCTAGCCTATTTCATATCGGAACATGGGCAAGCAGTGTCACATCTAGAACTGTTGGACCTGCGAGACAAGTGTCACAAAACCTTACATATACGCCTACAGCAATAACTACACAACGAAACGACTAGTAACAAATAAATTCATCCTGTTTTTGTCAAGAATAATATTATTATGAGCAACGGGACAGCATGGTGTTACTAGCCTCTTGTAGATCTTGCTCCGTGGAGGGCAGACAAGTGACCACTAAAGATGTTTTTAGTTCGACCTGTTAGTTGTACGGCGGTGTTCTCTCTAAGCGTTAGTATACTTGTATGGTGCCTTGTCGTGTGATGTTTACATTACGGAGTTTAAGTTAATGTTTCTAAGGGAATAACATGTTTGTTTAGATCAATTACGTGACTCTGCGACATGAATATTCGCAGTTAAATTGCTAGCAAAAATATATTCGTCATGTTTAAATATTCTGGTTCTAGAATGTTAGGGAAAGATATATTTTTAAATTAATTTACTGACAATAATGCTTTTTTTCCTATTTCAGATGACCCCTACTACTGCGGTCTCCGCGCACGTGTCCCGAACTTCGTGAAGGCGAACGGGCAAAAAGTTTTGCCGCCGATGCCCGAGCGCATAACTCTGAAAGAAGCGCCGGTGCCCAGCAAGCGTTACAGCGTGGCTCATCCGCACCCCGGCCCATTCCCGCAACACATGCCAGCGTTTGCCCACGCCCCGATGCCGGCGGCGGCGTTGTGGCACGCGCGCTCTTACGAGAGCGGAATCGGTGCGTACGACAGACTCCCTAGAAAAGAGAAGCTCATGTATCAATTCTATCCGAACAGGGAGCCCAGGCTGCGCCCGCTCGTCATCCAGCAGCCCCGCTAAAGTACATATACAGACTAACCCCGCACTTTAATTCCACTGCCTCGCAGCGGACTCTTCGCTCCAACCTTGGTATTTAAAACTTTCTGTTATTTTAGACAGCTTCGCTTGGTAGCACAGCGCCTTAAGCTTCTTTTCCTTTCACACTTCTGTGCTTAAAACTCACATTATCATCGTCAGTTTCTTGTTCATGACCATATTATCTATCTGGTTCTTTTTGTGTTGCATTGCAAGCTTTGCAATCATCCTTAGAATAGGCGATTTTAATTGGTTTTTTAATACCTTTGTTTTATTATAATATTGTATGCAGTTTGAATTCCCATTTGATAAAACTTTTCTTGAACTTTTTATTATTTTTTAAAGAATTAGAGTTGAAGAGATATGTGAAACGTTCCATATTATCTGCACCATTATTTGGTATTCCTCTAGAAGCTTTATGTGTATATGTACAACAATGCAAATAGAATCCTAGGCATCTATATGCGGGCGGTTACAATTAACAATTAATATTAGATTACTAACGTATCCAAATATACATGAGTGTATGATCTATGAACAATTTGATAGATCCTGATACCTACACCACAATAAAAGTTATTTCCATGTTTGCAAAGTGCGTTCCAAAGTATGCTGGCCTAAAGACAACAATTTATCTGCTTTCCCCAAGAATCAAATTTGAACTCATTTTGGTTCGTGAGAGTAAACTAACGCAATGTTTACAATAACATCATTTAATGAGGCTGCTGTTTCAGACGGAGATCACTATGACCCATACGCGTTATACGGCCGCCTCCCTGTGCCTGGGCGGGCTTTCCCACCACCACCAGCACCACACGCACGCCACATGTTCATCGGCGAATGGGATTAAAGTGCAACACCACAAACACGGCAATAATACCCGGTATTAGACTCGATTTAAGAATATTGTCACATCGATGTTAGGAAATATTAATGAAACAATGTTGTAAAAAATATGTAAATGATTAATGACCAAAGACTGATGTCTTTATTGAAGCGAATTGTAGGAAATCATATCGATGTGACGATATTGAATTTAAAATTGGTGTAAATATTCGTAATGTTTTAAGTTATGGCGAATTTAAAATGAAAACTGATTGTATTGAAGATTTAAAAGCAATGAAAATAGTTAGCGACACTAAAACTGGTTAATTTAAGGAGCTAATAGAATAAGATCAGTGGATTGATACGTGAGAGATGAATTTTTAAGACGACAAACATAAACGCAGAATTTGTGTCTTCAATGAATAAGTAGTTAAGGCATATTTAAGTGACATTGTAAACGTAGATAAGCCTGAATACCTTAAGTTAACTATCACTGCCAATTAATTTAAAAGATATTCGCGTGTTCAGTATCTTCTGTGCGTTTGATCTTTTTATTTGTATGCTTATATCAATCCTAGTCAAAACAGGGTTGGGATATTAATGAGAGACATGTTTTCTTAATGTCATGTTCATTATTAGCATTTGTAAACAGGCGGAAGACCACCTGGTCCACCAATTGATGCAATATTTGAATATTCTTGATGTCTCATATTACTATTACTGTTACATAAGTCTGTATATTATCGTTGTGGTATATATTCTATGTTAATTAATCGTAGTGTAAGAATTTATGATATTGTAACCTTATGAAGTAATATTCTATTGTAAATAAATCTTTCTTGTTTTTGGTAGACGATATTTTAACATTTTATACAATCCTATTAAACATTTTCTCTCCAATACTCATTTACTTTTTTATTGATTTAGTTACGTTTAAATTAAGTTGACAATGTTGAAAGTAATTTATTGTCACAACTTAATTCTTTAGGTGTATTCCATGTATATTTCAATGAAACTTGTGTACACTTTAGTCGTAATAATGTGTGTATTCGTTATTTAAGTTTTAGAATTAAATAAAACATTCCTTAAAAGAACTATGCTGGTTAAAAGAATAGTTCTTTTTAGCGGATTATATTTTTATGCTTTTATAATATACTGAAATGTAGCTCTTCAGAATTTTATAGTATCGGAGGTGCTACACAGGTTACCATTTTGTATCTTATGCATTATTATAGATAATTATATAGATACTGAAGCGTTCATAGCTGGAATATAACGAAATATTTATAGAAAGTAATTGATAAAGATTGTTAGAAAAGCATCAAATATATTGAACATTAAATTATGATGAGACTTCAATTTGGAGTAATATGAATCGAATAGATGACTTTGACAAATTTAAAGCATTTTCCACTTAACAAGAAACAATTATTGTATTTAATATGTAAAATTATATCGAATAAGGTATGTAATCATATTTTTATAACGAATTTTAAACATCAACATCCGACATTATTGTGTAACATAGGGTGTTGGTTAACAAGTAACCTATTATAAGGAAGAACATGTATGAGTAAATATACATAATATTTTTCAATATTCGTTTTGTTTCATTTATGAAATATAATTTCCTGAGTAACACATTAGAATGAATAAAATTTAGAAACACTAGAAGATATAAGTGGGTAGCATTTAATCTATTAGTACTTATAATATTACTAATTCATCTTCAGAACTATTTGTACATTTGGTCAATATACCCATACATCAAATTGATGAATATTTTTTATATCACAATAAATTTATTCTGGCTTTATAATATAATCACCAGCTCCAATCCATTTCTTAACTAAGTATTTTATATAATCTCTTGCTCCTTTCAATTCTTCAGGATCGCCAGGTCTGTTAGAAAACAAATCTCTGCAATGCGATGCTTGAGGTATCACTTTTGCCGGAGCATCGTAAGACACGTCTTCCAATACACCTAGTTTATGGTAGGGGTCTAAATCACCATTCACAAACACTACATTAACAACATTCGGTTTGGGACCTCCAAATAATTCGTTAGTATTTTTGACTCCTTCCTCAATCCTTTGTTCATTAAACGCAGAACCATAAAGGCTGCTACACATTTTGTAAAAGAAATCCATTCGAATATTTTTCGAAAATGGTTGCTTATCCGAGGAACTGGTCGGAAAATAACTAAATTCTGTACATGTTTGATATGTCCAGGATACTAGCCAGTCAATTTCTTTCATGCTTCTTATCATCTCGTCAAAATCATAATCAAAACAATCGTTTTTTGCATTCCACAACACTTCATCTTTAGAAGAATTGATTGCTGATGTGCTAAATAAAACTTCACAGTGGTTTTTAATTGATTTAGGATTCCCATATTGTGCCGTGTACATAAATTCAGAACTTTTATCTAGGAAGAATATTTGTTTATTTTCGTCTTTGTTCATATCGGTTTTGTGGCAGATGTTTTCTTCTGCCTTCAGTTTTTCAATGCCTTCGGGAGATTTAAACAACTCATCATACCTTTTAAATATTTCTGCAATTTTATTAAGGCAATTTGGTGTACCATGTTGTTCAAAATCTTCGCTAACGGTCTCTAAGTATTCGTAAAAATCTTTCTTTGCCACAACAGGAGCACTACTAGCAATGGCAGCGTCTATTAATTGAGGATAAAGCAAGTTCATCCAAGCTGCTAAATTGCCTGCGTATGATCCTCCCACGACGACGACTTTCGATGATTTAAACTGAGGTAACAGTTTTATTTGCTCTAGCAAATTTGCGACATCAGCAAGTGCTTGCTTCGAACTCAAGTATTGTAGGTTCTCTGTACTCAAATCATCAAAGGGTATGCTCTTACCATAATATCTATGTTCGGAGAGGTACATGGCACCCTTAGTTTCTTTAGCCAATTCGTACATTATTCCAGTTTGTAAAAATGCTTGAGTAGCTTCATCTTCGCCATTTATAAACAAGTATATGGGACCGCCTGGTCGCCATTTATCAAGTCTCTCAAAATACCTCATATTCCATATTCTGGCGTCTGTTTCATTAAAATGATCTAATGGTTGTTGAATCCATTTCGTTTCAATCGTCGATTTATCAAAGTTCGCTATCATGGAGTTCACTTCTCTTAATAAGTATCTATATCCATTGCCAAGGCTAAACGGTGCCAAACTATCAGCAAAATGCAGATAGAATATAAAAAATGTACTTAAAGAAGCAAAATACATTATGAAATACCGAGGCTGAATGTCATGAGAAACGATAGGACCGCTATTTATGCTGTTAGTTATTTGGAACATTGGTGATAATATGCATTATTTGGCTCAGATGCGGGTATTAAAAGACGTTCATGTAAATTTCTTTACTAGAATAATTTGATGTCTGTTTGTAAGTCATCCATGATTAACAGTATATTATCGACTTAGAGCATTTAAATTATCGATCATAATATAATGAGAGAATTTCGAAAGCAGTAATATTTGGTAAGAAATGTACCTAATAGTTTTACAAGTATTTCGACAACTTATAATAGTTTTGTTTACCTATTACAATAGTTGATACCGTATGATAAGTGCTTTACTTGGAGCGTTTAACAACTTTTGATAACTGCATAATTAGGGTGGTACTTTCATAGCATTATTTTTTTCTTTATTTGAATTCGCTCTCATTATTAGATTCATACAAATTGGTGGTGTATTGGTATATACAGGGTCATTTTGAGATTGCTTTACTAAGTGAAACCACATACATATATCCTTGAAAATAACACTTTCCATTAAGTTATTTTAACCATAGATGTAAAATAAAAAAGTGTAAGTTTCGAACAAAATTAATATCAATAAAAAGTAACTTTAAGTTTACACGCCCTAATGCCACTTCTACTACTCTGAGGATTTGTCGCAGCGGCAACATTACACTTTCAGTCAGAAAAACACTCACGCACACGCCATATTCGCACTGAACCTAGGACCTCAGCGCGCAAATCGTACTCGTAACGCGTACGCAATACAACTACGCCACCGAGGCAGTCCATCACCAATCAATATAAAGCTACACTATCAGCGAGTAACATAGGCTACTTTTTATCCCGCGAAAATATAAAGCGAGACTTTTATCCCGGCAAAACTCATTCACGCGGGTGGAGACGCGAGCAAAAGTCTAGTCACTTATGTGGCGAGACCAGATTCCTAGCGGTTATCTGATTTGCTCCATCGAAATTTACGAATCTACATTTACATCTACTTAATTACATCTTGATATCTTCTAACAAACTGCTAGTAATAAATAATTTGGAAAGGATCTTATGTATCTAGGTGAGTGGATATTTTGTCGGCTAGAATTTGGCTTAGTAAGTAGGTACTCGCGCATCGGTTATTTCTGCAGTCAAGCGATATTGTGCAGAAATAGTTTACTGGTGGTAGGTCTCTCATATGTAAGAGTCCGTCTGGGTGGGTGCCACCGCAATGTCTATTTCAACCGCCAAGCAGCAGTGTGCATGCATTGTTGTGTTTCGGTTTGAAGGACATTGTGGCCAGTGTAACTACTGGACATAATGAGACTTAACATCTTATGTCTCAGGATGACGAGCGCAGTGGAATGCCACACAGTACTTTGTAACTCAAGGTGCTGGATGGTGTTGCTACTGTTTATGGGTGGTCGTATCGCTTACCATTAGGCGAACGGCATGCTCGTCTCGTCATAAAAAAATTTAATCTTAATAGCCTATCGATGGGTGCGAATATTACAGAGAGATTTTACAGATATGAGTCATTCATACTAACTATAGTTCAGATAACTAGTAAGGAGGATTCGTCACAAATGGTCATCACTAGAACTTTTGTTTTAGTGTTCGTCCAAAGAATGTGTAGTCACGCTAAATTTGATAGATGTATGCGTGTTATGAGTTGGTGTTGCGGGGAATGTCACAGTGTGCGTTCGTCTGCACTATATTCAGCCTTGCATGTGTGGATTTTTTTGTTAAATGTGTGCTATCCGCGTTGACCTCGCCCCCGTCAGGATTGACAGAAAAAAATGTTTGCACATTATTGCCATAAAGTCTTCATTGGTTAAATACTCAAAGTCGTGCATAGATTTAAGTCAACGCAGACAAAGTCGCGGATACAGCTAGTAAGCAATAATAGACAACCTCATTTCTTTTGAAAACCGTATTGACATTCACCTGCCACCAATGAGCATGAAGTCGGACAACAATCACGGTTACCATAGCAACCAGTAGACAACAAACCAACTGCGCTTGTTCTAGCACCATTTTTTTATCACTTGACCCACATTAGAGGTGAAAAATAATTAGTTTTAACTGCTATTATGGATTATTCCGAGGGTAGTGGGGACCGTAGTGGGGGCAGGCGGCCAGACGCCCCTCGGCCGGTGTCCAGAAGGGGATATCGCGAGTACACAAGTAGTGATTCAGCTGTGTCTAGGTAAGTGATGAATATGATTTAGATCAAAATACGGCGAAAAATAGAAAACTAAGGTGTTTATCCTTGAAAAAGATCACAAAATAGATAAGCAAACTAGAACATTGATATAAAAATAAACCCTCCCTTCAAAACTGCTACGTAGATATCCTACGAAACTATGTTCGAATAAAGTCAAATAAATGTCGAAATCTAGTGCGCCTGTTCTTTCCAGCTATTGGCTAAGTATTTTATTAATAACACCCAATTGTGTATCCTGTGCTAATATCATCGTTCGTAAAGTTCGTATACCACGTATCATCGGCTCTATTCAACATACATTATAATATTATTATCAAGGTTACTAGCAGCATAACTATTTTATCAAGTTTAGTTTATTTTTATTTTAACCTTAATAGACATAGCATGTTTAATGAACAGAAGCGGCAGCATGAGACCAGCGTCGGCGTACCGGGGCAACACCGCCTCGCGTCTGTCTACATCAGGCTTCGGGCCGGCTCCGCCAACCGCTAGTAGACAGCCCACAGCCATGACTGGATTCTCAATGGTACGTTTCACAACCAACCCCTATTCACTGTGTTTTCTTGATAAGCAATGTGTTATGTGGGATACGCATATTGTGTTGTTATCGGTTAGTGCATTGTACTGTTCTGTTTTATTTTAGCCTCGCGTCTGCATGATTGCTCTTTCTCTGAAAGTCTTCTGTGTACTCTGAGATAAAAAAAATAGGACGTGCCCAACGATATTTAAAGAAAAAGGTGTAGATGCGTTATAAACAGTCTCCAAATGGCACACGAAAATTGAGCTTAATAGCACAATCGGCTTTAATATCGTGACAGAATCTGTTGAAGTTAGACGTCTAAAGAATGTTCGATAAAATTTTCTATATGATAATAATGAGAATTATGATATTCCGTAATACTTTTACGTGTCATATTATTATAGTTTGTTATTGCAATATTAAATTTAACTGTGTGTGGTATAATGTGCCGTTTTTGAAAGCCGAATACAGTAGGTACCTATAGGTGTCGTACATACACATTATTATTAAAATATCATTGGTTTAACCATGCCTTTATAGCGTTTTATTCGTGATTGGTTAGTAAATCACTCTTAAAGTTGACTAACAAGTTATGTAAAACTCTTGAATATTTTTTCTTATTCTGTGTCAAGATCGATCGTCCAATAACTCAACAAGGGATATCGGGACTTCGCACAAGCACCGCCCGAGGATTTCGTACAAGGCACCTCCAAGACAAACGATACTGGGAGGAGGTGATGCAAGTGAAAGTACGAGAGATGAAAGCGGAAATCGCTAGGTTAAGCGAGAAGGCTGATGCGGGCGAGAGGGAACGTTCGGCGAAGAAACATTACGAGAAGAGAGTTAGAGAACTTGCGCAAGAGTTAACTGGTAGGCTAATATACGACTTATAGGGAACATGCACGTCGTAAGCTCTGCCATCTGGTGGCGCAATATTTAATACAATACAAACAAATCTGTAATTAAGGGAACATAACCTAATTTTGCTTCAATAACATCAAAAGAATTAGCTCCCATCTAAAAAAAAGCATATTCTGGCCACGCTGGGTATCAACAATATTCGGCCGGAACCCATATTTTACAATTTTTGTCATATTAAGAGAATATATAGGTAAATAAATTAGATATTGTTCTAAAAAGTATCTTTTTTTATCTACATGTGGCCCTTGTGTCGATTTTGTGCTGCCACCTATAGTTCGTGCACGTTCCCTATTGTAGTAAAAATCTGGTCTGCTGAGACAATGTCTGGAGGTTTAATACCCAAGTCACACACCTCTAACTTGTCGAAGTTACGTGTGTTTTGTTTATCAATTATCGTTCGTTTTAACGGTGAAGGAAAACATCATGAGGAAACCTACATACCTAAGAATTCTCCATAAGAATCTCGAAGGTAGGTATCTGAAGTCTGCCAACCCACACTAGGCCAGCGTGGTGGACTAAGACCTAACCTCTCTCAGTAGTAGAGGAGGTCCATGCTCAGCAGTGGGCAATACCTATATAATACAGGGCTGATTGCATTGCATTGTAGTAAATATGCTAAATATTCCATTCAAGGATGTGTAAATCAATCTCGTGCGCATGATTTACTAGAATAGATCGCTATGGCGTGTTTAGTATTTCCATATCTAGGCGAAGGTAAGTGGATAGTGGTTATACTCTGTTACTAAACTTAGCAGGTTATCAAACCCGCAGACGTCTCTGACGTTGCACTTTAATTCAAAGGGACAAATAGTTTATAGGATTGGCTTATAATCGAAATTATCTGAAACCAACTAGATACTGAACCCGTAATAAGTGTTAACAATGTTAACTTGAATATGATACCATTGTATTTCAAGAGATTTATAAATGAAGTTGCTTTTAAATTCAGATTTACAAGGACGCCTAGCCGATTACAATACAGCCATTAGAATTGCTAATGGAGAAGCAACGCACCAGTCGGTAGAAGAGCAAACAAAGGAACTGGAATTATCCAATCAGAAGATGCAGGAAGAGGTAGAACAAGTGTTTATAGAGAAACAGAGGAAGGAGAATCAATTAAGACAGCTAAGAGAGCAAATGGAAAAAGTAAGCTATGCAAATTACAAACAAACTTGCTTAAAGAGTAACCGCATTCTTTTATTGCTGTATTATTTTTTATGTACTCATCATTTTTAATAATTTGCACTACTGATTTATAAATAACTTCTGAGATGTAGAAAATACAGAAAAGAATGTGTATTCAGTAATGTGAGTTTTCTTTGTTTTTTATTGCATTGAATGACGAAACGAGCATGCCGTTCGCCTGATGGTAAGCGATACGACCACTCATAAACAGTAGCAACACCATCCAAATTCCAACACCTTGAGTTACAAAGTACTGTGTGGCATTCCACTGCACTCGTCATCGTGAGACATAATTTGTTATGTCTCATTATGTCCAGTAGTTACACTGGCTACAATGCCCTTCAAACCGAAACACAACAGTGCATGCACACTGCTGCTTGGCGGTAGAAATAGACATTGCGGTGGTATCCACCCAGATATACTCTTACGTATGAGAGACCTACCACCAGTAAAAAAGTAGACAAATGCTACAATATTATAAATATGTACTGTTAAAATCTAGGAACAATCAACAATATCTAAACTTATGGTCGAGATGACACCCGAGCAGAAGGCGCAGTATGGCGAGTTGGAAGCAACTGCAGCGTCATTGAGGGAGGAGGTGGAACAGACAAGAACACAAATAGACCATTTGAATAGAGAAAAAGAAGTTATGAGTAGAGAAATATCAGGATCGCAGGTAAATCACATATAAGTTTTGTCGAAGTAATCAAGATAAGAATAATTAAAGTAGAATTTTAAAATCAATATTTGTATATTTTTAGTTTTATCTTCAAGCAGCGTAAACATGTATACAGACTTGACTGTAGACATATTTGTTTAAAAATATATTACGGACGTTACAGATTAAGATACAACTCCTAGAGCTCCATCGAAGATTAGCTGCTGCCGAAGAAAAACGAGATAACATGAAAAACGAAATGAATAACCGTTTAGATCCACAGGAAGAAAGAGAAAAATTGTTACTACAGGTTTCTATTAGTGTTTATCATTTTATCAAATTAATGGATAAAATGAATAATGAATATATTAATTATTAATCCAAAAAGTCTCGAGACATATTAAGTTTGTTCATAGGTTCGGGAAGACAACGCTGCGATCGCTTCACTAGATAGCAACGCCGCTAACGTAAAGGAGCAAATAAAGAAAGTGCAGGAATTAATCGAGCAAGCTGAACAGGTACATAAAACGTGTTGATAAATTCCAATTATATAATTTATTTAATATTTCTTGGCAATTTAAATGGAAGTTGTATGGTTCATTGAGTTGTTAAAAATATTTTTGATTCAAGGACTTGGAAGAAGGTAATTCAGAACGCCATCAAAAATATCGCGAATTGAAGAAGAGGGAAGAAACAATGGACAGTTTCATGACTACATACGAAGACAATCTTAAGAAAGAACAGGACAAAATTGAACAACTCGAAAAAGACATCGTTTTTGCTCTGGAGCATAGTAGCTCAAACATAGATTTGGATCTCAGGGAAATCGATAATTTGAAACAAAAAGAGGGCTACACTTCACACTACGATGAAAATAAGAAATCCGTAGATGCTTTGATGAAGGATTATGAAAGATTCCAAGCAAATTTGAAGAAGGTAATATGAAAATGAAAAGTAGTAAAATTGTGGTATCTTAACACCGCCACTATATGTAGATTTATTTGTTGGTCAGGCTGAAGGGACCCGTGAACGACTGGCAACAGAATTACAAACATTACCGGAGAAGACACAAGTCATGAAAGAAGAGTTGGTTATTTTAAGTGACCTGGAAAAGCTAAGGGAGGAAGGTAGATTTAAATTATTGGCAATACTAATAACCATTGAAATAGAACTATTTTGCGGATTTTATCGCGGTTTTGTTAAGGGGCGGTCCGCCCCGTGACCAAGGAGTGCTGCAAAGCCTTCCAAACGTCGGGAGAAAATATGAATTAAAAAACCGCGATAAAATCCGCAAAATAGTTTTATTTCAATGTCTAACATTCGCGCAAATATAAGAAGTCATTGCTAATAACCATCACATCTAAGTATAATTAAATACTTTTGGTGCTACTTTAACGCTAATATTATTCTCTTCTAATAGTTTCAAAAATGTTAACTATGTATTTTTTATACTTATTTATTTATTGAATTCAATTCAATTTAAAAGACGAGAAGTTAAATTAGCGGCAATGAATAACAATTCACAAAAAGTAGACTTTTGAAGGCATAATCCTATACTATTTTCGCTTATTTTAATAGTTTTCTCACATGACAATCAAGAAGACGAACAGTACGTAATTATAATTATCATTGGCAGGGGAAGAACAGAAGAAAGCTTTAGAGATAGAGTTACAACAACTCAAAGAGAAAATAACGCCCACCGAGCATGCGGTCGTAGAAGCAGCAAATAAGCTGAAGAAACTACAGGTAATTTGTGATGAAATAGTCTGCTCTGAGAGGTATGCTTTTACGACTCTGCAGGACGCATCAAAGAAAATATTGAATTAATGCCTAGTAACTAACTAAAACTAGGCTCTAGTTATCTGTCAATCGAAGCTCGATTTTTTTTCGTCGTTACAAGTGCCATTGTTCACTTTTCTGGTATCAAAGTAGCCTATATGTTAACATAGGATAAGCTCTATCGGCGTACCAAATTTCATCCAAATCCATTCAGCGTTTTTGCGTCCAATTCTATCAAACCATCATTCTAGCAAACATCATCACAACCTTTTGCATTTTTATTAATAAGATTTTATTGAATTTCTCTATTCTCAGGAAAGTCTAGAAGGCAACGAGATGTATGCTAAACTGAACAGTCTAGAAGAGCAATTGGCTCAGCTAGAGTCGAGAAAAACCATACTGGAAGAAGACATCGCGTCGATTACTTTGAAGGCTGATTACGAACCTCTGAAAAAACAGGCGATGGAAGAGTTGGCAACACTGAACAAGAAGATTATTGAAGATCTGAATAGTGCTAAGTCTTATTGATAATTACAATGAATTTATTGAATTACAAATTAAAATCTTAGAAACTCGTTTCATTTTGTTGTACCAGAAAACTTTATTTGTACGAATTTAGTTTGTCTAAGTCTTTGGGTGAGGCCTATGTTCAGCAGTGGACTTTTAAAGGCTGAAGAAGAAGTCTATGAAGACTTGACTATGCCCAATTCAGAGAAGACCTATGCTATCTTTTGTACCTACTTATTTAGAGATCATTGGGGACGTGGGTAGATATTTATTAACAATTAGTTATCTTTCTTGATCATAGTATAGTTGGATTTTATATCGATAAAATATAATATACTCTCTTCTAAATAGCTAATTGAATACCTACTAAAATATAACACTCTTAAGGCCGATTTCACCAGCGACGAGGCTGTATGGTCAAATGGCTGAAAAAATTACTAGTAATGACCGTATCAGATTTATTTGTTAGCTTTACAAGTCAGATAGTTATCAGGAACCGGTAAAATCGGCTCTAATATTCCTGTCTATGTGAATTAATATTTCATTCTATTAGCAAAGAAATGCTCTGTATTCCTTGGACAGCATTTCGAACTAACATCTCCATATTGCGCGAACTCAAAATCTCCTCGCGTCTGTCATCAGAGTGTCTACGCACAATATTAAAATATTTCGGTCACATTGCAAGAAAAGACGGTGACAACCTCGTGAAAATCATCGTGACCGGCAAAATAGATGAGAGAAGGCCACGTGGACGCAGACCAATACGTTGGTCTGACCAGATCCGCACCGCTCTTGACTCTACAGTTCACAGCGCTCTTCGCACCGCATGTGACAGAAACGAATGGAGAAAGCTCGTTCGAGAGAAAGTGATACAGAAGGGGTCGCGACCCTCAGTACCGAGGAACACGACACAAGAAGAAGAAAAGAAAAACAATAAGTACAGTTATTACTCATTTATTTACATTACAATTTTAATATCACAGTTGCAACACTAATCGGTATTAAGTAGGTACTAACATATTACATACAGCACACATACAGTAGCTAATGCAGTAAAAAAACGATATGTTTTTTAGCTCCAACTAAGGTGTCTTAAAAAATCCCATCTATAATTTTTCATATATATAAATCCAACTATGACAAATAATATTGTGGCGACTGATGTACGTACGAATATTAATATTAAATCATATAATATTACTTTAATTTTTAAAAACCACAATTTGTGAAAATAATTTCATACTTTCTTAAATATATCCAATATCAAAAGGCTATTTATTTATTTACGCATATTTTTTATTATTTTTATTAAAAAAATACTTAATTTAAAATCTAACACAAAAAACAAGATTGAACTCCGGTAAAAATTTCAACAAGCCTTTGAAATCTGATGGAAGGGCTAAATGTCAAAAAACGAAAAAGAGACAACAATATCTCGTTGACGTCATCACGCATTACGATTAGGAGTGAGGCGTATTTATCGTAACAGTTATTTATAACAGGTATAAACAAATAGCAATCAATAACTGTTTCGAACAAATTGAAAAAAGCAGTTCCAGTTCCACAGCTCACAAAGTGACCAAAACTTTCGGTCCAAAAGTTCCTTTACACAAAATAACAAGCTTCGCTTTATTCTTGCCTATGACATTTTCATTAATAAGAAAGAGATAACATCTGTTACTAGTGACAATCTGTTATAGTCAGTTCCATATGTTCCAGTTTGTTATGATAACAAAACGTTCTATACCCTTTGTCACAAGCTTTTCTCTAGTCTTACTTGCGACATTCCTCTTAGTAAGAAAGAGATAAGTGACAGCCAGTTATGCTCAGCATCGATTATAGGCGGGTTGGACCGCAACAGTGTGGCGAGCATTTTTGCGTAGTTGTCAGTGTTTCCACTTTGAGGGATTTATCCATTTTTTAAGAGGGAAATGGATTAATTTTGTAAGGGATTTTTGCCATAGTAAGGGATTTAGGGAAATTTGGGGTAAAATCAAGCTCAAGGTTAAATTTTTTTTTACTAATATACACCACTCTATTTATATGTTTTGAAGGAAATTCAATCGCTTTGTTGTAAATGTTATCTAATAAATCAAACTGATCATGTTATTTTTTCTATT
The DNA here is from genome assembly GCA_947568825.1 of Sphinx pinastri. Classification (NCBI taxonomy): domain Eukaryota; kingdom Metazoa; phylum Arthropoda; class Insecta; order Lepidoptera; family Sphingidae; genus Sphinx; species Sphinx pinastri. Next base: position 4,923,906 of record OX387617.1, read on the forward strand.
GCCAGTTGCAAGGATCGTTTTTAGACGATATAAAAGTTGATCCAGGTTAAGTGACCCTATAGAACAAGTTTTATTCGTACTTAAGTACCTATTTTCCGTTATTAAATTCGTGAAACGCCATTTTTATAATAATGTTCGCTCATATAGTTTTTTTTTTAATCTGAGGAATTTCAGGATATCTCTACTAATATCTAGGGTAAACTCCAAATGACAAGGTGAAACTACTGGTGCTGCGTTCATTTTGTTTAATTTTCGAGTTGAGCTGCGACCGCGGCTCGGCAGACGGATTTTGATTTACAGTTTTGAAGCTTCTGTCTAGTCTGATATGCGATATTCCTATGAGTAAGAAAGAGATAACCAGTTTCCAATAATAACCTGTTAACTACTTTTTTGGTACAATCACAACACAAACGGTAACAAGTTCTAATAGTCACTATATAGTAATAAGTAACAACTTGTTATTTTGTAACAGGATTTTGGAACTGCTATTTCAATGTAACTGGAACAGATGTAACAAGTATCTAATTTTGCCTGTTATGACTCACGCCTAATTACGATACGCGAAAGAAAGAGTTAGCGCGCTATTCCCATTACACACACATTGCAATATATGAAATATGAATTGCTGCCCCATTTCTTACCTAATTTATTGCTTCAAGAAAGTGCTTCTTTTTCGTATCATTTCATTTTATGTAATAATTGTCAAAATCGAACATGGTGTTCATATTGGTATATTTTGTTCCTATCTCTCATACAACATACGACATAGGATAGAAAGTAACAAAACATTATAAAACCACAAATATGCGTTTTCACTTAATTTCTCTTGACTTAATACCAAAGATAGTTAAAATTGTACCAATGTGTAGTGCTGGTCGCTAGGAGCCATTTTAAAAAGGAAAATAAGTTGAAACCAATATTTAAATTTTAAATAACCTTTCTAAACCAATGACTAAGACAATGAATCTGACTTTTACGAAGAAACACAATATAGTGATTAGTAAATCACACATTAACAACATCTATCTAGAAGATAAATTAGTCGATTTCAATCATTAATCAATACATTACTTCAGATCCGTGGTAACGATAAACCAATGAAAATAAGTCGATTTTATAGCCATGTTTCTAGCAAATTCTCGCAGGAATATATTGCGCAAGAACATCCAGATGCGTTTACACTAGCAATATTTTAATAACTATACAAATGCAACTTGCTGCAAGTCCTACAAGCTCCAAAATTTGCAGGTCAACTTTCCGTGACTGTTTACACGGTAAAAATAGCTTGAAGATAACTTCTGCAAGTTTTCTTGCTAATCTAAAACCCGATTACAGCCGTTTTCAATAAATTATCCCAGTCACCTTTTTGTATCCATCCTGAAAACGCACCAATAAGAACAAAGTAATTTTTGCCATGCTTACAAATTATTTATTTTGATCGGTTTATTCTCAGTATCTGATTGATGATTAAGATCGAGATGGTTTAATGAAAACGTGCGTAAAGCATTCCAAACTTTATTCTGATTGGTCTATTTACTATCTATCCGTTGGTAGCGATTGGTACTTTGAAATCGGCCGTTTACCCAATGATTTACGACGAAGATGCATGAGCCTGCTTGTCAAGCAGTATACTCAATTCCGAAGGCACGTCCTTGTTATTGGCCTTGATGATTGAGCAGAGGTTTCTCACGAACTTCTGTGAGGGCGGTACGTCAGCTTCCTGCATCCGCGTCCATAAGGACATCGCTTCTTGATAGTTGTCGTCTCGTTCTGAAATGAATATATTGTAAAAATTAGCTTTTGCCCGCGGCTCCGCCCGCGTGAGTGAGTTTTCCCGGGATAAAAGTCCCGCTTTATATTTTCCCGGGATAAAAAGTAGCCTATGTGTTAATCAAGGACATAATCTACCCGTGTGTCAAATTCCATCGAAATCCGTTCAGTAGTTTTTGCGTGAAAGAGTAACAAACATCCATACATCCATACTTACAAACTTTCGCGTTTATAATATTAGTAGGATTAACTCTATGGCCTTGTTTTTAAAGATATTTTTCAATCACCGAAAATAAACTAAGCCTTTTGCTGACTTGAAACTCATTGAAAATCCTACATTATTCTCGTCTATGCAAGTTTTATCTGTATATTATCAATAGAAAGTAATTAACGATCTCAATCGATATCCCTGTATCGATCATGGAAATTGACCAATCACTACAAAGTAAGACTGTAACGCTCATCACTTAATTAAATTGGCATATTTTTCGGATCGATCTGCTAATAGCTATCTGGATTATTGAAAAAAAAATCGCAAAAAGAATAAAGTAGTTTATTTTGTGTCTACCACGGTGGCGTAGTTATATTACGGTACGACTGCAATGCTGAGGTCTCGGGTTCGATCCCCGAGTCGGGCAAAACGATATTGGGTTTATCTATTCAGTCCGGAGTCTGGAATTTGTGTCCGATATGGCGATAGGCTCGCCCCCTATAACATTATGGGACGGAATGCGCACGGCGAAAAGTGGGAGCATTAGTTGCGCCTCTGCCTACCCCTTCGGGGATAAAAGGCGTTAGTATGTATGTGTGTGTGTGTGTATGTGTGTGTGTGTGTATGTGTGTGTGTGTGTTTGTGTGTGTGTGTGTATATGTGTGTGTGTTTGTGTGTGTACTAAATTTTTTTTTTTTGTTGGTGTACAATTAACCTGTAAAATAAATAATAAATAAAGTCACTCACGATGTATATCCAGTATAAGCTCATATATCTCATCGACGTCGATATGCCGCAAGTCCTTCGCACACGTGGCTATCGTCTCTAGTGCATTCACTTTCTTCTCGTCTGCGAATCGCTCGCATCTTCGTGATAACGCGTCTGGGTGGAACTTCACTGAAGGATCCAGGAAGAGTTTGCGAAGTGTCTTCTTGTAGCCGACTTCTGCTAGCGCTGCTATGAGTGTTAGCTGGAAATGGTCCAATAGTTTTATAATCGAATTTTGCTCGCGTCATCGACCGCGTGAAAGGGTTTTCAGGAATAAAAATTAGTCTATGTTTCTCGCTGATATTGCAGGTTTATATTGGTGAAAGAATTTTAAAAATCGTTTCAATAGTTTTTGAGTTTATTCGTAACATACAAAAATATAGATCTTTTCTCTTTATAATATTAGTATAGACTAGCTTTTGCGCGCGGCTCCGCCCGCGTGGTAAAGTTTTTCCGGGATAAAAAGAATTTTCAAAATCGGTCCAGTAGTTCCTGAGATTAGCGCGTTCAAACAAACAAACAAACTGATATGTATAACACCCCCGCACTATAAGAAATGACATGTCATACTGTGAGCCGTTACACAACGAACGTCGTGTCAGTAATAAACTAGTATCCAGAGCGAACGGTTGCTTTAATTACGCGCATACACTTCACAAACTCTTCAGCTTTATAATATTATTTTAGTATAGATTAGTTGATTCTTTACCTGCACATCACCCGGGCCGTGCACCTTCTTATCGATATTTAAAATAGTCTGCGCTAATTTATTCAGTCTTCCATTGGACCTCTCGTTTGTGAGGAAATTATCCTCAGACTGTCCATCGTTCATTGTCTGCAGTATTTTACATAATAATTCATGTTTTAGAGGCGTCTTGTTGTATTTGTTCGCGAGACGCACAAACTCTTGCACCGATTCTTGGAGATTATCACTGAAAATAAAGTAAATAAAGATACACAAAGTTAGTGAATTTCGATCCTATATTGACATAATTACATTGTGTCATTAGAACCACTTTGCATACGATTTGTCAATAATCGATTACCTGTCGCAGCATAACGAATTGTGATATATTAATTCGCAAATCGATTTGACATTAATCGTTCAAACAGGATTTATTAAGAATAGGTTATGAGTTTTTTGCCTTTGAACCCTGTAAATAATTGTTAACTCCCTTACAGCTAAAAATCGATTACAAAATCGATCTATGTCGATCAATCATTATAATCCACTTCCTAGTAATATTATAAATGTGATATTCAAATGGTGGTCACATTTATTAAAATGCAGAAATCTCGTAATGGATTAACAAAAAAAAATAACCGCAATTTGACGTCCTATATAAAAACATAGACCTAATGTTGATCCCAATAAAGTGCAAATTGGATTTTTTTTATTTTTATCGAGAAAGAACTATCATACGAGCAGAGCCACGATCAAAAACTAGTATAAAACAAATAAAATACTCACTGTTTCAAATGCACGCGTATCAGAGGTCCAAGCAATGCGTTGGTCGGCTTGCAGTACCTCTGCGTGGTCAGTAACTCGAACATGTTCCGTACGTCTTGCAGCGAACCGTGCGCTGCTGTAGCGTCTAGCAACCGCCAGCAGTTCATAGCCAATCCGCGACCTCCTACCACCCGCCTTCAAACAAATTGGAGCTTAAACGATGTGTGTTTAAGGACTATTTTTGTGTACGCACCAAAGAGCCGGTTCGACATTTGTTCTATAGAATATTGTCGGCAAACGATATTAAGTGAAACGACATTAAGTGAAACGGCATTTAGTGTGCTCAATGAGAAAACACACACACACACTCACGCCCGTTACCCCCAAAGGGGTAGGCAGAGTTGCAACTAGTGCACCCACTTTTCGCCGTGCGTAGTCCGTCCCATGATGTGATAGGAGGCGAGCCTATCGCCATATCGGGCACAAATTCCAGACTCCGGGCATATACTGACTAGAAAAACCCAATATCACTGCCCGACCTGGGGATCGAACCCGAGACCTTAGCATTGCAGTCGTACCGAAATACAACTACGCCACCAAGGCAGTCTCAATGAGAAAACATTCCGTCAAAATAATATCTTCAAAATAGTTGGAGGAGATTCAATTAGAAAATTTCTTATCATGCGACAGAGAACAAGTCTCTATAGAGTGTGTATATAATATCTATTTCAAACCCAAATTTGAATCTGTAGAAAAGAATAATGGTAGCATTAGAAGAAGAAAACCTCACGCTAATTTATAATTGCTCTACCAGAAATCGAACCCAACCCTTGTGGGGTATCTATACTAATATTATAAAGCTGAAGAGTTTGTTTGTTTGAACGCGCTAATCTTAGGAACTACTGGACCGATTTTGAAAATTCTTTTACTAATAGGAAGCTACATTACTCCTGAGTGCTATAGGCTACTTTTTATCCCGGAACAACTTTTCCACGCGGGCGGAGTCGCGCGCATATGCTAGTAAAAAATCAAATTACAAAATAATACCTTCTCTTAGACTCTTCGGTGATCAAATCGAAAGCTTTCTTAATATTCTTTCGATACACCATCAGTGTTGCGAAGTCGATAACTTTGAACTCATCCAACATGAAGTTAGGCGAAGTTTTATTCAGATCCGCGAGAGCCAATTCGGCTAAATCCAACTCGCCTAGTTTAACGTGAAGGTCGAATATCGCCGCTTTCATTCCGGGTGATAAGAATACCTGTAATACAGATTTTATTTTAACAAAAAGTAGACAAATGAAAATTTAGAATCAATAGGGTCGCCACCAGTAATATAAAACCTTATATAGCTGGCGAAATGTGGGTGTTTCATCTCTGTTGCACCTTGAAAAGGGAAAAGGCTATGTATTCAAGGTTCTGACGTAGTGAGCGCCAACGGAAGCAGTAACAAAGATAAGATTTGATATAAAACTCGACTTTATGTCCTTACGCATACAAGTGCGAAATCAAAAACACTTGGAGCAGTTTGAAGCATATAATATAACTAGCTGACCCGGCAAACGTTGTTTTGCCATATAAGATCTTTTTAGATATTATTTTAGTAGAAAAAAATGAATAATTGATCAGTTACCGACCGGGGTTAAAAGTTATTAGCCCGTCAACGCCCGCGTATATATAGCTATAAGCTAATCTATACTTAATAGCTTTTGCCCGCGGCTCCGCCCGCGTGAATGAGTTTTCCCGGTATAAAAGTCCCGCTTAAAATGTAGCTTATATGACACGTTCGTAGATTTACCATAGCAGCGCCATCTATTGATTACTTACTCAACCCAGTCGAAAGGTATCGACATCTGTTAGAATCATTCATAGCAGCGCCATCTATTGATTACTTACTCAACCCAGTCGAAAGGTATCGACAGGTTTTGGCGGGAACTTGGTAGTGTCATGAGGTGCTCTTGTTTTAATTCATTATTTTGGTGATACTTAGTGTTATATTGCATAATTATGGTGGTATATTATCCAATATAGTTCTATTAAAGGGCTCAAATGAAGTAAATTGAAATAACTGTGCTAGTCAAGTGTTTGTTTTGTTGCCGCCAAAACTCCTCGATAAAGTCTTGGTAAGGTAGCCACTGCTTTACTTCGACATAGTACTACTACTACTGAGGATAACAAAGAAACAATATTATATAGTATGTAACTTCTAAAAACTTTGACACTGGCAGATGCGCAAACCGCGCCTTGCCAAAGAGAAAAAAAAGAAAAAAAAAAGCTATCGACATCTGTTAGAATCATTTGGAGTTAAGATAATTGTGACTGTCAAATAATAACAGACAAATAATTAGCAATAAATTAAAATTGCGACTATAATTTGAGATTTAAACTATCCTATCTCTCAAGTTGGATCGAACTGCACATGGTGTGCGAATTTTATTATAATCGGTTAAGTGGTTTAGGAGTCCATTGAGCACAAACATTGTGACACGAGATTTATATATATTAAGATTGAGTCTTAATTCTCACGCCACTCAGTCAGTCATCGCTTTAAATACCACCCAATTAGGACATCTATTGATTTTTGAATATAGTCTTTCTTTTTAAAGTCACATACATAAATATTTACATACACGCACACACACACTTGTAAAAACAACTCACCCCTTCATGATGACATTTATCAGCGATCTCCCTGGCCGCCTTGAGGTTCCCCTCGCGGCAGTACTGCTGCAGCAGGCGCCGCAGCACGCCGCGTGTGTTCATGCCTTTAGCTTCTAGCTCGCATAGATGTGCCCGGAGGGACTCCTCGTTCATGTGTCTCTGGAAAATGAGACTTATTACAAACAAGTAGGGTTCAAATTAGCTTGAAGTTTTAATTAAAGTAAGTAACACATTATCATTTTTTGTGTTAACCAATCCGTAGTCCTCAAAACACACTGATATTTATTGTATGAGAGGTACTAGTCACTACAAATAGTGAAAAAACCCTCCTATAGCATAATTTAGGCGGGTCGCATTCCGCAGTCATTTTGTACTGTACATCCAATAACACATGCCCTAGAATAACTTCTTTCCTTACTATATGTGGTCTACATTTACTATCAGATGCAGACCAGTCAATTTCGGTATAAATGTACATGGATTTATAAAACAAATTCTTACAGGATGCGGTATATGCGTCACAAACATCTCTCCTTCGTCAACAAGTGCCTCGTCCGTGATCTCTATGAGCTGATCCCTGAAGGTTGCAGCCGTCTCCGTGCCATACCGTTCCGGCAGTCTGCTCATGCAATAATCTGCCGCCGACGTCGATATTTTTAACTTGGAGTTTTGTATTGCCTGAAATTAATCGCCTCGATTGCATATCAACGTCAATTAGATATTATAAAAAAAATTATGGCTGCTAAATCAACATAGTTTTATATTCAAAAAATAAAATATTTGTGATAATCGATTTTGAAAGCGATAGCAATTGAATCGATACTACACAAATTATTTAAAATTAGATACAAATAAGGCAATGATTGATCACTAAATATTGAATGTTTCTTTGACGTAACATATTGGAGCAAGAGTTATATTTAAAAATGTATTAAATAGATAAACCCTTCTTGGGATACACCTTAGATTAATTTTCTATTACTACTTACCTTCACTAAACTAAAGAAATCCGATAAATCAGCTTGCACTTTCTTGTGTTGCATGAAAACACACAAAAATCTGCCGGTCCAATCCTTTTTCTTGTCTAAGGCCTTCATCAATATATCTTCTAGTATGTGGACCGTGCTTTTTGTGTCGACGCTTGTTAAATAACCTTTTAGTAATGGCTTAAGTATTCTCTCAGCATCTACTTTACCTTGGAATAACTCGCCTACAAATTTCAGTGCAATATTTGTATACTGAATATACAGGGTCATTTTTACATTGCATTACTAAATGAAACACCACATATTCGTCTTTACCTCTTCTAACATCTAGCCAAAAATCATCCATGAATAACGAATATTATTGCCAAAAATCCCGGTAGTAGTTTTCAATTTTTTTGAACATTTCGTAGTTTAGTGCTAATATGGTTTGTGCGAAAGTGTATTTCTGAATGAAAGTATAATGTTGCCGCCGCGACGAATTATCTCAGAGCAGTAGTAGTGGCATAAGGTCGTGTAAAGTTACTTTTTATTAATATTTATTTTGTTCGAAACTTACGCCCGAATACTCAAACGCTTCTTAAATATTTGAGATGGCCTTACGGATTTAAGCAGTCGTTATGCTTGAAATTGGTCAAATTGGTATACTGAAACGTTACTTATCTCCTAACCTTAAATTTAAGGCAACTCAGTTTAAGGTTCGCTTATTGATTCAAACGGTATTCACAAAAGCTGCTTAAAGTTTGACAAGTATGTAAGGCCTCCTCATATGGCTGTTAATCGAGATTAATTTGAGAGTGCTTCAGACTAGTCTCAAAGCTTTATGTCAAATCTTTAATAATTTTATTGCGTAATAATTACTTATTATATTCTCTTTTGAATAAGTAAAACGTCTTTTTCTTCACTATCATCATTTTCTGAGGAGGAATATAGTGTCAATCGAAGAAATCGAGAGAAATTAAACGCTTTCGAAGAATACAATAATTATGAATTTAAAAGAAGATTCCGTCTCAGCAAGGGAACAGTTCTTCATTTATGGTCCTTAATTCAAGACAATATCCAGCCGGTCACAAAAAGAAATCAGACAATGCAATCGACCAAGGTCATCGGGGATATTTTTCACGGGAAACAACCAACGCGACGGTAGTACATCGTATTGTGCATAGTGTGGCGATTAAGTTCGTACAACTAAAAAACTGATTTATAAATATGCCTACTTCTGATGATAAGAACGAAATAAGAATTATGAATATTATTGTTGTTGAGTTGTTTAGTTTTTTTCCAACGTGGCTAATGTCAACACTGACCATACTGCCAAGTGGCAAATATAAATAAATTACAACGGGTTCATCATTTCAATGCTTTCAATGTTAAGAATATAATAATTGATAAACTATTTAATAATGGATACGCCATAGCCCCTATAGGTATTAAAAACCATTCTACGTAACATTTTTACTGTGTGGCATCTGCACATAGTACATAAAATCAGAGATGTGATTTATCTAGATACAAGTATCTTAAATACAGATACAAGATACAAAATACGTATTTAGTATCTTGTATCTAAGATACTTTTTCAATTTTTATTTTGTATCTTGTATTTAGATACAATTTTTTAGTATCTTAGTATTTTATAAATACTTAATTTGCTAAGATACTTTTACTAATTATCTATGCATTTTTTACATTAACGGCTCATTTAAGGCCCATATACACGTTGCAAGTTTCTTGCTTGTTGCATACAATTAAATTGAAGCAATATATGACATGCATGGTTTAAATAATCAACACGTAATATTCTTGATTTGTTTGTGTAAAAAGCACATGCTATAATTGGTTAACCAAACATTGTATTCAACTGGTTTCTGTCTTCTTTTGAAAACATCAGGGCATTGAGTCTTATAATTTTGATTTTCAGTGTGTCTCCTGATTCCGATAAATCTCAATGAATTTTATTAAATCAGCAGAACCTAATTTTAATACTTTTTACTACTATTTTTTAAAAACACAGTAGCTTCTAAAATCTAATACGTTCAACATTTGGATTTTTAAGCTATTGCATAGCTTCTATCGCGGGCCTTGAGCGTGGAGACCGAATCCAGAAATTCCGTAACGAAAATAACCTGACTTCTTTTTTATCTTACTAATATGAACCTTAAATACAATGCGTAGAAGCTATAATTCTTGAAACGAGTATATTTTTATTTATTTTATTTATCAAAGTCATTAAAACCATTTCTTACTAATCTAATATGAACCTTAAATACATTACGTAGAAGCTATTTCCCCAGCGTTGGCACGGCACGAGTACAAAAGAATCGAACGTAACATTCTTTTTTCAAATTTTGATTTATTCTACTTTGGTTGTGATGACCATTGCATTTCTGACATTTATCAATAACAAGACTAAACGTGCGTTGCTCGCGTTTAAAAATCTACTTTATGTGGTAAGCGTAAGATCGAATTTGTGTTTAGTCAATCAAAATTTGTGATAAAAAATGCTATGCAATAGCTTTACCGCGGCAGTCTCCGAGTGCCACCCGTATTTTTTTTTATGGCATTGTATGACGGACCACCCAGACGGACTCTTACATATGAGAGACCACCACCGCAATGTCTATTTCTACCGCCAAGCAGCAGTTTGCATGCACTGTTGTGTTTCGGTTTAAAGGACATTGTAGCCAGTGTAACTACGGGACATAATGAGACTTAACATCTTATGTCTCAGGATGACGAGCGCAGTGGAATGCTACACAGTACTTTGTAACTCAAGGTGCTGGATGGTGTTGCTACTGTTTATGGGTGGTCGTTACGCTTACCATCAGGCGGACGGCACGCTCGTCTCGTCATTCAAGGCTATAAATAAATAATTTCAAAATGTATCTTATTTGAAAAAAGTATTTTGAAGATACGTATTTTGTATCTAGTATTTAGATACCATTTTCAAAAGTATCTTGTATCTGGTATCTCAAATCCTTTATTTACAAGTATCTTGTAACTTGTATTTCAGATACTTTTATGAAGTATCTTGAACATCTCTGCATAAAATACTCACGAAAATTAGATATAATAGTCATATAACATTAAAAACATTATTAAAGTGCGTATTATGTTATTTGATTCATTTATTTTTTTAACATTTTAAAAATTATACTGCGTGAAACGACACATAAATATCAATGTTTTAAAAATATGTAATCGAAAACAAACTTTTTATAATCTATAGCAAAATAACTGCTCCTCAGCTGATTTTTCCGTCAAATATATTAAAGTCCGTTTGAATATGCCATTTAAAATAAGAAGCCTGTTAAAATTAAGTAGGCCTCAGATAACTTGGTTGGTTGAGTAGCGTTTCAGTATTCGGGCGTTACACTTTTTTATTTTACATCAATGGTTAAAATAACTTAATGGAAAGCGTTAGTTTCGACGAGATAAGTATGTGATTTCATTTATTAACGCAATGTCAAAATGACCCTGTATATGTTTTATTTTTAACCGACTTCAAAAAGGAGGTTCTGTATTCGACCCGTATGTATGTAAGTTTGTGTGTCCGCGATTTTCTTAAAAACTACTGATCCGATTTGGATGGGGTTTTCGTTATACAAATGTATATTTTTCAGGGAAGGTTTTTATGGTAGATTTGAATATCCTTTCAGTAAGTAATATAAAGTGGGTAAATTATCATTTTAATGTCTGTCATCTTACAAATGGTGAAGTCCATTTCCTGGGGATACACACACACACCCTCACGCCCGTTATCCCCGAAGGGGTAGGCAGAGGTGCAACTAGTGCACCCAGTTTTCGCCGTGCGTAGACCGTCCCATGATGTAATAGGGGGCGAGCCTATTGCCATATCGGGCACAAATTCCACACTCCGGGCTGATACTGAGTAGAAAAACCCAATACCACTTTGCCGGACCCGAAGATCGAACCCGAGACCTCAGCATTGCAGTCGTGCCGTAATACAACTACGCCACCTAGGCGATTTTATTCATATAATGTTCTCAGATGACACAAGACTGTGATTCCTGTACCGTTTGCTCCGTTTTATTTTATACATTTTTACTACCATATTTTTACAGTAAATAGAATTGTACTAACAATGTTGTAATTTTATTTTTACACATCACAAATATCAACCCGGGGTCGAAATTATGTATTGTCCTAAGCTTAGATAGGAAGACTTATGTCCAACAGTGGACATCCTGACTAAGACCTATGTCAAACAGTTCAAAGATCAGATCCTGTGATTTGCCTAAAATACTCACAAATCTCACTAGCGGCTCTGACTTGCCCAGTGTTCAAAAGCGTCTCCATCATCGGCGTCAACACAGTGGTCACACTCAAACCGGCTTCCTGGAACTTCTTCATCAAATTCTGCGGCGATGTGAAGCTCACGTACGGCAACGTGTAATCCATTATGGTCTCATAATCTGGCTTCACTTCCATTTTGACCATTGTCGTTAGAGTGTCCATTATTCCTGTATACAAACAATAAAAAAATCGAAGCTGTTGAGAGTGGTCTAAGCATATAACATAATTGTCTTCCGGAAGACCCACACACACATCACACCTTTACTCCGAAGGGGTAGGCAGAGGTACAACAAGGGCACCTACTTCTCGCCATGTGTGCTCCGTCTTTTGCTGTGAATTCCCGGGCATAGTACCATGGTAATACCCAATTACCAGATGTGACATCCCAGGATAGATTAACCTGGCGCAAGCTAGTGAGGAGACCCGACCCCAAATAATGGGAACAGGGTTGGACAAAGAAGAAGAGTACCATGGTAATACCATATCCATAGTAATCTGATGGGAAATATCAAATTGTTTTGTTTCGTATGGCGAATGAGATGTACACACTCCACAAATCTCCAGCGCTTCCTTATCCCCATTCCTTTCTTTTAACACGTAAATCGTGAATCTATGACCTGCTATTGGCAATATTTATCAGCAGTGGAGATAACCTACACTGGCTGGATTGTTTACTGGCCTATGACACCTAAAGTAAACTATTCATACATACCTTTCTCTCCAGCAGTCTTGGACGAAAGCAGTAATATAGGCCAAAAGTAGTGAGGCCGGATTGGCATGCCCATTTGCTTCATCCTAGTGAATAGGTCTAGTGCCAAAGGTATTTTGCCGAGTTGTAGAGCCGCTTCCGAAGCGTTTTGCAGCGCTATAGGGTTTCTTCCAGAAGACATTAGTTCTTGTGTGACTAATGCGACGACGCTGGAGGGCTACAAATTTTTTTACTGTATAACTGTTTTTTTTTCGGTTTAAAAATATATTACCAAACATGCTTTAAAGAAAATATATTAATTTTAAAAATAGTTCCATGTTAGTGCAAAGTTTGATGATAATTTTTTTAACCCAAATTGCTAATATTATTTTATTGAAACTAAATAAATGGCAATAAGTGACCAAAAAGTTTATAAACAAAACAACATATTTAGCCTTTTTTTAATAATATTTTTTAAAATTTTTTTTTTTTTTTTTTTATGGAAACTAATAACTAATTACCACAGAAGCTTTCACGCAGTCTCGAACCAAGCTCCGCCCATGAAGACCGCGGTCGTCTTTTGGCCCAAAAGACGGCAGCGGAAGACATTTATACACTTCTAGTGCCACCAAAGGATGGTTTTGAAACACCAAAAACGTGCAAACGCTTTGCATATACGCAGATATTGATGGTGATTTCAGAGTTGCCTCAGGAAGATAACGGAGGATCTGTAATAAATAATAGTAATACCTACATTGTTATGTAATTATCATAATTTTACTATCGTGATTAACTTTCCTCGCAGCCTAAAAGACTATTTAGATGGTAAAAAGTAATCAATAGCACACAGAGATAATATATCTCCCTGTAAGTGAAACAATATTCGTAGTTAGAACAGTAGTTTTAGAGGTAGTCGCGTTTAAACAAACGAAAACTTCAGTTTCACTGTATTATTACGTAAGAGTGCTAAGAAATTTTAATAAAGCAAAATGAATCATATTGTCTGCAGCAGTAGTGTGATTATCAGTATATCAATATCGAATAGGAAACCTAGCAAGCTTAGATAGTGTGTGATAACGCCATCCAAAGAGTTTTTGGCGGGAACTTGGAAGTGTCATGAGGTGCTCTTGTTTTAATTCATTATTTTGGTGATACTTAGTGTTATATTGCATAATTATGGTGGTATATTATCCAATATAGTTCTATTAAAGAGCTCAAATGAAGTGAATTGAAATAATCGTGTTAATCAAGTGTTTTTTTGTTGCCGCCAAAACTCCTCGATAAAGTCTTGGTAAGGTAGCCACTGCTTTACTTCACATACTACAGATAATAAAATAGACAAATCAAACTTGACATTGGCAAAATGTGAACACAAATGCCATTATATAAAAAAATAAAATAAAAAAAAGCCATCCACGATGACGCGCGAATCAAATTTCCCTAATCACTCACAGTCCAAGTGTGCAATCTTCTGCTTGTGTTTTAGTCCTGTAATACACACTTATTACCTATTAGTGCACTCACACACTAAGATAAATAATCAAAGTATATATACACCACGAACCACCTGTTAAAAAATAGTGAGGCGCTTCATCAGGGATGGCATTATACAAGGTGGATTTTTGAGATGGGGCAGCTTTTTTTTTTTTTTTTTTTTTTTTTTTTATTGCATTGAATGACGAGACGAGCCTGCCGTTCGCCTGATGGTAAGCGATACGACCACCCATAAACAGTAGCAACACCATCCAGCACCTTGACTGACAAAGTACTGTGTGGCACTCCACTGCGCCCGTCATCCTGAGACATAACATGTTAAGTCTCATTATGTCCAGTAGTTATACTGGCTACAATGTCCTTCAAACCGAAACACATCAGTGCATGCACACTGTTGCTTGGCGGTAGAAATAGACATTGCGGTGGTACCCACCCAGACGGCCTCTTACATAATGAGACCTACCACCAGTGCAGCTACCTAAACGCTGTAGCTACAAGATAACTTTCTAAGGAAACTGTCCATCATTTTTGAAGACATTAAGATCTGCATTCACTGATTTTAAAAAAAATACAGTCTGCAAGATAATGCGACAATTTATGCAAAAACTTTTTTTGATGCCAATCTATTCTGTTACTTATAATGACCAAAGACTCCATGGAATCATTAGAGGTTTTAGTACTTTTAAGGTCACAAATCACAAAAACTTTCTCCATACATTTTGTATGAAATGCGTCTCCAAGTCGCCTTTATCATAACAAAACTTTATATTCAGGGTAGATTAATACACGATATATACGATGCTATTGTAAAAAAAAAAAAAAAACTCAAAATTAGATTACTGACAATAATTATCACTTACTTTAGGTATGGGCTCATAATTTCCAAGAACAGCAAGAGTTTTAACAATTTCCATAACATGCGCTTCCTCAAAATGATAACCATTCCTTCGTGCTTTATCTATCTCTTCAAGAATTCTATCTGTCTTCTTGTTAAACGCTAGAGCCCGAACAACAGCCGTGTAGGTGTCGACCGAAGGCTCTAGTTTAAGAGATTTCATCATCGATAACACTTCTTGAATGTTATTTGGGTTGCTGTAGAATAGAAATTAGAATAAATAGAAAAAAACTAAAAAACCTAAAAAATAGAAAATAAATTTTAATAAATTTGAATTAAGAATAGTGTAAAAAACAAAAAAAAAAAATATTGTAAAATAAGCAAAGCAAATCAAATGATGTGAATTTGTATTACAACATCTCAAATAATGTCTGATGTCCACTCCACATGTAATAAAGTGCAGCGAGGTTAATGTAACGCAAAAAATATATATACATACTTAATACTGCACATTCAATAATTGATTATGATGACTGCAAAATATATTACGAAGAATTAACTCACCCAGCTTTTCCTTGACACACTATTAGAGAATTGAAAATGCTCTCTGTGGCTGGTAAATTTTGTGATTTCATGTTGGATATGACCTCTGTTGCTTGGTTCAAGTCACCAGCCTAAAATATGTTAAATACAAAGAGCATGAAAGTAAAAAAAATGTTTTTGTTTAATAGTTTTTTGTTGTATTAATATAACACATTTTATTTTATTTTTATTTTATTTTATTTTATTAGGGTAACAAACAGTACAATTATACATATGACATTAATATAGTAAAACTAATACCTTGACCAGTAAAGTTTCCACAAATAAATATTAGAAAAACCGCAATGTTACAGACAAGAGCAAAATTAGTTTAAGAGGATAAAAAAAAAAAACAAAGACTTAAAATAAAACACAAAAATGAACAACCTGATTAGCAACTTGTTAATTAAAACTAAATACAGTCTGATATATTTTTTTTAAAGTTCAAGTAGGAGCATGTAAATAAATCAATATGAGAAAACTTTTTGTTATACTCATTGCAGACTCTAAAGGTGAATGTGTTTGGCAACAATGCAGTTGATAATCTTGTACTCCTAATAGAAATATAAGTATATCCTTAATAAAAAATACTCTAAATGCTTTAAATAAAAGTGCTTAGCCAAGACACTAACAGCCTTAATCCTTCAACACCCGCGGTGGACACCCGTGTCCATTTATATAAGGAAATTAGCTTATAGCTATATATAAGCAGGGACATTGATGGGTTAATCATAAACAGTTTATAAACCTATTTTAGTAATCAAATGTTTTATTGTCTTCAAATGAATTTTGAATTAGTTTGAAGGAAGAAGACAAAGAATTCTATAACTAAAATAGGTTTATAAACTGTTTATGAATAAGGTCGTAAGACAATATGTTATACTTAGTTTGGTGCAGCTAAAAAAAATGTAACTTTGTTAGACTCTCTGCCTCTTTGAATTCTCATAGTCGTTGGGGAATTATATAATACTATCTGATATTAAGACATAAAAAAATAAAAACACAAATTGAGAACCTGCTCCTTTTTTGGAAGTTGGTTAAAAATATCAAGTCTTACCTCCCCAAGGGCCTTCAGTATCAGTTCATAAGTAATTATGTTTGGCTTGATAGGTGCCATTTGGTTGATGAATGAACTGACATTCAACATTCTGTTGTTTGCTATGTACACTCTAAGAAGTTCATTGTAATGTTCAACTTCAAATTTCGTGTGAGGTCTGCAATAAAATTAGTATTGACTGATTGGAAAAGTTTTTAAGCCATAACAAAGTAAAAGAAGATTTAAAAAGTAGGTTATGGTTTTTTGTCTATTGTACTTAAGATTGGGCAAATAAATCACATGGTAGCAAGTTCATCTTCACCCAAAGGACATGAAAGAAAACATATCTAGTCTCCCAATTTAATGGTTAAATAATATTTTCCATTATGGAAATATTTTACTATACCTCTTTGCTAGCTATGCCAAAGAGCTTCGAAATTAAAATGCTCGATTGGCCCTTGTGAGCTTAAAAATTCTGATTGCAATAACACCTTCAAACACTAACTACCCATGGGGACTGGTGGTAGGTCTCTCATATGTAAGAGTCTATCTGGGTGGGCACCACCGCAATGTCTATTTCTACCGCCAAGCAGCAGTGTTCATGCCCTGTTGTGTTTCGGTTTGAAGGACATTGTAGCCAGTGTAACTACTGGACATAATGAGACGTAACATCTTATGTCTCAGGATGATGAGCGCAGTGGAATGCCACACAGTACTTTTAACACACTAGGTGTTGCCTTTTGGCTTCGCATGAAAAGCCTTTCCCACTATAAAAATCCCTACAATGACAGCGCCATCTATTTAAAAATCTGATGAAAAATGACTATTATTTCCCATGTGAGCATAATACTGGGATAAAAATAGGCTATGTGTTAATCCGGAACATGGTCTACCCGTGTGCCAAATTTCATCCAAATCCATTCAACAGTTTCTGCATATACTTCTAATAAACATATCCAAACATTTTTACAAACTTCTGCATTTATACTATAAGTAAGATAAGAAGCAAGATTACCCATTACAACATACAATACAATTACAACATAATTATGATAACTTCAAAAAAAGAGCGTATTCCCACCTAAAAGGCCGGCAACACATCTCTGTGCTCCCTGGTATTGCAGATGTTCATGGGAGTGAGTGATCACTTACCATCAGGTGAACCGTATGCTCGTTTGCCCCCTATATCATAAAAAAAACTCACTTTATTGTATCCCATATTGTCTCAACCAATGTCATCCTTGTTGACGAACTTTCATCTGGCATTAGCTCAGCACAGCATCTTATCAGCAACAGACCCTGTTTCTTAGTGGAAAAGTTTGATTCTTTGATCTTGAGTATGACGCGCATTAGATCGTTTTTGTACACCCTGTTTTTCTGATGGATGTCCGTAGATAGACCAGTGATGAATTTCTCAAGTAACTCCTCAGACGATACAGGGTTTCTGATGACTTCTTTTGACAAGTCCTTATTAATACCTCTATTGACAAGTGTTCTGGATATCTTGGGCTTATTGTCTATATAGTTTGTATTCTGATGGCTGGTGATTGATCTGAAATTATGAACATTCATAAAATACAGCTGTACTTAAAAAATGCTTTGATGGCGTAGATGGCAAGCTAAAAAATTGCTTAGGTCTCCGGTTGAAACACAGGTCAGGCAAAGTAATATTGGGTTTTTCTTTTCAGTATCAGAGTCTGGAATTTGTCCCCAAAGTGGCGATATGCTCGCCTCTATCACATTATGGGACCGGAAGACACACGCCGAAGAGTTGGTTCTCTAGATGACACCTCTGCTCACCCCTTTGAGGGTAAAGGCGTGATGTACATTTGTTTAGTACTTAACAAATTTACTTGTAGCGATTAATAGCAGTATATTTCAATGTATTAGCCACAGAATTTTTTATATAGATGTTTCTAAATATGCAAAACATAAAAGTGAAAAGTTGCTACAAGAATAACGCATTCCTAAGTAATAATATTTTCAGAATAGTTCATCATGTATTTATTTAAATATATTATAACGTTAAAAAAAATCGACTAACCTAAAATATTGGTTACCAAATAAACACTGACATGGAACATATACATTCTTTCGTCTTATTGGAAATTTCTTATGAAGAGTAAATCTCGCAAAATTAGCGACATTGAGGCTGCGGCCGCTCCACATTTTAATTTTATTTAGTAATATTCACATCAAAAAGACCAAAACAATTAACTGTCAAGTGTCAACTGCGATATTTTTTATTCGTTCAGAAACTTAAAGAAAGGTTCAGAAATCAGAACAAGCTATATTTTTCAACATTATTTATACCAACGGGCACTTGAGTTTTTGGCGGGAACTTGGAAGTGTCATGAGGTGCTCTTGTTTTAATTCATTATTTTGGTGATATTTAGTGTTATATTGCATAATTATGGTGGTATATTATCCAATATAGTTCTATGAAAGAGCTCAAATGAAGTGAATTGAAATAATTGTGCTAATCAAGTGTTTTTTTTTTGTCACCGCCAAAACTCCTCGATAAAGTCTTGGTAAGGTAGCCACTGCTTTACTTCGACATACTACAGATAATAAAATAGACAAACCAAACTTGACATTGGCAAAATGTGAACACAAATGCCATTATATAAAAAAAAAAAAAAAAAAAAAAACGGGCACTTGATCGGTCGTCACTTTTCTCCGGATAGCTTAGACGGCGAAAGGTACGAAGATTTCCTGAGAAATTCTCTTTAATAACAGATGTCCTGCTGGCACTATGGCAGAACTTGTGGTTTCAGCATGATGGCTGTCCCGCACACTTCAGGGGGTCGGTTATGAATTTTTGGACACAACATTCCCAATCACGTGGATTGGCTGAGGTGACTCTATTTTTTGGCCGGGGTCTTGATTTCATACACCTAGATTTTTATGTCTGGAGACACATGAAAACTTTGGTGTATGGTACTCATCTGTATCTAAGTAGATATTAAATACTCAATGGTACACGCGATGAACTGATTTAAGGAATAATAAATGCAGATGAGCAGATAAAAAGTAATTTATTTCTTAGAATTACTAAAATATGATTACGCCACATAATTATGGAGGGTAGAATTAAGGAGGACCAACTCAGTGTATTAAAAAATGTTCGCTGAAAGAGAGCCAATTAATATGGCGCCATAGTAGTAAGTGGAAAGATTTTAAAAACGGCGCCATAAACTATAAGAGTAGGATACTAAGTTAAAAAGGAAAGAAATTTTACTAAATTACATTTGACTACGTAAATAGTTGAGATTTTAGATACTGCATATTTCTTAACTACATAAGTCACGAAAAATATTAAATTTTTCAACCCAGCACACTTCACTCTGTTTATAACTGCTAAGTTCATATCATTTCTCTGTGATTTCCACTTGCTACACTAGCGCTATTTCGGTGAGATTTCGAACAATAATTTGCTGTTTACAAGTGGACACTTTTTCGACTAATCCCCCATACAAGACGTTGCTCCTTACTTCTACCCTCCATACACAGAATAAACACTTGCATTAGGATTTAGGAACAGAGCCTCACAAGTCGTTACTTGTAAAAATAGAGAAAATTTTATTTTATTCGAAGAATGATACCTTTATGTTTTATAACCGCGTTTGTTCACTCTTTTGGCTCAACATGTGCTACTTTATTGTGGAAACTTTGCTGGATTATGATTTATTTTAGAGTTAATCTACTTTAAGGAAATATTGTTCTGTTTGTTTCCCGAATATTAATAAATAAATAAATAAATATATACGCTTTAATCAGATGCATACAAAACAATTTGTACCAGAGCAGTACGTACTCAAACATTTGTATTTTCTACATGTCATGTTTTATACCTCATTAGAAAGCTGAACAAATAAATAAGTTTTTAACGTGTTTTGCACATTTAGTCACAGGAAGTTTTTCTGAAATAAACAGCAGTTTTTTGTCAAAACCTTTTTGATTTAAAATACGAAATTGAAATATTTAAGGCCATCATTTCAAACTTATCATAGCTTTTAAATATTTTGTTGTTTATTATGAAAGCCTAGAATTTTATTTACTTGAAAACAAAAAAAATCCCCAATCCCATTCAGTGGACTTAGAATGTGACACGAAGACGCAACTCGTAAAACGATGTCGTTTAATTTTGATGTTTGTGATTGATCGAGAGACCAATACGTCAGTCAAGTGTTAGTCTCTCAACCAATCCCAATAAGACGAAACGGAGACGTGACGTGTTTTTTTGTCACATTCTAAGCCCACAGTACTTTTTTTATTATTGAATTTTATTTGGTCTTACAAGTGCTTTATCTTAAAATTCAATAAATCTTAAATTTCTCGGAAACGATTGAGTTCCGGATAGTGCTTCATGGGACAAAATCTATTGCTTTTGACCCAATCTACATGCTCTTACCGGGAATACGTCATATTACCAATTAATAACAATCATATAATCGTATATAAACTGTCTTGGATAGAATTTTAGGCCCATTTTTGGACATGTCCTTTAGTCTTTGGAGATTAACCCATGAGGTCTTAGAGCTTGGTTAAATACTGAAAGCATAAAGGGGAAGTAATTTATAATTTTTTTTTCTAATGGTGTAGAGGTAGCTCAAAAGATGAGTAGTCACGTTTCATA
Organism: Sphinx pinastri; assembly: GCA_947568825.1. NCBI lineage: Eukaryota > Metazoa > Arthropoda > Insecta > Lepidoptera > Sphingidae > Sphinx > Sphinx pinastri. The sequence continues at coordinate 4,945,340 of OX387617.1, forward strand.
AAAAAAAGAACACTGGTTTAGTTCATGAACATCACGCAGCGCTGGCATCGCTCGCTGTCATTCAATTGTCAAATTCAATCAGATTTGTGGATGTGGAGCTGGAGTGTTTTGTGTTGTGTGTGTTGAAAATTGATGTATTCTGTTGTGGTCATGTGGTAAGTACCTTTTACTTCGTAATTATGTTTGAAATATGTTGTTACAATGGTTAATTTGTATGATGCACCGAGTTGTGTTGTCGACTAGACCGGTTGGTAGGCCGCCGTTATTTTACAGGGCGCCATCGCCCAAGCCTGCCGACGGCCGCCGACTCCGCCTTTAGTACTTAACATGACATTTGTGACAAATTCATTATAATATAACTTGTGACAAGTGCTTCGTGTTCAAGTATAGCATTTAGCACGTAGATCGGCCCTGATGACCTAACTTTTAAAGAATCCGTCCCTTCAATACAACCAGTTTACGAATCCAATGCAATAATGCTGTCCCTGACTTCCCGCCGATGAATCACGATGATTTGTGTAGTTATGTTTGAGTAATTGAATTTTAACTTAAAATATTTGCATTGTTCGGTTAGGTTTACGTAGTTTTGAAATTCGAAAGCATGTAACGCTCGTTTTCGCACGCCTTAACCTCACGTGATGATTTATAATATTGTTTTTTTTCTAATAAGCTAGTGTGTATAACATTTTCAAAGTGTAGACATGTGATTCATAAAGTAATAGTGATTGATTGCAAAAACATGAACTTGGTGAAAAACGCGCGAATTTTGTTTTCTGATTACTTCCGATCTTTTAAGCTAGTCTCAGGATGCATCACACTACTTCAGATATTCATATTTTTACATTTTCCCGATTTTATACTTAATACAACATATAATTTTACAAGTTGCAAAATGTTTTTAAACTATTTAATTAAATGTTTACACTAACTTAATTGTAGTGGATCTCTTTTCTCTTTTTAAGGGCTTTTTCAAAATAGTGAGTATGTCACCCTAGTATTGATATATTAAGAATTTTGTATTCAATTAAACCGTCAACGCCCACTTATATATAGATATAAGCGTATTTTCCTATATACTCGGACACCGGTGTCCACCGTGGGTGTTGACGGGTTAATGTAAGTACAAGCATTTTTGATCAATCCTTTTAACTTATCAATAACCAAATAATGATTATCAATATTTACTTATCTGTTGCATAACAAATGAAGTTATGTAAAATGTATGCCCCATTTTGCTTTATCTTGTCGGCAAGTATAATGTCCACTAAATTAATTTTAATTTTATTATTACAATAAATCATTGTGTCCAAGCTGTCTATTGTAGATAATGTTCTGGAGCACTGTCAGAATAAATTTGTTTGGTATTTAGTGTATCTCAAACAATTTTGAAGCATTGTGGTTTATACATAAAATTTATTTTTGCTTGCAAATATTTGTGGTGTCCTTCTTTGCCTGTGTAGAAACATGTACATTACATACATAACATCCCACATAAAAAGTTAAAACTTATAAAGTTTTATTTACATAGTTATACTGGTCTCTAAATGTCTTGTGGATTTTATTTATGTTATGATATAAGTATTGTAACTTAAATTTCATTTGACATTGACATTGAAAAATATTTTCAAGCACAAACCGAATAGCTTGTCATAATAAATAATTCAGGCCAAATTGCATTATTTTTCCCTGTATGACGTAATTTATGCAAATAAACTAAACTGAACATAAGTAAAACTGAAATACAACCATAAAATAACAACTAAAGGTTTCAATTTAATCATCCAGTTGGGAAGTATTGGAATAGAATAACTACAATAGGTGTTCAATATGTTCTACTACATTTGGCATGCACATAGTCAATAATGTGTGAATTGAAGCTAATTAGCTTGTCTGAAGTTCACACATGTATCACTGCTTGTTAGTAATTTTTGGCGTAACCTTGAACATTCATATACCCGAATATGGTGAAGCAAAAAGGAGCCTTATGATTTGTAGTTCAATTTCATCAACTTCCGTGTCAGTTTTGGGCCTGTACGCATTCCACCATACCAGCCCTGTATTTTATACTGCCCACTGCTGAGCACGGGACCCCTCTACAACTGAGAGGGTTAAGGCCTTAGTCCACCACGCTGGCCTAGTGCGGGTTGGCGGACTTCACATACCTCCGAAATTCAGAGAACTTTCAGGTATGCAGGTTTCCTCACGATGTTTTTTTTCACCGTTAAAGCGAGCTATAATTCACAAAGAATACACACATAACTTTTTAGAAAAGTAATTTGTGTGCCCTTGGGTTTTGAACCTGTGCATATTCGTCTTGGCATCCCATTCCACTCCCAACTAGGCTATCGTCCCAACTAGGCTATCGCATTCACACATTAGCTATTTATATGTACCTATATTTCGTTGGACATATACTGCATTGTATTTGTATCTGCAATGACATGAATCACAGGAAGTCCTGCAAGTTTAAAAAATTGCAGAAGTCAGTTTGCTGTGACTGTTTACATGACGGGTTTTTACCAGATACGGAGCCTAACGTTGTGGTGTATCGTATCATCTCTCGTATAGTATCGTATAATACTTTTATAAAAGTCTTTAGAACATCTTTTACTAGACTTTTGCTCGCGGCTTCGCTTTATATTTTCCCGGAATAAAAAGTAGCCTATGTTACAAGCTGATAACGTAGCTTTATATTGGTGAAAGATTTTTTCAAATCGGTCCAGTAGTGTTGAGTTAATTAGTTACGATAATACAAACATACAAAAATACAAATCTTTTCTCTTTAATATTAGTTCCTGATTTACCAATTACGGTTCGATGTCACATATTTTGGATTTGATTTTCGGCTCTTCTTCATCTGCGACATAAAAACTTCAATTGAAAACATGTGGCAAGTTTTAGGGTTAGAAACTTTCTTAATTTAGGATTAGAGTTTTAGAATGACGTCCTAAAGAATTATTATCCCAAGTTAGTTCGCGCAATATTATGACTTAGTATGTCTGTGGTTGAACTGTGTTTTTATGTAGTTGAATGTGGAATGATTAGATGAGTTAGTCGTTATATGATAAGCACCTCAATTCCCGATTCTAGATACACAGTAGCAAATAGCAATACTGGTCAGAACGCTACGAATCATTGCTTGATAAAAGCACTGCGCTCGACTTGTCATATTAAGAAATTAGATGCTTAGGGCAGTTTTACAGGTTTCAAGTAACTTTTATCCGACAGTTGTCGTATTAAACAGCTTATGTAAATAGTACTCATTTTAGATTTTGACATTGACTTTTGTATTTGGTCGGTTTATATATTTGGCGAATAGAATTTATAAGCAAACAGTAATACTGCCCTTAATATTATAATGCCCTGTAATGACAAGCACACACTACCCTTCAAACCGGTACAACACTGCTTGTTCACAGAAATGGACATGGTGATGTTACAGAGTACAAACTCTTAGAGATAACGAGAGCAGAGAGACATTTAATAATTAGCAACTCGGTTTTTGGTCGGAAGATTGACATTAAAAACATTTTCTCGTTGAGAGTTATATTGGTCAACAAATCTATCATAATGTACTCAGATCATACCAACGAATGCTGAGCGTATAATGATGTTTAAAGAAAAAAGGTGTAGATACGTTACACACAGTCTGCAAATAGCACACTAAAATGAGCTATTTAGCAAAATTGGCCTTAGTATCGTGTCAGAATCTGTTACAGTTAGACGTCTAAACTCTAAAGAATGTTCGATAAAATTTTCTATATGATAGTAATGAGAAATATGATATTCCGTTATACTTTCTCGTGTCATATTATAGTTTGTTATTGTCATATTAATTTAACTATGGGATAATGCGCCGTTTTTGAAAGCCGAGTACAGTATAGGTGACATATCTACACATTTTTATTTAAATATCATTGTGGGCGTATGTTTATAATAGTGGTTATTGCGGTTGGAGTTATATAACAGTATCGCGGCTTTGATCGTAATCGTGATGGCATTTTGATCTAACAGCCTTGATATGTGGACAGGCAGTTTAAGAAATTTATAATCTGTCCTATAAAGCTAATGCAAATTATTTCATCATAATATAATTACTATTATGTTCATGCCAGCGACAAAGGCTGTATGGTCGCTGGTTGATGCTAATAGGCTATGTTGATGACGCGCAGGCGACGCTGCACAATTTGAAATGGCAAATGTAATTTTGAAGCAAAAGCTGGTGTAGCCAAAGTATACAACAGGTTGGTCATCGTGTTGCTGATTGAATCACTTTAAAAACTGTGGTCTGGCAAGAGTGTCATCTGCCCGTTAAAAATACTACCACGAACACCCACAACGTTATAAAACCGTGAGTGTTTTACCGAACTTAAAAAAAATTAACGGATGGTTAAGTCCTCTAGGTATCTTAACAACACAGCTCAAGTCGGAGACTCTAGAAGACCGAAATTCGGCACACCGGTTTTATATCTTCGTCGGTGAGCGTCAAGAAAGTCTTTCAGGAAATTCATCTCCCGATAGGGCTAAAACTCATCAGCACACGTCTATTAATTTAAAAAATCTCAATAGCTTATTGTATTAAAGTAGGTAAGGGTTCATAATAAGGGCTAAGAGCTATTTACGGATACGGGCATACCGGAACGATTTAAATCGGTCAACGCGTATAGAGGCATCGATGTGATTTGACCGCACTTGTGACCGTTTATCCGTTCAGTGTTCTCTCGGAGCCGGGATTTGCAACTTAGCGTCAAACGAAAGAGGCATTGGATGACATTTTTTGCTTTGATGATACCAAATGAAATGGTGTTCATTGACTTGTAGTAATAGGCTGTTATTGTTAGTTTTCGTATAGCAAATAATGATTCAAGTTCTACAGCCATTGTGAAACGTAAATAATAGTTTTGATAGCAATTTACGAATCAATTCCTTTTTTATATGGGCACATGTGACCCCACTTGATGATAAGTGGAGTCCCTGCTCCACTCTATGGACCCTTCCAGATACAGTGTCGACTGATGACGAGATGATTAAGCCTCGCCAGTCAACAGTCTGTTTGCGACCGCATACACAGGTTGATTCCGGAACGCAAGACCCTTGCGTGGGCTACTATGACGGATATTACATCTTGTGCTCGGTGGTCGTTATCCGGGCGGGGACAGATAACCATTAATTACATTAACTTATATTGTCAATTTTTGCACCAAATACGCGCGATAATCAGTTCAAATAACTGGTATGTACTTTACTGGTGGTAGATCTCTCATATGTAAGAGTCCGTCTGGGTGGGTACCACCGCAATGTCTATTTCTACCGCCAAGCAGCAGTGTGCATGCACTGTTGTGTTTCGGTTTGAAGGACTTTGTAGCCAGTGTAACTACTGGACATAATGAGACTTAAAATCTAATGTCTCAGGATGACGAGCGCAGTGGAATGCCACACAGTACTTTGTAACTCAAGGTTCTGGATGGTGTTGCTACTGTTTATGGGTGGTCGTATCGCTTACCATCAGGCGAACGGCATGCTCGTCTCGTCATTCAAAGCCATAAAAAAAACTTTAGATTGAACAATAGTTATATAGTACAATAGTTCTTCGAATGTACTAGGGGAAATCTTCACAAGCTATTCTGCGGTAGGCAGTAACAAATTTATTGTGACTGACGTTGTGGTCCGAGGTATCGTACATGTAGCGTATGCGCTGTACTTACTGTTTGTATTAATTACTACTCACCAAAACAGTTGCGTCTATATAATATTTGACTGTAGATAGTAAATGTAATACGACGTAAAGTAACCCTTTCTCGTGTGCGCATTAAGTAAAAAAATAAAAAACTGCTCTTACTTGGACCATTAAAACCTCGTCTACTTCGGTCGGTAAAGCCGTGGATGCGACTTCGAGAAATCAGTGGGTGCGACTAGCGTAACATTGGTAGTTGCGATTTGCGATACGTGCGTGCACGTTGGGATCTCGTTTGTCATGCGCGACGGCTCGAACGCCGGATGGCAACTGATTCGCGGTATCCGCCGCAAGTCACGAGATATCGACCGTGTCAGGGGAAAATGTGTTTTATACAAATGACGAGAGGTCGGTCGTGGGTGGCAAATGATTTTACTGATAATGCCATCCAGAACTTTGAATTTCGAATTATTGCATAGGACAAAGTATTACGGTTATTAGACAATGCTTGTTACCCAGATATCAAAGGTTAAGCGTTAGTATGTTACATGAAGAAACTCACACAAATATGTGTCTTAAATGTTTCAGTTCCAAGTTGTATGTCATAATTTCTAAAGTTTCGTTCGTGATGACTGAATTTTGAGGGTTCCGTAACGTTAAGTTCACAATGTAGATAACGTGTAGGTGTGTTTGTAGGTACGCTCCCGTATCAGTTAATGAATGAGCCAGTATTTGATTAATTTTATAGTGATTGTTTAAAAAGCGTTTTATATAAATTGGGTTGATGATGATGCAAAAAGAAATTATGTTGAATGTTTTTTCAGAACATTTAATAAGAGTGATTTAATAGGTACTCAATAGCATCATTGTGATGTATGGGTTGATTTTATCGTTAGGCAGTGTTTGTGAGAAAATTTGGTTTAAAAAACAATTGGCTTCTACTTGTCAATACCAAATAAATGATAGTTGTTTCAGTATTTGTGTCTGCCAGGAGTGACTAACCAATTGCTCTAGTTGTTAATCGAATGTAGTTTCGTTAGTCCTCTATGACGTTAGCTGGTTTGTCACCAGTAACCATGGAATTAGATAAATAGATAGATAACACTTTATTTTACGCAATATACAAAGGAATTAAAAATCATACAACACATTTATTAACTAGATATAGATAGTGTAACAATTGGCGGTCTTATCGCTAAGAGCGACCTCTTCCATACAACCATTGGTAGGAATTAGGTAGAAGTGCTCGTCTAACCAATCTCGAAATTGTGTTAATATACGGCTTTAGTTGGAAAATCCAAGTAGGTACCAAGTACAAAACATGTTGCACAGTATCTGTATTGTTCGATCAATTGTTATACACACAATGAGAGCGTTGCATTCTCCATGGCCGTCACGCTTCGCTCATGACTTGGCCAGCGGTGAGGCAGTCAGCGGTGGGTGTGCGTCACGGACGGAAACCTCGCGTGCTCTCGCGCACTCAGACCCGTTCACAGGGCAGTGCCAATCGATGTCGGAACTGTGTTGCACGTGTATTATGAAAAAAATATAAACGACCAAGTGTTTGTGCCAGTGTCTGGAATCGATTTGAAAAACGAAATCGGTTGTAAATTAGTGTTAATCGGTTAGTGTGTGAATGTGTTCGTTTAAAATGTGCTTTTTAAGGTGGGTGATGTTTTTGTAGTCGCTGGTGCGTAACGCAGGAAGACATTTGTTGTTACGACTGTAATGAACCTGACTGAAGAATGAAACTTGAAAGATTGAATCATAAATCAAATGAAATGTCTCGCGTGCGCCAAATATTTCGTTTACAAATGAACTAGCATAGAATATAGGTAATTAGCAACTCGCAATGCTGCATTTTAGACTGTCCTCTATATTATCAAGTTAAGTTTCTTAGGACGATGGACACAGAAGACCCATTCGTGATGTATTTGAATTAACTTTATGGTTCTTAAGTAGACGTTTGCAACCTTAGCAGGAATAAAAAATTGCTTTATATAAATTTAGTAACTTCCTAAGGAAGATGTGAATCAAATTGGCATCATACAAAACAATTATATTTTATCTGTCTCTGTATTGGTGATCAGTAACAATCGTTTCTCTGCTTACATTAGTAATCAAAATATAAAAAATGTATTTGGTTAAACGCCACCTAAAACCCATTGAAATACGAACCTGTAACGCAGAACGTAAATTAAATAGAAAGTAAACGGAAAAGTAGAAATGCGTTGCCAACTCGTTGGGCGAGAGAATGTGTTGAGATTGTTAGATTCTTAGTAAACATTCCTGTGGTATGTATGATATAACAAACATTACTTAGTGAAAGTACTTGCTAATAGCTCAAAATCGTAAAATGTTGAAATGAGGTTCTCCTTTCACATTTAACAATTAATTAATAAGGAGGTTCGGTAACTGCTTTTGATGAAATAAACGGTAAACCGTATCTTCGAAACGATTTTTCACGTTCCTTTTTCATTAAATGACTAGCGATTGGCGAAGACATTGGCGGATTTTTTGTCTAGTTGATTTACGTCCTTTGCGTTGCAGGCATTCGTCTTCATAAAATGAATAATTTAAAATGTTTTTAGTAGGTAGTTCAAGCAATTAACGAATTATAACATTTTCCTTTTTCAGATAGTTTTCATTGTGATCTTTCCCTACTGCTTGTCAATACTGAGTTTGTAACCCAATTCTCGAACTCTAAATTCCAAAACTCGCTAAACCATCGTTAATCGTCAAAAATAAATGAAATTAAAAGTCATAATGGATTCTTATCATGTTTTTCAATTACTTGAGCATTAAACATGACAGTTTGTTTATCTGTCACGCATTTGTCTGTAATAAATATTCAATAACAATCAGAATAATTTATATGCAAGTCTATCACGAAAGCACGACGTGGGAAAAAATGTATTTTAAGGCCGGCTGTTGGCCTGTGCCCTCGCAATAAACGGCCTCGTTCACACCACAATATGGCTCGGAACTGTGGTTGCCAACCATACTATAACGTTTTGTATACTTTTATTAGTTGTAGGCACGCTGTATACTTCTTATTATATAGCTAATGCCACAAGTGGGACATTTTCAAGCGGTAGCATCTGTTTTGGATGCAGCGATTTCCATTGTTTTTTACTAATATAATTATGACGATCTGTCTGTCCTAAGCAGTAAAAAATTATAAGAGAAATTAAGTCGCAGTTGTTTCTACGGCCAAAGTAACTCGACTCTCTTGATTTGAAGAAATTTACCGTCTGACTTCTAATTATTTTTGCAATGCTCTTAGTCCCTAACCTTTGGAAAGTCTCTTGATATAGAAATTGGAATGATCTTAATGACTGGTAAACTACCAAAAACAAAGAAATTCACAGTTCTCTTTAAAGAAAGGTTAGTATGGGGTATACTAGTGCATCATCGTAGCAAGATATTTCTGACCCGTCAATTAACTTCTACCTGTCAATTAACGTGGAACGAAATGCTTGGAAAATATCTAGGCCCTAATAGTTCGAATAAAGAAAAAACAGAATAATAGCAATCCCGTATTCGCTACGCCTAAGAATTTGCTTTGGGACGTGTAACATAGATCATTCGTGTTTTTTTTTGGTCATGTCGTGCTTAACTTATTCTCTTTGATGTGTTTAGTTATTGGGAATAATATGGCTTTAGTGTTTCTTGGAAAACTCGTGTCTATATCGACAGTCGAATGTCTCAACTTATGTAAAGATAGGGCGACGTTTAAAATATTTCAAGAGGAGTCACCGAAATTTTGTGGCATTTCATTTTTAAAAATAAAAGTTATAATAATGTAACTTCATATTTGTCTCGCGAACTTTTTGTAATTTGAATAGTTTTTATCTTTATTCTCGGCTACATTGTTAATTGTAATATTTAAAAACGTGCTGTACAGATTACAAAAACCTTGACATAAACGGTTATATTGTTGTCGGGACTCGGGACCTCTGATTGACCCCATTCATTTCGACGATGGTACACTTGAAAATTAATATTGAGTTTACGAAGCATACTTTTGAGTTTTTAAGAGACTCTCCACAATTGGAACGAACCCAAATTCACCTGATTTCGGAAATTAAGTGCTGCAGTCACAAAACTAGATTTATTAGGGGTCAGATCCACTGACCTGCTTTTAACGGAATCGATAAATAAGAAAGACAGCAACATTTTTACAAATAGACGGAAAACCGCATGCTTTGTGGTCAGCACTGTCAAGCAATAAATATTAAATATACAATTCCTTTATTTGATGGGATTATCAATTAATTGAAATTATATTGAATGCATTGAAAAATGAGCTACTATTACTGATGGTAGGTCTCTCACATGTATGAGTCCGACTGGGTGGGTACCACCGCCATGTCTATTTCTACCGCCAAGCAGCAGTGTGCATGCACTGTTGTGTTTCGGTTTGAAGGACATTGTAGCCAGTGTAACTACTGGACGTAATGAGACTTAATATCTTATGTCTCAGGATGACAAGCGCAGTGGAAAACCGCACAGTACGTAACTCAAGGTGCTGGATGGTGTTGCTACTGTTTATGGGTGGTCGTATCGCTTACCATCAGGCGAACGGCATGCTCATCTTGGCATTAAATGCAATAAAAAAAAACCCATAAAATTTAACTTGGTCATTAAAAATTGTCACAATTAATAGCAGATTTATTAATTTCATATAGAGTTATTTGTCCAAATACCTGTTGTTACTTTATAAAATGCCAAAAATTTTATATCAACTGACTAGATATTTTTGTTTTACATCAATTAGTAGAAAATATTTTGGTGTGGGTTGGTTCCCGTTTGCGTAAGTAGGTACGGACCTACTCAAATGGTTGATACTTTATAAATAATTCCCAATATTAATATTAGCTTCTCAGCAACACAAGTTTTTATTATTGTGAAATCTGTTTATTATGAAGTTCCCGGAGTCTTCGCATTTTTCCTCATTCCTGTTAAACCGTTCTTGGAAATTCGATGGTTAATATCGAGTCGAGATTTCTCGATTGCCTCATCGAAGTTTTATTAAAGTTTGCGTTTTATTGGCCTGTGTGGATTCATTGTTGGTTTTGTTTCATCGAGGAAAATGAAATTGTGTTTTGATACTTATGTATTGCTGCGTTTAGTTATTTAATGAATAATTAAATACCCGTAATATCCCATGTACAAGAATCAAGTAAGAATCTCTTGTATAATGGAACTTTTGTTAGTAATTTTAGTAGAATCGAAGAAGAATTTTAGACAGAAACCTTAACTACCTTCATTGGCACCAAGTCTTATAATTAGTAATACTTCAAGTATTACTAGTTATGCAATATTATTGAGCACACAATATTAAATATCGCACCTTTAGGACGAAAACGACACAATTCAAAATAATCGAAAATTGAGTTATCGTCAAAATTACTTAAAACGAAATCTATTCTAGCCATATTCAAGCGGGAAAAGGACAAAACTATTACATCGGTCCCTTTTTTATTATATTTTCATAAAAAAGGACCAGTTTTAAGCCATTTTATGACGATAGCCCAATTTAGTTTTTTTTTGAATTGCGTCCTTTTCGTCCTAAAGGTGCGATAATTATATTGTATGCGGATTTTTATTCCATTCATACTTCTATACCAGATGTATATGTTCCTGATCCTTCTGTGAAACGGGTGTGCATTTATGTTATGCCACATGATCTGATTTATGTAATTTAATCAACTGCAGTACGATGCAGATCTGTACAACTTAGGGACAAAATTCCTAACGACTCGATCATATTCTGAACCAGTTTTTAGGGTTGTCACTATCTATAAGTGTGAAATTAAACAATAGTCAATGTTATGTCAATGATAAGTTAGTTTAGCTCTTATTTTCTTTAAGTTAAGATAAGTCCGGCGCTTGTTTTCTTTAATTTCACGTACCGTCTTACAATTGTTGCAGGTTATGTGTGCGTGCAGTTAGATAAGCGTCAACACTAGTGCAATAGGATTGTTGACAACAATCAGCATTGTGGAATGATTCCTGTGTGTTGGCGACTTGTTTTACATGTGAGTATTAGCCTTTATTTTATAATAAATTGAACTGTTGTGACGTCACCAGTGACGTATTAATATGTTTGCGATTTTCATCCATATATAATCATATTATAAGGTGTATGAATCCTAGCTATCACCTAAGCTTTACGCAAAGGCTTGGTAAAAACAAAAGCTGAATGGACCTCCATGGCCTGCATTCGTATTTTCCTACCTTAGGTATTTACCTAAGGTAGGAAAATACGGGTCACGTGATGCTGAGTGATCTCCACTATGAATAAACACCAATAATGCCAGAAGAATCGTCACGTGGAAGGACTAATAAAAATAGAAGTAGGAAATGGGTTTGGACTTCTGGACTGCTCAATTACGATACGAAACCCAACCAAACTGTCGCTTCGACAATCGATTTTTGTCCGGTGTGGCCAGAAAAGCCGACTCGCGTCAGGGTACTGACCGGTAGGAACATTAAAAAAAAAAAACTATCGATTGGGCCTACTCTTACTGAACATGTCTATAGCATGGCAGCATTGGCAACCTGCATCTGAAACCGTAAACGTCACTTTGTGAACTAGTAATTTGTTTTCTCAATGGAGAAGTAATTACAATTTCTAGAGCTTATGAACTCTTGTCCGTGACATTTACGTGTACGTAGACATATGAAGGTCATTACATGTTTTATGATATGTTTTTACCACTTTATTTAATGAAATGTTTGTATGTTTCCCACGAGTGTCGTCCAAATTGCCTGACAAATTTTTAACACTTCGTGACTAGATAATAAGTCTGGAAATTTCGCGTATTATTTTATTAAAATCTGTTAATAAACCAAAATTCATCACGCTTTTATTATAAGGGGTAAGCAGTAGCAATCACTTTTCATCATCTGTTAATTAGTTCTTTAATAAACTCTTCAAACATTTCGTCAATAAATGCGTCGCAATTACTTTGAAAAGAAATTACCTTTTCAATTGATCTCTCTAATAGATATATATATAACAGGCATAGAAGACCTAGAAACAATGTCCTTTTCCTTACTTTCTGTCTCGTGAAAGTTACTCCATTGGACTTGATAATAAATGTTTGACCGTCTGTTTTACTAGATGGCCACCGATTGACCAACGAGTCATTCATGGAAACGGATCGTTAAAGATTTTTCACGTATCTATTACTTACATACTTCGTTGGTGATCCCAAAAAAAACTAAATAACTTTGCATACATTCGAAAAGGCGATTAGGCGGTTCACCTACTAGCCGTCGGGTTTGAATAAGCGTCGACGTACGAGCTAAACCAATTAGTATTCGCCGTGTGTACGATAGTTGTACGGGTGGTGCCTGCTCACGGCTAAGGTACGGTCAACGAGCCCGTTTTGTGTGTGTTTAATAGTTGTGAACGTATGTATACACGGTTTTAATATGTTTCATTTGGTTTATAGAGGTTTGATGGGCGCTATGCTATTCTGTTGGAGTTATGTGTAGCGTGTGTTAATTTTGCGTTGATATGTGGATTTTAATGACGAATGCTAGTATATTGTGGCTTTAAGATTGTAAAGGTCTTAATCAAATTCGAATTGATATTCAATGTTTTTAACAACCTCCTTTTAGATAGGACTCTTAAAGGCGCCATACATTATGACTTGCATTGCGCGCGGCTCCGTCCGCGTGGACAAGTTTTTCCGGGATAAAAAGTATAGCACTCAGGATTAATGTAGCTTCCTATTAGTGAAAGAATTTTCAAAGCGGTCCAGTAGTTCCTGAGATTAGCGCGTTCAAACAAACAAACAAACTCTTCAGCTTTATAATATTAAGTATAGATTAGTAGGTAGAAATATACTTAATATAGGTCATGTGATAACCCTAGAAGAACATCGCGGGCATTTCGTGAAGCAAAAGTTGGTGGTGTCAATCTATACCATACATATTTAGTGGCACCTTACGCCATGTAAAATACATTACCACACAAAAACGGAGTTAATAACGTTTAAAAGGCAAACAATTTTCCTTCAAAACTTTCCTCAGATTTATTTACTGCCCATAGTGCATACAGAAGCGCGTAGAGTTGCGGTGAGTCGAACACCACTCGGATTGTGGAAACAAGCCATCAAATGTTTTAAAATGTAAACACAAGGCGAAGTGGACACAATGGCGGATTGACTTGCAGCTTTATTGCCGCCTCGTAAATCTTTGTCAAGGAAGTAAGGGTTAGGTTAGAAAAGAGGTGAAATGGATCGTCATCTATGGTAAAATGTAGCAAATATTGTCTCTAGTAGATCGAATGGATGTAATAGCATTTTCCACTAGGAACTGTCAACTGATTTTTTAAGTTGACATTTAACCTTAATATTTAAATATCTGATGGACGTCAGGAGTCTTAAGTCTCAAAATACAGGAGAATATTATGGAAAAACATTTCACAAAGTATACTAAGTTTGTAGTTGGCTTATAAGAATGTTAGGTTGTGTAAGTACTCCTTCAAAGTGTGAGAGATATTATTGAGTACCTATTTGAAATGTTTGTTATCGATGAATATTATAAATTAGCAAAATCGTAGTAGACATACAATTTAGCACTGGTATCGTTTTTATGGATCCTGTTTTATTTATGTAGATCATGTTCTTTAAAGTATATTGGAGTTTTAGTTCAAGGAAATGGAGGTCTATGACCTGGTCGCAAGTAATATCAGGCTTACGGCTTCGTCGATTATCTTAACGATTACGCAAGTCACTCCCAAAAACAAAGCCATTAGGTGACCACTTAAACTTAACCCCTTAATGTCTGTATTCTCAGTATCTTTACGCCATTTGTGTCTACTTGCGGGTGAATTTTGGTTAAACTAGCTTTTAATACGATGAAGCGAAACTTAAAGGTTTTCTTAAAGAAAATATCCATGAATCTCATACAGCAAGAGATAAAATAATAGTACTATATTTAATCACTTGGTGCTAGTGTGAATGTATTTACTATTTACATAATCTACCGCCTTAAAGTTGACTGTGATTTTTATACAGTTGAGGATTATTGTCGCTAGGGCTATTATTAAATCCATGCAAATCGCAGAACATCAACGCGATTCTATAGAAAATCTCGCCTGCCACCCTGAACTTGTTGGAACTTCAAAGCCTATCCGGTGTCGAAGTTCTCGCGCATACCTCCGGCAGCATTCCTGGCACATAGCAGTTCGTCGGTTAATGAAGTGAGGTGTCGGGTGACGTTCGTTGCATGTCGCTTGTCGTGTGTTTGCGCGTCGGCAGAGACACTGTCACCGGCATGGTTACAAATTAGTGTCTATTTAAGGTGTATTGAATAGGAATTGCAGACGGAAAAATCGATGAGATGATTTCTAATACTAAATTTAAAAATATTTTTTTAATAATAAAAAATACAACACAATTTTATTTATCATGAAAACTCAAGTAGCCTTGCGTCTGGAGGCGTTCTCGTGGCGATAAGCGTCACACCATGGAACGAAAATAATTTCGGCATTACGAAGGTATGCAGTTTGCACCTTTAGTTACCCCGATTGGGTATTGCAACATCATTCAACTTACGGAGTAACATTCTCCTAGTAGCATTATTTGTCCACCTACTAAAACACCCACCGTTCGCAACACAAATAATTTTAGTAATCGACCAAGGTTGACAATATTCCTGTAATTTTAAAAGTTACCATTTATTATTAAATCACAGGAACCAGTTATGGCCACAATGCAGATTAATCTCAGGATGTACTTATTGCCGCTGAATTAAACTATTCTCAGTTTATAGTTTAATCAACGTCGTCCTACACAAATCTGTCTAGTACTTACTCCCACGGCCTCCGACCTTCACCTATTACTATTTCAACCAGTTTGATTTTATCTTAGAACTCCTTTAATATTCCTGCTTTGTTTGAATGCCTTTATCGAGTTTGGTTACATTATTTGGATGGCTTTTCGATGTCGACATTGTTTTCAGCGTTCTTGATTGTAGTTTACTATTTGAATGGTTCTTATTGCTAGCCTCTGATGGTATAAGAGAATATCTTTTAGTGTTATCTCTCTTACAATTCGTTACTCTTATCAGACTTGCATGTTAACAGCACAAATTTCACTTCTTTTACTTTAAATTACATGATAATTAAATTACTGTACCTATGTTTGAAGAGTTGCTTTGAATATAAATATTCTATGAAATTTCTTTTACGTCTTTAAATTTTGTAAGGACTTGTTACATTATAACGTACTAGTTTATGCTCACAGCTTCACCAGCGTGAAAAGCCTTTCTCGCTACAAAAATCCCTAAAACACAGTACGACGCCAGCGCCATCTACTTATGAATAAGATTTAAAATATCCATTATTTCACATGAGATCAAATCACCGAAATGATAAGCAGCCTGTGACATAATCCAGGACATGATCTACCCGTGTGCCAAATTTCACTCAAATTCGTTTAATTGTTTCTGCATTTAATTCTAACAAACCTACAATAATATTAGTAAGATAAGATGTACTTGGTCAATGACTTGTAGTTATTGAAGCTTACGGCAAAATAACTATTACAGAGTATACTTCTACTGCTTTATCTGTATTCCACTGATTACCTTACTCCATAAAGGTTTCCTAACACAATAATAAGACACTTGTTTGCTCTAGCACTTAAGTTCGGAGCATTTGTGGCGCCATTTGATGTCATAAATTAGTCCACTCAAATCCCACTCAGGGTTGTCAGTTACAATAATAAACCTATAACGTGACGACACGCGCGGCACGAAATGATTTCACCCACACGAAATTATGACTATTGGCGTTAGATGAACCCTAGCGCTAAAAATAATCCTTTTAGTGGCAGTGAAATCGTCAGCCCTGTTTGGACAAGTGTTTACGTCAAATGTACGAGCTTCAGGGGACGGTTACAGTACAGTTTGACGACCCCGCACATGTGTTTATGCTGTAGAAATATTGCGAACTACGTAATTGTTTATGAAAGACCAAAAGACTCGAGCGTCGCTTTAAATTTAAGTATTAATGAAGCTGTCGCTCTTTTGTGTGAATTTTTAATGTAACGTTCGCGGAACACCACGTCCTTTGTTTTATATACACGTGTGAAGTGTTACCTACTGTTTTTATTATGTAAGTCCCGCTGCGGCAAGATTGTTCGTGACCTTATGTTGTATTTCTTTAATGGGGTTCACGTATAGATTCTCGATTCATTAATCAGTCGAGGTTTGTGCGATTAAGGTGTGCTGTGTGATCAGTCCGTGCACGCGAGTATTCTTTGTTTTGTCTTCAAACGACGGTTAAAATGTAGTTGAGCTATTGATACTTGCGAGATTAACTTTTGGAACGAAGTTCCTTATTGCGCGTTGTGAAACGGGGCTGGACAGAAAGTTGTCACGACACTTTTTGCTATTATCTTACTAATATGAACCTTAAATACAATGCGTAGAAGCTATAATTCTTGAAACGAGTATATTTTTATTTATTTTATTTATTAAAGTCATTAAAACCATTTTTTACTAATCTAATATGAACCTTAAATACATTGCGTAGAAGCTATTTCCCCAGCGTTGGCACGGCACGAGTACAAAAGAATTGAACGTAACATTCTTTTTTCAAATTTTGTTGATTTATTCTACTTTGGTTACTGACATTTATCAATAACAAGACTAAACGGGCTTTGCTCGCGTTTAAAAATCTACTTTATGTGGTAAGCGTAAGATCGAATTTGTGTTTAGTCAATCAAAATTTGTGATAAAAATGCTATGCAATAGCTTTACCGCGGCAATCTCCGAGTGCCACACGTATTTATTTGTTTTTTTTTCTAGAAACTTATGTATTGGAACGGAAATAGGAAAATATTTATATATTTATATATATACACACTCTGTTATATAAATAAAATTTTATTACAAATTCTTCACTAATTAATCGAAAGGAACTTCGTTCCATCCGGGTGTCCCTTGACACCTTTCATTGCTTTTTTTTTTTAATTGCACGGCAAAGTAGCGTCACTAGAATTTACATACATAGCAGTCCAAATACAATGTTGCCCATCGAAACACTTAGTAGCCGTCGGCAGTTACATACCATCTATTGTGTTCCATGCTTTTTAGACGTCGCGTTGGTGAAAAATTGGAGTGAGTTATGATATTATAGCCATCATCCAGAATTTATGTAAAATAATCGTCACACAGGTTTATTATGGCAAATTGTGCGCTATGCCTTCATAACAGTTTTGACTTGCGAAAGAATTTAAGCTTGAATTATGTGAGCGAACTGTTGCACAAAATTTTGATTCAAATGTTGCAACTTATTGTTATTTAGCCTTGTATGCACTTTAGTTACAGCAGTTTAAGTAGCACGAGAAAATGCTTAAATGATTAAAAACATTATTGATTAAGGGAACATTCTAGAAAAGTTCAATTTGCATGATTAAAGCAGGTGGATATTATTTAATAAAATACATTAGGTCCTCGCTTGGAGACACATTTTTGCCCCGCGTTAAGGCTAATGTCGGTCGACCTAAATTCCAAACGTATTCACACCATTTTAATTGAACAACTCGTGAGCTGTGTAGCTTGACATTCGAAATATTCTTTCAAACAAATCTAGGAGCTATGAACTAGAATTCGTAGAAGTTTAAAGTTCTTACTGTGCATGCAATCGTGAACAGCTATCATCGTGAATTCTGTATGAGATGTCTTTCGATTTGCTTTATGAAATGGACGTAGATTTTCAGTGTGTTTGGTATTCCCATAATACAGTAACTAGGTTTGATGAAAACCGCACGAGTAAGCTTTTAACTATAGTAGGAATCAGAAACCCGCTCTCACTAGCTCGTTTGTCAGCCCATGGTATAAAAAGTACACTGATAATGTCTATGGTTCGTTTACAGTCAAACAATTCACAAGTAGCAATGCTGCAACTGGAAACATTTTTAATTGCTTGCCGACGAAAACATTAATTTGAAAACGGGTGTATTAATTTTTGCTACCAACGAAATACGCGTTTTCTCTCTAATTGGCCAATATTTGAACAGCATCTTGCAATTATGTTGGTATAAAAAAGGAAACAGCAGCATTGGGTTTTGAATGATTAATTGAGTCAAAATGATTTTATTCATCAATTTTATACGAAATCGTCTACTTTTGGAACGAAGTTCCTTATCGCGCGTTGTGAAAGGGGGCTGGACGGAAAGTTGTCACGACACTTTTTTCTATTATCTTACTAATATGAACCTTAAATACAATGCATAGAAGCTATAATTCTTGAAACGAGTATATTTTTATTTATTTTATTTATTAAAGTCATTAAAACCATTTTTTACTAATCTAATATGAACCTTAAATACATTGCGTAGAAGCTATTTCGCCAGCGTTGGCACGGCACGAGTACAAAAGAATCGAACGTAACATTCTTTTTTCAAATTTCGTTTATTTATTCTACTTTACTACTACTGACATTTATCAATAACAAGACAAAACATGCTTTGCTCGCGTTTAAAAATCTACTTTATGTGGTAAGCGTAAGATCAATCACCGATAGTTAATCGGTGGAAGCCATAATAAAAAGAAGAAGAAGCGTAAGATCGAATTTGTGTTTAGTCAATCAAAATATGTGATAAAAATGCTATGCAATAGCTTTACCGCGGTAGTCTCCGAGTGCCACACGTATTTATTTGTTTTTTTCTCTAGAAACTTATGTATTGGAACGGAAATAGGAAAATATTTATATATTTATATAATATATACACACTCTGTTATATAAATAAAATTTTATTATAATTCCTTCACTAATTAATCGAAAGGAACTTCGTTCCATCCGGGTGTCCCTTGACACCTCTCATTCCTTTTTTTTTTTTAAACCACCTACTAAAGATTTCCAACTAACTTCGAGATAGTTTGCCCCACTTGCTTTGTTTTTGTAGCGGCTTTTAGCGTCCGCGTAGTGACATTTTGCCTGGAAGACTGACAGAGGCTAATGATGAAAAAGCCTATCTATCACTAAAGTTTCCAATAATAATTGACCACGCTCAATAACTCGGGCGTAGCGACATTTTAATTTCAATGCGAAAGGTTAGTAGAAGCTATTTCATGGATTTACTTCTGTTGTATTGTAGTTTTTTTCATTGGATGACAAAGTGGTTACATTAGATTTGATGATAAGTATATGTATGGAAATTATGTCCGGCAACGAGGAATATTGCGTCTCTCGATGGTCGCTAGGATTATGCCGGCCTGTATTACTAATGTACACAAATTGACCGCGATTTGTTCGAACGAGGCACTACGGGGGTCTTTTACCACATGTTTAGTGTTGCTATCCCGTCTGTACATAATAGTCTTACTTATAAATTTGTTTTAGCGTTAAGAGGTGCTTAGGCATTGCTTAATTAAATAGCTGTCAAAATTAAACATCGCGTGGCCTAGTTTAAATCTAAAAGGCAAGATGGCGGTTTTTTAATTACAGCTGATCGAGTTAATACTGTCAAAAGCATTGATGTGTAAAAAAAAGAAAAGTTAAGCATTGATTACGAACAGACTAGTTAAGACACAACTAAGCATAGCTTAGCGATTTTTTTTATAAGTAAGACTGAATATATCCCGATTCCCGTACCACCAGTAAAATGTTATTAGTGCTATTACAATAGAATATGTTAGTCGACTGATCAACAGTGGCGAAGCGTCCATATAACCCGATTCCTACCGGCTTCCCTTTTAAGTTTTGGGTACTTCACAATATATTACATAGTTAGTAAATTATAAATTTAAATAATACTAAGCTAGGAACAATAATAATAGTTACAACTAACATTAATGATCACTTAATAATGACATCTATCGGCCATCTGCCTGTTGTTTGTTAACATAATCGATATCGATGTGTTATATTAATAAACAATGTTTAAGTAACGTTAGATGGCGCGCCTTGTATTTTTTTTCCTAGAAATTCCGTTACCATTATGAAATTGTGGAGCCACGGGCGCAAGGTAACCCGCTGGCCACCGGGTTCATGTCGTAGTATGTTATTGGACATAGGTGGCAGCACTTTCTAAGACTTTCTATGACTTGCTATCTCTCTCTGTTCGTCGGAATCGCGCCAAAAATATGGGCAAAGGGAACCCGAGCCTGCTCGGCTTCACGTTAACCGACTATGTATTGTTGTCACTTTTTACGTCATAATTTATTATGATACCGATTTATGATGTCTGTGAATTGTCAAATTCAATTTATTTATTGACAGTTATGTGTTGTTTAGAAGTTGTTTTTTAATTAGTAAATACAAATTAATGTAGTGCATTGTTATGGAAAATACTGCTTGTGATTAGTGTAGCGTCTCCTTTCACGTAAGTATATTATTTGTTTGTAAATCTGATTAGTTTTTAATTTCAGACATGAAATGTTTGTTAGAAGTAAATAATAGTGATATTTTATGAATTTAAAGGGCACGCCGATACCAATTTAAACTTTACGAATAGCGTGGATTATTTATATAGATAATATGAGGTATTTATGAACACATTAACTGCTGGTCTGTTTGACGAATAACATATATTTTGTTAGTAGAAATTACATTTACTTAGAAAGTTATAACAAATTAATAAACAAATGTAGGTATTAGATATCGTGATTATATTTCCAATACTTATGCTGTTCTTGTAACAATTTAGATTGTTGAATTAGAATTAAGACTAATCCACTGTCGAAGTTTTAGTTTTCCGTTAAATTGACCTATACCGTGAATACCGTGCGATATGTTAACTGAGGCAAAAATAGGTTGCCTCGGGTTCCCTTTTGAAAAATTTCACCCTTCGCCACTGCTGATCAACTAACAAGTCCACTTGATTCATTAAATAGATAAAGGATTCGTTACATTGATATCGTTATTAGATAGAAATTAGAATACATATCTCTGACGCTAATTTTCATTTCTTTGATGACCGTATTTCCATCCCCGTGGCACGAGACCCAAATACTACTTTCCAATACTCATTATTTGAACACTTACCATAAGGTGAAGTGTTACAAAAGAAGATATTTATTTTTTTAACGTAATCCTGTATATCTCCATGCAAACCTTGACAAAACTCAGGTATGAATAGTTAATCCGAACCAATCGTTTGATATCGGAGAAGGTAAAGAGATGAGAAACTAAAGACCTCTCAAGCTTCGAAGACGTTTCGTTCGTTCGTTCGATACGTTGAGTGTGTTTGAATAAAATATTATGTCGCCTACTGTTCGAGAATTGAACTTTGAATAGAATCTGATGTAGAACTATTCGTGAATAAAGGAAACTTGACAAATTGTTCTTGGTATTAGGACTGTCTATGAGTCATCATCATCATCAGCCACATGACGTCCACTGCTGAACATAGGCGTCCCCCAAAGATTTCCAGACGGACCTGTCAAATAATGTCTATGAGTAAAATAGATAAAAACAACGCTTTGGACAAAATGAATCTTATAATCTGTTTTCGTAAAAAAATCTTGTCAGACATGTAATACAAATCGTGTTTCTAACAATTCGGTTTTCGGACGTAACTGTACCTACATTAGAGAAAAAAAGCACAGAAAGCTACATAAAAAAAGTTACTATGATTTATTCATGATTCATTAATAACATAATAAATTTGCATAGATTAAAGGAATAAAAGAGACAAGACACACAGCTGCATTAAATTCAAATCTGTGGTCAATCAGTTAAAAATTGCTTGCTTCAAGAACTTCACTGACCAAATACAATAACGCGACCCTAAAAAGTACTTGTAGACTTGTACTCATCTGCTTAACTATTGTATGGAAGCCATGTCGACAGGGTTGAACTTCGTGTAAACCAGCCGAGTGTGGCCGTCGAGTAATGTGACTTGCTATCGCGTGATTATATTACATTGGCTTCATGCAGTGTATTTTAGGATTTTTTCTCGGCAAACGTAACGGAATTCACTTTATCTCACGTTTTATGCCTTTCTTGTTAGTTTAAAATGGAATTTTGATTGCTGCGAGAATTCCGTTCTGGTTCATTTTGGTGTCGGCAATAGATATTACAGGTCTGATTTGCAGCAAATATATAGAATTAACTTAGTATTGATAGCGCTTGCTGGTTCTCCGTTTTAACCCGAAAGAAGTAGATTTTAGTGGAACTCTTTTTAGAGGCTGTAATTAAATTAATGGAACCTTTATGTTTCTGCAATTCCGTGATTTAAGTGATTAAATCAGGCTTACATTATTTTCCTTTTACAGTAAAAGAAGATGTACGCATTCAATGGGGTGATACGTATATCGGTTTAAAGCTAAGACAAATAAAATTGCCGAAACTTCAATAGCACCCAAACAGAAAAAATTACGTCAAGTTAAAAAAAGTATAGACATGCAAAATCCGACAATAATCTAGCGACCAGTAATGGACGATGAATATAAAAGTTCCGCTAAATAAATAAAATACAATCTCTGCCCATTATTTTCGACCGACGCGATGCTGGTTTTTTTTATGTTTGCACAGCGGGTTATCAAAGCGGACGTATGCAAATATGTAACTCTTGATAAACTATAATACAAACGCCTCTGGCATTGTTATTAAGTGTTGCCACTGGAGGTTAATTAACTATACTTGATTAGATTAATATACTTGCAGGCAATGTGACCCTATTGCAATTTTTTGCTAAGAAATAAAATCTGTTTAAAACGTTCTATAAGTTTAGAAATTCGTTGTGATGGAATATTCTATTTTGTATTTGTGGTTATAAAATGTAATGTCACATCTCTAACAGAAATTACAATAAAAGTCAAATATAGGAACCAGTATGCTTTTCATTCAAGTTGTTATCTTATCACTTGTAGTTTAGGTCTCAGAAACGTGTGTGGGCGCAGAAATACTACTATCGATATTATCAAAGTCTATAATATACATCGTTTTATATAATTAATAATTTAAATACGACTGTTCCGATTATTTTCCATTTTTTTTTTTTCATTTCTAAAAAATTATATATTTCGTAGAACTTTGTAGTATGGCTTCGTTTGCCTGAGGTTCTTTCACCAATTATGAAATATATGTCTGGTGTGTGCAGTCGCTGGGAGCCTGTGTTTAAACAAATTTGGCTATAATATGAATCTAGAATATTTTTATCTGCTTGACCTGTAACCTACGATATAATTGTATTACATTGCATAACAAGAGCTCAGGTCTATACATCCGAAGAATTTTGCATTGTTGACGAAGCTTTTTGTACAATAAATGTGCGAAATTGTGAAGGAACAAAGGTTTTTTATTCTTTTTTAAAAAAATGAGAATACATTGCAATGTTTTGATTTTCCATTTCAAATGCTCGGACTGGTTTTTGGCAACGATGAACGAAATTTAAAATATCGAATATACATTTTGTTACCACGTTAATATTTTTGTAAGCTTGTATAAAATTGTTGTATATTGAATATGAAGTGTCGCTAATGATGTCACAGCAGTGCTATATAGTTATGAAACATACACAGCCAGCCGTTTAGAATACAATGCAAAAATGATATCATTTCCCGTACATTCATGAAGTCATCTGTATAGTGAACGTTCACTTTGCCGTTGTCAACGAGACTATGAGATAAGATTTTGTTATTGTTTTACTGTAATCTCAGCTGATTTGTAACTAGGCAATGTTATGCAGATTTGTTGTTAATGTGTCAATAGTAAAATTATATTATGTCGTAAAGTTACTGGTGGTAGGTCTCTCATTATGTAAGAGGCCGTCTGGGTGGGTACCACCGCAATGTCTATTTCTACCGCTAAGCATCAGTGTGCATGCACTGTTGTGTTTCGGTTTGAAGGACATTGTAGCCAGTATAACTACTGGACATAATGAGACTTAACATCTTATGTCTCAGGATGACGAGCGCAGTGGAATGCCACACAGTACTTTGTAAGTCAAGGTGCTGGGTGGTGTTACTACTGTTTATGGGTGATCGTATCGCTTACCATCAGGCGAATGGCATGGTCGTCTCGTCAATCAATGCAATAAAAATAAAAAAAGTACTTGATATCATCATAACATATCGTAAAAGGCACTTTTTCTTAAAGGCACGAGATATTGCCAGAAGTGTTTTAGAACCTAAATACAGCTGTGCTGTGTAATGAGTAATGACTCGGTGGCGTAGTGGTATTGCTTGCGCCGACGACACCGCTCTGAGATTACGGGTTCGATTCCCAGGTCAGGTTTTTCTGCTCAGGATCAGCCCGGACTCTATAATTTGTGCCTGGTATGGCGATAGGCTCACCCCCTATCACATCATAGGACCGGAACACACATGGCGAAAAGTAGGTTCCTTGATTGCACCTCTGCCTACCCCTTTGGGGATAAAGGCTTGATGTGTGTTTTTGTTTAATGAAATACATCTATGTAACTAGAGCTGTGTACAATTTCAAAAATACTTATTAAATATAATAATATGATGTTTTAACAAACGGAAAATTATACATTCTTTCCTACAAATTAACGTTTTATTTAGAGTTCGAACTAATTAATTTCCCCCTTATTGTTCTATCTCGTGTTCCAAATACTCTGCCAATTAAATCAGGATGGGGTGTGCGCTAGAAATTGAATGCTGAGGGAGCAAAAAAATTAACGGAATGAACGCAGTGCAAAACGCCTGCACTCCACTTTCAAAACACATAAATCGTTTCGGTGAGTGCTGCCTGCATCTAGTGCAGTAGCGCTAAAGGAAGCCAAGTTCTCTTCGCGTGTAGCTGATGGATATCTGTGTCAGGGCGCTTCTTGTTACGTTCTACGGTAATGTCATCTAGGTTATCCGTCGATATAGTGAATTGGAGCATTGTAGTTTTGTTCATTTGTGTGTGCTATGTGAAAATTTACATTTTAAATATACGATGGTGGCTTTCTTTAATCTTAGAATTTCCTTCATCTATCCTCGTATTACACGGTTTTCTCTCTTACGGCCGTTTTTAATAAACGAACCCAATCGTTTTTGTTCGATCCATCGCGAAACTGTACCAATCAGAGCATAATGTTTTTGATATGCTTACAAATTACTTATTTTGATTACTTTATTCCCGGGATCGGATCGAAGATTTAAAATGGCCGTACCTAAGTCGACAGCGTTTTAGCACTGAACAATACTACGTAGTTTTAGCTGATTTTACCATACCATACCAGCCCTGTATTATATACTGCCTACTGCCGAGTACAGGTCTTTACAACTGAGATGGTTTAGGCCTTAGTCCACCACGCTGGCCTAGTGCGGGTTGGCAAAATTTACACGTTATGAATTCTCACTACGTATTGGAAATTTGTGTGGAATGTATAACCGCAATCGATCTGTAGATATCAGTGGATATCGTTTATTACTAGTACCGCTACTACTAAGACATTATAAAAAAATATCACACAAATTTTTTGTTAGCCATATACTTCTTAAAAACTCTCAAGTAATATTATATACATACAACTATCTAAAGCAATTTTATTCCCACAAAGAATTAATTACGTATAGTTAATGAATATTTTCGCTTTCCATTTCAAAATAAGTACAAAAATAATACGCGAACGGTGAAAGTCGTCGGCAAATCGGCTTCACTTTCTCGCATAACCTTTACGGTAATTTAAGTTTAAACCACGATTGTGTAATAGTAAGCGTTAATTTTTTCGTTCATTTTATGCCCACGAAATTAGGTAGAGTTTGTTTATGCAAGTGTTTAATTGTTTAAAATGGCTGTGATTTCATTTCATTTGAATTACTGTGCCAAATTAAATGTTGTTTTAAAACAAATGCTGCTCTGTGGATGTAGTGCTTGCAGTACTTCTTTAAGGATTGTATAGTTTGCAGTCCATCCATAATTATTAGTATCCATAATTTTAAAAATCATTCTTCAAGCGTTTCTTCCTGATTGTATGTCTAATATTTACGACCCGTAATATTCTGCAAGGGTCGCAGCGACACCTGTTTCGCCATAGTCACGACAGTGCAATAAATTCCGCATTGTAACAGACAAAACCTAATCTATCATAACATAATCAAAACATAATCTATTTTTCTAATCTACTATAAATTAAGTGCGATATTAGTGCGGATTAATAAATGGATTAGAACGAAGCCTATAATGCGGGAAAATTGGCAGAGAATTTGCAAAATCTGCACAAAACCTTTATGTACATATATTTATTCTGTTAGTGATAGGGATTTTAATAGAATCTAGAACAATATACAAGTTTTATTGTTTAGCAAAATGGCAGCCGGTTTTTTAATGAGACGGCGAGATTAATCACAGCCAAAAGACAAATATTTATTTGACCAATAGTTTATTTATTTATTTTTTAAGAATTGCTAACGGAGTTTACAATCATTATTTTAAAATCTACACATATTTATAGCTATTGTCACTTACGTAATTGTAACTCTGGTTATAAATAATCACAGCATGAGCGACAATCTTCAAAACAAGAAGACCGACAGATAACACTATTACAGTAGTAGTAGTTCAAGTAATATGTGCCCCTTTGGATCTACACTGATGCTGAAATGGAAAGTGTCTTGTATTGTACATAATTAAGCATATTCTACTGTGGAGTAGGTACAAACCGATAGATTTTCTCGCATACCTAATCATTTCATAGCCAATTTATTCATTTCCTATTCCGTATATTCTTGTACGCTTAAGATATCTTGTAGCCACAAAACAGCTAAACGGTTCGCGTATATTTTAGTCACGCTTGGAATATTGGGACAAGATAAATCTAATTTGGGATAAATTCGTAACCCTCTGCATTGTTCGCAAGTTTCGTCCCCTATCCGCCCTGTACTAATAAATACGTGGTTCTGTCGGTAAAGGGCCGAAACTATAAAAAGCAGTTGTGTCCAACGCTATTAGTTTCCGTGTAACGTAAGAGCAACGAGCTATTGTAAAGGGAATGTATTGTAGTTTTTTTTTATCAAAGATACGAAGAAGCAGTTTCCTTGTAGCTCAAATCGCTTAAATTATTGTTTAAGTATTTAAAACATAGCCAGGCTATTCAACATCAGGTGAATCATGGTCCACAAGGGATAGCATTACTCATTTAGCATTTTGCAAACAAGAGACATACCTATCAACTAAATATTGCAGGGACAGCCAAGAGTCATAAATTATATAAGTGATCTACGTGGCTATAGTTTATGTAAGGTGGCATGGCTTACCTACAGTGCTTCTATCGGTCGACCAAGGCGCCGTTGTTTCAACCGTGGTTAGGTAAAGTTAAGGGTCTTATCACACTGGCGAATTGCAAGCGAATTAACAACGAGACGAAGGCGCTGAACGCTCGTCCAGTGTATAAAGACCGTTAACTTTACTTAGCACATACCTAGCTAAAACCACAGAAAACAGGCTAAAAGTAACAAATATTTGAAGGGTACAAGCAAATAACAGGGAATGTCCTAATTAATGTAAGTTTAAAAGTATATTATTTTTATTGAGACAAGAGAGAGAGTGTATATTATTTTTATGGACCTTCCCAGTTCTTTTCGTTTTGGCCATAAACAATGCTGCATTTTTGGCGACATCTGTTAACTTTTTTTAAATTCTAATGATTGGAATTCAAAATACCATAGACAAAGATATGATTCTATAAAAAAAAAATATTAAAATTTGTGACATTTGTGAAATTTGTGATATTTGCCTGTGCCCTTCATTTTATTAATAAAATGAATTGCCACTCAAAGATAGAGTCTAATATTTACAGCAGCTTTGATGCAAAAATACTTGTTAAAATCTTTTCAACCTTCTTCGCGCTCATCATCCGTGTCGCAATAACTCTGCAGAGGTGAAGCGATTCGATAAATTACGTAATGTCTTGCTAGGATTAAACGGTAGGACGCGTTAAAAATTAGGCCATTCGCCCTCCTCTTGATGTTTGGATGGATGTAGTCAATTACGTGGATGGATCGGTAAAATAGGGCTGAATATAATTGAAACAGGTTCTGATTAATGCTTAGATAAATCGGCGGAAATGTGTATAGCTGTGAATAATTTGAAGTATGTATGTAGATAACTTATTTTACTTATGCTACCAGTAAAAGGTAGTAAAGAGACGCGTCCAATATCTAATTAATGTATGTGGTCTTCAAATAGTTGGTTGATAATGATGCAAAGGTTGCGTCATCTGAGAATATCTTTTTAATTAAAAACTTTTCTTGTAATATTTACCACAGTAAGTAAAATCCTACTATAATATTATAAACGCGAAAGTTTGTAAGTATGCATGTATGGATGTCTGGATGTATGAATGTTTGTTACTCTTTCACGCAAAAACTACTAAACGGATTTCGATGAAATTTGGCACACGGGTAGATTATGTCCTGGATAAACACATAGGCTACTTTTTATCCCGGGGAAATATAAAGCGGGGCTTTTATCCCGGGAAAACTCATTCACGCGGGCGGAGCCGCGGGCAAAAGCTAGTACTTAATACTTTGTGATTATCATTGTTTAACTTTTTCCAGACCCTGAGCATGATCAGACCTTCATCAAATAGAAAAGTTTCCAATGACAAGTGGGATTTTTTTGTGTATGTATTTGTATTGGAATAGTGTAAAATAATATGCGTTGGTATTAGGGAAAGTCGAAACCATTTTTGGAATTGAAGTTGTTGATGCAAGTAAATATTTGTTACGGATATGGATGTTGGAAGATCAAATTGGTTTCTTAAGTTTGCGCACTCAACTCGTAGGAACTCCTAGAATGGGAAATGAGATTGACCGGCTCTGTTTAAGATATTCATATGTCAAAGAACGTTGGCTTCATAAAAATACGAGGTAAATTTTTTGCCCTTAATATAACCACGAATAATACAAGACTAATGAAATTTCTTACAATAGCTGCTTAGTTATCAATGAAGAATTATTGAATCAGAGAAATGCCCAGATTCCCGATAATCTCGCCTAAATTAAGATCATTATATGAAATAACATCGTCTATTCCTTGGCGGTATCAAGAAACGAGGTTTTATGATATAACTTGGTATCAAGAAATGTCTTCCTGACAACGTGACCCCTCCCCTTCGTAGTCGTCGGCTCGACGATCCCCTTTTTACGTGGCTATATATTTATAATATTAGCATCGCAAAACGCTGTAGTGATGGTTTGCGATTTTACGGTTTGTTATTTTGTTTTATTTGAGAATGAATATTATTCTTGGTGATACTAAGATGGTTTTAGTGTGTTTTATGACTTGTAGTGTGTTTAAGAATACTGTTAACATCTTAATGTGGATGCAATTGAATAAATGTATTAATATTTAATTGCCAATTTCTTCTAATAGCGGCTCTAAGAATAATAGTACCTTCTGATGCCTTATTTTTGTGGATTCGTTCAAAATGTGTAGGTGTGTATTAACATCACATATTTTTGTATTTTACTATCTTCAAGATCTAAAACCAACATAGATTTGTCTTAAAGCTTTAAAAATGAAGTACAATAAGGCAATCTCAACATATTTTTCACTTAAAAGCATAAAGACTACACCAAAAATTTTACAAACAGCGCGCAACGAGTACGCCATGGCCGGTCATTTAATTCCCGTTCGGTAGTGCAAGTACCCTGCAAATTCGCTAACTAGTTTCGTCAGTTGCTTCGCCAAACTACTAACATTTCCAACTTTGCCTTGTTCAGTTCACGTTTAACAGTGTTACGTGTTTTTAATACTGTTCGTAATTCATAGCTGCGAATTTTTTATCGTTAAGTGATCGTAAACTCCTAGTCGGATTTACCGTCTGCGCCTTATTTCTCGGTAATTAATACGAAATTACCGGTAGCATATTACAGTAACATTACTAGGCCTCTTGTAGAGTTGTAGAGTGTAGACTGTAGGTAATAGGTATCGCTACAGTTTCTAGTTATTTCTGTTGGAACGCAGTATAGTGTAGCTAATTTTGTGTTATGGTTTGAATAACATTGTGGCCATTGTAATTACTGGGCATTATAGTGTCAGTGCTTACTGCTTGTAATTTGTAGGTGGGAGATGGGGGTTGCTACTTTTAATGCCTAAAATGGTGAATTTTGTCGTGTCTCGCTCGTCTTGTAATTTATTTTGTTTAAAAACACCCCGTACTGGCAAATAAGATAACACGTCAGCATACTCTTATAAAAATACGTTACTTGAAATCGACATACTTTGTCATACTCAATTCGCAATCACGTAACATGTTCTAATCATTAAACATTTATTATTATTGTATTTTGTTTGTTGGCAAAGTGATTGCTTTACATTACGACGTCGTTTTGTGGTGAATATAGCGGTTTTAGTATATATGTACATAATACACAAATCACAATGTGTATCTTTATACATTGTCTGGTGATTACTTATAAAGGATTTTAGTTTTATTGTTAGTGTTTCCGAGATTATTTAGAACGTTTTCATATTTTTGCCTGGTGATAAAGTATCCTTACGTCAAATTATTCCAGAGGCACAGAGTTAAAACACCAGCTAGGTTAATCACAGATTAAAGTACTTTGGTCCTTAAGTTAGGAACGTAAACGATATATGTAACGTTACGAATTGCAGCGTGCAAGGCGAAGGAGAAAATACCTTGAATATGCGTAATTATAGTAGACAGAGGGCCGCATACCTTCAAGCCATTCATATTTACTGTAATAACAGATATGAGAATGGTTACCAAATGTCCAGTTATCGTCTGGAATGTTATTGCTATTACGCTTCCCGTCCATAGTTCGTAACCTACGGGCCTACTGTGACGTGAACTAATTCGACACGATTCTCGAATTAGTTTATAGGAATGCGTTTTGAAATTCATTTGGTTAAGATTAAGAAACATACCCATAAGCTTCATTTGAATCACGTTTTTGCTAAGAAGGATAATGTTTTTAGTTAAGTCTAATTAATCACTATATTGTCAGCGTAACACTTTTTTTTCACCATAATTTGGACATATGTTTGATGGCAACCCCACTGCACGACGAATAAATCAAATTATAAAAACACAATCTGTTGCTCAACCGGGTATTCGATCCCAAAACCTTTTCGTCCTTAGCACAAAATATATATGCTGCCTCTTGGCTAAGGGGGCGCCCAGCAAAGCCTTTCTAAACTGGGTGTAACACGCACGATATGCAAAATTAAGCAGTAGTATTTGGTTAAGGGTACAAAGTACACTGAACAAAGCCTAATCTCATATTCATATCAAATAGACACTAGGTTATTAATATTCACGTCCCACATTCACCGAACCCCGTCCGCCCCGTCTGGCCCAGTTGGTGAATTTTACAAAAGTATACCGAAACATCTGCCCCTTTCGTTGCGCCGGCGTTATGTTTATTTTTAAACGGATCCATTGTGATATTCCTATTTCGGACATGGACTCACATCCTATTCGGATTAAATCCGCGCGGCTGAATGGGCTGGATGTCAAATACAGGTTCGATTTTTTTCGGTCAAATTGGCATCACTGCACCTGATGGTGAAACAATGTATAAAAGAGATGTCGCGTCTCTTTACAGTCGCTAAAATTATGCCCGCCTAAATGTATTGATAGCGACTTAAAAATAGCCCACGATGGTGGCGTTTCTGACATGTTTATGGTAGTCTCTCAAAGGCGCAGTGAAATCTCAAGTTTTGTTATTCAAAATGTACAGTGGCGTAGCTACAGTTTCCGGACAGTGATTATAATCAGCTGAGGGAGTTGCCGTCTAGTCATTTAGTGGTATAAACAATAGCGTGAGAACAACCACTGTAAATACTTAGTTTGCTGTCCACCGTTGACTCATAGTGCGGTGGGTATCACGCAATTAGTATGAAGCGAAATGACGTGGCTTCGGGATAAATGGGGTGATGGGGTGTAATCAATTTCTGTGGTTATTTGTTTATGTTTCCATGTCTGAGAGATCGTTCATTTATGCTGTTACTAATAGAAAGAGAAAACTGGGAATACTATTATTATTTTCGTAACCTTACCATATATAACCGTATTTAGATTCATATATCCAGCGGTAGAACGGACCAGTTCCTAACCAATTTATACAAGAACTAGATACTGCATCTAATCCGATGACACGTAGCTATTGTCATTGCTAGGGCTTCGGTCAGTTTGATCGGGAGCATCGGGTGAGCATGCTTATGCCAGCTAAACCTCGCACCCAGCAGTATATACACCCAATAGTCACACACGTACTCTTATCTCATACTAAGATATAGTCTTTTGAGATATCAGGAACTACGAAGGACTTTCCGCCTTAAAACTGAAGTAAATATTTATAAAACATAAAAAATTGTCGCAGTATGGATATCAAACCCGTGGTCCCCTGTCACAACCACCTCGGCTACTTCTTCTTTATCCTTTGGAAGTCGACTGCTGAACATGGGACCCCTGTAAAGATTACCAGCTAGAAGCGGCCTGCATCCAGAAGGTTCCTGTGAACTTTGCGACCACTGCGCAATGAAATGACGAAAGAAATGCAGGTTCTTCAAAGTTTACTGCCCTCTAACACACTTACGATCATCTACTTAAAGATGGCAAAAAGTCAACTAGAATCTCATTTAATTTAAAGAAAATGTAAATTTTTGAGTGAAACTACCTTGCGACGTCTCTTTGTTGGGGGTGGGAAGTTCTTTAGTAATCCACGAGAAACTTAATTTTCCTCGGGCTGAAATTGTTTGTGTGTTAGTCGTGTCTTTTTGCAATTGTATGCAAAATTTAAAGCAAAGTAACCAAGGTATGCAGAGACCTTTTCCTTAATAGTCTTCACTACTTTTTTCAGCTATTGATTAGTCTCATCCAGTTTGCTGTCCACCAATAAAGTAAGCCTTGGTTTTTCTTCATCTCCATCAAGTTGAACATTGGTTTTAGAGATTACAATATATCTTCGGGTTAGCAAAAAATAATGGGGATATCTATATGTATGCAATGCAATCAGCCCTGTATTATATATCTACTGCCCACTGATGAGCACGGGTCTCCTCTACTACTGAGAGGGTTCAGGCCTTAGTCCACCACGCTAGCCTTGTGCGGGTTGGCAGACTTCACACACCCTCGAAATTGAATTATCAGGTATGTAGGTTTCCTCACGATGTTTTCCTTCACCGTCAAAGTTAACGATAATTGATAAACAATACACACGTAACTTCGAAAGGTCAGAGGTGTGTGCCTTGGGTTTTGAACCTCCGGCAGCAACATTGTCTCGGCAGACCGTTCCATTCCCAACAAGGCTATCGTCCACTTCAGCTATTTATGTACCATCATAACTATCATCATCGGCCACATGACGTCCACTGCTGAACATAGGCCTCCCCTAAAGAGTTCCAGATGAACCTGTCAAAAGCGGGCGTCGGCCGTCCACCTGCAAGGTACGCTGCGCTTGCCAGTACGTGGTCTCCACTCTCCACTCGAGTACTTTTTGACCCATCTGCCGTCAGTTCTTCGAACTATTTATGTATAAACGTTTTAAATTCCTCCAACCTACCTGATAGTACCTCATACAACAATAAATATGAACGGTATATTACAGAAACGTAGTTAATAGCTGTAGATATTACAATATAAATGGATTTTAATAGAAAAAGGAACAAATTAGTGTTTGAATTATACCGTTAGCGATCGGCAGACACGGTCGCGGTCGATGAATGCATTTTTTTCTCCTCACTAACCTACTAAGGAGTCGTGCTTGCGGACTGGTTTTGCAAGGTGACGACTGACAAGCGAACAAATAAAATCTTGACTCCAATTTCGCGCCTAGTTGTACTGGATAAATCTTTTATTTATAATACTTGATATTAAATTTTAATATTAAAAAGCGCTGCGGTGTTTCAGATGAATATCGAATAAATTAAATATGAAATAAAAAACCGTAGGTAGTACCATAATTCAGTCTGTAGAAGATTTCAAAATTAATATTGTACGTAAACTGTTGAATAAATTATTCTCACAAATCTCACATTAAAGTAATCTATCTAAATTTGTAACATGCAATTATTACGTTCTCTCAATTTGTCTTCCCGTTCTCAGAAATAATCTATTAATAAATTTGTCTATAATCATATAAATAGTTGTAACATCTGGCGACGTCAAGGGATATCCTTTATTACTGAATACTTTTTCGTTTTGTAATTTTATAATGGTTTTTAATTTATTCTCTTAGTACCTACTGTCCGTTGGAAAAGGAGCGTTATTAAAAAAAAAGAAATAAAAATGCATCTCTTTTTCTTCACCGCGAAAATATATTCTACAAACAAAAGCTGTTAACAAAATATCAGCACTAGAGATAAAATCCACACAGATACAATTAGTTTTCTATTTCAGCACTGCTTGTTCGGGAATTAATTGATAACTACCGGGCCGTCTGTGTGTACGTTTAGGGATGTAGCGGTTTTGTTAATACATATTCGGTTTTGTTAATTTAAACCGAAATAAATTTTCATAAATTATTACGTGATTCAAATAGTGTTGCCAGATCAGTTTTACCATATACGAAAGCTGGAATATAGGAAGAAAGCTTGGCATGGGAAATGCAGAACTATTTACCATCAATGGTTCGGCCAGTTGTCAACTTTTCATTTTTTTCGCTCATAATGTCTTCAATTAATAATTTTAATATCATACCTTTCAAATGTAACATTGGTCCAGCTGATTTGAATTTAGGATGTCTTAACTACAATCTACAGAATGTTAATGTTTCTGTAATAACTATTAATTTGAAGAACATAAACCAACTCATCATCATCATCACCAGCCACATGACGTCCACTGCTGAACGTAGGCCTCCCCTAAAGATTTCAAGACGGATCTGTCAAAAGCGGCCTAATAAACCAAATACACAGTTATAATAGTAATATTATATAAGTATAGATCGGTGCCATCACTAGGTACTAACCAATGATTCGGCTACCTGGCCTTGATCCAACACGTCCGAATAATTACCGAAGTTTACTTAACACTATTGTACAACGTATCGCATTAGTTTGTGAATCATATGTGGGTTATTTGCATTCAGGTATGTCCGTGTGATTTCTAGTTGTATTTTTTGTGGTAATGGTGGGTGTTATCAAAGTTTGGATAAGTTGGTTGAGAGTGCCGATCGTGGAACGTCAACATAGTCGCATGTTTAGTTATTAGTGAGTAAAACACTTATGAATATGAATGAATCAGGTAGAAATTATTCATAGGATAAAATACAATGGGAATAATAATTTAAAAACGGCAGTTGTATGAATAAAAAAAATTGTAGATCACATATATTGTGAGGTTTTATATTTGCTGAATAACTTTTATCTGAAGATTAAATATCATTCCTAAGGGCCGATTTCTGCTGATAAATGCTATTCGCCACATAAATGTATAAGGCGATCAAATACAAAGTCACACTCTAAACTATGCTTCCAAATAAATGGTAACCAACTGAGTACCTACTATCTACAGTACTTGTTTATTAGGATAACTGTCAAATAAAATCTTGAAATCTGTGACACAGGTCTACATGAACTTAATCTTTGGAGGGACTCGTCAGAATTAAACCGAGTACAGAAGCTGATTAAATTTCACCGCAGCAGAGAGATGCGATCGATAAAAATGATTAAATGGCAACTGGAGAGGTGTATGATTGGCATCGTGCCAACCGCCTGCAGGCGAAGCGGGTGAACTACACGAGGGTACCAATACCGGTGGTGTAACAATATTAAATTTGTTTTGAAATTAATTTGACGAACAATTTTGTATTTTGAATATTAATTAATACATCTTTCGTTCGTAGATATTGTTTGAATATTTTAATTAAATCTTTAGGTTACACAATTATATATGGATATTAATATTGGGTTTTTTGAATTCACTACAATGTGCTGGTTTGTTGTAAAACCGCGTGGTAAAATTATGTAGTATGTTGGTATCGATAGTCCGGATGAGGGGCGTAATTAAATACTTTGGCTAAACTTAAAGATTTCGGGAATCTCAATTTGATTAATCCTTCAACGCCCGCGGTGGACACCGGTGTCCATTTGAATAAAGAAATTAGCTTATAACTATATACAGGGTGTCCCATAAATGGTAGGACAAACTTAAAGGGGAGATTGCTTGAATGATGTTCTACCAGACATGAAAAAATGACCTCTATAAAAGTGTCACCATTTTCGAAATATTGAGGATTTTGTACTTTTTCCGAAAAATCTCTTTTGACCTATGTTCGGTTGCTGTACGCGCAAATTATCAGATATTTTCTTAATTTTTCTGCACCAGACCCGGGAGTAGTGGGTCTACCATAACCCATAATCATTTTATTAAATATCATACAAAAACTTTGAAAAATTAACACTTTCCCTCACATTTATTCTTGGGAAAATTATTTTACACAACTTTGAAATGCCCCTTTTTATATAAATTTACAGTTGAATTACAGGCATATCAGTTGAATGTTGAATTCTTGCAATTCTTGACACATGTGACATGCCAATGTATGTTCGGCTAAGATATACATACTGGCTTCAATGCCCTTGAAATCGGATTCCTAAAATTATTTTACACCGTTGCTAGGCGGCAGGAATTAACAAACGATGTTATTTATTTAGCAAGTAATTTGTAATCAATAAATTGTCCTCAAAACATTGCCACACACATGATTCACATTAGGGCGTAAACGTTTATCGCCCGGTTCTACGGAAGAGCTTCTGCTAAAATTTATCAGCTTAGCAATTGGCCTGCCGGAGGAAATGACGTGGAAATGGTTAACGCCCAAAGCGTTGACCCAACGGAAATGGAAGGGTCAGCCCCCGCTGCCATGCCGAGTTTTAAGGATAACGATGTGACCCTCTAGATCTGGGCTGTGACATTGCTCATTGATGCGTGATGAATGAACATCAGTGTGAAGGTCTTGGAACGAAAAAACTTATGGTTTCGTTAATAAAAATCTAGTTTCATATTTAGATAGAGGTCTTTAAAAACGCTGTTGGAGTAATTCTTGAATAAAATGGATTTTGTGATCTTTTTATTAGAAGTCGTATAATTATCAAGCAGGTAACCTGTCACCGCCCATAGATAGCGAAACTAGATTCTGTAAGATACAAGTACCAGTGGAGACGGATCATTCAGATATTAATTAAAACTGGTAACAACAATAGTTGGTATTAAAAATGATTTTCCAACATATCGACTTCAGCGTAAAGACTGTTACATCATTTATACGTCACGGAATAGACCTCATGCGTTCACTTTTACATCTCATCTTCGAAGGTGGTGCCTTGTCGAATTGTTTTTTCAACGGCGCATAAAATATTTAAGCGTGTGCTTCTACGGCACGCAATTGAAGCGGAATTACGTTGAATGCCGAATATTCACGGTATTGTTTTAGGGTTTTGTTTCTCCGCAATTTCTTTTGCTGGCTTTGCTGTAATGGTCTCTGTTATATTCAAATGGACAGAAAACTCGCCTGAAATAGTTGTGAAATATGTGCCAGAATTCCGTTGGATTTGATTGGTGGAAATTGCGTCTTTGTGATTTCAAATGCGTGTAATTTGAACTGCATCGTCTCGGTTTATACTGTGCTTAATTTATTGATGAATTTCATAGTAAAATTGCCAAATAATGCGTAACGATTCTTGTTTGTTTATTGCTCAGTTCTGCGAAGTACATGTCCAAATATGCCGTAAATCAATCGTTTTGCAAGCAGAGAGCAGTCTCGCTCCTCGTGAATACAGCATGGAATCCGCGCAAGAGTGTGTAGTGCGTTTTCCGACCCTTTCGAGGGTACCGAACGCGCGGATGTACCCTCGTTACGATTTTACGACGCCGCGGTGCGCTGTTAAAGCTTTATTTTGTTTATCGACCAAATAACTAGGGAACTGATGCAATCGATACACTGAATGTTCACGATTAGTTTTTGTTCGGATGTGTAACGTGATGCGTGTTTGCTATGAATAAGTTTGGTGTTTGTTTACTTCTAGATAACGCAGCCCAGTATAGGAAGTAAATTCAGATATTGCTCCTGATTGCTGAAAGGGTTTAAGAATATCTAAAATCATCAATTTAACGATCCAGATCGAAATTCATGATAGCCGATGTATTGGGTAATGCGTGTGAACATTTATTTTTTATCAATAACGAATCTTATCTAATCGGTGTTTTTTCTCTCAATATATTAAAATACTGATAACGTTTATTCCTAAAAGGGATGACGCCTACAACCGATATTGACGGATTATAAGATTAATTTGTAAATGAATGACCTTATTAATTATACCATACAACACACGTAGCTCGTGATTTCGTCCCAGGGAAAGAGCTTTGCCGGAATGAAAACCCCACTGTGTGGACTTAACCACTACTTACGTACAGTCAGCCACATAAGTAGCTGAACAAATTCAAAACTTCAAATCGCCTTTACACGTTAAGCTGTGTTGAAACATTTTTATTTCTTGGTGTGAATTAAATTAAATGTCTTAAATTTTATGATTGTGAAGAAAAAAAAAACACTTTGGTAGTAAAATAAAAGTGTATAGGGTATTTAAAGTTTTGAATTTGTTCAGCTACTTATGTGGCTGACTGTACATACATACACACTCACGCGTTTTATCCCCGAAGGGGTAGGCAGAAGCGCCACTGATGCACCCACTTTTCGCCGTGCGTATTACGTCCCATGAAGTGGTAGGGGGCGAGCCTATCGTCGTATAGGGCACAAATTCCAGACTCCGGGCTGATACTGAATAGAAAAATCCAATATCATTGCCTGACCCGGCGATCGAACCCGAGACTTCAGCATTGCAGTGGTATCGTAATACAGCTATGCCACCGAGGCAGTCTTAACCACTACTTAACCAGGATAAAATAGGCTTTCCGCGATTTTCAATAAACGATCCCAATCTTAATCTTTGATCCGATTCCGAAAATAAAGCAATCAAGATACGTCATTTGTATGCATGTTAAAAAAGACTTCATTCTGATTGGTCCATTTTCGGGTGGGATCATAAAAAGGATTGAGATTTGAGATAGTTTCATGAAAACAGCGGTATAAGATATTCTAGAAGTTGGCAAGAATGCCAAATTTAATCGAAATCCATTCAGGGCTTTTGCGATTACTTCGAAGTAAGATCTTAACCAACTTACGCTTTTATGACATTGTAAGATTATAATCCTTAGTTTCCGAACCTACAATACAATAACATCATTAAAAAAATCATGATAAACTTATATTATCGTCTCAACCAACAGCAAAGATTTTACACATCACTAGAAAAAGCAAAAGCAATTTTCTCAGTGTATTCATGGTCCAAGGGGCGTGTTTCGGAGCGTAAAACCGGCCGGCGCGGCGTGGCGGTATCACGGTGAGGGCTCTCAGTCGGTCGTTCGGTTGGTCGCGAATGTAGGCCATCGAGTGACTAGGTGACTGGGACGTGGGATGCCTAAAGCATTAATTCTGCAAGTATACGTTATATAGCATCACGCCTTTTCTGTGGTAGGCAAAGGTTTAACCCAAATTTCACCAAATACCAGCCCTCTATTATATACTGTCTCACTGCTGGACGGGCCTCCTATAGGTACTACTGAGAGGGATAAGGTTTTAGTCTATTTCGCCGTCTCAGGTCCCATGTTATTGGGTGTCAGCATGTTGCCATTTCCCGCAGTTTTACCGGGCTGATGCTGAGCAAAACCTCCGGTAATACCATACCATGCAATGCAATGTAATCAGCCCTGTATTATATACTGCCCACTGCTGAGCACGGGCCTCCTCTACAACTGAGAGGGTTAAGGCCTTAGTCCACCACGCCGGCCTAGTACGGGTTGGCAGACTTCACGTACCTTCGAAATTCAGAAAACTTCTCAGGTATGCAGGTTTCCTCATGATGTTTTCCTTCACCGTTAAAGCAAGCGATAATTCACAAAGAATACACACATAACTTTTTAGAAAAGTCAGAGGTGTGTGCCGTTGGGTTTTGAACCTGCGGACATTCGTCTCGGCAGTCGTTCCACTACCAACTAGGCCATCGCCGCTACCCCCGGTAATACTTTACCCGATTCTAGGATCCAACCAGAGACCGCCTCCGGTAGTCGAAACGTGCACGCAATATCATACGTTATTCAGGCAGTCATGGCATAGTTATGATTGTAAATTGATCATGTTTGCAGTAGTCGTGTGTATTCTCTGTTTGCCGAATGGAGTGAACGGTTGAATGGAAACAGTAACGATCGTGCGCCGGGTCGTTAGTTGATAAAGTTTGACTTGAAATACGTACCGGGACAAATTAACGTAACTGACCGGGTATTTCAATTATCCCAATCTTGTGACTGAGATATTACCTGTTTCATAAAATAAAAACCGACTGCCTCGGTGGCGTAGTTGTATTACGGTACGACTGCAATGCTGAGGTCTCGGGTTCGATCCTCGGGTCGGGCACAGTGGTATTGG
Source organism: Sphinx pinastri (assembly GCA_947568825.1). Classification (NCBI taxonomy): domain Eukaryota; kingdom Metazoa; phylum Arthropoda; class Insecta; order Lepidoptera; family Sphingidae; genus Sphinx; species Sphinx pinastri. The sequence continues at coordinate 4,986,399 of OX387617.1, forward strand.
ATTTTTCTATTCAGTATCAGCCCGGAGTCTGGAATTTGTGCCCGAAATGGCGATAGGCTCGCCCCCTATCACATAATGGGACGGAATACGCACGGCGAATAGTAGGTGCACTAGTTGCGCCTCTGCCTACCCCGTCGGGAATAAAAGGCGTGAGTGTGTATTTAATATGTTTGTATACTATATGTATGTATAAAATAAAATCTTGTATGATCTTCTGCTAGGTAGACAGGTTATACGAGTATTTTAGGCTAAATCCCTCTGATGGAGTCCATTAGCTTTTGAGAAGGATTTCGAAACCATCAAAAGAACTCTTGCAAGCTTGTCCTGCGATGTGATAAGAGTGTATGATGTCCACTGTCAAGTAGGTGGTAATCAAATATAGGGTGCCACCATGAATAATACCGAATCATCGTAACTTAAATTCATGGTTTATTGGTTTGCAAGTGCTCGGCGATATCGCTAGCTTATACTGTCAGGAAATGTGAAATTTATTGAATGTTATTTGTTTCCGTCGTTGAATGAACGATTGACTGAGTGAATGAACATCTATATAAATTGTATATATGTAATGTAACGGAAAAAAGTACTTAACTTATTTGAAATCAAAATACAGGAGAGCTAAACTTAGTTCTTATATAGTAACACCTGTATGAATAATAGTTTTTGTATTTAGAATTACGTACATAAAAAAAATGCACTACAATAAGCATTAAATTAATAATATGTTGATATACTTAAATGTCTAAATTAATTTTTCTTTCCGTTAGTATAATATGTGCCTATCTATGTGTGTATTTTTTTTATTTTACATCAATATTGACAATTATAATACAATAAAACCATCTGTATGTTCTAGAATTCATATTATTCCCACCATGAATAAACATTATTGTTTAATAATATGAGATTGAATGATTATAGCATCTGGCAACATTCAGTTGGCCGAACCGTATGTAGGGCAATGAGTAGTACCAAGGTGCCCATCGGGATGTCACACATTAGCATAAGCGCAAATGTAACGTGTTCCAATTGAAATTTAATCTTTATGACCTTGTAATAGTCGGTAATATCGAATGTATCGGAGAATGAAGGTGATAGGGGCCTCGAATTCATTGTATTTCCTACGTTATTGAGATGATTAACCAAGTCCAGATCTGAGTAATAACTTGCTTGCATTACAGAGGATAGTTGGAAAAGATTGTAATTAACGCTGAGAAGTTTTCCAATGAAAGTGTTATCAAAATCGGTTCAGCCATTTAGTCCGGACCTACAAGACATACAAAAAATATTTAATACTCTATTTCAGTTGTCGTAAATTGTAATGTGTGATAAACTGTATGAACTGAGAAGCCTTTGTTTCAAAGTAGAGTACTCTTTAAATATAGCTATTCACATAGCTTTTCGTTTACGGACAGCGACATTAATGCTACTAGACGAGATAAATTGCAAACGAATAACAGCTGACAATGATTTTGAAACAATACCTAAGGAATGAGGTTCCATTATTCATCGACCGCTATGTAAAAACTACTGATTTACTGAGACTTACTGGTGGTAGGTCTCTCTTATGTAAGAGTCCGTCTGGGTGGGTACTACGGCAATATCAAGGTGCTGGATGGTGTTGCTACTGTTTATGGGTGGTCGTATCGCTTACCATCAGGCGAACGGCATGCTCGTCTCGTCATTCAATGCCATAAAACAATTTTAAGTATTCATAATTTGCAGCACTTTTCATTTACAGATGAAAAGAGCTATGATTTGATAAGTAAGCAACCAATGAAGCCGCCGGGGTTGGTCCTTTTATTTTGAACATTTTATTTTTAGTTTCTGCTCCAGTGACGTAACTGGGTTACGTCGAGTAGCGGCTTTACGAAAGTGGCTTAGGCTTTTTGTTGCTTACTATGGTGGTTTGATGTTTCAAAATTGTATACTCTATGTGATTTTTTGAGACTATTCCAGAGGAGTAACTCACGAAGGGTAGATTTAGCTCTCCTTTGGGCTACGACATAATATTATGTCGCACTATGTAGTGTGGTATGAAAACTGTCTTTTGGTATGCTCAGCATGTATGAGACATTTGTCTGTACCCATTGTAGAGCTTGCAACGTGCGATTAATCACACTCTGCATTTGTACGCCATGTTCTAATAATTATATTCTTAGGTAAGTCTAACATTCATATTTTAGACATGATGTCTACCCCTATTGAGCCAGTATTTTGTGATTGAATTGGCTCTACCCTGACTACCAATTTCCAGGTTTCACAGACTTCTAGAAGGTCAGTAACCACACTGTACTTGTAATACTAATAAATAACCAAACATTGTCCCTGTGATCAGACAATCGAATTAGAAAGTCGCTAGTTGACTAGAAAATGTGTTTTACGAAAGCAGTCCTTCCAATTTGGAAACGTGATCGCTCCCGGAGAGGCGAAGTTTAATGAAATAAGTTGTTCGCAGTTTTGTTTCTAACGTTTTCTTCACCGTCATTTCGATTCGGAAAGTCAGACTTATTTAAATAACTCTCGAGCTATTTACATTTGAATCATCTAGATCTGTTTGCATTATATTAATCGAACGCTGTGCTGTGTTTGCTGAAAATTTAATTCTTAGAATGGTATTGTATCATTAGAACTGTAATTATGTTATACTAAATGATATACCTACCCAAGTCTTGATCTAAGCCAAGAGTATCAACTACGAAGGGTTTTCTTTCCATGTCCGAAACAAGTAATCACATTTCTCCAGTGTCAGTGCTTGGAATGCATCAATTATAATCGGCTCATTGACCGCTGCGTCACGGGGGTCCATTGAGTCGCATTTTCACAGGTTTCACGCTAAAACGGGGCTTCACTGCATAGCAATACAGTTCAAAATTGTATACCGTTATTTGATAGATGTACATAAGGTACATAGTTGCATTTATATACCTGGACACCGGTGTCCAGGCCGGGCGTCTCGGGGTGTATACAATGCGATGGGTATATTGTATAGAATCATAATATTATCTGAATACGTACTTTCCATGCTTATTTGAAAAAATGAATAGCTTAAATGTTAACATAGTAACATAAAGCGGTTAGCCAGTCCAGTGTTTAAAATTTTAGTAAATCCGAGAGTTCCTAACTTATTGTTAGCCATAACGGCGAACTACATCACAGCGGTCACTTCCAATTAAACTTAGTAATTAGTTAACTTTGTTGTAGTTGTACAAATTGGTCGGTATTCTCTGGTCAAGTTGTCTTTCTCTCAATTTTTAATCCGCAATAGCTGCGGAGAAAGCCTTAAGTTACAAGTAGTGCGATTCGAGAGCCAGTCTGGGTAGATACAAGGCTTTTGCTATTTCTGCTGCCAAGCAATATGCAGTCACTGTTGATTGTAGTATTCCTTTATAAAAGATATTTATCAAGTCTGTAATTACTACACTTAACCGGTCAACGCCCGCTTATATATAGCTATAAGCTAATTTCCTTATGTAAATGGACACCGGTGTCCACCGCGGGCGTCCAAGGATTACCATCCCAATGTCTTATAGTGAATGCAGGGTGTTCTTGTGAAGTTCTGCATCTTGATGCTCTTTGATGCCCATTTAGTTTTACAAAAAACGGTCAGACTCACTCTTAATCTATACATATAAATAAAATTGGAGTGTCTGTTTGTAATATTGAAATAACCGTTTTTTACTACATGTATATGAATATATATACGGTACATACACCAAAATAACATTTTTTCAATTTTTGTCTGCTGTCTGTTCCGGCTAATCTCTGAAATGGCTGGACCGATTTTGACGAGACTTTTATTGGCAGGTAGCTGATGTAATAAGGAGTTACTTAGGCTACTTTTTAGCCCGGGAAAATATAAAGCTGGACTTTTATCCCGGGAAAACTCATTCACGCGGGTGGAGCCGCAGCAAAAGCTAGCAAATTATATATCTCTTGTATAAATAGCATTTATAACGCATTATAAATATGCGATAAGATAAAAGGATTCATTAGAATTTCCTTATAACGCGTGGGTGTCATAGCAACATCGTATCTAATGCCGGTACAACACTTGGCGAATTTGTCAGTATATTTGCGCCTGGTCTAAAACAATATCAACCTAGTGTTACTATGAACAAAGTTGATATTGGATTGACCACGTAATGCAAATATTTGTTTAAATATGCCTATTGTGTTGTCGGCTTTAAATATTAAACGCAATATAGTTATATTTTGGATAAGCTTTATACGTGATGGAAATCCCGCAGTGATTTTTTAGAAGTACGATATACGCCTTATGATAACAACGGGTCGGTTGATAATCACCCCATTTTAAAACACTGGAGAGGAATCATGTATGCGTTTACCACCAGCAAACAAACGCGACGGAGCAAGCAGTGTTATTTGTAAGTGCCCTGTGGTCTGGGGGCATCTAGAGAATTCCGCCACGGCATTGCGCCCTGCTTGTCGTAAGAGAAGATTAAATTGGTTTTGAGAGAGTCGCGGGGCGAGCAGTGGGAGGCTGCTACTCCAATTTATGCGAATCCGAGTTGGACGACATTGCGGGTGGTCGGTCTCCTGCAGTCGTAGGCGCCAAAGGCGTGCTTTGGAAGAAGTGCGCCGAAGTAGGCCACCGCGGGTTTTGGTTGGTATGCCGATGTAGGGTGTACATAGTGTTAGGAACTCGGTTCAATGCTCGCTCGGATGATGTTATACTGCCGAGTGTCGACATTGTGCCGTAAGATCGGTGAAACTAACATAACCATTCCACTCACTCCACAGTGGTGGTAGCGATAACGCGTTTTTCCCCGCGATAAAAAAAAGGGTTATTTGTAAAAAAAAAGCAATGCTTGATGAAGAATCTTTGTTGTTTTTAGTTGTGCGGTTGAGGCGAGCTCTGCACCATGGGGAAGCTGCTATCGAAGATCTTCGGCAACAAGGAGATGAGGATATTGATGTTGGGTCTTGACGCAGCCGGCAAGACTAGTATCCTTTTAGAAACTGATAAACATACAGTTTGTATGGTTTAAGTTGAAGAAGTAGGTATACCTTCCTGCCCACACCAATATTGATCATATATTGAGATTACCATGTCGTATCTCGGCAAGAAAGGAACTTATCTATACTATATCTATACTAATATTATAAAGCTGAAGAGTTTGTTTGTTTGAACGCGCTAATCTCAGGAACTACTGGACCGATTTTGAAAATTCACTAATAGGAAGCTACATTACTCCTGAGTGCTATAGGCTACTTTTTATCCCGGAAAAACTTTTCCACGCGGGCGGAGTCGCGCGCAAATAACACATAAAACGGATTTTAACATAATTACACAGACATTTAAACACGATAAGCGGAATTTGACTGTGACTCTTTTTGCCGATTTGAGATATCAATATTATGGTATTTGTTATTTCCACTTAGTACTCTGAGTTTGAATTCATTGATAGAAATGACTTATACCCAAATTTAAGTATATAACTAACTGCAATTTTCTATGATTATTTTTGAGGTTAGCCTCTTTAGCGATGCTGGTATTCCGTTCATTGTCGAACGTCGAAACACTGTACAGTGTATTATACATTGCGCACTTGGATCTAAATTAAATAAATACATTCATTAGTAAGCAGTAATGTATCAATATTGTGTGAGTACCTATATGTAATATAGTCGGGTCTCGTGACATGCTTGGAGTGTTACTAAAATCTTTATATTCTAGCTTTCTCGCGCGTCTGCCAGTGTGGAAAAGTTTTTCCGGGAACAAAGTCCCGCTATATATTTTCCCAGGATAAATGGTAGCTTAAGTCCTACACAGGGTCTCAAACTATTTCCATACCAAATATCATCGAAATCGGTTCAGTCGTTCAGCGGTGAAAGCGTAACAGACAGACAGAGTTACTTTCGCATTTATGATAAGTACGGAAGTGTCGATGATCATACCTACAATGATTTCCTTAGTGATATCTTCAGCCATTTTATATAAATTAAAATTAGGTCAGTCAGTCACAACGATACCTACGGTCGGCTTCAACGTCGAAACTGTCACTTATAAAAACGTCAAATTCAACGTTTGGGACGTGGGGGGGCAGGACAAAATACGACCGCTTTGGAGGCATTATTACACAGGTGAGACAACATATTTAATTACTTACGCATACGCTTACTCACGCCTATTATCCCCGAAGGGGTAGACAAAGGCGCAACTAATGCACCCACTTTTCGCCGTGCGTATTCCATCCCACGATGTGATAGGGGGCGAGCCTATCGTCATATCAAGCCCAAATTCCAGACTCCGAGCTGATACTGATTAGAAAACTCCAATATCACTGCCCGACACGGCGATCGAACCCGACACCTCAGCATTGCAGTAGTACCGTAATATGCGCCACCGATATTTAATTACTTGTTTCTCATTAATTAATTACTTGCTACTCGTTTGCCAAACTAGACCAGCTTGATGGACTGGTTTCCTCGAGGCTATTGACCTCCTATTGTGATTATTAGCTATACTTTACATTCTTACTCGGCAGCGTAGTTGTATTAGGGTACGACCTTTGATTAATTATATACCTAGATAGACAATGAACGTTTCAAACGCGTCGAAAAAAATAGAGGCCAGCAGTTGTCCACTAAATGAGTTCGAGTGAATTATTTTTTGTTGTTTTTCATGGATATAATTTTCTCCCCATTTTAATAGAAACCATGTAATAACTGGTATCATTATGCGCGCACACAAGGATACGCAGAATGATGCAGCGATAGCGTATGACACAGCTGTCACGCATACTAGCTTAAGAAAAGTTGGCCTGTTTGTTTTAGTTTCATTGCAGCGCGTCACTCTATCTAGGTTTATAATTTATCAAAGGGTACGACTGCAGTGCTGAAGTCTCGGGTTCGAAATACGCATGGCGAAAAGTGGGTGCACTAGTTGCGCCTCTGTATGTGTGTATTTAAATTCTCCAGTTTTTTACATTGCAAGTGAATTAGGTACGCGACAAGCATGCCGTTCACCTGATGGTAAGCGACACGAGTGCTCAATAACTGTAGCAATACCAGCCTAAATGGAATTACAAAGCACTGTGGTGGCATGTGCTTTCAGCACTCAGAGATATTTAATGTTAAGACTGGGTTTTTTCAACTTTAGTTAGGGTAATCATCGGTGTTATTAAGCTGGACGCGCTCGCAGAGTTTCGGGTGCTCCAGGTGCTGCGAGCGCGTCCAACTTAATAAGAACCTGACAAAAAGATAAGGGCCTATTGCCTAATAAATCTCATAATGCCAGGTAATTACACTGGCTACGATCTTCTATAGCGTCTGATAGTCTCGATTCTCATTTTTTTATATTCCTCTCCTCTTTTCGTTGGGTTTATCTTAACATACTTTCCTAACAAACGTTATAATTTTATACAGGAAGGGTATTTTTTTACAGTTATATAATAATGTGGATAATTGTGCAACTTGACTTTAGCTCACAAAACTTGGCTTTACCGCGCAAAACTATAAAAGTACTTTCCAACATAGAAAACAAACCCAAGACCTTAGTTTCACAGTAACGCTGCCACAAAGCCAAGGGAACACTTGGAAAGTAAGACGAGAAGATAATTAATGTAACTTAAACTGTATTTCCAGGCACTCAAGGTCTGATATTCGTGGTGGACTGCGCGGACCGCGACCGCATCGACGAGGCTCGTCAAGAGTTGCATCGGATCATCAACGACAGGGAAATGCGAGACGCTATCATACTCATATTTGCCAACAAACAGGACTTGCCTGACGGTCAGTGTCACCATACCATACCATACCAGCCCTGTACCATGTACTGCCCCCTGCTGAGCACGGGCCTCCTCTACTACTGAGAGGGGTTAGGCCTTACTCCACTACGCTGGCCTAGCGCGGGATGGCAGACTTCACATACCTTCGAAATTCTTATAGAGAACTTCTCAGGTATGCAGGTTTCCTCATGATGTTTTTCCTTCACCGTTAAAGCGAGCGATAATTCACAGACCGGTCATTGTGACTTCGATTAATAAAAAATCCGCATCAAAATCGGTCCATACGTTTGAGAGCTACGATGTCACTGACAGACATACAGATACACAGATACCCACCATAAGCGAGCCGTATTTTTCTGTCGGAGGTTAAAATTTAGTCATGGGCAAGAAACTCTGGGTCGTAACACTAGTGATGCAAATGTTACCGCCCAGCCGCCCTTGAGACTTGGTTGTGGTCAAATGGGACAGGGACAATATATCTCTAACCTTTATGGCTGTGCTGGAGATTTGATGGGATTTGCGGACTTAAACACTAGGAATGCCATTGTTAAGATTGAATGATACGACTCGAGTGCAAGACAACAAGTGATTTATTACCTCCTAACCACACCAGATCATTCATTATTACGTACGAGCTTTTGCCCGCGCCTCCGCCCGCGTGAATGAGTTTTTCCGGGGTAAAAGTCCCGCTTTGTATTTTCCCGGGATAAAAAGTAACCTATGTGTTAATCCAGGACATGATCTACCCGTGTGCCAAATTTCATCCAAATCAATTTAGTTTTTTATGCGTTCACTTCTAATAAACATCCAAATATTTTCACAATATTTGGCATTTATAATATTAATAAGAAGTAAGCCTGTAAGTAAGACTGCCTCGGTGGCGTAGTTGTATTACGGTACGACTGCAAGGCTGAGGTCTCGGGTTCGATCCCCGGGTCGGGCAAAGTGATATTGGATTTTTCTATTCAGTATCAGCCCGGAGTCTGGAATTTGTGCCCGGTATGGCGATAGGCTCGCCCCCTATCACATCATGGGACGGAATACGCTTGGCGAAAATTGGGTGCACTAGTTGCGCCTCTGCCTACTCCTTCGGGGATAAAAGGCGTGAGCATGCGTATAATATTAATAAGAAGTAAGACAGTATTAACACGTTATAAACTATGTATATTGTTAAATTGAGTATTAATCTCTACAATAAAAGTTTTCAAATGTAAATGAGTCAGTGACCCATGTGTCAAAATTAACCCTATGTCTAAGTGCCTAAAGTATAGATTTAATTGGTAATGTGAAGTGTCAGGTTGCAAGCTCCGTTGCTTAGCAACGGTTTCGCTCTACCACCATGCAATTTGCCTGTAATGTGTTCTGAGTCAGTGAGCCGGTGTATTGCAGTAAAAATAAAATGTGACCCTCTTCGCATTCTAGATACTATTATAAAAAAATAAAAAACAAATTAGGACACGCTTTCAAACGGATCCGATTAATATTTTTGTTTTAAGAGTATAGGCCGACAAGAACAAATGGGTTGGTTACCTCTGCTATTGAGTGATCTTCCACCCAATTTTAGATGCAAAGGAAAACAATAAACGACAATATTTGTACAATGTATTACAATCTCGTATAATCTACTTCCAGCGATGAAGCCTCACGAGATACAAGAGAAGCTCGGCCTGACGCGCATACGCGACCGCAACTGGTACGTGCAGCCGTCGTGCGCCACCTCCGGCGACGGGCTGTACGAGGGGCTCACCTGGCTCACCAGCAACCACAAGTTATGAGCTGCGGAGTAGGCGGCACGCTGACGCCGCCTTCACGCGCCACGGTAACCACGCATTCTGCCAAGGGCGGATCTTACTTTCAAGCGGGGGGGGGGGGGGGGGGGGGGTCATACAGTCGAGGTCTAGTAGCCCAGGGGGGACTCCAATACCTCCCCTCTGGAACGGTGACCACACATTCTACCAGGGCGGATCTTACTTTCAAGCGGGGAGAGAGGTGTCATATAGTCGAGGTCTAGTAGCCCGGGGGGACTCCAATGACCTCCCCTCTGGATGCGCCCTTGCATTTCATTTGTTTAAGTACTGGGTACTTTTCGCTAGCTATTTAGGTCCCATGTAATAAGGCGGGCTTTTTGCCATTTCACGGGAATAATTCCAGAAAAAGCCAATAGTACTTTATCCTACCTGGGATCGAATCCGAAACCTCAGCGCGATAGTCGTAACGCGTATGCAATACATTTTCGCCACCGAGGCAGTCAGTACTATCCCCACCCCGACAAACACAAAACACTGCTGAACACCGCATTGAACTCGTTATTAGACATATAAGTTTCATAATGCCATAAATACACTGGCTGCAAAGTTCTTAACACTAGAACGCACCAGCTGGTGCTGTGGTCGTGGCTTCTCAATCGAGATCTCGCATACAAGAGGCCTACTATATCTGCGATGTCATCATTAAAAGCCACAGGATTTTGATTACACGTGTATTTTTGTGGACATTATGATAGAGACTATCCCGCCCTCACACCCACCACTGCAACTCCTGTAAGCCAGGATCAGCACTGGCACGCATTTTATGACACCGAGCGGTGAAGCTCGGCGAGTCTCAGGGAACACTAATCTGTCTTTAACCCGCAATAAAATTAATCAAATAGAAAGATAGGCAGGAGTTGTAAATATTAATTGTCCACGCCCGTTATGTGGGCGTTATGAGTGTAATCTAATTATATGTTTTTTTGTAAATTTTCAGGTGAGGATTTCGATGCCATTTAATTTAAGTAAGCTGCCGCCGTGCCGTCGGGTCGAATAATTTGATTGTGTACTACGTTCATTGAAGAAGATTTAACGATACTAAAAGGAGATAAAAAAATAGCCAGTGAAGGTGCGAAACGCGAGACTGTACGCAGTGTGTCGTCAACAGACTAATACATAATTCATCTAGTTAGCGGAGTGTCAACACGTTTGTCACGCGGATAAAAATCAATTATTCCATTATTTAATTAAAAATACAAGGAAAACTCTAGGGGTTTGTTGTAACGTGAATACATTATTATTATTTTTTTATGTTATTTAAATGAGAAATTACATAGAGTAAATTGATTTTTTTTTTCTATTAATTTAGTTTAATGTTTACCTCCAATTTTGTATGTATAGGTAGAAAGTTTTCTGATGCATTATTATAATCAAATTGAAGACTTGGTGTGAGAGAAAGCGTTGGGTTTTGCGTATTGTTTTGTAAAAGCTATGCACGCATGCGCGGTGTGATTTGTGATGTGGCCTGACTGTTGTGAATATTGAAAATGCTTGTTGCCTTTAGTGGGTGCAGCCGAGTGCCAACCCTATCGCGTAAGGGTACGGTCACACTGGCCAATAAGTTACCGACTGCTATTTGCTCGAGATAACGCACGAAACCTCCGAATAGATTGATTTAATACACATCGGTTTATTTAATGCACACCGCTGAGTCAAGGTACCTCTATGTCATATGAACACTATTCAAACAGTATTTAGTTAACACAATGGTGTTTCCTCGAACTAACAGGCAATCGCAAACAATTGTGTGACTGCGCCCTAACACGCGTAGGGTTGTCAGACATATATCAGTTCACAAAATTCACAATTTATCATAAACGTAGTGACGTCTATTTGGTATTTTCGAAAGTAATTTTAAATTGGATATTAGCCACCACCTAGATCACTTGCAGTTGAAGCGATGGTAACTCTACCATCATGCTGGTAACGGCTGCGCCCCAGCCTCCTGCTTGGTACAGCACATATCGATTCAATGATTGTAGCGTTGTAGAAAACGTGACGGTTACATGTATTATGATTTATTGAAAGAAAATTTATAGAATTTATTATGTTTGTTTTTAGATTATTGATAGATTTATATGGTATTGAAGTATAGCCGGGTAAGTCCATGGGGATTTTAATACATGATTTGTGAATGAAAGTAATTAGTTTAAGGTTTTGTTAACCCATTAGGTGTGACTTATTGTTAAGTATCGAGGGTCACGATATTTTAGCGCCACCAGAGTGGCACCACCTGATAGTTGGAAAAATTTACATTTGGTATCAGTGTTTCCACTTTGAGGGATTTATCCCTTTTTCGGGGCGAAATAGCTTATCATATAGGTCAAGAGAGTTTTTTTCTCTTTAGAAACCACTCCTTTAATTACTAAATATTTATTTTTTCCAATTGAAGGCAATCAATAGATTTGTAGTAAATATTAACTATTCAATCCTATTTACTACGTTAATTGTTCTATAAACTATGGCTAGCATCGTTGTAAGACAATGTAAAACGTAGGTTCAGGTTAAAAGATACTATAGAAACGGGTCTAGTTGTACAGTCAGCCACATAAGTAGCTGAATAAATTCGAAATTTCATATTGCTTTTAAACTATACTTGATGGGGTTGACTTCACTTTAGATAAAGAAATAGTATTTTGATTGGAGTTAACGTGTATAAGCGTTTTAAAGCTTATAATTTGTTCAGCTACTTTTGTGGCTGACTGTACATAGAACAATAAGACACACACACACTCTCACGCCATTTATCCCTGAAGGGGTAGGCAGAGGCGCAACTAGTACACCCACTTATCGCCGTGCATATTCCGTCCCATGATGTGATAGGGGGCGAACCTATCGCCATATTGGGCACAAAAAGGGCACATAGAACAATGTTCCCTGAAATAGGGTTTTTTTTAAGATCTTTCAGGAATTCTAAGAGGTAAAATTAAAATCGCAAGTGGAAACACTGCTTCAAAAGTTTTTTTTAATCTGTGGCACGAGTGAGATCGCAATATTAAGTCTATGGTCGTCCCACTTTACTAGCGACATCTGGTGAGCTTAAAATGAATTGTCCTCGTTGTGTCTCATATAAAAGTGTATTAGCAGCATTTAACCGAATGTCAAATATTTAAGGATTCTGATGTAGCAATACTCAAATCAAACCAATGGTAATTGACACTCAAACCAACTACTTTTTGTACAGTCAGCCAAATAAGTAGCTGAACAAATTCGAAATTTCAAACCGCCTATACGGTTCAGTTCAATTAAAACCCTTTTTTTCTTTGTGTGAAGTAAAGTAAATATATTTTATTTTATTTTTGTGAACAGAAAATGAAAATTTGTAAAAATAGAAAAGTTTAGGGGCGATTTGAAGTTTTGAATTTGTTTGTTTTTGTTGTTGTTGTTAATTGTAAACCATCTTTGATAATCTCGATTACATGAAAACACCAAAATGTTATTTTACTATCAATTTTCTGATGTATTAGATGATTTCTAATTGCATGTAAGAAACTGGTTGTTGTATTTAAATGGTAATATGTATTGAAACACGTTTTTGACTTGGGAAAAACATGTTTTTTTTATTTCTTCAGTCTGTTTTCTATGATTCATTTGTTAAGTTCGGACGGGTTATTTTATGTAATGAGTGTATCTATAGCTGTCTTGGCAAGAATAACTTGACTTCTCCAAAAATATTGAGCAAATGTTTTAAGATAGCTTATTAGTTGAAAAAAAATTTTTTTTTGCTATGTGCTGTAAAATTTCGATAGGACTATTAGTAGATAGTTTGTACATCTTTTGATAAATTTCTAGCCTTGATTGAACATTTAAGGTTGTCTGTTCGTATGTCGATAATAATTAATATAAAGAGCGAGATTGTTGATTTTTGTGTATCATGTAATCTATGGAACTATTGGAACTGTTTCAAAAAATATTTTACTAATAGAAACCTGAACGGACCCTGGGTAACACAGGCTATATTTTATTTACATGTTATTAATTAGTTGCTAAGTTTAGATTTTGCGCAAGAGTATCCAAATATGTTTACACTAGCGGCAATTTTAACACAGTTTTATACACATACGACTCGCTGCAAGTCCTGCTAGCTTCAATATTTGCTTGCCGTGCTGGTTTACACGGTCAAATTGCATGCGGAAGTGTTCTTGAAAGTTTTTTGATAATCTTAACCATGCTTAATAGCTTCTTGCAACATCGCCCGCGTAAACGTCCGTTCACTGCAAAAAGGTCTAAAACCCAGGAATTATGAAGGTTCCTATAAGTGAATTTTTAAAGCAGTCGTTCCAGAGATTAGCGCTCCCAAAAACAAAACTAGCATTGTAATATTAGTATGGATTCTGAGGTGACGCACGCCGGCAGTCCAAGGGCGTAGGCACATGGGTGTGTACATACTATTGTATGTACAGTCAGCAGCATAAGAAGCTGAACAAATTCAAAATTTCAAATTGCCTACATACTTTCGTGTTCTTACTAATCCTTTTTTTCTCTTCACACAAATAAAATAAAAGAGACTTACTTTACTTAAACGAAGAAAAAAAATGTTTCAGTTTAACTTAACGCGTATATAGGCGATTTGAAATTATGATTTTGTTCAGTTACTTATGAGGCTGACTGTACTTGTGTTAAATAATTGGGATTACCACATTAAATTTTCGCAACAATCCCCGACATTTTTGTGAAAGTTGGCTACGCCCTTGCCAGAGCCGTGGGCAGAAACGAATCCATATAAGTATGTCTTTACTATAATATCGATAGTCCGAACTTCACTATTAATCGACAGTCCCATAATGGGGCTAAACATGGACTTACCCGCGCAAAGTTCACACAACAGTCACGCTGCAACGATGATGAATCGTGGAATGTACATAATTGAAATTATACGCTGTATGTATATAATAAACAGTATTTTTATTAACTTAGCCTGGGGTTGGGCGGTTTATTTGTCGATAAATTTATACCGTAGATTGAATGGAAGATGCTTTCATTAATTATATACCTAGATAGAGTGACGCGCTGCAATGAAACTAAAACAAACAGGCCAACTTTTTCTTAAGCTAGTCTGCGTGACAGCTGTGTCATACGCTATCGCTGCATGATTCTACGTATCCTTGTGTGCGCGCATAATGATACCAGTTATTACATGGTTTCTATTAAAACGGGGAGAAAATTATATCCATGAAAAACTACAAAAAATAATTCACTCGAACTCATTTAGTGGGGAACAGTTCGCCTCTATTTTTTTCTACGCGTTTGAAATGTTCAGTGTCTATCTACTATCTAGGTAGGTATATAATTAATCAAAGGGAAGATGAAGATGTCTGCTTTTTGTATGGGTGCTGGGCTTCAAAATCTAACCAAGCTCAAACTTTAGGGTTAGGGCATAAATATGGATCTTGGATCCATTAAATAAATATTTTAGATCCCTCCATTTATAACTAACTTTTTATGAACGTTAATTTTAAGTGTAGTTTAAACAAAATAAAATTACATACATCTCAAAATCGGAGGACTAAATTTATACGATTTATTGCAAAGGCCTAGTTTTTGGGAGTACTATCCAAATATATTGAAAGTATTTTGGTTAGAATTTATGCCCGTTTTTGGACATGTCCTTTGTGGGTAGAATAGACGTGGATTGAAGCTCTTAGACTGGTGATTTTTTCGTAAGTAACTAACTTGAGCAAGGGCTAGTTTCAAATGGATCAAGTAAATTTTATTTGACAGTTATCGTTTTAAACAGCTATTGTGGTGCTCATTTTATAAAATTTTTTAGGAGCATAGATTACTGGGCCATTTGTATTTGGTCGGCTTATACATTTATGTGACAAATATGATTTATCAGGAAGGGGGTCGTCCATTAATCACGTGATATTTTAGGAACTTTTTAACCCTCCTCCCACCTCCCGGTGATATGTGGTGAGGTTTTAGACTACCCCCTAAGATCAACGTATTTTTTTAGTACGAAACATCTTAATAATTTTACTGTATTATCTTCGAATACAGGTGAGTAGTTTAATTTAATTTGAATCGCGCGTTCACCGAAAAAATAAAAAATCACGTGATATATAACTACACTCCCCTCCCTCCTGTGATATTTCGCGATTTTTGCCAACCCCAATAACAACCCCTCGAGTCGCACGTGACTAGTGGACGACCCCAAGCAGTGAAATCGGCCCCAAAACTTAACAAAGGTAACGCCCGAATTATACAGGTAGTAATCTAGACAGATACTTACTAACTTTATTTTTGATAAGAAGATTGAGACAATAACTTATGCCAGTGTAGTATTTTAGAGGTTTTTCACCCCAATTTACACCGCACTAAAGGCAGTTACACATCACGTTTATTCAGCCTTGAAACAAGTGCTGTTCAGTGGTAAATACTTGAAACGATTTATTATAAGGATCGATTGTAGTTTCAAGTGTCCACTCTAGTCTGACATTTGTTTCCGCGACGTGTTGGGTGCACAGCTGTGGGCTTAGAATGTGACAAAAAAACACGTCACGTCTCCGTTTCGTCTTATTGGGATTGGTTAAGAGACTGACGTATTGGTCTCTCGATCAATCACAAACATCAAAATTAAACGACATCGTTTTACGAGTTGCGTCTTCGTGTCACATTCTAAGTCCACTGGTCTTATCTACGAGTGTTTGAGACAGATGGGGGAATTATTTATTCGTGAAGAATTTAATAGATTGTTCTTTTATATACGGCCCATTTAAAAAGGTCCCTATCGCTATCTTGAAATCGATCTCTACTCGAACTACTAAACCGCCGATAAACCATCACAATTTTTTCGATAGATCGCGAATATGGACCAATCAGAAAAGTTTTTGACATGCTTACAAATGACATATTGATTGGTCGATTCTCAGAATCGAAGATACGAGATTGGTTATTGAAATGGCCCGTAAAACCAGTAATCTGCAAGAATGCCAGACATTGGTTCATTTTTGCGATCGCTCCGAAGACAGCTTGCAAAGGTCGCTGGAACTCGCTGGATGCAGGCCGCTTCTGACGGGTTGTTCTGGTAATCTTTAGGGGAGGTCTATGTTCAGCAGTGGACTTCTAAAGGCTGAAGAAGAAGAAGAAGAAGATAAATGATTTCGGCCTTTTTGCCTTCGCAACTAAGCACGAAGCTCACATATCCTCTCACCGTCCATCATATCACACTCATAAAGTAAACAAAAACATCATCTCATTATAATTTTAATTTTTCAATGACCAGTAGCAAAATCACTCAAAATCCAGCCAACATACATGATTAATCTGCAAAAGTTTCGCCTAGAAAACTTTAATATCTTCAATTTCCATCGCGCTCTAAAGGCAAATCGGTTCCGTATAAACTTCATAAATGTATTTGCGCATTCTTAATAATAACTGCGCTTAGCTATTCGATGTGGTAGTTGTGGAAGATTCGGCTGTGACGTCATCGCATCTCGGCGGCAGAATAATCTGTAGTTCCTCGTTGAGTTGCACCTCGTCTTCGGGCAAGGGATCGTCTGTTACACTGGTATCGTATTCTTCGTTTGTTGCTACGTTACTGCAGAATAAAGTAGGTTAATCACTAGTAGGCATGATATCAGAGCGTAGCGTGGGTTGATGCCGCCTTGGGGGTTTCCAAATTTGGCGCCCCAAGGCACAGGGAGAAAAAAAATGTCGTTTCAACAAATGAGAGCCTCACGACACTGGTAGATGGCTCAAAAGTTTTAATTTATAAAAAAATATTTTAAGCGTTTTGCCGCTCCCCCAAATGTGACCGCACTTTGCCGTGCCCGTATTATAAAAAAACCCGCTCACTCGAGCTGGTCCCCGGCGCGTGCGCTGGCCAGCACGGAGGTGTAGAGGCGTGCGCGCGCGCCGTGCAGCCGCATGCCGGCGGGCAGCTCCTCCGCGCCGGACCGGCTCTCCGGCACCGGATGCAATCCGGCACCTACGTAAAACATTTAAAACAAACACATCACGCCTATATCCTATCCCCAAAGGGTAGGCAAAGGTGCAACCAATACACACTATCAAAAGCGTGTTGTCCCATAATGTGATAACGAGACGAGCCTATCGCCGTATCGGGCACATAATCCGGGTTGATACTGAGCAGAAAAAACTTAATATCAATGCCCGACCCGGGTTTGACCTTTAACCCGGGACCACAGAGTGGTGTACTGCGCACGCAATACAACTAAGCAGGCACGTAAAACATTCAACAGTACATTTACTGGGGTTTTTTTTTTATGTAGGCGATCCTGCAGTCAACACCGGGGGAAACCTGCGAATGGGATAAATGGGATACTGGAGTCCCCCGGCTTGACGACTGCAGGGGCCTGGGAGGGGAGTGGAGGAGGAATATGGAAGGGAAGGTGGGGGAAGGGAGGAAGGTTCCCAGGATGGGCGGAAAGAGAGGGTGCCAGGAAATGTTCGCGGGTCCTTTTAGGCCTCAATGTGTTATCCAACCAAGAGGTATACACACTGAACTGTGTGCCTCGGTCCGCGACTAATGTCCCCCCGCGCATGGGCGTGCATTGGGTGTGAAGACCCAGCGCACAAGAATTGCCTCGGAGGGCCATTTACTGGGGTTAAGTCTGGTTCTGGTTATCTGCGTGAAAAAAATCATCCAAATCTGTTCAGCCGTTTATGCGTTTCTTTCTAACAAACAAGTATACATTTTTTATTGTACACCTAGTACCACCTACTTTATGAATTTATAGTAAAAGAGACACTAAATATTAAGTATTTAGAGCTGAATTTCTGTGTTGTTTCTTACTAATATAATATGGAATGAGTTGCACTTGCCATTCTGATTTCCAGATTCTTTATTCATGTCTTTTCCGGGATTGTTCTCAAATGGCGGCAGCACGACTTTTGTTTCGTTTCGATTGTCTGAAAATGGATTAATTTATTATCAACAATTACGAGCATAATAGCTTTTCATCGGCTTACCTATATTGCTAATGTTTCTTTAGGTTCTTCACTTTAAGAAACATCTGTTTATTGTGACTACATTTCTGGTTCTAAAAGTCATTTTGACAGACTTGTTTACCCACATGTAGGTACAGGTGGCAGCAAAATCCCTTTTAGCTAAGTACCAACTTAATTAAAATTTTACCTCGCACTTTAGTTGCTGTCAACCGTCAACGACCACTGAATACAGGTTCATAATATAATGCGCGGTTACCGTTGACTACAGATCAATTGCCTTTGTGCTTACTACACTACACGCAAGTACCTACAACGCAAGTTAGGCTACTACAAAATTGTCACATCAATATGGGCACCCCAGATTTGTCTAAGCAACTCAAAAAGCGTATAAGAAACTTCAACTTCTTACGAGGGCTATATAGGACTATCTGGGTGTGATGGTCGCTATCTGGGCGTATATAAAATATACCCTACCACCTTCAAATACCAGGATGAATGATTCGATTAAAAAGGAAGTGCTGCAAAAGTTACCAAGCTTTGTCACTCTTGTAGGCAAATCGGAGTATCCTCTGAACAAGATCTCTAGTTCGTCAGGGGTCATGCGCCGCAGATACGGTACCCTTTTTAAATCAGGCCGGTGGAGACAACGAAATGAGTTCCGGTGCTGTAAAGCAAATGTACTGTCAATCAGACATTTCCATGCAAATTTAGATGTTAAAATCATGCTGTAGTTTGTCTTATATTGCTCGATTAGGTTGTTACCACTAGCTCACGGAGAACAGATGTAGCGGCTTTGATTTCGTCTTTGTACTTAGAGTCAGCTATATTGCCGGAGGTGTTAGACTTCCTTAAAATGTCCTTACTCATTCCTTTTTTTTAATGAAATGAAATATTATATTTGCATCCATGAAATGTTAAACATTATTAACATTTCGTAAATTTTAACTCTTCCACCGATCGGAAAGCATTTCCACCAGAGAAAAACATGCAAGAGTCTCTAGGTAATAGTTTTTTAAAGTTCGGTAACACAAATTCGGTATTACGGTACGACTGCAATGCTGAGGTCTCGGGTTCGATCCCCGGGTCGGGCAAAGTGATATTGGATTTTTCTATTCAGTATCAGCCCGGAGTCTGGAATTTGTGCCCGGTATGGCGATAGGCTCGCCCCCTATCACATCATGGGACGGCATACGCACGGCGAAAAGTGGGTGCACTAGTTGCGCCTCTGCCTACCCCTTCGGGGATAAAAGGCGTGAGCATGCGTATAATATTAATAAGAAGTAAGACAGTATTAACACGTTATAAACTATGTATATTGTTAAATTGAGTATTAATCTCTACAATAAAAGTTTTCAAATGTAAATGAGTCAGTGACCCATGTGTCAAAATTAACCCTATGTCTAAGTGCCTAAAGTATAGATTTAATTGGTAATGTGAAGTGTCAGGTTGCAAGCTCCGTTGCTTAGCAAATGTTTCGCTCTACCACCATGCAATTTGCCTGTAATGTGTTCTGAGTCAGTGAGCCGGTGTATTGCAGTAAAAATAAAATGTGACCCTCTTCGCATTCTAGATACTATTATAAAAAAATAAAAAACAAATTAGGACACGCTTTCAAACGGATCCGATTAATATTTTTGTTTTAAGAGTATAAGCCGACAAGAACAAATGGGTTGGTTACCTCTGCTATTGAGTGATCTTCCACCCAATTTTAGATGCAAAGGAAAACAATAAACGACAATATTTGTACAATGTATTACAATCTCGTATAATCTACTTCCAGCGATGAAGCCGCACGAGATACAAGAGAAGCTCGGCCTGACGCGCATACGCGACCGCAACTGGTACGTGCAGCCGTCGTGCGCCACCTCCGGCGACGGGCTGTACGAGGGGCTCACCTGGCTCACCAGCAACCACAAGTTATGAGCTGCGGAGTAGGCGGCACGCTGACGCCGCCTTCACGCGCCACGGTAACCACGCATTCTGCCAAGGGCGGATCTTACTTTCAAGCGGGGGGGGGGGGGGGGGGGTCATACAGTCGAGGTCTAGTAGCCCTGGGGGACTCCAATGACCTCCCGTCTGGATCCGCCCTTGCATTTCATTTGTTTAAGTACTGGGTACTTTTCGCTAGCTATTTAGGTCCCATGTAATAAGGCGGGCTTTTTGCCATTTCACTAGCATAATTCCAGACTGCGAGTTGAAACTGAGCAGAAAAAGCCAATAGTACTTTATCCTACCTGGGATCGAATTCGAATCCTCAGCGCGATAGTCGTAACGCGTATGCAATACATTTTCGCCACCGAGGCAGTCAGTACTATCCCCACCCCGACAAACACAAAACACTGCTGAACACCGCATTGAACTCGTTATTAGACATATAAGTTTCATAATGCCATAAATACACTGGCTGCAAAGTTCTTAACACTAGAACGCACCAGCTGGTGCTGTGGTCGTGGCTTCTCAACCGAGATCTCGCATACAAGAGGCCCACTACTACTATATCTGCGATGTCATCATTAGAAGCCACAGGATTTTGATTACCCGTGTATTTTTGTGGACATTATGATAGAGACTATCCCGCCCTCACACCCACCACTGCAACTCCTGTAAGCCAGGATCAGCACTGGCACGCATTTTATGACACCGAGCGGTGAAGCTCGGCGAGTCTCAGGGAACACTAATCTGTCTTTAACCCGCAATAAAATTAATCAAATAGAAAGATAGGCAGGAGTTGTAAATATTAATTGTCCACGCCCGTTATGTGGGCGTTATGAGTGTAATCTAATTATATGTTTTTTTGTAAATTTTCAGGTGAGGATTTCGATGCCATTTAATTTAAGTAAGCTGCCGCCGTGCCGTCGGATCGAATAATTTGATTGTGTACTACGTTCATTGAAGAAGTTTTAACGATACTAAAAGGGGATAAAAAATAGCCAGTGAAGGTGCGAAACGCGAGACTGTACGCAGTGTGTCGTCAACAGACTAATACATAATTCATCTAGTTAGCGGAGTGTCAACACGTTTGTCACGCGGATAAAAATCAATTATTCCATTATTTAATTAAAAATACAAGGAAAACTCTAGGGGTTTGTTGTAACGTGAATACATTATTATTTTTTTATGTTATTTAAATGAGAAATTACATAGAGTAAATTGATTTTTTTTTTCTATTAATTTAGTTTAATGTTTACCTCCAATTTTGTATGTATATGTAGAAAGATTTCTGATGCATTATTATAATCAAATTGAAGACTTGGTGTGAGAGAAAGCGTTGGGTTTTGCGTATTGTTTTGTAAAAGCTATGCACGCATGCGCGGTGTGTTTTGTGATGTGGCCTGACTGTTGTGAAAATTGAAAATGCTTGTTGCCTTTAGTGGGTGCAGCCGAGTGCCAACCCTATCGCGTAAGGGTACGGTCACACTGGCCAAGAAGTTACCGACTGCTATTTGCTCGAGATAACGCACGAAACCTCCGAATAGATTGATTTAATACACATCAGTTTATTTAATGCACACCGCTTAGTCAAGGTACCTCTATGTCATATGAACACTATTAGTATTTAGTTAACACAAGGGTGTTTCCTCAAACTAACAAGCAATCGCAAATAATTGTGTGACTGCGCCCTAACACGCGTAGGGTTGTCAGACATATATCACAAATAAGTTCACAAAATTCACAATTTACCATAAACGTAGTGACGTCTGTTTGGTAATTTCAAAAGTAATTTTAATTGGATATAAGCCACCACCTAGATCACTTGCAGTTGAAGCGATGGTAACTCTACCATCATGCTGGTAACGGCTGCGCCCCAGCCTCCTGCTTGGTACAGCACATATCGATTCAATAATTGTAGCGTTGTAGAAAACGTGACGGTTACATGTATTATGATTTATTGAAAGAAAATTTATAGAATTTATTATGTTTGTTTTTAGATTATTGATAGATTTATATGGTATTGAAGTATAGCCGGGTAAGTCCATGGGGATTTTAATACATGATTTGTGAATGAAAGTAATTAGTTTAAGGTTTTGTTAACCCATTAGGTGTGACTTATTGTTAAGTATCGAGGGTCACGATATTTTAGCGCCACCAGAGCGGCACCACATGATAGTTGGAAAAATTTACATTTGGTATCAGTGTTTCCACTTTGAGGGATTTATCCCTTTTTCGGGGCGAAATAGCTTATCATATAGGTCAAGAGAGTTTTTTTCTCTTTAGAAACCACTCCTTTAATTACTAAATATTTATTTTTCCCAATTGAAGGCAATCAATAGATTTGTAATTAATATTAACTATTCAATCCTATTTACTACGTTAATTGTTCTATAAACTATGGCTAGCATCGTTGTAAGACAATATAAAACGTAGGTTCAGGTTAAAAGATACTATAGAAACGGGTCTAGTTGTACAGTCAGCCACATAAGTAGCTGAATAAATTCGAAATTTCATATTATTTTTAAACTATAATAAACTTGACGAGGTTGACTTGAAAGAATATTTTGATTAGAGTTAACGTGTAGAAGCGTTTTAAAGCTTTTAATTTATTCAGCTAGTTTTGTGGCTTTTTTTTTTTTTTTTTTTTTTCGCGGGGTAAAAACGCGTTATCGCTACCACCACTGGGGGTGAGTGGAACGGTTATGTTGGTTTCGCACAGTCTTACGGCCCAATGTCGACACTCGAGAGTATAGCATCATCCGAGCGAGCATTGGACCGAGTCCCTAACACTATGTACACCCTACACCGGCATACCAACCAAAACCCGCGGTGGCCTTCTTCGGCGCATACGAGACGGCCCCGGGGTATCTTGTTGCACTAAGATAGCTGCACGGGACCGTCCCTGCGCGGTGCCGTTGCGGCTCTTCTCTATAGTTTTGTGGCTGACTGTTCATAGAACAATAAGACACATACACACTCTCACGCCATTTATCCCTGAAGGGGTAGACAGAGGTGCAACTAGTACACCCATTTTTCGCCGTGCATATTCCGTCCCATGATGTGATAGGGGGCGAACCTATCGCCATATTGGGCACATAGAACAATGTTCCCTGAAATAGGGTTTTTTTAAGATCTCTGAGGAATTCTAAGAGGTAAAATTAAAATCGCAAGTGGAAACACTGCTTGAAAAGTTTTTTTTAATCTGTGGCACGAGTGAGATCACAATATTAAGTCTATGGTCGTCCCACTTTACTAGCGACATCTGGTGAGCTTAAAATGAATTGTCCTCGTTGTGTCTCATATAAAAGTGTATTAGCAGCATTTAACCGAATGTCAAATATTTAAGGATTCTGATGTCGCAATACTCAAATCAAACCAATGGTAATTGACATTCAAACCAACTACTTTTTGTACAGTCAGCCACATAAGTAGCTGAACAAATTCGAAATTTCAAATGTCTATACGGTTCAGTTCAATTAAAACCCTTTTTTTTCTTTGTGTGACGTAAAGTAAATATATTTTATTTTAGTGAAGAGAAAATAAAAATTTGTAAAAATAGAAAAGTGTAGGGGCGATTTGAAGTTTTGAATTTGTTTGTTTTTTTGTTGTTGTTAATTGTAAACCATCTTTGATAATCTCGATTACATGAAAACACCAAAATGTTATTTTACTATCAATTTTCTGATGTATTAGATGATTTCTAATTGAATGTAAGAAACTGGTTGTTGTATTTAAATATGTCTTGAAACACGTTTATGATTTGAGAAAAACGTTTTTTTTTATTTCTTCAGTCAGTTTTCTATGATTCATTTGTTAAGTTCGGACGGGTTATTTTATGTAATGAGTGTATCTATAGCTGTCTTGGCAAGAATAACTTGACTTCTCCAAAAATATTGTGCAAATGTTTTAAGATAGCTTCTTAGTTTAAAAAAAAATTTTTTTTTGCTATGTGCTGTAAAATTTCGATAGGACTATTAGTAGATTGTTTGTACATCTTTTGATAAATTTCTAGCCTTGATTGAACATTTAAGGTTGTCTGTTCGTATGTCGATAATAATTAATATAAAGAGCGAGATTATTGATTTTTGTGTATCATGTAATCTATGGAACTATTGGAACTGTTTCAAAAAAATATTTTACTAATAGAAACCTGAACGGACCCTGGGTAACACAGGCTATATTTTATTTACATGTTATTAATTAGTTGCTAAGTTTAGATTTTGCGCAAGAGTATCCAAATATGTTTTTTTTTTTTTTTTTTTTTTTTATTGCATTGGATGGCGAGACGAGCATGCCGTTCGCCTGATGGTAAGCGATACGACCACCCATAAACAGTAGCAACAACATCCAGCACATTGACTTACAAAGTACTGTGTGGCATTCCACTGCGCTCGTCATCCTGAGACATAAGATGTTAAGTCTCATTATGTCCAGTAGTTATACTGGCTACAATGTCCTTCAAACCGAAACACAACAGTGCATGCACACTGTTGCTTGGCGGTAGAAATAGACATTGCGGTGGTACCCACCCAGACGGCCTCTTACATAATGAGAGACCTACCACCAGTAAAAGTGTTAAAGTGTTTACACTAGCGGCGATGTTTTAACAGTTTTATACACATACGACTCGCTGCAAGTCGTGCTAGCTTCAATATTTGCAGAAGCTAGCTTGCCGTGCTGGTTTACACGGTCAAATTGCATGCGGAAGTGTTCTTGAAAGTTTTTTGATAATCTTAACCATGCTTAATAGCTTCTTGCAACATCGCCCGCGTAAACGTCCGTTCACTGCAAAAAGGTCTAAAACCCAGGAATTATGAAGGTTCCTATAAGTGAATTTTTAAAGCAGTCGTTCCAGAGATTAGCGCTCCCAAAAACAAAACTAGCATTGTAATATTAGTATGGATTCTGAGGTGACGCACGCGGGCAGTCCAAGGGCGTAGGCACATGGGTGTGTACATACTATTGTATGTACAGTCAGCAGCATAAGTAGCTGAACAAATTCAAAATTTCAAATTGCCTACATACTTTCGTGTTCTTACTAATCCTTTTTTTCTCTTCACACAAATAAAATAAAAGAGACTTACTTTACTTAAACGGAAAAAAAAATGTTTCAGTTTAACTTAACGCGTATATAGGCGATTTGAAATTATGATTTTGTTCAGCTACTTATGAGGCTGACTGTACTTGTGTTAAATTATTGGGATTACCACATTAAATTTTCGCAACAATCCCCGACATTTTTGTGAAAGTTGGCTACGCCCTTGCCAGAGCCGTGACCAGAAAGTAATCCATATAAGTATGTCTTTACTATAATATCGATAGTCCAAACTTCACTATTAATCGACAGTCCCATAATGGGGCTAAACATGGACTTACCCGCGCAAAGTTCACACAACAGTCACGCTGCAACGATGATGAATCGTGGAATGTACATAATTGAAATTATACGCTGTATGTATATAATAAACAGTATTTTTATTAACTTAGCCTGGGGTTGGGCGGTTTATTTGTCGATAAATTTATACCGTAGATTGAATGGAAGATGCTTTGATTAATTATATACCTAGATAGAGTGACGCGCTGCAATGAAACTAAAACAAACGGGCCAACTTTTTCTTAAGCCAGTCTGCGTGACAGCTGTGTCATACGCTATCGCTGCATGATTCTGCGTATCCTTGTGTGCGCGCATAATGATACCAGTTATTACATGGTTTCTATTAAAACGGGGAGAAAATTATATCCATGAAAAACTACAAAAAATAATTCACTCGAACTCATTTAGTGGGGAACAGTTCGCCTCTATTTTTTTCTACGCGTTTGAAACGTTCAGTGTCTATCTAGGTAGGTATATAATTAATCAAAGGGAAGATGAAGATGTCTGCTTTTTGTATGGGTGCTGGGCTTCAAAATCTAACCAAGCTCAAACTTTAGGGTTAGGGCATAAATATGGATCTTGGATCCATTAAATAAATATTTTAGACCCCCTCCATTTATAACTAACTTTTTATGAACGTTAATTTTAAGCAAAATAAAATGACATACATCTCAAAATCGGAGGACTAAAATTATACGATTTATTGCAAAGGCCTAGTTTTTGGGAGTACTATCCAAATATAATGAAAGTATTTTGGTTAGAATTTATGCGCGTTTTTGGACATGTCCTTTGTGGGTAGAATAGACGTGGATTGAAGCTCTTAGACTGGTGAGTTTTTCGTAAGTAACTAACTTGAGCAACGGCTAGTTTCAAAGGGATCAAGTAAATTTTATTTGACAGTTATCGTTTTAAACAGCTAATGTGATGCTCATTTTATAACATTTTTTAGGAGCATAGATTACTGAGCCATTTGTATTTGGTCGGCTTATACATTTATGTGACAAATATGATTTATCAGGAAGGGGGTCGTCCATTAATCACGTGATTTTTTAGGAACGTTTTAACCCTCCCACCTCCCGGTGATATGTGGTAAGGTTTTAGACTACCCCCTAAGATCAAGTGTATTTTTTTTAGTACGAAACATCTTAATAATTTTACTGTATTATCTTCGAATACAGGTGAGTAGTCTAATTTAATTTGAATCGCGCGTTCACCGAAAAAATAAAAAATACACGTGATATATTTTTTATTTTATTTATTAGGGAAAATAAACAATTGTACATTACAAATTAGGTACCTAGTATTTTACAAAACGTTTAGTAAATGCACAATCCACACCATTTTCCACGGATTATATAGGTGGTATTATTGTAAGACTATGCTAGGAGCATACTTGTTATATGGCGTTACAATATAATACGCATAACAATAATAATATTAACATTAATACTCTTCAGGAGTCTATAAATTAATTGTAACAAACTTAAAAAAGAGACACTATTGTTATTGGATACAACAGCAGTACTTAAACGAGTCACTCTTTGCAGAGGACCTCTACAATTTTCCTTTTAAATTGAAATTCAGTTAGTGCAAACAAATCAATATCTGAAAACTCTGAAAAGTGCTTGTTGTAGTTATTAACAAGTCGACGTAGGGGAGAACGCTCACCGGCATTGGTTCAACATTACTACACTCCCCTCCCTCCTGTGATAATTCGCAATTTTTGCCAACCCCAATAACAACCACTCGAGCCGCACGTGACTAGTGGACGACCCCAAGCGGTGAAATCGGCCCCAAAACTTACAACTGTAACGTCCGCCTTATACAGGTAATCTAGACAGATACTTACTAACTTTATTTTTGATAAGAAGATTGAGACAATAACTTATGCCAGTGTAGTATTTTAGAGGTTTTTCACCCCAATTTACACCGCACTAAATGCAGTTACACATCACGTTTATTCTGCCTTGAAACAAGTGCTGTTCAGTGGTAAATACTTAAAACGGATTTATAATAAGGATCGATTGTAGTTTCAAGTGTCCACTCTAGTCTGACATTTGTTTCCGCGACGTGTTGGGTGCACAGCAGTGGGCTTAGAATGTGACACGAAGACGCAACTCGTAAAACGATGTCGTTTAATTTTGATGTTTGTGATTGATCGAGAGACCAATACGTCAGTCACTTGTTAGTCTCTCAACCAATCCCAATAAGACGAAACGGAGACGTGACGTGTTTTTTTATCACATTCTAAGCCCACTGGTCTTATCTACGAGTGTTTGAGACAGGTGGGGGGTATTTTTTATATGTGAAGAATTTATAGTTCGGACAAACTAAGCTGCCCGGTATGACAATTCATTTTTTTCCCCGAAGCGATAACTCTGTGAGAATGTCTACCCAAAAAATTCAAAACCGTGTCATGTCATACCGGCCATATTAGTTTGTCCCTACTATAATAGATTGTTCTTTTATATACGGCCCATTTAAAAAGGTCCCTATCGCTATCTTTAAATCGATCTCGAGACTAAACTACTAAACCGCCGATAAACCATCACAATTTTTTCGATAGATCGCGAATATGGACCAATCAGAAAAGTTTTTGACATGCTTACAAATGACATATTGATTGGTCGATTCTCAGAATCGAAGATACGAGATTGGTTATTGAAATGGCCCGTAAAACAAGTAATCTGCAAGAATGCCAGACATTGGTTCATTTTTGCGATCGCTCCGAAGACAGCTTGCAAAGGTCGCTGGAACTCGCTGGATGCAGGCCGCTTCTGACGGGTTGTTCTGGTAATCTTTAGGGGAGGTCTATGTTCAGCAGTGGACTTCTAAAGGCTGAAGAAGAAGAAGAAGATAAATGATTTCGGCCTTTTTGCCTTCGCAACTAAGCACGAAGCTCACATATCCTCTCACCGTCCATCATATCACACTCATAAAGTAAACAAAAACATCATCTCATTATAATTTTAATTTTTCAATGACCAGTAGCAAAATCACTCAAAATCCAGCCAACATACATGATTAATCTGCAAAAGTTTCGCCTAGAAAACTTTAATATCTTCAATTTCCATCGCGCTCTAAAGGCAAATCGGTTCCGTATAAACTTCATAAATGTATTTGCGCATTCTTAATAATAACTGCGCTTAGCTATTCGATGTGGTAGTTGTGGAAGATTCGGCTGTGACGTCATCGCATCTCGGCGGCAGAATGATCTGTAGTTCCTCGTTGAGTTGCACCTCGTCTTCGGGCAAGGGATCGTCTCTTACACTGGTATCGTATTCTTCGTTTGTTGCTACGTTACTGCAGAATAAAGTAGGTTAATCACTAGTAGGCATGATATCAGAGCGTAGCGTGGGTTGATGCCGCCTTGGGGGCTTCCAAATTTGGCGCCCCAAGGCACAGGGAGAAAAAAAATGTCGTTTCAACAAATGAGAGCCTCACGACACTGGTAGATGGCTCAAAAGTTTTAATTTATAAAAAAATATTTTAAGCGTTTTGCCGCTCCCCCAAATGTGACCGCACTTTGCCGTGCCCGTATTATAAAAAAACCCGCTCACTCGAGCTGGTCCCCGGCGCGTGCGCTGGCCAGCACGGAGGTGTAGAGGCGTGCGCGCGCGCCGTGCAGCCGCATGCCGGCGGGCAGCTCCTCCGCGCCGGACCGGCTCTCCGGCACCGGATGCAATCCGGCACCTACGTAAAACATTTAAAACAAACACATCACGCCTATATCCTATCCCCAAAGGGTAGGCAAAGGTGCAACCAATACACACTATCAAAAGCGTGTTGTCCCATAATGTGATAACGAGACGAGCCTATCGCCGTATCGGGCACATAATCCGGGTTGATACTGAGCAGAAAAAAGTTAATATTAATGCGCGACCCGGGTTTTGACCTTTAACCCGGGACCACAGAGTGGTGTACTGCGCACGCAATACAACTAAGCAGGCACGTAAAACATTCAACAGTACATTTACTGGGGTTTTTTTTTTATGTAGGCGATCCTGCAGTCAACACCGGGGGAAACCTGCGAATGGGATACTAGAGTCCCCCGGCTTGACGACTGCACGGGCCTTGGAGGGGAGTGGAGGAGGAATATGGAAGGGAAGGTGGGGGAAGGGAGGAAGGTTCCCAGGATGGGCGGAAAGAGAGGGTGCCAGGAAATGTTCGCGGGCCCTTTTAGGCCTCAATGTGTTATCCAACCAAGAGGTATACACACTGAACTGTGTGCCTCGGCCCGCGATTAATGTCCCTCCGCGCATGGGCGTGCATTGGGTGTGAAGACTCAGCGCACAAGAATTGCGTCGGGGGGCCATTTACTGGGGTTAGGTCTGGTTCTAGTTATCCGAGTGAAAAAAAATCATCCAAATCTGTTCAGCCGTTTATGCGTTTCTTTCTAACAAGTATACATTTTTTATTGTATACCTAGTACCACCTATTTTATGAATTTATAGTAAAAGAGACACTAAATATTAAGTATTTAGAGCTGAATTTCTGTGTTGTTTCTTACTAATATGATATGGAATGAGTTGCACTTGCCATTCTGATTTCCAGATTCTTTATTCATGTCTTTTCCGGGATTGTTCTCAAATGGCGGCAGCACGACTTTTGTTTCGTTTCGATTGTCTGAAAATGGATTAATTTATTATCAACAATTACGAGCATAATAGCTTTTCATCGGCTTACCTATATTGCTAATGTTTCTTTACGTTCTTCACTTTAAGAAACATCTGTTTATTGTGACTACATTTCTGGTTTCAAAAGTCATTTTGACAGACTTGTTTACCCACATGCAGGTACAGGTGGCAGCAAAATCCCTTTTAGCTAAGTACCAACTTAATTAAAATTTTACCTCGCACTTTAGTTGCTGTCAACCGTCAACGACTACTGAATACAGGTTCATAATATAATGCGCGGTTACCGTTGACTACAGATCAATTGCCTTTGTGCTTACTACACTACACGCAAGTACCTACAACGCAAGTTAGGCTACTACAAAATTGTCACATCAATATGGGCACCCCAGATTTGTCGTCTAAGCAACTCAAAAAGCGTATAAGAAACTTCAACTTCTTACGATGGCTATATAGGACTATCTGGGTGTGGTGGTCGCTATCTGGGCGTATATAAAATATACCCTACCACCTTCAAATACCAGGATGAATGATTCGATTAAAAAGGAAGTGCTGCAAAAGTTACCAAGCTTTGTCACTCTTGTAGGCAAATCGGAGTATCCTCTGAACAAGATCTCTAGTTCGTCAGGGGTCATGCGCCGCAGATACGGTACCCTTTTTAAATCAGGCCGGTGGAGACAACGAAATGAGTTCCGGTGCTGTAAAGCAAATGTACTGTCAATCAAACATTTCCATGCAAATTTAGATGTTAAAATCATGCTGTAGTTTGTCTTATATTGCTCGATTAGGTTGTTACCACTAGCTCACGGAGAACAGATGTAGCGGCTTTGATTTCGTCTTTGTACTTACAGTCAGTTATATTGCTGGAGGTGTTAGACTTCCTTAAAATGTCCTTACTCATTCCTTTTTTTTAATGAAATGAAATATTATATTTGCATCCATGAAATGTTAAACATTATTAACATTTCGTAAATTTTAACTCTTCCACCCATCGGAAAGCATTTCCACCAGAGAAAAACATGCAAGAGTCTCTACGTAATAGTTTTTTAAAGTTCGGTAACACAAAAAGACGTATTCAGTTCAACCCTTAGAAGGTAGAACTAAGAGACGGCAACTATGACGTAGGTAAATGTTCTTACCCTTAGGTGACCAAATTACCTCTTTATTTGTCAGTTACAACTGAACTCAATGAGATGGAGGATGTTAATACGAAACAGGAACCTCCAAAATGTGTGTTCCATTTGCGGAAAAGATTTTCGCTTCCTACCCGCTATAGGTACGGTATTCCCAATAACCTGTACAGGTTCTTTATCTCGATACCGGAAATAATTATCAATGATTCTCAAATACCTAGATGTTAACTGCCAATGGTGATGATTTTAATATTGATATCAATATCAGGTCTATGATGATGCGAGAAACAACAAATATTGTGGAAGACGTGATCTATAATTACCTTGACGACGCCAGGAGGTACCTGCAGCCTCTCGCATGCGCGGGACATGCTTAAGCATTGTATCACGCTGTCGTGTTTCACCGAGATCGCAGACAACCCGCTGCGTGCCAGATCCTCGTTAATCTTGTCGTGTAATAAGGTAAATACATTTTTCGATAGTAATCATTACTATATAGTTGTCTATATTTATAACGAGCTTTTGTTCGCGGCTCCGCCCGCGTGAAAGAATCACGTCGTGAAATTTTATCACAATTTCTTCTGGTATTGTGGGTGCTCAGTAAAGTGATCACAATAATATTATGATATTATATGACCAGATAGCCCGTGTAGGCAAGCCATTATAATAAAACAAGTCATTTTTGAAAGCAGCAATCCAAGAGTTACTTATTATAATAGCATGAATATCTAGATAGCAAATATAGAAAGTAGTGCTATTGCATTGGATTGATTTTCGATGAGAACTGGTACCTACAATTGTGTAGAAATATTAATTACAAACCCTTTCGAGAAAAGTATTGTTTGTACTTTCAGTGTATTGTCATATCTAGTGTAACTGAAATTTATTATGGAATATAACTAGCAATTTAGAATGCCACTTGTTAAGAAAAGTAATACCTGCAATTCACGGCCTTCACAGCATGGTACTAGAGGCGGTAGTTCTTCCTTCAGCTTATGGGCAGAGTTTAGACCCGTTGTGACGTTGTCTCCACTGGCCACTGGGTTCATAGGCAACAGAGACCCATTGGAGGACTTCCTCTCTTTCACTTCCAAGTTGTCTGACAACACATCTTTCGGCGAAACGTTCGTGTTCATGTTATCTTTGATGGACATCAAGACGTTGTTCTCATGAAGGAGCTGCATCCCGGATATTTCACTGTTTGGATGGGAAATGTTTAAAATACGAGTGTTAATATTTTTTCAGTGTTCACATTTTTACTGAAATTTTGACACTGACGTGTTCGAAATTCGAAAGTTTGCAATTGATTGGTCTTGTCAGTTTGGACATTGAAGGAGGTTTATGATCAAGAGGATCTCCTCGTCTTTATTTTTTTCTTAGGTCAAAATAGCTGGACCAAATAAGAACTATTTTAAGCAAATAAGAACTACTTATGTCTTAGAGCATAACCAAAGACTTATGTTTATTTGTTTCCGCATTTCAGCAATTCATTGCCCTAGAATAGTTGTATTGTCGGCGGGTATCATGACGAGACGAGCATGCCGTTCGCCTGATGGTAAGCGATACGACCACCCATAAACAGTAGCAACACCAGCAGTATCCCTTGCCTTGAGGGATCATACACAATATAGCATCCCTGATTAACTTTTCAGAGGTACCTTTTATACTCACATTTCTCTCTCTCTCACTCAACTCACATTCAATAAGGGGCACAACTATTTACCATTCACCGGGCCAATTCTAGATTCTAGGCTGATACTGAGAAGAAAATGACAGTATATTTCAACACGACCCGGGGATCATAAAATGAAGACTTCAGCTCGGCAGGTAAACCGCTATTGCGATACCTTAGTATACAGTTGTAGTTTTATTCAACTGTCTAACGCCATCGAAGCAGGAAGGACAAAAAAACCAGAAGCGCAGTAGCATGGGTTCTCCATCGTTCGGGGCGGTTCTCCATCTAGCACGCCTCCCCCCCCCCGGCCCCCAAAACGAAATATGATAAATACTAAATTTAATGTGATTGCTTTGTCCATACAGCGTCGTACCAGTTAGTGGCACAAACCAACTAATGAAACTATAAACACTGACGTTCAATGTTCTATTTTTGTTGTGACCACATAGAAATTACAAAATCAGTACCACTTTTGAGGCTATTGTAAAAAAAACAAAAGATCTTTTAAAGCTAAACTTTAATGAATTTATAAAAAAAGAAAATGATTTTTAAACAAATTTAGAAAAAAATATTTATAAGCACGTAATCTTGTACAAAACGAATGGTAAATATCAAATACATGAATGTTGTATGATGCATATATCTAGCACATAAAAACTGGGAAAAACACTAGAAAAAAAGATTTCTAAACAAGCAAATATAACTTGGAAAATAAAATTTGCTCGAATTACACATCTCGACAAAACAAGTCGGTATTCATTTTTCAACCGTTTGGCATCGAGAATATTATGTTTTTAGGATGCAGCTGATGCAGCCTCTTCAATCGAGATCAGCTATCTCCACGTCCTTCAGGTCGCTCTCCTTCACTTCGCCAGGCACGTAGAAATCCCTTTGATCCGTAATTTCCGACCACGCAGAACACGCGCTGATCCTCTGAAACATTATTTCTTTATTTATTCATTAGATCGCTCAACTATTACAAACGTATATTAATTATATTGTACACTGCACCGGACCAGGGTAGAAGTAAACACTAATAAATGTAGGTAATAATTTTAACGTGTCTTTAATAGCCTGTAAGTATAGGAATATTTTGGAAAAAATATATTATTACTAGGGAAAGGATTATATGCAACATAAAAAGCTTGATATATGCATGCAAATATGCATGAAAAACGCATCAAATTTGCAAGAAAACTAGCAGAATATGCAGCATTAAATGATAAGTTTGAGGAACAAAAAAAAAGAATACTAAGTTTTATTTTTTTTATTTCAAAATCAGCATACTATAATTAGTAAAGTATTCATTGATATAATATGATAATAGGTACAGTAACATTATTTGATATTTTTGTAAACGTAAACAATCAAGTGTTGTTCCAAATGTTCAGTAGTAAGATTTCAGGCGCACGAAATATTTTTCTCACAAACTCGACAATAATTTCCGACGTATGTAAATGTTCCAGGAAAGTCAGTTATCCACGAAGATATATTTTTTTTTCGGAAGGGCATGGTCCACCATAAAATCTTGACAGGTCAATGAGCGCGCACGCCAGCAATGAAAGCAATAACAAGCGTAATAGGTACGTGGGAGGAGTACTGCCGCGGTAGGCGCGCGCGATGATCTTTTGCGTCTTTCATGTTATTATCGTAGGTGCCAAAACAAAAGATGCGCGGCTGGTGAATGCGCCGCGCTCAAAAAATATTGAAAATGTATCGATAATAATATGCATAACTATATTTTAGAGAAAATATGCGATGAGAATGGCTTAAATACGCAAATGCCTATGCAAATATGCAAATGCATATAATCCGGTGTCTAATTATTACCTATATCGATGGAACAACTAATGTCATACATAGTTGTAGATACCTACATATTATACTTTTACATGCACGCACACATACACATATTCACAATAAGTGTTTTCAGACATTTTTATACGTGACTCCTGTGCGAATATCACCTTTTATTTCTGACGCTCAGCAACAATGAGAAATGACAACCACAATAAAAGTCACCTAACTATTAGTCCGATCCGAGAGACGTTCACTGCGAATATAAACTCTCTTTTCGTGTAGGCAAGTCGTTGCGAAACCACAGGGAACGAGATATTAAGTAGGTAGGTAGGCACATTGTTCATCTCATTTATTATCTCGATCATCCTCCAGGTCGCCATCGTTACCTAGTTATTTAAAACACGTTTGGGAAGCGCACACAAAACTTACTCTCTTATTTTTCTCTTCTTTCATCTCGATTAGCAACGATCGTAGTATCCGATGAGAGAGAAACTCGCCGGTGCGTCGAACGTCAGCGCAGTCGGTGTGTATGCGGTTGTCGACCACCGCTTCAGCCAAACCTTCGACAGCCTCGCCCCATTCCACTGCAAACATTCCATCATGTCTACCTTCTACCTACCATGGTTTACAAACCTTGATACTTAGTATCTAATATTTATGGTCACCAAAAATCTGGACATCCGGGTGAAGTTGAAGTATTGCCCTAGGCACATCTATACTAATATTATAAAGCTGAAGAGTTTGTTTGTTTAAACGCGCTAATCTCAGGAACTACTGGACCGATTTTGATTTTTTTTCACTAATAGGAAGCTACATTACTCCTGAGTGCTATAGGCTACTTTTTATCGCGGAAAAACTTTTTCACGCGGGCGGAGCCGCGCGCAAAAGCTAGTTATTGATATTTTGGGGATTGGAACATCTAAGTACCTTATGGTAACAATATTCAGGATTTATTCTACAACAAAACGTCGACCCCATTCTCTCCAGGCTATTAGATTGAGAAAGTGGGAGTATTACTGAAACTTTATTTATCTAGCATTAGTTACTCGTTGGACTAATGTCCACGAGTTAAGTTATTACTTACCATCACTTTATCTAGACGCTTGACGGACTTTTTTCTATACTTACATAAATGAAACATTCGTTTAAGGAACTTACTAGGATGTTTCATATGCGGCAACGTGACTTTGCCCACAGTGATATCCATGCCCTTCTGCACGCGCTGGCTCACCATTTTCGACAATAGTTTGGCAGCTGTGTTTATCATCTGTTAGAAATTAACCATCGTTAATACCATCTGGAGGCTATCTCATGCGACAATCTGACTGGATAGTTGCTAAATCTTTTTCTATTTCAGTCGAGTAAGTGTGCAGTGACTTTGTTGTTCTGACTCCATTTTCTAGGAAATTGTAGCTTTACGAAATAACTGCCCACAGGGCCCCAGATGGACCGCGGGGCCCCGGGCGATGTTTTGCACGAGTAGGTATGTGGATTTTAGGGACAACACCGGTGCTGGAGATTACAATTGGAACAGTTCGAACATGATTGACTTGCCACTGAGTTTTATTGTTACCGAGATTCATCATCATCATTGGCCTATTACATATTATATTGTAGATAATTTAGACAGGTTGATCTGAGACACTTTCTTTGATGGCTGTAGAGACCAATACGAGAAGGGCAAATCTGGCCACCCGACCTGGTCAAATTGTATGTATTACATACTGCTATATCAATTAGAAATATATTGTTACGAACTGAACCACGGTCAACGACGATCCTCTTATACTATTGAGTCTTATTATATCTTATATTTTCCTTTACTTATCTATTTATTATTAAGATAATAGAATCTATAAATTATGTGAAGTCCATTTTAGAGCGCACTTCTTGTCACGTTAATCTAGTGGAAAAATGAAAGTTGTTATAGTGTTGCTTGTCGTAGCGCTTGGAGCAGTTGTTGGTAAAAATACATTATAATTATTTAAATCGCCAATACTATATATCAATAGTGGCAGATCTATATGTCACTCTGGTTCAAATAGTGACATTAAATTTAATTAAAAAATTAATAGAGGTAGAAGATTCCTTATCAAATAAATGCTTAAAATTTCATTACAAACCAAAGATCTTTCCAGAAGTTGTAAATAATAGTATGTTTATGCTAATTGTTGTAATGATTACATCGTACATACTATTTGAATTAGAAATGCAGTAGCCTTTTTATAATACAGAGTTTAAAAGGCGTCGAGTATGAGTATTCACAGGTCTAAGATTCTGGTGGTAGAATATACTTATTTTGTACTTGGTGTTGCTCGCGGTTTCGCCCGCGTGGAAAGTCTTTTCCGTTGCAAGTCTATAAAACACTCGCGATTTATAGCGCCACCTGCGCGACGCGAGCGCGATTTACTTAAAGAATCAGATTAAAAATATCCATTATTTCCCATGGGAGCAAATTACCGGGAAAAAATGTGGAAATGTAGCCTATGTGTTAATCCAGGACATGCTCTACCCGTGTGCCAAATTTTATCCAAATCAGTTTTGTTGTTTCTGCGTTAGTGAACGATACCAAACATCCAATCGTCCAAATATTTTGACAACCCTTCGCATTTAGAATATTAGTAAGAAGTAAGATTTTCTACCGCCAAGCAGCAGTGTGCATGCACTGTTGTGTTTCGGTTTGAAGGACATGGACAAAACATCTTATGTCTCAGGATGACGAGCGCAGTGGAATGCCACACAGTACTTTGTAACTCAAGGTGCTGGATGGTGTTGCTAGTGTAGGTATATGGGTGGTCGAATCACTTACCATCAGGCGAACGGCATACTCGTCTCGTCATTCAATGCCATAAAAAAAGGTTCACCCGCATAGCGATTAGCGTACACAAAGTGTTAAAACCCGCTATAGTGGCCCACGTAAGTGTGTGGCGTTCCGGGATCAGCCTGTGTATACCCGGTTCAAACAGGCCGGCATAATTTTGTCGACTGACGAGGGATAGTCATCGATGGTCGACACTTTATTTAGACCTTTTTTTGCTTACCATCAGGTGCAATGGGGTCAAACAAGGATACGCAGAATGATGCAGCGATAGCGTATGACACAGCTGTCACGCATACTAGCTTAAGAAAAGTTGGCCTGTTTGTTTTTGTTTCATTGTAGCGCGTCACTCTATCTAGGTATATAATTGATGAAAGCATTTAAGCAATTTAAATTTCAATTGACATAAATACATATTAGTGGACGATAGCCTAGTTGGGAATGGAACGGTCTGCCGAGACAATGTCCGGAGGTTCAAAACCCACATACCTACAAATACAGACAAACACCTCTGAATTTTCGCAATTACGGGTGTATTGTTTATCGATTATCGTTCGCTTTGACGGTGAAGGAAAACATCTTGAGGTAACCTACATACCTGAGAATTCTCCATAAGAATTTCGACGGTATTTGAAGTCTGCCAAGTCGTACCAGACTTGCGTGTTGTACTAAGGCCTAACCCCTCTCAGTAGTTCGCCCCCCGAGGCAATTCTTGTGCGCTGGGTCTTCACACCCAATGCACGCCCATGCGCGGGGTGACATTAGTCGCGGGCCGAAGCACACAGTCAGTGTGTATACCTCTTGGTTGTAAATCACATTGAGGCCTAAAAGGGCCCGCGAACATTTCCTGGCACCCTCTCTTTCCGCCCATCCTGGAAACCTTCCTCCCTTCCCCCCACCTTTCATATTCCTCCTCCATTCCCCTCCCAGGCCCCTGCAGTCGTTAAGCTGGGGGACTCCAGTATCCCATTCGCAGGTTTCCCCCGGTGTTGACTGCAGGATTGCCTACCTAAAAAAAAAACCCTCAGTAGCAGAGGAGGCCCGTGCTCAGCAGGGAGCAGTATATGATACAGGGCTGATTTCATTGCATTGATTGCAAAAACATCTTTAATTCCTGACTACGCTAACATTGTATCATTGTGGGGTTAGACAAAACTATTGTAATTTAGTTAATCTCTATGAATGATACTGCATATCACAATAGTTAAATAGAGGCGACGCGACGCGACGCCTAAAAGAAGCTGGACTATAAACTAGGCTCTCGTGGTAAGATTCCTGTGATTATAATTTGAATGATTGCAATTTAGCTGACTTTGCAGTATGGCGGAATATATTTGTTTTAGTTAATAATCAGAATCAACTCTGTACTAGGACATATACCAAGGGGGGTGTGTTACGGACTAAATCCTATGAGATACTAGGCTCGATTCTCCGTAAAATCACTTAATTTTTCTTTAATTTCAAACATAGTTTTATGCTCTAGTCATGCGATAATTATGGTGTTCCGAAGGTTAAAGTGCAGGTCTATAGCGCAACCAGCAGAAATATTAAATATCTTAACTATTTCCAGCTGTTCCAGCCGTTAGTCCTCGAATCGTCGGCGGTCAGGCCACTAACATAAACTCATACCCAGAAATAGTTTCCTTGCAACACCGCTATTTTCTACTCTTCTGGTATCATGAGTGCGGTGGAACCATATTGACAAGTAGAGCTATTATGACTTCTGCCCGCTGTCTTGAGTGAGTTTATTGGAATGATTTCTTGTACACAATAACAGCTGCTACTAAAAGTAATGAAGGTGCACTCCCATTAGCCGTAACCAAGTTACGCATGGAATTATCTGACTTTAAAGCAAGCAAACCTGCACTAGGCCAGCGTAGTGGACTAAGGCCTCAACCCTTTCAGTAGTAGAGGAGGCCCGTGCTCAGCAGTGAGCAGTATATAATACAGGGCTAGTATGGTGATGATGGTGGAAGCAAGCAACAGGAAAAACTGTCTCTAACAGCCTTTTTACTCGCACTATTCTATGATTATATTGTGATATATAATATTCCACAATTAACGTTATATGCTTTACAGTGGCTGGGGAGCGGACAAATGGCGGGCCCGCGTTGGCTCGTCATACGTTGGAAGCGGGGGAACTACATACAAAATAGCTTCAATAGTCATACATCCACGCTACAACAGGGGCGCAATCACCAACGACATAGCCATGATGCATACCAAAGTATTGATGACTTTTACAAATTCGGTTCAACCGGCCCGATTACCCCCTAATCCAAACTTTGTCGTTGCGAATAATAAGTCAGTCGAGGCAGCTGGTTGGGGGCCCGTTGATGTAAGTGTTATATTTTAATGATAATAATCTAACAATATTGGCTAATCTAACGGGCAAAGTGATATTGGGTTTTAAATTCAATATCAGCCCGGAGTCTGAAATTTGTGCCCGATATGGCGATAGGCTCGCCCCCTATCACATCATGGGACGGAATACGCACGGCGAAAAGTGTGCACTAGTTGCGCCTCTGCCTACACCTTCGGGGATAAAAGGTCTGAGTATATGTGTGTGTGTAATCTAACAATGGAATCACACGTCTAAGTCGGCATTAGGTAAATATCGCATTAATGAAGACTAAACGTACCTGTGTAGACCTGTCTTCTTGTGGCGTTAGGAATTTGACATAGTTATTGTTTTGTTATTTCATTTTAAATTTGATACTTGATTTCATGTGATGTAATATCTTCATTCTATATTTAATGTGAAAATTGCGTTTGATAGACTTTCATAAACCTAACCACGTCGATTTAATATGACGTCAAATTATTGCGATGATTCGAGGCTAAGCATACGGCTCCATCTCGATTAATGCGTTGCAGCCAGGAGCCGTTAATGTGGCCACACTAATGTTGAGATCTTCACCGATGATCATTATCTATTATCTATGTTATTTCAGTATGGTGGTAAAGTAGTGGATCAACTTCGACGCGTTGATATGTATTCGGTGAACCAAACCCTCTGCGCGTTGAGATACAACCTGCTCGGGCGGGTCATCACGGAAAACATGTTGTGCGCGGGCCTTCTGGACATGGGCGGCCGGGGAACCTGCGGCGAGGACGCTGGTGGCCCTGTCTACTACAACGGTATCGTCGTCGGACTCATATCGTACGGGGCCCAGTGCGCTCTGCCAGAGTATCCTAGCATCAGTACCCGCATCACCAGCTACCTCTCCTGGATTCAAAACAACGCCTAAACGATCACCGCTTCGGAAAACAATGTGTCTTCGAGAAATCATATTAAACTTTATTGTGATAATCTTGATGTTTTTTGTTAATCCATAGCTATGACAGAAAAGATTTTATCAGTGAGATGCGTGGGTACTTTAGCCAATTTTATTTATTGTTTAATATTATTGAATAACGTAGGACAATTTCCATAATGGAGGCTCGATGTTTTCCAATTTTAGAACTTCATCATGAGCCACAGGAATCAAACTGCTGAACATAGGCCTCCCCTAAAGATTTGCAGGCGGACCCATTAGAAACGGTCTGCACCCAGTGAGGCCCATAAGGGGAGACGAGATTTCTCAACTTACCTCCAGCAATTTCTTTCTTTCTGGCAAGTAGGTGCCGACAGCCACAGGATCTGGCAGATCTTCAACGCGATCGGAGAACGTCACCTCGGCCAGTTTCGTCAGGGATGGCTGGACATAACAATGTTGTATAAATAACACAAGAACACTCCTGTGTTTGATGGTTTCTCTTATATGGGCGTTAATTAAGGGATAAAAATGAATCACATTTATATCAAAAATAATTCCCAAGCATCTTGTATCTGCTAATGTGCTTTGAAACAGTACGATTTTAGGCAATGACTTGATGGATACGTTGGTATAGATCATGGAGAATAGATATAAGATGGAGAGACAATAGCATCAATTTACTAAGAAAACCAGTGTCGCCAAACTCACACATGCATATTATTCACATACTATCATCTCTTCATTATGATTGGCCGAAATGAGCAATCGCAATAAAACTTATAACACAAAATAATTTGCATTAAATTAAACGTTATTCCCATTGCATAAAATTCATATTATAAAAATCAACACGAGTTCATAGGACATTTTTTCTTCTGTGTGAAATTTTGATTTTAATTCGTTTTAATACCGCTATTCTACGCTAGATGGCGTTTATCATAAAAGCTCTTATAGTCTTTGAAATAAGAGATGTTATTGAATGACACACAGTGCGCTAGCATGTCGGAAATAGTGTTGCACCCATACGATACCTTTTTGTAAACATATCGATGGTGTTTGTTTTATAACTAAAAATCATAAATAACATTAATAAATGAAATGGACTTATAACAAAATTATATTAATTGGATAAGCACTGGGAAAGTTGCTGGTTTGAACAAAATTTTAACTCGGTAAATTAAAATTTATTTTAAAGTTAAGGCTAGATTTAAAATTCCTAATTTAGAATTTCAATACTGTAGATATGTATGTTAAATTAGATATATCAGCTACACAGCTAATATAGCTATTTTGCAATAAATTATAATGACTAATATAATATAATAAATACTTATCATAGTGATTTCACTGCTGGGGTTAAGTAGAGTGAAGTCTTAGGAAAATGTCAACCGGCAAAGGAAGAAAATATCCTTTGACAGTCGGCACAATTATGTCGACCTGCTAATTGCTTCTTGACGCTCCGTTTTAATAGCAAAACTACGAATTTCTTAACCTTTTGATACGGGCTGTGATAGAAGAAATCACTTAGCAGTGGTTTCGCAAGCCAGCACGCGTGGTTCTCCCAAGTAAGTGTGAGGATGGGTTACACATTTATTCAGAGCACTCACCGAAATACGGACCATAGAATACACAAAGTGAGGCAATGTCTTGGCGTAACTGCAGTGGTTCCAAACTGTATGGTGTTTGTAGTGTTTAGGAGTGGTCGTATCGCTTGCCATCAGGCGAGCGACATGTTCGTCTCGTCATGCAAAAGCAATAAAACAAAACTTATGTTTTGATTATTTTATATTTTAATCTATTAATAAATAAAATAAAATACTTTATTCATCACGTAGGCGAACATAGTTGCACTTATGATAAGTCAAGATACATTTAATTAATAATTACTATTATTACAAAAAGTCAATTATATAACTACTGTCATTTTTATAGGGAGCAAAATCAATAAAATAAATAAATAAAATAAATAAAATCATTTATTGATCAAGTAGGCTTATAAAAAAGCACTTATGA
This sequence comes from Sphinx pinastri, assembly GCA_947568825.1. Classification (NCBI taxonomy): domain Eukaryota; kingdom Metazoa; phylum Arthropoda; class Insecta; order Lepidoptera; family Sphingidae; genus Sphinx; species Sphinx pinastri. The sequence continues at coordinate 5,029,513 of OX387617.1, forward strand.
CAAGTCATGACAAGGTAGAGACAATAACAAAGGTACATATACCAATTAAATAATTTAAAGTACCTAGATTAAATAATGAACAACCAGCACGGGCTGATAGGTACAGAGGACACGGACATTGGGGACGGGAATAGGGCTAGGTAAGGAGAAGTGGAGCTGATATAAAAGAAAGGGAAGGAGTATCTTTACATTACGAGGAAAGGAAACGCCACGGTCCTCGCCGGCGAGGATAAAAAGGTCCTAGCCTAGCTAACCTACCAGCCTTTCACTAGCTACCTAAGCGATGACGACCCGAAGAAGAAAGGCAGAAAGAAACTCCGGGCTTAATTTTTTCGTCATCAATTGTCATGATTTTCTTCATTGTTTTTCAAATGTATATTTGACAGTATTATTATTACACAGGTTAATGTATGCATGGATGTAGCCCTAAGATATAAATAAAATACTATTTGGAAGCAACCAAATAGAAATATATTGGCGTTCATGATGCATTAACCCACGTTTACAAATCATTAATAGTAATAGATACCTATAGATCGGTCGTCACTATAATTAAACAATGTCAAAATGTCTAAAAAAATTGAACTTAAATGTCAAAAAAAAAAAAAAAAGTAAAAATATAATATTATGGACATAGCCATATAAATGTCATATTAAAATATATTTTTTTCATAGGCGTTCAATGTGAATGCTCAGTGCCTTGGTGCTGTGCCGGCAGGACTGATTCCAAATATCCTTATCATTTAAATAGTCTGTCACTTTATAGTAGCCTCTAGAAATCAATACACGTTTAACGTAAGGCTTAATTTGGATTTCAGGCAGATTTATTACTTCAGAAGGAAGCTTATTATAGAATTTAATGCAGTTGCCCATAAACGAATTACTTGTTTTACTCAGTCTAAACTTTGGAACTGCAAGTTTGTTTTTGTTCCTTGTATTTATACAATGTATGTCACTGATTTTTATAAAGCTATCTAGATTTTTGCGGACATACATAATGTTTTGGAATATGTATTCAGCTGGCAAGGTTAGTATATTAATATCTTTAAAAAGGTCTCGAAGAGAATCGCGAGATTGCAAGTCATAAATAGCGCGAACAGCTCTTTTCTGTAATATGAAAATAGTCTGCAGATCAGCTGCAGAACCCCATAGCAAAACACAGTACGACATAATACTATGAAAGTAAGCAAAATACACTAACCTGGCCGTCGCCACGTCTGTCAGTTGCCTAATCTTTCTAATGGCGAATACAGCGGAGCTTAATTTACCAGCTATTCTATGTATATGCGAACTCCACTATAGCTTAGCATCAACTGTTATTCCAAGAAAGACAGTAGAAGGAACAAGATCTAAGACATTTCTATCTAATACAATATTAGAAACTTGTTCAGTATTGTTCAGTAGGGAGAATTTAATACAATTGGTTTTCGCCGCGTTCAAAAGTAGATTATTTGTGGAAAACCAGTCTGAAATGAAACCAAGTGTTTCATTAGGCTCTACAAAAGCCTCATCTTTCCTATTGATCTTAAAAATAAGTGACGTATCATCAGCAAATAAAACTACATCTGCTTTTTTATTTATCATGTAAGGTAAGTCATTTATATACACTAGGAATAAGAACGGTCCTAATATGGAACCCTGAGGTACCCCTATGCTAACTGGAGATCCTATAGAATTAATATTATCGATGTATACTTTTTGATGCCGGTCTGAAAGATATGATGATACCAATTGAAGTGCTCGACCCCGAATACCATAGAAATTAAGTTTCAAAATGAGTGTTCTGTGGTCAACGCAGTCGAATGCCTTGGAGAGATCACAAAAGACCCCCAAGGCATCCTGTGATCCCTCCCAGGACTCGAATACAGCTCTAACTAAAGCATGACCGGCATCTTGTGTAGACCGGCCCTGGGTAAAACCAAACTGCCTATTATGTAAAATCTCATTTTGATTAAAGTGCGACAGCATTTGTAGTAACATTAGTTTTTCAAAAATTTTGCTTAATGCTGGTAGTATGGATATCGGTCTGTAATTAGAAGGATTGTTTAAGCACCCTGATTTGAAAATTGGTACAACTTTACTTATTTTCATGAGGTCCGGAAATATGCCGTCTTTAATACAAAAATTGAAGATTTCCGCTAATATTGGGGCAATCCTAACTATCACCGACTCTAAAGCTTTAACTGATAACCCCCAAACGTCTTCAGTGGTCTTTAGTTTTATGCTTCTAAACGCTTTGACAACATCGTAATTACTAACTACTTTAAATTCGAAATTGTGTTGCGAGCAATTGACATTACGCCTGAGCAGAAGTTCAGCGGCTTCAGGTGACGATGATAGACCTTTTGTAGTTTCAAAGGGAATGTTAGTGAAGTAGTTATCGAAAAAATTGGCAACGGTATTTTTATCAGAAACCAGTACGTCATTTATATTAAGAACGATTTCTTTGTCAGTCCTAATTTGGCCAGTTTCAGAATTAATTATTTTCCACGTTGTTTTTATTTTATTATCCGATTTTTTTATATTTTCACTAACGTAAGAAGCTTTAGCCAGTTTACACACTATTTTAAAAATTTTTGAGTATGTTCTTACATAATTAGCAAATTTGACATCCGGTGTAAATGACCTTTTGTCATATAATTCGTAAAGAACATCTCTACTACGCCTTATGCCTTTAGTTGCTCAGGCACTAAATATTAATTAAGAAAACTAATGACTATTAAAATCAATGAAAAATTAATAAAGAAGCCAAGCTCGGGCTGGCAGGAAAGAGGAGATAAAAAGTGTGTGTGTACTTATGAACACGCGTTAGAAGTTATACTTCTTTGGCGTAACAAGATAAAAATCTTTTTAATTATCTTTCGCCTTATTCTACGTTCAAAATTCAAAACTAAAATGTTTACTATAGCTAACTTCAGGGTGTCGGTTTTTCGTGACGGTGTGCGCGCGCATCGTAAAAATTTACTCTCATCATTTTTCCCTAACGCGCCAAAAGAAGTATAACTTAAAAAAACAATGAATTTTTATATATTTAAACGAGCATATATATATATATATATATATATAAATAAATATCTGAATCTCGGAAACGGCTCCAACGATTTTCATGAAATTTAGTGTGCAGCGGGTTTCGGGGGCGATAAATCGATCTAGCTAGGATTCATTTCAGATTCAGGATTCGGTTCTGCATTCGCTTTTAAATATTTATGTGCACTTTTTTTTTTTAAATTACGTCATCTACAAAATGTTCTGAACATATTACAGAAAATTTGGAAGGAAACCAATTTAACTTTCCCCTAGCATTGATCCATCTTATAAATGGATCTTTTGGAAAACTGAAAATTAAAAATCTTGTATTGTTACATAAATGAATTATAGCAACCATAGCTATGCATCACAAGCGGATCATGCATCATAGGGTCATTCGGCCTAAAAGTACGCACTTTTTTTTCTATCGTCTACACAGTCAAAAATATAGTGTCTAGGAAAACGTTTTAACACTCTATGTAAAGTAAATTTATTCTACTTTTATTATTTAATGAGTTTTTGTACATTACTTCATTGTTTTTTTTGGAATACATGTTTAAGTGCATCGGGGGAAATTCGTACTATTGACCCGTTATGTGGGTAAAACTACGCAGAGTGATTATGGAGAATATTTTTTTTCTGTATAAGGTCTAAAAATCTTTACAAATAATATTCGCCTTAATTGCAGCTTAAAGAAGAAAAAACCGTGCGATCATTGTAATGAAGTTATAACAGGGTGCGTACTTTTAACCTCGTACTCTTGCCCAAACAGGGAATATTTTAAACATTCACACGTTAGTTGAGACGCATTTATTTTCTAGGACAGAATTAGTAACTAAAATAAATACTATAATAATCATGTAAACTTAACATAATTAACGGACTTTTGTAAACTGATGCACCGTCTAGCCAGACACTTTTTTCCCAGCACAAAATGTTGGTAACTAATCAACAAAATCACGTTGATCACCGTTTTTCGCTAAACAAGTGAGGCTTGGCAAAATAGCTTGTGGCTCTGACATCGTCCCTGACGCGCCCCTGATCTAGCCGAAAAAGTGTCTGAGCCCACTCAATAGGTTCTGAGATATTGACCATGCGAACTTTTACCCACTGCGTGCTGTTGCCCCGAATGACCCTATAACTTTTGTTATTTTTCTGTATAACATAGAGCTTCAGAGAAAAAATAATAATTATCGATAATATTTTATCGACCATGGATGCACTAATTGAGTAGCGGTGACATTATGAATTGGTGACAAATCATTCTAGAACAACTGATTTTCGTTTGCGAAAATTAACCATATGTTGAAAGCAATAAGGAACATTTTAAACTGTAATTATTGGGCCATATTTGACATAGAAAATCAATATACATTTTTCAATTAAATAGTAATAAACCAGAAAATATTACTTACCGATGGTAGGAAATACATCAGTGGGACGTATTCTTACTATGGCTATGATTTTTGCGATCCAGAATTGCACAATAGGGCATTTTAATATTATTAAATATTTTTTCAAATTATTTACGCTTTGACAGTGCGCAATAACGACTGAGACCGCTCCAACGGTGAGTTAGTAATGCAGTACTAACTAGGGGATAAAAGGTTACGCCCACTTACTAGTTCTACTGTTTTCTTTGTTCTGTGGTATAGATAGTACCCACAACCCGTCAACTACACCAGTGCACGGTCTACGCCACTGGCCTTAATCTAGTCCAAGTACGGTTAGTGTAGGTCAAATATGAGCAGTGTTGGTGGTAACGTTACCACAGGCGTGGGCGGTCGATCCTTGACGCTCTTCATGTCGACGTCGGTGGTGGTCTCCGGCGCGATGGTCACGATCTCGCCGAACGCTATCGACGCGCCGCGCACGTCCACGTACTGCCGCGCCAACTCCGCCGCCACTTGGACTGACCATCGTGGTGCTTTCGCGCTATTGGGTAAACAAACATACATACATAGCATCATGCCTTTTGCCTTTTCAGGGGTAGGTGGAGGTGTATCACACCCACAATATCCCAATTATGTTAGTTCTCATGTAATAGGGGGCGGGCCTATTGCCATTTACCGGGCACATTTCCAGACTCCAGGCTGATACTGAGTCCAAAAACCTATTGATCACTTTGCCTGATCCGGGGATCTAACCCGAGACCTCAGCACTGCAGTCGTACCGTAATACAACTACGCCACCGAGGCAGTCGAGCATTGAGGTATAAACAAACATAATATTATTTAATATGTAGGTATTAGGCGTTGGTCGCGACTCCGCTCGCGTGGAAGTCGACTTATCTTGCTATCTTACTTCTTGCTAATATTATAAATGGAAAAGTTTGTAAAAAAAACTGTAAGAAGTAAACGCAGAAACGGCTGAACGGATTTGGATGAAATTTGGCGCACAGTTAGGTCATGTTCTGGATTAACACATAGGCTTTTTTGATTGCCGATGAATTGCTCCCATGGGAAATAATGGACGTTTTTCATCTGATTTTTTAAATAAATGGCGTTGGCGTTTTAGGGGCTTTTGTAGCGAGATAGGTCTTACACGCGGGCGAAGCCGCGAGTATCACCTAGGAGAATATAAATTCCAATTTGCACTTTGGTTAACTCCAGGATTAGGTATGCTAAATTTCCCCAAAATCCATTCAACAGTTTCTGCTTTAGTTCAAACAACATCTAGATTCTTATTCTTAATTATGCTAATGATATTCATGTTTGTGTTTGCAATGTTGATATGCTGAATAATAAATAAATAAACATCTAAACTGTCACATTCCAAACACGTTCACAAACAGCAGCAGGAGTAGTACACTGACCGTTTCTTGGCGTCGCCGGGGCGGTAGTTCTGGAAGAACACGTGAGCGGCGCGCGACCGCACCACGCGCTCCACGTCGCGCAGCAGCAGGTGCACGCGCCGGCGAGCAAACTCCGTCACCGCGTTCTCCAACATCTACATTTGGAAATTAATCATCTTCCGTCTTATTACAAAAAGATAGCTTAAGTTTAGACTAGCAAGTTGCACTGACGCCCTTTATCCCCGAAGGGGTAGGCAGAGGCGCAACTACTGCACCGAATTTTCGTTGTGCGTAGGTATTTCGTCCCATGACGTGATAGGGGGCGAGCCTATCGCCATATCGGGCACAAATTCTGAGATACTGAGTAGAAAAACCCGATACCTCAGCACTGCAGTCGTACCATAATATAACTACGCCACCGAGGCAGTCAAGTTCTCGCACAAATATATTGCACAAGAACTTCGAGATGTGTTTACACTAGCGGAAATGTTTCAATAGTCCTGTACACATGCGACACGCCAAATGTCCTGCAAGCTTCAATTTGCAGAAGTCACCTTGCCGTAATTGTTTACACGGGAAAAATTGAAGTCGATTTCTGCAAGATTTCTTGCTAATGTAAACTTGCTTTAGCATAATTTTAAAACATTTGTATACCACAAAATATGCTTCCAGATTTTTTAGAATGGTAATTTTTCTAATTTAATACTGTAAATATATCATATACGTATTATAGAATTATTAAAAAAAACCAGCTGTAGTGAGTGCAATCATGTCGGTTACTATGTTCTTACTGAAAAGCCTCCATACGGTTACTGCGTCGTCGCATATCAGCTGTGCTTAAGGCAAGCAGCTGCCTACCGCGAAAGATGTTTCTAAATCTTGCTTGAAATTTATAAAAAAAGAACAAGTAGAATCACCTGATGACAAGCGTCAGAACCGTCTATAAACATCTATTGTCCATGAACAATACGCAAACCTTTGTAAAGCATTGCAAGGTACTGAACTGCGCTCATCGTTTAAAGACGTGTGAGATGTTAAATGTCATGTCTCATGTTTAACGAATCCGCATATGGATTGCGGATCGAAAGGTTCATAATTTATAAATAAAAAATAAAAAAAATATAATAATTCTCTTATTATAATTAAGTGATAGAAAAACTGGAAAGTAAATAAGGACTGTCTCGGTGGCGTAGTTGTATTGCTTGCGCGGTACGAGACAGTTTTCAGGTCCCGGGTTCGAATCCCGGATCAGGCGAAGTGACATCGGTCTTATCTGCTCTGTTTCAAACCGGAGTCTGGAATTTGTGCCTGAAATGGCAATAGGCTCGCCCCCTGCCTCATCATGTACAATACACAGGCGATAAGCGGGTGCACTGGGGATAAAGGAGTGACGTGTCTGTGTATAAAAAAAAAACTCAATATGGAAAATAGTCCAATAGGGATAGTATACTCATGTATAAAAAAAATGTTTAGATAACATAAGGAAAAACAAAGTTTATTCTTGAGGCATGCCTAACCAATAAGATCCCATTTTGTGAATATGTAAATTCACTTGCCCACATAAATTAGAATATTTTGACTACAATAAACGGGAAGAAAAATATGTCTGATATTATTATAATATAATTTGAGACGCGCCTATTGTTATCTCCCAGAAAAATATAAGGCACGCGCAAGCACCGTCAATTTGTTTCGGAGAACATATAAAACCACCGTCAACTTGAGCAGCCGTGAGTTGCATAGTAGTGTCTGCGTGGCGCCTAATCAAGTATCCACGTAGCATCATACATTCACCTTTCAAGAGCATTTTTTTGTGCATATAAAGGTGAACTACATGACCAATATTTGAATTAAAAGTACCTCTTCAAGCAACTTGACTGGTGCAGAGGGCAGCACAGTTTGCAGATCCATCCTGGCCCGCGCCTGTCCCAAGGTCATCAGAGCGTCACCTTGCGTCGACACCGCTGTGGTCATCGCCTCGACTGCGAGCCGCTGCGCCAGCTCGGGGCTCATGCCTTTCGCTCCACGCTTAGACTGTTATGTACCAAATAATATGATTTTACTAAAGAGTTCAAAACCTATCGTATATATTGGTGTATTTATTGCAATTATAATGCTGAGGCCATAATTTATTGGATTAATCAAGATGAAGCATAATGTAGACACATCTTGAATAGTGCAATGATTGTCATATTCATATAATACGTCATGGTACTAATGTTACCCTTTTTTTGTTTTTTTTTTCGCGGAGAAAATCGCGTTATCGCTACCACCACTGTGGGGAGAGTGGTATGGTTATGTTGGTTTCACGATTTTACGGCCCAATGTCGACACTCGGGAGTATAGCATCATCCGATCGAGCATTGGGCCGAGTCCCTAACCCTATGTCCACCCTACACCGGCATACCAACCAAAACCTGCGGTGGCCTTCTTCGACGCATATGGGACGGCCCCGGGGTATCTTATTGCACGGAACCGCCCCTGCGCTTTGCGGCCCCTCTAGAGAGTGCTAAGAAGCCACCGAACTCTAAAGCACGTCTTTGGCATTTACGACTGCAGGAGACCGACCACCCGCATTGTCGTCCACCTCGGAGTCGCATAAATTGGAGTAATCGAGTGAGCAGCTGTTCGCCCTGCTGTTACCCTAGCATAAGAGGGAATGGAGAAAGTACATTTCAAAATAGAAAAAAGTAAGAAAATAGTGAACGAACCTTTTCAAATTCCACGCCCATTTTCCTGACGAGTTGCGCCGCTTTCGCCGTGCCACCGTGTATAAGCTTCCAATTGGCGAATCTGATTCTCTGCAGCTCCAAGTCCGTATTGTAAGCGTACACCTCTGCCTTCCTGCACAATAATAAACTTTATGTGGACTGTGAACTCTCAAGGTTTTCTAATCCTAGGTTTGGTTGCTTTGTATATTACACAGTCAAAACAATGGTGTTGCGGAAGTTGGAGATGACCAAAATATACGTCTTGTACATTAATATTTACTTTGAGCGTCTCATCGCTCCAGCGGTCATATCTTCTGTATACAGCTTGAGAAGGAGTGCTTCTTCGTGTAATTTTTGATTCTGAGCCTCCACACGCATTTTCCATTTGTCGTTTGCCTGCGCATCACACAAAAGAAATTTCAGTTTTAGCATTGCAGTCCCTATTCACTCTCATTTGATTCGCTAATGATGTTATTCCATGATTTGGACTAATAGCAAAGGTTTTTATTGGATACACAAAGTAGGTACTAAATATGCATAATATGTAAACGATTGGATAATTGATACTTCATAACGGTTATTGTAAATAGTGGCTAATGGTCGCGTTTACTGGACAGCCTATGTCAAACAGGCAAATTCTGATAACCCTGGTGATAGTTTATTATATTTATATTTGTTTAGTGTTTATATTTATACTTTTTAGTGTATAATGTTCATCAAGTGTAGCCACATCCATGCAAGTATTATTTAATGATTAGCTTATTAGGTGAACGTTGATACCTCGTCCTCAAGTCGTTTCCGTTTCGCCTCCCTCTCATGCTTCAGTCGGTTCAATCGCTTCTTCTCATTCGTCCTCCACTGACGCACCATGGTGATCTTCCTTCGAAGCTCCATCTCGGCTGCCGCCTGTACTCTCTGCTTTATTCGGTTCTGTTTCTCATGCGCACGCGCTGCTCGGTCACGACGTTGCTTCTCATTGTATTCCGCCAAATATTTCATTCTGGCTTGTATTTTCTTCTCTTGTTCTTTGGCTCTGTGATGTATTTGCATTTGCAAAATACATTAACTTGATTTAAAACGATCGATAACTTTAGATCATTAATCTATACAAATGATTACAGGCATGTATTAGCATTAGGTACCATTATATTTTTTAACTAAATGTTAAGAGCATGTCGTTAGCCTGAAAAGTGACTAAACTTCAGTGAGCCAGAATTAAAAAATAGGCTAAACACAAATATATTATATTGATATTACCAAAATGCAAGCAAGGATGCTGAAGATGCAAAAATCGTATCTAGTATATTACCAAAGGAAAACTCAATTTCTTTTCGCACTGAGCGACAGATACTTACTATAAAAAAATAAATGAAAACAAAAAATCTAATGAAGGCGGTTGGGGACAGCTTGCGAACTATTTACGGAAAGAACTGCGCGATAAATTTTCCTAGGTGACGCTTAAGCGCTCTTCAAGAGTCGGTCCGCAGCTATGGTTCATTTTAATTAGAAAGTTTTTGAACTCGCCGTTTTATATAAATTTGTGAATATAAATTGAACAAGTATTTTTATTACATTATTTACAAGTTAGGTACCTATGTTTTTTTAATTACTTACTACTACTTTTTTTATAAAAAATTATAATAAACAGCAAGAGAAATACACTTTTTAAGACTAAACTTCTCTTAGTACCGGTGGAACCTTCGCTGTCACGTGAAAAAGTTGCCTTAGATCTGTAATATCTTTCCAGTATTTTTAAGATCCAAGATACATTCACCTGCCCTGCACCTCAAATACTACTGAAATTCTACGTTTAATAAGGTCACGTATGTTTGTCCCCAAAAATAAGGTAAAAAAAATAATTGCGCAGCCACGTTTAGCCGAATTTATATTGGTCCCAACATGAGACAGGAAAGACCCATGGTCATGCCAGGCGCCAAGCGCAAATGCCAACCACAAGGGGATTTGTTTTTTCTAATTTGTTGTTTGACCTGGATGTCTAACCATGAAGCTCACGGTTCACATCAGTAGACCGCCAATGGAACACTTTTCCAACCGTCGTGTGACGTCATTAAACGTCGTGCTATTCGAACAGTTACTACAGTAAATAGTAATTTACTTTAAATGTAAATTTGCAGTGTACAGTCTTGATGAATAACACCCCGAAATGGTTTATGCAAATGCAACAAAGTTTGCGACTGCGGAGCGACGTGACGCGACGTCGCGAATGCACGCAAGCGGTTCACAAACGAAAAGCAATTCTGAATGCGAATAATCACCGCAAGATAACATCGAAATTAATTCGAATTCTATTGATACTGTCAAGCGAATTGTGCATTTGTTGCATGTTGACGATTTTAATATAGCAAACTTATGAAATCTTTTGAAATCGTGATATAGTTATTTGTAGAAAATAAGTCAATGTTAGAATGTGCTATAACTTCTTATTTTAACCCGTAGAGTAATCTTATCGTTGAGCAACTTGTGTGCATTCAATTTTCCTGTGTGGAAGTTTATGGGCTGCAACGATCACTATTTATACTATAGTCACGGCAAAGTGACCCTCACACCTGATGAGGTTACCACCTCATCTGAAGTGGAGTGGCGTGCAGTGGCACTCATGAAGGGCGAGTATCCCTCTACATTCAAGAAAATGATGCCAATTCGAACCCGATATAAACATTTAGGCAGCCCATTAATAGCTAAAAAACGCTATTAGATCTTGTTGTACCCAAATTACATAATAGGTATATTGATATATCGTATAACGCCTTTTCCATTTCAGATGCAGGCAGAGATGTTGCCATATGCCACATTTAGCTATGTTGTATGAAATAGGAAAGTTACCTAAATTGGTTCAAATATTTCACGAAGTAAGCCTCAATCAACGCAGACAGTTGAAAGGCGTAGTTTCCACAAGTTGCGATTTAAAATCTTGTTATGTTTGAGCGAAAATTCCGCACCAAATCTCGCGCCACTTTCGTGGAGTTTCAATTAAATAATAAAAGCGTTTAACGTGACAAATGAAATCTGCAAGAAACGTCTACATTTTGTAGATTGTCGGATTTCTGACAAGGAGTGGTTTTTCTTTTTCACTTATTAATCTTAAAAAATATTGATCTTTTGTGTAATTTCAAATACTCGATATTTTATACTTTAAAATTGAAGAGACTAGTTTATAGAACAAATCATTAAAATTCAGAAATTATTTACTAGCGACTACGAAGATAAGCATTAAAAAAATCTAAATAAGTATTGATTAGTTTATGAAGCTAAAATACGAAGAAATTGATTAAACAACAAATGGAGAATTATACGGACAGCGTGCCAGCTGAAACAGAAACTAAGGGAATCGCAAGGCAACTAAATGAAAATAAAGTGTCACCATTAATCAGTGGGTGAATGCTCACGTACTGACCTCGTGATCCCAGTTAGGCCTGCCTTTCCTCGCCTAAATATTCAACAGACACTCATTAGGCTGCGCAATAAATGAATACACCCCTTTTGAATTGCGAATAAAGACTAACTTTTGTGTTGAAAATTGTCTTGGGAGACGGGTCTGCGCCCTTCAGTAATGTTGCTCGGGACGAATTGCATGTCAAATTATTTAATGCAATTGATTTTTATTGGAGCGGTGTATAATCTATGCTCCTATTTTAGAGTGCGACTTTTGTGCTTGGTCGGCTTATACATTTATATGACGAATAGCGTTTATCAGCAAGCGGTGAAATCGGCCTTAAGTCAGGTAAAATAATAATAATAATCCTTTCCTAGCCGATTTCGGCCACGGCGGCCAATCTCAACGGAGATCAGCCAGGTGCGCAGGAGATATTATAGTGCACAAGTGTGTGCGCAATACATAAGTGCACTCACTATTCCTTCACTCTCATAGTCCGGTGAGACGGCAATCCGACATGACCGGAGAGAGATCAGGCGCAGGACCAACGGCTTTACGTGCTTTCCGAGGCACGGGGGTATCACACCGCCAACTTCCTGACTCCGAGCTGCGACTGAGTAATTTTTAAGATGGAAAAACCTAGTCACAATGTTTTTGGCCCGACCCAGGATTCGAACCTAGGACCTCGGAGCGCAAATCGTACTCGTAACGCGTAAGCAATACAACTACGCCACCGAGGCAGTCAAAATAATCAAATAATCAAATCAGGTAAAATATAAAAGTATTTGATGGATAACTTTTATCTGTCGATTGAAAAATCATCCCTAAGTATATTTTAAGGTGGTAAACCCTCAAAATTCAATAATGCTGTTAAACCATCAACGTTACTAACAGTCGTTTCTTCTCGGCCCATTCATCTGCGTGCTCCTGCGCCACCCTCTCCAGGTGCTCCCTGGCCTTCTCCGCCTTGGTGAATACCTGCAGCCGACGAGACACGTCCACTTCCACTCGCTTCAACGTCAAGTCGTCGCGCGCTCGCTCGTCCTGTTAATATATGTATGTTTGGCGGCATATTTTTATTTACATACACACCTGTATCTAATTAGGCACGCAAAGGCGCTATTGCACCAGTTCAGCAAGTTCATATCCACCACAAAAATGAATGAATAGTCGGCGAATCTACTGCAATTCCAAGAGCAAATTCATAAACCGGTTTCGAAAATTTCAATGTGCAGTCTGAGATTGCATACCGTTCTTTCATTTTCTTATATCTAGAATCCTCAGCTGCGAATATTAGTTTAATTAAGACGCAAGCGTATTGTGAACTATTAATAGGTGATTTTTGAAAATACCAATAAATCATCTAACCAAATTCCGCATCTCCACATGAATCCGATCCATGAATTGATTGTACAGATATTTCCTGTACTGATTGAACTCCTTCAGCGAGCACACGGCCCTGCCCTCCTTGGTGCAGTAGCCAAGGTGCTTCATGCGTCTCCTTGCCGGCTTCTGCGCGAAGTGGTGCGCCAGGTGTGGGTCATGCATGGGAACGTAGTCGTATGACACGTTGTTGCAATACGGATCTGTCAGGTCGAAAGTCGGCTGCGGGCCGTCTTTGCCAAGGCCGAGACGACGCACCTGGAAGAAATTAATATCCATCACAAACAATATGTGGACGCACAGTGCATAGTGTGGCTGCTGTAGAGTGGTTGGAAATGCGGGCGTTATTGTTTTGGTTTCAATATAATTCTAACAATCTTTTTATTACTAATATTATAAATGCAATTTTTTGAATATGTTAAATATTAGAGATGAAATGCAGAAACAGATGGACGGTAAACGTCACAACAAAATAAATAAAGAAGCAACATCACAACAACTTTGCATTACAGATTTACTGCTCTGCGCTCGTCACCCTAAGCAAATTTTTAACCGACTTCCAAAAAGGAGAAGGTTCTCAATTCGTGTGTTTGTATATTTTTAACCGACTTCCAAAAAAGGAGGAGGTTCTCAATTCGTGTCTTTGTAATTTTTGTAAGTCTTATAGTTAGAAAATAAATTGGTTTCATGAAGTTATTATAAATCTGGCTAAATAATTATTATATTCTTGACTTCTTATTACTCAAATTAATCACATTTTATAGACATATAAAGAACATTGTGATGTTAAATTTAATTTATAATTCTTTGACAATGAAATATATCTCAAACCACTGGGGGAAATGAGATAGTAGCATTATCAGATCACTTTCTGATTTGTCACACAATTCATGAAAATAAATTGTATAATAAAGGTTTTAATGTTTGTAAAGGCCTTTGTGTTCGGTTACATTTAAAAAGTAACGTGTTCTTGATTGATGATTCTGTCAGTAGAATCGGTTTTGGTTCTACGATGTATTACGTAACGAACATACTGCTTTTGATCCACTAATAAACTCTTAGAAATCTTTCTCATCCTAATTTAATTTAAACCCGTAGCTCAATACTTATAATATCCAGTAATCGACTAATTCTATTTGAAAATTTCAAAAGTTTTTTAACACAGTTTTAATATTATATTTGTCGTTAATCCATCCGCAGCCGCAGAGGATAACGCGCGTTTCTGAGCGAGAGCTTTAATCTCAAACTAGTAATTATCTTCGTCTGGGTAAAAATTCGTTTCCCGGATAAAATGTAGCTTTTTTTTATTACAATTGAATGACAAGACGGTCATGCCACTCGCTTGATGGTAAGCGATACGACTGCCCATCAACAGTAGCAACACAACAAAGAACTTTAAATTACAAAGTACTAAAGGCACGCTACTGTGCCAGTAACCCTGATATAAGATGTCTCATAATGCCTAGTAATTACACTGGCTACAGTGTCCTTCAACACAACAGGAACACAACAGTACACACTGTTGTTTGGCGATAGAAATAGACATTGCGGCGGTACTTAGCCGGGTTCTTGCATACAAGAAACCTGCCACCATTTATAGCTTGGATTACTCTTCAAAAAGTTGTCCACCCACCCATGCAACTCCCACCAAAATCTCATCAGATATCAGGTAAAAATAACCAAAAAAAAATTATAAAACGTGGTTTGGTTTTCCTTTAAAGCAATGAAGAGTAAATTTTTTTTTGAAGTAGCCGGTTCACGTGTACGAAATATTATCTCTTTACATAATGCATGGGCGGGTTGACCAAGGTAGTATCTCTGTGTCAAGTAAAACCAACAAGCAGGGACAGTTTGGTGTTACGTTTTCTATGTTGAATGAGATTTCCATTCACAATTCACATCCCTTTCATAATCCCTATTATATTAAATAGGTACCCTATTAGGGCCGTTACCAATTAACAATCCCAATCACTATTGATCTATCGCAAAAATTGACCATTCAGAATAAAGTTACCGTTATATGACCGAGTTGTTATGTCGTTTATACACAAATAAAAAAAAGGATTTTTTGTCATGCTTACTCGAAGATTAAGATTGTTATCATTTATTGAAAACGATATACGATTCTTAAGGTATTGTGGGTGAACACCAATATAAGAATACGTAACATCAGCTGAGACACCTGCTCGTTAGCGGGTCTGACCTAGAAAACAAATTATACGATAAAATATTAATGTATTTTATAAAATTACATTATGCTATTTTGTAATTTTATGTATTTGATTGGCATAATAGCGGAAACTAGTTAAGTAAAGCTAAAAGGCACGGCCTCAGTTTAAGCTTCCGGCGGTTATTCTCTACTACACACAGCCCCGGCGTGATTATGTGCGACATAACATCGAATATCGAATAATCTACGTTCCTTATTGATGTTTTGATGAATATATTAAATAAACAATGAATGCAATGGCAATCAGCCATGTATTATATACTGCTCACTGCTGAGCACGAGCCTCTATTAATAGAGAGGGGTTAGGCCTTAAGTTCACCACGTTGGCCTAGTGCAGGTTGACAGACATTACATACCTTCGAAATTCTTAAGGAGAATTCTCAGGTATGTAGGTTTCCTCACGATGTATTCCTTCACCGTTAAAGCGTACGATAATTGATAAACAATACACACGTAACTTCTAAAAGTCAGGGGTGTGTGCCTTGGGTTTTGAACCTCCAGGCATTGTGTCGGCAAAACCGTTACATTCCCAACTAGGCTATCGTCCACATTTACAATTAAAATAAACGATATTAGTCTACGATTCCAAATTATATAATCAACAACTAGCTGAATAGTGACTGCCCAGGTCGCATATTTATATTGCGTGCGCGGCACGAGTGTCGCTGTGAGGTCTCGGATCTGATTCCTGGGTCAGGCAAAGTGGCTTTGGGCTTTTCTGCTCAGTATCAGCTTGGAGTCTGGAATTAGTAGGGACCCGATAATATAGCAACAGGCTATCACATCATGGAACGGAAAATACATGGCAAAAATGGGTGCCCTAGTTGCACCACTGTCAATTCCTCGGAGACAAAAGACGTGTGTGCTAAGGAGATGTCCGCTTTTTGTATGGGTGGTGGGCCTCAAAATTTAACCAGGGTCCATCTTGGATCCATTAAAAAAATATTTTTACGCCCTTCCATGAAACATTTTTTTTAAAACCGTTCATATTAAGCAAAATAAAATTACAGAAATCTCAACATCGGAGGTCTTTAAATTATACAATTTACTGCAAATGCCTAGTTTTTGGGAGTACTATCCAAATGTATATAAAGTATCTTGGTTAGAATTTTAGACCCGTTTTTGGACATGTCCTTTAGATAATTTTGAACATATTATATAAAATTTTATATAATTTCGATATTTATCGACTACTTTGATAATAACACGTCTCCATAGATGGTAATGATTCGGCAGGGATATTGCGGTCGACGCCGAAATGACGTGACGAGCTTACTTTAGGCGCTGTGCAAACGTATAACTTTTGTACACAAATTACTGCAGCTTTACTTTATGATAAATTTCGTAGACCAGTCCAAGTACCTAACATGCCTTATCTTAGTGATCCCAATTCCTGATACACACTGTTTTATTGAAATCATTTATTTTACAAAACAGTTTTTAATATTTGATTCAACGTAATGATTGTATTACTGAGAATTAAATATAATGTATTGAAAAGGGACTTTAATTTTGCAACTAGCCATATTTCTATTCTTTCTAATGTCTAATGCTCGCAGTCTAAAATTAAACATATCGATACTAATTGTATTTACATTGTTCTAATTTTTGGTTTAAGTATTTAAGTTGATTGTGAAGTTTAAGTCGACGATAGCCTAGTTGGGAATGGAACGGTCTGCCGAGACAATGTCCGGAGGTTCAAAACCCAAGGCACACACCTCTGACTTTCGAAGTTACGTGTGTATTGTGTGTCAATTATCCTTCGCTTTAACGGTGAAGGAAAACATCGTGAGGAAACCTGCATACCTGAGAATTCTCCATAAGAATCTCGAGGGTATGTGAAGTCTGCTAACCCGCACTAGGCCAGCGTGGTGGACTAAGGTCTAGCCGATTTCGGCCACGGCGGCCTATCTCAACAGAGATCAGCCTGGTACGCAGGAGATATTATAGTGCACAAGTGTGTGTGCAATACACAGGTGCACTTGTTATTCCTTCACACTCATAGTCCGGTGAGACGACAATCCGACATGACCGGAGACTGGCTGACTCCGAGCTGCGACTGAGTACTACAAGCTTACAAACATGGTTTTACTCACGTCTTCTTGGTAATGTGATATGTCTCGCGTAAGTTTCAATAATATTATTGCGACTGAGTAATTTTTAATGTAAAAACCAGTCATAATGTTTTTGGCTCGACCCGGGATTCGAACCCAGGACCTCAGCGCGCAAATCGTACTCGTAACGCGTACACAATACAACTACGTCACCGAGGTAGTCAATAAACCAATAGTTAAGTGTAACTAATGTTACGTTTACACACCGCCTTGCGACTTGAACTTACGCAAAACCCTCTGACTAACGTTTCAAAGAAAATAATGGGCTAGTTAGGGGGGGATGCGCAGTGAACCTTCAAAAACGCCGCTTTGATCCAACTCAAAAGAAATGCCCGCTATAAGTATGGTATTTTGATCTTCATTTTATAACAGAATTCGTACTCTTAAGTATTATATTTTTAGAGTAAATTTGCTAAGCGACTTATCTTCAGAATATGGCCCACATTTGATCGAAGCCGTCGTTAACGTCGACTAAGGAGCGTAGTCAAACTGCTTGTGACTGTAATCGTTTTTGTATTACACAAATTACACTAAAAGTACTATGAAATTGTCCCCGATTTGCGAATTGTGGATTTGGAGAAGTCTCCCTCTCCTTGATTTAAGAGGCGATTAAGTGAGACCATCAGGTTTTGTGGCCATCATGCAGTATTCTCCGAATGAGGACGGCAAAATATGCATGTTTCCTCGTGATATATAACAAAGTAAGCTATAATTAGAAATACACGTCATGTAATACGAAAACTCAAAAGACCCTAGAGCATTTGATTAGAATGAAGCCACTCTCACACGCTGATACATTCAACGTCTACCCATCGTCGTTCCAAACATACTGCTATGATCAATCTTTTTAACCGGCGTCAATTCCTTACTTCCTGTCCCCATCTATCCCCTAAAAACCATAGAAATAGCGCTGCGATGCTGTATGTAACTTCAAACATTAACGTATTAATGATATATTATCCAAACAAAACGTAATATTTTCGCATGCTTAAATAATTCGGGTGTCTAGATTAATCGCTTGCGAGTTCGTACACGCGCCGCCGGATTCAGCTTTGAATGGGCGGCATTACGATAATGAGCAGAAGCTCCTTAAAAAGAATTTAAAACGTTTCTCCGAGCATTATTCACGTTCCCATTCAAATATTCGCGTTTTGTTACGCTACCGATATTATATTCGGTGTCATCATGTTTATAAATTATGCTTAGGTTGATGTGTAAATAAATACAGCGAAATGTAATACGCTTATGTAAAAGTACTTTGCTGCTGGTATTAGGAAGTTTTGTGCATAACTGAGACATGCTAAGTAAAGGGTTAATTTCACCGCTAGCTGATAAACCTCTACGACTATTTGTCACATAAGTGTATAAGTCGACCAAATACAAATGTCACACTATAAAAAAATAAAATAGTTTATTCATCACGTAGGCGAACATAGTTGCACTTATGATAAGTCAAGATACATTAAATTAATAATAATAATTATTACAAAAAGTCACTTATATAACTACAGACATTTTTATAGGGAGTAAAATCAATGAAAAATAAATAAAGAAGCCAAGCTCGGGCTGGCAGGAAAGAAAAGATAAAAATAAGATAAAAAAAAAACAATCATTTTTATAATAATAAAATAATGGAAGGAATGCGTCGCGATCCTCACCGGTGAGGACACTACAGGCCCTAACCTAGCTAACCTACCAGCCTTTCACTAGCTACCTAAGCGATGACTACCCGAAGAAGAAAGGCAGAAAGAAACTCCGGGCTTACTTTTTTGTCATCATTTGTCCATTGAATCTTAATAAAAAAAAAAATTCAAGTCTTTTGCATACAAAGTCAGATTAGTTATATAAATAAGCACACACATCATCGTTAAATTGAGATAAAATCAAATTGAAGGAATTTAAAAAACACTAAACTCAACACCTAAAAAAATATATATAATTAGAGAAGAGAACACAAATAAATAATTATAATTAAACGGTGTACAGAGTGCATACGCCTACATTTACAAACTAATACGCCTACATTTAAAAACAAACACTCTAATCTATGCTCCTAGATTTGACTGTGACTTTTGTATTTGCAAGACTAGCAAGTTCTTCCCGCAATATATTGCTCAAGAAAACAATATTTCAATATTTCTAGTTACTCCGACAAAAACTTTAGACGTATCAAATTGTAACTACGTTGGCATTATACTTACTGAAAGAATAATAAATATAAATTGATCAACGATCATAAAAAAATACTAAATATTGAAGTCGAATGGTTCTTCTTCTTCTTCAGCCTCTAGAAGTCCACTGCTGAACATGGTTCTAAGTTTTAATTAAAGAACTTCATAGCGATAGCGCGATTCGTATCGAGGGTAGTTTTTTGACGATCTAAATAAAGTATAGGTTCAAAATAGAGATATTTTTAATTTTGAAGTACATACATATAATAATTATATACCCACAAATGGTGGGAGGTGTAACGAGACAACTTAAACTAGACACTATTTGCCACAGCAATATAAATTAGAAAGGTCATCTGACTGAGTTGCCGGTTATGGCAGTGTAGCCTTTTGTAGATTTATTGTGAAAATAAAACTATCACTATTGGCAATGAGATATATTTTTGGGAGACTGTAATTTAATAGTTAAGGTTAATTAAATTATATTTCATATGTTCAGACTGCCTCGGTGGCGTGTGCTCGATATGGCAATAGGCTCGACCCCTATCACATCATGGGACGGAATACGCATGGCGAAAAGTGGGTGCACTAGTTGTGCCTTTGCCTACCCCTTCGGGGATAAAGGGCGAGAGTGTGTGTGTGTATATACAGGGTCATTTTTACATTGCATTACTAAATGAAACCACATATTCGTCTTTACATCTTCTAACATCTTGCCAAAAATCATCCATGAATAACGAATATTATTGCTAAAAACCCCGGTAGTAGTTTTCAATTTTTTTGAACATTTCGTAATTTAGTGCGAATATGGTTTGTGCGAAAGTGTATTTCTGAATGAAAGTATAATGTTGCCGCTGCGACGAATTATCTTAGAGCAGTAGTAGTGGCATAAGGTCGTGTAAACTTAAAGTTACTTTTGATTGATATTTATTTTGTTCGAAACTTACACTTTTTTATTTTACATCTATGGTTAAAATAACTTAATGGAAAGCGTTAGTTTCGACGAGATAAGTATGTGATTTCATTTATTAACGCAATGTCAAAATGACCCTGTATATATATTTCATATTGTGTTCTAAATGCTACCTATTAATAAACAGTAAAATTTTTAATGTCTCGTATCTACGAAATAATTTATTGAACACTTAACTGCCACGCTCAATATCTTACTGATTGAAACATCAAAGTTTCTGAAGATGTTTGGATGTTTGTTAGCGCATCATGCAGTCACCTCAGAATGGACTTGGATCAAAAGCAAATAGCAAGTGTATACCCGGTTCAAACAGGATTGAATAATTGTTTCGACTGGTTAGGCATAAGCATCTCTCGTCAGTGGACACTTTATCTAGACCCTACTCCGAGTTCTCCGTTTATCATCAGATGCAAAAAAAATTATGGCATTGAATGACGAGACGAGCATGCCGTTCGCCTGATGGTAAGTGATACGACCGCCCATAAACAGTAGCAACACCATCCAGCACCTTGACTTACAAAGTACTGTATGGCATTCGACTGCGCTCGTCATCCTGAGACATAAGATGTTAAGTCTCACTATGTCCTGTAGTTACACTGGCTACAATGTCCTTCAAACCGAAACACAACAGTGCATGCACACTGCTGCTTGGCGGTAGAAATAGACATTGTGGTGGTACCCACCCAGACGGTCTCTTACATATGAGAGAACTACCACTAGTAATAAAGTAAACAAATACCTCGGTCCTCGATAAACATAGGCTTTCATTTATCCCGAACAGAAAATGGTGGGAATTTTATTTCTGACTTTCATGGTGGTTTCTAGAAATCATTAAATGTTAATACAAGAATAGAATCTCTACCCTTTTCTTCCCAAACAGATTATGCTACGGAACCCCTACTATAGGTCTTCAGTTCCCGTTTATTTTATTGAAAGTCTGGCAACACCAACCGCAAGGGTCAACCGCTAATCGTGACCCTACCCTACCGTCTACGTGTTATTTAGAGGCACTCCCAACTTTTGTATAGAATTAGAAAACTATTTATACTGATAACTAGATGTATGTAGTCGGGCGCTCGTAAACCTTGAAACATTTGTTACTAATCCGAAGTCGAGAATTTTATTGTGTGGACTTATTTCTGACAACCTTTTGTTCGTTATATTCTTTTCGTTATATTCGTTATACCTTTTATTCCTTAGGAACCTGAAATAATGTAAGCAATTTTAAACTTGATTTAATTATAGTAGACACGACTGTGCGTGGAATTGTTTTGCTTTAGTTAAATACATAATTGTCCGAGATCACACGATAAATATCAGTCTTGTGACTTGTCTAAAGTTTTGGCAGAACAACCATTATTCTCTTAGCCGTACAGTTATGATTACTTATCATTGACCTACATACTATAAAAAATCTTTAGTCAAACAACTATCACGTCACACCAATGAATGTAAAACAAACGTGAACATACGCATTTACGCATATTCACGCCTTTTATCCCCGAAGGGGTAGACAGAGGCGCAACTAGTGCATCCACTTTTCGCCGTGCGTATTCCGTCCCCTGATGTGATAGGGGGCGAGCCTATCGCCATATCGGGCACAAATTCCAGACTCCAAGCTGATACTTAATAGAAAAATCCAATATCACTTTGCCCGACCCGGGGATCGAACCCGAGACCTCATCATTGCAGTCGTACCGCAATACAACTACGCCACCGAGGCAGTCATTAAATCAAAATCATTTAAACTCCGTAAATACGGGACCAAACACCAGCGTCTCTTATAATGATACCGTACGTTTTGAATACAAAATAAAGGTTGATTTAAAGCTGTCGAGCCTTCATTCATGGCTTAGTTCATGCGTCTTGGAAATGCTCGGGGATTTGCATGACAATTTCATTTGAAACCGAGCTGTCTGCTTAATCCTCGCGAAATATTGAGGGTGTTTGTCAAATGTCTTTAAGGGGTGGTAAATATTGGCCCGTAAGTATTATTAAGTGTTATTATTCTACGATTTTAAAGGTAAAAGATTTATTAAACAACTAGACTTCTGCTCGCGGCTTCGCCCGCGTGAAAAAGTTTTTCCGGGATAAAAAGAAGCCTGTAGCACTCAGGAGTAATGTAGCTTCCTATTAGTGAAAAAAAAATTCAAAATCGGTCTAGTAGTTTTTGAGTTTATCCATTACAAACAAACAAACAATCAAATCTTTCCTCTTTATAATATTAGTATAGATATAGAAAGATGTCCAATGTGATATAATTTTTTTGTAGTATCATATTAAGGTTAGACAATTCATTCATGCAGGCCGCTTGTAACAGGTTGGTTTGGAAATCTTATGCGGAGACCTATGTTCAGCACTGAACTTACAAAGGCTGAAGAAGAAGAAAAAGAAGAATCAATTCATACACGTGGCAGTAAGCAAAACCTGCGCAAATACATAATAAGAACAGCACACACGTTTGTTACTTAAATAACTGCATTGGGCTCGTCACCCTGGGGTAAAGATTATTTAAACAATATCAAATATGCACACTGCTTCATGACTATTGTTACATACATATTATAAAGAGAATTTATTGCTATCTTCAAACGAATAATATCATTGCCATGTTTATTGTTCTTTGCTAAAAAATGTAAAGAAATAATTATAAATGGGTACTCACATCTTCGCCAATTTTTCCGCGCGAGAATATAATTTTCCCAGCTGGCATTTTTGGCACGGGTAGCTTATTTTCAAGCCCGAGTCTGTACCACAGCGGTAACCCATTTTTGGGGACAGCTCTCACGGGTTTTGGTATTGAGTCGATGACCTTCTTTAGCTCAGTAGGTTTCCTGAGCGTCATCAAAGTTATATCGATGTCAGAAATATCATCGAGGTCCAAATCCGATGTCTTTGCCAAAGACATGATTTATTAATTATTACGTTAGTAATTATTACTAAAAAATCACAAAAATTACACTGCACGGAGTATAATGGAGTAGAAGAAAGTAAACAAAAATTTTGACAAGTTCTATTTTAAATTGTTTTTTTTTCTTGTTGATAAAGTGGCCAGTGATCGCTATTAGAAACTTTTTTAATTTGATAATAAGTCAGATGATTACTTATAATGTTTATTTTTTGTATGTTTTTGTCTTTAATTATCAAATTAATTATTCTTAGTTCTAGTATAAGCCGGGACACCGTTTGATGAAATTCGCAGGTGGTTCTTTGAGAATTTAGAGATATCTTAAGGCATAGGATGTGGGCTGCCGGATTAAGAATATTTACTTTCTTTTCCTCACACTGTACATTCATAATACATTAATAATGTAAAACGTTAAAAACATATTTTTTTAGTAGATTTAAAAATATAGATTATAAATTCAATGACTTGTTTACTCTAGACGACTCTCTTTTAAGTCCAAAATAACATCAAAGCAATCAGCTTTTGATAAAAACATCTTTTTATTTGAAAAAGAAAAGAACATTACATTCCTTAAAATGGAACCCAAAGTAATGAGGTTACAATGTTTAGAGTTATTTTCAACTTATTTATTTTCTATTTAACCTACTTCACACGATTCTCGTCGAAAATAATGTATGAATTCTAAATCAAGTAAAACATGAGGTAGCCAATATGAATTTATTGCACAATCCAATATTTTAATTACTTGCATAGTAAATCCAAATAGCAAATGTGACCTTGACCTTATATTGCAGGATAACAAAGTATGTGGCTATTCTGATTGGAAGCCTTTTTACAGATATGCTAAAATCTAAGGCTAAAATTAAGCAGCTGATAATGAACCTTAAGCCGATTAGATATTGCGACAGATTTTTAGCGTATCATTTTCGGGCACTCGTGGTCAAAACTATACTAGGGGTTGCTTATGGCTTTGCTCGCGTTAAAGTTTACATGTACATTTTCCCGGATAAAAAGTAGCTTTTTAAATCTTAGGTCTACCTGTGTGTAAAATTTGATTTGGTGGTAGGTCTCTCATTATGTAAGAGGCCGTCTGGGTGGGTACCACCGCAATGTCTATTTCTACCGCCAAGCAACAGTGTGCATGCACTGTTGTGTTTCGGTTTGAAGGACATTGTAGCCAATATAACTATTGGACATAATGAGACTTAACATCTTATGTCTCAGGATGATGAGCGCAGTGGAATGCCACACAGTACTTTGTAAGTCAAGGTGCTGGATGGTGTTGCTACGGTTTATGGGTGGTCGTATCGCTTACCATCAGGCGAACGGCATGTTCGTCTCGTCATTCAATGCAATAAAAAAAAAATGGAGTAATCTAACAAAAAAAACGCATTTCCAATAATGAGATAAGTGAATCATTTAATTTCAAAAACATATGGAAACTAATGAGTACAAAAAGGAAATTTAATAAATCACACAAATCTAAACTAGTTTAATATAACGCTGAGTCCTGGCAATACTCAGTTTATGTAAATACACACATTTATTTGCAGCCGAGTGTTTCGTGCTAAACGTACTACAGTTTTCTAAAGAATTGCTTTTAATATAAATCTAGGTTTTCCATGAAACGTTTGAAAATGGGATTTAATGATTCTACACCGTCTGAGGGGGGAGTAATGTTGGTTGATAATAGGTGAAAGCTTGTAATTAGAAACTTTAATAAAATTAATTTGCCATGAGTATGTAAGTTTTACTCAAAAACAAACTGACTTCTGGATTTATATTTTTCTTCCTCTTTTTTGAGGTAAGGATGGAGTACTCATTTTTAGTAGAAGTTAGAGCCTTAGTAGTTAGAGTCAATTGCCATGTCCTAGAGACTATATAGACTCCCGTGTCTATAACATTGCAGATTTCGTACTTTGTGGATTTTGAAAATTGGATGGTAGGCTATAGATTTATCAAGAAATCATTTATTCTTCAACATCCTGGTAGAGGCACTGTATGTGGGAAGATCACTAACCTTTAATAACAAGATGTAGAGTCGACTTTACCAGAATCAGTAGATAGTAAAGGATTTAATCTCATTAAAAACTTCATACTAAGCGTAACCTTGAAGGCTGAAGAGGGAGGAACTAAGCATCCCGCTCGCCGAATGGTAAACGACCCAACTACCCATAA
Organism: Sphinx pinastri; assembly: GCA_947568825.1. NCBI lineage: Eukaryota > Metazoa > Arthropoda > Insecta > Lepidoptera > Sphingidae > Sphinx > Sphinx pinastri. The sequence continues at coordinate 5,055,396 of OX387617.1, forward strand.
ACAGCGACACCATTCAAAACTGACTAACAAAGCACTTTACACGGAAGTATGTCTTATATTTTAGTTCATTTTCAAAGTAAAATCCTTCTGAGTTTACACAGACAGAGCAGCGTCTAAAATATAGTATGTTAAAAATAAGATAAAGAAGGAAATAAGAACTATTATGCATCTTAAAATTGGTTCAGAGTTTCTTTAATTGTTTGCGGTATGTTGTAGAGAATTTGAATATAGATACGTTACGTTACGACTATTTATGTTGCTTATTTACATTACATACCGAAATACAGGTGGTTCGTAAACATTACATAAATCCTATTTAGAATAGTATTTATTTTAAATGTAAATGTTTGGATGTCGTTTAGGAGGTCGAACTGCTGAATGACTGGGTATAATTTGGCATACGGATAGACCAAGAAGGAGTCTTAAGTTTGTTTACATATATGCTATATTACGAAAAGTATATACCGCTGAATATACAGGCTGTCCCAGAAAGTGACGATAAAAAGGCATCACGAGGAATACCTAACTATGACGGCACTAATTAAAAAAAGCTTCATAAAAAGTTTTTCCGTTAAAAAATATCTAATATTGTAAATTTTTTGAATCTTTACAAAATGCGCAAAATTTTTATTAAACTTGCCAGACTAATCCGGTGAGTGTTTTTTTTATTATAAGGTATCAACCTTGAGTAATAAATTACAAAAAACTAACTAACTTAGGAATTACATTATTTTACTTGAAAAGTAAACTTCTTGTGATTTATTTCTATAATTTTATTTATTCTATCTGTAATTCATTAGCTTAGTCATATATGATTGTGATACAGTAATTACAATTACAAACTATTGAAATCAGTGATCACATTTCCCTAAAATGTAAGTCAGAGTAGAGATTTTTAATTTTCTCTATAATGACTAACTCGAGAACTATGATAGGTATCGCTCCATTTTTTTTTATTATTCATGCCGTCATAGTTGTTTTTGCTTTTAGTTAGGCGATCCTGCAGTTAGACACAGGAGTCCCCCGGCTTAACGACTACAGGGGCCTGGGATGGAAGTGGAAGAGGAAGAAGGAAGGAAGGGTGGGGGAAGGGAGAATGGTTCCCAAAATGGGTTTGAAGAGAAAAGGATTGTGTTATCCAACCAAGCGGTATACACACTGAACTGTGTGCTTCGGTCCGCGACTAATGTCCCCCCGCGCTTGGGCGTGTATTGGGTGTGAAGACCCAGCGCACAAAAATTGCCTTGGGGGGCTGCCGTCATAGTTAGGTGTTGCTCCTGATACCTTTTTATCGTCACATTCTAGGATATCCATATAGATATTTGCCATACGGATAAGCAAAGTTCTGGATTAACATTAAGAATATTGTATTTTGAAAAAGTGCACAGCGGAACTTAGTTAAGGGCAACAATTATACGAGGGCGGAGTCGCGAGCAACAGCTAGTATAATCATATTACATAGTAAGTAGGTCTAATGGCACACCTACCGTTAGCATAACAAATCACAAATACTGTTAGAATAAAAACAAAGAAAAATTTATAGTGTAATTAATTATCAGTTCCTTCAATTTAAAAATTCAATCACGGCGAATCTGCATAATGTAACTCGCTTTATCAACTGCCCCGATCAATTTAAATTCCACGTTATGTGCCAATCAATAAAAAATTCAACATACAATATATTTTCAATTTAAAATATAAAGCAGTAATTAGAATGGTCACAGTAAAAATGCGTTGCACTTGCATTGCGTCGGGGAGGTACATACAGCACAGTGTAGAAATTGCGCAGAGTGCCGGCGCGTTGAGTCGACGTCGCGACGCCGCCGACACCAGACGAGTGCCAACCGCCGCGCGACGCCCGCGTCCTCGCGCCCGTGCATCGGCTCTGCTCTGTTCACTCAACGCGTGTGAAACACACTTTATAACTAATACAACTTGTGTTAAAACAATCACAAACATCCTGCGTGGAACGGAAAGTCGCAGCGTCAATAAACAAAAACGGAACTCTCTGTTTGAATTTAAAGGTTAGGTTTGTTGAACTTTTTCGCGGCACGCGCGCTCGGCTTCTGTTCAGTGACGTCATGGTGCAGCTAACTAGATTAGGCACGCTTAGCTCTGTAAACTGTGAGGCAAGTCGCGCGACGCACTTGGAGGACGCATACAAATAACTCTGATAATGATAATACATTTCATTCATGAGTTGTACTCTTACACGGTTCTTGGGTGGTCGTGTACGGGTTAGCCGTTAAATTAAAATATTCATTTCAAAATGGAATCGTGACGAATGTAAATGTTCTGCTCACTTTGTTGTATTTATTTGTTTCATTTTACATAATGGTGATAAGTAAACAATGAAACGAATGTTATTATTCATATTATTTATTTTATGAGCAAAAAGTAGGGGAGCGATTAGTTGAACTGAGATAAACAATTTCCTGTCCCCTTAGATATTATTGTGTTATCGGTCGAAATTATTCACAGAGTTGTGCTATGTGACGTTTTCTTTGATAATGCCACTTCTAATTTATTTTTAGACTACACATACAGTCTCTAGTGTCCCTTATATAAAAAAGTGTGTGTGTGTATTAATGTACACACGTATGAAGTGAAAGTTTCTCAATCAATTTTTTTTTTCACTGTTCTTATAATAATTATTATATTCCATTAATACGGTCAAATTATTATTATTATTATTTATTTTAATATATTTAAATATTATTGTCTGCTAAATGACAGTCACATTTTTAAATGATGGTTAATTTCAATAAATTAATATACATTTACTAATAGTTACAATAAAAAGTGAGGTTAACATAAAAATAAAAACACTCTTAAATACAAGCAGAATAAGCAGTTACTCCAATTTAAATTATAAGTGACCTTTGGACTGAATGAATGACAATGCACACATTGTACTCAGCATTCGTATTACAGTAGAGTAAACACTACTCTCACAATTTAGCTTGTAACACATTAGTGACAATGTCCACAATTATGTGGACTTGGCCTGGAGGCATTTGAATATGCTAATGAAAGTGGCTTCGAAACCTACCACATGTCAATAATTATTTTCTAATTTAAAAGTTCATATCATTTATAATTGCGAAAAATAAATATAGACGTACCAGTGATATGTAAATAATGACCCTAGAAGACCCGGCGCCGTGACGTTCCAAAGTGACAGAAAATGTGACGATTTTGGTGTGACGATATTTTTTAACATAGATTTCTGCCGTACGTCGATAAAGAAGTTTCACTTCAAAAATTGAATGTTCATTAATTAGGTACATCTTTCATTTACAATAATTTCAGTCTTTTCATGGGGCTATATAGTCGCTGTTTCATGGAGATTTTATTATAATGTAGGTAATGAAAATTTTGTAGTTACCGATATAATGCACATAAACATGAACCTAAGATTTGAAATTGAATTTCTTCTGTCTGGTGTTGAGGGGTAAAATTATGTCAATTTCCCGGAGTAGCTTCTCTAAACACCGAGTTATTGGTAAATACTTTCAAGCACGAAAAATGAAACTAGATGCATAAGTAGGGCTGCCATCGCCTAAATTGCCGACGCCGGATAAACACGACAAAAATCCCGGACATTTCGGCAAAATACGGGTTTTTCCCCGGACACCTCTGAAATAATATTTTTTGCAATAAAAATCAATACATCGTCATAATTTTTTAATATTTCGCTTATCTATTAAAAAAATGGATTTCCCCTGACAACAAAAGTGTCCAAAGTTTTAAAAACCCCTCCCGGACGGCCCCCGGACGCCCTTCAAACTAGGACAAATCCGGGGAAATCCGAATGGATGGCAGCCCTACGCATAAGTAACTTTGTATTAGTGCGGAACACTGGTTGTATGAGAGCGTCTTGCACTTGTCAGATTTTTATAAGTTATTGTTTACAGAGAATTATATATTCATCAGCACGATATTTTTGCTTTAGATTCAATGATACATCAGGTGATTACACTCTTTTCCTATTATTTACTTTGTGGTTTCTTTCTTAAAGTTCTGTCCATTTTTTATCAAGATTTTGAACTGATATCTTTAGTTACTGTACCTGGTTCGACTGTAGGTATTTCTTCTCTTTTCAAGACTCATAATGTACTTAATAATATTATGACATCAAAAGAACACCCTCCTCAGTACAAATAATAGGCAAGTAGGTAAACTGAATTCTATTGTTATACGTAGACTAGGTATTATACCTGAGAAGGATTGTTCCAGGCTATGGTCGAATTTTCCTTATGGGAAACAAACAAAAGACTACGTTCAGTTTCTAAACATTATGTTATCTACATTCATGATTCTACTAGGTTATTAATCGCTTAAGTTTATGATGTTTAAAAAATCTTATAAACACGCCTATCGAGTCCAGTCAATATCATTAAGGTTAATTAATTAATGTAATTCGATTTTCTTGAAGAATTAACATGGTTTCTGCGTGGAAAGGAACGTTCCTCGAACAATTAATCTACGTCACTCTGGAGCTGTGGTCACAAACTCCACCTTTTCTCTATTTTTTTTATACAAAGAGGCGTGCATACAAACTGAGGCATAGGTACTAAATATATTCTCATTGCAACTCATAATAGATTTAGTTTCATAAGTTTTCTCTCCTATTGAAAAATTATTTGGTTATTCATAATTATTTAGCAAAAGTTTTTCATACATCAGTATAATAAGCTAGTAAGTGGGTCATTTGATAGTATCACCACAGTAATGCACAATACCAGAAGTATTGTATTTGTCAAAGGAATAGAGGCTGTGAGGTGGAAGGGGATATTTGGGTCATCTCACCGTACAAAACGCAACAGTAGAGCTGCTGCATAGCCTGCATAGCATCTATTTTTTATGATACCATCATAGTATAATTGGGGGTTATCACTGAGGTCAAATGTCATGTATTGCATTATGTAAAACGCAAAGTACCTATGGTTAGTAACTGCACTTGTAGCTTATTTATTGTAACAGTTCGACATCAGTTTTAGTAATTTTGTCTCTTCACATTTCATTTGATATAATTGCGATTTGATTTATTAAATATTTTACAGTATATATGAAAAACTATATTAAACTTAGTTTAATCTCCGTTATTAAGAAAAAATATTCTTTCTAGCTGTTAAGTCAGGCAATCTCCGAGACATAGCAATCTGTATAGACGTAGGAAACGTCTACGCTACTGAAATGTAGAAAAGGCGCATAGTATCTTTCTACAGAGTTATTTTAGTCAGGGTATTATTCAGTTCATTCGATATGTCTATGGATGCCACCCCACTCCCTAGTTACCTCGGCCTAACAAGGTGTACTGTCAAAACTATCATACAAAACTCAGTAACAGCTCTACCCACGTCATTTTAAGCATTAAAATTAACGCAAATGTTAAAGTATCGCGTGTCCCATGAAAGAACGCCTAGTTAAGGAAGATAATCACCTGTTAGGGCATGGTGAGACACTCAAAAATCTTAATAGTAAGTTAAGACAGTTAACAGACTGTTAAATTAACTAATAGAGCATGGTGAAATTAGGGCTAAGTTTCTTGACTCTATCCCTCAGATTTTGACAGAGTGGATTGTAGAATGAGAGACTGCGCGGCATAGATGCAGAGTACTAAACTGCGCGACGAAAGGGTTCTCGGAGTTATATTAATCATTGCCCGCGGCTCCGTCCGCGTGAAAAAGTTTTTCCGGGATTTAAAATAGCCTATAGCACTCAGGAGTAATGTAGATTCCTATTAGTGTAAGAATTTAAAAAATCGGTCCAGTAGTTCCAGCGCTTAGGCCCTACAAATCTAGAAACTTTTCCTATTTATAATATTAGTATAGATAAAATTACATCTTGACGTGGCGTTAGGCCTATATAGTTGTGTGTAGAGAATCTCTTAAACAACTTCTATGAAATGTAAGTCGTATTCCAGTTCATTAAGGACATTATTGATGTTGAATGGAAAGTACGGTGTAGAGAATAACACCGGACATATTCATTTATAACAATTGAATATTTAAATAACTGAGTTTTAAGGGGGAGCTGTCAGAATAAAATAAAGTACACATTCTGTATTATGATAAAATTTATAATAATAGTAAATAATAGGGTAGTCGACTACTTTTTTTTAATACATTTATTAAAAATGTATACCATCCAAAATCGAACGGAAAAATAATTTAAAAATTGGGGCTGTAGTTATAAAGCTTTGAAATTTGGTGGAAGGGGTAGTTGTCAAATGACAGTACCTGCGCATATTACACTGTGACGTCACCCAGAGTCGCCGGCCATAACGCTGCTTGCGTGCGAAAGAGATAGCGCGATATCCCCTCCACTTTTGCTCACAACAATATTTCAAATATGAATAACTGCTTTATTTTTCAAACAATGTTGATGCTGATTTCGCAGAATAATTTCTTTTTCGTATTATTTTCTGTTATATATTAATTTACAAAATCAAACATAGGAAACTACCCTATTGGGTGCACACACCTGTTAACTTGTTTGAACTAAATAAATTATGTATTTTATGTGCAGGAATTTTAATTTTTACCAGGAAGTATACTTTTAAAGATGCGTTCCTATGTACCGCATATACGAGTAGTTGACACGTGTAACGACAGATGTCGCTATGTCGTAATTTCTAGTATATAATACCCAACTTTTATCATACAATTTATGCTGCGTTAAATCACAATGTACTTCATAAACATCTATAAATAATAAACAAAGCTTGTTATATTTATTATTAATACAGTATTAAAAATTATAATTACAATGCGTTTTCCTCCTTTATTATGGCGTTGTAGTATAATAATTTTGTTTACATGAAAGTGAATGCCACCGATGTTAGTCACATTAAAACTCCGTATCCCTGGGTTCAATTCAGTCGTTTCAACTAATGCGATAGGTGATGTGATTGTTAATGTTTTTCTATAACACGAATTTTGGATTCACATTCCTGTTTAGTTTTTGGCAATAAGGGTTTATTTTATAATCAAAGTTATGGAAATTCAACTGCAATAAATTAATATTAAAATTGTTTTTCTTACTAAAGAAATGCCACACATAAATTCCAACTTAATATTTAAGATATTCATTAATATAAATAAGTACTTCGCCTTAAGTTATTTATCTAAATATAATTCAGCACAATAACTCATTTCCATTTGTTAAGCGACGGTGGCACTCAATCGCAGTTTCCATTGCGTATCAATTTGTTGTCGTTTGTACCGGATCGTTTCAGTATTAGCCCATAGTCTATGTCAGTCAACTGCACAGCTTATTTTTTTCTCTGAATAATATAGCAAGATGTTTAGGTAAAATAATCATGTACGCAGAAAAGGTTCTTTGGTTGTATGTAAAAATGATTTACTATAGATGACCTATTTTGTTAGTTTGTTAGAAAAAATCAGTAGAAAATTAAAGCTATTTCTCGTCACCCACTTTAACACTTTATTGGTGAAAATTTAAGACGAGATTGCAGAAGCGAGGAAACCTACATACCTGAGAATTCTCGATAAGATGGTATGTGAAGTCTGCCAATCCACACTAGGCCAGCGTGGTGGACTAAGGCCTAACCCCTCTAAGTAGTAGAGGAGGCCCGTGCTCAGCAGTGGGCAGTATATAATACAAGGCTGGTATTATTATTTATTATTATTACGATGGTGACAATTAATGTTTCATTATAAATAATAACGCATTCATGTAAAAGGAAAATGGTTTAAAACTATTCATAGTACGCGTTAACGTTACTTATGTCCATAGTTAATAACGGCAAATAAAAAAATCTAATTATTTAATACATTTGTTTTTTTTTAAATTATATTATAGCAAATATCACCAATGAAACAAGTCACTTAATATTGAGTAATCTCTACCACCAATACCCAAAATACTAGAAAGATTATCCATTGCCTTAAAGGAATAGAGATGATTCAACCTTACAGCTATGAATCATAACCGTTTCAAGTTTTTCTAACAATACTCTTTTAGTCCATGACATTTGTAATTTTGAAAAAATACATGAGAATAGAAAAGTGTAGGTGCGTCGGAAACCGACTAAAATATATTACTCAAAATGACTTACAAATGATAAATGACGCTGGTCAGACCTTAACCACAGACGAAATAGCAATACTGACCTAAAATGTAGTATAAAGTATTTGGAAATCAAAAAATAATGCATATCGACCCAAATATTCTAATGTTCGTTTCGGGTTTATCAAATTCTCTCGTACTTATCACACGAGATATCGTATCTAGTGTTGGGTCACGGCCTTGTGTATTTCTGGTCGAAATTAATAATCCTGATATGTATCTTCATAAAGTATAATATATAGTAATATATAAAGTATAATCAATCAAAATAATTAATATTAGATGTGAAAGCGATGTAATAAAAACCTTTTCCGTGATCAATCCGGATATGTCGATCGTAAGTCTCTGATCAAATTCGATTTTCAACCATGTATTTATTATATATATAATATTCATTTGATTATAGTTTAAATGTGTAGTAGAAATAACATCCATAGGGAAAATAGAATGTACAAGAATCTTATTTTAGCACCAGCATTTACTAACCAGTGCAACCAGTGAGATAACTACAAGTAGTTGTAGTGCCTAGGGGAATTCAGTGACTTTTTAAAACTTATAAAAATGTCTCGTCGGTCATCAACTGCAATTATATATTTGAATATAACCATATTTCCACATAAAAACATTGCAATGTCATTTCGCACGACTGCAGCAAAATTCATTGGAGTCCGGAAACCATTTTAAATTCCCGTAAATTGGACACTTACGGTGACGTAAGCTCATAATCGCTCATGCTGTAGATAGTGATTCTATTAGTCGGCATTTTAACCTAGCATTTACGGTTTACACGATTTTATAATAGAAAATTAAAAATAAAATTATGTATACAAATAATAAAATACTGTAATTGATAAAATTATGTTGATAATTATAAGAAAAATAACGTATGAAAATATTTTAATGATATGCATACACCCTTCACGTTGTGTTATTCAGTTCTCAGAATCATTTATTATAAATTACGATCTCATAATAAAACAGTCTCCGCCCTTCTATGCTCTCCGGAGATCATGCGTCTCCACGGCAAAATTGCCGAACTCTCCGCTCTCCTCTCCCGCTCTGGGGACGAGGAGCACGTAATCCTCGCGGAAATATATCAGACCCAAAATAAAATTTACTGGGCCATCAACAACGCCGTGCGCCTTCCGTCGTCATCATAAATGGCGAACAACAGCGCGGTGCATCCCCCTAAGCGGACCAAACCTCGCTCCCTCAGAGTGGGGTTTTTCAACAGCAATGGTATTCGCGGCCAGCGTGCCGAACTCTCTGATTTTGTCCGCAAAAATAACTTAGACGTTTTCCTCATCCAGGAAACGTTCCTCAAACCCGCCCATCGCAGTCCCAATATCTCTAATTTCAACCTGATACGCAACGATCGTACCAGTGGCCCGTTTGGAGGCACCCTCATTTATTTCAAAAGGTCCCTGCACTGCATACCCCTAGACCCCCCAGATAGCTTGAGGAACATTGAGTCTTCAGTTTGCAGGCTAGCTATGACAGGACATCCGCCGATCACCATCATATCGGCCTATCTCTCGCCCTCTAAGGAGCTTCACTCCGATGAGCTCAAGACTATCATGGAAATGGGGGATTCCGTCATTCTGGCGGGAGACCTCAATGCCAAGAACACTCTCTGGGGCTGCAACTCGACCAGCGAGAGAGGTGCCGCCCTGGAGAGCTGTCTCGAAACGATAGATATGAGCATACTGGTTCCTTCTGAATCAACCCACTATAGCCATGTTGACAACCACCGACCCGACATACTCGACATAGCGCTCGTAAGGAACGTAAGCCTTCGCGTGCGTTCCATGCAAGTGCTACAAGAGTTAGACTCTGACCACAGACCTGTGATCCTAGATCTAGTCCCCCAAAACTGTCCAACAGACACAGGTCCTAACGTCCCGATGAAGGTGAAAACGAATTGGCGCCTCCTAGGCACCAAACTCGCGGACACCTCATCCACAGATCTTTCCGCGATTCCGACCAACATCGTGACTCCTGAGGAAACGACCGGCGCGATACGCTCCTTCACCAACCACCTGCAAAACGTCCTGAGCGAAAGCTCCGAGAAGGTGCCGGAGACTGTTCACAGTCAATGGCAACTTCCCGACGACGTGCGATGGGTGGTGAGGTTGCGTAACTCCACGCTCAGAGCCTGCGCGACGAGCCCCACCCCGGAACGACGACATCTTGCGCGCTACCTCCAACGTGAGGTTAGACGTCGCATAAAAGAGGTCGTCGATTCGAGATGGGAATCTCGCCTAGCAGAACTCGACCCGACACATCAGGCCTTTTGGCAACTGTGTCGTTCCTTCAAGAGAAACGATGTGACCTCCATGCCTCCGCTCAATCGTACGAACCAACGGCCGGCGTTCGATGACGACGAGAAAGCGGAACTTCTGGCCTGCAGTCTGGAGTCTCAATGCTCTCTCTCAACGATACCCGTAGACCACGACCATCTTGTTGCGGTTAATTCACTCGTCGAAAGTAGGAACGCGGTCCGGCCACCGCCGATCTCTAACTCGCGACCGACAAATGATAACGATATCGTCAACGTCGACCCGGACGTCGACCCGCCGCCGGCCGATCCCCTTGCACCGGTGACAATCGAAGAAGTCATCGATCTGATCAAGGCACTCAAACGTCGTAAGGCCCCCGGGGGCGATAGGATACCCACTCGCATGATCAAGATGCTCCCGGAGCATCTGGTCAAAATCCTCACCTCAATTTATAACGCCGCGTTTTCTAACTGCCTCTTCCCAGAGGTCTGGAAAGAGGCAGTGGTGATAGGCATCCACAAGCCGGGAAAACCCGCATTCGAACCGTCTTCATACAGGCCTATCAGCCTGCTCAGCACGCTGGGCAAATTATACGAGCGGATCGTCCTCGACCGCCTCAAAATCGTCGCCCATAACAACAACCTGATCCCTCCGGAACAGTTTGGTTTCCGCTCCAGAGACAGTTGTGTAAATCAGGTGCTCCGCATCACGGAGCACGTGCACGACAGATTCCGCACCGGCATGCCTACCGGTGCTCTCTTCTTCGATATCGAAAAAGCATTCGACAGAGTGTGGCACAACGGCTTGCTTTTCAAGCTGTACACCCTCAACGTGCCCACTCATCTCGTGCACATCATACGAGAATTCCTGTCGAATCGCGGATTCAAATATCGCGTGGAGGGAACTCTTTCTTCCCGCCACTCTATCACGGCCGGAGTCCCGCAAGGCTCCGCCCTCTCACCCTTTCTTTTCTCGCTGTACACCAGCGACATCCCGAAACCGAAGAACGCCCATCTGGCGCTCTTCGCTGACGACACAGCGATCTACGCCTCACGTAGAGACCCTGACCAAGTGGTGCGCACTTTGCAGGCCGCCGCCGACCAGCTCGGTGAGTGGTTTCGCAAATGGCGAATCACCGTCAACCCCACCAAGAGCCAGGCCATCCTTTTTACTCGGAAAACGAGGGTCCAAGTGGCTCGCACCTCAGTCCGCATGTCCGACCAGGTCATACCCTGGAAGGACAAAGCCAAATATTTAGGAGTGATCCTTGATCAGAAGTTGACCTTCTTGCCACACTTAAACGCGGTACGCGCGCGAGCCGCATTCGCGATGAGCCAATTGCATTGGCTCATAAACAAACAAAGTAAAATGTCCATCCGCAACAAGATTAGGATATATACCGCGTGCATTAGGCCCATAATGACGTACGCGTCACCCGTATTCGCTCACGTGCCGCCCGCTCGACTTAAGCGTATGCAGGTGTTGCAGAATAGATTTCTCAGATACGCTCTTGGTGCCCCGTGGTACGTTCGCAATCGCAACCTCCACGTGGTCACCAACATGCCGACCATCAAGCACTTCATGCAGAACATCAGCAAACGCTACTTCGATCGGGCGGAAAAACATACCAATACGCTCATCCGCAAAGCGTCAATTTACACTCCATTTGACCGCGCCAAATGGAGACGGCCGCGTTCAGTTTTGACAGATCCAGAGGACGAAATCACTCTGGCAATTCGTGAGAAAAACGAGTTTTTAAAACTCCTACACTCCACAAGACCGCAGTTCCGTCCTCGCCGTCGAGGACCTCGCCGCGTTCCCCGTCGCCCTCCCGACCCCCATGACAGTTCCGGCCCGGGTGCCGATGTAAACAACCCGAACTGATAGGATTAGGTATAAATCCTTCCCCCCCACTAATCGTTGAATGTCTCATTCTCCCCTCAGCAACCGTCCTGAGCCGAGGTTCGTAACCCGTTAGTGGGTTGCCCTCAGCATGGTTGCTTAAATTCAGGGTTGCGAGCGCGTCAGCGTTCACCCTAAAGTCCGGTGTGGCCAGAAAAGCCGACCCTCGTCAGGCTACTGGCAGAATAGTCAGGGACAAAAAAAAAAAAAAAATCTCATACAAATGTCATTTCATTATTTTAACCAAAAGAATTTTCTTTCGCACCAAAAACCAATAGTTGAATTGAATTTGCGGTGAATTAACGACGATAACTAAATCGAGTGATGGTGAAATCGTTGCAACCGAAAAGCGACTGCCGACGTAACATCCGTTATTAGCAGTTAATCACTGCGGTCTGTAAATCCGCTGAAACCATGGTTTCAACTGTTACTAATGGAATAAACAATAGTTTTAATCAGGAAAGGAAAAAAACTAAATTTTAAAAGTAGAACGTATCTTTTTAAAATATTGCATTCGAATCAATCAATTACATTGTGATTATATTATAATGAAAAATAATAAATGTTTTAATAATTCTGTTAATATTAGGTCTTTCAAAATGCCTTAGAAGATATTGTTGGCTCCTGTACACCTGACTTCTTCAAGAAGGGCATTGAAAAAATACCACTGCGCTGGCAGAGAGAGATGCATCGATAGCATGGGTGCATATTTTGATTGATAGAAATAAAAAATATTTATAAAACGAAGACTAACTTTCTGTATACTAAACGGCAATTTCATAGGTAAAGACCTAATATTTATATCAGAATTGGTAAAAACAAAATTTTAAAAATAGAATGATCATGCGTTTGTTCAGACTGACTCTAAATAGATATAGCAATAGATATTCGCACACAGCGGATATTTTGTTCATAACATTTCTCCCTCGTAAGGTGTTTTAGTGATATTTTTCAATGTTGTATATGAAAAATCTGTTGACATGAATCTCTTAAGGGGTTTTGTCTGTAAAAAGAATGACGGTAGGCCGGCACCACTGGAACAATAAAACTTGGCTAAAAATAGAATTTCTCCCCTTAGTTCCAACCTTTCTGTGCTTCACAACTTCTAATATGTGAAAGATTGGTTTTTCATTTTGATTGTGTTTGAAATGACTTATTAAGTGGGTTGAAAGGTGGTACATAAAATGTTCATTTTATTTCTCTGTTTATTTTAAGGGATTATCAATTGATTATTCTAAACTAATTGTGATTACTGCTAAGTATGTGTTAAGAAAAGGGGACTGGAATGTTGCACCAATAGGCTAGTTTCCTATAGGTATTTGATTTTGTAAATTATTTTATATGTGACGGAAAATAATACGAAAAATAAATACTTCTGTGAAATCTGCATCAAAATTGGTTGAAAAATAATGCAGTAATTCATGTTATTTGAAATCTTTTTGTAAGCAAAAGTGGGGGCGTGGTGTAGATATCGCGCTTTCTCTTTCGCACGCACGCAGCGTTGTGGCCGTTGTCGCTCGGTGACGTCACAGTCTGATATTAGTGATATTTGACAGCTACCCCTTCCAACAAATTTCAAAGCTATATAACTTACTAATTATTGCGCCAATTTTGAAAATTCTTTATCTATCAGATTTTGCATGGCATACATTTTTGATAAATGTATTAAAAAAACAGTAAAGTACCCTATTCTATTCAATTTCATCTGAACGGGAACTATAACGGTTTCATTGTTCTTGTGACGTTTCAACTAAGGACAATTTATTTTTATAGGAATTTACATGGGTTCGTGTTTTCAATTTTAAAATAACAATGTCACTGATATACTTGAGAAAGCACGTAAATTAAACTGATAGTTTTAATATAAAAATCTTGGTATAGTTTTTAGTGTAACTTTCTTTCTCTCTGATGTACGCGAAATATAGAGTTAGTTAAATGCAGCTTCCTTATCGATATTTCTGTATTTAAACGTTTTTGTTTATAGTACGCTGCGAATGTGGCATAAATAATGTGTGAAAAGTGTTAAATTGTACCATAAAACCGCTACATTAAGTGAGTGTTTAGATTGAAAAAATTTCAAAGTGAGTGATAAAATGTCGGAGAGGTTTAAAGTGACAAAGTTTGAGGAACCCTCGGGGAAGACTTATAAAAATTATGGCGCCACATCTGCGGAGACTGACGTCGAGCTGAAGGGGAAGCTGCTTGATTCAGGTAGGAATATAAGTGCAAGTCCAGATCTTGATGAGAAAGGAATTTGTTCGTAGTTGAGCATTATGTAATCCTTATTGTAGTAGTATTTAAGACCATTATCGCTTCAATTATTATCGGCATTACTTATCGTAGAACTTTCGACAGTAACATTGTATTCAGAGAACTGCTCAAAGGGAACTTATAATATTATTTATATTCAAAGTTAATGCCTTTTATGTATGCAAGAAAAAAACATTGGTAATAAAAAAAGGGTATAGGCGATTTAAAGTTTCCAATTTGTTCAGCTACTATGTGGGTGACTGTACCTATTTCGTAAATTAGAGAGTGCTCAAGTAATGGTTAGCTGCCATTAACCAATGCGGTGATTATATTACACATAATAGCTTTTGCCCGCGGCCCCGCCCTTTTGCCCGTCTTAGTAAAAATATTTTTATGACGTCAATTGAAGACGGCGTTTTATTTATGATTTTTATGACGTCATTATTGCGAAATAATTACATTGCCCAGTAGTTGCCTACAAGTTAATTCTTAATTACATCAGAATTTTGAAAAATCATGGGATTTTGAAATATTACTAATACGTATACCTACTCATTTAAAACATAATTTAAATAAAAATATTACATTTAAGTTCGCAATATGTCAGCGAAGGGAGAACTGTAAAATGAATTCCGCATTCGAAATCCGTTGGGGTTTCGCGTTGCAGTTCTGTGGTAAAAAATCGAGTTTGCATATATAAAACCACAGATAAAAAAGCGTCGCCATATGGAATTTTGATTCCAGCTAATGTGTTTTGCTGTAAAACAAATCTACGCCACAGGATGAGAATCAGAGACCCGTATATGAATTAACTTCTGCATTTATATACCTATGGGGTTCAATTTAAGTTCCAATATGGTGAATATTCCTATCAATCTTACCTTACTAATATTATAAACTAGCTTTTGCCCGTGGCTCCGCCCGCTTTAAAAAGATTTTCCGGGATAAAAGTCCCGCTTTATATTTTCCCGGGATAAAAGTAGCCTATGAAAGAAATACAAAATGAAAGTGTTAAGGTAGGGAAACTTTTATCGCGGGCTAGCCAGTGGCTAGCGAGCGAAAAAAAAATCGTTTTAATTTTGTATGATTTTACGTTGATAATACAGAAATTGTCTCTTTCATAATTAATGCGACTTTTATACCAATAAACAGTAATTTTCGTTAGTTAGTTTAAAGCACGATTTTGATTGAAAACGGCAACATGTTTGAGTCTCCTTACAACAAAATTTCTGAAACAGACGTTGGAACTTGGTGGATAGATTGAAATTAAAGAAATATATGAAAAATGTGACTCGTTTATTTTATTAGTGTTGGAATAGTATTTCCAATGATGTATTAGAAATTAATCAGATCAGTTTATTTTTTGAATAATCACGATGAAAAGTTGACTGAAATAGTTGAAATTTTAGATACGGCCTCTTAATAACTAACTTTTTTAAAAACGTTCATATTAAGTGTAGTTTTTAAGCAAAATAAAATTACAAAAATCTCAAAATCGGAGGACTTTAAAATTAAATGATTTATTGTAAAAGGCTATTTTTTAAGAGTTCTATCCAAATATATCATATAAAATGTCTTGGTTAGAATTTTAGGCCCGTTTTCGGACATGTCCTTTCATACCAATTCACTTCTAAACATCCAAGCATTGTAACATTAGTAAGGGATTTCATTAATTTCAAAACACAGTACAAGACGTACCAAAGTTCGACGTCAGGATGCCCTATTTACGTACGCGACAGGCTTCTCCGACCCTTTTCAAATTTTCGTACCTATCACTCACTAGTTTAGGGGTCTATAGTATACAGAGTGGTGCTAAATGGGAATCAATATATTATGTAATGTAAGACGAAAAATGCGTAAGAATTTTCTGTAAAGATAAATATAGAAATAGCAGTCTTAGAGGAATTATTCCTTCCCAGAGGTTTCGCCCGCAGAAATGCGGGCGGTAGTGCTTCGGCTGCGGAGCAAAAAAACGGCCCCAGGGCTCGATGGCATTCCAGGAAGAGCCTGGGTGCTAGCCCTCCAGCACCTGGGCCCGAGGCTCCGCAGTTTATTCACCGCCTGTTTGGAGCAGGGCGTCTTCCCGGCGCGTTGGAAAACTGGGAAGCTCGTCCTGCTAAAGAAGGAAGGACGACCCGCAGAGTCGCCGTCGGCCTACCGGCCCATCGTGTTGCTCGACGAGGTCGCCAAACTCTTCGAGCGTATCGTCCATGCTCGCCTCGTCGAGCACCTCGAGAGGGTCGGACCGAACTTGGCCGACAGCCAATTTGGCTTCAGGAGGGGACGTTCCACCGTCCACGCGATTCTGCGGGTGAAGGCACAGGCGGAGGATGCAGTGGCCGGAGGCGGAGTAGTTGTCGCGGTGTCCTTGGACATCTCCAACGCGTTCAACACGCTGCCCTGGCCCTGCATTCACGAGGCACTGCGGTACCACGTGGTGCCGCCCTATCTTCGGCGTCTGGTGCACGCGTACCTGTCTGACAGGGACGTGGTGTATCCGGGCGCCGATGGCAGGTGGCACCGAAGAGCGATGTCGCGCGGTGTTCCACAGGGCTCGGTTTTGGGCCCTCTCCTGTGGAACATCGGGTACGACTGGGTGCTCCGTGGTGCAAATCTCTGGGACGTCGGCGTGACGTGCTACGCCGACGACACATTGGTCACAGCGACCGCCAGGACGTTCCGGGACGCCGCTACCTTGGCGGCGGTGGGCACCGGCCAAGTAGTAAGTCGGATTCGACGGTTGGGTTTAAAGGTGGCCCTCGAGAAAACTGAGGCCATTTGTTTCCACGGGCCTCGGAGAGGGCCACCGGCCGGTGCCCACATCGTGGTTGAGGGGGTGCGGATTCCCATCGGCAAAGACATGAAATATCTAGGTTTAGTCTTAGATAGCCGATGGAAATTCCGCGCCCATTTCAAGAAATTGGGGACGAAACTGTCTCGGGCAGCGGGCGCTCTGTCCAGCCTGCTGCCCAACCTGGAAGGTCCTGGCATCCCTTGCCGGAGGTTATATCACGGAGTCGTGCGATCCATGGCCCTCTATGGCAGCCCCGTTTGGGCTGACTCCCTGAACCGCCCCTGCGTCGCCCTCCTGCGCACTCCGCAGAGAGCTTTGGCGCAGCGGGCGATCAGGGCGTACCGCACGGTTTCTTTCGAGGCGGCTTGTTTGTTGGCCGGATTTCTGCCCTGGGATCTGGACGCCAAATCCCTCTCCGATGTCTTTCATTGGCGGGAGGAGGCGTCCAGTCGCGGGCAACATCCGGCCCTGAAGGAGGTGGAGGCCATGAGGGCCTCCCTACGGCGAGCCGCCGTGGAGGAGTGGCGTCTCAGGCTGGAGGCCCCGTCAGCGGGGCTCAGGGTCGTCGCGGCAGTGCGTCCTGTCTTTGCCGAATGGCTGGACAGGCGCCACGGTGCGGCATCGTTTCGCCTGACGCAGGTGCTCACCGGGCATGGTTGCTTCGGTGAGTTCTTGTGGCGGGTAGTGCGGAAGGAGGTGTCGGCCGTGTGTCACCACTGTGACAACTGCCCGCTGGATACGGCCCAGCATACCTTAGAGTTCTGCCCAGCCTGGGATGAGGAGCGCAGCGCTCTCAGAGCAGTCGTCGGAGGAGACCTCTCGCTGCCGGCCGTGGTCGCTTCCATGGTCGACAGCCGGAGGTCCTGGCGTGCGGTGGCACACTTCTGTGAGGTGGTCCTCTCGCGGAAGGAGAGTGCCGAGAGGGATCGGAGGCGCGGAGATCCCTCCCGCCGCCAGACAAGACGTAGGAGGCGCCGGGTGGACGACTGACCGGCGTCTTCCGCCCTGTGGATTGGGGGCGTTTGGAGAATTCCACCACGGTATCCCCTGCCTGTCGTAAAAGGCGACTAATAGGGGCCACTGGGGGTCGCAGGCGGGCGGCAGGGGGCTGTCCGTCTTTAATTTTGTGTTGTTATTGGCACATTGTTGCGATCCCTGTGATGGACGACAGCGTGGCTGGTAGGCCTCACGTTGCCGTTGACGCTGAGAGCGTCCTTCGGTGTGCGGGGGCTTCTGAGCCCCCCCCAAACAGGAGACGGGCCGCACTAGGCGGCACCGCGCAGGGGCGGCTGCGGACGACAACTTAGACACTTCCGTCAGAGGAAGCCCACAGCCGTCCCTAATGCGCCGAAGATGGCCACCGCGGAGTTTTGGTTGGTATGCCGTGCGTTGTACATAGGTTAGGGACTCGGCCCGGCGGTCGCCCGATGGTTACAACTCTCCGGGCGGCTCAATGCCGGGTCGTAAGGCACGGTGAACCCAACATAACCGCTCAGTCGCCCCCCTTGAAGGCTGGGCGGTAGTAATAAGTCACTTTCTCCGCGAAAAAAAAAAAAAAAAAAAAGAGGAATTATTCCTATTTCAAATTTTAATTGGATAAATTAATTTATTATTCATATTTTTCCGTACATTGTTATATACTAAGTAATAAGTTTATAGTGGCTCAATGGGTCTTGGCTCTTATAGGGAGCGTGCACGAACTATAGGGGGCAGTACAAAATAGACACAAGAGCCACAGGTGGATAAAAAAAGAATTTAGAACTAGCACAATAATTTATTTATATATTCTTTTAATATGACAAAAATGATAAAATATGTGTTCCGGCCAAATGTTATTTATACCGAGCGTGTCCAGAATATGCTTTTTTTAGATGGGAGCTAGTTATTTAAGCAAAATTACGAGGTTATGTTCCCTTAATTACAGATTTTTTTGCATTAAATATTATCTTCAAAACATATTTATTTTTATAAATTACGTCACGAAACATTTCTAAATGCTTTGGAACTCATAATTATGTATGTTTTATACAGATTTTATTATTTTTGACGATTTTTACGTACCTAACCATGGAATGTAAGAATTTAGGTACTATTCTGGGGAACATTATATAATTTCACACCATTTGATTTGTTTATTTTTATGTTTTGGATCATCCAGATACACAGCGATACATTATCAACAAGTTAAATTTTATTTTCATATTTTAAATGAATATTGTACATCAATGCCAAGTATCGATGGGCTGAAAATGAGTCAGATTGCGCCACTAGATGGCAGTGCTTACGACGTGCACGTTCCCTATAAGCACATATATCTCGAAATTTTCTCTCTCTCTCTTCCTGACTATTCCTCCCACATGATAGTGGGGTCAGCCTTATTCACCTTTCTCTTTCACTTCCCAGGTGCTCGACATCTTATCGTATGATATTTAAATGAGAATATAACAATATTAATATTTTATCTTAGCATATTGTCTAAAAATCATCTCAAACCTAACACAACATTTTTGCAACATTCTGTATGAGCTTTTTCGTATATCAAGAATACAAAATATGACATGACGGGACGTCTGTACAGGCGTATTGTAATATAGGTAGTTTTTTTAACGTAAACGACTATGAAATAAGTATTACAAAATGTGTTAAAAGTAATATGGAATTCACTTTCAATATATTTATGAATATGAGGCCAAATTATAATTCTAAATTTACTTTAATATTATGTTGCATGGAGTAGGGTGGCTCGAGCATAGACTGATGTTATCTGTGACTTAATTTTTTCCATTGTAAAGTGGTGTGTGAACAGTCAATTTACCCACTATATCGTCGCATCTATTGTGGAAAAAATAGTTACCCCTTGAAAATATTGAAGCTGGTTGTGCACTTTGACTTGAGTAGTAGTAAGATAGAAGTGATCAGTAGTAAGATAATACTTACAGAAGTAATGAAATATACTATAGATTCGGGGAAGAGTAGATGCATAGACGTAGGTACTAGTTCCGCCTCTGCATAACCATTCAGGGATATAACCGTGAACTTTTGCTATGATGTAATAATAATTTAAAATAACGTTTCCCGCTAAGGAGACTATTTTATACGTGTTATATTAAAGAAAATCCTGTAAGTTTTTTAAAATCCCATAAAATAAAAACTGTGTTTATTTCAATGCATCAAGATAAAACTTACTTATCACCCAGGTATTTATAATTTTAGCCCCCTTTCATATATTTTGTGATTTAAAATAAAACCCAATATATTTCCCTTGAAAAATTACCTAACTCAGACATACAATCCATAAACCTAATTAAGATCTATACTTTACGACGCTTCTTAAATTTCAACATAACTTCAAAAATAGATTTGATTCACAAATAAGCACATAAAACCACTCGCAGTAATTGTGTATACACACGTGTGCGTCAGTTTGTAGAGTAAACAAAGGCGCGAGTGGGCACGTTTGCTGTTCACTTTATTCACTCTGGAAATATCTAAAGACTGAAGAATGTATCGGACTAAACACTTACTTTCTGCAGTAAGCGTATTCTGGAGTGGAGATCGCGTCTTGGCAAACGTAGCGTGGGACGTCCTCTGGCGAGATGGCGGGACGACTTGCACAAGAGGGCCGGCAGTGACTGGATGCATAAAGCAGCAGACCGGGCTCCGTGGCGTACCTTGGGAGAGGCCTATGTCCAGGAGTGGACTGCAACGGGCTGATGATGATGATGAAACACTTACGACTAAATCGATAAAGTCTATTAAACAATGTTTTAATTGAATAGTTGGTTGTTACAGTTAATGCCTAAATCTTATCGATTAACTCTATTAATAAGTGTTTTGATTGATAAGAGTGTAACTAGTCATTTATTTGAAAAGTTTAAGAGCAGATTAAAGGTTATTTTAAACACATTAAATATGGCTTATGTTGATCAGTAATGGAAAATATTTCTTGATAAAGCCGACCATGTTTTCTCGGATAAAAACACTCGAATAATTTTGTAAACTGATCGAACTGACATTGACAAAGAATTTAGTAAAAGAGACTGCATCCTCATCCTCATCATCATCAGCCCGTTGCAGTCCACTGCTGGACATAGGCCTCTCCCAAGGTACACCACAGAGCCCGGTCTACTGCTTTATGCATCCAGTCGCTGCCGGCCCTCTTGTGGAAGCCGTCCCGCCATCTCGCCAGAAGGCGTCCCACGGTACGTTTGCCAAGACTCGGTCTCCACTCCAGCGGTTATCTGTTCTGCGACATATGTGGCCAGCCCATTGCCACTTCAACCTGCTAACTTTCAGAGCTATGTCAGTCACCTTGGTTCTCTGACGGATAGACCAAGAGTCGGCAATATGTACACAGGTTAAGAGTGTATTTATTTATTAACTGCAAATACTGCATAGCAAAACATAACGCAGCAATTTACTTTGACACGAAAACTTCATAAAAAATGACACAAAAATTAAAATATAATTCCGCTTGAAACACTCCTTACTTTTTCTTACTTTTAGCGTTAATTGCAGACTTTAAAATCTGCATTTAGTTTAGAATTTTTACATTCGCTCAAAGCATCCAACGTTTCTTGAAAACATGCATTAGTTTGCGACCGCTTTTCAAAAAAGTTCCACTTTTAAGCTTTTAAACTTTAAAACTCAGTATTTACCTGTGAAATCCGGGACAGGCGCGTACTCGGCATTAATTTACGGACTTGATATTGCGATATAATGAAATTTTCGTTACTTAATTGTTTGCATGTCTACTATTATAAAATAATCTAAATTTTGCTATATTTTCCGTTCCTATTTATTAAAATATGTTTTGATAATCTAATACGAAGTAGATTGCATTACCGTTGTTGAAAAACTTTGCACTATTTCCCGATTAAGATACATACACTCAAACCTTTTATCGCCGAAGGGGTAGGCATAGGTGCAACTAATACACACACTTTTCGCCGTGCGTATTCCGTCCCATGATGTGATAGGAGCCCTGTCGCCATATCGGGCACCAATTTCAGATTACGGGCTGATACTGAATAGAAAAATCCAATATCACTGTGCCCGAACCGGGGATCGAACCCAAGACCTCAGTATTGCAGGTCTACCGTAATAGAACTACGCCACCGAGGCAGTCAGTACATAGTTGAGGCCCATAAATATACTATAATAAAATTCCCATACGCTCAGGTTTCTATGCATCCTTGCCAATTTAAGAATACTTTCATCTCTATTGAGTTAAACATCCCATTCCGGGAACCGAGCATACCATAATGTGTTTGAGACCCACGCCCGTCTCCATTACGTATATGGAAGGCACTAAAGAAGCAATGCGCGACCGAATTGCATTTATGCGCCGACACGGAAATCAGCAACGACTGGGAAATCCTGATTGTGGACACGCCATTATAATTTTTGATTCCCATTAACCGCAGTGCGCCTAGTATTTTATGGGTTGGTTGCGGTAGCAATTGTTGTTGGCCAGGAAAAAAGGAGTTAGAAATTACTGTTCGTAGTAATATGAAATACGAGCTTTTGCCCGCGGCTCCGCCCGCGTGAATGAGTTTTCCTGGGATAAAAGTCCCGCTTTATATTTTCCCGGGATAAAAAGTAGCCTATGTGTTAATCAAGGACATAATCTACCCGTGTGCCAAATTTCATCGAAATCCGTTCAGTAGTTTTTGCGTGAAAGAGTAACAAACATCCATACATCCATACTTACAAACTTTCGCGTTTATAATATTAGTAGGATTTGCATTATACAACTGCCTTCGATATCTTGAGATATAATAAGTCGTATAATGATTAGTTATTACACTGGAACCTCACTGATTATATTATTGTTATCCATACAAAATTTCACCACTTCGGTTTCTATCAAAGTGCGGAAACCATAGAAAATGAAGTACCTCTACATCGCTGCCTACCCCTTCGTGAGACTATAAGTACAATGCAAACTATAAACTTTGCAACTCAATCACAAAGCAGAGCTTTACATAGAATGTTGACTCACAACCTTGTATATCTAGTTATTACATATTGTTAATATCTATCCGCTTCTGTTTGTTCGCACTGCGCTCCATCAGATATTAATATTTAGCATGGAACACGTGGTATATTATATTCATTAGTATCGCATTAGGTACTCACATACATAATAATGTTAACGTGTAAAATAAACTTCATTAACTACCATTTATATTTTCCATGTTTTATTTATATTTCTTCCTTGTATAATCTCCTAATGATATAGGCTCGTTGTATGAACGGTCTGGTCCTGGTAACTCTAGTATATAGAAGACGTCCCACGACTGCCACATGGAGGGAAAGTATCTTAAATATTGTAGATAAAAAAGTTGCTGAAAGAAGACATCATTATGATTTTAAAAACAATATAGATATACTTGAATAATCCCCTGTCTGAAGCGGGAATCGAACTCGCCAAATGGTAAAAGGAATCCATAATTTTACAATACCTATCAAAGGCTTCATCATAAGGATTATTTTTGTCCAAATAACATAGCATCTTAAATAAAAGGAAGACCAGGAAATTTTACATTTAGAGGATATAAATTTATTTATCTGAAAATATATGGAGGACGCGGTTGTATGATCTTTACTTCTGTCAAGGTTTAAGAATATGATCATCACACGTTTATAGAATCAATATTAGTTGCGTAAAATGGACAAGCTTGGAAGATTTATTTATGTGTGCGTTCATATTGACACAATACGGTTTGACTATGTGTATTGTACTTTGATATTGTAACTGAAACTAAGAGAATTTTTGTGGCCGCATTATATGCACATGGCGCATCCTTTCTAGTTGATCTCTATTACTGTATTTGCCTTTATTTTCATTCTTGGGAGGATAAAAACCGGTTACCGTCTAAAATGCTTATGCAATTTTCCCAGAATTTATCTTTGTAAATATTACGTTATTGATCAAACAGAACGTCGAGCAGGCAATTCGTCAATGTTTGCATAAACTAAACCCAGCAAAATAATTACAAGCCTGGTGTAATTTAAAATCCACCAAGGGCACACTTTCATATCAGCTCTAAGTAAATAGTATTCATAGTTCTTCATACCGAAGAAAAAAAAATATCAGGTGACCTCTCGAATTCGAAAGAATATTTGTGTAAATATTATTTTGTCTCCTGCGCCACGGTTACACTAAAGTGAACAGTAGCAAACACAGCTACTGTCCAAATTTCTAACGTAATAGTCAATGTAGGTAATAGGTATTTAGTTGCTATTCTAGGGTAGGACCAGCGTATAGTTACATACTTAACAGGGTGCATTATAATATGGGCGTAGCTAGTCATTTTTCGGAGGGCAGTGTCTTAGACTAAAATAATTAATCGACTTCTGTGGATCTCTACAGATTTGGAAATTATAACAGCTTTAATTTACTTTTTGTACCAGTAGTACTCCACGCAATTTTGGGCTGAGCACGGCCCACGCAGAACCCTCCCCCCTATATATAATAATATATACAGTTATACCTATGATTATAACTGTACCTATGTAGAGTATGTAATCGTACTAGAATGTTCTAGATGCTTTACTTTGTAACTGATGGCCTTTCATTAACTGTCATGTACAATATTTATATTAATTATTTATGTAAGTAAATAACTTATAGTATTACGTTCAGAAATCTATATAAACTCCAAAAAATAAATCATTTTTAACCGACTTCCAAAAGGAGGAGGTTATCAATTCGTGTGTTTGTATTTTTTTATGTATGTACACTGATTTCTCTGAAAATTGGGAGCGTATTTCCTTGATTCCTTCTTTATTTAGTAAACAAGGGTCGCAAAGTGGTCCCATTTCAATATATCTTGGTATAGGGTTCATCATTTTATAGAACAGACTGAATAGACCTGAATCATACGAAACGATTAGTTATTGGAACGAAGTTCCTTATCGCGCGTTGTGAAAGGGGGCTGGACGGAAAGTTGTCACGACACTTTTTTCTATTATCTTACTAATATGAACCTTAAATACAATGCGTAGAAGCTATAATTCTTGAAACGAGTATATTTTTATTTATTTTATTTATTAAAGTCATTAAAACCATTTCTTACTAATCTAATATGAACCTTAAATACATTGCGTAGAAGCTATTTCCCCAGCGTTGGCACGGCACGAGTACAAAAGAATTGAACGTAACATTCTTTTTTCAAATTTTGTTGATTTATTCTACTTTACTACTACTGACATTTATCAATAACAAGACTAAACGTGCTTTGCTCGCGTTTAAAAATCTACTTTATGTGGTAAGCGTAAGATCGAATTTGTGTTTGGTCAATCAAAATTTGTGATAAAAATGCTATGCAATAGCTTTACCGCGGTAGTCTCCGAGTGCCACACGTATTTATTTGTTTTTTTTCTCTAGAAACTTATGTATTGGAACGGAAATAGGAAAATATTTATATATTTATATAATTTATTTTACACACTCTGTTATATAAATAAAATTTTATTACAATTCCTTCACTAATTAATCGAAAGGAACTTCGTTCCATCCGGGTGTCCCTTGACACCTCTCAAGTTTTTTTTTCCTTATAGTGGGTTTTGAAGTCGGTGCTATTTTTTGTTAAAAAGTTTTTTTTATTTATGACCGGCACCGACTCCAAACATTTATTCATTGTTCATTAATATACTATATTGGTATTATTTAAATTTTATTATAACCCATAAGCAAAGTAAGTACAAGTTATTTTTTAAATTATAGTTATATATATAAATTTAGAGGATTTTTTTATATTCAATATGTAATTCAAATATTACGTATTTGATGTTAGCGTAAAGTGCTCTCAAACTCTGTTTCTAAACTAATAACTAGCCGTGATAACCTGTAATTGGATTTATATATCTATACTATAACTTATATTTTTTGTATACCATTGGTTGTCCTTGTAACAAATAAATAAATATTTAAATGACGAGACGAGCATGCCGCTCGCCTGATGGTAAGCGATACGACCGCCCATGCCATAAACAGTAGCAACGCCGCACAGAACTCTAAATTACAAAGTACTGCGTGGCACTCCACTGTGCTCGTCATCTTGAGACGTAAGATGTTAAGTCTCATAATGCCCATTAATTACGCTGGCTACAATAGATATCGGCTTACCAAACCGCTTTCCTTTGCCTAAATGTGTTTTTGTATAATTTAAAGACATTCGTTGGTAGCTGGCCGTTTGTAAACTGCAGCCAATCATTGTAAGGAAAGACGGTAGCAACACTGAGTCAAATTCAAGTCAAGTCTGGGAAATAGATGTGTGTATATAGGCGAACTTATTGCCATGCGCATTCTTTCTTACTCGGTACCTGTGACTGTCTCGGTGGCGTAGTCGTATTACGATACGACTGCAAAGCTGATAATGGGTTTTTCTATTATATAATGTGTATTTCTAGATAAAGTGATATTGGGTTTTTCTATTCAGTATCAGCCCGGAGTTTGGAACTTGTGCCCGATATGGCGATAGGCCATTTACTGGTGGTAGGTCTCTCATTATGTAAGAGGCCGTCTGGGTGGGTACCACCGCAATGTCTATTTCTACCGCCAAGCAACAGTGCATGCACTGTTGTGTTTCGGTTTGAAGGACATTGTAGCCAGTATAACTACTGGACATAATGAGACTTAACATCTTATGTCTCAGGATGATGAGCGCAGTGGAATGCCACACAGTACTTTGTAAGTCAAGGTGCTGGATGGTGTTGCTACTGTTTATGGGTGGTCGTATCGCTTACCATCAGGCGAACGGCATGCTCGTCTCGTCATTCTATGCTATAAAAAAAAAAGGCTCGCCCCTATCACATCATGGAGCGGAATACGCACGGCGAAAAGTGGGTGCACTAGTTGCGCCTCTACCTACCCCTTCAGGGATAAAAGGCGTGAGTGTGTGTGTGTGTCTGTATGTGTGTGCATTCTTTTTTAGTCAGTAATCTAATAAATTTATTATTACAATAGACGCTGGATTTTTGTAAACAGCAAATGAAACAAAGAGGAAATAAGATTCACATTTTAATTATAATAGGAATATAATCCTTGTACCAAATCTACAATAGGTAATTGCAAGTACACGTTATTAAAGTATGTACCAATAGAATTGAGAAGATTCTCTTACATCCGGTCTTTGAAAGGCAACCTTTCAGTAATCATCATGATCACAATCATAAATTAATTATTTGACAATCATCTCCCTTATACCATCCCCCAAAAGAACCACATCACAGCAGGCAGGAAATTAAACTTTGGCCTTGTGCCAATAAATATGCCATAACTCATGAAAACGAATCAAATTTCCGAAAATTTCCGAACGTTGATCGGTTGTTGAAATGTAAAATATGGCGGTAATGTGCCAAGAAAAACATAAAATTGTCTGGAACGCATTATTTTGCCGTAAATTGCAATGGTAAATGGATTCTTAAATTTTCCAGTTATCAATCTATCAATATGTAAATAATAACTAATAGTGGGATACTTAGAAGATCAACAGTGGGTTTCGGGGGTTCCCTACCATCATTAGTGTTTTGTCCGACACATCTTAAATACAATGATTCATCATTGATTGAAAACATAGAAGAAGTTATTTCTATTAACGCATGCTCACGCCTTTTATCCCCGAAGGGGTAGGCAGAGGCGCAACTAGTGCACCCACTTTTCGCCAAGCGTATTCCGTCCCATGATGTGATAGGGGGCGAGCCTATCGCCATACCGGGCACAAATTCCAGACTCCGGGCTGATACTGAATAGAAAAATCCAATATCACTTTGCCCGACCCGGGGATTGAACCCGAGACATCAGCCTTGCAGTCGTACCGTAATACAACTACGCCACCGAGGCAGTCTAGTCTATTTCTATTAATAAATTTATATTATATTAGGTGATGCCCGCGGCTACACCCGCGTGAAAAAGTTTTTCCGCGATAAAAATATTTTCCCGGGATAAAAAGTAGCCTATAGCACTCAGGAGTAATGTAGCTTCTTATTGGTGAAAGAATTTTCAAAATCGGTTCAGTAGTTTCAGAGATTAGCCTCTACAAACAATCAGACAAACTTTTCCTCTATAATATTAGTTTAGATATACATAGAGCTACTGAATTAGGTATTTTTATTATAGTTGCTATAGTCGAGTAAAAAAGCCTTTTGACGTACTTATATCAGGACGATCCACATCAATGCATCTTATTCCGGTAATTTGATAAGTCTGCAGAACTGTTTTTTGTACCAAGACGTAAAGTACTCAAAGTATAATTTTAATCGTCCTCATGACATGAGGAATTCAAGATTATAAGACGACCCTTGATCCATAAAGGGTTGAAGAGTTAAAAGTCAAGCATATTCCTTAAGAATTACAGTTTTCAGCAGTAGCCTGCATCGTTGTCATACTTAGTTGATATTCATAATGAATTACGGGTTCAGGTGGTCATCTTTATTTTCTTCAGTAAGCTACTTAGAATGCATCAAAATCTCTTTATAATGAAGTTTTACTTATAAGTAGACACAACAAGAACAAGGTCGGTGCCGTCAATCGATGTGTATATTCCATGCAAGACGATCTATTTATAAACTTTTCTCTGACTTACACATTGCTCGTGGAGCCATGTTCTCAAAGAATTTTAAAAGAGCGTAGGTTTAAAAAAATATTCTAACAAAAATCATCTTTATATTTTATTTTTAAGAAGTGATAATTATCTTGTATGCAAGAGTTTGTTTTTTTATTCCATTTAACGTCCCTCGTATGTGGCTAGTAGCTACCACTGAAATCCCTATTTCTGCCGCCAAGCAGCAATGTTCCAGCCTGCATGTCATTCAGCTAGTGTAATTAATATTATCTAATGTCTCAGGTTGACGAACGCGGTGAAGCCACATTGCTTTTAACATAAAGTTCTGAATCTGTTACTGTTTGTATTTATGACCCAAATCATTTGACGAGCGGGTTTCTCGTCTCATTAGTCAGTGGTATATAACTGGTCTACTTGATAGATTGCCATTCGTTCTGAATGAAGAATGAATTAGGCTACAGCTTTCTACCGCCAAGCAACAGTGCATGCACTGTTGTGTTTCGGTTTGAAGGACATTGTAGCCAGTATAACTACTGGACATAATGAGACTTAACATCTTATGTCTCAGGATGACGAGCGCAGTGGAATGCCACACAGTACTTTGTAAGACAAGTTGCTGGATGGTGTTGCTACTGTTTATGGGTGGTCGTATCGCTTACCATCAGGCGAACGGCATGCTCGTCTCGTCATTCTATGCTATAAAAAAAAAAAAAAAAGCTTATTTTATTGTACAAATTGGGAATAAGGTTATAAATGGGCAGCTTTCTTTAGATAGTGAATGACGGTTTCGAATTGCATGACGGATTAAATTTGGGAATTATTTATCCATCAACTGGTAATGTGAAGGATGCCAGAGAGACGACAAGTCGTAAAACCATCAAGTTTTAAGAATTCATTACGCAGACCTAAGTGCTGGTAAAGTTAATAGATATTTTCTCTGAATCCAAAGTTGAAAGCGGCTAATTGGAATGAAGTTCGGTCAGAGAACAACAAAGTCAGTATTATCAAAACATTTCAGACAAATTAGAAATTTGTGTCGTAAAATGAATACAAAAATAATTTATGATTTCTCTCTCATAATACGCTCTTCGTATTTATTTCAGGCAATTTAATCCGCATGAATCTGTCGGATAAAATAAATCAACCGTGTTTCGGAATTTTCTCGAGCTTAATAAGCAGTGTTAGCTATAATCGAATTTATTTTTTGGAGTTATCTGCTTTCGGATATCTTTTTGTCTGTGATTCGTTTTTATCCGATTATTGTATTGTCTAGATTATTGCCTGCGCAGTTGCGATTTCGATTAATGAAGAAATAATTTTCTGCGTACGTGAAGATTCATAAGATCTTTTTGATATGTTGTGAGTGCCAGCTTACTCTAACCTTCTAGGTTTAGTGGCAGCATATTCAGGGCTATAGAACAAAAAGTACTGCATTTGATTCTTTGACAACAGTATAAGTGAATGCTATTGTTTTGACTCAACGTCTTGCGCTTACCGGCGTATAGCACACACCTCCGACTATTTGTAGTTACATGTATTCTTATTCAATTATCGCTTGCTTTATCGGTTAAGCTTATCATCGTGAGGAAACCTACATACTTAAGAATTCTACGTAAGAATTTCGATGGTACCTAATACCTATGTCTATCAATCAATCTGCCTATCGCCGTCCACTGTTAAACGTAGGCTTTTCTAAGTGAGCGCCAACCATCCCAGTCTTGAGCAGCCCGCATCCATCCGCTACCCGCCGCCTTTTCCAAGTCGTTGGTCCATCTTGCAGCAGGGCATCCTACACTACGTCTACCTAATCGCGGTCTCCACTCCAGTACCCGTCTGCTTCACTGACTGTTCTTTTTGACAGGTACCTATGTGATGTCTGCCAACCCACACTAGTGCATCGTGGTGCACTAAGGCCTAAACTTTGTCAGCAGTATAGGAGGCCTGTTCTCAGCTGTGGGTTGTATAAACTTAACACAGGGTAATGTAATGCAATGCAATCAGCCCTGTATTATACACTGCCCACTGCTGATCACGGGCCTCTTCTACAACTGAGAGGGTTTAGGCCTTAGTCCACTATGATGGCCTAGTGTGGGTTGGCAGACTTCACATGACCTCGAGATTCTTATGGAGAATTCTCAGGTATGTAGGTTTCTTCACGATGTTTTCCTTTACCGTTAAAGCGAACAATAATAAACAATAGACACGTAATTTCAAAGTCAGAGGTGGTATGCCTTGGGTTTTGAACATTGTCTCGGCAGGACGTTCCATTCCCAATTAGGCTATCGTCCGCTTACTACACACAGGGAATTGTTATAGTATTATTATATAATATTTTTATACTACCACGGTAGAGTGTCAAGTCCAGACTATACTATACCACACACAAGGGACGCGATCATAAGTTATTATACAGGGTCATTTTGAAATTGCGTTAATAAATGATATCACATACTTATCTCGTCGAAAATATCGCTTTCCATTAAGTCATTTTAACCATAGATGTAAAATAAAAAAGTATAAGTTTCGAACAAAATAAATATCAATAAAGGTAAATTTAAGTTTACACGCCCTAATGCCACTACTATTGCTCTAAGATAATTCGTCGCAGCGGCAACATTATACTTTCATTCAGAAATACACTTTCGCACTCACCATATTCGTACTAAACTACGAAATGATCAAAAAATTTAAAAACTACAACCGGGATTTTTGGCAATAATATTCGTTATTCATGGATGATTTTTGGCAAGATGTTAGAAGAGGTAAAGACG
The DNA here is from genome assembly GCA_947568825.1 of Sphinx pinastri. Lineage (NCBI taxonomy): Eukaryota > Metazoa > Arthropoda > Insecta > Lepidoptera > Sphingidae > Sphinx > Sphinx pinastri. The sequence goes on from OX387617.1 coordinate 5,087,062, forward strand.
AATATGTGGTTTCATTTAGTAATGCAATGTAAAAATGACCCTGTATAAAGCATTAGATAAGTAAACTATGCCTTGTTTATGATATTATTATCGAAATGCAGTGAAATAAAGGAAAGCCGGCCGCAGGGTCATGACCTGCTTATGATAGCTTATCAGTCACATGACCGCGCGTTTCATTAGCTGGTATTCAACTCATGTGATGAGCAAACACATGCGCGAAATATTTTGTATATTTAATTACGTAAGAATAATTTACATAACATGAGAGAATTTTTACATAATATAAGGTTTTACATAATATAATATAGTACATTAATATGAGTCTATGCAATGACTAGTATTCAGTGAAGAAACAACTCTCAACTGGACTGGAATATTTTTAACCGACTTCAAAAAAAGCAGGAGGTTCTCAATTCGACTTGTATTTTTTTTATGTTTGTTACCTCAGAACTCCGTCATTTATAGCACGGTACACAGATATAATTACCGAGTTTATAGACCGATTTGGAATATTTTTTTCATTATTAAGAATAAACTTCCAGATAGGTCACATAGAATTTTTATCAAAATCGGTTGAGTAGTTTGTTTTTAAAACCAAATAACTCGAAAACGTATGTCGTCCAATTAATGTATTTATTTAGCTTAGCTAGCAATTTAAACTAGTCCTGGCATATAGGTAATGTTAAATAATTTTTTGGATTTTAGTGTATTTTTAGTTGTTTTTGAAGGTGGTTTAATTTTTAGTTAAAACGGTTTTTTGTGAAATTATTGATAATTACGAATACCAAAATATTTACATGTTTTTGATTATACAAGTTAACGTTCCACGGTGTAAGTATTTTTCCGAAAAAAAGTACCCTATACATGAATTTAGGACTTGCCTATCTTCTTATTGGCTCATTTACACTCTCAACTCGTACCTCGCCTCGCGTCTCGTATCGTGTTCGACTCGTAGCTCGCGTGATTAGAATTTTTGTTTATACTCTTGCGTTGGTTTCATTTGTTTCAGGCGAGCGCCGCGAGCCGCGAGTCGCGAGTCTAGACGCGAGGCGAGTCGCGAGCACATTGTTCACACTCTCCTCTCGTGATTCGCCTTGCGACTCGTCTCCCCGCTCGCGTGAATGTGTAAATGGGCCACTGCAAAACGAAACTTTCAAATCATATAAATAGGATAGTAGGATAAGTACATTTCCTTGCGGGAAATGAACACTTAGCCTCTAGTTTCATAGCCACTATGCCACATAATGAATATGTTTATGCATCATATTACGATAGCGCCATTATGGGAGCTAACGAAGTTGCAATTATGCAGCCTTTATAAGTTAACAAGTAAACAACTATATTACGTCAGTATAAGCTGCAACAACAAACAAGATTATTGTTTTCAATATCGAGGTAAAACGAAATTGATTAAAAACTGGCCCCGCAATAGATTGTATTGTTTGTCCTTACTGACACAATAGAAATCTATTAACTATAGTTTTTAATCACGCACAGGAAAATATACGCATAACATAGCATCACGCCTTTTTCAGGGGTAAACAGAGGTGTAGGCATAGCTATGCTAAGTCCTTTGTAAGTAGCAAGCCTTTTGCCATTTACTACACAATTATAGACTCCAGACTATAAATCAGCACAAAAACCGAAATCGGATGCGAGACATCAGCGCGGCATTTGTACCGCATACGCATTATATTATGGTGTGGTGTAGTGTGCTACCATACCATACCAACTCTGTATTATATACTGCCTACTGCTGAGCACGGGCCTCCTCTACAACTGCGAGGGTTTAGGCGTTAGTCCACCACGCTGGCCTATTGCGGGTTGGCAGACTTCACATACCTTTGAAATTCTTATAGAAAACTTCTCGGGTATGCAGGTTTCCTCACGATGTTTTCCTTCACCTCTAAAGTGAGCGATATTTCACAAAGAATACACACATAACTTTTTAGAAAAGTCAGGGGTGTGTGCTCTTGGGTTTTGAACCTGCGGACATTCGTCTCAGCAGTCCGTTTCACCTCCAACTGGGCTTTCGCCGCTTGTACTGTGCTATGGGTATGTATATTGTCTTGAGCATGGCGCTACCACTTTTTAAACAGTTACATAATATTACCTATAAATTATGCAATAAACTTGCCTAAACGAAAACATCAAATTTTTGCAATTTAGCCAGACATACCCTTCAAAGCACCCCTTGGTAACAACGCTCCCCAATTTTCAAATTAAAGCCCCTCTTGCGGCGACGCAAAAAGGAAGACCCACGTGGCCTAGTTGACGGTTTCAAATATCTGTGTAGGGGTGGCTCAATAGCACAATTTTTAATATTTATAGACTGTCCAACGAATGATTGGTGATCCCCACTGTTTGTTTAATATTCTAAAATGTATCCTTATCTCTACATATTATATAATCGTAGATTTACCGTGAACATAAAATATTTTTGGATAAAAATACCTGGAAGATGCGAGGAGTATGTAGGAGAACGTAAAACAACTTTTGACATTTTTATTAACTGTTTGCTAAAATTTTCGTTGGCATATCATACCAAAACCAATCATTGGATATATAATCGATAATTTAAAGATATTGAGCTTTATTTTGTATATGATATACGGTAAGTCGGGGAAGGTGGACACACGGGGGAGACGGGCCGCACATGTCGCGCGTGGTCAGTGTCACGTTGACAGGCTGATATAGATCTAAACTCACAGAGGCGACTTTGTGGTACAGCCAATCTTTAAAAATACACGTTTTTTATGGTAAGTCTATAACAACGGTGGGATTAGGGCCCCACTGCAGTGTGGTAGGGCTGACACAGTCATGTGATTGATTTGGATCAGTTTTTACCGCCTGCCTCTGGGGATCCCGTCTTGGATAAATCGTGTTGGAACCCACACAAAAATTGACGAATTCACGAAACCAAAGTAGCGACTTTAACTTGCCAATCGTTAACCAAAGATATATTAGATTTTTACTGCATTTACGTTAGAATATAAAAAGCTGAATAGGATTACGTAATTATCTATTTAAAACTGCAGAATACTGTTGATTTTCTTGCACGTGAGCAAAAAAGAAAACATGAATCTTAAAAAAATCCACACGATGTTCATGCAGTTTTGTTTGTTAGTACTGACTAATGTGTAATGAAAAACTCATTTCTTGTGTGTGATTTTGCGTTTGGTTATAGTAGGTCTCTCGTATGCGAGGGGCCATCTGGGTAGGTAACACCGCAATGTCTATTTCTATCGCCAAGCAGCTGTGTATGCATTGTTGTGTTCCGTCTGGAAGAACATTGTAGCCAGCGTAATTTTTCGGCATTATGAGACATCTATTACCTCAGGATGACGAGTGCAATGGAGTGCCACACAGTACATTGTCATTAAGAAATCTGTATGGTGTGAATTCTGTTTATGGGCGGTCGCATCGCTTACCATCAGGCGAGCGGCACACTCGTCTCGTCATTCAGTAGCAAAAAAAAAAATTCCGCCAAGCAGTACAATACTCTTCTTCTTCTTCTAGTGCCTCTTCAATGTTGAAGGTTGGCCGTCAGCTTCTTGTATTCCTCCTTGTCACTGGCCAGGCGGAATAGTTGTTCAACGGAGATGATATATAGAGGAGGAGTAAAATACTAGTATTTTTATTTAAAGAACGTTCTGCAGTATCAGGAATTCTAGAACAAAATTTTAAATATCACATGAAATCCTCAAAAGCTGTAGACCTCAAACAGACGGCCGCAGCCGGTGGTAGAGACAAATACAAATCTGTTCTCAAACGTGCTTTCTCCTTTTGTTGCCCAAATTGGAGTGCGATTGTAGGGACACATGAATTTCATAGTATTAAGGTTTTGCTGAATTTGCAATAGTTGCACGGAAGCGTGCGTCAATCGTTCCCTCTCACATGCTACACATACCCACGTAAATCGTTGAAAGTAGGTACGTACATACATTATAGTGTTAATCTATATTTATATTTTAATATTATAAAGCTGAAGAGTTTGTTTGTTTGTTTGGTTGAACGCGCTAATCTCAGGAATTGCTGAACCGATTTTGAAAATTATTTCACTAATAGGAGGCTACATTACTCCTGGGTGCTATAGGCTACTTTTTATCCCGGAAAAACTTTTTCAAGCGGGCGGATCCGCGAGCAGTGCTAGTTGATTATAATATTGTAACTTTTGTGACTAGTTATATTATACTTTTTAATTATTTATTAATTGGTAGGTCTCTCATATGTAAGAGTAAGTCTGGGTGGGTACCACCGCAATGTCTATTTCTACCGCCAAGCAGCAGTGTGCATGCACTGTTGTGTGTCGGTTGGAAGGACATTGTAGCCAGTGTAACTACTGGACATAATGAGTTAACTTCTTATGTCTCAGGATGACGAGCGCAGTGGAATTCCACACAGTACTTTGTAACTCAAGGTGCTGGATCGTGTTGCTACTGTTTATGGGCAGTCGTATCGCTTACTAGACTGCCTCGGTGGCGTAGTTGTATTACGGTACGACCGCAACGCTGAGGTCTCGGGTTCGATCCCCGGGTCGGGCAGTGATATTGGATTTTTCGATTCAGTATCAGCCCGGAGTCTGGAATTTGTGCCCGATATGGCGACAGGCTCGCCCCCTATCACATCATGGGACGGCATACGCACGGCGAAAAGTGGGCGCACTAGTTGCGCCTCTGCCTACCCCTTCGGGGATAACAGGCGTGAGTGTGTGTGTGTGTATCGCTTACCATCAGGAGAACGGCATGCTCGTCTCGTCATTCAATGCCAAAAAAATAATAACTAAGCACTTATTTTATTTGAAACCTCCAAGAGTCAAGTGGGGTATTATAAAAATATATAGAACCCTAACCCCTACAAGATAAAGTCAGGTGGAAGAGAATAACTACGATGACTTTGTTTTTATTTAAACTTTTTTTATCTTTGAAAGGCAATAACAAACTTAATAACGTGCCATACTTCAAAAGGCTCTTCCTGATAATGTTATCTATTTCAAACGCGTTGTGGTAGGATATTGTTTGCAAAGCTGATATTTTTAAGTCCGTAGGTGATAAACGATGGTCCTGAATGTTATGATCATTATTGCTGTTATTTCTCAAGCTTCTATCGTGCAAAATAATTAGGGTGCGTTCTTTGATTAATTATATACCTAGATAGACACTGAACGTTTCAAACGCGTCGAAAAAAATAGAGGCGAACTGCTCCCCACTAAATGAGTTCGAGTGAATTAATTTGTTGTTGTTTTTCATGGATATAATTATCTCCCCGTTTTAACAGAAACCATGTAATAACTGGTATCATTATGCGCGTACACAAGGATACGCAGAATGATGCAGCGATAGCGTTTGACACAGCTGTCACGCATACTAGCTTAAGAAAAATTGGCCTATTTGTTTTAGTTTCATTGCAGCGCGTCCCTCTATCTAGGTATGTAATTAATCAAAGGGTGCGTTGTTGAATGTAAGGCGTCGAGCAGATTTACACCCGTGTTGACAAACAATACTATGAGGACGCACAGTGCGCGCAAATGCAGTGTCGGCAATTTTATAGTTTCTTTGGCTTTGTTCAGCTTTGTTTATCTGACAACCATCTAATGTAAAGTTGTATCTCAATGTTAGCCCACAGCGCCTCTATGCCTACTCACTGCGAAAGTTGTCATGCCGTAAGCACTAAAAGAGACATGTCATAGTATTGCTCCGTACTTTGCTAAGTGACGTTTGTGAATACAGCCTAACTTGTTGATTCGATACAGCTGTTATTTTCATAGTAGATATTTTCGGGAACAAGTTGAGCGTCTGCGCAATATCTTAGTGGAAGGAAAGAGGAGTTTTGAAGATACTAATGGTCTGGATTTACTTCGTTTCGGTTTCCTAGAGAATTCTGTTACTCTATCCGAGATTGTAACTTAATACTATACAAAAATCACTACAACCTGTCTCAATTCGATACCTGTTTTCAGTGTTACGTTGGCCTTAAACATTCACTTTGATTATGTATAACACATACTCACGCCTTTTATCCCGAAGGGGTAGGCGGAGGCGCAACTAATGCACTTTTCTTCCTTCACAAAAAAAAACTCAACGCGTGGATGGAACCTAATCACTTTCCTCTCATTTCCGCAACCCACCCTTAAAAATAGCTGAATACATTAAAGAAACTTCTTCGTATATTAACAGCACATAGTTAGAAAAGTATATGCTCCACCTTAAGGTTCTAAATAAGTCGATTGCGCGTCGTCTGTCAGCAACATGCAACTTACAACTAGAGAAGACAATAACAGTTATCTGCTGTTGCATTTGTACATCGAAAAGATCACACCTGCTTGATAAAATATGAAAAATAGGCGTTTTGTTTTGAGAAAGTGTAACCAAATTGAGTTTTTGTTGAGTGCTATCTGCTCTTCAATTCCTTGTTATTTTACCACAGAGTCTAACTTTAATATTTAACTTTAGCATAAAAAATAAAGTTGCAACTCGGTCAAGAAGCTCTGGCTTAGTTGTAACCGCAAAGTGCACTTAGCGCTGAAGCGTCACTCGTCAGCCTTTTTTCAAATCTCAGCGGTTACGTACTACACATCGAAAGATTCGAACGAACATTACGTTCATCTATGACGTGATGTTGCTTTTGTTTTCGTAAAAAACGAGCAAAGTATACTCGAAAAACAAACATGACATTCCTAAACCATATTATAAATATTTCCTCGTAATTATTCTATTCTAAAATGTCTAAATATACCTTGTATCGGGTGCTTTGTTGATGATTTTTGTATTTGGTCATCTAATAACGGCTCCAACCGGGCAAACATCATTCCCGTGATTAAGGATTCACCGTGTACTTTTCCTTGTATAGATAAAAGGTAGCCTATGTCCCCATAGTTCAATCTCCGTACTAAATTTCATCAAAATTGGCTCAGTGTTGTCTTTGTGTATATTCCATTGCATGATATGAGAGGAGGCGAGCAAATCGGCAAATTGGGCAGAAATTCCAACCTGGGCTGGGAATCGCGACCTAGACCTTAGTACTGCACTCGTACTGTAATACAACCACGCTACCGAGACATTAGTATGGAAATATGTATTGATGAGTAGCATATTTTACTCAGTAGTCGTGAAACCTTAGCCATTCGACCGCGCCAAATGGAGACGGCCGCGTTCAGTCCTAACCGATCCATAGGACGATATCGCTCTAGCCATTCGCAGTAAGAACGAGTTCCTAAAACTCCTACACTCCACACGACCGCTGTTCCGTCCTCGCCGCCGAGGACATCGCCGCGTTCCCCGTCGCCCCCCCGAGCCTCCTAACAGTTCCGGCCCGCGGGCCGACGAAATAAATGGATAGGATTAGGTTAAACACCAACCTTCCCCACTAATCGTTGATGTCTCATCCTCTCTCAGTGACAGTGACCGTCCTGAGCCGAGGTTCGTAACCCGTTAGTGGGTTGCCCTCAGCATGGTTACTTATATCAAGGGTTGCGAGCGCCTAAAGCGTTCACTCGAAAGTCCGGTGTGGCCAGAAAAGCCGACTCGCGTAAGGCGACTGGCCGGTAGGGCCATTAAAAAAAAAGTGAAACCTTAGATCATCTAGAAAGGACGCGCCATGTGCTTACCGCAAATAACCAAAAGTTTCAGTGTCGATGCAACTCATAGATATGCAACTACTACATGAAAAGTGCAACACACATATTGTGTCGTCATATATGCACACACAAATACATGTCTGTTTTACGCACATTACAACAGTTTTATAAATGCGTGCATGAGCATTTGCTCTCATACTTTGGAGAAAAGGAAATACCATACAAACCGCGTCCTTTATATATTGTCTAAGCGTGAAACGGACGTCTAATATTACTTAAGTACAGTAAATATTATAAAACAAGTATAAAGTTCTGAGACTATAAATAAATATGATAATCTTATGCTAATTCCCACTGGTATTACTTAAATAAACTTATCAAATTAAATTCAACATAAATTTTATACCATCACGTGACCACACTTCTAGCAAACGTAAACTTTCAAGTCACATGAGCAGTTTCACAATTTGTTCTAATATATTCTATACAGCCAGTAGATTACAGCCGGGTTTGACGTTATCGCGTTATGCCTAATCTAGGTTATGTTACAATGGTAACCACTTTTCCGTGAATCAATATTTGTGTAGCTTATTACTTGGTAACACGTAACCGCGGTTTAGGTTCAAAACCCGGGAAGTAGTTCATTCCGGAATCCATTATCACCTGGAAGATATATGTCTAATTGTTTAAAAAATTTTAATTAAATCAATTTTATAAAAGGATTGATGTAGGAGTAAAATTGTCATTTGTATTTTAATTGTCAATTGTAGTGACTTGAAGATATTGAACGACAAGCTACATCTGATCTATTAGTCAGATGTGTTACCCGAAAGCGATCGCCTGTTATTAGACGTCTATTGGCTATATGGTCGCTGTGTAGTACATACCTGTATTTTTTTACTTAGTATGTATAATATACATATAAAAGCCTATAGTCAATTTTGATACCACTTATTTATTTATTTATAATACTTTTTTGTACATGTAAATTAAAAAATAAGGTATATGCACTTATAAATAAAGTACAATTAGCGGTCTTATCACTCGAGACAATTCGCTCACTTAATTTCATCTTCAATGATATAATTATTTAAATGATTTTAAAATTTTCTGCAACCCTTTTATTTTCAAAATCCTCTAACAATGCTGCCTTATCAAGTATTCCGTTGACCTTCATAAGTTGGCTGGCTAACTGCCAGATCGCGCTGAATCGCGTGCAAGCGTTGACTTTGACCCCGGCTCCTTATCGATATACCAAAGAACATTCGATATAACTCGCATAGGACACGTTGAATGTGACTGTCCTTTAACATACGTCGAGAATAAAAAATACGAGGACGATAATTAAAAAGGAGACCTGCAAGCCATAAACTTCTTGTGGGAAATGTACTATTATTATTCATCCCAGATTTTGATGATGATTTTGATTTATCTCATATCAATTGATTGAATATGGTCTGTTAACCTAAAGTTTTAATTAGTATGTACTAAAATTGCTCATTTAATCCCACAAAGTTTTTTGAAGGGCAAAGATTAAATACGTCTGTTTCGCCATGCCATTAGAATGTTAGCAAAGTGACGTTATGTTACAGTAATATTTAAAGTTTTATTTAATATGAAGAAAATTAGCTATAAATATACCTATTATTATATTTTATTGGAATTGTTGCTGAAATTAGTGTGATTGGTTTTCAAAACAATGTCTATAATATTTTTCATTATAAAAATAAAATAAAATAAATAAAAACAAAATAAAATAAATAAAAATAAAATAAAATAAATAAAATAGTTTTATTTTTTCGCATGCTTTAAAAAATCGTCCATATAATATCGGACTGCCTTAAAAAAATTATACGCGCGAATAACTGGCCAGTTCATTGTTATTAAATGTATGATAGTAAGATAATAAATATATCCAAAGAGGCTCTCTTTCTTCTAAAATTAAATTTTGTATAATTTGTTACCTATAATACAAGTAATTAGTAAACGTTTGTAGAAGAAGCACGGGCATTATCACGCACGGGTTGTTCACCAACTAAAACGACAGATAAACGCGATAAAAGGAACAAGGGCACTCATTATGGTAGAGAAGAGAGATTATTTATCAACCGTACCTTTATATTATGGTAAGTAATAAATAATATGACTGCCTCCGTGGCATATGACTATCGCGCTGATGTCTCGAATTCGAACCCCGTGTCGGGCAAAGTAATAAGTGTGGCTCGGAGACTGGAATTTGTGCCCGATATGGCAATAGGCTCGTCCCCATCACACCATGGGACGGAATACGCACGGCGAAAAGTGAGTGCAATAGTTGCGCCTCTGCCTACCCCTTAGGGGATAAAAGGCGTGAGTGTACGTGTGTGTATGGGTGTATACTTATAGCCGAGAATGTGGACTTGTAGTTATTAACGCCATTTTTATCATTTTATAGCCTATATCACCTATTTGAACAAATATAAAATAATGAATTAACATATATTTTAAAGTTTTAGATTTCAATTGATTAAACATGCAAATAGGCATAGTATATAATTAAGTGAACAAAGTAACAGAGAATAACCGATTCTCTTAAATATCATTTCATTTATTAGCACATTATGTTAAATATCATAACATAATGATAAAAATATATGGATTTAATGCAATCTGCCTTATTTTATACAGCAACATTAAAAATAAACATGAATAATTAAATGGAAATTAGCACCATTGACGTGGAACTCTTGTACAAATACAATATCCATACATAAAGAGTTCTTGATATATTTGTTGTCGTAGTGGCAACGTACTTCATAAAACGGCATTTCACGCAACGCTTACACAATTGTTGTAATCAGATGATTTTAAATATATGCAAGTACAATGTACATAAATAATTTCGTATGGAAACCATTTATTTTGAGTCTTTAAACGACTTCTGTATTATGTTTCAATTCTGTCCTTATTTATGCGGTTTTGAACTAGTTTGTAAACGAAATAATTTAAGCTACTGTCATATTAAAAATGAAAGTAATGAATATTGATTTTTATAATGAAAATATTATGATGCACGAGGTTATGTTCGTCGCTCAGTTCGCGTCAATGTTATTTTGCAAGGATCAAGTATCCACTGTGTACTTTTGGAGGATATTAAGAGTCTATATATATCTAGGACTCAGGACACAGTATCTATGTACTAACTTTCATCCAAATCCGTTAAGGGGTTTCTGGGTTTTTTCTCAAATTAAAGTTGCGTGCTCTGAAATCGAACCTGAGACATTGTTAGCAGTTCTTTTCTCTTTGTTACAGCAATTTCATTCTCTTATAATAAACTTAAGTAATAATATACTTGTTGATCACTCATACTTTTAAAAACTTGCCAGGTCATGCCGAGCAAGTAGTATTTACAATTGCCAATTTGTTAATAAATTAGTACAGTTATTTTCCCTTCTTAACTATCAAAGTTCTCGACTATATTTCTGTTCTATGGTTCTCTCAGCATGGCTTACGTTCTCATTATTTTCCTTCCAAGGCGGGTTTTCGCTGTTGATGTTTCAGATTGAAATGGAACATTTTATTTTTCTTCAAAGCTAGTGTCTGTTAGCTGCATGGGTACATGATATGTTTGTTTGTCATGTTAAAATTGAGCGAAGAATTTTGTACCTAAAATTATTAAGATTCAGTTTTAGAAATTCAGATTCAGAAAATAAATATTCTATCAATAATAACAGCATGTAAAAGATAATAAGTACGTGTTAAAACTGTTTTTTTTTTATATTACAGCTGCTTGTAAAATACTAAATAAATGGTGAAATTATAATTTTACATTGCCTCGGTGGCGTAGTTGTATTACGGTACAACTGCAATGCTGAGGTCTCGAGTTCGATGCCCGGGTCGGGCAAAGTGATATTGGGTTTTTTTCTAGTCAGTATCACCCTGAGTCTGGAATTTGCCCGATATGGAGATAGGCTCACCCCCTATCACATCATGGGATGGAATACACACGGCGAAAAGTGGGTGCACTAGTTTTGCCTCTGCCTACCCCTTCTGGTATAAAAGGTGTGTGTGTGTGTATAATATTACACCTGAAATATTGCAATACCTACAGACAGAGTAAGGTGTTTTATCAGTGCAAGACGTATTGAATATTATTCATGCATTCACTTCTTTTGACGTCTGTATTCACTCCCTAACGATATGCCGTTGAAAATACATACATAAGTAGATACACCGAGTCTTTCGGACTTAAAACATAATAGAATGCTTTATTGTATTGTGACAAAAACAAATGCCTTGTTATTGTACATCTTTACAGCGTGAAAGAACTTTACACAAGTTAACAATGGCGCCTGTTTCAACACGCTTGTCAACATTATGGAATTATAATTGATTAGCTTTGATAAAGTGATAAAGATTTCCGTGATAAAAAGTAGCCTATAGCACTCAGGAAAAGAATTTTCAAAATCGGTCCAGTAGTTCCTGAGATTAGCGCGTTCAAACAAACAAACTCATCAGCTTTATAATTTAGTATAGATAAGTATAGATGACTGCCTTATTGCTGAGAAATTAATATATGTATTATTGCTGTTTGGGATATGTTTCTGTGATTTCTAATTCGGGATATAATTTGCTCTTGGATTTAATTTAAAGACTAGCTTTTGCTCTCGGATCCGCCCGTGTGATAAAGGTTTCCGGGATAAAAGACCCGCTTTATATTTCCCGGGACAAAAATGAGCCTATGTCCTTTCTAGGGTCTCAAACTATCTCTATACCAAACTTCATCGTAATCCGTTCAGTAGTTTCGGAGATGTGCAGGAACAAATAAACAGAAGAACAGACAGACAGAAAATAATTATAATAATCGCTGATTGTATTTGTGAAGTTTTGAATGACAAGACAATGGTTATGTAAAAGAATCATTAACAAAGTTCGGATGTATTTACATCTGCTCTTCTGTCGGATTGTTCATTGCAAAAGTAGATAAAAAATGGGTCAAGTTTTTTTGTTCATCGCGCTAACGTTTTGTTCAGTGGAATAGGGATGTCCATTCCGTTTACAAATTGCAAAACTTTTACAAATACAAGGAATAAGTCGTTAACTTCACGTTAGCAAATTATGAGAATGAAAAATTAATTTACTGGAGTTAGGCCACATTAAACATAAATCTTTAGGGGAAGCCTATGTTCAGCAGCGGACATCATGTGGCCGGTGATGATGATGAAATAGAATCGGGTTTGGATGGAATGCATATTATAATCAACTGTTAAACAAAAAAACCAGGGTCCCTAGGGGACATAAGGTGTGCAATGCAATCAGTCCTGTATTATATACTGCCCACTACTGAGCACGGGCCTATTCTACTACTGAGAGGGTTTAGGCCTTAGTCCACCACGCTGGCCTAGTGCGGGTTGGCAGACTTCACATACCGTCGAAATTCTTATGGAGAATTCTCAGGTATGTAGGTTTCCTCACGATGTTTTCCTTCACCGCTAAAGCGAACGATCATTGATATACATGTCCGAATTATTCTCATATCAGTTACTTTAATTATTCCCACTCGTAGATTGTAGGGTCAGTAACATATACCTACTTAAGAATAACATAGAAAGATTTTGGCGTACGATCAGCCTGACGTCAACTCTCATTGACGTATACATTAATCCTTCGTACTACATATTTTATTCCTGGAACCAATTAATATTTCGGAACTTCAACAAGGCGGAGACGCCAGCAAAACTTACCATGGGTACAGCAGAAAATACTGTGGTAACTTTCAACTCATACATTCAAAAATTGAAACTTTGGTATCCACAGTTCGATATGAATTAAAGTTATCTACAAAGTGCTTTAGGAAGGTGGCTTTACTGGTGGTAGGTCTTTCGTATGTAAGACTTCGTCTGGGCAGGTACCACCGCAATGTCTATTTCTACCGCCAAGCAGCAGTGTGCATGTACTGTTTTGTTTTGGTTTGAAGAACATTGTAGCCAGTATAACTACTAGACATAATGAGACTTAACATCTTATGTCTCAGGATGACGAGCGCAGTGGAATGCCACACAGTACTTTTTAAGTCAAGGTACTGGATGGTATTGCTACTGTTTATGGGTGGTCGTATCGCTTACCATCAGGCGAACGGCACGCTCGTCTCGTCATTCTATGCAATAAAAAAAAGAAGAAGTTTCAGCACTTGAAGTGAGTGATGCATTCTCTGCTTTATATTGTTCAAAACCAATATTTGTAAGAGAAGGTGAAAATATCATCGATATTTTAACAGAATTGCAACAGAGTTGTCCCATTTGTATCTGTATTGTCTATTTCTGCCACATATCAGCTATGTAAACACTGTTATGTTCTGAACTCATTTTTGTTCCTAATCATCATCATCATCGGCCACATGTCCACCTTGCAAGTGGACGGCCGACCCTTCGCTTGCCAGTACGTGGTCTCCACTCGAGAACTTTTTTGTTGCTAATGATTATGGGCAATTGTATTTCGTGAGCAATTTACTTACACACATCACGCCTTTACCATCGAAGGGGTAGGCTGAAGTGCATCTAGGGCACCCACTTTTCGCCAAGTAGGTTCCCTAAAAATACTTACTCCGAAAAAGCTGCGAACACCGGCACTCGTAACACGTCTGATCCCAATGGAAAAACAGTCATATCTTACATCTGAGTTCTCTTTCAATTTACATTCAACATTCGCCCTTAATTCAATCATGATAGGAATCGATACTAGTAATTTGGCATTCCAAAACACATCACAAAGTGTTTAAATGCAATTTGCGTTGATCGCTTCTATATAATAGTATAATATTGTGCAATATGGATAGTTTCAACTGTATTGACATTTGTTTGATTCAGCTATGTGTGCTACAGAGTTAAATTGATTCTGTTTTCAATCAAAACCGAGGTCGGAGCTATGTATGTTTTATTATCAATCATTATTTGCTAAATGAAATGGACTTGCATGTAGAGTTGGCTTCTATTATGTGTTTTGTTACAAACTAGATATTGTTTGAAGGTTTGCCCGTATAAACATCCTTTGGAAAAGTCTCATTGCGCTATTTCTGTAACAAACATAGCCTAAATAAATACATTCCAGAAATATGTCTGTTTGTGGGCCAAAAGTCATCGAAAACCATGTAGCAATTCCTGCGATCTATTTCTAACAAACATCCAAATATCTTCACAAATATTAACATGTATTAATCATTACCTAGTCGTACGAAAGTCGCCGACATAGTGCAACGAAATAGCCAGCTAAAGTGGCAGTTGGCAGTACATAGCTCGTAGAACGGACAACAGATGAGGTAGAAAAGTTCTCGAGTGAAGACTGGAGACCACGTACCGGCAAGCGCAGCGTTGGACGTTCTCCTACAAGGTGGACAGTCGACCACGCAAAAGTCGAAGGAGCCGCTTCTAACAGATTGGTCTGAAAATGTTTGGGGGAGGCCTTTGTTCAGCAGTGGACTTCCAAAGGCTGAAGAAGATTACGTAGTCGTAAGTAATGATTCATATCATGTTTCCAGACATGTTCACCATCACTTCTTGCATTAAGAATGTTGCCAGTTATCGTAGCTAGAGAAATCTCATTTCTAATAGTAAATAAAAAAAAACTCAATCAACTACACAGCAGAAATATTTTAAATAAATAAAAAAAACAATTGGAAACATAGCACTAAAACTTGTAATGTATGTTTAAAGGAATTAGTTGGTAATCCGAGGCCAAACGCTAGGGCTTCGTTGATATAGGTCATTTACTGTTTCGGCGGTATTTGAATTGATTGTGGTTTTTATTCCTTGAAGAAGTCACTCATTTGATGGTAAGTGTCGGTAATGTTTATAAATATTAGCAATACATTATGAACGGACTGCGTTTGTTCTAAAACATAATATCGAGCCTTTTTAGGAGAACATAGTAACCGACATTTTGCACTATAATGCCTAAACAGTTTTTTTCTTTATTTATTTTAAAATATTTATGGTATGTTTCCAGATTTTTTACAAAATAGTTATTTCTGTAATGGAATAGGTACTGCAAATATGCCATAAATATTGTAGAATTAATAAGGAAAATAGTAGCTCTAGTAATAGTAGCTTACTGGTGGTAGGACTCTCATATGTAAGAGTTCGTCTGCGTGGGTACCACCGCAATGTCTATTTCTACCGCCAAGCAGCAATGTGCATGCACTGTTGTGTTTCGGTTTGAAGAACATTGTAGCCAGTGTAACTACCGGACTTAATGAGACTTAACACCTTATGTCTCAGGATGACGAGCGCAGTGGGATGTCACACAGTGCTTTGTAACTCAAGGTGCTGGATGGTGTTGCTACTGTTTATGGGTGGTCGTATCGCTTACTATCAGGCGAACGGCGTGCTCGCCTCGTCATTCAATGCGATAAAAAAAAGTAAAAAGTGCAAAAAGACCGTTTGGATGTTCTTTCTGAAATGGTTGAAAAGGCGCATAGCGGCAAATATTTGACACTTTAGATTTAGCTAGATATCTATTTTCAATGATTTTTAAATTCTAGAGTCTGCTTAGTTTTAATAAACTGTACTACACTCGCATACATATAATTATAGTAAAGTACTATTTATATATAATAATATAGATTATGTAGTTTATTTTTATCCTAAATAAATCTTTGTGAATGGTATAAAGATGGTTTGAAAATTAAAGATGGACTTAAAGATAATGGTGATAAACTTCATAAAAAAGAAACAAAATCGAACAAAAGAACATATTAGCATAATAGCATCATTGAGAAATAAAAGAAAAATGTTTACGAGTTCAATAAGAAAAGTTGGGAGTCTCAACGCAAGGGTTTGAAGACCGAATGATTCACTTGTTGATTGTTGGATAATATTACTACTTATACCAGTTGGTCTTTTTTGGCCAGACGCCAAGTAAAAGATAAAGCAAGTGGTGAAAACGGTTTATCTAAACTTTATTTCGGATCAATTACATGAACTTATGGATATATGCCAGTAGTTTTTTGTGGAATTTGTATCTTTATTAAGTGAGATAATAAGGGAAAATAATTTTATGTTTCAAGTGGATCATTTACTCGTTTACTGTGATTTATTCGTACGTGCTATTCTTATATAAAATAAAAGCGGTTAAAGACTAAGGCCGGATTGTTTCATCCGTGGTCAGGTAAAGAGGTACTGCTTCGGTGGCGTAGTTGTATTACGGTACGACTGCAATGCTGAGGTCTCGGGTTCGATCCCCGGGTCGGGAAAAGTGATATTGGGTTTTTATATTCAGCATCAGCCGGGAGTCTGGAATTTGTGACCAATATGGCGATAGGCTCGCCCGCTATCACATCATGGGACGGAATAGGCACGGCGAAAAGTGCGTGCATTGGTTGCGCCTCTGCCTACCCCTTCGGGGATAAAAGGCGTGAGTGTGTGTGTAGTCAGGTAAAGTTAAGAGTATTATCATACTGGCGAATTGGAAGTGAATTCACAGCGAGACGAAGGTGCTGCGCGCTTATCTGGCGGGCTACGTAGTGTCAATTTAAGTACTATACCGTGATGCCATCTTGGTGGCAAAATAATCTGTTGGCTCTTATTGATAATTATTGATATCAAACAGAAATCGGCGTTCAAGATCTATCATGTACACTATAATTTGCCTATCTATATATTATAATAAAGCAGTAGATCCCGGTGTGTCTGTACATTGAAAGATATGTGATAAAATAGAAATTGGCTGACTAAAGAAGAGTAATGGAAAACAAATCAGTGTTTTTTTTCTGTCTGTCTGTCTTTCTGTTTGTTTCTTATTGTACGTCTCCGAAACTACTGAACGGATTTCGATGAAATTTGGTATAGAGATGGTTTGAGACCCTAGAAAGGACATAGTTATTAAGTTTTCTATGCAAATTTAGTACTTTTTAAGTTACATTTGACACATAAAGCTCATCGACGTTCCTGTTCTTATTTGAATCGCATTGTAAAGGGCAAATTATTCCATAAATTCAAGTCTTGAAAGATACATATATACCTATTCATACAAATTAATATAGAAACAAACCCCTAGCTAGCATTTTTTTTTTATAACAAGATTTCTGAAACAGACATTGGAACTTGGTGGATAAATTGAAATTAAAGAAAGTTATGAAAAATGTGGCTCGTTTATTTTATTAGTGTTGAAATAGTCTTTCCGATGGTGTGTTAGAAATTAATCAGATCAGTTTAATTTTTTAATAATCACGATGAAAAGTTGACTGAAATAGTTGAAATTTTGTATACGGCCTCTTAATTTTAATATGTCTGTGTGAACACAATCTGCGCCACTAATGAAGGCGTGATTCATGTAAAATTCTCTAAATTATCGATGTATACAGATTGATTACATACTAACTATTAATAGCTTGATATAGTTTTATGTACAATAACTTCTACCCTAAAGCGGCGATAGCCTCGTTGGGAGTGGAATGGACTGCCGAGACGAATGTGCGCAGATTCAAAACCCAAGGGCACGCACCTCTGACTTTTCTAAAATGTTATGTGTGTATTCTTTGTGAATTAACGCTCGCTTTAACGGTGAAGGAAAACATCGTGAGGAAACCTGCATACCCGAGAAGTTCTCTATAGGAATTTCGAGGGTATGTGAAGTCTGCCAACCCGCACTAGGCCAGGGTGGTGGACTAAGGCCTAAACCCTCTGAGCTGTAGAGGAGGCCCGTGCTCAGCAGTGGGCAGTATATAATACAGGGCTATGGTAACTTCTACTCTTAGATGGTATATGTATAAAGGTCGCGGCATGTATAATCTTTCCTTCTGTCAAATTTATAAGATCAAATGATGATGCACACGTTTATAGACTCTTATTAGTGTGCGTAAACTGGGCAGGCGTTGAAGAATTATTAATGTGTGCGTTCATATCGACAATACGGGTTGACTGTGCGTGTTGTACTTTCAATGTAGTAGTGACACTGATGGTCTAAGCTTCTACCCCCTTAAAATTTATCTTAATCAATGTTTGACAGTGCTTAGTCAAATTGTTTGACTTGTGAGTGGCGATCATTGATTATTATTATCATTGATTAGGTAAATCATATACTTCAATGCTTATTGATATAACTCTAAATTATGTGATGACTGATTAAACTCACGTAAATCTATTAAATATCTTGTAGTGGCAAAACCTTGGCCACGGCATCCTGCACTGACCAAACTGGATTAGTGCACATTGCTGCTTGGCAGCAGGAACAGAGAAGGCAGTACCCAGACGAGGCCGAATACCTTTAATTCCTTCGAAATAGCCTTAATTCTGACAATTTATGTTATAAACGAATTCTTTGTAAAGAAAATTAACTAATCTAGCCAACTTCCAAAGGTATCTAAAGTGCCAGAGCAAAAAAGAGTACCCGAGACTAATAAGAATTTAATAACCTTACAATGCGGCCTTTGTTGGACTTAATGCTTTTAAAGTAAATTGAATACAGTATCGTTACAGTCTTCTATAGAGTTCAAAATTCCTTGTCTTATTGATTTTTGCAGACTATAGAAATTATTATGACCGTCCTAGTCCATCGTCGATCTAGTGAAATACAATACTTATTTGATGTTGCTTGCCGCCAGAATATTCAATGCGGTAGTGCTTACTAGGTAGTAGTTTTTTTTATTTATTTTTTTTATTTTTACTTTCTCTTTCCTGCCAGCCCGAGCTTGGCTTCTTTATTTATTTGTCATTGATTTTACTCCCTATAAAAATGTCTGTAGTTATATAACTGACTTTTTGTTATAATAATTATTATTAATTTAATGTATCTTGACTTATCATAAGTGCAACTATGTTCGCCTACGTGATGAATAAACTATTTTATTTATTTACTTTATTTTACTAAATCAAACGAACTTCTGCATACATGAGACACCTGTCACCTAGTCTATGCGTACAAACATTCATAGCATCACGCCCTTCTCCCTTTTCAGGGGTAGGTGGAGGTGTATCACACCCACATTTCGCCAGCTATGTTAGTTCCCATAATAGGGGGCTATTGCCGAGGGTGGGGTGGTGATACTAAGTAGAAAAACCCAATATGACTTTGCCCGACCTGGGAATCGAACACGCCACCTCAGCACTAGAGCCGTACCGTAATACAACTACGCCACCGAGGTAGTCTATGCGTAGGCTGATAGAAAATGATGGGTCGGTCAAATGAGCTCCGAAATTTGTAGGGCCAATGTCGTATCGGACGCCTGTGAAGTATTGAATATCGTGACCGATTATTTACGACTGAGCTTTGAATAACACAGACACTGATCAAACTATTAGCTAACATAAACTCTGCCAATAAATATTATGTATTAATTATCCGTTAAAGAATGAAAGTCACCGACATAGATCAGCAGATTAGCAGGCTAAAGCGGCGGTGGGCAGGGCCAATAGCTCACAAAGATAGCTCGGCATCTGAGACACAGGATACCCTAGTTCAGATGCCAAGGTTCCACGAATTGGTAAATTTCGGAATTATTACAATAAACATTTTTTTATACATAAAAAAAGATAGCTGTTGGGGCAGAAAAGTTTTCGAAAGGAGACCACGTACCGACTAGCGCAGTTGTAGGTATTTCTTGCGGTGCGTGAGATTTCCAGGGGCTCAAACAACCTCATTCCTAATCCTTCTCCCTCTTTTTAATCGACTTCAAAAAAGGAGGAGGTTCTCAATTCGACTGTATTTTTTTTATGTCTACTTTCTATGATTTTTCAGTGGAAATTTCTTTAAAACCCACTTGCTGGTTTGCTAGGTACACTTTAAAGGCTATAAAGAGGCACATGCGTAAGTACAGCATTTAGTTGGAAATCAGTCATCGTAATTAAAGATTTAATAACCGAGCGAGCGTTGCGGCAGTAATATCATTATTTTACGACCCGCCTGGTGTGAGTGCATTTGCATAATCTACTTCAATGTGTATTTATATGCTATATTGTTGCCTGCGCCATTGTTCACATTACACGGCAAATTATGCTATTAAACGAAATACACCTTTTTAACCGACTTCTAAAAAAAGGAGGATCTCAACTCGACGTGTTTTTTTTTTCTCGCCTCAGAACTACGTCATTTATTGACCGATCTGGAAACTTCCTTTTTTTATTACAAGGAATATACTTCCAGATTGGTCACATAGAATTGTTATCAAAATCGTTTGAGTAGTTTGGTTTTAAAACTGAAATAACTTGAAAAAGTATGTTGTCCAAGTATACGAAATTGCGAATTTTGCTTTTTGGTGACTTTTTCTTTGGTGTTTTCGCGTTGAATTTTGTTCGGTCTATTTCTTGCATACATATAAAACCAGCATCACGCCTTTTTACGTTGTCAAGGGTAGGCATAGGCGTAATTTTATTTTTGTAACCTCAGTACTCCGTTATTTATTAACCGATTTAGAAAATTCTTTTTTCATTACAAAGAATATACTTCCAGTCTAGTCACATAGAATTTTTATCAAAATCGGTTGAGCGGTTTGTTTTTAAACCAAAATAAATTGCAAAGAATGTTGTCCAAGTATACTAAATCACGAATTTTGCTTTCCTGAGACTTTTTCAGTGGTGCTTTTGCGATGGGTTTTGTTCAGTCTATTTCTTACATAATACATAGGTATATACATATGTCGGAAACTGGGCACACGACGGCCGATAATGGGTTGTGAATATTTCGCAATAGTCATAATTTAAATGCTGTCTCTTCTACTCACGACTGTTTGATTAGGGGAGACCGGGGATGGTTAACGATAGGGGTAGGTTGAATAACAGTCTAAAACTCAAGTTATTTGAAAGTGTTGCGTCGTCCTGATATACACAAAAAACCGTTATCTGTTTCCAAATCTTCACCGCAAACGCGGCATCGCGGGCGCACGTAATCCGGGAGATAAAGCGATTTATCGAAAACTGATACCTATGAGCAATTATTTACCTCTTAATATTATTTGTATTGAAGCCTTTATACTCTATGTTATTTACTTTCAAGCAATTTAAAGTATGAGTTTGGTTATTGATAATTTTCTTAGTGTATTTTTTGAATATATTGCCACAGTTTTGAGGTAGCCACATGTGGTTGAAAATTAAAAAAGTTGTTTGAGGCTGGTAGACAAACTTTATATTGAGGCTCGTTGACTATACAGAAAATGTACTACGTTATAATCTAGGTAAATATTCTTCACATGGAATAGAGTGAGATTTTTTGTAAATTTTATCAAACGTTTGTTATTTCAAACCCACGTGGATTTACTAAAGAATAATTAATCGAAGCAGTAAACCCTCTGCTGGTGGTAGAATTCTTGCTTCCGCCCCAATAACGAATATCGTATAAAAAGTGACAAATTATATGTTTATTATGTAAATGTTAATGATATTTTGTCTCAATAAGGCACATTGATAATAGTAAATAAGTACTTGTGGTGTTTTCTTTTATTTTATTGCCGTATTTTATACCAATTACTTCGTAAGTCAATTTACCCCTAGTGAATAGTCCACCAATTCCAGGCACGAGGTAGGGTCACTTGATTTTCTCGTTCCAGTAAATGGCTTTTGTATACTATGTTATAAACTATCGCGAGATTTCCCATATATCTTTCGAAAGCTTATTAGTGCACCTATCGAACCTATAGGTTTTTTTTTGAATTTATAAACTAAAACAAAAAAATATAGGCGTCCAAGCTGTAATTTGGTCAACTATCCCCGGTATCCCCTACTCGTTCATTATATGGTCGCATGTTTAGAGGACAATCCCTTTGTCAGGATGCATTAGAAAAACCACTTGACACTTGCTACGTTGAGAGCTAACCCAAGACTAACATAGTGACGACCTTAACTAACTCTGAACTAACATATACGCTTAGATTATAGTTATTTTAACACCCAACCGAACTCAATGGCGACTAAACTAAGGGCGGTATTAATAATTCAATCTCAAGTTTGAGTTACATCTCAAGTATTAATAGTTCAATACATTATGTCTACTTGAGATTGATTTATTAATACCACTCTAAGACTGCCCCCTTTAAATGGCGAGGCGCCCTATTTATACTCTCAACTGTCACTCCCACCAGTAGTTTGACATCTCGACTGGTGTATTCAAGATTTTTTTTTCAAATTACCCGACGGTCTGACACGACCATTTTGACAATGTGATCGTCCTCGATCACGTTTTTGTTACAAAATAGACAGCAACCCCAAAATGCCCTTCCGCCATCATTGCCATGTATTGTTTACACCATTCCATAGTTAACTAATAAAAAAGCAATAAATAAAAACGACTTCAAAACCACTACAAACGAAAAATAATTAAATTTTACATACGTATATTTGGAGTAGCTGCCTGATTTAAATTGCCAACTAAGCTAAGCAAATACACGAACAAATATACGAAAACAATGTTCAATTTAAATTAGGCATCGATTTTAAATATACTTATATAAAGTTAAATTATTTTTTGGTTTGTAGTGGTTTTTTATATTCTTATTTCACTTATATATGTACTTACATGTCTTACATACGAAAGTTACCGCATATACCCAATTCCCAAGTAATACTAAAAAGGCCTAAGAATTTCAATATTCGTACACTCCGCATCCGGTAAATGTCAATGACGAGCAAGTTCTAACCTCGAAAACGTTCGATTTGTCACTTACGACAGATGGGATCCGTAAG
The DNA here is from genome assembly GCA_947568825.1 of Sphinx pinastri. Taxonomy (NCBI): domain Eukaryota; kingdom Metazoa; phylum Arthropoda; class Insecta; order Lepidoptera; family Sphingidae; genus Sphinx; species Sphinx pinastri. The sequence goes on from OX387617.1 coordinate 5,110,282, forward strand.
TCCCGTGGGAGAGATATGTTATTTTGGGTTTCATCGTACGAAAGACGAAGTTATCTTGTTGCCGTCATTAGTATTTTAATATGAACACGATGGGATGAGTCTATAGTTTATTTTCTTTTTTCTCTATCTTTAATTTTCTTCATCTATCTTGTTTTGTTAGTGACCGATTTTATTCGGTAACCATCAAAACCGTTTTTTATCCATGTTCGCGTCATACATATTCCAAATTTACCGATTAGTTGTCAATGTATTAAAAACTACTGTTTAGCTGACTTAATACAACTGTTTTTTTTTACTACCAACTGCGTTCACCGTTAAAGCACTGTGTATAAGTTACAGCATAAGCGTAAAAGTTAATAAAACAGCTCGTAAAAAGCCTGATATATCCAGGAAGTGGCATGTCTTCCAACCAAGGCCGTACTAACTCCAAGGCACATAATTTTGACATAAAAATGCCTTATGATTATTTTGACGTAACAATCTGTACCAAATACGAACGGTCGCGGGTCCTTGAATCCATATTTGAAGGTCACAAGCCTTTGAAACTAGCGATAAACCTATTGATTCATATTATAACATAGGTACACTATATTCCCTAAGTACTTAAGATCATTACCATCATCATCATCAGCCACATGACATCCACTGCTGACCATAGGCCTCCCTAAAGATTTCCAGACGGACCCGTCAAAAGCGGCCTGCATCCAGCGTGTTCCTGCGACCTTTATCAAGTCGTCCACCTTGAACTGATTTTGAAAAGAGCAACACTAGAGTTTCTTGCCCGTTCTTCTCTGGTAAGAACTGCTTTCCGAACTGGTGGTAGAGTTAATATTGGCGGAATCTTAATAATGTATATCATTTTATGGGTTCAAACAAAAATATTTCATTTCATTAATGCGTTTCGCCGAGAATGCATCAGCTCTGACGTGATAAAGGACCTACGTATTGGGCGTTAATTTTAATATCGGGTAAATCACGTGTTTCTCGCAAGGAAATTGAAAATGCTTACATAAATATGCTTACATGCATGGGACCAACTATATATAATAAACTTAGTCCGGACATCTATCTATACTAATATATAAAGCTGAAGAGTTTGTTTGTTTGTTTGTTTGAACGCACCAATCACAGGAACTACTGGACAGATTTTGAAAATTCTTTTCTTAATAGGAAGCTACATTACTCCTGAGTGCTATAAGCTACTTTTTATCCCGGAAAAAATTTTCACGCGGGCGGAGCCGCGCGCAAATGCTGGTTAGAGATATAGATAATGTAATTTTATTCAAAAAGAAACTAAAAAAAATCCTCATCCATAAATGCTTTTATGCTCTATTGATGAATTCTTGGAGTCATTAATTATAAATATTAGAACTAGGTTTAGAATATGGTTTAGTAATCTTTTATTTAATTTAAAACCCTAAATTTGTATACTTGTCTATTAAGTATGATGTAGCGGACTAAATTTAACTATATATAACCATCTATTGTAAATATGTACCTGCATTTAAAAATAAATGATTTGATTTAAAATTAAGTTTGTCAGATGTTGGAGTAGAGTGCGTGGACCAATTTTCGTCCATAGGTTTTTTGAAGATTAAAAAATTTCACTTATGTACATTTTCTGATTTTTTTGTTGTGTGTTGCCAGGAGTATTCATTACATCAAAAATTTAGCTGTATCACAATAATAGTTTATTTGTAGTATATGCGAAAAATCAAACATATTGTTTTCGTATAACCAACATGGATTCTATATCTATATCAATTTAATTGACCTTCAATCTGACTTCAATATGAACACACACACACACGCACTCACGCACGATATCCCCGAAGGGGTAGGCAGAGATACAACTAGTGCACCCACTTTTCGTCGTCCGTATTCCGTCCCATGATGTGATAGCGGGCGAGCCTATCGCCATATCAGGCACAAATTCCAGACTCCGGGCTGATACTGAGTAGAAAAACCCAGTATCATTTTGCCTGACCCGGGGATCGAACCCGAGACTTCAGCATTGCAGTCATTAATACAACTACGCCACCGAGGCATTGTTCAATATGAACAATATGAGAATAATGACTCCAACTTTAGACGTAAGAGTCATACCGTAATACAACTACGCCACCGCGGCATTGTTCAATATGAGAATAGTGACTCCAACTTTAAACGTAAGGGTTAACGTATAAATGGGTTGGAAGAGCCAATTTAGCCAGGTAACCGAAAATTAACGAGGGTTGACAACAGTTTATTAAATAACTATCGCTCGCCGTGGCCGCTCAGCTCGATACTGTTTATTACCCGCGTTTGATACTCAGGTAGTTAGATTTTTTTCCTGATAAAGAAAATATATTGTATACAGTCCTTTTGACGTTACTAAATGAGACCACATACTTGTCTTTACGCCAGGACTCACTCGGCAAGGACCGCACACCAACATCTTACTAATATTATAAACGCAAAAGTTTGTTAGTGTGGGTGTATGGATGTATGGATGTTTGTTACTCTTTCACGCAAAAACTTCTGAACGGATTTCGATGAAATTTAGCACACGGGTGGATCATGTCCTGGATTAACACTTAGGCTATTTTTTATCCCGGGAAAATATAAATCGGGTCTTTTATCCCGGAAAAACTTTGTAACGCATGCGGAGCCGCGGGCAAAACCTAGTACATCATAAAATAAGATGAAAACTAAATATTAAAATTTATCCGTAGATTAGCGTCTTCCCATCATCCATTTCAAAACGTGTAGCACAAAGAACATGCTTCGTTCAATAAATCGAAAAGAAAATCATTTGGGACGTTTTCACTTCGGCCATTTGTTTTTTCTGCGTCCGTAAATGTTTACCGATCCTATAAAGTTCCTTTTGAAAGGTTTTCGGTGTTATTTAATTTCACGCTACGGCTTTGTTCACAATGGCCGAATCTGTGCTAAATATTACTCCAAGCGATAACGGATAGGCATTGAGAATTGTTTTGATGGCGCTTTGTTACGCGGACTTATTGTTATGGGTGTTTTTGATTTGTTTGAATTAATCAAACGTTTTAAATGTCTATTGCACCAGCAGTGCCAGCACTGTTTTGTATAAAGGATAAAGTAGCCAGTTTTTTTTTTTTTTTATGGACGTTACGGTCAGTAGCCTGACGCGAGTCGGCTTTTCTGACCACACCGGACTTTCGGGCAAACGCTTTAGGCGCTCCAACCCTTTACATTTAAACGACCACGCTGAGGGCACCCCCTAAGTGGGGTACGAGCCTCGGCTCAGGGCAGTCGTTGGAAGATGATTGAGACATCAGCGATTAGGGGATTTTAGCGGTGTAATACACCAATCTATCCATTGTGTAATTACTGGGTGTTATGAGATTTAACATCTAGTGTCTCAGGGCGACGCGCGCAGTGTATTGGCTTATGGCATACAGTGATTTGTAAATTGTAATACAGAGTTTGGATGATGTTACGATTATCTTCAAACGGCTTACCCGTCCCATTGAGTTATATAAAAAAAATATATCTTTTGATTTAGCCTGTTGAACATTTTCCTGGTTGTCGCCATATAATTGCCCTCATTGCTTTTAATATTAATTTCTTCAGCAATATGTGCCTGTTTTAATATAATGTGATTAAATATTCATTCAAAACAAAATATATAATAATTAAAAGGCGAATATAAAATTCTTATTGTCAATAGGATGGAACCTTGTCATAGTAAATCAAAAACGACGATTCCTGAGCGAAATAGCGTTCGTAAATTTCTGAATTTAAATTCATAAATTAAGCTTTCTTGTTCTTTTTTATTATCATTGTTTTGTAAAACCAAATAATTGTGGTGATTTTAGTAGATGTTCTCCTAATACAGGAGATATTGCATGTGTACAAAATACGCCTATTTGTATTAATTATAGTTATATAAAAATCCTCAAAATCTTTTCGTATTTTTTTCATTAGTATCTCGCGCCACAGCGTGAGTTTGCCGACGCTACCGTGCGGTGTCAGTTCCAAAAGGTCGCATCCCATTCTGATCGCGCGCGAGTTACATATACAGGGTGACTGGTAATGTGACTTATTCCCGTTAAGAGTATATAGATTGGGTAAAAAGCAGTCGATTTTGTCCCATGAAGTCCTATTTGGAACTGAATAGTTTCTTTGATAAAGCACTTATAAGACTAAATAAAATTCAATAATAAAATAAGTACTAAACGAAATCGGAGTTGTTTGTTTTTTTCTAGTAAATAACATTCTAGGCTTCTATAATAAACAACTTTCCATAATAAACTAACCGGAATACGTCACATTAACAGTCACCTGTATACGCATGAAATTACGTAGACCGCTTATTGCTGCCATGCTTACTGCGAGCGAAGTAATGAAAACAGAAGCTTGACATTCGCATAATATGACATGATATGACAGATGTTTCATTTAGAGCAAAACATGACGGGCCAAAATTATGCAGGTGGCTTTTTGACAGCGGTTTTGAGTGTGCGCAGCAGATTTAGAAATTTACATTCGGCAAGAAACATATTTTGACGCAAGAAAATTACAATAATTAGCTGCTTCCTCGGTGGCGTTGTTGTATTGGATGCGCAGCACAACTATCGGGCTGAGGTATCGAGTTCTAATCCCGGGTTGGGTAAAATGATATTGAGTTTTTCTGCTCATTACTCAGTAGCCCGGGGTCTGGAAATGTGGCCGGTAAATGACAAGTGGCCCCCACCCTGTTACATGGGATCTAAATTAGCTAGCGAAATAATGGTCTGTTACACGTCTGCTCTTGAAAAGGGAAAAGGGCTACTATGTAAGTATGTACATTTAAAAAAATATTTTTGGACTCATCTGTAATGTAGGCATATAGTGAATTTACATGGATTTTGAGCAGTATTGTTTAATAATAAACTAAATATTGTAACTTACAAGTATAAATGATATAATATATGAATGATAGAGTGCGGAATACTTCGGTATTGGACATGTGTGGACTGACAGAGAATGTAGTGACCAAAATTGAGAAGGGTATGCTAAGGTCGTTTGGGTATTTGGAGAGGATGGATGATAGGAGGTTGACAAAGCGGATATACGAGGTGAATGTGGATACAAGAGCAAGTATGGGTCGACCGCACCGAATCTTCGAATGTCATCCGACATTTTTCTATTTTTTATAGCATAGAACGACGAGACGAATATGCCGTTCGCCTGATGGTAAGCGATACGACCACCCATAAACGGTAGCAACACCATCCAGCACCTTGACTTACAATGTACTGTGTGGTATTCCAGTGCGCTCGTCATCCTGAGACATAAGATGTTAAGTCTCATTATGTCCAGTAGTTATACTGGCTACAATGTCCTTCAAACCGAAACAAAACAGTGCATGCACACTGTTGCTTAGCGGTAGAAATAAAAATTTATGGTAAAGGCCTGGTCAAAAGTAACCTAAACCGGCGGGAATGCATGAAAAGATTAATGAAGGTGGAGGAAGCGAGAGAAGTGTGCCAGAATCGAGCAAAGTGGCAATCCATAGACTGCCTACGTCTATGGGGTAGAGGCGAGTATGTATGTACAGTCAGCCACATAAGTAGCTGAACAAATCTAAAACTTCAAATAGCCTCTACACTTTTGTGTTCTTACCAATTTTCGTTTCATCTTCATAAAAATAAAATAAAGGACATTAAATTTACTTCCCAAAAAGAAAACAAAATGTATTAATTAAACTGAACGCGTATAGGCGATTCGAAATTTTGGTTTTGTTCAGCTACTAATTCGGCTGACTGTACAAGTATCATAAGGCAAGGAACCATCAATGTCATACCAAATATAAACCGTTGACGTCTTTAATATTTTGTATTATGCGTCTAAGATTAGATATATTTCATGGAGTATATATATCGATATATTCTTATCTGGAAAAGCTGTTTCTGTTGTAAAAATAGCCACATTAATACAATTTTGATTTATTATAATAAGTTCTATGAAATTCAGCCAACAGGTGTCAGGTATATGTAGATTTTATGTATAGGGAACGTGCACGTCGTAAGCACTGCCATCTAGTGGCGCAATCGATACTTGGCACTGGCACTTGGCGACTCATTTTCAGCCCATCGATATTTGGCATTGACGTACAACATTCATTAAAAGGATGAAAAATAACATTTAGTTTGTTTTTTAATGTATCGCTGTGTATCTCGATGCTCCAAAACATAAAAATAAACAAATCAAATGGTGTGAAATTATATAATGTTCCCAAGAATAGTAGGTACCTAAGTACTTACATTCCATGGTTATGTGAAAATCTACAAAAATAATACAATATAAAAAGCTGTATAAAACATACATAATTATGAGTTCCAAAAGCCTTTAGAAATGTTTCGTTACGTAATTTTTAAAAATAAATATGTTTTGAAGATAATATTCAATACAAAAAAAACTGTAATTAAGGGAACATAACCTCCTAATTTTGCTTAAATAACTAGCTCCCATCTAAAAAAAGCATATTCTGGACACGCTGGGTATAAATAACATTCGGCCGGAACACATATTTTATCATTTTTGTCATATTAAAAGAATATATCAACAAATTATTGTGCTAGTTCTAGTTTCTTTTTTTATCCACCTGTGGCTGTTGTGTCTATTTTGTGCTGCCCCCTATAGTTCGTGCACGCTCCCTATATCTGGTTCATCATACCAGCCCTGTATTATATACTGCCCACTGCTGAGCACGGGCCTCCTCTACAACTGAGAGGGTTTTAGGCCTTAGTCCACCACGCTGGCCTAGTGCGGGTTGGCAGACTTCACATACCTTCGAAATTCAGAGAACTTCTCAGGTATGCAGGTTTCCTCACGATGTTTTCCTTCACCGTTAAAGCGAGCGATAATTCACAAAGAATACACACATAACTTTTTAGAAAAGTCAGAGGTGTGTGCCCTTGGGTTTTGAACCTGCGGACATTCGTTTCCGCAGTCCGTTCCACTCCCAACTAGGCTATCGCCGCTGGTTACAAAAAGCCATTGTATATTTGTGCCACTTGTGGATCTGTGACAATGTACTGCATTCTGCTTCTTGAGCTTCATTATGAATCAAGTAGCCTCATAATTACACTGGGTATACTGTACTTTAAACAGGAACACAATAGTGTTTTAACACTACTGCTTGGCGGCAGAAATAATACGATGAGATCTACCCAGATGTATTCCCGCTTATAGACTTACAACTTCGTTGTCAGCATAATAACAAATTTCCAAACTAGGTTGACGTCTGCGCGGTGCCTTAAAGATATATAAAAATGTGGGACCGTTTATATTTTCCCCTTGTCTTAAGTATAATGTTTCATACAACGTGGCTTCGTCATAAAAGTTTAATTAAATGTAATAAAATACTATATCACAGAGGACCAAAACGGGACGTCGGTTTTTATTTTCATTTTTATAGAGATTTTATTAATTACTACACTTTTGCTGGCGGCTCCGCCCACGCGAATTAGTTTTTCCGGCATAAAAGTCCCGCTTTATATTTTCCCGGGATAAAAAGTAGCCTATGTTACTCGCTGATAATGTAGCTTTATATTGGTGAAAGATGTTTTTAATAGGCCCAGTAGTTTTGAGTTTATTCGTTACAAATATACATAAACACGAATCTTTCCTCTTTAAATATATTAGTGTAGGGCTTAAAATTCTAACAAAGATACTTTATACCTTTGGATAATGGAAAGTACTCCCAATAAATTGTATAATTTTAAAGTCCTCCAATTTTAGATTTATGTAAATTTATTTTGCTTATAAACTACATTAAAAAAATATTTTTTTAAAAAAGTTAGTTATATATGGAGGAGACGGCTCTAAAAATATTTTTTATGGATCCAAGATCCATATTTTTGCCGATTTAATATCCATGAAGTGTAAGCCTGGTTAGATTTTGAGGCCCAGCACTCATACAAAAAGCGGACTTCTCCTTTAAATCCGTATAATAAAAAAATATATATTATTAATTATATTGTCTTATTGGTTCAGTGGACGATAGTCTAGTTGGGAATGAAACGGTCTGCCGAGACAATGTCCGGAGGTTCAAAACCCAAAGCACACACCTCTGAATTTTCGAAGTTTTGTGTGTATTGTTTATCAATTATCGTTAGCTTTAACGGTGAAGGAAAAAATCGCGAGGAAACCTTACATACCTGAGAATTCTCGATAAGAATTTCGTGGGTATGTGAACTGTGCCAATCCGCACTAGGCCAGCGTGGTGGACTAAGGCCTAAACTCTCTCAGTAGTAGAGGAGGCCCGTGCTCAGCAGTGGGCAGTATATAATATAGGGCTGGTATTATTATATATTGGTTCAGTAAATCGTGAGGTTCCTTTGCTTTTAATTTCAAGAAAATCCTCGGTTTGCCTAGGATTACTGGTGGTAGGTCTCTTGTATGGCCATAACGTTCTCCGCTTACCATTAGATGCAGTGGGGTCAAATTGCCGTGCCCATATTAAAAAAAGTAAAACATCACAATCAAGTACCAGCAGGCAAAGGCTTAACGATAGATCTAGGTGATAATTGCTGCGTAGTCATCTTCGGCGGTCGGCTTAAGCCCCACTGTGTGCCTTTAATTGGCCACGACACGTTGCGAAGCCTTACAGCGTGACAGTCACGATATCTTGATTTTTTTACTGGAAAATGTATTTAACACTTAGCCAGGCGAGGGATTATAATTCTTACTCGGCAATAAATAAGTTTTAAAATCGAATGATATAATATGGAGATGTTAATATTGCATATACGAAAAGTATACGATAGAACTATTATTATTATCCACTGTGCTCATTACCTTGAGACATAAAATGTTAAGTCTCATAATGCCCAGTAATTATACTGGCTACAATGTCCTTCAAACTGGATCACAACAGTGCACGCACACTGCTGCTTGGCGGTAGAAATAGACGTTGCGATGGTACCTACCCAGGCGGCCACTCGCATACGAGAGACCTACCAAATCTACTATCTGTAAGCATCTTAAACAGACTTTATTGTGTCCATTTCAGATATGAACCGGGCGGTACTGGTCAAAACTATAGGAATCGGCCATAGATAGATAAACTAAAAATACTAATTGTATTACGGTACGACTGCAAGGCTGAGGTCTCGGATTCGATCTCCGCGACCAATATCAAAGTGATATTGGATTTATCTATTCAGTATCAGCCCGGAGTCTGGAATTAGTTCCCGATATGACGATAGGCTCGTCCCCTATCACATTATGGGACAGAACACGCACGGCGGAAAGTTAATGCACTATTTGCGCCTCTGCCTACCCCTTCAGGGATAAAAGGCGTGTTTGTATGTATGTATTAATTGCCAAAGAACTCCGGTAGATACCGGATGCCGGACGTATGACGCATCACTTCACTCCACTATGCCGATAGCTAATCCTGTAATTGGATTGCTCGACCCATCACCTAAGGAACTGTACACATTGGAAATCACGAAAAGCTTTGCGATTGTTAACGTGGACTCCGCCCCGACTTTGCACGGGAAGCACTAATATTTATAGCTAGATGACTTCAAGGATCAATGGGGTCGGTCAAAAAAAAGTGATGATCCGATCGCTACCAAACTTCACAGCATCATCTGAACATTACGGGTTTTTTTATCCTTCCAGCCATTATGGAGTCCATAGTGAACGTACATCCATACACACATATGACATAACAATATATAAATCCTACTAATATTATAAACGCGAAAGTTTGTAAGTATGGATATCTGGATGTTTTTAACTCTTTCACGTAAAAACTTCTGAACGGATTTCGATGAAATTTGGCACACGGGTAGATTATGTCCTGGATTAACACATAGGCTACTTTTTATCCCCGGGAAATATAAAGCGGGACTTTTATCCCGGGAAAAATCATTCACGCGGGCGGAGCCGCGGGCAAAAGCTAGTAATTCATAAAAACAACATTAAAAGAAAGATACGACCTTAAAGTAGAAGAATTAGGCAGAGGATAGAGAAGCGAGACTATTGTAATTGGTGATTTTTAAACTTTAAGTACGGACTTGAAGTGCTATATTATTTACTATAATTCTAAGATATGACTCACTTTTGTTTCCAATATACTAATTGACATTATTATAAGTAAATCTTATAGAGTTTATTTTGAATATATTATCCTGAGGTAAATACTGCTTCAAAACTGTAAAATTCAGCTGCTCAAGACTATAAGCATCAATCAGAAGTGTTGTACCGTTACCAAGAAATAATATAATCAAAAAATTATCGATACTTACTCAAGTTAATATAATTTCTATTGAATTATTCCGAATAATTATTTGACCGTCCTTTGCCCTTTTTATACATGAACAAGTTTAATTAGGTTAGCACCGAAATTCTCCAGACTGGAGAGTTATTTATTAACTTTTTCTTTTAGCCGAACCAAAATTATTATTAATGGACTGAAAATTACATCATTTAAAATATTTGTAAAGTACTTGGAAGTTTTTGAATCAAATTATTTATTTATTGTAATTGAAATCAAAATGTATGAATAATTTATAGGCTAGATAGTACGTCACTAATAATACTGCGATGACTGGTGGTAGGTCTCTCATATGTGAGAGTCCGTCTGGGTGGGTACCACTGCAATGTCTATTTCTACCGCCAAGCTGCAATGTGCATGCACTGTTGTGTTTCGGTTTGAAGGACATTGTAGCCAGTGCAACTACTGGACATAATGTGACTTAACATCTTATGTCTCAGGATGACAAGCGCAGTGGAATGCCACACAGTACTTTGTAACTCAAGGTGCTAGATGGTGTTGCTACTGTTTATGGGTGGTCGTATCGCTTACCATCAGGCGAACGGCAAGCTCGTCTCGTCATTCAATGCCATAAAAAAAATGAAACCTTTATACCTAAATAACTGACACTAGGAATATTAATAATATTGTAGAAATATGGATTATGCCTCAGTCCACCAGGCTGGTTTAATGGGGGTTGGCACATTTCACATACTCTCAAAATTATTACGAAGAATTCTCATGTATGCTACATTCTCATGAACCCTACGTTTCCTCACGATGTTTTCCTTCATCGTTAAAGCGAACGGTAATTAATAAACAATACAAATTTAATTTCGAAAAGTCAGAGGTGTATGTCTATAGTTCTGAACCTGCGGACATTCGTCTCGGATAAATAACACAATTAGGTACTGTTCAGAACAATGTTTTAGTAATTAGTTGGCTTGTATGTTAAGTCCTTAATGATTGCTGAACCCGCTATGTGGAGATGGGTAATTAAATCAATAGGCGAATGCTTTGATAAGTGCCAGCCTTAACAGGGTAATTTCCTATGTTATATTTTGTGCATTATTTCTTATGTAACAGAAAATAAAACGAAAATGAAATTCTTCTGTGAAATCAGCATCAAAATTGGTTCAAAAATAAAGCAGTAATTCATATTTGAAATATTATCTTGAGCAAAAGTGGGGGCGTGGTGGGGATATCGCGCTATCTCTTTGTATTAAAAAAAGTAGTCAACTACCCTATTGGTTTAGATTTACGTTAATTATTGACACATCTATCATTTCCAAATAGATTGTCTAATGTGCTCACAAAAGGGAACACGCTTGAGAAAGTGAAAATAATTGTGCAGGCAATTGAAATTTTTTTACCCAACTATGGCGAAGCAAAAAGGAGGATTATTATTTTGATAACCTGTGTTTGGGTATATACGTATTTTCCCACATAAATTCAAAACCATTTAACATAATTTGACAAATGAGGTATTGTTAATTTTTAAGCGTCTTAATCGTCCGCTGGTTACAGACTATGTGATATCATAATAACTAAGGGCCGTATTGACATCAACCTAAACATTGAGTAAAATGCGCATGCTCACGCCTTTTATCCCCGAAGGGGTAGGCAGAGGCGCAACTAGTGCACCCACTTTTCGCCAAGCGTATTCCGTCCCATGATGTGATAGGGGGCGACAAAAATCTCAAGAAGAAATTTAATGTATTGAACTATTTAATAAACCAAGCTCAAGCTATCATTTAAGAGCTTGTTCTCAGGTGAGTCGACGCGGTTACATAAACAAAACACAGCTGTCAATATCCGTCACATATTGTCACTTCGCAATCGCAATCGCAATCAGCCCTGTATTATATACTGCCCACTGCTGAGCACGGGCCTCCTCTACTACTGAGAGGATTCAGGCCTTAGTCCACCACGCTGTCCTAGTGCGGGTTGGCAGACTTCACATACCCTCGAGATTCTTATGGAGAATTCTCAGGGATGTAGGTTTCGTCACGATGTTTTCCTTCACCGCTAAAGCGAACGATAATTGTCACTTGAGCTGCTGTTAATGTGCGTTTATTAAATAGCGGCTATCTTAAGACGCCGACCTTAATTTAAGAGCGTCTCGGCTGATATCGCACGTCAGAGCAAAACTGATTTGCATCCATTAATACGGCCCTTAGTCTGTAGCCCTTGAAGATCTCCTTATCGAATACGCACGGCGAAAAGTGGGTGTACTAGTTGCGTCTCTGCCTACCCCTTCGGGGATAAAAGGCGTGAGTAAGCGTATAATCTCGAAGACAGACTTGGAATGTGAGGTAGTGCATTTTAGGAATACTTAATGATTTGTTATGTTTACGCGAATGTTGAAAATTGGAATAAAATTACAGAACTGATATTTCGCGATTATTCGTTTCTTTTCGGAAGAGTAACACCTTAGTCCGCCTCGTGATCATGAAGACAGCAAACTATTCGAAACTTCGAGGATAAAAATTCAACATAGTCGCGAAAAAATCCGTTAATTTTTTTTTTAGGAATACGGCGAAAAATAAAATAACAGTACACTTAGTTTATTTGGTCCCTTAGTTTCTATATATGCAGTAATATACGTTTTTCGTATGAACACGCAAAAGTTTACTTCTGCTCCGATTCTACAAAACATTTTCCCTGATTTCTTCTAGCACAACTTTGCCTCGGCAACATATTTATACGCAGGGAAGTCCGCCATCAAAATCTAGTAAACTCATAAAATAATCATAAAGTCGCTACCAAAGTTTTATAAACAATAAAAACTTTCGGCGTTCAATTTTAAGCCGGCGATGTTGAGAACATTTACGTATCCGACCTTGCACGATATAAATCCATAAAACGTTAGCAACACAATACAGACGACCTAGACCGGCCTTTACGTGCTAAAAATAATATAATAAAGATGAGTACCCATTAGTACGAAGTAGTATGAAAGAGTACCTATGTTTATAAATTATTGTGAATGACTGGTGATTACTATGTATATGTAAATATAGGTTTATTTTTACTTTGCGAAAAATGTAGCTCATATTATTACAAAGTCTGGAATTAGTACCCGATTGCGATAGGTTCGCCCCTATCATGGTGAATATAAATGGTACAAACCGGTGAACTAGTTGCATCTCAACATACGCCTTCGGGGATGAATTAGTGAGATACCTATAAATCCGAAGAAAGAACTAAATTTAATGATTCTGAAACGACTATAACATTGCACATCTTGTCATTCCATTTAAGTTCATTCTAATCTTATTGAATCTGACCTTCTCCCACTTTTATGTAGAGCCGGCACTACTGTTCAACGAAGGTATATACCTTCGCCAATATTGCCGAGATGATTTAGCTTACTTTTTGGACCGGCCTCTGATCTGGGGGATTGAATCCGGGGAAAATCATGCTAAAAAAGCCATACAGTCTTTGATCGACCTGTTAATCTAATCTAGAAACAACTTGCTGCTTACTAACATTGTCACTAGATCAAGGAGGAATAATATGTTGGATAAATAAAAAAAAATAAAAATGCTATGTAAAATAAACATATAAACTTCAGTGAGTACCAACCTTAATGCATGCTCGATATTCCAAAACCACAAAGTATTATGGCTTTAGATGTTTGTGTGCTATTTGTTTATTACAAAGTTTTGTAAGGGATCGCTTTGTTTTTAAGAACGCTTATTTAAAGTCATATTTTTCTTAAGTTAGCAAGGATGAATACGTATGATCCAATTTTAATGTGGCCGTTTTATCAGACACAACGCACCTTTAGGACGAAAACGACACAATTAAAAAAAAACGAAAATTGAGTTGTCGCCATAAAATAACTAGATACGATAACGTGTTTTAATAAAACTGTTAATATCTAGATCTATATGCGTGTGTTTTTTTTTTCATTCCTTGAGCTGGAGGCATAGCATCATTATGATGTTGGTAAAGAGATAGTGCTAAGGAAAATAGCCTTTATTTTCAAATTAACATATTCTTGAATAATATCTGCATATTTAGATTAATGATAAATATACACAATGTAGAACAAAACCTAAGTAATTTCAGAGTTCCGTACCTCAAAAGGAAAAAGGATCCCTTATAGGATCATTTTTTTGGCTGTCTGTCTGTCAAGACCCTTTTTTTAGGAACGCGTAAAAGTATCAAGTTGAAATTTATATCAAATACTTGCGGCTATAGTCTCTTTTAGCTGTGAAAAAAATCAAACTTGTAAGTCTACGCGATCAAAATATATGACAGTTTATGTCGCATATTTTGCGATTTTACAAGGGAATCAAAACCTATAGGGTACTTCCCGTTAATCTAGAATCATTAAATTTGGCAAGAAGCAAGATCTTACAGCACATGTAAAGGGAAAAGTCTGAAAACCGTCAATATTTACTTTAATAACAAAAAAGCGAACTTACAAACTTGTTAAATTTGATTAATATATTAATTAATTCTGGCGAACTATTGATCTTATATACTTAACCTACAAGTTTGTACGGAACCGTCGGTACGCGACTTCCAACTCGCATTTATCCGGTTTCTTTTTTAACCCCCGACAAAAAAGCGGGGTCTTATTCAGAAAATACTTCTTTAGCGGTCCCCCGACGCGACGACGCTTGGCTCAAAATATTACTAGGTACTTAAACTACAAAGACACTTTTATTATTTTACTCTTTAGAGATTTTTGTGTCGGGGGTTATTTTAATTTTAATTTAATTTTTTATATTATAAGCGGTGTAGTATGTACACTTGTGGTCGCCCTCGGCAACAGCTCTTTATTCCAAATTACTTTCAAACAGGGTAATAAGCATGCAAACTTCAACTAGATGGTGAAGTTGAACCCAACGAACTTGTTCTGGTTATACATGCAAGTTTTATAGATGTTTCTGCGGTCACCTGATATAATTGGTAGTATTTTAATTATTGTATGAAAGTAAAATAACTTAATATGAATTTAATACTTTTATGTGGTGACTGTTTGGGAGATGGGGGGTAGTTGGAACTAAACTTACTGCCAAGACATCTAATTGAAGTCACGTGACTATTCCATGTCAATTATCACTCATTGACGAAGCCTACAAACCTAGCTAAGAACACAACATAAGAATTTTGAAGGTACGTGAAATCTGTCAACCCGCATTAACCAGCATAGTGGACTAAGGTCTTAACCCTCTACCGTGCCCTCTACGTTGTAAAGAAAGTCCGTGCCCAGCAGTGGGACAGTATATAATACTTCTTCTCAGTACAGTATATAATACACGGCAAGGATTTTTCATGATTATTCGTAAGACCTTTAGATCTCTTATCTACATTGGTTAAATGTTTAGAAATAGTTGAAAAATTCAGCGATTATAGTCAAGGTTGTTGGTTGTTTAAACTGTTCTCATAAATTTCAAATCAAATGTAAAGAATTGGGGTAAACAATGTGAGAAATTCTGTATCGAATTGTTCTATGTTTGATAAACGACATTTAAATTTTTTCAACTTACTACAAATTTTTCCTTATACATCAATGATTAAGTTATATTTTCCGAACCACGTGGTTTACAGTTTTAGATAAGATTTTTGTCAGTTGATTTTGGTGCTGTTAGGCATGTATTAACAATAGAAGTAATTAGGAAGCATTGTATGAATATGAGTTGTCATCACCAGTGGATTATGGTATTAATCCATTCTAGATGCCGAAGAAAACAATTAAAAAAACAGTTAAAAATTCAAACAAGACCTTAAAATGCGCTGTAAAATACAGATATTAGATTACGTATACAATTGGACAATCCCGTGGGATGATCAATTGCATGTCAAATTCTGCAAACAAGCTGGTATTCGAATTTCAAAAATCACAGCATCAAACAGGTCTCTTTTCGACATAACTCCACATGCTCCACACTGTGATTTGTTTACTACAGTTTCGAGCTCTCTATAAACGAGCAGAGCTGAAAAGAGTTTTGTTAAAAGTGCTCCAATTTTCGGTGGGGTTGGGAAAAAATTCCCTGAAAATCTGCATGGAATCACTTTTCCACTGCAGTTTTTGAACTCGTAATTTAAGCGCGGATTCTTGTTTAAATCGCTTACAGCGTGTTTTATTTTTTTGTATTCCGATTTAAATGCTTTTTAAAATTCAGATCATGTTTTGTGAAAATGTATCTTCTTTTTTATTTTGAAGTTTTTTTAGTGTTTATTGTTACTTTGTGAATATAAATTTGAGGTTGTGACGTAAAAACCTTATACGTGAAATTTTGTGAAATATCTTCGTTAAACATCGCTCGAGTCATTGTTCTGGGTTACACGGTTTCTCTTAAGTTCTTTTTGAACAGAAACGTCAACCAAGATCTGTATGTTTAATTTTGAATGTATTATAATTAATGAAAGACACGTAATTTAAGTCTCTGATATTATTATGGCCTTAATAACGTGTCTTTAATGAACATTCTTTACTACCAGTTCTTAGACTTAGCTACAGCAAAAACCATTAGTGACCCTCTTAATTTATGACAACACGTACTACGAACAGGTCCTACTAATTCCTTTTAACTGAAATAGACAATATGCCTTTAACAGTGAATCTTGTCAATATGATCCCATTGTTAAACAGACAAAATTGTTTCTTTAAAAATTGTTAAGATTTCTGGGCCAAGGGACTTTATTGTAAATTCTTTTCTAAAATACTTGTCTTGAAACCTTATAAGACCTTAAGACACTTATCATGATACTGTAGATACCTTTTTAATATTGTCTACACGAATCTATATCAAGCAAGCGTAAGTCAGACTACTAATCAATCAATTAGATATATGGCTTCGTTTAACTTCGAGTTCGCTTCTAGTAAAATGAACATTGATGTATTAGAAATGAAAATCAATTCCTCGAATTTGAGATTTACCGATAAAAGTACGAACGTACTTCAGTTGTTTAGTCAAAGATGCTGCACGAATGCCTTTGTGTAGTTGCATTCAGTTGTGGAGAATCAACGCTTATTAGCTGTTATCACAATGGATTCAATATCCTTTGGAACCCAGAAGTTTTATAGAAAGAAGTTCTTCGAACAGTTTCAAGTGTGTAGCCCGAGGTGCTTAGCTCTCCATGTTTACTTTTCTTTTGTCCTGCTTCGGCGAAATGATATATACTATTACGATCTTTATAAGGTGCATCTCTCATTGATATCGCTATGGAAACTTGTAAATGCCTGTGGGTATATTATGCATATTCTGCTCAATGTGCTCAATCGAGAATTCGAATATCTTTTTGTGAATAAAGCCTCACTTACACGGATCGGATTGATAGGAATAATTGCACGCAAGTTTTGCCTAAAAAGTTACCTCGTTTGAACATGAGCAATGAAGAGGCAATTCTCGCCCACGTTGACGAATAGGTACGAGTCTTGACAGATTTTCAAATGATGATTATAGGTATCAATAATTGCGTGCAACAATTGCACCGGCTAAATGATGCTTAAAGTAGCTTTCGGTGTAAAAAGACACTGTCAACTTGTAGCAGATATCTAAATTGCTATGAATCAGACAGTTGCAAGCACACGCCTTGCTGAACTGCCAGTGCAATGCAAATGAACGTCCAGAAAAAGGCGGAACTAAAAATGAAAATAATAAAGATGATAAACCTAAGACCAAGATATATAAAAATGGGACCATTTCGAGACCCTACTGTACTTAATAAAAAAGGAATCACGGCAATAGGCTCACAATTTTCAGAGAATTCAGTGTAAATACATAAAAAAAACATACACACGAATTCAGAACCTCCTCCTTTTTTAGAACTCGGCTAGTAAATCAGTTTCTGAAACCAACTATAATAAAATAATACCTGATTATCGTGTGTCTGTCTTTAATTCGATCAAATAAGCTTGAAGGAATAGTTGAACGAATGCCCTTTTAACTTAACATTATCAATAGATTTAGCAGGAAAAACTGTAAAACTTTGTATAAGTCTATCAGTAGTAAGTGCTTTTGTGCTTAAAGTGAGAATTTAAAAAAATTAAAAGGCGTATTAGTTGAGTACTTATAAACAAATAGATCTAAAGTCTAAGATTTATTGCAAAGAATAATAGGTACTATGAGGGATATATTTTTAGATTCGATTCACAATCATCTACACCACAAAACAAAAAGTCTTTATATTCATCTCCGTTAACTATCTCCTTACACGCATAAGGGTAAGCATAGTTCAAATATTTTGATTTCTAAAGCTAAAAGATCAAATTTCATAAAAAAAATATCGAAAATTAGTTACGAAAATTTCATTTAGTGAACCACTTTACGAACAAAGGATAATTGATGATTTTAACTCGGAAACTCTCTAATAATTTTCACAAGCGGATGAATTCGTGAAATGTTACCAAAGAGCAGCTTTTCATTATCCATCTCTGCAGCAATTCTTTCAGTTTCGTCAAAACTACTTCATAGATCAAGTGATGAGGAAAATAAAACAGATCAATCATGAGAAATTTCTCTTGATTGATTTGTTTTATTTCCCTCTTCTGCTTCTCGGAAATAAGTTGTCACTATATCCGCATTGCCCTAAGCCTCAAACAATCTTACTATTCACGTACTGAGATACACTAAAGATGGTAACATCCCCGTGAAATCACACCATTCACACAAAACGGTTTCTACCACGTCACTGCCACTTAAAATATTTTACTTCTTATTGGAGTTACTACCATTTTTATCTGTAAATTCTAAGTGATAGTCTAGTTGGGAAAGGAAATGGCTCCTGAAACAAGGTCAGCAGGTTCAAAATCCAACACACCTCTGACTTTTCAAAGTTATGTGTGGTGTTGTTTAGCAATTATCTCTAGCTTTAACGGTGAAGGAAACCTACATATCTAAAAATTTCGAAGGTATGTAAAGTCTGCCACCCGCACTCGGTCAGTGTGGTGGACTAACGCTTAAACCCTAGTGGCAGAGTAGGCCCGTGCTCAGCGGTGGGCGGTACATAATACAATGATAGTATTAAAAAAAATCGGTAATTGAAACTGAATTCCAATTATCGAACGTTGTATAAAACATTAAAATATCTAACTATTATATTGCCTATAGGTCACATAGCGTACGCTATATTATTCTATGCTTAATATGCGAAAGTTTGACGCTCAAAGTTTCTGGCACTAACACAGCACAACTTTAACTGTAAAGTTGTTACATTTGAGTCAGACAATTTCATGTTATTCTAAGAGATAAGTTTGATGATCTATAATATAGATGATCTTTTCTCCCACTGAATGATGGAGGGACGATTATTTTTTGTGAGAAATCATTTTCTATAATATTAGTATTATTTTAAAAACTTTTGACAGTGGGAAGACTTCAACTTTTACCAACTTCAAAATACACTATATTGTCTAAGATCAACGATAATCATTTGGAGAACAAAACTATCAACACACCATCCTAAATATCAATGTTGATAGTTCGTAATTCGTATCATACACGCTGTATCAGAGTTCTATATTTCGTACTAATTTCATGTTGGAAGAATGTGGATTAAAAATCAAAAAGATCAAAGATTGTAGAAAGGCATCTTGGCTGCGGGTCCTGACGTACAGACATCATCTAAAAGTCATAATAAAAAATGGGGTTTGATCAAATTCAGTCTTTGGTTTGAATTTGATTGTGTTAATAATTATATCTGTAAAACTCCATTTCTTTTGTTATGTCTGCTCTTGACGTATGGTATTAATATTTATATTACAACTGCTTCTCTGGGCCTCCTCCTCTACAACTGAGAGGATTTAGGCCTAAATCCACCACGCTGGCCTAGTGCGGATTGGCAGACTTCACATACCTTTGAAAATTCTTGTAGAGCACTTCTCAGGTATGCAGATTTCCTCACGATGTTTTTCCATCACCGTTAAAGCGAGCGATAATTCCTCAAGAATACACACATAACTTTTTAGAAAAGTCACAGGTGCATGCCCTTGGGTTTTAAACCTGCGGACATTCATATCGGCAGTCCATTCCACTCCTAATTAGGTATAGCCGCGCTTAATCTGATGGTTTATTTGGCATTCGTTACCAAAAAGTATTAGAAGTTCTCACTCCCATTTTACTATCTACTGAAGCTGAAATAATAGGAAAGCTTCTGACCTCTCCTATTAATTCTGACGTAACTTAGAATATCGTGTATATTAAATGCGAAAGCAAAGCTTGAGGGTAATGTCTATGAAAAAACAAATTCCACTGTTCATATGGTTAATATGAACAGATAGTTTGGATTTATCAGTTGTATTTCTAACTTTTTTTTACGGAACACTCTTGAGTATTCCATAAAAAAAATTGTCGACACATTTCTAGGCTTTTTGACTTCAACAAACACACTGTCCTTTTTAGTCCTCATTAATTAACTAATGATACTAATGATCTCTTTCATGTACCAGATGACCGACGTGACCCACAAGACCCAGGGACAATAAGGTCTAAAGTGGTCCCTAACAAAACGGGTCGAGCCAGCCACCGAGAACAATAGCTCGGATCTCTTTCGTATAAGTGGAAGCGCGGCACTAAGCAATGTTACATAATTACACCATCATAATGCTTCGTCAGGGTAGCATTTTTGCTTTAATGTCGTAATAGTGATGCTTCTCCCTCCGTCCTGACACCTCACTTTCTTTTGAATATACGTCTTTTACTGCCGAGGTTTTTTAAGATGAGAAAAATGTGTGTTTACAAAGATGGCGTTGATTAGTTATAATAAAGCTAATGAATAGGACATTAAGTGCTTAGCGAATAGGAAAGGAACTAGGAGCTAGTATGATAGCTTGGTATAAGAAAAGAATATCGCAATTATAATTGAGCATAAGTAGCATAGATGTTGTTCCATCTGCTTCGGTGTGTGGGTGGTGCCCCTTTTTCCTTTCACAAGTATTGACATAAAGATGTGGGTATTTCTACTCTAGTTATGATGCAATTCTCATAGGCAGTGACTCCAAGGACAAAGAGGGAGGACATATATTATTATGTTCTGTGTTATATTTAATACATAGATAATTTTAAAGTTTATTTATTATATTATGTATAGATAACTCCATTTAACTAAATAACGATGAAATTGGTATCAACTGAAGAACTTAACCGTTATAATAATCAACAGATAGACTTGTCCGTCTCGTCTTTTTTTTCTTATCCTTTATTGCTATGAATGACGACACGAGCATGCCGTTCGCCTGATGGTAAGCGATACGACCACCCATAAACAGTAGCAACACCATCCAGCACCTTGAGTTACAAAGTACTGTGTGGCATTCCACTGCGCTCGTCATCCTGAGACATAAGATGTTAAGTCTCATTATGTCCAGTAGTTACACTGCCTACAATGTCCTTCAAACCGAAACACAATAGTGCATGCACACTGCTGCTTGACGGCAGAAATAGACATTGCGGTGGTACCCCCAGACGGACTCTTACATATGAGAGGCCTACCGCCAGTAAAGTCGTCTATCAGTCGTATAAAAATAACTTAATTCTCTTTGATTACCAATACGTGAAACTCGTAATAAGGTTCCAAAAATACCAAATATCAAAGCCATGAGCAACGTAGCTCAAAAAGTGAAGATCAACGATACATTCGTATGGTTTTCAAAGGCCAGCATATTTAATAGGTTAAGCTGCTTTCGACATCTTATGAGAAAAATTCTTTTTCATTTTATCTTCAAAGTAATAAAAATACAGGCGCTTCTAGAATCCGCTTATTGCCGAGTTCGAACTCGGTACAAAGTGCCTTATTAAATATTTACTATTTTTGCTTATTTTAGTGGAAATATTTTATCCTCTAAATAGGTATTGAGTGTACTTAAGTTATAAATGGAAATATTAGAGTATAGAAATCCATGGAAAACTTAGGTGTTTGGCACGCACGCACGCATACTCACACCTTTTACCCCCGAAGGGATAGGCAGAGGCGCAACTAGTGCACCCACTTTTCGCCGTGCGTATTCCGTCCCATGATGTGATAGGGGGCGAACCTATCGCCATATCGGGCACGGCCATATCGGTGTTGGCAGTTTGATTATAATCGATTTGCGATTGAAGGGTGTCTCTGTTATATAAACATCACGCCTTTTTACTTTTCATGAGTAACACGCCCACATTTCGGCAGTATTGTTACGTCCCATATAATAAGGGGAACGGTGACAATGACAGACGAAATTGTTTTTCCTGTGCGCTTAAATTTTATTTTTCTGTTCCATCTCTCGCTATTCCTCTGTTGATATTCGATAAGACTGTTTACAACATGGTTCTACCATAATATTGGTAATGGGCAGCTGTCAACACCTTTTTTTTATTACAGTTATTGCTCTCCAGATTAATGATAAAACGGTATTTTGATATAAGAGATTTTAATTTTCATATGATATAGTGCGTCCAATGGCACATTAGTAATTATGAGAATTAACTAGGTTTGATATCAACACATAAGCTTCTACTTTACAGAATTCAGTAGAAATTAGTACGGACTTGGTACACAGTGTTATTACCAAAAAATAACCTATTATAAACACCCATCCACAAACACACACACACACACACACTCACGCCTTTTATCCCCGAAGGGATAGGCAGAGGCGCAACTAGTGCACCCACTTTTCAGACTCCGGGCTGATATGTAATAGAAAAACCCAATATCACTGCCGGACCCGGGGATCGAACCCGAGACCTCAGCATTGCAGTCATACCGTAATACAACTACGCCTCCGAGGTAGTCTTGTTATTAAATCTTACAGAAAGTCCTATTATTACAATTTCACAACTTTATAGTAAGTTGAATTAGTCTTTTTTTTATGGCATTGAATAACGAGACGAGCATGCCGTTCGCCTGATGGTAAGCGATACGACCACCCATAAACAGTAGCAACACCATCCAGCACCTTGACATACAAAGTACTGTGTGGCATTCCACTGCGCTCGTCATCCTGAGACATAAGATGTTAAGTCTCACTATGTCCTGTAGTTACACTGGCTACAATGTCCTTCAAACCGAAACACAACAGTGCATGCACACTGCTGCTTGGCGGTAGAAATAGACATTGCGGTGGTACCCACCCAGACGGACTCTCACATTTGAGAGACTTACCACCAGTAAGATTCAAAGTAATATCTACGTAACATGTTTATACGCAAGACGTACCTATATTCAGATACAATAGATTTGGCTGAAGTCAATTATGGTAATCTGTTGGCGCGAGCAGCTTAATATTCAAGCCATAGATCGATATCTTGAGCATCTCAACGTTATGCATTATGCATATTTTACAAGCTCCGCCCGCGACTTTGTTCGCGTAAGCTTCTCTGCAAACAGCTCTTAGCATAAAGTTCAAAGATAGTCCGAAGAGGTTAGCGATATACCTATATTGTTTTTGATTGTATAGTTAACACTGTGATTAAAATTAAAATTGTTTGTAGTGACTCTTTCCGTCGAGACTCCTTTCGGGGACATAAAAATTAGCAACCCCTTACACTTTAGAGAGCTTTGCACTATATCGTACTGCGTGGCGCTCCGTTGCACTCGTCATACTGAGTCATAAAATGTCAAGTCTCATAATGCCTAGTAATTACACCGCGTTGGCTACAATTTCCTTCAAACCGGAAAACAACATTGAATGTGATCTACTGCTTGGCGGTAGAAATAGACGGTGCGGCCCCTCGCATACCCCTTCTACCAGTATCGTGAATTACCATCAGTTATCTACCACGTCTGCTACTAAAAAAAAACACAATCAAAACCAAGGACTACTTGTATTATAGTACGACTGCAGTGCTAAGGTCTCGGCTTCGATTCCCGGGTCGGGCAAACTGATATTGGGTTTTTATACTCCGTATCAGCCCTAAGTCTGGAAATGTGCCCGGTAAATGGTAATAGGCCCGCCTCCTATTACATGCGACCTAATATAGCTAGCGAAATGTGGGTGTGGTACCTACACATCTGCCTACCCCGGAAAAAGGCGTGCTTTTATGTATGTATGTATGTACAAAACCAAGGCAACTATTGATAAATTTAATCAACTTAGAGTCTTTGGAAATTAAATCCGATTACCGTAGCTTTCATTTGAATCTCGGCAAGAATATCTGAGCAGGACAAAACGACCACAAACCTGATAGCTCTCTACCCACAGGATAGCTGATAAATCGAATAGCACTCCAGATTAATAAGAAACATACTTGCTACCTTCTTGGTATGTTAGTTAATGACGTCGGCTATCTAATGCGTGTTTGTAATAAAAAGTTTATAAGTGGTATTGTTTTATTTCTTTATATTATATTTATATCTTTCTTATTACCAATTTCCCGAA
This sequence comes from Sphinx pinastri, assembly GCA_947568825.1. Classification (NCBI taxonomy): domain Eukaryota; kingdom Metazoa; phylum Arthropoda; class Insecta; order Lepidoptera; family Sphingidae; genus Sphinx; species Sphinx pinastri. The sequence goes on from OX387617.1 coordinate 5,134,875, forward strand.
AAAAAATCTGTTTTTTTATTGCTGTTAAATAACGAGACGAGTATCACTTGCCTGATGGTAAGTGAGACGACCGCCCATAAATAGCAACACCATGCAGAAGTTTGAATTACAAAGTACTGCGTGGCACTCCACTGCGCTCGTCACCCTGAGACATAAGATCAGCCTCACAATATCAGTAATTACGCTGGCTACAATGTCCTTCTAACCGGAGCACAACAGCACATGCACAATGCTGCTTGGCGGTAGAAACAGACATTGCGGTGGTACCTAGCCAGATGGTCCCTCGCATACCAGAGACCTCCCACCAGTACGGCAATATATTGAGAACTAATTAAATGTATTAAATAAATTACAGGAACTAGTTCATGCACCTTTCGCCAATCGTCTTTGCTCTGATTTTAGCATAGTAATATTATTGATTCCTTTCGAGATTTGCTTTCAAATGGCGGACATAAAATTGGCGTCTGCATTTAATAGCCCAGGAATATTTTCTTTATTGTGAGATCTACACATATATGATATAGTCAAGTAAGTCACGTGGCATTGATTTAATGCGTATTCAATATGTATTAATCCTTTATAATTTATGCATAATATTATCTGTTTTATTATCATAGATCACAATTGTTTATTGCTGTATTTACATTATTATTAATGCAAAGACCCCTCGACACGTGATCATTTAGAAGTCGTGTTATCACTTAATTACAAGTCAATTTGAATAAAATTCCGACTTACTCTGTTAGTTACAATAAATATTTGTATAAAACTAAGTTCAAGGTGAATTCTGCTCAAACCTGACCTACGTAAACATAACCTTTGTACAAACGTTAAATAATGTTTTAACAGATGTTTGATTACTTTATTAATTACTTTAAATATTTGGGAGTCTAAGAGAAAATATTGATTTGGTTCTTTCTACCTGCTCTTATTTCATTTAAGTGGTACGTACTATACACTTTTACCCGTTGTAGAAGTGATTTGGTTTAGTTTTATGACCAGCTGAACTGCCTATCCCTCTTCGTAGAGTTTCAATCTCACACAAAATGGAAGAAAAAAATATTATAAGTCAATCACAGCTCAAAAATCATTCTTGCAAAATACTTTTGTTGACAATCGATACTTTTAAAACTAAAAGCTTATTAATGACGCAGGGTTGACTTGGTACGATTCCGTCCTTGCAAACTGTGCGAGGTTGTATGAATTACGATACATGATTAGTAGTAACTAAAAGCATCGAATTTTCTTTTAAAAATTTTCAGTTTTCACTTCTGACACCATAAAATCCTTCTAGATAAGATTGCATTTAATGGTATTCGAGGTAATTTGTTGCGATGGTTCAAGTCCTATATAACTAACCGTACTCAAAAAGTATCAGTCAAAGGTTATGAATCAGATGTGCACCCAATAACATCCGGTGTTCCACAAGGATCTATATTAGGTCCATTGCTGTTTACCTTATATATTAATGATATTAACTGTTGCTTTAAATTTTGTAAGTTCTTGTTATATGCCGACGATTTAAAAGTTTACCACGTTATTAACACATATCAAGACCATTTAGAATTTCAATCTGATTTAGATAGATTCTCGGCATATTGTACAAAAAATAAATTAGTGCTTAGCGTAAATAAATGTAAATCCATTGTTTTTTCACGGAAAAGGAGCATAAGTAATTACACATATGCTCTTTGTAATACCGACCTTGATAAAGTTAAAGTAATAAAAGATCTCGGTATAATTTTAGATAGTAAACTAATCTTGGATACCCACGTTAAAAGTATAATATCCCGTGGTTTTAAAATGTACAATTTTGTGATTAGATCCTCTTGTAACTTTAGAAATGAACAAACATATCTTTTTCTGCACAAGTCAATAATTCGTTCGCAATTAGAATACGCCGTCCCAGTGTGGAATCCACTATATAGTTGTTATACTAAAGACATTGAAAGAGTTCAAAAAAAGTTCTTACGGTGTGTACATTTTAAGTTACATCGTAGTACTGTACCCTATTATAAATTGTTGGAAAAATATAAATTGCTAGATTTAAAATCTAGGAGACAACAACTAGATATTATGCTTCTGTTTGATTTATGCCGGAATCGTTATGATTGCCCAGATCTGATCAGTGGACTCCGCTTAAAGGTGCCATTTAGATCGCATCCACGCGCCTCCATTAGTCATAAAACCTTTGCTATGACTGCTTGTCGTACGAAGTCAGGTCAACGATCACCTCTTTATCGTATGACTAAGACATTTAATGATATATGTAACTGTTTAGATATATTTAACGACCGTAAGTCAAGTTTTAAGCGCACAGTATTGGACCTGCTGCTTGAGGCCAATCGTAACGATTTTGTGGCAACATAAATAGTTATTTATAGGCATATTTATCTATCATGTATTTTTATGTTTAGAGTTATGTATTGTTTAATAATGCTTTACACATTACACTGTGTGACTCAAATTTTATAGTACTAAGGTATAGTACCTACGTATTCCGTATAGTAATTGTTAATTTTGAAAAAACAAACTAAAGATAATATGTGGGTTTAATAGGTCAAGCTTATTAGTTTTATTGTTTTATTATATTGATTCTATGCACCCATTAGAATGGATTTTATATGAATAGTAAATTATACCTATTTAAAACTTACTACATTAAATGCGTCATACAGTGTTATTTTTTTTTTTTAAATGTTTAAAATCTTCTTTTTCTCAACATAATGTATAGTAAATTAAAAAATCTGTGGTCAATAATGTGGGTGTCACAGTTAATTTAAGTATTTATTTTTAATTTTGTATTAATATACTTGTGATACTGTTCATTGATCCTAATAAAAAAAAAAAAAAAAAAAAAAAAAAACACCAGTCTGAAGTCAAGAACTGCGTACTCTGGTGAATTGACTCAAAAATGTAATACAGTAAAAGCTTTCCTTTCGAGCCATTAGTTGATTATAGAAGAATAATAGAGAGAGACCTTTCATAAATATGTGCCTATATGAAAATTATATAAAGATGTCCGCTTTTTAGGGATATTATACGGGCAAAATAGTGAAATTGGATCCATAAAAAAGATATTTTAAACCCTCCATCCATAACTAACCTTTTTAAAAACGTTCATATTATGTAATTTTATTTTGCTAAAAGCAAAATAAAATCTCAAATCTCAAAATCGGAGGCTTTAAAGTTAAACGATTTATTGTAAAAAGCTAGTTTTTAAGAGTTCTATGCAAATATACATAAACTGTCTTGGTTAGAACTTTAGGCGCGTTTTTGGAAATGGCCTTTAAATAGATTATTTAGTTGTCCTGTCTTACAGAGAAGACTGTGAGAGGAAGCTCGAGTCCAACAGCCGACCAATGTATCGCACATCGGCAAAAGAGTAGTGTTGAAATCATTATATAGAAATTGTGCGTTAACCAACTTTCTAAACCTGACTTGATGTTTTTAAGTCTGTACCTACTCGATTGTTGCCTAGTGTGTATTATGTATGGTAGCATGTCTATAATTATCTTTAACAATCTGCTGTGTAAAGTTTTTGTATAATTATTGTAGTGTGATCAATCCGCATAAATTAATCGCAACATTTATTAAAATCTCGTTTAATGACAAGAAGTAGCCATAACCCAAAAAAACGACTTTCATATTATACAATAGTCGAATTCAGTTTTTCGTTTGAATTTGACTGTTTTAATATCCGACTGGTTTTTTTTTTGGCATTGAATTACGAGACGAGCATGCCGTTCGCCTGATGGTAAGCGATACGACAACCCATAAACAGTAGCAATAGTGTAGTGGTCGTATCGCTTACCATCAGGCGAACTGCATGCTCGTCTCGTCATTCAAAGCAATAAAAAAAAAACCAGCACCTTGAGTTACAAAGTACTGTGTGGCATTCCACTGCGCTCGTCATCTTGTGACATAAGATGTTAAGTCTCACAATGTCCTTCAAACCGAAACACAACAGTGCATGCACACTGCTGCTTGGCGGTAGAAATAGACATTGCGGTAGTACCCACCCAGATGGTCCTCCAGAGACGTTATCAGACATCTTAACAATACTGCAGTGCTAATATTTATAGTTGTTTATATAGTTTATGTATACATATATACTGTTTGTTGTCCCAAAATATAGAAGTCCCTGTGACTTTGTCTGGATCGTCTAAGGTTTTTACTCACGCATTTATATTACCGTCCCCGTCCCCTCCCGTAAAAATACACGCGTTGTTATTAAATTTAAAATTTTTATATCGAGCAAAGCTTCATATTTTTCAGTAAAATATTTTGAATTCAATAAGTGGCTTTTATGACGTGATGCGTTTGCAAAGGAAGAAACAGACACAAGTATTATTTTTTATTGATTGCTATCTTCTACACCTCATCATTCGCGTCTCCCAGTTATTCTTATGCAAAATTGTTAATGTATACACACAGAAAGTCTACGATTGTATAAATAGATATAGTCACGGATAGAATAATATTTACACAGATTCGGTCTACAAACTACGAGATGTATCTTATTTCTACCTCTTCTAAGTGCGCCTTCGCCATGTCAAGTGTTCCAGACCGATCTATTTTTAGTCTCTCTCTGCAGGCCCGACGCAAACCCCTTTGACATCTTTCTCGATACTATCCAATTATCCAGTGGAGTCTACAATTCTCGTACCCGTTAATTTATATGTCACGGAGAAAATGCAAATGTAATTACAACAATCTCATTAGTATTTTGTCAGTGATAACTTCGCAGACTATATGATAAATGATTGGAGTTTTTGGTTTTCTGGTAATCCAGAAGGCAGTAAAATGACACAATAGGTCACCTTTGACTCTTCTGCCAGAGAAAGGTGCTTTACAAATTCTTAAGTAGAAGGAAAAGGAATGGGGAAAAAGATCGATTTTACGAGTCTGCAGCAATCTTGCTGACGATGTAGGCGTATGAAGAGTAACACTATATTTGTCATACCTTGCTGACGTTCTGGTAACTTTCTAGTCAATGCATGTTACTGTAGCTGCGGCTTCTACGAGACTACATTAGAACCTACTTGTTATTATTAAGCCTTTTTTTTAAGTTTACACTTCTGAATTACGAAATGCATCACCAGTGTTGTTTTAACAGTAGATCTACTGTTTTTGCTATATCATCTCTGTTTACTGTCAAGAGCAGGGGCGTAGCTACCGCTGTATCAGCCGTATCAATGATACGGGGCCCCCGGGCTCTAGGGGCCTCTCTTAGCCCATACGCTAAACATAAGCGGTCACCCAAAAGTTCGGAGACCTTTTTTGCTCTCGAATAATCGGCCTCCAGACTCGGGATATGCGGAGCGACAGAAACTGAATGGCCTATACTTAAGGAAACTATAAATCTGGCGCTGGAAGGGCCCCTAACAAAATTGTGATATAGGGGCCCCTCTATCGCAAGCGACTTCACTGGTCAAGAGTCCAGTTTTTACTGTTTTTTACATGCGTTCACACGGGTTTTATGGAAATGGACTCGAAATCTCTGATATTACCTTTTTCTAGTGTTTTATTTTCCTCCATCTACTGCTTTTTGATTTGCAAGGTTGGTAACAGTGGGTATCACTAGCCGCTCGCATGGTGGTCACCGACACTACTGCCGATAAACATAGTATAAAACAAAGTCGCCCGTCGCCTCTATACGCGATAAACTCAACAAATTATGAACAGATTGCGATTAAATTTGGCAGATAGTTTGAGACCCTGGAAAGGTTTTAAGCTTTCCTGGGAAAATATATGGCGGGAACTTTATTATTTATCGGCAACTAGCTTTTGCTTGCGGTTTCGCGTGTTTTCATTTGTCCGGATTGATTTGTGTATTATACTGCATTCGCCATTACAGTTAAATTGACAATTCTTATAATGATCATTAATATAAATAGCTACAACATCCTTCAAACTGGTGCAAGTCATTATGTTTGGCAGCAAATAATGTCTAGCATACTACCTCAAAAAGCGACGATAGCCTAGTTGGGAATGGAACGGTCTTTCGAGACAATGTCCGGAGGTTCAAAACCCAAGGCACACACTGCTGACTTTTCGAAGTTACGTGTGTATTGTTATCAATTATCGTTCGCTTTAACGGTGAAGGAAAACATCGTGAGGAAACCTGCATACCTGAGAAGTTCTCTGAATTTCGAAGGTATGTGAAGTCCGCCAACCCGCACTAGGCCAGCGTGGTGGACTAAGGCCTAACCCCTCTCAGTAGTAGAGGAGGCCCGTGCTCAGCAGTGGGCAGTATATAATACAGGACTTATAGCATTGCATTGCATACTACCTCGTATGCTAGACATACCTAGTTAAATATTTCATTTACTCATCTCCAACATTCGGTTCGTCTTGCATTGTAGAATATACAAAGGAAACTTCAGTTTAATCTGACCTAGTTAGAACGTCCAGTGGCTTGCAATCTCTTTGTAAGTGAATATCAATGGGGTAATCATCTGAACAGCACTTAATAGGATCAAGTGGATTTAGCCACTTCTGATGAGTTGGGGATTATTAAATCGGTGGCGACTGCAAAGCTGAGGTCTCGGGTTCGATTCCCTGGTCGGGCAAAGTGATATTGGTTTTTTCTATTCAGTATTAGCCCGGAGTCTGGAATTTGTGCCCGATATGGCGATAGGCTCGCCCCCTATCACATCATGGGACGGAATACGCATGGCGAAAAGTGGGTGCACTGGTTGCGCCTTCGGGGAGGGGATAAAAGGCGTGAGTGTGTGTGTGTGTGTTTGTAAAAAAAAGTTTTAGAAAATGATGTTACGCAAATATAATATCTTTGTAACACTTAAAAATGCATGTAATAATTTCGGCTTCCATTTTCTGGTTGATTCATATTCCACATTCACTTAACAAAGTTCGTTACGCAAACAATTCTACGAATTGACGTTCAAATATTATTATGCTTTTCAGTTTAAGTTTGCATATTTTCTAAGGGCATCAGCGCTTGTGTTCGGGATTGAAAATTATCGGGAATCAATACGTACATTGCATTAATAAATATGTGTTTCGGATAGTTTTAACCATGAACGCTTTTCCTATCAATAAACGTTTAATCGGTGTCTAACTAGGGGTTGTTTAATGATTAAGCGACGTATTTTAAGTCTTGTAAGTGGGAATAGGAAGTATGGGGAGTGTACGATAGCCTAGTTAGGAATGGAATAGTATGCCGACACCTCTGGCTTTTTGAAGTTACGTGTGTATTGTTTATCAATTATCTTTAACGTTGAAGGAAAACATCGTGATGAAACCTACATACCTGAGAATTCTCCAAAGAATCTCGAGAGTATGTGAAGTCTGCCAACCGGCACTAGGTCAGCGTGGTGGGCTAAGAACTAAAACTGACCCATCTCAGTCTAGTAGAGGAGGCCCGTGCTCAGCAGTGAGCAGTATATAACACAGGGCTGATTGCATTGCATTGAATTGCAAGTGGGAATCAACGGCAATTATATTTTAGGCTAATAACGTAATCAAAATATTAACTGAAATAACTCTTTTTAGAAAAAAAAATAATCAAATGTCATAAAATATTAATCTACTCATTTTTTAAATACGAATGCAAATGCTTTCAGCAACATGCTAGAAAGAATTTGCTATGCTGAACCCACATTAGAATGTGATAAGGACAGTAGGTAAACTCATATTTTGCATTAAATGTTGCTTAAAATAAAACAATTCTCAACGTTCCTTGAAGTAGTATTAATGGAAATCCAGACCGTCAAGCTTCTCTATTGTTCCTGGAGTTAGGAGTATTTGACTTTGCGAGGTTTCGGAACTAAAATTATACTCTGAATTGAATTCTGGCTCACGGGAAGTTTAAAGAACGTACGTATAAAACTATTTTGATACTAATCCACTTAACCGTGACTGTTAGACATACATACATACATACATAAACTCACGCCTTTCTCCCATTGGGGTAGGCAGAGACTATGGAGCGCCAAGTGCTACGATCCAAGCATACCTCTTTCGCTTCTTCTACAGTCATTAGTCTCTTCATACATGCTCGTCGGTTACGAGAACTCCTTATTTGGCCCTTCCTTAGGAGGTCGCCAATTTGGTCCATGAAGGTACGTCTAGGACGTCCCCGTCCGACGCTACCACTCACTTTCGCGACATAGATTTCTTTCGTTCCTCTTCTTTCATCCATCCTTTCAATGTGGCCAAACCACCGAAGCATTCCTTTCTCAATCCTAGTTACTACATCCTCTTTCAATCCACATTTTTCTCTTATCACGCTATTCCTTACTCTATCACTTACTTTCAGCCCACACATACTTCTCAAAGCTCTCATCTCCACTGCATTTACCTTACTTACATGCTTGTTTTGCCACACCCACGACTCACTTCCATACATCAGTGTTGGTTTTTTTATTTATTTATTAATAGACACACCATCGATTCATCACACAAAACATATACATATGAGAGATACACAATATTAGGTACTTATTCTAGGTGACAAACCTTTACAGGTGTATACAACACTATTGGCTAAATAAAATATTTCGTTCTTTATACTAACAGAAAAACTTAAAATAATATAAGTTTATAAAATAAATGCAACTTAAAAACTTTAAAAGTACAAAATCATTACTTAACCTAATTAAATGAACTTACATAACAAATTATCATTACAATTAAAATAGAATAATTATATCATTGAAGAAAATTTAAAAATAAGATATGGATTTTTTTTTTATTGTATTAGTAAGAAAAAGAATTAATACATATTGTCATTATTGTTTTTTAAGATATCATAGCACCTGCTGCGAAATAGGCGAACACTATTTATAGTAAATATATCGAGTTCACCAACGGAGTTCATATCGTTACAGGTCTTTGCTAATCTATTTAGTGGAGCATATTTGCCTAAGTTGGTTCTACTGCGGGATAAGGAAAAGGTTTGAGATAAAGGGAATCTTGGTAAGGTACGAGGAACGGAAAAATTTAATCGCGACAACAATTCGGAGGATATCATATCTCCATGTATCAGTTTGTACAAAGTTATACCATCGGCCACTTTACGTCTGGTTTCTAGAGAATCCATCTTAAAGTGTGACAGCCTCACTGGGTACTCAGCTCGGTACGGACACGTGCGATCTTTGAAAGCTAAAAAACGAGTAAAGTTCCGTTGAACGCGTTCGACTCTATCAACATGTGTCTTATATGATGGATTCCATATGGGGGAAGCGTATTCCAAGTTACTCCGCACTAATGAGTTATATAGAACTATTAAGGTGCTAGGGTTTTTAAAGTCTTTTCCGACCCGTTTTAAGAAACCTAACAATCGCCAAGATGTTTTTATAATTTGGTCCATATGTGTATTAAAGTTTAACTTAGAATCTACAACAACTCCAAGATCCCGTATGGCGGTGGTTTTATTTAATGCAATCCCGTTAATTAAATAATTTGAATCTATGATATTTTTGTTTCTCGTTAGCCTTAGATGTGCGCATTTCTCAGCATTTAGAATCATTTTATTATTGATGCACCAATCTTGAATGGAGTCCAAATCTGATTGAAGTAGTGTAACATCGCTTTGGGACTGTATATGTCTGTATATTTTTAAGTCGTCTGCAAAAATTGAATAATTACTATATTTTACGGAATGCGCTATATCGTTTATGAAGACTAGAAACAGGATAGGACCCAGATGGGAGCCTTGGGGTACGCCTGATGAGGCAGTAAATGAGAAAGAACGACAGCCGAGAGCCGTAACACACTGAACTCGATTCTCTAAGTAGGAACCAAACCAATGCAGTAAGGATCCGTGAATGCCATAACATTTTAGTTTAGACAATAATATCTTGTGGTTAACTTTGTCGAACGCGGAGCTAAAGTCGGTATAAATGGAGTCAACTTGTGTCTTAGCATCCACATACTCTATAATGTCCGTTATATAAGTTAGAAGATTACTCACGGTTGATTTCCGAGTAGTAAAGCCGAATTGGTAATTGGATAAGATATTTTTGAAGTAATTCGTGATAACTGGACACACAATCCGTTCAAAGACTTTCGAAAATAAACTGAGAATAGAAACCGGTCGATAATTTGTGATATTACATTTATCTTGCTTTTTGTATATGGGTACGACATTTGCCAATATTTAAATTGGAGTGAAATCAAACGCGAAGCTCAAGACCGATCGAAATGGAGAGTCACTGTGGAAGCCCTCTGCCCCATCCAGGGGACATAGGACCTTAATGAATGATGACGACATTTGCAGATTTCCACATAGACGGAAAAGTGGAAGATTGAATGGATTTCACAAATAAAATTTTTAATGGCAATGTTAAGTATTTGCAAGTCATTTTGATAAAAAGTGGTGGTATTCCATCGGGTCCAGGACCCTTACTTACGTCAAGTGATTTCAAAATCTTACCAATGCTACGTTCATTTATGCGTATGTAATTTAGTGAGAACTGGGGAAATCCATCACCTAAACCAGTTATACCGGTGTTATCGGCAGGAGTGTAAACTGAGGAGAAATTTGTTGCAAATAAGTTGCAGATTTCATCTCCCGTTTCTGCCGAACGACCATCAAGATACATTTTGCCAGGAAAAATCGAAGATCCTCCTCGAAGTTGCTTTATATATGACCATATTTTTTTCGGATTACTACGGATCGATTCCTCTACGTCATTTAAATGGTCGGAATAACAAGATGTTATCAACGAGTCAATTCTTTTGTTACATAGTTTCAATTCTAGTTTGTCTCTGGAGTTGTTGTAGATTTTGAACCTTTTACGAATTATATCCCTTTCCTTTATTAAGCAAATAAGATTTCGGGTGAACCAAGAAGGGTATTTGAAATTCCGTGACTTTGTCTTGGGGATTGTCGCTTCGATAATAGAATTAAGTATGGAGTAAAATTTTGAAACGGCAATATTAACGTCCCCGACGGATGATAACTCTGAATACCAATCCACAGCACTCAATTTTTCGTTAACTAGGGAGTAATCTGCTTTTCTAAAATTATGTGTTGCAAACTGTTTAGAGACAGCAAATGATGGTTCTTTTATTTTAACTTCTATGTCTAATGGAGGGTGATGGACATCGATTTTGCTGAGATGGTTTGTGCTGTTTACAACTGAAACTCCATCGAAATTGGTGAATAATAGGTCTAGGATGCGGTTGTTATGATTTTTGACACCATTTAATTGTGATAGATGATTGAGTGACATGAAATCAATCAATGAGTAACCTAATCTGCAGTTGTAATTACAGGGTGTTAAGTTATGTGTATCATTGTGATCAGATAACCACTCAATGAAGCCAAGGTTAAAATCACCGAGAACAATAACATTGCCTGAATATGACTGCAAAGCTATACTAATATTCTCCAAAGAAGAATTTAGTGTTGCGCCGGTAACAGGAGGTGGTATATAAAGGGCACAAAGTAGGATTTCCAACGAACCTTGAAGAGGATTTTTCACCGATACCCAAAGATCCTCAAAACAGCTTTCAAAGTGCTGTATCCTACTAGATTTAAGTTTTGAATTTACGGCGATAACAACTCCTCCGCCATTCTTCCCAGAGAGGTAACTAGAGGCTCTATCTCGCCTGTAAACCACGAAAGCGTCACCAAATAGTTCATTATCATAAATACTGTCGTCGAGCCAAGTTTCGGTGCCTACGATGATATCGTAATTAGAGTTTTGAGCGGCTAATCTTAATTCTTTAGTCTTAGTTTTAATTCCTCTAAAATTTTGGTAGTAGATCGTGAATGTATATAATAAATCACAAGGACTTGGGTTATGATATCATATTATATCAATTTGTTTAGAGATTCGTGATTTTTTATCAGTATTGCGGGTGTTTGATCATTTTTCCTTATATAGATACGGCCATTACGAATCCAGATGTATTTGTATTGTTTGTCTTTAGCAATTTGTCTTGTACGTGCGTGAAGTACCTTATTTTGAGGAGATAAGTGTTCCGAAATATAAACTGGCGACTTAGCACCCCCATATCCTAAGTGTCCAGAGTGAAGTTTCTCGGTGGGTTTGGATTTGTTGAACTTACTGACTGCTGATATAATGTCATCTCGATGTCTAGTAGTACGCAATTTGACTATTATAGCACGAGGTCTAGAGCTGGCATCATTGAGTTTACGTACTCGAGAGCAGGATACGACATCCGCACCCTCCAAGGGAACCGAAACCACTTCAACAAGCTGCTTGATGACAGAAAATAAATTTTCGGATTTATTTTCAGGGATACCGTTAATTTCTAAGTTAGTCTCGCGTGAATGTTGTTCTAGTAGGTTAAGTCTACCGGAGAAGTCATCTACTTTGGTGCATAGGATAGAGTTTTCTTTCTTTAGGTTAATAATTTCCTCCTCCGATGCCTTGAGTTTAGATTTCATTTGGTCTTATTCTTGGCTTAGATACTCTATTCCATGTTTTATATCTTGAAGAGAACTTAATTCTTGCTTTATGTTTAGAAACTCCTTTGTCAGCACGGATTCAACGTACGTTTTAATAGAATTTTCGATTGAGGACTGTATTTCTGATCTTATAATGGAAAGAAGAGTGGGATCAAGATGGCAGGAACTATGCGGCTTTGTCGGTGAGTTGTAGATTTTTTTGCGTTGAGTTACATTTCCAGAAGAATCCCATACTTCATTTTCTGTTATGACACGGTCGTCGCCTTCACTCAGATCCAAGGTTTTAGGCTGAATGGGTGTGTTCGTGTTGTCAATCTTCTTCATTTTATTATGGCAGGCTGGGCAAGACCATTTATCTCTTTTATCTTTCGACATTAATGCAAAGCTTTTGTGGGAGACATTAACGCAATCCAGGTCATACAAGTCTTTACAAAAGTAGCAAATGAAATAATCCATCTTGATGGTAATTTTGTTTAAACACGCCGCACATTTTTTTGTTTTGGAGCTCATTTTTAATAACACAAAATATGCTCTCGGTCAATATTCTGATCACAAATCATAAACTATGTGTGAATAACAATAGTAGGCTAAATTCGTTTAAAATTCTTCGTATAGTTTGGCCTGCCGGCCACGCGCCACTCAAACCAATCCGACCCGCAGACCGCCGGTTCGAGGCCCGCCGACACGAGTCAACAATATTTTTAATTTATTCATCCACTTATAAGCGTCCTCTTCCGGTGATAGGAGTAAGCCTATGTAGCAGCAAACCAATTACTTTAGTATTTAGTAATGATAATGGTGATAGATGGCGCACAAGGTCTCCAATATGAATTAGTGCATCAACAAAATAACAATAGTCGGCAGGATTTCCAGGTTTCGATCCAACGACCAACTGCACCGCAAAAACGAAACGCAGAAATGATAACAGCCAGCCAACTGCACGATACGATCCCTGTCGAAATACGCCTTTAGTTCATCACACAGAAACATCAGTTCAAGATTTGAATTTGTAACAGTTTTTGTGCTGTTGTTTTTACACTTATTTTAACGAATTGTCTATTTCTGTCGCGTTTTAGTTGGTTTAACACAATTACAGTCACTGCCCGGATACTTTACATCGTTACATCACTGTTTCCATTGATTAATGATAGTTTATTGAGTCTTTTGTTCACAAATATTTTAACGTTCATCCACGCAAAAAGTAATGAATTATTTCTATAGATAACGTTTCCACACACTTATTGACGTTTATTATCACTATATTTACACTTTTTACTATTAATACAAGAATGAAACTATTTTTTTGAAAAATATATACGGAGCCAAGTATCTATAGTACAGCGCCACCTGGCGAAAAAAGCTCTATTCTGTATTATATTTCTGTATTATTCAGAATTAATCTGTATTCTGTCTCCATATACACCTGCTCAGCTATGACCACTGATTGTTGTGTTGGTGCCATATATTTGGAGATATTGAAAGAAGAGTAAAAATGGGAAATAGTGTTAATAGCGCCTTATATTCGATTATGAATAACAAAAATATTTCGAATAACGCTCGGTTAGCTATTCACCAAGGAGTCTTGTTAGACATATTATCTAATTTTTGAGGGTGTCATTATATTCTAGATATATTTTTCACATTATTATTTTATTAATTCAGGATACCTTTGTTGCAGGTAAACGCATACGAGAACATTTCAACATTTCCTTCGATTATGACATATACGTACCTAAACATATTCATCTATACTAGTATTATAAAGAGGAAAGATTTGTATTTTTGTATGTTTGTAACGAATAAACTCAAAAACTACTGAAACGATTTTAAACATTCTTTCACCTATATAAAGCTACATTATTAATAAGTAACATAGGCTACTTTTTAACCCGGGAAAAATTAATAATAATCCCTTCCTAGCCGATTTCGGCCACGGCGGCCAATCTCAACGGAGATCAGCCAGGTACGCAGGAGATATTATAGTGCACAAGTGTGTGCGCAATATACAGGTGCACTCGCCATTCCTTCACACTCATAGTCCGGTGAGACGGCAATCCGACATGACCGGAGAGAGATCAGGCGCAGGACCAACGGCTTTACGTGCTTTCCGAGGCACGGGGGGGGGGGGGATAGATTTTGCCGTAAGGTCATTTAGTAGAGCAGCACTATACTATAAAATTATATAGGTATCTAACACGGAATCAAATAACTAGAAAAAAATATATTGGATATTAAAAAATGACCCACATAATATATTATTAGGCTATCACACCTTTACAGCGCTACAGCTGATACCTATATATTTTTAAGGACCGGATGCCGATCGCGTTTTAGTGCCACGCAGAGCTCTGTAATTCAAAGCTTTGCCGCGATTCGTGGGTGGTGTTTCTAATAGCGGGTATTGCCCATATCATTGCGCTTTTGTCATTTAGTTGTTAATGGAAGAATCTGAAATTTTTGTAAATAGATTAATAAATAAATAAAATAAAATAAAATAGCCTTTTATTTGCTACTACATTTTTACAAACTAATTTAAACTAAATACTTATAAAATAAATAAAATGTGTTATGTAATAGTCGCCTCTGCGGCGTAGGCCTCTCCTAAACCTTTCCATACATCTCTTTCCTGTGTCTTACGTATCCAATGAGATCCACATCTGTGAACAAAAATGTCTCTCCATCTTTTCCTAGGTCTACCTTTCCTCCTTTTCCTGGCTCTTGGTACCCACTCTGTTAGACGTTTTGTCCATTTATTGTTATCCATCCTACAAATATGTCCTGCCCAGTGCCATTTGAGTAATCTAGTTCTTTTCCGTACATCTATTATTTTTGTTTTGCTTCTTATATTGTCGTTGCAGATCTTGTCTGATAGTCGTATTCCAAGCATACTCCTTTCCATTTTACGCTGGCAGATAGCAATTCTTTCTTCGTCTTCTTTTCTCAATGCCCACGTTTGGCAACCATATGTTAGGCATGGTAATACGGTTACTTCGTACAATTTTTTCTTTATATTTAAATTTACCGTGTTATTTTTCATAATTTCTTTTAATCCCCAATATTTTTTCCAAGCCAATGTTATCCGTCTTTGTATCTCCTTGTCGCTGTTATTTTCGAAAGATACTAGTTGTCCTAAATATACGTATTCTTCAACATATTCGATTTTTTCTTCTGCTACTAAAATTTCTTGAGGTTCTCCATTGGTCCGAATCTTTGTTTTCGAAGTGTTTAGTGACAATCCCACCTTATGGCTTTCTTTTGCTAATTCATTGACCATGCTTTCTAGTTCTGGAGCGCTTTCTGCGAATACTACAATATCGTCCGCAAAACGCAAGTGATTCAATAATTCTCCATCTATATTTACTCCTTTTGTTTCCCAGTCTAGACGTCTGAAAACCGATTCGAGCACTGCTAAAAATATTTTTGGAGAGAGTGGGTCCCCTTGTCTTACTCCTCTTCTTATGGGGAATTCTGTACCTTCGCGTTCTAGTCGTACTTTGGCATGACATTTCGAGTAAACACTATTGTAAATAGATTAGCCAAGGAAAATGTTTTCGCTGAGTCTCGTACTTATCAGTTACTTAGTGAATACAATATTTTCTCATAATAGTAAGTGGAATTTGGGATGTCGAGTGGCGTTATTGATAGGTTCTAATGGTTTGCGTAACTCTCGAGCTTTGTCGACCCTCGTCGCGCGAACAATGCGAAAATAAATGAACAGTCTGTTTGTAAAAACGGCTGAAGGTCGTCGCACCTCGAAATGCTTTACTTAACGATATAATTTTAAATACATACGAACAAACATAATGCTAGCAAATGTTTTTACTTTTCAATAATCGGTATCTATAATATGAATTTTATAGTTCTAATAAAGGCGTTACCTGAATGTAAACTCTTAACACATAAATAAAATACCAATGTGTTGCATCCTTGAAGAAATATTCGGAAGTTGGCGGTGTGATACCCCCGTGTCAAGTCTCTCTCTCTCTCTCTCTCTGGTCATGTCGGATTGCCGTCTAACCGGACTATGAGAGTGAAGGAATAGAGAGTGTGCTTGTGCATTGCGCGCACACTTGTGCACTATAAATCTCCTACGTACCTGGCTGATCTCCGTTGATATTGGCCGCCGTGGCCGAAATTCGGCCGGGAAGGGATTTAGTTGATTTGTTATAGTAAGCCATGTCAAGAATATAAATAATAATCTCAGAACGTTTTGATGTTAACACTGTCAGTTTGGTCCCTGATAAAATATCAAAAAACGATATCAGATGAAAACGGAAATAATTTGTCACGCTATACAAAGCAGTAATAACTTTAGTGTGCGCTCTGCTTTATTTTAGACACGCAATTACTTTAAAAAGCTGAAGATATTACGTTCATTTCGGAAACCTGGTTATTTCATACAGCCATACGATTTTTTGAATTTGGTATCTTTAGGTAAAATTGACGAAAATAAATTAGTCTCGGTATTGAAAAAAGTTTTTTTCTTGGAAAAAATCGAAGTATACTTTCTCTGATGTGACTTTAAATGGGAAAAAACCTTGATACGTAAAAACTAAACCTCACTGTAAACCCTTTTTTTTATATTATATTATACAAAATATTGTTTTTATGCAGCAAAACTTATAAGAAGGTCACAATGTAAGAAAGAAAGAAAGAAAAGTATTTTATGTACTTACTCGTTATTAAAAAAAAACCTATTATATCCTGTAAATAGAATTGACTTAACAGAACCTCAGTAATGTGTAATTCGCATTGCAACTAGAATTTGATGGAACTCTAGGCTCTACTTCCTTTGTTGCCAAAGGGTAAGTACGTTTGGTAATCATTCCAGTGGCTTGTTACATGCAGTCAGCCAGCGTGAATTTAATTATTATCGTATGTTCGTGTCTCAATTGTGTATAGGTCCCTTGTCTATAAGATTCCGTTTGTCTTTTTGCCGACACTCAGTGTGTAGGTACTGTTGCGTTCCCAATTGAACGTCTTTGTAGGCAGACGGTACATACCTGAGAATTCTCCGTAAGATTTTCAAAGGTAGGTAAGGTGGTTTCGTGAAGTCTGCCCGCACTAGGCTAGCGTGGTGGACTAAGGTCTAAACCCTCTCAGTAGTAGAGGAGGCCCGTGTTCAGTAGTGGGAGGTATATCATATTTATATATTACTATGTAATACTTTTATTCCTTTAATTTCTTTTGAGAGTTTTTGTATGCTTCGTTATCATCAGATGAGAAAGCTAACCTCATCACTTTCTTGTATAAAAGTATCTTTCCTTCAATTGTTATTTCACTACTCATAAACTCAAGTTAGTTGGCATTTTTTGTTTTTGTTTTATTGCATTGACTGACGATATGAGCATGCCGTTCGCCTGATGGTAAGCGATACGACCACCCATAAACAGTAGCAATACCATCCAGCACCTTGAGTTACAAAGAACTGTGTGGCATTCCACTGCGCTCGTCACCTTGAGACAATAGATGTTACGTCTCATTATGTCCAGTAGTTACACTGGCTACAATGTCCTTCAAACCGAAACACAACAATGCATGCACACTGCTGCTTGTCATTTTAGCATTGCAGGATATCTCCAGTTTCTTTTCAAAACGCATCCACGATTTTGTTATGTCTCGGCGGCCAACTGTTACTACCATCAAGTGACCCATATTTTTTGTCACCTCTACTAAAATCAAACAAAATAAAGTTGAGGTATCAAAGTTAAGTGTCTGACATATCGCACCTTTAGAACGAAAACGACACAATTCGAAACAACCAAAAATTGAGTTATCGTCATAAAATGACTTAAAACTGGTCTCTTTTTAATAAAAATATAATAAAAAAAGGCCCGATATAATAGTTTGGTCCTTTCCACACTTGAATATGGCTGTGTTTGAACTATTTTTGTACTGAGAACTTCGTTTCAAGTCATTTTATGAAGATAACTCAATTTTCGTTTTTTTTTTAATTGTGTCGTTTTCGTTCTAAAGGTGCGATATTTGGGCCGTTGCCAAATGCCTGGTCAATCGACCGAGTAACTAGTAGAGCAAATTTTGGCACAAGCCAAATTAACTGTATATGTAGGCCTTCGCAGATATCCTTTTTTACACCAAAAACATCGTTGAATGTTGGAATGTTAATTTTTAAAACCTACCTATAATTTTGCTAGTGGTAATGCTATGTTTAAAAATATTGCAAACGTAATGAGATCGTTTTGGGTAAGGTTCTAATTAGTTTAGATTTAGTAAGTTAAAACCTAACATGTACTTAGTATGTAGTTAGTCATCTATATCCTTAAATTGAATATACCATGAAATGAATGAAAGTACCAAGAGAGAGTCTAATTATCGTAACGTGGCCATACCCATACTAATGAGATGAAAATTAATTACTAATACTCAAGACGTAACACATAAACCATTAAAATAAATTGTTCTGTCTCTGCACCACCTGAAGGTTGGCTGGTAGAAAATGCCTTCGGCATTAAGTCCGCCTTTATACTCGTTGTATAAAAAGTGTAAATAAATAAAATAGATGTGAAAATGAGAGTCAATTTCAATATTAATAATACGCTTTGTTGTCGACTTCGCCGATAAAAGAATTGAGCTCTAAATGGGTGCTAAGTTTTGTAGATAATCCTGAAATGTACTTAATAGGATATACAAAATGCTAAAATAAATTTAAAACACAATTTCTTGTCTTTAATGCTACAATAACGTTTGCTATATAAAAATTTAAGAATTTATATTTTATATTTGTTCAAATGAACAGTCTTATTATAAGTATTACAAAGTCCTCTTCTTGGTTTGAATTTGGCATGACACGCTACTGCGGGTTTAGATAGTACGATGTGTGTTTTGGTATCATTTTGAATTACCTTTATTTTTCATATTTGAAGGCATTCATTAAATTTCTACAATTCATTAAATAAATGCACTTCGTACTGTCTTTCAACGCGACTGCATAATTAATGACACTTCCCAGAAGAGAAACATGCTTCGAATTAGCTTGAAGACTGAGCGTGGCATATAATTGGCATGGCATAAAAGACTTGTCCCTCGGTGGGGTTCGCACAAGGTACCTTGAGTTGTCATGTTTAACTATCACTTCGTTCTGGTAATGGAAACTCAGTGAAATATTATATTCCGTATATTATTGTGAAAAGGTGTCGAAAATTATTCGTCTCGAGCCTTTTATAAGTATTTCCGAATGAAAATTTAATTATCAGTTTTGTTTTTTCCATCATTCTTTAAGAGTTAGGAACATAATAATATCAAGGAATAAAAACGAAATTAATTTAAGCAAGCGTAATGTGAGACCCAAGAAAACATTTCTCAGAGTTATTGACAATATTATGCTATCTTGTTATACAGCTGTGACCTGAAGCGACGTAATTCAATATTTTTGTTTACATTTCTCTTTTGACTTGGGAAGTTCAAATAACAAATCTTTAGTAGAAGGAATATTGAAATGACAATGTTCTTAATAGCATCTATCTACCTTACCTACCTTAAAATTGTTAATCGATGTTTTAATTAATCGTTTCTTTCTAAGGCACCTTTTTTTCACCGTGGTTATCTTTTTGTTCGGGTCTTATTAAGCTGGACGCGCTCGCAGCGCCTCACGCCACACGCCCGGCGCACTTGAAGTTCTGCGAGAACGTCCAGTTTAATAACACCGAGGATTACCCTAACTAGAGTTTAAAAAATCCGGACTAAGTTCCTTGCGTTAAACAATAAGAAAACAAAGTAATATTATAATTATCATTATGGGGTTACAAGCTACTCTCATCACTTATCTGGTTTTAAATCAAGGCTGTTTGTGTGGTAACCAACGACATTCAACAATACAGTTAGGTAGTGAAAACAGTAAAATAAAGCTTAGCAGAATAAATAAGAAGCTTGCCTCAATAGCGTAGTTGTATTGCGTGCGCACTATCGTGCTTAGGTCTGGGCTTCGAATCCCGGGTCGGACGAAGTGATTTTGGGTTTATCTACTCAGTAAAAAAAGTACTTTTAACACTTGGGCCACTGTAGGAATCCATAGAAGTAGGCAGAAATTATATGACCTGTATTATCAGAAAACCTACGACTATAATGAAGAGTTTATCAAGTATGTTAAATCCTATTCAAAAATATTTAAACAGGTTTGTCATAGGGCTAAATCTTTTATACTTGAGCAATAAGATAAAATCCTCTAAAAATAAAATTAAAATGATTTGGAGTGTAATAAGAAAAGAAACTGGTAAGGCTGAACCTGGTGGAACGGAGTTCAGTCTCAATATTGATAAACAAATTATTAGTTCCGACATAGACGTAGCTAGGGCATTTGAAAATTTTTTCACTGACATACCGGTTTCTATAACAAAAAAATTAAACTCCTCTCCCACAATTGCCAACAAATTTTTACAAGAAAATGTCGCTGGATGTGGAGATTCATTTTTATTCCATTGTATTAATAGTTTAGACATAATAAATACATTTAAATTAATTAATATTAAAAATACATGTGACCTCTGGGGTGTTTCTACAAAAATTTTAAAGTCTGTAATATTTGTACTAGCACCCCAGTTAGCTACAATTTTTTAAATTGTGTATTATGAGTGGTATATTTCCTGATAGAATGAAATTAAGTAAAATAATACCTCTTTTTAAATCCGGTAGTACAGATGACCCCACTAACTTTAGACCCATATCTGTGCTACCGTCAATAAGCAAAGTTTTTGAAAAACTCATGCTTATACAAATTCAACATTATTTTACTAAAAATAATTTACTTCATGGAAAACAATTTGGATTCACCAGGGGTCGCTCCACTACAGATGCTGGTGTAGAGCTTATACAAAATATTTTTGCCGCTTGGGAAGATTCTCAGGACGCTTTAGGAGTGTTCTGTGATCTTTCCAAAGCTTTTGATTGTGTTCACCATGATATTCTTATCGGGAAATTCAGCCACACTGGGGTTAATGGCAAAGCCCTTGAATTATTTAAATCATATTTAAGCAATAGAGTACAAAGTGTAGATGTTAATGGAAAACGATCTCCTGGTTCTATAGTAACAATGGGAGTTCCTCAAGGCTCAATTCTTGGACCTTTTCTTTTTCTAATCTATATAAATGACTTACCTTATTTCATAAGGGACAATTGTGAAGTAGTTTTGTTTGCAGATGATACTTCCTTATTATTTAAAATAAGTAGACATCAAGCAATACTTGACGATGTAAGCAATACTCTCTCAAAAATAGTGCGTTGGTTCAGCGTTAACAATTTATTATTAAATAGTGAAAAAACTAAATGTATAAAATTCGTCACACCTAATGTCAAAAAAGTTAACGCTAACATTTTCATAAATAGTGACGAGTTGAGCCTTGTGGATACAACCAAATTCTTGGGTATCACATTGGACTCTAAACTTCAGTGGGGTCCTCATATATCTGTACTAGCTAAAAAGCTGAGCGCCGCAGTTTTTGCAGTGAGCAGGATACGCCAATTAACTGACATTGAAACAGCGAAATTGGTCTATTTTGCTTACTTTCATAGTTTGATGAGTTATGGAATTTTGCTGTGGGGTGGTGCTGCTGATATTAATACTATATTTGTTCTTCAAAAGCGAGCTATAAGATCTATCTACTCCCTAAGCTCTAGATGTTCTCTAAGAGAAAAATTCAAAGAAACAAATATAATGACAGTAGCATCACAATTTATATTCGCTAATTTAATGTACGTACATAAGAATATAGAAAACTTTCCAAAAGTTTGCGATATCCATGGCTTAAATACTAGAAACAAAAATAATCTAGTTAATCACAAAACAAGGCTCCAAAAAATCAGCAAATCTTTTAAGGGTTACTGTATACACTTTTATAATTAAGTTCCCACTGAAATTAAGTGTTTAAACATTGGTAAATTCCAAACAACTATTAAGCGAAAGTTATGTAATAAAGCTTATTACAAGATTTCAGAATACATAGAGGATAAAAAAGCCTGGGATTAAATTTTTTCATGTGATTTTCTTTGGAATCATGTCTTTCGTTTTAATAAAGTTTCTTTGTTTCCATCTGTGAGCGGCTTGGGTATGACATACTCCTTAACTGTCTGTGCCTGCGGCGGCGTCGTGTGCCGGGTCGGCCATTTCCCTGTAATATGGTTGAGGAGGCCGATGGCTGGCACATGCGTCATACTCGTGAACGGGTGCTGCTTGTGTGGACTGGTCTGCCCTTTTCGCTTACTATATATAAGTATTGTGTGTATATCTTAAACTTAGATTAATAACGACATCTTGAAGATTTCAGATCAAATTATTACATGATTCCTGAGATAGTTATGCACTCGTGTTGGAATTTAAATTTTTATTACCTATTTTGCGAGTATATAAATGAACTGCTCTAAACATAAGTAAACAAATACTGAATTGTATATTTTTTTTTTCGCTACATAATGCATTGTATTTTATACCTTGAACTGATTTTGAAAAGAGCAACACTAGAGTTTCTTGCCCGTTCTTCTCTAGTGAGAACTGCTTTCCGAACTGGTGGTAGAGTTAATATTGACGGAATCTAAATAATGTATAACATTTTATGGGTTCGAATAAATTATTTCATTTCATTTCAGTATCAGCCCGGAGTCTAGATATGTAACTGGTAAATGGCAATAGACCCGCCTTATTACATGGGACCTATCATAGCTGGCGAAATGTGGGTGTGATACCTCTGCCTATCCCTGAGAAAGGCGTGATGCTATGTATAAAAATATAAAAAGCTCAAGTATTTTTAATAACTGCGCTGTTTTGTGTAAATGTTGGCATTCTTCGCACACAGCGAGGCGACCGTCAAATCAAAATAACCCAGTTTGGGGATAAAATTTAATTGAATACAAACACAATCAACAGTCTGCGATGCCCACAATCCTGGGAAAGTAATGCCGAAACTTATAATCAAAATTAATTTTGATGTTTCGTGAATTTAAATGGTTTCATGCCGGTTTTGGGACAATGTTGTTATGATTTAAGCTATTGGGTTACAATCAATAATGTTGGAGTCTATTGTGGCCTCATTGGTCTGGTGGTTACATACATGGACCGTAAACTGGAAGGTTTGAATTCCAGGTCAGCAATAGTTGGCGTATGTTACTCTAATACAACTTTCTTGGGCTTCGGTCCCTCAGTAGAGGGTTGATGTCATAAAACTCAGCTCAATTCTTTCTGCGATATGCTTAGAGATGTCTCAAGTGCCAATGCAATGCAATAGAAATGTCTGAAGTACCAAACCTTTGATTAATTATATACATAACTGAACGTTTCAAACGCGTCGAAAAAAATAGAGGCGAACTGTTTCCCACGAAATGAGTTCGAGTGAATTAATTTTTGTTGTTTTTCATGGATATAATTATCTCCCCGTTTTAATAGAAACCATGTAATAACTGGTATCATTATGCGCGCACACAAGGATACGCAGAATGATGCAGCGATAGCGTATGGCACAGCTGTCACGCATACTAGCTATAGAAAAGTTGGCCTGTTTGTTTTAGTTTCATTGCAGCGCGTCACTCTATCTGAGTATATAATTAATCAAAGGGCCGAACATATAAATGGTATCTGGCCTGCTGGATGAATTAAATGTTTTTTGATGTTGAAATCTTACTGCTATTATAAATGCGAAAGTAGAATAAAATGTTTGGATGTTTCTATGTCAGGATCTTTGATGTTTGTTAGAAGTAAAAGCAGAAACAACTAAACGAATTTAAATGAAATTAGGCTCAAGGGTAAGTCATGTCCTGGATTAACATGTAGGTACTTTTTATCCCGGTAATTTGCTGCCATGGGAAATAATGTATGCTTTTAATTTGATTCATTAAGTAGGTGGCGCTGGCGTCGTACTGTGTTTTAGGGTATTTTGTAGCGGGAAAGGTTTTTCAGGCAGGCGAAGCCGCGAGCAATACCTAGTCTGAAATAAGATTTTTGCAATACCCAATTATCAACATTAAAACCAAAGTCAGAATAATGGATCGAACCATTTGTTATATAATGTAAATCCGAATTTGGCTGTAAGATGTGTCATACTTGTTTGTATTATTTTACCTTAGAGAGCTGTGGATTTTTGTAAAAAAAAAAACCATCTTGTACGTATGCGCATGCTCACGCCTTTTATCCCCGAAGGGGTAGGCAGAGGCGCAACTAGTTCACCCGCTTTTCGCCAAGCGTATTCCGTCCCATGATGTGATAGGGGGCGAGCCTATCGCCATATCGGGCACAAATTCCAGACTCCGGGCTGATACTGAATAGAAAAATCCAATATCACTTTGCCCGACCCGGGAATCAAACCCGAGACCTCAGCCTTGCAGTCGTACCGTAATACAACTACGCCACCGAGGCAGTCACCATCTTGTATCATCATCTCAATAATATGAACTTACAAAAACTATGTGCCAATAATAAATTTGAAAACACCTTTAATAAGTAAGGCCAAAGAATAATAAATCAGGGACGTAAATAAGACAATAATTGTGACTAACGCATTGATGTATTAAAAAAACCCGACTGACTTGGAAATTTTAATTTCTTGTTAACGATGTAATTCGTATCGGCTTTTGTTTAAAAACGTCTATTACCCGAACTCGAAATGAGGTTTCAATTAAGGTTCGTTTCCATTTTCAATGTAACACTTGAGCCAGTACCCATTTAGCTTCTAAACGATTGATATTGCATATTATCCGTTTAAGTGATTATATCTTAAATCAGTCTCACTTGCGTTTGAAAAGTATTTTGACTTGCTTTTGTATCTAACTACGATCTTTATTCTGAGGCTAGTCCTAGGAGGTTTGAGGAGCAAAATCTATTCTAGTTTTTTATTAGTTTCAGGTTTATAGTTATGTATTGAGAGATTGCTAGGCATCGGATTCTTTTAAAAATGGGCTTTTTGTAAACCACAGTAGTCGAACGCGGGTTGGCTTTTGACGATAAATTCTCGGGAATAACTTTCAGATACGTGAAATATTGACAGTCTGGAAATCTTTGGGGGAGGCCTATGTTCAGCAGTGGACGTCATGTGGCTGATGATGATGATGACATGAAATATTCTTCATTCTATGTTTGCATACACTTGAGCGAGTGGACGACATTAAATTTCCAAAATTAAGGTATGCTTGCTACTAGGGATCTTCTTCTTAGTCGTGCACCCTTGGCAGAGTGGTCGTGGTCATGTTTGGGCCGATTGATGAACTGCCGTTTTCACGATGCGTCGCCATATGTCTCGATGTTTGGCGGAGTGGAAGCATTTGTTTATAGAAGAGTACGTCATAGTTTTAACAAGGTCTGTCCAACGTTTAGCAGCGCGTCCACGAGCTCTTTTGCCCTCTACTTTTTTTTAAACCACCAATCGTTCCATGGAGTCCTCGTTTCGGCTTATGTGTCCGAAAAACTTGAGGATTCGTAATTGCACAGTAGACGATAATCTCTCTTTGATGTTCAGTTCTTCCAGGATTGAAACGTTGGTAGGGTGCGCAGTCCACGGGATCCTGAGAAGGCGTCTCCAACACCACATTTCCAAAGCATCGATTTTGCGTTTGTCTTAGATCCTCAGCGTCCACGTCTCAGCTCCATATAGAAAGATTGGAAAGACCAGGCATCTCATTAGTCGAACCTTAGTATTTTTGGTTATTCGGCGATCTTTCCAGATCTTTGCGAGTTTTTCTACTGAAGATCTAGTCATAGCGCAGCGTCTTCGGGTCTCATCTTCGCAGCCTCCGATGTTGATGATAGTGGAGCCTAGGTATATGTAGTTCCCAACTAATTCACATCCCGCTATAATCTGGACTACTAGGGATAGCAGCCGCTATTAGTTTTCCTTCAGAAATTGTAACATAAGTACCTCATTCATCTATTACTACAATTTACAAAACATATCAAACTTCTCTCAAAGTCATTTAATAAACCATTCCTACGTGTATAAACATATTCAAGTTGTTGTGTCATAAAGATCGCAGCCATTTTGAGCTATATTCTAAGATAAGATGGCGGCTCTAACAGCTTAGTCGACGACGTTTGCGAAATGCGAACACATTCGCCAAATAGACGCGCATTACACGTTAAATTTCATCTTAAATAATAGTCATTTGCTATTCCACGATTTATTTGATTGAAGACACGTGTATTCGAATGTTTAATTAAGTTCGGCTTTGTTCGGTTACTTTTGTTTTAATTAAATATAATACTTTGTAGTTGTGTTGGTTTTAGAAATTCTTGGATGTTATTTGATGAAATGTGAAAGAAATAACATTTGCTGTAGAAGTTTATGACGTATACTTTTCATTTTCATTGTGTACCTAATCGTTAGAAAATGGAAAACCTCGTAGTAGTATTTTAGTACGGTATGAAAGACAGTCTTTAACTATCGAAGCAATGCTAACTAATATTAAAAGTCTGATAATCCTGGTCTCTAATACACCAAACCCTAAGTGTCAAAAGCAGCTATAAATCACAAGCCACCCTCGCGAACTTGTTTTACGATATGTCGCAACGACAGATTTATTACTTAACTCTTCAGTATTAATAAATACTTTGTAAGATCTTACGATAAAATAACATGAAACTTCCGTTGAGTAATTGATTTTGACATATTTTAGTGACGAGTTGTAATTAAAGTTGTCTTTTTAGGATTAATAGGGAATTCAATATTTGAAATAATTATGTAGGAAACGAAGTTAATTCATCCAAAAGTCAAGCCAAATATCAAATTCCGTCTATCTCTGGACTGTCTTCTTCGTCATGTTGGTCATTGCTTGTTGCCAGAACTCGATAAATGGCGATGACGTCTTTAGGGAATTTTCGCCCCCTTGGTGCAACAGGCGAGTCTGTAACTCAAGTGATTACGGGATTTATTGCTACAGTGGAAAATAATATGTTTAATTCAAACCAGTGACCAAAACGCATCGTTAAACGTCAGTTTCCGCATACAAACAAAAATTCTCAATGTAGCAGTTTTAAAGCAGTTTCAGTTTTGAAATGTATTTTAATGTGATTAAAATTCGTGATTTTTGAATTTGGAAAATTCTCATATTTTTGGTGCTGAAACCCGATTCTCTGGGTTATCATATATCATACTAGTATTGCTCATGGGCCACGGCTCCGCCCGCATGAAAAAGTTTTTTCGGGATAAAAGGTAGCCTACAGCACTCAGGAGTAATGTATGTAGCTTCCTATACTGAAATCAACAGAAAAAAGAACATAAAGCATTTAAATAATTATCAATTAAAACAACACATAATTGAATGGTTACAGGAGCTAGATTATGAGGAAACTAAAAAACTTCTAGAACAAAATATATGACACTAGTATTTTGTAGTCTGGAAGGAACTCTCTCCTGACGTACAGGTATGGGAACCTAGTTCAGGAGATTGTACCACAATATAATCTGCATCTCTAATTTCTGGTGCTCAATAAAGTTTATTATTATTAGTGAAAGTATTTTCAAAATCCGTTAAGTAGTTTCTGCGATTAGCGCGTTATAACAAATAAACAAACTCTTCAGCTTTGTAATATTATAATTTTTAAATGTTTAAGCCCAGTGATGCGACATGGTGACAAGAGTATTAATTTATTATTTTCTTAGGATCGCATATTGTTTGCATTTTTTATCTGTTCAGTACCACATTGATTCTGATTTCAAAGCAGTGGAAGAAGTCAGCATGAATATGTACTTACTTCACAATAATATAATGTGTTAATGCTAGCAAAATCTTACAATGTTTATTCGATATGAATGATAGTCAAGTAATGGATACTTGAACCATGATATAAATGAGGAAAAAGTGTTCTTACACTTAGGGGTTACATGAGAATATTTAGATATTTTAAAATCTGTTTATGTTTTATTGCTACTGAAGGACGAGACGAGCATGCCTCTCCATTGATGATAAGCGATGCTCATAAACAGTAGCAACACCGTACCGAACGTTAAATTATAAAGTACTTCGTGGCACAGCACCAGACATGTTTAGCCTCATAATGCCCAATAATTACACTGGCTACAATGCCCTTCAAACTGGAACACAACAGTGCATGCACATTGATGCTTGGCGGTACAAATAGACATTGTGTAATGTGTACCTACCCAGAGCGGCCGCATACGAGAGACTTACCACCAGTAATCTATATCATTTCTAATCCAAGAATTCCTGATTCTAATATTAATAAACAATCCCAAGCCAATACACACTTCAAAAGGAAAAATACTTATACGGGAATGAAATTCAAGATCTTTGCGGTTGATTCAGGCAGAGTCATTCAGGTAAACTAGTTTTTATACCCTAGTGTTTATAGATAGGTTAATAGTCGTCATAACTCTTGGTTACTATGAGATCCCGTGAGCGTCTATGTAAAGCTAACATAAAATAAACTAACTATTCACGTCATTTATCTTCATCCTCCACCATTTTTCAATTTAGATATTTGTCTTCGTTAATATTTAAAACCTTTCAAGGAATTATAATGTCTCTAGAGATGATGTTTCGTTAATAATTAATATTATAATGTAAGATTAAAGTTTTATATGGATTGAGTGAAACCGTGATGGAAAACACCAGTCGTCTCATACTCTACCCTACTGAGCCTGATTGGAGCCAGTATTGTGTATGTAGAATCATTCGGCTGCCTTGACTAAGCTGATGTACAAATAACTGTTTATCGCGTTTAATTCATTTAGTTTCTCTCAACCTTCTTTTCCATCATGAAGGTTCCAAGTTGACACAAAAAAACTTAAGCAGTAAAGAGAACAGCAAAATACTGATTAAAACATTTATAAGTATAAATTATGAGTTAGAATCTACTAGAAAATCTATTACCAAAATTGTACAATACGGAACAGGACTTTGGGGCTAACTGGTAATTTATCGCTTTGTCAATAGCAAAGTATGCATTAAATTAATTTTGCCCAAATGGGCAGCAGGTATGTCATATTTGACCGAATAGCTGTCGTTAAGGGTTTATTGGAATATAAAGGGCTATTAATCAAGTTCTGGAATGAACACCCTCCTTGGCATTTCTGGGTTTGACCTGTTGATCTTTAATAAGGTTTTAAATGTCTTGGAATTACCATTACACCGCAGGTAGCCGTAATCCTATATTATTGTCTAGTAGGCATTGCGGAACTTTGTGGGAATAAGTTGAGAATAATCTTAAATCTTAGAATAAGTTTTATAGTCATTGCACTGTAATTTTCATTGCTGCGTCTAGTGATATTAGGAAATCTCAAAAATACCTAAACGTCCCAATTCCAATTATTTTTCATAAAGGCGGCATACTCAAAAGTGTTCTCATTTTAGCTATTCATAAATTGTGCTACTTGTTTACGATATCATTTAACCTAATTTCTTCTTTTCTGTAAGTTCATAGTATTCCAATATTACAATTCACTTCAAATTCCCAAATCACTTAAAAGCTGGTAATGGTTATGATTTCTAAAAAGGTTATAAACACTCGCCTGAAGTATTTTGTGAATTTTCTTTTTATTCCAAAAGAGAACACCGTTCAACTCGTTTCCGCTTTCGATGAAAGTCAATTTAAATGCTGGCTCGCACGCTCTCGTCCCTGGGGCGTGAATTTTTTACTGTTATGTACAATTTTTCTGGATAATAGAGTTGGCGTCCGTTTCGGCCCATTTTTCAGTTTTGTATCTGTTGGATATTATGAACGACGCCTATTAAGTTTCAGTTTGTTGCAATTGTTTGGGAAAGCTTCGTAGAGTGAAAATTTAAGTAATTACTCACGCCTTCATCAGGAAAGCGATAGGAAAGGGCACGCCCTTTGAAGATGAACTAATCACGATTAGTTCATCTTAAATTTTCAAAGCTTCTTCTCATCCTTGATGTGATGTGATATCTGTGGTTAACAAATTCCAGTCTCGGCCAATTTAGATGTGTTGTTTTATTATGAAACTGAAATTTTAGTCGACCTGGGAGTCGAATCTCTCACAGGCCACATTAAACAAACGCTGCCTCTAAATGAAGTTAGGAAAGAACATCCTAATGGACGAAATGAGGCCAGCCTGAGATGCAATAAACTCAGTTATGATAGAGCTACAAGTACCAACTCGCGACATCAACCCGAAATCGCATTACAGCACCGTAACGAGCTGACGACATTACTTCCGTCCAGTGAGTTACGTCCAATCTGACGCAAACATTCGATCAAATGTTTGTTAGGCTTGGAATACACGGGCAGATGACATATGCCAGTTTCTGGCAGTCAAAATGTTGGTAGATCTGTTAATTTGTTTGGATCGTCGATCTATTTCTATCACCATAGGCATGTAGCATTGTTGTGTTCCGTTTAATTGGGAGTTTAAATACTGGATATTACGATCCTTAATGACAATCATTAGAGCCACATGAATAGTGATGTATTCAGCAGTGTTTAGCAATTTAACGCTCTGTGAAGTTCATGGAGTACTGACGGTACGATATGCAAAATCAATCAATCATATCATCTATGGAATTTGGATCGGGGCACCTTTTTCATGCTGTAGAGAAAACATTAACTACAGCATGGCTCAATGCAAGTAACAATCTATACCTACAGTTAATGTCGAGACGACCATGTCATATCACACCATCATCATAATCATTAGCCACATGAAGTCCACTGCTGAACCTAGGTTCGGCCTAGGCCTCCCCTAAAGATTTCCAGATGGGTCTGTCACAAGTGGCCTGCATTTTTTATCAAATCGTTGCATATCGCAATGTTCTCATATGTCTAGAAATTACACTGATTTTGATACCAGCACATTGTGTATCTGGTACGTATCAGCGCTAGTGTATGACGGGCGTTAGTTTGCCGTGTTTACCGTGCATGTGTGTGATGACATCGGAGTACGTTGCTTATACAAGCTGTTATTAGTGCAAAACAATGCCTTCCATTTAGTCGCTAGGTATTGTACCTATTTGTTAAAACTGAGTGTAGCCAATTCGTAAGTTATCTTTTTATTGTATTGAATGACGAGATGAGCGTGCCGTTCGCCTGATGTTAAGCGATACGACTACCCATAAACAGAAGCAACGTCATCCAGTACCTTGAGTTACAAAGTACTGTGTGGGATTCCACTACGCTCGTCATCTTGAGACAAAAGATGTGAAGTCTCATTATGTTCAGTAGTTACACTGGCTACAGTTTCCTTCAAACCGAAACACAACAGTGCATGCACACTGCTGCTTGGCGTTAGAAATAGACATTGCTTTGGTACTCACCCAGACGGACTCTTACATATGAGAGACCTACCACCAGTAATTAGTGTTATTTGAAAAATAAAAGAAAATTTACTAGCTTTTGCTCGCTGTTTTGCCCACGTGAGCATAATTTCGCGAGGAACGATACATTTATGGCTTAGACTACTTAGAGACAATGTTACTCTATATGAGTTAAAGAATATAATCGGTCCAATAATTCTAGATATTTCAATAAATGCTCTCGTAAGCTGGAATGTAAACTGATATTTCAAAATTGAAGTCTGAATAAACAACACCAAGTATTTTTAAAGCGCGACGCTCAATTCAGTAGGAGTACGCATACCACCCTACATACTAGCGTTCGTTTGATGGAATTTAATATAAGATCTTTGCAAACAAAACCTCGTAAGATTGAAAGATATTTGTTGGAAAGAGGAATCGAAAATACAGGAACAAGTTACTTCATTGGTATTTCATACGTCTTTGTTATTTAAGTGTTAGAGTTATTGAAAGTAGGTCTTAGCTGAGTTGAGGTAGATCAACTTAGGGTTTTTTTTTCAGCAGACAAATTTTATTCATCGAATTATAACTCGACTTTATCTAAAAGTGAGACATATAATTTTATTCATACAAGTGTCATTTTAATTAATCTACTTTATAAGTATGAACAACTTTCATTATGATTGAAAAATCAGCTTAAAACAAAGTTACATGAAGCTTTAAACTTAAAAATGTTGTCTTATTTTAGATCTGATTCTTATAGCACAAAAACAGTTAGGTACAGTAATATGTGTTTTATAGTTGTAACTTATCAGGAATTCTGCTTACTCCTGGGAATACGTAGTACGTGATTATGATATATGGTATACATGTACACAACGTATATAATTAAAAATCATGAAAACGCTTTGTAATGATACAACTCGAACATGTTACGATATTACTTGTAATTATAAGTTTTACTTCAAGTTCGCTTTCATCCCTCGGGAAATCATGATTTCATAACATCACAAGTTGCATTTGGTTTAGTTTCAACCATTGGTTTGTTTTTAGTCAAATTCTATTAAGTTTATTCTTAACTAGGTGTTGTTCGCGACTTCGCCCGCGTGAAAAGCCTTTCCCGCTACAGAAGTGCCTAAAACAATGTACGACACTATCTACTAAAAAATCAGATTGAAAGCATCCATTATTTCCCATGGCAGCAAATTATCGGGATAAAAAATACCCTATGTGTTAATCCAGGACATAATCTATCCGTGTGCCAAATTACATCCAAATCCGTTTAGTTGTTTTTGCGAACCTACAAACATCCAAACATTTCCACAAACTTTCACATTTGTAATATTTTACTAAGATAAGAGTTATAGAAAGAAGGCAATAAAGTGATTCAACTGATGATAGTTTCAACTGCTTTGCGATAGGCAGCGGCTTGTCTGTAGCCTGGCATTGCTGACGTCCACGGGCAACGGTGACCACTTGCCATCAGGTGGACCGTTAGCTCGTCCACCTTCGTAGGCAATATAAAACTCATCATCAGATATGGACTATGGGCACTTGCAGTGTCTGAGGAATTGCTGGAACATTGACGACACGAAATTACTAAGAGGAGAGTATTTATTGGGCACTGATAAGGGCTGATAATATTCTAAGCCAGATTGTATTATAGGACCGCTAATATTCATCATTAGATTTCTACATTATCTTTCACTTTGCTGCGGAGGGTTATGGAATTAATTTGTAGGAAATTATTTCCATAACCCTCCGCAAAACGTAGGGTTTTACTATAAAAGTGGACGATTAGCCTAGTTGTGAATGGAACGGTCTGCCGAGACAATGTCCGGAGGTTCAAAACCCAAGGTTCGCTTTAACGGTGAAGGAAAATATCGTGAGAAAACCTGAGAACTCCCCATAAGAATCTCGAGGGTATGTGAAGTCTGCCAACCCGCACTAGGTCAGCGTGGTGGACTAAGGCCTGAACCCTTTCAGTAGTAGAGGAGGCCCCTGCTCAGCAGTGGGCAGTATATAATACAGGGCTGATTGCATTTTTACTATTACAATTATTACTTTGCGGGTTAAAAACTAGTAAACATTTCTCGGATTCTTGCGAAGTTCACAAAATACTTCCTGTCGATCACAGTTGACATGCGTTACAGTGACGGGTGCGAGGGCGGGATTAACTCTCATCTTATTAACATCTCATCGTTCAACACACACATAGCGTACCTCTAGCACTAATTTTATAATGATTGATATCTTTGAAACCCCTATATGAAAAATATTTACACAAATTCATGTATGATGGAACCATCTTTCTGGATATAATTATACATGTATCTATTTGGTACACTCAAAAATGTCGTATCTTTTTGACGTGGGCGATGTCATCCATTCATATTTGTGCTCAGGCAAAACAAGAATACGCTAAACAGCGTCGTGAAATTTTGACTTTGATTCATCATTTCCAATGTGTACTTTATGTTATAAAAATTTATAGATATTCTCTTGTACATCTTTGTAAGGAATCAAGGAACTGTAATAGTTATTTGGATGTTAGAAAACCGTTGAATGAACTTGGAAGAAAAGCACGCAAAGACCATGCACTGGAGTAACATATTCCACAATCACGATAACGCTGCTGTTAGCTTTTTATTTCGGGGTTTGGAATGACTC
This sequence comes from Sphinx pinastri, assembly GCA_947568825.1. Classification (NCBI taxonomy): domain Eukaryota; kingdom Metazoa; phylum Arthropoda; class Insecta; order Lepidoptera; family Sphingidae; genus Sphinx; species Sphinx pinastri. Next base: position 5,169,154 of record OX387617.1, read on the forward strand.
ACGAGGCAAAGCTTTTTCATAATAAAAAGTCATCCACAGAACGAACATAAACCGCGGAGAGCTCGTTAAACTTGAATCTAATTAAAGCGAATAATCCAAATCAGAGATAACATCTCATAGTGACAGTTCAATCCTGTCTACCGGTACACTCAATTATGAAGTCTGCGTTCGACGTTCGGATCCTCAATCTTCGTCCGAACTGAGGATTGGATTGTGAATTTAAATTACATTAGGATTTATGACGTAGATTAGCTTACATTACTTGGTCGATATTACACATCGAGCTATAGAATCGGGAAGTCATCAACACCTCACATTTTAGGTGAGAGAATTAGATATGACGCTTTGTGAAGAATCTAGTCGAATACGGAATGCTATAGCGTGGATTTAATTAACTACCAACTTATATTTATTCCATTCGTCAAATGATTAAATGCATAGAGACAAAACGCAAATTACGTTATTCCTTGGTTCTTCACTTAATAATTAACATTTTTACCTCTCTTTTTTTCAAGCAAACGCATCATCGTTCGTCGAAGGCACTGAATACACGTCCATAAATATAAACACATCCCCAACAATAAAGTGCTCTCGAGTACAACCTGAACCAATATAAAACATTTCACCCACATTTATTTGTAGGTGAGTAAACAGTCTCAATACTTGGTTTACGACGGCTCATTCGTTTTAAAGGTCGCTTTACACGAGACGGTGATAGCGTCGGGTCTCGTACATTTTTATTGTCCCGATAAATCCTCAGAATGAAAGTTTATCTGGTTCATTTTACATCACATAAACTGTGTTGTTATTTACTTTGTTATTCAATTTTCGTGATTATCTGAAAGGTCTTTGTTAATGGACTGGTGTATTTTAAAATTTTTGAGCGTCTAAAGTGGTTTTGTGTCATAAATAAACAGTAACACATTCATGCACAAATTCTTTAGATTTATAATGAAACAAAATTTTTATATTTAAATGCCATGTCCAAAACTGGGCTTAAATTCTAACCAAGATACTTTAAATATATTTGGATAGTACTCCCAAAAGCTAGGCCTTTGCAATAAATCATATAATTTTAAAGTCCTCCGATTTTGAGGATTATGTCGTTTTATTTTGCTTAAAAACTACACTTAAAATGAACGTTTATAAAAAGTTAGTTATAAATGGAGGGTCTAAAAATATTGTTTTAATGGAACCAAGATCCATATTTTTGCCCTTTTAATATCAATAACGTTTGAGCCTGGTGAGATTTTGAGGCCCAGTACCCATACAAAAAATGGACATCTCCATTAATGAATATTGTAAATGGGAATGTTGGTGAAAATTTTAGGATAATAAACGGAGTCACCGCTGAACAAATTTCGATGAAATTTGCCATATGGATAGAACATGTCCTGGAATATGATAATATAGACTACATTTTATTCCAGTAATATGCTCCCGTGGGAAATATTTGTTTTCTTTAGTAGCTGACGTTGTGTAGAAAATTTATCCAAAGAATGTACTTACATCTTATAACTATAAATAAATTAATAATTATAGGGCATGAATAAAATATTTCACTCAGGATATTTTTTTTTATTTCACGATAGGGATATCTAACGACTCAAAAACAGCGCGTAGTCATTTACGTCAGTTAAGTGGTGTTTTTTTAGTGCTGTCATTCTTAGAGCTACAAGATATACTTATAAATCAGGCCTAAGGGATATCCCTTAGGCCTGATTTATAATCGTCTGGTAAATGATGACGTTAATTTACAATTTTACCTGTTTTATTGATAATCTATCAAAATATTCCATTTATTTCGACTGATCATATATAATAACGATTGAAAAATCAGCTATCGATAAAAAAGAAGCCGTTTAATCCGAAAGGCTTAACGCTTTGCTTCGCTTAATGCAACTGCAGATTAAAATGCCACTTACGAAATCTCGGCTGCTGGGATTAATAAATTTAAACTGAACCATGCACTTCAATCCAAAGAGTGCATATTTGGAAAACATTTCCACTCCTGGAACCCGAATGAATTTCAATAACACAATTAATTGAAAAACTCGGTAAAAATTGTATTTGATTTCCAATTCTTTTGGATTTACTTTTGTACAATCAGCCACATAAGTATCTGAACAAATTCAAAATTTCAAATCGCCTATACCTACACGGTCAGTTCATTTAAATCATTTTTTGTTCTTTGTGTAAAGTAAAGTTATTATTTTTATTAGTTTTATTTTTTGAAAAGAAAACGAAAATTGGTAAGAACATAAAAGTGTGGAGGCGATTTGAAGTTTTGAATTTGTTCAGCTACTTATGTGGCTGACTGTACATATATAGTTTGTACCGTTGAAGGGGTAGGCACAATTCAATTATTTTTTTAAAGATTTAAAGATATAAAGATTTCAGCTACCAGCTAATTAAAAAATCTAGTTCTTTCCTTGTTTAATTCTAATTTGGTGTTGCTATTTACTTGTTGCACATATTAGACTCAGCTTAGTCTTTATTATCAGTAATCTGTTTGATGATTACTATTTTTGATATACGATCATCGAAAATTATGTTACAAAAAATCACTCACATTGCAAAAACCAAATCGAATACTCGATCTCCTAATTCACATGCCTCATTATGCTATTGCTAGAATAATTAAAGTCAAGAAACAATTTCAGAAGTCTTATAAGTTTGAAATAAAAATCAATGATGAAAGTTTTGCAGTATAAAGCTGTAATAGCTGTAAAGGTCCGAAACGGTATTGCTCAGGACCCGATAAAAAGGTTTTCCAAATCCGAATACTACTCTAGGGAGTACGTATTGTTATAAAGTTTGCCAGCAGTTAATCTTTGTTTTCAAAACAAACAAAACAATGACGATTAACCGTTGGAATGTAGCCTTGCTGTAAATGTCTAATGTTTCTTCGAAAAGCCTCAAAAATTTTGATTCGCATAATTCGGGCAACAAGCAAATATGTCTACTGATGTTAAATGATGCCCAATGCACAGAAACACTCATAAAATCAGAACAGTCATGAAAGCGCTGAAATAGGGATTAGCAAAGGGAGTGGGGTGTTTGGGACTTCGGAACTCCGGACCATACGTAACACAATGGACCAAGTTATGTTGGTATCTGTGAGACTGTTTTATCAAACCCGGTAGAGCCTGTCCAAGCCGCTGATGGACCTGAATGCTGAACACAAACATAACTATAGTGTAGCCAAAAGGAATCCGAGTATAAATTTGGATGTGTGGATGGCGGTTGCAATAAGTTATCAAAGTGGTAAATTGCTAGCAATATCAGTGCCATTACTAATTGATATAGAAAAGTGCGCACGTTTGAAGACCAGCTAAAAAAAATAAGTAAATTGTCTCGTCAACGCCCGCGGCAGACGCCGGCGTCCGGGTATATAGGGCAGCCACGTACATATCTATATATAAGCGGGCGTTGACGGGTTAAGTCCTTGTAGCGAAAAAAGGACTATAATGTAGTTTTTGTTGCCATTATTTTAGAAGGAAATGAGTAAAAATACTTTCATGTCCTGATAGAAACATACATTCTATTTACTGCATTTACAAGATTCTAGCGACTAAAATGTGATCTAGTCGTTCGAACTATTTTGCAAAGACTGAAATTTTTAAAAACGTTTGAAGAATGTGACTTCAGAAACAACTGCAAAGTTTAGATTGTATTTTCAATATTAGGTTTTTGTTCATAAATTCTATTTGTTGTACGTTCCGACGTATATGGATAAAAATTGATGATTAATTGTCTTTTACAAATCTTTTTCTATCGTTCTTTATCTTTGTATTTAGAAAATCTTCTAAATGCATCTGTCAAGAGTTTGTAATAATTTAAGAGATAAATTACGTAGGGCGGTATTAATAAATTAATCTCAAGTTTGAGTTACATCTCAAGTAGAAATAATGTATTAATAGTTCCATACATTATGTCTACTTGAGATGTAACTCAAACTTGAGATTGATTTATTAATACCGTCCCTGATTGAAACGATAGATTGAACAAATTAAATCCCTTTGGAAGATAAATGTAAAAGGAATTTTGGAATCAATGATATCTGGAAATCCAAGGAGACAAGTAATTTCAACCAAAGCAAAGGATTCTGTAATAGCACACACAAGAAATATTGGAAAAAATTGAACTAAATACTTACTTGAGACGTCAAGCAAAATATTGTTATTTTAAAATGTAAATTCTCCTTTTTATCTTTGTATTATATTTGTGCGTGTTTGATTGATTTTTTTATTATTGTATTATTGGAAAATAATTAATAAATATTCCTAATAAATAATATAACTGACTAAGCTGTACAAAAAGATTCTTGAAGAAACAAACGAAGAAGTAAAGAAACTGTTCTACAAAGCACACAATATCATGACGTTTTATTTGGCAACGATTTTTTGTGAACAAACAATTCGGAACTTTAGACAAAGGCACGTTATTTTAAGGGGCTTTTTGATTACTTAACAATTTCTAAACACAATGCTATTTTTTATGAACAATAGGAATTAGAACAAAAGTTTGTCTGTTTATATTCTCATGAAGTTTCTCAACTAATTGAGTTGTAATGAAGTAAATTAGAGGAAAGAAAGGTCGTTAATTTACTATTGTCGTTATTGTTGATTTAAAACTATAATATTACAAAAGTTTACTTTAAGCACATTGTTATTAAATATTATTTTCAAACGAGTTCTTTTCAATTTAATCTCAAACGTATATAGCTGAGTTTAGACTAGCAAGTTCTCTCAGCAATATATTGCGCAATAACTTTCAGATGCGTTTACACTAGCGGTAATATTTCTTTAGCAACACGCTTTTACAAGAGATCCACCAAGTTAACTTGCGCAACTTCTCGCAAAACTGTTTACATTACTCGAGGAATATTTATTACATGCCGTTTTTTTTTCATAAAATTTAATGACAAGGCACGCAATCCTTTGGCCTAATTTTTATGAATCCTACTAATATTATAAACGTGAAAGTTTGTAAGTATGGATGTAGGATGTCTGGATGTATGGATGTTTGTTACTCTTTCACGAAAAAACTACTGAACGGATTTCGATGAAATTTGGCACACGGGTAGATTATGTCCTGGATTAACACATAGGCTACTTTTTATCCCGGGAAAATATAAAGCAGGACTTTTATCCCGGGAAAACTCATTTACGGGGGCGGAGCCGCGGGCAAAAGCTCGTTAGTACTAAATGCAATGAGTTGTTCAAATAAGACGTGCCTCATTGGGATGGACTAAGATAGATGGGCTTACTTGACACTCGGAACACTGACCGTCACTCGTAGGTCCAAGATTAATTGATGGTAGCAAATATTGGAACGAAATATTAGACTCATAAAGTAAGATTAAATCGCGTAATGTGTATCAAATTTTATTCAAAAAGGGGTTATCTGACTCCAGTTAGTGTTAATAAATCGTCATATTTGCGTAATGCGTAATCCCCTCTCAGTAGTAGAGGAGGCCCGTGCTCAGCAGTGGGCAGTATATAATACAGGGCTGATTGCATTGCATTGCGTAATGCTATGTAGACTTTGTTTTTATACAAATTAAAATAGTACTTTTTTCCAGGAGAATAAAAAGGCCTGCATGATAATCGAAACTAGAACTTCACGGCTAACAATTAGTATACTTAATAATGGTAAAATTACCTTATATTGCTATTAGTAAGAGAAATTAACTTTACAATTAATGTATTATACCGACCTACTTCGTTTATTGGCAGCCTACTAGTTAACCATAGTTCTAGTTGTGATGTTTATGCCTTGGAGGGTCTTCATCTGCTGCGGCAAGTATATGTAAAAAAACATGTATGTTAAACTGGGTCGTCACAGGTTACAGTTATAAATTACATCTATTGTAGTCTGCACCATACTTAAAAACATTCATATAATATAACAAAGTCATGTATGTCTATTATGTCTTTTGGTACTATTTACATATCGCAATAATTAACGTTTGTGATTAAGTTCTTGCGGTGAAGGCAAGCTCTAATCTGGCATACTTTACATTCCTTAGGCGAATCGTCGGATTTCATTTTGTGAAACCTTTTGAATTAACATTTATGGAATTTTTTGAGTAAATTTGAATTTTCTAGAATACGAATAATATTTATTTAGGTGGTTTTATCATATGAAAGATGCGACAGACACATCGTCATGTTATCCCCGAAGGGGTAGGCAGTGGTGCCCACTTTTCGCAAAGTGTGTGTATCATGATATGATGGGGAGCCTATCGACGTATCGGGGACAAATGTCTGACTCCGTGCTGATACTGAACAGAAAAGCTCAATATCACTTTGTCATTCAAGAAACTAATATTTACGTGGGCAGCAGCTCACCACCATCAGCATCAAAACCAGCACTTAGCAATTAAAACACCTAATTTACCATATTGCTTTTTTATGAAACACGAATGTTTCAAAGGTCTGAATATTCTTTATACGTCAAAACTTTAAAGGGTGAAAGGTTATTTGTGTTTATTTGTGTTGTGTTTTTGCCTACTTTCCATCCTTTTCATATTTTTCATGAAATGAGAAAAATGATCCAAAATCTTATATAGATACTGAAAGAATAAATGCGAAGATTTATGAATTCGTTTTGATGTTTGAAGAAAACAAATTAAAGGCTAAATGGATCTGGTTGAAATTTGATACACAGTTAGACCAAGCACATTAAGGAATATTATATGCTATTAAATAGTTAAATGACGAGACGAGCAAGCCTCTTGCCTGATAAACAGTAACAACACCATTCAAAATGTTGAATAACAATGGTCTACGTAACATTCTATTGCCACCCTGATATAAGATGTTAAGTTTCATAACGCCCAGTAATTACGCAGGCTACAATACCCTTAAAACTGGGACACAGCATCCTGCGACCTACCATCTAGTACAATGATCCACCTGTGTCCACCCTTTCGGGAATACAAACGTAAGATTAAAGGCTAAGCCATACGAAACACACCGACTGGTATTTACACTTGTCGTAAATGGAATACGGCTATAAAATAAATTGTTAATTAAGTTTATCTTCCAGCCAAGGTCGGCGATAAGTGGCGCGTCTTTATTATCTATCGTAATTGTTAAATTAAAAGTACTTAGGACTAACTTGTACCAATGTTTATTTGATACCCAAGTCGAGTTATACTTTGTATGAGTTTTCCTAACACTATTTGCCCTGGATTGTATTCTGGCGATGATGTCAGCCAGTCGAACAATCGTAAAAAATAATCCAAATAATTTCTGCAATATGCTTGAAATAAAAGTCTTTCATAGAACTCTTTGCTCCGAACTCATATTGGGGAAAGGGAAATAATAGAAGACTGTAGGTAATGATTTTACACGAATATGTGATACGCACAGCAAGTGTGGAATGTGGAGAAAATCCTTAATGTTGGCTAGATGATTGCTGGAATTTATTTTGTACCCAACTGAATAGCAATCACAGAACATTGGAATGCATTGCATTTCGTTCCGAAAATCCATGCTCAGGGCTCAGTCAATGTACACCAAGTAAGGCAAGCCGGCATGATTCTAATAACTTTTAATGGACGCAACAAAAAACAAACTATTCCAAAAGAATTTGTTAGAAAAGAAATCCAAAGTTAGAACATACAGAAACAAAGGCAATAAAACATTATTCACATGAAAGACAAGAATTAATTAGCAGCTTTGTATGTGGAACGTAAAAAGAACGTCTGCGTAATGAGCCCCTTGTGATATGTATAGAAGCAACTGCTGATGTCGGGCAAAGCTGTCAAAGGGAATTGGATAGAATACAGAACTCGGGAAAAATATCCACGCTAATAAAAAAACAAAGTAAAATTTGTAGGGGTAATTTGTGGAACTATTAAAATTTAATGCTATATTTTACCCGACTACGGCGAATTACGGCTACGGCTATGTATGTATGTATCAATTTTATGTTCCACTCTAGCGTCGGTGCAATTGAACCTATTTTGACAAACGAGCTGTCTATCGATTTGTATTTATTGTGAAATGGTTATAGGCTATATATATTTTCTACTCATTATTTGAAGATAGAGTTTAGTCTTAATATTAAAGGCATGGGAAAATTTACTTGTGTCTTGTTATTAAAATATTTATTTTATTGTTTATATTCTGGAAAAATACTTTTATGTAATCGGAGCCGTTAATAATAGCTAGTTTTGTGGATTTCGATATTTTTGAGATTGGAAAAAATATTAAAAAATAGGTAAACACATGGGACTGGCAGCCAGCGCCACCGCATTAGACCAGAATAGGTCTAAAAACTCCAGATCATATTAACTTGGGAGAGGATTTTACTCTTTGCTCAGGACTGGGACATTTACATGGTAGTGAAAAGTGCAAAGGTTTCATTTGCTAGTTCTAGTGCTCTAATTCTGTCAGTCAAACTACAATTCTCTCGAAATCTAAAAACATCCAGATTTCATGCGACAATTCTCGGAGACATCATCTCAATAAGCCCAGGGAAATTCGGACGGTTGATAGCCCTAGACAGGTGTTAAGCCTCTTATTGAATGCTACTTTTGCGTTGCAACATCACATTACCTATTTTATATCTTGTTGGTTACATTTTATCCTCTTGGATTTTGAATGCTAGATCAAGATGTTTGAGAATATTTTTTTATTGCATTGAATGACGAGACGAGCATGCCGCTCGCCCGATGGTAAGCGAGACGACCACCCATGAACAGTAGCAACACCATCCAGCACCTACAGTTACAAAGTACTGTGTGGGATTCCACTGCGCTCGTCATCCTGACACATAAGATTTTAAGTCTGATTATGTCCAGTAGTTACACTGGCTACAATATCCTTCAAACCGAAACACAACAGTGCATGAACACTGCTGCGTGGCGGTAGAAATAGACATTGCGGTGGTACCCACCCAGACGGACTCTTACATATATGAGAGACCTACCACAAGTAATATTATTTATGTTTTCCGAGACTGTCAAAATGTGTGACGGATTCCGAGAAATCATCTTTTCTGCTTACTGCATTTTGTACTGGCATGGACCCTGGACAGTGCCTGTCATCAAAGAGATAATATTACGTTACCTTCATTGATATGTAAAAAACCCCGTTAACTTTACTTATATTATAAACAAGTGAATTTTGTGAAGTTGAATATAGGATGTAGTATCCAGAACTGCTATTCTGATTCCGAGAAGTCTTTCACAAACAAGAAGCTACAATATGTCTGAGTGCTATAATAGGTTTAGGTACTGTTTAAGCCAGAGAAACGACTTTCATTATTTTTAATCCATATGAAAAGAGGTTGATTAAAGCTCAACTTAACTCGATACGGCATACCTTAAATATTTATTCCTAACATATCTTACGTTACGATAATTCTGGAATAGTTATATTAATCATTAGTCATTAATAATTGTTGGAGTCAGAACTCGATAGTACACAATTAAAGCTTTCAGGGCGACTTATTGCACCTGATGGACCGGATGGCGGGTACAATGGGCGGGATAGTCGAAGTAATTGGTGCCTGCAATACAGGAGGCATCTAGAAATCATTAGAGAGTATTTGTAGCCGAGGCAAGGAAAATTATAACCGCTTGACTAAAACCTCTTTTGGGATAGTTATGCTTTGTTTTGTATCATGAACGGCATTGATCAAGTGTTTAGGGGAATAAGCATTTAGGGAATCCACCTTATTGCTTGCTCAATTTAAAAAGAGGATTTCTTTGCATCTATATTTTTCTTAATTATTTACATAGGAATGATTACATTCGTATAAAAATGACTTGAGAACTGATCAGTGCATCTGATGGTAGTAAGTACATTGCAGTAATAATATAATGGGACTCGATGAAGAATAAACGAAAGACCTGATGTCTCAAAGATCTGACGTTCAACAAGACTTATTACCAAAGGCTTAAGGTTCAATGTCCAATCGATTTTTAAAGAGCACTGTAGTTTCTAAGTAATTGCTCCAAGTTCTGCAATACAAGCGTATTGTTTCACAACTTGTTGGAAATAACTATTTGAGTTTCAAAGAATATCTGAACAATGTAACAACTTTTTATGGTTTCCTAAATTACTGTTCATTTTGCTAGAATGTAATTATATTTGATATTTGAATATATTTTAATGGAATGCCTTGGTGGCGTAGTTGTATTACGGTACGAATGCAATGTCTCGGGTTCAATCCCCGGGTCGGACAAAGTGATATTGGGTTTTTCTACTTTGTATCCGCCCGTAGTCTGTAAATGTGCCCCGTAATTAGCAATATCAGCACCCCCCCCCCCTTTACATGGGACCTAATGTAGCTGGCGAAATGAGGGTAAAGGCGTGATGCTATGTATGTATGTCAAGGGCAGCGGAACCCACTTGCCATTTATGACTTGCTCATCAACTTGTGTTATTCTATAAAGACAGATCCTGAAAAAAGACTCTTTTCCAAACTAAAATAGGAGAAATATAACAAATTCAAAATTCCGTTCGTAAAAGATGACTTGATTGTCCATCCGGCCCTCCAATTTATTACTATAAACGAATCACTTACACTCAAACAAATCCTTTATATTCGATGATGACATTTTGAGAGCCATACAATAATGGAAAAATTGGAAAAATATCTACGATTGGTAAAAGGCAGGTAATTGAATCATATAGTTTGTAAAGCAGTTTCTGGTATAATAGTTTCGTGTTCGACGAAGGCTAACCACCTTAAGGGAGTTAATTTTTTAAAAACCTTTAGTGCACCTCCATTATCTAGAGTAGGAACCCTTGTGCAAAATGTTATACCTTTAGGTTTAGGTTGTGCCTTGTCTGTCAGCGAATAAAATCTCTTTTTATTAAGAACCATTTTCTCAAGGTTGCTAATTGGAAGATACCTTTGTGCCAAAATTGTCATGATCCGGCGTGAAGGACCAACAGGCCAAACACTGAGTTACTGTACCAAACAAACATTTTTTTTTACACGGCAAATTGACCCCTGTGTACCTAATGGTAAGCGAAGTGGCGGCCAGATGTGTCGACTGACGAACAATGATTATCCCTCGTCAGTCGACTCAATAGGGTAGTTTCCTACGTTTGATATTGTAAATTATTTTATATGTTACAGAAAATAATACGAAAAAGAAATTCTTCTGTGAAATCAGCATCAAAATTGGTTGAAAAATAAAGCAGTTATTCATATTTGAAATATTGTTGTGAGCAAAAGTGGAGACGTGGAGGGGATATCGCGATATCACTTTCGCACGCACGGAGCGCTATGGCCGGCGACTCTCGGTGACGTCACAGTGTAATATTACTGTTATTTGACAACTACCCCTTACACCAAATTTCAAAGCTTTATAACATACTAATTATTGTCCCAATTTTGAAAAATATTTTTCCGTTAGTTTTTAGAAGGTATACATTTTTGATAATTGTTTTAAAAAAAAGTAATCAACTACCCTATTATGCCGGCCTATATCAAAAGGATGTACCCAAGCTGATCCCAAAACGCGGCACACTTACTTGGCCCACTGACCGCTTTTTAACACCTCATATACGGCTATCCGGGCTGCTACAAAAAAAAAACCTGCCACCAGCATTTTCTGTCTGATACATCAATGCTGATACAGCAATAAGTTCCCTATTACTGTCATTATGTAAGTATTGAAAAGCTGCGGCCTGTTGTAATATTCAGGTTTTAGGATACAAACTTGACAGCATGATTGATTGCAATAAAATTGGAAGCTATTCTCGTGAAGTCATAAAACCTTTATTCATAGACTTAAACACATCGGATGAATACAATACCGTTTAATATGAACGGTAGCCGATGCGATATTTCGTGACAATAAAACTCAATTAAGGCTCGTTTAAGTTGCTCCGGTTAAAGTAAAAGGTTTGCACGTGACCAAGCTGACATTTTGTTTAGCATAAATAGGGCTATAGAATGGAATATCGAACTTTATATGAATTTACTATTATAGATATAATTTATGAGCCTTCTCAATTACATATTTTATTCAGATATAGATCATTAAATATAGCAGCAGAATCATGATTTTCATGCTTTTTTCAATCTGTAATCTGATTCAATGGACGATAGTACTAGGTATTGTATCTCTACTTTGATAGTAGTTTTTTCTTTGATAATGGTGTAACCCAGGATGAACTAAGCAGGTAATTTTCAACTCTGGGACGGTTCCGCGCAGCTATCTTAATGCAACAAGATACCCCGGGGCCGTCCCGTATGCACCGATGAAGGCCACGGCGGGCTTTGGTTGGTATGCAGGTGTAAGGTGTACATAAGGTTAAGGACTCGGTCCAATGCTCGCTCGGACGATGCTATACTCTCGAGTGTCGACATTCGATCGTAAGACCGGTGAAACCAACATAACCGTTGCACTTACCCCCCAGTGGTGGTAGCGATAACGCGTTTTACCTTGTGAAAATAAAAAATAATTTTCAACTAACATTGATGGCATATTAATGCTCACTTTGGCATTCGCCATATTATCATATCAGACCAAAGTGTCTGCTTTGACTTAGGCTTTTGAGAATCCCACAGCAAAGACTGATTCTTTCAGAAAATTCTATCCACAATGTAACTCATCAAGCACTTACAATATTTACCTACCTGTCTGTAAACTGCAAGTACATCGTGACCTATTTGAACATTTATATTACACAAGTACACAAGTATGGAATCCTAGATATGATTCTTATATTAATAGAATTGAATCAATTCAACGAAGATTTATATAATATTTACAATTCAAATGTCACAGTCACGATAATGTTTATGAGGAAAGGTGTCGACGGCATCATTTTCTTCCCCTTTATGAGAGAAGAAAAATTGCGGATATTGTGTTATTAGTTAAAATTGCTCAAAATTTATTAGATTCCCCGCATCTTCTCCAAAATTTTTTTATAAAAGTTCCAAGCAGAACCGTCAGACGTCCCGTGTGTTTATCGATTCCTCAAAGTGCATCAAATTATAGACAGAATGCGTTCTTCATCAGAGCTGTAAAAGAGTTTAATGCGATAGTAGAATCCTCAGACCTTGACTTATTTAACTCCAAACCACTTCTTTTTATAAAGACAATAACAAGGTCTTGGTTCTCTGACTGTTCGGCAGGGATATAGGTCTCGCTAGTTTGTATTGTGTGTTTACGATGTATTCAAAAAAAATATATATACATATAATAATAACTTTTTATTATTAACAAATAATTGAAGTAAGGCTCTGTCTTTATATACATTTTTTTTCTATCTGTGGAAACATGTAATTAGTGTTTAGTTGTTCTTTTTTCTCTTACCTTTTCTTTGTATCACTGTATGTTTCCTTAAAATAAATAAATATCTGTATACTTTCGAATAGCATCATTTGAACGTTATTTCAATTCTCTTGATAAAATCTTTTCTACATATTAAACTGGAAACACTGTAAAAATGACTTTTTCCATATTTACGCAAGTTCTTCGTAATTCATTGGGTTCTATATTTATTCGGTTTATTCGTTATCGTTCGGTTCGGTTTCGGTTATTTCGTTTTTATATGACATATAATCATGGTTCTTTATTTAATCAGCGTTTATTAGGCTTTTATGCCTGTAAGTATTAAGCTTGCCTTTTGATTTTTATCACGATATAGGTTTTAAGCCAATGCTTAAATTCAATTAATCATAAAATCAACACTAAACTCAGAAAAGAACACTTAAATAGAACTGAAACCAGTTCTATTCTCAAAACACTGCAAAAAATATGCAAGCTTAATTCAACAAACAGTTTGCCTGAGCCAAAGTTTGCTAAGAAAATATTATCTAGGTACTACCTATAGCAATAGTTAAATCAACATAGGCACGTTCTGTTGCATTTTATTTACTAATAGGGAATGGTTAAAATAAGATCTCAGATGGTTACTTTTGACGATAAACACATGTAGTGTTTACCCCATAAATACTTCTTTTTTGGATGGCGTTTAACACTTTACTTAAACTGCACCATAAGCTTTTGAATGCAGCGCAGAGATTTTAATGAAAATTATTTCAGAGGTAATTTCTATGCTGTGTGTTAAAAAGTGATTTATAATATTTTGTTTGCTAAAGCAATTTGATCAAGCAAGATGCTATGAATCCTATCGATCGCATGACAGAAACTATTCTCTATAAAACTAAGTAGTACTATTCAGTTTTAATACATCAATGTATACAGTACTTGTTCTGTGATAAAACTCACAATCACAGAAATATAAAACAAGCAGTAGAAACCGCGCTAAAATAGCTACTTAATATATATATTGATATTATTTTATCTTATGGCTTGGAGAACGTGACAGAAGGAGATGCATACTCTTTCATGCATTCGAAATTTGCAAGGCTGTCACTAGTTTTCACATAACTTTTTTATGCTAGAGATGAGATAGAGTCGATTAAGTAATATCGAAAAATGACGATGATGTTCAGAAACAACTCATAGTTTATTAAATGACGATTTACAATAATAATTAAGAATTAAACAATAAAAATTAACAAGACAGTTTAGTGATGTAACGAATGTCTAATTTTCAATATTCGCGAATGCGAATATGGGATTTTTATTTGGCACCAAAAGATTTTATCGTATGTTACGTGAAATTATAATAGTTGCAAAGTGACCCCACAGCACCTGATAGTAAGCGTCGTGAAGTCCAGATAGAGTGGCCTGTTTGAAATATGTCAGCGATACTCGTTCTCTTACGAATCTCCTCATTTCCAATTTGATTGCGCAGAGAAACACCGAGCATCTTCATGGCTCGCTTAAGGACTGTGATCAGTCTCGGGTGTCCCATAGTCAGAGGCCACGTCTCAAAGCCGTACGTCATTACTGGTAACACTCATTGATTGAAGATTTTTGTCTTTAAGCACTGAGGTATTTTAGATGAGAGAACCTTGCCTAGTTTCCCGAACGCTGCTCAACCGAGCTGGTTTTGACCTCTATCTTGAAGTTAGACTTGCCTAACTGGACCACTTTTCTTAGATAGACAGATTCGTCGACAACTTCGAGAGTCGTGTTCTCAACACTAATTGGCATATGCACAAAATTTGCAAGACTATGGTCTTGTTTATTTTAAGGCCTACCAGGTGGGAAACTCGGTTGAGGTCTTTGAGCAAATGAGCATAATGCTATGGTCCTCAAATGATTCTGACAAGACGACAATATTGCGGCAAATCAAAGGTGAGTAATGTCATTTTTTCATTTTATATTTATTCAGTCAGCTTTTTATTTTATCTATTAAAATAAAATAAAATAAAAAGCTAATTCCAAATCCTTTCTAATCAAAAAGGTTGAAGATGTCGTCCAACGCGGCATTGACTAATTTCGAAGAAATAACTCTCCCTGTCTCACGCCTCTGTGTAGTGGAATAGCTTTCATGCTCTGCTCTTGTACTTGGACTGACATGTTAGCGTTGTTGTACAAGCACTTCAGCCCTTTAATGTACCAATAGTCAATGTGGCCCTCAACACTTTGGAGCCTTTGTTCCACTCGAACGTCTTCTTGATGCTTTCAACATTGTAAACACGGACGTCGTGTCAGGAGGACTTCCCGAGCTTCCGATATGCTTCAGCGTCCTCCGAAGACTGCAACGCCATATATCGATGTTGGTAACCTAATTATTTCAATTTAAGAAAAAAACACTTGTGGTAAAAAAATATAACTAGTCCATTCAGGATAAGCAAATAGTGAGTTATCAGTGCAACTGAAGGATTTAAAAGCTATACTGACATACTGACATTAAAGGAAAAACATCAATAATTTATAATATTTTAAAAGATTTTAATGTGTTAGTTATATTCCTATAATATTTTCCAATAATTTTATAAACTAATAATAGATTAAGCATAGAGAAATCTCGTATAAATAAGTAACAACATAAATCCTATCACGTTGTGATCTCGGTAAAAAAATATATTATATAAAAGGTACTTAGGTGCGTTTAGAAAGTTGGAAGTTTATCGTTATCAAAATATATAATTTTTATTTTGTATGAGTATTATAAATACTAACAAAATTATTATTTATACATTGTTAACATAATCTGTTGTAATGTTATTTTATAAACTATTGGCACATGTCATAGACAAAAATATTCGCATAATTAATTGCGAATGCGAATATTTAAAAAGATTCGAATGCGGATATTCGTAATATACCACTAGTTCTTAATTATAATTTGGAAAGATCTATTCAGGCGTTTAAGGATAATCAGCTCATTTTCTACTTTCACAGGGCCGATTATTTTGAAAGTTTGGTGTACTGTTACTTCAGTGGTATTTAATGTAGGAGTAGCGTTTAATTTCAATCGTCCGTATTTAATGGTATCACGGAGAACAAATGAGTCTTTGGTGAAATGCTAAGAGCAAATAAGACTGTACGTTTTTGGTGTCCAATTGCACCTTGCGATGCGGTGTGTCCATATATTTTTTGTAACTTCATCTTTCGGGAATATAAAATAAAACATATAAAGTCCTCAACATTATCGATAACTCCCATTTGTCACATCTCTATGATAATTATATTTGTTTGTAAATATTTAATAAAAATACAATAAAAGAAACCGAATTTTACGCCGAATTTAACTGTAGTTGATACAATTTAAAAGCATATTCTGAACATCTACTTATTTTATATTTAATGAAAAATACAAATTCTGCAAGAAAACTCACCTATGAAAAGTCACCAGCTCCTTCGTATTTTCTTTTCGCCCTGTATGTGATTTACAACCAACTACCACACACGCCATGCTTACAACTAATTTCGACATAGTATCGACACATAAATTATATAATATTTTTGTTAAATTATTAATGTAAATAAATATTTAAATCAATTTTACGTTTACTGTCCACAATGCATCAGACACATTAGCAATCCAACTAAATTTATGTGACATGACATTTCGAAAAATGACATATAACGAACGCATATTTTTTATTCAGACGCATAATTTTAACCAATGTATCCGAATTGACATTTCTTTTCTGACTTTTTAGAAATAAATAAAATCCATGGAGTATTCACTGGTTCACTTACTCTCGTAAAGCTGTATTGTAGAGATGAATAAGATTGATGTTTCGCAACTGTTATTTTAGCCCGGTTTCTACTGCTTGTTATATTTCTGTTATAAAACTATTACTGTTCTCAAAACGTTATGTCAAGCATTCTTGTCAAGCAGGAATATAAAACCGGCTCAAATCTTGTGCTCACATGGATGTTAGACTTCAAGCAAACATTATAAATGATCAAACAAGTCTGACAAACAAAAATCTACGTGCTATTTTTTGATTGATATTTCTTGAACCTTCGGTTCCTTTACTTTACACACATACATACACTCACGCCTTTTATCACCGAGGGATAGGCAGAGGCGCAATTTGTGCACCCTCATTTCGCCATGTATATTTTGTCCCATGACGTGATAGGGGGGGAGCCTATCGTCATATCGGCCAAAAATTCAAGCCTCCGGGCTGATACAGAATAGGAAAACCCAATATCACTTTACTCGTGTCGGGATTCGAACCCGAGACCTCAGCGTGGTTGTCGTACCGTAATACAACTACGCCACCGAGGCAGTTCGAAGAGTTCCTTTAACTTTTAATAAAACCAACTGAAAAAAGGAGCAATCACCCGTAAAGCGAAAAGTTGGCGTTTAAGCGAAGTTCGGACAATAGGTACCTTTTATCAGAGTAAGTAAATGTTCTGTTGGCTGGCTGTTGCATGTTGCAATTTGTAACTGACTTCAGTTGGAGTAACGTGCGAACTTGTGTCTTTTTGCGCTTATTAATAGCTTTTGCTTGCATCTCCGTCTGTGCAAAAATTCCTTTTCTAAAAAGGTTTAGTTACGAAAATTAGTATACGAAAGTTTAATTTTTAAACGTCTATTTATAGTTTAGCCTACGTGCTAACATTGCACTCGAATACAATATTTTATCATTCATATTGTACGAGTTTAATTTGGTCACACTGTTTTAAAATATCCAACATTATTGAGCAGTTTTTTATTTCAATGAGTACTGTGCTCGTTACCATTCTTTTCTTCTTGGCCTCACATAATTTGCTCGGAACTGGATCTCAATATTTTCTTTGTTATTGAAAAAAATCAGCTAACATTTCATAAAAGTCGTTACTACGCTTTACCATTTATACTAAAAGTAGTAAAACATAGCTTTCTATCTTTGATTAATTATATACCTAGATAGAGTGACGCGCTGCAATGAAACTAAAACAAACAGGCCAACTTTTCTTAAGGTAGTATGCGTGACAGCTGTGTCATACGCTATCGCTGCATCATTCTGCGTATTCTTGTCTGTGCGCATAATGATACCAGTTATTACATGGTTTCTATTAAAACGAGGAGATAATTATATCCATGAAAAACAACAAAAAATAATTCACTCGAACTCATTTAGCGGGTAACAGTTAACCTCTATTTTTTTCGCCAATTTGAAACGTTCAGTGTCTATCTAGGTATATAATTAATAAAAGCTTTCTATGTACGATTGGTGTAATCTTTAATTGCGATATCGCGTTTCCAAATTTCTCTACATTTTCCTAACAAATTAAAAGACTTTTGCGGTTTCATTAACGATGCTTTAATAGGCGTTAATTACCGACTAAAACGAAAATTATGTTCACGTTTTAACATCCAATTTTACGCACAATTTATTGCTCCATCAATATGACTATCTAAAATGCCTGGTGTTTTATGTTGTGATTACAAATTGGCTTAAGTCGGCAATTGAGATCTTTGATATATTTTGGTGGTAAGTTTATGACTAAATAAATTTATTATGTACTCGTTTTTGCACTTGGGTTCACCCTCTTTAAAGCCTTTTCCAGTAATAATATTACCCCTGCGCTTTTTCTGGTCTAAGAAACGTTTATATTAATGTGAATGAATATATTATGTAGTTATCGGAGATACTTCTTTTTGCAATTTTTTATCCATATTTTTCAACGGCATGCTTTTTGGTCTAAAAGCTTCGGGATCTCTCAGTTCTATAGTAGTTTCTGGCAACAACTTGGCAGCATCTGCGAATCAAAGAAACCTTTCAATAAATCACTAAGGGCCAATTTCACCGCTTGCAGATAATTGCTACTTGTATAAGTCGACCAAATACATAAGATGAAACTCTAATCTATTCTCCCAAATGGTAACAATAACTGTCAACTTAGTACTATCTACATTAGCTATTTAACATGATAACTGTCAAATAAAATTGACTTTAAACCCAAACTAAGTATAATGTTGAATGTCTTTGTTGAAACCTGTGAAAATGGCCCTAAGCATTTTATACCCGTAAAAATTCGCGTGCTAAATACATTTTGTGTGAAGGCTAAGCCGATCCGACAGACATAGCCGAGGGGTAAATCAGTTATTAACGTTTTCCTCACAGCTTATCTCGGCTCGATATCTTGAGTGACAACGTAAGGCGTGAACATTTCTGTCTTGTTAGTGTTTATATCAACAAAATTGCGTTTGTTATTTTCCTCAGTGAGTTTTATGTGGTGTTTTTTTCTGACATCTAGTTATCTGTTAATTGTTTCATAATTATATACATACATAGCATTATGTCTTTTTCTCTTTTTGTAGGCAGAGGTGTATCACACACGGATTTCCCCAGCTATGGCAGGTGCCATGTAATAGGGGGCGGGCCTATTGCCATTACAGGGCACATTTTAAGACTCCGGGCTGATATTGACTAAAATAAAATCCAGCATAACTTTCCCGGATCCGGAATTCGAACCGGGTATCATTGATTTTACAGATTCACAATGGTTTAAATCGTGCTACTAATTAAAAGACCGCAATGTTTCAATATCTTCCTTATGACAAATGTACCTATACTATACTAATATATAAAGCTGAATAGTTTGTTTGTTTGTTTGTTTGAACGCGCTAATCTCAGGAACTACTGGACCGATTTTGAAAATTCTTTCACTAATAGGAAGCTACATTACTCCTGAGTGCTATAGGGCACTTTTTATCCCAGAAAAACTTTGCACGCGGGCGGAGTCGCGCGCAAATGCTAGTATGTTGATATAGGCCGTGCTAGAAGTTTTAGGAATATAAGCGTAAGAAAGTCGATATAGGACTCAAATCAGAGGTAATAACTGCTAAGCATAACCATAGATGGGAAGGTATCCCTGAAGCCTGGAAAAAACTCAGATAATATAATCGTAGTCATGGGATAGTAATGGCCTTATTCAAATACTGTTTATTAACTGATTTTTTTTTATTGCATTGAATGACGAGACGATCATGACGGTCGCCTGATGGTAAGCGACACGACCACCCATAAACAGTAGCAACACCATCCAGCGCTTTGAGTTACAAAGTACTGTGTGGCATTCCACTGCGCTCGTCATCCTGAGACATTAGATGTTAAGTTTCATTATGACCAGTAGTTACACTAGCTACATTTTAGTTACCGAATGTTTTGTTTTCTTCGAACGAATTTTGAATTGACTTTGGTTTATAAACTGTTAATGAATAAGGTCGTAAACCTCTATCAGATTTATTAAGTACAACTATGTCGACGTAAACTTTGTGTTAGGCGACAGTCACCAGAATTATGCTGGTGTTCCCTGCTGAATGTACCGGCTGACCGAGGAACGCAGCTTGTAGGAACAATACAATACTGTGGGATTTCACAATATTATATACGCAAGTTGATATTCATTCTGGTAATTGTACCATATTATGTTCTATATTGGTATTTTTATGTCTTATTTTGACTTATTCAGTGTCATACTTAGGAGTAATATAATATAATTTTGGAAATAAAATTTCTATTTTAGAATTTCTATGCAGGGACATAATTGATCAGAAAAGGCAGATTATTCTTAAATTAGTATCACATTTACCCTATATGGCATCAAAACCAACCCATACACTGAAGCGTCACGATTTACGATGTCCAACAGATTTCCTATATCACATTATCTCAAATAAGATCAGGGATTCCTCTTTATCCGTAAAATCCAATCCTTAAATAACTTTTACAAACTAATAAAAGGAATATTGCACAGCTCTCCATCATGGTTGAACTTTCTGTCCCGTTTGATGGATGGGAGAGATCAGATAAGTTGCCTAAATCTACTTAAGAAGTTCTGCAGACTAATATAAAATGATACGTCGACTGTGGAAAATACTTTATACAGTATAGTTGAGCCAACTAACAAGGTCATCTAATGTTGATCTTTACTACCCATAAACACCTATAAAATGATACGCCACTAGCCATAAAGGACACCTGTCTTACTTCCTTGAACGTGATAGTGCTTGCACACTTGTTTGGTGGCAAAAGACAAAGCAATGGTACTTTGATAGATTCTTGCATAAAACTACGTCTAAACTAATATAAAGAGTACAGATTTGCTTTTTTGTATGTTTGTATTCGATAAAATCAAAAACGACAACCGATTTAGAAAATTCTTTCACTAATAGGTAAGCCTCATTATCCCTGAGTGCTATGGACTACTTTTTATCCCGGGAATGGGTGTTAAGTGGCGGAGACGCGAGCAAAAGCTAGTCTTTCTATAATGGAAGTTCCATCGGGCATTTACCTTGCGCCTATTCAAAGTCGGCTCTCAGATAATCAACAAGTTCACAACAGTTAAAGTTTGACATGATATGGGTAGACCATTACGTAGTAGGGAACGTCGGGGCGAGTTATTAATCAAGTTACGTGGAACCTAATGGTCATTATGTAGACCTAGATAGAGCTTGAGGCATTTCTACTTGTCGATGTTGTTATGAAATACTAGGGTTTGTCCCGGATCCAGCCGCATGCAAAACCATTTCCTTGGAATATAAGGAGTTATATGGTAATCCAAAACAGCAGTTTGTATCCCAACAAACTTCTAAACGTCTTGACATTTCATATTTACTCAATATATATTTACTACATTGAAGAAAAAATATTTTAAGCGCCACGCTTTCATGCCAAAATATTTTTATGTTATTTTTTTCTTTTTACAGGTAAGAGAACTTCTTCAAATTAAGTGGTAAAGTAAATACTTATAGAGCGCTAAGTTTGAAGGAGAGAAGAAAAAAAATAAACTGCCCTCGAAAAACAAATTCCAAGTAAGTTTAAGTACGAGTTTCCCAACCATAACCTTATTTTGTTTACGTGATTTTATGAATTCTATATTATAATTCTAATATTAGATAACTAGTCCTAATTATGTATGTATCCAAAATGCGGTGGAAATTAATTAACTTTTATTATCGCGTCAGTTAAGAATTTCCACGTCAAGAGTCTTTTATAAACTTACTTTTCTCTTAGCAGACTCAATCGCTTTTCAGTATCTTTAATTTTTAATGAAGGCAATAAAATGAACAATTAGTTACTAACATACATAACTGAAATTCCTACTAAATATTTAATAATAATAACTAGTATTTATTGAATTTGTGTTGCAAATTGCAGTAACCTTACTACTTACGTACGTCTGTAGTCTCGGAGGTTCTGATTTCGAATTATACGTTGATCAATTCTTCACGATTATTAATATCGTAAAATGCCTATGATAGGATTTTTATTTGACATGGCAACCGCCATTACACCATGTGACAAATTAATAGTACACATATACACATACTGTGCTTCGCGTTCCTTTGGGTGCCATGCGGGAGTGAACTCTCAAAGAGTGAACTACGTGATATCATCAAATATATAATTTATACCGGTCCAGAGTAGGTAGTAAACATTAATTAATAACGTCTTTTAATATCCCTTACATCTAAAATCACAGTTTTACTAAAGCTTGGAGCGTGGATCAAATCCGCATTGGAAATAATATTAGCTTCACAGCTGCTCACAAACATCAGAAAAACACTGACTTACAAGTCCCAAATAGTGCACTGCCTGAGACCAGTTATCACAATAGCTACGACGTATAAATGCTTTCCTATTGCTGATTTCTTTACTTTGATAAGGCAATATGCATCCTAATCACCTGAATACAAAGTTTACAACCATTTTAAATTATAAACCGGACAATACTGTCCACATCATAAAACCTAAAGATTTCTTTATACATTACTGGCCAACCCAGATCTGATGGAACCCTGCGATGTGTCAGATATTATGATTGATCACCTTCCTATAGCAATCGACGAAACGTCGACCGCACTCTGCCAAGAAACAAGTAATCTACGACCCTTTGTGGCACTTAGAAAGGATATGAGAGATTTGGAACATTTACCAAATTTAAGTTATTTCCTGGTTGTTAGATTCCCTTCATTTAAGGTTATATTTTACTAGTTTTTGTTCGCGGTGTGGCTCGTAAGCAGTGAACAAGACTGTGTGGTAATGGAGCATTCTATAAGTGAAAGAATTCCCATAGTTGGAGCAGTAGTTCTAGATATTAGCGTATTCAAACAAACAAACTTGTACTTTAGTTTTATAGTATAGATTAGTATAAATGATAACTGGCTCTTAGCTTACGCAATCGTAGATCTAATTAAGGAATTTCTTTGTCATTCATTTGTTTAATTTTGCTATGAGTTTACCATAAAAAACAGTGGTGGAAGCATCTACATATTAAAACAGGCAAATACAGGTGAAACTCCCCCTCGTCTCATTACGAATGTGCGGGAATAAAAAGCTGGGAAATCCCCTCGTCGATAGGGTTGAGTCATTATCCGGTACACTGCGTTGTTATAAGGGACGGTAGTATTGTAGTAAAATAATCCTAGCGGCGCCCATGTGAAGTAATTTGTATTATTGGTATGGTATTATAAATATTTTGTTTCGTACTTAGCTATTCTGCAGCAATTTAAAAATAAAACGATTTGTAAGGCTGAACACGTTTTCCTTAGCAATACCACATTTGGCGACGAGGTAAATTTTGTGGAACTATCCAAGAATCATCAAGGATAAATGGCTAAAGAAAATATGATGGGAATTGCCATGATTTTTTTTTTTTTTTTATTGCATTGAATGACGAGACGAGCATGCCGTTCGCCTGATGGTAAGCGATACGACCACCCATAAACAGTAGCAACACCATCCAGCACCTTGAGTTACAAAGTACTGTGTGGCATTCCACTGTGCTCGTCATCCTGAGACATAAGATGGTAAGTCTCATTATGTCCAGTAGTTATACTGGCTACAATGTCCTTCAAACCGAAACACAACAGCGCATGCACACTGATGCTTGGCGGTAGAAATAGACATTGCGGTGGTACCCACCCAGACGGCCTCTTACATAATGAGAGACCTACCACCAATAAAATTCGGCAGTGGTCTAACTTTTGATCACCACGGTCAAGAGTGGGACATTTTTAAGAGTAGTTTTGTTAATTATTGCCTTGCTAATGGCATTACTCAAAAGTCCGACGAGTCAGGTGAAAGGCGCAAAGCGTTATTATTAACGACATTTAGTGAAGATACCTACGGGGTGACTCGGAATTTGGTGTTCCCGACTGATTTGGAGGAAGTAAAATTCGAGGATCTCATTACGTATTTAAATAGTCACTTTGTAGCAAAAAAGAGTTCTTTTGCAGAACGATACAAGTTTTACTCAGCAGTACAGCGACCTGGTGAGGAACTAAATGATTGGGCAGCACGGGTACGCAACTTAGCACAACATTGTGGTTTTAAAGCAGAATTACCGACTTCGTTAAGAGATCGCTTTGTGTTGGGCTTGGAAAATACCAGAGAAAAGGAAAAATTATTCGCTGAAAATGTGGTATTGCTAAGGAAAACGTGTTCAGCCTTACAAATCGTTTTATTCACTCAAATGTCACACTGAAAGACAGACTCTCATTTTCTTAAAAAGCAAGTTATAAAACAACAAATAGGTTTTATACATTACAGGTATGGTATTATAAATATTTTGTTTGGTACTTAGCTATTCTGCAGCAATTTAAAAATAATATGCTAGCAATAACTGTTTGTACAATTTTGTAAATTAAAGTATAATCGCAGTTTGAATGTTGGATCAATTCGAATATTTTAATTACTCAACAGCTGTCATCTTTAGAATATAGATCGTTATATTTAATCCTCAAACCGTGAATTGAGAATTAACATTCACACGTTTGTGGAAAGACGACTTCTAACAGGAACACGCTAGATGCATGCTGCTTTGACAGGTCCCGTTGGAAATCTTTAGGAGAGGCGTATGTTCAGTAGTGCACTTTATGTGTCTGATGATGTTGACACGTTTGTCCACAATCATCGAATTAAATCTTTTTCTTTAGTCTATACAATTCACAATCTAATATAAGACCTCTGTCCACTTTTTAATACTAAAGAAAGACTATAGAGCTTTGGAAAAGTCCCGATTCTGAAGAGTTAATCCACAAAGAGGCTTACTCCGACCACATATCGAGTGCGAACGTTGTTAGTGTTAGCGGTCCAAAAGGATTTGTGATAAAAAAACAAAAAAAAATCTGAAACCTCTAATGGTCTGGCCAGTTTTGATGTAAGCGGCTCTGGATTTTTTTTGTCTTTACATACCACAGTCTGTGTAAATTTAACTATGGCGAATGATATGAGAGTGTAATACTCGCTATTATTACATACACAGCATCACGCCTTTTTCCTTTTTCAAGGGCAGGCAGAGGTGAATCAGACCCACATGATAAACGCGATATCATTCCAAACGTCAAAAACACTTTAGTACTACCGCCATTTAGTCAAATATTTACAATTAATATTTTAACTACCTTAATGACTTTGTTTACAATTATTTACACAAATAATCACTTTTTATGAATGGTAATCACTTTTTACAAATTATAATCTATGATATTAAGTTCATATTGCTGTTCAGTAATTTTTGCCTGTATACAATTTCTTAATTAATTCTTGTAATAATACTTGCCCATAAAAAAATCCCTTTTTCAGTAAAAAAACTTTGCCTCACTACACCTTTCTATGAGGACGATAGATATCACTATGACTTTTTTTACTATTTTTTATTTTTAACTCTCATAAAACCGTTTTCGAAAAACTTTTGGTGTTACGCCTATGACCTCAGGGCTTACGGCACATATTATATGCTGTAAGCCGAGGTCATCGGTTTGAAGGTCCTAGCTTCAAAACTTTAGTTTGGCATCATTTTGTGTGCATTTTTTATACATACGTGTCCGGGACTCGATCCCTGGAGATTGTGAAAATATTTATCGATAAGTTGATGAAATTCACTTACATATTAATTCAAGTATTCGTCTGGATTAGTTTCTTTGGCATTTTATAAATGAAAGACTAGTTTGCGAATAAATAATAAATTTAATACAATTTGTATATGAATGTATATTTAATAATAACCCAGCCAAAATTAATCCAAAATCATTGATAACAGTCTTAATACCTGGAGCATTTTAGTAAAACTGAGTCCAATTAATCCATTAAATCGCCGCTAATTGATCCAATGCAGGCTGCGGTACACAAAACTAGATAAAATTAATTAGAACGCGGCACTTCTCTCATTGTTCATTGTTTTGATGCTTTATTTTTATTCACTTTGATGCAAATTTTAATTGGATTGAGGGCCGTAACAATGCTTTTGTGAGAATTCCATTCGGCCACCTTAATAGGGGACGGTACATTCGTTTTTTGTTTTGTGTATATTTTTTAGATAATAGGTTTTGTATGAGCTTCTTTATTGTGTCATTTTATATTTCGTAATGGTGGCTATATTATGTTAAATCATAGAGTGTTTTTAAAATCTCTGGAGTTAACTGTTAAAGTATATATTTATCATATTGGCTAGTCATACTATTCATGTCTGATAAGTATAATCCATCTGTTAGGATTTTAGTTAATTTTACTCAGTAAAATAATTAACAAAATCGAAATTGGTAACGAGAATCATAAATTTGTACTTGACGGAAATAACTTGCAAAAAGTAGGTCCTAAAATATTACCAGAACACTAGATTCCCAAAATGATGCTCACGGGCGCAGGGTTCGACAGCCCGATTTCCTCTCCCCTTTGATGTATAAAAACCCCCTCTCTCTGTATAGGTTTTCGGTCCGTGCTGTCAGTAGTTACCCTCGATAAATAAATTAACAGCTAACACACCTTTATTTTGTAATAGTAAAAATCGTCATCATATTCAGCTTCAAGATGTTCACGGCACAACATAGAACTCCTTCAAATATTTCCAGAACGATTTATGAACCGACCTTATAAGTACTCTAGCGATGGCTAAGCTCAAAAAGTAAAAAAAAATCGTACGCATTTTTAAAATTACTTCAATTTTGCCTCGGCTGAGTATAGAATAATAGACCTGCGTCGTGATAAAGAGCCTTTTAACTCGACGCCTCGTCCGCATATTGTTTCGTACGATACACATACGAAATTCTATTATACCCTTGTACGATATACCGCAATTTATTTTGCACGTGTACTTTTTTAAAGATATTGTGGCATATTTCGGACCTTAATAAATTGATATAAGGTTTAAAATAAACTTATTTCGTCCCTTATAATGTGGGACCAACATAACTGGGGTGACAGATGTGATCCACCTCTGCCTACCACGGAAAGATAAAGAGACGTGATTATATGCACATATCGTAAAAATAAACCACATATATGCACTTGAGTTTTATGAATAATACTATCAGCAAGCAAACGAATACAAGCTGATAGGAAACTTTAATATATCGATATAAGTCCAATTATAATAAAACATTGCATATAGGTAAGGCTGCCATCCGTCCGGATTTCCCCGGATTTGTTCTAGTTTGAAGGGCGTCCGGGGGCCGTCCGGCAGGGGTTTTTAAAAAGTGTCCGGGTGTAACCCATATTTCGTCCAATTGTCCGGGATTTTTGCCGTGTTTATCCGGCATCGGCAATTTAGGTGATGGCAGCCCTACATATAGATTATAGGAAGTCCTTGGATCATGGATCAACAGATCAGTCTGGAAATCTTTGGAAAAGACCGATTTTCAGCAGTAACCTTCCTGTGGCTGGTGATGATGATGAATTAATATTGGATAGCTCGTATTTTTAACCCCCGATAGAAAAAGAGGAGTGTTATAAGTTTATAATTATACTGACTAGTTCTAGTTGCGCTCTGAAATCTTTGTAAGGCCTGTTATAGAAGTCAGCATAATTCCACCGAAGGATGAACCAATGATCGACTTTTATATTAGGGTTACACGATACTTAACACGTTCAACGTAGTCAAAAAAATGTTTTTACCAGTCATCCCCATCTTCAGCATCTTCAGTCCACTGCTGAACATAAGCTTGCCCCTAAAGATTCCAGACCAACATGTTAGGAACGGCCTGCATGCAGAGGGTTCTTTTTACCGATACAAAGTGTAAACCCCACTGTAGTGGTTTAGGACATACATAATCTCATCAGTTAATACAGTATTATCACGCTACTCTACTTATAGCTGTCACCAAACAACTTGACCCATCGCTTGTACATGACCGCGGGGCCGCGGTGTATCGACCGAACGATTGGGAGATCACGCATCATTCGCCTCTTGCACTCATGAGCATGTAGCTAGAGTCATTGTCCAGAGGAGGGGCAGTGTCCTTGACTAAAATAATGAAGTGACTTACTTATGTCTTCTTAATTACAGATTTGATAACTTTGATTGTTAAAAATTTATGGTAGTAGTAGGTAGCCTCAAAATCCTTGGTGTGGGCACCACGCAATTCTAGGGTGGACATGGCCCACCCAGCCCTCTTCTATATATGCCTATGCCCATACTACGCTTGAGCCCCGCCTACTGGTTCAAGTTGTTTGTCGACGTCTGCCATGTCCATAATATGAAACAATAAAACCACAGTGTTCTGAGTGGTTTTTATTCTCAAATAAATGGTGTAGGTATTACTTGTTGTGGCAATTTAAAATTGTGGTCAGATAAATATTACTGCGGTATCGCGACCATAATTCGCATAAACAGCAATATTTCAACAGCATTTAAATTAAAATACTCGAAAAGTCGGATTAAACAGTCGATACATGATACTCGAGTACTTGCGGTTAACACGGACGCCACCTCTCCCCAAAATGGTGGAGATTTAAACGTCATTGGGGACATTTAGCAGAACAACATATTTGGGAGAAAAAAATATTCCGTGAAGAAGGACAAATACTTTACTAGTTACCTGCATAACGGCTTGTTTTATTAGAAAATGGTTTTTTTTTTGTCGTATAGGAAAATGTTTTAAGGGGTACCTTTTTCTAAAACACCCTATTCTTTGGAGGGATTAAAAAACGGACTTCTAGCGTCACTGGCAGTGAGACTTATACAAGTAATAAGACTACGATCATGCTAAAATTTAATAATTATTGTACCAGCTTTTGCAGAATTTGAGGGGTAATCCAGATTTCGTGATAGGTTTTATGTAACCTAGATTTTGATATCGCTTTACTGAGATATAAGCACTAAAGCTCTGGAAATATTATAGGAAGCACGTTATTAAATTTGGCTAAGTTGAACAGCTTAAAATATTGTCTCTCAGAAGAATGGAACAAAAACAGTTGTTAATTTTTTGGTCTCTTTATTTTACTTTAACATTGTGAATAACTTATAGATATTTCGTAGTACGACGCGATCCTGGTGTTAATAAAGTCCAAAATCCTGCTAAACTTTCCTCAACGTTCAGGTTCTAACGCCTCCGTCAACTAGGAACATATGTACTTAAGTTAAATCAAATGGATGTAGCGGAAATCCGGCTCATTTGCCTGAGTAAATAATTGATTAACACAGTTGCATCAAACCAATTAACGATATCGAAAGTAGAGGTAGGTATATTAAACTACCTCATTGGTTTAGTGTCCGCATTCATAGAGCTGTGATGTTCTGAGTTCGATTGCACACACACACACACACACATACACGCTCATCACGCCTTCATACCTGAAGAGGTAGACAGAGATGTAACCAACTTTTCACCATGTGTGTTCTGTCCCATGATGTGATAGAGGCAAGCTTATCACCATATCAGGCATAAATTATAATAAAAAAATATAATATATAATAACAATAAAAAAAATTACAAAAATAATAACTAATATAAAAATGAATTTTATCTAAGAAAACAGTTTCTCCCTCTCTTCTATGTTGCCGTGCCCTGCAGGGTCCACGATTATGTACTTTTCTTAATTTGTAAACATATTTAACAATTGTGGAGTGCAATAAATTGATTTGATTTGATTTGATTTGAAAAATTACAGACTCCGGGTTGATACTGAGCAGAAAAGCCCCTATTACTTTGCCCGACCCGGGATTTGAACACGGGACCTCAATGCGCGCACACAATGCAACTACGCCACCAAGGCAGTCAGTTCTATGGCGAGAAATTTGAATTAAGGTGTTTGTCTATTTGAAAATCGCACTTCTATGGCCCGGGATTTTAATTTGTACTGGTGGTAGGTCTCTCATATGTAAGAGACCGTCGGGGTGGGTACCACCGCAATGTCTATTTCTACCGCCAAGCTGCAGTGTGCATGCACTGTTGTGTTTCGGTTTGAAGGACATTGTAGCCAGTGTAACTACTGGACATAATGAGACTTAACATCTTATGTCTCAGAATGACGAGCGCAGTGGAATGCCACACAGTACTTTGTAACTCGAGGTGCTGTATGGTGTTACTACTGTTTATGGTCGGTCTTATCGCTTACCATCAGGCGAACGGCATGCTGGTCTCGTCATTCTATGCAATAAAAATGTATATCCTGATCCCTATATCGTGATTAACTTGTATGCTATCTTTAGGGGCACAAGCTGGCGAAGTATGTATCTATGCGCCCAACCTCTCAATGGTAAATGCCATGAACTTATGAACATATTACTTATTAAACTATTCTAGTGCTGCCCTTGGATCCGTTTGTATACTCAAAACATCGTAAAACTTGCAGGTAATATTGCAAATCGACAGCCGCATCGAATGATTTGTGGTTTAATGGTTTTATTATATTCATGGCTACTTCGGTTTTAAACATGATATAAATAAATATATTCACCAGACAAACAAAATGGTGTACACACACTACGGTTGTTTGTATAGTGTATCTTAGGAACTACGAAGTACTTTCGGCCCGATAAACTCCGAAACAAATATTTGCGAATGCTACAAACATTTGCTTCAGTGCATGGATCAAGCTTACAAACTTTTGCTTGATAGATATTTCATCAATCAAATCAAAATCTTTATTTGTAAGAATAGGTAGTTTACAGGTGTTATTGAATATATAATATTTTGTTCAATATGCTTCGCCGTTGTGTCAGCGAACAAATATAGGTAGGTATTAGTTTTATGTTGACTATTACATCACATAAAGTTATTTGCTTTTATTACTTGGCTAAACTAAACAACATACAATTTTTAATAATGAGAATATAAACAAACTTAAATTCTTTCCTTAACTAATAAGTAACAACAATGAGATCATTCATAGGCTACTATCGTTTAAACCACCACCATCTCTGCACCATAGAGGTTTTCATTTTCTATACCGCTGTATTACATAACCACGAGGTGATATTATCTCGGAAACTACTCGTAAATACTCAATGATATTAACAACTATAGACAAAAGAAAAATCTAATAGCAGCCTTGTATACTGCCCAATCCTGAGCACGGGCCTCCTCTACTACTGAGTTGGTTTTGACCTTAGTGCACCCCGCTGGCCTTGTCTTGGAAGACGTGACATACCCTTGAAATCATCATGTAGAATTGACAAGTATGTAGGTTTACTAACGATTTTTTATTTCGCCGTTAAAGTGACCGATAATTGATAAACAATACATACATAACTTAGAAAATTCAGAGGTGTGAGTCTTGGTTTGAACCTGGAAACCTTTGTCTCGGCAGGCCGTTCCATACCCAAATATCATTTCAGACCCATAAAAAAACATAAATTTTAAAATTCTATCCATTATTAATTCCATTTATACCACACGATTAACAATTGCATTAAACGAATTAAAAATGCATAGTCAACAAAAGCTGAAACTTAATTGAATCGGTAGTGTTTTAAAAGGCTATTTCCGTTTCAGCAACCCTTGACCAAGATGGCCTGATCCGCCGAGGCCAGGTATTTCCACCGACACTGACATTCATTCTATTTAAATTTTCATTTAGTTTGCGAACACAGATCGATGGAAACCTTGACTGTTTGGAGCCGAATGTGGAATGTTGAATAACGTTTGCTTAAATTTTCATATTATCTACACTAATGACTGCCTCGGTGGCGTAGTTGTATTACGGTACGACTGCAATGCTGAGGTCTCGGGTTCGATCCCCGAGTCGGGCAAAGTGATATTGGATTTTTCTTTTCAGTATCAGCCCGGAGTCTGGAATTTGTGCCCGATATGGCGATAGGCTCGCCCCCTATCACATCATGGGACGGAATACGCACGGCGAAAAGTGGGTGCATTAGTTGCGCCTCTGCCTACCCCTTCGGCTATAAAAGGCGTGAGTGTGTTTGTGTGTGATCTACAATAATATTATTAAGAGATACAATTTTAAATGTTGTAGGAAGTAATCTCTAGAATTGCTGAACCGATTTCAATGATATTTGGTCTTGACATAGTTTGAGATTGTGGGAAGGTCATAGACTACTGCCTACATATAAAAACTATTTTGTCCTAGGAAAATATAAAGCGGGACTTTTATTACGGAAAAACTTCTTCACGCGAGCGGAACCGAGCAAAAACGAGCATAGAAATATAGTGAATGCGGTACATATATCACTAAGATTATCAAATAGGAATAATAATAAAGTCTTTGATACCTGCAATCTTTAAACGTGTATAATATTTTGTCGTTTACTGGTTTTAGAGTATTGCTATGTTATCAAGCATCTGGATAACGCAGGCAATAATATTATTGTCTCGAATCCTGTGATCATAAGCATCTTTCAAGAAAGATGGTGTAGGTATTCATTTCAAATACATAAAACGAAGGTGATGAAAATGTTATTACATTCATATATAGTATAATTTCACATATAATTAGATTCTGCAATATTCATTGTAAAACTATAATGAACGTATAAATTCTTCGACGAACAATTTAGGTACCTATACCTACTAGGTACCAATGAGTACCTAATAAGCAAAGGCTACATTATTTTTTAATTTATTTAAAATATGATTTCTAGTAGTCTTTATCAGATAAAAACTATAAATTAAAATAGAATAAAAATAACTAGCTCACAGAATAAAATAGTCCACTTGCATTTTTGTTTTTTGTTCTGCATTTTTCTGATTATAATTTGATGGATAACTTTTATCAGATGATTAAAAAATCGGCTCTCAGTGGCGGCCTTTGGAAGTGCCACACCGGGCGGTTGCACAGAACCTCGCACTAGGGACAAAGAACAAACATTACCCTGCTTCAGCGATCGAGTAAAAAGGCCTTTTAAATATCTGTCACTCATAGGGTCATTCGGCCTAAAAGTACGCACTTTTTTTTCTATCGTCTACACAGTCAAAAATATAGTGTCTAGGAAAACGTTTTAACACTCTATGTAAAGTAAATTTATTCTACTTTTATTATTTAATGAGTTTTTGTACATTACTTCATTGTTTTTTTTGGAATACATGTTTAAGTGCATCGGGAGAAATTCGTACTATTGACCCGTTATGTGGGTAAAACTACGCAGAGTGTTTATGGAGAATATTTTTTTTCTGTATGAGGTCTAAAAATCTTTACAAATAATATTCGCCTTAATTGCAGCTTAAAGAAGAAAAAACCGTGCGATCATTGTAATGAAGTTATAACAGGGTGCGGACTTTTAACCTCGTACTCTTGCCCAAACAGGAAATATTTTAAACATTCACACGTTAGTTGAGACGCATTTATTTTCTAGGACAGAATTAGTAACTAAAATAAATACTATAATAATCATGTAAACTTAACATAATTAACGGACTTTTGTAAACTGATGCACCGTCTAGCCAGACACTTTTTTCCCAGCACAAAATGTTGGTAACTAATCAACAAAATCACGTTGATCACCGTTTTTCGCTAAACAAGTGAGGCTTGGCAAAATAGCTTGTGGCTCTGACATCGTCCCTGACGCGCCCCTGATCTAGCCGAAAAAGTGTCTGAGCCCCCTCAATAGGTTCCGAGATATTGACCATGCGAACTTTTACCCACTGCGTGCTGTTGCCCCGAATGACCCTAGTGTTAATTTTAATACGTAAAGAATAATATTAAGTAAAAGCTAAATTGTTTTCTAATCTATACTAATATTATAAAGAGGAAAGATTTGATTGTTTGTTTGTTTGCATTGAATAGGCTCCGAAACTGCTGGACCGATTTGAAAAATTCTTTCACCAATATAAAGCTACATTAACAGCGAGTAACATAGGCTACTTTTTATCCCGGGGAAATATAGAGCAGGACTTTTATCCCGGAGAAACTCATTCACGCGGGCGGAGCCGCGAGCAGAATGTCCAAATATAGGTATTTAATAATGTGAATGTGTATGGTGTGAGCATTCACCATCAAATAACTTACTGAAGTTGTGCCCTATATACCTAGTTATAGGTTTGCCTCTAGTCACTAAATAAGCCGCAATCGGCGCTGACTCCTCACAATGAATTATTTCTCTAGCTACATTTTTATTAATTAAAGATGAAGTAAGCTGCAGCAATGACTAATTGCGGACAGAAAGGATTATAACATAACAGGATTTTGTACTTGTCTACTACAAGAATATTTATTTTTATTAATAAAAAATATTATATTGTTTATTATGTTGTTAAATATTATATACT
The DNA here is from genome assembly GCA_947568825.1 of Sphinx pinastri. NCBI lineage: Eukaryota > Metazoa > Arthropoda > Insecta > Lepidoptera > Sphingidae > Sphinx > Sphinx pinastri. The sequence goes on from OX387617.1 coordinate 5,203,896, forward strand.
GTATACGTGATGATAAATTTAGAACCCTACAAGCGCAATCACAAAATTGCGAACCACGCCATCTATGATTTGGGTCTGTAACAAAGTCCATCCGTAACTACCTACGAGACTCGTATGAAGCTTCTTCTTCCCGCTTATAATTTTCAAATAAATTCAGAGTTCTCCCCTAGAGGGCAGTATCAGATTTACTTCCGACACACGTTTATAGATGGCGCTATATTCCTATTGTTTTTTTAATCGACATTCTTGATATTTAAAATTAAAAACTGTTTTATGAATCTATCAAATTATTCGTACTAATACATTCGAGAAATTATATTTTATTTTTCCTATGGATTGTTTGAGCGATGTTATTTACAAAATGAACGGTTAATAAATTAATGTTAAATAAGAGTATGATAGTTCATTTAAGGGAATAAATCTGCTAATAATTTTTCTTTATGTAAACCTACATTAAGTCATTTACAAAATTATACGATTTTAGGAGCCACCGTTCGTTATTTGCCATTCAGTATTGCAATTATAATTTAAAAGTTAAAATTTTATAGATACTATTCAAACTTTTCTTGTCCTTAATTGTAATTAAGTTTGAATTAAGTATTGTAATTTACTTCATATTTTACTTTATCAACGGTGAAGGAAAACATCGTGAGGAAACCTGCATACCTGAGAATTCTCCATAAGAGTTTCGAGGGTATGTGAAGTCTGCCAACCCGCACTAGGCCAGCGTGGTGGACTAAGGCCTAACCCCTCTCAGTAGTAGAGGAGGCCCGTGCTCAGCAGTGGGCAGAATTTAATACAGGGCTGGTATTATTATTATTATATTTACTTTATCATGGGAATATCTTTATCAGATGACTGAAAAATCAGGTCCTAAGGAGTCTCTATACTTACTGTCTACCATAAATTCAGGTGCCAAATGGAATCATCACATTGGAGTAAGAGAGGGAAAGAATGCCCAAAACAGAACGCTGATTAACACGACAGTCGAAAACGAGGTAGCCTTTTGTGACGACAGCCACGGCACAATTGGAATATGGGGAGGACGGATTCAGGGGTCGTGGGGCCCAAATGTGCAAAAAACTTATCTTGATTCCTATTTCTCTTATTATTATTAATAATAATAATAATATACCACTCACTTCACACACACACACACACACACACTTCACACTTCCTCACTTTGAATCCCTGACCACCGGTGGCTTGGGTCTTGAGCCTCACCATCGGAGGGTGATTCACTTTTTTATATTTTTATAATATGTATTAATGTTTTTTTTAGTATGTATATAAAAATGTAAAAAAAAGGAAAATTTAAAATAAAGAGACAAAATAATAATAATAATAATAAGTTTATTTATTTCTCCACAGATCTTACAATTACAAAAGCCATTAAATTAAAATATTACATAAAAACCTGTGGAGACTGGTGCCTGATCTAAGATTGCCTTGTGTTACAGGTCACCAGGTCTCCACCTTCGGAACTTATTATGCTAGATAAACATTTCAAATTATAAACTAATATGTGTGTGTGTGTGTGTATGTGTGTGTGTGTGTGTGTGTGTGTGTGTGTGTGTTGTGTGTGTGTGTGTAGTACGCGTGTGTATGTGTGTGTATGTTTAGTATTATGAAGGATTACTCCGTGTGCGATAAGGTCTATTCCCTAGATGAGAGTAGCCTATATCACTCACTGTATCATCTTTTTATTGGGGAATTATTAAAGTCGGTTAAATCGGTCTGAGTATATTTATTACAACCATTACAGAGATTACGTTAGATAAATAGATATTAACTCATTTATCTATTACGTCTATCCTACCTTGAAATGTTTGTGAGTGAACGCAGAGAACCCTTTTAATAGCTGGTAGATTAGCTAGGCTAGGACCTTTTTATCCTCGCCGGCGAGGACCGTGGCGTTTCCTTTCCTCGTAATGTAAAGATAATCCTTCCTTTCCTTTTATATCAGCTCCACTTCTCCTTCCCCAGCCCTATTCCCGTCCCCAATTTCCATGTCCTCTGTACCTATCAACCCGTGCTGGTTGTTCATTATTTAATGTAGGTATTTTAAATTATTTAATTGGCATATGTATCTACCTTTGTTATTAACTCTACCTTGTCATGACTTGTCGCAAGTGCTTTTTTATATGCCTACTTGATCAATAAATGATTTTATTTATTATAATAGATTTCATTGTTTGGAATACCGATAAATCAGGGCCAGGATTATTATACCGCAGGGCATTTATTGTACCGGAGAGGTGCATAGTAGATTTTATATTTGGGGAAAGGGCGAATTCCACAGCGAATCTGCGGGAAAACGTAGTTATTAATGCCTGAGCTATTGTATCGATATTTAACTGAACTCAAGCTGGAGCTTATCGTTACTTGTCACAGTGTTTATCCTAATTACTGCACAAAATGTTTAATTAATTCATTTATAGCAAAATATCCCAAATGTCATAAGAACTAGTTTCAAGACCAACAATTATGTTTATGAGATGAAACGATAAATTAATTTACCCCCATGACCCACAACACCTACTTCTAAATCCGTCCCCGTTTAATCACAATACGAAAGCAGAACCACAAATTGAGTCAATGTTGTCATGCGAGATATTCATTAAATTATTTTTCCGCGAATAATTTGCAAATATAACTTTAGCTTTATATTTACATATTAATCTATTTTTAGTCACAATAGGTAAAAAAAAAAACGTTCAAGTTCTTTATTGTACCCATTAACGAATCAATATCGTAATCTTTTACAACTCTACTAAGATTTACAAGTTAAGATACTATATGAGGTTCGACTGAAGACATAATGCTACATCATTTTTATATCTTAATTAAATTACAGCGTAAGTCATAAAAAGGTTGTTAACCAACCGTTGGGTAATAAAAACCCTGATTGAAAAAGTGTACTTTGTAAACAGTTCAAGAGAGAGCTTGACTAGGTTCCTCTATAGCATGATGAAGGCCATATTGGACATCTATTGCATTAGTTTTAATAACGTGGGTACTATATTTTTACAAATTTGAAGATAAAACGTTTATTAAATTTGACTAACTTCTACTGCTCTGATTTTGTCTTCCTTTACAAGAAATGATCCTTATATAAAATGAGTCGAACCGTATCAAAATATTTTACCAATTTTTTATCGTAAACTCACGTTTGACCAAAAAACTACTATGCGAAAATTGTTTTCACAAAAAAAAAACTCAAAAAATAGCTGTTCTAATGGTTCCTAAGACAGTTTCCATATGTCTCATATGCTTTCGGTTTTCCCATACTGTCGCAATTAAAAAAACACTGTATGCTCTCCAGCTACTGGGCACGGACCTCCTCTAATAATGAGGGCTTCAGGCCTTAGTGGCCACATTGGCTTAGTGCAAGGTGGCAGACTTCACATACCTATAAAACTTATCTATAACGCCCCATTTCACCACTTGATGATAAATGCTACTCGTAATATAAACGTATAAGCCGACCAAATAAAAAAAGTCACATTTTAATCTATTTTAATAATTGATAATAAAATAACTACGCATCTAAATTAGCTGTTTAATACGATAACTATCAAATGAAACTTAAAAAGTGTGAAACAACTATAAAATAGATTTTATTAGACGCAGTGAAAGTGATTATGTCAGACCATTGCCTAAGTCTATCGTTTTGTCTAGGTAAGCATATTGTCCAATTGACCGGATTAGCATGACGTCAATATCCTTATAATTAATCGTCAGCATTGTCTCGAGTTAGCACGTTCGCCAATTAGTTACAGCATGTTTTGTATTCGTATATTTTATGAAAATTTAATTTTATTAATTCGAGTACCGAATAACAACTCTTGGAAATCAAAATGCAAATAAAGAAGTAAATTGCTAAATTCAAATTCAAAGTTTATTGCACTCCACAATTATTTTATACATAAAGATGTTACAATTAAATAGACACGTGACATAATCGTGGACCCTGTCGGGCACGGCAAAATTTCAAAAAAGGGAGTAACTGTATTATAAAGAATGTACAATATACATGTAGTACATATGGTTTTATTATTAATTTACAACTAATATTAAATATAAATGTGTGTGTGTGAGCATGTGTGTGTATGTGTGCGTGTGTGTGTGTGTGAGTGCGCGCGTGTTTGTGTGTACACTAATGAATACACTTCATGTAACTTCGAAGACAGAGTAGCGAGCCCTAATGTTGTGTGCAAACCGGGATACGGGCGGCAGTTTCAGGGGGTGCCAAAATCATAATATATTATGACAAAAATAAAAAAACTTGCTCCACAATGCGCCTAGCATGCCTGCACGAAAGCCTGGTTGGCTCAGCGTCGACTTGTAAGAAAAAGCACCACACAGGTCCATACCATTATGGTATTTGTGAGTTTTTTTAAGTAATTTATCTCGAACGCTGGAGAGGGGGACGCCACTATCAAGTTTCTGCCCCGGTTCGAAAAATTCGTATATCCCGGGGCTGTTGCACTGTAGACGTCAACTATCAAAATAATCCCGAAACCAATATGCAATTTGCTGATTAAATTTATTGTATGTTAATGGATAATGTGAAATGGAAATTTGGATAATTTACGACAGTCTTAATATCTTTGCCATTTAAGAATTCTTATCTATGAAGATCATGTAAAAAAGAGAACAGAAATAATATTGAAAATGATAGGTGCATTTAGAACTTATATAATGCATATTATGCTTATATTCTTGTTATATGTATAATGTTATCTTAGCGTAAAAAGTTTTCTAATACGTTATCCACATCTTTTACGAACCATAAGAACTGTTTTATTATTTATGTTAATCATAAAATAATCCAAGAAAATTATAACATCTTTAATAATTATAATTAATTTAGGACTACGTAAGAGGAGAAACAAAGAGTACCTACTTTACAATTTATACCGTGGTTTCGACTTCTGTCGCTCGTGGCGTAGCGTCGCGTCGCTAGAAACCCGATTCAACTCTGTACATGACATTTCCGCTTTCGTTCGTCAATATTCTGAAGCTAGCTCCAAACTCATCCATACTATCTACGGGAAGAACCCCTACCATTGGTCGCTGTAGTTATGAGAAAATGTCTTAACTAATATTTGTTGGGTAAAAATATCTGAGTGGATTATCGCTCGCTTTAACAGTGGAGGAAAACATCATGAGGAAACCTGCATACCTGAGAACTTCTCTGAATTTCGAAGGTATGTGATGTCTGCCAACCCCGCACTAGGCCAGCGTGGTGGACTAAGGCTTTAACCCTCTCAGTTGTAGAGGAGGCCCTTGCTCAGCAGTGGGCAGCATATAATACAGGGCTGGTATGGTATATAATACCTAGTAATTACTCTTGGATGGATTTTTCTAGAATTCTGTATCCGCTCGGAGTCTGGAAATTGTGCCCGATATGGCGATAGGCTCGCCCCCTCACGATAGGCGCGTCCCTATCACATCATGGGACGGAATACGCACGGCGAAAAGTGGGTGCACTTAGTTGCGCCTCTGCCTACACCTTCGAGGATAAAAAGGCATGAGTGTGTGTGTGTGTGTGTATAGTAATTACTAAACCTCCAAATATCTACAATAGTATTTGTATGGCGAAAAAGTTATAAAAGTTGGTCCTATACCCACACAGACACCTTTATATGACAAGTTAAAACCCGGATTCTGAAAGGCTGGACAATTTTTTTTCCGGAGCGCAATTTACCACGCACACAATATGTGCATTCTGAAATGAACCACTCTCACGGTGTTTCCTCGGCGTTAGGACATGTCCTTGTTCAAACGAGGCTTCAAAGTGTTTTTTTTACGGTATGCAGTGTTGTGTGCCTGACATTGCTGACGTTCACGGGCGACGGTGACCACTTACCATCAGATGGGCCGTCAACTGATCTACTTTTGTAGACTATTGTCTACGATCAGTTGACCATACAAGCTAGTAGTAATACCATACAAGCCCTGTATTATATACTGCCCACTGCTGAGAACAGGCCTCCTCTGCAACTGAGAGGGTTTAGGCCTTAGTCCACCACGCTGGCCTAATATGGGTTGGCAGACTTCACATACCTTTGTAGAAAATAAAAATAAATATCTTGAATTAACGTTCACTTAGGTCTGTCAAATCAATTGAGGTTTCTAAAACCTTGCTTTAAAGAAAACTGTGAGTCTGCGCGTTATTTTCGAGTAATTGTAGAGTTTCAATAGTAGGGTCTACGCGGTGCGGTCGATACAGCTAGCCCGGGCAGGGCAGACCGGGCACAGTGCGATACCAACAGACGTACAACTATGTGTTTTTATCATTTAAGTATTGCTAAATATTCATTTAATTGGATATTCAAATTATGGTCGCATTAGGTGCAATTTTTGAACGATGCATATTATTGTCAGCGTATATGGATGAATTTGAATTGTACGCTTGGAACTTAAGGGTCGAAGAACCATACTATATTCAGTTTACACTCACTTGAAATGGGTCTTGTCTTTCCCTCATTTTAGGACGAAATCAGGCATGATATTTGAATTGTGGGTGGTCATTTATACTCAACAATTTAAATAAAGAAACCATTCCTTGTATGAAATATATTATAAAAATAAATCCTAGCAAATATTCAATTAAGAAATGTAAAGTATAAGTAAGTTTGTTATGTATTTTTCTTGGGCAACAATAAAGTAGGTCACGTTCATTTTGAAATATCATTGGGTCGCATACGTCCTGGTGCGAAGTCGTATTAAATTATGTTCGTATTTACCATAAGTCATAAATTAATCACCGATTTTAGGCGTTTCAGTGTCACGTGGACACGCGTAGGGCCGTAAATTCGTCAATAAGTACAATAAATTAATTATAACTGGTCCATTTAATTATGTTGTTTCGTTTGATTTACGATATTTTGAATGACAATAAATCGCTTTTGACATTTGTATGGAACCGCGTCTAATTTTATATAGGAAAAGAAATTTAGATTTTTATTTGGTGATAAAATTCAAATGCAGTTATGTATGAAGTTCACTTGTTTTTAGCATATTCTTAGCACATACACTAATTAAAATTAACATTAGCATCATTTTATAATTATGTTTTATGGAATATTTAAATTTATAAAATAGAAAAATAAAAATAAACTCTGCTATATACATATATGTATATTTTAAATCTGGGCTGTGTTGATAGATTTTAGTTTCAAAATAGGCCCCATATGCGAAGTCTATTATTATTCCTGATAAAATAAAAAATGCGAAATGATCTGTAGGTATTCGTTTGTCACAAGTAAATGTAAACGTAAAAAATGTTGCATTGAATTTGATGTTATTTATCACACAAATAGCTTAACAATAAGTAAGCTTATTTTAATCCCAAAAACATCTACAAAAAGACTTCAATTCTGGGAAAGCATTTCACTGACTGCCTCGGTGGCGTAGTTGTATTATGTTACGTTACGTGCAGGGGATGCCTGTCGGCTGACGAAACAGTCTCCCACGTTATCCTGGAATGCGAAGGAGTAGCTGCACAACGGGCTGAAATCCTCGGCACGCCGGGGTCACTCCGAGAAGCCTGTGAAGGAACCAGGAAAATCCTGCGCTTCTGGAAGTAGTTGAGCTGGCTGGACTTCTAGCTGGCACATCACGCACAACGATACGACTGTCTACGGGCTAAGTGCGGAAAAAGGAGCCCCGCAACAGTAACAGTATTACGTTACGACTGCAATACTGAGGTCTTGGGTTCGATTCCCGGTTCGGGCAAAGTGACATTGCTTTTTTTTTAAATTGAGTGTCAGCCCGGAGTCTGGAATTTGTGCCCGATATGGCGATGGGCTCGCCCCCTATCACATCATGGGACGGAATGCGCACGGTGAAAAGCGGGTGCACTAGTTGCGCCTCTGCCTACCACTTTGGGGATAAAATGCGTGAGTGTGTATGTGTGTGTGTGTGTGTGTGTGTGTGTGTATGTCTGTGAAAGCATTTCACACGAGCGAAGCCGTGAGCAAAAGCTATTTTTTATACTGTGTCTTCTATACTTTAATTGTAACGAACCTCCAATATTTACTTCAGTCAATGTATCCATTTACATCGACGTTTTGATTGACGTTCATTAAATTACTTTACAACGCACCACGCAACAGATATCTAAAATTGGACCTACATACGGAAACGTTAACCAGCCCACAAGCGTCAAGCACATATTTGACTTTATCATAAAGAAATTGTCACATTGAATAGCAGTTTATTATTTCCATGTAGAATTAATTGTCCAAATACCTCAGTTGTTATAATGCAAAACATTATATCACTAACTATAGTAGGGACAAACTAATATGGCCGGTATGACATGACACGATTTCGAATTTTTTGGGTAGACATTCTCACAGAGTTATCGCGTCGGGAAAAAAATTTAATTGTCATACCGGCCAGCTTAGTTTGGCCGAACTATAGTTGTAAAACAAAATATTTTTAACGGCAACTAGTAGAAAATATTTTGGCGCAGGTTGGTTCCCGTTCGCGTAAGTAGGTCCAATTATAAATACACCCATCTATCTAAATGTCACTTTGATTCATGATCGTGCCCCACCCCTGTCAATCATCATTTACTGGATGTTTTGATTTGAAAAAATGTTGACTCGTAAGCAATTTTATTTCGAAAGGAAATTATGAATAAATTTTCGTATAATATTCGCCTCTAAGTATATACATACAAACACTGGAATGATAAATCAGAGATTTAGGGTAAACGTTTAGTAATCATTAGTTCCATTAGCTCAAAAACTCGTAGTATCGAAGACTAGAAACTTACCAATAGTTGGTTCTTTAGATGGAAAAATAGAACTTTATTTATCAACCAAAGCTCCGTATTAATATCATTAAACCCACCTACAAAACAATCAAAATAAACTACACGATAAAAAGCACAGCAGTTTTCTTTCAATAAAGAACATGGTAAATAAAAATCTAAATATGAACGCGAAAAATATTCAAAATGCATTTTGTAAGAGAAAATACTCCTCCAACGTCCGTCGAGCGTTGATCTCACCATTGTAGCAAATAATGCTCACGCTAACAATGAGTGGAATCTAGAGCATGAGGGTGTAAGAATATCGGTGGAATGTACGCTTCAATTATTAAATAAAATTGAAAAATAAAGAGAAAATATTGCAACAGATAAAATAAAAAATATGTTTTTTAATTTGCTGGGTGTAAAATGGCCAGTTGTAGTTTGTACCTCCTAAAATGCATAACATTGTTTTTTTTTTAATAGTAGATGTTGAAGATAAACGTACCATATATTCGATATTAAGATAAACATACCATATACTGTAAACAATCTTTCGCCTTTCACATCTATCGTAAAAGATTAAGACTGAAAACGATAACGCAGAATACCTGGAAGAATATTGGCCTACAAAGTATCTTTTGTAATGAAAGGACAGTGAAACTTACCTTTGCAGTGGGTACAGCAGCCTCATAAGTATCCAGCAAAGAAATTGTTCGATACATTTTAAAATTTACTGAGTAAGTACAGCCATTGAAATGCACAAACTTAGCGGAGCCTATGAATAAATTTCCCACGGTTCGGCTCTCAACTGATTCCACTTGCATTTCAAGATGTTCCAATAATCCTCTTACTTCCGTGTGTTGACTTTATAATAATAATAATAATATAAGCCTTTATTCAGACACAACATTTACAGTGCGTGTTAGTAGTTATAAATCTATTTTGGTTAATAGACATCGATATCTTGGTCTGTTTGCCCAACTTTGGCAAAGGCCTCCTCCAATTCTTGCCATTTTTCCTATTTAGCGCTGTTCTGGTCCATGTTCTCCCTGCTATTTTCTTAATGTCATCTTCCCACCTTCGTAGTTGTCTTCCTCGTTTCCGTTTTGTGTTCCTGGGATACCAGAATAAAATACTTTTGTTCCATTTTTCTATACCTCTTACAATGTGTCCTGTCCATTTCCACTTCAGTTTCCTGATCCTTGTTGTAACATCGTCTATTTTCGTGCGAGATCTAATTATCTCATTCCTGTTGACTTTACGAGGTAAGTAAATCGGAAGACTTTCGAAGCCACCTTAGCAGATACCGGTTTTGGAAGAGCTTATTAGATTTTCAAGGTATTTTTTTTCGAAAATAATGACCATAACTTTAAATCTTCTTACATTTTTTCTTAAACCTTCTGAAGTTTTAATATTCATAATGTTTACTAGAAAGCATATTTGTACAAACACTATGTCACTCTGCTTTTGTATACTACTAAAAAAAATAAAAATAAAAAAGCCTTATATTTCTTGCTGCTACAGTTACAAAATTGAAAACTTTAAATACAATTTCAATAAAAATACAATAATCACAGGAATTTATCACTGTTATGTTATGTGTATCCTACTATCCTACTATAATATTATAAACGCGAAAGTTTGTAAGTATGGATGTCTGGATGTATGGATGTTTGTGACTCTTTCACGCAAAAACTACTGATCGGATTTCGATGAAATTTGGCACACGGGTAGATTATGTCCTGTATTAACACTTAGGCTACTTTTTATCACGGGAAAATATAAAGCGGGACTTTTATCCCGGGAAAACTCATTCACGCGGGCGGAGCCGCGGGCAAAAACTAGTATACAATATCTTTGTAGTGTATTACTTAGATGAAACATTTAAGCTTACTTACGGTGTGCCATTACCAAACACATTGAGCATCATGTTGCGCGTCAAATATGACCTCTTTAAAATTTATTTTATGTGTGATAGAGTGTGTAATACTATGGTGATGGACATGTGTGGAGTGACAGAGGATGTAGTGACCAAAATTGAGAAGGGTATGCTAAGGTGGTTTGGGCATTTGGAAAGGATGGATGATAGAGAATGACAAAGAGGATATATAAGGCGAGTGTGGATGGAAGGGCCGGGTGGGGTCGACCGCACCGAACTTTCGAATGTCAGATAGCTGACATTGTAAGTAAGGGCCATGTCAAAAGTACCCTGAACCGGCGGGAGTGCATGAAAATATTGATGAAGCTAGAGGAAGCGAAAGTGGTGTGCCAGAATCGAGCAACGTGGCAATCCATGGTCTCTGCCTACCCCTATGGGATAGAGGCGTGATACTATGTATGTATGTATGTAAATTTTATGTTTCCTATAATGTGCCACGTTATCAATTTTTTTATTACTACATGAATAAAAAGCTATTTTAAAATCAGTTTCGTGATTTTAATTATAATATTAAAAAGATTTTGAAAATGTTAATGATTTTATAAAAATCTAAAAAGTCAAGTGGACAAGTTACTTGCAATGCAAATGATACAAATGTCTAAATAATTATCAATTTGTATAATCAAAAATATCTTCCTATGTATATTATCGAGCTACTTTTAGGTACTAGTGATGGGACAATATAGTTTTTTTCGAAATTTATAAATTATCATTGATTTTTTAAATACAGTGCGATAAATTCGGCCCCAAACCACAAACTATCTTACAGTTCTTCACAAATCTACATTATTTCGGTCTTGACCGGCTGATTTCGAGACACTAGTAGGTATTCGAAGTAAGCTAGAATGCGCGTTTTTCAATTCTACCGATTATAAAATTCAACTGCCCTTTAGCAACTTGCAAGTGTACGTAAAATTGGTTGCAATTTCATTGGCCTTATAGTGTATCATAGAATCTGCTTTAAACAATAATTATAATAGGTTGGGGAAAATCTTCGCTTTTTTTGTTTATTGCATTGAATGACGAGACGAGCGTGCCGTTCGCCTGATGGCAAGCGATACGATCACCCATAAACAGTAACAACACCATCCAGCACCTTGATTTACAAACCGAAACACAACAGTGCATGCACAATGCTGCTTGGCGGTAGAAATAGACATTGCGGTAGTACTCATGCAGACGGACTCTTACATATGAGAGACCTACCACCAGTACCACCAGTTTAAACATACTTATAGTATGTATAAACTTGTAATACAATCTCTTTGGCTGTACTATTTGTATCTGGCTGGTTTTGATGACATTAAAAAGGTTACATTTCAAAAAAAAGAAACACATTAGTAAAATGTTGTTCGCAGCTATTTTTCATTTATTTTTCTTTCTGTCAAAATGAGTGAATATAATGAAGAAATTTGATACATTTTAAAATCTTATTTTAAAAATAGGAAAGAATGCACAGCAAACCGCTAAAAATATTGCAACGTTTATGGACCTAATGCAGTGTCAGTAAGAGTAACAAAATAGGTTTAAGCTTTTTCAATCTGGAAGTTTTGATGTTAAAGATGCACCTCACTCTTGTCGCCCTGTTACGGATAAAGTGGATCCCACTTTTGAAAAAGTGGAGCAAGATCGACGAAGAACTGAAGAACTGACAATTGACCACAGAACAGTTTTGACCCATTTGAAATAAGCTGGGCACACAAAAAAGCTCGATATTTGGGTGATGAACCGTGTATTCATTTGCGATTCTTTATTGAGATGTAATGAAACCGAATCGTTTTTGAAGAGATTGATAACTGATGATGAATAGTGTATCACGTACGACAAGAACGTACGAAAAAGGTCGTGATCGAAGGTCGGTCAGGGTTCACAGACTGTGGCAAAACCTGGGTTAACTCGCAATAAGGTGATGCTGCGTGTACGGTGGGATTAGAAGGGTATTGTTCATTATGAGCTTTTATCGTCGGGCAGAACCATCGATTCGGATCTCTACTGCCAAAAACTAATGAGGTTAAATCAAGAAGTTGTGAGAAAGCAGCCGGAATTTATCAATAGAAAAGAATACACACATAACTTTTTAGAAAATCAGAGGTGCGTGCCCTTGGCTTTTGAACCTGCGGACATTCGTCTCGTCAGTCCACTCCACTCCCTACTAGGCTATCGCCGATTTTTAATCATTTTTTTTTTCAATAATACGCTTGTTCCGAAATCCTAGTGGGGACACAAATCTAAAATCCTTTGTCCTGAAAGACTGGCACAGCCTAAACGGATGAACGTAGAGACCTGAACTACCCAATGGATTTCGATGAAATTTGGTATAGAGATAGTTCGAGACCCTGAGAATGTTTTATGCTACTTTTTATCCCGGGAAAATGTATAGCGGGACTTTTATTCAGGAATAACTCCTTCGTGCGGGCGAAGCTGCGGGCAAAAGTTAGTCCTTAATTATAATCATTAAATAATTTTGAATTTAGAATACACTTAAAGCTGAAACGATAACACTGGCCAGTTTTATGAATAAAATTTGTACCGCCGTAATGTGACAGATGTGACTTTTGTTAAGGTCACTGTGATAAATAAATAAAACTAAACGATCAGTATTTATAGGTCGAGAATAGTTTATGACAATATAAAAAATAACATGAATACCAGACACTGGTAAACACGGTCGGGCAGAAGTGACAACATCAAAACTGCAATGAATAAAATATATTATGCAAAGGACAATGGCGAAATCGTATTTATAAAAAATTATGCGTTTAGAAATTTCATACTTGGTATTTTGAATATAATTATTTTGTATGATTTTTCAGCATACCAACTTTAGTTGTATAAGTTACATAAATTAATAAAAAAACTTAATTGACTTTTTTTGTAATATGTCGCGGCCATTTTTTATGAATGCCATATAAGGATCTTTTAGGCTACTAAAACATCATTTTCATCAGGTCTTTAAAAAATACCATATAAATATATCTTACTATAATTATAAATATTTATTACAAATAACAATAAAGATTTCAGCTGTCTTACTACATTTTTATTACTATGTATATTTTATTCTATACATTCTTACCAGCTGCCTTTTGGCTGTATAGTTACGACCATTGCTTATCTCATTTTAGAAAAAAAATATATTTCCGTCATTTCGTTTTTAGCATGTATTTTTGTAAAATGTGTGATAATATATTGTGTTGATTGTTAATAATGTACGTGATCGAGCAACCGTACTGTAGGTTGCTGCGCTCATACCATGACAGTTGTCTTGGTATTTGGGATGGGCCAGTCGCCAGACATCAAGGCAATATATCTGTCCCGGCAGAATTTCCAGATGAGATATTTATCAGAGATAATGATTATGAAGAAGATGAATAAATATAAAAAAAAACAAAGGTGTTTTATTTTTCTCCGGAACTGTTTTTTTTAGGGCTTAGGGTCTGAACGTATTTTCTCCCAATAGTTCCAATAGTTTCAGAGTTTATTACAAAAAAAACAAATCTACTATTTACTATAGTAGTATAGATAAAAAAATAATAATATATAAGCTGAGGTAGGTACATGCCGCGCACTAGTATGCCGTGTGGCGGATCACCTTCTCCATGTTTAGTAAAATGTTAGGTTCGAATGCGGTAAGGGAGGGCCTCACGTGAGAATAAACAGATTACCAAACATTTTATGAGTTTCATTATTGATATTATTGTGTAAAAATCAATTCATAAACGTCAACTAAATCATAACCTCAAATTCATGAAGATGAAAAATCTTTAGTTCTTGACTTTTTCACTAATAATCTTGAATCATAATTGTTTAAGAATTGCTGTTGAATTGTTATATATTTTTTTTACTTCTAAACGCTACACATTTTCTTCAACTAAAATCATGTAAGGAGACTTGCCATTGTCCTTTAATGGCAATTTTTACTAAACATCGATAAGAAATTTACAAAATATGGTATTTTAAGCATGTCGCTTACACGTGGATGTCTATAGACATTCCGAGGCCGGATTTCAATTGTACGCAGTTCGATACAAGGTTCGATACTTTTTTATTCGTTTTTTATTTTATTAAGTTTTTAGTCATGGTTTTATTTCTGCCCAAGCCACAGATATTTCTACATCATAGAATTATGACAGAGGAGCGGCTTATATCGATTTCCGACACAAAACGAATCTGGAGCATAGGTTTAGAATCCAAAAGAGTATTTCTTGGCCTATACATAGAATTTAGGGTCTCATCAGTAAATAGCCGATCAAAACGATCAACTATCTAAAAATAAAAAACTATCTAAAAAGCTTTTCCTCCATCAAAAACCCACGGGCGTAACATTTCAAATCGATTAGTCAAAAAAAGTAATAACAAAGCCGGAGTAAGATTGATGCGGCGAAGGTTCTGTTGAGGTCGTGTTAAGGATAGGATATTTTTTTTTGAAGTTATACTTCTTTTGGCGCGTTAGGGAAAAATGATGAGAGTAAATTTTTACGATGCGCGCGCACACCGTCACGAATAACCGACACCCTGAAGTTAGCTATAGTCAACATTTTAGTTTTGAATTTTGAACGTAGAATAAGGCGAATGATATTTAAGTTATACTTCTTTTGGCGCGTTATTTAAAAAGATTTTTATCTCGTTATGCCAAAGAAGTATAACTTCTAACACGTGTACATAAATAAGTACACACACACTTTTTCTTTTTATACGGACATACCGAAGTGACCTCGGTGCACTTATGGTAAGAAGAGAGGGGCTCAGATACAATGTCGACTGACGAGATAATTATGCCTCATCAGACGAAACAATTATGCCGGTCTGTTTGAACCGGATATACACAGGCTGATCCCAGAACGCGGCACACTTAGGTTATTTGATTTAGTTATCTTAATATGTTACTTCTTACTCACACACACATTCACGTCCGTTATCCCCGAAGGGGTAGCCAGAGGTGCAACTAGTGCACCCACTTTTCGCCGTTATTTCGTCCCATGATGTGATAGGGGGCGAGCCTATCGCCATATCGGGCACAAATTCCAGACTCCGGGCTGATACTGAGTAGAAAAACGCAATATCACTTTGCCCAACCTGGGGTTCGAACCCGAGACCTCAGCATTGCAGTCGTACCGTAATACAAATACGCCACCGAGGCAGTCTACTAATATTATAAATGCGAAAGTTTGTTATAATTGTTGTTATGTTGGATGTTTGTTATAATTAAACTCAGAAACAATAAAAAGTAGCCTATGAGTTAATCCAGGACATAATCTACCCGTGTGCTAAACTAATCAAACTTAGTATTATTTTCTAGAAAAATATATCCTATAAAACAATAATGTAGTAGATGGTGAACTATAAACTTAAGAGAACGTAGTGGACATTATTAATATTCGTTATTATAACAGCCTTTATCATAACTATCGTGAGCATATTAAGAATTATATTTTTTGCCCAAAAAAAAAAAACAATTCCTTCGCCTTAACACCGGCCTAACACGAAGGGCTTATAATGTACGCCCTTTAGCGCCGCGAACACCGCGCTAACTGTGAAAAAGTACCCTATATATTAACTGTGCTGGTTTTGTAATTTTAAAACTTATGAACAAATTAGCCTGACTGACATTTTTTATATGCTATTTTCTCCTTTTTTTGATTTTGCCGCCTTAACGAATGTTAGCTGAATAAATCTACTTTTTACACCGCAGATTTTTTATATATTCTCGGTTACCTAGCCCTTAAGGCTATAGAGATTAGAGGTGATGTTTGGGCTTCCTAGAATCTCACTCACCATACACAATAGTAAATTGTCACTTCAGAATGATTTTCTGTAACAGTTGCGTTACCCCTGTCGAGCCGATCCTTGCACGCTGTCATTTGTCACGCCGCGCTGTAGACAATTATATGGCGATAGCTTAGTTGGGAGTGGAACGGACTGCCGAGACGAATGTCTGCAGGTTCAAAACCCAAGGGCACACACCTCTGACTTTTCTAAAAAGTGATGTGTGTATTCTTTGTGAATTATCGCTCGCTTTAACGGTGATGGAAAACATCGTGAGGAAACCTGCATACCTGAGAAAGTTTTCTGAATTTCATTGAAGATGTGTGAAGTCTGCCAACCCGCACTAGGCCACCGTGTTGGACCAAGGCCTTAACCCTCTCGATTGTAGAGGAGGCCCGTGCTTAGCAGTGGGTAATACAGGGCTGGTATGGTATGGTATGGAAGACAATTATAGCGTCTGCAGTATGGTTCTACTTTCAAAATCACACATCACGTCTTTCTTCCCGATGAGGTAGGCGAAGGTGTAACCAAGGCATCTTCTTTTCGCCTGTGTGTTACGCATGATGTGACAGGGGGCGGGATTTTTTGTCATAACGGGCTCTACTTTCAAACCATATTATCTGATCTTTGAATTATGTGCACTTACGTCTCGAAACCTCAACTGGACTGCCTCGGTGGCGTAGTTGTATTACGGTACGACTGCAAGGCTGAGGTCTCGGGTTCGATCCCCGGGTCGGGCAAAGTGATATTGGATTTTTCTATTCAGTATCAGACCGGAGTCTGGAATTTGTGCCCGATATGGCGATAGGCTCGCCCCCTATCACATCATGGGACGGAATACGCTTGGCGAAAAGTGGGTGCACTAGTTGCGCCTCTGCCTACCCCTTCGGGGATAAAAGGCGTGAGCATGCGTGCGTACTTCTCGAAACCAGGAGCCCAAGCCATCTTTACATAATCGTTAATGCTAATAGAAATAATAAATAGTGTATGAAAATATTGCTAATTTTGAAAATTCTTTTTCCGTTAGATTTTGGATTGCAACCATTTGTGATAAATGTATTAAATAAAGAAGTCATCTACCCAATTGTAGGAAGGCATCTTGACTACGGCGCTTGGTCGCCAGCAGGTTTCCGAGCGTAGATGGGTGTAATTATCCATTGGAAAAGGAAATCGGGGGATAGGGTCAATCGCCTCGAGTAAGCCAGTACGCCAAGCTAAATTGGCGTCTCTAAGGGAATAATCCTTGCCGGTGAAACCAATCTATTATCATGATGTAAACGTCAGAACGGACACATATACATACACACTCACGCCTTTTATCCCCGAAGGGGTAGGCAGCGGAGAAACTAGTGTACTTACCCACTTTTCGATTCGATAGGGGCGAGCCTTTCGCCATTTCGGACACAAATGCCAGACTCCGGGCTGATATTGAATAGAAAAATCCATTACCACTGTGCCCGACCCGGGGATCGAATACGAGCCCTCAGCATTGCAGTCGTACCGTAATACAACTACGCCACCGAGGCAGTCAAAGCGGATATGCGGAAATAAAAATCATTGTTCCAAATATACAAATTAAATATAATATAATATTTACGAACGTAGGTAATTAACAATGTTAATATTTTCAAAAGACTTATTTTTTCTTCAGAAGTAGCTCTATTGGCCATAATAATAAGCATGGTATGCAGCAGGCAGTAAGAGCGTAGAAGGCCGGCACGTAGTCGTCGTAGTAATCCTTGAGCAGACCTGTAAAAAAAACGAAATGACGGAACAAAAAAAAATAAGGCAGGGTTGTTTCATCAGCTGTCAGGTAAAGTTAAGGCTATCATCACACTGGCGAAGTGCAAGCGAATTCATAGCGAGCCGAAGGCGCTGGGCGGTCATCCAACGTAATGAGACCGTTAACTTTACTTGACCACGGATGGAACAACATGGACTTAGTCAATTCAAATGACGACGGTTATGTTTCTAGTTTGGTGTTTGCCTTTTTACCCAAAATACCTTTCGTGTTTTAAAAATTTCTGGTATATCATTTAGCCTGTATGTTAGCATCGGTCGTGGTCTATCTATGTATGTGTCTTTCATCCAAATCATTTAGCAATTGCATGCAAGTACTTCAAACAAACATCTGAAAATTTTACAAACTTTTGCATCCATAATATTTGTAATAAGTAAATTCTGTTTTTCTATAAATATAAATTGTTTTAATATTTTATATTCCGTAAGGAGAAATTCCTGTACAAACTGTTATTTACCGTATACGGAAAAAATATTCCATATGAAATACAACGTTAAAAACTGGTGGCTATCGGTTTTTTAATCATCATCAATCATGCCATAGCCATCAGCTGAAAGACCGGTTTTATATCTGTAAGGTTTGTTACGTTTCTATTCATTCCTTCGTTCGTATTGATAAATGATTATTTTACACGGACGAACTGCTGGGAATAAATAAACCTGTATCACTGAGCTGTGGAAGATTAGGGGTCCTTGGGATTCTTGGTAGGTTTTTTAAACACCTCGATGACGAGAGCGACAAGCTACTATAATGAAAGTATGGCATGATTGACCAGTATAATCAGTATAGATTATACTGGTCAATCATGTCATATTTTTAACCCCCGCAGAAAAATGTTATAAGTATACGGTGTGTATCTGTGTATCGGTGTATCTGTGTATCTGTATGACTGTCTGTGGCATCGTAGCTCTCAAACGAATGGACAAATTTTGAAGCGGTTTTGTTTTGTTTGCAAGCTGATGTGATGGAGATGGTTCGAGCTATAATTTATTAAGAGATCTGTTTATGAAGATTACAGCTCATTTCCAACTTAAAAAGTCCGATTGACTTCGGAAATAGTTTTAAACATGAGCTGATGCTGCAGCATCAAATAGTCTGCGGGATACCCAACTCCTTAGCAACTTATAGCAGATATAACGTGTTTGGGCTCATAAGGGTGGTCTCAACCAGTAGGTGTTAGATAATTTATTATTAAGGCCCCATGATGGTAAAAAAATAATTTAAAAAGCGTCCTCACGTCGCGTCGGGGCACCGAACTCCGGACCAGGGAGATGAAAATACTTCTCTAGCGGTCCCCTGACGCGACGACCCTTGGGTCAATATATTACTAGGTAGGTATCTACTTAAACGACAAAGACACTTTTATTATTTTACTTTTTAGAGATTTTTTTTGTCGAGCGTTATATAAATTTTAATTTAATTTTGATAATGTAACATCATTCGAAATTTAGATATTTAGGAATTGCACTGCGTACGTTACTCGGAGACATTAGATTTTGATTCGCTTAATACCCAGAAATTATACTATAGTAGGGACAAACTAATATGGCCGGTATGACATGACACGGTTTTGAATTTTTTGGGTAGACATTCTCACAGAGTTATCGCGTCGGGAAAAAAATTGAATTGTCATACCGGCCAGCTTAGTTTGTCCGAACTATAGCTTGTTTTTTTTTATGGCTATGAATGACGAGACGAGCATGACGTTCGCCTGATGACCACCCATAAACAGTACCAACACCATCCAGCACCTTCAATTACAAAGTACTATGTGGCATTCCACTGCGCTCGTCATCCTGAGACATAAGGTTAAGTCTCACTGTGTCCTGTAGTTACACTGGCTACAATGTCCTTCAAACCGAAACACAACAGTGCATGCACACTGCTGCTTGGCGGTAGAAATAGACATTGCAGTGGTACCCACCTTACCTGGCTTCTGTATAGGAGGGACTTAACACCCTGTAAAATTATAAAAACTTACTTTTCATTCAACTATCTATAAAATCAATGTATAGTAATAGAATCCGGAAATGCATTTGAATTTTACTAATCGCTGCTGTCATGGATCAACATTAATATTTTAGTTAATTTGCACTATATTTTGCCTGCATGTCTGTTCATGAGAAAACCAGCCCTAGGATATTTTGAAATACAAATTAATAAAATTTATTAATCTAAAATGGTTTGCATTTTCAAGTCCATTAATCTAAAAACTACAACAGGAAAAATATACGGAACAGGGAAATGTTCTTATTTATTACATTTTGCTATAAATTAATTGATTAGTTGAAAAATATGCCCATTATGTTTTAATAGCATTAAAAACGCTTCTCTCTTATAAAAAAAATACTAGGCACAAAATAAAGCATAATTTTAGGAAAAAAATTATAGTTTTTTTATTTAAATCACTTTTGAAACGACCTCACAGATTTATCAATGTAATTTATACCAGGATCTAATTTCACAATCAATTCTTATATCTATTTAGATAAATTCAGTGTGTTTGACATTTTTACCTTTATATCGGTGGGGGAAGACTTAATATTAAAACTATTTAAAATGAATTTCTATTACTGTATAATATGTTAAGGTTATACGATCGATATCATAAATATTTAACGATTATAAAAGATAAAAAATTAAATGACATTTATAACAAATATGTCCGAGGTTCTACATATTATCTAAATCCAAATTGCTTAAAGTTCTATTTTTAAATATTTGAATTCATTCGAATTGCAAATATTGTTTTCTTCTTTCATAGCCATATCTTAAAATAGTTGCAGTATATCAATTTAAACGCCCGTACCCGCCTACTTTTATAATACGAACATTCATTCTAATCTTTATTGTGTTCACATACCTCATATTTTGTTTACTTATGAATAATTCATCGCAATTAGCATAATATTTTGTAATATTATCAAGCCGACGTCGTATAGATGAACATTTCATTCACTTTTATTAATAACAACGTGTTGTTTGTGGCTTCGTCTCCGCGAAAACTTTCTGCATGGTCTATAGGGAGCCTGCACGAACTATAGGGGGCAGCACAAAATAGACACAAGAGCCACAGGTGGATAAAAAAAGAAACTAGAACTAGCACAATAATTTGTAGATATATTCTTTTAATATGACAAAAATGATAAAATATGTGTTTCGGCCGAATGTTATTTACAGCCAGCGTGTCCAGAATATGCTTTTTGTTAGATGGGAGCTAGTTCATCATCATCATCATCAGCCCTGTATTATATATTGCCCACTGCTGAGCACAGGCCTCCTCTACTACTGAGAGGGGTTAGGCCTTAGTCCACCACGCTGGCCTAGTGCGGGTTGGCAGACTTCACATACCCTCGAGATTCTTACTGGTGGTAGGTCTCTCATTATGTAAGAGGCCGTCTGGGTGGGTACCACCGCAATGTCTATTTCTACCGCCAAGCAACAGTGTGCATGCACTGTTGTGTTTCGGTTTGAAGGACATTGTAGCCAGTATAACTACTGGACATAATGAGACTTAACATCTTATGTCTCAGGGTGACGAGCGCAGTGGAATGCCACACAGTACTTTGTTAGTCAAGGTGCTGGATGGTGTTGCTACTGTTTATGGGTGGTCGTATCGCTTACCATCAGGCGAACGGCATGCTCGTCTCGTCATTAAATGCAATAAAAAAAAAAAAAAAAAAAAAAAATGGAGAATTCTCAGGTATGTAGGTTTCCTCACGATGTTTTCCTTCACCGTTAAAGCGAACGATAATTGATAAATAATACACACATAACTTCGAAAATTCAGAGGTGTGTGCCTTGGGTTTTGAACCTGCGGACATTGTCTCGGCAGACCGTTCCATTCCCAACTTGGCTATCGTCGCTATAGTTAGCTAGTTATTTAAGCAAAATTAGGAGGTTATGTTCCCTTAATTACAGATTTTTTGTATTGAATATTATCTTCAAAACATATTTATTTTTATAAATTACGTAACGAAACATTTCTAAATGCTTTTGGAACTCATAATTATGTATGTTTTATACAGCTTTTATTATTTTGGTCGATTTTCACATAACCATGGAAAGTAAGTACATAGGTACTATTCTTGGAAACATTATATAATTTCACACCATTTGATTTGTTTATTTTTATCTTTTGGAGCAT
The DNA here is from genome assembly GCA_947568825.1 of Sphinx pinastri. Lineage (NCBI taxonomy): Eukaryota > Metazoa > Arthropoda > Insecta > Lepidoptera > Sphingidae > Sphinx > Sphinx pinastri. Next base: position 5,226,322 of record OX387617.1, read on the forward strand.
CGAGATACACAGCGATACATTATCAACAAATTAAATGTTATTTTTCATCCTTTTAATGAATATTGTACGTCAATGCCAAGTATCGATGGGCTAAAAATGGGTCGTCAAGTGCCAGTGCCAAGTATCGATTGCGCCACTAGATGGCAGTGCATGCACGTTCCCTATAGGGAAGCCAAATTTTATCTACATCTGTTCATTACGTTTACCGTACATTCGTTTTTGACGGTTAGTGAAACTGCCAGAAGCTAAAAAAATTCAAGATTTTTTTAAACTCTTCCACTATTTTTCTAAGATGATGCCCAAGTTGACATATATCGTTTGAAATCTAATTTTAAGCGATAGATGTCATTATTTTGTGAAACGTATAGGATTCATATTATATTGTATTTTATACACTCACACAGTGCTGTCAAACACTCACGCCTTTTATCCCACAAAGGGTAGGCAGAGGGGCAACTTGAGCATTTTTTTTTTTTTTTTTTTTTTTTTTTTTTTATTGCATTTAATGACGAGACGAGCATGCCGTTCGCCTGATGGTAAGCGATACGACCACCCATAAACAGTAGCAACACCATCCAGCACCTTGACTAACAAAGTACTGTGTGGCATTCCACTGCGCTCGTCACCCTGAGACATAAGATGTTAAGTCTCATTATGTCCAGTAGTTATACTGGCTACAATGTCCTTCAAACCGAAACACAACAGTGCATGCACACTGTTGCTTGGCGGTAGAAATAGACATTGCGGTGGTACCCACCCAGACGGCCTCTTACATAATGAGAGACCTACCACCAGTAGAGACCTACCACCAGTTTTACCGTGCGTATTCCGTCCCATGATGTTATCCCCTATAACCGAGAGCCCTATAATATAGATCCCCTATAATATAGAGCCTATTAATATTTTTATAACAGAACATACTATATAAACACTCAATGTGTGTCACGTGATACCGAGTGGCAAGTCATCACCGCCAGAAGGGTGTCGTGATAGTGATAATCACACTTTTTTTACTATTTTATAAAAAACGTAATCCTCCTAGCCAGTTTCGGCCACGGCGGCCAATCTCAACGGAGATTAGCCAGGTGCGCAGGAGATATTATAGTGCACAAGTGTGTGCGCAATACACAGGTGCACTCGCTATTCCTTCACTCTCATAGTCCGGTGAGACGGCAATCCGACATGACCGGAGAGAGATCAGGCGCAGGACCAACGGCTTTACGTGCTTTCCGAGGCACGGGCGTATCACACCGCAAACTCCCTGACGCCGAGCTGCGACTGAGTAATTTTTAAGATGTAAAATACCCAGTCACAATGTTTTTGGCTCGACCCGGGATTCGAACCGAGGACCTGAGCGCGCAAATCGTACACGTAACTCGTACGCAATACAACTAGGCCACCGAGGCAGTCAACGATGTATAGCACCACCTGTACGAAGCCAGCGACATCTGTTTAAAATATCCCATTATTTCCCATGGGAGCAAATTCCCGGAATAAGAAGTAGCGTATGTGATGTGTTAATCCAGGTCTTGGTCTATGTGTGCCAAATTTCATTCAAATCCGTTTAGCTTTTTCTGCATTTACTTCTAACAAAGATCCATCACGGCGGTGATCACTTACCATCAGGTGAACCGTTTGCTCGTTTGCCACCTATACCATAGAAAAAAAACATCCAAATTTTTTCTCAAACTTTCGCATTTATATTAGTACGATGTGTTCATAAATAACATTCAGATTTCCAAAATACGTCAATAGTAATCTGACACCTGATATATGAGTACAATCTCAGATGAAAAGTTAAAAGTAAAAAATATATTTAAAAACAAGCTTTTATTTAAATGCTCTAAAAAGAAAAAATAAACTTTAAATTTAATCAAATTTTTCAATACGATGTAGAGATAAAAGCTTGTCACGAGATTTACTTTTGTCAATATCAAGTTACATAATTACTGTATTATCTACACAATCTGGCAATTTAAATGAGGCATTAAGGCCAAAAACATATTTAATGTAGGTAATAAATGAAAAAACACGGATTTGAAAGAAGATTACATAGTTTGTGTGCTAATAAATCAGCGAATAATTCCTTATCTATACTAATATTTTTTTTTTTTTTTTGTCCCTGACTATTCTGCCAGTAGCCTGACAAGGGTCGGCTTTTCTGGCCACACCGGACTTTAGGGTGAACGCTGGCGCGCTCGCAACCCTGAATTCGTCTGTTGTAAAGTTGAAGAGTTTGTTTGGTGGAACGCGCTAATCTATTGAACTACTGAACCGATTAAGATTTTTTTAGTAATAGGACGCTACATTTCTCCTGAGTGCTATAAGCTAATTTTTATTCCGGGATAATAATTTTATTTCGAAAAAAGATTTTCACGCGGGCGAAGCCGCGGACAAAAACTAGTTTAAAAATAAAGTATGATTTTTTTTTGTTTGTAGTGGTTTCTAATATTTTCTTTTACAAATCTACTTGAACTGAAATGAAATCATTCTCATTCCATTTCATTCTGAGGAGTTTCTGTGCTTCTTCAAAATTTAAGATCAAATCACAATATTTTAATGTGGTAGTATGTTGAAACTATACTGAACAAAATAAAAAAATATTATCAAACTCCTTTTTGATTTCGAAGAGTTCCCCTCTGCATCTTCGAAAGCCAAAGTCCTATACCAATGAAATAAAATAGGAATACACACACACACTCACGCCTTTTTTCCCCGAAGGGGTAGGCAGAAGCGCAACTGGTGCACCCACTTTTCGCCAAGCGTATTCAGTCCCATGATGTGATAGAGGGTGAGCCTATCGCCATATCGGGCACAAATTCCAGACTCCGGGCTGATACTGGATAGAAAAATCCAATATCACTTTGCCTGACCCGGGGCTCGAACCCGAAACCTCAGCATTGCAATCGTACCGTAATACAACTACGCCACCGTGGCAGTATAGCTTTCGTAAAGCTTTGGAATAGGAATATTCCAAATCTATACGAAATCCACCACAAAAAGCATAATTTATATCTGACTACGGTTTAAAAATTAATCGCTGCACTAACATTTTAAAAAATACGGCGAATTGAGTAACCTCCTTTGAAGTCTGTTAATAAAGTCGACTAATAATTATAGACATAATTATAGAATTGACATAAAACGTGATCGATGAAATATAAAAAATAACTTGTTGAAAATGCATGAGATCAAGAGATATCGTTGTTTTTTTTCAGCTATCAGTTCTTGGAATTATAATCCATCAGCTAACAGGAACTAAATAACTGTTTTATGACATCAATGTTTTTAGTATTTAATTATTGCATTTTTTATTAGGTCCACTTAACTAGTTGACGAAATACATTCTATAAATGAAGTAAGTGAAAGTATATGTAGTTGAGAGATAGTTATAGTATTCACGGGCGTAGCTATAGCTTTCACATGGGGAGGTCCTACGATATAAAAACTTTAGTGGCGTGGGTTCTTGCTTTGCATGACACCGTATAATACACCCAATCACGAAATATATTAGAGTGTGGATATGTTGCCTGATCATTTTAGAAGCTAAGGGGGGGGGCGGCGGACCCCTGACCCCCACCTTATATAGGCCCATAATAGTATTAATAGCGATGAGATTGTTCGAAGAGAAGAAAGAAATAGGCCCAGATAGTCACTACAGTTACGTTTAAAAAGTACAAACAGAGCTAGGTGCATGCTTTCTAGAGGTGAATACTTCATGCAATAAAATTAGAGTAGGTAAGGTAAAAGTGGCGATACCCTAGTTGGGAGTGGAACGGATTGCCGATACGAATATCCGCAGGTTCAAAACCCAAGGGAACGCAGTCAGAGGACTATTCTAAAAAGTTATGTGTGTATTCTCGCTTTAACGATGAAAGAAAATATCGTGAGGAAACCTGCATGCCTGAGAAGTTCTTCGAAGAATTTCGAAGGTATGTAAAGTCTGCCAACCCGCACTAGGCCAGCGTGGTGGACTAAGGCCTAAACCCTCTCAGTTGTAGAGGAGGCCCGTGCTCAGCAGTGGGCAGTATATAAGACAGAACTGGTATGGTATGTTAAGGTAAGGAAATAATATTAAGCTTTTCAGCTTAGAAGCACTTAATAATTTAGGAATTCTTTGACAAGAGTGTACTCATTTTGGATGCACCACCGCAGTGCCTATTTCTATCACTTCAACCTTATCTATAATTTACTCGTTCCCTTATTAAAAAATCGTTATAGAATTTATTCTACAAAAAACTTTAGGAACAAAACCCACACCTACGTAGGTCTCATCTTGAAGAATATACACAAAAACGCGACTGCGAATTGCCCCGCGTTAATATAACATCTGGTGTCTGATACTTGGCCAAGTTTTTGCTCTTTTGGAATAGTTATTGATGTCTTTTCTGAAAAGTAGGTTATGTCTCAGACCAGCTATTGAAGTTGTCTAACTACATTTGTCTTATTTTTTGCAACGATAAGGTTTGGCTGTTTATATATTACCAATGATTTGATATACTTATGTTGCGTCTGTATTGTAGGTACTTATGTCTTTTCAGCAGTTCATGGGCTTTTTTTTAATAAACATCTACATCCCTAACTTTCGCAGGTACAATATATAGTAGTAGGATTATACGGATGTTTCGTGCCGTTATACCAACTCATTCTACATAATAGAAATTAATTGAAAATGGAATCCAAAGTATACTAACCAATAAACGGCGAGCACGTCACGTTGACTATTCCAGTGGCCAATAGGAATAGTGCGTATGCGCCGGGAAAGTCTTCATGAGATACTTGGTCGGATATAACCAAGGGGCTGGCTATGTGGAGCCAAGCTCTGAGCACACTCAGACTGGCCATGGCTGTTGCTATCCAGACGAATTCACGAATTTGGAGTATCACTGGAAACAATAGAAATTTAGATGTTTGCAATGCAATGCAATCAGCCCTGTATTATATACTGCCCACTGCTGAGCACGGGCCTTCTCTACTACTGAGAGGGGTTAGGCCTTAGTCCACCACGCTGGCCTAGTGCGGGTTGGCGGACTTCACATACCTTCGAAATTCAGAGAACTTCTCAGGTATGCAGGTTTCCTCACGATGTTTTCCTTCACCCTTAGAGCGAACGATAATTGATAACAATACACACGTAACTTCGAAAAGTCAGAGGTGTGTGCCTTGGGTTTTGAACCTCTGGACATTGTCTCGGCAGACCGTTCCATTCCCATCTAGGCTATCGTCGCTGTTTACTACCATAGATTTTAAACTACTTTATAAGGGACTACCATGTCGAGTTTTCGATGTTGAGGTCCAGGGCTACTCATAAATATAAGCCAAGCTGATGTATTATACATTACTTACATAAAACTGCACTGAGATTAGACTTTGACTGCCTCGTTAGCGTAGTTGTATTACGGTACGACTGCAATGCTGCGGTCTCGGGTTCGATCTCCGGGTCGGCCAAAGTGATATTGGGTTTTTCTATTCAGTGTCTGCCCGGAGTCTGGAAATTGTGCCCGATATGGCGAAAGGCTCGCCCCCTATAACATCATGGGATGGAATACGAATGGCGAAAAATGGGTGCATTAGTTACGCCTCTGCCTATCCCTGCGGGGATAAAAAAAGGCGCGCGTGTGTGTGCACTGAGATTTGAATCCTACGTACTTCACTGGATATAATATCAATAAAATTATTACCCTTCCTTCGCTGTAGTCGGGTAAAAAGGAGGACATCAGTAGGTACTCGCATTCTGCAGTGTAGCAAGCATAGATTAAATAATAGTGCCCGCCATACAGACTTCTGTTATCTGATTTGTTAAATATTTGATTTTCCTGTTATCAACCATGTTGGCAGTCGTAGAAAATTACAATATAATATTATAATTTGGAAAAGTAATTAGCCCATATATTGGCATAATTTGCATCGCCTTACTTCAGACACCGAATAGTACACGATCATGATTTTTATAATATTTATTATATTATTCAGCATCAGCATTCTTGTTCGTGTACGACAAAAAATATATCAAATAAATGCGTCGCCTAATTAAAAACAACGCAAAAAGATGAATTTTAATTACAATAAAAATCTATTAATGTCTTGTTGTAAATTGATTGATAGTGAATTTAATTAGTTTTTTTTTTCAGAACAGATCATTTTTTTTCATCATGCGTACAATAAGTTAAACAGTTGAAAAAAAAACTTCGTATTAAAATATTAAAGACTATACAGGTTGACTGGTAATATGACGTATTCCCGTTAGAGCATATACATTCGATTAAAGCAATCGATTTTGTCCTATGAAGCCCTCCCTATCCAGAACTCAATAGTTTTCGAGCACTTCAACATTTATTGAATTTTAAGATAAAGCACTTATAAGACCACATAAAATTCAATAATAAAAAAAGTACTGAATGGGATATAGGTATTTTGTTGTTTCCTAGTAAAAAAATCTAGGCTTTCATAATAAACAATAAAATATTTCATAGCTATGATAAGTTTGAAATGATGGCATTCAATTTATCAATTTCGTATTTTATTAAAAAAGTTTTTGTCAAAACCTGCTGTTTATTTCAGAAAAACTTCCAGTGAATAAATGTGCAAAACACAGTAAAAACGTATTTATTTATCCAGTTTGATAATGAAGTATAAAACATTACAATTAAACTAGTAGAAGTTAAAAAAATACAAATGTTTGAGTAAGTATTGCTCTGGTACAGATTGTTTTGTATGCATCTTATTAAAGCGTATAAAGGTGTTATTCTTTCAATAAAATACAATTTTCTGTATTTTTACAAACCTTGCTTGATCATAATTTCAGACTTATCATAGCTTTTGAATATTTTATTGTTTATTATGAAAGCCTAGAATGTTATTTACTAGAAAGCAGCAAAATGACCCAATCCCATTGAGTACTTTTTAAATTATTTAAATTTATTTGGTCTTATAAGTTGCTTTATCTTTAAATTCAATAAATCTTAAATTGTTCGAAAACTATTGAGTTCCGGATATAGCTTAATGGGACAAAATCGATGTTGATGCTTTTGACCCAATCTACATGTTCTTAACGGGTATACGTCATATTACCAATCACCCTGTATAATAACTAAAACTTAATTTAAAGATCGTTTTTATTTAATTAATTAAATAAATTAAGCTAATAACCACAATTATTTTTTATATGAATAATATTAATTTATATTTTTATAAGTATGCATACATGAAGCCTATTAATGCTAGTGATTGGTGACTTAATTCATGAATAAATTTATTAATTAATGCTTAAACAAATCTTTATTGATTACATCCGTCCGGACATCGATAAATTATTGCGATTCTAGATTTCTATCGAAAAAAAATTAAAAAAAATGGAACAGTTATTTATTAGGGTCCCTAGACAGTTGTTAATAAATCCATCCGCACCTCGCTACCATTATTATTGGGCGACCCCTTGCATAGCAGTCATTATTTCTAAATTTATTGACCTTAATAATGTAACAATCTGTTTTTTTTGCGTAACAATATGATCCGCCTTTTACCAATAATGTACCTGGTCCCTTTTTTATGTTAATTATAGTGTAGCAATGCTTATTGAAAATAATTTTAACCTTTATTATATTACTAAAACCGTTCTTATTTTGAAGTCCCATTTTAGATTTCATCTCAAATATCTTGATAATATTTTGTCTACTTTCTTACATCGAATAAATAATTACTGGTGGTAGGTCTCTCATATGTAAGAGTCCGTCTGGGTGGGTACCACCGCAATGTCTATTTCTACCGCCAAGCAGCAGTGTGCATGCACTGTTGTGTTTCGGTTTGAAGGACATTGTAGCCAGTGTAACTGCTGGACATAATGACACTTAACATCTTATGTCTCAGGATGACGAGCGCAGTGGAATGCCACACAGTACTTTGTAACTCAAGGTGCTGGATGGTGTTGCTACTGTTTATGGGTGGTCGTATCGCTTAACATCAGGTGAACGACATGCTCGTCTCGTCATTCAAAGCAATAAAAAAAATGTTTTTTAGCAAAGACACTAAACAGTATAGTTAGTTATAGACCGGACATAGGGACTAAAATTTTCGTCCAAAAGTCAATCGACTTATAACCAATCGGTAATAAGTCGCTGTCTTGTCTGACACGTCCGTATGACAAGACGTCTCGGTATGCTTAAATGTTGTAAAGATAAAAATTAAATTAAAATAATCCCCGACACATCTTCATAAATTATAGATAAGAACCATCGCGATCATATCAGCTTTCAAACAAAAAAAAAACAGCGTCAGGATTGGTCCATTCGTTTGAGAGCTACGATGCCACAGACAGACATACAGGTACACAGATACACACCTAAACTTATAACACCCCGCTTTTGTCGGGGGTTAAAAATAATATTTTGGAAAGAAATATGCCCATTTGCGTATGACGATCAAGTCAAAGTATGTTCTAATGCATTTTAAGTACTTATGTCTTTTGATATTTCACGGTAGATTGAGCTACTGACAAAGAGGCTCAAAATTTTTGTATGACTATTTTCCCAATGTCCGCTCTATATAATCTTGGAACTCTTTGTATTGTAGTAAACCTAATCAAACAATACCCTAACAGACTCTGACAGACACTATTTTGAAATAGAATACAATTTGTTCGCATTTAGATTTTCCTTCCCCAAGTAGTACAGACAAAAATTAACTCAAGGCATACTTACACATCCTCAAAATGAGCGTAAGTAACGTTGTAACAAAGAAAAGAGTTCGCGTTTTGATATTAACAAAGCTGCTGAGTGCCGTGAGCAGACACCGACCGACGACATCAGCCCCAGCGCCTATAGATATGCACATCGCCACCTGTGACTAACAGAGAAAATCAGTCATTAACCTCTGCTAATACAAATCATACAATTACGTCTAATGCCATACACGTAATTAAAAAGATAATGATTGTTTTTGTCTTGCAAAATCAATTTTGTTGTTATTCATTGATAATGTTTCTATTTCTATTTTAATCTATATTATTTTCTATTTTTCTATTTTATTTAATCTTTTGTTTGCGAAGCTAATTTATAGTATCTCTTGATTGGAAGTATTATTTATGGATTTTTTTAGTCTACTGTTGAGAACTTGGATATTATGTATACGTTCGAAATTGTTTCTGAGATTCATATCTATATGGCTTGCTAATTTCTTCGTAATGTTCTTCCGCTATCAACGTATGCGATAATGTCTAATAATCACAAAGCTTGGAAATATTATGTAAAGAGGGACTGTAGTTTTACCTGATGCGTTTGTCCCGGAAATGCGTTCCACTCTTACCAGACTTTTGATTAAATCTTACGAACATAAGTTCATAGTAAAAATAAATTACTAACCTTGTCGTATCCATGTTGAAACAACAGCATTGGAAGTAGCATGAAAAACGTCAAATCGGAAAAATTCACAAAACTCTGGCCAATACATATGTTGGAATATATCGGGTCCTTCAAAACTTTTAAGTTTAATATCTCCAATATCCCATGCCTAAAACACGATCATGATCTTTGAAAATATCCTGTGTAAGTAATAACGAATATAAATTTATTTGGTATTGATATATATTACTTTATCCGCTAAACTGTCTTATATTGTATGACACAAATTTGCATTTACGATAAGATTGGCTCTTTTTAAATCAAAATGTTAAGCTTACCTTATTTTCTTTATAATTTTTTTGTTATTTTCAACGTCAACTTCAATTTCATCTTTTCCTTGTAACAAATCCACATTTTCTGATTTCTTTCCGGCTTTCACATCACCTGTAACAAGAGTGTCATTGTTATCTGTTTAAATATCTATATCAAGATATATAACCGGTATATAAAACCAAAGAATACTTGCTGTTTTCATGCTTCGAAGAACTTCCTTCTTCTTCATAGCGAGCATTCCTGGGATTGTGTGTAGAGATATTCCACAAATAATTAATAACGTCCCCCGCATCCCATATAAGTTCATTGTTTTCTTCATTAACAACGGATACCAAATTAAAATTAACCCTTGTACTGATTTACAAAGACTCATGACAGCAGTTCTTTTTGTAACGAAATAATAATTAAACGTGGAATAGCACACTGGCACCATAATACCAAATCCGATGCCTTGAAGGACTCCAAATGTGACTGGAAGTTGATTAGTATTCGATATAATTATGGTTAAAAGAGATCCAAGTGTGAACAAAGCTGCTCCGATCAGGCCTCCTGATCTCAAACGAATTACTTTTAACATGATATTTAGAAGTATTCCTGAAAAGAGAAGACTAAATAAGTTTTGTTGACATTATATTTTAAATTAATTTACTTTTTTAAGAGCGTAGTCGTACCACATCAGTATAATTAGAAAATGTTAGTCTCCTTGACACGAGTTTAGTAAAAAGCACGCAGTATTCAGTAAGATATTATCTAAAATTGTAATGATGTGATTTATAAAGACAAAGATGATTATTATAGATATAGATGATCACAATCACAATGTCCTTTCATAGTCTATCAATATTTTAATAATTAATGATATATAATGTGAGTTTACTTTTATCCATTTTAACCTGTTGAGAGCATTTTATCCTATAACTATTAACTAATAAACTAATGAACAAAAAAAATATCGGTTTGTTGACAAGGCTACAAAAGAAATAGGGTAATTGTATGAATTAGGTCATTGTGGTTCTATATGTCGGTGTGAAATCTATGTCGACCGCACAGTAGGAAGAATTATTCACCTTGTAAGTGAATAATTCTTCAGTCAGCAGCATAAGTAGATGAACAAATTCAAAATTTCAAATTGCCTACATACTTTTGTGTTCTTACAAATCTTGTTTTCCTCTTTACAAAAATAAAATAAAAGGTACTTTACTTCAAACAAAGAAAAAGATATTACAGTTTAACGTAATGCGTATATAGGCGATTTGAAATTTTGATTTTGTACAGATATTTATGCTGCTGACTGTACATAAATATAAACTGTGGAGATTTGTTAAAAATCTTTTCCATTAAATATTTCATCTTTTAAAGGTATAAATATGATGAAATCAAATATCAATAAAGGTTATTTTTAAATCGAGATAATAATCCAAGATACGCTAGACCTTAAGTTATAAAATGCCAACCATCTGTTCCAAGCCAATTAAACCAAGTGAATTAATTGAAGTTTGACATTAACTAATCAAAAATATTTTGGTGTTGATAACGTTTCTGCCAAACTGCACCTAATTAATTTTACAAATCGGAATCTTGACCTAAAAATTAAAAACAATTTGAGAAAAACAAACCTCCAACAGCTAACATTATGGCAAACACGCCATGTGCCGTCGTCAATGATTTGGCCGTCGAACCAGTTTCCTTCATGAAATCAATGTATATCAATCCAAATGAATTAACATGACCAATGCCCGCTATCTGTAAAAGATAAATACATTAGAGACACATTAATTAAAACCATAACTGATTACATACACGGTTCAGAGTTAAATAAAGTCATGAGTTTAGAAAGTTGATCAGAATGTGACTTGTCAAATCGTTATTTGTACAGCGAAAAGTATGCAAATTTAGTCTTTGAGACGGCAAACATCATTAACCTTGTTCTACATCAATAGAAAAAAGACCCGAGAAAAAAGAAAAAAAAAAGAAAAACCCGAGAGCAATAAACTAGATGTTATGATAAATCATTTTCTTTACACATCAATTGTGAATCTTCTAAGTTTCCTAAATCTTTAGAAACAACAAGAACTTAACAAGAACATTTTTTCTAGATGATAAGGTACGTTCCTATGTATCTTTGATATCTACTGCCTGACAAGTTGTTAATGTAGTCGTACTTAATACTTATGTAAGTACTCTGCGTTATATAATAAATTAGATGGTAATTGTAGCTTATGTTCGTTAAGGAGATGAGAACAGTGTAGTGTACAATGCTTTGCAATTGGAAGGTGGAAAACCTGATAATATTTATGGACAGTCATGACTCACAATGCTAACTATCACACGTGTGAGTTGCCATCTTGACATTTTGTATAAAATAAAGCGGAATAATTCCATAGAAATAACCAAATAGAGTAGATACACACAACATGAAATTTAGTAACTAACATGCAAATATTAATTAAACTGCTTCGCCAAACTTCGTATTCAACATAATTACAAGCATCCCACATATTGGTATCGCTGGAAATTCAATAGTGAGCTTGATAAATTCACCAAACCATGCAACTTCAGCTTTCTAGGATTATTTTAGTCATTTGTAGCAACAGCAACTGAATATTGCTATTGGAGTTGCCTATTCATTAGTAATCATTTGCATTCCTTTGTTGCGATACACATTAAAAGCGTATCGTTGACCTGAATTATTGTTCTATTTTCGTTTCGTTTACTTTTTCATCACTATACCTAAGTGAATATGATTTGATTGTATTTCTTTTTTAGAGATCATTCTCGTTCATTTTAATTCAAGCTTAATTAAATAACAATACACCAAAGATTTAACGTTCATTATTAGTTTTCCGCGAAGTATTAATTAGCACGTACGTAATCATCATCATCATCAGCCCTGTATTATATATTGCCCACTGCTGAGCACAGGCCTCCTCTACTACTAAGAGGGGCTAGGCCTTAGTCCACCACGCTGGCCTAGTGCGGGTTGGCAGACTTCACATACCCTCGAGATTCTTATGGAGAATTCTCAGGTATGTAGGTTTCCTCACGATGTTTTCCTTCACCGTTAAAGCGAACGATAATTGATAAATAATACACACGTAACTTCGAAAACTCAGAGGTGTGTGCCTTGGGTTTTGAACCTGCGGACATTGTCTCGGCAGACCGTTACGTACGTAATAAAAACTACAAAATACATGTAAACAGTTAAGTTAACATTTATTGGAAGCTGTTAAAAATATTTATTATCAAAATATTTATATATATTCTTCGTTGAACCGGCAGTCATTAAAACAGTCCCGGACAACTTAATCCAGTTTGATAATATATTATCGAGCTAACTACCCTATGTAAGTTAATACTATAATAAGGAAACTATGAAAAAACTATCATAAAACGGTAATATTAGCTGATGTTTACTAAGAACAGAAATATCTTTGGCATATATTATTTATGTTGTGTGTAGGTCGCTAGCCGTTGAAATAGTAAATACAAAGCGTCATCGGCGTCTGCTTATTTATAACCTAACACGTGTTGAATTGTGGATTGAAGGGCAGTGTGTCGGTTTTGGTGTATCGATTATCGATATTAATTTTTAAAATAATATAAAGTTATCCATCTTTACTACTTAGCCAAGAAATCTTAATATATTCACTTTCGATTGTCCTAGTTAAGAAAAGATTCCGGACAGCTCAAAAAAGAATAATTTGAGTCAGTAATTGATTTTATATTTCTTAAAGAGTGCAGCTTTAACTTCAAATCGTGTAACGGAAAAAACAAAACCGGGCACATTAATTATGTTATGATAACTACTACATAAAATAATTCCTTGCTATCTTCGTCTGTGTCGAGGACAGTAACCGATCCAGTGCAGTGGCTAACCGCAGACGTTTTAATAGGTTTTATCGTATTTTTTGTTTCAGTTGATTTGTGTATTAATCATCAATTCTAAACAATTAGCATTTGAAATCACTATCAAAAGTTAATTCATTTGATTCAATCAAATTAAAATTTCAAAAGTTGATTAATAACAATCTTCTTACATATTACAGGATACATGGTTACGTTAGCTTGTAGATACGGTTCCGCGCAGCTATCTTAGTGCAACAAAATACCCCGGCGTCATCTCGTGTGCGTTGAAGAAGGCCACGCGGGTTTTGGTTGGTATGTCGGTGAAGGGTGTACATGGGGTTATACGGACTTGGTCCAATACTCGCTCGGATGATGCTATACTCCCGAGTGTCGACATTAGGCCGCAAGATCCGTGAAACCATACATAACTGTTACAGTCACACCCCAGTGGTAGTAGAGATAACGCGTTTAGACCCCAAAAAAAGGTATCGTTAGTTTGTTTCAATCACTGTGCTATGAACCCATCTATTTAAAATTAAATTAACGTTTTCTACGTAGGATGGACAAAAATTAGTGACACAAGAACATTAACAATACAATTTACTTCATTATTATGTATGGCGTCATTCTCTTGATCACGCGAATTGGTGTCTCCTGTTCACAAATTTAATACGTCAGTCTAAATCCTATCGATAGTACATGTTGCATCTAGTTATTTTCTAGCATTTAAATCACTCAAATGGGATGACTCGTATCTTTTATTAAATACTAAATAATAAATTACTGGTGGTAGGTCTCTCATATGTAAGAGACCGTTTGGGTGGGTACCACCGCAATGTCTATTTCTACCGCCAAGCAGCAGTGTCCATGCATTGTTGTGTTTCGGTTTGAAGCACATTATAGCCAGTGGAACTACAGGACATAGTGAGACTTAACATCTTATGTCTCAGGATGACGAGCGCAGTGGAATGCCACACAGTACTTTGTAACTCAAGGTGCTGGATGGTGTTGCTACTGTTTATGGGTGGTCGTATCGCTTACCATCAGGCGAACGGCATGCTCGTCTCGTCATTCAATGCTATAAAAATAATAAAAATATTTGACCTAATTCTGTACCAGAATTCTGATTTCTGGAGGAATTCGTGGCTAAGCGAACAATATGCAAATAACCATCCTCTTTCGACATTTGAGTAGGCAGCAACTAGGTGACATTTATGTAATCAATGTTCGTCCCCATTTTGACTTCATTGTTACTGTCCTCGATACCCACATTTAGTTTAGTAGTTTAATTTATTTCCTACGTATTTTCTAATACTAGACTTGATCAGGAACAGCATCAGGAATATCAAAACTCATCAGTGGCTAAAAGGACTTCTCCAGAGATTGGAGATATTTTGTTTGATCGAAACGATAGTATAGAATCTAGATTCTTGACATGACTACGTCTCGAAATCAGTACGTGCTGTTGTTTTTATTATCTGAGAGTGGAACAAGGCCACAAGAAAAACAATTTCTATCTAAAATTATACATATTGATGTCTAAAATGATGTCGCTAATATCACGAAATCAAGAACAATATTAGATACTTCTTTGTTAATAATTTATAACATGTATGTTGTATGACAAATATCAGCTGATCGTGATGCCAACATTGCATTGTAAAAAACGTCACATATTGAACTAACGCTATCAGTAATCACGGATATGTTTCCTTTACCACAAACAAAACAAAACAATACACAAACATTTCAAAAACATAACCTCATAATGTAAACATTACACAAATCATGGAAATTTCGATGTGGTGACAATAATTATTGAAATATTGTTAATATGACCAAAATGATACTTACAAATGTTATAATAGTCCCAAAACACACAACTAATCCCCATCTGTCGTATTTTGGTTCTCTCGTTTCTGGATCCATTTTATTAAAGGCACCAGCACTTGTGAGTGCTATATCTGTACTGTGGCTCGGATGCTCCGATAAACGTACGTACATAATTATAGCTATACGTAAGTACGATAAATAAAATCCTTTGTTAACTATTTGCCGTCTATGACATGTTTTGTGTACAGTATCACTATATTTATGATATTTGCCAGATCGTCGGGGCCTATATCTTAGAAAGTTAATTGCACGTAGATATAAAGGTGATAAAATAATTCTTATTCAAATAAAATCAGTCTAAAGTGAAATGAGTTTCCAAAATTTATAAAAAGCAATGTTTGTTATTATTATTAATTTTACTGATAACATCTCTTATACAAATAGACGAGAGCTATGATTCCTTAACACTAGTGAACAGTATGAGTTTATAAGAACAATTAAATCATTAACTTTATTAAATCATTAAACATTGACTGCTTCGGTGGCGGTGTTTTATTACGATACGACTGCAATGCTGAGGTATTGGGTTCGATCCCCGAGTCGAGCAAAGTGGTATTGGATTTTTCTATTCAGTATCAGCCCGTAGTCTTGAATTTGTGCCCGATATGGCGATAGGCTCGCCCCTATCACATCATGGGACGGGATACGCATGGCGAAAAGTGGGTGCACTAGTTGCGCCTCTGCCTACGCCTTCGGGAATAAGAGGCGTAAGTGTGTATGTATGTATTAAATCATTAAAAACATACGCAGCAGCCGCTTAGCAACCAAAAATACTGAATTTATTAATTAAAATATAAATTGAGATAAGATAACTGTTTATCAAGATGATAGGCCCTACCGCGATACGTCTATGAAATATGCACCTAGTAAACTCCTTTATTCAATGATAAAGTAAATAATTGTAAGGCCATTACTTTAAAGAGAATAGAAGTACGCATTTAAATTTGAATACATAATGTGACAAAAAGATATTTATGTTGCTATGGTTTTGGAACGAAGTTTCTTATTGCGCGTTATGAAAGGGGGCTGGACGGAAAAGTTGTAACGACACTTTTTGTTATTATCTTACTAATATGAACCTTAAATACAATGCGTAGAAGCTATAATTCTTGAAACGAGTATATTTTTATTTATTTTATTTATTAAAGTCATTAAAACCATTTCTTACCAATCTAATATGAACCTTAAATACATTGCTTAGAAGCTATTTCCCCAGCGTTGGCACGGCACGAGTACAAAAGAATCGAACGTAACATTCTTTTTTTTTAAGTTTTTTTCCAAAAAATACGTGTTCTATACATTTAATATTTTTATTTGAAATAAGGTGTTAATAAATAATCCAATACTTTCATTGATATGTAAAAAAACCCACATAATTTAATACTTTGATATAGATTTATAAATTTCTGAAAATAAAATAAGTTCGTTTTAATTTTACAACCCGTTTTATTAACCCCCGACAGAAAAAGAGGAGTGTTATAAGTTTAGGGTGTGTATCTGTGTATCTGTATGTCTGTCTGTGGCATCGTAGCTCTCAAACGAATCGACCAATTTTTACGCGGTTTTTTTGTTTGAAAGCTGATGTGATCGAGATGGTTCTTAGCTATAATTTATGAGGATCTGTTCAGGCGTATACTATATTATGTAGTGATTACTAGCTGTAGCTCGCAGGTACGCCTGCATGAATGAGTTTTCCCCACATAAAAAGTATCCTTCCCAAGATCTCAAAATATCTCAATAGCAAATTTCATTGAAATCTGTTCCGTAGTTTTTGAGTATATCGCGTACAGACGCGACGGGCGACTCCGTTTTATCCTAAGTAAAGAAGGATATTTGGGTGGCTCACAGCTGTCTATAGCAATATACCTAAAAACTAAATACAATAAGTCAATGACCAGTCAAAATTGATATTCCAGTATGAATCAGATCATAGACTAAATAAGGAATTTACCTTTGATTAATTATATACCTATATTGAGTGACGCGCTACAATGAAACTAAAACAAACAGACCAACTTTTCTTAAGCTAGTATGCGTGACAGCTGTGTCATACGCTATCGCTGCATCATTCTGCGTATCCTTGTGTGCGCGCATAATGATACCAGTTATTACATGGTTTCTATTAAAACGGGGAGATAATTATATCCATGAAAAAAAACAAAAAATAATTCACTCGAACTCATTTAGCGGGCAAGAATTGGCCTCTATTTTTTTCGACGCGTTTGAAACGTTCAGTGTCTATCTAGGTATATAATTAATCAAAGGAATTTACTAAGCTAATATTTCTGAATGAAGCGATGATTATGATTATGGATGCGGGCTCTTCTAGACCTGGATGGATGTTGATCACTTGGGGTGGTCTACGTTCAGCAGTAGACGGCGATAGCCTGATTGATTGGTTAAATACTTCTGAATGATTAAAGGTTAAAAAAAATGTCTCTATAGGTTATGTATGTATACATAACCTAATACCTACTTCTAAACATATTGGGTCGAGATACATTTACATAATATAATGTAAACCTATAAAATTTTATTATAGTAAAATATTAAAATTAGCCGTGACTGTATAATCTTATAGCTGGCTTTTCACTATGGGATATAATGTAATATATATAACATTTCGAGATATAAATAAATATCGGTCACCATACTACCATAACATGGCACCGTTTACACTGCGATGTAACATATATTACATCTCAAGCTATAAATATTTTTTCGACCGACCGAGTGAAATTTTCAAAGATATATATCTCCTCCTGTCCCCCCGCACGCCTACCGCGTCGCCGCAACGCCCTCGCTCCGCAGTTCGAGTCCAGAGTGATCTTTTGCCTACCTATAGCCATTCGTCGCATACCTATTAACAAAAATGTAACACTTTATAGAAAGTGTGAGAAAATATCCATGTTTATGGGCGACAAACACCGATGAATATATCCATTTTGCTTGAGTTCGTTTGTGAACGACGCGTGCGGCGTGATACAATGACCATGGACGTATAAAAAAGGCGGACGGAGTCTCGCTAAACAATAACTGGAATATATAATAACTCGCTAAACAGCAATGGCGGCGGCGTAACTACGTGTGCGTAAATGAATGATTGCCATATAAAACAAAATTTCCCCAATTTTTCACACTAGTTTACACTACACGATTTATCTAATTTTAGGTGAATTTTATTGAAAGTCATTTTAATAATTTGATTGTATGCAGGATGTAATTATAATTAAACATTTTATATCTTATTTAGCTTTATTTCAAATGACCGTGATAAATAATAGCCAAAAATATATAATTAGTAGGTGTGTAGAAATTAATGAGTTTTACCGAAACACTAAAATGATGTTTCCTAACTAATGCTAAATCACACACACATACTCACTCACACCTTTTATCCCCGAAGGGGTAGGCACAGGCGCAACTAGTGCACCCACTTTTCGCGGTGCGTATTCGATATGGCGAACCTATCGCCATATCGGACACAAATTCCACTTTTTGTATAACTGCCTCTTACTTGTGTAGGTCTTTGAGATACCCTCTAATTTCGATATGTGATGAAATCTAATTGTTAAATATTTTTCGCAATATACTTAATAAGATTTATTTTATGATCTACACTCTCTAATTATATTAATTAAATCACTCCTCCATACTTCATTTCCTGTAGGAAACCTAAAAAAACATACCTATACCTAATAACAACCTATACCTATTTAGTTTACAAAAAAATGAATTCGTATTTGAAACAAAAAAAAATCACGTCTATACTCTGGGGTAATTTACCCTTCAAATAGTTGACAACATTAGATCGTAGGCTGAGGTTTTGTGTTACTAAAATAAATAATTTGAATATGTCAATGAATGTTTACCTATGAAAACTGATCCCGTGACATTTTTTCTTTGAACCACTGTGATTTCGACAGAATTTGACCACACAAGACAGCCTATTTTAATTATTAATTTTTTATTCATACAACGACTTCCCTCAATTGAAGTTTGTTGCGTAATGGCGGCCGATCGACATTCTTTGGTGTGAATGTGTGCACGATACTCGTGCGTACAGGCAAACTGACTTACTTTGGGTGCTTCAGTTTTTTGTTTAGCGAGACTCCGTCCGCCTTTTTTATACGTCCATGACAATGACGAACTGAAACTGGTCAAAAGATATATCTCACAGTGTGAAGGCCAATCGCGAGATAAAATATATATTTCGGGATATATATTACTTTATATTCCATAGTGAAAAGCCAGCTTATCAGTGTTGTAAATGGTATCGTTGGAATCAATTATATTCTTTTACTTAATCGGTAATAAAATTAGCCAACTTTGAATGTCTCGTCAAGTATTATCAAATTACCCCTTCTTTTATAAACAAATTCA
This sequence comes from Sphinx pinastri, assembly GCA_947568825.1. Classification (NCBI taxonomy): domain Eukaryota; kingdom Metazoa; phylum Arthropoda; class Insecta; order Lepidoptera; family Sphingidae; genus Sphinx; species Sphinx pinastri. Next base: position 5,246,112 of record OX387617.1, read on the forward strand.
CTGGTGGTAGGTCTCTCATATGTAAGAGTCGGTCTGGGTGGGTACCACCGCAATGTCTATTTCTGCCGCCAAGCAGCAGTGTGCATGCACTATTGTGTTTCGGTTTGAAGGACATTGTAGCTAGTGTAACTACTGGACATAATGAGACTTAACATCTTATGTCTCAGGATGACGAGCGCAGTGGAATGCCACACAGTACTTTGTAAGTCAAGGTGCTGGATGGTGTTGCTACTGTTTATGGGTGGTCGTATCGCTTACCATCAGGCGAACGGCAAGCTCATCTCGTCATTCAATGCCATAAAAAAAACATTAACGCTACAAATTTTACATGACTGCCTTGGTGGCATAGTTGTATTACGTTCGCGGTACGAGTACCTCTCTGAGGTCCCGGGTTCGAATCCTGGGTCGGGCAGTGATATTGTATTTTTCATAATTATCAACCCGAAGTCTGGAATTTGAGCCCAATATGGCGATAGGCTTGCCCTCTATAACGCAATGGGATCAGAACGGCGAAAAGTGCTCTAGTTACTACTAGGACACTATTCTCTACCTCTGCCTACCCCTTCGGGGACATGTGATGTGTGTGTATATGTTTCTACATTCCAATCATAGAGCATTGAATGAAAATATCTTCTCACGTAAGTATAATAAGATACATAGTTAAGTATGCATGTGTCTATGACTAAATTAATACCACATTCCAAGGGCAACACGAGTCTATTACTTTGTTCCACCAAAACACGTTTGAGTGACGAATATGTGACGAATATGTGACGTAATACAGGGCCAATGCAAGTTCTTTTTTAAATCAATGGTTGTACTATAAATACTTTTATTGCTTTATTCAAAGTTGAAAGGTTATGTGGTGGTGTGGTTTACGTTTTCATTCAGCTCATTTGTAACGCATAAAAATGAATATAGAATTTCGTTTGATATTTAACATTTTTAACTAGTTTCTTGTATAAATGTGTGTTAAATCGTCCGGGAATTTGTTGTTTTCAAGGTTAATCAATTCTATACGACAATTACGTGTATGACCACGATGAATTTAAGCGATTATTTTTCCGACCCAAATATCGACCAATAGAATTGCACCATTCGACGTCACGTGGTACAACCTACATGGTATTATACTGATAATTTTTTGAATATATTCTCTGGTAGTTACTATATATTATGAAATTCTTATTTGTTGACTGTTCATTTCATCTCATGGTGCAATTCTATTGGCCGACATTTGGGACGGAAAAATAATCCCCCGAATACCACACGAGCTTCAAAATTATCTGGTATTTCCCTCAAGGTTCCCTGCAAACAAATAAAGTCGTCAAGTTTTTCAGGAAAAATCACTCGCGCTTCGCGCTCGTGATTTTTTAACCTGAAAACTCCTTCATTTGTTTGCAACGAACCTATCGGAAAATACCCGATAATTTTGAAGCTCTTGTGGTATTATAAGTGATAAGACCATTGGAGAAATTTACATACCTACATAGATGAGACACATGTCTCACATGCATATAGGGTTGCCAGGTCGTCAAACCTAATAACCGGACAGACCAGCCAGTTTGGCCGGACATTTCGCACCTTTATGACGAAAACGGCGCAATTAAAAAAAAAATGGGTTATCGTCATAAAATGACTTGCACACCCACACTTATTAAGCATTTTGTGTATTAAATTAATGTGATTTATTGCCCCCCTCCTAAAAGTCACTGGTCAATTGTTAAAAGCCTAACAAAAGCCGGACAAGCCGGACATCGTTTAGTTTGGCCGGACACGCAATTAAAAAGCCTATGTCCGGCTTTATCCGGACGCCTGGCAACCCTACATGCATAATGCAAAATGTGTGCCAAGAACTTTACAGATGAGTTTTTTGGCGGGAACTTGGAAGTGTCATGAGGTGCTCTTGTTTTAATTCATTATTTTGGTGATACTTAGTGTTATATTGCATAATTATGGTGGTATATTATCCAATATAGTTCAATTAAAGAGCTCAAATGAAGTGAATTGAAATAATCGTGCTAATCAAGTGTTTTTTTTGTTGCCGCCAAAACTCCTCGATAAAGTCTTGGTAAGGTAGCCACTGCTTTACTTCGACATACTACAGATAATAAAAAAAGACAACCCAAACTTGACATTGGCAAAATGTGAAAACACAAGTGCCATTATAAAAAAAAAACTTTACAGATTTCTTTACGAATATAATTATAAACGTTACAGCCTCATGGGTTGTTGGGAGGTAGTCAGAGTAAAGTAATGTCTTATTCTATTACCAGGTTGAAACGAACAAAATGTGTTTATCTTCGAGTCTCAGCCCGATATAGAACTTGTGCCCGATATGGCAATAAGCTCGTCTGAAATACACATGTTGAAAAGTGGGTGCCCTTGTTCCACCTCTGCATATCCTTCGGGAATAAAGACTTGATGTGTTTGTTTAATTTTATCTTTAGGTAAACATTACACAATATGCAGATGTACTAAACGTCCACCATAACCATAACTAAGCCAAAGGGGATTTCCGAGCGCACTGTATTGACCGGAATTACATCATTTCCGCTTGTTATCAAACTATAACGCTCGGTCGGACCCCTTGTGGTGGATTATTCTGGAACATAACGCGTTAGTAGATCACAAGATAAACTAATGGAACCAGAGCGATAGCTTCATTCTACTATATCTATTGTGTTATGATAAAATATAACTAAGTTTGTAGATGTTGTTATGAGTTATGAAGGAGTTAACGTAGAAAAGAAACCTCTGAATGAATTTGGATAAAATTACGTACGACAATATACTTAGTCCTGGTCCAGAAAAATGCACTGGACACGTTTATTTAGGAGAAAGACCAAGGACCGCGCGCGGCGTTGTGGGTTATAATATAATTTGAAGAAAATAATAACCGGAAAAGTTTAACGTACGCATTAAGCATTACTTTGAGATTTAGAGTTTTTGGTAGTTTTTGATAAAGGCATGTGCCTTATATATTTCAAAATGTTATATTCTTCATTTGCTTTATGTAATTTAAAGACTCAAAAAGAAAAGTTTAAACATCCCATTTCATCCTTCTCTGAATATAATACAATAATTAGATGTACGATTATTTTGACTAGGCAAATATACATTCATAACAGAAAATAGGACATTACTGAACGGTTACTACTGGGAAAACGAACAAGATTTTTTTTAAGATTTGGTACAACAAATTCGCAGGAAAACATAGAAGTCCAGTAAATTAAAAACGATATATTAAACAAAAATATATTATCAAAGGTTTATTATGCTTACAATAATTAATATCACGGTGGGAGTTAGCTGACTAACTCTTATGAACACAATAGTATAATAATCTCAAATTTTACTGGTAGATTTATGCCGCCTCTGCTTCCTATAGTTTATTATAAATTCGATTGCCCAGGGCAAAGCACAGCAAAAGTTGCACATCGTTAGCATGTTGAAGGCTATGATGTAACTGTCGGTGAAGTCGCGAATGAACCCTGCAATAGAAAAGGAACATTAACTAATGGAGAAAGAATTGAAATTGGTATACTTGTAGTTTCTTGAGGGCGTACTCATAATATTTCAGTTGCTCATGATTGATGATAAAGAAGTTATAATAATTGAGGAGTTTCCACATGTACCGAGTGGTAAATCTCCACGACTTTCTCTCTAAGCCATTTTGGTAGGTAACAACACTATCTCGATTTCTGCTTCTAAGCAAGAAAGTAGAAGCACTGTTGTATTTTGCTCTGTATAGTCTGTAAGGCATTATATAACGATCGAACGCTGATGATCAAGGTCGTATGTTGTTTTATAATTCGAAGTTTCGGTAAGTATTGTTATCCCAGGTGCTTCTTTAGGTGTCAGGATAGATGCCTTTAGAAATATATCTTTTTTTATGACATTTAATGTAATTTCAATTACAAATTTAACAATTCAACTTAAAAATATAGCTTCATGTTATAATTAATAATTATTTTCACATTTTTCTTCCTAATCAATATCTCAGAAGTAATTTTAACTTTAATCTAATAAATATATATTTCTGACAATAATTAGACTTTTTAGTGCTTGAGATAGTACCTATTATCCGGCGTCTGTCCATCTATACGTTAAGCAAGAGGTGAATTCCTTCTGATTTAAAAGACTGTAGTTTTTGTTATGAAAGAAAAAATATGTACGTTTAACACACTAGTAACGATGCTATGATAATGAAAACATTCATTTTATTCTATTAAAAAATACGAACTTGATAGAATCTTCGGGATCTGTAATCCGCATTCGACATTTACAAAATTCTTATAACTGAAGTAACATTTAATTCCGTCGGCTGGCTAGCACTCACCATAGGCGTAGTTATAGCTTTACCATAGGGAGGGTCCTAGGATACCAAGATGTCGGTGGCGTAGCGTGGGTTCTTGCCGCCCCTTAACACAACAAATAAGTCACGTAGACACCCCCCCCTCGACGTCACCAAAAGTTCAAAAATTTAAAAAAATAATGTGTACAAGTTTTGTGGCCCAGATTATTTTTGTTGTAAGCTAAGTGGACGATAGCCTAGTGAAAGTGGACGATAGCCTAGTTGGGAATGGAACGGTCTGCCGCGACAATGTCCGGAGGTTCAAAACCCAAGGCACACATCTCTGACTTTTCGAAGTTACGTGTGTATTGTTTATCAATTATCGTTCGACAGGTGAAGGAAAACATCGTGAGGAAACCTACATACCTCAGAATACTCCATAAGAATCTCGAGGGTATGTGAAGTCTGCCAACCCGCACTAGGCCAGCGTGGTGGACTTAAGGCCTAACCCCTCTCAGTAGTAGAGGAGGCCCGTGCTCAGCAGTGGGCAGTATATAATACAGGGCTGATTGCATTGCATTGCAAGCTAAGTGGGGGTCTGGACCCAACCGTATATACCTTATATACGCCCATGGCACTCACTCATGCGTTGTCGCATTGTAGGCACTATCGTACAAAAGACTATTATCATTTAATTTCGTTAAAAAATATAGTCCTAATTTCATCTGGACGACAAAAAACGAATAAAATGACACTACAATCGACATGAATAAAGAATGTACCACTTTGGTAAACAAACTTAAACTTAACTATGACCTCAAACTTGTCGATGCATGTTTCTAAATGTTAGATAATGATCGGAGGCATCGCTCCTTCTGGGGCATCTATACCACATTTCCTATACAAATAATATCAGTATCAGCTAAATGTTTGCTAAACTTAATGCCCGGTGATTAAATTGCACAATGCAGCGCTGCAATATACCCACCGCACATTTCAAACATCCGCAAATTCTTGTTCAAACATTTGCCGATGTATTTCTAGTTTGTATTAGCTTTCAACTGCGGTTTTGTTCGTAATTCGTATGTATATGAATTATTAGTGACCTCCATCCGTATTCCGAGTATTTAAGATGAAAATCTATACTATAATAAAGCAGTAGATCCCGGTTTGTCTGTACATTGAAAGAAATGTGATAAAAAAGAAAGGGGGTGACTAAAGAATCGTAAAAGAAACAAATCAGCATTTTTGAAGTTATACTTCTTTTGGCGCGTTAGGGAAAAATGATGAGAGTAATTTTTTACGATGCGCGCGCACACAGTCACGAAAAACTGACACCCTGAAGTTAGCTATAGTCAACACTTTAGTTTTGAATTTTGAACGTAGAATAAGGCGAAAGATAATTTTTTTAAAAAGATTTTTATCTTGTTACGCCAAAGAAGTATAACATCTAACGCGTGTACATAAGTACACACACACTTTATTTTTAAAATTATTTTCTTGTTACTGCACATCTCTGAAACTACTGAACGGATTTCGATGAAATTTGGTATGGAGATAGTTTGAGACCCTAGAAAGGACATAGGCTACTTTTTATCCCAGGAACGTATAAAGCGGGACTTTTATCCCAGAAAAACTTTTAACGCGGGCGGAGCCGCGACAAAACGCTGAAATGAAATGAAAATGAAATATCAAAAATAATACCAATAATTCCCCAAAAATATTAGACTTTTATTAAATATATGTATACATCGCTTGATTTTCTAATTAGAATTCTAAATTGTGTTTTTTTTTTTAATTTAACCGCCAGTATCTTCATATTCAAAAAGCTTATTAGATGTGAAAAATACCTTATCTTTTGTTATCTTTGTTTCATCAAGAACTACTACTTTGATAATTTTAAGTCTAATAACAAACAGTGGTACTTCGGTAATAAGAATATACGATTTACACGAATATTAATTAACTGTTTGGTACGGGAATCGAATCCCATTACACGCAGCAACAAAGAAGCTCATGTAAAAAAACTGACATCAGATTATCCTAGTGTTGTAAGGCGATTTTCTGACTAAACATAATTTGTAATTTTTGAATTAATAATACACACACAGACTTACACCTTTTATCCCCGAAAGGGTAGGCAGAGGTGCAACTAGTGAACCCACTTTTCGCCGTGCGTATTCCGTCCCATGATGTCAGCCTATCAAATATCGGTCACAAATTCCAAACTCCGGGCTGATACTGAATAGAAAAATCCAATATCACTTTGCCCGACCCGGTGATCGAATCCGAGACCCCAGCATTGCGGTCGTACTGTAATACAACTACGCTACCGAGACAGTGAAAAGGCCTAATCTATGTCATTGATGTGTTTTTTTTACATACATTAAACTACCATGTTAACGAGAGAGCCACAAGTCTATTAAACCGGTTCTAATCGGTTTTTTTTAGTTTACTGCCTAATGGAATTTGTTTTTTATTCCACGTGGTGTCTCTGAAGGTTGTTGACCCATTTACTGCATACCCACGAGCTAATAACATACCTTACTAAAATCATAAATGCGAAAGTATGTGAAAATGCTTGGATGTTTCTTAAAAGTAAACGCAAAAACTACTGAACGGATTTAGATGAAATTTGGCACACGGGTAGATCATGTCCTGGATTAACACATAAGCTTTTTATCCTGATAGTTTGCTCTCATGAGAAATAATGGATATTTTTGAAATGAAATGAAATGAAAAATAAAATTGTACACCGCATACAGCAAAACGAATACGATTATGATTTAAAGAATATAAAAAAAAAAGTGCAACAATAAGTGGTCTTATCGCTAAAAAGCGATCTCTGCCAGACAACCCGTACGTACCTATAGTGAGAAACTAAATATAGTTGGCTGAAGAAAATTATTCATCTGATTCTTTAAGTATATGGCGTTGGCATCGTACTGTGTTTTAGGAACTATTGTAGCGGGAAAGGCGTTTCCCGCGAGGGAAGACGCGAGCAAACCCTAGTACCTAATATTTAATATTATGTTATGTGTTATAGTTGAATGTCTTAATATGGTAAACGTATTTGATACTTATATACAAGTATGCTTCGAAGAATAACGCGTATATATGTATAGGTAAGTACTTACTGTAAAAGGGACTTAAAATGAAATTTTATTACAAGTTAAAATTTAACAAAAATGTTCGCCAATAATTGTCTATCGATTTTATTGGTCGTTTCTATTATTCTAATCAAGTTTCTATTATTCGGCACTGCGATGACGCGTTAAATGTTTATTTGACGACAACCACGACACAAATTGCAACAAATTTAAAAGCAACACCAAGTTTCAAAGTATCTGAATTTAAACAAAATACTGACAGCTGTTTGCCGCAGTTTGCGTCATATAACCTAACAGCGTCTGGGTGGTGCTTTAACTTACCTATCATGGGTCCAATGGTCAAGCTGAGTCCACCAGCAAGCAGCATATAAAGCCCGTAGGCAGGTGGGTACCTCTCTATAGGTACATGTTCAGCCATGACTATGGGCTGAGCTATGTGGACCAAAGACCTTATGGCTCCAAGAATGCCCGTAAGGATTAGTAACGGCAGGTACGTTGTGAATTGGATGAAAACTGGAATAAAATTGAATATTGTATACAAGTTGGTGTTAGTAGTTACCTATCTGTGTATAATTACTTAATCTATGGTATTAGAAAGAGGTAAAGATTTGCGATTTGTTGGGAGTAGTCTTTGGAATATCTGAGCTTTCTGAACAATGCTTTCGCTTACTAATAGAAAGGCAATTCTATTGCCTCTGTAAAAATGGATTAAGTATTATGATTTCAAAACCCAAGGCACACACTTCTGGCTTTTGAAAGTTATGAGTGTATTGTTTATCAACTATCGTTCGCTTTAACAGTGAAGAAAACTATCGTGAGGAAACATACATACCTGATAATTCTCCAAAAGAATTTCGAAGGTATGTGAAGTCTGCCGCGCTAGGCCAGCGTGGTGAACTAAGGCCTAAACCCTCTCATTAGTATAGGAGGCCCGCGCTCAGCAGTGGGCAGTACATAAAATAGGACTAATATTGTTATGTTTATTTTAAGTATTTTGATGAACGACAGAAGGTAGATTAGTGACAAAAATTAGAAATTGAAACTCAAGTTAAATTATCAAGCTAGGACTTTCCAGCCACAATCAGAGATAATTTTCTATAGCTTATTTCGGCAAACGAACAAGTAACTCCCTTGATGATCATTAAGTGATCTCTACTCAAAAACAATACCAGAGAATAATGGATCCCTTGCTAACCTAAAAGGGATTTAAAGGACACAAATAGTTTGGACCTCCAGATCTCTCAAATCTTACTTACCTAATCTAACTAAAGCAGCTAGAAGTGCTCCTGCGAAGAACATGTATCGACTGTTCATTCGGAAGAACTGCCCTGCTACGCCCAGAAACAATCTCGCTGACATGTCAGTTGCGCCCCCTAGCGCGATTATATTAGCTATTTCTCCCTGCAAAAGGTCTTATGTTGTAAATCTGTAATTTTGTATACGATTGTAATTGAAATTATGACTTTTACTATGTAAAGTCCCTTGCATACGAAGTTAAATGAAGAAATTGGACACTTGAAAATGGGACACTTCCCATAAATCAACGTCAAGCTGTAGTCGGGTGAAAGGCCAAGTAGTGACTTTTTTTAATTATTGTCATTCGGGAAAAGAATTTTTTTGTGCAACCTGTGATGTTATCTTTATTACTATGACTACTAAACTGTACTTTTCTTATGTTTTGATGTTGATTTATGGGACACCCTGTATAATAGGTTTCCGTATAAAGAACTTTGTACTATAATAGAAAAATTAGGTGGTATTATATTGACCACATTACTATAGTCATAGGATTATGAACACATTACAGTGACATGCTTTGCAATTGAATGTTTTAAGTAGTGCTTCCACTTTATGGGTTTTTGTTTCAATGATTATTACACAAAATTGTATTTAATATAATATAGCCTATCATTTTGCGTTACAACATAATATTGTCAATGAACTCTGTTTATTTCATGTAGGTATAAAGAGTAAAAGATCAAAATCATCATGCTGTAGATTATTTTAATAAATTTTTTGATAAAATTACTTAAAGTATTTCAAAAGCCACCGATTTTGACCTATTGACGGGTGCAAAGTAAATAAAATCATCTACAAATTCAAAATTTTGTTTTTATAAAATTATCATATTCATTAAAAAAAGCTCTAGAATATGAAATTTGTATTTTCACAAATTTCGCCTTATTTCTATTAATTTTAGTACGTAAATAAAGCTAATTACCCATGTTTTCACAAATTGCATGAAATGAATGCGACCAAAAAAAACTGCGATAGCCTAGTTGGGAGTGGAACGGACTGTAGACACAAATGTTCGCAGGTTCAAAACCCAAGGGCACGCACCTCTGACTTTTCTAAAAAATTATGTGTGTATTCTTTGTGAACTATCGCTCGCTTTAACGGTGAAAGAAAAACATTGTGAGGAAACCTGCATATCTGAGAAGTTCTCTATAAGAATTTCGAAGGTATGTGAAATCTGCCAACCCGCACTAGGCCAGAGTGGTGGACTAAGGCTTAAACCCTCTCAGTAGTAGAGGAGGCCCGTGCTCAGCAGTGGCCAGTATACAATACAGGGCTGATTGCATTGCATTGCATTTGTTTTACAGTATTATACTCTATAACATGTATAGGTATTAGTAGTAAGGGATTCACCGATACTGGAGCAGGTTCGGCGGCCGGTCCGCGGCGCTCCGGCGGCTGATGGCCGACGTTTTCGATTGCTCCAGATTCGGCCCGCGGGACCCGCGAATAAATCCGCGGATTACTTTAATACCTACCGCGAATTAATTTGATACCTACCGCGGATTAATTTGATACCTACCGCGGATTACTTTGATACCTACCGCGGATTAACTTGATACCTACCGCGGATTAATTTGATATCGACCGCGGATTACTTTGATAACACCCGCGAATAAAAATTATATCGTCCGCGGAATCCGTTTCATATCACCCGCGAGGTAGGTATGAACCACGAATTTGTTCATGGTCTACGGTTCCCTTAAGCTTGTACCTTTTCCCTGTTCGTTGTGCTTTTAACTTTCTACTTTCTATCGGCGATCCTTTTTTTTATTTGAAGGATGCAAAGGTCTTTGTCGCGTATTTCTATTAACTCATGTTTCTACGCAAAAGCCGTTTAAAATTACTTAATAGCTACCCTTTACGCATGACGAGCATTGTTTATGATAGATAAAGCAACATTTTCCCTGTTTCGTTGTGTTATTGACTTTCTACTTTCTATCGGCGACCCTTTTTTATTTGAAAAATGCAAAGGTCTTTGTCTGGTATTTCTATTAACTCGTGTTTCTACTTAAAAGCCGTTTAAAATTACTTTATAGTCGCCCTTTACGCATTACGGGCATTGTTTATTATAGATAAAGCAATCGTTACAATACACCATACCTTTCTCAAATTCTAGATAAAACCCTTTGGGTCTTCTCATTGTCATAATAATTACGGTTCCCATTATTCACATTACCTGATATTACGTATTCAACGGAACATTTAAGGTGAAAGTCGAAACATGTTGGATCTTGTCTGCAAGGAAACAATACTCCCTCTCCATATAAAAGACCGACTCAAAATCACATGGTATCGTATTCCACTCTGTGCTCTGCTCGAAGTGTGATCTCCAGTTGTGTGTAACAGTGAAGTGATAGTAAAATTGTGAAATAGTTAAATAGTGAAAGTGTTATAAAAATGAATGTAAGTACCTTTATATACTTTGATCTAAAAGTGTTGTAACCAGATGTTTCATTAATTGTTTATGCCATGTGTTCTCCACCAGGTTAATACATTTTAGCTATCTTTGATGTCTTATTAATTTATCATTGTTACTAATGTGTACATGTATACTTCGCATACCTATAAGTATTTATCATACAGTACTTACTTAACCGATAATTAAAACAGTTTCATTTCATTTTGTTACAGTTTTCTGAAAATACTTTCAAAAACTACTATTATGCTGAAGAAATCGACGAACCTAGTGATGAAGAAGGTACACTCGCTTTTAAAGTAAAAAAAGCGATAATAGCAAATAAAAGACCGATCGAATGCAACAGCATTGATGAGTTCTTCGAAAAACCAAAAAAGAAGAAGACAACAACAAGAAAGTCATCCAGTGTTGGTCGATCGACGAGCGGGGGTGTTTCATACATCCGATCAAACAGCGATGACAACAGTTCTGCATCACATCTCATAAAAATTGAGGTGTATGAAGTGAATAAAATAAAAAACATCGCACCGACGGAACATTGGAAACACGCTGATGTGCGAGTTAAATATTACGCGGAAAACGACAGTGATAAGAACTTGCAAAGTGTCAAGGACACTATATACAATATAACCAAACAGTTGGCTAGTAAGGACGATTGTGTGAAATATTTTATAGACACAGACAAATGAACAAAAGTGCCAGTGCGTGTCAATGTTTTAATATCATAACTTTAATCATATGCTTTGTACTACTATTATTGAAATAAGAAACTATTATTGTAATAACTGTACTTAAGAATCTACCTGTTTAAATTTAACTTACATTGTATTGTATTTAAACTTTGTACTCTTTTAAGTTACATACTTAATAGATTAATTTGTTTTTGATTCTAGAACTCTATGTGAATTGTGTTATTGCTAAGTATTATTGTAAATAGTTATAAGTCTTTTTAGTGTTTTTTCATGCTCATGCTTACGATTGTAAAGTTATTGGGAACATTCATAAATTGTTTGGAAGAATTATAAGTATTGTATGGGGTTATTAATCTTCAATAAAGAAAAATCATTCATTCATTTTCATATTTCATTTATTCACCTCAAAACATGATTTAAATAAACCATTTAAAAACACATCATTGCATATTGTATTATCACTAAATAATACTTGAAAATCTTTGAGACTCTTATCATAGTATTTATAATACAGATACATTAAACAGTACTCTCCACAAACTATAGTAAAGTCATTTTGAATTCGACTTGTGTTGTAATTCCACATTCTAGAATTTCTCGCTAAAAACATTCGGTGGTATCCTTGAGGTGGTCGACCGTATGAATCAAAGTACTGTCCAAAACCATTCTTATCTATGTGTATGGCGACCCAGTGAGAACCTGGTTTGTTATCAGAGTCTAAGTTGCTAACTACGTATGTAGGAGTTACCACATATATTGGTAGACGATTGGCTGCATATACATTATATTCAATACTTGGATCAATTTTCTTTAAGTAATTCTGTATTTCTATTGTATTCATTTTTATTCACCGTATCGCTGCAGAATCTTATCAGGTCGAATGATAAAGTGGTAATGTCTTATATAAGGTTAACAAGACACTATTATGGTACTTATCAGCCAAGTTGACTCTTGTTGTGGGGTTGCAAGGATTATAGTAAAACAAAGAACTTAATATTTTGTGAATTCGTTTTATTGGTAACTTAAATCTAACAACAAATCTGAATTAAATTATTCACGCTTAATCTAATCTTAAACAGTTAATTTTGTGTTCTTAACTACTATAATCTACTGAAATATTGCGGTTTTTATCTATTTCAATAACATTATCAAACTCCGCATAAACAATGCAATTAATAGTTTGTGATAAAGCTGTTTCAAAACGCACTTCTAATCTCACACTACCATGCTTTACAAGATTCCAATGACTTGCAGAGTTTGCTGATAAATCAGGTGTCAAATCAAACGCTAACATACAATACCCTTCAGCGTATTGTTCTCGGGATATCCCATTACCTTCATTGAGAAAGTGTATACCTGTTCCAGAAAACAATGTATGATATACTGAAGTAAAAATTTTGTTCTCAAATGAGGGTTGTAAAGCCTTTGATGGTATTTGTTGACCGTCTATATATAAACTAAAAGTATTGATGTCGTAATTTTGAAAGTTAAATGGGTTCTTAGTGAGGTTTCCATTGAAAGCAGCGTTATTTACAAATCCCACTATACACCTTTTAGGTAATTGTCCTAAGAAAATGTTATCTAGAGTTTTTCCTTGAACACCTGATGGTATTGTTAAAACTTTAACTTCAGCTCGAGTAATGGGGTATTTAGCTGTGGTAGAAGCTAAGACCTTTTGATGAGCAAGTAACACGCTGGGATTGATTCGTGCTCTACGAATAATCAAAGATGCATCCGTAATAGATACCTTTAATTTAAGGTCACCTGTAGAGGCCATGAGATTGAAATTTTCTCTAGAACGAATTAACTTAACACATATATCAACACCATTGATTAAAAATTTTTCTTGATTGAATAAATCACCATGTAAGTGACCAATCATTTCCATTTCTTTACTTTCACTAGATAATTCTTGCCTCTTAGTAAATCCTTTATTAGTATCATCGGTGGAATCCATTTTTCCAGCTGTATCTTCATACCATAAACCACAGGTGAGGTGAGATTTTTTTGCTGCAGGAGCATAGTTCAATAAGTTTTCTATATACGCACGATAAGCATATGTGTTATTGGGTGGTGATACAAGTTTTTGATTTAAGTAGACATCAAGTTGACTGAAGAGTGAGTGCAACCAATTATTCACCGGAGCAACGACTGTAGATGCGGTTAGTTTGCTGTTATCTTGATTTACTATTTTCGCTTTCAAGTGAAGTAACGTATGAGATAAATCTATGTAGTCATCTCCTGCTCCAGGAATTTGAAATTCTATAGGACCATCATCGGCAAGAGATGAAATTGGTTTATAATGGATCCAAATTCCACTTTCAATGCTAGTTTGAGTTGACGGCAATGCAAACAAATCCAATTCGGACTTTATACATTCACAGGAATGACTATGTAAAAAAGACATTTTGATTAATTGCTAGAAAATATGTCCTTGATTTGTTTTTGAGTAATTTTTGATTTTTTTAGAGCTTTCACTTTCGCGGTCAACGACGTACTGACTCCAGGTAGACGTTTTCGTTTTGTTATATATCCGGATCCAGACATATTGATTTTATCTATTTTTTCATCAGCCTTGCGTTTTAAGTTGGAACCAACTTCTTTAAGACGTGCTTTTATTGAATCTTCCATTGGTCGCGCACTAACCATATCTGTCAATAGACCAACACCAGCGCTCAATGCCTCTTTACCAACAGATCGAACACCGCTACATAATAATGGTAAAACTGACCTAAACAATCCCCCAAGAAAACTACCAATTCCATGTCCTTTTTGATAAGGCGCCCCTTTATATACCACCCCTATACCTGAACCAGCCTGATGAGAATAATAGCGTTGATAAGGACATATCATGTTGGAGCGTTCAAAATGCATTATAATTTTTTAAAATGTAGTTTAACACACACCGTTCCAAATTGAAATGGTATCTTTTGTCCGGTGCTTGACCTTATATCTATTTCAATGGTATCGAATTCTCTTCGCATTACCGATAAGTAATGAGGAGGTGAAAATACATGCATTTTATTGGCACCATAGATGTATTTTGAAGGATCTAATGGTATTACTCTCAGAAGAGGTGTCATTACATCACCTACAATTTGAGGTTCAACTATATCACAGTAAACGAATAGTTGAGATGGTAACCCTAAATGTAAATTAGCTGGACATTTAGCTAAATTCTTTTCAACAAGGTTTCTGTTTGGTTCAAATCCCAACTGTAAGCCTAGTTTAGGAGATAATGTTACAGATTTTATTGATTCGTCTAACACAGAAACAGAAACAAATTTAGATATATTATCGTAGCGGAATTTGATTTTTTCTCTTATATTATTTAATGCTGATAAAATATGGTTAATATTATCATAGTTTGTGGCAGGTATGTGAGTCTTATAATAAACTGTAGATAGTTTGTCTTCATTGGGCATTTTCATGATTTTTGTTATGTAAATAACATTCTCATGATCTTGAACAGTAAACATGGTGCATGGATATTGGAATTCAACGATTCCTACACACCATTCTCCTTCCAATATTATGGGTTTGGGTAATTTTGTTGAGAAAATTGATGTTTTGTTCTCAGGAAAATATTCCATTGAACTATTGCTAAGTAAAGTTAAATAAAAATCTTTAATCATATTTTTTTTAAACTGGAAGCTAAAATCCAACTATTAAATTTGTTTGGATAACCTTTCCACTTAACTAACACTTGTTGTCTGCTGCCAGAATAACGAGAGCGAATTATTTTATCAATCTTGTGTTCAATGGTGGGGTCATAAATGACCTTTTGTAATTCTCGTTCATAAAACGTTCCTACTATCTCCTCACCATCTAAATCTTTTATAGTATAAACGGGCCACGGAGTACGTTCTATTATAGAAGAAATCACAAATATTTCATCGCTCCAATTAGATTCATAACCTTTTTGGAATACATGTTTATATTTAGTTATTCTGACATGGTCACCGACATGAAACATAGGTAGTATAGTTTTTGATGATTTTTCAGATTTTTCATATAAATTACTCCAAACTGTCATTATATTATTAGAATTAACATCTGAAGGACACATTTTAATACTAGAATGGAAACTGTGATTGTAAGAGTGTATCAAATTCTGCAAAATATCAATATATTTATGTGTATTCTTGTGTGTAAAATAGCGCCACATCTTCATTTTTAGCGTTCTTTGAAATCTTTCTACAATGCTTGCTTTGATGTCTGGATTATTTGTCGTATAGTAATTTATGTTTTTTGTTTTAAAGTATCTTTGAACATCTTTCGATACAAATTCAGTGCCTTTATCAGATTGAATGTGAGTGGGTGTAGTATTAGCTTCATTAAATATACTGTCGAAACACTTTTTTACGGTTTCTGAATTTTTCTTTTTCAAGGGTCTAGCATATGCATATTTGCTAAAAACATCAATAACACAAAGAATGTAGTTGAAACCTTTATTATCTTTAGAATAAGTCCGCATGTCGCTTAAGTCAGCTTGCCAAAGTTCATTGAGATTAGAGAGAACGTATTTGTTCCGAGCGAATTTTCTATGTACTGGTTTGTGGAGTGTATACGTAGATTGGGATTGCAACCAGTTTTTAACTTCTTCCTTTTTCATTTTACCTTTCATAGCTTTTGATAATTTGTCGATATTGCTATATCCAGCTGGGTGTGATACATCATAATAAATTTGATCTATTTCTAATAAGGGGTCCATTTTTCCCAATCAATCTTTTTCTTAATTTTATTTGCGTGTTTATCTTCGCTCGTTGGCGTCAAATATACCTCTGTGTTTTGTGGCGGTTGTTCTTCGATGGCTTTTTGAAGTTGAGCTATGTAATCACGTCTTTTTGGATTGCCAATATATGTTAAAGGTACTTTTAAATCCTTTAACGCTTTAGCAAATTTTTCCCAACCAGGTGGGTCGTTGTTTTTTAATGGTCGCAGTGTATCGCTTACTAAATCGATAATGTTACTGTTAGGAATCACTTCATTATCTACAATCACTGTGCCAGCATCATTCCAATAAATTTTGTTTTTATTTAGTGACACCGAATTCAATAACAACTCACCTTTTTTTACATATGTTTTTGGTATTAAATTTAAAATTTGTTTTGTTGAGTAGGAAGGTTTTTTTTCGAGTGTAAAACTTTCTTGTTGCTTCTCTTCATCACTCAGTGTCTGACTGACAACTACATCTTTATTCTTGATATCATTATTTATATTAAAAAATTTCCAGCTTTCAGATGTGGGTTTAATGTTATCGTCATTTGAAGTTATTATAGGGAGTTCAATGGGACGACGATCTTCTTCCATAAAGTGAAGATATCTTTGTAAAATTTGTAAGTATAATTTACACTTTTTTCGATCATCCATATTACTGTCGAGTATTTTTTCCATTTCACTATCTAAACGAGAGGTAGGATTTTCATTTCTTTTTTGATTTAACTTATCTATTAAGCTTGGATCAACTAACAGCATTTTTTTGGCGTGTTCCATTTTTAAACTAGTCCACTTATCAATCCACTCAAAATAGAACCCAATATAATCGGAAGAAATGCACCACCTTTTTGAACTATAATATTCTTTCTTATTTTATTTGTACTTTTACGTACCAATTTTCGTAGTAGATTTTTATACTTTTTTAGTTTACTCTTTGATTTTTCTTCAAGTTTTATATTTCCTTGTAAAACGTTATGAATACATTCACATACAAAATTAATTTCGTTTTCGTTACAGACTTTTAAAAGAGCTTGTTGATGTTTTGGTTTAAGTTTATAAAGAGCATTTAATAAGTGTTCATGCGTCTTTAAGCGTCGATCCATCATTTGTAAATGACGGGTATTGGTTGGTTCTTGACATATTTAAACTCTTTTGTGGGAATGTACACTGTAGAATGACCATTAGATGGAAATATCTTTGATTTAATTCGACACATGTCAAAAGTGTCTTGTTTTAGATCTATCATCAAATAGCCATGTGCTTCTTTTGTAGCATCTCTGTAAGCATCTTCTATGAATTTGCTATTTTCTGGTGATACTTGCCGTGCTAAGTAACGTATTTGAGTTTTATCACGTGGGTTTTTAAAATAAATTATGTAGTTTGAATTCAAAGAAATGTCTCTTTGTCCTTTACCTTGATGAAATAAATTTTGAGTAATGTAAAATACACTCAAGTTTCTATGATGACTACCTTTGGTAAATATATCAACAACGCGACCATCAGATTCCCTCATGAGATCGTCGATAATAATAAGGTTAGCTTCCTTTCCATCAAACATATTTAAATCTGGTATACCCTGATAATAGTTTACATTTGGTAAATTATATAAGGGCTGCATTTCATCAAAACACCAAGTAATTTGATGAAAATTGGTGTTGCACACCTCATTAATATGTTTAATAAAGTTTGTTACAAAATTAGACTTTCCACATCCACTTGGACCTGCAACTATGGCAGTAAAAGGATGATAAAAATGAAACATTTTTAAATACACGTGTGAACTCTAAAAGCGTTTCGGAATGAATAAAACCAGAAGTTACGATTGAATGTATTATATTTGATTTTGTTTTACATACAAAGATTACATATACAAATACTTTGAAAAATGATCACATACAGTTCATAGCTGTTTTGAAAAATATTACAGTAAGAAAATTATTATAAAATAAAGTTAAATCAGGTATAACAAATAAGTAACTACATACATTAAAATTTACATCTAATTTTTCATGATATTATACAAAACAGTTGTCATAGTAAAACAATAAAAAAAAAAGATAGTACATAATAAAGACAGAACTTTAAGTTATTAAAAACCACAATTAAAACACACACACACATTAACATACATATTTTCGTTGTACAGAAATCGTTGATAAAATCAAATGTCCTTTATTTTATAATGACCCCATGCAAGAGTATCTGTTGAATTTTCTATTAAATAACGTTTTGTGTCATTGTGTGATAAAGATATTTTATTAATTTTTTGTGTATATATAGCATGTTTAATTGATTTAAATCTTATCATTTCGCTGTATTGCGTTTTCTTTTCATATAAACATGATTTATAATCGGTAAGACAAAAATTTTTTGTTACACTTTTGTTAATCCCTTTTGCTTTACATATACATTTATTCTGCACATCCATTGCATACATTTTAGAGCGAAGACCTACAAACTCTTTAAGAATATTACCATTATTTTCGTCTTTAAAAAAACCTAACCGTTTTTTATTCAATAATGGTAAACCATATTGATTATTTGGTGGATAGTCGGACGTATCAAAGTAGTTGACTAAATCAAGTTTTATATCAGCATAATAATTTTGCGTAAATATTTGATATATTAAGCTATCGGTATCAGTATATAGTAACTTAATATTATCTTGATATTTTATTTTCATATAATCGTAATGGAAATCGTATAGTAATGTTTTAGATATATCTAAAATACAAAAACCGAGGTAAATTGGTTTATTATATAAAACGTTAGTTTTATTTAATTGTATTGCAACTAAGCTCTCTGAGAATATAGATAAACTATGGAATTCTGGTCTTGCTATCAAAGATTGAGCACCTTGAGTTTTGCCACGATTTAACCAATGATTAATTAATTTGACATTAACTCGTTTTCTTACATTTTCCATTGTTTTACCAAAAACAGAATTATTCATAAGTTTAAAAAAATCTTTCTCAAAATCTGAAGTGGCTAATGAACGCATATGAGTATTCAAGTCTATGTAACTTTTCAACCACGCGGATTGTTCAAATTTTAAAATTCTATGTACTTTAACCAATCGGAGACCATTTTTTAAACATTGCTTAAGGTTTCTATAATGAATGACGTAATTTTTTTTATTTTTTAAATTTGGGATCAGTTTCCTGTCTTTGCTGTTTCCTAAACATACGTTTTCTGGACAAAATGGAAAATCTGAATGAAAATCATGTAAATTTTTTGAATATTCTAAATCTACTTCCAATATTAAACCATGTTTGGCATCATCGGCTATATTAAAATCTGTATTTATATCGACCCATTCAAATTTGCCTGTTGGGAGACATTGGGACATAGCCCAACCATAGAGGTTATTTGCGTCTAAGTACATCAAAAATGAAGATGGTTTATCTGAATCGTATTCCGACATAAACATGTTATTTGCCACTGCATGTCTATTGCTGCATTGTGATATACCCCCCCGAATATTATTCGCTATAAACGTAACCTTGTCGATATCTGTTAAAAGTTCTAAATTTATTTTGGTAAAATTTAACATAGCATCCCAACTTAAACCAGGTGCTGTATAATAGTTGGCAGGATCTAAACCGTATGTTTTAAGACAGACATCCCTAAAGTTTTCAAATATATCTGCTAACAACAATACATCTGTTTTTAAATACAGGTCTGAATATTCACCCATGTTTTTACAATTAAAATGATTCCACACGTCTTGAGCATGATGGTATTCACTTTCTGTAATGTGACTATCATTTAAAGAACTATAAAACTGATCGCGAGTGGGAAGAGAAGTTATTTTTAAAGAATCAAATGTCGTCATGTATTGGTATGGATAAACACCTTTTCTTATTAAACGTTTAAAATCTTCTTCACATGGATATTTTAATTTGAGTTCACGAAATTGTTCAAGTAATAAGTTCTGAGCTAATTTGTTAAGGCTACTTGACATAAATTTAAAAGAATCAAGAAATCGTAATTTTATAACTCTGTTATTGATTTGTAAAACTTTAGAAAAAGAAATATATTTTTCCTTGTTCTCAGGAATAAGTTCAATGTCACCTTTCTCGAAATCAAGACCATGCACTATGAAATGAGCGTCATAATTACTTAAATTATGTAAAAACACTGGCACAAAATTAGGAGCTTTGTATTTCTGAGAGCATACTCTATGAGCTACACCTTCATATGCACCAGTATGCCAATTATAAGATATTGTTCTATCCACGTTTAATTTAGTAGCACAAATGTAACAAGACTCACTTTGATTGATATTTATTTTATTTTCTTCAGTTAACGGTAATGGTGATTTGACAAAAGAATTCTTTTTACAAATATTTTCTAAATCTGCGTAAATGAATTGCATAAATTTTAGCGCACAATCTTGCCCTGTATAAGACCTATATACTGAAAGATTATCATCATAAGAACATTTAACATAATATCCAAAACTATACGTTTCATGTTTTTGGATATTAACAGTTGATGATTGATTTGGATTGTTAGAACAACTCTCTATTGGTTTTAAAAATGCTTCAAAGTCAGCATACACAACGAATGGAACTCTTAATTTACGTTCATAGTTGTTAAATGAAATTTGGTTTGATGGTATTAATTCATTAAACCAGTTTCTTTTTCTATCGTTTTCCGATGGTAAATTTGTGCACACATTGAAACAGTCATTTTCTTGGTGTCGTTTTAAATTATCTAATGACGCGAAATTTAATAAACACCCATCACAAATATGAACTGCATGTTCAGAAGTCGATAACTGTTTAGATAATAATCTCGAGAGGTTTTTAATATAACAGAAATGACCTTTAGAACCTTGAGATATATACAATAAGTTTAAGTGAGTAGTTTTACGGTGTTTCGTAAAGTGTAATGGACCCACAACTTTATTTGATTTGCTTATTGAATCGTATTGTAATCCAAAAACATTAATACTTATACTATTTAATTTTTCAAACTTATGGATGTCATTAATTTTTATAGGAAACGATAGGTTATCAAATTTTAGTTTGTTTTTGTGTATTATATAAGATGATACCCTATTGGAACTATGAGTAGCTGGAAATAATCCTGACAAAACTGCCCAACGAAAGCATTCATGATCGTTATTTTGAACATTGATTACAGCTTTCTTATGTTTTATATCTAACGGTAGGTCTATGTATGAAGATCCACGCAATGGGTTAAATTTGTTGACATTCATATCCAAGTGATTTATTTTAACTAAACTCCATCCACTACCTTTTTTTTGGAAATTGGTCATTTTGTTTGTTATTTCGGTAATTATAGATGAGAAAATAATATCTTTGTCATCACCTTGACAAACAAGATAGTTTGAAATTTGAAAATCAAAAATATTGTGTAGATTTTTTGTTTCTTGTGTGAAATCCGCATTGAGAATAAAATTAACTTTTACAACAGAATATTCTAAGATAGATCGTTCTAGTAATGTATAAATTATTTTTTTAATATTTTGTAAAAATAATTCAGGTGATTCAAGCTGTGTATCAGAAACTAAACTAGATTTCACTCGATATGTAATAATTCTATTACCGAAAGCACTATCAATGAATTGAACATTAGGTAGATTATTATCTCGTCTAATTAAATTATTTTTATGTTTATTGCTCTTATAGTGACTGGTCATATATTTTTTTGACACATATATGTGACACTCAGGACATTCAATTTTATCATTATGCTGTTCTGTACTTACATTTAAAATGTTATCCAGCGACGATGTAGATGTCGAAGGAGCTTCAAGACGAATATTTTTTCTTCTCTTTAATGAATCCTCTTCAAACAATTCAGTTGACGCTAATCTTTTCCTGCTGCCTTCTCCATTCTGCATAGATCTGATGGATAAGAAAACTGTTAAAAAAATGTTATCTCACGAAATAAATATGCTACTATGTTTCTATTATTTAAATAGATACTAACATTATTTGTTATTTACACTGCAAACAATATGCTTTCATTGATAATACACCATCAATATCATCCTCATCGGAATGAGTTTGTTTTGAGATTTTATGTCCACTACATGGTGTATAATAAGGAGAAATATCAGGATCTCCCAACATTGATTCTGGCAAAACATTTAATATATACCAAAACCGTATGAAACGATGATATTTATGTAAAATTATCTTTTTATCGAAACTCGCAATCTCACTCTGAGATAAACTAGAAATATCAAGTGAGTGGTACATTTTGGTTGCACTTCAATTTTAAAAATATAAACGGAAGAAACAAGTTGAATGATTGTGCAAGATGTTCGAACCATTATAAATACTTTAAGTGTATCCCCTCTTCATGGATTCCCAAAACATGTTGCAACTAGTCTTAACATAATAAAAAATGTTTTACTCACGTTTCAACTTGTCTTTGTTCCATTTTATCACAGAGCTCGTACAGTTCTTTATCGTATTGCGATGACATCAGATCCATTGATTCGATGTTTGCGAGAAGTGCGACGAGTTCCATGTTGTATAAATCACAGCTTGTATCCATGGTAAGGAATGTCTCAGTATATTTTAAGTTATTTCAACGCTTATATACTACCCAAAACAATGTAATTACATTCTAAGCTATCCACTTTTTTCCAAACAATTTATGAATGTTCCCAATAACTTTACAATCGTAAGCATGAGCATGAAAAAACACTAAAAAGACTTATAACTATTTACAATAATACTTAGCAATAACACAATTCACAAAGAGTTCTAGAATCAAAAACAAATTAATCTATTAAGTATGTAACTTAAAAGAGTACAAAGTTTAAATACAATACAATGTAAGTTAAATTTAAACAGGTAGATTCTTAAGTACAGTTATTACAATAATAGTTTCTTATTTCAATAATAGTAGTACAAAGCATATGATTAAAGTTATGATATTAAAACATTGACACGCACTGGCACTTTTGTTCATTTGTCTGTGTCTATAAAATATTTCACACAATCGTCCTTACTAGCCAACTGTTTGGTTATATTGTATATAGTGTCCTTGACACTTTGCAAGTTCTTATCACTGTCGTTTTCCGCGTAATATTTAACTCGCACATCAGCGTGTTTCCAATGTTCCGTCGGTGCGATGTTTTTTATTTTATTCACTTCATACACCTCAATTTTTATGAGATGTGATGCAGAACTGTTGTCATCGCTGTTTGATCGGATGTATGAAACACCCCCGCTCGTCGATCGACCAACACTGGATGACTTTCTTGTTGTTGTCTTCTTCTTTTTTGGTTTTTCGAAGAACTCATCAATGCTGTTGCATTCGATCGGTCTTTTATTTGCTATTATCGCTTTTTTTACTTTAAAAGCGAGTGTACCTTCTTCATCACTAGGTTCGTCGATTTCTTCAGCATAATAGTAGTTTTTGAAAGTATTTTCAGAAAACTGTAACAAAATGAAATGAAACTGTTTTAATTATCGGTTAAGTAAGTACTGTATGATAAATACTTATAGGTATGCGAAGTATACATGTACACATTAGTAACAATGATAAATTAATAAGACATCAAAGATAGCTAAAATGTATTAACCTGGTGGAGAACACATGGCATAAACAATTAATGAAACATCTGGTTACAACACTTTTAGATCAAAGTATATAAAGGTACTTACATTCATTTTTATAACACTTTCACTATTTAACTATTTCACAATTTTACTATCACTTCACTGTTACACACAACTGGAGATCACACTTCGAGCAGAGCACAGAGTGGAATACGATACCATGTGATTTTGAGTCGGTCTTTTATATGGAGAGGGAGTATTGTTTCCTTGCAGACAAGATCCAACATGTTTCGACTTTCACCTTAAATGTTCCGTTGAATACGTAATATCAGGTAATGTGAATAATGGGAACCGTAATTATTATGACAATGAGAAGACCCAAAGGGTTTTATCTAGAATTTGAGAAAGGTATGGTGTATTGTAACGATTGCTTTATCTATAATAAACAATGCCCGTAATGCGTAAAGGGCGACTATAAAGTAATTTTAAACGGCTTTTAAGTAGAAACACGAGTTAATAGAAATACCAGACAAAGACCTTTGCATTTTTCAAATAAAAAAGGGTCGCCGATAGAAAGTAGAAAGTCAATAACACAACGAAACAGGGAAAATGTTGCTTTATCTATCATAAACAATGCTCGTCATGCGTAAAGGGTAGCTATTAAGTAATTTTAAACGGCTTTTGCGTAGAAACATGAGTTAATAGAAATACGCGACAAAGACCTTTGCATCCTTCAAATAAAAAAAAGGATCGCCGATAGAAAGTAGAAAGTTAAAAGCACAACGAACAGGGAAAAGGTACAAGCTTAAGGGAACCGTAGACCATGAACAAATTCGTGGTTCATACCTACCTCGCGGGTGATATGAAACGGATTCCGCGGACGATATAATTTTTATTCGCGGGTGTTATCAAAGTAATCCGCGGTCGATATCAAATTAATCCGCGGTAGGTATCAAGTTAATCCGCGGTAGGTATCAAAGTAATCCGCGGTAGGTATCAAATTAATCCGCGGTAGGTATCAAATTAATTCGCGGTAGGTATTAAAGTAATCCGCGGATTTATTCGCGGGTCCCGCGGGCCGAATCTGGAGCAATCGAAAACGTCGGCCATCAGCCGCCGGAGCGCCGCGGACCGGCCGCCGAACCTGCTCCAGTATCGGTGAATCCCTTACTACTGGTATTTCATTTAATATTAGTCAAGTAGTCATGCTTTTATATGTTAAAATAGTTAATAAAATGATTTATTATGTAGATAAAATCAAATATAATCAAAAATGAAGTCAAATCCCACGTATACACGACCAAGTGATAGTTGACTCATGTGACATGATTTAAAATACGGTGAAGATACGAATAACTGCAAAATTTCGTAAAATAAAAACAAAATATCTATACTATCTTACGAAATAAAGTGCTAACTACCTTATTCATAATCAGTTTATAAACCTATTTTAGCTATCGAATGTTTTGTCTTCTTCGAACGAATCTTTAATAGAGTTTGAAGGAAGAAGACAAAACATTTTATAACTAAAATAGGTTTATTAACTGATTATGAATAAGGCCGTAAGAGTATAAACATATAATGATAAAATTTACAGAAGGTCAACTTTTTTTTTTATGGCATAGAATGACGCGACGAGCATGCCGTTGGAAACAACTGGGAAATTTAAAAAATGACACATTTTTTCATTCTTTGTGCTCTTTTGTAAACTAGCTATTTTCAAGATAATTCGTTTTACTTTACACCCGTCGATATACACAGTTCTAATTATATACATCTAATTATAAAGTGAATCAAAATAAGCATCCCATCTAATTTTATCAGTACAATTTTTATTACAGTCATTAAAGTCTAACACGTTTTACGATATCCTTATCCATTTTTAACTTACTGAATAATTATTTATGTGCATAAATTGCATTAACTCTGAAAATTAAATAATATCCAAGATGTATTTGGCACTAATGATGAGAATATTTTGAATCTTAGTCATATTTTATAAATGCTAAGTATTTAATATGAATCATTTCCGAATTTTATGAATACGAAATTGCTATACCGTGAGAAAATCAAAAATATATTCATAAATATATTTTGCATTCATTGTTTCAACGCTAATAGTTTAAAAATATGATAAATATTCTTACCCGACTCAAATTATTTTTATCCAAGAACAATGGTTCTAAAGTGAAGAAAGTAAGGTCGGCAAAAAATGTCAACGCCATACCAACTATTATGTTGTCGTAAACTAAATCTTTTAGTAAAGTCAAATCTAGGAACTCTGCGACCGTTTGCCTAAAAAAAATCAAGTAATTAGTACGTATACAAATATAAATTAAATATTTAATGACTAAATGATAGATTACATGTAATATTATGTTATATTATACCTATTTTTGGTGCAATGCTAATGGAGCTATAGTTCAGGAAATAAGGACGTATAAATATGCAACGATTGATTAATGTACTGTCATACTTGTTTCAATGCACTAAACTTTAAAACCTAGCTTTTATAAATGTTAAATGCAATAATCAGCATAATATATTTTATTCCTTCGTTTTTTTTTATTAACCTCGAAAGATTGTTTAAATATCGAACGCGTATATTATAAATTCAAATTCAAACAGTATCTATGTATTGTGGTACACAGCCACCAGGAGCATTATAGTGTTACACATTTATATTTTATACATTTATTATTTATATGGCTGCCTCCGTGGCGTAGGAGTATTAGCGATACGACCACCCATAAACAATAGCAACACCATCCAGCACCTTGAGTTATAGAGTGCTGTATGGCATTCCACTGCGCTCGTCATCCTGAGACATAAGATGTTAAGTCTCAATATGTCCTGTAGTTACACTGGCTACAATGTCCTTCAAACCGAAACACAACAGTGCATGCACACTGCTGCTTGGCGGTAGAAATAGACATTGCGGTGGTACCCACCCAATCGGCCTCTTAAACAATGAGAGACCTACCACCAGTGAGTAGTATTACGATGCGACTGCAATGTTGAGGTCTCAGGTTCGATCCCCGGGTCGGGCAAAGTGATATTGAATTTTTCTAATCAGTATCAGCTCGGAGTCTGGAATTTGGGCCCGATATGGCTATAGGCTCGCCCCCTATCACATCATGAGACGGAATATGCACGGCGAAAAGTGGGTGCATTAAATGCGCCTCTGTCTACCCCTTCGGGGATAAAAAGACGTCAGTATGCGTACATTTCTAATCACAGTACAGCTATGACCCGCCAAAATGGCATACAATATTATAAAATTTTGGAGAAAAACTAAACTAAACTAACATTTTAATAGATGAGTTTGTAGATTTGTGAATGGCCAAATACCGATGCACACATTATTACAACGATGCCCAAAGTTATCGATCACGTGACGGGTGGAAAATTTTTGGGATTTTATGGAGCCGTTTTTTTTTAACAACATTGACTAACATGTTTCGAACTATTTTTACATAACTAAGCAATTTGAATTCCAATAGCAATGGGATTTTTATCAGTTAACATTAAAAATATCTTAATCCTTCGATCGAAAATATTATGTATCTACTTACCACTTCCCCTCTCTATTCTTAATAATAGGCATAGGCTCTACGGCTATACTTCCAAAGTTGCCCAAACTGGACACGGAGGCGGCTTTGTACAAGTTTTCTAAATATACGTTATCGCTTGAATTAAATTTATTGTCAGTCTTTCCATCGTTGGGTATCAACACCACTGGAATGCTCAGCCGTCTGGAATCGGCCAATTTTGGCACAAACAATAATTCAGAACCTTTTCGGGTTTCCGTACGTTTGATGCGGCACACATCTTCCATTGATTTCGCGTTATCCGCGTCTGTGATTGGCTCAGTATTTTTGGTGAAATTGAATTTGTCCATGTTGGTCTCCACTGCTGGCGTGGGAGGTATCACTGGAAAATATCATTCGTTTTAGTTAAAACATTCGGTTTTTGCACCGTTTTTAAAAGCGTTATACTGTTTTTTTGAAACAATGTTAGTTATTCGATAGTGTTGAAAACTAAGTACCGTAAGGTCTGAACAAATATTTATAAAATAATTAATATTGCCATAAACATTTATATATTTTTTTATAGAATATAGTATGAGAAAGTTAACATTTTTTTAAACCTTCATTTTGATTTTTCCACAATAGCCATGTTTTTCCATAACACCTATTATAATCAACACAATTTATGGTCGAACAGTGAAATTATATTATCAATACATGCTTGTTTTACAAATGACTTCCTGTCAAAATATTTCCGTAATAATTCTGAATATGTTCAAAAATTATGAAGTAAACGTGTATACATATTTGTTTCAATATTTCCTATGAGATCTAAAAAACACACGCATAAATGTCGAAAAGATTATCACATAAACTAAATTAGAACTGGAAGCTTGTTTTTGAAAAAAAGCCAAGCAAAAATATACATTATAATAGTCAATGTATGCAATTCAATCGTTCTACTATAATAAAATCAATGTTTACAATCCAATCGTTCATAAATCCAATAATAAAAAACTTGAACAACCAATTAATTTAAAACTTTGACAACATACATGTACAGTAAGTTGCTAAGGTAAAGGAACCATTGTTGGTCCACTTAATTTTAAAATCTTCATAAATCGTTTCGCATTTTCGCATAACACTACATATTATAAAATTTTATAGTAAAATAACTAGCAAAAATCGTAGTATATTTTTGCATTATAACACAATGAAAACGAAAACATGGATGGTGGGCCATGTTAGGTACTGGGCTATCTTAGGTCACACTACATTACTATTGATTCACTATTCCCTAATCTGGACTCTATTAATACGTGACTTGTAATATGAGTTAGATACTTACAAACAATTGCCTCGCAAGTCTTCAACTGTTTCACCATATGCCACTTGACTGGGTGCATGACCATAGCTCCAAAAATGCTGTGGGCTGATATGCCACAAAGTATTGCTAGGGTACCTCTAAACCCGAACTCATTCATCGTAAACTTCACGAAGAGAGGATACACCATCGTGATCAAACCAATTGACGCCTTACATAAACTTAAATAAAGTACTTTTTTCTTTGTAAAGTAACTATTGAAACTTGTGTACGAGACAGGAATCAGAAGACCCATGCCCAATCCCTGTAGGAATCCATTTGTTAAGACTAGTTGTGTTGTAGACACTACAAATATTGCTAGGAACGTTGCTAGTGTGTATATAAAAGCTCCTATGAGGCCGACTTGTCTTAAAGATAGTTTTTTCAGTGCTATATTTGCCGAGAAACCTGAAAAGAAAGATACAATTAAAACTAATGAATGATTAAAAATAAAACCTAAATTGTTTCAAAAGACGCATCACGCTTATAACCTTCTAAGGGGTAGGCAGAGGTGGAACCAGAGCACCGACTTTTCGCCAGTGACTTCTGTCCCATGATGTGATCGCTTAGCGCCATACCGGGAACTCATTCTAGACTCCGGGCTGATACTGAGCAGATAAACCCAATAGCAGTTTGCTCGATCCGGAATTTGAAGCTGGGACATCAGAGCGTTATTGTACCGCGCATGCAGTACAGCTAAGGCAGTCGGTTAGTGAATCTAGATGTTTTCACGATTAATTATTTTTATAAAAAGTTCTGTCAAACATGGTCTAATACAAACATATATAAAGTCTTAACTGTTCTTTCAGTTAAATTTTGTTTAAAGGCATCTAGTCTACGCGCCACCCATGGATTCCACTCCACTTATTATCAAGCGCAATAATAAGCAAAATCACTTTGCTATGACCGTAAAATAACATAGGAAGCATCGTGAGTCGTAACTCATAGAATGTTTGGATGTATTATCATTTACTAGTATTGCTCGCGGCTCCGTCCGCGTGTAAAAGTTTTTCCGGGATAAATATATTTTCCCGGGATAAAAAGAAGCATATAGCACTCAAGTGTAATGTAGCTTTCTACTAGTGAAAGAATTTTCAAAACCGATTTAGTAGTTCCTGAGATTAGCGCGTTCAACCAAACAAACAATCAAACAACTCTTCAGCTTTATAATATTAATATAGATTAATTTGCCTATTTATGCTATTTCGTGAAATATCTTTGTTACAAATCGTTAGAGGATTAACCTTACTTATTTTATCTATAACATAATGTACACCAATAAATCAGATAATTATATCAGAGTGTACTATTTCATCATATTTTTTGTGGAAAATAGCCATACCATACCAGCCCTGTATTATATACTGCCAACTGCTGAGCACGGGCGTCCTCTACAACTGAAAGGGTTGAGGCCTTAGTCCACCACACTGGCCTATTGCGGGTTGGTAGACTTCACATACCTTTGAAATTCTTATAGAGAATTTTTCAGGTATGCAGGTTTCCTCACGATGTTCTCCTTCACCGTTAAAGCGAACGATAATTGATAATAATACACACGTAACTTCGAAAAGTCAGGTGTGTGCCTAGGGTTTTGAACCTCAGGACATTGTCTAGGCAGACCGTTACATTTCTAACTAGGCTATCGTCGCATAATAATACATATCCTAAACTATATTTGGGCCGCCTCCTTGTTTCTCCTTATTAGTTGAGACTTGTGTTGCAAGGAAAAAGCATATGACATTATCATTTTGACTTTTGACGCCGAGTAATATTTTATCTATCAAAAACACATAAAATATAATTTCACTCTTTTAAAGTTTCAAGTTTTTTATATTGAAGCCGAAATAAAATGCAAAGTACCACCAATTTAATTATTTTATGCATTTTTAACCCATCAACGCCCGCTTATATATAGCTATAAGCTAATTTCCTTATATAAATGGACACCGGTGTCCACAGCGGGCGTCTAAGGATTAATGGTCCTACAAGTCCAACAAATCCGGCGGTTTGTGGTCTGTTCATATAAAAGACGCGATATTTGTTGAAGCAAAAATACGGAGCAGAATTTGTTTAATAATTCTTTTTCTAGATAGTTTGAAGGCATAAATAATCTCCGCCTTAACACCTGTAATTCCTAAACCTAGGTCCACATTTAAGATGACAATGCTCATTGTAGGCAGATATATGCCATAAAATACCTCGTCTAATTGAAATCAAATCTCTAACGATGACATTCTCATCATCATCAGCAGACACATGAATTCCACTGCTGTACGTAGGCCTCCCTAAAGATTTCCAGACGGACTTGTCAGACAAAAATTATGTACATAATAATATTATTTTAATTTAAAAACACAACGATTTGCTTGGAATGAGATTTCTGTGAGAGATCAAGTCTTATTGCATTATTTATTTAGCAGTTTAAGTAACACTTTTTTTTTTTTTGCGCAACTGTTTCGACACGAGGTCATCTATACAAATATTATAAAGAGGAATGGTTTGTGTTTTTGGACGTTAACGAATAAACTCGTAAACTGCTGGACCGATTTTAAAAATTCTTTTACCAATATAAAGCTACATTATCAGCGAGTAACATAGGAAATGTAAAGAGCTACTTTTATCTCGGAAAATCTCATTCCCGCGGGCGGAGCCTCGAGCCCAACTCTAGTGTTTTATATTTTGGGTATAAAGTATTTAGTCTCCAATCGCAAACTAATATTCTGAGTTGACATTCTTTTGTACTTTTAATATTCATTTTTTTGTATAACATTTCTATAATGACTAATATAATATTATAATATTATTAATTAACTGCATCTTAATATTTTCGTTTAAATTCAAGCGGCATTTTATTGCTATATTTATAAAATATTGATCGTAAAACTATGCAAATGCAAAAGGTATCCACAAATGATATAATAAAATTAAAGAAAACATGACTAAAATATGCGAATGATTGCTTTTAAAAACATAGAAGATAGGTACTAAGCTATTGGTATTTATAACTTTGTTTTGCAACGCATAAAGTTTGGTACAAACTAGCAAGCCGCATTAGTGCCTACTGGGTACTAGCAAAATGTTGCCTGTCATATAATTTGATACCTGCAGCGTGTCTGAAGCTTCCTCAAAAATACTTTTTCAATCCTTTCATTCTTCGATGGTTTCGTGACAATTTATTTCATATGGCTGTAAAACCGGTTTTTTTCAACTGTAGTTAGGGTAATCATCGAATTTATTAAGCTGGACACGCTCGCAGAGCTTCGAGTGCTCCAAGTGCTGCGTGCGCGTCCAGCTTAATTAGACCCTGACAAAAAGATAACTACAATTGAAATAACGGGGCCTAAGTCCGTAGTAAGTGAACATCGTACATATTAAATGTATCAAATACAATAACGGATCTTTTTCAATTACCACTCCTGGCGAAAAACTAAAGTATCATTTGAAGACCTTTAAGTAAGGTAAATTAATCATCATCATCAGCCACATGACGTCCACTGCCGAACATAGGCTTCCCCTAAAGATTTCCAAACCTATCTGTCAAAAGCGGTCTGCATCCAGCGTGTTCATGCGACCTTTATCAAGTCGTCTTAAAATAATATGAACATAAAATGTATACGTCAATGATATCGATCAATAATTCAATACCTAGTTAATCGGTGGAAGCTATAATAAAAATAAGAAAAAGAATTCAATACCTAATAGTAACTCAAACGGAACTTATACTAAGAGCCGTATAATAGATGCAACTCAATTTCGCTCTGAAGTGCGATATCAGCTGAGACGTTGTCAAATTAAAGTCAACGTCTTAAGATAGTCACTATGTAATAAACCCTCATTAACAGCAGCTCAAGTGACATCATAAGTTACAATATTTGATGGATTTTGACAGCTTTTTTTTATGGCAATTAATGACGAGACGATCATGCCGTTCGCCTGATGGTAAGCGATACGACCGCCCATAAACAGTAGTAACACCACACAGCACCATGAGTTACAAAGTACTGTGTGGCATTCCACTGCGCTCTTCATCCTGAGACATTAGATGTTAAGTATCATTATGTCCAGCAGTTACACTGGCTACAATGTCCTTCAAACCGAAACACAACAGGGCATGCACACTGCTGCTTGGCGGTAGAAATAGACATTGCGGTGGTACCCACCCAGACGGACTCTTACATATGAGAGACCTACCACCAGTAAGCCACCAGCTATGCTTTGTTTGTGTAACAGCGATTACTCAGCTGAGAACAACCTTATTAAATACATTCAATACATTTAATGTCTACTTAAGATTTTACTCAAACGTGAGATTGATTTATTAAATACCGGCTCTAGTGTTCAATCGGCTGAATTCATTAGAATAACACCGAATCTTCGTAATTATCTGTACCAATTTGACAAGATAATAATCTTATTTTTCTTAATGGTTGTGCAATTAAATTCAAATGCATTAATTAGGTATGCAAATCTCAGTTGCTCGCAGTCAAGATCCATAAGAAGTCTTGCCAATCAAAACTGGCATTTTGATGTGAGTAGCATGATTAATTTTCGTAGAATTAGGTTTGTTTATTTAGAAATGATCCTATTGGCGAAATCACCGACAATTAATCGGTGGAAGCCATAAATTAAAAGAAGAAGAAATGATCCTATGAAGCATACCAAAGCTGTAAATTGGCTTCGGTTTTAGTATTCAAAAGGTATAATTTTAAATCCTGGTATGTTTTTTAAGCCACAATATACTGATCATATTAAAACAATAGTTAGATCCAGCCATAACACGATTTTGTAATTCAAAGCCAGTGTGAAAATGGATAATAGCAATGTTGTATAACTGATCACTTGTCTAACAACATAATAAGGTTTTGGTATGCAACGATAAAATGTATTTATTTCGTCCGTGGATGTTTTTATCTCTTAACAGCTGACATTTTTGGGCTTCACTTTCCTTAACACCAGGTGCAGTGAATGCGCTTTGCCGTAACTTCAATAAAGAAGTGTCAAGTGATTTATGTGACAGAGATTTAATTTTATAACGATAAACTAATTTTTTATTTTTTTGAATTGCGTCGGTTTCGTCCTAAAGGTGCGTTACAAACTCGGCGATGACGGTAGCGTAGTTGTATTACGGTACGACTGCAATGCTGAGGTCTCGAGTTTGATCGCCGGGTCAAGCAAAGTAATATTGGATTTTTCTATTCAGTATCAGCGCGGAGTCTGGAATTTGTGCCCGATATGCCAATAGGCTCGCCCCCTATCACATCATGGCACGGTATACGCACGGCGAAAAGTGGGTGCATTAGTTACGCCTCTGCCTACTCACCCCTTCGTGGATAAAAGGCGTGGCAGGCACGACGAGGAAAAACGAGGCAGTATATGCATTTTCTCTCATAATAATACTGTCGGTCGTTGGCGTATCATTATTTTAAAACTGCCTACATTTATATACCACGTAGAAAATGTAATAAAAAACCATTAACGAATCCTTGTCATGATTTTTTTACTACTTCATGTATTTGATAGTATAATTAAAATAATCCCCGATACAAAATCTCTAAAAAGTAAAATAATAAACGTGTCTTTGTCGTTTTTAGTACCTAGTAATATTTTGAGCCAAGCGTCCTCACGTCGTGGGACCGAATTCCCGACCAGGGAGACGAAAATACTTCTTTAGCGGTCCCCCGACGCGACGACGCTTGGGTCAAAATATCACTAGGTACTTAAACGACAAAGACACTTTTGTTATTTTACTTTTTAAAGATTTTTTGTCGGGAGTTATTTAAATTTTATTTCAAACTTTTTAAATTACTTTATTCTCCATAATTAGGGTCTTGATAATCAACTATCTAACACCTTCTCGATGAGGCCATCCTTATGAGCCCCAACACGCTATATAAGCTATAAGTTCCTAAGGAGTTGGGTATCCCGCAGACTATTTGATGCTGCAGCATCAGCTCATGTTTAAAAATATTGTCGAAGTCACAGTAAACTAAATTTAAATTCAATCGGGCTTTTTAAATTGGAAAGAGCTGATCATCTTCAAAAGCCTGAACAAATCTTCATAAATTATAATCAATAACCATCGCGATCACATCAGCTTTCAAACAAAAACAAAACCGAGTCAAAATTGGTCCATTCGTTTGAGAGCTACGATGCCACAGACAGACATACAGATACACAGACACACAGATACACACCCTAAACTTATAACACCCCTCTTTTTTGTCGGGGGTTAAAAAGAATAAACGCGTTATGCCATAAAATATATTTATAAAATTATAGTATTTATTTAACATAACTTAAAAGGCCGATTCATTAAAGGGTCCTTCCGCCGTAGCGTGAAGAAGCAACTCAGTAGGCCGGCATGATTGTGTCGAGTGCCATGAGATAACCATCTGCCATTCGATACTGTATCTGGACGGCATCGCGCTTACCATCAGGTGAGATGCAGTCACTTTGTCGTGCCCGATTAAAAAAAAATGCTACCTAAATTTAATTTATTTAGTCATTTTCTCATCAAATCAAATTAATCATGCGCAATGTAATTGATTTTAAACGTTATTTCTAAACATTACGCTACACTTTTCTATATCAATA
Organism: Sphinx pinastri; assembly: GCA_947568825.1. Lineage (NCBI taxonomy): Eukaryota > Metazoa > Arthropoda > Insecta > Lepidoptera > Sphingidae > Sphinx > Sphinx pinastri. The sequence continues at coordinate 5,281,682 of OX387617.1, forward strand.
AATTTGTATAATATTTGAGTGTCAATAAATGAGGAAATGAATTGCCCGAGGCCTCACGTTTTCAAGGTATATTCAATTATGATTACGGACAAAAATTGTTTCGTAACTTGACACATTGACGTATAGAATTAGGTACTGTTGTGTAATTATGTCCGGCATCTTTGGGCCTTGTTATGGTGTGCTGTGTTTATTGGTGGTGTTACAGGGACTGACTTTAGTGGGGAAGTGAAAGGAATCCTTTGTATAGATAATTAAGTGTAGTCTATAGACATACTAGTGGTGTAACGAATATTCGTATTCGCATTCGCATGCGCATTCGCGAATATTCGTATCTTTTTTAATATTCTCATTCGCATCCGCAATAATTTATGCGAATATTTTTGGCAATGACATGTGAAAATAATTTATAAAATAGCACTGCAACGGATTATATTTACAATGTATAAATAATAATTTAGTTAGTGTTTATAGTACTTTTACAAAATAACAATTATATTGTCATACAAATAAACTTCCAACTTTCTAAACTCACTTAACTACTTTCAATTATTTTTTACCACGATCAGAACGTGATAGGATTTATGTTATTTATATAAGATCTCTCTATACTTTAATCTATTATAAATAAAAATAATACCAGCCCTATATTATATACTGCCCACTGCTGAGCACGGGCCTCCTCTACTACTGAGAGGGTTTAGGCCTTAGTCCACCACGCTGGCCTAGTGCGGGTTGGCAGACTTCACATACCCTCGAAATTCTTATCGTGAATTCTCAGGTATGTAGGTTTCCTCACGATGTTTTCCTTCACCGTTATAGCGAACGATAATTGATAAACAATACACACATAACTTCGAAAAGTCAGAGGTGTGTGCCTTGGGTTTCGAACCTCCGGACATTGTCTCGGCAGACTGTTCCATTCCCAACTAGGCTATCTTTTATATCATTAAATGTAAAATGTTATATTATTTGCATTCGCATTTGCGAATATTGGAGACAAATATTCGTATTCGCATTCACGAATGTTGGAATACGAACATTCGTTACATCACTAATACATACTGTTTGGCATCTCTTGGATGAAACTCAAGAGCGTAAACGATTATATTGTGTCCTAGGCCCTAGCACACAAACACATGCTTACTTTATCCAATGTGTGACAAACATTCATCTCTCCGAATTCAATAAGTATTGTCGGCAACCCAGTGTTTGACAAACATCCACTTTAAAGAGGAGATTCTCAATTGGAGAAATTTTATTTTTAAATATCTATTTAATTTAATATATATCGCTTCTAATAGATTAGTCTGGAAATCTTTGGGGGAGGCCTATGTTCAGCAGTGGATTTCCAAAGGCTGAAAAAGAAGATATGGATCTTACCAGCAACAGCAACTGTGACTTGAAACACTCCATATATCACGGTCACCGCTCCGGTGCCAACCCCTAGCTCGTCCAAGAAATCATTGTATATGAACCCGAACACTGGCTGGTGGGCTGTGCCAGCTATCTGAAAGAAAAAAACTTTATGAAAACAAAACATAAAAACGCTATCTGTATAACCTAAATTATTTATGGAGGCTCAAACCCTTCTCTCATCTTCGCGATCGAATCAGAAATGAGGAGATCCGTAGAAGAACGAAAGTCACATAGCCCAGCGGATTAGCAAGCTGAAGTGGCAGTGGGCAGGGCACATAGTTCGAAGAACTGACGGCCGATGGGGCATAAAAGTTCTCGAGTGGAGACCACGTACTGGCAAGCGCAGCGTCGGCCGTCCGCCTGCAAGGTGAGTTAAGTAGGTACGATAGAGGTCACTTTACTGACCCACTCGATTACCAAACCATGCATTAAAAAAAGGTAAATTAAATTCGTCGTGTCAGTTTTTTTAATAGCAGATGTATAACATCTGTGTGGACTCTTATTTGTATTATTTACTCTTCCTTAGCATAGAATACCGTAATAGTTATGGGTACTCTTCATTTCATAACAACAACACTACAGTGAATTTTGTGAGGGCATTGCTCGTAAAATTTACTCTATTAATATTTACGCTAACAGACGACGCCTAGTTTATTAAAAGTAGCAATGTCATTAGAAATAGAACATGGCTTATCATCATCACAAATATAAAAAAATATATAATCAAGGAAAGATTTTATATAAAGACCTTACCGTAACCGAGTAACTGAAACTTTAATACAGGATTTACTAGCAAACCTAAATAGGAAGAAACTAGAACTCTTGCTTAAATATGAGAGATACTTTATGTTAAAATAGCTAAGCAAATGCTTTTAAAGACTTTATGAAAACTGACGATTTCAATGTTTCTCTGTTTTGTTTGTCCTTCATTTTTTGTCGAGCCTTACCTCTTTCACCTCTTCCACATTCATACTTCTCTTCATACAGTTTCGCCGATTATGGGCATCCCCTGCATCCGTAGCATCCACATTCGCTCGATCAATACCTTTCGTGACTCGTCTCAATCATCCTCTCTACATACATTAATGACAACGTTGACCACAGCGTATTCCTCGGCACACGATCATTGGCCTATTCCATGTTTACGAAGGCACAAAAGACTTTTTTGATTTGGCCAAATGTTTCTCCGCAATGTACCTTATGGAAAAGATTTGATCTTCTTGTTCTTCTAAATCGTGGCATTGTAAATTACAGAAATTTTAGAAGAAATCGTATGTAGAGAATTAATTAAAAACGAATTCAAATATAAATACGGCCGAAAACTTAATAAAAATGGGTGAAAACTCAAAAAACATGGTAGCTAATCGCGTAACGGCTAAGCGCATCGGTATGCAACTAAAGGAAGTAATACGACATTTTTTTTTTTATATGTAACTGTATGACGAGACGAGCATGCCGTTCGCCTGATGGTAAGCGATACGACCACCCATAAACAGTAGCAACACCATACAGCACCTTGAGTAACAAAGTACTGTGTAGCATTCCACTGCGCTCGTCATCCTGAGACATAAGATGTTAAGTCTCACTATGCCCTGTAGTTACACTGGCTACAATGTCCTTCAAACCGAAACACAACAGTGCATGCGCACTGCTGCTTGGCGGTAGAAATAAACATTGCGGTGGTACCCACCCAGACGGTCTCTTACATATGAGAGACCTACCACCAGTAGGTAATAATAAATAATGTAGGTAATATAATGCGATTCTAATAAGAATGCGAATATCAATGACCTTTATGTGTCCAATGTCATTTTATAAATACCTACATAATTTGCTTACAAAACTTAATAGCATACCAATAACGGTTTATTTTGTCATATTGACTCTTTCATCAAATTTAATTAAAACTTTATCTCTAAATTACCTTAACATAATATTTAATTATTTAGATGTCACAATATGGCGCAAAGTCGATCCTATTCTTATTAGAATCGCATTGTATGTACTCTTTGCGACCGCCACAGGGACTGAGGGCAACTGGGGCCACATGTCAAAGAAAAAAAACACAACGCCATGTTAATTTTTTTAAATTACCCATGAAACGCATGGGAAAATGAATTTCCTTTATAATTTCTTTGATCGTGAACTTTCCCTATTTTTGTAGTTATTCTGCTATTCGGAACGGATCCAAATTCAAAAAATCAAAGAAATTTATAATCGGTTCGGCCGTCTCGAGTTATAATTAATGGTGTAACTAATTCAATTCTCTTTTACATGTATAGATTACAACTACTCCAATAACCTACAACTCTATATTGTGTATCAGTTTACCTATAACACAAACTTTGTTCCTTCAAAGCACCTCAAATTCTAGCCAACGTCAGTTCACAGTTGCTTGTACAGTTCAGTTAATAACTAACAAGATCAATCCAGGTACAATTTTTTTTACTTATTTTGAATCGCTTATTTTGATAGATAGCAGTTTAGGACCAATTGGTGGACCATGGTACGACAAAGAACGAATGAAAATAAATTCCGATTCAATATTGGGCTTGATTAGGCGGTAACGTATATTGGTCGTGTTTGACGACATCATAGTACGAAATAGCGAACCAGTTCAGTTTAGGTCCTGTATTGAGTCGGAATAAGAAATAATGGTAGGGCCCCTGTTCTTTGATTATTTTAACTCAAACAGAGCACTCTCGTTCTGCACTGTGATTGATGCTTGCGTTAATTTTTTAGAGCTCGTTTCATAGGTTTAAAGTAATTTTTATTTCACAGTTATTGTATTAAACAGCTAATGTAGATATAACTGATTTTAGATTTTGAGCATAGATTATATTATTTATTTTGTATTTGGTCGCCTTATACATTTATGTGAAGAATAGCATTTATTAGCAAACAGTTAACATAAGATTTATCGGCAGTTGCGTTTGCTTCAATATCAATGAAACCAAAACGCTGTACACTATTGCTTGAAAACATAAATAGACAAACTGGTGACAGCGATGCTAGTTCTCGCTTATAAGATACTGCTCACGTAACTGTATTTGCATTAAGACATCTAGCGATAAGTATAGGAATGAAATGTAATTTTTTGGTTTCGCTGTCACTCGTACATTACCATATTATCTAAAATAAATTTAATAATACAGGTAGATTATATCATTAACTCAATGTGACTGTGAGTCATGACTCATGTTTTTGACGTCAACTTCGGGTTTTTTATAAATATAACTAGCTATTGCTATTAAAAAAAAACCACTATTTACTTTAATATGTACAATCCATTGGTTTTATAAGAATAAAACCATACACAAAGTGCGTTTACAGTTAAAATTTACCGCGTCTATGAGATAAAACCTAACGTTTTTTAGTCTGCGCCCGCGGCGTTTCATCTAACTTGTAGCGTAGCACGCGGCGGGCATCGCTGCGGCGCACGCGGTGGGCACCGATTCGGGCGCAGTGACGGGATGTCGGAAGCCGAGGGCGTAGTGACGGGACGTCGGAAGCCGAGGGCGCAGTGACGGGACGTCGGAAGCCGAGGGCGTAGTGACGGGACGTCGGAAGCCGCGGGCGCCGCCACGGGTGTCGCTAGAACGTAGAATTACCGCTGCGTGCGCCGCCACAAATATCGCTGTATTTCAAACAAACGCATGTAAAACCGCATCTCGGTAAACGCACTCATACAGCGTTATATGATTGATTGCAATGAGGGCCGCCCCGCCCAACGAAAAGCGCGACGCCCCGCGACTCCGTAATTAAGGCCTAAGATGAGATAAAGAGAAACGGGACGTAGGTGGTAAAAATTCGAAATGAATGATAATCACAGAATATTTCGGACTCTTACCATTTAGACTAAGGCCTAAACCCTTTCAATTGTAGAGGAGGCCCGTGCTCAGTAGTGGGCAGTATATGATACAGGGCTGGTATGGTACCATTTAGAACTGATAATTCTTATGACTTACCGTAGTTCGGGGCTTTACAGTGACATATAAATACGTATTATATGCATATAAAAGTGTCAAAAAAGTAACACAGATATGATTCTTTAAGTTTTATCATGATGCCTCATTTTCAATGCAAGTTAAGAATCAGGATGACATTTGGTCAGAAATACCAAACTTCTAATAATTAAAGTTCCGTTAAAATCTTATCTTTTCTGATGACGCACGAAACGATGCAGTTTAAGGTCACACGTATGATAATATACCTATCACATTGGTACGGTGAACGGCCAGACCGTGATTTTATCGATTCGAGAATGTTTACAGCTCAACGCAAAATAAACATCAACAGATTAATATACAACAATAACAATACCAGCCCTGTATTATATACTGCCCACTGCTGAGCACGGGCCTCCTCTACTACTGAGAAGGTTTAGTCCATAGTCCACCACGCTGGCCTAGTGCGGATTGGCAGACTTCACATACCGTCGCAATTCTTATCGAGAATTCTCAGGTATGTAGGTTTCCTCACGATGTTTTCCTTCACCGTTAAAGCGAACGATAATTGATAAACAATACACATGTAACTTCGAAAAGTCAGAGGTGTGTGCCTTGGGTTTTGAACTTCCGGACATTGTCTCGGCAGACCGTTCCATTCCCAACTAGGCTATAGTCCACACACATTAACACATTAATATACGCGCGAATAAATAAACAAATGTTGAATGAAAAAAAAAACATTTTTTCAAGCTACAAATCAGAAGCAATACAAAATGACGCGTTATAATTGATTCATAATTCTCATACATAAATTAATTATTAATACCTTGTTACATTTATACTATTATATAAAGCTGAAGAGTTTGTTTGTTTGAACGCGCTAATCTCAGGAACTACTGGAACGATTTTGAAAATTCTTTCACTAATAGGAAGCAACATTACACCTGAGTGCTATAGGCTACTTTTTATCCCGGAAAAGCTTTTCCACGCGGGCGGAGCCGCGTGCAATGCTAGTTTAAAAATATTTTAGACACCTATGCTTTTTGTTGGTATGTTTTTGCTTACCGTACAGCCTCGTCACGGTTCCTTCCACGAGTATATTTAACCTTTACGCTTTTAGTTATATGAAACTTAATGAAATGGATAATAAAGTGAGGATAGAGGACTAATAAATACATTATAATAGATGTATTTAAATGACACGATATCTGAATACGATGTCAGCTCACATTCTTTATTTTATGTTGTATTATTTTTCTATACTAGTCTATACTAATATTATAAAGAGGAAAGATTTGATTGTTTGTTTGTAATGGTTAAACTCAAAAACGACTGGACCAATGTTGAAAATTCTTTCACTAATAGGAAGCTACAGTACTCCTGATTATACATTACTCCTGATTATTATACATTACTGCCTATAGCACAGGCTACTTTTATCCCGCGAAATTATTTTTATCCCGAAAAAACTGTTTCACGCGGGCGGAGCCGCGAGCAGAAGTCTAGTTTGCAATAATATCAGATGTTATAAGGGTGCATACACATCGCATTTGCTGCACGCGCTCGGCACGTGGGTAGCAACTGTTGTTTTGCCACCTTGCAAAAAACTAACACAAGGCTTCTATAATGCAAATTGCACGCTTGCAGTTTGCTTCCTTGCAATTCAATACACTTCTTTAATATCTTTTGAGGTAAAGTTTATTTTAATGACGTAAGATGTAAACGCTAGCGCAAATTACGTGTGTTATTTATACTACGCGCATGAGGCATGAGGGATGCGCAATAATTCACATGACCGTCGCAAAGAACAAATATGTATGCACCCTAAAAAGTGATTCTAAAATATAGACAGAACACGTCTATGTCAATAGTCTAATGTCCATAACTGTAGCAATAAAATAATAATGGTATCAATAGTAGACGGAGTCTTAGGAGAACATCGTATTATTAATTCGAGATAAAAATAAACAACCGGTTTATTTACTCTGTCTAATAATACACTGAGTGTCTTAACATCTAAAGAGGCTCTCAATTGGTCGTTGGGTCAACAGCCAGATGCAGAAGGCAGTACTGTTGGACACGGCACGCATTGTGAGGAGATTCCTCACCGTGGATCCCTGACCGCCGGTGGCTTGGTACTTTATAATCACTTATATATAAAAACTAGATGACCCGGCAAATGATGTTTTGCCATATAAATTCTTTTTAGAGATTATTTTAGTAGAAAAAAATGATGATCAATTGATCAGTTACCGACCGGGGTTAAAAGTTATTAAATTAGTAATATCGCTATTAAAAAAAGGGGATGATGGAAGAAGGTAGAAAATTTAGGGTTGTATGTATTTTTAATGCCACATCTTAAAAAAAATCTGCCCGAAAAATAAAAATATTTTTTTTTGGGGTGGGCCACCCTTATTACTTAGGGGGATGAAAAATAGATAACAACCTATTCTCCCTATCAAGTGTGAATATAAAATCTCATCAAAATCGGTTCAGCCGTTTCGGAGGAGTATGGTAACAAACACTGACACGAAATTTTTATATATATAAAAATATATAAGAATTAACTTTTAAAATAAAGAGAATACAACTTAATAACAGCTTTATACTATGGAAAAAAAATGATAGAAATATCTGAACGGACTAGTAGCTAAAGCCATAAACAAAGAAAAAATTAGGATCGCGTGTCTCCCGTTTTTTATCGTCAATACTAGGCTAGTTTAATAAGAATGTATCCACAAAAACTTAACCAATTTAGTATGTAATACTTATGTTGTCTTAAAATGATAGAAAAAAATTATGGCTTTTATAAAATGAGTACCTGGGTTATGATGTAAAGATGTGAGTTAATGTTTGCGAGTTTGTTCCAAGGTTTGAATCAAAGAGAATATAACCACCACGCGTTTGGTATGAATGTACCCATAAAAACTTAAGCAGACAATTTAATATGTAATTATATGTTCTCAAGATGATAGAAAAAGCTAATGGCATTTATAAAATTGGTACCTGGGTTATATAAGGATATGATCTAGGTAACATATTATAATCTATCTACACTAGTATTAAAAAACCGAACAAGTGCGAGTTGGACTCGCGTGCCGAGGACACAGAGCCGAGGGTTCCATATAAACTTGTAGGTAAGGTATCAAAGTATAAAATTTTAATAGTTCACCACAATTAATTAATAAATTAATCAAATTTAAAAAGTTTAGTAAAGTTGCTTCTTTGGTGATTAAAGTACATATTTACGGTTTTAAGATTTTTTACATTACATGTGCTGTAGGACCTTTTTTTATTTTATTTTTCCTTGGGGAAATCCCTTTAAGATCCCGCGTCAGTCCGAGGAACCGAAGCGGGTATGTCGGGGTTTCCGGCATGCTACGCATGCCGGCGTACCGACTAAAACCCCGCGGTAGCCTTCGTCAACGCATTAAAGGCGGCTCCGGGGTACCATAAGGTTTACCTAAGATCGCTGCCGGAACAGCCTTTGTGATAAACTGCGTACACAGCCCATCGGTAAGTGGGGCGCAACTGGCATCCACGAACAGCGGCGAGGTCTGCACACCAGTCTATTCCAATTCAGGGTCACTTTTGGCGAACATACAGCCTCGAATGTATGTCTAATGACCCTGATGGACCCCATTAGTCGCCTTTTACGACAGGCAGGGTTAACCATGGTGATATTCTATCGAGCCCCCATTCCACAGAGCTAGGGCGCCGGGTCAGACGTCATTGCCATGGCGCCTCCTTCTATTTAGCGGGCGGCGGGCGGGGTCCGTCCGCTCAGCGCTCTCCTTCTACGACATGGCACACTCGCAGAAGGAGAACATCGCACGCCATGATCTCTTACTGTCGACCATGGCGGCTACCAAAGTCGGCAGCGAGAGATCTCTCCCGCTCTAATGTGCATAGAGAGCTGCGTTCTTCATCCCAGGCTGGACACTCCTCTAAGGTGTGCTGAACCGTATCCTCCCGACAGTTGCCACAATGATTGCACACAGCAGTTTCCTCTCTCCCAATCCGACGCAGGTTCGAACTAAAACAACCGTGATCTGATAGTATCTGCGTCAGACGGAACGTAGGCGCACCGTGGCGCCTGTCCATCCACTGGGTGAGGACAGGTCGCAATGCCGCGACGGTTCGTACACCTGCACTTGGGCTCTCCAGCCTGGTTATCCACTCCTCCACGGCCAGCCTACGGAGCGAGGCCAGATAGGTCTCAATCTGTTTTGGGGCTGGTCTCTCCCTCTGGGAAAAGGTCGCTTACCGCCAGTGAAAGGCGGACGCGAGGACCTTAGCCTCCAAATCCCAGGGCAAAGTGCCAGCTAGAACGCAGGCCGCCTCATGGGTGATCGTGCGATAGCCCCTGACCATCCGCTGCGCCACTACTCTCTACGGGTTCCGCAAAAGAGCAACGCATCGAGCACTCAGTGACTCAGCCCAGACGGGAGATCCGCAAAGAGCCATAGATCGCACGACCCCCGCACATAAACGTCGGCAAGGTGTGTCAGGACCTTCCAGGTTAGGTAGCAGGCTTCCCAGAGCTCCTGCTGCTCTTACCAACTTAGATGTTAGTTCCGTGAAGTGCGCGCGAAAGTTCCACCGGCTGTCAAGAACGATACCGAGGTACTTCATCCGCGAACCGATGAAAGAACGCGCGCCCTCCACAACTATATGAGCGCCCGCAGGTGGCCCTTTCCGAGGCCCATGAAAACAAAGAGCCTCAGATTTCTCTAGTGCCGCCTTGAGCCCCAATCTCCGGATTCTACTTATTGCGATACCCGCCCCAACCGCAGCAAGCAGAGCGGTCTCCTGGAAGGACTGACCCGCTGCTGTCACAAGCGTGTCATCAGCGTAGCAGACCGTGCTCACCCCCCGCAGGTTATCACCGCGGATGTGCTGTAGGACCTGGCTTGGCTGGCCGGAAAGTACCCTATAGGTTTTGATTTCTTTGGCCTTGATTTTTCTGCGATCCCATCATCCGATCGTTGCTTGGTGCCAATGGAACCACCTGGGAAGTATACCCATTTAAAAAAAAAAAAATCTCAAATCAGTTCAGGCGTCTTCCAATAATCAGGGAACATACATATAAAGAAGATTCCGAATAATGAAAGGAGGTTCTCATTCTTCCTTTTTTGAAGTCGGTTAATAAAGAAGTGAAGTTTGAGAGTTTGTTTTTAGCTTTGTAGAGGTTAATCTCCGAAACGACTGAACCGATTTCGACGAAATTTGGTATGCACACAGTTTGAGATCCTAGGAAGGACATATCCCGGGAAAATATAAAGCGGGACTTTTATCTCAGAAAAACATTTAAACGCAGGCGGAGCGGCGTGCAAAAGCTAGCCTTTAATAATATTTTATTACATTCTTGTTCCGGCAAGTTTACATAATAACAGGTCAGCAAAAAATAATATGTAATAATCAATGTAATTTCTATCATTCATAGATAAGCAAGCAAAGCTTTATAAATAATACGCGTTTTAGTGATGGCCTTGAAATTTGAATGCATCGAGGAATGGAACTCGTTTGAGAAATTATTATCGAAATAGCGCGTCACTGTATCGGGCTTCCAAAATTAGTTTAATTCATCGATACCCATACTTTAAGTACTAATTATTCAAATTAAACTATTGTAGGAGAACCCGTATTTTACCCACGTCAGAATACACAGAACCCAAACGCGTCTTTTGTGGTTTTAAACGCGTTATCGGTGCGTAGAAACGATTATGTATACAGGGTCATTTTTGCATTGCTTTTGTAAATGAAACCGCACACTTATCTTCATGAAAATCTCACTTTAAAATTAGTTACTCGAACCGTAGATGTAAAATAAAAAGGTGTACGTGTCGAATAAAATAACTATAAATAAAAAGGAATTTTAATACTACACGCCCTAATGCCATTCGTCGCAGCGAATTCTCTTAATTGGTAGTGGCATTTGTGGCAACATCACACTCAGTCAGAAATATACTCACGTACGCGCCATTTTCGCACTAAACTACAAAATGATTAAAAAATTCGAAAATTACAACTAGTTATTTTGGTGAAAATATTCGTTACGAGCTTTTGCCAACGGCTCCGCCCGCGTGAATGAGTTTTCCCGGGATAAAAGTCCCGCTTTATATTTTCCCGGGATAAAAAGTAGCCTATGTGTTAATCCAGTATATGATCTACTCGTGTGCCAAATTTCATCGAAATCCGTTTTGTAGTTTTTGCGTGAAAGAGTAACAAACATCTATACATCCATACTTACAAACTTTCGCGTTTATAATATTAGTAGGATTAATAATTTCTGCCACAATAATAGCACAGGTAAAGATGAGTATGAGGTTTAATTTATTAACACTATGTCTAAATTACACTGTATATAAGGCCGTCTCGGCCTCTGTATATCGATGGTTAAAAGGCTGACTTAAACGTTTTTTTTTGTGATATTGAGTTTTAAATGCAGATTACAGAGGTAGTTTAATGTCCTTTTTATTACCCGACTGCGAAAGAAGGAGGGTTATTTATAATCTGTATATTTTAGTCGTTTAATGTGTTTGAATATTTTTTATAATATATTTTTTGTAATTACAATACCTAGTAAATAAATTAAGAAAGTCGGTTGTTATACTAAAACACTTTAAATGTTTATTTAATTAAATTATATTATTACTAGCATTTGCGGGCGGCTCCGCCCGCGTGGAAAAGTTTTTCCGGGATAAAAAGTAGCCTAGATTCCAATCTATACTTTAATATATAAAGCTGAAGAGTTTGTTTGTTTGTTTGAACGCGCTAATCTCAGGAACTACTGGACAGATTTTGAAAATTCTTTCACTAATAGGAAGCTACATTAATCCTGAGTGCTATAGGCTACTTTTTATCCCGGAAAAACTTTTCCACGCGGGCGGAGCCGCACGCAATGCTAGTGTAAAATAAATTTGGTACGATTAAGATAATTTACATAAACCGGATCGTCGAAATAAGGGATACGACATAAATTCTAAATCAATATAAACGGAAGGCAATCGATGATGTTTGTGTTAGTTCGAAAATTAATGTTAATATTTTAACATATTGGCTTACTAATCCGGTTGATTTATTGCATGTTTGAGGTATTATTAACATATTTTTCAAATAAAATCAATAGAAAAATAATTTAAAGATTAATAAATCAACAAAAGTGATTGATCTACCGCTTTAGTCCTCGCGCACACGCTGTGATCTTGTAACTTGTCGCCGTTAATACATTTTTATGATACTGACAGTTGCTTTAGTACTGAAGCTGGTAGTGTAGCATTTCGGAATTTTGACAAGTTGACGGTGTCTTAGTGGCGCCTTATCGAGCTTGTAATTTGTATACTTAGCTAAGTGGGTAAAATAGAGATTTTGTTTAATTTAATTAATATCGTGTTTTATCTTTTTAGACCTACGGCCTTATTCATAAACGGTATATAAACCTATTTTAGTTATCGAATGTTTTGTCTTCGAACGAATTTTGAAGGAAGAAGATTCTATAATTAAAATAGGTTTGCATAATGATTCCTTATGTTTACGCGAATGTTAGACACTGAAATTAAACTATTATAACGGATTTTATCGCGGTTTTTTATTTAATTTTTCTCCCGATTTTTGTCCGCCCCGTGACCACGAAGTGCTGCATAGCCTTCGAAACGTCGGGAGAAAAATTAAATAAAAAACCGCGATAAAATCCGTTATAATAGTTTAATTTCAATAAAATAGGTTTATAAACTGTTTACGAATATGGTCTTTAGATTCTATGATTTAAAAAACATTACGTTAACATAAATACATAACACAATACAAAACATACGCCATGCTGTAACTGTCTCTCCACGTTTGGTAAAAACCCATATATAAAGTGTCGGAACACTTTTAAATCAAGAACAAATATTCAACGTATTTAGCGTAACCAATCTCGTATCAACTAAAATGAGTTATTAATAATAAGTTGGATGTGGTTGTTTTTAAGGATTTGTCGGAAATTTTTGTATAGTGCCTCGGTGGCGTAGTTGTATTATGGTACGATTGTAATTCTGAGGTCTCGGGTTCGATCCCGGTTCGGGCAGTGTTGTTGAATTTTTCTATTCAGTATCAGCCCGGAGTCTAGAATTTGTGCCCGATATGGCGATAGGCTCGCCCCCTATTACCTACATCATGGGACGAAATGCGTATGGTGAAAAGTGGGTGCATTAGTTGCGCCTCTGCCTACCCTTTTGGGGCTAAAAGACGTGAGTGTGTGTATGTGTTAGTATTATATAGCCTGTGTTGTTTCATCCATAGCCCAGCAAAGTCAACAGTCTTATTACACTGGACGAGCGCGCAGTGCCTCCGCCCCGTTGTGAATTTGCTTACAAATCTCCAATGTGATGAGAGCCTTAACTTTACCTTACCACGGATGAAACAACCCGGCCTTAGTGAGGTTATAGGTTTGATTGTCAAATTATCGATATTTATGTGAGAAAATTTTAAAATCACCTATAACCTGATTTGTACTTTTTCTTTCGACCTTTGTCGTCATGGAAACGGAACCCTCGCGCAGGCAGAAGCAGTATCTTTATATTTTAATCGCCATAGTCACCCACGTAAGTGTACCGGGATCAGCTAATGTATGCCCGGTTACGAACAGGCCGGCATAATTGTATCGACTGGCGAGAGATAATAATCACCTCTCGCCAACAAATACCTGGGGCTGTAGCCTTTTACGTTAACGCTAATAGACAATTCTTTGTGAATTATCGCTCGCTTTAACGGTGAAGGAAAACATCGTGAGGAAGCCTGCATACCTTAGAAGTTCTCTATAAGAATTGCGAAGGTTTGTGAAGTCTGCCAACCCGCATTAGGCCAGCGTGGTGGACTAAGGCCTAAACCCTCTGTTATAAAGGAGGACCGTGCTCAGCAGTGGGCAGTATTATAATACAGGGCTGGTATGGTGGTGGTGGTAATAGAAAATAGAAAATGTATGGGAATGCCGTATCGATAAGTCTATAGCTAGGATATGTCATTCTCATACATAAAGTTAGCGTTAACGATTGTAGAAAGGCATCTTGTCTATGGTTCCTGATCGCCACTTCACTTATCATAAGGTACAGTGGAGTCAATAAGTAGTGCTCGTAAAAAACTCTTCGTAATCGTTAGGATATACAACTGTGAGTATATGCTATATTTAATCGAGGTTTACGCATACGCACGCATACTCACGCCTTTAATAGGTAGGCAGAGGCGGTAGGCAGAGGCGCAACTAATGCACTCACTTTTCTCATGATGTGAAAGGGGGCGAGTCTATAGCCATATCGGGCAAAAATTCCAAACTCTAGGCTGATACTGATTATACAGGGTCATTTTTACATTGCGTTACTAAATGAAACCACATATTCGTCTTTGCCTCTGCTAACATCGTGCCAAAAATCATCCATGAATAACGAATATTTTCTCCAAAAATCCCGGTTGTAGTTTTCCAATCTTTTGACCATTTTGTAGTTTATTGCGAATATGGTGTGTGCGTTAGTGTATTTCTGACTGAAAGTGTGATGTTGCTACTGCGACGAACTTTCTTAGAGCAGTAGAAGTGGCAGTAGGGCGTGTAAACTTAAGGTAACTTTTTACTGATATTTATTTTGTTCGTAATTTTTTATTTGACACAATTTTTTATTTTACACTTTTTTATTTGACATCTATGGTTAAAATAACCGTTATTTTCAACGAGATATGTGGATTTATTTATTAATGCATTGCATTGACATTTCAAAATGACCCCGTATATATATATAAATATAATATAATAAACTTCATCTCTATTTACAGTTTCTTACAAAATAAACTGTCTTAAAATTGCCAATAAATCTTACACACACACACTCAAGCTTTTATGCTAGAAACTAGATTTTCGAGACTACTTTGTATTAGAGCAGCTAAATGCAAAAAGGTCGTTGACAAAATTGAGTGGCACTTTTACAACTCAGGTATCTAATGTGGGTTGCGGTAAAAAATTTTGTAACTAAAATTTTTCGTGATGCAGTAAACTATTGCTACGTAACATCTAGAATCGAATAGAAAGTATTGGAGCCTCTGTCCAGTACTAGGGTATGTTTTTTTATCATATAGGCAATTCGGTTCCGGTTTTTTTTCAGGAATATAATGATATTAATTAATAAAGATTTCAGCATAAACTATAATCAAAAAAGAAAAGAAATGCATTTTAATTGTTTGGCAAGACATGTTTAACTATATTACATTAATTTTATCAAAATTAATCTTTTATAGTCCTATTCTTGATCGATTTAATACATCTAACTTATGACTACCATCAGTGGTTAAAAATTAGGTGATTACCTTCTATCCGCAGTTTCAGATTAATAACAATATAATCGATTCCATAAATGGGGATCATTTTCGACTGTTCTTTAGAAATAAATTTGAAGAATTTAATTTAACTCCGGGTTGCGAGCGCGTCAGCGTTCACCCTAAAGACCGGTGTGGCGAGAAAAGTCGACTCTCGTCAGGCTACTGGCAGGTAGGGTCAATAATATAACATAAAAAAAAATACATCTTTTTTTTTTTTTTTTTTTTTTTTTTATTGCTTTGAATGACGAGACGAGCATGCCGTTCGCCTGATGGTAAGCGATACGACCACCCATAAACAGTAGCAACACCATCCAGCACCTTGAGTTACAAAGTACTGTGTGGCATTCCACTGCGCTCGTCATCCTGAGACATAAGATGTTAAGTCTCATTATGTCCAGTAGTTATACTGGCTACAATATCCTTCAAACCGAAACACAACAGTGCATGCACACTGTTGCTTGGCGGTAGAAATAGACATTGCGGTGGTACCCACCCAGACGGCCTCTTACATCATGAGAGACCTACCACCAGTCATCTACACATTCTTGTTTCATTAAAGATATTCATCGTTAGTTTATTTCCTATGAGCCACTATCCCACCCAGTTGGTTTCCTCACGAATGTCATACAAATTCTAAAGCGACTGATATTTTTCATCTATTTATTTAAACCATTAATTATAGTATATTTTTTTTACTGGCATTTTGACATCCGAGTCTAAAAATTCTTTCACTAATCATTAGACCATCTCCGAGTGCAAGTAACGTTTTATACCGAAAACGGCTTATTTAAAATGCTACTTAAATATATTGAGAAGTACTTACAAATATAACAGAAAGTCCGATGCAGACAGCGTAGCCCCACCCTCCCTCTGGAGGCACCAGCTCATATTTCTCATCACTACACTCTTGTATTTTAACACTCATTTTCAAACAAACAAACCCTGTTGTGGAGCAACGTCTTTATATATCGCCTCTGTTGGGGTCCATAAATCCTTTGTTATCTCTATGCACGGATGCTGTTTGCGCAAAGACTTAAATTATATCACCTTAATTAAGATACGCTTATAATTGCAAACAATATGCTCGGATTTCCCGCAAACAATTGACAAACATGTTTATGTTGCTATCACAGTATTCTTGCGAGAAATGTCGCGTTACTATTAATTTTTATTACATTTTTTCTCGTCTGGTCACGACTGTCAAGTCGGAAGCAGATGACCCATATGACCAATGAAGTCACTCGATATTAAAAATCGAATTTAACACGTACGGCACTACGCGCGGTCTCATGTACCAAAACATCGACACCTATGAACCGATATTAATGCTGTGTTGGTTTTTGCCTCGTTTTTTATTACAACACGCGTGTCTCGGATACATGTAAATTAACTCATAATAATTTTATACGATAACCCGCTCACTTTGCGTTCGGCGCTTATGTAAAAATTATGCAACTAATGCGTTTATTCGGAACTACTTAGTTTTTTTTAAAGATATTTACAATTTTTAGTTCAAACTGGGAGGGAGTGTTTCAAGCTATAGGTAATTTCCTATAACTTCATTTGATTAGCTTTGCACTTCATCAGTCATATTTTATTTATACTTGTATATTTTTTATTTGATTTATTCATTATTGCTTCTTCATCAAATGAAAACTAAAACAAAATTGCTAACATTTAACATAGCAAATAACATTGATATCCGAGTTGTCCGAATAAATTTAAAGTCTGCATTTCTGAAGTTGCAGTCACACTTTTCTCGGTATAATCGACCCAACGTACTTTTACACGGTTAATTAGTTCAATAAACATTATTAACCACTACAGTGCGTGCTAGCGTTATAGTTCGTGTCTTGTATTTATGCGCATGAGGTCGAAAATCAATTGCTGCAAGTAGAAATGATGAAATGTTTCCAATAAAATTATTATAATTTTATTTTTCAGTTTGTAGCCTGTCGCGTCCTCTAGCGCATCATTATATGGGTTTTGAGCAAGTTGGACAACAATTGAGTAGATTTTTATAATGATTCAGTCGGGGTTGGATTTGGATGTTAAGAAGGTAGTAAAATATAAGACAAATCATCTGTTTGTAAAAGTGTGTTACGCCAAATCCACAGGATAGTGGTTGAGGGCAACTAAATAAGTAAATGTCATTTGAAGTTATAGTAGCGTCAGCACACAAATGTCTAAATATCTCCAACATTTACTTTTTCTAAATTATTGTATACTAGCTTTTGCCCGCGGCTCTGCCGGCGTGAATGAGTTTTCCAGGGATTAAAGTCCCGCTTTATATTTTACCGGGACAAAAAGTTAATCCAGTACATAATCTACCCATGTACCAAATTTAATCCGAAAATCCGTTTAGTAGTTTTTGCGTGAAAGTGTAACAAACATCCATACATCCATACTTACAAACTTTCGCGTTTATAATATTATTATTATTATAGTAGGATTGTTAGTGAGCGCGATGGTGATAGGTTAGTGAAAATTGAAATAACAACGAAAGAAAACAATAATATAGTGATATTTTGTTATTAATTAAAGTATAAATAAATCGCTCGCTCCCTATCATTAATGACGGAAGACATACGGCGAAAAATGGGTGCACTAGTTGCGCCTGCCTACAATGCGTGCGTGTGTTTGCATAAACAAATAAAATTTTCAAAATATAGTATACTTTGTATTTATAAATTAATGTATTTATATACTTTATTTTAACAATATCACTGAGCTAATTTCTAGCGGTTTCAAGAACCAAGTGATGGAGAAAATGTCAACGGGAAATGGAAAATCTAAGCAAATAAACATGATGTATGTAATCTCTATTACGAGATAATATTATCTGTTATTCCAATTTTATCTGTATAAAATAAAAATCTTACATTTTATATGTCATTTGTATGCCAATGGTGTTAGAGATACATAATTCACATTATTTTTAGGGTTCCGGATCTCAAAAGGAAAAAAGGAACCCTTATAGGATCAATTTGTTGTCTGTCTGTCAAGACTCTATTTTTCAGTAACGCGTAAAGATCATCATCATCATCATCATCAGCCTATATTTTAGTCCACTGCTGGACATAGGCCTCCTCCAATACGCGCCATTTTACACGGTCTTCGGCCTGTCGCGTAAAGATACCAAATTTAAATTTAAAACAAATACGCGGGTCTACGGTCTCTTTCAGCTATGAAAAAATTAAACTTGTAACTTGTGTTGTCAACGCGATCAAAGATATGATAGTTTATGTCGCATATTTTGCGTTTTCGCTAGGGAATCAAAACCTATAAGGTACTTCCCATTGACCTAGAATCATCAAATTTGACAAGAAGCAAGGTCTTACCGCATATATAAAAGATAAAATCTGAAAACCCTAAATATGTAATTTAATAACAAAGAAAAACAAAATTACAAACTTTTTTTAAATTGTATTAATTTGTTAATTAATTTTGGCGACCTATTGAACTTATATACTTAGATACCTTACCTACAAGTTTGTCGGAACCCTCGGTACGCGAGTCCAACTCGCACTCGTCCGGTTTTTTAATCATAATATACAGGTAAAATAGCGATTCGAATTTATGATAATTTTTATATCTTATCATTTTTATGGTTTATATGATATTCTTAAATACATAATTATTCAATTTGTATCTCTCAAGCATCAGCACGAGTTTGCTGACGCTACCGAGCGGTGTCAGTTCCGAAAGGTCGCTTCGCATTCATCGTGCGCCGATTATACCTTTGCTGACGGAGTATCTATTATTTTATATATTTTTATTATTTGTAACACATACTGACGTGTTACAAATAAAAAAATATAGACTTCTATTGTGCCAGTTACAAACCCATTTTTTTATTTTTTTTTTGTAGCATTGAATGACTCCGCCCTGTGGATTGGGGGCGTTTGGAGAATTCCACCACGGTATCCCCTGCCTGTCGTAAAAGGCGACTAATGGGGGCCACCGGGGGTCGCAGGCGGGCGGCAGGGGGCTGTCCGTCTTTAATATTTGTGTTTTATTAGCACATTGTAGCGATCCCCGTGATGGACGGCAGCGTGGCTGGTAGGCCTCACGCTGCCGTTGACGCCGAGGGTGTCCTTCGGTGCCCGGGGGCTCCTGAGCCCCCCCCACAACAGGAGACGGGCCGCACCAGGCGGCACCGCGCAGGGGCGGTTGCGGACGACAACTTAGACATTAGTCAGAGGAAGCCCGCAGCCGTCCCCAATGCGCCGAAGATGGCCACCGCGGAGTTTTGGTTGGTATGCCGTGCGTTGTACATAGGTTAGGGACTCAGCCCGGCGGTCGCCCGATGGTTACATCTCTCCGGGCGGCTCAACGCCAGGTCGTAAGGCACGGTGAACCCAACATAACCGCTCAGTCTCTTGAAGGCTGGGCGGTAGTAATAAGTCACTTTCTCCGCGAAAAAAAAAAAAAAAAAAAAAAAAAAGCATTGAATGACGAGACGAGCATGCCGTTCGCGTGATGGTAAGCGATACGACCACCCATAAACAGTAGCAACACCATCCAGCACCTTGACTTACAAAGTACTGTGTGGCATTCCACTGCGCTCGTCATCCTGAGACACAAGATGTTAATTCTCATTATGTCCAGTAGTTATACAGGCTACAATGTCCTTCAAACCGAAACACAACAGTGCATGCACACTGTTGCTTGGCGGCTTTCTGTCACATTACATGGAATATTTTGTGACACATATCTTCCACTTAACTCGATGAATGCACAAAACGCTATCTAGTTGTTCATTTGTTACAGTTACCGTATGAGACAAATATTTGTAACGATAAAACATACGTTGAAAATCTTTGTTTGCCCTTGTGTTTTCAACAGAAATGAATGGGTTGATTTTGTGTTAATAATGTTTGTGTTTGTATATCTAGTTGCGATTATGTGGACGTCATTGGCTTAGTGATACCGTAAACCGTGGGGCTTAGGTGCGATTCCCAGGGATTAAAAATATGTCTGAGTACATTTCTTAAAAACCCCATAGTTGAACCAATATTATGCCAGATTTGGTGATAGACTCGTCCGAAGAAAGACATACATATATTTTGACAGCGCCCGATATGCATCTCGAAATGCACCGGTATTTGTATTTTAAAATTACCTAATACACAAAAACACAAGTTACTTCCTAACGCCAGAATGTAGTGTAAGTCAAACCTTATATGAAATTGAAACAAGATGTTCCCAACTTCAAATGATATTCGATTCATTAATGAATTTTATTTGACCTAGTTGGGAAAATCAATTTTATTGTTCATAGAATTCATTCAGTATCCTTGGTTATTTTGTTCTTATTTTTTTTTACAGGTACTGTAACCGCCGCCTTGGTGTAGTAGCATTGTGGCTGTCTATAAATTGTTGCGAGGTCTTGGATTCCAATCCCAGGTAGGATACTTCACTTGAGTATTTGCAAAATGATTTTCTCAGATTGTATCGCTCAGACGCGTTAACGTCAGGTAAGATAAACGTAAAAATGTAACAAAATTACTTTTATAATATTCGTAAAAAGTATGTCGCGCTATAATAATGCCTTATGGTGTCTACACACCAAAGCCGCCGGACTGGCGCGGCGGGTAAACCCGCCGAGTTAATACCGGCGGCGGGTTAGCCCGGCGGTAAGAACACTGCAAGTCGGAAGTCGGAACCACGTTTGCGCGCGACACGCGAGCCGCGGTATCTGCGCCTTGCGACGTTAATTGCAATTAGTGATGGCCGAGTTTACGGAAACAGATTTTGCAGTTGGAATTATAATTCAGTGACATTTGCAGTATTAATATGACCAAGAAAGATAATAGTGATTTAATAATTGTTGTTTGTGGAATTATTATCGCGGAACTCGAAATTTGTCGAAGTTTTTCGAGTCACGGTAAATACAATGCTAATAAAAGTTTAGCAGATTTAGAATCAGACGACTTGATTTTACATAGTCCTTTTTCTTCCTACTAATATTATAAACGCGAAAGTTTGTAAGTATGGATGTATGGATGTCTGGATGTCTGGATGTATGGATGTTTGTTACTCTTTCACACAAAAACTACTGAACGGATTTCGATGAAATTTTGCAACAGGTAGATTATGTCCTGGATTAACATATAGGCTACTTTTTATCCCGGGAAAATATAAAGCGGGACTTTTATCGCGGGAAAACTCGTTTAAAATATTTATCAGCACTTTGAATATTACATAAATATTGTTACCACAGAGCCGGCGCGCTTCGCGGTTTTGGTGGGTAGATACCATTATGCACACGACTTGTTTAAACAATCAGTTGTTTTCGAAATGCGCGTAATCAGCGCACACATACGTTAGTGCAACACAGAACCAGCTATTTCTACACTTGCGAATTTTTACGTACCTATGCTCTACGTTGCCTGTCACTCGGTAAAAATAATTTTAATTTAAGATTATTATCCAATTATAACCATATTAGTATAGATTATGTACATTTACATACTCGTTGTTTTACATATTACATACATCGCCTATTTAAAGTAATCGTATTTTGAATTCTTTTTCTATAGATAATGATATTAATGAATTATTCAAAATTTCATTTTGATAATATCTCGCTGGATGTAACCGGATTATTTAATTATCTACAGCCATTCCCACACATTCGCAGCTAAAGCGCTGGCAGGGTCGCCATGCGGAGTGCGGGGCAGGAGGGAGATAGAAATGATCACGTCATGTGTTGTGTCTGAGATGGTTTATAAATCTTTGGAGTCGGTGCCGGTCATAAATAATAAATCGAACAAGTGTAAACCAACGCGTCATACAAGAGCCGTCTACGCAAATATATGTATATATAAAAATATCTGCATAACACTACACAAATTAAATTGTAATGTGAACTAGATACTTAACAAAAGAATGAAATAAAAAATACTAGTTGAGGGCCAAAATAGTACAAAAAATCAGGCACCGACTGCAAAGATTTATTCATTGTACAGTCAGCAGCATAAATATCTGTACAAAATCAAAATTTTTAATCGCCTATATACACGTTAAGTTAAACTGAAACATTTTTTTCTTCGTTTGAAGTAAAGTAAACCTCTTTTATTTTATTTTTGTGGAAAGAAAAAAAAGATTACTAAGAACACAAAAGTGTGTAGGCAATTTGAAGTTTTGAATTTGTTCATCTACATATGCTGCTGACTGTACATAAATATAATCACACGAATGATAGTGTATATAATACTGGTATTATTTAAATTTCCTTATAACCCATAAGCAAAGTAAGTAAAAGTTATTTTTTCAGTATAGTGGTTTTTGAAGTCAGTGCTATTTTTTTTATCTCTGTGATTAAATTTATTTTTTACTACTTCGGTGGCGTAGTTTTACTGCGTTTTTTTTTATTGTATTGAATGACGAAACGAGCATGCCGTTCGCCTGATGGTAAGCGATACGACCACCCATAAACAGTAGCAACACCATACAGCACCTTGAGTTACAAAGTACTGTGTGGCATTCCACTGCGCTTGTCATCCTGAGACATAAGATGTTTAGTCTCACTATGTCCAGTAGTTATACTGGCTACAATGTCCTTCAAACCGAAACACAACAGTGCATGCACACTGATGCTTGGCGGTAGAAATAGACATTGCGGTGGTACCCACCCAGACGGCCTCTTACATAAAGAGAGACCTACCACCAGTAAGTTGTATTAATTTGTTAAAAGTACTAAATAGGTATAGTAATTGTACTTTATATTAACTTATTAACTTAACTAACTTAACTTATTCTATCAAATCTGTCGAAAAGCGCCTACTCATTTTATGATAGCAATATGACAAATCTACGTTTCCGCTATTTATGACATTTTTGTAAATAAATGATTTTATATACCTTTTTATCCCTTACCATCTATTGGAAGTCCCTGTTATTCGTATAACGGGTCACCATGCATATGTATTATCTTTTATTCAATAATAACTAGCTCAAATTTATGCATTGCTAATAGACTTTCGTAAGGGCACTTTTAAGTCGTCGAATGAAATTACTCGTATGATTCAGTTTGTTCCATAAAATGATGAACCCTATACCAAGATAATATATTGAAATGGGACCACTTCGAGACCATTATTTACTTAATAAAGAAGGACTCAAGGAAATACGCTCCCAATTTTCAGAGAAATCAGTGTACATACATAAAAAAGAATACAAACACACGAATTGATAACCTCCTCCTTTTGGAAGTCGGTTAAAAATGTAAACTAAATCGAATAACAAAACATAATACAAACAAGCGTGTGCTTTGTCCATATAAATCCAGTGTATTGTTTGCAACATGAAACAAAATTGTGGAGGTAAATGAAATACAAAATCTTTTTCATTGCGTTTTCCGCCTTTGTTGTAATTGAATTTTTGTAATCGTTCCCATTTGATCATTCTTTTGTAAGCGGAATTTGATAATATAAATTACATTGCTAGCCTCTGGATGGAAATAAGGGCTATAACATATTAATACTTGATTAAAATATACTGTACTGAAAAAAGACGAACGGAAAAAAAAGAAATCGCCCTGTCGTAGTAATTTTAATAAATAAAAAGTAAAAAAAATATATTTAAATAACATGCTTTTATTTGAATGCTCTAAAAAGAAAAAAATTTTATTGAAACAAACTTTGTTTAATACTAACACAAAAAATAGCTAGTCCATCATCTTGAGCCGTCCGCCATATTGGATTCAGAATGACGTCACTTAGCTAACAATGCATTGTCACCCAAACTGAACGTGTATGCAAAATTTCAACACACTCGGTTGAGGGTAACTGCTTCAAAATTGACTTGCAAGATTCCACCCGAACAAACATAATTACATACATTGCAAGTTAAATAAAAGCTTGTAAAAAGCAGTTAACTTTCTGAAGGTTAGAACCTCTGGAACTATTGAACAATTTTTTTAAAATACTATTTGCAAAAAATATTTTGAGGAGAATACGCTGACGCAGAACTATGGCCCAATACTAGTGTTACGATAAAAACAAAAGATACAGCGTTTTACCCGACTACGTGAAGTAAGGAAGCGTAATTATGAAATATATTTTTTCATTGTCCCTATTCTGGATCCTACGCGACAATTATGTATATTTAACTATTTCTATGCTAATAGACATTTATTGAAATATATTATTGTATCTAAAATTAAAAATATAAAGGCCTTAATGCGTATAAAAATATTAAATTATGCTAAAATTTTAAGATAAATCAGGCCGATTTTCGATGAACGTGTTTTTCATTTAGTCCGATCCAGCCCAAGATAGAGCTGCGCGTTGCCATTTTGAATTTTTAATCCTACATATACTTAATTATAAGGAATAGCTTGATTAATCGCGAACTCCAAATTGCCTCTATACTTTTGTGTTTTTCGTTATTTTATTCTTTATAATGGGCCATTTTCACATTGCTTTACTAAAATAAATGAAACCACATAATTGATTACTTGCAAATAATACTTTGCAACTCTAACCATAGTGTAAAATAAAAAGCGTGTAATTTTCGAACAAAATAAATTACAACAAAGAATTATTTAAATTTTACACGCCCTAATGTCACTACTACTCGAGAATTCGTCTAAGCGGCAACATTACACATCCATTCATAATTCACTCATGCACATCGCACACACCATATTCATACTAAACTACGAAGTGATAAGAATTAGAAATTAAAACCGAGATTTGTGGTGAGAACATTAGTTTTTCATGGTAAATTTTTGCAGGATGTTAGCAGTGGTAAAGACGAGTACGTGGTTTCATTTAGTAACCCAATGTAAAAATAACCCTGTATAATTTAAGGTAGAGGAGGCCCGTGCTCACCAGTGGGCAGTATATAATACAGGGCTGGTATGGTATGGTAATTTAAGGTAGAGAAAAAGTGCCATTAACTTGTATCTACCTATTTTTTTTTATTTGTTCGCGGCATAATGACCCTGACGACATGATGACACCGCACCTGATGGTAACCGGAGAGAGGTCCAGATAGAGCATCGACTGACGAGCGATGATTATGCTTCGTCAGTTCACACAATTATGCCGGCCTGTGTGAACCGGATATATATCCGGTTCCTCTGATCAGCCTGTATATACAGGCTGATCCCGGAACGCGGTTCACTTACGTGGGCCAGTATGGCGGGTTTTAACACCGTAGCCAGTGTAACTACTGGACATAATGAGACTTAATATCTTATGTGTCAGGATGACGAGCGCAGTGGAATGCCACACAGTACTTTGTAACTCAAGGTGCTGGATGGTGTTGCTACTGTTTATGGGTGGTCGTATCGCTTACCATCAGGCGAACGGCATGCTCGTCTCGTCATTCAATGAAATAAAAAAAAAAACAATAGTTCTTACGTTTGCGCAGCCTCATGTTTTGAGCGCGATTTAAATAATAAAACCAGTAAAAACAAAACTGATTGGTACTTAATGCAATAAAAATACTATTTCAATAAACTAGGTGGTCGCTATCCGGGAGGATACAAACATTATACTTGTAACAAAGACGTATGATTTTTGTTACTGTTTTTAATTTTTCGAATTCAAATGTTATCAATAAAATCTAATAATGGCCTTATAGCTCATTAGCTGTGAGCTAAATATATTTATGGATGATATGTGCTGAGGTGATTAAAAATAATTATTATTATGCAATTATTACTAATGTGTTTTTATATTAACAAAGTAACTCAATATTTTACTAGCCTGCGGTTGAATTTGATTTTTAGAACATTATCAAGATAATGTATAATTTTTGTTAAAAATACGAATGATATCCTGTTACCGGAAAAAAGGTGGAATGCCCGGCAACCAAAACTACTGAATTTTGAACATATACATATACACTCACGCCCTTTTTCCCCGAAGAGGTAGGCAGAGGCGCAACTGGTGCACCCACTTTTTCGTCGGTATAATCCATCCCATGTTGTGATAGCGGGAAAGCCTATCGCCATATCGGGCACAAATTCCAGACTCCAGGCTGATACTGAATAGAAAAACCAATATCACTTTGCCCGACCCGGGGATCGAACCCGAGACCTTAGCATTGAAGTCGTACCGTAATACAACTACGCCACCGAAGCAGTCAATGAATATTACTGCTTAGTCATTTATATTTCTATTTTGTGATATGCATACATATTACAGCCTATTTTATAAACTGTTTTATGTGTTAAAGTACCTACTTATATATTTTTAAAATCTAAATACAATAAATATCTACGAAAGATTGAGCATATATTATAATTAGTATAGCAATAATATTCTTAACCATGCATTGAACTTGAGTAAGAAAGCGTGATGGGAGTTACATAAATCAACCACAATCAAAATATACTACACAAAATCTTCAAATCCCGATATCAAGACGTCCAATTTTATCTCCACTCTATTTCTCGATAGGAATCGTAGTTCGTCTCATTATTCATCTGAATTGCACGATACCTACTGCATAGATTTCTATAATTTTCTACTTCGTTTATCTACGAATCGGTTCTCGACTACCGAGAATTCCGGAGACTCGTCAATTGCAATTTCCTTAAATTTCTCAGAAGAAAGAAACCGGAAATTTTTGTAGAATCGAATGTGTATTATTTTATTATATTCATTTCTTTGAAACCTATTTTGTTTGACATATCCATATGATATAATTCATGCATGATGCGCTGAGCTGATAACCGTCCCATGACGTGATACAGGATATAGCTATAGTGGGCCTTCGACTTAATGGTTTTCGAACAAAAAAAAAATTGCTTGAGCGGAGAATAATAACCAACTAGATTTTTCCGATCACTCTGTGAAACAAAATATCTTCTATGATATGAATCTATGATAATGTTATTATTATATTAATATGATAACGTTTAAATTCCAGTAAAATTAATATCATAAACTAGTCTTGTTAACCCGTTTCTGTTACGCATTACAAAGTTATTGCACAATCTGTTTTAACGTTACGACCTGCTCAAGTTACAAGGCTTGTGAAATATTTTTTTTGATATCATCTCGTCTGATTGGTTATACATGTTTGTGACCAGTTCAAATATTTGTGGTTGGACAGCCCTTGGAGATTTTCCATGCAATTAATTATAAATATTTTGCTTCATAATATTTTCTTCCTGGTATATTTATAGTTGAATGAGCAACCGCGCTAGTGATATCTAAAACATTTAAAATATAAAAAAATACTGGTGGCGCGTAGGTCTCTCGTATGCGAGGGGCCGTCTGGATAGGTACCACCGCGATATCTATTACTATCGCCAAGCAACAGTGTGCATGCATTATTGTATTCCGAAGGTGTAGGTAGCGTAATGACTGGACATTACGAGACAAAATTATATGAAAAAGTAAGCGAGGGTATTCAGAATCAATGTGTAAGCATACACATTATCATAGAAATAGAAACACAGATCACTGTGTTATTATTTCAGTTTATTATTAACTCTTTACTCAAGAAATATTTTTCATTCCTAATGCTGTTGAAGTCGGTTTTATTTTTTATCTCGACAAACTTATGCATAGTAGTCTCTAAAGCTAGAAATATCTTAGATACTTTGATTAATTATATACCTAGATAGACACTGAACGTTTCAAACGAAAAAAAAATAGAGGCCAACTGTTGCCCGCTAAATGGGTTCGAGTGAATTATTTTTTGTTGTTTTTCATGGATATAATTATCTCCCCGTTTTAATAGAAACCAGTTTAGTATTATTTATATTTATTTATTTAAGCATCATATACAAATGTATAAAGGCGGACTTAATGCCGTAGGCATTCTCTCCCAGTCAACCTTAGGGTGGTGCAGAGATTAACAAAGTAGGTGGATCAGAGGTAGTTATTTCGAAATAATATATACTTATAAATACACATACATAAATATTGATTCATACTATGATAAGTATAATGCAAAATTAATAAATATATATACCATACATATACACTATATAAACGTATCTACAATAAATATATACGTAGTTACAAATTCATAGATAAAATCCAAGATTTCAAATTTCATTTTCATCAAACTATACGTCTATCATTATGGCACTTATCTAGATTTTAATCAACGTAGACGAATTTCAGTAAGTATTTAAATGTATCAGCATAAATGATTAAGTCTATAACAGATTATGTTTAATTGATGAATTAGGGTATCGCATCTCATAATCCAAAAACGGGGCAACCTTCTGGTGCCTCGGGGCTAAATGCAGACCTTGCGCGATATTTATCTGAGGAACTCTTTTTTAATACCCTTCTACCAACACTTCTTACCTACGAAATTGTTGAAATTGGGCATCATTTTTTTTTCTTCTCCCTGGGGCCTCGTGCTAGCACTGGCCTGGGGTACAAAGAAAAAAAATCTTGGAAACATCTGCCGCCCGGAGCCTCACGTTGGCCTAGGCTGCCTCTGCCATCACGTAATAAACCTGCTGCTGCATTAGAAACAATATGTAAAATATTGTTTATCTCACGGAACCCTTTTAGGGCGCGGGTGCTACTCCCCCTTTGTGTTTTTTATGCTTATTTAGTCATAGATCATGATGCCCACACTAGTTATCATCAAAAATAGTAGCAACAATTAGACAGATAGCGTTAAGAGAAACTACTTTAAATTTAAAATCAAACTATCATATACAGATAGTGAAATAATATTGTTTTTTCTCTGAATGTTTATTTAACATTGTATTGAAGAAAAATATGAATCTCATATCCGTAGCGTTTACTAGAAAATCGGGTTTTCATGAACTCCGAAAACAATTCCATATTTGGTTTTTTAATGTTTGTAGTCTCGTCATTCAAAAGAGTATTTTTAAATGTGAAAAATAGTTTTAACATCGTTTTAACACCTTTGATATTATACTCATATCATTTACGTACGCAAAATTAGACGTGTCATGTTTCAATGTACCCCTCTGTCCATCCAAGATACAGATCAGCTTGACTGACTTTTGACACTCTCTTCTTGTGTAGTGTTCCTCAGTAATGAGGGTCGCGATCCCTTTTCTGTATCATTTTCTCTCCAACGAGCTTTCTCCAATCGTTTCTGTCACATGCGGTGCGGAGAGCGCTGTGAACTGTAGAGTCAAGAGCGGTGCGGATCTGGTCAGACCAACGTATTGGTCGTTTTGACACTAAAGTATGACTTATCACATTCCGCGTACCTACGTGCCAACCACCTTCTTTCACCGACGCAGCGGCGGCAATTAAATTCCAAATATGCGTTAACGCTTAATTATATTATTATTACTTACATTTATGCTTAAGCATTTTGTAAACTGTGGAGACATACTAATAATATGACTTACTATAGGAATTGCCTACGATACGTCATAATTGTCCACCCATTAACGTAATTATGACAGTCAATAAACACTTCATTAGACGGTTCGACGCCGCGTATCTGAGTGCTTCATTGTACAAAAAATAACTATTACTTAATACTTTCTATGCGGAAGTACTGATAAGCTACCGAGATGGGCGGTACGCGGAGTTCGAGTGAATTAATTTTTGTTGTTTTTCATGGATATAATTATCTCCCCGTTTTAATAGAAACCATGTAATAACTGATATCATTATGCGCGCACACAAGGATACGCAGAATGATGCAGCGATCACGCATATTAGCTTAAGAAAAGTTGGCCTGTTTGTTTTAGTTTCATTGCAGCGCGTTACTCTATCTAGGTATATAATTAATCAAAGGAATAATAAAACAAATAGAATTAACATAAGAAATCATTATGGAGATTTTTTATAATCTTGACCTACTATTTATAATTTATTAACGTCTGTGCTTTAAGATGAACAGCAATTAATGGACTTCCGGTTACCTATTTAGTATTTACTTACGTATGTAATTGATAGACACACCCAGATTATAAGACAATGATCATAGAAAAACTGTAATGGCGTGTTGACTTCGGAAGTCGTACATTATTTGTTAAAGTAATATACAATTATCCTATTTTTAACTGACTTCCAAAAAAGGAGGAGGTTCCTAGTTCGTGTGTGTGTTTTTTATTTATGTATTTACATTGATTTCTCTGAGACTTCTGAGCCTATCTCCGTAATTCGTTTTTAACCCCAAACAAAAAAGGGGGTGTTATAAGCTTAGGGTGTGTATCTGTATGTCTGTCTGTGGCATCGTAGCTCTCAACCGAATGGACCAATCTTGACGCGGTTTTTTTATTTAGTAAAGCAGGGTCTCGAAATGGTCCCACTTCTAAATATCTTCGTTTTAGGTTTATTATTTTATTTAATAGACTTAACATACTGAAATCACACGAGTAATTTTACTTGACGGCTTAGAAGTGCCCTTACGGAAGTCCATTAGCATCGAAAAAATTGTAGCTATTTTCGATTGAATAAAAGATAACACATAATATGCATGGTGACCTTATATACGAATAACAGGGACTTCCACTAGATGGTAAGGGATAAATTGGTATATAAAACAATTTATTTAATAAAAAAGTCATACCTACATTGTGAAAACGCAGTTATGTCATATTGGTATCATAAAATGATCAGGCGCATCGACAGATTAGATCGAATGTGGTTAGGATGTAACTAAAAATTTTAAATAGACCTGAAAATATTACAATAATGGGCCTTTAAACTTGATAACGAATGTTGTAGAATGATGAGGACGATGATTTTAATAAGTACGTAAATTAATATAATACTCATATGACTACGTAGTACCTACTATTCTCTATTCTGTGATATGGCGCACAACATCCATACAAGCTTACAATTCTACTAAAATAAAAAAAAAATTATTCATCACTGTTACTAGAGCATTCAGAGGTTGATGATGAAAGAATCCATCACAAGCTCGAGGAATCTATACCCAAACCAAAATCTAATTGAACCACATAATGACAATCTAGAGGTGATCGCAGGATTAACACCTCCACCGACTCCAAAGGTTTACATATGTTGCAGTTAGAACCCGTTCTCAGTTACAACGCGTTTTCTCTAGTTAAAACTAGATTTTACTAAATGCCTTTATTCCCTAGGTGTAACTAGAATTTACTCTTTTATATATTTAAATTTTAGATAAAACTAATTCGGACTTTGAACCTTAGTTAGTAACTACTAATACTAGTTGTATTAGCAAAACTTGTTGGTAACCTAACCTAACATAACCTATCATATTACATAAAATCCCTTGTCCTGGATAGGGGGAGGGGGGGTGCAGAAAAACAAACCTAACTTAACGTACTTGCGCACCCGTGGGCGGGGGGACATTGGTCGCGGGCCGAGGCACACAGTCAGTGTGTATACCTCTAGGTTGTAAATCACATTGAGGCCTAAAAGGGCCCGCGAACATTTCCTAGCACCCTCTCTTTCCGCCCATCCCGGGACCTTCCTCCCTTCCCCCCACCTTCCCTTCCATATTCCACCTCAACTCCCCTCCCAGGCCCCTGCAGTCGTTAAGCCGGGGGACTCCAGTATCCCATTCGGAGGTTTCCCCCGGTGTTGACTGTAGGACCGCCTAACCCAAAAAAAAAAACCTAACGTACTTATTAGAATAATAACAAAACAGGAATGAGCGCGCGGGTGGCTAGCGCTCGTATACGAGTCGACTCCCCACTCGTCGAATCAGATGACGTCTCAGTTTTAACTGAATCTTTTCGACAAAACGTGTTTTGTCTAGTTAGAACTAGTTTTCACTGATAGTCATTTCAAAGCTTAATTTTATTTAGGCTTTTGTCAACAGAAATCGTACCCTTATCGTTGAGAAGAATCGGAATGATTAATTAATTACACCTAGGAGACTGTCAACTAGTAATCAGACGTTTCAGTGATCGGAAACAGGACTACAAAGCTGTAGAAGGGTTACACATTCCCGCAAATTTAATAAAACGATTAACTAAAATATAATCAGCGGACAAGTTCCATAGTAATGTTACTCTCACCCTGAATATAATTAGTGAATTAATATAATACTGGTATGGTCTGAAGAGATTGAATTCCTTTAATTTGATCAATGGTTCTAGACACTACTGTTGGTAGGTCTCTCATATATAAGAGTCCGTCTGGGTGGGTACCACCACTATGTCTATTTCTACCGTCAAGCAGCAGTGTGCATGCACTGTTGTATTTCGGTTTGATGGACATTGTAGCCAGTGGACGTAATGAGACTAAACATCTTCAGTCTTACTTATAAACTCGGCTTATTTTTTAATCAATTGCTTTGCCACCGATTAGAAAATATGTTTCTTATAAACTTGTTTTAGCGTATAAGAGGTGCTTAAGCATTGCTTAATTAAATAGCTGCCAAAATTAAACATCGCCGTGGCCTAGTCTAGACCTACTTAAAAGGCAAGATGGCGGGTTTTGACTTACAGCTAATCAAGTAAATTTATGTATCAAAAGTTCAGCATTGATTAAGAGCAGACTAGTTAAGACGTAACTAAGCTCAGAACAATTACTGCTTTAGTTATTGTTCTGAGTAACTTAGTATAGCTTTGCGATTGTTTTAAAAGTAAGACTATTCATGTCTCAGGATGACGAGCGCAGTGTAATGCCACACAGTACTTTGTAACTCAAGGTGCTGGATGGTGTTGCTACTGTTTATGGGTGGTCGTATCGCTTACCATCAGGCGAACGGCATGCTCATCTCGTCATTCAATCCAATAATAAAAGAAAAATAAACGCCCAATCTCAATTTGTGTAACTGGTCGAATATGATCTAAGAATGTCGTTAACCTTTTCACTCACTCAATCTATCGGTAAATATGTTTGTTAAAAAAAACTACTTTATTATAGTTTCTGACATTACAGGCAGTCTATAATTTTCTGTGTTATGTTATGAATATGTTAATTGATTCACAACTGCAAGCAAAAAGCATTTAATCAGCTTTGCTGTTTGCATATTATTATATTAAGTCATCAATTAGATATAGAAAAGTGTTATACATCAAACTCACTAAACTATAAGCAGTTAAAAATCCCGCAAAATTCATAACTTAATCCGAGATTCAATCCGGCAATTCAATCAAATAACAAAACATATTTGAACTACTGGAATCCTCCTGAAATCCACGGCGGCCAACCTCAACGGAGATCAGCCAGGTACGCAGGAGATATTATAGTGCACAATACATAGTGCACTCGCTATTCCTTCACTCTCATAGTCCGGTGAGACGGCAATCCGACATGACCGGAGAGAGATCGGGCGCAGGACCAACGGCTTTACGTGCTCTCCGAGGCACGGGGGTATCACACCGCCAACTTCCTGACTCCGAGCTGCGACTGAGTAATTTTTAAGATGAAAAAACCCAGTCACAATGTTTTTGGCTCGACCCGGGATTTGAACCCAGAACTGAACTACTATTAAAATAAAAACAAAAACATAAATTCATTTTTTATTCGCCTTAAGAGTTTTGAGAGCGATTTCTCGCTGCTCCCTTTTATGTTTGTTCTTTTTGTAGAGCAGCTCTATGGACCAAAACAACACGATAATAGCGAAGCATGACGTGAATATGTAGTTCGCTACGGCATAGCTGTTGGTCAAGTCTCGGATGGCGCCTGGAACAAAAATTGAAAAAGTGTATTTTTTTTTTATTTAGCTGTGCGTTTAATTACTACTGGCAATACAATTACAAACGCTTTTTTATTAATAAACGAACGATTAAAGACCATACGATACACATACGCTACGATACGATTAAAGGGAGAACTAAGAGATTGACTACCATTTACATGTATAATATTTTTGTTTGCGATGTAGAAATGTATTAAGAAAGTTTTTAATAACTAGGTATTTTTGTAAAGAAAGATACCATAATGGCTCTCTGGAAATTAAAATATGAATTGTTATTTGCTACATTTTTTGACATGGTTTATATTGAATTCCAGGGTACATACTCCGTAAACCCTTGTATTCACATTCTCGCTTTATACTACCTCTATCCTATAATTTTACTAGTATCAACTGAGCTTAAGTCGTAATAATCATAGGATCGTATTAAGTATCGAAATTAAAAAATCATGACCTTTCACAGATACAATATCTACAGTTATAATACATCTTCAAGCAGTAAAAATGTGACAATAAATGCAGTAATAATGTGAGCTATAACCTATAAGTACGATTTGGTCCCCATTATACTTGTGTATTTACGATTCTTATCAAACAAGTTTATTATTTACTCGTGTAGTTTCGGAATTTATTTTTATTTACACAAAATGCAACCACAGTCCAAAAAGTAGTCATTGATAGATACATAAGATAAGGGGACGCACGAACTTGGTTACTTTTAGTTAGTGCTGACGATAACAGTTGCCCGTAACTTAGCCAACGTAAAAAGTTAATAAAAAGTTCTTCAACAATATAAAACAATTGCTGACTGACGCGTCTTCGAAATATTATCAAAATTGTGTCGAAAATGAGGTGAAAATTGTTATAACAAATATTGCAATGATTATGAGTAGGCACCTCATGTTTTAGTACTTGCATCTATTTTCTGTTATTTGACAGTTGCCCCTACCACGTCATTATAATTAATACCCAATATAATAATATAGGTACACTGTTTTGAACTGATACTGTATTTTTTTGTATCCTTACTTTGTATATAGGTACTTATGTTTTTGATGGAGAGAATAAAAAAGGGGAGTGATCTACGGTATTGTGATCGTTAGTGCCAACCAAAAGTTGTAACGTTTGCGCATCCTCTTATGTTTTGTGCGCGATTTAAATTATAAAACCAGTAGAAACAAAACTGATTGGTATTTAATGTAATAAAAATACGATTTTAATAAACAAGAATTTTAATTATTAATAAAACTAGCAAAGGCGAATAAACCCGATAAAAATAATAAGTGCTTGATGCATTCTGTATTCTGTATTAATCCAACCAGCTATTTGTTTCTATTAATTTAGAGAGCGTTTGATCCCCTACACTCTACAATGTTACCAAGCTTTGAAGCGTGTCAATATAATAGATAAACTGAAGCCATATGGACTAAACAAATAGTCATATGTATGTAACCACGGGTGAAATTTTGAAAATATTTTTATATGGTTTATGTAAATTACACAGTACAAAACGTTAAACGTGTCATTACGATCATTTTTTATTTTGTAATTTTAAGTAGGTAGTTGAATTATCAAGATGCCCTTCACAAGTCTAGTTTCTTTTTTAACCTTTTTTTTTTAACCTGACTATTCTGCCAGTAGCCTGACAAGGGTCGGCTTTTCTGGCCACACCGGACTTTAGGGTGAACGCTGCTGCGCTCGCAACCCTGAGTTAAGTGACCATGCTGAGGGTAACCCACTAACGGGTTACGAACCTCGGCTCAGGACGGTCACTGAGGGGAGAATGAGACATTTAACGATTATTGGGGGGAAGGTTTTTGACCTAATCCTATCAGTTCGGGTTGTTAATTTCAATTTCATTTCTATTTGAAATCAATACACTGATGCGCCGCTGGGTACGCATGTTTATGATAAGTTTTTATGAGGATCTCACCCTGCACGCCACATTCCAAGTAATTAATGAATGTGAATTAGTTACCAATTGTGTTACTTCGAGTTTGTATATTTAATTGAAAGAAAGAAAGAAACATTTATTCGCACAATATACTGGGACGCACACAAACAATTAACAAAGAGGTAATACATATTACATAAGGCATGTGGGCAATGTGCATTGCATACATACATACATGGCATTACGCCAATTTTCCTTTTCAGGGTGGCAGAGGTACATCTCGAGTGTTACAACGGGCCCGCATTTCGACAGCTTTGTAAAAAATCTTATGTAAAAGAGAACAGGCCTATTGCCATTTACCGGGCACTATTCCAGACTTATACTGACCAAAAAAATCTAATATCACTTTGCCCGACCCGGGCTTCGAACCCGATACCTCAGCGCGATATTCGTAGGTACGGCACGAATATCGCGCGGTAAAACTACGCCACCGAGGCAGTCAAATACGCAACACGTAGTTGAAAATATTTTAGTGGTACTATTTTTATAGTAGGTAGTATAAGTTTTTTATTATGTAGGTATAATAAAAAAACTGCTCAGAATACTTACCAATAGCAGGTCCCAGTACTATAAAAATAATTCCAGTTAACATCAGTACTATGCCCATAGCTGACGTGAATTTCTCTGGGCTGACAACGTCAGACACCACCATGGGTATCAGCACACAGATGGTAGAGCGAGCAGCTCCGGCCAGACTTAAGCAGATGAAGATGAGGATTCTGCTCTGCGTCCACATCATTGCTGGAAAAAATCAAATTATAGCTTTGTCTAGCATTGTGTATTTCTCAGCGACTATATAACCCCTAGACTCCTAATGTTCAATATTTCTCTTCAAATTAATTCTGTCAACTACCTGAGGTATGAGGAAGCGGGGTACTGCATTACGATTGGTTGGAAACATAGCTTAGGGATGGAACAAGTTAAATTAAAACACGATGTTTTTATCGATATTACTTTTATTTAATAAGGTTTTATAGTAATATAATTATTTATTAAACGTCTTTTTACTCAAAGTTAGTAACATATTATAATCTAAAAATAATTCTGTTAAAGCACAAAAGAAATAAAAATTCTGTCAAGGTACCTATTTAATTAAAATAAATACTGATGGCATTCTTCTTCTTATTTTTTATTTATTCTATGATGTATGCCATTATCAAGTATAATAAAGTTAATCTAATATATAAAAATCTCGTGTCACGGTGTTTGTCGCACGCCTCCGACTCGATCGATATTTATGATGTTTTTTATATAAATTTTGTAGGTATGGGAATTGGTCGTTGGTCGCTAGGTGATTAGGGTATCCCTATCCAGTGTTTTTTTTTAAATATTTTAATACCTATTTCCCAAATTTTCACCCTCCTACCCTCACCCTCCCATTTTTTTATCGCGATTTTAGTATTTTTATATGAACAATATCCAAATAATGTAACTGTCGTTCATATTTCAAAAGGTACGAAGTTATTTATGTTGTCGAATGACAGATGGCGCTAAGTAAGCCTCATCGATATTAACAAGAATATTTGGGCTGGCTTGTAGGAATAACACAAATAAAGTTATTAAAAACAATCGGTAAAATCAATAAAAAATAATCCTAATAACATTAATTTTATCGATATAACTATCGACAAATCCTTTTGGTGCATCACTTACTTATAATGTTCAACAACAAAACGAAATAGAAAATTTAAAAGTACTTTCGTCGGAAAGAGATGCAAATATAATAAGATGGCGCGGGCCTCAATGCTTGGCCGGTATAAGATGAACTCCGTAAAATTTTAAATAAAATATGATTATGTGTCATTATTGACATACCTGTGAAAAGTAATGCCATTTTTTTGAAAATTTGCATTATGGCTATTTTTACCACACCATCGTATTGTGCATGGGGCCATTGCAATATTTATTCATTCGCCAACACGGAAGTATTTACGGCTCACAGTTCTGGGCGCAACTGACTTGAAGATTTTGAACGGTAAGCTACATTGGATCTTTTTGTCAGATGTGTTGCCCGAAGCGGATCGTCTGTTATTAGGAGTCTAGGGGTTATATAGTCGCTGGTATTTCTACACTTAGCAGTCCGGCTTTATTTTGAATAGTGTCACTTATACGGATAAAATCAGCTTCCTCTACTACTGAGAACTTAGTCCGCCACGCTGGCATAGTGCGGGATGGCAGACTTCAAATGCCTTCGAAATTCTAATGGAAGTCATACACGCTACGGTCTACCGGAGAGGTCTACCTATTCAGATATACCTGCGCAGGTAGACCGGAACACGTGTGGGAATAGACCTGTGTAATTTTTTGAACCTACGCAGGCGACCGGCGCAAAATCGAAAATCATTTTTACAATGCATTGAATGACGAGACGAGCATGCCATTCGCCTGATGGTAAGCGATACGACCACCCAATAAGCAGTAGCAACACCATCCAGCACCTTGAGTTATAAAGTACTGTGTGGCATTCCACTGCACTCGTCATCCTGAGACATAAGATGTTAAGTCTCATTATATCCAGTAGTTACACTGGTTACTGTGTCCTTCAAACCGAAACACAACAGTGCATACACACTGCTGCATGAAAATGCACAATTCTTTCAAGTAACACCATACGGTGTACCTTTGCGTGTTTGCATGTACTCCGGTCGCCTGCGCAGGTCACGTCAGTTGCTTTCTGGCGTCTGTCTTGGTTACGCGTAATTCGCAAGGCCTAGCAATGCCAGCGGGTCATCGTCCACAATTGATGCCATGACGAAAAGAACTGGAAACCGCTCCGGACTCCAGTACACCGGAACGTCCCCATGCACGCTATTGACGTGCGGTTGACCTGCGCATACAAACCTGCACAGGTAACCTCTCCGGTAGACCGTAGCGTGTATGGTAGCCATCAGATTAGTAATGTAGGTTTCCTTCACCATTAAAACGATTGATAATTTATTATAATAAATAAAGATGCACTCGTTTCAAGAATTATAGCTTCTACGCATTGTATTTAAGGTTCATATTAGTAAGGGATGGTAAAACCTCCGCATGCATTTTCGTCAGAATTCGGTCACGTGATCCTGACGCGAGTACCTACGCGAGTATAACATTTTATACCCATCTCAAAAAAGTGCTCAACGCCGCTAAGGAAGTTTTCACTTCAATAACTTCGAAACATCAGAGGTCTGCATTGGGTTTTGAGTCTGCGGACTTTCGTCTCTGCAGTCAGTTTCATCCCCATATAAGCTATTATGCACCATCATGCGTCATCTGGTGAGCTTAAAACTATGAATTTTAGTTTTGTTATACACCGTTTTGAAGCACCTTAAATGTATTTTCTTGCATGATAATAATGAATGAATAATGCTTGCCAAAAAACTATATTTCTTCCCTTATATATATATATACTATGAATATTTTTTTTTTTGGGTAGGCGATCCTGCAGTCAACACCGGGGGAAACCTGCGAATGGGATACTGGAGTGCCCCGGCTTAGCGACTACAGGAGCCTGGGAGGGGAGTGGAGGAGGAATATGAAAGGGAAGGTGGGGGAAGGGAGGAAGGTTCCCAGGATGAGAGGAAAGAGAGGGTGCCAGGAAATGTTCGCGGACCCTTTTAGGCCTCAATGTGATTAACAACCAAGAGGTATACACACTGACTGTGTGCCTCGGCCCGCGACTAATGTCCCCCCGCGCATGGGCGTGCATTGGGTGTGAAGACCCAGCGCACAAGAATTGCCTCGGGGGGCTACTATGTATATTAGGTATGTTGCACATACCAAAGAGTTCTATAACTAACTATACTGTTGAATGTCTTTGGCACATACTATTACGTTTGCAGAATTCAAAGCCTTCCTAGAGACAGCCGCACGATTTGTCACTCGGATTATCATGTCCTGGCAACAACCAAGATTGATGTTGTCTTGGTTAAGGCGTAAGCTTAACTATTTTATTTCCACTATTTTGGGCATTTTTTTTTTATCAGAAGCCTCTAAAAGGGTTTTTAAATGCCAATTTTTTACGTAATATCAGATATAGAAATGTAGCAAAAAGTTCTGATTTTTATGGCCGCAAGGCGCTATTTTATTTAATCAGGCGTTCGTTAGATAATGGAAGCGATAGTCGAATAACATTAAAGCCAGCGTAATTACTGGGCAGATGGGGCAAAAAAGTTCTCGAGTGGAGACCACGTACTGGCAAGCGCAGCGTCGGCCGTCCACCTGCAAGGTGGACATACGACTCGATAAAGGTCGCAGGAACGCGCTGGTTGCAGGCCGCTTTTGACAGGAAATCTTTAGCGGAGGCCTATATTCAGCAGTGGATGTCATGTGGCTGGTGATGATGATGATGATCAATTACTGGCCATTATGAGATGTAACATCTAATGTCTCAGGGTGACGAGCGCAGCGGAGTGCCACGCAATTCTTTGTAATTCAAAGTTCTGTATGGAGTTGCTACTGTTTATGGGTCGTGTCGCTTATCAAACGAGCGACATGCCAGTCTCATTATTCAGCAGCAAACATAAAAAAAGATCATTCACATTGTAAGATACTCACCAAATCTAGACAGAAAAGCTATGACAATTCCTATAACGTATATCTCCTGACTTCCAAGCTTGAGCAACCATTTACTGGTGAATATCAGGGAAGTTCTCGTCGCCAAGTCACCAAATGCAACGAACGAGAGCGCCAAAGCAACGTTGTACTGGAACAAAAAATATATTTGTAGATGAAGCTGATTAGATTTATAAGTGGGAGAATGTTTCAAAGACGTAAATAACTTTTGGCAAAAATTTGTCTCCTGATTGTTGAATATAATTAATTAATAAAAAATAAAAATATGGCGTTTTATTAGGTTTTGTGACTCACTCTGAGTGGAAGAGGTTTCCCAGAATAAAATATATATTCTGGAATTTTCGTCATGCCAAATTTTATCTAAATCCAGATTCTAAAAAACACCGAAACATCTTCACGAACTTCGGAATTCAAAATATTTATCGGAAATAGGAGTAGTTTTTCTGCCTCCGCCCGCGGATCATTTGGCCTTGGAATAAAGTCAAATTGCGATATTACCTATATTATGCCTTAAACGCTGCTACAATGCAAGAGTTTCTATCAATTAGTGATTTTTTTGTGTCTTTAAATAATGATATGGAGGGAAGTGGACAATTAATATTTCCAACTCCTCCCTATCCTTCTATTTGATTAATTTCGTTGCGGGTTTAAGACAGATTAGTGTTCCCTGAGACTCGCCGAGCTTCACCGCTCGGTGTCATAAAATGTGTGCCACTGCTGATCCTGGCTTACAGGAGTTGCAGTGGTGGGTGTGAGGGCGGGATAGTCTCTGTCTTTAAATAATGCAGTTATAATTTTATGTAGAGTCAATTATGAAAACAATATTACAATAATTTCATTTAATTAAATTAATGTATGTAAAAAATATTACATTCGTTAACAAGATGCTTAATCTGAGACTATTACACGCTTTTTATAGTTTGAATATATTCTAT
The DNA here is from genome assembly GCA_947568825.1 of Sphinx pinastri. Taxonomy (NCBI): domain Eukaryota; kingdom Metazoa; phylum Arthropoda; class Insecta; order Lepidoptera; family Sphingidae; genus Sphinx; species Sphinx pinastri. The sequence goes on from OX387617.1 coordinate 5,323,405, forward strand.
TTTTTGCTATTTGAAATGAGACAGCGACTTATTACCAATTGGTAATAACTTTTGGACGAAATATTTGGTCCTGATGTCCGGTCTATAATTATACTGTTTGATGTCTTTGTTATTAACATATAGATTCGTAATAAATGTGACGCATAACTTACTTCTATTCCGGAAAATTTTGTGGATAACTATTATGAGAAAGAACTTTCTTACGGGCGTAGCTGGGAGTGAAACCTAGTGAATCGAAAATCGTTTATAAAAAATCCTTTTTGAATTACTACATGCGATCAGCCGTAGTGTTAAAGATCTTTAATCAAACACGTTCATACATTGCAATATATAACAATACGGAACCAAGTAAAATTCATATCCTCGCACTAGACTGGTATTCACTAATTGATAAGGTGTGTCAACAATTTTTAGCTATGAACGGATTAAAAAACATATTGCATGAACTTTTCCACTAGTTCATTAATTTTGGCTATAATAATTGTCGGTAGAAATCTCTAAAACTTGTCTAGATAAGTATTTTATCGAAAGCAAAAAATATAAATACATAATTTATAATTTCGCATCTGATTAAATGCTATGAAATGTATGCGAGGCGGTTTTATTCTTTAATATTCCACGTGACTTGCGCATGTGTTTTAGAATTTTGGATATATTATACGAATATTTTATCCGGTTGGATAACGCCAATAAGTAAGTAGTAAGGTTGACTATAAAATAAATATAATAAAAAAGCCGATTATTTCACACCTTTACAATATTTTAGTGAACAGAAACTCGTGTCTACTAATCAATCTGTAAATTACATGCAATAATGAATATATTTGACTATATCCCCTTGGATCCATCTATACTTGGGACGAAATCTTACTAATATTATAAATACGAAAATTAGTAAAAATATTGAATGTTTGTTAGAATAAACGCAGAAACAACTAAACAGATTTGGATGAAAGGAGATATCCGCTTTTTGTATGGGTGCTGGGCCTCAAAATTTAACCAGGGTCAAACTTTATGGATTAAAGGGCTAAAAATATGGATCTTGAATACTTTAAAAAATATTTATATACCCCTCCATTTATAACTTTTTTATAAACGTTAAGTGTAGGTTTTAAGCAAAATAAAATTACATAAATCGCAAATTCGAAGGACTTTAAAATTGTAATCCTCCCAGCTAGTTTCGGCCACGGCGGCCAATCTCAACGGAGATCAGCCAGGTGCGCACGATATATTGTAGTGCACAAGTGTGTGTGTATTACACAGGTTCACTCGCTATTCCATCACTCTCATAGTCCGCTGAGACGGCAATCCGACAAGACCGGAGAGAGATCAGGCGCAGGACCAACGGCTTTACGTGCTTTCCGAGGCACGGGGGTATCACACCGCCAACTTCCTGACTCTGAGCTGCGACTGAGTAATATCTAAGATGGAAAAACCCAATCACAATGTTTTTGTGCTAGACCCGGGATTCGAACCCAGGACCTCAGCGCGCAAAGCGTACTCGTAACACGTACGCAATACAACTACGCCACCGAGGCAGTAAGTTTAAAATTATACGATCTATTGCAAAGGCCTAGTTTTTGAGAGTAGATACTATCCAAATATATATAAAGAATCTTGTTTTGAATTGTAATCCTTCAACGCCCGCGGTGGACACCGGCGTCCATTTAGATAAGGAAATTAGCTTATAACTTTATAACTATATACAGGGTCATTTTTACATTGCATTACTAAATGAAACCACATATTCGTCTTTACCTCTTCTAACATCTTGCCAAAAATCATCCATGAATAACGAATATTATTGCCAAAAATCCCGGTAGTAGTTTTCAAATTTTTTGAACATTTCGTAGTTTAGTGCGAATATGGTTTGTGCGAAAGTGTATTTCTGAATGAAAGTATAATGTTGCCGCCACGACGAATTATCTTAGAGCAGTAGTAGTGGCATAAGGTCGTGTAAAGTTACTTTTTATTAATATCTATTTTGTTCGAAACTTACACTTTTTTATTTTACGTCTATGGTTAAAATAACTTAATGGAAAGCGTTAGTTTCGTCGAGATAAGTATCTGATTTCATTTATTAAGGCAATGTAAAAATGACCCTGTATAAGCGGGCGTTGACGGGTTAAGCGCATTTTTGGACATGTCCTTTGGAACACGGGTTGTAATATCCCGGATTAACATATAGGCTACTATTTGTCCCGGTACTTTGTTCCCATGGGATATAATAGATATTTTCAATCAAATTCTTTATGCAAATGTCGCTGGGGTCGTACTGTGGCTTAGAGACTTCGTAGCGGGAAAGGCTTATAACGCGGGCGCAGTCGCGAGCATCACCTATTTTATCATATTATAACACTTAATGAAGCACTTCGAAACGGATAGTAGTTACAAGATATTAGCGCTTTCAAACAAAACATAATTGATATACATAATATTGATATTGATTAGTAATTGTATTTCATTTTACATTACGACGAACAGGAACACAAAGCAATCATTGATGATGATTGCATTATTTGCTATAATAAAACTGAACGGCACAAAACAGTTATGTTCTCCATATAATATAACAAGCGAATTAATTTATGTGTATGTAAGGTACAAAAAATAAAACATATGAATTGAGAACCTCCTCTTTTTATGGAATCCGGTTAAAAATGCTTTTGTATTACGACTACTCACTTGATCCCATTCCTTAGCGTAGAGTGCTTGAGGCAGAATGAGTGAGTACCCACCATCGGCGAACATGCACAAGGCTGGTCCATAACTCACACACGACAACAACAGTTGCTTAGTCACAGACAAGTCAACTATACTTTCTATCACTCTCCTGAAATGTCAAAATATTTTTTTTTAATAAGTAAATACACGATGCCGTACCTATATTTTCTCAAGTAGATAGTTGGTTGCCTAATGCCTGATGGTAATTGATTAAAAGTCAATGGCACACGTGAATTTGCATTTTGAGGAAAACTAGGAATTTGACAAATGGGGTTCCAATGTGTTTTTACCGTTATGTTCAAGTAAAAATTGGCCGCTAAAGTTTGGCAGCTCATACTTATCATGTTATTAATTATTTTACACGGAATTAATAAAAAATAAAGTATTTTTAAGAGACATTGGTGATAATGTAACAAAATGTGGAAATAGTTAATACGGCGCTAATAAAATATTCTTTTAATTCACAATGATATAGAGCACAAAAAATGTTGAAGTAAACAGAAATTTAAACCACATCTATCCAGAACGTTTCATATCTTAAAACTTTAGTAATTAATAGTATTGCGGACCAGTTTGTAAACACTACAAGTTTTATTGAAAAATGCTGTACGTAACTCTACAAATCATGTCACAAAGGAAACTGGGAAACGAAATTGGCTTGAAACAAAATCGGCGCTCACTGATTGCACTGCGAATGTAACACGAAAATACTCCGCACATCCAATCGCAAAAATATCTTAAAAATGGTCAAGGACAGACAAGAAAATTCCATTCACAGCGACCTTATTTCTTTATTTTTTCTTGGCTGAATTTTAGTTTCTATGGTTTTTTTTTTTGCTAAACCTAATTCCATTGATATATGAAAAACGTATAGATATTTTGTATGTACACTTTGGATAGTCGATTGGTTGGTAAAGTTGCGACACATAAACCTCATTAGATTTTCAATTAAATTGATACGTAGATTTTCTTCTTTGGTATTTCCAACCCTTATACACAACTATTCTGTTGTTGACAACCAGGAAGGCAGAAGAGCAAATAGGTCACCTGGTAATAAATGATCACGGTGAATGACCCACAAATGCGGAGGAATTATTAGTTCGTTCCCAACCTTTGAGAGTTGTTGAGTTTCCGGCAATCTGAGTGACCGCATGAAGCGTAAATCAGCCATCATCAGCAAAGCCAAATCAGCCATTTTCTCAAAATATGTAAAGTAATATCTAAGCACTTATCAAGTAAATCTTTTTAAAGTTTGCTAATTCTATTTTTCTAAAAACACTAAGTCAATTATATTATAGGTACTATAATGTATGTTATTTATACAAAGTTTTAGAAATTGTTTCAAACGAACTTGATAAGTGGATGGATTGTTTATATTTGTGAAATTGGCTTGTTTATGCATTACAGGTACTTAAATTTTCAAGATGCCACCATATTCAGATGGTTTAGATTATCATGATACAGAACAGTTTTAGTACGAATAAACTCGCATTCCTACCTCAAAATAGATTTCTTCTTCGGTGGTGATGTAAAGTCGTATGTTTTTTCAATATCTGTAATAGCTGCTGTGGGACATTCGACGTCAGTCAATTTAACTGTAGGCACTTCGGCATTAGCTTCTTTTTCTTTCTGTTCTTTATTTTCCTCAATCAGTAGTATTTGCATTTCTGAAAATAAAACACTTTGATTTGCTATTTTGCTTTCACAGTAAAAGTCTCAAAGAACACAGCTATAATTATAATAGTATTATGTTCTGAGATGGAATAATAATAAAAAGTTCATTAAAAGCTTCCAGATACATATCTATAGATAGACTATTCGAAGGTAGTCAAATACATGGGAGTTAAGGACGACTTTAAAAATCGTATGACTTTTCAATCTATTTCTGCTTACTTACATTACTTCCTTTCTTTGGTTATGTTATTACACAAAAATACTCACCATTTTTATCAACAATTTCCACTTTTTTCATGTGCCATTCTACTGGTTGCATTAGAACTGCAGCTATAATGTTTTGAATGCTCAGGCCCGTGATGAAGAGCAGGGTTCCACGATATCCATATGTATCTAAACACCACTTCACAAACATCGGAGCTATCATTGCACATATAGCTGAAACATTAAAACAATAGAGTAGTTTCCTAGTTTGAATTTGTAAATTATTTTATATGTAACAGAAAATAATACGATAAAAAAATTCTTCTGTGAAATCAGCATCAAAATTGGTTGAAAAATAAAGCAGTTATTTATATTTGAAATATTGTTGTGAGCAAAAGTGGGGGGATACCGCGCTATAAGAAGAATCAGTATTAAGATTTATAGACATTGATCCAAAGATTAATTCTATAAATGTCCAGGTTCATGAGGTATTTTCTGGCCAGCCTAGGCTGTTATATTGAGGTCAATTAATATAATATAACCAATAGAAGTATAACAAGGGACAATTAATTTGCTGATGATAGTGTTTGAATGTAACTGCAGAGTAAATAAAAAAGTTACTCACCTGATATGGTTTGTACGAAACTAAACGCAAATAGTCGTTTCGTCACAAAATAATCGTTCAGGATAGTAGGGACGAGACTGTAGAAAAATCCTGCTCCTATACCCTGAAATGAATTTATAGATATTTAAAAAATTATATAAAAAATAATTCCCATCAACTCCCGATTCTTATCTTCTGCCTCCAACCTCAATATGGGTATATTGTACTAAGTATTTGAATACTGTAATTAAAACTAAATAAAACTTCAAAATGGGGTTAGCGATATACACTATTTGTGATGTTGCAGAAACGATTCCTTTTAGCTTTTTACACCCGATTGGCGTCAACATTCGCGTCAACCTGCTCTGAGTAGACGAGGATAAGAAAACCCCTACACTCTATTACATGACTTGGGAATCGAACCCCCCATGCACACGCCGTTTTAAGTGAACTAACGACGCACTTTTAATTCGCAGTTAACGCGATGCAGTCCCAGCAAGGAACTCTTTCTTTTTTATGATAACATAATGTGCGTTGAAAACGCGTAGAGTCGTCTATATATAGTAATCTATATCGTCGACGTATAAAGAAGAAAACATCTTGACGAAAATCTGAACCTAGCCAACTCATTTATTAAGACACTAACATTAAAGTGTTTCTTACCTGCACTATTGCTTGGGTAAAAATAAACCAGCCCTGAGATTTCGCAAACACCGTTCCCAGTGTTCCCAAATCGAATATTATGGCAGCTACAAGAGCTAGTTGACGCTTAGACATAAGTTTTAGAAAGAAATTCGTAAAGAACGCTGAAAGAAACATGATTCGTCAATTATAAAGGGACTCAAAAGCAATAATTTGCATAATATAATGTTAAGGAATATTCTGAATGGCGTTATCTCGGAAAGGTTGTAGTATTAAGTTTTGTAGTATAAATCGAAGGCTATCAAATAACTTAGTTATGATGAACTTTGAATTTTCAAAGATTTGAGTCGCTATTTGGACATTTGAATTAGCTAGACGTCAAACACTAATTATAATTTAAAGCAAGAATTGCATTTTGATGGAAGGGCACATTTTTACAAGCCTGTAAATGTAATATTGCTGGTCACTTCCCTAGTTTTTTCAGAATTAGGGAGACTTGGACCACAACTCAGAGGCGCCAGGGGATGAATAATACTAAAATTACCTCCAGTGGATACACACAGAGCGTTTATTCCAATGAGCAGATTGACACTTGTGGAAGACATTGCTATTTCTTTCATAAAGTCCTTGTATATCATCCCGAAACATCCTATAAACGATGCAATTGCACTCTGAAAAGACAATATTAATATGATTTATATCTATCTACATTAGGGCATGAAGATGCCGAAGTATGTTGATCAACAACTTGGAACTTTTGTTTAGCAATATTTTTTGTCAAAGTGAACGATAGCCTCGTTGGGAAAGGTACGATAATTCGCCAAAAGGAAGAAGGTATGTGAAGTCTGTCGACCCGCACAAGGCCAGCGTGGTGAGCTAAGGCCTGAAACCCTCCCACTAGAGGAGGCCCGTGCTCAGCAGTGGGCATTATTATATTATTTATAATACATGGCTGGTATAGTTGTTATACTTATTTTGTATTAATATTGTACACACTAGCTGTAAGTTTTCCAAATAACTAAATAAAATAAAAAAATATATTTCAGAAAAAGAAAAAACTCAACTGCGTCTGCCATCTTTATTAAATTCACTGAAGAACTGAAAAGATAGAAACAAGATTTAAATTTGAATATTTTATTTTGGTTTTGAATAATCTTAGTTGACAGTGTTCACAAACGCTGTCGGAGACATAACATGCTCACTTCTCATAATGTGGTTGGTTTTATAGGTAGAGCAAGAGAAGACTCTCGGAGTGAGCAGATGCCTCCGACTGCGTTTGTGAACACTGTCAACTAAGATTATTCAAAACCAAAATAAAATATTCAAATTAAAATCTTGTATCTATCTTTTCAGTTCTTCAATGAATTCAATAAAGATGGCAGATATTGACGCAGTCGGGTTTTTTGTTTTTCTTAAATACTTTTTTTTATTTCCATCTTTTTAGTTATCAAGTACCTTTATTAGCATTTCCTATTCCAAACTCCAATTAAACATATAAATTATATGTATATTCGTAATCACCGTTAAAATTTCTTTATTTTGATACCACACTCGATGTATTTTGAAAACATTTTTTATTAGATTACTTTTTGCCGCCAAAAATCCTTAATATTGATTTTTTTTATTATGATGTACCCAGTGTCACTCTCACGACTAAGACGAATCTATTGACACCACTCACATAAAAATACGACAAGCCGTTTAGGCTGTAGGACGTGCCAAAGAAATATACAAACATACATAATACACTCGAAAAACATAACCCTCCTTCTTTCGTAGTCGGGTAATAATAATATGCGTAGTATTTTGAGAGCAACATGACATTAAAGTATAAAAAATCCACGAATGAATATCTAATTGATATTATCAACGTTTATCTCAAGAATCGCTGTATTTGCTTCTAATAATTGTTTTGATCTGCATTGCATGACGATTGGTCATTTGATTTACTTTTTTTAAAAATGATTCCAAAATGGTTATGTTCAGAAATATTTGTTTCGCACACTCTATGGCAATAGCCAGCTTTTCGCTTCTTGTACTCTTTATATGTTTTTGAATTTTATATTAAATTACTACAAAGTATAAAACAAAGTCGCTTACCGCTGTCTGTCTGTCCCTATGTATGCTTAGATCTTTAAAACTACGCAACGGATTTCGATGTGGTTTTTTTTAATAGATAGATAGAGTGATTCAAGAGGAAGGTTTATATGTACTTTCATCCCGGAAAAACTTATTAACGCGGGCAGAGCCGCGGACAAAAGCTAGTTTTACAATAAAACAAACTGCGCTTTATGATAATAAATATCTGAGACAAAAACTTCGTAAGGAAATCATATTAATTTGGTAGTCAAATGGCACAGCAATTAACTTCTTCCAAAATTTCTCGTCAGAACATAAAATTATAATTAGTAAAAATCTTTTCTTCTATCACGGTTGTGAATTAATTGAAATTTGGTATTCTGGTATGTTGATATTTTAATTTCTAATGGGTTAGTGATTACGCGTCTAAGATTTGGCTTTCACCCAAATGCAGGTGCAGGCTAGACTCCAATCTCGTCTAGCTTTCTCATTCTGGTACTTATTTTACTCACTAGGTCTAATTCGACGGTAATTTTTAACTAAGTGTCTCCTATCATTAAACAAAACTAGCCTTTGTTTAGTTTTTTCGAAATATTGCGTCGAATCCAATGCAATTTGTAACTTTATATAGGTATATTTCATAAGTTAGTTCACTGTATGAAGTGAATTAGTTTCTTTCATGACTAATGGTAGATTTGAAACGTAGGTTATCATTGTGTAGCGAAACCAAACATCATTAAGATATACCTGAACTTGAGTTATTTGACACTTCTTATTGTATGTCAAGATTATCACAACTCTAGTTCTGATTAGTGTTTACCGAACCTTCTATAATTGGCAGTTTTTAAAACAATTACATAATTTAAATAGTTGAACACACGTGGAGTACATAACCGACACTTCAATTCACAATACATTGCAGTTAAAACTTACAAAATTAAGGATACTTGATACTATTATGAGATATCCAAATCCTCCATCGGGAGGTACTAATTTGTATCTCTTTTGATTCACAGTCACATTTTCCTTGACGCTCATACTGTTAGCTTGCAACGAGTAAACTGTAGAACTCACTATAGGAAGAGTTTCATTTACATCTCTTTGTTATCTTACGTCAATAGACTATTTGAATTGCTTTTAGATAATGAACATAAGAATCATATGAGATTTAATTCCCACGTTAATGTACTACATGGTGTTACATAAATGAAAGTACACTTCAATGCCAAGGATAAAACGGAGTTCTTTGACCTCTTTACTCCATTAACGACTATTTTTCTTAAAATTTCATGTACCTACTGTTACTTTGTATGACATTATTTCCAATGATGAGATAGCAAAACGTTTTATTAGTAGTGAAAGCCGGAGCAATGAGGAGCAGTTACTATACGTGTTTAAAAAGGAACGCCGAAGTGCTGTATATAGACTTGATAGGTAAGAGCCTGCTGAAAGAGATGGAATCTTCACTAAACGAGTTGCTATAGTTGCTTAAGCAACTGTTAGTTTAATAGTAGTGTATTTTTCTAAGCAACAAGTTGACAGTGATTGAGGGACGCCGTAGAGTAAGAGGAAATTTAATGTAACTGAGATGGAATAATAATAAAAAAAAAAACATTAAAAAAATCCAGATACATATCTATAGATAGACTATTCGAACGTAGTCAAATACATGGGAGTTAAAGACGACTTCAAAAATGGTATGACTATTCAATCTATTTCTGCTTTCTTATATTAAAGGTTGCAATAGACTCTCAATTACAAACTTCACAACAAAAAAAGAAGGTCGCCTTTTGAAAAGTTATTCGTTCCCATAAAGTAGTTTTCGATGATGATTGACCACAGCCGAATCCATTAGTCGCGCCCACACCGCATGTTAGCTAAATGGTAGCTATAAATTCTGACATGAAACTGCACTTCAATCAAACCTTTTGGCAAAAATAAAACTTCAATAGAACAAATTTGAACCATGGAAAAGAGAACATACTGTACTTTATTGTATGACTTTAATTGTGAAGACTTGTCGTGTATGCATTACTTGAAGTTGAAACTGTCGCGTGTTCCAAATTCTGCCAAACGTTGCGTATTTTTCTCCCGCAATTCTGCTATCACATTCTAGAAGTAAACATTGTAGTCATATTTTCATGTGGGCTAAAAACTTCGCATATTGAAGAATATCCAGTAGGAGGAGGTTTGACAACCGGCGAGTCGACACTCCATATATTTGGTTGACTTTATATTTGGACATTATACTATACCTACCCCACCACCAGGAGAGCCGGCAAAATTCACGCTACAGTCGAATGACGCAGCGACTATTGTGGGTATGCATTCTAATTAACTACACAGTACTAGATGATTTTAATGACGTCTATGATAGTCAAATAACATTATGAGATCATGATTTGATATTTGTGTTGAAATATAGGATATCTAAAATCTTATTTATGAGTGTAGATTCTTTGCAGTTTTATAGATGTCAAAGATAAAGTTGCATGTCATTGTTAATTCTAGTTTATTTTATATTATTTGACGACGAGACGAGCAAACCGCTCGCCTGAGCAACAGGACCGACCGTAAACAGTAGCAAAACTATCCTGTACTTTCAATACGAAGCACTGCGTAGCATTCCACTGAGCTCTTAATCCTGAGACAGTGAGACACAAGAGGTTAACTTTCATAAACCTAATACACTTGCTACAATCCCTTCAAATCGGAACTCAACTCTGCAGTGCCTCCAATAAATCTCTATTTCTCTATTTTTGGTCCGATGGAGCAAATTATCGGTAAGTACCGTGTTCTCACCGGTCTTACGACTCAACGATAATTCGGAACGGAAATTATAACTGGAAGTATACAATATAGTTCGGACGATCATATATCCCTAACAAGATCTCTATCACTATATAGTCATATCTATACTCAGCTAGGGCATACATGGCATAACCCCTGGCAACTCCTTTTGGCGTGTACGAGACGCAACTGATATTATCCTGACACGCACTAAGATTTTTATTTCTCGAATTGTGTTAAAATTATAATCGTGGAACGACAAAGTACATACTGAACTATAATAGCTTTGAGATGACGATCAAGGTTTTATCTATCAAATAAATTCAAATATAGCAATTTTTATTTCATAAAGAAATTACCTATTATTATTGTAGTCAACCAAGTATTGCGGAAAGTTTCTAATCAAGTTTCTAAAAATAAATGAAAAGTATTGGTTGAGTATATTTATAGATCTAATATAATGCTATCGTTAAATTAAATGTTAATTTAGAGATATAAATTATAGATAAGTTTAGTTTTTTTGCGTCTCCGTTGATTATTTCACAGTGTTTAAGTAAATATGACCCGCAGAATAATGAGGAGAGTACTCATTTCATTACTATTTTCTAATATTTTTTGGAAACATAATAGGGTAGTTGGCTAAATTTTTTAAATACATTTATCGAAAATGAATGCCATCGAAAATCTAATGGAAAAACTATCTTTAAAATTGGCGCAATAATAAGTAATTAAGCTTTCAAATTTGGTAGAAGGGGCAGTTGTCAAATAATAGTAATATTAGACTGTGACGTCACCGAGTGTCACTGGGCGTAAAGCTGTGTGCGTGCGAAAGAGATAGCGCGATATCCCCACCACACACCCACTTACGCATACGCATACTACGCACACCCACACTCACGCCTTTTATCCCCGAAGGGGTAGGCAGAGGCGCAACAAGTGCACCCTCTTTTCGCCGTGCGTATTCCGTCCCTTGATTTGATAGGGGGCGAGCCTATCGCCATATCGGGCACAAAGTCCAGACTCCGGGCTGATACTGAATAGAAAAATCTAATGAAACTTTACCCGACCCGGGTATCGAACCCGAGACCTCAGCATTGCAGTCGGACCGTATACAACTACGCCACCGAGGCAGGTTTTATTTTATTGGATAGTAATTGATATAATTTAGCGTCATAATATGAAAGAATCGAATCATAATTTAACCATCTCTAACATTCTTGTGATAACCAAACATAGACACCAAACAAGGCAGCTAATAAACTAGCAGATAACTATTTCACAGAATCTTGATAACGATACTATAAAGACAGGAAATAAGACCCATAACTCAAGGTGAGACAAGTAATCTCTGAGCCGTCACCGTAAATATTCCGGGATTTCTGGGTAAATTACTAGTGGGACACTTATCTACTTTTTGTATTGTCTTTGCGTCGTAATGTTCACTTACAGGAGATGTCCGCTTTTTGTATGGGAACTGGGCCTCAAAATCTTACCAGGCTCGTACTTTATGAATATAAAAGGGGCAAAAATATAGATCTTAGATTCACTAAAAAATATTTTTAAATGGAGGGGCTATTTATAACTATTTTATAAACATTCATTTTAAGTGTAGTTTTTAAGCAAAATAAATTACATTAATCCCAATATCTGAGGACTTTAAAATTATACAATTTATTGCAACGGCCTAGTTTTTGGGAGTACTATCCATTATTCAAATATATATAAAGTATCTTGGTTAGAATTTTAAGCCCTTTTTTGGACATTTATAAAAGAGAGTTGTAACAATAATGTAGATGTGTGTTCTATATCGAACTATAAACAATACTGTCTGTGTAAACTTGGTTTAATGTCTTTTTAGTATATTATGGTATAGTGAGTGATCTGTATTGCTCTATGATTTTAATTTATGCTGTGTAACGCTTACAATATGTGATCACTCCGTCATTTTTTACTGGTGGTAGGTCTCTCATTATGTAAGAGGCCGTCTGGGTGGGTACCACCGTAATGTCTATTTCTACCGCCAAGCAACAGTGTGCATGCACTGTTGTGTTTCGGTTTGAAGGACATTGTAGCCAGTATAACTACTGGACATAATGAGACTTAGGGCGGTATTAATAAATCAATCTCAAGTTTGAGTTACATCTCAAGTAGACATAATGTATTGACAGTTCCATACATTATTTCTACTTGAGATGTCACTCAAACTTGAGATTGATTTATTAATATCGCTCTTAACATCTTATGTCTCAGGATGACGAGCGCAGTGGAATGCCACTCAGTACTTTGTAAGTCAAGGTGCTGAATGGTGTTGCTACTGTTTATGGGTGGTCGTATCGCTTACCATCAGGCGAACGGCATGCTCGTCTCGTCATTCAATGCAATAAAAAAAATATTTAAATAAAAACAAATTATCAAAACTTCGTTCAATTACAACAAAGAGGGCAAACGAGTAATTGTGCAATGTCTTGTGATTCATAATCGCACTTAAACATCCAAAATACCGGAATTATTCATGTGTTGCTTGAGGTAGAAAAAGGCCCTTTTTGACAAAGTAGTAAATTCTATAATATTCAGATAATAAGGTTTGTTAACTAGTTGCTCTTATACTTCGGTAAGTGTTATTAAAAAAATCTAGATAACATATAATTAATGTGTTTTCCATTTATCGTTCAGTCTCCATGACTTTTTTTAATGCCTTGAATTACTATTGAGAACAAAATTCTTCAGCTTCTGATAATTCATTTGAAGTTTTTACTTTGATACAACCAGATACGCGTATTCCCACCTAAAAGGCAGGCAACGCATCTCCATGTCGTTTGCTCCCTATATCATAAAAAAATACGGCCCTCCTGTGTGTTATTTTAAGAGATTGCTATTCACAACTTATAGGATTTCCAACGAGACATCATATTGATATTACATCGTCCTACTTTTCGGACTGCCTCGGTGGCGTAGTTGTTTTACGGCATGACTGCAATGCTGAGGTCTTGGGTTCAATTCCCGGGACAGACAAAGTGATATTGGGTTTTAAATTCAGTATCAGCCCGGAGTTTGAAATTTCTGCCCGATATGGCGATAGGCTCGCCCCCTATGACATTATGGGACGGAATACGCAGGGCGAAAAGAGGGTGCACTAGTTGCGCCTCTGTCTGCCCCTTCGGGGATAAAAGGCGTGAACACTCACGTGTGTGTGTTTTACATTTACGTTCTATAAGTTAATAGTATGTCAGTAATCCAACTCACTGCTTTAGACAAAACCAGCGCAACTCTTCGTACACATAATATAATACTTACGCAACCGTATAAATATTACGTAATTACGCTTATAACTATATTATTCCCAACCTATAAGATAAGTACACTTATCATAATTTATTTTATTGTACCTACTTATATTACAAACAAGTCTTAAATCTCATTAAAATGTGTCCTGATAAATTCGTATAAGCAATCTCGCACTCCTGCGGCAAAACAGCATTTATAAAATCAGTATTACACAATATTAGTTTATGGAACGAACTCTTGGAACAACGATTTTACGGTTCAGTTGGTTTTCTCCATAACCCACTGATTGGCAGCGAAAACTTTCTGCCGTTGCTTCAGCGAGAAATATTAAAAAGTTATTCAAACTAGTATTCTGAAGATCTCGAAAATAGATTATACTTTCTTGATAGGGCTTGTTAGGCGATGAGGGCGAATAATATTAAGGTCACCAGATGTTGCGTGGAATACGGTGTGTATATTATAGACCATAGAGATATTATAATAAGAAGCCTTTATCGTGTGCCCATAGGTGAGACAGAACAATTCAGCTCTTGACACCCGAAAACACTGCATCCTACCATTGTTACACATGTCAGTCGCAGTATATCACAAGTTTTTTTTTTTGCATTTAAAGGCGAGACGAGCATGCCGTTCGTCTGATGGTAAGCGACACGACCACCCATAAACAGTAGCAACACCATACAGCACCTTGAGTTACAAAGTACTGTGTGGCATTGCACTGCGCTCGTCATCCTGAGACATAAGATATTAAGTTAAGTATCATTATGTCCAGTAGTTACATTGGCTACAATGTCCTTCAAACCGAAACAAAACAATGCATGCACACTGATGCTTGGCGGTAGAAATAGACATTGCGGTGGTACCCTACTAGACGGACTCTTGCATATGAGACCTACCACCAGTGAGTAACACGATTATTTATCACTCAAAAACATCAGGGGTCCTAAAAAATATGTTTGTCATACCTTAAAGTTTGCCACCTGAACAATAATCACGCACGCCGAAAGGGACAAAAAGGCATCAAGCATCTCTGTCTAACAACTTGTTGTATAATCTCATCTTTCATCTTTCAGAATGATCGTTCCGTGTTGGACAAATTTGTAGTATTAATAATCTAGAATGATGTCTGTGACTTAATTTATGAGTGTCACTATTTTTTCGTCTACATATATACCATACCTACCATTTCGTAGCGCCCGACCTAGTGGCGAGTCTTAAATAAAATATCTTTTGCATGCAGTCATTCCCTTTGCTTTTACATAGTAATTTATGTAATTTTATCAAAATTTATTAATTTGATTATGTAAATTATCATAATCATCCTAACTTACGTCTTTCTCGGTGATTAAAGAGCTTAATTAATTTAGTTTCAAATTAATTCGAATTTTAGATATAGAGTCTTTATATTATGTTTGTCATCGCAATATATGGTTATAATTAAAATCAAAGATAGAAAATGCTTCTAATTGGACCACGCTGCTACGTTGAACATTTTTACCTGAGCAAATCTTCAAGACGGCCTAAAATCATCATAATCATCATCAGCCACATAAAGCCAAAACCCTAAAGATTTCCAGATGGTCCTGTCAAAAGCGGCCTGCATCCAGTGTGTTCCTGCGTGTGCTCTTATGAATTCCTCTGTCCACCTTGCAGCTGGACGCCCAATCCTGCGCATATAGAAAAATCTCTCAGTGCTGAACTCATGAATTGTTGATGATATATTTCTTATGATGTTTAATAGGTGTTGTTTCAAAATTAACTAGCAATTACACTTACTACAATATTCTTCGAACCAGAACAGGCATTCAAAACAACTCTCTATTATGTAGACTTGGTGTAGTTACACCTTACCACTCACCTCCCAGTGGTGGTAGCGATAACACGTTTTTCCCCGCAATAAAAAAAGGTACACTTTGTCCAGTACGTTGCATAAAGGATTTTGGCTTTGTTTTAACTCAGAAAACAGTTAAGCATTTAAATAAACACACACATTATTTACCAATCTGGAATTCGGGGTCAAGACTTCCCGTTTCCTGCCTGCTGTCACGACACCCGGAGAGTAAAAGAATATAGGAGTATTGAGTATGAATTATTAAATACCATCCAATGCAATAACAAAGCTTAAACTGCTTACAACGTAGAAGGTA
Organism: Sphinx pinastri; assembly: GCA_947568825.1. NCBI lineage: Eukaryota > Metazoa > Arthropoda > Insecta > Lepidoptera > Sphingidae > Sphinx > Sphinx pinastri. The sequence goes on from OX387617.1 coordinate 5,339,554, forward strand.
CTGCGCCAACGACAATTTGATTAATTCATCAAACAGATAAACTGTGCTAACAAAGTTGGCTAGTCAAAGTTCCGTTGCCGGAATTAAGTAATAAATAAAATTAAATATCCATAGTCTGGAGACTGGAACAATCAAATGATACAGATTAGGGAAGTTCATTTAGGGAATAAGATTATTGTCATGTAACGTCTGAAAATCTTTAGGGCACACTTATTTTCAGCAGTGGACTTCCAGCGGCTGATGTTATTGGCAGAGATATAAGATAACGTGTAGAACCTGGATGCGTCTGGCTGGAGACTGTAAGAAGTGGCATAGTATGAGAGACTTATACCCAGAAGTGGGACCCTACAGGCTATAGAGGATTAAAATGAATACGGTAAAGTGAATTCCCTTAGGAACTGCGATGTTTAATTTTGCTGCGTAATAAACCACAGTGAAAGTTAATTGGTAAATTTAGCAAAGATTATTTAAATCTTCCTTTCCATGCCTAAACTTATAACAATGTTTGTTTTTGAACTAGAAATAATTCGACTTCATTTTATTTTCAAAAAATACGGTAATATAAATTGTAACCAAAAACCTGAGCATGGAGGTAGTTATCTTGATTTTTGGGTATTGAAATTGCTTAATTAGGACGAAGTTTATAAGAAAATGTGCCTAAATAATAGGGCAAACAGCATTAAACTAGAAACATCCAATTCATAGCCAGAAGTATAGCCACCTTACTAATGTCGTGTTTTCGGCACAGGCAGTAGAAATCGTTGATGTTTGTCTTAGTTTTAAAATATTACCTTGAACAAATATAACTAAAACGTGGCAGTTTTTTATCAAGCACGTGAGTGACAATAAGCCGTTCGCGTGATGGTAATAAAAGCTTTGAATGATGAAGTATTGCACGGCACTTTCCTGCATTTTCACTTCGGCATCAAAATATATGTGAACAGTGGTGCAATTCTGTAATAATACAGTTAGTATGAAGTGAGCTGACTTCGGCATCAGTGGTGAGAGTTGGAGAGACGACTTCGTAAAGGTTGCGAAAACTCGCTGAGGCCTATGTTCAGCAGTAGACGTCCCAAGGCTGAAAAAAAAGATACAGATTTATTTGGTCATCTAGCTCGCTTCCTATAAAACAGTGGTTATGCTCGTTCGAGCCTGCATTTTACTAAACTGTAAAATGTCTACAGAATAACTCCACTCAAGAATGACTGTTCTATAATAGTTTTTGACAGGTTCGTATGGAAATCTTTAGGCAGAAGAAATCAGCAGTAGAAATCATGCGGCTGATGATGAAGATGAATAAAAAAAGTGAAGTTAAATTTTCCTTAATCAAATGAAGACCATAAATTTGTAAATTGACTAACTATCGTTTTCAAATCTTAATGTATATAAAATATATTGACAGTAAAAATGCACACGAACTTGTTATTCTTTGATAAACAGAATTCCTTAAGCCCGCATTGATACTCAAGTATAACAAATCATTCAGCACATTATCGTAATTATTAAGCCGTCTGATACAAATTCTTGTTTGATGGAACGTTCCCTCGTGGTAATAACAATACCGAACAGAATCCTTAAGGTCACATGTACCTTTTCTTATATCTATATATATAAAAGCGAAAGGCCACTCATCACGACATCTCAGAAACTACAAGTGCTAGGAGTCTAAAATTTTGCATGGTGGTTGCTTTTAGGACCTAGGTACTCACTGAGACGGGATTTTGCAAAATTCAACCCCTAAGGGGGTAAAAGGGGTTGCACACGATAAAATAAAAAACTACAGAACGGATTTCGATGAAATTTGATATGGAGATATTTCAATATCCTGGGAAGATTTTAGGCTATTTTTTATCCCAAGAGAATGTACCTATAGCGGAACTTTTATCCAAGAAAAACTCTTTCGTGCGGGCGAAGCCTCGGTATAAAGCTAGTATATTTATACAACTGAATCACAAGAACAGGGGCAGTAGGCAAGATGCCTACGCTAACGCTAATAGAAAATAAAAAGCACGTTATTGACATGACTTGAAATTAAATGAAATCATATATTCGATTCCGTAAAATGTTAAAGATTATTTAGATTTAGTCAATTTTGACTCTACCACCAGTTCGGAAAGCAGTTTCAGCCAGAGAAGAACGGGCAAGAAACTCTAGGGTTGCTCTTATCAAAATCAGTTCAAACGCATTTTAGGTACAGAATATAATACAAAAAAACATGTAACATCATTTTGTTTAGAGCAGTTCATATATTTACTTGCATAATAATAAGTTTTTAACCTGTCAGCTTTCGAATTTCTGGCAACACTGCAATTTTTTTTCATTTAGAACCTTATTGGTAGGTAATAAAAACTATTTCCGCGTTTTTGACAAGAGACGTCATGGCCCCATTTGGGCCAAACGATAGCTGACAGGCCCGCTTATACATATATATAGTTATAAGCTAATTTCCTTATCTAAATGGACACCGGTGTCCACTGCGGGCGTTGAAGGATTGCTTCCCATCCGAGTGTACAACCCTCTCAAGAATTATGAAATAATTTGATGACCTATAACTTAGAGATAAATCTGTCGCTATGTCATACCTATACATTAATGATTTATTATCAACGATTATAGAAAAGCATCCCGATTTGTTATAGTGTTTAGTCCACAGGTTTAGTCAGATATGCGAAACTATGACGCTCTTCAAATTATGCGTTTGTCATCATGACACATTAGATGTTGCATAATGTTTAGTGAATTATACGCGAACGTCCTTCAAGTCGGAATACCACAGTAAACACTGTTGACTTCCTAAATAGATACACTGACATGGATACTTGCTTGCGTGAGACTTGTATGTATTGCTAAAGTTCAGAAATTATTTTATTTGCTACTTCATAGTCCCACAAATTCTACAGATGCTTACAAAAAAAAACTGTAAAGAAATTAATATGACTATAAGTTTGAGAAATGTCTACGACTTAGTTATTTCTTGCCTTTTTAATCGTCCACACTAATTGCCTAAAAGTAGGGCATGCAATACATACATAATAAACATGGCATATTATATATTAGCTGTGCCCACGACTTACATATCTATATGAGCCTTAAAAGTTTATAGTCAATTGCAAATCTATACTTACTTAGCATTATAAAGCTGAAGAGTTTGGAGGAACGCACTAATCTCAGGAACTACTGAGCCGATTTTGTAAATTCTTTCACTAATAGGAAGCTACATTACTTCTGAGAGCTATAGGCTACTATTATCTCGGGAAAACGATTTTATCCCGGAAAAACTGTTTCTCGCGGGCGGAGCCGCGAGCAATACTAGTATCCTATAATGGCGAAAAGTTTTTTTAAGGTATCCTATTTTCGTTAAATAGCCGATATTCTCCTCCCAATTATATTCTGTCCTACAGAAATAAAGCTACATGAAAATCCAAACAAATAAATAGAAAAGAAATCTAAAAATCGCTGATTTGTGTTTAGTTATAGTACACTTCTATATTCACCTCTTTTCTTTTAATGTACAGACACACTGGGTTCTGCTGTTTTTTATATGCATAGATAGATTCTTGTTCATAAAATGTGCCGTAAAGTCCATCACAGTATTTATGCATGTTTTTAATTGAACCTAACATAGTTTGCATAAAAAGTGGCGCGCGAAAGGCGAGCCACGATGGATCGATACAGGTGCGGTGCACCCGGGTCACAGCTACGACTGGGTGTGACAGCACCGTTGCGTTATCGTCAATAACTTATTTGTATAGACGTAAAGAATGGATAGGGGTCTGGTTAGAGGCCTATCCAGCTAATACGTGAATACGGGCGGGACTCGGGCGTGTGAGATAAAGATCCTGCGGGGTATAGACATAGAGTTCATGTTTGAGGATCTTTAAAAAGCGTATAGATTCTCTCATAGACATTTGTCCTTCCGGTGCAAGGCGGTTACTTTGTCATGCCAGAATAAAGCCATGGCAAGACTTACGTCCTATCCATAAAAAAAATACGTATTATTTCACGCTTGCTAAAAAATGCTACTCGTAACAAAAGTTATTTTTGTGCCGAGAACATCACGAAAGCTTATAGCCTTATACTGTTACCCATAAATATTTTACAATGTTTGTTACGTGAACCAGGTAATAAAATACTCGTTTAAATTGCAAGGTGTACTAAACAGTGACTATACGAACAAATCACGATCTGTTATAGCTTTATAATTTTTAATTAAATGTAAAAGGATTGTAATAATATAATTGATGACTGATGACCTTTCTGTGTGCCTATCCAAATTCATTCTACGATTACTGCGTTTACCTTTTACGAACAACTTTACAAAAATACAAACACCCAATAATATTTAGGATTATAATTGTAATACAACAACAACAATACATTATCTATATCTACACCCGACCGATGAAACTGAAGTTTATAACTTAATAAAACAACTTAAACCCGATAGTGCTCCAGGTATCGACAATATCAACAATAGGTTAGTAAAATTTATCAGTAACTGTATTATATCTCCCCTTACATTTATCTTCAACTTGAGTCTCTCTACCGGTTGCTTCCCCGCGAGCTGGAAAATAGCTTCTGTAATCCCGATTCACAAGGACGGACCAAAAAACATACCCAGTAATTACAGACCTATTTCTCTCCTTACCGTTTTCTCAAAACTTTTAGAAAAAATCATAAATAAACGTTTAGGTTCATTTCTTGAAAAGCAACAAATACTTTCCGATAGACAATTTGGCTTCCGTCAACGCAAATGCACTCAAGATGCTGTAACACTTTTATGTAATTTAACATCATCCTACCTAGACAATGGCTTTGCCTGTATTGGAGTTTTCCTGGACCTTGCCAAAGCCTTCGATACTGTTTCCACTCAAATTCTTTTACGCAAAATGGAACTTCTGGGCATTCGCGGTATGGCTTTGGAATGGTTCAGAAGCTACCTTACTAGTCGTAAACAGATCGTTAAAATAGACGGCCTTAGCAGCAACAAAATGTCTGTGAAGTACGGAGTCCCTCAAGGTAGCATTCTCGGCCCTACTCTCTTTCTCATCTATATGAATGATATTCATGCTCTTAACCTTAACTCTTCAGAGACTATCTGCTATGCAGATGACACTGCAATTCTATTTCATGGCACTGATTGGGCTAGCACACTATCTATAGCTGAAAAAGGAATGAATACTATTTTTGAGTGGCTTCAACAAAATTTACTTACGTTAAATACAAAAAAAAAAACTAAGTTTGTATGTTTTCACAAGACATCCGCCTCCAAACCAAAATTCCTCCTGAACTGTATGAAAATCTGTACATGTCCGCGCATTTACCACACGCCCCTCTGCCGTTGTGATGCTATCCAACGCACTGACGCAGTCAAGTATCTGGGTATCCAACTAGACGAACGCTTAACGTTCGAGTCACACATCACTACCTTATCCAACAGGGTTCGTAAACTATCGGGTGTTATAAAAATACTACGCAGTTGTGCCGATACGGATACTCTAAAACAAGTATATTTTGCCATTTGTCAGTCTATCATAACATACTGCATCAACGTTTGGGGTTGCTCGACTAAAAGCATTTTTCTTAATCTAGAAAGAGCTCAACGTGCTTTTCTGAAGAGAATGCTTAATAAACCATTCAGATTCCCCACAGACACTTTGTACAAGGAAGCTAACGTATTACGGGTTCGCCAGCTCTACATTTTATATGCATCTTTAGAAGCACATAAAAATACTCTAAAATCTGAATTTCTCTCCGATTTACGGGAAAAGCGCGTATTCCGGCTGCCTATTCTCACCACTAAATCGAACTTCGCGAAAAGATTCCCCCGAATTAGTCACTACACAATTTATAACTCTATGGTTAAAATCTGCAATATTAAAGAGTGTACCCTTAAAGAAGCAAAGAATAAAATTAGGAATGTGCTCCTTAATCTCGACTATGAAGAGACTGAAAATATTATCGGCTCTCACTGCTATGCTGTAACATCTCGTGTTCATCGCAAATGAAGAATTAGGTAACTCCGTGAGATAACTCAATATTATGTATATTAACCGTTACCACAAGCACACACTTGGACTCCTCATCTCCTTCACTCACACATACACATACACACACACACACACACACACACACTCACACACAACTTCCAAACATAGACGCTCTCTAACTCGCGCTTAACAAATTATAGCACATTATATTAACTGGTTTCTCAAGACACAGGCTCAGCCTAATTTGAGAACCTCTGGCAATGTTTTTTTGTACCTTTCTTTTATTTCAATAAAGATTTTTTTCATTATTTCAATTTATTTGCACAAACACCATAACAACAAAGAAATTATTATGTGAAAGAAATGTAATTAGTAATATAGTCTATCCAAGTTAAAAATTATCGACTATAATTTTATTATCTATCCCACTAATATTATAAACGCGAAAGTTTGTAAGTATGGATGTATGGATATCTGGATGTCTGGATGTATGGATGTTTGTTACTCTTTCACGCAAAAACTACTTAACGCATTTCGATGAAATTTGGCACACGGGTAGATTATGTCCTGGATTAACATATAGGCTACTTTTTATACCGGGAAATCTCATTCACGGGAAAAAGCTCGTCTATTATATTGTATTTGGTGTAATTTTGTGACAACCCTATGATAGTATAGCGAACATATGCACAGTTATCTTAATTATAATTAATGGTAGGCTAATACATAGGTATTTATACAAGTTTATTTAATGTTTTTATTACGGCATGACGATTTTAACTTATTCAAATAGTATTACCACAATAGGCCGCGATAGCCTAGTTGGAAGTGGAACGGACTGCCGTGACGAATGTCCGCAGGTTCAAACCACAAGGGCACACTCCTCTGACTTTTAAAAAAAAAAAAAGTGTGTATGCTTTGTGAATTATCGCTCTCTTTAACGGTGAGGGAAAACATCGTGAGGAAACCTACATACCTGAGAAGTTCTCGGAATTTCGTAGGTATGTGAAGTCTGCCAACCCGCACAAGGTCAGCGTGGTGGACGAAGGCCTAACCCCTCTTAGTAGTAGAGGAGGCCCGTGCTCAGCAGTGGGCAGTATAAGATACAGGGCTGATTGCATTGCAAATAGTACTACCACAATAATGTGGTACGCAGTTGGAATAGTGGTGTCACACACTTATAATCGCAGTACAGCTATGACCCGCTGGCATACAATAGTTTAATATTTTATAGAAAAACTAAATACATTCTACATTTTAACACCATTAAGATAATCATTTAAAGTGTACCTAATAACATTTATCATGCAAAATCGACGTATGCATTATTACCATAAATAAATACGAGATATTCAAGAAAAATAATATTAAGTTACGATATCTAAAGAAAACATATTTGCCTAATGGGAATTCCAACGTAATAAATTACTCAATTTGTACTAGTAATCCCACCTGGATATGTCTATCTTTATCTAAACAAGGTCTAATATAACTGTCTTTAAAAACTTGGTATGATAATCGGTGCTATTAAAAGATTTATACATGCTACTGATAAAAAAACTGCCTCGGTGGCGTAGTTGTATTACGATACGACTGCAAAGCTGAGGTCTCGGGTTCGATTCCCGGGTCGGGCAAAGTTATATTGGGTTTTTCTATTCAGTATCATCCAGGAGTCTGGAATCTCTCAGCATTGCATTCATAACATCAATTACGCATGCATTTTTTTGGAATTGTAGGATTTATGGGCGATGCGAACACTTAACACATTAAGATGACCCACCTGCGGTATGCGGATTCTACGGTAGGCAGCGGCTTGTCTGTGTCCCTGGCATCGCCGAGTCTATGAGCAGCGGTGGCCGCTTACCATCAGGCGGGCCGCTAGCTCGTCTGCCTATACAGGCAATAAAAAAAAAAAAAAAAAAAACCTGCCGATTTATACTATAAAGATCATATTACGAATTAGCTTTACAGCATAAAAATTGTGTCTTTGAAGGCAGTAACTAGAGTGTAGTGAGCTTGGAACTAAGTACTCGCGCAGCTATTGCCATTAAGACGTTCTTAGGATTCCATAATGCCTTTAACCTCATCAGGTGATGCAACCCGTTTAATTAACATCAAATTAACATTTACCTACTCCATAGCAGTGTAATTAATGTAACATTAACTATATAGGTACCGTATAGATAATCATAATAGTCTACAAAATTACCATACAAAACAGGTAAACAGGCGACTTGATTAAGGTCGCGTGAACACGCCGAATGCAGGCCGTTTTTGACAGGTCCGTCTGGGAATCGTTAGGGGAGACCTATGTTCAGCAGTGACTTCATGTCGCTTATGATGATGATGACATTACATTTCAATTTCATGTATGTGTATGTATTGGTGGATGATATTTCTGTATATGCTCCAGATACTAACAAGCTGTTAACTATTTAATTCTGGAACCAAATCTCTCCTAAAGAGGTCGACCTCAAACAGCAGGTTATAAAAAGTATAATTGTTTCTGAAACGCACTTGTAGAGTGTGTTGCGCCGACCATACATTAAAGTAGATTAAAGGCAGATGTTGGAAGTTAGACGATATCCCAACATGTGTAGAATTGCCCTATGCACCAGCTATAAAACATTACTGAGAATCATAATCAGTTTGATACAATTCCGAAAACTGCTACTAATTCGGCTTACGAGGAAAGTTAAGTTTTATCATAAACCAAATATTAATGGCTCAATTCTCATGATATAGATTTAAAGAAAACAGACGCGTTAAAACAATTTACAAATTCGCCTAAAAGTAAATTGTAGTGAGGTTTCAAGACATTTTATAGAAACAGTTGCAGTTGATCGAATCTATCATATTATAGACCCGATGTGTTATAAACAAACTATTTAAAAAAACTGCGATAAAATCCGCAAAATAGTTTCGATTCAATGTCTAACATTCGCGTAAATATAAGCAATCATTGTGTTATAAACACATCTGAATGACGAAAAAACGAGCAAGTGGCTCGCCCGATAGTTAGCAACATGACCACTTTTAAACAGAAGCAACACTATCCATAATTCTACAGCACTTTTCATCCTGAGACAACAAGTGATAGGTCTCATTATGCCCGATAATTACGCTGGCTACAATACTATACAGCAAGATGAGCAAGATGATCTTCCGATATTAAAACGTGCCAAACACAATAGACATATGGTTAGATTTCAAAAATCCACGTCGTGGGTAACCTATGTTCTATTTCTTAAAGCTGACAGCGCAGCCATGATCCTTATAGCATTTTGGGTCTTTACGAGCGATGAAGATCATTTAACATCAGGTGATGTCAGATTGTTTACTGGCCTATATTCTAAAAAAGTGGTGATGGTCATGTTGATTCTCTATACCATCCGATATCTATATATCTACATCTAATATAACGTAATGTCAGAATATTTTATTATTGAATATTTTATTCTTAATCCAAATACTGTTTCGCACCTGTAGTTGCCTACTCAAGGCTTTCAACATTGTAATTTTCAGTACCTATGCATGTTTAGTAAATTAACTAATCAATTATTTGTTTTGTTACAGGTACTTGTGACATATGGTCACTTGATGGCTAGAACCGACAAGATGCTCTGCAGCCTACAAGCGTACTTCAAGAATTCTTTGCCAACACAGGCCCTTAGAATCTGTGGTAATATCTACTATATTTGACATAACTTAAATTCAATAACCGCGTTCCATCAACCTCAAGAGGTAAATATATACCAAAAAAAAAAAAAAAAAAAAAATTACACATTTAAAATGCTCATTAATAAATGCAAAATTGACTGAAAAGTTAATATCGTTAGAATTCTTCGTCATACTTTAATATAAAAAAACATACATTTTATAGGCTATTAATAATCTTTAGAATACGAAACATTAAGGTAAGTATGTAATTGGTGGATTGTCAAAATTGTGTTGGGTAACTTTTTCCTGCAAAAAAAACCCTAATATATTTGAAAAGGATTAATTTCGTTTTTGTTCATAAAAATGCACAATGACCAAATAAGGAATTTACTTTAAAAATAACAATTTTATGCCGAAATACAGTTTTTAGTCAGAATCAGTAGTGCTTACAGTAGAATGGAATAAAAGTGAACGAGGTGAAAAATAAAACTAAATTAGCACTATCTTCGATTAAGCTTTGATTAGCAATGCCATAGAATAATAACGCCAAGAATGACAGTTTCATATCAAAAAACTGTCAAGTGTGAAGCATAAAACTCATTGATGTAGGCGTAGGCCACACGTATTGACGTTCTGCCACACGCACACAAGGGTGCTAATAATGTTGCTAGTGGTATCGGATGTTCCCCAAAACCTTAAGTCATTATTTAATTAGGATTATTTAATTATGGAATTATTATTATTGTTCACAGTAAGGGATTACTTTATCCTTAATTATAATGATAAAAATCTGAAATAAAAAATAATAAAATAAATCCCTTAGAATGACCAAAACAGTACCAAATTAAAAACAAATAACGTTGATGACGTGAATTAAACGGTTGAATGCGGTATTTACCTTTGCCTCCATTCTAGTTTTATGATGATGATATGAATGAATGTCTTTATTTATGTCAATAATATCAAATGTATCTGGTTCTATTTTATTACGGTTTTTTTGCGAATCATAGTAAAAAAGGCAGCATCACCATTCACCATTCAACCGTATAATTGACGTCATTTGAAGCTTAGTGCTTACGTCTGCTGAAAAAAAGAGAAAAAAAAGTTAAAATTATAAATGATAACTTCATAATTTCTAAAAAAGAAAAGATACAGGTGTCCTTATTTTAGAACTATTTTCATTTAAAATAATAATATAAGCTTGTTAAAATTTGAAATGTCAATTAAAATCAACTCAACAGAAAAATATTATTTTCATAATACTGGCAACACAATTCCAAAGCATGCAAAGGTACCAATTAAATAAGTTAATTTTAGAAATATATTAATTGTAGAATATGAACGTCAACATTTGGGGTATCAATTTTCTTTTTTTTTTGGCAACATTTTGATATAATGGCGTCTATAAAATTTTTGAATTATTGTTTTTGATTTAGCTATTATTTTATGTCAAAATATTAGATTAATCGTAATAATTGCATGTGAAATGTTATGTTACAATGTTTCTTAAAATTATCCGAGATACTGTGACATCAGTTTATTGCACAAACCATCATTTTAAAATAAAATATCGAGAGCTGATAGCGCTACGATTCGGCCTTGAGCACTGACGCGGGATGTTTGGTTACTAGGCTAATTTAGCCTAGTTTTACTTGCCTCACTAAGCGTGTATGTTCACGGTTTCTATGTGTTATTATTCTAAGAGCAATGCTATCTGTTTTCAAACACAAAATTAAATCTTTTTATGTAACTATGAAATAAATTAGTATTAAAGTCATAATTTACATAACCAGTAAATCGATAAGCTGGGTTATCCCCAGTCGATATTCTCTACGAAAAAATCAAGCGTGTCATGTGATATTAAAATTTTGTCCACAATATGATAGGGTGCATCTTTATTGTGAGAAATTGTGATCGCAAAAGAGAAAACATTTTAACAAAAAAATTAAACCGCCGAAAAAACTGAAAAGCAAAATATAATAAACATTTTCTTTTAACCTTAATATATATACGTATATTTGGAGTCGATGCCTAATTTAAATTGAACATTGTTTAATTTTTACACGCTTTATATTAGCTTCACTTGTATGTTTGTATTTTAGTATGTTTGTAACTCCTTTTGAGCGCGATTTATTTTTAGTGACATCTGTTGGACCATAGTAGAATTACAACTAAACTGGCTGTAAAAAAATCCTACTTGTCACAGGATGGCGCTTTCGTTTTTTTTAGTGGCATCTGTTGGACAATAGTAGAACAGAACTAAAAAATTAAATATAAATAATAGTTTAAAACAACTAAAAAACACGCTTTATAGAAAATCCAACTAAAAAATGGAAAATAAATTTGAATTAAGAATATTGTAAGTAAGAAAAAAATGGAATTTATTGTAAAAAAAGCGTGGGGTGCTTTTTAAGATATTTTCAAAATGATATATATATAATACGTCTACTCATATTATCTGCCAATAAAATATTTATAACTATTGACACTATGCACCCCACGCTTTATTTACAATAAAATACATTTTTTTCTTATTTACACTATTCTTAATTCAAATTTATTTTCTATTTTTAAGATGGATTATTTTTGTTAAAATGTTTTTATTTTATATTTTTGGTGGCTATAAACTACATGCTTAATTTTTAATACACAACTCAGCATTATAATATGTGAGTAAACAATGAAACCTTAGGGTAGATTTATTTCCAAATTAACATGGGACCAATTTCGAGGTATACCCTATCTAATAAAAAAATAATTATCAAAATCGGGCTACTCTGTAAAAAGTTATGCGTGGTCGTTCACAAAAAATAAAAAAGTATACACCTCGACTTGAGAACCTTCCTCCGTTTTTTTTTCGTCGGTTAAAAAATAAGCAAGGATTTCAGAATATGCGGCTAGATGTCCCGGAGTCCCTCTAAAGTACCTACTGAACCATTATGGGATTTATAGTCGGTAAAATACGACAAACCTATCTACTCTACCTCCTCTATCTCTACTTCGCATGAGCAATACATATCTCGTCCATCAAAGAAGAAAAACACAGTTAACTTTATTCTTATAAATAAAGGATATTTCCCCTTCTAGAATATAAGCATGGGCTTATATGTGTTGCTCAACATTTATTGAGTGATTACTGTTTCTCTAGGGGTCAAAGATTACGCTGACATAGATTAGATACGAAATTAGTCCTGTAATGCAAAAAGCTCTTAGCAAGGTTGCGGGGGTGGCTCCCCCTTAGCAGATTATTGCGTGTTTCAGACTGACCTCGGCGTCTCCCTTCCGCCCTATATTCTCAAGATTGTTCGATAGATACTGAAATGCATAATAAACTTATCATTAACAAGAACATCTTTACCTAAATCTTCAATACTGTAGAGTGGAGAAAAAATATAATGTAGGTGTACTTCAACTTATGGCATGAGATTATATACACGTAGTGGTTGCAAGAATCACGCTGTAGCCAGTTATGTCTATTTGAAACAACTGGCTCATCAGAGAATGAAGTGGCAACTTTGCTTCGATGAAGTTGGAATTTTGAAAACCGCCACCACTTCTCTATTCGTATTTGTTGAGTTCACACGAACCCTCAAAATCCAACTAATAAATTCTGAAAATATATTAAAGAAACAGAACAAATATGGCAAACAGAATAAACCCAGATACCCTAATCCACAACTAATATATGCCGTCACTGGACGAAGAAGGCAACACACATTAAGCTGTGGAACAGTTGGCAGCATACGTGTTCCCTCCTTCCTAATACTTAGGGTCCTTCAACCGGAGCGTGAAGAAGTAATTATGCAGGCCGGCATAAATGTGTCGACCGACCAGGGATGTTTATCTCTTGCCGGTCGTCATTTTTTTGGGCTTAACTTCTATTACCATTAGGTGCAGTGAAGCCACTGTGTCGAGCTATCGATAAAAAAACAATACAATAATTCCAGTCAGACATGAAATATTGATACTGAAATAATAATACCAGCAGAATAACGAATACTGTTACAAATTGCTTCTATACTTAGAATTGATATAAATAAATGACCTTTAAAGCTCTGGGTCGGATTTCCCTGTCTCACACCGGAGCCCACAAAAGAGGTTCTTAAACGAATTCTCGAAGGGTAACATAGGTCGAGCGAAAATGTTATATTTGGATATAAAAAGATCCCTTTATAATACGTGGAAATCACAAGAGTTTCGTGACGGTATTACAATAGGCATAATGGTTAAAAATACTTATTATAATAAAATCAGTGGCAGTGTTTAAAGGCTTCCTCAGAAGTCCGAAGTTAGGTGCCCAGGGCAACATTTTTAATGGGTTTTTAACAACATATGCCCATAATTGTTTCCCTCTTGTTTACAAAGTAAGTATAATTTCTTTGAGAAGCATGAGAATGTGTTGCGGGAACTCTACACTAGAGATAAAGGCAGGTCAAAGTAGAATAAAGTACTCAACCTCTGTTTTCGCTTGTGTGAAGCACATTGTAGCATTACAAGTATTATACCTATTTCTGGATGACAAAATATGCAGTTCAGTGTAAAGCTGAGGTTGGTATTTCAATGTTTTGAGTAGTTTACTGTTTATTTTTAAAGGGAGCTGTAACGGCCACCATAATAACTATTGTATTAGGTATCAAAATTTTGTAGAATAAATGTTATCATTTGAATTCGCTCTCGGTGCAGTAAATAGCTATTCTTTGGTAATAGCATCAGTTACAATCACATCTTGTATTATCATGATTCCATGAATAAGTAACATAACTGCTTTATTTATTTTATCTGTAATTACTAATTATTTTCTAATAAAAATACTAACTATTATTGTTCACCAATTACAATTTAATCTCGATGCATTAAGTTATCAACGAATAAATTTATTAACCGTTATTATCATTTTGGTGATATAAACGTGACTGTTTTATGTCAGATTAATGAATTAAATGAGATTATATTTGCAACGTCACATCCCGTTATCTACATGTTGTTTTAAATAATGATTCTTATTGAATTTGTTGATCTTTAGGGCAGACACATGTTCAGCAGTAGACTTCATATGGCGGATGATGATGATAATTGGATATATTCATACATTTATTCAGTAACTATTGTCAGCCTTAGAGCACTGAGGCAGTAGCCAAGATGCCTTTCTTCAATCATTAATGCTGATAGAAAATAAAAAACGGGAATGACATCCTAACTATAAGTCTATCGCTAGGATATTGTCATTCTTCCGAGCGTCGACATTGGGCCGTAAGATTGGTGAAACCAACATAACCATTCCACTCACCCCACAATGGTGGTAGCGATAGCGCGTTTATACCGGCGATAAAAAAAAAGAAAAAAAAAGTTATTGTCATTCCCATGCATAACGTTAGCGTTAACCATTGTGGGTAGACCTCTTGGGTACAGTCTCATATTTCAGTCCCAAACTTTTTATTTATTAGACACTTTTTTTACCTCATGATTTAAGGTTCTTTTGGGATACAATTTATCTGTCAATGACAGTTAAGTCAAAATTAATTTGGCCATTCCTTAGATCAGGCAAACAAAAATATACCCAGATATCAAAATTTTATACGCACGTTCAGATTTAAAAAATATGTGAATAACCACAAAGTGAATTAAGTAAAACGCCGTTAAATTGTAAATCAAATATAAGATTTTAAAATTAATTTGTGTAGTTTTACTAGTTTAAATATACAAACAACTGATGAAACCATGCAATTTTAGTACATAGTACAAGATGCACAAAAGATGAATTCCATAATTTAAAAGTATAAAAATATTTTGCTAACTGTTAAGTAGCTTATGGTGGATACAAGTTCCATCAGAATAAACTGGTTACTCACCGCCCACCTCATTTAGTGCAGTAATTAAGTTCAGTAATTAAGTTAATCTACAAGACAAGATGTAGCAGTGTAGGTGTACCCATGTTTCAGGAAAGGTATAACTTATAAGAAAGTTTTTTTTATACACTGGGTGATATTATGTCTCTCCTATGATATTCAATGGCGTGTTTCAGTTTAAAGGAAATTGTATCCTGTTCCTGTGTTATTAAAAACCTAGGTCCAATTAGAAAATTATATGTATGTCGGGTAATTCCTTTTTATTAATCCCATTGAGGGTGTCTGAATATATAACGTCGGGTAAGATAAAATAATAATCGTGAAAAAACTAGTCGAGATGTCAAACTGGTAGTGGGAGCGACAGTTGGGTGTATAAAAAGGGTGCCTAATCATATGAAGCAACCAGTTCAGTGCAGTTCGATACTAAGTAGTAACTATGGTGGTTTTCATGTCAGTCAGTGCTAAGTTAAGCGGTTACTATGTTAATTCGGGTTGTCACTAGGTGAGTCGATTATTGTTGAGAAGTTTGGTTAAGTAATTGTCTCAATTACCAATGTGTTATAATAAGTAAAGTTAATAGTGAATCCTGACGTGGTATTGTACTCTGTGAACATTTGATAACGTAACAATTGATCAACGAACAATAAATAGTGAGTTGAACAGATAATTCGTTTGTGACTTTTATTATGTGTGCCTACGTATACCTATCGGCCGACGCTGTCTCCGACATCAGAAGTGGGATAAACAATCAATGCCCACAGAAATAGATTGTGCTCACTACATATGTACGCTATGTGGAATACATCGTACGATGGACATATTTGACTACCCGCAATTTACGTGAAGAAAGAAATTGCGCTGAGTAATATCTGAATAAGAACTAGACTACAACGTGAATAAAAGTGGACACGTGTGAAACATAGCCATCGCATGTTCATTTCTGACGTGATGTGCATACGGCTCCAAATGAACAAGGATCTGCGTGCGTACCGCGATCAAACTGTTAGTGTTCAAACGTTCCTGTTGGTGTTCAAACGTTCCTGTTGGTGCTCAAACGTGCCTGTGGTGTGCAAACGTTCCGGTAGATGTGCTGCCGACGTACGACGTGCGACGCACCATACGTCGTAATGGGTGTCCCGGGCAACGTGACTACACGATTGCCTAGTACCGGTTGATGCTAACTGCTGCATCGCGTATCACGTGTGGCTATCTGTGACGACAGATATGATGCTTACTGCAGCGGTAGAGGAAGTCTGGTATCGTATGACCCATAACCCTTGTTTGAGGGTTCTGGTTTCTTTTATTTCTTGGTAACCTTTACAAATATTGAGATCTTGTAACAGGGCATGTGCAGACATGGATTATCGAGCAATTCGTGGTTATTGAGTACAGAGCCGTCGTTAAACTTAAGGATTTGGAGAAAATACCTGTTGTAGTAAACAATGACTGTACATGGCCTTGGTTGACAAAAATGATCTAGGTGCATAGTGTTCGGTCTGAAGGATTGCTGGCCTTCCTTGGTCAAGGTTACGGATCGCAACACTGCACTTTTTAAAATTTTGGATTAAGAGCTAGTCGTGCGATAATTTTGAGGTTGTCCTCATGTTAAGATGACTACCGAATTCTTGCTCAAAGATTGTTTCGAGACTTGATTAAAGGCCAGGGTAGAAGTGAACGGTTGGATGCTGTTGTGATATTTTTGATTGCAGGAACTGAAGATCCTAGCAGGGAGTACTTAATGTATTCAGCGTTACAAGACTCCGTAAACTGTGACTCCTGAAGAGCCTCTATGGGATCCTTTGATGGATCTGACGTTAACTGCGGTGATAGAGGAGGATTTGGTATCGCATCACTCGTAACCCTTGTTTGAGGGTTATGGTTTCCTTTATTTCTCCGTAATCTCCACAAATGTTGGGATCTCGTTTTACCACGTGGTGGTGACTGGAGATTCTGCCCACACCACTTCGCAAGTGGATTTGCTTGTTGTAGCAATGAGAATGCCGTCCAGATATAATAGCCGTGGTGTTTCACTTTCGAGTACTTACTAGGTTTAAAGATATTCCGTTAAATAGCAATTTGTGTAAGACATACTGTACCTACATGGCCCCAATTGATAAAACTTTTAATTTCAATAGTTTTGATATCACAATTACACAAGCATAGTCTATAGCCGTACTTCCACCAGTCTTATATTGTGTGAATAGTGAATACATTTCAATCTGTTTGCTATGAGTGACCTGTGTATCGCGAGACTACAACGTGATCACCCACTGGGCCTAAGGGTCATTGTAGCAAATTTGGTACTGATTGAATCAAGAATAACTGAAATAGTCATTGTAGTAGCATAAGGAGGAATCTTAATCAAAGGTCAGAATAGGCCGAACGGTGTGTTTGTTTTTGTTTTTCTTGGCTTTCAGGAACAGAGATCTGCGTAGTGTGTGCTCAGTGCAGACCAGTGTACTTCAGGCTGTGCGAAGATGCGCGGTCCATGCCGTGCGGATACGCGCTCCAGGGAGTGTGGGTACGCGCTCCAGGGGTGTGCGGGTACGCGCTCCAGGGTGTGCGGATACGCATTCCAGGGTGTGTGGATGCGCGCACTCCAGTCCGCGCAGATGCGGAAAGGCGCGGAACGGCGCGCTCTAAGCTGCGCAAATGCGGAAAGGCGCAGAATGACACGGTTCAGGTTGCGCGGACATGGGACTGCGCACTCCACTATATTTGGAGTGGTACGGATGTCGAGCGTTGGCCTGGCAGGTGCATTTTTCAATGCATATTGGGTAAAGGACATGTCTAACCTACTATGCTATAGGTACGAGTCAACCCGCCTCCGAAGGTACTCTTGCGGGTGCTGTACTCTTTAGTCCCTGTTGCCGTCGCGAGGTCCTGAGAAGTTCTATACGGCGCGTACTGTGAGTGCTGAGCCGATCACTGTAGCTAGTAAGCACCTACAAAGGGAAGGTCTCTATTGATCTTCAATTGACGTTTGAATGCTGTCAATTTTAGGGTGGCCCTTTATAAGTTTGCAGCTCCGCAAGGAAGATTCTTGCACTCGGGTGAGAAGTTTTCATTCTGCCATCTCATTATTTTGTTAGTGAGTTTTTTTTATATAGAGTGGATGTTTTTTTTTTTTTTTGCAAATTTAAAAGATTGATCTGAGTACAAAACGCTTGGGAACCGTCTAAGTTTTGTCAGTATGCCGCAGGTTAAGCGATGAACACATTCGTATACTAATTGTAATTTTAAAATCCTTCTGTTCCCTTGAATTTGTCTGGTTTAGGCCAGGAATGGCCGAGCGATTTGATGCTGCTGCGTATATTTTCTGTTTGCAGACATTGGAAATCGCTGTTGGTGGTGCCGCGTTTGACGTGTCTGGTCCGGTTCGAGGACTGTGTGCAGTGCAGCTACTGAGCCGCTTCCCAGGGGAAATCGCTGCTGATCGTCAATGGCACTGTTCTCCGCTTAGATAAGAATTGTTTGCATTGTATACAGTTTTAGTAACTATTTGACAGCTGTATCATGAGAGTTTGTTACCGTCACTTCTTCTCTCTGGCTATGATACTAGGAGGTGATGGAGGAAGGGCGTTTTGGGGGTGCTGTCTATTCTGTAAAAATGTACGTGAGAGAGCGATCACATGTCAGGAGGTCCATGTCACTATACGTGATCTAACTGAATTTTAAAATTAATTTGTTTCTTAAATTCCTTTTAACTAGAGACACTATTGCGAGCTTTTCCTTAGCCTTTGGACAATACAAGCGACTGACTATAGTAACTTGTGCACATGGTCACAGTGGTGACTTTCTTAGCCTGTCGATTATGGTCAGGGGTATAACTACAGAAATAATTTTACATTCGCTGTGATATTCATTCCTAAGTTTTAATTGAAATTTCGGTTGGGTTCTTGTACTATAATTGGAATTTTAAATTTTCATTAAGTTGAAGTGTTAAATTTTCATGATTTTATGAAATTTGCATTAGCGAAAAATGCTTGAAGGTTAAGTTTTGACATAATCGATGAAATTAAAGCAGAGACAAGTAGTAGAGATAGTAATTAAGTTTGCATGTTGATCTGGAGTGGACCGTACCAGAGGTTGTCGTGTAGCCGTAGCTCAGTAAAAATCGCTGCCTACTTTTAAGTGGGGTCGAGCGTGAGTACGCGGTAAGCAGTCAACTCTGGCGGAGGTCGGGTTTCTGAGGAAACCATAGAGTCCGGGAGAGGCTCGGTGTTCCCGTGGGGTTCGCATATGAGAGGTAACATGCAGGGCTTAATTGATTAGGATTATTTGGTTTGATTAATGAGATGGACCTTCAGCCATTTTTTTTGTCTACATTGTTTTTGAAGAGTAGTTAAGTTTGCGTGATGATCATACTTTGTGTCATTCAGAGTAACACACGAGGACGTGTGTATTGTCAGAATGGCCGTGTCGGGTAATTCCTTTTTATTAATCCCATTGAGGGTGTCTGAATATATAACGTCGGGTAAGATAAAATAATAATCGTGAAAAAACTAGTCGAGATGTCAAACTGGTAGTGGGAGCGACAGTTGGGTGTATAAAAAGGGTGCCTAATCATATGAAGCAACCAGTTCAGTGCAGTTCGATACTAAGTAGTAACTATGGTGGTTTTCATGTCAGTCAGTGCTAAGTTAAGCGGTTACTATGTTAATTCGGGTTGTCACTAGGTGAGTCGATTATTGTTGAGAAGTTTGGTTAAGTAATTGTCTCAATTACCAATGTGTTATAATAAGTAAAGTTAATAGTGAATCCTGACGTGGTATTGTACTCTGTGAACATTTGATAACGTAACAATTGATCAACGAACAATAAATAGTGAGTTGAACAGATAATTCGTTTGTGACTTTTATTATGTGTGCCTACGTATACCTATCGGCCGACGCTGTCTCCGACATGTATTTATATGCAGTTTAAGTGGACGATAGCCTAGTTGGGAATGGAACGGTCTGCCGAGCCAATGTCCGGAGGTTCAAAACCCAAGGCACACACCTCTGACTTTTCGAAGTTAAGTGTGTATTGTTTATCAATTATCGTTCGCTTTAACGGTGAAGGAAAACATCGTGAGGAAACCTGCATACCTGAGAAGTTCTCTATAAGAATTTCGAAGATATGTGAAGTCTGCCAACCCGCACTAGGCCAGCGTGGTGGACTAAGGCCTAACCCCTCTCAGTAGAGGAGGCCCGTGCTCAGCAGTGGGCAGTATATAATACAGGGCTGATTGCATTGATTGCATGTATTTTCAGTTCGAAAAGGCATTTGATGTAAAATCTCATAATACCCAGAAATTTAATTCTATGCTTTTATCTCCGAATTGTTTGGAAAAGGCGCAGTTATTCATACATACTTCGTCGGACTATACTATCCCATAATTTGATACCTGGCGGACATGAGTTATTTCACAGCCGCCACTGCAAGCCAACGCCACAATTTTTTAAAAAGACTAAAAAACAACACTCTATATACACCAGCATAAGTACAGTGATAAGTTAGATGATAAGCATGCAATATTCAGTAGTTAATCTACAGCTTGTAAATCATTGTAACTCCTTTATAAATAAAATGTGGAAAATCGTCTTAGTTTTAACGTGTGCATGACATGTTAAGGTTGTAAAATTAAATTTAGGCAAATTGCGTAATTCATTGACTTCCTTAATATGACTTAGATTTCGCTCCCGTCTAAAAGTCCTTATACGGAATATTGTCCCACTGTGCAGTCTGGGATGGAAGTAGCATGCTAATTTAGTCCATCTGCATGACAAAACTCATCTAAAGCCATTCAGTTAATAATGCATTTACTTCTAACAGACATTCAAACGTCTTCACAAACTTTCGTACTTACAATATTATTGTAAGGATTGATTATGATGATTTATATTTAGTATAACTATTTTCAAATTTTTAAAATGGTATTTAGTTTCTGAACAATTATGTTAAGACTAATAATAAAATCACTAATTTCTCCATAAGCATGGAAATAAAATCAGACTACTTGTATTTCAACGAAGAGCCCTTATTTAGACCTTCTTTCGCCAAAAGTCGTAAACACATAAGACTATTCGAGCAAGAAAAACCATAAAAATAACTTTTTGCAACTCGCAAACAAATCCGCAGGAATATATCTCGACTTACGTCCTACTTTCTTATTCCCACGTGTGAAGCAAATGTGTTTGCCCTCAAACTTATTTAAGTTACAGAAGGTTCTGTGGTTTATCGCAAGCCATCTACATTTAAAGCGTATTTCAATACTAGCTTATGTTGACTGTGGATTTGGGAAGTCCTGGGGCCAATGCGTAGGTTGGAATACTTTGTGCCATACCATACCAGCCCTGTATTATATACTGCCCACTGTTGAGCACGGGCCACCTCTACAACTGAGAGGGTTAAGGCCTTAGTCCACCACGCTGGCCTAGTGCGGGTTGGCAGACTTCACATACCTTCGAAATTCAGATAGCTTCTCAGGTATGCAGGTTTCCTCACGATGTTTTCCTTCACCGTTAAAGCGGACGATAATTGATAAACAATACACACGTAACTTCGAAAAGTCAGAGGTGTGTGCCTAGGGCTCGGAACTGCCGGACATTGTCTCGACAGATCTTTCCATTCCCTACTATGATTCACTTTTTAGTAATAGCTTATTCTATTAATAATTCTTCTGGAATGCCAAAAAAACTTCTGCAATCCCTCAGTGCAATCCAATAGGGATTCTTTACTGAAAGCTATGTGTCTTCATAAAAGGAGGTATTAATAGTGAGTGATCCATTTCTTTGTTTGCCAAATGCCCCAAAAGGAACTACAAGTCGATCGATAGATGGCGCTATAAGTTAAATAGTAGTGTAAAGCTAATACATTTTTAACACTAATGACGGACAGATATTTTACACTGAAAAGCTTCAATATTATGTAATTTTGGAGCGCCTAAGATGTTCTGCAGGGGAATAGTCAATGAAAGCATCAAAATAGATATTGTCGCTGTAACAGTTATTGTAGGAATAACATAAAAATCACGAAATCATACCAAATCAATTTAATTTGATCATAAACAACACGATTATTGTAACCATGCGATTCATTTTGTTTATGGGTGTCACAATATAATATTCTATTGCCGAATATATCGTAGAAGTTACGCACTGTTCGTAATAAAAGAGCACTGATAAGTTATCCGTTTGATACGAGATATAAAAACATTTTTATTCATGTACACTTGTCATATGTTTATCAAGCACGTATGGCGAAACATTATTTGTGTCATTAAGGTGTTCTTGATTTGAGTACCTATACAATTTTTCTTATCACTAGTTTTTACCAATTTGGTTGGTTCAATTATGTCATTAGATTATCGTTTACCAAATTTAATCAGACACACTGTATCTGGCCCTCTATTTAGGCGCCACGCAGTTCTTTCAACACAAGTACATTTGAGATATCACACCCGCCCCCCCCCCCCCCCGCCCCCCCGAATTGAAAGCTGGCTACGCCCTTGTGTATGGGGCACCCAAGGTCGCCTGATGGTAAGCGATACGACCGCCCATAAACAGTAGCAATACCATTTTTTTTCAATTACAAAGTATTGCGTAGCACTCCATTGTGCTCACCACCTTTTTTTTTTCGCGGAGAAAGTGACTTATTACTACCGCCCAGCCTGCAAGGGGGGCGACTGAGCGGTTATGTTGGGTTCACCGTGCCTTACGACCCGGCGTTGAGCCGCCCGGAGAGATGTAACCATCGGGCGACCGCCGGGCCGAGTCGTGCTCACCACCCTGAGACATTAAGTAGATTTTAAGTCTCATAATGTCAAGTAATTACGCTGGCAGTGTCATTCAAACCGGAACACACCAGTGTATGCACACTGCTCCTTGGCGCTAGAAATAGACATTGCGGTGGTACCTGCCCACACGGCGCCATGCATACGAGACACCTACCACCACTCTTGTGTCGTTAGAACCATATTTACTGAGGGTTTTCTTTAGGTTCCCCGCAGTTTCACTGATCTGCCACTGCACGTCGATTTTCTGTGATATATATTATTTACTACTAGTTGGGCTGAACTATATACCAGACAAAAGTAAATACAGAATACTTATAGTAACACTTTAAAAAAACTCCGGGAGTGCCGGCAGAAGTGAAAACTTAATCATTAACGTTGTGCATTTTTGAATATTTTGGAATGGTCTAAACACAAATTCGATTTTACGCCTACCCCATAAAGTAGATTTTTAAACGCGAGCAACGCACGTTTTGTCTGGTTTTTGATAAATTTAAGAAATGCAATGATCATCACAACCAAAGTAGAATAAATCAAAATTTGAAAAATGAAATGTTACGTTCTTTTGTACTCGTGCCGTGCCAACGCTGGGGAAATAGCTTCTACGCAATGTATTTAAGGTTCATATTAGATTAGTAAGGGATGGTTTTAATGACGTTAATAAATAAAAATGCACTCGTTTCAAGAATTATAGCTTCTACGCATTGTATTTAAGCTGCATATTAGTAAGGAATGGTTTTAATGAAGTAAATAAATAAAAATGTAAACGTTTAAGAATTATAGCATCTACGCATTGTATTTAAGGTTCATATTAGTAAGGGATGGTAAAACGCATTTTCGATCCGGGTCACGTGATCCTGACGCGAGTTTAACATTTTATACCCATCCCAAAAGTGCTCAACGCCGCTAAAGAAGTTTTCACTTCAAAAATATGGAGATATTTTAACTTTTTGAAAAGAGTTCGTCTTAAATAAGTACGGACTACACTGATTCTTTAACATCAAAACGCAAAGTGTTGATGCTTTTTGCATCTTAATCAAATTATTAAAAATATTTCTTTAAAAAATGTACATTCTGCAATGAAGATATTTATGTATTACTAGTAATCCATGGATAATATATTTTTAAACATCATAAAAAGTTATTTTATTAAAGTATACTCAATTTATACATAATCAATGATAATTCATGAATAGCACTATCGCTTTAGTCGATGAAATTGCTATATGTCGGCTTTGATCCGCATTCGATTCCTAAATGGGTTGATAGAAATTGCTGTCAGTTGTTTTTAAATTTAAATAACGAGACAAGCATGCTGTTCATGTGATGCTAAGCGATACGACCGCCCATAAACAGTAGCAACGGCGTACATAACATTGAATCACAAAGCACTTCGTGGTACTCCACTGCGCTCTTCACCCTGAGACATAAGATGTTAAGTCCCGTCGGTTGCCCGTTTCAAAAAGCCCACGTGTTTACTCTAGCCTTAAAGTTATCCAGCCTTATATCACATTATGGGACGGAATATAAATGGCGAAAAGTAACTCTGGTTGCGCCTCTACCTACCCTTTCGGGGATAAAGGCGTGACTTTTTTTGTTTTTTAATTATTTTTATCTGGTAATCAGTTCCGATTTAGTTTCGTTCCTTTTCACTATACTGAGTATTAAATAGAAAAAAAGTCCCCCGCCATCGAAAATAGTTGATTCACGGAAATAATAAAGATGATTTACAACGGATTTAATAATCTATTAACTGTAATCAAAAACATGAGCATAGGTACAATTACCTAAAGTATAGTTTTTATAACCTGATAAATTTCTGAGATATGTTAAACACATTTAGTGCGAAATCTCCCATCACTTTTAAATGCCCGCTTCAATGAGTTTTCCCTGGATAAAAGTCCCGCTTAATATTTTCCCGGGATAAAAAGTAGCCTATGTGTTAATCCAGGACATAATCTATACGTGTGCCAAATTTCATCGAAATCTGTTCGGTAGTTTTTGCGTGAAAGAGTAACATACATCCATACATCCAGACATCCATACTTACAAACTTTCGCGTTTATAATATTAGTAGGATATACTAATACAACAATTTTATTGTCCGTACTATGTACTTGTAATAATCAAAACATTATTCCATTTCTACCTTACACCTATAAATGCATATTTTTCTCTCACAATTGAAAAATTAAATAAATGACATTTATAAAAAATAAAAACTAATATATTATCTACAATAATAACTTTAATTAGTACAATAAGTAATAAATTTGGTGATATCTATACTAATATTATAAAGAGGAAAGATTTGATTGTTTGTTTGTAATGGATAAACTAAAAAACTACTTACTGGACCGATTTTGAAAATTCTTTCACTAATAGGAAGCTACATTACTTCTGAGTGCTATAGGTTACTTTATATCCCGGGAAAATATTTTCAAACAAATTCAAAATTTCAATTCGCAGGTACGCGTTCAGTTCAATTAAAACATTTTCTTTTTGTTTGTGTGAAGTAAATTACATCAATTTTATTTATTTTTTGTGAAGAGAAAACGAAGATTGGTAAACAAAAGTGTAGCGGCAATTTCCAGTTTTGGATTTTATCAGCTACTTGTGTGGCTGACTGTACTATGCTAACTTTTAGTCTCAATGCTCGCTCACTTTGTCATTTAATCGCTACTTTCAGTTGAAGTTAGGGATCATTTACTGGTGGTAGGTCTCGTATACGAGAGGCCGTCTGGGTAGGTACCACCGCAATTTCTATTTCAACCGCCAACCAGCAGCGTGCATGCACTGTTGTGTTCTGGTTAGAAGTACATTGTAACCAGCGTAATTACTGGGCATTATGAGACTTAACATCTAATGTCTAAGGCCTCGTTTACGGAGACGTGGGGCGTCGCGCGTCGCGTGTGGCGTTGTGTCTCGCGGCGCGTCGGGCGTTTTTTCCGTTTACAAAGCGGCGGCACGTACAGCGGTCCGCGTTATCGCGAATACGTAAGCACAAACAAATGGCAATGTACGATGTTGTTTAGAAAGATGCGAGGCGTGAAGAGTGGCGGTGCCCGCCGCTGCGCCCGTGGCGCTTCCTCTGGCGAGTAACGCGGGCGCCGCTGTAGGTGTCACTAGAACGGAGGATAGCCGCTGCGTGCGCCGCCGCGTGAGACGCATCGTTACCATCCGCGAGCTGCGCCGCAAATATCGCTGCATTTCAAGCAAACGCGTATGAAATCGCTACTCCGTAAACGCACTCATACAACGATATGTTTGAATTCAGAGAGGGCCGCCCCGCCCAACGTAACGCGCGACGCCCCGCGTCTCCATAAATGAGGCCTTAGTTTGGCGAGCGCAGTAGAGTGCCACGCAGTACTTTGTAGTTAAAAACTCTGTATGTTATTATTGGGCTGTTTACTGTTTGTATCGCTTACCATCAGGCGAGCGGCATGCTCGTCTCGTCATTCAGAGGCATAAAAAATATGGCCTTATATAAAAATTACCATGGTTCGCTCGCTACAATAAAGATTTGCTGCCGATCAATAACTAATGATACGAGTAGAGCACGCGAGGTCACGGACGCGTGCAGTCACGAACACTAAAACATTCATGCTGATGGCATTGGTTGTCTCTTGGCCGGATTCCTGCCCTGGGATCTGGACGCCGAATCCCTGTCCGATGCCTTTTATTGGCGGGAGGAGGCGTTCAGTCGCGGGCAGCGTCCGGCCCTGAAGGAGGTGGAGGCCATGAGGGCCTCCTTACGGCGAGCCGCCGTGAAGGAGTGGCGTCTCAGGCTGGAGGCCCCGTCAGCGGGGCTCAGGGCCGTAGGGGCAGTGCGCCCGGTCTTTGCCGAGTGGCTAGACAGGCGCCACGGCCCGGCTACGTTTCGATTGACACAGGTACTCACCGGGCATGGTAGCTTCGGTGAGTATTATATAGGCTTCTTATTATCCCGGTTCTTGTGGAAGTTTTGTTCCTGGAATAGTCGATCTAAGCCACGAGCAAGAGCTAGTCAAAGCTACTTTGCAAACCTCACTATGGTAACTACGTAGTAAAGGATAAATAACTTCTGATAAACAAGTCTTACCTGGTGGTAGGTCTCTCATATGTAGGAGTCCGTCTGGGTGGGTACCACCGCAATGTCTATTTGTACCGCCAAGCAGCAGTGTGCATGCACTGTTGTGTTCCGGTTTGAAGGATATTGTAGCCAGTGTAACTACAGGACATATTGAGACTTAACATCTTATGTGTCAGGATGACGGCCGCAGTGGAATGCTACA
Source organism: Sphinx pinastri (assembly GCA_947568825.1). Lineage (NCBI taxonomy): Eukaryota > Metazoa > Arthropoda > Insecta > Lepidoptera > Sphingidae > Sphinx > Sphinx pinastri. Next base: position 5,367,101 of record OX387617.1, read on the forward strand.
CAGTACTTTGTAACTCAAGGCGCTGGACGGTGTTGCTGCTGTTTATGGGTGGTCGTATCGCTTACTATCAGGCGAACGGCATGCTCGTCTCGTCTTTCAATGCAATACAAAAAACCTGATAATTATTTGTAAACATTTCGTGTTATTATTCAAAGCGTATTTGATTTGAGGACTATACCGCTTTTAGCCCAAAGGACAAGTAAGCATAATGATTTTAATACCATATGTATCGAATTTCATGTTCCAATCTAGCGTCGTTCTTAGTGGGTCGACATTATTATAATATAGATAAGAAAGAGTGCGTATCTACACCCATGTAGGCCCGTAGCAAATTCATGGGATTGGGCCCGTCGGCAGTGCAAAATGCGGCGAACAATTTTTTTTAGGTTTCTCATGTCGGTCCTCTTCCTCAAGTTGGTGTCTTGGCGCCCCTAAACTCGGTGCTCCTGGCATTTTGCCGTCATGCCAACCTATGGTTACGTCACTATAATTTATTTATTTTCATATAACAAAGGTTATAAACATGGCAAAGTACAGTGTTCTTAAAACTAAGGTCACAGATACATGTCGGTGAATTAAAGCACATTCCACAGTCGATAGCTAATGACTAAATAAGATTCCTAGGAATATGTACCTTGGTCATCAGCTATGGTTAGAAACCCGTGTTTTATAGATTCCATCCAGGTAATGCGCGCACATTGTGCGTTGTGTGCTTTGCTGCCACCATTTACACACACTATTGTATTTTTTCATAAAAAATAGGGATGTACCTACTAAACGCGCGTTTGTAACATTTGTTTAAACTGGGTCTAAAATATTTTTATACTTATCAAAAATATCTCTCTAGGTCATTAATAAGTATGTTCTTAATTATTTAAATACTTATAAGGTTAGGGATTTAAGATAATAATGTACCTGAATTTAATATCAAAACGTGAAAACGCATTATATTGTAATTGGTACCATCACCGACACTTAAAGGTGTATCGTATACTTTGTTTAAAAAATTTAATACCTTTTTTATGTTTAGAATAAAAGTAATGAGCTAAAATATTAAAATATATTCTTTTCTTGTGATAATATTGTTAAAACATTGTAGACATTTAAACATCTAGTTAAAAGATTAATAAAAAAAATACGTGTGGCACTCGGAGACTGCCGCGGTAAAGCTATTGCATAGCATTTTTTATCACAAATTTTGATTGACTAAACACAAATTCGATCTTACGCTTACCACATAAAGTAGATTTTTAAACGCGAGCAACGCACGTTTAGTCTTGTTATAGATAAATGTCAGAAATGCAATGGTCATCACAACCGAAGTAGAATAAATCAAAATTTGAAAAAAGAATGTTACGTTCGATTCTTTTGTACTCGTGCCGTGCCAACGCTGGGGAAATAGATTCTACGCAATGTATTTAAGGTTCATATTAGATTAGTAAGAAATGGTTTTAATGACTTTAATAAATAAAATAAATAAAAATATACTCGTTTCAAGAATTATAGCTTCTACGCATTATATTTAAGGTTCATATTAGTAAGATAAAATAGATGTGAGGTTATTTTCGTTACGGAATTTCTGGATTCGGTCTCCACGCTCAAGGCCCGCGATAGAAGCTATGCAATAGCTTAAAAAAATACGTGTGGCACTCGGATACTGCCGCGGTAAAGCTATTGCATAGCATTTTTTATCACAAATTTTGATTGACTAAACACAAATTCGATCTTACGCTTACCACATAAAGTAGATTTTTAAACGCGAGCAACGCACGTTTAGTCTTGTTATTGATAAATGTCGGAAATGCCATGGTCATCACAACCAAAGTAGAATAAATCAAAATTTGAAAAAAGAATGTTACGTTCGATTCTTTTGTACTCGTGCCGTGCCGTGCCAACGCTGGGGAAATAGCTTCTACGCAATGTATTTAAGGTTAATATTAGATTAGTAAAAAATGGTTTTAATGACTTAAATAAATAAAATAAATAAAAATATACTCGTTTCAAGAATTATAGCTTCTACGCATTGTATTTAAGGTTCATATTAGTAAGATAAAAAAGATGTGAGGTTATTTTCATTACGGAATTTCTGGATTCGGTCTCCACGCTCAAGGCCCGCGATAGATGCTATGCAATAGCTTAATTAAGGTTCCATTACAAAATTCGAATATTCAAAATGATTTAAATTACCTATGAGTTCACTGTTCATTTAACCACAACTATTGACACCAGTAATCGACACCCCAGTTATCGACAATGAGTATTGATAGCCGGTTAATTAATTTATGAAATATACAGCCCATTTTCACGACAATATTTAAACAACCCCACTGCCTCCCTAACGTAACCTAAACTCTAAAGAAAATAAAAAGTCATCATTATTTTTAAGGTCCCTAATAAAATAGTCTGAGCTTAGACTTAAATTAATCAACATTGAATATGAATTTGTCCCCTATTTCCCTCCGAAAGGATGACTAAAAATTGATACTGTTTAATTAATTGACTACGCATGCCGTTAGTCCTAGTAGGCAGAGCTGTAATTAGTGTTAAAAATAAATGAAAAAAGTGGCCGCCATTTTTAATTTCTTTGTTATAAGGCCAATGGACCTTAAAATAAAATCTATATCTAGGCATGCCTTTAGTCCCAGTGGGCAGAATTAACGTTAAAATTGGAAAAAGTGGCCGCCATTTTAAATTTCTGTATTTTAATGCCAAGTTGCGCCGTTTCACGACGCGACGCCGTGTCGTGGGAATCCACGACGACAGTTAGTCTCGAAAATGGACCGCAATATATGTGTGTTTATGTGTATGAGCCGTATCTCGATCACATCAGCTTCCAAACAAAAAAAACCGCATCAATATCGGTCCATTTTTGAGAGCTACGATGCCACAGACATACATACAGGTACACATCAGGGGTTAAAAAGTTATAAGCCTGTCATTTTGTCAACCTAAGCGCACGTACGCTGAACGAAAGTGAAAACAAAAAACGTTATTTCATATTCGAATTCCTTCAAACCAAGATGTAAATATTTTTATAGAAAATTTTACTACGCACACCGAGCTGGGGTTAATACGAGTGGTACCACCAGGGGGTGGTAGTGGCGAGCTACCACCAGCCCGGGCGCGACGTCTCGTGGTGACTCGCGTACACTCATCGGTTTTTACGCTATCGACTTTTTGCAAACGCGAATTGTGGTTGAAAACTAAATACTAAAACCGACGAAATATCAGCTTTGAGTGACGTTTGTAAACCATAAACAAATGTAACTTCTTATTATGAATATAAACTATGAAGAAAACTAATAGACTAGCAACTACTGTGTATTATTTCTCAAAAATTAATGCCAGTTGTAAACAAATATCCAAATGTAATAGAGGCTCTCTTATATTTTGTGATTTATGAAGGACTACGGACCTTTGGGGCGCCGCGCCACATTATGAATTTGTAAGGGCATTTGCTATTTCCACTAACTTAACTATGAAGTCGAAAATTATTGTTATTGTGTAAATGAAGCATCTAATTTATAGCTTTAGTTTAAAATTGCTATATTTAAATATTCTGATTTAATAATTATGAACATATTGATAATGCAAGTATTTAATTATTCAAAAGTTACAAAATGATAATACAGTGTTAAAAACACTGAAAATTCAATATGGTAGGATGTAACAAACATGAAAAAATAATTTCTAATTATATAAAGTGATAAACATAATTTATCTATATAAATAACTTATTTTTGTACATATTTCTATTACGAAAAGTAAATATATTTTGTGTGGTGAAATAAATTGTGCAATAATCAGACAATGAATAGCTGTGGAGGCACACCTTTGATGACTCCAGACGGCTACAGCTCCATTTCACAAGGTATGTGGGTGAGTAGAGAAAATATTAATCAAAGTAAGTAGCATTAACACAAATCATTACGTTAATCTCGGAAATATTTTTTCTCTTTTGCGAAAACGTACCCATCTGAGTAGGTATTTGTTTGCTTGAATTTAGAGAACGTTGTTGATAATTTTTTTTTTTTGTGCTTATTTTGACGTGACAGTAATTTAAATGTTACTCATAAAGTTCAGTCGCACATGAGGAAAACAAAGAAATAAATAAAATTGACTGAAATAAAAAACAATCCTCTCACTTACATAGTTAATATTTTATTTCCAAGGAGATACGCATTAGTAATTAATAATCCCATAGCTTCCCGAGCTTATTCCGGTATGATAATGTTATTACCTCGTGTACAACAATTACAATAACCTTGACAAACCTCCCCTATAAGATAAATAAACTATTTATCGAATTCTAAAACAAGTACAGCTAACGAAAACAATTTAATATGTAAATGGACTAAATTACACACATCAACTCATAAACTTTGAATACGATACATTTCCTGTAATATCGTATTCAAGTGGTTAGGTCATGGCTAGTGTGGTTGGGTTATAAAAATAATGGACGTCAGCTGTGGTGTCAGGGACGAGTGCCAAGGACCGAGGTAATACGTCGTGACAATGTCAATAAAGCGTTTCAAGGTATCGAATACGTTTTAACCCATATTGATAAACAAAATAAGCCCTTATTGTACTGCCCGCTGCTAAGCACAGGCCTCCTCTACTACTGAGAGGGTTTAAAGCTATCAAGTTCTCTCAGCAATATGTTGCGCAAAAACTTCCAGATGCGTTTTACACTAGCGGCAATATTTCTTTAGCAACAAGTTTTTGCAAATAACCACCAAGTTAACTTGCGCAAGTTCTTGCAAAGCTTACATTACTCGAGGAATATTTACCGCTTGCCATGTTCTTTTTTTCATAAAACTGAATGACATGGCATGCAATCTTATTGCCTGATTTTAATAAATCTAATATAATGTTCTTTGGATGATGATTGTAAACAAAATAATCACCTTAAAAGTACCAACATGAAACACAATTTTGAATTACAAAGCACTGCGTGTCATTTCACTGCACTCGTCATCCTGAGTCATAAGATTTTAAGACTTATAATGCCCAGTAAATACATCAGCTACAATGTCATTCAAACGGGAATAGTGCATGTATACTACTGCTTGACGGCAAAAATAGACATATCGGTAATACTACAAACTTATAACTTGGCAGCATGGTCTTTTTTTTTTATTTTATTATTTCAGGTATCAGAGACCCATATTACAACAAAATTACAACAATAAGTCACATTACATGTCATAAATAGAAATTTAAAAGAAACGTACACTTCAGAAGTTAGCTTTCCGTGACTGTTTACATGGCAGAAATAGCCTGCGCAAGATACTTCTGCAATTCTTCTTGCTCGTCTAAACTCCGCTTAAGCCTTAGTCCACCGCGCTGGGCTTTGGCGGATTGATTGTAGGTTAAAAAAATTATAACAAAAATACATTCTTCTAAAATAAATCATTAGTACAGAAACAATATTAAGTACACATGATACGTAAGAGATAATTGAAAAAGTTTTGTTGGTCTCTGGATACAGTAGGATTACTACTAATGTTATGAAAGTGAAGTTTGAGGTGATGTTTGTCTATTTATGAGGTGTTAACGTGTAAATTGCTGGATAGATTGGGATGAAATCAGCACACAGACCAAGTTTCGGATTGACAAAAATTCGACCTTTTATCTCAGAATGTGCACAGGGACTTTTATTTCGGAAATGGGCATTCACGCGCATGGAGCTACGAACAAAAAACTATTAGGCTGTTAACAATGAAAAGTATGATATCAAGGTTATAGAATTAATTTATTTATTTGCACTTTATATATAGTTATGTAAAGTCGGACTTAATGCCGAGGGCATTCTTTACCAGTCAACCTGAGGCGGTGCAGAGACAAAAACATAGGTGTACGAAACTGAACTTAAACATAATAGAATCAAAGTGATGTAAATAAAATATTGTTGTAATCCATAGTATTGATCGGTCGCGTCGTTATTTATTCCATATGTAAATCGTTACAGCCCTTTTATTAGTTTAAATTCCGTCTCACAATATCTGCCTGCTTGTCCTATAATGTGTGGCCTATGACCATTTTCAACACAAATGCAAATGTGGGCCAGATCTTTTTGATTGCATTTTTTTTAAATATAACATACACAAATAATTACAGATGCCAGGCTTCAAAACTAAACCCAGGATCTCTTGTGGTATTGGATGCTACTCGAGACCTCAGAGTTTTTTTTTTATGTGGGTGTGGCAAATAAGCGGCAATAGCCTAGTTGGGAGTTGAACGGACTGCCGAGACGAATGTCCGCAGGTTCAAAACCAAAGGGCACGCACCTTTGACTTTTCTAAAAAGTTATGTGTGTATTCTTTGTGAATTATCGCGCGCTTTAACGGTGAAGGAAAACATCGTGAGAAAACCTGCATATCTGAGAAGTTCTCTATAGGAATTTCGAAGGTATGTAAAGTCTACCAACCCGCACTGGGCCAGCGTGGTGGACTAAGGCCTACAGGTGTAGAGGAGGCCCGTGCTCAGCAGTGGGCAGTATATAATACAGGGCTGGTAAGGTATGGTGGCAAACTGACCCCACTACACCTGATGGTAAGAAGGTAATGTAAAAAAAATGTTTATTCCAAAATGGAATAGTATATATAAACCTGACAAAGAAGACGTATAAATAACATTAAATTGTTTAATTTTATTTACGACAGTTCCCGAGCCTGCGACACTGACGAGCCAACTTTGTTAACAGTTTTCGGCCTGATGAATTAATTACTTGACGACGTGACGCCAAAAACTTTTTGCAGTGGTAAACTTTATTCCACATTGAAATAGATTTTTTAGTTAGTATCTATTGTTTTGGATTATAAATGGTTTTTACGGATTTAGTTCTTCTTTCAAATATTTTTTTATGATGCATACAGATGTAAGAATCTACGAACTTTGAATAAAATTGGGTAAACGTAAACATGTACGATAAAAAAAATTCGAGGGTATGTTTTTGTTTTTTTTATGGCATTGAATGACGAGATGAGCACGCCGTTCGCCTGTTGGTAAGCGATACAACCGCCCATAAACAGTAGCAACACCATACAGCACCTTGAGTTACAAAGTACTGTGTGACATTCCACTGCGCTCGTCATCCTGAGACATAAGATTTTAAGTCTGTAGAAATAGACATTGCAGTGGTACCCACCCAGACGGACTCTTACATATGAGAGACCTACCACCAGTAAAATGTATGTAAAGTCTGCCAACCCGCACTAGGCCAGCGTGGTAGACCAAGGCCTAACCCCTCTCAGTAGTAGACGAGGCCCGTGCTCAGCAGTGGGCAGTATATAAAACAGGGCTGATTGCATTGCATTATAAACATGTATGATGAAACTGTATGAAAATGACTTCAAAATATTCAGCTGATAATATTCAATGTTTTTTATTATCCTTTAAACATAACATCAGACAGATAAAATCTTAGAGGCAATGTTGATTACAATTTGTAGGGTGCAACATAGCAGAGAGCACGCATGAAATATTGATATCATCATGCTACCATGGATCTGTTTTAATGTAATGATACGGAGAAACAAAACAAACAAGGACGTAAGTAGATAATGATTGCTTTGATTCCGCGGCACAATTTTAACTCACATTTAAAAAGAAATGTAATTTATTCTCAAAAAAGACTACAGTCACTTACATGAAAATACAATTTGCATAACAGTAGACACGATATTGAACATTGTTCGCACAATGATGCAGTTCCAACACATTCACCATATTGGTTTTTAAATATGAAATGTAATATCATCGATAAAATTAAGTCTAATAACAATAATATTCTTTATCAAGTGGAAGGTCACTTGCATGTAACATTATGTTTAGATAGGTATTACTAAAATTAAAATTATTGTCTCCAAGCAGTCTGTATTTACTTTTGTTTTGTTTTTTGCTTGGATAAACATTATAGTCAGTGCATTCGTAATTACTGTTCGTTATGAGATTTCACATCTCATGTCTCAGATACGAACGCAGCAATTCAATGGATGATTTTATTGTTTATGAACAGTCGTGTCGTACATCTTTAGAAGATCAGTCAGCTCACAGTTTGATAAATAACCTCCAAATTTGATATGTCATCCCACAGTTAAATCCACAAACATTTGTGGTTCAATTGGTAAACAGTGTATACAAACTAAAACTTCGAAATAATTATAATTTATTTAACCTAAATTATTATTTTAGATCAGTTATGTATTGTTGCGGATCCAGTTAGTATATCGTGAGACGCGAGTGTTGACTCCTGGGAATCGAGCCAAGCCGCAACCCTCTCCCCAGGAACAGATTCCGACGAGTACACGATCCATGTAGAGAGGACCGCCGGAGTCACCCTGGCATTGGTCACGACCGCCAACGTCGAACCGTCCAGCGCACAGCATATTGTCACTGACAGTGCGGCCGATGGCGGAGTAGCGATTCCTGCAGGTCGCTTGGTTCACCGTCCAGATCTGAACGTGCCGTAATTGCTCAGAAAATGCACCACCACTCTGAAATATTACGAATATTAATAAACTCATACAACGAAATATTTTAACTAATCTATTTTAGTTGCCAGTTGCCGCAAATGTAGGTGAAACAAAAGCTGCTGTTACCGGTGACGAAATCAAAGTGTCCTTCCTGCAGTCTGGAAGATATTGAACAAATTTGGTGTATGTAGGTCATTCATAACAAAATTGTCGTCTTTTAAGGCGATATGGATGAACAAGTTTATGTCATACTTTTTCGAATGGTTGTTCCTATTATACGTACTTGCATTATCGTCAAAATAATCAAAAACATAAATATACTCACCGAAACCCGACCCCATCCAGCGGCCCAGACTGCCTGGTTATCACGTATATTAATGTTTGCACCAGCATATGCTGCGGCTTGAGCATTGGGACCAAAGGCAATGTTGTTCGCGAGGCGTATGATAGCGATGTCGTTGTTATTGGTCCTACTATTATAGCTACCGTGTACAATGAACGTTTGGGAGTTTGTCACTCTCCCACCACTGTTGGCAGAGGCGGAAGCTGATCTAACACGCCATCTGTTTACAGGGTCGCCGCTGGAAACAAATTAAAAGCAAATCATGAAGTATTTACGACTTGTATCTACGTCATGTTTAAAGTTTTACTTACTGAATACAGTGCGCAGCTGTGACAATGTTGCGATTGTTGATAATAGTACCACCACATAGTTGCCGCCATGTACTTAAATTTGAACTGAAAATTAACGCGACAATGCTTGGATACTGCGTGATAGATGTAACACTCCCGCCCACGATCCTTTGTGGATTAGCTGGAACCGCTGTAAATACATAAAAAAATTAAATAAAATTTAAATAACCCCCGACACAAAAAACCTCTATGAAAATAAATTAATAAAAGTTCTTTGTCATTTAAGTACCTAGTAATATTTTGACCCAAGCGTCGTCGCGTCGGAGGACCGCGAAGGAAGTATTTTCATCTCCCTGGTCCGGAATTCGGTCCCCCGACGCGTGGACGCTTAGGTTCAGCTATGATACAAAAAAAGCCGCGTCAAACTCGGTCCATTCGTTTGAGAGCTACGATGCCACAGACATACATATAAATACACACTCTACACTTATAACACCCCTCTTTTTTTTTCAGGAGTTAAAAAGGAATTTTCAATACCAAAAGTTATTCTAGTAATATTAAATTGTAACAATTTAATATCCTATATTGTGCTTGAAAGATAATGTGGCAGAACCAGACAAGTCGTCTTATGATAACTGACTTGCTCAATATAATTTCGTTTATAATGTAAATACGTATATACGTACGTACCTAATACAGCGGAGATGCTTAGAGCAAGTAAAACGATGAGAGTTCGCATGTTAATTATGAACAAGTTCATAAAGTATCGATTAACCAGTGCATTTATACGAAATATCAGAACCGATTTTCGGAACACAATCTATTACTACGAGATAAGACAAGAAATTGGTGTCAACAAATCCAATGTACTTCCCCTATATTTGGGTAGCTTAATGAGATTTAACATATCATGGCTTTATCCTCGAACGGGTAGGTAGAAGTGTAACCAGGGCACCCACTTTACATCGTGTGTGTTTCGTCTCATAATGTGATAGTGGCGAACCCAATGAACCCAATTTCTCTTTGCCTGGCCTGTTATTCGAACCAGAATAGATTTGCTATAGGTAATCTGTCATCCATCCACTTACTATAGTTTTTTTTTATTTTATTGCATTCAATGACGAGACGAGCATGCCGATCGCCTGATGGTAAGCTATACGACCACCCATAAAAAGTAGCAACACCATCCAGCACCTTGATTTACAAAGTACTGTGTGGCATTCCACTGCGCTCGTCATCCCGAGACATAAGGTGTTAAGTCTCACTATGTCCTATAGTTACACTGGCTACAATGTCCTTCAAACCGAAACACAACAGTGTATGCACACTGCTGCTTGGCGGTAGAAATAGACATTGCGGTGGTACCCACCCAGACTTACTCTCACATATGAGAGACCTACCACCAGTACAGTGTATCGTGCAGAAGAGTCACTTTGCCGTGCCCAAATTTAAAAAAAAACTGCGCTTAAATAAAACTGTTTTACGGATTTTATCGCGGTTTTTTAATTTATATTGTCTTATATAACTAATCTGACTTTGTATACAACACAAAAGTAATGAAAAAAAAGTTCTATGAACAACAATTGATGACAAAAATGTAAGCCTGGAGCTTCTTTCTGCCTTTCTTCTTCGCTTAGGTAGCTAGCTAACCTAACTGGGAGTGGAACGGACTGCCGTGACGAATGTCCGCAGGTTCTAAACCCAAGTGCACACACCTCTGACTTTTCTAAAAAGTTATGTGTGTATTCTTTGTGAATTATCGCTCGCTTTAACGGTGAAGGAAAACATCGTGAGGAAACTTATTTATTTCAGCACGCAATTACATATATCAGTAAATTGATTTGAAATTAAATCTAGATTATAGTGTGTTCATAGTTTAAAGGAGGTATAAGACAGGTTCGTCTGGAAATCTTTAGGGGAGGCCTATATTCAGAAGTGGACATTATTCATACAGTTTTCTCTGAAGATAACGACTTTCTCCGACGATGATGAAGACAAATAACTTCAGGATGCTCTCTCAAAAAATTGACCCGACCCCTTTCAAAAATAATAATAGTAGTCATTTTTATTTCAGAAAATTATATCTATGCTTAAAAGCAAAATAGTCCAGGAAGGAAAATATTATTATTATGTAACACAGAATTTTACAGAAAAGGTGCTATAAAAACTCATGGTTTGTATCTGTATAATCCAAGTCCAAAGAGTAGGTATAATATATACTACGAAAATCCAAGTCATTCTAGGTATACTGTTTGAATTTGTATTGAAAAATAAAATATTTTTTGTTAGAAGTGTTTTATTTATTCTTACCGCATACCGCAAGAATGAGCGGAGCGGTCATATTTTTTTTTAATGAATTGAATGACGAGACGAGCTTGCCGTTCGCCTGATGGTAAGCGATACGACCACCCATAAACAGTAGCAACACCATCCAGTACCTTGAGTTACAAAGTACTGTGTGGCATCATCCACTGTGCTCGTCTTCCTGAGACAAGATGTTAAGTCTCTTGTCCAGTAGTTACACTGGCTACCGAAACCAGAACAATCAAACCGAAACAATAGTGCATGCACACTACTGCTTGGCGGTAGAAATAGACATTGCGGTGGTACCCACCCAGACAGCCTCTTACATATGAGAGACCTACCACCAGTAGCAGTCATATTAGGCTGAGAATGGTCTTATGACTCTGAACGTAAACTTATATGATCGTCGGGATACTGTCACGGTAGGACAACAGCTCAGGTCTGTATTACAATATAAAATAGCATCATTTGGGTAGAACTGGGTAGCCTGATGCTCACTGTTGAGTTGTTAATCTAATCTCTAGAACATCATACGCAGTTAGATTAGACTGCAAACCAAAGTCAAAAGTTTCCCCGAGTTTCTAGTAGATCCTGAAATCAGGTGGAAATCTGAATGCTCCATTATGTAGCAATGATGAATGATTTATTAAATCAGGAGTTAAACATTCCTCTCCTTTAGTAGAATCGCAAACTTGAATGGGCGTTTTGCGTCACACACATATTACACTAATATACGTACCTATTAAAAGCATCATGCAAGTTATCATGATATATTCGTTCTCAAGACTAAACAGCTAATTTTTCTCATATTTTGAGGTCCATTAGAAGTCTATAGATAGATATTAAAGTTAGATACTAACCACATTCTGTCGAATCTGTCGAAAAGCGCCTACTCAATTTTTGATAGCAATATGACAAATCTACGTTTTTTGCTATTTATTCCTTTTCATAAATAAATGGTTTTATATACCTATTTATCACTTACCATCTAGTAGAAGTCCCTGCTATTCGTATAAAGGGTCACCATGCATATGTATTATCTTTTATTATGTTTTTATTCAATAAAAAAATAGCTCAAAATGCGTTGCTAATAGACTTTCGTAAGGGCACTTTTAAGTCGTCGAATGAAATTGACATTGACAATTTGAGACATTGCGGTGGTACCCACCCAGACGGCCTCTTAGATAGTGAGAGACCTACCACCATACTATCAAACTCGAGATTTCTATCTTCATGTAATGCAATGTGGAATGCAATCATCCCTGTATTATATATTGCCCACTGCTGAGCACGGGCCTCCAATACTACTGAGAGGGTTCAGACCTTAGTCCACCACGATGGCCTAGTGCGGGTTGGCAGACTTCACATGCGCTCGAAATTCTTATAGAGAATTCTCATGTATGTAGGTTACCTCACGATGTTTTCCTTCACCGTAAAAGTGAACGATAATTGATAAACAATACACACGTAACTTCGAAAAGTCAGAGGTGTGTGCCTTGGGTTTGAACTCCGGACATTGTCTCGGCAGACCGTTCCATTCCCAACTAGGCTATCGTCTATCCCCATATGAGGGACTAAATATTGGTCCCGAATTACTTACCTACGTTTTTACACTGAGGCACAAAAACTTTGGGAGGTCAACCTTATGATGTGAATTGCATATTACAGAACCATACATACAAACAAAACATATAAATTCAAAATTTATAACACTTTATTCAAAAGAGTAAAAAATATTTTCAGGTCCTTGGTATTTTCTAGATTGAACATATAAATAAAATTTATTCTGAATTTATTTTTTCATTCACAACCGTTTTAGACAAGTATACATGGTCATTGGCTAAGGTCTTGCTTTGGAAGAGAGCTGTATATCTAGTATTAACGAATCCGTAGTTCTTAAAATGAAACTTACACGATATTATAGGTATATAAAACTAAGAATTGTTGCGAATCCAGTTAGCGTAACGCGAGACACGTACATTGACTCCAGGGAAGCGAGCCAAACCGCAACCCTGTCCCCAGGAGCAGACTCCAACGAGGACGCGGTTGTGGTAGAGAGGACCACCGGAGTCACCCTGGCACTGGTCACGACCGCCGACGTCGAGCCAGCCGGAGCACAACATGTTGTCGGTGACGGTGCGCCCAATAGAGGCGTAACGAGACCTGCAGGTGCCCTGGTTCACAGTCCAGATCTGGACGTGGCGCAGTTGCGCAGACGCAGCTCCGTTCGTCTGTAACAGATTGTTTTTATAATAGATAAGTTTTAACTCTCTTTGTAAGCATTATGGACTTAATTATCATTTTTATGAAATCGTTATTTTTACTTTATATTGTCCTACTACTTCTGAAATAATATCAGACCCTTGTTACGAGGTACTCATCAATAAATTAAGTAGCTCATTAATTGTAGTTTTGAATGTCGTTCATATTACAAAAAAAGTGTTTCAATATGCAATGCAACCAGCCATGTATTATATACTGCCCACTGCTGAGCACGGGCCTCCGCTACAGCTGAGAGGGTTAAGGCCTTAGTCCACCACGCTGGCCTAGTGCGGGTTGGCGGACTTCACATACCCCCGAAATTCTTATGGAGAATTCTCAAGTATGTAGGTTTCCTCACGTTGTTTTCCTTCACCGTTATAGCGAACGATAGTTGATAAACAATACACACGTAACTTCGAAAAGTCAGAGGTGTGTGCCTTGGGTTTTGAACCTGCGGACATTAATAACCTTACCTAAATTTATTCAGCGGTTTATACGCTACAGATCATCCAAATATCTATACAAACTTTTACATACATACATACTCACGCCTTGTATTCCCGAAGGGGTAGGCAGAGGCGCAACTAGTGAACCCACTTTCTGCCGTGTATATTACATACCATAAATGTAATGGTAAAAACCAAGTATTACTTTGTCTGACCCAGGGATCGAACCCGAGACCTCAGCATTGCAGTCGTACCATAATACAACTATGCCACCGAGGCATACAAACTTTTATACAATATTTAATAGCATAAGAAAAAGTACATACAGAAGTTCGTCCCCACCCAGCGGCCCAAACAACCTGTCGGTCGCCCAAATTGTAGCTGGCGCCAGCATAGGCTGTGGCCCGAGCAGTGTTGCTGAAGGATATGGTAGACGCAAGGCGAATGATTGCGATGTCATTATTGAGTGTCTGCCTGTTGAAGCTACCGTGGATAATGAATCTTTGCGAATTTATTACTCTTCCACCACTATTCGCGTTAGTGGAGCCCACTCTTACACGCCATCTGTTAACAGTATCACCGCTGGAAACAAAATTAAAATTATGTAATTTATTGTCTTGGAAATGTGAATAGCTAATTCTCAATAACTATACTGTAATCAACATTGGACAATACATGTCGTTTGACATATTATGTCTATACTTACTGAGGACAGTGTGCAGCTGTAAGAATACTGCGATTGTTGATAATAGTTCCACCACAAGATTGCCGCCACTGACTCAAGTTCGAACTATACAGTAGGGCGACTATGCTAGGATAGTTAGTAATGGTCGTAGTACTACCACCTACGATCCTTTGTGGATTAGCTGGGACGGCTGCAAGAAAACGAATACCCAGTATAATAATTTGTAGTATATCTAAAAATATTTTAAAATAATTGATTTGTAAGTGTCGGTTTGTCTTACCAGCCACAGCTGAGAGGGCTAGAAGGAAAACGATGAGAGACCGCATGTTAATATCAGTAGAGTGCATAAACTTGCAATTACACGGTTTAATTTATACCAGACAATGGCAATGATTTCGGGAAATAATCTATACTCAATGATAAGACAACTCTTTGTTTTGAATGAACTTCCGTACTATTATCCGATGATGTCAATAAATATGCGGGAGGTAATTCCCGGGAAAGTGGATATCTAAATTTAATTACATTGATTCGACTGTTTATTACTTGTATTATCTTAATCCAACATGTGATCTACTTTACAATTAGGTAAGTTTATGTTAGAATAGACTTTGAGAATATAATAAATGTCTTGTTTTCAGTTAGGTATTTTGTGAATGGCCTCCATTCCTTTTTCTAACTTCGTGATCGTAACAGACAAAATTAAACCACCTTCAAAAAACACTAAAAACCGAAAAATAATCTAACATTACCTATATACTGATTACCTATTTTGGAGTCGGTGACTAATCAAAATTACATATTGTTTTCGTATATTTGATCATATATTTATCTAGCAATTTTAATTAGTCATCGACTCCAAGAAACAACTAAAAAACACTAAAAACCAAAAAGTAATTTCACATTTTTTTTAAAGCTTTAGCTTTAGCTTTGTACACAAAAAAAAAACAAAAACAATGTACTTTAGATTAAAAAAACAATGAAGGCAGAGAAGAGGTACAATTGGCGGTCTTATCGCTCGAGCCAATCTCTTACAGACAACCATTGGATGGAATAAGAGAAAATAACGAAACTAGGGCGTACACATAAGCAAATATGAAATATATATTATATACCTAATTTAAAATTGAAATCACAATAATACTTACAGATCATACATACACAATAAATATATAAATTACATACGTATAAAATATATTTATTTATTTATTTATTTATTTATTTGACTAGCCAACAATTGTTTACACCAATACAATTTATAACGGAAAGATACAATACAACTTATAAGTGTAACAATTTCTTACAGGCTAGTTCCACATGCACAAAAATGATGATCAGGACAAATAAATGTAATAATTAACGATAATGGACTAAACATCACATATAAAACAACTAATCGGAAAACTAGATTTACAAAAACAGTACAACTTTCAAACTAAAACATAGATTATGCACATTAATTTCCAAATAAACACAGATTCTGAATTAACAAATATACAAACATCTGAATATACAAACATATATATAAATATTTATTACATAACAGGAGATGTATAACAAATTATATAATCAATGTCACACAATTAAAGTTTTAGATATCAATATCACACTTGCTCAAGCAAGTGTTCTTTTACCGTTTTTTTTAAAAAACAGGTAGTGATTGCGCCCGTCTTATGGCTACTGGCAATGCATTCCATAACCTAACAGCGACTACAGTAAAACATTTTTCCATAAATGAAGTAGCATGCACAGGAATTTTCAGTATTAAGGTCTCTGATGAACGAAGAGACCTCTCATGCGTGTCGTGAGGAAATAGAAACCTAGATTACCTATATTGCGTGACTAATTTTACTTGCTAGCTAACCTAGATAAATACATGAGTAAATATACTATTAAAATTTAACATTGTTTTCGCATATTTATCTAGCTTAGCTAGCAATTTTAATTAGGCACCGACTCCAAAATTGGTAACCAGATTATAAGTAATGGTATCGTATATATATTCATATATTTCGCACCTTTACAACGAAAACGAAACAACTGAAAACAATTGAAAATTGAGTTATCTTCATAATTTTGACTTAAAACGAAGTTCTCAATACAACAATAGTTCAAATACAGCCATATTCAAGTGGGAAAAGGACCAAACTGTTATATTGGGCCTTTTTAATTATATTTTTATAAAAAAGTGACCAGTTTTAAGTCATTTTTTGACGATAACTCAATTTTCGATTGTTTTGAATTGTGTCGTTTTCGTTCTAAAGGTGCGATTTATCTAGCTTAGCTTGCAATTGAAATTAGTCACGGAATATCATTACATACATCTATGCGGTATATAGGTAATGTTATTTTTTTTATTATTAGTGTTTTTTAGCTGTATTTGAACGCTGTTATTTTTTTTTGTAAAAAGGTTTTTATTTTTTGTGTTAATCAGAAATATACCGCCTCGATGGCGTATTTGTATTGCGCACGCTGTACGACTATCGCGCTGAGGTGTTACGCCTGTACCTACCCCTGAAAAGGGGAAAAGGCGTAATATCATGGATATATTTGTATGTGTGTGTGCGAGGTTGGACGTACTTAGGAGTGAAATGAAACCCTCGAGTGCTGAATTAGAACTAACTATTTATTTGAATACTCAAACATTATATAGCATAGAGTACATACATATAACGATTACACATACACCCTTACATCTCCCCTCATAGAAAGAAAAAAAAATATAGTTTTGAACTATACATTTTTTTTTTCATTAATAACAATAAAAAAAAGATTACATGGTTATATATTTGGTTATGGATAATACATCTTAGTTCTATTTTTATGTACTAAATAAGATTTACCATTTTTTATAATTTCAACATTTGGAGACACTTCACGTAATACAGTATAAGGTCCTGAATAAATAGAGTTGAATTTATTACAGTTTTCATTTTTTATAACAATCAAATCATTTGGTTTATATGAAACGCTTTTAATACCTTTATCATAGATACATTTTCTTTTCAATTTACTACAAAGGAGATTTTCTCGTGCCTCTTTTTGAGAGGTCTGTATACGATATTTCAATTCTAGAGAGTAATCGTCGTGATTATAGAGTGGTTCAACAGTATCTCCTGACAAATTACTTGGAAGAATGCATTTCCTACCAAATACTAATTCAAACGGCGTAAATTTATTTTCCGAATGTACTGAAGTATTATAACAGAAACACCAATAGGGTAACCAAGAGCTCCATATTTCAGGATGATTATCAGTTTGTATTCTTAGATAGTTACCAAGATGTTTATGGTTGTTTTCCAACGCCCCGATGCTCTGATGGTGGTATGCCGTCGAATTTAACTGTTTGATATTTAAAAGTGTGCATACTTCCCTGAACACTGATGACATGAACTCTGTACCTTTGTCTGTAGCGATCTCCTTTGGAACTCCGTACCTTAAAATGAAATTATTAACAAGGGCCTTTGCGACCTCTTCTGATTTCTTTGAAACTAAAGGATACGCTTCGATATATTTGCTCAACTCACATTGGAGTGTTAATATATACGAGTAGTTATTTTGATCTTTATCTAAGGGCCCTACCAAATCAAGAAATATTTTTTCGAATGCCCAAGTTGCTGTTGTTGTTATCGTCATCGGTTCTTTAACCGGTACAGTATGTTTTTGAGTTTGACATTTATGACAACGTTGGACAAAAGATTTTATATCTTTTTCCATACCTGTCCAGTAGTAATATTTCTTGATGTTGTTATACATCCTTCTCATGCCCGCGTGGCCACTAGTGGGCAAGAGATGAAAATCATTTAATATTACGCGTACATCGTCTTTGTCAATAATCCTTTTTACATTCTTAACTATGCATATACGAGGTCCGGACCAGTACTTGATAGTCTTTATTTCTTGTAACAAAATTTCTATAAAATCTTCATTATTTTTATTTTTAATTACGCATATCTCATTGACATTTATTATTTTACAAAATTTCTCCAATTCCTTCACAAATTCGCTTCGCGTAATTTGCGATGAAGAACCTGAATATTTTATAAAAATCGTACTCATACTTGATACATAACAAAATATTTTTACTTCATAACTAATCATTCCGTTCTTCTTATACTCCAACCATTTTTTCTTATTTATGAATGTTAATTCAACCAATTCTTTCGGCTTAATATGTGTCTCTACAACTTTCGGTTGATCATGCCGATCGTCCGTAGGGACCATATCATCCGAACATTGGTCGGGTTTTATATTCAAACGTTTCTTTTGTGCTCTAGTCATGACGTTAATGTTTTCTTGCATCTCTTTTAAATCTATGCTAGAAATTCGCGACAAGACGTCTGCAGCCGTGTTGTCGGAACCCTTCACGTATTCTACTATAAAATTATATTCTTCTAATTGAAGTCTATATTTAGTAAGACGACTCGACGGGTCTTTCATATTAAATAAATAGAGCAAAGGTCTGTGATCTGTTCTCATTATAAATGATCGACCGTACAAATATGGCCTAAAATATTTGATGGCCCATACAATAGCGAGTAATTCTTTTTCGATTGTCGGGTAATTTTTCTCAGCTTTATTTAAGCTGCGACTTGTATAAGCTACTGGTCGACCGTCTTTGTTTGATAGAACTGCTCCTAATGCAAAGTTAGACGCATCTGTCTGTAATATAAACTGATTTTTCTCGGTAAAATCGGGATATTGTAATACTGGAGGTTTAATTAAGCTTTCCTTTAATGACTCAAAACTTTGTTGACACTCATCTGTCCAAATAAATGGTACATTTTTCTTTGTTAAATAATTTAAACTGTAGGCTATTCTAGCAAAATGGGGTACGAATTTACGATAATAATTTATAAATGCAATGAACCGTTTTAATTCATTTGCATTAGTTGGACGGGGGTAATTTCTAATGACGTTGGTTTTCTCTGGATCTGGCATTATCCCGTCTCCCGATACAACATGTCCTAAATACAATATTTGTTTTCTTAAAAATTCACACTTTAAGGGGTTGAGTTTTAAATTTATTTGCCTCAATCTATTAAACACTTCCTGTAAGTTTTTATTATGGTTTTCTAAATTTCTTCCAAAAATAATCAAATCGTCCAAATAAATAAAGCACTTCTCGTATGTTAACCCAGACATAGCCATGGTCATCATACGAGAAAATGATGCGGGACTTGTTTTTAGCCCCATTGGCATTCGCGTCATCTGATACTGACCAGAGCAAAACGCAGTATATTTCCTACTATTTTCATCCAAATTTACGTTGTAGTAACCTTGGTATAAATCGAGATGTGTGAAATAAACTGATCCCGATAAAGAGTCCAAAATTTCTGATATATCCGGCAAAGGAAAATTGTCATTTTCGATGCAATTATTCAATTTCCGGTAGTCAACCACTAACCGCCATTTTTTATTATTACTGGAGTCGACTTTCTTTGGTACCAATAATATAGGGCTGGACCACTCACTATTGCATGGTTCTATTATACCATCACTTAGCATTTTATTAATTTGATTTCTTATTTCAGTTTTTTGGGAATGTGGCAAACGATACGGTTTTGTAAAAATAGGACAAATATTAGGTTTTAAAGAAATTGAATGTGTGTATACATTCGTAGTAGTCAATTTGTCGCCCGGTAGATAAAATATATCGCTATATTTCGCGCATAACTGCTCTATAGAATCTCGTTCTTCCCCGGACAGATAATTTAATTTCAATTCATTAAACAATTGCTTTACCCGGTCTGCATACTTGTCCGTGTTTTGAAATAAACATAAATCATATTCATTTAATTCGTGTAAATTACATTTAAAATTAGTCAAAGTCAATTCCTTATCCGTGGTGTTTAAGACTTTAATTGGTATGACCCCGTTAACAGGTTTAGCTATGGAACTGGCTAAGAACACACCTTGTTGAATTTCAGCCGAACAAACTACACATTCTTCAGTCATGTCAGTTTGTATATAATGGATTGATTCGCAACGTGATCCTATTTTTAGGCAATTATCTCTAGTTAATAATGGTAAGTTCAAAATCCGGTTATTTAAATCAGTTAAAGAAATCTTTCTTTTTTCAAAATCTAACTTCGCCTTATAAGTTACCAAAAAGTCCTTACCTAATATACCTAATGACTCACAAGGTAAATTTTCAACTACATAAAACTTATGTTCAAAGTACATATTACACGCGTATAATTTTAAACAAACATATCCGATAGCTTGCACTTTGCCTCCAACTCCTTTTATAGTAACACTCTGTTGGAACATTGGAATGTTATAATTCAAAACATGTTTATACTTAATAGCAGAAATTGATGCTCCGGTATCTACGAGCCAGAAACATATTTGGTCATGTAAAGATAAACTTATGATGCAACTACTGTCACTAGCCAAAATAATGTCATTATTATTCACGAAAAAATTTTGATTCATTATTTTCGGTCACTTTTTGAGATTCCGATAAAACATGCAAATGTTCGTTGCGTACCCTTCGGTTTCTCGGAAATTGTTGATTATTGTACTTACCTGGATATTCACCTTGCCATGCACCACGACCTCTTTTTGATGGCGCCTGATAATAACCTCGACCGTAGCCTCGAAAATTGCCTTGTTGCGTAAACACTCTACCTCTGCCCCCGCCTCGGGGACCTCTATAACGATTTGTCCTTGATCTGTAATTATTAGAATACCTTTGAAAATTCATGATTTCACCTGATGTGGATGACGTCGACGTTTCCTCATCTTGAGCTGCTTGTATGGCATCCTTTAAATAATCAAAATTTCTCGCCGCTATGATCGTACTGAGCCTACGATTTCGCAGACCATCGGCAAATCTTTTTATTGCGAATTTTTCGTTTAATGGTTTTAACACAGCATAATTAGAAGAGTTTCCGTTTGCCTGCGAAATTGTAAGATCCACCATTAATTTCGAAATATCATCACTGAACTCTTTTAGAGACTTTTCATTTTGCTTACTATTTTGAAGCTGACATTGAATAGCTGACGCGGATTTTTTGGGTAAAAGATGTGTCCGCATCTCACACACTAAATCACTGACGCTCGAATACGATGAATTTAATTGTAATTTAGCCGACTGAGACAATCTACTTTTTAGTATAAATTCAATTAGATTATCTTGACATTTTTTATCAGTTAGTAATGTACCATAGTATTCCACATTATCTATAATTTGTTTAATATTCGACTCATCATAGGTCATAGAAGGTATCAAATTCAAAGCAACCTTTAAATTGAAAGTATTCATTTTTGAAGAAAGTTCGGTCTCGCTTTCAGTAATTGAAGTGATTTTACACAATTCACTTATTTCCTTATACAAAATACAAAAATCAGAACATAGTTTGTTAATTTTTAAAATGTCACAATCCTTAATATTTCCACCTTTTATCTCTGAATTTAAATATTCTACAACAGGCAGATATTGTTCATGTATCCTACTTGCTTCCTGTAATTTTTCTTTACATATATTTATTTGCCTTCTCTTAGGGCCGATTTTAATTAGATATATCCTAATAGCTTTTAATTCATTATACAATTCAGTTAATATATCTGCCATTACCTAGGTACATATTGATTATCTAAATGAGTACATTTGTTTATATTAAAATATACCAAGCACTAATAATTATAATAAAATAATATTCTCAAACCATTATACGAACGCCACTGATAACACTTTATAAATGATCATAATACACTGCTCACTCACTTTTTGTTGAAAACTCACTGGTAAGTCTTACACGACGCCTTCTTCAGTTTTAAAAGCAGCGTTATTTCGGAAAAAAGGATCTCCGTAAGCCATTCCGATTGACCTC
Organism: Sphinx pinastri; assembly: GCA_947568825.1. Lineage (NCBI taxonomy): Eukaryota > Metazoa > Arthropoda > Insecta > Lepidoptera > Sphingidae > Sphinx > Sphinx pinastri. The sequence goes on from OX387617.1 coordinate 5,389,749, forward strand.
CTGTTGTATCCATTGTACGTGACATCGTTTGTACACCCTGTACACAAACACCAGCAGGACGAGCAGGGTAGCAATGACGAGTACTATTAGTAAAATATTTGTCACACTCAAATGACCTTTAATCTCCTCAACTGCAGCGTGATTTCCTCCATTTCCAGCCGCCGTCTGCGCAATTATTATTTCCTCCTGTTTTGATTGTTGGCCCCCCATGGCTTTGAAAAATAAACGGCGCAGGCACGATATGTGTCACGAATTACTCGTGTTATATTGCAGTCTCTCACAAAATCACTCGGAGAACACATCGCTACTTTTGTTTAAAATAACATGTCCTTATAGGGAACGTTATACGATGCCCGTAAACTCAGTGGCAGGGTCGCCATGCGAGGTTGGACGTACTTAGGAGTGAAATGAAACCCTCGAGTGCTGAATTAGAACTAACTATTTATTTGAATACTCAAACATTATATAGCATAGAGTACATACATATAACGATTACACATACACCCTTACAGTGTGTAAGAAATAGACCGAACAAAACCCAACGCAAAAGCACCACTGAAAAAGTCACAGGGAAGCAAAATTCGCAATTTCGAATCCTTGAACAACATAATTTTTCAAGTTATTTTGGTTTAAAAACAAACTGCTCAACTGATTTTGATAAAAAATCAATGTGTCCAAACTGGAAGTATATTCTTTGTAAAGTATATTCTTTGTCATCGCTTAGGTAGCTAGTGAAAGGCTAGTAGGTTAGCTAGGCTAGGACCTTTTTATCCTCGCCGGCGAGGACCGTGGCGTTTCCTTTCCTCGTAATGTAAAGATACTCCTTCCCTTTCTTTTATATCAGCTCCACTTCTCCTTACCTAGCCCTATTCCCGTCCCCAATGTCCGTGTCCTCTGTACCTATCAGCCCGTGCTGGTTGTTCATTATTTAATCTAGGTACTTTAAATTATTTAATTGGTATATGTACCTTTGTTATTGTCTCTACCTTGTCATGACTTGTCATAAGTGCTTTTTTATAAGCCTACTTGATCAATAAATGATTTTATTTTATTTTATTTTATTTATTTAAAGAAAGAAGATTTTTCTAAATCGGTCAATAAATAATGGAGTTCTGATGTGACAAACATAAAATTACGCCTCTGCCTACCCCTGAAAAGTGAAAAGTGCGTGATGGTATTTTTATATGTATGTAAGAAATAGACCGAACAAAATCCAATGCGAACACCACTGAAAAAGTCACTGAAAAGCAAAATTTGCAATTTCGTATACTTGGATGACATACTTTTTCAAGTTATTTTGGTTTTAAAACCAAAATCTATGGGACTAATCGGGTAATATATTATTTGTAATGAAAAAAGAATTTTCCAAATAGGTCAATAAATAACGGGATCTGAGGTAGCAAATATAAACAAAAAATATACGTCTAATTGCCTTCTCCTTTTTTGAAGTTGGTTCAAAATATTAGAATAAACCCGATCGCCGAGTTGATTTTCTAAATAAATTTGTGAGATTTTCACGTGGACGCGTTCCAATTCGGGGGGATAACCTAGCCGTTAAGGAAACACAATTAGATAAGGATTATAATGCAAAATCCCTGCACTCAATAAATAGATTCAATCGATATCCATAGATACATTACAATCAATCTTATCTTATTTATAAAAACGACCGATGCCACGAACAAGACTTAGTACATAATGAATGGTAAGTGGGTATTGGGTAAGTGATTTTTATATTTATGCGGTTAATTTTTGATGTTTCATTATCGCCTGCAGTATTTCAAGATGCACAGACTTACTTGTCGAAATAACCTGGCTGATGCGCTCTTTCTCTATAAACTGATCAGAAATAAAATCGATTGCCCTAACTTATTGGCTCAAGTAAGGTTTTTTGCGCCTTCCCGATATCCTCGAATTAAAATTACACCCCTCTATCCTCCTCTACGAAGGACGGTTCTAGGTGCAAATTCACCAATACCAAGACTCTGCAAAATCTTAAATAGCTGTAGTGATATAACAGATTTCCATAATGACAGTGTTGGCAAATTTTGTAAAAATAGTATCGAGCATTTCTCAAAATAATAAGGAAATTCAGAATCTGTGTTTATTTGGAAATTAATGTGCATAATCTATGTATTAATTTGAAAGTTATACTATATTTATAAATCTAGTTTTCCGATTAGTTGTTTATTCTATTATCGTTAATTATTACATTTATTTGTCTTGATCATCATTTCTGTGCATGTGGAACTAGCCTGTAAGAAATTGTTGCACTTATAAGTTGTATTGTATCTTTCCTTTATAAATTGTATTGGTGTAAACAATTGTTGGCTAGTCAAATAAATAAATAAATAAATCGCCTCGCATTGTACGAACCATAAACGAGGCTGATCGCACCAAAAATCTGGTATTCGGGAGGAAACTGTCACTGCTGCTAACTCTGGGGTTGTACTATTGGTGGAATTCGATCGTCAGACGAGGAATTGCGTTCTTCGTACGGATCGTACATCCGGTCTTCAATTTTTGATCGATTATCGGACCCACGAAAGTCACGTCGGGGTCGCCAAATTAAGCTGTCTCGATGGGCCGAAATATGCGTGTCCGTATGTCGGTGTAAGGCTATGATTTGGCTGCCGAAGGAGAAGTCCAGGGTTCGTGAAGTGACGATTTATTGACGAAGCTTTTGTTACAAGAGGGGTAAAGAGACTGAATTAATTACTAGAGCGTTTGCTTATATATCTACATGTTACTGACATTCATTTTCACGTGACTATGCGAAACCACAGTTCACTAATCTGATCTATATTGTTAAAATAAATAAAAAGTAAAAAAATAATTAAAAACAAGCTTTTATTTTAATGCTCTAAAAAGAAAAAGAAAATAACTTTAGATTGCATCAAACTTTGTTTAATACTATGTAGAGATAAAAGCTAGTCGCGAAATGTACTTTTGTCAAGATAAAGTTCCATAATTATTGTATTATCTACACATAAACATACATACATTGCAAGTTACTCAGTAATGCTCACTCGGCAATGCATTTATTTTGGCAGTTAGTAGTAGTTGACAAACTGTTTTGAATTTCAACTGTTAAACTGCGATCTATTATAACCTTGATTAACTGGCAACCTAACCAACGGCATAGGCGCATGCTTCTCACCGAAGTTATAGTTGGCGGTGCGCATAATAGCAATTTCGTTGTCAAGGGTTCTTCTGTTATAGCTAGGATGGATTAGGTATATGTTTAAGTTCCTTCTGCGAGTGCGTCATCTCGCGGAAGGAAGGAAAGCGCCGAGCGGGATCGATCGGGAGCGGGATCTGTCGTAAGAGGCGACTAAATGGAGTTTGAGATAGTCGCGGTGCGAGCAGTGGGGGGCTGCTACTCCAATTTATGCGACTGCGAGGCGGACGACATTGCGGGTGGTCGGTCTCCAAAGGCATGCTTTTGAGGTCGGGAGCTTCTTAGCCCTCTCATTTAGAGAGGGACCGTAATGCGGCATTGCGCAGGGTTGGTTCCGTGCAGCTATCTTAGTGCAACAAGATACCCCGGGGCCGTCCCGTATGCGCCGAAGAAGGCCACCGCGGGTTTTGGTTGGTATGCCGATGTAGGGTGTACATAGTGGTAGGGACTCGGTGAAATGCTAGCTCGGATGATGTTATACTGCCGAGTGTCGACATTGGGCCGTAAGATCGGTGAAACCAACATAACCATTCCACTCACCCCACAGTGGTGGTAGAGATAACGCGTTTTTCCCCGCGAAAACAAAAGGGGTATATGTTTAAGTCATGAACGACACCGCTGTGACCAAAAGTCGAAGCGGCACGAATACGTCTTCTGCTGACTGCGTTACCGCTGTAAATATTAAAAAGATACCTAACTCAATAATAATTAATACACAAATTTTATCTGTACTTCAATAGCTTGTATTGGATAATGCCATCCACGACGTCGCACTCCACAAATTTTCCTTTTTTTTTCTATGGCATTGAATGACGAGGTGAGCATGCCGTTCGTCTAATGGTAAGCGATACGACCACCCATAAACAGTAGCAACACCATCCAGCACCTTGAGTTACAAAGTACTGTGTGGCGTTACACTGCGCTCGTCATCCTGATTCCTGACACATAAGATGTTAAGTCTCACTATATCCAGTAGTTACACTGGCTACAATGTCCTTCAAACAGAAACACAACAGTGCGTGCACACAGCTGCTTGGCGTTGGAAATAGACATTGTGGTGGTACCCACCCAGACGGACTCTTACATATGAGAGACCTACCACCAGTTCATAGCTTTCTTTATACGTTTTAGTTTTGTTTATCTGACAGACAACTGAAGTAACGTCCTATCTCAATTTTCGCTATGATTGACAGTAATTGCCTTATGCCTATAATGTTCTTTAAACCAAAAATCGACATACATATTGCTGATAAGCGACAAAAAAATCTACATATTGTGTAGAATCGTTTGAAACGAGATGTCCGCTTTTTGTATGTGTATTGGGCCTCAAAATCTAACCAGGCTCAAACTTTATGGATATTAAAGGGGTGAAATTATGGATCTTGGATCCACTAAAAAAAATATTTTTGGGCCCCTCTAGTTAAAACGAAGTTTTTTCAAAACGGAACTTAAAGGAATTTAAGTGTAGTTTTTAAATCGGAGAACTTTAAAGTGATTCGATTTCTTGCAAAGGCCTAGCTTTTGGGAATACTATCCAAATATATATAAAGTATCTTAGTAAGAATTGTAAGCCCGTCCTTGTGATATCCTTTTGAATATCTCCAGCCAAATGAGTGGCTGACGGTACATGATGTCTACGCTTCAATCGCACAGAAAAGAATTATATTATTGTAGTTTGTTGGTTGCGCATTCATTATATCTCTAATGATATACATAACGTATTATGAGATTGCCTAGTCGATTTCTATGACTTTTAACTTTATCAGGCTATCAAACGGCTTTAATTACTGATATCGCTGGTCCTTGATAACTCGTAAAATATTAAAAGCAACAAACGTATTAAATAAACAGATGTTTTGATATGAAATAATGGAAATTTCGAACACAAATGTCCATGTTGTAATTGTATGTGTAATTTTTACTACCACACATAAAGGAAATGTCTACTTTTTGTATGGGTGCAGGGCCTCAAAATCTAACCAGGCTCTAACTTTATGGATATTAAAGGGCAAAAATATGGAACTTGGATTGACGAAATATTTTCTATTACTGATTTAGACTAGAAAATTCTCACTGTTATGTTGCTTGTTAATATCCCAACGCTAACAGCCTCATTCCTGAATAGTAATCCTCGATCATCTTCACAAACTTCCATAATAGGTCGGGGAAAAAGTCTTTTCGCATGTCATCATCATAATCAACCACATGACGTCCGCTGCTGAACATAGGCCTCCCCCAAAAATTTCCAGACGGGCCTGTCAAAGTATGTATCAACGTGTAATCAAACCTCTTTGGCTGTACTATTTATATCTGGCTGGTATTGATGACGTTAAAAAGGTTAAAATAAAAAAAAAGAAATAAATTAGTAGAATGTTGTTTACAGCTATTTTTACACGCTTTATATTAGCTTCACTTGTATGTTTGTATGTTTGTAACCGACTCCTTTGGGCGCGATTTTGACCCACTTTAAAAGGTCAGATTTTATTCAAACTTTGTAGATTTGTCGAGGACCGATGACAATACACTAATATGATACGATTATGCCATTATTCAATTTGCAAAATGAGATTTTTGACAATTTATATACCATTAAGTCTCAGTGTGTTTTATTGTAAAACAAGCGTGTTGCTTTTCTACATAAAGCGTGTTTTTTTAGTTTTTTTAAACAATAATTTTTATTCATTTATTTTTCTTTCTGTCAAAATGAGTGAATCTAATGAAGAAATTCGATGCATTTTAAAATGTTATTATAAATAAAATACAAACACACGAATTGATAACCTCTTCCTTTTGGAAGTTGGTTAATAAAAACTTGTTAAAAAAGGAAAAATGTGACATTTATGGACCTAATGCAGTGTCAGTAAGAGTAGCACAAAGTTGGTTTAAGCGTTTTCAATCCGGAAAATGTTAAAGATGCAGATGTCTGGTCGCCCTGATACGGATAAACTGGACGCAATTTTTGAAAAAGTGGAGCACGATCGACATAATATCAGTAGTTACGACATAGCTGAAGAACTGAGAATGCTGGGGAAATAAAAAGCTCGATATTTGAGTGCCACACGAGGTCACTGAAAGAAACCTAATGAACCGTGTACTCATTTGCGATTCTTTACTCTCTCTTTTTTTTACTTTGAGACGTAATGAAACCGAATCGTTTTTAAAGAGATTGATAACTGTTGATGAAAAGTGCATCACGTACGACAAGAACATGTGAAAAAGGTCGTGCTCAAAGGTCGGTCAGTCTTCACAGACTGTGTCAAAACCTGGGTTAACTCGCAATAAGGTGAATGTATTGTGGGATTTTTCATTATGAGCTTTTACTGTCGGCCAAAACCATCGATTCGGATCTCTACTGCCAACAACTAATGAGATTAAAGTAAAAACTTGAGAGAAAGCGGCCGGAATTAATCAACAGAAAGGGTGTGGCCTTTCATCACGATAACGCTAGACCACACACATCTTTAGCCACTCAGCAAAAATTAAGAGAGTTTGGCTGGGAGGTGTAAATGCATCCACCATATAGCCCTGACCTTGCACCTTCAGATTACCACCTGTTTCGGTATCATCAGAATTTTTTAGGCAGTGTCAGGTTAACGTCAAGGGAGGACCGCCAAAACTACTTGTCGCATTTTTTTTTATCAGACGTCCCAAAATTTCTACAGCAACGGGATTATGGTACTACCTACAAGATGGCAGAAAGTCATCGAACAAAATGGCACTTATATACTGTAATTAAATGTAAATAAACTTTGAAAAAAAAGTCTTGAGTTTTCATATAAAATGTGAAGAAACTTTTCCCAAACCTAATATTTATACTGGCAGGATAAGTAAGCAATCTCGAGTAACTTAATGGAATACATTATACAACTAAGATAAATATGACGGTGAGAGAAATCTACGGCGTATAATCAAAAGACAAGTATTTCTCAGTATCAGTAAAAATTACTTCTAAACTACGAGTTACTTGTGACTGTTGAATTGATCTATTTTTATCATAATAATACGTGTATTTCTTTTGCTAAATATTATCCCACCAAAAACAGTTTCATGTAAAATTTTGCCAGGCTGAGATCATATGGCTCGCACTGTCGAAAACTTAACAGATCTCATGTACAGCCAAGCTTCTAACTCTACGCGCCCTAACTCTACAAACCCTAACTTCACAAACTCTACACCTTAATCAAAATAATATAAAATATGGCTTGGCCGTTTCGCTACCGTCACATGGGCGTAAGGTGAAAAATGTATTAAATGTTCATTACTTTTCTGTTATACAATAGTTCTTGTAGTAACGAAACAGCCAATTCACGACAAAAGGTAGGTAATGCTCTTGCGCTTCGCTTGGCTCGTCTTGGCGTGGCACCACCGTGCCCCCATATCATCCGTCACCCAACATAGTGTAGGCTTATTAAATACTAGGTGTTACTCGCGGCTTCGCCCGCGTGTAATACCTTTCTCGCTACAAAAGTCCCTAAAACACAGTACGACGCCAGCGCCATCTACTTAAAGAATCAGATTAAAAATATCCATTATTTCCCATGGGAGCAAATTAGCGGGATAAAACGTACCCTTTGTGCTAATCCAGGACACGAGCTACCCGAGTGCCAAATTTCATCTAAATCCGTTTAGTTTTTTCTGCGTTTACTTCTAACACACATCTAAACATTTACACAAACATTCGCATTTATAATATTAGTAATATAAGATTATATATATAATCGTACAAGATTTATGAAATTGCAAAAATTGTTTGGACATCACTGTTTTTATTTCGTTATATTTGCTTCGGTGCATCCGCGATGTGTTTTTAGAGAATCCACATGAGTCCAAAATAAGTAAGTTCTAATGGGTCATACTGCATTTCACTTCCGGACCCAAATCTTGTAACTTTTCCTGGTAACTTACACGTGTTGAGACGACTACCAACGATAATATTACGATAATATTTGGTATTAGGCTTTGTGCATGACAATACAAAATCAAAATTATTGTAATAGTGGGTTGAGGTTTTAAGCGTTTGCAGGAATGTATATGCACAACATAATGTAATCCTAAATGTTGTATATAGTATCGACTAAGATCGGTTGAAAAAAGATGCAGCAATTATATTAATATAAAATACTTTATTTATTAAAGTCATGAAGTGTAGCGTAGAGAAATTATTAGTTCTCTCAGATTCTTTGACACCGCCAAGTTGCAAATAACTCGGTATGAGGTGGAATAAGAAAATATTGTAACATACATGGAATGAAGTTTAGGTGGTCATAGTTCAAGACAGTGCACATTATACATCTATACTTTACTGGTGGTAGGTCTCTCATATGTGAGAGTCCGTCTGGGTGGGTACCACCGCAATGTCTATTTCTACCACCAAGCAGCAGTGTGCATGCACTGTTGTGTTTCGGTTTGAAGGACATTGTAGGCAGTGTAACTATTGGACATAATGAGACTTAACATCTTATGTCTCAGGATGACGAGCGCAGTGGAATGCCACACAGTACTTTGTAACTCAAGGTGCTGGATAGTGTTGCTACTGTTTATGGGTGGTCGTATCGCTTACCATCAGGCGAACCGCATGCTCGTCTCGTCATTCAATGCAATATGAAAAAAATCTAAACTATTGTTAAAAAAAACTTTCTTGTAGATGGTGACATATTTTATTGCACTTCAAACAAAAAACTTAAGAGTTGCTGGTGATCCAGTTTGTATAGCGTGAGACGCGGGCGTTAACACCAGGGAAGCGAGCCAAAGCGCAACCCTGTCCCCAGGAGCACACTCCGACGACGACGCCGTTATGGTAGAGAGGACCGCCGGAGTCACCCTGGCACTGGTCGCGACCGCCGACGTCGAGCCAGCCGGAGCACAACATGTTGTCGGTGATGGTGCGGCCAACAGAGGCGTAACGACTAGCGCAGGTGGCCTGGTTCACAGTCCAGATCTGAACGTGGCGCAGTTGTTCCGATAAAGGTCCATTGCTCTGTAATAATAGGAGTATATAGAAACATGTTAAAGAACGAGATATAATTATGAGCCAAATGTTTATATTTGGTAAAGGTTGGAGTTTTGGATTATTTGCTGGTATTTTGAATATATACAAATTCAAACAAAGAAAATTACCGCAGTGGTACCCCATCCGGCGGCCCAGACGACTTGGTTGTCGCCGAGGTTGTAGTTGGCGCCAGCAATCCTAGCGGGCTGAACGGCGTTGTTGTAGACAATGGTGCCGGCGGTGCGCATAATAGAGATGTCGTTGTCAAGAGTCCACGTGTTGTAACTAGGGTGGTTCAGGAAGGAATTTAAGGTATGGACGACACCGCCGCTGTTTGCGAATGTCGAACCAACACGAACACGCCAATTGTTGGGTGCGTCTCCGCTGCGAATTGAATACAATCATTAGGCTCCCTATTTAATATCTTGAATCTCTTTTATTATAATTTAATTTATATACTTACTGGGGGCAGTGAGCAGCAGTGAGGATACTTCTGGTATTGAGGATTGAACCACCGCAGGATTGGAAGTACGTATTAAAATTTCTCGAGTATAGTAGGGCAACTATGGTGGGATACTGCTCAATAGTGGTAACAGAACCACCCACGATCCTCTGAGGGTTTGCTGGAACAGCTACAACATAATATTTAAATAATAATTTGATAATGGTTTGCCGAGTCGGATGTCGGCAGGTTCAAAACCCAAGGCGTGATTTTGACGAATTTATGTGTGTATTGTTTATCAATTATCGTTTGCTTTAACGTTGAAGGAAAGCATCGTGAGGAAACCTACATACCTAATATATCCCAAAAATAATTTCGAAGGTATGTGAAGTCTGCCAACCCGCACTAGACCAGCGTGGTGGACTAAGGTCTTAATCCTCTCGGTAGTAAAGGAGGTCCGTACTCACCAGTGGGCAGCATTTATATACTGCCCACTGCTGAGCATGTATTATTACAGGACTGGTATTGTATGGTAATTTGATGATTGCGTTATAATGGGCATAAGATTTGTTTAATTAAAAACTGTGCATTTTATTTACAACAATACACTTACCCGCTACGGCTGCGAAGCCCAGAGCCAGTAAAGCGAGGAAGAGACGCATGGTTACTGATTCACAACTGTTGCTGTTGCATTTTCCTTGTAGTATTTATATGAAAAACGATGAACATGATAAAATTAAATCTATAACTTTATTAATTGTTAATGAATTATCATGAAGATAAGACTAGGGTATCGTCTGACATTATTTCAAACGCTGCGAGTGGTGAGCCGGTTTGTTACTCTATCTGATAGTTTTTTGTGTTATTCAGGTGACTAAAGGCTAGAGCTCGATGTGGATTTTATGTGATAATATTGCACTACATTGCGTGAAACTTTTTCGGGCTAAGTGCTTTGGAGCATTTAATTTTATTTTAATAATTTATAGATTTACACGGTTACATTTAATTTGTTTTCAACAACTGTTTCATTTTAGAGAATAGTTTTTGGAACGAAGTTCCTTATCGCGCGTTGTGAAAGGGGGCTAGACGGAAAAAATTCTCACGAAAAGTTGTTACGACACTTTTGCTATTATCTTACTAATATGAACCTTAAATACAATGCGTAGAAGCTATAATTCTTGAAACGAGTATATTTTTATTTATTTTATTTATTAAAGTCATTAAAACCATTTCTTACTAATCTAATATGAACCTTAAATACATTGCGTAGAAACTATTTCCCCAGCGTTGGCACGGCACGAGTACAAAAGAATCGAACGTAACATTCTTTTTTCAAATTTTGTTGATTTATTCTACTTTGGTTACTGACATTTATCAATAACAAGACTAAACGTGCTTTGCTCGCGTTTAAAAATCTACTTTATGTAGTAAGCGTAAGATCGAATTTGTGTTTAGTCAATCAAAATTTGTGATAAAAATGCTATGCAATAGCTTTACCGCGGCAGTATCCGAGTGCCACACGTATTTATTTGTTTTTTTCTCTAGAAACTTATGTATTGGAACGGAAATAGGAAAATATTTATATATTTATAAATTTATATATATACACTCTGTTATATAAATAAAATTTTATTACAATTCCTTCACTAATAAATCGAAAGGAACTTCGTTCCATCCGGGTGTCCCTTGACACCTCTCATTTTTTGTTTTTTTATTATAATTAGACTTTTGTTCGCGGCTTCGGCCGCGTGAATGTGTTTTTTCAGGATAAAAGTTCTGCTTTATATTTTCCCGGGATAAAAAGTAACCTATGTACTTGCTAATAATAAAGCTTTATATTGGTGAAATAATTTTTAAACCGGTTCAGTAGTTTTTGAGTTGTTCCGTTACAAAAATACAAATCTTTCCTCTTTATTATATTAGTCTAGATTGGTGCCTTTTTAATAGACATAGTTACGTCTGTCCGTCACGTGTGCCAGCCAAAGTTCGCAAATCAAGGAGGCAATGCACCGGCCCAAACGGTTCCATTCGGACCAATTTTTTACCTTTTTTTTTTTGTTTCTCGGAGAAAGTGCCACTACCGCCCGGCCTTCGTGGGGGGCGACCGAGCGGCTATGTTGGGTTCACCGTGCCTTACGACCCGGCGTTGAGCCGCCGGGAGAGATAGAAAACGTCGGGCGACCGCCGGACCGAGTCCCTAACCTATGTAACTACTGGACATAATGAGACTTAACATCTTATGTCTCAGGATGACGAGCGCAGTGGAATGCCACACAGTACTTTGTAAAACAAGTTGCTGGATAGTGTTGCTACTGTTTATGGGTGGTCGTATCGCTTACCATCAGGCGAACGGCATGCTCGTCTCGTCATACTACGCTATAAAAAAAATAAAAAAATGTACAACGCACGGCATACCAACTAAAACTCCGCGATGGCCATCTTCGGCGCATTAGGGACGGCGGGCTTCCTCGGACGAAAAGTGTCTAAGTTGTCGTCCGCAAGCGCCCCTGCGCGGTGCCTGGTGCGGCCCGTCTCCTGTTGTGAGGGGGCTCAGAAGCCCCCGCGCACCGAAGGACGCTCTCAGCGTCAACGGCAGCGTGAGGCCTACCTGCCACCAATTGATTTTACCTCCCATAACTCAGAACCTAATTGACTTACACATTTGAAATTTTGCATAGTTAGCTAGTCTGTCTTCTAATTACACACCTAATTCCATTCGTATTCGTATGTCATGTAACTCAGTAAATATAATTTTAACCGACTTCCAAAAGGAGGAGGTTATCAATTCGTGTGTTTGTATTTTTTTTTATGTATGTACACGGATTTCTCTGAAAATTGGGAGCGTATTTCTTTGATTCCTTCTTTGTTTAGTAAATAAGGGTATCGAAGTGGTCCCATTTCAATATATCTTGGTTTAAGGTTCATCATTTTATGGAACAGACTGAATAGACCTGAATCATACGAGTAATTTCATTCGACGACTTAGAAGTGCCCTTAAGAAAGTCTATTAGCAATGCATAAATTTGAGCAATTTTTTTTTAAATAAAAGCATAATAATAGATAATACATATGCATAGGGACCCTTTATAATATGAATAACAGGGACTTCCACTAGATGGTAAGTGATAAATAGGTATATAAAACCATTTATTTATGAAAAAAGTAATAAATAGCAAAAAAACGTAGATTTGACATATTGCTATCAAAAATGAGTAGGCGCTTTTCGACAGATTCGATAGAATGTGGTTAGTATCCATCTATAAACTTCTAATGGACCTCAAAATATGATAAATATAAGCTGTTTGACTAAACAGCTCTCAAGACTTTGAGAACGAATATATTATAATGACTTGCAGAATTCTTTTAATAGGTACGTATATTAGTGTAATAGGTATGTGTGTGACACAAAACGCCCATGCAAGTTTGCGATTCTACTAAAGGAAAGGAATGTTTAACTCCTTATTTAATATATCATTTATCATTGCTACATAATGGAGCATTAAGATTTTCACCTGATTTCAGGATCTACTAGAATCTTATTTATTTATTAATTTATTTAAAAGCTTTATTGTACACCAAAAACAAAAACAATGTACTTAAGATTAAGAAAACAATGACAGAGAACAGGTACAATTGGCGGTCTTATCGCTCGAGGCAATCTCTTACAGACAACCATTGGATGGAATAAGAGAAAATAAAGAAAAGGGTAGTCTAGGGCGTACATATAAGCAAATATGAAATATATATATAATTTAAAATTAAAAGCACAATAATACTTACAGATCATACATACACAATAATACAATAAATATATACATACATACACACAAAATACATGAATTATATACGTATAAAATAAACTAACATATATACAAATAATTATTGCATAACAGAAAATGTATAACAAATTATAATCAATGTCACACAATTAAAGTATTAGGAACTGAGCAAATGTTCTTTTACCATTTTTTTAAAAACAGGTAGTGATTGCGCCCGTCTTATAGCTACTGGCAACGCATTCTATAACCTAACAGCGACAACAGTGAAAGATTTTTCCATAAAAGAAGTAGCATGCTCAGGCATTTTCAGTATCAAGTTCTCTGATGAACGAAGAGACCTCTCATGCGTGTCGTAAAGAAATAGAAACCTAGATTTAAGATAACAGGGAGGAATAATCGATACCTGCTTTGGTTTGCAAAGCCTAATCTAACTGCGTGTGATGTTCTAGAGATTAGATTAACAACTCAACAGTGAGCATCAGGCTATTCTACCCAAATAATGGAGTCTTTTATATTATAAAACAGACCTGAGCTGTTGTCCTAGCGTGACAGTACCCCGACGATCCTATGTTTTTTTTTTCGGTAGGCGATCCTGCAGTCAACACCGGGGGAAACCTGCGAATGGGATACTGGAGTCCCCCGGCTTGACGACTCCAGGGGCCTGGGAAGGAAGTGGAGAGGTGTATGGATGGGAAGGTGGGGGAAGGGAGGAAGGTTCGCAGGATGGGCGGAAAGAGAGGGTGCCAGGAAATGTTCGCGGGCCCTTTTAGGCCTCAATGTGTTTTACAACCAAGAGGTATACACACTGAACTGTGTGCCTCGGCCCGCGACTAATGTCCCCCCGCGCATGGGCGTGCATTGGGTGTGAAGACCCAGCGCACAAGAATTGCCTCGGGGGGCGATCCTATAAGTTTACGTTCAGAGTCATAAGACCAGTCTCAGCCTAATACTGGTGGTAGGTCTCTCATTATGTAAGAGGCCGTCTGGGTGGGTACCACCGCAATGTCTATTTCTACCGCCAAGCAACAGTGTGCATGCCCTGTTGTGTTTCGGTTTGAAGGACATTGTAGCCAGTATAACTACCGGACATAATGAGACTTAACATCGTATGTCTCATGATGACGAGCGCAGTGGAATGCCACTCAGTACTTTGTAAGTCAAGGTGCTGGATGGTGTTGCTACTGTTTATGGGTGGTCGTATCGCTTACCATCAGGCGAACGGCATGCTCGTCTCGTCATTCAATGCAATAAAAAAATAAAAAAAATATGAGTACTACTGGTGGTAGGCCTCTCATATGTAAGAGGCCGTCTGGGTGGGTACCACAGCAATGTCTATTTCTACCGCCAAGCAGCAGTGTGCATGCACTATCGTTTCGGTTTGAAGGGCATTGTAGCCAGTTTAACTACTGGACAAGAGACTTAACATCTTATGTCTGAGGATGACGAGCACAGTGGAATACCACACAGTACTTTGAAACTCAAGGTACTGGATGGTGTTGCTACTGTTTATGGGTGGTCGTATCGCTTACCATCAGGCGAACGGCAAGCTCGTCTCGTCATTCAATTCAATAAAAAAAAAATGTTCGCTCCGCTCATTCTCGCGGTATGCGTTAAGAAAAAATAAAACACTTCTAACAAAAAACATTTTATTTTTCAATACAAATTCAAATAGTATACCTAGAATGACTTGGATCATCGTAGTATATATTATACTGTTTGGACTTGGATTATACAGATACAAACCATGAGTTTTTCTAGCACCTTTACAGTAAAATTCCGTGTTACATAATAATAACATTTTCCTTCCTGGACTATTTTGCTTTTAAGCATAGATATCAAAGGGCTCGGGTGATTTTTTTGAGAGAGCATCCTGATGTTATTTGTCTTCATCATCGTCATGATTATCACGTTACAGAAGAAAGAAAGCTGTATGAATAATGTCCACTGCTGAATATAGGCCTCCCCTAAAGATCTCCAGACGAACCTGTCTTATACCTCCTTTAAACCATGTACACACTATAATCTAGATTTAATTTCAAATCAATTTAATGATATATGTAATTGCGTGATGTAATAAATTTAAGCTATAATTAATCCGAGGAAATAATATCCCTGTTGACTTTTTTTTATGGCATTTGTGTTCACATTTTGCTAATGTCAAGTTTGGGTTGTCTTCTTTTATTATCTGTATTATGTCGAAGTAAAGCAGTGGCTACCTTACCAAGACTTTATCGAGGAGTTTTGGCGGCAACAAAAAAAACACTTGATTAGCACGATTATTTCAATTCACTTCATTTGAGCTCTTTAATAGAACTATATTGTATAATATACCACCATAATTATGCAATATAACACTAATAAAACAAGAGCACCTCATGACACTTCCAAGTTCCCGCCAAAACTCCCTGTTGACTTCTATCAATATAATTTGACAGATTTATTAGTTTTTAAAAATTTCTGATGTCAGTTTTACTCAAAGAGTTTTATATGTCGATATAAATGATATAAAAACTCTTTCACTTTCAAAAGTCTCTTACTCATGACTCTTGAGCTAGTATTTCTAGGCTTGTATTTATTGTTTGATCAACAAAATATCGAATCAAGACAGCTTTGGGAATTCCATCTATTATAATAAATTACAAGATTTTAATATATAATAGCAAAAATTATAATATTTAACTCTATATTGCACTACCTATTTACTAAAAAGTGAAAAATAAAAACTTAAAAAAAATAATAGCACCGACTTCTAAAACCACTCTAATGTAAAAAATAACTTATACTTTGCTCATGGGTTATAAGGAAATTTAAATACTACCAATATTATATACACTGCCATTCGTGTGATTATATTTATGTGCAATGAATAAACCTTTGGAGTCGGTGCCGGTCATAAAAAAAATCGAACTGCCTACATAAATATACCATACCATACCAGCCCTGTATTATATACTGCCCACTGCTGAGCACGGGCCTCCTCTACTACTGAGAGGGTTTTAGGCCTTAGTCCACCACGCTGGCCTAGTGCGAGTTGGCGGACTTCACTTACCTTCGAAATTCAGGGAACTTCTCAGGTATGCAGGTTTCCTCACGATGTTTTCCTTCACCGTTAAAGCGAGCGATAATTCACAAAGAATATACACACAACTTTTTAGAAAAGTCAGAGGTGTGTGCCCTTGGGTTTTGAACCTGCGGACATTCGTTTCGGCAGTCCTTTCCACTACCAACTAGGCTATCGCCGCTTCACACAAATATGTTTATAAAAAATGCTCTTAAATTAGACACATTAAATTGTAATATGAACTATGTACTTTACAAAAGAATGAATTAAATAATTCTAGTCGCATGCCAAATTAGTACAAAAATCAAGCACCAACTCCAGGTTTATTCATTACACATAAATATAATCACACGAATGGCAGTGTATATAATATTGGTAGTATTTAAATTTCTTTATAACCCATGAGCAAATTATAAGTTATTTTGTACATTAAAGTGGTTTATGAAGTAGGTGCTATTTTTTTTTTTAAGTTTTTACTTAGTTACGAAGTTACAATTTATGTGGAGGTAGGTTATTGGACGTACAGAAAATAAAAAACCACTAAATCTTTGTCGTTTTCGAATTACAACAAATAAATACCACATCAGCTCTGTTAGCTAAACTAAGTAAACACATGAATTAATATATGAAAACAGTATTCAGTGGTTTTTGAAAAGGACTTTATTTTTCAGAAAAATATTTTATTTTTGCTATTTGTTGAAATGAAATGAAATGAAATAATTTATTCGAACCCATAAAATGTTATACATTATTTAGATTCCGTCAATATTAACTCTACCACCAGTTCGGAAAGCAGTTCTCACTAGAGAAGAACGGGCAAGAAACTCTAGTGTTGCTCTTTTCAAAATCAGTTCAAGGTATAAAATACAATGCATTATGTAGAGAGAAAAAACATACAATTCAGTATTTGTTTACTTTTGTTTAGAGCAGTTCATTAATATACTCGCAAAAGTGTTAATAAGTAATCAAGTACAAGAGAATCTCATACAAAAAGTATCATTCTAATCCTATTTGATTTTGAGAAATTCCTTTCCGAGTCATCAAAATTCCAGGTCAATTAACATATTCTCAATATCAAAGCATCCTTAAAGCTACACCCAACACCGAAAAAGTATCGTTATCCTGTTTGATATTTTGGAGTTCCTTTCTGCATTTTTGAATTCCAATGTTTGGATCTATACGAAATCTAAGGAACAAGTTTTTTTTTATATCAGCCCACAATTCACCATACCAGCCTTGTATTATATACTGCCCACTGCTGAGCATGGGCCTCCCCTACTACTGAGAGGGTTCAGGCCTTAGTCCACTACGCTCGCCTAGTGCGGGTTGGCAGACTTCACATTCCTTCGAAATTATTATAGAGAACTTATCAGGTATGCAGGATTCCTCACGATGGTTTTCCTTCACCGTTAAAGCGAGCTATAATTCCCAAAGAATACACACATAACTTTTTAGTAAATTCAAAGGTGCGTGCCTTGGGTTTTGAACCTGCGGACATTCGTCTCGGCAGTCCGTTCCACTCCCAACTAGCTCCATCGCCGCTTAGGTACACAGTTTACGGAATCTGTGAAATATATACATACAGCCAAACATAGAACCTCCTCCGATTTTAAATCAGTTAAAAAACAAAAAAACATCACATTGAATAGCCATAGCATTGAAAGGGTTAGGTTAGTATAGAAGACAAAGTTATTTATTAACGCACTTCCGGACATTATGTAGGTATAGAACTTATTAATTTGGTACATTATTAAAGTATTGTTATTATTAAACGATTTTACTCTAAATAACTAAAAATATTAGAGCGTGCGGCGTGAAGCGCCGCAGGTAGATAGTAGAGAGAGAGAAGAGAAACTCAGGGTTTTAGGTTCGTGGTACGAGCTTTATTTTGCACCTCCGCGTTACACTCGGTACGGTTTGCTGGTGGTATGCAAACGAGTCACTGGCCTGCGGAGACTCCGATTCAGGCGAACGGCACGACGCTGATGCACGTGGCTAGCTCCGGCGACAGCTCGCCGGGCAGATGGTAGCGCCACGTGGTCTGCGCAGCGGTGGTGAGGTGGTCGGGGTTAGCACACCCGACGATGATGGTGGTGGTGAGCACGTGGTCGGGGCCAGCACCCGCGACGATGGTGCACACGTGGCCGGGGTCAGCACCCGCGACGACGATGGTGGTGTGCACGTGGCGGAGTCAGCACTCCGCACCGTGGAGAAGGCGGTCAGCACGTGGCTGGGATCGGGGGTCAGCACTCCCGACGCCAGCGGAGCATGGAGTTAGCACTCCACGCCGTAGAAAAGGTCGGTGGTCAACGCCGCACCGTAGAAAAGAAAACCCCAGCGGGAACAACGGTGTGCGTGGCAACACGCAATTAGTTGGTAGTGTTGCTACGGCGAAGAAGATTGTAAGAAAAAGGGCGCGCGTGACATTGCACGCTTATTTATACGAGCGCCGTTCAGACGTACGTCAAAACTAGTGACAGTTTAACCAGCCAATACGATACATTAACAGTTTCTATTGGTAGTTAAACTGACGTAAACGGTAGTCCGTTTACGAAGAGAGTTAACGTTCCTAGCAACGTTACAAGCGAGTAGTAGTACCTAGTCTGCTATCAACCAGGTAAGTACATGTAAAGTTAGCAGGTAATAATAGACAAACATGAAAAGGGAATAGTTTCCGGTGTACAAACGCAATGACTATTAAGTCGATGAATAAAAAGTCGCACTATTCGATTGTAAATAATATCAGATTTGACTTGAAAAAACATGGTGTCCAATGTCCATTTAGATAACACTTCTTTTAGTGAGACCCAAATCCGAATAAATTTTAACACTTCTTTTGTTACGAACATTGGCACTTTTTTACCGACTTCAAAAAATCAATAATCCAGAAATACAACTGAAATACAAAAAATATTTAACATTACCTTATAATCAGTGACGAATTTAAATTGCTAGCTAAGCTAGATATATACGAAAACATTACTTATATACTGATTGGCGTAGTTGTATTACGTTACGACTGCAATGCCGAGGTCTCGGGTTCGATCCCCGGGTCGGGCAAATTGATATTGAGTTTTTCTATTCAGTATCAGCCTGGAGTCTAGAATTTGTGCCCGATATGGCGATAGGCTCGCCCCCTATCACATCATGGGACGGAATAACGGCGAAAAGTGGGTGCACTAGTTGCGCCTCTACCTACCCCTTCGGGGATTAAAGACCTGAGTGTGTGTGTGTATATACTTACCTTACAGGACAGCATACTTATTCAAGTTATTTTGGTTTAAAAACCACACTGCTCAACCGGTTTTGATAAAAATTCTATGGGACCAATCTGGAAGTATATTCTTTGCAATGAAAAAATATTTTTTCAAATCAATTATGTAATGACTGAGTTCTGAGGTAGCAAACATAAAGGTTTTTTCATATTTCAATTTATTCGTACAAAGCATCAAGCCTTTTCCTTTTTCAGGGGCAGTCAGAGGTGTAATACCTTAGGGCTCATACACATGAACACGACACGGCGTCGCGTCGTCCTACGACGCGACGCCGTATCGTGGAAATCTACGACGACAGTTAATCTCGAAAACGGACCGTAATAGACGTATATTGTGTCGTTTGTGTATCGTGTCGTGTTTATGTGTATGAGCCCTTAGCGCGATTGGGTGATTGTACTAGTTACTTTTTTATTTCACAAAATCCATTACATTCCTATTGGAAGGACTTAATTTGCATTAATTATATTATACCATAAATAATGTTTTATAGTGCGTAATATTTTAATGTATCAAAGGAGATGTCCGCTTTTTGTATGGGAGCTGGGTCTCAAAATCTAACCAGGCTCAAACTTTAGGGATTTTAAAGGGGCAACATCTGGAACTTAGATCCATTAAATATATATTTTTAGACCCCTCCATTCATAACTACCTTTTTTAAAAAGTTCATATTAAGTGTAATTTTCAAGCCAAACAAAAACACATAAATCTCAAAATCGGAGGTGTTTAAAATTAAACGATTTATTGCAAAATGCTAGTTTTCAGGAGTTCTATCCAAATATATATAAATTGTCTTGTTTAGAATTTCAGGCCCGTTTTTGGACATGTCCTTTGGATATAATTTCTTAACAGAAGAGGATTAATACCTTAAACATTTGTGACTACGAATACATTTTAAATTAAGAAATACGAATTAAAAATCTTAAAGAACGGTTAAAAAAAACTTTCTTATAGATGGTGACATATTTTATTGCACTTCAAACAGAAAACTTAAGAGTTGCTGGTGATCCAGTTTGTATAGCGTGAGACGCGAGCGTTAACACCAGGGAAGAAAGCCAAAGCGCAGCCCCGTCCCCAGGAGCACACTCCGACGACGACGCCGTTGTGGTAGAGAGGACCGCCGGAGTCACCCTGGCACTGGTCACGACCGCCGACGTCGAGCCAGCCGGAGCACAACATGTTGGCGGTGATGGTGCTGCCAACAGTGGCGTAACGACTAGCGCAGGTGGCCTGGTTCACAGTCCAGATCTGAACGTGGCGCAGTTGTTCCGATGCAGGTCCATTGCTCTGTAATAATAGGAGTATTTAGAAACATGTTAAATAACGAGATATAATTATGAGCCAAAAGTGTATATTTGGTAAAGGTTGGAGTTTTGGATTATTTGTTGGTATTTTGAATATATACAAATTCAAATAAAGAAAGTTACCGCAGTGGTACCCCATCCGGCGGCCCAGACGACTTGGTTGTCGCCGAGGTTGTAGTTGGCGCCAGCAATCCTAGCGGGCTGAACGGCGTTGTTGTACGCAATGGTGCCGGCGACGCGCATAATAGAAATGTCGTTGTCAAGAGTCCACGTGTTGTAACTAGGGTGGTTCAGGAAGGAATTTAAGGTATGGACGACACCGCCGCTGTTTGCGAATGTCGAACCAACACGAACACGCCAATTGTTGGCTGCGTCTCCGCTGCGAATAGAATACAATCATTAGGCTATCTGTTTAATATCCTGAATCTCTTTTATTATAATTTAATGTATATACTTACTGGGGGCAGTGAGCAGCAGTGAGGATACTTCTGGTATTGAGGATTGAACCACCGCAGGCTTGGAAGTACGTATTCAAATTTCTCGAGTATAGTAGGGCAACTATGGTAGGATACTGCTGAATAGTGGTAACAGAACCACCCACGATCCTCTGAGGGTTTGCTGGGACAGCTACAACATAATATTTAAATAATAATTTGATAATATGGAGTAGATGATAGCATAGTTGGGAATAGAATGGTTTGCCGAGTCGGATGTCCGCAGGTTCAAAACCCAAGGCGTGATTCTGACGAATTTATGTGTGTATTGTTTATCAATTATCGTTTGCCTTAGCGTTGAAAGAAAACATCGTGAGGAAACCTACATACCTAATAATTCCTCAAATATAATTTCGAAGGTATGTGAAGTCTGCCAACCCGCACTAGACCAGCGTGGTGGACTAAGGCCTTAACCCTCTCAGTAGTAAAGGAGGCCCGTACTCACCAGTGGGCAGCATTTATATACTGCCCACTGCTGAGCATGTATTATTACAGGACTGGCATTGTATGGTAATTTGATGATTACGTTATGATGGACATAAGATTTTTTTTATTCAAAAACTATGCATTTTATTTACAACAATACACTTACCCGCTACGGCTGCGAAGCCCAGAGCCAGTAAAGCGAGGAAGAGACGCATGGTTACTGATTCACAACTGTTGCTGTTGCATTTTCCTTGTAGTATTTATATGAAAAACGATGAACATGATAAAATTAAATCTATAGCTTTATTAATTGGTAATGAATTATCATGAAGATAAGGCTAAGGTATCGTCTGGCATTATTCCAAACGTTGCGAGTGCTGAGCCGGTTTGTTTGTCTGATAGTTTTTTGTGTTATTGAGGTGACTAAAGACTAGAACTCGATGTGGATTTTATGTGATAATATTGCACTACATTTCGTGAAACTTTTTCGTACTAACTGCTTTGGAGCATTTAGTTTTATTTTAATCATTTATAGATTTACACGGTTACATTTAATTTGTTTTCAACGACTGTTTCATTTTAGAGAATAGTTTTTTCTCTGTGTTTGTGTATTAGTCTAAACTAAATTAAGAAACTGTCCAAGTGCAAGTTGGGACCATTACGTTAAATCATTCCGTCGCTATTCATTTTATAATATTAAACATTTATTTTTTAATTGATTTGTTCAAGTGACGAACTTTAATTTTGCAAAATTTCGGGCAATGGACGTTGCAAATTAAATATTTTATAATCAGACTTTTGTTAGCGGCTTCGGCCGCGTGGATAAAATTTTCCGGGATAAAAGTCCTGCTTTAAATTTTCCCGGGATAACAAGTAACCTATGTACTTGCTAATAATAAAGCATTATATTGGTGAAAGAATTTTTAAAGCGGTCCAGTAGTTTTTGAGTTGTTCCGTTACAAAGATAAAAATCTTTCCTCTTTATTGTATTAGTCTAGATTGGTGCCTTTTCGATCAATAGACATAGTTACGTCTGTCCGTCACGTGTGCCAGCCAAAGTTCGCAAATCAAGGAGGCGGCGCACCGGCCCAATCGATTCAAATCGGACCAATTTTTACCTCCCATAACTTAGAACCTATTTGACCTACACATTTGAAATTTTGCATAGTTAGCTAGCCTCTCTTCTAATTACACACCTAATTCCATTCGTATTCGTATGTCATAGTAACTCAGTAAATGTATTTTTTACTTAGTTCCAAAGTTACAATTTGTGTGGAGGTAGGTTATTGGATGTACAGAATAAAAAACCACTAAATCTTTGTCGGTTCCGAATTACTTGACATAAATACTACATCAGCCCTGCTAGCTAAACTAAGTAAACACATTAATAAATATATGACAACAATATTCAGTGGTTTTTGTAGATGATTTTATTTTTCGGTAAATAATTGTATTTTTTGCTTTTTGTTAATAAGAAATGCACACAAGAGAACCTAATACAAAAATTATCATTGTAATACAATTTGATTTTGAGGCATTCCTTTCTGAATCATCAAAATTCCAGGCCAATTAACATATTCTCAATATCAAAGCATCGTTAAAACTACACTAAACACCGAAAAAGCATTGTGATCCTGTTTGATATTTTGGAGTTCCTTTCTGCATTTTTGAATTCCAATGTTTGGATCTATACGAAGTCTAAGGAACACGATGTTTTTAAATTAGTCTACAATTCACCATACCAGCCTTGTATTATATACTGCCCACTGCTGAGCACGGGCCTCCCCTACTACTGAGAGGGTTTAGGCCTTAGTCCACTACGCTGGCCTAGTGAGGGTTGGCAGACTTCACATAACTTCGAAATTATTATAGAGAACTTATCAGGTATGCAGGATTCCTCACGATGGTTTTCCTTCACCGTTAAAGCGAGCGATAATTCTCAAAGAATACACATAACTTTTTAGAAAATTCAAAGGTGCGTGCCTTGGGTTTTGAACCTGCGGACATTCGTCTCGGCAGTCCGTTCCACTCCCAACTAGCTCCATCGCCACTTGCTAGGCTATCGCCGCTTACACGTTTTCTGAATCGGTGAAATATATACATACAGTCAAACATAGAACCTCCTCCGATTTTTAATCAGTTAAAAAACAAAAGAACATCACATTGAATAGCCATTGCATTGAAAGGGTTAGGTTAGTATAGAAGACAAAGTTATTATTAGCGCACTTCCGGACATTATGTGGGTACAGAACTTTTTAATTAGATAAATTATTAAAGTATTGTTATTATTAAACGATTTTACTCTAACCCTTTGCACCCGAGCTCAAACGATCGTCAGTTTTGACTTTGAAAAATTCTACACTGCACACGAAAGAACTTTTGCGGACCCAACCGTCGTCGATGGATCGTGAGACTATCTGAGAACCCGCGAAAACACACTTTATTACTATAAGTACAGGTTGGAAATTTTCAGTCGTCCGGAAGACACGAGAGAGATAGCTGCGTTTTTTGACCACGCCGCTCGAACAAGTAAGTATTTGATATTTTCGTAATGCTAATGGTTTACTTACATTTTTTTATGTATGTTGCTACTTTATTAGTTGTTAAATAATACTACATATTATGTTTATTGTAAATTATTTTATTTATCGATTGATACTATTCCTCGAAATTTAAACTCACACGATCGTGTTACCTCGGTTGTAAACATAAACTTCATACCAAATGTTACTCTGTCTTTTACCTGTATTTATGTAATATAATAACTTTAAATGCATGTTTAGAGCGTTCACTCACGAAACAAACAATTTGTGATCTTTTGGCGAACGGCAATATCTCAGATTTTGAGGAATTGGACGAAGATGACACAGAATTCGATTCAGATGTCTTGTTTCGGCATAGTGCAGACAACGTGTCAGAGGAAGAACAGGATGACGAAAAAGTACCATCTTCCTCCGTGGCAACAGTACCACCACCGTCACCACCACACAAATTGCCAGTCCCGCCAAATTTAAGAACGACTACACGAGAATCGCGATCTACTGTGCGAGAATCAAGATGTTCGCCATCTACAATTGACAAATCGAGATCGCCAGTAAGTAGCCGTGGAAGAAGGCCTTCAAGTGGGCGAGGGGCAGCATCAGTACCTAGAGGTACAAGAAAGCGAATATGAAAAGAAAAGACACAATGCCACTGCTAGATTTTCGTTTGAACCTTGCGGATAGTTTATCTTGTGTACCAGATCGACCTCGTCCGGACGACAGCGAACAAGATTCTCAAGTACCGCGCCGAGATTATAAAATTTATAGACAAGCAATTGCAACATCGTTAGCAAAAAGATATGATGGATATGAACACTATCCTATCAGTGATGATGTAAAAGCGCCTAGATCCTGTCGAATGGAAAAATGTGGCAGTCGTTCAAAAATTCGATGCGAGAAATGTGATGCATATTTATGTTTGTCACGAGATAAAAATTATTTAAGACTTATCACGTCAAAAATATGTAGTTTTTTTTCTATTAAACTTTAATAAGGCTGATTATTTAAATAAGTACAGTTCATATAATCACTTACCAAAAATACCACTAGTGTCTTCAAAAAATTATTATTTTGTTTAACTTACGTCTAAAAGACTGATTAAAGTAACGAAAAAGCGTTGATCTTATAATATTTTGCTAAAATAAATATAATGTTTATAATTATCAATCGTTATTTTATTATTTTCCTTGTTATATTGTCATATAATAATACAGACTCACGATCGTGCGACTTACAATTATTTCCTGAAACTCACGATCGTGAGGGTCTTATTGCTGGAAACCAGGTGCACCAGGATTTTTTTCAATATTTTTCTCATAATTTTTGAACACTATAGAAGTTACGGAATAACATTTAAACACGATATAGAAGAACTTCATCTCTCGGGTGTAAAGGGCTAAATAACTAAAAATAGTAGAGCGAGTAGTAGTAGTACCTAGTCTGCTATCAACCAGGTAAGTACATGTAAAGTTAGCAGGTAATAGTAGACAAACATGAAAGAGGGAATAGTTTCCGGTGTACAAACGCAATGACTATTAAGTCGTTGAATAAAAAGTTGCACTATTCGATTGCAAATAATATCAGATTTGAATTGAAAAAACATGGTGTCCAATGTCCATTTAGATAACACTTCTTTTAGCGAGACCCAAATCCGAATTAATTTTAACACTTCTTTTGTTACGAACTTTGGCACTTTTTTACCGACTTCAAAAAATCAATAAACCACAAATACCACTAAAATACAAAAAAATATTTAACATTACCTTATAATCAGTGACGAATTTAAATTGCTAGCTAAGCTAGATAAATAGGTACATGAATGAATATACGGAAACATTACTTATCTACTGACATTGATTTATTAAAAATTAATACATTAATATATACTGATTACTTATTTTGGAGTCAGTGCCTAATTCGCAATTTCGTGTACTTGGACAACATACTTATTCAAGTTATTTTGGTTTAAAAACCACACTGCTCAACCGGTTTTGATAAAAGTTCTATGGGACCAATCTGGAAGTATATTCTTTGCAATGAAAAATAATTTTTCAAATCAATTAAGTAATGACTGAGTTCTGAGGTAACAAACATAAAGGTTCTGTTGGGTATTATTCATATTTCAATTTATTCGTACAAAGCATCAAGCCTTTTCCTTTATCAGGGGTAGGCAGACGTGTAATACCTTAGCGCAATACTCGTATCATGACGTGTGCAATATAAATCAACATTTCAAATCGCCTTTATACGCGTTAAGTTAAACCTAAACCTTTTTTTCTTTGTTTGAAGTAAAGTAAATCTCTTATATAATATTTTTGTGAAGATAAAAAAAAGATTAGTAAGAACAAAAAAGTATGTGGGCGATTTGAAATTTTGAATTTGTTCAGCTACTTATGCTGGTGACTGTACAGTCGAAAAAGTGTAAGCTCAACCATCTTAAGGTTCTAAATATTTTGCTTGCGTGTCACCTGTCAGCAACATACAACTTACAACTAAAGTAGCCACTACGAGATATCTGTTGTTTCCTTTGTACATCTCCGAAATTCGTAAATGCTTGGTAAAATACGAAAAATGGGCGTTTTATGTTGGGAAAATTACTAGCACCAAACTGGATGGTTGTAGTAGCTACTTTTTATTCCACAAAAATCCATCTCATTCCTGTTGGAAGGACTTAATTTGCATTAATTATATTATACCATAAATAACGTTTTATAGTGGGTAATATTTTAATGCATCAAATTTGGTAATTAATTTTAGCAGAAGAGGATTAATACCTTAAACTTTTGTGATTACGAATATATTTTAAGTTAAGAAATACGAATTAAAAATCTTAAAGAACGGTTAAAAAAAACTTTCTTATAGATGGTGACATATTTTATTGCACTTCAAACAGAAAATTTAAGAGTTGCTGGTGATCCAGTTTGTGTAGCGTGAGACGCGGGCGTTAACACCAGGGAAGCGAGCCAAAGCGCAGCCCTGTCCCCAGGAGCACACTCCGACGACGACGCCGTTGTGGTAGAGAGGACCGCCGGAGTCACCCTGGCACTGGTCGCGACCGCCGACGTCGAGCCTGCCGGAGCACAACATGTTGGCGGTGATGGTGCGGCCAACAGAGGCGTAACGACTAGCGCAGGTGGCCTGGTTCACAGTCCAGATCTGAACGTGGCGCAGTTGTTCCGATGCAGGTCCATTGCTCTGTAATAATAGAAGTATTTAGAAACATGTTAAATAATAAGATATAATTATGAGCCAAAAGTGTATATTTGGTAAAGGTTGGAGTTTTGGATTATTTGTTGGTATTTTTAATATATACAAATTCAAATAAAGAAAGTTACCGCAGTGGTACCCCATCCGGCGGCCCAGACGACTTGGTTGTCGCCGAGATTGTAGTTGGCGCCAGCAATCCTAGCGGGCTGAACGGCGTTGTTGTAGGCAATGGTGCCGGCGACGCGCATAATAGAAATGTCGTTGTCAAGAGTCCACGTGTTGTAACTAGGGTGGTTCAGGAAGGAATTTAAGGTATGGACGACACCGCCGCTGTTTGCGAATGTCGAACCAACACGAACACGCCAATTGTTGGGTGCGTCTCCGCTGCGAATTGAATACAATCATTAGGCTCCCTATTTAATATCTTGAATCTCTTTTATTATAATTTAATTTATATACTTACTGGGGGCAGTGAGCAGCAGTGAGGATACTTCTGGTATTGAGGATTGAACCACCGCAGGATTGGAAGTACGTATTAAAATTTCTCGAGTATAGTAGGGCAACTATGGTGGGATACTGCTCAATAGTGGTAACAGAACCACCCACGATCCTCTGAGGGTTTGCTGGAACAGCTACAACATAATATTTAAATAATAATTTGATAATGGTTTGCCGAGTCGGATGTCGGCAGGTTCAAAACCCAAGGCGTGATTTTGACGAATTTATGTGTGTATTGTTTATCAATTATCGTTTGCTTTAACGTTGAAGGAAAGCATCGTGAGGAAACCTACATACCTAATATATCCCAAAAATAATTTCGAAGGTATGTGAAGTCTGCCAACCCGCACTAGACCAGCGTGGTGGACTAAGGTCTTAATCCTCTCGGTAGTAAAGGAGGTCCGTACTCACCAGTGGGCAGCATTTATATACTGCCCACTGCTGAGCATGTATTATTACAGGACTGGTATTGTATGGTAATTTGATGATTGCGTTATAATGGGCATAAGATTTGTTTAATTAAAAACTGTGCATTTTATTTACAACAATACACTTACCCGCTACGGCTGCGAAGCCCAGAGCCAGTAAAGCGAGGAAGAGACGCATGGTTACTGATTCACAACTGTTGCTGTTGCATTTTCCTTGTAGTATTTATATGAAAAACGATGAACATGATAAAATTAAATCTATAACTTTATTAATTGTTAATGAATTATCATGAAGATAAGACTAGGGTATCGTCTGACATTATTTCAAACGCTGCGAGTGGTGAGCCGGTTTGTTACTCTATCTGATAGTTTTTTGTGTTATTCAGGTGACTAAAGGCTAGAGCTCGATGTGGATTTTATGTGATAATATTGCACTACATTGCGTGAAACTTTTTCGGGCTAAGTGCTTTGGAGCATTTAATTTTATTTTAATAATTTATAGATTTACACGGTTACATTTAATTTGTTTTCAACAACTGTTTCATTTTAGAGAATAGTTTTTGGAACGAAGTTCCTTATCGCGCGTTGTGAAAGGGGGCTAGACGGAAAAAATTCTCACGAAAAGTTGTTACGACACTTTTGCTATTATCTTACTAATATGAACCTTAAATACAATGCGTAGAAGCTATAATTCTTGAAACGAGTATATTTTTATTTATTTTATTTATTAAAGTCATTAAAACCATTTCTTACTAATCTAATATGAACCTTAAATACATTGCGTAGAAACTATTTCCCCAGCGTTGGCACGGCACGAGTACAAAAGAATCGAACGTAACATTCTTTTTTCAAATTTTGTTGATTTATTCTACTTTGGTTACTGACATTTATCAATAACAAGACTAAACGTGCTTTGCTCGCGTTTAAAAATCTACTTTATGTAGTAAGCGTAAGATCGAATTTGTGTTTAGTCAATCAAAATTTGTGATAAAAATGCTATGCAATAGCTTTACCGCGGCAGTATCCGAGTGCCACACGTATTTATTTGTTTTTTTCTCTAGAAACTTATGTATTGGAACGGAAATAGGAAAATATTTATATATTTATAAATTTATATATATACACTCTGTTATATAAATAAAATTTTATTACAATTCCTTCACTAATAAATCGAAAGGAACTTCGTTCCATCCGGGTGTCCCTTGACACCTCTCATTTTTTGTTTTTTTATTATAATTAGACTTTTGTTCGCGGCTTCGGCCGCGTGAATGTGTTTTTTCAGGATAAAAGTTCTGCTTTATATTTTCCCGGGATAAAAAGTAACCTATGTACTTGCTAATAATAAAGCTTTATATTGGTGAAATAATTTTTAAACCGGTTCAGTAGTTTTTGAGTTGTTCCGTTACAAAAATACAAATCTTTCCTCTTTATTATATTAGTCTAGATTGGTGCCTTTTTAATAGACATAGTTACGTCTGTCCGTCACGTGTGCCAGCCAAAGTTCGCAAATCAAGGAGGCAATGCACCGGCCCAAACGGTTCCATTCGGACCAATTTTTTACCTTTTTTTTTTTGTTTCTCGGAGAAAGTGCCACTACCGCCCGGCCTTCGTGGGGGGCGACCGAGCGGCTATGTTGGGTTCACCGTGCCTTACGACCCGGCGTTGAGCCGCCGGGAGAGATAGAAAACGTCGGGCGACCGCCGGACCGAGTCCCTAACCTATGTAACTACTGGACATAATGAGACTTAACATCTTATGTCTCAGGATGACGAGCGCAGTGGAATGCCACACAGTACTTTGTAAAACAAGTTGCTGGATAGTGTTGCTACTGTTTATGGGTGGTCGTATCGCTTACCATCAGGCGAACGGCATGCTCGTCTCGTCATACTACGCTATAAAAAAAATAAAAAAATGTACAACGCACGGCATACCAACTAAAACTCCGCGATGGCCATCTTCGGCGCATTAGGGACGGCGGGCTTCCTCGGACGAAAAGTGTCTAAGTTGTCGTCCGCAAGCGCCCCTGCGCGGTGCCTGGTGCGGCCCGTCTCCTGTTGTGAGGGGGCTCAGAAGCCCCCGCGCACCGAAGGACGCTCTCAGCGTCAACGGCAGCGTGAGGCCTACCTGCCACCAATTGATTTTACCTCCCATAACTCAGAACCTAATTGACTTACACATTTGAAATTTTGCATAGTTAGCTAGTCTGTCTTCTAATTACACACCTAATTCCATTCGTATTCGTATGTCATGTAACTCAGTAAATATAATTTTAACCGACTTCCAAAAGGAGGAGGTTATCAATTCGTGTGTTTGTATTTTTTTTTATGTATGTACACGGATTTCTCTGAAAATTGGGAGCGTATTTCTTTGATTCCTTCTTTGTTTAGTAAATAAGGGTATCGAAGTGGTCCCATTTCAATATATCTTGGTTTAAGGTTCATCATTTTATGGAACAGACTGAATAGACCTGAATCATACGAGTAATTTCATTCGACGACTTAGAAGTGCCCTTAAGAAAGTCTATTAGCAATGCATAAATTTGAGCAATTTTTTTTTAAATAAAAGCATAATAATAGATAATACATATGCATAGGGACCCTTTATAATATGAATAACAGGGACTTCCACTAGATGGTAAGTGATAAATAGGTATATAAAACCATTTATTTATGAAAAAAGTAATAAATAGCAAAAAAACGTAGATTTGACATATTGCTATCAAAAATGAGTAGGCGCTTTTCGACAGATTCGATAGAATGTGGTTAGTATCCATCTATAAACTTCTAATGGACCTCAAAATATGATAAATATAAGCTGTTTGACTAAACAGCTCTCAAGACTTTGAGAACGAATATATTATAATGACTTGCAGAATTCTTTTAATAGGTACGTATATTAGTGTAATAGGTATGTGTGTGACACAAAACGCCCATGCAAGTTTGCGATTCTACTAAAGGAAAGGAATGTTTAACTCCTTATTTAATATATCATTTATCATTGCTACATAATGGAGCATTAAGATTTTCACCTGATTTCAGGATCTACTAGAATCTTATTTATTTATTAATTTATTTAAAAGCTTTATTGTACACCAAAAACAAAAACAATGTACTTAAGATTAAGAAAACAATGACAGAGAACAGGTACAATTGGCGGTCTTATCGCTCGAGGCAATCTCTTACAGACAACCATTGGATGGAATAAGAGAAAATAAAGAAAAGGGTAGTCTAGGGCGTACATATAAGCAAATATGAAATATATATATAATTTAAAATTAAAAGCACAATAATACTTACAGATCATACATACACAATAATACAATAAATATATACATACATACACACAAAATACATGAATTATATACGTATAAAATAAACTAACATATATACAAATAATTATTGCATAACAGAAAATGTATAACAAATTATAATCAATGTCACACAATTAAAGTATTAGGAACTGAGCAAATGTTCTTTTACCATTTTTTTAAAAACAGGTAGTGATTGCGCCCGTCTTATAGCTACTGGCAACGCATTCTATAACCTAACAGCGACAACAGTGAAAGATTTTTCCATAAAAGAAGTAGCATGCTCAGGCATTTTCAGTATCAAGTTCTCTGATGAACGAAGAGACCTCTCATGCGTGTCGTAAAGAAATAGAAACCTAGATTTAAGATAACAGGGAGGAATAATCGATACCTGCTTTGGTTTGCAAAGCCTAATCTAACTGCGTGTGATGTTCTAGAGATTAGATTAACAACTCAACAGTGAGCATCAGGCTATTCTACCCAAATAATGGAGTCTTTTATATTATAAAACAGACCTGAGCTGTTGTCCTAGCGTGACAGTACCCCGACGATCCTATGTTTTTTTTTTCGGTAGGCGATCCTGCAGTCAACACCGGGGGAAACCTGCGAATGGGATACTGGAGTCCCCCGGCTTGACGACTCCAGGGGCCTGGGAAGGAAGTGGAGAGGTGTATGGATGGGAAGGTGGGGGAAGGGAGGAAGGTTCGCAGGATGGGCGGAAAGAGAGGGTGCCAGGAAATGTTCGCGGGCCCTTTTAGGCCTCAATGTGTTTTACAACCAAGAGGTATACACACTGAACTGTGTGCCTCGGCCCGCGACTAATGTCCCCCCGCGCATGGGCGTGCATTGGGTGTGAAGACCCAGCGCACAAGAATTGCCTCGGGGGGCGATCCTATAAGTTTACGTTCAGAGTCATAAGACCAGTCTCAGCCTAATACTGGTGGTAGGTCTCTCATTATGTAAGAGGCCGTCTGGGTGGGTACCACCGCAATGTCTATTTCTACCGCCAAGCAACAGTGTGCATGCCCTGTTGTGTTTCGGTTTGAAGGACATTGTAGCCAGTATAACTACCGGACATAATGAGACTTAACATCGTATGTCTCATGATGACGAGCGCAGTGGAATGCCACTCAGTACTTTGTAAGTCAAGGTGCTGGATGGTGTTGCTACTGTTTATGGGTGGTCGTATCGCTTACCATCAGGCGAACGGCATGCTCGTCTCGTCATTCAATGCAATAAAAAAATAAAAAAAATATGAGTACTACTGGTGGTAGGCCTCTCATATGTAAGAGGCCGTCTGGGTGGGTACCACAGCAATGTCTATTTCTACCGCCAAGCAGCAGTGTGCATGCACTATCGTTTCGGTTTGAAGGGCATTGTAGCCAGTTTAACTACTGGACAAGAGACTTAACATCTTATGTCTGAGGATGACGAGCACAGTGGAATACCACACAGTACTTTGAAACTCAAGGTACTGGATGGTGTTGCTACTGTTTATGGGTGGTCGTATCGCTTACCATCAGGCGAACGGCAAGCTCGTCTCGTCATTCAATTCAATAAAAAAAAAATGTTCGCTCCGCTCATTCTCGCGGTATGCGTTAAGAAAAAATAAAACACTTCTAACAAAAAACATTTTATTTTTCAATACAAATTCAAATAGTATACCTAGAATGACTTGGATCATCGTAGTATATATTATACTGTTTGGACTTGGATTATACAGATACAAACCATGAGTTTTTCTAGCACCTTTACAGTAAAATTCCGTGTTACATAATAATAACATTTTCCTTCCTGGACTATTTTGCTTTTAAGCATAGATATCAAAGGGCTCGGGTGATTTTTTTGAGAGAGCATCCTGATGTTATTTGTCTTCATCATCGTCATGATTATCACGTTACAGAAGAAAGAAAGCTGTATGAATAATGTCCACTGCTGAATATAGGCCTCCCCTAAAGATCTCCAGACGAACCTGTCTTATACCTCCTTTAAACCATGTACACACTATAATCTAGATTTAATTTCAAATCAATTTAATGATATATGTAATTGCGTGATGTAATAAATTTAAGCTATAATTAATCCGAGGAAATAATATCCCTGTTGACTTTTTTTTATGGCATTTGTGTTCACATTTTGCTAATGTCAAGTTTGGGTTGTCTTCTTTTATTATCTGTATTATGTCGAAGTAAAGCAGTGGCTACCTTACCAAGACTTTATCGAGGAGTTTTGGCGGCAACAAAAAAAACACTTGATTAGCACGATTATTTCAATTCACTTCATTTGAGCTCTTTAATAGAACTATATTGTATAATATACCACCATAATTATGCAATATAACACTAATAAAACAAGAGCACCTCATGACACTTCCAAGTTCCCGCCAAAACTCCCTGTTGACTTCTATCAATATAATTTGACAGATTTATTAGTTTTTAAAAATTTCTGATGTCAGTTTTACTCAAAGAGTTTTATATGTCGATATAAATGATATAAAAACTCTTTCACTTTCAAAAGTCTCTTACTCATGACTCTTGAGCTAGTATTTCTAGGCTTGTATTTATTGTTTGATCAACAAAATATCGAATCAAGACAGCTTTGGGAATTCCATCTATTATAATAAATTACAAGATTTTAATATATAATAGCAAAAATTATAATATTTAACTCTATATTGCACTACCTATTTACTAAAAAGTGAAAAATAAAAACTTAAAAAAAATAATAGCACCGACTTCTAAAACCACTCTAATGTAAAAAATAACTTATACTTTGCTCATGGGTTATAAGGAAATTTAAATACTACCAATATTATATACACTGCCATTCGTGTGATTATATTTATGTGCAATGAATAAACCTTTGGAGTCGGTGCCGGTCATAAAAAAAATCGAACTGCCTACATAAATATACCATACCATACCAGCCCTGTATTATATACTGCCCACTGCTGAGCACGGGCCTCCTCTACTACTGAGAGGGTTTTAGGCCTTAGTCCACCACGCTGGCCTAGTGCGAGTTGGCGGACTTCACTTACCTTCGAAATTCAGGGAACTTCTCAGGTATGCAGGTTTCCTCACGATGTTTTCCTTCACCGTTAAAGCGAGCGATAATTCACAAAGAATATACACACAACTTTTTAGAAAAGTCAGAGGTGTGTGCCCTTGGGTTTTGAACCTGCGGACATTCGTTTCGGCAGTCCTTTCCACTACCAACTAGGCTATCGCCGCTTCACACAAATATGTTTATAAAAAATGCTCTTAAATTAGACACATTAAATTGTAATATGAACTATGTACTTTACAAAAGAATGAATTAAATAATTCTAGTCGCATGCCAAATTAGTACAAAAATCAAGCACCAACTCCAGGTTTATTCATTACACATAAATATAATCACACGAATGGCAGTGTATATAATATTGGTAGTATTTAAATTTCTTTATAACCCATGAGCAAATTATAAGTTATTTTGTACATTAAAGTGGTTTATGAAGTAGGTGCTATTTTTTTTTTTAAGTTTTTACTTAGTTACGAAGTTACAATTTATGTGGAGGTAGGTTATTGGACGTACAGAAAATAAAAAACCACTAAATCTTTGTCGTTTTCGAATTACAACAAATAAATACCACATCAGCTCTGTTAGCTAAACTAAGTAAACACATGAATAAATATATGAAAACAGTATTCAGTGGTTTTTGAAAAGGACTTTATTTTTCAGAAAAATATTTTATTTTTGCTATTTGTTGAAATGAAATGAAATGAAATAATTTATTCGAACCCATAAAATGTTATACATTATTTAGATTCCGTCAATATTAACTCTACCACCAGTTCGGAAAGCAGTTCTCACTAGAGAAGAACGGGCAAGACACTCTAGTGTTGCTCTTTTCAAAATCAGTTCAAGGTATAAAATACAATGCATTATGTAGAGAGAAAAAACATACAATTCAGTATTTGTTTACTTTTGTTTAGAGCAGTTCATTTATATACTCGCAAAAGTGTTAATAAGTAATCAAGTACAAGAGAATCTCATACAAAAAGTATCATTCTAATCCTATTTGATTTTGAGAAATTCCTTTCCGAGTCATCAAAATTCCAGGTCAATTAACATATTCTCAATATCAAAGCATCCTTAAAGCTACACCCAACACCGAAAAAGTATCGTTATCCTGTTTGATATTTTGGAGTTCCTTTCTGCATTTTTGAATTCCAATGTTTGGATCTATACGAAATCTAAGGAACAAGTTTTTTTTTATATCAGCCCACAATTCACCATACCAGCCTTGTATTATATACTGCCCACTGCTGAGCATGGGCCTCCCCTACTACTGAGAGGGTTCAGGCCTTAGTCCACTACGCTCGCCTAGTGCGGGTTGGCAGACTTCACATTCCTTCGAAATTATTATAGAGAACTTATCAGGTATGCAGGATTCCTCACGATGGTTTTCCTTCACCGTTAAAGCGAGCTATAATTCCCAAAGAATACACACATAACTTTTTAGTAAATTCAAAGGTGCGTGCCTTGGGTTTTGAACCTGCGGACATTCGTCTCGGCAGTCCGTTCCACTCCCAACTAGCTCCATCGCCGCTTAGGTACACAGTTTACGGAATCTGTGAAATATATACATACAGCCAAACATAGAACCTCCTCCGATTTTAAATCAGTTAAAAAACAAAAAAACGTCACATTGAATAGCCATAGCATTGAAAGGGTTAGGTTAGTATAGAAGACAAAGTTATTTATTAACGCATTTCCGGACATTATGTAGGTATAGAACTTATTAATTTGGTACATTATTAAAGTATTGTTATTATTAAACGATTTTACTCTAAATAACTAAAAATAGTAGAGCGAGTAGTAGTACCTAGTCTGCTATCAACCAGGTAAGTACATGTAAAGTTAGCAGGTAATAATAGACAAACATGAAAAGGGAATAGTTTCCGGTGTACAAACGCAATGACTATTAAGTCGTTGAATAAAAAGTCGCACTATTCGATTGTAAATAATATCAGATTTGACTTGAAAAAACATGGTGTCCAATGTCCATTTAGATAACACTTCTTTTAGTGAGACCCAAATCCGAATAAATTTTAACACTTCTTTTGTTACGAACATTGGCACTTTTTTACCGACTTCAAAAAATCAATAATCCAGAAATACAACTGAAATACAAAAAATATTTAACATTACCTTATAATCAGTGACGAATTTAAATTGCTAGCTAAGCTAGATATATACGAAAACATTACTTATATACTGATTGGCGTAGTTGTATTACGTTACGACTGCAATGCCGAGGTCTCGGGTTCGATCCCCGGGTCGGGCAAATTGATATTGAGTTTTTCTATTCAGTATCAGCCTGGAGTCTAGAATTTGTGCCCGATATGGCGATAGGCTCGCTCCCTATCACATCATGGGACGGAATAACGGCGAAAAGTGGGTGCACTAGTTGCGCCTCTACCTACCCCTTCGGGGATTAAAGACCTGAGTGTGTGTGTGTATATACTTACCTTACAGGACAGCATACTTATTCAAGTTATTTTGGTTTAAAAACCACACTGCTCAACCGGTTTTGATAAAAATTCTATGGGACCAATCTGGAAGTATATTCTTTGCAATGAAAAAATATTTTTTCAAATCAATTATGTAATGACTGAGTTCTGAGGTAGCAAACATAAAGGTTTTTTCATATTTCAATTTATTCGTACAAAGCATCAAGCCTTTTCCTTTTTCAGGGGCAGTCAGAGGTGTAATACCTTAGGGCTCATACACATGAACACGACACGGCGTCGCGTCGTCCTACGACGCGACGCCGTATCGTGGAAATCTACGACGACAGTTAATCTCGAAAACGGACCGTAATAGACGTATATTGTGTCGTTTGTGTATCGTGTCGTGTTTATGTGTATGAGCCCTTAGCGCGATTGGGTGATTGTACTAGTTACTTTTTTATTTCACAAAATCCATTACATTCCTATTGGAAGGACTTAATTTGCATTAATTATATTATACCATAAATAATGTTTTATAGTGCGTAATATTTTAATGTATCAAAGGAGATGTCCGCTTTTTGTATGGGAGCTGGGTCTCAAAATCTAACCAGGCTCAAACTTTAGGGATTTTAAAGGGGCAACATCTGGAACTTAGATCCATTAAATATATATTTTTAGACCCCTCCATTCATAACTACCTTTTTTAAAAAGTTCATATTAAGTGTAATTTTCAAGCCAAACAAAAACACATAAATCTCAAAATCGGAGGTGTTTAAAATTAAACGATTTATTGCAAAATGCTAGTTTTCAGGAGTTCTATCCAAATATATATAAATTGTCTTGTTTAGAATTTCAGGCCCGTTTTTGGACATGTCCTTTGGATATAATTTCTTAACAGAAGAGGATTAATACCTTAAACATTTGTGACTACGAATACATTTTAAATTAAGAAATACGAATTAAAAATCTTAAAGAACGGTTAAAAAAAACTTTCTTATAGATGGTGACATATTTTATTGCACTTCAAACAGAAAACTTAAGAGTTGCTGGTGATCCAGTTTGTATAGCGTGAGACGCGAGCGTTAACACCAGGGAAGAAAGCCAAAGCGCAGCCCCGTCCCCAGGAGCACACTCCGACGACGACGCCGTTGTGGTAGAGAGGACCGCCGGAGTCACCCTGGCACTGGTCACGACCGCCGACGTCGAGCCAGCCGGAGCACAACATGTTGGCGGTGATGGTGCTGCCAACAGTGGCGTAACGACTAGCGCAGGTGGCCTGG
This sequence comes from Sphinx pinastri, assembly GCA_947568825.1. Taxonomy (NCBI): domain Eukaryota; kingdom Metazoa; phylum Arthropoda; class Insecta; order Lepidoptera; family Sphingidae; genus Sphinx; species Sphinx pinastri. Next base: position 5,428,452 of record OX387617.1, read on the forward strand.
TTCACAGTCCAGATCTGAACGTGGCGCAGTTGTTCCGATGCAGGTCCATTGCTCTGTAATAATAGGAGTATTTAGAAACATGTTAAATAACGAGATATAATTATGAGCCAAAAGTGTATATTTGGTAAAGGTTGGAGTTTTGGATTATTTGTTGGTATTTTGAATATATACAAATTCAAATAAAGAAAGTTACCGCAGTGGTACCCCATCCGGCGGCCCAGACGACTTGGTTGTCGCCGAGGTTGTAGTTGGCGCCAGCAATCCTAGCGGGCTGAACGGCGTTGTTGTACGCAATGGTGCCGGCGACGCGCATAATAGAAATGTCGTTGTCAAGAGTCCACGTGTTGTAACTAGGGTGGTTCAGGAAGGAATTTAAGGTATGGACGACACCGCCGCTGTTTGCGAATGTCGAACCAACACGAACACGCCAATTGTTGGCTGCGTCTCCGCTGCGAATAGAATACAATCATTAGGCTATCTGTTTAATATCCTGAATCTCTTTTATTATAATTTAATGTATATACTTACTGGGGGCAGTGAGCAGCAGTGAGGATACTTCTGGTATTGAGGATTGAACCACCGCAGGCTTGGAAGTACGTATTCAAATTTCTCGAGTATAGTAGGGCAACTATGGTAGGATACTGCTGAATAGTGGTAACAGAACCACCCACGATCCTCTGAGGGTTTGCTGGGACAGCTACAACATAATATTTAAATAATAATTTGATAATATGGAGTAGATGATAGCATAGTTGGGAATAGAATGGTTTGCCGAGTCGGATGTCCGCAGGTTCAAAACCCAAGGCGTGATTCTGACGAATTTATGTGTGTATTGTTTATCAATTATCGTTTGCCTTAGCGTTGAAAGAAAACATCGTGAGGAAACCTACATACCTAATAATTCCTCAAATATAATTTCGAAGGTATGTGAAGTCTGCCAACCCGCACTAGACCAGCGTGGTGGACTAAGGCCTTAACCCTCTCAGTAGTAAAGGAGGCCCGTACTCACCAGTGGGCAGCATTTATATACTGCCCACTGCTGAGCATGTATTATTACAGGACTGGCATTGTATGGTAATTTGATGATTACGTTATGATGGACATAAGATTTTTTTTATTCAAAAACTATGCATTTTATTTACAACAATACACTTACCCGCTACGGCTGCGAAGCCCAGAGCCAGTAAAGCGAGGAAGAGACGCATGGTTACTGATTCACAACTGTTGCTGTTGCATTTTCCTTGTAGTATTTATATGAAAAACGATGAACATGATAAAATTAAATCTATAGCTTTATTAATTGGTAATGAATTATCATGAAGATAAGGCTAAGGTATCGTCTGGCATTATTCCAAACGTTGCGAGTGCTGAGCCGGTTTGTTTGTCTGATAGTTTTTTGTGTTATTGAGGTGACTAAAGACTAGAACTCGATGTGGATTTTATGTGATAATATTGCACTACATTTCGTGAAACTTTTTCGTACTAACTGCTTTGGAGCATTTAGTTTTATTTTAATCATTTATAGATTTACACGGTTACATTTAATTTGTTTTCAACGACTGTTTCATTTTAGAGAATAGTTTTTTCTCTGTGTTTGTGTATTAGTCTAAACTAAATTAAGAAACTGTCCAAGTGCAAGTTGGGACCATTACGTTAAATCATTCCGTCGCTATTCATTTTATAATATTAAACATTTATTTTTTAATTGATTTGTTCAAGTGACGAACTTTAATTTTGCAAAATTTCGGGCAATGGACGTTGCAAATTAAATATTTTATAATCAGACTTTTGTTAGCGGCTTCGGCCGCGTGGATAAAATTTTCCGGGATAAAAGTCCTGCTTTAAATTTTCCCGGGATAACAAGTAACCTATGTACTTGCTAATAATAAAGCATTATATTGGTGAAAGAATTTTTAAAGCGGTACAGTAGTTTTTGAGTTGTTCCGTTACAAAGATAAAAATCTTTCCTCTTTATTGTATTAGTCTAGATTGGTGCCTTTTCGATCAATAGACATAGTTACGTCTGTCCGTCACGTGTGCCAGCCAAAGTTCGCAAATCAAGGAGGCGGCGCACCGGCCCAATCGATTCAAATCGGACCAATTTTTACCTCCCATAACTTAGAACCTATTTGACCTACACATTTGAAATTTTGCATAGTTAGCTAGCCTCTCTTCTAATTACACACCTAATTCCATTCGTATTCGTATGTCATAGTAACTCAGTAAATGTATTTTTTACTTAGTTCCAAAGTTACAATTTGTGTGGAGGTAGGTTATTGGATGTACAGAATAAAAAACCACTAAATCTTTGTCGGTTCCGAATTACTTGACATAAATACTACATCAGCCCTGCTAGCTAAACTAAGTAAACACATTAATAAATATATGACAACAATATTCAGTGGTTTTTGTAGATGATTTTATTTTTCGGTAAATAATTGTATTTTTTGCTTTTTGTTAATAAGAAATGCACACAAGAGAACCTAATACAAAAATTATCATTGTAATACAATTTGATTTTGAGGCATTCCTTTCTGAATCATCAAAATTCCAGGTCAATTAACATATTCTCAATATCAAAGCATCGTTAAAACTACACTAAACACCGAAAAAGCATTGTGATCCTGTTTGAGATTTTGGAGTTCCTTTCTGCATTTTTGAATTCCAATGTTTGGATCTATACGAAGTCTAAGGAACAAGATTTTTTTAAATTAGTCTACAATTCACCATACCAGCCTTGTATTATATACGGCCCACTGCTGAGCACGGGCCTCCCCTACTACTGAGAGGGTTCAGGCCTTAGTCCACTACGCTGGCCTAGTGAGGGTTGGCAGACTTCACATACCTTCGAAATTATTATAGAGAACTTATCAGGTATGCAGGATTCCTCACGATGGTTTTCCTTCACCGTTAAAGCGAGCGATAATTCTCAAAGAATACACATAACTTTTTAGAAAATTCAAAGGTGCGTGCCTTGGGTTATGAACCTGCGGACATTCGTCTCGGCAGTCCGTTCCACTCCCAACTAGCTCCATCGCCACTTGCTAGGCTATCGCCGCTTACACATTTTCTGAATCGGTGAAATATATACATACAGTCAAACATAGAACCTCCTCCGATTTTAAATCAGTTAAAAAACAAAAGAACATCACATTGAATAGCCATTGCATTGAAAGGGTTAGTTTAGTATAGAAGACAAAGTTATTATTAACGCACTTCCGGACATTATGTGGGTATAGAACTTATTAATTAGATAAATTATTAAAGTGTTGTTATTATTAAACGATTTTACTCTAACCCTTTGCACCCGAGCTCAAACGATCGTCAGTTTTGACTTTGAAAAATTCTACACTGCACACGAAAGAACTTTTGCGGACCCAACCGTCGTCGATGGATCGTGAGACTATCTGAGAACCCGCGAAAACACACTTTATTACTATTAGTACAGGTTGGAAATTGTCAGTCGTCCGGAAGACACGAGAGAGATAGCTGCGTTTTTTGACCACGCCGCTCGAACAAGTAAGTATTTGATATTTTCGTAATGCTAATGGTTTACTTACATTTTTTTATGTATGTTGCTACTTTATTAGTTGTTAAATAATACTACATATTATGTTTATTGTAAATTATTTTATTTATCGATTGATACTATTCCTCGAAATTTAAACTCGCACGATCGTGTTACCTCGGTTGTAAACATAAACTTCATACCAAATGTTACTCTGTCTTTTACCTGTATTTATGTAATATAATAACTTTAAATGCATGTTTAGAGCGTTCACTCACGAAACAAACAATTTGTGATCTTTTGGCGAACGGCAATATCACAGATTTTGAGGATTTGGACGAAGATGACACAGAATTCGATTCAGATGTCTTGTTTCGGCATAGTGCAGACAACGTGTCAGAGGAAGAACAGGATGACGAAAAAGTACCATCTTCCTCCGTGGCAACAGTACCACCACCGTCACCACCACACAAATTGCCAGTCCCGCCAAATTTAAGAACGACTACACGAGAATCGCGATCTACTGTGCGAGAATCAAGATGTTCGCCATCTACAATTGACAAATCGAGATCGCCAGTAAGTAGCCGTGGAAGAAGGCCTTCAAGTGGGCGAGGGGCAGCATCAGTACCTAGAGGTACAAGAAAGCGAATATGAAAAGAAAAGACACAATGCCACTGCTAGATTTTCGTTTGAACCTTGCGGATAGTTTATCTTGTGTACCAGATCGACCTCGTCCGGACGACAGCGAACGAGATTCTCAAGTACCGCGCCGAGATTATAAAATTTATAGACAAGCAATTGCAACATCGTTAGCAAAAAGATATGATGGATATGAACACTATCCTATCAGTGATGATGTAAAAGCGCCTAGATCCTGTCGAATGGAAAAATGTGGCAGTCGTTCAAAAATTCGATGCGAGAAATGTGATGCATATTTATGTTTGTCACGAGATAAAAATTGATTTAAGACTTATCACGTCAAAAATATGTAGTTTTTTTTCTATTAAACTTTAATAAGGCTGATTATTTAAATAAGTACAGTTCATATAATCACTTACCAAAAATACCACTAGTGTCTTCAAAAAATTATTATTTTGTTTAACTTACGTCTAAAAGACTGATTAAAGTAATGAAAAAGCGTTGATCTTATAATATTTTGTTAAAATAAATATAATGTTTATAATTATCAATCGTTATTTTATTATTTTCCTTGTTATATTGTCATATAATAATACAGACTCACGATCATGCGACTTACAATTATTTCCTGAAACTCACGATCGTGAGGGTCTTATTGCTGGAAACCAGGTGCACCAGGATTTTTTTCAATAATTTTCTCATAATTTTTGAACACTATAGAAGTTACGGAATAACATTTAAACACGATATAGAAGAACTTCATCTCTCAGTAGTAAAGGGCTAAATAACTAAAAATAGTAGAGCGAGTAGTAGTACCTAGTCTGCTATCAACCAGGTACGCATGCATACGCATGCTCACGCCTTTCATCCCCGAAGGGGTAGGCAGAGGCGCAACTAGTGCACCCACTTTTCGCCAAGCGTATTCCGTCCCATGATGTGATAGGGGGCGAGCCTATCGCCATATCGGGCACAAATTCCAGACTCCGGGCTGATACTGAATAGAAAAATCCAATATCACTTTGCCCGACCCGGGAATCGAACCCGAGACCTCAGCCTTGCAGTCGTACCGTAATACAACTACGCCACCGAGGCAGTCAACCAGGTAAGTACATGTAAAGTTAGCAGGTAATAGTAGACAAACATGAAAGAGGGAATAGTTTCCGGTGTACAAACGCAATGACTATTAAGTCGTTGAATAAAAAGTTGCACTATTCGATTGCAAATAATATCAGATTTGAATTGAAAAAACATGGTGTCCAATGTCCATTTAGATAACACTTCTTTTAGCGAGACCCAAATCCGAATTAATTTTAACACTTCTTTTGTTACGAACTTTGGCACTTTTTTACCGACTTCAAAAAATCAATAAACCACAAATACCACTAAAATACAAAAAAATATTTAACATTACCTTATAATCAGTGACGAATTTAAATTGCTAGCTAAGCTAGATAAATAGGTACATGAATGAATATACGGAAACATTACTTATCTACTGACATTGATTTATTAAAAATTAATACATTAATATATACTGATTACTTATTTTGGAGTCAGTGCCTAATTCGCAATTTCGTGTACTTGGACAACATACTTATTCAAGTTATTTTGGTTTAAAAACCACACTGCTCAACCGGTTTTGATAAAAGTTCTATGGGACCAATCTGGAAGTATATTCTTTGCAATGAAAAATAATTTTTCAAATCAATTAAGTAATGACTGAGTTCTGAGGTAACAAACATAAAGGTTCTGTTGGGTATTATTCATATTTCAATTTATTCGTACAAAGCATCAAGCCTTTTCCTTTATCAGGGGTAGGCAGACGTGTAATACCTTAGCGCAATACTCGTATCATGACGTGTGCAATATAAATCAACATTTCAAATCGCCTTTATACGCGTTAAGTTAAACCTAAACCTTTTTTTCTTTGTTTGAAGTAAAGTAAATCTCTTATATAATATTTTTGTGAAGATAAAAAAAAGATTAGTAAGAACAAAAAAGTATGTGGGCGATTTGAAATTTTGAATTTGTTCAGCTACTTATGCTGGTGACTGTACAGTCGAAAAAGTGTAAGCTCAACCATCTTAAGGTTCTAAATATTTTGCTTGCGTGTCACCTGTCAGCAACATACAACTTACAACTAAAGTAGCCACTACGAGATATCTGTTGTTTCCTTTGTACATCTCCGAAATTCGTAAATGCTTGGTAAAATACGAAAAATGGGCGTTTTATGTTGGGAAAATTACTAGCACCAAACTGGATGGTTGTAGTAGCTACTTTTTATTCCACAAAAATCCATCTCATTCCTGTTGGAAGGACTTAATTTGCATTAATTATATTATACCATAAATAACGTTTTATAGTGGGTAATATTTTAATGCATCAAATTTGGTAATTAATTTTAGCAGAAGAGGATTAATACCTTAAACTTTTGTGATTACGAATATATTTTAAGTTAAGAAATACGAATTAAAAATCTTAAAGAACGGTTAAAAAAAACTTTCTTATAGATGGTGACATATTTTATTGCACTTCAAACAGAAAATTTAAGAGTTGCTGGTGATCCAGTTTGTGTAGCGTGAGACGCGGGCGTTAACACCAGGGAAGCGAGCCAAAGCGCAGCCCTGTCCCCAGGAGCACACTCCGACGACGACGCCGTTGTGGTAGAGAGGACCGCCGGAGTCACCCTGGCACTGGTCGCGACCGCCGACGTCGAGCCAGCCGGAGCACAACATGTTGGCGGTGATGGTGCGGCCAACAGAGGCGTAACGACTAGCGCAGGTGGCCTGGTTCACAGTCCAGATCTGAACGTGGCGCAGTTGTTCTGATGCAGGTCCATTGCTCTGTAATAATAGAAGTATTTAGAAACATGTTAAATAATAAGATATAATTATGAGCCAAAAGTGTATATTTGGTAAAGGTTGGAGTTTTGGATTATTTGTTGGTATTTTTAATATATACAAATTCAAATAAAGAAAGTTACCGCAGTGGTACCCCATCCGGCGGCCCAGACGACTTGGTTGTCGCCGAGATTGTAGTTGGCGCCAGCAATCCTAGCGGGCTGAACGGCGTTGTTGTAGGCAATGGTGCCGGCGACGCGCATAATAGAAATGTCGTTGTCAAGAGTCCACGTGTTGTAACTAGGGTGGTTCAGGAAGGAATTTAAGGTATGGACGACACCGCCGCTGTTTGCGAATGTCGAACCAACACGAACACGCCAATTGTTGGCTGCGTCTCCGCTGCGAATAGAATACAATCATTAGGCTATCTGTTTAATATCCTGAATCTCTTTTATTATAATTTAATTTATATACTTACTGGGGGCAATGAGCAGCAGTGAGGATACTTCTGGTATTGAGGATTGAACCACCGCAGGCTTGGAAGTACGTATTCAAATTTCTCGAGTATAGTAGGGCAACTATGGTAGGATACTGCTGAATAGTGGTAACAGAACCACCCACGATCCTCTGAGGGTTTGCTGGGACAGCTACAACATAATATTTAAATAATAATTTGATAATATGTAGTAGATGATAGCATAATTGGGAATAGAATGGTTTGCCGAGTCGGATGTCCGCAGGTTCAAAATCCAAGGCGTGATTCTGACGAATTTATGTGTGTATTGTTTATCAATTATCGTTTGCTTTAGCGTTGAAAGAAAACATCGTGAGGAAATCTACATACCTAATAATTCCCCAAAAATAATTTCGAAGGTATGTGAAGTCTGCCAACCCGCACTAGATCAGCGTGGTGGACTAAGGCCTTAACCCTCTCAGTAGTAAAGGAGGCCCGTACTCACCAGTGGGCAGCATTTATATACTGCCCACTGCTGAGCATGTATTATTACAGGACTGGCATTGTATGGTAATTTTATGATTGCGTTTTGATGGGCATAAGATTTGTTGTATTTAAAAACTATGCATTTTATTTACAACAATACACTTACCCGCTACGGCTGCGAAGCCCAGAGCCAGTAAAGCGAGGAAGAGACGCATGGTTACTGATTCACAACTGTTGCTGTTGCATTTTCCTTTTAGTATTTATATGAAAAACGATGAACATGATAAAATTAAATCAATAGCTTTATTAATTGGTAATGAATTATCATGAAGATAAGGCTAGGGTAGGGGAGACCGGGGATGGTTAGCGATAGGGGTAGATTGAATAACGGTCAAAAACTCGAGTTATTTGAAAGTGTTGCGTCGTCCTGATTTACACGAAAAACCGATGTCTGTTTCCGAATCTTCGCCCCAAACGTGGCATCGCGGGCGCACGTAATCCGGGAGAAAAAGCGATTTATCGAAAAATGATACCTATGAGTAATTATTTACCTCTTAATATTGTTTGTATTGAAGCCTTTATGCTCGATGTTATTTATTTTCAAGGAATTTAAAGTAAGAGGTTGGTAATTGAGGATTATTTTAGTGTAATCTTTTTTTTATTGGAACGAAGTTCCTTATTGCGCGTTGTGAAAGGGGGCTGGACGGAAAGTTGTCACGACACTTTTGCTATTATCTTACTAATATGAACCTTAAATACAATGCGTAGAAGCTATAATTCTTGAAACGAGTATATTTTTATTTATTTTATTTATTAAAGTCATTAAAACCATTTCCTACTAATCTAATATGAACCTTAAATACATTGCGTAGAAGCTATTTCCCCAGCGTTGGCACGGCACGAGTACAAAAGAATCGAACGTAACATTCTTTTTTCAAATTATGTTGATATTCTACTTTGGTTACTGACATTTATGAATAACAAGACTAAACGTGCTTTGCTCGCGTTTAAAAATCTACTTTATGTGGTAAGCGTAAGATCGAATTTGTGTTTAGTCAATCAAAATTTGTGATAAAAATGCTATCCAATAGCTTTACCGCGGTAGTCTCCGAGTGCCACACGTATTTATTTGTTTTTTTCTCTAGAAACTTATGTATTGGAACGGAAATAGGAAAATATTTATATATTTATATATATACACATACTGTTATATAAATAAAATTTTATTACAATTCCTTCACTAATTAATCGAAAGGAACTTCGTTCCATCCGGGTGTCCCTTGACACCTCTCATTTTTCGCCACAGTTTTGAGGTACTCACATTTGGTTGAAATTTAAAAAGTTGTTTGGTGCTGGTAGAAAAAACTTTATAATGGGGCTAGTTGACTACCTAGAAAATGTACTACGTAGTAATCAAAATACTCTTCACATGGAATAAAGAGACTTTTTCGTAAATTTTATCAAAAGCTTGTCATTTCAAAACCATGTGAGTTTAGAAAAGAATAATGAATAGAAACAGTAAGCCCTCTGCTGATGGTAAGTCTTTTGTTTTCGCCCCAATAACGAATATCGTACAAAAAGTGAAAAATTATATGTTTATTACGTAAATGTTAATGATATTTTGTCTCAATAAGGCACATTGATAATATTAAATCAGTATTTGTGGTGTTTTCTTTTATTTTATTGACGTATTTTATACCAATTACTCGGTAGGTCAATGTACCCCAAGTGAATAGTCCACCAACCCCATGAATAGGGTAGGTTGACTTGATTTCTCGTTCTACAAAATGGCTTTTGTACACCATGTTATAAACAATGGCGAGGTGTTTGGTATTTCTTTCTAAAGCTTATTAGTGCACCTACCGAACCTATAGGTTTTTTTTGACATAATATGCTAAAACAAAAAAAATATAAGAATCCAAGCTGAAATTTGGTAGACTATCCCCGGTCTCCCCTATCGTCTGGTATTATTCCAAACTTTGCAAGTGGTGAGCCGGTTTGTTAGTCTATCTGATAGGTTTTTGTGTTATTGAGGTGACTAAAGAGTGAGAGCTTGATGTGGATTTTATATGATAATATTGCGTGAAACTTTTTCGGACTAAGTGCTTTGGAGCATTTAATTTTATTTTAATTATTCATAGATTTACACTGTTACATTTAATTTGTTTTCCACTACTGTTTATTTTAGAGAATAGTATTTTCTCTGTGTTTGTGTATTAGTCTAAACTAAATTAAGAAACTGTCCAAGTGCAAGTTGGAACCATTAAGTTAAATCATTCCGTCGCTATTTATTTTATAATATTAAACATTTATTTTTTGATTGGTTTGTCAAATGACAAACTTTAATTTTGCTAACTTTCGGGCAATGGACGTTAAAAATTAAGTATTTTATAATCAGACTTTTGTTCGCGGCTTCGGCCGCGTGGATCAGATTTTCCGGGATAAAAGTCCTGCTTTAAATTTTCCCGGGATAAAATGTAACCTATGTACTTACTACTAATAAAGTATTATATTGGTGAATGAAAGAATTTCTAAAGCGGTCCAGTAGTTTTTGAGCTGTTCCGTTACAAAGATACAAATCTTTCCTCTTTATTATATTAGTCTAGATTGGTGCCTTTTTAATAGACATAGTTACGTCTGTCCGTCACGTGTGCCAGCCAAAGATCGCAAATCAAGGAGGCGACGCACCGGCCCATTCGATTCAATTCGTACCAATTTTTACCTCCCATAACTGAGAACTACAGGACATAATGAGACTTAAAATCTAATGTCTCAGGATGACGAGCGCAGTGAAATGCCACACAGGACTTTGTAACTAAAGGTGCTGGATGGTTTTGCTACTGTTTATGGGTGGTCGTATAGCTTACCATCAGGCGAACGGCATGCACGTCTCGTCATTCAATGCCATAAAAAAAAACCTATTTGACCTACACATCTGAAATTTTGCTTAGTTAGCTAGCCTCTCTTCTAATTACACAATAAAATAAATAAAATAAAAATAAATAAATAAATTTGATCTGAAATTCTTCAAGATATCGTTATTAATCCAAGTTCAAGATGTACCCCTAATATTTAGATATAGTAAGCGAAAAGGGCAGACCAGTCCACTCAAGCAGCACCCGTTCACGAGTATGTAGCATGTGCCAGCCATCAGCCTCCTCAACCATATTACAGGGAAGTGGCCGACCCGGCACACGACGCCGCCGCAGGCACAGACAGTTAAGGAGTATGTCATACCCAAGCCGCTCACAGATGGAAACAAAAAAAACTTTATTGAAACGAAAGGCATGATTCCAAAGAAAATCACAGCACTGCCCGTGCTAGTTAGAAAGTTGCTAGCGGCTTTGCCCGTGTATTTGACCATTCACGGAATTAGCCCCAGTCTGTACTTTCGGGGGATAAAAGTAATCTAAATGTTGATCCAGGACAGAAAAACATCAACATCCGTCCAGCGGTTCATTCGAACATCCAAGCATTTGAACATCTTCACAAGATAAAAATGCTTAGGATTAAGTATTTTGGGTGATTTTCTTCGTAGCTTCCCCTGCTGCGCCATCTTAAAAATCTACCCTGTATATTCATAGCCATCCGAAGATACTTGGCTGTCACGTATACCGGATATCAAAATAATATCTAATAAGATTATTTACAGCGCGTGGACATACATTATCATTTATATCAGTGTTGTTAATTAAAAATTGTGGGTTTTCCTATTTTATCGGATCAATATTGAATAGATAAGTTTTATGAATAAATAATACTTAAATGATTTATTCATATCAAAAGTTATCTTAATCTGCGTTGTATTTAAAGGCTAAAAGATATTTTCGCGTAATAATGGGCTTATTGTGTAAAAACCCACAGATATGAAACGTTGTGAAAACTTTTGTTAAAAATAAACTCATTTAATTGCAGAATGGATGAAATTTGGCAGGTGTACTTGGTGCACCAAGAGTACTTGGTGAACTGAATGAATTAAAATGGAGCCTACATTGAAGTAATAAATACGCATACGCCATACTCACGTCTTTTATCCCGAAGGGGTAGGCGGAGGCGGAACTAGTGCACCCGCTTTTCGCCGTGCATATTCCGTCCCATGATGTGATAGGGGGCGAACCTATCGCTATATCGGGCACAAATTCCAGACTCCGGGCTGATACTGAATAGAAAAATCCAATATCACTTTGCCCGACCCGGGGATCGAACCCGTGACCTCAGCATTGCAGCCGTACCGTAATACAACTACGCCACCGAGGCAGTCGAGGCAGTCAAGTAATAAATACCTTATTAAAACACCTCGACACTATTATTAACATGTCAACAGCAAATCTGAGATAAAAAATATTTAAAAGAAACAAAAAACCCGACTGCTTCAATATCTGCCATATTTATTAAATTCATTGAAGAACTGAAAAGATAGAAACAAGATTTTAATCTGAATATTTTGTTTTAGTATGAATAATCTTAATTGACATTGTTCACACACATTTATTTTACACACACGTGTATAATCTTTTTTATCAGTTTTCTATGTAGGTACTAGAACGCCTGAATACTATATATAATGTGCTTAACGCCACACAAAGTTCGAGCAATACATTTGCTCTGAGAAATCGGCATCATCGGTAGGGAAATGATCAGATGATTTATCTGATAATAAGTGATCACCAACGCTTATGAGCAGTCAGTAGTATTATGCATGCATTACAGAGATTTAGGGAGGTGAAATGTAAATCGATATAGGGAGTCTAATGGGGCCCGGCAATCTCACCATTAGGCCGATATGTACCAAAAAGCTACTATTTTAGACCGAGACAGTACCAAATTGGATACAGAAAACAAAGCGAGAAGGTCCAATAGGGCCTCCAATGTTCAATGATTATAATATTTTACACATAAAAAAACCGCCACTTCAGACTGAGACAGTACTAATGTCATAGACGAAGAACTAACCCGCCCCATTCATGTAGATTAAACAGTTTTCACACATACCTTTACAACTTAATGACACTTATTTCCTAGGCAACTGATTGAGGTATTTATCTAATGGTAAGTACTAAGCTGCACACTAGCGCCTACTCATTAAAAGGAGAATGCCCATTTTTGTATGAAAGTTGGGCTACTCTTGCGTCTTTACAAAATCTTCACTAAAGTATAGGAAATATATCCTAAATCTTATACAAATTGAAAACAATAGGATATACAATGGGAGTTCGGAGTAATCTGAATTTTTATTGCTCGGTTATTTTGAGGTTAAGTATGTAGGTACTGCAATAACGTACGGTAGAAAGTACCTACGTGCCTAATTAAGTTCAGTATTGCAGTATCTACTTGTTATTGCTATAAAAAAATATTGATCATTCTTGTCACCTAGCTTTAATCGCCCTTTTAAGAAATTGATAGCTACCAACATATCTGATAAGACGAAACCCCAATAAAACTTCTAATAAGATAGTATGTCGGAATACCGGTTTTTTCACTGAGCGTATGCTACCTGACCTTTAGTGAGAATATTTCATCTTTATTTCCACCTACCTTTATCTCACTCCAACATGGCGTTTGCGCAACACATATTGCAGAATAGATTCAGCTAAGTTTTTATGACCGGCCGCTTGCCTGACGCCAACCCTCTTTGGAGGATTCCGATCTCAGGCAACTCATGATAAAAACACTGTGATAAAATGTTGCCTGGCCTGGGAATCGAATCCAGGATCTCTCGCTTCACAGCCTGATTAGGCTAATAGTTAATTATCATAGGGAAAGAAAAATAAAACAAAAATTACGAAATCAGATGTACATTTTTAGATATATTGTGACTGAAAATACAGAACACACAGACAAACAACAATTTATTATAAACCCATTACAACAAACAACCATAAAAGGTTTTACAAGATTATCTAACTTTTGCATGCTATAGGTATCTTTTTGTAATAGGTAGTTACTGCTATTTTGTACAAATATACCTATAGGTTGCATCACATATAACAATTGCAGGTTTAATATTATCATCTAGTAAAATGGGGTCACCGAACAATCTCTCTGGTACTATTTTATTCCTAATTACTACCTGCTTTACAGTTAAGTGACCAAAACCTAAATATGTAAAGACAAAATCTGTTATCTAAACATTTTCGTGCAATATACATTTTTATTTATAGAGTACTCTGACGCATTTTAAAAAGAGAAGAAACACTTTCATTGCTCTCTTCAGTTCTTAATTTAACAATATAAATGCAAAGTGCTATTCTGGCATTTTTTACTTCTTGTGATAAGCTTGGTAGTCATGCCAGTAATTCTTCAAATTGTTTTGCATTCAAGCCAAGCCAGTAATGACATAAATGGGGTAACATATTTGCTACATTTGATATTGAAGTAATAGCCGTGTGCTCTTCATAAGATTTCTAATATTGCATCAAATTGTGCACCAGTAAAATCTCATAGATTTGAAATTAGATCACTCCAAGATCCATTATCTAAATGAATAAGACATATTCTAGCACTTGTTGGCACATAGAACTTATGGTGTATTAGAATCAATTCTCGGATTGATTGAGGCACCAATAAACATTCTGGTTCTTGGCATCCCAAAAACAAACAAGAACTTGATGTAGCAACATCTGATCTGAAGCATGCTTATATACTGCTGAAGTTATCTTTGCTGCACCTGGTCTGAAGCATTGAGCAGTCAGATGGGATGGCAACGGTGGTGGCACTGTGATTTCAAATCCAGTTTCACTTGTAGACTGAATGACTTCTTTCAGCGCTGGTCGATACATGTCATGTTTTTGTTGCCTGTTAACCTTTCCATTAGTTGATCTCCAACAGGCAGCTCAAGCTCGTTCCAGCCTTGAAACCTAAAATATAATATAGAAGTTGAGTAAACATGTTCAGATTATTAATATAGTTTAAATTGTTTTCTTTAAAAAAAAAAATATTGCTTTTCAAGACTTTTCCCACGTTGTGGGTATGTTAATAATAATCTTCATAACTTACATACTGGTAATTACAGTAAGTTCACCTATGTTTAGATTAACCAGGTGTGTAATAATATATAAATATGATTTTTGGAATATTACCTTATGTGCTGGAGTTGTTCTAAAAATGACATTCCTTTTTGGACATTCTAAAGACACTCTGTAAGATTGTGATCTTAATATAGACTTCACAAATCCCAAAACCGAAGCAAACTTGTCTGTGTCCAAATTCCGGTGCAGGTATGACCTCAGAAGTTTCATGAGCTTGAATCTTTGTGTAACATTCAAGACATAAAATGTCTCCATACATTATCTGCAACAATGGATTTAAATTGATTTAGCATCCAGTCAAACTTGCTTTGTAGCAATTGAAAAAATCGAGCAAATAACTAAAATACTTACATTCAAACAAATCTGAAAGTGAACTGTCAAAATGTCATTAATTCCGGTTGCCAGTGTAATAAAAATCTGTACCCATATATTTATTAATTATATATATATTAAAATAACCCGTACCAATAAAGAAAGGAATTATAAACGGCGGCGCTAATCATTTCCCCTCATTTTCATAATATCGCTGTCTATTATTATAATTGCCAGCTAAGCTAAGCAAATACAAGAACAAATATACGAAAACAATGTTCAATTTAAATTAGGCACCGACTCCAAATATAAAGTTAAATATTCTTTTGGTTTGTAGGGTTTTGAAGCCGGTTTTATTTTTTACTTACACTAAAACAAGGAATTTCTGCGTTTTATCCATATGTGATGAATTTCTTGATAACCTCTGATTTTATGATATTTTCCACATAAAATAGGTAATCTGTATCAACTGTAAAAGATGGTTTTAGTAGGCAGTTGGCACAAGTTTATTCAAAATCGAACTAGTAATTCTAAACATATTGACTATTAGGACTTACTTCACCATAAAATATTTTTAGTCTGCAAGCAATTAAACATGATTTTTTTATTTTAATTAAAAATAAAGTCGACAGGTTTTGTTGACTTTAATTTCTGAATGCAAGTACAAGTCGCCATTGGTTTTTTTTGGAACCGTTTATAATTTCCAATTTTTTTCCAGCTACTAGGAGTTCGGTCATAATTATTGAATAAAATATATTATTTTATAACTATGTTTTTGTTTAATGTTTAATATATTTAATCCATATATAATAGATTAAAGTACAAGCACATTTATTGTGCATATTTATTTTTTTATTCCATTTAAAGAGGGAAGTTGTTATAAGGTGGTATTAATTCGCCATATTGGCAGTAAATGAGCCGGTGTTGCTTAATTTGCAACAATAAAACAACTTTTTTTTTCATATCTTTAAAACCCCATTGTGATTATGGCTGTAATAAATACAAGGTAAATAATAATTGAAAAAATGATTTTTTATATGTATTTGGTTAAGACGCATGACTGACGCAAAGGTAGCCTGGTTTTGGGCATTCTCCTTTGCATCGCTGTCCAAAGCTTTCAAATTGAGTATTTACTATTATGAAGCTAAATTATTGCTACAGGTTCAGTTTTCTCTGTTTGAGCAGATCCGTTGACATTACGGACAATACGGAATTTCATTGTCTTACTTCATCGCTAATACTATAATCTATACTTAGGTATATTATAAAGCTGAGAGTTTGTTTATTTGGTTGAATGCGCTAATCTCAGGAACTACTAAACCGTTTTCTTTCACTTATAGGAAGCTACATTACTCCTGAGTGCTATAGGCTACTTTTTATCCCAGGAAAATATATTTATCCCGGAAAAACATTTTCACGCGGGTGGAGCCGCAAGCAATACTAGTAATATTATAATGAGTTCAGACTTTTTCCAGTCAGAAAAAATACATCAACCAATTTTTTAAATATTGCTTTAATCATATTTTTTAACACTTACATTTATAATCTTATGTACAAGTTCGACTGGTTTGTGATATTAAGTCCTTTACGAATTATTTTGAATCCAAGCGGTAAAACGGGAACCGCATACGTTGACACTAGGGTGACGAGGGTCGCCGCAGATCACTCCAAAGGAGCAGACGCCGACGACCACGTTGTTGTGGTAGAAAGGACTGTCGGAGTCCATCTGGCACTGGCAGCGGCTTGCTATCGTTCACGCCTGCGCCCAGCATGTTGTTAGTGATAGTGAAAGTCCTATATCTTGGGTTGCAAACACCTTGGTTGATCACGTCTAAGTGAACGTGGCGTAGCTGTTCAGATTTCGGACTACCCTCCTGCAAAACAAATTTTAAGTGAAGATAGGAAGAGATAACATTGTTGGATGAATAATAAACACTATAGCGCGCTGCCCTAGTGCACGGCGGCCTCCCGTGCCGCCACCCCTCGTGCCCCGCTCGAAAGCCTACGGGTTGCGCCCACGTCCACCGCCCCGCGCTTCCGCAATGCCGATTTAATTATCTTCCGGGGTGGAGGTGCGCGCGGGCACGGCCCGTACGCTTGAGCTTAAACTGTTATCTTGTAACTAATAAGTAATCTTGTTTAGTTTACGAGCAGTAAAGCAGTGTAATGAATGTCGTATTTGCTTTTCTTTTACCTGCCCCGACGAGGCACTCAAAGTACACGTAGGTACACTTTCGCACACACGCCGCGACAACACACAATAATGAAGTCACCGAAAAACACAGAAATTACAGAACTGGATGAAAGTTTTGCAGAAATATTTGAATGAACTAATTTCCTATTGTTTAATTCCGTCGCAATTTGAAAGACCACATGATTTTACACAGTAGAATAACGAACGACTGAGAATGTCGCTTATGTGATGGTTAACTGTGCTTCATAGCAAATTCAACGAGCCACTTTAAAATTTTACCTAACTACTAAACTTTTTGAAAACATTTTAATTTTGATACATTTTATCCTAGCCCATACATAACCCTCTAATGATAGAAATAAAACAATGGACATTCAATTACCAAGTCGATTCACAGCTTTTTTTTCACAAGAACAGCTAAGGTAGAGGCCATAACATTTACCACATCATAAGCGTCTAGCGCATAAGCAATACGTATTTCTTTCAGACTAAAGCGTAATTTATCATTAGTAATTAATTTGAAATTTCGATCACCAAATTTATCAAAGAAATATCTATGATGAAAATACTCACGAAAATACGTCCCCATCCAGCAGCCCACACAAGCTGATTGTCTCGAAGGTCATATTGGGTCCAGCGATCCGCGCCAGCTGGATCACGTTCGTGTACGAAATCTGTTGTGTTTCGGTTTGAAGGACATTGTAGCCAGTGTAACTACTGGACATAATGAGACTTAACATCTTATGTCTCAGGATGACGAGCGCAGTGGAATGTTTTGATTCCATACAGCCTAAGATAAAAAAACGTAATGCACACGGTCGTTTCATCAAACCGCATTAATAACAATAATTGATTTATAAAATGTAGATACTTTTAGTACTGATAAGAAATGACGATTATCGTCTTGTCGTTCATATTTTCTATAAAAAATAAGTACATTTTTAAAAGGTAGGGCAACAAAGTGAGCTATCTTCGTACCTGATTAAAAGTACCAATATCATACCTATATCAAAACATTGAACATTAAACAGACAAGAGAATTCATGAAACTCACTGTAATATGCCCCCACCCAGTAGCCCACACAGGCTCGTTATCACGAAGATTGTAGTTAGCGCCGGCAACCAACGAAGGCTGGATAGTATTGCTGTATGAAATGCTGCTGGCAGTTCGCATCACAGCAATGTCATTGTCCATGGTCCTGTAGTTCCAGTTGGAATGGATGATGAAGGAGGCAAAGTTCAGAACCACACCTCCGCTGCTGGCATAGGTGGAGCCAAGCCGGGCCCGATATCTGCTCGGTTGGCTCAAGTATCGGCTGTGGAAAGAAATCTGTCATAAATTAGCTTTCACAGCGCTTTCTGTGAATAAAAGTCTCATTAAAAGCATGTATTTCTGGGGATGAAAAAAGAGTCCATGCCGTATGTGTGTACTTACTGCTAAATCCACACACACACATACAACACAATTTTCGCAAGTTACAGAGTATCTTGAAATCCATAATATTCTCCCGGATTTCCAGTCAGGTTTTAGACAGGGTCGTGGTACTACTAGCGCCCTATTGGATGTAGTGGGTAACATCCTTGAGGCACGGGATCGGGGCGAGGGGACTATTCTGACACTGCTAGATTTCTCTCGAGCTTTTGATTCTATCAATACCAATTTACTACTATCAAAGTTGCGTTACTATGGGTTCGATATAGACACTGTCAGATGGTTTCACAGCTACCTTAGTAATCGCTCGCAGTATGTTGAGATACAGAAAGAGAATGGATCATCTGTATTTTCCTCTCCCAGACCAGTGACTCGAGGTGTCCCGCAAGGATCTATTCTTGGCCCACTATTGTATATTATCTATAGTGCCGACATTACACACTGCTTTATCGAATGTAGATACCATATGTACGCAGATGACATTCAGCTCTATATATCGTTTAAATACGATGAACTAGCAGCAGCCGTCAACAAAATCAACAAGGAGCTAGATAGGGTAGTGTCGTGGTCAAACTCCAACACACTTCTACTGAACCCCGCTAAGTCCAAATATATAGTCCTGGGAAGCAGTTCGCAAATCAATCGTATATTGTCGGCTGTGCCACGGATACAAATTATGAAAGAGAATATTGAGAGGGTTGAAACTGTACGTAACCTGGGACTAATAATGGACCCGGAACTCCGCTTTGAGCCTCACATAAATAATGTAATTAGGAATTGTTTTTACAGACTCAAGGTGCTGTACCGCTTTAGAAAGTATCTCAATATTAAATTAAGGAAGTTACTTGTAGATAGTTTGGTTTTGTCAAGATTAAATTACTGTGATACGGTGTACGGCCCTTGTTTACTGTCTCGAACGGCTTGTTTGATTCAGCGCGTACAGAATGCCTGCACCAGGTTCTGCTTCAATATTCCCAGTCGTAACCATGTCACGCCGTTTTTAAATGACGCTAACTTGATTAAAATGGCAGCACGTAGGGAATTGCATATGGCTACCTTATTATTTGGCATCATAAAAGCAAAAAAACCAAAGTACTTGTACGACAAACTGATTTGGAGACAGGATAACTTCTCATATGGCACTCGTTCAGCAACCAATCCCCTTGCGATTCCTCATCATCGAAGTACAGCATTCAGAGGATCTTTTAAATATGCCGCCACTCGGTGTTGGAATAACATTCCTCCGCCATATCGAGCTAAAAATAGTATAACCACATTCAAAATTAATTTCAAAACACATTTATTACTGGAACAAAAGGGCCTACGTTAAAAAAAAAAAAAAAAAAAAAGTAGTTAGGAAGACACTTACATCCTGATTTAAGATAGAATGATATTTGGAATGTTATTTCTATCTAATTTCACCGGCAGCATCCAATATAATATATATAAATATCCAATCTACTGTATTCGGTCGCGTAAAATATGTTCAATGATGTGATCTTAGAATAATAACACAATGCGTACCGGGTATATTGAATTTATACCCTAGGTCTATACCTGTTATCTTCTTCTTTTTTAGTTAATTGCTTTATTTACCATAAATTAATTTATTATTATGCGTTGGGTAGACTCAACGTATGTGCAGCTAATCGTCACGGGTGCGAATGTTTTTGTGATGAAATTCACCCACAGCTACAGACTACCCACTGACACAATTAATAAGAAAAATTGTAAACTTTGTTTTTGTTCTTGTCTATTTTTATTATTTTCTGGTTTGTTGTTTAATTATTACTTATTTTTTTGTTTGTTTATGCTTCCAGTTTGTTTACCGACTGGACATCCGTGCGACACTTGGGCTTCTCATTGAAAACCAGCGCTGCAGCTGTATTGCAGCAGCATTAAGCTGAATGAGTAGCCCATTGTTGGCATATTAATTTAATTGTATCTAAAAAAAAAAAAAAAAAACTTTATAACTGCATTTTGTGCCAACAATAAAACTCTTTTTCTTTCTTTCTTTCTTTCTTTACATACACTCACCCCTTTTGTCCCAAAAGGGATAGGCAGAGGCGTAACTAGTGCACCCACTTTTCGCCGTGCGTATGCCGTCCCATGATGTGATAGGGGGCGAGCCTGTTGTCATATCGGGTATAAATTCCAGACTCCGGGCTGATACTGATTAGAATAATCCAATATCACTTTGCCCTATTTGACGTCCACCCTTCTGGGGGATACAGCCGGGGACATCATGTTAGAATCCCACACAGTGTTGCCCTACTTGAGATTCGAACCCAGGGCATCCCCGTCTACAGCGGCTCATATATCGCTGCCACTTGACCAAGGAAGCTAATAAACATTCACTGTCACAGACTTTTACACTTATAACAAGATTGCCTTGACATACTCTACACAATGAGCTACTGACAATATATTTCGTTGATTAAGAACACTCCCGCCGCAGTTATGCCTCCATTGAACAAAATCATTGGTGAGCATCAGAGATGCCATGTTAGGGTATTGACTGATAGTGGTCACCGAACCACCCACAATCCTCTCCAGTTGCAGGGTGGCCGCTAGAACGGCTGGAACAAATCGAAACAAGAATGTAAATAGAAATTGGAGACCGTGCGTTTATTTTTCTATATTTGGCAAGGCATGACTAAACGGTCGCCAAAAAAGGCCTAACCCCTAAACGAGATCAGTCGGAATCAACCACTATGCCGAATTTTTCATCATATCTATGGTGGTCTGTTTAAAACTGTATACCCGACCGGGCAAAAATATATAAGTACCCACCCCACTTGATTTTCCCCAGTTATGATTTTATTAATCACATCATATATTATGTGCAGCTTCACGAGAACATTCCACTCACCTCCCGCCGCGCAGCAGAGAGCCAACAATATTAAAACTTTTTTTTTTTTTTTTTTTTATTGCTTTGAATGACGAGACGAGCATGCCGTTCGCCTGATGGTAAGCGATACGACCACCCATAAACAGTAGCAACACCATCCAGCACCTTGACTGACAAAATACTGAGTGGCATTCTACTGCGCTCGTCATCCTGAGACATAAGATGTTAAGTCTCATTATGTCCAGTAGTTATACTGGCTATAATATCCTTCAAACCGAAACACAACAGTGCATGCACACTGTTGCTTGGCGGTAGAAATAGACATTGCGGTGGTACCCACCCAGACGGCCTCTTACATAATGAGAGACCTACCACCAGTACGACTTTCATTATCGGTGAAATGCTAATTTTGGTAACTGCGATTACTTTTATAAAGTCAGGTTAATTATCGGCAAAGAAGGGGCAAGATAAGTATCATGCTGGGTTTTTTAACTCAATTTGATTATTTCGAGTACTTAAAACTAGGTTTGGCCTTATCAGATTATGCAATGTGGATTAATGGAGTCCCTTGGTGAAATTAGGTCGATACTTGTGAAACATGTTTTTAATTTTGAATCTATAGATGATAATTGCATTAGTAAAATAAATTAAAAGTAAAAAAAAATCTTTAAAAACAAACTTTTATTTAAATGCTATAAAAAGAAAAAAATGAACTTTAAATTGAATCAAACTTTGTTAAATACTATGTAGAGATAAAAGCTTGTTATTTGTGGCAGAAATTACAATTTGAGAAGTGCTTTCCTTCTTCATTAAGCATAAGTGAATCCGCTTTGCTATTGCTTCGTCTTACGAGTGTGAAATATATTCACTATAACTTCTTTTGACCTGACGTAGCAAAGTGACTACACACGATCTCGTAAGTAATTTCAATTTTAATTTCCAACTCCTCCCTATCTTTCTATTTGATTAATTTTGTTGCGGGTTAAAGACAGATTAGTATTCCCTGAGACTCGCCGAGCTTCACCGCTCGGTGTCATAAAATGCGTGCCACTGCTGATCCTGGCTTATAAGAGGTGCAGTGGCGGGTGTAAGGGCGGGATAGTCTCTGGATCTCGTAAGTACAATGAACTCATCTTTTATTTATGTTCGTTTCCAATCAGATACCAAATATCGGTCGTCGGTCCCACTAACTACGATTAATATAATATTATTATATTGGTGGTTGTGGCATATATCTTGTATCTGCCCAGATAGCGACCACCGCACACCACATGTTAAAACCCACCCTAGTGACCCACGTAAATGTGTAGTGTTCCGGGATCAGCCTGTGTATATCTAGTTCAAACAGGCCGGCATAATTGTGTCGACTGGCGTGGAATAATCATGTCTCGTCACCCATAAATAGTAGCAACACCATTCAGCACCTTGAGTTACAAAGTACCTACTGTGTGGCATTCCACTGCGCTCATCATTTACACTGACTGCATTACACTGCCCTTCAAACCGAAACACAACATTGCATGCATACTGCTGCTTGGCGGTAGAAATAGACATTGCGGTGGTACCCACCCAGACGGACTCTTACATATGAGAGACCTACCACCAGTAAAAACCAATCGTTTAATATTACTAATCCATGCGCATTCAGGTCTTTGAAATAAAATCAAATAGACAAGCCAAATTTTAAACGCGTCCTTATTTTAGTGGTGGTGTAAAATGAGCTCTATATGGAGATGTTTTAGCTTTAATTCTTATATCGAGCAACGCAGTGTAGATTTTTTTAAAACGATTGCCCAAAAGTGAGTCCAACAAAAGGGCTTGATGTATCATGTCGGATAATCGGCCAGTCATAAAACGTGTTGCGTGAAGAAACTTTTCCTTGAATGTATTACACACAAGATTACATTTTCTACCGCCAAGCAGCAGTGTGCATGCACTGTTGTGTTTCGGTTTGAAGGACATTGCAGCCAGTGTAGCTACCGGACATAATGAGACTTAACATTGTATGTCTCAGGATGACGAGCGCAGTGGAATGCCAACCAGTACTTTGTAACTGAAGGTGCTGTATGGTGTTGCTCCTGTTTATGGGCGGTCGTATCGCTTACCATCAGGCGAACGGCATGTTCGTCTCGGCATTCAATGCCATAAAAGAAAAAACTCACGCCTTTTAGAGGGGTAGAGGCAGAGGTGCACCCACTTTTCGCCGTGCATATTGTGTCCTATGATTTGATGGGGGCGTGTCTATCGCCATATCGCACAAACTTCAGACTTCATGCTGATACTGAGCAGAAAAGCCCAATATCACTTTGCCCGACCCGGGGATCGAACTCGAAACCTCGGCACTGCCGTTGAACTGTAATACAACTATGCCACCGAGGCATTAAGTCACTCGAGTTTGAGTATTTATGCCATTATAAACGTACGATAATGTTTACTATTTTATATTATCCAAACGATTACTCTAAGCTTCTACATAATACAAATACGCTACCGAGGCAGTCAGTGAATGTATTAGTTTACGTTTAAAGACATAGATGGCTCTAGTTTTCGTGTCGATATATTTTCAGACACTCACGGCTTTTATCCCCGAAAGGGTAGGCAGAGGCGCAACTAGTGCACACACTTTTCACCGTGCGCATTCCGTCCTATTATGATAGGGGTGAGCCTATCTCCATATCGGGCACATTTTATTTTTTATTTTTTGTTGCATTGAATGACAAGGCGAGCATGCCGTTCGCCTGATGGTAAGCGATACGACCACCCATAAACAGTAGCAACACCATCCAGCACCTTGAGTTACAAAGTACTGTGTGGCATCCCACTGCGCTCGTCATCCTGAGACATAAGATATTAAGTCTCAATATGTCCTGTAGTTACACTGGCTACAATGTCCTTCAAACCGAAACACAACAGTGCATGCACACTGCTGCTTGGCGGTAGAAATAGACATTGCGGTGGTACCCACCCAGACGGTCTCTTACATATGAGAGACCTACCACCAGTAAATTCCAGGCTCCGGGCTGATGCTGAATATCGTTGGGGATAATGTGTGATATCATCACCATTATCAGGA
This sequence comes from Sphinx pinastri, assembly GCA_947568825.1. Lineage (NCBI taxonomy): Eukaryota > Metazoa > Arthropoda > Insecta > Lepidoptera > Sphingidae > Sphinx > Sphinx pinastri. Next base: position 5,453,269 of record OX387617.1, read on the forward strand.
ATATCCACGTAATTCGTATCATTGATCAAAATATGAGATAAGTCTTATCGTATAATATGTTTTAAATACTTTGTTTTTTTTTCCATATCTCCATGTACTGTTCTGAAATAAATTGGAACGCTGAGCGCATGCAATAAAGTTGTTTGTAATGCTCGACCAGGAATGGAAGCCAGGACCTCTTGGTGCCCAGCCCATATTCGCTGGCATAAACCCAGCGCAGTTTACATTGCGTTATATAAAAAACATACCTACTACACTCATTACAAATACAACACATCTAAAAAAAAAGATAATCATTCCCAATCGACAGATCGGATTATGTAAATAAGCAGCAAATATTATTTCGAAATTCAACGATGTTTAACGAAGCTTATCCCAAACTGTATTTCTTACTACGTCCAACAACACTTTTTGTTTCAAAAGCAATACAAAGTAAATGATACGAGTGCAAAGTTTTTAACGGGACCAGAACGCTGCTTCATTCCACTTGGCTCTGTTAAGATTGTTGCTTATTGGAATAATTTTATAAAGTTACATATTATGTATATTTTTTATTTATGTAAATTATTATAGCGACTGTTATTATACTGATTATTATGAAAAATATAATTTTTTCTATATAATAGTAATTCAGTAAATGAAATAAAACTTAACCTAAAATAAGTGAATTATAAACCTAAACGTACAACTGCAATGCTGAGGTCTCGGGTTCGATTCCTGGGTCAGGAAAAGTTGGGTTTTTCTATTCAGTGACGCCCCGGAGCTTGGAATTTGTGCCCAATATGAGTATAGGTTTTTTGTTTTTTTGTCAGAGTCCCTATCGGCCAGTAGCCGACGAGACGGCGCGAGTCGGCTTTTCTGGCCACACCGGTCTTTAGGGTGAACGCTTAAGGCGCTCGCAACCCTTTGAATTAAGTGACCATGCTGAGGACAACCCACTAACAGGTTACGAACCTCGGCTCAGGACGGTCACTGAGGGGAGAATGAGACATCAACGATTAGTAGAGGAAGGTTGGTGTTTGACCTAATCTTATCCAGGATAGGCTAGCCCCATTTCACAACATGGGACGGAATACGCACGACGAAAAGTGGGTGCACTAATTGCGCCTCTGCCTGCCCCTTCGTGGATAAAAGGCGTGCGTGTGTATATTAACAACATTAAGTATTCTACGTCTTGTAAATTAAACTGCTGAGCACGGACATCCTCTACTACTAAGAGGGGTTAGGCCTTAGTCCACCACACCGGCCTAGTGTGGGTTGGCAGACTTCACATACCCTCGAAACTTTTATGGAGAATTCTCAGGTATGCAGGTTTCCTCACGATGTTTTCCTTCACTGTTAAAGCGGATGATAATTGATAAACAATACATACTTAACTTCGAAAAGTCAGAGGTGTATGCCTTGGGTTTTGAACCTACGGACATTGTCTCGGCAGACCATTCCATTCCCAACTAGGCTATAGTCCACTTTATTAAAATTACAAATAGTTACTTAAATTTCAGAAAGTAAGGTAAGTTAATATTTTTAAAGTCCCAAGAGGAATATACCAGGCTGGTGAGGCAAAGTTACATCCATTTTCCTGGGCAACTTTCGTTACCCGCTTTTGGCCAAATAAGGGTCCACTCTGCAACTCAACTAAGTGGTACCAATAAAAACTTCTACTCGCTATATTTAAATACAAACTTCAAAATTAATTCCAAGCTTGCAAAACTGCAAGTCATAAAGGAGTTATAGACTGATATCTCAATGCGAGGTATGAGATTTACGGCCTTATTCGTAAACAGCTTATAAATTTATTTTAGTTGTAGAATGTTTTGTCTTCTTCCTTCAAACTCAATTCAAAATTCTTTCGAAGAAGACAAAACATTCTATAACCAAAATAGGTTTATAAACCGGTTATGAATAAGGCCGTCAATATTTACCGTGGTCAGAGATTTGAGCTGTTTTTAATTATATTATCTACATCGTAATTCACCTTAAGGGCTTGACCTCAGGCAGGTAGCCGGTCGTAAAAACTAACCGAAGTAGTTTCTGAAATATCCGTGAAAATATTTTGCGGCGACTCTAAGTTAGGGTGGAATATGAGCAGGTACATATTCACCCCTCCCTACCAATACACTCGATGCGACGATGCGATAACAACACCAATTTGTTCGAAATGAATGAAAGTAGTTACTATTGCAATCTCTATTGTACGTATGTGTACCACGATACTTACCGACGTCACTTTGCGACAGGTTTGAATGAATTAGCGATAGGGATTCTGAATTGTGATATACGGGTGAGAGGCAGGCTACGACTAGGGTTGCCACTTTTTTTTGTACAAATAAGTATATTGGTTATTTAATGGTAGAGTAATAAGTACATGGTGTTAAAATAAAGAACGATTTTATTACTTTATTATTTTGCCATCGAACTATTTTTCATTGCTTTAAAATATTTAACAAATAAAATTATTTCGGCTAAACAGCTGCACATTTCTGCCATTATGCCATTTGCTATTCATCACAAAAAACTGAAAATGCTGGCGTGGCGGATATTGACAGTAAAAATTTAATTAATGTATAATATTAAAATAAAACCTCATCATGTTTATTAAATACCTACTTGCTCTTATTTTTTTCTTTATTTATTTTCTATTTACGCAAAATTTCTTAAGACCAACATTTTATTGTACTATGTTAAATAAAATCAAGCTAAATAAAGTATTTTCACGTACATTATTGTAGTCATAGAGTATAGAGTAAAATTACTCGAAATAACGTACAATACTTTATTATAAAGTACGGATGGCAACCCTAGCTGTGACCGCTTTTGCCAAATTATTTGGCACACCCTATAGTAGAAGAACATTTACTTCCTTGCATGAGGAAGCTTGGACAGACGACTCGATAAAGGTCGCAGGGACACGCTGGATGCAGGGCAAGCTCCCAAGCAAAGCTCAACAGGTCCGTCTAGAAATCTTTAGGGGAGGCCTATGTTCGGCAGTGGACCTCATGTGGCTGCTGATGATGATGAGGAGGCTTGAGAATCATAATCTGGATATTTAGGGGTTATCGGCGAAAAAGTATGTGCTCAGCAAGGGATAGGTACAAAAAATATAAATAAAATATGAACACTAGATGACATAATAAATTACAATACAAGAAACACTGTTTCTAAAGCTTTTATGTTGCTCACATGATTGATGGCTAAACTGGTACTGCACCAGATGTGTTCGCAATAGAATCCAGTTACTGAACAAAATAATAACTGTAACAGCATTTTGCTGGAACGAATTCCTTTAAATTTACTGTGTCGTTTATTACGAAAATAAATTGTGAAGTTCGTTGCTTACTTTGTCCGATAAATCTTTGGTGCCTATAGACTACATGCTCAAGGGAATTTGGAGCCTTTATGTTACTGTATTTTTATCTAATAGGATTCGTTGGGGGTAATACCGGATCATGGGATAATCCCGTTGTTTCAAGATTACTAGTAAACCCGACTACATTTTCTAATACGAACAACACAGCCTGAAGTGCTTTTCCATGTACTACAATTTAACGAGTGCAAAATAAAGAGTTATTTGCAAAATGGCTCTTGTGTAGATAACTCTTTTTACTTTGCACCCGTCGAATAGTTTGCCACTGTATTAGTTTAGTGAAGGTGCTGAATGATGTTGCTACTGTTTATGGGTAGTCGTATCTCTTACCATCATGCGAACGGCATAATCGTCTCATCATTCAATACAATATAAAAAAAATTATAGTTAAGCTTAAATGTTATAGTATCTTGAAACAACTGGATTACTCCGTTATCCGGAATTACCCCAACGTACACTACTGTATGCAATCACCGCCATCCTTTTATAGACGTAGTGGTGCCCCCGTTTTGAAGCACTATTAGCGTTTGTAGGGTGGCCGTGTTATTTCATCCGTGGTCAAGTAAAATTAACGGTCTTATTACACTGGATGAGCGCCCAATACCTTCGCTTCCCTGTGAATTCGCTTGCAATTTGCAAGTGAGATTAGCGCCTAAACTTTACCTGACCACGGATGAAACAATCCAGCCGAAGTATAGGGAACGTGCACGTCATAAGCTCTGGTGGCGCCATCTGAAACTTTCACCCTTTCAATACGTAAAATATTCATATTAAAAGGATGAAAAATAACATTTAATTTGTTGATAAGGTATTACAGTATATCTGGATGCTCCAAAACATAAAAATAAATAAATCAAACGGTGTAAAATTCTCTTACGTTCCCTAGAATAGTACCTAAGTACTTACATTCCATGGTTACGTGAAAATCGTCCAAAATAATAAAAGCTGTATAAAAAATACATAAGTATGAGATCCAAAAGCATTAAGAAATGTCTCATTGTGTAATTTATAATAATAAAGAAGCTTTGAAGATAATATTCAATACAAACAAATCTTTAATTAAGGGATCATAACCTCCTAATTTTGCTTCAATAACATCAAAATAACTAGTTCCCACCTAGAAAAGCATATTCTGGCCACGCTGGGTATCAATAATAATCGGCCGCAACCCATATTATAATTTTTGTCATATTAAAAGTATATATAAATAAATTATAGGCATAAAAAGTTTTTATCCACATGTGGCTCTTGGTTCGATTTTGTGCTAGCACCTTCATGCGCGTTCCCCTTTTATGTAGCTAGGGGCTTGGCTTTTCTACAGACCCATTTTATCTAAAATGGCTTCGTTAAGACTAGGTCCTCTGAGTCATTGCGCAGACTGTCAACTTGTTGCACCAGACACAAGTCACCAAATAATGGCAATGAGAATGAAATATTTGTTCGAAGTTTACTATTTATTCCTATCCAGTAAGTTTAAACGCATAGTCTTTATGAATAATACTTTCAACAAACTAAACCGTAATTATTTTGTAGTCATGAAAAAACAAGCAAATAAAACACTAAGTTAATTGAAATCTACGTGGCTTGGGTATTAATTTACAATCGCAAAGTAAGAGGATTAGCACCCGGGAACGTTATTTGTCGATATGAAAATCTTTAGAAACGGCGTATTGTAATGAATAAATAACTTATTTCATGGAAACAATTGTAATGCCATTTCACATTTATTTACCATCACCTCTTTGAAGAAATGTAATTAATATAGAATTTATAAACACACCGAGTATACGTTTATGTGCAATTTATTTATAAGATGACTTATAACTTGCTTCGTTCTATTCTAGCACAATAAAGTAACTAGACTAGATGGTAAATATGAAAGCCACATTTGTTGTGCGCCATATTAAAAAAAATAACAATAAACATTAAAAGAAAACATCTTAATGGAATTTTCGCGAATTTGTTAATTTTTACTCCCGACATTGACAGCCTTCAGGATCACGGGCGCGATAAAATGAAAAACATTCCAGTTTCCAACATATTACAAGAATACATTTTTCTATGATAGCTGTACAAATTATGGTAATAAAATAATCTTAAAATTCCCAATATTACGTGGGCAATTTTTTTATTATTTTGCTATAGAAACTATTTTTGTTTTAACTTAATAATTAATTTTTAAAAATATGCTTCATATCTCCTATCTATTCTATGTGGACCGAGTGTAATTGGAAACAGAATATAAGTTTTGTTTTATTAAAATCGAGTATCGCAACAAGTTATCGTGATTTTAAGTCGCAGCGGCTTGGGTATGTCATTTTATAAGAAAATTCGATGTCATACTCTAGACACAGTGCCTTGATAGATAACCTTCCAAAGATCAGATCAGATATATTCATAAGATTCAAAAAAAATAGCTGTGCAATATCGCAATATTTTCGGTTGCCATGCGATCATAATGCAACCTGCCGGCAAATAATAGAAATACATCGAGCGGTACCAAAAATATATATTAAGTAGATATATGGCCGACCACCCTTTTTGTTGTAAATTGCATATGTTTGCTGTTATTGCTAACAATGTTGCCGGCAACTGTATTTCATCCATACAGTGCAATAGAGGCACCTTTTGTTAAATATTTTATCTAAACATAAAATTGCTACTACGAAGGTACCACAAAAGTATTATCACATATAATACCACAAGAGCTTCAAAATTATCGGGTATTTTCCGATAGGTTCGTTGCAAACAAATGAAGGAGTTTTCAGGTTAAAAAATCACGAGCGCGAAGCGCGAGGGAGTTTTCAGGTTAAAAAATCACGAGCGCGAAGCGCGAGTGATTTTTCCTGAAAAACTTGACGACTTTATTTGTTTGCAGGGAACCTTGAGGGAAATGCCAGATAATTTTGAAGCTCGTGTGGTATTCGGGGGATTATTTTTCCGTCCCAAATGTCGGCCAATAGAATTGCACCATGAGATGAAATGAACAGTCAACAAAAAATTGTTTCATAATGTATAGTAACGACCAGAGAAAATATTCAAAAAAAATTGTCAGTATAATACCATGTAGGTTGTACCACGTGACGTCGAATGGTGCAATTCTATTGGTCGATATTTGGGTCGGAAAAATAATCAAATAAATTTGCTACTTTTTGACAAAGACTAAAAATATGTATGTACCTATTTGAACCATGGCTGGGCCGGAGTAAATAGCCAATTCGTATCGTCGTCGGTGGCATTATCGGACACTCAATAAATCCCCTCCTTTCTCCCTTCACATCATCAATCCATTAAAGTAAACATTGCACCATTTGCACATTTTGACTGGTGGTAGGTCACGGACGGATGACAGATATGTAAGAGTCCGTCTGGGTGGGTATCACCGCAATGACTATTTCTACCGCCAGCAGCAGTGTGCATGCACTGTTGTGTTTTGGTTTGAAGGACATTGTAGCCAGTGTAACTACTGGACATAATGAGACTTAACATCTTATGATTGAGGATCACAGATCACAGACTTTGTAACTCAAGGTGCTGGATGGTGTTGCTACTGTTTATGGGTGGTCGAATCGCTTATCGTAAGGCGAACGGCATGCTCGTCTCGTCATTCAATATAATAAAAATAAACTATAGGTGACCACATACCATCGTCAGATCTACCTAGTTTACGTTAAAAAATAATCACCATTACAGTTCAATATTAAATTACCAAAACCATTATGCGTTATAACTCTAATTTTACTAACAGCACGACATTTTACGACGTAAGCATAACATTCCAGAGATGATTCCATCGTCGTAAAATAACATGGAATCTCCGTAAGGACCGATCGCTCCTACCTAATCTCTTTAGTAGCTGTTTAAATGCATGGACAGGACGTAACAGATGTAAGCGGACGATGTCGCGTCTTGTGCGGAGGGTTTTTCCATCTTAAAAATTACTCAGTTGCAGCTCGGAGTCAGGAAGTTGGCGGTGTGATACCCCCGTGCCTCGGAAAGCACATAAAGCCGTTGGTCCTGCGCCTGATCTCTCTCCGGTCATGTCAGATTGCCGTCTCACCGGACTATGAGTGAAGGAATAGCGAGTGCACCTGTGTATTGCGCACACACTTGTGCATTATAATATCTCCTGCGTACCAGGCTAATCTCTGTTCAGATTGGCCGCCGTGGCCAAAATCGGCTAGGAAGGGATTATTTTTACTTGAAAGAGTAATGGAAGTGCTTTATTATTCACTTTGTGTGTTAGTAAAAAAAGAAAGTACGTGAAAAACATTGTAAGTGTCCATAAAATTTGAGGGTTACCCTTGATTTTCGATAAATATTTAGATCCGAAGTATAAATTTTATAAACTGTTCTGTTATTTAAAATTTATTACTTTATTTATAGCTTAAAACACCTCAAGATTATTTTATTATCTTAATTACTCATTTCTTTAAAAAGGATCCGCAATATTGGTATCAAAATACGCCATAACAATTATTCAAGATGATGGGCGCCACAACAAAGCCCCTTCTTCGGTACTTTATAACTTATGCAAAGATATTTTGACCACTGTTATTGGCATTATTTATGAATCCCTAATATTTCACTGTCAACGGCAAATAATTATTTACCCGCCCGCATATTAAATACGATTATAATATTTTGAGTATACTTTTGAGATTTGATATTGTATAATTGATATATATTTAGTACTAGCCTTTGCTCGCGGCTCCGCCCGCGTGAATAAGTTTTTCCCAGATAAAAGTCCCGCTTTATATTATCCTGGGATAAAAAGTAGCCTTTGTCCTTTCTAGGGTCTCAAAATATCTCGATACCAAATTTCATCGAAATCCGTTCAGTAGTTTCGGAGATGTGCAGTACAAACAAACAGAAAAACAGACAGACAGACTGAAAATAATTATATAAATCGCTGCTTTGTTTTCCATTACTCTTCTTTAGTCACCCTCTTTCTTTTTTACCACATTTCTTTCAATGTACCTACAGACACACCGCGATCTACTGCTTTATTATAGTATGTGTATAGATTGTTAGCTGTCTATTAATCGAGGGTAGTAACTACTGACAGCACCGACCAAATGCCTATATAAGAAGTGGAAATCGGGCTGTCAGGGCTTAGCAATGGATAGTTAGGCAAAAATATTCTTCTCTCAATCGCTGATGTCTCCATCTTCTCCTAGTGAACGCCCTGAGCCGAAGTTCGTAACCCTTTAGTGGGTTGCCCTCAGTATGGTCACTTAAATAAAAGGATTCGAGCGCCTAAAGCGTTCATCCGAAAGACTGGTGTGGCCAGAAAAGCCGACTCTCGTCAGGCTACTGGCCGTAGAGCTCGCGTTGAAAAAAAAGCTGCCCGAGAAATCTGTCGACAGCCGTGCGCTCGTGAACATCTTCCTGGGAATTAATTGTTCTGATAATATTTTATGACCTACTCTATGAAAGTTATTTTTATCAAGTACAAATTTATGATTTTCGTTTACAATTCAGTATTTGTTAATTATTTTTATAAGTTAAATTTAACTTGATTCCTAAAAATGTGTATTATTATTAAAATTCAAATGCGTTGATGATGTGACAATAAACAAAATGAGGAATGAGCATATGACAAGAGAATTATCCTACTATAGTTCGGACAAACTAAGCTGGCCGGTATGACAGTTCAATTTTTTTTCCGACGCGATAACTCTGTGAGAACGTCTACCCAAAAAATTCAAAACAGTGTCATGTCATATCGGCCAGATTACTTTGTCCCTACTATAACATTATAAACGCGAAACTTTGTATGTATGTATGTTACTCTTTCACGCAAAAACCACTGAACTGATTCGATGAAATTTAGCACACGGGTAGATCATGTCCTGGATTAACACATAGACTACTTTTCATCCCGAGAAAATACAAAGCGGGACTTTTATCCCAGAAAAACTCACTCACGCGGGCGGAGCCGCGGGCAAAAGCTAGTTATTAAATAAATTAATTGATAGAAAGTTCGTTTGCCGACCTATGTTATAAAAAATAACGCTACTCGCAAAAAAGGAAACAAGCTGTCGAAGGAAAATCCCTCCCTGTTTTACGATGAAAATTGAAAACTGATTTAGTTAAAAAAGTCTGCGGCAATATTACCGTCCAATATTAAGTTACCCGCGTCAATTAACGGCGAAGTTTCTTTTAATACACCCACGCTATTTTCGTTTGATAGCTGCTGTATCCTTCCATGAGTGGTTTCAATTATAAAATATTGATAAAAAGAATATTAAAACCCACGATACTCTATAAATAATGGACACACTAATGACAACTTATTACTGACGTAAGATAATACGCTGCAAAATATATTTCTAAAAAATCTGTACAAACCCATTTCTGAGAAATGAGAAATGCACCTCGATTAATCACGGGCTTTCTAAATAATTTTTCAAAGAAAGTTGTTTTTATTTTTTGGTAGGAAAAATATATTTCTATTTTTCCTTTTTTTTCGAGAACGTTCACGAACGCTCATTAGACGCTATCTCGAGGAAACCCTTGATGTGACTTTTCTTTGTCGATCAAATGCCGACAGCTTTGATATCTAATATTATTTTCGAATGTCATTATCTACATCGGATGTTTGTTACGAATTGATGTGTTTCCAATATTTTAGAAAGAAATAAATAATTTCATCAATAGATTTGCTTACGGACGTTAATGTATACTTTATTTATCTACTTCACTATACAAACATACCTATTTTTTTAACGCTATACGTACAGTACTTTTATATTTTGGGAGTTAACGTAAGAATAACTTCAATGTATCCTTTTCTCTAAAAATTATAAATCATGAAACTTAATTGCGTCCATCATGAGAAAAAATCCATTTTATATTGAGTGAACTTACTAGTATTTATCTTGCTTTTTTGAAATTTCAAACGTTACTACTCCTCTACGCCATGGACTGCAATTTCAAATTTTATTCATATAGATTATTTTCCTTCTAAAACTGTTGGCATCTGAAAGTATATTAAGATGCACAAATTGATCTATGCTATTTTGTATTTATTTTACTAGAAACCTTCGTCGTTGATATAACAGAAATTGTCGCAAATGACATGGATGGACGTAGTGTTAAATGTTAATTGTTGGTATTGAAATGCGGCAACCCTAAACGAGACGCAGTTTTTTGCCAGCGTTGTTCAGCTGGCGAATGTTTGAACAATCCACCCAGACGCAGCTAGTTCGCAACAGTAATTTACTACGGCTTGTTATCAATCTGTCGGACCAGTTATTAACGGTGAAACTTCTACTTTATGAGCTATTATGGGAAATAAGGTTACAGAAAATAATAAATTGCACAAATATTTATTTAAATTTTATATTTCTGACAATAACTTGAAAGGGCTACGTGCAGTTATTTAGAATTATAAATTACATAAAAAGAAAGAGGTGACATTATTTTTATGTATTGTTCAAACATTCGCCAGCTGAACAACGCTGGCAACAAACTGCGTCTCGTTTAGGGTTGCCGCATTTCAATACCAACAATTAACATTTAACACTACGTCCATCCATGTCATTTGCGACAATTTCTGTTCTATCTTGAGAAGGCAAGATCGAGTATTTAGTGTACCTGCGTGGTTACTAGCATCTTTCTCTATGAACATGTGAGCAGGATTATTTACGTTGCTAATACTAATAATATAATAATACTGGTGGTAGGTCTCGCATATGTAAGAGTCCGTCTGGGTGGGTACCACCGCAATGTCTATTTCTACCGCCAAGCAGCAGTGTGCATGTACTGTTGTGTTTCGGTTTGAAGGACATTGTAGCCAGTGTAACTACAGGACATAGTGAAACTTAACATCTTATGTCTCAGGATGAAGAAGAGCGCAGTGGAATGCCACACAGTACTTTGTAACTCAAGGTGCTGGATGGTGTTGCTACTGTTTATGGGTGGTCGTATCGCTTACCATCAGGCGAATGGCATGTTCGTCTCGTCATTCAATACCATCAAAAAAAAATAACATTATTAAGTTACAATAGGGAATGAGAAGAGAAAACTTTTGGGACAATTTCACTGACTCTCATAACGAAAACTGTTGCGTTACTTTTGCGGCCGTAGGTACTGACCTACGGCCTCTATTTAACAATGGTTTTCTGTGAAATGGTGTTGGTTCTATCCCAAACCAACCACCTATAGACAAAAGTAAAACTGCTTTAGCGTTTATCACCTAGCTTACCGTCATCTTTATTATCATCCCTAGCATGAAGGTCATAGACGTGTCTCTTTCCAAGCAGTTTCTCACAATCTCCAGCCAATTATTATAAATGAAAATGTTTGGATGTTTGTTTTTTTTTATGATATAGGTGGCAAACGAGCATACGGTTCACCTGATGGTAAGTGATCACCGCCGCCCATGAACATCTGCCATACCATGGGGCACAGAGATGCGTTGCCGGCCTTTTAGGTTACGCTCTTTTTTTGAAGGTCTCCAGGCCGTATCTGTCCGGAAATGCTGCTGGCGGCAATTGGTTCCATAGTTTGGTAGTACGTGGCAAAAAATGTCGGCTAAAACGTACAGTGGTTAAAAGTAATCGCAGAAACCGCTGAACGAATCTGGATGAATGGAAACGAATAGACCGCGTCCTGGATTAATATGTTATAGGCTACTTTTTATCCCGTAATTTTCTCCCGCTGGTTTTTTTTTATCTAACTTTTACATTAGTGCTTGTGGCGTTCAGATGGCGCTATGGATCACTACAAGAGAGATTTTTGTAACAGGAAAGGTTTTTCACGCAGGAGAAGACTACAGCAACACTTAGGGTGGTATTAATAAATCAATCTCAAGTTTGAGTTGCATCTCAAATAGACATAATGTATTAAACTATCAATACTTGAGGTGTAATTAAAACTTGAGATTGATTTATTAATCCCCGAACGCCCGCGGTGGACACCGGTGTCTATTTATATAAGGAATTAGCTTATAGCTATATATAAGCGGGCGTTGACGGGTTAATACCGCCCCTAGTGTTTAATAACACAAAATCGCAGTGACTTAAATCCACTCACGAAACATACCTCTCAACTGGGTTTAATTAGATATTGTTTATAATCTGACTCGGAACTATAAGCGCCAGCGTTTCTGAACTTTACGTGGCACGTTTCAGTTTTGTGAGTTTTTAAGAGCAATTTTTTATTCTCTCACGTTTTCGTGCTAAATTTATGACGAGATGAGACTAGCGCAATGCGGTGTAATTTCGTTATTTTTTATAGAATTAACGGTCAGTATGCTGATTTTATTATAGTAATAGGACGCAAACGAGTAAGTTAGTTACCTGATGGTAGGTAGTCACCACCGCACATAAAATACAATTAGAAAACACAAAAAAAAACATAACTATACCTACAGGCAATTCGTACTGTACACCAGTGTCTAAATTAAGATAACTAGTCGAAAACTAGCCTAAACTAGCTCAGACGGAAAAATATCACGTCACGTGACACTTATACCCTCAATTAAGTCATTAGAAAACATCGATCAATCTGCAATCAGTTTTTAGATTGATAATTAAAGATTTGCGCCAATAATAAATCTAAATCAGTATTCCCTCACCGTGGCATTATAAATAAAACCTTGAAATATCCGACGTCCTTGTTCGAATGCTATGAATAGCCGTTGATTGCTGAGGCATATATGAACTGTGGCAAGTTCAAGTAGAAAAATCGATCCAGGTGCTCGGCTGGTTCCGTGAACGCTCGGCCCGCCCCGCTGACATTGGCATTCGTAGACCATCTGGGAACTAGAACAATTTTATCCACGGCCGTGGTGCCGTCGAAAGCAAATGTCAAGAAATTATAACAAAAGAAGCTTTGATTAATTATATACCTAGATAGACACTGAACGTTTCAAACGCGTCGAAAAAAATAGAGGCCAACTGCTACCCGCTAAATGAGTTGGAGTGAATTATTTTTTGTTGTTTTTCATGGATATAATTATCTCCCCGTTTCAATAGAAACCATGTTATAACTGGTATCATTATGCGCACACACAAGGATACGCAGAATGATGCAGCGATAGCGTATGACACAGCTGTCACGCATACTAGCTTAAGAAAAGTTGGCCTGTTTGTTTTAGTTTCATTGCAGCGCGTCACTCTATCTAGGTATATAATTAATCAAAGAAAAGAAGCATCTTTATAGTTATAGACTATAAATAATACAGTTAGAATACATACCTGACAAGTTCTCTATAAGAATTTCGAAGGTATGTGAGATCTACCAATGCGTACTAGGCCAGTGTGATGACTAAGGACTAAACCCTCTCAGTAGTAGAGGATGCCCGTGTTCAGCAGTGTGCAGTATATAATACAGGGCTGGTATGGTAAAATATAATTAAATGCATGTCTAATTGCCGACTTGAGAAACGTAGTATGTTATGCAATAATTTCCATCTCGGTTACGCGGTATGCCAACACCATCCTTTTTAAAATCAACATCATAATAACAATACTTTAATTGTCTTATTCAAAGATATTAAAATAAAAATGAGACTAGCATCGTATAAACTTGTGTCTATTATTTTCTGCATTACAAGGAGGAGAGGTAATGGTCTAGCCTATAAAATAAACACTGTGGCTTCCTAAATATCTATTACAATCCCCTTTGTGATGAAACAGCGACACGTCACAAGCGGTTTGCATTCAACGCCAACTTTGCCAAACAAGATCTATTTTATTGCAAATTCAATTTGCTGCTAATGGTTGACGCAAGGTAATGAAAGTAATAATGCTCAAAGATATTAAAAAGCTTTGTTCACTGCATTTGTGCTAATTAAAGGGGATTCGTATTATTAAAAAAAAATTTATCAATAATGTTATATTATAAAGTTGTTTATTTGGATATGCTTGTATATGGAATAACTGGCCGAAATCTGATATTTCTTTCAATATTAAGAAGTTAAATGATTCTTCGGAGCTATATGCTTATTTTGAGATCGTCTAGATAGGTACGACCGCGATGTCTATTTCTACGGACAAGCAGCAGTTTGTATATTCCACTTTGAAGGATACTGTAATTTGTAGCCTGTGTAATTTCTGGGCATTATGAGACTTAACATATTACACATGTCTACATAAAAGCGGCGATAGCCTAGTTGGGAGTGGAACAGACTGCCGAGACGAATATCTGTAGATTCAAAACCCAAGGGCACCACCTCTGACTTTTTTAAAAATGTATGTGTGTATTCTTTGTAAATTATCGCTCGCTTTAACGGTGAAGGAAAACATCGTGAGGAGGCCTGCATACCTGAGAAGTTCTCTGAATTTCGAATGTATGTGAAGTCTGCCAACCCGCACTAGGCCAGACCCATGCTCAGCAATGGGCTGTATAATTATAATACAGGGCTGGTATGGTATGATATGTGTCTCAGGGTGATGAGTGCAGTGGGTACTCTGCAGTATTTTACAATTCAAAGTTTTATATGGTGCTGCTACTGTTTATGGGCTGTCGAATCGCTTACCAACAGGATTAATAAAATAAGGCTTTTCATAAATCGCGTAGTATAAAATATAGTAAATATGCTGGTTTTTACAGTATAATCCCATATCAACCAACGAATGATGTCGCATTCCTACTCTTACGACCACCAGAATTGACTTATGAGAATCCAAAATTATGGCATTACATGACGAGTATTTGTCGTCTTTACTATATTGTCATGTATACTGGTCTTTATCCATGTAATTAGACATAAAATGCATCAAGTACCCTCTTATCTTGCTAGTAGTGCGTGAAACTTATGTAAGTGTCTTCTATAAGTTTAAATCATTGCCTTAAATATCTTGACAATACAATTACCCCTACTGGCAGGTATGACGTAGAACGCTACAAGGCATCGCGTGATAATGACTTACGTAGGCATTCTGTAACACCCCAGTTATTACGAAACTGGAACACGCTATTCGAAGTAGAAAAAGCGATATATTATATGTGACTATGCGATTGATTTGTGAATCTCTTGCTTTTGAAATGAAATAATTTATTCGAATTCTCTTTATACTGGTTTTTGCTCGCGGCTTACTCGCGTGAAAAACTTACTGGTGGTAGGTCTCTCATATGTAAGAGTCCGTCTGGGTGGGTACCACCGCAACGTCTATTTCTACCGCCAAGCAGCAGTGTGCATGCACTGTTGTGTTTGGGTTTAAAGGACATTGTAGCCAGTGTAACTACTGGACATAATGAGATTTAACATCTTATGTCTCAGGATGACGAGCGCAGTGGAATGCCACACAGTACTTTGTAACTCAAGGTGCTGGATGGTGTTGTTACTGTTTATAGGTGGTCGTATTGCTTACCATCAGGCGAACGGCATGCTCGTCTCGTCATTCTATGCCATAAAAAATAAATATAAAAAAATATTTTCCCTGGATGAGAGTCCCGCTATACAATTTCCCGGGATAAAAGTAGCCTAAGTAGGTAGTAAAAAGTAAGTGAGTAAGAAATTATATGTAGTAGTTTCCAGTTTCTCCAGCTATCTGTATACCAAATTTCATCGAAATCCGTTCGGTACTTTTTGAGTTTATCGCGTTCATACAGACAGAGTTATACTGTCCAGCTATTACTGTTACAGTGACGGGGGACTTTGTTTTATAATTTGTAAGTATTCTCGTAGGGTTAGGCAGAAATGTAACTTTTTCATTCAGATTTATATCCGTTTTATGTGATAAGGCGAGCTGTCAGACAGGCACGTACAAACCCCAGTTAAAAATATGCATATTTTCTAATCCAAGAGCATACGCCTTTAAACATTTCTATTTTGAAATTGTACATAGAATTCCACGTATCACAGCCCCAGTACGCTGGTTCAAGAGCAATTAATTCTTAAATAAAATTTCTAGAACTTTTTACTGATTCAAAAACATAGTTTACTTGAACTATGTCAGAACCAGCGAGGTATATTAAAGTGATATTTTAACTCAATAATGCGCTGTAGAAACAGTTTAAATATAGAAATATAACTTTGAGCTCTCACGTGAATGTAACAAACTACTCGCAAACTTTACCGCCTGGTAACTTTACGAAGCGAGAATCTATTTTAAAACCAGTCTACATTCATACCTTGACCTGAAACAGTAATTAATAACAGCCGCTAGCCGTCTTTTAAAATATTATCGAAATTAAATCTGTAATACATTAATATATTTTAGTATTTATAAAAACTTAGATTTTTTTAATGTGAAAAAGTTTTAAAAAGGCTCCCATAGTCCAAGGTCCGCATAGTCACCTTCTTTTTAATTTCTCATGCTTGGACGTTGTATCATCCTAAATTGCTTAATTTCACATTGAAAATAAGACAACTCTACGTCACCCGTTTGCGCGCTTGTGCCATGCCATACCATACCATATCAGCCCTGTATTATATACTGCCCACTGCTGAGCACGGGCCTCCTCTACAACTGAGAGGGTTTAGGTCTTAGTCCACCACGCTGGCCTAGTGCAGGTTGGCAGACATCACATAACTTCGAAATTATTATAGAGAACTTCTCAGGTATGCAGGTTTTCTCACGATGTTTTCCTTCACCGTTAAAGCGAGCGATAATACACAAAGAATACACACATAACCTTAGGAAAGTCAGAGGTGCGTGCCCTTGAGTTTTGAACCTGCGGACATTCGTCTCGGCAGTCCGTTCCACTGCCAACTAGGCTATCGCCGCTATGTGCCATGTGCTAATTTGGAATCGAAAAAGAGCATTGAAATTCAATTCGCATCACCAAAATAATTTATCATAACTCCGCCACGGAAAGAGCTATGTCGTCGTGAATTTTGTACTCTAAAAGTCTACTTTAGAAAATACTTGAATGAAAAATTGACGACAGTTTACAAAACGTTATATTTGATTGTTTCAGGTAATAAGAGCAATTACCTGCATACGTATGCAGCGCAAGAGGCAGCGGGAGAGGGCTCGAGCTCTCAGTACCGGATACCAGAACCTATCAACAGAATAAGCTAGATACCTTCATGGGGACTCTGGACTTGAAGCTTTGGGTACTTTTATAGGGCCACGGAGTGCGACGATTAATATATTACCTATACTTGATAATGCACTAAGATGTATGCAGGCAAAAAATGGTTGCGTAGCGCTATAACCCATACTGATTTATTTAATTTATTGAAACTCAACGTAACTCATACCCGCAGACCCCTACGTGGAGATTTTGCTAATATAAAAATACCTTTTGAGAATTGCTATATTAAAATCAACCCACTCAATTCGCCTCAACAAGACGAAGCTTGAACTGGTTAAAATACAATTAAATTACATCCAATCCAATCCAACTGTCGCGATTAATTGCTATGCGTTATAACGCAATCCAAATAAACATAAAAGTTGGTCGGTTTGCAATAATCGAGCAACTCGCCAGTCAACTTAAATCGGAACCTAACTTGTGTAGTTGTGAAACTAGCATCCGCTGATTGCGAACTGTTTGAACTTATTGCTAGGGGTGGCACTAGCTAGTTATGCAGGTGAGGACTCACAAATAAATTATAATAAATCGTTCTTTCGTAACTCCATTAGAATTTTAAACGGGTTAGATTAAAAATAATATTCTAACTTTATTTAGATGGAGTATTTAATTTTGGTTAGCTGCGTTTCACGTGGAACATAGTCACTATTTTATTGTATTAGGAACGGTACTGGAGAATCAATATGAGACATATTCTATATAAGACACCTTGATGTTAAACTTATTCAATCACTCAATCAAGCTAGCGCCGCCCACTGCTGACCATAGGCCTCCCCAAGTGAGCCCTAACCATCCCGGTCTAGATCAGTCCGCATTCATCCGCTACCTGCCGCCTTTTTCAAGTCGTAAGTACATCGTGTAGCAGGGCGTCTTACACTAGGTCTACCTTATCGCGGTATCCACTCAATTACACTTATTATAACTGGTAAAAAGAAACCTGATTCGATTTTCCTACCGCCAAGCAGCTGTGTGCATGCATTGTTGTATTCCAGTTTGAATGACATTGTAGCAAGCGTAATTACTGAGCATTATCAGACTTAACATCTAATGTCTCAGGGTGACGAGCGCAGTGGAGTGCCACGCAATACTTTGCACTTAAAACTTTTGTATGGTTTCGCTACAGTTTATGGGCGGTCGTATCGCTTAACGTCACGCGAGAGGCACGCTCGTATCGTCTTCGGTAGCAATAAAACAGAACAAAGAAAACCTCCGAACATTTTTTTAATAACAAAACAATAATAACGAGATTAAACATGGCTGACAAAAATCACGTGACAATGTCTATTTCTACCGCCAAGCAGCAGTGTGCATGCACTGTTGTGTTTCGGTTTGAAGGACAGTGTAGCCAGTGTAACTACTGGACATAACGAGACTTAAAATCTTATGTCTCAGGATGACGAGCGCAGTGCAATGCCACACAGTACTTTGTAACTCAAGGTGCTGGATGGTGCTGCTACTGTTTATGGGTGGTCGTATCGCTTACCATCAGGCGAACGGCATGCTCGTCTCGTCATTGAATGCAAAAAAAAACGCGCTATTACCCAACTAATGCAAAGGTTAGTTTACAGGATTGAAAAATGGACAATGTGGATAAGTCTATGGACCATATCAATACCTTAACAAATAGCGTACCTACAAATATAAATGGTGGTTGCCGTAAACTTCCCTTCCAACCCTACTTACGAAGCTCGATCGTTTATAAGTGGCACACACTGGCAATAAACGGTTGGCTCGCTGCCTGCCACGTTTATTACGGTTAATATTATTTAATTTGTCCAAATATACATTGAAAAATGTGACAGAGTAATGGACTAGTCTTATGAGGTGGAATGATTTAAGGTCTTACCGATACTTTATCAAGAATTTCAAATTTTTGATAAAATAGCCGTGACTTGTCTTAAATATCATAAGCCTTCCTAAAATATTTCCAGACATATTATTAAAAGCGGCCTGAATCTGCTTCCATAGTTTTAATTTCCTGCATTTATCAAATACTGCTAATATACCTGATTTAAATCAATTTATAATATTTTATTATAAAGATTTTTAAAAATGGAATTTTTATCGCCACGATTAAATATTTGGTAAAATGGTCAACATACTAAGGCCCGATTGCACCGCTTGCTAGTAAGTGCTACTCGTCACACAAATGTATAATCCAACCATATGCCAACAGTTACACTCTAACTTATGCTCATAATCTAAAGTAAGTAATATCTACATTAGCTGCTTAATAGGATACCTAACTGTGAAATAAAATTTACTTGAAACCTGTGTCACTACTGTCACATTTATGATTTTATGTATCAAAGATTTAAAAAAATTGAATACTATCTATCGTGACAAAATATATTTCCTGAAAATACCTGAATACCAATGCCTGAAGCTAACAGCTTTCGAATCAAATTCTGCGAGCGCTTCCATACATATCAAGCCTTTATTCACCTGACTGAATTCAAATGAATGTTTGCAATACACGAATGCATACAAAGTTTCACAAGCATATAATAAATAAAATGAAATACTAAATTGATAAAATGTAACAGAAAGCGAATGCATTCAAAGTAACAGGAAATATGATATGCGGATAAAATAGACAAAATATAGCAGATGTTTTAACACTTTGGTGGTTATTATTGTAATATCCAACATTAGATATTATGCTGACTAGTATTTTAGAGAGTTTGTGAGGATATATAAAAAAACAAACTGCCGAATAGGGAACATCGTTCTTTTCTTGAAGTTGGTTAAAGTTTCGGTTAAGTTATACATAACATAAACATTTTATCGAGTCTTTTTTATGGCATTGAATGACGAGACGAGCATGCCGTTCACCTGATGGTAAGCGATACGACAATAAACAGTAGCAAGACCATCCAGCACCTTGAGTTACAAAGTACTGTGTGGCATTCCACTGCGCTCGTCATCCTGAAGCATAAGATGTTAAGTCTCATTATGTCCAGTAGTTACACTGGCTACAATGTCATTCAAACCGAAACGCAACAGTGCATCCACACTGCTGCTTGGCGGTAGAAATAGACATTTCGGTGGTACCCACCCAGACGGACACTTACATATGAGAGACCTACCAAATGTAAGAAAACAACTTCGCAAATGATCCGCACGAGCACTAAACGTATTAATCACCAAAAAAATGCACTAATGACGCGAGCCTCACGGTATCTCCGAGCAAATTAGTTTTACAAGCGAAGAACGAAATGTGTTGCTCTGTTGTCACACTTGGCGTATTTGAGCAAATATTTGCGTTATTCGGGCAAGCCAACATTAACTTAGTGCGTAAAGAACAGAGTCGATAGTGCTTTGCTCCAAAGGCGCAAATATATTGACAAATACAGAGTGTAGTAACAATGAACAGAGCGTTAGCTAGCGTCAGCGGTCGCACTGGTCGACTTTGATTTACAGCTCTCGTTTGCCTCCAGACTCAACATTCACTGTCTGGGACGCTGTGTAGGTATTATGTAGACTGTCGCCCTCACACTGTGAACCCATTGTTTACTACTCGCCACCAGACGTCAAGTATGGATGAAAACTATTTACGGCAGTGTTATATAATGGCCAAATAACATTTTGGCATTTCCATGAAATGTATAGCTTATAGAATTTTCTATTGTCAATACCTATTGTTTTCGACAAGTTCTAAAAAGGGCTAGTTACAGCGATTAGGGATTAAACGATACTAACTGGTGCAGATGGGAGTAAATTAAAATATTATAAGACGACCACGTCTAATACCTATAAGATGACCAAATACAAAATCTACACCGCCAATTACATATCCTTCCAAAATACGCACACCATTTATTCGAACATTGATATTCTTAGAACCTGTTTCACAACTTTGATTAAATGCTTCTCGTCACATAAATGTATAAACCGACCAAGTACAAAAGTCACACTACAACATATGCTCCCAAACAAATTGTAATAAAATTAGTACTATCTACGTTTGTTGTTGCTACGATAACTGTCCAATAAAATATACTAGAATACTGTGAAACAGACCCTATAGTTCTATAGGGTCTGTTTAATACGCGTTATCTATAATAATATTATAAAGAGGAAAGATTTGATTGTTTGTTTGTTTGGTTGTTTGTAATGGACAAACTCAAATACTACTGGACCGAATTTGAAAAAAAAAATCACTAATAGGAAGCTACATTACTCCTGAGTGCTATAGGCTACTTTTTATCCTGGGAAAATATTTTTCACGAGGGCGGAGCCGCGAGCAGAAAGTCTAGTCTGATATACGTCTATCACTCAATACCTTCAATCAGACAACAGTCATTCATAGGGATAAATGATACCTTTCAATCTATCCCGACCCTTGAAAATTTCACTTATCTATTTGCTGAATAAAATCACCCACACGACCTTCGATAAAGGTAATCATTCGTCTGCGATCAAAGTTAGTCTAGATTTTGTGTACTAAAGCCGGCCATAGAGAGCTACACCTTCAGAATATAAATGGAGGCCGCGAACAAATTGATTTATACTCACACGCCCGCTCCATCCAACGAATATTTATAGCCTTTCTATTAGCCATAGCTTCAAAGGGAAATCTAACCGTAATTGTTAGTGTAGCTTTTGCTTATTCCAGCTGTCTATTTGCTCGGATAAAAATGTATGAATATTTTATGTATAAAAGATTCCTATGAGCTTACTTTGCCTACCAACAAACTTGTGAAATATGAATTACTGAATATTACTAACAAATAAAATTCATAAAGTATGGGATTCCCTCTTAAAAAACCCATAATTCCTCGCTATCTTAGTATGTAAA
Organism: Sphinx pinastri; assembly: GCA_947568825.1. Taxonomy (NCBI): domain Eukaryota; kingdom Metazoa; phylum Arthropoda; class Insecta; order Lepidoptera; family Sphingidae; genus Sphinx; species Sphinx pinastri. The sequence goes on from OX387617.1 coordinate 5,475,432, forward strand.
ACGACAGAGTTCTTTAGAAAATCATGAATAATCAAAACAAGAAACCAACATGGTGCGTACATAGATGAAAATCGATCCACGCTCATTAATTTCAATTGACAATGATTGATGAAAAAAGGCAATTTTAAAAATCACGGTCAGAAAAACATTTTACGCAATTATATGCCACAATTTATTTTTATTTCTATTATCCACACAACTTGTTAATTTTAAAACATTTTGTAGTGGCCGTCGCTCTCGCAAAGCCAAATGTCAGCGGCAGCAAGCCGTGTCAAAAGCCTCACGAGTGGTTTGAAATTCTGACACCGGATTTAGTATAACAAATTATTTAAAATTCCATTTGAATACAAAGCAATAATTCTGATAATAAAAAAGGAAATGATTATGATCTAATGTAAACTCAATATACCGACCAGTTGTTAATGAAGATGATAAACGCTTCAACCGTGATTATATTGATGTTATGTGTGATAAAGACATAAAGAAATAAAGAGCCAAATAAAAAACAAGTCACTCGCCAGTCGCCTGACGTAAGGCGCTATAACCCATAAAGTTAAAGAAAACGCACCGTGGGCGTATAAACCAGTATACCAGTAATTATATTAATGTTATTCAAAACGGAACACAACAGCTTGCAGCTTAGCGGCACAAATAGACAAAGCACAAAACCAACCTAGACTGAAACCCGTATACAGATAACCTACGATTTATTAGGTGTTAAAAAATAATTAACAGATTCTTCATGAAGGAACTTACCACAAAATTATTATCACCAAGTAAACAGTTAAAATTCGCATGTGTAGATTTTAATCGTACTACAATCTTCATAACAATCAATACACAACAGTAATCAATCATGTGAGACCTAAATATACCGCGTGTACAATAATTGGCACACGTACATAGTTGACATATGTACGTGTGCCTACTGGTGGTAGGTCTCTCATTATGTAAGAGGCCGTCTGGGTGGGTACCACCGCAATGTCTATTTCTGCCGCCAAGCAGCAGTATGCATGCACTGCTGTATTTCGGTTTGAAGGACATTGTAGCCAGTGTAACTACTGGACATAATGAGACTTAACATCTTATGTCTCAGGATGACGAGTGCAGTCGAATGCCACACAGTACTTTGTAAGTCTAGGTGCTGGATGGTGTTGCTACTGTTTACCATCAGGCGAACGGCAGGCTCGTCTCGTCATCCAATGCATTAAAAAAAATAAAAAAAAATTCGAATGTATAATACTAATATAGTTCATGATCAACAAACAAAAATTATGAACTTGATAACACGACTATAATTGAAAAACTGGGTGTGCTTTGAAACGTTGAGACGATAAATTACCAATTCAAATATAAAGGCAGATAATACTCCAAATTTTCATATTAATCTAAAGTACGCTGATTAAAAAAAAAAACAATTTTACACAAGCCTACAAAACTCAATATGTCACCAACATCCATCATTATCCATGCTATGTTTCTCTTTCTAAAGATGTTACAGACATCTTTAAAGTACTGGTGGTAGGTATCTCATATGTAAGAGTCCGTCTGGGTGGGTACCACCGCAATGTCTATTTCTACCGCCAAGCAGCAGTGTGCATGCACTGCTGTTTTTCGGTTTGAAGGACATTGTAGCCAGTGTAACTACTGGACATAATGAGACTTAACATCTTATGTCTCTGGATGACGAGCACAGTGGAATGCCACACAGTACTTTGTAACTCAAGGTGCTGGATGGTGTTGCTACTGTTTATGGGCGGTCGTATCGCTTACCATCAGGCGAACGGGATGCTCGTCTCGTCATTCAATGCAATAAAAAAAAAGTAATTAAAGAACACTTCGAACCCCTTAATCAATTAGCAGTCGTAATTATAAGTCTTTATATTTAATCCTCTAAAACAAGTTTACTATGCGCTTGGACAAACTAGGCAGCTTTGCCCAACTGCAAAAGCTATGTCATTTAAATTAAATTCCTTTTAAACTCGCATCTCGGGAACCTAATTACAAGACGGAACTCCATCCATCTTCCTTACAACGGATATTAATCCTAAGAATTGAAACTTGAAGTAAAATAACCGCAAATCCTATTTGTAATAAAACCAAGTCAACTCGGTTTTAAATATTTTCGAAGCAAGCTTACTGCATCCGAGCGAGTGCGGTTGAGTGTCTCCATTGACCCCGTTTAGGGAAACACAAGACTTCGGATTTGCTGGCAGTGCAGCGTTTAAAAACTTTTGTCTTTTCACACTTTATGTTTCGTTCGATTACGCTTTTTAAGCAATTGGTTTTATAACGTAGAATTAAATTATTTATTTATTTATTTATTTATTTATTTAACTTTATATACAATCATGTACATAGGCGGACTTAATGCCTTAGGCATTATCTACCAGTCTACCTTTGGGTGATGTAGAGATGAGAAGAAGCAGGTGTATATAAAAATACGTAGATATAATTATATATTAGAAGAAATAACAAAAAAATATGATTATTAAATATGAATAAACTTTGAATACGTGAAATATTTACAATCTAAATTATATAAAACATAATATATAATACTATAATATATATGCAATAATATTATATATAAATACATACATATACATATTTATGCTTTGCAAGAGAAATAAGAGGAGGAAGATGCTAGTGTGGAGTTTCAGATACCTTTCGAAGAAACAGCTCGCGAACTTTCATTTTAAATGCGCAACGGTTCGTAGCCTTCCTAATTTCAGGAGGGAGCGAATTCCATAATAGGATCGATTGAACCGGGAAAGAAGAATGGACAAAATCAGAGCGGTGGGGGGGACATTGAAGAAGAAGATTATTTGAAGAGCGTAAGTTTTTGACGTGGTCCGAACCTAAAATTTGGAAGAAGGGAGTTAAATAGGAAGGTGGAGTGGGAGAATGAAGTAGAGCAAACAGGGTAGTAAGTGCACGCAAATTACGACGTTCTCGTATGGGTAGCCACTTAAGTTGGAAACGATAGGAAGAAACATGGTCGTACTTACGAAGATTAAAAATAAATCGAATGCAGTTATTTAGAAGACGGTCAAGTTTGTTGAGGAGGTCTGCATTCAGGTCAAAATAGCACACATCACCATAGTCGATTACCGGGAACACTAGGGTTTGCACGAGCAACTTCTTGGTCTTAGTTGAAAGGAAGTTCTTTAACCGATAGAGAGCACGAAGCGTACCCGTGACCTTTCGACAAACATTAGTTACTTGCTCTCGCCAGTTGAGAGTGGTGTCAATATGAAGTCCGAGATCTTTGACTGTGGAGCTCACGGCGATGATTGAGCCATTAAAAACAACAGGAGGAAGTGACAAATCGACAACTCTGCTCATCAACCGTTGGCTGCCCACAAAAATCGCCTGGCATTTAGACGGGTTTACAGCTAGGCCAAAGTTGTGAGACCAAGTCTGTATGCTTTCTAAGTCACTATTGACTTTCGCGATAGCCGTACAAATACTCTCAACACTGGCTTGAGCATATAATTGTAAGTCATCGGCGTACAAATGATACGCACATTGAAGATTCTTGGAAATGAGATTAATGAAGACAGAGAATAGAAGGGGAGAGAGTATAATTATGTGGCTACTTTATTTCATACTAGCTTTTGCCCGCGGCTCTGCCCGCGTGAATGAGTTTTCCCGGGATAAAAGTCCCGCTTTATATTTTCCCGGTATAGAAAGTAGCCTATGTCTTAATCCAGGACATGATCTACCCGTGTGCCAAATTTCATCGAAATCCGTTACGTAGTATTTGCGTGAAAGAGTAACAAACATCCATAAGTCCATACTTACAAACTTTCGCGTTTATAATATTAGTAGGAAATTAGATTATAGGTATATTTTTATATCTTTATCACGAAATGAGAGAGTGGGTGAGATAAAATATACCTAGTATACTATATCAGATGTATATTACAATAACAAATAATACATCACATGTTTTCTTTTCAGTTACAATGATTATAATCAAGTAACTTATGCTCGCGACTCCGCCCGCGCGAAAAAGTTTTCCGGGATAAGTCTCACTATGTACTTATCCGGTATAAAAAAATATTCTGTGTTATTCCTTATGGTTTAAGTTTAGTCCCCACTGAATTTAAAAAAAAACGGTTCAATGGTTTGGCCATGAAATCGTAACAAACAGCAGAGTTTATTTCATATTTTATAATATAAAAATGGATTGATCTCCTGACCTAGAAATCGAACCCAAAACATGGGATTCACAGATTCAACTCACCAGATCATAAGGCAAATATTTTAATTAAACAATTAATAATCCATTGTTGCTCCATTGCAACTGACAATAACATTAGCTAAGGCAATAACCGTGATAACTTGAAGTAGAAAATACACATTGCAATAAACTGTAGATAACGCAAATCAGGCTCAGAATCGTTAAGAAACAAGGTTTAAAAAGTGCCTAGTGTTTGACTTAAAATAACTTTTCTTGGCAACAGTGAGTTTCAAAAAATTATTGTGAAACTTTTTACCGATTTTAATTAATTTTCGTGCTATGAATGAAGAAGTTAAGAAAGTTTCCCGTATTGACGAGTCCGTGCCATTCGTGTTCACGCAGAAAGGTAAGCAATATTAAATATATTTAAGTAGTGAGAATTGTTTTAAACTGTCTAGACTTTAACTCTTTGTAAATAGTTCTACAAATCCAAAACTTATTCGTAATGTATTGTCAATACAAATATACGTGAAAAATAGTATGAGTCAATCGATGCTTACGAATATTCAAGATATCCAATCGCAACAGACAGGCCTCAGATAGCAAATTGAGATGACAATTTATTTTAAATGGTTTGTTCAGTATTATGAGTCATCAGTAATGTATCTCAATAGACTTTTGTATCACTGTGTTTAGAATACAAAGGAATATGAATCAGGACTCCATTAATGAAAAGCGGCGTATAATAGCTGTTTAAGCATTTAAATCCAAGTAGTTCTATTTCCATTTTATTATAAGTCATTATTATATTTCGACTAATTATAGATTATTAAGGAAAAGACAGATCTTTTGTGAAATAAAAGTTATTCGTCAGATTAAATACAAAACGAGAATATTTGAAATGATCAATTATATCACTTTTACATTCAGTCAAGTTATAATTAATTTGATGGATGACTTTTATCTGAAGAACGAATAATAATCTCTAAACCAAATAGTTTTTACTGTATCAAAGCAAAGAACTATGTGGGAAGTGTTTTACGACGACTTATTCACTAAAAGAACCAATTCAGCGGTCCTATTGAAAGTATTCGCGACTGCAGAGAAAGGATTGAATTTACAGAAATCCTCTTGAATTCTTGTGTAGAACACGTGAAATTGAGGATTGTTTGTTAGATGGTAGAGACATTAACGTTTCTTCTTTTCATTACTTAAAACGAAATTTTCATTACAACAATAGTTCAAATACCGCCATATTCAAGCAGGAAAAGGACAAAACTATTATATCGGTCCCTTTTTCGTCATTTTACGACGATAACCCATTTTTTTTATTTTTTTGAATTGCGTCGTTTTCGTCCTAAAGTTGCGATATATGGTTTTATTTATACCCTTTTTTATGTCACTCTTACTTATAATTACTTCTTTACTTACTATTATTTATTTATTTATTTATTTATTTACTTAGGCAAAGACATGTTACACTTATATGTATAAGGTCATTGACTCTCAAACTAGGCAAGCCTGTATCTTAAGAGCCTGAGATGGGTAATCGAATGATCTTTGCTGGCATAAAAAAAGTACCCATAATTAACAATTGTTATTAGTTGATCACTGTTAAATTTGAGTGTGGGTAATAGAGGCTTTAAAAGCAGGGGAAAATATCAATAAAATATGTGTGTGTGTGTGTGTGTATGTGTGGGTGTGTGTGTGTGTGTGTGTGTGTGCGCGTGCGTGTGTGTGTGTGTGCGTGTGGGTGTGGGAGTTCAGGCTAGGTATTGAGTGAAATTATCAGTCTTTCCGTTTCATCGTGGTTGAGCCCCAACAGCCATGCTTTGACTTTTCTTTTGCAAGCAGAATAAGTGTGATATACAATATTGCAATGCCTATTTACATTATTGTATATGATTGGATGTATAAAGGCGGGACACCTTTTAGTTAGGCGAGACGAACTGCGAGGCACCGGCATTGCGAAGACACGTTTGGATTTTAGGGATGCAATATCGATGCTATGTTTCAAAATTTTGTGCATGTTTAAAGTTGCACCAAGAACGTATAATTGGCGAACACGTAAGACAGCAAATTCTCTATAGATTTCGTCAGTAGGAAAGAGAAATGGTTTCTTAAGAAGCACCTTAATTACCGCCCTTTGGGTTCTTTCGAGTTCAATTATTGTGGTTTTCCCAGCACCGCCCCAGATCGGAATACAGTATTGAATGATTGACTGGCAGAGTGCGAAGTATATCGTGCGCTGAATGTGAATTGGAGTACAATCTCGCAGTTTTTTAAATATGTAAATCAGTTTGTGAATACGATTCGAGATGTAGTGTATGTGGTCTTTGAAGGAGAGGTGTTCGTCTATTATTATTCCGAGATATTTGATTTGTCGTGTGCGTTCTAGTGCTTCACATTTGCAACTCGGCTGGATGTTGATGTCATTGAACGAACAAGTGTGGAGCTTAAGTAACGCGTGCCGTGTAGGGTTAGAGACGCAAGTTTTGTGAAACGCAATATATTTGGATTTTTTAACATTTAGAGTAAGTAGGTTTAGGTTTAGGCTTTGAACCACTTTCGTAAGTGCTTTTTCCGCACAGAGATAAGCTTGTTCCCAGTCGTTGGCATGGAGTATGATTGCAGTATCGTCAGCGTACGATATTATAGAAGCATTGTGAAGGGTCAGTTCGAGGATATCATTAATGTATAAAACAAATAGCGTGGGACCAGGCAGACTTCCCTGTGGAACGCCAAAATTTATAGGAAGTCGCTGACTACAGTGTTCGCCAACTTTAACGTATTGATAACGACCAGATAAGTAGCTCCTAAACCAGTCTAGGGGGATACCTCTTATTCCGACTACTTCCAGTTTCTTGAGCAATAATTTAGTGGAAATCGTGTCGAACGCTTTGGCTAGGTCCAAGAATATGCCGATGCAGCATTCACCCTTTTCTACAACTGAAGCGACTTGGTTTACCAGATAAGTGGCTGCATCTTCTGTGGATTTCCCCCGTCTAAAACCAAATTGCCTGTCCGATAACAGGTTGTGTGCTTCGAGGTATTTGGTAAGACGTGTATTGACAACTTTTTCAAGAAATTTTGACAGTATGCTCAGGAGTGCTATAGGTCTATAATTTTCTGGTAGATCTGTGGGGCCAGATTTATGTATCGGACTAATAGCAGCTAATTTCCATTGTTCCGGAACCGTTCCATGTAGTAAACTAAGATTAATTAGGTGGGTAAGAGGGGGGATAATATATTTTTTTACTTTTTTGATTAGCCGTACGGTGACTTTGTCAGGGCCTGGAGAACTATTGTCACAGAGCTGCGATATAAATTTGTCGATTTCATTGTTATCAGTTGGCTGAAAGAAGAAGGAGGTAGGGGATGTCTTCGACGGCCTATATTTTCTGGCTAAAGAGTCTTGTGTCTCAGAAAGATTTACAAGTGTAGGTTCAGCTAGGTTCCTGCCAACATTAGCGAAGTATGAGTTAAGGTTGTTCAGTATATCATCGTTGTCTTGCGTTCCATCAAGTAATTTTGGTATATCTCTTCTGGAGGATGTAGGATCATAAATAGATTTGATAACCTTCCATAGTTTTCTTGGATTTTTTTCGTTTTGGTGTATTTGCTGGCTGTTGTACTCATTTTTGAGATTGCGTAGTAGTTTGTTACAGAAGTTACGATATCTCGTGTATATTAACCTTTTTGTGGAGTCTTGTTGGTGAGATCTACAGGATAGATGTAATTTATCTCTGTGTCTGATGCACCTAATCAATCCAGGAGTTATCCAAGGTTTGATTGCGAATTTGTTGCGCGGGACTCGTAAATTGTAAGTATGTAATTGTAAAGTACGCGTAAAAACTTCGATAATGGATGAAGCGACAAATTCAAGGTTGTCGCTGATCATGATGTTAGACCAGTCTAGGTCAGCCACCTCCTTTGCGACTTTAACTTCGTTAATTCTGAGTTTGTATCGACTTACTTTGTATCTGCTTTTGTAGTCGCATGGTATTACTGCTAGTGTCATATCGTGATCAGTAATGGAGCTTTTGCAAATAACTCCAACAGCTTTGACGTGCGACTTTATGAATATGTGATCAAGACATGTTTGAGAACGAGTAGGACTAGTGATAACTGGGAGTAGTCCATAGGAAGCCATAAGCGTGAGATAGTCTTGAGATTTTGCACTTGTCTCGTTGCAGATATCGATGTTCATGTCGCCAGTTACTATAATTGATGAATAGCTGTTGACGAGTTTTAAGGTGTTATCTAGAGCTGCCATAAAATTTGATATATTAGTGAACGAAGGAGAGCGATATACTCCGAGTAAGGCTATTTTTTGGTCTATTTCTAAGAGTAGACTATCGGCGTCAGAAATTCTGGTTTCAACTATTGTTACGCACCTATTTGATTTTGTGTAGATAACGAGACCTCCGTTTTTGTTTTGTTGCTGCTGTGTACGAATTATGTTATAATTTGGCAGGGGGTCTAGAATAGTATCGTGAGTCAGCCAGCACTCAGTTAGAACAATTACGTCGAAGTCAGCATTAAAGCGTTTGAGTGCGACGGAAAGATCGTCAAAGTTACGTTGATAACTTCTTATGTTAAAAGTCAGTAGTTTAAAGCTAGGTTTCAAAGATTCAAAGAGGTTACTGCAATCTTCAATTTGTGCATATGTGTGACAATTTAAGCTTATAACTTCGTCTAAGTTTTGTGTTATATCAAGTAATGTCATTCGTATGAAAGAGGTTAATAAAAGTAATGGAGTCAGTTATTGTCACGGACTTGAGTATTAAGGAAGTCTGCAGTATAGCACGTACTGATAAATTGTAGCCTGAAGAAGTATAGTGTATAATAAAGGTGAAGTAGGGGTGAGTGCATGAAAAGGACATAGTGTGCTTTATGTTGGGGTAGGTGTCCTTGGGAGAGAGTAGTGAGTCAAGGGTCCCTAAATGACTGTATCTGTTATGAGTGTATTTGTTATGATATAAAATATGACAAACCATGGTTAGTAAGGTTAGAATTCTTATATTATAAGTGGATTTTCTGGTAATCCTTATAATCTCGATTTTGTTAATAACTGCAAAGTCTGAGGCTAAGGGTGATGAGATCTCTTCATACGACGTATGTAGGCCCCAAACGACTATCCAGATCCTTTTGATTAGTAATGAGTATAGCGGGATTTCCTTCTTGTTTTTTAATGAAAATCGATCCGTTTTTGATCCAGCAAAAAGTGTATCCTCTATCCTTGGCTCGAACTTTAGTCGCTCGAAATAACTGGCGGTTTGTACGAGTGAGACGTTCGTTGAAGTATAGATTTTTCTTCGGTCCAGGTACATCGATGTCGGCAGATGTGAAATTACGTCTGACTTTAGCAGCTTTCAGAAATTCATCCCGTTTAGAACGGCGTGTAAATCGTACAATGAGGGGTCGAGGAAGGGTCTCGCCCGCTTCGTTTGTATTTTTCCGCCGTGGACCTGCCCTACTAGCAAAGTCAAGGTCATGTTCATCAATAGATACACCAATTTTTATAGCCATTGTATGAATTGTGTGAAGAGTACTTTCATTAACTTGTTCAGTGAGTCCGACGATTTCTATATCATTTCTTAAGGATAGCTGAGCTTGGATGTTCAATTCATTACGGAGGTCAGATATAGTGCTACTGTGTGTTGCCATCTCACTTTCCCGTGCCTCCAATGTTTTTATTCTATTAATATATTCATCTAAACGGGTGTTACATGCATTGAGATGATCAGTTATTCTATTGATGTGAGACTTCAAGTCTTCCATGTCTCCTCGCATCAGTTTTATTTCAGCCGTCAGCAAGGATAATGCATCCGATTTGTTGTTTGGCGGGACGTCGGGGGAGTTCGACGAGCAACTTGCAGATGTTGTGAGCGAGTAATTCCCAGGAAAACTTGCTTTCGGGTTAAAAGTCTTGGATTGTGAAGGCGGGAATACGTTATTCTCACTGTCAGAAGCGTGAGAAGGTGTGCGTATAAAGATTTTCTTTGATGTTTGAGAAAGACATGATGGGCATGACCATTTACATTTACTTTCCTTTGACATTTTACGGACATCGGTTAGTTTTACACAAGTTGCGTGGAAAACGTTGTTGCATTTCGAACACTTTACGTGCTGGGGGCCTCTAATGTTCTTGTTACAAATGTGACAACTATTGTTTGTCATATCGGTCTTCAGTAATTATAGTTATATTATTTATAGTAATAATAATTCGGTATTATAATAATTTGTGTCACCACGTAAATCATAAGTTCGATAAATTAATTAAAAATGTTCTTGGCTGCAGGTTTTGAACACAGATACTCTGACTTCGTTTCTCGTTTGGTGCTTGCCGGCCAAACTCACTTTACTTCATGTAGGCAAAATTATCACAGTAATACATTGCATTCGGTCGCAATCTTTTATAAAGTGCCGGTATTCGTAATATATTTTTGATAAGGCAACCGTCACAATGTGTTCATTTTTGCACTTAGCTGTTATAGATGGTTATTTAGTAACTGTGTTCACTGAGTACACTTTTTGATTTTTGAGTTGATGTAGCTGATATTCACAGTTTTGTGACGACTGATTCGGATTACACAAAGTTACTGTTTATCACAAAGTCACACAATTTATTCTTCTCGATAGATATCACAGAATGGACGATTTGTTATGCAAACGAGAATACTTGTGAATTGAACGTTATCACTAAGATATTTGATGAATTTGAAGTTTAATACAGTGGTAAATATATTTTTTTAGTTGATTAACAAAGAGGCAAGTGTTCTAACAGGCAGTGCCGACTACCCACTCATTCCATTATAAATGCGAAATTTCGTGTAAATGTTTGGATATTGTTTAATTCTTTAAAATTAAACATTTTATACTGACCAGTAAGTACATACACATTTTATACGACCTTATTTCATTACTTATCCAGTTTCTGGATAATTCCATACTGTTTCTATTGAAAACGACCGTAACCGCCGCCTTAACGTCCTCTCCAAGTTATCATAGAATAGCGCGGAATTATTACTACTATCGGGATCTTCAAACCGCAGACCATATTTAAGCTTCTCTGCCGACAGCAAATACAGAATTCAAAATTTAATTAATGCAAATACTTTAGAAGCGTATTTCATACCTATTGTTTCTAGAATTGTAACTACCGTGGATGTTACACAGAAACACTTATTTGTATCTTTCATGATTCTTTTCTTTAGTTAAATTTGAATGCTTTAAAATATTACGTTATAATAATAATAATAATACCAGCCCTATATTATATACTGCCCACTGCTGAGCACGGGCCTCCTCTACTACTGAGAGGGGTTAGGCCTTAGTCCACCACGCTGGCCTAGTGCGGATTGGCAGACTTCACATACCCTCGAAATTCTTATCGTGAATTCTCAGGTATGTAGGTTTCCTCACGATGTTTTCCTTCACCGTTACGTTAAATATTACGTTAATTATACTAATATTTATGTTTCTTTTTTACTTATCGCATTAACTACATTGAAACAAAACAATTTATATTTCTAGATTACTCCAGAATGTGATAAAGATAATCCATAATATTATAGTTAGATTATTATCAAAGGAGAGTTCAAGATTTCTCCGCTTACTTACTAGAACGGTCAAAATTCTTTGTTCAAACCGAATTATCAGTCACATGAGTGGCACGATAAAGGATAACCTACTTTAAAAATATATAAATGTAATTTAACATTACCAATGACTAGTTTGTTTGGTTTTTGAGTGGACCTGTTGTTTACGGTTACAAATGCGGTTGTCTTCGGGACAAGACAAAGATGGCGGCGCGGCAGAGGCGGCGCTTAGAGGTCAGTTAATCTTAGTGATATATTGTGTAATTCATTATTTTTATAATAGATATATAATTTATATATTTCAGACTTTCACGAATTGATTTAAGATATTATTATAAAATAATTTTACACATAATAAGGCCATAGTTTTAAAACTACACTAAATAATTTTGTTCAAGTGACATAAAACCAGAAGTTGGAATTTTATTTTTCATTCGTTTTTGCACATAACTATAATGCGAATCTGAATACTGACAAATACATACAAATATTGAAGTCAGACCAAACCCAGACCGCTCGGCGGCGGCGCGCGGCGTCATCTTCTCTATTACTCTCACAAAATGTTCACATATAATACCACAAGAGCTTCAAAATTATCGGGTATTTTCCGATAGGTTCGTTGCAAACAAATGAAGGAGTTTTCAGGTTAAAAAATCACGAGCGCGAAGCGCGAGTGATTTTTCCTGAAAAACTTGACGACTTCATTTGTTTGCAGGGAACCTTGAGGGAAATGCCAGATAATTTTGAAGCTCGTGTGGTATTCGGGGGATTATTTTTCCGTCCCAAATGTCGGCCAATAGAATTGCACCATGAGATGAAATGAACAGTCAACAAATAAGAATTTCATAATATATAGTAACGACCAGAGAAAATATTCAAAAAAAATTGTTTCTTATTATATAGTAACGACCAGAGAAAATATTCAAAAAAAATTGTCAGTATAATACCATGTAGGTTGTACCACGTGACGTCGAATGGTGCAATTCTATTGGTCGATATTTGGGTCGGAAAAATAATCACTTATAATACCACAAGAGCTTCAAAATTATCGGGTATTTTCCGATAGGTTCGTTGCAAACAAATGAAGGAGTTTTCAGGTTAAAAAATCACGAGCGCGAAGCGCGAGTGATTTTTCCTGAAAAACTTGACGACTTTATTTGTTTGCAGGGAACCTTGAGGGAAATGCCAGATAATTTTGAAGCTCGTGTGGTATTCGGGGGATTATTTTTCCGTCCCAAATGTCGGCCAATAGAATTGCACCATGAGATGAAATGAACAGTCAACAAATAAGAATTTCATAATATATAGTAACGACCAGAGAAAATATTCAAAAAAAATTGTTTCATAATATATAGTAACGACCAGAGAAAATATTCAAAAAAAATTGTCAGTATAATACCATGTAGGTTGTACCACGTGACGTCGAATGGTGCAATTCTATTGGTCGATATTTGGGTCGGAAAAATAATCATACTAATTTTACTCACAAAAGTGTCGATAGTGTTTTTAGTGAATTTTGATATTCTGCAGATTAATAGCTTGAATTTGATTAAAAATTATAAACTAAAACTGTGTTAAATTATAAACGAGAACTGAGAAGATTAGGTTCAACACGAAAATAGCCTTTTTTTACCGGATAAGCTTCGATATGGAGTTACAACCTGTTAAGCTAAAATGAGTTTATAAGGCAATATTCCTCCTTGCCTGCGGATCCAAAATATTGTCGCGGAAACATTTTTCCTATTTTTATACTCAGCCAATTGGCCGCGCCCTCGTCGTCCGGCTACATTTCCGTTGCGAATTAGCTGAAATTCCCGTAAAAGCGATTCAGACAGGTTCTATAACATATCTTTTACGAAGTTGTTGTGTGGGGGAGGGCTATGTTCAGCAATGGACTTCATATGACTAATGATAGTGATGATGCGTTGTGGTATGCTGTAAAAATTAACGTAGGCACCATTCACACATTTCAAAGCGTATTTCGAAAAAATGTTTAGATATTAAGACATCACAATTTTATTTAATAACTAGCTGACCTGGCGAACTCTGTTCCGCCTTAGAGGCAATAAATAAGCAGATTTTGGATTTTATTAAGGTCAATTTATTATTAGGAAATACAAATAAAAAAGTTAAGTATTTAAATGAAACACAATACTCACTGAAAACGATATTTCGGGATAAAAGTCCCGGTTTATATTTTCCCGGGATAAAAAGTATCTTATGTCCGTGTCCTGGTTCTGAGCTACCTCCCCACCAATATTCAGCCAAATCGGTTCAGCCGTTCTTGAGTTATAAATAGTGTAACTAACACGACTTTCTTTTAAATATATAGATAATAATAATTTATTTTATACAAATTTTAACAAACATTATTAAGTCCCCTGACTTCTGAGCTAGGTAATAACGTGGTAATAACCTGTGTTACAGAAGTTGTTATTTATGTGTATTGAAAACTACAAGTACCTAATAAATAAATATATTACTCAAATACTTCTAAATATACTGCCTGCCTCGGTGGCGTAGTTGTATTACGGTACGACTGCAAGGCTGAGGTCTCGGGTTCGATCCCCGGGTCGGGCAAAGTGATATTGGATTTTTCTATTCAGTATCAGACCAGAGTTTGAAATTTGTGCCCGGTATGGCGATAGGCTCGCCCCCTATCACATCATGGGACGGAATACGCTTGGCGAAAAGTGGGTGCACTAGTTGCGCCTCTGCCTACCCCTTCGGGGATAAAAGGCGTGAGCATGCGTACTTCTAAATATATCTCGAAAACCAAGGTTATGCAATAAATAAGATATCGTTAAAATTATCTGTGCACTCATGAGTAAAAACACCAGACACCGAAAACAAACAGAAACCGTTTATCAGTTTAGTGTTGACATGTTTACACAAAACAAATAATGATATGGACTTCATTGGTTTTGTATGTATCAATGTAAAAATTATAGTAAAAGTATACCATGTAAATACATATTTTAACCAGTTTTTCCAGGATTTTTAAGAGCTAACTAATGTACAGTTTGTGTGTGTATTAGACAAATCTGCACTGAATCATCATGGTTGATTATTACTTTAAGCATGAAGTCTGACTTTTCGAAGTTCGGTATGTTGTTTATCAATTATCGTGTGAAGGAAAACATCGTGAGGAAACCTACATAACTGAGAATTTCAATAAGAATTTTGAGGAACCTATATAGCTGAGAATTGTCCATTAAGAAGTTCGAATAGTGCGGGTTTAATGCTGGTCGATATAATTACCTCATTCACAAACCTTGATACATCCAAGGCTTTAGTCCACCAGTTCGACTAGTGCGGGCTTAATTCTGGTCGATATAATTAACTCATATACATTGATACATCAAAACCAACGCTACATAACAGTACATACTGTATTACATAGGCGTAGGTACGTGACGTCAAGTTCAGTGTAATTAGCTGTAATTAATTCGGCCTGATATGCATGGTTATTAATCAGTTTCGCGACCGAGCAATCAACGTAGACGCACCAGAATATTTTATGTTCTGTGATGGCTAAAACGCGACACAAAATGGCGGCAATGTTTCATTGTTTCATGTTACTGTTATTTGACTGGTGGTAGGTCTCTCATATGTAAGAGTCCGTCTGGGTAGGTACCACCGCAATGTCTATTTCTACCGCCAAGCAGCAGTGTGCATGCACTGTTGTGTTTCGGTTTGAAGGAGATTGTAGCCAGTATAACTACAGGACATAATGAGACTTAACATCTTATGTTTCAGGATGACGAGCGCAGTGGAATGCCACACAGTACTTTGTAAGTCAAGGTGCTGGATTGTGTTGGTACTGTTTATGGGTGGTCGTATCGCTTACCATCAGGCGAACGGCATGCTCGTCTCGTTATTCAATGCCATAAAAAAAAAAAAAAACAATTACAATAGGGTAGTTTCCTATGTTTGAGTTTGTAAATTATTTTATATGTAACAGAAAATAATACGAAAAAGAAATTCATCTGTGAAATCAGCATCAAAATTGGTTGAAAAATAAAGCAGTTATTCATATTTAAAATATTGTTGTGAGCAAACGTGGGGACGTGGAAGGGATATCGCGCTATTTCTTTCGCACGGACGCAGCGTTATGGCCGGCGACTCTCAGTGACGTCACAGTGTAATATTACTGTTATTTGACAACTACACCTTCCACCAAATTTTAAAGCTTTATAACTTACTAACTATTGTTCTAATTTAGAAAATTATTTTTCCGTTACCATTTGCATACATTTTTGATAAACGTATTAAAAAGTAGTCAACTACCCTTTTATGCTACTGACGGTAGCGTGCTGGTGGTCGGATATATTTTGTATCCTCCTGGATAGCGATCACCGTACACAAGGTGTTATTCAACTTCTTATTTGGCTGAGTGTACATTAACATGGGGAAGAATTGCCTCCCTATTGTGCATGTTCAGACCGCGATCAATAAGTGCGTACGATAATTACCAACAATGATTGATTCGTCTCAAGTCTAAACGTCGCAATTTAGCACGGCTCGTCAAGCTTATCTCGAACATAAACACCTGATTGACAGACCTTATATGAAATAAACAAAAAATATATTCAATCTTACTAATATAAATGTGAAAGTATGGGAAAATGTTTGGATGTTTGTATGTTTGTTAGAAGTAAATGCAGAAACAACTAAACGTATTTCGATGAAAGAAGATGTCCGCTTTTTGTATGGGTCTTGGGCCTCAAAAATTAACCAGGCTCAAACTTTAGGGATATTAAAGGGGCAAAATATGGATCTTGGACCCATTAAAAAAATATTTTTAGACCCGGCCATTTGTAACTAACTTTTTTAAAAACGTTCATACTAAGTGTAGTTTTTAAGCAAAATCGGAGGATTTTAAAATTAAACGATTTATTGTAAAGGCTAGTTTTGAGGAGTTCTATCCAAATATATATAAACTGCCTTGGTTAGAATTTCAGGCCCGTTTTTGGACATGTCCTTTGGCACACGAGCAGATAATGTCCTGGATTAACACATAGGCTACTTTTTGTCCCGGTTATTTACTACAATTGGAAATAATGGATTTTTTTTCTTTCATTAAGTAGATGGTGCTGGCATCGTTCTGTGTTTTAGGGACTTTTGTAGCGGGACAGGCTTTTCTCGAGCGAAGCCGCGCGCAACTCCTAGTGGTACTATAATAAATCCAAACTCTTCGTGCTAAAATGATCCAATTCTAGTCCTAAACCACCTATTTTACATTTATAATTTGAAAATAAAACTTTATTACGCCGCCATACCGTTCTGTTCTAATAAAATGCATGTAATAAAACCTATGAACACGAACATTTACAAAGAACGCGATCGTGTGACGTCATAAAGCATCGAATTACTTTCACGCCATAAAAACTTTGGCTTGCATAATATATTACCCCGAAGCTTTTGTTACATTGTCTAGGCCTAAGACACTAATAAACAAAAAGAAACAGGCGATCACGAAAGGTGATCGACAAATTTTGTCATTTTGAAAAACACAAGTTGCCCAGGATAATATAAGAATGTGTGTCTAATATCGCAATATAATCGCAATAGGCAACAAATTCGCAATTTAACACAAATATTACAAAAAAACAAGCTTCTCATTTAATATTTTAACCCTTCGCCGCTGAAGCACACACAATGAATTATGTCCCATAAAAAAATATTCATACGCACCAATTTATGAAACAGATTATAGCAGGAATGTGTAAAAAATTCCTTTGCACATATCTAATCTTTAGCGTTGAAACTTCGTGTTTTCTGAACATATTAATTCTTACATATCCAGGATTGTACAGGATTTATGGCTATAGCACGATACTGGCATATAAAGGTGCTTCACAACGCACATAGTCGTAAAATAAGATCAGGAATTGTAAATGAGATTGTGGTTACCCAAGCAGGCGGTTTTATTGTTATCCTACCCTGTTCTTATAAGAAATGGCTTTGTTAGCGTGGAATATTTACATGGATGAATGAAGAAAAAAGTCAATTTGATGAAATAGATAATAATCGTTAAAGAAAATAACAATCTTTCAATTTATATTAGACATTTGATATAACGATAAATAATTTAAAAAGGTAAAATGGTTACTTTTTTTTCAATTAGAATCATTGGTGTGTCAAAAATAATATCTTAAACCAATCATTACAGTAAATAGTATATTGTGCAACAAGTGCGAGAAGTTGTCGATTGCCCACGAGAGCGCACTCGCTTCGCTCGTGCGCTCATTCGCTCAAATCGGCAATTGACAACCTCGCATTAGTTGCACATACTATTTTTTATTACGAATGCGGGGATAATGGGAGTATTAATTATTTTTATTTAAATGTCAACCTCACTTCTTTGATATGACATTTCGACTGTCTTTTTTTTCTTATTTGCGAATTTGCGTGTGCCAATGAAAATTTGGGTGCGAGCAGTTTACTTGTCGCACTCAAATCGACATTAAATTTACTCAAAACTCGTGTGGTAATTGTGAAGTGGGCAATTAGCGTCTTTTCGACCCCAAAAGCAAGCGCAAAGATAGTACTTTCCACGCATGAGTAATACAATTCTCAACAACAAGCATTACTACAATATTATAATATTTTGGACCAAGACTAAGGAAACTTTCAGATACAGTGTAACCTTAATATAACGACCCTCAATATAACAATTTCCTCGATTTAACGAATTTTTCGAAATCCCCTAAAATAGCCCGTAAGAGTTAATGCAAAATATACCTTTACATTACGAATACATTTGTCAGAAACCTTTTTATAACGAATTTTCAATCATTGCAAAATATAAATAAAAAGTATTATTTACCTCTATATAACGAATTTCGTCAACTTATAACCGCAACATAACGAATTCTATCAGTTACCTACATTCAATTTCACAGTAATTCATATATCGACAAACTTGTTAATTTTTTTTACCTTATAACGAATCGTAGACCTATGCATAACGAACCTCATAGGAACAAATTAATATAACGAAACATTTATATAACGAATTATTTTCTAAGTCCCTTCAGTTTCGTTATATCAAGGTTGCACTGTATATAATATAATATGCATCGCCTCATAATTATTAAAAGAGTAATCTCGTATACTGACTGAGTGATCTATAAAAAATAACAAACAATTTTGAGCTTCATAATATAGTACTTAACTAACTTTAAAGTCTAATTTTGTGTAACTCATCGTCATGAAAGTTTCATCATTAATCATCTGATGTTGACTTCAGTTTAATATTTTGTTAAGTCATTTATCATGAACAATTTGACGAGGCCGTAACAAAAATAGGAGTATGCGTCGAATAAGACTGTCAGACAAGATCTGCAATTTTTATTTTATTTTATTTTATTTTATTTTATTTTCTTTGGGATAACAAACAACTGTACAACACTCTTAGTAATGTAAAACTTAATCTAATCTTAATTTAACATATGTACAGTCCACCTCGCTATCCACATATTACCAAAAGGTTTACAAAATATTGTCGTAGGTTGACGCATCAATTAAATCCAAATTAATTTTTAAATAAAATATTAACAAAATATAAGTATGGTACCTACAAGTTGTACATACACTATACTTCCATCTTCCACCACTTATTACATTTATCACCCTATCAAAAGGGAACTGAAGCACTGAGCAGGACATATTTGTACGATGAATAACAATAGATGGACAAAACGTCTTACAGTGAGCGTACCAAGAGACAGGAAAAGGAGAAAAGGGACACTTAAAAAATGATGGAGACACATTTTCATTCACAGATGTGGATCTCATTGGATGCGTAAGACGCAGGAAAGAGATCTATGGAAAGGTTTAGGAAAGGCCTACGCCGCAGTAGTCGCCTACTACATAACACAATCTATTTATTTTCATAATATTTAGGTTAGATTATTATGTAAAATGTAGTTGGAAATAAAAGGCTTTTTCATTTTACTTATTTATTTTAATACAAATAATTTATAAAAAAACTTTATCCGACCATAGACGAATAACCTAATCTAAGTACGTGTGCCTTAATCCGTAGTCAAATAAAGATAACGGTGTTATTACACAGAAGGAGTGCGCAACTTTCGCCTCGCTATGAATTCGCTTCGAATTCACTCGTAAGACCCTTAACTTTACCTGACCTAGGATGAAACAACCCTCCTAAAAAATCTATTTAAAAGTACCTCTGAAATACCCTGCCGTTATTGGTTTGCATTCATGCCATAAAATCTCTTGACGAGCCGAGCCGCTAGGGGGAAACCCGTCTAAGTCGATTATCTTACACATGCTGTTAATTCTTATTGGTAACTGCAATACAGGCTTAGAGCCTAGTGCACCGTGAACTGCTGTAATAAATATAATTATTGTAATCTATACTAATATTATAAAGAGGAATGATTTGATTCTTTGTTTGCATTGAATAGGTGGTTGCATAAGCGGCGATAGCTTAGTTGCGAGTGGAACGGACTGCCGAGACGAATGTCCGCAGGTTCAAAACCCAAGGGCACACACCTCTGATTTTTCTAAATATTTATGTGTGTATTCTTTGTGAATTATCGCTCGCTTAAAACATCGTGAGGAAACCTGCATACCTGAGAAATTCTCTGAATTTCGAAGGTATGTGAAGTCTGCCAACTCGCACTAGGCCAGTGTGGTGGACTATGGCCTAACCCCTCTCAGTTGTAGAGGAGGCCCGTGCTCAGCAGTGGGCAGTATTTAATACAGGGCTGGTATGGTATGGTATGGTATTGAGTAGGCTCCGAAACTACTGGGTAGATTTAAAAAAATCTTTCACCAATATAAAGCTACATTATCAGCGAGTAACATGTGCTAATTTTTATCCCGGAAAAACTCATTCACGCGGGTGGAGCCGCGAGCAGAAGTCTAGTTATAAATAAAGAAACTATGATATGAGAACATAAGTCCCTCGTTATTCATACCCGTGGCACATGACATATATTTACATATTCGTATTTTATAACTGATATTTCTATCATCAGATGAAAGATATCAAATTAAATATACTTTTGAATATAAAGGTCCCATGATTAACCTGTTTTAATCATATATTTTTTAGTTTAATTTTTTTTATTTTGTTTGTATTCTACTCAGCTTTTAATGAAGTTGGTATGAGTTTTAAAATAATTGTTACTGTAGATTTTTTATATTACTATGAAATCTAAAGGAGCTAAAATTGTAAGAAAAAATCCTCGCAACTGTTTCTCAATGCAAGCAAAATAAACAAGGATTGAAAGAGTCAACAGTATTGCAGTGTAAATAAGTTCTTTAGTACAAAGAACCACTTCCAATAATACTAAACTCAACACTGTACTACATTCTACGAGCGTAAGATTCGTTGGAAAGTGGGAAAAGGGCTTATCCGTGGATACAGGACAATATGGGTGTTTATCTACAAAATATATGAAATTGGATTATTTTAAATAAGTGGAACCTTTACATTAAACGAAATAAATGTCTGTACTTGTGTCTTTTTAAGTTTCTCTACTTTACCGATCATTGTACTTGCAGTATACGTCCAGCGTACAACACAAGAGGCCCACAAACCTTGATTTCCTAATTCTAGGTATCTGAACTGACCGTACAAACTCAAAATCAAAATTTAATGTTAATGTGAAATTTTGTGACGATGTATAGATGTTTGTGAACTAAAGAATTATTATATACCGTTGAATGAAATTGCAAGGTCATAGCCAGATTTCAATTAGGGAGGGGGGGGGGGGGGGGGGTCAAAATGTGAAATTTTGGTGCAGGACAGGGGCAAAGCGAATATTTCATGTAAGTTTTTGTATGTACTTGTGTTGAATCTAAGGGGAGCAGCGTCCCGCCCCTTGCACCCATCTTTTTACGCCCTTGTGGGATTGTATGACATTTGGATACATGATGTCTACACACATCCAGGACTTGATCTATCAGGACTTGACATATGCTAAATTACACCGAAATCCATTGAAGAAATTTTGCGTTTACATATCCAGACAACTTCACAAACTTTCGCATTTGTAATATTAGTAACAATAAGATTATTTCTGTGAGTGTACTGTTTATTTATTTCGGCAAAAACTAAGCCATAAACCATAGCGTTACGTTGTCGGTAAATTATTACACTCACACGGAATGAATAATTACTCTCCGTAAGTAATGTCCATTCCCCGGGGAGTTATTAATTTCCTGTGACATAAAGTACCACAAGTCTAGCCTTTTACTCAAACCATAATAATAATATAATTAAATCTAATGTCTCAGAATAATAATATTCCATATAACAAAGAAGTAAATATGGCATTAGCAGGCGCAATCTGAAGACTCGAAATTGTCCCAATTGTGACAGTTTTATACACTTCACGTAAATGTCAAATTACTACCTATCTTTTTCGTACGAATCTTTCACACTTAAACAAAGGAAAGGTACTTTCACATCTCTCTGCTTTCACATGACGAATAATGTCAAATTGTGAATGTGTGCGTGCGAAACACTTTTCGTTTGATTTGTTAGGATTTGACGTAAAATATTTTTTTTAAATTATTGTCCCAAGATGACAAGCGCAGTGAAATGCCACGCAGAGCTTTGTAATTCAAATTTTGTGAGGTGTATCTACACTACCGTAGTATCTACTATTGTTGGAAAAGCATGTCGCTTACCATCAGACGAGCGACTTGTTCGTTTCGTCATTAATTTGCATAAAAAAGATTACTTCACGAAGTAAACAAACCAAATTTATTTTTGAAATGAACACTGACGTTAATTAAAGCAGAAACCGTCCATTGATTGGCGGGGAGGGATAATCATTCCATTTGAATGAGGCGAAATTAACGAAGACCGCGTTTATCGAAGCGAAGGATATTATTTTTCATTTAAATTAAGAATTTGGCGAAAAAATTCTAATTCTTCCGTGCTGATTCCTTTATGTAATTCTAGCTTTTTCTCGCTGCTCCGCCCGCGTGAAAACGTGTTTCCGGGTTAAAGTTCCGCTTTATATTTTCCCGGGATATAAAGTAGCCTGTGTTAATCCCGGATATGTTTACCTGTATGCCAAATTTCATCTAAATCCTTTCGTAGATGTGCAGTAACAAACAAACAAACAGACAGAAAAGAATTACAAAAATCGTTGATTTGTGTTCTATTACTCTTCTTTAGTCACCCCCTGTCTTTTTTGTCACATTGTTTTAAATGTACAGACACACCGGTTCTACTGCTTTATTATATTATGTATAGATAGATAAATAGCTTTTGCCCGCGACTTCGTCCGCGTAGAAGTCAAAGATGATTTTTTTTTAATAAAATCGAATTGAGTGTTCAAACATGTGTTTGTATCAATTGACGAAATGAAGAATGTGTTTGAAATCAAAAACACTAAGGAGTATTGATATCAACTTCGAAGCAAATCAATGCCAAAATAACTTTCTACCCCTTTTTAACCCCGTTAGGGGGTGAATTTCAATAAAATACGAAACACGTCTTCCATCAATTCTGTTAAAAAAGGTTTATGCTAAATTTGAGTAGATTGGTCCAAGGTATCACGTTGGCCCATACAAAATTTTCCCCCCTTTTCACCCCCTTAGGGGTGGAATTTCGTTAAATCCTTTCTTACCTGACGCCAAAGTCATACAAAGAATACACCCTCCAAGTTTCAGGTCTCTACGATCAGCGGTTTAGGCTGTGCGTTGATCCGTCAGTCAGTCATTCAGGACTAAGCATTTTATATGTGTAGATTAGTTCTTTTGTTAAATGTTTGTTTGCGTCTCAGTATATTGTGCGAATAAATGTTTCTTTCTCTTTCTTTCTTTCTGATTCTGATCTCGGAAAGATCAGCGATACACGACTTAGTTCGATGTTTATACTCATGGGTACTAGTAATCATATATTATCACTGTTTGGCGTTTTGATTTAAACGTTACGATTTAAGAAAAGAGACTATAGCTACTGCAAAGGACGATTTGTTGTGCATTTTGTGGGCAGCGGGTACCACTAAGCATCAAGTGTCACCACCATTACTTGATAATTTACACCGTCTCTTAAAAAGTAAGAATAAAAGACAAAAAAAATTATAACCTCGTCCTTTTTTCCCTCGTATCAACCCAATAATTCGAATCATTCTGAAATTCCTAGAGGCACCACTCCTAATGCTATTCGTATTCGATAAAACTTCAAACGAAAAAATATTTCTCAAAAAGGAGATTAGAATAGTTTAATGTAATTTCGACTGGAAAAAAATGTAGCCACACGTAATACGATACCGAATTACACCGTTTAGTAAGTTGTGTGTTTATAGATAACTTGGTGTTGCTTTCGGTTCCACCTGCGTGAAAGACATTCACTAGTATAAAAAGTCCACATCAAAATTCGCATGGATGTATGTAAGTTTGTATGTCCGCGATTTTCTCAAAAACTACTTATCCAATTTGGATGGGGTTTTCTTTATTTAAAAGTATATTTTTCAGGGTAGTTTTTAGTTTATAATATATCATTTCGGGATTGACATTATATTATAATCCAGGACATGTTCTATCTGTATGCCAAATTTCAACCAAATCAGTTTCAGTGTTTTCTACCTACGAACGTCCAAACATCCAAAATTTTCACAAACTCGTATTTATTACCAAGATTTCCTACTATTAGAGTAATTTCATCAGATAATCATTTCATGATTTATTAATTACCATCACTTTCATCTACATAAACACTCCCTTATGCCATGGGGATAGGCAGAGACTATTGTCATATACTACAATTGACACACCTCGACTTATACACATTCTATAAAACAAAAAACGCAAACAAACATGATCAAGCTTTCATTACTCGCACAAAGGGAACGCCTGTTAATTCACATCGCCTTTATCTTGTTCGCTTGTATTTATGTCATTGTTGTCTGTAATCTTTGGATGCGAATCCCCATGGAATGAATTTTATTCAGCAACGATTGGCTCGAAGGACCAGAAAAAAATGTACGGTTCCTCGGTGAATCATACACTATTTGTGTGATAATTGAAATGCAGTAAATACTGATCAAACTTGTATTGTCTAAAACCTTGATGAAATGAACTTGATGATACACTTGATAGTTTGATGATATGATAAGTTAGCGCGCGCGGCCCTTGTTGGCTGAACGTTACCTCGGCCCTTGATGGCTAAGTATGACTTTGCCCAGGATGAAAAATATGAACTGTGCTGTGACATGCAATTAATTTGCTTTATATAATAATAATAATACCAGCCCTGTATTATATACTGCTCACTGCTGAGCACGGGCCTCCTCTACTACTGAGAGGGTTTAGGCCTTAGTCCACCACGCTGGCCTAGTGCGGGTTGGCAGACTTCACATACCCTCGAAATTCTTATCGAGAATTCTCAGGTTTGTAGGTTTCCTCACGATGTTTTCCTTCATCGTTAATTTGCTTTATATTAAATTAATTGGTACGCACGCGCAGCGAATAAATGCTGTCTTAAAAAAATGTACACACTGCATGCTTTAAGAGATATTTGTAACGCACACGTATAACGTTTCCCATAATTATATGTGCCTATTTAAATATTCTGATTTGTGTGTAAAATACAGCTTAATTTGCTTAAAAATACTATGAAGTAAAAGAAACAACACGAAGTTTAATAGTTAAGTCGCTAAGGACCTTCTTCATAATGTTCAAGTAATTAACGTATAAGACAGCTGATGATGAATCGTCTCTTTTGTTTATCATTTATTTGGGAGTTTGATTTTGTATTTGGTCGCTCTATATTATATTCGACAATAGGCATTTACATTAAACGTAAAACAAGCCCTAAAAGGTCCTTAAGACATCATAAGCCTAAGGGAAATTAGGAAATTAATACTGCGATCACCGCAGCTCATGATTCATGTAACTAAATTATGGTGGCCCCTAACCTCCACCAACAATCTGAAGAAGCATTAAAAATATCAAAAAAAAAACAAACGATAACGCCTCGCAAAGTGTTATCTTCCAAATCATAGTTGCAGAAACTTTTTTTTTTATTTCTTGTGAGATATGTTCTAAATTTAAATATAAATTACCTTAACTTTGCCAATACACACATAGCACCCTCTTCACAAGAACCAACACTTAATTAAACACACACTTATGTTAATTAACTATGAAGTTAAAGATCAATTAATTATTAATTAAGCATTATAGAAGTGTCATAATCAGTAGTACGAAAACACATACTCGGCGCGTAATCGGCACACGCACACACGTTCGCGCACAGGGGTTGCGTCATGACGTCAGGACAGAACGAGATACATTATACAAAAACCCACGAGAATGAAAGAGGGGGAATATAGGCCAAGCACCGACCTACAGCTGGGCTGATACAGTGGCACCTCGGCAGCTATGTCGCTCGTAATAAGGTCGTCCACTTAGTATAGGCCTTTGAATCAATTCTGTTCATTATTTTTATTTATGCAATTAAATCTCATAGGTAATTTCAATAAATATTTTAAAATGATGCAACATTGCTGTGAAAGCTTTTATAAGAATATATTCTAGTATATCCGATTGCAATGCCTACATGTAGCATAATCCTTATCATTTTTCGATACGCAAAACGAATTTATTTTTATGATTGTTCTTGTGAACAATTATTTTCTTTTATTCCCTATGTACTTAAAATATAAAAGGAACATGATTTTAGCCAACGAATTCAGGGCATACACAACTTCGAGCAAATAATAATCGTGAAATACACACATCATTTCACATGCCAGAAATAGGTCGCAATAAACGGACATTCTGCGAAATTGATTCAACCGGTTATTTGATGATAATTTCAAACATGACAAACATTTTCCAATAACAAAGAACACTGTGTACGTACAGAAATTATCCTTTTACCCATTCCTGGAAATTTATATTTCACAAAACATTTATGATATAGTGCACAATACGTTACGAGATTTTTTTTTAAACGGGCACGGCCAAAGTAATCCTCTGCACCTTGATGGTCAGCGGATAGGAGTTCAGATAGAGTGTCGACTGACGAGCCTTATCTGTCGTCAGTCGACTCAATTATGCCAGTCTGTTAAGATACAGTATATTTTTTCGTTTCAATTATTTTTAATACTTATGTTTCTATAATAGATGTTGTACAAACAAATCAATGCAACAGTTCTTAATCATAATAAAACAAATCAACTAGCTCAAGACTACGGACAAACAGATTGTACTACAAATCTATGCAAAAAGGGATCCAATAGAGCAAGTAGATTCACGGCGCGATTTTACCCGACCATTGTTCTCGGACACGACCCGGTGGGGGCGCCATCAAAGCCAACAAAAGCAAATAGCCATTGTCTGATCGCTATGCTTTGTCTGTGTTCAAATTAATGCTGCCGAAACCGGAAGATTTAGAATTAATATCGTTTTTATCCGTATTTGTATAAAAAAGTAAAAAACAATTTTTAAAAACAAGCTTTTATTTAAATGCTCTAAAAAGAAAAAAATACTTTAAATTGAATCAAACTTTGTTTAATACTATGTAGAGATAAAAGATTGTCGAGAGATTTCTACAACTACGCCACCGAGGCAGAACCTTTATGCCATAGAAGAATAAAGCTTTGACATTTCAGAATTCATTAGCTTTTACAGACGTACTTAAATTGAGGGACAAAGCTGAAACATTTCGAGCCTTTAGTCTACCAAACCTTTTGTTTATTTACTTTTTGAATTAGGTACTAATGGTAATATTAATGTCTGGTACGGTTTATAATAATTGAGTTGCTAGAATGATATTAACTAGTAAATAAGAAGACGCAACCGTAGTAGGCTGGAATGATTATGACAAATGGCATGTGATAGCCATATGTTGCCATTCGATACCCTATCTGGACGGCATCGCACTAACCATCAGATGCGGTGCAGACACTATGTCGCACCATCATATAAAAAACATAACATATTTTCACTATTTATTTTTGCAGAAGAAGCGATTAATGACATACATCTATAAATTCACCAATAAGATAAAAATAGATAACCGAAAGAAACGGTCAAAGAAAATTAATTAGACATGATCGGAACAAAAGGCGAAGAATCGATGTTAGTTTAGGATAGAAAAATATGATTCTACGATCATCCGATGAAAAAAATCGATAATGACAATATTCGGCAAATAAATTGGAGTAACAGCAGATGTTTATATGCCAAGATTACTTATCAAGAGTCTTTATTGAAATAACCAAATTTTGTAAGATAACTTAATATCTGTAAACATCGCTTTATACGCTGAACAGATGGAGTAGTAATAAGAATCAGAAGATAATAAAAAAGCTAATAATTCAGATAATGGTGGTCAATGCGCTTTAACCTGGAATTGTGCTAATTAATAACTATTCCATAAAATATGCTATAAACGCAAATTAATGAAGGCAAATTGTTTAGTAAACGAGTACACAATAGTAGCGAGTAGCCAACACATCCTTTGTTAGTCACCTGACATTTTATAATGGCAAGGTACTTTTATGTAATGCAATGGTAGGCAAAAAACAACTTTGATATGAATAAAATGTCTGTCACGAAAGTAACCATATATCCAACACCGAAATAAAAAAATAAATAATAATAATAGGCATAAATTCAACCGAGATTGATTTGAATCAAATAAATAACCACCTCATAAATCTAGGACCGACAACTTAATAGATCTCCATGAAGGTATACCTAAGTTTTCCCGAACAATCCATTCAATAAATTACTGCGCCAAAGTTACACTGAACTTGATCCGGTTCGAAGGATCAAACATTTACTCAGCCCGTACAATGCATTCCAAGAACCATTACAAAACTGAAGCGAGAGTACATCCTCAAGTTGATGGAGTTGCAAACACGTAGTCCTAGAATCGAAATACCTTATACCATACTATAGTTCTACCTGCAGCTGAGTGCAGTGTAATCTAGCAGCGTTGAGACGTGCAAACATGTCTCTGTTCTGAGCCGTTATTATCAAAGCTTTGCGATACGTCTTGCCTAAACCCCCTTTTGATTCCATTATACCGTATCTACGTTTCAGTGCCCTGTCTCGGCTTTCAGTTCACGCTTATCTTTGATTTTATCTTTTGAGGTACGGGCCTAAATCTTCACCAAGATAGTTATCTTAATATTTAGAACAAGTAGAGCTGTTACAGTATTTTAATAACATTGTTCTTTGTTTTTTCTGATATTTTACCCACTTGTCACTTCTTGTAGACAGTACTGAACTTAATATCAAGTATATTAAATTAAAATGTGCTTTATTAATGTCGTAAAAATTTCATATTGAAATAGTTGTATGAGTTATATTACGTATTACGTGCACTCAGCGACTTTGTAGGGTTGAGTAAATTGCAGTGCATTTTAATTAACGAAATTATCAGTATAAAAGAACAGAATCAAAATGTATTTTGTACGACGATCGCGATCGCGGGGCGTGTCGTCTACCGGGACCAGGCCACCATGAATTATACACACAAAGGCTTATTTTTTACCGGGTAGATTTTACTTGGTTCCACAAAAATATTTTATTTTCAAAAGTCAATATTTTTCACATCCTCAAAATAAGTTCGGAAAGATTAAGCATATTTATTGTTAATATAACCAATAACAGATATAATATGACGGTACATACACTCTTAAACCGCTGTGAAAACTAAATTCGTTTTACACTAAAGTACTTTTAAGGCAAAATCGAGTTCAGAGGGGTCGATGAAAATTTTAATTGAAATTTCTATATTAGCATTACAAGCTATCTGTGGGCACCGCCGTGATTCATTCTGGGACTGAATATTAAACACGTAATGGCTCCGTTACCCTAAAGTTTGCGCTGTATTGTTTTAAATGAACATAGGAATAGTATTCTAGATCAAGAATGGTTAATTGAGTGTAGTATTATTGTACTCATAATGTACTAGTAGTGGTGATATTAATATATTATTGACACATATTATACATAAATTTTATTTTTCTGCACTGCTTCTCTATATGTATCTAATTATGCCACTTAATTAATTATATTCAATCAATCAATCAAGCAGCCTGTCGCCGTCCACTGCTGAACGTAGGCCTCCCCAAGTGAACGCCAACCATCCCGGTCTTGAGCAGCCCGCATCCATCCGCTACCCGCCGCCTTTTTCAAGTTTTTTTTTTTTTAATTAATTATATTACTTAACTTTAATTATATCACGGAGAACGCGCAATGTGCTTAAAAGGTGTTCAAATTTTTTTCTTCACGTAATATAAAATCTATACAGATTTTGACTGCCTCGGTGGAGTAGATCCATGGACACGCGGCACGATTTCGATGTCATTTCGGTTTCGTCTATTATATGGGATGGCTCACAAAATATGGATGTGATAGATATCCTAAAAAGGGGAAAAGGCATGACACCATGTATGTATATCTTTCATAGCATAGACCGGTAAACGAGGAAGTGGGTTACCTAATGTAGTATAAAGTGTGTAGTATGTAAAACTGGCTAGTCTCATTAAGGTCATATTAAAAAGTGAGCATTTTCTGACCGGCGTTATAGTACTATGGTGCTTAGCAGCACTCAAATAAGTACTATAATTATTTAACCAAATATAACGTACCTACTCATAACATGACTTCGTTAATTTTTTATTTATTTACGTGAGAGATCTAAAGAATAAAGCGCCCATCTCAAGCATATACATCCATAATCTAATTAGTAAGAGGTTAACCTGTCGTCTAAGAAAATGAGTGGCGTCTTTACAAAACGAGCAAACAGGATTATGTTGGTTCAGGTTAAGTTCGGTCGGTATAATGCGATGAAACACTAAACCTTTTACGTAATACATGATTTAACTTAATACAAATTTAGACTAGGATAACTTATTCATATACATTAATAGCTTTTGATAGCGGCTTCACCCGCGTGAAAGTTTTTCCCGTATAAAAGTCCCACTATATATTTTGCTGGGACAAAAATCTTATAGCCTTTCCAGAATCTGAAACTATCTTCATACCAAATTTCATCGAAATCCGTTTGATAGGTTTTGAGTTTATTGCGATCAGACAGGCAGACAAACGTGGCGGAGGACTTTTTTTTATAGTATGTTATGACACACACACACACACTCACGCCCGTTATCCCCGAAGG
Organism: Sphinx pinastri; assembly: GCA_947568825.1. Lineage (NCBI taxonomy): Eukaryota > Metazoa > Arthropoda > Insecta > Lepidoptera > Sphingidae > Sphinx > Sphinx pinastri. The sequence goes on from OX387617.1 coordinate 5,506,366, forward strand.
GGTAGGCAGAGGTGCAACTAGTGCACCCACTTTTCCAAGGGATCGACCCGGGAATCGAACCCGAGACCTCAGCATTGCAATCGTACCGTAATACAACTACGCCACCGAGGCAGGCTAATATGTAATGATTAGAGTGTTATTGCCTCGGTGGCGTAGTTGTATTACGTTGGAGTCTGGAATTTGTGCCCGGTATGGCGATAGGCTCGCCCCCTATCACATCATGGGACGGAATACGCTTGGCGAAAAGTGGGTGCACTAATTGCGCCTCTGCCTACCCCTTCGGGGATAAAAAAGGCGTGAGCATGCATGCGTAGAGTGTTATTTAAGCTAGAGGTATCGACTATTCCTCTGACAATGTGGATAGAGGTTATCCGCAATACCAGAGTTTTTAACAGACTATCCCGCCCTCACACCCGCCACTGCAACTCCTGTAGGCCAGGATCAGCAGTGGCACGCATTTTATGACACCGAGCGGTGAAGCTCGGCGGGTCTCAGGGAACACAAATCTGTCCTTAACCCGTAACGAAATTATCAAATAGAAAGATATGGTGGGGTTGGAAATATTAATTGTCCACCAAAGTTGCTAGTAATAGGATATATGTTTCCGTTCGCATAGCGACCACCATACACAAAACCGCCATAGTAGCCACGTAGGTGGGCCGCTTTTCGGCACCAGGCTGCGGTTATCCGATTTCAAACAGGCCGGCATAATTGTGACGACTGGCAATCGACACTATCTGGACTCCACTTCGCTTACCATCGGGTGCTATGGAGTTACTAAGTTGTGCCTGTATAAAAAAAATCACAAAATTCAGTTTCATCTTATCAAGTGTCTTATACTTGTCTTACTTTGTCTTGTTACTAATTTAACGTTTTATTTTTATGAATATTCATATTGCCAAACAAGTATCTAATATAGAATTTTGTCTTTTGCTTTCAGGTTAGTTTATCGAGAAATTTTGTGTATCCCGAGAATCTTACCGTATGTAAGTAAAGGATAATTTAATAATAACCTATTTTTATAAATTATTTTATACTAAATGCTGGGAAATGTCCTTAATTTTTTACTTACAACGTAATTCAATAAAATTTCATCGTACCCGAGCTTCGGAATAAATATTGTTACAATTTACAAGTTGTAACAACTTAAATAGAGTGTAGTCTACAACATATCACATATTTTGGGTCGCGTCGTTTTGCTGGGAAAATGGCCACGAAGGGATCCATTACAGGAAACAAGGCCTGTCAGATAATGGCCTATACAATACAGAAGCCCATTTGATAACACTCGTAACGATGGACGTTTACTACTACAGCCTACAAAGATGCAATGACCCATGAGCATTAGCGTTAAAAAATTACAGACCTAGATTTTTAAATAAATAATAAAATATACAATTTTGAGAATATTATTTTTTTCTCCTTTTAAGTCAATTGATAAATAAACTACTACATTTCTTGCTTTAACCACAAAACGAATAAAGACATTAATCATAGCATTTTTTTTTATGGCATTGAATGACGAGCCGAGCATGCCGTTCGCCTGATGGTAAGCGATACGACCGCCCATAGACAATAATAACCATACATACAGCACCTTGAGCTACAAAGTACCTACTGTGTGGCATTCCACTGCGCTCGTCATCCTGAGACATAAGATTTTAAGTCTCATTATGTCCCGTAGTTACACTGGCTACAATGTCCCTCAAACTGAAACACAACAGTGCATGCACACTGCTGCTTGGCGGTGGAAATAGACATTGCGGTGGTACCCACCCAGACGGATTCTTACATAATATGAGAGACCTACCACCACATTGTCCAACATAAAAATAAGTGCACCTAAAAACTGCTCGTGCCATACCGCATTTTGACGAGATCGACGACTAATGGAATGCCGAATTGGATAATCCTTAATTGAATCAGGGGAATTTTATCACACCAAAAAAGATTGTGAATACGGCGAACGTTACAGGGAAAAGAATCAAAGAAAATAAAACTCTATTTTGCGTTCGTTGATATGAAATTTTCTTGGCACCGATTCGCTCGACTTTGATTCGATTATCGGGACATTACTTTTTCGCAAATAGCTGCGTTATCAATGGCACTTTGATTTTTTACGATCTCCTGGGCCTAGCAAGCCAGCAAGAATATGGATTAGATTTCCCATCGCAAAGAATATTTCTGGAAACCAAGTATTTTTTTAGAATGTAACATTTGAGTTCGTTTTTTTTCCTAACACATTACAAGGCAAAATAGGCTTTTTAATATCCTGTACAACCAAAAATAAATGCTTCAAAATTGTGTATCTAATTTAATAGATTAACTTTCATATTAAAAATAAATTCATTTTTAGCACAATATTAATAAACAAACAATACATAGACCTTATTGGCAACGTATTTGGACATGTTACCCTGGGGTCAATGATGTTATTATGAAGGTCCATGAATAAATTAATTATAATGGTAGGACCATTAACATTTATCCAAATGTCTGTTCATATAGTTGTACGACGATATTGGGAAAAAAATCATAATAAATATTTCTTACAAAATGCTTAATTATAAATCCTATTTCTTATATTACTTTTTACGCCTTATTAATATTATACATGCGAAAGTTGGTTAAAATTATTGCATGTTTATTAAAAATAAACTCAGAAACAGCTGAATGTATTCGAATGGATTTGGGACACAATGTAGACAATGTCCTGGATTAGCCCCTGGCTATTTATGCCAGGAACTTGCTCCCATAGGTTTTTTTTGTCTGTTTTTGAAAAAGATTGCTTATCGATCGATATAGTGATATTAGGAATAGTGGGAAAAACTTTTAATACGCCAAGCCACGGGCAAACTTTTTATAATAAATCGGAGAGTCAGTCTATTTAATCAGCCTAAAAAGAAACACTATTGAAGCGATTGCGATCACATATTATTTTCATATGGATGAATTCTGAGAGTGAGCCGTGAGCGTGGGGCGTGCAATGTTTGAAATTGTTTTTCGAATAATGTTTAAATTATTATTTATTTATTGCTTATATTTTTATCCTGCTACACATTATTACATATTAAATTTAAGAAAATACAGGATCAACACGTTCTTATAAAATCAACACAACGTCAAATCGTGTCTACCATAAATCTGCATTATTTATATATATGGAGAAATATTGTGGTACTTTATGGGTATCTAATTGGCGGCATGGGGCCAACGTGTTAAGATTAATTATTAGAGCTATTTAATAACAATCTACAATTAAAATCTCTACAGCACATTATGCAGCCTAACAAGCCATTTACAAACTTCAAGCCAAGTACAATCAATGCGCCGGTATATACGTACTTGGGGAAAGTTAGAGCACTTTGGGAAGTTATTCTAAGCGGTAAAGCCCTGGCCGAGACAGTTGAACAATGAGATACGGCGTCGAACTTAGAACAGAATGGGGATCATTCCCCGCCATAATGGGATGGAAAAACCAAATGTGAACAAATAGTTTTTCAACTACCGGTATTCCACGTTTTGGGAAACTATAATAAATATCTATTTATAATTATTCGGTGTAAATGAGAGGTCGGAAAAGATTTTTAAAAGAAGGACTTATTCTTAATCCTTTAGTTTTTCCCGAATCAAAAATGTCGAACATTATTCGCGTAGGTACCGTTAAGTGTAGAAGGAAAAAAAGGCGAAAAGTAACAAAAAGTCATCAAAATTCAATCCCGCTTTGCTCTTGCTAAGTGCTTCAACTTTAGAAGCTTTCAAACGCATAATTTTTCGGGTTTTCGGGCATTATATACACATCCTTTCGTCTGTTTAAAAGTAGATAGAGACAGGATCCATTAAAGAAAATTTTGAGGCGTTTTATTCCAAATATTAATATGTAGTAAACATCTGCGCTAACAAATTTTTGTATTATTATAAAGCATATATCATTGACATTAGAGCTAAGTCGAGTTTTAAATTGCGGTGCGATATTCCATTTTATCATCACGTAAAACATTTTCCCACACTTTTTACGGGCAAACATTAATTAGCTACCGAATACAACTTTATCATTTAGGTTATAAAATGGGCCGGGGAAGGTTTCTCGGTAAAGTAGCGCGGATATTAATTTTGAGTAAACGAGGGTCGGAGCTCGGCGTTAGCCCTACAGGGGAATATTCTCACGAAGTAGAGATGTATGTCGAATAGACATTCACCCAATACGGTGGATATATGAATATTGGACGCATTCAGGTCATTAGAATATACAAAAGTCACGGATGCCTGCTATGTTGCATGTCGTTTAAACAGACAATTTTTTCATTCATAATAAGTAAAAACGTTTTTACTGGTGGTAGGTCTCTCATTATGTAAGAGGCCGTCTGGGTGGGTACCACCGCAATGTCTATTTCTACCGCCAAGCAACAGTGTGCATGCACTGTTGTGTTTCGGTTTGAAGGACATTGTAGCCAGCATAACTACTGGACATAATGAGACTTAACATCTTATGTCTCAGGATGACGAGCGCAGTGGAATGCCACACAGTACTTTGTAAGTCTAGGTGCTGGATGGTGTTGCTACTGTTTATGGGTGGTCGTATCGCTTACCATCAGATGAACGGCATGCTCGTCTCGTCATTTAATGCAATAAAAAAAAATCGGTTGATGCCACAATTTTATTTCAACATTATATCTATTAGAGATAAATGTCTATTCAATGGGAATATGGCCCCAGGAATGCTCGAATGTATAAAGCAAGTTTAATAAAGCTAATTTCGTATTTCATATCGACTTGTTCGCGTATAGATACGTAATTAAGTAACTCTTTCATTATTGCTATAGTTGGGACTATTGTTCAACGTAGTTTATTACATTATGTTTTAAATAAAGTTTATTTTAAAATATTTTACTGAGCGTTATCTGGACATTTAAGAACTGATGTTATTATAATCTATACTAATATTATACAGAGGAAAGATTTGTATGTAAGTATGTTTGTAACGAATAAACTCAAAAACTACTGAACGGATTTCGATGAAATTCGGCCCACGGGTAGATCATGTCCTGGATTAACACATAGGCTACTTTTTATCCCGGAAACACTTTTCACGCGGGCGAATCCGCGAGCAGAAGTCTAGTATATTATATAAACATTTTATATTTTGTGGTCGCACTTTTAAATTTGGGTTTTTATTAAGTTGCTTGGTGTAAGCTGCGGCTTCGCCCGCGTTTAAAGCCTTTCCTGCTACAAAAGTCCCGAAAACACATTACGACGCCAGCGCCATCTACTTAAAGAATCAGATAAAAACCGGAATAGAAAGTCTATGACCATCCCAGGGTCTTTGTACTAAATATCATCAAAATCGGTTCAGTGTTTTAGCCGTGAAAGCGTAACAGCCAGACAAAGGTACTTTCGCATTCATAATACAAGTATGGATTTTTACAGCTAGAGGTAAGAAGTAAGTTACTTGATAAGTGATTGATACCGTTTATAAATAATCCAATACTAAAGGTATAATGGTACCTGCTGACCTTTAAACAACAACAAAAACAACAACCTGTAAACAACTGGGCATAAATTTGGTATATTTATTGTATTATCTATGGTATAGTGTCTTCATTGCATTCAATAACATAATCATTTTACCATATCTAATCCCGGGTAAAAACGCGGCGATAGCCCAATTGGAAGTGGAAGGGACTGCAGAGACGAATGTCTGCAGGTTCAAAACCCAAGGGCACCCACGATTATGTGTGTATTCTTTGTGAATTATCGTTCGCTTTAACGGTGAAGGAAGAACATCGTGAGGAAACCTGTATACTTGAGAAGTTCTCTATAAGAATTTCGAAGGTATTTGAAGTCTGCCAACCCGCACTAGGCCAGCGTGGTGGACTAAGGCCTAAACCTTCTCAGTAGTAGAGGAGGCTCGTGCTCAGCTATGGGCAGTATATAATACAGGGCTCATATGGTATGGTATATGGTAATCCCGGGCAAAAACTCTATGTGTATTTGCAACGTAGAATTCTTGTAAAAGTAGAGTAAAATTTAATTTAAATAACACTCGAAGACTTAACAAAAGTTCGTTTCATTCTCGTCAATTTCAGCGCACATTTAACAGAATATAAATGCAGTATACAAGTTGCCAGTCAGCACGAAACACTGTCTGAAATGAACAAAGGGACTCACTCTGGCCCATTGTACGCGAAGACAGGCCCGTTTAACTAAATATATGAACAGCCACTTTACACTACGCGTACATTATAGCCGGTATTTCTTATAAACGGATTACTTGACTGGCTCAGTGGCGCAGTTGTATTACGGTACGATTGCAATGCTGAGGTCTCGGGTTCGATCCCCGGGTCGGGCAAAGTGATATTGGTTTTTTTTATTCAGTACGCAGCCCGGAGTATGAAATTTGTGCCCGATATTTTTTTTTTTTTTTTTTTTTTTTTTTTTTTATTGCATTTAATGACGAGACGAGCATGCCGTTCGCCTGATGGTAAGCGATACGACCACCCATAAACAGTAGCAACACCATCCAGCACCTTGACTAACAAAGTACTGTGTGGCATTCCACTGCGCTCGTCACCCTGAGACATAAGATGTTAAGTCTCATTATGTCCAGTAGTTATACTGGCTACAATGTCCTTCAAACCGAAACACAACAGTGCATGCACACTGTTGCTTGGCGGTAGAAATAGACATTGCGGTGGTACCCACCCAGACGGCCTCTTACATAATGAGAGACCTACCACCAGTGGCCCGATATGGTGATAGGCTCGCCCCGTATCACATCATGGGACGGAATACGCACGGCGAAATGTGGGTGCATTAGTCGCGCCTCTGCCGGTAGGCAGAGGTGTACCTTCAGGGATAAAAGGCGTGAGTGTGTGGATCCTACTTGACATGAAGGTATTGGTCAAAATATAATCTCAAAATGCGTTGTATCTCTCGGTGATACGGTGTATTATTAAATCATGCGTCTTATTGAATTTGTTTACGAAATAAAAGTTCGTGTGCCATATACTAAGATCTTCAGAAAGAACATAATATGTCGGATTTCCGTCCAATCTCTACCCAATTAAATCAAATATTTACTATAGAGAAAAGAAACACACTTCACGTTAAAAAGGCAACGAAAGCAAGATATCTAGAAACTCACTCAGTATAGGCCTATTATTATTAAATAAAGTGGCGTGCATAAAACGGACGCTGTGGGCTCTATACCAGCTGCATACTTAACGAGCGGCTCGTAACACGGAATATTTGATGGCAACATTGTTTTACTTGAATATGGAATAAGGTACGGGCCTGCGTTCAACATTCACGATATACCGTCTTGGCTTATGCCCATAATGTTCTGTTATTGTTTTATAAATTCTACATCCTGGTAGTAAGATGGATATTGCGTTATTAGTTTTATGGATGCTTTTGGAATACCGTTGAATTTTAGATACTACATAAAAAACGGTGATCTGAACAAGTTCTCAAGTTCGGTGATTAAAGAGAATAAAATATTAACATTAATATCTCAAGTGCCTGGTGACATTTCACATTCTAAAATCGATGATGTCCTGGGTTCAATTCCTCCTCCAGCCCTACTACACATTGTATTAAGAAAAAAATTACCACAGAGAATAATGCCGATACGAATCTAAACTGATCATTAGGAAAATTTAAATCAACTCCGAAAAAAATTGTGAAGCCCGAAATTACATATTTCAAATCCAATCCTAGTAGCCAATTTCATTAAGAAAAGTAGGTAAATAAATTCTTAACATTCAAATGAGTGCGAGGAAAGGATTTACGATTATTTGCGATTTATTCCACCCAACTCGTTCATCGGGACAAATTGCTAAGTTACAACCGAGCGTTTCAATCGCTTCTTTATTTAGGACTCGCCTTAATTAACTGGCGACTCTTTGAAGAGTTTCACTCGTTGCATCGTGCTTCAGTAGTTTAGAAACTAATCTTGAATGATCTAAATTGGAACTATATAGAATATAATGATTTCTTATGTTTACGCGAATGTTAGATATTTAAATACCTCTACAAGAACCGGGCGTATACAAGATAGATTGCGTCAATGGCCTCTCTTATATGGGCCAAACAAAAAGAAACATAGGGACCCGCGTAAAAGAACGTATAGCTGACGTGAAACATCGACGCTCTACGAAGTCTGCAGTTGCTGAACATACAGAAGAAGGCTCTCAGATTCGACAAGCCACAAATCCTTGCCAAAGAGGCTATTCAAATTAAAAAAACATCCATATTTCAATGGAGAAGATGGTTGGAAGCTTGCACAAGCTTGGGACCCTGTCACACATTTAATTAAATCAGAACCCAAAAGACCGGCTGCCAGACTTCAAGTCTCTGTGAGCTCATTCTGTGTATATCGGACCGTCAACAACTAATAATTTTAAAAATCTTTTATAACTGTTAAATGTAGGTAGAAATTGTAACTTTTACTTTTCGGACTACCAACACTTCAGTCCGCAACAGCAAAGAGAACTTTTAATTATAAAGTACTGCGTGGCGCCCCACTGCGCTCGTCATTCTGAGACATTAGATGTTAAGGTACATAACGCTGGTGTCCTTCAAACTGGAACACAACAGTGCACGCACACTGCTGCTTGGTGGTAGAAAAGGTATTTATGGACGGTGGAGATGACTTAATCAGGTGACCCACTTCCTCGTCTATGATCCTATGCTATAAAAATATACTAATATGTATGTAGCCCTCTAAAGATAGCATCTAACGTCTTTCTTCTTTTATAGCTTAATAGCCGTTGAACTTCGATTATATGAATGGCCGCCGCTACTATACGTCAACAATATCCTGTAGTATTTATCAACGTCCCAACTTGCGCAAGTCTGGTAAACGACCTAGCTCGTAACTGGCCTAGTCCAACTTTCTTCGTCTTATAAACTAAGGACTATGAAGACTGTTTTATCCTTTACGGGATATTTATCAAAATTTAAAAAATGTTTTTTATGTACAAAAAAATCGATCAGTTAGATTACATTGCCTGTGAGTTCTATCAAAAATTATTGTGGGGTTTTTCATAGTCATATTATGTATATCTATTTACACTTTTTGGTTTCCTATGTTTTCACAAATGGGTGTCGGACAGGGGCGTGGTACCGATATTTGATACGTAGGTCGCCTCTTAATACTCTATGTAGGTCGATGTATCTTCAATGCGTAACACATTGACATCAGTGGGCCACCAGCTCTCAGCGTCGTCATCCAACACCGAACAACCAAGACCCAAACTTATTGACTACAAAATAAAGTTCGATATTGATATGATTATAAATAGAAAAATTATTCTCAGAAGTCTACAATTAGCGCGGCGTAAATTGTGCAAAATTATGTCTAATTGTGAACAATTTCGAAAGGATATTTGAAGGATTAAATTCGTATATCTGGAAAGTAATCGGAATGGAAATTGTTAATTACTTGGAGTTTCGGAACGCTGCCTAAAAACAAGGGTTGGGGATTAGGGATTTTGCACAATGTTTCATAATTACCGACAGTTTGTTAGGATGTTTGTATGTAATACAGAGATTCTGAGGAAGAAAATAAAACTAATTTGTGATTAAACTCATTAGGCTCAATTATTTTTCATAAAAAAGGAAAATGGGAACACTGATTAACTGATAGTAAGCATAATAAATATTCTAATACTATGTGTAGCTCGCGGCTTCGCCCACATAGAAAGCCTTTCCCGCTACATAAGTCCCTAAAACACAGTACGACACCAGCGCCATCTACTTAAAGAAACAGATAAAAAATATCTATTATTTCCCATGGCACTAAACTACCTGGTTAAAAAGTGTATGTGTTAATTCAGGACACGATCTACTCGTGTGGCAAATTTCAACCAAAGACGTTCAGGACTTTCTGCGTTTACTTCTAACAAACAGCCAACAATTTCACAAACTTTCGCATTTATAATATTAGTAAGAAGATGATCGCACTTGTAGACCGTAGTGCGTAATAATGCACCACGAAACCACTCCTCTATTTAATAAAATATAACACCGCATCACATTGACGACGTGTAATGTCTCTAAGATTGATTAAATTAAGCCATAGACACGTACTTAGGCAAATCATATTCAAGACCTGGAGCTCACGAGGTTATTAGAGATTCGCTCACGCGTCACAAACACAACCCGGCGTGTTTGCACACAGTCTGATGTTTATTAGAGATCACGTCTCGGTCTCGTATATATTAATTGTGTTGAAGTCATGCTAATACTGAGTGCTCCCTTGAGACCTGTTAATGTAGTTTGCTCTTAATGGGATTGCAGAACTGAATTTAAAATAATCATGAATATGAACTACATTTTTATTTTAAAATATGCGAAGAAGCTTTTTATATAAGTGAATTAATATATTATCTTTGAGAGACTTAGAATGAGGAAATACGTACTTTAAAAGGAATATAGAAAACATAATAAAGAAAAAAACTCCAAACCGTATAATGCACAACTTAACCCATCATCACCATTACCAGCATGAAGTCCACTACTGAATAACACCCCGTTTTTTTGTCGGGGGTTAAAAAGACAAAACATCAACCTTCATGAAATACCTAACTATGCAAAATACTAAGGATTACGTTGAATATTTGAAGAAATTGTAGGGAAGATCGATTGCGGCCTGAGCGGGGTTAGTTTGTAAGTTTGTCCATTCATCACTACCTGGACCCACAGTTACGAAAGCACGCCCATTGCTCTAACCTTGACGTTGAACGAGCTGCTCTTAGAATTTTCTGGAGCGGTCCGAAAATGTTGATGATTCTATTTGCTACGAAGTGTTACGTTCTTTTCGAAGAAGTGGTACGAAATTCAATTCATATTTAGATACTCATTGTCAATACACTAATTACAAGAAAATACTGGTGATAGTGGTCTCTCATATGTAAGAGTCCGTCTGGGTGGGTACCACTGCAATGTCTATTTCTACCGCCAAGCAGCAGTGTGCATGCACTGTTGTGTTTCGGTTTGAAGGACATTGTAGCCAGTGTAACTACTGGACATAATGAGACCTAACATCTTGTCTCACGATGACGAGTGCAGTGGAATGCCACACAGTACTTTGTAACTCAAGGTGCTGGATGGTGTTGCTACTGTTTATAGGTGGCCGTATCGCTTACCATCAGGCGAACGGCATGCTCGTCTCGTCATTCAATGCCATTAAAAAAAAATCTTATTGTAATAGATTTTTACTGTAATAATAAATTATGTAATAGTTTATGTATCGATACTTGTTCGATCAAGTAGAAAGGCATTCTCAACTTATTGCCGAGAAACGTTACAATTCTGACTAAGTATGAAACAGACAATCGTGAAGGCCATAAATTTTTATTCTTACCTACGTCTTGAGAAACGGATCTCCAAAAGTATAGCCATTAACAGCGCTACATTCAACGAAGCGTGGAGTTTCTTGCGTCCCTTCTTATACACTACTAATGCGTTTCAAAGCGATGGTAATATTTCTAAACTTCTAACTGACATAAAGTGTTGCTAGCGAGTGAGTAGGTCATACATTTCCCTTTCGAATGGGGACAAAGTCATGCAAATATACAGGGTTATTTGTAAAACATTAATAACCAGTACTATATTACAAACAGAAGCAACATCATTTGTTCTATGAATTTTTACAAAGTGATATTAGGTTCTTCTACTCAGTATCAGCCGAGAGTCTGGAATTTGTGCCCGATATGGCGATAGGCTCGCCCCTATCACAGCATGGAACAGAATCTACACGGCGAAAAGTGGATCCACTAGTGGCGCCTCTGCCTACCCTTTCGAGGATTAAAGGAGTGAGTGTTTGTGTATGTATATACTTTTTACAAAACATAATTTTGTTAATAATATAGTCCTGCGAGGTTATTAATGTTTTACAAATAACCCTGTACAGTACGATCCAAGTAATAATAGGATCGGCTGTGCGCCATATTGTGACGTCTAAATAATTAAATATTATATTAAGCTAATTTAGCAATCAAGTTTTTATTTAAATTTGATGTAAGAGCCATTTAGACAAAATAAAATAAACCGTTATTGATATGCCAATAAGTTTTCTATACAAACCGTACTTTTCAAGTGACATTTGACACAAAGGTCAACGTTGTTGACGTTCCTATTCTTATTTGAATCGCATTATATATGCGTAACCTAGCCATTGTAATTACTGGGCATTGATATGTTTGACTGGCGAACTGAATATGCTATGCAAATTTTGTAATTCGAAATTTTATTTAATTTTTCTTCTCTTTATGAAAATTATAGCGCTCCTCTGTTTAAAATACATCTGAGCGTTATATCTCCTAGTACATCGTAAACAACAAAAATACTAGGTCACAAGTATGAATGACAAAATATATAATATATAATTTCACGCCCAACAGCGCTGAGTGTTCGTCGGGAAACTTTATATCATAACAAGTGGTAATAGTACAAAGAAAATTACACAGCGCCAGGCTTCTTGTTACGCTCTACTCTCGTTGACTTTTGTATTTAACTGCCTTCTTAAGCGGCTTACACACTTACCTTTATTGACGATTCAAGTGTTCTAATTTGTGTTTGTTTTACAGTATATAAATACTATACTTGTTACATACGTTTTCTGTGAAATAGGTTTCTCAAAGCGGTATTTGAAGAAAGTACAGGCTTTCTAGGAAAATTCTAAATTTTATTCGACTACGTAAAGAGGTTCATGTTTATTAAGTGTACGTATGTACGTACATTTTGTGGCAAGTTTTACAATATATTATTATATTTTTTTATCAAACTAACATCCTTAAAGTAACAATTATACCGAGCTGATTTCTTACTAAAATTCTAGAAATATACCTCATTATAACATTAATAAACTCCAATATAAAATATGAAAATAAATAATTTAAACAGTGCGATACAAATTGGTAATCACTGAACCCTGTCGGATGGGCCATTGCAAGGGTAAAAAGTAAGTACAGACTAATGCTCGATAATTTATTTGACGTTTGAATAAAAGTAACATTACGAAACGTGAATTTATCACCGGTTATTCCCTTGTTAACAGGACGACCGAACGTCCCTTTGATGTACCAATAAAACGTAATAGCCATCGTAAAAACAATAATTGCGATAATGATTCCTTACGTTTATGCGAATGTTAGACATTGAAATTAAACTACTATAACGGATTTTATCGGATTTTTTTAATTTTATTTTCTCTCGACGTTTTCATAATTGCGATTCCGACATTTCATAGATAATTTAATATTAGTTTGGTGAAAAAAAACGAATTTTGTTTCTAATAACAACATCCTCGTCGTCATTACTCAGTGATTATATCGCAATCAACATATTTATTTTATGAGACCATAAGTTTTAATTCCATGTCTGGGATATTTTCGCTTACTTATGTTAAAGTACAACTTCAAGCCATGGTTTGGAATTTGGTTAACGCCGGTTTTCTCAACTATTATAATAAACTCCACAAAATCCTATGCCCTCTGGTATTGCAGATGTTCATGAGCGGCCGTGACCACTTACCATCAGGTGAACCGTATGCTCGTTTGCCCCCTATATAAAAAAATATACAATCAGTAGCTTCCAGCAGTCCAGTTCCAGTTGTTTCATCCGTGGTCAAGGAAAGTAAAGGGTCTTATTACACTAAGTCACGTCCAAAAATATTTTTTACTTATTCAATGTAAATCTGCCTTTAGACAAAGTTCTAAAACTCCATTTCTATATAAATTTCTCTGGTGTAAGAGTTTCCTTTTGTGAAAACGAAATATCTCCCTTATAATAATATAAATAAAACAACATGTTGATCAACTTGAAACTTGCGAAGTCATATTTCGTTATATTATAATTTCAGAGAAAATGTTCGGCTAACTCTGAAGCGAACAAACTTCGGCACAAAAACCGTCATTCAAAATTAATTTCAAAGTGTTCATATACGAGCCGATGTCGAAGAACTATTTACTGAGAATATTTAGTTAAAAAGTACTTTAAACGAATGAAAAATAAACTTTAAATTTATTTTTATAACGTAGCATTTGGGCTGCCGCGACACTTCTCTCATATAACACTGGTCGGCATTAACATAAGAGAAAAATAATGTATATGTGGACTTGATACATATACACGGTAAATCCAAATATGTAGTCAGAATTTTCCTAGCACGTCTATTTTCGACGCAATAAGCATCTTTTATTTGCCCTCGAATTGTTTTCACATAGATGCAGGCCGGGATATATGTGAACGTGATACATGTATTTAGTTGTGTTCTGTTTAGTCTCTGTGTTAGAAAGTGACTACAAGGTATTGTTTACTGCCAAAGATTTCTAAGAGTAGGTATATATAGAGCGGACATTGGGAAAATTGTTATACAAAAATTTTTAGCCTATGAAATAGGCTTAAAACGAAAATAGCAAAACACCGTTTTTATCGATAAGATAACGCAGAAAACGCAATCTCGGGTAGGTACTGTAGTGCTTTATTATTTGTGGAAATGCGGGAACCGCTTCCACTCTTCTGAGACGAGCGAGGTTCACATTATCATGACGCAAAGTTGTTGAAGGAAAATTATGAAAATTTTATGTTAGACTAACATTAGCTCGTGGCTCCAGTAGTCTTGACTCTACATTCAAGTGCAAGTTTGATGTGAGTATTGGGAATATAAAGGGTTTCACAAAATTTATATCCGATATATTTACACATCATAATATAACACTATTCCTAAATTACATTTTATTGCATAAAGAATTACCACAATATGGTGATCAATACAGCAGCTTTTCATTTGACAGCCGACTGATTGTTGTAAAAGAAAATCCCATTGAAATCGGATTAGTTGTTTTTGAAAAAAATGCGGATATGCAATCTTACATACTTACGGGTTGAACATAGAGCCTCCTTTTTTGAAGTTAATTAAAATGTCCAGCTGTCAAAATGTATAAAAATTCTCGCAATTTATTGTATATATATAATAATAATAATAATACCAGCCCTGTATTAAATACTGCCCACTGCTGAGCACGGGCCTCCTCTACTACTGAGAGGGGTTAGGCCTTAGTCCACCACGCTGGCCTAGTGCGGATTGGCAGACTTCACATACCCTCGAAATTCTTATCGAGAATTCTCAGGTATGTAGGTTTCCTCACGATGTTTTCCTTCACCGTTAAAGCGAACGATAATTGATAAACAATACACACATAACTTCGAAAAATCAGAGGTGTGTGCCTTGGGTTTTGAACCGCCGGACATTGTCTCGGCAGACCGTTCCATTCCCAACTAGGCTATCGTCCATTTATTGTATAGGAACTGTGAAACCAATAATAGCATAGATTATTCTAGCAACTATAGTCTTTATCAAGATTTAAATTTCTATAAGTGAGAACACACTGGCCCTTTTCAGTGTTACCTCTTCACATATTTAAGCCCCGGCCGACCCTGAGACCTTACAAGTTACAACATAAAGCGGTAAATATTTCAAATACCGCGCCGAGGTATGACAATGGCTATATTATCATTTATTTTAACCCTCTTAAATTTTAAACGTTTCGTAGGTACAGCAGCGTTTGTGTGAGTCTAAATTTAGTGTACCTAAGTTGTAAAAGAAAATTATAGTGTCTAAATGCTGAAATATTTAAAATACAGAAATTAATACACTTTACTAAATCTAATTACACGTTTTAAAAAAGGTATCTGTCGTTTCCTCGAGTTGATTTCCGAAACAAATTAACCGATTTGCCAAGGCTTGCAATTATTGCTGATGCATAGATGATTTTTCAGAATTATAATAATACCAGCCCTGTATTAAATACTGCCCACTTCTGAGGACGGGCCTCCTCTACTACTGAGAGGGGTTAGGCCTTAGTCCACCACGCTGGCCTAGTGCGGGTTGGCAGACTGCACATACCCTCGAAACTCTTATGGAGAATTCTCAGGTATGCAGGTTTCTTCACGATGTTTTCCTTCACCTTTAAAGCGGACGATAATTGATAAAAAATACACACGTAACTTGGAAAAGTCAGAGGTGTATGCCTTGGGTTTTGAACCTACGGACATTGTCTCGGCAGACCGTTCCATTCCCAACTAGGCTATCGTCCACTTTTTTCAGAATTATCTGCACTGAATTTTATTCCTTAAAAGCAATCAGGCGGAGCCGGGAGAAAATCCCATACTTAATATTTCATTTGTTTTTTTAACCCTAAAAAGTTTATGAAGCTGTTCCGAATGTTTCAGTGGAATTACGTATACTCATGAATATAGATGCCAATGTGTTTGCCGCGACACGACAGCTATCTGGCGGGATGTTGAAGATAGCCCGGGAGCGGACGCGTGACGTCATACTCTGCCGCCTACCCTCCCGTTACCTATTGGCTCAGTAATGTGAAAATTTAGCATTTAGTGTTTTGGTTTATGGATGAATTTTGCTTTTAATTATATTAGGGCTGCTGTGTGAATACTGCCTCGGTTCTCGGTGGAGCAGTTGTTTTGCGTTCGCGGTATGACACCGCTCTAAGATCCCGGGTCGTGCAAAATTATATTTGGTTTTCCTGCTTAGTACCAGCCTGAAGTCTGAAATATCTGCCCGATATGACGATAGCCCGCTCCCTATCTCATCATAGGAAGTAAACATACTGGCCAAAAGTGAATGCCATGATTGCCCATTTGCCTACCCCTTCAGGGATAGAGGCGTGATGTGGCTGTGTGTGTTGTAAATTTATCTATATTTTTTTTACATAGCTTTTTCTTCATAGAATACGGTCACGCCTGTATAACCAAACGAGTTGCAGAATTGCAAAAGCACCTTATTTCTATACTAACATAAAGGGGCAAACCTATCAATCAACATACGATACACTAGCTAATTTCCAACCCTGGATAATTATCCGCCCCGGTCCGCACCCAAGACCTTATCGAATCGCAATATTCATACGTAAAGAATGAAATAAATCATACAGCATAAACAATGTATGTCTATAAGATATTAGGCGGAGTTCGCACCGCCGCCTTCGAGGCGTACACTCGTGTTGTTTGTTCTTCGGTAAGTAGGCCAGTGCACACGTACACGTCACGGCGCTAATGTGCGCAATATTTCTCCGTGATGACGGATATTATGGCTAGGAATCTTGTGCAGATTACACGATTTTTTTGCTTATATTCGTTCTTGCATGAATATTGGGGAAACAGCTAATACATGTGGAAGTGGGAAGGAGACATTAGTTTTATTGTCAACATTGGAAACAAGGATAACTCAAGTAACTCTTTTATTTAATTTTGAGATTCGGTAATTTAAGAACACAAATAGACATTTGATTTTTTCTATAGTGTAAATGCTCATGAAATTAAAAAGACAATATCAAATCTCAACTTAATCGTAAATTCAATCCCACATCGCTTGTACTCAGGTTCATTACATTAAAGTAAACTTCGGAATAACAAGCAAAGAACATGCATATTCCGAACCTTATTTGTAAACTCATATTCTGATTTCCATGTAACTGCTGACTAGGCTACACAACAGTAATTTCCCTAGACAATACGTAGGGCAGGTGAGCAATATTTATAAACTTTAACACAGGGATATTAACAGCTGTTATCTAGAATAATAACTTTATTTGTAATTCGTAGAATAGATACTGTCGCTAAGTTTTATAATTTGGGGTATAGGTTAGACATTTTTTAAGTAACACACCAAAGCCTTCAAGTCCTATGATATTTTTCTCTTTATCTGTTCTGGAATAAAACCTAACACCAGTGGTGAAGGTTTCACCTAGTATTGCTACCGGCTTAACACTACAAAATTTTCAAAAAGATGCTATAACTGTATATCATACCAGCCCTATCTGGGGGCACGACAGTGCCTCGCCAAGACGAACCGAGCGAAGCGCAAGGGCACTACCTACCTACCTTTTCTCGAAGCGCTTCGGCGTTTTTTTGAACCCTTCTAACGTGGGTTTGGATTATACCAGATAAATGAAATTCTCGGGATATGTTATCAATAGTGGACTTATTAAACATGTAAAGTTTCAATTACATATGTCTTATACTTTAGATTTTATTGATATCTAAAACACCCCGATTTCATCACTGACTCACTCACTCACTGATGATCATCAAAATTCTTAGGATACTTCCTGAAGTCCTAGAAAGCTGAAATTTGGTATGTATGCTGCTATTAGTAAACAAACAAAAAAAAACTAAAACTTGGAACTTTTACCCGCCAACCCCTTAAACTAGGGGATGGAAGTTTGTATGAAACTTCCGCTAATTTTGATGCTAGATATCTGAAAATTGATATAGGGACTCCAGGTTATAAAAAGTAGAATTTTTAGTAAATCACACCCCATCCTTTATTAGGAGATGGAGGTTAAAGAAAACATTTTCATGAAAAATGTTCCCAAGAGTAGATCATAATATAGCTCGTTCTGTCATAAAGTTATCAGATCAGATCAGATATTTATTTAAAGTTAATTGTAACTTAGTTGTACTTATACAAATATTATAATATTGAAATGGGATTATATAAAAAAAAAGTTAATAATCTGCGAAAGTTTATTTATGTAATAAGTTATTTAATTTAGATGATAATAAATAGTATTGATTTTTGTAAAGTCTTACTAAGCTTAATTTTTGCACGCCATCTGGCAGAATGTATCGGAACTTATGAGTTATATTACCATCCTATGTCTGTACCTACATTCAATGCAAATAAAATATTCTGATTCTGATTCTGATCTCATGTAGAGCAAAAGCTAGTAATATATACTGCCCACCGCTGAGCACGGGCCTCCTCTACTGAGAGGGTTTAGGCCTTAGTCCACCACGCTGGCCTAGTGCGGGTTAGCAAACATCACATAACTTCGAAAAATCAGAGGTGTATGCCTTGGGTTTTGAACATGCGGACATCCGTCTCGTCAGACTGTTCCATTCCTAATTATGCTATCGTCCACTCTCTATAACTGTGTATTAATCGTAAATATCTAATACATAAAAATCTATGTTTTTTCGTGTTTTATGCTAAAACTTTGTGAACTTGCTTCTTGTACTAGTGGAAAGGTTATCGGTATAGTACAATTAAATTACAGTAGGTGGCGCGCATGTCGTCTACGCTACTATCCAAAACCACTAACTGATTTTAATTAAATTTTGAGAATTTTTTTAGTTGGTTCCAACTTGTAAGATAGCACTGTTTTGGTCCCCATAGGTGGCGCTATTGTCGAGGTCTAAACAGGTAAAACGTAATCCACATAAACTGCGGTCTACGTAGAAACGATCTGAGGCAGAATAACGTATGTCTGGCCTTATAGTAGTAAATAAAAATGTAAAAGTTGGCTTTTGGACCTTTACCCTTCACCACTGTAAATACATTTCACCTTAATCTCTTAACGTAACACCAGAAAAAAATATAAAACCGGATTTTCACCGCCACCGCGTTCTGAGAACAAAAATATAAATAACGAATCCCTTTTTCGGTCCCTCCCCGAGTTCCTGAGGGAGCCTCTGGTACAAAATTATCGTTTTTCAGAATTTTCGTATCTGTGACATTAAGTCAGCTCGAGGTGACGTTTAATTAAGTTGGATAGGAAAACTGAGAAAAGAATACCATTAAACTATAAACGGGAACCAAATACCTTGGCTGGGTACATTGTTGATATTATAATACAAAGCGGCATAGCTTTACAACATATATAACTACATAGTTATATTCAACGGTGGTGCAAATTTTAAACAAATGTATGCTATGCTATGTCTCACGGCAATGGTTAGGAAACATTTCTGAATCTATTATTTTCTAATATAGATTCTGAAACAGTTCAGCTAGATTATGTGCATGTCAGTTGTTCCATGAATAATTACGCCAGTGGCTCTCAGCGCACGTGCGTTCCACAAATCGCAATTAATAACAGGAGGCTTCCTGGATATTGATGTAATTATTGCGGATAATGTTGTGTTTCGTTCCGGGAATATTCTGCCGCACTGCATAGAATATGATTAAATGTTACATTCATTTTGCAAATGAATTATTATTTATGAATTTAATAACGATTTTTTTATGGGCTTATAAATAATGAGGTTTTTGGTCATATGGTAAATGGTCATTGGTAAATGTCTGTTTTTTTAATAACGGCCGCTGTCAGTGAACCTCGTTTTGGTCATAGGAATCTGTTGACCTACATAAAAATTGCAACGGAAGAAAAAAACTCTATTCTTTACCAGATTTATTTTAAAGTATTTTCATTCAGTTAGTGAACCCATGATACAAAACAACGATGAGTTCGTCCCAGAACTGAACAAAAAATACAAACAAGTTAAAGTATTCTGCAAGTTGGTGCGAGAATTCCGCATCGTCGCGTCGCGCCTCACGCCCCAACAATGGACGAACTGACATTATTACGATATTATAACTTTTAATGACCTATTATATTAGGTAGCAAAATAAGCTCAACCATGACTATATTCTGTGCCATTTGTAACAAAATGAACTAACAATGATGAGTATGTATTTCAAGGTAAACATCGTTATAAAATTTTCGTAGAAATTTACTTATCGTCTCCTCATTGACGTAGTGGCAGCATACATGACTTCAAATCATGATTTTCGAAGTTTAATTTCTACTGGACGTCTACTGGTCACAATTCATCAATTATACATTTTTTTTATTTAATTATACCAAATCTGACAAATCTCCGTGCGCGCAATGTAATTAAATAAGCATACACAGTTTTTTCTTCATACCTAGATTCCAAAAAAATACATCTACATCATCAGTGAAATTGGCTATGATTAGAACTTGTGTCTGATATAACAGTCTCGTCATCACATCATGATCAGACAAGTTCGGCGAAGTGTGGATACATGATTTGCGTCTCTACCTAACCCTTGAGAGATCAATACGTGAACTTACATGATACTACAGTCCTGTTTAATTTCGTTTTAATTTAATACAATATCTACCCTTCTGCCTAAACCTTGAAAGATAAAAGCGTGCGGTTACCTTATACACGGCAGTCCCTTATAATTTCGTTCTAATTTAATTCTTACACAGCACCAACGAACACGTTTACATAATAATAAAGGACGCGAGAAACCTAATTTCATGAATTGTGTTTAGTCAATTTGTTCTAGCTCCGTACCGGTCGTAAGTAATGTAGCGAGATGCCGCGGTCTTGGCTGCTCGTAATAAATATGAATTTGGGCGGGAAAATGTTTTTTTTTCTTCCCCGCGTTTCTTAGCTGCCAGCTTGATGCTAATTTAACGTTGTCATTACAGAAAAAGCTTTTAATATAAGGAACATGAACTTTTTAACTTTGAATTATGTTTTTTTTAATATCTTGATAGTTCTAGCGAATCTGTGTAACAAAAATCGCATATACCATTTAATATTGAATAAATCATAGCTGATTCTATAAGCGATGACACGCTCAGTTGGTACTTGCTACTGACGGGTGAGTGACCGCCGGAGCAGCCGCGATCTCCATCCTCACACACACTGGCTGGACGCCAGTGCCTGTCCTATGTCGCTGTAATTAAATCACTTTAATTATAACGTGGGACGTCCACCTACAAGGTGGACAGACGACCTTGTAAAGGTCGCAGGAACCCGCTGGATGTTGGCCGCTTCTGGCCTGGAAATCTTTGGGGGAGTCCTATGTTCAGCAGTGGATTTCTAAAGGCTGAAGAAGAAGAAGAATTATAATTTCACATACATACATATCATCACGCCTTTTCCCTTTTCAAGGGTCGGCAGAGGTGTATCACACCCACATTTCGCCAGCTATTTTAGGTTTTATGTAATAGAGAGCGGACCTTTGCCATTTTTTGCAGGCACATTTCCAGTCTCCGGGCTGATACTGAGTAGAAAAACCTAATATCACTTTACCCGACCCGGGAATCGAACCCGAGACCTCAGTATTACAAACGTGCCGTAATACAACTATGCTACCGAGGCGGTCAGATAATTTTCAGCAATAAAATCTGTCAATAATGGATCATGTCCTCGAACTGAATATAAATCTATCTATAAGATAACTCCAGAGTCATCAATAAGATTTACCGCCTTAAATAAACTTTTTGGTCTAATCTTTATTCAAAACGCGATCCCCTGGCGCCTCCCGTGGAAAAATATGTTTCAAATGCTTTGAGAATCCAACGCACTTTATGTATTTAAAATAAAATGTAAAATGTTTTCCTTGTAGATCCATAAACAAAGCTTTATTACTGCTTTGTGTTTATTTGTAAGATTAAATATTTATTCACAGAGAAAAAGAAGATTTTAAATGTTCTAACAATAAGTAAAATGGGCGCTTGAGAGTGTTTAATAATTTTTACAAGAAAATTAATATTGCTCTGAAGCCAATGTTCGGATAGCCTTGTAGAATTAAAAGAACCAATTTATAGGTACTATATAACTACTAGGCTATATACATTTCATTGTAGCTTAACCCATGTAATAACATAATTAGATATTAATTATTTATAAATATAATTTTGTACCGTATGGTGCAGGAAAAGCTATATAAAAAGAAAAATATATAAAATATACACCAAAAGGAAAAAAATATCACTCCTAAACTTACTCATTAAAAAAACTATGCAATGCAATCAGCCCTGTATTATATACTGCCCACTGCTGAGCACGGGCCTCCTTTACTACTGAGAGGGGTTAGAGCTTAGTCCACCACGCTGGCCTAGTGCGGGTTGGCAGACTTCACAAACCTTCGAAATTTTAATGAAGAATTCTCAGGTATGTAGGTTTCCTCACGATGTTTTCCTTCACCGTTATAGCGAACGATAATTGATAAACAATACACACATAACTTCGAAAAGTCAGAGGTGTGTGCCTTGGGTTTTGAACCTCCGGACATTGTCTCTGCAGACCGTTCCCTTCCCAACTAGGCTCTCGTCCACTTAACCTAAAAAAAAACCTAAACCTAAAAAACCTAACGAAACTAATACTAAACGAAATAATGAAAATGATTCGGAATGAATCCCTGGTATTATCCCATTAAAATATATTTACTTTTCCTCCACGGATAATGTGATCTCCACGGGTATCAGTTACAGTACGACTTACCTTAATCCAGTAAATTATTCTGGACAGATCGCGTTAAGCGCCCGCCCGCCTGCTTTCCAGCAAAAACATTTCGCCTAACAACTTAATTTAACAAGGGAACTAGTTTACTTTTCATTTAAACTACTAAGTTGTATTCATTTTATGTCATGATGCAATTTTTTATGGCCAGTTGTTGCTAATTTAGTTATGAGTTAATTTTTAACGCTGTACACATTATGTAGGACTCTACATTTTTCATCTTGAAAGATATACAGTATGTAAATAATCTTACTTCTTCTTACTATTATAATAAATGAGTAATTTTGTGAAAATGTTTTAATGTTTGTTAGAAGTAAACGCAGAAACTACTAATCGGATTTGGATGAAATTTGGTACACGGGTAGATCATGTCCTAGATTAACACATAGGCCAAGCTATTTATCCCGGTAATTTGCTCCCGTGGGAAATAATGGATATTTTCAATCTGATTATTTAAGTAGATGAGACTGGCGTCGTATTGTTGTTTTAGGGGAATTTGTAGTGGGAAAGGTTTATCACGCGGGCGAAGCCGCGAGCATCGCCTAGTCATGAATAAACTCCGACATATATTTTTTTATTTCTATAATTCTTAAGAACATTTTACAAACATATCAAAATAGTACAAAAATCTATAACAACGTAATGTAACAACAAAGTTGACAATTGCCAGGTGAAAAAAGTTCACTTGTTTAGAGTCCCATTTTCAGTTTCGATCAGTTTCGCGCTCTGTACAATGAAAATGTGATTTTTTCCTTGTTTTCTTGTTGGACAGTATTTACTGACGTAATCGTTTGTCCAGCTAGATAAATAAACGACCGGATCAGTTTATTTATTGAGCGGAAATATGGGTTTTTGTGTTTCCCGTGGGTATAAATAAAATGTATTTTATATACAAGAAACGCTCTATTTGAGCAAAGTGGATAATACTGTTTGTGCGGTGAGCCAAATAGATTTCAGGAACATTTTTTACTACTCCTAGTGATATTTTAACTGATCCCTCTAAGTCAGGAAATTAAGTTATAGTCATCGACTCTCTTTTTGGGTTTTTTGGCGTAGTCGTCATAATATAACTTCACAGAACTAACGTTTAATCTTACAATAACTTACATTAATCATTCCAGTTCAATTGTAAGCGATGTCAGATAATCTTTATACATTATTCGGAATTGAAATTTCAACATATTGTACATGACAACGAGCCGCAGGCCTAAGCAAACGAGGATTGCGTCCCATTGTGAATTGTCGCAGTTTCTATAGCGCCGCGGAAGACCATTATTTATTGTCTTCCTCTTATATTTTGATAGACGATTCAAACTTTTTATTTGTTTGCTTTTATTTTATTTACAACTCTTCCGCTATAGATTTGCTGTACATTTTACAATTATAAACAAAGTTGTATGAAGCTAGTTTTTTTTTTTATTTTTTTTATTGCATTGAATGACGAGACGAGCATGCCGTTCGCCTGATGGTAAGCGATACGACCACCCATAAACAGTAGCAACACCATCCAGCACCTTGACTTACAAAGTACTGTGTGGCATTCCACTGCGCTCGTCATCCTGAGACATAAGATGTTAAGTCTCATTATGTCCAGTAGTTATACTGGCTACAATGTCCTTCAAACCGAAACACAACAGTGCATGCACACTGTTGCTTGGCGGTAGAAATAGACATTGCGGTGGTACCCACCCAGACGGCCTCTTACATAATGAGAGACCTACCACCAGTAGATATAGAAATAATTGGAAAGCTTTTCTCCAACATTTATTATTATTAATATGGGTTCTCCTGCAAAAAGAGAGAGATAGAAAGCTAGCCAACGAGCGACTGGTAATCAATCACCACTGCAACCCATGAATGCTCACATAAGCCAGGAGTAAATTTTACGTAACATAATTACCTGAGCCAGTGTCGTGCTAATCATGGTGCAATTTGCAAGAGATTTTTCAAATATTCGATAGAGTTAACCTTGTCTGCGATACTTGTAATGTAAAGTTCAGGTACGTATTACTCCAGTTCATGGCGGTCATGACGTTCAGCGAGTGACTCACGCAGTCATTCAGTGGTAGAAAAAATAACAATCGCAGCCAAAGGTAAAAATATTGAATAAGTAGAAAAATTTGGCTATAGCTAATGATCATAGCAACCGTCGACTTTGAACGTACACATTGAAGCACTTTCTCTAGTCACATCCCATCACCATTTACATTTATGAGATTTTAATACGCGTCGTATAAGTACTTTAGTAGGAAGTTAAACGCGTCGTTCATGTACTTTATCGGCCGTCCCATCTGCCCCAGGCCCAATAAAATGCCAATACATGTTTACGACGACACGGGGCTCGGAAGGCAGTATCGTCACGTAACAATGTCTGTTCAATTGACTCACTATACGTACTGATATGAAGAACGGAAGGTGTCGCTAAGGTTTTGTGCTTGTATGCGGGGGTTGGATCATGAATGAACGAACTGATTTTGAAAAGAGCAACAATAGAGTTTCTTGCCCGTTCTTCTCTGTTGGACACTGCTTTCCGAACTGGTGGTAGAGTTAATATTGAAGGAATCTAAATAATGTATAACATTTTACAGATTCAATAAATTATTTCATTTCATTTCAACGTATCAGGAGTACCTGTATTCAAATTCTAAATAAGGACACCAATAGAGTATGTAGACATATAGTGGGCACAATTTTGAGCTCTGTATATCCAATTATCCGGAATATAGCCACCAAAACAGTATATAAGACAGTATGTAAGAGATGCACAGGCAGCTATATATCTCTTCTGTCTACAAGTAACTTCAGTCGCAAGACCTAGTTCTAGTGCCTCGGTGGCGTAGTTGTATTACGGTACGACTGCAGTGCTGGGGTCTCAGATTCGATACGCGGGTCGGGCAAAGTGATATTTTTTCTACTCAGTATCAGCCCGGAGTCTGGAAAAGTGCCCGGTAAATGGCATTAGGCCCGCCCCCTATTACACAGGACTTAACATAAAAATGTGGGTGTGATACACCTCTATCTACCTCTGAAAAGGGAAAAAAGCGTGATGCTGTATAACTTAAAAATCAACTTTGAGTTCAACAAACGGCCGGTGCATTTGAATGGTCTAGGATAAATCAATGAAACTCTGCGCAATAAGTTATTTCGTCGAAATTATCTCTAAATCGAATTGTGTTGTCCCCGACCTGAGAGTGGCAGGCTGATCGATGGTGATTCCTGGGTAGGTAGGTACCCAGAATACGATAGTAGGATGAAGTAAGTATCACATCTTATTTAAATAAATAGTGAGACACGAATGAAATTACAGATAACGTCAGTCTAGTCAAAGCTTACTAGAAGCGACATCTGATGAATTTATAATTATTTACCCTCATTCTAGTCTATTGGGTTTTGTAGTTACGAACTCGAAACTACTGGGTAGTAGTTGTAATTGTTTTCGATAACAAAGTGTAGTGCGTGGGTACGCACTACACTTTGTTATCGAAAACAATCACTATCTTGAAGAACAAATTTCTATTTTTCTTTAGAATATTACTGGGAAACAAGCATATGGTCAACTAACTTCAAACCGATTACCGCCTGAAACCAAAGGCCGGGTTGTTTCATCCGTGGTCAAGTAAAGTTTTTTTTTATTTTTTATTGCATTAAATGACGAGACGAGCATGCCGTTCGCCTGATGGTAAGCGACACGACCACCCATCATAAACAGTAGCAACACCATCCAGCACCTTGATTTACAAAGTACTATGTGGCACTTCACTGCGCTCGTCATCCTGAAACATCCTAAGTCTCATTATGTCTAGTAGTTACACTGGCTACAATGTCCTTCAAACCGAAACACAACAGTGCATTCACACTGCTGCTTGGTGGTAGAAATAGGCATTGCGGTGGTACCCACCCAGGCGGACTCTTACATATGAGAGACCTACCACCAGTTTTTGTTCAACTTGTCTTAATCTAGTTGGAAGAAAAAGACAAGGCTGGAGTACCGACCCAGACGGATTGTCTCATACCAGAGACCTATCATCTAGTGTTACTTGATAAATGCAGAACATAACAACAAAAAATCAGGAACTAAGAAAATGTTGAAAGTTGAAATAAAATTTTACAACACCAGAGAGACCTTCCACTAGTGTAGTTAAGGTTCTTATCACACAAGCGAATTCGCAGCGAGGAGAAACCGCTGCGCGCTCGTCCAGTGTAATAAGACCATAAATTTTACTTGACTTCGGATGAAATAACACGGGCTTAGTTATTCGACTCTCAAGTAAAACTATTTCAACACTGTTTTTGCCTCTATTTTATCTTATTTATTTGTTACTACCACGATTTATTCAGTATAGTTTAAACCATTGTCTATAATCTGTTTATCTATTTATCCATATATTACATATATTCTTATCCGAACAACCGTATTACTAAGTTTATACATATAATGTTACACAGGTTGTC
This sequence comes from Sphinx pinastri, assembly GCA_947568825.1. Classification (NCBI taxonomy): domain Eukaryota; kingdom Metazoa; phylum Arthropoda; class Insecta; order Lepidoptera; family Sphingidae; genus Sphinx; species Sphinx pinastri. The sequence continues at coordinate 5,533,915 of OX387617.1, forward strand.
TCGCTCTCTTTTTACCCTTTAGATATTAGGTAGTTGTGAAGTCATGCTGTAAACATATTGGCCACAAGATAAATGAGCATCTCGACCAGTGTAGCATCACAGCCACAGATAAGATGTAAAGAAATACCTATTCGTGTTGAATGAAATCTCCGGGACTCCGATAGGACCTTTCCTGCCTATTTCTTAGGCCGGCAGAACTTCTAGGTTCTTCGGGAATCGTACATATATACATAGCATCTTGCCTTTTTTCCATCTCAGGGGTAAGCACAGATGTAACACACCCTCATTTTGCCAGATATGTTAGGTTCCATTTAATAGGCCTATTGCCATTAATCAGGCACATTTTCAGACTCCGTGCCGATACTCAATTGAAAAACTCAATATCACTTTGTCCGATCCGGGACTCGAACCCGAGACCTCAGTGCGATAGTCGTACGGGGCATCAACTACGCCACGAAGACAGTCAGGCTTCAGGAATTGTTCAGGTTTTTATGGGCAGTGAAGTAAGTTGTATCTCAGGTGACACACGTCTTGCTAGTTTACCGGGATATGCTATACAAGATATAATTTACATATTTTATAAAACCTAACGACTTTATTCATAAACAGTTTATAAACCTCTTTTAGTTATATAATGTTTTGTCTTCTTCCTTCAATCTCAGTTCAAAATTCATTCGAAGAAGACAAAACATTCGATAACTAAAACAAGTCTATAAACTTTTTTGAATAAGGACTTAAGATTTTTAAAAGTTCTACGATTCTTTGCATGAGTAAACAATGTCCATGGAGATACTATACCATGCTTTATCCGTTAATATAATCGCTGCTGGCTACGCTGGCCATAATTATTACAGCGAATTATATTTAATAATTTAGCGAAGATAAAATAAAAGCTTAATTTAAAGTTTCAAAGAGTTGAGTCTTACAGATTTAAAACTAAATTAGTTTGTGAAATGAAATTCCTTTGTCGGTACAGTAATAACCGAGCAGCCGTGCCTTGTGGAAATAAACGTACGAAACAATATTCCGAAACTTGGTTTGCAGCTACATCTTTATTACTGTTAAGAGGATTATATTACTTTCGTTTTATTTGCATGTTAGAAGTAGGCTATATTGTCTTTGATTAAATTCGACGTGCGGGGATTTTGACGTGGTTTTCTCGTATCGATAAAATATATCATTCTCATACATTTTTAGGGTTCCGGACCTCAAAAGGAAAAAAGTAACCCTTATAGGGTCACTTTGTTGTCCGTCTGTCTGTCTGTCTGTAAAGAAGCAATGTCTTACAGCACATGTAATGGAAATATCTGAAAACCGCAAATATGTACCTCAATAACAAAAATATGCGAAATTACTTTTTAAATATGATTCTTTATTAATTAACTTTGGCGAGCTATTGAACTTAAATACTTAGATACCTTACCTACAAGTTTGTACGGAACCCTCGCTTCGGTACGCGAGTCCAACTCGCAGTTGTCCGGATTTTCTGTTTTCTTTTAGCGTTAACAATTATAGAAAGGCGTCTTGGCTACGGCCCCTGTATTATATACTGCCCACTCCTGAGCACGGGGCTTATCAACTGTTTTTAGGCCTTTGTCTACTTCACATTCACATACCTTTGATGTTCTTATGGAGAACACTCAGACATGCAAGTCACGATGTTTTCCTTCACTGTTAAATCGAACGATAATTGATAAACAATACACACTTAAGTTCGATAAATCGGAGGTTTGTGCCTTGTGTTTTGAACCTACGGACAATCTCGGCAGACCGTTCCATTCCCAACTGGACTATCATCTACCTCAATTGTCAATATCAACCATATATATGTATATCAGTCATCAATAAACCACAGTATATAGGAATCATCGATACACCGTTGAAAACCGAGTTCAAACACTCGAAGACGCGAAAGCACTCAGTCACGGCTCTCGTACCTTTCATAAACGCGAGCTGCGGCTTTCGGACGAGATTTAAGAACAAGGCAGCCTTCATTAAACCCGATAAGACACGCTGCGGTGCGCCTATCGACATCTGAAGACATTCTGAGACTCTTCAACGTCTCGCCGAGAAAAACAATAGCGTAGTGGTTTTTTCCTACTGCGATATAATATGATCATTGGCTTTGTACGTATTTTTATGAATAGAAGACAGGTAATAAGGTGGATCTCATGTTTGTAATCAACTCCATATATGAACATTAACACACACATCGCCAACATTTAAGGAGTCATGAAAAAGTAGAATGGCTCGAAGATTCATAGATCATGCGGCTTACCAACAAACTTCTTCCAGTCCCATAGGGGTAGAGGCATATCGTAAATTAGGGCTCATCTCAATGAGAGCCGTCTAATACTCTAATATATACTAATCCCACTGCTGGAAACAAGCCTCCTCTTGTACTGAGTGGGTTTAGGCCTTAGTTCACCACGCTGGCCTAGTGCGGGTTGGCAGACTTCACATAACTTTGAAACTGCGGACCTTTGTCTCGGTTAACCGTTCCATTCCCAGCAGGCTATCGCGCACTTAAGTTTATTGCTAAAAAATATTTATAATCTACACTCTAAGCATATATTGTGATAATCAGTGTTTTATTACGCCGTGGTCGGTGTTGGTATAAGCAGATTCGCGCGAGATTAGTTTAAAAGAAGAAATCATCTTTTGTTTCTTTACGCATCCATTCAAACCCCGGCGACGTGAACCAATAACTCTGGATAAGCTTAATCATACAGCTACGTCTGTGGCTGAATACATAGTGGCGAGATTTACATATCATTTGATTACAATTTCTACTACGAGCGAAATGTATTCCCGACCTATTTTGTTACGAGCTCCGTGGATATAGCAATCCTATCCGACTCGACCAAAACGAAATTATGCACCAAATGATTTGCACTGCTAAAACCAAAAGTACAATTAAAAGACTTGGTTGATCGGTTATGATTCGTTACTGTTAAAAAGTACAAAGATAAAAACGGAAGAAAATTGTGAAGGCCTCGAGAGCTTATTTCAACGAGATGTGACTTATAGATACCCGATGCCAATCTGAGAGATAGATAAAAATATGATTTTAAGATAGTACGTACATCGTAAATCAGTACGAGATGAAGAGGGAATTGAAACGACGGCCGGCGGCAGCGGCGGCGACGGCGCGGCGGGCTCGCGAGCTGGCGGGCGCGTGCGCGGCGCGGGCGGTGCGCGGCGGAGTGGGCGGCTCGGGGCGGCAGCGGTGTGCGGGGCGCGGGGCGGGGGCGGGCGCGGCGCAGCCTCCCAGCTGCTGCACTCCGCCGCCGCCCGCCGCCCGCATCGATCCCGCCCGGGCCGCAGCCTCCGGCGAGCCGGGCCTCATCCCGCGCGATCCTGTCCGACCGCGCGCCGCACGCGACCTCGCGCCTCGCTCCGAGCACGGCGCGCGCTGTCGCCGCTCGTCGTAGCCGTCCTGAGCTGCACGCGCCCGGCACCTCTCGCGCCAACAACAATAACAATCGCCAGTGTTGCAGGTTATGGTCGTGGCTTACGTAACGGCACCGATATCGTGCGTACATATCGACAGGTTACGTGTGTGAATGGCCGCAGTCCGCTCTCCTCCTCATCACGCCGCGGCGCTTGTGACGCGCTCATCATCATCCGCGCGTCACAGGTGCTCAGTTTGTTACTTCGCGATACCTACGGTACCTAAACGATAAATGAATAATGTATTAATACACCAATTTATCCCTACAAGACAGTGTAGTTCATGGCTACGGACTCTGCTACGCACACATAACCTCGTCTCTACGACCGCTTGCCGACGGATCGTAGTTTTCACAACCATTAAGTATAAAGAAATAGCGACCTTATATCGAAGTTAGCAAAGTTTACATTCACTATCCGATACCGTTACGCGACTCAATTGTACGATTACAAATAGAAGTTCGAAATTCCATGTCCTTCGCTTAATAGTATAAAGTTATTTAGTAGTGGTATATAAATTATTCATTCATAACTTTGCATTCACATCCTTTCATTTTCATTGTAGAATGAACATTCTTGTGCGGTGAAACTAGCTGCAAATGACTCTATAAATGACTTCTAAGCAGTTAATTACGTCTTAAACATTCAAATCCATATTACATTACCGATCACAATGATTCCAATTTATGCTGCGCACAATAAACTATAACTGAGTTGTCGAACAGAAACAATAACTTTGAACAACAAAGCCGCATTGGCTTTGGCGAGACAATGAAACTCAAATAGTACGCGAGCTAAAATAGACTGTCATTTTCACTTTCGACGGCGACCGAGCCACATTAGGAACAAATATATCTATTTCAATCAATTAACGCTGCACACATCAATCGTACAAAAACGTTCATGCAAGTGCATACATCATTACCATTCAATTAATTGGTGGAAAATAGCAGAGTTGGATACTTTTGCAATCATGTCATTTATAAATATAGGTACTACAAGGCATTGTAAAATTGGAATCATATTTTGAGACACTTTTCAAGTATAATTTTACATAGTTATTATATTCAAAATTATCAATTTTATAAACTTCATCATTATTTATATGTTTCTTTGTTCGTAATTGGTAAAACTATATGACATGCAAATTATTGACAGAACAAAGAGTTTATAATGTGTAAAAAACAAAAAATACATCAATGCGTTATCATTGACGTCATATCAATCTTTGTGAACATCCGTAGTCAAGTTCCGTGTACAGCGGGTACCTGATACCACGTAGGACGGGGTGACACACTTCAATACAAAATCTTATAATAAGCTAGCTGAAAGACAAAGCGTAAAAACGAGCAACACCCTAACAGACATCCTACAAGATAAAAGGATATGCATGACAGATAATATCGATAGAGAAATGAGAACCGACATAATCTTGATCGCTTTCACGCTGGTACAATCTTAACATTCTAGTTTCTGTATCATTTTCTTAATCACTGTGCTCATCTTTAGAATCTAAATCTTCGAGCAGATGCTAGTTTAGAGGCGCATTCAAAATTGACGGCAGAAAATAGCGCGACAATTAACAGCGCTGCCGTCGTGAGGTATTTTATAACGCGACTGCCGTGCTACAGCCGCGTTACTGTCGCCCAACACTGTGTAAACAGTTCAAGAAGCACTTAATCCAGGCAGGGCTAATTATTAATATACTATTATAGTGTACTCCTCAATATTACTCTCACATCGTTGTATCAGTAATTCCTTCCCAGCCGATTTCGGCCACGGCGGCCAATCTCAACGGAAATCAGCCAGTTACGCAGAAGATAATGTTATAGTGCGTAAGTGTGCACACACTTGCGACATTACTTGCGGACCAACGGCATTACGGTCTTAACGTAGTGTGTCAGTAATCACATTTCAAGCTAGAAGTCTTCGTGGTTATCGCTAGCCACATTACATTAACATAGCCCATTTATAAAATCAACCAAAACATTTTCTCTAAAAACTTTTATACAACTGCTTTAGTCTCTCACTAAAAAAGCTATAAAACTAAATCCGCTATGGAGTAATTCAATTCAAAACTTCATATTGAATTCCATACAGTTTTTGAAATTTATTGCAGAATAGGTATCGGGCGATAAAACCCTTCAAAATGTACAAAATTCCGCTCAACCAATTATAATAACAGTGAATGCAGTGATCATTTTATTTCGTCAATCAATAAATCAATTAGACCGCAGCATATCTAATGTGCCAGAAAAGATACGCAAAATAGCTCTTACATTTATATGAAAACTAAAATTGACACGGAATCAACACGGACACGGAAATTATATGACATTAGTACATCTAATTCACATTTCAAGTCTCACAGTGCAAGAGGCCATAGTAAATTACATTACAAATATTAATGACCTCTGTCCCAACTTGTTAATTATTGCGTATTTACTATACAATTAGCCGATGCTAACTATTTCATTAAAGGGTATTACAAAGTAATTGTGGAAACGCAAACTTGTGCCCATGTGATGGCAAATCGTGATGAAGCTGCAATTAATACATCACGTACACGCGCGACATAAAAATACCTTGAAACCAGCCTGACAAACATTAAGAAGCAGTCGAACCGCATCGCTGTTTACTATAAACAAATATTTTGCGTATAAAACTAGCCGGATCCGTGTTTGGTTTAGTTATTCCTAGTAAAAGTCAACGGCTATTTGCGTTAATGATCTAAAATCAGTCATCGTTCATTATCCATTGGCCGTGGAGGAAGCTGGGCGCGGTTTGCGTAAACTCTGTCACTGTGTAGTTATGAGCAGCGGTGCGATTGTATCGTGAATTTGGACTTCACCAGTTAGTGCTAGAACGCAACATGGCTTCCGAGAAAGAGAAGATGGCAGCGGCTGAGACGAAATCCCCCTCCAACAAGAGCAACTGTACATCGCCTGGAAAGAAAGGTAATTGTATTAATATAGCAGTAGCAAGACACATTCGATAGCAATAATTTTCTATTTTTATGTCACTCCTACCAGCGCGGAATATTTAACAGCGACTAGTGCGGTGCGCCGTCGGTTGCTGATTGGTGGCGAATTGATCTACGTTTTGGATAAAAATTCCAATATCGGGTTAACGCTCATAACACTTTTTTAATTCAAATAGTAATAAATAATTGAATAATTCTCGATCTGCATCTGTGTCGTTTTCTTTTATAACAACTGGATTATAAAGGAGAAAATCACATATTCACTCGCTATTATATGAAACAACTTTAACGTGTTGCCATTTTGAGTTACAAATATTGAATTTATTTTAGAACTTGAAAGTATCCTTATGTTATATTCCGGCTTTGCTGTAATGGTTTCAGTTGAGATACTTAAAACAACTTGAAATTGTCTTTCAGCATAATGACGATGAATGTTATGAGTTTCGTCGTTTCCGACCATTGCCAAAGTTTTCAATCACGTATTTATGAACATAATTGCTACGTCTGAAAATATAATTTATATTGTTCGCATAATATGGGGAAAGTAAGAGCAATTAATATCCAACATCTTCAGAATATATTATAATAATTATACATATTATTTAATATGTATTATTGTAATTATTTTCGTATTCTTTACATATTACTATTTTAACTGTTTCGACATTATGTTTAAGTTCAGATTCGTGCACCTACTATGTTTTTGTCTCTGCACCGCCTGGTTGACTGGTAGAGAATGCCTTCGGCATTAAGTTCACCTTTACATAACTATATATAAAGTGCAAATAAATAAATAATTCCAATTTAACATGCGAAAATGTAAGTGATAATAAAAATTAAACAAGAGCGTACTTAACGATGTTTTAAAAATTTATTTTATTATATTGACTTCAATTTTGGTACACGAATAACAACTTTAAGTTATTGATTAACATAATTTATTTTAAATTTTCATATTTATTCACGCTAACGTTTCATTGTTCGGGAAGCCATTAATAAAAACAATTGATGCTCGAATATAGACACTGATTACAAATCAGCGCAGTCTCCGATAAAACTGAGTTATATAAGCCAACTCTACTATTATATAGATAGAAAATTAAATCATTTATGCACAATTTATCATACCAATACAATCCTCATTGACAATGTCCTACGCGAGCCATCAACAATAATTATTACGCATAGGAAATCGATGCGAACCTTGAAATTAATATACAATTATTATACGAAGACATAAGTGGTTTTTAATTTTTAAATCGATTATGCTGATCTCAATTATAATAATACACTAACCTCTGCCCTCTACTTCAAGTTTCAACTGCTTGAATTTTCCCGGAGTAAGTGCACGACTGTATGTTTACACACACACACACACACACACACACCTTTTTATCCCCGAAGGGGTAGGCACAGGTGCAACTAGTGCACCCACTTTTCGCCGTGCGTTTTCCGTCCCATGATGACAAATTCCAGAATCCGGGCTGATACTGAGTAGAAAAACCCAATATCACTTTGCCCAACCCGGGGATCGAACCCGAGAACCTCAGCATTGCAGTCGTACCGCAATACAACTACGCCATCGAGGCATTCATGTCAACTGTATGTTTATTGGAGATAATATTATGTTAATTCAGGATTTATATGTTTGTGCCAAATATCACCCATTCAACAATTTATGCTATTGCTACATACAAAGATGTTAACAACTTTACAAGCTTCATACATAATTTATTATGTGTATTATTTATTTATTTATTTATGAATGCACAATAAAGCATTATACTGTATTGTTGTGTATAAGTGTATAAATAAAATATTTTGATGTCTTCCATGGATGAATAAACTAAATCCTTCAGCCTTCTATACATGAGAAAATAATAAGGTAAATATAACACAAAATGTGTTAATGGCTTCAATATAAACTTCGATGGTAGATACTGTATTATTGTTAGTTATTAGCTGCGGTAATTAACAGTGTTGCCAGATTAGGCGATTTTTCGTCGTAACGGCTATCTCGGAAGGTTCGCGTTTTAATCCCTGTTTTATAAAGATTAAAGGTGATTTTTGCTTTTTAGGTACAAACTTTTTACTTACCTTTCACACCGATAAATGGAAAACTGGGGTTTCTTTTTGCTCCTCACCACGATATGGACGACTTTAGGCCACTTCGAAATATCGGCGACTTAGACCACCATCCATCTGGCAACCTTGGTAATTAAATACACACTGGAAGACAGTATTTGATACTAACTAACCTTAGTACAAATTGCGTAACGGACAAGGCGAAGGAAAGCAGCGCGGAAATACACTAGTAAGTGGTCACTTGCAGGTCTTCACACCTTGGTGTCGAAGCCGCGGAATCGGCTTAGTTCAAAGTCAACGTGATTGCAGCTATTTGCTCGTTTTTCTATAAATAACATATTCTGGGTGGCCTTGTTTGCGTAATAATATTATATACTTATGGAATTGTGAACGTGCGTTTGTAAATACGGTGAGATAGTGGTTGGTTTGCTCGTAGCTCTCCCTGTTGAGAACCTTTTCTAATAATAGCCTCACTGTCATTGACTCACTGTGCACTTTGAGATAAAATGTGACCTAGTAATTGGTCTCTATGTGCACCAAATTTTATAATAAATCAATTAGAACTTTCTATGTTTCTTCTAACAAACACCCAAATATCTAAAGAAAAACTATAATATTAGCAAGATAAAGCTATTCAAACAGAACTTAGCTTGTCTTAATAGTATGATTATCTTCTGCCTGCATTTAAGTTAAGTTAATTTCGGAAATAAAATCCATTCCTTGGATAAAAAGTAGCTAGGGATAATTAACAATGATTTGTGAAAGAATCTCAGTAGTTTTATATAAAGCCTTACATCCCGAACTAATAAACTCTCTCCCTTTCTAACATCAGTTATTAATAATACCAGCCCTGTATAATATACTGCCCATTGCTGAACACGGGCCTCCTGACTCCGCTACTACTGACAGGGTTTAGTCCTTAGTCCACCACACTGGTCTAGTGCGGGTTAGCGGACTTTACATATCCTCAAAATTCTTTTTAGAGAATTCTTAACTTAAGAATCTTAAGTATGTAGTCCTCCCGATGTTTTCCTTCACCGTTTAAGCGAACTATAATTGATCAACTATATTAGTATAGTATAATTACTACACCACGGTACACACTATAGCTCTCATATTCACTTTAACAGACATAATCATATTCAAATTACAACTTCATTATATTTACTGGTGGTAGGTCTCTCATATGTAAGAGTCCGTCTGGGTAGGAACCACCGCAATGTCTATTTCTACCGCCAAGCAGCAGTGTGCATGCACTGTTGTGTTTCAGTTTGAAGGACATTGTAGCCAGTGTAACTACTAGACATAATGAGACTTAAAATCTTATCTCTCAGGATGACGAGCGCAGTGGAGTGCCACACAGTACTTTGTAAATCAAGGTGCTGGATGGTGTTGCTACTAAACAGTAGCAACACCAGTAAGCGATACGACCACCCATAAACATGGGTGGTCGTATCGCTTACCATTAGGCGAACGGCATCCTCATCTCGTCATTCAATGCCATAAAAAAAAATAGTACAGTCAAATTGTGCAAGTTTATTTAAGTTACCGTTTAACCGTCTTATAATGCAACTAAAGGTAAACTAAGGCCCCTTTGTGAAGCGGTCAGCTTGGCTGAGTGGCGGATAGCTTTGCCGGTATAGTTTTGGTGCGTCGGTACACGATTCGGGTGTAGCCGTAGGTTGTTTAACTTTCACGGGAACAGCTAAAAAATACTCCATCACGCGTGTAGGAGGGTTTTTATTTTGGAACAAACAGGATATTGGAGCGGCAATAGCCTAGTTAGGAGTGGATCGGACTGCCGAGATGAATGTCCGCAGGTATTCTTTGTGAATTATCGCTTGCATTAACGGTGAAGGAAAACATGGTGAAGAAACCTGCATGGTGTGAAAATCTCCATAAGAATTTCGAAGGTATGTGAAGTCTGCCAACCCGCTCTAGACCAGCGTGGTTCACTAAGGCCTAAACCCTTACAGTAGTAGAGGAGGCCCTTCGCCAGCAGTGGGACAGTATATCATACAACTGGATATCGATCACATTGTGAAAAACCCGCATGATCAGATGCACTATGTTCTGGTGTTATAAGTCCAGTAAAGACAACTTAATTTTGATGACCATCGACAGACGCATCTAATAATTGATACTGTCGACGGTCGAATCTTCAAATGTCGTAATGTTTTGAATTTACCATAATAATCACAATACAGACGTTAACAATCTCTGAAATTATTTATTTTCTTTTGATACAATATTAGGAACATTTTACGTTTTCTAAAACTTTACTTTGTCTGTGAAACAAATAAACGAACTTTTCGAAAATTAATTTTCCTGGAAGCATAGATTTTAATAAAAAAAAATATATACCTTCAGCCATTAAATTACGGTTCGATTTATTATAAATATAGTTATTGAGTACTTCGGGAAATAAATAAGGAAATTTACAAATTGCCGCCCACTAATGGCTACGGCAATACATAATTAAATAAGAAGGACCTTTTCATTTATTAACTTTTTTACCCAAGCTATCTCCGGGTACATCGTTACGAGACGAAATTGCGCAATTCGGCTATCTGGAGATTATTAAGTTTTTGCTTTCTTAATGTCTGGCGTGGACGGTCGCAGTTTCAGTCCTGCCTACATTTAATGGGCTCGGCAAAGTCCCAGTAACCGTAAACTTTTATAAATTAAATCTGCCCTGATCCTCAAACTTCTCTCAGCTCAGAATTCTTGTCTACATAATAAATAAATCTCGACCTTTTACCGTAACCTTTGAATTTTAAAGAGCAATTTAATTAGATGCTTCATGACATTGAAATCTCCGATGGAAGTTTGTATATTATATATAACTTACGTATGGATTATTAGAGCTTTACATTTATATACTTTCGCCTAATTGAAGACTTTATGCATTAGCTCGGATTTAAGGCATGTATCAGTGGGTTTTAATTAGGATTCCTGGAGGGAAATCAACCCGTTTGAGTTATAATGAGGAGAATGAAAAATATAGAAACTGTAGTTTTAAATCGAATCTCATAGAGTAGTGTGTCGGGATCTTAACTTATAGCGTTCAAAAGTCTCTGCCTACGCCTATGGAATAAAAGCATGAAAATGTGTAACAAAACATAATCAAAAACGCTAAAAACATTCTAGAGATGTGATTAAAACATAAAATCGCATACCTAACCTGCACATACAACAAAAATAACTTGCATAAATATTCTATAAGTCTCCCATAGAGAGGGATCTAACAAAGCGACATATTTTCACGGACTGTAACGATCAAACGAATTATTAAAGGGGCAGCTCGGCAGGGACTTAGAGTCACGACTAGCAAGCCATTGTTCTACGTTAGGTAGACAGAAGCAAGTCCTTAGTACTGTACGAAAGTCGCCGCACGCCTCACTTCACAGATCTGCGTTAGACTGAACATTTAATCAAGTCTGGAGGCGCCACCAAAACTCGTTTCACGGTTGGATTTAACATGAATAGTCACTATCTTTGCATCTTGTTTTGTCTTGCAAAGGTTCCTTAGTCTACCGTAATTAATATACGAAATTTTAATTTCTCATGACAAAATATAAAGAGATATTTAAGTTCAGATACATTTGAATATTATGTTTACTGACTGTATTTGATATAATAACCTCATATAATTAAATAGCCACAATGGTTATTAGTTTCTATGATGTTATTATAATAACAGTCTTATGTACTTGGAGATAAGACAGAATGAGACATTAGAGTAATGACACGAGCGTCATTATTCTACACGGATGCACCGTAACAAAGGGCCGGAGCGAGCGATTACCGTGGAGCCTTCATAACATATTTAAAGCGTTCCAACTCCATGCTCTGTGACTGTCGTTTAATTAACACTAAAGAGAATGCTTCACTGCTTACAGCAACTGACGTTACTGAATTCCTTTAATGCATCGTGAAATAATGTAGATCACATAACTAATAAGCAGAAACATAAATTAATATTATTTGATGACACACAATCACACTTTTTATCCCCGAAAGGGTAGGTAGAGGCGCAACTAGTTCACCCACTTTTCGCCGTGCGTATTCCGTCCCATAATGTTATAGGGAGGGAATGCAATGCAATGCAATCAGCCCTGTATTATATACTGCCCACTGTTGAGCACGGGCCTCCTCTACTACTGAGAGGGTTTTAGGCCTTAGTCCACCACGCTGGCCTAATGCGGGTTGGCGGACTTCACATACCTTCGAAATTCAGAGAATTTCTCAGGTATGCAGGTTTCCTCACGATGTTTTCCTTCACCGTTAAAGCGAATGATAATTGATAAACAATACACACGTAACTACGAAAAGTCAGAGGTGTGTACCTTGGGTTTGAACCTCCGGACATTGTCTCGGCAGACCGTTCCATTCCCAACTAGGCTATCGTCCTAGGGAGGGAATATCGGGCCGAAATTCCAGACTCCGGGCTGATACTGAATAGAAAAACCCAATATCACTTTTCCCAACCCGGGGATCGAACCCGAAACCTCAGCATTGCAATCGTACCGTAATACAACTACGCCACGGAGGCAACAATTTGATGACTATTGTAATTAAACTTTCTTCTGCGTTTATGTATGGAGTAAATAGAAATGGGTAAGCATATTGATGACAAATAATTGGACGTATAGATCTATAGTCTATAGAGGTCATAAAAATAATTATTAACTTGAGGTGTTATGTACATTCGAGGAATAAATTATAGTTTACTTGCTAGGAATTGTTCTAGCATGCACGGCGGGTAAAGAGAAGGTGGCACAGGAAGATAAAAAGAAGATATAGAATATACATCAAAATAATTTATTACAAACCTTACGCGACCATTGCAATTTTTAAACCTCTATTATATACAGCCCACTACTGAGCACAGGCCTCCTCTACTGAAAGGTTATAGGCCTAATTCTACCACCAAACCTACTCACTTATGTTCATATTATTATTAGATATGTAAGAGTTTTAAATTGTCATATATAAAAATCAGACCGCACGCTTCCGACCCTAAGAGGTAACCATGAAATTAATTTCATTTAAAACTGCTAAAAGCTTCTGGTCACTTAATATCTTCTAAGAGAGTGTGCTTTGCGAATCAGAAAATGTATGAGCAAAATGCAAAATGCATAAAAAATAAATAATTTTATATTTGGTGTATATAAAAAACAAAATAGTTCTATTTTTTTATATCAGCACTAATAACACAGGTTGGGCTGAAAATCTTTAGGGGCAGCCTATGATCAGCAGTGGACTTCCAAAAGCTGAAAATTAAGAAGTCAATAAGTCTGGGTGGGTACCACCGCAATGTGTATTTCTACCGCCAAGCAGCAGTGTGGATGCACTGTTGCGTTTCGGTTTGAATGACATTGTAGCCAGTGTAACTACTGGACATACTGAGACTTAACATCTTATGTCTCAGGATGAAGAGCGTAGTGGAATGCCACACAGTACTTTGTAACTCAAGGTGCTGGGTGGTGTTGCTACTGTTTATGGGTGATCGTATTGCTTACCATCAGGCGAACGGCATGCTCGTCTCGTCATTCGATGTAATAAAAAAAAAACTGTCTAAAACTTCCTCGTGACTAGGTGGTCGGTGGGCTGGATTAAAATTTATTAAAGATAAGAAAAAAAGCATAGATTTAATTTTTTAGATTTATATAGAGTTTCTGGGAATTGCGTATCTAACTCATTGAAAAATAATTATTATTGTGTCCTAACAAGTTCATAAAATATATCATACAGAAGAAATGTTTAATGAATGTTGCTAATTAGTTATGTTTTTATTGTTTCAGGTATTTATAAATATTATATCTATTATTTTGACATCTTCGCAGCAGTTCTACGTTTGGTATGTTATTGTATAACCACTTTTCGTAGGGACCTGTAAATATGCATTAATATTTAGGGCTGAGTTTTTAATTGTCTGATAAAAATTATGCATCAAATGTATTACAATCAGTTACTTGACAATTTTGTTGTTATTTATACTTCTATACTAATATTATAAAGAGCAAAGAATTTTATTTTTTGTATGTTTGTAACGAATAAACTCAAAAACTAGTGGGCTGATTTAAAAAAATCGTTCACCAATATAAAGATACATTATCAGCGAGTAGTATAGGCTATACTTTTTATCCCAGGAAAATGTAAAGCGGGACTTTTATCCCGGAATAACTCATTCACGCGAGCGAAGCCGCGAGAAAAAGTCTATAACTAATATTTTTAATTTGTACACTTTGTATTAATTTTATTTAATAAACTGAAAAAATAGCTCCAATAAATGAGATAAAGCGTTTTTTTAATGAAATAAATTAAAATGAACGTCATCATAAATCTAAAACCATGATAAAAAGTATTTTCTTTACATAACGCTGACAATTTGCGGTCTTTTCCTTTTCGTTGCAAAGGAAATGGCCATTAAGATTCTCTTGTTAACGATTGTCAAAAACTGTCAACTACAGGCGGCAATGACGTCACAAGCCTTAGAAAGTGTTTCTATGGAGTGCCCAAAACGTATTTTATACTTCTTTTCATTGCTTCATTGACTGTACAGCATCTTTAGTTATTTGAGTCTTACTAATAATTATGGTACTTATCTGTCATAACTCCTATATCTTTTCGGAAAAAGACGAAAGAAAGGACACGAATCTTGGATTATTGTAATTTTATGTTATACTATGTGGTGCTCGCGGCTTCGCCCGCGTTTCCAGCTACAAAAGTCCCTAAATCACAGTACGACGCCAGCGCCATCTACTTAAAGAATCAGATTAAATTATCGATTATCTCCCATGGTAGCAAATTATCGGGATAAAAAGCATATGTGTTAATCCAAGGCATAATCTACCCGTGTGCCAAATTGCATCCAAATCTGTTCAGTAGTTTCTGCGTTTGCTTCTTACAAACATCCAAACATCTTCACAAACTTTCGCATCCTACTTATATATAATATTACAAACGCGAAAGTTTGTAAGTATGGATGTATGGATGTTTGTTACTCTTTCACGCAAAAACTACTGAACGGATTTCGATGAAATTTGGCACACGGGTAGATTATGTCATGGATTAACACATAAGCTACTTTTTATCCCGGGAAAATATAAAGCGGGACTTTTATCCCGGCAAAACTCATTCACGCGGGCGGAGCCGCGGGCAAAAACTTGTTTATAATATTAGTAAGATAAGATAATAAAGTAAGATTCAAACGCTTATTGCAAGTATTTTCTTAGAAAAGAAAAGGATTTAAAATTGCGAAGAAAGTAACAAGTATTTATCGTATGAATTCTAAATCGCACAAGTGATCAGACGCCATCTTTATGGTGGGCTATCGTGGACGTGGTAAAACAGGCACAAAACAAGGTATTCACTCGATATATCATTTATTGCAGCTTTTTATAGATAAACAGTTATATTAGAACAGCGGGTTTGGGGCTAAAAACCATGTAAATGCGCCATAAAATAATAACAAGGGCACTCCAAGCTAAAACTCTCCATTGGCCAGAATTTTTCACGCCACACCTATTTTTCAAAAGCATCCTAAATTCAGAATTGACTATAAAAATCAAACATCAAAGTACAGAGGTTGCAACTCAACATATAAGAACTCCATGATCACAATACTCCATGATCCTTCTGTTTATCTCATCCTCGACACATGAGAGGCAACACCCAATATCCTATCATAGCTTTCTACCAGGCGTAGGTACTACATGGCGTCTTGACCCCACTATAGGCTTAGCCCGTGCCCTCTAATAAAATAATAAACAACATAACGTGCTACGAAGTTAACCGTGAACTGGATGCAGCCTCCAATCAGACGCAGTTTCTCTGACGCCTCACGAACTCAGTCATCAACCCCGGTCTTCGGGCACTTGTCCGAATATACGATGATAGTTCTTATATATACATATATATTATATTTGTATATTTGTAAGAACTATCATCGCCGTCATCATCATCAGCCACATAACGTCCACTGCTGAACATAGGCCTCCCCTAAAGATTTCCAGAAGGACCTGTCAAAAGCGGCCTGCATCCAGCGTGTTCCTGCAATCATTATCAAGTCGTCTGTCCGTATAAGAACTATAAGGTTCTTCAATTACTGCGAGGATCCAACTCACAGCTTACATTATTATTTAACAGCCGTACCTATAGCCGCTAGGTATAGAAAGTCATAACTGTGGTCGCCACATTATAGAATTTGGTTAGTCTGTTGCCGTAGAATGACGTCATCTTCTAGTAAACTATAAAGAGATGTATGAGCTATGAACTACAAACTTCGCGGCATCAGACATCTCGCTAACTAAATAGATATTTAGTTCATAGTTGTGGTCGTTGGGCGACGTGGGAAACTATTCCGTGCCATTTGCAGACGTTATTACACGTTGATTAGTTCTTACAATACAAAGGTATTTAATATTTTAACTGATTTTTTGCAAGAATATTTAACAAAAAGAAATACTTTCAGTTTAACATAGAACCTCCTTTTTAAGTCGGTTAAACATAATTTGAGGCTTAGAGCCTGTTTCACTGGTTTCAAGTGATTTTATTTGACAGTTATCGTATTAAAAAACTAGATTTTAGATTTTGAGCATAGATTAGAGTGTGACTTTTGTATTTAGTCGGTTTATACATTTATGTGATGATTAGCGTTTAAAAGCAAGCGGATAAATCGGCCCTTAGTGTTTTCTTTGTATGACTCCCAAATTATTTGACGCAAGGAAATGTCTAAACATAGTTATAAAATTGGCTGTTTAATATTAAAATTAAAATTGTTCATCCACGTGTTTTTAATCTCAATGTTACGAAGTTTATTGTATACTCGGGCTCTTGTGGCTCGTGTATGGGCTGAGTGTAAAATCAGCACAGGCGAGTGGTGCTGGAGAGCAGGGCCACTCTCAGAGGCTTTCGCCAATAGCGCTACACTATAGCGATGCTGATTGAATCGAAGCGATTGAGTGCACTGGGTTAGGCACGAATAATAGGAAATGAGGCTTTTTTGTATGAGTATATATTATTAAAAAGGGATGTCATATTTCCTAATAATATTGTTTTAATTAACTCTGAAGATATATCTTGGTATTGCAGATGTTCATGGGCGGCGGTGATCACTTACCATCAGGTGAACCGTATGCTCGTTTGCCCCTTATATCATGAAAAAAAATATGTCGTTAGCCGGTCTATGTGAAAACTCTAGCCAGGATATTAAAATCGTGAGTTATCCCATATCTGAAATACACGTTACTTTGGTGGAGTTGCAATGGCACCCTATAAAGCGATAATCGCGCATAATATGGAACCGAAAAGAGGTTAGCGAAAATCTACCGCATTAATTTCATTTCCGCCTGCTCCTTTCAATACACAATCCTGAACTGTAATTAATATTATAATATACGAGTCTAAAATTCATAAATAATTTATCAAAATTTTTATAGGCGTACTTACAAAAAATATGACTATAAGATTCACTATATTATAGATATTTCTATACAAAATCAAAAAAAACATCGATCTTGTTTACTATACAAAATGCTGCGAAATGCTCTTCGTTATCCCAACAACTAAGTATTCTATTTTCTGTACGTCCAACTGCTTCCAATGGCTGCGCGATAACCCAAAGCGACAATTACTTTAAACCCTTCATATCAACCGCTTCTCATGCTATAAAGATGGTTTATATAACTACACCGAGGGTTTGGCTGCGGTCCAAGATATATGTTTTCAGCTTTACTACATGTACGAACTCAATAAGGTTTTATAGTTTTAATAAATATATAAACTAGAAGTGGAGTTTGATGAGTTAAAACACTTATATAAAGTGCCTGGCTGGTGCTGTCTTAAAAACAAACTGTTGTTCAATTTGAAACGATCTTTTTAAAGAACAGCTGTTGCCAATTGTGGGTTTATAATCTTATACCCACCAGTTATTAAAAGTAAGAACATTAATGATCATCAAAGTGGATCTTGTATATTCGTATTTTTGTATATAAAATTAACGTATTTTTTTCCTTAAAATAAGTCAAAATCTACCTACTTAAATATATTTTGTATAATGGATTTACATTTAAAGTCCGTTTATAGAATATACGAAAAAGCAAACCTCCAAAAAGGGAAAAACCTTTTAGCTTTACCAAGATGTAATTCAAACGTCTTTTACGTTTATAAAACGATGTGAAATAATGAGTCGTGCAAGGGTCCTCAATGCTATCGCGGGTCAAATAATTTCATTCGGAAAGAAAATTAGGGCGCGGCTAATGGTTGAACGGTGTTTGGAATAGAGCCAACTGTTACGCTGGGTTCAGAGACAAATCTTCTGGAAAGCCGCCTCCTAATCCGAATGGAAAGTCAGGCGAACATTAAATTTGTTATTACACTGTATTCACGAGAAATTTGTGTTTTTGAAAACAGGAAAACAATGTAATTTATCTAAATTGTAACTTTACTATCACATTGCTAGGAACGAGCCTCGTCTACTACTGAGAGGGTTTAAGCCTTAGTCCACCACGCTGGCCTAGTGCGGGTTGGCAGACCTTACATACCTTCGAAATTCTTGTGAAGAATTCTTAGGTATTTAGGTTTCCTCGTGTTTTAAATGCTTCTTTAGTAAGATTTTAAAATTCTTAAACTAAATCGCGATCGATATAAGCAAGATATAGCCTATAACGCACTGCTTTAATGTATATCCGAGCTAAGTCCCACCCTTTTCTAGGAAAAAAATGAAATCAAATCAATAAAAATCATCGGATGCTAGTTAACGCCCACCTCCTTTGTAAAAAATGGAACAGTTATCAATCGCTAGACAAGTGCCACCACAAATACAACGAGTCAACTCGCAATTTGAAGTTGACCGAGATAAAGTAATGTGAAATTATAATTTCAAATGCGGTGCCGATGCATCCTAACTTGCCGTCTTGTCATGCAAATTGTACGATCGTCCCGTTTCTTGCTCGCAAATCGATTTCGTCCCTACGATTTGCATAGTTTACTTTGATTTTGCGATTGTTGTTTGTATACTTTGGTTTACATAGGTCCATTTAGGTAATAGGACGTTAGCAGTCAATAATGGTTTCAACTTTCAGGGATTTTATAGAAGAGAAAGGTTTTAATGCGGCCACGTACCTAAAATCTTTATTAAAAACGTATTCTAGGTATCGAAAAAATTTCGTAAATAAAAAGTTCTAATCTATCAAACTAATTAATAGATTTGTTTGTATGTAGGTTTATTCGTTTTACCTAACAGCTTCCACGAAACATTTTAAAACAACAATAACATCTAGAACAACTTTTATCCTTAAGCATACGTGAACAAACAAACGTTTCTAGCCAACAATACGTAAGTACTTAAAGCTGTACGCGATTGTGGGTTTTCTCAAAAGAGAACTTATCTACTTAGCCGCTTGTCTCACAAAGGTCAGTGTTTTGTACAAACTCGAGCGGAACGTTGTAATAATGGTCAGTTGTTAAGTTTAGACACGGATTATAATCATTGTCTTTGAAGATTTACGGACGTGGGACAAGTTTGGAATTTAAGTCGGTATTCCGAAGCAATTTCAGTTTTATTGGATGATAAATTCGTTATTATAAATGCCTCGGTGGCGTAGTTGTATAACGTACACGGTAAATCTACCGCTCTGAGCTCACGTGTTCACATCCCGGGTCGGGCATAGTGATATTGGGTTTTGCTGCTCAATCAGCCCGGAGTCTAGAATTTGTGCCCGATGTAACGATCTCGCCAATTCGGGTACAAATTCATATCATGGGACGGAATACACTTAGCGAAAACTGTGTGCACTACCTGCACCTCTGCCTATACCTTCGGGAACAAAATTCGTAAGTGTGTGCGTGATTATGTTACCCACATAAATTCCCACTTCGTGTTTATTGTTTATTCGCAGTGTCACACCAAACATAATTTCATATTTACGTTAATTACTCCTAAAACCCACGGTTTACCTCAAATTAAAGTATACAGTCGATTTTTATGAGACTCCCTCGGTGGCGTAGTTGTATTACGGTACGACTGCAATGCTGAGGTCTCAGGTTCGATCCCCGAGTTGGGCAAAGTGATATTGAGTTATTCTATTCAGTATCAACCCGGAATCGGGAATTTGTGTTCGGAATAGTGGGTGCACTAGTTACGCCCAAGGGTGGATCCAGCTTTCAAGTCGGGGGGGGTCATATAGTTGAGCTTTAGTCAGGACAGACTACAAATCCATTATTAAAAATTATCAGTAGTCACTTAGACCCAGCCCAGGGAGGGATCCTGACCCCAATAAGCCCCCCCCCCCCCTCTCTCTATCCGCCCTTGGTTACGCCTCTGCCTACAAAAATATATGCCTATAAAAGACGTGAGTATGTGTGTGTGTTTAATGAGCATATGAACACCTACTCTGCTAATATATTAACTTATGTCTAGTTAAGTCTATCCACCTACTTAGACACTAACGCCAGGTTGTTTTATCCGTGGTCAGGTACATTTAAGGTTCTTATCACATTGGTGAATTGCAAGCGAATTCATTGCGAGACAAAGGCGCTGGGCATCCAGTGTAATAAGACCGACAACTTTACTTGACCACGGATAAAAAACACGGGCTAATCTTACAACAAATTGCAATAAACATTATCATAAGCAAATTAATAAATTAAATATATTAAATCCATGCACAAAGCGCCGGCTCACGATCGGATAATACTAAATATTCTGAAGTTAGTTCGATTTATCAAGTTCATAAACTGCGCTATGAATAAAACTTCGCCTTTTAACGCAATAACGACGGATATAAGCATGAGCTCGGCGACGTTCATTATATTTTTACAGCCTACTCTACTTTTATTGTATGAGAACCAATTTTGAATTCTAGTTTAATAGACATTGGATCAAAACTTATCTCACATTATAAATTATTTTGATATTAATTTTAGAGCCACACTGTTGACACATTTATTCAATTCTTAGATGGACCTGATCGACTGAGGACTGGATTAGCAACGCTGACTTAAAAAAGATAATAAATTGATAATTTACAGTGGCGCTTCGTAAAGCGCGGCTGATTTTTGTTTTTTTTTTTTATAGCATAGAATGACGAGACGAGCATGCCGTTCGCCTGATGGTAAGCCATACGACCACCCATAAACAGTAGCAACACCATCCAGCAACTTGTCTTACAAAGTACTGTGTGGCATTCCACTGCGCTCGTCATCCTGAGACATAAGATGTTAAGTCTCATTATGTCCAGTAGTTATACTGGCTACAATGTCCTTCAAACCGAAACACAACAGTGCATGCACTGTTGCTTGGCGGTAGAAATAGACATTGCGGTGGTACCCACCCAGGCGGCCTCTTACATAATGAGAGACCTACCACCAGTAAATTTCAAACACCTCTTCCTATCTTTAAACGAACATTTAAGTTACTCGCACTTGCTTGTCGCCTTCACTACATACTAGATTACTTAGGGCCGATTTCACTGCTTGCTGATAATCGCTATTCGTCACATAAATTCAAAGCCAACCAAGCACAAAAGTCACAGTCGTATTATTAATAATCCCATAATATCCCATATCGTGCGTATGATAATATTGTCTTAGGCCAGCTGTGGGTATAAACAAGTCGTGTATTAAGATCTATTTGGTAAGATTTCATTAGCAGAGTACACACCAAGTTTCAGCTCACCTGTGTGACCCGCCATACTAATTAATTTATTAGTACACCAGTAATTACCACCCTGCTGAACCTTAAGGGTGTTTACGTTGCCATTTTGGGACTTATTGATGTGATAATTAATTTTGTTGCTGCTATGGTTAAAGGAATATTCGTATACAATTTTATATGGTTTGGTAATTACAATATTTTGAACTGTACTTGTTGCTCGGACTTTATTGAACGTATGAGCCGAATTTAGTATGTAAAAATGCCACTTTTATTAAAAGAAAGATCACTCTTATGGTAGTCATAACTATGCCGTCCAAAAATAGTAGCGAAGTTGCCGATAACACTGAATTTGGAAGAGCCTGCTTTACACTCAGTGTCCAGTTTTACAATACTGTTTATGGTGTGTTATCCGCCCCGTGACCATTAAGGCTGCAAAGTCTTCGAAATGTTGGAAGTAAGAAACAAATTTATCGCGAAAAAATAAAATAATAAAAATAAAATACTTGGTTCACCTATAAAGACCTGAGCGTCTAGAACTCACACTCGCTGACTTATAATGAGATAAACTCAGTCCGAGAAAGATCTTTCCTAATGTCATTTCTTCAAGAAAAGGGTAATCATGTCGTATCATTCACCATAAGTGCGTGAATAGCTAAACGAGGCAAAGTTGACATGATAATAAATATACATCCCTTCATTTTGAATATAATCATGCGCGGAATAAGCACAATAAGCATGAGTCATGACTCGTTGAGCACAACTGCCGTTGAATATTATATGACGAGCGAAGGCAAAAACGCGGCTCCCTTTCCTACTGCATATTGGAATTAAAAATGTACAGCTCACTCGGTGAGTTTGCTGTCCTTATTACTGCTCAGTGCTTAGAGTCCGTTGAAAGTTAAATCATTAGTTTCCCTCGTGTCCTTGTTTTGCACAAATACATTGAGTTTCAAGACAAATATCTCGGAGTATGACTTTTCGCGTTAGGGTTTGGATTTCTAAAATGTGTTTTTGTGTCATAGAGAGAGAGAGATATAGGAGTTTATCTGGAACTTTGATTAAATGGTCAAAAGATACTTTATCTATACTTCTATACTATTATATAAAGCTGAAGAGTTTGTTTGTTTGTTTGAACGCGCTAATCTCAGGAACTACTGGACCGATTTTGAAAATTCTTTCACTAATAGGAAGCTACATTACTCCCGAGTGCTATAGGCTACTTTTTATCCCGGAAAAATATTTCAACGCGGGCGGAGCCGCGCGCAATGCTAGTCCTGTAATAAAAGTGACAGCTAAGTAAAATATAATAGTCGAAACGCCGGACTACTATATTAAATGAAATACGAAAAGACCAACTATTTATCTGTCTCGCTGTCACAATATTCTTACTCGATAAATGGTTACTTTTCAATTCGTCTGTCTTAAGCGTTTTATATTGTGAGACGGCTTTGGATGAAGCTGTCGAGTTAGGGCTACACAAATAACCGCGGTTAAACCTTTTTGACAGTTGTGGGACATTTTTCATCTCAAGACACTCAATTGAGTAGATTTTCGTATTTTTTGACATAATCCTTTGTTTAAGGGCCGATTTCACCGTTTGCTGAAATGCTACTCGTCACATAAATGTATAAACCGACCAAATACAAAAGTCAGACTTTAATCTTCTCTCAAAACAACATGATTAATATGTACTATCTACATTAGATGTTTTTTTTTTCATTTTATGGCATTGAATAACGAGATGAGCTTGCCGTTCGCCTGATGGTAAGCGATACGACCACTCATAAACAGTAGCAACACCATCCAGCATTTTGACTTACAAAGTACTGTGTGGCATTCCACTGCACTCGTCATCCTGAGACATAAGATGTTAAGTCCCATTATGTCCTGTAAATTTTAAATTTAATAGGATAACTGTCAAATAACATTTATTTAAAACCTTTGAATTACAATATCTCACTGTAATATTAATTACTTATCACTATCTACCAGAATGACACAGAAAACGCTAAGTCATTGAAGACCTACATCATGTCAAACGATTCACGATTTTCCGATAGAACGTTGCAATAAACGAGATAAATCATACAGCAGACTCCAAAACCGTCGAGTGAAATCTGAACGGGTGAAAAGCAAATGCAAACAGCCGACGTAATACAAACATACTAGCTTCATATTGTGAAAACTCTTTGGCAAACATAATACCCATAGAATTTATTACTTTTTTCGATACGTGAATAGCCCTGTATTGAATAAGAAGGTTCGCCTTGATCTTCTATTGTATTTATTTTATTTATTTTATTTTATTAGGAAAACAAACAAGTGTACAGATATATAACAAATAAAATTACTTTAAGATTAGGTTAGTGTACACTCCACTACGTTTTCACGGATTACTTATAGTACATAACATAAATTCATAAAGGTACAGTAAAAATTAATAAAACAGTATAAGCACATGCGCCTTACGTGTTTTGGTGCGTCATTAAAGCATCTGTAATTTGTTTTTTAAATACATAATTTCTTACAGCGAATATATCTATGTTAGTAAAATATTCATTATAGATTTTAGCAAGTCTATGAAGGGGCGCACGTTCACCCGCATTTGTACGACACGTAGTTGTAGCAAAGAGCGGGTATACGCGCGCTTCTCGTCTTATTATAGTCCTAGGTACAACATAGAATATATTATTAACTAATTCTGGACAATCAAATTTATTATGTATTAATCCATGGAGCATCATTGCCTGGAGCAACAAGCGTCTTGATTTCAGAGTTAATAATCTGTGCTTTGCGAGTGAATCTTCATATGGTATAATATTATGTCTCTTATTATAGCATTTATATTGCAGGGTTCTAACGAATTTCCGTTGAATTTTCTCAATTTTCAGATCGTATTTAGCATAATATGGATCCCATATCATACATGCGTATTCCACCTGTGGGCGTACCAGAGAGTTGAAAAGATAACGATAGGTGTTTTCGTGTTTAAAGTCTGATGATGCTCTCATAACAAGGTTATACATTTGGAACGCTTTGGCCACTATTTTATCTACGTGTAAATTTAAATGTAATTTGCCGTCTAGAAGGACGCCGAGGTCGCAAATTTGAGTATCCCTAATTAATATTTCATTACATAACGAGTAATCGAAATTCATATTTTTTTTATTCTTTGTGAAACTAACATATTTACATTTACTAATACTTAATTTAAGATTATTTTTATCACAATAGTCAGATAGTCTATCTAAATCATTTTGCAAGAGTCGGCTGTCGTCTAGAGATTTAATGGTTCTAAACACCTTGAGGTCATCTGCGTATAATAAAAATCTGCTGTTATGAAAGCAGTTATTAATATCATTTATGTAAATGATAAATAATAACGGACCTAATATCGATCCCTGTGGGACACCAGACGTAGCCAGGAACGAATCGGAATGGAATCCATTACACACCACAGTTTGAATTCGGTTGCTAATATAGGATTGAAACCAACGTAATAAGTCCCCTTTGATACCATTATATGAGATCTTGCTTAAAAGAATTTTATGATCGACTCGGTCGAAGGCCTTTTTAAAGTCAGTGTAAATAACATCTGTTTGGGATCTAGTATCCATATTTTTAAATAAATAGTTTGTAAAAATAATTAAATTAGTCGTAGTAGATTTTTGTTTGACAAAACCGTGTTGTTCGGGTATAATATTATGTCTGAAGAATGGATAAATTGCCTGATGGATAAGTTTTTCAAATAATTTAGCCAGACTACATAGAAGAGAGATAGGACGGTAGTTTTCTACATTTTGTCTGGAACCTCCTTTATGGATGGGAATAATATTTGATTTTTTCCAAATAGTAGGAAATGTACCAGCACGGATACATTTGTTAAATATAATAAATAACGGGTTACATATTGTTGCTGCAGACCATTTAAGGAAACAGGGAGGAATTCCATCAGGCCCCGGGCCCTTCGTTACATCCAGCAATTGTTTTGTGTTGTATGCAAGATATCAAATCTCTATTATGTCTGTACATGATAAAGGGGAGTATTGTGTTATATCAGAATACGCCTTAATGTCTATACAATAAAGTAGTTATTTGATACGTGGTAGTTTGAAGTCCTAAGTAGCTCTAGCTTTATAACCGTTTACCAGGATACCTACACGCATTTTTTTAACGATACCGTATTTTTTCACATTTCACAATATCACATTGCATAATGAATTCATTTGCTGATAAGTGAGGCAAGGTAGCCCAAAAGGCTGTGGAAACCACAGCTAGTCATTTCTCAAGACGTCAATGGGCCCGGCCAACCCCTCAAAGTTTTAGTGGCGCCTGACCCTTCGTAAACAAAATAAGCAATGCCCAAACTAACAAGGACATATCTAATTAAAACTTGAGCCCAGTTAAGCAAATGGAATTAAGTCACCAAGTTTTTGATCCTTAAATTCGATATACGAATATTGAGTTCGCAAAATACATAAATAAATTATCGTTGACGAGAAGTTTTTTAAACTCATTTTGGGTTCGATGTCCCATTATAAAACGAAACTATAGGATCTTTATTGGCCCTATGTCTGTTGTTATCTTTAAAACCCTTTAATTGATGAGGGTTCCGTTATCTTTGTCATTCAGATCAAATACTACGATACTACGCTATTCCTGTGAAAATGTGTTTTCTAGTATAGATTCCATAATTAAATGGTACAGATGGGGAATTACTTTTTGCATCCCCATATAACACCATACAAATTTAAGTAAAGCATCTGAAATACCCAAGTAAAACAAAAAAAATATCATAAAGCATAAAGTTTGATACGACAGACAAGCGAGCGCTGCGGGCATCACACACAGCTACTTGAGTTTGTTCCCAACGCCCACATTGGTTTTTGCTTTCACAAAACTTTTCCCAGTACAACACGAAATGGAAATTTCAAATGTGCCGGATTTAAGAGTGCCAACAGACGTTGGTCCCGACGCGACACAGTTAAATGAACTAGTTGTGAATGCGGCAATCCACTGGATGGTAGATGCTGCGGATTGTTTTACATACGTATTCAAACAATTGTTCATCTTATGAGAGGAAGAGTGCAACGGACGGAGATTCAAATAACTTGATTTAATAATTAAATTTTCAACGCGACGAATGTGATAGTTTTCTCAGAGGATAATAAAAACTGTAATAACAAGTAACTAATTGTCCACCAGGTATGTGAAGTCTGCCAACCCGCACTAGGCCAGCGTGGTGGACTAAGGCCTAAAAACCGTCTCAGTTGTAGAGGAGGCCCGTGCTCAGCAATGGGCAGTATAAAATACAGGGCTGGTATAGTATGGTATGGTAATTGTCCACCAAGAAATTTCACAGAAATAATAAACAACTATTCTCTTAGTTCAGTAAAATCGTTGAAATAAACATAACTGAAATAAATCTATTCAGGTTTTTTTCGCGATAAATGTATACTCACGATGTTACGAAGAATTTGCTGCCTTCATGGCCACGGGGTGGACCATTATTTCAATGTCGAACATTTGCGTAAATATAAGAAATTATATCGACGAACACGAAAATAAATAATTCCGCTCGTTAATCTTTAGTAGCCCGTTTACTCGCGACTAGTCCGCGACGGCCGGCGGTATAGCAGACTGCACACACCAGCTCAATTTATGAGCGGTTTTCTCCGCTCCTACTCGTTCTGTTCTTGGCAACGATGTATTACTAGCGCAACGAACAACGCCTTCACAACAGAGAAAACGACAACTTTTATTGTAGGCCGACCTACTTGCGTAAAACACTTGTAAAACTAAACAAAGTAAGTAATTCTGAATTGCGCAAACGTGTTCGCATTGGAATCACACGATATTGCAATATGCCCAAAATGGCGTGCTTTCGGTGTGTTGGGTTGAAACCGATTGATGGCTTCAAATCAAACACTGTGTTGGGTTCAGAAAACTAATATTTACGAACAAACATTGATCCAACGGCGTAGTTTAACATGTTTTATGTTTTTAACCGACTTTAAAAAAGGAGGTTCTGTATTCGACCCGTATGTATATATATATATATGTATGAGTTTTTCAAAAACTACTGATCCGATTTGGATGGGGATTTCGTTATTGAAATGTATATTTTTCAAGGAGAGTTTTAGTATATAATTTATTGGGATCTGATGAAGATCTTCGGAGATAGACAATGGAACAATAACTAACAGCAGATGACCCGAGAATGCTGCAATTGTTTATCATTGTGTATACGTATATTTGGAGTCGATGCCTAATTTAAATTGCCAGGTAAGCTAAGCAATAACAAGAACAAATATACGAAAACAATTTTCAATTTAAATTATATTTACAACTTAGTAATATTCATATCACGTCGATAAACTTGATTGATAGTATTATGTAATATAGTATCCATCGCCCTGTGTATATAGTTCGAGACAAAACTATCCCTTTTTGGCGCGTTGCCAAAGTGCGGGCTGGCGTATTGTCATCAATAAAAGTGATTATCCGAGCTCGGCTCCGCCACATTTACCTAAAAACCCACATCTGGTTTCTGGCTTGTCGGGGGAGTTTAGATAAAAACATACATTCGTTCCCAGCACATTAGGAACCCTCAAACACACGAATGATGATATTACTTCTTATAGAGCAATAAGTATTACGAATCTTACTTCTGGCTGTAATGTAATCGTACTTTTTACTAATATCATTAATGCGAAAGTTTGTGAAAATGTTTGTATGTTTGGATGTATGTTATGTATTAATACATAGGCTATTTTTTATTACGGTAATTTGCTCTCATAGGAAATAATGGATATTTTTAATCACATTTTTTAAGTAGATGGCGCTGGCGTCGTACTGTGTTTTTGGAATTTTTGTAACGGGGAAGGCTTTCCACGCGGGCAAAGCCGCGAGCAACACCTAGTAAATTATATAAGCTACTAAAGTAAGAAACGAACGAATTACTCACAAGTATTTTATGTTGTATAAAAAAAAACAAAATCCAAACGTAAAAATAAAAGCAGTAGAAATGAACGTGTTCAACGTCCCCAAAATATCCAGCAGTGAATTAAAAAAAAACTTAGTTTGCGAGAAAGACATTTATTTCCTTGACTTCAAAACCTTAAGTACATTGGTAGGAGAATCTTGATATCGCGATGTAACTTTTACATAACACCATCTATTGACACATTTATGAAAATTACAATTTGACAATTTAAATAAATACAGGTTTAGACACACGGAATAAAGCTAAGATTAGACATTCCGCCCACCATGGACAGATATGTCCATAATAACAAACACAAACTGAAAGCTCATATAAACAAATTAAACAATCAAATCACCAAGATTCCCTCAGAATAATTATAACCGCCCACCATGACAATGTATTGCAATATGTACTTTTACTGGTTCAAAGTAAAAAAAAAAAACATAAAACATGAATTAATTGTAACACATCTTTAAATATTTTATAAAATAACATTTATGTATTTAAAAAAAAATCTAATTAATTATAAGATACATAATTAAGACGACACCGGTAATACAATTAGCCTTGATACAGGACGAATTATTTCCTTGTTTTTACATCTCAACGTCACTACACGAGTAAGATTGTCCAAGCCCGGATGTTTCTTAAAAATGATCCCGTACAACCACCTACCAGGAGGAAGACCATCCTCTTTCACCAAAACAATGTCTCCAATGTTTGGTTCTGTAACACACTTAGACCACTTATACCTATGTTGTAACTGGCTAAGTTACTCCACCGACCAACGGTGCCAAAAAAATGTTGAAACATCTTTTGCATGAGTTGCCATCTTTTAAGACTACCAAGAGAAGATGTTTCATAATTTACTTCAGAGACAGTAACCAACGGTTCACCTATTATAAAATGACCAGGAGTTAGAAGACAGGAATCTTCAACATTGCTGGAAATCGAAGATATGGGACGCGAATTTAGACAAGCCTCAATTTGACAGAGCACCGTTGTCATTTCCTCAAACGTTAACATGCTGTTACCAATTACCCTTCTTAAATGATGCTTTGTTGACTTGACTCCTGCTTCCCATAGACCTCCAAAATTTGGTGCATGTGGGGGTATGAAATGCCAATTTGTGCCATTTGTAACAAGAAAATCGGCAATTTCCGGAGATACAAACGACTTTTCTGCATTAAACAACTGCTTTAACTCTTTAGAACTCTTTACAAATGTTGTTCCATTATCACTCCACAAATCTAGTACACGACCTCGCCTAGCCACAAACCGTTTAAATGACGCTAAAAAACTCTGAGCTGTCATGTCACTAACAACTTCAAGATGTATAGCTCGAGTTACCATACAAACAAA
The DNA here is from genome assembly GCA_947568825.1 of Sphinx pinastri. Taxonomy (NCBI): domain Eukaryota; kingdom Metazoa; phylum Arthropoda; class Insecta; order Lepidoptera; family Sphingidae; genus Sphinx; species Sphinx pinastri. Next base: position 5,564,449 of record OX387617.1, read on the forward strand.
TAGACAAATGTATCCTTTGGTGGAATGATGACCTCGACCTTTGGAAGTTCGAATATTGATAGGACCAGCGTAATCAACGCCGATGGATTGATAAGGCCTTTGTGCTGTGACTCTAACTTCCGGTAACTGGCCCATCATTTGCTGATTTCTTTGAGATGAATACCGCACACAAGTCGTACATTTATGCAAGTAATGTCTCACAAGAGCTTTTGCATTAATTATCCAATATCTTGATCGTAATAAATTTAACATCAGTTGTGGACCGCCGTGTAATGTCCTTTCATGGGCATCAGAAATCAAGAGATAGGTGAAGTGAGACATATGCGGAATAAGTATAGGATGTTTTATTTTTTCATCAATGTGTGCTTTATGTAGACGACCACCCACACGTAATATTCCAACATCATCTAAAAAAGGATTCAAAGAGGTAAGTTTACTTTTCTTTCTTATTTTTTTGTTCAATCTTATTGCTTCTATTTCTTCATTAAAATGTTGATTTTGGCAAATTTTTACACAGGTAAGTAACGCATCATTTAATTCCTTTGTTGTTAACCAGTTACTAACTTCATTTCTTTTATTTTCAGGTGTCTTCAAACGTAAAAACCTCCTACAGTATGCTATAACTCTTATTAATCTGCTGAACTTTGAATATTTTAACATTATATCATCATTAAACTCCACAGTCGCATGACATTTTTGTTTTATTATTTTTTCTTCTAACTTAGTGTCTTGTATTTTCTTCATTCCATAACTAATTTTTTCTTCATTTAACCACCGAGGACCTTGTTTCCACAACTGCAAATCATCACATTCTGAGGGTTTGACACCACGCGATGCACAATCTGCTGGGTTTTCATTCGATGGAACGTGCGACCATTGAGTTCCTTCCATTAAGGTAAGTATTTCTGAAACCCGATTGGCGATGAACGTCTTCCACCGACTAGGATGACTGCTCAACCAAGCTAAAACAACTGAGGAGTCAGTCCAAGCATGAATTTGATCCTTTGGAACCTGTAGAATTGAAGATACTTCATGCAAGAGTTTAGCTAATAAAACCGCTCCACAAAGTTTAAGCCGTGGTATTGAGATCTGTTTAACTGGAGCTACTTTCGACTTTGATGTAACCAGATTGACGTGAATTTTACCATGCTCATCGATCACTCGTGCATATACTACTGCAGCATATGCTACATTCGACGCGTCACAAAATCCATGTAGCTCTGTAGTTTTATTTTTATTAGTAGAGTTGATCCAACGTCGCAGCTTAAAATTCTTCAGCTCGCAGAGATCATTGCGATAGTCAATCCAATCCATGAGGAGTGACTCAGGTAATTCTGTATCCCATTCAATCCCAGCCAACCATATTTTCTGAATAAAAACTTTAGCAGTAATTATGGCTGGTGTTATTCATCCGAGGGGATCGAATAATCGAGAAATATCAGAAATAACTTTGCGCTTCATGACTGGAGTTTCTAGCGGAGGAAGACGGACAGTATACTGAAATTCGTCTGTTTTCTTATTCCACATTAAGCCTAAGATTTTTGAAACATCATCTATTTTTAGTTCTATGCCAAACTCCTGTACTTCACTTCCATCCTTTATTTTATTAATTAACTTATTATCATTGCTCATCCACTTCTGTAGCTGAAAACCTCCTCGTTTTAGCATAGTTGACATTTGCTCATAAATTTGAACTGCTTCGTTTACAGACTGTCCTCCAGACATGAAATCATCCATATAGAAATCTGAAAGAATTCTATGTTTGACTAAAGGAAATTCATTACTTTCATCGTAATATAGTTGCTGCAATGACCGTACGGCCAAGTAAGGCGCTGATGATACACCAAATGTCACTCGTAAATGACGGAGATGTTGAATCTCTTCATCTGGATTTTCACGCCATAATATACGCTGAAAATCTGTGTCTTCATCGGCTACTTTCACTTGCCTGTACATTTTAACAATATCGGCAACAAGACAGATTGGAAAACATCTCCAACGCATGACTATATGTCGAACTTCAGGTTGTAATCTCGGTCCCACTAATAGTTCATTATTAAGCGATGCTTCATTACTCCCAGCATACGATGCATCAAACACAACTCGTACCTTAGTAGTTATCCTGTCCTCACGAACAACAGCATGATGAGGCAAGTATACGGCATTATCTTTATCTTTAAAACCGTGTTCTATTATTTCCATATGATTAAGAGCCAGATATTCATTAATTACAGCAGAATACTGAGCTTTAAATTGTGGATTTTTCTTAAAACGTTTCTCTAACGAAATAAGTCGCTTATAAGCCTCTTTATATGAATACCCATTTAAACATTTACGTTCATCCGATCTAAAAGGCAAGCGAACGATATAGCGACCAAACTCATCACGTTTGGTTGATGATGTAAACAAATCTTCACATTTTTGTTCTTCGGGAGTGAGCTGCTTACGTTCATAATTGTTGCTAGGCTCAGCTTCTATCTCCCAGAATTTTTTAATAAGTTCATTATCACTTACTTGTGTCGAATGTAAACTAACGATTACATTATGACATGCTTGATTTGAATCGCTATGGTTGACATTAATGAGCTGACCAGATAAGACCCAACCAAGTTTGGTATTTTGCGCAATAAGAGAACCTGATTGGTCTTTCACAATTCCTTCCAACAATATCTGGCCATATACTTCTGCTCCCAATAGAAGATCAATCTTATTTGGAATATCAAATGACGGATCTGCTAAAACCATAGACGAATTAGTTAACAAAACTTGAGCTTTTACCTTGCAGTCTGGTAATAGTGAGGTTAGCTTCTTAAGTACATAAGCTTTGACTGTTATAACAAAGCTGGGGTCTGCACGTGATTGAATGTTAACATAAACCATCGATCTGCAAGTGATCGAGGCACTGGAATCACCGCCTAGACCTGAAATACAATTTTCACTTTGCACCTTTCTCAAACCTAATAATTGAACTGCGGATTCTGTTATAAACGATGCTTGAGACCCTTGATCTAACAAGGATCTGAGAACCATTGCAGTCCCGTTTCTCGACTCCACTGAAACTAAGGCAGTAGCTAATAATACTTGATTGTGATTGTTTGAGAAACAACTTACAACATTTGTGGACTTTCTCGCTGATGATGTGGCTACATTTTCTCCAACATTTTTATCATCATGACTACTATCTGCTGGATTGGGAACATTTTTAAAATGAAGAAGTGTGTGATGCTTCCTTTTGCACAAACGACATCTGGTAGATTGACGACATGCATATACTGAGTGATTAATCCCTAAACAATTAAAACATAAAGAATTTGCTTGGACAAACTTACTGCGTGCTTCAGAATCTAGTTGTATAAATTGTTTACAACTTGCTATTTTATGTTTATCCTTACAAAAGGCACAAGTAATATCAGTTACGTAATTGACAGAAATATTGCGATTGGGCACTTTTTGCTGCGGTTTTTTATCTAAGAACTCCAACGATCTAAATTTCTTCTCTAAAAACCTCTCAAACTAAACAATTAAAACATAAAGAATTTGCTTGGACAAACTTACTGCGTGCTTCAGAATCTAGTTGTATAAATTGTTTACAACTTGCTATTTTATGTTTATCCTTACAAAAGGCACAAGTAATATCAGTTACGTAATTGACAGAAATATTGCGATTGGGCACTTTTTGCTGCGGTTTTTTATCTAAGAACTCCAACGATCTAAATTTCTTCTCTAAAAACCTCTCAAACTCTTTATAAGTTGGAAGCTCATTTAAACATTCACTAGTTAATGCTTCCCACTCTTTACGTGTCTCGGTGTCTAGTTTTAAAGTTAAAATATAGATGACGATAAGGTCCCAATTTTCAATATTAATATCTAAATTACGTAAATCATGTAAACACTCATTTGACGTATCTAATAAATCTTTTAAAGCGCTAGATGATTCTACTAATATATTCTTTTGACTCATAAATCTTTTTAAAATCGAATTCGATAAATATTTTTTATTATCATATCTATTTTTTAATTTTGTCCAACAAATTTCATAATTATTACTAGTTATAGGAGTAGAACGTAAAAGACCTTGAGGCTCACCTGACAAATTAGTTTTTAAATAATGAAGCTTCTGAACATCATCCAATTCTCTGTTGTTATGAACGAGAGATACAAATAAATCCCGAAAGGTAATCCAACTAGAATAACTTCCTGAAAATATAGGTAACTGAATTTTTGCTAATTTTAATGCATTACTTTTGGATTCACATTCTGATGCTTCATTAGATTTATGTTTCGCCGTTTTTAAAGCCTCTTTCAAATATGTTTTGTAGTCTATATACAATTCCTCCGTTATTTCATACAAATTTTGTGTAATGTATCTGGACTCCTTTAACTCTGCAGACGTAAATTGCGAAATAATTTTAATATTATTTTCATAAAATGTTGTCCAACTTCGCTCTAAGCTCTCCAATCTATTTTCAATATAAGAGGAAGTTATTCTTTCTTTAGGCGATTTCTTAAAGTTAATCGTTGCCTTTGTTATAGTATTGTTAATTATAAATTGTAAATTACTTAAATTTTCCATGATTTTTGGACTCCAGTATTAGAAGAGGTCCAAAATTTCCCAAGCAAATTACACGTTAATATTAAATTTTGATGATCTTCTCCAGGTAAAATATAGACGTGTACTCACATTTCACCTCAAGCACACAGCAATCTCGTGACCCCGTCAGCATGGACTATACTTCAGGCACAGGTGACGTAGGACGTCGGCTCGCGCTCCACGCTTCGTATGAGCTGCCGCGTCCTGTCTTCTTACTGAAGATGTTCTCTTTCACCCGGCTGCGGACTACACCCGTAGTTTAAGATGTTGTTCTTCCCAATTCCTATGGTTGCAATCCGTGGACTCCTGCTTTTCAGGCTTTGGACGTATCCCGATCCGGCTCGAAGGACCAATTGTTCAACGTCCCCAAAATATCCAGCAGTGAATTAAAAAAAAACTTAGTTTGCGAGAAAGACATTTATTTCCTTGACTTCAAAACCTTAAGTACATTGGTAGGAGAATCTTGATATCGCGATGTAACTTTTACATAACACCATCTATTGACACATTTATGAAAATTACAATTTGACAATTTAAATAAATACAGGTTTAGACACACGGAATAAAGCTAAGATTAGACAGAACGCAATACGAATTTTGGCATAGTGATATAACATCATTACATAAAACGGAATCTCAGCAAGCCCATGTTAAGACTGTTACTATGAACAAAACTTTATACAATTTGATTAAGAAGTAAACCCAATAATTAAGTCAACATGACACACCAAAAGCTTTAGGCAAACTTTGATAATATCGTAAAGGTAACATGTCTGGTAGCAAACATACGTTCTCATAATTACCTACATAAACGGAGGATAAGCAAACCTTTAGTAACTTGCAAACCAAATTCTAAGATGGGTGATTCTCCTCTTTTTGCTAACGGCCTTTAAGAAAAGGTTTCTTAAGGATATTAAGGATCGTTCGATGTCCTCTTTTACCCTTTATGTATTTTGCGGACCACACATCACTAAAACTTATCGTTTTCCCTCAACTTGTATCGATTCGGGTCGTCGAAGACTATAAAGAAAGTATTGCAAATTGAATTATTTTTATTTAGGTTGTGCTCGATACAACTGACCTTTGGGTTTACGCCAACGGTGATAAAACCGACGTTAGTATGCTTAAAATATTGCATGCGACATGTAGAGCATAACTTAGACCAACTTATTTTCAGACGTGCATACTGAAAACTTTCAATATCGATTTTTTGTGTTGTACTTTATTAAAGGGGTTTTGGCAAAGTGATTTTTCCCTATATTTAGGACAGATTATCAGTCGCCAAGGGTTTTCATGAAAAGGGTGTATTCGTTGCTATATACTTAACAATTAATATAGTCTATATTGTTACCAAACATTGTTTTGTCGCTAGTTTGTTACTTTCCTATCTTAAATACGTTGAAAGTCTAACGCCGGGTTGTTTTATCCGTGGTCAGGTAAAGGCTCTTATCACACCGGCGAATTGTAATCGAATTCACAGCGAGGTGAAAGTGCGCGCTCGTCCATTGTAATAAGACAAGATGAAACAATACGGGCTTAGAGACAATAATACTTAGCTTACTAATATAAATTGAGCATAAATATTTATGTCTAATTATTTTCCATTTTCGGTGTTAATTAATAATAATATATTCTGTACTACAAAAATAATACAACATCCAAATATCCTAAAAATAAATTTAACATTGAGAGATACATAATAATATATGACACGAAATGTAGCAAAATGACAATTTATGGGCGATGGAAAATCGTAGCGATATATTCGTAGCATATTTCGTAGAAGCTACGAAGCGAGCCCGTCTCGTAGCAAAAGATTGGTTTAATCGCTCATGCGTACAAACGTTCTGATCCGTAAGATATCGCGGTTTACGCCTCCAGTTTAATTTAAGGGAGGTGCCGAATTTTCCAACGAAAATGTTTCGGAGATGGAATATAATTAGAATAATTTTACTAATATTATAATGTAAAAGTTTGTGAACATTTTTGGATGTTAAAAGTCAGCTCATGAACCGCTAAGTAGATTCAGATGATATTTTGTTCAAAGATACATCAAGGCATAAATTCTTAGAGTACCTAATATTATGGGTTACTTGTCATCCTTTACAAGAGCGCAATCAAACTTTAATTTTGGAAAATGTGCATCATTGACAAATGCTGCTAATTTTGCCACGTGCTTAGTGGGTTCATTACAAATTTTTCAAATTATTAATTTACATCTTAAGTAGGTACTTTTAGTAGAACGTAAATAGACTCAAATATAGAATATATATCAATTTCCAAAATCAAACTTAATCTGGAAAATTAAACAGCATTTCTTCGAACAGAAACCAACTTTGCTTAAAACAATAATCCCAGAAATACCAAACAATAAAAGTAGATTAAAATAACGCTTCAGGGTTGACGGAAACTCAAAGGTACATTAAATAGTGGTTTCATTTAGCCAGTCAAACAAAAATAAGCCACCATGGCCCCCACTGTGCTCAATTAATTCAATACCGCACGAACTGATCACGTTCGCATTAAAATATTAATTGGATTTTGTGTTCGGACAGTTTGTTTAATCACATTTTGTATGGACGTATGGGTTAATGAATAACAATGTTACACAAAAAAATATGTAGATGTTTTGTAATAACTGGATCCACAAACACTGTTTTAATACGTATAAAATGTTAATTGAAACCAGTGGAAGAGAATTTGAACATATTATAATATACACACTTCTTACTTTTCGAAGTTACGTGTATATTATTTATCAATTATCATTCGCTTTAACGGTGAAGGAAAAACATCGTGAGGAAGCCTCATACCTGATATTCGCCATAAGAATTTCGAGGGTATGTGAAGTCTGCAAACCCGCACTAGGCCAGCGTGGTGGACTAAGGCCTAACCCCTCTCAGTAGTAGAGGAGGCCCGTGCTCAGCAGTGGGCAGTATATAATACAGGGCTGATTGTATTGCATAATATACTGTATTATATTTAAACTAATTAAGATATAAATCACATATCAATGTTTTGTAAGTAAGAGAACCAACAAAAACAGTAATGAAGGATTATTTTTCATAATATACTGAACTTTTATAGTTGTGTTCGTATATGTATCTAATATAATATTACCCATGAATGTATTTTCAACGTAACCTAAACGAAATTCACACTCTAATACACTCTATTCACATCAAGAATAGACGTGCCTTAAAGCTATTAAGGCCTCACAATAAGAGCTTATAGTATTTACGTAAACAAAGACGTAATGGATCAACATTGTAATGAAATCTCCAAAGCATCGATCAATCGCGGGGCTTCCCAGCGCACCAGTATTGCCACTTTATCTTGTACCCTCGAATCTCTTGATTAATTTAAAGAGCTCGTGGGTGTAACGAACCTCTTTTTCCTTATGTTGGCGACGTCGGTATAGCCCGGGCGGATTAGGAGCGTAACCTTAATTGCCGTGCGTTTTCCTTGCACTTTTCTACGTTTCAACACTTTAAGAATTTGTGCTAGGTACTTGAACTAAATTGACGATATCTTACACATGTTTATACAATATACTAGTGGTTTACTTTTGTAGCAGCACGGACTGGATGGTTCTGTGCTTGTCATATTGTCTTTGTAAGATGTCGGAAATAAAATATACCTACCTATAACAAATTTTAAATTATTCATTCCGTTCTACAACTTTCATTATTAAGAGCCAAATGAACGAAATCTTCTATAGAAAAGCATATATACCGTATATGTAAATTGCTTAAAGAATAAGCCTGTTGATTTAATTAAGGACTGTTCCTAAACTCGCTCAATAATAATCCGTCCAATTTTGCTTCCATAAATAAATGCAAATAAAACAATTTCGGAACAACTCTCACAAACACAATATGCGAAATACGTTACAGAGGCTGTCTACGGCGCAATACGAATCCTTTTTCACAAAACAATGCTGCCCTCTACAAAACACGTTTGCAGGATTGCTATTACACGAATGCAGGATGAGAGTATTGCAAAAGTTTCAATAATTGTAGTGCACGAGTCGATCTGCATGAAACGGAACGTGTGCATATACCATCCATATGGATTTTGTATATTCCATCCACCTAGATATACGTGCGTTACTCTTTGTTTGCCAAATCGAACGAGATATTTAATCCGAACTGAACTAGATGGTTAGTCTCTGTGAATAACTCTTTGATACGTTATGTTGCTGTGGATTCGTATTTTAAGATACTTGGGTATTATAATACGAGCAGTTGATCGCAGAGCCCGTGTGTATCCTTTTTTGTAGAATAGAATTCCTTCTGTTCACTTTTCCGGATTAAAAAGTTTGCTTTAATATTCAATATACTTTAAACAAACATACAAATATCTTATCCAATATAATATTAGTAACATTATAACTAATATCGCGATGCTTAACATATTTATGAAGTTAAAAATTAATACTGCACGAGTGTATGCTATTTTCTTTCCTGACACGCAATTTTAATATCATAATATACGGTTATGAAAATGAATGCCGGCTATCAGACTGCATACAAATGCACGCTACATTTACGTGCCGCAATAAAAAGCCATTGAAAGTATTTTATTTTGTAATTAATATGGTGGAGCAGTGCTACTACACGTACATTATTTTTTTGAACTAGCTTGAGGGATCAGGGTAAAAGTGAAAATGTGAAAATGTTTCATAATTATCTATAACAAAATATAGAGTATGAAATATAAATTTCGCTACGTAGTAACAGCAAACTACAATAGTATAATCATAAAACATTTGCCAATTTAAATCCTATATTTAGGTCCCAATACCGAATATACTTATCTTTTTACAATAAAAACGAAACGATAGACACGTTGATTCTCAATATCAGCCCACTAGGAGCATGTATTTATGAGTATGTATTTATCCATTTTATATTCCACTCTCACGGAGTGGTATATAAAATGGATAAATACATACTGGTGTTAAAATCATAATTCTTCCTCGCTTTGCCGTAGTCGGGTAATTAGTCATCTACCCTCTTATTTTAATATTGCCACACAAATAAGCTTACCTAAAAATCTCTAAACTTTCCCTTATACATATATAACGGTAAAGTGTAAACAATATTTCAAGAACAATGTAGCGGCATACACATAAATTTACAGCACACAGAATATATTATTATGGCAGCGCTCGCTAAACACACACCCTCCGGCAATGTTTGTGTACTGTGTAATGTGTGTGTGTGTGTGTGTGTGTTTATCTCATACATATAGAACGTTATTACCCGCGCGGGAATAATACACATTTTGCGAGCTATTTCTTTAGCTTTCATAAAATTAATAATTGTTGTCTATACTGGAAATGTAAGGAAAAGCTTAGGACGCGGCTTGTATGATAATTCCTTTCTGCTAATGTATTAGATCAATGCTTATACACACATTTATAAAAACTGTTTTATTTGGCAGACTAGTGTGCGTAAAACAGATGAGTGTTTAAGATATATTTATGTATGCGTTCAGAACGGCACAAAATGGTATCAGTATGTTTGTTATACTTTCTAGTAGTAGTCAATGGCGTTGTGTGGGTTCTGCCGCCCGGGGCGGACCCAATGTGTTTACCGAACTGGGCGCGAAGTTATCCGGGCGCCCCGAACGAAATAATTTCGCGCCCCATAATCCATTTTTTTCTGTAATTTGTCCTTTCCTTAATCTGAGTGCCTTGTGGCGTAGTAGTATTGCGTACGCAGTACGTCTACCACTCGGAGGTCTCTGGTTTGAATCTCCCGGGTCGGGCAAAGTGGTATTAAGTTTTTCGTCTCCGTATGAGCCCGGAGTCACGAATATGTGCCTGATATGGCGATAGGCTCGCTTCTATCACATCATGGGACGGGACTCGTACGGCGAAAAGTGGGTGCACTAGTTGCGCCTCTGCCTACGCCCTCGGGAACAATAGACATGAGAGTGTGTTTGTGTGTACGTGCGTTTTTTAGGTGGTGTAAGACTAAAAGGGACAAAAGTTGTAATTATCTGAGTGAAACATACGTATATCTATTGACTACGCTAATAAAACCATGTTCCAAAGTCAGCATGTACATGAATGTAATATATACTACTCAAAAGAAAACAAGGATTGTGTTTTCTTTAAGTGTCTATGAACACATATCTAGCAATCCCAATAAACACTTATGTTTAAGGGGGTATTTAAAATTGTAAACAGAAGATTTTACCGTATTTCACTGTGAACTTTATATTCATTTATTCAAATAAAACAATGCATTTTTAATTAGTGTTATACGTGCTAACCCCAGAACCTCATAATTAGTTTTCAATATCAAAAATACAGGTGGCCCTTATTTTGTTTACAATTTCGTGCTGTAAACGAAATAGTAATGATAATTTTGGAATTCAGTTATAAAATTAAACTGTATTTAAATGCACCAAATTTTATACAAGTAACATTTGATAATCTATAAAAGTTTGTATGCATGCGAAAAATCAAAATAGCTATATATATATATACTTGCGTAATAAACACAGGTACATGCCACTGTAATATTACATATCGATGTCGACACAGCGAAGCCCAACAACATAGGTAGTTACAAAAATACGCGCCTCGTGGGACGTCACGCGTTCCACGTTCCATGTACAGTCACACACAAAAGTTTCTGAACAAATTCAATATTTCAAATCGCGCATATTTTTGTCTTTAGGGACAATGTTTTACTAAAGTTACCTACAAAGCATTTACTTCATCATATGTAGAAAAAGAAAAAGAAATGTATTAAATGCAATGTATATATTTGTCTCTAGTCTACAAAGATGATTCGATTTTCTTATCGTAGAAAGGGATCATTTCTTTATAGAAAAATAATCAAGCCGTCTCGTAAAAGCTCAAACTCGCCTAATAGTAAACGACACGCTGCCCATTAATAGTTGCAACGTATATATTATACTCTTTGGTTGCAACTACATGAATTTTGATTGCAAAGCACTGCAAGGAATTGCACTTTCGTCACCCTGAAGTTTTGAATTTGTTCAACTATTTGTGTCTGACTGTACCTGCGCAAATATATCCTCAACATAATTCTATAAGCTCTTAATAAATTTCATTATAGCCCACGTTCCCGGTACGTTCCGGCGACTGATTCCATAATGATACAACGTTTTTGTTTTATTACAGGTGACACCGACGACCATGGCCTGCCTACAGAGAAGAACAAGGGTTGTGATACCAACCTTTATCTCTACCATGTAAGTGCTATTTCATTATATTCTTCATTAATTATATTTAAGCTTTTAAAGCTGGATCCACACTATCTTCTAATGGTATTAATCAAGGAGAAGTGTAGAAATAGCCAAGACATATATCGCAATAATTTGACTAAGAATTTAATATTGATATTTGATTTGCCATTTGAGATTAAATTTCGATGTTTTTTTTTTTATTGCATTGTATGACGAGAGGAGCATGCCGTTCTTCTGATGGTAAGCGATACAACCACCCATAAACAGTAGCAGCACCATCCAGCACCTTGAGTTACAAAGTACTGTGTGGCATTCCACTGCGCTCGTCATCCTGAGACATAAGATGTCAAATCTCATTATGTCCAGTAGTTACACTGGCTACAATTTCCTTCGAACCGAAACATAACAGTGCATGCACACCGCTGTTTGGCGGTAGAAATAGTCATGCGGTGGTACCCACCCAGACGGACTCATATATGAGAAACCTACCACCATGTACTGCAGTGTACGCCCTATTAACGGAGTTAGGCATCTAAATATGGCCTCAACAGCAGAATAATTAAAAGGATAAGTTACTGAGCCTCGTAAATTAATTTATACGTAATTATTGCTTCCACTGTCCCGCTTAACAATTAATCCAGGCTTCATTCATCTTTTAATTGTAGTCAATGAGGTATTTTAATACGATAATAATATTTACTATTACATACTGGAACGGAATATACATGGCGAAAAAGTCCGGACCCCCGCCCCCCTATATACGTCCATGTATAAAATAACCTTCATACCACAAGTGGACGCTGAGGCGAGTCCGTAGATTAACCTGTCATAACAACCTTCGCGATTATTAATGAACCGAACTAGCTGTTCCTTAGCACTGTTATATCCGACTTTAATTTCCTGAGACCTTTAAGAACGGTATTTTGGAAATAGTAATAGCCGATACGGTGGGTTTACGCTACCATCAGGATGCTATTTCTTAACCCCTTTTCTTACTGTTTAACCAATGTATATTAGAAAGAATTAAATGTTTGATATATTAGCATAAATGTATAAAGGTATAAGATTTCTGAAATCTTAGGACAAAATTACTATCCCGCAGGATCTACTATAAGTAAAATATTGTCTACGTAAAAGCAATTTTATAAATAAACTAGCTTTTGCCTGCGGCTCCGCCCGCGTGAATGTGTTTTCCGGGGTAAAAGTCCCGCTTCGTATTTTCCCGGGGTAAACAGAGCCTATGTGTTAATCCAGGACATGATCTATCGTGTGCCAAATTTCATAGAAATCCGTTTAGAAGTTTTTGCGTGAAAGAGTAACATCCATACATTATTATAAACTTTCGAGTTTATAATATTATTAGGATAAAACTGCCATATTCGTAATGTAATCAACTATAATCCATTACCTCTCAAGGTCTCTTCATCTCTACATTAACATCCATTCGGGAGACGCCACCGAAACTCAATATGTAAATATACATGACACAAATATGATTACGAATTACAAGTTAACTGTACAACTTGTTACAGGGGCGCCGTAAAAGTCTTGAGCAAATTACGACAGCAGTTTATAAAGGTCTTATTTTACACCACAGGTCTTGCGTACCGACACTTGTGTAATAAATATACCGTTTTATTGCATCGCTAGTTCGCGAAATTATATGGGAAGGTTTTTTTATATTTCAAATAAAATAAGGCGGCTTTATGTATTATTTCTAAAGATATATTTTATTAGATTGCGTTGTAGATAAAACTTTTACTATATAAATATATACGAGTATACAACTCTATGATTATACATTTTAGTACCATTATGTTCACTTACTCTATTCATAAAATATGAGAGATTACCTCTCATAATATGATATAACTTTTTTCAAGTTAGGTACTGAACAATAATATTATATAAACTTGAGAGGTGTCAAGGGACACCCGGATGGAACGAAGTTCCTTTCGGTTAATTAGTGAAGGAATTGTAATAAAATTTTATTTATATAACAGAGTGTGTATATATATAAATATATAAATATTTTCCTATTTCCGTTCCAATACATAAGTTTCTAGAGAAAAAAACAAATAATTACGTGTGGCACTCGGAGACTGCCGCGGTAAAGCTATTGCATAGCATTTTTATCACAAATTTTGATTGACTAAACACAAATTCGATCTTACGCTTACCACATAAAGTAGATTTTTAAACGCGAGTAAAGCACGTTTAGTCTTGTTATTGATAAATGTCAGTAACCAAAGTAGAATAAATCAACAAAATTTGAAAAAAGAATGTTACGTTCGATTCTTTTGTACTCGTGCCGTGCCAACGCTGGGGAAATAGCTTCTACGCAATGTATTTAAGGTTCATATTAGATTAGTAAGAAATGGTTTTAATGACTTTAATAAATAAAATAAATAAAAATATACTCGTTTCAAGAATTATAGCTTCTACGCATTGTATTTAAGGTTCATATTAATAAGATAATAGCAAAAAGTGTCGTGACAACTTTTCGTTTGTTTTTTCCGTCCAGCCCCCTTTCACAACGCGCGATAAGGAACTTCGTTCCAATAATTAAATATTTCAACTTTATAAATTGAGCAGGATTAAAAAGCACTTCTATATAGATGTAACTATAATATACTATGTGCTTTCATATGTAATGCTAATATCTCAAAAGTGTAGGTTTATAAAGATGTGTGGATGGTCGTTAGAACTAATCGCATAATCAGCTGAATAGATTTGGAAAGGCAAAGGAAAATTCCAACTAAGTCCTGGGTCAATATAGATATTATAGTTTACTTATTTAATCCAGAAACCACACAAGGCTTGTAGCCAACATGCTTTTCACAAACGTTAACTCCAATAGAACATAAAATAATGTATGCGAATGACATATAATATCTTATCGACAAGTCTAGCGCAACGATACATCATTCCCATACATTGTTGTCTATTCTATTGGCGTTAACACTTGTAGAAAAGCATCTTGGCTGCAGCCATTGTAGTACTTTCGTTATTAAAAACTACGATATTACTGCACATAAAAAATCATAAAAATCCCAACGAATTTGCATATTACAACGACAATACAGACCTATAAGAGCTTCTATCCCTTTTAATAAAGTTATTGAACTAAAATACCAGAAAAATATTAACCTCACAATTTTCCAACTTTAAATTACTTCGACACTGAACCCAATTTTCCAAAATCCATTATTAAGGCAGAGCATAACGCTTACGAACTAATTTAAAGCTCACATTTAAATCCGTAATAAGAAATAAATCGAGCATTTTATTGAAATTGAGTCAGGAACGTATTACTTTGGCAACGGGCTCAATTGCGCGCACGTCTACGAGCAATCTCGATGTCTCGTATAGATCTTTCGTAGTTAGTTCGTAGCGCTTGTATCGCCGTCGTAGCACCTCAATTTCTTACACAATTAACTCGAGTTTCGTGGCGTTTTCGTCATGTTGAATATTGGCTGTAAATATACATAAGCAAGTAAATTAAACATCCTCTTATGTATTAAGAGTATATACAACTTAAAAATAAAACAATCATTTATCATATAGGCGTGATAAGTTGTGCTGTATGCACAGGTATACTATAAATAACCGATAACCGTTAAATTAATTCAAATGATATTACTTAATAAAACCAATCTGCGTAATACGTTTTAGCAAAAGTCTACAAACAATTTAATACGCAAAGAGCTATTTCCATAAAAGTAGACGTCGAGTACATGTGGATAAATAATATAATAAAAAATCTTTCGCTAAGTAAATAAGGTTGGTTCCACATCTGCGTGGCGGCGGCGCGCGGCGCGGCGGGCGTAAATAATCTGGGCCTGTAATCTCGTATATAATTCACGGGCCATTTGCGAGCCTCGTGACTTTCACCCAATCACCTATATTGGTGACAATAGACACAGGATGGAAACGACGTTGTATAAATTTAAAAAAGTCTTTCGAGATAATATGATGTTTTGGGTATTTTATGGCATAAATAGGGATATCTGTGGAATTAATCATCTCTTTAAATGCATGCATTCAAGTTACAGTTGAATAAAATGATCTTAGTGACCGACCGTTAAAATTAAACATATAGAAAATAAATATTGTTTATTCAATGGTAAATATTAGTTTTTCTGGACTCGGTACCGGTTCTCTCGTTTTACTGTTAAAGATATGGTGACATGTTTATAATTAGGACCATTTTAAGAAATCTGTTGATAATATACGAAGCTGTGAGAGTGTGCCTAGCTATACCTACGTTTATTGTACCGCGCCGTCCCATCGTTTGTAATACTAAATGTTATATATAAGTATAACTAGGTACGATGCGCTCGCGCCGCATCGATCGTGTCCGTTGTTTTTGTTGTTTATGTTATAAATGCACGTCCTTGTGTTCCTAAACTCTGTAGTTTTGTTTGTCCCTGAGGCTGTCTGCCAACAAAATCACTACATAGTATAAAACAAAGTCACTTCCCGCTGTCTGTCTGTCCCTATGTATGCTTAGATCTTTAAAACTACGCAACGGATTTTGATGCGGTTTTTTTCAATAGATAGAGTAATTTACGAGATTTATATGTATAATGCATGCATAATAAAGTTGAAAACACTGATAATTTTAGAGGTTTCTAATGCAATGTCGTAAATAAACACATTTTTTGCGCTTACATTGCAAACGCTGGTGGCTAAACCCTACGAGATAGATCATTATAAAGCGGGACTTTTATCACGGAAAAACTTTTTAACGCGGGCGGAGCCGCAGGCAAAAGCTAGTATCTAATAATCAAGAACCTGTCTTTGTAAAAAATAATGCTTTTTAAAATAAACACTACGGTTTATTACAAAATATTTTGTTAAAATTAGCTCTAAGGACACAGGAATCGCACAATACATTTTTATGACCGTATAAAGGCGCCGGAGAATCTTTTATGTATTCGTTACGATCATTCATAGAGTAATGAAGCCCTTAACAAGCCTGCCTGATGATATTATTCATGTATAATGATACCTTATTTCTTTAGCAGCTAAAAAAAATAATTTTACGATAAATCTAATAAACTGTTTTACAGCCTCCTCTCTATTTCATGGAGTTATTTCACTTTATTTGTCAAAGTAATTCTGGAACGAATTTTGTAAAATTTGTCCTAGTTGTAAGTTTCGCAGCGGCAGTAAACATACCTTAATTTTATTAATGTTCTTGAAACGTTTTACTGTATCTGTAAATTATATAAATTAATTCTTAGTTATAATTGTTTGAAGTATTTTAAATAATATTACATTGTTAAGTCGTAACGTACTTAACTATATTTACTGAGTCAGTAATTCACTTTAATACTACAATTATTACAATTATCAGAGAGCTGACCACGTCGCAGACAATTTACCGAATGCCGCCAAAACGAAACTAGGTAAATTACTTAATTAGTATTCAAAATTTTATGAACCGTACAAGTTTACTGGAAGGTATAATTGGCCCTGTAGACCTGTAGAGTAATAACAATTTACATTTACAGCTGCAAAGTTTAATTAGCGCAACATGTTTAAGTATGTTTGTGGCACAGCCTATATCCGACGGATATTGGTCTGGGGAGACGTCCTCTATCTAGAACTCCTGTAACGAGACCGCCCCACTTATATTAGTATAAAGCTGTTGTTCGCCAGACATTTAAGGTAAAAACATTTCAAATAATATCAAGAAAACTTTCGTCTTGGCGCAGACCCAAAAAAATGTCGAGGATCTTTGCCCAGAAAGTCTAAACGATCGAAGAATACTCGAACACGCTTCACAACAAGGCCGACTGACACTGAAAGCAATGCTTTGCTTTTAAACAATTTCATGAAGGTCAAGAATCATCCACGTCTCAAGAGGTTACCGCGTGCTGCGAAATTATTCATACAGTGTTCGCTTGGGGAACGTGCTAATTAGCTTCCTTTATTCTAAAGGGAATTGAGGGAAATTAAATATCTATTTGGAAAGGATGTTATGTTAGTGTATATCTTATGTAATAAACAAATTCAGCATCTCAAAAAGACTGATCTGACACTAAGTACTAAATTACATGTCTTAGGTCAAAGTTGGAATTAATAGGGATTTTGTTCAACAAAAATCAGTTATTCACGATTCAACAGACATTCTTAAGTGTGCTGATAAAATCCGCTCATATTTAACAAAGGACTTATCGTCCACAAGAAGTCGACTTGATATATCTACAGTTGTCCAGAGTATAGTTTTCTTGTTGTACAATCTGCGAAATATTGCACTTCACAGTAGTTAAACTTGGAATTTTATTAAATTCCGCACTTACAAGATTCTGCTCGCATCAGTTAACCTACCTCATGCGGTATAGAAGTCAGCTATAATTACATCCTTTACTAAATAGTCATTAAGATCGTGAATGTAAATAAATTTACACACTGTCTCAATCTGCTCAGCGAAAACCGCAGCCAACATAAAATGAACAAAGGAGTTCATTACGTTCACGAGTTGTGGCGCGCGCCTCCGTCGCCGCTCGGGCTGTCCGCGCTCCGGACGCCAAATAAACTGCCGAATAATGGCGACTGTACAAATGAAAACAAATAGGAAAAGCGCCCGGTGATAAATTACTTGTGTTGTGTTTCTTTATTTTACGGCCAAACGTAATTTACGACGCTGTTTAGAACAATCATCGCCGCTTAAAAACGCTTCGCACTCGCAAAATTCAAAGGTTTTTGCTCTCTACATACACCAGAGCTAAATTTATAGCCGTGCGACACTGGTGTAACTGCTTTGTGCAAGCTTTTAACGTACATTTTAGTACATAACTTTTAATGCATCACGTGGCCGCGCTTTTATCTCAAAAAGTAATTACTAAATGTAAATGAAGGCATATACATTTTTAGAGTTATGCCGTTGCCGTTCCGTCCTTCTGAATAGATATTATTAACATTTTGATTAGTCAGAGTAAACTAAATGTAAAAATATCTCATTCCCAAACCAATAAGAATCGCGAACGTGAGAAGGTTTCAGTTTGAATTTAAACAGCTAATCCATTCCATTCCAGAGCGAAGCTCGTTCCAAATCCCTGATTCACGGTTGCATATCAGAGCTAGTAAGGTGTGTAACGTCACATTCTTGAGAACCGAGTGACGATTACGCCCTTCGTTTGAAGCGATATACGGTGAGCGACGAAGTGATGCAAATGGCACGTAAATAAAATACGAGCGCCGAGAGATGGCTTCGCGGATCTCATTTGAGCGGCTCGGGGCTCTCGACTCCGCTCGGCTGCCGAGTGCTAGCACGTGTAGTGTTACATATATCAAATGATTAATTTAATGTTACTGCTTTGACTTTTTCACTTCCTTCTTGACTGCGTTTCGTATTTTTTATATTTCACTATATATTGCGGCTTACTGGGCTACGAAATAACTCTCAAGTGTTTTATTTACGTTATAATATGTTTCATGTATTTTTTGCTAGTAATTTTAAAAAGTATGTTTCACAAAGCAGCTGGTTATATAAATTCATTCAAATCTTTTGTGCAGCGTAAGAAGTCACTTAAACATACCATGTTGATCTTATTGTGGGTTGAATAAGTGTATATTTCTATAATGTTTCCTATATATTAGTATTTTAAATAAACAATATTCTTTCAAAATATCTATCCTGCTTAATATTGCATAGTACTATAAAAATATGTATTATCACTCAGGCATTAATCGAATTTATACTTCGTACATTACGCAATGCGATATCCACTTAAGAAATAGAAATGCTAATCACATACACTTGGCCCAGTTACGACGGTATCAGAGCTTCAACCGCTATATCTGCAAAATTCAACAGTTACGATAAGACGGCTTTTCTTAACTTTACACTTGCGTATTTGCGTTTGGGTGTTAAACTTAAGGTTCCGCTAAGAGTTATGTTTTACCTTAGATTACATACATTCAGATACATAATATGAAGAAAACAATTACATTCAACAATCAAAAGCCTAAGCAAATATTAACAAAATATTTTAATGTACATGTTTTTTTTTTTACTGTTACATTATAATAACAACATATCACATGATATTAAGAATTAATGAGGAATAATATAGAAAATTTGCAATCTATGCAAATCTGGAATTTATATAATAAAACATTTTTTTATTTCATTTCGTGTAATTATTTTTTAATGAGTTTTATTACTCTTTTGTAATCTGTGGTTAAAGTAAGCTGTTTATCAAAATAGAAAAATTGTTAACGAATTCCTATTTGAATAAAAAAATTCACCGTTTATTATATTGATGGCACAATAACCGCATCCGCTCTCGTATTTTAACTTTTGGAAATTCTTGCACTGTTCGTGAATACCGAGTCGGTTAATAAATGTTGTATTATATAAAATTCAAATATGAACGCCACAGTGAACCAAAATTAATGAATACAGAATAAATCTATAAGTAGGTACACATTTTCTATAGGCGCCATAAAGAATTTCATTCATGTACATTATTATTTGAGTTAACTGTACCATTATATCAGTATATAAGCATTATATACTGATATAATCTAACATAAACACGTTTGGCGTACGACGTTAGAAAAATAATAAAAAATATAATTAAGAACACAATTTTCATCACTCTAATTATCCATTCTTAATGGATAAATCCCTCAGTAGGAGTAATTCACTGGACTTTACTTTCATCCCGAATCTTCCGTCATCAAATTTAACTTATTGCACTCTACAATTTTCGTTGACAAAAAGTTATACATATTCATGAAATTCGTGGATTCTATTGCGCACGGAAAATATTACAAGAGAAGGAGGAACTATACAGCGTATGTTTTTAGTCGAGGGACTTACTTAACACACGGCAGTTCATGCTTGCATTTAACTAATAAAAATATATGCAAAAAATAATGATATAATATGACAGAATAAACCTAAAAAAATGAAAATGTTTCTCAACGTGTATTGGGTAGGTTGTGCTAAGCTAATTGTTTGACCTATCTTATCGGTCATTACACATAAATATGACCTTCGATAATAGACAAAAACTCGTAGGTGCTAAATTTCCCGTAAAGAGATAAGGTAATACATATAATATATATTTTATATAGACGTATATTCTTCAACTATAATTTGCCTCATAGCCCAGTATAAACTTATAACAATACAACCCTTTGCGTAATTCAAAACCTCCGTCCAAAGTAAACAATTCCATTATCCTGGAAGACAAAGGACTCAATCTCCAACAATCATGTTATCTCAGAGCTGCGTAACTTTATAGTAACGACCCTAGAGACGCTAGCTAGAACTTGGGCAATTACGTAACGCAGACTGTGCACGCAGCTTTACCTTTTGTACCCGCGCGCCGCGTTACGAATGGCCAAAATACTTCACGTCCGCACGATACGTGCTTCGAGTATCAATATCTCACGGCACTTTACTCAAGAACCCTCCAATATTAACACGCCGACTACTCAAACTTTACGCAGCGTTGAATTTCACGAGACAATATACATATTTCTTTGTATTGTGAGACGAAACACTTATGAATAAAATATGTTTCGTACGATCCTCTACGTTTTGTAAAATGCGCGATTTGATAAGCTAATGTGGTTTGATGACGGTGCTTTAGTAGATAGTTTTGAAATGCATATATTTCGTACAAACGCTAACATTACCTATATGGGAATAAGAACTATTTTCGTCTTTTTTGGTACTGTGGTAGCGTATGTGGCCTGCGTGCTGGATGATCCCGTGTTTCAATGCCAGGTCAAGCAATATTTTTTTTAAGGTTTGTCTAACTATATTTTCACAAAACTGAATGCCATGAAAGATTATATTCGACAGACATCTTAGCTCAAATCCATTCTACAACATACTTACTTGAAAAATTGAAGAAATAGAGAAAGTTTTATACCTACTACATTATAAGTTAGGAGCTTTGCCTGCTCCGGTCGTTAAAATCCGTCTCCAAAATAAAAAATTGCCTACAGCACTCTCTGATAGCCTGCAATAAATAAAAATACTTTCAGAATCAGATGAGTACATTGGATGAGTAGTTTCAGGGCTTACACCCTACATTTAAATTTAGAACCTCTGACGTTTTATAATAAGTATACATAATTTATTAATAAAAGTCAAATTAAATAAATTCATTTGTTATTCAATATTGTTACAGGATGAAATCGAGGACAGGCCCCGAGCGGCCACATTCCTCAGTTCTCTGGCAGACTATTCGAATACTATACCCACGGCATCGGCGGCCGATCCCGACGCTCCCAAGCCGGCGCCCCCCGCGCGCATGGGCACGCTAATCGGCGTGTACCTACCCTGCATCCAAAACATCTTCGGCGTGATCCTGTTCATCCGTCTGACCTGGGTCGTAGGCACCGCTGGCGCTATATGTGGCTTTCTAATCGTTCTTACGTGTTGCTGTACGGTACGTATCTAAAGCTACTGCTTAACTCATAAAGTGCACAACTTAACTATATAGGCAGTATATTATTCCCTCCCTTTCTAATATTCCTACGTTCATAATCGACTTGCCTAATATAAGGTAACAACAGATAACTAAGACCAACTAGACTTGTAACTAGATAGGATTATCCTGTCGCTTATCTGTCAGAATCCATTACATAAACGATGCAGCTTCTCAGATTCCATCTCGATACACAACCGTCGGCTATAGCGGTTTGTGTAAAATAGATTTTCTCTTGAAAACTGACAACCGTTTAGATAAGTTCTTGAGATAATGTGTATGAGCCATAAAATATGTCGGCAGACTATGCTCACCGCAATATCGATGTCTGCTATCGCGACGAACGGCGTGGTGCCGGCGGGCGGGTCGTATTTCATGATCGGTCGCTCGCTGGGGCCGGAGTGCGGCGGCGCGGTGGGCATGCTCTTCTATACGGGCACTACCCTGGCCGCCGCTATGTACATCGTCGGCGCTGTGGAAATTGTTTTGGTAAGTAGACCAGTACTTCATCTAGCACACCCAGATAGCCCCAGCACACCCTACTTTCTAAACGCGACCAAAAGAAAAAGCGTAACAAAAACCCGCATTCACAAAGTCAAGAGCGCCTCGCAGTGTGAATAAAATTATATCCAAGGTAAATTGCGGCGCTTGCCGTCTGCTCGTACTTCAAAAGCGTCAGGCCGGTCAGCTCTCTCGGGACTCACAGTCAATTTACAATTTATACCGACGCAACGGCGCATTGCCAGTTTTATTGCTGTATGCGGCTCGAAAATGCCTTGCGAACAAAATAAATGTTTTAGTGACATATTTATTGCTTTACTGGTAATATCAATTTTCTAAGTATATTGAGAATATCTACATTAATTTTATATAGGAAATAAATTTTACAAGAAAACCACGTAATTAAAATTTAGGTTTGAAAGAATTTGATTATATTTTTTTTAGTCACAAAATATGTTTTTGCTTGAAAACTGATATCTATAGTAAGTTCTCGTTTAATTATTAAATACTCCACTCATATCACCTACAAAACTCTTTTAAAACACGTAGTTTACATGTATTACAATAATATTACAATATATCAGGAAAATCTTTCAGCCCTTTTAGCATAGCAAAATCCGTAAAATCTTCCAGGATAAATATAAAAGGCTATCGGGTCCATTATAATGATTACCAGTAACCGTATTGAATGCGTGCGGGTTACGATACGGTTCACAATGCGACCGGGTTAGCCTAACGATCGGTTCAAATTGGCCATACATGAAGACCGCTCTCAATTTCCATTATGTTGGGAGAGACTCAATTTGCGGTGAAAGATAAGAAATACGTTTAATAAAGGAATTTCTAGGTCGGACCTTCATGAGATCGTAATTCAATTACCGACATTGTTGATCACATCCGCGGGCCGCGGTTCGTGTGCTGAATATTGCATGCCTGCAAACTACACAACTGTCCGATCTTGTCTGAAAGTAATTGTTAACTGACCTCGTGCTTCTAATACTAATGCTTCATCTACAGTTTTCGCTGAACTTTTATTACAGCTATAAATCGCAACATTGTTAACTCATTGATGTTTTTTTGTTTGTTTTAATTATTATCTTTTTTCGTTGTAATTCTCCAGTTTCATCTTTTGATAATGCGACTTATTTATTACCCAAAAACGTTATTAGATCGTTACTGCTTCCATAGTATAAATCGATGGTAATTACTTACGTACTACTCCTCGACACTTTAAGATTTTTTTTTTTAATTTTTTTTTATACTTAGCATAAAATTAATGTTGTCTCACGACAATGCACGGTATAACGTAATATTATCTTAGTAACTTCGTTTTAACTTCACATTAGTACGCCAAAAGACACTGTGCATTATAGACATTTTGTTTTTATATCTAAGCCATTTACAAATGTCTGAACCATTCGTTTAGCAATTACCACCAAAATATTCATACTCCCTCAACAGACGTACATGGCTCCGTGGATATCGATATTCGGCGACTTCACCAAGGATCCAGAGGCGATGTACAACAACTTCCGCGTGTACGGCACTGGCCTGCTGCTCATCATGGGCATGGTTGTTTTCGTCGGCGTCAAGTTCGTCAACAAGTTCGCCACCATCGCCCTCGCGTGCGTCATACTGTCCATCTCCGCGGTGTACACTGGCATCTTCGTTAACTTCAACGGCAATGATAAGTTACAGTAAGTCTGGTAATATTTAACTGATGCTGCTTCATAATTTCAGAATACTAACGCAAAGATGGACCGTGTCAAGGATAATAAACCATTTATTATTTTTTTGTTTATTTAATCGGCTTACTAACTTAGAGATCGGGGTACAAAATTAATTCATTCCCTGTCTAGGTTTCAATATACAAAAATTAAATTTAAGAATTAACAACGATTACCTATCATTGTAAGGTTTTATTATTTCAGTAATGCGACTGCCTCGGTGGCATAGTTATATTGCGTACGCGTTACGAGTACGATTTGCGCGCTGAGGTCCTGGGTTCGAATCCTGGGTCGGGCCAAAAACATTGTTACTGGGTTTTTCCATCTTAAAAATTACTCAGTCGCAGCTCGGAGTCAGGAAGTTGGCGGTGTGATACCCCCGTGCCTCGGAAAGCACGTAAAGCCGTTGGTCCTGCGCCTGATCTCTCTCCGGTCATGTTGGATTGCCGTCTCACCGGACTATGAGAGTGAAGGAATAGCGAGTGCACTTGTGTATTGCGCACTTGTGCACTATAATATCTTCTGCGTACCTGGCTGATCTCCGTTGTGTTTGACCGCCGTTGCCGAAATCAGCTAGAAAGGGATATATAATACGGTGTATTATTACAGGATGTGCGTGCTGGGTAAGCGTCTTCTCAAGGATATTCATATTACAAATTGCTCGAAGGAAGTTGGTGGAGAACTGTACCAACAATTTTGCCCCAACAATACTTGCGATCCGTACTTCGCCGCCCACAACATAAGCATCGTTCAGGGTATCAAGGTATGTAATAATTGCTTCTTTTCTTTAAGAGTTTCTTTCGATGGACGTTCATATTTAATTTTTCTCATAAATTCAAAATGAAGATCACGTATCAAATTTCAAGAATATAATGTTGTGTATTTAAGTATATAACTTTTTAAATTATAACTTACATTAATCATGGAACCCTGTATTAATTATAACCATGAAATGTAAATCTGCCGATTTTGTAGGGTCTGGCCAGTGGAGTTTTCTTCGATAATCTGCAAGACTCGTTTCTCCAAGTGGGCGAGTACATTGCGTACGGCAAGGAACCGGACGACATCGAGCAAATGGAGCGACCCACTTACAACCAAATCTACGCCGACATCACAACCACCTTCACCATTCTAATTGGAATATTCTTCCCATCCGTGACTGGTAAATGTCGTTATTAAAAACAAATTCAGTAAAAAATATATGAGAGGACCATTTACATCTAGATTCGAAATTTTTCATTTATATAATTTTAAAGCTGATCACAACAATTTCGAAAAATGAGAACTTCTCCCCGTGCATATTGAATATTATGTCACATTTTTATACAAAAATATAATGTATACATGACATATTAATACGATTTTAACGCATCCTCACGCCTTTTATCCCCGAAGGGGTAGACAGAGGGACAACTAGTGCACCCACTTTTCGCCAAGCGTATTCCGTCCCATGATGTGATAGGGGGCGAGCCTATCGCCATATCGGGCACAAATTCCAGATTCCGGGCTGATACTGAATAGAAAAATCCAATATCACTTTGCCCGACCCAGGGATCGAACTCGAGACCTCATCCTTGCAGTCGTACCGTAATACGATTTTAACTTGGAGTATATTTTACGAATGAAAATCACACTCACAATACTTCGTATACAACGTCGTGTAAAAATTCTATTCGACGCTGACTTGCGTTATTGTTTTCGTTAAAGGCATAATGGCTGGTTCCAATCGTTCCGGCGACCTGGCGGACGCGCAGAAGAGCATCCCGATCGGCACCATCTGTGCCATTCTCACCACCTCTACCGTGTACTTGTCCTGCGTCTTACTCTTCGCTGGCACCGTCGACAACTTGCTGCTTCGCGACAAGTATTTATATTGTTCTTATTATTTAACTAACATTAATTTCAAAGTTTATTATAGACCGTATTTTCCTTTCTTAAAATCCTTCTTCCCAACCACAAAATTTTGGTAAGGTATTATTACAATGAAATTCCACATTTTTCAGATTCGGTCAGTCGATAGGAGGCAAATTGGTAGTGGCGAACATGGCGTGGCCAAACCAATGGGTGATCCTGATTGGTTCCTTCTTGTCGACTCTGGGCGCTGGCCTGCAATCGCTTACCGGAGCGCCTCGTCTGCTACAAGCTATCGCCAAGGATGAGATCATACCGTTCCTCGCACCCTTTGCGGTCTCTTCTAGCAGAGGTGAACCTACTAGGTAAGCTATTGATCCGATAAGGTAAGATATTTCACCACAAAATGTTAATACTAATAGTTGTTTAGCTTAGTGTTTTAAAAATGGAATTTCAAGTATCTCAAATTAAGTAGAATTTGTAAAAACATGTCCTCAGGGCCTTACTCCTCACGATGGCTATCTGCCAGTGCGGTATCCTACTCGGCAACGTGGACATCCTTGCGCCGCTGCTTTCTATGTTCTTCCTCATGTGCTACGGGTTCGTCAACCTGGCCTGCGCTCTGCAGACCCTCCTCAAGACTCCTAACTGGCGCCCTCGCTTCAAGTACTACCACTGGTAAGATTTATGATTTTTATGTTTAGATACGTGAATGTTCAACAGTGATATAAACTACTAATAATACTAATTTATGATCTTGGCTAGGCTGCAAAGCCTTCCAAACGTCAGCAATTGAATTTAACAAATTATCGTGAAAAAAACTATGAATTAATTTTACTGGTAAGATTATTACGTCATCACTTATAATAAAGACTTCAATATACTGTAAAGAACATAAGAACTCACAATTATATATCAGAACTCACAATAATATCATGAAAATAGCGAAGAATTCTAACCTATAAAAAGTGACTTTTTTATGGTATTGAATGACGAGACGAGCATGCCGTTCGCCTGATGGTAAGCGATACAACCACCCATAAACAGTAGCAGCACCATCCAGCACCTTGAGTTACAAAGTACTGTGTGGCATTCCACTGCGCTCGTCATCCTGAGACATAAGATGTCAAATCTCATTATGTTCAGTAGTTACACTGGCTACAATGTCCTTCGAACCGAAACACAGCAGTGCATGCACACTACTGCTTGGCGGTAGAAATAGACATTGCGGTGGTACCCACCCAGCGGACTCGTACATATGAGAGACCTACCACCAGTATGATTCACCTTGTTCGGAAAAAATTCACTATCTTCATTGTTACAGGTCTCTGTCGCTCGCTGGCCTTATACTGTGTATCTCCATAATGTTCATGACGTCCTGGTTCTACGCCCTGATCGCCATGGGCATGGCTGGCCTCATCTACAAATACATCGAATACCGAGGGTCAGTTCACATCACACGTCATAACGATCACTAGGAATATTATTTTATGTCAAAAGAATCTTCTGTTTTTGTTTTAAGCTTGTTTCAAGTTCATTCTTCAATCCAATCACCATGTGCCTGTCTCTCTAGTCAGATATGAAATACCATTGTACAATTTTATTTTTCTGTTTATTTCTTTTGCAAATGTGATATTCTTTTTAAGAAATCAATAATTTGATTTGACATTGTTACAGAAACATTTAGATTATTTCATTTTTGTGTTTATTCACAGTGCGGAGAAGGAATGGGGTGACGGTCTGCGCGGTCTGGCGCTGTCGGCGGCGCGCTACTCACTGCTGCGGCTGGAGGAGGGCCCGCCGCACACCAAGAACTGGCGGCCGCAGGTGCTCGTGCTCGCCAAGCTCAACGACGACCTCATGCCCACCTACCGCAAGATGCTCGCCTTTGCTAGCCAGCTCAAAGCCGGTAATGTATACTTCCACCTCATGCTGTTCTGTCACAAGATACCTGATATCTTCTTCACTGGTATGAGACCGATAATGTAATCAATAATTCTCGTAAACTGATAATGTTTGTAAATTCCCAACGTTTTGTGTCTTTTTAATAGTACGTTGTAATTTGTGATATTATTGTGTCATGTGTGTAACAGGCAAGGGTTTGACGGTGTGCGTATCTGTGCTGGGCGGCGAGTTCCCTCGGCGCTCGGGCGAGGCGGGCGCCGCGCGACTCAACCTACGCCGCTGCATGGATGACGAGAAGCTCAAGGGCTTCGTCGATGTACTTGTCGCGCCCAGCATCCCTGACGGACTGAGCCATCTGTTAGTACACTATATTGTTATTTTTTGCGGGCCAGTGACGTCTCTACAGTGGAAAGGGCGGTTCAGTTTAGAAAAATATTGACTAACGAGAGATGTCACACAATATTGATATATGTCTTTTGTTTCTCATATGTAATAGCTAGGCTATTACAGATTTAAAGTAGTTAATTCGCTCTGCAAACAATTATGTATGGAAAAACTTCGACCGCCCAAAGAACCTCAACATGAAACATGTTGATTTTATTAGGGTGCAGACGACCGGACTGGGCGGGTTGAAGCCGAATACGGTGATCGTGGGCTGGCCCTACACGTGGCGGCACTCGGAGGAGGCGCTGGAGCCGCGCTGGCGCGGGTTCCTGCACACCGTGCGCGCCGTCACCGCCGCACGCATGGCCATGCTCGTGCCTAAGGGAATCAACTTCTTCCCAGACTCTACTGAGAAGGTAATCATGTATTATAGGCTACTTGGGCAAATACCTAACCGACCGTGTTATTTAAAAATGATTTATTCCATAAATTGTCAGAATACAAATAGAGCCAAATGATTTTAAATGACCAATTTTTGTGAAAATGCACTAAATTCTTAGTTCATCGCCAAATATATGTAGGTATACATGTACGTTTTGCGGTCCGTACAGGTATCAGGCAACATCGACATCTGGTGGATCGTGCACGACGGCGGCATGCTGATGCTGCTGCCGTTCCTGCTGCGTCAGCACCGCACCTGGAAGAACTGCAAGATGCGCATTTTCACCGTCGCGCAGATGGAGGACAACTCCATCCAGATGAAGAAGGACCTCAAGATGTTCCTCTACCAACTCCGTATTGAGGCTGAGGTGGAGGTTGTTGAAATGGTAAGATCCAATATTATACCAGTTCTTTGAGTGTGAACAGAATAATGGTTAGGCAACAACTATTGCGCTGTATTTTGTAGAGTTTCTATCCATTCCATGACATAATAGGGGTGCGATAAATATTTTAAAAATTGTGCAATTTTGTTGGATTTATTTCGAAGTAAAATGTTTTTAACTCACAGAAAATAAACATTGCAAATATAAGTAATTAAATTTTAAACTCCGTAGACCGACAGCGATATATCCGCATACACGTACGAACGCACCCTGATGATGGAACAACGCAACCAGATGCTCCGCGAACTGAGACTCAACAAGAAGGAAACCTTGGGAATGGTACGTATCATCATCTCACAGAACTGATCACATGAACAAGATGATACAAATTCAAGCTAAATGTGCTAGATACCAAAAGCTGTGCTCGTACCAGTGGCGTGCACTGCGCAGTAACATTTGCAGGCCCGTGTAATTACATGTTGTATTTGTGACTCCCTAAGACACAATCTCGGTAAAGTAGTGACAGGCAGAAATAATTATTAAAATCTTAAGGTCCTGTACATATTAGCTTACATTGAAATATGGATGGAGCTGTACGTTTGCAATTATGAAGAACGAGGGATGTACGTTATATTATAATGCGGCAGACCTTAATCTAGTCCTTCGACTTACTTTGCAACTTGTTTTGTACAAAAATATTATCAATACTTTCTTTAATACACATTTAAAAATCAAATTAAAAAATGACTGAATTTAAATGAACGATTTCCTTAAAAAGAAGCATCTATTCTCAAACTTTCAATAAACTTTATCTGCATAATTTTCAACCTGTTACTACTTTAGAAATAGCGGCACTATTCGTGAGTGCGGTCTGTACAAAGCTTTATAAACTATATGTGTATGAACTAACATGTTTGTCTGTCGCTATCGGTGCAGATGCAAAATTTCGTGGACTATCGCGAAAACGCTGAGGAGAAGTTGCCTCTGGTAAAACGGACACTTTACCCTGAGTCCACATATATTAGCTATTCGTATTTTTTTTCTATTATCTCCCCGTTTTGCACTTATCATCTACACATTGGCTGACAAACCTTCTATATTTTTATATTTAATATTAAAGTCATAAGACCGATCGTTCTAACGTCATAAATTAATCTGAATTAAATTAATAGCTATTATATCAAAACCTTTTATAGTACCTACCTGCTTTATTAAAAGGCATCTGATGAAACAATGTGTAAATGACTTTCCTTTTTTAGCTTATATTTTAAGTGGTACGTTTGGTAGATAAATGTCGTCTTCTATATATTAGGTGTGGCAATAAAACTTCTCACTCTCACTACTTCTATTTCATTTCACTTCATAATTTTCAACTTCATTATTTGAAACTAACGCATCGCAATGTTTGCTTTGATGTTCACTGTTACTAACTTAATCCTATCACTTTCTCCTATTTTTTTACACTGTATTTAACATTATAGGCTTATAATAAATAAGTCATAAATTGTCTTTTATTTAAAATATAGTTTTATGTATTGGCAATATAAAGCTTCCGAAATATGCAGCACAACAATATAGATAGAAAATTTGTTAAATTACTTTTTTAAAGGTACTTAATATGTTTTGTAAATACCAATTCATCAAATCTTCTTCTTCTTCTATTTTATCTTTGTATTTTAGACGCGGTGTGCTTTTGTATTCTTCCTATTCTTAGCTATTCATAATTCTATACTTATCTAAATGAAATCTCATAAAAAAATTAAATGAATATGGTTATAAAACCAATACAATATAAACCGTCTGGTTATTAAATAAAGTTTTGTTTCGAAAACAGGTGCAAGCCATAGTGGACCACCACCACGCGGATGTGAAGACGGCCAGCAAGGTCCGTTTCGCGGAGCCGGGGCAGGCGGCGGAGGGAGACGCGGAGCCGCCCTCGCCGCCGCTCACCGACCACGACGACAAGGACACTGACGACAAGGTGAACATGTCTACACTACTACGCTTGATGCATGCGACATTCCATAGAAATAACATTTTATGGTTTTTAAAAACTTAAAAACAAATTTTAAATTTTGTTAAGAAATAAAACGGTGTTGAATTTGACACAATACCGATATAAGTTTTGATTTGGTGTGATGAAAATGGATCAATAATGTTCCTTGGAATTGATCAATAAAAATGATACCAACTTAGAATAGAGCTATACAATTGATAGTGTGCTTGGTGCATTCAGGTAATGCTACATATAATCGGTTTAGTAGCAAACACCCTTATAAAAATATTTAGTCTGCCCTTGTCTACTAGTGATGTTAAATAATAACTAAAAGTCTTAATAAGAATATTAAAAACATCCTCTTATCTCTGTTCAAAATATTTCATTTGAACCCGAAACTTCATCATTGTATCAATCTGTTTCGGTTTGAAGTGATCTTATCCAACTTTTATTGATATTGCAACAAAACTTCTGGTGTCGTTCTTAAACCAGTTAGCTATTGGCAGTAACTACTCAAATACATTTAAAGGGTGTGGCAAAAATTACAGCTATTTACATAATATCTACCTCTTCCAAATTCATGTATAAAAGACTTCAACGCGGTCTAAGAATGACCCAAACAAAATGCCTAAGTCGATGTCACGCGTGGCTATTGCACTTGATATCATTATAATAACCATGTTTGTTTTGACGTTATGATTGTTTTCCTCATGTACATAACCTAATCATATTCTATCACAAGAGTCCTAGCGAATTTACACACGGTGGTCATATGTTTGCGACTAGTTCATTCACGATTGATTTGTTCACTTTAGTTTGTTTCGTTCTTCACATTAGATCAGAGATTGGATGTTTGAATGTCCGTAGTGATTTGTTTTACAATTAAAATAATATATGACATCCCGTGTTTCATTCGCCTTGAATCCGTCATGTGCAACTGTCGGTACGCGAATCAAAATTACAAATTTCCAAACGCAAATACCTAATTGGGATAACGTAGGACGACTTTCGAAGTAGCTTGTTGCACATAATCGATT
Source organism: Sphinx pinastri (assembly GCA_947568825.1). Lineage (NCBI taxonomy): Eukaryota > Metazoa > Arthropoda > Insecta > Lepidoptera > Sphingidae > Sphinx > Sphinx pinastri. The sequence goes on from OX387617.1 coordinate 5,596,958, forward strand.
CAATGTGGGACTCGCCCGATGAACGGTCGCAGTGCGAGGGAGCCAACTCGCCGTCCGCCGACAACCACAAGGACGCCAACCCCAACGGAGACGCTCTCAAGATGAAGCCCAACATGTCCGACATCACACCGTAAGTGCACGCTTATTTTACTTTTTTGAAATTTTAATAAAACTTTTTGATGTTGTCTTGTGTTTTATTTTAATAGATTTTTAAAATTAAGATTTGATAGCTACCGGTATAATATATACAAAGATAGACTTAATACACCCAATAACATATTTAAAGGAGATAATATAAAAATAATTGTCCAATGTACAGTTAAATACGAATCGGTACAAAACAACAATTGGCGATTAAAATTTCTTAATTGCCTACTCTACTACAAAACCAAAAACCGAAAAATAAGAAAAGCAAATGTAAAACATATTTTTAAGAGGTACCTAACATGTGAACAGGGACGAGGGCACAGTGCGGAGGATGCACACGGCAGTGAAGTTGAACGAGGTGATCGTGGCGCGGTCACACGACGCACAACTAGTCATACTGAACCTGCCCGGCCCGCCCAGAGACACCACCTTCGAGAGGGAATCCAACTGTAAGGCTATATTTGTTTATAACACAGCGATTGTAAATTAACATCATTGTTTATCCGTATAAATGAATTGAATATCCGTATATTCAAGAGAAATAATGAGGAAGAAGTCGACCTTCAAAGAATGTAACTTAATAGGGATTGAGAAAATAACAATTGGACACCCAAACAAATCTGAACATGACATCACTAGTTACACGAAACGTAAATTATATAATATTGGGTTACTTAATTGTTTTGGATACAGTACTTAGTTACTTACATACTGCCGCAGTATGCTTTGAACCAATTTGACTAAAGTAATTTTCTACATCTTCTCTGTATTACGGAAAATCGGTGAGACGAATACTTTTATTCTAAGGTCTTGTAAATAAATGATGTTTATCAACATCATCACCAACCACGTGAAGTCCACTGTTGAACATACGCCTCACCTAAAGATGTTGCGAGCTATTATTTTGATAAAGTATAATGGATGGTTGCACGTGTATCAAGATAACATAAATATTTATTATTCTTACAAAGCACTATTAATAAAAGAATACATACGACCATAAAACAAATACCTGTGCTAATACATACATCTCCGATACCATTAACATACATTACACACAACATTTTCCATTAATTATATTCTTATTTCTTAGTATTTATATAATCATCAACTATGTATGTTAATATAGCGAGATGTTGCAAACATATTTGGTGTTGGTATTATAACCTGTTCCATTCAATGTTTTCTAATATTAGGTATGATTTAGTTAACGTATGGTGTTATGAAATAATAGTAAATGTGTGTGTATGTGTGCAGACATGGAGTTCCTAGAGGTGCTGACGGAGGGCCTGGAGAAAGTTCTGATGGTGCGCGGCGGCGGGCGCGAGGTGATCACAATCTACTCGTGAACGCGCTGCCAGCGACGCGCCACCCACCTCTTTGTGATTCTCTTCTAACTGTTAGTGCTATGTTTTGGACTTTTGATTGGTCGCAGTTCGCGTCTCGTTCATCGTTTTTTGATGTGATCGCGTGATCGATCCCGGGCCGTCGACTGATCGGTTCGCTTCTATGACGGGTGTTTTGTTAAATTTGCCGTTTAGAGTGAGGTTGTTTTGAATTTATTCACTGTTGTGTAGATGAATACGTACGTGTGGATCCGACGACGAGCCTTAAACTTTCGGTCGTTAGCTATAAGTTCGTTTCGTTATTTAGTGAATTAGCTCAGTGTTGAGTTAAATATCTTCGAGGTCTCTCGATTACCGTATGCCATATCGTTTTCTTTTTAGTTAGTAGTACATATATTATATACGTATAATTTTGGTTTTATGATGTTTTTTATATTTTAATGTTTTTTTATTAATGTTGAAATGAAGTAGATACTTTATATGCGTATACATTGGTGACTATCATGAAGATTTTTTAACTATATAAAATGTATTTTGTAAATAATTATTCTGTTCTAAGGTTTTACATCTGCTCAACTTAAAACTTATCGTGGGACTGAAACGGGATGAATTTATGTGCCCGAATGTACTTTTTGAATTAACCTTGACACACGACGTAGAAACACGAAATTCTTCATTAAAATGAAGGATTCAGTAAAGTCTAGTCACTTATTGATGTTATTTATCCTGAAACAGACTTAACGATACCAAAAATAATTTACATGTACCAACTTAGCGAAGTTTACTTTAGTAGTTGAACCCACATAAGATCCTGTCGGGTTTTATGATGAGTAAATATTTTATTCTTCACTTACAACTTCGCCTTTTCTAAGTAAAGGCGTATATCTACAAATCTAAATTCACAATACTAATTATTTAGTGAATTATTAGGAACGATTCGGCGAATTATGGAAGATATTCCATATTTTGTTTTTTAGTGTTATATTCCCCATCAATATTAACTTTAGTAAGTTGGGAACTTGTGCGCACATTCGCGTAGTTAGATGATTTCTTACTGTGATCATTGTTGTAATGTTTCTTTCCGGACGTCCCAAACTGTTGACTAAGTACAAAGCAGACGACGGAGTTTTAAAATTGGTAAACGCATACGAATATTCTTTAATCATTAACTCTCCTCAAAACCATTACCTATAGTAAGTATACCTAGGTATTTTGAAATAGATCTGCACTGTCATCTGTTTTCAATGTCAATACGTTATTGCTAATTGTGTTTTGTCTTCCTATGATTGTAATATTAGGGTAAGGGCAAAACACAGCGATTAAAACATCTACGTGAATCAATACATGAATAAAAAAACCAAAGCACGACGGAGAAGCGATGCATGGCATGGTCCGTCGAGGTTTAACGTAACTGCTAAAGAAATATAGATTTATCTATTTTCTACGGTAAATGGAGCTTTGTAATGGCTATAAAAGGACTTTTGAGGAGCAGCCTAATATATAGGAACGCGTTTTCAATGTCTCCTCGCTAAATGCATCGCCTCCTTAGAACAGTTCCGAGTTTCAGATAAATCAATTCGCAACGCAACTTGTGTGTTGAAATTTAACTTGTCAATTTTCTTTAATCTCACCATAAGTCTAAGATGTACTATGTACTATTTCTAATTCATATAAAATGTTAGATAACTGCCAAATAGGAATCGGTGTTGTAAAATATCCTAGTCCGTAAGCTACAGTTTACCTACTTACCATTATTTCAATTGCATTTTCATCAAGATAAAAACGAATCTTAATAATGTAAGGAAAGTTTAGCGAATTATATCACTTTTTCGATTATTACATTAGATTGAATAGTAAAGTACATTGTAGTTAACCATAGTTAAAACATTTTACCATTTTATATTCGACGTTGAATCTGTTTCTCCATACTAAAGCGACCGCACCCGCAGAGGCTGCTAGTCGATTTTCTCGGTTTTATCCCGATGTCTTAATTCTTACGAGATCGTGTTTCCGTATCAATACTGTTAACTGTAAAGAAACAATGCAAGTACCTACCTAGCTGTTGCATTCGTTTCGAAATGGTTGTAGATGCCATAATAAATAAGTAAGTAGATATTAGCTAATAGTGTGTAAGTCGACTGTCGAATTACCGTCTATGGTCTTTGAACATAACCCAGTGTGCACATCCCAGTGCGCCTCGCCGACTGCGCAGGCGCCTGGCGCGTCGAAACTCGCGCAACGCGTCAAGCATGGACTTGAGCACCTTAATCCCATATTGAAGCATAGCGAGAATTTAAATTATTCACTTAATAAGATTAAGTATAAAACATTCTAAATTATGCTAATCGATAAATCAAACATGGCTGTTTTAAGTTCATGAACATGTTCTTTATCACTTAGTGATATTAAATACATGAAATTATTGAAATAGTGATCACATATCTTCCTTTCCACATAGAAAAAAATATTATGTATAAATCTATTTATGCCTATTAATAGGTATTGATTTATTATTTACCATAAATAAATTTATTGAATTATATACATTACCCAATTATATTATTATGATGTATGTATTATGACTAAGTCAAAATTGCGCAATATATAGAAATTCTGAGAATATTTATTATACGCGTATGTTTATTTCATTCCGGACTGTGAGTGTTGGTAAAAAATGTAAATGTGCTAGAGCGCACCTCAGCACAATTCGGTATTGAGTCTAAATACTTGAGGAAGCCCAACCTTATTAGAGGTGTTGTACAAGCATATAACCTCTAAGCGCTTATTAAACAAAAATCGCCCCTGAAATATGTATCCAAGTGATAAAAACATGAGGAATACCAAAAATTACAATGTAGAGTTGCCGCTTCACAGCACCACGTAAAACGCAAAATATACAGAACCAAGAAATTAAAAAATGTTTTAAAGACGACCAACATGATGTCGCGTTTGTGCCAAACCTCATTTTCACGCAGTATAGATTCTTCATCGTGCTGGAATAAGAATCGCTACAATCATCTTAAGGAAACTATCAGTAACTTTGTCATCTTAATACTAGCTTTCGAGTTACATTATATGTTAGAGAAGTCACGTTAACTAACATAGTCGTAATTCAATAAAATTGCACATAGTTACCTACTTACTTCAGATAGATTAAAATCGTGTTCGTATGTCAGTCGTTACATTTTAGCTTTACGAATGTCATACAATTTGTAAACGTACAGTCGTCATAATTAATGCAAGCACGTGTCGCGTCGCAGCAGTCGGCTATACGGCACACATTCGAACGATTCCGCTAAATGCGGTGAGCCAATGGACAGTAATACGAAAAAAACTATTTTAAATAAGTAAGATTATAAATCTACATCAAACAAACTAAATAAAATAATAATCAAACAAGATTGACCACAGCCGGAATGTGCGACGAAATTGACGTCGCAAGTTTGAGAGCGGTTCCGCACACCTTGTGTTGTTTTTCGGATTCTTGAGACGTGCCTCTCAACGTTTTGCTGTGTTGTCCGATACAGACGCTCGCGACTGTAGGCACTTGGCGACTGTACGTCGAGTGTCAAGTAATTATTGATGTAAAATTATTAATCTACTTATAGATTTTAGGCTGTGAATCAGCGTTAACACAATTCTTTACAATTTAATATTCAGGCTAGAGTTGCTGTGATACACGATTATGGCTATAAAATTATAATGTAGTCATTTCTGGCTATGGGTATTCAGGGAGGGACGTCAGAAGTTGCGACGTTTGTGATGCCATGCTCTATCTGTGATTTCACCGATGTGTAGATGCACCCGTACCCGTTGACGAACATTTCACCACCCAACGGCCGATGTGACTCTTGGGTAGGAATAATTCATAATTCTTTCGCCTCGTTTATAATCTACTTTACTATTAATAACGTTATAAAATTATAATAAACAAGGCTGTCTGTACTTTGAAAAATATTTTGGAAATGTATTTTATAGAATCTTAACTAATATCTGTAACAGCCAGAAGCGTGTCGTTTTCCTCTGACACTAATAGAAAGTCATTGTCTTCGAAATAAATTTCAAAATAAGAATTAGCCTACAGGAAACTAAATTCCATAATACAAGGCGCTGAGCAATAACGAAACATTTAGACAGATACTGCCGAGGTATGCTAGTTCTTATAATGTTTGATCTGGAACGAGTTTTTCATAGAAAAAAATATTTCCAAGAGTAAAAGTTGTTTAAGAAATTATTAAAATATTCAAATAATAACTCTAGTGAACTAGCCAGTGAGTAAATATAAGGAAAAGATGTTATGAGTATAATGAAATAAACTAATGATTAAAAATATATAATGGCCATTTTATTTTCCTTAAAATCACCCGCTTTACACACCCCAAAAACGTGAGTAAGTACAAAAGGGCAATTTAATTATAAGACTAGAAAAATACACTTGTTTGCTAAATATTTTCTTACTTAGATAATAAATCTAAACAATCACAAAAGTATTTTAACACCGATTTGGCACATCATTTGCAATACTTTTGTTATTATTACTTATTAGGGCCTTTGCAGACGACGCATTTTATACACGCCGACGATGCACGTTTGATGCGCTCTTTGCGCGTGTTCAGTGCCGCTAGCAGGAATTTACGCATTTCATATAATAATAATAAATAATAAAGATCTTTATTCATAATACAATTAACCTTACAGTTTGCTTGTAGTACCCAAACTAGGCTTAAAGCCTGTATCTTGGGTGCTTACACTACGACTACCATAAAAGATAAGGCCTCGGTTAACAGTGTTTTAATAGTATTCATAAAGTATTCATATCGTGTAAGTTAACGATTACGTATTTATTTGACAATACTATACGTCAAAAACAGATTCGTACTGTCAATTCCCATACATTTTAAGTTTACCGTCACCGTGGTCACACGTTTACTATTTGAAGTTTGCACGTGCGCAATGTTCATGCTACCGTATTTTAGTTCCAATTACGCTCAAATGAGCGTTGTTCAATTTTCCATACAAAATTTTACTTTAACGAAAACATTACTTTATCTATACGATAGTGCGTAAGGTCGTGCTCGGGGTACAGCGTGCACATTTCGCACCTTTAGAACGAAAACGACAAAATTCAAAAAAATCGAAAATTGAGTTATCTTCATAAAATTACTTAAATCAAAGTTCTCTGTTGCAGCCGCGTATTTTTAATTCAATAAGTTTAACAATATTTCGTTTTAAATACAGGTGGTCTTGTCGTCGCCTGCCTTCTCGCTGGATCACTCAGTGGGAGTCTCGTATGCGCGCCGGAACGCATGGTGCGTGTTCGTCGTTTGAATTGAACTTTCGCTTAATTTCGTTCGTTAATTGTGGAAAAACTGGTACAAGATAGTGTCTGGTGGATCCAACAACAACCACCATCGTCGGCGCCGACCATCTAGCTTCGAGAACGGGACTCCGGTGAGTTGGCTTTGACGTATTTGGTCGAATATTTGTAGGAGAGCGTCTTGATTGTGGGCCGGACGGACCCACAGCTTTTAAAACTAAGCTCGGTTGGATAGTGATGGGCAAGATTTCCTGCAATTCATCAACTCCACGCACCTCCCTACTTTCTTCGATTGATAGTTTAGATTTCCAAATTCGTAAATTTTGGGAGATTGATGAGCTACCCAAATCCTCGCTAATCACGGACGAGGAATTGCGTTGCGAACGTCTATTCGATGAGACACATAGTAGAAACGCCGAAGGAAGGTACATTGTCCGCTTACCGTTTAAGACACCACGGCCCGAGCTCGGAGACTCATACCATCTCGCCTATCGTCGCTTGATGTCTCTTGAGAGACGTTTGTCGGGTAATTCTCAACTTCGTAAAGAGTACAACGCCTTCATGAGAGATTACCTCGAATCTGGACATATGGAAGTGATCGACCAGCCATGGTCGGATCACCCATATTATATACCACATCACTGCGTGCTCAAGCCGAGCAGTACGACCACAAAACTGCGAGTGGTTTTCGATGCCACCGCTAGGCCAGCCAATGGAGCTGCGCTTAACGAGCAGTTACTTGTTGGTCCCCGAATGCAATCGGACATCGGGTCGATTCTCCTTCGTTTTCGTTTACACTCTGTTGTATTTACCGCGGATATTAAGCAGATGTATCGCCAGATACTGGTGGCCGATACTGATCAAGACTACCAACGAATTTTGTTTAGATTTTCACTTCAGGATCCTATTCAGGAATTCCGGCTAAAAACCGTCACTTATGGTATGACGTCTTCAAGCTTCTTGGCTCTTCGGACCATTTTGCAGGTGGCAAAGGATGAAGGTGGCAATCATCCCTTAGCAGTATCTGCATTGACTGAAGACATGTACGTTGACGATATAGTGACAGGGGCCAGCTCCTTAAATTCGGCTCGCGAATTGATGAAGGAAATCAGTGATATCCTGCGTAAAGGGTGTTTCGAGCTAAGGAAATGGACAAGCAATTGTCCTTCCTTGCTCGAAGACATTCCTCCTGAACATTGTCACGACGTTCGGAATTCGCTTTCATTCGATTCGGATCCCTGCTCATCGGTCATGATTCTTGGATTGAGGTGGAAGCCTGACATTGATGCATTCTCGTTTACCGTCACATCGCTTCATGAACAGTGCACGAAGCGAAATGTATTGTCGGAATTGGCTCGCATTTTTGACCCGCTTGGTTTTCTGACCCCACTTACATTCGCATTTAAATGTATCGTACAGAATCTTTGGAGTCTCAGGCTTGATTGGGACACAGTTGCACCTGATAGAATTAGTCAAACTTGGTCTCGTTATCGCTCGGAATTTAATGCAATATCGTCCCTCGTTATTCCTCGTTTCGTTTCTGCATCAAATTCAAATAGTACCGCGATACACGGCTTTTGTGACGCCTCCGAGCTAGGCTATGCAGCTGCAGTGTACTTTCGCATAAAACATAGTGACAGTCGCGTCACTACGTGCTTAATCATCTCTCGCTCCAAGGTCGCCCCTCTAAAAAGAATTTCCATTCCTCGTTTAGAATTGTGTGCCGCAGTTCTCTTAGCAGATCTTGTCGCATACATTCGCGAAGTGTTCCAAAATCGTATTCACTTCGATGACATCTTTTGTTGGTCAGATTCGACTATCGTTCTTGCTTGGCTGAAATCACCGTCAGCTCGATGGAAGACTTTTGTTAGCAATCGTGTTGCTCGTATTCAGGAGAAGCTTCCATCCTCTCACTGGCACCATGTTAGCTCCTCCGACAATCCCGCCGATTGCGCTTCACGCGGACTTACCATCGGTAAGCTTCTTGATCATGCCTTGTGGTGGCATGGACCACATTGGTTGTCCCAGGACATTGTTCATTGGCCTGTTTCACAGCATGCCATTGGGGAATCTCCTGAAATGATCTCTGAACAACGCGATTCCAAAATCTCGTTATTTGTCGTCGTCGATAAGTTTGATGAGTTTCTAAATAAACACTCGAGTCTAATTAGAGTTCAACGCATCGTTGCTTACATCCTTCGTTTCGTTTATAATTGTCGCAATCCTAAAAATCGTAAGTTGGATCATCTTGTCGCTTCGGAACTTCAGCAGTCGTTGCTGATGTTGGTCAAGCTCGCTCAAATTGCCAGTTTTGGTAATGAGATTAAGAGTCTACAGCAAAGCATACCCTTGTCTAAACCGCTGCAAAAATTGTGCCCCTTTCTTGATGAAGATGGTTTGATCAGGGTGGGCGGTAGACTGACTCATTCGAATCTGGATTACGACTGTAAGCATCCGTTATTACTACCTCGTCAACATCGCTTAACTTCACTCATTATCGATCAATGTCATAATGACAATTTACATCCTGGACTTCGAACACTTAGTTTTTTGCTAGCACAAAATTTTTGGATCTTGTCACCTCGTCGTGCTATTCGTAACCGTCTATCGAAGTGCATAAAGTGTTACCGCACCAACCCAAAGCCCTTCATTCCTCGTATGGGAGATCTTCCTAAATTAAGGGTGTCGGAGCTAAAACCTTTTTCGTGTGTCGGTATTGATTTTGCTGGACCTTTTCCTACGCACATACAACGTCGTCGTGGGGCCAAACCTTTTAAAACTTACGTTTGCTTATTTATTTGCTTCGCAACGAAAGCGGTGCATATTGAGCTTGTTGTTGGTCTGACAAGTGAAGCATTTCTGGGTGCACTCCGCAGATTCATGTCTCGGCGTGGCCGATGCCAACGAATTCATTGCGATCATGGTACTAATTTTGTCGGTGCCCACAATATGTTAGTGTCACTCATGAAACGAGCTGCCGCTTCTGAGGCAATCGAATTTTCATTCATACCCCCTGCTGCGCCACACTTCGGTGGCCTCTGGGAGGCCAATATTAAATCATTCAAAACACATCTCGCTCGCGTTATTGGTAATCAAATCCTAACTTACGAAGAATTCTTGACTGTGGCAACACAAATCGAAGCATTGCTTAACTCTCGTCCGTTGTGTGAAATGGGATCGGATCCCAATGACCTATCGGTATTGACTCCTGGTCATTTTCTCAATTTGGAACCACTGACATCGCTTCCAGAATCTGATGCTTTGAACGTCGATCCTAATTGTTTAAATCGTTGGCAATTAGTGCAGCAAATCCATCGGGATTTCTGGAAGCGATGGCATGTGGAGTATTTGCACACGCTAAGTCAGCGCGCCAAGTGGCTTACTGACACCTCGGAACCTAAGTTAGGATCTTTAGTTGTTATTAAAGAAGAGCAACTTAAACCTCTTCGTTGGTCCCTCGGTCGTATCGTACAATTGCATCCCGGAAGAGACGGTATCTCTCGCGTCGCTACCGTCAAGACACAATCAGGTCTATTGCGACGACCGTTAGTCAAATTGTGTCCTCTTCCAATAAGTAGTTAATTTGTAGCTTTAAAATACTTCGTATTTTGGTGGGCGGAATGTTGCAGCCGCGTATTTTTAATTCAATAAGTTTAACAATATTTCGTTTTAAATACAGTTTCACGATGATCTAGCCCTACTACTTTTTTTTATCATGTATATAATCCAGTTGAGGGTGGTCTTGTCGTCGCCTGCCTTCTCGCTGGATCACTCAGTGGGAGTCTCGTATGCGCGCCGGAACGCATGGTGCGTGTTCGTCGTTTGAATTGAACTTTCGCTTAATTTCGTTCGTTAATTGTGGAAAAACTGGTACAAGATAGTGTCTGGTGGATCCAACAACAACCACCATCGTCGGCGCCGACCATCTAGCTTCGAGAACGGGACTCCGGTGAGTTGGCTTTGACGTATTTCAACCTTTCGACTGGATTATCGTTTTCGTATCGTTTTGTATCGAATTTAGTGTGTTCAGCATATTTTGGTAAACCATTCTCAATACAACACTAGTTCACACACAGCCATATTCAAGCGGGAAAAGGACCAAACTGTTATATCGGGTCTTTTTAATTATATTTTTATAAAAAAGGGACTAGTTTTCAGTCATTTTATGACGATAACTCAATTTTCGATTGTTTTGAATTGTGTCGTTTTCATTCTAAAGGTGCGATTTGTACGTAAAGTAGTGTTCTCGACTTTACGTTTACTTTGTTTGAAGAACATTGTCGATGAATACAAAAAATATCATCTACATAGGCTCCTAGTGTCTTCACTATTCAACATCCTTTGCTTAATTACATAAAAAAATTAACCCAATAATTATTTAGTTATACTCCACCCGAAAATATAATTATTATGACCGAAATATACCGAAATGCATAGATTTCAAGCAAAAACGTAAGTTAACAAACACCAATATATTCCTTTGTGTACCTATTAAATGTTTATAATTTACTTTTTATCCGAATTAAGTCATTCAATTTAACAAGAAAACATTTACATACCGTCTATAATACAAAGGAAACACCACCAAAAGCAAACAATATTTTAAGATATGATATTTGTTTAAGGATTTGTAAATGTAGAAGAAGCCATTATGTTATATTTCGTTTAGTCAATATCTTAAAAATAAATATACAAGTTAAATACATTGGAGCAGTAATTCCCAATTATTGGTTCGCATACCCTCGAAGGCACGAAAGTTGCTGCAAGTATAGCTATCGCCAAACAACTTACCCATCGCTGGAGATGTCCGCGGGAAGCGAACGCGGCGCGGCGCCACGACATATCGACCGAACGATTGATTGATCCAGCAACCATCGTCTTTTTTTTTATGATATAGGGGGCAAACGAGCATACGGTTCACCTGATGGTAAGTAATCACCGCCGCCCATGAACATCTGCAATACCAGGGAGCACAGAGATGCGTTGCCGGCCTTTTAGGTGGGAATACGCTCTTTTTTTTAAGGTCGCCAGGTCGTATCTGTCCGGAAACGCTGCTGGCGGCAATTGGTTCCATAGTTTAGTAGTACTTGGCAAAAACTGACGGCTAAAACGTACAGTGGTGGATTGCCAACCTCCGAGGTGATGTGGATGGAATTTGGAGTTCTGCCGCGATGTACGGTGATGGAACTCAGCAGCAGGGATAAGTCCGAACAATTCTTCAGAGCACTCCCCGTGGTAAATGCGATAGAGAATGCAGAGCGATGCTACATCTCTACGCAAAGCCAAAGGATCAAGCCGATCGGAAAGAATACGGTCGTCGACGATATTATCGGAATATTATATTATATTATTGCCTATCGCACTCAGGCCCCCCGTACTGCGTCAATTTGTTTGGCGACATCTATATGCGCAATATTAATTATATTTAAACAAATTCAAACTTATAATTACATGTGGTGACTTATTCAAATAACATTTAATAAATCTGGAAAAACTAATTTTTTTTTTTTATTATCATTTTACTTAAGAAGTACCTATGCAAAGTTGTGCTCTTTCTCTAAATGGTAAGTATTAGGAAAATCTATTTGGGAATCACTGCAATGAGGAATATGCATATGATACTAAGTTTTGATCTACCTGTCCATATCACACTACAATGTGGGGTCGACGCAAAAAGTTCTATTACTCACGCATGCTGCAGAAAATTTTTGTCTGTATGTGACAAAATAAGGTATTACATGCATATTCCACATGACGTAATTAAATAATTTTGGTCTAATGTTATATTTTGTACAATTGGTGCTGAGTATATGAAGCTTACATAGTCAGCTATCTAAAAAAAATTAAGGATGAAAATCCCTATTATAATTATATTGCACTATTCTGTGGTTGAAGACAGGGCCCAATTTGCAAGAGAACCATTTTTTTCTAAATTATAATAACATTCACCCACAAGTAATGACTCATGTAGAAGACTCTGCATTTTCTATGCTATCAATAAGATACTGTCTCATACCTGCAGCATTGTATGATGTGTAGAATTGGCTAAGGACTGAGTACTTGAGATTAACAACCTTCAGGCCTAACATTTTCAGATGTTTCTTTCTCAGTAACTGAGGACCAACCAATGTCTCATTATCAGAACAAAAGTGATCTGGCAAATTAATTAGTATAGCAATATTATCATTCCTCCCAGATTTAGATTTCCAATCAAAATTATTATTTCCTAAACATTCAGGATGAATCATAATGTCAACAAAATATGTTTCATCTGAACAAAAATGTGGGATCAGGACTGAAGTAGACAGTTTATCAATGCTTCCAGCAACATTTATGAAGTGGTCTATTGTTTTACTGACAATATTAGTAACGCGATGATCTTGTGGCACTGGTTTTGACCACTGATCTTTAGGCAACAGTGGTCCAGCATACTGGGGACATTCCAGTGATAATGCAGTATCTATCAAATAAAGTTTCTTCATTACTGCCGGGTCATTCACTTTTATAAGATACTCTGCTGTAAATATTCTTCGGATCAGTGGCAAAGGATATTTCTCCAGATAAATGAATGATAATATTATTGAACAAAGATCATCAGTAGTGATTTTATCAAATTTTTCTTGCAATGTTTCTTCAGCAACTTTCCAAAACTCCAAATTTGATGGATCACAACTTAAAAATCCGAATGGGCCTATAATACATTTGAGAAAACTAGCTGGTATGATAGTTGCATTCTTTATGAAATATTCACTACATGCATTCAATAATTGTTCATTTCTTATCTGGAACTGCATAGAATAATTTAAAATCCCCACAATCAATATGTAGTTATTAATTTTAGTACATTTAAGTTTCATGTATTTGTCAACAGCCTTCTCTATTTGATCGTCTGTATAATTCAGCCTGGTGAGCTTAGTTATAATGTCTAGTAAGGAATCATCATCTAAGGCATGGATATTAGTGTGCAGCCATCGGCCCACAACTGCAAATGATTGCATTGACAGATATTTCTCCCTTACAAAAGTATCTAAAATTTCTTGCATGCTTGTTATATTTATTTTATACCACAGGTCATATAACTTTTGTTCTAATAAGGTCAAAACTGTTCTTTTGCTTAACTTCAAGCCATGCAAAATAGCAAATATGTTTGATATATTTGTCTCATTCACATCTGCATGTCTCTCAACAAATCCTACCCACAACTTATCAATAGTCTCACAATATTTTGGATCAGCCTTATTATCAATGAGAAATTTCAGAAATTGACACAGTTGTTCTACAGACAACTTATTGTCCAATACTCGGAACAAAAGTTCATCTGAAAACTTATGCTTATACGGCTCCATAAATGTGGACACTGTATTTAGTATATTCAAAATGGTTTGCGTGTCTTCGGTTTTTACAACAACCTTCAAAAGTTTGTCCAAAATAGCACCTTTAGCCAAGTTGATATGAATACTTTTAGAATCTATATCTACTGACCGTTTTTCCAAATCATATATTCTTTCTATTGCCCCCAATGCGATATTCGGTGTGATCTTTGTACACTTAGACAAAAGGGTGAACACATCGCGAAGGTCGCTACACTGTTGAAACTCTTCTTGTATAAGATGGAAGTTTTGTGAATCGCTTGAGCTTTGCGTCGGCTCCGAAGGAGGCTTTTCAACAATCTCAGAAAAATCTTTTAGTTTCCTTACAACCACGGGAAGCTCTTGCACGTTGTATCCATGTTCCATCATTATAGTTGTGCTGCTAAACTGTGTATTATTTTTGAACTTATCATCACCGTAAGTTCGCAATTGAGGTAACACTGTTGGCGATGTATTAACACACGTAGAACATAGCAAATTGTTTTTGGCTTTCATGTAAGTTCTCCTTAAAACTAAAGCCATTTTTATATGGCATTTATACTATTTTATAACATAAAATAAGAACAAAAACGCAAAAGAAACAATAATAATAATCGAATTGTGAAATGTGAATGACAATTGACAACAGGGTGACCATCTCAAAAATGGCAAATCTGCCCGACACTGCAAAAAATCTGCCAAACTCTGCCAAACCTGACTCAGGAGTATGCCTAAAATATGCCATCAAGTGTAGCATCCATGGGTATGAACCAAAGAGAATTATAATACTACTGAAATAGAGAACCTACTTGTGCCCTTTTTCTGCCAATTAACAACTGTCAAATTATGGCATGTCTTCAAAAATTACCAACAGAGGCCACTGGTGATGTTTTATTGCTGCTAAAATCCTGCAGGTGGCACTACAATCTCTTGCTTAATATTTTTATTTACATTGATTGTTAAATACATTGCAAAATAAGGGTTCTAAAAGTAGATTACGTGACAGCAAGCCAAAGAAAATTATATTTCCAGTTAACATTAATTAATGCAAATGCCGCGCCATCGTCATGAAATCTCCTAGATCCCTTATTTACAGTATATCACTATCACTAACCATACATACACTTTTGAGAGTAATAGGGTGGTTTGTTAAACAAAGCTTAATTACTATCAAAATGTTTTGACGCGACTGTGTTTAATTGCGTGTTTTTATAGAGTAATAATAAATTATGAACAAAATGTAACTCAAAGAAGCAATATCACCATGATAATCATATATTTTATTTATTTATACGATGAATACAAACGTGTTAACCACAAAGTTACTGTATTTTAATATTATTATCGGCTTATTCGTAGATTGCCATATGTTGTCAAAAAAGAAACCTATTATAAAATTCCGATGAACGAAATAAATGAATGGCATAAATTGGCATTGATTTAAGTTACTTCTTACAACTAAAAATCTTTCTTATGAGTTTTATAATATAAAAACATAAATTATAAAATTCCTAAACGATAATTCAAATATAAATTAAATTTTAATTAATTTTTTTAATATGTTTATCTAGCACCTCCGCTTGGCGCCGATATATTACCTAATATATATACTTACAAGGGCTGTTTTTATTATACATCAATGACTTACAATCATTAGACATAATATTATATCTTTTTAATCTTTTGGTTGGAAGAATGTTCGTCAATATGTTATTCAATGTTTGATTTGCTTTATTTGGCACAAAAAATCGGATTCCCATACAGTCTAAAGATTTATTCTAGTTTTATCCACAACGAAGTTACAGGGGGCCGAAGATGGCCCTGAACTGCTTCGAGAAAATGATGGTATGGCCCGGCCGTGCCGCTTTTTTGCTTGACTTGGTGGGGGCACTGCCGTGCCCCCAGATTCAAACCGAGTGCAGGATAAACTCATAACCACATATTCTGGTGTACTCGTGGTGGTTTTTTTACTGTATCAAACACTTTTTCTGTATTATTATCCACATATTTGCGTCGAAATTCTATTTTATTTTAGGGTTAAGAGAATGGATGGGCATCTGTGCCTGTAATAAAATGAAACAAATTTGTTAAAATTTTAAAATAAATGCAATTTAAAACAATAAAACTTACATGTAAAGAAAGATATCAATAATAATTAAGGTATTGCAAATAAAATGTAATCGTATTTTCGACGTATTTACTTAGAATAATAACACAATTATATTTAGCGATAGCGTGAGATTCAAATGCATGAAAAGAAAACAGGAGTTTATTTTAACTGACATAATATTATACCTATAAAGTTTAAGCAAAAAATAATTTACTTACCGTAATAATTAATACAGCCAAAATATGTTTGAAATTTCCATTTCAAATAATATTATTATTTTTTATTACAACAAAATATGTAAAATAAATTAATTGACTGACGGTGTCAATTTGGCGCACACAAACAAAAGAAAAGAATTTTAAAAATGTCAAAACCGGAAAACTAAACAAGGTTGCAACAAAAGAGATTTTACTGTTTTGAACTATTTTGAAATTGAAATAAAACTATTTTGCGGATTTTATCGCGGTTTTTTAATTAATATTTTCTTCCGACGTTTCGAAGGCTTTGCTGCATTCGTAGTCACGATCACATATGGAAATGTAAGTTTAGTGCTATCTTCAGGTAATTTAAAGAAACTATATTTAAATATGACAAGCATCTGACAGATCACTTTGACTGACATACCCCTGGTATGAACTATGAATAAATAAAATACTACATATTCAAAGGATTTGACAATTGTCATTGAAAAATGACATTTGGCACAATTTTTTTTAACTTGAAGTTGACCAAAGAGTTAAAGTTGATTGTGGACCACCAGTGAGATTTTAAAAATCGGGAGAAATTGCAGATAGGTATCGGAGGATATTTTTTTGGAAGTTTAAAACCAACAATAGTTTTTATTATTGTCAGTGGCGTAACGTGGGTTCTTGCCGGGGCAGACTCAAAACTGCCACCCCCGCCCCAACCACGCTACGCCACTGAATCTAAATATTATAGAATAGTAACAATGATTTATTCATTTACAATCCCTGAGAATTGAGGTGAACAAAAGGGTGTTATAATATTAATAAATATCTCAACCATGATTAATTAAGAAAATCTGTTCATCCTATTGAAAATTGCATTTATTTCAGTTGTATATCACATATTATTTCACTAATATTAACTTTACTATTTCATAAAACTTGGAATTAAATATTTCGAGTTTGAAGTTTTGGAAGACCAAATGTCCTGTCAAATCATTTTAAACTCCTTTCCTTCCTTACGGTTTTAAACAGTATATTTCGTATACTAATTAAAAGAATTAGTGCCATAGGCTCGCGAAGCTACGAAGCAATTTAAAAAAATACGTTCTTACTTCATGTTGTAGTATTTTTGATACTATTATATCGCTAGCACAATAAATCGGGAGATCTGATAGTAAAATCAGTAGGTATATCGGGAGACTACAGCCAAAATCGATAGAACTCCCGATAAATCGGGAATTTTTGCAACACTGTTTACTATCCACAGATTACTTAGAGAAGCTTCTAGAGTGTGTTTCAACTTATACTTCCAATGGCGTGATGTTGGCTCCCCTGTCTGTTAACATGGTGGACATTATGAAGACAACTATGCACATTTTTAGAATTTTATTAACCCGTCAGCGCCCGCTTATATATAGATAAAAATGTCATATTATTCTTCGACAGCTTTTGTACTTGTCACTTTAATTAGGACGTATAAACAAATATGGCGTTGGGCTTTGGCCAACCAAGAAAGAAGTACGAGGTGAGGGAGGCAGGGTAACTGTCATTTTCTATAATCGAACCATAGACAAGCCGTAGCTGTAAGACATTTTTTTTGTTGTATGAAGATTACCCGATTACCCATTACCCAGACAGTGTTGCCAGGTTAGGCGACTTTTCGCCATTTAGGCTACCTCGGAGGGTGTCGGGGCGACCAAAAATTGTGAATGGCGATTGGTCGCCGTTTAGGCTACGCGAATGGCACTCAGTCGCCAATTTGGGCTACTTTGGTAAATTTTTGTTATAAACCTTGTTTTTGTCGGATTTGAGGATATTTTTAGCTTTGAGAGTACAAAACATGACAAAAATTGGAATTGGGGACCTTTTTTTTTTTTTTGTAGCTCTTCGCGTCGGGGGCTGGGAGTTTTTTTTTTTTTTCCTCCTTCCCCTCTCCATATACGGTGCGGCGACTAGGCGACTTCAACCGTCATACATCTGGCAACACTGTACCCAGGTAATTCTAGTTTATTTGTCTCTGCAGGTAATGGGCCATTATCAGTTGTGTGTATGATTCAGTTACGAGTTCTTTTGATATTTTCCCAATCAAAAATTCATTTTTACACATTATTTATTTCTTGACTACACAACATAAATAGATGTGATAATATTAATTTAATCTGTTGTATAAATCGTTAGTACTACTATAAAACCGGCAACTCTGCTGTCCTCGCATCCTTTTTACAATTCGTTAGTCAGTCAGCTGACTTGGGACGAGTAAGTATCTTGTTGATTCGTTATTCTGCTTTGCTGTGTGCATATTTTTTTCAAATAAGTAAATAAAACAACGTATCGATCCATAACACATCACACATAATATTTTCGTATAGCTTGAATGTGTTTTCAAATTTTAGTTATTCATTTTAAGTAATTCTAATTACTAACTTAGGATCCTGAAACCTGCCTTGATCATGAATTTTATAATTGCTAAAGTTCATGTCTAAAACTGGGCTTACCTTTCAGAAAAAATGCAATATTTTATTTATTTATTGGTTAAGGATTGCTAACGGAGTTTACAATAATTCTTTTAAAATCTACACTTATTTATATATTATATCTATTGTAATTGCAACTCTGGTTATAAGCAATCACAGCATGAACCACAATCTTTAAAATAATAGAAAAAGCCTAAGTACTTAGTCTATCAATTGTACCTACTTACTCACTTACTTCTACTTGGATTTTGTAATTTTTATTTTTACTGATAAATAATTGCCTCTAACAAAAATATTGATATTTATTTAATTAATCATTAAAATTTAAGTCCTATCTGCATTCTTTGTTCTTATAATTTTTATGTAGGTATGTTAAGAAGGTCAACTACTTTTACCAACTTATTTTGGTTAAAAAATAAGTAGGATACACATAGCCAAAATGATATAAGTACCCTTTTTATGTTGAATGATTAAGGCAGGAGTTACTGTGAATTCATTATACATGACATGCCAATTAAATTTTAATGTGAGAAATTATTTATATATGCATAAGTTACATATTATCCTCGTATATTGATGGGAAAATCCAAAGTTAATGGTAAACCTTGGAAGGGACAATGTTAACTTGTGTCACTATGTTAATCACTTATGCTATGGAAGTAAAATACATTTGGTTTAATAGTTTCAATTTGAATATAAATAAATCTATCAGTATATAATAATAATAATAATACCAGCCCTGTATTAAATACTGCCCACTGCTGAGCACGGGCCTCCTCTACTACTGAGAGGGGTTAGGCCTTAGTCCACCACGCTGGCCTAGTGCGGATTGGCAGACTTCACATACCCTCGAAATTCTTATCGAGAATTCTCAGGTATGTAGGTTTCCTCACGATGTTTTCCTTCACCGTTAAAGCGAACGATAATTGATAAACAATACACACATAACTTCGAAAAATCAGAGGTGTGTGCCTTGGGTTTTGAACCGCCGGACATTGTCTCGGCAGACCGTTCCATTCCCAACTAGGCTATCGTCCACTTCTATCAGTATATTTAACGTTTATTTGTTTGTTTATTTTTTTTATTCCAATTAAGTACTGACATTTAATAATTTCAATGGATTAATACCTTTTAATCTCTGAACGCCCGAGGTCGACACTGGTGTCCATTTATATAAGGAAATTAGCTTATAGCTATATATAAGCGGGTGTTGATGGGTTAAAGCAAAAACAAAATCTGTGGCTTCTTATATATTCCTGTTCAAATTAAGCTATTCATAATTTTATCAATATTTTTTGAAGAATAGAATAATTTTCTAAGGAATATATTACTTGGCAACGATACATATTTTTAAATCAACAAAACTTTTAACTGGAAAAAATGATTTGCGCATGGAACTATTGACTTAGTACCCATGTTCATTAACATAAATCATAATTTATAGGAGTAATTAATTTTTTGTTTCACAGGTGGCCTTTAATTACTATACATTCACATGATATGTTAAATTAACTCATAGAAGTATTTGACAAAGTGGTGAACTACAACATGCCTGAACAAACTGTTGATGTAAGTACTAATCAGCATGTATTACTTTACTATGCATACATTCACTTACATGTGATTCCTTGCATAATGTGCATTAGTGGTGTAACGAATATTCGCATCTTTTTTAATATTCGCATTCGCAAGAAATCATGCGAATATTTTGGCTATGACATGTGAAAATAAATAAATGTCCAATGCTCATTTTGTGCATATGCCGATTAGTGTTGAGAACGTAACTCACGAAGTTGTCGACGAATCTGTCTATCCAAGTAAAGTGGTCCAGTTAGGCAAGTCCAACTTCAAGATAGAGGCCAAAACCAGCTCGGTTGAGCAGCGTTCGGGAAACTAGGCAAGGTCGTCTCATCCAAAATACCTCAGAGCTTAAAGACAAAAATCTTCAATCAATGAGTGTTACCAGTGATGACGTACGGCTTTGAGACGTGGCTTCTGACTATGGGCCACCCAAGACGGCTCACAGTCACTCAGCGAGCTTTGAAGCTGCTCGGTGTTTCTCTGCGCAATCAGATGGAAATGAGGAGATTCGTAAGAGAACGAATATCGCTGACATATTTCAAACAGGCCACTCTATCTGGACTTACTATCAGGTTTAGTGGGGTCACTTTGCACAATAAAATCTTTTGGTGCCAAATAAAAATCCAATATTCGCATTCGCGAATATTGGAAATTGGACATTCATTACATCACTAATATGCATGTATATATTATGCTTTAAATGCTTAAGATGCTGTTTTTTTATTAGTGACATGGCTAACAAAAACACATAAAAATATTTGTGTACTTGTATGTTATTGTAATTAATGTTTTGTAAGTTTTTTCTTATATCATCTTATTTTAAATCCACGGAGATAAATACTGATTGGTTTATTGAATAATTATACTGTTTATTGGTAAAACCCAAATATTGAATATTGTTTATTTATTCTGATTAGGAAAATAAACAACATTACAATCTAACTGTCTGTTTACTATAGGTATGTCAACCTACTGCACCGTCAACACGCATTTAATCTAAATAATGTATACTTATATAACATACACGGTATGTATACAACGAATTAGCACTTGTTAAATTTTATTACGCGACACGTCGCGACGTCGATGCGCGCTCGGTGCTCGCTGCTCGTTGATACGTTAAACAATCATCAATCAAAAGCGTTACGTGTGTAAACGTTCATATAGAGATCATAAACAGACAGATATTCATATGAGCTAATAAATGCCAATCAACACAATTGACCTGTGGAAATGTACCATTATACATAACAATAGGGCGAGTAAGATGCTCTCAATCCACCCGTCCAATTAGCGAGTGTTAAGAGGACAGAACTACTTAAAATCTAAAGCGAATCACTGTACGAGTGGAAACAAAAAACAAGATAAGGTTTGCGATAATTTTTCATTTTCTGTATGATTATCTGAGGCGATAAATGTACTTTTTTATGCACTATGTCCAGTTTTATCAACGTTTGGGAAACGCCGTCGTTTTCTTTCGTAATATTCCACCTTAGTATCGTATTACAATTTACGGCTGTGTCATTGACATGAAATATAAAGTTTTATTGTAAAACAAATTATACGAGTGACGCTCCTGTGTATTTCATTAAATAAACAACGTGATCAGTACATTCAGGTCAGATAAAGGTATAGTTCATGTACGTTTATGGTTTTTCCTTGTGCCTGAAACATTTAGCTGAAACGGATTTAGCAAAACAACGCTTTAAAATTTATATTTTCAAGAAATCTTACATCTAATGCGGAAATCCATTTAAATGTTTTTAGTGCAACTATTCGTGTAAAAGAACAAAGTATGAACTAAAAAACGATAGTTATTTTACTTCTTACAGTCTACAAAAACTATTGTGATAACTTGCAGAAATGTACAATAACATATTTAAGTTAAAAATATAGAGTGGACATTGGGAAAATTGTCATACAAAAATTTTGAGCCTGTTCGTCAGTAACTCAATCTACCGTGAAATAACAAAATACTGAAAATACCTTTGTAAAATTCATTAGAACATACTTTGACATGGTCGTAATGCATATATTAGCATATTTCCTTCCAAAATAATGTTTTCTTTACAAAATTTAAGCATACCGAGACGTCTTGTTACACGGAAACTGTGACGACAATGTCAGATAAAACAGCTACTTATTACCAATTTGTAATAACTTTTGGAGGAAAAATTTGGTCCGGTCCCGGTCCGGTCTATAACTATACTGTTTTTCTTTCGAGTTAAATATAATAAGAAGCTAGGTACACCATACAAAATATGACTACAAGGAAGAATTAAACAAGTCAGTAGGGATTTTACCCGGGAATCGACAGTTTTACTAGAACCCACATTTTACTAGTGTCGTGTTAAACTTTTAGGAAATCATATAATATGTCTTATACTATATCGGGCAAAGTATTGTTTTCTGGAATTGTTTTGTGAGACCAAGTGCGACTCACGCCCAGAAATAAATTGTAGAACCTCTTTTTAATAAATGGTATTACAGAATTTTCGCAGATTCGTCTGCCTATTTTTATCAGTTATCGTTATGCGAAATACAAATAGTGGAAAATTAAAAAACGGTGACATAAAGTGTATCCTTTTCTTATTTTCGCATTGCGTTGCATAATTGTTGAGCTCATAATTGAGCGAGAGACTTAATCGACATTGATTACTATTGTTTGTCAGTGATTCGACGGGGCTACCTAAATACATATTAACGTTATCTCATCATATCATGTTATCGCCTTACCTCTGTTTTCAATGCCAGCATTTATAATTATAGTCAATACAATTGACATAAATTTGAATACGTTTAGGTACAATACTTGTTTGATAAAATAGTTCCAGTAGCAGGAGTAGGTATAATACTTAATAGCCGCTGGTTGTGTATTCAGTATTCTATCTAAACCAACTTTTATATAATACTGTAACCTCGTATATAGCTTTAAGCCACATTTAGACGGAGCAATTATTGCGAGCAACAATCGCCTTTTAAATATGAAGAAAATACTCTTATACATCAACGCCGGCAAGAAATGCCTCACCATTTTGCATGTTCAGACGGGGTAACTTCTTTAAGAAAGATTGCGTACGATTATTGCTAGCATTAATTGTCCCCTCTAAATGAGGATTTAGGTCGACCTAGACACAACACACTAGACAGAAGTAAGGAAGGATGTGCAACTGCAAACTTAATTTACCTCACTCCCAGTGCATTTGCTTTTACCAACTATACCTATGAACAGGAATCTCCAATCCTAAACATCTAGATCAAACGGGGATTATTTTAATAAAATCTTTATTTCAGGAGCTTTGCCATAAAAACACGACTATGTCATTCCATACATTCATGTTTTTTTATTAATTTATTCTTGTCCATGGATACAAGTCCTTCAGACGCATACTTTGTTGTTTTTTTTTATCCTTAGTAGTACGTGGTAGTAAAGCAGGTGGTTACCTTACCAAGACTTTATCGAGGAGTTTTGGTGGCAAAAAAAAAACACTTGATTAGCATAGTTATTTCAATTCAATTAATTTGAGCCCTTTTATAGAACTATATTGAATAATATACCACCATAATTATGCAATATAACACTAAGTATCAGCAAAATAATGAATTAAAACAAGAGCACCTCATGACACTTCCAAGTTTCCGCCAAAACTCTACATTCATGTTACATAAGTGTTGCCTACTCAATTTCCCCTCATAACCTTAAAATATTTTTAAAATACTAGCCCCTGGTGCAGAAGCCGACAGAAATGCAGGATCTGTCTCGTATTCCAGATGGTGAAGCAGCTGAAATGGGGCGTTGCCGGTGTGGGAATGATCTCGCACGACTTCCTCACGGCGCTGGCCACCCTGCCCGCGACGCAGCACAAGGTCGTCGCCATTGCCGGCAAAGACCTAGATCGTGTGCACAGATTGGCCACGCTCCACAACATCAGCACGGCGTACGAAGGTTACGACGCCCTCGCGCGTGATGAATCTATAGGTAACTTTGCTTTTTTGCTCAGTGTTAGAGGTAACAGATTAGTTGACAATGTCTGTAGTTGTTAAATATTTTTTGGTTAAATCTTTGATCTAAATTATTGTATCGTTATAGATAAAACCATGCGTTTGTAAATACATTGAGAGTCTGCTAAATCCTGTGGTATTGCGAACCATCTGAATAACTTATATAGTGCTGTACAGGAACCCGCACAGATTTACTACACATTTTCATTTGCAGACATCGTATTCGTGAGTGTTCTGAACTTGCAACACTACGAAATAACAAAATTAATGTTAGAGAACGGCAAGCACGTGCTATGCGAAAAGCCCATGGGCATGACTTACAAACAGACAAAATCACTAGTGACCTTGGCTCGCGAGAAGCAACTGTTCCTCCTAGAGGGGATGTGGTCGCGGTTCTTCCCGGCTTACGACGCTTTGGACAAACACATTGCCGCGGGCGGGCTTGGGGACATCTTTCACATCAGCATACAGTTTGGGGTGCAAATTAACGACATTGAGAGAAACCTGTAAGATATTTTCGTACACGCTTATGTAACGCTTCACTCGCACGCTTGTATGAACGCTTGATCCAAACTCGCGTTAGTTGCGCTTCAGTGTAAACAGTTTTCTTCACGCTCGATTATGCCTCATCTCCTATTCGCTTATGCCCGCAGTCGAGGTCGAATGTATACATTAAAAAAAGTTGTATGTAAAACACCATCACCGGATACCTATAAGGTACATTAATGTTCTTGCCATCTTGGAATATTTTATTTGCAATTTGTTACTAATGTCATAATCATAATAACCTGAGTCACAGGTATTTAGCCTTGACTTCGGGCAATCCGCTGCATATATAAGTACCATAAAGCTTAAAGTACTCGGTTAATATGTTCGCATAACTTAATAGTACAGTCACCCACATAAGTAGCTGAACAAATTGAAAACATCAAATTTTTTGTTCTTATAAATAATGTTTTTTCTTCACAAAAATAAAATAAAGAGGCTTCACTTTACTACAGACAAAAATTGCTTCAATTAACCACGTGTTTAAGCCGTTTGAAGTTTTGAATTTCAACTACTTTTGTGGCTGATAGTACAATGTACAGTCAGCAGCATAAGTATCTGTAAAAAATCAAAATTTCAAATCGCCTATATACACGTTAAGTTAAACTGAAATATTTTTTCTTCGTTTGAAGTAAAGTAAATACCTTTTATTTTATTTTTGCGAAGAGAAAAAAATATATTAGTAAGAACACAAAAGTATGTAGGCAATTTGAAATTTTGAATTTGTTCATCTACTTATGCTGGTGACTGTACACAACAGTAAATTAAAAAACACGCGTTACAGAATGAAAGACTTGGGCGGCGGTGCCGTGTTGGACCTCGGCGTGTATATGTTGCAGCTGATACAGATGGTGTACAAGCAGCCGCCCACGGACATCGTGTGCACCGGCCACCTGAGCCAGGCCGGCGTGGACGAGGCCGTGTGCTGCGCGCTCAAGTACAAGGGCGGCCGCAGCGCCACGCTCGCCGCACACACGCGCACCAACATGACCAATAGGGCCGAAATTGTTGGCACTAAGGGGACTATTGCTGTGAGTATCAGTTTACTGGTGGTAGGTCTCTCATTATGCAAAAGGCCGTCTGGGTGGGTACCACCGCAATGTCTATTTCTACCGCCAAGCAACAGTGCATGCACTGTTGTGTTTCGGTTTGAAAGACATTGTAGCCAGTGTAACTACTGGACATAATGAGACTTAACATCTTATATCTCAGGATGACGAGCGCAGTGGAATGCCACACAGTACTTTGTAACTCAAGGTGCTGGATGGTGCTGCTACTGTTTATGGATGGTCGTATCGCTTACCATCAGGCGAACGGCATGCTCGTCTCGTCATTCTATGCCGCAAAAAAAATACGTAGTGAAGTTTAAACCACCTTGTAGGCTTAGATAGCGTTGCCAGGGACCGGATGAAGCCGGACATAGGCTTTTTGAATGCGTATCCGGCTTGTCTGGCTTCTGTTAGGCTTTTTACATTTGACCAGTCACAGTCGTTCCAGCGAGCGGTTGAACAAAAAAGCCTGGTCTAATATACTTTTTTGTCGTATTATTACTATGACACAAAATGCTTAATTTAGAGTGTTCGGCCAAACTGGGTGGTCTGTCCGGCTCTTGGGTTTGACGACTTGGCATCTCGCTAGGCTTAAAATTTAGACCTTAGTCTTCCTATGACCCAATATAGTGACCTAACTTCACTAAATAGAATGTCGACTGACGAGAAATGACTATTCCTCGCAGTCGACACAGTTATGCCAGTGTGTTATAACCGGCGGCTGATCCCGGAACGCGACATTACGTGGACTACTATGGCGCGTTTTTAACCGACATCATAACACCTTGTGAACGGTGGTCGCTAGCCGGGCGGATACAAAATTTATACACCAATCACCAGCTCAAAACCAAATTCATAAATTGATTTCTATAATTGCACTTATCCCACTCCAATACATAGGCAACTCACGTTTTGACACATGTTGTAGAAACGATTTAGTTTATTTTTTTTTAACCAACCGCTTGCTTTATGCCAACCTGTTAAAAGATGAAAAACCCACACATTTTTTTCCCGGCCGGCAAAAAACTCGATACGATCTGATAAACAAAAAGCATGTTACGAATGTGTGGTCGCAATCGGAAACGTTTTGTTTGCTACTGCACAAGGCATCCGGACGCAAGACATGCGGAGCGGCACAAACCGAGTGGCCTATACTTAAGAAAAGTATAAATCCGCCGCTGGAAAGGCCCTTAACAAATTTTGATATAAGGCCCCTACGGCAAGCTATGCCACTGTTTATAGGTCTAATGTATTTACCATACCAGCCCTGCATAATATACTTCCCTTTGCGGAGCACGGGCCTCCTCTACAACTGAGAGGGTATAGGCCTTAGTCCACCACGCTGGCCTAGTGCGGGTTGGCAGACTTCACATACCTTCGAAATTCAGAGAACTTCTCAGGTATGCAGATTTCCTCACGATGTTTTCCTTCACCGTTAAAACGAGCGATAATTCACAATTCACAATTCTGACTGCTTCGGTGGCGTAGTTGTATTGCGTACGCGTTACGAGTACGATTTGCGCGCTGAGGTCCTGGGTTCGAATCTTGGGTCGGGCCAAAAACATTGTTACTGGGTTTTTCCATCTTAAAAATTACTCAGTCGCAGCTCGGAGTCAGGAAGTTGGCGGTGTGATACCCCCGTGCCTCGAAAAGCACGTAAAGTCGTTGGTCCTGCGCCTGATCTCTCTCCGGTCATGTCGGATTGCCGTCTCACCGGACTATGAGAGTGAAGGAATAGCGAGTGCACCTGTGTATTGCGCACATACTTGTGCACTATAATATCTCCTGCGTACCTGGCTGATCTCCGTTGAGATTGGCCGCGGTGGCCGAAATCGGCTAGGAAGGGATTATTATATAATTCACAAAGAATACACACATAACTTTTTAGAAAAGTCAGAGGTGTGTGCCCTTGGGTTTTAAACCTGCGGACAGCTAGTACTAAATTAATGTATTTAATTTATATTAACTTAAGTTCCTCATTTGCATATTCACAGCGTTTTGTAGCGTGTCGGTATAATCATCACATTAGTATTGAAATAATACTATTTTGCGCAAAATAGTTTTATTTCAATGTCTAACAGTCGCGTAAATATAAGAAATCATTACACATTAGTATTGATTGTATGCATATTAAACAGAAGAGCATGCGAAATTTGTATGTTTATTATGTTGCGCATTTATTTTTATTGACAGCAAATATTCCGGCAAAGTTACATAAACCTTGCGGAAAAATAAGGTGAATTTGTATGCTCTGAATTCTGTTTTAATTATCGTTACAATGAGCAAGGACGTCTGCTATTGAGCCATCATTCCTCGAGTGGCCATATAATATTTACTCTTTCAAGATAATATTTTCATTGTAATACTAATTACATGCACGCAGGCTATATTGAAAAACTCTTATTTTACTAATTACATTATTTAGTCACTTACTACCGACATAATGAAATGAAATCGTTTATTCGAATCCATAAAATGTTTAACATTACTTAGATTCAGTAAATTTTTCTCTATCACGGATCACCAGTTCTGAAAGCAATTTCCACCAGAGAAGAACAGGCAAGAAACTCTAGGGTTGCTCTTTTCAAAATCAGTTCAAAGGTATAAATTAGGTACAGTGTATAATACAAATATATATACAGATTTTTATTTTGTTTAGAGCAGTTCATATATTTACTTGCATAATAATAAATTCTCAAATTCCCATCCGAGTGTACAACCCTCTCAGGAATCACGAGATAATTTTAGCGTCTTGTTCCCACGGTTCATGTTACGGCCTTATTCAGTGTATATCTAGTAAGAAATCCTAGTATGGTTATATCGCCTTTCAAGTCACGCAGTCGTTCGTTGGATGACGTTTTATTAAGACTACATTGTACTTACGAATTACCATCTTGGCATCTAGTACGGTGCTGTAACTTTGCCGTGTCACAATAAAATATAAATAACTCTAGCTAGACACAATATGACCTACTCAGCCTATGGTCCATAATAAGGCCTACGTACCATCCCTAAAAATGCCAACATCAGGCAAAAATCCACTTCTGTGTTCTTTTGCTTTAAGTAAACATTTTTTTTGTTTCTGTTTAATTTCTTGTTTATCATTGCACCACATTAAGGTTGAATAAAATAATTGCAAATTAGGTGCAAAAAATAAATTTCTTGTTACAGCTGGATTATTTCTGGTGTCCCACAGTCCTGCACATATCTGCCGCCAACAGTACAGAATGGACTTTGCCCAAAGGAAAATACAAGTTTCACTTTCACAACAGCGCCGGACTGAGCTACGAGATACAAGAGTGCTGGAACTGTATTAGCGAAGGTGAGGAGTTAATTCAAATAAATGTTATTTTTAACTGACTTCCAAAAAAGCAGGAGGTTCTCAATTCGTGTGTTTGTATGTTTTTTTGAAGTGAAAACTTCATTAACGGCGTTCAGCACTTTTGGGATGGGTATAAAATTTTAAACCCGCGTCAGGATCACGTGACCGATAGAAAATGCGTAGGAGGTTTTACCATCCCTTACTAATATGAACCTTAAATACAATGCGTAGAAGCTATAATTCTTAAACGTTTACATTGTTATTTATTTACTTCATTAAAACCATCCCTTATTAATTTGAACCTTAAATACACTGCGTGGAAGCTATAATTCTTAAACGACTACATTTTTATTTATTTCCCCAGCATTGGCACGGCACGAGTACAAAAGAGTGTAACATATTTTTTTTTTTCAAATTTTGATTTATAAATAAAATGAGAAATTGTCATTTTTGTACGATAGCGCAATAAATAAATATTGTATCTAACCACATAAATGCTAGTACTTTTATACTGATAAATAAAGCAACTCGTGCGAAATTATTCCCTAACCATTCCAAAATATTCTAAAATGCACAACGTCAATGTTCAAGTTTTCACTGCTGCCGGCACTCGCGGAGTGCAACCCGTTCTTTTTTTTTAATGTATTTACATTAATTTCTCTGAGAATTGTGAGCTTTTTTATGTGATTCCTTTTTTATTTAGTTAAGTATGGTCTCGTAATGGTCCCATTTCAATATATTTTGGTTTTGGGTATATCATTTTATTTAAAAGACGAATTGTGTTTCATAATAATCATATTATGCATAGTGATTATATCCGCTCATAAAGTGAGATATTTTGGGGATGCATGATGAATAAGCATTGGGAGGAGAGAGTGAATCTTAATAATTTATACCTTACTAGGTGTTACTCGAGGCTTCGCTCGCGTGAAAAGCCTTTCCCGCTACTAAAGTTCCTGAAACACAGTACGCCACCAGCGCCTATTTTTTTTTTTTATTGTATTGAATGACGAGATGAGCATGCCGTTCGCCTGATGGTAAGCGATACGACCACCCATAAACAGTAGCAACACCATCCAGCACCTTGACTTACAAAGTACTGTGTGGCATTCCACTGCGCTCGTCATCCTGAGACATAAGATGTTAAGTCGCATTATGTCCAGTAGTTATACTGGCTACAATGTCCTTCAAACCGAAACACAACAGTGCATGCACACTGTTGCTTGGCGGTAGAAATAGACATTGCGGTGGTACCCATCCAGACGGCCTCTTACATAATGAGAGACCTAGCACCAGTAAAGCCTTTTACTTAAAGAATCAGATAAAAATATCCATTATTTCCCATGGGACCAAATTACCGGGATAAAAAGTAGTAAGCGTTTACTTCTAACAAACAACCAAATATTTTCACAAACTTTCGCATTTATGATATTATTAGTAAGATTGCTAAAGTGGAGACAATTGTATCTTAGAAGGTAACGAAAAAATATCTGAACAGACTTAGATGAAATTATTCACAAATGTAGTACAAATTCACACTGTTCATCCCGGAAAGTACTCAGTAGGTCTCTTATTAGGAGAAATATCTTTAATATGGCCTGATCCAGGAACAACATCTACATGCTTTTAAATATCCTGATATATTTTTCTAGTTTTGGTCACGCAAAGTGAATAACTCGTAGCAATTTCACACAAGCAACTTTGCAATATAACGCCACCGTACTTATTTTACGTCTAGGAAGCATCATAATTTTCTCAATGGCAAAATAACATAAGAATAAACTTTGAACAGAAATATTGCATGTGCTCTTAGCACAAAGATACCATACTTATTTCAGTGGTTGTGGGTGTTAAAAACTATGATTTTTTTTTACGTCCCTTGCTTATCTTTCTTGCTCACTGTTTGACTTTACTTAACATATTAAACATGTCATAATTCGTCAACACGTCTTTGGTTACTCAGGTCTTAAGTTATCTCGTGAATGTAAACTGCAATTTACTAGTTGCATCTTGCAAACACCCAATTTAGCTTAAACTAGTGTTAGTAAAATCGGTTTGTAGATTTCTTTGATTGTAATTGACTAGTGGTAGGTCTCTCATATGTAAGAGTCCGTCTGGGTGGGTACCACCGCAATGTCTATTTCTACCGCCAAGCAGCAGTGTGCATGCACTGTTGTGTTTTAGTTTGAAGGACATTGTAGCCAGTGCAACATAGTGAGACTTAACATCTTATGTCTCAGGATGACGAGCGCAGTGGAATGCCTCACAGTACTTTGTAAGTCAAGGTGCTGGATGGTGTTGCTACTGTTTATGGGTGGTCGTGTCGCTTACCATCAGGCGAACGGCATGCTCGTCTCGTCATTCAATTCCATAAAAAAAAAACTTAGAAATAAACGAAAGGGTTTTAAATCGAAATTTGGCACACTAATAGACCAAGTGCTAGGTTATCATAATATGCACTGACTGATGACTACGCCGTACTTGCCATCAATGTAGTAATTTTATCTGAATAATTTACTACAATAATAGTGTTAAAACGAAATTCAGACACTGATAAGTAGGTCGCCCACGGAGACTGCAGCGATGCTGTCGCGCGTTTCATGAGCGCACTCCTCTAGCACTACTAACGCGCTTTAGTAGCGTTTGCTACGCGCCTCAGAAGCACAAACGCGCAAATGCGGAAACTAAAACATATTGACCAATGTTGCCTCTACGAAGTTCATCTTGAAAATGTGGTGTTCACATCGATTCCTATATCGAAGGTGCGTCGCGTATCTATCCCTACTGAAGCGCGAGAACATCGCGACTGTATAGCGGCCATTTTGCGATTGCATCGCTGCAAGCCGTCGCCATAGGCATAGGTATAGTATTTTAATTGCATCAGATAAAAAAAAATCATAAGTGATTGAGTCAAATAATTAGTCAAATTGGACTAAGGCCTAACTCCCTCTCAGTAGTAGAGGAGGCCCGGGCACAGCAGTGGGCAGTATATAATACAGGGCTGATTGCATTGCATTGCATTAGTCAAAACCAAAATCAATAAGAATGGGACAAAGGAACGTTATATACAATACAAAGCTTGCCCGTTTATGGAGAACGTGTTTTATCTGTATTATTACGTTGTTAGTATTTATAGAACAAAGTGTTCTCACAATTAATGCGTCGCACGAAACACGAGGAAATACTTAACGTTCACGATATAATGACGTCCAAGTTATCTCCGAGATAAATTTAATTACTTTTAATGAGTAATGATGTTATATCACACTAAATTGCATGGAGATAATATTTATCATAAGCTCGGAGTCTCAACAATGCTCCTTTCTGTTGTTAAATTTCAGTTCTACGTATCTCTGTGGTTATTTTAACTTTAATTTAGACTCTTCTCAGTATTATGCTACCGAATTGCGCTTAACAATATATAGAAAAGTCTAGTTCAAAGATTATTATGAAGTAAGCTTTTCTATAGTACCCTACAACTAAACTCGAGAAAAAAACGAATCTAACTTAGCAAACCCTTTTTCAGCCAGTTACTTTATGGCAACCTTTTCTTGTTGCAGGTTTACTGGAAAGTCCTAAAATGAGTCTAGACGAGAGTGTGCTGCTGTCCAAGCTGACGGATACCATGAGGGCTCAAGTGGGTGTACTCGAAACAGGATTATAAAAATATTATAATTAACCACGTACTACTGGTTTTCATACGATATATTTTTATAACATCAGAAAAAATATGAATATTTAATGCATTTTAGCATGTGTGGCAGTAGTACGGGATGTAAAGACAGTATTTAAAATGTCAGTATCCAGTTTATTTATAAGAAATGTATGCTGACGTGTAGTTAGATGAATTATATAAAATTGCTTTAATTACGTATTACGCAAAGAATGTAACGAATGAGCTTCGCGTTGTGATATTTATACATTTTTGAATAGTACCTGTAAACGTTGCAACTTTGCCATTTTAAATTTAATGCACTATAAAATGTTGTTAACAATTGTTGTTACGCGTAAATGAAATTTATAATGCAAGATACCTTTGTGCCTTTTGTTGCGTTGCTTGTAATATAATGCATTATTGATGCAACGACACATTGCCTTTGTGCGAGCTCCCACCGATAATGATTACCTGATTATAAATTAAAAATCAAGTACTTTTAAACGAAACAAGATGTTGAATTGGCTGTGTGAGAGACAAATTATTGAAATACTCAAATACTGAGAGAGTATGTTTACGCAATAACTATAACATGTTATTGTTCTTTCACTGGCGTTTGCTCTCACAAAGTCTCGTTGTATCAACTGGAAATATGTTATAATGCATACTATTACATTTACTTGTGGCAACGCTATTTCACGCGTTTACTTAACTTTTAGTACATATTTACCTCAAACTAACTGTGATTCCGAATGCGTTGTGAAACTTTTGTTATTTAATATTTAAAAACAGTTATTGTAACACATACGTACTTTAAACTCGAGCAATAAATATATTTTCCAAATTTAACAGTTGAATTATTTATTTGTATAAACTTACCTCAACAGATTTCACTTTATGGTGAAAGCAAGTGAGTTGCTCGTTGCCGGTCTTTTGAGAAAGAGGAAAGTTATGATTACCTTTAGGCTTATATAGGGGGGGAAGCGGGTGGTCCGTGCTCACCCCAGAAATGCGCCCACCCACAGGATTTTGAGACAGCTTATTAATAACAATTTATTAAAACGACCAACATTATCATATCTGCAAGAACACGTCATTTTATTTTTTTGTCTAGGTCACCGGCCCCCCTATGGAAAGTGACTATAGCTACGCACATGCGATTACCGTTCAGGGTATGATGCCATGCATCATGGTAGGATGCCAAGTGAAAAATAAAAATGATTTTAATCAGACGTATATTTATTATTTCTTAATATGTAAATTATAATTTTAAATACATTATTGGGAATTTAATAATCTTTGGTTTTCTAATAACTGAGAACCTTTTCACCCATTCTTTTTATTTTTATAAATGCACTAACAAAGTTAACCTATTTCATAATAACGCCATGTAAACGAAGGGAATGTGTGAATAGTGACAAAATATTTCCATCGTTGTTGAGTCAGCTGAGAGGTCAAAGACCCGTGACCACTGACGCAATGAGAATAATCTATGTCCCATAAATATCAGCTATCTACGTGTACTTGAAATAAACTTTAACTTAATTTAGAATTTGACGCAATTCAAGTACGTGATGTTCATTTATTTATTTGGCGAAACTTTGGAACACTTTTTGGATGATGGCGGCGCCTTCCTTGATCTGTTGCTCGGTGATGACGAGTGGTGGGGCCAGCCTGATGGTCTGTCCGTGTGTGGTCTTCGTGATCAGCCCGGCGTCGCGCAGTCGTAGGCACACTTCGTATGCCGGAATGCCTAAACAAAAATGGTTTCATAAACTTCGGATGATAGATAAATGTCAATGATGAAAAAGATGATTACAGTTATTAATAGAAATGTGAGGCAGAGAAAAATAAGAACAACGTCATAAAAATCAATAAGATATCATATTTGTTTATATTAAAGAAAGCCAAACGATCAAGAGTGCAATTCGTGACTCCCAACCCCCAAGATAACACATTGTCCAGAGTCGTAAAATTTAATTTCCACATTTTTATTTCTCGGGCCCACCTTGGCCGATACCGGGCCCTTAGACAGTTGACTAATTTGCCTTTAGGCTAATCCGGCCCTGAATTTGTAAGTGCAACTGCCGACCGATAAAATAAAAGTTAAGGAATATATTTGCACATTCAATTTAAAAAAAAAATGCATGCATTACATTTATTTTGTAAGAGTAATTGAAAGACTTACTCTCGTGAACTACGATAGCACACATGAGTCCCTTGCCGCGGATGGTGGTAATCATCGATTTGGGTATCTTTGCCAACTCAGCGCGCAACACGTGACCCAGCCGTTCGGAGTTCTCACACAACTTTTCCTCCAATAACACCTTTAAAATGAATTTTGTTTTCAATTACTTACTCATCGTGCTAAATTACAAAACTACTGACACAAATAGAAGCTACTACTAAAAATAATATTTAACCTTTTGCAATTTTCGTAAAGTTAACAATATCACGCTAAACTATTTTGTTATACTATTGGTAATTTTCCTTTATGATAAAATATTGTCATAGACGTACTTTTATAGCTTCTGTGGCAACTGCGCACGCCAAGGGATTGCCACCATATGTAGAGCCGTGAGTACCCGGCTTAATCACCTGAAAACAAGTTATATCCAACATTTTTTTCTCCAATTTGAAGTCAGTTACAGTATCTTTTGGTACATTCATCTGGGACATATTGAATTAGAAAGATACAACTGATTTCCATTTCTAGGGTATCTGGAACGTGGGTAGACATCGTTAAAATGCTAGTCGGAAATTGTTGGATCTCAATTCGCAATTAATATTGTGGTAAACAATACTGTTACTATGCCCATTCGTGGCAAATTAACAGCATTATATATATTTCACAAATAAATAATGAAACATGTTGTTATTTTAATGTAATAAATAACGTGATCGTCTAATTTAACTACGATGTATCGCTAATTTAATCGTGATGTGCTAATTACGTATTGCTTCCAAGTTCCATACGTTTATATTCCGATTCTATTTAAAAACAAAACAGACTGCCTCGGTGGCGTAGTTGTATTACGGTATGACTGCAAAGCTGAGGTCTTGGGTTCGAATCCCGGGTTGGGCAAAATTATATTGGGTTTTTAAATTCAGTATCAGCCCGGAGTCTAGAATTTGTGCCCGACATGGTGATAGGCTCGCCCCCTATCACATCATGGGACGGAATACGCACGGCGAAAAGTGGGTGCACTAGTTGCGCCTCTGCCTACCCCTTCGGATATAAAAGGCGTGAGTGTGTGTGTGTAAAAACAAAACCTACAAATATTTGCTGAACTATGTGTATATGAACGTGCTTATCTTTTATTTCATAATACCCAAATTTTCCCTAGTTATGTAGATATATGTTAATAAACATTTAGATATGGTTAACATACAGTAGGTATGTACTCATAACTTAGGTATTAGTACGCAATTAATGTACTAATTGTTTGAAATTCACACAATGACAATTCGTTCTCGTTAAACTTTGAGTTTTCGTGCGACATCTCTAAATAAATATTTTATTCAGAGTTATTTTTTAATTGGAACTAACCAAAGCGCAGTGCCTATCCATAACATGATCTGCAAGAATTTAGATTTAATTTTTATTAAACAATCTTTAGGATGTTGTAATCAGCTAATTGAACTGTGGACAACATGAGTTTTATAATCATAATGTAATGTAATCCTAGCCAGTTTCGGCCTCGGCGGCCAATCTCAACGGAGATCAGCCAGGAACGCAGGAGATATTATAGTGCACAAGTGTGTGCGCAATACACAGGTGCACTCGCTATTCCTTCACTCTCATAGTCCGGTGAGACGGTAATCCGACAAGACCGGAGAGAGATCAGGCGCAGGACCAACGGCTTTACGTGCTTTCCGAGGCACGGGGGTATCACACCGCCAACTTCCTGACTCCGAGCTGCGACTGAGTAATATTTAAGATGGTAAA
The DNA here is from genome assembly GCA_947568825.1 of Sphinx pinastri. Classification (NCBI taxonomy): domain Eukaryota; kingdom Metazoa; phylum Arthropoda; class Insecta; order Lepidoptera; family Sphingidae; genus Sphinx; species Sphinx pinastri. The sequence goes on from OX387617.1 coordinate 5,633,993, forward strand.
ACCCAGTCACAATGTTATTGGCTCGACCCGGGATTCGAACCCAGGACCTCAACGCGCAAATCGTATTCGTAACGCGTACGCGATACAACTACGCCACCGAGGCAGCCAATATAATCATAATATATTCCGTAAAATACAGTCAGAAAAGTGTATGCTCGACGATCACCTTAAGGTTCTAAACAAGTCCCTTACGCGTCGTCTGTCAGCAACATGCAACTTACAACTAAAGTAGACAATAGGAGTTATCTCCTGTTTCCTTTTTACATCTCCGAAACGATCGCACCTGCTTGGTAAAATATGAAAAATGGGCGTTTTATCTTGAAAAGCGTATTAGCACGAAATTGGGATTGTACCTACATCTACTCTTGGATCTTTCCTAAATGCAATATGGGAATTGATAACTGCAGTACGAACTTACGTCCATGACACTGCTGTTAGCCAACACAGCTGACACGGGCACCACGCCCCCACTAAGGGCTTTGCCGAGGATCAATATATCGGGCCTGACTCCCTCATAATCCGACGCTAGGAGTTTACCAGCACGCCCTGAAATTTTAATCACGGAATTACATAAATTTTAAGAAAACATTCAAGTAGTTACCTCTAAATAAATAACAAAAAACACTAGAACGCGAACTCACAATGAGATGGAGTGGTATCAAAAGTATTTTTTTTAATTGCTGTAAAATAAGCGCCAATGCTTAGTTTAGACTATCAACTTCTACCAAAAATATATTGCGAAAGAACTTCCAGATACGTGTACAGTCAGAAGCATAAATATCTGTACAAAATCAAAATTTCAAATCGCCTATATACGCGTTAAGTTAAACTGAAATATTTTTTTCTTTGTTTGAAGTAAAGTAAATACCTTTTATTTTATTTTTGTGAAGAGAAAAAAAAGATTAGTAAGAACACAAAAATATGTAGGCAATTTGAAATTTTGAATTTGTTCATCTACTTATGCTGCTGACTGTACACTAGCGGCTATATTTCAATGAAAAAATGAAAATGAAAAATGTTTATTTCGTTCCACAATAGGCAAAAACATTAGGATAAGGTTGGGGCCTCCTAGTAGGCATAAAAAATGCCTGTATCAGGAGATCCCGCTCTCTCATAACAAAAAATACGATACATTGTGTTACCAAAATAAACTAAAACTTAATATATAGTTACATAAACAGAGGTCGTGTGTGTGTGTGTGTGTGTGTGTGTGTGTGTGTGTGCGTGTGTGTGTATGTGCGTTCGTGATACAATATAATATAATATATTATGCTTGTGAATTTGGGGTATTCTAGCATTTATTACATTAGTTATAAGATGACTGAATAAATACTAAAAGCTAGATAAACGCAATTAGAACCCAAAAATGACTATAAGTACTCTTATACTATATCTTCTTTCTTTAACTTTTATACACTATACATTACTCACAAAAGCAAGTACATTTCATACTGCATATTTAGAAATGAGTGCTTCGGCTTCATCATGTGTAATTGTTTTTAACCACTCTGTCAAATTCTAATTCAATTTCAATAGTTCTATACAGATACGTCTAGCCGCAAGTCCTGCAAACTTCAAAATTTGCGTTAGTTATCTTGATGTAATTTTTTACACGATAAAAATTGCTTACGGAAGCCCACTTTTATTTCCTTGCTAATCTAATCCTCAATTTATAGTCGTGAAGAAACTATTAAGAAAATAATATTTGAATTGCATGCTCACCTAATCCGGTCTGCACTTCATCCGATATCCACAGCACATTATATTTGGTGCAAAGTTCCCGGACTTTCTTTAGGTAGCCGTCATCAGGAACAACTACTCCAGCCTCGCCTTGTATTGGTTCTACCATGAACGCTGCCACTGTCGGGTCTTGGAGAGCTTTCTAGAAATTAAACCAACATTCCATGAGATATGTGCATCAGAGTTTGGTTAGGTACTTATAACAATAATGATTAACAAGTATATTCTTATTTCATACGGTTTAGTGGGTCAAAATCGTAGCCGCCGAAATGATTCAATGACTCAATAATATGTTGTTCGGTTGGTTTCTTTTAAAGATCGAAAAAAGACGTTGAGTTTGCGAGGTGGATATGGCTTTTTATGTTTTTAATACAAAATTAAATAAAGTAAATCCTAATGTGTGATGGGTATTGATTTCAAGGCAACGTGAATTACAAAAAAAATACTGAATATCCTTTCGTTTGGAAACCTGTTAAGAATAATAGCTGACTTACCTCTAAAGCCGGAATGTCGTTATAAGGTATGAGAACAAAACCAGGCATGTAAGGTCCGAAGCCCTCATAACAAGAAGGGTCTGAAGAGGCGGAAACAGCAGACAAGGTTCGACCCCAAAAGTTGCCTTCCGCGAAAATAATCTAAAAATAACCGATATATTAATTTTAACAATATCCAATATTGTGCTCCTATGTTTCATAATTCGATACAGTCGGCTATTACAAGAGCCCATAATGAACACAAATTATGCGATTAGAGAATTTTTGGTGAACGAGGTAACCTTGGAGTGTATAATCAAAGGTAATAAGTAGGTACTTTAATTATTTCTTTATTAAGTATCAAGCATTACAAAACTTACCTTTGCCTGTCCATTCGGTATCTTCTTAACTTCATATCCCCATTTTCGAGCTATCTTGCAAGCGCTCTCGCCGCCTTCGACGCCCGTGTTCATAGGTAACAAACGATCGAAACCCAATAACTCAGTCATGAATTTCTCATAGACTCCTAGTTGATCAGAATAAAATGCCCTGAAAACGGCGACGTATTTATTTCATATTAAAAAGAATGACTAACTACAATTTTTTCCACTACCTACATATATGTACTGGTAGAGCGGTGATGAAATTTTAATCATTTAAATAAGAAACTCTCTTAGTGGCTCACACCTGGGTGTTATATGTGATACAGTAAATAATTTATTTAGGTATTTTTTCTTCAAATTTCTATCCAAATTCAACAAGTTATTGAAAATATTTTGAAACTATAAGTTTGGTAATTATAATGATCTATGAGACACGTAAGTGAGACACAAAACTCATTCTTGAGTAGGTACAGAGTTTCAAAGTACGCACCTAGATACCAATGTTAATTGATCTGCTTGTTTCTTGAGTGCGTTCACTATTCTCGGGTGGCAGTGGCCCTGGTTTACAGCTGAATATGCACTCAAGAAGTCATAATACCGTTTCCCTTCAACATCCCAAACGAAAATACCTAAAAAAGTAAAGTAAAAATAAATTAGCGTTATTTACTTCTCAGCATGGAGAGACAAATAATTATTTTTACAATTGTCTTTTCATAAAAAAGGCGTAATGTCGGCATAAGATTTGTTGCTGCGTGTTCCTAATTATTTTATCGTGTATTATTGTATTATTTTCCTATTTTGATGTCTGGAATACAAGCTTGAGGAGCACAAAACAATGTTAATGGCGCCATTGATTCGGCTAGTTCATAAAAAAGTATGACATTAATTAAGACTAATCATGTAGGCTGAGTTCGAGGCTAGGTCATGTGACAACGATTAAAGAGTTTTCTCGACGTAAAGGAATAGCGAAAGCAAGATATTTAGGTACTGAAAATTTATATTTATACATGTAATACAGGCATTATAGACAATCACGGCAAAAAAAAACAAAACAGATTAGTAACTAAACGGAGAACTAGGTACTCAGAATTAATCACAATGCATCGATAAGAGTAAATATTAAACAATAAAAGAAAAGAGCCAGTTGAAGCATTTCCGCAATATACTTAATCTTGCCAATAAAATTACTATCTACGTGTTCAAACATTACAAATCTTTGTATTAAGTTTGCTGTCCTAGAGATAAATAATTGGCTATAAAGCCCACACACACGACGCTTCGCAACGTTATTTATAAAGCTGTGCACCCTCAGTGCGTAAGCCTATACAGAGCGAGCAAACTATCCGACCGAAGCTTCGGCCAAAAAATCACCTTCGGCGAAACTTCGGCTAATACGAGCCGAAGGGCTGAAGGTTCTTAACGAGCGCCGAAATCGAAAGAATCCACATTATTTCGAAATGTTCTTATTGTATTGTAGGTAATTTTGTCATCTCTAGATCAACTAAAGCCTCTATTAACCTTTAATTAAATTGCTTTAAATACTTTTTATTCATTGTAGTTTGGAGCCTATCTTGAATTTCTTTGAGTTTTTCAGCCTTCTTTAGGGTTAATCGGCCTTGTTTTCGGCTAGAAATTGACCTTTGGTCGAACACTAGTCAACTATAAAGGTTCCTCACTATATCGCGTTGATATTTGGGTAAGTGTGTGCATTACACATAAAAGCTTGTCAGCAAGTTTAAAAAATGCCATTTGTTCAGCCCTTAGGTACACATATGAGAAGATCTCGGTTTATTGGCGTCGTAATTGCGTTGGTAAACAATATAATTGAAACCTTCGCCTAGTTTTATAAAGTAATTAACTAGATCTTTATTGATGCCACACATAATCCACATTTATGTTTTGTTTTATTGTCAAATAATATATGTATACAGCTATGGTACACAGTCATAATAAAATGTAGAGACGTGTTTATTTTTTCATTTTGTAAAATCGACCGAATGAATTTTGATACAATGTGTTTGAAAAATAAAACTACTCCACAGAGGCAGTCTAAAGACTGCCTCGGTGGAGTAGTTGTATTATGTCGCGGGTTTAATCCCCGGGTCAAAGTGATATTGGGTTTTTTTATTCAGTGTCAGCCCGGAGTCTGGAATTTGTGCCCGATATGGCGATAGGCTCGCCCCCTATCTCATCATGAGACAGAATACGCACGGCGAAAAGTGAGTGCACTAGTTGCGCTTCAACCTACCGCTTTGGGGATAAAAGGCGTGAGTGTGTATGTATGTATGTATAATATTTTATTATAATTATACATAAATTATCCTTGTAAATAATTATTAAAAATACGATAGTAATCTTTAGACAAAATTATTATTAACCTATGTTACGTCTAACATTAACCGCAAAGATTGCAGAATAGTACTAGACGTAAGTATAATTGTTTCGTTTAGAAAGTCAAAATTTTTGTACTTAATATTTATTACTTGTTACTGTTGATTTTTCAGAAACTTAAAACTATGTATTTTTATACGTTAAAAATAAATATGATGTAAGCACCTATATAAAATAATTATTTAATTTGCCCCATTGTTCGAATAAAAATGCAAAGAAACTTAGTTAAATTAGCTAGAGCAAGTATCCCTATACACGCACACATTGACAGTTTGCCGGCAAGTAATTGGTTGCATGTTATTTGTTCGCATTGCTCCGTCTATATATATTTTTTATTGCATTGAATGACGATACGAAACGATACGACCACCCATAAACAGTACCAACACCATCCAGCACCTTGAGTTACAAAGTACTGTGTGGCATTCCACTGCGCTCATCATCCTGAGACATAAGATGTTAAGTCCCATTATGTCCAGTAGTTACACTGGCTACAATGTCCTTCAAACCGTAATACAACAGTTTATGCACACTGCTGCTTGGCGGTAGAAATAGACATTGCGGACCACCGCACCCACCAACCAACGTACCAAACCCACCCAGACGGACCCTTACATATGAGAGACCTACCACCTATATTCGTCTAAGGGTCAGAGTCGAAGGTAATGGATCACATGATTGCAAGTGCAATCACAATTATTCACCACTCACAAACATACAAATCGTAAAAAAAGTCACGTATAAAACGAATCTCCAGATTATTGAAAAAAAGAGATTTGATAGGCCTTTTGACAAAAGACCTCACAAATCTCTTTTTTACGACGCCTAAGTTTGCAAAAGGTATTTGCAAACTGCCGTTATGCAAGAAAGTAGGTACAGTCCAGCCGCTCTGAGTTGGCCTAAAAACTATAACTTTATCGGCACTTGTAACTTCAAAGCAGCCACCGCTGAGTGGCCGTACTCTACGATGTCTCTCGAAATGTTCCATTTACGTGATAACGAAAAGGAAATAATATATATAAAGATATTAAATAAGTACGTCATAGAATATTTTGTAAAATGCTTGTTTAGACCATAATATGCTCCGTACAATTTAGTATTGGTATTAAAGTTTCCAATCAGCCTTGTATTATATACTGCCCACTGCTGAGCACGGGCCTCGTCTACTACTGAGAGGGGGTTAGGCCTTAGTCTACCGAGCTGGCCTAGTGCGGGTTGGCAGACTTCACATACCCTCCAGATTCTTATGGAGAATTCTCAGGTATGTAGGTTTCCTCACGATGTTTCCTTCACCCCTAAAGCGAACGATAATTGATAAACAATACACACGTAACTTCGGAAAGTCCGAGGTATGTGCCTCGGGTTTTGAACCTCCGGACATTATCTCGGCAGACCTTTCCATTCCCAACTAGGCTATCGTCCACTATTATAGTTTAGTGTCTGCAAATATAAGTAAACACAATAAAAAATTATCGGAGTACCCTATTACGATAAGCTAATTATACTCCAATGCTTGATTTTAGTCATAATTAATGTGATATTGAATGTTACCATGTTAATATTTTGTTTCATCACTATACGCTATCATATGTTTATACTATTTATTATTACGAGATAATAATCAAAACGACAACTTGTTCGTACTTCGTGTCTCAAATGAATCAAATCCCTCGCAACGTGATACTAAAGGGTAAAATTTGTAGTATTTACCTAAACGTAGCTAGGAGGATAGAGCCGTCATTAAAGGTATTATTTTCCTAACTTTCAAAACTTATGAATTGGCAGGAATATTCCTATATAAATCTGTACTAATAATTATTATTGTAGGTAATATTTATTGTAACTGTAACCCCAATATGACAGGAAAGTAACAGTTAAAAATTAAGAACCGATTTTACCGCTTGTTGATAAATGCTACCTGTCACATAAATGTATAAGCCGACTAAATACAAAGTCTCACTAATACTAACCTTTGGTCCCAAATAAATGTAATAAAACGACTACTAGCTATAATACTTTACAAATCCGAAAAAAGTTCATTAAAACAAACGAAACGCTTTACTTAGCTATCGACGACGCCGACTCTAGATAGAGCCGAAAGCTTCGACGAAAGGTAATAACGTTCCTTTTTGCAATATTTATTAGGTAGTCCAATAATCATAATATTTGTGTATAGAATTTAATATATACATTTACCTACTAACAACTTATTCTGTGATACCAGGAACCTAGGCCTCTCCTAATAATTTCCAATCCAAGCTTTAGGGGAACCTTATAGCAGTCAGCAGTGGACTTACAATGGTTGAAGGTAATAATTAACACCCAACTAATCTGCCTTAGTCTTAGACCATCTAGAATGGACGAGGCATGTGCCTATTAACGGTAACAAAAAATCTTTTTCTTTCGGTTTCACTACTACTTTGAAAGAACAATACGCATAGTCAAACCGTATTGCGTCGATATGAATGCCCACTAATAAATCTTTCATGCTTGCCGTTTTACGCACACTAATATAGTTCTATAAATGCAGCGACGAGGGTATATGGTCGCTGTATAAATGAATGCGTGATCATTTGATCTTATACCTTTTTTAGAGGGAAAGATCCGCGTTCATTATATACCTACTGTCTAAGACCTTAGTTTCTATCCACATGTCCAATGGTACGTTAAGGCAAAAACTTTTGTGATTTAAGTATGAATTCACTACGTATTAAAACAAAACTATAAAAAATGTACATAGGATCACACCTGTCCAATAAGGGGTAGGTAAATTTACAGAGTAGTTTAAATTCTCCACTGGGTCATTGAACCCAGAAAAGCGTTTATGTCAAAGCTAAATACGCAGATGGAAGGCCAAAGAGTGATGGTTTTAAATAATTATCAGATTATTTCTTACCTTCACCGCGACACAATGCGACAGGAATGGGGGCGTAGTTGCGACATCCATATTGATCCTCAAGTTCGAAAATTTCTTTCGATGACAAATTTTGCGCAGCCATTCTGTTAAACGTAGGTAAATAAAAATCATTAATAAGCAAGAACGAGAAAAGAAAGAAATGCTTAATTTTTTTTTAATTTTAACACACTAACATAAGTGCTTTATTAATAAATATTAGTACATAATTTTATGCAATACAATATTAATTACGTAAATCAACTCAACAGTGGTTCATAAGTTCATCTTTTGCGATGTAATTAATTTAAATACATCATGAAATATTTAAAAGGAATACTTAATACAGTACCTACTTATTAAAGTAGTATAAGTATATTCTATTAAATTGATAACACAAGCATTAATTTAACTCAATTCACCTTTAAGCAAAGTTAATCAATGAAAGGTTCTTGCAACAATGACTCCGGATTTCACATGCTTTCTTATATACTGTCATTTTATCAATAAACTGATTACGATGCGCCTGATGTAAATTATTTGTTTTGAATTATTTACTGCAACATTATTGTTAATATGTAATTCACGCTATAAATATAATAAAATAACAGAATTGTTATGAGAACTAAACATAGAAATGTAAATATTTATTTACTTATTATTATGTACTTTGTATGTAAATATTGAATGAAAATATTCAAAAGTTCATAAATAATTTGAAAAATCGAGTAGGCAGACTCAATTCACATAGCTACCGGTTTTAATTTTACAAATATAAAACATTCAATAAATTAAACCTTCATAATAAAAAAAACATAATAATTAAAATAATAAAAATGAACTTTGGCAATATACAAATTATATTTACGTGATATAAGTACGTAGAGAAGATAGCTAGGTTTCAGTTATATCTTCGTCTTCACCTCGAGGTCAACGTTTTAAAAATAGAAACATACATATTTCATTCAATGAATAACAAACTAAAGAGTATCTTATTTGATAAAATTGCGCTAAAAATATATAGCTAAAATTACATATAACCAACCTGACAATATTTTTTATTTTATTTCTGTGTATAGGTATGCGGAGACTGTTTGGCGGAGTTGTGGCTGCGTCCAAATTTAAGTGACGACTAAATGAACGATACGAGACTATCGTCGGAAAAATACCACAGTTGATTACTAACACTCAAAATATTACGTCACATACCTAATTCAGACCAATTCCTTCAGATATCGGCATATATTTCAACGATCGCTAAACGGCAGCAACACTCATAGATACGTTGCGTTTATTATATCTAATTAAAATATTTTAAATAGCGGATGCTGCGTAGTGTAATATACATAACAAATACATGCAATAATAGCTTCCTTACTTTCTAAATTCTGAATTAAAATGCAAATAAAATCAATGTACAGGATATGTGTATATTATTTACTAATGTAATAGATTTAGATACTTGCTTAACTTTTCATGTAGGGTACCCATAGTTATTCTAGACCTACATATCAACATATAGGTACATTGTTGAAAAATATGGATCAACCTACAATGAACGCCTAGGTATATACTATCTAATGAAATTGATTGAAGGCAACTTTAAGATATAAATTGTAATGCAAGCCTCGAGGATCTCGTAATCCTATTGTTTGGTTTATCAAACTGCCGGTTCAGGCACTAGATAATGTAATACGTACTTTCAGTTAGTGCACATGCAAATCCTAAAAAGTTCATAGAGTGGCGCGACTATAGGATGGCATGACGGCAAAATGCCACCAGCCCCCGGCTTAAGAGCGCCCCCAACCCGAGAAAAAGAGGCCCGTTCAGGAGAATCTTAAAATGAAAAAATCGTGGGATTTTGCACTGGATTTTGAATTGGCCTTCACGTGTGCAGTAACGCTACTGTAGAGACCAGAAAAATCCCTTGGGTATGTTTTGAGATAGAGATATTTCTAATTCAATACAGTATAACAGAGTACATTCTTTTGACAATCTAAACGCGCTTGGATCAAAGCTCTACATAGATGCACGTGTTTTTAAATATAATCTAAGTAAACCTTAGAAAGTGGTACTCTTTTTATTTATCATCATGAACGCTAACTCTGGTTTAAATAAGGGTCTACAGATATCTAGTTACCCCTAACTATTATTTGCATTAATTGTTCTATGCTCTACATATTGACTCCCCTTTCATGCTCACTTCCGAGATTAAGTGACAAGGAGAAAGTCAAATACAAATAATATTTAACATATTAAAGTACCTAAGCTCGTCGCGCTACACCACAAAATTATTTTTTAAATATACTTTCATTGCGGTGATAGACGACAAGACGGACTCTAGTATACTTAGGTACGAAACATACCACCTACACCTAATGGTAGGTAGTTTCTTAATCTATACCTACATAGTCTTACAAGTACAATTATAATTCCCATCCAATACTTTTAATAACATCTAATTTGTTACCTTCTTTAGACAAATACGTAAGAATGTAATTTTCACCATCCCAGTTACAAAAATTGTTCAACATAAAAAGAAAATCTCTATAGAGCCTAAAGACATGTGCATTGCAATTCGAATTAACTAACTTGGGTGGCATGTGGAGGGTCGAGAAAACATTCTCATTATAAATATTTTAATTGAAATATGTCAGCAAAAGTCGTTATATTAATTGATTTAATTATAAAATGGTATGCACTATGCATAAGTACATGTGTATGTAAATCACTTGATAGCGCCTTACCACACAATTGCTGGTCAACGCCCTAACATTATCAGATAGCTAAGTAATGAATTGAATATATACGTATTGATAAATATTATAATCATTTTATTCTTAAAGGTTATTTACATTATAGACAAAGTCGGTTTATTATAGTTTAAACAACGAGGAATATGGTCGAAAATTAACTTTAAGTAAACTTATCTTCAACAATATTTATACATCATTCTATGTATTTCGTAGTACTTAGGTACTATGTTGATTTTTCTGTAATTCATGGCAGTAAATAACGCTTACTTATGGATGTGGAAGGATTATTGTAGGTATCACTCGTGCAATCTTAGTGTAAATACCATTAACTGAATGCATAGTTCTTTTATTATGAGATTATGTTAATAATACCTACTACGTGTATAACGTAGGTATGTCAAGAACACTTAGGTAAATGTGTCTCTAAAACATTACACATTCATTTGCTAACTTATAAACTCACAAAGGTTTGTTTTAAAATTATTATTAGAAAGCAGCTAAAATATCTTGGAGTCGTCCAGTATTCAAGATTTTGCGTCTGTCGACAATGTAGGTAGGTACATCGTCTCCTATTGGAGCACGAAATTCAACTCGACAGTGAGGTATCTAAATCTGCGGTATTATGTCTCTCTACCATTCCTATTATACGTACTACTACCGTAACGCCGAACGAAGATGCCTAAAACCTTTAATCAAAATTTATTGAGATCTGCGCCGTCATAAACTAAGCCAGTTGAAGTTGGTAGAATTAAAGTAATATTAACGTTGATACTTGGGTACACACAATTGTGATAATTGCATAGTCACAGAATTCACAGACAATGAGTAGTTCATATTACGTCTATTCAAGAGCTGAAAACCAATAACCATGAACACATTGATACTTTTTATACACGTAAGACTTCTACTAAAGTCTCTTACGCGAAACCACCAGCCGTATTAATACTTGCAGCCATTTTACGAGATGTCGATTGGTGGTATTAGTATGACCATCCGGAATGTATCCCGCCATTATTTGTAGGTACGTTAATGCCATAAGCAACACAGTTTACCTATGTGTATTATTTTTAATCTTTCCTTAAGATCTTCAACTATGCCTCAGATTTGGAAGTGTTCATACGTAGTACCCATTTTCAAGACAGGGGACAAACATAATATAGCAAACTACAGACCCATATCTAAATTGAATGTTATACCGACATTGTTCGAACATATAATTTATGACCAAATTACACCTCTTATTGGACCACATATACCAAATAGAGCAGCAGCATGGTTCCATATGTCGAACTAGTAATACTCATAGCATGCAGTTCTCCGACATCGATATGTTCTTTAATCTATTAAAAGTTTTAAACGATCTAATATTATAAAATCTGTAGGAGATAATTGATTTGTTACTTCTCCAACACAATTTTTCTGCATAACTAGACTTAATATTTTTTTTTATTTACAATGTAATTTTAGTTTATCTTTGTTAGCTTTATTTCATTGTATTTGAAATAATGTTATTGTTTTTCATACCTATGTTACTTTATTAGTGGAAACTTCACTCGATTTTGTAACACATTCTTTGTTATTAACATTTAATATTTTGTTTGTTTCCAAAATATTAAATAAATAAAGTAAATCCCCGGGAAAATTCTATGCTACTTTTGCTATGGACAGAGATGTTCAAGATACTTCATAAAAGTATCTGAAATACAAGTTACAAGATACTTGTAAATAAAGGATTTGAGATACCAGATACAAGATACTTTTGAAAATGGTATCTAAATACTAGATACAAAATACGTATCTTCTAAATACTTTTTTCAAATAAGATACCTTTTGAAATTATTATTTTTATAGCCTTGAATGACCAGACGAGCGTGCCGTCCGCCTGATGGTAAGCGATATGACCACCCATAAACCGTAGCAACACCATCCAGCACCTTGAGTCACAAAGTACTGTGTGGCATTCCACTGCACTCGTCATCCTGAGTCATAAGATGTTAAGTCTCATTATGTCCCGTAGTTACACTGGCTACAATGTCCTTCAAACCGAAACACACACACAAACTGCTGCTTGGCGGTAGAAATAGACATTGGTGGTCTCTCATATGTAAAAGTCCGTCTGGACTCTGGGTGGTCCGTCATACAATGCCATAAAAAAATTCAAATGTTGAACGTTTTAGATTTTAGAAGCTACTGTGTTTATTAAAAAATATGAGTAAAAAGTATTAAAATTAGGTTCTGCTGATTTAATAAAGTTCATTGAGATTTATCGGAATCAGGAGACACACTGAAAATCAAAATTATAAGACTCAATGCCCTCATGTTTTCATAAGAAGACAGAAACCAGTTGAATACAATGTTTGGTTAACCAATTATAGCATGTGCTTTTTACACAAACAAATCAAGAATGTTACGTGTTGATTATTGAAACCATGCAAGTCATATATTGCTTCAATTTAATTGTATGCAACAGGCAAGAAACTTGCAACGTGTATATGGGCCATAAATGAGCCGTTAATGTAAAAAATGCATAGATAATTAGTAAAAGTATCTTAGCAAATTAAGTATTTATAAAATACTAAGATACTAAAAAATTGTATCTAAATACAAGATACAAAATAAAAATTGAAAAAGTATCTTAGATACAAGATACTAAATACGTATTTTGTATCTTGTATCTGTATTTCAGATACTTGTATCTAGATAAATCACATCTCTGGCTATGGATTAGTAAAACCAGATATCTTATTACGGCAGGTCTTAATAACTTACCAACATTGAACTGGAGTTTGTTATCTAACTTGACAGTAAAAGTTACGCTAACTGTTACTGCTTAGATATAAATTCTTATCTTAGGTTTTAGAATCACAGATAAACCACCATAAGTAAGCATTTTAACTGTTTGTTATCCGTTAGTGTATGTTATTATTCGTATTTATTTATTTATTTATTTAGAAATACCATTAGGTAATACACAGCACATACGTTTGTTAAAATTACAGGTATAAACTATATACAATTATTAGTATGTTATTTAGACCGGCCGTTAATTGACACTGACCGAAGTAACAAGCTATCTTCCAAAACAGAGATACCTACCTTACCTACCTAGTACCTACATTAAAACATCAATAAGATTCATATATACCTACATACCTTCTTGAATCTTGCTTTTGTTGACCTTACGCATATTACATATTATCCTGTTTGGCCAAAGGCTTGGTCTGCTGTGATGACATTTAACGTGGTAACTGATGAGCAGCTAATGTAATTTTTTAAAGTAAAATGTTAGGTATCACATTATCATTACCTTTCACTGACATTATCTTAAATGTGTTTGTTGAAAAATTTACTGCGAATATGTATTTATATCTATGAGTAAACCATCACTAAGCTGTGATAATTGTTTAATGAAAAAAGAAAAATAAAAGTAACATTTTCATGTGCATATTTTACTAACAATCAAATTAACTCTAAATCACAGTACTGTATTAACAATTATCTATCAGATAGATTAAGAACATATGTAATGAAACCTAAAGTTTCATTAAGGGCTGATTTCACCACATGCTGATAAAGCCCCTGATAGCCTATTCAGAACTTATCTGCCATATAAACTACAACTTTTGGTTTCACAGGTCTCAAATAGAAAATATCTGGCAGAAAAAAACACAAGTAGTCTGTCAGATTTATTTGTTAGATACCATTATATGCCATATAGTTGTCTGGAACTATCAGGAACTGATGAAACTGGCCCTAATTTTTTTATTTTATTAAGCCAAGTCAATTCAAAAAGATTATTGGTAACAATACTTGATGTTTGACCATCAAAGTAATACATAACAATTAACAAAAGATAATATATGAAAAAAGTGTTCAGCTACACTTTAAAAATATATTCAATTGCATCCATTTATCTTTTAAAGACTGACAGATAGAAAGTAGAATTGGTAAGCTTGAGTTTCTAATTTTATTTTCAAATACAGTATTTAAATAAATAGCAATAGCTGAAACTCAATATTTCTTTTGTTTGTTAGGATGATCCTCGGGGTCTCCTGTGTGGAAATCATCATATACTGGGAAGGACTGAGGGCCTTTCTCTGGTATTGATGGAGTAGCACCTCCTTCTTGCAGTCTCTTAGCTTCTAGTTTAGCTGCATTCTCCTTTTTCAATTTTGCTATGGCCAGGTTTTTTGCTATCTCATCTTCTGTTGGTGGCTCTTTCCTGTAAATCATAAAATAAAATGTATGTATTTAATATGATGTCTTGTTACCAAAGTTCAAAAATGATACATCACATTGTAAAACCAAGTTTACTTCTTGTTTTTACCTTGACACAAAACATACAAATTCATAAATTTCTTATACTGTTATAAAAGTGATATTGAAGCAAAAGATCTTTCAAATTGCAAAATCATAACACACCAACAGTTTAGCAATGAAATAAGTACCTTCTCATTCGGAGCCATGACTCCCATTCTGCTGGAATTGGATCTTTAAAATCCTGACCTGAAGGAGGGTCATACCATCTGGCGGGCTTCCTCTTACCCGACCTGGGGTCAGCAGGTATTTCATAATACACATTTCCTATATAATCTTTGCCTGGAAAAGAACAAAAATTTTAATTGACCATAATTAATTCTTTTGATAAAATAATGCAGTTTCTTCTTTACCAAATTATTTATTTATTACTGCAATATAGTAAATTTGTGGTCTTTGCATGCAACTTACATATATTAAGATTAAGGTAACTAGGCTCTCTTATTATAGGCTCACTTATATTAGAAAAATACAGAAAATAATGCACATCAGCACTTACCAACCTATATTATTTCCTCTTATTTGTTTTGGTCTAAAGGAGTTAATAAAATTCCTAAGAACTATTCGCCATACATGTCTGTACTCCCCGTTTGACATCTGAAATTATAAAATAAATCTGGATTGAATTAATGAACTAACATAAAGCACATCAAAAACCAGCAAACTTATGTTTGTTAATTTCTGATTACAGGCTAGATTTCCTTATTTTTATTGTAGTATACAAACACACACATCACACCTTTATCTTCAAAGGGGTAGGCAGAGGTACAACCAGGACACAAACTAATCACCAAGTGTGTTCCAATTAGGAGGCAAACCTATTGCTATATCGGGCATAAATTCCAGACTCCGGGCTCAAACTGAGCAGACAAACCCATTATCACTTTTCCCGACCGAGGTATCGAACCTCTTCAGAGCGGTGTCGTACCGCGCACGCAAAACAACTAAGCCACCAGTGCAGTAACAATATCATGTAATAAACAAAACCCCTGTTATTTTAAATAACTCGAAGATATATCTTAAGTATTTAAAATATTACTTATGGGAAAACCTATATAGCACACTGCTTGTATCGTACCTACTACCAATCTAAAATTATTAAGTATTTTAGCAGATTAGGCCGAGAAAGAAATAAATTCACAGTTCATTTACGATATGATAAGGTTTTATAAAGTGGTGTGCTTGGTGTTCCTTCCCAAAAAATAATTATATAATATTTTGTTTTAATATGAAATTCAAGTGAACAACACGCAATGTGGGCACTCATTTATAAATCGGCAACATATGCGAGCAGATTAGTAACTACTCACTACACAGAAAATAGAAATATTCTATGTTTGATATACAACGAAATTATTACCTCGATAAAGATATTTATACAAATATTCAGATAATAAATAATTCCCCGAAATTTTACGGCGAAAAACAAATCTGACGTCTGATTTACATTTTACAACGTTCATAGATTATAAAAACATGAGGAATGACTGTTTCCAATGTATATAATGTTCTTTGAATGACTGATGAAATCTGGACAGACGTGACATGAGAACTTACGGTATGCGACAACCCGTTTATAAAAAAAATATTTGAACTTTGAGCTTCTTGTCTGCGGTTGTAGTCTAATATTGCCAATTTAAGATATTTTATGCAACACTAACGTCTAGGAGGTTGTACAAATACTTTCTTGATTTACGTCAAAGTACAAATAGGGAATTTCAGGTATTTTTTATTACATGCACGCACTTACTGTACCCTAGAATTATAACACAAAAACTTTTCCCGTATGGATTACCAATTACTATGCACGAGCACCATCGCTTTTCGCTATAAACGATCGGATTTATTTTGTAATATGATAGAACATTGGAAAAGAAAGGTCTTTGAAATACTGTTGTAATAGGGTAGTTTCTTATGTTTCATTTAGAAAATTATTTTATATGTAACAGAAAATAATACGAAAAGAAATTCTTCTGTGAAATCAGCATCAAAATTGGTTGAAAAATCAAGGAGTTATTCATATTTCAAATATAATTGTGAGCAAAAGTGGGAACGTGGAGGGGATATCACGCTATCTCTTTCGCTCGCACGCAGCGTTATGGTAGGCGACTCTCGGTGACGTCACAGTGTAATATAACTGTTATTTGAGAACTACAAATTTCAAAGCTTTATAATATACTAATTATTGCCCCAATTATGAAAATTCGATTTTGGATGGCATACATTTTTGATAAAAGTATTTTAAAAAAAGTAGTCAACTACCCTATTTGCACAGTAATATATGTCTAGACTGTATGGCTTTGTCCTTAGCCTATACGATAGATCATAAAAATGAAAAATGTCAATAACCAGTGTGACCAGATTTAGCAGAATTGTTTTCGCCCGTTTGGGGGTTAGTGGCGAAAATATGATATAGAACGTGTGCGACTGTCGCGCACTTAATTAAAAATAAAAAAATAGTTATGTTTAATGAGTAACTATTGGTTGTCTCTAATATGAGAACAACATCACGTATTGTTAAATCTGCTTCGCATTTATATGTAAGGATAAACCGTGTTAGATAAGTGCATCATATTGCGTCGGAAAGAAACTAAGGACAACAGCATCGTGACATACCTGATAATATTCTAGCAGCAATGGTTTATGTTCCTCCAAGGCCACTCTCCAAAATGGTGGCAGATACTTTATCGTGTCGAAGAGACTGCTCCTGTTAATTATAATGAATCTATGACATTGCTGTCGCAATGCCAGTGAGCAGGCTACCATGATAGTTAAGGAACTAGCTATCTTTGGTTATATTTAGAATAGTAAATGAAGATAGATTCAGTCCTATCGATGTGAGTTCAAGTCAATGGGTCACCGCGGCTTTCTATGCCAAACATTAATCACATCTACCGCACCAACTTCGCCTTTCCACTACTGCGTTCGAATTATACTTTCCCCCTCGATCATCGGGAGGGTACGAGACCGGAGTCTATTATCCATACGGAATCTCTCCAGTGTACCAGATCACCGCTTTGTGGGGTCAAATTTCTCTCCTACCAAGAAAGTACAAACCAATCCACCAGGGGTCTTCAGCGCACCAGATCACCGCTTTGTGGGGGTAAATTTCGAACCTATCCACAAGGAATCTCCAGCGCACCAGATCACCGATTTACGGGGGTAAATTTCTCACCTACCGAGAAAGAGCGAACCTATCCACAAGGAATCTCCAGCGCACCAGATCACCGTTGTTCACACAGAATCTCTCCGGCACACTAGATCATCGCTTTGTGGGGGTAAGTTTTCTCCCACAACTACCGCGGGAGAGCGAACCTACGTTACTGTCCAAGCCACACGGAATCTCTCCGGCACACTAGATCATCGCTTTGTGGGGGTAAGTTTTCTCCCACAACTACCGCGGGAGAGCGAACCTACGTTACTGTCCAAGCCACACGGAATCTCTCCGGCACACTAGATCACCCTGTGGGGTAAGATTCTCCCTCAACTACCGAGGGAGTGCGAACCTACGTTACTGTCCAATCCACACGGAATCTCTCCGGCACACTAGATCACCGTTTTTGTGGGGTTAAATTCCTCTCTCGACCACCGAGGTAGTGCGATATTATTATTCACACTGTAATTTACATAGTTAATTCTACATAAGGGTTAACGAGGGTAAGTAAATGATCATTTACCATGTGAAAAGCAAATTGAGCTATATCAGTTTCGTGCAGTGTAAAAATGTTCTTCTTACCCGAAAAATATGACAAATTGAAATGTTACTCACATATGCACAATTAAAAGGAAAATTATAGAAACCGACTCACATATATACAATTGAAAAGAAATAGTTAGGAACCGACTCACATATATACAATTGAAAGGAAATCATTACGAACCGACTCACATAAATGTATAGTTGATAGGAAAACCATAGTAATTGACTCACCTGTGTATATTTCAATCTGGAGTTGAACAAGACTTCACAAGTTTCACTTAAATGGCGCGCATTCGTTATTTAGACTATTTTATAACCTTATTAGTCCAGGAATGTTAGTACTACAGTAAACTACTCGCTCACATCTTTAAAATATATTCCGTACACTGTACTCTCAACATAACAGTGCACGGACATCACTCGGTGTTGCTAGGTTATTAATGATTTCGCGACCTTTCGCGACAAGAATTCTGCGATTTTAGCAAGATTAGATTCCCAATTTTGGGCTTGGCTGATTGTCTTGCAGATTAAAGAAGTTAGCAGGGATGCCAGACGTACCAATTTCCTGGTAACCGTACCATTTTTCAGGGTCTTGTACTATGTACCAAGTAAAGGTTGTGTTGGTACGCAATAATACCAACTTTCAACATCAATCACTAAATTTTTTCACTAAGTTTTTTAGTACTTATCTAAGAATATACAGGGTCATTTTGACATTGCGTTAATAAATGAAATCACATACTTATCTTGTCGAAAATAACGCTTTCCATTAAGTTATTTTAACCATAGACGTAAAATAAAAAAGTGTAAGTTTCGAACAAAATAAATATCAATAAAAAGTAACTTTAAGTTTACACGCCCTAATGCCACTACTACTGCTCTAAGGTAGTTCGTCGCAGCGGCAACATTATACTTTCATTCAGAAATACACTTTCGCACACACCATATTCGCACTAAACTACGAAATGATCAAAAAATTTGAAAACTACAACCGGGATTTTTGCAATAATATTTATTATTCATGTATGATTTTTGGCAGGATGTTAGAAGAGGTAAAGACGTATATGTGGTTACATTTAGTAATGCAATGAAAAAATGATCCTGTATAATGGAAGGTAAAAAAAAATTACGCTTTTTTTTTGTTCAGATACGTAATAAGGGTCTAGTGCTTTTTTTTGCCAAACGGCAACACTGGTGTGTACCATTTTTTTTGGTCAAATACCAACTTTCAGTGACATCTGTACCAGTATTAGTGAAACATTATCTGGCATCCCTGGGAGTTAGCCGTTTTTAGTAGAATCTTATAAAACCCCCGCAGAAAATTAGCAATAGCCAAAGTCTCCAACGTTAAGTCACTAAACATAATTATATTCAACAACGTGACGTTGGCGGAATAGCTTCTTAGTCAAGCTCGTCGCCAGTAATCAAAGAAGAAGAAGAAGAAGCAATAGACATTTACAAATTAACAGAGTCTTATGGGGCGGGTGGGATTTTTGCACGGCAAAATGCGCAAAGTATAACCTTCAAAGTATTCTATACACTTACACTTAGGACCTAAAAAAAAGGTTGCCCGAAAAATAGGGCGTGAAAATACCAAATTTGGGGTTCATTTATTACACAGAACAATTTATTAGCAAAATTTTGGCATGTAGAACAAAAACAGCAGATTTAGCAGAATTTTGCCGAGCAGCTAGCTTAGCATACAAATGCAATTGGAATCTGGTCACACTGTTAATAACGTCATCGGGCTGACTATTGTGTTTTATATTTTTCATTGTCCTCCAAATCTACAAATATAAACGAGGATAAACTATTTTATCCATTTGTGGAGACTAGTTCATTAAATAGTTGTTGATAAAACAAACAGTAACCATGGCGAAGATGGCATTTCAGCACCAAGCCGGGACGGCTATGGAGTGTCTAAGCGTAAGTTTCCTAGACCACTCCCAATAGGTTTATTGTTTTTCTTTTATACTATCGTGTACCGTTATTTCCTTCAGATACCTATAACTCTGCAAAAAGAGGCTGGTGTGGACCCTGAAGGAAGGGAAGTGATGAAGTGTGGGTTTAAAATAGGAGGTGGTATTGATCAAGACTATCGTAAGAGCCCCCAGGGGTACACTGACAACGTAAGTAATAATTCATTTAAAACTTTGTTTAAAAACTAGTCTTCAGTCATCACTGAAACTAATTTGTGTGTACTGCATAGTTCTAAATATTCTTAAAAAACACTCAAGTAATATTTAATATTGTACTAAAGTAAAAATAATTGCCCTAGTAATATTCTGTTTTAAAATAACATGTCAAAATTTATCAATAAGTATATACATTTTAAAGTTGTGCCATGATTAAAGATAACACTATCATTATCATTGTGTTAATCATGCATTCCTCATTATGAATTGAAAACAAATAAGTAACTTATTCAACAACAGCATTAATTTTTGTACAAGAATATCTTATCAATGGAATTAAAACATTTGAGGTATATTTTTACCTTATTTGTACTACTATACATGTCTTATATTATGTCTAATAACTATAATTAACTATTCCAGGGCATATATGTAACCGAAGTCCATGAAGGTAGTCCCGCAGCAAAATCAGGCTTGAGAATGCATGATAAAATCTTACAATGCAATGGTTATGACTTCACAATGGTAACACATAAGAAAGCTGTCAGTTACATCAAGAAACATCCAGTACTAAACTTATTAGTTGCAAGAAAGGGTGTAACCTCCACATAAAACCAGTTGAAGCTGTACCTTCTTACTTATAAACATTGGTTTGTATTCAGAGGTTATGTGGCTGAATATATTAATGTCATGGTTGATGTATATACAGGGTTAAGAAAAAAGGACATGTAGTCCTTCAGTTGTAAATATTCAAGGTGCCAATGAATACTTGTCTATAAAGGGTTTGAACCAATAAACAATGGCCTGTCTGCAACCAAAGGATTATTATTTGTTTTAGAAACTAGTATCACTTCCCAAGTACAAATGGTATACATGATGTAAAAAACATTCAAAAATTGTCTAAAATGTGTTTTTTTTAAACTGAATTTAAATGTGATTTGAAATTTATGTATGTTTTAAATGTGTTCATTTATTTTTCAAGGTCCAAATAAAATGAAATGTACAGTGATAGTTTGTAAAATTAAGTTTTAATATATTCTGTATTATGGCAACTATAAGGCAAACTAGTTGAATTTTACAAATGTCTTGATGAATAAATATTCATTCAATGCAATTGTCTTCAATGCGATTGATATATCCAGCCATATTTAATTTTCAACCTCTATGCAGCCACAGTTCCATTTTAATTTCTTTTTTTATTTCCAATGTCTAGGCCATGAAAGGAATGCATTTAACGAATTATGCTTAATGTTGTGAAAATTTAATAATGTGTAAGTAAATGAATGAAAAGACATTATTTAGAATGATTAATTAAATGACCACAGTGTGAGAGGTTTATAAGTAAATTGGTAAATGATTTTTGAGTCTAAGTACTGAGTTAGAAAAGTATTATATTACAATGAGTGATTATTATACTGTTATTTATTTTTATATGTAAGAGTTTAGTTAGTAGTTAAATAATGAGACCATGTAATAAGTCAGAAATTACAACAAATTTACAAACACCTGTACTAGAATGTGCTGTGAATGTACAAATATACACAATTGTTTTTATGAGTTACCAATGACTTTTGTATAACAATTTATATTTTTATACTGATCAAATAAGTTTTGCAATATTAATTACTCACAAGTTTTGTGCATGACACTGTAAAATTTCATTAGCTCAAATAAAGTTGTTTGTAATTGTTTATATGAATTAATATTTGGAATTTATTAATTAGTTATATGGGGTAGACATTCACCACATTACTTGTTGCATTAATTTCACTGCTAACAATGTAAAAATGTAAATATTTAAATCTCACAGTAGAATTTTGTGGAAGGTTATATATACTGTTTTCAACCTTGTCAATGTTCTAAGTATTTTTTTTTAAAAAACTTGATAAACACTGATATCATAATTCCAATTTTATTACATGAAAGTAATAAAATGCTAAAATAGCTTTCAAGTCACTGATATGCACTCAGAACAATAACTCTTTAGTATTCTGAGGATATGCATGAAAAATATCCAAAACTGTTTTGTCAACTATTTGGATGTGCAACTGTCCTTTCTAAAATAAATCATCTTGTAAAGTGGTGAATGTTGAGTAATTAAGTGGAACCTTATCTTGTTATGGATCAGTTAATGATAGTGTACATTGATATTGTACTTAAGATTTTATAACTACACTATCTATGAGACTTGTCATTCATAAAAATAAATGGTTTATGCACAGTGCCAAATAACATTGCATAGTATTTTTATTGTCTCCACCTCAAAATTATTAATATTTTGATTTCTGTAAATACAATTTGTAGCTTACATAAGTCATCTGTGGATATAACTGTCAATATTATAAATATACCCATGAACTATGTTGCTTCGGATAGTGAAGCCTTCTTACTATTTTAACCGACTTCAAAAAAGGAGGTTTTGTATTCGACCCGTATGTATGTATGTATGAATTTTTTAATATATCAATGGTATGTATGTAAGTTTGTATGGCCGGGATTTTCTCAAAAACTACTGATCCTATTTTGATGGGGTTTTCGTTATTCAAATGTATATTTTTCAGGGAAGGTTTTAGTATATAATTTATTAGGATCTGATGAAGACCTTTGGAGATAGACAGTGGAACTCTTCAATAACTGACAGCAGATGACCCGCGAATGCTGCAATCGTATATCTATGATGTATTGTTTACACCATTCCATAATTAACTAACAAAAACGCAACAAATAAAAACTTTTTTACAAAAAATAAAACCGACTTCAAAACCACTACAACCCAAAAAATAATTTAACTTTACATACATACATTTGGAGTCGGTGTCTAATTTCGCCAATAGTCTAAATGGGGAATTAGGATTACTGTCGCATTTAACGTCCGATTTAAATATTTTTAACACGCTTTTATTAGCTTCATACGTATGTATGTATGTAACGAAAACTTTGAACATGATTTTGACCCCCTTCAAAACGTTGGATTACATCAAAATTTGGCACACTTATCAAGGACCGATGACAATTCAATATTTAAAACTAAAAAACACGCTTTTATAGAAAATTCAAGTAAAAAATGAATAAATAATAATTTATTTATTTTTAGTGACATCTGTTGGACTATAGTAGAATTCTAACTAAAATGACTACTCTTCTGTGTAAAAAAATCCTACTTATCACAAGATGGCGCTTTCGTTTATTTTTTAATGACATCTGTTGGACTATACTTTTATTATTACTTATTATACTTTACTGGTGGTAGGTCTCTCATTATGTAAGAGGCCGTCTGGGTGGGTACCACTGCAATGTCTATTTCTACCGCCAAGCAGCAGGGTGCATGCACTGTTGTGTCTCTAAGAAAAAAAAATATTTTATTGTAAAAAAGCATGGGGTGCATGGTGTCAATAGTTATAACTATTTTATTGACAGATAATTGAGTAGAAGGATTATCATTTTGTTCATATTTTAAAAAAGCACCTCACGCTTTTTTACAGTTATACTTTTTTTTTCTTATTTACCCTATTCTTAATTCAAATTTATTAAAATTTATTTTCTACTTTCGAGTTGGAGTTTCTATAAAACGTGTTTTTTAGTTTTTTATTTTAACAAAAAAATCAAGCAGGAAACCACTATAATATCCTGATTTTTTTTTCTTGGGGTAAATATAGATAATTATTTTTTGTACTAGCTATTTGATTGTATATGAAAAGTAAAATCAACCAGGAAACTACGTTATTTCGAAGTCTATGGAGATTTATTTTATATAGGAGTGGCTGCTATTGTGATTTGTATTCCAATATAATGACGTTAAAATAAACTATTATTTTAATTATAATAGCTTTTATGTTCTTTATTGAATTAAAATAGACGAGATTGAATGAAATAATTACATTTAGAGGAGATTGTATTATACAACAAATTAGAAGAAAATGTTGGTACAATACTATTTTATCAGGAAAATACTGAGGTATTGGATAAAATAAAAAAGTCTATAAACATAAAACTTGCAACATCTATTTACTATGTGTCTAAAAAATAATAATTTATTGTTTTGCAGGAGGCCAATCCCATTGTCCTTTGGGAGGCTTCACCATGAGAGGCTCCCAGGGTTTCCAGATCAACATTTTACGTGCCAGGTTCAATTCATTTTCAGCTTGGATAATAAGTTCTTCAGCTTGTCCACAGTTGATTTTTTGCTCAATTTGAAACACATCTTTTGTCTGCAGAAAATATGAAACACATTATTAATATACTTTTGCCTGTGGCTTCACCTGCGTGAAAAAGTTTTTGTAAGACAAATATTTTCTGGGATGAAAAGTAGCCAATAGCACTCAGGAGTAATGTAGCATCCTATTAGAGAAAGATTTTTTTAAATTCGGTTCAGTTGTTTGATAGACTAGCCCCTACAAACCTATCAACCCACAAAGGTTTCCTCTTTATAATTAGTATAGATTATATATTTGCTGAAAAAAAAGATACAAAAATTTAGAATAGCGAAATATTAACTAAATAAACTGGACATTTGTGTAGTGGTTAGGCAAAAAAATTCTATTATATTGGAACCAAGTGCATTATGGTAATACATAGAACAAATTAAGTATATACTAATACATTTCAACACTTGAAAAACATTTTCTTTTACCTTAGCATCATATAATTCTACTTCAATATTTTATACTGTGTATTGAAAGTTAATAAGTACTAGCTTTTGTCCACGGCTCCGCCTGCAATAATGAGTTTTTCCGGGATAAATGTCCCGCTTTATATTTTCCCGGGATAAAAGTAGCCTGTGTTAATCCAGGACATGATCTACCTGTGTGCCAAATTTCATCGAAATCGGTTCAGTATTTTTTTCGAGAAAGAGTAACAAACCATCCATTCATCCATACATTCTTACAAACTTTCGCGTTTATAATATTAGTAGGATTTCATTAATCACCTGTGTCAAAACAGCAGCTCTCTCACGAACAATTTGTTCAGTGTATCTTCTGTATACGGACGACTCTGGCATCCGTTGCAGTGTTCTTAGGATTTTACCGTACAATGCTCCTAGCGTGTGGTGAGGGTTGGCAGCTACGGCCAAACCGGTAAGACCAGTGGTCTGCAAAACAAATAATGGAATTATTAAACAAACATTTGATGCAGAGGTTATTTTTATGTACGCTTTTAAAAATTAAATCTGAAATAAAAAATAACTTCTAAGCAAACTTACTAGAGCTATATACAAATTCATTTTACAAACCACAACATACCTTTTTCAATATACCCATTTTCAGGCGATTAGATAATCATACAAAAGGGGAAAAATTCAATAAATACACTTTTTTTTTTTTTTTTTGTTCGTCCAGAGGACAGGCTATAGTCTTTCGACCATACTGCCTGGTCTTACGTAATTCTTTTAATTTCATCAATGGTTTCCATAGTAGGTATTATAATATTCGTTGATCGGTGGTTTTACCGACGCGACGTCGAGGTCCATTATGTTTTTTATTCTCATTTTTGGGCATACTCTTATATATAATAATTTTCTTTGGACATGCTTCAGGCATGACAGATGTCATCTGTCAATACTCTAGTTCATGTTCAATACTTCTACACCATTTTCCATTCCATATTTGCTTACATTTTCCATTATATGTATTATAATTTATACTTCTTGTTGGCTTACATTTAATTTATATATAACGTAGCTTCTCAATATCTAAAAGTAATCTGTGCACATATCTCTGAAAGCTATACAAGTAACATTGGTATATAATTTAAATAATATTTACAGTGTTATTACTATGTAATGGAAGAAGACGAAAAACAACTAAATATCATTAACAGACTCTGTTATAAATTTATACAAGTATAAATAAGTTGAGGCATTCCTAAGCAACTCCTCTAAACATTGCGGGACCCAATCAGGCTTTTTATAGATTTTTAAAAGCTCATCCGACAACACAAGGCGCTGAATGCTGAAAGATGAACACTCAAAAAAAATATGATGTAAGGATTGAGTTTTTTGTGATTGACAGTATTCACAATTAGGAGAATTCGCTATTTTAAGGCGATGAAGATGACTGTTTAACCTATAATGCCCAAATCGCATACGACAAATTATTGAGTAGAATTTTCTATTGATAAAATTAATATTCTTGCAAAACCAAGGAGTGGAGTTTACTTGAACATCCATATTAGCGAACCAGGTTCCTTTATTTAAAATATGTGTGTATTCATATGAATGTCTCCCCCATGCTTGACACATACGTTCTCTTATAATACTTACAACATCTGTGTATGGTATGAAAACACTCATATCAACACTAGGATATGGAATTAGTTCTTCTAACTCAACAATTTTTTTGGCTAGGTAATCTACCCTTTCATTCCCTATGACGCCAATATGTGAAGGCACCCAAACAAAACGAACTACTATATTTAATTGAGACAATTCAACCCATAGCTGTTTTATTAAATAGATTACATAGTTAGTGTTAGCATGTAATCGGTTATTTGCCAAATTTTCTAACACACTCCTGCTATCACTAACTACTAACCATTTACTATGCTCAGAATATTTCTTTTTTATGTGTTTTAATGCGCTCAAAATGGCAACAGCTTCAGCTGTGAAGATGCTAGCGGCTTTATGAATTTTTTGACCAATGCCTATATTTGAGGAGGGTTCATATATAGCAAAAGACACAGCCCTATCATTTTTAGAACCATCAGTATATATAATTTTGTGATCTGACCATCTTAACAGCATGGCATTTACTTCTTCTTTAGAAGACAGGTTCTTTTTTTCATTTAAAATTATATCAATAGCTGGAAATTTACTAATAAAGGATCCTTCATAGCAAGGCAAAATGTGGTCTGATTGATAAATTTTCATGTTTTTAATAAAATTAAAGAAGTTTTGAAGACCTTGTAATATAAAAATCGGTTTTCGGGGTAACTGAGTGACTGAATGCAACAAGTTGGCCAAAAGACTATTATTAGACACACTAAAAAGTTTTAATATGAATCTTTCTTTCAAGTAATTAAATCGAATACTTAAAGGTGGAACATTACATTCAATTTGCATTGCATTTATAGGAGTGCTTCTGAATGCCCCTGTAATTATACGCAAACACTTGTTTTGCAAGACATCTAAACTATTTACAATTCTGGCATCTGCAGCAAAGCAGTAGAAACCATATTCAAAATGACTACGAACTAATGATTTGTACAATAACAACAAAATTTTGGGGTCTGAACCCCAATATGAACCAGACAAGGACTTTAATATGTTATGTGCTTTATTTGCTTTACTAATTATATGTTTTATATAATTATTCCAGGATAAATTATATGAAAAATGAACACCCAAAAATTTTACCTCAAGCGAAATGGGTAATGTACAATTATTATATTGCACAGAAGACATGTTTGGACACTGTTTACCAAACACAACAACTTTAGACTTGGACGGATTGACACTGAGATCAAGGTAAGAGAAATATTTATACAGTTTAGCTAATGCATCATTAATTATTAAAACTACTTGTGAAACATTACTCCCAGATGTATAAACAACTAAATCATCTGCAAACTGTAAATTTTTAACCCGAGGCCCTAAGATTAAATTTAATCTACGTATGTACAATATGAATATTAAGGGCGATAATATACCCCCTTGACAGACTCCTTTTGAAGAAAGTCGAGGTCCATAAAGATGTCTATTAAATTTAGTAAATACTTCTCTATTGGTTAGAAATGTTTTAATCCAATTTATAATCTTTACAGGAATCCCTATTTGTGAGAACTCAAGGCATAAAATATCTATATTAACGCTATTAAAAGCACCTGCAACATCAAAAAATACACCAAGCAAGTTTTCATTTGCAGATATAGAGTTGTGTATATCCAGCTGTAATTGACAGAGACTTTCTCTAGCAGAACGATTTCTACGAAAACCAAATTGATTGGAAGGTAATATATTATGTTTTTCTACATAGAACTCTAAACGATGTTTAAGAAGTTGTTCAAATAATTTACCAACACAAGAAGTAAGTGCTACAGGACGATAAGAATCAGGACATAACTTTGGTTTGTCTGGTTTTAAAATTGGTACAAGGCAGTCCACTTTCCAGTCTTGAGGTATGATGTTATTATCCCAAAGAAGATTCAAGACCTTTAGAAATATTTCTAAACTTGTAACATTGAGCTTTTTAAATAAAATGTAGGGCATTCCGTCAAGACCATAAGCGGAATCTCTACGAGATGATATGGCTGATTTGAGTTCATTTATAGTAAAGGCGTTGAGTAAAAACCTATTGTTGTCATTTATGTTATCGGCAATAAATAAATCTGGATAAAATTGTACAAAGTCCGGAGTGTGCCTCTTTAGAAAATCAGATACCCATGAATTATCTTCATGATTATTAAAGTTATAGCTTTTATTAAATTTACGCATAAATTTCCAAATGACAGACAATGGAGTACATCTATTGAAGGTTTCACAAAGAGAGAACCAACTTTTTTGCCTTTCTATTTTTAGCGTCAGTTTTTTAACTGCTCTAAGCCTTTTAAAATGTAAATAAGTTTCTTGTGTTGGGTTATTTTTGAAAATTATATATGCCGTTTTGAAATTTGATACAGCTTCTGTACACTTTTGATTCCACCAAGGATGTGAAGGATCTTTCCTATTATTTGTGCGACAGGAATGACCAGTGTTATTTGATGTGAGATAAGAATTTGGACGATTACAATTTGCAATAGATTTCGCAGCTGCTGTGCGCAAAATTGTACAAAAACGGAGATATGAGTCAAGAGGAGTTGTATCATCTATTTCAAAATTAACTAATAATTCATCAGCATATTTGCCATACATTTGCCAATCCACCAGTTTATAGTTTGGGTAAATGGGCAAATGTTTAGCATTAGAACATTTTGCATGAGTGTGCATATTAGTTTGACTAACCATTAATTTTATTATTGTAGGAATATGATAACTAGTACCAAGAGGACAATCATGTACAGACCATTCACAACTGAGAGCCAGTGATGAAGATACCAGTGATAAATCCAAAGCATTGGGTCGCCATGTTAAAGAGCCAACTGTTGTTGCTTGGCCATCATTAAGCAAAACTAAATTATTTTCGTCAATGACCTCTAGAATGTTTCGACCACGTGGACTGTCAGAACCACAGCCCCAAGAAGTGTGGTGAGCGTTAAAATCTCCCACAAATATGAAAGGACTAGGAATAGACTTAACCAGTGCATCAAAATTATTTTTGCTGAACGCTGGATTAGAGTTTAAAGGGCTATAGAAACTGACTATACATATGTCTTTATTGTTGACTGTTATTTTAACACAAATATTTTGTAAGGAATTATCGAAATATGTATTTATTTTAGAGTAAGTAATACTTTTATGTATTATAATTGCAACACCATTGTGTTTGTTACCACAATCATTCCTTTCAATGTGGTAATTTTTTATTCTAAAATTTTGTTCAGGTTTGAACCATGTTTCGCTAATAATAGCGATATGGATATTGTGTGAATAAAGGAAGTTAATAAATATGTGTTTGTTACTATTGAGACTTTGGGCATTCCATTGTATGATATTAATGATTGATAAATCCATTATGAGGATGCAGGGAACTTATTACTTAACGTTGCTCTTAAAACTTCTTTAATTGATGTAGAATTAATAGGGGCATCTTTATTACTAACTATTTTGATAATTGTTTCAACCAAAGTGCTTAGAAATATATCAGATTTCATTAAGTTATTAATTTGGGTGTCTAAAGTACGTGCTGAAAGAGCTGGAAAAGCATTGGAGTCAAAAAGTTCAGAATATGTGGCACTTCTAGATTTTATTCTGTTCTCTTCAATCTTTTGTTTTTTTATAGGACATGACGAGGAAATAGCAATGTGATTGCCATTGCAGTTGGCGCATTTGGCATCTTTAGGATCAATTTGGCAGTTCTTAAAGCTGTGATTTAAAGTACAAATTGAGCACACTTCTGCATTCCGGCAAAATTTAGCAATATGTCCATATTTCAAACATTTAAGGCATTGCTTAACGGGAGGAATATATTTATTCACCTCGTGTCGCCACGAGTCGAGATAAATGTAGTTGGGCAGGATGGTGGAGGCGAAAGTTACAGCAACTGCCTGAGTCGGAACAAATTTTACAAATCCGTCGTTCCCTTTCGTCCTGCGCATAAAGCGCCTGACCTGAATGACATTTTTAGAGCTACCAATCAACGAGAAGACCTGCTTATTGCTCATTTCTATAGGAACCGATGTGAGGACTCCGGTGACCTCCGTATCTCCGGCGGGTATCGTTGCAGTCAGAGATAGCTGGTCAAGCAATTTTTTATTCTGAAGAAACATATTTGCATTGTTGGGCAAATCAAATGTTATACCGACCTTATATCTGTTGATGGAGCGCAAATGCATGACGCCAGAAACCCCATGCTCCCGTATTCCTTTGGAAAGGGCCATACGATCTCTATCGGTAAAAACAGTGTTTTCTACAAGGTGGCTCAAGAAGACTATCAGATCGGTCTTCTTTGTGTCCTCAGGATACTTACGTGTATACCCTTTTACCTTGTAAATCATATATTTTTCTTTCGGGTCGTTATCTTTTGCATCTTTATATTTTGAACCTGCCGCTACAGGCGAATCCGATGAGTCCGTGTCCGAGGATTCGATCACGGATAGCTCCGGATCCGGAGGATGTAACTCATCTTTACGCCGCCGCTTTCTGCCCATTTTAATGGGCTAATTAATTATGTACACACTAATACTAAGTTATAATATAATAAAATATGCGCAAATATGTACAAAATGTACAAGAAAAACTTTTTTTAAATATATAAATCAAAAAGCGCGCCTTTCCTTATTCACAGTTTTTTTCGTCCTCTCAATAAATACACTTGACACTTGACAGCTGGTTAGTGTTTCCACTTAACATTTGCATTTTATCCTAGATTTTTGAAGAAAAATCCCTAAAATTCTCCCAAAGATCCTAAAAAAAAAACCTCTATTGGGAGCAGTATTATACTTGAAACAGCTTTTCATGTATTTAATAACATGAAATAGGTATCTAAGTACAACTAGACTTTTTTCTATAGGACTTTTAACTTGGATCTACGTTTGATATAGTATAAAAACGATTATAAGTATTAAGAAGTAGAACAATTAACATGGTAAATAAGTAATTTTTTTAGGGTAGGCGTCCCTGCAGTCAGCACCTGGGGAAACCTGCGAATGGGATGCTGGAGTCTCCCGGCTTAGCGACTACAGGGGCCCGGAAAGGAAGTTGAAGAGGAAGAAGGAAGGCAGGGTGGGAAGGGAGAAAGGTTCCCAGGATGGGAGGAGGGGAAGAGGAGAGGCAATGTTTGCGGGCCCTTTTAGGCCTCAATGTGTTATCCACCCATGAAGTATACACATTGTACTGTGTGCCTCGGCCCGCGACATATGTCCCCCGCCCATGGGCGTGCATTGAATTTGGAGACTGAGCGTACAAGATTTGCCTAAAGGGCCTTACGCACGGTCCATCTTGACGTACAGCATGCTGTACGTCACGGTGCTGGACGTAGCATACGCACTATCGTACGTGCTAGACAGTTTTGCCAGGTATTCAGTATATTTATCTTTACTCTCTGGTCAATGTTATTTATACAGATTTTTAACACATCATACAGATATTTACAATTCGTGAATAATTTATAAAATTTTAGATGTATTTTTCGGTTACGGACTAAAAAGATTATTTATTGTCTATCGGCACGATGCTCCGAGTGACGGGGTCACTCGTTGAATATATAATATTATTAAAGCTAAAATGTATTTTAAAACAATTGTTAGTTTATTTGGGCATTTCACACAAGCCTAATGCCAAATCTAGCCTAACAATGACCTAACAAGGCTTTTTATTATTATTTTTATTTTAATCGATTTTTTAACAGAAGAAATGATGAATTTAGTAACTTTTTATGATGCATTTAGATTAATAGTAGACGTGCCAGTTGACAGCACTGGTGATGGGTGCACTCGCTGGATCGTGCAAGTCCAGCGAACTAATAACAATAATAATCGACGTACGTTGAGACTATTCACGGTCGTTTTGCATCGTGCATCGTGCATGACCTTGGTTGGCTGTACGTCAAGATGGACCGTGCGTAAGGCCCTTTAGCTGCGTCACTCGGTCAGTGTTGCCAGATGAATGAAGTTTCAAATCTACGAAATGATATTTAATTCGATAAAAAGGCTTAACCTTATTTGTAGTTTTACTCTAGGATGGAGTTGGCAACACTGATCACTAGTTTGTGGCAGTGTTGCCGTTTTAGCGCTTTTCGCGCTAGATCTAGTGCTTTTCAAGGGTCGTTGGCGCTTTTTATGTGATAAGTACACGCTAAAAAAAAAACTAGTGGAAACTGGCGCTTTTTTTACGGTGTGTTTTTTTCTGATACCTTATTTTAATATTCGTAGCATTGTTTAGCGGAATCAGCCAGATTTTCACAAGATTTATCGCTTTTTAATTTCGGTCTAGTGCTTTTTTTTTTTTCGTCAAACGGCAACACTAGTCTGTGGTGTGCGTATTCTAACGTAGTGTCAGTGTTGCCAGATTAGGCGACTTTTCGCCATTTAGGCTACCTCGGAGGGTGTCGGGGCGACCAAAAATTGTGAATGGCGACTGGTCGCCGTTTAGGCTACGCGAATGGCACTTAGGCGCCAATTTGGGCTACTTTGGAAAATTTGGGTTATAAACCTTCTTTTTGGGCGGATTTGAGGACATTTTTAGCTTTGAGAGTACAAAACATGACAGAAATTGGAATTGGGGACCTTTTTTTGTTTTTTTAGCTCTTCGTGTCGGCGGCTGGGAGGTTTTTTTTTTGCTCCTTTGCCTCGCCATATACATACGGTGCGGCGACTTGATAATGAGTTTTCGGCGACTTCATCCCTCAAACATCTGGCAACACTGCGTAGTGTTTATATTCTCTTTGGTGCGTATTCCGTAGCTCGCACTGGAGCACTATATTTGTGCATTATTTTCTTTTCTACAATTATATCTTTTAGTTTCTGTTCTCTTGTAAAATATGTCTGTATCTAGATTATTTGTTGTTAAACTTGGTAAATTCAAACATATTAGCAGTTGCAATAAAAATACTTTACCAGCCTGAGTGATCGAATCATACGAATACAGTGCTACTCGCGCATCACGACTCACGTCACATTTACACAGAAAACTGTCAAGATTGATGAAGATCGCGAAGCTGTACAAAAACTAGGAAATTCGTCTGTATATTTCATATCCTGGAATTATATTTAACAAGGTAGTGGCATATATTTTGTATAACTACGTAATGTCAAACGGTGCCCATAATCATCTGCAGTCGATCATAACTATTAAAAATTAATGTGTTCAAAACAATTATACGTATAAAATCTGTTTTATGTGGTATGTACCACAAGTGGGATGAGAAGATACCTTGAGATGGGTGTGAATGTTCACACCCATCTCACGGTACACCATTGACAGACATGCATCAAAATAAAGACTGAAGAATATAAGGTATGGGTACCACAATACTGCCAAATTTTACAAGTTATTTTCTAAGAATATCATACAAAAAAGAATAGGTGTATTACAAGCAATGAATGTGTTTTAAAATACAAATTATAAACCTCAACAGCATCTTTCATGAAATTCAATACTATAAAAAAATGTGCACTGGGGTTACCAAAATTAAAACTAAATAAAACCACTGAAATATGTGAAACACAAAAGAAGTTTAAAGTGTTAAATATCTAACAGAATATTTGACATTTTAGCATTTGAAAAAATGTATTTCAACAGTGACTAAGTCTAGGGGAACAGGTTTTATTAACATTATAACCAACATTTTGAACTTTTTACTAGAGATTTTTTTTCTTTATTAATTCTATAACATTTGTAGTACATTTCGCTGCTTTAATTTGATAACAACTTCTCAAAAATGTACTTTTTTCAGGATAGCCATTTAAATAAAACAAGAAATTTTATTGTTTATATCTCTTATTTTAATATTGGGAATCCTATGAAAATTGCTTAAATCAACATATTATCTATCAAATTTCTATTATTAATGAGGTACTTAGCTCATTTAGTATAAATACAAAACATAAATTTGTAAAAAACAACATGCTTCAGACATACGTCAAACAGTTTTTGGTTTAATTGTTTTCAACATTGGCATAAACTAAAATATGATCTTTAATTTGGCAAAATTCAACAAAACAAAACACAACTAGGACATCAAACCTTTTTAAATATCATCACAACACGCAACAGCACATTATCTAAGAATTTTTTTGACAAATAACTACGAACTATTTTATTTTATGACTATATCCTAGAGAAAATGCGAGTGTCACCTTACGAAAACTCAAAGCAACTGGCGTTGTGTTGAAGTACCAACACAATGGGGGACAATTTCGACCAATAAGATAACATCATTCAATCACACCACCTAGCCAAATGTACACATAGGTATATGAGTTTTATTCACATTATGTTATAGTTTAGTTTGCATCGAATAGTAACATTATCCAAAAAATGACACATTTTGTGATGTGCCACTATGGAATTAAAGCAGCGATTTGTAATATTTTTATATGAGATTTTTTTTAACTAAACACTGGAACAACACCATAAACATTTCATAATAAATCATTAATAAACCTTTCATAAAAACTGTGTGATGTGAATTATGATGTTTTTCTTATTAAGATTTGATATAACCAATGAAGATGCAAAATGAAGGATATTATGTTAAAACTATATAGGTCTCTTGTTTAATAATAAACTCATTATAGGAAATGCACTCTTATTTATGTGAATTATAAATATGAAAAATATAGTTCGTGCAAGAAAAATGTCTTTAGTTTATCCTAATAAACTTACAACCTCCAGTTTTCACTTCATAAAAATTAATAGCCTATATAATTCCAAATATTAAAGCAAGGACAGGTGTGTAAAGGAATTATTACATCATATTATGTCATATTTAAATTATGAGTACAATATGTGATAATTCAATTGTAGTTAGAGACGATGGATAATGATGGTGTCAGCCTGCTAATATAGATAAAGCAAGAGGACACCAAACGTGACTGTGTTTTTTATAAGTATCGTTTTTGCTTATTATTTATATTAGTATAGCTTTTGCCTGTGGCTCCACCTGTGTGTAAAAGGTTTTCTGGGATAAAATTCCCACTTTATATTTTCCCAGGATAAAAAAGTAGCCTATACCGCTCAGGTGTAATGTAGCTTCCTATTAGTGAAGGAATTTTCAAAATCATCTCAGTACTTCTGGAACGACTGAGCTGATTTTGAAAATTTGTTTGTAGAATCTCCAGTGATTACTTCCTACAAACCTACAAACAATCTCTCAAACTTTTCCTCTTTATAATATTAGTATCTAGATGGGATAGCTTATTGGCTACATTTATCTAGCAAGAAAAAAAAATATTGAAAGGTTATGAACACTATATGGCTTCTGCCCGTGGCTCCGCCCAAGTAAAAAGTTTTTCCTGGATAAAAGTTCCGCTTTTTATTTTTATGCGATAAAAAGTAACCTATGTTACTCACTGATAATGTAGCTTTATATTGGTGAAAGAATTTTTAAAATCGATCCAGTCGGTTTTGAATTTATCCATTACAAACAACATTCAATATTGTGTCTACTTTTATCCAAATTGTACTCTCATGTAAGTGACTGTAGTCCTTTTGTTTGAGAATAAATTTCTTTAAACATTACAAATAAATAAAAAATCAAACCTTTCCTCTTTATAATATTAGTATAGATATACCAAAGCAATGTTAAGTTATGAAAATTAACTAGTTTGTGCACATGGCTATGTTACAACAGTGTTAAAACATCTGGTCCCAATTTGAATCTGGTGACAATGTGTGTTTTTTTTAATATGTATTGTGTGGCCACAGTCTCTATACAGTCTCTATAAAAGCTTGTCTTTTTTGCACTATCCATTGTGAATTGTGATGCAGCACCACAATATAAATATTGATTAAATGTGAGTTT
Source organism: Sphinx pinastri (assembly GCA_947568825.1). NCBI lineage: Eukaryota > Metazoa > Arthropoda > Insecta > Lepidoptera > Sphingidae > Sphinx > Sphinx pinastri. Next base: position 5,670,836 of record OX387617.1, read on the forward strand.
ACTTAATGTTTACTTTTGTAAAGTGTATTTTGAATATAATCACAATAACAATGTATATAATGACATAATATCTATTATCTATTACACAAAATATACTAAATATATAAGCTGGTAACAACTTGAGCGCAGTACTCTGGGGTGTGAGATTCTTTTGTATGAAAGTGTGCTTGCACTTATGCACTAGATAAGCTCCACTTTGAGCACAAGTTTTTTGGTGGCTATTATACTAATAAGTAAGTATTATGATTGTGGAGCAGTTTGGATATTTCAGTATCTGTTAAAAGAAAATGTAGAAACTGCTGAACAGATTTAGATGAATCATGAAATTTTGCACACAAATAGACTATAACCTGGATTAACATGGGATTTGTATTCTGAGAATGGTCTTTCAGGCAGTCAGAGCCACAGGCAACATTTAGTATTACATAACCCGTGCAACTTAACTGTACCCTGCTGGAATGCGTTTTGAGACCCTTCTCCTGCTTCGGTCGGTCGTATTGCATACCATCAGGAGAGGGGCATGCTCGTCTTGTCCTTCAGTTGCATTAAAATAAAAATGTAAAAAAATATTTATGAAATCAACTTTTTAAGCAAATGGTGACATGTACAGTCAGCAGCATATCTGGCAGCAGGAGATCTGAAATATTAATCTGAGAACATTGATATATCAGATCTCTGGGAGGTAAGCAGTTTTTCCGCAGTCACTCCCTATGCAGTAATGATATACTATTGACGAATAACGGATGTAATCTTGCTCTCTGTTCATATTTGGACAATTTGATATCATTTTAATTTACAAAGTTTTACTGGAATGTGTCATAACAAGTCACCAACTCATTTCAGATAGGTGACCATGGAGGCGTTACCTGTGGTACAAGATGACAGTTCAGGCGCGAACCCGAGCAGTGTGAAGAGCGAAGGCAGCAGCCCGCGCCATGACGGCGGCCGGGGCTCTCCGCCACCCAACTGCGCCATATGCCTTGGCACATGCAGGAACAAATCATTCACAGACTCATGCCTCCACCAGTTCTGTTTCAAATGTCTTTTAACATGGAGTAAAGTGAGTTTTCACATGTTTATATATAGTTCCTACGGAAATTGCAGATAATTTTGTGCATAATATAAGTATAAGCCATACAATTATTATTTACTATTAGTTCATAGGGCGTCAATTAAAATATTTCAGGTGAAGGCGGAATGTCCATTGTGCAAACAAAATTTTAAGTCTATTATACACAATGTGCGATCAAATCATCAATACGAGGAGTATATGGTGGAGCAACAACAGACTGAGGATGTCACAGAGCGAAACGAAGTGGAGAATATACGTACTGTGACGCGCAGGTTTAGATACAGGTGGGTTGCAAGCTTGTGTGATAGTTGGGTAAAGAGCTTCAGAGGTTTACAGGATAGTATAATATTGACAAGAATAATTGTGTCACAGTACCAAACTATAGATCATTTAGATTTTTTTATAAATTTTGGAAGAAAATGTATCAATATGTTGAAGCATAATTTCAGCATGAGTAATTATCTCTACACATTTACAAGTTTGATACAATACAGTTTATAGTTGGACATGGTTGATGCGACTGCGAATTTTAATGACTTCACTGAAATGAGTAGTACAACGTTAAACATTTAATGCCTATTGGTTGAGTATATTATAATTTATGTACTAACGTTATTATTAGTGTTCATTATTTACAGAAATATAATATTCATAATCATTTAAAGACAACCAATGATTACATGATTATCCTAATCAGTTTTTTGCAGGAAAACATAAATAGCTATTATTTTGTAATGTGAAAATATAAAATATGATTTAGTATTTCATAGAATCTAACATTATTATGTTTGATGTATCTGGATATTCTAAAAGATTTTTAACTTATATTATATTCAAGCCTCCTTTATAACACTATTTTGAATACAGATACTTATTTATTTTATGGCAAGTATTATGGTCGTCGTGCACAAAGAATTTTGTACATTAGTTCATCAGCTCGTAGAGTTAGCATATAAAACCTGATGTTTCTAGAGTACATTGGGGATTTTCTTGAAATCGCTTGAGTACGCAAAGATATCAATAAGCTACAATATTATGTGTAAATGAACACAATTTATCCTATAATTAGAAAAGCTTTCATCCATGATCAAGACGGTTAGCGTATTTGGGCAGTGATAATAATATAATTAGTTATGCGCAAGCGACAAACAAATAATGGACAGTTTACAAAATTCGATCTGCTTGGCGACCGTATTTTAGCCGTAAATAATAAAAAATAAAATCTAAAGAAAGTAATGATGCCGCTTCTTGGCAACTTATAATGTGAACGACCAATCACATTGCCCCGTCTCGTTGCTACTGGCTATATAAATAGCACGCGTTACTTCCATTCGCGGCACTTCGTTCGACGGAGTCCAGTCCAAATGTTGTATGCTATCTTTATCAGTAATTTTTGCATGGGTTTACAAAACAACATAAGGTAAATTAAAAAAATTAAATACCCTACATCAGCCGTACTCAACCTTTTTTATGTCTTAGTTATGGGGCCTCGTGACACAACGTAAACATTGACCTACTTATGGGTCTAAAATCGTAATTAAAATGTAACTTTTTATTTATTAAAAGTATTCCCAATTGACTGCATGAATTTATTAGCATCATTGATATCATTGGTTAACATACACTGAACTGTGATCTTGGGAAAAGATTTTTTGCGGTAGAAATTGGTTTGTGCAATTCACCTTTGACTTGACTGTGTATTGGACACATCCATATGTATCTGTTTGTAAAAAAAACTCGTCTAAAGAATAATACCGATTTCTTAAACGCAAATAATAAAAAAGAATCAGCTCTGGCAGCGCTCCTCCAGCAATATGTACGTCAGTGGTGGCCGGCGCGAGGCTCCGGGCGGGAACAAAAAATAATTGGCCAACAAATTTGTGCCTCAGCTAAGACAACACGCGAGACCCTTGACTGCCCTGTTCGGCCCGCCCTAAGGCTGCCACCGATGTAGGTAGCAAAACGGCACGTGTGTATTCTGTCTGGTTCGGGTCGTCTGATTGTATGTTGTGGGGCGCGCAGCACGACGTTCACGCTGCCGCGGCACGAGACCATCGCCATCCAGCAGCTGCTGATGCACTACCCGCTGATGGCGGGCGTGCTGCCGCCGCCGCGCCGGCGCCGCTCGCCCGCGTCCTTCCGCCGCACCGTGTACCGACACAACCTGTGGGCGCGCCCGCTGCCCGACTTCACCGGCCGCTTCCGCGACTCCACGCCAGACTTCTATAGGTAAACTCTCATTGCAACTATTATTTGTAACTAACATACTTAATGATTTTTGTATAATTATTACTGGATTGTTTACGCTAGGAGACAATTTGCCTAAATAAGTAGGTATGACATAGCAAATTCGATCTTAGAGGGACATGAATCTATCTAGTCTACATCCGACAGCCCATATACAAACGTAAATATTATCCATAGCTTAACAACAATGTTAGATAGTTGATGATATTAAATAATAATATGTTCGCTATTTGAAAGTAATTTTTGTTGTGACAGGTACAATGACACACAGATGCACCGACTTGTCCCTTGGCTGAATAGAGAGCTCTCGTATCTGTTGAACGACAACGTGGGCCACATTTCGTACGTGATGACCCGGATAATGGATTTGCTCCCACAATATCACATTACCTCACCGGAATTTCGAGAAGCGATGCGCCGCTACTTCGGGGATCGCACGGATCATTTCCTCCATGAGCTGTACTGTTTCGCGTCGACTCCGTACGACATGACCGGCTACGATCGCAACGTGCAGTACACCACTGACTCGAGAATATCGACCATGGTCAACGAGGTGATCTCCAGCTCCGAGTCGGATGCGAGCGTGGATTCAGACATCGTGATGGTCTCCAGCTCCGAGCCGGCCGAGCAGCCCGCCGGCCCGTCCGGCGTGCCGCCGCCCGCCGCCGACAACGTCATCCCCATCGAGACTATCTCGCATTCCGACACCGACGATGACTCCTCTGAAGTGATGGTCGTGGGGTACATCAAGCCGCCACAGGAGCGCACGCCGGAGGTGGTGGACTTGCTCGGCTCCGACAGCGACGTGGTGGTACAGGAGGGCCGCCCTGAGCCGCCGCCCAACTCCGCGCCCGACGAGCCTTACGCCACGCCCCTCGTCAAGCTCATACTGAAGCGGCAGCGCGGAGCCGACCGGTCCGACAGCGACGAGTCGGACGACAGCGACGCCACCTACCGGCCGCCGTGCGCGCGCCGCCGCCGCCGCCCGCGCTCGCACAGCTCGTCGGGCGCGTCGCGTACGTCCCGCGCCTCTCACGCCTCCCGCCCCTCGCCCGCCCCCGCCACCGCCCCCACGCCCGACCCCTCGCACTCGCCGACGCCGCCGCGCGCCAGCTCCAGCTCGTCCGCCACCGCCTACCATTCGAGCTCTTCCAACGATTCCACCGAAAACTTCTCCGACGACACTTCTGGCTCGGATGAGCGATGTCCAAGGTTTGCGCGTAGGAAAACAAAGAAGAGAATAAGCCGAGATGCACCGGTACCGAGGCGTGAGCGCAAAAGGAGTGACAGGCGGGCGTCTCGGAATCGCCGCGTAGAAAAAAAAGTTGTCTCGGAGGATCGCGTCGACAGAGAAAGGCGGAATAAACGGAAGTCGCATGCAGGAAAAGGTGTCAAGTCATCAAAACGGAGGGAGGAATCTGCACCGGCGCGAGTCCGGAGTCCGGAGCGGGTGGTGGAATACGATGCGGGCGCACAGGCCGGTCCCAGTGGGTGCAACACTCGGCGGCGCCGGCGCGACGTGCGGCACACGCGCTCCGTCCGGGAACCGCGCGAGGTGCGGGAGGGCCGCGAGGTGCGGGAGGGCCGCGAGGTGCGAGAGGGCCGCGACCCGCGCGAGTCGCGGCGGCTGCGGAGCGTGGTCAACGTGATGTACGGCGCGGGCTCGAGCGGCGCGTCGGCCGTGTCAGGCGCGTCAGGCGCGGCGGGCTCGGGCACGTGGCCTCGCGAGCGCTCGGAGGACGAGTGGAGTGAGGCGAGCCGCCCGAGTGAGGCGAGTCGCCCGAGTGAATCGAGCCGCCCAAGCGAGTCTAGCCGCCCGAGTGAGTCTAGCCGCCCGAGCGAGTCTAGCCGCCCGAGCGAGTCTAGCCGCCCTAGCGCGCTGCGGCGCCCTCCCGACTCGTCTTCCGACTCGGACGACGACCTGCCGCTCAATCTCACCGTGCAGAAGGCGCACCCCGTCTCATAATTCTGTACAACTTATGATACTATCAAATATTGTGATAAATTATTATTTAATAATGAAGGTCGGCCGATATGTGTGGAACGCATTATTTCTAAACGGTTCTATGGGCGAACCTTCTGATGTGTAGCGTATGTAATATGTATATATCATTTCGACGAGAGCATTTTGTGTAATATAAACGGACTAAGATGATGATTGTGTATTTATTTCGTTAATATAATGATGCTCTCGATATAAAGACTCCTTTCTAGTTGGTATTGATAATGTTTATGTTATAACGTCACTCGTGTGGTCGTTGAGGTGTTTTTGTTGTAATATTTGAAAGGATATTATGAAACATTTTATCCGAATACCGAATATAATGTTAGAACTCGCCCAATGTGCTTGTTTGACTCATGGTTTGTAAATATAAAATGCGAGTCTGCCCAAGCTCTTGCTTGTAACTAAACCCAGATTTAGTTATATGATGATAGCATTTATTTTTTAATTATAATTGATTAATTTCATTGCAATAGTACACATCACAGTTTGAAACTATTGAGTGTAGAAAGCGGGGCCGGGTCGCTCGAGGTAATTGAAATGAGAAATGCAACACTATGTTGACAGTTGTGTGTGTGACATGATATACGGGTATATTATTTAGAGATACAGACGAGCCATTTCTGTATTAGACTTGTTATAATTGCAATGAATTTAAATAATGCTTTTAAAATAAATAGGCCTAATATAATGTTTTGGGAACGTCTGATTTGCGTTTTGATGTCGGTTTTTATCTCGCGTGTCGAATCGACGATTGACGTCGACTTGTGATCGTAAAGGTGTGATCGGAACTGAAGTAACATTGCGTTTGTATATTTTGTAAAATACAGATCGATAACTGATGTATTCACAATGTAATTATGAATTTGCTCGAGGCATCCGTGTAGCCCGAAATAAATGATTAAATGAACAATGTTTCTCATTTATTTATTTTACTATTACGTGCTTTAGCACTATTTATTTTCGCGCGGAGATCGCTTTTATATACCGCGTCAGTCCGAGGAACCGAAGCCGGTATGTCGGGGTTTCTGACATGCTACGCATGCCGGCATACCGACTAAAACCCCACCGAAGCCTTCGTCAACGCATTGAAGGCGGTTGCAGGGTACCATAAGGCATTAACTTAGATTGGTACCGGAAAAGCCTCTCTCTGCGATAAACTGCGTACACAGCCTATCGGTAAGTGGGACGCAACTGGCATCCACGAAAAGCGGCGAGGTCTGCACACCAGTCCATTCCAATTCAGGGTCACTTTTGGTGAACATACAGCCCCCAGTGTAGGTCTAATGACCCTGTTGGACCCCCATAGTCGCCTTTTACGACAGGCAGGGTTAACCATGGTGGTATCGCCCCCCGAGGCAATTCTTGTGCTTTGGGTCTTCACACCCAATGCACGCCCATGCGCGGGGGAACATTAGTCGCGGGCCGAGGCACACAGCCAGTGTGTATACCTCTTGGTTGCATAACACATTGAGGCCTAAAAGGGCCCGCGAACATTTCCTGGCACCCTTTTCCTTTCCGCCCATCCTGAGAACCTTTCTCCACTCCCCACCTTTCCTTCCATCATCCTTTTCCGCTTCCTTCCCAGGCCCCTGCAGTCGTAAAGCCGGGGGACTCCAGTATCCCATTCGCAGGTTTCCCCCGGTAATGACTGCAGGATCGCCTACAAAAAAAAAAAAAAAAAAAAAACCATGGTGGTATTCTATCATGCCCCATTCCACATGGCTAACGTGCTTTAGCACCAATCTGCAATCGATGTACTAAAAAAAAAGTGTGCATGGGCTCTGGGCTCTAAATTGGTCTAGATGTATCCGCATAAAACTTCCCGAGAGCTTACTAAGTCATTTTATTTGTTGCTTTTTTTCGTATATTAAACTGTGTCAGAATATCTCGGTCTATAAAAATAAGGTAAGTGCACGATAGCCTAGTTGGGAGTGGAACGCTCTGCCGAGACGGATGTCTGATGGTTAAAAATCCGAGGTACATTGACATTTCGAACTTATGTGAGTATTTATTAATTATCGAGCGCTTTACGATGAACGTACGCACGGCGAAAAGTGGGTGCACTAGTTGCGCCTCTGCCTAACCCTTCAGGGATAATAGGCGTGAGAGCGAGTGTGTGTTATTCTAATGATTAAGAGAAAAATAAAGTAAACTAAGTATGTGATTTATTAGTGAAGATGAAAAGTAGTTGTTTCTAAGGGCTTAAAATATAATAGGCTATTTAAAATTTTGAATTTGATCAACACTTTTGTTTTGACTGTATCTATTGTGACAGGTGTTCGGGATATAAATAAAGAAATAAAAGTCGTAATTAAACTATATCTTTACTCAAAGTCTAAACTCTTACAACTCAACAATAATACATTATTGTACATCTGGATAAATCACTTAATGGTATTACTATTACTTGCTTACATTACGAAGATAAAATGGCAACCAGTGTTATTGTATGTAAGCTAAGACAACATTCATGTCCGCACCAACACATTATACTTTCCTACACTAAGAGCGCTTTCATTCGTTTTCACGATAATATAACTACTATGTTGTGTTTTGTCGAAACACCAATAAGAATTCAGTGAAACACATTTATTGAGCTTATATTATTGTATATATTGATCGGTAAAGATTTTTTTTTATTCAAATAACAGTGTCAACGAACAGATGTGCATATTTATAAATAATAATCTAAGCATTGTTTATAATAGGGTATTGGGCTCATTTTTGTTCTTTACTTTTATTAAATATTTACGGTATATAACGTTTAACCCAAAAAGAAAAATTCCAATTCAGACAAAAATCAACAAGTTATTAGCCTTTGAATTTCGGTAGAAGGGGTGAGTGTCAAAAACGAGAAAAGAGGCGCAATACGCGATCGTGACGTCATCGGGTATAACGATGTGTGCGAAAGAAAGAGATGAAGCGATAACCCTACTACACAACCACTCCTACATTTGAAATATGAATTACTGCCTTATATTATTTAATAAATTTTAATGCTGTTTTCACAGAAGGGCTACCTTTTCGGACTATTTGCTGTTACATATAAAATAATGTACAAAATCCAACATAGCAAAATACCCTATTAAATATACAGTTTACAATAGTTGGTAATAAAATGCATTTAGATTAAAATTTATTTTGATGACATTGTGATAATTTTATTGGAAGTTTAATTATCTAGGTATACATTTGTTTACGCTATCCAAGTATCGTTAATGATGTAAAATCTAAAAATATACGCGAATCACTTAATACATAACTTACACCTTATACCTTCAGTTATTATTTGAAATTATTGTTTATTCTCATTGCATAATGCATAGTTTTGCTCAACGGAACAATAACCATTAATGATTCTACTGATCTTCCGGGTGCATATGTCCATATTCTGTTTCGATAATGCCAGGTGGATCATTATTTCTTGAACAACTCCTTGTATGGAAAATTGAAACAGCGAGCCTATGCCCAATAAATAATAAATAAATACATTTAAGCATTAAATAATAAAAATGTATGAAAAATAATTAATTTCTTAATATATATTGCACATTGATATTTCGTGTTATTTATATTTTAATATCGGTTAGTTTTCATAACGTAAGAAGCATCTGATTGTACAGTAAGTTCCAGAAACTAATAATCATATTTTCTTAAACTCACCAGTACCTACTGTCAATACAGTAGCGTAGTTAGTATGTTTCCATGGAATTCATTATATTACTTATGAGAACGTATAATCATATTATCCAGAATGTATAATGCTACTGGATGTAGCTATGGCATCGAAAACCAACCTACAAATATAGTAAAAAAAATACACGTGAAATTGTTGGGTAAAATGTATTTAAAAAATTAGAGCATCACAACGATTTATAACAAAATCGTTTGTGGCTTATTACACCAAAATACGTTGCAAACGTAATACACATACGTAGTTCTATTTTTAAAACTCAATGGGTTCACGTATGGTCGGTGATGTTTCCAATGTATAAGTAGGTGTTTGTATTAGATAAATAATATATATATACATATTGAAAAGCGCTCTCACTCCGTGAACATACATGAGGCTGAGCAATGAACGTCACATGGACGGCTAGTCAAATCTTACGCTAAATAAACCACACCATCGTTGTACATCCGACACGCTCACAATCAAATTGTAACGCCAGTGAATACTTAACGAGTAATAACATAACCTGAAAGGATCTATGCAAATATTTTCTTATGTAAAATATGGTAAATCTGACATTCTAAGTAAAGGCCAGATCAAAAGTATCCTGAACCGGCGGGAGTGCATGAAAACATTGATGAAGGTAGAGGAAGCGACAGTAGTGTGCCAGAATCGAGCAAAGTGGCAATCCATAGTCTCTGCCTACCCCTATGGAACAGAGGCGTGGTATTATGTATGTATGTATGTAAAATATAGTGTTTCATGCCGGTTGCAAACCTCGAACTAATCTGTTAGTTTAGCTGAGCTCGCATCGTGTTACTAGGTGTGCAATTCGCATCAGTTAAAAATATTTCTTCTACAGAGTCCAACAACGACCCATAATAAATGTAGCGTAGCACATTTGAAATACAATATTTAAAACAATTTTAAATCCTACTTTGGATAAAATTGCCTTGTTATGTTGACTTTTAATGTATTGTATATTTTAATTCATAATTCGATGAAAAAAATTAACGTAATCCATAAAAGAAATGTAGTACGCCATTTTTTTTAAATTAAAAGCATTGAAAACGAACAGAGTTCATATATCACCTTTCAGATTAAGCTACTACTGCATAATTTACACCTAAGAACTTATTCTAAGGGATATTAGCAAAGAATTTGTTAGCACCAGCGTATAAAGCCAATATGTGTACCTACATATCTCATATATAGTTATGTGTTGTAATTGGGCGGGTCCATTTGTTACTTTCTTCGTATCTTGAATTTGTAAATTATCTTTTTAAATAGCTATTTAATGGAAGACTGAATTGCTTTCGTATAATTGTTTACAAGAAATTGACTCTAACGGTCGATTTCCATAACCGATCCCAATCCGTACGTGCAGATCAATGGTAAAAATACACCAATCAAAATTAATTACTTCTACGTATTTCAAAATAACTTTATTCTGATTGGCCGGTCTCGATCCGAAAGCAGTAGTTAATTAGAAGTATTAGAAGGCACTACAGCCAAATTCAACAATATGCACACATATTGCAGATGCAGATTTATTGTATTTACTTACTTTCACCTTGTTCTGAATCTAACATATAATTATTTTGCTATAATAAAACATCAAATAAGGCAGTTATAGTTATAAAAATGAATTGACATGCATTATTTATTAGACTCTGGACCCGCCTTGAGAAATACATTTGTATATTATTTATATGCTTTAAACTTTTACAGTTTGTTATATTGCTTCTGAACGGTTACTTACGATAACTTTGTAGACTAGTTTCAAGAATATTATCATTTCACCCTACTAGACTACTTTATTAATAACGAACATCCGACCAGGACAAGTCGTGGTGACCCCTTACCATCATATGGGTCATATTTGACCCACACACTAATAATTGTGCATAGTAATTATTATGCGGTGTAGTATAAGTAGTAACATCAAAATATTTGCGGTATTGAAATAAGTCAACAGTGGGTCAGAAATGACCCAAGAAATGGGTATTCTAATATGACATACAATATTTCATAAAAATAAACCTGCCTGCAGATACGCTTTAGGACAATAACATGTACGTATAGTAAAATATTTAAAACAAAATTATTAATTATATTTATTAAGACACTGGCCTTTCATACGTATTGATACTATGTGCCGGGTTTGTAATACTTGTTAACTTGTGTAATTAGGAAGGGTTCACCTCGACGACTGTGTTCATGTGCTGCGGGTGAGGCTTGAACTCCACCACTTCATTCCACACCAACTCTGTAAATAATAAGCTGTTAAGTACAAACGTAATGTAAAACTATGCTACTATATTTTTGCAATTGCAGTAGATCGCTTCATTGATAGTCTGTAATAAACGTCACGTCTGCCCATAAATAGGAGTTACCATCCAGAACTTTAAATTACACATGTGACCATAAATATTAAGTCTCATAATACTTATTATTAAGACTGGTTTTATGGTCCTTCAAGCCGGAACACATTCGTCGCATACAACAAGTTGGAGGCATAAATACTTTTTTCTTTTCCCATCATCCATATATCAATTCCGCACCCCTTTAACCATCGGCTGGCGATTCCCATGATAACTGCAACTCGTGAAAAACATTTAAAACCTTACAAACGTCTAGTTAATTGTAAGTGATATAAGACCTTTCCACTTGTCGACTGGCAGCTCCATGTCCTCGAAGCTCTGGTCGTATGGCGCCGACACCGGCTCGTCGGTTGGGTCCGCGTACTGCGACAAGTACTCGTGCGCGAGCGCTTGCTCCGCCGTGATGCGTCTGTCATAGACAAACATATTTATATTACTAATTATACCAGCCCTGTATTATATACTGCCTACTACTAAACACAGATCTCCTCTACAACTGATAGGGTTTACGCCTTAGTCCATCACGCTGGCCTAGTGCGGGTTGGCCGACTTCATATACCTTCGAAATTCTTATAGAGATTCTTCCTCGTGATGCTTTCCTTCACCGTTAAAGATAATATTACTAATTGTCTCACCAATGCTTACATATAATATAAATTATGATCTATCTAAAACAAATAATATAACTGCTTTACTATTAAGCGTTGTATACGTCTATTATGATTATACAATGTTTTGTCTCGCTGTCGTTAAATGACACTCCACATAGCCATACAAAATGCTGTATAACTGAAACATATATAGACAACGTTAATTAATAAGTATTTTAGTAAACCCAAAACAAATATGTGGAATTCACACAAAAAATAATGTTTCGGGGAACAACGCCTCTAGTTTTACAGCCGACTCATCGCCCGCTACGTAAGGTTGGCAAACAAATCAACTAATTGGTACCAATTTACTTGTAAGCTTATTTATCGCAGTAAAACAGATATGTAGCTTTGAGAGTCGGTCTTTATCAGCTCATCCAGCAGAACTATCGTGGTGACGCTTCAGTGACCGGGCGTCATGTCCATGCAATTCACGAATTAATCACCGCTGTTCCCCTTTTATCATTCCGAACATATTTGATAAGCTTCATAGAATCGCAAACCCACGTGAAAAATTACAACAAAAAAAAATCGCGATTAACGATTTACCATATCATATTATGATTCTCCTTTATAGACTCATACTTATGCATCAATGCATTGAGCTGTAAGCTAGTGAGAAAAATTCAAAATTAGTATTCCAAAGTCAAAAGTATTTCATGCTCTTTAATAACATCTATCTGGACCTTTGAGTATTTAACCAATGAATGCTCTAAGATCCGGACCTACGATTTAATATGAAGAGATTACCAATTAACTTTTTAACAAGCTATATATTATCGACAATAATCAAACTACGTGTTATACTGCAAAAAACCTAGTTATTGCGAACTATTATTATAATAATAATCAAGTCCCAATTTATCTGTTGTCCTCAACCCGATAGCATTTAGCCATGCCGTGTTTCAGCTCATCTACCTATATGTATCTATATGCATACGGAATTATTAATACCAACATTGATTGGTAATTTTTGTTATGATAAACCTTATCATTTGTCCGACAGACGAAACGCTAGATGCGCAAAATAAATAAAGATTCATAAAATATGCTTATCGACCGGTACCTAAATGTAGCTTACTTTTAACCCGACTGCGAAAGAAGGAGGGTTATGTTTTTCGGGTGAAGGTATGTGTGTATATTTCTTTGGCACACCTAAACGCCTAAGCCTAAACGGCTTGTAGTATTTTATGTGAGTGGTGTCAATAGATTCGTCTTAGTCGTGAGAGTGACACTGGGTACATCAAAAAACAAAATTAAGGATTTTTGGCGGCAAAAAGTAATCTCAAAAATTCATATTTTCAAAATACATAATGCTCACTTCTCATAATTTGGTTGGTGATATAGGTAGAGCAACAAAATCTCGGAGTGAGCAGATGCCTCCGACTGCGTTTGTGAACACTGTCAACTAAGATTATTCAAAACCAAAATAAAATATTCAAATTAAAATCTTGTTTATATCTTTTCAGTTCTTCAATTAATTTAATAAAGGTGGCAGATATTGACGCCGTCGGGTTTTTTGTTTTTCTTAATATATTTTTTTGAGTCAATATCTAGTCAACTAGCATAATGAATGCCCACTATTATCGTCATAATATTGTTGTTTTGTGACCTAGCAACATTTGAAAACAAAATGGAGCGGCTTGATAACATATGACGGGAAAGTGGTTTGTCGCAGTAGTATCGGTAGGTGGGCGCGGTCTGAGATATCTCATATACCGCAACTTTTTTTTTTTTAATGGACCTGCTGGCCAGTAGCCTGACGTGAGTCGGCGTTTCTGGCCACACCGGACTTTCGGGTGAACGCTTTAGACGCTCGCAACCCTTGATTTAAGTAACCATGCTGAGGGGAACCCACCTAACGGGTTACGAACCTCGGCGCAGGACGGTCACTGGGAGAGGATGAGAAATCAACGATTAGTGGGGAAGGTTGGTGTTTAACCAAATCCTATCCATTTATTTCATCGGCACGCGGGCCGGAAATGTTAGAAGGGTCGGGGGGCGACGGGGAACGCGGCGAGGTCCTCGGGGGCGAGGACGGAACTGCGGTCGAGTGGAGTGTAGGAGTTTTAGGAACTCGTTCTTACTGCGAATGGCCAGATATATCGCACCAGAAATATCTATCTGTATGTATTATGCTATGCTCGCTTAAGACAGAATTGTTTACCGGATTTGAGCTGTGAAATGCTAGAGAGCCATGGCTGACACTTGTGACACATTCGGGAACAATTGTATATTCGCGAATTCGAAATATGATGATAAAAAGAATACAAACGACCTCCGACTGAGTTTCTCCGTATTTATTTCATAATCGTAGTTTCAGTACCGGTCTCAATTAAACGAAGGCGCTGAGCGTCACATCTTTGAGAGACCTTTGAATTTACTTTATAGGTAATCATCATAATCAGCCACACGAAGTCCACTACAGAACATAGACCTCCCGTAAAGATTTCCAGACGAACCTGTCAACAGCGGCCTGCATTTAGCTTTGTCAGAAGGCAAATATTTAGCAGTGAACTTCATGTGGCTGATGAAGACGATGACGTGGATTTAACTCACTTGTCAGCGTCCAACTCCAGCATGAGCTCGAGCAGGTTGACGGCCAGCGGGTTGGCGCCGCGGAACACCTCGCGGAAGTCGCGCCTCCTCAGCGCCGGCAGCGACTGTATATAATTCCGCGCCTGCAACACGATCACATTAGTAAATGCCTAGCAAAACTTAAATAACGTAACCAAATGCAAACTGAAATAGCTTTTATACGCAAATACCCAAGCCAACATTTTGCCAAGAAATCGAAAATGAAAGAATAAAGTGATAAATAGGTCCGAGAAATATGTGACGTGGAAACCTAAATGTGAACTAGTATCGTCATGTATTTTTTTCTAAACTTGTAGCATTCACACCTCAGTCGTGTCTAGAGTCTAGACTCTTAAGAAAACTCGTACATTCTCAGTGGCCTTACTCTTGACACTCGATTTCATTTGAGATTTAGGATTGGGTTCGAAAACTTGGTAATTGGTACTCTTGAACGCGATACTAGCGCACGATTTAACACGATTCCAGTGGAATTTAAGAGAACTAAATGAAATAGAGTCCTCGCGATCTCAAATATATTTTGGCACTCTTGACTACATTTTGACAGCGACTTTTCGAGTTAGAGATTGTGTTTGAAATCGGATCGACACAGTTTTGAAGACTTAACTTTTTCAGTGTTCGAGTGACTTATTGTAAGTTATAAACAAAGAGAATTATAATACTACTGAAAGTTATAAATTACTATCATGGCACGACTGGCGCTTTTACACAATATTTTGGATGAATCCAATAATATTGATAAAAGGCAGAGGCGCAATTTAAGAAGAATAGCGCGATATGCCGGTAATGCTTTCGCGATGAACGACATTGAGTTCCAGAATAATTACCGGTTGAGTAAAGAACTTTTCGAAGTACTACATGAGGAGCTACAGAGTCTATTACCGAAGCCTACTCGTCGTAGTGATATAACTACACGATATAAGGTATCTGTCTATTTATCATTAAAGTATAACTGTATAAACACATTCCTTAACATAATATGCCTACAGTCGTGCTATTTCTTTAACCAATTACATAAATTTTAGGTTTTAGTGGCACTGTCTTTCTACGCCACCGGTAGTTATCAGCGATTGGTAGGTGCTACGCATGGGACGATGATGTCCCAGCAATCAGTATCCAAGGCAATAGCAGAAGTGACAAACGCTTTAAATGCCGAAATTATAACGAAAAAATGGATAAAATTTCCTCAAACACGCGCAGAAAGAGACTGCATAAAACGAAGGTAGGTACTCATTATTCAGTTCTACTCAAAACTGTGATATTCTTTAATAATTCATACATTTCCCCTCCGTTAATTTATGGCATTCCCTTGGCTTGTAATAGTCAGGTACAATAAATATAGTGTTTATTTCAGGTTTTATGAAAAGTTTAAAATTCCATCGGTAATAGGAGTTATTGATGGTACACATGTATCAATAATAAGGCCAACTAGCAATGAAGAAAGGTTTTATAATAGGAAGGGTTTCCACTCAAGAAATGCTATGATTGTAAGTTATTTTGTTTGTTTATGTTGCATAAAACCACATCATAATAATGCAACTCTCTATTAATGTTTTGACATAAATTAACATAATTTGTATCATGTTAATCTTTATAGATTTGTGATGCCGACTTAAATATTTTAAATGTGGATGCTTCATTTGGTGGTGCCACACATGACACCTTCATTTTTAACCAGCACCTTCTCAAGGCTCACTTAATAAATTTATTAAGTTCAGGGGAACAAATTTACTTACTTGGTAAGTTATTGTTAAAGTTATCAAGAAGCGTTTATTTGTCTCTTATGTGGCACTATATCTAGTAACTGTTATTTATTTACTTTTAGGTGACTCAGGCTATCCTCAAAGGGAATACTTGATGACACCTATAGTTGATGCTCTTGCCAACACCCCAGAAGGATATTATACCCAAGTTCATACTGTGGCACGGAATACTGTGGAGCGCACTATAGGTGTTCTAAAAAATAGGTGGCGTTGTCTTTTAGGTCACAGGGTCTTGCACTATCATCCTGACACAGCTGCCAAAATTATAAATGCATGTTGTGTCCTACACAACATTTGCAATCAGGCACGTCTAAGTCAGGATAATATTCAAGATACCATACCACTCAATATAGCTGAGCCAGACTATAACCAAGAAGGTAATTCAGAGGAGCTGCCAGCATCAACTGCAGAGTTGACCAGGGGAACACAGGCTCGGTCACGTTTAGTTAATGAACTGTGGACTGCACAACATCTCTTTTAATATAAAAAAAAAAAACTAAAGTAAATGGTTAATTTGTTTATTCTTTACTTCTTTTTCTTTCTTTAATTTATACCTACTTACAAAAATGGAAGAGGCCATATAAATTACAAGTAAATACCGATTAAAAATCACATATGTCTTTAACTATTAGAATAATATAGGAACAGTCTTTAATTCTCACATCAAACCTAAGATTACAATATTTGTAATATAAAAACTATAAATATTAACATAAACAATGTAAGTACCTATTAACAATCACATATGTCTTTAACTATTAGAATAATATAGGAACAGTCTTTAATTCTCAGATCAAACCTAAGATTACAATATTTGTAATATAAAAACTATAAATATTAACATAAACAATGTAAGTACCTATTAACAATCACATATGTCTTTAACTATTAGAATAATATAGGAACAGTCTTTAATTCTCAGATCAAACCTAAGGTTACAATATTTGTAATATAAAAACTATAAATATTAACATAAACAATGTAAGTACCTATTAACAATCACATAATATGACAAACTTATAGTTAGTTAATATCTATTATACAATAATATAGAAAAAAATCTTTAATTCTCAGTCCAAACCTAAGCTTACAATGTTTATAATATAAAAATAACTATATTTCTCTTTATATTTATTATTTAGTGTTTCAAAAATAGAAAAGTATTTGAAACTATGTCTAAACTTTGGCTAATAACATTGGTTCAACATAATTATACTATAATGATAAATTAAATTTAAGTAACAATAGGTACTATTATTTGATATGCATATTCAGAACATTAAATATCAAACTCTCATAATATATTATAGATCCTACTAATACGCGAAAGTTTGTAAGAATGTATGTTTGTTACTCTTTCACGCAAAAACTACTGAATGGATTTCGATGAAATTTGGCACACGGGTAGATCATGTCCTGGATTAACACATAAGCTACTTTATATCCTGGTAAAATATAAAGTGGGACTTTTATCCTGGGAAATCTTATTCACGCAGGCGGATCTGCAGGCAAAAGCTAGTATTAAATATAACTATTGTGCATTTGCATTATTTATTGCTAGTGCTATAACTTGGGCAGCACCTGTTATAGCTTGTGCCAAATTATTTATTGCAGTAGCAATATCTGCAATATTTCCCACTGCTTCACTCAACGCTCTCGCGGTGAGTGTCTCCGCTTCTACACGTTGCCTTTCTATATCAACAAACATTTGCCTGTCCTGCTGATACATATTGGAAGGTCTTGTCCGCGAACGTGTCCTGCTTGCCCTTGGTGGACGCATTGAACTCTCATGTTGTGAGGCATGAGGTACCATATTCACTAGAGTAAACAAAAAGTGTATAAAAGTTAGATTTTATATACCATTATATCTATATTAATAAAGAGCTAGTAACGGAAGCATTCATATAATTAAATATACAAAGTTTTAACAATCAGCTCATGGCTTTTATTTTACATTTACACAATAAATTAATAATTCCATTGTAGGTGTATAGAGTGGGATAATAATAATTTAATATGGTAATCGTTTTTACAAACCTGTCACAGAATCAGCATTGTGCACAGCAGAATTAGAGCCAGGCTCTAATGCTCTTTCATCATTTCCATGATTTTCTTCCACCATTGGTATAATTTCCAATGAAGGGGTTTCTACAATTTCAATGTTTTGAACCTGCAATCATCAAATTAGTGTGTGTAATTTAACAAGTTAGATAATAATTTTATCAGCTAAAGGTAAGTAATTTTTAATAAGACATAAAATTTCATACAACTTGTTGTCTAATCTGGGAATTGGACTCAATACTACTCAATCCACAGCTCTAATATGCTGTAGCTAGACCATGTAGGTGACTATGTTGTATTAAAAAAATGTATTAAATTGACCATTCAAGAAACTTTTAACAGAACCTAATTATTATTATTTAAGCACAGTGAAAACAATAGGCAGGAATATTTTTTATCTTGGCATTATTAATTAATATAAATGAAGTAACTTACTGCTGGTGACTCTGGGAACGGATTTATGGCCACATGGCTGTCACCAATAGCGAATCGTGGGCCTCCCATCACAGCCACCAAACGTTGGTCGATAGGCGTCAAAGATGGCAAAGCTTCGACTGACCCACCGCCTGTACGACTCAGGGATTGTGCTTTCTGAGCACATATCCTTTTTAAGGCACATTTTTTATCAGCCCAATACTGAAAAATACACCAATGCATTACTTATGTAAATCAACAACAATATTGACTGTAAATTATATAAGTTTTACAAGCACTTTACTTACCTTCGCCCAGCCTTTTCCATCTTTCTGTGCACCGCCTAGCGCATTAAGATTTAGTGATAGTTCGTGCCATTTTTTTTTCGTGTTTTGTTTTGCATTAGCGGTGCGTAAGAGGCCTTTAGCGATCCCTGGGTTTTGCTCCAGGAAATCTGCAAGTGCCTCCTGTTGCAGAGATGTAGGCCTACTCATCCTTCTACTTTAAATATACCTAAATTCTCCAAATAAATATACTGAGAACTACTGTTTTGAACTTTGACGTTGTTTACTGCGCGACTTTTCATTTTTTTATTATAGTTTAGACAACGACAACATATTTATTCTGCCTGACTTTAACATTTTGATTATTTTTTACATACAAAATACATTTCTTATTTATTCATTTGACGCCCTACAATATTTATGTAATAACTTATAATAACTACATGTTTTTAATTAATAAAAATAAAATTTTACGTCTCAAATTATTTATAGTATTTTGGTAGATCATGTATGGTCTCAAATATGGCCACACAGATACTCGATCGCATACCCGATTTCAATTTCAATCCCATAATGGACTCGATTTGGTCAGTGGTACCAATAACTTCTAGATTGGAATTGAAACTGTTTCGAGTTCGCGTTATCTTGAGATTGGAATTGATTTCCATGGTAAGCACACAGGTATTGCTACCATTAGCAAACTAGTCTGCAAAGCGCTAAAATGCAAAATCATTGTTAACATTGATTATGACATCATGTCGTAATCACGAACCTCTTTCAAACGGTTCGAGCTTTATTAAAACATAGTAAATTGGCACACGTTGTGAATCACATGATGCGGCATACACACTCAGACGCATTCACAGAACTAATATTTTCCTTACGAGCACAACACAACACGACAAACACACGCGACTTCACAAACTCTCATTTACATGACAATTTACAGCGCTCACACATTGTGCACAACTGTACATTGTACAATGTTATTTGTATGTATGAAAAATTTATGCAACCATTCCATTAAACATTCTTTAATTGAAACTGGAACACATGGACAAATTATGCGACACGTTCACATACAATTTACAGGAGTCCTAACGATAGCTACAATTATTACTCTTTAAACAGCAGAATTTATTTTTGGAACACAATTTATTTTATATTTTGTGGTATAATTAAAATTTTGTTTAAAATAGTAGGTACTCTAACTAATTTGTATTATGTTAATTTCAGCTCCGTTATTGTTATTTCCAAATCTGTTAAGTGTTGTGCTAAATTCATTAAGATAAAAGCTTGCACTTAGTTGAGTTTCTAACTGTGTAGTGGTTACTCCATTAGTGCTCTTACCTCTTCACTTATAATTTTGTCAATAGTCTCCTGTTCGGGGTTTCCGCACAAGAACAATATCCTGGTAAGGTGATCAATATCTGAACGCACAAGGGTTAAGGTTACACAAGCACCAAACGGACAAGCGGATACACAGAAGACAAACATTTTGATAAGCTGGTTAACGCCAAGCTAGGTTATTGCCGAGGCTCGCTATCCTCCATACATATATACTATGTTACATATATACCCTCTCTGCATCATGTGGACATCAAATGTAAATCTACTTACAGACTCAGAGGAAATTTTCTGCATGAACTCGTGACTGGGCGTCCCAAGTACCTCCATGATCAAGTTCAACTGATGGATATCTGTCTTGTGCATTAAGGTTTGAAACCACTTAACAGTATATTAACTACAAGCTAAGCCATACACTTTCTATACCTTTATCACAATATGAAAGTATGATAACGCAGGGTGTAAGGGATACATCTCGAAAACTAAGGCAAGAGGAGGCAACTAATTACGCACACAATAAAAAAAAATACATGTCTCTAAATGACGATCAACTGTCGCTTGGAAACAACGGTCCAGCGCAGGCTTTTTTAAGACTGTTTGCCTTACACCCTGTATAAAACACGTAAGATATTATAGTAATGAGTTTGAGCACAAGCACATCTACTATTTCGCACCTTTAGGACGAAAACGATTATTTTCCAATCAAATACTTAACGTCTTTCAATCCAGGCGAACTTGCCGCGCAGTTACTTCATTTTTTTCGAAAAGAGAGCCTTAATACCCCTTATACTACTCATGATCTATCTACACACATCTAAATGAGTCTAATTAAACACAACAAAATACAAATGCTTGTAGCGTGAAAAATATATGTAGTGTGTATTATACATGACGTACCAAACACCATGTATATTAATATGTATTTTAAAAGGATACGGTCTGTACCCGGGAACAAGGTCCTGCCTGTCAGTAGCTCTGCCATGATACAACCCACAGACCAGATGTCTACCGTTTGGTTGTAATGCATCCAATTAAGCATGATCTCTGGAGCTCTATACCATCTACAACCAACAAGTAAATATTGTGATACAAATGATGTTTACAAACAAAGCTAGAAGATGTCTTTCTAGACTTGTGTTTTAAAAGCAAGTTAAGAAGATTGGCGGTTGATTTCTGTGGTGAACAGAATTACAATTGCATTGGAAACAAAAACATATAAACTTATTTTACTACTTTATATTCTTATGTTTTTTAAAAAAAAACAATATTTTCCTGTCCATGTTACCTACTTTTCAATAAGATTTATATTTATTATAATATAGTTTATCGTACAGATCATGCACATACCTTGTTGCAACATAGCCAGTCATTTCTGTTTCGGTTGGTCTGGCTAAACCAAAGTCTAATATTTTCAACTCACAATCTTCATTGACAGCTATGTTAGAAGGTTTTAAATCCTATAATTTTAATGGATTATGGTAATATAAATATATTAATAACTATTGGTATAATCCGCGCGCGATCAGAATGGGATGCGGCCTTTCATAATCGAGACCGCTCGGTAGCGTCGACAAACTCACGCTGATGTTCGAGAGATTGTTTAAATAATCATGAAAAGATTTTGTTAATTTTTGTATAACTATGATTATGTAACATAAATGTGCGTAGTTTGTACACATGTTCATAGTATAGGAGAAGAAAATTAGCGTTTTACTAAACAATAATAAATAAAATAAAAAAAGTACTTGAATACAGAAATTTACGAACGCTACTTCGCTCGGGAATGGTCATTTTTTATTTACTATGACAAAGTTCCACCCCATTCTCATTGCGCGCGGATTATATCAATTGCTATTTTATAACTCGCAAAAAGACATGCATTCTAAATTGCTTTCAAAAAGCTTATTTAACTGAATAAAATTACATACACTGATAAAACTTATGCAGCAAACAATATTTAATCTACTTTAGTTTATTATTACAATTTTCCTCTCTGGGTGATAGTAACTTAGCTTAGTTCTATTTCTTTCTCTCAAAATGTTTTCGTGTCACTCACCCTGTGAATTATTCCAGCAGAATGTATGTATTTAAGCCCGCGTAATATCTGATAAACCAAGAACTGGACATGATCATCGGAAAGTCTCTGAGTGCGTACAATGTTGTTCAAATCTGCACCCATCAAGTGAGTCACTAGATAGACTTGTTGGAAATCTTCTAAAGTCTTTTCTGGACTAAACACATCCAATAAGCCTGGGGGTGAAACATTTAATTACTGCTATTAAGAGATTATTTGTACTTATCCCCCTGTTATTATTTCACATGTAGAACAATGTTTGTGTGATACAAAATATCTTCTAGTTGCCTGTATCACTCTTATGTGGGTCCAGCACAACACACTTTATACATACATAGGTATTGGCGTATTGCAGGTATGTGTTATGCAAAATATATGTCAATTCAAAATCTACTCATTGTAATGTTTCCTCAAATTATACCATAAATAATTGTAACAAAAAGGAATGTGTTGAAGCATAGTTCTTTAGCCTATCTATAATATGACATAATATAGTTTTCTTGTTTTGTTGCTACACTCTTGTAATTGGATCCTGTTAAGCAAAAAAGATCCAACCCACATTTTTTATGAAATTGAGTTAAATATATATCCATAATTTTCTAATTTCTTCTTCTTCTTCTTCTTTTAAAAATGGCTCCACCGTGTCATCGGTGATTTTGCCAATGTCAAGTGGGTAGATGTTAAAATAATATAACTTTTTTTAAGAATAACTTTCGACCCGAGGTGAACCAAGAAACGATGGCAGCAAAGAGCAATACAACTAAAATATTTGACATTAGTTATGCCAATGAGAATGTAAACAGTACGTTAATTTAGAACCCATTTAGAACCAAGCACACTTGACAGCATAAATAGCAACACTAGTGTTCTAATTTCATATGTGCACAAAAGATCCAAGTAGTTTGATGATATTTTGACATGTCATGTTTTATTACTCAGCTAATTTTCAATCAGTAACTGCATAGTACTAATTTTAAATTCGCTGTCAAACTTAAACTGCATTTAGTCAAAAATATGAAAACGTCAGTTGGACCTTTTCTGCTTAACAGGGTCCAATTAAAGAGGTCTTGAAGTTATTCTGTTGTTTTTTATTGCATTGAATGTCGAGACGAGCGTGCCGTATGCCTGATGGTAAGTGATACGACCACCCATAAACAGTAGCAACAACATCCAGAACCTTGAGTTACAAAGTACGGTGTGGCATTCCACTGTGCTTGTCATCCTGAGACATAAGATGTTAAGTCTCATTATGTCCAGTAGTTACACTGGCTACAATGTCCTTCAAACCGAAACACAGCAGTGCACAGTGCATGCACACTGCTGCATGGCGGTAAAAATAGACATTGCGGTGGTACCCACCCAGACCTACTCTTACATATGAGATACCTACCACCAGTTAATTATAGTAATAAAACTTTACATATAATTTTTTTTCCAATGAACATGTAAGGTATTTTAAAACAATTCCCAGTATATTGTATACACTCTCATTTACTCAAGATAATGTTTAAAGGAGAAAAACATTGTAATAGGCATAATGAGTAATCAATAAATTGCTTGTTACTTGCATTATGTCATCTTTATCTCTTATGTGTAAATTATACATAGAAGAAATTTTTAATTTACAACAATAAAAACCCTTTTAATAAACTTTAATTACTTGGTATAATTCTATAATAAATAAATAGCACAAAAAGAAAATACAGGGCAATTGAAAAAAAAGCTTTTTTTAGATGGCTACTTTTAGATTATTTGAATTAAAAATAAACAACTACTGGACATAACAAGACTTTACATCTTATGTCTCAGGATGACGAGCGCAGTGGAATGCCACACAGTACTTTGTAACTTAAGGTGCTGATTGCTGAATGGCATTGCTATTGTTTATAGGTGGTTGTATCACTTACCCTCAGGCGAACGGCATTCTCATCTCGTCATTCACTACAATAAAGTAAAAACCTAATTTCCTTTAAAAAGTGGTCATAGGTTTATAATATGTTCTGTAATTGATTGGTACAAGATCATGGTACTAATTATGTCTTTATAATATCTAATTTACATGACTACAAACTGAGTGTGGATTAAACACAAGTCATAAAATAGCAGAGTACTGATTAAATATTGAAAAATATTTGTGATATGCATAAACATTGCTTTAGATTTGGCCATTGTAACACTACGCTTCCATTAGTTAAGATTGATATCAAACACTTTTTATATTAATTTCTTTTCACCGATATTGTATTTTCCCCTTTAACATATTAGATAAAAAAATTACCAAACATATTTTTCTTGTCTGTCATACATACCGATGACATTCTCGTGGTTCATGTGTTTAAGCATCCGAAGTTCGCGGTATGTTCTCTTAGCATGCACAGCAGATTGAAATGGTCTTGCTAACTTCTTAATGGCCACTTTCACATTATGCAAGGTGTCTATGGACGAACTGTAAACAAACGTGAATCTGTGAATGTAATAATAGACTCACAACTAAACCTGTTCCGCCCACGTACGGGCAATGTACCTGGCTCCAATATTACTTTACAATTTATCGCATCCAGTGGCTGACCGCACAATATTAATCATTATATGCTTATTAATAAATACTGGCATGTTGCCTGCCGCGTTTCCGAGTCAAATACATACCAAACTTGACCGTAAGCGCCGGAGCCCACTGGTGTGAGCATCTGATATCTTTCCGGCACATTCCATTCAGTTTTGTTAATCTCTACCTTGTGAAAACGAGGCATTTTAGGTTTTCTTTAATGTTCACCGTTTGAGGGGACGAATACAACACAATTAAAAATATGAAACACTAATTAAAATATGGGAAACTTATCTCAACATAGATTAGCAGAAAGCCTTTAGACCACTTTTGACGTTTGCGACGTATTGACGTGCTGATTTTTAAATTATTATAATTTGGCAACGCCGTCTTTTTGCCAGAAAAATTGTTGTCAGTTCGGAATGACATATTGATGTTATACATCAAACTTTATTTATAATCTGTTGCACAACAAACTGACAGTAACAGCTCATATCGAAAAAAGCGCGGGAAACTTGGTCGTGGCGGGAGCGTTTTTTCTTTTTGGAAATTTTTTATTTAATAATTTAGTTTAAAAGTGATCAGTCTTGATAGAGTTTGTATATATTAATTATATTTAGTTTCATAGATTAGTTTGTAAATATTTTCTTCATTGTTAGGTAAGTTTAAAATCTTTTTATTATAAAATGAATGAGCCCCCGGATCCCGGGGGTGGTTCTTCACCTCAAGTAGCAGCATATGTTACCGTGGAGCAATCAGAATCTGGCATGGATACTGACTGTTCCACCAGTAACAAAATTTCAAGAAAACGTAGCCTGAGAGCCAATAAAAAAATTTGCAGACAATGTAATAAAAAAAAAAGAATTAATAAAATGGCTATTGACTCAACTAGAGATTCGTGCAAATGCTCAGAAAGTGATTGCAATGTACCGACATCGTCTCCGACTACTTCTGAGACTTTAAAGGGAAATGATAACACTTCCCATAAAGTCCTAGAATCAACGCAGATTGGCAGGAAAGCTTATACCTCCACTGACATGGCCCCATATATAGTTCATGTTCAAAAAATTCAGGAATGTCCCGACGATAATGTGATATTTCACCCCCTAAGTTTTGGCATTTTTTTAAAAAAAAACAGCTTTAAAAATATTATCAACGGTAGCGTTAAGCGAATTGGTCGCAACAGAGTTACCTTATCATTTAGCAATTATATTGATGCAAATTCTTTCCTTATATATGACGGCTTAAAAGCCAATAACCTGAAAGCATTTATACCTACTTTCACGGTCACCAGAATGGGTATAGTAAAAGGTATTCCTACAGAATGGTCCGAGGAGGACATACTTGAAAATATTTCCGTTCCAACTGGGTGTGGACCAATACTGAAAGTTAGACGTTTAAATTTTAAGGTTTTTATTGAGGGTAGTCCTACCTGGAAACCATCTCAGACAGTAGTTTTAACGTTTGACGGTCAGATACTACCAAAACGTATATTTATTTGTTACAATGCCCTATTAGTAGAATTATATCATTTCCCGACTGTCCAATGCTTCAACTGTTGCCGATATGGGCATACAAAAGTCCAGTGTCGGGGGAAACCCCGTTGCTTTAAATGTGGTCAGGCTCACAGTGGAGAGTCTTGCAATGTTGAGGATGACTGTGCTGTATGTTGTATGTGCTCAGGGTCGCACTTTGCCACCAACAAGTCTTGCCCGGAGTTCCTGCGGCAAAAGAACATAAAAATATCTATGGCTGAGGATTGCATATCCTACTCTGAAGCTGCTAAGTTACACAAACCAATCTCGAAACCATACTCTGATGTTGTATCAATCCCAAAAAGTTCAATTCCTACGAGTGTACCAAATAAAAATGTATCTTATAAAAAAACTATTTATTCTAAAGGTAAAACCCCTTCACATCATACAGCTGGTTTTGACCAAGTAAAACATACTAAATCAATAAATGAATATAACAATATATCAGTATCAGGAAATGGATGTGCCTTTCCAACTGAATTTAATATCAACAATAAAACTCATGAATTCTCTATTACAGAAATTATAACAACTTTACTAAATGTTCTATCACATAATAACATCTTTATACCGTCCAACGTTGCACCAATTCTTGAAACTACAATAAATAATCTAAATAATGGCTTATACAAACATAATGCAATGGAACTGTCGAAGTATAAATAATAAAAAAAATGATTTAATATATCTTATAAATAAATATAGTCCAATCATAATTACTCTTTCAGAGACATGGTTGAAACCTCATTATAATTTTAAAATCCCTAAATACTCTTGTATAAGAGAGGATAGACATGATGGCTATGGCGGTGTAGCCATCTTAGTTGCAAGAAATTTACCCTTCAAAAATGTATCAATTCCTTCTCATTCTAGTGATTTTTCTATAATCTGTGTTGAAGTTAATAATATTACATTTGTTTCAATATATATTCCACACCCGTCTTTAGCAATTTCTAATGAAATTAACAATATTTTAAACAATATTCCTAAACCCTTTATGTTGTTGGGAGACTTCAACTCTCATCACAGAGCATGGGGAAGTTCTTTATCAAATTCCTATGGTGAAGATATACTGAATATAATAGATTCTCATAATTTGTGCATATTAAATACTGGTTCTCCTACTCGTCTCACACCACCAAATGAAAGTAAAAGTGTTGTAGATCTATCAATTTGCACTCCTGATCTGGCTTCTGTTGTAAATTGGCAAACTTTGTCATCTACATATGGCAGTGATCATTACCCTATTATGATTTCACTTCTTGCTAGCAAATATTCTATTGATGCCCCACAACCTAAATCTCCCCGTTTAAAATATAGAGTAGATCCTAAAAAATGGGTATTGTTTAAGGCTTTAGTTGAACAAAAAATTAATTATCTATCTCAGTCTTCTGGGACTCTTGTAAATGTTGAAGCTTTCACTAAAACTTTGTTAGATGCTGCTGATGAGGTATTTCCTTCTAGAAATAGCACTAACAGACTCCCTTCTCCCCCATGGTGGGATAAAGAATGTACTGAAGCTGTTAAAAACAGAAAAGAGGCTGAATTTAGGTATCAAAATGACATGTCTGAAAATAATTTTAATATCCTGGTCAGAACTTTAAATGATACTCGGGATTTATTAAAGAATAAAAAATTTGAAGGATGGAGAAAGTTTTGTGCTTCTATTTCCCCCAACATTCACTTTTCTGAAGTTTGGAATAATATAAAAAGATTTCGATCATCCTTTGTCCCTAGCTCTTCCTTAATGCCTTCTTCTTTGTCCGAAACTTTCTTAGATCATTTAGCACCTCCAACAGTTCTACAACAAGAAATAATGATACCTTTTCCTGAGAATATCCCAAACACAAAATCAGAGTGTGGTTTAGATCATATGTTTACAATTACCGAGTTAAAGTATGTCTTATCGAGTGTTAAAGATTCATCTCCGGGAGAAGACGGCATCCCTTATTCTTTTTTTGCTAATTTGGGAGATGAAGCTTTAAACTATTATTTAAGAATAATAAATGAAGTAATTGAGACAGGTTATATCCCTCCTTGCTGGAAACGCCAATTAGTGTTGCCAATTTTAAAACCTCATAAAGATCCCACTAATTTTTTGTCATATCGTCCCATAGCCCTTTCTCCGGTTATTGTTAAAGTTGTCGAACACTTAGTTAAGAATAAATTAGAATGGTTTCTTGAACATAATAATATTTTAGCAAATAGTCAATATGGTTTCCGAAAAGGTAGGAGTACAATGGACAGTCTGAGCATATTTACAACTGACATTCGTATAGCCTTATCCCGAAATCATTCCACAATAGCAGCATTCCTAGATATCTCATCAGCCTATGACAATGTGGTTATTTCAATTCTTAAAGCTAAATTAGCTAATTTAAATTTTCCTGTTTTATTAACCCGATTCATAATAAATTTGTTATCAGAAAGAACTATAGTATTAGATACTGCCTCCAAGCCTACTAGATCTATTTGGAAGGGACTTCCTCAGGGATCTGTGCTAAGTCCTATATTATATAATGTATATACCTACGATTTAGATTCGAGTCTAGATAATTCAATTTCTATTCTACAGTATGCAGATGACTTACTTTTATATTGTTCTGGTGGATCTATTGATAGCTTAGTTCAAAATTTATCATATTCGCTCACTCTTCTGAAAACATGGTTGAATAATCATGGTTTGAAACTATCCACGTCTAAAAGTAATATAATGTTATTAACTAGACAGAAAAACCCGTCACCTATCACTATAACGTTTGAAGACGAAATAATACCGTTTAAAAATTCTGTCAAGTTTTTAGGGCTTGTATTAGATTCCAAAATGTCTGGATCGGCTCATTTTGATCATATTTCGGATAAATGTGAACAGATTATTAATATGATTAGATGCCTCTCTGGTGTATGGTGGGGAGCGCATCCTTCTTCTTTGAGATTGATATACAATGGGCTGATTAGATCAATATTGGACTATGGAACTTTTTTGTTGGAACCGTGCAACGTAGCTGGTCTTAAAAAAATCGAGAAAATTCAGTCAAAAGCTTTACGCCTAATTACTGGTACAATGAAATCTACTCCCTTAAATGCGTTAGGTGTGGAATGTGTTGAGCCTCCGCTGCATTTACGGCGCCAATATTTATCTGACAGATTTTTATTTAGAGTTATGCAGTTTTCAAACCATCCTTTGCAATTCAAACTTCCTATATTGATAAACGAATTAGCTTCTTCACCTTACTGGCGCCATAAAATTAGTCCGTGTCTTGTCCATAGTTATAATAAATTTAAAGCATTAAGTGCCCCTGCATATGGATCGCATATACTCCCTTTATTTAACCATGATTATTGTACTCTCATAACGGCTCCAAATATATTGTTTAATATCGGCATTAATAAGAATGAACCTGGTGCGAATTTCAAATTTAATGACATAGTAAATACTAATTGGCCTGACTGGCACCATATTTACAGTGATGCTTCAAAGAATAGTTCGTCAACTGTGGGTATAGGCGTATATCACCCGCAGTATAATATTGTGCAAAAAATAAAACTTCCTCTGGAAACGTCGGTGTTTACGGGGGAATGCTACGGTATTCTTAAATCTTTAGAGTATGTGCTTATATCCAGAGTTAAAAATGCATTAATTATTTCCGATAGCATGAGTGCTCTTCAAGCCTTAGCTAAAAACCCTTTCAAATCAAAAAGTAATCCAGTTATTAGTGACTGTAGGAATATGCTTTGTAAGTGTATCAATAATAAAGTAAATATAATTTTTGTACGGATTCCTAGCCACACCGGCATTTCTGGTAATGAAAAAGCTGACCAACTCGCTAAAGAAGCTATTTCATGTGGTGATATCTACCCATATAAAAATTTCCACCACGATCTATCATCATTGCCTAGAATTTATCTTTTGGAGACCTGGAATAATGTTTGGTTTTCCAATAGTCAGTTTAAGGGTAAATTTTATCATTTTATTCAAGCAAATATTCCCAGCAAACCTTGGTTTTCTAACGTAGATTTTTGTAAAAGAACGACGACTACACTAATACGCATGCGATTGGGTCATGTATGTTCCCCACAACATCTGGCTAGGCTTGGCATTGTCCAGTCCGAGTTGTGTGAGTGCGGTGATGATGTCGGAGATGTGAATCACATATTTCTTTCGTGCGCTAAAAATAATACATCATTTCTTTACCATCGGCTCATTTTGCTTGACATTCCTCTTCCTACATCCATCCCTGTCCTTTTAAGCTCTTGTAACCACCATATATATAAAATATTATGTACGTTTATTATACAAAATAATATAAAAATTTGATTATTTGTTTATTTCCTTTCCATATAGTCATTACTGATCCTTTTCTTTCCAAATTCCTAATAATTCCTTTTCTATCTTTTATCCAGTTTCCCTAACTTGAAATTGGCAAAATGTTCATACAATTGCCACAAAAAAAAAAAAAAAAAAAAAAAAAAAAAAAAAAAAAAAACAGCTCATATCATTCGTTCATACGGAATTTCATTATTTATTCGGAATTTCAAATTGAGGTGCTGAGGCACTTAATTTATCTTTTAGATACAGTTTCCAAAAGCAACATGGCTCAAACAGCGGGCGTAAAGCCTATGGCCATTGCTGGCCGTGTAGCATCTGAAAGGGAAAGATGTTTGGGCATGACAGATGCAGAAAGGGCTTGGCGAAAGCAATGGTTAAAGGACCAAGTCTTATCTGCCAACGAGCCCGTGCATGTTGAGGCATATTGGAAAGAGCGTACAAATCCAATTCGCCGTTTCTATCGCAAACCTTTAGATGTTTTGTTTGCTAAGCTAACTCCAGTGCTGGTAAGGTTACATAACAATATTCTAACCCCATCTGTCATCTGTTTGTTTTTGATGGATAGTAATGTTTGCATTCACGATTTAGCATGTGTAATTTTCATTCTGAAGTTGATTATCATCTGAAGTTGTCCATCTTTTCAGCTTATAAATAAACTAGTATGTATTTGAAACTATTTAAGTTACCAATCAGTAATGTTATGTGTGAATTATCTCTTTCTTTAACGGTGAAGGAAAACATCATGAGGAAACCTGCATACTTTAGAAGTTCTCTATAAAGGTGCTTGAAGGTGTGTTTGAACAAAGGTCTAAAACCCTCTCATTAGTAGAGGGGGCAGCAGAGGGACAGTATATAAAACGGGCTAATACTGTCAGTTATGTAAATTAGCAAATAATTGTCTGCAGGAAAAAAATCCTATCATTGTCTCATATATATAACAATATTTTATTATGATAAGCTTTAGATTTTGTTTTTCAATTGGTTTAATGGAGCATTTCTTTTTCAGGGTGCAGAGCGTGCATCTGCCTATAGGTACCTTACTGGGAAATTTGCCTTGATTGGATTCACAGCAATATGTGCACGTTACTATATCAAGTATAATGGCAATGTGAGTATACACACTCAAATTATAATTTTAAAGCTGTCATACTATGTTGATGGTTTGCTGGCTAATTAATTTTAGCAACTTCTTTTGTGACTTTGTTGAGTTATATGCATACTTGGAATCAGCACATTTTACTCTGTTTCTTGAACATAATTTTAATTTATATTTGAAAACATGTTGCTAAAGTCAATTAGCCTGCCAACAATCTACAGGGAAAACAAAACACAAACTTAAAGGGAAGATAGGTTGAATGGTGCTCTACCAGACATGAAAAAATGACCTCTATAAAGTATAACCATTTTCGAAATATTGAGGATATTGTACTTTTTCCGAAAAATACCCCTTTTGACCTATGTTTTGTTGCTCTATGTGCAAATAATCAGATATTTTCTTAATTTGTCCTACCATTTATGGGACATCTGTATATGTTACTTGTTTTTGCTATTAATACTATACTTATTTGTATATTGCAAAATATATTATTATTTTCTTTAAAAATACCTGAACTACTCAGTAGTATCAAGCAATATTTTGATAATGCATAGAATCTGTAAATCTTTCTTCCAAAAAAGTTCACCTAGGCCACCAAAATTTACAATGAAATATTTGGCCTTTAAATATTATTTTATTCAACTACATTATATTTTCCAGGACTGGACTAAGAAAGGTGGTTGGAGAATGATTAGAACTAAGCCAATGGTGCTGCCTGGACAACCCGGATTCCCTTACAAGTCAGAACGCTGTGTTGGTGCTGATTATGCTGACCGAGGCTTCAAACAAGCAGCCATATGAATGATACAAACAAAATTAACATATTAGTCTCTTTATTTTAAATATAGTTACAGAAAATTAAGACCTGTATTTTGATTTATATTTCAGTGGTCTGCAATTTCATTTATTAATGATTCATATGAGGACCTTGAATAAGTTCTCGTGGTTTTGTAAAAGATAGCATTAGCAGTATTAATTGCTTCATGAAATTTTGAATGGTAATACATTGGCAATGAAATACTGTATCATGTATGTAACCTTTTTCAGTGTATGATACTTCCATACGTATTATAATTCTCTTTGGTAGGGTATGGTATTTCACTATTAAGTCAGGAACGATACAGACGCATGGACATTGAGTGCCGTATGAATTGAAGCCGAGAGAAGGTGAACGGCGTTTTCTCATGAGTGAACTACTGCTTCAGTGGAAGAAAAGAAAAAGTTTTTTGCACCGTATCGTCATTGGCGACGAAAAGTGGAATCATTACGATATTCCAATGCGTAGAAAATTGAGGGGTAAGCTCGGCCATGCATCACCATTATCAGCAAAACGAAATATCCAAGGTTCGAAGCTTCTCTGCATTTGGTGGGATCAGCAGGGTGTGAGTTATTATGAGCTGCTCAAACCAAATGACACTATTAAGGTAGCGATCGACTTCAATTGATGCGTTTGAGTCGAGCCCTAAAAAAAATGACCGCTAAACGAGAAAAAATATAACAAAGTGGTATTTGCATATTATTTGCATTTGCTACATGACAACACTCAACCATAAGTTCCAAACCAGTGAAGACCTACCTGGATACGATTAAATGGGAAATTCTACCTCACCCATCGTATTGGTTGGTTGTGGGCTCCTTTTCCCGCACTTAGCCCGTACCTCACCCGTCGTATTCACTGGAAATAGGCCCTTCCGATTATCACCTATTCCGATTGATGGCGCATAGCCTGGCTGAGCAGCGCTTGACTTCTTACGAAGCAACTAAAAAATGGATCGATTCGTGGATAGCCTCAAAAGACGAATCGTTTTTCCGATGTGGAATTCATGAAAAGGTGGGAGAAAGTGGTCTTTAGTAATGGGCAATAACTTGAATGAAGTGATTTAGAAACTTATAAAATAAAGGTTTACTTAAAACCTTTATTTTAAGAAAACAGTGAGAAATTATTCAAGATCCTATAGAAATGTAGCTTTCCAAAATTCACATGATTCTTTTGTATCAGTCCTAGCTCAAAAAAGGCATATTATAAATAATTAATACATTTATGCAAAATGTATTCCTTCAGAGTTAAATGCATGCAGCAACTTCATAAAGTCATCAACATCCATGGTTCTTGCTCTCATTTCAGTAGCTTCACAATTTGTTAAGATATCTTGAACTTTTTGTTTAATGTCGAAGTCCATTTCCTGGAAAATAATAAACAATTTATTATTCATTAGATAAAATTGTAAAAAGGGAACAAATAAACCAAATAAAATGTCAGCTAAAAAAATTATATAAAGAAGATTTTTCAAAGAAGACTTTGTAGACCTGTGAATATATAGTTAGAATATATATGGGGTAGAAAAGTTCTCAAGTGCAGATCATGTAATGGCAAGTGCAGCATGGGACGTCCGCCTACAAGGCGGACAGACCACCTTGTAAAGGTCGCAGGAACCCACTGGAGGCAGGAAGTTTCTGACAGGTTGGTCTGGAAATCTTTGGGGGAGGCCTATGTTCAGCAGTGGACTTCTAAAGGAAGAAGAGGAAAGAAGAAGAAGAATATATAGTTCAGTTTTTAGATATTTGTTTAAATATATTTTTTTACAGAACCACAAATATTGTAATAAATTATGTAATACCTAGTAGGTACCTAAATTTAGTTATAAATACTATAATGTCTTGTCTACTTTTAATTTAAGTTAAAATTCATTACCTTATTATGTAATGAACAGTGAACTCTATAATTTTTCTCCAATACTGCCATTGTGGTTCCGTGTTTAAATGAGGCTGATAATGTTTTGTTTTTTCTCACAAATGCTATCCTTGTCAGACCATCCCATTCTACAAAGTTTATAGGTGGTGGTGGATTCCTTGGCTCTATACGTACTACACTTGACTCCACTTTGGGTGGGGGCTTAAAGTTATTTTTTCCAACCTATAACAAATAACAATCTATTTAGTAAGGTAAATCAATATAACTATACAGTTAAAATCTAGGCGATACAATATGATGTAATAAAAACCTATAGCATGTTACATGCTTACCTTCATTAACATATCCACTCTTGCCAGCAGTTGAGTATTTATTGACAACCTGCAATACAATTTATCCCCTGGTTTGGCCACCAATCTCTGTGCAAATTCTTTTTGGAACATGAGTACTGCACATCTGAAGAATGGCCTGTGCAGGAGTAGTTTGAAAACCAATGGAGAACTTATCTGGTATGGAATATTTGCTACACAGATGTCAAAAAATGGTAATTCTGTTTTTAACACATCGCCCACTAGAATTTGTAGTTTTGCTTGATACGGAGTTCCTTGGACACGCTTCTGTAGTTCCACAACCAGCCTAAAATTATACAGTATTATATTTTTTTCAAATATCACTTCTTTACAATATTCCTTTTATAAAGCAAATGGGTAATTTGTACATAAGCAAAATATGACGTAGGAAAATTGATATTTTTTATCAGTGGCGCTTATCAGAGGGTACTTACCGCCCCAGGCACCAAAAAATAGCTCACTTCAACAAATAAGAGTAACATGTGCACCCCCACCCCAACCACGCTACGGCTCTGTTAAATTATTATTACAACAAAACATGTTTAACTGGATTTCCATATATGCCCAATTCTTAGCATAAATACCCTGCATATATGCAAAGATATAAACATACACATATAGTGGCATACCTTGTATCAATTTCACAAGCTATTACTTTTTTAACTCTGTCTAGTAACTTGACTGTCATGTTACCAGTACCAGGACCAATCTCGAGGGCTACATCTGTGGGCCTCAAACCAGACTTGTCCAACATAGACGTAATTATTAGTGGATTCTTTAATATGTGTTGCCCAAAATCCTTATTGAATTGAATGCCTGTAAAACAATATGGGAATAATCTTCAGTACAGTGCTACTACAGATTCTTTTATGATTTCTTATTTTTAACACAATAATATTATGATTCAGTATCAATTTTTATTTAAAAAGAAACAGACGGCGAATACCTTGCTTTGCAATTTCATTATGTATTCTAGATTTTTTCTCAGTTTTAATTTTAGGCATCTTGTATTTCTATTGAAATCACGCCTCTCTACGAATTTTATTTATAATACTTATGATATCACGTTGCAAATTGCAATAAAGTTAAGAGAAATAGGTTAGATGTTAAACGTCAAAACAAAGTTTGAACTTTGACCCAGTGTTACCACTTACCAACCCCATATTAGGGCAAAACCAGTGCTGCCAACCCGATATTAGGGCAAAACTTTGACCCCATAGTATGGTAGTATACCCGAAAAAATATTTGTTAACCCTTTGAATGGTCAATAATTGACTAAAACATTACAGAGTAACTTGCATCATTAATAGAAAGCACTCGGGAATAGCATTTTTAAAATTATTATTGCTTTATTATAGAATAACAAAAAAAAATATGTAAAAATACAAAACAAGACACAATAAATGAAGAAAAAATCGACTGAAAGTCAACGTGAGTGAACGTCTCTATTCCACTAATCGATTTCTTAATCTTTATTGTCTAGCTTTTTTTATTCTGGCAATCGTTAGATTTTGGCATGGTTGATCTTTACGGGACCGAGTGAAATAAAACCGTTTTGTGAAATTATTATGAAAATGGAGTGGAAACCTGAACAGGAAGGGCTAAGACAAATTCTAACGCTTCTCAAGGAGTCACAGTCACCGGACACAGCCACACAAAGGGCTGTCCAACAAGTATCCTTTTCATAATTTTCTCACCGATGCACTTATCGGCGTGGATATTTTTTATAACTCTAACCGCTTTATTTTATGTTCATGCAGAATTCTTTCTTTACTTTTTCTAATTTCGATGAATATGTAATATGTTTTGGTCGCTAGACTCATTTATAAGATTGGCGTTTCATCTCGACGCTTACGATAAAATCGATTTTTCCGACATGACAGTCATTGACAACCTTTATTTTCCTAACAATGTAATCTCAGAAATTGGAGGAGTTGAACAAATACCCAGACTTCAACAACTATTTAATTTTCGTTTTAACCAAATTAGTTTCCGAAGAAGAACCCACAAGGTCTCTGAGTGGATTGATTTTGAAAAACAATGTGAAGGCCCACTACAACAATTTCTTGCCTGAAGTGGCTGAGTTTATAAAGCGGGAATGTTTGTCTGCGGTGGGCGACCCGTCACCCCTGATCCGCGCCACTGTGGGCATTATCATCACCACTATAGCTAGCAAGGGAGAGCTCACTTCATGGCCTGAATTGTTGCCTGCACTGTGCCAGATGCTTGACTCTCAGGACTACAATGTTTGTGAGGTCAGTTCACATCCTTGAAAACTATTTTATGTATATACTACCAACTCCACTGGTTTTAGATGTTCTAAATAGTTATAACAAAATGAATTTTTTTCTTTGTTTATTTTTTGATGTTCTCAGCATCAAATATTTTTTTAGTGTACATATGTGATTTGTTTTGCTTACATTGTTCTGATTAAATTTCATTTTTTTTCTTATATTGATTGATTTTTAGCAGAACTAAATGAAATAATAAATAAAATTGTCATTAACTATACACACATAGTACATATTAATGCCTTATAATCCATGAAGAGGTAGGCAGTGGCACAACTAGTGCACAACCTCTTTTTCTTGTGTGTCTTATGATGTATTAGATGGCGAGCCTATTGCCATATCAGACACTAATTTCGGACTGCGGGCTGATATTGTGCAAAAAACGCAATATTACTCTGCTTAACCCAGGGATTTGAACCAAAGGCCTTAGAGCGGTAGGCCTCATCACCCAAATAATACTACTACACCACGGAAGCAGGCATTTCTTCACACTTAATAATTTAGAAAAGACATTTGGCAAAACAAAAGCTAACCTTAAATAACTTTTTGCCCATTTCTATGAAGTCTTTGACAAGAATTTCTTGTGAGAAACAGCCCAGTAGATAAATTCTAATAATGTGCCATTATTAGTAAAACTTAAAAAAATTAAATGTTTTAATTTATTTTAAATAGTTTTGCGTGTTGTAAGATTTAGTCATCTAAAACCAGGTACACACTGTTTAAAAAATCTCCATATTTTACACTATATCTGTACATCATAATATGAATTGCACTAAAGAGTTCTATTGGATTATTCACAACAAAGTTATAATGTTATACAATTAAGATTAAGTACAAAAAATTTGAAATGTAAAATTTTTCTTCCAAGTAAATATTTTAGTTCATGAAATGAATTATTTGTATCATTGAACATTAAAGTAAAAATTTGTGTTTTAGGGGGCTTTTGGAGCACTACAAAAAATATGTGAAGACACCGCAGAGGTCCTGGACAGTGATGCATTAAACCGACCATTGAACATCTTAATACCAAAGTTCTTACAATTCTTTAGGCATTCATCACCTAAAATCAGATGTCATGCGATTGCATGTGTCAACTATTTCATTACAGGCAGGACTCTTGCCTTAATGATGCACATTGATGCATTTATTGAGGTAATATTACATATGCATTTATTAGCTTAAATTGGTAAAACAAAAACAACCTGTAATAATGTAATGTTTATATTCTATATTTGTCTGATCTGTTGTTTGCTACTTTGCCAAGAGGGTATTTTGTATGTGACAATATTTATACCTTAGGAGAGTTTTCATAGTGGTGGGTTTCTCGTATGCGAGAGGCCATATGGGTAGGTACCACTGCAATGTCGTATTTCTTCCACCAAGCAGTGTATTGTTCTGGTTTGAAAGACATTGTAGCCAGTGTAACTAGAAAGAAGAAAATATTTATTCGCACAATATACTACTGGCATCATGAGACTTAACATCTTATGTCTCAGGGTGACGAGCTCAGTAGAGTGGCTTACTTAGATTACTTTGTAATTCAAAGTGTATGGTGTTACTGGTTGTATCACTTCCCATCAGGCGAGTGGTATGCTCGTCTCATCATTAAAAAAATAAATAAAAATAAAATTTTTAGTGTGGTTCAGCGTGGCAGTTACTTAAACTATATTAGAATATTCCATTTTTTTATGACATTGAATGACGAGGCTAGCATGCCGTCCGCCTGATGGCAAGCGATAAGACCACCCATAAACAATAGCAACACCATCCAGTACCGTGAGTTACAAAGTACTGTGTGGCATTCCACTGCGCTCGTCATCCTGAGACATAAGATGTTAAATCTCACTATGTCCTGTAGTTACACTGTCTACAATGTGTCCTTCAAATCGAAACATAAAGGTGCATACACACTGCTGCTTAAATAAAAATTATTAAAACTATGTGTATGTGAGCCAAAATGTAAAAATAAATGTTTATTGATATTAAAAATAAACATTTTATATTTAAATAAATGAAACTGACTGTTTATATGGAATAGATAGTTGTTTGTACTCTTCTTAAGTTTCTGGAAGTCGGAAAACCATTTTTTTTTTATATCAGTCTCGCAGAAAGTAGGCATATAACTTGCATTTGCTGTTGATTGATTATGTTCCTTAAAATTGATAACACAGTTTTTTTTTAGGTTATGAACTGTATAAACTTTTGTGTGCTGAAACGAAATTGAGTACTCCTCACATCACAACACACAGTTACTTCACATATATATTTGATCAATTGACCATTAATTTTAGACAAACATAATGTAACTGTGATGCAAGACTAGTATTATAAGTAATCAATATAGTTTAGAGCACACATATTGTTTTACCCTAATTTATTTTCTTTTTAGAACCTCTTTCATTTAGCAGCTGATGAGGACCCAGATGTGCGGAAGAATGTCTGTCACGCCTTGGTTCTTCTATTGGAAGTCAGACTGGACAGACTCATTCCCCACCTTCCCAATATTATTGAGGTAATGTAAAATACCTATTCAACCATTATGTTACAATTGGATACCAGCTATCACTTGCGACTCTGGCCGGGTAAATGTTCTTTCCCAGAGCAAAAGTCTCATCATGCGCTTTTCCAGGATAAAAATTAGCTTTGACTTAATCCAGAACTTAGTTTAAATCCAAGGTTAAAAAATACCTGTTAGAAAGCTTGCCTTAGTTATTAACCCCATTATTTTAATTATTAAGTCATTTCATAGTAACATAATACATTTACGGTGAAGGAAAACATCGTGAGGAAACCTACATACCTGAGAATTCTCGATAAGTATTTCGAGGGTATGTGAAGTCTGCCAATCTGCACTAGGCCAGCGTGGTGGACTAAGGCCTAAACCCTCTCAGTAGTAGAGGAGGCCCGTGCTCAGCAGTGGGCAGTATTTAATACAGGGCTGGTATTATTATTTATTTATTATTATAATACATTAGTTTTTGTTATTAATTAGTTTTAAATACTGATCCTTCAGTCAAACTATTTGTATAGTTTTGAAGGACATTTGTTAATATTGTAAGATCCTATTCTTTTGTAAAAATCCAAATAAAAAAATAAAAATGTCTGTGTGCTGAAACCATTCAGCGGTTTCTGACTTTACTTCCAACAAACATCCAAACATTGTCACAAACTTTAACAATTATAACATTAGTAGAATAATATTTAACAAGGTAGATTCTATATGCAGTGTCGTTCTGTTTGTATACAGTACATGTTAGTACGCACGCAAGATGCTGAGGAGGGCGTGGCTCTGGAGGCGTGCGAGTTTTGGCTCTCGCTCGCCGATCAAAATGTCTGCCGAGAGGTAATTACAAAAGCATTTTAATTTGACAATATCCACTACAAGTTATTATATTGTGTTAAGTGAAACATCATTATGTGAAAAGCTTTTAAAGTTTATGTTATTAGATAAGATTTCAGGAGACTATTTTTGATTGCATTTAACTTTTGTCATTATTGAAAACAACATGTTGTTAAGTTTTATCAGGTAACAGATAACATAGCCTGTGATGACAAAGAGGTCATGGTATAGGTACGCATACAGTACATTTATAAGTTGCGCGTGTGTAGTTTATATGAATAACTAAATTGAAACATACGCTATGACGTTGCGTCGCAGTCTCTTAGACAATATAAAAACTGTACTGGTCTAAGGATTTGCTTGTCCCTCTTCCAAATATGTAATCAATTGGGTATTTTGCTATATTTTATTTTGTACATTTTTTATATGTACCCAAAAATAATACGAATAAGTTAAGTGAAAGCAGCATCAAAATTGGTTGAAAAGTAAAGCAGTTATTCATATTTGAAATATAGTGAACAAAACTGGGTGCGTGGTGGGATTGTCGCGCTATCTTTTTCTCACGCACGCAGCGTTATGGCTGGTGACATTCGATGACGTCACAGTCTGCTATTACTGTTTTTTGACAGCTAACCTTTCTACTAAATTTCAAAGCTTTATAACTTATTTATTATTTCGTGGTTGTTGTAAATTCCATTTTCCGTAAAATTTTGGATGACATACTTTTTAGATAAATGTATTTTAAAAAAGTAGTCAACTGCCCAATTGACTTCATGCGTATACATAAAAATTGTTTAAGGAATCAATATTCAAACTCAGTCATTTTTGTTGCGTCATGTACTCCGAGAAAAATGCCTTCAATTGCAGTTAGTACTCGCAAAAGAGGTACAGAATGTCCAATATAAAAAAAGACGGAGTTAGATTTCAGACAAAAAAAAAACACATCTGATGATAGATCATCAGATGTGACTCTGTGTGATCATGTGACTCTTTTTTGTGTGTATATCATGCATATTTACCTTAGTTTTTTTTTTATTGTAAACTAGCGACTTCTGTAGCAGAACATAATATGCTTTCATTTTTTCTGCAGTATCTGTTTTAGCACGCTTCATTTTCTGGGATAAAAGGCTCGCTATATATTTTCTCAGGATTAAAAGTGGACTATGTTTTTCTTTGGGTCTCAAACCATCTCCATACTTAATTCCTCGAGATTCCACTCGCAAAAACGATTTTCCGGGAAAAAATCTCGGTATGTTTTCCGGGATAAAAAGTAGTCTATGTCCTTCCATGGGTCTCAAACTATCTCCATTCTTATTTTCTCTCAGTTCCTATAGCAGAAAACTATTTTCCGGGATAAAAGTCCCGGTTTATATTTGTCCGAGATAAGAAGTAGCCTTTGTCCTTCCCAGGGTCTCAAGCTATGTCCATAAAAAACTGTTCGGTAGTTTTTGAGTTTATCGCGTTCAGACAGACAGACAGACGCGGCTGGGGGACTTTATTTTAAAATATGTTAGGATATTGACGTATTTTTGACCAGAAATCATTGATATTGATTCCTATGAAATAATCAGCCAGTGCATACATTTCCACACAATTTTAAGATTTAAGAATTATATTGGAAATAAAAAAAATATCTTGTGGGGAATGCGCTTTTGTCAATAATGTGTGTCCATAACTACACAATACAGTTTCGAGTATATTATGTGTCGCACTTTTAATTCAGTAATTATCTCCATCCCTCTCAAAAAGTGACTGATTTGTTTGTTCCCAATATTAACACTATTAACACATCCACACAGATAATCCTTTTTAAATCGCCAGTATGCTTAGAATGTGAAAAAAAAAACACGAGAGACTGTTTCGTTTTATTGGGATTGGTTGAGAGACAAACACGTGACTGGACGTATTGGTCTCAGACTGAAACTCAAAATTCTAAGCACACTGGGCGTTCCTCACGCATCATTAAATTCGAAAAAATATAGAGCTTGAGGTTTTGTTTGCATCTATCAATCTATGTATCTGTCAGTCAGCGATCATTTATATTGTGAAAGATATTTTATGTTACAATTATAATAAATCTGATTTCTGTTAAAATCAAATTTTGATAAACGTTAAGAAGACAACATCATAAGATAGTATATAACGTTTTTCACAAAATACAGTAGAAACCGTTTGTAGCTGCATCGGTTATATTTACTGAATATCAAGGTCCGGTAAATACACGTATAGAAAAAGAGTATTGTTTATAACGACTATCTGATATAGCGCCTAGGTGAGGTGGTCCCTTCAAAGTCGTTGTAACCGATTTTCAATGTATTTTGAATATAAGAACAAAAACCGGGAAATAGATAAATTATAGTAGGTAACATATTTAGATTGATTGTAGCTTTATATGGAAATTTATATTGATCTAGGTCATGTATAAGTATATAAGTGGCGCGGAGGGTAATGCGTGTGGTGTTGTGTTTTGCCTGTCAGGTGCTGGGCCCGCGGCTGCCGGCGCTGCTGCCCGTGCTGGTGCGCGGCATGCGCTACTCGGAGATGGACGTGATCCTGCAGCGCGGCGACCGCGACGACGACGCGGACGAGGCCGAGCCCGACCGCGACTCCGACATCCGGCCGCGCTTCCACAAGCCGCGCTCGCACTCGCTGCGCCACAACGCCGGCGCCGGCGACAGCGCCATGGCCGGCGGCGGCGACTCCGACTCCGAGTCCGAGGCGGGCGACGCGGACGACGGCTCGCTCTCCGACTGGAACCTGCGCAAGTGCAGCGCCGCCGCGCTCGACGTGCTCGCCAACGTGTTCGGCGCCGACCTGCTGCCCGTGCTGTTCCCCATCCTCAAGGAGACGCTGTTCCACGACGACTGGATCATCAAGGAGAGCGGCATCCTGGCGCTGGGCGCGGTGGCGGACGGCTGCATGGCGGGCATGGTGCCGCACCTGCCCGACCTGGTGCCGTACCTGGTGTGCTGCATGGCGGAACGCAAGGCGCTCGTGCGCGCCATCACCTGCTGGACGCTCTCGCGGTACTCGCACTGGATCGTGTCACAGAGCCACGACCTCTATCTGCGGCCCGTCATGACAGAGGTATTTCAACAAACTTATTCAGTTATTTGATCCATTAAAAATTGACTACTATGAAGTTATTTCTTAGTGAGTGTATGCTCTCTCTAAAGTCATATTTGCATAACAAATTTTAAGTTTTAAGGCTTTTATAGTTACAGTAATCCCTCGCATGATGATATTATTTATTTTTATGTCACATTAATACTTCTTAAATGTAGAAAAAGAGTGATACAATTATTTTGTTTTTATAATTGTAGTTATTAAAACGTGTACTGGACAACAACAAGCGAGTGCAAGAGGCGGCGTGTTCGGCGTTCGCGACGCTGGAGGAGGAAGCGTGCACGGAGCTGGTGCCGTACCTCGGCTACATCCTGCAGACGCTCGTGTACGCGTTCAGCAAGTACCAGCACAAGAACCTGCTTATACTGTACGACGCGATCGGCACGCTCGCAGACTCCGTCGGACATCATCTCAACAAGCCCGAGTACATCAGCTTGCTCATGCCTCCGCTTATAAACAAATGGAATGTACTGAAAGACGAAGATAAAGACTTATTCCCATTACTTGAGGTGAGCACTCGTTA
The DNA here is from genome assembly GCA_947568825.1 of Sphinx pinastri. NCBI lineage: Eukaryota > Metazoa > Arthropoda > Insecta > Lepidoptera > Sphingidae > Sphinx > Sphinx pinastri. The sequence continues at coordinate 5,715,233 of OX387617.1, forward strand.
TCTCTGATCAGAATGTTACTCTGAGTTATACTTACTTGAGATAGTAAAGATAGCCTTAATTGCTGTGACATTGAGCTATAAAGTGTCTCTAGGCGAGGCCTACTGAATATAGACAGTTATATTTATATTGTTATCAAATTAACTGACTGCCTCGGTGGCGTAGTTGTATTATGGTACGACTGGAATGCTGAGGTCTCGGGCTCGATCCCCGGGTCGGGCAAAGTGATATTGGATTTTTCTAATTAGTATCCGCCCGGAGTCTGGAATTTGTGCCCGATATGGCGAGAGGCTCGCCCCCTATCGTATCATGGGACGGAATACGGACGGCGAAAAGTTGGTGCACTAGTAGCGCCTCTGCCTACCCCTCCGGGGATAAAAGGCGTGAGTATGCGTATTATCAAATTAAGGTGTGTAGCACGTTATTTGATATTATAGAAGAGATTTAGTGTGCGAACATTAATACTGTTAATACCTTCCATGTTGTTCTTAGCTAATATTTAATTACTTAATATTGTTACTATTACGAAAGGAGCATTTGTTACATTGATATGATTAAAGTGCAAATAGTAATGGAATCAGGTATGAGTATAGGGACAACTTGAAACCTAAGAAAACTGGCAATAGTGTTGTTAAAATATTACTGAAACATGTGTTTATTTCCAGTGCCTATCGTCGGTGGCGACGGCGCTGCAGTCCGGGTTCCTGCCGTACTGCGAGCCGGTGTTCAGGCGGTGCGTGTCCCTCATAGAGCAAACACTAAACCAGAACATAGTGAGTGTTTACATTTGATCATTCTTATCGTGCGTTCACATTTTGCATGACACTTGTGTGTGTAAAGACGGTTCTAGACATGTCGCACCTTTAGAACGAAAACGTAAAAATTCAAAGAAATCGAAAATTGAGTTATCGTCATAAAATTATTTAAAACTGGTCCTTTTTTTATAAAAAATATATTATAATAAAAAACCGATATTATAGTTTTGTCCTGTTCCCACTTGAATATGACTGTGTTGAAACTATTGTTGTATTGAGAACTTCGTTTTAAGTACTTTTACAAGGATAACTCAATATTCATTTTTTTTGAATTGTGTCGTTTTCGTTCTAAAGGTGCAATGTGTAGTAATCTACTGCGAATCTCTGCAGGATAATATAGCGTTACATGCAAGGTTTATTAGCTTAGTAGTAGTGCACCAGGGCTATGAAATGTGAGATTATGGTCTCGAGTCTTAGGCTGGCTATCTAAAATGTAGGTATTTAATTAAAAAAAAAACCACCTGAATTGCTTGGGATAGGAATTTGTAACCGATATGGCGATAAGCTTGCCTGTAATTACAACATACGACAGAAAATAAATGTGACTAATAGTTGGTGCGTTAGTTGCGTCTCTGTCTAAACCAACTGCCAGTTAGTGCTAACTTCAGTTTCGGAGTACCTATAGTTCTGACAAACTAAGCTGGCCGGTATGACAATTTATTGACACCTCACGGAATACTATGTGTAGGGAAGAGACCAAAAAGTCGGTTGCCCCAAATAACCGATTCTTGAATGCAATCGACTTTTTATTCAAGGAGTTTAGTATCGTATGTAAAAAGAGTTAGATTATAATTAAATTTTACATATTACAATCAGGAGTTTTTTTACTACAGTAGTTAGTTATTATTAGTCGTTTATTTTGATTTGCCGATAAAATTTCACGATTATTCTTTAATAACTTCTAAATTGGTAATTAGTCATTACAAATAAATAATTACGATTTTGTACTGAGAATAAATAACAAATATAGTATTACGGTTTAAATTATTTACTTTGGAGATCTTCGTTTTTTTTCTTCGGGTATTAAATTTGTAATATTTTAAAAATATCTAACGCATTGTTCAAAACTTCTTGTAAAATGTACTTCAACATAATTCTTAAATTAACAGCAGTGTTTTTATTTACATCCAAAGTTTCGATTTTTGTCAGTAATCGGTTACGTTTGGTTGCCAAGCGATTTAAAACTTTCCCAACACTACGCGCATAAACTGCAGTATACAACATTGTAAAAGCGTCGCTTTGATATAAGAGTCAACATGGTATTCTTTATTTCAATATATTCTTACAATATTAATTCAAATAAGTTACATAAGTATGATACTCTTTGTTATGATGTAAGAAAAACATCATAAGTATTTGTAATTATGTAGTTGACTTTGAAATTATTTGTATGACGTTCTCACAAAGTTATCGCGTCGCGAAACAATTTAATTGTCATATCGGCCAGATTAGTTTGTAACAACTATTGTATATGTCGCTTTTTGTAAATTTGTTATCAAGAATGAAATTTAGGAGCTATGTCATTAATAATTGCGTAATTAATGGAATGCCTACATGTTTCAATATTAGTTTAGATAACTAAGTCTTACGACCTTATAGGAACAAAACCCAAATTTCTAGTATCTTTGCAAAAATCATGTTATTCGACAGGCAAACAGTCAAAGTCCAGAGCAGTTTGAGGCGCCGGACAAAGATTTCATGATAGTGGCTTTGGACTTATTGAGCGGCTTAGCGGAAGGATTGGACGGACACATTGACCACCTCATTTCCAACTCCAATTTGATGCAGCTCTTGTACCAGTGCATGCAGGATCCAATGCCTGAGGTATTCATGCACAGTGTAAATTTTGCCTATTACAAAAATATTTTTAGAGGTTATTTATGTTTTTTTTTTTTTTTTTTTTTTTTTTTTTATTGCATTTAATGACGAGACGAGCATGCCGTTCGCCTGATGGTAAGCGATACGACCACCCATAAACAGTAGCAACACCATCCAGCACCTTGACTAACAAAGTACTGTGTGGCATTCCACTGCGCTCGTCACCCTGAGACATAAGATGTTAAGTCTCATTATGTCCAGTAGTTATACTGGCTACAATGTTATATGACTGATTTTATTTAAAACAAATTTGTTTATCTTTATGAGTGATGCACCTTAGTGGACCTAAAGTCTAGTTCTGAATTTCATGTATGATACAATTATTTTGTGTTTACTGTATATTTATGTCGCAGGTGCGCCAGTCGTCGTTCGCATTACTAGGAGATTTAACAAAAGCGTGTTTCCAACACGTACTGCCGTACATACAAGAGTTTTTACCGATCCTCGGAATGAACTTAAATCCTGAATTAATATCAGTTTGTAATAACGCGACGTGGGCAATAGGTGAAATTAGTATTAAATTAGGTAAGAGATAGTATATTTTGAAATTAATTACTTTGATGCTAGCACATCCATGTCGCTCAAATAATTGTCATTGACTTGATTTAACTCTCAACTCCACTGATAACCTTCAGTAGATACAGCATATAAGACATGTTGACCATTGATCCATGAAAATGTTATATCAGAGCTCTTAATAGTCCTATTTGAAATATCAACCCAAAAAAATATTATACCAAATTAGTATCGCTTATAGAAACATTAAGATTTTTTCAGAGAAAATTTTTGCATGCTTTTTATGATGTTTTATCTCATTGTGGTGGATGTTGGTGGTCTGCAGATGGTATAAAGTGAGTATAGAGTTTATAGAGAGCATACATTAGGTATAGTGTTCATCAACACCTACTGTGGCCACAAATCTATCAGTACTTTATTACTTACTTTAGTAACTATGTAACAAAGTTTCATATGTCTCTATTGGATGTTATCTGTGTTTAGCTCGTGTCCCCAAAAAATTACTCTGAGATTATACACTTGTTTCTCCATGTATGGTACGCCGTAAGATGCAATTACCTTTTGAGAAGATACTGAATGGTATTCTATTTATACACTCAATATTATAAATATATTTTAAAATTGAGCATTAAGCCCATGGGTGTTCTAGTGTTAAAAAAAATAAGTTGCCACAGCGACAGGCGCGCCGTTGACACATTTGTTGAATTTCAGGACCGGAAACATCAAAATATATACCTCTAGTGCTAAATCATTTAGTCGATATCATTAACAGGCCTAACACACCGAAGACCCTTTTGGAGAACACAGGTAAGGTCCAATTACACTCTCACCACACACATCTCTTAATACTTCACACTAATTAAAACAAAAACTTCTAAAGTATATCGAAATTACACATACATATATGTATATCATACAATTTTATTCTTTGCTAGAATATGATCCAATAACAAAACTTGGTGGCAGTCGTGTATGCTGTGACTATATGGTTTTATTTGTATTATGTATATCTCCCTTTCACTGCTTTATATTAATTTACAAAGTTTGTTCGTGCCAATCGTCCTTAAGTTTTTATTTTATTTTTGTTTTGTAGGGCATTTCTAACGAGATGAGTGTGTTAAATCAAACTTCTGGGTTGTGATATATTTACACCTCATCTAGATTAGATGAAATCAGTCTAATTTATTTAAAGCTTTCACTTATATCACCCAAAGACTGGTATTAGCTATTGAATCGCTTTTTATACAAAAGTTATGATAAAATATAAACTGTAGTTATGATATTTTATTTTGACAGTATATTGTAAATATGAAAGACACACGTAGTGCCAACACTAGTGTGTGCCTGTACCGAGGGTCCGGGCCGGATGGCTCGGTGTCGGCTCGTTGTCGGCTCGTTGTCGGCTCGTTGTCGACTCGTTGTCGACTCGTTGTCGACTCGGTGTCGACTCGGTGTCCGCTCAGAGGCAGCGTAGTGTGGTGCAGCCGATCGAGCTGTCGACCCTCTGTCCGCCCTCAGCCCTTTTTAGATATGTACTAGTACTCGCATATGCAATATACATATTATGATTTAATAGAATTACATAGCATAAATATGTGAGATTTTTCCATTTGTAACACTAATTTGCTGTTGAATTATGTACTTTAAGTATGTTTTGAATGGTTTGTTGATTTGTTTTCTTGGTTTTGTTCTCGGTATGTCGTGGCGTGTAGCGATTACTATCGGTCGGCTAGGTTATGTGTGCCCCCACGACGTCGCACCCGTATTACATCAATTTGTACGCCAGTGGTCTGTAGTAATTTTTTTTATTATTACTTTATATTATTACGATTACTTTTAATATCAAATAAGTTATTAACCAATATTATTTCGATTGTGGATGGTGTTTGTTCGTGGCTTGTTAATATTATTGTTTTGTATTACCCGTTGTTATATTTGAGTTGACCAAGCATGATACTATATTATGTAATGTAACACACCATAACAGTGAACAGTAGCACTGTGTTACGTGTACAGTGGCCGACTGTGACTACAATGACACACGCTGACGGACTCGCTCATTATTGTGTTGTAGATTTTGATCATGTTCTTTTCAGTGCTGTATTTTATATGTGTTGAACACCATCCGCTTTCTACAAATATAACCTGCTAAATATTATTTAACCAAACTGCAAGACAAGTACGACCTTCTCACTGTTCAGAGACCGTGTGCACTTCATAATAACATGTGATTATATTATAATCGTCGTAACTCTCCAGTCTGTTCCAACTACCGTCAATTTTGTTTATTTATATCGCTTTGCTTACAGTTTGGAATATTCATAAGTATCAGTATCCATATGAATATATTTTATCGTGTGCAATTCACTATCAATATTGCTCCTCGCTTCAAAATTATCCTGTGTATATTGTCGCACAAAACAATTCATTTTATTTGAACGATAATTTCAAACTGCATTAATTTTTGTTTTTCACATTTATTTTAATGTTTAAGTTAAAGTTCACACCTATCATTCCTGTGACCCATATTGTTCCTTGATGTGCTATTCTAACAATTTATTCAATCTTGTGCGGCATTGTACATGTATATTTACATAATGTATTATGATCAATTGGTAAATTCGCTTCGATAAATAATAATCCACACTCTCTATATTTAAATAGCGAATTGGGATGGTATTTAGATAAAATACAGAGATTATACAGTATTAAAAATTAACTGAATTTTACGCAATCGAAACCTCGGCAGGGTGGGTTCTACAGATGGGGCAGTAATGGTAGCTACCTTAAGGTACGATACCGCAGGACGCGGCAGACGATAGCACTTGCCGTCGTATAGATTCCGAAGCCGATAGCAGGCATTGCAATGACGTCGCAGCACTACTAACTAGTGGTTGTGTGATTTGTCTTCAATTTAGATTTATAGTTATGAATAATCAAATATTGCTAGTTTTATTGCAAGAAGAAGAAGACGATGATTTGTTGTTGTACTAGCTTTTGCCCGCGGCTTCGCCCGCACGAAAGAGTTTTTCCTGGATAAAAGTCCCGCTACACATTTTCCCGCAATAAAAAGTATTCTAAAACCTTCCCAGCGTCTGTAACTATCTCCATACCAACTTTCATTGAAATCCGCTCCGTAGTTTTTCGAGTTTATCACGTGCAACTCTTTTTACCCTCTTAGAGGTTGAATTTCGCAAAATCCCGTCTTAGTGAGCACCTACGTCCTAAAAGGAACCCCCATGCAAAATTTAAGACTCCTAGCACTTGTAGTTTCTGAGATTTCTTGAAGAGTGAGTGAGTGAGTGATCTTTCGCTTTTATATATAGATAGACTTGAAGAAGGCTCTTATAAAACTTGGTAAAAACACGCTAGTGAAAATTAATAACATAAAATAGCTTTCTTCGTCTGTCAACACGTCCATAATGTAAAACTGCAACGGCAATACTATGTTTGTTCGGGAGTGCCGTCTGCCGCTACTCGTCAAAACAAGCGACTTCCTGCCGAGCGTCATTTGCAGTCGTGTGTCGGAATCGGTCTCATACAATTTAATACTGCATAGTAGTGCCGTCTGCCGTCGCGGCACTATTGTCGTCTGCCGCTGCCGTCTGCCGCGTCTTGTGAAATCGCAGCTTTACCGACGTAGCTGCAAAAAATATTTTTGGGAGGGCTTGAATTTTTTAAGATATTTTGACCCGCAATTACAGACTTTGAAAATATGAACGACTTCTTAATATATAAAGAAAAAAGAGATTTCAATCGATTGTGCTTCTTATAGGGATCAAAAGACTATAGAACTACATAGTACTATTCAGTATTCTATGATAGAACCATACATGTTTGCGTTATAGATGCAGGCTCATATTAAATTCGTGACTTCTGGCGGTATAATGGGTCCCTTGAAGTTTTTTTATCCGCATGGGCATCTCCATCATAAAACTTACTTGTAAAAATACTTTGTAGACTTTTTTTTTGCTAAATCTGAATGCAGGTCAGAATAGCTTAGAAAATTATAAAGGGCCTCCTAGTATTTCTTTGTAACTGTGGCGCTTAGGATACCCGCCCTTACTGCCCTTACTCCAAAAAACTCCAAGTAAAATATTTTAAAAGTATTTTTTCTTACACTTACATATAATTAATTTACGTTTCTTTCTATCCAACCCAAACTTCGGGAATAAAGAAATAGTCGTTGAATTGATCTATAGGTTTCGATTGTCATTTAAATTCCAATTGGCTAATGAAAAAAAAAGAACCACGATTGAACTTGGAGCTTCCGGAATATCACCCGACACATAGTGGTCGTTTAGTAGGACACTCGCACGGCTGTAATAAGCGATTTGATTCAGGTGCACATATTTGCGTAACATCCGAGACAACGACGAGAAGGACTCTGCGTTCCGCGGAATCTGCCAGATGATCCAGGTGAACCCGGGCGGCGTGGTGCCGGACTTCATGTTCTTCTGCGACGCGGTCGCTTCTTGGTCGCACCCCAAGGACGACCTCAAGGAGATGTTCACCAAGATCCTACACGGGTTCAAGAACCAAGTGGGCGAGGAGAACTGGCGCCGCTTCACCGACCAGTTCCCCGTGCAGCTCAGCGCGAGACTATCGGCCATGTGCGGCATATAGAAACCATCACTTCGTCATGGTGGGTATAGCGTGTGCTGTCTGTCACTTGTCAGTGGTGTAGTGAGTGAGTTGTAAGTTGTGCGGTTGTGTTGCAGGGGATCAATGTCAGCACGGGTCGGGAAGACATTGCGGGTGTCGGCAGCGGGGGGGGCGGCGGCGCCCGAGCGCGTAGGGTCTCGTCACGAAGCTCGCCGGCCGCCTCGCTCCAGCCGCCTCGAGCCACAACATGTGCCAACACCTGTGACCGAGCTACACTAGCGAGGATATTTTACCGATTGTCCCTAACGTCGAACGTGTAGCCCGGATTGTGAACTGTTACACTCACTTTCTGTTCGCTTTGATGAATGCGTGATAGCGGCGATTCCACTTAAGTTCGCGTCGAGATGTAAGCTATAGGTGGAGTGTAGTGCACAGTGCTCGTACTGTATGCCCTGTCACGTACACTCACGTACACACTCGTACCCACACGGATGGTAAGCTTGCTGTATTCGCACCGCGTAATGCCAACGCAGCACATTGCATGCTTGCGAGCCCGATAGTTTTGGATTCGATCGTATCGAGTGTAACTCATTGGCCTGTAGTTATAGTATTGTCTCACCAATTATTTAATGCGGTGATTCAGCTACATGTATCAAAAACACGTGGCAACTTATTAAATAAATTTAATTGCATGAAACTTAGTGATAGTTGATAGTTTGTAAACGCGGAAAATGAGACTCGCGTAGTTTGTTTTCGATTGACCACTTTTGATTTGTAGATACGTTTTCAACAAATATAAATTTATACAACTTAACACATAAATGGAAATATTTCAGTATTCGATTGGTAAAAACTCGCTCAGTAGTAATTAATACATAACGTGAAATTCTACAGTAGGCACAACGATCGCATTCGATTGCGACGTTAGGCTATACTGACGCGTGATTCAGGCTTTAACAACTCAGTCTTGCACATACAATTAGAGCAATAATAAGTTGTTGTTAATCGCAAGTAATTGTTTATGTTTATGTATGTAGAAACAAGATAAAATAACTGAAGAGTGTTTGAAGCGACGTTCCGTTCTGTTTGTGAGTGTTGTTTGCCGAAGGGCGGAGCAGAGGCTAACAGCAAACACGCGCTGAGCCCGCTGCCATTCGCACTCGCCGTATAATATGATAATGATTAGCATTTAGGTTAACCGATCCTGTTCACTGCTCAATCTTACGAAGGCGCGTGTTCATTTTCAAGTTTCACTAACACTTGCGAAAAAGAAAGCTCTTGTATAATAATATGAATGTAGTTCACAAGTCTTTAACACTTAACACAAAGCAGTTTTTTGACGTTAGACATGTTTGTCAAAAAGCATTTATTTATATCTCCACTAGAGCTTTTCGGACATCTATTTTGGTAGGTGTTTAAAATTTATGTGTTAATTATTATTTTATATAAATTACAAGACTTAGTGAAATCGAGAATTTATGTCAACTGTGATTTGTGACTGGTTTTTTTTGACTAATATATTTACGATTACATGTCTGTGTCTGTAGATATGATATATACGGCTTTGATAGATTTTATGACGGCTAGATTTCTGCTATATAATATACCAAATAGTATTTTTATGTTGTATATTGTTTAATGGATTTGTACGTTGAGTTGGCCTCGCTGCATCGACTAGTTGTGTATCGAGTATCGATACGCCCGCCGCCGCTTTGAACGATCGCCGCGTGGTACTGTGTGCTGAATATCGTTCGCTTGTAATCGAAATAATCATAATTATTATTATCGTAGCAACCGCTAATGCGTGACGCGTCACATCGTACAATTATACATCGATGTCGATATATCGACAGTCGAGTCGACGTGGACAACTTGTTTGATTGGTATAAAGTACTATTTACATGTATATTTAATGAAAGTAATATTATGTATATGTAAATACATTTGCGATGTATATTATTATATTCAAGTAAATTGTTATTTTTTTGTTTTTAAACGCTAAAAGTCTGACTTTAAACACTTGTTATAACGTCATTTGGTTTTTCAGATAAATGGGATCTGAAATGGTGTAGTTCATATTATTTATGAACATTATTAGTCTACAAATTTCTATCGTAGCGTTAGGGTTCAGTAATATATTACGATTTTCGGGGATATAAGAAAATGTTACATTCCGCTAAATCCAAATTTTATTTTTGGCAATATCATGAGTTTTTTTTTCAATATTCTAGTTCTATGTTCACTGTTGTATGCTTTATGGATACATGGAGATGCTTTCTGGATGTTGATTTAGCACGAACTTGTTGAGTGATACGTTATTTGTATGAGCAGATACCTTAGTAGTGTAGTTCCTTGATACCTGTGCAATTCCTCTCCCAGCTCCTGTCTAGTCCTGATCCTTGTAATGTGCCAACGAAGCCCTGATGGCGTGCAGGTGAATGCGTACCATTGCCGTACACTGCTCGAAGACATGTGATGTCTGCGGGCTATAGCGATTCGAGTTTCATTCAGGTCTCGGTACCCGTAGGAACAAACCTAAATTGTAGTAACTCAGCGCTGGCTTTTGGACAAATTTAACAAAATATTGTTTATATTTTAAGTAGAAACCATTTTTACAAATGTTACGGGTGACCTCGTAATATATTTTTAAGGTAGGTAGATTTTATCATCTTGGTTTTTTTTATTGATAATAGTTTGATTTTCCTAAAAAGCAGCAGTGATAATAGTTCTTTAAGTGATGCGTGCATGTTGTGTGAGTGAGATGGCATCGTGAGGCACTCCCCTCCTTGAGGCACTAGGTATATTGTGATTTGTGAAATATAGTTGTATGGTACGAACGAACATTTGTGATGCATTGTCGATATAATTATAGGTTGTTTGCGTCGCATATTATAGCTGTCATATTTTGTGTTGTGCATAAATTTATAATGTTCGAAATTGCATAGTATTTTTATTAAATATATATTACGTTGTCGATGTACCTACGCGAATAAACTTTAAATACTCAACTTGTTAAAAATGTCTTTCTGCAATAACTTCTTGTACTTATAATGTATTAGTATAATAGTGTAACTGCAAAATATTATATACGTGTTCATAGACGTAATATTCTTTGAAATTGTTGATTATACCATTATTGTAATATAGTAAACATTTTATATTCATAGATCGAACAATTATGCTGCATCCATCGACATTTGTGCAGGCATATCGACAATGAAACGCCCATCTCATCATCAGTCAAAAAATATTCTTGTATTGTTTTGTCATTTTTTATTACGTATATTGTATTTTAAAACATGGATTTATCAAATTATACAAATCTATATGTATTTATATTATAATAACGTATTATTTACGTGTCACTTCGCTACCATTCTGAAAATTAAAGAGTTTGTGTGGCGCTCTCTCACACGTCTGCCGTAAGAGGGCTTTGTCAATAATGATCACATCAATATTGTAAAAGTAAATCTCGTGTGAAAGGTGTTCCAATCACTTCACATCCATGAACCTATGTCTTGTATAATTATGTTTTAAATTATTGTAACAATGTAACATTTCATTAACATGTATTACTAAATTTATAAAAATGAGCACAGATATTATGTGAGTACATAATCCATACCCTACCTGACTACCTCTGTCTGCCTAAACCCTTGTTGAAAGGACGGCTGGACAGGCGATAGCATCTGCATGCAGTACCTCCCGGGAGTTTTACTAACTTATTAACATTCCATGTACTATTTGTACTCATTTTTAAACATGTCGTGCAGACACGTGAACAGCCGTTTGTCATGTTGTAAGTTCTGGTTGTAATAAATTGACCTCACAGTAGACATTCTTTTATCATACATTTCGTTAATAAAGCACTCATTGTTCGAAAACGTTTTATTATTTACTAGACTAGTTCTTTTGCGACACCAACGCCCCATACACATCGTTAATCCTTCGAGCTGTTTCTGCAGCACTGGTGCCACGGTAGAACTTATACTCGTAAATATAGCGATATTTTTTTTTATTATTTATTTATTTCATGTTTTTCATTGTGTGATCTGAAAGGCGCCAAAGAAAAAACTAATCAGGAAAAAACAAATAAATAACTGTTTTCGAAACTCAAATGTACCAGTTAAAAGCATTTATAAATTATAATTTGGAATTCTTAACCAAAGGGGAGATATTAAAGATCAAAGTGGTACGACAAAACGCCAATTTTATATGTAAGGACCTAGTATGTACCGCGACGTCGTTGAGCCTAGATACCAGAAGTTAGAACATAGCCACTTCCTTAAATACTCATACTTGGAAAGTAGTAGTGATACGACCAGTAAGTAATCGCGAATGGAATACATCTAAATTATATATTTGCCGAACAATTGTGTCATCTCATTGTACTCCAATGATCGATTCTATAGAGAAGGATAGTTTCTGTCGCTGCGGCTGGGCCGGGATGGGCGCGTACGTGGTGAGTAGTGCTGCGAGGAGATTCCTGCAGAAGACAGCTGCGGGGGGTGCGGGGTGTGCGGCGGGCGCGGGCGCGGGCAGGGGAGCGGCCACTCCACGCTCCAGCTCGGCGTCGGCGAATGTGCGGCGGCGACGCACTCGCTCGCTCCACGCTGGGTCGTTCGAGAATAGCTTTTCATTTCCTGTGAAGAGGTTTTTTTTATTCAGGTAAGTTATGAAGAATTTTAGCCTAAGTTCGACGAGTCCATTTGTGTTATTTAAGTGTCTCATATCGTAAGCCCTATGATTTACTAAGTACTACTTCGGTGGCATGGGTGTATTGGGGTAGGTTCGAAACCATACTGAGGTCTTATGGTCGACCCCGGATCGAATAAAATGGTATTAGATTTTTCTATTTCTGCTCAGTATCAGCTTGATTCTGGAATGTGTGTCCGACATGGTGACAGGCTCGCATTCTATCGCATCATTAGAGGCCGATTCCAATAAACTATCCCAACCCCTAACTACGCGTTAATGATAAGAATAAACCAATCAAATCAACGTCACCTGTGATTGGTGCATTTCCGCTTTGAACCGTGCGGTACCAGTTTAGATTGTTTACAGAGTTTGGCCATAGACGGCATACCTACGGCGAAAGCTTGGTGCACGAGTTACGACTTACGCTTTTGTCTACCTCTTCGAGACTAAAAAGTGTGAATGTGGGTCTCACCATGAATAGTTTTATTTATTTATTTTCTTCTCTTACATCTACTATCACAAGATAACCTAATACAGTAGTGTGGCATAATATACTTAAATGGGTAGTTTGTTGACGAAGAATATCACATTTTAAGTATATGAAATTATCATGCCCGCTATTTTTGTGAATTCACTCAGGGAACAGATAAATATATCCGTTTCGACTACAATGAGGTTTTTTTTTTTATGTAGGCGATCCTGAAGTTAACACCGGGGGAAACCTGCGAATGGGATACTGGAGTCCCCCGGCTTGACGACTGCAGGGGCCTGGGAAGGAAGTGGAAAAGGATGATGGAAGGAAAGGTGAGGGAATGGAGAAAGGTTCTCAGGATGGGTGGAAAGGAAAAGGGTGCCAGGAAATGTTCGCGGGCCCTTTTAGGCCTCAATGTGTTATCCAACCAAGAGGTATAGGGTCATTCGGCCTAAAAGTACGCACTTTTTTTCTATCGTCTACACAGACAAAAATATAGTGTCTAGGAAAACGTTTTAGCACTCTATGTAAAGTAAATTTATTCTACTTTTATTATTTAATGAGTTTTTGTACATTACTTCATTGTTTTTTTTGGAATACATGTTTAAGTGCATCGGGGGAAATTCGTACTATTGACCCGTTATGTGGATAAAACTACGCAGAGTGTTTATGGAGAATATTTTTTTTCTGTATAAGGTCTAAAAATCTTTACAAATAATATTCGCCTTAATTGCAGCTTAAAGAAGAAAAAACCGTGCGATCATTGTAATGAAGTTATAACAGGGTGCGTACTTTTAACCTCGTACTCTTGCCCAAACAGGGAATATTTTAAACATTCACATGTTAGTTGAGACGCATTTATTTTCTAGGACAGAATTAGTAACTGAAATAAATACTATAATAATCATGTAAACTTAACATAATTAACGGACTTTTGTAAACTGATGCACCGTCTAGCCAGACACTTTTTTCCCAGCACAAAATGTTGGTAACTAATCAACAAAATCACGTTGATCACCGTTTTTCGCTAAACAAGTGAGGCTTGGCAAAATAGCTTGTGGCTCTGACATCGTCCCTGACGCGCCCCTGATCTAGCCGAAAAAGTGTCTGAGCCCACTCAATAGGTTCCGAGATATTGACCATGCGAACTTTTACCCACTGCGCGCTGTTGCCCCGAATGACCCTACACACTGAACTGTGTGCCTCGGCCCGCGACCAATGTCCCCCCGCGCATGGGCGTGCATTGGGTGTGAAGACCCAGCGCACAAGAATTGCCTCGGGGGGCACTACAATGAGGTTGAGAGTAGGTACGAAGGGCGCGTATTATCGGCGCCTCTTTAAGAATGTTAGTACGTGCGCGCGGCACCGCTAGCAGTTGCGGCCGCCTTCGTCTCCACACACTTCTCCGGAACACATAGCCCCCCTATGCATTAATAAATTGCTATCTTACCTCTAAAGACTTGGAAAAGATATAACATGAGCGCAAGATCTCCCCTTGATTCGTTGTAGGTACCCAACAATACCTAAAATAAATACATTTGGATACATCATTGGGTAAAAAAGATACACTCCGTACTGTTTCATGTACAACAACCTCAAATATTTATTTTGTACCAGCATGAGACTATATTTAGTCTCATACAGAGCCCAAATGACTGCGTTACACTCGAGCACACTTCTAACCAGCGCATTGGCTGGATATACTTCCGCATTCGCAGGTGCAACTTAAAGCTATCGTTAAATTGTGTTAGTATACTATTTTGCTTAAGTAGGTACAGGTATAGGTACTTACTTAAATTTTATAATAATGTAACCAATGTACGAACATATCTAAAGTAACCGTTCTTTGACACAGATCAACTTCATAAAATGCATGTATTAACATGTGTACCTATAATAGATTAAACAAAGACTTTCTAGTCTAACTTTTTGTAAATGACTACAAGCCCCAGTTAAATAATCAATTACCTACTAGACGTTTTGAGTACCAACACCCGCACTTGACCCATTCAAAAAGACACAATAAAACAAAAATATTAACTGTATGAATATCTATTTGGCACCCGCTGCGCTATCACTCACTACTCAGCAGGACGGAAAGACATGTTTACAGTCAACAGTATTACTGAAACATGACACGCGCACAAAGAGCCGCCTCCGCCTTCTCTTGTAAAACAATCTTCACACTTTTTTACTGCCCATAAAAATAGTTTAAAAGAAATTTTTGTTTTTAATAGACAGTGAAATGTTGCCGAGTGTTAGATGACAGCTTTTGTTCTGTAATGAAGCGGGGACATTTTCAGCAGTCGTTCAAATTTTTTATTACGCCTGTAGTGATCTATTTCTGATTGTTGAAAAATTTACGAAGTGAGTGAGCGACACCTTACAGAAAATATAACAGATTTCGCAACATTTTATAGGCTATTTGATATTATATTCAACAATAGGTAGGTACGCTAGTACTGTAAAAAATTGCGAACGAAATTTATATAAGTATTAGAACTAGGTAAACAGTAATAATTTTTATGAAGCAAATTCGTTCAGCAAGTCTCATAGTGGTCAGGACTCTCGCGTCTTTTCACCTTTCCTTTCACAGTGAATAACATCAATAACGCAGTAGGTACCTGTCTGTCCTATCCGTTTCGTGTGTGGGCTGTGGCCCGTCTATCTTAGAATTCAGTTGTGTAGGTAGACTTATTTCACTTATCCATCGTTTTAATTTGGTTTTATGATATTTCAAAATTTGGTAAGAAATACATTTTTGGCATACGCCCATACCACGTAAAGTGACTGTATGACATATCCAAAAAAAATATTTATACGAAACTCACTTTCAGAATATATAATTTTAACGCACTCCTGGTGTTCCAAAGTAAATGTTTATCCAACTAATTCGCATTTAGCGTTTCACGGATGGGAAACGAACCACTCGACAGTGTCGGCTCGGTTACAACAATAACAACAACGGGTGTGGTGGCGTGGACGAGCCGGGCGCACCCTGCCCCTACTCATCGTCTCAACGAACATTACACGGATAATAATATGTAGGACTTATTCAAATAACATGCTAATGGAAGAATGACCATTGTTATTGCAAACTAAATTTAGACTATAGGTAATATTACTAATATTATGAATGCGAAAGTGTGTGAAAATTTCAGACTCCAGGTTGAGTTGAACCCAAGACCTCAGCATTGCAGTCGAACCGTAAAACAACTGCGCCACTGAGGCAGACCGCTTCGCCGTAGTCGGGTAAAAAAGAAGCAAGTTCCTCCCTAGAACACATACCGATTACTGAACATTTTGGTTGAATTACAAAAAAACCGACAAGTTTGAAGATGTCCCGTAAACTCGAAGGAGTGAAATATCAGTGGCATTATAACAGAGTATACCTTTCTAGTCAGGCAAAAAAGCGATTGCATAGCTCGTTATAAGCCTTTCGAATGACCCCTCAATACAATAAACACACACCATGCAATATCTGACAGAAGATTCAGGGATGCACTGCTGGCCTGAATGGAAAGAAATAGGGACGCATAGTACAACTGCCATGCTGATGTCTCGGGTTCTATCAACCGGCGCGGGGGGTAGAGTGATATTGGGTTTTTCTGCTCAGTAAAGCCTTTACGGCCGGTCTCAATAACTTACTAACAGATAACAAACAGTTAAAATGCTTACTTTTGGTGGTTACAGTGTTTCTATAAACCAAGATAGATAAGAATACCTTAACCTTGGCTTATCCTATCTATCGGAAGATCGAATAAAACTACTGTCATTGGTGCGTTTCGTTTTTGACAAAGATGAACATAGCCCTATTAATAGTTGTTATACTTAATAATCTATGTTGTACCTATGTTATTTAAATTGCTTTATATAAAATTGAATGTAAAATATTTAAAATAATTATTGTTGAAAACATAAAAAGTAATCAATTTTTTTTAATACATAACATTACACGTAAGTACTCAGTGCAGAAATAAAATGCTTCGGCGGGTGCAAGTTTTTGATATTGAAACAGCAGTAACAGTTAGCGTAACTTTTACTGTCGAGTTAGATAGCAAACTCCAGTAAAATGTTAGTAAGCTATTGAGACCGGCCGTTAGTCTGGATTTTGGGCGATAGGCCCCATGAAGAGATGGAACACACATAGCGAAAAGTGGGTTCACTAGTTGTACCTTTGGATCCCCTTCTGGGACAAAAAGCATAAGTATATGTTTATGTAGGTACCTACGTAGGGAGTAAAATTGATTGTCTACAGTATTAATGAGTCTGTTTGACCAGGGAACTGCTACTGTCCCACAGAAAACAGACTCGACATGAAGTTACCTACAGCTTACTGTTCCGTTTCGTAGGTACAGGAAACGAGATATCTGGAAGCCCAAACAACCCCCTAGTCTTCGTCATCTTTATGTGATAAAAGAAAATTCTTAAACATCGACAAAACTAATTAATAAAGGAAACCGTTCGACATACCATAAATAGGCGTTGGCACGGGGTAGTTTCTGGACATCTGCATGCAGCGCAGGCGAGCGCGGTAAGCACGCTTCCGTGCCGCCAGAGTAGCAGCCTCGCCGTCGCGCACCTCCGACGACCCAGCTCCTTGCTGCCTACGAAGTGCCACCTGTGCCAAAAAAAAATAGGTAGCTAGTAAAATACTTTTAAAATTTAAGTACTTAAGTAAAATCATATGAAGAACCAGAACCGATAGCTTGCTAGTGATAAGACGGATATTCGTCATTCATTTGCATAAGAAATAAAAAAACTTCCAATGTAAAGTGGACTGCCTTTTAGGAAAGTAGGTACTCTAAGCAGGTATTTGTCTAAATTTTACATACTTAAATATTGGGAATAATTAATTAAAAAGCGAAATAATTCTTATTAGATAATTTATAATTATCGAGTTATATTACCTGAGCAGCCATGACTCGTTGTCTCTCGAGGACCAGCAGACATCCAGGACAGCGACAATCTCGCCATCGACACAGGCGTTTGTGCCCTTTCAAACAAGATATTACTCCATGGTTGCGGCAGCGCGCGCACTTTGGTGTCCTGAGAGCTTTGCGACTACCCTTGCCCTCAGTTTCTCCGCGACCTTCACTTTGCATTTCGTTTATCCTATTCGAACTTTTAAATAATCACAAATTCATTGTAACACGCGTGTGCGGGCACGACCGATCATAACAAACATAAATACATCATAGAGTCATGTTGACGCTGAAATATCGTTTCAGAGATTGAGTGGTGTAAAGCAGGCAACAAGTTTAAAATGTTCAGCGGTCGAGTTCGCTCCGCCCAGGCGCAGTTTCGATTGGCGGAACACGATGTGGGCGGGCGGCCGCAACCAACGCCGGCGGCAACGACACAACCATTTGTATTGAAAAAGTTTTATTTTTCATGGTAAAGTGATACATTACACGGATCATATTTAAGTGTTTTCTATGATGCTTTTGATGTGCTCAATCAAAGAAAATCATTTTATGACCGATTTATAAATAAATAGGTACTTTTTTGTGGGTAGATATTCTTTTCTCATCCTCGAAGTTAACTTTTAATTTAATATTAAGCAACTTAATATATACCAATAATATTAAATAATAGCATAAAAATATGAAAAATGAATGTTTAAATTAGGTAGTAAGTACTTGTGAATATTTGTAAGTCTGACACGCATGACGCAAAAAGCATCGAATGGCTAGATGAAATAATTAAGCACCCAGATAAATAATAGGTAGGTATGTTTTATCTAAGTAAATATGTACTTATAGGTACTCATAGAAAAAAAAATACAATTGCCTACCTTACTTACGTTCGTAGGTATTTAGAATTGTTCCAAAATAACATTTATTGTTCATAGTTTGGCCTGTGTCATTATTCCATACACTCAAACCTTTTATTCCCGAAGCTTGGTCTCTACACAACTAGGCACCCAATTTTCGCCTTGTATATTCCGTCCTATAATGTGCTAGGGCTCGAGCCTATCGTCATATCGAACACAAATTCCAGTCTCCCGGTTGAAACTAACAAAAAAAATTAAACAATCATTTACCTGACACAGGGATCGAGCCCTAGACCTCAACACCAGTTGTACCATGATTGTTTCATTAACTAGAAAATGTATTGGTACCTTAGTACTTATGTATTTTTAAATATCCTTTACCATTAATACTATAGTACAATTGTTGTATATTAATCGATAAAAGTATATTATCAGGTAATATGTAATTGATACTCGCCCACTCTCCAGTGGCGATTGCCAATTAACTATCCGGTTTCGGTCGCCGCTGTCCGTCGCAGTGGCCACATTTATCGTTGAGAATTTAATTTACAGGTAATAAATTACCTAGTTATTCTCAGTATTCATGGAGGTAATTACGAAACATAAAAATCTTGTAATTCGGGAATACAGGTGAACCTAATCAATTTTTTTTCTGAAATGTCAGCGCCTGAGTATTTCTAAGTACCTATAGTGTACATATTATGTCATCAAGATTATTTATGATAGCAGTAGGAGGCTGTACCTATTACAAATTCGTCGGCATACGCTGCGAAAAGTTGCTGTTGGCATTATAGAAAGAAAGAAAGAAAAAAAAACATTTATTAGCCACTAGTTGGGTGGTGAGTGGTGAATAAAATAGTAGTACATTTCAACGTAAGTACTCAAATACTTACCTACTCATTAAATGTGGATTGGATTATGTACCTATCATAGATAGGCATATTATTAGATACCATTTATTTATACGTACCTACTTATTATTTATATGTACGTACAAATCTATCCTTAAATAAATAATAAACACACACATCACGCCTTTATCCCCACAGGGGTAGGCAGAGGTGCAACCAGGGCACGCACTTTTCGCCTGTTGGTTCCATCCCATTATGTGATAGGTTTAGAGTCCTTGCTGATACTGAGAGGAAAACCCAATATCAATTTGCCCGACCCGGGATTCGAACCCGAGACCTCGGCTCGATAGTTGTACCGCGCACGCAAT
Organism: Sphinx pinastri; assembly: GCA_947568825.1. Taxonomy (NCBI): domain Eukaryota; kingdom Metazoa; phylum Arthropoda; class Insecta; order Lepidoptera; family Sphingidae; genus Sphinx; species Sphinx pinastri. The sequence goes on from OX387617.1 coordinate 5,735,210, forward strand.
AGGTACAACTACGCCACCGAAGCAGTCAAATATGAATAATACTTATTCTAAATAGTCATCGACGGCGTTGAAAAAAAATCCCCTAGTGCCTGTCGGATCGGCCACAAGTGAACAGCGCATCTCTGTCTCCCCCTAATTGTGTTATTAGACGGCATAAAGCGTGCATTAATCGCACACGACGCGACGCGGCGTGGAACAAACGCACACTGTCGTCTCACGTTACTCCGTTACGCGCGCTTTTGATTCATTTTATAGATGAGTGAATTTGATTGTGCAATATTCATTGCTAACAACCCGACGTAAGGTCTGATTATACCTAAGTACCAACTTAAAGCGAAACTACATTTAAACGTAACTATTTTAATTTAATTTAACGTAACTATTTTAACGTAATTTTTTTATTATTTGGGCGTAGGCATGGGCGTATATAAGGGGGGCTTTAGGGGGTCCGGACCCCCCCCCCCCCCCAGCATACAGTAAACCACGCTACGCCACTGACCGCTGACATTTTGGCGATCCGGACCCCCCTTAGCTTCTAAAATGACCGGGCTACCAAAACATGTCCACACTCTAATATTTGGGGTGTGTGTATACGGTGTCATGCAAGGCAAGAACCCACGCCACTAAAATTTTTACATCGTAGGACCCCCCCATGTGGAATCTGTAGCTACGCCCGTGGGCCTAGGTATTATGATTATTATAATGAATGATTAGGAATTAGGTTGAATTTGATTAAAAAAAACTAAAGTTATATAAAAATTATGTATTTCAGAATACAATATAACATATAATAAATAGTAATTTACAATGTATACATATCTTCTGCGATCAACATTTCATTTTCCACGCACTCTTCCAACCATTCTTCAGATACTATCAAAGCATCTTTATGCATCTCCCGCAAACTATTTATTTCTTCTACATCACTTGTTTTACCTACAACAACATGTGTCACGTTTTTGGCAGAAGCATCACATACAGTCGCTCCAAACATTTTACTGTATATCTCATTTATAGTTTTGCAGTTAGCAAGACGCAAGGAACATGGTCGTAAAAACGAATACGGATTGGTATCGTTGAATAATTCCTTGTCTAACTCTAGCATCTCTTGCGCAGTGAGGTAAACATTGGGTTCCTGTAAATGGAAAAAGTTTAAGTAAAAACATAAGCTCACGCGGAAGGGCTAGGCAGAAGTGCAATAAGTACACCCCTTCTTCGCCGAGCTTATGGAATCAGACCGAGAACTTAATTATAAATTCCACTAATGAAAATGTTTGCCTAAATTATGTTTAGCATTATGTAAGTAGGTACACAATGACACAAAATGTAGTAACTCGAATAGCTACGTGAAACTTTGGTAATATCGGAAGGCCTCCGTAATAGCAGACAAAATATTATTAAGATCAACGATAACGATACGAACGGACGATACTCAAGTAAGATTTTCGGAGAGTACAAACACAACTTACGTTTATACTCATTTTGTTGAAACATTTGTGGAGTGTAGATCGATCTGTGAGTTGTTTGTAGCTGTCTCCATACACATCGTAGTCGTTGGCCATAGTGAGCCTCGTGGGTAATGTGGTAGCGAGCATGTGTAGCGGGTGCGGGTGCGCGAGCGGGCGCGCGGCGGGCGCGAGCGCGCGCAGCCAGCCCGTGCCGGCGACGTCCACGGCGCGTGACGTCACCGCCGCACGCACGCGCGCCGTGCTCCTGCCCGCCACGCAGCACCACGTGTCCGCACCTTCACATTCATATAATACTTATGTACACGCGTTAGAAGTTATACTTCTTTGGCGTAATAAGATAAAAATCTTTAAAAATAACGCGCCAAAAGAAGTATAACTACAAAAAAAAACTGAAAAAAATAAGCTACCAAAAACCACTCGTAACCCAATAATAACAATATTTTTTTTAGGTTCAAAAAACTGCACAAGTCTATTCACAAACACGTTTCGGTCTACCTGCACAGATAGACCTCTCCGGTGGAACGTAGCGTGTATGGAAAGCTTAATGGACGCTAGAAAACTAGAATTATGAATTAATGTACCTTTTGACCAAACATTACCTTTTTTACAGATAATTTTATAAGTGCTGTAACTAGCCCTCTGTGCGCCCTGTGCGAGCTTCTATAACTGCACCCATGCATGAACTAGAACTTGGTACTGGTCTGGTCATTTCTGCGCCCCTCCAGGGTCTGCACCCTATATCGGCACCGCCCTAATTACGGCACTGAATTATATGACTTCGTATTTTTGTATTTTTTTTTGTCAAATGTTTCCGTAACCACATTATGTAAGGCAGTTTTTTTATTTTTGGTAATTGTAAACTAGTGTAGTGTTGTACCTATACATCACGCCTCCGGCGTTCAACAGCCAACGCTCGTCTAAAATCGCACCGAACGAGATCCCATGGCGATTTTTTATCCAAAATAACGTCCTTGACTTCCATCCTCAAATCCAAGCATTTACTAGATGATATACAGTCACAAAAAATTCAATGAATAACACTTATACAAAAAAATAGTTACCATAATCGGCCACAACTTTGCCGCCATGTGTTTCTACGATTTTTATCAACTCCGTCCTGTCACAGTCCTCGTCTTCAGACAGTATGCACACTTTCCGTCCCGCTAATGCGTTCGAAGTGACCTTAACATCTCCGTGTGACGCAACCCTGTACGGTTCCGCAACTTTTTTCTCTTTCACAGCACGTTTTTTGGGAACTTTCTCTTCGTTATTTGATAGTTGGCCTTGATTGATCCTTTTCGTAGCTAATTTGACTACTGAACTCTGGTTCTATTAGATAAATAGTATATTTAAGTAACACATAAGTAATTTTTATTACGTAACTCAAAGTGAAATTCGAAGTTATGTTTATTGATTTCACCTTGATATTAGTTCAAGAGTTAGAATATTTACCTGAACAGGGCGGCAAAATTCCTCCAACGTCATGGTGTTGCCGATGGGCTTGTCTTCGCGCACCCGTATGATGCGCGAGAACCGCAGCGTGTAGTCGGTGCCAAATGATGACGTTTTCGTCAATTCAGATGCGCAAATCTATGTAAATGTCAAAATCTTATAACAATACTAGTCATTCCGGAACGTTATATGAAACTTAATATCTTATGTCAGTGGCGTAGCGTGGTCAAGATGCTTATGGATAAAAGTGGAGGCAAGCCTCTGAATAGACTCTGATCAGACACTCTCTTTCTGAGTACATACATAAGACACAGACAACACATATCACTATCTCATTCCTATGTGTGTATTTCGAAAGAGAGCGTTCGACCACAGTCGTCTTCACTTAGGTATTTAGAGTGCTGCCTCCACTTATATCTATAAGCTTCTTGAGCGTGGTTGGGGCGGTCCGTCCCGGGCGGCATTTTTAGGGGGCGGCAAAATGCGTACAATTTCACGCGTGACTCTTATTTGTGGAAATTACTTTTTTTTTAGTGCCCTGGGGCGGCAAAGTTTTTTTCCGCCCCGGGCGGCAAGGACAGTGGCCTTATGCGATAAAAAAGAAAGGGTGCCACGCAGTACTTTGTCATCGAAAGATGGTTTTGCTACTATTTATTTGCGGTCGTATAGCTTACCACAAGGCGAGGGGCATGTTAGACTCTTCATGCAACTGCATTAAAAAAAACTGCTGTACCAACTCACCTCTAGAACGATGGAATGTTCTGGCGCAATCCAATATTCCGGTTTTTGCTTGTTGAATACAAGGTTGTCCTGAGGCGGGGTGGAGCTGGTGCGGTGCCAGTGCCTCTCCAGATGAGTCACCAGCTGGTCCCTGACGTCACCCTTCAGCCCGGAGGCCACGCAGCCGACGCACAGCCAGCGCCTTGCTGGCGTTACCAATTAACACTTAGACTGGGTTTTTTCAACTGTGGTTAGGCTAATCATCGGTGTTATTAAGCTGGACGACGCCTCACGCCTCAAGCTGCGCCGGCGCACTCGCAGCTCTGCGAGCGCGTCCAGCTTAATAAGACCAGGAGAAAACTTAAAGTTGACTTACAATGTTATTTTTTTTTATACGGCCACGGTAAATTGACCACATTTCACCTGATGGTAAGCGGGAGTGAGTTTCAGATAGTGTCGACAGAAGACCGATTGTTATCCCTCGCCAGTCAACATAATTATGCCGGCCTGTGTGAACTGGATATACTCAGGCTGATCCTGGAACGCGGCACACTTATGTGGGCCACTATGACTGGTTTAAACACCTTGCACTGGTTAGAAATATAAAATTACCTGACTGTGAGTTATCAAGGCAAGCTACATAAAAGCATTTCACTCCTCCTTGCCTTTTGTTAATTGAGCGGTCAGCACCTATAATTACCAAATCCAGATCAGGCATCGCACCTTTCGTGTACTGAAACAAAGACACCAAATTTTTTTGGACTTCTCGTACAGAATTATATCCACGCCCATAAAACATTTCATTATGTTTCAGTAAAACAGAGCTTTGACTAAAATTTTGGACACCATGGCGACTACTTAAAAAAATTCAGCTAAATTAACTTAAAAAATGTATATTACCTCCATCTTCAACTTGTACCATCCAAGATCGCGATGGCCAGGTCTATAGTACGATTGGACATCCTTAACAACGACACCTTCTTCTTGATTTAACATAGATGTGTTAAGCTCTTCTAATATATCAGTTCTAAAATGTATTTAGCAATATATTATATAAAACCGTCTAAGTATATTTTTAGATATTGCCCGAGCCTTAAGTTAATCTACAGGAGAAACTGCGTGGGAGTTTCATGACGTAGGGTATGTTATCCTTTCTTCCTTCCTTACAAAGTATAAAACGAAGTCGCCCGCCGCCTCTGTACGCGATAAACTCTAAAACTCCCGAACGGATTTCGATGAAAAGACATGTCCAAAAACGGGCCTAAAATTCTAACCAAGACAGTTAATATACCTATATCGCACCTTTAGAACGAAAACGACACAATTCAAGAAAATCGGAAATTGAGTTATCCTCATAAAATGACTTAAAACTTGTTTATTTTTTAATAAAACATAATAAAAAAGGCCCGATATAACAGTTTGGTCCTTTTCCCGCTTGAATATGGCTGTATTTGAGCTATTGTTGTATTGAGAACTTCGTTTTAAGTCATTTTATAACGCTAACTCAATTTACGATTTTTTTGAATTGTGTCGTTTTTGTTCTAAATGTGCGATATTTGGATAGAACTCCTAAAAACTAGCCATTTACAATAAACCGTTTAATTTTAAAGACCTCCGATTTTGAGATTCATGTCATTTTATTATGCTTAAAAACTACACTTTATATGAACGTTGTTAGAAAAGTTAGTTAAAAATGGAGGGGTCTAAAAATATTTTTTTAATGGATCCAAGATCCATATTTTGCCCTTTTAATATCCGTAAAGTTTGAGCCTGGTTAGATTTTGAGGCCCAGCACCCATACAAAAAGCGGACATCTCCTTTGGTATGGAGATAGTCCGAGACCTTCGAAAAGGTTTAGGCTACTTTTTATGTCGGGAAAATATTATATACCTAGCGGTACTTTCACCCTGGAAAAACTATCACGCGGGCGAAGCCGCGAGAAAAAGCTAGTTAGGTACAAAATAGTGTATTGGGGTATTTTCGGATGAAACAGGGTAAAACCGTTGATTCAAAATTACTGCTAAACCCATTATTTCCTAACACGGGCAAGACAGTCTGAAGATCCTTTTTGTAATGTAGGCACCATAATTGTTTCCCACTGATTTAGTTTTAGTTAGGATTAAGCAGTATAATTTTAAACCATCGATATTACCCCGTGATCCTAACATATTAAAAACACCCAATATAGTAAAAAAAATTATGCGGTCGGAATTAAATTAAATTACTACTGAATGAAACATGTTATCAGCACTAAAATGACTAACCGATTTTTAACATTTTTCCTTTCACTGTGTTGAATGACACCGGGAATGTCTGTGAACAAGGAATCTAGCAATTCGAGCCGCTTGTTTAAAGGCGTGCCACCTTTTTCCGCAGGTCCAACGAGTGATTTACCGTTTAAATAAAGTAAATCGAAGGCACAGAAACATGGTTTATATGCTGCTTTCTCTGTAATTTTCTTTATGTCGTACGGCATACCTATAAATGAAAAAAGAATGTACCTACCCACAAGAATGTGAACTTTCGGGATAATTTGGTCAATAGGTAAAAGATAAGTTAATAATGAAAAGGCGGTTAAAGGTCCTTTACTATTGTTAGATAACACTTAAATAAATCAAAAACAGCGGGTGACATTTTTAGGATGTTTTCGCGAGATCTAATCTTGTGTTGTCCGGCTTGAAGGACCCCTGGGTTGAGGTGAAGGTACACCTATAGAGTGTGACCCTTTAGCTTTCTCAGATCATGCAATCTGCTTAGCAGTTAAACATATAAATATATCATTCTTATTCTTGTAAATTTCATAAAACTTAGACCGTATATTGGGGCCACATAAGTACCTTTAGAGCCAAAACATTGGTCTTGTTTATGCCAGAGCATCATTTCGCCATCTAAAATGAAACTAGTGACATCGCTTTTAAAACAGCCCTTCAAATAACGCGTAAGAAGACCTTCTTCATAATTTTCTCCATATATTTTGACAGGATGCGCTCTTCTTGTAAAATACATAAATTTGCCGTCTTTCATATGAATCTGTAAAGTAAAATATATAATATTGTGATTTTTCATTATATTCTTTATTCAAATACTGAATATTGTATAGCAACTCTTTCATCTACAGTTTGAGTTACCCTTTCAATATTTGAACACAATAGCCCTAAATAAATCTAAACAGGTACAGCTAGCTTCTTAATCAGTGGTCAATCTCAAAATGCAACATAATATAGGTACCTGAGAGCGCTCCCCATCGAATTTCTCCTCCACTTGATAAGTCCTATCGGGATCCAAGTAGCACACATCCGTCACGTCGAGTCGGTCAGACAACATCGGACTCACAGGGCTGAATATCTTTATACCCATATTCTCGGGGTTATAACAGGCGTCGTCTAGATTCAGGCATACCTTAAAATTATTTTTATAATGTGTTAATCGTAGCAAACATTATTAAAGATTAGATTCCCAAATAATATTAGAACTAATTTATATTTATAATAGGTATTCCGAATGGAGAGAGTAGGTATGAACAACCAAACAAAGATGAGGAACTTAGTGGATCCGCCTAGTATAGGTATCAGCTGGCAAATGGTAATCCTGGATAACATACCTACTGGCTCATTGCTGGACACGAGTAGAGCCTCCTCTGGGTACTACTTAGAGGGCTTTTGTCCACTACACTGGCCTAAAGCGACTTGAAAGATTTTTTTAAGTAGGGACCTACGTAGTTTTCCTCAAATATTTTAATTTAAAGCCTTTTTTATATTCATCACAATATTACCTGGGCAATATCACTACAATTATCATAAAATTCTGGTGCATCTGGATGAAAACAAGCAAGGATGCCTTTATCACTAATTCCAAGCTTTAAATCTTTTAAAATAATTCTTATGAACCATTTTAGTTGATCAGGGTTTAAATTTCTTCGAACGGAGCTGAATGCTTCATCAAGAATAGCTAAAAAAAGTAAATAATTTAAATAAAAGCACACAACAAAATAAGTATTAAGTATAGATTCAATTTCCTTATAATTAACTAGGTATTGCTAGCGACTCCGCCCTTGTGCACAAAATTTTCCGGGACAAAAGTCCCGCAATAAAAATGACCTTTCCAGGGTGTCAAACTATCTGCATTCCAAATGTCATCGAAATCGGTTCAGTGGTTCAGCCGTGAAGCGTAACAGACATACAGATAGACAGAGTTACTTTCCCATTTATATTACAGTAGGTATGTATTTTTAGCAGAGGGGGCTATTTAAACACACGGGAGTTCATGCTTGCTCGTAATGTATAAATATATACGCAAATATAAATAATGATAAACGACAGAGTAAACCCAAAAAACGTACAACGCTCCTAATGTGTGGGAACCTCCTGTATGCTATGCTCCGTCGGTTTAGGTATTTAAATAGTTTTAGTATAGCTTCTTGTTTAACCTATCTTATTGTTCATTACGTATGAGTATGACCTTTAAGTATAATCTTTTTTCCCTTCGTCCTTCAAAACTGGCTTAGGAAGGTGCTAGGTGGTGAGCACCTAGGTGCTCAATTTCTCTTAAAAAAATAAGGTCACATATTTTACATAATACATTTAGGATGGGAGTCGAACACTGAATACCTTCCTTAAACAGGTCCCTTGGGCCTCGACTAACTTAACATACTGTATACCTAAGTATGGAAGTATTTTTTTTATTGCGTTGAATGACGAGACGAGCATGCCGTTCGCCTAATGTTAAGCGATACGACCACCCATAAACAGTAGCAACACCATCCAGCACCTTGAGTTTACAAAGTACTGTGTGGCATTCCACTGCGCTCGTCATCCTGAGACATAAGATCTCATTATGTCCAGTAGTTACACTGGCTACAATGTCCTTCAAACCGAAACACAACAGTGCATGCACACTGCTGCTTGGCAGTAGAAATAGACATTGCGGTGGTACCCACCCAGACGGACTCTTATATATGAGAGACCTACCACCAGTAAGTATGAATGAACTAGGAGTTGCTTGCGGCGTTGCTCGCGTGAAAAGCCTTACTCATTAACAAATTCCCTAAAACACTGTATTGCACGACACCCGTGCCAGGTGCAAATTACTGAGATGAAAGTAGCATACATGTTCATCTCGGACTGGTCTATCCGTGTGCTAAATTTCATCCAAATTAGTTCAGCGGTTTCTACGTTTACTTTTAACAAATATTCAAACATCGAATCGTCGAAACGTTTTCACAAACATTCAAATTTGTAATATTAGCAACATTACATTATTTACGTACAATATAATAAATACTTACGTCCTTTATTACCCACTTCAGCCGTTGCAATTTTATCAAGTACATCGTTGATGTCTTTTATAGTAAAATTACCAGTTCTTTCATTAATCCTTTTTTTTACAACGAAATAAACTTCGCTGGCAAAATCACGGTCACGTGAAACTGACTTATCGTTTAATAATTTCTTTGCTTCTTGAGAATTCTTGGGTAAAGGCAATATTTTTACCAACAATTCACCAAGCTTTCTTTCTTTCATATTATACGGAGATCTTTCCCTTTCTAATTTTGGCACAAGTAATCTCAGAACTGGATACAAAGTAGTATTCTGAAATATAAGCGACTGTTTATAGTAAGATTTTTAGTATTGCGATCGAAGATTAATATTGGGATGAGGGATCGTTTCTTGAAGTCGGCCGTTAGATAGAATAATAATCTTCAGTTATTATATGGGGCAGCAATCCCATTGTCAAGATCTGCACTTAATTATGGTAACAGGAATCCAAATAGTCATTTATTATGCATAAATGCGGCGATAGCCTAGTTGGGAGTGGAACAGACTGCCGAGAGACCTCTGACTTTTCTAAAAAGTTATGCGCATTCTTTGTGAATTATCGTTCGCTTTAACGGTGAACGAATACATCGTGAGGAAACCTGCATACCTGAGAAGTTCTCAGTTCTTCAGTTCTCTTCCTGAATTTCGAAGGTATGTGAAGTTTGCCAACCCGCACTAGGCCAGCGTGGTGGACTAAGGCCTTAACCCGCTCAGTTGTAGAGAAGGCCCGTGCTCAGCAGTGGGCAGTATATAATACAGGGCTGGTATGGTATGGTATTTATTATGCATAAAGGACTAAAAATATTTTGGGAATTAAATTTCTTACCTTTTCACCTTCAGTTTGACGAATTCTTGTTTTAAGGTCATGAATGAACTCAACTAATATTTTCTCTCTGTCCCTTTTTTGTTTTTTCTTAAATATGCGCTCCAAAGCATTACAAAATTCTTCGAATGGTACGGAATTTGCAGGTGTAACCATTTTTGTATGCAGAAGTTGATAAAAGTCTATAAGGGTGGAACAAATAAAAAAGATATATATATATAACAAATTTTTATTGACTTAGATAATAATAATTATAATCATTACTATTGTTGATCATTACCTAATTGCTTATTCTATCACAAGGTATTTGAGAATGTATTTCCTCGCAATGTCAGGAGCGTGATCTTTGTACAGAATATATAAGTTAAAAGCAGTCTCCCTGGTCAAATCAACAGTACCATGTTTTTGACAAACTGTAAGTGATGTGCAAGCCAAAGCTCGTTCATAATATTCTATGGCCAAATTATTGATACTAAACATTTGAAAAGCTCTACCCATGTTGTAATACGTTTCTTGATCGCAGTGCCTAAGTTTCTTATATGTCATTAAATAAGACATTCCTTGTAAAATTAAATTATGATGTTTATCGAAAGTTCTTTGTGCTGCCATGACCAAAATTGTAATAGCAATCAATAATGCAGACAGTGGCTCTCTGCATTGGTCATGGTATTCTAAAAAATATTTCAATGCCACTAAATATCTGCCTGAAGCTAAAAAATTATTTCCAAGAAATAAACTTTTAACCACATGGTAATCCTTTTGAAATAATCTTGACAAGAATTTTGAATGTGTGTTCTCTTCTACAGAATTAATTACAAGATTTAATAGGTTCCAACTACGAGGCCCGGGATATTTTTGAGCAAATTCTCTTATAAATCTGAATGCATTTTGGTAATCATTTCGCATAAGACAAGCCTGTAGACAGAAGAATTCAATTTCCAATCGATGGGATAATATGTTCTTTGACATTATACCACCAAATGCTAACCGCTGCATTGTAAAATACTGTTTATGTTCACAAGCAATGTTTAATAACTCTACAAACAAACTCCACTCTTCCTGAGAGGAGAGTTTGAAAGTTTCTTCTTCATCAAAATGAAGATCATCCTCATGATAGGGTTTCTCTCCACGCATGGTGCGGAACTCATAAATCAAGTCTATCCCGGCTTTAGGTTTATTATATGCTAAACTGAATTCTTCTGGACGTCTGAACTTAACAAAGGTTTTTGATAATAATGCTTCACCAATTTTTAAATATTTTAACATCCTATTGTACTTTTTCAATGCTACACATTGATCATGCAATAATTTTGCACTGACAACCTCCCTGTAGTCCTGTTGTAGTGTGTTTAAAGCTTCATCAACGCGACCTTTTTTCTCAAGTATTGCAAATAATCTTTGATGAGCCTCAGCATGACGTGGGGCATGCTTTAATACTTTATAATATGATTCAATAGCATCATCTTCTCTACCTAAATTATATAAACATTCTGCATGTTTCAGCCACACAGCACCAAGATCAAAACTGTTGTTTTGGACCAATGGGTCTAAGAGTTGCATAGCCATTTCATGGTGGCCAACTGCAGAGAGAGCTTCTTCTATGTCCATGTATAAATCGCCAGTTTTTTCCACATCATTCGACAGAAAATCATCTAACAATGTTTTAACTAAATTTGTGGCTTCCAAATGTATGAAACATACCAGTAGTTTACTCTTCAGGTCAATGGGTAAGCCATTAGGAATGGAACATTTTACATAATTAGTATGCTCATGTATAGAACCATCAGGATTTTTAATTGTTTGTATCTCCGCTTCAATTTCTACCCCCACATCTGCTACAAATATTTCCAAACAAGTTTGAAACTTTTTTTGTGCAATTAAAATTTCAAGAAATATATTAATATCTTCCATTGTAAAAGCTGAGGCACATTTTTTGTAAGCTGTTGTCATAACTTCTAATACCCTTTCAGATTCATTATTGCTGTGATATATAGTTGCAGCTAGTTTGGCATACTTCAGGATTGTTTCGCTCTGAGATGGAGGCAGACAATTCACTATTCTATGATAGCACCGGACTTTAGTTACCTTTAAATTATGCACTGGATATTTACTTTCTTCTAGTTTAGCCAGTAGCTCAATTCGCTTCATGTGTGTATCCAAATTGTGTGGATCAGCAGTTATAGCTTGTGTATAACAAATCATTTCCTGTTTTACATCATTTCTTTGTTTTGAAATTGCAGCTAGACGTAACCACTCATTGGCATCATAAGGACTTAAATAAGCAGCTAACAAAGAAAACTGTAAGGATTTTTCCACATCATTTTCGTGTATCTGTGCTAGCGTTTGATACGGTTCTGGAGCGATGGGGGCCAGCTTAATTACCTCGTGGCACATTTTTTCAGCAGTCTCTTTATCACCTCTAACAAAGCGAAGATTGGCTTCACCCATGAGCCCGAGTAAAGCTGGCGATAGCTGCAAGCATCGTCGACGTCTTTTCAGGCCTTTTTGCTTAGTGGGCATGAGAATATTAGATTCCAAATCGTCTTCTCTATCCACATCATCGATGTCTTCCTCATCATCCTGGTCGTACCATTCGTTAGAATAATCCGCAAACGACATCTCACCGCTTAAGAATTTGCTCGTCAGGTCCTTCTCCCTGACCATTTCTCCAACTTTCATACCCGAAAAACAAGGGTCACTAGAAGGGTCACTTGGTATGTCATCCATGATTTTTAACTAATCTAAGTATGTTATTTCAATAAAAAAAAATCCTGAAATACCTCATGTAGTTATTGTGAATAAAAAGTAACAATATTTGTAGTTTGTATAACTCGTAAATAAAAGATAACCTAAAATCAAAGCCGACCGAATTCACTTTGACAGATGCTGTAGTCTTGTAATTTGTTTACAACAAAGTGGGATACAAAATGATGCAAGAAAAATACGTACCTGTTTTTACATCAACAAATAAAAAAATCTAATAATAATTTGAATAGAAAATATACATATAAATCTATATTGAAAATAATACTGATTATAGAGATTTGATGTCATTTACTTACAATCTTATTTTTTGTGAATAATTTTATCGGATTCAGAAAAGTTTTTCAAGAATGCGTCAGACTTCAGAGTGCGTTTTAACTTTAAGTTCCGATGGCGTGATGTTGGCAGCAAGCCGCAAGGTATATGCAGTGCTGCTACATCACACAAAATGTGTTACCTTGAAATAAAGGAAGTTTTCTTTTTTTGATGGATGGGATCTAGCTGGACTGGTTGCTGGGGTGTTGATTGAGACAACGGTAAACGCCTGCCAAGTAAAATGTATCAATCTTTTATAATCAAGGCAGACGGTGACTTGCCCTCCGCTAGATGGGCATCCCAAAAGTGGCGTAAGCCAAGGACGCAACATCGGTGCGGGTGGCTAAAGGGTGTCGAGAGGTGTGCACCGATTTCACCATCGCGGGTCGCTAACGCGTCCCGGAGCGGGTTTCCTCGCTATTTCGCAAATTGAGCACTTCCACCCTGGAACTCAGATTCTTAGCTCCTGCGACTTCCACCCCTAGCCGGCCAGTTAAGGCAAGCCAAAGATCAGGGGGTCTCATTTACACCCAACGGAATCGGGGTACGCGGTGTCGCCACTCACCGTCGGATCGCCACAAAGCTGCCCCTGCGGGCTTATTATTATTATTTATTTCTCTTTATTTTCAATTTTCCTTTTTTACATTTTTATATACATATGTACAAAAAAAAACAATACATTAATACATTTATAAAAATATATAAAAGTGAATTACCCTCCGATGGCTAGGCTCAAGACCCAAGCCACCGGTGGTCAGGGATTCAAAGTGAGGAATCTCCTCACAATGCGTGCCGTGTCCAGAAGTACTGCTTTCCACTGGCTCTTGGCCCAACGACCAATTGAGAGCGTCTGGACTAAAGCAAAAAAAATTGACCTAAAGTGTCTTACGCACGGTCCATCTTGACGTACAGCCAACCAATGTCAAGCACGATGCACGATGCAAAACGACCGTGAATCGTCTCGACGTAGCTCGCTGGTCTTGCACGAGCCAGCGAGTGCATCCATCACCAGTGTTGCCACCTAGCACGTCTACTATTTATCTAAATGCATCATAAAAAGTTCTGTCCTGTTTCATCATTTCTTCTGTTAAAAAAATCGTCTAAAATAAAAATAATAATAAAAGCCTTGTTGGTGTGAAATGCCCTAATGAACTAACAAAATTGTTTTATAATACATTTTAGATTTAATAATATTACAATATTCAACGAGTGACCCCGTCACTCTCAGCATCGAGCCGATAGACAATAAATAATCTTTTAGTCCGTAGCCGAAAAATACATCTAAAATTTTATAAATTATTCACGAATTGTAAATATTTGTATAAACATTTTCATTCATTTCATATCTGTATGATATGTTAAAAATCTGTATAAATACCATTGACCAGAGAGTAAAGATAAATATAGATAACTGAATACCTGGCAGCACTGTCTAGCACGCACGATAGTGCGTATGCTACGTCCAGCGCCGTGACGTACAGCATGCTGTACGTCAAGATGGACCGTGCGTAAGGCCCTTAGTGTAGCTTGAGACTAGACTAAAAGACATTGATCCAACCATGGACGTATAAAAAAAGGCGGACGGACTCTCGCTAAACAAAAACTGAAGCACAGCAATGGCGGCGGCGTAACTATGTGTGCGTAAATGAATGATTGCCATAAAAAACAAAATTACTCCAATTTTTAACACTAGTTTACACTACACTATTTTTCCAATTTTACGTTAGTTTTATTGAAAGTCGTTTCAATAATTTTATTGTTTGCAAGATGTAATTATAATTAATTAATTTATATATTATTTAGCTTTATTTGAAATGACCGTGATAAATAATAGCCAAACATATGTGATTAGTAGGTGTGTACAAATAAATGAGTCTTACCGAAACAATAAAATTATGTTTCCTAACTAATGCTAAATCATACGCACACACTCACTCACGCCTTTTATTCCCGAAGGAGTAGGCAGAGGCGCAACTAGTGCCCCCAGTTTTCGCCGGCCGTATTCCGTCCCGTGATATGATAGGGGGCGAGCCTATCGCCATATCGGACACGAATTCCATACTCCGGGCTGGTACTGAATTTAAAACCCAATATCACTTTGGGCGACCCGGAAATCGAACCCAAGACCTCAGCATCGCAGTCATACCGTAATACAACTACGCCATCTAGGCAGTCAAAAGGCTAAATCAAACAACGTAAATAATTAAACTTTCTTTAATTTGCATTTCTTTTTTTTTTAATTCTCTATCTTGCGTTAACTTTATGTATAACTACCTCTTACTTGTGTAGGTCTTTGAGATGCCCTCTTCTTTCGATATGTGATGAAATCTAATTGTTAAATGTTTTTCTGCAATATATTTAATAAGATTCATTTTATGATCTATACTCTCTTATTATATTAATTAAATTACTCCTCCATACTTCATTTCCTGCAGGAAACCTAAAAAAACATATACCCAATAACAACCTATACCTATTTAGTTTAAAAAACAAAAACGTATTTGAAACAAAAAAAAAATCACGTCTCCTATACTTCGGGGTCATTTACCCGTCAAATAGTTGACAACACTGGAATTGTAGGCTGAGGTTTTGTGTTACAAAAATAAATAATTTTAAATATCAATGAATGTTGATCAAATAAGTGATACATTACTAATTTACCTATGAAATGTGATCCCGTGACATTTGTTCTTGGAACCACTGTGATTTTGACAGCATTTAACCACATAAGACGGCATATTTAAATTATTTATTTTTATTCTTATAACGACTTCATTCAATTGAGGTTTGTTGCGTAATGGCGGCCGATCGACATACTTTGGTGTGAATGTGTGCGCGATACTCGTGCGTACAGGCAAGCTGACATACTTTGGGTGCTTCAGTTTTTAGTGTAGCGAAATTCCGTCCGCCTTTTTTTATAGGTCCATGGATCCAACAACAGTAGACTGTGCTGGAAAAATTGAATTTGAAATGCCAATTGCCATGACAGTTCTTGTTTGTCTCTGAGTTCTTGTTCATTCTTGTTTATTTGTCTCTGTTGACAGAAAATTTCAATGTTATGTGTGTGAAAAAAAAAAAAAGCGCGGGAACGTCTAAAAGAAAAGGCGCAATTTTTTAATTTATTTATTAAAAATAACTTTTAAACGATTAAAGTATAAACAATTGTACATATTTATATCTTAATACCTAAAGAAGAGATTTGTCCAAAATGGGGGGGACAAGAAAACGTAAAAAAAAAAGATGAGCCAGGGGGTGATGAGGCAGAGTTGGAGGCGAGCGATTCTTCATCTCAAAAATCCTTGGATCTCGTGGATAAGTATAAAACGTTCCAAATACCGAATTATCAAAGACTGTATGCAGAAAATACAGGTAATGTTGAATTCATTGTATTTCTAGAAAGTATTGAAAACAATAAACCACTGGGGGACAGAGATATGATGTCTCTAGCAAATAACCTCAAAAGATATAATAAGGGCATAAAACAACTAGTGCGCATGAATAAGTATAAGGTGGGCGCTATTTTTGACAGTGCAACACTTGCAAATGCTGCATTATCAAATAAAAAGTTTCTAGACATGAATAAGCTTAAAGCCAGTATACCGGCTGCAGCTACCGAGACTACAGGTGTTATGCATCATGTTCCAACTAACTTGTCAAACGAGCAAATCTATACTGCACTAACAACAACAAAAAATATCATTTCAATACGAAGAATCATGAGAAGAATAAAAAATGTTGACAACACCTTTAATTTACAACCCACCAAAACTATATGTATTACATTTTCCTGTCAAACTTTACCGGACAGTGTTGATCTTAATAGCTGGCGATTTGAGATCTCACCATACATACCTCCAGTCAAACAGTGTTTGCGTTGTCTCCGGTATGGCCATTTAGCAAAATTTTGCAAGAACTCGGAAAAATGTTCAATTTGTACTGGCAGCCACAATTTTAAGAATTGCACTATTGCTCCAACTAATGCTTGTTGTATTCATTGCAAAGGAAACCATATTGCTATTTCATCAGAGTGCCCTGTAAAACAAGATAAAATTAAACAGAACAAAGAAAAATTAATTAAAAGATCATTTGTGGATGTCGTCAATGAAAAATCATTTCCTCCACTAGGTGGCAGGAAAAAAAGTCCTAATGAACTATTTATATCACTTTTAGACTCTGATCACTTTTTGAAAGTACTAGTTGATTCAGTTATAAAAATTATCACCATGAGCAAAGCAAATGAAACTAGCATCTGTAGTAAAACTATCAAAGAATTTCTCATCCAAAACATACAACAAGAACAAAAAGCCTCCCCTTAATTTTTTTTTTCTCTCTTTTATGGATTATATAAATATTGTACAATGGAATGCCCAGAGTTTAATGAGTAACCGATATATTTTTTCACATTTTCTTTATGAGAAAAGCATTCATATTGCCATTATATGCGAGACCTGGTTGAAGCCACATCATCATATTAGTTTTAAAAATTATGAGATGTCGAGATTAGACAGTGGCAACGATCATAACGGCGTTGCTATTTTAGTACATAAAAGCCTTAATTTTAAGAAATTAGACACTTTTAGCGATAACTCCATTCAAAATAGCGCAATTCGTTTATATTATGGTAATAATAAGGAACTGACCATAGTTTCCCTTTACAGCCCCAAACTATGTTCTCCACCTTTTTCTAAACATAAATTGAATAACCTAATTCAAAGTCTACCTGAGCCCTTGCTTATTGCTGGAGACTTTAATGCCTTACACCATAGCTGGGGTTGCATGACTTCTGATACTCGTGGATCTGAAGTATTAGAATGTATAGATAACAATTTGTTAGTAATTCTGAATGATGGTCAAATGACAACAGTAGGTTCTCATAAATGGCGACAAAATGCGCTTGATCTTACAATAGTTTCTCCTGATCTTGCAGTTTCTTGCGATTGGTCTGTGCATGATGACCCTCTAGGAAGCTATCACTTACCTGTAATAACAAAAGTTTTTGTTAGAAATGTTTCTGGTAACAAACAAACTTTATTACCTGATAGTAAGCAATATCCTCAACAACATAACTATCGTAAAATTAATTGGGATACATTTAGAACCATTACAGATAGTTTGCTGCATAATTTTCATTACAACAAAGAAAATCCTTTAAAATCATATGAAGAACTAATGAGTCTGTTAGATACAGCTATTCAGTTGTCTACGTCAATTGGGCTTCGTCCTAACTCTCAAAGTCACTCTAACACTCATTTTAATAAAAATAGAAGACCTCTACCTTGGTGGAATGCCAAGTGTGCTTCTGCTGTTGAACAGGCCAAACATGCATATGTAAACTTTAGATGTAATTCAACTGAATCCAATTATTTACATTTCAAAAAGTTGCAAGCTATTAAAAAGTTGACCTTGAAGCAAGAAAGGCAAAAAAGTTGGGAAAATCTTTGTGAAAGCTTTAATAGAACTACTCCTTTATCTAGAATATGGTACTACATGAAAGTTTTTAAAAACGTAAATACAAGCTATAACTCCTGTAACAGATTAGATTGGATTTTTGATTTTATTAGAAAATACACACCTTCCACTGTTGAGGCTGAATTAAACTTAAATAATAATTTCATTACTGCTTCCAGTTCTGATTATCTTACAAAATCATTTACTTTTGCAGAATTCAATTCAGCCATTTCCTCTAGACGTGATACAGCGTTTGGCCTCGACGGAATCCCATATAAAGTCCTTAAACATTTATCAAATAATTCAAAACATGTTTTGTTAAATATTTATAATCTGTTGTGGAATAATTCAATCATTCCTTCAAGTTGGAAAATTGATTGCTTAGTACCAATTTTAAAGCCCAATAAAGAGAAAGAACTTGCTGATTCTTATAGGCCAATAGCTTTAACTTCATGCATGGGAAAAATATTTGAACAGTTGTTAAAACAAAGAATAGAATTTTTTATAGAAAGTAATCATATTTTACCATCAAACCAGTTTGGGTTCCGCAAAGGACGCTCTTGTCGTGAAAGTATTTGTCACTTACATTTTGATGTTTTCAATGCATTCAAGAACAATGAAGTTCTAATAGGTATTTTCTTTGACATTGTTGGAGCATTTAATAATGTCAATCATCATATATTAGCTTCTGAATTATTGACCATTGGTATTCCTGAAAAAATCGTGAAATGGATTTTTGACTTTTTACATGGTAGGATAGTGTATGTCAAATTTCAAAATCAACTTATTGGACCTAGAATGTCTTTTAAAGGTGTGTGTCAAGGAGGAATTTTAAGCCCTCTAATATTCATATTGTATATTTATAAACTTAACTTAATATTAGGTTCAGATGTTAGAAATTTACAATTTGCTGATGATCTTGTTATTTATACATCAGGGTCTAATGTAAATGTCATAGTTAAAACCCTTAATGCAGCTTTGACTAAGCTTCACAATTACTTTAAATATCTCAATCTTGATATTAATATTGACAAAACCAAAATGGTGGTATTTAACAAAATTCGTCCATTTAAAATTAAACTATTTTATGATCAAAAAGAAATTCCACAGGTGTCTGAAGTTAAATTTTTAGGGGTAATTTTGACTAATAATCTTTCATGGAAAAAATATGTTGATTATATCATCGGAAGGGCAGGTAAGGCATTCAATATTTTAAAATCACTTGCAAGGACATCTTGGGGTGCTGATCCAAAAATTTTGCTCATGTTGTATAAATCACTTGTTCGTAGTCACTTTGAATATGGATTTCTGTGTTTTGCATCTAATGACAAACTTGTTCAGAAATTGGATATTTTGCAAAATAAAAACCTCAGATTAGTTACTGGTGCTATGAGGACGACCCCTATAAATTCATTACAAGTAGAGTGCAATACTCCTCCTTTGTTATATAGATTCAAATATCTAAAATATTGTTTTCTTCTCAAATTATTATCTATAGATAATAATTTATTATTGAGAAAATTTAAACATTTTCATAGTCAATGTTCCCTTGTTTCCACTACTAATGTACCTTATGTACTTCATGATTTTTCATTTATGATTCACCTTGATCAAAAATATAAAATTCATAGACCTGAGAACTGGGCTTGCTATACTGACAATTATGAAAGCAAATTTACTTCAATACAAATAAATATAAATAGTAATATGAAGCATAAAGAAGAGGTAAACAATGTTTTAGCCGAATATAATGAATATAGAAAAATATTTACTGATGGTTCCAAGTCGAGAAATGTATCGATGGCGTTCTACATTCCTCATCTACGTTTTGGATTTGGTCGCAAACTTCCGTGTGAGTTGAGTATCTTTTCCGCTGAGGCTTTGGCAATATTATTCGCATTGCAATATATTGGTCAAGCAAATGATCAACGTTGGCTCGTTATAACGGACAGCATGAGTGTTCTATGTGCCTTACAGAGTAATAACTTAGACTGTAAAATTAATTACATTATATACAACATCAAGAGTCGTTGGTTTCAATTGAAGACTCAAGGCAAAGAAGTACAATTCCTTTGGACACCTGCGCACGTGGGAGTAATAGGAAACGAACAAGTTGATTTTTTAGCTAAATCAATTGTTGACAGTGACAGTGTGACAGCTGTTGATGAAGTTGCCATACCATTCTCGGACTTAAAGTTATTAGTAAGAGAGTCTATTCTTAATGAATGGAGAGAATATTGGTTGAATACAATAAAGATAAAAGGTACTTATTATGCAGCAATCAATATGAATGTGGGAAAGTGTCCTTGGTTTTGTAGATCCAAATTCAACAAGCAACGAAAATTTTACACTATATTGAACAGACTTCGATTTGGACATGGTCGTTTTAGAGCCCATCTTAACAGAATGCGCATTATTTCGTCCCCCATATGCACAGATTGCGATCAGAATGTTGAACAAACAATGAATCATATAATGTTTGAATGCTCTGCCTTCAATATACAAAGAATTATATTTATTGATGAATTAATTAACATATACGGCAAATCTGAGCTTGTCCCGCGCTCTATGGAAGAAATACTTAAAAGACCAGAAACATACAAAGCTATTTATGAATATATATGTAATACGGTAATAGATATTTAGGGAAAAATAAATGAATTTGATAGAAGTCTAATGACTTGGCTTCGGCCTGAAAACTAAATGAATGAAAACTGAAAAAATAAAATAAGGAAAATATAATGAAGACTTGGCTTTTGCCTAAATATAAGATTAACGTGGATTTACAATATTATGAAGACTTGGCTTCGGCCTGAAAACTAAATGAATGAAAACTAATAAAATAAAATGAAGTAAAAAATATAATGAAGACTTGGCTCTTGCCTAAATATAAGACTAACATGGATTTACAATATTATGAAGACTTGGCTTCGGCCTGAAAACTAAATGAATGAAAACTAATAAAATAAAATGAAGTAAAAAATATAATGAAGACTTGGCTCTTGCCTAAATATAAGACTAACATGGATTTACAATATTATGAAGACTTGGCTTCGGCCTGAAACCTAAATGAATGAAAACTAATAAAATAAAATGAAGTAAAAAATATAATGAAGACTTGGCTCTTGCCTAAATATAAGACTAACATGGATTTACAATATTATGAAGACTTGGCTTAGGCCTTAATGCACAGAATTTCATATCTGAATACTACTTATGACGAGGCTGTATGGGCTTGAACCCTTTGCCTTCCCAAAATAAAGGGAAAATTAAAAAAAAAAAAAAAAAAAAATGTCTCTGTTGACAGTTGTGACTTGTATATTTTTCTGTTTTGTTGAAACTCTTAACCACACTCTTGAGATAATAGTTTCTATTTAAAATAAAAAGTGGCTGCATATGTGGTTCCTGTAAAACATCAAGTACACACTGCACTCAAACGGTATTTATTTAAAAACATGTTTTTTTTTACAATATAAAATATATATACATATATTGTTATATTTTATAATTTTCTTTGTTGAGAATATAAATTATACGGAAATACACAGCAATTAACACAATGAATATTTAAAAAAAAATTATGTGATGTATAGCCTTTCATTACACCCAGAAAGCACAAGAAAAGTATTCAAGTACTTATAATAAATTTAAATTAACATTGTATCGACCTATGACTTAAAACATTGAAACAAAGAAGACTAAAAGTTTAATCTTCTATTGTATATATACTATATATTTATGATAATACAACTTTTCATTGCACCATTATATATTGACTATTTTTGTTTTTTTATTTCAGTAAAAAATATTGGTATTTGTTGAGATACTTGTTTATTTTTTTTTTGGATATGCGAAGTACTAGTATTGGCATAGTATTTTCCAATTCTTTCCAATAATAATTGCTTAATGATTACTTTATCCTATTAAGGTACTTTAAACTTTAAAGATACCATTAACAAAGATATAATATGTGGTGTAGTTAGTAGTAAATTGAGTAATAATTTTGTTTAATTTATCATATTAGATTCTCTGTTTTGTTCTAATAGAGCAATTTGGTTTTCTCCTAGATAAAAGATATTTATTTTGTCGGGTTTACTAACCTTTTGTGACCTACTTTGTAAAGAGACTACTTATTAAACTATCACAATTGTTTTCAATTTTAAGAAAACTTTAGAGTGCAGCTATGTGTGAGACACTTCAACCCATAAAGGATCAATTATTAGGTATAGAAAATGAAATTACTGGAAAAAATGAAAACAATGAACAATATGAAGCAGCTAAGCCTACACTTCTTGATATGCCTGTTGAGGTAAATATGAAATTACTGTGTTGTTATTACAAATGCATATCATTTTTGTAGAGAACATAAACATAATATTGCTATGTATTTATATTTATAAAAATAACTAGCTGGCCCGGCGAACTTCGTATCGCTTCAGAATCGAGGAATGTTGTGTTAATTATAAGTTTTTTATTATGATTAAATTAATTATTAAAATGAATTAAGCTCAACAAATGTACAAAATTCAAAGTGAAAAAGTAGTATGTGTGGCGGCATAATTAGCAACACCGCCACCTATCAACATGGCTGGGAACTACCTCAGTAAATTGTCAACTAGATGACCGGGTATCGATGATTAGCAGATGACGCCCAAAATCTACAACAGATGGCATTGAACGATCCAGAATTGCGATAGCAATATTCGCGCGAAGCGCGGTATATATACCACCTCCGAGTAGGATCCATCGGAGGGGCCGCGGCCGGTCAGGCGCAACATCTGCCTGACTGGGAATTTTCCCCTTCCATAGAGGAACGCAAACATCTGTTCCTCTACAGCGGCGACGACCTTACGCCGCTAAAGTGGTGACCCCCGACGCTGAACATCATCGCACCGTCATCATCGAGTCCAGCCGCACCTGCATCATCGTCGCAGCGCATCGCATCACATCACAGCGCCTCGCATCGCATCGCATCGCCATCCGCCACTTCCTTTCCAGCCAGCCAGTCAACACTTCGCCCAGCCAGCCTAGCGTTCTCGCCGTTCAGGTTACCACACGCATGCTGCCTATGCAAGCCTGGTACCTTCGGCACTCCTGCACGGTCTTCGGCTCCATCGTCACGGCACAACTGCGCTACAGCCGAATCTTCTTCAGGCAGCTTTCGCCGGTTGTCGCGGTACAGCCACGTGACGCACCGAAGTCATCGCAGAGACGCAACACTCAGCTTCGCTTCAAAGGAGCTGACTACCCGCGCACAGCCCTGACTCACTAGGGCCAATTGCGCACGGTTCCGACTCACTGGGACCACTTCACCCCGACTCACTGGGGCAACAGCAACACCCCGACTCACTGGGGCAACAGCAACACCCCGACTCACTGGGGCAACTGCAACACCCCGACTCACTGGGGCAACGGCAACACCCCGACTCACTGGGGCATCAACTACACCCCGACTCACTGGGGCATCAACTCTCTGGCACTGGCGCAAGCATTTACGACTGAACTTTCGACCTCCGGTCTCCGGGGGGGAGTGATGTGGCGGCATAATTAGCAACACCGCCACCTATCAACATGGCTGGGAACTACCTCAGTAAATTGTCAACTAGATGACCGGGTATCGATGATTAGCAGATGACGCCCAAAATCTACAACAGATGGCATTGAACGATCCAGAATTGCGATAGCAATATTCGCGCGAAGCGCGGTATATATACCACCTCCGAGTAGGATCCATCGGAGGGGCCGCGGCCGGTCAGGCGCAACATCTGCCTGACTGGGAATTTTCCCCTTCCATAGAGGAACGCAAACATCTGTTCCTCTACAGCGGCGACGACCTTACGCCGCTAAATATGTATATTCATACACAGACAGACAGAAGCTGAGACTATTGAGTGCGACATGCCATGATAATGACATACCTCTTTGACCTCTTCCACATTCATAGTTCTCATCATATATTTTCGCCAATTATGGGTACCCCCTTCATCCATACCATGCACATTCGCCCAATAAATACCTTTCGTAACTCATCTTTCAACCATCCTCTCTATGTGCCCAAATTATCTCAGCATACTTTTTTAAATTTTAGTCACCACATCATTCTTCAATTTATAACATTCTGTTATCATACTGTCCCCATGCAATATGAAGTAGTGACTCCTCATAATATACTCTCTAAGGAGTGCATTTCCACTGCATTTTCTCGACTTACGTGCTTCTTCTGCCAAACCAGCATTCACTTCCATACATAAGCGTTGGCAAAAGCACAGTATTGCGAATCCCTATTCTGCTCCCTTTACCCTGATACAGGCTTTGGAATTCTCATAACAGAGACTTCAATGGCCTCACCAGGCAGCCCGCAGTCCCATGCGTTAATGACAACGTTAACCATAGCTTATTCCTCGTCACACAATCATAAGCCTTTTCCAAGTTTATGAAGGCACAAAAAACTTTTCGGATTTGACCAAATGTTTCTCTGCTATGTACCTTATGGAAAAGATTTGATCTTCTTGTTCTTCTGAATCGCGGCATTATAAATAACATTGGTAAATCAAGCACACAGTCCAGAATACGTCTCTCTGTATACGAAAATAATTATTGATTTGATTAATCAAAGAGCATTTATAATACTATCGAAAGGATTATACCGCACAATGACAACGACAAATGTACTTACATTGATAAAATTGTCGTCTAAACCATACCTACGGCTAATCACAACAAATTGAGAGTTGGAACTCGGCTCTTTGAAATTACTTTTCGCTGATGAATTTCAGAAAAAAACGTACAAAGAAAATTAATTAAAACGAATTCAAATACAAACACGGTCGAAAACTGAATAGTAAAAATTGGTGACAACACAAAAAAGATCCTAATTAATCGCGTAACGGCTAAGCGCATCGGTATGCAATGAAAAGAGGTAATATTATGAGTATGACATTATAATATACTGTTTGGGACCGCCACAAGGACTGCGCAACTGAAGCAGCTGTCAATGGAATAAATACACTCCATGTTCATTTTTTTAAATTTAAATTTTTTTTGAAATTTATTTTCTTCATAATTTCCTTAATCGTGAACATTTTCCATATTTTTATAGTTATTCCGAATAGCAATTCGGAAGGGATACAAATCCAAAAAATCAAAGAAAATGATAATCGGTTTGGCCGTTCTATTTTATTTTTTTATTTTATTTTATTTTAATTTTTTCTCAAATTATAAATGGTGTAACTAAAACAACTCTCTTTTATATATATAGCTATATAGAAAATACCATCAATGTACAGTTTTTGGCACATGGAATACACATGGCTATTATTAATTTATTTAGGTTTGCGCATCCAGGGCCCAGGCCTAGAGGAGTAAATTTCACTCTCTTTATTTATATAAGCAATCAACTCACATCATTGTTGTTTTTTGGTCATTGTCCTATTTGATTAATTGCACATTGAGCTGTTTATTTTTTTCCTCTGTAATCTTAATTGCAGTAATTGTGACAAACATGTTATTTTTTCAGATAATATTAAAAATATGCTCTCTTCTAGATGCACATTTTTTAAAAAACACAGTCAGTAAAGTATGTCAAAGATTTGAAAACATATTAGCTGACAATCACCTTTGGAAATTTTGGGTGCATAGTAAAATTAAAGGATGTTTTCCTACACTACCACAATTAGAAATATGGGAGGAAGAGCCAATAGACTGGGAAGATGTGTGTGTAGAGATGGATGTGGAGAGAAAGAAATGGTCCAATGTCAAGTCCACAACCAGGCATATTGTTGTTAAAGATGTGCATTTTGCCTCAGTGGACACAGTTTTATTAGTTAATGTGAGTTATAATTGTATAATTAATTGTAATATGAAGTTGCATAGAGCTATATAACCATCACATCCGTCAAGCACTTGGATATAAAGGTACATGAAATCTATTTGCTTGAAGTAGAGACTATTTATCCCTGTGTAAAACTGGGATGATACTTGTGGTGATACTGGTGATGTAGCAGTAGTCAGCCCATAGTATTGCCATTAACCCATTCACCCAAAGTTCTATTAACTATTAGCTGCCTACTTTCCCAGAGGATTGGACATGCTTTCGTCTTCGAAGACTTTGTGTCAGTTAGGTAGCAGGGGAGGTCTGAGAAACTGGACCTATATGTTCCAGCACGGCCCTGAGCAACCACCCACATAATTTTAATAGCTAATGCATAGTGTAAAATACTTTAGCCTTGGGCGCCAGGTCATCGTGCAGGTGGTGAGGGTCTAGGGGAGCGCCTAGGCTCTGATTCAAATCATCATCATCATTGATAAAATGTTTATGGCAAGAAATAAGAATAAATGAAAAAAGGAAGGTCGGCGGAAAAAGGCGCACCAAAATATTTTCCTCTGTGGCGCCCCGCGCCCCTATATCTAAACTCTGCCCAACCCTTGAGAAACTGCTAATGCGGTATATATCATGCGCTCATAAACGAATAACTATGGTGAAACATGTTTTTTTTCTGTCCATATTTAGGGAGCTTTGTCTGACAGAAACGACAATGTCGCTCCATTCTTTCGCATTGATCACGTGCCTTCTCATTTCCCTTAAAAATAGTTAGGTATAATTGGGTGCAATGGCGTGGTCATTTCAGAACTGTACCTACTGGTGCGGTGGCTGTCCTCTATTACGCGGACGTTCATCATCATCATCATCAGCCCTGTATTATATATTGCCCACTGCTGAGCACAGGCCTCCTCTACTACGTTACCTATGTAATAATACTGGTGACATTGCCGGCAAACACCTTCTAGAAGAGCGATTCAAGTCAGGCGTCGTGAAAAATGAAATTTATATAAATCTTGGATAATTCATAAAACGAGATACCTGTAGACTATTATTTTATACGAACCGACTTTGCACCCCCTGCATGTTTTCAGCACGCTCTTTATATGTAAAGGTTTACCGATCCTGATCGCCTTTACTGCGCGCTGTAGTTTCATTTGAGGTGCGTCGTCAGTTTGTTTCAATAGGTCGTGATCATACGCTCATAATTATAGGATACGAAATATTTGTCATGAATATCTTTAATTTTTTTCTTTTAGAATGGTGAAATGTGTATATCGGGTGGAAGGGACCGTGGAATGGCACTGTGGAATGTACTGGAAGTCGGTCCGCACGATCAGAGTGATAATATCACAACATTTACAGATACCAAGCCAAAGCTCATAAGGCATGATGCTCACTCCGGTTGGGTGTGGGACTTGGCCCCAGATGATATTAATTCAACTACCAAGATATATTCCGCTTCGTGGGACAATACTGTAAAAGCGTGGGACTTAGCTGCTGGACTTGAATGTATACAGATCTTCAAGTAAATTATTTTTTACCACTCTTTCACCAAATCATTTATAATAATATTGATCTCATTGTTGTATATCATTTGCAGGTGTGGAATGTCAGCATTATCGTTAGTGACAATTGGTAATGAAGTTATGGCTGGTTTGTATTCGAAAAAAGTATTATCATTTGACTTGCGTGCTGGATCAGGGCCTACCTACTCTTACAAACCACACAAAGGACCTGTATTAGCACTGCACGCTTACAATAACTTGATCGCATCTGTCAGCGAAGACAAAACACTTGCTATTTGGGACCGAGTCGCTGGGAAGCTATTGCTCAGTGATGTCAGGATACCCACAGATAAAGCTTACCCAGTGTGCATAAGTTGGAGCTCAGGTGCATTGTACATAGGTGATTCTAAAGGCTGCTTACATCTCTTTCACCCAGAAACTCAATCATATTTGAAAACACACGAGATGTGGCCCGAGCCGCCTATAATCAAACCGTCTAGCAAGATAACAGGTTGCTATCAAAGTAAGGGAAATATGATTGTCTGTTCGGACAGAGGGGACATAAAATTTTTATATAACTCTTATCCCCCACAAGAATATGCAAGTGTGAAGAGCAGTACATTTGATGTAACACAGGTGAATATTAGTATTACTATAATTGATACCTTGCTTACTGCCATAATACTTTTTCTTTTATCTGCCCTCAATCCTCTTCAATGGCGTCGACGCAACACATTTTTTTAAACATGTTGCAGAATGGACTAGCTTTACTTTTAAGACCGACTATCTATCTGACGTGAACCCATCGCTGTAGAAAGCAGTCCCGAGCAAATCATGTTAGAAAAATCCACACAAACATTTGCCCGACCTAGAGATTCGTGCCTGGAACCTCTATAGTCTATAGTCTGTATGCCATGAGGCGTGCTTACTGGTTACTAATATAAGCGAATATCCAATAGAATCATAACATGCATGAATAGTGTCATAGTGGAAGCAGCTGCATGCGCACACCGCGACCTTCGACACAACAAACGGTTTAGGCGGTGAGCCCGGCAGAAAAGCGTAAAAGATTCCCTTGTTATTTTTTTTAATTAAATCTATTGAGTACTTATTCACTAGCCATATTACCTATATTCGGTAACTTGTTTTATTCCAATGATAGTAAAATCCTGTGTATAGTTAGTTAGAAAGGCACAATTAATATTATGTAGATCCTAAAGAAGAATAAATGTAAGACTGGCTATTTAATATTACCCTATGTCTGATAGGACAGGATAGATATTTCTATATTTTACAAATTATGTGTTACTTTCGTAAAGTAGGCACGCGCCTTTTATAGGTATATAATACGTTCGCTTTTGTTTGTCATGACTTAACCTATCTACCCACTGGTTCCGCCATTTATAGTAATCGCCACTAGTTGTTACTCGAATCGAGTTACGTTTACTTTGGGTTTTCATCTTATGGATAATTCATTTATTTTTTATAGCTGGCCCGGCGAACTTCGTATGGCTTAAGAATCAATGAATGTTATGTTAACTTATTATTATTTTATTAAGATTAAATGGATTAGTCACATATTCATGACATAGACAGAGAGAAGCAAAGACTATTGAGCGCGACATGCCATGATAATGATATACCTGTTATCTTCTATGTAGGTAAATTCATAGTTCTTATCATACATTTTCGCCGATTATGGGTATCCCCTCCATCCCTACTATCCACATTCGCTCGATAAATACCTTTCGTAGCTCGTTTTTCAATCATCCTCTCGCAAGTGCCCCAATTATCTCAGCATCATCATCATTATCAGCCACATGACGTCCACTGCTGAACATAGGCCTCCCCTAAAGATTTCCAGACGGATCTGTCAAAAGCGGCCCGCGTCCAGCGTGTTCCTGCTACCTTTATCAAGTCGTCTGTCCACCTTGCAGGTGGACGGCCGACGCTGCGCTTGCTAGTACGTGGCCTCCACTCGAAAACCTTTTTGCCCCATACTTACCTCAGCATACTTCTGTTAATTTTAGTCACCAGGCGGCCCTCAGTCCCATACATGAATGACAACGTTGCCCACAGCTTATTCCTCGGCAAACGATCATAGGCCTTTTCCAAGTTTACGAAGAAACAAAAGACTTTTTTGATTTGGGCAAATGTTTCTTCACCATGTACCTTATGGAAAAGACAATCTTCTTTTAGAAAAAAATTTAGAAATTTTAGAAAAAAAAACGTATGTAGAGAATTATTTAAAAAGAATATAAATACAAACACGGTCGAAAACTGAATAAAAATTGGTGAAAGCTGCAAAAAGATGCTAATGACTTCTTATATTTACACGAATGTTAGACATTGAAATAAATCTATTTTGCGGATTTTATCGCGGTTTTTTAATTAATATTTTCTCCCGACGCGACGTTTCGAAGGTTTTGCAGCACTTCGTGGTCACGGGGCGGACTGAGGTGTTGGTGGTCCGACTTACTCGTTCCATCAGTGAAATCGGTTCTCGGTTATCGGTTATCAGTGAAATAATTTTAAGATATTAGCACATTCTAATAATTCTAATAAAATATTGAGCCACAGGGAGTCGCACCCACACAGGGGGGATTCGTGGCTTTAGTATTAGAGACATGCCTACATGTCCTAGTACCTATACTAGGTACAACTCCAAGAAAAAAGTCACTACGAAATGATCGTGTTGTGGTAAACAACAGAAAGAGAGACTTTCTCTAATGTCTTATTAAGATATTATTATAATCATTATAAGTGATAGTGTCAATGATTCTACCACGTTCTCACAAATAGGCCTAAGCCTTGCTATTGCTGTAACCTGCTATCGGGTCCTGCGACTCTAAAATATATAGTAACTGTATGACAGACATATTATGTTCTATAAATGTTGAGGTCTAATAGACATCCAAGATAACATGGTTTCAGAAGTTGGCACTTTGCCAGGATTATCTAATATCGGAGTCTAAAATGTGGCTTGCAGCATAATAACGAGCAAGTAATTCATATTTTTACGTTACAGTTGCGGTACTTGAATGGTGTGCTGGTTATCGGCACTTGTGATTCAGCTCTGGAGTTTTGGGTTCCGAACGAGAGATATTCAGATTTGTGATCGTGATAAGCGATAACGCATAATTATGTAACTACCTACATAATAATATGATTAATATATTAACATGAATTATCTTCCTTTTTTACAAAGGCAAATAAACCTAATTATTTATTAATTCTTTATATACTTTATTAAACAAATTATTGCGTTTTGTGTACCTAAGTAGGGGGCATTGGGGTAATACCTGATCGCAGGATAATCCCGTTATTTCAAGATTACTTAACCCGATGTTTTTTAATCACGGACAAAACAGCTTGAAGTACTATATAGTAGATATCAGAATTCATTGCCACTGTTTTAGTTAAAGTTTCGCAGTAATATTGAGACAACGGGATTACCCCGTAATCCGGTATTACCATAACGCAACCGATTTTTTTTTTTGAGTTTGTTAGTTAAAATAATAAAATAAATGAAACGTAAGAATACTAATAAAAAGTACTGTCGCTTTCGATTGTGCAGTGTTCGCTACACTGTCTGGTACAAAATATTTTCGGTGCATATAAAGAGAAATTAATTCGGAAAATAAAACTCATACCTACGCGAATTGTCTTTCAGATCGATGTATAGGAAACGTGCACGTCGTAGGTTATGCCATCTGGTGGAGCAATCTGAACCTTTTTTAGCCCATCGATAATTTGACGTAAAATATTCATATTAAAAGAAGGAAAAATAACATTTAATTTCTTGATAATGTACCTACTGCTGTGTATCTGGATGCTCCAGAACTATGGAGGGTAGAAGTAAGGAGGACCATCTCAGTGTATTAAAAAGTGTCCGTTGAAAGGGAGCAAATTAAGGTGGCGCTATAGTAGCAAGTGGAAGAATTATAAATAGAGCGCCACAAATTATTAGAGTAGGATACTAAATTAAAAAAGGAAAGAAACATTTCCGCTTTTTACAGCGCATTTTTTAAAATTATTATAATATATAGACAAACATGAGTATGGAATAACATTATACAGTGTTTTTAAGTACCCCAATTATTTGTAAATAGCAAAGCGAAATATTAAATTTTTCAACCCAGCACACTTCACTCTGTTTATAACTGCTAAGTTCATATCATTTCCACTTGCTACACTAGCGCTATTTCGGTGAGATTTCGAACAATAATTTGCTGTTTACAAGTGGACACTTTTTCGACTAATCCCCCATACAAGACGGTCCTCCTTACTTCTCCCCTCCATATCCAAAACATAAAAGGAAACAAATCAAATGGTGTGAAATTCTATTATGTTCCTAAGAATAATACCTAAGTACTTACATTCTATGGTTAGGTATGTGAAAATGGACAAAAATAATAAAAGCTGTATAATACATACGTAATTATGAGTTCCAAAAGCATTTAGAAATTTCTCTATACGTAATTTATAAAAATAAAGATTTTTTGTAGGCGATATTGAATACAAACAAATCTGTAATTAAGGGAACATAACCTTCTAATTTTGCTTAACTAACATCAAAAGAACTAGCTCCCATCTAAAAAAACTTTATTCTGGCCACGCTATAGGTATCAATAATATTAAGCAGGAACCCATATTTTATCATTTTTGTCATATTAAAAGAATATATAAACAAGTTATTGTTCTAGTTCTAGTTTCTTTTTTTATCCTCCTGTGGCTCTTGTGTCGATTTTGTGTTGCCCCCTATAGTTCGTGCACGCTCCCTATTGATATTTAAACAGCAGTAACAGTAAGCGTAACTTTTACTATCGAGTTAGATATCAAACTCCAGTTAAATTTTAGTAAGTTGTTGAGACTGGCCGTTAGTGGTCCGATTATGAAAAATTGGATTGCGGAATAAACTAAAAATCTTTACAATGTAGTATCGATCGGTAGCAATAGAAATGATTCTAATAAAGACTGAAAATAGTTGCTGAGTATTGCATTACAAGTCAGTCCCTATTCGTACACAAATTAGGTAAGTACAGTCAGCCACATAAGTAGCTGAACATATTTAAAACTTCAAGACGGCTATACACTTTTGTGTTTTTACCAATTTTTATTATATCTTCACAATAATAAAATAATACCAATTTACTTTACTTCACACAAAGAAAGTTTTCAGTTAAACTTAACGCGTAAATGCGATTTGAAATTTTTAATTTGTTCAGCTACTTATGTGGCTGACTGTACAACGGATAGATCTGAATAGTGAGTACCTAATGTTTCATAGTTAAACGCGTGAAGGGAATCACCAGGCTTTTACCAGAAAGGTATCTTAACAGCAGTGGCGCAGCGTGGGTTCTTGCCGCCTGGTGCGGAAAAGGAGATGCCATGTATCTTGGTTAGAATTTTAAGCCCATTTTTGGATATGTACTGTAATGCTGCCTACCTACCTAACCTACTTACCTACCTACATAATTAATCTTTCCATAAGCTAAATAGAAGCATTCCATTTTATTATTTTACTTACTGACAAGTTTCGCAAGACTATAGTGTAGAGGAAATAATAACATTCATTTATACCTAGTAAGCTCGACTAAAAGTGTTGAATTGCTTGATCAGTTAATTTTGGAATTTAGTATCCAATACATTACATAGTTGTTGATATAGTTTGATTTAATAACGATTTATTACAGTAATGCAGGTACAAAATAGGTATCCTTATATTTTGTTTCCTTTTTGGGTACCATGTCGCTGCATTCGTGGTTACTGATACCTACCAACAACTTACCTAAGTAAAACCCGAATTCACAAACAATACTATGAGGACGCACTGTGCGTTCAAAGGCATAGTGTCGGCAATTTCATAGTTTTCTTTGGCCTTGTTCAGATCTGTTTATGTGACAGCCAACTGAAGCAAAATTGTATTTCAATATAAGCCAATCACAGCGCCCCTTTGCCTATACACTGCAAAGTTTGTGATGCCGAAAACACTGAAGACAGACTTAGGCCCGTATTCACAAACGTAACTTAGCTAAGGACAGCGCAATGCTATGATAATAATATAGCATTGGGCTGTCCTTAGATAAGTAACGTTTGTGAATAGGGTTAACACTTGTATCTTAAGTGAACATTATATTAGCAAGAAAAGTTGCAGAAGTTTTTTTATTTTTTTTATTGCATTGAATGATGAGACGAGCATGCCGTTCGCCTGATGGAAAGCTATACGACCACACATAAACAGTAGCAACACCATCCAGCACCTTGAGTTACAAAGTACTGTGTGGCATCCTACTGCGCTCGTCATCCTGAGACATAAGATGTTAAGTCTCACTAATGTCCTGTAGTTATACTGGCTACAATGTCCTTCAAACCGAAACACAACAGTGCATGCACACTGCTGCTTGGCGGTAGAAATAGACATTGCGGTGGTACCCACCCAGACGGACTCTTATATATGAGAGACCTACCACCAGTAAGTTGCCTTCCCCGTGTGATTTATACCGTGTAAACAATCACGGCACGCTAACTTCTGCAAATGTTGAAGTTTGCAGGACTTACGTCGTGTCGCATTTATAGCATTATATTGCAATATTGCCGCTAGTGTAAACGCAACTAGAAGGTCTTGCGCAATATATTGCTGTGTGAACTTACTAGTCTATACTTAGCTTAACTGTGAGACTACTTCAGTGTTTAGGTACTAGAAGTAGGTACCGGCAATCGACGTACATAATATTTATACTGCTAACAAAACATTGGCCTTTAAATTGTAAACTTTAGTGGCTGTCTGTACCTGCGCGTAAGTACATTTATATGACACAACGCTACTAAAATTTTGCGATTTGTTGATTAACATCTAAGTCATTTTAATAAAGTTTTCGTATAAAATACTAAAGATTATGTTTTATTTATTTTAGGGCTTTACTATAGTGTATGTACCTAAACCAGTTCGAGAAAACAAGGTAATGTCATTACCTATAGGTACCTAATACCATCCACGATGACGCGCCCCACTAATTTACTTATCTAATTGTTTGCAGTCCAAGTGGGCAACCGTCTGCTTGTGTTTTAGTTCGGTAAATACACACTAGAAGTATCTATAATAATAAAAGCCCGTTTAACCCACGAAATCCCCGCTTAAAAATTGGTAGCGAGCGTCATCGTGGATGAAATTATCTTTATACCATCTTGGAAAAAATAATTTGCGATAAAGGACATACGCATACTAACGCCTTGTATCGCTGAAGGGGTAGGCAGAGGCGCAACTAGTGCACCCTCTATTCGCCGTGCGTATTCCGTCCCATGATGTGATAGGGGGTGATCGCCATATCTCTAGAAAAACTCAAATACCCAATATCAATTTGCCCGATCCGGGGATCGAACCCGAGACCTCAGCATTACAGTCGTACCGAAATACAACTACCCCACCGAGGCAGTCAAAGATATAAAGAGATAAAGGACAAAATTATTTAAAAGTTAGACAAGTAAGATATTAAAAGAAACTTACCTATCGTTTACCAAATCAGACCAAATGTCCATTCCTTATTTAAAAATAAAAAAAATATCGAAGTATGTTATACTAGACATCTATAAATAAAATAAGTCAAAATTAAATTACTACCTCAGTAAATTCCGCGACCGCAACATATAACATACTAGCTTTTGCGCGCGGCTCCGCTTGCGTGGAAAAGTTTTTCCGGGATAAAAAGCAGCCTATAGCACTCAAGAGTAATGTAGCTTCCTATTAGTGAAAGAATTTTCAAAAACGGTCCAGTAGTTCCTGAGATTAGCGCGTTCAAACAAACAAACTCTTCAGCTTTATATATTCGTATAGAAGTATAAATTGAAAAGACACGTTTACATATTTTTTAAACCTATAAAAATGAACTTGCTGGCGCTTTTAATACAAAGTGAGCGAAACGGATTGCATGCTTGATCTGAATTCAGAACGCTCGCCAACAAGAAGCTTATATCGAAACTTCTTGCTCGCCAAAGACATTTGTTTCCAGTGGGCTTAGAATGTGACACGAAGACGCAACTCGTAAAACGATGTCGTTTAATTTTGATGTTTGTGATTGATCGAGAGACCAATACGTCAGTCTCTCAACCAATCCCAATAAGACGAAACGGAGACGTGACGTGTTTTTTTGTCACATTCTAAGTCCACAGATCAATTAAAGATTTAAAAATTATTCTTTATAATCATTCCCATTGCATTCATTAACACAAAAAAAGCAAATTATGTTGTATCCGGAGTGTTCTGGATTCAGATTTCGTATTCCGTGTCTGAATTTCTGCATATATAAGCCTGTACGTCAGGCAGAAGATACAACTGCCTACGGCCTAACACTACGGCCACATACTCGACCTTACGTAGTATTACTTACTCTGTGTACCAGTGTACTCGACGCAACTCGAAAAGTGGCAAGGGAAGTGGGCAGTGCCCTGTGGTCCGGGGGCATTCAGAG
The DNA here is from genome assembly GCA_947568825.1 of Sphinx pinastri. Lineage (NCBI taxonomy): Eukaryota > Metazoa > Arthropoda > Insecta > Lepidoptera > Sphingidae > Sphinx > Sphinx pinastri. The sequence continues at coordinate 5,771,310 of OX387617.1, forward strand.
AGTTCCGCCAAAACATCCCCTGCCTGTCGTAAGATGCGACTAAATGGGGCTTCAAGAGAGTCGCGGGGCGAGCAGCGGGGGGCTGCTCAGTCCAATTTAAGCGACTCCGAGGTGGACGATAATGCGGGTGGTCGGTCTCCCGTTGTCGTAGACGCCAAAGGCGTCTTTTAGAGTTCGGGGGAATCTTAGCCCCCTTGTATAGAAAAGGGCCGAAACGGCATCGCGCAGGGACGGTCCCGTGCAGCTATCTTAGTGCAACAAGATACCCCGGGGCCGTCTCGTATGCGCCGAAGAAGGCCACCGCGGGTTTTGGTTGGTATGCCGGTGTAGGGTGTACATAGTGTTAGGGACTCGGTCCAATGCTCGCTCGGATGATGCTATACTCCCGAGTGTCGACATTGGGCCGTAAGACTGTGTGAAACCAACATAACCGTTCCACTCACCCCCCAGTGGTGGTAGCAATAACGCGTTTTTAACCCGCGAACAAAAAAAAAAAGGGAAGTGGGCAGGGACCTAGTGTGGCTAGATAAATATCCCAGATAGTAATATAGATATCTGTCTACTCTTTAAAAAAACGTACACGACGAATTGAGAACCTCCTCCTTTTTTTAAATCGGTTAGTAATATAAATATACTACCTGACACGGCAAACGTTCTGCCATATAAAGCAAAGAGCATTATAATACGTAAATGACTTGCAGTTTGCACATGTGTGGATGAAAGTCCGATCAGGCGGACGTAGCGCCATCTGTCATTCAACAACCTAAATCATTTCGTTCTGTTTGAAATACGGACGACGCGACGATTAAATTAATTGGATATTGTTACCAAAATACTTTTTTTTTTTTTTTTTTATAATGGCATTTGTGTTCACATTTTGCCAATGGCAAGTTTGGTTCGTCTATTTTATTATCTGTAGTATGTCGAAGTAAAGCAGTGGCTACCTTACCAAGACTTTATCGAGGAGTTTTGGCGGCAACAAAAAAAACACTTGATTAGCACAATTATTTCAATTCACTTCATTTGAGCTCTTTAATAGAACTATATTGGATAATATACCACCATAATTATGCAATATAACACTGAATATCACCAAAATAATGAATTAAAACAAGAGCACCTCATGACACTTCCAAGTTCCCGCCAAAACCACCAAAATACTTAAATCACGATATAACAAATGGGAGGGTGGGGTAGGAGGTTTTTTTTTTTGCTATGGACATTACGGTCAGTAGCCTGACGCTGGCCTGACGCTGTGAACAACTGAACATGTGCACATGTTGGGATATAGGTATTTTTTGAAGCCAATTTTTTTTTTTTTAAATAATGGATATGGACATTCTAATTGTACTTACCTAGCGGTATGAAATATACTTTACGGCCTTTTCTCTTTAAATTCCGATGGCGTGAATTGGTACCTCTGTCTGACAAGATGGTGGACATTATGAAGAAAATTCCCGCCATTTCAGTTTTAAAAAGTAGGGTTACCAGAGGATTAATGTATTTCCTTAAATAAAATACAATATCAAAAATCATAAACAATAATTGTATAACATCGATTAAAAATAACAATAAATAAATTGCCAGTGTAATTATACAATGTATTATATGCTAATTTATATGTTTTGTGTTATTGTGCTGACTTGTCATAATTGCTTTTTAATAATTACTTACCTCCATGACTCATTAAAAAACTAATGTCATTCCATTATGATAAAGAAATATTCGTCTTGTTTTATTTATTAATGTATTATCCTAAATCTATAAATTTATCTATAAATGGTTTAGTAGATAAACATCTTAAAGTTGATTTAGCTGCTAAATATCTACCCACTCATCAATTATGTTTATAGTGTTTGATTTACTTCCGTAAGTTGCAGATTAATTCCATAGTGTAATTTCGTGACATAACTATTTGTTGTCCTGCACCACACATCTTAGAAAAAAAGAAGTATTTATTGGAAACTACAAAAGTTGGTTAATTATTACGTACTTACGACAGAATTCAATGATTTTAATAATAAATTATTTGAAAAGTGGGTACATAGTTTACGCTTACCTATATATTTTAAAATTTAATTTGACAATATTAGTGTTTTAAATAAAATAAAATACTTTATTCATCACGTAGGCGAACATGGTTGCACTTATGATAAGTCAAGATACATTAAATTAATAATTAATATTATTACAAAAAGCCACTTATACAACTACAGACATTTTTATAGGGAGTAAAATCAATCAAAAATAAATAAAGAAGCCAAGCTCGGGCTGGCAGGAAAGAGGAGATAAAGAAAACGATGAATCATTTTTATTAAAAATAATGCGAGGAACGCGTCGCGATCTTCACCGGTGAGGACAATATGAACCCTAGCCTAGCTAACCTACCAGCCTTTCACTAGCCACTTATATTAGTTTTGTTACTACACAAAACATGTTCCCATTACAAATCAAAATAAAATATCCTTTATTTCAAGGTAACACATTTTGTGTGATGTAGCAACACTGCATATACCTTGCTGCCAACATCACGCCATCGCACCTTAAAGTTGAAACGCACTATACCTACCAAATATACATAAAAATCGGTCGTTGTTTCGGGAGGAGTACGACCACAAACACCGTGACACGAGATTTTTATATATAACTAGCTTTTGCCCGCGGCTCCGCCCGCGTGAATGAGTTTTCCCGGTATAAAAGTCCCGCTTAAAATGTAGCTTATATGACACGTTCGTAGATTTACCATAGCAGCGCCATCTATTGATTACTTACTCAACCCAGTCGAAAGGTATCGACATCTGTTAGAATCATTCATAGCAGCGCCATCTATTGATTACTTACTCAACCCAGTCGAAAGGTATCGACATCTGTTAGAATCATTTGGAGTTAACAGATAATTGTGACTGTCAAATAATAACAGACAAATAATTAGCAATAAATTAAAATTGCGACTATAATTTGAGATTTAAACTATCCTATCTCTCAAGTTGGATCGAACTGCACATGGTGTGCGAATTTTATTATAATCGGTTAAGTGGTTTAGGAGTCCATTGAGGACAAACATTGTGACACGAGATTTATATATATTAAGATATAGATTTAGTTAGGGAACTTATTTAAAAAATGTAATTGCCAAGTGCCTTCGTCGTGCGCGGTGCGGCGCGACACTATTTTTATACCCTGGAATCTAGATGCTTATTGTACTGAGTAGTGAACACAGACTGTAGTGAATACTGACTGAGCAATAACTTGACAATTAAAATTGTCAGGAAAGTTATTCCGTATAAAGAAACTGTAAATTCCATCATTTTTGGTGTGGTTACACTGCCGTCATGGCTGAATGAAATTGTTGACGATCTGTCAGTTTTGTGAAATCTTTTATTTTCCCGTGATCGGTAGTTTGTGAGTTGTGGTTTACTAATGGATCGTGTTCAATAAATGCTAATGAATATTAATAACATTTCACAATGAACGGGTTAAGTTTTAGTGAACTCTGTTGCCTGTTTTGTTGTCCGCCATGCCCAGGGAAAATCGCGGCTAAGCTTGCATTTCTACCTCCAGAACCTACCTATTCATTCACACCCGACGAAACGGGGTCAAAATTCTCTCTGACACTTACTGAACGAGCAGAGTGGCAGTATTCCGAGCGTGAGAAGGAGAATATTGAAGGTTTCTATTCGCGGACCTCAAGAGGTAACAGAATCGCTTGTCTCTTTGTTCGATGCAGCCCTAATGCACGTTTCACAATATTGTTCTCACACGGAAATGCCGTGGACCTCGGACAGATGAGTAGTTTTTACTTAGGCTTAGGAACTCGAATAAACTGTAACATATTCAGCTACGACTATTCTGGGTATGGAGTGAGTGGCGGGAAGCCTTCGGAAAAGAATCTGTACGCAGATATTGACGCTGCGTGGCAGGCGCTCCGCACGCGCTACGGCATCAGCCCCGAGAACATTATTCTGTATGGGCAAAGCATAGGCACTGTTCCCACTGTGGACCTGGCAGCGCGCTACGAGGTGGGCGCGGTGGTGCTGCACTCGCCGCTCATGTCCGGCATGAGGGTCGCCTTCCCTAATACCAAAAGGACATGGTTCTTTGATGCATTTCCCAGGTAAGCTCTTCAAGATTTACCCAAATGTCTGGGCTTATACTAACAATTTTAAACCTATAATTAATAGATTTTAATAAACATTATAATATTTGTTATTCATGAACAAGATATGTCTTTCTATGAATGTATTGAGTTCATTACCTAGCTCTAAAGATTAGGACTTCATAAAGCTATCATCTTTAGAAAGATTCTTATAATAATACTAACCCTGTATCAATACACTGCCCACTGCTGAGCACTGGCCCTCTATATTATGGCCACTCATATATAATGAGCTTGTCATAAATTTTAAATACCTATTGTATATTCAAAAAAGGCTAAGTTTGTTTTGTTGTTCATTGCTAATCCATAATATATAAACTTTATAATGAAGTCTGATGCATCTAGAGAACAAAGTATTTATGCTCCAATAAATTTACCCAGTCATTGCAGCTGTTCATGCCTGTTGAATTGAAAATTCATTAATTATCATAAGAATATGCAAGTCTCATAACTTTTCAAATGATATCTATATTCAAATACACCTTCATGGTTGTCAAAAAGGCATTTGTTGACCATATTTTCCAAATTATTTTGGATGACGTCAAATTCATACAGGTCTTTTTTTATATTTAGGAATTAGTCATTGGATCTTAGTTTTCTAAGTGATCTGTGAGGTACATTTCAGTAGGTACTGCCACCTATTAATTCCACTATGTTGCATTATGCAAGCACTGTAATGTTCTAACTTGAACAAGAGAGGAGCCAGTCACATTACTGAGTATTATGAAATTTCAATAATACATGAAATTCTGTGCAATAGTTTATATTATGTTCGTAATTTTGCTACTGTCTGTCTGTATCCATGCAGTGTACGACCAGGTGAGTAATTGGAGGGACTTTACAAAAAAGCATTTTCCATAATGGAGAAAATAAGACATTGAACGGCTAATCAATTCCATCATTTTAAAAACAGATATCTCACCACTTAATTTCTTTTTATATTATGTATCTACAGAAATAAACAGTATACATTAACACATATTATATAAATAAACATCAGTTAAACCAGTGAAGTGTCCACAAAGAAATGACACATTAAGAACATGTCATTAAGCAGCATTTATTCAGCAGCAACAATGAAAAAGGATAAAAAAATTCAGCATAAAAGCAGTTTGAACATATCCATTGCTTTGCACCACTGTGGGCCACAAAACGAATTTACTTTGTACGAACATTGCTTTAGTATCTTACACTTACTAGATACATCTTACACTTAGTTAGATGTATAATATGCAGAAACTGATGAATAGTTTTGGCAAGGAGTTTGCCACACAAGTCGTTGATTAACATACAAATACATGGTAGACAAAGGCTTTGAAACAGAGAACCTCCAGTAAATATATAATGTACAAAAACACTTAACTTATTTACTATTTTTCATAGATACACTGACGGTTTTAAAAAAGTAATAGAGTTCAGGAATGTGAAGTAATGTTCGAGGTCCTGAAATACCTTAAAAAGAACAAAGAATTGTATATGGAAATATTTCATTAAAAAAATTTCTTTAAAAAAATTTTTATTTGTTAATTAACAATGCGTGCCATTGCGACAAGGATGTCCGGGCGCATAAATGACAAGCTATTAAATGTATGTGCATAATATAATTATATTTATTAAACAAAGCATTTTTGTTTAAAAGAAAAGTAAGTGTTTATAATCAATTTACTATCAGCATTTTCTCTATCACTGGTATATCACACTTTTAATAATATAATTATCTAAGACATGATGATATCTGTTTCTTATCAATATATTTTGTGCTATTCTTCTACTAGGATTTAACAAGTAACTATACTGTCATTAATCCAGGCAGTAGCGGCAAAAAAAAATTGAATAGGTGAAGCTTCTTTTGGTTATGAAGGTGGTGATCTTGGCCCGATCTACCACCCGCAAAGGCCACCACGGAATCCAGGACAATGTCTATCTATGCATATGTATAAAATTTTAACATAAAATGATCAGGAGTTTCTATTTTTATTTTATTTTATTTTTTATTTTATTGGTTGTAGAAAACTTACAGCTAATACAAATGATAATAGTGACAAAAGGCCAATTAAAAGTTTTCACTGATAGGTTAGGTACACTCTAGAAGCAAGATATACAGGGTCATTTTGACATTGCATTACTAAATGAAACCACATACTTATCTCCTTGAAAATAACACTTTACAATAAATTATTTTAACCATACATGTAAAATAAAAAAGTGTAAGTTTCAAATAAAATAAATATCAATAAAAAGTAACTTTAAATTAAAACGCCCTAATGCCACTATTACTACTTTATGGGGATCCGTCGCTGCAGCAACATGAAACTTTGAGTCAGAAATTCACTCACGCACACGCCATATTCGCACTAAACTACAAAATTATGAAAAAAACAGGAAAGTAATTGAGTTTTTGTATTAGTTTCTCATGGATAATTTTTGGCATAATGTTAGCAGAGGCAAAGACGAGTATGTGGTTTCATTTATTAACGCAATGTCAAAATGACTCTGTATATATGCTGCAAGCTATGCTTACTTTTAGTTCCAACTTCCAACAATGTTGTGGTTGATAGGTGATGATGTAGTTAGCCACGTCTTCACCTATATCACATTCATAATATTTTATATCAATTAACAAAAAATAAAACCAACTACAAAACCTCTACAAACCAAAAAATAACTTAACTTTATATTCGCTTAGTATATATGTATATTTGGAGTTGGTGCCTAATTTAAATTGATCATTGTTTTCGTATATTTGTTCGTATATTTCCTTAACTTAGCTGGCAATTTAAATAAGGCATTGCCTCCAAATATACGTATATTACATACTAAGCGACTGTATGCATAAAGAAGCAGACCGGGCTCTGTGGCGTATCTTGGGAGAGGCCTATGTCCAGCAGTGGACTACAACGGGCTGATGATGATATACTAAGCGATTATAAAGTTAAATTATTTTTTGGTTTGTAGTGCTTTTGAAGTCGGTTTTATTCTTTGTTAAAAAGTTATTATTTACTGCTTTTTGTTAGTTAATTATGAAATCACCATTTCATAATTAACTAACAAAAAGCAGTAAATAATAACTTTTTAACAAAGAATAAACAATACATCATCAATAGACGTTTGCAGCATTTGCGGGTAATCTGCTGTTAGTTATTGAAGACTTCCATTGTCTATCTCTGAAGATCTTTATCAGATCTTAATAAATTATATACTAAAACCTTCCCTGAAAAATATACATTTGAATAACGAAAACCCCATCCAAATCAGTAGTTTTTGAGAAACTCGCAGCCATACAAACTTACATACATACATATTACATACGGATCTAATACAGAACCTCCTTTTTGTGAAGTCGGTTAAAAATTATGAAAGATGTCTTCATTAAATTATAGAAAGTATATAAAGTGCTTATGTTTACATAACATTGTTTAGATTAACCTTGCAATGACTCATTAATTAACTTTGTTTTTATAAGAATTATCAGCACCAATGTTTGTCTTATGTACATTAATGATATCTGTGCAAATTGTTTAAGTCCTGAATTATCAGCTGAGTAGATAAATAAAATTTTTAATCGCCCATTGATTAATTCAAAATATATTATATAATACGTATTTGAAATATATTTTATTACACTGTACCTACTGGAATATGAAATGAATGGAATATTCATGTTTCATATACATATAACATTTTCCTGCCGCGGGCTGCAGACCCGTGGTTATGACGCGACGTAAGTGATAATGTGGTGAAGATGAACCTATCATACAAAACGAATATAATATGTAGTGTTTAATTCTACCTCTGGCTTTCATGCCTATTAAATAATTCCCAGGTCAAGCAACTACCTGACCCCAGTCTGATCATGGGTATTCATACAGAAATACTTTTTTCACACTATTCAACTTTTATATACAGTACATGTCCCACTACATATTATATTTCCCAGACAAAAAGTATCCCAAGTTAATATTGGACTTGGTTTGTTGGCGTGACAAATTTTACCCAAATATATTTAGCAGATTATGCATAACTAGCATTGCGCGCGGCTCCACCCGCGTGGAAAAAGCAGCCTATAGCACTCAGGAGTAATGTAGCTTCCTATTAGTGAAAGAATTTTCAAAATCGGTCCAGTAGTTCCTGAGATTAGCGCGTTCAAACAAACAAACAAACTCTTCAGCTTTATAATATTAACATAGACTAGCTGTTGCCCGCGGCTCCGCCCGCGTGAATGAGTTTTCCCGGGATTAAAGTCCCGCTTTATATTTTCCCGGGATAAAAAGTAGCCTAAGTTACTCCTTATTACATCAGCTACCTGCCAATAAAAGTCCCGTCAAAATCGGTCCAGCCATTTCAGAGATTAGCCGGAATAAACAGACAGACAAAAATTGTAAAAAATATTATTTTGGTGTATGTACCGTATATATATTCATATACATGTAGTAAAATACGGTTATTTCAATATTACAAACAGACACTCCAATTTTATTTAGATGTATAGATTAGTAAACAAATGTCTTTACAAACTTTTCGTTTTTATTGTTAACAGTATATGTGTGAGATGTCAGCTTTTACAGTCATTTCTCTTTTACGACATCCCACGCAATTATTAGGACTCTAAATGAGCTATGACCAACAATTACTCCACATTCTACCATTACATAAGTAACTGGATGTTACGATTCAGCCTTCATACATAACAACGCGTTACCGACCTGTTTGCTTGTTATCGAAATGTCTATTAATAAAAAGGAACATCAAGAAAAAGGCAATGTATTGTATTTCAAAAATTGGTTTTAATATGAACAATTTGCGTACTGTTTACCACATAAATAACCGAACAAATCAAAACTTCAAACCTCCTTTTTTTTTTTTTTTTTTTTTTTTTATGGCTACAAGCACTGTGTTGCTGTGCTACGCCAACGACAATAAAGTTAGGGAATGTTTCACGGGAAGAAAGTAGGTTTCGGAATTTGGAATAGATAAATCAGAAAAGTTGGTTTCAGGATAATATAATTACTAGGTATATAATAATAGCATAGAGCTAATAATAATAATACTTGTCAATATAATATATTAGGTTAACAACAAACTATAGTTTTATGTTATTATATACAATAAATGAGGAAATAGCTTTATAAATATTTACATTAAATAAAAGGAGGGAAGAAATACAACAAGGAAAAGGAACTCCAAAGAAAATGAGTTGGTTTATAAAAGGAGCACGATCATAGAGTGGACAAGCGAAGAAGATGTGATTAAGGTCACCCTCTTCTTCACCACATTCACAAGCTCTACTACCAATAATACCAAGTCTGGCAAGGTGAGCCGGCGAACACACATGACCCAAACGCATTCTCATTAGTATACTAGTAGATCGTTTGCAAAGATTCAATTTTGAAAACCATGGCTTCTCCGGTATACATGATTGGACTTTCGAATATAATTTTCCTTTTAACTGACTGCTTACTTCCCAGCACTTTACCCAGGATTCTCTGAGAAAAGTACTCGGAAGCGCAGCCAAATCGTTGCAGTAATTTATGTAGGGATACACATCACCACTTGTGATCGCCTCATTAGCCAAACGGTCCGCTTTTACATTTCCTTTTATATTACAGTGACCAGGGATCCAACACAGAGCTACAGTTGCGTTTTTGGAAAGGCATTCTAAAAGCTTTTCCCTTATATTCATTATAACAATAGAATGAGATTTTGATTTAAAAGGAAATTTTTCAACTGCCTGAAGGGCACTATATGAATCTGAAAAAATAACAGTTTTACTAAGTCTGGCAACAAGAATAAATTCCAAAGCTTTATATATTCCATAACATTCCCCTGTAAAGACTGAAGTTTCTGGAGGAAGCTTTATTTTTTGTATAATATTGTATTGAGTATGGTATACGCCCACGCCACCAAAATCTGACAAAGAGTGTTTCGATGCGTCCGTGAAAATGTGGTGAAAATCAGGCCATTTAATACTCACTAGTTCATTAAACTGACTATTAGTGTCAGGGTGGTCTCTATCAACGCCTAAGGAATAACAAATCATCGGACAAAGCAGAAGGGATTTAAATCCAACCATAAAAATTGGGAGAGAAACGGAACTATAAGTGGGCGCTTGGAAACTTATAAATTTACGAAAACTTATAACCAAGCAAGGGAGTGGTTTTTCATTCCAAAATGAGGAAGCTGCAATATATTGAGAAAGAGATTGAAGTATTGGAAAAAGAGTGTGATGTGAAAATTGTAGGGCTTTAAACAAAAATCTGTCTGACAAGTATTGCCTTCGCAATTTAAGAGGAGGTTCTACACATTCCACTTCCAGGGCGTTAATTGGGCTGGATTTCATCGCACCAGCAATTATCCTAAGGGCCTTGTTTTGAATTATGTCAAGTTTTTTAAAAGCTGCTAAATTACCCGGTTCCAAAATAAATGTGCCATAGTCTAAAAGACTTCTAATTAATGCATTATATATTAGTCGTAATGAAAATGGATGCGCCCCCCACCAAACACCCGAAAGACAACGTAAAATATTCAGGTTACGTTCACATTTCGTAACTAAATAATCACTATGTTGGGAACCCGTAAGTTTTGAATCTAATATAACACCAAGAAATTTTACTTCATTCTTCACCGGAATAATAACATTTTTGTATTTTATTTCTATTACGGGAATACTACGTTTTCTGGTAAACAACACTAAACAGCTTTTGGAAGGAGAAAGATCTAATCCATTTAGAGTCATCCAGGACTCTAAATAGCTCATAGCTATTGACATTGAGGAACAAGCATTAGAAGTTATTTTTGCTGATGTATAAAGAAGAAGATCGTCTGCATATTGTAGGATTTTAACGGAATTATTTAAATTTGATTCCAGGTCATATGTGTAAATATTGTATAATAGGGGACTTAACACAGATCCCTGGGGTAGACCCTTTGATATAGTCCTAGAGAATTTGGTAGCATCATCTGGACAAATACAAATAAATCTTTCTCTTATTAAATTTATAATAAAATTAGACAGCATAATGGGGGTGTTAAGATCATGCATTTTTTTTCTCAGAACCGAGGGAACCACATTGTCGTATGCTGAAGATATGTCTAAAAATGTAGCAACAACTGATTTACTCTCACAAAAGGCTAGGCGGATATCAGACACAAAAATACTAATACTATCTATAGTACTTTTACCCTTCCGGAAACCATATTGGCTATCTGATAGGAAACGATTACTTTCGATATACCATTCTAATCGGTTTTTAACCATATGTTCAGCAAGTTTTAACAGTACGGTAGATAAAACTATTGGACGGTATGATGAGACCTGACCTGCAATCTTACCAGGCTTCAGAATAGGCAATACAATTTGTGATCGCCATGAGTCAGGTATATTACCAGTTATCATAATAGAATTAACAATTTTTAAATAATAAAGTAATGCTGTTTCACTAAGATTACAAAAAAAAGAATAGGGAATACCATCTTCACCCGGGGAAGAATCTCTGACGCCACTTAAAACACCTTTGAGCTCTGATAGTGAAAATAGTGAGTTTAAGGGATCGTCTTTTTTTATGACAGCAGATGGACAAAGTTGTTGTGGACAAGAAGGGGGAGCCAAATGGTCTAAAATATTTTCTGTTAAGGAAGGCGAGAGTGCACAGACAGAATCATACCTAAATGCTGATCGAAATCTTCGAATATTTCGCCAAACCAATGATGGACGAGTATCAGGGGAAATAGAATGACAAAATGATTTCCAGCTTTCAGATTTTTTCTTTTGAAATAAATTTTTCGCCTGTTTAGAAACCAGCGTGTAGTAATCAAAATTTTCAGAAGTCATATTTTGGCAGTAAGCCCTTTCGGCTTCTTTCCTTTTCTTTGCAGCTTCTGTACACTCTCGGTCCCACCATGGTGGAGAAGGGATTCTGGTGCTCCTGGTGTTTTTAGTGGGAAAAATCTCATCGGCAACTACAGTCATTGCTTTAGCGAGAGCCACAGAACACACTGTTTCGTTATTATTCTGGATATCAGGAAGATTTGAGATTTTTTATCAAGTTGTATTTTATATTCATTCCAATCTACATCTTTTAATACATATTTTAAGCGTGGTGATCGCGAAACAGAAGGTTTTGTGGTATGAGGAAAGCTAATCAGAATTGGTAGGTGATCACTACCATGAGAATAAGAGAGAATTTCCCAAGTAAGAGAAGAAGCTAGGCTTGGTGAACTAATGGCTAAATCTACGGCACTGAGACCTTCATTAGGATTAGAACGACGAGTAGGAGAACCAGAATTTAAAACACATAAATTATGATCATGTATTATATCCATGAGGACTCTTCCACAAGTTTTTGTTTTAGAACAGCCCCAAGATTGATGATGGGAATTAAAATCCCCTAAAACTAAAAAAGGTTTCGGTAATATAGAAATAATATTATTCACTTCACGAAATATAAAAGGACAGGGACGAGGAATGTAAATTGAGACAAAGCAAATATTATTTACAGAAACAGCAACTACAGAAAAATCATTATGGTGAGAAGGTAAATTGAAGGGTGTAAAGTTTAAGGAGTTTTTGATGAGTATGGCAACACCACCATACCCATCTGATCTATCTTCACGAATACATGAAAAACCTGGAATTCTGAAACTAAATTCCGGTTTAAGCCATGTTTCGCTTAGAGCTACTAAACTAGGGCTATATTTGTTTAATAGATAAATTAAATCAGATTTATTTTGAATTGCACTTCGGCAATTCCATTGTAGGATGTTGTTTAAGTGAGCCATTGTTACTGATTAACTGTGTTATCTTTTGAAATAGTGGGGCAACGTAGGACGGTAAAGTGGTTTGCGTCAATGATTCAATTAGAGCAATAATTAAATCAATCATAGGTTGAGACTCTAACGAAGAACAGTTGTCATCATCTGTTTTGGACGGAAGAGCACAACCATTGGAATAAGAATGTGAATTGTAGTCGCTCACGACAGCTTGATGAGCTGCGCGGTCGTATCCTTTCACTGACTTCTGAGGAGGACGGGGTTTCTGAAGAATAGTTTTTCTATAAGATTTGTTCTGTGAAGGTTGATTGATGGAATGTTTGAAATCTTCAGTATTGGCATTGAAAGAAGGAGGTTCAGTATACTTTACAGTCTCAGCATATGATTTTACTACTGGAGGATGGATTTTAGAAGCCTCAGAATATGATACACAATTTTGGGCCATGTAAATTTTTATATTAGATTGCCTAGTGGCTTCGGGGCAAGACTTGCTGATAGCAAAGTGCTGGCCACCACATAGACAGCAGTAACTATCATCCACCTCACAGTCACAAGATGAAGCAGTATGCTCTTGACCACATTTATAGCACCTTGGCTTTGATCTGCAACTATTTTTAGTGTGTCCATAACGACAACAATTATAACACTGAATAGTCGGATATATATATAAGTCAACTTTAAGTGCATTGTAGCACATAAATATGCGAGTGGGAAGGACCTGACCATCGAATGTTAACACTACAGTTTGTGACGGTTTCCATATAATTGACCCATCATCTGTGGATTTATAATTTAAACGTCTTATTTTAATAATTTCTCCACAGCCCAAGGGAACTTTTATATTTTCTTTTACCTCACTTAATGACATGTCACATGGAATACCCCGTACAAGTCCCATTCTTGTTATATTAAATGTTGGAACATAAGCCTCATATCCTTTTTCAGTCAATGCTGTATGATTCAAAAATGTGTTAGCAGATATATATGTGGAAAATGCTATGGAGATTTTATTACGACCAATTCGTTTTACACTACCTTGAACTATGTTATCAATTTTGTATTTGTGCAAAAAACGACCAAAACATATTGGGTGGAAGCTAATATCTTTAGAACTAGAATCTTCAGAAACAGATTTAACCACATGTATTACAAAAGGAGATGTATCTAAGGTGGAATATAGTTTTCTACCAACCTCACTAAACGAGGCGGGAGCAATTGGAAGGTTAGGGTTAGGTGGGACAACCTGAGACGGCAGCACTTGTGAAGATGGATTGCTAGAGTTCTTCTCGTCACTGTCTACACAACAACAGCCACGTTTGCCAGAGTCTATTGCCATTGGATTAGTTCTTTTTTTTTTGTTGCAGTTTTTGCACACTCTATGTAAGCGTGTCCGTTTCCTTTTATTTGTATTGGACACTGAGCAATCAGTGTCCATGCTAGAGGCAGTATTAACTGTAATGAATTGGGCCGGTTCAGGAACGTCACCCCCAGGGTCGGGGGCTCCTTCGTCGCACTCATAATATATAAATTTATTAAAAGAAAAACTTACCAATATTTATGTTTCTATATATACAATAAAAATTAAATAAATATGTAAAGATATATAAAACTTAACTGACTAATTTTATATACAAAATATTTTTTTTCTTATTGAATCCAAAATAAAACACCCGCCAAGTTCGAACGTTTCCCGCGCTTTTTCTCCAAACCTCCTTTACACATGGAGTTAAACTGAAACTTTTTTTTCTCTATCGAAAATAAATACTCTTTTTAGTTTGCTTGTGTTAAGAAATGAAAAAGTTAGTGCATGCACGCGAATTGTTGCGCTATGAGAATAATCTTACTTCTTATCTTACTAATTTTATAAATGCGAATGTTTGTGAAAATGTTTGGATGTTTGTTAGAAATAAACGCAGAAACGGCTAAACGGATGTGGTTCAAATTTGGAACACAGATAGACTATGTCCTGGATTAACACTTAGGCTTATTTTCATCCCGGTAATTTGCTCAAATGGTAAATAATGTGTTTTTTTTTAAATAGATGACGCTGGCGTTTTTCTGGTGGCTCTATACATCAGTGTTTTCTTAAATTTATTTTTATTTCTATATATTAACAAGTATTGACAGTCAAAATTAAATCGCCAAATTGTACACACAGTTTGTTGGCGAAAGGAGGCTTTAGGGCCTTTTGTAGCGGGAAAGGCCTTTCACGCGTGCGAAGCCGCGAGCAACACCTATACTCTATCGGTTTAGGTATTTAACTAAAAGTAAACAAAAAATGACATATGATTCTCGGATAGTCAACATTTTCTTACAAAGGTATTTACGAAGACTGTTGTGTCAATGAAACTATAGCGTATAACAAACACCTCAAATTATTAAATTAACTTTAGAAACAAAACAAATAACTAACAACAACTAATTATCAGAAACAAAGGAAAAATATGATAAATAAACAAATTTCTACAATGCGGAAATGTATCGATAAATGGTGTCTAGTTAACCGATTAAATTGAATAGCGGTCAGTTTTAATAGCGTGCTACGTGACAGTCGTACTCTTAAATTTTGTTAAGTTATCTATTACGATCCATTGGAAAAATGTTTAGCGTGCCTGTCGTATTAGCTCTTTTATAGTTGACAGATCGAGATCCTTTATAAAAGTATTGTAATTTATGATAATTAATTGTTTAGGCGCTTATTAATTAATAACTATAACTTTATAATAACCAAACAACTTTAATAAACGGGTATAACAGTGCTAAGTGTTGTGGATGTTATGAAGACGTTTATTTTGGAATGAACTATTTTATAAAGAGAATTGGACAGGTAAAATAGCTTTTTTATGGTTTGTTTTCATTTAGTTAAATATCTAAACCAATAGAGTATAGTAACTCATAAGTGAGTTGTGTATAAGGAGCGCACTTTTTCTGAATAGTCGCTGTAAGAGCACACCTGTGTCTTTAGTTTGACGGGGCATTCGATAGATGTGTACACACGCTGAAAGGCGTTGTATCAGTGAAATCTGTCCCAAAGCAAGTTAAATTCAGATAACATAATATTGCATACGTTTTATTGCAATAAGCAATTGACCATAGCGTTAACGGATAACCAGCGTGAGAACCTATTACATTTTTACTAAACTGTATCATACTTATACGCAGCGCAGGCATGTCCGGGTAAGGAGTACTGTCCCAATCTTTGAGAAAGTTCTGCTGAATACCTATCCATTGCCTTGGACGAATGCACCTTCGCGTCAGTCTATCCGCAATATGAATAATGCAGACGTCGACAAGGACCTTCAGCCGCTTCAGCAGCGCGGGGTTATTACCTCGCTCACGACATTCTTCCGACTGTATATAATTAATAATTTTAAGAATTATATAACTTTATTATATTCTAAGCTTTCCTTAACAGAACCACGGATGCTAGCCTACAGAGGCGCAACTTCGTGGCTCCACGCTATTAGAGCGTGGACGAATAAATGAAATGTTATTGATTTTAATGCTTTAGTTAGAAAAGGACTTCTATGGTAATCCTGTCATTTATGTTTAACATAGTTTACCTACGGTACCACATTATCTACGGTACTTAATGCGTATGTCAGTGCCTCGAACAGTCAGATAACCTACTTTGCTACTTCATTCGGTAACACTGTAAAAACAAAGCGCAATAGAATCGTTATGAACAATTTTATGTATGTGTTGTATTATTTTCTGAAGGAATAGAATAATTAAAATATAGTAAAAATGGAAAAATTATTAATTTCAGTATCGATAAAATCCCTAAAGTTACCTCGCCAGTTCTGGTCATCCACGGAACTGAGGACGAGGTGATAGACTTCTCCCATGGACTCGCCATATACGAGCGCTGTCCGCGTGCTGTGGAACCACTTTGGGTTGAGGTAACCAATGTTCATGAATATAAATTATGGCCTAATATTTTCTGCCTTTATTTATCGTGTTTGTAGCCAATATCTATCGTTCAAATATTATGTAATTGCGTTTTGCAGGGTGCTGGACATAATGACGTCGAACTCTTCAATCAGTATCTCGACAGACTGAAACGTTTTGTATCTGTAGAATTGCTCAACTGACAAAGACTGCCGGCCACGGGCCAGACAATTCAAGGTAATCTAAAATGTTTCCTAAATTATACGCGATACTACATTTGTTTTATGTACTTTAGAAAAATTGTCGCTTATGATTATGACAATTTCTTTGTTAAAATGTAGTATGACAATCATGTTTATATAACGAAAAGGTGGGAGATCTCCCTGTTCGACCGCGGATAAAGCAATGTTTGATCACAAATATAAAGTTAACTTATAGAAAAATAATAAACAGATATAAAGTGCAAACTAAGATAATATAAAATATTTTACCAATATCATTTGTATACGTCTGGCGTCGGTAGTGGATAAAAGGCGTATCGTCTTGCTGTGTTGAGGAATGTTTAATAGGCTGACTGCGGTCCATCGCGCACACCTGTTGTGTTCGAAGCGCGCAGCACACGCCATGTGTCTAAAAATGACCGCTACAGCAGTGCGGCGTATCACATACGTGTTTGGTGTAGTTGACACGAATCATTTAAAACACCAATTATGTTGGTCAAATGTTCGCAGAGTAAATTTGCCACTGCTCTTGAATCACGTAAATTAGGTATATCAAATATGGTTTGTTCTGTATCTATACTAATATTATGAAGAGGAAAGATTTGATTGTTTGTTTGTAATGGATAAACTCGAATAACTACTGGACCGATTTTGAAATTTTTTTTTTTCACTAATAGGAAGCTACATTACTCCTGAGTGCTATAGGTTACTTTTATCCCGGAAAAACGTTTTCACGCGGGCCGAGCCGCGAGCATAAGTCTAGTATTTTATAATAACAGGCAAACATTAAGGCAAGTGAATAATTCTGGCAGTAATTCATTTAATTTTATAATAGTATAATTTGTGTAAACGGAATGGAAGTATAAAAAAACGAAATTAAGAAGTCAAATTTAAATGCACTACTAAGGTCAATCCACACGTGGGAAAATGGAACGCGTGCGTACATGCGTGCCTACACTTTTTACTAATGTTAATAAAGTTGACTTCATAATATGAAAACACAGTTCAAAGTAGCATGTAAAAATACAATAACATTAAAGTCGCAGTTTACATTTCAGGTGACGACCAAAATCCAGCTTCGACATTGAGTTCCGGCACTTCTAGTTCGGTGACAGAAAGACTCCTCTAGCTAGCGGGGGCCGGGCCCAGCCGGGCCGGCCCCAACAAAAATAACGCCAACAATGGCAACGCTAGTCCGCAGCGCGAGCTCGCCGCCGACACCGCCACCCCCGCGCCCTCTGCGCCCACCGCGCCCATCGCGCCCGCACACAACATCAGCATCAACGTCACCGACACAGACTCGCCCAACGGCGCACGTCGCCGCATCCACTTGCGCTCGCTCAGCGACGTGACGCCAGCCAGCCGCGCGCACACGCCGCGCGCGCGCTCCCACTCCGAGCGGCCGCGCGCCTCGCCCGCGCCCTCCCCCGCGCGCCCCCGCGCCGCCCTCGCGCCGCGCCAGGCGCGCAGCGAGCGCTCCTCGCCTGATGCGTCGCCGCGAGCGCTAGACGACGGCCGGCGCGCCCGCGACCGCGCCTCCGTGCTCGCCGACCCGTGGCGCAAAATGAGCGAACTCGACCTGGCTGCGGCTCGGTCAGCGCGCGACCCCTGGGTACGCTTCCCGCCGCCGCGCGCCGACGACACGCCTGCCGGCGAGCCGGAGCGACGACGCGACCCACGGCGGCCCCGCCTCGAACGGCGCTCCCCCGTCTTGTGCGACACATGCGGCAGCGAAAGCTGCGAATGCTGGCGCGCCAGCAGCGCGACGGCGCCAGCCGCGTCGACACCTGCGAGCGGGCCGGCGGCGACAGGCGCAGTGGTGCGCGTGCGCACGCCGCTACGGCGCGCGGGCGCGTCGCTGGGCGCGAGCTGTGCGGCGCAGTGCACGTGCGAGGCGCGATCGGCGCGCGTGTCGCCGGCGCGCCTGGCTGCGCGCGGCGCAGTGCGGGCGCTGTCGGACGAGGAGGAGCGCCCCCGACGGCTGTACAAGTCGTCGTCGCAGCGGCTGGTGTGTTCGGCGACAGAGCCGGAACGCGCGCGGCCGGCGGACCCGTTGCTGGAGACCACGTGTTGAAGCTACGTTTCGTCCCCTTGGACGTGCGAGTATTATTAGTGCGAATTTTGTATCCCTTTAGATGTAAGAGTTCAAAATTGTATTTGTATCGTGTTCGATTGTCCGTGATGATGGGCGCGCCGCTCGGTGCCGCCGGTGCGCCGGTTCGATTAATTGTTTTCATTTATTGTCACGTGACCATTTTCATCACAGTTGAGACGCGAGAATGATGCGTCTGGTTCCTGCGAAGTTGATTTGAACTGCATGTTATGAAATTAACGCACAACTAAGTATGTGAGAGTATCCGTTTCGATTGAATTACCTACAAAGTGTTACTTTATACTTACTATACGATGTGTACTTCCATAATATTGTAAATATTTCTAGATAGTTATGATATGAAATAAATCATTGTTTAAAGTCGTTACCATAGTCCGACAAGTATTCATTATTGCTTTACCAAAATGCAAAATCAATTTTTGTGTGAATAACGGTAGTTTTGATCAATGAGTCGTATATGCATACATTCCATATTTAAATATGTGCGCATGCGCACGTCACCTGGGCGTTATTAAAGTTCCACTAAATACTGAACCGTGAACAGTCCACATTTGACAGTCTGCCCCAGTGATCGATCGGAGGTGGCGAATCTCTGTGTTGTGAAAAGTTTATATATTTATCTATGTTCTCACTAGAATATATGTCTGTTTGAGTAATAGTTCTCTTTGATCTGTGGGATTATAATATTCGGTCAGATTCAGTACAGTGCCAAATAATAAGCTCTAACTGATGGTGACGTCACATGTTTCTATGTACAGTTCGTTGGAAATAATAAGTATCAAAAGAATTGTTGCCATTCAATACTTTTTTATTTTATTATACACGTTATGAAATAAAATTATAGCATTTTATACCTTATGTGTCTGGTAATATTAATTTCATTCAAGTTTACAAACTTGTGTCTTCTTATATTTTCAATATTAAAACTATTATAAAACACTTGTCTGCTGTCTTGTATGATAGATTCCTAATTGAAAGAGTTTCTCAAAGTGTGCGTTTATTTAACTTAAATTGTATTTGTGTCAGGCATTTTTTAGTAAATGCTGACCCATTGATGACCTTTTTGTTTATTTATTTTCAGTGCCATTTACGATTTTATTATTGTTTATCAGATACTCATTTTATATTCTTTCATTTTGATTGTATGTACTTATTTTCAATTATTGTAATAAATAAGATGGGATGGACTTGTGTGGTCGTCTCAACTGTTATTTACTTATTATTACAAAACATGTAAAATAATAATTATCTCTGACTTGTAATATAACAGGTAATTTTTATTAATTAAATTAAAGAGCACATATCTTAAACTATTGTTTCTTACTGGCATTATAAACTATAATATTATCATAAACAACTATCACATAAATATGCTGCCTCAGTGGCGGCCTTAACTGGCGCGAGGCCTCTGCCAGGAGCAATACAAAAGATATCCTCGATTTCAACAATTTCGCATGTAAGATGCTCGGGTTAATAGTGTGGTGACTGGTGACCTAAAACAGGGCCACAGCTGCACTGCACGACACCCGGGCGGCCGCCAGGTTCGCCCCCTAAGGCAACCACTGTGCTGCCTCCTAGTATACGACACCGGTCGGCAACCTTTTTGCACGGAAGGGTCACATAGTGGCAAAATGAACTAAAGGCGAGCCGCTATCGTTATTTAGTACGGCCTCAACGGGGGGGCAATGGTTACCGGCCTTACGGCCCCAAAAGCCACGCCGCAAAGAAGAGGGTCGAGGGCCGCATGCGGCCCGCGGGTTGCCGACCCTTGATATACGATATTACTTCCGCAAGTACCTATTTAAAATCTGGGACCGATTAGTCAAAAATGAAAATCTTTTTGCATAACAGAAATACCCGGCACCTACTTTAATGCATTTTTTTTAATAATATTAAATTAAAGGTGATGTCCGCTTTTTGTATGGGTGCTGGGCCTCAAAATCTAGCCAGGCTCAAACTTTAGTCTAGTATTTAAGCTAAATAAAATTACAAAAATGTCAAAATCGGAGGACTTTAAAATTAATTAAACTATTTATTGTAAAAGCCTATTTTTTTTGGTACTATCCAAATATAGATAATATAATTTATATAAAATTATCTTTGTTAGAAAGCCCGTTTTTGGACATGTCCAATGTGATGTGATTTATGTTATTTTATTTTCCTTACATAATACACTTACCTAATATGAACGTTTTTAGAAAAGTTAGTTAAAAATGGAGGGGACTAAAAACATTTATTTAATGGATCCAAGATACATATTTTGCTTCTTTAATATCACAAAAGTTTGAGCCTGGTTAGATTTTGAGGCCCAGCACCCATACAAAAAGCGAACATCTTATTTGGCACACGGGCAGATCATGTCCTGGATTAACTTATAAGCAATTTTTTACCCCGGTAATTTGCTCCCAAGGTAAATAATAGATGTTTTTTTATCTTATTCTTTATGTAGATGGCGCTGGCGTCGTTCTGTGTTTAGAGACTTTTGTAGCGGGAAAGGCTTTTGACGCGGGCGAAGCCTCGAACAACACCTAGTTATACATAATTTTACACAGTGCATAATGAAATGTATTAAGGAAGTAGTAGATATTTTGCCTGCTGCGGTATGAATGCGCTGCAGCTGGTATGACGACGCAGTAGTTCCACAGTGTCGCACAAAACTAGCGTTAAAAGGCAACTTTGTAGCTGTGTTCCATAGCTGTAGAGATATCCCGAAATGCAAGAAACTTCCTCCCTGTTACCAAATTCCTTCTCCATTTTAAAATGGTGGACAATGTGCCCACAATACTTCAGTATTATGTATCGTAATCGTCCAAGCCAGTTTCGGCCACGGCGGCCAATCTCAACGGAGATCAGCCAGGTACGCAGGAGATATTATAGTGCACAAGTGTGGGCGCAATACACAAATGCACTCCCGATTCCTTCACTCTCATAGTCCAGTGAGACGGCAATCCGACTGACCAGAGAGAGAGTAAGCGCAGGACCAACGACTTTACGTGCTTTCCGAGGCACGGGGGTATCACACCGCCAACTTCCTGACTCCGAGCTGCGACTGAGTAATGATATTTTAAGATGGAAAAACCCAGTCACAATATGTTTGGCTCGACCCGGGATTCGAACCCAGGACCTCAGCGCGCAAATCGTACTCGTAACGCGTACGCAATACAATCACGCCTCCGAGGCAGTTATGTGTATGTGGGTATTTAACCATCATCGTAATCTACTTGATTGTTTGCCTCCCTTGTGATATTCTAAACGTACACACCTATATAAATTACCTATATTCTCTGACACCATATATTTCCCAATATGGTAACATCTAAACATACACTATTGATTAACCTTTAGTTTAATATAGTCTGAAACCATTTCGGCTACAGTTTCTGCAGACTTCAAAACAAAGGCATGGTCAATTTTTACTTCTTTCATTTGGAGAAAAGGTTGATAACATTTCAAATCTTCCATGTAACTAACTGGCACCCAACCATCATGATCACTGTAAATAATGTTCGTCATGTGTTTCACTTTCTCTATTATGTAATTGTTCAAAGTAGTTACTTTGTCCATTTCATCATAAGCTAAAAAAAGCACCTTCTCCCCCACTTTTGGATTACAATATTTATAAATTCTCTCTTCATAATGCAAAGGTAGAGAATTAAATTTTAAATAAATTTTTATTAGAGAGGATTTGATACAATCAGGTAACATATAAACTAATGTATAAACAAGCAATGCAATCAAATGAAATTTCCTTATGAAATTATTTAAAAATATACCATTCTTCGTTTTAGCCATATTTTGGATAGTAGGAAATAACAAATTGATTGATGAAATTCTGTTAACTAAATTAGTGCATTTCTGTAATACTTCTAATATCATCCAGGACCCAATCGAATGACCGATAAGATGCATTTTGCTACGCTTATCAACATAATTGTAGATAAAATCCAACTTGTGTTCAATTTGACCTTCTAGATCAAATAAATTTTCTTGACCTTGCAGCACATTGGATTTCTTGTCTGGAACTTCCTCATGACCAGCTTGACCTACAAATTACAGTGTTTTGATTATACTTTAAAGTTTAATTAATAATTAAGAGTATGCTTAGACCATTATCAAATTTGAATAGTACATATTATACAGGGATATTTTAACATTCCGTTAATAAATAAAACCACATACTCCTCTTTGCCTCTGCTAACATTATGCCAAAAATCATCCATGAAAACCATTGAAAACTGAATATTTTCAACAAATTTTTTTTTTTTTTTTTTTTTAATCTGCAATCAGCTGTCTTAGCTATGATCAGATTTTATATGGGTTCTTTAATTTTTGTGAGAGGTATTCCATTGACTACTCTCTCTTTACTTATTAGAGTTTAATTTTTAGTCTCTTGTATCTAAATTTAATATTTGCCAGCGTTTCAGCCTTGAGATATTATCTTTATTTTCCAGTAGGTCCCTGGCTAGTATGTTAGTGTGATTTTTAAGCCTATCTTTATATTTTTTACTGTAATGTTTAACCTCCTCTTTGACAGTTGGTATTTCTAAATATTCATGTATCTCACTATTTCTTATGAACCATGATGCATTACAAATTGTTCTCAGTACATTATTCACACACACACACACACACACACACACACACACACACACACACATACGCACTATTATATTTTTGTTAACGCATCCACTTTTTAAGCACTAGTACCTATTGCTTGCTATTGTGGAACTAGAGTAGCTGTACTATTTATTAGGATTTATATTAATTGTGAAGTGGCCCCGGTGCCCGTAACACAAGTTCAATCTTTCCATGGGCACCGGCGCTTACTATTTTTTATTTTTTCTGTACACGGTTACGCTAAGGTGAACAATATAGTGCATAAGTAATTTGTACCCTCTGCATAAAATAAATAAATAAATAAATAAATAAATAAATAAAAAATTGGTACACACATCAGAATGTAACACAAGTCAAAAAAATGTTGTAATGATATTATTCTGAAATCTCTGAAGTATTTCTAAGTTGGAGTTACTGGCAGATCCCCAGAGTTGTATTCCATATGTCCATATGGGCTTTATTATTGCTTTATAGATCAACAATTTGTTATCCATACTTAGTGGTGATTGTCTCCCTATAAGCCAATACAGGTTCTTGAACTGCAATGATGCCTCCTTCCTTTTTGCCTTGATGTGGGTGGCCCAGGTTAACCTTCTATCTAAACTAAGGCCCAAGTATCGTACACTATTTGCTGTTGGTAGTTGCTCGCCCCTGAGAGTTACAGGTGGACAGTCTCCTCTTCTCAATGTGAATGTGACTTGCACT
The DNA here is from genome assembly GCA_947568825.1 of Sphinx pinastri. Taxonomy (NCBI): domain Eukaryota; kingdom Metazoa; phylum Arthropoda; class Insecta; order Lepidoptera; family Sphingidae; genus Sphinx; species Sphinx pinastri. The sequence continues at coordinate 5,795,779 of OX387617.1, forward strand.
GACTTAGTGACACTTGGCCTTATTCTCCACATTTCTAGCCATTGCTCTATTTTGTATAAATGTGCCTGCAACTTGTCTGCGGCTACCACAGGGTTTCTATCACTTGCAAGGCAAGCAGTATCATCAGCGTATGTTGCTGTTACAACATCTGCACTATTAGGCAAGTCCGCTGTGTATATTGAGTAGAGTATAGGGCCTAGAACAGAGCCTTGGGGTACTGACGCATGTATATCATATAATTTTGATATTTCTTCTCCAAATTTGACATGAAACTTTCTTTCTGATATGTAAGATTTTAATATCATATAGTATGAGTTAGGTAGTTTAGACTTTAGCTTGTATAGTAATCCTAAGTGCCATACCCTATCAAAGGCTTGCTGAATGTCCAAAAAGGCAGCAGCACAGTATTCTTTTCTCTCAAGAGATTGCCTAATCTTGTCAACCACACGATGTACCTGTTCGACGGTGGAATGTTGTTGTCGAAATCCAAATTGATGATCTGGGATTATGTTTTCTTGGTCCAAGATTGGTTTAAGACGACTTAAAAACATTTTCTCAAATAATTTCGATATCACTGGTAAGAGGCTTATAGGCCTATAGGATCCAGGTTCTGTAGGAGGCTTTCCTTGTTTAGGTAACATGCATATTTGTGATACTTTCCACATTTTCGGATAGTATTGTATTCTAAGAATAGCATTAAATAGCATGGTTAAGAAGACTACTGATTTTCTAGGTATGTGTTTCATAATTTCACCTGTGATAAGATCATAGCCCGGGGCTTTTTTTACACCTAGGTTTTTAATAAAATATTTTAGCTCCCGTGGGGTCACTGGTTTTATAGGTAAAGACATCTGTTGGTCACTATTGACCAATGCATGTATTTTATCTTCAAATTCTCTCAGTGTAGAATTATTTGGTGCAAAAACTTGAGAAAGATGTTCTGCAAAGAGTTCAGCCTTTTCTTGCGGTTTTTTTGCCCATGGTCCAGTTAGTGACTTTAAAGGTGGTATTGTCTGTTGTGGTCTTTTAAATTTTTTGGTCAGTTTCCAGAGTGAGTAGTTGTCACGTTTTTTTGCTGATAATGATGACAATTGTTGGTGAAATGTTTGATTTTCATTTTCTTTGATCATGAGTTTTAGTTCTCTAGCTGCTCTTTCAAATATTTTTTTGTCTGTGGTATATCTGCTTTGGTGGTAGATTCTTCGTAGTCTTCTCTTTTCCATGATTTTTTCGCGGATTTGCAACGGGATATTCCTAGTTTTATCGCTTGTCTTAATAAATGGCGTGCAGAGCCAAGAGGCCTCCTATATTTTGTTTGTAATATAGAAGGTTGCTTGATCTATGTCTTCTGTGTTTTTTAACCTCATTTTTAAGTTAATTTCTGATTCTAGGTATTCTTCAAAGGCCTTCCAGTCCGTCTTGTAGTTACACAGTATTGTTTGTTGCTCTTTAAAGATTATTGTTGTGCTAAATGTTCCTATTATTGGTGAATGGTCAGAGGATGTATCATGACAGCTCTCTATATCATAATAGGTATTTGGAAATCCTTTTATGACAAAAAAATCTAATAGGTCAGGTAACTTATTTTGATCTGTTGGCCAATATGTAGGTTCTCCAGTCGAAAGTGTCTTTAATTTTAGAAGATCTAAACATTTTTTTAGTGCACGTCCTCTTGTGGTTATCAGTCGGGATCCCCAAAGTGTATGTTTACAGTTCCAGTCCCCACCGCATATGTACTTTTTTCCTAGGTTTTCAAAATAATTTTTAAGCATATCTTCATTGATAGCAAATCTTGGCGGAGCATAAACAGCGCTAACATTGAATGATCCACATTTGTCTTGGACTGTAACTGTTGTGGCTTGAAGATAGTCTTCTCTAAACTCCCCGTGTATATAGTGATTTATATTATTTTTGATTATCACTGCAGTTCCACCGTGTGAGGTGCCATCAGGGTGATTTGTGCAATAAGTACTATAATTTTCTAAGGTAAATGTTTTTCTATTATTTAGATGAGTTTCTGAGATAAGTATGATGTCAATTTTATTTATTTCTAATAGAAGTTTTAATTCATTTTTATTTGGAATTAATCCATTTATATTCCATGTTCCTATTCTTAGATTAGTCATTTTATTTTATTAATAACGGTGGTAATGAGATTTACTAGTATTCCCATTTGTTGAATTAAGAGATCTAGCTTTTCAGCTTGTTTATTAATTGTTTCTAGCAATATGTTTTGCATCTGGTTATAACATAAATTAGGTTCACCTTCATCACTTATAGGTAAGTTTTGATTCGATTGTATGTAGTCTTTATTATCATACAAATTAGGTTTCTTAATTTTAGGTTTTGTCTTTATTGCAATTTCACTGTAGGATTGTACATAGTTTTCCTTGTGCACTGTCTCTTTCAGTGTAGACATGGAGGAAGTTGCTTCAGGCTTACATGTGTTATTTTCTGGATCTAAATCCTTCTGTTTTCTTATATGGTGATCCATCTTCACTATCTTTTGTTGGTTTTTCCTTGTCTGTATTTCCTGATAGACCAGGCATCCTTTATAATTTGCTGGGTGACTGCCATGGCATAGTGCACATATGGCTGGTGTGTTGTTTTCTTTTGTACACATTGTAGTATTATGTGGACCAGCACATTTCACACACCTAAATGGTCTTAGACGGTTATTCTTTGTGTGGCCATATTGTTGGCACCGAGTGCATTGCACAATAGTTTTATTTTTCCGGGGATCCTCTATTTTTATTTTTTGATGGTATATGTATTCAATATTTTTTATATATTTATTGTTTTCATGTGGTTCTAAATTAACAAAAAATACGTTATATGGTTCTTTGGTACTTTTTTTGCGAGCATTAACTATTTCACCTCTAACTTTATTACCAGTATTTTCAATGGCTTCTACGATCATTTCTTTAGGTGTAGTATGGTGTAGGTTTTTTAACACTATTTTATTTTCAACAAAAATATCAACATTAGTTTCCTAATTTTTTTTATGATTTTGTTGTTTAGTCGAATATAACGTGTGCGTGAGTGTTTTTCTGACTGAAAGTGTAATCAATGCTTTTTATTGCAACTAGACTTCTGCCCACGGCTCCGGCCATGTGAAAAAGTTTTTCCGGGATAAAAAGTAGCATATAGCACTCAGGAGTAATGTAGCTTCCTATTAGTGAAAGAATTTTCAAAATTGGTCCAGTAGTTTATCAATTACAAACAATCACAATCAAAACTTACTTTTATTATTTTACATCTATGGTTAAAATAACTTAAGGGAAAGTGTTATTTTCTAGGAGATAAGCATGTGGTTTCATTTAGTAATGCAATGTCAAAATGACCCTGTATAATATGATGGTGGAGTGAAGGTAGACATGTGTACTTACTTACATGATTTTTAGAAACAACTGAATTTTTGTACAATTTTACTTGAGTTTTAAACATAAAACTACATACTATGTTATCTTATCTTATTAAATTTATAAATGTGAAAGATTGTGAATATGTGGCACAGGGCTATATAGTCAATGTGTGGCACAGACATAGATTAACACATAGGCTATTATCACCATAACTTGCTCCCATAGAAGGTTTTTGTTTTTTAAGTATAATATTTTTTTTCAATTCATGGCGCTGGCGTCCTCCTGGTGGCGTTATGGATTGGTACAGTGATTTAGATTTTAGAGACTTTTGTACCGAGAAAGGCTTTAAATGCAGAAAAAGCCATGATAAAGACATAGTGAGAGACACAAATGAAACAAATAGGCAGTAATATGGGTATCTAGCGACATTTTTCACTTTTTTATACATTGGGACAAACCTAATCTTGTCTTATTATAATCCTAATCCAAGTATTATTGGCTAATAATAATATTGCTCAAACACTAGTCAGAACTATAATATTCTCTGTAGCCTAACTTTTATAAGAGTAGTTACTAACATATTTAGAGTCGATTAGTTTAGACTAAATAAATAATCTTACCAATAACACAAACCGGCAGACCAGTACTCCTGTGTAATGCTGAGCCAAATTCGATGTAAAAGTCCGTAACACCTGGATTACCCGTAACACATATAATTACATCTTGACCACTACAGTCTAGAGGATCACCCCACATTATCAAATGAGTCTGGATAGAATTTATAACTTTAAATATATTCTTCATAATATTGAGTTAAATATAAAATAAGTAGATGTTCAGAATATGCTTTTAAATTGTATCAACTACAGCTGCGGAATGGGCGTCTGGCGTGCAGTGGGTACTTTGTCTACCAATTTGGTCACACTAACGTTTAAGCGTTAGCGTTTGAGGTTTTTGTCTAGGCCTGGGGGCCTAGACAAAAACCAAGCGTGGCGTTATCCGTACACGCTAACGCATAAACGTCAAACGCTAACGTTTAAACGTTAGCGTGACCAACTTGGTAGACAAAGTACCCACTGCACGCCAGACGCCCATTCCGCAGCGTCGTGCGGATAGACGCATGAAATTCTATAAGTTAGTCTATAGTTTAGCGTGAGAGGTTGTCAAAATATTGTTATTTTGTGCAAGCAAATTGAAACGTTCCAGTTTTTTTAGAAATTTTAAGTAAAGTTTTTCAAGAGTGGATTAAAATATAACCCAAAATCTAATCTTAGACTACTTGCAAGCTCTTAACAATTCACTTAATTGTTAGATTTTATGAAAAGGTGCGTTTATTATGATCTTTTTTATTAACTTCCTTCATTTCAATTTGTTTTTAAGTACTTACTTGTGTCGATAAATTCCTGCCTATAAATATCACTCATAAATGCATATCTAACGTTTTCAATAAATCTCTTATTAAGTTGGTACTTGCGCTGTAAGGGATGGAAATTTTTGTAGAGCAAATTCTTAACTTTCAGTATATGGTTCTTATGTTTAAAGATACGTGCCTCTCACGTGATAATCATGGGGTTGAGTGGTTGAGGAATACAAAACACTTAACGTTATATCTCGTTTTTTTATACACACATGAGTCAGCCTATGAGGTTTTTATTTGAATATTAAGTACTTAGTCTAACAATACAACATAAATCTAACTTACTATTATTTTATTTCTTATTAAATATTTTTCAGCTTCAAAGGCTCCTACATCCTGCTTGTCAAGTCAAAGTCACTCTTGTATTATACAATGCAGAAGACAAGAAGGCAGCAATCTTTTATTGGTCATAAGTAAATTTGTGGCTGTTGAAGGTTATTTTCAGTTGGAACAAGAAAGGGATACATGATTCATTGACTTGCAGGCAAAACATTTCCATATCGAGTATAAGCACATTCAAATAGATGTGTGGCATACGGACTTAGAGAAAGTGTTTAATTTACAATTATGAGAACTTTGTTATTATTATTATTGTGTAAGGATACCTATATCAATGTATTGTATATTAATATAATAATATGTTATGTGCACTTTTTATAGTTTCCTGTATTTTTCTAGAAACCAAATAAAACATATTTTTAAAATGTTGTTTTAATACTAGTATATTTTTAAGGACACAAATGAAAATAATTATATAATGATTATAGAAAAGTAAATATAATGCACTAATACATTACAGTTAAATACTGCAGGGATTAAACATTAAACTAAAGTAACTTATTTCTTTATAACATATTGTCAATTATAATATTTATGTAATAAAATATGTACAACAAAACTTACTGTATACTAGTAAAATATTTGCTGTAATGTTATTTATAGCAAAATACAAAACAAAAACATATTTTAATTTAACAATCACCATAAAATCTCAATAAAAGCCTATTTATCATAGCTCTGCCTGGGAGTAATTCATTTTACATAATATTTGGAACACTTTCACATAACAATGATCATGTTCTCATCTTTTAAGAAAGGTTAATACAAAGCTCTATGTTTCAGTAAGCATCTTTTTGAATGAACCAAAGCAGCACTTTATACAATTCCAGTTAGTAAATGTAGATGAGTATATATATTGTCAGCAGATCCAGAAGTAGCATTCAGTAAAGGTGTCATTAGCATATCATCAGTCCCAGGTGATATACAGAATTACCTGCAAATTTATTAATTATGTAAGTAGAATAGTTATATTTTTTTTCTAGGGTTGTAGTCTTAAATGTAAGCGTGAGTAAGCTTTGTAAAACATGTGAAAAATTGTTTGTGTGAGAACTTTATACTTATTAGTCAAAGTATTCAACATTATGGATCCATATAATATACATGGTACTTGATATATTCATATATAACTAATGCACAAACTCCCTCACCATTATAAGTCTCTTAGAAAAGATTCCACCTTCTATCGGAAGCCCAAAGAAAAGAATCATGAGTGGCTGCATCAAACTTAGGATTCTCATTATTTTAAGTGACTGTCAGATGAGTGTAATAAGGAAAATTATTAGTATAAGCATACTAATTACTTACATATTTTGTTTGATATCACTAGTCCATGTTTTAGGCATTGTAAATCATGTAAATTTATAACTTGCAAATTCAAGGAAGGATGCCTTTTTTAAATTGCAAAATAGGTGCTCATCTTTGGATGGCCTAATGATTACCACAATATGTGTACAGTATATATCCGCTATTGCGCCTGAAAGTCTTCGTTTTCCAAATTTCTTCTTCAATTAAACTTATTTCTTGGGTTTCTTTTAACGTTGTTAACACCGAAGATCATCACAAGACGCCTAAAACATTCTTTACTTATTCTAAAACTACTAATAAACTCCGATTCCTGCATCTCTGAAATTGTTTCCATTTCACTGCGATATATTCTTGTTCAACGTCTTTCCAATGATATTTCGTTATTAGTGGCTTACAGTGTTCTTAAACTAGGTTTAATTATGTAAAAAGCATTAATTATCACTAAATATCTTATTAAAAATACTAATTTATAGCCGTAGCGTGAGGTCGAGAAGTGTTGATAAAGAAAGCGTGACACAGTGTCGCTAAAGAACAGTTTCGGCTGTCAAAAATGACACTTGTCTACCACTTGTATGAAATTTTTTCCGTTCGACGCTTTGGACGACACGCTATCGCTAACGCTCCATTCCACGTGCGGAATACAAAATTTTGTCTACCAAGTTTTGCAGCAGTCACGTGACTTGTCTGGAGCATATGTCACTTCCATACATTTTGATCTTTCCGTAAGTGTAAACGCTAACAGAAAAGGGTTTTTGTCTAGACCCCCTGGGGGCCTAGACAAAAACCAAGCGTGGCGTTATCCGTACACGCTAACGCATAAACGTCAAACGCTAACGCTTAAACGTTAGCGTGACCAAATTGGTAGACAAAGTACCCACTGCACGCCAGACGCCCATTCCGCAGCGTCGTGTGGATAGACGCATGAAATTCTATAAGTTACTCTATGGTATAGCGTGAGAGGTTGTCAAAATATTGTTATTTTGTGCAAGCAAATTGAAACGTTCCAGTTTTTTTAGAAATTTAAAGTAAAGTTTTTCAAGAGTGGATTAAAATATCACCCAAAATCTAATCTTAGACTACTTGCAAGCTCTTAACAATTCACTTAATTGTTAGATTTTATGAAAAGGTGGGTTTATTATGATATTTTTTTAATAACTTCCTTCATTTCAATTTTTTTTAAAGTACTTACTTGTTTTGATAAATTCCTACCTATAAATATCACTCATAAATGCATAACTAACGTTTTCAATAAATCTCTTATTAAGTTGGTACTTGCGCTGTAAGGGATGGAAATTTTTGTAGAGCAAATTCTTAACTTTCAGTATATGGTTCTTATGTTTAAAGATACGTGCCTCTCACGCTGGTTGATAATCATGGGGTTGAGTGGTTGAGGAATACAAAATACTTAACGTTATATCTCGTTTTTTTTATACGCACATGAGTCAGCCTGTGAGGTTTCTATTTGAATATTAAGTACTTAGTCTAACAATACAACATAAATCTAACTTACTATTATTTTATTTCTTATTAAATATTTTTCAGCTTCAAAGGCATCCTGCTTGTCAAGTCAAAATCACTCTTATATTATACAATGCAGAAGAAGGCAGCAATCTTTTATTGGCCATAAGTGAATTTGTGGCTGTTGAAGGTTATTTTCAGTTGGAACAAGAAAGGGATACATGATTCATTGACTTGCAGGCAAAACATTTCCATATCGAGTATAAGCACATTCAAATAGATGTGTGGCATACGGACTTAGAGAAAGAGTTTAATTTACAATTATGAGAACTTTGTTTTTATTATTATTGTGTATGGATACCTATGTCAATGTATTGTATATTATGTAATATGTTATGTGCACTTTTTATAGTTTCCTGTATTTTTCTAGAAACCAAATAAAACATATTTTTAAAATGTTGTTTTAATACTAGTATATTTTTAAGGACACAAATGAAAAGAATTATATAATGATTATAGAAAAGTAAATATAATGCACTAATAAATTACATTTAAATACTGCAGGGAACATTAAACTAAAGTAACTTATTTCTTTATAACATCATGTCAATTATAATATTTATGTAATAAAATATGTACAATAAAACTTACTGTATACTAGTAAAATATTTGCTGTAATATTAGTTATAGCAAAATACAAAACAAAAACATATTTTAATTTAACAATCACCATAAAATCTCAATAAAAGCCTATTTATCATAGCTCTGCCTGGGAGTAATTCATTTTACATAACAATATTTGGAACACTTTCACATAACAATGATCATGTTCTCATCTATTAAGAAAGGTTAATACAAAGCTCTATGTTGCAGTAAGCATCTTTTTGAATGAACCAAAGCAGCACTTTACTAACTGGAAATGTATATCCAGTTAGTAAATGTAGATGAGTATATATATTGTCAGCAGATCCAGAAGTAGCATTCAGTAAAGGTGTCATTAGCATATCATCAGTCCCAGGTGATATACAGAAATACCTGCAAATTTATTAATTATGTAAGTAGAATAGTTATATTTTTTTTCTAGGGTTGTAGTCTTAAATTTAAGGGTGAGTAAGCTTTGTAAAACATGTGAAAAATTGTTTGTGTGATAACTTTATACTTATTAGTCAAAGTACTCAACATTATGGATCCATATAATATAAATGGTACTTGATATATTCATATATAACTAATGCACAAACTCCCTCACCATTATAAGTCTCTTAGAAAAGATTCCACCTTCTATCGGAAGCCCAAAGAAAAGAATCATGAGTGGCTGCATCAAACTTAGGATTCTCATTATTTTAAGTTACTGTCAGATGAGTGTAATAAGGAAAATGATTAGTATAAGCATACTAATTACTTACATATTTTGTTTGATATCACTAGTCCATGTTTTAGGCATTGTAAATCATGTAAATTTATTACTTGCAAATTCAAGGAAGGTGACCTTTTTAATTGCAAAATAGGTGCTCATCTTTGGATGGCCTAATGATTACCACAATATGTTTACAGTATATATCCGCTATTGCGCCTGAAAGTCTTCGTTTTCCAAATTTCCTCTTCAATTAAACTTATTTCTTGGGTTTCTTTTAACGTTGTTAACACCGAAGATCAAGACAAGACACCTAAAAAATTCTTTACTTATTCTAAAACTACTAATAAACTCCGATTCCTGCATCTCTGAAATTGTTTCCATTTCACTGCGATATATTCTTGTTCAACGTCTTTCCAATGATATTTCGTTATTAGTGGCTCACATTGTTCTTAAACTATGTTTAATTATGTAAAAAGCAATAATTATCACTAAATATCTTATTAAAAATACTAATTTATAGCCGTAGCGTGAGGTCGAGAAGTGTTGATAAAGAAAGCGTGACACAGTGTCGCTAAAGAACAGTTTCGGCTGTCAAAAATGACACTTGTCTACCATTTGTATGAAATTTTTTCCGTTCGACGCTTTGGACGACACGCTATCGCTAACGCTCCATTCCACGTGCGGAATACAAAATTTTGTCTACCAAGTTTTGCAGCAGTCACGTGACTTGTCTGGAGCATATGTCACTTCCATACATTTTGATCTTTCCGTAAGTGTAAACGCTAACAGAAAAGGGTTTTTGTCTAGACCCCCTGGGCTTTTTTTGGGGTTTTTGATTTTTGCATTTAGGGGGTTTTTTTTTTTTTTCTCTTTGGCAAGGCGCGGTTTGCGCATCTGCCAGTGTCAAAGTTTTTGGAAGTTACATATATAATATTGTTTCTTTGTTATCCTCAGTAGTAGTAGTACTATGTCGAAGTAAAGCAGTGGCTACCTTACCAAGACTTTATCGAGGAGTTTTGGCGACAACAAAACAAACACTTGACTAGCACAGTTATTTCAATTCACTTCATTTGAGCCCTTTAATAGAACTATATTGGATAATATACCACCATAATTATGCAATATAACACTAAGTATCACCAAAATAATGAATTAAAACAAGAGCACCTCATGACACTACCAAGTTCCCGCCAAAACTCGCATTTAGGGTTATTTGGGGATATTTCATTTTGACTTTAGGCCTTTTTTTTTAGGAGTTGGTAACCCTGTCGTGAAGTAACCGGACTAGAATTTTTTCTAGTTTATTTGTCCTAGAATAATAGTCAGTGTGACCATTTGTGGCAGATTTCTGCCATTTGGGCAGATTTGGCACCTACATTTTAATAATGGCAGACTAAGCTGACGATTTAAAAAATTGTGAGCCGTCACGGGACGCCTGGCAGATGTGAAACATGGAAATTATTTTGTAAAATTAATATGCATAAAAGAACAGATTACGACACGGAAACTGCCGCGGTAAAGCTATTGCATAGCATTTTTTACCACAAATTTTGATTGACTAAACACAAATTCGTTCTTACGCTTACCACATAAAGTAGATTTTTAAACGCGAGCAACGCACGTTTAGTCTTGTTATTGATAAATGTTAGAAATGCAATTGTCATCACAACCAAAGTAGAATAAATCAAAATTTGAAAAAAGAATGTTACGTTCGATTCTTTTGTACTCGTGCCGTGCCAACGCTGGGGAAATAGCTTCTACGCAATGTATTTAAGGTTCATATTAGATTAGTAAGAAATGGTTTTAATGACTTTAATTAATAAAAATATACTCGTTTCAAGAATTATAGCTTCTACGCACTGTATTTAAGGTTCATATTAGTAAGATAAAATACCATCATATAGCGTGGCGACGCGTCGCCACGCCAGAAATCGATTTTACGTGCAGCTATTGATGTTTCACATCAAAACGTGGCAGAATTTTGCAGATTTCAAGATTATCTTTATTTTTGTTATTGATATTTACATGTATTCTCACGGATTTTGTTTTAGTAAATTACTACATTTTTACAGTTTAGTAAATTACACAATTCGAAATCGAGGTCTTTTTTTTGCTTCTCGCTCAGAATCCCCGATATTACTGCTTCGGTGTCAGGTTTGGCAGATTTTTTGCCAGTGTCGGGCAGATTTGCCATTTGTGAGATGGTCACCCTGGTAATTAGTGTTGGTAGGACACGACATAAAAAAGAGTTTGTAAGAGTAGCCTCTTTTTTTGCACTAAGCCAGTACAATGTCCCACTTCAAATGAGGCGAGGCGTTCTGAAGCTCGGCGATACGTTTGAAGTAACGAGTACACATATGACATATTTTCATTGAAGAATGATCTACTATTGTAATTTGTAGCATGCTTCTCGCTCCCTCTCTATCCTCATACTATAGTTTTACTGAGACAGATAGTGAGAAACGTGACTTCGCGACTACCGCGACATGAAATTTGAAGTAGTATAATATCAAATTGTTACATGTATGACCCGATGGTGTGAATGGTGTAGCAGAAGTGGGTGGAATAAAACGGTACACAGACTTTAAATTCATATATTGTGTTCACTTACTTGCTATTTAAGTGTACTTAATACCAATCACAAAGTACCGGGTTCCGGCTAATAAATTAAGGTCGGAGAGCGGGACGTGAGCCTACTGGAGAGCTGTTCTTTTATCACTTTGTTACTCGTAATATATTCTAAAAACACCAATTAAATTAAGATAAGGGCGCCACTGACAAATAGGGTGTCAGACCCAAAATAATAAATTTACATACTTTAGTTGTCTAATTTCCCAAAAATAACATTGAGAGTGTGTCCTCGGTCCTCCAATACAGGGTCAGGAATCACTGAGGCTTCCACCAACTAGGGAAGATAGCCTCCTCTCTAGTGATGCAGGCAGTTTTGAGTCTACCCACGACAGACGAAATGAAGAATGAAAATGTAAGAAAAACAACCCCTGAGGAAAAACCCCCTGGAACAAGGACAGTGTTCCAGATTAGTACATAATACTTTAATATTAACAACAGTTATAGTTGTTGCGCTAAGCTAGTAATAAAAAAACATACCGGGAAGGAATAGACAACCCGCATGGTCGGCAGGCCGGCGAGTGTTCTCCTGTCAACTTCCGCGGAGGATTCCTGATATGTTCGCCCTATAACGAAAAACGTGAATGGATAAAAACGTGTTCTAACGGCACAAACCGGCGAATTGAAATGACAACCACTACTCACGTGTACTAGAACAAAACGCTCCTTGCCGTCATCGGGTCATCGACACGTATAGGACGGCAAAGCGGCTCCAGCTGATCACGGCGAACACTCCGCGGGGTCCTTAACCAAGCCTTCGTAATTTATCGGCACATATTAGCCGACATCGAAATTACGTGCTCACACACTTGGTGCTCCCGCGCAAGAGGTCGAGGGGAGGTCGTTCACCGGTAGGGTTGCAATCCGAACCAGAGATGAACAAAAAATTATATAACCGAAATTAGAATACGACCACTCACAATTCTCCTATTTATGTAGTAAGTAGAATCAATTTTATTACAAATACTGCACACGCAAACATAATTTTAGTACGTGTGTAGGATTTATTATTGCATAAAAACAAAACGAGCGGTTAGAAAACTGGCAACACTACGCGCACTCGTCTAACACACGATTTGTAGGCCACGATACAAAAAACATACAGCCTTCAATCAGTTAATGTTTTACTAAAATAATTAGGGTATGGGGTTTGAAATTTTTTATGTTACAGTACCCCCCAACCCAAGGAAATTTTGCGAGCAAAGGACAATGGCAGGTCTCCATACATGATTTTAGTTGATGTAAATGTGTAGCGTTTAGAAGTAAAAAAAATATTTAACAATTCAGCAGCAATTCCTAAACAATTATGTATCAAGATTATTAGTGAAAAAAGGCTAAATCTAAAGATTTTTCATTTTAAAGATTTTGAGGTTATGATTTAGTTGACTTTTATGAATTGATTCTTACATAATAACATGAATAATGAAACTCATAAAATGTTTGGTAATCTGTCTATTGTCACGCGAGACCCTCCCTCATCACATTCGAACCTAACATTTCACTAAACATGGAGAAGGGTGATCTGCCACACGGCATACTAGCGCGCGGCATGCACCTTCCTCAGCTATACAAGTTTATATATCAAATCATTTTTTATTTATAGATACTACTATAGTAAATAGTAAAGGTTTCTTTGTTTTTTTTTTGTAATAAACTCTGAAACTATTGGGAAAAATACGTTCAGACCCTAAGTTTTAGACTTTGGGAAATAACAATTAAATAAAAACGAGTTCTGAAAAAAAAAACACATTTGTTTTTTTTTTAATGTTTATTCATCTTCTTCATAATAATTCTCTCTGATAAATATCTCATCTAAAAATTCTCCCGGGGCAGATACATTGCCTTGTCTGGCGGCCCAACCCAAATACCAGACAACTGTCATGGTATGAGCGCAGCAACCTACAGTACGGTTGCTCGACCAGGTACATTATTTTCAATCAAAACATATTATCACACATTTTACAAAAATACTACATGCCAGAAATGAAATGTCGGAAATAGCTTTTTTTTCTAAAATGATATAAGCAATGACCGTAACTATACAGACAACAGGCAGCTGGTAAGAATGTATAGAATAGAATATACATAGTAAAAAAAATGTGGTAAGAAAGCTGAAATCTTTGTTGTTATTCCTAATGAACATTTTATAGTCAGATATATTTTTTGCAATTTTTAGAGCCCTGATGAAAATGATGTTTTGGTAGCATAATTATAATCTTATGTCATTCATAAAAAATGGCCGTGACACATTGCTAAAAAGTCAATTAAGTTTTTTTAATAATTTATGCAACTTATACACACTTGTACAACTAAAGTTAGTATGCTGAAAAATCATACAAAATAATTATATTGAGATTACCATGTATGGAATTTCTAAACGCATAATTTATTTATAAATACGATTTCGCCATTGTCATTTAACGCTGGTCCCCAGCTCTCCACAATCTAAACCAAAACAACAATTCAATAATGAATAAATATTGTACAATAAAGCACATGAAACTATCTTCACTGGGACGTTGGCGGCGCAGCGAGACGGATATCCACGTCGGGCTGCACGTCCAATGAGCACAGGATAACTAAAATACTGAGCTCGAAGACTCAAGAATCCTTTAACGAACGGCTGTGAAAAGACACCCTCATTCGAACAGAAACTTACACACAACACCAAAAACCGAACCCACAACATTTAAATGTCAGTCACATACTTAATTTTTAACAGCAAGGACTGCACAAACATACAACATTAACGTCGAAGAGACATTGGCGACGCAGCATCGCAACAAGAGCATCAAACTGCGCGTCAAATGCCCACGAAAAAATGGTTTATTATTCCAAAACCAAAACAGAAGCGAAGGCTCCTAAATCCACAACAAGCCAGTCAAATGCTTTCTACAAATAGCAAAGACTGCACTCACTGGGACATAAAGACACAGCGACGCGACAACAGCATCAAACTGCATAAATGGTTTATAATTTCAAAACCATAAACAGAAGCAATGGCTCCTGAAAACCACACGTGTCAGTCTATTGCTTAATAGCAGCAAAGACTGTACACCCACAAAACACAACAGACGACTTTATCGTCACTGAGACATTGGCGACACAGCGTAACTACAATAGTATTGGGCTGTGCGTCCAACGGCTACAGGAAAATAATGGTCCACGACATGCAGTCAATTGCTCAAGTACAAGACTATTAAGTGCAAGACTACAGCCGGGAGCAAAGATTCACTTCGCTGAGACGTTGGCGACGCAGCGAGAAGTCAACAAAATCGGACTGCGCGTCCAACGACCAGAAGAAGGGTAAAAAAAAATCCCGCGATGTAACTTCTTGAGATGTTGGGTACGCCAAGACCTCAAGTTCTTACCGGTTACAACGCTCACTACTCCATAACCGACGGGAGATGATACCTTTACATTATTCTAAGCGATGCGCGAACTCGCTAGAAACTTTTAGAATAAACCTGCTACATTCAAAAATAAAAACTTTTCAAACATTGTCTCCTACCTGGTGTTCGGTAGTCATCCGACCTCTATTCTAGTTAAGGGCGCTCTTAGTGTGAGATGCCAAACGAACCTGAGAAAATGTTGTATCTCCCAAAACAATGTAAGCACTCACTACCAGTGAATTGCGTAAAAATAACCGCAATCACTGTGCGTGGGATGTCACGATGCTGAGAAAACACTCATCCCCCAAAGACGCTGAGCAATACACCTACCAACAAGCCATTGAAGTGGGAGCAACAAGACAATTATTTGGAGAAGCCAAAAAGAAACAACGCACAAAATAAATTAATTCCTGCGCAAAACATGGCAAAGGAACAAAAAATAATTTACTAATGGGTTCAAAGGGTCGCATAGGCGAGCACAACTTTGAAATAACCCATCAAAATCAAAGATGGTTTCTGCGAATGCTTAAACGCAGCACACACCACTACCATTTCTTAACGAATTCATTACATCCTGATAATTTAACAAGCCAAAAATAATACCATGATAAAGGTTTAATTATTAAAAAAAAACACCTAATTGCGATAGTTCGATACAACGACACTATCTCAACAAGTCTAAATGTTGGTTGAAGTTGGAAGTCATTTAGAATTGTGAAAAAGATAATACCTATTAAATTTCAAAATCAAAGTAATTTGCAACTACTTAAAACATACATCACTATGTCAATAAAATCCAAAATATTCTACAAAAACCTCATTAATTGTGTGAATGTCACAAAATTTTCAAATATACTACAAGAAAAGTAACAAAAATCCTGCCATCTAATTTCAAATTCAAAGAGCTTACCATAATATGGCTTTGTACCAGGATTCGAACAGACGGACTATACTCTGGAACTGGAGCAACTGCTACTGAAGAACTGGTCTCAGGATTACTGCGCTGGACTGAACTCGACTGGAATGTTGCAAACATGTTACCTAGTTTAATAAAATTGCAAAACCTGTGCAAATTCAACTCTAAATACCCCGGGCTCAATATAGGACAACCAGAAAGAAAAGAAAGATTAAAAGAGAAAGAATAGATATCATTGTAAGTCAAGGTCTCAAATTAAGTTTTTTTTTTTTTTTAAAGTCAATGAATGCATGGTTAAAAATAAAAATCCGAGACAGCTCTTCCAGTTTACAAACAAAAGTAATATTAAATTATTTCTGAACCTAGCTCTCAAAATTAGCAGTCACATGTTACAAATATAAGTACCATAATAACAATCTAAAATAAAATGTATAACAAAAAATTATCATCAGCGGATATAACATTCCAAACTGATACCTCATAATAAGTATTATAGTATTTAATTTTAATTCAAAAGTTTTAGTTATATTACACATTCTTCCATTAATATATGAAAGTAAAATTACAAACTTATTCAAAACAATTAACAATAGTTGGCTATAATTCTTATCACAAGTAGCCGGCAAGAGAAAATTATAAGATATTTTTTTTTTTTTCGGGTACTTCAACAAAAAAATTATTACACTATAAACTTCCAAAAGTAATTTAAAACATTAATTTCAATTTGTATAACACAACTTTTTTTTAAAGAAACTAGTTCAACTTTGTTAAAATGCAAAGTCCAAAACACTAAGAACCAACAAGTCAATAGTTATTCATAACTATGGCCGGTCACAATAAAATAAATTCATTAACACTTTTGTCTACAATACAACAATATAGTTACCTTGAATTTAAATTGAAATTAAACATTTTATTTTTGACCTCTAGTTGCAAAATGCAATGAAATTTTAATTTTATAAGTTACAAGTATTACTTCTATTAAGATTCTAGTAATATAAACTTCCAACAATTTCCAATAAGAAAATAACAAGTAACAATTGTACCAAAGTGATAAAATTATTTGTCACAGCTAAGCGACATGACAAATGCTTCCAGTATAAAAGCGCCACAGTTGGGCGACCACTGTTACATGTATGACCCGATGGTGTGAATGGTGTAGCAGAAGTGGGTGGAATAAAACGGTACACAGACTTTAAATTCATATATTGTGTTCACTTACTTGCTATTTAAGTGTACTTAATACCAATCACAAAGTACCGGGTTCCGGCTAATAAATTAAGGTCGGAGAGCGGGACGTGAGCCTACTGGAGAGCTGTTCTTTTATCACTTTGTTACTCGTAATATATTCTAAAAACACCAATTAAATTAAGATAAGGGCGCCACTGACAAATAGGGTGTCAGACCCAAAATAATAAATTTACATACTTTAGTTGTCTAATTTCCCAAAAATAACATTGAGAGTGTGTCCTCGGTCCTCCAATACAGGGTCAGGAATCACTGAGGCTTCCACCAACTAGGGAAGATAGCCTCCTCTCTAGTGATGCAGGCAGTTTTGAGTCTACCCACGACAGACGAAATGAAGAATGAAAATGTAAGAAAAACAACCCCTGAGGAAAAACCCCCTGGAACAAGGACAGTGTTCCAGATTAGTACATAATACTTTAATATTAACAACAGTTATAGTTGTTGCGCTAAGCTAGTAATAAAAAAACATACCGGGAAGGAATAGACAACCCGCATGGTCGGCAGGCCGGCGAGTGTTCTCCTGTCAACTTCCGCGGAGGATTCCTGATATGTTCGCCCTATAACGAAAAACGTGAATGGATAAAAACGTGTTCTAACGGCACAAACCGGCGAATTGAAATGACAACCACTACTCACGTGTACTAGAACAAAACGCTCCTTGCCGTCATCGGGTCATCGACACGTATAGGACGGCAAAGCGGCTCCAGCTGATCACGGCGAACACTCCGCGGGGTCCTTAACCAAGCCTTCGTAATTTATCGGCACATATTAGCCGACATCGAAATTACGTGCTCACACACTTGGTGCTCCCGCGCAAGAGGTCGAGGGGAGGTCGTTCACCGGTAGGGTTGCAATCCGAACCAGAGATGAACAAAAAATTATATAACCGAAATTAGAATACGACCACTCACAATTCTCCTATTTATGTAGTAAGTAGAATCAATTTTATTACAAATACTGCACACGCAAACATAATTTTAGTACGTGTGTAGGATTTATTATTGCATAAAAACAAAACGAGCGGTTAGAAAACTGGCAACACTACGCGCACTCGTCTAACACACGATTTGTAGGCCACGATACAAAAAACATACAGCCTTCAATCAGTTAATGTTTTACTAAAATAATTAGGGTATGGGGTTTGAAATTTTTTATGTTACAAAATGTTGAGCCACTCTTACATTTTGATTTCATGTACGGGACAAATGTACCGCCTCTTGTATGTCCTACCCAACAGTACTGGTAATAGTGTTCTGTTTTTATTTGTCAGTAATGTCAGTTGTCTCTGAACCGGACTATAGAAACTATAATTCTTTGATTAATAATTAATTATTGTATAATTAATCAAAGCTATAATTATCTAATTATCTAGGAACATTACTACACAAGACACAACAGTAGCAATGGCTGATGGAAAGAAGAAAGCATTATTTATATGTCTTGGTAAGTTCTATAATACATTATTACTAGCTTTTGCGCGCGGCTCCGCCCGCGTTAAAAAGTTTTTCCGGGATTAAAATCTTTTCCCGGGATAAAAAGTAGCCTATAGCACTCAGGAGTAATGTAGTTCCTATTAGTGAAAGAATTTTCAAAATCGGTCCAGTAGTTCCTGCGTTCAAACAAACAAGCTCTTCAGCTTTATAATATTATATAGTATAGATATGGTGATCTTGTGATAGATGATACTCAGGCAAGAATGGTACTCACAAAACTTTTCAGCTACTTCAGCTGTGGATGCAGTACTTATTGTTATGTACAGTACCTTCACAAACATTAAATCACTTGGGTCATAGTAAATTTTACCTTTTAGGCAATATCTGTCGCTCACCAATAGCCGAGGGTGTATTCCAGAAAACAGTACATGATATTAACTTGGAAGGTCAATGGGAAATTGATAGTGCAGCTATAGGTGGGTGGCATGTGGGTAATCCACCAGACTGGAGGGCATTGGACACTATGAAGAAACATGATGTACCTTACAGTAACTATGCTCGGCAAGTGAGTATGATCGTGCAACGTCTAGTCTAAAAATAAAACACCAATTTCTAAGATATGAAAATTATGTAAAGGACATATCCGAAAATGGTCCAAAAATTCTAAGCAAGATATTTTATATATTATTATATTTGGATAGAACTCCCAAAACCTAACTGTTCATAATAGATGGTTTAATTTTTAAGTCCGCCAATATTGAGTTTTTGTAATTTAAATAAGGAACTGTATCTAATTTTGGGATTTGTGTTATTATAGTTATTATATAAAGACACCAACTTATTCAATCTACTAAAAGATTACCATTAAAAAACTTATTAGAGACTCAAAGTAAAAAATATCAAATAAATGCATTTTTTCTTTCTGTCAGTATAATAATATTGATAATATATTAATTTTCATTTGTTAACCACTAAATCGAAACAGATTTAAATTCCACCGTCTGCGATGAATCAATGGTAGTATCCATGAACAAAATATAAATACCAACATATTTCTTTAATATATCCAAGATCCATATTTTTGCCCCTTTATTATCCATAAAATTTGAGCAGTTATATTTTGAGAACCAGCACCCATACAAAAAACGGACATGTCTTTTACAATCAGTTTCGTCTATACATACATATAAATAAAATTGGAGTGTCTGTTTGTAATATTGAAATAACCGTTTTTTACAATTTTTGTCTGTCTTTCTGTCTGTCTGTCTGCCTGTCTGTTTGTTCCGGCTAATCTCTGAAATGGCTCGACCGATTTTGACGGGACTTTTATTGGCAGGTAGCTGATGTAATGTTCATAACATTTATTTTATTTATTTATACCTGTATGGACTTACAGATAACATCAGAAGATTTTAACTATTATGACTACATATTTGGGATGGATGAAGCCAATATGAGAGACCTGAACAAAAGAGCACCAAAAGGCAGCAAAGCAAAGTTACTTCTTTTTGGAGACTTTGATCCACAGGGTGACAGAATCATCAGAGATCCATATTATGTAAGCTGTTAATTATGTCAAAAATTTATAGGAAAAACATTGATCCTTGTTTCAAATGCTTTTACAATGGTACATATACTATGCTGAGATCTTATCTACACTAATATATAAAGCTGAAGTTTCTTTGTTTGAATGCGCTAAACTCAGGAACTACTCGACCGATTTTGAAAATTCTTTCACTAATAGGAAGCTACATTACTCCGGAGTGCTATACTTTTTATCCCGGAAAAACTTTTCCACGCTGGCGGAGCCGCGCGCAATGCTAGTGTCACAATAAAATCTTACATTGTGCTACACGGCAACCAAACTTGTTCATTCTAATTTAATATATTATGTATTATGAACTTCTAACTCATTCTCAAACTAGTTATTTTTTGCTGCTTTTCACAGAAGCGTTTCTTTTTAGTATGATTTATACTGTTACATATAACATAATATACAAACTCACACCTAGAAATCAACTGTATCCATTATATTGTAACTAGCAGAAGATGTTGGCCGGTACTGTCATAATTCTACACTCTTTAAGAAAACCAAAAACATATACACCAAAAGTATTCAAAAAATTGTTGGCATCCTGTGTCAAAATCATCTAAACACACATTTCTCAAATACTTCTAAACAAATGTATCTTCATAATTCACTGATCAACTGAGGTAATCAAATGTAATTAAGCAATAAAAAATAGTTATTGATTATACTGATATTATTAATATTTCGTAGCTATTTTTGCTTTACTTACATACATGTAATCACTGCACACCATATGCACTGGTGGTAGGTCTCTCATATGTAAGAGACCGTCTGGGTGGGTACCACCGCAATGTCTATTTCTACTGCCAAGCAGCAGTGTGCATGCACTGTTTTGTTTCGGTTTGAAGGACATTGTAGCCAGTGTAACTACTGGACATAATGAGACTTAACATCTTATGTCTCAGGATGAGCGCAGTGGAATGCCACACAGTACTTTGTAACTCAAGGTGCTGTATGGTGCTACTACTGTTTATGGGCGGTCGTATCGCTTACCATCAGACGAACGGCATGCTCGTCTCGTCATTCTATGCCATAAAAAAAAATACATGTAATAGTATGTAGGTAGAGTAAAAAACCACTACAAACCAAAAAATAATTTAACTTTATATTCGCTTAGTATATACGTATATTTGGAGTCGGTGCCTAATTTAAATTGAACATTGTTTTCGTATATTTCCTTAGCTTAGCTAGCAATTTAAATTAGGCATTGACTCCAAATATACGTATATACTAAGCGAATAAAAAGTTAAATTATTTTTGATTTGTCTAAACAGTTCATATTTTTTCGCATCTATACTAATATTATAAAGAGGAAAGATTTGATTGTTTGTTTGTAATGGATAAACTCAAAAACCACTGGACAGATTTTGAAAATTCTTTCACTATAGGAAGCTACAATACTCCTGAGTGCTATAGGCTACGTTTTATCCCGGAAAACTTTTACACGCGGGCGGAACCGCGAGCAGAAGTCTAGTTTATAATCTTTGATTAATTAAGTAATCAAAGTTTATAATATAAAAAAGAATTAGTAATATAACAAGATTGAAAATTTTATCCGCACAGGTCCGCGGGATAGTTCATAGTTTTGATACGAAGAACGCAGTTACCGTAACATTCTATTTCGGACAGTTGTCAAATAAACAAAAGACACGTCACTGACGTCATGCAAGAAATGAAAGAGATAGACGAAAAGATCTTTTTTCAATTAATTATGAGTCCCCCTGCAAGGTGGACAGACGACTTGATAAAGGTAGCAGGAACACGCTGGATACAGGCCGCTTTTGACAGGTCCGTCTGGAAATCTTTGGGGGAGGCCTATGTTCAGCAGTGGACGTCATGTGGCTGATGATGTTGATGATGAGTCTAAATGCGTTGGCATAGGATATATTCTTTTTTTTTCAAGTTCATTATGAACATCTGCACTGCTAAAATGCCGTTGACAGTTGACTTATTTATATAGCAATCACTTTCAGTTTGCTTAGATACATTTGACAATCTGTTTTCTCAGAATATGTATTTGCAACTTTGGATGCTCACAACTTTTAGAGTACTTTAGTTGAATAGAATATTAAGGCCACGTTAAATGTGTAGCACCGTATGAACACCATGGTTGTTTAGCTACTTTTGATGCTGACTGTACAACATAGGCACATGCCCTAACCGAAATCGCTCATGTCCAAAAGCTAGATATAATTAGTTTTAAGGAATACAATATCTAGGTTTTGGACCTATTCTATATTTTTCATTCAAATCAGCTGTTTAAAATAATGGTTTTACGAATTGAAATTCATCAGTGATCAGTTGCCAAAAAGTTTATTAAGTACTTAATAGTTTTTCTTAGAGCCTGCTTCATAATGTCTGAATAAATGTTAAATATAATATAGGGCAATCAAATACAAAATTCAAGCACTCAAATAAATGGCAATCCAACACAAAAAGGCCTGTTTCACAGATTTCAAGTAAATATAATTTGACAGTTATCTTAAACAGCTAACATAGATTACTCATTACCATTTACTCATTTTACATACTCATTTTATTACCATTTATTTGGGAGCATAAATTAGTGTGACTTTTGTATTTGGTCAGCTAGCAGATGAGACAAGTAGCATTTATCAGCAAACTGTGAAATCGGCCTTTTCTGTGTTATATGTTAATTGGCAGATAAAATTTATTTAAACATTGTGAAACAGGCCCATAATATTTTCAATTCATAACTTCATTCATATTATGGTATACCTGCCGTAAATAGTATGTATGTAACAAAAAAAAATTTTTTTTCAGGATAGTGATGCCACGGGTTTTGAAAAATGTTATCAACAATCTGCAAGATGTTCCAAAGGTTTTTTAGAAAGTTTAAATAAACTGTAACTTTTAATAATTATTTTCTGGATTTATGTTACATTTCACATTGGTAATAATGGCAATAAATGTAGTAGCACAAAAATATGTATTTATAAAGATATTAGCATTATATTAAAAATGATGTATACTTATATACTATTAAAAACTTATGTTGTTGTAGTTTATTTATATTCAAAGAAGTATTTTGTATTACATTGTTTCCTTTGCCTTTCAAATTTATTTACAATATTGTTTCCTCCCCTATAGTCGCGTATATCTTCTACTAAGCAGCTAACCAAAAAGTTATAGTCTGACTGTATATCTTTAGATATTGTAAAATTGATAAACCATAATAATGTTTCATCATCATGTTGTGTTCCAAAAACTCTGATACAGTATGCATCTCTGCGGCTTAATAAGCCTTTCTTAAATAAAATGGGTTTTTCTTTTGTTTCTGAAGTAACACTTTCTATTTCATCTGATTCTTCTGAAGATGATATTTCACTTGAGCATTCTTCACTTGTTTCAGAGCTACCTTTGGTCAAATTATATAGGGCAATATCATTGAATCGATTGTCTTTTTGATAAGCGGGAACAAAAGGAACTTCCTTGTATGTAGCTGAAATAATACATAAAACGAATATAAATACACACAACTATACATAATCATAAGATTCTAATATAGCAACATAATGATTTACATTAAATCTAAACAAGTGAGTCTTGTGACCTATCTGAGCAATAATTAAACACACACACTCACATCTTTCATCACCGAAGAGGTAGGCAGAGGCGCAACTAATGCATCCACTTTTCACCGTGCGTATTCCCTCCCATGATATGATAGGGGGCGAGCCTATAACCATATCGAGCACAGATTCCAAACTCCGGGCTGTTACTGAATTTAAAACCCAATATAATTTTGCCCGACCTGGGAATCAAACCCAAGACCTCAACATTACAGTCATACCATAATACAACTACTCCACTGAGGCAGTTATACTATAATAACCATAGTTTGGGGAATTACAGAGCTTACCAGGAGACAATGGAGGCTGAAACATGGTTGTTGAAAATGGACATAATTTTTTTATAAAATACCATCATAGTATTGTTATGCCATACGGTAATAATAGTTATACTAGGCACATGTAGGTACTATTTAAAATAAGAATTAGAATGACTATATTATTGGGTCATATTAGTGGCCAGAGTAATTCATATTATCATGTTAAATATTGGTATGTTAACACCACTTTTAACTAGTGGCTCAGCAAAAATATAAGACTGTACCCTGGATAAAAGTAGCATAAATTTGTGCTATGTTTAAGGTTTCCCTCAAACATTACAGGCAGAGTCGCGAATAGGGTAGCATTATTCTTATTTTTAATCTTAATATTATAATTAACTAGCTTTAGCCCGCGGCTGCGCCCGCACGAAAGGTTTTTTCATGGACAAAAATACACATTTTCCCGGACCCAATGATAAATCTAAACCATTCTTGAATCCTCCTGAAGACACACAAAAAATAAGTAAAATCACTTTATATTGTACCAGGCGATAATAAACTGATACAGATCGAGAGATTTTGCAATATGGTCGGTCAGCGACACATTGGTACAAAACGTCTTTCCGTCCAGTATAAGTAGATCCCCGACTTTTGTCAGAAAGGCACTCGCAATTAAAATTGATCATATAAATTATTTCTCTACTATATTATGCATGTAGGTATTAATACATATAAGCCTTCCTCTTCTATCTATTAATCACTCTATCTATTAAAAAAAACCACATCAAAATCCGTTTCGTAGTTTAAAGATCTAAGCATACATAAGGACAGACAGCGGGAAGCGACTTTGTTTTATATTTATAATATGTTAAAAAGAGATTAAATACAGAAATGTATGAAAGCAGTTATATGTTTTTTGTGGCGAAACTTACTTGGTAAATCATCGTCGCTTTCCAACATTTCGTGAAGATTTTTTTGTGAGTTCATGCCTCTTTATGTATTTATTCACTTATAGTATAGAACACGAATTACGAATAATGTTAAGTATGCTATGACAACGAGAACAGTATCACAATGAACCTAATTACGTGCAATATGAATCACTCAATATAGGTATGTACTTGAACAAAGTGATCAGAATACTAGGATCATAACTATAACTAGGATCTTGGTGTTCGGTGTTCACTGACCATAGAATAACTTTAGTAGGGTATCACCACAGGTATCACTAACCGATACAATGATAACATCAGTAGGTCTCAAATATATTTTGTTCTACAAATCGACGGTAGTTCCCGTCAGAGACAAATAAACTAGGTTCCCGTACAGTCAGTGTTGCCGTTTGAAGAAAAAAAGCACTAGACTCTTATCAAAAACGCGCTAAATCTTGTGGAAATCTAGCTAAATAGCGCTAAACAATTTTTTACTTTATTTAACTTTATTCACGTATACCCCCCTCCACCCGTATTTTTTTAGCGCGTAGTTATCACATAAAAGCGCTAACGACCCTTAAAAAGCACTAGATCTAGCGCGAAAAGCGCTAAAACGGCAACACTGCGTACAGTGTTGCCAACAAGATTTAAAAAGAAATCGTGGGTGTGGGGTGTGTAGTGTGTGTTCTTGCCGCCACATGCCAAAAAAAAACCTCCCTGCCAACAAATAAATCACCTATACACCCCCCGTCTGCCTGTCGAATAAATTTGAGAAATGTTGAAGGATATTTACCTACCTGAAGGTAGTTTTGTGTCCCGTTAAATATCCCATCAGCCGTTAAAAAGATTTTTTCCCGTTTTCAACGTATCCAAACCCGTTAGATATGACGCGAAATCCGTCAAGTTGGCAACACTGTTCCCGTACGCACGCGCACGGTAAGGAGGAAACATAATTTTGATACTCGAAGCGACGCGACGCAATGAACACATTGCGTCGCAATGTGTTGACAGTTGACACCCGACTTGCATCGTGCACACTACCAATACGTGATGCAACGATACCCTAGTTATATCTAAACACAGTTAGCTGAAGGAAGTGGAAGTGTATGATTATTTTTAGTTTTAGTATGGATTTATATATTATGATCCCTGTATTGAGCTAAACTCATATTATGTAGTACATAATATTGCTTACCATCTTAATTAATTGTTTATCCGTCATTTTTACAAAATAATGCAAACAATTATAAAAACGGTATCCACGTATTTACGATCTGGGATGACTGATGCGTCGCGTCGGGTGGCGTGTTTAAGTCGAACACCGATTAGATCTGGTACAGCCAGGGTTACCAACTCCTGAAAAAAATAGCCCTAAAGTCAAGATGAAATATCCCCAAATAACCCTAAATGAAAAATCAAAACCCCAAAAAAAGCCCTGTAGGCTTAGGATGTGACAAAAAAACACGTCACGTCTCCGTTTCGTCTTATTGGGATTGGTTGAGAGACTGACGTATTGGTCCCTCGATCAATCACAAACATCAAAATTAAACGACATCGTTTTACGAGTTGCGTCTTCGTGTCACATTCTAAGCCCACTGTACTGTCAATGATAATTTTTACGGTGTAGTGTATACCCAATGTGTATAACTATTGAAGAATATTATTTAAATAAGTACCCTGTTTTATTAAGGTAAATAAAAAACCAACTTAGTTTAATTTTAAAACGTGTATTAAAGATCTACATTGTCAATGATTGTAAACAAATCATGTTGTGTTTGCCGCCGTAGGATGGCGTATCTTTGATGGCGTGCCCACTGCACAGATTATTATGCTAGATTCACATTCTCGGATTTAAGATGACTCGTGCAGGTTCGGCAGCAGTGTGCATTTGGCATTATAGCATTATACTTTGTGTAAGAACTTGAACGTTTCGCCTCTTTTTTTTTTTTTTTTTGTCAGTCAAACAGTAACACATAAAATCATTTTTATGGCCCTAAAAACAGCCCTAAATTTTTTTGGGCCCTGAAAAAAGCCCACTGCACATATTTCAGCCCTAAATTTAGGGCTAAAAGCCCTAAGTTGGTAAGCCTGGGTACAGCGAATGCTAAAAGTGTGATCCTGGTCATAGAAAACATATTGATTTGATTTGAGTCAACACGCATTCCGTTTCATCGGGCCGCGTGAGATGTTAATAGTATGTTTCCAACCTAAATCTACAAAGATACAAATGCTTTTTCTGACTACGACTAGAAAGTAAGTACCACAGAATACAAATTATTGGAAAACGGAATTATATACGAATAATGTAGGTAACTACTTGATCTAAAGAACATGTAATGCCATCTCTTGTATTTATTGTGAAACTATTCATGTTTTACAGGATGTAAAAAAACTTACAAGTGTAATAAAAATATGAAAATGACTAAGACCTGTCATTGGAAAACAAAAATACCTATGCTTCTTAAATAAAGATGGCGCTGATATAAACTCGAGGTTTATGTCTATTTTTATAAGAACATTCTGATCGGATAATTGACGCGGTTATTCCCCGAGGCATAAATAGAGCTAAAACCTGTCCCGCACAATGTACATCAAAACCATTACAATATACCCTAAAATTCAAGTTCTCTAACATTTAAAGTCCAGTTTAAGTCTACAGAAGGGCCAAGGAATCGCAATTAAAAGGACCACTAGAGTTTACAACACAAAAAAGGCAAATTGGACAGAATTTGGACGTAAATTTTAAAAATTACATGAGTGAGCATAAGGAGAACGGGAGGTGGAGGCTCCTGTGGCCTTCGTCAACTTGGAGCACCCGGCGGAATGGAGGAGCGGGTCGTTCCAATGCCTGGCGGACAGGGCAGAACTGGCCCAGCACGTCGGTGAGGGTCTCAGCATCTTCACCGACGGAAGAAAGATTGACGGGAAAGTCGGAGCGGCGTTGTCCATATGGAACGGCGCCGCCGAGACGAGTACCCGAAAATTGCGGCTGGAGCCGTACTGCTCCGTCTACGAGGCGGAACTACTCGCTCTCCAGAAAGCCATGGAGGAGGCGCTCCGAAGCGGGCTTCCTACGTGCGGCATCTTCAGCGATGCCAGGTCCGCCCTCGAAGTCGTCACCAGAGGTGATTCCCCCCACCTCCTAGCGTTTGAGATACAGCAGAAACTAAAAATCGCCGAGAAACGCGCCCAGAAAATTGGACTTTTCTGGGTCAAGGCGCACGTGGGGTTGGAGGGAAACGAGAGGACGGATCAGCTCGCCAAAGAGGCCGCACAGCACCTGAAGGCCCGTGCGCACTACGACAAATGTCCGGTTTCATTCGTCAAACGACAGATCCGACAGGACTCGATTGACGAATGGAGCCGGAGTTACGCAGATGGAGAGACGGCTTCGGTTACGAAGCTGTTCTTTCCGGACGCTGTCGAGGCGCACAGGGTTGTAAGGCGGATCGTCCTGGATCCGATACTGACGCAGGTGTTCACGGGGCACGGCCCTGACCGATCCAGATGATGCCATCACTCTGGCCATCCAAAGAAAGCACGAGTTATTGAAACTCTCACACTCCTCAAGACCGCTGTACTGTCCTCGCCGTCGAGGACCTCGCCGCGTCCCCCGATGTCCCGACCCAGTTAGCAGTTCCGGCCCGCGTGCCGATGAAAACAATGGATAGATTGGTGTATTACACCGCTAAAATCCCCTAATCGCTGATGTCTCAATCATCTTCCAACGACTGCCCTGAGCCGAGGCTCGTACCCCACTTAGGGGGTGCCCTCAGCGTGGTCGTTTAAATGTAAAGGGTTGGAGCGCCTAAAGCGTTCGCCCGAAAGTCCGGTGTGGTCAGAAAAGCCGACTCATGTCAGGCTACTGACCGTAATGTCCATAACAAAAAAAAAAAAAAAAACGGGGCACGGCGGTTTCTCCGAGTACTTGCACCGTTTCAAGTGCAAGGAGAGCCCGGCGTGCCAATGTGACCCTGACGTTCAGGAGACGGTCCCACATCTCCTGCTCGAATGTCCCATCCACGCAGTGGATAGATTTAATTTAGAAATTCAAATAGATTGTAAGATAGATAGTAAAAACATACATAAAATTATAAGAAATAAAGTAATCATAGGTGAATTTATAAAATACTGCAAGAAAATAGCTAGTAAGACAATAAATAAAAATAAGTAGTAATAAGAATTACTAGATATATAATTGTTATTATATACTCTTAGTAATTAAGGTAGCAGTAAATAGTATTAAGGATGAATAGAGTTAGATAAATAGATATACATGTATGTTTAAGATATAATATAAGTAATTTACTGTAGATAATACTTAAGATAAGTAGACTAAAAATTAAAGAAAATAAATTAAAATCCAAAAATACATCCCTTGTCCTGGATAGGGGGAACGAGGGTGGGACGCAGAGTCCCACAAAATAAAAAAAACATTTAAAGTCCTAAATAAATAAATTGCTGAGATGAAGCCTCGAGGACAAACATAGTATTTCGTGTACTTTTTTTTCCAAATTTAGTAGGTTTCTATCAGACTTCTTATTAGACAGTAAAAGTAGGTAAAAAATAGGATGTACTTTTTCTGCATCTTAGTTGTACATTACACATCATTGTGTACCCATGTTTATGAACTTATATTGCCATTGGAGGCATAGCTCAATAAATTAAAAAGGGCAGACACATGGCTAGTTGTAATCTATTGATTGATACCTATAATTTGTTTTAATAAGGTTTTAATGAATATGCATTGATTGCTAACACACAAAATTTCTGTTCAATTGATTAAAATAAAAGAGAAAGACAAAGCTTAGTTACATACATTTATTTCACTTTCATACTTATTAGTTATTCCTGTTTGCCATAAAAAAATACTTAAAAATCTATTTTCTTTTCCGTCTGGATAGAGATATGTAATATAGAGACAAATATCTCATTATATTACCTCTAGTTTCAAATACTGAACTTGCTCTAATTGTCCTTGGTCATTAAGTTTCAAAGTTCTTAATCGACGTTCTTTGTAACGAACTTTTTTGGCTTTGGCCAGGGCATACTCAATAATATCTTCCAATGGTGTTGTAAGATAATCTCGATATGGTCGGACAGCAGATGAACATATTGTATATAAAAACATATGTGTGTATCCATCAGGAAAATCATTCACCAATTCTTTCCACCTTATATCTGTCCATACTCTGTATGGGTAAGATCTCAATCTGTAAGAAATTAAAATATTAGATCTTATATGATCATAATTTTGTACTTCACAAGTTTTTTTTATTCATTATTGTTGCAATTATGAGAGGCACAGATCTCAGTGAGAAAGGTGTAAAGATTTTTTTTTAATGCAGTTAAATGACAAGACGAGCATGCCATTCTTTGATGGTGAGCAATATGATTGCTCATAAACTACTGTTTATGAGCAATCATATTGCTCACCATCACTCTTTGTAACTCAAAGTTATGTGCATTGCTAGTGCAATGCACATAACTTTGAGTTACAAAGTACTGTGTAGTACAGGGTACTCCACTGTGTTTGTCACGCTGAGACATAAGATGTTAAGTTTTATAATGCCCAATTATTACGCTGGGTACAATCCTTCAAACCAATACATATCAGTGCTTGCACACTGCTGCTAGGCGGTAGAAATAGACATTGCGGTGGAACCTACCCAGACGGCCCCTCGCATACAAGAGTACTCATCATCATCCCCATCAGCCACATGATGTCCCTGAACATAGGCTGAATAAAGGCCTCCAACCCCATACGCGAGGCCCACCACCAGTTATTTAATATATTAACTATAAACCATATTCTTATTTAACACACTTATGTTCATTTTTAACTGCAACTTGTACCAGTAATTCTAAATGAAAGTATGATCAATTTTAGTTTTTGTCATATGTTATACTTACAATTTAAATATTTTTTTCCTAAGCTTGTTTAACTTGACATCTCGTTTTATAAAAAGCTGTGGGTGTAGATATTTATACCAAAACTTTTGTAAGTATGCATGTGAGTGATTCATTTCATCCTGGACTTTCAACCAAATTGATAAATCAAACTTTTTACATTTTAATTCATCAACAGTCATTCCTGTATGCTTCATTAAGGACTTCAAAAATTGTGTAGCAAGATCTAAAGTCCAGTTCAATCGTTTCTTTGGTGGTTTTCCTGTAGACATGAAACATATGTAATTATAATGAAAACTATTTGAAGTATTGGATTATCCTGTTGGACTCTATTAGTGATTTAAATACAGCAGAATCTGCTTATGATGATATTGAAGGGAAATTAAAATCACGTCATACTAAGCATTAAGATTCATTCATAATATCTTTTAGTGTCCAAATTGCTTATAAACAATGCTATTTCTCTACAATAACATTTGTAAAAAAAACGAGTCAATACACAAGTCGCACATGATAGTGGATGGGTAGAAAAAGTCACTTTAACGGGACATATTTTGTTAAAAATAAATAAATGTAAGTGAAATGTCACTATCTTAGTATAAGCAACCATTAAAAGTCATTATAACCGAATTGCGTTTCAAAGATGTTGTATGAAAACTTAACTAATTCTATGATTTCAACATATTAAGCAGTTGGTCAACATATGCAGTCATATCAGCGACTATATAGCCCCTATATGGTCGCTGAGTCATATTAAACAGATTATACTGTAAATTTATGCATGCATGTGGTGTGAAATTTCATCTGTGAAATAAAGGCCCCACAGTGTTTGGTCAAAATAAAAAAAAATATTTTATGTTCATCCAATCTCTTATATGTAAGTAAATCCCTTTGACTAAATATTTTGATAGCACATAATACAATACATATTATAAGTGGGATTTTTTTAAATTACAAGTAGTTTTCTTTTCATGAATGTGACATATTATGTAGACTGTTTTGAGAGAAAAATCTGACAAGTGCGAGTTGGACTTGCGCACTGAGCGCTCTGAACAAACTTCATAAGTAGGAACATTAAGAAAGCATCTAACAATATTATTGCTCTAATTAAAAAACAAACTAGATAAAAGGACAAACTTAATTTTGCCGTTCGATCCCTAGATACGGTTATTACACCAACCACAAATAATAAGTTTGTAGTAAATTCCCTTTTTTTTGTTACTAAGTATATATTTACTGTTTTCATTTTTTTTTCCTTAACATGTACTGTAAGACCTTGCTTTTTGCCATATTTCATGATTCTATGTCAACAGCAAGTATCCTATGGGTTTTGATTCCCTTGCGAAATCGTAAAATATACGACATAAACTGTCATAACTTTTGATCGCGTTGACTTACAAGTTTGA
Organism: Sphinx pinastri; assembly: GCA_947568825.1. Taxonomy (NCBI): domain Eukaryota; kingdom Metazoa; phylum Arthropoda; class Insecta; order Lepidoptera; family Sphingidae; genus Sphinx; species Sphinx pinastri. The sequence continues at coordinate 5,828,329 of OX387617.1, forward strand.
TATTTTTTCAGCTGAAGAGACTGTAGACCAGAGTAATTAATATAAATATCAACTTGATACCCCTACGCGTTCCTGAGATAAAGGATCCTGACAGACAGACGGACAAGGAAGTGATTCTATAAGGCAGCGGTTGGCTACAGGAGAACTGCGGAACGTCGATCCTTGGACCGTCGAATATCCTACTAATATTATAAACGCGAAAGTTTGTAAGAATGTATGGATGTATAGATGTTTGTTACTCTTTCACCCCAAAACTACTGAACGGATTTGGATGAAATTTGGCAGACAGGTAGATCATGTCCTGGATTAACACATAGGCTACTTTTATCCCAGGAAAATATTAACGCGGGCGGAGCCGCGGCCATAAGCTAGTTTTTAATTATACCTACCTATTCAATACAAACTACAGTTTTATATAACTAGCTCTATATTCATTTAGTATTATGAGCTTTTTTGAACCTCAATACAAATTTTCAACAGGATCCGGACCCCATTAGAAATTACTTGCCGACCCCTGCTACAAGGTTTCCTTATTTCCTAACGAGATTGGGAACCCTAAACATTATAATTTTATAGGTAATTAGAAATTTACTCACCATTATTTATATAAGCCAATCTTTTATAAATACCTCTGGGTTCTCTACATAATATTGCAGATAAATATGTGACAGCCTTTTCAGGTTTATGATAAAAACACACCTTCATTATTTTTTCTTCTTCTGGAGTGTATTGTTTTTTTACATTTTCTCCGGTGTGTGTCATAACATATTTATATACTTGGTATATAGTTCTCTCTAGCCCTCGCGCCAAATAAGCTGCCACATATCGTCTCACTTTCTCTAATTGGGCATTAGGATTTCGACATCCATGTTTGTTACGCCATCGAGCAAAGCTTACAAGTTTATCAGGCAAATTGTATTCCTGTTAGTGAAGTATAAATTAAGCATAGTTTTATACAAAATAAACGTTATTGCATTAGGTAAAAGTTTTGTTGCTTATTGTACCTTAATGAATTTTCGCCAGTTTTTCTTTATTTTTTCATCTTCTTTCTTAGTAATAGCATCAGTTCTGTACTGTTCTTCTGCATTTTCATTAGTTTCTTGTAATCTACGTGTAAGGCATGAAGATAGTTGATACCAAGGTTGTTCCCACAGAACAATTTCTTCTTTACATGTTTCATTCAGCAACTGAGAATTGATTGAAATGTATAATATTATGCAGATATTGCCTACAGGTTATAAAAAGTAATTAAACTGTGCGTAGTGAGGTATAATTAATACCTACAGTTATAGTTTATGCGAATAGTAGTTGTAGTCTCTAAATTGATAAACACAAGAACAACTGCAGAATTGTTTCGTTTCGAAGAGTTATAATATTTAAATTTATGCAAGTGGACCTTTTAGTGGTAAGACATTATTTCCCTAATAACAATGATAATTAAATTAATTAAAGGTAGAACACCAGTAAACACCTCAATAAACTCATCATCTTCTTCTTGAATTTGATGAATATGGAATAACACCTTTTCAATAGCTGTTGGATCAGTAATATCATCAATGTCGTCAGCTAATTTCTTTAGGTCCATATCCTTATTTATACCATTTCATACACTTGTATGTAATTCTATGTAATCTTTTCTCTCTTCAACGATAAACACCACAACAATAAACACAAACACATTTTATAACCAAACTTTTTTTTGTTTTCTCCTTCTTAGTTCTTAGCAGTGTTGCCAGATAAAATCTGGTATAAGTCGCCGAAAATATCGTCCCAAGTAGCCTAATGTCGCCCAATCTATGACGCAGGCCGGAGAGCAAAAAAAAAAGGTCTTTTTTCCAATGAAATTGAGTGTTGTGGACAGTGTTGCCAGATGTTTGAGGGATGAAGTCGCCGAAAACTCATGTATATGGCGAGGCAAAGGAGCAAAAAAAAAAAAAAAAACCTCCCAGCCGCCGACACGAAGAGCTAAAAAAAAAAAAAAAAAGGTCCCCAATTCCAATTTCTGTCATGTTTTGTACTCTCTCAAAGCTAAAAATATCCTCAAATCCGCCCAAAAAGAAGGTTTATAACCCAAATTTTCCAAACTAGCCCAAATTGGCGCCTGAGTGCCATTCGCGGTAGCCTAAACGGCGACCAGTCGCCATTCACAATTTTTGGTCGCCCCGACACCCTCCGAGGTAGCCTAAATGGCGAAAAGTCGCCTAATCTGGCAACACTGGTTCTTAGCAACAGGTCAGATGGCAAAGGCGCTTAGCCATGCAGCCTAGTCTGTTGTTTCTTTTCCGCATCTAAGCCAAGGACTTCTATAAAATTCAAAGGCCGGGGCAATGTCTGTAGTTGTGTAATAATAAGGTGGAAGCTATGACTGCAATTTTTTCAAACTATAAAGGCCGAAGCCACGTTTGATTGTTTTTGGAACGAAGTTCCTTATCGCGCGTTGTGAAAAGGGGCTGGACGGAAAAAACAAATGAAAAGTTGTCACGACACTTTTTGCTATTATCTTACTAATATGAACCTTAGATACAATGCGTAGAAGCTATAATTCTTGAAACGAGTATATTTTTATTTATTAAAGTCATTATTTATTTGTTAATGTTGTACTATGGAATGTGTGAAATTCTGAAATAAATGGATTATTATTATTATTATTATTAAAACCATTTCTTACTAATCTAATATGAACCTCAAATACATTGCGTAGAAGCTATTTCCCCATCGTTGGCACGGCACGAGTACAAAAGAATCGAACGTAACATTCTTTTTTCAAATTTTGTTGATTTATTCTACTTTGGTTACTGACATTTATCAATAACAAGACTAAACGTGCTTTGCTCGCGTTTAAAAATCTACTTTATGTGGTAAGCGTAAGATGGAATTTGTGTTTAGTCAATCAAAATTTGTGATAAAAATGCTATGCAATAGCTTTACCGCGGCAGTCTCCGAGTGCCACACGTATTTATTTGTTTTTTTCTCTAGAAACTTATGTATTGGAACGGAAATAGGAAAATATTTATATATTTAAATATATACACACTCTGTTATATAAATAATATATTTATATATTTATATATATACACACTCTATTATATAAATAAAATTTTATTACAATTCCTTCACTAATTAATCGAAAGGAACTTCGTTCCATTCACAGTTATTTCAATTCAGTTCATTTGAGCCCTTTAATGGAACTATATTGGATAATATATCACTATCATTATGCAATATAACACTAAGTGTTATCAAAACAAAACAATTTAAGTTGGGTCCCTCTAATTCCCAAGCTTTTCAATTTGCCACATAATCTCGGAATAGAGACTGTCGAACGCCTTGGCCAGCTCAATAAAAATAGATAGGCATTTAAGCCTTTTATCTAGGGTATCAACAATAGGTATGGTTGGTAAGGTCATGGACTGCGTCATTAGTGGACCTATCACCTAGCATTGCGGAAACTATATTGACTATTTGATAGAAGGTGATTGGATTCAAGGTATCCTTTGAGCCTTCTATTCATTAGCTGTTCCAAGATTTTTGATAGACTAGGCAATACAGATATAGATCCGGATTTGTGTATTGAACGTACGAGAGCTTTCTTTAAATGATCCGGAAAAACTCCGGACCTGATGCATAAATTGAAGACAAATGTAAGTGGTGGCACAAATGTGGCTTGGTATCGCTTGACAATGTAAGCGGGGATGCCATCCACTCCAACGGCACCGTCGCGTCGGAGCATAGGCTTTTAATAATTTGACCAAGTTCATGTTCATTTGTCTCTAGTAGTACTAAAGAGTATAATGTAGAGTTTCTTAAACTGGAACTGCCGAACATAGGCCTCCCCCATAGAAAAAATAGTATTATTAAATTAATATGTCCATATTATTCTTGTTATGCATGATTAGTGTATGACATAACTGATGATAAAGTAAATATTAATGCAATAAAAATTCCGAGATGAAATAAGTTTAAAATCAATACTACTAAATTCGTGTTAATAACTAGCAAGTAGCAACATTGTGGAGGACAGCCTGATGATCCCGATACGGGAAGTCAGTTATTATTCATAAAATAATTGATTTTCTTTTCCCCATTTTAATACACTCTAGTATTTTTAAATGGGAGACATTAAAATAGAAGAAGAGTATTGATGCATGTTTCATAAGTGTACGGTCAAGCCCAATTTCGCCCGTCTCATTTAAAACATATTAAAAATAATAAACAATAATTATATAACATCTATTAGAAGAGACCAAAACAAAAACAATTAACACCAGAAACACTCGATTTATTAGCCCAAAGAAGAAAGTTAAAGAACAGTAACGTAGAGGAACAGAAACAAATAGAAAAACTCAATAAAACAATCAGAAAAAACATTAAAATGGATTTAAGAACACGCAATATTAATATTATTACAAATACTATTAAAGAAAATAGGGGTCCAAAGGTCTTTAGAAGAAAATTAAATACACAAAAGTCAGAAATCAATAAGTTAGTGAAAGACTCGGGTGAAATAGTAACGGATCGAGAACAAATTATAAAAACAGTCGAGGAATTTTACGCGAATTTATATACATCAAAAGCAACAGAACCAGAATCCCCAGACAATACAGACCCAAGAGCACTTCCAATTGAGCGCCTCGATGATGATTTGATACCACCAATCATGGACAATGAGATTGAATTTGCCTTGAACCACATGAAACACGGGAAAGCATCTGGGGAGGACGGAGTTTATGTGGAAATGCTACAAGCTAGTGGAGCTCCATTACTTAAAGCGTTGGCAGTACTTTTCAATAAAGTACTGTCCGATGGTAATTCGCCTAAAGCCTGGAAAAATGCATCTGTTTCAATAATGCACAAAAAAGGTGATAAAGCGAAACTAAAAAATTATCGCCCCATTAGCCTTCTTTCACAGGTATATAAACTTTTTGCCAAGGTTCTGTGTAACAGAATGTCTCGCTATTTCGAAGATTACCAACCTGTAGAACAGGCGGGATTCCGGAGTGGATACTCCACTATGGACCACATACACGCTGTCAAGCAGCTCATGGAGAAATGCAGGGAATATAACCGGCCCCTGTTTTTAGCCTTCGTCGATTATGAAAAGGCTTTCGACAGTGTTGAACACTGGGCGGTGTTCAATTCTCTCCATCGCTGCGGCATTGACAAGCGTTATGTAGATATCCTCCGGGAGCTGTATACGAACGCCACAATGCAGGTGCGCATGCACAGGTTATCCAATCTCATCCCGATTGGGAGAGGCGTGCGGCAAGGTGACACTCTTTCACCAAAGCTATTCACTTGCCTTTTGGAGGACGTAATAAAGACCCTTAACTGGAGTGAAAGAGGAGTCAGTGTAAACGGCCGCCACATGTCGCACCTGCGATTCGCCGATGACCTCGTACTTATAGCCGAGACCGCTGCAGATCTCCAACTCATGCTGAATGAGCTCCACGAAGCGTCTGAAAGCGTTGGTTTGGGGATGAACATGACCAAGACCAAGATTATGGCCAACCAATCACAAACACCAAAGGTCGTCGTTAATAACTGCCCCATAGAGACAGTTAATGACTATATTTATCTTGGTCATCGATTATCTTTCGACCGGGGTTCTCAGCTGAATGAGATCGCTAGGCGAATCCAGCTTGGGTGGGCTGCCTTCGGAAGATTAGATGACGTCCTTAAGTCAAAAATCCCACAATGCCTGAAGACCAAGGTTTACAACCAGTGTGTGCTGCCTATACTCACCTACGGAGCCGAAACATGGCCCCTCACTATGACACATATGTATAAGATCCGCGTAGCTCAGCGAGCAATGGAACGGGCCATGCTAGGTATTCACTTGGTAGATCGTGTGCCAAACGTAGAAATTCGACGACGCACAAAAGTTGAAGACGTAGGCACACGTATCGCCAAGCTGAAGTGGAGATGGGCGGGTCACTTGGCTAGACGGGGACGACGACAGGTGGACCAAGGCACTCACCGAGTGGTACCCGAGGAACGGCCACAGAGAGAGAGGCAGACCACCAGCCCGATGGTCAGATGACGTCGTAAAGTGTGCCGGCAAGCAGTGGATGAGGCGCGCACAGAACCGGAAAGAGTGGCGTGATGGAGAGGAGGCCTATACCCAGCAGTGGGTGGAGATGGGCTGATTTGATTATTGAAATAACAAATAAATAAATAAATAGCCAGTGTAATATTACAAAGTAGTATATGCTAATATGTTTTGTGTTTTTTGTGCTGACTTGTCATAATTGCTTAATTACTTTTTAATGATTAATTGAAAAACTAATGTCATTCCATTATGATAAAGAAATATTCGTCTTATTTTAGCTCAGAGCTTGCGCGACGAGCCCTACCCCGGAACGACGACGTCTTGCGCGCTTCCTTCAACGTGAGGTTAGACGTCGCATAAAAGAGGTCGTCGATTCGAGATGGGAAACTCGCTTAGCCGAACTCGACCCGACACACCATGCCTTCTGGCAGCTGTGTCGTTCCTTTAGGAGAAACGATGTGACCTCTATGCCTCCGCTCAATCGTCCGAATCAACGCCCGGCGTTTGACGACGACGAGGAAGCGGAACTGTTGGCCGACAGTCTGGAGTCTCAATGTTCCCTCTCAACAATACCTATAGACCACGAGCATCTTGTTGCGGTTAATTCACTCGTTGAAAGTAGGAACGCGGTCCGGCCACCGCCGAACTCGATTTCGCGACCGATAAACTATACCGATACCGCCAACGTCGTCGACCCGGATGTGGACCCGCCGCCGCCCGATCCCCTTGCACCGGTAACGATCGAAGAAGTCACCGCTCTGATCACGGTGGTCAAAAGACGAAAAGCCCCCGGGGGTGACAGGATCCCTACCCGTATGATTAAGATGCTTCCGGAGCATCTGGTCCTAACGCTCACCGCGATATTCAATGCTGCTTTTCAAAACTGCCTCTTCCCAGAGGTCTGGAAGGAGGCAGTTGTGATAGGTATCCATAAGCCGGGGAAACCCGCATCCGAACCGTCCTCTTATAGGCCAATCAGTCTGCTCAGTACTCTAGGCAAAATTTACGAGCGGATCGTCCTCGACCGCCTCAAAATAGTCGCTCACAACCACAATTTGATCCCTCCGGAACAGTTTGGTTTTCGTGCTAGGCACAGTTGCGTAAATCAGGTGCTCCGCATCACGGAGCACGTTTCCGACAAATTCAAGATAGGCATGCCCACCGGTGCTCTCTTCTTCGATATTGAAAAAGCATTCGACAGTGTGTGGCACAACGGCTTGCTTTACAAGCTGTACACTCACAACGTGCCCAGTCAACTCGTGCACATCATACGAGATTTTTTTGTCAAATCGTGGTTTCAAATATCGCATGGAGGGTAATCTCTCTTCCCGTCACGCCATCACGGCTGGAGTCCCGCTAGGCTCCGCCCTCTCACCTTTTCTTTTCTCGCTGTACACCTGCGATATCCCTAAACCGAAAAACGCCTATCTGGCGCTCTTTGCCGATGACACCGCAATCTACGCCTCACGTAGAGACCCCGACAATGTGGTGCGCACTTTGCAGGCCGCCGCCGACAAGCTCGGCGAGTGGTTCCACAAATGGCGAATCACCGTCAATCCCACAAAGAGCCACTGTTCACTTTGAAAAGGAGAGTCCATGTGCCTCACAACTCAGTCCACATGTCCAACCAGGTAATCCCCTGGACGGACAAAGCCAAATATTTAGGGGTGACCCTTGATCAGAAGTTGACCTTCATCCCACATGTAAATGCGGTACGCGCGCGAGCTGCATTCGCGATGAGCCAACTGCATTGGCTCATAAATAAGAAAAGCAAAAACAAAATGTCCATCCGCAACAAGATTAGGATCTTTACCACGTGTATTAGACCGATCATGACATACGCGTCGCACGTGTTCGCCCATATACCGTCTGCTCGCCTTAAGCGTATGCAGGTATTGCAAAACATTTTTCTTCGACACGCTCTTGGTGCCCCGTGGTACGTTCGCAATCGCAACCTCCACGTGGATACCAACATGCCGACCATCAGGCATTTCATGCAAATGACCAGCAAACGCTTCTTCGACCGGGCGGTTACACACCCAAATACATTAGTCCGCAAAGCGTCAATATACACTCCATTCGACCGCGCCAAATGGAGACGGCCGCGTTCAGTCCTAACCGATCCAGAGGACGATATCACTCTGGCCATTCGCAGTAAGAACGAGTTCCTAAAACTCCTACACTCCACACGACCGCAGTTCCGTCCTCGCCGCCGAGGACCTCGCCGCGTTCCCCGTCGCCCCCCCGACCCTCCTAACAGTTCCGGCCCGCGTGCCGACGAAATAAATGGATAGGATTAGGTTAAACACCAACCTTCCCCACTAATCGTTGATGTCTCATCCTCTCCCAGTGACCGTCCTGAGCCGAGTTTCGTAAACCGTTAGTGGGTTGCCCTCAGCATGGTTACTTAAATCAAGGGTTGCGAGCGCCTAAAGCGTTCACCCGAAAGTCCGGTGTGGCCAGAAAAGCCGACTCGTGTCAGACTACTAGACGGCAGGGCCAATAAAAAAAAAAAGTCTTATTTTATTATAGTTCGGACAAACTAAGCTGGCCGGCATGACAATTCAATTTTTTTCCCGACGCGATAACTCTGTGAGAACGTCTACCCAAAAAATTCAAAACCGTGTCATGTCATAACGGCCATATTAGTTTGTCCCTACTATAATAACTAGCTGACTCGGCGAACTCTGTTCCGCCTTAGAGGCAATAAATAAGCAGATTTTGGATTTTATTAAGTTCAATTTTTTATTAGGAAACAAATACAAATAAAAAAAATAAGATTTTAATGATTCTTTATTGTTTATTTTTTTTAAATATATTAAGTACCAGGACATCATAAAACACAAAACTCAAAGAAAACGATTTTTCGGGATAAAAGTCCCGGTTTATATTTTCCCGGGATAAAAAGTATCCTATGTCCGTCTCCCGGTTCTGAGGTACCAATTTTTAGCCAAATCGGTTCAGTCGTTCTTGAGTTATAAATAGTGTAACTCACAGTGTTTTACTGGTGGTAGGTCTCTCATTTTGTAAGAGGCCGTCTGGGTGGGTACCACCGCAATGTCTATTTCTACCGCCAAGCAACAGTGTGCATGCACTGTTGTGTTTCGGTTTGAAGGACATTGTAGCCAGTATAACTACTGGACATAATGAGACTTAACATCTTATGTCTCAGGATGACGAGCGCAGTGGAATGCCACTCAGTACTCTGTCAGTGAAGGTGCTGGATGGTGTTGCTACTGTTTATGGGTGGTCGTATCGCTTACCATCAGGCGAACGGCATGCTCGTCTCGTCATTCAATGCAATAAAAAAAAAACACGATTTTCTTTTATATATACAGATATCTTATCCTAAATCTATAATTTAATGTAGATTTGTAGATAAACACACTAAAGTTTATTTAGCTGCTAAGTATCTACCCACTCATCAATTATGTTTATAGTTTTTTTTCCGTAAGTTGCAGATTAATTTCATAGTGTAATTTCGTGACATAAATATTTGTAGTTTTGCACCATACATCTTAGAAAAAAAAGAACCATTTATTGGAAACTACATAGCTAGTCAATGATTACGTACTTACGGCAGAATTCAAAGATAATAAATTATTTAGAAAGTGGGAATACATAATTTATGCTTATATATTTTAAAATTTGATTTGAAATTATTACTGTTTTGTAACTAAACATAACATGTTCCCATTACAAAAAAGAGAAAACTTCCTTTATTTCAAGGTAACATTTTGTGTGATGTAGCAGCACTGCATATTATACATTGCCAGATTAGGCGACTTTTCGCCATTTAGGCTACCTCGGAGGGTGTCGGGGCGACCAAAAATTGTGAATGGCGACTGGTCGCCGTTTAGGCTACGCGAATGGCACTCAGTCGCCAATTTGGGCTACTTTGGAAAATTTGTGTTATAAACCTTGTTTTTGTCGGATTTGAGGATATTTTTAGCTTTGAGAGTACAAAACATGACAGAAATTGGAATTGGGAACCTTTTGAAGTTATACTTCTTTAGGCGCGTTATGAAAAATTGATGAGAGTGAAATTTTACGATGCACGCGCACCGTGACACAAAATTAACAGAATTAAGTTGCCCACTAAATCGCTCACCCTGAAGTTAGCTATAGTCAACATTTTAGTTTTGAATTTTGAACGTAGAATAAGGCGAAAGATAATTAAAAGATTTTTATCTTGTTATTTTTCGTGTAGGATAATGTCAAATTATAGAAGCTTTTTGTAGCAAATATCTTCAATTTAATATAAATCGTAATGCACACAATTATTTTCATTACGGAAATAAGTATATTGTGTACTAACGCCATCTAGAAGACCATAATAGTAATTCTTCAAGAACCTTTCATTCTTGTGCTAGCGCCATCTGTGAAAATGCAATTGAAATATTTAAGTTGTCTTGACTCCTATTATTGTATTAGTTTAGGCATTTGTCGCTAGATGTCACATATTTATAATATTTTATTATCTACTTGGTTTTAAAAACTAAAAAGATTTTTATCTTGTTACGCCAAAGAAGTATAACTTCTAACGCGTGTACAGTCAGCAGCATAAGTATATGAACAAATTCAAAATTTCAAATTATCTACATACTTTTGTGTTCTTACTAATCTTTTTTTTCTCTTCACAAAAACGAAATAAAAGGTATTTACTTTACTTCAAACGAAGAAAAAAAATGTTTCACTTTAACTTAACGCATATATAGCGATATGAAATTTTGATTTTGTACAGATATTTATGCTGCTGACTGTACATAATTACAAACACACTTTTTTTTTTTTTAGCTCTTCACGTCGGGGGTTTTCTTTTTTGCTCTTTCGCCTCTCCAATATACGGTGCGGCGACTTAAGGCGACTTATGATTTTTCGGCGACTTCAACCGTTATACATCTGGCAACACTGAAATAAAATGAAACGCACTATACAGCCAACTTCTCGTAATGTCAAATCGTATCGTACGAAGTCATAATTTGCATTTTGCACCTGTTTTGCACTGAACACCGATTTACATTTTACATGAGCCGTACATTAATTTATTTTTTACAAAATGCATGAAAAGGTGTAGGAATGTAAGGTATTTTAATATCCATTTTATGGTTCATTGAATTCAGATCAAAACCAATGCTAAACAAATTCATCAGGTGTGTGGATCTCGTAATCTTTATGTAGAAGACAGTGTTTGCTTATTTCGTTAAATTATAAATCATAGACATCGAGTGGATGCTTCTATCATTTTCAAACTAATTGGAATATCAGGTTTCCATAGGTGTGTGGAAATGAATAAAAAAATCATCTGTGATACGTTGTAATGTAACTCGTAAGTAAAAAGAAAATTAGCTTGTGTAAAGGTTGTGTTCATGTCCTGAATAGTTGGACAGTAAATGTTATGTCAAAGGGCTCTAGAGACCTAAAAAGCATTTATTTAAACTAAAAAAAGGCCGACTAGGCCTGTCGCAGGCTGAGATTTGGAGCTGAATGTATAATGTACGTTTGTCTTCCTGGCCATGAGCATTGGAATTCTCTTATTGTGGCGCGACGGGTGAATTGCATTTCAAAATCAGAATTTAAAGTAGTTGGCAAAAAAAGTACTTTTTTATGCATATTCTAATAAGCAGAACTCATCACATCAATCATTTCAATCGATTTCAATGTAATCAGGCGTGTATTATATACTGCCCATTGCTAAGCACGAGCCACCTCTACTACTGAGAGGGGTTTGGCCTTAGTCCATCACGCTGGCCTAGTGCAGGTTGGCAGACTTCACATACCCTCATAATTTTTATGGAGAATTCTCAGGTATGTAGGTTTCCTCACAATGTTTTCCTTCACCGTTAAAGCGAACAATAATTCATAAACAATACACACAATCCATTCATTAAACATTCAATCCATTACTCACTTGCATTAACAGTATTAAACATATTCTAAGCTTATGCAAATAGCAATAACCAATTAAAAGCAACATGGCTGTTTACAAAATCATGAGTCTTGAAATAATTAGGCACCTCAATTTTAGTCAGAACCTTGTCTAAATATAAAGTATTTGTTCCTTATGGATAGTGGCTGTGGTGCTATAAATAGTGTATCAATGTATGGGTTTAAGGTGAACTAGCCAAATTGACCAAATTCTATATTACTAGACTTGCTTGTGGGTTCGCCCACGTGAATGAGTTTTTGCGCTATAAAAGGCCTGCTTTATATTTCCCTGGGATAAAAGGTATCCTATGTTACTTGCTGATAATGTAGCTTTATGTTCATTAGTTTTTGAGTTTATTGTATGATACAAACATACAAAAATACAAATCTTTCCTCTTTATTATATTAGTATAGAAGTATAGATTGTTTTGTTGTGGAAAATTATATTATATAGAGTGAATTAATGACAAAATAAATATATTTTTAGTTTTAAAATGTATTGCCTTGGTGTGTTCCACATATTGTTCTTTATAGAAGAGCATCTCTATGTATACCATGTCCATCTTAACACAATCTTTAAACTTTAATGTAATTTGTACTTTCAGCTTTATGTTGGCAATCAAACTGTGACTTCAAGAATTATGTTTATATCGCATGAGCAAAATGCCAACAAGAAAAAATACCAAAAACCAAACATACTCAGGAGGAGACCGCACATATCAGCAGTGAGGCCAGCCAGATCTGACATCGAATTTCCCACAAGCAGCATAGTCATACAGTACCCAAATATGGCTCCTCACCTTCCCACAGAGAAGACAAAACAAGACCATGTTAATTCCTTCCACACACAGACCGTCATACCAAAACAGGAAGCTGCAGATTTTGATGTCATTCCTGTCAGTTGTGTCTCTGAAAATAAATTGAATACTAGTACAAGATGTAACTTTTTAGACAATAATCAGATTAGTAGTAAGTATATTTTATACAAGCTTTTGCTTTTAAATCCACCTGCGTGAAAAAGTTTTTCTAAGCTAAAAGTTCCATTTAATATTTTCCCAGGATAAAAAGTAGCATAATATATGTCCTTCCCAGGATCTCAAACTATCTCCATACCGAAATAATTGAAATTGGTTAAGTACTTCCAGAGATTACTTCCTAGAAACAAGCTCACAATAACTCTTTTTATTAATATTATAACATATTGTAGTACAGCAGAGACTTGATTATCTGGACCTCAGTTATACAGATTCGCAATTATCCAGATTGCCTACCTCAGATGAATCTTTGCTTGAAACTCAAACCAATGTAACTAATTTTGCATTACTTTCAATAAAACTATGATTCATTACTCCGGAGTGCTGTAGACTACTTTTAAACCTGAATAATGTGGACAGATCAAAAATGAACAAAAATCACTTGTCTTCATACATTCATTTATCTGAATTTTCCTTATTGGTGCTCATATTTGCCAATTGTTGCATAATATTTATTTAGCTTGGTGAAGTTTAGGAATAATTTAAGTGACATTAGTCTCAAAGCTTGTTGTAAATTTAATGATGTATGCGGTTCCAAGATGAGGGAAAAATGAGGGACACAAAATTTATCATCAAATTGAATACATTATATAATTAACGAAAAAATAATATAATTATATTATATAATTCTGTTTGTTATTCTAAAAGAATGTTCCAAGATATTATTTATTTTGTATTTGTAGCTTATGTTGATTTTTTTACAGATAATGAATGTCTTGAGCAAGTATCTCTAAATGTTGAGTCTTTTTTAAATGGTGCCACTAAACAGGTGATATTTTTTTAAAGTTTGAATCATAATGCTTTTTATACTCAAATTCTAAATTATTCACTTTTTCTAAATTGCATCTCTTTAATTTTTATGCTTTATATTTCAGGAGTCAAAATCATCACTGAAAGAAGAACCTACTCTTAATGAAAATTGGTGCTTAGGATTAATTGACTCAAAGGAAATTGTGCTTAGCACATGTAAGTTCCTTCTTATGTACCTTTTTAACTGCACTACTCAACTAAGTCTAGGGAACAAGCCAAGTATATCAATAAAGGAGATGTCCGCTCTTTGTATGGGTGCTGAGCCGCAAAATCTTACCAGGCTCAAACTTTAGGGATAAATATGGATCTTAGATCCATTATAAAAATATTTTTAGACCCCTCCATTCATAACTAACTTTTTTAAAAACATTCATATTAAGTGTAGTATTTAAGCAAAATAAAATTACATAAATCTCAAAATCGGAGGTCTTTAAAATTAAACGATTTATTGTAAAAGGCTAGTTTTTAGGAGCCCTATCCAAATATATATAAACTGTCTTGGTTAGAATTTAAGGCCCGTTTTTGGACATGTCCTTTATGAATCCAGAATCCTCTTTAAAAAAAGTACAGTGGGCTTAGAATGTGACAAAAAAACACGTCACGTCTCCGTTTCGTCTTATTGGGATTGGTTGAGAGACTAACAAGTGACTGACGTATTGGTCTCTCGATCAATCACAAACATCAAAATTAAACGACATCGTTTTACGAGTTGCGTCTTCGTGTCACATTCTAAGTCCACTGTGGGCTTAGAATGTGACAATAAAACACGTCACGTCTCCGTTTCGTCTTATTGGGATTGGTTGAGAGACTGACGTATTGGTCTCTCCATCAATCACAAACATCAAAATTAAACGACATCGTTTTACGAGTTGCGTCTTCGTGTCACATTCTAAGTCCACTGTGGGCTTAGAATGTGACAATAAAACACGTCACGTCTCCGTTTCGTCTTATTGGGATTGGTTGAGAGACTGACGTATTGGTCTCTCCATCAATCACAAACATCAAAATTAAACGACATCGTTTTACGAGTTGCGTCTTCGTGTCACATTCTAAGTCCACTGGCCACTAAAATTTAAAAATGTAGGTTGAAATTGCATTAAATTTAAAAAAGTAAAATCTTTTCGAAATATGGAGGGAAAACTTAACTTGGTCGCAGCGTATACAATTTTCTTACGTAAAAAGTTGAGAGATTATTGTAAGTTTTCGATGTTTTTTCTGGTGCAAAAAGCATATCGCCACTTCCTTTTTAATTTCTGGGACTATTGAGCCTTATGTCACGTCGTAATTTAACACGGGAAGAGATGCTTAGGGCCGTGGGTATGTTGGAAGCTGGGCACACTCAACGAGAAGTCGCGGAGGCTGTTAACACACAACCAAGCGTAATTTGCCGATTATGAGCACGATACAGGGCTACAGGAGATGTAGTCGAACTTCACCGCAGGACACACAGGGTCGTTACCCAGAGACAAGACCGTTTTCTGCAAAACGCTGCAAGGAGACAGCCCCAGGTTAAAGCTCGCCAGTTGGTAATAAGACTCCAGTCCCAACTCCCAGCACCAAGTGGTTATCAGCTACCAAACTGCCAGAAGAAGGTTACATGAAGTCAATCTTCTCGCTCGCAGACCGCTAAGAGTACCAGCCCTGCGACGTGGAAATTGAGGGCGTCGTTTATTGTGGCTTAACACACATTTGCGATGGGTCGACAATCAGCGAGTACGTCTTCTGTTTTCCGATGAGTCTCGATTCGGATTTCATCCCGATTCAAGGAGAGTGCGTGTTTGGCGAGTTCCTGGTCGCCAGAGTCGACTCCAGAAACCTCAGGAAGTTCATCCTTACCAAGGCAGAACGATAATGGTGTGGGTCTGAATTCGCCTGGGTGGAAGAACAGATTTCTGTTGGATACGAGGCAATTTAAATGCGGAGCAATACCGTGACGAGATTGTGCACCCTATGGTCATCCCTCATCGTCAGCAACTCTGCCATAATTTCAAGTTCAAGCATGATAATGCACATGCACACACCGCAAAGCTGGTGATGAATGTGTTCCGCGAGTACAATATCACCGTATTAGTGTGGCCTGCTCAGTCCGCCGAGCTCAATCCCATTGAGCATGCGTGGGATTTGCTCGAGAGAAGTGCTTTCAGTGAATTATCCCATAATTTGAACTCAGAAGAAGAATTTTTTCCACACCTTTCCAGAATATGGAGCCTTATTCCACAGGCGACAATTGATAACCTCAGTCTCAGTATGCCACGCTGATGTAGAGCCGTCGCTAATGCCTTAGGAGATCCAACAGATTATCAAAAATATTCTTTTCAATTAATTTTTACTTATGCTTTATTTATTTTTTATTTACATGAACTTGTTTTTTTTTTGGTTCTAGCACTATGTTAGTTTTTTGTAATAAATGTTTATTTTTTCACTAACAAGCCCTTTATTAAACTGCAAAATTAAATTGAATATTAAATTATGCTCCTATTGATGTATAACATCTAAGTAAAAAAAATATTGGATTTAAAATAAAAAACTATCTTTTCCTTGTTCCCTAGACTTTGTTGAGTAGTGTATCTTCTCTGATTCTTGTTACATTTTAACATGCATAGTTTGAATGAACTGTTAAAATTTATTTATGCTGTTTTGTTCACAGATGGTGGATCTCAATTGTGCAATGAGGATCATAAGACAGATCTCATTTCAGAGGGAGTGTCTTCCTTGCATCCAGAATATTCAATCTCTCAAGATGTGCACTCGACAGAGGCACCTGCTCAAAATGTTACTATTGACTGTTTTTCAAGTAGAGTTGTTAAGTTTAAGGTATGCGGCATAATATGTTTAACATTTGGATTGTTTACCTAATTATTTTTTCCCTTCACTGTTCTTTTATTCAACAAAAGTTTTTGTTATGTAGTGTGATGAGCCAAACTGCAATAAAGGGTTTTGGAGTGAGCTGAAGCTAAAGAAACACAAAATTAGTCATAACAAGCCGAGTGGAGCGAGAGGCGTGCAGGTCGCAGAGTGTCCTGTTAAAAAGACCACAGAGGATGGCACCGAGGAACGCTGCGGTAGGACGTTTCTCCTTAGGGAACAGCTGTCCAAGCATCTCAACGAAGACCACTCGCCTGACGACGCACCCTACAGGTATAATGTTACGGCATATTTCTATGAACAACATTTTAAATTTAGTGACATTGTCTGGTACATTTTGGAGCTTCAGGTACATTTTGGTACAGGAGACGTAATATTATGGTTTTCTGTATTGGAAATCGGAAATGGGCACATCATACATAATTGTTTACACAGTTTAAAAATGTTGACACAGTGCATTATGATATATCAGCAGATTGACTTAAAATGAAATCCAGAGAAATGTATATACAAATGGTGAATTTTGCATAGTATAGTGTTAAGTTGTCATATAGTGGTATAGTAATGTGTAATGTGTAATGTGTAACGTGTAAGGTGTGTGTGTGTGTGTTGCGTGCAGATGCGAGGTGTGCGGGCGGCGGTTCTTCTGGGCGGTGGGCGTGCGCGCGCACCGGCAGGCGTGCTGCGCGCGCGGCTGGCTGGCGTGCGGCTGGCCGGGCTGCGGCAAGCAGTTCCGCCAGCCCTGCCGTCTGCGCGAGCACGCGCGCGCGCACACCGGCGACCGCCCCTACGCCTGCCCCTTCCCCGTCAGTACACTATCCCGGACAACGTCGTCCTGAATACACTTTATTCCATATTGTTAGATATTATTCAGAAACTTAGTTATTATGATTATTGTTGTGATTTTGGAATGAGAGATCAAAAATATTGCTATGAAATAACCCTTTTACATACGTAGTTGATTATCATCTTTAAACACATTTATCAAAAATGTTACCCAAAATATAGCAGAAAAAGAATTGTCAAAATCCACGCAATAATAAAGCTTTGAAATTTGGTGGAAGGGGCATCTGTCAAAGAAAGGAAATAGTAAACTGTGCCAGCATCGAGTGTCACCGAACACAACGTTGTGTGGGTGGGAAAGAGGTATTATCCTTGAGTAATATAGGCTACTTTTTATCCCTGGAAAATATGAAGCGGGACTTTTATCCGGGAATACCCTTTTCACGCGGGCGGAGCCGCAAAGATGTTATAGAGATAATAATAATAGAGAAACACATGATTAAATGTAATAATTGTGTGTGTAGGAGTGCGGCTGGTCGTTCAGATCTGCGAGCAAGCTGCAGCGGCACGCGCGGCGGCACACGGGCGAGCGGCGGCACGCGTGCGCGGCGTGCGGGCGCGCCTTCCTGCGCCGCGAGCACCTGCGCGAGCACTGCGCGCGCTGCCACCCGCCGCACGCGCCCGCCGCACCCGCCGCCGCCCCCACCGCCCCCGCCGCCCCCGCCGCCCACGCCGCCCCAGCCGCCCCCGGCCGCACGCCCCGCACCCCGCGCACACCGCGCACGCCGCGCGCCGCACGACGTGCTCGAACAGTCCCTTCTGGTAATCTATACTAATATTATAAAGAGGAAAGATTTGTATGTAAGTATGTTTGTAACGGATAAACTCAAAAACTACTGAACGGATTTCGATGAAATTTGGCACACGGGTAGATCATGTCCTGGATTAACACATAGGCTACTTTTTATCCTGGGAAAATATTTTTATCCAGAAAAAACTTTTTCACGCGGGCGAAGTCACGAGCAGAAGTCTAGTCATTTATACGCAATAACACTCGTATACCAGCCCAGGATTATAAACTGCCCCACTGCTGGCCACGGGCTTCGTCTACTAATGAGATGGTTTAGGCCTTAGTACACCAAGCTGGGAAGACTTCACATACCTCAGAAATTCTTATGGAGAATTCTTAATTATGTAGGTTTTCACACAATGTTGCACTTGTACGTACACCGATGCCTATTAACACCAATTATAATTTAATAATAATAAATACCCAATTATTGCAGCATCGCAGATATTAAATGTATCAGAAGACAATAGACTGGTCATTAACCCGAGTACTACCACCGTCGGTGTAAAATGTGAGCTAGAAGATCAAACCACCGTCATCGAAACTGTTCCAGTAAGACCGCGAGATAACACCTTTGTGGTAAGGACATATTTGTCTAACCTCGCATATTTATACAATTCCAAGCTGCTGTGAATATATTGAAATTGTTTCTGTAATATAAATTGGTTTTGAAAAGACCTACAATAAAATTCGTTGAACAATGTTTTGTGAAGTCTGCTTTCTAAACTGACTGCAAAATTTATCGTGTTTAAATGATGAAGATTGGAAAAGGTTTTAATAATTCAATTATTCATTTCATTTGGTAGTGACAAACCAATAAATTCGATTCGCAGTTTAGCTTAGTGTCGGAAACTAAAGTGGAGAGCACAAGCAGTAAGATGGAGGAGATATGTGTGGAGGAGGCGGAGGGTGCGGAGAATGCGGAGGGCGCGGAGGATGCGGGGGACGCGGAGGATGCGGAGTGCGCGGCCGGTGAGGGCGAGTGGCACGCGGCGCGCACGCACTGCACGTGGCCGCTGGCGCGCCCGCACACGCACACACCCGCGCACACGCACACGCACGCACTCTACCAACACGACGCCTACGTACTCGAGGAGGATGTGACGGTATGTTGCTTCTTGATATCAGCCAATCATTTCCAATCACTTTATGTAATTGGTGTTGCTTTGATTTTCAAATTATAGCGTAATTGATCCTAATGAAATTTTTGTCTCAGCAACACAGAAATTCTTTACTTGCTCATGATGCCGGAGAGGCTATGTTGATTTAAGAGGTTGAGTTTATCTTTATGTGACAATACTTTCTTCGTAATAGTAAAATTGTTCAGAATTGAGAGCCACTGTCCTGTGCGTGACTTGATTGATATTAAGAATTTTTTTTGGTGTGACACACAGACTGAGCAGTCGGAGACTTCCGAAAATAACATATACACGATCCGGAGCGACCTGTTTCTACACGGAAATGTGTTGATCAATGAAGACAGCGAGTGAGTTCTTTCCTTTTAGTACATTCCATTATGAGATGAATACTAATTTTTTTTGCCTCCTGGTAAGGCGACCAGAACCAAACTTATTGACGATAAATATTGTATAATGTAAATAGGACACACGCACACACACACACACACACAAACACAATTATTGTACGGTTACGTTGATTGTATACAGGTTCGTGGTGAGTCGTGATTACGCGGGGCGGCACATTGGGCCGGGCGAGCACGGCGCGGAGGCGGGCGAGGGGGGCGAGGTGGGTGAGGGGGGCGAGGGGGGCGAGGCGGCCGCGGGCGGAGCGCTGGACGGCGCGCTCGACTACATCGACGTGCACCCCACCATCGACCTCACGCCGGTGAGCACGCCACATCATTCACGACAATCAGTTGGACGTACATTCAGCCTCAAATTGATGTATACGCGGACAAAGATTCAATAGTATATTCTAGAAAGTAATATGAAATATCTTCGTGTCAACGTATGCATTCATTTGGGACAGACCATACGCACGACGTATCTCAATATACGATTTCAAATCAATCTTTAATAAAAACTCGTGATCGAAACTACGGATGTTACGGAAGATACCAGAACCGGAATCGGAAACGGAGGTTTTAAATCTGACTTATCCGAATCAAAGTCGGAATCGGAGTCGGAGTATTACATTTTGCTATATTCGAGTCAATTACACTAAAGTAATTCCATATAACGCTTGATGTTGAATAAAATTATCAGAAAAATAATACTTAATGCGCAGCTAATAAATAAATCACACTACCAATTAGAGGTGTAATGAAGACTCGAATCAAAACTAACAATCAATTGTGAACGGTGAATGCAAGCGCAAGTCGATTCGCTAGATGACAAGTCAAAACTTGTCCAAACACGTTTTGATCGCGATCGATCACAGCATTTGATATTCGTTATAACTTTCGATTCAAAATTAACGAAACCGAAATCGAATTCAGAAGTTTAATATCAATCGGAAGTTCCGACGTATCAGAATCGGAATCGAAGCTCCGCAACATCCTTAATCGAAACATAATAGGGTACTCTTAACTAGGGCTGCCATCCGTCCGGAATTCCCCGGATTTGTCCTAGTTTGAAGAGCGTCAGGGGGCCATCCGGCAGCGGTTTCTAAAAAGTGAAATCCATTTTTTATTATAGATAAGCGAAATATAAAAAAAATATAATACTATACTTATATATACTTTATACTTAGTTATTAGAATAACCGACACCCTGACAGGGTATTTAGGGCTTTATTGTAAATAAATAAATAAATAATAATGAATTTATTTTTGTTGCAAAACATAATTTTTCTGAGGGGAAAAACCCATATTTCGCCCAAATGTCCGGGATTTTGGCCGTGTTTGTCCGGCGTCGGTAATTTAGGTAATGGCAGCCCTACTCTTAACGTAATTTTAAAATAAGCGTTTTATAAAAAAATTAATATAAAGACCTTACAAATGTGACTGAAGGAGTAGATGCAAAATGGCGGATTTGAGACTTCTTTTATAAAGACGTCACTGCCATAGCGGAACGAGAGTGTGAGAGAGATAGCAAGATGTTTTCACGTGACCTAAATCTCAAAATATTATTCAAAATTCTTAATTTTGAACCAGTTTTAATACATTTAAAGTGTGTTTTTTGTGTAAATTGTTTTTGAATATTGAAATTCTGAATCGATTTTTAGATTGATCGAATTTATGGCAAATCTAGTTGTGTTCGAGTTTTTATGCGCCGTGTTTGGTTGATTGTACTTGTTTTAAAATGGTGCCTTTACATGACACAAATGTTATCCACATAGGAGGAGCTGATGTATGCAGACGCCGCCGTGGACGAGTCATCGTTCAGAGTGTTTCTCATGAATGGCGAGGAGCTCACATAATCGCTTCAATATTAATACGTAAAAGGCTGCTAGCGACGGATAGACGTGGTCGATTCCTTCATTGGACGTAAACCTCAAAGTTAACGTTCTGTATTGCTGTCTTACCAAACTATCGAATTTGTAATGTAGTTATACTAAGTTGAGAGTTGACCACACATCCGTTATTTAAGTGTGTAGTGAATGAGTTTTGGCGGGAGCTTGGAAGTTTCATGAGGTGCTCTTGTTTTAATTCATTATTTTGGTGATACTGTTATATAGCATAATTATGTTGGTATATTATCCAATATAGTTCTATTAAAGAGCTCAAATGAAGTGAATTGAAATAACCGTGCTAATCAAGTGTTTTTTTGTTGCCGCCAAAACTCCTCGATAAAGTCTTGGTAGGGTACCCACTGCTTTACTTCGACATAATATTATTGACGATAAAAAATAGAAACAAGTATGCGTCTGAAGGACTTGTATCCGTGGATAAGAATAAATTAACGAGAGGTTAAGTGTATAGTTGTTGGGAATTGTGAAGTGTAAATGAAGGTTTGATAAATATTTTACTCATATACCTTTCTGTAGAAATGTGTTAGGGCCTAAGGGATCAGCAGTTTTTGAATGAACGGATTTAAATCAATGTCCATTCTCAGTATTTATATATATTAAATAAATCGTAATTGAATTGTAAAAAATCTAGCTGATAGCTCAGTATTGGTTTTCAATGTGAAATGAAGTCAATACATTGCTTTACTGTTAAATATAAGTGAAACTTAATAATATAATTATATTGGTGTGAAGGTGCAATATTTATCATTTAAATTAATGAATTATACTAATCAGTCAATTTCATAGTTGTTTATGCTTGTTAATGTAAGTGAAATTAGATTTAGGTCTTGACTAACGTTCAAATTTCTATATAGATGTTTAGTGAACTACGAATACGCACCGAATAGACAAATGTGTATATCGGCTTTTGATGTTTTTGATCTTAATGCTATAATAGAAAATATTGACCATCACAATTTTATCCAGTACTAAGTGTTCTACAATTAACTCATGTTTTCTAAGAGTTTTAACAGAATTTTAATATAATAATGCATTAACGACTTATATCCTCACGGTGAAAGCGGCGTTGATCGCTAGCCTGAGGTCCACGCTGATTTTCATACAATTTTCGCTCGAAAATAAATAGCGGTAGAAAGTTACGACCTTATTCATACACTGTTTATAAACATACCGGCTTTTGTTCGCGGCTCTGCCCGCGTGAAAAAGTTTTTCCGGGATAAAGTCCCGCTTTATATTTTCCCGGGATAAAAAGTAGGTTATGTCCTTTCTCTGGCTCTAGACTATCTGTGTACCAAATTTCATTTAAATCGGTTCAGTAGTTTTGGCGTGAAAGGGCGACAGACAGACAGACAGTTACTTTCGCATCCTACTTCCTACTATCCTACTAATATTATAAACGCGAAAGTTTGTAAGAATGTATGTATGGATGTATGTATGTTTGTTACTCTTTCACGCAAAAACGACTAAATGGATTTCGATGAAATTTCGCACACGGGTAGATCATGTCCTGCATTACATAGCCTACTTTTTATACCGGGAAAATATAAAGCGGGACTTTTATCCCGGGAAAACTTATTCACACGAGTGGAGCCGCGGGCTAAAGCTAGTTTATAATATCAGTAAGGATTTTAAAACAGGAAGAATAATTCAAATAGTTTTATAAGCTGTTTATGAATGACGCAGTTATTTTACAAATATCCCTCTGCGCCACACTAGTACAATTAAGTTTTTATTTTTACAATACGATTGTGTTGGCCGATTATCGGATCGGAATGTTAGCGCACAATACCGATAGGGGATTTCAGATTTATTGGACTCAGTTCCGGCGTTATGGCCCGAACTCGTTTATTAAAACTTAATTTTCATTGGGTCTTCTAATATTATATTTAATACTCATTATTAAACCGGACTGAAGGTGTGACGTATATGACGAAGCCACTGCAAATAGCATTGGATGTAGCAACCTTGTTAAATAATCGGAGTTACGGAAGAGTGAAGCAATAAATAAGACTATCGCGTCGCAATTTTTACTAAATCAAGTAGGAGCCATTGGGTGACTGTTCAGAAAAATTTGAATCGAAATTGTTATTTCACTTACAGCCGTTTTTAATAAACGATCCTAATAGATTTTTTCGATCCATCGCAAAATGGACCAATCAGCATAATCTTTTTTTAACATGCTTACAAATGTCTTATTTTGATTGGTTTATTTTCGGAGTCGGATCGATGTTTATGATTAGGATCATTTATTGAAAACGTCCGTTAGGAGACTGTGAGCTTTCCTCACGTAAACAATATAGTAAAATTAATAGTGTTTTTTACATGTATATCCTAAATTTTATTTCTTTTATCTTCCCCATTTTAATCAAATAAAAAAAGGCAAAGCAAAATAATTTTAATGTGAATTATATTCATTATAATTATGTCATTGTAATGGTTTTATTGCTATGTTTGAAAGTGTTATTCCAAATTCATTCGTTCGTTCCAAATTTTCGGTGCAGACCTTGGCGCCTGTATAATTGCATATAGCAATGGAAAATTAAGTAGCATTGTACAGTACTGGTGATGTGTTATGCTTTGTTATGTTTGGATTATGTTTATTAAGTAATGGTAAATAATGCTATTGATTTTTTTCGTAAACGCAAGTGGACCCGTGAATATTTATAATAGTTTCGTCTTATTGACGCGCCCCGACTGCAGATCAGCATACGAGCTTATTGTTTGATATGTTATGTATTGCCTTATTATATACTTAGTATCGACGTAAATCGCGATTATTTTATCTTGATAATCTAAAAATATTAAGATTATTTTTTAAGTGACAAACTTATTGTAAATTAATATCTACAAGACATGATCTCTTGAAATGCCTTTTAGACTTAAGATTGACTCAAAGTTTAGCATAATGTTTAATGTTTGTGATATAGTTTGTTACATCAGTATCGTACAAGTTTGCATGTAATGTGAGTTGGTGTTCGCTTATGTTTAGTGACGGCGCGGCGTGTGACGTGTGACGTGTGACGTGTGACGTGTGACGAGACTCGGAGAGACGTAATGTACCTTGCAAAGGTGATACTCGGCGGTAAATAAATCTGAAAATATAGGTAACCGATCTCAGCTATATTTAAGCCGCGGTCCTGCTAGGCTTTCAGTTTGGGAATCGTTACATCTGCAAACACACGTGCAGATTTTTGTTACAAAGTTATGAGTCCCGATAAAGTCAAAATAATTCATTTGTAAGAATGTCAAAATAACTGTGTTCTGTTTGGTTCATTTTTGCAATGGATCGAAGAAAGCGATCGAGATTGCGCTGTTTGCAATAAACAATCTTAGATAAATCAGACTCGAACTGTTTTCCTAGTGAGGTCCTTGCATAACTAGTAGAGATTAATCTAATGGTTTTCCCTATAACGTATAACTCAGTGTTATTTAATAAACAAGTATCGTCGTTTAAGAAAAATCTCGTGTTTTTTAGTTTCGTGACAATACAATTGCATCACTCGTTGCCTATTGTTAAGAGAGTGACGCTTCTTTGAGTTTTTTTTATTGGATATTAATCTAAAGCGGAGGTTACCTTAGCAAGAAAACTTGCAGAAGCTATCTTCCCCAGGAGCGCAAGCGATTTATAACTTATAAGTAGTCATGGCAAGCCTACTTCTGAAATTTCCGCTAGTGTAAATACTGCCTCGGTGGTGCAGTTGTATTACGGTACGACTGCAATGCTGAGCTCTCGGGTTCGATCCCCGGGTCGGGCAAAGTGATATTGGGTTTTTATACTCAATATCAGTCTGGAATTTGTGTGTTTATAGCGATAATCTCGCCCATATCACATCATGGGACGAAATATGTACGACGAAAAGTGGCTGCACTAGCTGCGCTTCTGCCTACGCCCTCGGGGATAATAGGCGTGAGTTTCTACTGTGACAATGACATTGGAAAACGTTTGAAATTATATTAATATTATAATTGCCTGAACTTCTTAAGCGGCGATCTTTATTCATAAAATTGATTTTGGTATTTTTAAATGATAGACATGCCGAGTACCTTATAGATAACTATTGTGAAATGTTTAACGAAGAGGCTGGGGGCCGCGCAATAACACTCGAAACTAGTGCGCATGCGTTACATTCCCTTGGATAGACATGGCTGCGGCCCCACAACGTTTGATAGCTAGGTGTAGTGTAGTACGTAAGGATATTACAGACATAAAAATGTACATAAGAAATTATATTTTTGGATATACAAGGTAAGTTGTAAGATGGCTTATTTTTTGAGACTGTTGTCCAAATTATGATCATTATATCGTTTTGTTGAAATTGTATACTTGATGGATAGATGTATTTCAAAATTATTTTTATAAGCGAGTTTTATTTTGGTTGTTGTTTTGTTGACGTTTTCGGTATAAGAGAAGTTGTATATCCGCACAGTATAGATCGCTAAGTCAAACTTAAACTAAGTGACATATCGTAATTATTTAGTTTGTTATTAATCATAATTTTATTGGTTGCTTCGTGTTTAATGCAAATGTTGCTATATTAGTACCTAATAAATGTTTTCTCTAATAAATTGGTATTTCATTTGGTCGCCGCCTTTCAATGTTATCCATTACACGCAGAATACGGGGCTACTAAAAACAGTCATAATAGTTTTACTGTTTTATTTACACTTTACAGAGATAAAGGGAATACTTTGATGTATAGCATTAATTATATACAAAACGTTTCCAATCTCTTTCAGAAAACACCTCTCATACAACTGTACAATTTGTTAAAAATTGCGTGAAAGGGAATAAAAACCAGGTAACAAAATCGCGCGAATACCCTCTAAAGGGAATCATTCCTGAATATTCAGTAAATGCCTTAAAATACCAGTTAAACTATTAATACTTAGTACCTAGTGCCGTCAGCATAACAATAAAAAAGCTTTATCAAAAGCCATGGATTTAAACTATAAATTTCCCTATTTGGTTTCACGACCGTTTCTCTTCGGTATCACGCGACCATGTGTCGGTCGGGCGGCGCGGTGGGCAGGTCATGGCCCCGGGTCCTAATGCATGAGGTCGAGATCTTATCCCTGCACAGCGCTATGGCCCACAG
This sequence comes from Sphinx pinastri, assembly GCA_947568825.1. Classification (NCBI taxonomy): domain Eukaryota; kingdom Metazoa; phylum Arthropoda; class Insecta; order Lepidoptera; family Sphingidae; genus Sphinx; species Sphinx pinastri. The sequence continues at coordinate 5,855,176 of OX387617.1, forward strand.
GACCACGTACAGCACTAACAAGCCCACCATCGCGAGGCCCACTATGGTCCCAGCGCGTCTGCTTTGTCGCCAATCGAGGACTTCGTAGATGAATGGCTCACCGTTTCTGCAATGACAAAGTTTGACTTACTTTTACATAAATATAATAAGCAGCGATAGCCTAGTTGGGAGTGAAACGGACTGTCGAGACGAATGTCCGCAGGTTCAAAACCCAAGGGCACACACCTCTGACTTTTCTAAAAAGTTGTGTGTATTCTTTGTGAATTATCGCTCGCTTTAACGGCGAAGGAAAACATCGTGAGGAAACCTGCATACCTTCAGAAGTTCTCTGAATTTCGAAGATATGTGAAGTCTGCCAACCCGCACTAGGCCAGCGTGGTGGACTAAGGCCTAACCCCTCTCAGTAGTAGAGGAGGACCGTGCTCAGCAGTGGGCTGTATATAATACAGGGCTGGTATGGTATGGTATGGTTACATTAATATGAAACTACTTATGTGATGGAAGTTTGTTTGAAGTAGGTACTTAAACGCAGAAAGATAATGTCCTGATCTATTTATCTTACTCTTATAGAAATGCGAAAGTTTGTGAAAATGTTTGGATGTTATAACGCAGAAACAACTGAACCGATTTGGATGAGAATTCGCACACGGGTTGACCATATTCTGGATTAACGCATAGGCTACTTTTTATCCCGGTAATTTGCTGCCATGGAAAAAATGGGAAATTTACATCTGGATTTCTTTAAATAGATGGATGATTTAGGGACTTTTGTAGCAGTAAAAGTTTTTCACGCAAGCGAAGCCGCGAGCAGTAGCTCGTAGACTAGTATACATATATGTTTAAACCCAAAAAGTACCTACAAGTTGGGGCTATTATTATGAACAAAGATCTTTCATGCGGGCGGCTTCACGAGCAATACATATTGTATAGCACCTTGATAATTGTTTTAGCATCAATATAGCTGATAAAGATGGAGTTGGTGTGATTAGCACCGGGACAAAGTTCCTTTACGGCAAATATAATCGATTTAAGTGTTTGCCAAACAGATTACACTTTACGACAGTCTAACTTTACTCACTGGTTCGCCTGGCTACAGTCTCTTCCCGAATTAAAAGTCCTTCAGGAACGTGAATAGTTTTTCGGGGTTAGAACATTGCTAATGTAATATACTTACTTCCAAAAAGCCGGACAAGTAAGAGACGGACTCACGCACAGACAGCCGCTGCTGTGTAGAGTGTAGACTTAATAGGGTTCCTTTGCATTTTTTGTATAGGTAAGGTAACTAAAAAACCTATTTCGAATAAGAATTCATTGACTTGCTGAGAACGAAACGGTAGTTGTGAGACACTATGTTCCATAGGAATTATGGTTAGGGTCATTCGGCCTAAAAGTACGCACTTTTTTTTCTATCGTCTACACAGTCAAAAATATAGTGTCTAGGAAAACGTTTTAACACTCTATGTAAAGTAAATTTATTCTACTTTTATTATTTAATGAGTTTTTGTACATTACTTCATTGTTTTTTTGGAATACATGTTTAAGTGCATCGGGGGAAATTCGTACTATTGACCCGTTATGTGGGTAAAACTACGCAGAGTGTTTATGGAGAATATTTTTTTTCTGTATAAGGTCTAAAAATCTTTACAAATAATATTCGCCTTAATTGCAGCTTAAAGAAGAAAAAACCGTGCGATCACTGTAATGAAGTTATAACAGGGTGCGTACTTTTAACCTCGTACTCTTGCCCAAACAGGGAATATTTTAAACATTCACACGTTAGTTGAGACGCATTTATTTTCTAGGACAGAATTAGTAACTAAAATAAATACTATAATAATCATGTAAACTTAACATAATTAACGGACTTTTGTAAACTGATGCACCGTCTAGCCAGACACTTTTTTCCCAGCACAAAATGTTGGTAACTAATCAACAACATCACGTTGATCACCGTTTTTCGCTAAACAAGTGAGGCTTGGCAAAATAGCTTGTGGCTCTGACATGCCTCTCATGCTCTGTGTCTGAGCCCCCTCAATAGGTTCCGAGATATTGACCATGCGAACTTTTACCCACTGCGTGCTGTTGCCCCGAATGACCCTACTTATTAAATAATAATGCAATAAAATTATTATAACCCATAATGATGGATTTATTAGGTTTTAAAGGTACTAAAAGATAATTTTAAGCACGTTAATATGTAGGTTAGATAAGCTAAGCCAATATTGTTATCAGAGTACGAAAAAGTTTTGATATTATGTTTGATTTGCTGGAGTAGGTAGGCTATTTAGGTAAGTAATATGAGCACATGGAATCTAGCTAATATAAATTTATCGGTAAGGGATAACAATACATGGCACAAATAAATTCACTATCTTATTGACCTTGCTGAAATGCCTAACAAAATCTAAACACCTACTCATGTTATGTTACCTAGCATAGTTTATGCTGTATAATATGCTAAGATATAAGATATAATATAATAGTTACCTATGTAACTGCTAGGTTATTTATTTTATGCATTCAAATATATATATATATATATATTTTTATGGCATTGAATGACGAGACGAGCATGCCGTTCGCCTGATGGTAAGCGATACGACCATCCATAAACAGTAGCAACACCATTCAGCACCTTGAGTTACAAAGTACTGTGTGGCATTCCACTGCGCTCGTCATCCTGAGACATCAAGATGTTAAGTCTCATTATGTCCAGTAGTTACACTGGCTACAATGTCCTTCAAACCGAAACACAACAGTTCATGAACACTGCTGCTTGGCGGTAGAAATAGACATTGCGGTGGTACCCACCCAGACGGACTCTTGCATATGAGACCTACCACCAGTGAAATTAAATAACTTATAATAACCTACATAACATTATTGGACTATATATGTATTATATATTATTGGATATACATTATTAGGGCTGCTTCGGTGGCGTAGTTTTATTACGGTAAGACTGCAGTGCTGAGGTCTCGGGTTCGATTCCCGGGTCGGGCACAGTGATATTGGGTTTTTCTACTCAGTATCAGTCCGAAGTCTGGAAATGTGCCCCGCAAATGGCAATAGGCCCGCCTCATATTACATGGGACCTAGCAATGCTGGCGAAATGTGAGTGTGATACACCTCTGCTTATCCCAGAAAAGGGAAAAAGGCGTGATGCTATGTATGTACAGTCAGCAGCATAAGTAGATGAATAAATTCAAAATATCAATTTGCCTACATACTTTGTGTTCTTACTAATCTTTTTTTTCCCTTCAAAAAAACAAAATAAAAGGTATTTACTTTACTTAAAACGAAGAAAAAAATATTTCAGTTTAACTTAACGCGTATATAGGCGATTTAAAATTTTGATTTTGTACAGATACTTATGCTGCTGACTGTACATCACATTATTTGCTTTATAGTGCACATTTTTAGCATGTAGTACCTAACATGGCATTTTTAGTACCTACTTATGTGGAATTTTATTTCTTATGAAAATGTTTGAATGAACCTTAAAGTAAGTAATTTTAAACAGCGGAAAGAAACAGCGCTTGGGTAACTTTAATTGGGCTTTATACGAAATATGAATGAAAGTTAATGGCAACAATGTATCGATAAGGTTAACGTGAGTTCACATACTAAATTTGTAAAATGCTGTATTCGCCTTTCTATGTATTATAGTTATATAATCTTATGAAGATAAAAATGATGAATGATGATTTATTGCGTATATTTTTATGATTGAATGATTAGAAGCATATGATTGCTTAATGATAAGCACTACGTTTGCCCATTAACTGTAGCAGACGCAACCCAGCCAGAACTTTGAACTCGAAAAAAGTTTTCCAAGAACACTTACACAAGCCCTCCGGCGACATAGTATATGACCGAAAATGCGCAGTACCACAGCCCCAAGCCCAGAGGTTGGTATATGTGTAGCAGTCGGACTGGTGTGCGCGACACCAGCAGCTCTGTCAGGGCTATGCAGGAGTTGAACGCGTGCGTCGACACGTCCAGCCAAAACGACGGCGGTTCCTGAGGATTCTCGGGATCTAGGGATAACCAATATTTGTAACAAAATAAATAAATAATTTTTAGTATCTATAATATGGAATAAATCGGAAAAGGTATCGTGTTTTAAAGATCTGCTTGACTCTTAAAATAAAATCACCTATACCGACATCTTTTAGTTTGTATCCTCGAAGGAGTAAACGGAAGCGCAATTACTGCACCCAATTTTCACCATGCTTATTCCGTCGCATGATGTGATAAAATTGTCGATAAAAGGTAGGTAGGTATACAATTATTGTACAACAACTAGAATTTGTCATACTTATAGTTGTGTCAATTTAAGCTTGCCGGTATGACAATTCAATATTTTCGCGACGCGATAACTTTGTGAGAACGTCTACCCAAAAAGTATTTATTTATTTATTTAAAAAGGTACATCAACAGTACACGTATATTTAATAATCTAATACACTTTACTTAGGCTTAAAACTAATACATGTCCAATTACAGATGTACACAACATTACTTAAAAAATATATAAATTATCATAGTATTTTATTTTATTGGTTGTAGAAAACTTACAGCTAATACAAATGATAGTATATAAGATTATAATAGCGACAAAAGGCCAGTTGAAAGTTTTCACTTATAGGTTAGGTGTGTACCTACGCATACAATTTCTTAATATCTTGCTTCTAGAGTGTTCTAGAAGCAAGATATTAAGAATTTGTTATATATTATATAAAATTCAACCGTTAAAAATATATTTATCTAAGTTAAACAACGCATAGAACCGAACTCAGAGGAAGAATGCATCGCTCATGATTCTTTTAAGTTTTGGAATACTTGTGCAAAAAAGATCTAAGTCCATATCATACATTATATTGTTAAACTGTTAGCTGACTCTTTTGAGGAAGGCATTTTTGCAGTAATTTGTGTTTGTGCGGGGGATATTTAGCAATCTCGGACACGCCACAAAATTGGGGTGCGGTACCGAGCTTAACCGCAGGAGGTACGGGTAAATAGTCAAATATTATAACTTTTGATCTAAAGGAACGTCTACATTTGTTATTGAAAATATTTAGGGAATCAAAAAATATGTCAATATTTGGCACTTTGGCACAGATTTCATTGTAGGTAGTGGATATTCTACGTATGGGCGAGTTATACCCAACATTTGTTCGGCTTTGTGATAGGTGGAAGAGTTCAGTTCGCGGCTGTCTAGGCAGCCGGTATGGTATCGACAACCCAAAGCGCTCTAGCAAATGCTTGCACTGAGAAAACCCAGTAACACATCTGTATAAAAACATAAGGTCGTGTTGTTTCCGTCGATTGCGTAACGCAAACATGTTAAAAAAGAAAGACTAGTTAAAAATTCAACTATATAATTGCAAATATTAACCACGTTCTCCATAAATTATAGCAATGAGTATAATATTTATGTGCTAACCTTGAAATAATATTGTAAAAATATACCGAAATAAAGAATTTAATCTTGACTTTTAAATCAACGCGACGCCTTTACAATGTTGTATCCTTCAGTTCACGGGCGAAGCGGTGGGAAAGTTTTTAATCGTTTGGAAACGAAATATATACGATTACTGAAAAAAATCGAAATTTGGAAATTATATGCAGGATGTATTACGATAGAGTTTTCAACTGAAGCAGGTCAATAGTTTTTGTTTAGGTACATATATTTATTAAAATATGTTTCAAGAGCATTTTTAAAACAGTCTAGTACAATGTATTAGATAAAAGTACAATATATCCTACTAATATTATTAACGCGAAAGTTTGTAAGAATGTATGGATGTATGGATGGATGTATGTTTGTTACTCTTTCACTCAAAAACTACTGAACGGATTTCTATGAAATTAGGCACACAAGTAGATTATGTCCTGGATTAACACATAGGCTACTTTTTATCCCGGGAAAATATAAAGCGTGAATTTTATCCCGGAAAAACCTTTAACGCGGGCGGAGCCCCGGGCAAACGCTAATTCGATATAATTATAATTTATTTTGACAATAATTATAATTAATGTTTTCATTTTTTGTAATGCACCTGAGCGTACCAAAATTCATATAGCATTTCTAATGTAATTTTAGTAAATATGAGTACCTTATGCTACTGAATACGCATTAAGACTGTCGCACCGATTACCCGTTGGACGCAGCGAACGTGTCACAATAATTCTTGGGAATTCGTGTCTTGGGAGATGCCTATGTCCAGCAGTGGACTGTAACGGGTTGACGATGATGAATGGAATATAATAATTAAATAAAAACAGTCATTTATATAAAAATTACCCTTTTGACTATCGATTATAAACTCTCTGAACAAGAATTCGATATCACTTAAGAATCGATTATTTCGGGCAACCGATTTTTTGTTCTCTTCACTATACATAGTATGAAGTGAAGTGTCAATAAATTGTCATACCGGCAAGCTTAAATTGACACAACTATAGGCCGTTCGATGGAATAATTAGGCACATCCCTGCAATTGTCTTGAAATACAACGTCACTGTAGTGTCACGACTCACATTTGATCATAGATAAACGACGCGGAAACGTGTAATAGTGTGTAATATGTAGCCAACATGATAGTTACACAACTATTGTAGATACCTACCATTAGTGAAGTTGTGACAAGGCTAATTTCTAACAAATATTCATTCATAGAAAAATTGCACTTAACTTGAGGAAATAGAAGAATAGATACGTTATTGACGACATAAGATGGGAAATCCTTGTTTTGTGTGAGTCATTTAAAAATCCTTACTATCCAATAAAACGATCATTTATTCGAACAAACTGCAGTGCGTTATAGCCAGGGATATTTGTATTATAAATTTTTTATAAAAATTGTTCTTTTTTTTAATAAAGCACTAGCTTTTTTTTGCCCGCGGCTTCACCCGCACGAAAGGTTTTTTCCTGGACATAAGTCCCGCTATACATTTTCCCGACCGAAATGTAATTCTAAACCATTCTCGAATCCACCTGAAGACACACAAAAAATAAGTATAAAAGTCACTTTATATTGTACCGGGCGAGAATAAACTGATACAGATCGAGAGATCTTGCAATATGGTCGGTCAGCGACACTTTAGTACAAAACGCCTTTCCGTCCAGTATAACTAGATCCCCGACTTTTGTCAGAAAAGCACTCGCAGTCACAATAGAACACATAAATTATTTCTCTACTATATTATGCTTGTATTATACATAATATAAAGATTCCTCTTGAATCGCCCTATCTATTAAAAAAAACGCATCAAAATCCGTTGCGTATTTTTAAAGATCTAAGCATACATAGGAACATAGGGACAGACAGCGGGAAGCGACTTTGTTTTATAGTATGTTAAGATACCTAAGTAATTTATGCGTTTTTACAAAATTAAAGTTTTTATACTTACTATAACTTGCAACCTACTTAAATAGGTACCATTGTGATAAATAAAAATAATCATATTACAAAATACAAAGCATTATACCTGGGTTGTACAGCAGTATCCAGTAGAGAGCAGTGATCAGGATGGCGATGGTGACGGTGATGTTGAACATCAGCCAATACATGCTCACGTACCAGGGCAACTCCTTGTGATCTGTAATCAAATGTTGAGTCGTCAATTAATTTTTACGATAGTATTTTATTCGAATAATCTAGAAGTTCTGTTTCTTAGCAAGGCAGTTATGACGGTAGTTTGAAAAATACGAATATATTGGGCACAAATCTCTTGTCAGAATTGGAGGAAACACCAGTGGGACAGTAGGTACCTATATACCTACAAGGTTCCTATTTTTTACACACACACACACGCACGCACACACACACACACACACACACACACACACACTCACTCACGCCTTTTATCCACGAAGGGGTAGGCAGAGGCGCAACTAGTGTACCCACTTTTCACCGTGCGTATTCCGTCCCTTGATGTGATAGGAGGCGAGCCTATCGCCATGTCGGGCACAAATTACAGACTTACAGACTTCGGGCTGATACTGAGTCGAAAACCCCAATATCACTTTACATGTATCCAGCCAAAGAGAATTATAATACTACTGAAATATCCAGCGCTGGCCCTAGCCTGTAATCAAGGTAGAGCGAGATTGTGTTTTGGTGTCTGACGCTTTCAAAAATATTTTTTGATCATAAAATAATGTTATTGTTAAGAAAAGAAAAAATCTTTACAGAAAGTTTAAAAACTTTAATGTACATAATACGAATAGGTTTTTTAATACATCAATGGAATAAACGCATAAAAAAGTGTAATATTCATTTGTTCCACAAAGATAATATTTTTTAATTTTGTTGAATTGTATTGTCATTTTCATTCGGGGCAGCCACGTGCCTCTTAAAAGGCTGACTATAAAAAAGGTTTTTTAATACATCAATGTATAAAAATAATATTTTTCAGTCGATTTTTTTTGGCATTTCACATTTTGGCGCCCTTTGCTACCTGGTGCCTCGAGCGCCCGCACCTCTCGCTCTATCCTAGGGCCGCCGCTGTAGTACATATCTTTGATGGTGTCCATAAGGATGCCGGCTATAGCAACAATAAAATATGTAGGTAGGTACTAGATAATACCACAGAATAAAGAGTAGTACTACTTAGTAGTAGGTACTTTATATCTATATACTTAATATACTTATAATATTATAAAGCTGAAGAGTTTGTTTGTTTGTTTGAACGCGCTAATCTCAGGAACTACTGGATCGATTTTGAAAATTCTTTCAATAATAGGAAGCTACATTACTCCTGAGTGCTATAGGCTACTTTTTATCCCGGAAAAACTTTACCACGCGGCCGGAGCCGCGCGCAAATGCTAGTAATGTCATAAAATTCCTTTGCAAGTATTGATCATGAGCGAAGGTCAATAAGTGACATTAACCTACAAACAATATAGTCATATTGTAGACAGCACGCAATAAAAAGCAAAGTTGCAAGACAATGCGTACTTGTGCATAATAAACTATCATTGCGTACGAAGAGACTTCCTCTATCGAATTTCTATGAGAAGTTGCGTTAGCGGTTAGGTTTACTATTGACTTGCCGGCTACACTATCATCAAGTTGCAACAAAGATCGATGAATTGCGAGGCGTCTTACATCATGGAAATATTATTATGGATAGCATAGAGAATAAGATTTTTTAATATCTACATTCTAGTTACTGTGAAAGGTTATGTCCATTTAATTAGAGGGTGACCTTCTAAATTAAATAGATGATTACATTTGGATCTATCAAAAACTATTCATCGGGACGAAGAACTATCTTCCCATGATTTTTCATTCATTTCTAAGTTAATTAAAACTTCGATGCCAATGCGGTCTTTGTTGTCTAGCACTCATAAGTTATATATTATGACTTATGAGTACTAGTCGTGACTCATAAGTCATAAGTAATATGAGAAATTAGCTGTTATAGATTTAATATTTCCCGTAGCACAGAAGGTGTAAGTGCTACTGTTATTAGATAAAAAAGTTATTGCTCAGAGACTATTGTAATAAGAACAACTAAGTACTGCCTTATACAGTAGATGGTAATTATAAAAACTAAGTAAGTATATGTACATTGTTTTTAAATTAGACAATGACGTAGATAAACATACACGTTTTTGTATTAAATTATTGGTCCAAAATATACAACAATGGGTACTTAAGTTAAGAAAATGCGTATGATTATGTTATAATTTAAAAGGTAGGACGTAATGTAAAAAAATATTCATCCAGCAAATAGTTTCTACTGTAGGTATCGGTGCCGTTGCTTATATTTTTAAACGCCTACCTGTCTGAGAATAAATACCAATTAAGGCAGCCGTATGTCTAGGTAAGCAAGTATGTAGCAGATAATAATACCCAAGCGTTTACCCACCTGACGGTGTTTTTTTTAATAAATGCTAAGACCATAATTCAATTCCCACGTCGCGTATATCAGACGGCGATAGTAGACATTACCACGAATGGGATTACTAACAATTAATGTAAAACAAATAACATGAACGCATAACTCGATTATGCTTCATCACCGTTACGTAGTGCTAACGTGTGCAAGCATTTATTTCTCATTGTTTTTGCTACTAGTCGCAGTCATTCGTTAATATAAAGATTAGCCTAGTAAAAACTACATAATATATTATTTTTATTTTTATTCTTTATATTGTACTATGCTCGCGGCTCCGCTTGCGTGAGAAAGTTTTCCGCGATAAAAATATTTTCTCGGAATAAAAATTAGCCTATAGCACTCAGGAATAATGTAGCTTCCTATTGGTGAAAGAATTTTCAAAATCGGTGCGTTCATCCAAACAAACAAATAAACTCGTCAGCTTTATAATATTAGTATAGATTTACATAAAGAATTTATTTTATCAGTACTTTGTTCAATAGTTACTCTGTTTGTTACATGGTGAAATCCTTTTGCAGATCTATCTGAGTTAGTACATGTGTCTAGGAGGTGCCGACTTGGTCCACCCTACAGAGTATCGATCGAAATCTTGCGTGTCTTATATTTTAAAGTTCATGAGAAATAAATAATACTTTAAAAAAAAACAAATAACACGCTTTATAGGAAACCGAAAAAAAAAATTGAATAAATTTGAATTAAGAATAGTGTAAATAAGAAAAAAATGAATTTTATTGTAAAAAAACGTGGGGTGGTTTAAAATATTTATAACTATTGACATCATGCACCCCAATCTTTTTTTACAATATTAAAATTTATTTTCTATTTTTTAGTTGGATTTTCTATAAAGCGTTTTTTTTAAACTATTATTTAATTTTCATTTTTAAGTTTAAAATATTGATTTGTCATCGGTCCTTGATAAGTATGCCAAATTTCGATTTAATCCGACGTTTTGAAGGGGGTCAAAATCATGTTTAAAGTTTCCGTTACATACATACATACTAACATACGTATGAAGCTAATAAAAACGTGTTAATAAGTCACCTAACCCAGCAGCCCAACAGTCAAGGAAAATATAGATTCCCATTAGTAGAAAACATATCAAAATCTGTGCAGTAGTTTCCAAATCTATCGTAAGTTAATCTAATTCGTAAGTTATCCAAACTTTTTTTTTTTTTAATCTTTATTTAAAGGGACTTCGTCAATCTTGACGATGACGCCCAATAGTGTTTACAATTATTGTACTTAAACTAATTAAAAGTAAGCTACAATTAAACATAACTTAAACAAAATCAGCTGTTGGTCCGATTTCCTTCATGATATAATGCACATAAAATTCTGGCACTATCTGAGAATGGAGATGCCAAGATACTGTTGCATATCCCAATGTTTTGGCCTGACGACATCATCTGTCGACGTTTAGTTTCATTTCGGACACATTCACACAGTATGTGTTGAATATCTTCAATAGTATTGCAATCCGGGCAATTGGGGGTATTTGATTTTCCCATTAAGTGAAACCCAAACTTACGAATATAAATTTACCTTTTTATAATAGATAATATTAGTGTAGATGGTTTTTTTATACATCAATGGTGTAGACATATATTTATTGTATCTTATATTTTACGCAAGACCACTCCAGTTGTTATTTCGTTATTTTGAAAGTAACGGGCACATAATCGCTCAAAACGTGAACTGTATAAACTTTATAGAAACGAATGCGTTTATAATTTTGTTAAAGGCCTCCATTTGAAAGATTTGTAATTCTTTACAAATTATGCGTAACATAATTTAGCACTGCTGTCGTTTAAGCAAATCTATTAATTGAAGGTAATGACGGCCTCGGATATTGATCGCCAATGGATAGAATTGTCTGGTAATTGATTTAACCGGTTGGATAACTGGTTTTAGTGTTTTTGCGGATATGCAAAATATAGGTAGGCACTCTAGTTATTAATAGGAAACTGCAGTGTATACAAACCAAACGCGCTCTTCGCAACAGCAACACACGACACGAGCAGCCCGGTTACGGTCATCATAGCCACCAGCACCAGCCCCCAGTTGGTTAGGAATACCAACCAGTAGGGGGTAGGCGAGTTTACTACCGACCAGATGAGGATGCCCACCGCCAGAGCGGCCAGTATGAACCGCACCACCAGCAGTGGCACTGGCGAATCCCCTCGTTGCCATGACGACGCGTGAAAATCACTTAACTTCTCATGCGAAGATATCCAAAGGTCCGATAACGACACACTTCCCCTATAACATTTCACCATTTTTGTCACATAAATAAATCAAGTTCATACTCGCGAAAATTTAAATAAAATAACCAGTGTGCGATACTTGAATGTCAGATAAATGTTGATACTTCAGATAAGTAACACCACCTGTATGGCAACGTTCACCTCGGAAGAGTGGAGATGCAAGGAAACAGCGAATCGTTATCGACGATTTTATCATTATAACTCGCGTAATCTAATATATCTATACGATCTGCTATTAGGAATAATATAGTATTTTTTTACGATGACCGACCGCGGAACTGTGAATTTATTTGTTTATTTAGGTACTGCTTTTTGTATTAAAAAAAAAACGCGACAAATAACAGGGGCGACGCGGGCGCAACAGCACGCACACTGCTGCCTGGCACTGCAGCGTGCAGGCGAGATGAGGAGTGATCGTCACTGGATTCTCGGACACCTGGCGGCGCTCGACGCGGCGAGGCGGTGTCGGTGGCGCGGCGCGGCGCGGCGGTGTGTCCGCGAATCCGCAACACTACGCTCTAAACTTGCGTAAACTCAATTTGACTTATGTAATGGCTTGTTCACCAAACTTAAAGCGGGCTGTGAGCGGATGTGCCAATATTTCGTAATTAAACAGATGAGTCCCTTCGTAGGTGAGTGTTCGTTGTGGACTGACATAGGTAAAAAGTTACTATACTTAATTGGTTGGTTATAATAGGGAAGTAGGTACCTAGATAATTATTTAAGTTTAGTATTTTCCTTCCCAGAACAAAGAGGTAATAACTATATTATGTGGGTACCTACATCGTAAAATCATAATCTATTGCTTTTTCCTATATTCTAACGCACAATTGATCTTTTATTAAAATGATTTTATTGTCTTATATAACCTAGTATGCTGTACTCGATTTGCTTGCCTTAACCCAACCTTGGCGTGATTCATTTTTTACACACCTACTTTTAACAATGAACCGATTAAATGCAGAAAATATGAATTGCAGGGAAGTAAACTCTATTATTATTTAATGCTTACCTACTTATTAACTTATAAAATTAATTAATTTAATTAGATTATCGCTAATAAGTAAGATACAACTCATGGGTATGTGTCCACATTTAAATACATTGTGCATAATATATTTATTATTATAATGTATTTGAAGTTATAATACCAAAACCTAGATTCTATTCTTTGGTTTATAGGTACTCAGATTAATAACAAGCCTTTACACCTATTCATTATTGCTTCTCATAAATAGCTAGGTCAATGTCAAGCGAAAAGATGTCATTACGACCATTCACGATTACAACATTGAACGTCTTGGTTATTACCATAGTTATTATAAAAAAAGTTATAATCTGATGTACTCAAGCATCTTGTTTAAGCAATTATATTTTAGTTAGTGAAAATGAGTGTTTAATGGTTATGAGCTACATAACTTATCTATTCCCTTTTTACCTACAGTCAACCGAATCATCCCGGAACAGTGCATTTCATATTATGTAAGGGTGGGAAAACCTCATACGCAAACGTGAAGTTGGGACTAAACTTCCTTTCTAGATGTTTCCTGGGTGCTTTTTCTTTGTTTCAGATCCCAATGGCGATGACAGGACCGCATCATAAGCCGAGAAAATTAAATATAAATAAGGTCAGGGGAGAATCCATATTTTTGTAATTACGGGCGTTCTTATCGAAGGCAGATTTGATAACCATATAGGTAAGTACGGGATTTTTTTACTCTTTTACCTATACGGTAAATGCATATGCCGTCGTAGACGGAATAGGGCCCCTTGACCTTACTACGAGTTTTCAATTCAATGAGGTCTTAAGAATATAAGGGTCTGCCTAAATAAGACCTGCTCAATTATTAAAGAATGAATATATTAAGGAATGGAATAGTTCTGCTATTTTTCCAATTTCTGCCGCCAAGTTGCAGGAGCTAAAGAACAAACACTGTTTTATTATTGTATTCCTACCTAAGTATTACTTAATAATAAGCTTCTATAGAGTAGGTATCGAAATCTGATGTTTATAAACATGCAAATGAGTGATTACATCAGTATGTTACATAAGCTAACGAACCTAAATGATTTTGCCTGATTTCCGAAACAACTTAAACTTGGATGTAGGTAAATGTTCTTTTTGGTAATAGTGGTATTAGTAAACAAATATTTTAAGAGTAATAAACAGCAAAGTATATACACATACACACACTCACGCCTTTTATATCCGAGGGGGAAGGTACTAGGCAGAGGCGCAACCAGTGCACCCACCTTTCGCCACGTGTAGGCGTCGCCTATCCGTATCACTTATTCCCTCCGATGATGTGATAGGGGGCGAGCCTATCGCTATATCGGGCACAAATTCCAGACTACGAGCTGATACTGAGAAGAAAACCCCAATATCACTTTGCCCGACCCGGGAATCGAACCCGAGGCCTCAAAGAGTTTATTGCTATAACTCCAAAGTTTCTGAATATTTAAAACATTACGTTACTTTTAAACACGTAAGTACCTACGTATGAAGAAATAGTTACAATTATCAGTTAATTTCTTGCTGTTTCAAAGTAGTTTGTTTTATTTACATTGTTTTTATTATCGAAACTCGTAAATATTGCAGTCTGCGACAGTGTCGTACGCTTTATTCTTATTTTCAAGGGTTTAAGTATTTGAATCCACATTTTTAGAGTTCCGTAGTAAAACAAGGATCTTTATAACATCTTTGTAACGCTCAGACTGAAGGTAACGCTTTGCGACTCAGCGGATGTCCTGCTGTTTATTTATTCTCATTTTAAAGGACATATTTGAGTCTACATTTTTAGGGCTCCATAGAGATTACCTATGTGCTTTCCGAGGCACGGGGGTAACACACCGCCAACTTCCTGACTCCGAGTTGCGACCGAGTAATTGTATTAGATGGAAAAACCCAGTCACTATGTTTTTGGCCCGACCCGGGATTTGAACCCAGGACCTCAGCGCGCAAATCGTATTCGTAACGCGTACGCAATACACCTACACTACCGAGGCAGGCAGGACTCAGGACGTAGATAGCTCGATAAGTGTATCGCGTTCTCCGTGAGGAAATTTCTTGCTCTATTAAATTATTTAACACTAGCTTTTGCTCGCGGCTTCGCCCGCGTGAAAAGGATTTTCCAGGATAAAAGTCCCGCTTTATATTTTCTCGAGATAAAAAGTAACCGATCTCCTTTCTCAGGCTCTATACTATCTGTGTACCAAATTACATTTAAATCGGTTCAGTAGTTTTGACGTGAAAGTGCGACAGACATACAGACAGAGTTACCTTCGCATTTATAATATTAGTAAGGATAAAATACCTTGCACTTTGCTTCGATAGTTTTTATAGGAAAACCTACAGAACTTTGTAGTAGGTAAGCATGGCTCGGCATCTGCTTGATTGTTTTTTTTTGTGACTAAAATAAACCTTAACGGTTGACAACCTTGACGACTACATTAGCCTGGTCATGTTTGTATGTAAGATAAAAAAACTGGAAGTAGACACTTAGTCAAGCTATGTTGTACTTATGGAATTTGTATATGTACTTAACAGTGAAGCCATTATCTTATTCAAATCATCATAGTTATAGCAATGTGGCCCTGTGCTAAGGATTAATTTATTACACTTATTTCATCATACCGACAGGGCCGAGCCGTCCCTGTGTGCGAAGTGTGCGGCGCACACAGGCGCCAAAGCAATAGGGGCGCCGGAATCAGGATGACATGCCAACTTAGAGCATTTAACATTTACCAACTCAAAACATGCAAACATTAACTATCGATATTATATTTGTTATACTACATCACATTCTTTATAGTTTAGTAGATAAGAAAGTAGGTACAAGTCTCCCAAGACAATAATCACGCCATCACAATGAGCCAAGAAAGGTTAACATTGAATAATAAAAAATATGAATGTCGAAATAGGACGACAAAAACCAGAGGCGCTTCATAGATTTCGCACACAGGCGCTGTCTTGAGTCCGCGCGGCCCTGCATACCGAACACATTATATTAATATGGTTACTACATAGAACTTACTACCTAGTCGAGCCCAAAAAATACAATGTCTAAAAGCCGACATTGCTTCGTGTAGATTCTATATCTGATATCGTTAATGTGGGCTAACTCGCTGTACGTACAGTTCTGTATCATGAATAACAGCCAGTCTCAATAACTTACTAACATTTGACTGGAGTTTGCTATCAAACTCGACAGTAAAAGTTACGGTAACTTGTTACTTCTGTTTCAATATCAAAAACTTTGACGTAACTCTAGTAAGTCCATCCGCTGAATCGTTTTATTTTTGCACTAAGTTCTAGGAATGTTATGTTTTAGAAAAAATATATTGAGCTATTTTTATGTTTTGAACTATAATGCTTCTCAATATTTTACATTCGATATTATCTAAAGCAATTTAAATTAACGTACTTCATAGATTATTATAACAATGATTAACTGCGCTATGTGCATCTTTGGCAAAAACAAAACGTACCTACCAATGTCAGTAATCATATTCGACTCTCCAATAGACAGGATAAAGGTAAGGATAAGACATTCTTATCTATCTTAGTTTATAGAAACACAGATAAACACCAAAAGTAAGCATTTTAACTGTTTGTTACCATTTAGTAAGTTATTGAGACCGGCCGTAAGTCACTCTGCTTTGTGTAGTAGATTATAACCGACGTCAAGTATCAATTTTATTTTGACGTTTTAAGCAGTTGCATATCGATTGTCGGAGTCAAGAGACATATCATGTATCCCCGTGCACCCACAATATCACGTTCCAACATTGATGTATTAAAAACCCTGCGTTCCAAAGAATAATATAGGTTGACCGTTGATGTCACTAGATCGGTATCGCACCCTCAATTCCTACCTTGTTGGTATTTATGGGTGGCGGAAATAACTTATAAACCCATTGAATTTCACTTATCAGTTATTTATTTATTTATTTAACACTTTATGCAAAGTGTAAAGGCGGACTTAATGCCATAGACATTCTCTACCAGTCAACCTGACGGTACTCCGTCAGGTGCGGAATATAAGAAAACACATTTATCATTTTTATCACATCCGCCGTCAACCCTGATAGTATATAGATGGTAATAGGCCAGCACTTTGGAAGTAGGTACCTACGAATAAATATTTCCGCTTTCGGAAACTTCAGACGCAGAATTTTGGTCCTGTTTTAATGTTCCTACCCTGAAGGCGAATTTTTTGTTTTATCACCCCCTTACGACTTATTTTAGATGCGCTACCTTAACGGAAGTGGTAATACCCTTATATTGAGCCAGCTCATTCATGCCGCAGATAATATATTGTGAATAATACATAGAATAGAATGCATAATATGAAGTGTGATATAAGTACATCGTGGTCTTACCACTTTGAAAACTTGATGGGAATTTCTAAAGCGTAGGATAACTAGATATTATAGACGTTATAAGTGATGAAAAGGGAAAATGGCGTTATTTACAATTCATTTTAAACTAAAATCTTTCACTGCTGACTGCCTTGGTGGCGTAGTTGTAATTTGTATTACGGTACGGCTGCTTTGTCAAGGTCTTGGGTTCGATCCCCGGGTCGAGCAATGTGATATTGGGTTTTTCTACTCTGTCTCAGCCCGGAGTCTGGAGTTTGTGCCCGATATGGCGATGGGCTCGCCCCTTATCACATCATGGGACGGAATATGCATGGCGAAAAGTGGGTGCACTAGTTGTGCCTCTGCCTACCCCTTCAGGGATAAAAGGCGTGAGTGTATATATATGTATATATATATGTAAAATCTTTCACTGTGGCACTAACATTTTATGTCTCAGAGTGACTGACGAGCGTAGTGGAGTAGCACGCAGTACTTTGTAGTTTAAAGTTTTGTATGGGGTTGCTACTGTTTATGTGCGGTCGTATCGCTTGCCATCAGATGAGTAGCATGCTTGTCTCATCATTCCATTCCATTAAAAATCATAAAAAAATCTTAGGTAATTTATTATTTATATTTATTGTCACGTTCGACAAATACTTGTTTACTTAAAATTAATATGAACACATTGAAAAACTTATAGTTAGTAGGAATTCTTACCAATGTGAAATAATTTAATTACACTAATTAATTACAATGTCGTCATATGGCATCTGACGGACATAACGGTCACCTTGATTTTTTGTTTTCAACTACGACTGTTATTTAAAGTGTTGCAATAAATAATAAACTACATTTTCCTCTAAGGAAAATCACACTATTGATTAATACTTCATTGACTATTAAAAATCAAGTGTTAAATTAACGGCACCATGTGGTCTGTTTTCTACATTTTCTTGTTAGACTTACTAGAGAGGTAGTGTTAGAACAGCAATATTATAGTTGGCTTCCATAATAACTATATCTAGGCACAGAAAAACGACTAAGGAGTATACAATAGCTTATACCTATGCAAAGAAAATTTTTTCGCGCTCATGCTCTTCAAATAAAACTATGTTAGGATGGGTCTCCTTAACTGGAAGCTTATTCGTATATGACAATACCGCCTCTTAAGCATCGGTAATTTGTTGCTGTAAAGAAGCATTATAAACATTGGACGTATGTGGACACACAAGAGGATATTTTTGTTAAACCTTAGTGTGTAGGTAACCCCACGCTTTTCATAATATTTGATGTTTCTAGCGTGTAATATTTTCAAACAACTTCATAAGTTGTTCCAGACTCTTGACGTATGTCTGCTTTACATGTTATGTCGTTGATGGTGCAGTTTGTCTTAAAGGAACTTCTTCTGCTTGTGCGCCTAGCTGTATCCTGACAAATTTACCGGCGATAGCGTCTCGAGCCCGTGTTATCCCTACTATCAGTAGATGCAGCAGTAGGAGCAAGACTCCAGTAATAGCCACCACACCGACGGTTGGGCCAGGGTTGGCCCAGTTTACGACGGGGTAAATCCAAGGGTTCCCTTCTCTGAAAAAATAAGATTATTTATTAAGTATCTGCAGGTACTCATAATATGGAGCTACCTAAAGTTCATACGAAGGATTGGATCTGAAACTATTATTCTGGATTTCACGAATAGGAAGCTACATTATCCACGAGTGCTATAGGGTTTTTCGGGGAAAAGACTTTAACGCGGGCGGAATCTTAAACAAAAGCTAATATAACATTGGTCCTTATTTGTAATTGAAAGTGGGTTTAGTTTACTAATTTACTTGGTTCTTTTGTACGCTCATAAGTTCAGAATTGATTTAATTAAAGTTAAATCTTCTCACAAAAACGACAGACCAGAGCAAAACAATTTAAAAGCAGACAGCATTTACATTTATATAATTTATTATAAGCAGACAGCGAAAACAAAACGATTCCTACGTCGCTGGAATGTATAGTCCTTCCGAGAATAAACACAATACTCACTGCTCAACGCCGCCCGCCAAGTAGTAGATGACTCCGAATATGACATAAATCACAGAGAACTGCAGGGGCTGGTAGAAGTGGAGGAGGCGGCTTGGCTGTGCAGCGCTCGCTATCAGCAGGAACATCACTAAAGAGTTGATGCCGTGGATGGCCACGTCCAGGGCATGGTTCAGTTCCTCTTCGATGCCAGCTGTGAAGAAAGTAGCATGTTTTATCATTTGTTGGCTTTGTGGAAATTATAGCTTCGAAAGATGTGGAAAATGGGATTAGGGTTAGGTATCGAATTGTTTTTTTTTTGGCTTATATAAGTGCATGTCATTTAGAAAAATATATCTAAACTTAGAGTACTTCAACAAGTGTTAAGCCATTTTTTTTTTAATAATAATGATGTTTATGGTTTTACCTATAAAAGCCAATTTAATGACAAAATAACTAATCCATTAATGCAATGAAACAATCCTCTTTTGAGTCTATACGAGCGTATACAGGCTGTGGAACGCAAGTTTATACTTGTTTAGGGATTTTCCGACGTAATTTGCTCAAGATTGGATCGCCAAAAACGGGTTGTTGGGCTGTGGGTCGTAACTAATCCAAATCATTTGTATTATTTGCGTGAAATAGAGTATTGCGCCGATCCCGCAATGTAGTGGGATAAAGGAAAGTAGAGAAGTAGGAATTCTGTAAATGATATTGTTAACTAGACTTCTGCTCGCGGCTCCGCCCGCGTGAATGAGTTTTTCCGGGATAAAAGTCCCGCTTTATATTTACCCGAGATAAAAAGTAGCGTATGTTACTCGCTGATAATGTAGCTTCATATTGGTGAAAGAATTTTACGAATCGATCCAGTAGTTTCGGAGCCTATTCAATGCAAACAAACAAACAACCAAATAATCAAATCTTTCCTCTTTATAATATAAGTATAGACATACCTTCATAAAGTAAGGACCAGTAAAAGATGGTGATGAGGAATGCAAGAGGCACACCGATGTTGTAAAGGACCCAGTACATTTTTATGTACCATGGAAGCTTGAATTCAGCGCCTGCGGATAATAATATGGCAAAGAGGATTAATGAAAATAAACGTATTGGTTTTTTAGCTGTCACAGGTGAAATTTAATAATTAACATAAAAAGCAAATATGATGTACTTACAAGTACCTATAGGACTACGATAGAACTTGTCATTAACTCTAAGATCGTGACTTGTGTCAAGAAGTAAATAACTAAACTTAATAACGATTAATATCGAATAATACTGGTGTAGTAATATTGGTGGTAGGTCTCTCATATGTTAAAGTCCGTCTGGGTGGGTACCACCGCAATGTCTATTTCTACCGCCAAGCAGCAGTGTGCATGCACTGTTGTATTTCGGTTTGAAGGACATTGTAGCCAGTTTAACTACTGGACATAATATAACTTACAATCTTATGTCTCAGGATGACGAGCGCAGTAGAATGCCACACAGTACCTACTTTGTAACTCATGGTGCTGAATGGTGTTGCTACTGTTCATGGGTGGTCGTCTCGCTTACCATCAAGCGAACGGTATGCTCATCTCGTCATTCAATGCATAATTTAAAAAAAAGTTAAACCGCTGTAAAAAAACTTACTTATTGGTCCAACGAAGTAGCTTCGCGCAGAGATGAAAACAGAAAATGCTGTAGTCAGCGTGTTCACAGTCAGTCCCCAATGCGTGAGATAAATGAACCAGTAGCCGATCTTCCCGTTTATGATGTAGTAGGTCATCGAAGATATCACTATAGATATAGATGTCAGGAAGAGTAAAGTCCGCCAAATCAAAAGCGGCACCACAGACCGCGTCGTTTGCCAAGCGCTCAAATAAAAGTCTGACGGCTTCGGATGTTCCAATCTCAGCATATACCATTGTGTTTCTTGTTTGAGATATTTTTTCAATCCACTCATTTTGAACAACGTTTTGGCCACTGAAACACTAAAATACACCCAAAAATACAACAACCCGTTATCGATATCGGAGATTACGATTTATCTACGGTTGACTCACTACGTTTATCTCTATCTATCAAACTGTTGCCAATTTTAACTTTAAATTGTAAAGGCTATGCACTGATTGTCGGTGGACATGGCTTAAATATTTATCCGATTTATTTGATATATTTACATAAGTCTGCAATTTTAATTCAATTTTCGAGCTGCGATTGTATCTTTTTTGTAAATATTAAGTACGTATGTTTACCTCACCTTTTTAACACGAAGTAAATTATTTCAATCCAAACTATGGTAAAAATGAATGAAAGCAGTTGTTGCAATGGAATTATTAAAGTAATCATATTGTAAATATTTTTTTCACACCAACTAACACTGTAACTGTCCCAAGTTCACGAAATGTTGTGTTTATTTTCCCCTTATTCCAGTCGTTAAATACTGTTCTCGTATTCCCGTGTAAAGTATAAGTAACAACAAAAGGAAACAACTGACATGCTTGTTGCTTCCAGGCAAAACCCAATAAGCGAGGAACATATAGGTAATGAAAACTACGTCAAACAATTTGATGCTGTATAATTATTTTACTTACTAAATATTTATGCAAAATATTTTATGTTTAGGAGGGATTGCCTGAAATGATTTTAGGTAGGGAACTGTTTAGTTGTTCTTTTGAATAACCAATATTAATATTTTTTTTGAATTAAGTATGAACGTAGGCAAAAAGATGGCAACTATAGCGTAGCATAATAACATATCAAAGGTGAATGTAAAAAAACTAAGTTATAAAAAAGACTCAACAGAAAACACGAACGTAAACGAAAACATGAACGTAACTTGTCTTGGCAAGTCGCCAGTAGGTGTCGGGCTCCTAACACCAAAGAGGAGAAGCGGAAGTTCAATATCGCCTCCAGATTCAACAAGAGGGCTATCGCTAAGGCCAAGGCAGACCACATTTGCCGGTTTGGTGAGCGTCTAGAGAGCTATCCGACAGGTAGTCGAGCTTTTTGGTCGCTTGCCAAGTCCGTACAAGGCAATTTCTGTCAGCCCAGTCTCCCGCCACTGTGTAAGTTTGACAACAGTCTGGCTCGTAGTGCTAAGGAGAAAGCCGATGTCTTGGCTGAATCCTTTGCCTTAAACTCGACTTTGGACGACGGTGGAGCCGCACCACCGGAAAGTCCCAGATGTGAGTGCTCCCTGCCTAAAATCCGCATCACCCAGCGTGCTGTCAGGCAGGAGCTCCGGCTCCTTGATGTCCATAAGTCGAGTGGGCCTGACTGTATTCCCGCACTGGTTCTTAAGACGTGCGCCCCTGAGTTGACTCCCGTTCTAACGCGTCTATACCGTCTATCTTACGACACCAGCCAGGTTCCATCTTCGTGGAAGACTGCTCGTGTCCATCCAATCCCCAAAAAGGGTGACCGGTCGGACCCTGCTAATTACAGGCCGATTGCGGTCACGTCCTTGCTCTCCAAGGTCATGGAGCGAGTTGTTAATGCTCAGTTCCTGAGGTACCTTGAGATCACCAGCTGATTAGCGATCGTCAATACGGTTTTTGCAGTGGTCGTTCGGTTGGTGATCTCCTTGTGTACCTCACGCACCGCTGGGCGGAGGCCGTGGAGAGCAAGGGCGAGGCTATAGCTGTCGGTCTGGATATAGCGAAGGCGTTCGACAGGGTATGGCACAGAGCTCTTCTAGCGAAGTTACCATCTTATGGAATACCCGAGGGACTCTGTAAGTGGATTGCCAGCTTCCTGGATGGTCGGAGTATTACAGTCGTCGTCGACGGCTGCAGCTCTATGACCAAATCCGTTAATGCTGGTGTTCCACAAGGCTCGGTGCTATCGCCCACGCTCTTCATTTTGCATATCAATGACTTGTTGGATTCCATTGACAACATGCATTGCTATGCAGATGATAGTACGTGTCATGCGCGATACATCGGCCAACAGAATATCCCTCGGCGCACAGTCGAAGAAAGACGGTCACAACTTGTGTCTGAAGTCGGAAGCTCTCTGGGGCGAGCTTCCGAATGGGGTGAAAGGAATCTCGTCCAATTCAACCCGTCGAAGACACAAGTTTGCGCGTTCACTGCCAAGAAGGACCCATTCGTCATGGCGCCACAGTTCCAAGGAGTTACTCTCCATATGTCGAATAGCATTGGAATCCTCGGCGTTGAAACTGCGAGTGACGTCCAGTTTAGGAGTCATTTGGAGGACAAAGCCAAATTGGCTAGCAAAAACTTGGGGATCCTGAACAGAGCCAAGCGGTACTTCACGTGCGGCCACAGTCTGGCGCTTTATAAAGCGCAAGTCCGGCCGCACGTGGAGTACTGCTCACACCTCTGGGCAGGGGCACCCAAACACATGCTTAACCCACTTGATTCCTTACAACGACGGGCACTTCGCATCGTCGATGATCCCAACCTCACGGACAGAGTTGAGGCGCTGGGTATGCGGAGGAACATTAGTTCTCTCCGTGTATTTTACCGCCTCTTCCATGAGGAGTGCTCTGAGGAACTGTTTAATATGGTGCCCGCCTTGCCTTTTTACCATCGCACCACTCGCCATCGCAGTGGAGTTCATCCATACTACGTTGAATCCATCCGTAGTAGCACGGTGCGTTTTCAACGGTCTTTCCTGCCGCGCACGTGCAAGCTTTGGAATGAACTCCCTGCATCGGTGTTTCCCGAGCGCTATGACTTGTCCTTCTTCAAACGAGGTTTAAAAAGAGTGCTCACCTCCCGGTAGGCAACGGCTTGGCTGTGCCTCTGGCATTGCTTTAGTCCATGGGCGGCGGATGCTGCTTACCATCAGGCGGACCGCTCGCTCGTTTGCCTACTAAGGCAATAAAAAAAAAAAAAGTAACATTATACAGCAAAGAGGAAATCGGAGTAGGTAGATATCTACTAATGCAAATCTTTAATAGTACCACATAAACACAAGGTTCAAATAATTTTGTACAAGTTTAATATTAACTTAATTTTATATATTTGTTATAAATGCACATAGTATTTTTAATAAATAAAAGATGAAGACATTAAGTTAAAATCTTGAATAGATGAAAGGCCAGTTTCACCGGCTCCTGATAAAGTTCTGGATAACTATCAGACATATTACGCTATCTAACAAATAAATCTGACATATTACTAGTGAGTTTTTCAGCCATATATTTCTATCCGAGGTTTGGGAATAAAAGTTGTAGTTTATATGGTGGACAAGCTCCGAATAGACTATCAGGGACTTAATCATCATCTGGTGAAGTCGGCCCTAAGTAAAGTAGTCTTAGATCAAGCTTGAATAAAACAATGGATGGTTTTTCTTCGGTACGAATTTCGTCACATATCACATTATATTTTCACATATCAAAATAATCCCCCGAATACCACAAGAGCTTCAAAATTATCGGGTATTTTCCGATAGGTTCGTTGCAAACAAATGAAGGAGTTTTCAGGTTAAAAAATCACGAGCGCGAAGCGCGAGTGATTTTTCCTGAAAAACTTGACGACTTCATTTGTTTGCAGGGAACCTTGAGGGAAATGCCAGATAATTTTGAAGCTCGTGTGGTATTCGGGGGATTATTTTTCCGTCCCAAATGTCGGCCAATAGAATTGCACCATGAGATGAAATGAACAGTCAACAAATAAGAATTTCATAATATATAGTAACGACCAGAGAAAATATTCAAAAAAAATTGTTTCTTATTATATAGTAACGACCAGAGAAAATATTCAAAAAAAATTGTCAGTATAATACCATGTAGGTTGTACCACGTGACGTCGAATGGTGCAATTCTATTGGTCGATATTTGGCTCGGAAAAATAATCAAATATAATAAAATATTTATTTAAAACCAAATACATAATATATGAGGGACAATATGCCGTACCATTTTATTTAAATGTGATCAATGTCCATACTTACTACAATAAAGTAAAAAAAAAACAACGGGTTGCACTCTGGGAGTGCCGGCAGAAGTGAAAACTTGAACATTAACGTTGTGCATTTTTGAATATTTTGGAATGGTTAGGGAATAATTTCGCCCGAATTGCTTTATTTATCAATATAAAAGTACTAGCATTTATGTGGTTAAATGGGTTTTTTAATACATCAATGGGTTAAATACAATATTTATTTATTGCGCTATCGTACACAAAAATGACAACCTCCGTCTTACGAATTTTCGATCAGGTAACGTGTCCTGACGCGAGTTTAACATTTTATACCCATCCCAAGAAAAGTGCTCAACGCCGCTAAAGAAGTTTTCACTTCAAAAATATCTCATTTTAATTGCTTTTTTAGAAATAAGATATTAAACCCTAAATTGTTTATTAGTTTTTGAGGTGTCTCTTCAATCTTTGTAAAGAAATAAAAACTAACAGACATGATACAAGAAAATAGCAATTGCATTTATTTGAGGAAATTGTAATGCAAACATCTATCCTCCATGTGCATACGCATACTCACGCCTTTTATCCCCGAAGGAGTAGGCAGAGGCGCAACTAGTGCACCCACTTTTCGCCGGGCGTATTTCGTCCCATGATGTGATAGGGGGCAAGCCTATCGCCATATCGGGCACAAATTCCAGACTCCGGACTGATACTGAATAGAAAAATCCAATATTACTTTGCCCGACCCGGGGATCGAACCCGAGACCTAAGCATTGCAGCCGTACCGTAATAAAACTACGCCACCGAGGCAGTCAATTTCAATTTTTTCCTGCCAAAAAGTTGTCTCAATTTTGGAAAAAGTAGAGGTCTCTCGGCGCAAGACCTGGTGAGTACGGTGGATGACGCAAAACTTCCAACCCTAACGCTTGTAGCTTATAGACGGTCTGTTGTAGGATTTCTGTGTAATATCCGAGAGACAGTACAAAATGCCTTTGTAGAGTTTGTAGGCTCCCGTACACATGACTTCTTCAAGAAAGGCATTGAAAAATTACCACTGCGCTGGCAGAGATGTATCGATAGCATGGGTGCATATTTTGATTGATAGAAATAAAAAATATTTATAAAAAATGACTAACTTTCTGTATACTAAACGGCAAGTTCATAGGTAAAGACTTAATATAATAAATAAGTACAAAAATATTTATTTCTATAGACAAATCACTCATTACATGCACCTTTCAGAGCATTTACAAACTTAAATTTTTAGTTTTCAATAAACGTATTATTTATTTAAAGGATTACATTTTTGTCTTGGTAGTAATATAAAGATTAAATAAATCCTTATGAATCAATTCCAGATTTAGAAGCTGATCTTATAAGCAAATGCACAACAAAAGAATAAACAGTCACAATACATCTTTTAGCAGTACCTAGTCGTACTTACTATCAATATTGGAACTGTAATTTTTTTTATTTAGCATTAAGGACGAAATTAATATCTCAGTTATAGGCGCCGTTATAAATGTTCATGGAATGATTGTCCCTGAAGAACCGATTGCTAAGTTTGTCTCTACCGAGGGCTAAAAGCGCTATAAGAACATGTGCAACTATGAGGAATAGCGCTGTACCTACAACAGTTATGATGGCCACACCAGGCGACGACCAATCTAACATTGGATAAATGTAGCCAGTGCCAAATCTGTAAAAAAAACAATTAAAGCGTTTAATATCAAAAATAATGTGTTGTCGGAGTTTTGGCGGGAACTTGGAAGTGTCATAAGGGTGCTCTTGTTTTAATTCATTATTTTGGTGATACTTAGTGTTATATTGCATAATTATGGTGGTATATTATCCAATATAGTTCTATTAAAGAGCTCAAATGAAGTGAATTGAAATAATTGTGCTAATCAAGTGTTGTTTTTTTTGTTGCCGCCAAAACTCCTCGATAAAGTCTTGGTAAGGTAGCCACTGCTTTACTTCGACATGCTACAGATAATAAAATACACCAAACTTGACATTGGCAAAATGTGAACACAGATGCCATTATAAAATAAAATAAAAAATAATGTGTTGTCCAACCCTGGCTCTGATTAGTGGCACAAGAAATAATCAATACCAAAATACGGTGGAATTGATGCACATATTACGACAAAACTTAATGAATTTTAATGATGAAAATGCATAAAAATGTTTACAATTAATAAATTTATTAATGTATCGATAAATTTATTAATTGCAATCTTTTTTATTAGCTACCTATGTTCATTTATTTATGATTAAATTGAATTTAATGAAGTCAGCAAGCGGTAGTGCAAGATTGTGCATTTGGTGGGTGTTGCTGTTGTAACTTTTTCTAATTTGTGCTAAAATTTAGCCAATCTGTTTAGCGGTTTTGAGTTTCTTTCTAACTAAGATCTTCATAACTTTAGTACCCATTTATGTTAATGGTAAGAATTTTGTAATAGCAGAAGATAAAAGAAGAATACTTACGGGCCCAAACCGCCTGCTACATAGAAGATGACACTGAAGATGACGTATACGATGCCGAATCCCAGTGGGTGCAGGACGTGCAGCAGCCGCGTCGGTGTCCGGGAGAACACAACCAGCACGAACATCACAACCGAGTTCACGGCGTGGATGAACACGTCCAAGACGGGATCGACCGCGAAATCCTCGTCTGTCAACCCATAGTAAAGTTCAGTATTCTACATCATTTTTTATGCATATGAACGAAGAGACAAGCAACCCGAGCACCAACATCACCAACGCCACCCGAACTTTGAATTACAAAGCACTACATGACATTGTATTCCGCTAGTCATCCTGGGACCTTAGATGTTATGTCTTATAATACCTAATAACTAGGTATACTAGCTATAATGTATTTCAAAACGCGAAGCAACAGTGAACCTTTTAACAATCGCTTGAGGTATGCCTCGAGTAACCATCAACATAAAATATTTGCCTTTCTTTGCAGCCACTGTTGTGCCATATTTAATTTAAAAAAATGTATCTAAGGTACGTATTGTAAATTTTTTTTACTTTTTATTGCGCTTGTTCTCAGGTATACTGATATAACATATGAATTGTTTTATGCTCGACTGGCCACCAAAGACGCATCTTAAACATTGAATCACCAACCGGGTGATCGATCAAGTAAAAATGCATAAAAATACGATCTGCACAGAATCAGTATCAAGATAACCGTTGTATTCATTGAAATAATGTAGTCTAATGGAAATAGTTTCATTTTATTATAATATTACTTTATAATTTATCTTCTGCATCTTGTATGTAGGTACATATTTCCTTATTAGTAACACGATATGTAATTCATGGAATATTATCGATTTTTTTATATGATTATCATTGAGTTAAAGTTGTATTTCATTCTAAAACTTGTCACAATAGATAGATTAAATATTTTATAATACAATATAAGGTTGTAGTTGAAGGAGTAATTCAGAAAATATGACGTCGGTGGTGAGGGCATTCCTAATGACTTTAGACTTATATTGTTTACACCTACGAGTTATGTCAAGTGGGTACGAGGAAAACGTCTATATTTATTTGCAACTACGAATTGTCATAGTCCCACAAATATTGATAACATAATATGACGAGCTATGTTTCAATGACGTTTTATTATGTCTCAAATACGAAAGCCAAATGACCATCATAATATACGACTAAGTTGTTTTGTGCCATCTAAATCACTTGTAAGTGTTTTTCTTTGTTTGGGATTCTGGGATTAAAGGACACTTTACTTTTATTGTTGGAAACCCACGCCTCTCTCCTACCCCAAGCTCTTTTCTGGTGATTATAAGAGACCTTGACCACATGCCGGGTGACTCGTTTCTTCGTGAACTGATTTCAATTGTACAGTCAGCAGCATAAATATCTATACAAAATCAAAATTTCAAATCGCCTATCTACGCATTAAGTTAAACTGAAATATTTTTTTCTTCGTTTGAAGTAAAGTAAATACCTTTTATTCTATTTTTGTGAAGAGAAAAATAAGTTTAGTAAGAACAGAAAAGTATGTAGGCAATTTGAAATTTTGAATTTGTTCATCTACTTATGCTGCTGACTGTACATTGGTATTACATTATCTGCACAATTGAAAAATATCTCAAGATTACATTTATGCGGGCTGATATAATAGTGTAGGAAGTCATACCTTATATTTTAAACATGAATAATGATAATTGACAAGTTTTTTTGTTTCAGTCGAATATCATATACTATTAGATTTAAATGTGTTGTGGTATAAGTCTAACAATATACCTATTTTTATAGCTCATTTAGTCCTATAGGAGAAACTGCATATTTCGTGATCATACCTATTTGTTAAGTTATTGAATTCTTTCATTTATGCATCTCATCCACGGCCTTCTTCGTAGAGGAAGATTTCGTAGAGTTCTTGTATAAGAATATTATGCAATACCTATCAAGTAAGGATGCTTTCACTGCTATAGAATAGAGATGAGCCTATAAGATTTTGACGTAATGTGGTCAAGATGTAAATTATTTTTGTTTTAATAATAATTGCATTATACATACCCATGCCAGTGAGAAAAAGCCAGTAAAAGACAGTGATGAGGAATGCCAGGGGCACTGTTATATTGTAGAGCACCCAGTAAATTTGCACGAACAATTGTAAGTCAGTTGGTGTATCTGAAAGGCAATTATGTATTCGTATAGTTAATACAAATGCGTATAATATTGTGTTATTCGTATGTATATTTCTCTGTTTCTGTAGAAAAGCGAAGTAGTAAACTGTAAACGTGTAAAAGGCTCTATCCGATTTATAAAACAAATATAATATAGGTAAATAGACTGTGTGCTATTTTTTCACAGGCAAAATAGTGCTTTATGTAATAATATTTACATAGTATGACATATTACAATAATATACTCAATATTTACATCGCATGAAGTAAGTATCAATATGCATTCGATTTGACATTACAAGAAGCAAGTTCAAATTAATTGAGATCTTGAAGTTCCGTCATTAGGCAGCACGTGTATATTCTAAACATTGAATAAAATACATTTTGAATATTATATGCATCTTTACATTAACATTGTATGTGTATGTTATTTAATGCTTATCCTGATCATTTTAATTGTTTGTTACGTACCATTCCGATCTCCTACATACGCTTTGAGCGATAATAACACAGCACTGGCCGACGTGAGTGTAATTAAAATGATACCCCAATGCGTAAGGAATATGAACCAATGTCCGATACTCATAAGGGGAATAGTCAAAATCATTGAAGATAGCAGTATTCCCATACATCCTAGAAACACAATCACCCGTATACACAAGAGAGGCACTGCTGAACGGTTCTTTTGACAGGAGCTCAAATAAAATTCCGTCAAGTCATCGTGCTCTAATTTCAACATAGAAACTTGGAATTCTTTTTTAAAATACTTTTTAATCGCAGCCATCTTCCGCGAAATAATTCGTACAATGCCACAACTAGCGCCCGCGGTACCAGCTCGATGAATGTACAACCTTATCTCAGATAGTCCATGATTGTGTCGGTCTGTGTGTCGTCGATATCCCTTTTGAGATAAAATTCAACTCGTACGTACGTTACATGTCTACGGATTTTGCAAAAAAAATAATTATTTTAATAATGTATACAGAAATGTTTGCTTCATTAAGTTTATTACACAAGGTGCCCTTGAAAACATGGACTTGTCCTGTAAGTCATTAGATATTGTTTACCGTTATTGTTGCTTAAATATATTTTGGACGTAAGCACCTGCCTTGATTTAACGAAATATTTTAACTCAATGAATGAAATGAAATGAAATAATTTATTCAAACCCATAAAATGTTATACATTATTTAGATTCCGTCAATATTGACTCTACCACCAGTTCGGAAAGCAGTTCTCACTAGAGAAGAACGGGCTAGAAACTCTAGTGTTGCTCTTTTCAAAATCAGTTCAAGGTATAAAATACAATGCATTATGTAGAGAAAAAAAAATACAATTCAGTATTTGTTAACTTTTGTTTAGAGCAGTTCATTTATATACTCGCAAAATAGGTAATAAATTTTTAAATTCCAACACTAGTGCATAACTATCTCAGGAATCATGTAATAATTTGATCTGAAATGTTCAAGATGTCGCTATTAATCTAAGTTCAAGATATACCCCTAAAAATGAATGAAGTTGCTTCATTGTTCCAATACCCGAGTTCAGGATTTTCTTTCATCTGACCTTATACCATTCCAACGTGTTATTCGGGGTCAGGTCAACAGCCTTTTTACTCAAATCACAGAAGCGTTTTTATGCCAGGATTTTTAGTGCAAATTATATTTTTCCTACAATTAGCTAACTGTAAATTAACTGGACTAGTTTTTCATATCTATGCTAATTTGACACTATCAGTTTTATTATGGCTGCATCACTTCCCTATATTTTAGGTTGCCTGTGGATATAGCACGCTAACAACTAATCTATACCTACACACCTGAATCTGTGATAACAATGTGCATTATTATTTAGGCGTTATGAACATTCGTAGTATAAAATATATATTATATACATAATGTGTACACCACATAGATCTAGAGCAGCTATGCTCAATCTGCGGCTCGCCGAGCCTTTACAAGTGACCTATTTGACTTTAAAAACTCACTAAAACTAAAAAAAATAACCAAGATCACTTGAGATTTTACTAACCCTATTAGATAATGACTTCTTATATTTACGCGAATGTTAGACATTGAAATAAAACTATTTTGCGGATTTTATCGCGGTTTTTTAATTAATATTTTCTCCCGACGTTTCGAAGGCTTTGCAGCACTTCGTGGTCACGGGGCGGACTGAGGTGTTGGTGGTCCGAAAAGTTAATATTACAATATCTACCTTCATTTTTAAATTATACATTTTTTTAAAAATAGTTGTTATTGACGGTCCCCGGGTCCGGTAAAGTGATATTGGGTTTTTCTATTCAGTATCAGCCCGGAGTCTGTAATTCGTGCCCGATATGGCAATAGGCTCGTCCCCTATCACATCATGGGATGAAATATGCACGGCGAAAAGTGGGTGCACTAATTGCGCCTCGGCTTACCCCTTGGGGGATATAAGGCGTGAGTGTGTGTGTTTAAATTAAAATAAATAAGACATTGCAGCTTAAGTACGTCTTTAGACACTGAAGTAGGTTTATGAATTTACTTTGTGCTCCGGGCACCATTACAAAGGCTTCTTTGTTGCCCGCGTAAAAAATGGTTGTGCACGGCTCGTCTACACTGCACTAGACTGGTTGTCTAGATTTTGGATGCAGCAAAATTGAAAAAGAGAACTTAATTAACTGAGTTTCATTCTTAGATCGAACCTTTATAATTGAGAAAGAGGTTTTAGCTCTCGATGATTGAGTCGCTCGAATTAGGCTGGTTGTCTAGTTGTGCTTGCAGTGAATTACTTAATGTTCAAATGGTTTTCGTATATCAGCCTCGAGTGTGTGTTCCTAAATCAGACTGTTCACGAATCTCGAGAGTAGGTAGTGTTGGTTCCTGATCGTCAATCAAAAGATTTTTTTTTTATTGCTTTGAATGACGAGACGAGCATGCCGTTCGCCTGATGGTAAGCGATACGACCACCCATAAACAGTAGCAACACCATCCAGCACCTTGACTGACAAAATACTGAGTGGCATTCCACTGCGCTCGTCATCCTGAGACATAAGATGTTAAGTCTCATTATGTCCAGTAGTTATACTGGCTGCAATATCCTTCAAACCGAAACACAACAGTGCATGCACACTGTTGCTTGGCGGTAGAAATAGAAATTGCGGTGGTACCCACCCAGACGGCCTCTTACATAATGAGAGACCTACCACCAGTGAAGATAAGATGTCTTTGTGACATCTTATGTCTCAGAGTGACGAGCGCAATGGAGTGCCACGAAGCACTTTGTAAATCAAAGTTATATGCGGCGTTGCTACTGTTTATGAGCGGTAGTATCGCATACAATCAGGTGAACGGCATGCGCGTCGCGTCATTTTAAAACATAAAAAAAATATCTACTACGTTCTGGACAAAAAAATCGTAGAATAAATATGTAATAAAACACTGGTTTTAGGTATCGGAAAGCACATGGTTTTTGCATGACCAACTGAAGTCATTTATTATGCGAATGGTCTATTTTGAGGGAGAGTCAATTTGGTAGATAGAGAATTGAAATGTCTTTTTTTATACTTACTCTACGAAGAAAACATTATTTTTCGGTTGTACGCTTTACTTTACTTAAAGTCAAAGTATTAAAAAAAGATTTATCCTTGCTCGCGTCTCTATTTTTTTCATGATTTATTCTTTTAACTGAATATCTATAATATCAACAAATTTTAAGATATAATAGTTAATTTGATCAAATAATGATATACATTTTCTTAAACACAGTGGAATTTGTTCGTTGATGGATGAATGACTGACTAATTTCCGTACTTTGCCGTCACGTTACCAAACGTATACAGAGAATGATTATGGACTTACCTATAGGCGGATATGATTAAATTATGATAAATTATATGAATGATAAATTATGATATGATTAAGAGTAAACGTGGTTTTGCTAGTTGCGATAAAAACAACATCCTACATTAATGACGTGCGTTTAAGCAGAGTCATTTTCCAGGGGAGGGGGAGGGGGGTTCAGTTTGCTATACTTAAAAAATCGTTTAAAAAATTATAATAGTAGTAGGCCTGCCTGAAAATCCTTGGGGTGGGCACCAAGCAACTCTGGGTTAGGCGCGGCCCAGCCGGCCGGTCTTTATACGTCTGTGAAAAACCCTGCTTACTATAAGGAGATCGGAAACTATAGATTTTCTATTTCATTAAATATAATAATAATTACTTTATCTCTATATAGGTTTTCATTGACTCATGCAGTCTAGGACTCATTTTTTTGACAAACAAGTCATGATACTAAGATTTTTACTTAGTGTGCCGTTACGTCAGATTAATTATCATGTTTCATATTAATTTCCCTATATTATTTCATTCCCATAGGTGTTGAGGTCATTCCTGCGATGGGATATTCCTTATTTACATACGTGATCAAAAGAAAGTCTTTCACATTATTGTTTATTGCTGTGGGTAAACATATATTATTCATTCTTGTCCATTCTTTCATTTTACTCAGATTGGTATTTACAATACAAAACTTACTTACTATGTTACAATATTTGTTGTTTTGGTGCTTAAATTGACTAAACTAATATCACAAATGTTATATTATTATGGGTAGTAAGGATGGTATACTGAGATATCGATGTACATAAACGCAATCTACTGGATATTATGTACCGTAGATTTATATCAATACCAAATACATGGCTTTTAAGGATAAATGGCATCATTTGATGTTAAATTTATTCATGCCAATACTTAAGTAAACAGGATATTATTCAATTGCAATCAGAATTAGATTCATATTATATATATTTGTTTTATGGAAAGAAATAGAGAGAGAAACTAATTTTCTTTATAATTTAGCATTCGTTGCAAATTTAAAGGCACTTCTGTTTTGTCTTGGTCTATTGAATTATAATATACTATACATTACAAATCTATATTTATCTTTATCTAAACTCTGTCCTCTAAATTAAGAACGTAATTAACACTTCTAGAATTATAAGATCTTAATAAACGAGAGTATTTGGTTTTCACATTGTGTGAATATGTTGTGTGTGATACACACAAACGTACCAAACTCGCATCAAAAACTCAGATCTCAGAATTGCAACTCTCTGTCAAGTAGTCTTGTTCATCTTTCTCTTCAATATATCTTTCTTTCGGTGGCAGCTTTAGCCAGAGCGAGGCGCCGGGCGGGAGCAAAGAAATTAAGTCTCCGATTTGAACAATTTCATAGGATATTTAAGATGCATTGGAAAACAGGGTAATGACTATAAAAAAAGGTCTTCAGTTGGACATCCCGCAAGGTCCCTCGTCTAAGCGTGAGGCCCCAGGCGGTTGCCTGATTCGCCCTCCATAAGGCTGCTACTGCTTCTTTTGAAGATTCATTCACACTGCCTTTAAACAATCATGCTTTGAATCCATCGTTGTAAACGCCTGTAGTATCCTTTGAGCATCTTTTGGCGATGCTATCACGCACCGTCGCCACTGCTACGGTGACTAGATGCATCAGAGCGAGAAACAGCGCTGTCAGTGTGATGACCACCATCGTCCGCTCTGGCTTCGACCAGTCCACGACGGGGTAGACAAACGGATGTCCCCACCTAAAAAAAAACCAATGAGTATATTAAGGTATGTTTCAGCGTGAGTCGCGGTTGTTATTAAATAAAGAAAAGATCGAAGAAGGTATTAGAAAGATGGATCAAGTTGTCTGTAGTTGCAATGCAAATTTAGAATCATTATGAAGTTTCTTAAACACTTTTTATGTTATATACAGTTATTTTTTATATTTGAATCTACACTTGACGTAATTCCGAAAACATTCGAAAAAATTGTGCACATTCAATTCATTACATACATAATAAGTACGAGTTTTTACATTTAAAATCGACTATACGCTTACACAAAGTTAAATAGTTTACGAGATATGTCAGCTAATTTGTGACTGAACTAATTGATTGGGAAAAACACCAAAAAAGATATTTCTTCTGTGCTCTATTACACTAATCTTGATCTGTTATATCCTTAAACGGTTTTATGATATTAGTACATAAAGCACGTCTGCGAAATAGCTTTACTTATGTCATTAGTAGAATATGTGTAGTGTACATATTTGATTTCGAGTGCCAAATATATAGAACCAAGATACGTAAATATCAGCAGATTTTGATTTGTGAAGTACCACTACTGCCTCCGAACTGATAACCAATCACACAAGGTAGCTGGTTTGATAAAATATTTTATTCCTAACTTCTGTTCGTAGATTCGTCTACGTAATAGTCCATTTATAGCATAAAAATTGCATTTATAGCACTCTTTTTTGAATTAAATATCTAAAGAGTTCCTTCCAATATTAGGTCATGAATCGTGATTTTGAGGAATAGGTCACTTTAATTGATGCTTTTTCTAAAATAACCCTCATTATGGTGCAACATAACCGCAGTTTGGTACTTCTAAGATCTATTGATAGGTGTGTGAAATGTGAATGCCGTATTTTATAGGCCTACCTAATGATTTAAGAACGTGAGTGTCGCAATGTTCTTTTTGATACGCTGTCATTGTTTGGCAGAGTCGGGGAATGTACTTTGATAGAACCTGCATAATGTAATAGTTATAGCGTAACAGTAATGTTAAGCGTACCTTCTTGAGACTTATTTCATTATTTGTATTGTGTACTGCAGTTCTAAAATTCGTGACTGTAACACATTCGTCGCTTTACACATTAACGATTTGTGTCGTCTGGGCAAATAAAATAATCTTTAGTGCAGTGTTAGATAAACAAGTAATTATAGCGTAGGTAGCTAAGTTGGCAGACATTGTAAATTAAAAAAAAACAACATATTCTAGGGGCCGTAGCCATGATTCCTTTCTACAATCGTTGATGCTAATAGAAAAGAGAAACAATGTATGGGGGTGATACCCTTTTTTTATTGTTTTTTTTTCTGATTCGGCAAAATGAACCCACTGCATCTGATGGTAAGTGAAGTGCGATCCAGATAGAGTGCCGACTGACGAGTGATGATTATCCCTCGTCCCTCGACACAATTATGCCGGCCTGTGTGAACTGGATATACACAGGCTGATCCCGGAACGCGACACACTTACGTGTGGCGGGTTTTTAGACGTTATGTACCGTGGTCGCTATCCGGTCTGATACAATATATCCTACCAAATCCTATCAATAAGTCTATCTCTAGGATGTGTCATTCTCATATATAGCGTTACCGTTAACAATTGTAGAAAGGCATCTTGGGTACGGCCCCTAGATTATAATTCGTGGTCAAAGGTCGGTCAGGCTTCACAGACTTCACAGACAGAAGTCCCAAATTTCTACAGCAACGGTGTTATGGCACTACATACAAGATGGCAGAAAGTCATCGAACAAAATGCCACCTATATACTGTAATTAAATGTAAACAAACTTTGAAAAAAGAAGTCTTGAGTTTTCATATAAAATGCGAAGAAACTTTTTCCCCAACCTAATATTACAGAGTTTAAGCACACTGATGATCTTTAAACCTCGGCTGAAGTATTAACACAAAACCCTCATGATAACGGTTTAGTAATGTTTTACCAAACGACCTTTAGTAAGCGGCAAAGTACTGAACGTTTCACCGATTCATTACGCAAACGAGTCTATTAGCAAAGTCATACTTTGACCACCGTTAAATTCGCAGAAGTTTTTTACCATATTCCTCGTTCGCTGCCAACATCTTTGCGGCTGCATTGTTAGATAAAGTGACATTGCACCTAATCCAATTGATCTACGCAATATGTTCTGATGGAGTTTAAACATGTAATAGGTACAAGGTAATTGTCTTTTTTCATATAGTTGGTGCTGGTAAGTTTTAGTTCGACATCACGCGCTCGAAATTTTTGTATGGCTTTAAACTCCAACAAATCTATAAAAACTAATGCTTTTTTTATTAGTAAGTGAGTACAATAATTTATGTTTTTATATTAAAATATATTATGTGCTGTTGGTTGGGAGTTAACGCCCGAAAAGGGATTCCCCAGTCTTTAAGAAAAGGAAAAGGTATAAAAGCGAAGCATATTAGCTTAGAAGGAAACCTAGATATCTTAATTAATTATCAGTAGGTTATTAGGGCTTCGAAATATCTCGAATAATAAGTAATGATGGATCTTGGAAGTTAAAGCTGAAAATAGTCAAGATTTAACATTGATGTCAAGGGTACTGCTGAGTATCGGCTCAACCTCTAACCTGATAGCTTCGTCACTAGTTTACACATTGTCATTCTTGCCACACTCCGAGTGCAGTATTAGATCACGAGATGTCCCCGACTTTTATTCTTACCAACTTATCCAATAACTGTTTGTTTATGTAAATTAATATTAATTTTATTATTTTTTTAATGGTCTCGAAGATTCCTTTGCGTAACTGCTTGAGGAATTTAAAAGATATGTAATTTATTGGTTGTTTGTATAATAGAATTAAGTAGAATAAAAGTACCATTTTGTAATTTATGGGGATCAAAATAACAATAATGGTTTATAGATAATTTAGAACCTTGTCCATTTGTGTGCTAAATCCGTTCAGCGGTTCTGCGTTTATTTCTAACAAACATCAAAAGATCTTTATTAGCTTGTATACTTTAAATTTATTTATTGATTTATTTTTATAAAGGTATACCACCCGCTCCATATTGTAGGATAGTGGGTAATAAGTAGGTAACATAGCGGGATGAACATTGTGCTTCTTAATAGTGCATATCATTTAACGGAAACGCTTCATCAATAATTTTCTATTTGTAATCATTGCTAGCCATATTTTATGTTACACATTTTTATTTTGCTTATTTTTGCCTTTAACATTGTTCTTAATATTATAACCAAGAACGTTATGATGGTAAAGCTTTGATCAGATGCTTGTTTATTTCAGATGCCTGGCGCCTCGATGTCTCGACACGGCGCGTTTCAAGCGACCTACTTTTTAGTAGATAACAAAGTCTATAGGGAACGTGCACGTCGTAGGCTCTGCCATCTGGTGGCGCAATCTGAATCTTTCAGCCAATCGATTGACGTAAAATATTCATAATATAATAATGAAAAGTAACATTTAATTGCTTGATAATGTATTGCTGTGTATCTGGATACTCCAAAACATAAAAATAAACACATGGTTATGTTAAAATAGACAAAAATAATAAAAGCTGTATAAAACATACATAATATGTATGAGTTCTAAAAGCATTTAGAAATGTCTCATTACGTAATTTATAAAAATAAAGATGTTTTGAAGATAATATGCAATACAAACAAATCTGTAATTAAGGGTACATAACCTCCTAATTTTGCTTCAATAGGGAACGTGCACGTCGTAAGCACTGCCATCTAGTGGCGCAATCTGACGCATTTTCAGCACATCGATACTTGGCATTGACGTACAATATTCATTAAAAGGATGAAAAATAACATTTAATTTGTTGATAATGTATCGCCTTGTATTTCGATGCTCCAAAACATAAAAATAAACAAATCAAATGGTGTGAATTTATATAATGTTCCCAAGAATAGTACCTAAGTACTTACATTCCATGGTTATGTGAAAATCGACAAAAATAATAAAAGCTGTATAAAACATACATAATTATGAGTTCCAAAAGCATTTAGAAATGTTTTGGTTACGTACTTTATAAAAATAAATATGTTTTGAAGGTAAATATTCAATACGAAAAAATCTGTAATTAAGGGAACATAACCTACTAATTTTGCTTAAATAACTAGCTCCCATTTAAAAAATCCTATTCTGGATTCGCTGGGTGTAAATAAAATTAGGCCGGAACACATATTTTATCATTTTTGTCATATTAAAAGAATATATCAACAAATTATTGTGCTAGATCTAGTTTCTTTTTTTATCCACCTGTGGCTCTTGTGTCGATTTTGTGTTGCCCCCTATAGTTCGTGCACGCTCCCTATAACATCAAAATAACTAGCTCCCTTATAAAAAAAGCATATTCTGACCACGCTGGGTATCAATAATATTCGGCGAGAACCCATATTTTATCATTTTGTCATATTAGAATATATAAATAAATTATAATTGATCTAAAAAGTTTCTTTTTTTATCCACATGTGGCTCTTGTGTCACTTTTGTGCTGCCACCTCTAGTTCGTGCACGTTCCCTATTTAACGACATATGTTTTCTTCGACCCAGATAAGTCACATCATACCACAAGATATTGTTATTTTATCCGTTCTTTTATGTAATAAATTAGCTGTACTGTATTTTTATCCTACAGAGTATGGTATATTAAGCGTAATCTAAAAAGAGAATAATCCCCATATTGATATCACGGTATAAAATGACTGCCAGGCCCCAAGCGGTACATTTCCGAAAATGGTGTTGAAACTTTGTGATAGATTTTTCACTATATTAATATTATGTAAGTAACAATAACTGGACTAAGGCCTTAACCCTCTCAGTTGTAGAGGAGGCCCGTGCTCAGCAGTGGGCAGTATATAATACAGGGCTGGTATGTATGGTATGTAACAATAACTGTATTCATTTGAGAAATACAGCGTAACTTAAAAATACTACATTACATTTTAATTATCCTCAAATTTGCAATGTCTGGAAAGGGCTACTAAGTTATAAGCATAAAAAATGTAACAACAACTATTGTACACTTAGTATGCAAATAAATAAATAAATAAATATTCAGTTACAGTGAATCCAATAATAGACTTCTTTATACTAATACAATGTAACGGGTTGGTAAAAAAACAAATGGGCTCTCGGCATGTGGGCCACCTGTTGGAATAGGAACAGCTAGTATACAGGCCGCTGGCATCCAGCCTAAATATTCAAACAGTGCCACTTTTACTTTGAGAGATAGAATCTACCCTCTACTGACATGGATATTATTTGTATAATAAGATTTCCTCACCAGTCCTAACTATTTTTGACGCGGTAGAGCCATTCTATAGAGTTATTGCTCTACAGCACGAATGGATCGTATTGGCCAGGATTGAACAGCCTCAAAGAAAGACGTGGAGTGTCAACTTCCTGCGTTTCGTATGTGACATAACCGGACAACCAAATAACCCCAAATCCTCCTTAATCACGATTTCTTTCCTTTAAGGCTGGTAGAACCATAATTCTATTGAAATTGTTGTTATTTAAAGGTGATGAACCTGGCAATTTTGTCAACTTATGCAAAAAGTTACTATTTAGTAACTTATGCCAACTCACGGATCAACTCCTCCAGCGAAGTAATAAATGACAGTGAATAGCATGTAAGCGCCGGCGAAGTACAGCGGCTGCATGACGTGCATCAGCCGGCTGGGATGCGCCGAGCAGACCAGCTCCACCACCATCACCGCCGAGTTCACGCCGTGCAGCATCACGTCCAGGATCGGGTTGGGGGCGTAGTTCACCGTGTTAGGGGCTGCAATTTATTTTGATTAGCATATCTTATACGTTGCGACGGTTGTACGGACTGTTTCATCGAATTAACTGTTACTTGGTCCTTTATTAATAGATTTGTACGAATGCTTTGCTTTCCTAAATATTCATGGCCAATTGATATGTCATGGTATAAGAAATATTTTGCGTAAAGTGTAATTTTCAATGTAAGTAGCCCTACTAGTTGGTTTGTTTTGTATGTTATAAGTAACTGTATTGAAATTATAGGCGCGTTTTAAAATTGCAACCAATCTTGTTCAGGTTCGATCGATTATCGAACTTGTGACAATTCAAGTACTCACACGTTTTCAAAATGCCCCAGTAAAACACAGTGATGAGGAACGCCACAGGAATGGATATGTTGTACAGAACCCAGTACGTCTTCACGTACCACGGCAGTCCAAACGTTGCATCTGAAAAGTCAATATTTCTTTTTAACGTTCTTTCCCACGATAGAAAGTAGCTTATAATCAAGGCATAATATAACTTCCTATTAGGTAAAGAACTTTTAACATCGAATCAGTAGTTTTAGTCATTATGCCCTCCATACAAACTTACAAACTTAACATTTTTATATTAGTATAAATTAGGCTTTAGTAGCCATTTGTAATACAGCTTTAGTAGCACTTATATATACACTCCACCATAGATATGTCATGTTATTAGAGTTATATAATTTTGTATGTAA
Source organism: Sphinx pinastri (assembly GCA_947568825.1). Taxonomy (NCBI): domain Eukaryota; kingdom Metazoa; phylum Arthropoda; class Insecta; order Lepidoptera; family Sphingidae; genus Sphinx; species Sphinx pinastri. The sequence goes on from OX387617.1 coordinate 5,897,369, forward strand.
TAACTGGATATATCATATGATACTTAATACACTGAGGCTATATTATGGTCGCTGATTATACGTAGGTAATGATATATGTATAGTGTATATATTTGTATTCATCTAGGTATATGTATGTATTTTGTTATAGCTAATACAATTAGTTTATATTATAAGTAGTGCACTAATTATGTTTTATATTATACAGTGTACACCTACGTTGTCTCATCTCTGCATCACCTGAAGGCAGACTGTAAGACACTGCCTCAGGCATTAAATACACCCTAGTACATTTCGTTTATATAAAGTTTTAACATACTAGACCTTATTGTAAATTATCAACACACACTCTCACGCCTTTTATACCGGAAAGGGTAGGCACAGGCGCAACTACTGCACCCACTTTTCGCCGTGCGTATTCCGTCCCATAATGTGATAGTCGGTGAGCCTATCGCCATATCGGGCACAAATTCCAGACTCCGGGCTGATACTGAATTTAAAAACACCAATATCACTTTGCCCGACCCGGGAATCGAACCCAAGACATCAGCATTGCAGTCATACCGTAATACAACTACGACACCGAGGCAGTCGCAGCTTATATCGATAATTTATTTTTAATCTTGTCACACTTAGCTATAATAGGTAAATATTAGTTATATATTTTAATATATTATGTAGTTTATTTTAATATTTGTTTAAGTAGTTTCGGTTTTGTAGTTATGTAGTCTGTCACTTCTATCATTCCATTTTAATGGTTTTATTTACGCACCTACTTTCTGATATCTCTGCACTACCCCGTCAGCCTGACTGGTAGAGAATGCCTATGGCATTAAGTCCGTCTGTACACCTTGTATAAAGTGTTAAAATAAAATAAATAAATACTAAATAGCTAATGGAGATTATTAATGATTTTAATTATAATTAATGTACCTATTCCACTAATATTCAAATATCTAATGACAGCTATTAGTACATATTATAAAAGTATAAAGTATCGTCCAACATGTTTCAAACAGAAAGTTGTGCGCAAAACTACAAATAAATAAATATTACATTATTCACATTGATAACGAATATTAGACGTAGTTCCCTTGACATTTACAAACAATATAATTATTGCCGTACCTTTTGCACATAGGATAATGAGATGAGGCTCAGAAAAATGACAAGGTCCGCTCTACGTGTCGGAGGTCGCGAGACCGACCGCCATGGGAGCTAGGACGTGATCTCCGCTTTTGGTACGTGTCTTTTACCGCGGGGGCAATACACAATGCCAGGGGAATTTATGTTATCCTTCCTGAGCCGTCCGATCAAATCTCTCACGGGTGGTAACAAGTTTTTAATATACACAGTATTGACTTAAAAAAACATGCAAGAAAATGAAATGCGTACCAATAGGTTTTTTAAAGTAAGCATATGCTGAAACGGCAGTAGAAAACCCTTCAGTGAGAACAATTAGTAGCAAACCCCAGTGTGTTAGATATATGAACCAGTAGCCGAGAGGTATGCCCAATGTCAAGGGCAGCATGGCCATAGACGCAAGGAGCACGCACGTTGAATACAAGAGAAGCACACTTCTGAGCCATAGCAGTGGCAGAGACGAGCGGTTACTTTGCCAACAGCTCACGTAGAAATTGACCGGAGACGCGTGTTCCAACATACACATCCGCCAATGAAACTGACTTTTTACCCACTGCATTATTGTTTATTCACAAATAACATGTACGCACATTGAGTTTCACGATCACTACGGTACTACAATCACTTTATAACGTTACTTCCTGAGGTCTTTGTGCGGCGCGTGTTCATGTCTGCACTAAACCGCACACAACGTTATCGATAAACTTTATCAAATGAAATATTACGATACGAAATAGGAGCTATCGTTTGCATTGTTGATATTGGACTGAATTGCGAAAATTGTTCGATGGCACTGAAGCGTGAAAACGCCTGCATCTGCAACGAGAGACCGACTGAACTTGTTCTTATTGTGGAGCCAAGGTCCGAGAGCTCGCTCACTTTGTTCAATTGTAAATTGCTTTTTAACTATTTCACTGACCAAATTAACTAAAATGGGTGATCGCAATTAGAATTTCTAATATTTTTTAATGAACTTGGATTATTCACTAATGATGGCGAAATTGACTTGGCTATTTAATTACCGTAAGTAAGGCGTATCTTACGTACCGATCTCTACCGGTACATTTTTTTCCCACAGTAGAATAGTGACTTATGTCGTCATTGAAAATAAGGTGTTCATTGCATATGAGAATAATATTTGTATCTGATAGCGTTGTTGGCTCACCTTTGTCTACACATTAATCACTGCAAGCATGAACTTGACTTGGCGGAACTAGTAAAGGAACGTAATTATTGTTATCAAGCGTTATTAGTTATACATTTTCTTTGTACAGAGAATCCCGCAAAAAGATTTATCTAGGTATAGTGTTTATAAAATATTACTTTTGTATTTTGAACATGCAATATATCTATGATCCATCTTCATGGATATCGACGATTGAAGAAGTTACAAGATCGGTCCCGTGCTTCCCAGTTCATTGATGCGCGACTGATTTAGACGCAAACATCTACTGCAGCTTGACAGTGACATATTCGTCGGCTGTGGGCGTGTTGTCATTAGCAATACGAACGTTCACAGGACGCAATATGAAACAAAGTCTATGCAATAACAATTAGTAGCGCAACAACGGTTCGGATGAGAGTTATTAATGAACAAAGCATACCTGGTGACTGGCCTTGTGGTTTCTTAACAGCTACTATGATACCAAATAGAGATTCCACCACGACGAACAGCAGTCCCCAATGCGTCATGTACAGGAGGAACATTTCTGTAGGGCCCCAAAAGAAAGCCATCGACCAAAATGTGACCACGGATGACCATAGAAGAATAGGCACTCTCCAACACAAGGGCGACACATCCCGAAAACTGGATTTTCTAAACTGTTCTGTATTTTCATTTCCACTGCCAAGTAGGCCGGTTATGCAATATAAGCCGTGTTTCCAAGATAATTGGATCATGTTTTTTGCATTTGGTAAATAAGTTGTGTTTAATCAGCTACGAGATGTAGTGTAACCTTTGCCGTGTTTGCAGCCGGATCTGTGGACAAGACAACAAATCTAGGAAAAATTCACAACACGTTCATGGTCGATGACTATCATCTCAGTTATATAATGTTTTGGTCGTAAGATTACCCAACGTGTGTAGCCTTGCAGCATACATTAGCAAAAGCGAGGCCCATGAAATACCTATAGTGGTCAATACCAAAATGTTTAGGAGTAAGTTCAGGGTAAATCAATGTATTTTAATAGTGTGTATTCATTTGTTGTTGCGGAACTATACACGGTTTATCGTTCAACACACAGAAGATGTTGCTGCCTTTTTTTATTCTAAGGGCTGATATCACCGCTTGCTGATGTGCATAAATGTATAAGCCGACTAAATACAAATGTCACACTCTAATCTATGCTCAAAGTATATGAGTGAGTAATGAGTACTATCTTCATTAGTTGTTTAATACGATAACTGTCAAATGAAATTTACTTGAAACCTGTGAAACTGACTCTTATTCTTTTAAACCTTTACTAATCCATATGTTCGATATGTTCGTATCGAGCACAAATTCCAGACTCCGGGTTGATACTGATTAGAAAAACCCAATATCACTTTACCCTTCCCGGGGATCGAACCCGAGACCTCAGCATTGCAGTCGTACCGTAATACAACTACGCCACCAAGGCAGTCATTACTAACCATGCATTAATGAAACATACTACTAACTGCACAATAGAATGTAAAAAATGAAATAGCATTAATGGCTGTATTGTCGATATTAGGAAATAGCTCAGTTCATTTCGTTTGAATAGCATCCGCGATGCAGCGGACGATGAGCCAACAAGAAACCGAGGGTTCGAGACAACTGTTTGTGTGATTCGTAAATATGTTTTGATTTTGAGTAATGTGGGATCTATGAATCTATGTTACCTGCCCCCCGAGGCAATTCTTGTGCGCTGGGTCTTCACACCCAATGCACGCCCATGCGCGGGAGGACATTAGTCGCGGGCCGAGGCACACAGTTCAGTGTGTATACCTCTTGGTTGGATAACACATTGAGGCCTAAAAGGGCCCGGGAACATTTCCTGGCACCCTTTCTTTCCGCCCATCCTGGGAAACTTCCTCCCTTCCCGTCCATACTCCTCTCCACTTCCTTCCCAGGCCCCTGCAGTCGTCAAGCCGGGGGACTCCAGTATCCCACTCGCAGGTTTCCCCCGGTGTTGACTGCAGGATCGCCTACCAAAAAAAAAAAAACTATGTTACCTCTCAGTGTGGGCTTAGGACTGTGGACTGTGGTCACACAGTCCCGGCGTTCTGAGAGACTGCTAAGTGTATTGTAGTAATTCACTAAGCGGGCCTGTTGCTTTGTGTAAATAAATGTCTTTGTGTAAAAACTTCAAAAAAGGAGGTTCTGTATGCGACGTCCAATGTATGTAGGTATGTTTCTATTTCCACGATTTTCTCAAAAACTACTGTTCTGATTTGGATGAGTTTTTTTTTTCATAAAATATATACATATGTTTTATTTAAGAAGATGGATGCGCATGTAATAGCTAATAATCTCAACATATTACACTTAATCTATACTATATAATATTATAAAGCTGAAGAGTTTGTTTGTTTGAACGCGTTAATCTCAGGAACTACTGGACCGATTTCGAAAATTCTTTCACTAATAGGAAGCTACATTACTCCTGAGTGCTATAGGCTACTTTTTTCCCGGAAAAACTTTTTCACGCGGGCGGAGCCGCATGTAATGCTAGTTGTAGGATATGACCAAGGACCTACAGTTTAATTTACCTATTTGATTTTAATTTGATCACGTGTAATATCGTTTCAACTTATAGGGAACGTGCACGAACTATAGATGGCAGCACAAAATCGACACAAGAGCCACATGTGGATAAAAAAAGAAACTTGTTAGAACAACAATTTATTTATATATTCTTTAAATATGATAAAATATGGGTTCCGGCCGAATGTTATTGATACCCAGCGTGGCCAGAATATGCTTTTCTTTAGATGGGAACTAGTTATTTTGGTGTTATTGAAGCAAAATTAGGAGGTTATGTTCCCTTCATTACAGATTTGTTTATATTGAATATTATCTTTAAAACTTCATTATTTTTATAAATTACATAATGAGACATTTGTAAATGCTTTTGGAACTCATACTTATGTATGTTTTATACTGCTGGGAAGTGGAAACGTGATAGGATATTACACCATTTGAAGTGTTTATTTTTATGTTTTGGAGCATCCAGATACACAGCAATACATTATCAATCAATTAAATGTTATTTTGTTTCCTTTAAATACGAATATTTTACGTCAATACCAAGTATCGAATACCGATGAGCTGAAAGTATCAGATTGCGCCACCAGATGGCAGAGCTTACAACGTCTACGTTACCTATATGAATAGTAAAGATAATAAAAGTCAAGGTAACAATCAATGAAGAATTTTTATATTTTAGATTAAGTATTGTTCGCAGTTTTTTTAAATATTTTGCAACAGTAGAAGGTCTATAATTTTAGTATAGTGATTATAAAACGTAGTCGGGTAAATACTTGAAATTTTATTGTCATGCGTGACAGTTTGCTAAACTGTATGTAATTAACATTTTTTTAAATATTCACAGACAATTTTTTTAGACAATTTTTATCAATTATCAGCTTTTTTAATTTTAAATATTGATTTGCAGTGGTGCTTACTGGTGGTTTAAATATGTTATAGGTGTTATAGATACTTACTTATATGTTACATCCGTTATCGCTCAATCTACAGTGGAATCTTCCAACTACCTTTACCCTACTCCAATATGGGGTCAGCGCAACACATATTTTCAAGAGGACGATCCAGATTTGTTTTTACTATTGATCACCTGACCTCAGACCACCTCAATATGTATTCGAATATACTGTAGGTACCCAAAATTGCGGTATTGAAATAAATCGTAATAATTGTAACAGTGCATGTAAGAGGTTAACTGTTTAGTTATACTCATAAAATTTAGATTTTCCACACACACATGCGAAGGTTGACCTTAAACGAGACCACATTGAGAGGTTTACATAGAATCGTAAAATGATTGCGTAATTTTTGATGTGGTGTTCTTTTGACCCATTTTAGTTTATAATCATGGAATGGAAGACATTATTTTGAATATTCAAGTTTTGGAGTTAATTTTGGCAATTGTCCGTGTAAGTGTTATTTTAAACTCTATTTACAATATTATTATATTCTAAAATTAATGACATTCTTCTTTTGTATCTTCGTTTCTGCCAACTCTATCTCCTGATAGTGCTGGTCTCTAAGTAACATTAGGACTCATGTAGTGTCAACAATGTTTCCGATCCAACTTCCATTATTTTGGGGCCGAACTCAGGTCCAATATTATTATCACTTTACTGGAGATGGAATATAGGTAACATAGATACATAGGTACCTACTTGTGCGTACGGCTTATGATAATTTGAGAGCGGTATTAATTATAGCTACCTCTACTCTCCATTAATTGTAATTTGTAACAGGGATTTCATATTTGATTTTGATTTATTGCTGTTTTTTTACGTTATATTGTGATCATGGCTGTAAATACCTGGTCTGGCCCCAGCAATATATGTATTCGCACGGGAGGTTGATACAATACAGTATAGAGATATAGTTCTAGGCGTCGAAATAAGTCAAAATCGTTTTATCTAACTCTTAAACAAAGTATGTATGTTAATTTTATAATATTGTTTTGAAACGAAACATTTGATGTAAACATTTGTTTATAAATTAATCCAAGGGTATTAGAAAACGAGGAAAATGCGTTCTTATTATCGTGACCTTAAAGGTGTACTGAGCTCGGTTTGAACGAAGGACTATTGATAATTACGGACACAAATATCGTGTATATAAATTATTGTTTCTGAACATCTGCCTGTGGGCGGATATAATTATATCATTTATTGTGTATGCAGATAAGTGATATATAGATATATATATAATTAAATAACAAAATCTTTACATTATTCTCATTTTTCTAAAGATTGCATTATCTTCAATGAGTAAATTGAAGTAAAAATGTCGCAATACACTTTAAATTTCTTGGCACTTAGCAGTATTTTTAGTTTTACCTGTAAAGATTAATAATATTATGCACATTCCAATAGAGGTCATGATTTCTACTCTGTGAAGTTCAATTAATAAGTGCGATAGATTCAATCGGCCGTTATCCTTATGATGTACCTACATCCTTGGTCTAGTGATAACGAATATGGGCTGTTGACTGGGAATCAATGGTCATGCATCACCATACTTTATGTGAGTTTTACTAACATGTTTTGCCAGTAATTTGGTTTTGCTTCAGGCAGCTAGGCAAATATACTAATTCCCTTCAGCGATATGTTTGAAAAAGTATATGACGTGAACTTTTTTTTTTGAAGTGAAAACTTCTTTAAAGGCGTTGAGCATTTTTGGGATGGGTATAAAATGTTAAACTCGCGTCAGGATCACGTGACCGTGATCGAAAATGCGTAGGACGTTTTACCATCCCTTACTAATATGAACCTTAAATACAATGCGTAGAAGCTATAATTCTTAAACGTTTACATTTTCATTTATTTGCTTCATTAAAAGCATCACTTACTAATATGAACCTTAAATACATTGCGTACAAGCTATTTCCCCGGCGTTACACGACACGAGTACAAAACATAACATTATTTTTTCAAATTCTCATTTATTCTACTTTGGTTGTAATAACCATAGCATTTCTGTCATTTATCAAAAACCAGACTAAACGTGCGTTGCTTGCGTTTAAAAATCTATTTTATGTGGTAGGCGTAAGTTCGAATTTGTGTTTAGTCAATCAAAATTTGTAATTGTTTGTTTCTTTTTTTAGTTTGACTTATCGACGATACTTATTGATGTGTTATTTGCAAGAAACTGTGCATCTTGGGTTTTTTAATACATCAATGACGATAGCGCATTAAATTAATATTGTATTTAACCACATAAATGCTAGTACTTTTATACTGATAAATAAAGCAAGTCGTGCGAAATTATTCCCTAACCATTCCAAAATATTCAAAATGCACAACGTTAATGTTCAAGTTTTCACTTCTGCCGCCACTCCCGGAGTGCAACCCGTTCTTTTTTTTTTATGACATTGAATGACGAGACGAGCATGCCTTCCGCCTGATGGTAAGCGATACGACCACTCATAAACAGTAGCAACACCATCCAGCACCTTGAGTTACAAAGTACTGTGTGGACTTCTACTGCGCTCATTATCCTGAGACATAAGATGTTAAGTCTCTCTATGTCCTGTAGTTAAACTGGCTACAATGTCCTTCAAATCGAAACACAACAGTGCATGCACACTGCTGCTTGGCGGTAGAAATAGACATTGCGGTGGTACCCACCCAGATGGACTCTTACATATGAGAGACCTACCACCAGTTTCAACTGACCTTATTTCACCTTGACTGTAATAAGGTCAGTTGAAACAAAGTCCTTATGTAGTACAGATATCTCTACGCTTTCCTGAGAAAAAGGTTATTGGCAGGCAGATAGACATACATACAGACGGACAAAAGAGCGATCCTATAAGGGTACGTTTTTTCCTTTAGCGGTCCGGAACCCTAAAAATAGTAATGATCGCCCGTAGTGATTAGGTTCGTGGTGTAAAACGCAGAACATTATAACTGCAAATCGAGAAAAGGATATTTATTTAACGCTAGATTCGTCGTATATTACGATTTGGAGTGAGTAACCATTGCGAATAAAGTAGCTATTATCGTTATTTTTCATTTACATCTTTATTGATATGGTATCTACTATCTCAACTAAAAAAACTATTTTTACAAATGTTCTTTTTGCTTTGGCTCTTTTTGGAGCCTTGGAGCAGTTAAGGTCAGACAGGACAGACTAGTAATTCATAAATACTCTAAAAATTTACGGGCTTAGCATCGTGTGCCGACTGCCGCATCTGGCAACCTTGCACACTGACAGAGTTGCCAAAAATATTGAACATCAGGCGGGCCTTAATTGTTGCCAAGAATCTGGAAGATTCCAGCTATCTGTCGCATAGTCTAATTCTAAGATTCTACAAAAGTACTCGTATGTGAAATATGGACATACGTATGGTGTATGTCACATTTTAGGCTGGAAGGTTTGACGCAATGTTTGTTTGCCTGACCTGAGATTGGAACCCCTAGCTTTATTTGTATCACAGCCAAACTGTCTTATTATATCTTTGCAGGGACTACCCTGTTTATTGTATTTTTAAAATAAAAATAACTTTTATAGTTTTGCCAAGAAAGTCTTTCTATGTACAGAGGAGATCGTTTGACCTGGTCAGTGACCGATACTAATTTTAGGCACAAATGAACGTTAAGTATTTTTATAGTTCAGCTACCTTTCCGTGCTAAAAAGATAACATCGCAGGGAACAATAATTAAAATTTCAATTCGGCTTTTTTAACACGACTGTTACTGAGGGTCACGCGATTACCTTACTTCTTACTAATATTATAAATGCGAAAGTTTGTGAAAATTCTTGGATGTTTGTTAGAAGCAAACGCAGAAACTACTAAACGGATTTGGATGAAAAGAGATGTCCGCTTTTTGTATGGGTGCTGGGCCTCAAAATCTAACCAGGCTCAATCATTATGGATATTAAAGGGGTAATAATATGGATCTTGGATCCATGAAAAAACATTTTAAAACACCTCCACTCATAACTAACTTTTTTAATAACGTGCATTATAAGTGTAGTTTTTAAGCAAATTAAAATTAAGTATATAAATCTCAAAATCGGAGGCCTTTAAAATTGTACGATTTATTGTAAAGGCCTAGTTTTTGGGAGTACTATCAAAATATATACATATAAAGTATCTTGGTTAGAAGTTTAGTCCGTTTTTGGACATGTCCTTTGGCACACGGGTAGATCATGTCCTGCATAAACACATAGGCTACTTTAATCCGATAATTTGCTCCCATGGGAAATAACGGATATTTTTAATCTAATTATTAAGTAGATGGCGCTGGTGTTATACTGTGTTTTAAGGACTTTGTAGCGGGGAAATGCTTTTCACGCGGGCGAAGCCGTGAGCAACACCCAGTGAATCTATGTATGTTGAAGAAACGTGCACTTAATAACATCTTAATGAGTTGCATCATTGCATGGCGTTAACAATGGTTGGAATAATTACAGTTATCGTGAAGATAATAAGACCGACGCGATTGGTGCGTGTAACGTTCAGTCGGTTCGAAAGTGCAGAATCTATTTAATGTATTGATCACTGCATTGCTTTAACTAACAACATAATAAGTATAGATGATTTAATATCTTTACGAGAGTAGATTGCGTACTTTGGGACAAAAACAAAACTTCTTTTTAATCAATTAATAATACAATACATTCTTAATTTTAAGCATTATTAGTTGACAAGTTTTCAACATGAGCACTCAGAAAGGGCGTTTTGATACATCGATATTAGGGTAGTATTAAAGCTATTACTGTACTTACGAGCTACGACGTATAATATAGTTTCTCGGTTGGATTTTTAAGTTAATACTGATTTAGAGGTTATTCACCCCAAAAATACGTACGTATGCACATTATTTACCTACTTGTGATTAGGTTTTGTGTGCGATATGCGATAGGATCGTCCTAATGATGTTTTAATCTAATATTTCACTGCTTTTTACTCAAAATATCATTAGTCGCCCGCCATAAAAGTACTTATGCTGGTAAAATGAGTGCATGTAGATGCACTAGTTGCAAATTACCTCATGTTGTTAACCAAAAAAAGTTTTAAAATGGTTAATCTGGGTAGGCATTACATCCACAAACCTCCTTCACCAAAAGTAGTTCATGTATCGCGATTAGGATCTTATTTGAGCATCACGATTAGAATGTCTTCCCATACCCAATAGGGTAGGTATATTATTTAGTTACGTTTTAAAAATATGTTATTAAAAAAATTAAGTACGTCTTCACATAGATATATATATATACAAAATTCCGAACAACATTAATTCCTCGTTGGTATGTAATATTGTAGAGCTATTTTGAATGTCAGTACAATTCCATTCGACTGCCAACAGCACTGGCACCAATTTCAAAAAAATGTTCACTCATAGATAATAGATTATAATTTAAAAAAATGCATTAGCCTTCTTGTTTCATTTTCGATGTGGTTTTTGAAGTTATTATAATTGGAATTCAATTTATCAGATTTTGCTGCGTAAAAGCCATACCAAGCCTGCGTTATAGCCAAACCAAAAATAAGTAGATTTTTTATATGTTTATATATTTATTTAGCCTTTATTGATCTTTACTTTACGACAACCAGTATTTTTTAAGTCTATAATTGGACCATTGCCTGTTAAACGAGTTATTAAAGTCCAAAAAAAGAAAAAAAAAGAAAATATTTATATTTCAATACCTGCTTATGTGTTTTAACACACGCGCACTATTTTATATATCGTGTTTATTTTCGGGAAGTATTCGCGTCAATCTGGTATAAGCGCGTGTTTTGGCGCGCATGTGTCGCGCGACTAACGTGGATGCTGCCGCTGCAGGCGGTACGGACGTTCAACCAAGGCGCTCTCAAGGCGATATTATGTATACACGCACTTGAACTTGAATACTAAATTCGTTCTTAAAAGCTAAACAAATGTGATTACTTTGACTAGCTGTATGTTTGTTTATTTTCATATATTTCGTCACTGAAGTAAATTTGTAGGACGGGTGTCGACCTTTCGTAATTCCATATATTGTGCGTTACTTAAAGTCGTAATTCCAGGAATCTTAAGTCTTAGGGCCGTATTAATAGATGTAACTCAATACCGCTCTGAAGTGCGATATCAGTTGAGACGCTGTAAATTAAGGACAACATCTTAAGATAGCCGCTATTTAATAAACCCATATTAACATCAGCTGAAATGACATCTTAAGTTACAACATGTGACGGATTTTGGCAGCTCAGTTTTGTTCATGCGACAGCACTCACTCAGCTGAGAACAAGCTCTTAAATGACAGCTTATCCTTGGTTTATTATATAGTTCAATACATTAAATGTCTACTTGGAATTTTATACAAACGTGAGGCTGATTTATTAATACCGCCCTTAACTCCTTCCGATGTGGTGTAGATGCAACGCATTTTCTTTTTAATTACTGGAACGTAGCCTTGGTTTTACCCGCCTGCCTGTCAAATCATAAAGATCGACGCTACATGCCTATGTTGCAGAAACAATCTGGCTTAGATGTTACGATGGGTTACTTGATTCGAATACTTGATTGTGCAGAATCTAAACTTGCGTAAGTCGTGTTAGAAATATCTACACAACATTTTAGCTATCCTAGAAATTGAATCCAGGTTTTCTCAGTCTTCAATCAAAACCTTCGCTGCCACAAGATTAAGGATAGAGCAAGGTAACAGAGTTGATAACATATTGTTTGATTTTATTTTCGTGATTAACTCGTAACTGTTTCTTAATTGAATCTATGACGTACTCTTCTATAAACAAATGCTTCCACTCCGACAAACATATGGCGACGCATCGCGAAAACGGCAGTTCATCAATCGGCCCAACGGCCCAGCGTGACCGCGTCCTACTCTGTCAAGTGTGCATGACTACGAAGAAGAAGAAGTTCTTAATGATGTAAACAAACTCGTGGAAATGGCTAGCTAACATTTTTAACACGCTTGACTATAAAACCGGTTGAGTTCAAGAAAATGTAATTTCTGTATTCTTGTTGGTCTTTGCATGATTATTTATTCCATAGTGTTTTATTTTCTGATTATTTCTAGGTATTCTTATTAATAATTCATAACCACATTATGAAAAATACCGGTATTTTAAAGGCGCCATAGGTCGCATAACCCAAAAGTCTGATCACGTATTTACAAAATCCTTTCCTCCTTACTAAGTAAAAAAACAAAGTAGTCTACCGCCTCTGTACCCGATAAACTCAAAAATTACTGAATGGATTTGGATGAAATTTGGCACACGGGTAGATGATTCATGACCTGGATTAACACATAGGCTATACTCTTCATTCCGGTAATGTGCTCCCATGGGAAATAATAGATATGTTTTATCTGATTCTTTAAGTAGATGGCGCTGGCGTCGTAATATGTTTTAAGGTCTTTCGTAGCGGGAAAGCCCTCGGCTGAGTGCCTCGGTGGTGTAGTTGTATTACGGTACGACTTCAATGCAGAGGTCTTGGGTTCGATCCCCGGTTCGGGCAGTGATATTGGATTTTTCTATTCAGTATCAGCCCGGAGTCTGTAATTTGTGCCTGATATGGCGATAGGCTCGCCCCTGTCACATCATGGGATGGAATACGCACGGTGAAAAGTGGGTACATTTAGTTGCGCCTCTGCCTACCCTTTCGGAGATAAAAGGCGTGAGTGTGTGTGTGTGTGTGTGTGTAGCGGGAAAGGCTTCTCACGCGGGTGAAGCCGCGAGCAACACCTAGTATAATATATTTATGTGGTTAAAATGATTATGTGGTACGTTTATAAAATCTTGGGAGCGACGAATTAACTACTTTTTAAAATTACCAAGTATCCACCTCACTGCAACAAATTATTACTATTTGGCGCCGATTCAAAATTACGTAGGTATACTTACATTAGTTATTAAGATTAAATAAAAATGTTTAATTTTTTTGCTTCTCAATTTTTTTTGCGTAAAATTGTTTTTATTAAGAAGTTTTTTTTTAAATCTAGGAAGTGTCCTAAACTTAAAAAATACAATGACCAGTGGGCCAGTGGGACCACACTGGAAAATGACTCTAGTTACGCCAATGCCAACAAGTTATGACATTACATGCTCCTACAACTGCTTAATTGCAATATTGTTAAACAAGCTCTATGTATTACCATTTGGTTTCTATCATCTTTCTAATATCATACAGACATCGCGCAGATGATGTAGGTAAATTTGTCTAGAAAGTAAAAACTCTACAATACTATGAAACTTACAGCTGATAAAGTTGCTGAAATCACTGTTACTTTCATAGTGCAGTGTTTCTCGATAACAAGTTGACATCTAATACGTTTTTTTACACGCTTTATATTAGCTTCACTTGTTTGTAACCGACGCCTTTGGGCGCGATTTTGACCCACTTTAAACGGTCAGATTTTATTCAAACTTTGTAGATTTGTTGAGGACCGATGGCAATACACTAATTTGATAAGATTATGCCATTATTCAATTTGCAAAATGAGATTTTTGACAATTTATATATTTTTTATTTTTAGTGACATCTGTTGGACCATAGTAGAATTACAACTAAACTGGCTACTCTTATGCGTAAAAAAATCCTACTTGTCACAAGATGGCGCTTTCGTTTTTTTAAGTGACATCTGTTGGACAATAGTAGAACAGAACTAAAAAATTAAAAATAAATAATAGTTTAAAACAACTAAAAAACACGCTTTATAGAAAATCCAACTAAAAAATAGAAAATAAATTCGAATTAAGAATAGTGTAAATAAGGAAAAAAATATTTTATTGTACAAAAAAGCGTGGGGTGCATGGTGTCAATAGTTATAAATATTTTATTGACAGAGAATATGAGTGGAAGTATTATATATCATTTTGATAATATCTTAAAAAGCACCCCACGCTTTTTTTACAATAAAATACATTTTTTTCTTATTTACACTATTCTTAATTCAAATTTATTTTCTATTTTTTAGTTGGATTTTCTATAAAGCGTGTTTTTTAGTTGTTTTAAACTATTATTTATTAAGGTTAACGAGCGTAGGTATATGTTTTTTTTTTTTTACAAAATTCGATACCTACCGCGATTCCCTGCTTGCTCAATCTAATATTATAGATGTGGAAGCTTACAAAGTAAAAATATATTTGGTGTCAAGAAATTAAATAAGTAGGCAATTTTTAATTGCAGCATGCAAGAAATGTTTTATCAAACAATAGGCAATTTATATAAGAATATTATTTTTATCGAAGCTTATCATGCGCTTGCCTAGTTTCGTCCCTATAATAATGTAACTAACTAACCTATCTCATTTGTTAATGTGACGTGAATTTGTAAATTATATGGCATTACTATAAACCTCAGTGTTTATGCATATATATCCAATGATTGTACTTAGAAAATAAATCAACAAAAACAAATATCTTTATAGACAATAACTTTGGATTTTCTATGTATCAAATGCAATCAAGATCGTTAAGTCGTATTAATTCATGCTGCATTTGGAGAAGGATATTAAGGTAATTTGGAACTGTGCGTTCATTAAAAAGCTTCAATAAAAATGGATATTTTTATTTATCACGACATGACATTGGATATTCATATCAAGGTTCATGTATCGATGTGAATATTTGATATTTAATATTGATTGCATACTAATTTGAAACATTAACACTTCTTATTGTAATGCTTTTCGTTTTGTTTTTTTTTTTCCTTTTTATTGTACAATCGTGAACTAGTTTATCAAGAAGGTATTAAGCATGTTTTATTTATATTAATCATAAGTTGTGTTACAGATTTCCAAAAACAACAATTGTGAATATAAATCCGGTTGCAGACCAAGAGTTAAGGTAGTTTAGTTCGGGTAATGTTTCATAGTTGTGTCCAGACCGCAAACTACTTAAAAATTAGAATGAAAAATTACTTTAATGGCAGCTAAGCTAAAGCAACTTAGATTATTTCTTGGTCTGCAACCGGCATTAATATTACAATGTGATTCTCAAGGTAAATACAAAATTTACTCCTGTTAATACAAAATAATTATAACTGCTACTTACAACAAAATATTTTAGGTACATGTATTACCTATTTCAGTTCTTTATATGTAGTCTATATTTTTTTGAAACTATAATTGTTGAAAAGTTTTGGTAATTGAAAAGATTAATAATATAACGTATTGATTTATATTTTAGGTGTTCCCACTTAGAAGGCTGTAGCAACTCTTCATGAGCGAAGTGTATTTAAGCGAAAACACACAAGCAGTAATCATAGCGCTACAGATTTGCTATTGGAATTGGCCGGCAAGTTTTACCGGTACCTAGAAACTCTCCACCAACCTCAATTTTCTTTATTCCTAGGTCGTTAGTGTGGATTCGTGGAACATTGTGGATGCACATTTGTGGTGGTGATCCTTCACCATCAAGTGGTTTGTGGGGTTGCCAGATGGTCGGGAATCGTCTGGATTCTCCCGATATTTCATGCGGTGTCCCGACAAGTAACAAAATCTCCCGACAAACCGCTTATCACCATGATCTATTTCAATAAAAACTGAATGTTGATAATTATGCCTTTAGTGCTTTTCTCCAGACAACAATCCCAAAATCCCGGCATTTTGAGATGTTTTCCAAAGTTTTCGATTTTTTAATCTGGCAACCCTCTGTGTCTTGCTTTTTCGCCCTTATTTCTATAAAAATACACTAATAAACTATACTTATTCTGACAAACTTGAATGAATATTTTAACATTAACGATGAAAAAATTATATCTATGCTTGATATGATGATTTATGTTCAAATTAATATGTAAGAAGTAGATAATAGACTAATTTAGTGGTATAAATTTAAATATTAAATTAGTTAGACTGCCTCGTTGGCGTAGTTGTATTACGGTACGACTGCAATGCTGAGGTCTCGGGTTCGATCCCCGGGTAGGGCAAAGTGATATTGAGTTTTTATATTTAGTAGCAGCCCGGAGTCTGGAACTTCGGAATCCGATATGGCGATAGGCTGGCCCCCTATCACATCATGGGACGGAATAACGGCGAAAAGTGGGTGCACTAGTTGCGCCTCTGCCTACCCCTTCGGGGATAAAAGGCGTGAGTTTTTGTCTGTATTAAATTAGTTGGTATTTTTTAAATACGCATAATGATGAAGTTTATGACATAAAAAAAATTAAATTCATAAATATGTAGGTAGGTCAGACTTGTGTAGGTGACCCAGAAAACACCTCAATAGAATTCAAATACAGACCTTAAAATTATAATCGCCGTAGATAAAAAAAATAAAGCCTAATAATTTTTCCATTCTTGTAGGTAATTGTGTAGGTACCTGCTTATTAATTGTGACTATTGCGAAGCCGCATATTGTTTGTAAACTGTAGTGAATGATATGAATTAGCTACATCACAAATGTTGGTTAATGATATTATTTTCTATTACACACGATACACTCAAATAAATAGTGCTAGGAACAATTGCCTTAATATTATTCTTAATTATTGTTAAATATAGTATAGAGCATGCTCAATTATCATCTCTATTCTTAATAATCTTTTTAAGTTCTGGCAATATGCAATTTATATTAAAAGACTTAATTAGATACTAGTTCTGTACTTTACACTTATTAATACTCTAAATCTTTGATTAATTATATACCTAGACAGATACTGAACGTTTTAAACGCGTCGAAAAAAATAGAGGCGAACTGTTCGCCACTAAATGAGTTCGAGTGAATTATTTTTTGTTGTGTTTCATGGATATCATTTTCTCCCCGTTTTAATAGAAACCATATAATAACTGGTATCATTATGCGCGCACACAAGGGTACGCAGAATAATGCAGCGATAGCGTATGACACAGCTGTCACGCATACTAGCTTAAGAAAAGTTGGCCTGTTTGTTTTAGTTTCATTGCAGCGGGTCACTCTATCTAGGTATATAATTAACCAAAGCTCTAAATGCAGAAATATTTTATTTAACAGTACAAAATCTGCACTGCGCTCCGGATAGGTATTACGAAATATTTATGACATGTTATAATTGTTTCCAATTTTTGTGGATTAGACTATTATTATGTAGGTCTGAGCCAACTATAATTACATGCGAATAAGAGTTATTATTAACTTATAAGTTGTATTTTTTTAAATTAACTAATATTTAACATATATTATAAGGAACATGTTCCCCTTACAATGCCTTATTTAATTTGACGTTGAACTTTAATGTTACCTATTATAAGGTATTTTTGATGTATCCCTCAATTTTATTCGTGAATCTCAATCAATTAATGACGAAAAAAGAATTGTAGCTTAATTATTCACGGGCAATTAGAAAATAAAACGTATGTAAGTAACTATCATCTTAAACAACCGCCTATATTGAATTCAATGGCAACCTTAAATCGAAAGAATGTTGTTACAAATGCAACAGGCACACTAATATTGGAATAAAGTTTTTAATGTTTCTATAATTTTCAATAATTACGAAATTTATTGGAATCTGTTATAGTCATTGTGTGACCAACATTACATAGGTACAAATTGAATAATTGTCTAACTCCACTTGTTATTAAGAACAATAATTATTATACGGAAAATAATAATTGTAATATAATAGATATTATCTAAGTGCACGAAACTGCCAATCATGTACATAAAAAGTATTTCTGTCTAAATGATTTGTATGCTAATAAAATTTAAGTAATTTATCAACAATATAGGGTCATTCGGGGCAACAGCACGCAGTGGATAAGAGTTCGCATGGTCAATATCTCGGAATCTATTGAGGGGACTCAGACACTTTTTCGGCTAGATCAGGGGCGCGTCAGGGACGATGTCAGAGCCACAAGCTTTTTTACCAAGCCTCACTTGTTTAGCGAAAAATGGAGATCAACGTGATTTTGTTGATTACTTACCAATATTTTGTGCTGGGAAAAAAGTGTATGGCTAGACAGTGCATCAGTTTACAAAAGTCCGTTAATTATGTTAAGTTTACATATTTATTATAGTATTTATTTTAGTTATTAATTCTGTCCTAGAAAATAAATGCGTCTCAACTAACGTGTGATTGTTTAAAATATTCCCTGTTTGGGTAAGAGTACGAGGATAAAAGTACGCACCCTGTTATAACTTCATTACAATGATCGCACGTCTTTTTCTTCTTTAAGCTGCAATTAAGTCGAATATTATTTGTATAGATTTTTAGACCTTACACAGAAAAAAAATATTCTCATTAAACACTATGCGTAGTTTTACCCACATAACGGGTCAATAGTACGAATTTCTCCCGATGCACTTAAACATGTATTGCAAAAAAAAACAATGAAGCAATGTACAAAAACTCATTAAATAATGAAAGTAGAATAAATTTACTTTACATAGAGTGTTAAAACGTTTTTCAAGACACTATATTTTTGACTGTGTAGACGATAGAAAAAAAAGTGCGTACTTTTAGGCCGAATGACCCTAATATATTTGCAAAGCCAAAAACTTTTTGCGTTTGAAAAAAGGCATAAACAACATAGTTAGATGTAATTAGGGGTACAATGGTGCAAAATTGGAAACAATTACACAAATCTCCGGATTTATGGATACAGTTTTATATTTTAAGTTTTATACTAATTTCATTTATAAATACATGTTAATTTCTAATATCTTTGGACAACTAGGAATGTTTACTTTGTGGCGTAAACCTTTATATCACAAACGTAAAAAATACTCTATTTTATTGCTTAATTGATCAATTTACGATTAATTATTAATATACAAATGATTAAATCTCAAATTTAATTCTATTTATTTTTTGTTATTGCTTATTCAAAAACGTCTACTTACAAGTCATCAAAAAACTTTTAAATACACAAATTTACTAAATCAATTTTTTTCAGTACTGAGAACGGATATCATTTTTTAATTGATTACATTAATCAAAAATTGTATAGAAATTTATCTTTTTATATAGTATTTCAATAAACTTTTATAAGGATCTCTGGGTGCTATAAATTTGACTGTTCTCAGTAACGTTTACTACGACAATTGTAATTATATAAACATCTATTACAGATCATTGTAATTATAATTAGGTATTTTATCCGGGAATCATTCTGCTAAGATTTTTTACTTGACTTCCCAATTAAAAAACAGATAAAATAATATAGAGAAAAATACGTGGCTTACATTGCATGTAAATGTCTTTTAATAAAATTAGGATAATCAAGACCGCTTTTTTTTCTATTATTTTTATTTATAACAATTATTTTAGCTAAATTCAGAGGTCTTCTATATCCTAATTTTTGTAGCAAAGTTGAGGATTTTTGAATTAGCAATATTTGTCGTGTACTCAGTGCGTCGGTAGCGTGAGTCGATCTGTTTGCGCGCGCTTTGCGATCAGGCGCTGGGCGACGCGCGTGCGCAACATTACTATACAGGTAGCTATTCCGTGCGCAAGCACCAGAACGACAGCGCACAGAGCCACGAAGCCAAATGCTGATCCTAGAAAGAGACCAGTTACGTTAGTTGATAACTTACCTTATTCTGCCGTTTTGTGTTTTTATGAATATTTTGTTAGAAATTAGGCTATTAGTATGGGCCAAGTTTGGATCACTGATGGAGTAGTTACAAACACTAGCCTGGTCCGCCTCGGGCACCAAGCACCAGGGGGTGACAACTTCAACTCACTTGTATGGCCAAAGAAAATTGAAAGAGCTGCTAGATAGAGAACCGCCCCGCGTGCCCACCCATGCTACGCCGCCACTGGTGACAAATCTTATTACCTTCCTATAATGTGACATGAGAAAAGACTTTCGAAAATTATAAATGGTGTCCGGACCCATGGGCCTTTGGCGGCGAAAGGGTCGTCGCCACAATAGAGGAACAGATGTATGCGTTCCTCTATGGAAGGGGAAGATTTCCAATCAGGCAGATGTTGCGCCTGACCGGCCGCGGCCCCTCCGATGGTTCCTAATCGGAGGTGGTATATATACTTCGCTTCGCGCGAATATTGCTATCGCAATTCTCAATCGTGTGGTGCCATCTGTCAATCGTCGATACCACTTCGATGTCTGATCGATGAGTGTCGGGTCATCCAATTGACCTATTGTTGTAGTAGTTCCCAGCCATGTGGATAGGTGGCGGTGTTGTCAATTATGCCGCCACATCACTCCCCCCCGGAGACCGGAGGTCGAAAGTCTTCAGTCGAGTCGTCTTCGAAGCTACCCGTAGCTATTTTGCCAGTGCCAGTGAGTTGAGGCCCCAGTGCGTCTGATTGTCGTCGTGGTCGTTGCCCCAGTGAGTCGGGGTGTCGTCGTAGTCGTTGCCTCAGTGAGTCGGGGTGTCGTCGTCGATGGTCCCAGTGAGTCGGAACCGTGCGCAATTGGCCCTAGTGAGTCGGGGTGTTGCCGTTGCCCCAGTGAGTCGGGGTGTTGCAGTTGGTGTTCAGCGTCGGGGTCACCACTTTAGCGGCGAAAGAGCGTCGCCGCAGTAGAGGAACAGATGGTTGCGTTCCTCTATGGAAGGGGAAGATTCCCAATCAGGCAGATGTTGCGCCTGACCGGCCGCGGCCCCTCCGATGGTTCCTGATCGGAGGTGGTATATAAGCTTCGCTTTGCGCGAATATTGCTATCGCAATTCTCAATCGTGTGGTGCCATCTGTCAATCGTCGATACCACTTCGATGTCTGATCGATGAGTGTCGGGTCATCCAATTGACCTATTGTTGTAGTAGTTCCCAGCCATGTGGATAGGTGGCGGTGTTGTCAATTATGCCGCCACAGGCCGAAGATTTCAGTAGATTTGCACCCTGAGGTCTCTACCACTAGAAAAGTAAAGCTTTGAGCAATTACCTACATTCATAGTATAATATAGATTGGTGACCGCAGTACCTTGAACTAATAAGTCTGGAAGTCGTATAATTGGGTGATATATATACGTATGCCAATGTAGTTGCAGCCATATTTCGTACACTAAATTGATACGCCCCTATTGTTATGTCGGAAACAATTCATTCTAATTGAACGGGATTTTTGTCACAACTATTTGTTTAATGTACATTCATCTTCGCTATTCTTTCATGACAGCTACATTGGTGAAACTTATTTTTTTGTGGCACTACAATTATGTTCAATGAGTTATGCCCACTGCCATTACAATTATGAGTGTTTTTTGCTAACGATCTATGCACATTGCCCGGTATTCAGTTAGAAAAATTATTCTAAAATATTTTGCCATATGAATATCATTAGATTTTCAAGCTTTTGCTGAAAGTTCTAGTTTAATGAGCATGTATCTAACGCAATTCTTATGGCCACTTTCTGCCTCTACTTACATAAGTACATACATGGATCTTTGACAAAAGAATTAGGAAGGTAATAAAGAAAACATATACATAAAATAAGGAAAACATAATCAAAATACAATAATACCTGGTTTATCCCAATCAAGCGCCGGGTATATGGAATGCAAGCCGAATCGGTCGGTGCCGCCGGCCGCCCAGTAGAGGGCGCTGAAGATGCCGTACGCCAGGCCGGCGCCGGCGCCGTAGAGCGCATGCGCCATGCGCATCGGGTGTGATGTCACCACCAGCTCGCACACCATGATCACAGAGTTTCCGCCGTGCACCATCAAATTCATCATATTGATTTCATGGATCTCTGTAGGTTGATTAAGTATGTGCTCTAATGATAATGTTACACAGTTCGGAAAATAAAAATGCGGCAAAAATAATTCAACGAGTTGCTGAAGATTCCTAAAAGAATGATAAAAGGATGATTGGAATTTGGAAGTTCAGTTATTCCAGAGTTATAAGCATAGTTTAGAATGGATGCCTACCTTGTAGTTGATAGATTACGATACCTATTATTTTGCAACAGTTTCCGAAACTCCTAAGTAGAGCCCTTTAAAAATGAGTACCGAGTCTTGAATTACGCTAAAGTGAAGTGAAATAAATTTCCATTCATGTACAAGCTCTGAACAGAATAGAATACTATTCATTCAATATTAATCTATTCTATTTATTGTGCAAAACGGGAGTAGCTGTGCAAGGATAAACGTTTTACATCCTGATTTATAATAATAGATACGTACTGGGATCGTGTACGAGAGTCCAGTAAATGAGCGAGATGACGAACGCAAGGTCTGTGGCGACGTTGTGCGTCAGCCAGTACGCGCGGCACAACAGCGGAGTGCGCGTGCGCCGCGACACCGACATCGGGATCTCGTCCTCGTCGCATGCTGCAATATTAAAAAAATGGTGGTCACGATTTCAGAGACATTTCGATTGTTGAGGTCTTAACCGTTCGGCCGCTAGGTCCATTGTTCAGTCTGTCGTAATCGAGAAGATAAAGAAGGTCTTGTTTCAGTTTGAGGAGAATTATTGCTTTAATCAATAGAACTTTTAAGCTTACAAACTCACATTTGTGCACGGGCTTTTACTTTATACATTATATTTCATTTTTACGTTACATTGTATTTTGGGAATAGCTATAAACGCACAAGACTTGCAAAAGGTATAAGAAATGGCTTAAATGAACCCCCATTGTGCTCAAGTCCTACAAAAGTATCATAGACTTCTTCAATTGAAAGCAGAGAGTTACATCCCGTTAAGAGTCCTGTGATTACGTTTTGTGCCACAAAGGTCGCGACATAGTTTGATAGCCACTTAGTTCATTGAATGAAGCACGCATTGTCGAGTTAGCAACTCAAAAGCAAGAATGAGGAACCAATAAGGATAATTTGTACCACAATGCATAGTGCCGCGCTCGACTGGGATCTTAATTGACGCGAAATTGTAACCAATCAACCGTTCATGACCCGGAGCGTACCCCGCTCGATAGATTGAATGCCGAAAATATCGGCCTAACTCGACATGTACGCCCTCGGCATTTTGTGTTCTTAGAATTTTGAACATCATAAATACATTGAAGATACTGTGCAATGCACGTTCATTATGAAAAACGTTTTTAACCGGTCATAATAACTTCTAGTGATTAAGCTTGTACATTTATAAGGTTTGGTTATAGTCTAGACGTAGCAATAAAAGCTATTGAATAGTAGTTGGAGACAAAAAACTGTATAAAATAAAACACGTGCGCATTCGACCTGCGGTGACCGTAATTTTGATGTTGACGACAACACACGAGCGAATCATTCAGATTAATTGATTCGCGTGAGGCGTTGCGTTGCTCTTGGAAACTATTGCGTGTAATAGACGCACCCACGCAAAGTTCTTGACATTGTTCACAATTGCTACTTGGAAGATGAGCTTACTGTGCCTATTAAAATAATATAGAACTAAGGATGTGGTAAGGAGGTATTTGCATCTCTCTAGAATGTAATACCGCGTTTCATTGTGACTAGCGTTTCATTACAAATTAGTTTGTATCCCGTTACTTTGGAGGTTATTATGATCATAACAATTATCATCAGTTCTGGTCATCATTCTGATAAACAAGCATACGATGCAACTATTTTTTGAGGTGAAAACTTCTTTAGCGGCGTTGAGCGCTTTTGGGATGGGTATAAAATGTTAAACTCGCGTCAGGATCACGTGACCGATCGAAAATGCGTAGGTTTTACCATCCCTTACTAATATGAACCTTATATACAATACGTAGAAGCTATAATTCCTAAACATTTACATTTTTATTTATTTAGTTCATTAAAACCATCCCTTACTAATATGAACTTTAAATACAATGTGTAGAAGCTATAATTCTTGAAACGAGTGCATTTTTATTTATTAACGTCATTAAAACCATCCCTTACTAACATGAACCTTAAATACAATGCGTAGAAGCAATAATTCTTAAACGACTACATTTTTATTTATTTCCCCAGCGCGCAGCGTTGGCACGGCATGAGTACAAAATAGCGTAACATTCTTTTTTCAAATATTGATTTATAAAGAAATAGTGAAATTGTCATTTTTGTGTACGATAGCGCAATAAATAAATATTGTATTTAACCACATAAATGCTAGTACTTTTATACTGATAAATAAAGCAATTCGTGCGAAATTATTCCCTAACCATTCCAAAATATTCAAAAATGCACAACGTTAATGTTCAAGTTTTCACTTCTGCCGGCACTCCCGGAGTGCAACACGTTGTTTTTTAATAGATAGAATCGTTAAACAAACATTTTGAACTTTTCACACAACTGCCACCCAGAAGTCTTATGCCCGATTTCTGAAGTACTATTGACGGCAGTTTATCTATCCGTTAGCGCTATTGATTCGATAACCCATGAAATTGCGTTTCTGAACCACGCACTGCAAGATAAACTCAGTTTAAACTTACTTTAACTTAACTGCCCAATTTTTGCCGTTTATCTGTTCCATAACTATTTGACGTGTCCTTTTGTGACAAACGCCGGCAACTTGTTACATATTATCTATACTAATATATAAAGCTGAAGAGTTTGTTTGTTTGTTTGAACGCGCTAATCTCAGGAAATACTGGACCGATTTTGAAAATTCTTTCACTCATAGAAAGCTACATTACTCCTGAGTGCTATAGGCTACTTTTTATCCCGGAAAACTTTTCCACGCGGGCGGAGCCGCGCGCAATGCTAGTTTACAATATAGAGGAACATAATTGATATGGCTAATCACAACAGTTTCAGTAGTTTTATAAATTCTCAAATAAAACGACATAAAACACAAATTTGCAAACTAGTGCTAGCATGACATAAAACATTTTGTTGAACTGTTTGACTTTTTTTTAAATTCGGCAATGACGTCATTCATCAGCCAGAGACAAATAACAAATTACCATAAATTAAAATAAAAAAAATGTTTAGGCGTTGATCTACGTTAAAATAAGTTATTTTTGTTTATAAAATAATTATTAGTTACGAATTATAGTAATAGAATCAATTTTAAAGTCGATTGCTAAAAAAGAGTCGATCTAGTAGCAAAACAAGGAACTGGTTGTCGGCTTCATAGTTATCGAATGCTTCATTATATGTTCAAAAAGTATAACTGGGAGATTCAGAAATCGGGCATTAGTCTTTAGTACCGGTTGAAATACTTACGTAACTTGTAGGAGACTTCAGCCTTGTATCGATGCACAACTAGTAATGCGAGGAAAGCTTGTAAAGTGATCAACATAAAACCCCAGTTTGTGAAGTAGATGAACCATTTGAAGCGATTGAGTTCTGGGACAGGTTTCTCGTATTTTATTGGCCGCCGCTGGCAGACGAAACTTATGATCCCTGTTGATAGCACTACCACGAACAACACCCATCTGTGAAGTAATAGTGATGAGAACATAGAACATTTTAAAGGATTAAATTGAAATTTCGACTGATCGGTAAATTTTTGTGCTCGCTATTAGCCCAGAGTCGGAAATTTGCCCGGTATATGAGAATAGGCTCGCCCACTATTACATGAGACCTCACATAGTTGGCGAATTGTGGGTGTGATAGCACATCTGTCTAATTCTGAAATGGGAAAAAGGCGTTGTACCTATGTTAAATTAAAATCAAAAGGCTAACTTTTATTAATTTTGGCAATGAAATATGTTTTTGTTAATGCAATAAGTGAACAAGCAATGGTGATTTGGCTAATGTAATATTATGTTGTTATTGTTTGTTTTATTATATTTCCACAAAACCTTTTTGGCGCTGCAAATTTTATATTCATTCTAATATTAATCTGTCATCAGTTTGAACGTTTAGAGCTGTGGTTTTGAGTAATTTGCAATTAATTGATTGTTATCTTTAGAATGAAACAAAATATTGATTGAAGGAGGATTGTTTTCCAATAGGTACCTGTAAATTATGTAAGATCTGGTGGGTTGTCGTCCTCTATGCCACTGGCTCCACGCAAACTGTTGTGGCGGAGAGTGTTCCAAGTTGAGAGCTCGCCTGCTCGCCTGCCATATGCGACCCAGCAGCGCCGGCTTGCAAGTCTTCTGCATGGCTATAAGAAACAATATCGTTATTACGCAGTAGCCAGTGTGATTATCGATCTCGATAAGACTTAGCATTTATTGTCTCAGAGTGTCAAGCGCAGTGCCATACCTCGCACTACTTTGTAATTGAAAACTAGGGTGGTGTAAGGTGTTGCTTCTGTTGAAGTCGTGTCGCCTATCAGGCGCGTGGCTTGCTCGTATCGTCATTCATGTCTAAAATATAATATATTCAGAGTTCTACAATTTGTTTGGAAGATGAATAACGCTGAATATCAATTATGATATTTTAAGAGGTCTCTCAACCCAAATAAACTAAGCAATGTGTTGTTGTTTTCGGTTTCTGCGAAAACATTGGTTTATTTTTGAAGGGCAAATTGATATCGGCTTATTTGTTGTTAGATATTGCAAAGAATTTGATTAGTCAAACGAAATTGAGGACAAAGTTAGTCTTTCACCAGTCACTTTCTCTACCTTTATGGCTTAAAAGTAACAGCAGTTGAGGATAGTCGTTATTTAAACATACCTTGTGACCGATTGTGCCACATGTACGAAATAGAATTTACATAATGTTGTAAAGTTTGCTTCTAGGTCGAGCCCAAGGGTTGTCGACTGATATTTGTAATTAAGTTGGTTGTTATTGTTTATAATCCCAATGTTAGTAGAAAACAAGGTTCACGGTCCCAAAGCCCAGGGTCTGTTTGTTGTTAGTTCAATAAACATCTTACTAGGGTTGCGTAATTTGCGGTCCGGGGGCATCTAAAGAATTCCGCCACGGCATTCCCTGCCTGTCGTAAGAGGCGACTAACGGGGACTAAAGTGAGAATCGCGGAGCGAGCAGTGGGGGTCTGCTGGCTCCACTACTTCAATATAATAGCGACTCAGAGGCGGACGACAATGCGGGTGGTCGGTCTCCTGCAGTCGTAGACGTCAAAGGCGTCCTGTAGAGCTCGGGGGCACCTAAGCCCCCTCGTATAGAGATGGGCCGCAATGCGGCATCGCGCAGGGGCGGTTCCGTGCAGCTATCTTCGTGCAACAAGATACCCCGGGGCCGTCCCGTAGGCGCCGAAGAAGGCCACCGCGGGTTTTGGTTGGTATGCCGGTGTAGGGTGTACATAGTGTTAGGGACTCGGTCCAATGCTCGCTCGGATGATGCCATACTCCCGAGTGTCGACATTGGGCCGTTAGATCGGTGAAACCAACATAACCATCCACTCACCCCCCAGTGGTGGTAGCGATAACGCGTTTTTTACCCGCGAGAAAAAAAAAAAAAAAAAAAAAAAAAAAAAAAGGGTTGCGTAATTTGCAAGCTAGGCCTTATGCGTTTTCGATCATGACAGATGGCAAATTGTTTCGCAATTCTTATATGATGCGTGTAAATCAAGTAATATCTATACTAATATTATAAAGCTGAAGAGTTTGTTTGTTTGGTTGAACGCGATAATCTCAGGAACTACTGAAACGATTTTGAAAATTCTTTCACTAATCATCATCATCATACCAGCCCTGTATTATATACTGCCCACTGCTGAGCACGGGCCTCCTCTACTACTGAGAGGGGTTAGGCCTTAGTCCACCACGCTGGCCTAGTGCGGGTTGGCAGACTTCACACACCCTCGAAATTCTTATGGAGAATTCTCAGGTATGTAGGTTTCCTCACAATGTTTTCCTTCACCGTTATAGCGAACGATAATTGATAAACAATACACACGTAACTTGGAAAACTCAGAGGTGTGTGCCTTGGGTTTTGAACCTCCGGACTTTGTCTCGGCAGACCGTTCCATTCCCAACTAGGCTATCGTCTACTAGGTACTAGGTATTTCACTAATAGGAAGCTATATTACTCCTGGGTGCTATACGCTACCTTTTATCCCGGGAAAACATTTTTATCACGGAAAAACTTTTAACGCGGGCGGAGCCGCGAGCATCACCTAGTTTCTTATAGCGCTCTATTTTAAATATTACCTTAAGGGTTCTAAAACCTAGTAGAACTAATTTTATTATTGTGTCAAGGTATATTATGGCAAAATAAGTCGGTAATAATTATCATCGTACTGTATAAAAGGAGCTACAATGTATAAATATATACATGTCGCTGAAAGCCGGAGTAGTTGGCACAACATCGTACGCGAAAAGTTAATTCCTTGATGACTCACGACCCCCAGCATTGGGGAATCGACGCAAGGAGGAGGTATAAAAGGAGCATTTGGCTTCTCGTTGATATTTAAATTAAAAGAATTTTAATTAGGTCATGCTACTGTAGATTTCGTGTACCTACAAGTGTAGCAAAAATATTATTGATTAAACTGAGTACTTTAATTTCAGTACTTTGAAAGCCTAAACAATTGAAATTTAGCAGATAATTTCTTACATGGTTTTGGAATCCATTTGAAAGTATTTTACAAAAATTCAACGGCCGCGGCCGCAAGGAAAAGCAAGTATAAATTTACTATACCTATCTATAATGATTACCTACTCCTTAAATTATAAATGAGTGTCATTGTTAGTCGTCTGCTAATATTTACATTGGGCAGTAGTTACGTTAATTTCGCAAACTCGGCCGTGACCTATAACTATGGCGAGCTGTTGATTACAATTTCTTAAATAATGTATGATGTGATTGAGGGCCAAAAACTTATGGCCTTATTGATAAGTTAAAAATAAGACGATTCTAAAATGCTTTCACGTTTCTAATTTAGTATTTCTACAAAAGGCATCAAAGGTAATCTCATCACTATTCAGATAAGTTGACCTCTTGGAACTACAATTGGAAAGTATGTATGAGAAATTAATGAACGAACACAAACAATGATGTTGTCATAACTACAGCAAGTCACTTGACATCAAACTAACCGTTTTGCACGCGATCAATAAAGGCACTAATTAAGAAAACGTTATGCGTTCCGATGTACCGATAACAGCAACTCACAACGGCCTCACTATGCCGGCGCGCCTCTAAATCAACGCCAACATCTTCATCGTCAGCTCAAAGTCATATCGATAAGGCCAATGAAAGTAAGATTGATTCCACTCTCTGTTTTCGTTCAATCAGAACACTGTCCTATTGTGTGAGCTGTTGATAAAAACGTACGTCGGACAATAGGTTTATTCAAGCCAGACGGTATTTACCCCGGGTAAAATTATGATAATTTATATTTGTGGTTATTCACAGCGATTTATAATACAGATCTTACTATCTGATTCTGAAATTCATATCGCTTGGCAATATTCGATTACATGATGTGATGTGTGGTCCTCTGTAATAAAAAGCCTGGGCAACGACTTGTCACGTGTAGTCTAAATGTAACGAACTAATTTACTGTAGACGCAAATAAGAAAAAAACTTGCAGTCACTTAATGAATGATGAAGCGTATGATGCAAACTACTCTCTTCCGAACATAATTTTTTAAGAATTCTCGATATTTCAATCATGTCAATAAACAAAACGTCTCGATGGAGCAATAAATTGCGAATCCAGACAGTTTAAGTGGAGATCAATGTTTCATTTCAGATTAATTGAAACACAAACATGTTCGTCCGCTGAGTGACCATTTGTCAGTAGACAATTGAATGCCACCTGCGGTGTTCACAAATCGTTTAGTACGAACGTAGCTTAAAGAATATATTTCAAACTTAAGTTATAACGATACAGAAAATTTGTTGAAAGTACTTCAATAATGCATCCCCCCCTCAAGCACACACACACGTCATTAAAATAATTAAGTTTTTGTTTTATTTTGTTGAGTAACATTCCATTGTTGAAATGTAAAATTGTTATTCTTGATTGTAATGTAACACCGTGTCTTAATATTATGATTGTGTTAATAGCAGTACAGTCCTCTCGGATATAACTAATATTTGTAATGGTCGCCACGATACAGGCTGCGCCTAGTGTGGTTATCATGGAACAATTTGTTACTGTAACAAATCGGATTAGTTTAAATAAATAAATTATATTATAAACCATTTTATGTCCCTACATCCTACTTATATAAAAATAGAAGTGTCTATTTGTTATTTCTTGACCAATTGGACAGACAGTTGTAAGAGTGATATATACTATTTATATACTATAGATACTATAGATAGTTATACTATAGATAATATTTATTGTGATGGAGAGTTTCCCAAGCATAAAAATTGGAACGCGTGAAACTGCACTTAAACCAAGCTTCAGCTTTACTAGTTTAGCAAATAATTGTTACATTATTTGCTCTTTGATAATGCATTAAACAATTATCAATTTGCCATCCAATATCATCCCTTATGCAGGAATCAGGATGCAGGCCGCTTTTGACAGGTCCGTCTGGAAATCATTAGGGTAGGCCTATGTTCAGCAGTGGACATCACATGACTGATTATGATGATGATGATTATCCCTTACACGGTAAAAAATGCAACATTACACGCGCAGTTTCTGCAACGGTTACTTTATCTCTCATACTATGACGAATGCATTATACGGCGTCGACAGTGTTTTTTGTTACGAACGACAATTGCAAAAAATACTCGTGTACTTGTCAATTGTAATGCATCTTTGTGGATATTTAATTATATTTACAGCGAAATCCCATGATGATCCTATGATGCTTCCACCATCTCATTTTTTTCATTTGTTATGTTGTAGATATGATATTATATTATTAACGTAAAACTCCAAATCCAATCATGTCATGGAACGTAATATATCACATACTTTGTTCGAGAAATTCTTGCGTAGGCTATTGAAAAAGGCATTGGTAGACGGCGCGGTGGATCGATTTATAAGCTTATGTTATCTTATATGTATCTATCTATACATATAATAAAGCTGTAGTACCGGTGTGTCTGTACAATCAGCAGCATAAGTATCTGTACAAAATCAAAATTTCAAATCGCCTATATACGTGTTAAGATAAACTGAATCGTTTTTTTTCTTCGTTTGAAGTAAAGTAAAATCTCTTTTATTTTATGTTTGTAAAGAGAAAAAAGAGATTAGTAAGAACAAAAAGGTATGTAGGCAATTTGAAAATTTGAATTTGTTCAGATGCACACTGTACATTGAAAGAAATATGTTAAAAGAGAAAGGGGTGACTAAAGAAGAGTTATGGAAAACAAATCAGCGATTTTATAATTATTTTCTGTCTGTCTGTTTTTCTGTTTGTTACTGTACATCTCTGAAACTACTGAACGGATTTCGATGAAATTTGAGATAGTTTGAGACCTTAGAAAGAACATAGACTTACTTATCCCGGGAAAATATAAAGCGGGACTTTTATCCCCGAAAAACTTATCTACGCGGGCGGACTCGCGAGCAAAATCTAGTTAGTGAATAATAATAACTTCCACACAACTATTTCGCTACGCGGGGGTATGTTCGCATATTTTTATTTAATTTTTTTCCAGCAAAGTGGTCCAGTGGCCCCGATCCTTAGATTTACGTACATAATTCCTGGAATACTGGACTCCACAAGCCACTGATGGCCTCGATAGAGACAATTTATCTATAACATTATGTAATACGTATGTACTATATTTTTTTGCCTATACACCCAGCTCATTGTTAATTGTGATGTTTCGGTCTGCTGGTTTCAAACACTGTCACTGTCATTTTGCTCTGTTTGTAAACAGTCATTACATTGAACGTAAGCGAGAAAAATATTAGCTCAGTTGAGTTGTGTTTGCTTATAGACTACATTAATTTGATGAGAAGTACAGCGCGTGAAAATCAATTTGATGGAGTGTCGTGCGAGCTATTGCTGATTGTTTTGTATGCTATAAGATGGAGAGAGAAGAGATGCTATGATGACTTAAGAGAGCAAACAACTTTATGAAATACTAGACTTCTGCTCGCGGCCCCGCCCGCGTGAAAAAGTTTTTCCGGGATAAAAAGTAGCTTATAGCACTCAGGAGTAATGTAGCTTCCTATTAGAGAAAGAATTTTCAAAATCGATCCAGTAGTTGTTAAGTTTATGCATTACAAACAAACAAACCATCAAATCTTTCCTCTTTATAATATTAGTATAGATGCACGAGGATTGAAGAATGACCTATTTTAAAAAAAAACCTTAACAAAGTGGCCAACCCAACTGTAGTAACTCAAATTAATGTAAATATTATAATTATGCACAGTCTTTCTATTGCCACCGTACTCAATTCTAGAATATTTGTAGCAACTTTATTACCGTGTTTTATTTAAATATTCAGAAAGTTTACATTGAATTAATAAACCAGCAGCGCGAAAGGAGTAATGGAACGTCAGGACAAGAAAATAATTTTAGAATATTCAAATTTGGAGCTTTACACTTCCTGATAATCAAAAACGTATTTTCAGGTATACACGTAGAAGTTACTAAAACGATAAAGTAAAACACATTTTAAATACTGTATTATAAATGTTTTCAGAACAGAAGATTTGAATAATCTTGTGTTCTATGGTTTTTGCAGTAGGTATATCAATTGAAGAATATTGAAATTATGAACGATCATATTATTTTATTTAAAAGTAAGTCACTACATAGTATAAAGCGGGTTTTTTAATACATCAATGTATAAAGCACAATAATATTTTGTTGCTAATAAATGCATTGACAGTTTTGGCTAGCATTCTGACGTACTGACAAGAGGCATCATAAATTATGAAAAAAAAAAAGATTTTCCTTTACTAAGAAAATAAAAATACAGTATGTGCAATAGCGCAGGAAAATGCTAATATTCAATATGTAGATATACTTTGATAAATTATAAACCTAGATAGAGTGACGCGCTGCAATGAAACTAAAACAAACAGGCCAACTTTTCTTAAGCTAGTATGCGTGACAGCTTTGTCATACGCTAACGCTGCATCATTCTGCGTATCCTTGTGTGCACGCATAATAATACCAGTTATTACATGGTTTCTATTAAAATGGGAAGAAAATTATATCCATGAAAAACAACAAAAAATAATTCACTCGAACTCATTTAGTGGACAATTGTTGGCCTCTATTTTTTTCGACGCATTTGAAACGTTCAGTGTCCATCTAGGTATATAATTAATCAAAGTAAATATACATTGACCTATAATGGGAATTTATAGTGTGTTACTTGCTATTGGATTTACCTCCTAAGCATTAGATTTACCCCTTGCCTATTTTTCCGCCTTTGATAATGCACCGTTGAAAATATTTAGATGTGACGCTATCGTATTTCCCTTTTTGTATTATGCAATAAGGAAGGTAAGTCTATTATATTTTATTGCAGTAGTTGAACTAGATATTTATTTATTACCTTAATCCTTTGAGTTACACCTTTACGTGATTCTATAGCGGAAACCCCAGAGTGTAAGCAGTTTACATGAGATCTTGAATGATAGTACCTACGTATAATTATTATTAATATTTCACATCATACTATGACCACGTGACGTCGCCTGATTTTAGGTACGGTGTTGGAAAGATATAGTAAGATAATCATTATTATGCACATATTTCAAATGATGTTAACAACAATTGTGTATTATCAGTGTCAGCTTTTTGTTTGGTTTCGCGGAGAAACTCATTTATCACTACCGCCCAGCCTTCATGGGGGGCGAATGGTTATGTTAGGTTCGCCGGCCTTACGACCTACGTTGAGTTTTCCGGAGAGAGAAACCACTGGAGAGGGGTTCTTCTGACGGAAAGTATCTAGCTATCGTCCCGACTGCATATATGCGCCACCTAGTGCGTCCCGCCTTCTGTGGTGGAAGCTAGGTCTAAAGCCCCCACACCGTGAGACCTACCAGCCACAATGTCGTCCATCCCGGGGGTATCATCATCAGGCACTGAGGTATTTTTGACGACAAGACCTTGCTTAGTTTCTCGAACTCTGCCCATCCGAGTATAATAAGAGTTAAAAGCGCCGGCCAGACAAAACTGACAGTAGGATCTCATGTGACGATGGTGTAGTGTTGTAGAAATGTATAAAAATACTAACGTCTAGTATTTGATACTTTTATAGATCGGACAAATGTATTGGATGGGTTTAACGTGATCCTGACCTACATATTTACGATGTAAAGACTTCGAGAGTAATTTTATTTATTCAAGGCTATTAACAAGGATGTTTAAAAAGAATTCTCGTTAAAAAGTTTAAGAACAAGTAACGCATCGCAATGTTCTCAATTACACGGAAAACCAACAGTGGCCTAGATTTGAAAATAGAAATTTAAAAATGCGAGCAAATACGTTCAGAAATAAATATGCATCGCCAAAGTAAATACAAAAAATATTTGATTCTTAATATTTTCAGAAATTCCACTTGCTATGTTTTGCCCGTTGTTAGTTGTAGACTATGTCAGTTAGGAACCGCTAATTCATGGACTCGTTTCCAGTTTTAGTCACATTTTGTGTAAAGTCAGTGCCAAATAGGCTAGTTAACTACTTTTTTAAAACATTTATCAAAAATGTATGCTTTCTAAAATATAACCGAAAAAGAATTTTCAAAATTGGCCTAATAATAAGTAAGTTATAAAGCTTTGAAATTTGGTAGAAGGGGTAATTTTCAAATACATAACAGTAATATTAGATTGTGATGTCACCGACCATAACGCTGCGTGCGTGCGAAAGACATAACGCCATATCCCCACCACGCTCCCACTTTTACACACGACAATATTTCTAAT
This sequence comes from Sphinx pinastri, assembly GCA_947568825.1. NCBI lineage: Eukaryota > Metazoa > Arthropoda > Insecta > Lepidoptera > Sphingidae > Sphinx > Sphinx pinastri. The sequence continues at coordinate 5,932,679 of OX387617.1, forward strand.
GTGCTACTAACTGTAGTTCTACTTTATTTTTCAACCAATTTTGATGCTGATTTCACAGAAGAATTTTTTTTCGTATTGTTTTCTGTTAAATACAAAATAGTGTACAAAATAGAATATAGGAAACTACCCTATTATTCTAGAAGTATTGTTATTTTAAATGGAACGAGAAATACCCTCAGATAGACCGTATCTTTTTGTGGTTGCTATGTGTACTCAAAAGGCTTGTATTGAGAATAGAACTGCATTAACACCCACGCTCATATCCTAATTTAATGTCTTATACAACTTGCATATTGTCACGCCGATCCTATTTGCATAATAAGTTATTTTAGGGACATCGTCATCGTTTTACTGGTGGTAAGTCTCTCATATGTAAGAGTCCGTTTGGGTGGGTACCACCGCAATGTCTATTTCTACTGTCAAGCAGCAGTGTGCATGCACTGTTGTGTTTCGGTTTGAAGGACATTGTAGCCAATGTAACTACTGGACATAATGAGACTTAACATCTTATGTCTCAGGATGACGAGCGCAATTGAATGCCACACATTACTTTGTAAGTCAGGGTACTGGATGGTGTTGCTACTGTTTATGGTTGTTAATATCGCTTACCATCAGTTAAACGGCATGCTCGTCTCGTCATTCAATGCAATAAAAAAAACAATCTCGGTTTAACACAATATACAAATTACACAATATAGGTAAAGGTTTAGAAGAGGGAAGTTTTATTTCTTGTATTGTGGTATCTACATATTTTAACAAATCTAAAAAAAAAACAGTAGTTGTTTGCACCTTTCAGCATTGATATGTGCTGACATTAATTAATTATCTTTAAGTATCTATACGACATGCCCGGGGGTAAAAGTTTAGGTATGTAAGGTATCCCCCTATCACATCAGAGTACTAAAATAAGATTGGTGAAGGTAGGTGCATTAGTATTTAGTCCCTGTTCCTCCTCAGATAATACAGGCGTGATCATAACTTGAAACGAGTATGAGAGACTGAGAACGACCAATATTCCATTGGTGGGTATCCTTGAATGCATAGAAATAAGATTTAAGTTATCTCTTCACTGCTGCAAGAGTTTGCCCGCACCATGTCTACGGCAAAGTATTGATGCATATACTTGGAAACTATAGTATTTGTATTGATAAAGGCCAACATATAGTTATTATAGCAAACTTCTAGTTAAAACTCACATCATAGTTACCTATCTGCCTTCAAACTAATCCGACGAATTGATATTACGTATTAATATGATTATTTAAATAATTTATTGATTTATTATAATAATATACAATAATTCTGATTATAATCCCATTTAAGGATTGAACCTGTATTGTAACATGTTGATAATACAAATTACATTTTGTTATGATTTACATGAAACTCGCAATAAATTAATGCGTAACGAATTCTTGGAAAATTGATTTTAAATCTGCGTATGGCTAAAGTACGTTACATAATCGCAATACTTGTGCGGCTAAATAAAAAGGAAAGAGGTTTCTAATTAGATTTTAATTAATTAACACATGATATTATGATTTTTAATTAAAATCTCAAGGTATAGTGTTATGTAAACTGATAAGACGTAATTTCCAACAACGTGTTTAATCAGATATGCGTTGTTAAACTTAAAAAAATATTTTAATAATGTGTACGCGCAACACACATAGGAAAAACCTGAAACCGAGAGAGGTTTTGGATTTTTTTTCCTGCTCTGGTTTCAAGGAAATAATATTAGTCAATTACAGTAGAACAAAATTATACTAAGACTCGAAATTCTAAGTATAATATGATATTTTAATTTTAGATATGTTTAATTGGAATATGACGTTATATTACAGTAGTGTAACTGCTAAATGAGTGGTAAGTATTAATATCTAAGAAAAACAAATTGAATATTATTAATTATTACTAAAACTGACGCATTTTAATTTCGTAATATTAGTTTCTATATTTATTTGTCCCCAAGTTTTCAATAATAAATAATATTTTTATAAATAATATTAATCCAGTATAATCAAACTACACACAGTACAATTTTAACATTTCGTAAACGTTTTCAATAGACCGCTGCACAGTACGATGTGTCAACACTCAACTTGCGTCAGAAAAAATATTCATCGAACAAAACAAAATAAAAAATCAAAGGATAGACTTACACAGATCAAATTTCGGCAACTTCATCTTTCCAGCTAAACGTTTTCAACCGTGACTATTGCAAAGGATCAAAATACAGTTTATTACTGATGCGTGTTCAGTTCTTCACATTACGATGTTTTGGAAGCGACGTGTATTAGTTTGAATTGCATTCGAAGTGTGCGTATTGGCGCAAGTACCGCGGGCCACTGCGGCACTCCGGCTGCGTCTGCCTTCAATATTACTAATAACACCGTCCTCATACGATCTCGATTAGAATTGATAGTGTCGCTTCCACATCCCTCCCCCTCAATTACGAGGGATCGATACTCATAAATACTTACCCTTAAGGTGGATTAATCGCTAAGATTTAAAACTGTTTACCCGACTGCGAAAGAAGGAGGGTTATGTTTTTCGAGTGTATGTATGTTTGTATATTTCTTTGGCACGCCCTACAGCCTAAACGGCTTGTCGTATTTTTATGTGAGTGGTGTCAATAGATTCGTCTTAGTCGTGAGAGTGACACTGGGTACATCAAAATAATAAAAAAAAAATTAAGGATTTTGGCGGCAAAAAGTAATCTCAAAAAAAAAAATGTTTTCAAAATACATCGAATGTGGTATCCAAATGAAGATTTTTTAACGGTGATTACGAATATATATATATATATATATATATATAACTTAAATGTTTTATTGGAGTTTGGAATAGGAAATGTTAATAAAGGTGCTCGAGAACTAAAAAGATGCAAAGAAAAAAAAATATTTAAGAAAAACAAAAAACCCGACTTCGTCTATATCTGCCATCTTTATTAAATTAATTGAAGAACTGAAAAGATAGAAACAAGATTTTAATTTGAATATTTTATTTTGATTTTGAATAATCTTAGTGGTCAGTGTTCACAAATGCTGTCGGAGGCATAACACGCTCACTTCTCATAATTTGGTTGGTGATATAGGTAAAGCAACAAAATCTCGGAGTGAGCAGATGGTGTTAAGGTGTTAAAACCTACCATAGTGGCCCACGTTCCGTGATCAGCCTGTGTATATCCAGTTCAAACAGGCCGGCATAATTGTGTGCACTGACGAGGGATAATCATCGCTCGTCAGTTAACACCCTATTTAGACCCCTCTCCGCTTACCATCACTGGTGGTAGGTCTCTCATATGTGAGAGTCCGTCTGGGTGGGTACCACCGCAATGTCTATTTCTACCGCCAAGCAGCAGTGTGCATGCACTGTTGTGTTTCGGTTTGAAGGACATTCTAGCCAGTGTAACTACTGGACATAATGAGACTTAACATCCTTTGTCTCAGGATGACGAGCGCAGTGGAATGCCACACAGTACTCAAGTAGTAACTCAAGGTGATAAATGGTGTTGCTACTGTTTATGGGTGGTCTTATCGCTTACCATCAGGCGAACGGCATGCTCGTCTCGACATTCAAAGCAATAAAAAAAAAAACAGATGCAGTGGAGTCACTTTGCCGGGCCAGAAATAAAAATAAGTAACAGTGGTATTGTGAGTATTATAAACCCTGGTAGTTTGAAAAAGTAAATTTACGTTTCTAAGGAATATAAATACATGCAGACCAATTATGTTTACAACACACTCACGCCTTTTTATCCCCGAAGGGGTAGGCAGAGGCGCACCTAAGTGCACCCATTTTCGCCGTGCGTATTCCGTGCCATGATGTGATAGGGGGCGAGCCTATCGCCATATCGGGCACAAATTCCAGACTCCGGGCGGATACTGAATAGAATTATGTTTACACAACAAGCAATTTCTTTTGTTTGTGGAAATATGACTTGGTGTACTGTTCATTCACAAGCAAATGATGATGATGTTTAAACAGTATTTTTTCAAAGACTCAAATTAATTAATTAAATTCTGCTTTACATTCAAAAGAATGACGAGACTAGCCATTCACTCACCTGATGGTACCATAGCATAGCAATGTAGCTTGCGCTGGTTATCTTGAGACTTTAAATATTATATCTGACAATGTCCAGTAATTCCACTAGCTGCAATATCATTTAAAACGAAAACACCCAAATCCTTACTAATATTATAAATGCGAAAGTAACTCTGTCGCGCTTTCACGCCAAAACTACTGAACCGATTTCAATGAAATTTGGTACACAGATAGTCTAGAGCCTGAGAAAGGACATAGGCTACTTTTTATCCCGGAAAAATATAAAGCGGGACTTTTATCCCGGAAATCTTTTGCACACGGGCGGAGACGCGAGCAAAAGCTAGTTGGTGATAAATGTCGTCACATTTCCTATTTAAGATTCGGGAAATAAGAGTACCTAAGTGCACGAAAGTGTTCCAAGATATTTTGACGTAGGCAGAACAATATAATGAAACCTTTTGAATATTGTTACATATTCAGTGATAGGTGTCATTCTTTTGTTAATCTTTAACACTGCCGTCCGTCTAGTTAATATTTTTTTTTGTAATAAAGTACACCCTAAATAGCTTGGTTTCTAGATGTAGATGTTGATGTTTTCATAAGATGTATCCAAAGACATTAAACAGTATAGTTATAGACCAGACATCAGGACCAAATTTTTCGTCTACAAGTTATTACCAATTTGTAATAAGTCGCTGTCTTATCTGACACGTCCGTGTAACGAGACGTCTCGGTATGTTTAATTTTTCTAAAGAAAACAATATTTTGGAAGGAAATATGCCAATTTACGCATTACGACCATGTCAAAGTATGTTCTAATGAATTTTACATAGATATTTTGTTATTTCTCGGTAGATTGTGTTACTGACGAACAGGCTCAAAATTTTTCTATGACAATTTTCCCAATGTCCGCTCTATATATAATCTTAGAACTCTTTGGATGTATCATATGTGAGCACTAAGAAAGGGATTTTCAAAACTAATCCCCTAAGGGTGTTAATTGTAGGTATGTGGCTGAATTTTGCAATGCAGTAGTGTAATCATAATCTGTGATATGAACTCAGCCACATCCCGAAATCCTAGAATGCATTGTAGAACTCTGAATGTGGTTTGTTTGTGAAGTTCATAAAAATCTTTTCTTTTGTTTAACACGTTCACTGCGCAGCTGTTTTTGCCTAGCTGTCTTTCGGCGCGATACAAGTTAATTCTGACTGGTACCTTGACTTACAGTTGGGGCGCTACCAGTCTTAAAGGACTGGTACAGATACCTTCATTAAAATGGTCATATTTTTGCAGTGGAAATAAAAAATCCTTTTTTAAGGGTGTTAGAGGTTAATATATGAATGAAGATATAACAACGTACCGTCGCCCAAGGATAGTAGTAAGGGATTCACCGATACTGGAGCAGGTTCGACGGCCGGTCCGCGGCGCTCCGGCGGCTAATGGCCGACGCTTTCGATTGCTCCAGATTCGGCCCGCGGGACCCGCGAATAAATCCGCGGATTACTTTAATACCTACCGCGGATTAATTTGATACCTACCGCGGATTAATTTGATACCTACCGCGGATTAACTTGATACCTACCGCGGATTAATTTGATATCGACCGCGGATTACTTTGATAACACCCGCGAATAAAAATTATATCGTCCGCGGAATCCGTTTCATATCACCCGCGAGGTAGGTATGAATCACAAATTTGTTCATGGTCTACGGTTCCCTTAAGCTTGTACTTTTTCCCTGTTCGTTGTGCTTTTAACTTTCTACTTTCTATCGGCGATCCTTTTTTTTATTTGAAGGATGCAAAGGTCTTTGTCGCGTATTTCTATTAACTCGTGTTTCTACGCAAAAGCCGTTTAAAATTACTTAATAGTTACCCTTTACGCATTACGAGCATTGTTTATGATAGATAAAGCAACATTTTCCCTGCTTCGTTGTGTTATTGACTTTCTACTTTCTATCGGCGACCCTTTTTTATTTGAAGGATGCAAAGGTCTTTGTCACGTATTTCTATTAACTCGTGTTTCTACTTAAAAGCCGTTTAAAATTACTTAATAGTCGCCCTTTACGCATTACGGGCATTGTTTATTATAGATAAAGCAATCGTTACAATACACCATACCTTTCTCAAATTCTAGGTAAAACCCTTTGGGTCTTCTCATTGTCATAATAATTACGGTTCTCATTATTCACATTACCTGATATTACGTATTCAACGGAACATTTAAGGTGAAAGTCGAAACATGTTGGATCTTGTCTGCAAGGAAACAATACTCCCTCTCCATATAAAAGACCGACTCAAAATCACATGGTATCGTATTCCACTCTGTGCTCTGCTCGAAGTGTGATCTCCAGTTGTGTGTAACAGTGAAGTGATAGTAAAATTGTGAAATAGTTAAATAGTGAAAGTGTTATAAAAATGAATGTAAGTACCTTTATATACTTTGATCTAAAAGTGTTGTAACCAGATGTTTCATTAATTGTTTATGCCATGTGTTGTCCACCAGGTTAATACATTTTAGCTATCTTTGATGTCTTATTAATTTATCATTGTTACTAATGTGTACATGTATACTTCGCATACCTATAAGTATTTATCATACAGTACTTACTTAACCGATAATTAAAACAGTTTCATTTCATTTTGTTACAGTTTTCTGAAAATACTTTCAAAAACTACTATTATACTGAAGAAATCGACGAACCTAGTGATGAAGAAGGTACACTCGCTTTTAAAGTAAAAAAAGCGATAATAGCAAATAAAAGACCGATCGAATGCAACAGCATTGATGAGTTCTTCGAAAAACCAAAAAAGAAGAAGACAACAACAAGAAAGTCATCCAGTGTTGGTCGATCGACGAGCGGGGGTGTTTCATACATCCGATCAAACAGCGATGACAACAGTTCTGCATCACATCTCATAAAAATTGAGGTGTATGAAGTGAATAAAATAAAAAACATCGCACCGACGGAACATTGGAAACACGCTGATGTGCGAGTTAAATATTACGCGGAAAACGACAGTGATAAGAACTTGCAAAGTGTCAAGGACACTATATACAATATAACTAAACAGTTGGCTAGTAAGGACGATTGTGTGAAATATTTTATAGACACAGACAAATGAACAAAAGTGCCAGTGCGTGTCAATGTTTTAATATCATAACTTTAATCATATGCTTTGTACTACTATTATTGAAATAAGAAACTATTATTGTAATAACTGTACTTAAGAATCTACCTGTTTAAATTTAACTTACATTGTATTGTATTTAAACTTTGTACTCTTTTAAGTTACATACTTAATAGATTAATTTGTTTTTGATTCTAGAACTCTTTGTGAATTGTGTTATTGCTAAGTATTATTGTAAATAGTTATAAGTCTTTTTAGTGTTTTTTCATGCTCATGCTTACGATTGTAAAGTTATTGGGAACATTCATAAATTGTTTGGAAGAATTATAAGTATTGTATGGGGTTATTAATCTTCAATAAAGAAAAATCATTCATTCATTTCCATATTTCATTTATTCACCTCAAAACATGATTTAAATAAACCATTTAAAAACACATCATTGCATATTGTATTATCACTAAATAATACTTGAAAATCTTTGAGACTCTTACCATAGTATTTATAATACAGATACATTAAACAGTACTCTCCACAAACTATAGTAAAGTCATTTTGAATTCGACTTGTATTGTAATTCCACATTCTAGAATTTCTCGCTAAAAACATTCGGTGGTATCCTTGAGGTGGTCGACCGTATGAATCAAAGTACTGTCCAAAACCATTCTTATCTATGTGTATGGCGACCCAGTGAGAACCTGGTTTGTTATCAGAGTCTAAGTTGCTAACTACGTATGTAGGAGTTACCACATATATTGGTAGACGATTGGCTGCATATACATTATATTCAATACTTGGATCAATTTTCTTTAAGTAATTCTGTATTTCTATTGTATTCATTTTTATTCACCGTATCGCTGCAGAATCTTATCAGGTCGAATGATAAAGTGGTAATGTCTTATATAAGGTTAACAAGACACTATTATGGTACTTATCAGCCAAGTTGACTCTTGTTGTGGGGTTGCAAGGATTATAGTAAAACAAAGAACTTAATATTTTGTGAATTCGTTTTATTGGTAACTTAAATCTAACAACAAATCTGAATTAAATTATTCACGCTTAATCTAATCTTAAACAGTTAATTTTGTGTTCTTAACTACTATAATCTACTGAAATATTGCGGTTTTTATCTATTTCAATAACATTATCAAACTCCGCATAAACAATGCAATTAATAGTTTGTGATAAAGCTGTTTCAAAACGCACTTCTAATCTCACACTACCATGCTTTACAAGATTCCAATGACTTGCAGAGTTTGCTGATAAATCAGGTGTCAAATCAAACGCTAACATACAATACCCTTCAGCGTATTGTTCTCGGGATATCCCATTACCTTCATTGAGAAAGTGTATACCTGTTCCAGAAAACAATGTATGATATACTGAAGTAAAAATTTTGTTCTCAAATGAGGGTTGTAAAGCCTTTGATGGTATTTGTTGACCGTCTATATATAAACTAAAAGTATTGATGTCGTAATTTTGAAAGTTAAATGGGTTCTTAGTGAGGTTTCCATTGAAAGCAGCGTTATTTACAAATCCCACTATACACCTTTTAGGTAATTGTCCTAAGAAAATGTTATCTAGAGTTTTTCCTTGAACACCTGATGGTATTGTTAAAACTTTAACTTCAGCTCGAGTAATGGGGTATTTAGCTGTGGTAGAAGCTAAGACCTTTTGATGAGCAAGTAACACGCTGGGATTGATTCGTGCTCTACGAATAATCAAAGATGCATCCGTAATAGATACCTTTAATTTAAGGTCACCTGTAGAGGCCATGAGATTGAAATTTTCTCTAGAACGAATTAACTTAACACATATATCAACACCATTGATTAAAAATTTTTCTTGATTGAATAAATCACCATGTAAGTGACCAATCATTTCCATTTCTTTACTTTCACTAGATAATTCTTGCCTCTTAGTAAATCCTTTATTAGTATCATCGGTGGAATCCATTTTTCCAGCTGTATCTTCATACCATAAACCACAGGTGAGGTGAGATTTTTTTGCTGCAGGAGCATAGTTCAATAAGTTTTCTATATACGCACGATAAGCATATGTGTTATTGGGTGGTGATACAAGTTTTTGATTTAAGTAGACATCAAGTTGACTGAAGAGTGAGTGCAGCCAATTATTCACCGGAGCAACGACTGTAGATGCGGTTAGTTTGGTGTTATCTTGATTTACTATTTTCGCTTTCAAGTGAAGTAACGTATGAGATAAATCTATGTAGTCATCTCCTGCTCCAGGAATTTGAAATTCTATAGGACCATCATCGGCAAGAGATGAAATTGGTTTATAATGGATCCAAATTCCACTTTCAATGCTAGTTTGAGTTGACGGCAATGCAAACAAATCCAATTCGGACTTTATACATTCACAGGAATGACTATGTAAAAAAGACATTTTGATTAATTGTTAGAAAATATGTCCTTGATTTGTTTTTGAGTAATTTTTGTTTTTTTTAGAGCTTTCACTTTCGCGGTCAACGACGGACTGACTCCAGGTAGACGTTTTCGTTTTGTTATATATCCGGATCCAGACATATTGATTTTATCTATTTTTTCATCAGCCTTGCGTTTTAAGTTGGAACCAACTTCTTTAAGACGTGCTTTTATTGAATCTTCCATTGGTCGCGCACTAACCATATCTGTCAATAGACCAACACCAGCGCTCAATGCCTCTTTACCAACAGATCGAACACCGCTACATAATAATGGTAAAACTGACCTAAACAATCCCCCAAGAAAACTACCAATTCCATGTCCTTTTTGATAAGGCGCCCCTTTATATACCACCCCTATACCTGAACCAGCCTGATGAGAATAATAGCGTTGATAAGGACATATCATGTTGGAGCGTTCAAAATGCATTATAATTTTTTAAAATGTAGTTTAACACACACCGTTCCAAATTGAAATGGTATCTTTTGTCCGGTGCTTGACCTTATATCTATTTCAATGGTATCGAATTCTCTTCGCATTACCGATAAGTAATGAGGAGGTGAAAATACATGCATTTTATTGGCACCATAGATGTATTTTGAAGGATCTAATGGTATTACTCTCAGAAGAGGTGTCATTACATCACCTACAATTTGAGGTTCAACTATATCGCAGTAAACGAATAGTTGAGATGGTAACCCTAAATGTAAATTAGCTGGACATTTAGCTAAATTCTTTTCAACAAGGTTTCTGTTTGGTTCGAATCCCAACTGTAAGCCTAGTTTAGGAGATAATGTTACAGATTTTATTGATTCGTCTAACACAGAAACAGAAACAAATTTAGATATATTATCGTAGCGGAATTTGATTTTTTCTCTTATATTATTTAATGCTGATAAAATATGGTTAATATTATCATAGTTTGTGGCAGGTATGTGAGTCTTATAATAAACTGTAGATAGTTTGTCTTCATTGGGCATTTTCATGATTTTTGTTATGTAAATAACATTCTCATGATCTTGAACAGTAAACATGGTGCATGGATATTGGAATTCAACGATTCCTACACACCATTCTCCTTCCAATATTATGGGTTTGGGTAATTTTGTTGAAAAAATTGATGTTTTGTTCTCAGGAAAATATTCCATTGAACTATTGCTAAGTAAAGTTAAATAAAATCTTTAATCATATTTTTTTTAAACTGGAAGCTAAAATCCAACTATTAAATTTGTTTGGATAACCTTTCCACTTAACTAACACTTGTTGTCTGCTGCCAGAGTAACGAGAGCGAATTATTTTATCAATCTTGTGTTCAATGGTGGGGTCATAAATGACCTTTTGTAATTCTCGTTCATAAAACGTTCCTACTATCTCCTCACCATCTAAATCTTTTATAGTATAAACGGGCCACGGAGTACGTTCTATTATAGAAGAAATCACAAATATTTCATCGCTCCAATTAGATTCATAACCTTTTTGGAATACGTGTTTATATTTAGTTATTCTGACATGGTCACCGACATGAAACATAGGTAGTATAGTTTTTGATGATTTTTCAGATTTTTCATATAAATTACTCCAAACTGTCATTATATTATTAGAATTAACATCTGAAGGACACATTTTAATACTAGAATGGAAACTATGATTGTAAGAGTGTATCAAATTCTGCAAAATATCAATATATTTATGTGTATTCTTGTGTGTAAAATAGCGCCACATCTTCATTTTTAGCGTTCTTTGAAATCTTTCTACAATGCTTGCTTTGATGTCTGGATTATTTGTCGTATAGTAATTTATGTTTTTTGTTTTAAAGTATCTTTGAACATCTTTCGATACAAATTCAGTGCCTTTATCAGATTGAATGTGAGTGGGTGTAGTATTAGCTTCATTAAATATACTGTCGAAACACTTTTTTACGGTTTCTGAATTTTTCTTTTTCAAGGGTCTAGCATATGCATATTTACTAAAAACATCAATAACACAAAGAATGTAGTTGAAACCTTTATTATCTTTAGAATAAGTCCGCATGTCGCTTAAGTCAGCTTGCCAAAGTTCATTGAGATTAGAGAGAACGTATTTGTTCCGAGGGAATTTTCTATGTACTGGTTTGTGGAGTGTATACGTAGATTGGGATTGCAACCAGTTTTTAACTTCTTCCTTTTTCATTTTACCTTTCATAGCTTTTGATAATTTGTCGATATTGCTATATCCAGCTGGGTGTGATACATCATAATAAATTTGATCTAATTCTAATAAGGGGTCCATTTTTCCCAATCAATCTTTTTCTTAATTTTATTTGCGTGTTTATCTTCGCTCGTTGGCGTCAAATATACCTCTGTGTTTTGTGGCGGTTGTTCTTCGATGGCGTTTTGAAGTCGAGCTATGTACTCACGTCTTTTTGGATTGCCAATATATGTTAAAGGTACTTTTAAATCCTTTAACGCTTTAGCAAATTTTTCCCAACCAGGTGGGTCGTTGTTTTTTAATGGTCGCAGTGTATCGCTTACTAAATCGATAATGTTACTGTTAGGAATCACTTCATTATCTACAATCACTGTGCCAGCATCATTCCAATAAATTTTGTTTTTATTTAGTGACACCGAATTCAATAACAACTCACCTTTTTTTACATATGTTTTTGGTATTAAATTTAAAATTTGTTTTGTTGAGTAGGAAGGTTCTTTTTTTTCGAGTGTAAAACTTTCTTGTTGCTTCTCTTCATCACTCAGTGTCTGACTGACAACTACATCTTTATTCTTGATATCATTATTTATATTAAAAAATTTCCAGCTTTCAGATGTGGGTTTAATGTTATCGTCATTTGAAGTTATTATAGGGAGTTCAATGGGACGACGATCTTCTTCCATAAAGTGAAGATATCTTTGTAAAATTTGTAAGTATAATTTACACTTTTTTCGATCATCCATATTACTGTCGAGTATTTTTTCCATTTCACTATCTAAACGAGAGGTAGGATTTTCATTTCTTTTTTGATTTAACTTATCTATTAAGCTTGGATCAACTAACAGCATTTTTTTGGCGTGTTCCATTTTTAAACTAGTCCACTTATCAATCCACTCAAAATAGAACCCAATATAATCGGAAGAAATGCACCACCTTTTTGAACTATAATATTCTTTCTTATTTTATTTGTACTTTTACGTACCAATTTTCGTAGTAGATTTTTATACTTTTTTAGTTTACTCTTTGATTTTTCTTCAAGTTTTATATTTCCTTGTAAAACGTTATGAATACATTCACATATAAAATTAATTTCGTTTTCGTTACAGACTTTTAAAAGAGCTTGTTGATGTTTTGGTTTAAGTTTATAAAGAGCATTTAATAAGTGTTCATGCGTCTTTAAGCGTCGATCCATCATTTGTAAATGACGGGTATTGGTTGGTTCTTGACATATTTAAACTCTTTTGTGGGAATGTACACTGTAGAATGACCATCAGATGGAAATATCTTTGATTTAATTCGACACATGTCAAAAGTGTCTTGTTTTAGATCTATCATCAAATAGCCATGTGCTTCTTTTGTAGCATCTCTGTAAGCATCTTCTATGAATTTGCTATTTTCTGGTGATACTTGTCGTGCTAAGTAACGTATTTGAGTTTTATCACGTGGGTTTTTAAAATAAATTATGTAGTTTGAATTCAAAGAAATGTCTCTTTGTCCTTTACCTTGATGAAATAAATTTTGAGTAATGTAAAATACACTCAAGTTCCTATGATGACTACCTTTGGTAAATATGTCAACAATGCGACCATCAGATTCCCTCATGAGATCATCGATAATAATAAGGTTAGCTTCCTTTCCATCAAACATATTCAAATCTGGTATACCCTGATAATAGTTTACATTTGGTAAATTATATAAGGGCTGCATTTCATCAAAACACCAAGTAATTTGATGAAAATTTGTGTTGCACACCTCATTAATATGTTTAATAAAGTTTGTTACAAAATTAGACTTTCCACATCCACTTGGACCTGCAACTATGGCAGTAAAAGGATGATAAAAATGAAACATTTTTAAATGCACGTGTGAACTCGAAAAGCGTTTCGGAATGAATAAAACTAGAAGTTACGATTGAATGTATTATATTTGATTTTGTTTTATATACAAAGATTACATACACAAATACTTTGAAAAATGTTACAGTAAGAAAATTATTATAAAATAAAGTTAAATCAGGTATAACAAATAACTAACTACATACATTAAAATTTACATCTAATTTTTCATGATATTATACAAAACAGTTGTCATAGTAAAAAAATAAAGAAGTTATTAAAAACCACAATTAAAACACACACACACATTAACATACATATTTTCGTTGTACAGAAATCGTTGATCATCATCACAATCAAATGTCCTTTATTTTATAATGACCCCATGCAAGAGTTTCTGTTGAATTTTCTATTAAATAACGTTTTGTGTCATTGTGTGATAAAGATATTTTATTAATTTTTTGTGTATATATAGCATGTTTAATTGATTTAAATCTTATCATTTCACTGTATTGCGTTTTCTTTTCATATAAACATGATTTATAATCGGTAAGACAAAATTTTTTTGTTACACTTTTGTTAATCCCTTTTGCTTTACATATACATTTATTCTGCACATCCATTGCATACATTTTAGAGCGAAGACCTACAAACTCTTTAAGAATTTTACCGTTATTTTCGTCTTTAAAAAAACCTAACCGTTTTTTATTCAATAATGGTAAACCATATTCATTATTTGGCGGATAGTCGGACGTATCAAAGTAGTTGACTAAATCAAGTTTTATATCAGCATAATAATTTTGCGTAAATATTTGATATATTAAGCTATCGGTATCAGTATATAGTAACTTAATATTATCTTGATATTTCATTTTCATATAATCGTAATGGAAATCGTATAGTAATGTTTTAGATATATCTAAAATACAAAAACCGAGGTAAATTGGTTTATTATATAAAACGTTAGTTTTATTTAATTGTATTGCAACTAAGCTCTCTGAGAATATAGATAAACTATGGAATTCTGGTCTTGCTATCAAAGATTGAGCACCTTGAGTTTTGCCACGATTTAACCAATGATTAATTAATTTGACATTAACTCGTTTTCTTACATTTTCCATTGTTTTACCAAAAACAGAATTATTCATAAGTTTAAAAAAATCTTTCTCAAAATCTGAAGTGGCTAATGAACGCATATGAGTATTCAAGTCTATGTAACTTTTCAACCACGCGGATTGTTCAAATTTTAAAATTCTATGTACTTTAACCAATCGGAGACCATTTTTTAAACATTGCTTAAGGTTTCTATAATGAATGACGTAATTTTTTTTATTTTTTAAATTTGGGATCAGTTTCCTGTCTTTGCTGTTTCCTAAACATACGTTTTCTGGACAAAATGGAAAATCTGAATGAAAATCATGTAAATTTTTTGAATATTCTAAATCTACTTCCAAAATTAAACCATGTTTGGCATCATCGGCTATATTAAAATCTGTATTTATATCGACCCATTCAAATTTGCCTGTTGGGAGACATTGGGACATAGCCCAACCATAAAGGTTATTTGCGTCTAAGTACATCAAAAATGAAGATGGTTTATCTGAATCGTATTCCGACATAAACATGTTATTTGCCACTGCATGTCTATTGCTGCATTGTGATATACCCCCCCGAATATTATTCGCTATAAACGTAACCTTGTCGATATCTGTTAAAAGTTCCAAATTTATTTTGGTAAAATTTAACATAGCATCCCAACTTAAACCAGGTGCTGTATAATAGTGGGCAGGATCTAAACCGTATGTTTTAAGACAGACATCCCTAAAGTTTTCAAATATATCTGCTAACAACAATACATCTGTTTTTAAATACAGGTCTGAATATTCACCCATGTTTTTACAATTAAAATGATTCCACACGTCTTGAGCATGATGGTATTCACTTTCTGTAATGTGACTATCATTTAAAGAACTATAAAATTGATCGCGAGTGGGAAGAGAAGTTATTTTTAAAGAATCAAATGTCGTCATGTATTCGTATGGATAAACACCTTTTCTTATTAAACGTTTAAAATCTTCTTCACATGGATATTTTAATTTGAGTTCACGAAATTGTTCAAGTAATAAGTTCTGAGCTAATTTGTTAAGGCTACTTGACATAAATTTAAAAGAATCAAGAAATCGTAATTTTATAACTCTGTTATTGATTTGTAAAACTTTAGAAAAAGAAATGTATTTTTCCTTGTTCTCAGGAATAAGTTCAATGTCACCTTTCTCGAAATCAAGACCATGCACTATGAAATGAGCGTCATAATTACTTAAATTATGTAAAAACACTGGCACAAAATTAGGAGCTTTGTATTTCTGAGAGCATACTCTATGAGCTACACCTTCATATGCACCAGTATGCCAATTATAAGATATTGTTCTATCCACGTTTAATGTAGTAGCACAAATGTAACAAGACTCACTTTGATTGATATTAATTTTATTTTCTTCAGTTAACGGTAATGGTGATTTGACAAAAGAATTCTTTTTACAAATATTTTCTAAATCTGCGTAAATGAATTGCATAAATTTTAGCGCACAATCTTGCCCTGTATAAGACCTATATACTGAAAGATTATCATCATAAGAACATTTAACATAATACCCAAAACTATACGTTTCATGTTTTTGAATATTAACAGTTGATGATTGATTTGGATTGTTAGAACAACTCTCTATTGGTTTTAAAAATGCTTCAAAGTCAGCATACACAACGAATGGAACTCTTAATTTACGTTCATAGTTGTTAAATGAAATGTGGTTTGATGGTATTAATTCATTAAACCAGTTTCTTTTTCTATCGTTTTCCGATGGTAAATTTGTGCACACATTGAAACAGTCATTTTCTTGGTGTCGTTTTAAATTATCTAATGACATGAAATTTAATAAACACCCATCACAAATATGAACTGCATGTTCAGAAGTCGATAACTGTTTAGATAATAATCTCGAGAGGTTTTTAATATAACAGAAATGACCTTTAGAACCTTGAGATATATACAATAAGTTTAAGTGAGTATTTTTACGGTGTTTCGTAAAGTGTAATGGACCCACAACTTTATTTGATTTGCTTATTGAATCATATTGTAATCCAAAAACATTAATACTTATACTATTTAATTTTTCAAACTTATGGATGTCATTAATTTTTATAGGAAACGATAGGTTATCAAATTTTAGTTTGTTTTTGTGTATTACATAAGATGATACCCTATTGGAACTATGAGTAGCTGGAAATAATCCTGACAAAACTGCCCAACGAAAGCATTCGTGATCGTTATTTTGAACATTGATTACAGCTTTCTTATGTTTTATATCTAACGGTAGGTCTATGTATGAAGATCCACGCAATGGGTTAAATTTGTTGACATTCATATCCAAGTGATTTATTTTAACTAAACTCCATCCACTACCTTTTTTTTGGAAATTGGTCATTTTGTTTGTTATTTCGGTAATTATAGATGAGAAAATAATATCTTTGTCATCACCTTGACAAACAAGATAGTTTGAAATTTGAAAATCAAAAACATTGTGTAGATTTTTTGTTTCTTGTGTGAAATCCGCATTGAGAATAAAATTAACTTTTACAACAGAATATTCTAAGATAGATCGTTCTAGTAATGTATAAATTATTTTTTTAATATTTTGTAAAAATAATTCAGGTGATTCAAGCTGTGTATCAGAAACTAAACTAGATTTCACTCGATATGTAATAATTCTATTACCGAAAGCACTATCAATGAATTGAACATTAGGTAGATTATTATCTCTTCTAATTAAATTATTTTTATGTTTATTGCTCTTATAGTGACTGGTCATATATTTTTTTGATACATATATGTGACACTCAGGACATTCAATTTTATCATTATGCTGTTCTGTACTTACATTTAAAATGTTATCCAGCGACGATGTAGATGTCGAAGGAGCTTCAAGATGAATATTTTTTCTTCTCTTTAATGGATCCTCTTCAAACAATTCAGTTGGCGCTAATCTTTTCCTGCTGCCTTCTCCATTCTGCATAGATCTGATGGATAAGAAAACTGTTAAAAAAATGTTATCTCACGAAATAAATATGCTACTATGTTTCTATTATTTAAATAGATACTAACATTATTTGTTATTTACACTGCAAACAATATGCTTTCATTGATAATACACCATCAATATCATCCTCATCGGAATGAGTTTGTTTTGAGATTTTATGTCCACTACATGGTGTATAATAAGGAGAAATATCAGGATCTCCCAACATTGATTCTGGCAAAACATTTAATATATACCAAAACCGTATGAAACGATGATATTTATGTAAAATTATCTTTTTATCGAAACTTGCAATCTCACTCTGAGATAAACTAGAAATATCAAGTGAGTGGTACATTTTGGTTGCACTTCAATGTTAAAAATATAAACGGAAGAAACAAGTTGAATGATTGTGCAAGATGTTCGAACCATTATAAATACTTTAAGTGTATCCCCTCTTCATGGATTCCCAAAACATGTTGCAACTAGTCTTAAAATAATAAAAAATGTTTTACTCACGTTTCAACTTGTCTTTGTTCCATTTTATCACAGAGCTCGTACAGTTCTTTGTCGTATTGCGATGACATCAGATCCATTGATTCGATGTTTTCGAGAAGTGCGACGAGTTCCATGTTGTATAAATCACAGCTTGTATACTATATACTACCTTATATACTATATACTACCCAAAACAATGTAATTACATTCTAAGCTATCCACTTTTTTCCAAACAATTTATGAATGTTCCCAATAACTTTACAATCGTAAGCATGAGCATGAAAAAACACTAAAAAGACTTATAACTATTTACAATAATACTTAGCAATAACACAATTCACAAAGAGTTCTAGAATCAAAAACAAATTAATCTATTAAGTATGTAACTTAAAAGAGTACAAAGTTTAAATACAATACAATGTAAGTTAAATTTAAACAGGTAGATTCTTAAGTACAGTTATTACAATAATAGTTTCTTATTTCAATAATAGTAGTACAAAGCATATGATTAAAGTTATGATATTAAAACATTGACACGCACTGGCACTTTTGTTCATTTGTCTGTGTCTATAAAATATTTCACACAATCGTCCTTACTAGCCAACTGTTTAGTTATATTGTATATAGTGTCCTTGACACTTTGCAAGTTCTTATCACTGTCGTTTTCCGCGTAATATTTAACTCGCACATCAGCGTGTTTCCAATGTTCCGTCGGTGCGATGTTTTTTATTTTATTCACTTCATACACCTCAATTTTTATGAGATGTGATGCAGAACTGTTGTCATCGCTGTTTGATCGGATGTATGAAACACCCCCGCTCGTCGATCGACCAACACTGGATGACTTTCTTGTTGTTGTCTTCTTCTTTTTTGGTTTTTCGAAGAACTCATCAATGCTGTTGCATTCGATTGGTCTTTTATTTGCTATTATCGCTTTTTTTACTTTAAAAGCGAGTGTACCTTCTTCATCACTAGGTTCGTCGATTTCTTCAGTATAATAGTAGTTTTTGAAAGTATTTTCAGAAAACTGTAACAAAATGAAATGAAACTGTTTTAATTATCGGTTAAGTAAGTACTGTATGATAAATACTTATAGGTATGCGAAGTATACATGTACACATTAGTAACAATGATAAATTAATAAGACATCAAAGATAGCTAAAATGTATTAACCTGGTGGACAACACATGGCATAAACAATTAATGAAACATCTGGTTACAACACTTTTAGATCAAAGTATATAAAGGTACTTACATTCATTTTTATAACACTTTCACTATTTAACTATTTCACAATTTTACTATCACTTCACTGTTACACACAACTGGAGATCACACTTCGAGCAGAGCACAGAGTGGAATACGATACCATGTGATTTTGAGTCGGTCTTTTATATGGAGAGGGAGTATTGTTTCCTTGCAGACAAGATCCAACATGTTTCGACTTTCACCTTAAATGTTCCGTTGAATAGAAACACGAGTTAATAGAAATACGTGACAAAGACCTTTGCATCCTTCAAATAAAAAAGGGTCGCCGATAGAAAGTAGAAAGTCAATAACACAACGAAGCAGGGAAAATGTTGCTTTATCTATCATAAACAATGCTCGTAATGCGTAAAGGGTAACTATTAAGTAATTTTAAACGGCTTTTGCGTAGAAACACGAGTTAATAGAAATACGCGACAAAGACCTTTGCATCCTTCAAATAAAAAAAAGGATCGCCGATAGAAAGTAGAAAGTTAAAAGCACAACGAACAGGGAAAAAGTACAAGCTTAAGGGAACCGTAGACCATGAACAAATTTGTGATTCATACCTACCTCGCGGGTGATATGAAACGGATTCCGCGGACGATATAATTTTTATTCGCGGGTGTTATCAAAGTAATCCGCGGTCGATATCAAATTAATCCGCGGTAGGTATCAAGTTAATCCGCGGTAGGTATCAAATTAATCCGCGGTAGGTATCAAATTAATCCGCGGTAGGTATTAAAGTAATCCGCGGATTCATTCGCGGGTCCCGCGGGCCGAATCTGGAGCAATCGAAAGCGTCGGCCATTAGCCGCCGGAGCGCCGCGGACCGGCCGTCGAACCTGCTCCAGTATCGGTGAATCCCTTACTACTAAGGATATTATACATATTTTTGGAAATACAAGCTTTTGAAAATACCAGTCATTTATACCCGGTACAGCACCGGCATAAATAGAAAATCGAAAACAATTAGTAATGGGGCCATGATTAAAACAAAAATATCGACGTAAAACGTAGATATATATTTTTTTAATAAAAGAAATAGTTCGATTTTTATATTACTAAAGTAAAAAATATTTTTTTTTTCTGAAAAATATGTATTTTTCCTTTAATTCTGTTTTGGTATTATCATTTAAGTTCTTTTTCATAAATTTTTGTAGTAATAATTCTATTTGAAAAATAAATATTTATTTATTTTTCATTATATTTTTTATGTACACAGATCTAGTATGCTTATTGGCTTTTTATTATGTTTACGCATATAATCTTTAATTCATAATTATTAATATCGATAACTTGTATATGCATGTACCGCCCTGGCTCTCTGTCTCGTACCAGCCACTTGTGACTTGTATCGCACAGAACGACAATTTTTACCGTTCAGTGCGCACCAGGCAAATATGTCTGGTCTACTTTAAAACACGTAAATAGATAGTACTTGAACAATAAAATCGTTATATATAATTCACTCCTTCCTACCATCAAGATTTAATAAAAAAAAACCCTGCGCACCAGGGGTAAAACCGTGGAATCGAGTCCGCGCACCAACTGTAAGTCACGTACCAGTCAAATTTAACTGGTAGCGCAGTGAACGTGTTAAAATCATGTTGTAGGTAGAGGCTGCGGGTGTAGAAATATAAAACATTTTTTTTTTAAATAAACATAGGTGATCACTAAACATTAAGAAAGGGTTTTCGATTTCGAAATTCGTCTCCTAAAGGGTGTTAATGAGATAAGGATGAGTTCTTTCTTACACAAGGTAAGAGTAAATATAATCTTTGCCACAAATCTAGCCAATCTCGAAATCCTAGACCACATTCTAGTACTCTAGATTACTGTTGTGGTACTCTTCAATAAATAAAATAGGAATTATGCAAATAAAAACCTATGGGATGTTTAAACCGTGTTGATACACATAAAGGCGATCGATGTCACATTACGAGTACATAGATAACAAAACAGAGCCCCGATGGCATTGTGTATGGGTATAACTGATCGTAATGATTACACAGTATTTATTTTAATTGTGTCTATAAAACTATAAGTATTGCGTATACTAGTGAGAAGTTTTGCGGCGTAATTTTAATCGCGCTGGTGGGTGTGGGAATCAAAACTAAGTATTTAATTAAATTATCGTTCTAAGTTCGTACTAAAAGATGCCACTCAGTTTCGTTCTGAAGTGCGATATCAGCTGAGATGCTGTCATATTAAGAGCGGCATCTTAAGATAGTCGCTATTTAATAAACCTACATTAACAGCAGCTCAAGTGACATGTGACGGATTTTGACAGCTGAGTTCTGTTTATGTATCAGCGCTAACTCAGTTGAGAACAAGCTCTTAAATGACAGCTTATGCTTGGTTAATTAAATAGTCCAATAGATTAAATGTCTACTGGAGATTTTACTCAAAGGTGAGATTGATTTATTAATACGGCTCTAAATGATCTTTAATGGTAAAGAAGAATCACCGCTTCGAGAGAAGAATCGGCGTAAGAAACTCTCTGCCACACGGCCCGGCATACAGCATCGTGCAAATGAAGCCTGAAAGAGTAAACATTCAAAGAAGTGGTTGTGGCTACTTTTAAAAATATCCGAAGTATATGGGTAGGGAAAAAGAGAAAGAAGAGGTTACAATGTCAATTATTTTTACTATAATTATGAAGCAAGTAACACATATAGGTATACTATTATAATTGGCGATATAATCACTTGAATAACATTTTATAACGTATAATGATATTATTATACCCATAAAATAACTATACTTATTATCATCATATACTGGGTTTTAATGATCAAAAGTCAGCGGAAAAAAACATTGCTCTTTCATACTCGCGTCATAATAAAGCCCCTATCTTTCAAAAATTGATTAGTAGCACCTTTAGGGTCACCACATAATTAATATCGTACAATTTAAGATGCAAATAGCGATAAAAAAGGAGTCTAGGTGCACTCATTGCATTTTATCGTTGCTTTTTGCCTGGAGAGTATTTATCGTACACATTTATTTTATTTAATTTTGATATCGAAAGCTGTTTTTTTCTTTGAGAACAAAATACCGCTAACGAAAAGCGGCTACAGATGAACTCATTGCGTAAATACAACTTCTATCTTCATTCTAAATATTTATCGTAAACAGTTATTTTATTTTTATGAATCGAAAGCTGTCATCATTACGAAGATACGAAAATTACTCTTTATTTATATGCGTTTATTTGAGTCGAGGACATGCACCGTGCAAGTCGACAAATTGCTTCCTATATCGATCGAGTGTGGTTATATAATGGACGAGGGGAGTCCGGTATAGTGGGTCACGGTCGATAATACGGGAGTTTCTGCAATATTGAAACATAGCAAATACTTAGAAATATTTAAGTGGTGGTATTGCCTCGGTGGCCTAGTTATATTATGGTACGACTGCAATGCTGAGGTCTTGGGCTTCGATCCCCGGGTCGGGCAATGTGATATTGGGTTTTTCTAATCTGTATCAGCCCGGTGTCTTGAATTTGTGCCCGATATGGCGATAGGCTCGCCCCCTATCACATCATGGGACGGAATACGCAGGGCGAAAAGTGGGTGCATTAGTTGCGCATCTGCCTGCCCCTTCGGGGATAAAAGGCGTGAGTATGCGTATGCGTTAATCCAGGACGAAATTTATCCGTGTGTCAAATTTACTTAATTAACCACACCATACCATACCATACCAGCTCTGTATTATATGCTGCCCACTGCTGAGCACGGGCCTCCTCTATAACTGAGAAGGTTTAGACCTTAGTCTGCCACGCTGGCCTAGTGCGGGTTGCCAGACTTCACATTCCTTTTAAACTCGTATACAGAACTTCTCAGATATGCACGTTTCCTCACGATGTTTTCCTTCACCGTTACATACATACATAGGTACGGGTCGAATACAGAACCTCCTTTTTTGAAGTCGAAAAAAAAGAGCTTCGTAACAAATACACTTTTTATTTCTAACATAATTTAAATAATTATTTTCTGATATTTAGTTCTAGAATGAGCTGAATACCTATAAGCTTTTTTAATTTTATTTTATTTACTTGGCTTACCAGCGTTCATCACACCATCGCTTACATATTAACATAAAATTAGTAATAAAGCAGGTATGATCCACTATTATAGGCAAACACCACATACTGTTTACAATAAAGGAGATGTCCGCTTTTTGTATGGATGCTGGGCCTCAAAATCTAACCAGGCTCAAACTTTGGGGATATTAAAGAGGCAAAGTATGGAACTTATCCATTAAAAAAAATTTTTTAGACCCCTCCATTCATAACTAACATCTTTAAAAACTTTCATATTAAGTGTAGTTTTCAAGCCAAACAAAATTACATAAAAATCAAAATCGGAGGTCTCAAAAATTTAATGATTTATTGCGAAAGGCTAGTTTTCAGGAGTTCTATCCAAATATATATAAATTTTCTTGTTTAGAATTTCAGGCCCGTTTTTGGACATGTCCTTTACAAGCTTTAGCGACAAATGTTTTTCTAATACGTAAGCTTCATTATTTCCTAAATGCGGGCTATAAATTCTATGCTGCAACATCACTTAAGTTCTCGACTCCAGAAAAAGCTGACAAAATTTATTACATTTACATAACGTTAGGAAACCTTTATACTTGAGATCTTTCATAAAATAAGAACTTCTAAGTGAAGTCTATATAACTGAACTAGGTTTGCGTGGTGGGTAAAAGGTCTAACCTTTTTCATTTTTAGTGATAGCCTGGGACTAGCAAAGGATTAATTGAACACAGGGTTATAATTGTTACTATTACTTTATATTAATAATAAAACTCCTGTAATCTTTCGTGTAATATTATGATCCAATATAGTAAATAAATGTGCTACGATTTTCTGTTTAATATCGATCTAAATATGTGTAAGATAGACTTCACTTCAAATGTCTTATAAAACACATATTATGTTAAAAAAAATCAGTAAATCCAAGTCACAAAATTAATACATAGTACATACCTGTTTCTCCCTTCTTCTTATTAACTAATAATACGTTTTTGCACATTATACAGTTTTTAAACTTGGAATATAAACATTTATGTTATAACGCCGGTTTATGTTCAGTTTTTAGAGATGCATGTTCGGGGCGGTTGCGCGGCCGCGCGAGTGCTATCGACTGCAGTTTACACATAACAGCTCGCAGGCATGCGCGCCCGGCTGCTAGGAAATGCTGACAGCCAGTTAGGTTTGAGGCACACTTACGTTTGAGAATCAGACGGTCAGTCGGTAGAATATTTGTTCATACAGGTTGGATTTTTTATGTGAGTGTGGATGGTGAAATACACTCAAAGGAGTCACGGGTCCGAATTTAATGAAAAATAAAACTGCAAATTAGATTTTTTATAAATCAATATGTATAGCCAAGAGTCGAACGCATTTATTTTAAAAAAAAACACGCGCGCATTAGCATTACACCATTCGATAGTGTCGCTAATAATTATTCAATTGCGAGAAGATATATTCTCATCGTATTACATATATGTGATTTTGCTTTATTTCATGAAATTATGCCAATTTTCTGATGATCTCTGTATCGAGGTAATAAAGCAAGGCCATAATATGACTTCAATGACGTCAAATCTTATTTAGTCTGTATAAAATCCGTTTTCCCTATAAGAGACATAATACCACACCAAACATTAAAATATATTTTACGTTTGATATTTTATTTCCAACGATTGAATTAATTTTTCTTCATTGAAATTAACTTAAACAAAATGTGCATTGTCATTCACTTTTACTTTAAAAGACATTAAATTGCCAAGAGACTCTCATCTCATGGTCACCTTGGTTTTATTTCTCTTCCCTATGTATGTATATTTTGTTTGTTTATAAATATAAGTAAATCCTAAGTTTAAATTAATCTTTAAACAGTTTGTATCACAGTAAATAATCAGTATTTATGTATTATAATTTATGTTATGTGTAATGTTGGGGGGGTCATATAGTCGAAGTCTAGTCGGAACTGACTCCAAATCGATTAAAAAAATAAATATTATTACAAAAACGTCAATTTTTTTTACGTTGAACAACGTTAAAATTAAACTTCTAATCGTGCGAACATATAATGACATCAATGAGTCATTAAAAAAATATCTGTAGTCACCTAAGCCCAGCCTAGGGTGCGGCGGGGGGGCATGACCTCAATAACCCTCCTCTGGATCCGCCCTTGATCCCTCTACAGGGCATGCGCCTCCTATACTACTGAGAGGATTTACGTCTCAATACACCGTGGTGGCCTAGTGCGGGTTAGCTATTTTATTATTATTTATATCATAATAAACTTACGAATTTTGTATGTAATTAGGTTTTACTTGCGACTCCGTCCATGTGAAAGATCTTTCCTTGGATAAATGTTCCACAATTTTTTTTTCTGCATAAAAATGTATGTCTTAATCCAAATATTGTAATAATCCCTTCCTAGCCGATTTCGGCCACGGTGGCCAATCTCAACGGAGATCAGCCAGGAGATATTATAGTGCACAAGTGTGTGCGCAATAAACAAGTGCACTCACTATTCCTTCACTCTCATAGTCCGATGAGACGGCAATCCGACATGACCGGAGAGAGATCAGGCACAGGACCAACGGCTTAACGTGCTTTCCGAGGCACGGGCGTATCACACCGCCAAATTCCTGACTCCGAGCTGCGACTGAGTAATTTTTAAGATGGAAAAACCCAGTCACAATGTTTTTGGCCTGACCCAGGATTCGAACCCAGGACCTCAGCGCGCAAATCGTACTTGTAACGCGTACGCAATACAACTACGCCACCGAGGCAGTCAATCCAAATATAGTCTATCCACGTGTCATGTCTCATCCTAATCCGTGCAAGATTGTTCATTTACTCTTAACAAACATTCAAACTTCTGTACAAACTTCTGCATGTATAAGTAAGGTTAATAGTTTCTCTGGGTGTGCATCGGGCGCATCGTTTGCCGGCCACCCTTGCGCTGCGCCCCCGGATCACGCCACCTGCTCCACGCAGGGCAACACGTCACGTGGTGTCGTTTATTATGCATTCACGCACACATCAACACGCTGTCTTGTGAATGATTTCCGGTCATGTCCTAATGTAGACGAACACTTGCAGCTTTATGCGTAAATCATACAAATATAAATATGAAAGTTTGTTAATATAATTATGTTTGGTTGTTTGTTACAAGTAAACAGAAATTGCTAGACGCATAAAGATAAAATTTGCCATCCGGATAGCGTCTTGGATCAAAAAATAAGCTACTTTATCCTGGAATATTACACCGTAGAATTTTTGCTCCGGGAAAGTTCTCTTGTACGACGCTGTTAGCAAAACCTAGAAAAATAATGATATTGAAAATATCCATACAGGCATAAGTTGTAAGAACGATACATATCCTTTTAAAATGAATTGTGTTTAATTTGATATGTTTTACACTGCCCCATAAGGTGGTCGTTTATGTTTGTGTAGTGTTATGCTGATTCGCGAAAACGGAGGCTTGAATATGAGCACACTGCACAGCGGCGCCATAAAGAATTCAGACATTGGAATGCACGGCATACGTCATAATATGAATGTCTTGTGACCAAGAGGCCCCTGAGACTACAGTCGAGTCAGCATTTTGATTGAACTCAGGGATCATACTTACAAATTCGTTTCTATTTATTTGTATTTAAACATTACAAGTGAATAACGTGGAAGACGTGCAAGCCTTTCGTGGTAGAAAGCAATTCGACTCCATAAACTAACAACGCCACCTGAATTTGCCACTGAATCTGCCACGCAGTGCTTTGTAATTCACATTCAATTCGAGGTATAAGATCGTTTGGCTCATAACACCCAGTAACTACTTATTATACTTGCTGTAGATAGTCTACACTAGTGCACTAGTTGCGCCTCTGCCTACCGCTTCAGGGATAACAGTATTAATAATAAAGTTTTTAACATCTTTAGTGCTTGGCAGCAGAAATAGACTATGCGGTGGTACTCACCCAACACCCATACGGACTTATGAATATAAGCCTACCTATTATTTACAACTGTATGAATAAAGGCCAAAAACGTTTACACTATTTTAATTACGTAGTCATTTCATGATATTTAAAATACTTTGTTGACCAGGGAATTACGGCTCAGACAAATTTTACGTAATTTGTAAACAATGTAAACACTAATTAAGTTATATAACTACCTATACTATTCATCACGTTGTTTACAAGGGATATGTTAACTAAAACGTAAAAGAGAAGTGCCCAGTGAGTTCTAGTAATATTTCAAAGTTACACCGGGCGATATTAGTGCAATGCTAGTGTGCATAAATAACTGGAAAAAGTAAAATAGAAAGTAGAACAACTAAACTTATGTTTCCTATTTATATATCAACTAGCTTTTGCTCGCGGCTCCGCTCGCGTAAAAAGCTTTTTCGGGATAAACGTCCCGCTTTATATTTTCCCGGGATAAAAAGTAGCGTATGTTACTCGCTAATAATATAGCTTTATATTGGTGAAAGAATTTTTAAAATATGTCCATCAGTTTTTAAGTTTATCCATTACAAACAAACAAACAAAAAATCAAATCCTTCCTCTTTATATTATAAGTATAGATAAACACGTTCCGATTCATTATTTTATTTATTTATATATACATTTACAAATAAAAAGCGTATGACTAAACTGCAGACACTAAGAGCTATTACGCACTGTCGACTAGTCGCCAGCGACTAAAACATAGGCAACCAGGGCCAGGAGACCAAGCCGAGCGTTGTGTTTCTTGTACATTCGTGCAGAACTGCAGAATCGACACTGCAATAGTAGCTTTACTAATTATAAAGAGATTGAAAGGAATGTTTAAAATATTTTATGAAGACGTTAGAAAGTACCCTCTATTTTTTTTAATTACGTAAGAATGTGCGTTCGTATTCTTCCCATTGTTTTCTTCAAATCCCAATTGGAATATTGGTCACTGGATAAATCCCAAATAGCTTTTCGGAATTGTATTTCCGATATAAATTTCTCTGTATCGAAAGACTGAGCCATTTGTGTGCGACTGCGCGATGTCCGGTCGCCTCGACAGTTGCTCGCAGTGTGAACTGTGAACGCTTCCATTTGAACCCGTGCTTTTAGTGGTCGCCGGCGACTAGCAGTCGCTTGTGTGTCGCCACTGCGAGGTGAGTAAGTGCGTAAACACCTATATTAAACTATATAAAGTCACAGTCGCCGTCGACCGAGTTGCCGGCGACTAGTCGACAGTGCGTAATAGCTCAAAATGCTAGTGCTAATTGCGGTTATATAATACAATTAATGTTGTTAGTTATATTTATAATAATTAAAATCATTACTCTACCTTGCAACTTCACCGTAGTCGGGTAAAAATAGAACAATTATATTTTATCAAAACAAATGTAAAATTAATATTTTACATTTTAAACATAGCTAGTCTTTAGAAACATACTGATAAAGGTGACCGCACGCTATTTTTTACAAAAAATAATTTTTTTTCTTATTTACACTATTCTTAATTCAAATTTATATTCTATTTTTAGTTGGATTTTCTATAAAGCGTGTTTTTTAGTTGTTTTAATTATATACCTAGATAGACACTGATCGTTTCAAACGCGTCGAAAAATATAGAGGTGAATTGTTCCCCACTAAATGAGTTCGAGTGAAATATTTTTTGTTGTTTTTCATGGATATAATTATCTCCCCGTTTTAATATAAACCATGTAATAACTGGTATTATTATGCGCGCACACAAGAATACGCAGAATGATGCAGCGATAGCGTATGACACAGCTGTCATGCATACTACCTTAAGAAAAGTTGCCTATTTGTTTTAGTTTCATTGCAGCGTGTCACTCAATCTAGGTATATAATTAATGAAAGCTACGACCAGCAAACTTAGAGCATTGGTTAAATACTCAAAGCCAGCAAAGCATCAATAAATTTTATTTAGCACTCAGATTCTCGAATGCTGGCCTATGTATAAAAACAAGAAATAGGTGTATATTATCTTATATATATTACATACAATGTATTTTTCGTTTATTTTATTTAAGTCCAGCGTGTCTACCATGAAACCACTTTACGAAATTTCGGATCGAAGTTTCGTTCAATTCCTACCATGAAACACTTTCTATCCGAAATCGGTCCCGCAAACGGGCAAGTGACATTTCCTTCGCACCATAAAGTGATCCGTCCGAACGAAATAACGTTACTTTGACAGCATTTCTTTCGGATTTTAACTAATAATTCAAAATAATTTGTATGCTTAAAAGTACTTCTAAGGTCATAACTGTTGGTTTATTGCAATTATGTTGATGTATCACAGCAACAAATGTGATTAAACCAAATAAGAGATTATAATACAAACTACTATACAACACATTTGCTAAGTTTCGGATTGAATGAATGAATTCACTCGCATTATGATAGACGTTCATTCCGAAAACGGGCACTTGACGTTTTCTTCGTGTTAAATGCTACCACAAATTGGTCCGTCCGAACGAAATATCGGAATTTTGACAACACTTCTTTCGGATTTTCACCGTAAATGACGCGAAATTGCAAAAGGTAACTTTTTATTTTCGGAAATATAAATTATCATAGTTAAAAGTACTTTTATGGTCGTATGCGATGTCTTTTCACAAATTATAACTAACATACGTGCTAACAGGCATCAATATTATACTTATTCAATATTAATCTTGATTCTAGGAGCATCTCCAAGAGCATAATTTTTTGTAAGAAAAATGTATCTATTGCCTCGGGCCTTACAGTATTATCGCAATATTTTACTTTTGAATATAACTTAGGTGAAACTTAAAAACTTCATTTATAATTTCATCGGATATGTATTATGTGTACATAGTATTATTAATGTGAATCCTACAAACACGGAGCTGGGCGCTGTTAACTGCGACACAGTTAGATTAACTAACTACTGCAGTTAGCAACTATCTATTGTACCTTCTTTATGTATGTTTTGTACCAAATAAAGATTATTCTATTCTATAAGGATACGAATTGAATAGGCCGGTTCGACAGTCTCACAGAGAATAAACGTGACGTGACTCCTCGTTGTTGTGTTTCGCGCTCAGTATGAGTGCGATTTCGGAGGAGTAAACTTTGAGCTCATACTGAGCTGAAAACTTAATATCACTGCCTGCCCCGGGATTCGACCCCGAGACCTCAGAGTGGTAGTCTTACAGCGCATGCAATACAACTACATCACCGAGGCAGCCAATAAAGTAACACTTATGATAAAGGAGCTATTGAAATACATTTTTTATTATTACTTATATTTAATTACTTAAAACACAAGATGAGGTGCAAGAAGATCAGCAACAGCTATAAGTGCATTAAACCAAAACGTTTATATTCGATATCCCCCTACAAGTACAATAAGCTATTCGTGTAATGCTCCTAATTTTCTTAGCACGTCTTGGAACAACTTCTCTAATCTCTTATGAGTGTTTATTCTTAGTTGCGTGGAGCTTCTGCAGCCACACTTGTCTCTGAGGAAAAACATGTGCTATCGGATATCTTGTTGGAATACAAAACATGCAAATCCCTCCTTATTGTTTTCTATGTGGACTCGCTGCTCTTAAAGAGCTGTAAAATACCAATAATCAAACATTAGAATAATTTCTACTAAGTAAATAATAAAATATGTTGATATTTCTTACTAACAATGGCAATAGCATGAGAGTTCGTGTAGAAAATAAATTAATAAATCGTTAAAAAATAAAATTGTATTCAATGAGAAATGCCTATTAGTATTAAATTAATAATTAATTAATAATAATACTTATCAAAAAAAATAAGGCTGCGGTCAGACCGTCGTGTTGACGACAAAGGACACGGGATTCGCAGCGGGATAGTCTACGACGTGAAACTAGTCGTACAGACCGGCGCGACTATAGCGCGTCGCAGGACCCTCATTTATATGCGTTATTTCATTGTCAATTGTAATTTGGTTAAAGCTATATTTTACAAAGTATAGGTGCATGTATGCTGCTTCAGTGGACGCTATGACCCTGCGTTGGTCGCGTAAGTGTGCAAAGCGATTTAATCTCCCGCTTCGCGTCCGGGGTCCCGCGTCTCCAACGCGACGGTCTCGCCGCAGCCTTATTAGTTGTATAAAATTGACGAAACATTACGACATTGTCATAAATACTTGACATTTTTATTCGACTTATTGTCATAGTATACGATTTACTACAGTCTTAAACTACAACAAAAATCATTTATAATATGTTGGTTTATACCACTTCATTTATTAACCTAGCGGTATTGTACGAAAACGCACTTGTCATCTTTGGTTCATTCACAAAACAAACTCTATGGTACCCGAACGAGAGAAATAAATCCGAAGTAACTTCATGGTAGCTATTCATTTCGTCTTTCGGACGTGTGTCGTTCGGCCCGTAATTTCGGATGGAAGTTTTCATAGATTCAACAGTTAAAATTGTTGGGACTATGTATGTGAGATAATCGATTATCTCACATACATCGATCGATCGATTTAGTATGTATTCACTGGGTGCCTACGAATTTTTAATTAAAATAAAATATGTTCGGACAAGAGCAAGCCGCTTGCCGGATGGTATGCGATACGTTTACCCATAAACCCATCCATAATCATTTTACAAACACACACCTACTTCCACCACCACCATCACCATACCAGCCCTGTATTATATACTGCCCACTGCTGAGCACGGGCCGCCTCTACAACTGAGAGGATTTAGGCCTTAGTCCACCACGCTGGCCTAGTGCGGGTTGGCGGACTTCATATACCTTACAAATTCAGAGAACTTCTCAGGTATGCAGGTTTCCTCACGATGTTTTCCTTTACCGTTAAAGCGAGTGATAATTTACAAAGAATACACACATAACAAGTCAGAGGTGTGTGCCCTTGGGTTTTGAACCTGCGGACATTCGTCTCGGCAGTCCGTTCCACTACCAACTAGGCTATCGCCGCTTTCGCCGCGCACATCTACTTATGTATCTTTATTTTGCAAATAAAATAAGGAAAATAAAGATACATCTTACTAAGATGTATCTTTCATTAACACGAAATCTACATTTATTTTACGTGTTTTGAGGTAAATAATAGTCTATAGTACGTCGCTTCCTCGCCGGCGTGGCGCGGCCGTGAGGCAAGTGCCTTATATCGATAGTCGTGCCGCACACTCCATGCAACAACGCTACCGAGGCAGGCATCATTTTATTGTATAAAATACTCTATACTTTTGGTGCTTGTATATCATAGTTTTATTTTTGTTTGAGACCTAGACTTTAGAAGAACATTAGGGAGTAAAAGATGGTGAAATATTTTTTTTATTATAATATTAAGTTACAAGAGCTACAGCAATAAGTGCGTAAAACATATTTATGTCCTATACACATACATATGGGAAAAAATTCAACTATTCTCTTGGTCTTTGTCGTATTATATTTCTGCGACCATTTTTTTCCTCTTTATGAGAAACAAATGTTGATCCACGTCTTGCTTACGCCAAACATGCAAGTCCATCCATTATAGTTATTTCTGTGGCTACGCTGCCACTAATTAGCTGTAAATATAATAATCGAACTTTAGGAAAACATCTATATAGTTAACAATATAATAAGTTGATATTAGTAACAATGAGGATTGAGAGCGTGTCTAGAAATACAATTAATCGCTAATACTATATGCTCAAAGAAAAATACCTAATAGTAGGTATTAAATTATACACTTCATAAACGGTAAGTTCTTCATTGAGTATACAATATAATACTTATACCATACTTAGAAGTAATTAAAGAATATTCAATAAAAAATACTTACCATGAGAATCAACTATGTTCCTTTTCCGACAAAAAAATACTTGCGTGCATATAGAACGATCCAAAGCAATTATAATAAATAACTTTCCAAAGCAATTATAACAAATAACTTGTAGACAAACGTATTTAATATAAAATAATAACATTGTTTATATTTTGCAGAAAAATGACATAACGTTGTGACAATGACATAAATATTTAACATTATAATTTGACTTATTTTAGTAGTACACGTTTTACTTTTGGTCTAAAGTACAAAGAATGTGCTTAATAATAAGTTGGTTTATACCTCTACATTTATCACAACGCAGTATGCGAAAACGCACTATCATCTTTGGTTCATTCACGAAACAAACACTATGAACCCGAACGAAAGAAAAACATCCGACGTAACCAACTTGTAACGGGACATTTTCGTTCGGGCCCGCAATTTCGGGTGGATGTTTCATGGTAGACCAGCTGTTTCTCGAGTTTCAAGTAAATTTAATTTGACAGTTACGAGTTATCTTATCTATACAGCTAATGATAGATAGTACTAATTTTATTATCATCTAGTAAGTATGGACGGATAGTATGGGAATTCTAGTCCACGAGAGATGACCACGCTTGACTATCTTAAAAGGCTTAAAAACCTTTGTGAATATGTCTAACAACAATGAGATTGTGGTAACTAAATAAAGATTTTGGAAATATTTGTACAAACCACCTCCGTATTTTTATAACTTGTATTTCCTTAATTACATAAACTAATTTCAGACTTTCTTATTTCCACGGCCGATGGTATGTTTGTAAGATATCGATTCGACCATTACGAAAATAACTCTACCTTGGCATTTACGTTGTACGAATGTAATTTGCGGGCCGTTTGAAAATTACACCAACTGTTAATTCACGCTTTTTAATGGCAATTCCATTAACAAACCTGGAGGAAATAAGAACTCCAGAAATTTAGAGATCTGTTAATTCAATTATTTAGCCAAGTCTAGACTTTAGCTTCCTCATTGTTAAAAGCGGACTAAGGCCGGGTTACTTCATCAGTGTATTTGTAGAAGTCAAGATATGTAATCCCTTGGTTTGTTAGGTGTCGTATTCCATCCATACCACATCAGTGGTCGAGTTGCATTCGTGACGAATACACGTATATCGCAGGTAGCTCACCTTATCAATTCCAAGAAATTGTTGTTTACTACCGGCCGCCTGGCCAACGTGTTGGCCGGGCAGTCCGTTTAATTTTAAACCTTATTCATAATGGATGAAGGACTAGTATCGGATGATCAATCAAGTGCAATGAGAAGTGATGATTTATTAGAAGCAAATATTAACTGTGAAGAATTTACGCGTGTTTCGCATCAACATGAAACAATCAATAACAGACATCAAAAAAGAAGGCGAACAGAGGATGACGAGGATGAAGGGTGGGTCGAAATTAGAAATCGAAAACAGAGACTGAAAGAAATAAGAGGGTGTACAGAAATATCTATAACAGCTAAAGAAAAGTTTCCTAAGCAATTTGCCCTTGCAAAATTATTTCAAAATCAAAAAAAATCTAATATTACTAAAGTTAAGTATATTAACGCTTACAAAATTGTAGTGGAATTAATTAATGAGTCGAGTGCCGAGAACCTTTTAAGTTGTCAACATTTACTGGATCTAGGATGGAGATTCCAACGACCTTTCGAGGTAGGGTTATCGTACGGAGTAATTAAAAATATTGAACTGGAATTGTCAGAAGAAGAATTAAAACAATCCATAACAAGTGAATACGAAGTAGTGAATATCAAACGCCTTAAACGTAGAATAAAAGGGGAGAGTGGTTGGACAGCAAGCGAATCAGTGAAAATCGGATTTAACGGTTCTCATCTGCCTGCCCATATATGTATATTTGAAATGAAGGTTAAAGTGGAGCCTTATTTATTCCCAGTTACGCAATGTTCGAGATGTTGGCGATTTGGACACAGTATAAAGATGTGCCCATCCACAAGAATTTATTGCCCTAAGTGTGGTGAAAAACATGAAAACTGTGAGGTTACCACATTCAAGTGTATCAACTGTACTAGTAATCATATTGCCCTGGATAGAAGTTGCCCTACATATTTACGGGAAAGAAAGATCCGTGAAATAATGGCGGACTTTAATGTTTCTTATAGGAAAGCTGTAACTATGTATGTGGCACCTCATACTCACATCCACATAGCTACATTGCCAAAAGAAAATACATTCAGTTTAGAAAGTCAAGCTAATTTCCCCCCATTTACAACTGTGCCATCAACATATGTTGAATCAACTACTCCAGTCTACGGATTGCCTTCATTTGCCCAAGTAGCATCAACCTCTAACCCTATTAATAATAATAATAACCTTGAAGGCCCTGAGGTTCTAAAGAAATCCACAAAAAGAAAGAAAAAGAAGAATAATAAAACGCGTATGGACATAGAAGGAGCTATTCGACTTGATAGTGAGTCTACAGAATCAGAAGTGAACAATGATGAATCAGACATAGAAGAAATAAGAAAGAAGAGAAGAAAAGAACGTACCGATATGTCATTTTATGAGTTAATGGAAGAAATTAAAAACGTAATATTTCGAAACAATAATCCATGGATGGGTAGAATAGAGCAAGCGATGCACTTATGTATTGAGTGGGCTGTGAGTTATATGTTAAAACATATTCCAAAATTGCATCTTGTCCAAAAACTTTTTGACAAATTATGGGAAGGGTAGCCTTGAATATTATGCAATGGAATGCACAAAGCATAAAGCCTAAACTTATAATATTAGAACAACTTTTACATCAAGAGAAAATACACATTTTAGCTGTGAGTGAGACGTGGCTTAACAGTGATACTAATTTATATGTAAAAGATTATTGTATATTCCGCCGGGATAGAAGTGATTCCTATGGTGGTGTAGCTATTTTAATACATAGATCGCTCAAAGCACAAATATGGCAGACACCAAACATTAATACGTCCCTAGAGGTCTTAGTAGTTCAAGTTTTTGATTGTGAATGCGTTGAATATGTTATTGCTTTATATTGTCCTCCCCATGTGAATACGTCTTCAGCAGACTGGGACGGTATATTTTCAGTCAGTAATAGCAAGACCCTAATTCTTGGCGATTTTAATGGCCATCACTCCAACTGGTCTAATAAGACCGACTCCAGGGGTTCCCTAATTTTCGACTCGATGGTTGATCACAATTTTGCAACTCTAAATGACGGCAGACCAACTCGAATAAAATTGGTCAACGGTGATCTCCAGCAATCCACCCCTGATATAACAATAGTATCGTCAGATATATCCTTGAGGTTTAACTGGCACGTGACAAATGAAAACCTTAATAGCGACCATTTAATAATTAAAATATCTACATCTATAGATTATGTTCCCATTTTCATGAAAAAACGCAATTTAAAATGTGCTGACTGGGAAAAATATAGACACCTTATAGAAGACAAAATCGCTAACATTATTACACCTAGTAATCCGCAGGAATTTTACGATATGTTCATC
Organism: Sphinx pinastri; assembly: GCA_947568825.1. NCBI lineage: Eukaryota > Metazoa > Arthropoda > Insecta > Lepidoptera > Sphingidae > Sphinx > Sphinx pinastri. Next base: position 5,969,499 of record OX387617.1, read on the forward strand.
AAAATTATTAATGAAGCCGCAGACGTTGCTATACCAGTTATTAAATTATGTCACAACCCTAATAACAATTTTATACCTAAGCCATATTGGACACCAATGTTGTCTAAAGCAGTTGCTGAAAGGCGCTTGGCATTGACCAATTTGAGACGTAACCCTACGCCGGATAATCTGTCCAAACTTAAAGAAAAAGTTAGAGAATCTCAACGACTAATTAGAAACGCTAAAAGTAGGAGTTGGTGGCAATTTTGCTCTTCTCTAAATGAGGCTACTTCGGTAAGTGAATTATGGTATTGCATGCGATGGCTCAAAGGCAATAATTTCTCTAAACCTTATATTACCAAGGATATGGCAAAAAATTTGCTACAAAATCTTACACCTGATTTTGTTCAACCACCTTATCCAAATTTTGTCTCTACACTCTAAATTAGAAACTGAAATTTCGATACATGAATTGGAAAAATGCCTCAAGTCTAAAGATACTTCACCTGGGGATGACGAAATTCCATACTCAATGATATATAACTTACCTACTGTCGGTAAAACTACATTACTCAATCTGTTCAATACCTTTCTATCATTAAGTTTTGTTCCCGTTCAATGGCGAATTATTCGAATAATTCCAATCCCTAAACCTGGCCGTGACTCTAATTCTTCATCTTCTCTGAGACCAATCTCACTTATGTCGTGCTTATGCAAAATTCTGCACTCTATTATTAATAAAAGATTAGAATGGTATCTGGAAAGTAATAAGTTATTTGCTGAGGAAACTAAAGGCTTTAGAAAAGCAAGATCTTGCCTTGATAACTTAACAGACTTAGTTACGCAAATCCAAATTGGATTTTCTAATGACCAATTCACAGTTGCTTGCTTTTTAGATGTTGATAGCGCCTACAACAATGTCGATATAACAAATCTTTTAGTAAAACTAGACCAACTGGAAGTAGGTTCAACATTCTGTAAATATCTTTGGGAAATACGGGAAGAGGTCTTGCTCAGGGAGATCCTTTATCACCACTATTATTTAATGTAGCAACAATTCAAATTTGCAAATGTATAATGTCTATGAGCAATGTAAACATTTCGCAGTATGCTGATGATTATGTGATATATTTGACCTCAAATAATCGCAATGAAGCTGAATATCAAAGCCAAACTGCATTAGATAAGTTACATGAATTATTTTCAAAAATTAATTTAGATATTTCACCTAACAAAAGTAAGGTCTGTATTTTTAGAAAAGGTTATCAAAGATGTGAGGTTAAACTTAAAATAAATAATTTATACTTGGAAGTCGTCGAAACAGTAAAATATCTTGGAGTCTGGTTGGATCGTTCGCTGCGTTGGAATAAACATATTAATCAATTAAGCATAAAAACATTAAAATTTTTGAATGTATTCAAAGTATTGGCAGGTTCTGTGTGGGGGGGTACACCCAAAACATTTACGGAAATTATATATATCGATAATAAGAAGCCGCCTTGACTATGCTAGCTTTCTATATGATAACTCTTGCAAGACAAACCTTTTGAAACTCGATAGGATCCAAAATCAAGCTATGAGAGTAATTGGGGGCTTTGTAAGAAGTACCCCAATACATGTAATGGAAAGCGAGCTTTGTTTGTGCCCGTTACATCTAAGAAGAAAATATCTCAGTGGCAAGCTCTGGCTTAAGATCAAATCAATGGAAAATCATTCTATTACTAAAATTTCAACCTTAACTAATTACGCAAAAACCATTTTGGAATAATAAAAAAAGCCTAGCCTTACTTTAATCCATAATATTTCAAATCAAAATCCAATTCATTCCAGTGATCAAATAGGTATGTACTCTTTAGATGTTTGGATTAGTTATATTAATATTTCAAAATTTATTTGTGTGAACATCGAAGGTATCACTAAATCTAAACGACAATTCCACCCATTTACAATTAAACAGATTTCGGCAAATTTTATAAATGAACGTTATTAAAAAGTTGGCATAAGCCAACTTTTACAAAAATTTTACTGATGGTTCTAAAGACGGTAAGGAAGCCGGAGCGGCTTTTTTTGATTTATATGCTAACTGTCATTCCAAGTTTAAAATGAACACAAAAATTATGATATCTATTATGGATGTTGAACTTGTAGCCATTTTAGAAGCGGTATCATACATAAATTCCACAAATTACTCAGATGTAGTAATTCTAACAGACTCTAAGAGTTCATTGCAACACCTGGCTCAGTGCACCTCGAATTTTCGAGGTAGACCGGTAGCCTACGCGATATTGAAACTTCTAATGGATTTGCAGACTGCTTCTAAGAATATCATACTTCAATGGATTCCATCTCACATTGGCCTTAATGGAAATGAGGTTGCTGATAGATTGGCTAAAGAAGCTATAACTGACGGTATTCCTTTCGATATCACACCCTCCTCTTCAAATTATATACCGCTTTTAAAGAAAATATGTTTTAACTCGTGGAACGAATACTTTGATGAAAGGTCCAAGGAGAAGGGTATATGGTACCGAACGATCCAGCCTCATCCTTTGAATTCACCATGGATTGATAATGTGATTTTAACTAGAAATGAACTGATCACGGCTTTAAGACTAAGATCCGGTCATATTCCATGCAATAAATACTCATACTTAATGCGCAAAACTGCTTCACCAAATTGTCAGACATGTCAGGTAAATGATGATATTTATCATATATTAATGGAATGTGCCCGGAATGCACACATAAGAAATAATTGTGATATCAATATATCTCAGATGGGTTACTGTAATAGCCTTCTAGCAGAACCACTTTCTGAAGATGCTAGGAAGTTGTATAAATTAGTCGCTGAAAGAATTTAAGATACGGAATACTAAGTGACCCTAGTGCTGATTACCTAATTCACGTAATGCCTTGAACAGTGTTTATTCTAGTATAGACTAGGGCGGCATAATCGCTTGTGCGACAAAGCCCTTACTTAAGAATAAAAAAAAAAAAAAAAAACAATACCAGCTCTGTATTATATACTGCCCACTGCTGAGCACGGGCCTCCTCTACAACTGAGAGGATTTAGGCCTTAGTCCGGTAGTTACATCTCAAGTAGACATAATTCAGTACATTATGTCTACTTGAGATGTAACTCAAACTTGAGATTGATTAATTAATACTGCCCCTAGGGCGGGTTGGTGGACTTCACATACCTTCGAAATTCAGAGAACTTCTCAGGTATGCAGGTTTCATCACGATGTTTTCCTTCACCTTTAAAGCGAGCGATAATTCACAAAGGAATACACACATAACTTTTTTAGAAAAGTCAGAGGTGTGTGCCTTTGGGTTTTGAACCTGCGGACATTTGTCTCGGCAGTCCGTTCCACTCCCATCGTAGGCTAGGCTATCGTCGCTTCTTTTCGATCGATGTCATATTAATGTTTAATTATACGCAACTAGAAACAAACGAATATGGTATGGGTTATTAGGAGCTGAATTTCAATATTACTTGGTAGGTAATATTCATAAACCCACATACATAACTTGAACTGGTTTGGGTAAGTTTTACTAGGATTTTAGAAAAACTTAGCTAAGTTAGGAACCTTAGCTCTCTTGGATCAAATTACTTTATCCGTTGTATAACAAATATTACGCCCGAGGTTCGGGTTTTCTACTTCTTTTTATTATATAAAAATAATGGATGATTGCAATATATATGTCTATATTCTTCCTACTCTACATATAAGTAAATAGCTGGTAAAGTATAATATGTAAATCGTCATAATCATCATCATCAGACCGTGGCAGTCCACTGCTGTACATAGGCCTCTCCCAAGATACGCCATAGAGCCCGGTCTGATGCAAGTAGTCCCGCCATCTGGCCAGGGGGCGTCCCACTAATATGTAAATAATAATAATAATAATAAATTTATTTATTTAAGGACCAAAAATAAATGACTGGTACATTATGTTTATCACTATACAAATATAGACACAAGTTGATAAGTACATGTGGGTCCCCTGGCTCCCAAACTAGGTATAACCTGTATCTTGGGAGTCAGTGTTCCTTCAAAAAAAAGACTAAAGATGTAGATCACAATTATCACAATTATTTGATTATAATAATAATATTTACTTAGCAGAGATAATACAAAAGCATACCGTTTACATAGTTATAATAGATTAAGAAGGAAAGTCTAAATTGAAATTTAAATAAAATTAAGATTCAAATAGTAAGTGGGTAATCTTGTGGCTTTGTACATATGAACAGTACACGCTATGTCCACGAGAGCATGTCTATCAGAAAACTAGACAGTATTGACATTTTATCTACGTTACAAGCATTTCCAACATGAGAATTGGTGTATGTTGTCTAAAGCTGTACTGGCTGTATTCGACCACATTTTTCATTAATAAAAAACTTTATTAACATCAACAGCCTAATTTAGATTAATCCCGACGAAAAAGAGGTTGTTATACATTTATCACTGACCTAAGCCAAGAAAAGCGACGGAATATTTGTTTTCATGCTCGGCGGCACCTATGTTATTCGACACTGTACTTTGTAGCTAAATATTACCTTTGAGTCTTCCTTTTAATTAATTCACTGTGATTACCGCGCAGATTGATGGCGTCCTATTTTATGGCGTCTTAGGAGACTTAATAAAGTTTGTGGAACGGTTTAGGGAAGATAATGAGAAACGAGGTTTCTTTTCATTGAACTCCTTTGATGATTCTAAAAATAGAATATCTAAAACACAGTGACATTTTTTTTATTGTGTAAAACAAGAAATTAAGGGTGCTACTTCATATTTTATTTTTTACGTAACAATATTAAGTGTCATGACATAGGTTTTATAAGAACATGAAAAATGTTTCGCTGATAAGTAAGGAAACCGGCTAAGCGTGAAATTGGGACTCACGTGTTTAGGTACAGGTTCTCTGTACTTTCTGTGGATTCGTACTTAAGCACTCTTCGTGATCACTGCCATAACATCAGATGTACCTATTCATTTCAGAAGATGAAGCCCTTAAAAGGTCGGTCATATAATGAAATGTTGGTAATAAGGTTCCGTTTATAATCGTTGGGGATGGATCTCGGTAGCGGGCCAAAAAATATTTCGCTAAAATTTATGTCCAACAATTATAACAAAAAGGAGGTTTAAATATAAACGGTCCAATACGAATAAAAATTGGAATTTGTTTCCGAAAACACGACATGTTTTTGTTATTACCGGTTATTAGAAGATTAAGGCACCTACAAGTGAGATGCAGCCTTATAAAACCGATAAACTTCATTGAAGGAGCCGAGTCGCAGTGAAGGACGATAAATAACAGTTAATATGATACCCGCTTCACCGAATAAGACTTGTAACTTTTCTTATTTAAAGTTCTCGTGTGCATGCAGATAGACAGAAGCAAGTGGCGGGGCTAAGTTTTAATACTACAGAATATACAAGTATATTTTTTCACATTATTCTACACATAATATGTTAAAACAGCAGAACCCGGTGTATCTGAACATTTAAAGAATAGTAATAAAGGGGATAATAAAGGAAGGGGTGATTAAAGCAAAGTAATAAAAAAGAAACGGGCAACTAAAGTACTTACAGTAATTAAAAGAAAGGGAGTTACTAAAGAAGAGTACTTACCTAACAGGGCACAAATCAGCGATTTTTAGAATTCTATTCACACACATACTCAAGCCTTTTATCACCGAAGGGGTAGGCAGAGGCGCAACTAGTGCACCCACTTTTCGCCGTGCGTATTCCGTCCCATGACATGATAGGGGGCGAGCCTATCGCTATATCGGGCACAAATTCCAGACTCCGAACTTATACTGAATAGAAAAATCCAATATCACTTTGCCTGACCCGGGGATCGAACCCGAGACCTCAGCATTGCAGTCGTACCGTAATACAACTACGCCACCGAGGCAGTCGTAAATTAAGCAGTACAAAATAGTTTTTTTTTTATTTTTGACCTTAAAAAAATCGAAGTTTGAAAATGCGTCAGTTTGGTAAATTTCCTCATCGCCAGAATCATGCATGCAAATTTTCAAGTCTCTATCTATAAAAAAATTTCGAGTTCTGTCCATTCAAAGTTTTGAGCATGCTCACATAAAGTGTTAAATTTTCAGTACTTACAATAAAAATAGAGACTTAAATTTCGAACTGCCTCTCGGTTATCGATGTTAGGGAACCTAAATATAACATTCTGACACGAGACACCCTTATCATAGCCAGTTTCCAAGATACAGATAGGTCTATAAAAACTTCGATGGTTCGATTTACCCCCTTACGGGTTAAATCTCCAAAAATCCCTTCTTAGCGGCTATCTACGTCACTGGGTACGTGTATTCTACGTACCAAATTTGAACTATGTACGTCCAGCGGTTTGGACTGTGCGATGTTGCCAAATTTTTATCTACTCCTTTATATTATATATCCCTTTATTTGCGGTAACAGCTTTCATCTTCCTTTCCCTTAGACACATTTCATCCTACACAGGGTTACCGAACACAACATGGCAGCCTAATGTCCTTCAACGGAATTGTGCTAGTGACAACCCTGATAGATTGAATCTGGCGTAATTAAATCGAGTAAATTTCTGTCATCCGTCTCCCGACATCCGTGACAAGGTTCTCGCTCACTCAAAGAGCTTTATAATACTACTGAAACGCTCACTTTTATTGGAATTACCGCTTTCTCATTTTAGACGTTCAAATATACGCGATATTGCTACTTCTGTGGGTAGCTATATGGTGAGTTCGCGGTGTCCTTGGTGCCTATGACGTGGTGGAATAACCGTAATGATGTCGCTTAAAGTAGTCGAATGTTTTAAGGAAATCATAGTAGTATGTTGGTTGTAAATATGTGTGCCAGACTTCACCAAGTGGCCGCCCTAGCAGACGATTTTAAAGACAATGGCTAGGCAGATATGATAATCCAATTAGAGAATGCTTAAGATAGGGCTGCGTGGAAGCATTTAAGCAGGAAGGCAGATATCGCTTGAGATACTGCGAGTTTTGTCACTGTTTATTTTGAAAAAGACTCTGTTAAACCCCACACTAGGGCCAATCTTAAGATTTTCCAGTACCACCTAAGATTTACCATTTCTAAATGGTAAATTTCCGGAATGTCCTGACATTACCTTTCCGATCACTTGAACCTAAGATTTACCGATATATCTAGGCGCTCTAGCATTTTCGTACCTTCATCACCATGTAACTAACTACTGTGAAGTTTCATAAAACTTCATAACCTAATAAAACATTCCGTCCTGAGAGTATTGTTTGGGTTACTCCTTTATGTTTGGATTAAAACTTTTATACAGGCAATAAAATATTGAGTGTGTAATTTTGAATTGAAACAATTTATATTTATTGTTACTTGGAGCTGGCTTGATTAAAAAGTTATCGTGATTGATGCTTGTGGACACAATTTTATCTATTACTAGGTGTTGCTCGCGGCTTCGCGCGCGTGAAATGCTTTTCCCGCTGCAGAAGTCCCTAAAACACAGAACGTCGCCAGCGCCATCTACTTAAAGTATCAGATTAAAAATATACATAATTCTCGTGGAAGCAAATTACCGGGATAAAAAGTATATATATAGAATAAAACCGATTTAGAAAGAAAGATCGTTTGACGGACATTACATATTATTTTACACACACACACACACACACCCTGACGCCTTTTATCCCCGAAGGGCTAGGCAGAGGTGCAACTAGTGCACCCAGTCTCCGCCGTGCGTATTCTGTCCTATGATGTGACAGGGGGCGAGCCTATCGCCATATAAGGCATAAATTCTAGACTCCGGGCTGATACTGATTAGAAAAACCCAATATCACTTTGCTCGACCTGGGGATCGAACCCGAGACCTCAGCATTGCAGTCGTACCGGAATACAACTACGGCACCGAGGCATTTGATATTATTGTATAAGTACCTAATAAAATAATAGGTAAATGTCACATAAGTAGTGCTTTTTCGATTACGACAGAATAAGATACTTTAAAATAAATTAATACATCGTTAACCTATCAACACAATTTCTTACCTACTATTGACTATTGAGTACAAAGAAATCGCGGGTGAGACCTTCGTAGTTATATAGGGTGCGTCTGTACGGCGCCTTGCAGCCGCCAGCCCGCCGCGCCGCCCAAGCGTCGCCATCATCTTGCCCTTGTGGCATTATTGTTTCAAGCTATATTCGAACTTAATGTTGTTAGCTTAAGAATACCAGTTTGTGTATGTTTTGTTAACATAAGTGGTTTGTTTTCCTAAATATACGTGGTAGCTTTTAATTTTACGTTGCATTTCTGATAATGAAATTGCTTTATAAAAGTCAAATCAATAATATCATTAAGTATTGCTGACTCTATTGAATAAACGGTTTAATATAAAAAAATATGTGTAGGTATAAAATAATAATACACAATATTAAGTCGGCACATAATATGCCATACTATAAGAGGCATAAAATCGGCACAATTTACGACTACAGACTATTTAATATCCACGCATAATAATACGACCCTTTTTTGACCCAATTCACATAAGTGGCCGGCGGATTTCCCGAACATTTCACTCGCGAACTTACTTCATTCGGAGTAATTGTTACGTCTCTAATACGTATTAAAACCTTCAACTACTCAGACTCGTTGGATAAATTGGTACTTGTACTATCTCCGAAATAAAATTGCAAGTATTTGTCTGTATTAAATTGATGTTTGTACAATACAAGTGCAACTACTTTGCAAGTCTTTTTTTAATTAATTCTGATTGAACAATAATAAACTATCCTACCAATATAAATGCGAAAGTTTGTGAAGACGGTTGGCTATTTGTCAGAAGTAAATCGCTGAACGGCTTTGACTGACATTCGATACAGTTAGACCGTGTCTTGGTTTAACATATTACGTTTAGACATTTTTTTATTTAATAGTACACCATGGGGCATATACTCTTTAATAACATCTAAAAAAATTAATTTTAATATTCCAAACGTTCAACATTCCATTTTAGGTCACTCACATTGTAATACAACAGAATAAAGGCTTCTAAAATTCAAAGTCACACACTGCGTAACCCGTTTAAATATTTATTAAGGCATAACGAAGTAAGGGGAGATGCGAAGGTCCAAATTAATCCATTCAGGTTCTGAGCACGCCCGGTGGCCTCCCCGGCGCTTCAGTTAACTGCCGGTGAATACTTGTACGCCTGAAAATGTGAATATAAGAGCTCTATGACATGACATGCACGTTCTGGTGAAATGGAATATTAATATAACGCCTCAACAGTTTTCATGACGGCTGCTCGGTTACATGACTTATGACATTTAATTAAACTATTCAGTTAAATTAAATGGGCTTTTACAGAGATTATCCACATTGCGCGTATATTATGGCGTCTAATTAGAGAATGGATTTAAATTGATTTTTTATTCGCCTCCTGTTTACGTTATCTCCAGGGCTGTATAACACAAAGTATAATTTCTTTCATAGAGGATGTGGTATCCAAGAAATCACTTTAAGATATTTTTCAAAAGAAGTGAAAAGTAGATACTGTGCCCAAAACAGAATACAGGTTATTTTAGTTGGTATGCTATTTAAAGGCATACAATATAATATAGTTAATGTAGCATATATATAATATAGTTTTAAGACTCAGATCGGACTGCCTCGGTGGCGTAGTTGTATTACGGTACGACTGCAAGGCTGAGGTCTCGGGTTCGATCCCCGGGTCGGGCAAAGTGATATTGGATTTTTCTATTCAGTATCAGCCCGGAGTCTGGAATTTGTGCCCGATATGGCGATAGGCTCGCCCCCTATCACATCATGGGACGGAATACGCTTGGCGAAAAGTGGATGCACTAGTTGCGCCTCTGCCTACCCCTTCGGGGATAAAAGGCGTGAGCATGCGTTTAAGACTCAGCCAAGTGTTCTGCAGTACGATATTAAGTATACGTGATTATTATTTTATTACAATATCTTACATCATTTTAGTCTATTGAGTTTTTTATATAAGTATGTAGTACATAATAATTCCATGATATAATTATATTTAAAACAACATGGAATGTGTTTTCTTAAACGGTTTTCCATTTAATATCTCTCAGTATTACATTACGTCAGGTTTTACCATTCCATTCAGAATCAATTATAGTGGCTTCCATCTGTCCGGTGGCGCTTCTATTCTCTTTCCGTTGTGTCAATTATATAAGACATTTGTATTGACATCTTTGTTCATGTTGTCTCTTTATAGGGAGGCATTTCTAGGCCCTTTGTATCACAATTTTCCCCACTTTCGTTCTATTGCTGTCTGCTGCAGTTAAGTGGGCAGGCGTTACACTAAAAATTAGTCAAGCGGCTTGCTCGATACGTCGTTCATCTATTATATAATAACAGAAATCTATAGAATTGTGAAGACGATAAAAATAACGTCTTGAAAATATCATTCGTTCATTATACTAAGTGTGGAAGAAGTTTAGACAGAGGAGCTGAGGAAACCTTTATATCGTTTGCTTATCAGATTATGATAGAGTACCTGTTAAGTGTAATGGTTGTGGCCACTATCAACAATAAAACACGCGTGTAGTACGTTTTATAGATACTATTGGGCTTAGGTTGTACCTGTAGCTATTGTGTGAGTGAGCATATTATTTATAACTTGTTAATTTCACTTCTCGTTATAAAGATGTTTATGCGGAAATATTGTATTCATATTGCATACAATGTTAAATAAGTATTTAGTATTGTCGAAACCTCCAACCCATTCTCAATGTAAAGTAAATTAAAATTTAAGATATAAATTAAGTGTGACTAAATACATACTACTACTACTACCAGTTTAAATAAATATATAGCACATTCGAAAGTGTACTCTAACAAATTCAATTATACGAAGTCTAACGTATATATTTGTTCAATTCAACATGTTGTATTGTTACTTCAAAGTGGATTTCTTCAGCCCTCGAATATGAAGGTACACTGAAATGAAAAACTACCACAGCGCTGAGATTTATGGTCTCATTTTTCTCGGAAAGAAAGCGATATCGAGTTGGTAACTTAATTGGGTAGATTATCGCAACCAATCGAATCGTATCGTTATTTCTTTTACTTCAGAGAATGCCGAGGAATGTAACAATATATCCACAAGAATTGAAGGTATGTGAAGTCTGACAACCCACACTAAGCCAGCGTAGTGAAAGAAAGAAGAAAGAAATAAATATAATTATAACAAAAGCGAATAAAATACTCATTTATTTCCATTATGTAGGTTACTAGCACGCACTATGTCTACGTTACAATGGGCGGAATAGTAGGTACATGATATTTATGGTGATGGATAGTTATTGTTAATTGCATAATTATTTGTATACTAGGTTTCTGCTCGCGGCTCCGCCCGCGTGAAAAAGTTTTTCCGGGATAAAAATATTTTCCGGGATAAAAAGTAGCCTATAGCAGTCAGGAGTAATGTAGCTTCCTATTAGTGAAAGAATTTTCAAATCGGTCCAATAGTTTTTGAGTTTATCCATTACAAACAAACAAACAAAAAATCAAATCTTTCCACTTTATAATATTAGTATAGATTTACCAATAATTTATGGTTACCATTGCCAATGTTGTTATTTGTGTTCCAAATGATATCATATTAGCATTTACTAAACTACACGGATAGAGTAGTGAATGGATCGTATGAGCTTTTTATTAAATCAATAATTCAATGAATAATATGATGAGTCATGAGATAAAATGCTGTGGTGCTTAACAAACGAAACTCGGTTTGCCATCAATCCACCATTGCTATAGAGTGACGGGTTATGACCCACACTATAAAGCTCTCTTAACTATTAAGTGTTACGGAAAGGCAGAGTGAAAACGTATAGGCTGTTAAAAACAATTGTTTTACCTAACAAACATTTATCCGAATAAAAAATTTAACACCAAAATATAGTGTTAAATTTTTTCAGGAGGTTATATTCTCTGAATGTATAAATTTATATTTTTCATTAAATCAACCGCGGCATGGTATTCTCGAGAGATTATAAGTGCGTTTCATATTTTCATGCTATATTTAATAATCTGAGACCGCATCATCACTGCAGATGCACTGCTAAATAATTTAAACGAAATAATCACACGCTCTATTTAATTAATTAACAAACATCAACGTCAAATATAGAAATTAAAAAAGGAAAAGATAATGCAATTAACTAATTTGTCGTATCGTGAAATATATAATGTATTTATATTAGGGATTGAGGTATCGTTTGGTTTGTAGCCGTTCGGCCGTCCGACCTAGATCGGGTCCGCTCGATGCCGGCCGAAGCGAACGAGGCGAGCGAGGCGCGCTCGTGTCCGCAGCGAATGTCGGCGGCGAGTGGCGGCGGCGGCGGGCGCCCGCCCAGAATAGACGCAGCACGTGCGTCGGTCGCGATACACGCCGCCCGCGCTCGCTCGCCCGGCGCAGCGCTCGCTACAATCGGCACTACGCTAAAACAAAAACTATTCGTCGTCAGTTTTCCGAACGCAAACCGATCCAAAGTTTCAGCCCGGCGTGAATCAATGTGAACCGCCGTGTCACCGGTGGCACGCTCCTTCAAAACTAGATCTAAACTATTAATAACTCGTTAGTCGTTACGGTGAAAGTATTTAGTGACTGAAGTCTGAATGTTTATTGTGCTTCTCTATTGTAGTGGCCTTGCACGTTATCTCTCATCGGTGGAAGCTTTATGTTTCGTTTCGGTCCACTTGTATGTTATCAATAGTGTAGTGCGATAACGTTATCGGTGATATGTTCTTTGTGATGATTCGTAATTAGCCTTATTCGAGTAACAAAATACAGTAACGATGTGCCTTATCCTCGTGTAATATTGGTGGGTTCCGTGACGTCCCGTCGTAAGTCGTAGCTGGTAACAGTGGTAGCGCGCGAGTAGTCGGCGTGAGCGCGTGTGACTCACCGGCGGGGACATGCGATGGTTCAAGTGTGCTTTGCTCTTGGCACTGGTATTTGTCCCGGAGCCGGCTCCCGCTTGGAGAGCTGATATGTAAGAACTCTTGGACTTTACGCTAACTCTAACAATAGTCCGCGAAGGACAGCCCGCGCGCTGTCCCCGGAGAAATGCACGCTTTTTACTTACTAACATACCTGTTTGAGTCTATTCTAAAATTTATGACTACGCTAGTACATTTTTATATTCCCTGGACAGGGGCTCGTCGTGCCAGAGTGCCGCTTTAACATGTATGATATATTGTACATCGTTTATGCCATGTGCACGTCGCAATGTGTCGAGGAATTGGCATTCGTGGTTCCCGCTTTTAGTTTATGATTAGTGGGTATTTGGAACGAAAACATTACCGACTTCATTGTTGTGTTAACATGTATGCATTTCAGAATAATTCGATTATTTTTTGCTTATACTAACTGTTGGACGTGGCATAATGATCCAAAAATAAACAAGTATTGCAAATTTATTTGATTACAGTGACCTAATATTCCAGTTTCTGTAAACGGACACAATAAAACTGTTTATAGTTAAAGTTGGAAGATGCCTATTCCTAAGTGATATTAACGTAGTTCACAAAGTGTTTTTACATTAAACGACAGTAATAATTTATACATGTTTTCTTTACGATACGACATTTTTATGTTACGCGTAACGTTTGTTTTTAGTGTAAAGTCATGGGCACGCACACTTGGCGACGAATTATGGAGACTAAGCCAAGCTCTCACCAAATCGGATCAAATCAGAAACGTAAGTATATAGACGTTCCTTGTGCAAACAAAACGGACATTTCGATCGATAAAACATTCAAATGAAGTCACCGACGACAGAATCTGTAAAGTATTTAACACATTAATCAGTTTCAACTATTTAGAACTTTATACTATTTTCAAACACTGTGTTTGACGTAGTTAATACTTAATAGCTCCAAATACATTGACTGTACATGCGTTAACTCCGAACTAAGCTTGTAGAATGCAAGTAAGCTTATAGCGAGACATCAAAAACTCGTTAGTTCCAAACAATACGGCACAAGTAGTAATATTTGTTTTTCCGTCAAAAATGAACCAATGAACGTGGTCGACAAAAAAATCAATACATAATTTCAAAAGTTTTACAAAAATGTAAAAGAAATTCCCTTTCGCCCTTTTATGTCTCAAGTTATAAAAGCATTTGCATAAGCTGAAAATGCCACCTTTCTTATCTTCATGGCGCAAATGTATACGATGCTACGTAATTTAATATTTGGAAAGATTTAAGATATTATTTTTGTGGTGACGCGACGCCGGGAAGTCGTAATTTTTATATATGACTCTATAATTATATTAATTACGTCCGAATCATAAAAAGGCATTATAATATAAACATACCTTATAAACAGTTTCTTGATTGACAGTTACAGTCAAAGTTATTGTCACTGTTGCCCAAACTATGGCGACTATAGACAACTCTTATGGCCTTTACTTTAGTAACTTTTAGTTTAGAAAGAAACTGTAAGTTATATTATACTGTAAGGTAAACGACCACGTGCCACGATGTTCAAATAGTCAGAAGTGGGTGTTGTGTCTTGCACTTGTGAAGCGGTGTCTGAAACCCACTTCAACGTAAAGACGTTGGAACAAACGTTCACGCTCAGAATGCATCGTCCATTCAAAACATATTTTACTTTCATTCATAAACACTTAATTACAGGTTGATACTAATTAATTTAACTATATTAAAATTATATTATTAGAACGGTAAAGACCAAGCATATGGATAAAATTGTGCTTAGCGGATATTATGGTTATACTAGCCTTTCCAAGCTATTTTCGAGGGAGTATTTTGGTATCCTGATACGTCAAAGGTGCTGCAATGGACCTGATGTAACATTATTATGTTGTCAAAATCATCGCTGTGATGGTGGAGCCACAAACCTAAAAGAAGAAGAATATGTAAAATAGGTCGACTAACGACAGTCATTGTGTCCCTTTACAGTTGCCATAATTTTGCTGGCCAGATCCCAACTCTGGAGACACAATGACAGTTCTTTTTACCATGTGTGCGGTCATTGCTATCCATTATCCAGTGCATATAAAGTATATACGGTAGTCTAACAATAAAATTGATAAAGCTCAGTGCTTTGATTAATTACATAATTAATCAAAGGCTTAGTGCTCAGTTTAATGCTTGCTGTCACTTTAAAAGTACAAAAAGACTCTTCTCAGCTTGACGAAGTTAGAGCCTCGAGATTTCGGCCGCCAACCTCCGTCATCAATTACTTAAACTCTGGAAAAAGGCAAACGTTTTACAATGGAAGTGATATCATCTGACGATAGCGATTAGGCTATGACCATGCATAAAAATCTATAATATGCCGTTCACCCATATTGCAAAATTACAGCACATTAAACCTGAATATAATAGGCAGACAGGCTCTTTAGGATGAAAATCCGATAGCAAAGATTTTGATGACAATCCATCCTTACGAGGGTCGCAGATTTTCATGCGGGCAGAATCTTTAGGAGCAGTTACTAGGACTAAAATAAAAATTCTTTGAACTTAACTTTAATTATATTTTATCGTTCTTTTATTCAATTCTAGATTTAGTATTTACTAGATTTTGCGTGCGAGTCTGCCCACGTTCAAAAGTTATAAGAAACAGTTAAAAATATGTAGGTTTGTTAAGAGTTCGAAGAACTTGCTACCCACGAACCAACTTGTTTCCGTCGTATGAGACAACAAAATAAAACAACAACAAACGAAGATATCGCATAATAGATAGATCAATCATAAAAGTGTTTCTTACAAGGAACGTTTTATGTTTACGTGAAAGTGCTGACAAAAATAAATGTTAACAAAAATTCGTAGTAACCTAATTGTATCCAATTTATACATCCATACTATATAATAAATGTAGGTATAGAGAAAAGACTCTTTTGGTATAAACCAATATTATAAATTGCCAAATGAATTCGATCTTTACATTTATACGGGTACCTATGTCGCTATATCGATTTTGATCACTGCATCGGTGGTATAGAAATAGTAAACATTTTGAGAGGGCCATGCGTTACTGCTTCACCCCCTTTTTTTTTTTTCGCGGGGAAAAAACGCGTTATCGCTACCACCACTGGGGGGTGAGTGGAACGGTTATGTTGGTTTCACACAGTCTTACGGCCCAATGGCGACACTCGGGAGTATAGCATCATCCGAACTGCTTTACCCCTTTTTTTTTTTTCTGGAAATAAACAATACGAACCACGTCAAGCGCAGGTAGAGACGTGAGTAAAAGTTAGCACCATATATTGAAGTAGGTACTTGATGAGAACATGGGTTACCTAAGGTATTACTTGAATACCTTAATCCTTAATTATCATAATATAGATATCATAATTTCTTTGAAAGTAATGTCAAAAGGTTTTTATGTGTGTTTGACGAAATATTTCACTCTGGTAAAGACTTATTTATACCTCTTGAATTTAACCCTTAATAATTAGTATGTTAATAATTCATAGTTTAGTTCTCAAGATTACTATCTGAAAATGAATATTTCAAGACTTTTCCTATTTTCATATAACGAAAATTTAAAAATTTTCTATATAAATCACACGCTCGGGACAGTTGAAACCGTATTAGAGTTTAACTGCTTTGGGATACGGCCATGCCATGGTTTTAAAAAATACTGGTACTGTAAAGCGATTCACTGGGCCTTGTGTTCAGTAGTATGTTACAAATATGACGACGATCAATAAGATATTGAATACCCCGAGGATCGACGGCCCCCAGAATTGTCGTCCTCTTACGACAGTACGGACAATAATTTCACCAAGCGGACGGTAGTGGCTATCCAGTCGCAGACAAAATATGAAGTGACTGAAGTTGCTGAAGCACATGTCAGTTTCATAGTGGTGTGTCCAGGTAAGTATGGGTCAAAAGTAAGCATATTTTCATTTTCGTCTGTTTAGGGAGACGAGGTAGGGTTTCTCAGCGGACTCGACGTCGTCATTTACGATTTTTAACAGCAGGCTTAAAATATTTGTTTAATTAACTAAAATGTTGCAACTATAAATCGCTACTACTTTGTTCGATCCTATTATTGAGCATGATTTACAATGTGAGTTTAAGATTGTTTTATATAATTTGTTGCGCTTTGCCATTTTGTGCGGTAATATGATCTCCTATACTTTGTCCTGTTGCGGCCCCATGACCGCCTAATTAAGTAATATAGTGTGTTCCAGTGTCTATATTTAATACATTATATTAGATCCATACATATTATGAAATTGGCGTTTTATATGGGAGGAATACAAAGTCGTTTTTTTTGGAAAATAGTATTAATTAAAGTGTGCACTATTGTTATCTATGCACTTTTGCCATCTCTTAGGGAGTTCATTGATCCCTTTACTAAAAAAACCATGGGGGCGAGAATCAATAAACTCTCTGAAGGCGGTTTGGACTGCTATATCGGAGTTGAATTTTTTTCCTTGTAAAAAGTTATCCAAATTACGGAAAAAATGGTAATCTGTTGGAGCAAGGTCCGGGGAGTAGAGTGGATATCGCAGACATTCCAATTGCAGCTCCTCTAGTTTAGTGGCCATCTGTTGTGCAGTGTGTGTGTGTGTTGTTTCAAGGTTTTTTACTTCCCGATTTTGCTTCAAGTGGATTAAAACTGTTTTATCACTCACACCGAAGCCTGCAGCTAACTCTGAAGTGGTTTGCAATGGATCCGCTTCCACATTAGCCTTTAATTCCTCATTATCCACCTTGGTCTCCGGCAGTCCACGGGCTTGTTCTGAAGTTTGAAATTTCCAGAACCAAAACGTTGGAACTAAAAACGTACCATGTTTTATTTTATGACACCAGCGCCATACACATCGTTAACCTTCGATCTGTTTCTGCAGCACTGGTGCCACGGTGGAACTCATACTGGTTAATATAGCGATATTTCATGTTTTCCATTGTGCGATATGAAAGACGCCAAAGAAAAAACTAATCAGGAAAAAACAAATAAATGACTGTTTTCGAAACTCAAATGTACCAGTTAAATGCATTTATAAATATTAATTCGGAATTCTTAACCAAAGATGAGATATTTCAGATCAAAGTGGCTAGTACGACAAAACGCCAAATTCATATGTAAGGACCTAATATAATCCGAGGTATTTTATTAGACGCCGAAAAGGCTTCAGGAGAAATGTTATAACATCGTTTGACGTTATTAGTTTCCTAATGAATATTGTGTATTTCTTCTATACCTACCACTTATGTTTGTATTTTTTATACCGACACGAATTTTGATCAAACGTATCGAAACGATGTTCAAAGCAAACTCATAGACTCGCTAAGCTTCAATCTCGTGCTGACTTTATTCAATGACTTTGTAAGGGATTTTCTTTGCATTTTGCCTTGCGGTATCTGCTTTTTAGTTTAGGTTTTGGGTATATATTGTCAGTGCAATAAAAATGTCTCTCCGACTGCCTCGGTGGCGTAGTTGTATCACGGTACGACTGCAATGCTGAGGTCTCGGGTTCGATCCCCAGGTCGGGCAGAATGATTTTGGACTTTATAATCAATATCATTCCGGAGTCTAGAATTTGTGCCCGATATGGCGGTAGGCTCGCCCCCTATCACATCATGGGACCGAATACGGCGAAAAATGGGTGCACTAGTTACGCCTCTGCCTACCCCTTCGGGGATAAAAGGCGTGAGTGTGTGTGTGTGCAATGAAAGTGATGTCGTATTCCTACGTTAAGGCAGCATTGTTTTATTCATGGCAATGAAACTATGATTCAGAAATGATGAATGAATGATCAGACAATGTGTTTAAAATAAAGACTATTATGAGTCTTATATCACTAATTTATTGGTTAATATATTCATTATGGTTAATTTATTGCGTTGGTAATTTATGGAGATTACTTTATAAAGTATTTTATATGCGAATTTTGTCGTAACATTAGTGGCAATTTGACTGGCACTGTTGATTTGGCTTGCCATCATAAACACTCAATTTTTTTTACTAGGCCACGCAATGATTTTTAAAATATAAACATATAACTCTTGGCAGTAGCTTTATTTTGGCTGTGTTATACAGCCAAGCCGACTTTTATATATAATTTGTATATGTAGCGTACACATCTAAAGCATTACTTAAATCAATCTCGTTACAAATAGATAAAGTGAGTAAATCACGAGCCTGCCCGCTGGCGCCACAAATCAGCTAGCTTTAAACAAACGGACCGTGGTTTCAGTACATACCTTTAATCCGCTTAATCTCTCAATACGGCCATTCTATGTGTTCAAATGAAGCTTTGATTTATTTTAAACCGATAGTAGAATAGATACCTGCCATGGCAGACAGTTCGCGGCGGCGTGTAATGGCCTCTTTATGCCAATGTGTCAATCGATTTGTCGACGAATGGCTGGCCTCGTCCATGGCCTGCCTAGGGCCTATGGTATGCCTTCGTGTTTTCCCCTGCAACCGTGGATTTGCAGCATCGTACATAATCTTCTTACATTAATGGTGCGTAGATGGGTCTTATGCTAACCATTCTATGTGTGTAAAGTAACATAATGCTACTAATATTATGTTATTTGAATTTATGCGTCTTTACTATATTATTATTGACTAGACTATGTTTAAATGTATTTAAGTTGCACTTAAAACTTCACAAAATATTTTTGAAGGATATTCTATTTCCATACTTTTCAAATGTATATTTTTCTGTTTTTAATTTTATAGCACACTGCTCGGAGAAAAATTGTATTTTCGTAATACAAAAGCAGCTCGTGAGAGAAACGTGGATCGGTTTATCTTTTTTAAAAGCATTGTTTATTCAACCGTATGGTTTATAAATAAACGATTTGTGGGATAGAACAACAACGTAGGTATATTTTAAAAGCAAAACAATAATTTAAATATGCACATGGAAATTCCAGATTGTGAATCTACATCTTTTGCTCGCGGTTCTTCTTTCATGGGATGAAAGTGGTGTTTAGTAATATTATTTGCCATATCGTTCATTGTCTATATCACCATGAACTCTGAAATGTAAATGACGAAGATTTAAAATACGAAATTATTAAATTAAGATTATTAATCTCAATTCAAAATGATTGTTTCGTTTAGACCAGTCAAACCTTTCAATTAAATATATTTGAACAATCCATTTCTATCCGTTGGAATTAATATTTCTGGTAAAATATTAAATTGCGAGCACTTCACTTTACTCAATTTTAGTGTTGGTGCTCGGCAAGTACCGGAGACGTTCATGTTACAAATGGAACATTTTAATTATACAAATTTTGTTTTTCGAGAGTAAACGAAATGCTATCGTGGAAATTATGTGTAAACGTAAAGCATCTTACTTTTCATTTTATGTTTCCAATTGGGAATCGCCTGTCTATGAGGTCATTAGACTGTCTTTAATATGCATTAGTAAATGTAAGATATCTGGAACTTACCAATCTAGTTTACGAAAAGAATTGAAATATTTTTTTGATCCACCACGTTCTTGGGGTAAAAATTGTTTGATAAACGTGCAAATATTCCATAACTTGAGTTTACGATGTAGTGTATATGCATAAGCGTTAATTTTAAAATGTGTTATACTTATATTATTATATAATGTTCAAAAACCGAAGCTTTGGTACTCCTAGATTTGGCTAGGTAAACTAGATATGAGAAGTGTTGGTGCAATTGGAAACCTGTTCGAAACGTTTCGACCTTTGACTAATGAATTTATTTGTAATCCTAACGATAGTTTGAACTCTGGACAATATAAGCAGAAATTAAATTTAATGAAATCCGGGATTAATCAAATCTAGCCTAAAAAGTAATAACCTCACTTTGTCTATGAAATAGATTATTTTACTTCCAACTTAAGATTCAAAAGTGTAGGTATTTCTAAGTCTGATTCTACCAACCGAAATAATATATTATATCGCAGTTTGCCGAAATAGGTTTGTTAAAAATATGGTAAATCGGTCATTCCCTATAAGTAAACCTTTGATTATAGCATTTATTTATTTATTTTTACAAATTCAAAACCTTCATTACCGTCCATCCCACAATATAGGTAATACATAACCGCGAAAAATGTTTCACCGGCATACTTAATTTTGTACGTGTTAACAATTCTGTGATTCTTTTTTTTCATTTTATTTTATAGAAATACAAACAAATGAATGCTAGCGTGAAAAAAAAGGATGGAAAACAAATATTGGAATCGTCGCTACGTTCTGTCAGCACGATGCTCACCAGAAAAATCAATGCAGTCAAGGTAAACTAACATTTTATTGCTCCCAACTCTGCACGATGTATGAATATTTTTGAACTGGGATACTAATTTACCTATTTGTTAAAAAAAATTTGAACGCATAAGAAAACGAAAGCGCTTGAATGCCGTACTTCTGCTTGCAGTGCATTCATGCCACAGCTGAAGATTTGGCGGAGCATTTTAATTACATAGCGAATACAAGCAAAAAAAATGACTTTGAGTATTGTTCAGCGAAATATTCAAACTTTACCTACGAACACGCTGAAGATGTACCAGAACCAGCGGAGATTCCTAAATTTGCAAAAAACAATACCAACTACTCGAATGTATCGCTAGAGAAGGATTCACATTTTTATAATATAAACGTAAACACAAACATCAGCTGTGTGCACGTGCCAACAAATATTTTTTATAAAGGTAAGATTTAAGCATTTATTCACAGTACAATGCGTACCTCATGACGCTCAAAATAATGTAGCAACGTTGCACAACAGAGTGATGTTCCGCAACGTTGCGCAATAAAATATCCTGTAAACTTTATGAGGATCTTTTTATGACATGGTCTCTTTAGTTTATAGTTTTTCAAAGCAACAATGAATTCTAAAATAAACTTTACGACTTTTGTTACAGAGAGTGATGTTTTAAATGCCATTTTATGGTCTAAAGAGCTAAATGAGATTTTTAAAAAGAACTATCAATCCGATCCGTCCTTGGCGTGGCAGTATTTTGGAAGTTCCTCCGGCATGTTGCGTTTCTACCCCGGCATGCCATGGACACATAAAGAAGTGGACACGTACGACTGTAGAGTGAAGTCGTGGTACATCGAGGCTGCCACTTGCTCCAAGGAAGTTATCGTCCTGTTTGACGTGTCCGGCTCGATGACTGGCTTCAAGAACTACGTGGCAAGGAGGACTCTGCGTTCGCTCCTCGACACGCTCTCCAACAATGATTATGTTAACGTGTTCACGTTTAAAAACAATGTCAATGAAGTGGTGGGATGTTTTAAAAATTTGGTGCAAGCTACTCCTGAAAACGTAAACACTATTAATAACGCTCTGACTCCTTACCCGGATGGAAAACCAAGAGTTAAACTAGAGGGCAACGCAAATTTGACGGCGGCGTATATTAAAGCTTTCAATACACTCAGAGAGGTAAGTTATGTGTCATTAAGCAATAATCTCAATAGCTCTATTTACTGTACAACAGTAAAAACAAAAGAGGTTGAATTAAGCAGCATATGTATGAATTTAATACATTCATTCACCCTCTAAGATATACCCGCGTTCATCTATTTCATAATAGCTTCCAAGTCCCGAGATACTTAAATTGTTTTGGAAAATAAAGTGTCAATCGATCAGTAGCGACTACTTATTTTGAGAGCATAATGTAAAACGAGGTTTCACTTCAAACTTTTGATTTATGGTAGAGTAGAATTTATAAAAACACTTGTCCAGGATTAAAAGAAGCCTGTTAATGTTAATCCAATACGAGATCTATCTTTGTCTTAGTGGCGTAGTTGTATTACGGTACGACTGCAATGCTGAAGTCTCGGGTTCGATCCCCGGGTCAGGCAAAGTGATATTGAGTTTTTCTATTCAGTATGAAAAGGAGTCTGGAATTGCCAATCGCCAGGCTCGCCCCCTATCACATCATGGGACGGAAGAACGGCGAAAAGTGGGTGCACTAGTTGCGCCTCTGCCCAGCCCTTCGGGGATAAAAGGCGTGAGTGTGTGTGTGTGTGTGTAGCATCCCAAAATACCAATATACATCCTTGATTCGCTCGTTATGGTGGCCTTCCGAAAATAATCAGTTTTACAGGAGAAACGTAGAGTAAAATAGATATCCAACCGTACAACACATTGTACTTAAAAGATTATCTTGGAAATGTTTTATAAGAATAATGTATTTTCCCGATCGTAAGTTCCCTTCGCTTCTAAATCCCCGAAGAGCAGACATAATGTTAGGATTTATAGCTAACCTTTTTATAGCTTCTGAACCTTGTTGATTAATTTTATCGATGGCAGGAGAAAAATTGTTTTTTTTTTTTTTTTTTTTTTTTATAGCATTGAATGACGAGACGAGCATGCCGTTCGCCTGATGGTAAGCGATACGACCACCCATAAACAGTAGCAACACCATCCAGCACCTTGACTTACCAAGTTGTTGTCCATATTATATATTAAATAATATTTAAGTGAAAAATAATGTAATATAACTAATTAAATTAGGTACGTTTCTACGTTATAGTTTATATATGTGATTATGTAATAGTATTTCTGTTTACTTATATTAATGTTTATGCTTTCTTTAGTTCACAATAATTAGGTCAAATTTCACTAATTTCTTATTTGCAATGCATTCAGCTCTGTGTTATATATATACTGCCCACTGCTGAGCACGGGCCTCCTCTACTACTGAGAGGGGTCAGGCCTTAGTCCACCACGCTGGCCTGGTGCGGGTTGGCAGACTTCACAATTTCTTGTTTAACGGGCGTTAGTTAATCCGGCATTAAAGTTAACGCGAATGTTAAAGTATCGCGTTTCCCATAAAAGAACGCCTAGTTAAGGAAGATAATCACTGGTTAGGGCATGGCAGGACACTCAAAAACCTTAACAGTCCGTTAAGACAGTTAACAGGCTGTTAATGAAACTACTAGAGCATGGTGAAATTACGCCTTGGCGTCTCTCACATTTAGCGCTGGAAGAGTTCTGGAAAAGATTACTTTACAGCGAAACGTACGCCTATTGTCACACGTATTAAAAAATCATTTTTGTATTTATGCTGCCGTATGTGGTGAAAGTTGAGTTTTTTTAAAAATAAACATTAGCCTACGTTTTCTATAAATCTTAATGCTTAATGTTGTCCAATTATTTTTAGATGTTGCATTTAGAAATGAACATTTTGAAGTTGTTGATTTAGTGGTAGTGTCACGCTGTAGACATATTTATCTACTGTCGCCAATTCGGGCACAAATTCCAGATTCCGGACTGTTACTATATCCCAATGATGCTCGGGATAGGCAGGAGGCAATCAATGTATACGAAATATTATAAAGCTGGACAGTTTGTTTGTTTTGTTGAACACGCTAATCTCAGGAACTACTGAACCGATTTTGAAAATTCTTTCACTAATAGGAAGCTACATTACTCTTGAGTGCTATAGGCTACTTTTTTCCCGGGAAAATATTTTTATCCCGGAAAAACATTTTCACCCGGGCGGAGCCGCGTACAATAATCGATAATTACCTACAAATAATGTAGGTAATTATCGAGTTTATTTTTTATTTTTCACATGCTTAATGGAATAAACTTCGTTATGGAACATATATAATTCAGTGGTTTGATGAATCCGTTTATGTATTTTTAATTAAAGTTTAGCCCGTACGACAATATAGACACTTAAATATAAACTGTAACATTAATTTGGACCAATTCCGCCGCCACCGTGTAATTACAAGATTCAAAACTGCCACTGAAGCTACTTAGGAGACTTCGACAATTTATTATGTCTACTAAATTGGTTTAACTTTACGCAGGAACGAAATTGCTGTTCGATCTTGTCAAAAAGGTTTTGGAACCGACCTCCCAATAAAATAAAGCTGATGTTTTATACTAAGTCATATTCTGACATTTAAAATAATATTATTATATTATATTTATCCAGAATATAAGCTTATATAAGCTTTCGTAACCCTTCACGGTTTTCCCTGTATTGAATTTACATAATACTTTTATATTCATAAAAACAGTTGCCTTTGTGTGAAGTATGCGCGTCGTGTCGTGGTGAATAACCGTTGGAAGAAATGCTTTTTTTTTTTATTGCATTGAATGACGAGACGAGCATGCCATTCGCCTGGTGGTAAGCGATACGACTACCCATCAACAGTAGCAACACCATCCAGCACCTTGACTTACAAAGTACTGAGTGGCATTCCACTGCGCTCGTCATCCTGAGACATAAGATGTTAAGTCTCATTATGTCCAGTAGTTATACTGGCTACAATGTCCTTCAAACCGAAACACAACAGTGCATGCACATTGTTACTTGGCGGTAGAAATAGACATTGCGGTGGTACCCACCCAGACGGCCTCTTACATAATGAGAGACCTACCACCAGTAGAAATGTTGTATTGCTCTCTTGCCGTAACAACTAGCTATGAGTCAGTGTATTACATCTCTGTATATAAGCTGTGGAGTCTTTGCCCATGACATAGTATCGAGCTGGCAGGCCGCAACGTCTTATGTTAGACATTATAAGGCATATAACATTTTCTAGATCATAGGTCTAATGCATATAGTCCATCTAGGTAGGGAAAACCTAATTCGTAGAGATGACAAGCACAGTTAAGAATCATGCAATGGTTTGGAAATCCAACATCTGGGTGAGAGCCTTATTCAGTTATACAAAAACCAGTACATGTATTTTCCACTAACATACCAATCTGACATGAAATTAAGAACTCATATTATAAAAGTAAGTCAATACGTAGACTTCACATGTTCGCTATGTATTCCAGGGGTTTGTAGTTTGTATGGTTCTGATCTAAAGAATGTAGGTTATTGCACTTTTTACTTTCAAGGCTTCGGGGTTTGTAAGTGTTTGGAATGTTTCAGAGACGAAAGGATTGCGACGTAAGCGGCACACAAGGCTGTAACCAGCTTGTCATGGTGATCACTGATTACGTTCCTGGTAACTTGACTGAGGTGTTCGAAATGTATAACAGAGAGGTAATTGATGGCAAGACATACATACCCGTCAGAGTGTTTACTTATCTGATTGGTAAAGAAGTGACTAACGTAAATGAAATACGATGGATGGCGTGTCTGAATAGAGGTAAGTGTAATTTTATTACTAGTGCAAATGGGCACAGATTTATTTATTTATCTGAATTTGAAATAATACCGTATTATTTATTTATTTGAATACCAAATACTTTTATGAGCATTCAATGCTTTTTGTTAGATTGCGTTCACATATAACTGCCCACGTATAAAAGTACAAATATCTTCAAACATTTTGGGACTTACAACAACCAAATCATTATACAGTCATTACGGCTCCCGTAAACATTTGTTTCGTTGCGACAATCGTAGCCTCGGCCATTTTTATCTAATTCGGTTACTCTACCAGTGCGCTATGGATTAATTAATAATAAACATTAAAAAAAATATAAATGTCATAGCGATTTTGATAATCCTTGACGGCATGGTTCTTGGCATACATTAACATTATGCACGCAGCACAGCCTCAGAGGGTTTACTTTTGCGGGAAAAGATTTTTCCGGGAGGAAAGCTGCGAGCAAAAGTTGATAGGTAGTTATAATCCTTTCATCATATTATAATATTTTGAATCTTCTGGTGTAAGGATAGCAATTCCCTTTATATATTATGTTAATAAATTCTATTTGATATCGCAGTGATGGGAGATTGTCAGTTCGGAGGTTTTACATTGGAATCTATTATAGGACTACACTCCCCCAACTACTTCGATTCTTTTGCCCAGCAACGAAGAAATGGAGATTATATTTTCGGGTATATTATACTCTAGACGATGGCATTGGTACCTATATCTCTATTGTTAAAACCAGTAAAAAAAAAACTTAACAAATTCAGTGTCTTTCAATTCTTCTAAGCATCGCCCAGGAACCATATGCGAATATACGTGACAGAGTCCCACCCTAGTTTCAAATGTTTTTAGTTTTAATAATTAAAAATTACATCAAGTACAGTTAGTACAATAATTATTAACAAAAAAAAATTCAAACTCTTTATCTTTGTTAACTATATGTGTACACACCTATAGGATATCTATAGTTATATTGGTTGTACCAGTCTTCATACGCAAACCATAGAAAGACGAGATCCCAAACTTTAACAAACGCGCAATAATGAACGGTCTGATTCACAGTAATTTCATTTCCTCAGATTTCCTTTGAGTTTGCTAGAGGTTTGTTTAGACTTTTGAGATATCTGGGAGAACAGATTTTTTATAATATATCATATATTTAGCAACTCACTTAATATGTTGTTTTTATATCGGCGTTAAATATTATTGAAAAACTTATGATTATAATTTGGTTTCACGTGTAATTTGTCCGAATTTCACAAGAAATGTGATATGAGAAGTACGTTTCGTCATAACCTAAACGAATGAACTATGTCAATATGCAGCTATTCTATGTAATTTAAGTAATAAATCATCTAGGTTTTGTCGTGGCTATTGAATTCCGTGTAATCACAAGATTTTCACACAGCTAAATATTTACGGATTTTACCAAAACTATGTAAAGGGAGGGTTCAGGGGACACACTCATTTGCAATAATTGCTAATAAAGATTTTATTGCATTACTTTAATCCTGTTTTAACATTTAACTGTGAACCTACAACTTATAATCTATGATTCAAGCAACAATTGCTAGGCTTCAGTCGTTACTTTATTACCTGTGCTTATAAATTGCGTCGATTTGTACTCTGAGATCTTAAGGCCAATAATTAATTATTGTTTTAATTGGCAGAGAGACCTCTCCAGGATGCCCTAATATATCATTTTGAGAGCAGTAGTTTTAAACAGTTCTCAATAATAATAAAAAATCGAATATATATACCATTACGTGCTTTTTTAATTCAAAGTTCGGTTGCTACTTTTAACGTGCAGTCATTATACTAAACACATACTATTAGGCAAGCAGCTAGCTCCTCTCATCATTCAATCGCATATAAAATAATGCACATTGGATGTAGTACCTGCCCTACTTAGCAAAGCTATAAGAACAGCACTTGAACTTTGAATTTAAATTACATTTGTGGGTGTAAATACACATCGACGTGTGACCAGCTGGTCTCTGTTATTTAAATCCTTAAATTTTAATTTTAAACTAATTTACATACATGAATAATTTCAGGCTATTTTGTCCACATACATTCGGTAGAGGAGGTACAGCAGCAAGTGTTGAAGTACATCAACGTAATTGCTCGACCGATGATTCTAGAAGGAAGTGATCCTCCACCCACGTGGACGCATGCAAACATTGATTACACAGTAAGTGATTTAATGACTTTTGATTTAGGACTATTTATTATTCAATGTTGAACGGTGAAGGAATACATCGTTTAAAAACTTAAGAATTCTAAATAGCTATTTCGAAGGTATGTAAAATCTGTCTTTCGGCATTAGGCCAATGTGGTGGACTAATACCTTAATTCTTTCAGTATTTAATCGTGCTTAGCAATAGGCTAGTATATAGTGCAGGTCATGTATTATTTGCATTTAATATTATTGTTCAACGATTACTGAAATGATAATCCCTTCCTAGCCGATTCCGGCCACGGCGGCCAATCTCAACGGAGATCAGCCAGGTGCGCAGGAGATATTATAGTGCACAAGTGTGTGCGCAATACACAAGTGCACTCACTATTCCTTCACTCTCATAGTCCAGTGAGACGACAATCCGACATGACCGGAGAGAGATCAGGCGCAGGACCAACGGCTTTACGTACTTTCCGAGGCACGGGGGTATCACACCGCCAACTTCCTGACTCCGAGCTGCGACTGAGTAATTTTTAAGATGGAAAAACCCAGTCACAATGTTTTTTTGGCCCGACCTAGGATTCGAACCCAGTACCTCAGCGCGCAAATCGTACTCGTAACGCGTACGCAATACAACTACGCCACCGAGGCAGTCAAAACGAACTGAAATGATAGCGCTATATATTTATCATAATATTATAAAGGCGCATTTATACTATAGCTACAAAACAATTGATATTTCTACACGAAAAACTTTGCAACAATATCCTCGCATACATTATTAACACTGGAAAGCAATTAGGCACGGCCTCCAAATATACGTATATAAAGTTAAATAATTTTTTGGTTTGTAGTGGTTTTGAAGTCGGTTTTTTTTGTTAAAATGTTTTTATTTATTGTTTTTTTGTTAGTTAATTAAAGAATGGTGTAAACAATAAATCATAGATATACGATTGCAGCATTCGCGGGTCATTTGCTGTTAGTTATTGAAGAGTTCAATTGTCTACCTCCGAAGATCTTCATCAGATCCTAATAAATTATGTATTAAAACCTTCCCTTAAAAATATACATTTGAATAACGAAAACCCCATCTAAATTGGATCAGTAGTATTTGAGAAAACCGCGGCCACAAAAACTTACATACATACATATTAGATACAGGTCAAAAAAGTAATTAAATGTGCTATATAAAACAGTTATTAATTAAACAATCTTAAAAATAAGATACAAAACTGAGACAGAGTTTTTAACCCCCGACGCAAAAAGAAGGATGTTATAAGTTTAAGGTGTGTATCAGCTGTAGGTCTGTCTGTGGCATCGTAGCTCCCAAACGAATGGATCGATTTAGATGAGATTTTTTTTTGTTTGAAAGCTGATGTGATCTAGATTTTTTTGCCATAATTTATGAAGATCTGTTCAAACGTTTGAAGATCAGCTCATTTTCTAGCTTCACAGTTCCGATAGTTCTGAAATTTGGTATACTGACTGTTATTTTCATATCTCAGTATTTTAAGGTTAAATTCATCTCTAATACAGACCAGTAATCTGTCTACACTGGTATATTGAAATGGTTTAGCAACGAGATGGTTTCATGCCAACGTATTATTTAGTTATCACTTGGCACCAGATTGGAAATCTGTTTGTAGGTTTATTTCAAATTTGTTTGTGTTATACAACAGTTATATGCGGCATCTGTTCATCAACATTTAACGTATTTCCTTAACATTTCAGAGAACAACTCATTGGGATGTCAGTCCAGATAAAGACAAGGTAAATTTATTTTTATGGTAAGTATGTAGGTTATTTCAGATGTATTATAAGCAATTTAATCTACTTTCCCGTTCATTGATTTTTTGTTACGATAAATTTATGTCCTCAAGTCGAAATGAAGTCACATAATATTATGATGACAAATAAGTTTTTTTATAGAAATTCATATTATGGTAATTCATATCCTATCCTATTTCTCTCATAAAATATATTCCTTTGTTTTTAACAGTGCGTTTTATTTGATTTCAGCCTGATGAAGATAAATTAGTGACGTCAGTAGCGATCCCTGCTTTTGACTACGGGAGCAATCAAAAACAAAACGACGTCATACTTCTTGGTGTAGCCGGAACCGACGTCCCTATAGACAGCATTGCAAAACTGGCCCAACCGCACCAGGTAACAAATAATATTATAAATGTGAGTTTGTGAAGATGATTGGATGTTTATTACAAGTAGGTAAAGACAGAAAACGCTAAAGGAATTTGGATGACTTTTGGCAAACCGATAGACCGTGTCCTAGATTCTCATATAGGTTACTAAGTAGGACTTTAATTGAGGGAAAGGTCATTCTTGCTGGCGAAGACGCGAGCAATACCTACTAAAACATAAAAACAAATATTTAAGAGAAATGCATACTGTACATGTATATATGTAATACTAGCTTTTGCCCGCGTCTCCGCCCGCGTAAATGAGTTTTCCCAGGATAAAAGTCCCGCTTTATATTTTCCCGGGATAAAAAGTAGCATATGTGTTAATCCAGGACATAATCAATCCGTGTGCCAAATTTCATCGAAATCCGTTCAGAAGTTTTTGCGTGAAAGAGTAACAAACATCCATACATCCATACTTACAAACTTTCGCGTTTATAATATTAGTAGGATTAGTAGGATATATATTAGTAGGATTGAATATATTCAATGAAATGTAATTGTTTCAGCTTGGCGTTAATGGTTATTCGTTTATAGTGAGCAATAACGGGTATCTACTATTACATCCATTACTCATAACAACGGTAAGTGTAATTTAACTTAACAACAACAACTTGCTAGTGTTATTCATAGACATAGAAAAAAAATATAAACACACGAATTGAGAACCTCCTCCTTTTTTGGAAGTCGGTTAAAAATGGACTGAGCGTTGTTATCCAGCTTTCAAAGAAAGGAAAGTGTAGGACAGTTAAAGCGACCGTGCAGCTCATAGACATAGAGAATTCCTACCCTGGAAAAGTACACAGTAGGACTTTAATACCGGGAAAGGCCTAACACGCGGGCGAGGCCGCGAGCAAAAGCTAGCATTCTAAAAAATGTACTTCCACATAATGGTCCTATTATCCGAATAACTGATGACATCTATAATACATTTCTCTACAATGATATATGAGATGTCATGAGTTATTCACTAACATACTTAACAAACACAACTTCACTAAAATCCACTTCCATATTTGACAGATAAATGGTGTGATGCAAGATAATTACAACAGCGTAGACTTCGTGGAAGTTGAACAAGTTGATGACGGCAAAGGGTCACGAGAGCTGGGCGAGCAGATCCAAGAACTGCGTAGGAGTTTAGTTATGGGAATGGACAGTAATATGACCAAAATCAAAGTACTGTACCATTATGACAACATGAGGTAATTTATTTAGTACTCTTGAATAATTTTGTTACACGGCAGCTACCACCGAAATCTCTATTTCTGCCGCAAGCAGCATTTTGCAAGATTTGGTTTTAATTTTAAATGATTTTGGAGCTCATATAATTTCTGGCCATTATCTGCCGTATTAAATTTCTTTTTCAATCCATCCCCAAAATGGACCGACGAGAACAATGTTTTTTTTTGACACGTTTACTAGTGACTTAGTTTGAATCGTTTATTCTTGGAATCAGATCGAATATCAAGATTAAGGTCGTTTATTGAAAATGGCCGTATAAGAATTAACATCTAATATTTGAAGTTGACGAGCGTAGTGGATTGCCACGCGGTTCTTTGTAATTTAAGGATAGTGCGGTATTAGTAGTCTTAATGGTTAGTCGTGATGCTTATCATCAGGCAAGTGGCTCGCTCGTCTCGTCATTCTGCTGTATAAAACCATATACGGTATATTTAGTGATCCTTTTTTGAAACTCCTTTTATTTAGATCACGTTCTATTCAAATACTATTCCATCAAATTAAATATAAAAAGTAAAATTGTGCAAGTATCAAAATATGGACTGAACTAGATTTCTTTAAGGCTTAAAGTAATTAAAGCTTTAAGCTTTAAGTAATTAAAAACTATTTTCATTCCAGGAGAATATCGCGAGTGCAGCACGACTATTTCTTCAAGCAATTAGTAGGCACTCCTTTTTCTATGGGCATCTCACTACCAAGGCGATATGGAGATACGGAACTGTTGCTAAAAGATAACCCTCTTGAAGCAAAACAAGGCAAAGAACTAACTGGAATAAACGTGACCGATTACTTTAGATTCAGTTACAGAATTCATCCAGACTGGTAAGATAGTTATTGAAATTATTGAAAAGCAAAAAAACTAATATTAATAAATTAAAATATGTACCTACCTAATTAAATCGGTAGTTGAATTTTTTTTTATATAAGTACTTTTATCAACAATGTACCTAATCCAAAATCTAGCAGAAAAGGATTTTTTAAATACACTTTAAAATGTAATAATTTACAAGCCCGTGGCATCTGGTGCAAAGGGTAGCTATCAATTAACAGAAAAAAAATTAAACCGCCGAATAAACTGAAAAGCAAAACATAATAATCATTTTTTATTTAACCGTAATCCTGAGACGCCCGCGGTGGACACCGGTGTCCATTTATATAAGGAAATTAGCTTATAGCTATATATAAGCGGGCGTTGACGGGTTCTTAAACTAACGTAAGGATCCCTACGTAATTTTGAGTCGTTTGAGTCGGCGCATAGTGTGGGTCGCTACGTAGTGTTTGGCGCGTTTAATTTTTATTAATACACAACTCAGCAAACAAAGCAAACTCAATCCCTTTTTTCCCACCCTTAGGGTAGTTTTTTTTTCCAAATTTACATGGGACCAATTTCGAGGTATACCCTATCTAATAAAAAAGTATTATTAAAATCGGGCTACTCTGTAAAAAGTTATGCGTGGTCATACCTAGAATAAATATCCACGTCGACTTGAGAACCTCCTCCATTTATTTTCGTTAGTTAAAAGTCGATGTAGACACTAGACAGTATGGCGTGACGTCGTCGTAGCGAAGAGGTCGTAAGAAAGACATACGGTTTTTACTGGTGGTAGGTCTCTCATTATGTAAGAGGCCGTCTGGGTGGGTACCACCGCAATGTCTATTTCTACCGCCAAGCAACAGTGCATGCACTGTTGTGTTTCGGTTTGAAGGACATTGTAGCCAGTATAACTACTGGACATAATGAGACTTAACATCTTATGTCTCAGGATGACGAGCGCAGTGGAATGCCACACAGTACTTTGTAAGTCAAGTTGCTGGATGGTGTTGCTACTGTTTATGGGTGGTCGTATCGCTTACCATCAGGCGAACGGCATGCTCGTTTCGTCATTCTATGCTATAAAAAAAAAAAAAAAAAAACGGTGAAATTAAAAAAAATACTACACGAATCTATAAAAGAAAGAAACATTCTTTACAGGGTGTATTGCAAATATCACTACTTAGAAGGCCACGAATCGGACACACCAGAAATTGAGTTATGGAAGTTCTTAGTTCGTCTCTCGCATAGTGATTTGAATATTACTATTAAACAATACATGGACGAGGCTGTATCAACATGGACTAAGGAAAGTAAGAAGTCTAATCATAATTATGATTGTATGTATATTGCATGTATTTATTAATTTCCGTATGACATAAATATAAATATAGGCAACGGATGCGCAAGTTCCTTGGTATAAAGGTGTGGGGACCATGTTATATCAAAATTAAATGAGAAAGTTCAGTAAATATATTATAATACAACCCACGTTAATGTTTTAATTAAGTATGTGCTTAATCATTTTTATACCGCCAAAAGTCACGAAGGGAGTCAGCAGGAAGATAGTTACAGAAACAAATGTCAGATGGAGAGACATGAAGGGCTTTCGCCAATCTAAAATCTTCATCCAGACGCTTGACCAGAAGAAAACTAAAAGCCTTCTTCAATTCAGGCAGGAGGACATAAGAACTATTATAAGAATAATGACTGGACACGGTACGCTGAACAGGCACTTACAAATAATAAGTAAGGCCGAAGACCCCTCGTGCCCAGAATGTGGTGAAGAAGAGACCAGCATCCACTTTCTCGGAGAGTGCCCAATGTACTTTCTGCCAAGATTGGAGATATTAGGAACAGACTAGAGGTAGCACAACTACAGGAGGTAAAGCTAGGAGTCATTATTAGGTTCAGTAGGGCAACAAAGAGGTTTGTAAGATTAGAAGGGGGCTTACTGCAGGAGCACCAGTGAAACCTGTGCTCTAGGATGGAGGCTGTCACGAATGGTCAAGGTAAGGCAAACGATGCTGTATCCAACTGGGGGATACCGCCTGAGGGGTGGGAGAGTATGTGGGCGGACAAGGCCTGGCAGCTTGTGTGTATTTTTCAATGTACAAGCTGAGCACAGCTCTCCTGTTGACTCCTGCCGCAATGATCAATCAAGGTCAAAGTGGCGGGACCCTCAGTGGAAGGCAGCGCTGGGCAGACATCGGCAATCTGAAAGGTGCACACCTGGAAGGGAACCACGATGCCTCTAAGGTCTAGACCTCTCACCATTTCGGCCACAGCCGAAACTATGGTGAATGCGACCCCTGGGCATGCTACCTGCGAAGCGGGCCGACCCAAAGTGAAAATGGGAGCGCCACCCAAACTGGGACTAAGGGTGAAATAGTCCCAATAAGGCGAACTGATCACCCGTCTGTGCGACCCCACAAAACATACATACATACGCATACTCACGCCTTTTACATGACTGCCTCGGTGGCGTAGTTGTATTGCGGTACGACTGCAATGCTGAGGTCTCGGGTTCGATCCCCGGGTCGGGCAAAGTGATATTGGGTTTTTCTATTCAGTATCAGCCCGGAGTCTGGAATTTGTGCCCGATATGGCGATAGGCTCGCCCCCTATCACATCATGGGACGGAATAAAAATGGCGAAAAGTGGGTGCATTAGTTGCGCCTCTGCCTACATACATACAAGTATGTGCTTAGTCATTTTGGCTGTATTTGATGTAGGGTAATAGGTATTAAGTTGTGATATTGCACAAAATTTAGTTATACTCAAAGTTTAATCAATGATTACATATTAAATATTAACTATTTTAATACATTGTATAATTTGGCAACACTTAACACCATACAGATATACCAAGGAACTCTGACGCCTGTAAATTCTCTATGAACTATAATTGTCTTGAGTTGGCAGTTTTAAGTAAACTTTCTTTTATATCTAGCTCACTGTGGTAATGCTAGAAGAGAACTGGGGAAGGACGATTACTACTGCACTGAAGATCTAATAAAACAGTTGGTATTCGATGCAAAACTTTCCACGCCATATTTTGAAACATGGGACGCTACTGACGAAGAAATGGAACTAGCTAGGAAATACAATGTAACTGTCCGGTTTATAGCCACTTCTAGCGGTCTTACACGGTGGCATTACATATTTGATCCAACTAAAAATGAACGCGTCAACGACACTGGCTACAGACATAAGGATTATCCTGGGCAGTAAGTCATTGTTTTAATGTAATATGGTCAGCGGTGAACAGTGTCATCTGATCAAGAAGTATTGACAATAACTTTTCACAGGGTATTCGGAGATATCTATTACAATGCTATAGAAGAAACATGGTATAAAGCTGCAGTTCTGCAACACATGATTACTCCGGAGTCTCTGGTCATCGCAACCCCGTTACCAATATTAGATGACATAATAGAAAAAAAACCGTCTATTAAAAATGAAGATGGCGACATTACGATAACAGCAAGCTATGCTATCTTTTACAGAGACAATGAATTCGAAACCCCAGCTTCAGTCGTGGGCTTTGAATATTCCTATTTACAGTTTTACGAGCGGTTTATGGAAATTACTAATGCCAGTTGGAGTGGAACTAAGGTAGAGTTTTATACGATTGTCTTCGTGTATACTTATTCAAGACTTAGTATCGACAAAAGTTCATCATATCTCATCTTGTTTCCAGGAATTATCGTGTCAAGGAGATGATTACGAATGTTACGTCATAGACAGCTCCGGTTACGTGCTATTATCTAGAAACAAAGATCAAGTAGGAAGTTTCTTTGGTATTATTAACAAACACGTATTTCAGACCTTTTTAGAAAAAGGTATATTCGATCACGTGGAAGTGTTCAACTATCAGGCGTTATGTCCACACTCGATAGTCCCGGAGCAGGAAAGCTGTTCGTGGACTTTGAATACGGTTAGTATGAAGAAACGTGCGCTGGTATACTTTACAATTGAGGAACTATGTATTAAGGCACGAATTATTCACATACATTTTCAAAATGCGGCACGGTATTATTCCTCAAAAATACCGGAAAGAAATAATTTATTTCACACTAATCTTTCCGATTCAAAAGTGTACAACTTATTTTTAATGCTTTGATCGAACATACCCAATATATTTTTAGTCAGAAATATGGGAATTTGTGTTTACATGTTTACTGTGTTGGGGTAGTTCCTGATGTTTTTTTTTCAGTATAATAATATTACAAATTATTATTAGTCAATTCATTGTGGCTTTGATTAATTTAATATTTCTTTTTGCAGCCGTTTACTGTATTGGGCAGTTTATTAAAATGGCTCTTAACCCAGATGTTATTATTTGCGACGAATTTGTACGGATTGGACCGATATTCATATGCAGTACCATTGGAAGACGGTAAGAATTATAATAAAAAAAACATTATAGTATATTCGTGAATATCTTTATGTCGTCTCAAAATATTTTCAACAAGCTTTTGCCCGCGGCTCCGCCCGCGTGAATTAGTTTTCCCGGGATAAAAGTCCCGCTTTATATTTTCCCGGGATAAAAAGTAGCCTATGTGTTAATCCAGGACATGATCTACCTGTGTGCCACATTGAAATCCGTTTAGTAGTTATCGAGTGAAAGAGTAACAAACATCCATACATCCATACTTACAAACTTTCGCGTTTATAATATTAGTAGGATATTTTCATAGGCATAATGCAAGTTCCTTTCATGATAAGGCAGAATTCGATTTGAGAGAAGTAAAGATCTAAAGTGTGAAGTTAGATCTTTTATTTAAATTTATTGTTAGAAGCTTTCGAAACTAATACCTATATTTCTATTATCATTAATAATTAATCTATGGGCACATCATTGCCCCCGCCAAGTCGAGCACAGCCGTACCATCCTTTTCTCGAAGCGACTCACGGCACTTTGGACCCCCTGTAACTTCGTTATGTATAAAGCAAGAAGCAAGGAGATCAAGAGGACATACTATAACTGGCTATACTGCCATTATACCTAATAATTACCTATACCTAATAGTTTACGAATTAGTTGTCATTTTAATTATTATAGAAATAAAGATTTCTACGACTGATTGTTGAATTGTTGAATAGGTGCTTTCATAGACACTAACTAAAATAACTGACTTTTTGGTTCATGGTTTTACATGAGATCTCACAATTTATGTAGTGGAAGAACTGCGTTGCGAGACATGATTTTTTTTTTACAATTTAAGTTTTTGTTGGATATTCTAAATACACAAATTGACACAAATTATTTTATTATAAGATTAAAGCTATATGTTTTGCAAAACAAAGTAATGCATTTAGTTAGGAATAGAATAATTTCAATAAGTAGTCCCAAACTATTGCAAAATATAATGCTTTAGATGTTAAACTAATTGACACCTATTTATATATAAAATAGTATAAAATATTGCTTTCTACTGGAAATCACATAGTGTATTAGCGATGTCTAGCAAATTATACCCCTCACGACGCTTCTGCTACTGTATAACATGCTTTTGACCGAAGGGACATTAAACCAATAGAAAGAACCTTGCCCCACTTAACAAATACATTATTCGTTGAGTTGTCGCAAAAAGAACAAAACGTGAAACTATGTTGAAATCTTCGACTGTTTCATTAAGAATGTTTCCTCAAGTGTACTAATAAATCTTTTGTAGCTCTGTGAAAATGTATGCTATTGAGATAAAGATAAGATAATTTATAGATAGCCCAAGCATGAAGTTACGTGTGTACCTATGTCAGTTATTGCTAGCCTTAACGGTGAAAGAAAATATCGTGAGGAAATCTACATATCTAGTAGTAGAGGTTGTACGTACCTTGTAGTCGAACAGTATATAATACGGGGTTGGTATAATTATCTAAACTATTATAAACATAAACTAGGTTCTTAAGCGACACTATAATCTGTTGAAAGCATTGCTATCAACTAAGCATAGGATGTGCTCTCTAGCAGCTCTAATATTTCCGCTTACATAACTGCATGGTCTTTCCCTCGCAGACTATATCGATAGTATTTACAACGAAGGGCCCACAGGAGAGCCCTCGACGCTGCCACCGCCGATCGAAAACAAAACTATTCACGCTAAAGAAGACGACGAAGAACCACCGTTTTCATGCGACCATAGCATCAGACTGTTCATTTTGGATCAAAATTATTTCTTATCGACAACTGGGGCACAACCCATGGATTACGAAGATGAACCTGGAGAATGCCATCCATCATACTGGGCGGCGTATGTCCCCAACACTAATTTACTTTTAGTAGTAGTTAAAAATGAAGACAGGGAATACAGTTATAGCTGCAAGGAACCACCTAATACTAAGCCTCGACCGACGATCAATTCCACGACCAGTTTCGAGCCATGTCATAAGCTGGACCTCGGCGGGCTGATTCGACGTCCACTGGAAGGCTGTTATACCTATCATGACAAGGTAGGTATTTGTAAAATCACTCAGCTGTATCAATCAGCAATTTATATAATACTAGCTTTTGCCCGCGGCTCCGCCCGCGTGAATGAGTTTTCCCGGTATAAAAGTCCCGCTTAAAATGTAGCTTATATGACACGTTCGTAGATTTACCATAGCAGCGCCATCTATTGATTACTTACTCAACCCAGTCGAAAGGTATCGACATCTGTTAGAATCATTCATAGCAGCGCCATCTATTGATTACTTACTCAACCCAGTCGAAAGGTATCGACATCTGTTAGAATCATTTGGAGTTAAGATAATTGTGACTGTCAAATAATAACAGACAAATAATTAGCAATAAATTAAAATTGCGACTATAATTTGAGATTTAAACTATCCTATCTCTCAAGTTGGATCGAACTGCACATGGTGTGCGAATTTTATTATAATCG
This sequence comes from Sphinx pinastri, assembly GCA_947568825.1. Taxonomy (NCBI): domain Eukaryota; kingdom Metazoa; phylum Arthropoda; class Insecta; order Lepidoptera; family Sphingidae; genus Sphinx; species Sphinx pinastri. The sequence goes on from OX387617.1 coordinate 6,008,903, forward strand.
GTTAAGTGGTTTAGGAGTCCATTGAGGACAAACATTGTGACACGAGATTTATATATATTAAGATAATAATTATCTCGATAATTTACATTCAGTAAATACAATAAATATATCATAAATTGCTTTCAATACCACAGGATTAACTAACGACTGACGTCATAACGAGAGATCGCGGAGACTTTTTTTAGTTTTAAAAAATTATGAACATACAATTTACTTTTTCATAGAGTATAAATGAAAATCTGAAAATATTATTTCTACACAATATTGTAGAGTTGTTAAAAGTCCTAAACAAGGAATGTGTTTGTTAACAGGAAAGAAACATCACTGCATGCGGGTTAGGCAGCGTGATCCGCACGGACTTGACCGTACTCCTGGCCGCAGCTTCCGCGGCGCTTCTACTGGGAGCATTCTCATGATTAACACCCTGAAGTGATCTTTAACGTTTGTACCTTTATTACCTTGGCAATAAACTCGTTGCACCCTTCATTGTGTTTTATTTATTAAAATCACAGGATATAATTTATTGAATATGCGTCTACGGTTTGGAACCCTCATTATAACGTACATGTTAAGTGCATACAACGTATCCAAAATAAATTTATTAAACATTTAGATTACGTACAACATTCAGATTATTTCAGATAACTGCGTTGATTTTTGCACCGACTTAGTAACCTTGGAAAAGCGTCGAGAGCTTAGAGATATGATGTTTTTATATAAAATTTTGCACAATAAAATTGACTAACCCTATCTCTTAACAATATAGGATTGCGGTGTAGAAAACCAACTTCTCGATGTAGAGATGTCTTGGTCGTTCCCTATACAAGAACGGTGCATGGCAAAAATATATTTATTGTACGGGCCTGCAATTGCTACAATAAGAATTTCAACCTTATCGATATTTTTCATGAGAATATAAATAAGTTTAGATCTTTAATTTTTGCAACACTAAAAGTCGTGAGATAGGTAGATGCGTCGTATAGATATTATCAATTATGTATTTGTTTATGTTTAGTGTCAACTAATTGCTGTGTCGTATTTAACTCTTTATAATTCATTTGTGTTGATAGTCTTGTGACAAAATAAGGCTACTTTTCTGCCGACGAGACATATAACTGTCCTTTTTAGATGTTGGAAACTTTTTTGATATTATGTGTTGAGTTGCTTTGTATTGATTTGTTTGTGTATATTCTACTGTTTGTTTCCTGTACTACAATAAAAATAAAATAAAATAAAATTACAAAGAGGTTTAATACCATTGATGTATTAAAAAATTTAATACACATATTTTTTAAAAGTGTCCAAATTGCACAGAGACGTATTACTTATATACCACCCAGAAATACAAGAGCGGCAATTTAAAATTCTGAGTGGTAGCGAAATTATTTTTTATTTCGGACACGTGTAGTCAGCCGAAGAATTTTATTTCTTAACTTTCCATTGTTCTATTTTTTTAGTTCTTGGAAATTGTAAACTCATTACGATGAATTTACTTTATTATAATACTTAGTAGGCATAGTACAAAGTATTATAATACGATAAAACGCTGTTATAAATACCTACAATATTTTGTCCGATATGGCGATAGGCTCGCCCCCTATCACATCATGGGACGGAATACGCTTGGCGAAAAGTGGGTGCACTAGTTGCGCCTCTGCCTACCCCTTCGGGGATAAAAGGCATGAGCATGCGAATATTTTAATGGCATAAGGCCGCCTATATAATTGTATGCGAGTAAAATAAATAAAGCTTTTATAAAGTGTATGCATAAAATGTAGCGTATAACAAAATTTCCAAAACTATGAGATGACTTTGATGTTATTTTTAAATTAGCAGACGGTAACAATGAGAAAAAAATCATAATTTTTGAATGCCATCGGTACCCGACACGGTGACCTAGTCCCGGCCCTTACAAATCGATGTATCGCGCAGGTGGCCGGGTGAATCCACAAGTTACGTTAATACACGCAACGTACACATACATCCAGTGAAGGTGGAGGTCGACAGTACGAGTGCGAAAGTCGATCAGCGCGCATGCCCAGCCCGCGCCCGCGCGCCTGCGCTCCACGGACAATCTTTATCAATGTTTCGTGAACAGTAATGCCTACAAGAATACGGATACCCGTGTTTTAAATACCATCAATTCTTAAACTTATAAATAATACACCATGCACGTCCGTTTGTAATCAGTGGACGACATTCAAACATTGCAAGTGTTTCTCATGTGCAAGTGTACCTGTTTGTCAGTGTTATTGGTGCTGTTCTTGTTCCTGGACTGCAGGGACTGCTCGGCCAGTGCACAAAATGATGCCCCTAGCAAAATATCGCTCAACACGTAAGTTACCAATGCTAGATAATGAAGTTATAAATTAAATTAAATTAATTATTAAGCGAACACTTTTTTGGCTTTGTATCAGTCCAGCATCGTATCGAGGGTAACTTAGTCATTATCTTAAACAATGGACATTATCATTTGTAAATACAACAGTGTAGATTATTTCATTATAGGGTACAAGCGTGGGCCGTTAAGTTTGGTACTGAGCTATATCATTTCGGAGAATTTATTACCAGGAAAAAAGAAGTTCAAGATGTAAGTCGATTGTTATATTTTACTACATTAACTTAATATTATAATAACTTGAAGTCTGTATATATTTTTACTGTACAGAGTTTTAAGTCTGCACAAATCGAAGCTCGAGATGGTGAAAAGCTAGTTCAAAGTATGTCCGATGATATACGCGCTATGATGGAACTCAAAATAAGCGCTGTGAAAAGAATTGTTGAAGCGGCCGAGAATATGGCATTTGACAAACAAAATGAACAAGTTCCAGAAGATTTTCAATTTTACAACAGCAAGGAGATGGAGGAACCATACGATGAAGTGTCGTTGACTACCACGCCAGAACCAGAATTTAATTTAGAGAACTGGATTGTCCGACCGCCTACAAAAAGTGCTCATTTACAAGCCAATTCACATTTTTCAAATATACCTGTTAATATCAACTTCAGCAGTGTGCACGTCCCGACAAATGTTTACGCTTGGGGTTAGTACATGGACATTACGTGTCGTTAGCATATAATTTAAAGCATATGTTAATTAAAATAATAAATTTCCAGCGTCGGAAGTTATTAAGGGAATACACTGGTCCGAAGGGTTGGACACACATTTTATAAACAATTATCAAAGTGATCCTACACTGTCGTGGCAATATTTCGGAAGTTCCACTGGCTTCATGCGGCATTATCCTGGTAAATGTTAAAGAAAGCACTATGTCTATGGCAACTATACCTCAATCATACGTAATCAAAATCGTTAATTTTATTGCGTACTTCAAGTCTGGTATTTTTATCGCGTTTATTCGGTAGCTTTAAATTCATTACCTTTACTAACAACTTACATATTTTTTAGAATATTTGCTTTATTTGTGAGGTTATGTTATTAAATTTCTTTCCATAGCAATGAAATGGAGAGCAGATCCGGTAGATATATATGATTGTCGCACGCGCGCTTGGTATATGGAAGCTGCTGCTAGCCCAAAGGATGTAGTCATTTTAGTTGACCGAAGCGGGTCAATGACTGGCCAAAGACGAGACATTGCTAAACACGTAGTAACCAACATCCTCGATACACTGGGTAACAATGATTTCGTTAATGTAATGACGTTCGCTGACACAGTTGAGGAAATCGTACCATGCTTTGAAGATTCTCTTGTTCAGGTACATAAAACTCGTGAGCATTAATTCATAAAGGTAAACATATCTTTTTTATTTACGGAATGTTATGATTCACTTTTATTTTAAAGGCGACTCTGGGTAACCTCCGAGAATTAAAACTAGCGTTGGATAATTTTGAAACAGTGGAAATAGCGAACTTCTCAGCGGCTTTAACTCGCGCGTTTGAGCTGCTGGAGATTTATAGAAATAACAGCGGTGGCGCCAATTGTAATCAGGTGAAAGAAAAAAACAAACATTTGAATACATTTACGAATGTTTTGCTGGAATAATGAACTACGTTTGTATTTGTAGGCTATAATGTTGGTAACTGATGGGGTTCCGTACAATTACAAAGAGATCTTCGAGAAGTATAACTGGAAGTATGAGACTCCAGTGCGGGTGTTCACGTACCTGATAGGGCGCGAGGTAAAGGTAGTACCACTTCAGGTATTACTGTGTGTCGTAGTCGTTGTGCAACCTGCATAAGGCCTTCCCTTTCGTACGTACCTACCAGTACACCTAGAATGTGGTACTCTTCTATTGTCTGTCTTTGGTGATTGAATTTTGTTGTCACAGATTGAATAATATGTAAATTAAAGAATAATTTTGCCACTAATAAAAGAATATGATCTTTCAATTATATTATATAAATTAAAATAAAACGCAAATAAAGTTTCATATTATTCAGTCGCTAGTTAGTTTAAAAGCCCATCGATAAAACATTGTCATTACTAACTGAATTGATTTAATATTCACCATTAACTCATACTGTATTATAGGTAGTTATACATTATTGTAGTTGTGCTATTTGGGATTTGGGAAATGTTTAAAATATTTTTTCGGTGCTCGGGACATAACATAAAATTCAAGTGTAATTGCTGTGTATGAAAGAATAAGAACAAACCTTACGTCGTCGGGTAAATATTATGGATGCCTAATAAGGTATCTCTAATCGACAAAGCTGAAGAATAATGATTAGGATCCGCGGGCTTTTAGACTAGCAAATGTGTATATTGTACTTTCCATCTTCATAACGCTTCTGCTTATTTGTAAGTCTAGTGTTTTTTGTATAGCTAAGGTCTCCTCACATTGGCTGTGTTAATTTAGCTATAACCGTTACTAACCATTCTGTGCGCTGTATTATTATTCTTTTTATATATGATTTCTAAATTATATTTCACAAAGCCGCTGACGTTTACCATTAACCACCAAAGAAGATGATACATTACTATTTCATCTTTAAAACCTTCTGGCTAGTATTGGACGGAGTAATATATAAAGTTCTTTCTAGGTAGCTGACGTGCGCGAGGTTAAATGGATGGCATGTGCAAACAGAGGATACTATGTGCATTTGAGTACTCTAGCTGAAGTTCGAGAGAGGGTTCTGGAGCACGTCAACGTGTTGGCGCGTCCACTCGTGCTGCAGAGGGAGAAACATCCTGTCGTATGGACGCCTGTTTATGCTAATGTCACCGTGAGTTTAGAACAAATATTAATTGCCTTTGGCTGATTAACTGCTTCCTGTATAACTGTTTATGAAAATTATAACAGAGGAGCGTATTGTAGTGCTATTAAGATTAATTATGTAACACATTTAATAAAATATTTTGGAGACTGTTAGATCGCCTTTAATAATACCTAATCAAATCCGAATGGTATTAATGTGTATTGTAGTATAATGTGTTAGCAAATAGCAAGATCCCATTTTATTGAAGATTCATATAAGCTACAAATATTTTTAAAAAGTAAAGCAATGTAAAGATTAATTAATTATAATAAACGAGCTTTTGCACGGCTTCGATTGCGTAAAAAGATTTTCCGGGATAAGAGTCCCGTTTTATATTTTCTCGGGATAAAAAAGATTTTGAATTATCGCCCTACCAAATTTTATCGAAATCGGTTCAGTGGTTCCGGAGATTACTACCTACAAACACACTTACAAACGTTACCTCTTTATAATATTATTGTAGCTAATATTATGGTGTGTATAACAGGATCCGAAAGTGGCGGATTATTTGTGGGAGCAACGCGAGAGAGCTGAGCAAAAGGAGCGATTCATGAGCCAGCGAAGAGACAAGGCTTTGTTTAACTCCGAAAAGGAACAAGATCGACGATGGAGAATCACCCAGGTACGTCAAAATATTGAAATTTTGTCAAGACTATCCGCCCTCAAACCCGCCACTCCAACTCCTGTAAGCCAGGATCAGCAGTGGCACGCATTTTATGACACCAAGCGGTGAAGCTCGGCGAGTCTCTAGGAACACTAATCTGTCTTTAACCCGTAACGATATTAATCAAATAGAAAGATAGGGAGGATTTGGCAATATTAATTATCCACTACCCTCCATAGCAAAGCGGGAGACAAAAATAATGAATTAAGGAGGTATTTTAATCTCAAGTTTAGGGAGGTTTACAACTAGAAAAGTCAGTTGTAAAGCACCACGGATAAAATTAAATGAAAGAGTCCTATCATATGAGCTGTTAAATTTGATTCCAATAATAGGCATGGCAAAAACGCCGGAAAGCACGGAAATTCCCTCTAGTCTCTAAAAAGTCCATGTAGTATACAGCCCCGGATGTTATTTGCATACTATCCAACATGATGTTGCGCTCATCATGCCAAAGACCACACTCCCAAAGTACATGATGAGCAGAATGCTCATATTCGTAAATAGTGGTAGAGCATGGGCACACAAGAGAGTCAAACAGCCTAAATGAAAACAATTTGGCCTTAAAATTACCGAAATGAAATGAAATTTGGTCAGCAAACAATGTGTTTTATTGTCTTGTGAATAATTTATGACATTTCTTAAGGATTTAAAGATTTGAATACTATGGTTAATAATAAATCTATTTTCAGATGAAACAGGGCCAGTACAGCGAATTAGGAAACTCGCATTATCAACTGATGACATCAGTCTCAATGCCAGTTTACGATCTACGACACAACGAGGTGAGTCCACGATTTTGTTTATAATCGTATTATCAATATGAAAATTTCCTCAGAATAATTAATATCTTAATATTTTAGCAATTGAAGAAGAGAACAATGATTTTAAAGTAAACAAAAGTGTTTTCTTTTTCAAATTTATATCTGCATATCCATTTAATTTGATATTTCCAAAATTATAAATTTCATTTTGTGCATGAAAAAGACAATAGAATCTATCTGTTACTCCTCTTCAAGATTATGTTTACAGATTGGTTATTATTTTCCTACTGATTGGACGTAAGCTGTATGTTCCGATCTATGTTTATTTTATTTTGTGATCACTCGCATCTAATCGTATAAAGTCTAATTATCTACTAATGAATCCGTTTTGTTTGATGGTTTCCCCCCAGAACATCACAGAGAATGTACTGATAAATGAAGCTTACTGGGTATCAGTTACGAAAGAGGTACTACTACTACACACTTAGAGTTTTGATGATTTAAAGTAAAACTTTTTGCAAGATACGAGAGAATTTTTATGATTTAGTTTTTTGAATTTCAGTAACGGTAAAATGTTATTTGGCCCCGTTAGCGATGCATCTGTCCTCGATAGATGTTGACTGCGCCCGGCAGCGGCGCGGTCCTCAGTCAGCCGACTGTTCAATGTGTTGTTCGACCCCTTTGGCTTACCGTAGTGTGCTAGTTTTCTACTAGATCGTAGGCGTAGACCACTAGGGTGTTTCAACGACTTTTCTATAAATAAGTAAATTCATTTTTTTCTATGCAAGAGTTATGATCTTACATCACACACACTATAATTAAAATCTATTACAGTATTTTGCCTGAATTTAGTGATGTCTTGGTAGAGACACATTTTAAAGATTAACTCGTATTACAAAATGTAAATGTAAATATTTTCAATAAGAGTATCGTGCAGCCCGAGATATGACTCGTACGGGGCTTTTCTTATTTGAATTATCTGTTGAGCTCGATTTATTATCTTCTTTAAGAATGATAACTTTTAATCTACCTACAGACAGTTTTTGTAATTTTGAAAGACGAGACTTTTTAATTTCTAGCTGAATTTATTACAATGCATTTATCTGTATGTTATTATATTTTATTGCATTCGTACGTCCACAACCAATCGCAGTCCGTAGAGGAGAACGGACAAAAAGAGGTAGGCCACGCTCCACACAATATTAAACCTCTCTGTACGGATGACTGCCGAGTGCTTGGCGATGGATGATGGATGAGGTGGATATTCCTGATTCAGTTACTGGCAATTTATATTTTGATTTTTAAAACAGATATCTACAGCTCCGAACTCACGCGAGAAAATGTAATTGTTTTACAAAATTAATCGATAATAGCTTCTTGGATGTTGATTATTGTATACTCTCTTATTATTGTTAATTTTAAAATGTCAACAGATTCATACATGGATTTTATACAAGTGGTATCCCCATGCCTACCAACAACAAAACGGTAGTGGGTTTCAAGTATACGAGTGTAAAGTGTAGTGTTTTAATTTCATACATTAAAATGGTATTTGATGTAGATTTGCTAGAACCTGTAACATTCAGAATACATAAACTAGAATCCTTTAAATACAACAATTCTACATTGATATTATATAGTACTAACTAACGGGGCTTAGATGCTAAAGATAAAGTAATTTTGCTAGTTGTAAGAAGGATTGAAATACTTTCATATAACTTTGTAGATTGTGATGGCAAATACGAGCAGCCACATGAAATGTAGCTAGATTATTGTTGACTGAATTATAAATAACAACATAAACGTGTATATATTTTATATTTTTATTGCAATGTTTGATAATTTTATGTAGAGTGAAATGGTACGTAGATAGATTAGTTAGACTTAAATCGATTTCATACCGTGCAAGAAAGCAAATAAACTGCAGTAGAAGAAATGAAACCAGCTTCATTGGTCAAGATGGATTTGCTGTGTGTGAAGAACATCTATCACTTTAATTAAGACGGTGTTGAAGTAATAATAAATGATTTCAGATGCGTATAGCTAGACTGTTAGGAGTTGCGGGAACAGATGTACCACTCTCCGAGATACAAGCGTTAATGACCCCTTATAAGGTAAATAAACACGCAGTTTTTATTGAAAACGTTCCAGAAAGTGAAGTATAAACACTATCGATCTTATTTATTTACAGATTGGAGTTAATGGATACGCCTTCATAGTTACCAACAACGGATATATTTTGATACACCCTGATCTGCGGCCTGTGGTGTGTATTTTAGAAACTAGCATCACTTATTTTTTCGATCGCCTTTATAAAATAGAAGACTTTTGCTCGCGGCTCTGCCCGCGGGAATGAGATTTTCCGGGATAAAAAGTAGCCTATGTTTTCGCTGTTAAAGTAGCTTTATATTGGTGAAATATTTTTTAAAATCGGTCGTGTAGTTATTGAGTTTATTCGTTACAAACATACTGTATAGGCGTTGTTCACGCCTAATTTACTTTTGTTTTTCAGTTTCAACAAATTTTAAAACCTAGTTACAATAGCGTTGATATTGTTGAAGTGGAACTTTTCGACGATGACCGCGGGCCCAGGAACTTTACCAAAGAACTAACAGCGGTACGTTGATGAATGAAACCAGGCTTTACAAATATGTATTGGTGATACAATTTAAGTGTATGATATGTTTTAGCTTCGGAAAGAAATCATTGATCAGAAGACGGGAAATAAAGTGATGAACGTGAAGTATCATCTTGATGACATGGTGAGTTATAAAAATATTGTTAATAATTAGAGCTGACTGATGCTTTAAATTCAAACAATATTTATACTGTAAATGGTGCAGATTCTACACGTGGCATTTATTTGTATATTTTATTTATAGAATAATTGTACCACCGGTATTTGCAATGCCTTCTAGCTAATGGTATAAAAGGAAATCACTGTCTTTAAATTTAGTTTTTCCTATATTACAGAAGAGAGTGTCTCGAGCCAAGAAACACTACTTTTGGACGGGTATCAGCGACTCCCCGTTCACTCTCGTAGTGACCATACCTGAGAACTATGGGCGGCACCGCATCACTCCGCCGCCCACAGACGACATACATCGACTTTCGCTTACATCAAAAAATATTTCTGCTCGACAATACCTGTCTGATAAATGGAGCGTTCACCCCGATTGGTAAGAAAATAGACACAATATAGTAGATTATTAGATTAGATTTTCTTCTTCCGCATTGTATGATGATGTAGGTATTCAGAAGAGGCTAAAGATTTTCGCTAGTCGTTAAATTGTTATTTCTTTATTATTACTTTTCATCTTTCTAGAATAAGTAGTAACGTATTTCGTTTTGCATTTTAGGATGTATTGTCGACATTACGAGCGCACATTCTCTTCTCCCGAAGATGAGCTGCTTTACTTTTTGGAGCGAGTTGCAAAGCCAGGGTGGCGATGGCCAGCCAAGCCGCGGCCACCCGAACACCACAAAAACAAACCGGGCCACGAGCGTCACAACAATGGTATAATATTTAAAGCAGCTTGTTTTTAACCGACTTCCAAAAGGAGGAGGTTATCAATTCGTGTGTATTTTTTTTTTCTTTTGTATACCTACATTAACCGTCTAAAATACGTTTTATATCGGCATTCGGCAATAGCTTAGGTGCAATCCCTTTTTTGTGTGCAATTTAGTACTACGTTGAATGACAAGGCATTATGAGTCTTAACATCTGATGACTGAAGGTAATTATAGAAGAGCAGTACTTACTTTGTGAATCATAGGGATTGACGTGGCAAATGGGCAGGTGCAGATAGCAATTTCACTCACGCGATCTTTCATCTCGGCATTCAATTTTACAATAGAAGCAGTTGAAGGAGCTCAACCGAAAACTATTTGAATCCTACATAATATGTTTATCTATAAATTTGCAAATCAAGTACATTTATAAAACCGAGTCATTTTAGACAGGACTTAATTTTGTTTAATTACGCAATTTTATTATCAATAATACGCATGCTCACGCCTTTTATCCCCGAAGGGGTAGGCAGAGGCGCAACTAGTGCACCCACTTTTCGCCAAGCGTATTCCGTCCCATGATGTGATAGGGGGCGAGCCTATCGCCATACCGGGCACAAATTCCAGACTCCGGGCTGATACTGAATAGAAAAATCCAATATCACTTTGCCCGACCCAGGGATCGAACCCGAGACCTCAGCCTTGCAGTCGTACCGTAATACAACTACGCCACCGAGGCAGTAGTATTATCAATAATATTCAGTAGTAAAAGCAGTGGTATACTGTCACAATATAACAGATACTCTCATTTGACAGGAACCCTAGAAGCTAAGGAGAGGAGTAAAATGACAAACAACACGCCGAGGAATGAGTATTATTGTAAGTAAATGATTCAAATATTATGTAGTTTTAATGTCATAGACGAAGGAATAACAATGTATGGAAATATCTACCCACTACACAGAATAAATAACTTCATAGAAGTAATGCTATGACATTTGAGCGTACACTCTCATAGACATCAAGAAATTTAGTTGTAGTAGTTATTTATTTTAGTTGTGCTGTGACCCCTTGTGACAGTTTATCGATATCGATAGATACTGTTTGTTTATGGGCTATAATAAATTTACAGACGTGCTAAAATCAACACTTTTCGATTAATCAACTGCAAATACCTATCTATACAAATTGCTATTTTATATAAAGGGATAAAAAAAAATAAAAGATATGAAATCCTTAATTTGGTATTAAAATACCAAATGAGGTCTGGGTGCATACAAGCTCTCGTTAAGAGGCTGTTACTTTATAAGAAACTTGGGGCATACCGGATTTCTCCAAAATGAAATTACGTCCGATTTTCGCTTGCTATTTACAGCGGTTTTCATACCTTTCTAAATTTCATTCACACTAAAATGGTTTGGCATTTATAATATTATTATTTTTTAGAAAATTGTTAGAAATTATGGAGCGAATGGAAAGCACTGTAATTAGCAAATGAAAATCGACAGAATTTTCGTTTCGGAGAAAGCCAGTAATTCTCTGTTCTTTTCTGACTTCCTTAGCATTAAAGTAGATACCCAAGAGGTCTGGGTCTGACAGAGAGCTACTTAAAATGGGACATTAAAAATAAAACACGGCGGTATCATTCATGTTATATAAGTATGATCATTTAGCCACTATGGGGTTAATGGCAAAGCCCTTGAATTATTTAAATCCTATTTAAGCAATAGGGTACAAAGTGTTGATGTGAATGGAAAACGATCTCCTGGTTCTATAGTTTTCCGTGTTAGTAAAACATTCAATATTGAAGTGTTTCGAGCAAACACGGTGCTGTTTTTTTCATTGCCAATTAGTACGAGCAAGAGCACCGATCCATTTTTGCCTCACGGTATCATCTGTGGGGAATCTGCAATATAACATATTGTATGAAACACACTTTGAAAATATATACTAGTATTCCCGACTTAAGCCCTCGCGCACGTTAACTGAGTGCCTTTTACCACTACAATACCATATTTTGAAAGTACAAGCCATTTTATGCAAAACAGTATACTACGTAATACTAACATTTATGTTATCGATAAAATATGCAGCACAACACCATTGAAAATTACTATGAAAATTGGTAATAATGAAAAATACTGAAAAATTACTGAATCGAATGGCCTACAGCCGATTATAATATGACTACAGCATAATAATAAGTATAATTACTTAGGCTTTTTGCACTTCTGTATAGGTTTTTAGCAAATATTATTGGTTTGTTGTCTACTCACCGATGGAAGCTGATGGTTTCATCTTGATTTTCTTTTCGGGAAGAATGGGATTTGCATCCTACAATAGCGCAGGACATAGTTTGTTTGCTGGGCTTTAACTCACTCACAATAGCAACTCGAAATTATTAAATTAATTCACAAAGAAATTACAAAATAGGCAAACAAATTTGACAAGCCCGCAAGGAAGTATAATGTAACCTAATTGTGTGGGCGCGTTGGCATATTGTAACATTTGACATTCATTCGCTTTTTAATTCGGCATCGTAAAGGTAGCCAAAGGTAGCCAATTTGATGTTTGTATAGTGTACGCAAACCGTCCTTAACAACATAATATTTGTCTCTGTCTCTTCCATGCTTTTGCCCTATTTAAAAAAAAAGGATCAGTATATGAGTGTAATTTACACTCTTTCTATGAAGTTATTTATTCTGTGACCCACTATATACACATAGAGTCGTTGATCATAGAGAATTTCGAAAAAAAGCATTGTTTGAAAAGATCTATTATTTGAATTTTGGTAAATATTGAGAATTGTGGAACATAAAGCTAAATTTAAGATAAAAATATATTTTAATTAGCGCATAAATTAGTGTATATTGTTATAAGTTTATATTATATTAAGATATCAAAATATTAATATCTTCGCTATGATAGGTGACCACGGGTTGATGCAAGCTTTAGTGTACGACGCCAGAAACACAGCGTGGTTTAACAAAAGCATATCAGATTCCGCATCGGATGACAAAGCGTAAGTATTAAATCTGGTCTTAAATGTAATAGGATTTTGCATTCTAAACAACATTAAAGATGTAGTTGCTACCGTGGTTGCAAGGGTAACATTATTTACATAATTAAATTTCAGATCATTTATATAAGGTAACAAAATATGTTCTCAAAGTAATTAATAAAGAACCAAGCATACCTAATAAAGCTAATAATATTGATATCGAACTACACGGTATGCTGTTGGCCTCGTTACTCGTCAAATAAAAACAACTGTTCATTTAAGGGGATACCGAGCTTTATAATAGGTTATAAGTATTATTTAAAATCATTCTACTGTAACTCGTTATTTAAGTATTATTATAGGTATACTAATTCATGCTTTATTTCCAATTTCATTATCTTCTTTAGCTTCATAATCGGATTATGTATTTACTCGTGATTTGTAAATACTGTTCATATTAATACAGAATTACTTACTTTTGTGATTAATTTTGTGATTGTCGCCTGGATAGCCCATTGACAAAAGTGATTGGATTATTGCCGAGGTAAAGTAACCACGATGGGAAACAATATTTTGTGCATGAAAGTCAAAAAATATACTCGAATTCAAAGAATTTCAAAGAGTTTATATATAAATTTGTAAATGTAAATGCTGGAATTGTTCTTGAAGAAATTATTCAATATTAAAAATAGTAATTAAGAGTACTATTTAAGTAACCAAAATAAACAAAAATCGCCTATTCTCAATCAAATAAACATTTGCTATATCATATCATGACGTCATCATATTTCTAAATATAAAAGCAGCTATGGAACGGTTTGTATGTGCACTCATTTGGTTAGGTATGTTAAGCGGCGAAAGGACGTTAGTAAGTATTTAGAAGAAACAATGCGAAATTAGCGTTTAGTTCTCATTCATCACTCATAAATAATATCTTAAGTGTACATCATAACGTTCATTTTCTTAGCACATATAACTTAATATTGAAAAAAATACCAGGCAATAATATTATCTAACAAGATTTTGCATTCGTTAATGCATCGTACTCTCTACCTACATAAAACAATGTATTTGTTTCATGTGTTCGAAGCATTATTTTAGAATTGTTTGTTTCATATAAAAAGAAACGTTATTCTTAAAATCAGCTGTATAAATTCTGCTATTAAAAATGTTCAGGAATGGTAGAATCATAAATTCCAACAAGACTTTGTACGTAAATGATTAGTTACGGTCAATATTTTACAACGGCGTAAGCATGTCTTCACGTCCCACTTTAGAAATCTGGCGTCAGTTTCATACGATGCATTCACGTCAAAATCTATGCCTATAGAATGTTAAACTTACAGTTGCTCCCAAAGAATTGTGGTTCAATCAAAAATAGGTTTAAAACATTGCAAGTAAAGTTTTTATTCGAAATAGATGAATTTCATAGTACTACAATGAAAGTTTATTAGCTACTCCTAGGTTTTCACGCAATTCTTGGGAAACTGTGGCCAATGATCATATTATCATAAACGATACGAGGTTTTATAGTTTAGACATAGAATAGAATACATGTCCCTCATTCGACATCAATGTCGCGTGGTGGTATAATACGGTTTTACTTGGTGGCAGGTCGGAATTCATTCAGCGCTTCGGATACATCGTTGCGTTCCTCTCGACTCACAGTGGACTAACTCGTTGGCAGACTCACCCCCCAAAAGAACATGATAATGATAGGTAATGTTCCATTAATTGTCTAATTTTGATTTAAAACTACCTACGTTGAAAACTACTTCCCTAGCATGAAGGGTAGATAATGCATGTTTTCAATCACTGTAGATGTGAGAATTCATTACAACATTGTATTTATTTCCCGAATATGAGTAATTCTGAAAACATAACGGAGCATGTTTAACATGAAAAAAACTTTAATTTAATTGTTTATTTATTCTTTTGAGTAGTTAATAGATTTCTGCGGCAGTTCAAGGTAATATCCATAATATTTTATGTGTTTAAAGCTAGTATAGAAAATTAGGTCAGGGCCAGTTAAGATCATGGTGTATGTCCTTTGATTCAAAATTCCTGCTAAGCCCGACAATATTTTCTAACTCGGGCAAGACAGCCTGAAGTGCCATTTTGTAATATACAACAATTGTTGGCCACTAAATTAATTGAAGTTAAGATTTAGCCTTATAGAGGGTTTAGCAATAATTATGAATCAACGGGTCTTACTCTGCGTTCCGACTTACCTCGCAACAGGCACAATTTTTTTGGTAGTTGCGTAGTTGTATTCAATTACGACTGCAGTGCTGAGGTTTCGGGTTCGATCCCCGGACAAAGTGATATTAGGGTTTTCTACGCAGTATCATCCTGTCTGGAATTTTTGTCTGGCGATTGTCTCGCCCACTACCACGTCATGGGATGGAATACGAACGGCGAAAAGTGTGTGCACTAGTTGCGCCTCTGCTTAACCCTTCGGGGATGAAAGGCGTGAGTGTGTGTATTGTGTTAAAACGTGATAATATCATTAAACAATACATCAATGTGCATATTTATTTCAGGCCAGAATTCGGTAAGCAATGGCCCCGGTCGATCAACGAGGTGTGGTACCGACGGGCAGTGGAGCAACATTACGTAGATCCCCTTAGCTATGTGTACAGCGTGGATCTGAACACTGACAAGTATCCGCTGAACGTCAGCGCGGCCATGGTGACAGCGTCTCACGCTGTCTTCCACGGTGATGGTCATAGGAAAGCGCCGGCTGCGGTCGTCGGCTTTCAGTTCCGACATGAGAGGCTTAGCGAGTGGTTCGAGAATATTACGTCTTCGGTGTGTATTTTTAACATGATAAGTGCACATTAATTAGTATAAAGTTACATCTGAAGCATAAAATGCAGGCATTATGTTCACCGAAAAAATTGGTGGCAAATATCGCTACAAAATTTTGCTGAGATTATTAATTACTTCTTTATTCTAAATATCTAACATAAATTCTGTTTATTTTGTAGTGTTTTCATTTAATTTGAAATGTCTCAATACAGCTGCAGTAATGATTTAAAATAAACTATGTTGTCATGACTTAATCCTTTTTCAGTGTGAACATAATAAGGAGTGTGTGACGTGCCTCTCGGATAATTGGGATTGTTATTTAGTCGACAATAACGGATGGATAGTTGTAAGCGAAGACGGGAATCAAACTGGGCAGTTCTTTGGAAAGGTAATAAATCTTACAATTAAAAGTTTGTGCCAAAATATAGCCATGAAAGTTTAGACAAAACATACATTATGGCACAGATATTTCATTTATTCAAGAAAAAAAAATCAAATTGATATCAGTATTTTATTAAAACATTAATTCAGAAGGTTTTGCTTAATTTTGTTTTAAACAACCGATGGGTACGAATTACTGTCGCAATGCTATTTCAAATTCAACAACTTTGTCTTCGATACTGAAAGCGTAATTTCATCACTAAAGTAATTATATCGAACATTATAGATACGACCTGATATCATGCTGAGACTTGTGGAGGAGGAAATATTCAAGGCAGTGCACGTCGTCGATTATCAAGCGGTTTGTTTCAGGGAGAAGAAAACAACCAACCCGGCTTCTAGATTGCTCACGGTAACTTTTGTAATAATTAAAGTTTAAATTACATTAACATATCGTCTGCTTACTAGTAAAACAAGATAAATGCATTTTTTTACTAAATCGATTTAATAGTGCAATATGTAGTTTTTTGTTATCTATGTACTGGTAAAATCGAATAAATCTCAAAAGAAAGGTAGTTAACCCTACTTTTTGCTTTAACAGTGTTTTAATTAATGAGTTTGAAACAGATCAAATTACAACGTAAACTTTATAAACTTATTTACTTGAATTGACACTAACTACACTTATTACTTTTTACCCGTAAGCAGACGATATTCAAACCTTAAAAATAATATGTAGATTGTGCAATATTTGGGATGATTTTATTTTATTTTTAGCCCATAGAAAATTTAAGGATTGTTATGTCGTGGTTCCTGATGACAACAATCTGGTTTTACAATTCCATCGCCACGTGTTTGGCCCAAGCTTCTGGTTATCCTTACGAAGACGGTAAGTTTTAGCTCCCAGTGGTAAATTTGCTCGTTTAATTGTGATAACATGTTCTTTAATGTTCTTTATTGTGACAGCCGCACTAAATCTATAGCTCAATCAATGTGGTTAATATGGATCAATGTTGTGGGACGATCTCCAATCGATGTTGTTACGTCGGGCATGCTCTGTGCAATATTGCATGCCAGCGTGCACTGATACAAAAATATATCAAACTAGCATAATATTATAAACTTCATATAATTACGCTTCAGTGCCCACTGATGACTTTATGCAGAAGAGACAAATCTGTTTCGCAATTCTATGCATGAAATTACTTTTGATTGAACTATTAATTTACATAATGTTCAAATGGATGAAAATTAACACGTTTTTAATAGACAAATTTTGTAGCGTTAGTCACGAACGTAATACATCTAACCTATCTAGCGTTTCTCGGGTACACGACGTGCTCAGGACTGCACTTGCACTAAACTTCACGAAACGTAGTACAAACGAAATTCTACCATGGAGTCAGAGATTGGTACTAGTTTTTTACGAAAGTAGTAATGGCTCCATTTGTTTTCAGAGTATGTTACACCCACTGGTGAGTTTTAGCTGGAGCACAGTAGATAGTTTTCAGGCACTATGGCCCTTCAACGTGTGCCAAATTCTCTACTTCGTAGCAATCTTCGTACGCTACATTTTGCATGTTACAGGTTACCTATGGTCAGTTTAAATAGACAGTAACATTTAACAATTGTGATTGATCAGTTGTTGTTTCTATGTTAAAATTTAAGTTGCATATAAACATGACGTGAATTTTATCATGCAAACATTGATGTATTAAAAGATTTTTTAATACATCATTGCATGCAAAGAACAAAAATGCTCAATTATAATTGTAAACTCAAGCTGTCAGTTTTATCTGTTCATCCGTAGCTATATACAAGTTAACTGCGTGAATTTTTCCAATTGTTTTAATTATCCAGGTCGAAATTTATATAAGATCTTAGAACCTACCTAATAATGTGCATGTTCCGTAGTTTTAAAATAAATACATTTACACTATCCACATTATAGATTTATTGATTATAATAATTATTTTATAGCAGGAGCAAGTAGTTGTTATATTTTAAAGAATTATGAAAAGTGCATGGTTATAATTTATACAATAATACATCTGTACCAACCTAGGTGAACACTGGTTATATTAAAGAACACTTGCACATAATACCTATTATATTATATTCTTTAAATATCTATCTTATCGTTATATTTATTTCTTTGAACTCATGAGCTTATTTATAACACAGGCACAAACGTATGTAGACGATATTATATTAACAGAAATTCCCGTACTTACAGCTTTTTAATTTTTATTTAGGTTTTTATTTGTGACCAGTGACAAGTCTTCATAATGGTTTGGGTAGTTCGCTAGACCACAAATTATTTTTAATAGGTACATACGTAGACACATAAAGATTGGCATGTCCAGATTCCAACTATCAATTATATTTCTTTTGTAAATATATTTATACACTCGTGCATGTCAAAAATCATTTTTATACTCGATACTAACATAATCATTTTCACAGTTGCGTACCAGAGCTATGAGAACGATGAGGATACTGAAGATGGCTATATGTCAAAACCGACAAATATGAAAATTCTAGAACGGGACTTCGAGAAACTGGTACTTATAAACAGGACTCGACCAACACCTTGCGACAGAGAAATGTACCTTTACCAACTGAATTACAACAATTTGGAGGAGAAAATGAACAAACCAGTGAAGGATTGCGACCGACCGTTCTACGTACAGCTGGTGAACTACACGAATATGCTGATGGTGGTGGTAGACAATACCTGCGCGAAGGAGGATGTGCCAATGATGTCTGTGGACGCTACGGAGGTGCAGTACAACGAGTCATTGCCATGTCTTAAACACATGCACCCTTTGTATAGGAAGCAACCGACTTCTTGCATAAGGAATCATACTGATGTAAGTATCATTGGCGTAGTACTGGTTCTCCGACTTACTAATATTTATGCGAAAAATTTGCAGAAGTTTTAAGGGGCTATGTCGAAAAAATATCGGACGGTGATGGGCGTGGCTTAGCGTATTTCCAGTGCGAGGCGCCCCGCCGACCCGCTGCGACAGATCGCGCGCGTCGCACCGCCATCGCATCAGGTCGTTGCGCTCAAGCCCGCGAAAAGATCGTCATTCCAAATGCAAATACACAGCTGCGTTATAAATATTATAGTTAAAATTTCCAATAAATTCTATGTTTTATAACTTATAAAACATGTAATTTATTTTAATTCGCATATAGAATCATTATTATGTCACTATAATACCTAATTACTTGAACAGTATGTAAAATGACATTGTAAGTTATTTAAACTCATCGAAAGTATTATTCACTTTCTCGGTAA
Organism: Sphinx pinastri; assembly: GCA_947568825.1. NCBI lineage: Eukaryota > Metazoa > Arthropoda > Insecta > Lepidoptera > Sphingidae > Sphinx > Sphinx pinastri. The sequence goes on from OX387617.1 coordinate 6,028,559, forward strand.
AATTTGGTATGGTGGTAAATAGGTCTCGGACGTACGTAGGTATATAAAAAACAGCAGTATGAAAATTCTATAATACATTTTAAATTATATTTTGCATCGTTTTGATTTATTTTTGTAGGCTTTCCTAGCTTTGATTGACACAAAGTAAATAATAATACAAAAAATGCAGTCACTATTTTACGGCCCGACTCTGGATTCAAACCCGGGACCTCAGCGCGGAGGCCGTACCGAGCACGCAATACAGCTACGAGTTACGACATCGAGGTAGTCTTGACTCTCGACAAGTCAGTCATTATGCTACCTCTTCCCTGGAATTCCGGGTCTATTTTACCGGGTTTTGCCGGGTCTAAATGATGCTTCACTCTTCAGTGCCGCCATACAAAATCGAATTTTGGGTGTAAAGGTGTTCGAAATTTTTACACCATAAAATTAGTTTGATATGAAGTTTGAAAACATTATAATGGTTCAATGGTCACTAGATAGGGTATAAATGTTTGTAATGGTGAAGGTGGCCGTTACCAATCTAGAACATTTTTATTTAAGAACCAATTAGCTTCAAAATCCATACCTGGCCAAATTTTGGACAATAAAACATGTGTCTAATGTACAAGGTGGAATAAGTGGCTGCCATGTTGTTTTAATTTTTAAGGCCAATTCGCTTTAAAATCGATACTTTTGCGTCTTTGGTTACAAAGGTCACATCCGATTTTATACCTATTGACCTCAAAATTGTTATCTAGGCATACTTTGGCCCCAGAGGGTGAGCCTAATGCCAAAAAAGTGACTGCCATCTTGAATTTGAGAGCGTACATGTCCGCTCGGGCCGATTTCTGCAAAATATATATCAAACTGAACATCTACAGGTTGTTTCTTCTTTCGCTATTTTTGGCTTGCCGTTGAAAGCAAGATCTTGACTTAGGTAATGTTAGAATTGAGAAAAGTGGCCGACATAGTGAGACTGATCCAATGTCAGAATGGAAAAAGTTACCGCCATTTTTAATTTCTTTGTTTTAAGGCTAACCGACCTCAAAATCGATATCTGTGTATAACTTTAGTTACTAAAGACTGATCTAATGTCACAATTTTAAAAGTAGCCGCCATTTTAAATTTCTTTGTTTTAAGGCCAATCGACCTCAAAATCGATATCTGGGCATTGTTTTGTGTACAAGAGGCAGATCTAATGTTAGAATTAAAAAAAGTGGCCACCATTTAGATATTTCTTGTTTTAAGGGCTATTTATTGGCTTTAAAATCTATGTGACCTTGCAGGTGGACGGCCGACGCTGCGCCGTGGCCTGGCCTTAAAACAAATAAATTCAAAATGGCGGCCACTTTTTTCAATTCTGACATTGGATTAGTCTTAGGCAACTAAAGTTATAGCCAGATATCGATTTTGTGGCCAATTGGCCTTAAAATGAAGAAATTCAAAATGGCGGCCACTTTTTTCAATTCTGACATTGAATTAGTCTTAGGCAACTAAAGTTATAGCCAGATATCGATTTTGTGGCCGATTGGCCTTAAAATGAAGAAATTCAAAATGGCGGCCACTTTTTTCAATTGCTACATTGGATCAGTCTTTGGTAACTAAAGTTATAACCAGATATCGATTATGAGGTCAATTGGACTTCAAACAAGGAAATTCAAAATGGCGGCCACTTTTTTCAATTCTGACATTGGATTAGTCTTTTGTAACCAAAGTTATAGCCAGATATCGATTTTGAGGTCGATTGGCCTTAAAACAATGAAATTCAAAATGGCGGCCACTTAATTCAATTCTGACATTGGATCAGTCTTTTGTAACCAAAGTTATACCCAGAAATCGATTTTGAGGTCGATTGGCCTTAAAACAAAGAAATTCAAAATGGCGGCCACTTAATTCAATTCTGACATTGGATCAGTCTTTTGTAACCAAAGTTATACCCAAAAATCGATTTTGAGGTCGATTGGCCTTAAAACAAAGAAATTCAAAATGGCGGCCGTGTATACCAATTCTAACATTGGCTCTGAATATTTTAGTGACTATTGATCCATAATAAATAAATAAATAAGTAATATAAAAATTCATACTAAAATAATTTTATGGTGTAAAAATTTGAACAGCCTTTGCACCCAAAATCCGAATTTTTCAAATGTATGACCGGCACGCAAGCGTCATTTACGCAAAATTGGCCCAGCATGGCATTCCAGGTATTACGCGTCCCTAGCTCTGGATTACGAAATATAAATAATAATACAAAAAAACCCAATGTCAATTTTTTTTCGTTCAGGGATTCGAACCCGGGACCGGGAGCGCGGTGGTCGTACCGATCACGCATTATAACTAAAGTAGGTCTCCGAAAAGAAATAATTTACAAAGGTGAAAGGATGTAATAATTACGCTTGCTGCCTATCTCATAGATCTAATAGAGCCTATAATTTTATATTGACACACGGGCGTGAGCTGGATATACTGTAAAATAGAATTTGAAGGGCACTTTCAAATTTGCCGCGCGGGTCACGGCGGCAGCGCGGCCGCATCCCTATACCAAACGGGTAATTTGAAATTTGAAGGCGCCCAAAAATGTCGAGCGCACGTCCGTCGTCAGTAAAGATTCCGGGCGACTGAAGTCGGCACGGGCTACTCCCATGACAGTGATGGCGTATTTAGCCGTCGCGGATGAGAGGAAGAGACGGGAAGCGCACTCGTATGCCGCAATGAAAGGGCGTAAGCGCCAAACCAATTTTCTTTTAATTGTGATTATACTATTCAATTTAGTTTGATTGCGTCTTTTTGTGACCTTAGAAAATATTGAGTTCTTGTATTTAAATCAAGTTACGAATGTATATATTACACCATTTAGAGATAAAGCGTGTTTAAAGAAAATATCAGAGGTAACTTTGGATTTTTTTTCTATCGAGAAAATTTGTAGTAATTGTGTTTTGGCTTTCGAAAATCATTGAGTTATATGTTCAATTTACACATACCCAAAAATCAAACTTCCGATCTTAGTACTTTACGAGAAATTTGAATTTAAATAACCTTAAATTTTTCGACATAGCCTCTTAATAGTTCTCAGAATTTGGCTCTTTGCTAATGACTAAACAAATTATTTCAATTAATTCATAACCATTATGAACCAGTCAAACTAAATAAAATTACGTCATTTTATGCACAAAACATTAATTTATTTCAAGTCATAAACCATTTCGCTCTCTTTTAATAATTTAACTTTCATATTTGCAGGAGAGTAACATCGACATGTGCGGGCGCGGCAACATGCTCCAGTTAGATAAATTAGCAATACTCTTGGGTTTATTTTTAACACTCAAATGGTAAGGAAGAAAGGAGAGCCTATGCGAGAATCGGCTTTATTCAGTATTACTGTTTCAATTAAAGATTGCTATGAAGGCTAGAATAAATTATTATACCTTTATGACATGCTTCGGAGTGTAGCCATGAGGGTCAGTAAAGAGATGGTCAGGAAACTCACGCAACTGAGCACTAGAACGCCTTGCATGTACAAATGGTATGGAAAAAGTTCCACAACTAAACAGTTGTGAACACTATTTTAAATAAATAGGTACTCCATGGATTTTATTCCTCCGCTGAACTGATCAAGATTCTAAACACGCGATGGTAGCATTAAGGGAATAAATAACATAGATAAAAATAACTACTAGAAACCATATCTCATTAACCAGGGTAATGATATGTCATTTTAAAATTATTATCTATATGCCAAGTAACGTATTTTTAGTGTATACAATTACTTACTCAGTAACGATGTAAGTTTACTTTGCATGTTTTTGAACCTGGCTACACTCAAGCCTGTTGACATAATATGGGCCAATTGAACCAACAATATTAAACGCAGTGAAACCTAAGTCGAAATTTAAATACATTCACTTTTTATTCAGAGTTGTTTTTTGTATTTCGATTTACTTAGTGTAATATTAAGGTCGGATTTCATGCCGCAAATGGCCTGGGCCGCTGGACCTGGTAATGTGAATCTCGGCAAAAATGATAACATTATATTAAATCTTGTCTTAGTATAGAGGCTGCTAAGTTTTGTTGGTATAAATGGTCCTGAATTCCCCGAAAACGCTGAATAACAAATAGGAATTTAGAAACTAAAACAAAAATAGCAATGTATATAATAAGAATGTTTTCAATTCAGACTTTTAAATATTTTGTTGTAGTTTCAAATGTCTATAAATTAGAGACTTATATCTTTTAATACGTTTTTTTCTTTAGATAATAGATAAATCAATATTTTGTGTCATATGAAATAATAACATGTCATTCCTACATATCACAGAGTAGTTAAATAATATATTCCCATGGTGCCACTATTAGGAACCAAATTATTCATATCAGATTTGAATTTTTAATTGCCAACCCTCGGTTTCGCTTATTTTACCTTGACAGGAGGTAAGTAGATAGTAAATGATGAATCCAGATTCTAGACCAAACAGAACTACTAGCCCTGAATGTCGTCAAATGAATCAATATAATTGATGTACAGTATACAAAAATATATAATATGTTGTACAAACTCAATAATTGCAATTAAAAAATGTTTGGATATTTTGATGTTACATGACATGCTAAGTACCTACATAAGTTAAATGAGAATGTACCTGCAGAATGGTTTGTATGGAGATGTGTAGCTTTTTTAAAAAATTGGCTTTACGCGTTACCTTTGTCTTAAAATATTCATGTTGTAGTTCGAATTTCGTTGATTGCTTTAAAATAATCTTGTACTCCGTCCTAACAAGTTTTCTTTGAATTAAATATAGGATGGAGATTTTATGTAAAAATACAATGTGCATAATTAAATTAAATTGTCTATGTAACAAAATTATTTAATTTAACAAATTATTTAGTAACTATGACAAATGTTATGTAATATTTTGAATCTCTGTCATTTTGTGTAATAGATGTGAAACATTTTATTAATAAAATGTTATTATTTATTAAGTAAAAATAAATAATTATTGTATTGTTTCAAGCTTTTTATTATATACATATTATAATATACAATTCATACTACTTACTATATTATAAATTTAAAATAGAGGAAAGTCCGCCATACAGATTGATTTTATATTATTTATTTTAAATCAAAAATTTCTGAGTATGTAATTTGACAACATCTGTTGAAATAATAAAGAAAATATGCAAAACAGTTTAATACAGTGCTAACGAAACTGGCATTTGGTAAAAACTCTCCTCACTTCCTAAGAGTATACAATATTTTATGCTGAACTCCAAAGGGATAAATTTTACACACATATATAATAAAAACATCTCTGAGCTGTCTTTATACACTCAAACTACTAGATTTTTTGCTATCCCCCAATTATTAATCAAAACTACAATGGCAACCAATGCCCAACTGTATAATTCAACGGACTTACCTGTACTTTCTAATCTAACAAACTGTGAAAACCATTAGCTAGTTCCGCTAGTTTCAGCTTGATATTTCTTCATAAAATCATTGATCTCATCAATCACACTTTGGTATCGGTGCTGCTTTAGGAGAGACTCTTGTAGCTGGTCTAACTGGTCCCCACCTTCCATGAATGCTTTGAGGTTGTGGAAAGTTCCTCCACCTTCCCTGTGCTCAGTTATCCTGTCTTGAGGGTAGTTATATGTTCTTATCTTTTCATTTCTGTTTCTGGAACCAACCTGGAAATTGAAAACATCTTTTATTAGAGAGATATTTTACATACTACGAAAATATTTAAAGTGGCCATCAGTAATTTGCATTTATAAAATAAATAGTTTACACATAATAAATCTCTTGTTGCTATGGAATGCTTTTCAAATTTAATATGAATATTATTTTAAAAAGTAAATCCAAGTAAATGTTTACATACCTGTGATTTCCTTTCACTGTTGACTTTAGAAGTTTGTTCTTGCAATTGCTTCTCCAGTAATAATGTTCTTAACTTTTGAAGTGCAATTTGTTTATTCTTAATCTGAGATCTGCCCTCTTGACACTCAGCTACCGTGCCTGTAGGTATATGAGTGATGCGGACTGCACTGTCCGTTGTGTTTACATGCTGGCCGCCAGCACCGCTTGCCCTCTTAGTTTCAATCGAAATATCTCTATCTGAAATATTAAGATCCACTTCGGTAGGCTGTGGAAGTACTGCTACTGAGACCGTACTTGTATGAATGCGTCCGCCTTTCTCAGTAGTAGGGATCCGTTGTACCCTATGAACTCCAGCTTCCATTCTCATCAGTTCCGGTACACCAATACCTTGTATCAGCATTGACGCTTTTCTTACTCCACCTAACTCCGTCTTTTCATATGATGCTATGTCTACCTCCCAGCCCTTGTATTTAGCGTGCGACATATAAAGGTCAAAGAGTTCCATCGCAAATAACATGGCTTCTTGACCTCCTGCGCCTGCTGTTACTTCCAATAATACACCACCTTCAGAATAAGATGGTTCAAAAAGTATTGACTGCAGTTCTCCGTCGATCTCTGTCATACGTTTAAGATATATTGAAGCTTCTTCTTTTATCATCTTTTTCATCTCCGTATCGCCCTCTTTCTTGTTGAGTTCTTTGAGTGACTCTATGCTGTCGTACAGAGCAATTCTTTGTTCAAGCACATTAACTATTGGCTTTATTTCGTTTAACCTTCCTGTTTCATACGAATTCCGACGAGCTTTTGAGTGCAGTTGTTCATGTTCCAGCATTAAATGCTTAAAATAAGTTTGAATAGCCGGATCGGATAAATTCACTGCATTTTGAGCATACCTTTTACTAATGAGAAGTGAGTGTCTCTCGCTATTAATTAATGATTTTAGAATTAATAGTCTTGATAGCGACATCCTAACTGCTACCTTTAGATTTTGTTTTTATTTTTACCTGATTACTTTTGAGGTTATATTTTTAACAGCTGTTTGTCAAAATGAATTTGCCCTTAGAATTTGGAAATGACAGACAATTCGTTCATCGTTGCCATTAAAAAAAACGTTTTTTTTAAATTACAATGCCATCTGTTGTCGAATAGACCACTTATATAGTTAACAGAAGTACTAGGTGGCGTTAGTGTGATCTCATTGCAATCTATTAAAATAATCCTACTCAGCAAAAACATTAGGGATGCGAACAGAGAAAGTTTTTAAAGATGTTCATCACAGCTTTTAAAGGGAACGTGCACGTCTTAAGCTCTGCCATCTGGTGGCGCAATCTGAATCTTTTTCTGCCCATCGATACTTGGCATTGACGTAAAATGTTCATATTAAAAGGATGAAAAATAACATTTAATGTGTTGATAATGTGTTGCTGTGTATCTGGATGCTTCCAAACATAAATATAAACAAATCAAGTGGTATGAAATTCTATTATGTTCCCAAAAATAGTACCTAAGCTTAAGTACTTACATACCATGGTTATGTGAATTATTTGGAAATTTCTCCTAAAAACTAAGGCCTTGCAATAAATCGTATAATTTTAAAGTCCTCCGATTTTGATGTTTATGTAATTTTAATTTGCTTAAAACTACACTTGAAATGGACTTTAAAAATAGAAAGGTATAAATGGAGGGGACTAACAATATTTTTTTAATATTTTTTTTAAGTTTCATATTTTTTCCTCTTTAATATCCACAAAGTTTGAGCTTGGTTAGATTTTGAGACCCAGCAATCATACAAAAAGCGGACATCCCCTTTTGTTATCATTTAAAATCATCAAAATTAGTCATACCTACATACATTATGTTCCATCGTTAAATGACTACCTACACAGTACGTAGAGTTAACCCATTTCGTAAAATTAAATCTAAATCTAATAGTAATTTGGTGAGAGATTAGGCACCTGCTTGGTTTCGGTTAGTTAGCCGAATAAAGAAAATTAATAATAATATAGAAAGAAAGAAAAGAATCTTCTTTCTAATAATAATATATGTATTTTACGAAAAATACATGTTAAGCATGATTGCGTTTAATGTGGCAATGCCCTACCTACTACTACCTACCTATGTCATTGGATGGAAATAAATACCACGAACTTTTGATGTAGGTAAGTTTTAATTGCGCAACTTACCCCATCGAGGATAAACTTGTAAGATTACATGTGTTGAGTACATCATAATTATAATCGCATGCTATAATTAAAATACAATTGTTGCACCCTCTACAAAACTCAATGTTTATCGATAATACATACCTAACGGGTCGTAACAATGAATTAGAATTGTTCTCTTCCAACACTACACAAACCGCATTTAAATTGCTTGTCTGCAAGTTTCCTGTGTCAATTGTAATACATGACTGTAATGGTTGCATTCCAAACATTTCTACAGCCGCGATTACCACATCGACCGCAACGATGCGCCTATTTTTTAAATTATTGGGCTCGGTGGGTTGCATAAAGAAAGTTTCCTACTGGCCGTAGAGTCGACCACAAGGACGTCACGTTATTCAGCATTCTTACAGCGTATGGAGTTATTAGTGTTAATGATGGACGGACAGACGGACGTGCTGTTACGTCGCCGCCAGACCGCATAGCTTCCTTTTCTGCTTGCGGGTGTGGAGCCACGGTGAGCGATTTGAAAATATATTTTGTGTGCGAATATCTATCTGAAATAGAAGGAATACGCTGAGATAAATTGCTTTTTAGCAATAACTTTGGAAAACTAAGAACACACAGTACCTACACACACTACAGTTGAATGTCTAATATATGCCTGCCGTATTAGTCATAATATTTGTTCTAACTACTTCATGTATATTTCAAATAGCTACATTTTTGAATGCACTAACAGCACCATAAAACTTGACAATATGAATTGCACCCAAAGATTAGCAATGATAAAGAATGTCAGCTTGTAAAATATGTTCACTCGGATGCGGATTCGAACATTGCTTATCCGCTTTATTTCGTATCTCTACTTGTTGATTAATTAACAATGCTGTAGAATTTATACAGAATACAACGCACACTACAAACGCTACAGCTTACTACTTCCGCCGCACCTGTATTACGAAATTAGAACCCACTCAGGGTCCTGACCGCGGCGGTATTGTGCTATTCTCTCAATAAATTAGAATTGTTTGCTACCTTTGTACGAACCGAGCGTTAGTCACGAAATGTTCACTTTCAATTTATTACACACTCTAATTGCGCAAAACTGTTAACATGTTGAAGAACTTTGGAAATTGGACACAAAACTACGGGAATCCATATTAATATGAACGGATAAGATACCTAATGTTATATTTACTTGAATTTTTAGTCAAAAACCGAAAGATCTGATTTCGGAACGCTAGGTACTTTTGAGACTTTTCTCTGCCCTCATACCCTACACTGAACTCTTGGAAGCCAGTATCACGCATTTTATGACACCGAGCGGCGAGGCTCAGAGAACACTGATATTTATATAGCCCGCATTGAAACTAATCAAACAGAAAGATAGGAAGGAGTTGGAAATATGAATTGTCTACTGCCTTCAATAGCAAAGTTGCAGACTAAATAATTAATTAAGGAGGCATTTAACCGAGGTATTACCTACAAGACACATAGAGTTATGAATGTAGCTTCAAACGATACTGTGATGGCGGGCGAGCCTATCGCCACGTTGGATTCAAATTCCAGACTCTGGGCTGATACTAAAGAGAAAAATCCAATAGGTATATCACCTATCTAAAAAGATCAACATATTTATTCTTTAACAAAGTTACAATTAGTTACTTATTCTTTATTTTTCTTATGAAAGGCTTTAAATTGTTAAGTATTTATCTCATGATAAGCGTCCACTATCGTTCAATGCGAGGGAAATCGCATTATTTTTTAACCTTTTGTATTAGAGAGAGAAAAATATGTTTACATACTATTTTAATATCAAAATAATTTTAGTCAGATAACACTCAGACGCTTAGCAAAGGAATTTTGGGTAGATATGTGTAATTTTGGGCTTACTGACGTAATAAAATGTAGTTCTGAATTAGTAATTTCTCATGCGTAGGTATACATAGGTATTAAGATTATTGAATAATCAAATGGAATGTGATTTAATTGAACAAAACTCCATAGTCCCTACTTTACACTATCTTGCATAAACACAACCAGTCAACATAAAATATTCATACATGAACCGCTTAAGCAAGTTACATTGCAGCAAATAAGTAGGCAATACAGAAGCTCCCTCCGTCACCGGCAGTTTGCACAAACGGCATTGAATTAAATTGATAGCGTACCGTATGCGATAATGGGAGCTAATGTAAGGTAATTACCTCCGACAAGCTCGCGGCATCTACTGCCAGTAAAAGTCATTCATTAAATTAATGAATAAACACATCGTGCCATACAAAGAAGCGTCGTCAATTAAAACATGCCGTGTGCGATCTGCTTTATGAGTACGTTGCTAAATTTTATTGCTTAAGTACAGTGATTTTGTATGCAATTTTGCGGCGCAGATTGAGGCGCTGTGACCTCTAGTTGCAACTGTTTAATTAACGTTATGTACGTTAAATCACTAAAATGTTTCTTTATTGATTTTTTTTATTGTTAAAGATGATCTTTGATGAACTTGTCGATGAAGGTTAAAATAAATTGAATTTGTTCAATTAGGGAGTAATGAAATTCAATTGCTGATGATGTTCATGGTTAACGAGTACCTAGGTACATGTATCTGTGTCATCTATTTAGTTAGTGTTTTTTTTAATGGTCCTACCGGCCAGTAGCCTGACGCGAGTCGGCTTTTCTGGCCACACCGGACTTTCGGGTGAAAACTTTAGGCGCTCGCAACCCTTGATTTAAGTAACCATGCTGAGGGCAACCCACTAACGGGTTACGAACCTCGGCTCAGGACGGTCACTGGGAGAGGATGAGACATCAACGATTAGTGGGGAAGGTTGGTGTTTAACCTAATCCTATCCATTTATTTCGTCGGCACGCGGGCCGGAACTGTTAGGAGGGTCGGGAGGGCGACGGGGAACGCGGCCAGGTCCTCGGCGGCGAGGATGGAACTGCGGTCGTGTGGAGTGTAGGAGTTTTAGGAAATCGTTCTTACTGCGAATGACCAGAGTGATATCGTCCTCTGGATCGGTTAGGACTGAACGCGGTCGTCTCCATTTGGCGCGGTCGAATGGAGTTAGTGAAAGAACTGTCCGTTTCATTAGTAATTTCTGTTCAGTAGGTAGTTTTGCCATATACACGCGAAATATTTTATAATAATAATAAATAATAATAATTATTGTAGTCGGCATTAAATATTACCGATTTTCCGTTGAGTAATTTGAGGAACGAATCTACTGTAACAGTAAGGTGTTTGTGAGAAATTTATGAAATACTAGAGTTTTGCTCGCGGCTCCGCTCGCGTGAATGAGTTTTTCCGGGATAAATGTCCCGCTTTTTATTTTCATGGAATACAAAGTAGGCGTAAAGAGCATTTAACACCAATACTCAAAGGCGTAGCCTATACTTCTCGCTAATACTGTAGCTTTATATTAGTGAAAGAATTTTTAAAATATCAGTACCTGCCTAATAAATAGTTTAAATGCGTACTTTATAGTATTTCTAACTATAGGAAAAAAAATTCACAACTTCACCTTAGTAAGTTTGCATGTCTTTGGTTCTCAAGCGTGGTGTTATTACTGCGTCCATGATAACACGTTTGAGTGAGCAGATACTCGTATACTTTATAAAATGAATGCATGCAACAACCTAGCATTAAGCGTTATGGCATATTTAGGAATTGAGTCGATAAGGGACACTAGAATGGGTATGTGCCATAATAGCAATTTGCTGATCCTTCGTGCTGTTTCATTACCGTGGATAAAGTATCTGGCTGGTTCTGATTGTGACGGTAATGTTAGCAACTTGTAAACGTTATAGACTACTGTTATGAATTATAAGAGATGACGGTAATGAATTACCCGTAGCAAATAAGATCGTTTATTATAGAAAATAATATATTCCCTAGCGAGTTCCTAAATAAAATATCTGCTTGCTTGCTTTCAAATCTTTTATTTTCATATTTATAACTAAGACAAGTAAATTATGTATGGTAATACAGGGTTGTCGGACAACAAATGCCACCATGAAATTACAGAAGTTACTCAATAACATTGATAAAAAAGTTGATTAATTAATAATCATTGAAATATTTGTTTACATTTAGATTAACATTATACAGATAAAAGTGTTGGACATTTAATAATTGATCCACTTAAATCTTAACAATAAACCATTTATTTACTTAATTCGAGAAAAATAATGGAGAAATCGAAATACATTGTAAGAAATATATCGTGCAAAGTGAAGTAATCGGGCAAATTGGCTCTTTTCCTTTTATTACCAACGGTCGAGGGTTCCGGATCGTTTGCCGAGAGTGAGTGAGCACATTCGTTACTTACCAGTAAATATTGGTTCACTAAAGTTACGATCCCAGAGAAACCCTGGATTTGTTTTCTATTGGAGAAACAGGAGTAAGAACGAAATTGTAGATACGATGTAAATGTTATTTATTTTAAATAAGTGGCTGCTGTACTGGGATTTGATGTGATGCTATGCCCGTTTCAAAATTAAGAATATTTTAGGGTCACCACCTCACAGTCAAAATACGACTTAGCTCGTGTTCTTTCATCCGTGGTCAAGTAAAATTGTGCGCATCCTAACGGAGTTATTGTAACCCAATAGTGTAACCCAAAAGTTGTATAGTTGCATTGTAACTTTTTTTAAATAAATAAGTTATTACATTAAACGAGCGCGCGGCGCCTTCGTTTCGCTATGAATTTGCTTGCAAATCGCCAGTGTGATAAGAGCCTTAACTTTAGCTGACTACGGATGAAATAAGCCGGTCTTAATAAGCAAAATCGAGCTACTGGCGTGTGGCAGGGTCATGCTCTACTACTATTTTTACAGAGTGAATGTACCTAAGTTAGCTCAATTTCTTGTGCTTTGGGTCTTCACACCCAATGCACGCCCATGCGCGGGGGAACATTAGTCGCGGGCCGAGGCACACAGTCAGTGTGTATACCTCTTGGTTGCATAACACATTGAGGCCTAAAAGGGCCCGCGAACATTTCCTGGCACCCTTTTCCTTTCCGCCCATCCTGAGAACCTTTCTCCACTCCCCACCTTTCCTTCCATCATCCTTTTCCGCTTCCTTCCCAGGCCCCTGCAGTCGTCAAGCCGGGGGACTCCAGTATCCCATTCGCAGGTTTCCCCCGGTGTTGACTGCAGGATCGCCTACCGAAAAAAAAAAAAAAAAAAAAAAAAAGTTAGCTCAATCGCCCCCCGAGGCAATTCTTGTACACTGGGTCTTCACACCCAATGCACGCCCATGTCCGGGGGGACATTAGTCGCGGGCCGAGGCACACAGTCAGTGTGTATACCTCTTGGTTGTAAATCACATTGAGGCCTAAAAGTGCCCGCGAACATTTCCTGGCACCCTCTCTTTCCGCCCATCCTGGAAAGCTTCCTCCCTTCCCCCCACCTTCCCTTCCATATTCCTCCTCCACTCCCCTCCCAGGCCCCTGCAGTTGTCAAGCCGGGGGACTCCAGTATCCCATTCGCAGGTTTCCCCCGGTGTTGACTGCAGGATCACCTATCTAAAATAAAAAGTAAGCTCAATCAATGTGATTGGTATGGATTTGGGGGAGGCCTATGTTTAGCAGTGGACTGGCTGAACAAAAGAGAAGAAGATACGTACATAAACTTTGGACTTTAGCCTTGCTTTACTAACCATGTGCAGTGTAGTCTTTTATCTTTTCAGAATAATTCTTAATATCAATTAATGATAACAAAGTGTTCTCATTCCTCAATAAGTATTGGTACGTACAATCTAGGAAAACAACTTTCTACCATTTAAGAAAGGAAAGCCAAAGAGTTGTATTCAACGTACACGAGTCCTTAACAGGATTGATGAGGCGGGCGGGCGTGGATGGGCGGCGAGCGCGGCGCGGGCGCTACGCACACATTAGTTTTGGGCCATTTCCGAGCAGAGTGCACGGTTTGCCTACTCTAACACACTCTTAAATAAATATGGCACGTTTGCGCGATAGCCGCTAACACCACTTTACACTTTATTTTACGCGAGCAAGACATTTATAGCGCGAGCATAAATCTACTCGATTTATGCTTTTGGCTTTCGTACAACACAATTTAATGCCATTTCAGCAATGTAGTTGAGACTCTTGGAAAAATATGCAATAATTCTTTGGCATAATGTAGATGCAGATGGAATTAATTAGTATTAAATAAACGCTCACGAATTGAAATGTTCCACAAACATAAACTATCCCATTTGTATTTTTGTGGTATTTAGTAAATAATGAGATATATATGTCGCAGATTCAGACTGATTTAGAATCTCGTCTTCGTTGGTATCCGCCATAATGGTGATTTTCAACCAGTGCGCACACCCGGCGCAGTCGCCGTCTCGAGAGAAAGCTTCCGTAGTATTATAACCTCAGAATAAAGACAAGCAACGGCCTTTGAAAAACTAATTATGACTCGATCGCAAAGAGAATATAAACTTTCCGTAGTATTATAATGCTCTTTGATATAAACACTACGCTCGATCAAGCGTTCTACTGACAGAAAAGTATGACGTTACACATTGACAATGACACCTTAATTTCCGAATTAGTGTTGCCATTCGAGATATTAAAACTATAACAGAGATAAATGTCATAACGTGGTATTGCTCAGTATAATTCCCTTACATATATTTGACTACAAACTAATGATCCCCACACTTATCACCTAGAATGACCGGATGCGAAACCAATCATACCATACTTTCGCCTACACAAAGATTGAAAAGGTAAAGAGAGGGTACATTATAGACAACATAATGGGGCAAAGCACTTGATTATAATGATAGTGTGTCGCTGCGTTATCTGAAGGCGTAGGCAACGCTCGCGTGTTTATAAGCGTGTTAGCACAGCGAACCCGGTCGGCTAATAGCCCATTAGGCCGGGTGAGTAAACAGCCAGATTGTTTTCTGTCGTGCGCATGCTGTGTGCCTGTGTCGGGTCAAGTCAATCAACGCTGACACATACCAATTCAATATAGAATCTAATTCATTATAATTTTAGACGATGCGATTTGTTTACGATTTAATGTTGCATTGCTTATATTGTTTAGCTTGATAACTTTTTAAGATTAGGAGATTCAATAATGAAAATTAGATTTAGCTGAGATAAAAGATACACGTACTGGAAGAATGAATCCTAAAAATTCGCAAGTGAGCGGAAAACGCAAAATGAGTTTTGATAGAAGAAATAAGCTAAAACATTATCTTTGTTGTACCCTATAATATTTTTAAAAAAAGGTACGGCGTAGATACGGCACCTACACTGCACTCGGCTTTCAAAAACGGCGCATATCGCACACATAGTTAACTTAATATTATAATATCAAACTATAATATGACATGTGAAAGTATTACGGCATATCATAATTCTCATTATAATCACATAGAACATTTTATCGATCATTCTTTAGACGTCTAACTTCAACAGAGTCTTACACGAAACTAATGCCGATCGTGCTAAATAGCTAAATTTTAGTGTGCCATTTGCAAACTGTTTATAAAGCATCTACACCTTTTTCTTTAAACATCATTGGTTGTAACTATCTACTAACTGTCTACTATATGTACCTAAGTTATTTATACTGTAACACAACACACAAAGCTCTTTAATTTCAATGTAACTATTACTTGTTATATTATATTCTACTAAGGTTCTCTGTTATTGAAGATGGAATAAAGAAGACGAAAATTATTTAATTGTTCATGACAAAAGATGAGAAATATTTCCAGGTTATTAAGAAACATTAATAAGTGACGTATAAAAAGATTGCAAGGGGCCGCCAAACATAGGCAAAATAGAATTGGCAACAATCATTTTTAATTTTTAAAAAGCGTAACTAAATTTGTCTCCGCTCAGCGGGATGTTATTCAATTTATTTATGTCTTACCAAAACATTTACCCTATTATTGTTATGTTGTTATGGCTGTATTAAAAGGCTATAAAATTTATTATGCTTGCAGTTTCATGTGTATTCAAAAATGTATTGTAACTTCAGTGCCTCACAATGTAATTTCTTTTGCATCAGATTTTATGCGGGGTTGGATGACAAACGCGACACGGCTTCTTCCCCCTCGATTACGGCGGCGAGGAAGCGAAAAGTCTCCACAACACCGAGTCAGCATATTGTTCGAGTTGCATTAGCAGCATTGTGGGGACAAATAATGATAAAGGGGTACATACATGAATAGATGTTACAGACTAAATCGATTACGGTTTTGTGTTGTACAACATTATTCATTTCCAAATTTGATCGCAACGATGTTTTCAATTTGGAGTTTATCCGCTCTCTACTAGATGGCGCTAGTCACAGATAGGAATTATTATGTTTTGAAAATTCTACATTACCTGCGACTTTTTGTTACTGATATGTACTTTCAAATAAATTATGGATTCAGATTGGGCTCAAAGAAATAAAAATCTCGATATTTATGTACCTGTTGTATTAAGTGATAGGCGGACGTTGGCGAGCCGAACTTTATAGGCGAGTGTCGTACTAGAGCCTAAGCTTACTTAAGCTCTAGTAGTTAACATAGATCAAGTAGAATTCGGTATTTACATAAGTATTATTATTGTGATTACCGCGTACTGTTAAGTGTCGAAGCTATTTTAGCTTAGCGTTAGCGTTAATTGTTATGTGCCCTGTGCCCACATCATTAAGTCGACAAAAAGAGTTATTTTAAGCTTAGTTTATCCTCAAACGTCTGCATTATGAAAAAAGAACTAATACCATTTAATAATAACATCCTAGCCCATAACCAGCAATTACCTATAAAAAATATTTTTTATCGTTGCATCAAATATATCTCAGTTAGCTAGTAGAATATTAATTACCTAATAAAAACAAATTTAAAAACACTATTATATCCGATCCTACAAATGAGTGAGGTAAAAACCCGTAGCAAATCAAACAAAATTTCGGATCTCATCCATCATGTCAAACGGGAAGCGTTAATCTAAGAACTCATTAGGCCCGATGAGCGGAGTCAAGCGATCTACGATTAAAAACAGAGTGGATCATGTTTTGTATTAAAACAGGCTGGGCGTAGCCGCTGTTTAGCCGAGGTATGGATATTGTTGCTGTTACTCTTGTTATTATGCTTTATTGTGCTGTGGTTAACGAAGAACGGTGGGGTGTTGCGTTCGGTTATAGGAGGATGGTTTGTAGAAGACTTGAAACTATGAGTTGGATTTGAACCAAATGCTACGAATGGTGATGAGAAAGTGCGCGGGATTTACTTGGTTACTAAGTACATAGTTCTATAATTTTTAATAGAGTCCGTGAGTGACGTAACGATATATATTTACGAAAAATTTACACGAATTGAGAACCCTATTCTTGGTATTCGGTTAAAATATACCTAATAAACATTAAAAACAGATTACACAAAGTTAACAATTTCGTGTAATTAAAATATAAATTTCCCGTTGAACTTTGCAATGGAAAATGTTTACGGCTAGAGTTAAGAAATAAATCAACACAAACCTTCGCATAATGCCTGGGTCCATTCTTTGTCTCTCTCGCACATATGTAGCTGTCCTTTTCTCACTGCGCCGACACGTCTGCAATGTACAAGCCATGGACGTATAAAAAAAGGCGGACGGACTCTCGCTAAACAAAAACTGAAGCACAGCAATGGCGGCGGCGTAACTATGTGTGCGTAAATGAATGATTGCCATAAAAAACAAAATTTCCCCAATTTTTAACACTAGTTTACACTACACTATTTTTCCAATTTTAGGTTAGTTTTATTGAAAGTCGTTTCAATAATTTTATTGTTTGCAAGATGTAATTATAATTAATTAATTTATATATATTTAGCTTTATTTGAAATGACCGTGATAAATAATAGCCAAACATATGTGATTAGTAGGTGTGTAGAAATGAATGAGTCTTACCGAAACAATAAAATTATGTTTCCTAACTAATGCTAAATCATACGCACACACTCACTCACGCCTTTTATTCCCGAAGGGCATAGGCAGAGGCGCAACTAGTGCCCCCAGTTTTCGCCGGGCGTATTCCGTCCCGTGATATGATAGGGGGCGAGCCTATCGCCATATCGGACACGAATTCCATACTCCGGGCTGGTACTGAATTTAAAACCCAATATCACTTTGACCGACCCGGAAATCGAACCCAAGACCTCAGCATCGCAGTCATACCGTAATACAACTACGCCATCGAAGCAGTCAAAAGGCTAAATCAAACAACGTAAATAATTAAACTTTCTTTAATTTGCATTTTTTTTTTTTATTCTCTATCTTGCGTTAACTTTATGTATAACTACCTCTTACTTGTGTAGGTCTTTGAGATGCCCTCTTCTTTCGATATGTGATGAAATCTAATTGTTAAATGTTTTTCTGCAATATATTCAATAAGATTCATTTTATGATCTATAGTCTCTTATTATATTAATTAAATCACTCCTCCATACTTCATTTCCTGCAGGAAACCTAAAAAAACATATACCTAATAACAACCTATACCTATTTAGTTTAAAAAACAAAATCGTATTTGAAACAAAAAAATAATCACGTCTCCTATACTTCGGGGTCATTTACCCGTCAAATAGTTGACAACACTGGAATTGTAGGCTGAGGTTTTGTGTTACAAAAATAAATAATTTTAAATATCAATGAATGTTGATCAAATAAGTGATACATTACTAATTTACCTATGAAATGTGATCCCGTGACATTTGTTCTTGGAACCACTGTGATTTTGACAGCATTTAACCACATAAGACGGCATATTTTAATTATTTATTTTTATTCTTACAACGACTTCATTCAATTGAGGTTTGTTGCGTAATGGCGGCCGATCGACATACTTTGGTGTGAATGTGTGCGCGATACTCGTGCGTACAGGCAAGCTGACATACTTTGGGTGCTTCAGTTTTTTGTGTAGCGAAATTCCGTCCGCCTTTTTTTATAGGTCCATGGTACAAGCTGTAAAAAAGCTGAGACGACGCGACGTCTCAGTTTCCAATTATCCAGTCCTTAATTTTAAGAGTACTTCAACTAACGAGGGTCTTTAAATGTGATAAAATATTATACGAAAATAAACAATTGTTAGAGTGATAAAACTGAAATGTTAGATTATGAGCAGGTACCTAGATGCAGCATAATTTCAATATTGTTTAGTTCTTTTTAATGTAATATTTACTTATTCTAATTTCAAATTTAACATTACATATTTGAAATTAGAATAAGTAACAAATTTGATCAAATGCCAGCTGACCTGTAATAATCGATTTTGCAGAAAAATATACTTACCTAATCGATGTCTCAACGCACGGCGCTTAAAATCGGCTCTGCGAATGCGGCCCCAAGGCGATGTTTACGATGCTGTTTAAGTGAAATAAATAAATCACTAGACCACTAGCACGGACTCTTTGCCGAGGTACAAATCAGTATGTAATTTTTGAAAGACGCCCGGTTGAGGCGCTTGATATACTACACGCCGCCAGTACTGTTTAACCATTTCTTGTTGCTTTTATTGATAAAATTACTCGAGCAAGGAAAGTGGATAAATATTGTCTTTCTTGCTGCCTTAAGTGGTATAGAAAGTTAGGGTTTTTCTTATTGTAATTTTAATAAACATTTTGGGGAAATTAGTATGTAGTTTGTAAGCTAAAGCTAAAATGTTTGTCACCGAAATTAATGTAAACAATTTATTTTTGCAAACAACTCTTATTTGTATTCATTTTAACTGTATCATGTGTAGAAATCTATTTATTTTGCAAAGATTTTATATTTTTTTAAGGCTTGTTAATGTCTTTGATTAATTATATACCTAGATAGACACTGAACGTTTCAAACGCGTCGAAAAAAATAGAGGCGATCAGTTCCCCACTAAATGAGTTCGAGTGAATTATTTTTTGTTGTTTTTCATGGATATAATTTTCTCCCCGTTTTAATAGAAACCATATAATAACTGGTATCATTATGCGCGCACACAAGGATACGCAGAGTGATGCAGCGATAGCGTATGACATAGCTGTCACGCATACTAGCTTAAGAAAAGTTGGCCTGTTTGTTTTAGTTTCATTGCAGTACGTCACTCTATCTAGGTATATAATTAATCAAAGGTTAATGCATTGCTATTGAAATAAAAACAAAGGCAAATTCCGTGTCAGTGACCTATAATTATAGGATGTTTAAAGTAAACTGAATTGTAGTGACACAATATAAGAATTTCATATACCTAATGCATAGCTGTTAGAAAAGCAAGTACTTGAACTATATCATACAGTAATTTCATGCGTCGTAGTGTGATTTTTCACGTTTTCTCCCGAGATGCTAACGTGACCCGAAGCGGGCTCCATTTATGATCGGTGCACCGAAATGGCCGACAAATGGCGGCCAAATGAGAGGCTTCGTTCGCCGATGCCGGCCGCTACATTCGACTGACCAATTTTTAAAAAATGATTTTTGTTTGATGATGTACACTGACAGTTTTGTATTGGAAACTTATTGGTCTTGTGTGTGTAGGAAGCGATGGACATGCTGCATTAGAAACTATGTCGTGAGCGAGCCCGGTATACGTTGCCTGAGGCACATTTGATTATACGTTGAGAGAGGGCTAATCGCGCTCGACGGGCGAACACCTCGAGATCAAACACGAGGCGCGCCGCCAGATATTTTTGTTTCTATTAAACAACACCCGACGTAATAATGTTTAACAATCGTGGAGCGATAATTTGGATAGCGAAAAATGTAGAGTCGCTTCAAGTTATTTAGAGAAAATTAAATTTTAGTTAGTATGTAGTGTTTGGGCGTAAAGGAAGAGAGATATTCTATCAGCCATCATATAAAAAAAAATCTTAGATTAATAGCGACTAGATTATCTGTTGGCCGTAGCGAAATGGACTTGCTCGTCACGCACGTCAGTATCAATTCAATCACTTAGCCGTTACAAACTCATGAAATCTATTTTGCGCTATAAAATTGTGTCGCAATTAAGTAGGAAAGTATCACAGTAACACCACATAATCACTGTCCACCGATAACTTTTGCTGTTTAATTACTATTTTAAGGGTGCATACGATATTATTATTTCAAAGTTTCGAGGCGGTTCGGACTGCCCGGTGTTGCCGGTTTATAAATGGGGTAGTTTGCTGGAATTATGGAAGATTTTCCGTTAAGTAATGTTAATTTTCATTGCTCAGCAAACATCGAAATATCATTCAATTTACGTATAATTATTATAAAATGTTATCCTAGTAAATAACAATTAAGAATACGATAGTAATCTTTAGAGAAAATAATTATTCACCTATGTTACGTTAATCTAACGTTACCCCAAAGAATGCAGAATAGTACTAGACGTAAGTATAATGTTTTCATTTAAATAATTTACATTTTTTCACTTGACTTTTAGCCAAGGTCTAGTTTTTACTTAAGTACTATTTTTTACGTTGTTGATTTCTCAGAAATTTAAGGCTACTTTTATACGTTAATAATAAAGATAATGTGAGTATCTTTATAAATCACTTTTTTTATTTGCCGTATTGTTCCAACAAAACTGCAAAGAAGCTTGGGTCAATTATCTAAACCAGGTATCCTTATACTCGCACACATTGACAGTTTGCCGGCAAGTAATTACACGACGCTCCCTCAAACATCGTGCGTCTCGGTACGATTTGTGCATGTTGTATGTTCGCATTGCTCCGTCTATATTAGTTTAAGAAAAAAATATCACCGTTTTAAGTAGACAATAAATGGGTGAAAAAGTTAGTTTATTTATTATTGTGTAAGGTAGACTGACTAAGCCAATTGACATAAATTACCCTGTATTTGGTCTAAAAATACATATATGAGGTCTTTATACCGCTCAGTTTTGGATCAAGTTGTTAGAGCAATAAATAGGTTTGAAATAAACAGCGCAATGGTTCGCATGGAAATTATTATACAAATACAAACAGCTAGATGTATTGTAGATCAACAATGCTTTTACGATAAACGAGATAATAATAATCTGATAATTTTACTACGCCAAACTTTGTAATAAATTTTATACAGTGTTAACAAAATATAACCGCCAATAAATATACCGCGTACTTTACCGTTTAACTCTACTTACAACTCAATTTCGCTCTGAAGTGCAATATCAGCTGAGACGCTGTCAAATTAAGGTCAGTATCTTAAGATATTCGCTATTAAACAACAGTTACAAGAAAAATACATATTGATAATATGGATTTTTCTTTGTA
This sequence comes from Sphinx pinastri, assembly GCA_947568825.1. Lineage (NCBI taxonomy): Eukaryota > Metazoa > Arthropoda > Insecta > Lepidoptera > Sphingidae > Sphinx > Sphinx pinastri. Next base: position 6,050,817 of record OX387617.1, read on the forward strand.
ACGGTTTGCTATTCCAAAAAAAAAAAATTAACCCATATTAATATCAGCTCAAATGACATCTTAAGTTACAACATGTAACGAATTTTGACAGCTAAGTTTTGTTTATGTAATAGCGCTTACTTAACTGAGAACAAGCTCATGAATAACAGCTTAAGCTGGGTTTATTAAATAGTTCAATATATTAAATGTTTACTTGAGATTTTACTCAAACATGAGATTGATTTATTAATACCGACTTAAAATTCGATTCACTATGAAACTAGTTATTCGAATACAAAAACATTTCTGATTAAACACGTAATCCTATTTGCATCGCTACTCCACACCACCGTTGTTCTCTTTGAACAGATAAATGGCCATCTGAGAGGATCTCGGATTGTTATTAAATATTTGTGTTGTGGTGCAATTAGCAAGCGGCAGCTCACCGGCTAATTTATCTGTGGACTTGTGGACTATCGACAGTGCTGTTTACTCGCGCGTCGCGACTTGACTGATAACTTGCAAATATAATTGGCGCTTTAGTGAACATTCAACTTGATTTGAATATGGATGGGACATTTTCTACTTCTATATTCTAAAGTTGAAATGCCGCATGTATATTAAAAGTTTTTTTATTAGATAAGAAATAAATGAATTTTCAAGCAAAAATGTTTTTTTTTATACAGTAGGTACGCGGATTTTATAATAAAAGTAATAAATTATTGGTGAGTTATGAGTAACGGTGTGGATTACTTACCTAATCATCAAAAATAATATACCGTACAACACCATAAAATCAGTAGATTGCCTTACTAAACTGACCTTCGAAAAAATGATCGGTAAGACACAGTATTTAATCTAAATTTGATTTAAGTAGCTAATCATATAAATAACAGCTTAGCATTAAAGATCATTTCGCTTCATTACGTGCCAACACAAAGCCCAGTACACTGACCAACAAAAAGGAACTAACATCAAAGCTCAATTTAGCATCGGAGCCATATATCTCGCGCAAACCGTAGCATTGTGTTACATAAATAAAAGCGTTAAACGCCAGCCTCATTGTCTATTAAGTATTACTTTTCTCGCGGCGGCGGCTGTACAATGCGCCGGCGCAGCACAAAGCGCGGAGATGCTTATCGTCTATGGATACATTAATACGCAACGGGCACGCCCCGATCACGAAATACTAGATCCGTTTATGTTGTGCTCTTTATTTCCACGGTGCATTAGCGTGAGACGTTGATTGGAAAGTGATGGTTAGAGTTCGCGTATTGATGTATTGCGGACGCTATTTTTGCTCGATATTATCCAGAGCTAATAGTCGTTCGTTCCAACGAGGATTCATCGCAAGGGTAACGTACTTAAAGTAAGGATGCCATGACTCCATAGTTCAGGTGATCATCCAAGGCTATGTTTCCTTTTTATGGTCGACATTATAATTAGACTGTATTTTACTTGTATTGTAGTTTACCATCTGGAACAGTGACTGCTGGAATTACGTAAAAATAGTTGTATTTTTAATAAAATTTAAGCTTTCACTAACCCTTATATTGACCAAGATTCCTACGGAATATAAGATTTGGGTACTCTAAGGTGAAGTGTGCGCACTTAAATGAAAGTCTCTACATGACCGTAAGGCTTGCTTGGGTGTTGCTAAAAGATGGATACTACTGAGAAAATGTATACGGGCTGATATGTTTTGATTGCGTTTATTGCTATATAGAAGCGAGCAAAACTCCTGATAGCGAGTTATCAGGTGTATTACACAGCTTCTTATTGGTCATCCTCTTTATACATCATTTTATTACAAGCTCATTTTCTAGATTGAGCATAAAAAGTAATTTCTTAAACGCTTTAAGCCGGCCATTGCCTAAGTCAAAATATGCAAAGCAATGCCATCAGCCCTATATTATATATTGCCCACTGTTGACCACAGGCTGATCTTCTACTACTGAGAGGGGGGTTAGGCCTTAGGCCACCACGCTGGCCTAATGCGGGTTGGCAGACTTCACATACCCTCGAAATCCATACGGAGCATTCTCAGGTATGCAGGTTTCCTCATGATGTTTTTCTTCACCGTTAAAGCGGACGATAATTGATAAACAATACACACGTAACTTCGAAAAGTCAGAGGTGTATGCCTTGAGTTTTGAACCTCTGGACATAGTTTCGGCAGACCGTTCCATTCCCAACTAGGCTATCGTTCAGTCAAAACATATTCATCATCATTATCAGCCACATGAAGTCTACTGCTATAGACCTCCCCTAAAGATTTCCAGCTAAGAAATACATTAATACCGTGAAATTAGTATCCCGTGTCCACAACGCAAACGTCAAGAGACGCGCGTCGCGCGTCGCAGTTGTCAATTATTTGCATTATTCTCAATCGAAAATTGACCGTATAAGCAACAATCGCCGATAAAATTACAACGTCCGCGGCCCTCGGATTGTGTCCCAACTAAATTACTTAAATAATACGATACACTGCAATTTGTTTTCACCTGTACGCTGAGTATGTGCCGTTTATTTTCGTAATCGGTAAATCAATATGCAAATTTAGCGAAATGTTCTCTTTATTGCACGTATTTGGTTTATGGCGTATGTATTTAAAGTTTAAACGGAATTTATTAGTCGTAATTAGTAGTTTTTTGAGGATATATGGATATGATACCGTAATAAATTACGATTAAAACAACACTCCCAAAGTGGTAATTAATGTTGTAGAGCCACGCTGGTGGTAATTATGTCCTGAGTTTTAATGCCTGGCTCGATCGGGATAGTACCTTTCTGATTTAAAGGAATATGTACGATTGTAGTTTATGTAGTCCGTGGACTATCCTGTACTTAATATCAAGTCAATTGTAGACAATACAGTGACAGCATTATAAGGCAAACTTTTTTATTACCAGGTACTCCAAATGAATTCCTTGAAATGAAATGAAATGAAATGAAATAATTTATTTATTCGAACCCATAAAAACCCTTAAACTTCGCATAACACTCACGTCTGTCGTTGTTGATATCATTGGACGATGATGATCACTTCGCATTAGGTGACCCGTAAGTCTAAGCTCACAGAGTGTCAAAGGAGAGGATGATATTTAATATTTCCAGCCAAGCCAGTTCATTGAATCTATTAAACTACCCTCATCTCTACACGCATGTGTTAAAATGGGTCACTCAGTACCTATTTTTTCACAAATAGCTTTACGATATAATTGGTATATAATAAACATGAATGAGCGGGCACGACACTGTTCCCAGAACTTGAGTAGTAAATTTGTAAACGATACCACAAAACTTCTGTATAGGGAAAAAAAGGTTTATAACTTTTTGAACATTGATTTAAACGTTCGGCGTACATTGCTTAGTCCAGAGGAGGACATGTTATCGGGATTCAAATATAACCAGCAATGGGTAGAGACACACGTGAAGTGATACATTGTTTTTAGTGTGTCATAAAAGGAGCAGCACACCTGTGCACCGAGCGGCAGTTTATGGGTTTATAACATAACACCTAGCGACTTAGGATAGGCCCCTAGAGGTAATTGCTTCATGAAGGCCTCGTAAAAAACAGAAGAAACACAAGTCGCACATAATGACTTACAAATAGAGCTATCCGCATCTCTAGTTTTTTATAGCTACGGAATTCGATTCACCACTGTTTAAACATATGTATTTCAAATGTACTGCTGGGTTTATTTAATTCACTTCGTAAACGTTTATGCCTCATTTTATACCTTTCTTACGACCTAAAGGTTAATTGCAGAAAGTGACATTACATTTATTATAGGGCCGTAAAGTTACAAAGACTTTTATTAATTATTTTTGTTTCCCGATTTGTGCATTCTCATTTATGTCGACAGATAGAACGTGTTTCATTGTAATAAAAAACGTTCTTTAAACATTTTTGGCACTTGTTTAACATAACTGCCTAATATTCCATTGAGGGTTTCACCTCTTTTGTACTCAAAAGGCTCAAAGAAATCATAAATCCTGTTATTTGACGAAAAGCAAATAGAAGAAAAACAGTTTTTTGATGTGGCCACACCGGCGCAGTTTCGGACAATGACAACAATGCGCAGGCGGCGCGGCAGAGGTAATCTTTCGGTCATTAATGAAAACTCTTCACACAAGATGCGTTAACATGACAAATGCCACGGCAACATAAAGGGAACACCGAACAACGCTCCACGGGGCGCCTCGTTCGCTCCCGACATTTTGCTATATAATTTGGTGTTAAAATTGGCCCCTAAGGATTAGAACCTTTCGAGATCGTCACATTTGTAAGATCAAAAGCATTGCGACTATGAAAACTTTAAGTTTTATATTCATTTTTACTAATGTTATGTTTGTTATTCCACTTAGAAACCTAAAAAACACCGTAACTATATTTAAAGAGATATTATTATAGAATGTTGTATACTTTTACTTACACAGGAAGCAAAAAAAATGTTTTTAGGATAGATTTGTTGATTTAAATATGCAGAATCATGTATTAGTCTAAAAACTAATTATCACTAGACACTATAACGGAAGATCCACATCAAATCAATGCGTTATCGGAAAAAAGGTAAACAAAAGAAAGATTAGATCTCAGAACGACTTAGTTTTGTGTGAAGGCATAAGAATATTCCCCTACCAAAAAATCGAATACATGCGTTTTACAAATAAACTAAAATTACACACAATCGCGTTAGAATTTGTGCGGCGCAGATATTTTCGTTGCCAGGCCGCATCGCTCTACATATAATAAATGTGTGTTATCGTAAAGTTACTTATTAATATGAACATTAACGATGGACAGACAGTGTTCTAAGTAGGATAATATTGGGCATTCTAGACCACCTGTCGCTCGGCGAAACAAGTTCGCCATCGCTCCGGACGGTGGTCTAGAATACCCAATATGGAATGATCGACTCAAAATATGAATTCACACCACAATTTTATACTCTGACAAGTTCGCCATCGCTCCGGGCGGTGGTCTAGACTGACAATGTGGAATGATCGATAGATGTAATGCTCTGCTGTTTGCAATGCGTTCAAGCCGAATATTATATTAATGAAACAAATACATACAAATAATTATTGTTGCTTTGACCGTATATATGACCGGACGTTTGTAAATAATGAAATTTGTTAAACAACCACATTCTCTTATTGTGGATCCAATTTGTGTTGAACCTCAAGGCGACACTCATCGACATGGCAAACTTTTACCAAACACTATAAGATGTATTATTTGTGGCCCGTCTAACTGCGGAAAAACAAATTTAGTAATCGGTCTACTTTTACATAAAGACGGATTAAAGTATCGTAATGTATATCTATACTCAAAAACTCTAAATCAACCGAAGTATTTGTTTTTAGAAAAAGTGTATGATATGGTTCCTGATGTATCATTTTCCAAGTTCAAGGACAATGAAGAAGTATTGTGCCCTCAAGAAGCTTGTAGTGATTCGATAATTATATTTGATGATGTGGCTTGTGAAAATCAAAATAATATGCGGGATTATTTCGCAATGGGTCGACATAAAAATATAGATTGCTTTTATTTGAATCAAACATATAGTAAAGTACCAAAACAACTTGTTAGGGATAATGCAAATCTCATTATTCTTTTTAAACAAGATGATATTAATATGAGACATGTCTATGATGAACATGTTAACACAGACATGAAATGGCATGAGTTTCGTGAAATGTGTTCACAAATATGGATAGAACCATATAGTTATTTGGTTATAAATAAAGATTGTCGAAAAAACGAAGGATGTTATCGAAATAAATTTGACAGATTTGTAGTTTTCGATTAAGAATTTCTATAAATATCGTCATTCTTACAATATTTTTTTATTCTATTTGAAACATTAACAGAAGAACGAAGTACTTCATAAATGGATCAATCATTCAAACGACAAATTATTAACGCTGCTGAAGTCGTAAAAAAGAAAGTTCGTAAAATGAGAAATATTGAAGTAGATAATGAAAAGACCTTGCAAACCGTATTTAAACCACTGATTACCCCTTTGAATCAAATAGCATCTAAAAATGATTTAAAACAAGAACCTTATTTAAAGTATGACTACAATGGGCGTCAAGATACTAGTTTACCTGAAGATGAGAATACGAAAATCGAAAATTATTGGGGTAATATTAAGGTTCATTCGGACTTTAATGATAATGATCACATTGAAGATGAAAAAGGAGAGGCTGAAGTTTCTGATAATGATTTCGAAAATAGTGGTGATTCATATAAAACATTAGATTCGAACCCTAGTGTAAATCAAAATACAATATCATGGTCACTATCACCCGGAATGTACGAAGATGTTACTTTCGGGGTAAGAATAGATAAAGGAAAATTAATGTTAGGTACGTCGAACGTAATGGTTAACAATAAAACCATCAATGTTGGTGAAACGTCGTATAAAAATACACCAGGTTTAAGAGAACTCTTGTTAAAAAAAGATCCTAATTTAAACTTAGTAACGGAAGTAGACAAACAGAATTATAAATTAATGCTGTTAGAAACCAATGCTCATAGACGAGATTTCGATCCTAAAAAGCCTATAAAGAGTAATAAAGGTAGAAAGTATATGTATATAATTAAACCACTATTTAAACTAACCGAGGATATAAGTTGTAAACAAATACCTAAAGGTAAGGGTTTGCCAATTTTAAAGAAGTGGAATAAGTTTGTTGATTATGTTTATTGGGATGATCCTAATGAGTTAGTTGATAGGTTAAAGTTATTAATTGCGTCTCGAGATGCTGGGAATACTGGTGTAGACAATGAAATTTTGTCGATTATAGAAGAACTACGAGAAAATGGAATCATAAATCAATAAATACTTTGACCTTCAGCAATTTATTTCATTTTAAATTTAACTTAAAACAATATCGGACGCAATGAATGTTGATAAGTTTGGTCATCACATCCACAAACGGATGCGAATAGCTGATATTTTTGATATAGCTGACAAAACAATTACCAAATCAATAAATGGAGAATTTGATTTACAACAGAATCGAATTTCTGGTGTGATTGATCCTACGCAAGCTGATCATGTTTCAAATAAGCAGTACGTTGACAACAAAATTCAAAATTTGTGCAATAAAAATTACGTACAAACATTAATAGATAAATCTAAGCAAGAAATTATAAGCGAGGTACATAATTCTATAGAGCATTTAAAAGAAAATATATTTTCATTTATTAATCAGAATAATTCAAACTCTTCAACTAAAAAGACCAGTAAAGCCATTCAAAATGATAAAACATCAAGTCGTCAATGAATTGCATCGATCGGCTCGTAAGAATTTTATTCGTCGCTCAGTGATCCTTAAAGGCATAGATGACTTATGGCAAGCAGATCTAATTGATTTAAGAAACATAAAAAAATACAACAAGGGATTTAGTTATATATTAGTTATAATTGACTGTTTTACTAAGTATTCTTGGGCAGTCCCTTTAAAGTTAAAAACAAAAATAGAAGTATCACACGCTTTTGAAAAAGTACTTTAACAAAGCGGTCGCACCCCAGTAAATTTGCAAACTGATTTAGGTACTGAATTTTACAATGAAACGTTTTCAAAATTAATTAAATCATTTAATATAAATCATTATTCCTCGTTTTCAACAAAAAAAGCATCAATAGTTGAACGATTAATAAAAACTTTAAAAAATAAACTTTTTAAATTATTCAACATAAATGGCAGCTATAAATGGATAGGAAAGTCATTGGATAGTATTGTAGCAGACTACAATAATACAAAACATAGAACGATTGGCCACAAACCGAATGAAGTGGATTTTAATAATGAACAAAAAATAAAACAACTTATTTTACAGTCACGAAAACCGTTAGCATTTAGACGGAATAAGTTCAGTATAGGTGACCCTGTTCGTATTAGTAAATATAAAAACTGTTTTCGAAAGGGTTACACTCCTAACTGGTCAACAGAAATTTTTAATATTGTTAAAGTAAACGACACAAATCCTGTTACATATAATATAGAAGATCAACGCAAACAACCGATTTTAGGATCTTTTTATGAACAAGAAATTCAGAAAACAAGCTACCCCGATGTTTACTTAATTGAAAAGGTTATAAAAAAGAAAGGTAATAAGTTATTTGTAAAATGGTTGGGTCTACAAGAAAGTGAAAACAGTTGGATTGATAAGTCTAAAGTTGTTAACTGATGAGATATCATATATTAATCTTTTTTCTTCATGACAACAGTACATTCAATTACAAACAATGAACGGAGGCGGACTGGTAAATAGTTTGATAAACAATTTACCGATCGAACTACACTTACCTGGTTATAACTATTGCGGTCCAGGAACAAAACTTGAAAGGCGCTTGTTGCGCGGTGACAAAGGCATAAATAAGTTGGATGAAGCTTGTAAAGAACACGATATCGCATATTCAACATTCTCAGATTTACCCAATCGGCATAAAGCAGATTTACAGTTGATAAATATGGCTAAACGGCGTTTAAATGCTCAAGATGCGGGAAAAGGAGAAAAATTGGCTTCTTGGATTGTTAGCAAAGTTATGAAGGCGAAACTGAAAACCGGGTCAGGATTGAAATCATTCGGGTCCTTAGTATCAAAAATTCGCGCACATATTAAAAAGTCCAAGCCTAATAAAACAAATTTAATAAAGTATGCCTATCTGGCAGCGAAGAAATTATATCCATTAAATTCAAATAATAAGATTTGTTTGCCAAGAGTTATATCGTTACCAAAAACTGGTGGAGTTTTACCTTTAATACCTATATTTGCTGGGTTGTCTGCGTTAGGTTCATTAGCCGGAGGTGCGGCTGGAATTGCAAAAACTGTTAATGATTATAAAAATGCTCAAAAAAATTTAAGGGAATCTGAACGCCATAATAAGGTTATGGAATCCATAGCAATCGGTAAAGGTTTGTATATCAAGCCTTACAAGAATGGTAAAGGATTGTTTGTAAAGCGTTCAAAAAACTAAATATGAGGTTACCTAATCATGCTCTAAGTAATATCGAAATCATGCGTTACGCACAAAATATACCATATTTTCGAGGAGTATTTATGAAAGACCAATTACCTAAGAAATCGAACCCCATCGAATGTGGTATTGTCAATTTGGATAACTCTGTCAACGAAGGAACTCATTGGGTAGCCTATGTTAAAATAGATAAATACTGTGAATATTTTGACAGCTTTGGTGATTTAAAACCACCTATAGAATTAGTAAATTATTTTAAACATTGTAATATACATTATAACTATACAAGGTATCAAACATATAATTCTGTAAACTGTGGTCAATTGTGTTTGAATTTTTTGTTTAAATTTTGGAATAAATGTATAAAATAAATCAACTTGTTTTATTGCCAGCAATCGCAAGATGTCTTTCACGCTGTCTATAACAGGCACCTCGTCAATACTTTCCACATATTATTCACCAAATTTGCAACTTGAAGGAGAATATGAATGTGCATTATTACATTTGTCTACATTTAATTCGATTCCGAATATTGATGAAAAAAATAATAAATTGTATTATGGTGATTACAACGAATTTATTGAAATACCTGAAGGTGCATATGAACTGCAAGATATCAACGATTACATTAAATCACAAATAAAAAATACAAGATTTCAACTACAGTGCAACAACAATACTTTAAAGACAAATATATATTGCACGAAAAAGTTAAATTTTATAAAAGAAGATTCTATTGGTAGACTATTAGGATTCGACAAGAAAATTCTTGAAGCTAATATATTACACGTGTCACAGTTTCCAGTCGACATTTTATCAACGACCGTGGTGAGGGTTGAATGTGATATTATTAGCGGATCTTATGTGAATGGTAGACCTAGTCATATTATTCACGAGTTTGCTCCTAACGTGCCTCCAGGTTACAGAATTATTGAAATTCCGAAGAATATAATATACTTTCCGGTCAATCAAAATATTATAAATAGTGTTAATATAAGGTTATTAGATATTAACAACAATTTGCTTAATCTACGTGGCGAAGAAGTACAGTTATATTTACACCTAAAAAGAAAATGATTGATTATTACCCACTACATAAATATAGCAGTGCAGATACCAAAAACGTTAGTAAGGCACGAACCATCTCCAGAGCTGCATTGCATTCTAATAAGAGACAAAAGCTAAACAAAGAAAATCTCAATTTTCTTAAAACAATAGGTTTACTAAAATGAATATACTAGATCTTTTAACTACTCCATTATACGATAATACCATCGAAGGTATTGAATTTCATTCGTATAAACCCTACGTCACTAGTTTTAATAGAAATGATGAAATTCGTATACCTATTAATCAAAAAGATTTGTATGTTCTACCATCAGCGAGTACTTTACATTTAGAAGGATTTGTGAATGTTGCGAAAAGAGATACCAAAGAAAAAACAAGCGTAGAATTTACAAATAATCCGTTGATGTACCTTTTTCAAGATATCAGGTATGAATTGAACGGAGTGGAGATAGATAAAATAAAAAATGCGGGTGTAACTACTACCATCAAATCATTGATATCTATGAACGAAAGTGAATCTAAAACATCCCAAGCCTGGAGATGGGATATACATGGCACGAAAAGTGAGAATGGATTTTTTTCAGTATCAATACCGCTAAGTAATATCTTAGGATTTGGTGAAGATTACAAAAAAGTTATCATAAATTGTAAACACGAACTGATTTTGCTAAGAAGTAATACAGACTTGAATGCTTTGAAACTGAATAGTGGAGAAGTCATACAAAGTGTTGAAATTAATAAAATTGTATGGAGAATGCCACATGTGAAAGTGTCCGACAAAGAAAAATTGAACTTCATAAAAATTTTAGAAAAAGACCGTGCACTTCAATTAATTTTTAGAAACTGGGATTTATATGAATATCCTTTATTACCTAAAACAACAAAGCATACGTGGTCTATTAAAACCTCATCGCAAATCGAAAAACCACGATACGTTGTTATAGGACTGCAAACCAACAGGAAAAACAAATCTGGGGCTGACATGTCTAGATTTGATCACTGTAACCTACGTGAAGTAAAAGTTTACTTAAATTCAACTTATTATCCGTACGAAAATCTAAATACTGATTTTATAAACAATCAATATGCTTTATTATACGAACAGTACGCTCGATTTCAACAGTCTTATTACGGACGTAGACCAGAGCCTTTGTTGAGTGCTAAAGAATTTAAGGACATTGCTCCGTTATGTGTGATAGATTGTTCTCGACAAATAGATAATCTTATATCAGGTCCAGTAGTTGACGTGAGAGTAGAGTTGGAGAGTATTGTTGAAATACCTGATCAAACTTCTGCTTACTGTCTTATATTGAATGACTGTATAATTGAATATAAACCCCTAAGCAGTACTGTGAGAAAAATATCATGAATTCTAATAGTATAATATTGGACGTTCAAGGATTTAAAGACATACATAACAATTTTATATTAAAGGAATTATCTTTTGCAACTCGTAATTATACGCAAACGTTTTTAATAAAACCACCGTATCTTTTTAAAAACTTGTCAGATGAAGAAAAGAGACAGGTTAAATGGTTGGAGAAAAACAGAGGCATTTACTGGAACGAAGGATATATTGACTTTAGAGAATTTCAACGTATAATCGTTCCATATTTAGAAAATAAAGAAATCATTGTCAAAGGATTAGAGAAGGTGAAATGGGTACAAGATCTTTGTGTAAATTGCAAAGTGTCGGACCTCGGTGAAGAAAAGTGTTCTAGTTTTACAGTATTACATAAAAAATATTGCGATGAAAAAACAAATCTAAATTGTACTCATCATTTCAAACATTGTGCCCTAAAAAATGTATTATGTATTAAGAAATATCTGAAGTGGTAATAAATTGTATATTTTAAGTTTCATTAAATAAAAATCTTTTTAATATAAATATATTTTATTACATAATCCATAATAACATCTGATATATCTAATACAGACAAGTTAAAAGTTCATGTTTAAATAAAAACATCATTATACTCATAATTTTTAACATAAAGTTTTTTAAAAATCACTATCTATTAAGGACTTAGAAATTTTCTTGACCAATGATTCAGTATCGTCCATGACGCTATCAATAGCGTCTTTAACTATGTATTGTGCATTTAAAATTACATTTTCTCTATCACTATCACTGTCACTGGTTTGAGTACTGTTGTTACAAAGGTCTATAACGAAAATTTTTATCAATTTGATGCCGCGTCGCTGTAATCTGCTCATTACAAAAGACGTGTTCTCTTTCTGTTTCGTTATATTATTGTGTCTTGACTTTTCCCGACGTCGTTTGGATTTCTTTTCTTTCGTTTGTTGATTGCAAATTTCGGGCTCGTTGCGTAGAATCTCGGAGAATCCTTCGAAGGGATCTTGCGCATACTGGTTAAATATAATATCTGCATCAGAAATCTGTAACAAAACAAATTAAATCATTACTAATGGTATTATGGTAATACAATCTATTATAATTAATACAAAGTTAATAAAAAATAATTTAAAAAAATACATACCAACGACATGCTGTTGATGTTTGATGATTTTGCAATGTAGTTTAAGTACCTATTCGAACCAGTAATATGTGACAAGTGACCAAAAATTATATATCTCCCCCGAAACAAACAACGGTATTATACATGTTAGAACACGTTTACTATAAAACGTTAAATAAGCATAATATTTTATTCATTAGAAACAAAACGATACGTCATATATTTAATGCTTATTTAACATTTTATAATACATTGAACTGAATGCTTCAGTAGCGTAGTGGTAACGCGAGCGCGGTACGACTACCGCTTTGAGGTGTCGGGTTCGAATCCCGGGTCGGGCAAAGTGATATTGAGTTTTTCTACTCAGTATCAGTCCTGAGTGTTCGTTCGATATGGTAATGGTGTGGCCTACCCTTCATTAGTACAAGGTTTGATTGCGTGTGTGTATGTATGTTGAACTGGATAGAAGGCAATCTAAAGTATCATATTGTATATCAGCTAAGTACCTTCCTATAGTGTGATGGTTGAATTATATGTATTATAATCCATACTAATATTATTCCTGCGATGGTAAATATGTCAGTCAGGTTCGTAAATAAAACAAGTTATTACAATTCAACACATATTTATTTATATTTTTCCAAAAAAAATAAAGAATAGACAATAAGCTGTTAAAAGTACTTAATACTACAGTTACAATTTTATAAGTTAATAGGTAGATAGTATTAAATTATCATTCTTTAAAAAAATGCGCATGACCCCAGGCTCGCGTAGATATTTTGTCTACAGATATTGCTCGTTTATCGTCATTGCTAGATAATGCAATTTTGTTAACACTTTGTGTAAATATTTCATGCTTAATTGATTTAAACATAATATTTTTGCTACGAATGACTCCACCCTGAAATAATACTTTTTCATAATCTGAGATACTTAATCCTCTTACCACGCATGATTTTACTCCCTTTGCTTTTTTAATAATGTTATTGGGAGTTTTTATAGAATAAAGTTTGGATCTCAAACCAACGAAATCCGTTATATAATTTCCTCCCATTTCATCTTTGAAAAGACCTGGAACTTTTTTATTTATTAATGGTAACTTATATACATTAACATCATCATAGTTACTTGTGTCAAAATATTGCAAAAACTGGCATTTTAAGTCACGATAAAAGTCATTCGTATATATTTCATACACAAGAGAATCAGTATCTGTATAACATAGTTTCACTCTATCTCCGTAAAAATTCTTTACAATATTGTAATGAAAGTTATACATATGTGACTTAGAAAGTTCTAATACCGTAAATCCTATATAAATAGGCTTGTCTAAAATAATTTGATTGGGTTTCATTTGTATTGCCACCAAATTATCAGATAAAATCGAAGCACTATGGAAATAGGGGTTGGCTATTAGCCTCTCAGCGGATATTGATTTTTTAGTTTTATTATTTTTATCACTCCATTGATTAACTAAATGAACAGTTACTCTTTTTTCGCGAGAGGGCGCTACTGTGCTAACGTTTACATCGACTCTGGTTATAATATTCGGTTAAAAATAGTACCAATAAACAAATCCATCTGAATTAGTGCTAGAACTGTGAAGACAAGAGTTAAAGTGCTGAAATATCGTAGATGACCCAGAAACCTTTATAATTCAAAGGAAAAATTCAAAAAACGGCAAGTCATAAACAGTCTCTGGTAAACCTGCTAATACGAAAATCTTGAAGAAAGTTCGCATTAATCGCAAACTGTAAGGTTAGTGTGACAAAACTAAAGTGAAGAAGGGATGAAGCGAAGTTATTTCGCGATTTGATACAAATTATAACCTTAATGTTGTTATCTAAACAGCAAAGTCATCATAAATAAACAACTATATTAAAAATAGCGCCATCTATAAGCAAGGACTTACACTGCTACCAATTAACCCAATTGATTATTGCGCCAGAACGTTATAGTACACCGTTTTTACACCAGAGGTCACCAGTAGTTATCAACAATGGAAGATATATTAAAAATCCTACAAGTTATACAAGGTGACTTGTCAAAACAAAAACAAGATATAAAAAACATGGAACACAATATCAAGGAATCAATTAATAATAATATCAACGAAAAATTTAACTTTATTGAAACAAAAACAAATCAATTAGAAACAAAAGTGGAACAACAGCAAAAAACTATAGAATTCTTAGACAGACAACTAAGAAGAAAGAACGTAGTACTCTTTGGTATTGAAGAAAAAGAGAAAGGCTATGAAAATCTACTCTCTATAATTTTTAACATTATAAACGACGAAATGGGTATACCCCTACAGAAAAGTGAAATCGAAAATGCCCATAGAATTGGTAAGAATATAGGAAAAATAAGACCTATTGTTATCACACTTACCACAAGCAGCAGGAAACTAGAACTATTAAAGAAGAAAAAAACTCTTGCTAACTCAGGTATATATCTGAAAGAGGATTTCTCCCCGAGTGTGCTTGAAAAGCGTAAAGATTTGCAAGAAACCCTAAAACGAGAGCTCGAGGCAGGGAAAAAAGTAGCTATTCATTACGACAAAATCGTCACGCTAAAGTCGCACGACTCCCGAACGCCAGCCGGTAAGAAACCGAACAAAAGGGTAATGTCCAATTCACCTGAAGAAGTGGCCGTAAAGGATAACAATGATAAAGAGGGAACCAAACAATTACCAAAAAAAAACAAATCACAAACTCTGACTAATTTCTTACGCCCATCGCAATTAAATAACGTCGTGAGACCAAATGTAGCCGAAGACAACCAAAAAAACTAATAAGCGCCTCTCCAACGACTTTACCTCCTCCAAGCCGGCCGGTCACCGTGGAGGAGTCAGACCAACACCCCCTAAATCAACATCGATTAAATAAAGATCCACGGAAATATAAACTAACAAGCAATCTCTACATAACAAGTATTAACGTAAGAACTTTACTATCAGACAGTAGAATTACAGAACTAAGTTACGCCACGAAATCAATAAAATGGGATGTGATAGGCCTATGCGAAACCAGAAGAGGGACAGAAACAATAGAGGAGTATGCCGATTTTATCCTTTTCCACAGCGCCGGAACAAATGGAAGAAATGGAGTAGGATTCATAATAAAGAAATACCTGAAAAACAACATAATAAGCCTAAAAAGCTTCTCAGATAGAGTAGCGGCACTAGAAATGCAAGCACCCGACGACTCTATATGGTCACTTATACAAATCTATGCCCCAACAGAAACATACACAACTGAAGAAATAGAACTATTTTATCAAACTGTACAATCTGCAATTAACTACGTCCATTCAAAAAACATTATTATACTTGGAGACTTCAATGCAAAAGTAGGGAAAGCAGGAAATGGCGAAAACCCAACTATAGGGAAATATTCACATGGACAAAGAAGTGCAAATGGTCAAAGATTAGTAGAATTCGCTCTCGAAAATAATTACTATATCATAAACAGCATGTTTAAATGTAAATCTCATAAAAAATGGACCTGGCGGTCTCCAAACGGTAAACAATTCAATGAGATCGACTACATATTATCAAACCGTCCTAAACACATAAAAAGCTTCGATATAGTAAAAAATTTAAACTTTAACACAGATCATAGAATGATACGATGCGAGCTATTTCAAAATCGAATACCAAAACGGAAATACATAAAGCCTATAAATTACACTAGAAATTTACCACCTTTGCTATCTGAAGATAATGCCAAATATTGGGAAAACAAATTAATACAAGCTATTAATATAACGACAGGAGTTCAAAACCAATACGACAACCTCGAAACTGAGTTTAAAAGGCTACTTTGTCAGTTACCAAAGGAAAAGAAAACTGAAAATGAATACATTAATAATAAAATAAAAATCCTTTTTAAACAAAGAAAAGAACTATATAAGAAAAAACATACAAAGGACACAAAGTCTGAAATAACAAAGGTAAGTAAAGAGATTAATAGAAATATAACACAACAAAAGAAACTAAAAAGGCAACAAACTTTCGAAAAGTTCATAAATAAAACAGGAGCCGTACGTAAAGCTTATAAAGAATTAAGCGATAAAAGTTCATGGACTGAGAAAATGAAAAGCAAAAAGGGAATTGTAAAATCAAGACGTATAGATATTATAAATGACGCAACACAGTTCTATAAAGATCTCTACACTTGCAAAAATAACCTAACTAATACACACAAACATACATTAAACAACAAACCATATTATACATCAAACTTGAACAGAGAAGTACCATATATCCTCATACCAGAAATCGAGTACGCAATAAAATCCCAGAAAAATGATAAGACCCCTGGAAGCGATAATATCACAAACGAAATCTTGAAATTTCTATCGTCTTCTTTACTGAAACCTCTACAAACACTATTTAATAATATTCTGAGAGAAGAAACAACACCAGATCAGTGGTTAAAATCTACCATCATATTACTTCATAAAAAGGGAGACAGAAGCGACCTGGGAAATTATCGGCCAATCAGTCTAATGTCGAATTTATACAAAATTTTTGCAAAAATCATACTCAATAGAATAAAAAACCGCTTAGACGAAAATCAACCACGTGAACAAGCGGGTTTCCGCAAAACATACTCCACGGTAGATCATATCCAAGTCGTCACACAAATAATAGAAAAAGCGAACGAATATGGACAAAACTTGTATATGTGTTTCATTGACTACGCAAAAGCGTTTGATTCTATATATTTCGAAGCTATATGGACATCACTAGCACAACAAGGCATAGATCCGACGTATATTAATTTAATATTTAGCATATACTCTAAATGTCAGAGTAAAGTGCGGCTAGAGCGCGATGGAGCCGAATTCCCTATACAAAAAGGGGTGAGACAAGGGGACCCACTGTCCCCCCAGATATTTTCTGCGGTGCTCGAATCTGTGTTTAGAAGTTTAAACTGGGAAGAAAAGGGAGTGAGTATTGATGGGGAATTGTTGAGCCACCTACGCTTCGCAGACGATATAGTAGTGTTTGCTAAGAGTGCGTCAGACTTGGAAATCATGGTCACAGAACTTTCTACAGCGAGCCTGAATGTTGGATTGTCAATGAACATGTCAAAAACAAAAGTTCTAACTAATGGCAAACACCAGAATATAACGATAGGTTTGGACCGATTGGAATATGTAAATGAATACGTATATTTGGGGCAACTTGTGTCGTTCACAAACAACTCAGATAAAGAGATACAAAGAAGAATAGCATTAGCATGGAAAAAGTATTGGAGCCTGTGTGAAATTATGAAAAACAATTCCATCAGCATTCATATCAAAAAGAAAGTATATGATATAACCATTTTACCATGCCTGACATATGGCTGCCAAACATGGGCATTGAGAAAAATAGATGAGGAAAGACTTGCGGTCAGCCAAAGGAAAATGGAGAGAAGCATGCTTAAACTGCAACTGTCAGATAAAGTAAGTAATGTTACGTTAAGAAACAAAACAAAAATAGCTGATGTACGGAACAGAATTAGAACACTGAAATGGAATTGGGCTGGACATATATGCCGTTTGGAAAATAATAGATGGACAAAACGCGTAACAGAATGGATACCACGTGAAAGCAAAAGGAAAAAAGGACGACCAAAACTAAGGTGGAGGGATATCTTTGAACAAAGATGTGGAGCCAACTGGATGCAACAGGCACGCGTGAGAGAAGTCTGGAGAAAACTAGGGGAGGCCTACGCCACAGAGGCGACTACTACAAATAAATAATAATTAATGTATTATGTATATAGGTATAAGGTATTATAGCATTTAAACATTTGGTGTAGTAGAAATAAAGGCTTTTTTATTTTTTATTTTTATTTTTATTTAATACATTGAACTGAATGCTTCAGTAGCGTAGTGGTAACGCGAGCGCGGTACGACTACCGCTTTGAGGTGTCGGGTTCGAATCCCGGGTCGGGCAAAGTGATATTGAGTTTTTCTACTCAGTATCAGTCCTGAGTGTTCGTTCGATATGGTAATGGTGTGGCCTACCCTTCATTAGTACAAGGTTTGATTGCGTGTGTGTATGTATGTTGAACTGGATAGAAGGCAATCTAAAGTATCATATTGTATATCAGCTAAGTACCTTCCTATAGTGTGATGGTTGAATTATATGTATTATAATCCATACTAATATTATTCCTGCGATGGTAAATATGTCAGTCAGGTTCGTAAATAAAACAAGTTATTACAATTCAACACATATTTATTTATATTTTTCCAAAAAAAATAAAGAATAGACAATAAGCTGTTAAAAGTACTTAATACTACAGTTACAATTTTATAAGTTAATAGGTAGATAGTATTAAATTATCATTCTTTAAAAAAATGCGCATGACCCCAGGCTCGCGTAGATATTTTGTCTACAGATATTGCTCGTTTATCGTCATTGCTAGATAATGCAATTTTGTTAACACTTTGTGTAAATATTTCATGCTTAATTGATTTAAACATAATATTTTTGCTACGAATGACTCCACCCTGAAATAATACTTTTTCATAATCTGAGATACTTAATCCTCTTACCACGCATGATTTTACTCCCTTTGCTTTTTTAATAATGTTATTGGGAGTTTTTATAGAATAAAGTTTGGATCTCAAACCAACGAAATCCGTTATATAATTTCCTCCCATTTCATCTTTGAAAAGACCTGGAACTTTTTTATTTATTAATGGTAACTTATATACATTAACATCATCATAGTTACTTGTGTCAAAATATTGCAAAAACTGGCATTTTAAGTCACGATAAAAGTCATTCGTATATATTTCATACACAAGAGAATCAGTATCTGTATAACATAGTTTCACTCTATCTCCGTAAAAATTCTTTACAATATTGTAATGAAAGTTATACATATGTGACTTAGAAAGTTCTAATACCGTAAATCCTATATAAATAGGCTTGTCTAAAATAATTTGATTGGGTTTCATTTGTATTGCCACCAAATTATCAGATAAAATCGAAGCACTATGGAAATAGGGGTTGGCTATTAGCCTCTCAGCGGATATTGATTTTTTAGTTTTATTATTTTTATCACTCCATTGATTAACTAAATGAACAGTTACTCTTTTTTCAGTGTTTTCTAAAGTTTTCCCAAAAACACTGTTATTTAATAACTTAAAAAAGTCTTGCTCAAAACTACTTTTAGCCTTTTGTCTCAACAAAGTGTTCAATTCTATATATTTTTTTAAATATGGACACTGTTTAAAAGTTATAGCTTTATGAATTTTACGTAATATTAAACCGTGTTCTATGCATTTTTTCAAATAAATGTAGTGTATTATATAATTATATTTATTATATAAATTAGCAATAAGTTTATTTGTTTTACCTCCTGGAGGCACACATTTTTCTGGACAAAATGGTAAATCATTATGATATTCGTGCAAATGTTCGGGATACAAAAGATCAACTTCTAATATAAAGCCCCACTCGGCGTTGTCCTCAACATTTTCTACATGTAAATTAGCTAATTCACTTTCATTAAGAAATCTAAAACTAGAATAGGGTAAATACTGACACATACTAAAACCATAAAGATTATTACAATCGAGATATGCTATGAAACAGGAAGGGTTTGACGCATTATATTCAGACATGTACATGTGATTGGCTTTTGCATGCCGATGGGAACACATGCACAAACCTCCTCTTATACCTCTTTGAATCATTCTTACGATTGCCAAGTCCGACAAGAGTTCCAAATGAACGTCTGTTTTAAGCAACATGGCGTCAAAAGATAAACTAGGAGCGGTGATGTAAAAGGCAGGGTCCAGTTTATAATGTTGTTTACATGTTTTTCGAAATTTTTGGAATATGTCTGTCAATAAAAGTACATCCGTTTTCAAGTACAGATCTGTGTATTCGCCTAAATTTTTTATACTAAATTCGTTCCAAACCGTTTTGGCATGATTATAATCATCATCGCTTATATTTTCGTTGGTCAATGAATTATAAAACTCGCTCTTGAGTGGTAACGATTTCTGTTCGTATCGTTTCCAATCAGTCATGTAGTCATATGGATAAATACCTTTCCGTGTCAATAAATTAAACTTTCTTCTATCAGAAAAATGCGATTTCAGATTAACAAAATCTTCGGTATGCATTGTTTTGGCAAGTTTGTCTAAACTCGTTCCTAAAAAATTGAAAGAATCTAAAAACCTTATTTGTATGTACTCATTATCAGTAATATGTATAAATTTAGAAAATGATGTATATTTTTCTTTGGTCTTAGGTATAATCTTTATTTGCCCGGGAATTTCAGCCAATTTTTTTATAAATAAATGACAATCATAACCTGATAAATTATGAAAAAATACTGGAATAAATTTTGGAACTTTATGTTGTAGATTACAATGTCGATGAGCCGCGCCACGATATCGACCTGTAATATGGCAGTGATCTCTTACTTTATCGCACCATAATAAGTTTTCACATATGTGACACTTTATGGCATTGGTAAAATCAAAGACATCTTTTTCTGTGAATATCATAGGTTCATTTTTAGACAGAATTTTGTATATTACTTTAACATCATCTATCAAAAATTCAACAAATTTCAAAACACAGTCTTTACCGCGATAAGTTCTATAACCTTCAAATGAATCCTCGAAAGATGATACTATATTGTAGGCGAACGCAGCCGGCACGTGCCGTTGTGAGTATGACGTGTTAGCGGTGGTGTTCGATTCACCGTCACCAATCGGTTCAAGCAACGTTTCAAAATCCGCATATATCACAAATGGAATGTTGTGTTTCCTATCATAATTTTTGAATTTTAAAAATGATCCTTTTTCTGGCAAAACTGTAACTACCCCTCCACATAAATGTGTATTAATTTGACTGAGAGTCGAAAAAAATAACAAGCACGTTTCACAGAAATATAATTTACCATGGTGTTTGGTGATCTGATTTCTAACGAGACGTGGCAAGTCCTTGATAAGGCAATAGTGGGAATTTGTATTATTTTCTAAAAATAATAAGTGAATGCTTTTAGATTTATTGTTGTTCATAGATTTATACAAGGGGCCTATAATAATCTTATTATTTTTCAACCCATACACGAAAATATTCAGAAAAGGATTATTTTTCTCAAAAATCACTATATCAGAAAAAGTTATGGGAAACGACAAGTCATTAATATTTAAAATGTTCTGAAAGTGCGGATAAGACGAAACTCTGTCCGAATGTCGGGTTGCAGGGCACAAGGCTGCCACAACACACCACAAAAAGCAATATTTGTCTTTGTTTCGAATATTCAAACAAGCTTTTTTATTTTTTATGAATTTTGGTAAATCTATAAATCCGCTTCCGCCGAGAGGCTGATATTTATTAATGTTTATTTCTAAATGTGAATTATTCAAAAAGGTCCAACCGCTATCTCTCTCCTGAAATTCTTCTATTTTCTTTAAAAGTAATGCAATCGCAGATTTATAAATTGAATCGAACTCGTAATTAACATGAACTATATAATTTTTTGTACCGAATGATTTAATTTCCCTTTGATCACTTTTATATAAAAGAAAAACAGAAAAGAGTTCAAAATTAATTTTAACAGATGTATGTATGTGAAGTGATCGATCTATTAAATATTTTACTTGATCACTAATACTATTCAGAAACATCTCTGGGAAATTATTTACTTTCTCGTCAGTTGCGGTTATCCTATAACTTACGATACGTCCTTTAAACGAAGTATTGATAATTGAAACATTGCCGTAAAATGGGGTTGCGCTATTGTTTTTATGTGCATTGCTCCTTGAATGACCCAACCATCGACGACTATCTACGGACACTTTGCAAACCGAACAGTATGGCATTATTTATATTATAGTATCTATCTAATTATAATTTACAATGCTTTATACTATTTTAAATTACAAAAGCACCAAGCGTGCTTATAAACTAGAACAAAAGTTATAATTGTTAAATACTTACAAAATATACAGTAAGTATAAAATCTATAAATTTCAAGCCGGATTTTAAATTGAATGAAGTGGCTTATCCAATACCATAAGACAAATGCCTGTGTCCCGTTGAAATTCAGTTGTCGTTTGTGCTTCTCGTTCTTATTCACGAAAGTAACTTGTCTTTTAAAACATTTCTGAAAGAGTAATGCATAATATTAGTCGAATATTAAATGTATTTTTAAGGTACAATCAACAATATCTTAAGAATTTTTATGTTTATAAAATGTTTATAGTTACCTGAATTTTTGCCGTTTTTTCTATTATAGTTAATATTTCTATATTCCGTAGCTCCATATAAAACTCAGTTGTTGGTATATCAATTTGTATGTAATATACCGATTACTTCTTATAAAAATATATTTATCGATTATTTTTTTTATAAATGCTGCTATGTCACTTCAACATTTTGTGGTAATGAACTTTGAAAAAGAAAAAATCAGCTTTTATAGTAATTTCAAATTCAATATTAAAATAACTATTAATCATAAGAGTCATATTATGGTTACTGTTCATACGCTCTTCTTCCATTAGAAGGATATACTCAAATATCAAGTAAATAACATAGTTCATATCGTGACACGTGCGCTCAACCTATGTATTAACTTCCAGTCAGCAAAATCAAATTTGCGTCATTCAAGTAAGGATGGCACGTATTCAATTTTAAGTTTTTTTTGGTTACGATATTCATTCAAATGAAATAATTTCTTACAATAACTATAGTTACAATAACATTATAATATTATACACAATATATTGTAATCATTACGATAAAACAAAATGAAAAAAAATAGGAAATAAATGTTGTTCACTATCATCATAAATAAAGAAATTACTTGTAAAGTTTGATGTTATTAATATATTATTTGAAATAATCTGTGATAACATAATTTATGGTTACTTAAATATTTACAATGTAATGTACGTTTCCCAACCCTAAGCATTTTTGCTGCATCGACGTTTAATGTTACTCGAACTCTGAATGCGCATTTTACATGAGTATAATACGTACACGGAAAAAAGTAACGTAAAATACATTATACCATAGCACATGCAACATTTTTAATGTTGTCAATTATCACACGTTTTTCGCTTATAAACAACTGGTTTTGATGGAAACGACATAACAAAATCAACTCTACAAGACTGGAAGTACTCTTGAAGAAGTAATCTGCGAATAACCGAACCCTCTGCCGAGCTGCTGACACTTGCCGTGCCTGCTGCCACCGACTCACCAAGCTTATTGTGCAGGTATATTCAAACAGCTGTTTCAAACGGAAAAAATGTGAGTATAAATTATTTTAAAATCACTCTGACGTACTGATTTCTTAAATTTGTATATTTAAATTAATTGTTTTAAAATTTATATGATTTTCAGGTCTGAATCAGAATGCGAGTACTATCAACCAGCTCCAGTTTCTGAACAAAAAAAGAAACCCAACCGCAGCCTGTCGGCGGACAACGTCGGGAAGCGCAAGCCAGTCTCAACGACGAATTCAACACGAACAAGGTAAGAAATTTAAATATTTTTACGGACTTCGTAGGAAGAATGTTTTCTGTACCTTGCGGTAGAATTTGTTTATAACAAGTAATATATTTAGAGAGGTGTGTTCAGTGTTCACAAACTACCGCATATATCTCCGAGGTAATAGGCATTGTTTCAAACCATATTTTCTGTTTAAAAGAGTACCTATAATTTCGAATATGATCCTTACAAATTTATAGAGATCTGCTCTTCGGAGAACGATACTAAAACACCTCAACAAAAGAAACTTCAATGTATCAAAATATTAGTTTGGGTGGTAGTTATAAATTTGTTTCTATATAATTTGTTACTAATACGACTGGTAGAGATAATGTATGTGTATCAATTTAAAAACGTTTTAGGAGAAACTTCAGTGACAATAAGTTGAAAATTAATATTTATGTTTCATATATTGTTTCAGTAAAAAAACAAAGAAAACTATTGATATATTTGGTATAAGTCGCAACTATGCAACGGACACAGAGCAAACTGAAAGTATTAGTCGGCTCTCGTCATATTTTGTGAACCGAGTGGCCAACGGCAGCGAGCGGCGAACAGCGAGCACCAGCGGTGAATACTACATCGACTGCAAAGTGTACAAGTCGAGCGACGCGCACGACACCGAACCATTGGACATGTGGAAGAAGGCGCTCATCCGTATGAAGTTCCAAACCGACACCGATTCCCCTCAGTGGCGAAAATTACAAGAGTTCGTGCATTTATCTGATTTATTGTTCGAAGAACAACCGAAAACATATAATAATGTTAAATAAAGAATAAATAATTCGAAAACGTGACAGTTATTTTAATCAACCAAAGCTTTCACATTCATAATACGAATAAAACACATAACATTTCGTATATGTTTCAATCATAATCTGATGAATTCGTTACAAAACCTTTATTTTTCTTCGACACTCATTGATTGCCCGTTGTCGGAGTATAAAATTTTGGTGTGAATTCATATTCTGAGTCGATCATTCCATATTGGGCAGTCTAGACCACCGTCCGGAGCGATGGCCAGCTTGTTTCGCTGAGCGACAGGTATAAAACACATTACAACATTTTTATTTTTCTTCGATACTCATTGATTTCCCGTTGTCAGAGTATAAAATTGTGATGTGAATTCATATTTTGAGTCGATCATTCCATATTGGGTATTCTAGACCACCGTCCGGAGCGATGGCGAACTTGCTTCGCCGAGCGACAGGTGGTCTAGAATGCCCAATATTATCCTACTGTTCTAATTTATTAATTAACTAATTAGAATGTTTTGTTTTTATAACTGCCATAAACGAACAGTATTTTTGGCAACTAATACTTTCTAAATAATTTTGTACTCGTGAATATCCCATATCTTTTTATTGGTTTATTCCAACCGCTGTGGAATTAATTAATTCATTAAACTCGATGCAAATGTGTCAAAGTCTTATTTAGATCGCGGTTCACGATTTGATTACGTTTTATTAAACTCACGTGTACACTCCTCATTTCCCTATCTCCGATTCGTTAGTGTCGTGCACGCCTGTCTGTCCCGGGGCTTAACTGCACTTATTGCCAGTAGAAAATTAAATTAACACACACGCACAACGTAACTCGGGGGAGGGTGCCGTCCAAACAAACAAGAACTGTAATTCTTTCATGGTGACCCTTTGCCTATAGCAGTTCGGACTGGCCGCCACACACGGGCAGGTCAGTGTATACTGGCTGTTCGGTCAGCCATTTTGCCTCGTCCACTAATTGCAGGTCTCCGTTTTCAACGCTTGCGAGCAACGTTTCTACTTATTACTGCGGTTTGTAGTTTTCGAATTAGCACTTCAATAGTTTCCGTTGTTTTCTGTGGCCTATTGTTATGTGTCATTATGGGTTCGCTGCGCACATGCTAGCTGTTCTACTGCACTTGACCTTTCTTATTGTATAAGCGTAATTTGGGTAAAATTAAGTGCTTTATTCTGAAAGCGCTCGTGTAATTGCAAAATAATGTTTTTGTTACGAATACTTTTTAATTTTGTTTTGTGTGTGCGTTAATACTGTCAATTAGTAGCAATAAAGAATTAATCTGAAAGGATAACTGCAGTCAGAGAGAAACACATGGATATTATTTTAAATGTATTTTGTAGTTTTGCTTTGTTGTGACTAATGGCAAAGAACAAATAAACTTTATAAAATATTATGCCACTTGCATGCAAAATTTAATATTATTATTAAAATTTTGAATCAATACAGTTTAACACTGAATAAGACTGCATTAATATGCACATTATTTAGAAATTGCACCTACATCGATAACAACTTGCGCTTCATAAAAATAAAAAAATAAACGAACTTTAAATATGAGAAACATATAAAAACCTTATCTAAAACGGCAATCTAAGTCACGGGAAGCAGCTAGTACAAAAATATTACACGCAACATAACATTAATCAACTTAATCTGTAACAAAAAGCTAATACGAGTACGTGCCTTTCCTAAACATCTAAAAAACAAAGTGTTGGCCAAAATTGAGCGTGGCAACCAATATATTTTTAATTCGGTAATATTCGATATATTTTTTAATCGGTACCATTGATTGGAACCAATCAAATGATGTAATTTATAGGCAGTGTTTTATGTGATGCTGCGTGGAGGATTTTACTTCGGCCTTGACCCTACGATGGTAAAGTGGTCGGGAGATAATCCCACGTGACGAATTGACTCCGACACGGTGTACCGATCGGATACTTAATGAAATCCACCACGAATAGAATGCACTTTAACTTTTTTTACTCGAATATGGAATCTCGCGTGGAATCTAAGGGATGATATTGGGTATAAAGTTATATTATGGTGCGTACCTAACGTGTTCTAGTTCGGTATGTTAAATTAATTTAATCCGGATATTTTATTAATGCTTCGATTAGAGGTCGGTTTTGAACGATTCGTTTAAAAAAAATGTGTGTGTACTTATGTACACGCGTTAGAAGTTAAACTTCTTTGGCGTAACAAGATAAAAATCTTTTTAAATAACGCGCCAAAAGAAGTATAACTTCAATATATTTCGTCTTATTCTACGTTCAAAAATTCAAAACTAAAATATGTTGACTATAGCTAACTTCAGGGTATCGGTTTTTCGTGACGGTGTGCGCGCGCATTGTAAAAATTTACTCTCATCATTTTCTCTAACGCGCCAAAAGAAGTATAACTTCAAAACGAACCTAAAATTTTAAAGGGACGTACTCCGAGAATGCTAAAAGTAATTTAAATATACAAATTGTCATCACCATCTCCCCTCTCTCCTTATCCGTTTCATCTAGGATTGGTAGTCTACGCTCCTTCATAATCACAGAAAGATTTGATTAATATTTTATAAATATGGATACACCCACAAAATAGGAAGGCAGGATCTCCTCACTTCGAAACCCAAATAAGCCACGAGACTTAATAGGCAATACAGATAAATATGGGTCTACCAGTATTTTCTACTAGATTTTCGGAGGGTAAAAACAAACATTTTTGAATAACTGTACTACGAACTTTTATAGTAAGTGTACAGAATCAATAAAAAATATTTTGTGTCATAATATTATTTCGTTAAGTATTTTGCTCAACATATTTTAATTTATTTATTTGAATTGAATATGAATTTTAGAATTGCAGGTCAGATTTTTAGAAAGTAAAATGTTACTGCCATGCGAAATCATATCTAGCCATGAATTGTTTGGCTCTCGGGCATATTTATTAGTTTATTATGGCTAGTTATATTTCTGTTTTGATGCCTTAGTTTCATTATTTTTTTGCGGCCATTTATAACACAAGCGACCAGATTAATGGAATCTCAATTTCTAATACCTACTCCAATGATTAACACCGTAGTTATTGTTATTCAAATACGCAATAAAATCACGCAAATACTTTTGTCCTTCTGTCACTAGCATTTATTGTATTTTTAAAACGTTTAATACTTATGAAATCAAATAAACCTTGTAATTTATACACATTTATCACGAATAGAAGGCATACGTTCTGTAATTTTATGTATTGCATTGCTTGCATGATTCCATTGAGTAATGTGAAACTCCGAGATCCATAAGAATTGTGGGCTGTCACGGGGTTTTTTAATACATCAATGCTGTCACGCCCCGCGGGTGCCAAAGGCCTTCGCTAGATAGTTGCCGCTTTGTTACGAAAATCATGTGTTTTCTATCAAACAGTATTAGAATTTAATCTATACTAATATTATGAAACTGAAGAGTTTATTTGTTTGGTTGAACGCGTTAATCTCAGGAACTACTGAACCGATTTTAAAAACTTTTTTTTTATTGCCTTAGTAGGCAAACGAGCGAGTGGTCCCCCTGATGGTAAGCAGCATCCGCCGCCCATGGACTAAAGCAATGCCAGAGGCACAGCCCAGCCGTTGCCTACCGGGAGCCTTTCTTTCACTAATAGAAAGCTACGTTACTCTTGAGTACCATACCATACCATACCAGCCCTGTATTATATACTGCCCACTGCTGAGCACGGGCCTCCTCTACAACTGAGAGGGTTTAGGCCTTAGTCCACCACGCTGGCCTAGTGCGGGTTGGCAGACTTCACATACCTTCAAAATTCCTATAGAAAACTTCTCAGATATGCAGGTTTCCTCACGATGTTTTCCTTCACCGTTAAAGCGAGCGATAATTCACAAAGAATACACACATAACTTTTTAGAAAAGTCAGAGGTGCGTGCCCTTATGTTTTGAACCTGCGGACATTCGTCTCGGCAGTCCGCTCCACACCTAACTAGGCTATCGCCGCTTATACTCTTGAGTGCTATACTTTTAATCCCAGGAAAATATTTTCATCCCGGAAAAACTTTTTTTTGAGCCGCGAGCAATACTAGTATAAGATATTGTCAGGCTTGGCCTTTTCGAAGAGTCTATCGGTAGGGTGTGTCATGTCTCATACATAACATTAACGTTAATGATTGTAGGCATCTTGCCATGGCCCCTCAACGTCTAAAGGGGCTAATAGAAGCACAAAGGATTCATGAAAGATGAGAGTTAATTTGACTCGTTCTCTACAATGGAAATTGCATCAGATCTAGACCATGGTTACCATGGAACCTTTAGGACGAAAACGACGCAAATCAATAAAAACCAAAAATTGGATTATCGTCATAAAATAACTTAAAACTGGTCCCCTTTTTATGAAAATATAATAAAAAAGGGACCGATATAATAGTTTTGTCCTTTTCCCGCTTGAATAAGGCGGTGTTTGAACTATTGTTGTATTGAAAATTTCGTTTTAAGTAATTTTATGACGATAACTACATTTTCGATTTTTTTGAATTGTGTCGTTTTCATCCTAAAAGTGCGATGTATTACAAATCGTGATTAAAGAAAAATACATAGAGCTTCAATTATTATGTTCAATAAAACCTGTAGAAAATCATTATAACGGTAAATAATTCGTTAATTATATTAAACTATCGCACCCTTAATCATATTATCTTTCTAATATATAAAATTCTCGTGTCGCGGTGTTTGTTGCCAAACTCCTCCGAAATGGCAAGACCGATTTTCATGAAATTTTGTGTGCATATCGGATAAGTCTGAGAATCGGTCAACATCTATTTTTTCATACCCCTACATGTTAAGGGTGGTCCACCCCTTAATTTATTTTTTATTTTAAGACAACATTTTTTGTTTTATTTTGTTATGATACAGCATTCAAAAATACATAGAACTCAAAATTTTCTACCTTCTTTCATCATACCCCTTTTTTTTAATAACGATATTAGTAAAGTGAAGTTCTTACGTAAATGGCAAACAACGTTTGCTGGATCAGCTAGTCATTATATAAAGTAAAATAAAATAAAACAAAATACCCCGCGTCTGTTTGCCTGCCTGTCTGTGTAGAAGCGATAAATTCAAAAACTACTGAACGCATTTCGTTGAAATTTGGTATAGCGATAGTTTGAGACCTTGGGAAGGACATAGGGCACATTTTTATCCCAGGAAAATATATAGCAGGACTTTTATCCTGGAATAAGAAATTATACAATTGCACATAAATATTTATTTATTTAAAACACAAAACAGAGTACAATCATGACAATTATATATAACATACAGGCTTACATTAATACTGTTACGTAATCATATATAATCTGTAGACTGTATCTCAATATCCGTTGTCTGTGCCTCCTTCTTCCTGTTCCGGCTCCCCACGCTGTAACATGTCTGCAATGTCTGTCCAGTGTACATTTATCGAATAATAAATAACTATAAGAAAACTCCTCTTTCCTTTATCAAAGTGAGCAGATCACCCCTATTACGATTGGATAAATCAACTTTAAACTTTAGAAGCCTTTTTGTCTATAATTCTTGAATATTGTCGCAACATTTGGCCAGAACATAAGAAATCTGTGCCAGATTCTGTCAAATCCTATTTTCATCTTAAGAATGAAATTCATGTCATGAATGGAGTAATATTTAAAAACTCTAGCATTATTGTACCTAAGTCTTTAAGAAATGACGTCTTACAACTCCTACATGAAGGTCACCAAGGTATTCAAAGTTGTCAACGTCTAGCCAGAAACTCTGTATATTGGCCTAATATAAATACTGACATTGAAAAGTATGTAAACATGTGCCACAACTGTCTTACTTATAGGCGGAATAACTCTAAAGAAACCCTACTACCCCATGACTACAAAATGATTCCATGGTATAAAGTAGGTGTTGACTTATTTGAATTTAATTCGCAGAAATATCTTATTATAGTAGATTATTTTTCTAAGTATGTTGAGATAGCTTTGCTAAGCAATGGAACTTCAGGTACCCATGTAATTGTACAATTGAAATCAGTGTTTGCTAGGCACGGCATTCCCAAGATACTTGTATCTGATAATGGTCCCCCTTTTAATTCCAAAGAATTTTCAAATTTCATGTCTTCATGGCAAATAGAACATGCTACGTCTAGTCCATACCTCAGTCGCTCCAATGGTATGATTGAAAGGACGATAGGTACTATAAAAAACATATAAAAAAAATGTTTAGTAGATAATACTGACCCATACCTTGCACTTCTGTTATACAGAAACACACCCAAGGATAGCTTATGCTCTCCTGCACAACTCCTAATGTCTAGGTCTTTAAGAACTAAGATTCCAGTTTTAGAAAAATCTCTCAAACCTAAAGTTTGTAATTATAAAAAATTAAGGATATTTAATGAAAAATACAATACACACACACAAGTTTATTATAATCAAAATACAAAAGATTTATCTCAGTTGCAAGAAGGAGATAAAGTATATTTCAAAAAATGCCAGATAGCATATGGATACCAGGTAAGATTGTACAGTCTGGTCCAGAACCTCGTTCTTATAATATACAAACACCAGATGGTACTTTCCGTCGTAACAGGCAACATATTCTTAAGCCTAAGTACTCATCATCACCCCCGCACAACCCAGTCACAACTACAACACATTCTTCTAGTGAATTACAAACAGTAGCAAATAACAACGATGTTACTACACAGTCACAGCCACAACCATCAGACCATACACCAACAAAATACTCTTCTTTTGGTCGAGCAATTAGAAAACCTATTAGATTCTGTGAAGATTGAATAATTGTAAATAGTTAATATATTCTGGAAAGCCTGTAAAAAATTGTGTCGCTCATAAATTTTGTAATCAAAGAACATTAATGTATGTAACCAATATGTTTTTATTTTGTTGTGTCAACTGTCAATTGTCATATTAATTTCATAGTGTCAGACATGTCATCCTAGAATAGTGATGCACCATTAAAATAGTGATGTTACCCGCTATGTATCTATTACTTAAGAATATTATAACTAAGTTAAGAATAATTATGTCTATAACTTAAAAAAGGGGAGATGTTACGTAATCATATATAATCTGTAGACTGTATCTCAATATCCGTTGTCTGTGCCTCCTTCTTCCTGTTCTGGCTCCCCACGCTGTAACATGTCTGCAATGTCTGTCCAGTGTACATTTATCGAATAATAAATAACTATAAGAAAACTCCAAGTGTTTACTTACCACGCGCCTCATAACATAACAAATACTAGACTGCATACCAAAATATGCGCCCTTATATGGGTAAATTACAGAAAGTGCGGACTAAGTTAAATTAAAACGAGTTGTACACAGTTAACAATAAAAATAAAACAAAGAACAACAGCATGTGGGTAACTTAACAACAACTACTACCAGTAAATATAATTTTTTGTAGACCTCTTGAGAATGATCCAAATCTGCTATACATAACGTCAAGGTGTTTGAGTTTTTCGCCAAATCATTATACGAGCGACACATACGAACTATCAGGTTATAGAATGAGGTGTTGTTCCTATAAGCTTGCAACGTGACGGCGTTTGGATTACGGATTCTGAAGTTCTATATAGTTCCGTCTTAGTATAAGTTTTTGTACTTTGAATTGGTTATGGAAATGTGGCAAATCTTTTTATTTAAAATCGAATTTGTTAATCAATAACAATACAATTTGTACAAACAATAATGATAAAAAGCGAAGGTTGTTGATTAACCCGATAATATCGTGAGATTGCGCTGGCGCGGCGCGGCGCATGCGCGGTCGCGGACGCGGAGTGCGGACGAGGTAGAAGGCGCGGACGCGGGCACGGGCGCGAGCGGCCAGATTGTTTTATACTTAATCAGCTGTTGCGGTGTCAGAGAAGCCATAAAGCGGCGATTCGGCCGAGATGCGAGCAAAAATGTGATAGAATTAATTCTCAAATTGCAGGTTCGCCTCTCACAAACCCGCGCTGCTTTTTTATTATTATTTGAGCTCGGCCGTACTCTGTTATTTGGACATCAATTTGAGGTGTATTGCACCTGCTAACCTCTTTAAATATTTATTATTGCGCGGACACATCGCCGGTGAATTTGTGTGGATAATTTGGTAACTATTTTCGTTCAATATTGGAGCAATTTTGTTGGGAGTTTTTCAATTATGCTTCGAACGTAGTTGGAGAAAGTTTTTGTTGTAATAATGTTGTTTGAATCGAACTTTAACGATAAATTATAAATAAATAGATTTACCTTCTACCTATATCGTAAAACGATGTAATTTTCGTATTTAGAACACAATATTCCCGTTTAAGCACCTGTCTACCAACATATTTGTACTAATATTGTAAAATATTTCCAACATAAAAGGCACTTTGTTAAATAATGATTTACTGTAATGTAACGATATCATTTGTGTTGCTTGCGAAGTGCCCGCCCATACGTTTTGTAACATTTTGTGGCCCCTTCATCCGGTCGGACTAGCTTGTAGGGAGTTGTCATAGAGGGTGGAAAAAATACTATTTTGAGGTAAATAATCTAATTGTTTTTCATATGGCTCTATTATTTACCGATTTAATAACTGAGATATCCATATAATTCTTACTATTTTTAATACGAACGTGTGATAATAAAGTAGAGTAATGTGATTTTGAGATGTGATTATGGATTTAATTAGGCTAATTTTCGCTGCCGCTACGTACACAAAAACATATTGATTGCGTAATTAATAAGTCAATCATGCAGCAGTTTCGACAGCCTCGTCTTTAATCTAGGAGTATTGGAAAACAAACTTAAACTGTACTGTGTAAAGCACATTTTTATAATAAGCTACATGTACCGTTTGCAAGGGTCTCTCAGTCCTTTAATTTATTGTTGCTCACAAATCTCTTTACGGTATGTCACTTGTATTAGTCCATTTTTCAATATTTTTACTTGAGGTAGATTTTAGGTTTTTTTTTTGCTGGACTAGTGACGTCGACCATCAATAGTTGCGAACTCATAGATATAATAACGACTTATTGTGACAATGAATATTGTCTAATTATTATCTAAGTGAACAACTAAATTATCTTGGGAATCTACACACACACGCACACTCACGCCTTTTATCCCCGAAGGGGTAGGCAGAGGCGCAACTAGTGCACTTACTTTTCGTCGTGCATATTCCATCCCATGAAGGGGGCGAGTCTATCACCATATCGGACACAAATCCCAGACTCCAGGCTGATACTGATTAGAAAAACCCCATATCACTTTGCCTGACCCGAGGATCGAAACCGAGACCTAAGCATTCCAGTCGTACCGTAATGCAACTACGTCACTGAAGCAGCCCTTGGAATCTATTTCATTTATATAAATAAATTAATGTAAATAATAAATAATTTGGTGACAGATAAATATCATAGATTGGTTAATATTAGAGGTAATTGTAATTAAAAGTTAATCCGTTACAATATGCATATTTTGCAGTTCTCAAACGCTAGCCAAAAAAAAAGAATTCGTTCTTGTCTATATTGCGGAACAAAATACGTGATCATGTGCACGAACAATAGACATTTAACATTACAATTTGCATAGTAACATATCTTTGATTAGTTACTTTCATACATGCAATAGAATTAATAACATATTGTTAACACGACCGAAAGTATGCATTGAACACATTAGAACGGCTGCATAAAATTGATCATCCGTGTAATAAAATGTATGAACGACATATACTAACGAAGAGATTTACAACACGCGTGTTATTCCACAACACTATGCTTGCTATCGAATCGTTGAATGCAGAGGACACGGGATACGGTCGCCCCGCGCCTAGCCGCACCGGTCGGTGTGTCGGCACGCGAGCAAAACAAAACGAACTAATTTAGAACGATCCAAATGATCGCCAAGATTGACCAAAACCGAGCGGAACAGTGGACGGAACGGCTCGCGGCACTCAGTCGTCGGTCCGCAGCACGCGTCCGCCACTCTGCCGCGTCTCCATTACCAGTAAATCGATTCGAGCAGCGCATAAGGAACGAACAAATGCTCAGCCACAATTACCCACACCCGTGCCATGAACATTCCACTATTGAATAAAACGTTTTTGTTTAAATCCGAGACGAATCACAAATTTGAAAACTGTTGTTATTCGGGGCCGTCTTATTTACGGTTTTTATTAAGTTTTATCATGCGACCCACGGGCCGTACCCAGTGCCGAATGTGTTTATTGATTCACGCCGTCTTATGAATTTTCAGTATTTCACACTGTAATTTGTCGGAATATATTGGATTTTGTGTATAAGAAATTACCGTATGAGGGTTGCGAAAAATAGCTAGCTGATGGAGAAATAATACGTTTTCACGAATAGATATGCGTAGTTTATGTTTTACGATTTAAAGTTTCTTTTTGTGCAATAATCGATTAATAACGAGACATTGGATCACAATACGCTCGTGCTGTTCGGCCGTCAGAAATGGCACGTGAATTATTGTGACGGTGAAATCGCTTTTCCCAAAACGCGATTTGCTTCACGGTGCGTTACAAAATCATAAAATAAAATGAAATAATGTTTGTTGTGACAGCGCTTCCCGCATGACAAAATACACCCATTTATTTCAGACAACAATGTAGTGAATATCGGTTTAATGACCGTGTCATGCAACAGAAATTACCCTTTAAAATTCGGCTGCGACTTTGACAACGACTGCGTTATCCGTCACGCTCGAGGCGAATTGTCGCGATTGCGATGATCGATTCATTAATTTGTCAACATATTATTAATGTATCTGAAGTTAATAGCTAGCGGTACTGTACAAGCAAAATTGTAGCCCTCAGATACATTTAATTAATTATTGAGCACATTTTTTGCAAATATAAAGTGTACTTTGAAAAATAATTCAGAATAAATACGACGTATGTTAATAAATAGTTTAAAAAAAATCATCTCGAAGTACCACAATCGTGCCCACCCGCATAATGGTATAGGTACAAAATATTTATATTATAAGACTAAATCCATAAAAAAAACTAAAAGTACATAGTACATACTGACTTTTATGTACCTAAGAATCATGGGTAATAATAAAACGATAAAAACCAAATTGTTGGGACTGTTGGGAGCCGCAGCGAGAGAGACGTCACCCGCATAGCGTATCCCGCGGAATTTGTCACATCGTGAAATACTGGCCAAGAACGGCGGGCAATTGAATTTATTTTGCCCCGATGCGGTGTAACGATCTAATAAATCGAGAGGATGCGGCCGTAAGTCAGGGTTCACCGCAGAACCAGTAACTCACGCGTAGGGTTGCCAAATTATGTTTCTTTACAAACTATGTACTGGCGAGATTGATTGTGTTGATTTGACAAATAAACTCTATTACATCGTACCAAGAACGGTAGTGAGACGTGAAATACGCACTAAACCCCTTTTCGGCGTTGCTGGTTGTCGTACTAACGCAGGGGTGCGTGCACCTCTTAGACGTCTCACTAAAACCTATAATGACCTATTCTCGGACTTGGACTTCTTTGCTTCATCACAAAATAGTTTTCGCAAAAACCTGTCTCTAACACTTTTAGAATTAGATAATAGGGAATACAAGTAGAAAATTCACTCTTTACTGTTAATACTCTTATCCTAGCATAATTTCACTCGCATTTGAAATGTAATCAAGCATGTATTCTGTGAAGAACGCTGTGGGTTATACATTTATATTTTCCTATTAGATATAAGTCTTTATGCACTTACATATTGTATAACTGTTTGTTTTTCCTAATAAATAAAATAAAAAATAAAATAAAAAAATAAAAATTACTGTTTTTTTCGATAAAAAGTTTGAGTCTAGTACTGCGCATATACAAATATGTTATATGTATATAATATAATCCATCAAGCTTGTTCTTAATAAAACAATATCGTGTCTTGATTCATTTTTTATAACCTTTTTAATTCCAAGAGTCAAGACACTAAAGAATAAAGTAAATTATATACTTAATATAATGCGCTTCCCTTAAATGAACAAGCCACAATAACATAAAAATATAGTTTATATACGCAAAACTTTATATACTCTATAATATACGTAATATAAAATTAGCAACCCTACTGACACGCGCAATGTGCCGCGAAATCAATAGAGCTGACATTACCAACGCGACGCATAACGCATTACCGCCGCCTCTGTTATAACAAAACACTCTACTTTCCTGCTCCCCTGGTACTCAGGTAAGTAAATCTTGTTTGTGACATATAGGCATACAGCTTGAAGTGTGATGATTAATTATTAACCAACTCTACATTTTATAAAATAATAGTTGTTTAAAATGTTTTAAAACAGTTTCCATACATTCATTAATTCTGGTTGCAATAGTTTGTTTTGAGTAGTTTAATGTATCCTTTTTAGACACGTTTTTAACAGTGGCAAATAGTAGGTACATATGACACGATTCCTACCAATTTATTTAATTTTATAAATAGATGATGTATTATGGATAACTACTTATTAATACATTCGTAGTAAAAGTTTCTACTTCCTTATGAAAGTGTCCATTCATTAATGTGAAAAGCATTATTGATCACTCTTCAGTACAACGATTTAGAACAACACCAGCTCGCCTAAAGCCAAAACATAAAGTAAAATAGACGTTTGAATACCTAAAAGGCATTCTGACATATACAAAATAGGGCAGTTTCCTATGTTTGATTTTGCAAATTATTTTATATGTAACAGAAAATAATACGAAAAAGAAATTCATCGTGAAATCAGCATCAAAATAGGTTGAAAAATAAAGCAGTTATTCATATTTGAAATATTGTTGTGAGCAAAAGTGGGGACGTGGAGGCGATATCGCGCTATCTTTTTCGCACGCACGCAGTGTTATGGCCAGCGACTCTCGTTGACGTCACAGTGTAATATTACTGTTATTTGACCACTACACTTCCACCAAATTACAAAGTTTTATAACTTACTAATTATTGCCCCAATTTTGAAAATTATTTATCCGTTAGATTTTGGATGGCATACATATTTGATAAATGTATAAAAAAAGTAGTCAGCTACCCTATTACAGTGAATATAGTCTGTCAATACAGAGGGCAGTCGGCAAAGCTTAATGGAGGCTCGGCGCAATCAAACGTAAGAACAAGCATAAATTTATTAACGATGCTGAAATATCACCACATAAATCGCTATATCAGCCGTCAGTTTATCGACAATTATTCTTAATTGGATTATGAAAGCGGTGCATAGTCAGAGGGATCAAGGCATGGACGGTAGCGGTAGCTGACATTTATTTCTATAAGGATAGTAGGGTATATCAAAAATACTTCGACACGTAACAGGTATGTACAACATTTTTCGGTATTTCAAATGTATATCACATAAAACTATAAGCCCATAGTAACAATAGGAATATCTTGCTAAATACCCAAAAATCGATAGGCGACTTTTGCATGTGTCCAACTATGTTTGCTACTGACTGTACACGTGAAATTATATTATATCTTTTCTATATACTTAAGCTCTTTTACATCATAGTTTTAAAGTTCGCCCATAGCTCTTCTCTCATACCATATCAATCATAGCGGGCGCAAGTCTCGTGCTGATCTGGTGGACACATGGGGCCCGGATTGGTCCGGTGGAAAGGGGCGGCTCTCGCGCCGCCTTTTCAGTTAATCAACTAACATACACTTATCTCATATTGTACCACTGAACTAGGAAGATATTATATGCATTTATCTAAATTCTCCATTGATAAAATCTACATCTATTTATTGTATGAAAACTGGTATGGCAACATACTGGTCATACATCAGAAATATTTATTAAGAGCTCTTTGATATTTACAAATGAAGTCAAAGATCAAAAGATATCAAAAAAAAAATTGCCGGAAAACGATTTACCATGGACGATTTGGTTACGGAAATCAAACACATTTGCTGGTGGTAGATCTCTCGATAACAGTCCGTCTATGTAAATAAAACCACAATGTATATTTCTTCCGCCAAGCAGTAGTGTAATCCCATCAGGCGAGCGGCATGCACGTCTCGTCGTATAACTGCTAAAACAAAAAAACACACACATTTTAGGATCCGTTCCCACATAGGTACTCTTTACTGGTGGTAGGTCTATCATATGTAAGAGTCCGTCTGGGTGGGTAATGTCTATAAATTAGGAGGTAGGTCTCTCATATTTAAGAGTGTTACATATGAGAGACCTTCTACCAGTGAAGAGTATGTGGGAACGGATCCTAAAATATGTGTGTGTTTTTTGTTTTTGTTTTAGCAGTTATATGACGAGACGTGCATGCCGCTTGCCTGATGGTATAGCGCTATTGCTTGACGGAAGAAATAGACATTGTGGCTGTATTTACATAGACGGACTCTCACCGAGAGATCTACCAACAGCAAATGTTTCCGTAACCAAATCGTTAGAAATAGTTCTAAAGCAGCCAAGCAGCAGTGTGCATGCACTGTTGTGTTTCCGTTTGAAGGACATTGTAGCCAGTATAACTACTGGACATAGTCGTGTTAGGATAATGGGCGCAGTGCAATGCCAATCAGTACTTTGAAAGTCAAGGTGCTGGATGGTGTTGCTACTGTTTATGGGTGGTCTTATGGTTTACCATCAGGCGAACGGCATGCTCGTCTCGTCATTAAATGCAATAATAGTATAATATATATATGACAATAGCTCAAAAATCGACGAATAAAATTCACGCGGCTGAAGTCACAGGCAAAAGATAATAATTAAAGAAAAAACGTGACTCTACAAAATTAATATTACCTTTTTGATAATACAACGCATAATAAAATTACAAAGGGGGGTGCAGGAAGGGCGGAGGCAAGAATTTGTCGCGTCGCTGAAGCATAATATCGATTCTTAACCTCGTTTTAATAATCATTATTAACTAAAGGAAACACTTTTACGAAATGATAATAAATCAAATTTATGACAATGCAATTAAGTATTACAAAATGTCAACTAATTAGATACATGGGTCCCAAACACGACCGCGTAATGTGAGAAAAGGATGCAAACAACAATGATATCATACAAATCTTAATGTCTCAAACAAATCTTTTTAGTCCAATTGTATGTAATTAAGCAACGAAAGTACTTGTTCAAACTAGGAAGCAAATTAAAACAACTCATTACTTATACATGCAGAAATAACCCGGCGTGCTCTTTGTGCTACTGTAATCCGTTTTAATTGCGGAAATCGTCTTAAACAAATAACTTCTTAATTTTGATGTAATAATTCGTATACTTTAATTTGTCATTCTTTGATGAAATACTGCTCTACGGGTATGATAAAAACAAATTAATAGCTTTATTACTTCGAATTTAATTTGGCGCGCGGATGTCGGTAATTTTGGCCATTAATGTGCGTAGCATTCTGTTATGAGTTGCCACGGGAAAGTGTTATTAATTACTCGCTCGCCTTTACACTGAAGTCCGTGTGTTCTTTTAAAAACATCTTACGTAAATGGATTGTTGTATTTTGAACTTGGAGATGCTAGTTTTTATTTTAACACCAATTGTGAGATTACTAAATATAAATCGACTGATTTAATCAATCGTCTAAACGAGTTTTTAAGGCGTTTTACCTTGGCGTCCGATTTAAGCCCCTATTATGTATACATTAAAACGTATCATCGATCACCATATTAAGTTTATAACATGACCTTTTTGAAACACACAAATATGTCAACTAATCATACAAAATTAGAAAAACATTAATTTATTATTTAATGAATAGAAAAGAGAGTATATACCTACTTCCTTGATTGAATTAATGCCATTTTACGTATCATATGATTACTACGTAATCGAATATGCAGATACGATCGGATGGCATGGAACAATAACACAACAATGATAATATAACTAATACATTTATAGACAACTCATAAAATTATAATTTGGTATTACGTAACAAACAGCGCGCGTCCCCAAACCGACCTCAGATTCGCGCGCCATACAAAGAGGTTAACAAAATTCCTGAGAGGATTTTTCACAATTAATAGTGAAGTAATAAAACACAACTCAAAGGTTGCCGGCAGGGACATAACATTAACCGACTAATGGGTTGTGATTATGATATTTACAGCTACATGCGATGGGCTTAAGCTGCGGTCTCGCCACCGCGTTTACGACTTGCCTAATAAGAGCATAGCGTTTGAACATGTTGGTGAAAGTAGTTATTAAGAGCGTGTTTAAAGAGTGAAAGCGGGATAGGTTAGGATAGGTTAGGAAGCAGTTCGTGTAATAGTATGTTAACTTTATAATAAACTTTTAATTGTCTATGATAGAAATCTTTCATATTAAAATAGTACAATACCAGTTTTATTTTTAAGTAAACTGTATGTTAGTTTACGAAGCAAATATTTTTTTAATTTAAAATATAATAATATATATTTATATCAAAGCAGGATTGTTGCGATTTAATGAATACCAAGTTAATTTAATAAAATGTTATTAAAACCATTGTATTTCTGACAAATTAGGAAACATCATTGGCTTCCTAAAATAGCTGTATACTGTAGTATAAGAAACTATTTTAAAATGAGACCGCACCTTATGCAAATAAGGCGGCTTGGGGCAAAGCGTTGCCTAAATATTAGTTTAATATTTGGGAGATCGTATCACGAGCTCAGGCGTATAGTGTTGTAACTCGCATTGTGAAGTACTTAAGTATAGCTCAGAAAATATCTCATTCGAATAAGTGTTAGTGGAATTTGATTGCTTTTTCTGATTTATTTTATTATTTTTACTTTAAGTGGAATTATTACACGTATTTTTATTTGTTTCTCTTAAATATACCAAAATCAATTGGTCACATATCGAAGACATAAAAATTAAATATTTGACATAGACATAACCTAAACATACCTTTCATACGAAATTATCCAAAAAAGTTTTCGTACCATCAGCGGAAAGTGTAAAATTTCCAAGCTACATCGCTTTGGTACTGCCATGAATAAATTATGTAAATAGTACTAGGCGGGCTCTCGCTTTCTTGTAAATGATTTGGCGTTTTGCGTCTAATGGCCGGTTTGATCCACGCACCTACATCTACATATTAGTGCCACAAATTATTTAATTGCTGTTTAGCTTTGCCGTGTTTACACGCAACCTTCAACCGAGGATTAAAACTGAACAACAATAGCGCTCGAATTAATTTATTTTATGTGTTTTCTGGATTAGTTTTATTTGTAAAGTGTAGAACAATGGTGTATGTATTTATTTGTGTAGTTGGTATTTCTTTAATTTCAAGTTCGATTTAAATAAGTTTCTATTAACGTGACGCTTTTTAAAGCCTATTGCCAATCCTTCTACTCGAGTAGCCTATGGGTGAGTTATACGAAACGGGCTTACAGAGCTCTGCGCACTCAATACAACAATACGTTTAGGGTGTTGTTGCGTCTGCCGTGGCGACGCAGTGCGTCTCGTATGTTTGCGGAAGCGCGGACGGATGGCTTTCAAGACATAATTCGCAAAAAATCGTCTTCCATGCTGCAGCGCCTAAGAAACAGTAGTAACGCCATGCTAAACGTGATTGCTGAGCGGTTTGACTGTCCTTTCCAAAATTATTGGATGAAAGTAGTTCTGGGAAATGTGACATAATAATTAATTAATGTAGTAGCTAATAAGTTGTTGATATCTTGTTAATTTGATTTTTAATATACATGGATTATGTAATCTGAATTAAATATATAAAATAAAATAAATTAATTACCTATATTAGTTTTTGAATAAACTCAAAATTGGAAATTCGTCACTGAGGCTCCGTACGTAAAGCGTCATTTACACAAGAAAATTTCTCGAATGCGAACGGTGAAAAATTGTTAGCAATTATCGTATGTGGGTACTCTCCATGCGATTCTCTCCTCTGGTTGTTTATATTAGGATAAAAACATATACATAATATTAACCTTTGACCCAATGTAATATATAAACATTACATTAGGTCAAAGGCGAGACTCGCTTCTCTTATATCGTTTACACTACAGGCAAGTTTTTTTTTTTTTATGGCATTGAATGACGAGACGAGCATGCCGTTTGCCTGATGGTAAGCGATACGACCACCCATAAACAGTAGCAACACCATCCGGCAACTTGAATTACAAAGTACTGTGTGGCATTCCACTGCGCTCGTCATCCTGAGACATAAGATGTTAAGTCTCATTATGTCCAGTAGTTACACTGACAACTCAAACCGTTCAAACCGAAACACAACACTGCATGCACACTGCTGCTTGGCGGTAGAAATAGACATTGCGGTGGTACCCACCCAGACGGACTCTTACGTATGAGAGACCTACCACCAGTATAAGTATTCGTAGGGTGATATTGGCATATGTGTCTCGCCTAGTGTAAACACTACTTGGGCGAGATTCGCATATTATGTTGATGCGAGCCTCGAACAAATCGTTCTGTACTGATTTTGTACGAGACGCCATTCTAAATTTGAATGGCGCGATTTGTACGATTTTTTACACAAGTGGTGGCAAAGGAGAGTTGATGGGGCGATACTTGCTTTCGAGAGGCAACATTCGCACCATTTGTTTACACTAGACGATAGATTATCGCATAGCAAGAAATTGACGCTCGTATGCGAAAAACTCTCCTTGTGTAACTTCGGCTTTATTCTTAAAGGTATCGTCATAATATTACACAGTAGTGTGTACTACGTATGGTCACAGAACACTGAATAGTACGACGAAGTATGGTGTACAGGTACACTAGTACATCTCGCAATAAGTGTAAATACAAGACGTCATCAATCGACTTTTTCCGCGTCGCCCACCGCGCGATTTTCATCCAACACGCCATCCGTAATGTTTCGTTAAT
Organism: Sphinx pinastri; assembly: GCA_947568825.1. Lineage (NCBI taxonomy): Eukaryota > Metazoa > Arthropoda > Insecta > Lepidoptera > Sphingidae > Sphinx > Sphinx pinastri. Next base: position 6,094,512 of record OX387617.1, read on the forward strand.
TTTGCTGACGGAACGATTGGCCACGGTCTCAAAACCGAAATCATTAACTTCGCATTCCGTGTCGAAGAAAAAGAAAACTCGTTCAGGCCCGAGGTGCAAACAGGGCGGGCCGCCACTTTACTCAGCCACCTTGTTCCGAAAGTAGTGACAAATGATGGCGGCATCTTTCATCTCCTCGCGTCTCCCGCCTTTTAGCATTCGAATATAAACCCTCTGATTATATTTTAAAGCATTAACTGCCTTGATATGTTACCGTGATTAACAAAATGATAACGCAATAATGAAATTCGAAAATAATCGCAAATAGCTTTTGAGCGCCTCGAGGGCGGTCCGCGTCTACCTGAATTGAAAAAGGCATTGAAGTATTTGCAAATAAATTAAATGTGATTCTCTGAAGCTTCTTTACTATACCATAGTGTTGTATGCAGTTCGATTGAATCAGAGCCCATGAAGAATTGCTAAATAAGAAAGTGGTTACAGGTACACTCTGACAGAAAAGCCTATAATTTAATAAATTGGAACTGAATTTTATTTAAAGCCAACAACCATACCATACCAGCCCTGTATTATATACTGCCCACTGCTGACCACGGACCTCCTCTACAACTGAGAGGGTTAAGGCCTTAGTCCACCAGGCTGGCCTAGTGCGGGTTGGCGGACTTCACATACCTTCGAAATTCAGAGAACTCAGGTATGCAGGTTTCCTCACGATGTTTTGCTTCACCGATAAAGCGAGCGATAATTCAGAAAGAATACACACATAACTTTTTTTTTAGAAAAGTCAGAGGTGTGTGCCCTTGGGTTTTGAACCTGCGGACATTCGTCTCGGCAGTCCGTTCCACTCCCAACTAGGCTATCGCCTCTTGGCTAAAGCCCACAATACCTAACATAATTTTATCTTCAACTGATAGTAATTTTGAAGCTTTTTCGATGTAGCGTCATAATTTTGCAATTCACCGATCAGTGTGTCAAAATAGCACGCTTGAGAGACTGTTTCAAAGTCACACTGTGTTTTAGCAACCACTTCATAATTTCTAATAGCGCGCCACTATCACGGAATACGATGACATGCCAATGCAATCCAACGCGTTATCTTTCTTTAACTGAAATAATAAGCTAATATAAAAATAACAACGGCTAATAAATAGCCGTTGTTATATAATATAACAACGGCTTATTCTCTTTACCGATCGTCTCACGCTAAATTAATGTCATAATAAATTCATTGCATTTCTTTAATATAATGAGTCTGGGAAACGTAGTTAGCCCATGCATCATTCATATCGATATTTTGCGACATTCGCGCGAAATAATATGTGCAATGCAATGGCCATTGTCTAAGGCCGATTATTTAAATACGACGTATTAAATTGATGGGCGATCATATGCGGTAATAGAGCTTAATACGATATAATTACAGAGGAGTTTCACTCAGTATCTATGAAGATATAATACTTGGTACTGCACTTTAGCGATATCGAATTAATGGCTGCATGTGTGATACATCACTATGTCGCACGTAATAGACGCCAAGCAAAAAATATCACGTTTTTAAATTGCATGCCTACGCCACTTCCCGATCATTTGTAAAATTACTCTACTTTGTTGTTTAAATATTACTAATTTATACGTAATATAGCTGCAGTGTTCTCGACGATGTCGTTTTTAGACAAGTGAAGGTAGAAACGACCAATTCGCTCGTCAAATGGTAAGCTCTACAACAGACTATAAACAGTAGCAAAATCATCTGTTATTATAAACCACTGCGTTCGCATACATTAGATGTTAAGTTTCTCAATGTCCTAGTAATGATGCTAAATAGATAAATCTAAATAAATAAATTGAATCTAAATAATCTAAATACCTAAATCTACATACAATTCATTGAATCCGAAATTGGATATTGCATGCATAATGCTGCTTATTGGCAGAAACAAACATTGTCTTATTACAATCAGTTCTATATATCTTAAAACTAAAATGATATACATTATATTTAAAGATGTATGTTAGACTTTTTACGGTCCTATGATTCAATAGGTCTAGACTCAGCAAAAGATAATTGAAAACACAGTGTACTATCGGGTATTTCTTACTATGCCAGTTGCCTTCATAGAGCTGGCATTTATCCAGTTAATGACGAAACTTTGTAAAGGAGTAAACTGTTATTATCTCGCTATTCTCTATTGTTGTCTGCGAATAATTTTGGTTCTACAAAAAGTATTCTTTTTATTTGCGTCCTTCTTTATATATATGGCATGTACATTATTTGTGCATCAGTAAGTCACACAAACACTCACACACATACACACACGTCATTTATCTCCATAAGGGTAGACAGAGGCACAACTAGTGCGCCCAATTTTCGCCGTGCGTATTACGTCCCATGATGTAATAAGGGGCGAGCCTATCGCCATATCGGGCACAAATTCCAGACTCCGGGCTGATACTGAATAAAAAACCCAATATCAGCATAAGTAGTTGACCTGATGTAAAATGACCTTAACCGCACAGAAACACTCGTAATATTACAAATGAAGGCATTGCCGGCAAAGAGTAGAATAGGAATTAGGAAAGGAAAAGTGCATTCGAATGTCCGGAAATTGCATTTTTGCTAAGAAACGAAAACATATTTAATATATCTCAGCATACCTCTGACGCAACGTGACGAAAAGTACGTAACATATCATATATTTTCCTTTTTCTGATTGAATTTCATGGATGTTAATTGTGATTAATTATAATTTAGTTAGCAGTCAAAACTTTACGATTACCTTGAACCGTGCTTTGACTCTTACAATAATTTAGAAAACACGTAAAGTACCTTTATTAAGTACTTATTTAAATTTGATACAGACCTTGAATAGGATTCCCAACGCCGGAATTGTACCATAAAGACATAAATAAAGGTATTAAGTCTATAAAAGAGGTTTAATTATCAAATGCCCGCACTGCGGAAAACCAACCTATAAAAATAATTTATTCTTTATTTCTTACTGTTCGTATGGAATATCAAATTCTTATGACTATTATGATTTTTAATAAAGATATGACTAGAATACAGTCTTAACACTATGGCCCACGTTGTGTTACATTGCCTTGTCTCATTTCTAAAATGACAAATAAAATTGAAAAACGAATGGTACCCGCTACACTACATAGAACGCGTTTTAAATTATTCTGAAAAATAATTACGACTTACGTGAATAGGTATCTTCTAGGCAAGCGTACTCTACCATAGACCTCGTCATCACTTACCATAAACCGAGATAGGGGTCAAACGGAAACCTATATATTACATTAAAAAATAAGTACCTATATTCTTTTCGTAAAAATATGTTGCATTGGTAACTTTTGGAAATAACAAAATTGTAAACTTTATTTTAATTAAAACTCTACTATGTAGAGATTATTTACTATCGGCAAAGCAGAGACTATTGCATCCGCAATTCCTAGTTTCTTGGATGACTAAACTTGTTTGGTTACGGACACCGTCCCTCAGAGTTGGTATACTGCAAAAAAACAATGTACTGCCCAAATACTTAATTATTATGTCCATTTGTAATAATATTTTTTTTGTGTGTGTGTTGTGTGCAATAAATGTTTATATTATATTATTATATTATAAATACAGAACTCCTTTTACATATCCAATTTATAAATATTAGAATAACTACGTGAAATTTAATTAAGCTTAGTTTTAAATTAAAATAGGTCTACTATTATTTAAGTTATCCATAAGACGAATTTGCAAGTTAATAAGTTGAAGTCGGGTCCTTTAGTGTATCGCAATCTCGCCTCGGTAATTGCCGCTTTGCCACGTCGAAATTTTAATTAGTTTGTGAAAATAACCGTCGGGGGAAATCGAATGTGTATCGATCACTTTGATGCCTGTTGTATTGGGTCCGTCATTTTTGCATTTTGTAATCTCGTGTATAATAACCGTAGCATTATTAGGTCCTCCCTGATAAATAATTTCATTTTGTGACAAGAAGTCTGATTAGGATTTTTGGAACAGTCTAATGTCCGTCGGGTTTAAACCCCATAAGGGACATTTTTTTTTATTGTTGCTTCCAATATGTAACGAACTCTAATTTAAAATTTGTTACTTCTAAGACCAACAGTATCTGTCAGATAGATTAAGAATTTTAATCAGCCGCCTTATTATCTATCATAGCGGTAACTCGCACCACGTTACGTTAACTTCATGTATATAATTAGCGATAAATGGTATTCGGTATGCCAATTTCCTTAGTCATAAACGCGATAAGTTACGTTTTCGCTTGTTACGAGCGGTGAAAACAAAGTGTGTCATAGAGAATAAACGGGCTGGTTAAAGATGTTCTTTGTTTTGTTACTTTTCAATTACTGACCATAAAAACATAAATAATAAGTACAAATTTTAGATATAGAGAATGGAATAACCCTTACCTACCCTCTCAAATTTTACAACTCTATAAAAGAAGACAAAGTAATTGAGCGGCTGATAAATATCTCTTTTCTGTTAGCCTAGTATAGCGTAGGCAATCTCTATGGGTTGCACCTTATTTGCTATTTTATTACTTGCAAGATACCTTTTTGTTCTGAGTGAAAGTTACATAGGTTATTTTATTTTTATCAACTACTTAAAAGTATCTAATTAGTACTTAAGTAGCTGTTAGAACAAAATAATGGCACTAACTCCTTCATAGACATTAAAATGTAATTACTATTAAAATAAATAAATGTGTGCAATTATCGGTATTATAGCTGAAAGCTAATCAAATATTAACGGGTTACTGAACGATTATTTTCCCTTAAAGACTCGGGATCATAGATTAAATCGATAATTGCTAAATAGACATTCATAAAACGCATCTAATTTATCGAGATAAGTAATTAATTTTATGATAATTTCCGCAGAAGGTAAATTAATAAATATATTATACGTGTTTCCAACGGTAGCATGACCGATCATATAAATATTTTATTATTAATATCCTTTGTTTTCCTTTGTAACTCGTGCACTCTATGTCTTAGAGTTTTATTATATCACTATATAAAAAAACGCAGACGTTTCAATGGACTAAATATTATATTATGTTAAAGAACCATTATATACACTAGTTTTAAACTACATAGAGTTATGAAAACGATGAGGATTTCCGCCGGATGTCCGTAAATTTGTGACGCAGTATAATAAAAGCCAGTGTAACTATTGGACATAATGAGACTTAACATCTTATGTCTCAGGATGACGAGCGCAGTGGAATGCCACACAGTACTTTGTAACTCAAGGTACTGGATGGTGTTGCTACTGTTTATGGGTGGTCGTATCGCTTACCATCAGGCGAACGGCAATCTCGTCTCGTCATTCAATTCAATAAAATATAAAAATACTAACCTTTTAAGGAAAGGTATTCAGTAATGAATAATTACACTAAGCGCAGACATTGTCAACTTATTGCCGAGAAACACTTCATTACCATGGAACTTATAGTTGCTACAGAAACTCCAACAGCTGATTTAATAAACTATTGTGTTTCTTGGCAACAAGATGTCATCTGCGCGGCGCCTAATGTTACCTAAGGATACCTTTTCAAACTGGATATAAATACTTCAGATTTACTCAAGTAATGTATATTACGCAAACTCTACTGGTGCTTGCTGGTGGAAGGATATATTTTTATCCGCTTTTTATCCGCCTGGATAGCGACCACCGTACATAATGTGTTAAAACCCGCTATAGTGGCCCAGGTAAAGCCGTTGGTTCTGCGCCTGATCTCTCTCCGGTCATGTCGGATTACCGTCTCACCGGACTATGAGAGTAAAGGAATAGCGAGTGCACCTGTGTATTACGCACAAACTTGTGCACTATAATATCTCCTGCGTACCTGACTGATCTCCGTTGAGATTGGCCACCGTGGCCGAAACTGGCTAGGAGGATTACATAGTGGCCCACGTAAATGCGCCGCGTTCCGGGATCAGCCTGAGTACATCCATATCCCTGGTCAGCATAATTGTGTCGACTGACAAAGTATAATCATCGCTCGTCAGTCTCTTTGGATCTCTCTCCGCTTACCATCAGGTGCAGTGGGGTCACTATACTTACCGTGCATAAAAAAAGTGTTGAGATTCAAAAATCAAGTTTTAATTAAGATACATATTTGCATCGCATTTGTTTAACAGGAGGCAAAAAAAACACTATAAATATTGTTACGTGCATGTCATTAAGGGCCCGTTGTTACAAACCAATTTTTAAAGTTAAGTAAGTTAAGTGTTTATGAGAAATAACGGCTAAGGGCTGATTTTTTTATTACTTTTTATTAAAATTCAAAAATTATATCTGTAGGAATAAAAAAGGTGTTTATGCAGCCTGGTTGTAATTTATTTCATAAAACTAACTTTAAGTGTGATAATTGAAAAATGAGCCTTAACTCCATTGCTTGCTAAGCTTTACAAAGATATATAAATCGTTCAATCAATATTATTATACATCAAAGTTTACAAACGATTTGAAACAACCCGCATCTACGAATATTCAATTAGTATTGGCATTTTAGCCTCGCACAAATTGTCTTAACGTTAATCCGTTCGTACATTACACTAACTTCGGAATTTCCAATGGTATTAAATGTTTTATAATTAAAACTTTTATAACCTCCCAAGTCACTAATTGCTCGAAAACATCCGCGATACGTGTTTTGGTAGCGCGAAATTAAATGAAACAAACAAAATAGACACCATTCGTGGGGCCATTATAGAATTCTGTTAATAAGTCGCTATAAAACCAATCAAGTTTTATTGACTATCAACAATTATGTACATATATAACTAATTATAAATAAACATCATTTCGTAATAGTACCAATGTAACACCAGTTATTCGATTATTTTCGGATAATTGTTCCAATGTCAGATGAATTTTGGAATCGATATAAAACATCGGAATCGTTAAAACGTTTTGATTGATAGACATGTTAAGTCGATTATAAAACCACATTTATAATAATCCTTTAACATTTACATACATATTGAGATATTGACATTTTACGTTGATTCCGTTATTAATATTTATTCAAATGTTATTAGATTAATGATGTTTCTAATTAATACTTTGTCGAGTAGCATTGACGGATTGGTGCCACCGAAGCTATGTAGAAGCGCTTACTTTATTTGTCACCCATTTGTTTAGACCATACTTAAACATCTTGAAGTATTAACCTTTTCTTATTTGTTACCTTTTGTGCCTAACTAAGTACAATTTGTTACCTCTATTTAAATAATCTATACTAATATTAAAAAGAGGAAAGATTTGATTTTTTGTTTGTTTGTAATGGATAAACTCAAAAACTACGGGACCGATTTTAAAAAATATTTCAGCAATATAAAGCTACATTATCAGTGGGTAACATAGGCTATTTATAGGCTTTTTATCGCCGGAAAATATGAAGCGGGACCTTTATCCCGGAAAAACTATTCACGCGGGCGGAGCCGCGAGCAAAAGCTACTCACTTATAAATGTATAAATTAACAATTTTGACATAACATTTATTCAAGTGATATTTATTATTTGATGATAGTCTAAATAATTGACAATATTACATAGAAGATCTTTAGATTCAGATGCTAATCAAATGTGGCATAGGTACACATAGCCCTACAAAAGCTTCCAAACTGGTTATGAGCCACCCAATTTTCTTCATTGGCCTTACCGTTCAGAGGCACAAATAACCCAAGATGGAACACAATTTTTTATTACATAAAAAACTTTGCTACAATTCACTAGCTTTTTGCAAATCTATCATGAGGAAATCTATTTTAAAGCAAGCAGGCAACATCCCTACATAGCTTATTTCTCGTTACACAATTACTAAGAGTATCCTGAGAATAGCCTGAGATCATGCAAACTTTACTGTTAATTTTTATTCATTAAATTCAGGTATAATATGAAATGTCGAATACAGCTACGTTAATAACACATCAAAAACCGTTGATTTTCACCGGATTGAATAACTCCCATCGTTCATGCATATTAAATATCAAATTGAATTTGATACTTTAATGATTGATTTCGGTTAATCAATATGCGTGTATGTATTTCATATTAATAATGATCATTAAGCAGCGGGCGTTGTAAATATAAATGATCAGTGCCTTTTCGATCGGAGTTTCGATTCATCAATCTCTTCAAAACAATGGTACAGAATAATTACAGCGCGGCAAATCGCGGCGCGTGTAAAGTACGGCTCGTTCCATTACTCCGCTCACACTTCTGTAACGAGATGAATGCTAACTGTATTGTCTTTTAACAATTCGCGAGGCTCAAATTGAATGTCTAATGCATTTTTATTTCACGTATTGCGGGTTTATGTGTCACGCTTGACTGGTGAAGAATGGGTACGTGTCCACGAACGTATGTAGAATTATTCAGTTTGAAATTTGTCATTTAATTTCTCTTGATCATCATCGTCACTTAAGTCAGCTACATGATGTGCACTGACACCATAGCACTACCACCAAGATTTCCATACCAACTAGTACTAAGTTACTAATCAATTAATATAATCGACATATTTTTACGAGTATTTACTAACTACTGCTGGTATTAGTATATTATGTGTATCCGTTCGGATAGCGACCATATACAAGGTCTAAATCCCACTATAGTGGCTGACGTTTTTTTTATTGCATTGAATGACGAGCATGAGCACGAGAAGAGCATGCCGTTCACCTGATGGTAAGCGATACGACCACCCATAAACAGTAACAACACCATCCAGCACCTTGAGTTACAAAGTACTGTGTGGCATTCCACTGCGCTCGTCATCCTGAGACATAAGATGTTAAGTCTCATTATGTCCAGTAGTTACACTGGCTACAATGTCCTTCAAACCGAAACACAACAGTGCATGCACACTGCTGCTTGGCGGTAGGAATAGACATTGCGGATATAGAGATGAACATGTTGTCTATTTATTTTCCATTAATTATTTTAGATTAGGATATTTATAGCATACTGACTCAACTGTATCCATTACTAAGTAGTAAGTAACACGTGGCGTAGGATATACCTATAAAAGCACATTAACTAAACTGTATCAGTCTATTATACATCAGTCGGTCCCCATTAAATTATTCCAATACTGACATTAGAAAGGCCCGGCCGCGGTGTCATACAGCTCACAGTTATTGTTGCCTAACACGAGCTTCCCGTAATTTGTGAAGGCAGAGGCGTTCATTTATCGACAGTGCCACGAACAACAACGTTTAGACCTCGTCTTAATTAATGTGATTAATGGCGCGGCAGCGGCGCGTTTTGAACTCACCTCTCCGTTGTAATCGAGAAATAAATTAATTTTATTAGTAGTCCTATTTAATAGAATAAGGGCATCGCCGCGGCCCGCAGGCCCACTCGCCCGCCACCTCCACCGCCGCTCACAAATGACGTTCGGATCTATTCCCGGTTCGTTTCGTTTCTATAATTTAAAATTGGGCGTTAAAACTAACCGATTATAATTAAAATTTATGACATTATGCATATGTGAGCGCATATAAAAATATGGCGGTTTATAGGTCCCACTAACAGGCCAGGCGACTGTAGCACTCCTAATGACGTATATAATTCGACTGACTACCCATATTAACTACTTACCTGCATAATTTTACTTGATCTTACTGCTAATTGCAATTTTCATTTACGTTTTTGTCAGATCACTATGACTTTTACTCAAAGTGAAAAGAATCTCCTTTTTTACTTTCATTTCAGATTCATCAAAACTATAAATGTAATTAAAAATGTAATTACAATCTTAAATCAAGTCGCGTTAAAACAAATAGAATTAATATAGATCCGAACCTCTCCGAAAACAGTATTTATTTATTTTCCCATGTTTCTAACTAAGCCCTAACAACAATCCAGGTAGCAGAATGTAAGCTCTAAGTTGTAACAATAAGACACAATTTGGGTTATGTTTGATGAGTGTGGAGACCGTGCCTCGGGCCGAGATCGTGGCGGAGATAATTAGAGAGCGCGGCTCTGTGGGAGCCATAAAAACGGCAAATTGACCGGCGGGATAACCAGAAAGGCACAATGTGTTAGATAATAATTTCCAAATTACAGGTTATGTTGGTTTGCAAGCGAGAGTCGTCGAGCTCTTTTTACCCGAACGCCGACTGAGGTGCTAAGGGCAGGCTAATTATTATTTGGGTATCAGAGCGAGGATTTTAGTGCAGCTGCTACCTGTATAAATATTTATTATTAAAAAAGTTTAAACGCCAATTTCGATGGAATCTCAATTTATCCGGCCAATTATAAATTGTTTCAAAAATAACAACAATCTACAAACATATAAAACGATTAAAAATTGATTCGGAGAAGTTCGTCCGACAGGTATGAACCATATTTGTACGAAATAATTAAAGGTCATCATGATTTTTAAATTTTGAATCATTTTTAGTAAGTTTATTATTTGCAATAAACCTTGCTTTTATTTATATTTCCGATGAAGGGTTATGTCACTTATTTAGAATTACATAAGACTGCAAAAAGTAATGGTTAACTTCAGAATTTAATTTAATTTAAGGGATTTTAATCTATCTTGCAAAACAACAAAATCTCTCCCTTTTACTCCTATTTCAAAACATGTAGGCGTATATAACGTATAGTCCCAAAAACAATTGACAAATAGCATTTGTCAACCAACCCACCCCAATGACAATGGCTTAAAGACAATGGATGCGGAACGGGACACCTGCTGTGAGGGGCACGAGCGCATCTCGTAGGGAGGCATCGGGGGGCACCGAGGGGCACCGGGGGGCATCAGGGGCGCCAGCAGGCTCCCCCATTGGCCCGACTCGCGAGGGCGGGGCGCGCGCACGCCTCCTACCACGGACTAGATTGATACAACGTTAAAGGGCAAATTATCTCACAAGATGTGATGAAATATGAGACTCTCTGTACCCTGATTGCAGCTGCCAATGCTTCGAACATGCATCATGTTTACAAACTGACTGGAGCTTGTTAATAGATATCGATGTTTTAGTTTTCGAATTGATATTAATGTGAACTTTATGAAATAAATTAAGCTGACTTCTTCCTGGCAGAATAGTAGCTAAGGCACCCACTATACGCCGACTGTATTTCCGTTCCAAAATAGACGGAAATTTCCCATCTCGGGAAATCCATGTGTTTTCTAGAACCTAAAAACTCACACAAAATTGCCGATCCTGACTATCAAACATAGGAACACCGGTTTCACAGCTAAACACACGGCTACGTGTCGAACGAGGTGATTTATTAATTTCGTTAAATAAAACTATGTTGATTTGGAATTAGTAATACTAGTTAGTAATATGTAGTTTAGTCCATTGAAATAGACGGGTCTAGTTTGTTCAGTGAGTGGTGAAACAAACGAACGAAGAAGACTTATGAACGTAATAATACTAGCCCTGTAATTTAATACTTTGTGACGAAGTAACTATTAAGATTATTTAGATATCTGGGGGTTTACCATAAAGCCGATAGCTGGTAGATGTCCGTAATACTGCAGGTGGTCTGGCCCTTGGTGCATACCCTTGCAAGTAAGCAAATTTATTAAGTACCCTATAAAAGTATACCCGCGCAACAAACTGACCAACATAGCGACATCAAAAAATCAACGTAACATTTATCAGATTACAAATTCCAAACATAATAACCTAAGAAAAATAAATGAAAATTCGAACCGCATCCGACCGTATTAAGTTAATTACGGGGCACAATCGATTACTCTGATACCTGCCAGCGTCAGGTATGGAAGTCCCGACGGTACGCTATCAAAATCTGAATTCTTTGATTGTTTATACACCAATTTCTCGAACCGTGTCCCAATACAATTGTATTTGTCAATGATAAATGGTCGCGCGCGGCACTTTTCATCTCCTGCGGTCAAAGGCGCCGACTGCGTCACATAACGACCTATTCCAGACTCTATGTCATATCACATAGAGTTCGTTTCACATTGTAAAATGATAATTACAACACAGGACTAAATGATACGGTACTAATCAAGGGCTGGAATAAACGCGGATAATGCGGTTTAATATCCTTTGAAAGGAGCCTTTCGGCGGGTAGTCTTATTCACTCATAATGAGTTTATTCAAGGGCTTAATGGAATGAATCGTGGTAAGCAAATAGAGCCGGAGTGTGGTGTTGGATAGAGCTCTCCGCATGGGGGCTTACATTGCCTTTTGAAGTGCTTTTGTCGGTGATATGTAATTAAACAAATATTTTTTTGGTATTGGCGAGGGTGTTAATGGTCTAAGTAAACGATTATGAAAGCACAATCTTTTGATTCCATTTGCCTGTGTAAAAAAAGTATGAGTATAATTTATTATAATGTATTTTGTTAAGTTTTGTTTCCAACTTTTCTCTTCAGATGTTTTTTTTTCTTCCGTAATATTTGGATCATATGTTGTTATTGCTAATTATTATATACTTTTCTGTAACATTGACAACACAGGGGGGTTACTAATTCTCGGTTGTTAAGTTAAAGGTTCCATCCTAATATAGGTACATAAAAATATAGATTCGTAAATAATAACAAAGTATTTATTAAGATATTAACTAAGTCACAATAGTTAGTAATGTTATTATGTTTCAAATCACTTAAACATACCCAAAGTAAAACGACTACAATTACAACGAAATTCTAAAACGATTTACTTGCTTACAATAACTTAATGTTCATTCGCATCAACCATAATGCACAAAATGCTGCAAACAAATTCTAATGTGTTAAAATATAAACGGGAATAATGAAATACAATGGCTAAGATATGAAGAGGTGTGGCGACATAAACTGCGATGAGACTTCATTCTCGTTGTGTCGATATACATAAATATCGCTGTCGACATTTCCATTCGCCATATTAACAACATAAACGCATACGCATACTCACGCCTTTTATCCCCGAAGGGGTAGGCAGAGGCGCAACTAGTGCACCCACTTTTCGCCGTGCGTATTCCGTCCCATGATGTGATAGGTGGCGAGCCTATCGCCATATCGGGCACAAATTCCAGACTCCAGGCTGATACTGAATGGAAAAATCCAATATCACTTTGCCCGACCCGGGGATCGAACCCAAGACCTCAGCATTGCAGTCGTACCGTAATACAACTACGCCACCGAGGCAGTAATAACATAAACAGTTTTTAATATAGTGAAGACACTATATGGATAGTCTATAGAACGAAAGAGCCGACTCAATATCACAAGTATTGTTAAGAAGTAACCGCCTGTTACTGCGTATTGTACTTTCCTTAAATTTCAGCAAAGCAACCCTTTTTTCTCAATTTGTAAATAGTATGAGCTGCGGTCAACACCTATCAGACTAAGTGACCTGATAGGTCAGGGCAATTAGCCTGATAAGTAATCAGAAAATTATGCAACGTAAAAGAAAAGAACACGTCTCTATATTGACGTAAGAAATGAAGCTTTAGCTTGATAAATGTCTTACTAAATTATATTATTTTATATAACACACAATCGTCTACGCTATCGTTGTAAGCTACCGGCAAAATAAGCAGACACATTGGCAAATAAACAAAACGATAGCGTCTTACCAATGAGGCGACATAATGTCTACAACAAAATCGAAAGACCGACAATCGGAGTCATGATTCGTCACGCCAAAGACCAAAGACATCCGTGACATTGCCACAATGAGTGCACAGAACACGTTAGATAAAAGATTAACGACACAGACCACCTCAGTGAGAGGCTGTCATTTTCAATAAGCTTTCACCACACACAACGCTGTCTGAATATTCTATGAGTGTATTAGACATTGGCAACGCTTGCTTAAATATTATGACTTTACAATCTACTTTTCTAAACGACAATTGAATGGAAAATATTTAAATTTATTTCATTAATAATAAAAAAGAGAGAATGAATTCTTTAATAATTTTAGAATACACAAATTTGGAAACAGCCAGGAATAAACTTCAAATATAACGCGCCGCAAACAAAGCATAGTAAATCACAACAGAGCAAAGTTGAAGACAGCAATTCATTGTTCCTGTAGATCTGTACAAAGACACGTGTGATTAGTACAGATAATTTAAAGTTTCAATGCAAATTGATTGCTTGCCTTCCATCCATCAGCCTTTGTTCGTCAGACGCTGCAAGATAAACGGAGATGTGACCGCGCAAACTCCATAATGTTGTTGATATGCAAACGTAAAATTGAAGTAAAATTTATAGTGGTGTGTTAAAGGGTGACCATACACCTCGATGGAGCGGAGACATATTTAAATGTTAATATCACGATAGGGGCTACGAAAAATATTTTGTCAGTATTGTTCATGAAAACAACATCATAATATTTTTTATGGATAATTCTCGGCAAAATTACGAATAACATAATTATTTAATGGCTTTGCTTTTGAATACTTAGGTAAAAAGTGAGCATAGTACAGATTGTTTTTATCATCATATGCAATTATTTTTATTTTCAGCGCCATCTATACACTGGAAAAATATAGAAACTAAAATTCTAAAAACCTTGATATATATAAACTAGACTACTAATAGTAAGTTAAATAAAATTATTTTCAATCATTCAATAAGTGTTTTTCTAATCATAAAAAATCTAATATTTTCTTAGATGACCTGACTGAATACCCTTACGAATATACTTTAATAGCCTTGACAACAATACATTTAAGCTTAATCCTTTGCCTTACGGAATGATGGTTTACAGTTGAAGGTGGGCACACAATGGATCTCGACGACCGGTCTGCGGTCGCCGACAATGCGGGCGCCGCGCCGCGCCGTTCCGACCAATTTTACACTCGCCGACTCTTTATCGATATATTATCGCATTCATAATTAATAAATTGTCGCTTTCCAGTTGTCATTTCGTATCCTATATTGCATCAGTAATTAGATCCATTAAACAAATAATGACGAATGTCTTTTATATTTATTCGTATTGTAAAGTACCTAATAGTTGAACATTTATGAAAACATATGTTTTACCTGATTGTTCTAGGGTCCTCTTATTTTATGGAAACTAAAACATGTCATAAGTTGAAAATCGGCGTGATTTAGGCCCGATATAGCGAACGGCTAACACTTTACGTGAAAAGATGGACAATACTAATAGAAATCCCTTCCGCTAACCTTAGGCGTCTGCTTATTCTACATATTCTGTCTTTCGTTTTATATAACTCGTATTTTTGTTATTTTTTTATTGCAGTGAAATGACGATACATAGAACTCTGAATTATAAAGTACTGCGTGGCACTTCATTGTGCTCGTCACCCTATAAGATGTTAAGTCTCATAATGCCCAGTAATTACACTGGCTACAATATATTTTAAATCGAAACACAACAGTGCTTGCACATTTCTTTATAGTCATGTTCCGGGAGCAAATCAATAAAATCTAAACTTTATTCTGAATGTAATTCCCTCTGGCTATGTGTAACGACGATCTTAAATAAGCAACCAATAAGGCGGGATAACAATCGGTTTGGCCATGGTCTTGACTGCCGTAACTATGGAGTACCTCTGCAGTTACAGGGTACCTCTACCATTGTGGGGTAATAGTAATGCAAATCACTATGAGATTCAACTAAAATATAGGTACTACTACTCTATATTTTGAACTATATAATCCTAACTAATATTATAAATGCGTAAGTAACTCAGTCTGTCTGTCTGTCTGTCGCGCTTGCACGTCAAAACTACTGAACCGATTTAAATGAAATTTGGTTTACAGACAGTCTAAAGCTTGAGAAAGGACATAGGCTATTTTTTATCCCGGGAAAATAAAAAGCGGGACATTTATCCTGGAAAACCTTTTACACGCGGGTGGAGCCCCGAGCAAAAGCTAGATTTCTATTAAATGCGTAAATGCGTGTACCGAAAATATTTAAAGTACTATATGTACTTTGTTATAAAATAAAATTTGCGATAATAAGGTTTCGCCTGGAGCGTTGTTTCCTTAGCGAAGTTACAAATCTTGTTTTAATAAGCCACGAATTTTTACGTGTCTATTAGGGAGGAGATCACTCAACAGCGGGTAAATCGTTTGCTCATTACCGGACCTATACTAAGTAGTAGGTAGTGTAAGTAGATACATATTATACTGACATTACGTAACCTACCGTATTTATTTACAACAAATGCTTGGAAATACCAACAGTATTACTGCAACTTCATCACATTTTTTTCCTTAAAAAATCAACTCATTACCAAGACATGGCCCAAAAAGATGATAACTTGATAAGTTTCCCTTAATTACAGCTGTCATTGGCAGCAATATGGCGTCTGATTTTATAAATGGAAAATAATATAAAACTGAGTTAACCCTTGTAATTAGGCGTCCGTTCAGAAACCACCGCGCCGCCAAATGGTCTGCCAGCAATCAATTAAAACAATATTTGAAATAGTGCTCCTAAAAAAATTAAAAGGAAGCTCTCAAGCCATAAACATTCTGTATTATGTCCGAGGGATATTGTTATCACTTTTTTCCATATAGGTTTGTCCCTTTCACGCTGCGCCGATGCGTCTACGCGTCCCATATTACCGACGAGGATGCGCGTTCGGATGAATTATGACCGGGCCGCTTTACCGCCAAAGCCTTGTTTGAGAGAACCAAAAGTAATTAACTTCGACTTAGTTAAGATTATGACTTCGAAATTATCTTCATAACAAGAAATTAAGTTCGTAGCGCGTAGCGTTTGTGCTACGTCGCGTCGTAGCACTGCGTAATTAGTGGTTGGATTTATTTTGAATTTTGCATGATCATTGGTTGGCTATCGTAACTCATGTTTTAATCAAT
Organism: Sphinx pinastri; assembly: GCA_947568825.1. Lineage (NCBI taxonomy): Eukaryota > Metazoa > Arthropoda > Insecta > Lepidoptera > Sphingidae > Sphinx > Sphinx pinastri. Next base: position 6,111,326 of record OX387617.1, read on the forward strand.
ACCGATAGATAAGGCTGAAATAGCCTTTATGTGCGGTCTAAATGGAAACTTAACGACCATTCCCAAAGTATACGAGACAACAAATTCGATTAAGTGAAGTCTGTGTAGTTCGGAAAAAAATAATACTCAAATGTAGAGATCCACACAGATAAAATGAAATAACTTAATTTTTTTTTATACATTCTTAATTATAACTTACCAATCACTTTTAATGAAAAAGCTTTACATTAAAAAAGTTTAGGTAAGCTCGGTTAATTCTCAACACATCTAGAATGAGACAACAAAAAGCGAAAACATTACTTCAAAATTTAACAAAATCGCGGTCAGTACTAATAAAAATATTGGTCATCGCCGATCGCTTATAACTTCTGGCGCGCTCATAACCACTCGAGCCGCTAATCGAGTTTGTCGGCCGATGTTATCTCTAAACACACGTTAATAGTACCGACGCCTCCGCCGACACCTCGCCGCGCTGCGCTTTTTGCTAAAAGCTTACCTATACGCTTTATTAGTAATTTAATTTTTTTTTAAACAGGGAATTTTATCTATCACAATATTATGAATTTATGTGGGATTCAAATGCATACAATGATCTTATGTAACTATAAATATTATATTTATATAGCTGTATAAACAAAAAAAAGGTAAGTAACTCTTACCACCTAATTGATAGTAGACTATATCCAATAGGATATTAACGTGACTGCCTCGGTGACGTAGTTGTATTACGGTACGACTGCATTGCTGAGGTCTCGGGTTCGAGACCCGGGTCGGGCAAAACAGTAATGGGTTTTTCGACATAGTTTCAGCCCGGAGTCTGGAATTTGTGCCCGGTATGGCGATAGGCTCGCCTATCACATCATGGGACGGTATATGCACGGAGAAAAGTGGGTGCACTAGTTGCGTCTCTGTCTACCCCTTCGGGGATAAAAGGTGTGAGTGTGTATGTATTATAATATAAATATGTATGTATGTATGTACAAATTGTACATTCTTATTCACTAGTAATGAAGCGGAGGAGTGGTAGCCAATCAAATCTGACGGTAGCCAAGCGCAAGTCATCACCGTGCTTGAAGAGTTTTGCAACCGTCCTAAAATCCTATAGTGCACATTTAAGATTAAAAAGTAATGATAATCCAGAACTTCGACAACCTGAGTATTAAATTTACCCTCCACTAACATTTTCACAAACTTACATTTACATTATTTGTAGAATAACAAACGCCAACCACTATTGAACCAAGGCCCCGCCCCAGTGACTGCCCGCTATCCCGGTCCTGAGCAGCCCACGTGCAGTCACCACCTGCCACCGATACAAATATTCAGTCTGTTGTGAAGCATGGCGTCCTACACTAACACCCTTACAAATAAATTTTATTAATAAGTGTTTTCCTAATCATTGCTTTGTCATTATCTTGCATAAAACGAATTAATTTTAAGAATAACACTACGAAAGCACTGATTAGTTGAGATTAAGAATGTTTATTAATAAATCCCTAGACATAAAGCGAAAGCAACATATTATATAACAACTCAAAGTAACGAAAGCTCCATTGATAACATGTATTTTATACACTAGGTGTTGCTTGCTGCTTCGCCCGCGTGGAAAGCCTTTTCCGGTACAAAAGTCCCTAAAAGATAGTATGACGGTAGTATCTTCTTAATGAAATCAGATTAAAAATATCCATTATTATCTATGGGAGCAAATGACTGGGACAAAACAGTATTAATCCTATATGTTAATCCAGGACATGTTCTACCCGTGTGCCAAATTTCATTTTTTTTTTTTTTTTTTTTATGGCATTGAATGTCGAGACGAGCATGCCGTTCGCCTGATGGTAAGCGATACGACCACCCATAAACAGTAGCAACACCATCCGGCAACTTGAATTACAAAGTACTGTGTGGCATTCCACTGCGCTCGTCATCCTGAGACATAAGATGTTAAGTCTCATTATGTCCAGTAGTTACACTGGCTACAATGTCCTTCAAACCGAAACACAACAGTGCATGCACACTGCTGCTTGGCGGTAGAAATAGACATTGCGGTGGTACCCATCCAGACGGACTCTTACATATGAGAGACCTACCACCAGTGAAAAGTGTGTTTTCATACAAATCCGTTCAGTTTTTTCTGTGTTTCCTTCTAAGAAACATCCAAACATACAAACTTCCAAAAATTTCACAACTTTCGCATTTATAATATTAGTAAGATTAAATAGGTTACCGTGTCAGGAAAATATCAAATCGCCTTGATTAGCCGGAAGCAATGCTTTACTGTTATGGCACAAAAGAGTCCATTTGCTTTGAATATAATGGCCATTGTTCTAACAGCACCCGAAATATAATCACGGGAAGTTACCTTGATTTATGATGGCCGTAGTAACGCCAGTGCCAGTCGTGTTTCCTATTTGTTACATCTTGTAACTTTCGGCTTTTAGCCATATGAAGATTTGCATTCGAAAGTTATGATGACTTAAAGTTATCTACACTTATATTATAAAGAGTTATTTTGTTTGTTTGTTTGTCTATACTAATATTATAAAGAGAAATATTTGATTGTTTGTTTGTTTGCATTGAATAGGTGCCGAAATTACTGGACCTACTTTAAAAATTCTTTCGCCAATATAAAGCTACATTATCAGCAAGTAACATAGGTTAATTTTTGTCCCTTTTCTTCACGAGGACGCAACCGCGAGCAAAAGTAATATTATATACAATTGCGATTGTATCAAGTACGAAATTCGCGTTCTTTTATACCAAACATCTTTTGTTCCTCTTGAAATATTTTGCTATCGATAGTTTGATAGTACAGCCTAGTAACTTATTTTGTCTCACTGTGCTCGTTAGCCGTTCCTTGAAATTATCTGGCACGTCATAATTATTATAATTGACTCTCCTGTTTGGTAAATAATATCGAACCATCGCGTTTGCATCATTCAGATAAATATACTCCTTTAATTTCCTTAAAATGCACCCTAATCATATTTACCCACATTATTTTTTTCATATCAACGATTTTCCTGGTATTAATCGGCCACATCATGGTACTTGACATGAACTTTAAAGATACAAAAAATCACAGTTAGGTACTTTATAAGGGAGTACTGTATAAATTATATTTAAAAAAAAATAATTAAAAACCATCTTTTTCTGCTATAACAATTCAATTTTCCTATCACGTACCATCAGAGTAATGGCCCACTCGCGCCCCAACAACTCAACTCCGTACATCCAATATTTTCCCTCACGCCGAGGTATTTTTCTTGAAATATTTAAATTTTGATTGTTTCCATTCTCTTAGCGTCTTTGTTGGGGTGAAAAGGAAAATGGCTAGATGATGTTGCTGCTTATTATTCATTGTTCGGGGAGGGCGTCGGGAGCCGGGCCGCCCCGGCTTTCTTCGCAACGTGATTTAGCTCATTTTTTAAGTAACAAAACAAGTACATTATAAAATAATGCGCTTTGTGAAAAGTTCTCAAAAGTGACATTTGATTGTGCAAACCTTTTAGGGGTAGTATAGTTAAAATTTTGAACATGTAACGGCGGTTTTGAAAGGCCATCAATACGTTTTTTGTGATTAATAGCTGGTTTAGATTACTTTTAGTATAAAAGTGTATCATAATGAATTGTTGCAATAGAAATTAAAAACCCTAACGCTGGTAAAACAACCAATTTCAATTTTACCGTAAAAGATTAATACTTTGGTGGTACATACAGAATTACTCATTTCTCAGTGGGTAGCCAGTAGTAAAACACCTCACACCGCTCACCGAAACTAAGAAGCCTTTATTATTCATAATCTATTGTCCGCATCGTTCTAAATGAGAGCACTGATATTCAATCGTATCAAAAGGTTTAATGAAGCTCGCCATATTTAATCCAAACATTCAATTCAAATGTAAGAGAATCGATCAGCCACGCTCACAATCAAAACTTCGTGATGCAACAAAAAACTAATTGACAACAATCAACACTGCTGCAACAAAAAACAATATTTTCTATCATTGTCATTAATAATAGTTAGAAAAAAGTGGTTCACACCTTTGCCGCGCTAACATGACAAATGCGGCGGTCGGCGGCGAGCCACAAAGCCAGCCGCTGCGCCTGCGCCGCTAGGCCAGCGCCGCGGGGCGCCGACTCGCACCTAAATATTAATTATCTACAACACTACGAACACCTTTTAGGAGATTATCGCACTTTTGTGTGGCGTAATGTAACTATCTCTAGATCGAGATATCGCCTAACCAATTCCACGCGAACGATGGCGCTCGCACAGTGAGGGCGTCGCGTCGGTGCGCAATAAACACTACAGCCTTTGTTTATAGTTTATATTAATAATGTAAAATAATTTCTAACTCCAGACTCTATTACTGGTGGTAGGTCTCTCATATGTAAGATTCCGTCTGGGTGTGTACCACCGCAATGTCTATTTCTACCGCCAAGCAGCAGTGTGCATGCACTGTTGTGTTTCGGTTTGAAGGACATTGTAGCCAGTGTAACTACTGGACATATTGAGACTAACATCTTATGTCTCAGGACGACGAGCGCAGTGGAATGCCACACAGTACTTTGTAACTCAAGGTGCTGGATGGTGTTACTACTGTTTATGGGTGGTCGTATCGCTTACCATCAGGCGAATGGCATGCTCGTCTCGTCATTCAATGCAATAATTTAAAAAAAGGCTACAATAGTTTGTATATTAACGTAAATTAAGCAATTTTACATAATGAATCTATTAATAGACACAGTATTTTGTACTGAGCTATATAAGCCATCAAGTGTAGGTACTTTAATATTACTTATGTTCAAAATCTTAAATATTGTAATTGTTGGGCATATATATTAATTGTTTACCACTAAATCCAATAATTCGTGAATCGTGATGGTATATTATCTAGACTTTTGTTAATATTTCCAGGCTTACAAAAATATCTGACTTAGCTTATATAAAACCGTATGTATGGTTAAAGTCATGGCTGAACTACATATTGCGATCATTTGTGATAAAAATTATACTGTTCCCCCGAGAAAATAAATAAATTTACCCGATGATTGACACAATCAATTCATTAGAAAGAAAGAAAGAAGTTTATTATCGGTACAATATTGCACACGGAAAACAAAAACACGAGATGTGTTTTTAATACTATAAAGTAAAAAAAAAAAAAACAATTATTGTACCAACAATGGGCACACCTTAATCTTTCTGTTGTTGAGCCCTGCAAATTGGAAAAACCTTATAAAAGTTAGTTTTGTTATTGCTGCTGAATGCGTAAACGTATAGATAATTGCAATAGTTATTATAAGGCCATTAAAATGATAGAGAATTAAATGAATTTTGTGGTGTGGAATCGCGTGGCCGCGGGCGACAGCACCATGTGTTGCGGCCACGAGCGGCGGCCACAGTAGCCCACAGAAACCGTTTTTCAGATATGTTATTATCTCTTATGTAATATAACTTTTTTTTATATAATATTAGAATTAAAAAGTAAGTTAGGATTTTGTGGTTTTTCGATTATTGTGTCACCTTTGTGTGTATTTTCGTTACCTATACATATAAACTGGCAGAGACGTGATTAGACCGTAAAAATAAAAATAAAAAAAATTATGACATATAAAGGTAATTTAGTATGCGAAAAATTCTAAACTATTTCGGAATAATGTTAATATTACCAATGTTCGAAGAGACAAATAATATCACTAAAGAAGAAAACTTTATCAATATAGAAACACACCTACCGTGGAGCATAATTATAGCTTCATATTTTTATGAACGTACCTTTTTACAGTAGGTGCATATATTCAAAGTACTTTTAATCGGACTTTAAGCCGTATAACACTTGAACTGGATACAATACAGTACAATATAAAATGGTAACCGCCCCCGGGCGATCGCGATTATCGCTTCGGTCCATTGTACAACTCCGCTTAGCGATTAACGACACAATTGTACCCACTACGTGACTGTTAAAATATTGACCGAACCAATAAAGGTCAATAAGTGCTATTGTTGCATTGCAATGTCGATTGCGATCGTTTATGCTTTTATTAATAAGTTTCTTGCGCCTGACATGGTGACTGTAAATTCTTGATTTGTATGACTTAGGTTCAAATGTTGAATCTTAAAAGGACTGCTGTTTAATGGTTTCAACTCCGTCTAATCGCTTTTGTTAATCGGTGACAGTAATAGGATCACTTTAAATTCTGCTAAGTTAGCGGATTCAAAGGTGTTTAATTTTTGGGCGCGTAAGTATAATATAGCCCGCACTTAGAAATGGTTTTTCTTTAGCACATTCTGTGGTTGCTACCATCCAAAAGGACTGTTTTACAGCTGTCTTCCTCAATTGTAGATGTATTACACAATTTATATAAATTGTCCATATCTTCTTCATTTGATATCTACTGCGAAGTCAATTATCAACAGGTTTTTAACGAAACCACAAAGAATCTTTAAAGTCATTATTGAAGTATCTATAGTCACCATTACGGCACGCTAGCTTACGGCTACCATTTACAATTACTTCAAAATATTATGGCTAAACCGAGGCACCGCGCCATAAATAATCACAAAAGGATTTCATTACGCCCCGTACCGACGCAGATAGGCAGTAAAACGTATCGTTTGTTGGTATAAATGGCGTAAAACTTTTAAATACACACGTGCACTTTAAGTAAATTACTTTTAATATTGGATGTCCATGTATGGTGTGGCCTGCATTCTTCGGTTATTGATTCCGTCGAATGTGATAGCTCTTTTTTTTTTTTTTTTTTTTTTTTTCGCGGAGAAAGTGTCTTATTACTACCGCCCAGCCTTCAAGGGGGGCGACTGAGCGGTTATGTTGGGTTCACCGTGCCTTACGACCCGGCGTTGAGCCGCCCGGAGAGATGTAACCATCGGGCGACCGCCGGGCCGAGTCCCTAACCTATGTACAACCACAGACATATAATATAGAGTAGGTACAACGCACGGCATACCAACCAAAACTCCGCGGTGGCCATCTTCGGCGCATTAGGGACGGCTGCGGGCTTCCTCTGACGGGAGTGTCTAAGTTGTCGTCCGCAACCGCCCCTGCGCGGTGCCGCCTGGTGCGGCCCGTCTCCTGTTGTGGGGGGGCTCAGGAGCCCCCGGGCACCGAAGGACGCCCTCGGCGTCAACGGCAGCGTGAGGCCTACCAGCCACGCTGCCGTCCATCACGGGGATCGCTACAATGTGCTAATAAAACACAAATATTAAAGACGGACAGCCCCCTGCCGCCCGCCTGCGACCCCCGGTGGCCCCCATTAGTCGCCTTTTACGACAGGCAGGGGATACCGTGGTGGAATTCTCCAAACGCCCCCAATCCACAGGACGGAAGACGCCGGTCAGTCGTCCACCCGGCGCCTCCTACGTCTTGTCTGGCGGCGGGAGGGATCTCCGCGCCTCCGATCCCTCTCGGCACTCTCCTTCCGTGAGAGGACCACCTCACAGAAGTGTGCCACCGCACGCCAGGACCTCCGGCTGTCGACCATGGAAGTGACCACGGCCGGCAGCGAGAGGTCTCCTCCGACGACTGCTCTGAGAGCGCTGCGCTCCTCATCCCAGGCTGGGCAAGACTCTAACGTATGCTGGGCCGTATCCAGCAGGCAGTTGTCACAGTGGTGACACACGGCCGACACCTCCTTCCCCACTACCCGCCACAAGAACTCACCGAAGCAGCCATGCCCGGTGAGCACCTGCGTCAGGCGAAACGTTGCCGCACCGTGGTGCCTGTTCAGCCATTCGGCAAAGACAGGACGCACTGCCGCGACGACCCTGAGCCCCGCTGACGGGGCCTCCAGCCTGAGACGCCACTCCTCCACGGCGGCTCGCCGTAGGGAGGCCCTCATGGCCTCCACTTCCTTCAGGGCCGGATGTTGCCCGCGACTGGACGCCTCCTCCCGCCAATGAAAGACATCGGAGAGGGATTTGGCGTCCAGATCCCAGGGCAGAAATCCGGCCAACAAACAAGCCGCCTCGAAAGAGACCGTGCGGTACGCCCTGATCGCCCGCTGCGCCAAAGCTCTCTGCGGAGTGCGCAGGAGGGCGACGCAGGGGCGGTTCAGGGAGTCAGCCCAAACGGGGCTGCCATAGAGGGCCATGGACCGCACGACTCCGTGATATAACCTCCGGCAAGGGATGCCAGGACCTTCCAGGTTGGGCAGCAGGCTGGACAGAGCGCCCGCTGCCCGAGACAGTTTCGTCCCCAATTTCTTGAAATGGGCGCGGAATTTCCATCGGCTATCCAAGACTAAACCTAGATATTTCATCTCTTTGCCGATGGGAATCCGCACCCCCTCAACCACGATGTGGGCACCGGCCGGTGGCCCTCTCCGAGGTCCATGGAAACAAATGGCCTCGGTTTTCTCGAGGGCCACCTTTAAACCCAACCGTCGAATCCGACTTACTACTTGGCCGGTGCCCACCGCCGCCAAGGTAGCGGCGTCCCGGAACGTCCTGGCGGTCGCTGTGACCAATGTGTCGTCGGCGTAGCACGTCACGCCGACGTCCCAGAGATTTGCACCACGGAGCACCCAGTCGTACCCGATGTTCCACAGGAGAGGGCCCAAAACCGAGCCCTGTGGAACACCGCGCGACATCGCTCTTCGGTGCCACCCGCCGTCGGCGCCCGGATACACCACGTCCCTGTCAGACAGGTACGCGTGCACCAGACGCCGAAGATAGGGCGGCACCACGTGGTACCGCAGTGCCTCGTGAATGCAGGGCCAGGGCAGCGTGTTGAACGCGTTGGAGATGTCCAAGGACACCGCGACAACTACTCCGCCTCCGGCCACTGCATCCTCCGCCCGTGCCTTCACCCGCAGAATCGCGTGGACGGTGGAACGTCCCCTCCTGAAGCCAAATTGGCTGTCGGCCAAGTTCGGTCCGACCCTCTCGAGATGCTCGACGAGGCGAGCATGGACGATACGCTCGAAGAGTTTGGCGACCTCGTCGAGCAACACGATGGGCCGGTAGGCCGACGGCGACTCTGCGGGTCGTCCTTCCTTCTTCAGCAGGACGAGCTTCCCGGTTTTCCAACGCGCCGGGAAGACGCCCTGCTCCAAACAGGCGGTGAATAAACTGCGGAGCCTCGGGCCCAGGTGCTTGAGGGCTACCACCCAGGCTCTTCCTGGGATGCCGTCGAGCCCTGGGGCCGTTTTTTTGCTCCGCAGCCGAAGCACTACCGCCCGCAATTCTGCGGGCGAAACCTCTGGGATATCCCTTGCCGGATTCTCAATCGACGATGACGCCACATCCGGTGGCGCCATCGGTGGAGGAGTGGTCTCCACGGTGGCCGGGAACAAGGCCGCGACGACGTTGGCCAGTAATTCTGGCCGGAGACTCTGCGAAAGCGGGGGCGCCGCTGGACGAAGCTTATTCATTACCATACGATAGGGGCGCCCCCACGGGTCACCGTCGAGAGTCTCCAGGAACTCTTTGCGTGCCGCGACCTTGGCCCTGTGAACGGCCACCCGCAGCGCTCTCTTCGCCTCTTTGTAGAGGTCATAGAGCCGCCGCTCCTGGTCTGCGTGATCCCCACCTCGAAGCCTGCGACGACGAAGCCTGGCGTATCGGCGGCGCGCAGCGACGCATGACGCGCGCAACTGCGCTAGCTCTGCCGACCACCAGTACACTTGTCGCCGCGGCGAGCGTCGGAGGGCTCGGGGCATGGCGGCGTCGCAAACGTCCGACATTGCCACCCCGAACCACTCCACCTCTTGTTCGACCCGTACCGGCCCGTCCGGCACGGGGAGCCACGACATCACCAGAGCGGCCAACTCTAGGGCCTCTTTATTGAGGCGACGAGTTACCCACCGCGGGCCGTCCTGATTCGGGGCACTCGGTTCACCACCGGGCTGGATACTCGGAGACGCGGAGACGTCGAACCTGATGTAACGGTGGTCCGACATCGTCTCCACGTCCGCGAGGACTCTCCAGCCCCGGACACGGTGCGCGACGGCGGGACTTGCAAACGACAGATCAACAATAGACCCGCCGTTGTGCCGCACGCACGTGTGCACCGATCCCCTGTTCAGGACGACCAGGCCGACAGAGATCGCCCAGTCCTCCAGGACCCTACCGCGACCGCTCGTCGCCGGCGAACCCCAAGCTACAGACTTGGCGTTGAAGTCGCCGGCGACGACCGCCGGATAGGGTTGGCCTTGTTCCACCAGGGCCCCCAACCTGTCTGGTCTGTTGGGAGAGAAATATACTCCTACAACCCAAACGTCTCCCAACAGAGCCGCCACGCATCCCTGGTCCTTCGATATATTTTCGAAGGGCGGGGAGCCAGCGGCACCCTGGGTGATTATGGCCACCAAACCGTCTGTGTCCCCAGCCTAGTTGTCACGGGGAGGGACAAAATACGGCTCAGCGACCACGGCCACTTGTACCGACCACTGCGCCAGGCTTTGGGACAACAGGTCTTGGGCGCTGGCGCAGTGGTTGATGTTCGCCTGGAGGAACTTTAGGTCCATTATTGGGCGATCTCTTCAACACCTTCCATCTCGGCCTCTTGCGGTGGGCTTGCTGACTGCGGCTGGGTTGTGGCCACAGCAGCAGCAGCATTGCGTCGCGAAGGGCGGCGCCGGTTGCGGCGGGAGGTGGCGGGACACGCCTTCCCCCCGATTTGGTGCCCGGCAGGCTTGCCGGAGGCCGCGCAGACCACGCAGTTTGGCGCGGCGCTGCACTCACGGGCCTTGTGGCCTGTCTGGCCGCAGCGGTAACACAGCGCGCTACGGTCCACTGCGCAGTCGCAGCGCTCTCGGACGTGCCCTGTCTCCAGGCACCGGTAGCAACGAAGAGGCCGCGCCTCGAGCACAGCAACTCGAGCCGCGACCCAGCCGATCATTACACGGCCCGCCCCCCGCACTTTCTGGGCTGCCTTTATCGGCATCCGAGCCCAAGCCGTGCTCACACCAGACCGGTCAGGACGGATTTGCCCTACCTTAACTGCCGCCAGGGCACACTCACCGGCCTTGGAGAGGGCCATTGCAACTGACTCAGGAGTGGCCGTGTAGTCCAACTCCGTGAGCCGCAGTTCCGCATGTTTAATGGGCCGAGAGACCCGAACGTCCTCCGACCCATTGAAACACTCCCTCAGCCTTGCAGCGAGGGAGTCGGCCTTCTCTTCCGAGTTAGCCCCGGGCACCTCGTACATTGGGGCACCCGTGGCCGCAAACTTTGGCCTCAGCCTTGTGATGTCAAGGCCGGTGAGGTCTACTTTCTCCTGCGCCTCCGTCAAAACCCTGGCATAGGTGATACCCCGCGCTACCGCCGCTGGCGTTAGGGAAATCATGACGGCTGCGGACCGCGGTGGGCGGAGCTTGGGCTCAGCCCGGCGCGGCGGTTGCTGCTGATTTGCAGCCGGTGTCGCGCCGGACCTGGGCTTCGCCTTCTTCTTGCCTACCACGACCGTCCATTCCCTGTCCAGAGACGCTGGTGCCGGTGGCAGCGGGCGAGGCTCGCGGGGAGCTTGCTGCCCTGAGGCATTGGGTTTGTTTTTCCCCCCCTTGATTTTGTGGTTCACCTTGGGTGCCGGAGGAAGCGTGGGGGCCGGAGCGACTCCCTTCTCCGCTCTTTGGTCCTTCTTGTTGACCGATGCTTGCACCCCAGATGGTTCCGCCACGATGAATCGGGGCGGAGCACTGGAGGGACCGGCGATTGGTATCAGGATGGGAGGACTGGGTTGGGCTACTCCCTTGCCCTTGCCTTTGCCATTGCCCTTACCTTTGTCCGAGGGCTGGGGTTGACCCCTGACATACCCCCCCTGTACCGGGAGCTCCATTACTTGGGCCCTGTTTTCATGGGCCAGAGGCGGTCTTATGGCCGGTCCCATGAGCAGGGACTCCATCCTTGCCCGCACCCTTGCCTCAATAATTTCCAGCATGTCCGCGGTTGGACCTTTGCTGGCGGCCGCCTCCAGGTCCTCGAGGCGGCGACGGAGTGAGGCATTCTCCTCCTGAAGCTGCTCAACTGCAGCCTCAAGGCGGGAACTCCTTTCCCGCCACCTTTTCGTCTCGCTTTCAAGGCCGGTGACCGAGGTCTCCGTTGCCTTGGAAGGCATCAGTGACCCGGGAGAGCGCAGCCGCTTCGGCACTACTTTCTCCGCCTTTTGGCGGGCCTCCGCACGCTTCCCGATGTTGCGCTCTGTCTTCTCTAGGCTGCCCACCGAAGGCGGACCCCCTCTACCGCAAGCAACGGTCGCCCTCGTCTTCGGCGCCGGCTCATCCGTGTCGGTCGACAGGCTCCTCCAGAATCGCCCGCCAAGCACTGAAGAGCCACTGTCGCTGGACTCCAAGTCCACGCACATATCCTCAGGCCGTGCGACATCGGTCACGACTCCAGCGAGCCTCTCGCCCACATTCCCCTTTTCTGCTTCTCCGTCTTTGGGCTTGCGCCCTTCGACCTCCGCCTCTCCAGCCGGAACTGGAGTAGGCAACCTCGTCGATGCGATTTTGGTTTTTTTTTTTAAATTTAAACTATTCATATTGATTCCCACGAGTATGGGGGAAATAACAGTCCGCCCAGGCAGTGCCCCCTGTACCTGGGTAAGCCTAGCGTAACCCGCACAGAGTGTCGGCCGGTACTCTGGCGGGGGTCGCACTAGAGACCGAACTACCCATCGGCCATGCATCCCCTCGCGGTGCGCCGCCGCTTGGGATTCGGGGTAACTTTTTATAGAGGTTTTCTCCCTCGCAGTCCAGGCGGTTAAGCCAAGACCCTCGGCCCCAGGAGTCGCTGCGAAACATGACCACAGTGCCCACTGAGATTCCGAGACTAACGGTGGCCAAGGAGAACTAGTTCTGCCCCGGCCTGTTCCGCGGCAGGGTGAGTGCACACGGAACCCGTCCACAAACTCCTCCACTGCACCCTCTGCTAGTCAGAGGGAACGCGGAAGAATCCTCTTTGCTGGTTTTGGTCCACGCCGTTTCCGGTACCCCCCAAATTTGGGGGGCGTTCCCCTATCCGCCACCCAGGGAGACGCGCCCGATGGGAGACCAGCAACTCCGCACGGGGAATGTGATAGCTCTGACAGAAATATTCGCGATAAACAAGGTCGCTATACCTGATGGAATAATTATGTTCAGTCTATTTATAGAAGGCATTCGAGTATGTGGGTTACCTGGTGGTACGCCCAAGAGCAAAGAATAATCATAATACTAGAAAAAAATATTGGTGATTTGTCGGTGGCTATAAAAGAAGATGGAGAAGTATATTTCCTCCTTTCAGCGAACTTCACCAAGCAAGTGCAGCTGAATGTTGTCTCACATAATTTCGGTGTTTGTTTGATGATGATTTCACCACATTCGACCAGTCCATGCGTCTATCATGCATGATAGAGTCTAAGGAATATATTTCTAATTTACAAATTCACAAATTCATTATCAGTGTTAACAAGATAAATTAATTACTTCTGTCTGCTCTAAAATACAATTTGCTATCAAATAGATTTTGCTACAGCTTCGGGTACGTTAACAATTATTTTCATTGGAGAACTGTTTGTTTTTTCGGAGATTAACTCTATACCCCATCCCAACTTTAATTTCAAATAACTTCTCCGTTATTGTGACAGACCCAGTTTAATAGATAAATTCCGAATCGGTATCAAACAAATAGTCAAAGTTACATTCGCATTTATTATAATAATATACTTAACTAGGGATTATGCATTATTCACATGAAATTTACCGTTTCAATTTGATGTCGGGGATCAATGCCACCGTTGGAAACACAGTCGCCGCCGATGTAAGCTGCGACAAGTACGAATAAATAACGCTCTACAACAAATATTGTAATAACCGAACTCACGACGAGATGACACCGCCGAGCGCACAACAAATAAAAATGTGTCCAACCTTCCAACGCCTTAAGGACTAATGTCGCGCCACATTAAATACTGACCAGTATAAAGTTCCCTTAAACTCCGACCAAGTGATATATAATTGCACCGGACAATCCACTTTCTATCCTGACCGTACATGTTAAGAATCAATTTCGTTTATCATCGAGAACACGTAAAATTTTATGAGAACATTAAAGTTAAGTGGGAAATCCGAAAGGAGTGTTAAAACTCAGCCGAGCAGATGGCGGCGCGGCGTTGATACAAACTCAATTATTTACACTCAATAAAAAGGACGTTATACGAGTATTAGAAAATAACCTGCTAAACAGTAAGATGAGCGCTCGAGTCGGGGCGGCGTTTACGATATAAGAAATTACTTTAAACTATAGACTGTTAGTGCGTACACAATTTACTGGAATAACTGCCTGCATTAGTATGCGATGTCTGTGAGAAAATCAATCTTTTGTTTAGTCTCCGTCATAGAGTATCATATAGCTTTACAAGGAATTATCATATACGTTATAACGTTATTCAGATCTCAATTTTACTCTTACTAATATCACATAGGCTACTTTTTATCACGGTAATACAAAATATATATGTAATCTATATCTATAAAAATTTCGTGTCATAGTGTTTGTTACCATACTGCTCCTAAACGGCTGAACCGATTTTTATGAAATTTTATATTCACACTTGGTAGGTCTGAGAATAGGTTGTTATTTATTTTTTATCCCTATAAGTGGTAAGGGTGGCCCACCCCAAAAAAATATTTTCTATTTTTCCGACAGTTTTTTTTATTATGTGGCATTAAAAAATACATACAACCCTAAATTTTCTACCTTCCTCCATCATCCCCTATTTTTTAATAGCGATATTAGTAATTTAATAACTTTTAACCCCAGTCGGTAACTGATCAATTATTCATTTTTTTCTACTAAAATAATCTCTAAAACAAATTTATATGGCAAAACAACGTGTGCCGGGTCAGCCAGTATAATTATAGTAATGAAAGCGTCGCGTCGACCAATTTTGATTTCGGGTACTCCACCTCTTAACCATGCAGTTTTGACGCTTAGTATTTACACCATACTATCATACATTAATCTTCTTTAGGAATAATAAACTTGATGAAAGACCTGCAGTTGGATACATGGAGGGCGAGATTTTACGCGCCTTTAATGGCAACGGCATTCAATGAAATGCTTTGTACATGCAAGTTTACTATAGTAGATCATGATTCTCTACGGGCAGGTGCATGCACTGGCATGCGTGCGTCTTCTTCCATATTGAAACGAAAGTATTTAATAAAAAAAAAGCAATGAGAGGTGTCAAGGGACACCCGGATGGAACGAAGTTCCTTTCGATTAATTAGTGAAGGAATTGTAATAAAATTTTATTTATATAACAGAGTGTGTATATATATAAATATATAAATATTTTCCTATTTCCGTTCCAATACATTAGTTTCTAGAGAAAAAAACAAATAAATACGTGTGGCACTCGGAGACTACCGCGGTAAAGCTATTGCATAGCATTTTTATCACAAATTTTGATTGACTAAACACAAATTCGATCTTACGCTTACCACATAAAGTAGATTTTTAAACGCGAGCAAAGCACGTTTAGTCTTGTTATTGATAAATGTTAGTAACCAAAGTAGAATAAATCAACAAAATTTGAAAAAAGAATGTTACGTTCGATTCTTTTGTACTCGTGCCGTGCCAACGCTGGGGAAATAGCTTCTACGCAATGTATTTAAGGTTCATTTTAGATTAGTAAGAAATGATTTTAATGACTTTAATAAATAAAATAAATACAAATATACTCGTTTCAAGAATCATAGCTTCTACGCATTGTATTTAAGGTTCATATTAGTAAGATAATAGCAAAAAGTGTCGTGACAACTTTCCGTCCAGCCCCCTTTCACAACGCGCAATAAGGAACTTCGTTCCAAAAACTGCTTTTAATAAGTGGCTTACAATTGAATCAGTTTTAAAGTCAACAGATAACGTGCGTCGTGCATGATCAACGCAAACAATATTAGCAAAATGTAATAAAATATTTATAACCTTAACAGATTTCCTTTAATTCACTTTAAATCGGGTTCGATCTTTTAAACTATATCGAAAAACCCGCGCGGTAAATGTTGATTCACCGTGCTTAATCTGTAACAGCTTTTATGGCGTCCTTGATTCAGTCACGGCAAATATAACAAATGTTTGTAAAAAGCACAGGTAGGCGCAAATATTTGTGAACAATTTGTAGAATTCACACTTAATAACAAGGTGGGGGCGTTTAGGTTTTTTCCCAGCGTCCGAGCGGTCGGCACCTCAAAGGATAATCATTAGGAGCGGCGAACTATGATCAACTCTATGCTGCAGGTGACAGCGGTCTCTCGCACCGCTGTTTTACTACTACAAATATCGCATCCGCTATATAAACTTATTAGAATTAAGGGTAGTTAAATAACTACCATTTTACTATATATCTTGTATAATACCTACCTATTAATTAATTTTGACATGAACTAAGGCACTGCTGAATGACTCCACATTTACAAAGGAATTGCAACGTTCGACTGTTCGTGGTTATTGCAAATGACAGGGAGGTGTACATTTTCTCTTATTAATGTACATTTTTCTTTTATAAAGTTTTACGTTACAAATATTTAATGTTACAATTAGTTACAGTGGTTTAAAGCGTGTAATTTTTATAAAACGCGTCGCCTGTGACTAAACAACGCTACAATACATTTGTAATTGAATACGATTCCCCCTGTAAAATTTATTTAATATATAGTACTGTGTACCGAAACAATTCATTCAAAAACATTTACTTATGCAGTCTTCACGGTTGAACTGATTTTGTTTTCGATTTTAAAATTAACAATAGTTATAGTAACACATATCAGAATTTATGTCAAGTTATTCTTTATCACAAACGTATTATTACACGACTCAGTATAATAACTTACTTATATCTAGGTCCTAAAGTCTGGACAATAAAACGTCTATACCATCTTTTATCACCTCCCGGCCATACTAACGCGAGCCTGCGCCGGCTCAATACATTTTTAATCATGTTGCACAAACTGCCTGTTTGACACCAACCTCTACTTGTCTACCTTATTTTTATGGCTATAATATTCTTTAGTAAAAATAGCTAATTCAATTACATACAAGGTGCTTCATTACACACAATATTTAACAATTACTTGCGCAAAACGCCAGAAGCAATCAATTTACTTTTGACGACGCTAAGTTGTTCGGTAGATGTAGTTGGAAATGTTACAACAGGCTAATTAAAAAGCTATGGTAATAATTACCTTGGTACGTATGTATACAATTTAAGCCCGAATAGCTGCAGGGCATTAAGGAGTCAAAAGTAAAGAACAATGCAATCAACTAAATTGAAGTATATTTCGAAAGACTCCAAATAGAAAATTGCTTTGAGGATTACAGCGCTATCATAGCCTATTTTGTCAAACATATTGCAAATAGGTCTTAAGATCCGACTTAATAATTAATCTCAACAATTTGCCCAATGAAATTGTATAGTATTAACGGCAATTACATTTTATTTAGAAACAAAATTGATAGAGACGTTTGTGCGTTGTGTCGTCTTTGAGATAGTGAGAATTTCATAGTGAGATTGCGTAAATCTCATTTCAAAATACATAACAAAAAACGAAATTGTTCAGATTATAATTGAACCTTATATTGAAATAATAATGAACGCCTAAATCCAAATTCATATACTAACTACTAAAGCCTTGCCTTTAAAAACACAGTAATTTACCGCACAATAAATATTTTCAAGCCTATTTAACGTATGCAATCTCATGCATGGAGCCAAGGAGGCGACAAATTCGGAATACAAATGGCGGGCACCCACCGTTGCCTTGTCGCTTAATACCTCTAAATTATATAGGACGGATAAGTGACGCTTCTGTCTTCTTGTGGCGCGACCAATTGAATTTAATGGAGCTATTTGCGCAGACGCCGGCGATTTAGCGGGACGTGGTCAGCTTACAGATGGGTGGACGGTGTTACCCTATTACATCTATTGGCGGCGCGGCAAAGGACGCGGCGGACTTGCACCTGAGATGGCTCGCTTATTTATACTCAAATGTAATATACGAAGACGTGTGAGGAATAATTCGTTAGGCAACGTTGCAGTATAGGATATTGCAAAATAAAAATGGTCAATGAGAAAATTATGTGTAATGTGACCTGAGAAACAGGTGATGATAATAATATCATGTTCTTGTTCTAACAAGCAATTTTACTCTAATAAAAATAAAGAGTAAACTCAATAACATACTTATATACTTTTCGGTAGCACAGCATGAATAATAACACGTATACCCCCTTGTCATAAAAATTAACTGTCATCAAATCTAATATATGTAGTACTAGGTGTTGCTCGCGTCTTCACCCGCGTGAAAAGCTTTTCCCGCTACAAAAGTCACTAAAACACATCACGACGCCAGCGCCATCTACTTAAAAAATCAGATTAAAAACATCCATTATTTCCCATGGGAGCAAATTATCGGGATCAAAGTAGCCTATGTGTTAATCCAGGACGTGGTCTACCCGTGTGGCAAAATTCATCCAAATCCAATTTAGTGGTTTCTGTGTTTACTTTAAACAAACATACAAACATCCAAACGTTTTCACACACTTGCGCAGTTATAATATAAGTAAGATTATCCTGTCAATTTCCAAGACGAAGATTCACACTTCCATAACGGTGTGTAATAATAGTATCTATATTTTATGAAATTCCTTTTGAGTCACACTGCCCTCGATGGCTTGTTTAAAAATGTCTATTATTATAGCACATCAATCTTATTCTTACTATTTATAATATTATAAATGCGAATAGTTGTCGATTTTTTTTTTATGTCAACGCAGTAACCACTGAACGGATTCCGATGAAGTTTGGCACACGGAGAGACGGTGTCCTGGATTGTCATATAAGCTACTCGCTATGCCGGTAATTTGCTTCCTGAGAAAAGTTTGAATTTATTATCTGTTTTTTTTTTGTTGATGGCACTGGCGTCTTACAGATGGCGCTATGGATTGCTACAGGGGAATAATTAGGAAATTTTGTTGCCGGAAAGGCTTTTGAAACAAGCTGATAGCAACACCAAGTAGATAGGTAAAATAATATGATTGAATGTGCGCATACGCATACGCATGCTCACGCCTTTTATCCCCGAAGGGGTAGGCAGAGGCGCAACTAGTGCATCCACTTTTCGCCAAGCGCATTCCGTCCCATGATGTGATAGGGGGTGAGCCTATCACCATATCGGGCACAAATTCCAGGCTCCGGGCTGATACTGAACAAAAAAAATCCAATATCACTTTGCCCGACCCGGGGATCGAACCCGAGACCTCAGCATTGCAGTCGTACCGTAATACAACTACGCCACCGAGGCAGGCATGATTGAATGTAGATCTACATAATATGTAGTTCCAAGAAAAATATCTATTTACATTGCTAAACGTAGGTAATACTAAACCGGGGTTTTTGAAAGTTTAAAGTTTCTAAACTGAATCTAAAATCACTGACTGTCTTTATAGACGGAAGCATCTATTCGATCAAAACCCTAATAAGCAGCAAAAGGTTCAATGCGACGGTCGTACTTTTAGATTCTTTATCAAATATTTTTACTGGGTAATTTAATCATTGCGTTACTACATGAAACCACATGATGCTTATCATATTGAAAAAACAGTAGGTACAAAAAGTTATTCGAACCGAATATGCAAAATAAAAAAAGTGTAAGTTTAGAAAAAAATATTTTTTGACAATAAAAGGTAATTTTCATTTTACACGCCCTAACGCCACTTTAACTATTCTAAGATATTTTTTGTAGCGGTAACATCACAGGTTGAACTAACAAAATTATCAAAAAGCTGAAAATTAAAACTGGGATTTTTTGTGAATATTTTCTTAATCTCAATCATCATCGTAATCGTAATACATGGAAGATTTTTGGCATAATGATAGCAAAGGTAACGACGAGAATAACCCTATATAACGCCTCCCCATCATAGACAACTATCGTGCAAAAAAAAAAATTTAAAATAGAAATTATACAATATTACTAATCGTAGAACTTTTTTTAATTCTACTAATCATATGCGGTAAAAAATGAAAGCCAGAATAGCACGAAGCCTAAAGCATGAGACAAACTATGTGTACTTACGAGTACTGAAAGATAAGAACTCATAAGTACACATACGTACATAAGTGCATATTTACACCGCTCTTCTTAGAGCATTTAGCATTTAACCCGCTCTTACCACTTTTCCAGTCACGAAGAACGCCCTGTTAACACATCGTCGGCTATCAGCAGACTCAACTAGCTACTCGATGTGATGTAGGCCAGTATTTTCTGTACGCCCCGAGCGTAGCATAACTGCAAGTAAGCGTTTCTAGGGGTGGTATTAATAAATCAATCTCAAGTTTGAGTTACATCTCAAGTAGACATAATGTATTGAACTATCAATACTTGAGATGTAACTAATATAAAGCGGGCGTGGAAGCCATAAATTAAAAGAAGAAGAAGAATATAAAGCGGGACTTCTATCCCGGAAAAACCTTTTCACGCGGGCGGAGCTGCGAGCAAAATCTAGTAAGTTATAAAGCTTTAAAGTTTGGTGCAAGGGGCATCTCTCAGATACCGGAAATAGCAGAATGTGACGTCACCGAGTGTCGCCAGCTATAACGCTACGTGCGCGAGAAAAAGACAGCACGATATCCCCACCACGAACCCACTTTAGCTCACAACAATATTTCAAATATGAATAACTGCTTTATTTATCAACCAATTTTTTACCCCTTGATTAATTATATACCTAGATAGAGTGACGCGCTGCAATGAAACTAAAACAAACAGGCCAACTTTTCTTAAGCTAGTATGCGTGACAGCTATGTCATACGCTATCGCTGCATCATGCTGCGTATCCTTGTGTGTGCGCATAATGATACCAGTTATTACATGGGTTCTATTAAAACGGGGAGAAAATTATATCCATGAAAAACAACAAAAATTAATTCACTCGAACTCATTTAGTGGGGAACAATTCGCCTCTATTTTTTTCGACGCGTTTGAAACGTTCAGTGTCTATCTAGGTATATAATTAATCAGTTTTTACCAAATATTGTGTACTATGGGTAACGGTGAAAAAATCTTGGTCATTCAAATATTGCTAATCTTTGCGGTCAACATAACGAAAGTTTTTACATTGCTGACATTGCAAAATATAGGACCTACAGACCCTCATAGCTAGTTAATAGGCCCTTGTTGTCCAAATATAATGGCGTCTGGCTGTCTATCTCCAGAATACTTACTGACAGATGAAGCCACTATGGTGATTTTTCGCCATATGTTCTATGGCGTCGCCTGCGTAATGGAGTGGCAGCGTACTTAGGCTTGAAACCATAAGTTCATTCGATTGACATTTTGATTTTAAGACCAACACCGAAAAACACACCCAAGTTGGATTGGAATTAGCGCTTTGATGGCAACAGGCTCACCCACAATTAAAATATTTGATGCATTTAAGCAAGATGGCATGTGGCTGCACTGGTTGCGTATCTACCCAATTCTTTGATGACAAAAGCTTTAATACATTCGATGGTCTCTGTCTGGAAAGAGACTGATATCATATTTGAGTGGCCAAATATCATTTCAAATATACTACGACGACGACTACGATCTACAATTTTTCATCAAGTCATCGTTTTGATATTCAAGAAAGTTGAGGGCCTCGGTGGCGTAGTTATATTGCGTACGCGTTTCGAGTACGATTTGCGCGGTGAGGTCCTGGGTTAGAATCCCGGGTCGAGCCAAAAACATTGTGACTGGGTTTTTCCATCTTATAAATTACTCAGTCGCAGCTCGGAGTCAAGAAGTTGGCGGTGTGATACCCCCGTGCCTCTGAAAGCACGTACGTCGACTTTGATAATTAAAATTTTGATATTTTCAAGATAATTAACAATGAATTATTTAGGCTGTTTTTGCTTACATACATTAATTATGCACATAATTGGTGCATATTTCTGATCTTAAAATAATATTTATTCATATTATTTATTAAATAAAATTGATGATTAACGCCACGTGTGCCCATAGCTAGGGTACGGGACTTAAGAGTAGCAACGTCATTCAGATCCTGCCTGACAGTGCTCTTCGTACGTCTTACATAATAAGTAAGGTTAACTCGTTTATTTATTTTCTTAATTCCAATCGAATTAAAATAGAAATATACTAACCTCCAAAAATCTAATTTATTTTTATTTGCAATATAACTAACTAATCTGGATCAAAACATTTTAGAAAGCTCTATATTTCGTAGGAGCTAATCATAATTTTCATTTAATTATAAACGCCCATCAACAAAACCGGCCACAATAATCGGATTCAAGGCGCGTAGAATGGCTGGTTATGGCTCTATGAATAGCCCACGTATAGCTACAACTGATAATGTCCGACCAATCATTTTTAAATCTTTCTCTCGCGGCGCATCAATAAGTATACCTACTTCTTTAATCATTGCAATTTCGAAACAAGCTCAAGTGTTGTCGGTGTCGAATAAATTTCGTATAATGTAAACGTGATAACAATTTAAATTCCTCTGTAACGGGTCCGGAGCCGACAAAAACAACAAACAAAGTTTGAGGCACGCGATTGGCTGCGCGGCTCGAGGGCGGCGGCCGCGCGGCGACAAGGCGGCACCGGCGCTGCGGCCACTCCCGCAACACTGCACGCAGTCTCGCTCACACACCCAGTCCTTATCTTCCACTCCGCTGTGTGAGACGTGTCGCCTGAAACTTTTCACCACCCAAGTGCCGCACCGTGTACATTAACCGACGACACCGCGCGATACTATGCCTCGGCCTACACGTGAGTCCTACGGTGATCAAAAACCACCCTTTTCATACATTGCCCTCACTGCTATGGCGATCTGGAGTTCGCCGGAGCGTATGCTGCCGCTGTCAGAGATCTACCGGTTCATCACGGACAGATTCCCGTACTACCGGCGCAACACGCAGCGCTGGCAGAACTCGCTGCGGCACAACCTCTCCTTCAATGATTGCTTCGTGAAGGTGCCGCGCCGCCCCGACCGGCCTGGCAAGGGCGCCTACTGGACGCTGCACCCGCAGGCTTTCGACATGTTCGAGAACGGTTCCCTGTTGCGGAGACGGAAGCGTTTCAAGTTGCATAAGGGTGAAAAAGACAGTTTGAACGCTGAATTAGCAGCGCTTGCAAGTTTCAACAGAGCGTTTTTGGCGCGTCAAGCTGGAGCTCCTCCGTCTGCAACGAGTCTATCGAATGGAGGTCTATACACATCTACCTCTACGTTTATGTCGCGGCCTAGTCCAGAGCCCGTGGAAGCGCCAGACACGGCGGCGCTGTTGCCGGCAGGTCCCCGGCCGAGGCGGGCGTTCACGATAGACGCGCTGCTGGAGCCGGAACCGCGCCGCTCGTCGCCATCGCCGTCACCTTCGCTGCCACCGCTGCAGCCGCACTGTCCGCTGCCGCTGCCGCCACCGTACCTACTGGCCGCGCAGAGGTACCACGCGGAGCTGCTGGCGAGCCTGCAGCAGTCGTGTCTACCGCCGCTATGGACCTGGCGGGATACGAGTCAATTTTCACACTATACACTTAATTCATGAATGGTAAGTTTCTTATTATATTTAATATATTTGTAGTGACTAAAATGAATAATAAATAGTTAATGTATTAAATAAAACTGGATGGAGTCTACTTGGTAGATTACTCCCACTGCGATTCTGTTTCCATGTAATGTTGATATTGGATACATTGTATAAGTACGACGAAGACATACCCTTTGAAAAAGCTGTCATAAATATGGCGTAAGATCCAATATAGGAAGACTCAATATAAAATAATGATACTGTATAGGATTTTAAACTATGTATCCCTACAAGGTAATTTCATGTATGCGAGGAGTCGCCTGGGTAGGTAATACCGCACTGCCTATTTCTACCGCCAAGCAGCAGTGTGCATGCACTGTTGTGTTCCGTCTTGAAGGGCATTGTAGTCACCGTAATTACTGGGCATTATGAGACTTAACATCTTATATCTCAGGGTGAAGAGCGCCGCGGAATGCCTCGCAGTACTTTGTAATTTAAAGTTATGTGCGGCATTGCTACTGTTTATAGGCGGTCGTATCGCTTACCATCAGGCGAACGGCATGCTCGTCTCGTCATTTAACAGCAATAAAAAAAAATTAGGTAGATATTTCAATCACGCGTTAGACGTCTTTAAAGTTTCAGAAAACATTATATTCCCACATTCCTTGCGCTTGCCTTTATAACATTCAATGTGAGGTGGTCGCGTCGGCGCTTCCTTCTTTTCCCACATATTGCAGAACTAATTTGAATTGGTTTTACGAGGGGCGCCTGTCTGACGATTAACACCTCTCTGTGAACGTATCCATGAGTAACTGTGTCAACAGTAATCCACGTCATAAGAGGAATAGAACTCAGAACCTCTCAGTTCATAGCCCAAATACATTGCCACTAGGCCAAGGAGGCGACGTATGAGGATACAATATGAATCATATTATAACCCTTAAATTTTCTTACTGTGCATTACACCTATTGTTCTCTTCACACTGCGAGTTTCCAATGCAAAAAAGCATATAATACGTCTATAAAAATAAATGTGACTACAATATATTCTTTACAAAATGTGTAAAATTGTATATTTTAATAATATTAATTCTTCTTCAAGTCAAATCAAATATAAATTAACGCAAAAACACTTTAATAGAAGTAACTGAAGAGATGTTTGAAAGCTTTATAGTTTAACTGACAACACGCTTTGTGCGATCATTCAAGATTATGAGGGAAGGCGTGGCCAATCCCTTGGCAGGATGGTTAATGGCAAACGCTGCGATGCCGACAGATTTAGGATATCATGACGTAATAAATTATAACCTAGTGATTCATAGAAAATTGGTTTAATCCTACTAATATTAGTGCAAAAGTATGTGATGATGTTGAGAAGTTTGTTAAATGTAAACACATTCATTGCTGTTCACAGATAGACCAAGTCCGTTTTTTTCGAGGGGAAAAACACGTTTTCGCTACCGATATTGAGGGGTGTGAGGAACGGTTATGTCGGTTTCACCGGTCTTACCTATGTCGACACTCGGTGGTATCATCATCTAAGCGAGTATTGGGCTGAGTCCCGCATAGATATATAAGTAGGCTACTTTTTATCGTGGAAAATTTCACAGTAGGATTATTTCCTAAAAAAGATGACACACACACACACTTATGCCTTTCATCCTCGAAGGGGTAGGCAGAGGCGTAACTAATGCACCCACTTTTCGCCGTGGGTATTCGGTCCCATGATGTGATAGGGGGCAAGCCTATCGCCATATCGGGCACAAATTCCAGACTCAGAGCCGATACTGAATAGAAAAATCCAATATCACTATGCCCGACTCGGGGATCGAACCCAAGACCTCAGCGTTGCAGTCGTACCGTCATACAACTACGCCACCGAGGCAGTAAAAATGATGTCAAACTAGCGAAAACGCGAACAAAATCTAGTATCTTATAGAAGGCATAAATTATGATGGAGATGAACAGCGTTTCATTGCTTTAATTATCGAGTAAGCCAATTTATGCCTTTACTTCATTTGGATTTTATCGCGGTTTTACCAAAAACTAGTTTTATTTTCTTGCCAGAATGAATTCTACCACTTATGTATTATGCCTTAAGTCTGTGAAGTAAAGATATAAATTGTCTAACATTCACGTAAACATAATAAATCATTCTGGCTATTCTAAAATCGTATAGGTAGATTGATTATGTAGACTTTAGTCAATCCTATAATCGAGAATGAGTGATTAAATAGTTCGAATTTCAAAAAATATAACCACCAACCCTCATTAAGCCAGTGCTCACTGTGGTTACATCCCTTTAAGTTATTGAAACACTGAGTGGAATGAATCGTACATAAGCCAATTATACCATCAAGTCATTATTTAAACAGAACTGCATACTTTCAAGTGCGTATCGGCATAATTATGGCGACTGTCGAGTTACATGTCTCGTTAGTCGATTTTGATTTCGGTTTGCACTATAATCATTATTCGATGCAATGTAGTTAAAATGCTAAGTATGAAAAAATAAGATTGAAAGAGTACTTGTTCTTTCCATTACGACTCACCGCCTCGCATTTCGAGACCAATGTTTTACTGTGATTTATACCTACAGCCTTTGATTAATTATATACCTAGATAGAGTGACGCGCTGTAATGAAACTAAAACAAACAGGCCAACTTTTCTTAAGCTAGTATGCGTGACAGCTGTGTCATAAGCTATCGCTGCATCATTCTGCGTAACCTTGTGTGCGCACATAGTGATACCAGTTATTAGATGGTTTCTATTAAAACGGGGAGAATATTATATCCATGAAAAACGACAAAAAATAATTCACTCCAACTCATTTAGTGGGGAACAGTTCGCCTCTATTTTTTATGACGCGTTTGAAACGTTCAGTGTCTATCTAGGTATATAATTAATCAAAGCCTACAGTGAACCCAGAAAATAAACTACATTTAGATTAGCAAGAAAACTTGTAGAAGTTATGTTCCGCAAGTGATTTTTACCATGTAGACAGTCACGGCAGGCTGACGCAGCTGCGAGTCGTATATGTATACAAATATTGAATATTGCCCCTAATATAAACGCATCTACAAGTTCTTGCGTAACATATTGCTTCGAGAACTTGCTAATCTAAACTTAACTTTAAACAAACTATTCTATAAAAGTAAGATAAAATAGAACATAGGACAATAGGGTAGTTTCCTATGTTTGATTTTGTAAATTATTTTATATTATGTAACCGAAAATAATACGAAAAAGAAATTCTTCTGTGAAATCAGCATCAAATTACTGTTATTTGACAACTACCTCTTCCACAAAATTCCAAAGCTTTATAACTCACTTATTATTGCCCCAATTTTGAAAATTATTTTTTCATTCGGTTTTGGATGGGATACATTTAATTACAAAAAAGTAATCAACTACCCTATACTATTAAAAACTCAATGACAGATGAGATACTTCTACCTATTCTTCTACAGAATATTGAATAGTGTTACGTACTTCTACTTACATTTTTTGCCTGTGGCTCCAATCGTAATTAACTTTTACCAATATGACAGAAAAATAGACACGGACTAATTAGTTATGTCGTCTGCGTTCAAGCTATTTAAAATTTATGCAAATACTAGGTGTTTATCGTGGCTTTACCCGCATGAAAAGCCTATCCCGCTTTAAAAATCCCTTAAACAGGGTTCGACGCCAGCGCCATCAAGTTTAAGAATCACAGTAAAAACATCCATGCTTTCCCATGGGAGCAAATTACCGAGTTTAAAAGCAGCCTATGTGTTACTTTAGGACATGATTTACCCGTGTGCCAAATTTAATCTACATCCGTTCAATAGTTTCTGCGTCTCCTTCTAACAAACCTACAAATATTCAAACATTTTCACAAACTTCCTCATTTATAATATTCTTCTTCTTCTTTTAAATTATGGCTTCCACCGATTATTATCTATCGGTGATTTCGCCAATGTCAGGTAATAATAGCAGATACAATAATATACGAAATTAAATTAAATTAAGTAAATTACTATTAAGTAAATTATTGGAAATAAAAAGTTGTGGCCGTTTCGAAAAACAAAAGACGAATCATTTATAATATTAGTAAGATAAGAAGTAAGATGTTAAATCTATATGAAAGTACATTTCCGTACACATTTGTTTTGCATTAAGAGCTGGTCAAAAATCATAAAACACTTATTAATAATTACGATGGATTAAGTACAATACAAGTAAAAAGGTCTTCGACTTTTTATATTGCGCAAAATCTGTCGTCAAATTTGAATTATATTAATTATAATTCGTCACAAAAAACAGTAATGAGAATTAGAAATGATTTTTTTATCTTAAACTGGTGATTTCACAGCGTTTTTATTTTTACCTCATTACAAAAATAATTGTCTTAATTATATAATTAGACGTTTTTTACCTCCAATAGGATTAATAATGCAGTTAGAAATAAAATGTTTAAAGATTTAAAAACGGTAGATTTGTTGCTGTGCAATGAATTATATAAAATACGAATTAAAATTATATGGAAACACGAATTAGAACAATTTCAACTAATTGCAATTGTTAAGCAGCTAATACTTACAAAATGTTGTTATAATTCATTATATAACTATAGATTATAATTGTATTATACCTGAAAGTTGCTAAGCCGGCAATAAGAATTTGACTTTGTGATTTTGATGCGTATCATTGTATAATAAATAGTTTCAGGCAACTCTAAAATAATTGTATTTTTAATACAAAAATTAGGCGCTGCGCAGACCTCAAGTCTATTGTTCAAACAAAACGCACAACATAAATTTCCGTCTAAGACACTATTTACCCATTGTTGGCACGCCTGTTCAAGAAATATTCAATATCATAGTACGCACAGATAATCCTATAAAAGGGTGTCATAATTCTGATACAAAAAGTTGACACCATCTGGCCAGCGCCATAAGGGATGATGATGGTGGTTAAAAGGTGATATTCCAACGCGTATCGCTAACATAAAAAACATTTTGTTCAGACCTAGCGGTAGGACCACATTCCATACCATACCATACCAGCCCTGTATTATATACTGCCCACTGCTGAGCACGGGCCTCCTCTACTATTGAGAGAGTTTAGGACATAGTCCACCGCGCTGGCCTAGTGCAGGTTGGCAGACTTCACATACCTTCGAAATTCCTATAGAGAATTTCTCAGATATGCAGGTTTCCTCACGATGTTTTCTTCACCGTTAAAGCGAGCGATAATTCACAAAGAATACCCACATAACTTTTAAGAAAAGTCAGAGGTCAGAGCCCTTGGGTTTTGAACCTGCGGACATTTGTCTCGGCAGTCCGTTCCACTCCCAACTAGGCTATCGCCGCCACATTCACACGTACAATATTTTAATTCGAAAAAAGAATTTCGTAGAACAGTTCCAACGTGAAACTTCATAAAAATAGGTAGTATGTAAAGGCTCTCAACGTATTTAAACTAACCAATTACAAAAATTACATAAAATATTTATATATATATATATATTTTTAATTGCTTTGAATGACGAGACGAGCATGCCGTTCGCCTGATGGTAAGCGATACGACCACCCGTAAACAGTAGCAACACCATCCAGCACCTTGACTTACAAAGTACTGTGTGGCATTCCACTGCGCTCGTCATCCTGAGACATACGATGTTAAGTCTCATTATGTCCAGTAGTTATACTGGCAACAATGTCCTTCAAACCGAAACACAACAGTGCATGCACACTGTTGCTTGGCGGTAGAAATAGACATTGCGGTGGTACCCACCCAGACGGCCTCTTACATAACGAGAGACCTACCACCAGTAAAACAATATTTTATATATGGTTTATATGGTAAATGGTTATTTTATATATGTAAAATAACCATTTACCTCGTGCTAAGCAACTATTAATACAAAATATTTATAAAATACAATTAAGGCTCGATATTTACCCACAGCAAATTTATAGCCGTGCTGATTTGACCACTCATTACTAAAGTTGATATTAAATTATATGAAACTAGCTATCCACAAATTATAAGTGCGTTACCACATTATCCGATCCGATACCGGTATCGGACGCCGACATCCGATAGCATGTTGTATCTTCACATATTTCCGATAAAATCGGTCCGATTCGACCATTTTCGCGAAAACTTTGTGCGGGCAGGATGGCAGACTATAATAGAAAACTTTATTTATTTTGCTGTTTCTATTATATTTGAGACGCAAAAACGATCTGCCCCAGACTGTATTGGATACATTCCATTGTGCAAGGTTTTTATACTCTTTTTAGCAAGCTACAAAACACACCTCGAAAGTTATTTAATTATTTTCATATGTGTCTTAATTCGTTAATTTGCAAATTCATCTAACAAAGAGAATCAGGAGTATGAACAAGATGACGCTATAAAAGTTCAATATTTTATTTATTATTATTTTTTTAAGTTAATAAGCAAATAAGTATCCAAAAAATGTTTACATTTTATTAAATATTAAAAATTTATGAGTTATTAACGAAAAACAGAAACCTTTTTTCCTTTTTACCTTGATTTGTTAATAACAATTGAATTTCTTTATCTGCTAATAAATACACGAGATACATTTTCTAGACGTTATTCCGAACCGAATGAGCTATCGCTCATATGTTTAGGATCGCTTTCAATAATTAATTAACAACTTTTTGCTCTCTTCACGCACACAAAGAAAATTTAGATACACATATAGCACACATACAAACACTATCGTCCAATAGCCCACGGGCATCCGATGGTGCCGCCAGTATATCGATGTCGGATCCGATACCGATATCGGATCGGATAATGTGGAAACGCTCTATAGTGCAATTTTAATTGAAATAACTGATACGGACAAATTAAGCAAGGTGACATTTGACGTTTAATAAATTAGTTTTGTGCATAACGGAAAGTTGTAATTTTAATATTAACAATAGTAGGTAAGGTAGTAGTAGTAGTAGAGTTGTAGTTGGGAGTGGAACGGTCTGCCGAGACGAATGTCCGCAGGTCAAAACCCGAGGGCACGCACCTTTGACTTTTTTATAAAGTTATGTGTGTATTCTTTATGAATTAACGCTTGCTTTAACGGTGAAGACAATAAGAATTTCGAAAGTATGTGAAGTCTTCCAACGCGCACTAGGCCAGCATGGTGGCTAAAGCCTAAACACTCTCAGTAATAGAGGAGACCTGTGCCCATCAGTCGGACAGTATATAATACAGGGCTGATATTATTATTAATAATTGGTATGAGTATTTAGGTAACAAAGAACAATAGAGTAAAATTCTAAAAATTAAAACGTATTAATGATTTTCAGGGTTCCGGACCTCAAAAAGAAATAAGGAACCCTTATAGACTTTGTTGTTCGTCTGTCTGTCAAGAACATTTGTCTCAGAAACGCGTAGAAATATAAAGTTGAAATTTATATCAAATACTTAGGTCTACGGTCTCTTTCAGCTGTGAAAAAATCAAACTTGTCAGTGAACGTGATCTAAAGATATGACCGTTTATGTCGCATATTTTGCGATTTTGCATGGTAATCAAAACCTACGGGGAACCTACTTCCCGTTGACTTAGAATCATGAAATTTGGCAAGAAGCAAGGTCTTACAGCACACATAAAGGAAAAATCAGAAAACTATAAATATGTAGTTTAATAACAACAAAAAGGAATTTACAAACTTTTTAAATTTGATTAAATTATTAATTAATTTTGGCGGACTATTGAACTTAGATACCTTACCTACAAGTTTTTCGGAACCCTCGTTACGTGAGTCCAACTCGCACTTGTGCGCTTTTTTACTTAGTCTTTTTAGGATATAAGTCAATATATGTAAACACTAGTTTATAAATTTAATCAAACAAAATGGCAAAATGTGCACTTAACTTGTAGCCTGGATTAGTGACCCCATATGACATTCACGTCGCGGCGTTAACATATCACGCGTATACGCTCGTTCTCATATTCTCCACCCTTGTCATGAAGGCGCGGGAATGAGGCGTGCGGACGTGTGTATACGCGCAACAACACATTTAAACGCGGTTAGCGACACCCAACAAAGTAATTACGATGTAATTGATTGATGTGATTGTAATCGATGCGAAATTTCTCATCAAAAGATGTGTTGCGATTGTTACACCATACAACCTAAGCATAGTTATTAGTCATAGTTGAATAGTAACTTTGAACTAAGTGTTGTTCGAAATAACAAAGGGCGATACTAAATATGAGTAAGCTGTAGTACTAACAAAGATCTGGATATATTTTTTTTATTGCATTTAAATGACGAGACGATCATTCCACTCGCCTGGTAGTAAGCGATACGACCGCCCATAAACAGCAGCAGCACCATAGAGGACTCTGAGTTACAAAGTACTGCATGGCAATCCATTGCGCTCGTCACTCTATTTTTTTTTGCCACCGCTGGGAGATGAGTGGAACGGTTATGTTGGTTCCGCTCGTCACCCTGAGACATAAGATGTTAAATCTCATAATGCCCAGTAATTACGCTGTCCTAAAAACCGAAACACAGCAGAGCTTTGCACACTGCTGCTGGGCGGTAGAAATAGACATTGCGGTGGTACCTACCCATACGTCCCCTTGCATACGAGAGACCTACCGCCAGTAGATACTGCTAGTTAGGAATAGAGTAACGACTTATTTGGCTTTACTAAGATGAAAACAATTATAACATTTAAATACATCAAAAAAGTTATTCAATATCTAAATATGAAAGTGTTTATGTCACTCGTTATTACCTTTGTATGTCACTGTCATGTACGAAAAGAAAAAATACAAACATTATATTTTTATTAAAGAAAATAATATATAAGTAAATATTGATGACCAATGAAACTTTGTGATTGACATCAGACAATATATCCTACTCTCAAAGCCAAGTTTAGTCAAGATGTTTGTTACAAAATAAGGCACACTCCATCGCATTCACTTAACATATTCAGTCTTACTTATAAAAAAATCGCTAAGCTATGCTTAGTTGCGCCTTAACTAGTCTGCTCTTAATCAATGCTTAACTTTTGTTTTTTTTACACATCAATGCTTTTGACAGTATTTACTCTTCTTCTTCTTCAACCTTTAGAAGTCCACTGTTGAACATGGGCCTCTCGCCAAGATTTCCAGACCAACCTATTTACTCGATCAGCTGTAATTCAAAACTCGCCATCTTGCCTTTTAAGTAGATTTAAACTAGGCCACGGCGATGTTTAATTTTGACAGTTATTTATTTAAGCAATGCTTAAGCAACCTCCTATCCCTAAAACAAGTTTATAAGTAAGACTGATTATATCTAGGCCACTTTTAATTCTGGGGATACTCTTTCAGTAGAAGCCGCAAGCGTAATCATAATAAGTCTTTATAGACTAACCGAATAGAGTAGAGCTGAAAACCAAAGGTTCCGTACTCCGATGTAATTTATGTGATTACATAAATAATCTATATTATAATAAAGCAGTAGAACCGGTGTGTCTTTACATTGAAAGAAATTTGATAAAAAGAAAGGGAGCGACTAAAGAAGAGAAATGTAAAACAAATCAGCGATTTTTATAATTATTTTCTGTCTGTCTGTTACTTACTGCACATCTCCAAAATTACTAAACGGATTTCAGTGACATTTGGAACACGAGTAGATCATGTCCTGGATTAGCACATGGGCTACTTTTCATCCCGAAAAAACTTTTTTACGCGGGCGGAGCCGCGAGCAAAAGCTAGAATAACATAAATAATAGTACTTACTATTATTTATGTTATTACTGGTAATTATTCACTATTATTTATGTAACTAGCTACATAAATAATAGTAAATTAAAAAAATATTCAAATAATAATAGTAAAAATAGTGGAATAAGATTCTATTATTCATTTTTTTTTTTTTTTTTATTGCATTGAATGACGAGACGAGCATGCCGTTCGCCTGATGGTAAGCGATACGACCACCCATAAACAGTAGTAACACCATGCAGCACCTTGACTTACAAAGTACTGTGTGGCATTCCACTGCGCTCGTCATCCTGAGGCATAAGATGTTAAGTCTCATTATGTCCAGTAGTTATACTGGCTACAATGTCCTTCAAACCGAAACACAACAGTGCATGCACACTGTTGCTTGGCGGTAGAAATAGACATTGCGGTGGTACCCACCCAGACGGCCTCTTACATAATGAGAGACCTACCACCAGTCATAGACTATAAATTACACTGATCAAACACGCTCATTGCATATTTTGTATTTTCATTTTTTTATTGCAGTTAAATGACTAGACGAGCATGCCGCTCACCTAATGGTAAGCGAAACGACCGCCCATAAACAGAAGCAATGCCGCACATAACTTTGAAATACAAAGAACTGCGTGGCACTTTACAGCGCTCGTCAACCTGAGACATAAGATGTTAAGTCTCATAATGCCCGATAATTACGCTGGCTAATATGTCTTTCAAACTGGAACACACCAGTGCATGCGCACTGCTGCTTGGCGGTAGAAATAGACATTGCGGTGGTTCTTTATTGGTGTAATATTGAATTTGGAAAATAATATTTTACGGTATTTTCAGGCTTAAAATAAATTCGTGATCTTACATTGATATATCGTATTGACTTTCGTGAATAATAAAACCGAAGTAGTAATATTATAATCAAATGAACTTAAAAATTTCAATAGAGTTAAAGACACTTTCCACTTGTTGCGAAGAAAAACTATATTTCTATGAAACAGACAGTTACTAAAGTTGCTGAATCAACAAATTGCCAATAACTAAGCGACTTCTTAACTGGACTTCTTCAACTTTTGATTATAATCGAAAAACTAAATTTAATTTAATATTATAAAATAAATCTACTTTTATTGTTTCTGGGAAAAAACAAATATTACACAAAAAAGATCTAAAGTGTTAATACCAAAGACTTTTCCATTTAATGATCTTAACCGGAACATCATTACTTAGTGTTTTTACAATGGCTGCCAATATAAATGGCAATTAACTTATCAACTAATTGCTAAACGACATCCATCGCTCGCGAGTCGGTAACTCACGTTTTACTCGAACAAATGAGTTTGATATTTACTTTGTTAACAAATGTCTCAATAACGTCCTACTAGAATGTATATTGACTGCTCATTATGTATGTACATAATAATTATTAAGCACACTGAAATACTATGTAGCTCCTAATACCCATAGAGACTTAGTCGGAGTACGGTAGCAGGATTAAAAGCGAAAGGGCACTCACTCATCACGAAATCTCGGAAACTACAAGTGCTAGGAGTCTCAAATTTTGCATGGGGTTTCCTTTTAGGACGTGGGTGCTCACTAAGACGGAATTTTGCGAAATTCAACCCCTAAGGTGGCAAAAGGGGTGGCAAGGTTTGTATGAAACTTCTATAGTTTTAATAGTAGGTTTTATTCTTTCACTAATAGGAAGCTACATTACTCATGACTGCTATAGGCTACTTCTTATCCCAAAAAAATATTTTTATCCCGGAATACCTTTTTCACGTTGGCAGAGCCCCGAGCTATACTAGTTTATAAATGATGCATTTAGCTTTTACTTTGCATAAATTCGTGCGTATTTTCCGACATATTTCAGTACTATGACCGGTCTAGCGCCATAGGCACATAACAATACATACATAATCCGGTTTTCAGTCATCACAATGGGGTAATATTTCTCGTAGGCCAACAACACCTCGCGGCTACAGAAACCAACATAGATATAAATACATACGCAGTATTATGCCGATTATAAATCACCTATTCAATATAAAATTATTTATGTTCAACAAGCTACGGCATCTTAAAATACGTCACCTGCTAAGTCCTTCTAGGCTAAATTTGTGGCTTTCGGTAGATGCCGTTTTTTGAAACATTGATGTAAAATCTATATTACTCATTCTACATATTATTGAGAGATCCTTTTAAATATCCAAGCTATGTCCCTCATTGCTTTAAAAAATGTGCAACGTATAAAGTACCTACTATGTTTGTGATTTTAAGGTTGTTGTAGCCAGTGTATAGGCTTTAGGAATACAGCCAGTACTTACTATGGAGACCTTTCAGTTTTGAAGTTCTTTTTTCTATACTGGCTCGGCAAAGTACTACACTTGATAGTAAGTGAAGTGGTATCCAGATCGAGTGCCGACTGACGAGAGGTGATTATCCCTCACCACAAACGACACAATACGTCGACATAATAGGGTAGTTGACTACTTTTTTTTAAACAGAATTATAAAAATTGTATGCTATCCAAAATCAAATGGAAAATAATTTTTCAAAATTGGCGCAATAGTAAGTTATAAAGCTTTGAAATTTGGTGGAAGGGGTAGCTGTCAAATAACAGCAATACTAGGTTGTGACGTCACCAAGCGCCGTCGGCCATAACGCTGCCTGCGTGCGAAAGACATAGCGCGATAACCCCGCCACGCCCCCACTTTTGCTCACAAGAATATTTCAAAATTGAATAACTGCTTTATTTTTCTATCGATTTTGATGGTGATTTCACATAAGAATTTTTTTTTCGTATTATTTTCTGTTACATCTAAAATAATGTACAAAATCAAACCTAGGAAACTACCCTATTGTGCCCACCTGTGTGCAACCGAATAAACACAGGCTGATCCCGAAACGCGACACTCTTACGTGGCTATTGTGGCGGGTTTTAAATAATACCTTATGTACGGGGGTCGCTATCCGGACGGATAAAAAATATATGTTTTTTTTTATGGAATTGAATGACGACACGAGCATGCCGTTCGCCTGATGGTAAGCGATACGACCACCCATAAACACAACAGTGCATGCACACTGCTGCTTGGCGGTAGAAATAGACATTGCGGTGGTACCCACCCAGACGGACTCTTGCATATGAGAGACCTACCACCAGTAAAATATGGTACCAGCAAGAGTCGAATCCTTGGCGGTGTTGCTAATATTTATGTATGTGAAGTCGGTGCTTACCATTCCAGTAACCTATTTGCTATTTATTACCATTTTATCATTATACCAATAAATCAATGCTCTTAAAACCAACCAAACTACGTATCCATATACATTATTAGGTCTAAAGTTATTTTGAATTATCTCTTGGTACTTTCTAAGTAACTATAGTTCAATATACGGGAACGAAAAAATAAATTTTCACACATCTATTGATATAAATCTTTTGAAAGATATGTTTAAAATTATAAGTAAATATATTAATATATTTTTACTATCACTTGTAGAAATAAACCCTCATTAATAATTATCAAGATCGGTGTTATCTTAATGCAGTGTACGAAAATCAGTCTCAGTTTGAAATATTTTCACTCTTACCACGATTAGCGCAAACAATAAAGATCAAGCATCAAATAAGCAAAATAGAAAGCATCATTCTAATATAATCTGTAGGAAGCTCAAGCCTATTGACATACTCCTTAATTGTCTGTGCCTGCGGCGGCGTCGTGTACCGGGTCAGCCACTTCCCTGCAACGTGGTTGAGGAGGCCGATGGCTGGCACATGCGTCATACTCGTGAATGGGTGCTGCTTGTGTGGACTGTTTTGCCCATTTCGCTTACTATATCTAAGTATTAAAAATTTCGGATCAAATTATTTCATGATTCCTGACATGTGTATAACATTTAATGGGTTAGGATAAATTATTTCATTTCATGTTGTGTGAAAAAGAAGCGCCTACAGCTTAACATCTTGTGCAACAAGTACAACGTAAAGATATTTTTAATGATTAAAAATTTACAAATGAGTAAATGGACTGAACTTTGCATACGGCTTAGCGCTTCTTTCTTTGCACTCTATCGCAAGAACAGCCTAAGAATGTATCAGACGGAATTTGTAGAAAATTTTGTACATACTTCAAATACCTAAGAATGTTAACATGAACCTTGACCACTAAAATCGTATCTATGCGTATACGCGTAATAAGATTTTGGGATGCGTCATTATTTTTATTTGCGGGAAAACCATAATGCTCAACCTTATTACAAGTTTTCAGTTTATTATCTTCCATTCTAAGATTTACTCCTTTTTAATTTTATTTGATACTAGACTTCTGCTCGCGGCTCCGCCCGCGTGAATGAGTTTTCCGGGATAAAAGTCCCGCTTTATATTTCCCCGGGATAAAAAGGAGCCTATGTTACTCGCTGATAATGCAGCTTCATATTGGTGAAAGTTTTTGTCAAATCGGTCCAGTAGTTTCGGTGCCTATTTAATACAAACAAACAATCAATCTATCCTCTTTATAATATTAGTATAAAAGACTGTATAGCCACCCGAAAAAAGCGTCGCGTTACTGATAGATACAGAATATAATCACAACCAATTCTTTTATCTCTTTTTAATATGCTTAAGTTCCACATCAATATTAACAATTGTGTTTGTTTGTCCACAGGTAATATTAGCGTCAATATAAAGACAGATCTCAAAGTAGCTCTAGTTATAAGAAAAAGTCTAGAGACATTTCATGTTATGCAAATAAATAAAATTAGATGAATAGTGATGTGATGGCAGAGTTAGTGACGGGGACTCGTGCGCTTCTTACTGAATACTACATAAAGGTGAGTTGTTACAAACTACATACGTTACTTACGTTCTTACGTTCATAAAATATACGTGACATAGTAAGTACCTGCATCGCGGGCTGCCTGAATCTGTTTTTTTTTTATGTATATGTACATCAAAAATTACATTACCAACTTACATTATAACTCAATCTGTGTTCTATTATATATAGAATGAGTTTAGAAACCAAGAATCAAATGTTACAAATATCCAATTACGAAATCTAATTATAGAATTTCATTGATAAGAAACGAATTTATTAAAAAAAACACCAAAAAATTAAGCAGTTTAAGTTAAAAATACTAGTTAATTAATCCCTATTTTAGGATAGTATTCAAATAAAAAAAATGAAACAGAATATACATTTTACTGAATAGCTTATAGCCATTTAATCTTTTTTAAACCTATTACATAATATCTAAGTGAAACTTACAAGCTATTGTAGCTATATTGGTAAGTATTTCAGATTGATTATGATAAGTAAAATGCTTAGTTAAAAGTCAATTCCGATCATATCGTTTGAAAGTTTAACAGTGATAATTGATAATTTTAATCGATACACTTACGTACATTTAACTCGATATAAATAGCGAAAGTTTTGCTATTTTATTTGGTAGATGCATCAAGATAGATTACCAGTTCTTAACCTTGATATAATACTTATGTCAGAATTGGAAGGGAGCCTAAAGCTTACGTAGAAATCATTGAAAATCATTGGCTAACTTCAGAAATCTCAATATCAAGCTAAAACACACGTAGAACTATTGCCTATTTATTTATTCCCAGCCTTTTAACTCGTGTTCCATAGCTAAATGCCGGTAATTCATTTTTACCTATAAGTGTTTGGAGCCCTTGCAAGCAAAGACTATTTTTATATTTATTTTAAACAAAATTAAGTAATGGTTAAATACAGAATTTCTTGTTTATAGGGCATCGCGCATATGTTGTCAACTTCTGAAACTCTCAGTTTACAGCGTTACAGTAATGTCGTGTTTCTCTGCAGCAATTTGACAACGTCTGTGCGTTCTGTTGAAGTATGTGTCGTGCAATCAAACTAGAAATTAGGAGATCTGTAGAAGAACTAATGTCGCCATCATAGTCCAGCAGATCAGCAAGTTAAAGTGGCAGTAGGCAGGGCAAGCAGCTCGTACATGGTTCTACTGCCACTCATTCGGTGTATAATCATCAGATACCCAATTAAATAAAATGCATTAAATATTCACTTGATTACACTGCTACCCCATATAGGCGGTTTAGTTAACCACGAATTATCGAAAATGTACCCAACCGCAGTAGGTAGGGCATTATTAGAATACAGGTACAAATTACAATATTACATTATATTACGTACTATCCCGAAAATTGGTCTCTATAATGACTTTATTAACTTGATATTAATCAAAAACTAGTTTTAGAAACTAATAAAAAGAGTCAAATGAATAAAACTAGGAAACAAATGGGTTATTATTCATGTAATGAACCACGTAGATAAATTTACCATTTGATTCATATACATTATATTGTACACACCGACACACACTAACGCCTTTTATCCCCGAAGGGGTAGGCAGAGGCGCAACTAGTGCACCCACTTATCACCGTGCGTATTCCGTCCCATGATGTAATAAAAGGCGAGCCTATCGCCAAATCGGGCACAAATTCCCTGATACTGAATTTAAAAAACCCAATATCAATTTGACCGACCCGAGAATAGAACCCAAGACCTCAGCATTGTAGTCATACCGTAAAAAAAAATTCGCCACTGAGGCAGTCATACATTATATTATTTATCATAATAAACACCCTGAATATGCTGTCCCACTATTGGGCATTGACCGCCTCTACTTATTGTATTACACAGTATTACGTATTTATTCAAATATAATTTTTTGTTTCAGGAAACGGTGCGTCTGTTACTCAGATTCTCAATGGATAAACGTCAGCTAATAAAATATATTTTTAATCTGTGATATTTAGTGTAAGCATAGACTAATGTGTGTATGTACATATCTATGGACTATATAGTGGTATGTAAAGAATTATAATAAATAAATTATTAATGTAGTCAGTAGTTGAACAGAATATAGCGAAATGCGTTAACTGTTTTTATGTGTTTTATTTTTTAACATTACACAAACAAGACTTTGGGTATTATCGCCAGTTAAGGGTGTTATGGGTGGATAATAGGGACTGAATTACTCTTAATACAATAAGACCTTGTGTAAATAGCTATGCCGGCGAATTAATATGTAGAAGAACTGTAACTATGTCATCAGTAACTCTAATAAACACCAATAATGTTATAGACATTAAAAAATTGCAAGTGTAACATTTAAATAACGAAATGTGTTTAAGTAAAGACTATACCATATAAATCAAATTAATATATCTGGATAATAAAGTTCACACTCTCCTATACTAGTTTGACTTGAATATCAATACAATTAAAATTATAGAGCTAATATAACATAAGAACATATGAATACAGCATACATCATCAAATTATTTCATGATTCCTGATAGGGTTGTACACTCAGGTGGGAATTGAGAAATTATAATTATGCAAGTAAATATATGAACTGCTCTAAACAAAATAAAAATCTGTTTATATAAATATATGTATTATATTGTTTTTTGTATTATACACTGTACCTAATTTATACCTTTGAACTGATTTTGAATAGAGCAAACCTAGAGATTCTTGCCCGTTATTCTCTGGTGGAAACTGCTATCCGAACTGGTGGTAGAGTAAAAATTTACTGAATCTAAATAATGTTTAACATTTTATCGATTCTAATAAATGTTTTCGATTCATTTCATATAGCAGGGTACCCTTAACATTAACACAGCAGCGTAATCCAAATTATTACCTACCCTATCATCACCCTCATTCTATGATCTTAGTAGATTTTCTTTGCAACTCTTTTAGTAGCGTTCCGTAAACGACAACATCAAGCTACAAACATTATAATGATGTATGACATTTTTTTCTAACTAAATTAAAATATAGTAGAGTATGTACTACTCGAAGACAATGCAGATGACTGCGTTTTTAAAATCAGTTTAATAGTTGCATAATTTACCGCCAATAATAACAATGTCACAAATTAACTAACGTTGGGATTGGTTCTCGAACAATAAAGTTATTTTTAGACGTCACACAAACGTTATCAACTTCTTGCCGAAAAACACTACGCTACTATGAAACTAACAGATGCTTCAGAAACTTCATAGGGCCGTATTAATAGATGCAACTCAATTTCGCTCTGAAGAGTGATATCAACTGAGACGCTGTCAAATTAAGGACAACATCTTAAGATAGTCGCTATTTAATAAACCCATATTAACATCAGCTTAAATAACATCTTAAGTTACAAAATGTGACGGATTTTAGCAGATAAGTTTTGTTTGAGTAACACCGCTTATAATAATAATCCCTTCCTAGCCGATTTCGGCCACGGCGGCCAATCTCAACGGAGATCAGCCAGGTGCGCAGGAGATATTATAGTCCACAAGTGTGTGCGCAATACACAAGTGCACTCACTATTCCTTCACTCTCATAGTCCGGTGAGACGGCAATCCGACATGACCGGAGAGAAATCAGGCGCAGGACCAACGGCTTTACGTGCTTTCCGAGGCACGGGGGTATCACACCGCCAACTTCCTGACTCCGAGCTGCGACTGAGTAATTTTTAAGATGGAAAAACCCAGTCACCCGACACAGGATTCGAACCCAGGACCTCAGCGCGCAAATCGTACTCGTAACGCGTACGCAATACAACTACGCCACCGAGGCAGTAACACCGCTTATTCAGCTGAGAACAAGCTATTAAATGACAGTTTAAGCTTGGTTCATTAAATAGTTCAATACATTAAATGTCTACTTGAGATTTTACTCAAACTTGAGATTGATTTATTAATACCGCCCTTAGTATTGTCGTGTTACAGTTGCGAGATGACAGCGTCTGCTCGAAGCCTTATTGTTCAAAAGATAATTGTGCAACAGTTGCCATGGGGATGACACTATTCATACTGTCTTAGTTTCCATACACTTTTCTAGCGGACCCACTCTTACGTCTAATGGTATTAAGTATCGCATTAGCAAAGACGTACAATATGGGTAGCCTCCAATTGTAATAGGTTTGGTTTAGCAATTACGTTCATCGTGTTGCGCATTGTAGGTAAAAAGTAAGTGCCAAGCAACAGTGCATGCACTGTTGTGTTTCGGTTTGAAGGACATTGTAGTCAGTATAACTACTGGACATAATGAGACTTTACATCTTATGTCTCAGGATGACGAGCGCAGTGGAATGCCACATAGTACTTTGTAAGTCAAGGTGATGGATGGTGTTGCTACTGTTTATGGGTGGTCGTATCGCTTACCATCAGGCGAACGGCATGCTCGTCTCAACATTCTATGTTATAAAAAAAAAAAAAGGTATTTGTCTGAATGATTTGCGTTGACATTAATCGTAGTGTTGTTTTGAGGTAACTAGCCCCATATAATATAATATGAAATACTAACTTTTGCGCATGTCCTCATTCGCATGACACACACTCACGCCTTTTATCCCCAAAGGCCTAGGCTAAAGCATAGGCGAAAATAATTGTAATAATGGAGGTTGGCAATACACCACAGTACGTTTCTGCCGACATTTTTTACCAGAACCAACTACCGCCAGGAGCATTTACGGACAGATGCGACCTGGCGGCCTTAAAAAAAGAGCGTATTCCCACCTAAAAGGCCTGTAACGTATCTCTATGCCCCCTGGTATTGCAGATGTTCATGGGCGGCGGTGATCACTTACCATCAGGTGAACCGTATGCTCGTTTGCCCCCTATATCATAAAAAAAATGCACCTACTTTTCGCCGTGCGTATTCCGTCCCATGACGTGACAGAGAACGAGCATATCGCTATATCGAACACAAATTCTAGACTCCGCGGTGATACCGAGTAGAAAAACTCAATATCACTGCCCGACCCGGGAATCGAGCCCGAGACCTCAACATTGCAGTCATAACGTAACTTCGCTCACCTGAAAGTTCAGTTTATAGGGTTTAAAGGTGCCTACTAACTGTTAAGATCAATTCAAAGCGGAGTCAATAACGTTGGTACATTACAGTTTGTACAACGCGGAAAATTCTCCTTGACATTTATATTAGACCTTTTTGCTTCTTGCAATTTGCTGTAACTACTTTCTAAACCTTTCCAGTAATATCGAATTGAACCTATAAAAAGATTAATCGAGAGTATACTAAAGTATCTTAGCCTTC
This sequence comes from Sphinx pinastri, assembly GCA_947568825.1. Classification (NCBI taxonomy): domain Eukaryota; kingdom Metazoa; phylum Arthropoda; class Insecta; order Lepidoptera; family Sphingidae; genus Sphinx; species Sphinx pinastri. The sequence continues at coordinate 6,154,724 of OX387617.1, forward strand.
ATAAGGGGGCGTTTTTGCCAATACTCGCCACGCTTGGCAGGCGGATTGGCGAGCGCAGGACGCAGCTTCTTTCTTGATAAAAGTCGCAGGAACACGCTGGATGCGGGCCGCTTTTGGCAGGTCCGTCTGGAAATCTTTAGGGGAGGCCTATGTTCAGCAGTGGACGTCATGTGGCTGATGGTGATGATGATGATGATACTAGAATATAAGGCACACAGACTAACCAACAACCATGCTCCCTTATACGTATAAATAAAATAAATCGGCATTGATTATTTCAAGGTTTCACAATGGTACATAAAAGTACTGACTCACCACCTTACGTAGGAAAATAATTAACTAAAGAAAGCCAATTGAGTACTAGAATAGTTACGTTATTTAGGATTTGTGTAGTTATATTTTTATCGTAAATGATAAATTACGCTAAATGACTTAATTTTGTTCTAGACCATTACACAATCACTACTTTAGTTTTAATTGTTGTAATCACACTAGAAAAATTACAAAAGTAATAAGAAAAGCGATTTGTATGTATATTTAGTAGAATTACAAAAATTAAATGAATTAAGCATTTCTTGTAAAATGCTACCAACATTGAAACAAATTAATAAATAGTAAAATACTAAATAATTGATGTTACCAGACATTGCGTAGACGCTATTCACTTTGTGAAGAAATACTACACTAATTGTAGTGTAGAATTACAGAAAATTTACAGCTGCTTCAATAACTTCAGCGCAAAGAACTGAAATATGCAATGCAATGCAATCAGCCCTATATTATATACTGGCCACTCTGAGCACGTGTCTCCTCTACTACTTTAAGCAGTTAGGCCTTAGTCCACCACGCTGGCCTAGTGCGGGTTGGCAGACTTCACATACCCTCGAAATTCTTATGGAGAATTCTCAGGTATGTAGGTTTTCTCACGATGTTTTCCTTTCGCCGTTAAAGCGAACGATAATTGATGAACAATACACACGTAACTTCTAAAAGTAAGAGGTGTGTGCCTTGGGTTTTGAACCTCCGGACATTGTGTCGGCGGATCGGTCCATTCCCAACTAGGTTATCGTCCACATATACTGAAATAACTGAAATATAGACATCTGCAATAATATGGCTGAAGTCTTAACAATTTAGTATCAGTGATTCAATAAACATAGTTAATTATGAATATCACAATTTATTGAGAAAACACAGCACGTTGAATTTCCAGAAGCCACACAAAGGTTAGTTTTGTATATTTTTATTAAGTTTTTTTTGTACTACTTTATGCCACAGAAATAAACTATAATCGCATAATTATATTTATAGAATTACACAAAAGATATTTTGCACCATGCCGATTAATTAAAGATTTAAAAAATATCTACAGACTATTAACTACTTTCCACAAAACAGTAACTTTCGTTAATTAAACTTATTTAATTAGTGAATACTCAAATGGTGCCGATAAAGTTTAATCTACGATTGACTAATTAAATCCAAAACCTGTTGAGACTTGTAGCATTCGTAATTACCATTCGTTTCCGCGAATTAAGCCGTGCTTATGGGAATATCATTTTGATATACGTAATCCGGCTTTAAGCCAGTAATCTCTCATAAAACGTCCAAATAGACTTCCGTTAACAACGCCTACAGCCTTTTAGTGGTTTGTCAATGACTATTAGAATAGTAATATGTATTTTTAGTAGCAGAATCAACGCCATAGCACCTCCCACTTGAGATAAGTTTTTATGTTGTAAAACGAAACGAAATTAGTTAACTTATATGATGGGCTTCTTTTTGCTTGTTAAAGCTAAAAAAATTAACTTGCGTTTCTTTCGTAATTCATCTTGGCTTCCTCATTGGGGTATTTTGAAAATTCTTTGTTTAGATTCATCTATACATAATATTATTGATGCAATCAGCCCTGTATTATATTATACTGCGCACTGCTGAGCACTGGCCTCTTCTACCACTGAGAGGGTTTAGGCCTTAGTCCACCACGCTGGCCTAGTGCGGGTTGGCAGACTTCACATACCCTCGAAATCCTTATATTATTATTAAATATTATTTATTTATTTATTTTATCATATCACAACCACGTCAAGTACATGCAAATTACATAATATACAGATTTAAGCGGTATCCTGTCCGATGTACATGACAATAACAGTGTAGATAACAATATAATTATTGATTGGCTTAATGCAATCCGAATTTAAGAAGCGCAATAAGATACATTAAAGTCTCATCTATCAAAATCTAAACTAAAACTTAAACTAACACTTTTTGTTACAAGGATAGTACACATATTATGACAAGTATATCTATTATTGATATTTGTTTCAATTTCATTTCACTGATAGGTACTAAAATCCGTGCTATCATCCCAACTGCGCTTAACATCATCTCTGGAGCTGACAATTTGGTAATTCATTATTTAATAGGATAAAATAAATTAGTAGTAGTAGTAGTATTATAAATATAAATATAATATAATACCAGCCCTGTATTAAATACTGCCCACTGCTGAGCACGGGCCTCCTCTACTACTGAGAGGGGTTAGGCCTTAGTCCACCACGCTGGCCTAGTGCGGATTGGCAGACTTCACATACCCTCGAAAATCTTATCGAGAATTCTCAGGTATGTAGGTTTCCTCACGATGTTTTCCTTCACCGTTAAAGCGAACGATAATTGATAAACAATACACACATAACTTCGAAAAATCAGAGGTGTGTGCCTTGGGTTTTGAACCGCCGGACATTGTCTCGGCAGACCGTTCCATTCCCAACTAGGCTATCGTCCACTTTTTTAGTAGTATTAGTACATAATTAATTATGTATTCTACACTAGATAATTTTTCTGATAAGTTTATCTTTCAGCTATAACTTTTTCTTATTTATTTATCATTTAAATATCACAAAACCCTTATTTTCCCTACTATAGTATGTATGTATTTGTTATGTTGTAATGTTTAGGTTTCATAAATAACGCATTATCTTCACTGAAAATCCCCTGATTTCAATATTTCAACTTAAATTCCATTAAATCTCAAAATCGGAGGACTGTAAAATTATACGATTTATTACTAAGATCTAGTTTTTGGGAGTATTATCTAAATACATACAACGTGTCTTGGTTAGAATTTTAATCACGTTTTTGGACATGTCCTTTGAGCAGTAGATCTATACTTTATTTACATATATGTATAAACTATCCCTCCTTTGAGCTCTGCCAAAATCGAAATAATTTGCATTCTTTATTATCTCTATATGAAGATGTAGAGTAACCTGAATATATGTCAATTAAAAGTATTTCTTGAATAACTATATTGTCATACTTCCACTATATTGTAATTAAAGGTAATTTACTCATAAGCTGTGGTGTTAAACTAATTACTTCACTCACCTACAATTATGCCACAAATGTTATATTAAAGGAAATAAAAAATAATAACTTTATGTTCAATTTCATAAAAACCAAGAAAATATATTGTTATATAAAATCCGTTCGTACCTGCCACGGTTCTAGTTTCCAGACAAGCAAAGTATAAGGTTTCGTTCATTTATCTACATCATTAGGTATATCTATTAACGTTATTTTCAAATGTAATCAGCAAACAATAAATTAATAACCGACCGTAATTGCAATATTTTTACATTTATGAACTGTGTGAAGTCTTGATTAAAAAACAACTACTCAACTATTATTAATTGTAATTATTCATGAAGTTTAATTTCCACAACTCTTTATAACCCTACTCCGCAAAATGCTTATCAATTCAGAGCGCCGCGCCAATAATATATAAGGAACTTCTAATAGAATGAAAACGTAAAATAGCAAAATTTATTAAGTTGCAATTACATCCGTAAATTACCTTTAATCCAAATCCTTTCCTCACAATGAGACAAGACTCAAGTAATATGATTCCATATTCATTAAAATATAAAACGTACATTCCAACATCACATGTCTTTTATATGTGTAATATCTTCGCATGCTTACATAAAACGCGAAAACAATGGCGGCGGGTATGCCTAGGTCTTGTGTAATTGTTAACGCGACCCTCCTTTACATATTACTTATTCAATGGCAACAAAGCTCAGCATCATAAAACATGGTAAGTGACGGCGAGGCATCGTCGGCGGGCGCGGCCGCTCTCCGCCGCACCACGCCGCCAACCCGCCGACAAACGATATGTCACGGCACGTAGTACAATGCAAACAGTCGGCGTCTGTGTCGGCGCTTATGATGCACTGTGCTGGTGTCACAACAGTGCGCGGCACAAACGCGACCGGCCGCGGCGCCGCGACTAATCGCGACACAATGCCCGCACCGCTATGCCAAAAGCACGAAAAGAAGGCTTCGCTGACAAAGACTCGGTGCGCGTGCGCGTACACTCCTACAACCGCTTGCCGCAGGCTGCCATGATGCTGCGCCGCTGTCCGACCGTCTACTCAACTAAAATAATAATCGCATTAGGAATCATTCTATTTGCCTAAATGGATGTGAGCCGGCGATCGTTATCGTGATCGTAACACAAGTAGTTTCCAGGCCACTGCGCCCGCGCCGCGCCGCGCGCCGTCACGTAGGTATCTATCGGATGCATCAGCACCAAGATTGCGAATCGAACTCAATCAAACGTCGAGTTTTTATAAATCTATTCTTCATTAGGCGTTAGCGTCTGATCTGCCCGCTTTCAATTGAAACAATATTTAATGCTTTGCCGGCACAAGAATAAAATAAAACGGTAGAACCATAAACATTCCACATTTATATTCGACCTCTGACGGCCGGTCGGGCGCGGTCTCCCTTTACCCCTCGTACGTATAATTTCGTCCCGTTTCAACTGCGCCGAAGCGTCTGCGGGATCCGTGCTGCTCTCTGTTTAAAGATCCGAGAGGGAGATAAAAATTGTATGGCTCATAATGTTTTAACAGTCTCATCGTTTGAGCGCATCAAGTCGGGGTCCAATTTAATTTTCCCACTTGAGTCAGTAATAATTGACTCGATTCGTTCTATGCGGCGAGGACTTGGCGCAGAAGCTGCCCGCTGCCCCGCATGCGTATGTTTAAGAGGTCCGATTAATGGGATGCCTTTTAATTGATTTTTTGGTCTCACGCATCTGGCCAGATCGTAGTCAAGTGTTCATAAAGGTATTAATAATTTCCATATTTATTGCATCTGTGAGTACTGTTACCTACCTAATGATTTTATACATAACCAATCATAAAAACCTGTTATATATATTATTTACTTGAATATTTATGAGTTTAACTATTCCAAACGTTTTGGCTCTCCTGAAATTAGTTAACCCACTCGTTCTCTACGCCCCCTGTCATCTTCTAGTCTCTAAAAATTATAATGAAGGAGCTATCGTGTCGCTCCTAGCATATTCAACGCAACAGAACATAAATTCAATGCGGCGAAATTGCAAAAAGAATAGCGATGGTTGTACTTAGTCTATGATAGTTTCTGCCCGTAGTTATTTCTAAAATAAAATAGGCAAATATACACACGTATTCACTTTTTATTTCAAAGAATCTTTCATTCTTTTCAACTCATAACCATAATAAAGTGAATTTTGCGATATTATTGGCTCTCACACAAGAATTGGTCACAGTCGCTCACAATGGCAGCCAGCCGCCTCGACGAGCCACCTACATCACAGCGTCTGTCGGCACGCCACAAAGCCTTCAGCATATACAAATAAATAACATCCGAACAACAAATATTTTAATAACCAAGTCTAAAGAATTGTTCAACGCATAATAACAAGTGTAAGTGTATGCGTGGCACTGAATGTCGCTCGTCTGAACCACCTGCGCGCGCGTCACCAATGTTCCATGACACACTATATTGGATCTAATTTGAATAGTGGTAGAAACCAAATTCCTGTGCACTAGATTACCTGCTGATGCTCTCTTGAAGGTTCGCTAACGGCATGACCAATGCAAGAATATAGACAAACTGCGACGAGCGTTCTTTCCGAAAACATAAACTTTTATAGCACGTTAAGAAAGAGCCGATGGAAAATCGGAAAGGTAAGCGTGAAATGTGGCAGATGTCAGATCGTAAACCGCCACGCCGCTGTCGGGCAGAATAAATATCGCAATAACAACTGAAAAACGGTCAGTGAGTCCACACAAACTATATACTTAACACCCGTCTGATCGTAGTACAGTATTAGTTGTATTATTACTAAACTCGATCTTACCAAAGCTTTATATAACGTGTCAAATACGAAACATCCATGTAGTTAATAGAATTAGCCGGATATTGAATGCCATTAATTTAGCAATACATTAACATAACCGAGACCCCTCAGATATCGATGAATAGTAAGGAGGCATACAAATTATTTATGTCGGCGATTATACAATTAGTTGTCATTTCAACATTAACCGGAAAATGTCAACATCTTAATGTTGTGTATCAACTATCAACAGCTATGATGTATGGTCTATGCTTTGCAATAAAATATTAAATGTCAATCGGAAAACACAATCTGATCTATGAGCGATTAATATTTAGAAGGTAAAAAAATGCCTAATTTATCTTTTTATTTATTAGGATTTATGTAACTTTTCAATAAATCTAACAACATATTAGCAAAGAAATATTATTTCGATTAAATAGTAAATTTTTAATTGGATAAAACATTTAGAATAAAAACGCTCACCACTAACCACATCATTAGTTTTAGAATTTCCTTAATAAAAACTCGACAACAATTTTCTCAATATATTAATTCGATCGAAGAAAATAATTTTCCAGGTGTATTTAACCGAATTAAATACAACATTAACAAATACGTGCCGGAATGCAGTTCGGACATTTTACGAGCTGTTATCGCGAAGGATTCGTAGACATCTCGGCGTACGAACGAATCAAGGCAGACAAGCGGGCACCACCCAACCGCTATTGTTTTAATGAACAAAAAAACATTTTAATGCATTTCGACAGAACCTTTCCTTTATGCCTTCAATTGTAGAGTTAAAGAGTACTTAACATTTATAAAATAACTACAATCTATCTAAATTATCGCAGTAATTACGGTATAGAAATACATTACATAGTATCTAAACAGAAAAAAATGGTTGTACATTATTTATGAAATAAATTAGTGAATTCTACCAGTCTGCTGATAGGGTACTTGAAGAATAATTAATATATATCAGAACTAATAAATTACGACATTGATGTACGTGGCGCAAATGACGTCAATATACGTCCTTATAAGACAATAGGCACGCCGCGAACATAATAGCCTCGCTTACTAATATTGCTCACGGAATGGACCGCTTTCATCTCGGCAAAGTTTATCACGTCTTTTTGGCCCCAAATCCATCAATTCTCGTGATGGATGGACCATTGGACCCGGTCGGGCAATCGAAATTCAAATTCGCTAAAACTTCCCACACAGCATCGAAAACAGGTCGGGTCGTTAACAGTGTACGCACCGAAGCGAAGGTTGTGTTGTTATTTTTTGTTTGCACCGGAGATATTTGCCCTGGAGCGTGGTGGCGGGTGTGTGCGGGTGTGCGCGGGGCTCGCGGGGGGAAGCGGGGATGCGTCGGCGCAGACGCACGGGCAGCACGGCCGTGATTACAGGCCTGCGCGCGGCTAATCACTCCCGCAACACGGTCCAGCCGAGCCGTAAACAGGTACGGCCTTGGTGAAGTACGTCGTGGCCTTCCACCGCGCCGTGCTGTTTTCAAAATCTATATCAAAATAAATTTAAAAGAAATAAATAATAAATCCTTCGACCTCCCGACCTGTGGAGTTCCTTGGAAAGAAAGATTAGTAAAACTTTTTTGAAGTTTATTTTAAATATTTCCTTAAGGAATTTTGTCGTATGTTACGAATATATAAATACGAATTTTTTTGTTTAAATTGTTCAAAATCCATCCACTAAACTATACGACTAAAAATTAAAGCGGAATATATTTACAATTCCACTTGTGATATAATTATGATGAGTAACTTACCTGAGTCCGTACCCGTGTGCACCGGCTCATTGTTGTTAATAACAAACAAGACAAAAGTCTCGCCGCTAACAACACACGTTTCTCCATATCCCGCGTTTTTACAGACACCGACAACCTTATAACACGTGGAAATATGATGTGCCTTGTCCCAGTTTGACACGAAAATTGCTTAAACAGTTTTAAACCACCTATCGGATATGTTTATGCTATTGTACAGGGACTCTCGCTTTGGCTTCGGCAATTTCATTTCTCGGAGATAGTTTGCGCGGTATCCTGTCATTTTTAAAAGGCACTTTCATTGATATTCATTTTTTGTAGAGTACTTGCTATTTATAAATCCTTATTTAAATAGGAACCCACAGCTAATATGGATAGTCATGGCCTGTTGCATAATTTGGTTGTTTAATTTTCCTAAGAGTACCCAAATCTGAGTTTCAAATTTTATGTTACTTTTTCTTAGTCAATATAAATAATTATTTTATATTATTACTGCTTTTAATGTTTTTTACCTCCAATTAGACAGTCAAAAATAAAATACAGACACAAATAAAAATGTTGATTCTGTTCTTTAGAACTTCAACTTTATTAGATAATGTTATGATAGTGTATGTCACATCAACGCAACAATGTATTTATAGGACCCGCAGCTATTCGTATAAATGTGGAAGTGTAACAAAACCCTCTTAATTCCCGATACTTTCAATTAAAGCTTTGTAATTATTTGTGTAGTTAGGAGGAGGGATTACAATAATATGTATGATTGATAGGTGTTTACTTTAATCCGGGGCGATGCGGAAAGCAATTTAGGAAGATTATTAAGCATCGTAACATCTCAACCTTCCAGTGGCGTATCACCAAGCATTTTAGATAATGACTGAAGGTAACTGCCTCACATCATAATCTGAAAAATACCTAGTTGTAAAACCATAATCCAATTTCTGCCACGTATACATTATAGTTCGGACAAACTAAGCTGGCCGGTATGACAATTCAATTTTTTTCCCGACGCGATAACTCTGTGAGAACGTCTACCCAAAAAATTCAAAACCGTGTCATGTCATACCGGCCATATTAGTTTGTCCCTACTATAGGTATGTTATTACGTAAAAAAGGTATACTTATCACATTTTAAATAATTTAAATACGTTTTCATTACAAACTCTACGTACCTATCATCAGTTTAGTAAAATAATGTATACAAATTTTACACGACGTTAAAAACTCCATAGGATATTCTAAAAATAACATATGTTTATGGCATATACTCAGTGGCGGTCCTTTCATAGAAGCCGAAAAGCCTGGCTTGCCCTAAAATTATTTACCTAAGTACTCAAAATCGAATATGAAACAATAACCAACATTTTACGGTAACAAAACGCTTCGAAATAATTTTCTTTAAAATTTTAAAATTCCCGCGCTACGGTTCGCTGAACCGGTTCGCCTCGAGCGCACCTAAAGACACACCACTACACCTACACACACACAACCACATCCGCGCCGTACACTCATTTCATATTTTATACAAAACAGCTAGATGCGCACAAAATATACTTATCACTCTCTCTCTCGTTGGGTTTTACCTGGCTTTTCGCCGCCATATTTTTCTCATTCACACTAATGGATAAACTGATACCACATACGTATAGCTATAGTAAGTTTCTATAGCAATCAGTACTAGAAAATAATCCAGGCTTAATGCATTCATAGATACTGTATAAAATACAGGGTTGCCAATTAAACGAATTACCTCTAATATGGTTGCATTAATTTGCTTATTTTAATGTGTATTTTTATTTATCATGAATATGTAAAGATTTTAGTGATAACATAATTAAAATTACATATCTGATTATAATTATTTAAGGTATTGTACTATAATTTTATTTATCGATAAGTTTTTCTCACAATTTTAGCATTAATTTTGTGGTGTAATTTTGATTCCAACTAGGCAACATCAGTTATTTGTTTTGATTGTGCCGGCGATCTACATTGTGAAGTATTTGTGTTTATTAAGTGGTTTTTGAGTTATTTTAAACTTTTAAGCACAATAAAGATGAGTGAATATATTTCTTGTAATAGTTTAAAGTGAGTGAAAGTTTTTATCGGCGAGAATAAGTTAAATTTGTTAGGTTATGATGGAAAAAACAACTTTTAACGAGCTGGCGAATGGCGCGAAATGTGTCTGAAGAATCATAAAAGGTATTTAGATCAGTATACAACAAAACTTATTGTCTTATTGGATGCTCTAATACGTTATCCGACTACGTATTAAGTTGTATTGTTGGTGTTTCATATTTTTCTCGAACAAAACAAGTGTTTGGAATAGGTAGGTACATAGATCTGGCTGTAAAATGATATAATTAATCAGTGTTATCAAAAGTAATTCCAATTCACAAAAACATATGTTAAATGCATTCATTTCATTTCATAATTTCGGTAAACAGCGAATTGTAACCTGATTATCTCGTCCAATTAAATAGATACAGTAGCTGTGACGAAATTTGAAAATTTCTAAACAAAACTTGTGCGTCGACAGTAATAATGATGATTGTAGTGTTTTTACTTTTTTTAAAATTACTTGATACAGATAAAATCTATGTAAATAGTTAATCTTTACAAGAACTTCGTTTAGAAGTCGCGATGGGTCAAAATCGTTTTTAAATAAAAGTACCTAATTTCGAAAAGGTAACTAGTCGACTCGATGGCGTAGTTGTATTGCGTACACGGTTCGAACATTGTTTTGAGGCCCTGGTTCGAATCCCGGTACGGGTAGTCATTTTTATTTTTAGATTTTGCTTTTCTTTCTTATCGTTGCACATTTTATATGTATCGGAGGTGCGAATTTTTTTTCGGTCTGCTTTGGCTTGCCCTCATCCAAAACACTAGGCACGCCACTGCATATACTATATACATATCCATCTGCGACATGGCTGGGCATCATTTGAGGACGTCTCCGGGCGTCTATCGTCGCCCTGCACGGCGCGGCGAGACGCGGCAAGTGGCGACGGGCGGGCGGGCTCACTCACTCGTCAGGACGACATGCGTCAGTAACGCTTGTCAAATGTCAGAGTTTTAAAGCCGCAATATTGAAGTAATTTTAATTCAATCTAGTGACATTTTATTCACCAACGGGCGGACTCGACGACTCCTACTCATTACGACTTTATTTTGTTATAACAACAATGGAGGCTTTTGCATTTTATTCGGTTTGAAATTGACAGCGGCATTGTGCGTGAATCAATCTTGTGTTGTTTGTAATGATGCGAAATCAGTTCCAGTGCGCGACAAAGAAGCTGCTACGATTGTCTGCGTCTTTTGTCGAGTAATTCAATTGCATTAATTCTTTTATCACGTTAATAATATTTGCATTGAGAATTGATTTGGAAAATGTACAAAAAGGTTAATAATGTTAAATTAAATTCAATGGAAATATTTACTGACTCTACTAGGTCAATAAAGTGTCAATGGCTATTAAACATTCATAAAGTAAATGAGTATTACATATTTAGTGTACAATTACTTTAACTAGCTTTCAATTGGCTATCACTAATTGTATGCTTGCTGTGCTATCGACTCTGTTCCTGAGGAATTTTATTTACGTCTTGACATAATCCTTGCATACCTCTTTATTTTTTATGTCTACTGAAGTTTCGCTTAAAATAGTATTGAAATCTCGAGCTAAATTCTTCAAATCGATTTAAATAATGCGCGATTAAATTGAAAGATTCTACTTTTTAATTATAGTACCATGCATATATGTATTATATTCTAAAATATGTGCTTACATATACAAAAATAATATCTAATACAAAAAATACATTTATTCCTAATTTCCTCGCATAAAAATTATAATAAGAACTATTTTCAGTCACAAAAACTCTTTTTTTCTGTTTCTACCAGATGCAATAATAGCTTCAAAGTATTTTTTAATATGTCCTTTAGTTTTTGCTTCCCTTGTGTTGACATACTTAAAAACAAATTTGTCTTCAAACTAGTAGACGCCAACAAATGTGTAAATAAAGACAGGGTCCCAATACGGACCTCAGCTTTACCTTGGCATAACATTCTTAAGTCAATAATAAGAAAGTTTATAACAAAATGATATCTGAAGAGCATTTCACATAGTCTATTAAAAAGGAATTTAGTATCTTACTAGATAATATTATTAATGCGAAAATTTAATTATTCAAGCAACAGTGTGCATGCACTGTTGTGTTTCGGTTTGAAGGACATTGTAGCCAGTATAACTACTGGATATAATGAGACTTAACATCTTATGTCTCAAGATGACGAGCGCAGTGGAATGCCACTCAGTACTTTGTAAGTCAAGGTGCTGGATGGTATTGCTACTGTTTATGGGTGGTCGTATCGCTTACCATTAGGCGAACGGCATGCTCGTCTCGTCATTCAGTGCAATAAAAAAAAAATGAGAAAATGTTTGGATGTTTGTATGTTTGTTTGAAGTAAACGCAGAACGGTTTGGATGAAATTTGTCACACGGGTAGATCATATCCTGGATTAATACATATGCTACTTTTTATCCCGTTAATGTGCTCACATAGGAAGGCCCATTTTAAGATTGAAATTTTTAAATATATGGCGCTGGCTGAACATCACGGAACATATCTAATCCATACTTTCATACTTATATTACAAATGCGAAAGTAGCTCTGTATGTCTGTCTGTTACGAATTCACGGCCAAACAACTGAACCACCGAACTTATTGGAATTTAATGCGTAGCTCAAACCATAAGGAAGGACTTAGACTATTTTTTGTCCCGGAAAAGTACAAAGCAGGACTGTTATCCGGGAAAACATTTTCACGCGAGCGGAGCGGCGCGCAAAAGCTTGTAATATTATATTTCTATGTTCTAATGTGAAAATGAATTGAACTTAGTTTGACTCGTCAACGCCCGCGGCGGACCGGCGTCCGGGTATATAGGGCAACCACGTATATATCTCTATATAAGCGGGCGTTAACGGGTTAAGATTATTAGATTTATGTTATAATCCTTGTCTAATTTTCGTTTCTCTCCATAAGTTCTATTGACCGTTTTACGGTACCTTCCTAACTTAAATGCTTTACTTAAATAAACTTCAGAGTCTATGACACTCTACGTTAGAAGTTCTTACAAAAATGGTATCCACAGGAAATCCTACTTACATCGTTTAGTCATAAGTTGCCGGACACTATAAAATATTACGATATTTCATTAAAATATAGGCGAGTACTTCCTCAATTGATTATTATTGAATAATTCATACAACGTCTAACACGCAACAATCACAAAAAAAATCATTGTATTCATCAAAAATGTAAAAAATGCGATATATCACACTGACTGTACTACCTGTCAATACACATGAAATTCTAGATTTATTTGATGCCATTAAAACGTATCATCATTGACAACGCACCTTTCGCGCACTCACTCGAATGATTAATGATTTCAATCAACCGCGTTCTTAATTAATTACAATAAAAGTTTAATTTAATTATTCACTCGAAAAGTTGCTCAAGTATGCCCAATTTAATTGATCATTTAATTATATGCAAACGTTTCTTTCCAATTATTGCGTTCGCGTGCAAACGTTGAATAAATCGTTTGGTTTGAGCATAAATGTTGGTACCAACAATTTATCTAATGGATATCGATATTTTACTTCCTTACGTGAAGTATTTCGTTTAACTTAACACGAAACAATTACAAATAAACGGTGCATTCAATGAATTGCGGTGAAAGAGTTTGCGTGTTCTTAATAAATTTTAATGAAACTATCAAAATTACGAAAATTCACACTTCATGTCACTTCGAAGGTAAAGATCGGTGAAATTTACCGACTCGTGGGAGATGTATAATTCATGTGTAGATATAATATTAACAGTCTTGCTATTTTATTATCTTCTATTATAGAACTTGCTCTAGTTGGTTTTTCTATAACTACATAAAATATACTACATTGATAAAGACTTAGGATAAATATCTATGATAAGAGATTATTTAAACAAAGATATAAATATATGATAATTAAAAACCCTATTTTATAACAGCCGAATGTAACGATGTTGTACGCAAGACCTATAATTCCCGATGAAGCTCTAGTATTGATTTTAAAAGTAAAATAAACAAAGGAGAGCAATGTAATAAACCTGCTTATAACTTTGATATTAATTATAAAGTAAAAAAATACCAAACTAGAATTTAAAACCAACACTTAAGCGCACCTTGATTAACAATAGTATGCAAAAACTTAACTAATTTGTATTATAACAAAACATTTGGGCACAAAAAACCATGCAAAAACTGGGCGCTATGCAACCACACTTAAGTATGAATTTATAACATTATAAATTCAAAATGATCAAGTTAACCTTGCGATAAATCGGTGCCTATAAAAACGCCGCGAAATTTTCAGCATCTTAAGTGATTGTTAAGGTCATTACGAGCGTATGATCGAGTTTGCATACAGTTTTTGTAACCATTCCTGTACCTTAATTGATTCAACGGTCAGCGAGACCGTAATTGTAATCATTTGTTGTAAAACTATAGCATCTTGTGGTGCGACCGGCGGGCTTAATTTTCTAGTGAAACTGGCGTTTTCGCCAATGAGTAAATTGAATAATGCGTAACCTTCCCTTAATTTAAGGAGACCATAATGGCGAACGCACATTAAAGCGGCGCAGTACTACGCTATAATATGGGCCGAAAAAAGATCAGAGATTTTACAATCGGAGATACTTTTTTCATTAATACAAATTCAAGCATAATGAAACACATTGGAATGTAAGAATCAAAAACAACGTATCTACACATTGATAATGGGATTATAAATAGCCAATTACGATATCATCTTATTTAGGTACCTATGATACACTCAGGAACCACGATAGATAGGTGCATGTTCTAATTTCTGCTAAGTATTTTAAGTATTGTAAATTAATATAATTAGTGTGTTCTTGCAAATTGGAAGGTAAAAATCATTGTTTCCTGGAAGAAGCGTAAAGTATTTAAATGCGAGTACCTATATTCCAATAAACGTAGCAACTGCTCTTACTGAATCTGCATAAACTGTAATAAATGTGACGGTCCAAGCAATAGCCAACAGAAAGGAATAAATATTAAGATAACAAGTTTCCCTGATAGTCCAATTTACTTCTAAAAAACAAACTGATGCGTTTTTGATAAGTAACTGAGGCGTGAGGCGTCACGCAAACGCAGTCTACTTATTGCTTAGATACACTGTTTGTTTCTCAGCAACAAGTTGAGAACGTCTAAGCGACGCTTAAATATTTTTTTTAATTATTTATTCCTATTATCAAAACAATTAACAATTAATTTAACAAGAGATGTAGCATAAACTAGATTAAGTTTTCAATAAGTACCTACACATGAAAATATCTCTTAATAGTGTTGTTATAAATAAAGTAGAAATAAACTCAAGCATAAAGTACTCTAGGTCAAGAAAATGACAAACAAATTAAGTATGATTAACAGAGTTATACTCATTGTTATGAAATTGCAGATTGAAAATAAGTTTTACGGACGCTGACTTTGTTAATTGATATAACTCGCACGTTCATGTTGCATTAATCATCAATTATGTTCCTCTTAATGTATTTAATTGCTATTTACAAAAACAATCCGACGCAACAATAATATCTTACAACATTACGAAACGGATAGCCTTAACAATGATAACTAAACAACGCATCATAATGGTTTGTAACATTGGGAATGTAATAACAAACAGGAATGAATTAACAATAGTTACCTACGTGTCAAGTCCCACACACTCGGCATTACAAACATCGGACAAAAAAGAGGTCGCATCCTAAACGCATGGTACAAAAACGCCGTGGTACAGAACGGTACCCGGCGGCGAGTTCAAAGCGTCGGCGGCCACTCATTTCACACCATCAGTCGGGCCATCCACCCTGCGAGACGTGACCTAATGACAACACCATCAGTCTACTACATAACCACCATCATTCCCATAAAGCAAATCCTACCGTATTGCAGCGGCATAAAGTTTAACATGACACGTTATTTTGTGATGTTGAAATGTAAACAGTGTGTGAATTTGCAAAAAAGTATTAGCAAACAATTGGTGTTAATGTTTTAAATACATTCTTAAGACCATACCATCTTAGTAGGGTTGAACAGACTATCTTTGTATTTACACACACACACACACACACACACACACACTCACGCGTTTTATCCCCGAAGGGGTAGACAGAGGCGCAACTAATGTACCCAATTTTCGCCATGCGTATTCCGTCCCATGATATGTTAGGGGGCGAGCCTATCGCCATATCGGGCACACATTCCAAACTCCGGGCTGATACTGAATAGAAAAATCCGATATCACTTTGCGCGACCCGGGGATCGAACACGAGACTTTAGCATTGCACTCGTACCGTAATACAACTGCGCCACGAGTTTTTATTTATTTACTAACTATATTATTTACATACTAAATCTCACCCCTCTGTGTCTGTGATGATTCAATTATTATAATCCCAGCAGTGAATTATATAATAACTGACCGGACGTCTCTACTACTATTCCACTACATTCATTACAATTCTTCACAAGTGTTTTCAGAAATAAGACGTATATATGTCATCTCGCAATGCCGTAAACATTTGCTACTAACTTAATCACTCTAAATTGATAATCACTTACACAGCATAATACTGTATAAAGAGAGGTATTTATGATGGAAGAGACCTTAAATTATTTAACGGTTGCTAAAGGAAGTTGCTTAGCCTATTGTAAGGGACACCAAATTAGACGTATCATTTTTAATTATTATTCAACAACCGCTATTTGTGTGGACGATAGCCCAGTTGGGAATGCAACGGTCTGCCGAGACAATGTCCGGAGGTTCAAAACCCAAGGCACACACCTCTGACTTTTCGAAGCTACGTGTGTATTGTTTATCAATAATTATCGTTCACTTTAACGGTGAAGGAAAACATCGTGAGGAAACCTACATACCTGAGAATTCTTCATATGAATCTCGAGGGTATGTGAAGTCTGCCAACCCGCACTAGGCCAGCGTGGTGGACTAAGGCCTGACCCCTCTCGGTAGTAGAGGAGGCCCGTGCTCAACAGTGGGTAGTATATAATACAGGGCTGATTGCATTGCATTGATTGCAACCGCTATTTAAACGGTTTGTTAATTGAAAGTTAAATATCCTATTGATTATTTCTTTCGTTGTTTAATCTTAATTTTTCGTTAATTCTTTTCGTTACTACAATATTATTTTTTTGACTGCCTCGGTGGCGTAGTTGTATTGCGTACGCGTTACGAGTACAATTTGCGCGCTGAGGTCCTGGGTTCGAATCCTGGGTCGGGCCAAAAACATTGTGACTGGGTTTTTCCATCTTTAAAATTACTCAGTCGCAGCTCGGAGTCAGGAAGTTGGCGGTGTGATACCCCCGTGCCTCGGAAAGCACGTAAAGCCGTTGGTCCTGCGCCTGATCTCTCTCCGGTCATGTCGGATTGCCGTCTCACCGGACTATGAGAGTAAAGGAATAGCGAGTGCACCCTGTGTATTGCGCACACACTTGTGCACTATAATATCTCCTGCGTATCTGGCTGATCTCTGTTGAGATTGGCCGCCGTGGCCGATATCGGCTAGGAAGGGATTATTATTATTATTATTTTAGAATCTAAATTGTAAGTGAGAATCATTACCCTGAATAAAAATCGGACTGTGCATTTTTATGGTATGAAAAATAACCCATAATTAAACAAGGGCTAGGTCTATCTATGAAAAAATATTGAAATCCATGCAGTAATTTTTGTGTTACCTACAATCATATGGATGATTGTATGTAACAATATATGGATATCTAAACAACTTGAAAACCTTCGTATACTTTAAATTAATAAAGCTGACCTCGATTCTATTCAAAATAAAGACAAATTACCAGAAAAATTAACATCACACCTATAAAAACTATTTCATAAACCTGATTAGTAACGATCAAATATGTAATTATTGATGTTCGCTTCTTATATCCTTAGTTTTTAATACTCTATATTTTAGTTACTTAAAAAATCCCTCGCAAATCGAACTGCTAAACAATATATATTTTAAGCGCCATAATTAAATGTAATATAGATAAATCCTATTATAATATATAATATAATATTATAAACGCGAAAGTTTGTTAGTATGGATGTATGGATGTTTGTTACACTTTCACGCAAAAACTATTGAACGGATTTCGATGAAATTTGGCATACGAGTAGATTATGTCCTGGATTAACACATAAGCTACTTTTTATCCCGGGAAAATATAAAGCGGAACTTATATCCCGGGAAAACTCATTCACGCGGGCGAGCCGCGGGCAAAAGCTAGTTTATAATATTTGGTAGTAGGCAATAAAGGAATATAGACATATATGTATGGCATTAGCGATAGGTCTATCGTATGTGAGGGGCCGTCTGGATAGGTACCACCACAAAGTCTATTTCTACCGCCAAGCAGCAGTCTGCATGCACTGTTGTGTTTCCGTTTGAAGGACATAGCCAGCGTAATTACTTGACATTAAGAGACCGACGCCGTACTTTGTAGTTCAAAGTTCTGTACGGCGTTGCTACTGTTTACAGGCTGTCGTATCGCTTACCATTGGGCGAGAGGCATGCTCGTCTCGTTATTTAACTGCGATAAAAAGTAATATGTACGCGCATGCTCACGCCTTTTATCCTCGAAGGGGTAGGCAGAGGCGCAACTGGTGCACCCACTTTTCGCCGAGCGTATTCCGTCCCATGATGTGATAGGGGGCGAGCCTATCGCCATATCGGGCACAAATTCCAGACTCCGGGCTGATACTGAATAGAAAAATCCAATATCACTTTGCCCGACCCGGGAATCGAACCCGAGAACCTCAGCCTTGCAGTCGTACCGTAATACAACTACGCCACCGAGGCAGTCCTCCAGCCAGAGCTGTGCCTCACGATGAGACTCTCACCCATGTCTCAGCTATATTAAGTCCCATATAATAGGGGGGAGTCACCCTACAATAAAAATGCAACTCGGAACCTAAATCTACTCAAATGACCTGTATCTAATTAGGCAAGTTTACAATATAAATCAGGTATTCGACTGGAAGGGGCGGAGTCCGAGATACAATCACCGGAACAGCTCAGCGGGACGCCTCGTCCCATTCACCAGCCTGGCCGCACCGACAATGGTTAGAGACGTTTGATCGCAGCGACATTGTTCACTTATCGGTCAATTGATTTCTTGTGTATTAATTAGTTTTCGGTAATGTATGCGGAGGAAAGGGTGCTTAGTGCTTTTATATTGGGGCTATGAATTGTGTTAAAATTGCTACGAATGAAAATCAGAATATTTTTGTTAATCTTTAATTAAAAATTAACCAGTGTTAACTTATATCAAAAAGATCTTAGAACCATGAAATCGGGCATGGTTTTACCTTTTTAAATTTCATTGTAGATAGTATCTTATAATGTAAATATTCCAAGAAGATCATATTCATTGTGCAATGAGAAAATGTAGTTTTATCTTCAAAGTTTTCAAGAAGTATTAATATTTTACACAATATAGAATCATCAAGAACTTCAACTCTGTATTCATTTGTTTTGGGTTATTTACACATTTATGTTAAAATTTATACAAGAGTAGATTATAAAGGTTATAGATCTATGAATATTATGTATATTATACTATCGGCAATAATTCAATCGCACGTGAAAATATTACGCAACTTTATTTCTTAGCTTAAGCTGGTGATGTCATCTGTTTTAAATTACGGTTGCATGAGACGTTTAGAACCCTATTTTCCTACCGTGAAGGTTGAATTTTCTCCTTTCTCAAAATATGTCTTAACAATGTGTGCATAAACTTATTTAATATCGATGAAAGTAACACCTTAGCTGCGGCGGCAGCGATAATGTTTTTCCCATGAGGAAACCTTACACTATTAGATATTCGATCTAGTTAATATACCTAAACAGAAAATTAACCAAAATTGGTAAATCAATACAAAAGTAAACATAATCAGAAAATCCGGCTTCATTTAATTTTTATTAAAATACCCTATATGCATCTGACAACACAAAACCGTAATTTGACATATGTCTCCGAAAGATTACTTCGACGAACCTATAGGGCGATTAAACTGCCAAAACGATATTAAATTCAGATTTGATGAAACCCTTCTCAAATAAAAACCTTCTTTATTACATTAACACAAAGACAGAAAATCGTTTAAGACTTAAATATATTTCGGCCAGCCTGAGGCGATAGAAATAATTAGCAGTTACGGTGTCGGAAAGACCATAAAAACGGCAAATCGAGGGACGAACGGATAGGCACAATGTGTTAGATATTAATTTTGAAATTATAGGCTTATAGCTTTTCGTGCAAAGGTGCACGGGCAAAAACATCAACAGAAGTGCTAAGAGAAACGATTATTATATTATTTAAGGTCCGTGTAATAGTCATCCTACACCTGCCTTTACAAATATTTATTGTGTGCTACGGCAATAATTAAAGGTTAAATCATGTTTATTTGCCACATTTAATTTATTTGTTTTAATTTATCATCCGACAACAAATTTGATCAAGTATAAATTAATTATGATGACAAATGTTTGCAAATATTTTTTTTACTTTGCAGTGTGTTAAGACTAATGTCATTACATTTCACACTTTTTAAAACAAGAAACTCTCCCATTATCTTATAAAAAATATGTGAAAACATAAGTATTTAAAAAAAACAACTTTACAGACTTTTTTCGAGATTTTTGGGGATTTTAAATGAAACAAAAATAGTAAAGTACCTAATGATTAACTAAAACTGTTCACATTATCATTGTGCGCTGACGCCACTCTGGTTATCTACATTACCAATGGGTAAATACGCATCAGGATGGAACAACTGTTTCGCAGAAAACTATCTTAGGCTGCGAACACGAAGTCAGCGGGCGCGAGGCGGCTGCGACGGCGGCGCGGCGAGCGGCGCGGCTACGCAGACCCGGTCTCGAAGCCAGCGGGCAGTTCGAACGGCGCTAGAGCGGCGTAGTGTTGTGTTATGAGAAATTAGTGTCCTTTTGCGCAACGAAATGTCTAAACAGCGACGAGAACATCTCTTTGATACTTATACTTATTTATTAGTAACGTTAGATTTATTGTGCGTAAAAGATGATGTGAATTCTTACAACCGGGCAAGGAAACAAAAAGGCGATTTTCATCGGTATTATGAAGAACAGAGACAATGTCCCGATAAATACTATGACTATACCAGAATGAGTATAGAAACGTTTAATTATATTCTTGAGGCTGCCAAGCGCAATCTGGTATTATAAAACTATATAATATATATCCAGCTGAAAAGTAAGAAGAAAGCTAGCGCCAGGAACAACTAGCCGATGTAGTTCCCTGATTACCCTAGGGAAATCAGGGAACTACTTCGGCGGGCGTTTTAAAACATCGATCATTAAAAAGCAAAAAAAAAATGCATAACACAATATCAATGCAGACGCGCGGGCACCGCTCGACTGGTGATCATCGCTCGTTCGCCGCTCCCCGCACCGCTGCCTTCGAAGCCAGTTCCATATAAATATATGCATTGAAACGCGCCGCTCGCCGTGCCACTCGCCGCGCCGCTGCCGCCGTCGCCCCGCGCCCGATGACTTCGTGTCCGCAGCCTTGGAGTAACAACTTTGGGGTGGGTGATGGAATCTCTCAGATGTATATTTGCCGATTCCAAGCTAAATAAATCAATTTTGCAAATAATATTGTTATAATTGCCTCATATAGAACTCTACCATTATCACATCTTGCTTCTTAGGCATAAGCTTACCACTCAACAGAAAAAACGATGTTCAGGTACAACAACCAATTTTTAATGTTGTAGCAAAATCCTTCAAATCCATAAAAAAGTTATAGCTACACTAATCAATTAAAATAACAGCAAACCTGCTTAGCTTTTTACTGCATTTACCTATAGCTAAATAGGATAATTCAATTTCACTCATGTATTAAAGATTATACGATTGAACATTTATGCGTTGAACAAAATTATTGACTTTTCTTATAACGAACGAGTGTGCCGTCCCTTATATTTTATTTAACATCTTTTATTCATAATATCCGGTTTGGCGTAGCTGCAATCTTTTCTAAGTCAACTTACCAAGTAATAATTAATATTTAGTGTAATATAATGTAGCTGTCAGAATATATTTGCGTAGAAACTTGAAATAATTATTAATATCCACTATAAATCATATCCCAAGTTTTAAAACGGTGACGCACGAAAAAATAAATCTGAATAATTAAAACCAACACCATTATTTGATTTTTAACCGGATCTTGTGTATATTATAAAATGTCATGTACCACCATACCATACCATACCAGCCCTGTATTATATACTGCCCACTGCTGAGCAGGGGCTCCTCTACAACTGAGAGGGTTAAGTCCACCACGCTGGCCTAGTGCGGGTTGGCAGACTTCACATACCTTCGAAATTCAGAGAACTTCTCAGGTATGCAGGTTTCCTCACGATGTTTTCCTTCACCGTTAAAGCGAGCGATAATTCACAAAGAATACATACATAACCTTTTCAGAAAAGTCAGAGGTGTGTGCCTTGGGTTTTTGAACCTCCGGACATTGTCTCGGCAGACCGTTCCATTTCCAACTAGGCTATCGCCGCTTAAATGTCATGTGCAGGTAGTGAATACTTTTACAGACTTTTTTTAGCATTTATTATTTTATGGAAATTAAATTTAAATTAGTGCTACTAGAAGGTATATTATATTATACGTTTAATAAACGTTGTCAATTTTGTTACCAAAGGACTTGTCCAAAAGCGGGCCTAGAATTCTAACCGAGACAGTTTATATATATATTTGGATAGAACTCCTAAAACTTAGGTTTTTAGTTTTTTTTTTTTGGCGCGTTGAATAATGAGACGAGCATGCCGTTCGCCTGATTGTAAGCAATACGACCGCCCATAGACAGTAGTAACACCATCCAGCACCTTGAGTTACAAAGTACTGTGTGGCATTCCACTGGGCTCGTCATCCTGAGACATAAGATGTTAAGTCTCATTATGTCCAGTAGTTACACTGGCTACAATGTCCTTCAAACCGACACATAACAGTGCATGCACACTGCTGCTTGGCGGTAGAAATAGACATTGCGATGGTACCCACCCAGACGGCCACTTACATATGAGAGACCTACCACCAGAATAAATCGTTTAATTTTAAAGACCTCCAATTTTGAGATTTATGTAATTTTATTTTGCATAAAATAAAACGGAAAACAAATTGATTCTATAAGGGTTTCTGTTTTTCCTTTTGAGGTTTGGAAACCTAAAAATTTAAGATCTTTATAATTGGTTATAATTATTTGCTACAGAAAAAGTAATCACTTCCACAAAATGCTGCAAGAGTACCCCATTTGAGTCATTGGTGAAACAATAAATTCATGAAAGTGAAAATGCTTTCATGATTACTGCTGTCTAGAAAAATATCAATAAAAACCATTTTAATACTTAAGAAGTTTTTAAACTTTGAGCTAATCGTTTTAAAAACCAAAAATTACAGCATTGTTTTTTCTATCCGATTGTACCGTGTACGTATCTTATAAATTGTGATAGATTTCTATTTTTAACAAACTTCTTTTAGTAGACACAAAAACACACAATGCAGTGTTTTAAAATTAGCAATCAAATTCACTATGAAACGTTCCAAGGATTATATTTTTTATTTTAACATTTCGAGGCCAATTAGAACTTTCTTAGCACTCAAACCTAATCAGTACTACAAAAAATATTGGCTAAACTGGACAAATTGGATTTTTTATTTGCTTAATCGCGTTGTTGATTTGCTTAAGCGTATAATTTATTAGATTTATAAAATAACACAGCAACGTGAAACTAATCAATATTTTTATAGAATCGTTCGAGGTCCTATATCCAATAAATTATAATACACTAGCTGACCCCGCAAACGTTGTTTTGCCATCAGTTACCGACCAGGGTTAAAAGTTATTAAAAAAATAGGGGTTGATCGTAGAAAGGTACAAATTTAGGGGTGTATGTATTTTTGAATGCTGTATCATAAAAAAATAAAAACAAAAGATTTTGTCTAATAAATTGAGGGGTGGACCACCCTTAACATTTGGGGATATGAAAATTAGACGTTGTCTGATTCTCAGACCTACCCGATATGCCCACAAAATTTCATGAAAATCGGTCTAGCCGTTTCGGAGGAGTTTGGCAACAAACACCGCGACACGAGAATTTTGTATATTAGATTGCATAGTAGTATTAGTAATATTCTCTAAATTGGTATATTTTAGTACATATTAAGTTCTGGAATGTCCGATAAAATGAAACGGATTGTACCTCACTCGTACCGCGGTATTGTAGAAGGTGAATCTATGGATTCTAGTGATCGCGATGTGGGAAAAAAATTGGTATGAATACCATAATAATAAGGCAGCAGATTTTCCTTCATACCGGCCGTAACTGACTGCAGTGTCGAAAACATACGTTATTCTACTAACAAGAGAGTCCTTTCAGTTAAAGACGAACTAGAAGTATGTACCTGGTTTAAAAAGGTAAGAATATATATATCCTTTATATAATTTAATAGTAAGACTCCACCATAAATATTACATAAATTATTTCCGGGATAAAAATATTTTCCCAGGACAAAGAGTAGCCTATGGTACTCAGGAGTAATGTAGCTTCCTGTTAGTGAAAGAATTTTTAAAATCGGTCCAGTAGTTCCTGAGATTAGCGAGTTCAAACAAACAAACAAACTCTCCAGCTTTATATATTAGTATAGATAATTGTAAAGGTCGCAGGAACCCGCTGGATGCAGGCCGCTTCTCACAGGTTTGTCTGGAAATCTTTAGGGGAGGCCTATGCTAAGCAGTGGACTTCCAAAGGCTAAAGAAGAAGACTATGCCATATAATATGTTAGATTGTATTTTCTATTATTCAGGTATACAAGTACCGCCACCATGACGCCGCTTTTTTTCTTAAGTTTTTTTTTTGGACTTTAAACGTTTCTTTTCGTATTCTTTTTAAAGACGCGTTAAAAAAATCAATTTCCATCCTGATGTAAATATAATGACGAAAAATGTTTTGCTGGATTGGTTAATATTATTAGTTTCCTTATAACTATCATTTTCAATGTTAAAAAGTAGGTATATATTAACATTGACTACTTAACAAGTTGTGCAAATAGATCATTAAACGACAAACATTGTTGTGTAAGTCATAAGAACAATATAAGGTCATGGCGTACATCTTCATATAAATAGAATTTTAAGTAGACATGTTTTACTTTTTAGCTACAAAATAATGGCACTTAAAATCTATAATAGGTTATTTAGCGTGAAAGTGTTTGTAATTTTATATAATTATCCACAACAGAGTATTTTTAATATTGTCTTTAAATAATGTAATTTATGTATGTGTGCATGTATAAATGTAATATTAATGGATGACATTAATATATTTGTAGAAATAAATCTAAATTAAGCTTAATCACTTCATAACAAATGCGATATTTAAAATCGCACATTACTTTTAAAATTTCCAACATTTCACGGTGAAAATAAAACCCCAAAGTCGTTTAAAAGATAAAAATACTTAACCCTTGCAATGTCACAGTATAACGAGGGGCTCGGTGAGTCAGCAAGGAAGCAGGCAATATCACGAGTTATTAGTGCACAAACGCTCCCGACGCGCCGCTTTACACCGTGAAACAGACCACCTCTAACACTATTTTTTACCACTTACCGTCGTGGCCTTTTCGTCCCATCAATCCGCCCCCCACGACGATTTCAACGAGAAACGTATAAGGGCACTTCTTGAAGTATTGGAGGGTTAACTGTTCCTTAACTCAATTGCCTTCAATTAGAAATATCTTATGGAGTTATAAAATATGATTATCCAATGTCCCGTATTTCTTAGCTAATTCAATACAGGATTCATATTTGTACTTTTTTGTTTATGTTTGTAGTTCTTCTTGAATTGCAATCGATGTAATAAATAAATTTGTATTACCAATTAATTTTATTTTATATGGTTACCAATGAATGTATGACTTGCCATTTTTAAATTTGTAAACTTACCATGCAATACCTACCTGCTACGCAACGCCAGACATGATACAATGCGCTGTAATTCAAAGTTCGAATGATACCATCAGGAAAGTGGCTTGCACGCCTAGTCCTTAATTTGTATTAATAAGAAAAACAAATGTTTATAAGGATGCAACCGTGTGCATAAGTATAACAATTATAATAAATAAAGACATATAAAACGAAACTTACTTTTAAAAACAAACCACGATAATATCGTAAAGCATAATATTTAAACGGCCATTAGGTTACTTTGTATTTGTAACGTCTCGATGCATGTATGCGTTTCTGTAATAAATCCTTTTTGTAATTTTTTATCAATTTGAGTTTAATCGCACTTGTGCTGTATAATGACCCAATGTTGCCTTTCGCATTTTACTTTCTTTATACTTTTTTAAACTAGCTTTTGCCCACGGCTCCGCCCGCATGAAAAAGTTTTTCCGGGCCAAAAGTTCCGCTTTATATTTTCCCGGAATAAAAAGTAGAAATTTCATCGAAATCCGTTCAGTAATTTAGGAGATGTGCAGTAAAAAACAAACAGAAAAACAGACAGACACAGAAAAGAATTACAAAAATCGCTGATTTGTGTTCCTTTACTCTTCTTTAGTCACCCCCTTTCTTTTTTATCACATTTTTTTAAATGTACAGACACACCGGTTCCACTGCTTTATTATATGTATAGATTACAAAGCGTATGCTGTTGCTGTAATACCGGTAATATAATAATTATTTTAGTCAAATAGATTACTAATAATTTATTACATCAAAAGAGGATAATTTCTCCAATAAAACTATTTTTTAGTTCAATACCATTTAATTTTCCTACTCAAAAGTCGTAACAATATTTACAAAGACATAAGTACAAAAATGAACATGAAAGTGAATACTTCATTAACTTGAAAATAAATAACAGTCCATAATAAACATTAGACAACAAGAGATTTTCAAACATACCAAATATTATGTAGAGAAAATATATTTACAAACATAGAACATAATCAACAGAGCCCAGTCTACCTGCTGGCTTCCTTCTTTAAGACACAGAAGGAATCATCCTTTTTTCACCCATAAACACCATCATTTCGTCATAATTTTCCTATACAAATTATGTACTTAGATAATAGATTTTTCGTTGTATACACAGGATGAAACTACGTATAATTATTTTCTAATGTTTAACATATTATTTTTAAATCTAATTAAATATATTAACTAATTTAATGCGTATGTACAAAAAAACTATAAAGTGAGATCACCAAAACTCATAATGACCTTTCCACGAAAGATGTGAATCATTCACGGAATGTCGAGCGGCACGCCGACCATTTAGGCCTCGATATCGTTACACAAATTAACATGTACATACAAAACAAACGTAGTAAATGCGGGACAAAATTATATCATGTATCCTATGCGAGACATTCTGTTTTACCAACAATGAGTTCCTTGGGCCGAATCGTCACGGGAACTGTCCTATATCGTTAAGATATCGTTCGGTACACATTGTCCTTTAAGATATGCTTATCACTTTACTAACTTATGTAATAGTTGAGTACTTACAATCTAACATTGCACATAATGTGAGAGCAGCTCGTGAGAGCTTGCTGATGTCACGCGACGGGCAGCGGTGGCGGCGGCAGGTAGCAGGGGCGCAGCGCGTGCGCCGCCGCCTGCAGCAGCTCGGCGTGGTATCGCTGCGCCGCCAGCACGTACGGCGGCGGCATCGACATCTCCAACCGTGGCAGCGCCGACATGCCCAGCACCGGCTGTGGCGGCGACGGAGACAGCCGCGGGGAGTCCGGCTCCAGCAATGCATCGATCGTGAACGCTCTTCGCGGTCTCTCACGTTGCAGTATCGTCACTGTAGCTACTTCTGGCAGCTCAGCAGGTTCAGGGCTCAATTGTGGACACAGTGGTGGTGAATACAAACTGGCGGTAGGCATCGCTGGGGGCGGAACTGGCGCGCTAGCTTGACGCGCTAAGAATGCTCTGTTAAAGCTGGCCAACGCAGCCAATTCTGCGTTCAAGTTGTCTTTCTCTCCCTTTTGCAGCTTGAAACGTTTCCGTCGGCGTAACAGGGAACCATTCTCGAACATATCGAAAGCCTGCGGGTGCAGCGTCCAGTAGGCGCCCTTGCCGGGCCGGTCGGGGCGGCGCGGCACTTTTACGAAGCAATCGTTGAAGGAGAGGTTGTGCCGCAGCGAGTTCTGCCAGCGCTGAGTATTGCGCCGGTAGTACGGGAACCTGTCCGTGATGAACCGGTAGATCTCCGACAGCGGTAGCATGCGCTCCGGCGAACTCCAAATTGCCATCGCCGTCAAGGATATATACGAATAAGGTGGTTTTTGGTCGCCATAAGAGTCGCGCGAAGGCCGCGGCATCGTCACTTTCCCAAAGGGGAACAAGTAAAATGTTATCAAAAATCAAAATACACGCGTGTGCGATCACGTCACTTCGAGGCGAGGTACGGAGAGGAACTGAGGCGCGGCGAGCGCAGCGGCGGCTCGGCCCGCCCGCCCGGCGCGCCGCCGGCCCGCGCGGCAGGATGTAGAGCCGTGCGGAGAGAGCCCGCGCAATCCATTGGTGCGTCCGCCGACCAATCACACACCCGCACTTTCAGGTATGATGTCGGCTTTCGCTCCACTAACAAGGAATTTAAATTGATATTATGTTTATATTGCCTCCAAATATCTTTTGTGATGACACCGCTTTTTATTTAGCGTATGTAAATTACGATGATACAGAAAAAGAGATTTGAATTATACACCGGCTCGACAATGGATGGGAATTATTAAAATCACCATTATAATCTGTTCGGCGAGATGAGACACGTTTGGACGTTCGTTATGTAGGCGATACCTAATACACACAGGGTTTAATTAAAATATTTCTTTTGTAGAAACTGATACATAGTCAATTATTGCTTCTATACTTATAAAAAATAAGTAGTAGGTAATAAACAATACAATAGGTTTTATAAAAATATATTCCGTATGAGAATTTATTGAAAACGGAAAATTTAATCAGCAAAAATGGGTAACTTAACAACAAATAATTATTATCTGAAATAAAACTATTTAACGGATTTTACAGAGATAAAAGTCGTTAAATAGTTTTATTTCAATGTCTAACAATCGTGTAAATATAAGAAATTATTAAATATTATCTGGATAATAATGATTACTATAATTAAGATTTACCTATATAAAATCAAAAATAAAAAGCATAATGTGAGGACGATATGGACCCTAACCATATTAGGTGTATAAAACGTCTCTTTATTCATAAAAATCAAAAACCACATATTAATGTGGTACTAATTATAGAGACCCTTGATGATACTTGCTTCTAGTCTACCGTAACATAGCAAAAAAAACATTTTACACAAAAACAAAACAAATACATATTTTAATACTTAAATGAAGTCAGAATGACAAAGTTTTATAATGTATCACTATCTCACTTGATTCAAATAAACCGCCAAACTAAACAGCAAATCTGTGGTAAAATTCTTCGGTCGTACTTTAAATTCTATATACATAGACGTAAGGCCAATAATTTCAATATATAAATATACTGACGTAAATTCATACCTAGAGGTTCAGTCAGCAGCATAAGTTGCTGAACAAATTCAAAATTTCAAATTGTCTACATACCTTTGTGTTCTTACTAATCTACCGACTTCAAAAAAGGAGGAGGTACTCAATTCACCTGTATTTTTTTTCGGTTACCTCAGAACTCCGTCATTTATCGACCGATTTGAAAAATTCTTTTTTCATTACAAAGAATATACTTCCCGATTGGTCTCATAAATTTTATTCTATTTTTTCTATTCACAAAAATAAAATAAACGAAATTTACTTTACTTCAAACAAAGAAAAAAATTGTTCAGTTTAACTAAATGCGTATATAGGCGACTTGAAACTTTGATTTTGTACAGCTACTTATGCGGCTGACTGTACATAGTTTTATGTTTTTCGACTAAAAGAATCCAATCTAATATTTTTTTACTCGAAACAATGGTTTGCTCGGCATTAGAATTGAACGCAGTACGGATCGACAGATAATAATAATTTAAGTCGATCGTTGATGTAAATGGACAAATAGATATACAAGTAAAATACATACCTATATACTTTTACTCTATGTCATTATGGAACAATAGTAAAGTGAAACTCAGCATTGTATGCAAAAATAAGCTGAGCTTTTTGCCCATCGCTACTCTCAGTAAAGCACCAAATTTACGAATAAGCTAAAACGCCAGTAAGTTAGATATGTGCTGAACAAACCATAATATGCCAACATCAGACTTACAAACCATGTTAAGTGGCACGAGATTGTGCGATCCACATATTAATGCTATAAAAATCGTATTACATTTGATTGATCTAAATAATTTACGACCGTTTCATTATATTCTCTAATCAATCCGATATGATTTCTCGCACAAGGAAATGAAAGGCCTACCAGTTGGCCAACTTTCTATAAACTAAATCAATCAATGTTATTAATCAATTTTCCTGTTGAATTTTTGTGTTTACTTGGCCCAAAATGTAATTATTTAGTACGTGAAGGAATGTTGTGATCTGAGTATTTTTTTTCATTTTGCTACTATATCACCTGCATTTATGAGAAAATGTATTCCACGATTTCATATCGTAAAAGAACAAATTTTAGTTAGAAATTATTCTGAATAAATACGCCTTTTTAAATTTAAGCCTTAACATACTACCAACTGTTCATATATTGGTAATAAACGCAAAGACGCGGAATTTACAATAAAGTCCAAATTACAAAACCAAAGGCAGCAATGAAGTCTACAGAACTCCTAGCCAAAATGTTACTTTAATATTGAAATCTATTTTTCAGAAGTAATTCTAGGCTTTATATTTCGAAATAGTAAGAGTTACCTGAACAACAGCAACGATGCAACCAATTACATAAAATTTTAAAACAGGCATTTTTTCACCTCTTACGTGATAAGATTATTCAATAATGTGACCAATTTTTCAAATCAATTTCCAAATATTTTCTGGTTCAACAAGTGACCTCTCCACGTAGACTGCATCCCGCTTAGCATTTTCCAATTACCCAAACAGTATTGACTTTTTAAAAGCAAAAACATTAAAAGGCGCATCGATCACGAAGTATCTCTTATAAGTTTTTTCGGCCCGATACCGTTTGTCAAATCTCGGTTTGCGGAAAAAAAGAAAAGGTTAAAGAACCTTTACAAAAAACGTATTCAACGGTAAACGACGTTTGTACAATTAAACGTTTACAATGTGTTTGACATGACAAAGTTAGATAGTATTTATTTATAGCGCGCTACCTAATCTTTCGAAGTTTGTTAAAAAAAAGTGTGTGTACTTATGTACACGCGTTAGAAGTTATACTTCTTTGGCGTAACAAGATAAAAATCTTTTTAAATAACGCGCCAAAAGAAGTATAACTTCAATATCTTTCGCCTTATTCTACGTTCAAAATTCAAAACTAAAATGTTGACTATAGCTAACTTCAGGGTGTCGGTTTTTGGTGGCGGTGTGCGCGCGCATCGTAAAAATTTACTCTCATAATTTTTCTCTAACGCACCAAAAGAAGTATAACTTCAAAAATACTTTAATGGCCGCAACTTTGCGAATTTTGGCGCCGCGCAGACGCTTTCAAATTATTGCCGAGAAACACTACATATGGACTACAATCTACACTAACATAAAACTGACAGTTGCTGAAGCAAGGATATAAATCCATGCAAAATCCTTTGGCAGTATATTCAGCCGATGCGGTTAAAGTAACTCATTAGAGTAACGACAATGTGTGATATCTATACTTTATAATATTATACAGCTGAAGAGTTTGTTTGTTTGTTTGTTTGAACGCGCTAATCTCAGGAAATACTGGACCGATTTTGAAAATTCTTTCACTAATAGGAAGCCACATTACTCCTGAATGCTATAGGCTACTTTTTATCCCGGAAAAACTTTCCCACGCGGGCGGAGCCGCGCGCAATGCTAGTAATTTATAAACTTTCTTTATTTTACATGCATCCTCACCCGCTTTAAGGTTTACTCAGAATAAAAGTCCCAACGTTCACTTTTGCAAAATAAAAAGTAACCTATATGTTAATCCAGAACTTTTTTTGTATAACTATTTAACAATTTCTGCGTCTACTTCCAACATTCAAATATGAAAACATCTTAGAAAGTGTCGCATTTATTATAGGTCGGTAGAATCCTTTCTAGCGTAAGAACATATGACGGCTTTTGTATCGCAACATCTAGGCTAAATCCATGAAAGTATGCTCCATGACACCGACCGTCTCAAAATAAGCGAAATCGTGACCCGAGATAAATATTGTCATCATACCATAATATAGTACAATGTACACGGTAATTTGCCCATCGCACGGATTGACCGTCACCAAACTGCGTCATGTCTGCTATTTAAAAACTTTTTATCTATCTTCATGTAATTTCTATCAAGACATAAAACAAACAACTATTTGATTCAACTAAATGATGAAAACCCCTGGTTATCATGTTGGGCATCTGATAGCTCCACACCTGTATAAAACGAATAACAACACCACCTATAACCATGATTTCTAACTACTGCAGAACTCGAAGTAACGGACCAGCGATATTAAACATTATCTCATAACGCCTAGTCCCTTCATCATCATCATCATCATCAGCCACATGATGTCAACTGCTGAACATAGGCCTCCTTTAACTTTAACTCTAGTCACCTCACTGGTTAGAAAAATCCTTCAAACTAATGTAAAATAAATGAAATTGTGACCATACATTTTTTGATTTCTTTTAATAGGTACGAGTACCAGTTATACTGAAGTCACTACAAAAATTCAAGTCTATAGGCAGCAGTAAGCACGTTATCTAGTTACAAAAAAGTTCTCGCGCCGTTACTAACTGCCAATGATTTCCATCCAAAAACTGAAAAATACCGACGCAACAACCGCAATATTGTACAAAATATTAAATTATATTGTTTATGATATTATTACAAAACATAGTCACGAATTACTTCCGTCATCAAGTGAAACAAAACTTAAATTTCAGATTTCAATAATGAATTTTAAATTGTTGCGTCTAAGATTTCAAAATGTTTGAAACATGTCCGAATTCGCGTTTCACAAAATAAAACAATATGAAATTCTTGTTCTCGATAATTCATTCGTAATATTAGAGTTCTTCCATCAATCTTTATAAAATACGTTCTTTTACTTTTTGGCAATAAGGTATTTATAATAATGATTTTTGAAAAATGATTAATACAAACATTCACAAAATTAATGTAATAAAAAACAACGTTAATGTAAAACCTTTTACAGAAAAGGTAAACTTATCTGCAAATTCTGTAATTAATACGCTGTGTAACACACACTGTAATAAATTAAAAATTTTACTTACAAATTTCGATTTTAGCCAAATTTTAAGGTACAAAACCGAAATGAACTGATAAACTACAAGCGTATTATAATTGGGAATTGTATCGACATGGAATATCGTATCTACATTAAAATTATCGTAACCGACAACGCAAATGTCAACGTATTTTAAACTTTAAATACTTAAACATAAGGTAAATTAGTGATGTAGAAGGACTTTTGTGAGGGTACGCTTGATGCGTCCGAGTGGTGCGAATTCGTCACGGATGGTTATCGAGGAGGCAGTCGATAAAGGCGGCTTGTCGATGGTTTATTACAGGCCCGGCAGTAATCATAAATGGACGTTCTGCTTTCGACGAGCTCTCATACGCTCATTAAGTGCTCGTCTTTTCAACCGTTATGAATATTGTATTATTAATTAAATTTGTGGCCTAATTATTTTCTTTCAGGGTATATAAAGGGTCAAAGAACTGGTTATGATACAATACCTGGTTGCCAGGGCGAGACGTGATGAGAGAATATCATGATTAATAACATTTTTGATTATGAAAATGCTTGATAAAGCAAGGTAGCATTTACAGGTCCACCTTAATAGCAATCGCAATTTTGATTTTCAGTTAATTCTGTAACAGTACAGTATAAAAAATATATTAATACAATCAAACAATTTTTTCGGTGAAAGTTTACAAGCACTTGTAATATGTAAATATATTATGGAATACTTCAGCAATATTTTGAGTGTAATGTACGCACAATAATGTTTATTTAGGAATGTGCTAGGCAACAGGAACAGGCATGCTACGGGATTGTCGTAGCTCTACGTTATCATAAAACGCTACGAGGCATGGCTTACCGTAGCTTACTAGATCCAAGATATTACAAAGATAGTATCCTTGTATGGAAGCTAGTTGATGTTAGACGGACGATGACGCGATGTTGTGATTAAGGGCTAGTTTCACAGGTTTCAGGTGAATTTTATTTGACAGTTATCGTATTAACAGGTTATATTACTCATTTAAGTCAATTGTTTTGGAAGCATTTGGTTAAATACGGTGAAGGAAAACATCGTGAGGGAACCTACATACCTGAGAATTCTCTATAAGAATTTCGAGGGTGTGAGAAGTCTACCAACCCGCAGTAGGCCAGCGTGGTGGACTAAGGCCTAACCTCTCTCAGTAGTAGAGGAGGCCCGTGCTCAGCAGTGGGCAGTATATAATACAGGGCTGATTGCATTTGGTTAAATACTGAATGGGAAGCATAGATTAAAGTACCAATATCTTTTGTATTTGGTCGACTTATACATTTATGTGACGAATAAGGTTTATCAGCAAGCGGTGAAATCGGCCCTTAATACTTTTGTAAGGGATATATTAAATATAATATAATAAATTCAAGTTCTGACATAAAATTTATATTTGCTACAACAAGTAATTTATTATCTAATGGATGTAAGTTTGATAAAATATAATTACTAGGTGCATATCTCCCTACGCTTTCATTTATATGTCGATTGTACAATAGCAATAATAATATAAACGCTTTATTCAATGTGAAATCAATTCTCACCACTTGTACCTTATTATATAGAAGACAACACCTTCGCAACACAACACTCAGATACAAATGTAAAGTGAAGACGACAATATTTCGCTATTATAGTACCGCCGCAAAATAATTAATTCTAACACCGTCTGAGCGACTCAAAAAAGCTCTCAGGGTGCGTTCGTCGTTACTTGCATATTTTTTGTTGGCGCCCGAACATTCGCGCGCCCTCGCGATTCCGCCACGGGGTGATTTATCACAAAAGTTACAAGCATTTTAATATCATCGAGCGGTTTCCGTGCCCTTTGCCGATGCCGACACACAGATAACCTAATTAACAAACGTTATACATCACCGGACAGCGGTGAACAAATAGCCCCATAACCATTAAATGATTGGGGAAAAGAAAAGAAAACTTCACACGAAATGCCGTTCGTATATTCATGAGAGTTTAATTGGTTGTTATCCGCACATCGCGGGATCGCAACTTAACGCAACTAACCGACCAAATACGACGTATCGTTCCCAAAAATACGTTTGCATATTTAATTTTAATCAAAATTCATTAAGTCTCCTATTAAGGCAAAAGATAAGTGCGTTAACACCTCCACAGGCAATGATATCTTCAATTGTAGAATATGAATCACAATTCCATCAAAGTATACATACGTGGCTAATTTTAAGTTGGAATGAGTTTCGGCTTTTTATGTTTGAAATTAATTAAATTTCCAATTTTATGCTGTTGCTTCTGTGCCGTTTAAATGCTTAATTTTAATTAAAAACTGTATAGTTATGACGGCCGATATTCAAATCATTTTATAAGTAAATCTTAGATACGTGTATAATAAAAAAGTAGAATTACTTCATATCCTGCCGTGTATATCTTGTAATGACCGAATAAAATTATCATACGTACAAAGTAAGGAGTCGCCAATCGTGGCAGCATCGTATTCATATCATAGCATATTTATTCAATGGAATCGTGTGACTGCAACTAGCATATTTTTACTTGTCTATAAAATGATATCTCACTTGTGGTAAGTCTCTTATATGTAAGAGTCCGTCTGGGTGGATACCACCGCAATGTCTATTTCTACCACCAAGCAGCAGTGTTCATGCACTGTTGTGTTTCGGTTTGAAGGACATTGTAGCCACTGTAACTACGGGACATAATGAGACTTAACATCTTATGTCTCAGGATGATGAGCGCAGTGGAATGTCACACAGTACTATGTAACTCAAAGTCCTGGATGATGTTGCTACTGTTTATGAGTGGTCGTTTCGCTTACCATCACGCGAACAGCATGCTCGTCTCGTCATTCAATGCCAAAAAAAAAATCTTCGTTGCTTAGATACACATCCATAAAAAAAATTGCATGATAAGAAAAAGCAATAAGGTACGATGTTTTTAAATTAGTTTTATTTACTCTTAAATTATTCGTATCAATGTTCATAGTATTAGTACATATTACTGAATAGTACTACGTAGTATTATCGTCACACATTTTGTAGCTAATTTCGAACGTCATTCAATGTGAACATAGGACCCTACCTAGGAATCAAAACACTATTGATTTATGATCATTTTCACCGCTTGCTGATAAACGTTATTTGTCACATAAATGTATAATCCGACCAAACACAAAAGCCACACTCTAATCTAGGATCGTAGAAGAGCAAGAAATCGGCCCCAAATCTTATACGACCCTTCATTCTATGATAAGGTAGCCGTACCAAAGTAACACATACTAGTAAAAGCCATACAAGTTACATAGGAATCTGCTGATAATCTTGCACATATAGGGGCCTAGCTGAGATTACATATATTATTCTGTAAAGTAATTTAGACTGAAAGTCTTTTGTTTAAAGTTTTAAATGGCATAGATACAGTTCCTTCGCTGTTAATAACAGTACGAGCGAGACTCCGCGTTAAAGAGAATGCGATTATTGTTATTGAATTACATATCAGGACTTGCGGCTGATATGTCATAGTACATGTACAACAGTAGCTACACCATGTTGTACCCAAAATGTATACAATTATTATACCAATACTTGTTTCTTTTGGTGCAAAAGTATAGCGAGACTCCGCGTTAAAGAGAATGCGATTATTGTTATTGAATTACATATCAGGACTTGCGGCTGATATGTCATAGTACATGTACAACAGTAGCTACACCATGTTGTACCCAAAATGTATACAATTATTATACCAATACTTGTTTCTTTTGGTGCAGATGAATATCTGGACCACCCACGTCGCTGTATATCCAGTGGGACTCACTTTATGGTGGTCTTCAAACGGAGGTCGTTGAGCATTTGTTAACCGTGACCAGCCTTATTAAATTTATAACCAGAATCTATGATTTTTTTTTTAGATACTCTTAACACTTTATTTGTACCACGTTTCGTGCCGCTAGCAAATTCAAAGTGCGGTCGTTCGATGAACCAACAAAAATAAATGGATTACAATTATCTCTAAATCACTTAACTTTGCCAACCTAGCTAAAGCACGGATAATACTTTGGAACAGGCTTACCGTTAACTGATTTAGAGTTTCATGTTTTTACACGAAACCTAAAAGTTCTTTCGCGACGAAAAGAAAAACATTGGAAATCGTGACAACGTAAAAAGTATTTTCCCTGTATTGAATACCATCGCAGGTATTTTTTATTCAGCTTTTCAAAATATAGCTACGGTAAACGAAATATTCGAGGAGAATTTTTAAATTCTAAAATATGATATTTTTAGGCTAGTAAATCTTGTTCTTATTATTTATAACCCGATATCTTTTAGGGTGATGTAATTTTAAAATCGAATAAATGAATAAATACGTTTTAAGTTAAGCTTGTCTTTTTCTAAATGGGCGATATTATATTTTACGAGAATTCATCCGTAATTCGTTAAACTGTTGCGGTATAGTAGGTACTCAATTCCCTTAAATATAACTTCCACATTTTGCACTGCCTCGGTTCCGTAGTTACATTGCGTGCGCGGTACAATACAGCGCTTGAGGTCCCGGGTACGAGTCCCAGGGCGGGTAAAGTGATATTATTACTAAGTTTTTCTGCTCAGTAACAGCCCGTAGTCTGGAATTTGTACCCAATATGGCGATAGGCTCACCCCTATCACATAATGGGACGGAACGCACATGGCGAAAATTAGGTGCCACAGTTGCACCTCTGCCTACCCTTTTGGGGAAAAAGGCGTGATGTGTGTTTTTTATTAGATTTTACAATTTTGCAACGTAACTACATGTTATGCTACTTGTTGTCCATGCACTGTGCTCGGGGCGTGGGCGAGCGTGTCGTGCGAGTCTCCACCTGCTATCCTCAGTGACGCAGACACGGTGCATAATTCACGGCGACCTTTGTGAGAGCCTCCGCTCTCGCTGATGTATAAATTACTAGTTCTAATAATAGCAGCGCAGCCGATATGTCAGACATTGATATGTCATATTAAATTCACGTCTTTCAGCAATAGATCAATGACCTGAATTGGGTTAGTTCTTTGTCTGTGAAAGTCGTACATACATACTTATGCTATACATGTATGCATACTTTTGTACATTAGGAGATTATTAACGTTATTTGTGTAAAAACTATACGCGTAGGTAGAATGTAATTTAAACGGACAAGTGGGAAATAGCAGTGTATGTTAGTTTTAGTTAAAGCATGACCTGTACAAACGAAGTCACGTCAAGCCGATGCAATCACGCTCATGCAACTAAAACACCTGCACTTGACTGTGTTACACAGTCATTGATAGTCCACTGCTTGCAATGTATGCGTTCTTCGATGGTTCTTCGCTAATATTTCTAACAAAATCAGCAATGAATTAGTAAGTAACGATATAACCGTAATAATGGTTTTTAATGAAAAGCAACGGAAACGGAAGCGCCAGGTTGTAGTGGTAATGAATTTGCGAGGGCGGGCGCCACCCTAGGAAAATAAATTGCCGTGCGCTTCCCGTGTTTTGTTTCGAAAAGCTTTGCTTTGATTTGAAAAACTATTTGATGAAGAGTGGAAGTGGTTGCCAAAGAATATAAACGGCAATTTTTATCACATTTAATTTATGCTGAAATCGTTTTGAATATTTAATACAATTTTCATAATTTTAAAAAATTATGTCACATAATAACCGCGGCAAGTCCAGCTGCATTTTGTCGATGCAAGAATCGAACAGTGGCCTCTCATCTCACAGCCAACTAATCCGCATTGTGGCTGAACAGTCTGTCAGTTATTTCATTCGGGTATAACATTTAAACGTTAATTAATGTATCTAGTGTTAATTATTAACATTACTCTAACAAATAAAAATATTTGTACCTAATAATATTTTAATTATGGTAAAAATAGATAGCTCTTAAAATAATGCTGCTACCATTATAATATAACGACAAAGTATAAAAATAATACACATTTCTATTAAAAATAGCAGTGCTACAAACCAAATAGCCTTAAACCAAACATGATTCACATATCCAAATAGCATTACAAAAACGCAGCTAACAAACTGGCAAGTGGCAACTTACACGGCGATTGTTCCAAATTCAATTTGTAGAGACCGTGGCACGGGGCCCGTCGGCACAAAAACGCTCACCAAACACTGGCCCACTGGATAACAATTATTGTGTTGATTACACCGTGCCGCGTCTAATAATTCACTCTATGGCCTAAACTCTGTAATTACGCGGATGGAAACGTCGGCTCACCGCTTGAGATAAAAATCGGTGCGGTTCGAAGCATGCTCTACCCTCGGCGCTCGTAATTGTGGTCTCTTCTAAATATAAACATTTATTTTTGTAATAATACTGAGTACATGCAAATAGAATTATGCTATGATGGGGCAATTAATTTTAGCTAGTCTATATTTAATTTGTAATTTAATTAAGATTAATATAACGCTTGGATTCGCTCCTTGGGCTTAATGTCTGATCCATTTTTATTACCTCAAAACTAATTGGAAAATAGCTATGACTACACATCTAAAGCACAAGTTTAAGACTCTCTGAATATAATAAGTTTTATTAAATTTTACGACTGACTTAAAAAATAACAACAGATTATTGAATCTGCACTGCTTATCTCTAAATTCCCGCAATTACCAGTCTTTCTACCTTATCAATAAGTATTGCTTAATTGCTTTATACAGAGTCATTTTGATATTGCGTTAGTAAAGGAAACCACATACCTACTCGTCTTTACCTCTGCTAACATTGTGTCAATAATCATCCGTAAATAATGAATATTTTCACCGAAAGTCCCGGTTTTACCGTTACTGATATTTTGATAATTACGCATACGCATGCTCACGCCTTTTATCCCCGAAGGGGTAGGCAGAGGCGCAACTAGTGCACCCACTTTTCGCCAAGCGTATTCCGTCCCATGATGTGATAGGGGGCGAGCCTATCGCCATACCGGGCACAAATTCCAGACTCCGGGCTGATACTGAATAGAAAAATCCAATATCACTTTGCCCGACCCGGCGATCGAACCCGAGACCTCAGCCTTGCAGTCGTACCGTAATACAACTACGCCACCGAGGCAGTCATTTTGATAATTATAGGTGGTTTAGAGCGAATATGCGTTAGTGTCGTTCTGCCTGAAAGTGTGATGTTAACGCTGAACAAATTTTCTTAGAGTAGTAGTCGTGGCATTAGGGTGTGTAAAATTAAAATTACTTTTTATTGCTATTTATTTTGTTCGAAACTTACACTTTTTTATTTTACATCTATGGTTCGAGTAACTTACTGCAAAGAGTTTATTTTTTATTTTATTTTCAAGAAGATAAACTTATGTCTTATCATTTAGTAACGCAAGTTCAACATGACCCTGTATTTAATGCGTATAGTGTATACCTATTACTGACCCAAGAAAATTACTGTTGTCTTACTTTATCCTACTAATTGTTATAAATGCGAATGATTGTGATTTTTTTTGGATGTTGGTTAAAAGTCAACCCCGTACCCGATGAATGGAATTGGATGAAATTTAGCCCACTGACAGATCATATCCCCAATTAACATAAAGGCTACTTTTGGTCTCGGTGATTTGTTTCCGTGGGATTTTTTTTATCTGACAGTTTAAGTAGAATAGCGTCGTACAAGTAGCGCATTCACGCGGGCGAAGCCGCGAGCAACTCCTAGTATACAATATTTTCCAACGTTAAACCTGTAAAAAGACCACCTTTAAAAATTTCTAGACATTAAGACTCTCTTCTACAGTATAATCTTTGTTGTTAAATTACCGATGCTCATATTATTCATAAGCTTTATAATATTAAGTATAGATTGATAACTTGTGAACTTGTAATTCCATTTGACATTCACTTGTTATTTTATAAAATATTCTTTTTTTTTATTTTATTTTTAATTATTAATCATTTTTAGTTTTACCAATAGCATACTGTACTGTATAATAGCTTTCTATAAGTGGAAACTTTATTGATTTCTGTATTTAAATTATCTTACCTAGCTTATAAGAATTAAAATATTGTATGTTTCCCAAATAAATAAATATTATTCATTCCGACTTGGTACGTTCACAGCATCTTGCTTATTTTACAAATATTCTTAATACATATAAGTGGTTTAAAATAAAGAACGGACAGTGTTTCCGTGAAGCTAAGCTCTTGGCGGTAGTAAAATTATAGGGCGACTCGAACCGCGCCCGACCGAGGTGCCCAAACAACCAAATTAACTAGTAATGACCTTCGAGTACGGACGCAAATACTTTATTTTTCAATTATTACGGTGTCTATAATGTTTTGTATAGAATCTGTTTGAAAGTACGAGGTTGACGTAGATTTGGCACACGTTATTGAACTTTGAATACGATATACTTAGTCACTTTGCGCGACAATCTACGCAAACTAACTGCTCATATTATCGCGGCTTTATACTGAAGTACTTGATATTGAGGACTATAAAACATATTCTTCAATATTTACTTAATATTTAATTATATTTATTTAGTCCTTAATATTTATTTGACGACGAAGATAGCCCTCGTGGAAACGGAACAGTCTACCGAGACAATGTCAGGAGGTTCAAACCCAAGGCATACACCTCTGACTTTTCGAAGTTACGTGTGTATTGTTCAGGGGCGTAGCTACCGCTGTATCAGCCGTATCAATGATACGGGGCCCCCGAGCTCTAGGGGCTCTAGCTCTTAGCCCATACGCTAGACTTAAGCGGTTTTTTCTCCCGCATAATAGACCCCCAGACGCGGGGAATACGAGGCGGCACAAACTAAGTAACCTGTACTTAAGGAAAGCATAAATCTGGCGTTGAAAGGGCCCCCAACCAAATTTTGATATAGGGCCCCTTTATGACAAGCTACGCCACTGGTATTGTTTAACAATAATTATCGTTCGCTTTAACGGTGAAGGAAAACATCGTGAGGAAACCTACGTACTTGAGAATTCTCCATAAGAATTTCGAGGGTATGTGAAGTCTGCCAACCCGCACTAGGCTAGCGTGGTGGACTAAGGCCTAACCCCTTTCAGTAGTAGAGGAGGCCCGTGCTCAGCAGTGAGCAATACAGGGCTGATTGCATTGGATATATGTATAAGCCAATTTGTTGAAGAAATTACACTAACCAAAATTGACCGTGATAAATTGTCCACACGTTTGTTTTTTAAACATAATTAGCAAATAAAATACCAGACACATTAATTCATTATTACGTTCATACCGTTTCAAAACATAACAAAAGCCCTAAGTTCCCAAACCAACAATAAGGGTCTAAATTAAAAAGTGTTATGATTCGTTTATTTAACACATGCATCATTCAGCGCTCACAGTATACCCAATCTCGGTGATTAATGTTCCAAAGCCAAAAATAAATTAACGTCATTTTAATACGGCTACTCTACAGACGCGATATACTCGCCTATAAAATATCTTATTAGCCGCCCGAACGATCCCAAACATTAAACAAAAACGTAACGATACCGACCTACATAAACATGCCACACTCACGTTGGCTACCAATAATTACCGTTTATTATAAAGGGTGAAACAAAGCGCATTCCAAACAAACGTCCGCGTCCGCCTATCGGCCCACAGTCCGTAGTACGCATACGAATACGATACATTTAGTAGTGCGTGTCACAGGTCGTGTCTAAACTCATCAATCTTGGCTCCATTTAATTTTCGAATAGAATACGTGAGCGGCAGTGCAGCGGCGGCGGGCTCGGCGGCGCGCGTGAAAAGCCGCCGTTCACGGCGAAACAAAACGCTCGCGT
Organism: Sphinx pinastri; assembly: GCA_947568825.1. Taxonomy (NCBI): domain Eukaryota; kingdom Metazoa; phylum Arthropoda; class Insecta; order Lepidoptera; family Sphingidae; genus Sphinx; species Sphinx pinastri. The sequence goes on from OX387617.1 coordinate 6,198,050, forward strand.
GCACAATGAACGAATGAACAAGAACGATGCCGCGCAAATGGAATACGGACCGGAGACGCCATTGTCGATTCACAAAAGAAAGGCAATCATTCGACATGAATAAATATCTTTGAATAATGGCGGTCTCGCTGCCTATAATGAAATGTTTTATGTATCGGTATTATCGCGTATAAATCGCTTTTATACGTCGCTACACTTCCATGTAAACGTTTTTACGGTTATAACTTTGAATTTTATAATGCCCTTCGTTGAAACATTGCCGGACTGATCGAGATATTTTCGTTTTATTCTGTTAGGTGTGATAAAAACTCCCATTGTATACTTTGTGGCAGAAATTAAGTTGTATGTAGCAAGCTAAGCAAGCACTCGACAGTCAGTAAAGCGTGCCAAACTAATTGAGCTGAACGAACTAGCGCGTTTATTGTTCCTTATTATCTTGTGTTTATTGGTATCGCGTCGGCTATGAACTTTAACTTAATTACATTTCCGAGATTAATTATATTTAGAGGTATACAAATAGGTCGGTTATTTCTATTAAAACGATTTCCTTATTTACTGCACGTTGCGTCACAATACGACTGCTATACACTGAGGGACAACTTATACAATTAGTTAATTATTATAAGGAAACACATCTCTAATTATTTCTACGTAGACAGGCGTTACGTCGAACAATAGTCAATTATATTATAACAAAAGCCTTCAAATTATTCACTTTCATAATTTACGAGCTTCACAGCCATGGATTAAAAATGTGATAACTAATTATTTTTCATTAAAATCTGCATAATATCTAGCTAATGTTATAATCAAATAAAGTGAAGATCTGTTATTAAAACCGCTTAATATTATACCTATTTCTACCATTTTTTTTTTTTTTTTTTTTTTTTTCGCGGAGAAAGTGCAGTTTTTACCACTACCGCCCAGCCTAGCGACTGGACGGTTATGTTGGGTTCGCCGTGCCTTACGATCCGGTGTTGGGCCGTCCGGAAAAGTTAAAAACATCGGGCGACCGCCGGGCCGAGTCCCTACTCCTGTACTATGCACGGCAATACCAACCAAAACTCCGCGGTGACCTTCCTCAGCGCATTGAGGACGGCTGCGGGTTCCTCCGGCAAAGAGTGCCTAGTTGTCCTCCGCAACCGCCCCTGCGCGGTGCCGCCGAGTGCGGCCCATTCTCAGAACGTGGGGGGCTCAGAGCCCGCTCATCAAAGAACGCCCTTGGCGCTATCGGCAGCGTGAGGCCACTCACACTGCCGCCCATCCCGGGGATCGCACTCTGTACATGAGGAATGTACAGTATAGTTATGGCGGACAGTTCTTACTGGCCGCCCGCGACCCCCGATTTCCCCTATTAGTCGCCTTTTACGACAGGCAGGGGATACCGTGGTGGGATTCTTCAGACACCCCCAGTCCACAGGGCGGGAGACGCCGGTCAGTCGTCCACCCGGCGCCTCCTACGTCTTCTCTGACTGCGGGAGGGATCGGTGCGTTCCCGATCCCTCTCGGCGCTCTCCTTCTGCGAGAGGACCACCTCGCAGAAGTGGGCCACCGCACGCCAGGACCTCCGGCTGTCAACCATGGATGACACCACAGCCGGCAGCGAGAGGTCTCCTCCGACGACTGACATGAGAGCGTTGCGCTCCTCGTCCCAGGCTGGGCAAAACTCCAACGTGTGTTGGGCCGTATCCTGCTGGCAGTTGTCACAATGGTGACACACGGCCGACTCCTCAATTCTGACGATCCGCCACAGGTACTCACCGAAGCACCCATGTCCGGTGAGCACCTGCGTTAAACGAAACGTCGCTGCTTGATGTGCAAAGGACAAACGAGTTTATAGTAAGTAAAAAACGCCAATTGCTTGCTATAGAAAACATGGAATACATATTATCAACTACTCATAAGTATTATTAAAATATAATATTATGAAAACATATTATGTCCTTACGATAAAAATGTCCACCAACCTTTTTTACCAATGGTTTCAATTAATAATCCATTCCATTACATAAAAATAAACACATTTTTAAAAACAATTATAAATACTTATGTAATTTAAAAAAAATACAAACACACGAATTGAGAAACTCCTCCTTTTTTAGATGTCGGTTAAATATACATTCCACCTTGATAATAAAATAACAAACAAAAATTTTGGCTAAAGTAACTCATACTTATGTGATGTATTTTAATCTACTCCCAACATTTCGACCCTTTGGTGTTTCCGCTATGATAGGTAATTTTTCCGGTTAGTTTCCGAATCGAATGGCATTAATTAAAGCAGTGGCGAAGTACTACCGCGGAACGAACCGACTCCGACCGACCGACCACCAAGCAGCCGAGGTCTCGGAGGACGAGCCTCACGCTCCACAACCAATAAATCAATTTAATCTAATTTAATTTAAGCTTCCTTCGTTTTCGTGAAGTCACGCAAGCCTATTTTGGATGCAATTATCTAGTTGTGTTTTATGTCGCCATTTTTAATAGTCTGTTGGTAAGAGAAATAATTGACGTTCTCTTATACGCCCAGTTAAGTCATATTATGTGATGTACCTACCTACCCAGTAATCCATATATTATACAAGAATATACTTGTGTGAGTGGAATCTTCAGGCATGAATCCTATAATACTTACAATATGTTTGTATAATATTAATTTACTTTTCATAATACATTAACTTTGCTCGCAAGTCCGCCCATTTAAGTCTGTCTCCTTGATAAAGAGTGGCTTATAGCAGATAGGACGAGATAGCTTCCTACTAGTGGAAGATCTGTCTGAAATGAATTAGAAGTTCAAAACACAATCGATTTCAAACAAACAAAAACTTATCTTTACTACCTATATTAGTACAAATTTATTCACAAAATCAGGTTTATAATAATAGACTTCTGCTCGCGGCTCCGCCCGCGTGAAAAGGTTTTTCCGGGATAAAAATATTTTCCCGAGATAAAAGTAGCCTATAGCACTCAAGAGTAATGTAGCTTCCTATTAGTGAAAGAATTTTCAAAATCCAGTTGTTTTTTAGTTTATCCATTACAAACAAGCGGCATTACATTGAGCGGCGGTAGCCTAGTTGGGAGTGGAACGGACCGCCGAGACGAATGTCCGCAGGTTCAAAACCCAAGGGCACACACCTCTGACTTTTCTAAAAAGTTATGTGTGTATTCTTTGTGAATTATCGCTCGCTTTGACGGTGAAGGAAAACATCGTGAGGAAACCTGCATACCTGAGAAGTTCTCCGAATTTCGAAGGTATGTGAAGTCTGCTAACCCGCACTAGGCCAGCGTGGTAGACTAAGGCCTTGACCCTCTATGTTGTAAAGGAGGCCCGTGCTCAGCAGTGGGCAGTATATAATACAGGGCTGGTATGGTATGGTATTACAAACAAACAAACAATCAAATTTTTCCTCTTTATAATATTAGTATAGACCTACGTACTGAGGTAACATTAATAAGAACCAAGTTTATTTGAGACCAAAAAGTTTAATAGGCTAGGTACCTTTCTAACTCTTAAACCCAAATCTTTTACTAATAACCAAAACATCTCCTTTTTATATACCTTAAATAACTCAACCATACAAAAAATAATCGAGGCAAGTACTTCCTAGCCTATTTCCCACAACACAAACAGTAATTCAATTTCCTTTAACAAAGGCGAATTTGTTCTACAGCGGTATATTATTCCGCTCACAATGAGTATACCAATAAGAAACCGGGCAAATACCAACAGGAGCTACCGTTGAGATTTTGAAAGGGCCCAGTGGAGCGACGTCGCGTCGACGGCGCGGCGCGGCGACCACACAGCTCGCAGCCGGTCACGTTTCCAATGAGATCGGTGGCGCGATGACACCCTTGAAATGTTTTTAATAGCGTGATTTATAGAGCAAATTAAACATTTGACTTGCCGTGAATTCGACACTGAGTGGATCCGTCACGCACGGACAGTACGCCGGGCAGCGTGCGCTGCGCCGCCCTGCACCGTACAATCGCATACATCAGTCTCTCACAACCTCCATTGAGGAAATATTCAGCCAATCACAAATGTATCTATCAAACTACGAATGTTACAAAACAAAGCATTTGCATACTAAAATCCTAGGTCATTGGTGAAATTATATCATTTTAACACATATTAATATTACCAAGTAACTTTATTATCCAGGAACTTTAACTTTAAGAAGTAAAAACACAGCTAGTCGTATGAGCGTAAGACAATATTAATTGTATAAAAATAACAAAACATCTTATATCCTACGAGAGCTTTAAAAAGTATAGCGAATGCGAGTAGCAAAAATCGTAAACAAATTTCAAAACTCATCCATTACCTTCTGTGATCCCTAATTCATGAATCTTATCGAAGAATTCTATAGACGTCACACTAGCATTTATGTGCAGGAGCGTCCATAGTGAGTAGGTACATTATCACCGGCGGTCGCAGCTGATTAATAATACGCGTCGCTACCGTGTTGGATGTTCGGTTTTTATATCGCGACCGATCCGTGGACGGCACCGCGCGTGTCCGTGAGAACCGATTTCCATCGCCTCCGTCTAAACTCGCCTAACGGTAGAATCTCAACAATTCCAAATGGCAGAATCTGTCCGTGATTTCTGTGAAAGTTTCATTTGTCGAAATAAAAACAACAAAAAAATAGACAGCTGCCAGTCTACCATAAAAATGTAAACGTCTCAGATTCTGAGAAAATATGCCATTTATTTATTTATATTGTTACGTTCGATGACCGGAACGTGGTCGTGTTTCGTTCATTCCGAAAATATTATGTCCCGACAATATTCCGTTATCTTTAAAATATCAATAAAAAAATTAGCCAGCTTTAATAATTCCAAATTGATGCATATAGAAGCGATTGGCGATATGAATGCCTGTTGAGAAATTAAGCAAAAATACTACCATACCATACTCCAAAGAAATTCAATAAAAAAGGTTCTCAATTATTGGAACGAAGTTCCTTATTGCGCGTTGTGAAAGGGGGCTGGACGGAAAGTTGTCACGACACTTTTTTCTATTATCTTACTAATATGAACCTTAAATACAATGCGTAGAAGCTATAATTCTTGAAACGAGTATATTTTTATTTATTTTATTTATTAAAGTCATTAAAACCATTTCTTACTAATCTAATATGAACCTTAAATACATTGCGTAGAAGCTATTTCCACAGCGTTGGCACGGCACGAGTACAAAAGAATTGAACGTAACATTCTTTTTTCAAATTTTGTTGATTTATTCTACTTTACTACTACTGACATTTATCAATAACAAGACTAAACGTGCTTTGCTCGCGTTTAAAAATCTACTTTATGTGGTAAGCGTAAGATCGAATTTGTGTTTAGTCAATCAAAATTTGTGATAAAAATGCTATGCAATAGCTTTACCGCGGTAGTCTCCGAGTGCCACACGTATTTATTTGTTTTTTTCTCTAGAAACTTATGTATTGGAACGGAAATAGGAAAATATTTATATATTTATATATATACACACTCTGTAATATAAATAACATTTTATTACAATTCCTTCACTAATTAATCGAAAGGAACTTCGTTCCATCCGGGTGTCCCTTGACACCTCTCAAGTTTTGGAACGAAGTTCCTTATTGCGCGTTGTGAAAGGGGGCTGGACGGAAAGTTGTCACGACACGTTTTTTTCTTTTATTTATGAATCGTGATGACATTATTGATGATAATAATTATAAACGCTAACAGTATCATATAAAAATTAGCTGTATCCAATTTCCCTAAAATTTATATTCTATGAATCGATATGGTGCGAATCTGGCGCACGAAACTCAGTCCCAGGTCAAGAGTAGTATTTCTGCCTGCCTGCCTGACTTTTCAAGATTATTTGTGGATCATGACCACAAATAATCTTGAACCTACCACGCTAGGCCAAAAGCGCTTAGTGGATTATATGAAGTAAGCTGGTAATCTCCACAACATTATAATAACTGTGAAATTTATTCCCAGATAAAAGAAAATATAATAGAATCTAGAGTCGAAAACGTAGCTTCTTTTACAAAGTCAACTTCTCTATACAAGGAAAGAATTTCAGTTCCACTGGAGGTGTTATCTAATATTTGTTATAGGTGTCGACGCCGCAAGTATCCATTGTGCGACACTCGATCGCCGCACAGCATTCACTCTTGTTACGCTTCCAGGCGACGACTCTACAGGGCGATACTTTTTATGAATCATAAAATGAATACTTATCACTTAAGTTAGTTTTGCAAACGGTAACATAACAATAAAATAGTTATTCGTTTTTAAATGTATGGCAGTATTTTTATTTAAACAAGAATTTCAAAATCATTACTGTTATGCATTAAAGTGACTTCATTTGAAGCTTTCAGAAAGCAATAATTCCTCAATTTCAATTAAAGATTAAATTTATATAATCAGAATTTATGCCGTGGCTAGAAAATAGTCAATACCTACAATACTCATAAGATTTCGTAGAGTTATAAACATTTTGTTGTCTCCGTATTATTATTAAATTATTATTCATAGAATACCCGTAACATACTGTACACGCTATATAAACCCCTACTTCCAGTGAGATCTCATCGTGAACATAATGCATAATTTAACAAGAGCACTGGCTGTTAGTTGGAACACAAATCGTTCCCCAGGCTATTCCTGTCCATTCCGCAATGATAGCCAATTGTGCTAGGTCGGTGACAATGTTGCAAGATACCGAGTGGAGCACTTGATTTATTAATATGCGTAGACATGTCTTTGGAGTACGTATAGAGTGCTGCTTTCTTAATTGCTACTTGTACGTTCTCGTTAGGTACCTACCTTGTTATGTCATGAGAAAATGATAAAAATCAAAGCAAATGTATTGGTAGCTGATAGATTGAAATTTTGATGAAATAATGTTATACTTACAAAATTTTTATACTTAATTTAATTTACCTGGAGCTCCGTGGATTCATTTGCTAAAAATTTCCTAGGAAATTGAAAGATGCAGGTAATGTGCTTATATTAAAACGTACTTCACAAACTTCTTTTCTATTATGTACTGATTCATCCTCCGGTATTTTTAAAGGCACCCCTCCTTTTTCTCCAAGACCGGAATTAATATTTTAATCAGATGTATCGAAGGCAATTTTTCATTGGTATTCCTAAAAGGTGTTCGCGCCTATGAGCAGGAGGGTGGCCTGAGGATAAACGGCACTCAATTTAACCATTTCTCTATATTAATTATATCAAAACAGCCCCACCATACATAAATAACAAAAAATGTGTGCGCACCCCGACCCGCCGTCACGGATCTTGATTCAAGCGATTATTTTATCATGCCCCTCTAAAGCTCGGAGTTTAAGGGAAGCTATTCATCACATTTTAAAACTTAACGTCTCATGACTTGTGAAATTCCATAAAAATGGTTCATAATCGACATCACCTGCTCTATTTAACAATTTACATACAGGACTGTGTCGCTTTAAAATTAATATGAACAATTAAATTTAGAATGCAGTAATTTATAAGAATATGATCAATAGAATACTGTTAATAATAACAAAATTATTAACAGTTTTTTGGATGTATGATTCCACTTGCTATATATTTTCTTTTGCAGATAGAAATCAAACTGTGCCTCTAACCAGGATGATATTGGACAATTACATTAGAATATATTTTCTCTTGTAATACCTACCTATTTTATAATTAATACTAATTTATGCAAATTTTAACTTGTCTTTTTTTATTTACTTACTCACGTCGCAACTTTTCGAAGACAGGCTTCATGGTACAGGGACAACTGAGTTATCACAAAATTAAAACAAAAGTGATTTGCTATACGTACCTCACACAAAGAAAAAATGTTTCAGTTAAACTCAACGTGTATTTAAAGTGATTTTAAATTTTGAATTTGTTCAGCTACTTATGTGGCTGACTGTACATACCTGAATGCTAAATTCTATTAACATTATTAATATGGAAGATTGTATTTGGGGGTAGGTACCTTTAAAATTTGTAAGTGTTAACCGCGAAGAAACTGAATAGATTTAGATAGACCACGTCCCGAATTTACATAATATTTATATTATTATTTTTATGATGGAAAAGTGTATGTCGAGGGGTGAAGAAATGCTATTTGGCTTAAGCGACATTTTTTTGTGATATTTTATTTGTTAAGGATTGCCAACGAAATTAACTTTACTACCTACATACGATTACAAATAAAGAGAATAAAACAGTTTTGGATTAATTGAAATTTGCATAACAGGCAACCACAACATGCTTTAAGGATTAATAACAAAGATAAAATTAACGCAATCATTGATAAGATAAAAAAAGATCTATCGACGTATCTAATTCTATAAATATAAATAAACTATTAATGTTATTATTATCAGAATGCTATGTTATATTATTTAATCAATATTATTTTCTAAAATAGTTTGCTTGAATGAAGATAAAGATGCGTAAATACTTATCTAGGTTTTTTATTTTCATGGAAAGCTGATTGTACAGAGCTGACAGTCGAGGGATGAGCCAGTGATATATGCGGGATAGTGTTATAATGTATATAAAGTTATATATATATATATATATACTGGCTTTTGCCCGCGGCTCAACCCGCGTTAATGAGTTTTCCCGGGATAAAAGTCCCGCTTTATATTTTCCTGGGATAAAAAGTAGCCTATGTGTTAGGACATAATCTACCCGTGTGCCAAATTTCATCGAAATACGTTCAATAGTTTTGCGTGAAAAGTTATTAAATTACTAATATCGCTATTAAAAATTAGGGCAAGATGGAAGAAGGTAGAAAATTTAGGGTTGTAGGTAGGTTTTAATGCCACATCATAAAAAAAGCTGTCCGAAAATTTTTTTTTTTTTGGGATGGGCCACCCTTATCACTTAGAGGGATGAAAAATAGATAACAACCTATTCTCAGACCTACCAATGTGTGAATATAAAATTTCATCAAAATCGGTTCAGCCGTTTCGGAGGAGTATGGTAACAAACACTGTGACACGTTTTTTTTATATATATACTTAGATTTAGAATAAAGACAAAGATACTGATTCTAAATATATATATAACTTAATATACCAAAAATATGTCGCTTAAGCCAAATAGCCTTTCACCCCTCAGTGTGATTTTTTCTATAAAACGACTTTATTAACTCATCGTGAAATAAAAATTACAAGTCATAAGTTCTTTCCAATATTTTCTTTCTATCGGCTGTCGGCTATCGCTGTCCACACTAGATCGTGCCAATACTTTCATTAGTCAAAGTTTAGTCTAAGATCAAAGGTGTGCATCAATCTTAATATTATTCAACCTAATAGAAAATCATGAGACATGTGATAAATTTATCCTTGTCGATAGTTTAATCCGATCTACTATGAACAGGTACCTAGCTGCTAATCGCTAGATAACTGATTTAGGTCCATGTTTAACTGACCTTACGAGAACAAGCTACCTATATATATTTTTTCATTAAATTATATTTGTATACTAGCTGTTGCCCGCGGCTGCACCCGCGTGATTGAGTTTTCCCGGGATAAAAGTCCCGCTTTATATTTTCCCGGGATAAAAAGTAGTCTAAGTTACTCCTTATTACATCAGCTGACGGGACTTTTATTGGCAGCATCAGCAGCCAATAAAAGTCCCGTCAAAATCGGTCCAGCCATTTCAGAGATTAGCCGGAACAAACAGACAGGCAGACAGACAGACAAAAATTGTAAAAAAAATATTTTGGTGTATGTACCGTATATATGTTCATATACATGTAGTAAAAAACGGTTATTTCAATATTACAAACGGACACTCCAATTTTATTTATATGTATAGATATGGCTGATTTGGCGCCCGTACGTTAAATTCATTAGGTGGCCACCAGTGCCGGATTAACTACGTAGCAAGATTAGCAATTGTTACGGGCCCCGCGCGAAAGGGGGCCCCGCATGTTTAAACCCACTCATCTCTGCCTGAGCGTAATTTTTTGAGTGAAACTTGTTAAGATGTGGTACGTTGAATTTTTTTGATGTCACAAAACAAGACACTCGGTACCCGATTATTTCTTTGGCGTAAATAATTTAAATAATATCATACAGTAAACGCACAAGTTCTACAAAAAGTTGCTTGTATAAACGTGAAGAATTTCAGTCGGCCTGATAATTAGCTCTATAAAAAGTCTGCCGCATATGCAAGCACTCTTACCCGACACTTAGTGTGGATGTGTAGCAGAATTGAAATGGCTCGATTTAAATTGTTAAAATTATCTATTGATTTGTAAAGTTAACAGTCTACATTATTTTAAGTATAATTTAGTAACCATATACCAAAAATCTATTTTCTAGAATATAAGTATATTGAGTTATTGAAGTTATGACTAAAAAAAATTTTATTACTTCAAGAGAGATTTCCTCCAATTTAATTTTTCATAGACATTTCGTAATCCTGATATAGTAGGATCATTACCAAATGCATAAAAAGCAATGCATTCAATAAACTATTTCCAGAACAAAAGAAGTTTAAATTCTAGACGCGAGAGTCTCACGCGTGTTTTTTTTAAACTAATGATGGGTATCGTATCCCTTGTCAGTATAATGGGCACCCGGCCAATGCAAATTATTTGTGATCGAAGTTGGTAACACTGAAAAATTTACCGGGGATTCCCTGACATTGCCATTGAGAAGGCTTTTTGTAATTGTCCGAGCCTAACAGCGCCTATAGTAATTTACTACACTATTCATTACCCACAAAATTGTAACCTATAGATAGTAAATAAGTGTATTGAGTATTGAATTGTATTTTTACCACTCTATACTTAAGAACCCATAGCAGATCAAGGGCTTTTTGAAAGAATTTGCTACGGGCCCCGCGCTTGCTTAATCCGGCACTGGTGGCCACTGAAAAACAGTGCTGTGTTTTTGGTTGTCATGACACAGCTTATGCTGAAATCGCCACCTAGTTGTCTCGGTTGGGACATGAATATGTTTTAACCACTTCGTATTTTTTAAATTATTTTTCTTTCTATAATTTCCTTAGATTGTAATTAATACACTAATCAATACTAAACGGTTGTTTGTGTATATACATCTCACTGATTGTTATTTTTAAATAAATAAGAATTACGATTGTCTACATGGAGGATAGATATTGTCTACGTCCACTTTAATTGATTCCGGTAAAAAAAACGAAATCCAAATATAGTAAAAATATATTTTTCCTTTTCAGAAAATGGTTCTAACAAACTCAGATGAGTAAATACAGTTTATAACTAGTCCGTGGCATCCTGTGAAGGTCGCGCGTTCGATACCGCGCCGCGACGAGCGGGCGGGCGTGGTGACGAGGCGGGGCCTCTGTGTCCCCGCCCGGCATCTCCCGCCAAATATGATAACGAGAAAACTCGACGAATCTCTCTCTACCAGTTATTAGCGGCATGATTGACTGCGCACTTACCGCTTGTTGGTTTACTATTTACGGACGCATGAAATCTTATTGTTTTGTAATTTCTTAATATTTCTTTTAATGAATAAATGTTGTACGAAACTGTGTATTAATTAATTAATATCCCTAATATGCTTTAAGATTAATTATTTTGTATAGTCAATATTTGAGAATTTAATCTAAACGGCAAAGTAATTCAAAAACATTCATCCACGTAATAGACGACATCTAGCGGCAAGTAGCACAACTAATTGATAAATGCGATATCGTAAACAAAAATTGTATTCTAATAAAACATAATACAAAATGACTATCTATTTCTTACATTATTTTATCATTTTTACTGATAGTATTTTCTTATCCTGACTGAACATTAATTACATTATATTTGGTGGTAAGTACAAGGGATTCCAAAATAATATTACCTACCGTCCACCGACGCGAGGTAAGTACCTACTTTTTCTCTTCATCGACGCGAGAGCCCAGAATTATGCCGATATTGCCCTACTATACGATATTTCTCTGCAAATAAATTATTTAAGATAAAAATTATTATCAGACATATAACGGTAGGTATATTTTTTTTTTATGGCTTCAATGACGAGAGGAGTATGCCGTTCGCCTGATGGTAAGCGATTCGACCACCCATAAACAGTAGCAACACCATCCAGCACCTTGAATAACAGAGCACTGTGTGGCATTCCACTGCGCTCGTCATCCTGAGACATAAGATGTTAAGCCTCATTATGTCCAGTAGTTACACTGGCTACAATGTCCTTCAAACCGAAACACAACAGTGCATACACACTGCTGCTTGGCGGTAGAAATAGACATTGCGGTGGTACCCACCCAGACGGACTCTCACATATGAGAGACCTACCACCTATATGGTTGGTAGGTATGTAGTTAGGCCGAATACAGAATATTAAGGCGTACTCAAAAAAGTAATTATCACCGCTCGTTCTCATACTTACGTAAGTAATGGGCATTTACTTCTCGTAAATCATTATAAAATAGTAATAATTGATAAAGATTACAATAATTAAATCTTCATAAAAAAAATCGCGCAAATTAACTTAAAATTGTTCGAATCTAGTGAAAAAAATAAACCGAATACGATTTATGAATAGTTAGAAACAATGTATAGCTATCGGATATTCGTTTCACCTCTATTATATGGTACATATTTTTTAGAATATGTTATCAGTGAATATTTGTCATTTTTCTAGTACGATTTTTTTATTTTTTTTTATTTGGTGATCACCAACTAATTGAACAGCTTTTCTAAAAATATCACTAAAAAAGTGTGAATGGAAACAAAAATGACTAATTAATATGTTAACAACTTTTATTTCTTACAAATACATATCCAATAGGTACATGATATATATGTAGTATATTTTTATAAATCTCGGTAAATAGGTAAACTATAAAGAAATATTAAATATTCACAATTGTGCGACTAACGGATGAACTACAAACAACTTTACAATTTAGACGTTAACTCTGGCACCGCCTTGAACAAATCTGCCACCAGGCCGTAGTCTGATACCTGAAATGAAAAAGAAACACGAATTTGATTTTAACTCACATACTAGCGGCAATTAGTCATGTTTACGCAAATTTTATCAGTTTTCGAAAGCGATTCTTAAGAAACTTAAAACATTCACGTCTTTGATTCGGCCTTATCTTTATATATATATAATTCTTCTGTGCGTGTGTATGTCACTTAACTCGTCCTAAACGGCTGGACCGATTTTAATGTTTTTTTTGTGTTTTCAGGTGGATTAGAGGAAGGTTTAGATTTACAATTCGGTCCGGGAAACTGTATAGCGGGGCTTTTATCCAGGAAAAAGCCTTTCGTGCGGGCGAAGCCACGGGAAAAAGCTAGTGATTAAATAAATTTTGCTAAATAGGAAAAACTAATACAAGTTTCCCCATTGATCAAACGTAAGACAAATTTTTACATCAGTACTGGGGTGAGATCTTCAGGTTTCAACTCATGCCAACACCGTTCACTAGCTGCGATCTTATGTGACATCACAAGCAATGGCAATAAGGGATTATGCGATGGCAATAAGGGATTATGCGATGGCAATAAGGGATTATGCGATGGCAATAAGGGATTATGCGATGGCAATAAGGGATGATGCGATGTCAATAAGGGATTATGCGATGTCAATGTCATATGAAACCACCAAATATGTGCACTACCATTGCATTACATACCATACCATACCATACCAGCCCTGTATTATATACTGCCTACTGCTGAGTAGTGCTGAGCACGGGCCTCCTCTACAACTGAGAAGATTAAGGCCTTAGTCTACCACGCTGGCCTAGTGCGGGTTGGCAGACTTCACGTACCTTCGAAATTCAGAGAACTTCTCAGGTATGCAGGTTTCCTCACGATGTATTCCTTCACCGTTAAAGCGAACGATAGTTCACAAAGAATGCACATAACTTTTTAGAAAAGTCAGAGGTGTGTTTTGGGTTTTGAACCTGCGGACATTCGTCTCGGCAGTCCGTTCCACTCCCAACTAGGCTATCGCCGCTCATTGCATTGCAGATAAACATCAAACAAAGCACGACTTGAAATTAATAATAGCTATACAGTTTTTACTCTAAAATTTTAGACATATTTTAATGGAATGGATATGTAAATGAACATTATTTACTTTTCCATTAACAAACCACACACTGTTGTCTGAATAATATAATGGAATTGTTATATTTTTAGCATAACTACTAAAACGGTGTCTTTTTATCTATTTGTTTGGTAGTTTATAGTCCGACATACTCACTAGTTAATTTTCATAGAACAAAGGCTATTTTCATAATAAGTTTACGTAGCTGCTTATCATTTCAAATTTTAAGCTAACATAAAAATATTGTTTTATCATAATAATGACATCGCTTGATAATTCATTACAATTATCAAATTAAATAAAAACCGGACAAGTGCGAGTTATGACTCGCGTGCCGAGGGTTCCGTACAAACTTGTAGATAAGGCATCTAAATATATAACTTCTATAGTTCGCCAAAATTAATTAATAAATTAATAAAATTAAACAGTTTGTAAATTGTTTTTTTTTTTCTTTTTAAAATACATACACACACACACTCACGCCTTTTATCCCTAAGGGGTAGGCAGAGGCGCAACTAGTGCAGGTGCACCCACTTTTCGCTGTGCGTATTCCGTCCCATGATATGATAGGGGTCGAGCCTATCGCCATATCGGGCACAAATTCCAGACTCCGGGCTAATACTGAATTTAAAAAACCCAATATCACTTTGTACGACCCGGGAATTAAACCCAAGACCTCAGCATTGCAGTCATACCGTAATACAACTACGCCACCGAGGCAGTCAAATTTAAAGTTTATTTTTAGTTAATTAAAGCACATATTTACGGTTTTTAGATTTTTCCTTTACATGTTTTTAACCTTGCTTGCCGAATTTCCTGATTCTAGGTCAACGGGAAGTACCAGTAAGTAACCAGTAAGTAACCAGTAAGTAAGTATAGTAAGTAGGTTTTGATTCTCATGCGAAATCGCAAAATATGTGAAAATATGCGATAAATGGTCATATTATCTTTGATAGCGTTAACTTACAAGTTTGATTTTTTCACAGCTGTAAGAGGCCGTAGCGCGTAGACGCGAGTATTTGATATGAATTTCAACTTTATATATCTACGCGTTCCTGAGAAATAAGGTCTTGACAGACAGACAGACGGACGGACAACAAAGTGATCCTATAAGGGTTCCTGTTTTTCTTTTAAGGGAGGGTACCCTAAAAACTGATTCAATCTCGTTACCTTAGCGGCATAACAACAAAATTCAACAGTATCGCACTCAGATAAAATTCGATCAAACAACATTGAACCTCTTGACTTATTGATAAAAACGATTATGGCCCAGTCACATTATTATTCAATATTTTTTTTATTGACTTTATATTATCCATTTTTATTACGGAATAAGTAAACGGAGAACTTTGAAAATCGCGCAATATACTATTAAAGTTGCCATGACATACAAGAAAAAAAACACGGTTCATTAAAAACCCATGAGTAGTAATTATGCGGATGATTTGACAAAACTATTTTTAGACTACATATATTTTCATTTTAAAACTATTTATGACTAAAGAAAAAAATATTACGTAGCTTCTACAAGAAAAGAATTATGTAATCAGTAATGTTAACAACTCCAATCTGTTATCATTGTATTTTTTTAATGTCTAGTTACCTGGAAGATGGGCGCCTCAGGGTCCTTGTTGATAGCGACAATAGTCTTGGAGTCCTTCATGCCTGCCAGATGTTGGATGGCACCACTGATGCCCACAGCGATGTATAGGTCCTTCGCACACATTAAATAATAATTTTTTATCATCAATGTAAGTAATTATACATATAAATACTTATATATATATATAACTAATATTTTGTAAGATTTACTATTTTATCCTGGCTTGTATTCAGTATGATTTAGCATGGTTGTATGTTGTAACTGCAACTACAAAGAATTGGTCACAATCAGCCTGCAAAGATTTCCTAAGTAGATACATACTAACACGTTCATCTATACTAATATTATAAAGAGGAATGATTTGATTGTTTGTTTGTAATGGAAAAACTCAAAAACTACTGGACCGATTTTGTTAATTCTTTCACTAATAGGAAGCTACATTACTCCTAAGTGCTATAGGCTACTTTTTATCCCGGGAAAATATTTTTACCCCGGAAAAACTTGTTCACACGGGCGGAGCCGTGAGCAGAAGTCTAGTAACTAATATTTACTAAAATTTAAATTATTCTTACGTCTATTATGATATCAACATGTTTATAACTACAACTGCAACTAAAACTACTAAGTATATCAGGGTCCATCACGACAAAATTATGCAAATAACACTCACAGGCGCGACGATCTTGCCGGTCTGTCCGATCTGCAGGTCGTTAGGCACGAAGCCCGCGTCCACTGCAGCACGGGACGCTCCCACCGCTGCGTTCAGCTTGTCCGCAAGGTCGTACAGCAGCTTGAAGTTATCTCCTGACTTCAATCCGCGCCCTGCATAACATAAAACAATGCTACTTGTATGCTACAAAATTTTTATGCAGTTTGCTTGTGTTGATTTGTGGTGTCTAATTAGAAAATTATTATAGTTGAACTAGGGCTTTTACTTATTGGTAAGTATTTAGTATGTTTTCATTAATGTTATTTATTTATTTGTTATGGTACACCAAACAGCATATATATTAAAAAATCATGAAAAGAACATTCTATCATTATATCACAGGCCGATATATATGCCCATTATAGGTATACGCATCTATTGTATAAAAATTACATGTTTCAGTGAAAAAAAAAAACAAAAATAAATTAAAATTCTAATGCAAACTATAATAAATTATATAGGAGGGCTGCAGAAAGTCATTAATTTTTCTTTAAAATTTTGATATTTATCGCCAAAAATATCCAGTTCCTCAATTTTGCTACTGAAGTCGTTGTATTCGATACACATGCGTGTAATAGGATTTTGCAATCCAAGTTTAGTATGTGATGAATTAGTGTGAAAAAATTTTGCTATGCGGGATCTAGGGTAGTGATAAGGAATCGATAATGAGAAACGGCTTAAGAGTTCACTGCTTTGAGAAATCCCGTTTACAATTTTAAACAAAAAGTTCATGTCCAGTAGTTTCCACCTAACTCGGAGGGAGGTCATATGGAATTTATTAAGTCGCAAGTTATATGGACTTCTGTGGGAAAAATCTGTGGTTTTATAAGCTATATATCTTGTGAACGCACGCTGAAGACTTTCAATGCGTTGTGAATGAGCGCTGTAGAAAGGGGACCACACAACACTGGCAAACTCGAGTTGGCTGCGCACAATCATATTATACAGTAAAATTTTAGTTCCAATCTTAAAATCTACGCTATTACATTTGATGAAACCTAACATTTTTGAAGCTTTAGTGACTAAAAGATACGACAATATCGAGATCAGAAGCCAAACTATTTATTGTCACATTATTTCATATTACCCACTTTAGTACAATATTAATTTGACAAACCAAACATTACAAATATATAACATATCTTCCCCTCATACATTTAGGTTACTTAATTACATAGATCAATTACAAACATAAACCGTAATCAATCTGGCACTTTTATAAACCGATTAATCAGTCAAGCATAGGTACTAGGTACACCAATTATATCTGGCCATAACTCAGGAGGAGGTATTTCAATAGGTGGCTCCGATGATGTTGAATCTGAATAGGATTCTGGTGATCGAGATCTAGATGTCACATTAGGCTGACTTGATTCACCCTGACTGCGAGCCAATATTTGATCCACATGTCTGCGTTGCAACTCACCATCTTCTGTTCTCACCATATATGATGTAGGACCTTCTACTATCTCCACTATAGCCTTTTTCCATTTTTCCCCAGGCCCATACATACGAATAAGTACTGGCTGGTCAACTATGAATGATCTCTTTGGCGAACTCTGCGCAGCAGAATCCAATTGCATTTCATTGCGATTTGGTGCCACATCTGGGTGTAAAACAGACACCGCTGTTTTATATTTGCGGCTATTTAACATCTCTGCCGGGCTTTTACCAGTACTGGAACATGGCACTGTGCGGAGATGATATAAAACTTTAGGGAGTTTTTGATCCCATGGCATCCCTGAATCCGATAACTTCTTTAATTTATTCTTAAAGGATTGTATAGCTCTTTCAATCTGGCCATTAGAGGCTGGATGATATGGTGGGGAGTACAAATGTCTAATACCATTCCTTTGTAGGAATTCATTGAATTCACTTGAACAAAAGGTTCTACCATTATCTGATACTACAATCTCTGGCAGTCCTTGAGAGGCAAATATTTTCCTAAGAACAGTATTCACTATAGTAGTATTCATAGAAGGAACAATCTCTGCTTCAAGCCATTTACTATAGCTATCTATCAACAACAGAAAAGTTTTACCTTGAAACGGGCCAGCAAAATCCACATGTATCCTTTTCCATGGCTTTTCAGATACCATCCATGTTTGTGGCGATTTAGGTGGGTTATTCCTTACAGCTTGGCACTGGTGACACTCAGATACGATCCTCTCGATCTCTTTGTCCATTTCAACCCACCAAACATAACCTCTAGCATACGCTTTAGTTTGCACAATTCCAGCATGTGGAGCGTGTAATAATTTTAACACCTCCTTTTGCAGAGAAGCTGGAATAATGACTCTGTTGCACCACAATAAGCAATCTTTATTATGTGAAAGAGCCTCCTTGCGTAGCCAAAATGGTCTTAAAATCGGATCAACATTTGAACCTGGCCAACCATGGAGCACATGGAACATCACCTTCCGTAACAGTGGATCCTTTTTAGTTTCCGATGCGACTCTATTTGCATCCAGTTCCCAACCTCTTGGAGTCTCCTCTAATAATAGTATTTCTTTAAGAGGTCTTTCCTCTACACTTGCCGTAGGAGCTGTCCATCTACTCAAAGCATCTGCGTTACCAATTAATTTTCCCGGTCTGTACTTAATAGTATATTGATAACAACTCAGTTTTAAAGACCAGCGTAACATTCTGGGAGATATTTGCTCTGGAATAGGTTTAGCAGGATTAAATAGTCCAATCAATGGTTTATGGTCTGTAATAATGCAAAAACTGCGACCTGATAAATACTCATGAAATTTTGTTAATCCAAACATTATGGCTAAAGCCTCTTTATCTATTTGCCCGTAACGCCTCTCGTGCTTCTGTAACGTTCTTGATGCCATCATTATAGGTTTTTCAGAACCGTCGTCCATAACATGTGCAATAATTGCTCCCAGTCCATACTCCGATGAGTCGCATATAAGAAGTAACTCTCGTTGTAACTCATACCCTACCAAAGTTAAATCTGAAGATAACAATTCTTTTGCTGTGATGAAAGCAGTTTGTTCTGTTTCACCCCAAGTCCAAGGTTGTTTGGAATCCAAAAGCCGATATAATGGTTCTAATAATGTTGCTTTAGCAGGCAAAAACTTTTCGTAGAAATTGTATAAGCCCAGAAATGCTCGTAGCGTTTCTCTACTCGTCGGTGCTGGTTTCTCACGAATCTCTTTTACTTTGGCTGGTGCTGGGTGCAATCCATCTCCATCAATCATGTGGCCCAGAAATGTAATGCTTTCAGCAGCAAAAATGCACTTGGAAACGTTAAGGCGAAAGCCCATATCATGTAATTTCTGCAGAACCTCATATAGACGTTTTTCATGTTCACTTTTGTTCCGTCCCATAACAGCAATATCATCCAGTAGACATGCCACTCCCTCCATATCCGCGAAGGCTGTAGACATAACTCTCTGAAAAATAGCTGGCGCTGCATTCACTCCAAAAGCTAGTCGATTCATTTTCATTAACCCTATAGGCGTGTTAAGGGTTAAAAGCATTGCAGTTTTCTCATCCACTTGCAATTGTGTATACGCTTGTTTCAAGTCCAGCTTACTGAAAATACGACCTCCACTTAACTTAACGAAAGCCTCCACCGATTTAGGAAGTGGAAACGCATCCACATCAATTGCGGCATTCACCGTAGCCCGGTAATCTCCACAAATACGTAGGGAACCATCGTCTTTCTTCACAATACGTAATGGAGTTGCCCAATCTGAGTATTTCACTGGTGTGAGAATGCCTTGATCTACCATCCTCTTCAGTTCTTCGTTCACTTGGTGTTTTAAAGGGAATGGTATTACTCGAGCTTTCAAAAATCTAGGTATAGCATTTGCACGTACATGTAACGAAACTTTCGGCCCCTTATATTGTCCTAGTCCATCAGCAAACAAACCAGGAAAGTCCGTCACTAAATTTGATATCTTATCTTCTGACCAATTAAGTCCTCCTATCTGAATATTTAATGTCTGGAACCAATTACGCCCCAAAAGGCTAGGTCCAACTCCCGAGACAACTATCAAATCACAACGGGCTTCTTTTTCCCCTAATATGACCTGTACATTTATTTGTCCAAGCACTTTCAATGTTTCCCGAGTCCATGTTACAAGTTTGATATTTGTAGGTCTTAGAGGAGGAGGAAATGACCACAGCTTTTTGTATGTATCCTCTGATATTATACTCCTTGATGCTCCAGAGTCAATTTCCATAAGCAATTTAACACCATCAATAATCACGGTTGCAGTTATCGGAGGTTGATATTTTTCAAAGCAGACGTAAACGCCCATCATCATCTCATCGCGAATGGTTGCCTCCTTACTAATGTCTTCAAGCTTAGATATGTCATTTATTTTACCGGATCTACGGGTGCATGCTGTAGCTATATGTCCAAATCTCTTACAATAGAAACATCTTGCTTTAATGAATGGACACTTTTCTCCCTGTTTATGTACTCTTGCACAATGTTGACAATTTTTAGCTTGAATCCTGCCAATATCCATCGGTTCAGTAGCATGGGACGGAGTTTGCTTCACCACCTCAGTATTAGGGTACAGATCAGGAAATGTGACTTGGTAATTAAGACACATTTGCAAGGCTTTCTCATATGAGAGGTCTTTAGTTTTTAGTAATTCCCTTTTCAAGCGATCATCACGTACACCCAATACCAAACGGTCTCTCAATTGACGTTTTAAGTCTATAAAATTACATTTAACGGCCAGTAAATTAATTGCCGCTACAAAATCTTGCACGCTTTACGTCTGTAATTGTAGGCGTTTATGAAATTTTCCCGCTTGTAGTATTTCGTTAACCTCAGGCTCGTAAAACTGATCCAACACTTTCAAAATGTCATTAAAGTCCACATTAGTTGGACGATTTGGAACCAGAAGTGAAGCAATTAAAGAAAAAGTCTCCTTTCCGCATTGAGACAAAAACACAGAACGAGCTTTCTGAGCGTTGCTTTCGTCATAACCCGCGGCATCGAGAGCACACAGTAATTGTTCTTTATAGTCACTCCACTTATCAGTTTTAGGGTTAAACTGTCCCGGAAACACTATATTTGCAATGTTTGACGCCATTATCTACACAATTACTTTAATTTACCACAGTCGCCAATAAAAGATACGACAATATCGAGATCAGAAGCCAAACTATTTATTGTCACATTATTTCATATTACCCACTTTAGTACAATATTAATTTGACAAACCAAACATTACAAATATATAACAGTGACTATCTAATTAATGAGATTTTAAATTAAACTAATTGTCTAGTATGACACCCAAATCACGGATTTCTTGTACTTGTTGAATAACTATAATGTTACAGTATATGCTTAATGTTTGTGCCTTAGGGAAGGAAACATAATTGATCAAACTCTTTATAAGAACTCTGTTTTATTTTGTCATCCATGGCGTCTACGACATGATAACATTGCTGTTTACATACCTCCAGATATAATATTCTTAGCGCTTGTGAGTTCAGGCCTATCAGACTTTGTGAGTTCCTGGGAAACAAACTCGACAAGATCAGTCTTATAATCGCCTTCAGGTGCTTTTTCGACACCTGCAGAGCCGCCCTCAAGGGGTTCAGCAGGGAATGCGGTAGACCTTACTGTGATGACCTTGATGGCATCCTTAGCTTCCAGTGTGAGAACCGCATTACCTGAATGGGATGGAAAAAACAAATGAATTTCATGCACTTAGAGCTCCTATTACAAGAACAATACATTATAATGAGAAATCATTTTTTCAATTGGTTACAAGTTTTATGAAATATAAAAATATTAAGTATATATTGTAGCCCTAGAACATATCTTAGTGCTATGCTCTAAATCTGGGTCATATCTCTGAAAATATATGATTTGAAGCATAACTCTACAAAACTTCGAAGAAATAAACAGACGATTTTTTTTTACCAAAATATTAAAATTAAAATACAAAATACCAACCCGCATAAATTGTCCTAATAAATGTGTTAGCATCTTTAACACCTATAATATCAGTGATGGGAGACACATCCAACTTCGCTGCAACTCTTGGCAGCAATGCCTTGCCAAAAGCAGTAGCCGGAGCTAAGATATGCGTAATGTTGAACTGTTTTTGAGTTGCTAAGATTAGTGGTGTGAGGCTCTCTGGGGTGAAGCCCTTGAAAGCATCACTTTCAGCAACAAGAACTTTGGATATACCAGCAGCTTTGGAAACTTGATCTGCAGCCTGAAATAGTGTTTCATTTTGTTCATAAGATTACAAATTTAGCATTGTTTTCCATGAGGCAAACTTTTTATTTTTTTGTAAACAATTTAATTTTATAGTTGTGACAAACTAAGCTGGCGGGTATGACAAATCAATATATTCGCGACGCGATAACTTTGGGAGAATGTGTAACAAAAAATTTAAAAGTCAACTACATAATTACAATACTTATGATGTTCTCCATACATTATAACAAAGAGTATCATACTTATGTAACATATTTTAATTAATATTGTAAAAACATACTGAAATAAAGAATATAATTTTGACTCTTATATCAAAGCGGCACTTTTACAATGTTGTACACTGCAGTTTATGGGCATAGTGTTGGGAAAGTTGGAAATCCCTTGGTAACCAAAGGTAACCGATTACTGAAAAAAAATCTAATTTGGAAGTAAATAAAAACACTGCTGTTACTTTAAAAATTATGTTTAAAGTACATTTTACAAACAGTTTCGAACAATTCGTTAGATATTTAAAAAACATTACACATTTCATACTCGAAGAAAGAAAACGAAAATCTCCAAAGTAAATAATTAAACCGTAGCACTATATTTGTTATATTACAACCATTTTAATAAATATTATACCAATTAAAACTTATAAAAAGACAATCGTGAAATTTTATCGGAAAATCAAAATTAATAACTAACAATAACTAACTACTGCAATAAAAAAGCTCCTGATTTTAATATGTAAGACTGAATAACAATCTTAACACTATTTACAAACGACAATTAACTCCTTGGATAAAAAAACTATAATATTACAGAATCGGTTATTTGGTGCAAAAGATTTTTTGTTCTCTTCCCTACACAGCATTCCGTGAAGTGTCAATAAGTTGTCATACCAGCCAGCTTAGTTTGTCCAAACTATAAAATGTAACATGTTTAAAAGTAAACCTATGTGGATTTGTTTACTAAATTCTGTATATTATTCTCAAATGTTGTCATAACCTTTATTTAACCTTACTTACCGGACCACATTTGGTACCAGCGACGAGGACAGAAATATCACCACCGATTTTCTTGGCAGCACTTAAAGCATTCTGAGTGCTTGCAGATAATGCCCCATCGTTATGTTCAGCTATGACCAAAGTGCTCTGCAGTCGTCGCAACTAAAAAGTTCAAATGTGGAACAAACATTCGATAATCAAAACAACTTGCTGGATCTCCCTCCATGTATGAATTGAAAAGGAAAAAGTTGCAGTGTAAATAGTACTATATAATTATTTTATCTATTTATAAAGTCACAATGAATATTATGAAATTTATATACCTACTGTGTAGTAACTGTGAAATTTTTACTTTGAGATATACAGATCTGATAAAGACTTCAACGTAGGTAAATTTATTAGCGAAAATATCAACGAAACAATAATAGCTGCTCAGACTTAAAAACAATATACAAACCTGCGCAGACAAGAACAAATGCCTACTACTTGGCGCAAACATTATATGGGTGGTATAATCTTGAATTTGAGTTAAATTACGAATAAAAACTTTTCCTAAAAACACAAATGACAGAGGTTACAAAATACAAAGTCCAACAATCAAGTTCAATTTTTAGGTTGTCTAGTGCTGTCAAATTACAAAACCAATATACTGAATACTCAAACGATTTACGATCATGAAAACATCTCGAATGAATCTTCTAAAGGGGGATTATAGTAATAGGCGGTAAAGTACTACGTACTATAATCTAATAATGACTACTACGTAGTACGTACTTAGTTACAGTGTCACAAAAAAATGAGGGGAACCAATAAGTACATTTTCGTAATAAGCATGATTACATCAATCCTATTTGACTAACCTTACTGTTAGATGTGAAACTTATCGCGTACATTAGGAAATACTAAAAAGCGTTTGAAGAAATGAAGAATCTTACGGCAACACAATATCATTTTAAAGACAATGCCGTAATATATTTTGTAGAAATGAGAAAGACTCAAAGTCAAGAAGTTCATATGCCAAGTGCATAATTCTGCGCGACATCTATCTACATTTGAACGAAGATATTTAAACAATCATGCATTATGAGTACAAAACACACTGTTAGTCGAGAATAGTGTAATTGATCAACAACATTGTCAAACCAATATTTAAGGAATTTTAAAAGAAACATTGAAACCCTCAATTTTAAATGACAATTATGAGGATTCTATTATAACTACAATAGGGAAGATATTACATATACCAAATCTATACTAATATTATAAAGCTGAAGAGTTTGTTTGTTTGAACGCGCTAATCTCAGGAACTACTGGACCGATTTTGAAAATTCTTTCACTAATAGAAAGCTACATTACTCCTGAGTGCTATAGGCTACTTTTTATCCCGGAAATCCTTTTTTCCACGCGGGCGGAGCCGCGCGCAATGCTAGTAAATTATAATTTAAAGAACCTACATTAAACAATGAACAACCAGCACGGGCTCATAGGTATAGAGGAAACGGACATTGGGGACGGAAATAGGGCTAAGCTTAGGAAAGAGAAGTGGAGCTGATACAAAAGAGAGGGAAGGAGTATCGTAACATTCCGAGGAAAGGTAACGCCACGGTCCTCGCCAGCGAGGATAATAAAGACCCTAGTCTAGCTAACCTACCAGCCTTTCACTAGCTACCTAAGCGATGACGACCCGAAGAAGAAAGGCAGAAAGAAACTCCGGGCTTAATTTTTTCATTTTTTGATTCATAAAACCTTTGGAAGTTCTTGCGGAAAAACCTCTGTCGTTCAGTGTTATCAACCCAAAAATATTCATAGTCGATGTTAATTGGTAATTGTAATAATAATTGATACTTGTCAAAATGTCTAAATATTTAGATTTGGCACATGAGGTTACTGACATGTGGGATGTGGACCCCACAATTATTGTTCCGATTGTCGTTTCTGCACATGGGTTGATACCAAAGAGCCTTAACCAACATCTTAAGAGGCTCTCAATTGGTCGTTGGGTCAAGAGCCAGATGCAGAAGGCAGTACTGTTGGACACGGCACGCTTTGTGAGGAAATTCCTCACTTTGAATCCCTAAACCGGTGGCTTGGGTCTTGAGCCTCGCCATCGGAGGGTGATAATTTTTTTTATATTTTTATATGTATTTTTATAACGTATACATAAAAAAGTAAAAAAGATAATTTTAAAATAAAGGATAGATATAATCGATACTTGTCATATATGTAGTTTACTGGTGGTAGGTCTCTCATAATATTATGTAAGAGTCCGTCTGGGTGGGTACCACCGCAATGTCTATTTCTACCACCAAGCAGCAGTGTGCATGCACTGTTGTGTTTCGGTTTGAAGGACATTGTAGCCAGTGTAACTACTGGACAATGAGACTTAATAACATCTCATGTCTTAGGATGGCGACCGCAGTGCGAAGAGTATACCGCAGTGGAATGCCACCAGAGACAAATAAACTAGAAATGCCACACAGCTGAGACAAATAACTTACACAGTACTTTGTAAGTTAGGGTGCTGGATGGTGTTGCTACTGTTTATGGGTGGTCGTATCGCTTACCATCAGGCAAACAGCATGCTCGTCTCGTCATTCAATGCTTTAAAAAATAATTGACATGCTCCTAAATCCCAACCCCAGGGCCCAGACACGTTTCTTTAACAGCTCTCACAGGGCTCCTAAATTTTACAAAGTATCTGGATGGAGTTTTGGCGGGAACTTGGAAGTGTCATGAGGTGCTCTTGTTTTAATTCATTATTTTGGTGATACTTAATGTTATATTGCATAATTATGGTGGTATAATATCCAATATAGTTCTTTTAAAGGGCTCATATGGAGTGTATTGAAGTAACTGAGCTAGTCAAGTGTTTTTTTGTTGCCGCCAAAACTGCTCGCTAAAGTCTTGTTAAGGTAGCCACTGCTTTACTACAAAATTCTACTAAGGATAAAAAAAACAACAAAGTATACGTCTGAAGGACTTGTATCCACGGACAAAAATAAATTAATAAAAAAAAGAATCTGTCATTAATTGACAGAGACAAATAAAGTATAAACTATAAACTACATTTTTGTTCTGTTTTTATCACCGATAGATGAAAAGCGAGATTTTATGAACGCGAAGCGTTATTCGCCTCGCCGATATAAGTCGTGTTATCGTGTATCAAACTTGGTACAAATATGTTAATTTAATCTCAGTGATGGAATAATAGTATTACTACTGTAATACATTTGTTGAAATCGTTCCACTTTAGGCTTTTCCGTTCACTTTCTTGAATCACAATCTGGGACCTTACAACCACTAACGTTCTCTAGCTAAAGTAAATACAATAATTATGTCTTCGTTACCAATAGTGTCGATTACCAGGCGTGAAACTTTCAGCTCTTGTCACAGGCTTCACAGGTAATTTGGGATTTTTTAATGATTACAGCTTTAAAATATTTTTTTTAAATTATTATGCCGGAACAATGGACAGACGCGATGCCCCCGATACTTAGGGTTATCGCATCTGTATATTTTAACAATAAGGATATAATTATAATAATTAACAATGTATAAATCTGTAAATTTGACAATGTATTAAGTAAATTCGATTATAATTACAAATTGCGTTAATTATTTTAATACATTAATTATAAATACTTTTATTTGTGTTAATAATATATACTTTACAATGTATTATTGAAGATAAATGAGTTACTTACTTAGCAATGTGTTTAAGATATTATAATTTATTATCACTATGTATTTGATAATTATAACTTGTTGATTTAGTTATTAGCATGTAGATAATCTGTAATTAGAGGCTAGTGCTAGTTTGTTGTATGCAACAAATTTAGTATTTTATATCATAGTAATAAATTAATTTTAACTCGTCGGTAATTGTAAAATTGTTACAATTATAAACATGCTTTTTCAGAAATATTACCATATAATCTAACTGTTTCAAATTATGTAAAACTATCCTTTTAAATGAGTATATTTTTTGTGTCCAAAGCATTTTGTTTATTCAAAGTGTAGAAAATTTTATTTGATTCCATACTTTTTGAGATATGTATTGTCATTGATGTATAAAATTGATATTACAGCCCATTCCTGAATGATGAAGAAAATAAGAAACTTTATGGAAAATGCAACAACCCAAATGGACATGGTCACAACTATGTTGGTAAGATATGAAATGCCAAATTAATAATTATTCTCTTTTTTAATATTCATTTACAATATTGGCTACACTCCTTTAACCAGTCAACGCCCGCTTATATATAGTTTTAAGCAAATTTCCTTATCGCACACAGGTTTCCTTATCTAAATGGACACCGGTGTCCACCGTGGGCGTTGAAGGATTAAAGTGTGACACAGTAATGGCTCCAAAAGCTCTTTGATGAAATATACATTGGCTTAAAACCTATCCTTATACATTTTTGATTATGAAAATCCTAAAACCTTATACATTTGGTTATCTGTAACTTGAATATTTTTGTAGATTTATTAAATACGCACAACTTTATTTTAAACCTGAGCCTTGTAGGTTTAGAGTTATAAAATATGAGATAGAAAAATGTTATCAATCGGCTAAAAAAATTGGATAAATGTTAATGCCACAAAGCAAAACAATTATCTTTTGAACTATTGGATGCCGCATAAGTTCTTCTTTTGAATTATAGATTCCACTGATTATCTTTTGGCGATTTCACCAATTTCAAGTAATATTAGCAGATACAAACAATTAATTTAATTCTTAGAAATAAAAAGTGGTTACCATGTCGAAAACAAAAAAACATTGAAAAGAAAAAAAATATTTCCAAAGAAGCATTGCCAAATTATCCATCTGTACAAAATAAAATGCTGATTTAGTGAAGTGTTACTTTCATGATAGTCTTATCAATTACATACTTCATATTGCCACAATATTCTTATCATTAATGAAAATTTAAGTGTCAAAATGTTTGGGTTTCAAATTTTACTCTCTATACCATACCATACCATAACAGCCCTGTATTATTTACTGCCCACTGCTGAGCACGGGCCTCCTCTACAACCGAGAGGGTTAAGGCCTAAGTCCACCACGCTGGCCTAGTGCGGGTTGGCAGACTTCACATACCTTCGAAATTCAGATAACTTCTCACGTATGCAGGTTTCCTCACGATGTTTTCCTTCACTGTTAAAGTGAGCGATAATTCACAAAGAATACACACATACATTTTTAGAAAATTCAGAGGTGTGTGCCCTTGGGTTTTGAACCTGCGGACACTCGTTTCGGCAGTCCGTTCCACTCCCAACTAGGCTATCGCCACTCTATCTACTCTCTATACTTTCGCTTAATTTATAATAATAATAATAATCCATTTATTTCAGAATTTCACACATTCCATAGTACAACATTAACATTATGTATAGTTAGTAAAAATGACACTTATTACCTATGTTAGTACCTAAGTGATGCAATCTGCCTAGAGACTGAACTAGAGGACAATCTAATTTTTCCGCAATGACAAATAGGAGACTGTTGGAACTGCCCCGTAGTCTATGCAGTAATGATGCTGCACGCTTACGCCTAATCGCTGCAAATCCATCAGTAATTTATATTGTTACCAAAATATTTTTTTATATGAACTTATTTTTGTTGTCAGTACTGGTAACTGTGAAGGGCCCTATCGACCCTCAAACAGGCATGGTGATGAATGTCCATGATCTCAAACAGTATATGCAAAATGCCATCATGGACCCATTGGACCACAAGAACTTAGACCAGGATGTACCTTACTTCAAAGCTGTGGTAAGATTGCCATTATCAAACTAATTAAAAATAGGTTAAGCACAAATAAACATTAAAAAATATGAGATAAAATGTACTGTTTAATTAACTTTTAATAGATTTGACAAATGTTGAGTAACATTGTTGATAAGTAATAAAAACATTTAATTTAATACTAGATAAAGAAATTGACTGATAATATTAAATTTCGTCATAACACGGTAATTGTAGTACCTCCATTGACAACCATAACTAAAATTGTAAATACCAAAATTACTTCTTTTTTATATCATAATCTACTTACTATGTTACAGGTAAGCACAACAGAAAACTTGGCTATATTCATATGGGATCAACTCCAGAAAGTGATGGAAAAGCCCCAGTTGCTGCACGAAGTTAAGATTTTGGAGACAGAGAAGAATCATGTGGTGTACCGAGGCGGCACCACTTTTCCCCGCAAGAAGTACAACTCTTCGAGCCTGCACCCCAACCCGAACCATCATGATGTTTCGTCCGACTCCGACTGATATTTTATGTTACTGTAACGTTTTCTAGGGACGCTTATATAATTTAACGATCGCAAAATTCTACTGATGCGATTATACATATAATTTATGTCAATTCGATCTAAATTTTGACAGTTAATTTCGGTATAATCGCATCGGCAGGAATATACGTACGTAAACTTACGTCGTTATAACCACCCCTGAACTTGTTCAGGTTGCCATTATTGCCAATGTAATTTTTTACTATTAGTTTGTACTTTATATAAATTCAAAAGAAGCCATTCCACAGCAGTGTATATTTTTATAAGTGTCTATTTACATGATTGTGAATAATCTATTTTCTAAATTGACCTCCATAGCAATGAATGTTGTAATCATGTTAACTAATTACTGTATAGTAACTTCTTAAAAAAGGTTTTACAGATAAAAAATACTGATTAGGTAATTTACTGTATAATATGAATGTTTATTGGTAAAACCCTTAAAAGTTTAATAAAGTATAATATTAAGTGTAATATATTTGTCTCATTTCCACAAAAACTAGAGATGAAATATGAAGAATTAACATCAGAGTATTTTACTATGTCAATGTTTACTGTGACAGCCTCGGTGGCGTAGTTGTATTGCGTACGCGTTACGAGTACAATTTGCGCGCTGAGGTCCTGGGTCGGGCCAAAAATATTGTGACTGGGTTTTTCCATCTTAAAAATTACTCAGGAAGTTGGTAGTGTGATACCCCCGTGCCTCGGAAAGCACGTAAAGCCGTTGGTCCTGCGCCTGATCTCTCTCCGGTCATGTCGGATTGCCGTCTCACCGGACTATGAGAGTAAAGGAATAGCGAGTGCACCTGTGTATTGTGCACACACTTGTGCACTATAATATCTCCTGCGCACCTGGCTGATCTCCGTTGAGATTGGCCGCCGTGGCCGAAACCGGCTAGAAAGGGATTTTTTTTACTATGTCTGTTGACAATTATTCCATACGTACGCAAATAATACGAAAAAGACCTTTCGTGAATTCAGCAATAAAATTGGTTATGAAACGGGGCATCAATTTATAATACAAATATTGCTATGTGCACGGTTTTTTTTATTGCTTTGAATGACGAGACGAGCATGTCGTTCGCCTGATGGTAAGCGATACGATCACCCATAAACAGTAAGCAACACCATCCAGCACCTTGAGTTACAAAGTACTGTGTGGCATTCCACTGCGCTCGTCACCCTGAGACATAAGGTGTTGTCTCATTATGTCCTGTAGTTACACTGGCTACAATTTCCTTCAAACCGAAACATAACAGTGCATGCACACTGCTGCTTGGCGGTAGAATTAGACATTGCGGTGGTACCCACCCAGACGGACTCTTACATATAAGAGACCTACCACCAGTAAAGCGTGGGGCAGTAAGTGGGGGGATAGCGCTTCAACTTTTTCGCGCGCATCTTTATGCTTGATGACGTCAACTAGATATCATTGTGTCTCTTTTCGTTTTTTGCCATTTATCCAAAAAGCTTATACCCATTTAGCCCTACCATCAGATTTCAAAGGCTTATTTATAATATCTTGTTGAATTTTTACCGCATTTTGATCGTGCTTTTTATATTCGATTTTAAATGACGTAAATTTTTGATAAAGGCATACCTACGCATACTCACGCCTTTTATCCCCGAACTTTTCTCTCTTTTCGCCGTTCCTAATCCGTCCCATGATGTGATAGGGGGCGAGCCTATCGCCATATAGGGCACAAATTCCAGACTCGGGCTGATACTGAATAGAAAAATCCAATATCACTTTTCCCGATCCGGGAATCGAACCCGAGACCTCAGCATTGCAGTCATACTGCCTCGGTGGCGTAGTATTTGATAAACAAAATAAAAAACTGAGTAAAATAGCCTAATGTACGTACTACATTCTAAAAAGTAACAAAAAAGAGATATATTTATGTGTACTTTTTGTAAAATTGATTACAGAGGAATATCTTACGAAGGTTTTTTAAATAAAAAAAAAATGAAAATATTACACATTCCGAAATATTTATTTAATACTTTAGTTATACTATAAGCAGTATCTAATTCACACACATTTTAATACCGCAGTTCATCTTGTAGCAGAAAACGTCTACATATTTTGTACTGGCTACATTCGCATTCTTCCTTTATATGCAACACAGGTAAAATTGACTTTTTTATCAGTATCAATTTTTGGTTGCAATTTTTTTGTTGAAATATGTTTTAAATTTCGTGGACCTTAGTATATACACAATGCTTTGGAGAAAGGATGATGAATCATATACTATACCAGCCCTGTATTATATACTGCCCACTGCTGAGCACGGGCCTCCTCTACAATTGAGAGGGTTAAGGCCTTAGTCATCATATACTATAATATAAACTCATCTTGTATAAAATATCGCAAAACATAAGCAGTTGCTTTACAAGCCGATTTGTTATATAAAATTAAGTGAATATTGCATTCCGCTCACGTCAGCCGAAACTAATATAAATAAAACCGAATTATGATGTTCAAACATATTTTTCACTTGGCTTTTAAATATAAGTACGTATTGGCCAAAGAAAATTATCAATTTAACATTCATTAACGTCTCAAAAATAAAGTTAAACCAATAGGCTAGTAAATCTACCATTATTTCATTCTGTTCCTTACACAATTTCATATTAAACTTGGTGTGATCGTAAATTTTTAATCAAATATGAATTCATGTTGCATTAATGTTTCTGTAGCGAATATATTTTTTTGTTATCTAAAAGATTAAGTAAAATAATATCCACACAATGTATCATTGTCTGAGCGCTACATTTCTAAAAGTATAAAATTATCCAATATACCGACTACAGTCATATAAAGTACACGATTTACATGTGACATCACAGATTAGTTACCTCTAAATAATAATTTATACAAACATCAAATAATAATTATATCACTGACTTACACAATTATTTATTTATCTTAGTCTTACTAAGGTCTTTTTCTTTTTTCTGTTATAACAATGACCAACAAATAATATTATTTAGACTATATCTAACTTTCTGTCATTTTTTCATCATGAAGCAATGTTGGGCAAAGTTAGATCCATCAGCCTTTCAAATATCGCAACAATGCTAGAGCGCATAAAGTCTAAATTGCCATGTTTGTGTCGCGTCTACAGGGGTGTTTTATCGTGATGTAAGGTACACCCAATTCAAAGTCGTTCCGCGGCCAGTACTTTAGTTGCGGCTTTTGTTCTGGTCTCTCCTCAGACACGTTGAAGTACGCAAAAAGTACGAGAGCTGTGTAGCTCGCAATGAAGATAAGAACGTGCCAGACTCCGTGCATGTAAGGGAAGTCGATGGAGAGCCACGCGTCGCAAAACATGCGGTCCATGATCCACGAGAAAATAGCCAGCAAAGATATGGCGACGCAGCGTAAACCAAGCCGGTACACTCGAGCACATTTCACTCTGAAAAATATAATGTGAAATTTAATATTCTGAGAATTTGTCGAATTTCACTCTGCTAATTATAATATGTAATTAATAATTCTGGGAATTCTTATCGTCGCGTTGGTGAGATGTGCGTCATATGCAGATTAAGTATTGAGTAATATTTTACTTGGTTCTTAAACTTCCCTGACTCGCGTCTACACTCTAATTGCATTATAATAATTTATCCCTGAGAATTAAGAAAAAAATGTGACGTGGCATCTTCACGCAGGGATTATTGTGACTATCGTTAATATAATATGACCGGATACTGGTCACGAGTGCATTGTTTTCAGTGGTTTTTATTTAGACTGGACATGTAGAGGTCATGTGAAGTGACAACTTTAAGACTAGCTACAGTGTATGAACTCTATTAATTAATTGATACACATTTTTTTTATACAACAAATTAAAGAAAGAAATATTTTATTACTAGTTTTTACCCGCGGCTCCGACCGCGTAAAAAAGTTTTCCGGGATAAAAGTCCCGCTTTATATTTTCCCGGGATAAAAAGTAGCCTATGTGTTAATCCAGGACATGATCTACCCGTGTGCCAAATTTCATCGAAATCCGTTCAGTAGTTTTTGCAGGAAAGAGTAACAAACATACATACATAAATACATCCATACTTACAAACTTTCGCGTTTATTATATTAGTAGGATTGGCACAATAACAGTATAACATGTATCTAATACAAACAAAATGTATTGTGCCAACAACAGGAACCCCCATTCAGCTTCTTGCTGCAGCATCAGCCTGACTGATACTAAATAAAATTGTACTTACTTATTCAACTCTTTATACATCAATCCCAACGCAGGAAAGGCCAGTGTCATGAGAGCGAAGGCGTTGGCAGCTGGATGCATCACTAGGAACCCGGTAGATATTACTGAAACAATACTACTGTAGAGCGCCAACTTTCTCCTGCAAAGTAAAAATAACAATAATAATTACTTATCGACCCACTATAATACCTATTGGATAGTCGCCTCCTTGGTCTAATGGCCGCGTAAATGCGCTGTAGACCAAAGTGTCAAGGTTTCGATGGCCAGGTTGAGCAACACTATCGGTGAACTCCTTAAAATAATGCCCAAGAGTCGATCCTCCAATGAAGTTGACACAAGGGCGGATCCAGCTTTCAAGTCTGGGGAGGTCATATAGTCGAGGTCTAGTCAGGACAGACTCCAAATCGATTATAAAAAATTATTAGTAGCCATTTAGATCCAGCCCAGGGAGGGAGTTTTGACCCCCCCCCCCCCCCCTCTGATTCCACCCTTGAGTTGTCATCAGGCAGGCTGCCGGTCGTAATAACGAATTACGAAGCCTAATCGTTTCTGCAGAATACCTTTTTGAAAATACATAATTATGTTGTACCAACTCTTATTCGAGTAAGATAAAAACAAGTGGAAGAAAATCTATGGCATCATTTTATTCGATCTATTGAAGCCGACCATGACTAGTATTACGCCATTGTTGCAGGAAATGACTTAGAATGATCCAAGCTGACCTTTCCTTAATTAATAATCATTACATAGACCAGGGTCGATAATTTTTGAACCTAAAAGTATTTAAGAAAAACAAAAAACCCGACTGCGTCAATATCTGCCATCTTTATTAAATTCATTGAAGAACTGAAAAGATAGAAACAAGATTTTAGTTTGAATATTTTATTTTGGTTTTAATAATCTTAGTTGACAGTGTTCACATACGCTGTCGGAGGCATAACACGCTCACTTCTAATAATTTGGTTGGTGATATAGGTAGAGCAACAAAATCTCGGAGTGAGCAGATGCCTCCGACTGCGTTTGTGAACACTGTCAACTAAGATTATTCAAAACCAAAATAAAATATTCAAATTAAAATCTTGTTTCTATCTTTTCAGTTCTTCAATGAATTTAATAAACATGGGAGATATTGACGCAGTCGGGTTTTTTGTTTTTCTTAAATATATTTTTTTATTTCCATCTTTTTAGATCTCAAGCACCTTTATTAGCATTTCCTATTCAAAACTCCAATAAAACATATAAGTTATATGTATTCGTAATCACCGTTAAAAAATCTTTATCTTGATACCACACTCGATGTATTTTGAAAATATTTTTTTAGAGATTACTTTTTGCCGACAATATACCTTAATTTTGTTTATTTTGATGTACCCAGTGTCACTCTCGCGACTAAGACGAATCTATTGACACCACTCGCATAAAAATATGACAAGCCGTTTAGGCTGTAGGGCGTGCCAAAGAAATACAAACATACATACATACATACACTCTAAAAACATAACTGAATTGATTCCGAGAACGGACAATCAATAAATGTGTGCACCAGAATACTTAAATGTGATATCGCAATAGCTTCTGTTATTTTAAGGGTTAAGCGGTTTCAATCTCGTGTAAGTAATCAAATGTGTACCTACTCCTGATGAGACCCGTAACCTTTGATCTCAGATTCAAGGTTTTGACTTCATCACATACAATTGAACGTTCCGATCAAAGTATTTATTCTATTTTAAAAATAAATAAGTATGATAACAGATTGCAACGCATGACGTCTGTATTTTAATAGGTATTTTAATAGGTAATACCAAATAATATACCTACTACATGGTAGGTCTACCGTAGCGGAGGTGGGGCTCTTGGGCGCTACCAGAGGCCTTCAAAATATGAGAATTGAGAAGTTCCTATCTACGCTCTACTACATATTTCTTACGAAGTAGGTATAGGTAACTTTCATATGAAAGAAAATTAGGCAATAGGTACAGTTCGTTATTGCGTACGCGTTTATCTGATTGGAAATTTATAAAATGCCAAATACAAACACTGTTTTGCAATTTGAATTCACTCCATTTTTACAGCGCTGTTTTAAAATCGTAGTTTGTTATCTACCAATGCGTCAACATTTATTGTGCGCATTTTATTACTGTAAAGGTTTGTGAAGCGAACACAATTAGTACTTACCTTTTTTGTATATTCTAATTTCTGTATCCTCGGGGGGACGTTAGAGGTCGCGTTATATTAACTACTAGCATTGCGCGCGGCTCCGCCCACGTGGAAAAGTTTTTCCGGGATAAAAAGTAGCCTTTTTTTATAGGATTGAATGACGAGACGAGCATGCCGTTCGCCTGATGGTAAGCGATACGACCACCCATAAACAGTAGCAACACCATCCAGTACCTTGAGTTACAAAGTACTGTGTGGCATTCCACTGCGCTCGTCATCCTGAGACATAAGATGTTAAGTCTCATTATGTCCAGTAGTTATACTGGCTACAGCACTGAGGAGTAATGTAGCTTCCTATTAGTGAAAGAATTTTCAAAATCGATCTAGTAGTTCCTGAGATTAGCGCGTTCAAACAAACAAACAAACTCTCCAGCTTTATATATTTGTCGGATGGTCGGGTAATTTGAAATAATAATCTTGAAGAAAACAAGTCGAAATGTCAAACTATTGGTGGGAATGACAGTTGAGAGTATAAATAGGGCGCCTCGGCATTTGAAGCGTCAGTCTTAGATCAGTCTTAGAACAGTCGTAGTGCAGTCTTAGCTAGTAGCTATAATCAAAGCGTTACTATGCTAGTTCAGTGTTAGTTAACTGTTAAAGTCGTTACTATGTTAGTTTTGAGTTAGCTCTCAACGTAGTAAGTGTCAAGTGGGTTTCTAATACATCCTGACATAGGGATTGTCCTCTGAACATGTGAACATGTCATGAACGAGCAATAAAACAGTCTTGAGTTGAAGAGATAGTTTCAATTATGACTATTGCGAAGTATTCGCTACCCATTACCGGCCGCCGTGTGACCAGCTTCCGACATATTAGTATAGCTTTTGCCCGCGGCTCCGCCCGCGTGAATGAGTTTTCCCGGTATAAAAGTCCCGCTTAAAATGTAGCTTATATGACACGTTCGTAGATTTACCATAGCAGCGCCATCTATTGATTACTTACTCAACCCAGTCGAAAGGTATCGACATCTGTTAGAATCATTCATAGCAGCGCCATCTATTGATTACTTACTCAACCCAGTCGAAAGGTATCGACATCTGTTAGAATCATTTGGAGTTAAGATAATTGTGACTGTCAAATAATAACAGACAAATAATTAGCAATAAATTAAAATTGCGACTATAATTTGAGATTTAAACTATCCTATCTCTCAAGTTGGATCGAACTGCACATGGTGTGCGAATTTTATTATAATCGGTTAAGTGGTTTAAGAGTCCATTGAGGACAAACATTGTGACACGAGATTTATATATATTAAGATAGATACTAAGCGAATATAGTTAAATTATTTTTTGTAGTGCTTTTGAAGTCGGTTTTAGGTTTTGTGATTTTTATTATTTATTGCTTTTTTGTTAGTTAATTATGAAATGGTGTCAACAATACATCATCGATATAAGATTGCAGCGTTCGCGGGTCATCTGCTGTTAGTTATTGAAGAGTTCCATTGTCTATCTCCGAAGATCTTCATCAGATCCTAATAAATTATATATACTAAAACCTTCCCTGAAAAATATACATTTGAATTACGAAAACCCCATCCAAATCGGATAAGCAGTTTTTGAGAAACACGCGGCCATATACTTACCTACATACATACGGATCGAAAACAGAACTTTCTTTTTTTGAAGTCGGTTAAAAAGTAGGTAACATAAAACTCATTTAATACTTGCGTAGTGCATATTGTACGCAATATTTTTTT
Organism: Sphinx pinastri; assembly: GCA_947568825.1. Lineage (NCBI taxonomy): Eukaryota > Metazoa > Arthropoda > Insecta > Lepidoptera > Sphingidae > Sphinx > Sphinx pinastri. The sequence continues at coordinate 6,236,081 of OX387617.1, forward strand.
TAACGTGCTTGTAATGTATATTTTTAGCTACATTGTACTGACAAGAATATTTTTGAGTTTGTCATTTGCAAGAGTCAACTATCGACAACAACGCGATATTGTGGTTGCAAATGGAACATTACAAACCAGCACGAAGCTCTATTGGAGGCTGCAGCTCGTGTTTTGCTGCAATTTCGCTAGTTGATGGTTATTAATAAGCTTTTGTTCCGCAAATAGCATTAGTGAGTAAGCAGTCTTGTCTCGACATACTAATACGCCGTGGAGTAACTGTATCTAAAAATAAGGGCGCCTTTGTAATGATACAAAGATAAATCTAGTGATATCAATCTTTTTGAACTATCTATAAAATAACTATGAACGATCTGGATGAAACTTGCTCACCAACAAAAAAAAATTAAACAATTCTTACACAGGAATAATTATGCTACACAGGGTACAAAAGAAGAACAGCATACTTAGAAGACAACACTAAAAAAAAAAATTTTGAATTAAGAATAGTGTAAATAAGAAAAAAATGTATTTTATTGTAAAAAAAGCGTGGGGTGCTTTTAAAGATATTATCAAAATGATATATAATACTTCTACTCATATTAGCTGTCAATAAAATATTTATAACTATTATCACCATGCACCCCACGTTTTTTTTTACAATAAAATATTTTTCTTTCTTATTTACACTATTCTTAATTCAAATTTATTTTCTATTTTTTAGTTGGATTTTCTATAAAGCGTGTTTTTTAGTTTTTTTAAACTATTATTTATTTTTAATTTTTTAGTTCTATTCACTATTGTCCAACAAATGTCACTAAAAAATATATAAATTGTCAAAAATCTCATTTTGCAAATTGAATAATGGCATAATCTTATCAAATTAGTGTATTGTTATCGGTCCTCGACAAACCAACAAAGTTTGAATAAAATCTGACCGTTTAAAGTGGGTCAAAATCGCGCCCAAAGGAGTCGGAGTCGGAGAGTTACAAACATACAAACATACAAGTGAAGCTAATATAAAGCGTGTAAAAAAACATGTCTGTCCTAATCCCGATAAATCAATGCAGACTTCCAATTACACCTACTTTGTAGGTGAAAACTGAAGTTTAAATTTAAATTTGAAGAATTTTTATACGTAATGAAAGTAGATACATTTATTATCCAGTTGCCACCGGCAGATATATTACATGAGTTATCCTAGTTACTCATATACCATTAGATTGCCTTATCAACAGTTAATTTTTTTAATGTTTTCAGAATCAGAACTAATTTCAAAGTGACCCAGTTTTAAATGACTACTAACCATCATATGATAACATCATAATATTTCATTATTTATGCATCATTATGTGGAGATAAAAGATTTTTGAATCAATCAACAGAGTATATTCTGTAAACTTAGTTATTAACAAATCAACATTCTCATGTTAACTAACAGCATGACTGAGCTGTGTTAATTATGTTCTAAGAATAAATTAACCCAATTATAGGTATGAACTTCAAGGTTGAATTAAACACTTTATTATAATTGTATTGTTTGCTTTTCCTGCAAACTAAACAATGTAACTAAGAAGTAGGTAGTAATAATTAAGAAATATTAATATTCCTCACAAACTCATATTGTTCTATGAATAAATATTTATTCAAATGTGCCAGAGGAAAGCCACACACTGAAACACTGGTTATAATAAATGTATTAAATACTTACTCTGAGTTTCATAATTACACTGAAAATTATACCATCATATTGATTGATTTAAGATCTGCACAACAGCAGTCCATAGCTTAAATTTATTCAAAAGGAAAAACAAAAATGTTTTGCTTACCTATTTCCACCTAAAAATTTTGGAAAATATCTTTTTGGGAAGAACATTGCAAAAGCCGCCATAAACACCCACAATATTGCCAGTTCATCTAGAAGTTGACCTGCAATTAAAAATAAGGGTATAAGCTATATGTTAAATAGAGTATGATTATTAATTATTTCATCATGGGTTTGGAATATAGAAAAATAATACCATATTATTTAAAGTATCTAAACTCTTAAATATTCATTTTATTTAAAATTCTTTTAGTTTAACTGTTGTTAAAGCCTTGAAACCAACTTACCAACTAAGCTCAGTGTGGCATGAAAGTATGCTGAACTCAGCCCAACAATCATCAACAGCACCCACAACACATTTATTCCTGGATTAAAAAATCTTGAATACTCTTGGAATAGATGAATTAATACAGGTGGAAATAAGAAAAATAGAATGTTGCTCACCTAGAAAAATAAAGGTATTTTGTATTATTTACACATTATTTTTTCCCACCAAGAACCTATTTTGGTGAAATATCTCTACACAAATAAATTAAGTCTATGATAATGTTACTGGATAGAGCCAGCATATTGCAGACCTTTATTATTAATAAGACTGGGTATTGTTAGTGCTTATAAGCTTGTGCGGTGCTAACTTCTTGCCATCAGGAAAGGTTCATTCTGTAGTTTTATTCTATGTATTATACTGTGATATTACTTGATTAAATAAAGGACATGTCCAAAAACTGGCTTAAAATTCTAACCAAGATACTTTATACAGGGTCATTTTGACATTGCGTTAATAAATGAAACCACATACTCGTCTTTGCTTTTGCTAACATTATGCCAAAAATCATCCATGAGAAACGAACATTTTCACCAAAAATCTCAATTTTACTTTGCTGTTTTTTTTATAATTTTGTAGTTTATTGCGAATATGGCGTGTAGGTGAGTGTTTTTCTGACTGAAAGTGTGATGTTGCTTCAGCGACGAATCCTTCTAGAGTAGTAGTGGCAATATTGCAAGTAAACTTAACCCATCAACGCCCGCTTATATATAGCTATAAGCTAATTTCCTTATATAAATGGACTCCGGTGTCCACCGCGGGCGTCCAAGGATTAAAGTTACTTTTTATTGATATTTATTTTGTTTGAAACTTACACTTTTTTAACTTACGTCTATGGTTAAAATAACTTAATGGAAAGTGTTATTTCCAAGGAGATAAGTATGTGGTTTCATTTAGAAACTCAATGTCAAAGTGACCCTGTATATATATTTGGATAGTATTCCCAAAAATTAGGCTTTTGCAATAAATCGTATAATTTATAAGTCCTCCAATTTTAAGATTTATATTATTTAGCTTAAAAACTACACTTATACTTAACATTTTTAAAAAAGTTAGTTATAAATGGAGGGGCCTAAATATTTTTTTTTAATGGATCCAAGATCCGTATTTCCGGCCCTTTAATATCCATAGAGTTTGAGCCTGGTTAGATTAATTAGATTTTGAGGCTCAGCACCTATACAAAAAGCGGACATCTCCTTTATACAAAATATAAGGGCCTACTATTTTTTTTTGGATATGCAATCTTGAGCTATGCAAATTTTAATTAACACGCACATATATCAGTGATGTAAACTACTTACATCTCACAAGAGCGATTACTGAAACTGTTTCACATAAGAATATTTTATAATAGTACTTACTGTATTAACAAACTCCGCTATCATAGGTGAAATAGAATAGTTCGATTCACACCAATCAACCGGCGAACTTCCACGTTCTAAATGAGACCACATTTTTGTTTTGTTTTGATCCTTTGTTTAAAATAACAATACGCAGTGGAATTTTATTTAAACAGATGTGCACAAATTTACTTTACATTAATGTTACATGATAATATTGTTGGCTTAGTATACTTTCCACAATCCAATAATATTAATTTAACGATACACAATTTTCCTTTAATATATTGCACTTCGAAATTTTACAGGAATAAAAACACGTCTAATAAAGTAATACAACACGATCGACTACGTCAAATGTCAAATGTCAAATATCAGCAAATAGCAAGGACAAATGACAATGCCAAATGTCAATGTCTAAACGCTGCTCTTTACTGGTCTTATCTATGGATCCTAGGGTGGTCAGTGCTAAAGATCTAAACGCCCCAAAAGTACCACCCAAATTCCTCGAAATAAAACCGTTGTGCTATGTAGTAGTGCAAAATGCGAATGGGAAGCGTCTGTTTAATGAAATCATCAATAACATACTTTCCAGTGAAACTATTGCGCGTTTACTTTAACGGAAATTTGTATGAAAAACGGTGAATCCTTGCAGGAACATTTTAATAAATAAATGAATAAATTCAAATTTGTTTAAAAAATGTGCTATGCTATATGCTAAATTTGTTTAAAAAATAACAATGTAAAGAAATATTTAAATAAATTGCATGATAATGCATGTTTCATTCAATATTTCCCTTCTTTTTTATATAGAAAAAAAGTAAGTAAGTAAGTGTTGGCTTTGATTGATTTTTCTAACGCCTTCAACACCGTCAGTCACGACATCCTTTTATCCATCCTTTCCTATCTGATGATCTCTTCTGAAGCACTGGATTGGCTCCCTACACATCTTCGAGGTCGCCAGCAGTCGGTGCGTCTCGGCGAATTATGTTCGAAATGGCGCGATCTTGATTCTGGTGTCCCTCAAGGCGGAATACTTTCTCCTTTATTATTTTCAATTTTTATCAATCTTATTACCAAAAACCTTCAATGTGCGTATCATCTTTATGCCGATGACTTACAAATCTATTCGCAAGCGAAGATTGAGAATGTCTCCTCCGCTATGGATGCAGTTAATAGGGATTTGGAGGAAATAAAAAGTAGGTCCATGAAATTTGGCCTTAGTCAATCCGACCAAATGTCAGGCAATAATTGTGGGTAGTCAGAGATTATTGGGGAAATTGGATACCACAAAACTACCTTCAATAATCTTTAATAGCTCTGTCATCTCATTGAGCTCCGTGGTGAAGGACCTTGGGTTATATATTGATTCCACCCTTAATTGGCGAACCCAAGTGACTCAAGTGTGTCAGAGAGTTACTGGCACCCTGCGCGCTCTTTATCGCCTTTAGAACTTTCTTCCAAACCGGACTAAAGTGATGCTTGTGCAATCCTTAATCCTTCCAATAATCGACTATGGTGATGTGTTCTATCTTGACCTGAATGCAGATCTTCTCAACAAACTCAACCGTCTTCTTAATAACTGCATTCGATTCATTTTTAATCTCCGTAAATACGACCACGTATCATCTTATCGATCTTTACTTAAATGGCTTCCCATACGTCAGCGTCGAAGCCTACGTACGCTTACTACACTTTTTTCAATCCTTAAGTCCCCTACATCACCTTCTTATTTATTGTCACATTTCCAATATCTTCACTCCAACCATGAGCGAAATCTTTGGTCTAGTAATAATCTTCTACTTTTGTGTCCTTCTCATTACTCTGGCCTTGTCCATTCGTCTTTTCCTGTTCAATCTGTACTTCTTTGGAATGCGCTCCCTCTTGGAATCAGGATGTCTACGAGTCGTTACGTGTTTAAATTTAAAGTTAAAGAACTACTTGCGGGTGAATTAGCGGAATCATCGTGAATTTCTAGTTTACGTCTTGGATTTTATCTATGAATTTGTAACTACGTATATATTTATTGTAGACACGTTTATATATTGTATATGTATGGTATATATATTTATTAATTTTGCATTATACTTATCATAGTATGAATCAATATTTATGTATGTGTATTTATAAGTATATATTATTTCGAAATAACTACCTCTGATGCACCTACCTTGTTAATCTCTGCACCATCCTAAGGTTGACTGGGAGAGAATGCCTACGGCATTAATTCGGCCTTTATACATTTGTATATGAAGTGCTTAAATAAATAAATAATAAATAAGTATGTACAGTCAGCAGCATAACGAACTTTTCAGACGCAACTGTTACTAAATCTACGTAATTTTCTATCGTGGTCTACTCCTTTTTCCAGCGACCATATAGCCAATAGACGTCTAATAACAGGCGATCGGTTTCGGGTAACACATCTGACTAATAGATCAGATGTAGCTTGTTCAATATCTTCAAGTCAGTTGTGACCACAACTGTGAGCTGTAAACACTTCCACATTATCGATTTACTAAATGCTATAATCGCTCCTTGCACAAAACAGTGGTGTTATAAAAACAACAAAATTTCGGGTTTTCACAAAAGTAGCATTACTTTTCATATTTATGTCAATAATTTGACTTATCAATTATTTTTTAAAAATTATCGAAATTCATCTTACACCGGCCATGATGTAATTAAAATTGTAACATTGAGGAACGTTACTAACTATATTTGCATTTCTTTCTGACTTAAGTGCATTTTACGCTATCTCTACTGCTTAGTTGTTTAGCATTACATGACAAGTGACGCACCCAATAAAAATAGTGTTTCTATGGCTACGTAAAACATAATTATGTCGGCAGGCCCAATCGTAATGCAGGTACCCCGCTTCCTCAAACCTCAAGTAGTTGACAGAATTCATTTGAAAGAAAATATTGGGCATTAGGTGTCTAGGGGCTATATATAGTCGCTGCCTTTTTCAAAAGACGTGTTGGCAACACTGATAAGTAGACAATCACGCCCTTTATGATTTATCCCCGAGGTAGGCAGAGGCGCAACTAGTGCACCTACTTTTCTCCGTGTGGATTCCGTCCCATGATGCGATAGGGGGCGAGCCTATCGCCATATCACGGCGGCACATTTAGGGGGGGGGGGGGGGCAAAATGCGTTAAAACCAGGCGTATGACCAAAAATTAGGTAATGCGTAAAACCAAAAACTCAGGCGTATGACCACAATATCTACGCAACCGGAAGTCGGGACACCACAGTGATAATAGTCCCAAAGTGTGGGTAAGTCTTTTACCGGGACTAAAATAGGCTAAGTACCTATAGGTATGTTATTTCAGGAGAAAACCTTTATGCATGCGAAACCTCATCGAAAATCGTTCAACGCTTTCCATGTTTACTAGGTGCATAGTACCTATAGCTACAACTAAGTAGCTACATATAATTACCTATTTATTGAATGTTCAATGAGTAAGTACATACTTTCAGGAAATCTAAATCGGGACAATGTTGTCAGATTTACACATCAGTATCGAAACATAATATCTATATTATGGCCCGATAAATGTTTCAACATAGTAGGTAATTAGAGACATAGGTACCTTCTTGGCAACAATTTCGTGGCCGCCGCGATATGTAAAACGCAAATTATTTTATATAGGTACTTTTGGTTTAATATTATGTAGTTCCGTTACAAAATTTTCGTGACTATACACTCATATTTACTACTATTATTACTATTCATACTACATAAGAATGTATTCTGCCTTTGGTGTTACGGGTAAGGAAATAAGTGATTTATTTATCTAAACAGTGCGAGATTTATACTTTTGCAGCCAATGCGTACGTAATAGGTTTTGACTTTAAAAAGATCCTCAAGTGAGTAAAGCAACATGTATCGCATTCAGTTTTTAGAAAGTTGGTTTTATTTGTGCCATCCCTAGTTTAAAATATTATGCTGTCTCCGAGGCCATATCGGGCTCAAATTCCAGACTTCGGGGTGATACTCAGCAGAGAAACCCAGTATCACTAATCCCGATCCGGGGATCGAACCTGAGACCTCATCACGGCAGTCTTGCCGTAAACAACTACGCCACCGAGGAAGGCATTTTATTTTGCATTATACCGTTATGTTAGGTATGCCACCAATAAGTGTTAAGTCGAATGATGTGAATTGACACAAATCAAGTGACTGACTTCGACACGTGAATCCCTAAGGCCCAAGCCTTGGGTACGATAGTCATTGGTCATATTCATCATTTACGCAACGAAAACCGTTACCTAATACGTAGATACGCTTCGTGCATGCTTGCATGTATATTATAACGTCCTTACGGTAAGGTTATGACAACGTCATACGCCCTTGGCCCTCGTCCTAGAAAACACCTCCTTCGAATTGTGTTATCATTACGCTTTCAAATGAGTCATGCGTTTGAAAGCGTTTGCAGACCAGCCCATATTCATGTAGGTAGGTACCTACTATTTTATTTTATTAGATTGTAATTGAACAGCAAAAAATAACTGAAATAGAATACCTAAGTATTAGTTATTATTAACAAATTGCATTGATCCAAAAAAAAATATCTACTAACACGATTGAAGGTATTGGTCATTTAAACAAGTACCTATTTATTATAATGCATAAAATGACTATTTACCTACAGACTTCATCAACAATACAGACGCAATTGAAGGGTCGCAAGTCGATCTAGTATCATCCCCTAGCAAGCAATGCGACTTTTCGAGTTTTTGGTCAAGTAGCACCTTGGGGAAGGCAGTGTTACAAGGCAAGCGACTTAGAAATGAGAAACCAAGATATATTGTGTCTCAACGGCAATGCGATGTTATTAATATTGATTACATAAAAACACCTCGAGATTATCGGCGCAGGTACCTACGAACTTTGCATTAACCTTAATTTGTAATGTAGATAATATTAAAATTAGTATTTAACATGGACTAGTTAATTGGCATCAAATTAAAAGCAATTACAGTTAATAGGGAAGCAGTAGGTAGGTATAGACACCAAGAATACCTAGACCTTAATTGTTTTTAGGATTAGATCATGATTTGCTTACTTAATAAAATACAACTTGCAGATATGTAATAGTTACCTACCCCAAAATTCATAATTCCTATTTTTTAACAACACAGATCAAATATTTTAAGAAGTCTAACTAGGAACATTCATTCTTCACGGTCTAATATTTTTTTAAGATCAGATTTTACAACTTGCAATCAGAATAGAGAACATTTTTGCCAACCAAAAAAAGCACGAAAGAAAAGGAAATTACACCGTCGTTGTCCTCTGAGAATAGCTGAACTAGCTGTACCATCAAAAAGACAATGCCTTAACACATGGAGAAGCAAATATACTATATTGCCTGATTATATGGTTAGAACTTTATTCTTTAACAACGGTATAATAAGTAAGCAAAATCGGTGAGATCGTAAAAATTTCGGTTGCCCACATCTACCTGGTAAGGTTTCAAAATTTTTTGACTAGTCAATGAACTAGACTGGTGGCTGTTTCTGTTTCAGCAATCAATAAAAGTTGTATTTATATGATGCAGTATCAGTTGTAGTAGATAGCAGAATTAATACAATTGACATTACTATTGCTTATGATTCCCCAAGTCCCCATCTAGAAAAATAATAGGTTCCATATAAAGAAAAAGATCTGGCCATGTTTACAGTCATTACGGTAGTCATCGTCACTACCAGGAGATTAGATAAAAAAATCACAAAATATTAAAGTTAATATATTCAAATAGGTAGAAAGATTGAAACAACAAGTCTTGGATCAGAGACCAATTGTGGAAATATCTGATGCAATATATTGTTTCAAGACGCGGACAACTTCGTCACCAAAAAGGTAAATTAAGGCAATACATGAAATAAGATTGGGTAAATATAAATGTTAATTTAACGGAAATCGAATTATAAAATGCAGGGTGTGTAAAAAAAGAAAAAATGTAGAACGTATTTGGAATGATTGCCAAGCGGACACCAAAGCCTTGTGCGCCATATTTGGGCATAAAATAGCTCTGTACCTAAATAAACCTATGGCTGTAAACTTGACTCCTCGGTAAGTCAACTTTCACTTTTTAATACTTTTGTAATTGACAATTTTATATGTATGATATTTAAGATAAATCTTTGTTTTAGATTGGAAAGGATCTCTAATATAGTTTCAGATGAAATAAGTAATTTGCTGAGAAAAAAAATGTGCATGAATAAGACTATGAATAAAAAAAATCTTTACGAAACGGCTGCAAAAGTTAGTAACATTTTGTTTATAGCTAAACTACATAGACCCTATATAAGCTAAACAATAAAAAAATACTAATGCTAGTTTAGATTTAGATTGTAATTTTTTTTTAAGGTGAGCATATGGATGGAACTGATTTTAGAAGAATCTATCCACAAACTTCAAGAGGATGAATTAAATGGTAATGATTTTTTGCATACAATAATAATTAATTACGTATGTAGATTAATTTGGCATACCTTCACACCATAAACATTCGTTATTTTAAGTATAAAAATATTTCTGTGTATTTATTTTAAGAAACGTTAAATGTGAAATTAATTCAAAATTATGTAGTGTACCTAGTGCTTAACAGTTAATTTGCATGTAATTGTTGTTGTTGTAACTGTTTTGCAGACAATTTTCATTAAAAAAAATCGCAGCTACATCATTTTATGATTCTTTTTTAGATTTAGAAGAAGAAATAGGACCTATTTTAGACTTAATTGACGATTTAGTTGAGAATATATTGGTAAGTAGTACTTAATTCTACTAATATTTGGTTTAAAAAACACTATGTCAATGTAAACGAAAAAAAATTGGTAAATGTTGGTTAACTTATAAGTAAAAATGAACTCTTTATTCTGAGAAAAGACTTCATAAGCAGAGACGGTAGCCAAAAGCTAGGTCATAATATTATTTACGACCTTTTACACTAATCAAAGCATTGCCTTTAGGATATTTGTGCGCCAGATACATTAGATTACGTGTTAAGCGCAGAAGAATCGAAAGAAAGTTCACTCACGTTAGAGTATGAAGAAAAGGCTGCATCTGAAATCTCGGTTTCAAAAGAAGCACGTGGTTTAGAGGAGTTTCAGGCAATAGGTGAAGATTATGCTGTAATAGAAACAGTGCATCAAAAATCAACCGAAAACGATGGAATGATTGAAAATGAAGACATAATACCTATTTCAAATTTCTTTAGAAATGAAATTCATGATATAATTCTACACATGAATGACGAATTTGAAATTAACCTGAACGAAGAGAATATTGTTACTGTCGATGAAACTGAGGATGGTTTTTCACAGATTGGAATGCCCTATACCGACACAGCTAAATTTCTAGACAGCTTAGAGTTGCAAACCGACATTGACAGTTCATTGCCAATTACCGAAGATGTAAAAGATATTTTAGAAGATATACTTAGTAAAAATATTATTTCTGATGACATTTTTATTGATGTACCTGAAAGCAATATTGAAGAACAATTAGAGAATAATGATGTCACAGCCAATCCTAATAAACTATTGGAGAATAAATATCACAAAGCCAATTTAAATGAACAACTAGAGAATAAAGATGACACAGACAATCTAAATGAGCCATGGAAGAATAAAGATGATACAGACAATCTAAATGAACAACTGGAGAATAAAGATAACACAGACAATCTAAATGAACAACTGGATAATAAAGATGATACAGACAATCTAAATGAACAATTGAAAAATAAAGATGACACAGCCAATCCAAATGAACTGTTAGAGAATAAAGATGATCCAGCTAATTTAAATGTGAGTGAGAAATCTCAAATCATTTCTGAAGATGACGACAATAACAAAAAAGTAAAATTTTCAAATATAGACATGGGTAATTTATTTTAATGTATTGCGTTATAAATTGGTATAGCTTTTATTTCCAACCCGAAATATGATTGAGTCTTTTTGTTAAAGAATAGTCAAACAAACTAAAAACTGACTTATTTTTTAGGAACTAGAGGACAACTAGAAATCCACAGGTAATAATAATGTTATTCCTCCACAAACTTTGGTTTTTGACCTATAATTAACATAAACTTGTCCTTCCATACAGTGACACGCATTTGTTAGATATCCATCTCGATACAGAGAAAGAACAAGTATCATGGAAAGCTTCAGCAGATAACATAAAATCAAGTATAATTTTTGCTCCACCAAATGAAAATTTATTGAGTAAGAAACCTATAATACCAACACACTCACGCCTTTTATGCCCGAAAGGGTATGCATAAGTGCATCTAATGCACCCTCTTTTCACCGTGTATTCCGAGCCATAGTTTGATAGGAGCGAGCCTTTCGAACATCTAATAGTTGAAATGACTGCCTCGGTGGCGTAGTTGTATTACGGTACGACTGCAATGCTGAGGTCTCGGGTTCGATCCCCGGGTCGGGCAAAGTGATCTGAAAGATTCAGTATTAGCCCGGAGTCTAGAATTTGTGCGCGATATGGCGATAGGCTCGCCATATGGTTTTGTGTTTTAAGGTGATGCAGACGAATCTTGGCCTGAAAATATACCGTCACCGGTACTTAGACCTAGCGAAAGCATCAGCCGATCAATAACATCTCTAGGTAGAATATTGGAAACTGACGAAAAGTTTCCTGTATCGTCTGAATCCGATGATGTACCAAAAAATTACAAAGAACAAGTTGATCAGCAAATTAGGAATACTATAGAGTCACTTAAAACTAATGGATTGAATCAAATGTACAAAAATAAAGAAACTAAAGATAAAGTTATTAAAAAGAAAAGAATTGTTGAATCCAAAGAAAAAACAGCAGAAGGTTATCGACCACAAAAACATAGCTTTTCCCGCGATCCTAAAAAGTTAGCTGGCACCAGAAAAACATCTCCACATAAAACTACTGAAAAAGTTGAGAGACCTAAGGATCTTCCAAAAGTAAAAAATAAACAAAATCTTGAAAAATATCGTGCTTACAATAATGAAGATAGTAAAAAGGACAAAAAAGATTCCAGTAAGACAGATAAAATAGATTTGAATACGCATATAATTAAAGAAAATAAAGCAAATAAATCTGTGGCTAAAAGGCAGCCCAACTCAACTCGTGAAGAAAATCAAATTGAGCGAGCTAAAAGCGTCCGGGAAACGTCTAGAAATCAGAAAATGCAACTTAAGCGGGATTATAGTAAGTACAAAGTGTCTACTACAAAAAAAATATGTAAATACACATAAATCAACTTTTATTTTCTAAACTTAGTGATTCTTATACAGGTACAAGGTAGTTTGGTATCTTCCAGGTATTGAAATTAAACTATTATAACGGATTTTATCGCGGTTTTTTATTTAATTTTTCTCCCGACGTTTCGAAGGCTATCATCTAATTAAATCGGGCCCCAAAAGACCTGCTGCCAGACCTCAAGACATTGTGAGCTCTTACTGCGTAGACCGGACCGCAAACAATGACTAACATCTTTAAATTGTATAATTGTAAATTGAAGGTAGATTTGTAACACTAACTTTTCGGACCACCAACACCTCAGTCCGCCCCGTGACCACGAAGTGCTGCAAAGCCTTCGAAACGTCGGGAGAAAAATTAAATAAAAAACCGCGATAAAATCCGTTATAATAGTTTAATTTCAATGTCTAACATTCGCGTAAACATAAGGAATCATTATCTTCCAGGTAGTCTAGCCTTCTTCTCTCTCACTACACAAGAAGGCAAACTACATGGTATAGAAAATGAGATAAATTTTATGTTAAATCGATAAATTATTTACGTTTTACAGAAGTAAATGAAGCAACAGCGCCATATTGGTTGAAGCATAAACGTGCCGATATGCAGAAAGAACGTAAGTAAACTACTTAAATTATGTTGTTTTCCATATTTTTATATTTAGGGCTTCCTCTGGGGTTCATCGCTTATCGAACACTTACCCTGTACAATAGGTACCTTATACGAAAGTGATTAATAAACTCACATTTTACAGTAACGTTCGGAATGAATCAATACGAAATTCGAAAATGGTGTAACGACTTAAAGCGCGAATTCGGAAGATTTGAAACGTGGAACGATTGGCTAGAATGCACATGTCGAAATTTTGTAAATTTGCATCAGAACCGAGGTAAATATTCAGTAGACGTTTATTATTTATAATTATCTATATAATTTTACAATAAATATTGACTAAACATTGAATGTCATAGCGTGAGGAGCGCCATGTAGTCTATGCAGTATTTTTAAATTTAGAAATGCGTGGTGGCGGTGGTGCTTCTTATTGTGTGTAGCCATAGCGATTACACTCAGCAGTAGACGAGCGACCAGCGCCTAATTTATACTTTTCTTGAGAATAGACCACTCACTTTGTGCCGCCCCCATTGAGGGTTTAATGGCCACCCCGCATATTTTGGCGGAGTAAAAAAAAGATCCACGATTACAACCAATCCGTATATAAAATATATTTTTTTTAAATAGTGGTGACTTAATAACCTCATCAACTAAGGTCTCTACACAAAATGCGATGCATAAAAAATTCAGAAAATTTGCCTTATTTATGCCGCCCCTACTTTAAAATATGCCGCGCTCTATGCCGATGCCGAACTCTAGGCCGCGGCGTATAGGGCCTATTGACAATACAATATTGCGAGATGCGACCGACTTGCGCGCCTCATCAACAAGTTATACAAAAAACATTGTTTTGAATTTCAGCCCTCTCGCCACGAGTGGCTCGATGTGATTTTAAACGCTGGATTAAACTTAAAAGAAACTTGGATACAAATGTTTCTACGTGGGCAAAGTTACATCGCCGCACTCAACATAGGCTCAATCAAACTATTTATATCTGTGATAAGCAGTCCGCGGTCAGTGACGTTTCATATGCATCTACTTGTAAAGTACAAACATAAGCGCAATAATACATCATATTTACATAATTATTACATTGTAAGGAAGAGTAGGTATTTGAAGGTTTAATAGTTAGTGAAGAAATTTCTAAAGCTTTTAAATCTTAATAATTATTAGTAACACGAAATACCCACTAATAAAATATTTTAATTTCATTGTTTCACTAATTAATTATCCTGTGTAGGTTATCGATTAGCTGCTCTACATGTACAGTCAGCAGCATAAGTAAATGAACAAATTCAAAATTTCAAATTGCCTACATACTTTTGTGTTCTTACTAATCTTGTTTTTCTCTTCACAAAAATAAAATAAAAGATATTTACTTTACTTCAAACGAAGAAAAAAAAACAGTTTAACTTAATGCGTATATAGGCGATTTGAAATTTTGATTTTGTACAGATATTCATGCTGCTAACTGTACAGTTGAATGTAATAATATGGATTACAAATTACTATTACTTACTTTAATTTAGATTATCAGTCCAAAACGGTATCCGAGACGCTGCACCGGCAGAAACCTAAGGAAATCACCATCGAGTCCACAATGCAGCATATATAGAAACTACTTTTAGTGCTAAATTACAGGTACATTATATTTTAAAATTTAATTTTATACTGTTCCATGATAACTCAAAATACTTATACTACCCGCAAACTATGTCGGCCACTGGCCAGAGGAATATTATGCCTATGTTTTTAATTGTACCAATGCAATAACATACTAGAATCGATTAAAAATAAAAAATATACTTATGAGCGAGAATTGCAATGAAATGAAACGTGAATCAATCCGAGAATTTGTAATAAAAAAATAGAAATACGCAGTCGTATGATAAGTAGGAGCAATGTCCGTATAGAGCAACAAATGTAAGCATCGTCCAAGGTACAGATGAAGGCAGACTGAAGTGTACTACTGTGGGAACACTTTTTAAGTTCAATGAACCAATCTCGTGTTATGTTTTTTTTTATATACAGGGTGTATCACGACAGAGTGTGCAATAAAAGCAGGTCGATAGAGGACCTCAATTTGCATCACATTAACCCCCATGTATGTGATTAGGATACACATATTCTTTATACGATAGTGTATCGTGATACACCCTGTATATATTCCAGTGAACAGGGTGTACATATTATTCCATGTGTTATTATATTAGGGGATTATTGGTATATATAATAAATAATGGCATTATGTTTCTGTTTTATTTTATTGCATACCTATGATATTTACATTAATCTTATTTCATAGACTATATTATAGATACTCCATTTGAATAAACTCATAAAAAAATAATATCCTAGGTTTACACGCAACAAATTCAACAAAGTGGCTTTATTAATTATTTCCTATGTGAAATGTATCAAAAACTCTGGCATTCGAAACAACAGTTAGTGCGCGATACGAATAAAATACGTAACGTGCACGTAATAAAGTCGGTATTTAAAATTTCATTGACAATATTAATGTGTAGCAAACTGTTTTGTTCATATGCGCAAAAATATATTATGAGATATCAGTTATTTATCATTTGAATTGATACACATCGCGTTTTAATTATTATGTGCGTGTACGCAAGGGATAACCTAAATCGAGAATTTAACCACTTAAGGAACCTTATAATGGACTACATTTACAATGGATGTCCAAACGACAACTATCGTATTCTTACGGTTACTCCGTTACATGTGCAAATGTCACTTATAATGAACATTGATTTGATTGTAGTCATACTTCCTGATTACACAGTCTCTACACGCAGTTAACAGCCATTTTCCATTAAAAGCTATATCCCTGATGCCATCGCAGTCAGGACCCGTCAACTGAACACGGATTGATGAATGCGCTTCTTGCAATGATAACACAGTGCACGTACCGTCTTGACGGCCCACGGCGAACATATCGTTCGGCAGTGTTGCCAGGCTTAACACCGGACTGGCAGACTCGTGCCATTCACTTATTACTGAGCCGTCTTTTAGGTTTAACTGCAGGATCTGTACATATAAATAATTTACACGTTAGACATTTGTAAATATGGATAGTACTAGGAGCATGAATAAATTGAAAGGGTAATTAATATGTTTGTGTCGGAGGCGCATAAAGGGGCTATTTAGTGTTGTTGTCCCTTAGTATATTGTAGTGTTTCTTCTAAGCATCTCACAATGGGAAATATTTTGCCAGATGGCACCCCACAGAGACGGTTGGACTAACTTTCATGCTAAAATTGGTTAGTGGGACTTTTATACTATTACTAGCTGACACGACGAACTTCGTACCGCCATTTTTTTTTCAGTCCCGGACTAAGGAAATGTAGCACTTCCGGTATATTCAAATCAGTTGGATTATAAATCCTACTTATATTATAAACGCGAAAGTTTGTATTATGGATGTTTGTTTGTAATTTTTTCACACAAAAACTACAGAACGGATTTTTATGAAATTTGGCACACAGGTAGATCATGTCCTGGATTAACAAATAGGATACTTTTTATCCCGATAATTTGTTCCCATGGTTATGAATATTTTTAATCTGATTCTTTAAGTAGATGGCGCTGGCGTCGTACTGTGTTTCAAGTACTTTGTAGCGGGTAAGGCTTTTCACGCAAGCGAAGCCTCGAGCTACACCTAGTAGTATAATAAATATCTTACTTCTCCAGTGCTGCATCCAACAATTATGCTGTCATTTACGATAATACAAGCATTGCAAGCCGACTCCAGCTGCTTACAAAATAGCTCTTGTCTTTTCGCCACGTGCGCACATATCACCAAGCCACTTTCACAGCCGACCACTAGGACTTTGTTGCTGGTGCCAATCTAAAATCAAAATGCATAATTATTACACACAGTATTGCTCGCGGCTCCGCCCGCGTGTAATTTTTTTCCGGGATAAAAATATTTTCTCGGGATAAAAAGTAGCCTATAGCACTCAGGAGTAATGTAGCTTCCTATTAGTGAAAGAATTTTCAAAATCGGTTCAGTAGTTCCCGAGATTAGCGCGTTCAACCAAACAAACACACTCTTCAGCTTTATAATATTAGTAGAGATTGATTAAGTAAGTACATTATAATTTGTTAAAAATTTATAAACTTAAATTCGCGGGTAGATGTTATTCAAATAGGCTACGTGCGTGCAGTAACTATGACTGGCGTGTGATGAACCGCACGAATAGATAATCGATTATTTTAACGGCATAGTCAAAACGCTGAAGCCTTTACTGGTGGTAGGTCTCTCATTATGTAAGAGGCCGTCTGGGTGGGTACCACCGCAATGTCTATTTCTACCGCCAAGCAACAGTGTGCATGCACTGTTGTGTTTCGGTTTGAAGGACATTGTAGCCAGTATAACAACTGGACATAATGAGACTTAACATCTTATGTCTCAGGATGACGAGCGCAGTGGAATGCCACACAGTACTTTGTAAGTCAAGGTGCTGGATGGTGTTGCTACTGTTTATGGGTGACCGTATCGCTTACCATCAGGCGAACGGCAAGCTCGTACCGTCATTCAATGCAATAAAAAAATAAAAAAAAAAACGCAAAGTGAATTAGCTTTAAAACCAATAAGGGAATGGTGGTCCATACTTTAATTCTAAGATCAGTGTCCATATGTGACAAATGCGCGTGTTTAAAACGGCTTGCAATCCACACGCGTCTTTCCTACGCGGTGCGCTCGAATGAGCTAATGTCGTGAATCTTGATGATGTTAACACTACTTTAATACTTTTATTTACCATTTTACCTTAATTTAAAGATATTTTATCATATTATCAATATACTAAAGTTTGATAATAATAATATACACAATAATCACCTCTCTCTCGTTTTCGACTTCCACCTCATCTGTAGTTATTGCAGTAGTGCAGCAATTAATTTGGCCATGCCCCTCTATAACATTATCCAAACATTTAGATTCACCAACATCCCACAGTTTTGCAGAGCCATCTCTATGAAAGAATAAATAAAATATACAAAATTATTATTAAATAATTTCAATGATAAAAGTATATTAGGAATTCATTGTGCAAAAATTGCTCACATGGGTTGATCTATCTTATCGCTAATTACGTATGAATATGACCTTTAAATACGATAAATTTTCCCCTCATACTGGCTTAGGTAGGCGAAAATACTTATAAAAAAAAAAAAAAAAAAAAAGAGCCATAAGAGCTATTTATAACTTAGGGGCACGAGTTTCTCTTAGGGAACGCTTTAAAGAAATAGGCATCTTGACAGTTGCATCACAATACATTTTAGCTAATATTATGTATGTAAAACAAAATATTGAATATTTTAGTAAAAATAGTGATCATCATAATATTAACACTAGAAATAAAGATAAATTAACAGTGCCAGGTCATCGATTGCACAGGGTACGCTGTTCGTTTGTGGGATTGGGTATACAAATTTATAATATAATACCACCAACTGTCTTAAATTTACCTTTGAACAAATTTAAGCAATTTATAAAAAACAAGTTATTAAAAAAAAGTTACTATACTGTTGACGCGTATTTTGATGACAAAAATCCATGGGAATAGTTGCTCGCTACGCAAGGATAAGATCTATTGTATTTAGGATAAGTGATTTGTGAGTGATGGATATGTGCGACTTTCCCGGATAGTCCTAAGAGTATATTTTTTACATACTACGTTAGTCATTTGATATACTCCTTTGTTGCATCTAATTTTTCTTGGTTAGCCACAATCTGAGTAGTCTTGCTCGCTTTAACGTCTGTGCTTGCGGCGGCGTCGTGTGCCGGGTCGGTCACTTCCCTGCAACATGGTTGAGGAGGCCGATGGCTGGCACATGCGTCATATTCGTGAACGGGTGCTGCTTGCGTGGACTGGTCTGCTCTGTTTGATGGTTGACTCTATTGTTTACTTAATAAACATGTAGCTGGTTATTTGACTTAGGTACTCTCCGTTAATTTTCGCATTTCATATCCATCTTTGAAATTGAATATTTATTGTTACTAGCAATTTGTAAAATACATATAAAAAAAAAAATATGAACATTAAAAGACCTACGCTGAGTTTCTTGGTGCTTCTTCTCAGGTCAGTGGGCTTTTCCGAAGCACTGGTAGAATCTTTTAGATGATAAAACATTGTAAAAAATGACGTGTAAAAGTGCCCTTAGGGGCCTAATTACTTAATAAATGATTTGATTGATTGATTGATTGATATAGTGTTAAATACCCTTATATTATGTATGTGTAGTGGGGACATATGCAGTCACACAGACGGGTGATACAGACAGTGCACCTTGTTGGAACTATTTCATCCTTTCAAATACACTCGGTAGTCGGTAGTGTAGTTGTATTACGGTACGACTGCAGTCCTGAGGTCTCGCATTCGATTCCCAGGTCGTGCAAAGTGATATTGGATTTTTTCGACTCAGTATCAGCCCGGAGTCTAAAAATGTTTTTTTTTATTATTGCATTGAATGACGAGACGAGCATGCCGTTCACGTGATGGTAAGCGATACGGTCACCCATAAACAGTAGCAACACCATCCAGCACCTTGAGTTATATGCCACACAGTACTTTTACTGTGTGGCATTCCACTGCGCTCGTCATCCTGAGACATAAGGTGTTAAGTCTCACTATGTCCTGTAGTTACACTGGCTACAATGTCCTTCAAACCGAAACACAACAGTGCATGCACACTGCTGCTTGGCGGTAGAAATAGACATTGCGGAGGTACCCACCCCATGGAGGATAGATATAAGATGGAGAGACAATAGCATCAATTTACTAAGAAAACCAGTGTCGCCAAACTCACACATGCATATTATTCACATACTATCATCTCTTCATTATGATTGGCCGAAATGAGCAATCGCAATAAAACTTATAACAAAAAATAATTTGCATTATATTAAACGTTATTCCCATTGCATAAAATTCATATTATAAAAATCAACACGAGTCCATAGGACATTTTTTCTTCTGTGTGAAATTTTGATTTTAATTCGTTTTAGTACCGCTATTCCACGCTAGATGGCGTTTATCATAAAAGCTCTTATCGTCTTTGAAATAAGAGATGTTATTGAATGACACACAGTGCGCTAGCATGTCGGTAATAGTGTTGCACCCATACGATACCTTCTTGTAAACGTATCGATGGTGCTTGTTTTATAACTATAACACTTTAATAACATTAATAAAAGAAATGGACTTATCCCAAAATTACATTAATTTTATAAGCGCTGGAAAAGTTGTTGGTACTATTTTGAAAAAAAATATAATTCAGTAATTAATTTATTTAAATTTTAAGTACAGATTTCAAATTCATAATTTAGGCTTTCAATACTGTAGATATGTTAGATAATATATATGTTAGGCAATATCAGCTACACAGCTAATATAGCTAATATACAGGGAGTCCCACTGAGGGAAACACATGGCACAATATATAGTAATTTTGAATGAAACCTATTTAGCCTTCTCGTAGTGTTGATCATTCACTGGTGGTAGGTCTCTCATATGTAAGAGTCCGTCTGGGTGGGTACCACCGCAATGTCTATTTCTACCACCAAGCAGCAGTGTGCATGCACTGTTGTGTTTCGGTTTGAAGGACATTGTAGCCAGTGTAACTACTGGACATAATGAGACATCTTATGTCTCAGGATGACGATCGCAGTGGAGTGCCACACAGTACTTTGTAACTCAAGGTGCTGTATGGTGTTACTACTGTTTATGGGCGGTTCGTATCGCTTACCATCAGTCGAACGGCATGCTCGTCTCGTCATTCAATGACATTAAAAAAAATCGTTTACCTATAAATGGATCTTTTGGGGAAAATGAAAATAAAAAATCTTGTACTGTTGCATAAATGAATTATAGCGACCATAGCTTTGCATCACAAGTGGATCATGCATAGACAACTGTTTTGTATTTTTCGTATTAAAACATAGCGTATCAGTGAATAATAATTATCGATAATATTTTATCGACCATGTATGCACTAATTGAGTAGCGGTGACATAATAAATGTGTAACAAATCATTCTAGAACAACTGATTTGCGTTTACGAAAATTAATCATATGTCGATAACAATAAGGAACACTTTAAATTGAAATTTTTGTGCCATATTTGACATAGAAAATCAATAGATATTATTCAATTAAATTGCAATAAACCAGAAAATATTGGTTACCGATGGTAGGAAATACATCAGTGGGACATATTCTTACTATGACTATAATTTTTGCGATCCAGAATTGCACAATAGGACATTTTAATATTATTAAATATTTTTTCAAATTATTTACGCTTTGACAGTGCGCAATAACGACTGAGACCGCTCCAACGGTGAGTTAGTAATGCAGTACTAACTAGGGGATAAAAGGTTACGCCCACTTACTAGTTCTACTGTTTTCTTTGTTCTGTGACCCACCCAGACGGACTCTTACACATATGAGAGACCTACCACCAGTAAATGATGGTATGTCCCTGGTAAATGACAATAGGCCAGCCCCTATTACATGGGACCTAACATAGCTGGCGAAATGTGGGTGTGATACACCTTTGCCTACCTCTGAAAAGGGAAAAGCTGTGATGTATGTATGAAATACCCGTAATAATATAGCCATATATTTTATACGTCGGGGGATAAGGCGAGATCGAAGTTGGCGGCTGTTTGGTTACCTCATGATATCATTTGATGTTTACAATTATTCAAGTTTAATAGAACTTTCGCTATTAATAAATTTTAAGAGATTGACGTGTATCATATTGGTTGTTTATAAGTTTTGATAATTCTGTGTTTTAGATTTGTACTGCAATCTCTGTCTTGTTTGTTTTCTTTATGTCAGATTACAAAATGGGTTCCAAACAGATGTATTTTTGTGGGTGCTATTTTTTCGGGCTTGAGATATAGTCGCCTTGGAAGACGTGGTTGAGAGTTTGGTGTACTAAACTCGTTGCTCCTAAATTAAATCTTATAATCTTTAAAGTAAACTGTTCCATTGTTCCAATAACGGACGTCGGTAAATGTATTTAAACTATGTGTTTGTTTTTGCGACCTACCCATAACAAAGCCTGTTGATGAAGCCAACATTCAAGCTGATGTCGAGAATCCTTGTTTTCAGACATAATATATATATATAATATTTGAGATGAGAATCAAACACTGAATACCCTGCTTAAACAGGTCTCTTAACTATCCTTACATTACTTACTTGCTAACAGATATAACGTTTCTTCCTTTTTCAACAATACTGACATCTGTGATTGCCATGGTGTGCCCTTTAAGAGTAACTGGATTGATTCCAGTTTCTGCTGACCAAATCCGGCAAGATCCATCAGCACCAGCTGACAACACAACTATGCCAGATGGAAAGAATCTACTTCTGTATATTGGACCCCCATGTCCTTTTAAGTCCAGAAGTATCTCACCTGAAATTTGAAATACTGTAACTTTACTATATTTCGTCAAGTAACAAAACCTTTTCAAGAATTTTAATTTGTTATTATTTAGTTTGTATATAGAATTAAGTGGTCGACACCCACAGGATTTAGAGGCAGCCGAATACTATAATAAATTTTGAAACGAATAAAATTTCCATTCCACAGAATTTTTGGTATTGGTATTGGTTGTGGGCTCCTTTTCCCGCACTTAGCCCGTCCCATTCCATTCCACAGAAGTCATTTTATTTGTTTAGTCTAGGACTCTGCCCCCCCCTAGTAAATAACTCTAGCTACACTAATGATGTAGTTGAAAAACAAAATATCAAAGATTTTATTAATGTAGGTGTTGTGTAGTTTTCTTATAAGACAAGTCATAATAAGAAGACTATACACACTCAATAGGAGTTTCTAAAAAGCTATAAATACATATATTTTAGCCATGCAACACTAACTGTTTCTGGTATCCCACACTAATAATTTATCATCTTCACAGGATGACACTGCCAATGCATTTTCTGCTGTAGATATAGATAAAACAGCTTTATTATGTACTTTGTGATCTTTGGTGGATGCAACAAATGCCACCTTTAAGCCAGAGCTCACATGTTTCACAACTAAATTAAAATTCCCATGAGATATGTAATTATAGTTGTCTGAAAAGTTAATTTTGATCTTCCCATCCCCTTTGTTGATTGTTGTTTTAATCTTGTCATGTATGCTATTTTCATTGAACTTTTTGGAAGATATCCAGGCTTCTCCATTTGGTGATCTGGAATTTAATTGGATAGTTACAACTTACAATATATAATTCACATAATTATATTTTGATAAGATTATGTTAAAGTGAGTAATATTAAACGAAACATAAGCACAGTTCAATATCACCAAAAGAAAAAAAACATAGCCACAAGCAACAACTACTTGCTTTTATTCCAAAATTGTATGGAATTCATGATTCACTGAAGATGTGCCTAAAGTCTTAATACTTCTGATGGTTTGTTTTTCTTAAATCAAAACTATATTTTTTATAACATAAATAAAAACTAGGTTGTTTTTACACACTTTATATTAGCTTCACTTGTATGTTTGTATGTTAGTATGTTTGTAACTCTCCGACTCCGACTTCTTTGGGCACGATTTTGACCCACTTTAAACAGTCAGATTTTATTCAAACTTTGTAGGTTTGTCGAGGACCGATAACAATACACTAACTTGATAAGATTATGCCATTATTAAATTTGCAAAATCAGATTTTTTACAATTTATATATTTTTTAGTGACATTTGTTGGACAATAGTAGAACAGAACTAAAAAATCAAAAATAAATAATAGTTTAAAAAAACTAAAAAACACGCTTTATAGAAAATTCAACTAAAATTAGAAAATAAATTTGAATTAAGAATAGTGTAAATAAGAAAAAAATGTATTTTATTGTAAAAAAAGCGTGGGGTGCATGGTGACAATAGTTATAAATATTTTATTGACAGATAATATGAGTAGAAGTATTATATATCAATTTGATCATATCTTAAAAAGCACCCCACGCTTTTTTTACAATAAAATACATTTTTTTCTTATTTCCACTATTCTTAATTCAAATTTATTTTCTATTTTTTAGTTGGATTTTCTATAAAGCGTGTTTTTTAGTTTTTTTAAACTATTATTTATTACAGTTAAAGCATGCTCCCACTAACTTTTAAAGGCAACAAGTATGAAATTTACCAGAAATATTACCTAATAACTTCATTCCAATCACACTGAATGGTAACCACCGGCATTTCGTGACGCATTTCTACAATTTGAATAGCATACACTTCCCAATCAATAGAAACAATTAGCAATATAATATTCCGCTGGCACTATTGATCAATCCTCATGCTCAAATCTTTAAAACATAGATGCCTATTTTAGACCTTGTACTCAATGTTATGCTCAGAAATCAAAATAAATTATCAATAAATTTTTAGGAAACCAAATTGAAAACATTCAAAAGTTCATAATCATCAGCTGTTGACAGCCAGGCGATAGGTGTTGCCAAGTTTTTTTTATCGAACCCGCAATAAATAACTTTCAAATCAAAAAGTGACTATTATAATTCTCTTTGAAGTGACTGACTATTTCGTCGCTGGTTTAAAACCACAAGAATCTCCAAAAGTCTAATTTATCCGTCAAACATTTTTTTTTCGTGCTTTTAAAATAAATCGGCTTTTTACATAGATGAAGGAAACATAGACGCACACATGCCGTGGCCACATGAGTCAGAGAATTTGACAAGTGAATTGAGTAAATCTACACCGCACGCTAAACCGCACCATTTTGTAATGGATTTAGTAAAGTTATTGACACTCAATAGTTTTATAACACTCTGAAAACACCCGATACTAAGCATAACCACTTTACGACGGAGGCAAAGTGTGGAATTTCAATTCCGACCTTGAAAAAACCGGCACGCACTACGGGACGACAATAAAACGATTCTATCCCTTTCTTTCATAAGCAATACCTCTATAGTACCATCCCTTTCTGTAGGACTGAATAGGAGCTATACTGTAGTCTATATTGTTTACTCCGTCTACGAGATATATTGACTCGCTAGAGCAGTGTTGCCAGACGTATGATGGTTGAAGTCGCCGAAAAATCAGTACGAAGTAGCCTCAAGTCGCCGCATCGTATTTGGAGTCGAAGGAGCAATTATCTTACCGGTGATAGGTGACGTTATTCGTTGTCAACCCTTGTAGTTTTTGCACTTCAAACCTCAGAACAATAACTAAAGCAGCAGCTTAATTATTGTTCTAAGCTTCAAACACAAACATAAATATGCGTAACAATGTGCGCGAACGCCTTGACAGCTCGAAGCGTACTAGGAGCGGGGAATTGATTTAAAGGTGAACTGTTCGCCTCTATTTTTTTCGACGCGTTTGATGCGTTAATTGTCAATCTTATAAATATTATTAATCAATTATCTATCTATTACTGGGTCACTTTGAAGATAACCATGAAAATTGATGATTGATGGTAACTTGTAAAATTTAACACTAAAATTACTGATAACATTTTGTATCTTTCACTGTTTGTATTATCACTGTTTTTTTCTGGTTCTTTTGTATAATACTGATTTTTAATTCGTTTGTACTGTAAGTAATGCATGCTGAAGTTTACTGTAAGTAGAGAAACACTGCTATCTTATGCCGTAATATTGCAATATGTAAAATAATGTGTATTATGTGTATTCTCTGTTGTAAACTCCTAATAAAAATAAATAAATCAAAGAGAATAATAGTATTTGCATAGTTCGTGAGGCGCGAGTTATGTCTAAGGAATTCCAAACGAATTTAAAAATAAAGTGAATAGCAATATTAAGGATTTAATGGTGGTATCTAAGTATCTTGTATCACGTATGCGTGAGCCCAGCTGAGTATGTAGGTACTTACTACTACAATTTCGACGGCTAAGCAATATAGTACATATTTTGTATAGGTATATTTTCATATTTTATTTCAACCTCACGCTTAGTTTTGTAGGTATCCCATATTAATTTAAAGGATATGTATCGTCACACTTTCCATATCAAACTTTCCAAAGATTTTACTAAGTACTTTTTATTTTTATACTAAGATTTTATTACCTACAACTTATCTTATCAGCATAAACAGCGGACTTGATAGGGATTTCTTTATCAGTTAGTTGAATCATTGCCCCATTTGTAATGTGAAATTGTTTGCGCCTCAGTGCAATCGGAAGAATAAACTTAATTAACAATGAAGTCATGTGGAAGTGAAACCAATAATTATAAAAAATGGCGTTAATTATTTTATTTTTAATCACATTTGTATCTAGTGTTGTCAGTTATATGTGTCCGAAACAATGTGACTGTGACATGGATAATGGTTTAAATCGCGCTTTATGTGTTGATCAAAATATTATCAACATCGATGTGGGAGTGCCCACTGTGGTGCAAGTATATAGCCTCGCACACAATGTTATCAGTGAACTAGACAACTACTGTTTTAAGGTATGAATACTCAGATACTGTCTGTATAATTTATAATAGTCTAAATTACAATGTTTTAAGGGTCTAAATAGCAACTATAATATTTACACTTTTCATGTTCTAGGAGTCCGGATATACCTCACTACAAATACTAGACTTATCATATAATCTTATATTTTGGATTGGATTACATGCATTTGCTGGAACCGATAAATTATTTCATTTGAATTTAAGCAACAATCGGCTGAGATATATTCCACCAGATCTATTCTGGGATGCACCCGAACTCAACACTCTTGACTTATCATCTAACGTTTTTGAAACACTCAAAAATGAGCCTTTTATAATGCATGATAAACTGCAGGTACGGTGCATTGATTTATAATACGGTACTATTAATATTGTACCAACTACCACGCATATACTATCGCTTGGTTTTATGATTCATAGTTATTTTAATATTTCAGATACTCAATTTAAACAACTGCCGGATCAAATTCTTGCCGGATAGACTGTTCACTCGTCTTCCCAAATTAAAAAAGTTAGACCTAAGTGAAAATTATGTAGTCTCATTAAGTGTAAATGTCTTCCGTCCTTTGCATAAATTAGAAAGATTGGAACTTAGAAACGATTACTTAGGTTGTAATCCAGATTTTATTACTCTTGAGAAATGGATAAAATCGCAAGGGATCATGTATGACCAACAATGTAAAAAGAGATTCCCGAACATGTCCGAGAAAATGATTTCATCAGTTATCGTAGAGAGGAAAGAAATTGAGTTAGATGATGTTTGGAATATTACGAAAAAAGAAAATAACACAAAAGAAGTACAAGACACAAAAACACCATTAACACCGTTACAAAAATTCGACAAAGATTTTTCCGCGCTTCAGTCTTTTGTCATTGGACTTGAAATAGGGTTGGCGATTGGTATAGTAGGTACATACATATGGCTACGGAAGTTTTGTAGATGTAATAGATTGAATTGCACAAGAGCCGAGAGTAGACGCCAGAGGAGGAGAATACATCGATTCACAGACGGTGACATGAGAAGTAACTTATTATGGAATAGTGCTATGAACCCAGATTTAGAAACCCCGCCGTATTTTAGGCGGCAGCTATCGTTGCCCGACAGAAGTCCACCGTATGGGGTACCTGGCGTGGCAGACTCCGCGTTGCAAGTCGACGCGATCCGCCTTCCAGATAGATCAGAAACCCCGCCACCTCCGTACAATGAGTGCCGCATCAATATTTGATTTAAGACTGCCTCATTAGCTTAGTGCCATTGCGTATTGCGTTCAATCGGGATCGTACAAAGGGATAATATTAGTTTTTCTGGTCTGGTAGCCTGAATTCTGGAATTGAGTCCTGTTAATGGCAATAGACTCACCCCCATTACTTCATGCTCATCATTTTATCATCACGTCAGCTCTGTATATACTGTCCCACTGCTGGGCACGGGCCTCCTCTACTACTGAGAGGGTTTAGGCCTTAGTCCATGGCCACGCTGGCCTAGTTCGGGTTGGCAGACTTCACATACCTTGGAAATTGTTGTGAAGAACTTATCAGGTATACAGGTTACCTCGCGATGTTTTCCCGTCACAGTTAAAGCAAGCGGTAATTTACAAAAGAATGCAATCACAACTTTTTAGAAAAGTCAGAGGTGCGTGCTTTTGGGTTTTGAATCTGCAGACATTCGTCTCGGCAGTCAGTTCCACTTCCAACTAGGCTATCACCGCTTTACCTATTATATGGGACCTAATAATATAGCAAACGAAATGTGGGTATATTACGTTTCTGCCTACTCCTGATAAAGAAAAAGTAGTGATGCTACGTACATATTATGTAAGATTAAGTAATATTTAATAAAGTGTTATCTTTGGTAAATAATGTCTGCAAGGACTAATAAAATTACTATCGCAAAAGACGTTTTTGATATTGTAGCGGAATAAAGTGGTTAACCTTTTTAGTGGTATGAAACCATAGATCCTTTGAAACAGCCATATATGGTGGATTTGGAAAAAAAGAGTTGGCAACACTTCTCTCAAACTTCAAAGAGACGAGTGCAGGTCGTGTGTATCATAGGGATGCAACAATTAGTGAAAAAATCGATTACTTAAAAATTGTTTTTTTCATGACTATATTAATCGATTTTAGTTAGAAGAAATTATCGATTTTTGTGGAAAATATGATTTTTTTCTATTTTAAAAAACTGCATGCATTTCTTTATAGTAATAAAACTAGGAGATTAATATTAACAATTTATCAGAATCAAAATCAAATAAAATGATAGTCTGAAAAATAACAAAAACGACAACCATCTGGTTTCGAAAAAAAATACAAAAAAAATGATTCGTTGATCTTAACTTTAAGTAATTAAGGTGGAAAATTGGCATGGCGATTGGCGGTTATACATACAATGACACAAGAAATGGAACTGCCCATCAACAGACTGACTTGTTCATGTTAATAAACTTACTTCGCGTGTTTTCATTCGATCGTACAGATGGCGCTGTTATCAAAAATCGATCAAAATGTGTAATTTATTATGTAATCTATTTATTAAACATCGATTGTTAATGTTAAGAAAATTTATTATAAGAATTAACTATCAATTAATATGAAAATCGATCATTTTTTCACATCCCTGGCGTTTCAGTAGATTCTCTTTAAGTGCAGTGTTGCCAGAATAGGCGATTTTTCGCCATTTAGGCTATATCGGAGGGTGTCGGGACCAAAAATTGTGAATTGCGACCAGTCGCCATTTGGGCTAAACCACACTTAGAGCTTTTATGATCCAAAATGACCCGAAATTTGAACGGGAATCACCGTCCGCATTGATGAATTAAAGATTGGAGAACTATTTTCCTCAACTTTACCCAATATTGAGCGACTTTAGGCTACTTCGAACAGTCGGCGACTAACGACTTGAACCACCATGTATCTGGCAACACTGGTTAAGTGCGAATTGAATTCAATATTTTGTGATGAATGAAGGGTGGAAAGTGTTTTGATGTGAGAAATAAAATAAAAATTAGGCGACTGTTTCGATTTAAAAGCCATAAAAATTGTTTTATGTGGCATTAAGTTATGATAAACGGGTGCGTTTATATCGAAAATGCATTTTTCTATACCAGATTTGCAACAATTTCACGACGACAATGGGATATCTTACACGGTAGATATATTAATTGTTTTTCTATTACATTATCTTTTTATATATCTAATGAGTGAAATACATATTGTAATTAAAAGAGGCTTGCAAGTGTCGCTTCTACTGCAACATCTGGTTTGCATTAATGTATGGACATGGTGTTCTTTATGACTATATACAGGGCTACAACATATACATTGATGGAGTCTTCCACTGCACAGCGCGGTACAAGCAGTTACTTAGCCTGCATGAACAATTGCAGGCTCAGAATCCATACTTGAAGTTGCCACAGTTTCCACCCAAAAAGTTGTTCCTTACTAGTTCACAATTGGAAGAAAGAAGAATACTGTTAGAAAAATACATACAAATGGGTAAGCATTTAATTTTAGAAAAACAACTATCAAGTGTTAATTAGACTACATTACTATCATGGTAAAAGTAACAAATCAAAAGTTTTTTTTCATTATTTGCAAGATTAAATAGCTAGTTTTAACATCTTGTTTATATCTATTATACACCATATCCACAGAAGGAATGATAAAATTGTAAACAAAGAATACTATCTTAAGAAATCTTTCAAAGTATTTCATAGTCTAAGATATCGATCTAAACTCCCTTCCTAGCCGATTTCGGCCACGGTGGCCAATCTCAATGGAGATCAGCCAGGTATGCAGGTATAGTGCACAAGTGTGTGCCCAATACACAAGTGCACTCGCGATCCCTTCACTCTCATAGTACAGTGGGATGGCAATCCGACATGGCCGGAGAGAGATCAGGCGCAGGCCCAACTGCTTTACATGCTTTCCGAGGCACAGGGGTATCACACTGCCAACTTCCTGACTCTGAGCTGCGCCTGAGTAATTTTTAAGATGGAAAAGCCCAGTCATAATGTTTTTGGCTTGACTTGGGATTCGAACACAGGACCTCAGCGCGCAAATCGTACTCGTAACACGTATGGAATACAACTACGCCACTGAGACAGATCTATACTAATAATATTCATAAGAAGTAAAGTTTTTGAGTTTGTTTTTAGGGGCAAATCTCCAGAACTACTGAACCAATTTCAATGAAGTTTAATATAGAGATAGGTTGGAATCCTGTGAAGGACATAGAGTACTTTTAATCCTGGAAAACTTTTTTACACAGGCGGCGCTGTGAGCAAAACCTAGTACAACATAACACTTGTTTCATAAAATAGGTAATAAAATACTTTTATTACACAAAGATTATTTTTTCAGTGGGACAAAATCCGATGCTGGCAAATTCAGATCTGTTGATAACATTTCTATTCTCTGCTCAACAAGAAACACACAGTGTAAAAATGCATGAAGTGGATATTGAAATCTCATTGATGAATGGTTACCGAATACCATTGTCCGTTTCCTCAACTGACTCATCAAGCACTATATTAGATATTGCATGCAACTATATAAACTTACCAAAAGAGTTGATGAAATATTTTTCATTATATCTGTTCAACTGGAGCTGTGCAAAAGATGGTCAGCCATCGTTAAAAAAGTTGGAAGAGTTTGAATCTCCGTACATATCTCAGAAGTATGTTAGGCCAGAGGATAAAATTGTTCTTAGGAAATGGTAAGGTCATTTCTTATTCTATTGAAAATATGGCAGTAATTTTACATTTATGCTATATTCTGGGGGTGATAGGAACCAATCTATACTAATATTATAAAGAAGAAAGATTTGATTTTATGTTTGTTTGTAATGGATAAACTCAAAATCTACTGGACCTATATCAAAAATTCTTGCAACAATATAAAGCTACATTATCAGCGAGTAACATAGGCTACTTTTTTCCCTGGAAAATGTAAAGTGGGACTTTTATCCTGCAAAAGCTTTTGCCTACTTTCTCTATTAATTTTCTTTGTAGTAATCACTTTGTATTTTTGTAATATATAGACAATAACAAAATAATTGAAAAATAGGCATGGTTTGCTTACATGTTTCTCCTATTATGTATATATTTTTTTTATATTGTTTTTCTAACTGATAAGCCAAACATAGTGTGGTGCGTCACAGCATTGTTTGTATAGATATATCTGCTTTACACCATAATATACTTACCATAGCGAAAGTGTGAGAGATGCAATTGAAAATTAAATCATAGTTTGAATATCCAAGGTTGTATTTCTCTGTGTCTCCCATCACGTTATGAGGTGCATTTACATTAAAATATGGCCAAGGCGAATTTAAAATTAGGATTTTGAATAAACTGAAATATATTAGGACCATCAAAAATGTAATGAGTGTGCTGTTTTTATTTATTACATTTTCTTTTTTAGCTATTGGGATCCATGCTACGATGTTGACTTGATGATTGACAAGGTGTCCCTTGATTTGCTGTATTTACAAACAATTGAAGAATTGGACCTAGGGTGGATAACGGCTGATGCACAAACAAAAGATATCTTGGCGTCTTATGCAACTAAGAAGCAAAAACGAGAGGTACGTTTATATGGAAATATTACTGTTCTACTTATAATAATTTATAACATAACAATACCATATCCTACCCTATGATTAATAATATGTCTAGATGTAGTGACGCGCTGCAATGAAATTAAAACAAACAAGCCGACTTCGCTTAAGCTAGTGTGCGTGACAAATGTGTCATACGCTATCGCTGCGTCCTTCTGCTTTAAATCCTTGTGTGCGCGCGCATAATGATACCAGTTATTGCATGGTTTCTATTAAAACGAAGAAAAATGTATATCTATGAAATATAAAAAAAATTATTCACTCGAAACAAGACAATAATTTCTCTGATTATATTGAAATAAAACTATTTTGCGGATTTTATCGCGGTTTTTTTTAATTTTTAATTCTAATTAAGGTAGATATTGTAACATTAACTTTTCGGACTACCAACAACTCCGTCCGCCCAGTGACCACGAAGTGCTGCAAAGCCATCGAAATGTCGGGTGAAAATATTAATTAAAAAACCGCGATAAAATCCGCAAAATAGTTTTATTTCAATGTCTAACATTCGCGTAAATATAAGAAGTTATTCTCTGATTATAATTTTGAAATTACATTAATAATACTAAA
Source organism: Sphinx pinastri (assembly GCA_947568825.1). NCBI lineage: Eukaryota > Metazoa > Arthropoda > Insecta > Lepidoptera > Sphingidae > Sphinx > Sphinx pinastri. The sequence goes on from OX387617.1 coordinate 6,269,106, forward strand.
GATATTTTTAAATTTACATATATGAGTACTTAGATCGATTAATTAATATTAGAAAGGATATAAAGTAGCCTTTGTCCTTCTCAGGGCCTCAAACTATCTGCATAACATTTTTTTTAATTAATTTATTCTTGTCCATGGATACAAGTCCTTCAGACGCATACTTGTTTCTTTTTCTATCCTCAGCAGTATGTCGAGGTAAAGTAGTGCCTACCTTACCAAGACTTTATCGAGGAGTTTTGGCGGCAACAAAACAAACACTTCTATCTGCATAACAAATTTCTCGCGGTTGCAACAGAGGAAAAAGTTTTTCCGGGATATAAATCCCGGTTAATAAACGAGCATTTTTTAGTGCCTTGCGGCGGCAAATTACCGGGTCCGCCCCGGGCGACAAGAACCCACGCTACGCCACTGACAATACGTACCATACGTATACTTATCTAATTTTTATTTCCAATCATAAAATTAATTTAACTTGTGGCTTTAAACTTCGAAAATATATGGATCGTTTAATCAATAAAACAAGTTGAAACTAATTATGTTAAAAGATAGCGCTCATAATATTTTGTATCCATTTTATTATTAAAACTAAACAAACAAAGCTGCACCTTGGTTATAATTGCATATAAAAAGTTCGCCTCACCTATTCCGAAAATAGCCTGCCTACGTCAGACGTCATCTCCACGTCTAGGAATCTAATAAGGTTTTAAACATTTTAGTGGTTTCATGTTTTGCACTTATTTATTCGGCATCCAAATATGACGAATGCGCGTTTTTTGCGATAGGCTCTCGGGTTGCGCGCGTGTTTATTTATATTCGCTGCTAGTAGCTAGTAACTTTATGTCAATGTTGATAAGGAAAGAACTAAACAACCAACCATTTGCGAGCCATCTAGTAAAAATGTGCGCTGGGTAGCGAACAGTTGCAATAACTGCACGCGAGTGGCGCGCAACTGCCATGTTTGGATGCACCCTTAGGTATATTATAATAATAGCTTTTGCGCGCGGCTCCGCCCGCGTGAAAAAGTTTTTCCGCGATAAAAAGTAGCCCATAGCATTCAGGAGTAATGTAGCTTCCTATTAGTGACAGAATTTTCAAAATCGGTCCAGTAGTTCCTGAGATTAGCGCGTTCAAACAAACAAACTCTTCAGCTTTATAATATTAGTATAGATATTCAATATTTTACATTTTGAAATAATATTAGAAGAAAAAAATACTTGTGCTCTGTATCACCTATTACATAATCTTTCAAATTACTCGAAAATACATACATACATAGCATCACGCCTTGTTCCCTTTTCAGGGGTAGGCAGAGGTGTAACACACCCACATTTCGCCAGCTATGTTGTCCTATGTAATAGGTGGCGGCCCTATATGGAAATATTTCCAAACTCCGGGCTGATACTAAGTAGAAAACCCTATATCTCGATAAATATTAAAAGTGCTAGAATACGTGTATCCCTATTCCCTGGCGTCTGTGTTTGAATGGAGTCGCACATGTTTTGTTTTTTTGCTGTCCACAGTAGAACTCGGTTACCGACCTTTATAGCTTGAAGATTTTCTCATTCATGATTCAATCATTAGTATAAGCAAGCGGGACGCTTGTAAACATCTTTATCTACAAAGAATAAAAGGTGACGAAAGTTCACTGGGTCTTAAACAAATACATCAATCTATCCAATTAAACAGTGTTAATTACAAATGTACTTAAAAATGTTATGACGCGGCATAAATTATTGTAACAAACATTAGTTCTCGCTGTAGTTACTTAAATTTCGGTTTCCTAGCCCAGTGGCCAGTCGTAACATCAATTTCTGCAACGCAATGAAATTATGTTCCTATCTATTCTTCAAGCGTTTGAGATGTTATCATGGAGTTATTACCTAAAGTAATGTCATTAGCCAGTTTAAACAGTTCAACCGCTGCCTATCAGCGACTATATAGCCCCACGCCTATTCTCATCCATTATCCTCTGTAAAAAAAATGCTGTGATTTGTGAACCGTTCAAGTTTAAACTGGCTAAGCTGAAATGTACAGCGTGCCGTCGATCTTACTTCTTGCTAAAGGCATTATTTACGAGAATTTTGAAACTACATTAATAGAAAAAGAACCGGCGAAAAGTGAATTTTATTTCTGCAAAAAATATCTTAGTGCGTGGCCGCATCCCCTGAGCGGCTTAGAAACTTGTGAAGATTATTTACTCCCCACAAGTTAATAAACTTTAGTCGCACATAATTATGGCACACGTTCAATAGCAACAGGTAAATTTGATGTACCAAGAGTTAATAGTTACTACGGAGACAGAACATTGGAAAAACGTATTCCTTTCCTTCTTAATAGCCTTCCTGTAAATATCAGAAATGAACAAAAATACATTAAGTTTGTAAAATTACTAAAGGAATATTTACTTGACAAAATGTAAGATATTAAAAGTATGAAATAAGAATTGTACGTAATGTATAATGCATTATGTGTTTATGAGACTCATAGGTTCCCACAGACAAACTGCGCAAGCAGTTTTGTGGGGCAAACTATTATTAAGATATGCATGTACATATGTTGTTGTTTAATAAAATAAATAAAAAAAAAAAAAAAAAAAAGTCTATGTAAGTGATTCAAGTGGTGCGCCATAAAATACGTACATACATATCACGCCTCTATCCCATCGGGGTAGGAAGAGACTATGGATTGCCACTTTGCTCGATTCTGGCGCACTGCTTTCGCTTCCTCTACATTCATCAATCTTTTCATGCACTCTCGCTGGTTCAGGGTACTTTTGACTTGGCCTTTACCTAGAACGTCAGATATCTGACATTCGAAGGTTCGGTGCGGTCGATCCCTGCCGGCCCTTCCATAAAAGCCATAAAAGCTTGCACATAAAGTTAATGTTACTAACAATATGGAATAAGTTTAATCAACAATTTTGGGTGGATTGATACGCAATATCAAAAATATATGGTAAAATTGATCCAAGGTTAAGGATGTACTAATACCAGTAGCCTGATTGACCGTTTAGTGGTAAACTAATAACTATAGTAGATTGCTGGCTACGTTGATATAGCTACTACGCAATAACTGTTGTTATTAAATGTTTTTCTTAAGCAATTTCAATGTGTATCTAATGAAAAATATCGTGCCAAAAATATTGTCAGAATGCCCCGAAAGCCCAGCAGTCCATAAAAAATATCTTGTAAATTGTATTAATATTTATGATTACTACTACTTAGTAGCGAAGTGTTCTGTGTTAGAGTACCTTACTGCAAGATCGGCGCTGATATTCATATAGCACGATCGTAGACTGTATGCACCCCTATAACGACGCATCATCCAATCATTAGTTTAATACGTTCTAATAAAATGATGATTCAACCAATGTTAAGGTTAAAAACTGTTTTGTGCAATTGTACCTACACTTACCTTCGCACATTAAGAATGCCAAAGGTGCTTGACCTCTGATTCAGGTATTAAGCTAAACCTAAGTTATTTAACTTTTTTATTTCTGTTAGTACTAGAATCAAACAAGGACAAGGGGCGTATTGTAAATTTACTAGCCAGTTCTAGATATGTAAACAAATATATCCACTTATTCATTTATCAATTGATGTAAGTAGATAATTCTGTGACTCGTGTGGTTTATGGTGTAAACTGTACAATTTACAACCGATATCAGTTTCATATATTTACCTAGCTGCTGCAGTCATATAGGTAGTTGTATTATGTTGCCCATCCGCATACGCATGCTCACGCCTTTTATCCCCGAAGGGGTAGGCAGAGGCGCAACTAGTGCACCCACTTTTCGCCAAGCGTATTCCGTCCCATGATGTGATAGCGGGCGAGCCTATCGCCATATCGGGCACAAATTCCAGACTCCGGGCTGATAATGAATAGAAAAATCCAATATCACTTTGCCCGACCCGGGGATCGAACCCGAGACCTCAGCCTTGCAGTCGTACCGTAATACAACTACGCCACCGAGGCAGTGTTGCCCATCCACTATTGTTTAATAAAAAAAAGATGTTCTGTCAACCATATATTGTTGACAGCACATGTTATTTGCAGATGCAATGCCAGCTCATGTCATCAGATATTAATAGCGATTAACCGCGTTCGCTATGACCAATACAAATAATGTATTACGAAGATTCATATGTTTCAACGACATTATCTTCAGAATGGAATGCGTAGGTACATGTTTACACTATGCACAGTCTGTACATTAAAGTTGTACATTTTTTTTTATGGAATTGAATGATGATACGAGCATGCCGTTCGCCTGATGGAAAGCGATACGACCCATAAATAGTAGCAACACCATCCAGCACCTTGACTTACAAAGTACTGTGTGGCACCCCACCGCGCTCGTCATCCTGAGACATAAGATGTTAAGTCTCGCTATGTCCTGTAGTTACACTGGCTACAATGTCCTTCAAACCGAAACAACAGTGCATGCACACTGCTGCTTGGCGGTAGAAATAGACATTGCGGTGGTACCCACCCAGATGGACTCTCACATATGAGAGACCTACCACCAGTACATCGCGTATTCAAATGTTTATTTACGGCTGTTTTAAACTATGCCAATCTTAATCTTTGATCCGATTCCGAGAGTAAACAAATCAAAATGTCGTTTATAAGCATGTAAAAAACTTTGTTCTGATTGAACCATTTTCGTTAAGTAAGTAATCGTATTTTAGCACATTTATATCGATGTATTTGGCCAAATCCCAACGTTTGCAAGCTTTTACTTGTTATCAAATCTATTTATTATTTTTTAAATTATACATAAAATCTAAGGAATAGGTATGAAAAAAGAAATCTTTGTCCGCTGATTACAAATGTTGACGTCAGGTATAGGAAAACATTAGATTTCAGTAATCTTTATAGGAAAAACAAGCAGTTATTTTATTGTGTTGTATTTATCCTTTTAATAATGAAATCATTCTGTAAATTCTATAAATAAGCATTTACATTAATAATTATTATCAGAAACGTTTAAGGAAAATACCTGATGGTTTGAAACTACCTTTGATTAATTATATACCTAGATAGACACTGAACGTGCCAAACGCGTCGAAAAAAATAGAGGCCAACTGTTACCCGCTAAATGAGTTCGAGTGAATTATTTTTTGTTGTTTTTCATGGATATAATTATCTCCCCGTTTTAATAGAAACCATGTAATAACTGGTATCATTATGCGCGTACACAAGGACACGCAGAATGATGCAGCGATAGCGTATGACACAGCTGTCACGCATACTAGCTTAAGAAAAGTTGGCCTGTTTGTATTAGTTTCATTGCAGCGCATCGCTCTATCTAGATATATAATTAATCAAAGGTTTGAAAGGATAAAATAAAAACCTAAGTTTTATTCATAAATGTTAAAATTATTCACGATTGAGATGAGTGCAAATAAAACGTCATTTTATTTTTTGCTTGTTTTTTGTACGTATTGGCGTTATTCTTTCAGTTAGAATGATACAATTGACATGCTTAATGTTGATGTATGGAGCGGAGACCTAAATGGCCTTAACTTTGCCAAGAGTGTCAATAAGACATACCAATCCTTGCGACCAATTGCTGTTTTTCATGTAACTTTGTACCACCGTTCAGATTGCCTTTAAATCTACGTATTTATAGTTGCCAAGGAATTCTAGGATTATTTAGAGAGATTTATAAACAAAATACATACTCGGTTGTTTCTCTCGGGGGTGTAGCGTGGTTGGGATGCCTCTCTTTAGGGGGTGATAAAATGCGTAAAACAAAATCTTTTACAAAATTTTACTTTTGCATATATTAGTTAGTGGCTTGAGTGATTCTTATTTGTTGAAATTACCTTTTTTTTATCTTGTTACGGCAAATTTTGGGTCTACCCCGAGCCGTAGAAACCCATACCTACTATGCCACTGACTTCTCTAATGGAGTTATGATGGAACGTATAGGCAGACTTAAAAATATACCTCAATTATTAAGTTTAACTTCAAATAAGTTATTAATTTCTATTACAGTACATGGAGCTAGCGCGAACATTGAGACATTACGGCCGAGTGCCGGCCGGCGAGGCAGTGACGGATCCAGCAAACGTGTTGGGGGTCACGGGCGGCAGCGGCGCGGCGGGCGCGGGGGACGCGTCGTGTCGCGTGCGCGTCGCACTCGCCTCCAAAGAGCTCACGCTGGTCAGCTTGGCGCAACCGTCGCGCGAGCAGCGGTACAAGGTCACCAGGATGAGGTGCTGGAGGATTACCACTTTACATGCTGTGAGTTTACAAGTATTGTTATCTTGAAATCCAATACGTCCGGTATTAAATTGTTATTGCAAATAATATGAGTCAAGGCATTAGTCAGGGAAATACATATTGGATGACGTGATAGTTAGCAAGAAACCAAAAAGATGGATTACTCGATGGTTAGGGATTTTTATCTCTGTCATCCGTTGTGCCAGAAGAATTGTAAGTTCAATGCTGCGCTTAGGAAGAGGGAGTAAATTTATTGGGTTTCCATAATTTTTACTAGCCATACACAATAAAAATTCACGTCGGTTTAAACTGAAATATTGGTAATCAAGGTAACCCGCAGATGCTGTAGAGTTATTAGGGTATAAACAATTGCTTGAGACGTAGCTCACATCAACAAAACAAAATTTTCTTGTTGTTTCACAGATCGAGAGACCGCAAACAAACGGCCATGGGCCGCTGATTGACGAGTCAAACAAAAACTTCGAGTTGTCGTTTGAATATCTCATTAGTAAGGATAACTTGACATGGATAACTTTACGGACCGAGCATGCGACCTTTATCAGCGTTTGTTTGCAGGTAAGGCAAATTTTAACGTAATATTATGGTAATGAAACTTCCAGGCTATATGGATGTAAATAGGGAAGATGCAAATTTTTATTATTGCTTTCATTTGAATGAATTTCATGTAGAATAGATCACGAGTATATTAAAAAATTAAAATACCTTAATTTATTGCTAGTCATATTTGTTCGCCGGTGGCATTCATAAATGCATAAGTTTGAATTTTCGACATATTTTTTGAATAAATAAGTACATCAATGTTACTATGAACACACACGCCTTTTTATCCCCGAAGGGGTAGGCAGAGGCGCAACTAAGTGCACCCACTTTTCGCCGTGCGTTAGTTTAGATTTGGATATAACCGATTGCATTGTCGCCATAAGACCTGAAATTACTGCTATGTGTAGTTATGCTGCTGAATGAAATAGAAATAAAAGTCCCACTATGATTAGTTCGTAGAAGTTTAGTTCCTTTTTATTTCTACACATGAAAACTCTGTACTTTCAACAACAAAAAATTACAACCATGTGATCATTAACTTTTGGTAGATTTCTGGATACTTCTTTTATGAACCCAATTTCCATTTTGATTCGAAAACCTATTAATTTTCGCAATTAAAGAATGTTTACCTTTACAACTTTAACCTTAAACAAGTTGCAGGTGTGATGTCACTAGAGGTAGATTGATGTATTATAACACGTTCCTTTTCACGTTACTTTCAATTCGTAATTATTGTTAAAAATCGATATTAATTAAAATAAAAACACTGCAGTGGCTCTTTTTTTATGCTTTCTTAACATTTTAGCCACAAAATATTGATAAATATTATTTTTGCATCTTCCCTATTGTCGCTGTAGTCATAGAGAAAAATCATAAAAAATCTTTATAATGAGCTTCTGACTGATGTTACGTTTATGTGGTGGCAGTACTAAAAATCTAATGTATTTGCAGTCGATAGTGGACGAACTGATGCGGCAGAAGAGCGGCGCGGGCCCCACGTCGCCACGCGGCAAGCGCGCCAGCCTCACGTACCTGCGCCGCGACGGCTCCAGCCAACTCATCACGCCCTCGTCCTCCAGCGACACGCTCAGCTCCGTGGTGAGTATTCTACCACAAGCATGGGGTGTATAATAATAGGTTTGACATTGATAAAAGCATGTGTATTACTAAAATTTTACAGATAATTGTTTGTTAAAGATCATCATCATCATCATCATATTGTTAAAGATACGAATAAAATATTAATTTATATATTCACCCGTGCAACCCTATTGACATCACCGGCTTTAGGGAGAGGGAGCCCGGGTGGTCACTCAGGGGCCAGATCTTAATTTTACGCCCACGCCGCCCGAATAGCTACGGCTGGCCCTGCCTATTCACTACTAATTTACGATACATAAAGAAACAAAAATTGAAAAATTATATGGTTATAATATTATCTATTTATTTACAGAATGAAGATTCGTATAATTCTGGCAGTTCACGAGAAATATTTTCTGTGCAAAAATTGACTGAGAAGTTTGCGTCTGTCGCCTTCAAGACTGGCAAGGATTGCGTAGAGAACAACGCATTTGAAGCGCTGGGCGACGACGAACTATAAGATAATATATTTGCAAAACATATTGCTTGAATATTGTCCAAAGAAAAGACACGGAAGCGAAAGTTGCCAACAATGTATATTTGTAAAATTAAATGCGTATATCGTATATGTAAATTTACTGTACAGTTGTTTTATATATCGTCTTTTAGATAAATATACGAGCACGTAAACTAATATTACGTTATCGTATATAAAATTATGTAAAGAAATTTAAAGTTCCAAAACGGTCACTTTTTATGGGCCAATCTATTTACTTGTTAGGTGATTATATTTGACACTTTTTATTAAAAGTAACTCGATGATCTTTATAAGTCTTTATATTGGCTATGATATTAGCGAAATATTTTTTTAGGTCATTGCTATTTCTTTATTTGTATTTAATTTAAAAAAGACAATGAATATTTCCATAGATGTACTTTAATATTATGTAATTTATCTTTGAAACATATCTTTGCCGGCGAATAATAGAGTATCACTAAACATTACTGTATTAGTAAAAACAATTTATCCATACTATTTTACAATTTAAATGTGTCCAATATTGATATCAAATTATAACCGACATAGGATAAAAAATATAATTATAATATTTCTTTTGTTGTTACATTATTTGCTGTATTAATGCTTTAATATGATCTTTTATTTTCCAATAGTAAATAAATCCATGCATTTATATACTTAAATCGTCAAGTACCTAATGTTTTTAATTGCTTTTATATGATTTTTATTTCTCTCTATGAACCAAGTATGTTATTCCTTTTATAATATGAATCTTTGTTAATTCTTAACTAATATTAATTCATGGAGATTATACAAGTTTTATTTTTTAAATTATTCCTATTTTATTCTTATTATTTTATTTTCTTTAGGGAATGTGCTCAGTCGATATGTGTAAACATTTTTTAAATCTAGTATAGGAAATAATAAATAAAATACAGGTCAATGTCTATATCCGAATATTAGACTAGTTTAGATTAAACCTTTTAATATGATGGTAATCTCTATTACTGTGTTATATGTATGCATGGCCTTCAATTTCACAAAAAAACTGCAATTATGTAAATTTTCTATTATTTATCTCATACAATATGTTAAACTTGGTTTGAGAAATTCTTAGTAAATTATTATTAGATGTTCTAAATAGTTGCCAGACGTTTATTGAATTTTCGTACAGTTTATTGCTGTATCTAATTTAAAGGGACCATATTTGGCTTTATTGTGTAACTTCGATCCTATTTATTCAGAGGCCATAATAAAATATGTTTACTTTGTTTTGCCATATGTTATAATGAATTATTCCTAATTCTTTACTATCATCTTTTATACATACATAATAGAGAAAGTAAAGTCTTTTATCTAATAGTTTGTTTTTATTTCTTTTATGATTGTATTGCCATCCATGGTATTTTTAATAATCTAATTACTATCAGTGTTAAAAATGTAAGGACAAAAATTACCCACAACAGTAATAAAATACAGCTTAGGACTAATTGAATGCTTTTATTGTGCACCTATAAATTGGAATTTCAACATTTACCTACACATTAAATTCCTGTCTTATTATTTCTCAATTTATATGTAAAACTTAAATTAATAAAAAATAGTTCTGTTAGCACATTTAATAAAAATGTAACATTAAAGTTTATTTTATTCCATTCACATCAAGCATTACTACTTGTTTTGAACAACATTGGAGTGAATTTTACTTCACAATAAAACAAATCTACAGTGGATGATAGCTAAATTTATTATATTAACATAAATAATAGGCAAACATTTGCATCTAATATTCCTTCTCCCAGTTTTCTTTTTCGAGCCTCTCCTTCTTCACCGTTTCTACGATGGGTGTGAGGTATAATTTGTCTTCTTCGTACTTTGTCCACTCTTCTTTTGGGAGGATGCTCTTTTGCAAGGAAAGCTGGAGGGCACGCACAATACGGAAGTTGCGCTCATCGACGAGATGCTGTGGCAGGCGGCGCAGGGCTTCCTGGACATCTGGGGTCTCGTGAAGGCAGTCATCACGCAGGAGACCTGAAGATAATTATTATTACGGAATCTAAACACTTGCATCAAAGATATAGAGAAAATTTAAAATGCTACCGAATATATATTATTTATTTTATATTAGACTAGGCTGAATGATTTTCACTATTCAATTAATCATAAAATGTAGGCTAATTTGTGATCATAATATTATGAAAAAGAAAATATGATTAATTAAATTTGTGTATTCCTCCTATGTTAGTACTATACAGGCTAGGATAGTTCTAACACAAAATTACAAGTATAGCCTTTACTAAATTAATATGTCTATATCTATGAGCATCATTTTTTTTGTTCATAAATAAAACTTGCTTCATGACATATCCTATCAATAAGTCTATTGCTAGGATATGTCATTCTCATACATAATGTTATCATTAACAATTGTAGGAAGGCATCTTAGCTACAGCCCCTGTAGTTAACATGATGACATTGCATTTTATAATAGGCTGAGATAGATGTAACTTCACACACACAAAGTTGTTGGCATAGCTAATAATAATTGAATATATTGTCTATCTCTTTTTGACTGCAATTTCAATTCATCTGACCGCACATTTGACACCTAGTGAGAAATAATAGAACATTTAAAATTACATCAATGCCTTCATGCCTAGTTCTTTCATTGATGATCAATGTGAAATGGTTCTTATTCTTAAAAAGTGGGTGGGGTCAAAGAGATGTCCCCTTATCCATATCTCTTACAATAGTGGCTTATTAGATTTATGAAGCATGTCTACACCTCCTCTTAGCTAGCTTGTATTACTTTTAACAACATTTAAGTATTAATCAAACCGTGGTACAGGATTGCAGTATTATGAAAATTATTAACAAATCCATTGTAATTCCAACAATTAGTATCACAAAATTTCTAATAATTATTAATAAACTTGCTTCCCTACTATATTTTCCATTATTTTTATCAGGAAAACAGTCATCAAAATCGTAAAATAGGCACATATTTATATAGTAAACAAAATTTATAAGGATATGTTAGAGAATAAAGTTGCCTATATTAGATTGTATTTAAAATAGAGCTCGTACATAAAATGGAACGTTTGAAACTATATTAAACATTGGTTATTAGGGATTTTGATTTAACTTTATGATTTCTTCACAATAATTCGATAGTAGTGTATTTTGAATTTTGACATCAAGGATTAACTAATATACAGTAAAGTACAGAGGCTTTTACAAATTACGAAGGAACATACCGTATTTGTTAAATCCAGATAGATTGTATGCCCATTTGTTTAAACTGCCTGAAAATAAGGTTACATAATATTAGAATTTAATGAAAAATGGGATTCAAGTACTAAATATCACATTATTTTGATACTTACTGCGAACAACGGGGGTAGCCCTGAAAGCCATCATAGCAGTCGCTCTGAAAGCCATTTTATCTATTTATTTCAACAAATTATTCCCCAAAAGACCTGCAAAATGTTCTAACCAAATTCCAACTTCACTAGCTGTCAAATGCTGTCAAAACTCAAATGACATTTTTTTTATTAATTTACTCTTGTCCATGGATACAAGTCCTTCATACGCATACTTTGTTGTATTTATTCTCTTTGGTTGTATTTTTTATCCTCAGTCTAGTATGAAGCGGTGATAGCCTAGTTGGGAATGGAACGGACTCGAGACGAATGTCCGTAGGTTCAAAACCCAAGGGCACGCACCTCTGACTTCTAAAAAGTTATGTGTGTATTCTTTGTGAATTATCGCTCGCTCTAACGGTGAAGGAAAAACATTTTGTGGAAACCTGCATCGTGAGGAAACCTGCATCCTGATACCTGAGAAGTTCTCTGAATTTCGAAGGTATGTGAAGTCTTCCAACCCGCACTAGGCCATCGTGGTAGACTGAGGCCTAAAAACCCTCTCAGTAGCAGAGGAGGCCCGTGCTCAACAGTGGACAGTATGTAATACAGGGCTGGTATGGTATGGTATGTCGCAGTAAAGTAGTGGCTACCTTACCAAGACGTTATCGAGGAGTTTTGGCGGCAACAAAAAAACACCAGATTAGCACAGTAATTTCAATTCTGTTCGCAATAGCAGCGCAAGCGAGTTCTCTCTTTACCCTTGGGCCACATACTCGACGAGAGGCGAGGGAAGTGGGTAGGGACGTAAAACGGGGTTTAGACTAGCGAGCAAGAAAACTTGGAAAAGTTATCTTGCGCAAGCTATTTTTACCGTGTAAACAGTACGGCAAGCTGACTTATTTATTATATGACTGCAATATTTTGAAGCTTGTAGGACTTCTAGCAACTCGTGTGTGTAAACATAATTTGACAACTTGTGCCGAGAACTTGTGGTTTTGTTCTATTTGTTGCGTATAGAACCAGCTAAGGTCAAAGACCATGCTGCAAAATCATAAGTTGGTAGTATTACCAATATGTCTGTTTTTGCCGCCAAGCAGCAGCATGCATGCATTATTGTGTTTCTGTTTATAGCAAAATTGTAACTTACGTAATTACTAGGCATTATGAGATTTTACTAGTGGTAGGTCTCTCATATGTGAGAGTCCGTCTGGGTGGGTACCACCGCAATGTCTATTTCTACCGCCAAGCAGCAGTGTGCATGCACTGTTGTGTTTCGATTTGAAGGACATTGTAGCCAGTGGAACTACTGGACACAATGAGACTTAACATCTTATGTCTCAGGATGACGAGCGCAGTGGAATGCCACACAGTACTTTGTAACTCAAAGTGCTGGATGGTGTTCCTACTGTTTATGGGTGGTTATGTCGCTTACCATCAAGCGAACGGCATGCTCGTCTCTTCATTCTATGCAATAAAAAAAAATTACCATCTTATGTATCAAGATGACTAGCGCAGTAAAATGGCACGCAGTGCTTTGTAGCTCAAAATTCTGGTTGAAGTAACTACTTTTATAGCGGTTATGTTGTTTACAATCAGTTCAAAGAGCATTTATATTAGATTCATAAAAATCAGACAAAAGGATTGCGTGCCTTGTCATTCAGTTTTATGAAAAAAGAACATGGCAAGCAATAAATATTCCTCAAGTAATCTAAACAGCTTTGTAAAAACTTGTACAAGCCAACTTGGTGGTCACTTGCAAAAGCGTGTTGCTAAAGAAATATTGCCGCTAGTGTAAACGCATCTGCAAGGCCGCGCCGTCCCTATGTGCGAAGTGTGTGGCGCACACAGGCGCCAAGCCAATAGGGGCGCCTGAATCAGGATGAAATGCCAGCGGTAATTATTGAAATTATATTTGTTACAAGTAAGAAAGTACGTAGGTACAAGGCCGTCAAGCGAACCACTCCTGTTTTCATTAGTATTATAATTCTCTTTGACTCCTGTGCATCTTCTTTTTTCGCGCACTAGCCAGTGGCTAGCGCGCGAAAAAAGTTTCCCTACGTTAACATTTTCATTTTGTATGATTTTACGTTAAAACTACAGAAATTGTTTGTTTCATAATTAACCGGTCAACGCCCGCTTATATATAGCTATAAGCTAATTTCCTTATGTAAATGGACACCGGTGTCCACCGCGGGCGTCCAAGGATTACGGCGACTTTTATACCAATAAACAGTAACTTTAGTTAGTTAGTTTAAAGCACGATTTTGATTGTTTGAGTCTCCGTACAACAAAATTTCTGAAACAGACGTTGGAACTTGGTGGATAGATTGAAATTAAAGAAAGATATGAAAAATGTGGCTCGTTTATTTTATTAGTGTTGAAATAGTCTTTCGGATGATGTATTAGAAATTAATCAGATCAGTTCATTTTTTGAATAATCACGATGAAAAGTTGACTAAAATAGTTGAATTTTGTATACGGCCTTTTAAGGTGAACGATAATTGATAAACAATACAAACGTTACTTTGTAAAGTCAGAGATGTGCCTTGGGTTTTGAACCTCCGGACATTTTCTCGCCAAACCGTTCCACTCCCAACTTGGCTATCGTCCACTTCGAACTTTATCAAAGATATTTTAATATGATCGATTATATATTAAAAACCCTTTTATAATTTGCATTTTAGATTCAAAATAAGAATATTGCCATTAGAAAACGTGATTGAGCGAAGAAATAGTCTAATTGACGTAATAAAAAGTTAATTTTGTTCTAATTGAATAAACCAACAGACTCTATCATATCCTGAATTAACGTAGCTAGTATAGGCTTGCTATATTAAAAAAATACACAGTGGCACTATTATAGCGGTTTATCACGCCAGCAGAACCCCCACATTACTCCTAGTGCTATAATAAAATTATAATGAGACAATTTTTTTTTTTGTTTTTAAGAAAAAAGAAATAAGAAAAATCTTTCACCAATATAAAGCTACACTATCAGCGAGTAACATAGGCTACTTTTTATCCCGGGAAAATATAAAGCGGGACTTTTATCCTGAAAAATCTCATTCACGCGGGCGGAGACGCGAGAAAAAGTCTAGTCACTTATGTGCCGAGGTAAGATTCTTTGTGGTTATTTGATTTGTTCCATCGAAATTTACGAATCTACACCTACATATAATTAGGTACATCGTGATATCTCCTAACAAACTGCTAGTAACAAATAATTTGTAAAGGATCCTATGTATAATGATTCCTTATGTTTACGCGAATGTTAGACATTGGAATGGAACGCGCGCGACCATAGATCATACACACTCTTGCGTAAACCATGAACAACGCGCGGTCATAAATCTGTCAAAACAAACATTGGATGAAAACACAATTCAGGTTTTATCGAGAGGCTTAAATTTTGCTGTAACACCACGAAGGATGCCGTATGAAGATATTATCTGCAACGTTGAGAATAATCTCTTCAAAAATAATTTAAAAAAGGAAGATTCGGAGGCAATACGCCAAGACATTTCGTCAGTATTGCGTCAAAACAAAGTGCCGAAACCAAATCTCCCAAAACATCAATACATCGCTTTAAAGAACTTGCGATCAATGAAGGACATTATAATTCTCCGTGCAGATAAAAGGAATGCGACAGTAGTAATGGATACGTTGGACTATAACAACAAAATCGAACAACTTTTATCGGATGTAAGTACTTATAAAATAGTCAAAACAGACCCGACTAACAAAATATTAAAGGCAACTAGCTCTTTAATCAAGAATCACTCCGATAAGTTAAATCTAGACGTAGACTTACTCGTTCCATCGTGTGCAAAACCGCCTAAACTGTATGGGTTACCTAAGATTCACAAGGCTAATGCTCCGCTGCGTCCCATTGTGAGTCAGATCGACACACCAACCTACAGACTGGCTCAGCACGTAGCTAAAGTGCTTTCACCGCTCAGAGGAAACACTAGAGCATCTGTGAAGGATTCATACCAATTTGTCAGCGACATTGAACACCTTAAATTAGCTGACAATGAAACAATGGTCAGTTTTGATGTCCAGTCACTTTTCACAAGTTTACCAGTACAAGACTGCATTAAAATTGTTTCTAAGAGGTTAGCAGAAAATAACATCCCTGTTGAATATGCAGAACTACTCCAACATTGCCTCACATCTGGCTATATGTTGTGGAATGATCAGTTCTATGTACAAGTTGAGGGGGTAGCGATGGGCTCACCTGTATCTCCAGTAGTCGCCGATATCTTCATGGAGGACTTCGAGGAGACAGCCCTGAACACAGCCCCGGTCTCACCAAGGTTTTACAAACGGTACGTAGATGATACTTTCACAATATTACCATCTGACAAAGTAACTGCATTTTTAAATCATCTCAACTCCATTAATGATAAAATTCAATTTACCATGGAGTTGGAACAGGATAACTCTCTTGCTTTCTTAGATGTTTTAGTCATCCGTAATCCTGATCAGTCCCTAAGCCACACTGTGTATAGGAAACCGACCCATACAGATAAATACCTGAACGGTGAATCTCATCACCATCCAAAACAGTTAGCTACCGTGGGCAAATCTTTGTTTCAGAGAGCACAAGGAATCTGTGACGAGAAACACCTGGCTGCTGAGCTGCAACATGTCAAGCAAGTACTGCGAGACAACAAGCTCCAAATTCCACGCCGCCGTCACAGAGACCGAGTGAAACCAGCCACAGTTGATCGTGTCCCAGTTGTATTACCTTATGTAAGAGGAGTCACTGACAAGATTGGCTACATCCTGAAGCGCGCTTCCATAAAAACTTATTTTAAGCCGCCTAAGAAGATTAGTCAATTTTTACCACCTGTCAAGTGCCATATACCTCTACAAGAACCGGGCGTATACAAGATAGATTGCGACTGTGGCCTCTCTTATATTGGACAAACAAAAAGACATATAGGGACCCGCGTAAAAGAACATATAGCTGATGTTAAACACCGACGCTCTACGAAGTCTGCAGTAGCTGAACACTCAGAAGAAGGCTCCAACCATTACCTTAGATTCGACAAGCCACAAATCCTTGCCAAAGAACACCGATTCCTGCCTAGGATGATCCGCGAGGCTATTGAGATCAAAAAACATCCTAATTTCAATAGAGAAGATGGTTGGAAACTTGCACAAGCCTGGGACCCGGTCATACATCTAATTAAATCGGGCCCCAAAAGACCTGCTGCCAGACCTCAAGACATTGTGAGCTCTTACTGCGTAGACCGGACCGCAAACAATGACTAACATCTTTAAATTGTATAATTGTAAATTGAAGGTAGATTTGTAACACTAACTTTTCGGACCACCAACACCTCAGTCCGCCCCGTGACCACGAAGTGCTGCAAAGCCTTCGAAACGTCGGGAGAAAAATCAAATAAAAAACCGCGATAAAATCCGTTATAATAGTTTAATTTCAAGGATCCTATGTATATTACTAGGTGGGTAGGTATTTCGTTGGCTACAATCTGGCTTAGTAAGTACTCGCCCTAGGGCTATTTCTGCAGTCAAGCGATATTGTGCAGAAATAAATCTAAATAGCCTATCGATGGGTGCAAATATTACAGAGTGATTTTACAGATATGAATCATTCATACGAACTATAGTTCAGATAACTAAGAAGATTCGTCATAAATGGTCATCACTAGAACTTTTGTTTTAGTGTACGTCTAAAGAGTGTGTAGTTACTCTAAATTTAATAGATGTATGCGTGTTATGAGTTGGTGTTGCGGGGAATATCACAGTGTGCGTTCGTATGCACTATATTCAGCCTTGCAGGTGTGGATTTTTGTTGTTAAATGTGTGCTATCCGTGTTTACCTCGCCCCCACAGAATAGAGAAAGAGAGTAGAAATAGTAAGTGGGCGTTACCTTTTATCCACTAGTTAGAAATGCAGTACTAACTCACTGTTCGAGCGGTCTCAGTCGTCATTGCGCAATGTCAAACCTTCAATAATTAGAAAAAAATATTAAAATGCCCTATTGTGCTATTCTGGAATGCAGAAACCATAGGCGTAGCAAAAATGTGTCCCACGGAGGTATTTCGTACCATCGGTAAGTAATATTTTCTGGTTTATTACTATTTAATTGAAAAATGTATATTGATTTTCTATGTCAAATATGGCACAATAATTACAATTTAAAATGTTCCTTATTGTTTTCAGCATATGGTTAATTTTCGCAAACGAAAATAAGTTGTTCTAGAATGATTTGTCACCAATTCATAATGTCACCGCTACTCAATTAGTGCATGCATGGTCGATAAAATATTATCGATAATTATAATTTTTTCACTGAAGCTTATTTATTTATTTATTTATTTATTTATGCACTTCATATACAATCAATGTACATAGGCGGACTTAATGCCGTAGGCATTCTCTACCAGTCAACCTTAGGGTGGTGCAGAGATAAACAAGGTAGGTGCATCAAAGTTATCTGAAGCGATAAACAGATTCAAGAAAGAACATATATTATACGATAGATATACATATTAAATATTTATAAATATATAAAATGTAGACATAACTAAAATAAAGATATAACAATAATAAATATATAGAATACATACGATATATATATATATATATATATAAATATATAAAGAGTTAAGGTGACTCTTCCATTCCATTCAGCAATAGTTGTCGTACCCTTATTTTGAAGGCAACCCGAGTCGTAGACGTTCTGATTTCGAGGGGGAGTGAATTCCATAGAAGTATAGATTGAATAGTGAAAGAAGAGTGAATAAAGTCAGAGCAGTGGGGAGGACACTTAAGGAGAAGATTGCTAGATGAGCGAAGGTTTCTATCATGGCTATTGCAAAGGTATGGGATTTTTGAAGATAAGTAGGCAGGTGGAGTAGGGGAAGTAAGCAAAGAGAATAGAGTGGTAAGTGCACGCAAAGATCGGCGCTGTCGTATAGGTAGCCATTTTAATTGTTGTCGATAAGTAGAAATGTGATCATATTTTCGAAGATTATACACGAATCGAATGCAGTTATTAAGAAGACGGTCGAGTTTATTGAGTTGATCTGCATTCAGATCAAAATAACACACATCACCATAGTCGATTACAGGAAGGATTAAGGCTTGTACCAGCATAGTCTTGGTCTTAGGCGGGAGGAAATTCTTTAGGCGGTATAGAGCACGAAGAGTACCGGTGACTCTCTGACAGACAGAGGTCACCTGGGACCTCCAGCTCAAGGTAGAGTCGATGTGTAGACCGAGATCTCTGACGCTGGAGCTCCAAGGAATGACATTTCCGTTAAATATAACAGGTGGAATAATTGTGTTATCCAGCCTACTAATCATCCTTGGACTACCTACAATGATGGCCTGACATTTCGTTGGGTTTACAGACAAGCCAAAATTGTCGGACCAGGTTTTAATTTGAGCAAGGTCCCTGTTTACTTTATCGACAGCTGCGGACACACAATCGACTCCATCCTGAGAATATATTTGCAAGTCATCGGCATACAGATGGTACGCACAATGAAGGTCGTGAGTTAAGAGGTTAATAAAGATGGAAAATAATAATGGAGAGAGTATGCCGCCTTGAGGGACTCCAGAGTTGATATGGCACCAACTGGACGAGGAGTCGCCAAGTCGCACCAACTGCTGACGTCCCTGAAGATAAGATGAGAACCAATCCAGTGCCATGGGAGAGATCGAAAGGTGGGAGAGGATGGCTAGGAGAATGTCGTGACTGACGGTATTAAAGGCGTTCGAGAAATCGACCAAAGCCAAAACCGTGACCTTGGTGTCCTCCATGCCCGCCCTAATGTCGTCAGTCACTTTGAGTAGCGCAGTAGTGGTGCTGTGACCAGGCCTGAAACCAGATTGCAGCGGGCACAAAAGGTTGTTTAGGTGAACAAACCTAGACAGCTGCTTGTGGGCACAGGCCTCGAGCACTTTGGAGAGGAAGGGAAGAATAGATATAGGACGGAAATTTTTCGCGTGAGACGGGTTAGGAATTTTGGGAAGGGGAATCACAATGGCTTTCCGCCATAGAGACGGAAATACGCCAGAGCTAAGGGAGCCATTAATAATGTGTAAAATGGCGGGCAGAAGATGGTCCAGGATAAGGATTATCATACGACGACTGATGTTGTCGCAGCCAGTCGCATTGGATTTAATGGACAGGATTACTTTTTTGATCTCACCCAGCGACACTGGAGAAAACTGGAAAGGGTTGATATTAGGGCTGGAAAGTCCAGCTAAGAAGTCCATGGTACGACGCCTGATTTGGTGATCAATCGGGGTAGTAGTGGAGAAATGACGATTAATGTCATCCAAACCAATCGTCGCACCAAAGGAATCCAATTTTTTATCTTTGCCGATACCTAGAGTCCCGAGGAACCTCCAGATACTGGCTGGAGAAGATAAAGATATATTGTTGAGAATATGACGGCGTTTAGCGTTACGAACCATCTGATTACACCGATTCCTTGCAAGTTTGAAAAGGCCCCAGTTCTCTTCCGAACGGGCCCTCCTGTACTGACGAAAAGCTCGGTCCCTTCGTTTCATCGCCATCCGGACCCCTCGAGTCATCCACGGTGCAGGGGGGCGTTTTAATTTAATTTTCCTCACAGGGGCATGGATGTCGAAGAGTTCTGTGACAGTGCGATTAAAAATGTCGACTTTTTCATCAATCGAGGCGGCTGCAAGTAGATAATCCCAGCTGCAATTTGCAGCATCACCTTCCAGCTTCTCCTGATCGATGCGACCAAAACTACGCAAGAACAATACCTTAGAGGGGATTTTGGGGGGTTTTAGGGCGTAGGACATGTAGATGAGGTCATGGTGTGAAAAGCCAGGAGCCGGAAGTTGGCCGTGTGAAGTAACAAGGGAAGGAGCAGAGGTGAGGATGATGTCAAGCCAAGTGTCGTCGCCGACCATGTTATGGTGGGTGGCTTGCAGCGGAAGGACATGCAGTTTGACAGAATCAAGGACAGTAAGGAGTTTACGGGACCGAGAGGAGTGGCTAGCAAGGAGATCAGTATTTAAATCACCCATGATGATGTGATGAACATATTCTGATCCTATAGATTCCAGAACTGTTTCCAGACTGGAAAAGTAGTCAAGAGAGGGGGGACAGTAAATTACACCAAGTAGGGTTTTCACTCCCTTGACCCAAACCTCAAGGAAAAGAAATTCCGCATGAGCAGAGCAAATTACAGGGGAGGAAGCTACAATTTTATATTTAAAATCGCTTCGAAGATATATAGCAACTCCGCCCCCCCGCCTGTCCGCTCGGTCATTTCTAATCAAAATGAAACCAGGGAGAGGGTACAAAGTTGATGGTAGGTGAGGTTTGAGCCAACTCTCAGAAATCAGAACGGCATGAACATTGGCACCAGAAAAAGTTTCCGATAAATCAGAGTAGTGACTTGGCACGCTTTGAGCATTAATGTGACAAACATTAAAATTGTGACCAGTGGGATGATTAAATGTTTGACGTACCAAGTCACCAAGCCCATCGGTTAATGAGCAAAAACTGTCACTATCACCGGATGAACCCATGGAATTATTAGCAGAATGGTAAGAATCATATTCGGAAGACATTGTTAATTTGTAAAAACTAAATAAAGTATATAATAATATAATAAATATCTATAATAAAATAAATATTAATATATAAAACAGTTAAAAATTTGACACAAACGTATCGATGCAGTACAACGTGACGGTCTCTGCACCACCCGCCAGCCGACCCACACACACATAAAAATAAACAGAAATTATGTAGACATTAATTAACATGGAACAACAAAGAAAACAAAACACAGACAAGACATTTGGCGAACAATTTGGACAAAAAAAAATTAGGTTTCCGAACGGACGACAATGACACTTGCTTAGTTGTCAGTTTGACAGATATGACAAGTGCCGAACAGAGACAAATATGAACTAGACGAGTAAACTAAACTAGGAAAACACATTGAAAAACACATCGACAATGCGACAAGACGTAAAAATAAATAAAAAACTAACACTAAATGGGACAGTAAGATGTCCAGAAGTTAACGATATTTAAACTACAGTGTCTGCAAGCTAACATGGAAATTTAATTCTTACGCGGCTTAAGTTTATTTGGAGGTGCCGAAGGGCCGCCACTGCCGCTACCCACGATGCCGCCTCTAGCCACAGATGAAGAAGCAGCCTTTGGGTGTTTTGAAGACAAGGCACTTAATTCTTCGATGGTGGAGATCTTGATGCGAGTGCCGTCTGGAGTCTTTACAATGACCATGCCGTCTTGTGTCCAAACCGCCCGCATACCAAAATGCAACCGGGCCTTAGTAAAGACTAATTGCCGAGGCTTTGTTAGAAACTCCCTCACCGAAATAGATGACCCCTTGAATTTCGTCTTGGCCCTCCACACTGCGGAACGAAAATCAACATGGGAGAACCAGACTAGTATAGGTCGGTGGTGGTCCTGGTCCTTTGTGCCAATCCTGTGACAAGAATTTTATTTTATTTATTAAAAGATTTAAATATAAAATAATTAAAATACAAGTTTTTGTTTTATTGCTTTTGCATGACGAGACGAGCATGTCGCTCGCCTGATGGCAAGTGATACGACCACTCCTAAACAGTATAAACACCATACAGTTTGGAACCACTGCAGTTACGCCAAGACATTGCCTCACTTAGTGTATTCTATCGTCCGTATCTCGGTGAGTGCTCTGAATAAATGCTTAACCCATCCTCACACTTTCTTGGGAGAACCACGCGTGCTGGCTTGTGAAACCACTGCTAAATGATTTCTTCTATCTCAGCCCGTATCAAAAGGTTAAGAAGTTCGTAGTTTGCTATTAAACATGGAACAGTTTGCCGGCATGAATGTTTTCATGTCTTATGATATGGGTCCTTAAAACGGAGCGTAAGGAAGCAATTAGCAGGCCGGCATAATTGTGCCGACTGTTAAAGGATATTTTCTTCCTTTGCCGGTTGACATTTTCCTAAGACTTCACTCTACTTATTAACCCCAGCAGTGAAATCACTATGATAAGTATATATACTCATTATAATTTATTGCAAAATAGCTATATTAGCTGCGTAGCTGATATATGTAATTTAACATACATATCTACAGTATTGAAATTCTAAATTAGGAATTTGAAATCTAGCATTAAAATTTAAAATAAATTTTAATTTACTGAGTTAAAATTTTATTCAAACCAACCACTTTTCCAGTGCTTATCCAATTAATATAATTTTGTGATTAGTCCATTTCATTTATTAATGTTATTTATGATTTTTAGTTATAAAACAAACACCATCGATAAATTTATAAAAAGGTATCGTATGGGCGCAACACTATTTACGACATGCTAGCGCACTGTGTGTCATTCAATAACATCTCTTATTTCAAAGACTACGAGCTTTTATGATAAACGCCATCTAGCGTGGAATAGCGGTATTACATCGAATTAAAATCAAAATTTCACACAGAAGAAAAAATGTCTTATGACTTCGTGTTGATTTTTATAATATGAATTATATGCAATGGGAATAATATTTATGTATTATAAGTTTTATTGCGATTGCTCATTTCGGCCAATCATAATGAAGAGATGATAGTATGTGAATAATATGCATGTGTGGAGTTTGGCGACACTGGTTTTCTTAGTAAATTGATGCTATTGTCTCTCCTTCTTATCTTAACTCCGTGCTCGCCCCCCTTCAGGATTGACAGAAAAATTGTTTGCACATTATTGCCATTTCATCTCCATTGGTTAAATACTCATGTGTTAAAAATCTGTATAAATCTTGTAAATACCATTGACCAGAGTGTAAAGATAAATATAGATAACTGAATACCTGGCAGCACTGTCTAGCACTCACGATAGTGCGTATGCTACGTCCAGCCGCGACGTGACGTAAAGCATGCTGTACGTCAAGATGGATCGTGAATAACGCCCTTTACATTGCAAACGCTGGCTAAACCCTACGAGATAGCAGTGTTGTCAGATGTATGATGGTTGAAGTCGCCGAAAATTCATTGTGAAGTAGCCTAAAGTCACCTGATCGTATCTGGAGAGGCGAAGGAGCAAAAACAAAAACGTCCCTAATTTGAAATGAATGCTGGAAGTCGCCAAAAGTTTGTGTATGTGGGGCGACGTGAAGAGCTAAATAAAAAGGTCCCTAATTTTCCAATTATCGTGTACAGTACATGTCGTGTACCCTCAATACTAAAAATATCATCGAATTCGACAAAAACAAGGTTTATAACACGAACTTTCAGAGGTAGCCTAAATTGGCGACTAATCTCCATTCATATAGCCTAAACAGCGACCGGTCGCCATTTGCAATTTTTGGTCGCCCCGACACCCTTCGAGATAGCCTAAATCGCGAAAAGTCGCCTAATCGGGCACCACTACGAGATATATCAAAATAATGTACTACAGTATTGTAAAAACACCTTAAAAAGGTCTACAAAAAAGTCCGGGATGATATATATCTTTCTCTTAGGGATAACCCACAATAACCAGTTTTATCCTTTACTTTACTCCTTTACACTCACTCCTTTAATCCCCGAAGGGGTAAGCAGAGGCGCAACTAGTGCGGCCACTTTTCATTGTACACCGCCTTTTTACGTTGGAGATTTTAAATGAATCAATCTTTGATTCATTATATACCTAGATAGAGTGACGCGCTACAATGAAACTAAAACAAACAGGCCAACTTTTCTTAAGCTAGTATGCGTGACAGCTGTATCATACGCTATTGCTGCATCATTCTGCGTATCCTTGTGTGCGCGCATAATGATACCAGTTATTACATGGTTTGTATTAAAACGGGGAGATAATTATATCCATGAAAAACAACAAAAAATAATTCACTCGAACTCATTTAGCGGGTAACTGTTCGCCTCTATTTTTTTCGACGCGTTTGGAACGTTCAGTGTCTATCTAGGTATATAATTAATCAAAGGAATCAATGATTTTTATAATGCTAAAATAATAAAACTGTTTTTATTTTACGCATGCATACTCACGCCTTTTATCCCCGAAGGGCTAGGCAGAGGCGCAACTAATGCACCCACTTTTCGCCGTGCGTATTCTGTCCCATGATGTGATGTATGTTTGGTGGGGACGTATACAGTCGCACAGACGGGTGATCAGTTCGCCTCATTGGAACTATTTCACCCTCCCATGAGGTGATAGGGGCGAGCCTATCGCCATATCGGGCACAAATTCCAGACTCCAGGCTGATATTGAATAGAAAAATCCAATATCACTTTGCCCGACCCGGGATCGTACCCGAGACCTCAGTATTGCAGTCGTACCCTAATGCAACTACGCCACCGAGGCAGCCGTTTTTAAAACTTCCAAATAAAAATCTTCCGATTGTATTCAATTCTTTTTTGGTAATTATCCCGATTTTTATAATCTCACTTTTGCAACACTGATTGTCACAAGTTGATTTACAATGACATTTGACATACCTTAGTTTAGAACAGACAAATGAAGTTTTAGAATAAAAACGTAGATTATTTTACATCACAGAGAGAAGCTACGCTTTACATAATTAAAATAGTTAGGTATAGTTTACTTAGAGCATGATAGTTTCACATAATGTGACGTATTGAATGAATTAGGTTAAGCTTTTATACTATTATTATCTGAAAGATGTAACCAAAGACAGACGGTAAGTAGCCAGTTTTAGTCTGATTAGAAGCAGTGTCTTATCATAAATGAAAATTAAATACAAATTACGATAAAGCTGCGCGTGGTGCCTTCGTGTTTCTTATCAGCTACTTTGTTTTCTTGTGTCGAAGTGAACTTCGAATGCCCTCGCTTGACCCCCTGCTTCCTCGGCCCGCTTATCGTTATCGCAACGAATAAAACGAGACGACTGAATATATTTCGTTTAATTAGTCAGCAACCGCGCAGCTAACTAGTGCTCTTGTAATTCATTTTCATTTGTATGTTGTGAAGTTTGCCAAGTTCACATTAAGTTTTACTGTGGAAAGTTAAATCAGTGTTTAACTGTTTAAGTGATTTTCACATCGATCCTGCATCCAAGAGGAGGAATGCCAAGTGACTGTGGTGACTGTTTGGGTATTCGTTATCGAATTAGCACCCTGCACCAAACCTGGAAGTGGCTGCATCAAACCATCGCCCTTCACGAGTATCTCATCTCCCTCTCTGCGGCTGACACTGATGCCTGTGGGGCCACACATTAGATAACTAATAAGGACTTTCTGAACACTCATTAGACTTACTATTTAGCCCTAGAAATTTAAGTTAAGTGATTTACGCTTAAAAGAACTGATAACTAAAAGTTCATACAAAAAAGTATCCGTTTGACACATATTTTTATACTGCTAATAAATCTACAATATGGCCCAGGCAATGATGAAGAAGGTTGTCACAAGCAGTGCTTGTTTAGTGGTAGCTCTTACACGAAGAGTGAGCTCCCGGAGCGTTGTCACCACCAGTGTGGTTTCGGCAAAGAAAGACCGTGAGCTGCCACCAGAGAGGGAGGTTACAAAATCGGTCTTTATGTCTCAATCAACTGACATATACACCAATCTGGCTTTAGAGGACTGGATGTACCGCAATATGGATTTTTCTAACCATCATGTCATGATGGTGTGGCGTAATGAACCTTGTGTTGTGATTGGAAGACATCAGAATCCATGGTTGGAGGCTAATGTTCCCTTGTTGTCTGAAAAGGAAATTGCTTTAGCTCGGCGCAACAGTGGAGGTGGCACTGTCTATCATGACCGTGGTAACTTAAATGTTACCTTCTTTACTCCACGTGAGAGATATGACAGAAAGTACAACTTGGAGCTAATCAAGAGAGCCCTGTTCAGAGAATTTGGAATCAAATCAATCATAAATGAGCGCCAGGATATTGTTGTCAGAGAAAAGTATAAGGTATATTTATTAATGATTTGTTACTTGATTCACTTAGTAAAAAAAATTATGTTAATTTTTTCTTTGTTAGGATTCCTTGATGAAGTTTAGAGCCACATGTTGATATCTTTAAGACAAAAATACACTACAATATTTATTTGTCTTTGTTGATTAGGTATCTGGGACAGCTGCTAAACTAGGTCGCCTTACTGGCTATCATCATTGCACACTTCTAGTCAATGCCAACAAGGCACATCTCAGCAAGGCTCTTGCAAAACGGGAGGTAAGTTTAAGACTTTCTTTATGTGGAATTGTTTATGGTATGACATTATATCATGACTGCCTTGGTGGTGTAGTTGTATTGCGGTGCGACTGCAATGGTGAGGTCTCAGGTTCGATCCCCGGGCCGGGCGCAGTGATATTTGATTTTTCTAATCGGTATCAGCTCGAAGTCTGGAATTTGTGCCCGATATGGCGATGAGCTCGCCCCCTATAATACGCACAGTGAAGGGTGGGTGCACTGGTTACGCCTCTGCCTACCCCTCCGGGGATATAAGGCGTGAGTATGCGTATGACATTATAACATAAAACTTTATTGTGTTATTTTATGTGTGTGCTGAATACAGTGTTCATTTAGATAATTGTATTATAATCATAAATTAGATAAACGTTTCCACTAGTTATCTAGCCTTCACAATTAATAATTATATAAACTGTAGTCTGCTGTTTACATTGTTTAATATTCACATTACCAATTTTTACTTTTGCTGCTTATACTAACATAGCATTGTCAAGTAATTTTATATCTTGTGTGTTTGTGACTTTTTTTGTTCTAAAAATCCTAACCAGTATGCCCTGCCCCCTCGATCGTTAAGTTAAGGACATTTAATTTTATTTAGCATGGCATACAGACTAACGCGACTGCCTCGACGCGGTCGGAGGTGACCAACCTCGCCGAGCTCAACAACCGGCTCACGGTGGAGAGTCTGCAGACCGCGCTCGGCTACGAGTACCTCCGCACGCCCGCCCTGCATCTGGAAGACGGTGGTCAGAACCTCATCTCAAAACAACGCGGCTTCCAGTTCGTGAACCCCACAGGCGACTGGTTTCCAGGTAAAATGACTCACGACACTCACAACATGCCCCCATTCCAAACGTGCCTTTGTTTTGCCACAACTGGAAATGAATAATACAATTTCATAGAAGTGATTCAAAACTCGACCCCAACCGCAATTTACGTATTCAAATCCTGATAACTGACCTTCCATTACTTGCATTACTGCAAATGGTCAAGATTATCGCATGATTCATATGATTAACTTATTGACAGGCCTTGCAGAGTTGCGAAATGAGCTCCAGAGTTGGGACTGGTGTTATGGCAGGACACCAGCCTTCACGGTCAGCCGCTCGTTCCCGGTGCCTGCGGAGCTGCTTGCCCCGTCCAAAGTGTACTCCTCTACGCAGGAGCTTGTGATTAGCATGACCGTAGAGAAAGGCCTAATCGACGACGTGACCCTGAACATTCCCCCAGGTTTGGTTGAGTCGGGCTTCCACGGCGAGGCGTCGGTGATAACTCATCTGAAAGGAAAGAAGTTCACCTCAGAGGCACTCAGCGCTTTACAAGAAGCTATGTTGACGCGCCGTATCGCTGGCGATGTCAAACAACTGGACGATAAGGAGCAATTCGTCGCGAAATGTTTCGATCAAGTTGTTAATACTATGTAATAGTATATTTTATTGTCCAAGTAAAGTGGATGCTATATGTGTATACAGTATACTATAGGGATCGTTATTATGGCATTGTAAAAATACATATAAATATACTATTATCACTTGGTCATTCATGTAATCTTGAAGTCGCCATTTAGGTTAACGTTGATAGTAATTATCTCGTTGTAAATATTCCGCGAATACAAAAATATATTTCTTAAGTTCAACATATAATTTGCTTATTTGAACTTATTCGTTCGCTTCCTGTGTCTACTGTGTACTAACATTCTCAATGGTTTCTAGGGGTATTCCTTGTTATTAATAATTTTCAATCTGCTTTGTTAGTTGTTACTTTATCTATGTGTTTTTAGTTTAGTGATATATTTGTAATGATCTCGGGCATTTAGCGTAACTAAATATGTAATTACATGGACATTAAACACTAATAGTTATTCTTATAATGGAAAAAGATTCCAAGATCTGATTTTACAATAAATTTTACGCTAAATGTTTGGGATTGGAACACGCGAATCGCACCTTTGTGTCGAACGCTACAAGAATACATCATATCATTTGTTTTAATTAATTAAATTATAATTTTATAATTGAATTAATGTATCCACGTTTTAATACTTAAACAATAATTTGTGTAGCTGTGTACTATACATTTAGTTCCATTCTTGAGGCGGCTACTTCGTAACACTTGTGAAGAGTTGTTAGTTTAGTGTTGAAATCGCTGCCTGTGGAATAAGACACCATGTATTGTTATAGTTTCTTTTTAAATAATTTACCCTAGACCATTTCATCACCCGCTGGCCTTCGTTTTTGTGAGATCAGTCCTAAACGGGGACTTTTTTGTATGAAATGGATTATTATACCTAGGTATTATTAAGCTTATTTAGTCATAAAGTTATTGTAAACATTATGTTATGTTTTTAGTAAGTTGATGTAAAAATTGATTAGATTATCAGTGTCAATTGAGATGTAATAAATTTTTTAAACTTTACTGTAGTCCATTTTTTTCATTTATTTTATAATGTTGATCGGAAGCGATTATCTAACTGTTTAGCAGTCCCTGATAGGAATATGCTAATAACATATTTTCTCCGATTTTGTTTTCTCTTGAATCGCTAAACGAGCAAGTTATTAGAAGCAATACCATTTGGATCCCTGTACTACAAAGCTCTACATGGCGCCTGACTACGCTTGAGACTAGGACATTAGATCGTAGATGTTAAATCTCCTAATGTTCAATTACACTGGCTACTATGTCATTTGACCCGGTACACATGTGTGATAGGGTAGTTTCCTATGTTGTGTTTTGTACATTTTTTATATGTAACAGAAAATAATACGAAAAAGAAATTCTTCTGTGAAAACAGCATCAAAATTGGTTGAAATATAAAGCAGTTTTCACATTTGAAATATTGTCGTGGGTAAAAGTGGGGGGTGGTGGGAATATCGCTCTATCTCTTTCGCACGCACACAGCGTTATGGCCGGTGACACCCGGTGACGTCACAGTCTGCCAAATTTCAAAGCTGTATAACTTACTTATCATTGCGCCAATTTTGAAAATTCTTTTTCCGTTAGATTTTGGATGGCATACATTTTTGATAAATGATTAAAAAAAAAAGTTGTCAACTAGCCTATTATACAAGCCTGCTCGACGGCGGAAAAAGTCAAATCGGTGGCGTATGATACATATTCAAATGTCATGTGGGGTCAGTAAAACACGCTTTTCCAAGCAAGTGAGCTTAGTTTTTACGACCGGCCGCCTGTCTAACACCAACACCAACTGAGGGGTGCAAACCTGTGCAAATCGTATAATATATCGCTCGATGGCTCCATCTCTCCGGGCGACTCAACGTCGGGTCGTAAGGCATGGTGAATCCAACATAACCACTTAGTCCCCCTTGAAATCTGGGCGGTAGTAATAAGTCACTGGTGGTAGGTCTCTCATATGCAGAGATGTTCAAGATACTTCATAAAAGTATCTGAAATACAAGTTACAAGATACTTGTAAATAAAGGATTTGAGATACCAGATACAAGATACTTTTGAAAATGGTATCTAAATACTAGATACAAAATACGTATCTTCTAAATACTTTTTTCAAATAAGATACCTTTTGAAATTATTTATTTATAGCCTTGAATGACGAGACGAGCGTGCCGTCCGCCTGATGGTAAGCGATACGACCACCCATAAACAGTAGCAACAACATCCAGCACCTTGAGTTACAAAGTACTGTGTGGCATTCCACTGCGCTCGTCATCCTGAGACATAAGATGTTAAGTCTCATTATGTCCCGTAGTTACACTGGCTACAATGTCCTTTAAACCGAAACACAACAGTGCATGCAAACTGCTGCTTGGCGGTAGAAATAGACATTGCGGTGGTGGTCTCTCATATGTAAGAGTCCGTCTGGGTGGTCCGTCATACAATGCCATAAAAAAAATACGTGTGGCACTCGGAGACTGCCGCGGTAAAGCTATTGCATAGCATTTTTTATCACAAATTTTGATTGACTAAACACAAATTCGATCTTACGCTTACCACATAAAGTAGATTTTTAAACGCGAGCAACGCACGTTTAGTCTTGTTATTGATAAATGTCAGAAATGCAATGGTCATCACAACCAAAGTAGAATAAATCAAAATTTGAAAAAAGAATGTTACGTTCGATTCTTTTGTACTCGTGCCGTGCCAACGCTCGGGAAATAGCTTCTACGCAATGTATTTAAGGTTCATATTAGATTAGTAAGAAATGGTTTTAATAACTTTAATAAATAAAATAAATAAAAATATACTCGTTTCAAGAATTATAGCTTCTACGCATTGTATTTAAGGGTTATATTAGTAAGATAAAGAAGATGTCAGGTTATTTTCGTTACGGAATTTCTGGATTCGGTCTCCACGCTCAAGGCCCGCGATAGAAGCTATGCAATAGCTTAAAAATCCAAATGTTGAACGTTTTAGATTTTAGAAGCTACTGTGTTTTTAAAAATAAAAAATATGAGTAAAAAGTATTAAAATTAGGTTCTGCTGATTTAATAAATTTCATTGAGATTTATCGGAATCAGGAGACACACTGAAAATCAAAATTATAAGACTCTATGCCCTCATGTTTTCAAAAGAAGACAGAAACCAGTTGAATATAATGTTTGGTTAACCAATTATAGCATGTGCTTTTTACACACGTGTTGATTATTTAAACCATGCAAGTCATATATTGCTTCAATTTAATTGTATGCAACAGGCAAGAAACTTGCAACGGACAACTTGTATATGGGCCTTAAATGAGCCGTTAATGTAAAAAATGCATAGATAATTAGTAAACATATCTTAGCAAATTAAGTATTTATAAAATACTAAGATACTAAAAAATTGTATCTAAATACAAGATACAAAATAAAAATTGAAAAAGTATCTTAGATACAAGATACTAAATACGTATTATGTATCTTGTATCTGTATTTCAGATACTTGTATCTAGATAAATTACATCTCTGCTCATATGTAAGAGTCCGTCTGGGTGGGTACCACCGCAATGTCTATTTCCTCAATGAAGTAAATTCTACGTTTACTACTATTAGATGTATGGAGTCTTTGACTGATTATAAACCTCAAATATCGTCTTCCTTTGTATGCAAGATCCTGGTTTATTAAGATCTATCTTCGAGAATTATTTCATTCATTCTGAAAGTGGCACGTAAAAGCTTAGGGTAGAGCGCGACTCTACCAGGTCCTAATTCCTGTTGGGTTCTTATTTGCAACTTAATTAACCCCTGGAACGCCGGGCTCATTTTGCGTAAATAACGCTTGCGTGCCGCCCATACATTGAAAAAAAGCGGATTTTGACACTCGATCAGTCTTTTGTAACCAAAGATATGCTCAGATATCAATGGTGAGGTCAATTGGCCTGAAAACAAAGAATTAAAAAATGGCGGCCACTTTTCTCAATTCTAACATATCAACAAGTTTTGCATCCAATGGAAAGCCAAAAATAAGCTAAAAAGAAACAACCTGTAGATGTTCAGTTTTCATACATTTTGCACAAATCGGCCCGAGCGTAGATCTACGCTCTCGGCAGAGTTTGAACACTTTTTCTGAGCGTATATCTACGCTTTCCATTTTTGCATGAAAAGAGTGTAATATTTTATTTTTAAGAAGTTTACGATTCAAAGTTCATCAAAAAACTTTAACTTTTCACCTTTCAAACATTATCTGCCTATCATTTATTTTACTGCCTACTATTACACAAACGTGTAGGTAATTAGACCAAAGACGTGCACATAAACATTTATAAAAGATCATAAAAGTGATCTCTGAGTTATGTAAAAGCAATAAATAGTAATATTCTTTTATTTCCTCGCGACCCTGCCTGGACCGTGCGAAGTTATTCCGGAATAAAGTCACACTGTGTATTTTTACAAGATACAATGTATCCTATAAAGATAATTCAGAAAATGGTTTATTTGTGTGGTAAATCCGAATTTATTCACACTTCTAACAGACATCCAAAGTCAAAACTTACAAGTAAATTCATCCTAGATTCGTGCCAAATTCATAAACCCAATGGATTTGAGTTAATTTTATTACTCATGGACTCTTCGAAATGATAGAAAAGAGAAGTGATAAATAAAATAAAACAGCAATGAGAGGTGTCAAGGGACACCCGGATGGAACGAAGTTCCTTCCGATTAATTAGTGAAGGAATTGTAATAAAATTTTATTTATATAACAGAGCGTGTATATATATAAATAAAAACCTTCGCTCTTCAACCAATCTTCTGCTTAAGTGTCCCACTCACAGTTCTGCATTTACTCACTCTTCCTTTGCAATTCAGTCCATTCTTCTCTGGAATGCACTCCCTCTCGATGTTAGGACGACCACGAATCGTTCTGCATTCAAAGCAAAGGTTCGCCTGCTGTTACTTAACAAGCTGATGGAATCATCTTAATAATCGTCTCCTATTATATTATTAGGTATTTGTATTTATATATTATGTATTTTATGTATTATAATTCGGGTTTATATATTTATATTGTATTCGTTATCATGTTTATTAAGTGTATTTGTGTTGCGTACTTTTTATATTTATGCTTTTTAACTTTGGTTTGTTACATTTTTTTTTTATTCTCTTTCTCATATTATGTTATATCTTTATTTATTACACCTACCTGTATTGTTTATCTCTGCATCACCCTAAGGTTGACTGGTAGAGAATGCCATTCGGCATTAAGTCCGCCTTTATACATTATTGTATAAAAGTAATAAATAAATAAATAAATAAAATAAATAAATAAATATATAAATATTTTCCTGTTTCCGTTCCAATACATAAGTTTCTAGAGAAAAAAACAAATAAATACGTGTGGCACTCGGAGACTACCGCGGTAAAGCTATTGCATAGCATTTTTAT
The DNA here is from genome assembly GCA_947568825.1 of Sphinx pinastri. Taxonomy (NCBI): domain Eukaryota; kingdom Metazoa; phylum Arthropoda; class Insecta; order Lepidoptera; family Sphingidae; genus Sphinx; species Sphinx pinastri. The sequence goes on from OX387617.1 coordinate 6,302,898, forward strand.
CACAAATTTTGATTGACTAAACACAAATTCGATCTTACGCTTACCACATAAAGTAGATTTTTAAACGCGAGCAAAGCACGTTTAGTCGTGTTATTGATAAATGTCAGTAACCAAAGTAGAATAAATCAACAAAATTTGAAAAAAGAATGTTACGTTCGATTCTTTTGTACTCGTGCCGTGCCAACGCTGGGGAAATAGCTTGTATTTAAGGTTCATATTAGTAAGATAATAAAAAAAAGTGTCGTGACAACTTTCCGTCCAGCCCCCTTTCACAACGCGCGATAAGGAACTTCGTTCCAATAATGATCTTATTTTTTAACCGACGAAAAAAAACGAAGGAAGGTTCCTCAAGTCGACGTGTAGGTATATTTTTTTTATGTACGACCACGCATACCTTTTTACAGAGTAGCCCGATTTTAATAATTGTTTCTTATTGGATAGGGTATACCTCGAAATTGGTCCCATGTAAATTTGGAAAAAAAAATCTACTATAAGGGTGGGGAAAAAAGGGTGATTTATTTTTTACTCACAGATTTTAATGCTGAGTTGTGTAGGTATTAATAAAAATTAAGCATGTAGTTTATAGCCTCAAAAAATTATAAAATAAAAACTTTTTAGCAAAACCGCCGAAAAAACTGAAAAGCAATAAATAATTATCATTTTTTATTTAAACTTAATAACGAAGTTCTTAAACTAATGTAAGTATACCTAGGTAATTTGGAGTCGTACCCAAGCGTCCTCGCGTCGGGGTACCGACCTCCGGACCAAGGAGATGAAAATACTTCTTTAGCAGTCCTCCGACGCGACGACGCGACCACACGACGCGCGACGGTTGGATACGCCGTACGACTGAAAATTACGTAGGTATACTTACATTATTAAGGTTAAATGAAAAAAAAATATTTTTTACTTTTCAGTTTTTTCGGCGGTTTATTTTTTTTGGAAAAAGTTTTTATTTTATCTTTTTTTCAATTTTACTCCTGTAGTTAGGTATATATATGCCGAGAACATTTTAAAATAATATTATTATTATTCCTTTTAGTATAATATTAAGCATATATATAATTTTATAATCATTTCATATTGCTGTATGTGTTATTTTAATATAGGTACAGCTAATTATAATCACAGTAACAAGGCGATCTCGAGATAAAAAAATAACAAACGTACTGGGCGCTCTGCGCATACAAAATCAATGCCAGTTAAATGGAAATATGCACTCTTGTCCTCGTACAATAAAAACTGGCTTGGAGCCTGGGCTCTTCCTCTCGCTTTCCGAAGAATCGCGGTGGTGGTCGGTGGCCGCCGCAGCCGCAGCCAGTCTGCGTTCGCTCACAGAGGCGCGCGCGCACCGGCCGCCATATTGCCGACCGTGTTACCATGACAACCGCGTAAACAAATACATCGCAATCCGTCGCACATTTGTAACATACAGTTAGTACATTACCGTAATTTTGAGTGTTTTGTGACCTCCGTCTTTTGCTTTGTATGGTTTGAAGGTTTACATCTATTTGTTTAGTAAGTATAGTTTTTATAACATGTATGCTGTCAGGGTCGAATTTCTTTAACGTCTTCTGACCAGATTACCTACCCATTAACCTTGAGTTTAAAACTGGTAAAAATTGTGTTTATGAACTCGTCAGGATGAACATCGCGTTTTGAGAATATACTAGTTATGATGACCTTTTCTAAAACTGGTTAGATATTAGAATTTGAAAGGTTCAAAAGAAACAACCGTCCTATTGAAGAGAGTTTTTTTTAACACACGGTCAACGTTTTGACAACGTTAACAAACATCGGTAAGGATGTGCCAAGTTCCAACCCGATTTGATAAGGTGGCCCATATGCTTGTGTGTCTTCGAAGCCAATAAAAAAATAAAGGTATAATTGTTATTAAAGTACTTACATTGAAAAGGTATCTATTTTGACTTAAGTTTGAGGTAGTTAGTCCCTTTAGCAGTAAAGTTTTTACTTCCGTTATAACGTGTTTTTATTCACGGCTTTTGTGAAATCCAGATAAATTAACACCACTATCCAGGTAATTTTCGGATCCCAGTATTTTAGTATTATTTGTAGTAGTACTGAAATGGTAAACATGATAAATAAAATCATGTCTATAAAATTTGTTGGCGAAAAATATAAAATGCACAGAATAGAAGGCTGGATAAGTAAAGATAAACGACTAACAGGTTTAAACAAAACATAAAATTTATCCCATAATATTTTAATAATTTATTGGTATCCATAATATTAAAAAAAACTCTCGTTTTCACTTTTAATTGGGGTTTTTCATTATGTCCTTATTTCAAGCAGAAATGGATCATCATGGGTCCTTACTCAATTTTTATTTCCTAGCTTTGCAAATTTATCCCAGACAGCCCAATATATCGCAGCACAAAATCATCCATAAGTATTAAGGAGCGCGCAAGTAGTATCTCCCAGTTTTTATCTAGCATTGTAATTGTATGCAAACGAAAAAATAACAAAAAGAGTTCTATCAATATGTATAAATAATGAAATAGTTGCCATATTTTTAGTGGGAACTATATAACATACTTTATTCAAATAAAATGTAATAGACTTGTTCTTTATAGCATAGTTAACAACTAAAATATTTAAATTTATTTGAGAATTTGTATGTATAATTACGATTCCAAAAGAAGTATCTTTTTTAAATAAACATTTATAACAAACGCGAATCGTCTCTCAAGAACGTGTCTCAAAAGGAACAATGTTAGGCAATTATTAATTGTAATTGAATTTGTATTTTCCGTTTAGAAATCCGGCGATGTATCCGTTTCAACTCCACTCATAGTACGTATAACATAGCTGTAACTATAGTTGGAGAGTGTAGAGTAAGGACGTATTCAAAATGCAACGATTTACCTTTCTATCTAGAAAATGAATGGATATGCTAACGCAGATTACACAATGGTTCCTAAAGCTAACTTTTCGAGCGGATTATTCACGCTCGCCTCGTCGAGCACCTCGAGAGGGTCGGACCGAACTTGGCAGACTGCCAGTTCGGTTTCCGGCATGGCCGATCTACAATCCATGCGATTTTGCGGGTCAAGGCACAAGCGGAGAATGCAATCGCCCGGGGTGAAGTGATCGTGGCGGTGTCTCTTGACATCGCCAACGCGTTCAACACTCTTCCCTGGGCTTGCATACACGAAGCACTGCGGTACCACGAGGTGCCACCATATCTTCAGCGTCTGGTCCGAGCGTACTTGTCAGACAGGTATATAGTGTACCCGGGCGCTGATGGGTGGCACCGAAGAGCAATGACCTGCGGTGTTCCACAGGGCTCAGTCTTGGGCCCTCTCCTGTGGAACATCGGTTACAATTGGGTGCTCCGTGGAACCAACCTTCAAGGCGTCGCTGTCGTCTGCTACGCAGACGACACCTTGGTGACAGCGACGGCTAGGACCTTCCAGGAGGCTGCCATGCTCGCCTCGTCTGGTACGGAGCACATGGTGAGCAGGATTCGGCGGCTGGGCCTCTCAGTGGCCCTGAACAAAACGGAGGCCCTTTATTTCCACGGGCCCCGGAAGAGGCCACCTTCGGAGGCCCATATCTTAGTGGAGGGGGTGCGGATTCCCATCGGCTCCACAATGAAGTATCTGGGCTTGGTGTTGCACAGCCGATGGGACTTCCGTGCCCATTTTGAGATGTTGTCGCCGAAACTGGTGCGGGCAGCAGGGGCGCTCAGTCGCCTGCTGCCAAATTTGGAAGGTCCCGGTAACCCTTGCCGAAGTTTATATGCTGGAGTTGTGCGGTCCATGGCCTTATACGGTTGTCCCGTCTGGGCCGGGTCTCTGAATGCTCGATGCGTCACTCTACTGCGCAAGCCGCAACGTTTAGTGGCGCAGCGACTCATCAGGGGCTATCGCACAGTCTCCCACGAGGCTGCCTGCGTCTTGGCCGGTATTCTGCCTTGGGATTTGGATGCCAAATACCTCTCGTCAGTATTCTTCTGGCGTGAGGAGGCATTCAGTCTCGGGCGGAGACTGGCTCCAAGGGAGGTCGCGGCCCAATTGGCCTCCATTCGCAGCGCAGCCGTGGAGGAGTGGCATACCAGGCTGGAGAGCCCGAGTGCGGGCTTGAGGACTGTCGCGGCAGTACGACCTGTCTTCCTAAGCTGGCTAGACAGGCGCCACGGTGCGCCGACGTTCCGTCTGACACAGATGCTGTCGGGCCACGGGTGTTTCGGCACGTTTCTGTGTCGGATCGGAAAGGACGAGTCCGCGGTGTGCCATCATTGTGGCAACGGCCGCGAGGACACAGTCCAACACACTCTTGAGGATTGCCCAGCCTGGGACCTACAACGCAGCGCTCTTAGAGCAGTCGTCGGAGGAGACCTCTCGCTGCCGGCCGTGGTGTGCGCCATGGTCGGCGGCTGGAGTTCATGGCGAGCTGTGGCCTCCTTCTGCGAGTGCGTCATCTCGCGGAAGGAGAGCGCCGAGCGGGATCGTGAGCAGAGCGATCCGGCCCGTAGCCAGAGGAGACGAAGGAGGCGTCGGGTGGACGACTGACCGGCGCCTCGTGCCCTGTGGTCCGGGGGCATCTAAAGAATTTCGCCACGGCATCCCCTGCCTGTCGTAAGAGTCGACTAAATGGGGTGGCGAGAGTCGCGGGGTGAGCAGTGGGGGTCTGCTTGCTCAACTACTTCAATGTAAGCGACTACGAGGTGGACGACAATGCGGGTGGTCGGTCTCCTGCAGTCGTAGACGCAAAAAGCGTGCTTTAGAGTTCGGAGGCTTCTCAGCCTCCTCGTTTAGAGAGGGGCCGCAATGCGGCATAGCGCAGGGGCGGTTCCGTGCAGCTATCTTCGTGCAACAAGATACCCCGGGACCGTCCCGTAGGCGCCGAAGAAGGCCACCGCGGGTTTTGGTTGGTATGCCGGTGTAGGGTGTACATAGTGTTAGGGACTCGGTCCAATGCTCGCTCGGATGATGCCATACTCCCGAATGTCGACATTGGGCCGTAAGACTGTGTGAAACCAACATAACCGTTCCACTCACCCCCCAGTGGTGGTAGCGATAACGCGTTTTTCCCCGCGATAAAAAAAAAAAAAAAAAAAATGGTTCCTAAAGCTGACCGGTTCGCGACCCTATTAAAGTGTCTATTTCGGGACTTAACTCTTGGCCGTCATGAAAATAAAGCCCCATACCTAAAACGATACCTAGTCGATAAGCTAAATCTGCAATTTCGTGAAACCGAAATCATTACTAAAATCATGTGGGTTGTGGCAAAAATCACATTTTGCCACAACCCACATGATCCACATGATGGCAGCCATATCTGCCTTCAATAACAGTACAGATATGGCTGGAGCCATATATGAGTTGGCAAAACAAAAATATATTGGGTACTTAAAAAAATTTATGGCATTATTTTATTAACTGATTTATTTTAACGTAATGTCGGATAAATGGTGGAAATTCACATTCAAAGTGCTGATAGTAGCAGCAAAATCGCTTATGTGACGCATACCCTGAGACTGAGCCTTATTCGAAGTTTGAATCTGCTTTCTTAGCCTCTTGTCAGTATTGATGACACAACGGTTTACTGCGGCACTTCGGAACAGTTGAGAGATTAGAGAGGTTCTATTTTACTCTGGTACATCCCATCATCGAATGGCTAATAAAACTAAATAATATTTCTTAAATTTTGGTTTCAAAACGAAAAAGACATGCATGGATTAGTGGTACTATGATGAGAATATAAGAAAGCTATTCATTTCTAAATTACGTAGAGTGACGAGTGTATCTATACATGAATATTCGTATTGCTCAGTGTCATCGGGATTAAATCTAGTATTATTACGCTTACTTATTAATATTTACCTTGCATTCTTTGCAATGCGCCACACAACTTTTCAATCTAGATTCTTGATGTTATATTTTAATTGCACCGATCATTTCTAGCTTGTTCAATAACAGCTATGTACATCTAACTTCATTGCACAATTATTGTGAGAAGCATCGTTTAGTTACGTAACACTGGACATGCGAGTTGCTTCATGCACTTCGAGCGTTTTATTGGCGATTCATCCAGCCCTACAACTTGGATATAGAAAGTTGTGTCTATATTTTGCTTTGCGGTTGAAGGGTTTGTTTTACAATTGAAACATTTATTTGAAGACTAAAATTCTCGAATAAAAATAATAAATAAATCAGATTTGTTTACTGGGTTAAATTTTACACGAATAATTATAATTGTCCAGAAGGTTAGTACCGAGGAATCACGGAAAAGAAGTAGATGCTAGGTATAATCCCCTAAAGGATATTTTTGTGAATATGCAGTCAATTAACATCATATTAAGTTGTTTTTAGAAGTTACATTTTGCAATATTTAAACGTGTTATTTGACCAATTGGAGAATATTTTATGAAATGATACGATTATCTCAGTTGTTCAAAAAAGGTTTGTAAAATGTAAATGTATCTGCCGTTTACGTCGTTCCCACCTTAATATTTCATATTGCGAAATTAAATACAGGTATTTATGCAAAAAGGTAAAATAAGCTCTTATGTGCATATTTTTTATTATCGTTTTACGATAGGTAAAACAAGTTCGTGATTTAACTTATTAATAGCACATTACAAGTCTACGTAAAATGCACATGACTAAAAACTGAGTTCCTTATCACGATTATATTAAGCATATACAATACATTAGCAGTTAGCTCATGATTGAGTTTAATAAGCATTATTCTCCTCTTATTTCGGTTGTGTACTTCTGTGTTTGGATTAGGTAGTTAAAGGTAAATTTATATTATAAAGTGCAAAATATGTTATTAATCAATCGATAAAATTATATTTCTTGTAAAAAAACATTAATTGCAACACTACCACAACTAAGTTAAATAATTCATCCACAGATAAACAGGTGTTGTATAAAAGAATGATAACAAAATTACGATGTTTTTTGGTTCATCTCTCAAAATGGCTATATTTATGATAATATCATTTGATCATGACATGCCCTGGCCACTTACATTTATTAAGTACGATCTTATTTAAAATTCATAAATTGATGGAAGTATAATGCTTTCATTATACCAAAGCCGTTAAAGGTTAAAAGGCATCTTAAACTTTAATAATATGACTACATCCGGTTATAAGCACAAAATAAATACATGAAATATATTTCCATAGCTCACGATTTTATCGAGTAGGTAGAGATGGATCGAGTTTATTTCTGTCCCATGATGTGATTCAAATTTATGTTCTTGAGCCTCTTGGGTGTATTTTATCTCCCAGAATAAAAAAAATTGACTGCCGACCTTGGAATCGTACCCAGAGTCTTATGTTTTCTAGCCCAATAATGCCGCCACTAAGTAAAATTGATAAGTTAATCAATAAATAAAAATGTAATTTATAGATTGTATATATTTTTATGATTCTAGTATATAAATATTTTATTTTATTTATGTAGATTCTCATCGAACGGACTTTCATGTAGAGATGCTTGCGTACCCCTTGTTATTCGACCATGTGTGGAATATGTATATGTTAATTTCTCTCGATTGTCTGTTCTTATCCTCCTGCTAGACACACTTTCTCCTCAGCTAGAAATGTCTACGTACCGGTCTTCTTTAGTATAAATCTATAAGACGAACTATAATATGGTAGAGTCGTAGGTATTTATTTATCTGAGGATTCATTTAATATCAATAGCAATTATAAATCAATAAGTCTGTAAAAAAACCGATTGAAGCATATCTCGATTCGTCAGCGTTTATAGCGTAAAACTATGTAATAGTATGTTTACGACCATAGAAAAACCAAAGTCCAATATTATTATGCTCTTTATTTTTAACAAACCCTCGAAGGATTTCTTACCTGTCTTACCTAAAGTGAGTTTTCAGCTCAATGCCTCAATCCTAAACATACTATGTCTCCTATATTAAATAAGAATGTAAATCACTATCATGTAGAATTTAGCTAATTATGGCATGCTGCAAATATTTTGTAACACGCAGAATGGACCGTGGGAGTACAATTGAATAAATCCGTGAAACTCGATGCAATAACAATAGCTGTCGATAATGCTGGTTTACATGACTATTGATGTGGTAATAAGTTTAAGTTACTACCTATTACTTACACATATTTTTAGAACACTGCTGAATGCATCAAGACCTTTTTTAAGAATACAAGTCCTAGCGCTGTCACAATACCTATTCATCTATATGTGACAATCAACCAACTATACCAGCCCTATATTATATAGGGGAGTGCTACGGGGTGCTGAGCACGGGCTTCCTCTACAACTGAGAGCGTTTATCAAATATGTAAGGAACTTTAATTTGGAATATAGAGAAAGAACCATCCAAGTGTCATATTTCTACTAATGGAATTTATTTGCACGTAAAAAATTATGTAAATTGCAAAACAGATCAACTTATGTATGTAACTCTATTCGTTAGCAACTAAGTTGAAGTCTTAGCAACTCATATTTTCATAGTGTCACTGAAAGTTTGAGTTTTTTGAGTTTGACTTTAAACATTGTTGCACATACATACATACCTGCACTCACGCCTTTTATCACCGAAGCGGTAGGCAGAGGCGCACCTTGTGCACCCACTTGTCGCCGTGCCTATTCCGTCGCATGATGTGATAGGGGGCGAGCCTATCGCCATATCGGGCACAAATTCCAGACTCCGGGCTGATACTGAATAGAAAAACCCAATACCACTTAGCCTGACCCGGGGATCGATCCCGAGACCTCGGCATTGTAGGCGTACCGTAATACCCCTACACCACGCAGGTAGTCAGGTAAACATTATTGTCCTTTATAAATATCTGCATTTGCTACCACTTACAGCTAATATTAAATGTACTGTAGATAAAATATTATTTCCAGTAGAAACTGAATATCATCGATATGCTAAAATAGGTTCAGACATAATAAAAATAGAGCTACGCCCAGATACTTTGTAACAGTTTGACCTTACGAAGTTCATATTGGGTTGAAAATAGGAGACGTTAGCGTTATTTTTTGTAATGTATTTGATAATGTGTAAGGTCAGAGATGTTATAAGTAGTATTATAGTATACGGCCAGGTTTGCATTTACCCTAAATTACGAATTTTAACCGACTTTTTAATTTATTTTTTTATTGTTAGGTTCATTAATATTTGTTTCATACATTGAGAAAGTGGAAAAAAATTTTTTTCCTGAAAATAATATAGATTGTAATACTTTGTTATGTAATTGTATACAATGCAGTATTCAAGGTCAATAGGTTATACTCGTAAACTAATACCGAAGCATAAAAAACATGAATGTTTAGATCTAATTAGCTGAGCTGGAACCATTTTGGATTTGATTTGTTTCTTTTAATTTAGTTTTTCTTTGTTACTTTTTCTTTATTAGTTATTAGTTTTTGTTATATTACTAAAACCAAATAAATTGTTTCTTTCTTTCTTCTTTCTAATTAGATTTGTTTCGGACGATCCCTCTATTCAAAATTAGTACTTACTTTAACTCATTATTAATTTGTGCCCGATATGGCGATAGGCTTGCCCCCTATCACATCATGAGACGGATTACGCACGGCGAAAAGTAGGTGCTCTAGTTGCGCATCTGCCTACCCTTCGGGGATAAAGGGCGTGAGTGTGTGTGTGTTATCTCATTATTGCCAAACAAATGATTATGGCGTTATTTCATGTTCTGAATACCCATCATAAAGACTAAGCTTTTTAATTGAATTGTTGTACGTTGTTTCAGTTCGCAACGTCATTATGGAGAAGGACAAAATTGTCTTTAAGGTAAGAGGCATTAACAAAAACAATCAGTATATTATTATAACAAGTACTCTGTCTTTATTTATATTTTTTACGAGCCGTATACCGATCGACCGTTCAAGTCATTTCGATTAGATCCTGGGAGAAACGCTCTTCGTGTAAATCAGCCATAAGACAGATTTTGAAGTGCGTGAGAAAAATTGCGGTACGTAGTTGCAAGGTTCGATGCAATTAGTTTTGTTTGTTATATTATTTAGAGCTAGTGATGAGTTAAGTATCTCTAAATTATTTTATTTCTCACAATATGTTATATCCTGAAGATTTTTAGAATGTAAGTATTTACAATTTATGTTCATAAAATTTTGTGATTGTAATAATTTTAACGAATTTATTACTGCTGCACTAAGGCTTTAACAATGAGGCAGTTTGTATGCAAATTTGATAGCATAAATTGCCGTTACATGGACAAATCAAGCGTGTAAGCATATATTTAAGCGAATAACATTTTACCTAGTACGTGTTAAGTTTGCTTATGGAAATTATGCAAATAAAACGACTTGCGGTCAGAAATCAGAGGCAATGTCGACTGTTGCAACTTAAAGTGCACAACGGGCTACTGGAGTACAGAGGCCGAATCAATTAGCACAACAATGACGAACATGATCAGTCGCCGGCCGAGTACCGCGGCACTGCTTGAGATGCGCACATTACGAGATTCTCACAAACATTAAACTATGTGACTTTGACCCAGAAGTAAATATTTTAGTTAGTTAACAAAGAAGCGATTTGAATACATTGTTCGAGAAAATTGTGCTCCGTTTCTAGAGCTGAATTTAAATTTACGACTTATTTTTTTTTTTAATTTCACGCCTTTTATCCCCGAAGGGGTAGGCAGAGGCGCAACTTAATGCACCCACTTTTCGCCATTATTATTCCGTCCCACGATGTGATAGGGGGCGAGCCTATCGCCATATCGGGCACAAATTCCAGACTCCGGGCTGATACTGAATAGAAAAACCCAATATCACTTTTGCCCGATCCGGGGATCGAACCTGAGACCTCAGCATTGCAGTCGTACCGTAATACAACTACGCCACCGAGGCAGTCACGACTTATCTAGGATCAATATCGCCTTATTGTCTTTTTAGAAGGACAAATACCTTAATATTTCGTTACAGAGTATAAAAATAGTGTGACCTGTGTTTTGGAGGACATTTTCTCGTTTTATGTCGAAATAAAGTGATGATAGGTCGTATTCACATTGTATGCAGAGAGTCATGCAAACGCTGTGCGGCTTTAGCGCGATAAAATTATGTAGGTTTTGTACATGAAACCGTAGTGCTGTAGCTCTCAACAGTTGGGTTGTTGCGCAGCAAATTGCTGTTCTTTTTTAATATTTAGTTTAGAGGCATACGTATTTTTTACTAATATAAGAAATCAATCATGGAACTGAAAATAGGCCCAGCTATTGCGGTTCTGTAGCGTTACTCTCTGCGGCCTATTTGAACGTGCCTTTAATATATTCTTGCACAATTGTCTATTCTGACTTTATAGTCTGAAAGACTCAAAGATTACACAATAGAAATATTCCGGCCATAAAATTTTATTACAACTCAATTAATAAAAATTTAAATAAACATAAAAGTGTTTTTCCTCTAGTCGATGGTGCGTCACATGGCTGGTGCGGGTCGTGAGCTCGTGAGCCTGAGACATTCCTTTCATGCCATACCTACTCATTAGATCATCAAGGCTTTGCGTTCACTATTGTGCCCCCACAGGTCCTGTATGCCTTCATGCGTATTTACCCTAATGTGATTAACCTTACACGTCTTGTATTGCACATTTATTATGAAAACGTTTCGGATTAATGAAGCATGAATGAAATTTATGAGTGCAGGTCGCACAATGAAATAAAATTTAAAAGTATTTAAACCATTGATGTAATAAATTTTAAACCATTAAAATATCCTAAATATTCATGGTTCAACGCAATGTAGCTCTACATGGTTATAAGATGTGTACAAATTCTTTAATAAGTATCGGACAATACTTATTTTTAGCCTACAGTAAACGTGCACTGCACATGCAACGACAAAGAGAATTAATTTTTTCACACACAAAGTTTCACACTAAGATTATTGCTGGGCAAGATATCTGACCTCATTGCTTTTTATTATTAGTTTCTAGAATACTTATGCTGGTTTAATATGCCGTATTGTAAACCTATATGCTCATTATTTCCCTCATTGCCCATTGGCACACATAATTAATTATGCATCCGCGAGGGCTGTTACCTAATCATGCTGATTGTAAGTAAACTATAAAATATGCGTCAATAATTTCATCAATAAATCTTATAACACTGCGTAAATATGCACATTATAACATATTATTATAGTCACCTTGATGTAAGATGATCGGATAAGTTGGACATGTTGTGGCTCCAAACGGGTTCGATGTCACGGCTGCCGTCGCGGGTCAAGGCTGCCGCACTTTGTGTTCAGTTTTCAATTTTCTATTTGAATATTTTATATTGACAACGTAATTGATGAGACACAACAATCAATCTTGTTTAAACTATAGTGATACAAAATAGGATCTTATTAATCAAGATGATCGAACTGCTACAGAGCTCATAAATTGATTGGATTGTAGTTAGATAAGTGAATCGTGATCCACAAGGGCAGTAGATTATCCGGCAGCTTAATTTCATAACGAGTGCGTTCCGTGAGATGGCTGTGATGCAATCACTGGTGTATGCGCCAGCGCGAGTACTCTTGCTCCTATTTTGACAGCTAATTATTATATTATGATGATTGGACTCTCAAGTTGCAACCTGCAAGTGAACGGGTAGATTTGGTAACTGGGGTAAGTAGTAATAACACACCTGTGAGTATATTATAGCTGATAGTCTCAGGGAAGTAATTATCTAATAGTGGCAAACTGTTGATGTATCTTCTGTTTCACAAGAGTTCATATTTTATGTGATACGTTTTTTTAAGTTAGATGCAGCTCGCGTGTTGTTTGTCAACTTAGTCATTTGTAATGAAGAAATGATTCCTTTGGTGACTACAGACGTTCTTGATGATCACTTTCTATTTTTATGTTTATATTTTAAGACATAAAAACTATAGTATTAAATTTAAACAGAAACAAATTGTGATAGAAACTAATTTATTTGGTATTACATGATGACGAATCACGATTCCTTTTATTATTAGTTTATTAAGCTACTACAATTGATAATGTATTGAGAGTTAATAATTTAGACATTGACGTATAGGTATTAAAGGTAATATGCCATTCAGTGCATATGCATACTAATTGTTTGTCATGAGTATTTATTACCAACAGTCTATTGTATTCTAATTCATTTAGCCTGTTTTAGTGTATGAAGGCTGATTCCGTCACGATCGCATCTCGGCGAGTCGGTGACAAAGCGAATGATTTATGGGGACCTGTATAGATTTTGAGAAATTCATCATCGATTTGTCACCAGTCAATCGGTTAATTCGGATGGATATTTCGTGAGATTGATACGCATATTAAACGCTTGTCAATATCAAGGTCGTTGAATTGTGACTTGAAGGTGGCAACTAAGAAAAAAAATACTTAGTCTATTTTTTGACCATGCATGGGTAATATTTCGGTTATGATGTTTTAGGGCGCCTTCAGATTAGTCATGCGGCTGTAATGGTAAATCCTTATTAAAATACGCGTGACTGCAACGCTTGAATTCATTTGATGATTTCATCCATTTTTTGCAAAGCCAGCGAATTTACACAAAATATGCGATGTCATCAATGGATATAATATAATACGGTCTCTAGTTATTAGCAAATAGTTAACATTATAGTTTTGTGTGAGCAAAGCAAATTTGTTTTCCTATTTTCAAATTTTATTGATTTACTTGAATGTATCTTTATGTTCCAATGGATGTTCCAAATATATTCGTAAATATTAACCAAGGAATAAATAATAACGACAATCTATAAAAAAAGTATCAATTCAAAATAAATAAAGTTTTCCAATAATCCTTTCTTGCTGAAGCAATTTGTAGATAATTCATCATTATAAGAATAGGTTGTTATAATTTAAATATTAGTAATAGAAAAAAAAACGTATTTGAATTCATCAAAAACATTGCTATAAATATATCAGATTAACTAGCTTTATTTGTCAAATACCTAAAGCATGATAGGTCACTTGAGTAAAAATAACTCCTTTGATGTATCTTTATTCTCCCTACATTCGATTTTCGGCATTTCCGAGGCTTGGCCAGTGCCCTTTTCTCTGAAGAACTAGAGGTTACGCTCGGTTGAAAAAACTGTTGACAGCCTAATAACCATTTGCATTTCATGTTGAGTGGTGAGTAACAAACGAGGTTTTGATGATCGTCTGATAACTGTATAACCATAATTTAAACGTGAAGCAAGATGAAGCAACTGTAGAATGACTTACGAAGGCCATTTATCAAAAACAAAATATGTAACCATAAATTTATGTAGTCTTACTTAACAAAAATAGTATTGACTACTCTTTAATAGGTTTTATATGGTACTGAAAATGGGATTTTAACTATTAACACGGAATACAGAATATTACTACGTACTGGTAGCGAAAAGCAATGATAGGCAAACGAAATATCATCATCAGCCAATATTTTAGTCCACTGCTGGACATAGGCCTCCTCCAATACGCGCCATTTTACGAAATAAAATAATAATATATTCTATTTTACATTATGCATACCTATGCGTAATGGTAGGTAGGTATTTAGCTAACGGGAGGCTTCTACAGTATATTATTGTCCTGGTTTACACGCGTTAATACGCGCCATTTTACGAAATATAATAATATATTCTATTTTACATTATGTATAGGTAGGTATTTAGCTAACGGGAGGCTTCTACAGAATATTATTGCCCTCGTTTAAATAATTTAAAAGGTGGCCAACCAAAGCTGTAAGCCGAAAAAGAAAGGACTATTTGAACATCTCACTAGTTAACATTTATACTAGTACTTCACCATATAATAATATATAGTACGAAGATATTTTTATTATAAGGGACAATATAAACATTAAATGTGTCCAAGGTAATGAGTACCTATACATTAACACTCTTTGTATGTAAATAATATCCGATTTTCGACAATGATTCAACTTGAACCTTTGATCTCTCAAGGAAATCTATCCATTATTAGGGCATTTGTATATTAAATAAGTCTCGGTTAATTTTGTAAAGATGTGATAATACTATCAGTATTATTATGTATCATAATACATGGTAATATGGATAATACATTTTGAATACGAAGGCAGCAGTAATAAGTATCAGGGTTGGTAAAAGCCGTAATTTGATGTAAATTATAAAGGTTTTATAAATACAGATGGAAGGTTTTCCAAGTAAGTTGCTAGGTTCATTATATTGGCTAGACTTTCATTATTAACAAAGGAAACCGCTAATGAAATTGATCCAACGTTGATGCAATCGGATACAAGCATCCTATATCTAATTAAGCACACAACGGTTTGATGGTATGTTGAAGTAGACAAATGAACAAATAATGCTACAAATCATAAAGTTATGTGTGAAAGACAACGTTATTTTATTCCGCCATATTGTTATTGTTAAATCGGATTATATTTAGTTTGTTTGAAAAATTAATTGATTACCTGTCTGTTGAATTCGGCTGAATAAGATAAAGTCTGCCAAACAAGCCATATTACATTGATAACGTTCTAGAGTCATGATTGTATCTTAAATTGGAAAGTTTTAATTTATGCCTGTTTTGATAATTTCGCATGTGCATTGACTTTTATTTTTGTTTGTTACTGTATGTAGTGAGGTTATTGTGTTTAATGTGTGTACGTGGGTCTAATTTTTTATTATTTAAATTGTAGTTGGATTTATTTCAGTCTTATTTTTGTACTTTGACGGTAAAATCACACCTTATTAAAAACCCCTTAAATATAACGTTACTACAATAACATTATATAAATAACGCTTGACTATATGAGTGACGACATGATAAAGGTCGCAGGTACACGCTGGATGCAGGCCGCTTTTGATAGGTCCGTCTGGAAATTTTATTGTGGGCCTATGTTCAGCAGTGGACGTCATGTGGCTGATGATGATGATATGAGTACCAACGGAAAGTTCATTATCCATGTCTTTTTGACTGGATCTTGAAGTTTGATCCTTAGTACGATAGGCGTTGTAGCACGCTATGCATTTTTTTGTGCAGACTCTATTGCATAGCTGCAATAAGGTGTAATTATAATATAGAAATATTGACGCACAAAGGCGTGTTTCTAATAAATTCTTCTTCCTACATAATACGAAAGGCATAATCTTTATTAACCTTCATAAATATGTATACTGTATAGAATACGCCTTGACGGACTTGATTTAACGGTGACGGGACCAGGAAATTACTTACTACGATTCATAGATAAATAGAGTTTCGTGCAATAAAAGATATTGGTTTGCGAAGTGCATTCAGTTTGTCATGGATTAGTGCTAACAAACTTTATAAGAATTACCGGTTTTCAAGTATCACTTTAACGAAGGAAGAAGTTATTTATTATTTTATACAACAAAATTGACAGTAAAATATATTAACAGTTGCGTTGAATTTAAACTTTATAATATGGAATGGAAATTTAAATCAAATCAAACATATACAGTGAAACCTGGTTAAGTGAGTCATCAAAGGACCTGCAATGTTGGTTCACTTATAGAGGTATTCCACTTACCCAGTGTCTCAGATATCCAGGTATAAATAAATATCTGTCTCATTTACAAAGTGTTCCATTAATAATATGCTTTGGTCACCAATTGATGTCATTTCAAAATAATTAGTTTTCCTTTCCTTCAGAACATTGTAATTGAATATTATCTTTACTCTGAATTATTCTACAAAGAGTAGATTTTGGTACATTAAATTCGACACAAACTTCATCGCGTGTCTTCCCACTTTCATAAACGGATATTAACTTCAGTTTTTCATGTACTGATAAAGATTGCAGCTTTCATTTTGTCATTTTTCAAATAAACATCCGTATGATAGTAAAGCGAAACTAAAACTGGAGGTCATTGAGGCTCAAAATTACTTACGTAGTAAAGTGCGGAATTTGCGGGTAGAATAAGAATAAGTAAATAAAGAAACAAAACAATGTTATCTCAGTTACAAAGGTTTATGCATATAAAATTCACTGTCTCAGTTATAGAGGTAACTATGATGATAAATCGAAAGAATGAATCCCAAATATAGAGGTTTGCTTCGTCCCACTAACAGAAGTAATTCAGTGCCAAAGTGTTGGGACCTCAGCATGAGTTCCAGTTATGGAGGTTTCTCACTTATCCAGGTCCCACTTAACCAAGTTTCACTGTATTAAGCTTTTGGGAATTTTTTACACTACATTCTTAGATGAAGCAAAGAAACCGAAAATATTACGAGCGAAGTATCTCACATAACACACTACCAACTGTTGTTATGTTAAGTAATGGGTTCCGGTCTCCTTAACCCTGTAATCCATTGCATTCACGATATTACAGATTATAACAACGATTACAGTTAGCTAACATTGAATGATGCAATGGCTCAGATGCCATTTATTGGCTATCACGTTATCAACCACCCCACGAAGGGTGACACATTCGACGCACAAAGCCACGTTATATGAAACGCCCCACTTATATGAAGCGATGTTGTCGCATAAATTGTATTATTTATAATTTGCAGTCCGTGTCATAATCGCAATATACGACGACAATATACCACGACGTGTAGTTTTGTTGTAAATCTTTACGTAGTATCTGACTTGATATAGATGTATTTCACTTGTTTTTTGACTTTGTTTTGATTTGATTATAATATTATGATTATATTAAACAACTTACTACAACATACAGGAATATATAAACAGTTAAAGTTAGGTAATAATTTTTAGTTCATTTCAATTCTGTTAACAGTAATACATTTATATATTTAATTTTAATTAATGTGATCAATAGTAATTAATTTATATTTTTTTACACTAAGTTATTAAAATGAATGCCGACACCCTAACAGGGTATTTAGGGCTATATTGTTGAATAAATAAATAATTAATAAATTACATAAACATGCTTGTCTACTAATCGCTTTGCCTGAGGGAATGTCGTTCATGGCATATATAGGATTTATTCGATGTTATCAATGTGGGGACAAATGGTCAATTGTCAATTGATTGGTCAATTGATGTTATCAATTGTCCCCACAATCAAATTATGTATATTGAATGCACAAACAAATCGCAGATATTTATGTGGTATTAAATCTAGTGTGTCTCAATAAAACATTACGTGTTTCGATGCCGTCTGGACGACCACGACAGGGCCACAACAGATCATTTAATTGTATAGAAAGGCACTACGCAAGTGTTGAGAAAGATCCCTGGCTCTCATTACAACATATTAAATGTTGGAGTTAATTTCTTTGAAAATGTATAATGTCAGCATTTCGGTAAGGTTTCGTTTTGTCAATCAGTCACTGGGCAAGGTGTGATTGATTCGTAGGTATGAGCATGTTACGTATGTAGGGATCAAAATGGTATTTTGCAAGAAAAGTTGCTTTAAGTTTTCTGAAGTGAAACTTCTTTATTGCCGTACGGGACAAATGTATTTTAAAATCGTCACATTTTCTGTCACTTTGGACCGTCACGGCGCCGTCTTCTGGGGTCATTATTTCGAAGAGAATCTTGACATCATTGAATTGAAAGTACATCGCGATGTAGTAATTAGGTCAAACTGTACAGAGCCATCTATTGTTGACAAGCGTAAAAAGTTTAAATATTATGGTTTGCTACATTTATTGAAATTCATTTAAATAAATGGGGAAAGTGAGACACTATTTTTTATTGTTTTGAAAAATTGCACGTGATTCTGATTTTTGTATTTAATCTTACTTTTAAATGTAAGTAGGTATTAGTAAATGTATGTTACCTTACTGTGACTGTTGACTGCCTCAGTGGCGTAGTTGTATTACGGTACGACTGTAAGGCTGAGGTCTCGGGTTCGATCCCCGGGTCGGCCAAAGTGATATTGGATTTTTCTATTCAGTATCAGCCCGGAGTCTGGAATTTGTGCCCGGTATGGCGATAGGCTCGCCCCCTATCACATCATGGGACGGAATACGCTTGGCGAAAAGTGGGTGCACTAGTTGCGCCTCTGCCTACCCCTTCGGGGATAAAAGGTGTGAGCATGCGTATGTTACCTTATTGAAATTAACCATAATTTAATAATATGACTGTCAATTTAGCAGACAATAACATTTAAATAAATAAATAATACTAATAATTTGACCGTATAAATGGAATATAATAATTATTGTAAGAACTGGGAAAAAAATGAATCGATTGATAAAGTTTCACTTCATATGTGTGTATACACTTTTTTATTTAATAGAAACTAAGGCATAATTAATATTGGCTCCTCAGCCTATCCTATAGAAAGTGAACAAATTGCACGTCGGCACTCCTTCGATCGATCTTCAGCCCTTTTCTAATCAGGGCATTTTGACAGGCGATGGAACTAGTTCCGAGCCGTAGCCGGTGAGCAACACTTTCTTCAGTTCAAACACATATGGTTGACGCGACAGGTTTGGTTAGTTTCCTGTATGGTCCGGTATTGAATTAAATACTACGTTAGGAAGAAGGTAAGGTGATATTTTATAGGGGCCACAGCCCACGCAAAGACTTAATACACTGTAATTCCACGTAACGTGCTCTAAATACATTTTAAACACTAATGCATGTAGATTATTGTAGATATTATTTATTCTAACTCGTGTTAAATATACATGAGTGATAATAATGAGGAAAATATCTGCTAAATTTGGCCCAGTTATATGTAGGCACATATGAAAACCTTAATCTAGATGTAGATATCGTATTAAAATACTAATCTTTTGATTTCGAGCATGATTGCATAAGTTATAATATATAAGGATTATTAATGTTATACAAACAACTCTGTGTTTATCATATAATGTTTATACATAAAGTTTTACTGTTGTTTATAAATAAAATAAAGTCCCAAATGTGTCCAAATGCGGCCCTGTCCTAATGTCTCTATTATAAATCTGTCTCTATTTATACTGCTAATCGCGTCAATTATGTGAGACCAGACGGTTCCACCACATTGGTTAATGAAGCAAACATAACGTTTTTAACGATCACAAATCACTCAAGTTTTGCAGAATATAAATCATTTACGGAAGTTTCTAATAAGGAAATATTTTTAGCAATACCACATGTCATAAGGTCTTAATTATTTATTTAGATGGGGACTTTCGAAGTCTAGACTTCGACAACATGTGAACATTGAGGCATTCAAGCTACTCGATAACACGAACCTTGTGCGAAGACTAAAAAGAACTAAACCTTTCGAACTAGTGTAGTAAAGTGTAGTGCATAATTACAGCGAGCAAATAATAGTGTCAGTGCTAAGTATATATAACACACGAACAAGGTGTTTTTTATGTTATCAGACTCTAAGAAAGTGCCTAGATCATTATTCTTAGTTGTAGCAAACTTATCACCTAGAAAATTAAGTTAGAATAATATTGCTTATTAGTCTTATAGACTAGATTGTAATTTATTGCTAAGAACCGAGTTCTTACAACAAAGGATAAAAAAAAAAAAAAAAAAAAAGATGGGGACTTTCGTTTTGATTAATTTCTTAGGGGAAATGTTAGGAAAGTAGTGTATTTAATTATACTGTATTAAATAGCCGCATTCATCAGTAGAAGTGGACGATATCCAAGTTGGGAATGGAACGGTCTGCCGAGCCAATGTCCGGAGGTTCAAAACCCAAGGCACACACCTCTGACTTTTCTAAGTTAAGTGTGTATTGTTTATCAATTATCGTTCGCTTTAACGGTGAAGGAAAACATCCTGAGGAAACCTGTTTACCTGAGAAGTTCTCTATAAGAATTTCGAAGATATGTGAAGTCTGCCAACCCGCAGTAGGCCAGCGTGGTGGACTAAGGCCTTGCCCGTCTCAGTAGTAGAGGAGGCCCGTGCTCAGCAGTGGGCAGTATATAATACAGGGCTGATTGCATTGCATTCATTAGTAAGAGAATTATCTTAGCAGGTTGTAGGAATAATTTAATTAATAATTGCATTGAAGTAATGTCAATTATTGAATTTATATAATTTAATGTTTGAATTTATTGCATCGTTTTTATTCAATGAGATGACTTGCTGAATCCTGTTACTAAATATTAACGAACGTCAGTTGTTATAAACGTATAGATGCGGTTTTTTTTCATTATATGAATTGTTATCAACATAATTAACGTGGCGCATAATTATAGAGGTTGTAGGTGGAGTGGCGTTTTACTTCATAATCAGCAGCTATATATAGAATATTCTGATAACTTTTTCTTATATTTTATGGTCGTATTATTCTAATAGCACTTGACAGAGAGTATTTATTCTGTAAAATCCATAAGGTCTAAATCGGATAATCAAAATTCGTTTGATAAATACAATCGGCGAATTGTAGGTGCATTGTTATGTGTGATGTTATTTTCCTTCGTATACGCTCGACCCACAATTCTCGGAAATACTTTGGCACATACATTTGTTTAAAACAGAAAGTAATAAAATATCACAATAAAATAAAATACAATGTCAAGTTTCCTGTTCATTTAAGTGAAGTGGTATGAAGTCGACATTCAAATGCTGTATTTGATTTTAGGCTAGGAAATTAACTTTATATGGAATGAAATGAAACATTTTTTTCGAATCCGTAAAATGTTAAACATTAGTTAGATAGTCATTTTTTTCTCTACCACCAGTTCGGAAAGCAGTTTCTTCCAAAGAAGAACGGGCAAGAAACTCTTGGGTTACTTTTTTCAAAATCAGTTCAAAGGTATAAATTAGGTACAGTGTATAATACAAAAAAAAAATACATAGAGATTTTTATTTTATTTAGAGCAGTTCATATATTCACTTGCATAATAATAAATTCTCGATTCCCATCCGGGTGTACAACCCTCTTAAGTATGACACTGAGGGACAGGTTGACACCATGATTTTTCATAAACAGTAGCAACACCTACAATGTGTAACTATTACTAAATCTTGCTCGTATCTCTGAATCATTTGATTACCTCCTCATACCTAGTAATTGAACATATAGTCCTTCAAACCTAACACAATGCTTGCCTGTTTCTTGACGGCTAAAATACACAAGGCAGTTATATTCACGCAGGCGGATATGTGAAGAGCCGTAAGAGGTTTCCAATGGATTAGTGTGATTAGTGATAGCTTACTAATAGCTTTAGTAATAGCTATCACTAGATGGTAACTATATCAACGGAAACTAATTATTATACCTCGACACGCGCACTTGCTATTTAAACTTAACATACATCAACGATAAAGTGTCATACAGGTTAAATCCTGACGCATTTTACTTGATTATCAAATAGCTTACGGATCAATAAGTATCGAACGGAACTGTGAGATTGAAATAGCAGTATGGGATTAAAATTTTCAGTGAAGCTTATTTGAAAAAACAAAGAAGAAAGTACATTTCAAACGTATTAGGTGCTCTACGAAGAAGAACAAAATGATACTGCATTAGAAGCTTCTCAAAAATGTACACCTGTATAAAGCAAAGTTTAAATTGAACGGCAAATAGAAAAAAATATATAAATCTAGTAGATAATTGCTCAAAGTATATTTTATTTTAAATTGCTCTCATGAGGCAATAATTTAGGTAATCAGAATCTAGAATATTCAAAATCGACTTATTTCTAATAGTTATATTCTGTAGAGTTATGCCAGTCATTATGACTCTACCTATATAAACTAATTCTGCATCTACATGAAGATACAGTTCTAAATTAATAACCAACACATATATTTGGCATCACGTAACCTTATCCGTTATAGTAGTTTAATTTCAATCACATAACCTTTTAATACAGGCACGTGTGATATACTATGTTATACATCTATACAAAAATAAGTGAGTTATATTATAATATTAGTAAAATTTATAACTTTTATTCAAGGAAGGCTTCCACGTAGAGTCGGTTCCTTGTTCATGAACAATAACAGCTCGAGTAAAAGCCATAAACTTTACCACAATACCGACGTCGTAATTTAGAAAATAGTAACTTTGGCTATGACTGTCAATGGAGAAATTAGCCAATAGACTGATCATAGTTTAGTAAATTAACCCTGGTTGGCAAATTGCAATATTAGGGCCCCTATAAACAGCAATGAATGGCGGCGCGGGCAAGACCCGGCCTCTTCCGCAGGGTTATCAGCGAGCAGCGATAACAGCGCCCTCTTGTGCTCGGCCAGTCACTATCAATACATGTCCTACATATTTATACATCGTCTTTTTAGTACTTCTCCAATTAATCGATATATCGTTAATTAAAATTGATGGATTACGTATTTGGTATCTATTAATGAACAGTACGGAATACATGTATAATTCATATATTGTATATGTAAATGTAAATATAGAATCATTCCTTTTTCCGTTTATACCGAGGCAGACAGAGGTATAACATTCACATTTCGCCAGCTGTGTTAGTTCCCATGTAATAGAGCCGAGCCTTTGGAATTTATTACGCACAATGTATAAACCGATTCGTACAAATGAAATTAAAACCCAGAAACATATATTACTTAAATGAACAGATTATTACAAATGATGAAGACGCCTAGGTTTAATATAAGTACAACGTGACGGCAGCCAGGGTTTGTACTCTTTGCTGATGTTAAGACTAATACGTAATAATGTGAATAAGTTTAAACGATTTCATGTACAGTCAGCCACATAAATAACTGAACAAATTCAAAATTTCAAATCGCTTATACGTATTTAGTTTAATTGAATCTTTATTTTTTCTTTGTGTGAAGTAAAGTAAATACCATTTAATTTATGATTTTGAAGAGAAAATGAAATTTGACATGAACACAAAAGTGTATAAGCGTTTTGAAGTTTTAAATTTGTTCAGCTACTTATGTGGCTGACTGTACTTCGTAAAGAAATATACAAAAAAAGCTTTTAAATTGTTACTTCTACGGCTTAAAAATTATATTGGGTCTGCTCAGACTCCAGATAGAATACGGAATCAACTACTTACCTCACAAATACCATTTGACACTTACTTAATTTTTTGCCTAGTTATAACCCCTCGATGTGATATTGTGATAATTAATAAGGATACAATGCGATTCAAATAAGAATAGGCTCGACTTTGCGTCATATTGTGACGTCTAAATAATTAAATATTATACTAAGCTAATTTAATAATAATGTTTTTATATTAATTTGATGTAAGAGTCAATTACACAAAATAAAATAGACCATTATTGATATGTTAATGTGTTTTCTATGCAAATTTTGTACTTTTCAAGTGACATTCGACACATAAAGATCATTGACGTTCCTATTCTTATTTGAATCGTACTTTGCATATTGTTGCCATCCAGAAGATTCTCTTACGTCACGGTATCGATTTCATCACATTCCATCTCATTTCATAAATGTCCCTCAGATCATTTGCGTGACAAAAACATTTATCACGGTCTGAAACTGTACACAAAGAATTATCCGATTATCGCACCCTTGTATCGTCTGAAATAAGACTCCAAAGCCAAAAATCCACGTTGTCTCGATGATGACAGGTCCTTTCGCAACATTGCGTTTGAGCTAACATTTAACAAATGTACGACTCGTGGTTATTGTCCATACATCGAAATGCTTTTTACAATCGAAAACTGAGATCGTAAATCAGCTCTTTGACGCATGGACGGTGCGTGCAAGAGCTTCGTAGCCTCGAGCAACTGTTATCTCGATCATTATTATAATCTCATTCACAATTCTTATGATTATGTTATGAAATCACGTGTGATAAAGAACTTTGTTCTTCCTTAATAAGATAGAATGGATTTTGTAAAAAGTTTAGTTTCTTTATAATGTATCCTGCCTCGCATATTTATTTTTTGTCGCAAGCGCCTGTTAATTATTGAAAGCCTTCAATTTTCTTAATGAGTGAAGAATTTTAATTGTATGGTATTGAATCGGATGTATCAAAACTGTATAAACGGAATACCATGTTGCATTGACTACAAAGTTATGAAACTAGGTAAATAAATGATCAAATCACACTGTAGCCAATTTTGTCTACAGTTCGATCGACTCTCTTCAATCATGGTAAAAGCATTGCATCAGTTTGGGCAAAGAGTTCTTTGAAGAAAACATAAAAATCAAAATTGATTGCAAATGAAAGTTACAACCAATTTTTATAAGTAGAGTAGTACTCTTAAATATTTTTGTATCAACTAGTCTAAATTGGACACGGCTATAAATCACTCCAAATAAGATTTTCAATTTTACTGATGGGTACACGATTTCGGTCACGTAACACTTACCAAACGCTTCTTGCACAATATAGCACGACGACGTCCAAAGGCTACCGGGCATCGAATCCTCAAATGTCATGACATCGCTCCATGAGAACGGATAAATCGTGAGCTGGTGTAGCAAATCACAATATAATTTAGGTAAGTATGAAAGTTTATCGATAGGTTGTTTTCGTCGTGGCTAATTATGGAACGTCTGGCGATAAAAGCGGACTATTTTACAATCGCACTCTTCACGTAAACAAATTCACGTAAGTACAAAGATACGTACGTACTTTAAATTTAGGTTATGAAGGTAAATAGTCGATAGCCAGTCAAACATTCTCCTATCTACAATCTCAGTAGCTGCCAACATTTGATAAAATCTACATTGCAAACACTTGGGCACGAAATGAGTGCATCTAGGGAATATTTGTGATAATAGCTGTTGCTCTGTGCATATATGCGTGTAGTTTACAATAATCATGCTTTTCAGTTTATATACACTACTTACATACATTTTACGAACAAAATGTTTTGCTTTATTCTGAGAGAATTTCGCAAGTTGTGTTCAATGGTACAATGACAAAGTCAATTTTATGTCTTCTAGACCAAGTAGAGAAATGAATGTACATTGTTGCCAGTTAAGGTCCAATGCTTAGACGAATTACCCTTCAATTGCAATTGTACCACGTATAAAACTGATAAATTATCCGGCCTATTTATTTGAAAATGATGCTATTTGCTCTTCACTTAAGGATATGTTTTGTGTGCTTTTGCAATGGTCCATCAGAGCCTCGGAGTACAGGCGCATGTCGTAAGATCAGGGCGTGCAATCCGCGATGCAGGGCGTTGGCTGTGCAGTAAACTTTGACTGACCTCTTGTTAGAAGCCTACTCCTCGTGGAGTTCAATTTATATTTACTACCCACGTTGCGGTATAATTCAAATACCTTATGGCATGCTTATCATATATATAATGTCATTTATGTTATTATTTTAGCGATATTTGTCTGACTGCTTGAATGCATGTCAGTTACTAGGCTTTACTGGAGTGATTTTATTTATTTCAATAGACTAAGCAATGATTTATAGTTGTCATAAATAATTCCTGAGTTACTTTATAAGAATAATCTTACAAATAAATCAAAACGTGATGTGGGTATTAAATTTGATTGTCAGATATCATAATTGATGAATGATTTTCATAAGTAGCTTATTAATAAATACTAGTTTTTACGTATCATGCGTATTTTTTTACTATAATATTTTTATAGTAAAAAAAATACGCATGATAATACGACTGCCTCGGCGGCATAGTTGTATTACGATATGACTGCAATGCTAAGGTCTTGGGTTCGATTCCCGGATCGGGCAAAGTGACAATGGGTTTTAAATTCAGTATCAGCCCGGAGTCTGGAATTTGTGCCCGATATGGCGATAGGCCCGCCCCTATCACATCATGGGACGGAATACGCACGGCGAAAAGTGGGTGCACTAGTTGCGCCTCTGCCTACCCCTTCGGGGATAAAAGGCGTGAATGTGTGTGTGTGTATAATATTTT
The DNA here is from genome assembly GCA_947568825.1 of Sphinx pinastri. Classification (NCBI taxonomy): domain Eukaryota; kingdom Metazoa; phylum Arthropoda; class Insecta; order Lepidoptera; family Sphingidae; genus Sphinx; species Sphinx pinastri. The sequence continues at coordinate 6,329,641 of OX387617.1, forward strand.
TTAAATGTGTTGCCATGCGTGCGATACTTAAATATTTTTCATTTAAAAAACTCAAGGTATTAATAAAAAATAAAACATGTCTGTTTTCATTATTTTTATGGAATCACTTTTGAGGTCAGATTGCAGCACGCATGCGCACGTGGCACAAACGATGCGACTGCACTCGCCCTTTAGCACTGAATTACTGATACATTTCGTTGAGATTACGCCATGCCGCGTGCTCGTGTCATATCTTGACCTTCATCTCCGATGTTACGTACTTAAAACAAATTGTTTAAAACATTTTGTTACTCTTCGGCAACTAATATTTTTTTTTTTACTATTAACACCGAGACTTATTTTATATCTGAATCTAGAATAAACTATTACAACTGGAATGGTCTAGTTTGAAGTATGTCTAACATATTAAGTTAATAGTCTTATAGAGAAACTTTCAAGAAAACAGGTGGAAAAATTATTTACACTTAAAACATTATATACAGTTTCCTGTAAGTACCTAATGATTGTTATTGAATGGAAAGTTGTGAGATATTGCCATCATGATATTTATGACCTAACTTCTTTTTTTTATCATTTTGGTAAAGCCCCGCTGTACATATTTGTCTATACATACTCAGTCAGTACTACTGTCTGACAGTTTAGGGTGGCGTTTCCGATGGTGATATTTCCGTAGGTCTATATAAATACCTCTTCTTGTCTACACTAATATTATAAGGAGGAAAGATCAGTATTTTTGTATGTTTGTAACGAATAAACTCAAAAACTATTGAACCGATTTTAAAAATATTTTACCAATATAAAGCTACGTTATCAGCGAGTAACGTAGGCTACTTTATTTCCCGGAAAACCTATTCACGCGGGCAGAGCCGTGAACAAAAGCTGGTCTATACTAATATTATAAAGAGGAACAGTTTGTGAGTTTGTTTGTAGGTTTGTAGGGGCTAATCTTTGGAACTACTGAACTGATTTCGAAAATTCTCTCTCTAATAGGAAGCTACATTACTCCTGAGTGCCACAGGCTTTTTATCCCGGGAAAACATAAAGCGGGACTTTATTCCGGAAAAACTTCAAGCGGGTGGAGCCGCGGGCCAAAGCTAGTAATCCCGAAATCCTTTCCTTTAAAACCCGAAACACATTAATGATCTTATTGGATTTATATTATGGGTATTCAATAGCGAAACCAGGCGACCCAATTGCCCGATTGTCACATATGCTACACTACAATAATAGGCACCTACACCTACGTATTTTAGCAGATCTAAAGGTTTAAACTTAGATCCTCGTATATTGTGTCTTTAGTTACTCTATTTTACATGGATACTTGGACAAGAAACATGCAAAATACATAACATCTTAATTTAACAAAACAATTACTTATAGGTAAATACTACATGCATCAGTATAATATTACACTAAAAAAATAAGAAGAAAACAAAAACATGGTTAACAATTTTCATTATAAAAATAATCGTGTATGGGTCAGCTTAAAACATATGACTGAAACATCGTGATTACTTGGCATTTTAGATGATATAGGTGATAATATCATAGCTGTATTACAATTATAATTAACGTGTAAGATCATTTTTCCACCTATGTACCACAATACATACTATTTAAATTTTGATAAAATTGCTTTCTGCTGTATTCGAATGGCAAATGTTTTATGTATTCGTATTGTTTTATGGCTCAAAATTCGTAATCCTCTCCGTTCGATCGAAATCCTCCTTGTCTAATTCGAAGTTATAATAACGACCACTTTCTTCACTGAAAGTAACACTTAAAGTTACTTTTGGCTATATCGTATTGGGCATTTCCTAAGCTGTTTACTTTTGCGGCATCTGTGTTCCGGCAACTCTTATCACTTATGGCTTTTACCTTATTGTGTACTTTTACGTACATACGCACTCACGCCTTTTATCCCCGAAGGGGTAAGCAGATGTGCACCTAGTGCACCCACTTTTCGCCGTGCATATTCCGTCCCATGATATGATAGGGGGCGAGCCTATCGCCATGTCGGGCACAAATTCCAGACTCCGGGCTGATACTGAATAGAAAAACCCAATATCACTTTACCTGACCCGGGGATCGAACCCGAGACCTCAGCATTGCAGTCGTACCGTATTCCAACTACGCCACCGAAGCAGCGTTCTTTTAAATTCACAGTTTTTGAAAAAAAATATTAAAGTGGCAATTGTACCATGTATGTACCATAATATGTAATATGTTATGCTGTTGGGGTACCTAAATGAATAAATGATTCGGTGGTTTTTAACATACATAAACGCCATATTTAAAATTCTGTTACGTGCATTGAGCACAATATTTTGTAATTTATAACCCCTGATCTGCAGAATTTAGTGATTACTTTTATTCAGATTTGCATATGACCTTATTCTAGATTAGCGTGACTAAAATGGTTCTTACATCACATTAATGGTCACTTTAAGGAAGATAACGATGTCCGGGTGGGTTCGTGGCATCACGGATCATTTTAAGTGTTATCGTAGTTTAACTGACATTAGCACAGAAATTTCCACAAGTTTCGATTGCCATAACAAAGAAAATGTATCTAGTTGCTAATGTAAATTACAATGTTGTGCGTCAAATGCGCACTTACTTTAGCTCACTTAGGTTGTCTTTGAAGCAGTTCGCATCAGATAAAAAATATAGAAACTTATAAAACTTCAAAGAGCAACATAAACTACATAATTTTATTTCAAATATCATGAAAGAAGACGCTAATACTGGTATATTCATAAATAATAAAAAATAATATTTTGCTCTATACATGTTATTATACGGTACGTGAATATCAAAATTTTGATAATATGCAATAATCATAACACAATAAAATAATAACAATAAATAAAATTCGGCTAGGAGAGATTATATTGTTAAAATGTAACACATTAACAATAATTGTGGAGTGCAATAAATTGAACTTAAAATCGTAGAATAAGATTTACGCAGGCAAAGTTGTTACCAAAACAATGTTTTATAAAAATAGTATCCACATACAGACAACACAACCGCTTTCTTGTAATACAGTCTACACTTGCGCAATGACATTAATGACGGAGATTGTGTTTAGACTTGGCATTAACGTAAGCAGAAGCTTATCTATACAATATTGTCTTCCGAGTTACTATCTGAATTCATCTAATGCGAGAAAGTGATTAAGTAACAACAGGGCGATCAATGGATCGCGTTACCAACACTTTCTTCAGCTGTTTCTAGATTTGTCCTCACATATGACGTGTCCGCGGCATCAATTACTTACCTACTATATTTCATGTTATACATCGTATTCAATTTAGTCTACGACTTATTTATACTTTAGCGCTCTAGTCTTTGAATCGCTTCTAGCAAATATATATAGTAGTTACTTAAAAGTGTTTACTATACATATTATGGACCTTTCACATAATAATATATTCTTTATGGTTCTTCAATATGCTTAATTTTCAGTATACTTTTTACCGAGAGGAAATCGCAATAGACATTTACCAAAATTCCTGCAAGTCTTATTATGACGCAAATATGTGTTTTGTCTGGCTTTGCAATATTCCAATACAACAAGACATTGTACCATGGTTTAACAAGTTAGCAACGTGATTAAACTATTTATCGTTTCATAAAATATTGTCGGAGCGATAACATTCTATCAGATGTGTCATAATAACCTGTTCCGGATCTATTGTATTGTTAGGCGGGAACACAATACCTGTAGTTGTACTGGTTCAAATATTTTAAGTAATAATCATGGACCATAACGGTATTGCATAAACGTGTAATTAAACTTATCACAGAGCGTCCCTAATCGATCGTTTTCAGTTAGTTTTAGTTGCGACGCCTTTGTCGTGTTACAATTATACATTAGTTTATGCTTCAATTGTTATAATTATCTTTATTATTACTGATTATTTGTTTTGCCTAACTTTTAGTTATAGAGGTATGCTGTAGATTCATTTGAATGATGATTGCATGGTCCGGTACGTCTGGGGCAGTATTTTACAGAAAATCCTGATAACTTGTTGCAGAGTTTTGTATGGCGAGTGAGATTTGTAGATGCCCAGACACTCCCGTGCATTCACTAAACCTATTTCTTTTTTTAAGGCGGCAAAACTTTCGTAATACTTTTGGGACTTGTGTTAATGGGCAGTATAAATCACTCGCCATTAAAATCAGTTGATTTAAATAATTGCACATATTATGTCGATATATGCTATAAAAAATAGTGTTAACCTCATTATATATTTATTTTTCATCTTAATTAGAATGTAATTGAAGGGGTGGCAAAGGAATTAACACGAAGCAGCCACGCTATGACATTTGTGATCGAATCGCAACAGCTCGTAAATGTTTTCGATCGATCCGCACCTCACGAACTTAGCAGTATTGATGCCGTCGTGAAATGTCTGAAAAGTGTCAATGTTATATTCATTATTGTATATGTTCCGAAATGCGATGGAGAAATCGTAGATCATAGTTAAGGCTACGTACATTAAGGTTAGAATTTAAAGTTAAAGAGGAATAAATAAACACAAGTAAAAAATAAAGATGTATTTATTTTTGACTTGCGTTTCCCGCTATTGCAAATTCTCTATTTTGTGGATTACCTATATTTATTTTGGACTTGCGTTTCGTACTATTATAATTACTCTACAAGGCAGATTTAGTATGGTTAAACCCAATATCAATTGCGTCATTTTAGATCCCAGCAATTAAGATGTGTTTCTCTATTTAAAAAACTTAAGCGTATGCTCTACATTGGGATTAACCCTTGAAACATTCCACGATACTAGCCTACTTGGCGGTGGATGCAAAAAATATTTGTGTATGTTTTAGTGTATTGTTATCTGTAGTCCGTGTGTATAATAATTATCAGTAGTAATTAAGATCAAAAAGCCTTACAAAATTGCGTAAATATTCTAAACCCACAAAGTAGTACAGATGGAATCTTATCACACTGATTAATTGAAAATGACCCTACATTGGAAAACTACAGAGATCTAGATAATGATATCGGTTATCATTTCTAACAATTATGGTAATCATATAACACGAGGGCGTTGCGTGAGTGATTTACGAGTCATATGCCCAATGTCCATAATCCTTTACCAGGTGTGGACTGTGGAGAAGGTGGGTAGGTGGTACGAGAGGTATCGTTCATTATTATCGTGGAAGAAATATAAATGACCATCTATTAGTAGTGAAATATAGGAACAATGGAAACTAATGAAATATAAAACTGCATAATTTCCGTGCCTTACTCTATAACGTGAATAAACACAAGATTTTTTAAAATTAAGCAATACAATAATAAATTATCTTGCACTAGACTGCCTTAAACTTACACTAGCCCGCGTGAATGATTTTTTCTGGGATAAAAGCCTATATTATTCGCCTCGGTGGCGTAGTTGTATTACGGTACGGCTGCAGTGCTGAGGTTTCGGGTTCACACCCCGGGTTGGGCAAAGTGATATTGAGTTTTTCTAATCAGTATCAGCCCGGAGTCTGGAATTTGTGTCCGATATGGTGATAGGCGATAAAAGTGGATGATAGCCTAGTTGGGAATGGAACAGTCTGCCGAGCATTAATATATACAATGCTGCCGTGAAAATGCCCAGAGGTTCAAAACCCAAGGCACAAACCTCTGACTTTTGAAAGTTACGTGTGTATTGTTTATCAATTATCGTTCGCTTTAAAGGTGAAGGAAAAACATCGTGAGGAAACCTACATACCTGAGAGTTCTCCATAAAAAATAATAATAATCGAGGATATGTAAAGTCTGCCACAACCCACACAAGGCCAGCATGGTGGACTGAGGCCTAACCCCTCGCAGTAGTAAAAGAGGCCCGTGCTCAGCAGTGTGCAGTATATAATACAGGGCTGATTGCATTGCATTGCATGGCGATAGGCTCGCCCCCTATCACATCATGGGACGAAATACGCACGGCGAAAAGTGGGTGCACTAGTTGCGTCTCTGCCTACCCCTTCGGGGATACAGGGCGTGAGTGTATGTGTGTGTATTTTACTCGCTGATAATGCAGCTTTATATTGGGGAAAGATTTTTTAAATCGGTCCCGTAGTTTTTGAGTTTATTTGTTACATACATACAAAAATACAAATTATTCTTCTTTATAATATTAGTATAGATGATATCAACATCCTTGGGAGTCAAACTTAGCAACACATATCAAACAGCTGTTGACGTACGGTGCCACTAATGCGGCAACCGATAAAAATGATCAGGGAAAAACAACGTGAGTGCGATTGATAACACCATTCTCGTGTATTCATTAATATCTATACTTAATATTATGAAGCCGAAGAGTTTGTTTGGTTGAACGCGCTAATCTCAGGAACTAATAAACCGATTTTGAAAACTATTTCACTAATAGGAAGATAGATTACTCCTGAGTGCTTTTTATCTAGGGACAATATTTTTATCCCGGAAAGATTTTTTCACGCGGACGGAGCCGTGAGCAATAGACTAGTTAAACTATTAACAAAAACGTGATTACAAATTATTGACGTATTCCAATGATTCTAAAAATAAACATATTGAAATTAAACTACTGTAACGGATTCTATCGCGGCTTTTTATTTTATTTTCTCCCGACGTTTCGAAGGCTTTGCACTTCGTGGTCACGGGTATACATTATAATAGTTTAATTTCAATGTCTAACATTCCCGTAAACGTACGGAATCATTAATACATATATTTTTATAACAATTTTACGTAATAAAACTGTACAATATCAACAATATCTTATGAAAATAACAAGTAGATATTGTTTTTAAAAGATGGTGCATAATGCTATTTGATTGTATTGAGCAAGAATAATATTCGAGCAATAACTAGATTAGAAAATGTACAGCATGAATCAGCACAAATGTTAATACGGAGACGTCATTACTGGAAGATAATTTTACTAATTATAATTTTAAGGGGTCATGATGTCCATTTCACGGAAAACTGGGTCAAGTAAATGGTCGATTGGCGCCTTTTATCCGTACGAACGCAATACTTAGGGGACCGATTCTGTAACTTTACCCCGTTGCTAGATCTGGAAATTATGTAGATTAAAGTTTCTAGGCAATACAAAAGAAAGTTACTGCTGTTAATGTTTATTTTTTAATCTGTTATGCAATTTATATTCCACTTTATGCTCATTGCGTATGTAAAATATGCATAGTACACATAAAGCAAACTTAGCGGATTTTAATAATGTGCCGCGCGCCTTTCTTTTTTTATTGTAATAAACATGACAATTAATTGGTGGTTAAATTACATTGTTTTACGAGGACCGTAACAAAGTGTTATGTAAAACATATTTCGGATAATATGACACAATACAAGTACATTCTAATGCGATTTTGTGTCCATGAATGTCGCTTCGTTACCGCATCCATTGTATGATCCATCCATCGTATCTACTATTTAGTAATATCTAACATATTTCATCGACAGTGTATTTAGCTACATTTGAAACACTTGTGTAAAAGTGTCGTCATAAACACGGTATTAATATTATTTAATTATACACATTATATTTTGTTTTATGCCTGTAAGCAAAAAGCGCAGAAAGATTTTGCAATAACGAATATATGATTTACAGCCCATTTACATCTTTCATATTGTCTTTGACTAAAAACTAGATTAAACGAATTTGGTACTCGTTTTTTATTTCACTAAGTTGGTATAAACTTAGATACCTGATTTTAAATAGAAATTCGAATATTAATTCTCAAACTATTTCCACCTAAATTATATACCAAAGTATAAATACCCAATAATGAGCTATTAGACAATATTCATTATTAAGCGAACTTTATGATATCCATCAATAAGTCGAAAAGTGTAAAATAAGTGAGTATTCACACATATTGCGGTTGCCCGTGACCGCAGCGGCAGCTTGCGTAACAAGCCGCATGGCCGGCTCGTACATAGAGCGATGGATAAAGGTCCCTCGACTCCCACGATAGCTCCCTGGAACTATTAACCTTTTGGGGATGCCTTATAATAAAAGCTGTACGGAGTTTAATAAAATAATTTTAATTCTACTTTGAAATCTATTGCATTTTGTAAATCGGTCTATATTCAAAAATACTTTCTATTTACCTTTATACTGCCGATTTTTAGATAACTACTTAAGCGGCGTACCTATTGTGTATATATGTAACTTAACACAACATAAAGACCAAATCTTAAATCAGAACATGAAATATGTTTGCGAGATAGCAATCTAGCACATAACTATTATCAAATAATGCAATGTTATAATATTTTATGTATAATGGTTATGAGTACGTGTATACTAAAATACCATAGTTAGATATGCATCTCTAGCAAATGTGTTTGTGACTATTAGGGTCATTCACGTTTAACAGTGATTTATCCGCAGTATGTTCTTAATTGTTGCCGGACCTGCAATTATCAGCAAGTTATTTAAAAGCTTTTACATGGAGCACGTTTTATTGTAGGACTAAAACCGTACAATATAAGCTAATCTACACTGCTTTACAAAAAGTTGTATGTGGTCCAGCGTACTTACACGATGTTCTATATTGCTTCTTCTGACGTAAAATTTCACTCAATATTACAGGACCAATCTCAGCATTGCTATTGTAGAGGTTTCCAAGTTTATTAAAATACTAAGTGATACTGACTACCTCGGTGGTGCAGTTGTATAACGGTACGACTGCAAAGCTGAGGTCTCGGGTTCGATCCCCGGGTCGGGCAAAGTGATATTGGGTTTTTCTATTCAGTATCAGCCCGGAGTCTGGAATTTGTGCCCGATATGGCGATAGGCTCACTCCCTATCACATCATGGGACGGAACACGCCCGGCGAAAAGTGGGTGCACAAGTTGCATTAGTTTCGCCTCTGCCTACCCCTTCGGGGATAATAGGCGTGAGAGTGTGTGCGTATTACCTCTACAATTGTAATACCAATAGCAAAATACCTCCTTTAATGTCACAAAAGCAGCAGATGACGTAATTGTTTGTATGTATTCGGTACCATTTATCATTGCACATTTCAAGGTTGTGGTGCAATCATTAATCAATTACCTAATAGAAGTCGATGTCGAGGACATGCTAGGGACATCGTCGCTTAGCGGAGATGCGACCCGTTTTTGCACCTGCACATTACCGATGACATAACAGATTGCATAAAACCTTTAAATAATATTATAAAGGACAAAAACGTTGATGTCATTAAATCTTACTCATAGTTAACATAATAAAATGTTTTTATTGACAACATGATTATACAACTAACGTTAATGGTTAATGTAATTTTTAGGAACACAAATTGTGTTTTTTCTGGGTCATAATTACAGTGATGGGTATGTTTGTTAACCCCCGACAAAAAAAGAGGGTTGTTATAAGTTTAGGGTGTGTATCTGTGTGTCTGTGTATCTGTATGTCTGTCTGTGGCATCGTAGCTCTCAAACGAATGGACCGATTTTGACGCGGTGTTTTTTTTTGAAAGCTGATGTGATCGAGATGGTTCTTAGCTATATGAAGATCTGTTCAGGTTTTTGAAGAGTATCAGCTCATTTCCAACTTTCACAAATCCGATTGATTTAAAATTTGGTGTAATGTGACTTCGGCAATATTTTTAAGACATGTTAACATTGATCTGATGCTACAGCATCAAGTAGTCTGCGGGATACCCAACTCTTAAGCAACTTATACCAGATATACCGTGTGTGGGCTCATAAGAATGGTCTCAACGAGTAGGTGTTAGATAATTAATTATCACGGCCCTATGATGGAGAATATAGTAATTTAAAAAGTTTGAAATAAAAATTAAATAAAAGTTTTTAAATAACTCCCGAAACAAAAAACCTTCAAAAGTAAAAAAATAAAAGTGTCTATGGCGTTTAAGTACCTAGTCATATTTTGACCCAAGCGTCCTCGCGTCGGGGGACTGAACCCAGGACCACGGAGATGAAAATACTCCTTTAGCGGTCCCCCGACGCGTGTGTCGGGTGTTATTTTATTATTATTTTTTGTAGATGATTAAAACAATGTCAGTTGATGATGTCTCTTGACAAACGATGCATTGACTATGCAGATATTTAGATGATATTATAATGGCTTTACCATCTCCAGAACCTGCAACGTCCTCTGGGCCGAACCAGCAGAATCCAGAGGAACGACCTTTGAGGGAATGACTAAGCGAATAGATGCAGCGTCAGTTCTTAGCTTTGGTTCTATGGAGTCAAGATTATTATACGTTTATTCTGCCTCGGTGGCGTAGTTGTATTGCGTACGCGTTACGAGTACGATTTGCGCGCTGATTTCGAATCCCGGGTCGAGCCAAAAACATTGTGACTAGGTTTTTCCATCTTAAAAAAATACTCAGTCGCAACTCGGAGTCAGGAAGTTCGCGGTGTGATACCCCCGTGCCTCGGAAAGCACGTAAAGCTGTTGGTCCTGCGCCTAAGCCCTCTCCGGTCTCTCCGTTTTACTGGTAGGTCTCTCATGTAAGAGTCCGTCTGGGTGGGTACCACCGCAATGTCTATTTCTACCACCAAGCAGCAGCAGTATGCATGCACTGTTGTGTTTCGGTTTGAAGGAAATTGTAGCCAGTTTAACTACTGGACATAATGAGACTTAACATCTTATGTCTCAGGATGACGAGCGCAGTGGAATGCCACACAGTAAGTACTTTGTAACTCAAGGGGCTGGGTGGTGCTGCTACTGTTTATGGATGGTCGTCGCTTACCATCAGGCAAACGGCATGCTCGTCTCGTCATACAAAGCAATAAAAAAAAAAAAAGGCCGATTGCCGTCTCACCGGACTACGAGAGTAAAGGAATAGCGAGTGCACCTGTGTATTGCGCACACACTTGTACACTATAATATCTCCTGCGTATCTGGCTGCTCTCCGTTGAGATTGGCCGCCGTGGCCGAAACTGGTAAGGAGGATTACGTTTTACGTTTATTCTAAGTTTTTGTATTTGAAATTGATATCAATGCGTATCTAAATGTGTCAATATCAAAGAAATCCTATGTTATCTTATTATTTATATCTTTTAAAATATGATGTACACACGTGTTGAATTTTAAGAATATTTGAACGTGTTGAAAAATCGAATATGATGTAAATACTGATAACTATATAACGCTACAAAAAATATGGTATTTTCAATTATTTGTGGAAAAGATGCTGAAAACTCGAAGAATTCTATTTTTAAAGGTTTTGTAATTGAGAAGTACATTAAAACGAACGTCCATACGAATAATCTTAAATAACGACTTATCGATTCCACTCAGGTAATTTCGCAGCTATCGGACAGTTGGCTTATCTTCCAGACTTAAAAACAGTCTGCCTAGAACATTCGAATGACGTGATGAACATATTTATCACTTAATTGACGTCTCAGTTTGGACATTGAACTTTTGTTTTGCACAAAACAGATAAACAGGTAATAAGAAATCTTATCATCTGAAAACATATCGTAAAACTAGCATTGCGCGCGACTCCACCCGCGTGGAAAAGTTTTCCGGGATAAAAAGTAGCATGTAGCACTCAGGAGTAATGTAGCTTTCTATTAGTGAAAGAATTTTCAAAATCGGACCAGTAGTTCCTGAGATTAGCGCGTTCGAACAAACAAACTTTTCAGCTTTATAATATTAAGTATAGATGAATACCAATAAGTAATCATTTAAAGAATTTAGTTGTTATTACTGTTCTATTTTTTTAACATACATATTTTCGTCTAATAGCCTGTAAATAAAACGCTGCGTACATTCTGTCAACTTGCCTTAGCAACTTTAACAACAGTCAGTTTCATACTTCTATGAAGTCTGTGCAGTCTTGCTCGACAACGCGACGTCTTAAGTAAATATTAATCATTAGGGCTAAATCTGTATTGTTTTAAATGATAATAAAACGATAAGCTTTATTCAGTGTTGAGATGTAAGTTTTGAAAAAAAAATTACTATCGCTGATTGACACACGTGTATTGCTCCCATAATACCTTGTCTTAATCGGCGTTATTTTTCTAAGTCTTCTAAGTCTTCTATATTTTCCTCTTTCTTGTTATATATTATAGTTTTGAACAAAGTTATTATTCATAGAGAGTTGATTTTTTCTATACTAATATTATAAAGGGGAAAGATGTATATGTAAGTATGTTTGTAACGAATAAACTCAAAAACTACTGAACGAATTTCGATGAAATTTGGCACATGGGTAGGTCATGTCCTGGATTAACACAATGGCTACTTTTTATTCCGGGAAAATATCATTATCTAGGAAAAACTTTTTCACGCGAGCGAAGCCGCGAGCAGAAGTCTAGTTATATTATAAAAATATTTCCTTGTACATAGAGTCGTTAAGCAATATTTAAAATAGTGAAAAATATGATGATAAAGGGCCTTAATTCTGTTGATAATTATAATAAAGGTGAGTTTTAAATCCGTTTATAGATTAATAAATATATATTTAGTATTTAATATTTTTATATTTAAATATATATTTTTCATAGAACGAAGGGCCCCTGGCAAGCGCCGGGCCCCTAGGCAGTTCGCTAATTTGCCTTTATGCTAATCCGGCCGAGTATAACCCAATTTACAGCATATTCCAATAATTGTACTTACGTCTCACTCTCAACTCATCTAATTCAAAACAATTTCAGTGCACATACAATCACAATAACAATGGGCATGCAAATTAGCAAGAGCTAAAACATTTGCTTTTTCAAGTTCGAACGTTGATGTATACAAATACCGATACCGGGTGTCATTTGTTGCGAAATCCATTGTGTGTATTGGCGCCAGGACTTAGGCTTTATGACTCCGCCTCAGCCGTGTTTGAACTGATATCATGAGTAACATCGAACCAGTCCGGGGCCTTGATGTGTCCATCACTCGGTCGATGTTACTGTTGTTCTATATTTTTGCTCTTGGCATTGTTCAATTAGATTACTTGTATGCATATAATGTGTGAGTTAAATTCCTTTTGTCGAACCGTTAGAGCTAATGATATTTTTTCTGACTATACTCAGTGACGTTTTCATATTATTTCAGGTGTTGAATTTGAGTGTTACAGTTTCCTATTTTGATAAGTATCTATTTGTTAATGTGGTTTTTATCGCATATTTTTTTTTGTAAATCCGTTAAAAGGTTCTAAACGCATAAGTTTCAAGAGAGACCATTTCGTCAATTAGACGTGTTGCTAATGGGGCACTTTGAGAGATTTACATTACATTTCTTGATACAAGAGAAGGTAATCACTACAAGTTTCACATCGATGACACCTGATGTCTATCGCTGGCCTAAATTGATTCTTGCATTACGTTTTATGTAAAGCCGTAAATATCAGCCAACCTACTAAACCGTTGATTCAACATAACATACGAGCTTAAGTAATTGAGACCAATTTGAGAAGTAATTTGCTATAGGTAAAACTTTCGCTTTTCGTTTTTAATGTAAAACCTTATTTGGTTGTCTAGTGTTTTTTAAAGTGGCTGGCATAAACAAATTGCAGTAATGTAATTATTGAACATCGACTTCCTGTTTGAATGTTACATTTATAGACAAACCTTTTATATTGAACAAAGAAAATCATATTTTTTTACGAAAAACCCTGTAAAGTACATACGAGAATATGCCTTGTCCATAAAATTACGGTTTAAATCTTCTAAAGTATGTCTGGCTCGCATATATCAAAATTCAGAACCAAGCGAGGATATATATATCCGTTTAATTATATATTTAGTAGAATATTATCTTTTGGCCTCATTTAATGCACCTTACAGTAGAGAGATAATAATTATCGTAATAATTATAGACTATAGGTATATAAAAATAATATTTTAATTATGTTCAAAATGATAAGTGTCGTGGACCAATTAACATTGTTTGATATATGTGTATTTACTAAGAGAGATAATGCGGTCATCATTTGCCCCAGTGGGGTCTTTTTAGTAAACAAGAATTTTCCATTATCGTATAAGAAATATGTTCAATTATTGTTAACGTATAATATCAAATAAAGCATTTTTTTTATATAAAATAACGAATTGCGTTGTTTTTATGTGGGGACTTTAAACTCGTAAACATTTCAGGCCTATTTTGTCGTTCTAACAAATTATTCCACAGGGGAGAAAGTAACGATTCGGTAGTAGTAACCTATAATCTGTGATTTAATGTTTCAAGACACTGATTAGGTAATCATGTTAACTGTTAAAGGAGATTATTCCACAGCCATAACTAACGAGCTTGGATCAACCTTTAATTTTAGTAAAAGATATGATACAAAAACCGGCTTCAGCCGATCCCATAGGTTCGTGTACATAATATGTAAACCTAGGAATACCTTGAACCTCCGACACATAAGAAAATAAGATAGTTATCGAGGATTTTTATTATTAGTTTGGTTTACATCGCATCTACGCGAGTGGACGATAGCCTAGTTGGAAATGGAACGGTCTGGAACCCTCTCAGTAGTAGAGGAGGCCCGTGCTCAGCAGTGGGCAGTATATTATACAGGGCCGATTGCATTGCATTGCATTGCACCTACGCACCTGATCCTATTATAAAACTATATATTTTCGTAATATATAATGTACTTATTGTAACAGGTGATATATTTGCATTTTGCGTCATGCAAATACGATAAATAATCTTGATCATTACCTTTGTTGTCTGCTAGCGGTAGTATCATAACACGTATTAATTTCTCGAGTCTTCTATCATTTAATATCAACCAATTAAGCCTTTGTCAGCTTATTATTATTATTTTATTGCTTTGAATGACGAGACGAGCATGCCGTTCGCCTCATGGTAAGCGATACCACCACCCATAAACAGTAGCAACACCATCCAGTACCTTTAATTACAAAGTACTGTGTGACATTCCACTTCGCTCGTCATCCTGAAACGTAAGATTATAAGTCTCATTATGTCCAGTTGTTACACTGGCTACAATGTCCTTCAAACCAAAAACAACAGTGCATGTACAATGCTGCTTGGCGGTAGAAATAGACATTGCGGTGGTACCCACCCAGACGGACTCTTACATATGAGAGACCTACCACCAGTAAAACACCAGTATTTATAACAAAAAGATAGGCTTATGTATTTCTGTCTTTCTTATTTATGGTTATAACCGTTAATTGTATTAAATTCCTCTGAATTGAAGAAGAGTTGATTGATAATCTACATGTAGTTATTAAAAACGAAATTAAAATAACCCTCGACACAAAAATCTCTAAAAGTAAAAGTGTCTTTGTCGTTTAAGTACCTAGTAGATAATATTTTGACCCAATCGTCGTCGCGTCGGGGGACCGCTAAAGAAGTATTTTCGTCTCCCTGGTCCGGAATTCGGTCCCCCGACGTGAGGACGCTTGGCTCAAAATATTACTAGGCACTTAAACTACAAAGACACTATTATTATTTCACATTTTAAAGTTTTTTGTGTCGGGGGTTATTTTAATTTTAATTTAATTTTTATTTCAAGCTTTTTAAATTACTTTATACGCGCATACGCATGCTCACGCCTGTTATCCCCGAAGGGGTAGGCAGAGGCGCAACTAGTGCACCCACTTTTCGCCAAGCGTATTCCGTCCCATGATGTGATAGGGGGCGAGCCTATCGCCATATCGGGCACGAATTCCAGACTCCGGGCTAATACTGAATAGAAAAATCCAATATCACTTTGCCCGACCCGGGGATCGAACCCGAGATCTCAGCCTTGCAGTCGTACCGTAATACAACTACGCCACCGAGGCAGTCTAAATTACTTTATTCTTCATCATGGGGCCTTAATAATCAACTATCTAACACCTACTCGAAGAGACATCCTTATGAGCCCAAACACGCTATATGCTATAAGTTGCTAAGGAGTTGGGTATCCCGCAGACAACTTGATGCTGCAGCATCAGCTCATGTTTAAAAATATTGCCGAATTTACAGTACACCAAATTTAAAATCAATCGGACTTTTAAAAATGGAAATGAGCTGATAATCTTCAAACGCCTGAACAGATCTTCATAAATTATAGCTAAGAACCATCGCGATCATAACAGCTTTCAAACAAACAAAAAAACGCGTCAAGATTGGTCCATTCGTTTGAGAGCTACGATGCCACAGACAGACATACAGATACACAGATACACACCCTAAACTTATAACACCCTGCTTTTTTGTCGGGGGTTAAAAAGGAAATGTCAGAAGGTTAATGAGCATTTACGTCATCAGCATCCTATATGCACCAAAGCCACTGTTGTATTAGGGTTTTTTAATACGTCAATGACTAAAGCCTGCAAATTGTTGGCATGTATTTATGAAAGACTGTTGTCATGTTTTCATGCCGCAATCTTCGGGCATAGAGTGTAGACGAACATTGCTTTGCTCTTACTATCGCATCTATAGCAGACGATCTCTTTAATCGATAATAATTATTATTAATTGTTTTATTTGCTTTTCATATTTATACAGGATAAGCATGTTAATTTAATTAGCATTTAGCAACTATACTTTCTGTAAACTTTGATTGCCCAATTATCTTATATCCTCTAATTTTTGTACATACCTGATTACATACAGAATTAACAAATAATACACGGAAATTTCATTTTTTAGAAACTGGCACAGTTATTACGGGCCGATAATACTATCTGCCACAAGCAATCTATGTCATAATAAATAGTAGAAATTAAACGTAATTTGGTGGTCGTTTTATCATTAAGTAATATCTACAAGTGTCAAATTTATGTCACCTTATCAGTCCAGACTGGCTCAAGTACGATTAAGTATATTGTATTTAACATAAATGATTGGGAATAATATCAACCTGATAGCAAACAGCTAAAAATACAGCAAACAATGTCGTCAATAATGTAGCTTGTAGCGACATCTTTTGTTATAGTTCTGAAATTACAATATTATAAACGCGAAAGTTTGTAAGTATGGATGTATGGATGTCTGGATGGATGGATGTTTGTTACTCTTTCACGCAAAAACTGCTGAACGGATTTCGATAAAATTGGCACATGGGTAGATTACGTTCTGGATTAACACATAGGCTACTTTTTATCCCGGGAAAATATAAAGCGGGACTTTAATCCCGGGAAAACACATTCACGCGGGCGGAGCCGCGGGCAAAAACTAGTAACAAATATAAATATACAAGTACGTTATTGACGAGTTTGAAACAACCATATCAATGGAATTGTATGATAATTCCAAAAGGATCAGAGGTGTTCCTCCGGCTTTGAAATAATTATTGGGAAAGGGTGGGAGATTATTTGGGTTTCCAGGGATCGTAGCCAAGATGTTTTACTATAAGCGTTAACACTTATAGGGAACGTGCACGTCGTAAGCTCGCGCAATCTCATACTTTCAGCCTGTCGATACTTGGCATTGGCGTAAAATATTCATATTAAAATAATGAAAAATAACATTTAATTGGTTGATAATGTATTACTGTGTATCTGAATGCTCCAAAATATAAAAATAAACACATCAAATGGTGTAAAAGTCTGTTACGATCCCAAGAATAGTATCTAAGCACTTACATTCTGTGGTTATGTTAAAATAGATAAAAATAATAAAAGTTGTATGAGACATACATTAGTATGAGTTCCAAAAGCATTTAGAAATGTCTCATTACGTAATTTATAAAAATAAAGAAGTTTTGAAGATAATATTCAACACAAACCAATCTGTAATTAAGGGAACATAATCTCCTAATTTTGCTCCCATCTAAAAAAAAGCATATTGTGGCCACGCTGGGTATCAATAATATTCGGCTGGAACCCATATTTTATCATTTTAGTTATATTAAAAAAATATATAAATAAATTATTGTCCTAAAAAGTTTCTTTTTCTATCCACATGTGGCTCTTATGTCGATTTTGTGCTGTCACCTCTAGTTCGTGCACGTTCCCTATAGAAAACAAAAAAAATGTATGCGCATGACCACAGAACAAAGAAAACAATGTAACTCTTACAATACAAAACGCAACAGCAACACAACACTTCACATTGAATTTCTGTAAGCTAGGACTAGGTACCTACTGTTACATTCGAGCCAGTTCATTCATACCCTAGGGCGTAGACAAATATGTCCATACCGTGACTCTGTCATTATAAAAGTTAAGTTACTGATGACTAGCCACTGATTAATTATATTTTATGATACTTTATTCCACTATTAAATGCACAGATTAAATGGATAAGAATGGACAATTAATATTCAGATAGTGTGTTTTAGCAACTTTATGAATATTCATTTACATTTATAAATATTTGGTATTTGTGTATTATAAATCATAATGGCAAAAATACAGCTTTTTTTCTAATTTATGATTTGCTATATTATTACAATACCTATACAATTAAATTATTTCGCCCTGACATTTTATTTGTAGGTAAACGTATAGGTTTGTGGAGACGGAAGATGACTGGTCCGCTAGTACAATACAAATTATATTGTTTAGATAACGCAAAATGCTATTTACAACTCATTTATTTATTCGCACGCATCATAAAATTAACAAAATATTGTTAGAATGGCTAAATTCATCAAAATATTTGTGGCGGTGGCCTCGCGCAGGAGTTATATTGATTATTTCGTTTGTTTTTTAAATGGCAATTCACAAACGGTTATAAATTCATTGATTTGTTTATGCCAGTTTGTGCGGGCGTGTCGACATGGATTCCACATGATATTGCAAGGTAGGTACACGGTTGTAAGTAATTCTTTACACGACTTTATGAAGAAATAGTTTACTTATTACAGCAATTGCGATTCGCCCCGCCTTCGCACAGGTCATATGAAAGTTTACACATAAACCTTTCTGAACCTCTAATAAAGATGAAAACAGTGGCATCCATCAAGTAATTTAGAAGTATTAAATTATTACGTTTTGTAAGTTTTTAGAGACCTATTACCAGTTCTTCAAAATAAATTATTTAAGAAGGCACCGTAATACACGAATACATTTCAAGCGAATTTGGTTACGTAATGTGGTATTGTGATTTGTCATGCTTGAAAAAAGTGTCGGCAATATTGCAATCTTTTACATCATTCATGTATAAAATGTCGCTTTTACACTAAATATTTACACTGATAAACACAAGATATAACTCACAGGAAACTATTTAATTTATTAACGTATTTTTATCCAGTAGCGGTTTTAAAAATGTCACGTTACATTCACAGTTGACATTTTGAAAGAATGATGGCAAGTTTCCATACAACGTTTTACCTGATATCGATTTGACGCGTCTTGGAATGAAAAAATGTAAGAATCATAGAATATACTTATCCTGAACCAAATCAAAAAGAATTTTTCTATTAGGAGGCCACAAAAAAATCTTATTCGTTATTTAACATTTTCATACTTAGAGGTTATCTGTCAATGAGATATGACAGCAGATATAGACTGTATTTAATTAATACCATATAATATATCTTAAAAATGAATACTTAACTACTTAATGATTTTTCTAATCAAAACAATATGTAGGTGAATATTTTATTAAACAATTTTGAGGGTGGGCTACTCTACTCCCACTGCTAGGTCACTGACTTTGAACACTCAAACATACTATGATTCTGTTACTAATTAGAAATTGGATGTTTATTAGAACACAGCTTTAATTGTTACTAAAATAGAATAAGTTTTCATGTGTACCAATTATTTGAATCATGGTTACTTGACATACAAATACTAATAATATTTAATAGCTGTATTCTACAATGTTAAACTACACCCAGACCTTAATTTCTGAAATAGTGATCTACATCACAATAAATCATAAATATCTATGTATGTATTATATTTATTTGTCATGGTCCATCTCAGGTAAAAAAAATGGAATTCCATTGATAGATAGGATTTCGGTTAAATAAAACAAGCTTTAGATTTATTGACAATTTATTTATTCCTCATCATTTTCGAAATCTAATGTAGGGTTGAATGCATTCACAAATTAAAAAATGTGTTGCACTTGATCAACAATAAATACATTAATGCTATTTTCTGATTAATATAATTCATCCCATGAACTCCTAAACAAATGGACTCCACAGACACGGGCCAATTGTGGCACATAAAACATATTATTACATAATTTGATGGCTCATAGTTTATCGGTCACACTCTGTAAAGTACCAACAGTTGGGCAGTCAGGAAAAAGACAGTGGTTACCGGTGTTGGCCGCTCTCCTGTAGTTTTTTTTTTTTTGGGTAGGCGATCCTGCAGTCAACACCGGGGGAAACCTGCGAATGGGATACTGGAGTCCCCCGGCTTGACGACTGCAGGGGCCTGGGAAGGAAGCGGAAAAGGATGATGGAAGGAAAGGTGGGGAGTGGAGAAAGGTTCTCAGGATGGGCGGAAAGGAAAAGGGTGCCAGGAAATGTTCGCGGGCCCTTTTAGGCCTCAATGTGTTATGCAACCAAGAGGTATACACACTGACTGTGTGCCTCGGCCCGCGACTAATGTTCCCCCGCGCATGGGCGTGCATTGGGTGTGAAGACCCAAAGCACAAGAATTGCCTCGGGGGGCCTCTCCTGTAGTTAGGTAATAATATTGTTCTGGACTCCATATTCTGTGATCCTTATGCCCTGGCATCATTAACAACATGAGAGTCCTCACTGGGTTGGTTCTATTTTATTGAACTCCCTGCATTCAGCCCGGAGATATGTTCCTCATCGTCAACATCTTCGTGTTGATTGATGGAGCAATAGCTCCATCGCGTAATCTTAATTCGGTAGCCTGAATATTACGGACAGCTTCACTTTTGGTATGCAACCAACAACATGGCATACTTAGTCTGTAGATGTTATCTGTGTGACAGAAATAAGATGTATAATTCTGATACAAAATCCAGTACTAGATAAAGGAAATATTTTAAAACAAACGTCCATAGTAATAAACAAAATTACAGTTATGTAATGTAACCCATTGAACAAAACATACCAGGTTAAATAAAAATGGAAATCCTAAAAGCCCAATAACTACTACACATAATATTATATCATAAAGTAATCTTTTAGACTTTTAAATTAAATGGAACTACACACCTGTTGTGGTTCTTTCTGGCTTTGCATTATCAGAATAATAGTCTGCTGCAAGTCAGTGGGATTATCCTTCAATACTTTATCACTTTGCCGTCGTGCAAGTGAACAGCCACACAAAATACAAACATTAGTATAGCCTAGTTGGCCTGTTCCAGCTTGTGGAGTATTAGTATTTGCTGAAGATTTTGATTTACTGCAGCCATTGCGATTTCCAAACATGTTTCGCAAACACAAACAGTAATAAACAGTATAAACGTCATAATGTTACGCTCGCTGTCATCGGCTGGGTTGCTATTACTTTTTTTATAATTACCTTAGTAGGTTGGGTAATGGAACAATCTTTTATGCGAACTTGACACTTAATAGCAAAAAGGCGATTGGTGTTTATTTTATTACATTATTAGTATTTAAAAATAATTATTACATATTATTACCACTTCTTTACTATTAAAATAAAACATAAATATATCTACCGCGTTCAGCCGCTTTTATTCTCAAGTGGCAACATTTTTTTATATCACTACAAATCACAAATAACGTAACCGGAAGTACAAATGATTAACTTTTAATTACAAACATTACTTTGTGGCCTTTAACAGTAAAACTAAAAGTGTGATAAATATTAGCTATTTAAATTATATTTGTTTAACATATCTTAATCTTAGACGCTTACTGAAACAATCAGGTATAAACTTGCCATCATTCTTTGACAATTGCGCACGCTCGTCATGCGCGTAAAAGGCGAAACTCCGCACAGTCGCACTTGGCGACATTTTATGCAATAAACACGGCATGTTATTGTCTTCTCGGCGTAATTATGATGCTCGTAGTCGTGGGAAGGCGGACTGGTTGATCGCACTTAATGTGTTCACGATAAAGATTAATTTCCGTTTACATTGAGCAAAGCGGAACTTCGCAACAGTCCAAAATATTTGGATCTATATTGGACTGGTTATTCCACTTTTAGTTTTAAGTAATTAAAACAGATGCTCGTGATTACTTTTTTACCTGTTAATTTAATTCTATATAATACAAAATGGTCATATTTGGGCTTTCGTTAGTTTCAACAAAGTTTAAAAATCTGTTATGCCAGCCTGATTGACAAATGTTCATTAATCAGTCATGTAATATGCTGTCTTTGGCCAAGTTTCTCCTATATAAGAAAACCACCTGGGTGCGTCCCATCGCTTTATGTATTTTTGCTGCATAATAGCACAAAAAGAACGGCTGTGTTTTGGTTTAAAGGACATCATAGTAAGTGGAATTACTATATCCATTGAATCTCATCATCTAATGTATAAGGCTGATGAATTCAGTACAAGGCCATCTGAGTACTCTGAAAATAGAACTGAGCTGAGTTGTTAGTGTTCATGGGCGCGTGCTTACCATCCGACGACTAGCCTGCTAGTTTCATCATGCAAAAAAAATATAAAAAAAAAAAAAAAAAATTTTGTTTGGAATATGGTGAAAAGTAGGTGCTATAGTTGCCCCTCTGCCGACCCCTTCGTGGAAAAAAGGCTAAATAAGTATATTATTAAGTAGTAATAACTGCGCACAAGGTACCTATTATTTCTTGAAGGAATTTGGGTAGCACAAGTTCACATCGCGCCGATTGAGGTTGATTGCAGGTACTTTAAGTGCTATTCACACGTTGTGGTTGAATGTATTCATTAAATTTATTTGTGTGCAATTATAATAGGTGAATATTAATATCAAGCGAGTGTGTCAAAGCGAGGACATTCATCTCGATGCCACTGACTCATCTCGGTGTGGGCACACAATGCCTCCTATTGTGTGAATCTTTGGCAGGTGCGAACCATTAAAGTGTCCACAGACGATCGGATTTGGTACGGCCGTACCATTTTTTTAACCATTTTTTTATGCGGTACGGTCTTCACGCCACACGAGCGTACCATACCACGCATTGTCCATTTTTTTTTGTGCTAGCAGCTAGGGATGGTGTGTATTTACGCGACCAGGTATTTACTTGCAAGTACGCCGACCAGGTGCTGACCCGAAATACTTGCAAGACTTGAAAGTATTTTACTTAGCTACTCTCTCGTGACACGATGGAGTCACGTGACCTCGCCTCGGCTCGCCGCGCGCGTCCTCGCTCAGGAGTCGTCGTCCGAAAATTTACAAATGGTTCTTATTTCAACTAACCCAGTGAACAATTTCCTATGCAAGTATTGAAGTGTTAAAAGTATTTTAGTTGTTAACGCGGATGTGCTCCTTATTCGTACCGAAACATGGGTCAATATCCTATGAAGTAAGAAAATACTTGAAAGTATTACAATTTTCGACTATCCAAGTGCTATAAGTACTTTGTTTATAAACGCAATTGTGCTCTTTATGTATACTGAAACACGGATCAATTTCCTCTACAGAAAGAAAATACTTAGTATTTATAGAATCAAAGTATTAGAAGTTTTTATTTGTGAGCGCGATTGTGATCCTTATTTGTATCGAAACACGGATTAATTTCCTATGCAAAAAAAATACTTGGAAGTATTTCGAGCCTTGGTTTTTGGCGCTGGTTTTTCTAGGCGGACGTATTTGTAAGCCCAGGTTCACGATTTTGCAAGTACGACCTATGCCTACTAGCAGCGCGTGAACACCTTTCACAGTATGCCTCTGTTCTCTCGAAAAAGGCTACATTATAGATACCTATTCAAGAAAAACTAATATGGAGCGCTTTCATTAGAGCATAGAGATAGATTATAGTCTCAACTCTGGAATAGCACATAGGTCACTTTTTATTCCGGAAAAATATATAGCGGGAAAAACTTTACCACGCGGTAAATATAAAAAGTAGCCTATAGCTCACAGGAGTAATCTAGCTTCCTACTAGTGAAATAATTTCCTAAATCGGTTCATTAGTTCCTGAGATTAGCGTGTTCATAAATGCGCCCGTGGTACTTGATCATTATTTTGTTGCGGAGTTAATTTATAACTATGATATCTCCTAACATATTCATTGAAATCAAATGACGTTGAGGGCAATTTTGTTCAAAATAAAATACTTGTGATGAATAACGTATTTAATTGGACAAGGATCAATGTCATGTTCATAAAAATACCTTCGCAAATAATGCATTATTTAAGAACAAATTTGATTACCACAAAAAAGGTTATACTGAGTCAAACTTAAAAGAGAGACATATGCTGTCGCGGACTTTTTTTAGAACTTTTAAAGGGAAATAATTCCTTCATACATAATTTTTACGTACGATCGTATTCGGTACGGCCATACCATATTTTAAACCATTTTTTTATGTGGTACAGACTAGAGATGGGTAATGGGTAAAAACCCAATCTTCCCACCTGGGAAAAAACCCGGGAAATTGGGTTTTTTCCCGGGTTTTTTCCCATAAACACCCATTTTGTGGGAAAAAATGTCTTTTATGGATTATTTGATGGCAAAAAGTGATGTGAATTATAAGTTGTACAAATAAAAGCCTGAATTCAAAATCCAATATGTTTTTATATAATTTAGAATATATACATAGGTGTAAACTGCTTTCCTGTATAAAAATATATATTTGTCAATCTTCTCTTGACCATCGTAGTTTTAAAACACATAAAAGTATTAACTTATATCGCTACTTTCGTCTGAAATACGTTCGCAGTCCAAGAAATCAAAATTACGTATGCCAGCGGTCGATAGTGAAGGTTTGGGACTGGTATTAAATATTGGCTTCACGTTACATTCGACGCGATGATTCTATTAAGTTCTATTATTAGTTCATTACTAATGAAGCAATATATTATGTCAATTTTGCTGCCCTTTCCGTCGTTAATCTATTTCTACTTTTACTGTGGACGTTACGGTGAGCACTCAAAGAACGCTCTACAGCTGCAGATGTGCATGGTGCGGTTCAATTCGAACAGCAACTTTGCTCAATGCTGTGGAAGCACATATTCCTTACCACTACGCGTATTTGAACATTATTTGTTAGGTCTGAAACATTAATATATTATTGTATCTGATTTGTTTATTTATTTATTATTTTGTTATTTTTTTTATTATTCATAATATACACCTGCTTCCGTCTCTCTGCACCACCTTAAGGTCGACTGGGAGAAAATGCCCTTAGGCATTAAGTCCGCGTGTACTTTACTTTTGGACAAAGTGTAAAATAAAAAAAAAAGCAATGAGAGGTGTCAAGGGACACCCGGATGGAACGAAGTTCCTTTCGATTAATTAGTGAAGGAATTGTAATAAAATTTTATTTATATAACAGAGTGTGTATATATATAAATATATAAATATTTTCCTATTTCCGTTCCAATACATACGTTTCTAGAGAAAAAAACAAATAAATACGTGTGGCACTCGGAGACTACCGCGGTAAAGCTATTGCATAGCATTTTTATCACAAATTTTGAATGACTAAACACAAATTCGATCTTACGCTTACCACATAAAGTAGATTTTTAAACCCGAGCAAAGCACGTTTAGTCTTGTTATTGATAAATGTCAGTAGTAGTAAAGTAGAATAAATCCACAAAATTTGAAAAAATAATGTTACGTTCAATTCTTTTGTACTCGTGCCGTGCCAACGCTGGGGAAATAGCTTCTACGCGATGTATTTAAGGTTCATATTAGATTAGTAAGAAATGGTTTTTATGACTTTAATAAATAAAATAAATAAAAATATACTCGTTTCAAGAATTATAGCTTCTACGCATTGTATTTAAGGTTCATATTAGTAAGATAATAGAAAAAAGTGTCGTGACAACTTTCCGTCCAGCCCCCTTTCACAACGCGCGATAAGGAACTTCGTTCCAATAAAAATTAAAAATACATTTCAAACAAAATAGGTAATTTACATCAAATCATAAGTGGCCATTCATTTATTACGTAAGACTATTTTCGCTAGTTTTTGACCCCCTCCCCCCTATTATAAGAAAAAATAAGAATAGGCCGGCTCCACCCCCCCCTGTTTAATATTTATTAAGTAAGAATCTAAAGGAAAAACATATACCTACACGTTTGGTTTTTTTTAATGTTTTTTTCAAAGGAACAAATTTTAGAAATG
Source organism: Sphinx pinastri (assembly GCA_947568825.1). NCBI lineage: Eukaryota > Metazoa > Arthropoda > Insecta > Lepidoptera > Sphingidae > Sphinx > Sphinx pinastri. The sequence goes on from OX387617.1 coordinate 6,355,743, forward strand.
GTTATTTGTACTTAAAAAGTTTCTAATAACAGTTCACAAGCAGATATTTCTCAGAAAATTCAAGCCAAGGCTGTTCAGATTATAACGGGATCAGATAGCAGTGTAAAAATTTCGGGTCGTAAATAAAAACACAAACTTTCACAGAACATACACTCTAACCATCGAGATGAACCAAAGTAAACTAAGGGATGCGCGAATAATTGCGGGTGCGCTGCGCATTCCATATTGTCCTGCCTTAGGACATGTGGCCACTACCTGCTGCATGTTTGAATTCCAGAAATCTTAAATAATTAGTTTTTTCCCAGCCAAAATTCCCAATGGGTGGGAAAAAATGGGTATAAACTGGGTTTTTTCCCAGCCCTGGGTTTTTTCCCGGGTGATTACCCATCTATAGTACAGACTTCACGCCACACGATCGTTCACCACGCATTGTCCAGTATTTTTTGTGCTAGCAGCGCGTGAACACGTCCGCACTGCACAAAAAACTCGCAATAACGACAACAATACGTCATTAATAACTAATTACCTGGGTGACCGAGCCTAGCTCGGGTGATTTTTGAATACCTACTATACATGTTATTTATTTCTTTAAAGTAGGTGCTAATAATATTTTCCATTTTAAGAAAATATTCACGACTAAAGTCAAAGGAGTCGATACCTACAGAAACACTAATTTCAAAAAAATCGGTTCATCAGCGGTTCAGATTTTATATTAAAAATCAGGTTTCATATTGAATTACATCACGAGCACATGGTTCAGTTCTCATCTCTCGTTTCACTTATTTACGAATTGATAAAAGACGAATGTCCTATGTTTATTTATATCCGCAACAAATTTGGTCTTAAAAATATGTTTCCCAGTTTAGTTTCTCCCCTCTTCAGCTGCCCTAAGTTAGTAGTTAATAAATATGAATATCCCATATTTATACTCAAGGTACATCTATATCAAATTTCACCATAATCGTTTCAACGGTTTATTTTCTTTCCTCTTTTTTAACCTTCTTATTTAAGAGTTAATAAAAAACTGAATATATCATATGTATTTATAAGTTTCAAGAGATCCCCAAACCATATTTAAATAGAACTAGCTTTTGCCCTCGGCTCCGCCCGCGTGAATGAGTTTTCCCGGGATAAAAGTCTCGCTTTACATTTTCCTGGGATGAAAAGTAGCCTATGTGTTAATCCAAGCTATAATCTACCCGCGTGCCAAATTTCGTTAATTTCAATTTAGTTTTTGTGTGAAAGAGTAACAAACCTCCATACATCCAGACATCTATACATTCATACTTACAAACTTTCGCGCTTATAATATTAGTAGGATTAGTTCAGTGGTTTAATTTCTTTCCTATTTTGCCCCTCTCAATTTGGGGTTAGTGAAAAATAATATCTCATATTAATTTTCAAGGTTTAAGATATCCCCAATCCCCATACAGTGCAATACAATTGGAGCAACAGTATTTTTTGCCCTCTTTTAACCCCATTAGTTAAGGGTAAATAATATATGCCATAGTTATCTTTAAGGTTATAGATATCCCGATACCAAATTTCATTATCGTTCGTTCAGGAGTTTAGTTTCTCTTCTCTTTTATCCCCTTTAGTCAGGATTAAAAGAAAAGAATTAACATTCCATAATTATGTTTCAATATATAGAGCTTAAGATATTCCCGTAGCAAATATAATTACAATCGGTTCAACGGTTTAGTATCTCCCCCCTTCGAACCCCACAAGTTTGGGGTGGATAAAAAAACTGAATACAACAATTTAATTTTTAGAGCTCATACTATCCAAATCCAAAATTTCATTAAAATCAGACTAGCCGTTTCCGAGAAATAAGTGATAAACAGTAATTACTAAGTTGGCAAAATTTGTAAAACTGCGGCGTGTACTTTCTTTTGTTTATTATTTTGTTACTTTATTACCTAGCCCGTAATTGACTCTACTATTGTTATCGCACGCGCCGAAAATTCAAAGCAATTCGTTCTTTTGTTTTATTTTGAAATTACCTTACACGGGCAGACTGTTGTTAGGTAGTGTACCGTGATGGTACATAGGGACAAAATCGAAACTTCGCGTGACGATGGAAATGTGCACAAGTACTCACATCTGCCACTCCACGCGACGCCAGGAAACCGCCTTGGTCTGCTGCTGCACTCCGTCACTATATTACCAGGGCACTACACACAATTAGTCCACACGGTGTACGGATTTGGGGTGCTCAGACAGCCCAACTTACATAGTTTATTCAATTAATTATGAAGCGCGCCGGGGATCGTGCCGCCATAGATGCACCGACCTTGGTTACTATTCCATCCGTTCGATGGCGCGGGCGCGCGGCCTCCCGTTGGCTACCGGGAATGGCCCGTTTAGTTGGCGGCAAATGTGTGCGAATTTGAATCGCCTTCGCTCTCACACACATACCACCATCACGCGAATTTAAGGATAAAGTCTTGTTGTTACATTTAACATTAAACTACGGTTACGAAACATTCCGCCCACCAAAATACATTAATGTATTTTTCATTAATAATATTGAAACAAATTAACCTAACTGAAAGAAGGCAGATGATACTAACTTATACTATAAATTAAAAGTTTAATTATTAAGTTAGTCGTTTTGATTTGGCAAAGGACAAAGTTTGACTAGAGGCCTCGTCAAAAGAGAGCCTTCAGCCGTACGTATCGTGGCGATGCGGACTACACCGTCAGGACTCGGATGTAGTTCTTCAACACGAGCTAGCGGCCAATGTAATGGAATCGAATTATCAGCTTTCACAATAACTACTGATCCTACGCTTAACGGTTTTGAATGTTTGGTCCACTTCGCCCGCTGAGTCAGAGAATGAAGATATTCATGCTTCCAACGGTTCCAGAAATCCTGCTGAAATCGTTGAATCAGTTGCCATCGACCCAAACGATTTATGTTTAATGAAGTTACGTCTTCATCGGGGACAGACGTTAAGGGCTCAAGAGTAAGAAAATGCCCGGGTGTTAAAACAGCAAAATCATTAGGATCTGAACTCAGCGGACAAAGAGGCCTCGAATTTAACATGGCTTCGATTTGTACAAAGACTGTTGTCAACTCTTCAAAAGTTAAACATTGATCGCCAACGATACGATACAAATGCGATTTTACGGATTTTATCTGTATTTCCCACACTCCGCCGAAGTGGGGAGTTGAGGGCGGATTGAAGCGAAATTCGATTTGATTGGCATGAGCAGCATTTCGCATATACTCATTTAATTGTGCATTAGCACCAACGTAATTTGTCCCGCAATCAGAATGAATTATGCTGACCCGTCCACGTCGCCCGGAAAACCGGTGCAAAGCAGCGAGGAAAGCATCCGAAGAAAGATCCGAGACTGCCTCAAGATGTACTGCGCGAGTCGCGAGACAAACAAATAAACATAAGTAAGCTTTAGTGATTTTTGCACCCCGATGTTTACCGGTTTTAATACGAAAAGGGCCGCCGTAGTCGGTCCCTACAACAGAAAACGGTTTAACCTGATTTACACGAACTGAAGGCAGGTCACTCATGAAAGGTTCAAGTGGGGATGGATGCGTTTTATAGCACGATACACATTTGGATAGACAGTTGCGAATGGCACGTTTAGGGGATAATATCCAAAATTGTTGCGACAGAAGATACTGCGTCGTGTTCACGCCGGCGTGACAATTTTCACGATGAACGGCTTCTATGATGAGATAAGTCAACCTAGAGTTACGCGGGAGTAGAGCGGGGTGCTTGTGTTCGAATTCGAGACCAGATCTCGCAAGGCGACCGCCCACCCTGAGAATTCCCTGCGTATCGAGAAATGGGTACGCATTTGTTTTGCTAATAATTGTCCTTCCCGCAACTGTCGAATTTCGTTTTCAAAAAAATATTGTTGACTGTGCTTGACGACGATCAACAAAGCGGCATGAAGCTCAACACGATCTAGAAAGCGATTTGAGCAACGAATTTGCTTATGCCGTAAGAATTTAATGAATCTTAACCACCAACAAATGATGCTTTGAATTTTCCGAATCGAAGAGTAACGGATGAGAAGAGTGTCGATAAATGAATTCTTCGCAACGTCGGAGGTAAAGAACGTTTTTAAGACCTTTTCTTCGGACTGAAGTAGGTCTTCGTTAGGATTAACATCAAATTGCGGCCATCCATCAGGGGGGAAGCGAAGCCAGGCGGGACCCGCCCACCATAAGCTATTGTTGACAAGATCTGATGGTAACTGACCACGAGAAGCGATATCTGCTGGATTATCTTCTGAAGCCACGTGGCGCCAATGAACATCTGGAATGACATCGTAGATGTGACTAACGCGATTTGCCACGAAATTTTTCCAACGCGAAGAGTGAGAACGAAGCCATGAGAGTACGACGGTGGAATCAGACCAAGCGATAATGCGAGGAAACGGAAAAAGAGGAGTAATGCTGCTCTCCGTACGAAGTACAAAATGATGAGGAATAAAATATTTACCGCTACTCAGCTCTTCAGTCGGTACAAGGCTCATATGACCCTGATCGAGATATTCCTTCATGAAGTCGCAGTATTTTTCAAACAACTCCATATTCTTAAGAAGGCGTTTCTCAATGGAATGGAAGCACCTCAAAGCTGTGTCACGAGATCCCGGAAATGTAGTCTCATGCTCTTCATTTCTGAAAGGTAAGGATACAACGTATCGACCGGTGGAATCTCTTGCCTGAAGGTCTTCGAAGATCTTCTCGCATCTCTTGTCTTCGACGGTGAGAGGTTTCGAAGGAAGAACGCTCAATTCCTCCAGCTGCCAAAATTTCTTCAACTCGTGATGAAGTTGTGGCTCCTCATGAACGAAGAATGAATGTGGTCCAGGCTCTGCGTATCCGACATTCCCGACCAGCAGCCAACCAAATACCGACTTAAGAGCTGACGGTTGATTGGAATCGCCTTTGATTGTTCCCGGCAATAGAAGCGAAGCAAAACATTCCGCACCGATAAGAAGATCGACTGGACCAGGTTTATGACAATTTGGGTCCGCTAATTGCAACGCTTTAATATGATGCCACGAAGATTTATCAAGCCGAATTGATGGCATCTTACCACAAATACTTGGCAAAGTCAAGGCTTTGATGGTAAAGAGAGGTTTATCATTACGTCCAACATCAAGGTGTACGATACCTGACACTGGAGCTGACGAATGACCCAATCCACTTACCGTACGTGACGTGGAAGTACTGGTGAGACCCAATCGATGAACGGCATTTTCGGTGATGAAGTGACTTTGACTACCAGAATCAATCAAAGCTCGAAACGATTGAAAATGTCCTAATGAATCACGAATTTGAACAACAGCGGTAGATAATAAGACAAAGGAATGTTCACGCATACTAGTCAACACGCGAACCTGATTATCCGGTTTTTCACTATCCGGAACATCGACTGACGAAGAAGTGGATGAAGCTTCCTCGTGAAGAAGTGTATGATGTCGTTGATGGCATTTGTAACACCTGAACAAAGATTTACAATCTTTGACGCTGTGAGACGGTTTTAAGCAATTGAAACACCAACGATGGGTTCGCGCATGTTCACTGCGTTTCGCGACCGAAAGTTGTACGAATTTATTACATTTGTTTATCGAATGATCACCCGAACAAAATGAGCACTTAACGGATATCGCTACAGGTGGACGAGAAGAAGGCGAAACGGACTTCCTCTTAGAGGCGGATTTCTCTGTACTATTGGAAAGAAATACTGTCGTTTTCTTCTGAAACTTAGAATTATTCGACGACGTGATTTTAAGCGGTTTCGGTTTATCTGATGATTTTCCTACATCAGAATTACCCTGCGTACTCGATGAAAAATGATTATCTCGAATTAAAGCATCAGCTCTATTAAACAAAAAGGTTTTCAATGTCTGGTACTGCGGTAGTTCAGTAGCCTCCTGTTTTTGTTCAAAAGAACGCCGAGTCTGGGTATCTAATTTCGACAATACCAAATAACACAGAACGAAGTCCCACTCGTGAGTAGGAAGGTCGAGACTAGACAATACGTTTAAATTTTCATTTATTAAATCTAAATTACGACGAAATTCGACAGGTGACAGGGATTTCAAATTAATATTTAAGATTTCTTTCCAACACGTAAAAGACAACTCTCGTTTATCTCGATATCTAGCGACCAACGCTTCATACGCGCCGCAATAATATTTACCTTGAATGGGATAAGATCGAATAACACCTAATGCATCCCCACTGAGACATGTCTCGAGATACTGCATACGTTTCGTGTCCGAAAGTGATTCATTATTATGAATCAACGAATTAAACAAGTCAATGAATTTTGGCCACTCTTTTATTTCCCCGGAAAAAGATGGTAAGTTAATTTTAGGTAACTTGACGTCAGATCCCGACGACGAATTCGCTTTTTTATCGCACGGTTCAGAGTTAGATTCAGGAAATAATTTTCTATGGATTGCCAAAATCTCAAAAAGAATATCATCGAACTCGCTACGTATTTCATCCTCATGCTCGGAATCATCATCATCGATAACACACAAAATGTCCGAATGAGCGGTCTCAAAACTATCAATGAATTTAGGTAACGCAGAGAAATGAACACTAAATAAATCTAAGGATGACTCATCATCTTTTGCTAATTTAGCAACTTCTAGAAGTTTCTTCAAACGATTTAAGGGGAGGGTACGCTTGCGGCGAAGCACAGACAACTCCTGAGTCCTTGGGCGATCCAAGGTCGACTTAGATACACTCACTTTAGGCTTACAAACGCGTACCCCACGAGACGACATCATAAACGATTATTAAAACGATTAAACGAAATGTTAAACTTAGCAAACTTTATACTCACAGCCTACCCTGTTACGGATGGAAGCGTTATACGCGATAAATAGGCCTAAATAATGTCGGGTAGTAAAACGCACGAGTTCGAATAGTGGGCACAGCTAATGAGTGACTGAATGTACCTAAAGTATGTACTACCTAATGGTAAACAACGAAATAGAACCTAAGTATATAATATAAGAATTATAATATACCTCCGAAAATTGTTACAACCTACTTATTTGTCGCGGGAAATAGTACTATACGAATTAGTTGCAACGATTAAAGTATATAGCACTAACGTATTCATACACGACAATAGTAGGATTGATCGAATGGCTTACGTATATAAAGGATAGTAACGAAAGTATATGAATGTACTTATGCCGCTTATTATGATGTAGGTAAGCACCTAAATGTGTTTGTTTTAATAAATAGACGTCGCTAGAATTAAATACGGATGAACGACACCTCTTGTATTAAAACCGATACGGGATTGAATCTGCGTACAAGCCAGCTTATGTGTTAAATTAATATGACGAAGTGTAAGTGTGAGAGGATCGAAACACGACGAAACACCAACGAATTTAAAAGAATAGATGTAACGAAGGTAACGAGACGAATAAATCACAATAAACAAACGTAAATAATTATAACACATCGGCTAGTACGAGAACGTTTTAACGAGGTTTTGTATTTACTATGTAATACATAAGCGGCAAACGTACGTCGGCGCAACTCAAACTGCAAAATGGCGGATATTAAACGAATACGATTTAATTATTTGCATCGGGAGAATGATTTTACCACGATTAACTGTAATAACGAAATAGCTACTCAAACCAATAATATTTTTTATTATTATTAACTGAATCGGTAACAATTACAACAATTAGGCACTACGAGGTAATCTTGCCGCTATATAAGTACCTAATGTTAGCACGTGTAACAATTTATTTTGTTACCTATATTGCAAATGAATGAATTTGATTACAGAAATCACTGGAAAATACAACGGATTAATAGGTTATGCAAATAATCATATGCCTTCGCTGGATAATTAGATTGAACTATGTATGAAAACGTGTAATGGCGGGTTATCGTAATGTTTCGACTTTCGAGACAAGTTTGTCGAACTAACTCAGACTAAATGATTGAAATAGCGGACCAATAATGTTCGCTATTCCCGGGTTTCGGCACCAAAATATGTACCGTGATGGTACATAGGGACAAAATCGAAACTTCGCGTGACGATGGAAATGTGCACAAGTACTCACATCTGCCACTCCACGCGACGCCAGGAAACCGCCTTGGTCTGCTGCTGCACTCCGTCACTATATTACCAGGGCACTACACACAATTAGTCCACACGGTGTACGGATTTTGGGTGCTCAGACAGCCCAACTTACATAGTTTATTCAATTAATTATGAAGCGCGCCGGGGATCGTGCCGCCATAGATGCACCGACCTTGGTTACTATTCCATCCGTTCGATGGCGCGGGCGCGCGGCCTCCCGTTGGCTACCGGGAATGGCCCGTTTAGTTGGCGGCAAATGTGTGCGAATTTGAATCGCCTTCGCTCTCACACACATACCACCATCACGCGAATTTAAGGATAAAGTCTTGTTGTTACATTTAACATTAAACTACGGTTACGAAACAGGTAGTGATGGATTATAATCAATACGTTATCATATTATTAGTTTCTCAGACAACTATACGCAGTAAGCGTTATTTGGTTTAATATTAATGCTTGCTGTTTGTATATTTTATAGGAGATTCATAATAGTAAAATAATATTTTTTTATCTCCATTTAACGCCCCTCCGCTGTCGTTATACAGAGTTTACACTGTAATTTATAATTGTTTCATGTAAATTTATTGAAATATGACGATTATTGTCGAAGACGTCGGAAAAAATCAAGTCGACTGGGAGTTTTCATTGCTAACGCTGCCTATTCCTTTGAGATATAATAAAATAATGTATGGTAGAATTGTTCATCTTTTATAGGTCTACAAAAAAGTTCGCGATGGCATATATGTCAGCAAAATGGCGCGCTAACCGTATTGGAAGCTATCTATTCGAAATTTATAATACATACAGAAAAAAAATTAATCTCATATTTCTATAATTTGTTACTTTACTTCGGTAGTAATTTTTTTTTATAATTCATAACTATTACTAATTGCTGTACATCATTGTCAATAGCGGCGTGCAGTAAAATTTATGGAATGTAAAATTTTATGACACAACTCGGCATTTGTTTATCTATAATATAAAAATGAATCGCTGAATGTCTTGCTAAGTGCAAATCTCGAGAGCAGCTGAACCGATTTCGCAAAATGTTTTTTTAGAATATTCCTTGAACTACGGGGATGGTTCTTATGGAGAGAAAAATTTAAAGATTACCTGAAAAAGTCTAAAAACAACACTTTTCTATACTCCCATACAATCGATTCGTAATAATACTTGAAAGTCAATTTGAACTTTAATACCATACCATAAAGTTTGTGTTAATAGAGAGGTTACGGGAAGGCAACACAATTGAGTGATGTTAGTGTCGTATACATATTAATGTTAATATTTGTCAATATTTATACGATGGTAACATTACTCAAAAAAAATGGTTTAGATTAACAATTAGATCCGGTAGGTGGTGCTGTACTCGGGTTCTGGGATTTTATTTCCTTTTTAGGGCAGGACAACATCTGTCGGGGCCACTAGTTAAAATTAGAAATTTAGAACAATTAAATCTAATACTATCGTCACTTATAGGATCGCTGGGCACTGGCTAATCTAAAATTTATTTGTTACATAAATTATTCGTAAATCTTTGCATATTCCCGCCCGTAAATCGTGCGTTGAAATGTATGGAATTAGGGCCATTTGCTCGGGGGGGGGGGGGGTCTTAAATATAGCTTACTATACTGATTTTAATGATAAAAAAAATAAAAATATCACATAATATATAGAAAGCTATTTAGACGGATACAGTATTAATCCATATCCGATTAAATACGTTAGCTATCTAAAGCATTTCATGCACATTATAACTGCATTTTATACCATATAATTTTAATTAATATCTTAGGACTTATCGCAAGTCTAAAAAGTAAATTTTCTTCCTAAGGTCGTTCACCGTAGCAAGTTGATAATGTTCTTTCCATTTATCTTTTAAAAGAAATTAAAAGAATTTGCATCGCTTGATTTCATGCGTCTTTATTGCAATATAGGCTGAGGGATGAATTCCATAAGCAGGTCAAATCTGTATACAATTCTAACTACTATATTGTACTGTATTTTTCCGTAACAATATCGCGCTCGGAACCTATTACGACGACAGATAAGGTGCTACGTTTGCGAAGGTTGAATAGCGACTGAACCGCCGAACGGTACGATGCGTCGGCCAGACGACCAGATTTGGTACGGAGCATACCGAATCCGATGTGCAAGCGATCGAACCAACCATACCGTCAATAATAATAATAATGTACAGCATACCGTGCGCCACACGATCGGATATGGTACGGTGGCGTACCGTTTTCGTGGGACGGCCGTTCCGAATACAATCGTACGTAAAAATTATGTATGAAGGAATTATTTCCCTTTAAAAGTTCTAAAAAAAGTCCGCGACAGCATATGTCTCTCTTTTAAGTTTGACTCAGTATAACCTTTTTTGTGGTAATCAAATTTGTTCTTAAATAATGCATTATTTGCGAAGGTATTTTTATGAACATGACATTGATCCTTGTCCAATTAAATACGTTATTCATCACAAGTATTTTATTTTGAACAAAATTGCCCTCAACGTCATTTGATTTCAATGAATATGTTAGGAGATATCATAGTTATAAATTAACTCCGCAACAAAATAATGATCAAGTACCACGGGCGCATTTATGAACACGCTAATCTCAGGAACTAATGAACCGATTTAGGAAATTATTTCACTAGTAGGAAGCTAGATTACTCCTGTGAGCTATAGGCTACTTTTTATATTTACCGCGTGGTAAAGTTTTTCCCGCTATATATTTTTCCGGAATAAAAAGTGACCTATGTGCTATTCCAGAGTTGAGACTATAATCTATCTCTATGCTCTAATGAAAGCGCTCCATATTAGTTTTTCTTGAATAGGTATCTATAATGTAGCCTTTTTCGAGAGAACAGAGGCATACTGTGAAAGGTGTTCACGAGCTGCTAGTAGGCATAGGTCGTACTTGCAAAATCGTGAACCTGGGCTTACAAATACGTCCGCCTAGAAAAACCAGCGCCAAAAACCAAGGTTCGAAATACTTCCAAGTATTTTCTTTTTGCATAGGAAATTAATCCGTGTGTCAATACAAATAAGGATCACAATCGCGCTCACAAATAAAAACTTCTAATACTTTGATTCTATAAATACTAAGTATTTTCTTTCTGTAGAGGAAATTGATCCGTGTTGCAGTATACATAAAGAGCACAATTGCGTTTATAAACAAAGTACTTATAGCACTTGGATAGTTGAAAATCGAAATACTTTCAAGTATTTTCTTACTTCATAGGATATTGACCCATGTTTCGGTACGAATAAGGAGCACATCCGCGTTAACAACTAAAATACTTTTAACACTTCAATACTTACATAGGAAATTGTTCACTGGGTTTGTTGAAATAAGAACCATTAGTAAACTTTCGGATGACACTCCTGAGCGCGGACGCGCGCGGCTGGCCGAGGCGAGGTCACGTGACTCCACGAGAGAGTAGTTAAGTAAAATACTTTCAAGTCTTGCAAGTATTTCGGGTCAGCACCTGGTCGGCGTACTTGCAAGTAAATACCTGGTCGCGTAAATACACACCATCCCTAGCTGCTAGCACAAAAAAAACTGGACAATGCGTGGTATGGTACGCTCGTGTGGCGTGAAGACCGTACCGCATAAAAAAATGGTTAAAAAAATGGTACGGCCGTACCAAATCCGATCGTCTGTGGACACTTTTATTCACGACTCCTACTAAACTTAGTGTTGTGACTTAAAAATGAATCTTGATAAATGGCAATCGTTTATTCTTAAAGTATACACATAAAATTAATAATTTGAAGCACGATCAATAATGTTAATCTATGCGCCTACGTAATGGTTTAATAATAGTCAACTGTACGCATATGATTAAACCTTTCTTTGATGACGAATCTTGTGTTTAATTGATGCAAAATTTTCTTAAACCTGTACAGAATGAATTAGTATTCTTCGAAATCTACATTTATACGCATGCTCACGCCTTTTATCCCCGAAGGGGTAGGCAGAGGCGCAACTCGTGCACCCACTTTTCGCCAAGCGTATTCCGTCCCATGATGTGATAGGGGGCGAGCCTATCGCCATATCGGGCACAAATTCCAAACTCCGGGCTGATACTGAATATAAAAATCCAATATCACTTTGCCCGACCCGGGAATCGAACCCGAGACCTCAGCCTTGCAGTCGTACCGTAATACAACTACGCCACCGAGGCAGTCGAAATCTACATTTATTGGTCCATATTCGAGTAGTTCAAACTTATCTGAATCTAAAATGATCGGAGCGCGCTTATCAACCCAGTCAAGGGTAGATTCCGATGTTTATGTTTTAGTATGTAGCATATTACGATATCTGGAGGTCGGGTGAAGTGTGGTCGACCCAAGACACGATGAGCACTCGGTACTCCATATTGATGCGTATATGATTTATTGATTGAAACGAGTTTTTGACATTTGCTGACACGCGATGCGATTGCGAAATTGTCGTGATTAATGGACATAACAACCTTTATTTGGTCCGGCTGTGCCTATTTTCAATTCACTATTTAGTTCGCCCTTGACATATTGTTTTCTTAGATTAAGATAGTGCAAAACGGATTTATTTTACTTTCACTGACAATAATATTTAGTGGCATAAAATACTCACTTTTTACTGGTTCAAAAAGGGGATGTTCTATTCGGATATTTTATCAACATTCATTTATGTATTAAAAACCCCATATCAACGTCTACATTACAGAATAACTCTCTCAACTGTGAACCAATTGACAATTCCATTGAATATTAATATTCGATACGATTTAAACTGCGATATTGACCTATGCTTTGGTGACGAATAGAGCTAAATAATTTATTGGAGATTCTTCAATCTGTTTAAAATATTTAAAAAAAAACAATAAATAAAAAAGTTTAATATACATCTATAACCACTTTTATGAATTAAATTTGGTGCTGGTAGCGAAGGTCGAAACCAAATTGAATTACGTTGTTTCCTATAAGAATTCTGAACCATTTTTGCATCAAATAAATATCACAAGTCAAAAACGGCTTCGTGAATCATTTTTTCCAGAAATAATAGTATGTTATGTTGCGTTATGGTTTACGTATTTGATTTTTATTTCACCACAGAAGAGACGTTCTTAAATATTGCGCCACAGCTAACATTTAATTTCCGTTTCAATTTGTTGCGCGTTTTTAATACTACATAATCGTCATTTACTCACATTTCGCTCTCGATTGGCGTTCATCTGTGTCACATTGGTTAACAAGCGCGGAGAAAGTAATTGTTTATACAAAGATTTGGACTTGTTAGGGAGCTTATGTAAGGAAATACACACATACACTCACGCCCTTTATCCCCGAAGGGGTAGACAGAGGCGCAACTAGTGCACCCACTTTTCGCCGTGCGTATTCCGTCCCATGATGTGATATGCGAATCTATCGCACGGGCACTAATTCCATCCTCCGGGCTGATACTGCGTAGAAAAACCCAATATCATTGTGCCCGACCCGGGGATCGAACCCGAGAACCGTCACCATTGCAGTCGTACTATAATACAACTACGCCACCGAGGCAGTGTAACGAAACATTTACTTAAATCCTGTTGCGCTCGGCTAAGGATTGCGTTTTGCACGAAGTATTTTAACAAAAAATAAATGTATACAATGCCGCTCATGGGTGCACTTGAAACTACAATAGTTCGTTTTTCTATAAGCCTTCGATATTTTTAAGAGGCAGTTTGACCCCGAGACCAAATTCAGCGTTGTTATGCATTTAGACGTGTTTTGTTATACAGAACGTGTCGTACTGCATCGTGCCGAACTGCAAACTAGACAAGCAGATTAATGAAATGTGTATGTAGAGTCGACTTATGAGTTAATGTAATCAGTACAAAAGTCATAGGTCCTAAACTATATTATTAATGATCGAGTATTTCTGCACAACCGTGACACGCTGAACATTTTGTAGGTGTCTTAGTGCGCATTACTCACGACGCTGTTACAAGCAATTTGCATGCCAAATACGCATTGTTGTGTTGTTTCACAACATCTGAAGAAATAGTTCGCTTCGATCAATAACACTACGTGATTTGTTTTACAATGAAATCAAGAACGATTGAAGCTAGAACAAATACGAGTTTATTTGCTATAATAGCTCTCTGTACGCAACGAAATTGCGTGTGAATTGCAATTTTTAAGCAAACACATAAGTGGGTTATTGGATGGAAAATGATCACCTTCACGCACAATAAACATAAATATCAACGATGTTACAAAAGTTGTAAGCGCATAAAATAAATAAACATACTTAATATTTTTATGCCGTTTTTACTACCGACCTTTAAAGAATTAAATGGGGACTGGGGAGAAGGGCGGATTTAGTGATTCTCGGCAATTTAACGACGGTATAAAACAAAATAAGATGCTGCTCACTCAATATGACACAGTCTATTAAGGCAAAAAAATATATACCTACAGCAACTCTACCGATATCAAGCTTGGCCCCAACACTAACGATAAACATAATAAGTAGGTAACTTAAAAGATTTTAAAATGAAGAAACTATGAAATATAGGTATAGTAAAACCGCGAATTTTAAACTTTTACAATTACATATAATTATAATGCAATTTCCTCCATTAATATTCTTTGCTGTATACTTTACAACACTACTTACTATATGAATTGCGTCCATAGTACCATTATTAAACAACCACAAAACGTAATAACCGAAGTGATTGCTAATTCAAACCAAATATTAAGTAATATTAATACCTTACAATGTATACAGTATACACAATTGGAAACTGTTCAACATGCCAACTAAACGGAATATTGTATTACAAATTTATCCACAACACCCAAACCAGCCCTATACTATATAGTGCTCACTGCTGAGCATTGGCCTCTTCTACAACTGAGACGGTTTAGGCCATAGTCCACCACGCTGGCCTAGTGCGGGTTGGCAGACTTCACATACCTTCGATTTTTTTATAGAGAACTTCTCAGTTATGCATGTTTTCTCACGATGGTTTCCATATACACATAATAATAATACATAACTTTTTTGAAAAGTCAGAGGTGCGTGTCCTTGTATTTTGAACCTGCGGACATTCGTCTCGGCAGACCGTTCCACTCCCAACTAGGCTATCGTTGTTTTATCCACATAAGAAAGGTCAGTCTTCTCCATAGATGTTATTTATTTATTTATTTACACTTTGTACAGTACAGGTATAGTACATGTATAGTACAGGCGGACTTAATGCCTAAGGGCATTTTCTCCCAGTCGACCTTAAGGAGGTGCAGAGAGACGGAGGCAGGTGTAAATTATAAATAATGTAAAAAAAAAATAAAAAAATATGAGAATAAATATACAATTATAATTATTTAATAAAATATATGTATATATACATATGCTACATGTATACCTGTGTACATAAATAATTATTTAAAATATATACATAAACAATTACGTACATAAATAAATACGTATATTAATAAGCTAATGAGGAGAATCTGCTACTTCGGCGAGGAGTAATTGCCGAACTCTCATTTTGAATGCCACCCGTGTTGTACACGACCTGATTTCGAGTGGGAGTGCGTTCCAGAGAAGGATGGATTGGATAGCGAAGGAAGAGTGAAGGAAATCAGAGCTATGGGGAGGACACTTAAGAAGGAGATTGCTAGACGAACGCAGGTTTCTATCATGTGTATCACAGCGGTAAACAAAGTTGGAAGACAGATAAGAAGGAGGGGTAGGAGAGGTAAGAATAGAAAATACGGTAGTGAGCGCACGCAACGAACGGCGTTGACGAATGGGAAGCCATTTTAACTGTGATCGGTAAGAAGAGATGTGATCAAACTTACGAAGATTATAAACGAATCGAATGCAGTTATTAAGAAGACGGTCGAGTTTGTTGAGTAAATCTGCATTCAGATCAAAGTAGCACACATCACCATAGTCAATAACCGGGAGGATTAAGGTTTGCACAAGCATAGTCTTGGTTTTGGACGGAAGGAAATTCTTCAGGCGATACAGAGAGCGAAGAGTACCAATGACTTTCTGACTGACAGAGATCACCTGGGGTCGCCAGCTCACAGTGGCGTCGATTTGGAGCCCGAGGTTCTTAACGCATGAACACCAAGGAATGACAGAGCCATCAAAAATGACGGGAGGGATATATGAAATATCCAACCTACTTATCAGCCTCGGACTGCCTATAATTATAGCCTGGCATTTCATGGGGTTCACAGATAAGCCGAAACTGTCTGACCAACTTTTAATATGATCCAGGTCCCTATTAACCCTGTCCACAGCACTGGATACACAGTCAATGCCAGCTTGTGAATATAACTGCAAGTCATCAGCATACAGATGATACGCACATTGAAGGTTAAGTGTTATGAGGTTTATGAAGACAGAAAATAATAATGGAGAAAGTATACCGCCTTGAGGGACACCAGAGTCGGTATTGCACCAGTTTGACATAGAGTCGTTGATACGCACCGACTGCTGCCGTCCCTGAAGATATGATGAGAACCAATCCAGTCCCGCGGGAGAGATTAAAAGTATTATAAGTTATTGAACTGTCAATCATACCACTTTCCTGCGTCAATATATCAATTTTCTTTTTGTACGATATCCATTACACTACAATAGTAACCGAGTTATGATAATGAGTTTGTTTCTTACTGCCTCCCGGTATTTGTGCAAATGGTCTTTTTGTATCTACCACCTTCTTGTGGTTGTTTACTTTGAGGTTTTGAAGATCAAAGTATGCATTACCGATTGATCTAAAAAGGAATGCGATTTCAAATATTTTAGTGTTTTCTCTTAAATAATATGTCAGTGCCAATCTATACTAATATTATAAAGAGGAAAGATTTGTATGTAAGTATGTTTGTAACGAATAAACTCAAAAACTACTGAACGGATTTCGATGAAATTTGGTACACGGGTAGATCATGTCCTGGATTAACACAAAGGCTACTTTTTATCCCGGGAAAATATTTTTATCCCGGAAAAACTATATCACGCGGGCGAAGCCGCGAGCAGAAGTCTAGTACATTATCAATTTCTGACATACTCGTTTTGGGATTTATTAGAATGCACGATGCAATAGGTACTTATTATTTAAAAAATATATAGGTTATTATTTAAGAAAATACAAGATACCTTTACATACGCAAATTAGCAGATACAATTTGGGACTAGGACATGTACACTTAAAAGTATATATGTGCATATATGTCTTTGCCTTAATACAGTCGACACTTTAGCGCACGTTGAAAATTGTTTAAAATTACTATTATTAACAAAATGTCTGCCAATCATGCACGGCGTACTGTTCAGTACTGTCCAGGGTCTCAAATCACATCCTTAATTAGCACTGCCGTACAAACTGACAGCTATGTACAAGTATGCGAAGGTTAATTGGCTTATTGGCAGAGGAACCTCGAGGATTGATGCGAATGCCACAAAACAAAATAGGCTTATATAATAAACTAGTGACTGTTATGTAGGCGTTCGGTAATAACCATTCAAACGGACTAGTGATCTGTGTTCTCTCGTCGGATTTTGTATGTTTTTGTCTTGAATCTTGATACGTAATCGTGGCTCTAATGAGCATTTGATATGTTTGTGTTAAATGAAAAGTTCTTGCGGTTCAGAAGATGAGTTGACATAATAGCCACTGAATTTATTACCCTCGACAGCCGTGAAGTTGCGAATTATCTAGATTTATCATAGAAGCAACTACAAGTGAGTACATGCAATTTTATTGTAATCCTTGTTGTAACCTGTTAGTCAAGTACGTCGTCGAATAACTTGCAAAACTTGTACAGAACTAGATGAATGCCTAGTTTTTTTTTACGATTATACGGTTTTTATCTTAGGCGGAAATGTAGTCTACGCTTCTGTCTTACGTAAATGATGTACAAAATATTACGAGTACAGCGTTAACACAATTTCTTAATGTGATAACTGATAATATTTAATGCTTTTAAAAACTCCACCCAATTAGAGCAATATAAAATTACCTCATCTCATAAATTTGCAAAGAAATTTATCTTGGCTCGTCATTACTAGTAGTACATAAATTAATTTTTAATAATTATAATTATCCTGCGGTATATTTCAATTAACCTCTAACCGGATGCTTGTAGAACGAGTTGACCTCCTGAGCCATCGGTGCTTTATATTTAGCCTGTAAATCACGAATCTTAGTCCATACATTAACCGCAAGCTGTAACTTGGCACGCACTCGTGACTTGCCACCGAGTAATCTACATTATATTATAACAATATTTTCATTTTAATATCACAGATCGAAATATAAGACAGGTGTATCGTGTTAAGGAAATGATAAATCATTTGCATTGCTGTTTTATTTTGTTTATTGTGTGCAAAATTGTTTAGAAATTACGGTTTTTAGGTGATCATAATTTTGTTAACTTTACGCCGACTACATTTAATAGTCACATTTCTAGTATTACCTAATGTAGTGTATGTAGCCTTTGCATATATCTAACATTGGTTTGCCAAATTGGGAAGTCAAACACATACTGGTGGTAGGTCTCTCATGTAAGAGTCCGTCTGGGTGGGTACCACCGCAATGTCTATTTCTACCGCCAAGCAGCAGTGTGCATGCACTGTTGTGTTTGGGTTTGAAGGAAATTGTAGCCAGTGTAACTACGGGACATAGTGAGACTTAACATCTTATGTCTCAGGATGACGAGCGCAGTGGAATGCCACACAGTACTTTGTAACTCAAGGTGCTGGATGGTGTTGTTACTGTTTATGGGTGGTTGTATCGTTAACCATCAGGCGAACGGCATGCTCGTCTCGTCATTCAATGCCATAAAAAAAAAAAACGGGTGCAGAGAGTAACGATTGTATGTACACACACAAATCGAAAAATGTGTTCGTTATACCTAAAGATTACTATATCAAAAACTATGGAAATATTGCAACAATATTTGGTAATCACATTGATTGCCCGTTTCAACATTTGAATAACAGTCGCGCCGAACAATAGCGATGGCCAAGAACTTTACGAATGGGTTATTTTTATTTCTTTACGTACTCACGCGTCAGGACTTGACCTGACAGGTATGCGGACGCCTATTTTCGTTAGTTAAAGTTCAACCTTAACCGAGGAATCTGTGTGTTTGATACAAATGTCAGCCAAAGGTCGGTGGGGTGGCGCGCGCTGCTCGCGGGCGCTTTTGTCGTAATGTTAGACATTATGTGCGTTGGGACGTGCACGCAACTAGATTTTGTTATGGGGGTCAAATGATGTAACATGAAAGTTTAAAGGTTGAAGAAATTAATTATATTATGCTACGGTATGATGCAAGTTGTGTAGATGCTATAGAATTGAGATATGTTCTAACATTTAGATTACATACCGTAAATGATTTTTGATGATAAATTTCTTCAATTTGTGGAATAGTGAACCCCCAGATTATCTTTAAATGCCTACCTGCATTATTAGCATAACCTCGTGACTCGTCGCCGAGGTGAACAATTGAGATCGAGCGATTACAGTGCCGCTTAATATTCAATTCTATAGTTATTACTAGCAGGTCCTGGTATAGTTGATATCATTACTATGCCTATACAAATCTATTTGTTTCACCTGTCTATAACTACCCGCATTTGTATTATGCCGGCGTCAGCAGGTGATAATTGTTTTATTTACCAATTCGTCATATTTGCATTTTCTGGTTTAAAAGAAATACCTAGATTACGTCCTCTTGTCGGCGAAAATTTACTCCTGCATTCATGTGTGAAAAGTATTTTTACTGAAACAAAGCTTTAGATGACGTAATTAGGATTTACAGTTTGAGTTTTTTAATTGTTGGTACTATAATTCTGTAAAGATATAGAGCGTAGAGTAAATCTCCCAAACTAAAGATTCGATTTTAAATATTGTTTCACAAATAACAAACTGCAATTCACGAACGGTTTTTAACATGGATAGATCAGCAAGCAAGTGTTAGTGCTTAATATTGATTCTGATACGAAATGTTAAATTCAATTTGTAATCAAAGTCTTTAGAATCGTAATTGATTTTTAGGCGTAATAAAATATTTTAGTATCGGTCGTGTTCCTATTTTCGGTATCTTTTAAAATTCATCTTAACATGTACACCAAAGATTATTCAGTAAAATAAAATATCGAGGTCACGCCATCGTATATGCGTGATTTGTTTATACTGCTGTAGTACAAATACTAAATATTCATACGACAAGACAGTAACCGTAGGCGTTTGGCGGACCATAATAGTAATTAACGCCATCTAACGGCATCGTTTCGCAACAAGATTTTAATAACAGGTGCCCATTTGACAAGTGACATTTCGAGAAATTCCTAAATAATTTATTCTAGCCATAAATATTAGGTATGAATTCAATGTCTCTAAATAGCAGGTTGTGATCTTATTCATTGACACGTTTTACCGGCTCAAATAAATTGTTAGAAGTAAAGTTTGTCTTTGCTAAGACGTAATTCAACAGTTAGTTTGCAAGTTTAAAGTAATTTAATGGCTATTGTTGTTAATCTTATGTTTTACTGAAGTTCGCAGGAGGTTAAATTTTGATCGTTTCTAAATACACCGCCGCGTAACACTGATATAAATGTAACAATTTAGATGTTTCACATTAAACAAAAAAATATGGTTGTAAGTGCCAATACCCACTAGGTATAACGTGTTAATCCTAATACAGTTATAACTTCCGTTGGGTGACAATGAAAAATGAATACTGCTTCATCTTCCGTTGGGTGACAGAGTAATTTGTAATATGGTACCATCTCTGTAAGTGTGACAAGTTCCTAACGGTCGCGTGCCGATACACTGACAAATACCTCCAGCTTCCGCTTACATAAGTCGCGTAATACTTACATTCTAGTCCACGACGTCGGCACCGCCATCTCTCGCGGTAATGTATGTGTGACTTTTGACATTGTCGTCTATTTTATTGATAAACTATTTTCTAAACCGTTGTGATTATTTTAATATTACAAAATGTATTAGGCATTAACCTATATGCTAATTGTTGTGTCATAATTACATAAATGTATGAAAATTTAATTAGACAGAGACTTGTGAGTTGTCGATAGTATTCAATCGCTAAACTTGATGCTGTAAAATTAATAAGGAAGTGTCAGTTTTTTGATATTTTATTTCTCCGAGGTGTCGAAAATGCCACGTTTTATCTATCAAAATAAAAATGTTTTTATCTTACTTACTGTATTCTCATGCCATACTATTTCTTAGTAGCAAACTGTTTCTATATTTATAACTAGCTTTTGCGCGCGGCTCCGCCCGCGTGGAAAAGTTTTTCCGGGATAAAAAGTAGCCTATAACACTCAGGAGTAATGTAGCTTCCTATTAGTGAATTTTTTCGAAATCGGTCCAGTAGATCCTGAGATTAGCGCGTTCAAACAAACAAACAAACTCTTCAGCTTTATAATATTAGTATAGATATAATATCATTATCAAAAAGTAAATAAAGCAAAAATCTAATCCCAAACGAAAACAAAGTTGGAAATACCAATGCTGTTTATTTTTCATCCTAATTATAAGACTACTAAAAGCAAACAAAAACCCTTGAAAATATAATGTATTTAGGCTCATTAAATACTCGACAAAGAACTTAGTACAAAAGGCTATATATTGAAATTCACACGCGTCAAAGTTAAGAATCGAGTTAATTGGACGAACTGAATGTGAAGTTATAAATCAGTCAAAGTTAACCTCCCGAGGCGTCGTGATGTATCTGTGTGATAAACTGTTTTCAAACCAATAAAAAGTTAATTCACACGTTTGCGACACACGTCAGATCGATAAATTGTTAACTTTACATAACATTATTGGTGTTTTAATTGATTGGATTTGTTTATAACGTGAGGAGATAGTTTATCATAACGTATTCATCATATCTAATTAGAAGCTGTTGATCAGAGAGTCGTAATTTAAAATTATATTTATTTTTACTAATTGGTTGTAATTTGATATATTAGTTATATTTTTACTTTGAAATAACCATGTATGTTATATTTATAAATTTGTAAGTACGTGTATATTTCTGGAAATGTTTGTATGTTTGTTAGAAGTAAACTCAGAATAATGGATTTAATGAAATTTGACATACGTATAGACCATTTCCTGAATTAATTCATAGATTACATACCGGTAATTTGCTCCCATAAGAAAAAAAATACGTGTGGCACTTGGAGACTGCCGCGGTAAAGCTATTGCATAGCATTTTTTATCACAAATTTTGATTGACTAAACACAAATTCGATCTTACGCTTACCACATAAAGTAGATTTTTAAACGCGAGCAACGCACGTTTAGTCTTGTTATTGATAAATGTCAGAAATGCAATGGTCATCACAACCAAAGTAGAAAAAATGAAAATTTGAAAAAAGAATGTTACGTTCGATTCTTTTGTACTCCTGCCGTGCCAACGCTGGGGAAATAGCTTCTACGCAATGTATTTAAGGTTCATATTAGATTAGTAAGAAATGGTTTTAATGACTTTAATAAACAAAATAAATAAAAATATACTCGATTCAAGAATTATAGCTTCTACGCATTATATTTAAGGTTCATATTAGTAAGATAAAAAAGATGTCAGGTTATTTTCGTTACGGAATTTCTGGATTCAGTCTCCACGCTCAAGGCCCGCGATAGAAGCTATGCAATAGCTTAAAAATATATTCTGATTTTTTAAATAGATGGCGCTGGTATCGTATTGATGGCACAATCGATCGGTGTAGTTATTTAAGAACTTTGTAACAGAAAAGGCGTTGAACTTGGATGAAGCCGTGAATAGTACCTAGTTTATAACATGTACAATACAGGTAGATCGATTTGTTATTTTGGTTTTTCTATAATGATTATATTATATAGGTATAATTAAATGTAACTTTAGGAATCTGATTGCCACGCTCGTTGATGTCTTTTATAGGCCGTGGTTTACCGCGCCAAAAATTAAGCTTATCATACCACTAGGGACAAACTTGAATGGCCGGTATGACATGACACGGTTTTGATTTTTTTGTGTAGACGTTCTCACAAAGTTATCGCTTCGGGAAAAAAAATTAATTGTCATACCGGCCAGCTTAGTTTGTCCGAACTATAACCACACCATTACGTAGCTACTCTTTACACGTTAATAATTTTACATTCTATATCACTAATGCAATGTAAAACACCACTACATCAGAAATTAATTAACACTTTAAATTATATTGATCCGAATAACTGCATAGATATTTTCTTAGATTTTGATTGATAAATTCCATTTAGATATTAAAAATCAATCTATAAATCTTTTGTTTATTTTATGAATCTTTCGAAGCTTCGATTTGATTTATTATATTTTAATTTTAGTGAAATTACTTCCTCGACACCGTTGGGTTGACCAAGATGCCTTTGTTAACGATCGACCAAGATTTTTCTCGTTGTGTCTAATCAAACTCGATTTTCCATTTTGGCAGTACAGGAAGAAAACAGGTTTTATTAAAAGTACGTAAGAATGTTGTACAGATAATATAAAATAATCCAAAGTCGGCTGGTTTCATTAATTGTCGCAATGATTTATATGTTTCGTTATGTATTTTGCAATTTGTAATTAAAACTCGTCTCGTATTCACGATCGCCTGAGGGTGGTATAAGAGTTATAGCTTCGTCAGACTGCTTCCGGTTCATTATTTTATTGCGTATTAAATTATTATTCATTAAATTACCAATATTAACATGTGTAATGATGTGCATAATATGTAAGTTCTTGATTGATTACTTTGTATTCAAAATTGATGTCTAAAGCTATTATGTCTCTTTAATTGCTATTTTATTTTTTGTTACTTACTAGCGGCCCGCCCTGGCTTCGCAGAGGTAGCAAGGCATAATATTTTATGCCTACACTTATTTTTCTGTCATACAAAATATTTATGAACTATACACATAAACCTTCCTCTTGAATCACTCCGTCCATTGGTGAAAAACGAATGAAAATCCATTTGGTAGTTTTTGAGTTTATCGCGTAAAAGTCACAGTAAAAGTCCTGGTTTATTTTTTCTCGGGATAAGAAGTAGCCCATGTCCTTCCCTGGGTCTCAAACTATGTCCATACTTATTTGTTTGCGGTTCCATCCGCAAGAAAATATTTTCCGAGATAAAAGTCCCGATTTATTTTTTCCCGGAATAAGAAGTAGCCTAAATTCAAATTTATCAAATTCAAATTCAAATTGCTTTATTTGTGAAACATGAGTATACATACAATATGCAAGTTGTTCAAATCTATATATAAAATGATCAATCATGTTTGGCCAGTGTGGCGTACAAATTATAATCAGTAGCTACCTAATACATTTTATTTATATCCTCTTACAAATCAAAATAAACTAATAACAAATTACATAATAAATAATCACTATATGTCTAAAAGAAATTGAGAGTGTCAGTTTAAGTTAATATTATATTAAGTATTATAATGTTAAGCAAAATATAATTACCCATACAAAGTCAAAGTTAAAAAGTCCTATAATAGTAATTGCAAAAAGTCATTTACATATTTCAAACATGTCCAGCAATAATATTAATTACAAACACAATATTACAATGTCCGTGATGGTTTAGCTAAGTAATGTTATCTTTCAGAAACTCTAATATACTGTAGTATGCTTTCTTTTCTAGGTGTAGTTTTAGTTTTCTTTTCAGTATATGAGCATTCTGGTCCTTCCAACATTTTGGTAGTTTATTAAATATTATCGGAGCCATGCAAAAAACACTTTTGCGCATCAATGTTGTTTTGGATTTACACATATTGAGAATGTGCTATGTTACGAATGACTATGTCTGATAAGCGTGTAAATAATTGAGGGTTATTCTTTACAAACATGACAATTTCCAAAATATACAGACAAGGTAAAGACAATATTTTATATTTAATAAAATAGGGCCTGCAACTATCGGTTAACTTGAGCTTAAACATGGTTCTAATGCAACGCTTTTGGGCTTTGAAGACTATTTCCTTGTTAGGCGAGTTGCCCCAGAAAATAATTCCATATCTTAAATGTGATGAAACCAAACCATAGTATGCTGTGAGCAATGCCTCGATGTTCAGTACTGGGACTAATTTATACAGGGCATATGCAGAGTTACTTATTTTTTTAATGAGAATATTAATATGTTCTTTCCAATTCAGTTTTTTGTCAATTGTTATCCCTAGAAATTTTGCAGTTTCGACTTCTTCAATTATTTTATTGTTATATTGGATTTTAAGATCAGTCAAAGTTGATAGACGTTGACTAAAATGTATCACATTAGTTTTATTAAGATTTATTTTTAAATTATTATTATTCAACCAGTCTATTATTGATATGAGGGAATTATTAATGTCATTATTATAGTTTTCTCTAGAGTTGCATTGAACTGTTAATGTGCAGTCATCGGCAAAAAGTGTTACATGTTGATCAATTGATTTAGGTAAGTCATTTATGTACAATATAAATAATAGGGGTCCTAATACACTGCCCTGTGGAACGCCATATTTGACTTCATGTTCATGTGATTGGAATTTATCTTCATATTTTGTTTTCGTATTTATGGAAAATATTTCTGTGATTTGTTTTCTATTTTCGAGATATGATTGCAATAATTTTAAAACGTTACCTCTTATACCATATGCCTCTAGTTTGTTTAACAGAATGTCATGTCTGACATAATCAAAGGCCTGGGTCATATCACAGAATATTGTGCACACTGGATTGGTCTTGTCAACATTAGTTATAACTTTATTTTGAAAATCATATATTGCCATGTTTATGGTTCGTTTTTCTCTAAACCCTTTTTGTTCATTTACTAGTATACTATTTTTTTCAAGATATTTGTTTATTTCCCTATAAATATATTTTTCATAGATTTTTGAGAATATACTAATAAGAGAAATCGGTCTCTAATATGCCATGTCTTCTCTGTTCTCTTTTTTAAACAAAGGTTTTACGATTGTTTTTTTTAAAGCATCGGGAAAGATTCCTGATGTTATTGATAAGTTAATTAGATAACTTAGATGGGAGCATATTTCTGCAGATACAGATTTTATAATTTTTGTTGAGATTCCGTCAATTCCCACGCTATTCGTGTTTTTAATGTATTAATTATTTTATATGCATCATGCGGTATACAAGGAGGCATGAAGAATGATTTTAAACTTTTTGTAATTTGTGAGGTCACCTTGTGCCCTGAGTTTGGTATTGGAGTAATTTTTTCAATAAAGTAATTATTAAAAGCATTTGCTATTGTCTGAGGATCTATTATGGTCTCATTATTTAGTTTTATTTTCGATATAGGGTTTCGAGGAACCTTATCCTTTGAGTTATTTATTATTTTCCAGCTAGTTTTGGATTTATTGTTTGATTTTTTTATTTCGTAGCTATTTTGCGCATATTGTGTTAGTTGTATAATTTTCCTGAATAGTTTAGAGTATTTAGATAATTTTATTTCATTTGTTCTGTTCGGCTTACGTCTATATTGCCATAGCAATTGTCGTTTCTTTTTACTGCATATTTTGACACCGCGTGATATCCATTTTGACTTTTTTATTGACCGTATAGTTAAAATTTTATTGGGAAAGCATAAATTGTAAAACATTAAAAAGGTCTCCATAAAAGCATTATAGGCTACGTTCGGATTATTTGTTTCATATATTTCAGTGTATGATAAGCTACGTAAACAATTTTTAAATTTTACAATATTGTCCTCGCCGTAATCACGCCTTTTTGTACGCCAGTATTTTAATGTCGATATATTTTGAATAGGTAACTTTATTAATTGCGCCGTGTGATCCGACAATGCAAATTCTAGTATCTCAGTCTTATAAGGTTTTTTGAAGTTATGTGCAATATTATCTATGCATGTTTGGCTTTTTAGTCTAGTAGGCTGCTTAAAAGATAATCTTAGATTGTGATTCAAAAGCAGGCATTCAAAATCCATCGCTTGATTAGTTTTTTTCAAGACATCTATATTAAAATCTCCCGCAATGACAATATTTTTGAATGATTTATTACTAATTTCGCGTAAGAGTACATCTAATTTCTCCATGCACACATTCATGTTGTTAATTTTTGGAATACGATAAATACAGACAATAGCAATCCTATAGTTAATTAATTCAATAGCACAACACTCAAAGATACCAGTTTCTGACATTTTAGTAATATGTTTTAATTCCTTATACTGGTGTCCATTTCTTACCAGTATACATGTTCCTCCTCTTTTGCTTTCCTTTCTAGTATAGCATGCCGCTAGTTGATAGTTGGGTATTGTTAGATATTTTTCATACCCTTCCATAATAAAGTGTTCTGAAATGCATAAGATATCAACACACGATCCTTTCTCTGACAACTCTTCTAAGCATACTGTTAGAGCATCGGATTTTGTTAACAACCCAGCAATATTTTGATGCAACATATGTAAACATTTAGCATCGAAAATATTTTTTTTTCACAGTCTCTTTGCAGGTGCTATTTACAGCGTCACAGGTCAAATACTGCACTAGATTACAATCACTGTCTTTAGAGATAAATTTATTTTTTGAATTTTCTATATCATCAATCAAAGCTTTAAGATCCTCGAAAATTGTTCTCAGTGCATTATTGTTTATTGAGCCTGAACTTCTATGGAACATACTGAAGTCACATTTAAGGTTCATATTAGAATCCAGATAATAAGCGTGCTCATGAGTTAGTATGTCTAAGTAAAGTAAATTGTTAAATGTCTCGACCCTACAATTGTAAAGGCTGTTATGTGTTTTATATATGTAAGTAGGAAAGCATAGAATTAGATTAGTGTGCTTAATTCGTTTGAGAACATCTCGAATGTAGATAATAATTTTGTGATAATCTTTTGTTATTTTAAAGTCATTTTGTCCTATAAATATTATACAATAGTCATCAATAGTGAAGTCAGCTAACTTTGAGCCAATTCCTTTAAGAAGCTGTTGGATTCCCACATTTGGTGTTAGGTAGTGACATATTTCATCTTTATCTTTTAACAATGCATTTTGTGCAGCAATAAGTAAGTTATTGTTCTTATCTGTGCTCAATATACATATTTTTTTTCCTGTTCTCATAATATTTTGTGGTATATTTTCATTGTTATTGTTTTTTGTCAAACTATTTAATTTAGTGTTTTGTATTTTTATAGCTTCTTTTTGTTTTTCTTCGTGTGTATTATCCTGAGCTACACTTTCTAAAGTATCCGTTTGAGTTTGTTTTGTTATATAATTGGTTTGAAGTTTATTTTTGAGTGAATTTTTAGGTGTGGTTTGATATGCCTTAGTCTTAACTGGACTATTGGCTGCGACTCGTTTATACAACTGGTTTTTGTTAATCAAATCTTCATTTAATTGCTTGAGTTTTCTATTTTCTAAGTTTAAGAATTCAATCTCCTTATGAGCACTATTTAATTGCGACTTAAGATTTTCAATTTCTTCCCTGAGTTTTTCATAATGTTCCCCGTCTTCGATTTCTGACATATCTGGCATACTATTGGTGGTGCATTCTAGTGTTTGTGAAATTGAATTATCGTCGTCAAGAGATGGGTCCGAATATGATCGAACTCGGTTGCGTCGGAGTGTTATATTGTCTAGAAAATTCATATTCTTTCTTTATATATGCCTTTTTTTCTTTTTTTTTTTTTTATTATGTAGCTGAACAATATTTTTAATGATTATATTCTATGCCAGCATCAAATTCTGGGATTAATATAATTTCCAAAAAAAAATAAAAAAATCGTTCGGTGACTTCGGCAACGTAGGATTTGAACTCTTCTATATCTTCATTACGTATTACAGACTGGTGGCGGTCGCTAGACCAATGATCTAATGCTCTGACTATTGAAATTAGCGTTCTATTATAGCTCATTCTGTTAAATTAAAGTATTTATAAAATATATGGCGGTATTCAAATATTGTAACTCAGAAAGATCGCCGTAAGAAATGTATTTTGTCAATTTTATAATCTTTGTATCAGGTGTTGAAATTAGTAAATACGTCCATAGATTAGCACCAATTAAAATTGTGATTTCATATAGTGTTCACATAAAGTTTATAATATTCACAACACTTGTCATTTTCGGTCACAACAATAAGTACTGTTAGTCACTGTGTCCAAAGTTCATTGTCCAAGTATTCACAGGATGCGTAAGTTCTTTTTTTTTTTCCAAGATCCCTTGAGCTGTAGGAAAGGTAAACTTAATTTTTTTTTTAGTCACTTTCTCCTAGATCTTTCCCAAGATCTTAAACAATCTCCTTACCGAATTTCATCAAAATCGGTTCAGTAGTTTGGCCGTGACGGCTCCACTCGCGAGAAAAAAATCCGGGATAAAAGTCCCGGTTTATATTTTCCCGGGATAAAAAGTATCCTATGTCCGTTTCTTGGTTCTAAGCTACCTCGCCACCAATTTTCATCCAAATCGGTTCAGCCGTTCTTGAGTTATAAATAGTGTAACTAACACGACTTTACTAACAAAGCGCCAATCCCAGAATTATTATCATCATATTTACATTTGAATATCAGATGTATTGCTGATCGAACGCCACGTCAATGTGTGAGCCGTCTAGTTGCACAAGCGTTTGTTTTATTCATCTGTTACAAGTAACAATGGGCGCAGCGTCGCATGAGCGTACACCGATTAACTATTCACACGTGTTTCCATTTCACGCGCCTGAACGATATTTTAACGAAAAAATCAAAGAAGTATGTATGAGATTTGCTCGTGGTATATTTATATTTGTATCCGCCCGGATAGCGATCATGGTACATAAGGTGTTAAAACTCGCGATAGTCGCCCACGTAAGTGTGCCACATTCCGGGGTCACCCTGTGTATACCCGGTTCAAACAAGCCGGCATAATTGTGTATACTAAAGAGGAATAATCATCGCTCGTCGGTCGAGACTCTATCTGGACCTCTCCTCGCTTACCATCAGATGCAATGGGGTCCCTGTGCCGTGCTAAAATAAAGAAATATATATTTTTCATTGATCAATTAAATAATATTGATTTAATAGATATTTTTTCTAATTATTATTTTATCATTTTGTATGCCAGTATTATGTTCCAATAATACGTACATAGTTTTTTTAGTCATCCTAATTACAATTAATTCTTTCACACAGCCATTCAACACGAACGGAAAAACGTTTTTTTTTGTTCGGCAAAGAAAAGGAAACAAAAACTAAATTATTTCTGTTGATTAATGTTGGTTACATTATACCCATTTATCGATCATTACAAGTGATTGGAAACCTCAACGATTCTAACGTATAATAGGAACTGGGCGAATGCCACACTTTCTTCACAATTTGGTACATAGCAGAACATAACAAATAATGTTATAGAATGTATTGCTTTCCCCTATGAAGTACTCAAATTATAACTTCTAGAGCTATGTATATTTCGTTCCGTAAATTACGTAATACCCAAAATTTTGATTCTAAGCGATTCTAGAACTGAATTCTTTTTGACTGCAGTATAACACCGGTGTTGTAAGTGCAATTTCAATTAACAATACGATTGATTGACGCAAATGAATCACGTTTGCGAGAATATGTTACATTTGGATAACAAAAAAAATGAAATATGTATAAGTAGATCCGCAAGTGGAAATGCAATGGATACTTCTTGCTCTATAGCTATGGGAACTAGCACACCTCTTCTGAGAAATTGTCTTTTGAGTGCAATAGTGTTTAATACGCCATTATTGTTAGCGGAGCAGATTTTTATTACATTTTACATGCAATTAATAAGATTTATACGAAGTCTTCTGAATCAGTTGATGTTGATATAATTGTTGAAAACTTTTAGTTATAGTGTTACAGATGTTCTCTCTACTTCTTGTTTAAGATTGGACGCTACTTAATTTATCTCAGCGAGTTTTGAAGGTGATATATGAAGATGATGATACAATGTTAGGTTGACTACTAGAACATACACACACTCACGCCTTTTATCCCGAAGGGGTAGGCAGAGGCGCAACTAATGCACCCACTTTTCGCCGTGCGTATTCCGTCCCATGATTTGATAGGTGGCGAGCCTATCGCCACATCGGGCGCAAATTCCAGACTTCGGGCTGATACTGAATAGAAAAATCCAATATCACTTTGCCCGACCCGGGAATCGAACCCGAGACCCCAGCATTGCAGTCGTACCGTAATACAACTACGCCACCGAGGCAGTCTAGACTACTAGATATAATGCTTTAATAACTTGTTGCGGTACATGGAGTAATGTATACAATTGTGTAGAAACTGACATGCTGACAAGATATGGCTGTAACATTTCGCACTAATGATTAATATATTTGTATCACGAGTGCCAATACGTCTATTGTGTATTGGTGTTTAATTAATGACTATAAAGCTAGTAATGTCAAATGCCACTACAAAATTACCACCATTTAGTTGGCAACAGTTGCTTTGTTCATCCATTAAATCCGTGGCCAGTGAGAAACAACCCTCACACTCA
Organism: Sphinx pinastri; assembly: GCA_947568825.1. NCBI lineage: Eukaryota > Metazoa > Arthropoda > Insecta > Lepidoptera > Sphingidae > Sphinx > Sphinx pinastri. The sequence continues at coordinate 6,387,367 of OX387617.1, forward strand.
AAATTATCTTGTATCTTTTGTATAATAGGTTGCGTAAAGCGTACAGTGGCGGTTTCCACGGTTATTTCTCTACAATACGTGGTGGTGCAACGGTGGTGAGTATCTGGTGGAAGCGGATCAGTCGCACGCGTAGCCTTGCACTGTCAACTGCTCATACCAATATTTCACGCATACTTGCATCGATTGCTAACAGCATATCGGACGTTACTGGCACACGGTGTTTCAAATGGAAACTAAAAAGTGTTAACAGTTTGCCTTTCTGCATTGTGTTGTGTGCTAAGAACCGTACTACGACGATCTGTTGAGAGTTATTGTGGAGCTTTATTCAATTGCGGTTTGTTTGTTGACGCCCCCCGGGGTTTATCAGTTTTGTTTGTAAACTTCACTTTTGACAGTTACATTTTGACATATTAAATGTAATTGCATTACGTTCAACTTTCACGACAATTAAAACGAGCGTACCGTCAGTTGGATGCTGTGTAAGTACATGCAGGTTTCGTACTTCAACCGTTATTGGGCGGGCGCCAACTGAAGGCGGATGGCGGCTTACGTAATTGGAAAGTTGATTATGCGACAGTCTTTCAGGCGAATACATCACGTCTGATTACTTGTGTCTCCTTAACCATACTCGGTTCGCTTATCCAAGCGATGTTCATTTAATTAAAAAACTAATATTGGTGCCACAATTATTTTAGAGAAAGAGTTAATGATGATTATAAGTACCTGCCTTAGTTTACGACACGTTAGTGACGTGCAGTAACTCTTATTAAAAACACCTAGTACAAAATACTACTTCCAAAATAGCAACATTCTTTTTATAAATTTCGTGTGACCATTATTCATTTCATTGTCAACAATTAGATTAGACCATTGAGTTCTTATTACGCCGGATGCACGCTGTTTTTGACAGGTCCATCTCGAAATGTTTAGGGGAGGCCTGTTTTCAGGAGTGGACTTCATGTGGCTGATGATAATGATGATGATAATTGAGTTCTTTACTTGACTTAAGATCATTGTTATTTGGCAAGAACAGCGACTGAAAGCTCATCTTGCTCTAAAAGATGTTAATTTCAAATGCTTAAGCTACTAGAGAGCTCTTTTTTTAGAATTCAAGTCAGGGTAAGTGCCCTAGAACGTATGTACATGTTCATGGTACAGTTACGAAGCCGTGAATTTCTCCTGAAGCCCGCCCCTCGTGGTTAGCACTAACGGTCACTCGCGATGCTAATTGAAACGTGTCACAGTTCAATGCTCCAATAACTTGCAGAATATCAATCAGTCGGTGCGCAAATTGCCACCGATCCCGTCCCTACTTGTGCACGAACGTTGACATTACGGGTATTAAATACATTACAATATTATGTTTTCTTATTTTTTTACTGACCTATATTACGCGGAGATGCGGTCAAGTAAGCGAGCTAACGTGCTTTAGAGCGAACATTTTGGAGAGTATGCTTACTTATTTCATGGATCTTTAACATTTTTAGAAATATTTTACGACAACTCTCGCTTTAGTCCTTACTTTATTAAGTGACTTTCGCCCATACTACTTGGCCACCTCACACACTTCACACCTACTTTCAATTCAACCTATCTAGGATCACTTATTATCCACACCAGTATTATTACGAGTGGAAATAATTACTTGCGACAATTCTATGGGAACAACCGCTTTGTGTACCACGTTGCGAAAGTTCTACTCCGTTGATTTGCAATTTTTAACTCCGTTAATATCATATGAGGCCTGGGAACATGATGGTGTTGATTACTCGCGTTGCCCATCGCGAGTGTGCGGTGTTCGCTCGCATGAAACCATGTTACTGTATGAATACCGCTATATATTATGGACTGTTCGACGCTTGGCATTCTGTCTTAAGCCCGTTAAACGCAATAAAAATAGAGGTACGAGTGTCATTAATTATGCGCTGTTATATCTTGATGGGAAGTTATATCGTGCAGACGGATATCCGATGGCATTATACATGTGTAGGCTTTAACCTTATAATGAACGTAAAGCGTTTAAGCTTGGGAAAGTACCTGAAAGAAATGCTACGTATAAGTGCACCAAATTATCTATTCAAGGAACATTTTACGTAGGCATTAGTTGCCTAATTGACTTCTCAAGCAATTATATTTTACCCTATAATGGAACTGTGCGTATTTATTTAACGTAGAGTCTTATTTGGTTATAAATAACATCTATAATGGCCAAACAGTTTGTAATTAAAATAAATAGCATTGAAATTGGAGCATGAGAATCAAAACCGCCTCGACCTTTTGCTTAGCAAGGACGTGAAAATTACTATTTTACGGACTATCTTGAAAGTAAATTGAATGCAGCATAGATGTACTTACGAAACAAAATAACGGGTTGTGAGAATATACATTTTTCAAATCGTCAGCGCTAAGTAGCATTGAAGTAGAAGTCATTGTTTTCTACGTTGTACCTACGTAGCACAAAACAAAACTCTTGTGTTATTTAACTTTTATGTTGTAATTATGAATACAATAGGTATATCCGATACATTTTCTAGTATATTTTAGTGTAGAAATAAAGTCATAAAGATTTTAATATGCGGAGATATTTTAAGTCTGTGTGATCCATAGTTTATTTCATGGGAATGCTTCTTCTGTTTTTCATTTCTACTATAAACTGAAGTCATTTAATTGCTACTTTAAACCAAATAAAAAGGTACTCTGTAATAGATGGCGCTCTGGATATGCCCTGGGCGTAGGTGGCGTCTATTGGAGGTGGTGTTCACTTGCCGGTAGTCCGTTAGCCCGTTTGCTTTCGTAAACAATACAACATATATTTTTGCCTAATGTTGCATCTATTGCCTGGTGAATAATATCAGTAATGCAATATAACATCTCGAACTTATTGCTCCGTGTTAATCACTCATGACTTTATTATAAGTATTTCAAATTTGAAATTTGAAGAAAGATATTACTGCAGTCAAATCCACAAAATCGATTGAACTTTATCTATGATGCCATAAATCAGGTCAAATATACTTTGATAATATCACAAAGCATTCCGACGAACTTTAGGTCTGGGTTTGGAGGCATACCATTGTAATGGTGGGTTACGAAATACTTAGGTGCCTACGCATAGTTCAAGGTGTATTATGATTTTCCGATGTATCACTGTAATTATACGAATTAAAGAGTCTCAGCATAATTACAAGGTGTAGAGTATCGAGTCGCGGCTTAACTTCTCTATGCTATTTATTTTACCACCATACAATGTATTAAAATAGTTTCACTTGCAATGTATTAACATTATGTATTAGATTGTAGAGCTTTGACCCGTCATACCAACATAAGTTACTCTCGATCTAGATCTCTATTCACCTTCGTTTTTCGCATTGGCGTCCAAAGGAAATGAAGAAACCAAATAATTCAGTCTCTTTGGTCTTTACGAAACGGTTTGCATAACATCTAATTCTATTGTAGATGACCGGTCTGATCTCCGCTATAACTCAAAGATAATGTACGCATCTTTAAGGACGCTATTACATTTTTGACATCTTCGATTTTAGATATTTGAATGACAAGAACGCGCTTTGCTACACGCGCACACATCGAAACCGATTTAAACTAGATTTTCCATTTGAACGAGCTAATCTTAATACTTGAAGTTATTATTTTACTCATCCATATTTATTTTTTTGGAATTGTCGAATGTTTACAATTATGTTTAATAATAATAATTATTATAATATCATCATGTAATAGACTTTTTTTTATTGCATTGAATGACGAGACGAGCATGCCGTTCGCCTGATGGTAAGCGATACGACCACCCATAAACAGTAGCAACACCATCCAGCACCTTGACTTACAAAGTACTGTGTTGAATTCCACTGCGCTCGTCATCCTGAGACATAAGATGTTAAGTCTCATTATGTCCAGTAGTTATACTGGCTACAATGTCCTTCAAACCGAAACACAACAGTGCATGCACACTACTGCTTGGCGGTAGAAATAGACATTGCGGTGGTACCCACCCTGACGGCCTCTTACATAATGAGAGACCTACCACCATTTTTATATATAAAAAATAATAATTAGGTTATACATATAAAAATATAAAAAAGTGTATCACCCTCCGATGGCGAGGCTCAAGACCCAAGCTACCGATAGTCAGGGATACAAAGTGAGGAATCTCCTCACAATGCGTGTGGTATGCGATACGACCACCCATAAACAGTAGCAACACCATCCAGCACGTTGAGTTACAAAATACTGTGTGGCATTTCACTGCGCTTGTCATCCTGATACATAAGATGTTAACTCTCATTATGTCCAGTAGTTAGACTGGTTACAATGTCCTTCAAACCGAAATACTACAGTGCATGCACACTGCTGCTTGGCGATAGAAAAAGACATTGACATTGCGGTGTCCAGAAGTCCTACTTTCTGCATCTGGCTCTTGACCCAACTACCAATTGAGAGCTTCAGCAGGTGTTGGTCGAGACTCTGGTATGAACCCATGAGCAGAAACGACAAGGCCCCGATAGAACCGACCGTATAGTTCTTTGATCTTCCATATCACATCGCGTTCCCTAATGCCCATCGCCATAGGTTTTCGCCAGTTCTCATTCGCCAAGGAAAGTGGGATAAATCCCTTATCCACCATGACTAAAATCTTATACATGCCTACTTCGCTGTGGAGGAAATAATTCCTGAGATTGCATACCTCGCGGTTATGCAAGTCCATTAAGTAAGCCTCAGCCCCGCATCTTCGCAGGATGTACAACCTCATCACTGACCACCGTGGGTGATGCATACGATATGCAGTCAGTAGGGTCCGGAACTTTCGATCTAGGGCGTCCAATTCAGTCTGAGTCTGAGTATACCAAAAGAGTACATGAGTACAGGCATAACCCAACCGTTGAAAGCACAAATCTTGTTACCACCTGACAAAAAACTGTTAAATACTTTTGCCAGGCGGCCGAAGAAACGGTCATTCAGCGATTGTTTTACGTCGGCACTCATAATCCCCAGTGCCTCAGGCATACCCAGATATTTGTAAGTTACCGTCTCAGAAAGGGATCTAAGTCTTACAGTCTCTAAGACTTGTATGTCACCAGAGACCACGACCTCTACTCGCTTCATATGGATAGCCGCACATTTATCTACACAAAACTCCATGTTGAGTTATTTGCTACATCTTTCAGTAATTTTTAACGACTCAATCAATTCTGTTTGTTTTGATGCAAACAACTTGAGATCATCCATCTAAAGCAAGTGAGATATAGGCTCAGGAGCCCCCGTGCATCTCGGCGCTCTCGGCGTCAACGGCAGCGTGAGGCCTACCTGCCACACTGCTGTCCATCAGGGGGGTCGCAACAATGTGCTAAAAAGACAAAGCTAGAGACGGCACCCGCCCGCGACGCCCGGGTGGCCACTGTTAGTTGCCTTTTACGACAGGCAGGGGATACCGTGGTGGAATTCTCCAAACACCTTCAATCCACAGGGTGGGAGACGCCGGTCAGTCGTCCACCCGGCGTCTCCTACGTCTCCTCTGACGGCGGGAGGAATCCTCGCGTTCCAGAACTCTCTCAGCACTCTCCTTCTACGAGAGGACTATCTTGCAGAAGTGAGCCAACACACGCCAGACCTCCTGACTGCCGACCATGGGAGCGACCACGGCCGGCAACGAGAGGCCGCCTCTGACGACTGCTTTGAGAGCGCTGCGCTCCTCATTCCAGGCTGGGCAAAACTCAAACGTATATTAAGCCGTATCCAGCGGGCAACTGTCACAATGGCACACACAGCCGACACCTCGGTACCTACGATACGACACAGCTACTCACCGAAGCAGCCATGCCTAGTGAGTAGTTGTGGCTGAACTGTAGTACTGTAGTACTGTAGTATTGAGTGTTTAGATATTTTTGTACCGGGAAAGGCTTTGAACACGGGCAAAAACGCGAACTTAACCTAGTAAAATTTAAAAATAAATAATCACCGATACTAAAAATTATAAATAGATAAATAGTAAATACCATATACTGCAAAACTTGTCGATTTTGTAAATATAAAAATACTATGCCATTTTAATAATGAAATTTAAATACTTGCATTAAAATTAATGAATGTTTCATTAATTAAATCAAATTTGTATTGACTTATTGTAATATTAAATTTTCATACTTGCTTTTTGAAAACTAATAATTTGAAATAGTATCAACTATTTTATTCGTAGTATAATGACATCGCGATCAATTTATTACGTATTTATTTTTTGAAAAAAAGTTGTACACCCGTGCTTCCTCGGCCGCGTCTCAGCGCGGAATGACAGCCCGAAATTGGAAAATGTATGAAGAAATTCAATTCAGGTTATATTTTTTCTCTTTACTGGAAAAGTATTTAATTTGACTTGAAAATAATTAGTCATAAAGCGAGAAGACTATATAAGCCATCATATTGTTTCGGTTTTATATTAAAATATTCATTAGTTTAAGGTATAATGGTTCCGATTCCGACCCTATTTTTCGTCATTTTCAGCGATTATTGCTCCAGAATAAACGTATTTACGTGATAATGTTGTATGGAAGCATACAATTTCCATATGCTATAAGCAAAGAGGAATGTTTAATCTTTATTTATATACCAAGATCTCCTCATAAGCGTAACTCCTGATTCAATAAATGGTACCTCAAAACTACGGAAATTTGTAAATGCGCCCTTAATCAATTCTCCTTCGATACGTGCTCAAATCGTAATGTTGTAATTTTGCCAAGTGAAACCTGAATTACATCGTGCACAGACAGTAATGGGTTACACGAAGGATATGACGCGATGTGGTAATATTTTTTTGTGTCGTTTTTCTCGCACTGTACTGTGCTACTCTCGTATATCTGTAAGAAATAACAATAAACATCTTTTTCTTGTATGTTTATTTTGGTAATCGTACTTGAGTATGTATGCTAATAACTTGTAAAATATTTTTGGCGTCAGTAATAAAATATATTTATAATGCAATTTCCAATTCAACCAGTACTTATAAAATCTTTACTATGGAATTATTTCTTTTCCACAAAACATTCGTTCTAAATTCATCGCACTGTACACAGCTATTGTATGTGGAAATAATATGTAATTTCCTAGCCGGCATGTCGAGGAATCCCACAGATGATCAAAGTTATCAGTGCATCTGTTCCATTAACGGTACTTCAGCATAAAATACAACGACTATTGCACAATCTCAGGCAATTCACTCTCGTTGTGACTTGTGTGTCTAGCCCGACCGCCATTGTCGCGCACGCGCTTTACTGAGAACGTTCCCGCGTAAACAGGGCAAAAAGCGCGGGAACTGCGCCTAGACAATAACACCCCACCTACGCCACGAATGTTATCTGACTCGGTATATGCCGCATACCACATTGCGGTGTTCACATTGCTTGTTTTATTTCAAAGCGCTTGATCATAATATTATATTTGAACATGCGCACTCAATTGTAACTAGTTATGCATAGATACAAAATGTTATGGCTCATAAATATAGATATTGAATAGACAAATAAAAAAAAAACATACTAATCTTTATATCTTGTCTTGAGCATTCATACCGGTTCTAGCATTGTAATAATATTTTTATTTACAAATAACAGGAAATTCTTTGCGTTTACTCAGACAATCATCCGTTTAGCGACTGTTCTGTTTAATAAGCGAGCATTTTACAATGAAAGAATTCCGTTGCATCACCGGTCGGTACCCTAAACACAAACAAACAAATCGCATTTGCAATACTTGATTTCATTCACATACAGTTCCACATTCGTTGTTGTCAGACTATACACGTCGGACAGCAATTACCCTGTAGGTGTATAATAAGTGACCGAAAAATAACGCCAAGTGAGCAAAACGATTGCACAATGCATGTGCAAATCGCGATCCATTCAAGAACATCTGTCTTGTTCATCTAAAACAAACCTATTTCAAAATGGTGAATGGTAACTACGTGCTGTACGGGGACAGGCCATCCTCGGAGTCAGAGATCGTGGACGATCACGTACACACACGCACAGTCGACCGCAAGAGTAAACGCAAAGCAAACAGGACCGCTAATGAGCTGCAGCACACGCTCAATGTTGCTCAACTTGACAACGAAACTGACTCTATTAAATATGAAAAAAAGGTCAAAGAGCCGAAACTCCTGCGGTATGTTCCTACCACTGATGTTGAAGAAAATTATGTTACTGAGAAATTTGAATCTTACGATTTGAAGCCGACAGAAGAGAGGCCTAGACGATATGCTTTTACGAAGAAACCCAAAAATCCGACAGATGGCTCTGTTAATTATGCATATTCTCGGTCGAGTAGCAGTTGCAGCTCTCCAAACGGGAATTTGCCAACTATATCCGAACACGGCGAGCAGTTTGGAACGTACAGAGTCCACTCGCTTCCGAGTCCTGCGGTTGGTGAAATAATCACCGGTTACGAGACTAAATTAGACAAATATTTCTCCAAGCCGAGGGAAGTGAAACAGTTTACGGCAAAGGTAAGGTATCATGTAAGTTGAAAATTTCATGATTTTCATGATTTGTTTTTTTTACGTTTCTGTCATGTTACTTGTATTTAACAGATTGACATAAAATATTTTAATAGGTTACGTTAAAAAAATGATTTGTGATATTGTAAGTCTTACATAAATTAGCTGCAAGAAATGTATGTACCTAATAACTAATTTCCCACTTCAAATGATGACACTTACTTAAATCAAAATACTGTTCTGTAATCCGTTATTTGATTCTTTATTTATCTATCTTTTAATATGTGATATTGATTTAATACAGACGTATACTGTCGGTTTCGGATGAAAAGGATTATCATAGAGAACTAATTTTATAGTTCCGTTCTTCATAATAGAACGACAAAACACAGTTTTATCTGCCTGTTTGGTGCCTGTACCATTTGTCTCAAAAATATCTATAAACGGGAACAAAATTAAATAATACTGATTCCATATCAAAGATTACGTACTATCATTAATCAACTAAAACCACTAAGAAGATTGGAAATTTCTTTAACGCAGTAAAAAGATAAAGATTACATCACTTGATTGATAATAAAAACCTGTAAAAACAAATAAATATGTATATAATATATTAATCAGAGTGTGTATAGAACGGAATCCCCTCAGGCCGTGAGTCTCCCGCACTTGACTGGTTTTTATGAAGTTAATATATTTAATATTCTTGTAATTCCCATTAAAAGAGAAATTGTTGTAAGGTACCCCATGCCGTAGTTGTCAATCCGCCACCTAGCGTGGCAAATGAGGAATGCATGTAATTTATTTTGCAAGATGGCTTTCACCCAGTGCCTTGTGCCTAATATATTTGCATGAATTAAATATTAACATCCTTTAAGCTTCAGATTTTACTGATACTTTACATGTATGTAAATTCTGACCACAGATCAGACAAAAGTTATCGAATAAACAACGCCCGAAAGTATACTTAATTAGCATTATTGCCTTTCATTATTTTGCTATTCGGTAATCTATAAATGTTCGAAACGAGATTTCACATTTTTCTATTAAAAAGAAATTCAGCAGTCCGCATACAAAGAGAATATATCAGAACTCTTTACGTAATTATTGGATTCGATTAAGAAAGGTATGATCACTTTCTGATTGTATCTAGTAAAACTTGTTCAAGTCTAATTTATTTTTATTTATATGATAGAGGCAGACATAAATAGTGTTAGAGTACAGTTAGACATGGTTCTTTAAAAATTATAATAGAACGCCTTCATTTCGTCTTTAACCAGTAATTTCGCATTCGTTTAGATAGTCAAAATTCTCATGACCATGAATATTACTGTTATAATGCCACTTTAGTGTTACTTAGGGATCATTTTCCAATAAGATAAATGTTATTCCTAAAATAAAATACAACACGAACAATTTAATGTGTCAGGTGTCTTACTTTTATATTCAGTCAGGTTACGATTAAAAAATGAGTCCTTAATGGTATTACCATAATGGTATTAGTAATGTTTAGTTATTATGCATCATTTAAAAAATCAAAGACATTAATCAGTATAGTTATAGACCGGATATCAGGACCAAATTTTAGGTCCAAAAGCTATTACCAATCGGTAATAAGTCGCTGTCATATCTGACATGTCCGTGTCAGACGTCTCGGTATGCTTAAATTTTGTAAAGAAAACAAAATTTTGGAAGGAAATATGCCAATATACGCATTACGATCATGTCAAAGTATGTTCTAATGAATTTTACATAGGTATTTTGTTATTTCACGGTAGATTGAGTTACTGACGAATAGGCTCGAAATTTTTGTATGACAATTTTCCCAAATGTCCGCTCTATATAATCTTAGAACTCCTTGTAAAAAATCAATTAAGGCTCCGTTTTTTCAATTGTAGTTATCTTTTTGTCAGGGTCTTATTAAGCTGGACGCGCTCGCAACACCTGGAGCAGTCGAAGCTCTGCGAGCGCGTCCAGCTTAAGAATACCGATGATTACCCTAACAACAGTTGAAAAAACCCGGTCTAAGATTTGACGAGACAAATTATCAAGACTAGCTTCTGTTACAAATTTCCTGTCTATCACCTCTGGTTCATATTATTTCAGTATTAAAATTACTAAAATATCTGTTTTAATTTTGTTCTGTAATTTGCTAGACGAAATTAACTAAGCCAATAAAGGTTTTCATAAAGCCTATATTCGGATATTATTTATTTATATTAATTATCTTTCAATCTAGTCTGACACAAATTCGGGCTATTAAAAAGTATAGGGTAATTTACAGTCATAAAATAATTAATGGCGTTGGTCCAAAGCATGTAAGCTTTGAGACATGTAACGCACATGCGGCTGGGTGTGTTCACGACGAGATTTGTTCCGCGTTGTAAGTGTTGTAACCTGTATAGGCTTTAATATTTCATCCATTTATAATGACACGTACCCATGTAGTGTGTACAAAGGAGACACTTTATACACACTTTATGCTTACTTTGCATAGAGACATATACGAATTAATGTTATAAATTATTAAATGTATTAATTAATTATTTATCTACATTTTGCATCTGTTTTATAAATCCATGATGAAAATTATTGTTCCTTAAGATACAAGTTTACAAATCTAGTACCAACTTATATCCAAATACATTCTTATATACAAATAATAAAGTTGTTGGCGCCAGAATAGTATTACCATCTCAAGAAATAATTGTTGAGGATTCATAATGTTATTTAATAATTTATTATGGTCGAGGTAACGTATTAACCGCTGGAGTTCAGATAACAAGAAATTGAATCCGAGCCTGTTCGGCGAAAAAGTGAACACATAAACTGCGGTAATCACAATCTTTATTATCGTAATGTCCTGATGCCCGAACCGATGACTTTTATTTAACTTGTATTAAAGTTAATGTGTATATTAATTATTGTTGTTCCCACGGAAATAAAATTACGCGCTGGGTAGGGCACCGTAAGTAGAACGTTATCGTATTTGGCGTAGAGATAAAAATTAAAAAACTACTGACAATTTCATGCGTGCCACAATCACTCGTTAAATGAACGAGATCAAGTATCGTTTTTGACAGGTGCGAGCAGTTTTGGAAGTAAACTAGGTATGAAAATGGCTAATTGTTCTCGACCTCCGCATGTTGTTTAACTTGTTACATACTTGAGGATTTGTTCAGACCAGTGTTGTAACTATACGCAATTATAACATTTTAATGATCCATTAAAAATTGCATACGATTGCCGATTACATCGTCGACATTCAAAATTTAAATGTAGAATTTGTTACTGGAACCATACGCGATATGAATACTACGATAAATTTTGTTTTATCTCGTAACGACTACAGCAAATTTTAATCTACATTTTCCTATTCCTATAATGAAGCATAATATTATAAATCAACCAGTGAAAAAGATAAAATGTCAATAAATAAATAAATGTATATCTATTCTTCTAGCTAAAAACTTTGAATATCGAATTTCATTGCATACTAAATTCGGTAGCGCCTTTACGTATCATTAAGAGTGGTACAGCATCTCAGCTGTTAATGAGCCAATAACATGAATAAACATGTTAATTACACAGCGGGACACCATAGACTCTATGGCATAGAGATTTATCTATCGATAAGAAAGTTGTCTCTATAGTAGTTTGATGGTCGAAAATATAATTATTTTTATGCCTACAGTAGCAAAAATTTTGATATGGCATTATAAAATATTTCCTCTTTAAAATCATAGAAATAGTTATCACTTTTTCCTGGTCGTTGAAGTTTTATTGAAGACTGGTCATTGAGAATTAGCAAGTTGTCCATGCGTGTAATAGTCGATTGGTATTAAATAACAGTAAGATTAAATACATGTCCTAATGTTGTATTAGCAATACACATGACTTGTACGACTGCAATGCTGAGGTCTCAGGGCGGGAAAAGTAATATTGGGTTTTCTATTCAGTATCAGCCCGGAGTATGAAATTTGTGCCCGATATGGCATTAGGCTCGCCCCCTTTCACATCATGGGACGGAATACGCACTGCGAAAGTGGGTGCACTAGTTGCGCCTCTGCCTACCCCGTCAGGGATAAAAGGCGTGTGAGTGTGTGTATATACAATACACTTTTGTCTTGAGAGTTGTGAGTCATAAGCGAACTTTACTTAAGTATTATTTATAAGCATTTTAAGTAAGACTTATAAGCATTGATTTTGAAGTATGTTTCTTTAGTTGTTATTATGTTGCTTAGTTAACAGAAACTCTAAAGATTTATTTATATACATTTTATATACAAAAAGTATAAAGGCGGACTTAATGCCGAAAGCATTTTCTACCAGTCAACCTTTAGGTGGTGCTAAAGGTTGACTGACACAAGGACTAAACAAGGTAGACTAAACAAGACTAACAAGGTAGTGGACGGTGCGGTGGTGGAAGGTAGTGGACAGAGTGAAAGATCTTTTTGTTTTCGTAATCAGTCAATATTAGTAACTTTATTGCTTACATTATCTCCCAAAGCAATAACCTATTTTACATAAGGTAAAACGATTGGCAGAGGTCGACTACAGATACCACCTTATATTCATATTTTTAAAAGCATACACATTTCCTTAATCTCTGACCTAAACTATTAAATAACATCAATAGCTCGAATAACAGTTATCGATTAGAATAAAATAAATAACGCCCACACGATACTTTATTTACGATTATGACCAAATATAAACGGTATTAGCCCTTAAATGGAAACATAAACGTTTAGAGTTGTTAGCAAGATTAAGACCACATGTGGTGTGACAAATTTTTTATTTGGATTACGTTTTCTCGTGGACTTTCAATTTCATGTAGGTAATAGTACAATAATATTTGAATGTGAACGTTTTTAATAAGCAGGCTTTACAGCTTAATTAATGATGTTCAACTTTTACGAGCTGTGAAAGCGTTGTTTGATGTAGCGCTTATCTTTTGAGGCGATGTTTAACATTTCTTAATATGTTAAATATTTTTTCTTTAATATGTTAAATATTTTTGCAAATTTGAGTAATGTGAGTACTTTGCGGTGGACGCTCACGTAATAGACGTCTTTATGGGTCATAGCATCAGTATTAATGTGATCACAGTCGATTGATGGACGAGTTTTATCTGGAACTTAATATTGTCTTTTTTTTATTGCATTGAATGACGAGACGAGCATGCCGTTCACCTGATGGTAAGCGATACGACCACCCATAAACAATAGCAACACCATCCAGCACCTTGACTTACAAAGTACTGTGTGGCATTCCACAGCGTTCGTCATCCTGAGACATAAGATGTTAAGTCGCACTATGTCCAGTATTTACACTGGCTACAATGTTCTTCAAACCGAAACACAACAATGCATGCACACTGCTGCTTGGCGGTAGAAATAGACTTTGCGGTAGTAACCACCCAGACGGACTCATACATATGAGAGTCCTACCACCAGTAAATATTATGTAATATATGTTATTTGTATAAATAAGTTAATAAGTTTTGGAATGTGGTAGTTTTCACAGTATAAGGAATCTTAATTATAAATATAATTTTGTCTCCAGGGATCGCATCCAGACAGCCTGTACCGTGTGTCAGCGGGAGCCGGCGTGGATTCGGGGAAAATGACGAGGATTCTTCGGATCCTGAGGTGGCCTGCCGCCCTCGTCGTGGTGTGCATAGCTCTCGCTGTCTTCATATACTTCCTTATGCCTGGTAAATAGACATAATTACTCTAATAATATAATAATAATATCAGCCCTGTATTATATACTGTCCCACTGCTGGGCACGGGCCTCCTCTAAGACTGAGAGGGTTTAGGCCTTAATCCACACGCTCGCTTAGTGTGGATTGACAGAATTCACGTACTTTTGAAATTCTTATAGAGAACTTCTCACTTTCACGGTGTTTTCCTTTACCGTTAAAGCGAGCGATAATTCACAAAGAATACCTACATAACTAGAAAAGTCAGAGATTATTACTCTAAAGTAGATATTTCTTTCTAAAATCTTTATAAAACTTATACTTACTTTACGAATACTTAATTTCAATAAAATTGGCCTGATCCAAAGACAACAGCATAGTTATAGACCGGCCATTACGACCAAATTTTTCGTCCAAAGGTTATTAATTACTAATTGGTAATAAGTCGCTGTCTTATCTGACATGTCCGTGTAACAAAACGTCTCGGTATGCTTAAATTTTGTAAAGAAAACAATATTTTGGAAGGAAATATGCCAATATACGCATTACGACCATGTTAAAGTATGTTCTAATGAATTTTATATAAGTATTATTTTATTGCACGATAGATTCAGTTACAGACGAAGAGGCTCGAAATTTCTGTATGAGAATTTTCCTAATGTCCTCTCTATATAATGTTAGAACTCTTTGGCCTGATCACACACAGCAGTATTTTTGATGTGGAAACGGCAAGTTGCACTAGACCTTATGTTAATTGCAGTGTACATTTTTCGTTTAATGATGACCACGGAAGAACGCGTAGTACTAACCACACTCTACATATTATTTTATTTTAAGTACCCATTAAGTACATGTTGACGCTCGATGCTCCGCAGTTCGTTTTCAGTCTGGGTACAAATAAACGTGTTGGACGCTCTGGTAGCGCACGGTCCTGTCTCGTTACGGACCCGCATCCTATGTTATGCAGTGTCGGCTTTAAGAATGCAGGGGGCAGTTAGGGCATTTGCCCGGGGCGCCAAATCTCAGGGAGGGCGCTATGGCTAGAAAAAAAGTAGCCAAAAATATTTCGCTCGATTCTGTATGTTTGATTACTGGGAGTAAAAGCGCTTTTCAAATAAAATACCATTCCTTTCTACACCATTCACCTCTTTTTTGTGATCAGTTGGTGTGTACTTACATTGTTCCTTTTACCTTTCTAACTATTATTTATTGATTTGATACACCATTATCTTATGATCTTTATAAATAGCTACAATTTTTAGAATGAGGAATAATCACAATGCGGCTCTGCCGCATTTCTGTGTTGCCTTTTAAAAACCTAAAAATATATTAATCGAAAAAATTTACTACGTAAAATTATCGTTTCAAATAGGTATAGATTTTAGTTTTCATATGTTGTTTTTTGTGTTGTCGGCAATATTATAAAAATACACCTATTTGATACACCTCCAAAACTTTTACAACAATATTTTATACTTGTGTATTTTTTATTTATTTATTCATTTATTTATTAGAATTATACCCAGCAATACAAGTGACATACCTCTCACTGCATACCGGATATACCGCAATGAAACCTAATCGTAATCATCGCAAAGAGTATTCGAGAGGACTCATCCTTTGCACTAAAGACGCACCTATTTACAGTGCACTTTAAAATATAAACTCACTATCGATGGAATAACAAAAGAAGGCTAACCGCATGTCTAAAAACCATGTAATTAAAGAGCAAAAAGCAGATGATCTTCGACGAGACAAAATCCCATCGTCTTATTGGGAGTGAAAGGGCATAAAGTAACATAAATCGTCGCGAAAACCGTGTTGGGAAATATTCTGGTTTCTGAAGGTCCAACTAGGTTAATAGATGAATTAGATTAACTATATTTAGTAAATTGTAGCATTCGCGATGAGTACGATGGTAGCACGACATTTTGCAACTACTCAAACACTATGAAATTTAAAGAACACGCAATTTGTTAGATTCTTAACCAGTTTAACTAAATATTCGCGCGTTAATGTTACTGGTATGAAAAGTTCATGACTGTGGGAAAGCTAAGATCTTTAACGTCGAAAAATTAAGTGTCTTGTTAAAATAATATGCAGATATTTAGATTATTTATTACCTAGAATTTTTCCTATTTAGATATTATATTGCTTATGCATTTTATCATAAATCTTAATTGTTTTCTTGCATACATTAGGTATATTTTTTTTGTATTATTCTGGTACTTTAGAAAATGTACTGTATATTAATGCGGTGATATATAAATGCGGTTATGTCAAACGATTTCTATTAATCGATTCAGAAGAGTGTGTCGAAAGTGGTTATGATAAAGTTCTGTTTTATCCAAACTCGGGTGTTTTACGACGGCGATGGTGCGCCGAGTCAGAGGTTAAGCCACGTAACACAGTTCACAAGATGTAGAGCTCCACTAACTACTCGCTGCTCAACACCTATTACAAAATACTGTTAAAATATCGCGTAATAAAATCGCTGATGAATTTCAGAAGAATTCTAATAACTTCAACCACTATTTATTGATTGACGCATTTATGAACGAATATAAACAATGCAATTATGACGCGATATTCTCGTAACGGTCGCGAAGTCTCATTCGTTTTGATCCCCATAAAGATCCTATTAAGCTGACCCTAAATTTTAATTAATCTACAATTTGCATATAGAAAGTGTGCACATTTTATGCTTTATAATCCAGTAATTATCCTCAAAACGAAAGCTGAAGGGGATCGTAAAATAACTTACAAAGCAATAATTGTCCTTTACATGCGCAAACTGTACTTTGATAAAGACACGGACCTTTCGCGACGCCCTTGATATCTTCATAAATATTCAGACACTTTCACGTTACACACGCGAGACAATTTTGTTAAAAAATAAAATGGCATAAGCCCCAATAATTTTATTTGCGTGGGGTTCGCGGTGCTCAAATGTGGCCGGATGTTCTCCTTTTGTTGCTCTGCTATCGTTTTATTATTTGCGATGTATACGTAAAATGGAAAGTTGACCTCTCGGAATTCGCTGCATATCTCCTTCGTACTCGTATCTGCCTACGCATCTGCAGCTATTTTTGTGCAACGTGCTCCAAATTTCTCTAACAATCTTTCTCTTTTCTATGCGTGTCGTGTCTTTTATGGACATTATTTAATGTTTTACGTACAACACGTAAGGTATGCTAATTACATCACCAAATAAACAGAGAAACATAAAACATTAAGCCTGCGTCAACAATGCTTTCAATTCCTCGTATTGGGCTTCAATTAACACCCTCCGGAAGACTGTTTTGTCGCTTTAAAAGTTTACTCATTCAATTATTGCCTTTTTGTGCTAAAGCCTACAGCACAATCAATTTTGGCGGAAAGAATCTAAACGCGTGACCGTATATAAACCTATATCTAGGTCATTTAGATTTTAGACTGCCTCGGTGGGGTAGTTGTATTACGGTACGACTGCAATGCTAAGGTCTCGGGTTCGATCCCCGGGTCGGGCTAAGTGATATTGGATTTTTCTATTCAGTAGCAGCCCGGAGTTTGGAATTTGTGCCCGATATGGCGATAGGCTCGCCCCCGATCACATCATGGGACGGAATACGCACGGCGAAAAATGGGTGCAGTAGTTGCGCCTCTGCCTACCCCTTCGGGCATAAAAGGCGTGAGTATGCGTTAGATTTTTCTTTTTAATGTTTATAGATGCGGTATTGACTATTGTTATAAATCAAATGAATAGTCAATAGAAATAAAATCCATACAGGTGTATTAATTAAGTGACACGGCCATAAATCTCTGATCTCTAAAATTTTAACATACACTACAAATAATGGAATGCACGCCTCAAATATTTGAAAAACATAATCCAATTATAATATAACACATTTCTCTTTTATGCATTTTAACCTGTCGTCGTTTATTGTTATTTATTACCTCCCTTATAATGTGAGTGTAACAAAATTATAATGCGGTATTGAATTTTAATGCGAATATTTTAAAGATTATTTAAATGCCATAGAATGTGTGCCTACGCCGCTGCATTATTTTAATAGCAAAGAAACTGCTTCAGATATTCACAACTACCTTCAAATCTACCTTCTTCTACGCACCACCTTTGTTTTATTTATTTTTTAAGCTTACAGTGTAATAACAAATTAGCAAAGTGAATTACAGCTGTAAGTTAATAAAAAGTTGCTAATTAAAATACTACCTATTGTTCGCGGCTCTGCCCGCGTGAAAAAGGTTTTCCGGTATAACCTCAAACTATCTCCATGCCAAATTTCATCGAAATCCGTTCAGTAGTTTCGTAGATGTGCAGTAACAGAAAAATAGACAGACAAACAGAAAGGAATTATAAAATCGCTGATTTGTGTCCCATTACTTTTCTTTAGTCACCCCCTTTTTTTTAATCATAATTATTTCAATGTACAAACAGACCGAGACCTACTGCTTTATTATAGTACCTATGGATGTTATGGACTACGCGTCCTATTTGACAAACCGTATCCTTGATATGTTTTAAATCTTGAACGAAAATTCTTGGCATCTAAGCATTGATGTATTAAAAAACCCATCTAAGTGGTAATTTTGTAAATTCTAGAGACCGTGATAAAGGGGAGAGCTATATGAATTTCACATCAAGTTATGCTAGCTATTTATTGAATTTATTTAATTATGTAATGACTCGGCTATAAACATAACAACAAGGTATGTCGGCATATAAAAGACGTACATTTGCACCCTGCTACCATTACTTGTGTAATATATAATCACATTAATTACCTGTTTATTACATTTAACGTGGTTATTAGATATAACATGGGAACCAGTGATTATATACCGTTCATTAGTACGTCATTTTAATCGTAGATGTGAAATATTGATATAGACACTCTACATAAACGGCATATAGAAATATTTAATTTTGAATTAACTCCAATCAGACAATTTAGTGATACTTGTTATCTTAAAAACCATATATGTATTTTTTCTTTTTGTCGAGTCGATTGACGATCATTTCGTAAGACTACTAATTCATAAATCAATAAATAATTGGATAACTATTCTTAAAGTCAGCTACGCGGAATCTAGTTTTTTAAAGCTAAAAAAAGGTTAGTTTCGTTTGCTATTGCAACAAAATGAATATGTCAACTAGGAAATGGTTATATTAAACACATCATAGAAAGCGTAAACTATTCACCTATGACACTGAAGCTAATCAAGATTGGGAACAAGCGATCACCATATTATTAACTCTGTATAATTTGAACACAAAATAGCATAACAGACCAATTTCATAATCCCAAAATAGTAAACCAATGAGTCTAAATAGTTCTCTGTTTAGGTGACAGGGGATTTATTATTGTAATTATTTCGTTTTGTTTTCAAAAAAATTATGGTTTTTTTAACAATCCAATTGGATGTTAGCATTATGTAACGCTTCCTAGGATTAATGGCGGAGAGCAGGCTAGCGTCGGACCGAGGAGTGCCGCTCCACTCGTGAGCGTGACATCTTGAACCGGGCTTTCACTCGCTCGTGTCCTCCTACAAATATAGCCTTTCTAAGATATATTACCAACAATGCTTTATAGCGTCTAACACAATGGAGCAAATGAATTACGTCATTATAAAAGATGGGTGTAGTTAGTTTTTCTAACACATACAAATGTTATTGTAACAAACAAAAGGTTTTCGCATCAGCTATTTCACCAAATAATGCAATTACGTAATACAAACAGAAATAAACACGATGCTTATGTTTACTTAAGAATGTTGAGAATTCGTTTTTATGATTGAAACTATAATTATATTTTTTAAACTGAATATAGAAATAAAGAGTATAAATGGGATAAAACTAAGTAAAATTTACATAAGTTCACGTAATAGATGAGATTGACAATGAGTTGGTATATTTCTCTCACATGTATTAATATTGGATTTGTATTCAGTAAAAGGTTACAGGAAGAGTACAAGCTTCCAAACAATAGTAAGATTTAGGTAGAGATATATCAGAAACAAGGAAGTGTAACGATTATAATAATTCACACGAAAAATGTAAGAGTGTGTCACCTTATAAGAGCGTTAAGAGATTAAAAAGATAACGTGTGTATAAAATGTTCTTTCTACAGAAGTTCAAAATTCCGCGCTTAATTAGTCAATTTGTCGACATTCTTTGCTAATTTTAATCGTAAAATAAAATAAAATATGTTGACATTTTTGTAGAGTTTGATTATCGTTTACGAGATGAAATTCTATTAATATAACAGTCTAGTGGCATTCTAATATCATTTAAATTACTATGCAATTTTATTATACAGTGGACTGTAGTTTTGACGCCTTTTGGGTAAAGTAGGTATTTAAAAGCATAATAAAAAATCCTAAGAATTTTGGAAATTTGGTACTACATCAGGAACCTGGAAAGCCTATCACCACTTTCAGATATTTAAGTTATGTCTTTATGATCGCACAGAATTAAATGGTTATCATGTTTCACTTTCCATCCGACATGTTGTAATTTACACGCTCTGTTTGAAGTCTTTAATAGTATTCTCCACTTTTTCTATCAAGTTGTAGAATCCGTCGATTAGTGTGGTCTTTCATATTACTAGTCAGCCAATTTCCCGTCTACATGTATGTAAATATGCAAAACCTATTACTGTTTTCTTCATAATTACAGCTATATTGGGGCACATTTATCACTGTTTTTACTAAAATAGTAATTTATTTAAGTAGCCTATGTGAACTAAATTTAATAAATGATATAATTTATTTGCCATTTACCTGCATGGGTGGAGTATGGTTAATAGTTAATTAGTTTATAATATAATGTATTCCAGATAACATGGACAGTCAATTAGACATAGTGAATGGAACGTACTGGGAACCGGCCGCCGCAGGTGTGCGCGCGCAGCTAGGTCCCGACAAACCTGACCACAAACCACACGAGAACAAAAAGAAAATTGAAAACACTCGCTTGCAAACACATGGTACGAACCATTGAAAGTTTTTAATGTCTCTGTTTATACATTCTTTTGATTTTTAGTCAGAACTCTTGCGACCTCGTGACATTTAATTTTGGGTAAGTTACGCTGCGCTGAAGTTTAAACTAACTACACAATTGAAAGTCATTCAAAGTTTTACTACATCACAATTCACAATGAACACGTTCACAATTTTTTTAAATGTACATGCAATTTCGAACATGCACGAATATGTATTTTTTTATTTAATAACTCTTGCTAGTTAAAGAATGATGTGTTGAGTAACCATTAATTACAGGCACCAAAACATCGGAAATCGATTTCTACGACGCAGATACTGACAAAAATTACGATTTAACATCAATAATAGACACCATAACAGAAACAAACTCGAAAAGAAAATTACCCATTGCACCAGTGTTCCCCAGTCACATAACACCTGAAGTGCAATATGGGAACGAGAAAGCTGATTCAGATAAACTAAGGACGCCAAAACTATTGGAAGGAATGGACGTGTTACCAGAGGATTCTACTCTTAAACCTCATATTACTCAAAAACCAGAAAAGCCACTCGAAATAATATTTAATGACGGCGCTGTCACGACTTCTATAACTGAGACTATAAATAGGGCGGAAACTGTTAATGAATTCACTAATTATGACGAGAAAATACCATCCAAGAAAGTTAGTGAGCCTCTACTTAAATCTCACCCATCATTTTATAAGGATTTTTCCGCTCCCGTGCCAAAGGAACCTCAAGTTGTAAACATTAGAGAAGACGTCATTCCCCTGCCAGATCTACCTCCAGAAGTGCAAGAGTTTTACATTCGTCGCCCAGTGAACGTCGACGTCAATTTTACATCAGGTCACTCTAAACTTTTCGGTATATCTATTGAGGACGCAGAAAAAATGAGATCTACAACTCAAAGTTCGTTGTACAACACACGAGTGTCCCCCACGCTTCCCACGTGGCGTGACGGCGATGACACCACCACGAAAAAATATCCAACCAATTTTAATTTGGAAGGTAAGTTTTCAATGTTTATCCTGTGGGATGCATGCGGATATTTGGGACATTTATTGGTACGTATTTATTCATAGTTAATAGTAATAATAATATCGAACTCACTGCAGGCACAGCACCGTGTAAATATTTCACCACGACATGCTAACAAAACTATAGTGATATGTAGTTTTTAATACCATACTTTTTACCACCTTTCTTCTCCAAATTATGTAAGCATCTGCATCACTCATTTTCTATTATCGTATTTCAGTGCCGCAATGTGGTTCTACCCGACTTGCTCTTTGCCGCGGAGTGCTTCCCTACGACTTGGCAGGCGCCGCGGCAAACATCGGCGGAGTGGAAGCCACTTCGCTGATGCCTCAAATTGAATACCTGGTGGCGACCAACTGCAGCGACCGCGTCAGACACTTCCTCTGTGCCTTGCTTGAACCTGAGTGTAACCCGCCCCCATATCCACCGAAGATGCCTTGCCACAACTTGTGTAAAGGTAACAGTATTGTAAACCTACTTATTGATTCCTTATGTTTACGCGAATGTAAACATAATAAATTATTTCAATGACTACGTATTAATGTTAAAAATAACTTGCAATGCAATGCAATGCAATCAGCCCTGTATTATATATTGCCCACTGCTGAGCACGGGCCTCCTCTACTACTGAGATTGCAACTATTATTATTATTCTATTATTTGAACTTGAGTTTGCAATTATTAGATAGAATAACATAATTTACAGTATTTTTCGTAAAAAAGAGAAACACTAATTTTCAATAAATATTAATTTTAACTGATTAAATCTATTTATATTGCAGCAATTGTCGATAGCTGCGATGGATTGATACCAAGAGAATTAACACCCGCGTTCAAGTGTAATCAATATTCGAACAACAACTGCGTCGCTGCCAAGAATCCTTGCTACCCTCGCGAGCTGGGGTGTGCAGACGGCACATGCATACCGCGGGACTGGATATGTGACGGAACCAGAGACTGTCCTGCTGGGGACGACGAGGTTGGCTGCATTGCTTGTGAAAAGAACGAATACCGGTAAGTTGCGTCAATCACTCTGTGAACAAACTAACGGAAGATAAGCGAGTACAATTAATGTTCATAAGATAAAGTAATAAACTGGTGGTAGGTCCCTCATATGTCAAGAGTCCGTCTAAGTGGGTACCACCGCAATGTCTATTTCTACCGCCAAGCAGCAGTGTGCATGCACTGTTGTGTTTCGGTTTGAAGGACATTGTAGCCACTGTAACTACAGGACATAGTGAGACTTAACATCTTATATGTCTCAGTATGACGAGCACAGTGGAATGCCACACAGTACTTTGTAACTCAAGGTGCTGGATGGTGTTGCTACTGTTTATGGGCGGCCGTATCGCTTACCATCAGGCGAACGGCATGCTCGTCTCGTCATTCAATGCCAGAAAAAAAGATAAAGTTCAAATAGTGAAAACTGATAAAATATCTCTCAACTGCCTCGATGGCGTAGTTGTATTGCGTGCGTGATACGACTTCCGCTCTAAGATCTCGGTTTCGAATCCCGGGTCGGGCAAAGTGATATTGAGTTTGGAGGTTCAATTTCAGCCCGGGGTCTGGAATTTGTGCCCGATATGGCGATAGGGTCGCTTCACAAGGTGAAAAGTGGGTGGGGAATGTGTGTGATAAAATATACAACACAAAAGCTTGCATATAACAAAAATAATTTATAATCTAATTTTGTTATGTAAAAATTCTGTAATGCCTAAAATAGCCACAAGGCAATGTAACACGAAAGAGAATAAGAATAAGCATACATTTTTCAGTTGTGCTTCGGGTGGCTGTATACAAAAGCGCTGGCTCTGTGATGGGTACGCAGACTGTGCCAATGGGGAGGATGAAGAGGATGAACTTTGCGGCCCTCAAGATGGTCACGTGGTGACGGGAGACAGAGGAGGCGAGCCTGGGGAAGAATCTGCTGGGTCAGCACCGGCGCCTGCTGTAAGAAAACCTAACCGTGTGCCTCCTCCACACCAAAAATATGCCGATCTACGTGTACTAGGTATCATATTTTTTATCTTGTAGAGGACAACTAAATTGTTTAGACAATTACTAGGATTTGATCAGTATCTTATGACCACCCACAAAATCCCAAGATAGAAGCCTTACCGAACTGTAAGGAAAGCCGTGACGATTTGGCGAAGGGACAATCTATGTGGCTCTTACGGCTATTTCTCTGGCTATATGAAATTCCTAAAACGTTACCTGAGACATTGCTTGTCCGTAGAATATTTCACGTTCAACAAGTTTTAACAAACCTAATATTGGATAGGTATTATTAAATAATCGTTTAACACTAAATTGTAGATCCTTCAGCCGGTGACGTCACTGAGCAGGTTATTATTATTTCATACACAGTACATTTTGTTTATTTAATTAATTATAAGTAATTTTCCTATTCCAGGAGACAACGACAGCAGCAAAGAGCTCCTGGTAACAAGTGACAGTAGCCATCCCTACAAAAGAAACTTCACCAAACGACCATCACCTTCTCGATTGACTCCTTACATACGCCGAATGCCTCCACCAGCTCAAACTACACCAGATTACGAAGCAGTTACCCTCAATGTTGATAAAGTTAAGACTGAAGCAAAAGCATATACAGACAGGGATGAAATTGAACAAAATGAATCAATTGAGGATGTAAATATAGGAGACTTGGGTTTCTTTGACGATATTAAGAAAGAAGCTCAAGATAATATGGTAAAACGTATAGCGCAGAAAACATCAACTGCCATTCGATCAAAAAGTATGAAAGAACCAGTAGTAACAACTACGATGGAGCCAACAATCACACGTCTGGATAAGACCATTAACAAGTTAGAAAGGGTTATCAATGGCGCCGCATTGTTAAGGGTAAATTGGAACAATATTATCCAACAACGTATTTAATTATGATATTCTCGTAATTGTAGCATCATTAGTCTATTGACGGCGTATTTGAGCTGTTGTCAGTCACGCCGTTTTGGGTTAGATATTTAGGTTGAGCAACAAAAACCTTTATGTAGATTTTTCTTCGATAAATGTACATAATTTGCCCGGAATAACGTTTATATCCGATATGACAACATGCTTTTCTCCTATTATTTACTTGCCAAAAGTATTCGCGAGATGGATGTGAACACTGGGAGCGTAGACTCATCGCGCGAAAAAAGGCTCGTTGCCTATTACTTCATGGGACAGATATATGCATAGAGATATCTTATCTTCTCTTTCCTGCCAGCCCGAGCTTGGCTTCTTTATTTATTTTTCATTGATTTTACGCCCTATAAAAATGTCTGTAGTTATATAAGTGACTTTTTGTAATAATTATTATTATTAATTTAATGTATTTTGACTTATCATAAGTGCAACTATGTTCGCCTCCGTGATGAATAAAGTATTTTATTTTAATTATTTATATGTAGTTGCATTAAATGCCCAACACTTTGGGAATAAAAAAGAGTGAGTTAGTTGTGTGTGATTGATAAATTTACAAATATAAGAGCCAATTTAAAAAATGTACAGCTGATCACCGACTCCATGCTTATAAAATATTTCTTTACAGAAAGCAGTAGCGCAAGAAAAACTGGAAGCAGCTCAGGATGATGTCGAAGATTCTCCTGAGAGGAACAACACGTCCAAAGCAGATGACCTTCCATCTGGACCCAGAAGTGGCTCCATAAGTGCTCATGTGTCCCCGTGCCCTAGTGGAGAACTTCGTTGTGTCGATGGTAGATGTATCACCCTAGCACAACTCTGCGATGGTACTATCGATTGTTCCGACCACGCCGATGAAGACAACTGCTACACGTGACCTGTGACGGTAAGTGGTGACGAGCGGTAGAGCAACTCGGTGCTTTAAAGACATTGAT
Organism: Sphinx pinastri; assembly: GCA_947568825.1. Lineage (NCBI taxonomy): Eukaryota > Metazoa > Arthropoda > Insecta > Lepidoptera > Sphingidae > Sphinx > Sphinx pinastri. The sequence continues at coordinate 6,413,480 of OX387617.1, forward strand.
GCCATAGCTTAAGTGTGTGAAGTGATCGGCGAGGATCTGGTGCAAGATTTCGAACGTGAATTTATAGTTTTAGTTTGATGACTTATTGGGTGTAATGTTTATGTAAGGTTCTTAAAGGTCGTTTAAGTCTTGTTTACATCGAATTTATAATTTAATGAATATACAAGTTATACGAGAAACTCATCAAATATTTCTTGAAATTGTTTCGGTATAAAAAAAAAAATTTCAATACAGGTACACAGTTGCATTAGCAATATCTTATATTTTTAAACGAGCAATTCTTGTATATATATATAATCTGAATCTCGGAAGCGGCTCCAACGATTTTCATGAAATTTATTATGCAGGGGGTTTCGGGGGCGATAAATCGATCTAGCTAGGTTTAGTTTTTAGAAAATGTCGTTTTCAGTAATTCAACTTAAACATTAACGGAAAAAAATTACTCTTCCTGACATCTATTGGTGAGTAAGAAAACTACTCCTGTAGATGGCGTTGTTAAGCACATAAACTGAAAAATATGACTTCCTGACATCTATAAGCCAATGAGTGTTTGGTTTGAGGCTAGACCAAGATAATCAATTGTTTACTTATAAAAATATTATTCGTATTAAAATATAATTTCTAAAAAACACTATTTAACAAAAAAAAACGATTATCCAGGTACTTAAAGAAATATGAGCGGCTGCAATCATTTCGCTTGTTTACATCATGCTTAAACGGCCTTATTAATCGTAGTCGAGTTAAAATCGTATATAATTACAATATCTAGTTACTTAATGTATCAGTTCTACTATCTACCCGTTTATGCACTTATATAATACAATTCGTTTTTTACAGTTATGTACTTATTTACTTTTGCTTGAAAACTGTGTCTAATAAAAAAAAAATGGCGAATTATGATGAGATGTTAAGCTCAAAAATTATTGGTTCAAAATAATTAAAGGTAAATTATATATTGATAAGGATAATGGCATAAAAATTACATATTTTCTATATAGATACAAATTGTTAAACAACTTTGAACTGAGTTTAAATATTTGTTTATTCCGTCCATTAAAATTGCTACTGATTTAGGGATAGCTTAAGAAAAAGTTGTTGTGGTATGAATAATGTACGCTGTGATAAGCAATGCATTGGGATGTATCTTCTTATGATTTTACTTTAGATGTTACGGATTTATCTGCAGTCTATTATTATTAATGACGATTGTGAAGACTAAAATATTACCATGATATTAGTAAACATGAATCGTCTTATAGTTTAATAAAATCTCTAATGGAAATTGTATACAATGTCGTTACAATCGATTATAAATAAAAAATCCAGGAGATGGTACTTTGAATTAGATTTAAATTGAATAATTTAATGGTAACTAGTTATAATAATTTTACAATTCTTAAATTTAGATATATGAATTGAAACATTTAGATATACATAAATGCGCATTTGTACATAAGATGTAGTTTTAAGCAATGTTTATTTATGTTAATCGACATTTTTGTTTACTTATACTAACTTTAACTTGTAAAAATAGATAAGTGTAAGTTTTTAAGGCTGCTAAGAGGGTATATCACCCTTTTAAAAAATATTTAAAAGTCATGAATGCCTAGTAGGTATCAAAAAATGACTGTAACAAATGGAGGAATAAAATACCATAGTAAGTATATCGGATCCCTGATGACACAAATGTTTAATTAAGAACGGTTAATACATTTTAAAATGTACGCATTTCGCTGCAAAATCAATTATCGTATTAACTTTTTCAAAACATTTTAGTCGTATTTTGAATCTGGGAGTCAGAGCTTACAGCTTCTTTACATATAAGTATATCAAAAATAATGGTCATAAAATGTTGTTGGTTAAAAAAATAATAGAAGTCAAATAGCTAAGTAAAAAAGAAATGTCTCTTTGCCACTCTGGTTTTTGCAGCCACATATAAACCTTTGTCTAAACACGTCGTTCGATTATTCATAACAATTCTAATGTAATGTAATGATTATTTTTCCGACCCAAATATCGACCAATAGAATTGCACCATTCGACGTCACGTGGTACAACCTACATGGTATTATACTGACAATTTTTTTTGAATATTTTCTCTGGTCGTTACTATATAATAAGAAACAATTTTTTTTGAATATTTTCTCTGGTCGTTACTATATATTATGAAATTCTTATTTGTTGACTGTTCATTTCATCTCATGGTGCAATTCTATTGGCCGACATTTGGGACGGAAAAATAATCCCCCGAATACCACACGAGCTTCAAAATTATCTGGCATTTCCCTCAAGGTTCCCTGCAAACAAATGAAGTCGTCAAGTTTTTCAGGAAAAATCACTCGCGCTTCGCGCTCGTGATTTTTTAACCTGAAAACTCCTTCATTTGTTTGCAACGAACCTATCGGAAAATACCCGATAATTTTGAAGCTCTTGTGGTATTATATGTGATTATTTTTCCGACCCAAATATCGACCAATAGAATTGCACCATTCGACGTCACGTGGTACAACCTACATGGTATTATACTGACAATTTTTTTTGAATATTTTCTCTGGTCGTTACTATATATTATTGCACCATTCGATATATTATGAAATTCTTATTTGTTGACTGTTCATTTCATCTCATGGTGCAATTCTATTGGCCGACATTTGGGACGGAAAAATAATCCCCCGAATACCACACGAGCTTCAAAATTATCTGGCATTTCCCTCAAGGTTCCCTGCAAACAAATAAAGTCGTCAAGTTTTTCAGGAAAAATCACTCGCGCTTCGCGCTCGTGATTTTTTAACCTGAAAACTCCTTCATTTGTTTGCAACGAACCTATCGGAAAATACCCGATAATTTTGAAGCTCTTGTGGTATTATATGTGATTATTTTTCCGACCCAAATATCGACCAATAGAATTGCACCATTCGACGTCACGTGGTACAACCTACATGGTATTATACTGACAATTTTTTTTGAATATTTTCTCTGGTCGTTACTATATATTATTGCACCATTCGATATATTATGAAATTCTTATTTGTTGACTGTTCATTTCATCTCATGGTGCAATTCTATTGGCCGACATTTGGGACGGAAAAATAATCCCCCGAATACCACACGAGCTTCAAAATTATCTGGCATTTCCCTCAAGGTTCCCTGCAAACAAATAAAGTCGTCAAGTTTTTCAGGAAAAATCACTCGCGCTTCGCGCTCGTGATTTTTTAACCTGAAAACTCCTTCATTTGTTTGCAACGAACCTATCGGGAAATACCCGATAATTTTGAAGCTCTTGTGGTATTATAAGTGATAATTTGTTTTTGCGAATTGGATAAAATAATGACATTTTGAACTCGTTGCCGATTCACAGTCCTTTTAATTCCTAAACTGCACTGTGAGTTTTTTTGCAGTTTTTATCACTTAAGCTATAAAAATGATATTTGAGAGGATACAGAATATTAAATTTATGATATTATTATAACTAATAGTACCAGATGATCCATATTATCTGCTACATAACGAAAACAAATACGTACAATCTCAAGTTTCTTTTTTACATACATTGAATTTGTTTTCATAAATTAATTATAATTTTTTTGTTTGCCCTTCCTGTGTAAAATGCTGCTAATTAAGGAGGTCCAAAGTGATGTCATAATACTAGATTTTGAGCTTTTTGATAATAAATACCTAAGCTGTATTTAAAATAATATATTATTAACAGTAGGTACTCTACGATCTTAGGGTACAAAATAAGCAATCTACGTTTTGTTATAAGTAATGTAGATAAGTTATTGGTATTGTTTTTTTATACATGCTCTTTAATGAAGTTATACACAGTTTGTATATCAATAAATATATTGCCATGTTATAAATATTGTTTGTTTCTGTTGCGGATTCCTGTGGCCTACTATTTTAAATTCAATTTTGGTATCTTAAATGTGAAGGTTAAACACCGAAATCTTATAACTTGTTTTTCCCTTCTGCAATGATCAAATTTTATGGTCTCAATATTATTTATGAAGTCGAAGAAATAAAATGGAAATTTGGTGTTAAAAAGCATTTTGAAACAGTGAAAACTTATGGTAATGTGATAGGTATTCTAAGATGCGTTTCGATAAAAAATGGTAAGTATCGTAAGTTATTAGTCAAAACGCAGTAAACAGTGCTCTAGCTTCCACTTGGCACTATCATAATTTATATGAGAAGATAGACAACTGCTTATCTTCTGAGCAAACCTCAAGTGAAAGCAACACTCGAGATAATATTAAAATATCAAAATGTAGAGAAGATTCTAGTATTGGTTTTTAATGACAGTGCGTTTGGTGCACTTACTTTCCCAATTAGCAAAATGTCAAGCATGTCTCTTTCTCAATTGCCCCTAATCTTGCTCTGCTGCAGTCCATGATATTATGCTCAAACGAGTCGCCAAAAAAGTAGTACAAGCAAAAGAGTGTATTTTTATGATATCCCTTGAATACTATGATATCGGCTCATCGGTCTAATCATAGAGTAAATACTACCTACTTATGCTGTGCATCCTCAGATTCCGAGTTTAACTCTTGGGCTGTGTAGAAAAATCGTGTATTTTAATCCGCGATTGAAATTTGTGAACTAATATCGCTAGTCCACTACCTATCCCATGTTTGGACGAATATAAGCTTGATGATGTGTTTGCGCTAGTGGCCCCTCTGCCTAACCCTTTAGTAGTAAAGTGTGTTCCTATTGCCACAATTGTACAATAAGTTGATAATGCATTTTTTTCCGCAGCATATATTTTTTTTTTACTAGACGATAGATATTTTGATGGTAGATATGGTAGAGTAGATAAGTAGAAGTCTGCCAACCCGCACTAGGCCAGCGTGGTGGACTAAGGCCTTAACCCTCTCAGTTATAGAGGAGGCCCGTGTTCAGCAGTGGGCAGTATATAATACAGGGCTGGTATGGTATGGTAAGCATGCGCGTATTTTATAGACTAAAAAGAAGTCGCTCGTAATAAGTAGTAGGTAAGTTGTTTGTGAAATGTGAAGTCTGTGTTTTCATAATAAATATTATGCAAATGTGATATGTGTACATACATATAACAAGCATCCTTTTTTGAAGCACTTCATTCCAGATTTAACTTATTTATTTAGGTAAGCGCCAATATGCCGGTATTGTAATTAATTCAAACGAAATAAGGTAAACGTTTAATATTAATTACTTCTCTATTTATTTGAGTACAAGACGTAAATTGTCTCGGGTCGGTGCCCTCACCGCAATTGTCGTGGAAGTATCATATCACCTAAAGTTTACGCTTCGTGCCCCTCAATACAAGCAAGGATGACTCATTAGCCGGTATCTGCTAAATCTATTGAATGGCGTCGCTTCTCAAAATATCCATGCTTAATTTATCTTCAAAAACTATCTTTAAATAAACGTGAATAGGTTGGTTTTTGAATTTATTTTTCACGCAGTTAAAGTTGATAATAACATTTTTGTTTTTTCATTCATAGAATCGGCGATTACCTCATCGTTTCCGTTCGATTTGCAAGTAATCGGACCTCGCCGTTGCTTTGTTTTGGTAATTTCACACTTGTTTTAGAGGTCGTCCAGAAACAAGAGTCGCGTTTCCTCGTCTCTGTGACTAGCGCTGCTTCGTTGTATTACCTTCATAATGTTAATAAGGTATTTATTGTAAGTATTTTAAATTTTACTGCAATGTTTTGTCACGAAAAATAAGCGAAAAATGTATAAACAATAATCATATTCTTAATTGCATGTATTAGTCCAGTAGCATTTCTTACGACTTTATCATTATGATCTAAGGTGAATATTCTAAAGGTGGACAATGATTTCTTTTTTCTGACAATTCTGACAAGTAGAGTTATGTTTAATCCACAACATGAAGACATGCCTGATAATATGAAAGATTACATTACTGTCTACTAGTTTGCGACTCGATTCCCGGGAAAATGTCAAAGCTATAGGATGTTTCTAACATTCACCGAAACAACCATGTCGACTTGACGTCCGTAGAATACCAAGGTCATCAATTTTATCACTAATATTATGATAGAGACACGATTTTACTAGTTTTGTAAACAGCATATTGAATGGTCGACTCAGTCTTTTTACTGGTTGACAAACTTCTTTTATTCGAAAGACTAGATAGAAAATCTAGGTATCTACCATCGCTTCGTATATTTTTGTAAGCAGATGCAGTTAACGCGCATTATTTTGTCCCGTTTTAAAGGATATTGAAGCTTATCATATCATATTTGATCGTCAGTGCAGTGAAGTGATATGTATACATCATAAACATAGTATACATACTTTGATACATACTGTATTTTATAATTTGAGTATTCCAATTCCAATTTGCTGTGATTGGCCGTATCGTTTTTACGACAATCCTGGCAATGATATAGTGTTGCTCCTATTTAATGCCAGGCATCAGTTGAGTAGCCTGCTCATCTCAGCATGTCTCTGATAAAAATAAATCAAAGCATCTTTATGACAGCAAAAAGCTCCGTTACAAGTTTTAAATAGAATGGATACGCGGCCGACGTCAAAATATGATGAATGTAATGGATGAATTGATTGCTGATTATAGCACTTAAAGCTTGTTTCAAAACTATATTAATTAACGGTACTTACTTAATAATGGCTCACAATAATATGTAAATGTGTTTTTTTTTAATTCAAGTATAATCGATGTTATCTCAAAGATATCTTTATCAAATTGTGAAAGTTCATATAATAAAATTATGAATCCATCAAAACCTTTTTAACAAATATTTATAGAAATTAGCACCATCAAAAATACAAGAACAAAGTTTTATTTGCAAAATGGAGTTCTACTTATAAGTGTATCGAGACAATACGTTTAGGTACTTTGGACCTAATTTCGATGTCCTTATATAAATCTCTGAGAGTATGAGCGATACTTAATAACGTGTATATGCAAATGTTTTTAGCACAATGGGTGTAAGTAGTGAATAGGGAGCGAACAAGGCGAGTGTCATCGACCGGTGGCCGTGGTAGAAAGCTGTGACTCACAGCGAGACGAGCGGCCCTCGGTCGCCGGTCGCGGCACCAAGCTGCCTTGACGGTGTCGCTGGCACATACACGGCAATACCAGCGTAACTCGTTTCCGTGATCTAATCCGAATGCACGACACCTGTACTTACTGATTCACCATCTAAAATTACTTTTGCATATAAATATGTACACAATGATAGAGTTTTATACCTACTCGCCAGAATTACAAACAACCTGATACAATGAGTACCTAGCGATATTTTTTCACAGACAAGTTGAGGAAAATAGAGAATAAATTCGTGAGACGAATTTAGAAAAAAATACAACGTAGAGTATAATTACTTGTTTGTACATCAAAAAAATAGTTTCGATTTAACTTAATCATGAATAATTTGGAATTATCCAGCGTTAAAGATACTTTATTTTTCCTTAAATTCTGGAAGTTAATTGTTTTTGCGCAAATAAATGACGAGCGAAGCCAGCCGCTCGCCTGATGGTAGACGCAACGATAGTTGCACCACTGTTCAATGCTGCAATCACCTAAATAATTTGATGTAAAAGTTTTGAAAAATCCCCGTAGTCCTAAATTTTTAAGGTCTGCGAAAAAATATGTCTGAATAAAGCCGAGACCTATACTTTGAAAGAAACTGTGTACCAATGTCTATTTCTATCGCCAAGCAGCAGTGTGCATGCACTGTTGTGTTTTGGTTTGAAGGACATTGTAGCCAGTGTAACTACTATACATCTTACTTAACATCTTGTGTCTGAGGATGACGAACGCAGTGGAATGCCACACAGTACTTTGTAACTCTAACTCAAGGTGCTGGATGGTGTTGCTACTGTTTATGGGTGGTCGTATCGCTTACCATCAGGCGAACGGCATGCTCGAAAGTTAAAGTCATCTTTTTATAAATAATTTTTATTTCTATCAATCAAAGTATGCACCCATGCTATCGATGCACCTCTGCCAGCGGAGTGGTAATTTTTCAATGCCCTTCTTAAAGAAGTGGAGTGTACGGGAGCCAACAAACACTTCAAAGGCATTTTGTACTGCCTCTCGGGTATTCAATTTTTTCCTGCCAAAGTTGTCTAAATTTTGGAAAAAGTAGAAGTCTGTCGGCGCAAGATCAGGTGAGTACAGTGGATGACCCAAAACTTCCAACCCTAGCTCTTTTAGTCTAGAGACCGTCTGTTGTAGGATTTCTGTCTAATATCTGAGACAGTACAAAATGCCTTTGAAGAGTTTGTAGGCTCCCGTACACATGACTTCTTCAAGAAAGGCATAGAAAAATTACCACTGCGCTGGCAGAAATGTATCGATAGCATGAGTGCATATTTTGATTGATAGAAATTAAAAAAATGACTATCTTTCTGTATATTAAACAGCAATTTCATTGGTAAAGACCTAATATAAAGAATATGGAATCTGAAAAGGTATGTGAGCTTGTTGAATAGCCTGATTGTATACAATGGTCTATTCTAAGACAGTGGGCCTTGCAGACAGGTTACAAGGAGACGGGCGACAAATGAAAGTAAATAAACATCGTATTCGTGAGGTAAACAAACTGCGAAACAAGTTTCTATGAGATGTATAGGTGCGTTAGTGATATCTATAAATATGTATAGATTCTAATTCTTTCTAAACTGTAGACGGAAAGCCCGAAATACTAGTTACATCACGCATTCCATCGTCACTATTTGCATGTATGTGATTGTACTGATATGTTTCTGTATTCAAAATTAACGAAATATACGTACGTAATCGACGGTCTACTTTAGTAATCAACATAATAGTTCTACATTCTTTGTAAAACTTTTGAGAACCAAGCCGAAATTTGAGTTTTATTTGATAGCCAAATATATTTTTGGTGCTGCATTCATAATGAACAAAATTCATAAAAAACAAAAACAAAAAAAGAACTCGTTAAAATGTCTTCGTTGTTGGTTTAGTTATATCAATATTTCAATGCCGTTTCTTTTAACGTACTTAATATGGTTAAAATAAAATTAAATAATCGTGTAGGCTCTCAAACTCGAAAAATTAAATTCCGTTGTAACGCAATAAGGATACCTAAATAAATGAAATTAATACACAAAATACACTTCATTCAAAGTGTGTTTTTAACCAACGAACTTTAAGTTTTTCTTTAGGTTGTTTTCTGTAAGACAGTAGTACTACCCCGCTGAAGTATGTTATCCCTCCCCCCTCTTATTATCATATACATCTTAATATATATAAATCTCGTGTCACAATGTTTGTCCTCACTGGACTCCTAAACCACTTAACCGATTATAATAAAATTCGCACACCATGTGCAGTTCGATCCAACTTGAGAGATAGGATAGTTTAAATCTCAAATTATAGTCGCAATTTTAATTTATTGCTAATTATTTGTCTGTTATTATTTGACAGTCACAATTATCTTAACTCCAAATGATTCTAACAGATGTTGATACCTTTCGACTGGGTTGAGTAAGTAATCAATAGATGGCGCTGCTATGAATGATTCTAACAGATGTCGATACCTTTCGACTGGGTTGAGTAAGTAATCAATAGATGGCGCTGCTATGGTAAATCTACGAACGTGTCATATAAGCTACATTTTAAGCGGGACTTTTATACCGGGAAAACTCATTCACGCGGGCGGAGCCGCGGGCAAAAGGTAGTATACATATAAATATATGATAATAATATATATGTATATATTGTGTACTATGATATAAATAGATATCACTATAGCGTGGCTCTACCACGTTTGTTGTTAACATTACAACGTGAGTTGTACTGATTAATTATAATTAATATCCATTAAAAATCGATTTACCAGTTAAAATTAAATACAACTTGACTTTTAATAAACAATTTACACGTTGTAATGGTTACTACGTCTTGAAAACAAGTTGTGAAGGATATTCGCTCGTTATACATCCGCGTGGAAAGTCAATAATTGCTCAAGAGGTTTTACATAACTCAATGAATGTATTTGTCAATTTAACTGAGCTAAGCTTATCCCATATTTTTAATTAAGTTATGCAATCAGCCCTGTATTATATACTGCCCACTGCTGAGCACGAGCCTCCTCTACAACTGAGAGGGGTTAAGGCCTTAGTCCACCACGCTGGCCTAGTGCGGGTTGGCAGACTTCACATACCCTCGAAATTCTTATGGAGAATTCTCAAGTATGCAGGTTTCCTCACGATGTTTTCCTTCACCGTTAAAGCGAACGATAATTGATAAACAACACACACGTAACTTCGAAAAGTCAGAGGTGTATGCCTTTGGGTTTTGAACCTCCGGACATTGTCTCGGCAGACCGTTCCATTCCCAACTAGGCTATCGTCCACACAATTAAGTTATAAGTTTATATATTATATGACTTAAGTAAACAATATATTATATTTCTTGTTATCTCTTCTGGCCAGTAGAATCCTCCTGAATTGGAAGTTGAGCTCCAAACAATAGTTATAATAATTTCATTTAAACCTTTGCTTTATTTTTTTTATTTTAAGGCTGAAAAGTAAAATAATCTATTTGGTTTTACGCCTCATTGATGTAGTGGTCGCGTATGTAAGCATTGTTGTTCTGGGTTTGATTTCCGAACTGTTTTGCAAATTTTCGGTTTGTAATTCACACGTTACTTGCTAAGATAAGAAAATTAACTCTAAAGAGCAATAGATATTGCTCTTTCGAGCTCTTTTCGTGAGTGCATCAATTGTGACTTGCGACTCTACCTTATTATTTAAGGATAAGGATGAAGCTGCATAATATGTTATTTTGTATATATACCAGGAAAATGCCTCATGCATAGATATGCCAGGCATAAATGTCTTTAGGTCCGTGATAAAATATCAAGAAAATTTCACTTCATTTAATAGAAATCTGTAAGGGCGCGTACACATCGAGGACTGTACGCAGGGATGCTATCCGCACCGCACCGCTCCGGTGACACACGCGCGCCACCTACACGTAATCTGCGTTATTGTTGTGCGATACATCAAAAGCAATATTACAAGAGGTGAAGGAATGAACTGAATTATATTCGCGGAGACTGCAAAAGCGCAAAGCACGCATTTTGTGAGTCTCGTGTGAGTAGAGATGCACTAAATATTATTTGTAGTGACAGGCGGCTGCACGTAAATTCAGGGGTCGTGCGATATATTTGTGGGATGTGTATACACCTTTATAGCAAGAAAATCACTATTTTAAGATTAATATCCTCTTGCTCTTCTCGGATCTGTTAATAATATTATTTTTGCCAACTAGAATAGCGGGAACTAAGGTGTCACTTCTTTTAGAAAAAAAATCACTAGATTCATGTAAGAGATGTATCCTTTTCATGACCCCACAGAATACATTTATTTGGCATAATAAAGAGTTACAATAATAAGTTCAAGTAGAAATGTATACTGCTAAGTGCTATCGGGTCGTGACTTGACATTTTCTATAGTCGGTACTTACCAATCAAGGTCTATACTCGTAGTCTATATCTTGTCATAACTATCAGGCAGACCCAGAAGTGCCTGCTGGTCATTAAAAGATACAAATGCATAAGAAAAGAATACCAGAATAATATCCATAAATGGACCCTGTTAAGCAGAAAAGTTTTTATAAATGCAGTTTAAAGTTTGACAGCGAATTTATAAATAGTACTATTTAGTTACTGATTAAAAATTTGTTGAGTAATAAAACACATTTACATTATTTTGAACGTTAAATATGTTATGTAATAATAATATAAATGTTTTAAAGTAACGAGGCTATGTTTTCCTTGTTTATGAGGAGCAGTTTAGAGGGTAAAAAGACCTCATCGTGGTAAACATTACAAAGTAAGGTACCTTTGGCATGGTAAAAGTTTTGTTAGGCAAATATCATCAAACTATCTGGATCTTTTGTGCACATTTGAAACTTGATTAGGAGATTATGGCTAAGTATTTAACTCGATTTTATAAAAAAAAATGGTTGGATCTTTTCTGCTTAACAGGGTCCAAATATATTTAACGCACCGACACACCAAATAAACTCGACAAATAGGCCGTAAATACAATAGGATGTTATATTACTCTGTAGTTTGTTATAATAAACACATATAAGTGGCTAATAAGAAAACATTGTAGTTGATTCACTCTGTACCAGATAGGTAGATATCATTGGAAATATTTACAGATCACATGAGTCATCTGCGTCTTACGAAGGCTTATTTCTCAGGGTTGTCGCCAGTACGAAAATGTAGAGCTTTACTTTAGTTTAAAGAAAAACTATACTGCCCCCTAATGTTTAGGTATTTAGTCCTTATAGGTATTACGTCAATAATCGGCCTCTATTTTAGCCTTGTGACCACATAAGTAGCTACCAATTACCTAACTATAATAATGTGAGTACCAACCTGCGTACCAACATTGCGAATTGCAATGAATATACTAATGTGTGCAATTTATAGTAATGGAATTTGAATTACCTACTAAGCCAGCACAGACTTCAGATTGACAAAAGTAGGCAATACTTTTCATCTACAGGTTTACTTTCTAATAGTCTATTTCTAAGATTAAATTGAGGTATGTAATAAAGTTGAGTAAAGGAATGAAGAAAGTGCAACGGTAGGTGCACCAATATTACCAATGGAAATCTAGTTCTAAGGACCACTTATAGATACCTATTAATACACAGTACCTATATCCTTACATTTCTCTGAAATGCTTCCTGGCACTAAGTAGGTAGATGGTTTTCTATTCCTTTACTGTAACTTAGGTGGTCCTAATTGGTTAAAACCTTAGATTAATTATATACGTTAAAACATACACAAGCCAACAAGATTAATATTTTTCTTCTAACCACATTTAAGGTTTAAATATAAGTAGGTACGTTTTTATTTACCTTTTTACCGAGCAATTTATGGCTTTATTTACAAGTATCGTCAATAATGAAGCAATGTTGTGAGGGAATGCGTACTACATAAAGCATTGTAAAACTGAGTACGTTGGTGATTCATTTCTCGGAATTGACCTTGCTATGAGTCATTCGCTGGAAGGCAGAGTCGGGGATACCGCGCCTGTCTGCCCGCTGCCGGCTGCTTGATACACGCACTCCACTTACTGTTCAGTGTTTTTAACAATCTCTCAGTGTTTAATAATAATTAACTAAAATGACTATAAATATGTGCAGTTGCAAGAAACGTAGGAAAAATTAATTAATTTTGTTACTTTTAGAGATTTGTAAATATTTTTGTGTTGCGAAGTTGGATATCATGATAACAACCATGACGTCATTTATATTACTTAAGGTGAGTACTAATTCAGAATTAATTTATTATGTGTAGTGATGTGTAATTTGCGTTAAAATAATAAATATTTTCCTATATTATGGATGAATCATCCTAAAATTCTTATCAGTTTCTTATTTGACCACTGTAGTTTGTGTGACGTTTACAATTATATGCGACTAAATTCAGTAGTTAGATGTTTAGACTATCCATCTCTTTCCATATTACCAATTTGAGATAGCAATAACTGGCGACGTGTTCAGAATATTTCATTTTTTAAAATGTCTGGATTATCTGAAGTGTATAGCAATAGGTTAGAGCGAAATAGAATGAAAAATGGCGTGTAGTTTGTAAAGTTTTATTTGATTACGCACAAGAATCTTTTATTTATGTAAAAAATAAATATTAATATTAATAAAGTGATTTGTTGTTTAAAATGAGTTTTCAGTGACGCTTTAGTTGATCATGCAGAACAAAACATAATTTTTCTTTGAGTGGTAAATGTCTAAACAACTGGGATCGCTCAATGATACTTGTTGAACAAGTTCTCAATTAACTTTTCAGACAAACTCTTTTTTGTTGAGAATGAACAGAGAAGATAATGTCAACTGGTTTCATGGGAAAATATCGCGAGACACAGCTGAGAAACTATTGAAAGAAGGTCAGTTCTGAAATACTTTGCTTCTTTGTTATTGTTATTTATTAACAAAAAAAGACATAGAAGTGTACAAATTAATTACTTTATTACAGAAGGCGAAGATGGTGTGTTTTTGGTTCGTGAGAGCAACACCTCGCCTGGAGATTATGTTCTCTCCGTATTACATCAAGTAAGTATTTAAAAGTTATTATAACCTCTCTACATAGTGTTTACACTAGACATTCCTTCATATGATATGTATTTGTTTTACACACAAATAAATTATTAGTCCATAATCTTACAGAATATTATGTATGTATATAGTTCTAGAAATAAACCAATTTTAAAGTTAAACCTATTACACAAAATGAAATTATATCCAACAAACAATAACAGCTGATCTTAAACACATTAAGTTAGTAATTTGATCCTATTGTAATGTATTGATTAGCAGTGCCTAACAATAGTCTAAGTGGATATAACAAGAATAATATGTATAAAGTCCAGTTTATTTAAGAATACTTTTATAATATTTCTTGTAGCTCAACATGCATAATATAATATGTTTTTATTCACCATTTTATAAGTACAACTAAAGTCAAAACAAAAAGAATATACAAGTTTAACCACTTAGCAATAAAGGTTACTGGGTTGTTACTGGATATAAAATTATATTCCATATATTTATACATCAACTGCTATGATATCCTAGTTGGGAATGGAACAGTCCACCGAGACAATGTCCGCAGGTTCAAAAACCCAAAAGGCATACACCTCTGACTTTTCGAAGTTACATGTGTTTCGATTATCAATAATTATCATTCACTTTAACATTGAAGGGAACACCATGAGGAAGCCTATGTACCTGAAAATTCTCCATAAGAATTTCCAGCGTATGTGAAGTCTGCCAATCTGCACTAGGTCAATGTGGTGAACTAAAGTCTAACCCCTCTCAGTAGTAGAGGAGGCCTGTGCTCAGCAGTGGGCAGTATATAATACATGACTGGTTACTTTGTTTTGCATGGTAAAAACCTGTGATAGTGACTTGTCCCCCTCGAGTTACATTCAAGGGTCAGCTGGTTCATTGAATACAGTGAGATGTCTGCCGAAAAGTCGCAGTTTAAATGTCATAAGAACTCAATTATATTTATTGTTTTGTATCTGCTATTATTACTTGACATTAGCGAAATCACCGATAGATAATTAATTGGTGGCAGCCATAATTTAAAAGAAGAAGAAGAGATGTCTGCCATAATGCTGATTGTTGAAAAATACATCTCTTTAACTATCAAGTATTATGTTTAGACCTAGCTATATGTATCATATTGTCTATGTAGTTTTGCCCAAAAATCCTCCATATTGAAAAGAGTTATAACTATTTCAAATACAACTGGGCTTGTAGGCAAAATACCTTTCTTAATTGTTTATATTAATGGAATTGAATTATATTGGCATTAACAATTTTAGAAAGGATTTATGTCTATGCCCCCTGTACTTAATAAGTTTAAAACAAAATCACTCCAAATCATTCAACAATTGTAAAGTAAATGTAATTTTATTCTCAATAGGGAGAGGTAGTGCACTACCAAATAAGGAGGCATGGTGAAGATGCATTCTTCTCCATTGAAGAACATACCACTGTACATGGCTTGGACACATTAATCCAACATTATCGCGGAGACTCTAATGGGCTGGTCACCCGGTTGTCCATTGTGTGTAAAGGAGAGCCACCACCACACGAGTCGCGCACACAAGGCACTACGAACCTGTTGCATAGGTGAGTACTAAGCTCATGTTTATAAGGCATAAATTACTATATAATACAAGCAAATCATAATGGAAAAGTAGAAATTAAAAGTCTATAGATAACCGAACACAATATACTTTATGAACTTGATGTAGTTTTCAGGATTTTATTTTATTCATCAATTGATTTTTGGTGACACATTCAAAAAGATATTCTTTACAAAGTTATCACTTTGGTCTGTGATATTACTGAACACTTAACTAATCCGCTTCTATGGGTATGGGACTTCTATTACTATTTTTAAGAACTAGCTACTCGTTAAAGATTCCTCCAATATTGAGTGTCAATGAGTGATGATAATCGCTTACCACCAGATGACCTGTTTACATATTTGCTGGCATTCTGATATAGAAATGTCTATCATATAAACTATAACAATTGAATTCTATTTGCTACTTCATTTTATATAACACAAGATAAGACTATTCCCCTTCATTCGCATATCTTAATTCCAATATGACCAATCAGACAGCACCCACATCTGATAAAAAATGAAGACAATTGAGGATTACGTTTATGTTTTTTTTTTTATTGCATTGAATGACGAGACGAGCATGCCGTTCGCCTGATGGTAAGCGATACGACCACCCATAAACAGTAGCAACACCATCCAGCACCTTGACTTACAAAATACTGTGTGGCATTCCACTGCGCTCGTCATCCTGAGACATAAGATGTTAAGTCTCATTATGTCCAGTAGTTATACTGGCTACAATGTCCTTCAAACCGAAACACAACAGTGCATGCACATTGTTGCTTGGCGGTAGAAATAGACATTGCGGTGGTACCCACCCACACCTATAATGTTTGCCTATAATGTTTTCAACCTAATAGTTAACAATATGATTGTATAAAATCAATGGCAACTCAAATATTGTTATCAAAGTATATTTTTTTACGCAATACGATTTTTTCGTAAGCAGATGTCCAACTATAATAAGAATAACAGCGTAATGATTATACTGTATGAAAATCTTATTTATAAATTAATGTTTATTTCTATCGCAAGCAAATTTTGAAATTTATGTACGCGATAGAGATAGCGTCACTGGTTTCAAGTAGGAAGTTCTATTAAGACGATGTTCACATAAATTGCCCTTAATTTTTCTCTTGTGTTTTATTGTTTGATCGTACGGCTTTGTTCGCATTCCCGTTGTCGGCCCAAGTATTTATTGAGATATTTTTATTCCGACGTGTGGTTACACTTTGAATTGAATAGCATTGTATTGTTTACTAAAATCTGGAAAGTTTTAACGCAATCGCTGTTTATAAAATGCGCAATAAAACAGGTCACCTGTTTTGTTTTTATTACGACTCTGATGATTTTACATAATTATGCGAAAAACAATATCTGCCTACATAAAATTCACGGTTAAAAATGCGCAGTTTTCCAACAGTTACCCATATTCAACTGTCAGCAAAAGCCTCACACAAAATTGTTTTCTTGAATTTACACTTATTGCTTTATTGAGGTCATTGCTCTGAATATTTTTCATACCACGGTCGTTTATTGACAATTTCCTGTGGAATCCGCTGATCAATGTTTATTTAATAAATAACAAAAGGAGGGCAGAGATTCAACCAGTACTAATCCGGTTCGTAACGCATTCGTCATTATTTTACTCATAACCTGACCATAATCGTAGTGCACAAAATTTGGTAGTTTTATAAACTGATTTATAATTGGAGATCGAAAATATTTACAGTGAATAGCAATCTTAAACCATTTTCAATAGATTTCTGCATAGCTGTGTGGTAATAAATTAAGCAAACATGAATACTATATCAAAGTAAGTTATGTGACGAATTAATTTGATTTTTAAGTTACTAATGCTTTAAACTTACCTTTGTTTTTAATTTTATTTTACGGCTAAAGTACGGGATCCGACTTTGTTGAAGTTGGTAGAGTTTATAGAGATTGCATAAGATATCTAGTAGATACGGATCATGTTGAGAAGAAACGCAGAATGATTTAAATAACTTATAGCAACATATATCTTAAAATTTTGCCGCATTGACATGAGCCTAAAACTACCTAATTTGTGTTTATCACAAAACTTGTAAAAAAAAACCAATGTCAAAAGCATACATTAAATTTGCGACACCAAACAAAGAGCTAAAACATTAACAATGTCTACAGTTTAGTAGCGCGACATCAAAATATCTACATAAAAATTCTGTACATGTTTTATGATGTGATGAGTATGCAATCTAAATTGATTGGAATACCAAATGCGGCGCGCTGTTTGTTAATTAACTACACACGACACGACGCAGTGTCGTAATCTACGGAATTTTTGTGCGTACGTAATGTTTACGAGAATGCTTATGCGCGTTTTCTATTACCGATGTGTGTGGAAGACATATCAATCCTGCTATTTCTGAATTACTCGTGGTTTTCCCGCCAAAATATAATACATAATGAATAGTACTGCGTACAGCCAGTTGGGCCCTGATCCCTACTTCTAGTTTATGATTTTTATCACCAAGGATTTTTATGTTCCTACATTCCCTCTATTTTGTAACTTTTAAGTAAGTGTGTTTAAAATTTGATTTATTATTTTTTAATTATACCTCAATGTGCCGTCCAGATGGTTAATTATTGTGACCTAATTTTGCAGTTATCGTAGGCGTTGAAGTACTTTAAATGTTAAAACCAGACATAAAAAGATAATATTTTGTCTCTTTTAATGTCTGGTTAAAACGTACAGTAATTATCTGCATCATTTTAATGTTATTTTTTGTTCCTTCAATTATTTGTAGATGATACCATTTTACGTAGAGGTTATTCTTTGATAGAACTCCTAGAATACAAGCGTAATATAAACCTGAGTTATCTCGAATAGGCTCATACAAAGGAAACTGAACATAATTACGTTAGTAATCAAAAATAGCAATGCAGTTACGCAATAATATCACATGTGTTTTTCTTGCACGTCGAGTCACTATTAAAAAGGGCATGTGCTGTGGTCATACGAAAAGTATTTTATAAGCAAACAAAAACAAAATGTAGAGTTACTAATTCATAAATAATATTATCTAGAATATCTAATGTTAGGTATGTTAAAGACTGATACTTTCATTTGCCTGCATATGTTGTATGGGTATGGTCATTACAATTTACAGGGCCTTACAGAACATTTCCTTTGTGGACCAAGGGCTCATTACACTATACCTGCTAAATTTATTAGCAATTTCGGCGCACTTACACTGAAAGATCTATATTTTCTTATTATAAACTATTGTTTATACAAAACTGACTTCAAAAAGTAGTTCAAAGTTGGAAAATCATCTATGCTTGTGTGTCAAAGGCATTAGTGAAACTTGTGATTTTTTTTTATCAATCATTTTAATTTTTGCTCACTTATCTCCCAATGTTCCATTATCCAAATGTATAAACCGTACCGCTAATCCGGACAGATCTATATCTATAAAATTATAATATTCATTAAATTCTACTAATATATATATATTATATATCTCTTAGTTCAAGTGTTTTTGATGTATAAACCATGTATTAGTCATAGCGGCTATGTGTTTTGATGGTACTGACAACATTTTCAGATACATCTGTGTTTGGCAACCGGGTGACTCATTATTTATGATAATTATTCATTGTAACTGCAAGTTGGTCGCACATGGCGCTCCCAGCTCAAGTTCATTGTGTCATAATTACTCTTGAATTAGTTATGCTAATTTGATTGTGCTAATTATTATATAATCGTACAAAAATGTTCTAAGAGCCCATTGTTGCAGTTATCATTAAGCCATTGTGATTGCGGCTGCAACGGGCGTAGTGTTTATTGCGCACCAATGTTTTGGTATCTGCATTGTTTGTCCTCAAACAAACGAGGGAACATTAATTGTTCGTTTACTATAATAAAAGTTATGGACGAAAACTCCAAAACAATATCGGTATTGTGCATTTTTGGATGTTTTGCATGTTATCTCGTTCCTTTGAATTTGGCAAAATGTTTATTGTTATAGCATACCAGTAGTTTAGCTTTATTTATTATATGCAATTTATGAAATGGCTACTCGTTCATTCAGAAACCACAGCGGTGGCGTGCAAATTCTTTACACATATTACTGAAATAGTTAAAAATTATTCAGTATTGTTTTTAATTTTCGAAATATTAGACAGTAAATACAGGGAGTTTTCTTTTTCTTTCAATTTAAATTATTTATCCAATGCTATTTTTGATGTTATTTACTCCATACTTTATAAATTACTACATACTACAGCCTATAGTATATGTTAATCCAGTTGTCTGTCTATGTGTGTGTCTCATTTCATTTGAATTTTTCAACAATTACCGCCAATAAGTATACTATAAAAATTAGGCGCATTAGTTGTGGTTTCGGATACTCTAATACATGAACCACATACATCATACTCTAATTTAGCTCCTAGCCCTATAATTACCGCATCCGGAATAATATTTTTTTTTCCCTAGGGCGACGGAAGCTGGTGAATTCAACATAGTATCTAAATTGTTGGCGAGTGGTTACCGCAATCGCGACGCGAAGAATCAAGACGGACAGACGGCGGTGCACATCGCTGCCAGGGCCGGGAGAGACAATATCCTGGCCAAGCTCATTGAGAACGGCGGCACGGTCAACGTCCGGGACTCTTTTGGATACACGCCTTTGCACGTAAGTGTGTTGTGTTAATTTTATTTTGCGCAAGCATCTTTACTATGTATAATGAACTGTTTTTTTTAAATTCTAGATCGACGTCGTTTAGTGGTGTAAAAAAGTTTTTAGCTGTGATATAAAATACTAGACGTGCTCGCGGCTTCGCCCGCGTGAAAAACTATTTCCGGGATAAAAAGTGCCTATGTGTTAATCCAGGACATGATCTACCCGTGTGCCAAATTGCATCGAAATCCGTTCAGTAGATTTTCAGTTTATTCGTTACAAACATATACTTACATACAAATCTTTCCTCTTTATAATATGAGTATAGATTGTAATCCATTTTCAAACTACAATATTAATTGTTTGTCGTTTATAGTACACATGCCAGAACAACTTGCCTAGCACGACGGAGCTGTTGATCACGAAGGGCCACGCCAACTACCAGATGAGGCACGCGCCCACCGGCAAGGTCCCCCTGCACGACGCCGCGCAGAGAGGACACATCGACTGTATTAAGGTAGGTTAGGTAGTAACAGTTCACTGAATGATGTCCTCAAATTCAAGTACACGTGGTTTGCGGCAGATGGGCTGTAATCCTGGTGACTATCAAGTGACATGTCTTTCGTTAGATGAAGTTTTATTCAGACTACCCTTAACTTATTTTAAGTAGAGTACTGTCAGGATTAAAAAAACTCTGGTTAGCTTCTGGTTAGCATAAGTGATTTTACATATTGATGATAGTATTCTGATTATATTTCTTTGAGCCAAGCGAAACTATTTCTTTTTTAAATTTACCTATTTTAAACGGATTGTTTTTCGCTGCAGGTATTGTTAAAACTAAAGGCACCCGCACACCCAAGGACATTGGCACAAGAAAGACCGGCTGACCTGGCCAAGAATCATGGACACACAGAATGTTACCAGTTACTAAGTAAGTATATTTGTACCACAGTTTAAAAAAGAAAACAATATAATTTATTAAAAATTAGACTAGAATTAACTGCTAATGCAAGCTCTCAGTCAACTGGCTTCATTTGGAATCAAAATTAATTGTGTTTAATTATTTTTTTCTACCTCACAGAAAATCACCAACCTGAGCCGCCTAAAACGTCCAAATCCCAATGGTACCACGGCACGTTAAACCGCGACGAGGCTGTGAAAGTTATTGAGGAGTACCACAAATATAACATGCAGGTATGGTTGTCATATATCCAGGGTGTACCGGGGTGGGGGTCAGGGGGACGCTGCGGTCCGCTCTGGGCGTTACTTTTAGAGGGGAACCCACGCTACGCCATTGCATATATCTGAACTAATCCCAGCAGATGTGAAAAGTTTTTATTCGACCTAGTGAAAATATGTCTGGAATATTAATTATTCTTGTTAGATATACATCAATTACGAGATAATTAACATTAACGAAACTTTTCGACCTTATACGGGCTGCCACACTACCTTACAATTTAAAAATGCACTCTAAAATGACATATGTTCTGAATAGAGATTTGATCGGTAACTGTTAACAGGACAAGCCGTCGGACGGCGTGTTCCTGGTGCGGTACAGCGAGCGGCACCGCAGCGCGTACGTGCTCACCATGCTCAGCGAGAACACACCTTACAACTTCATCATCAGGAAAGAGGTACAACTGCATAAACACCACTTGTACAGTCAGCAGCATAAGTAGCTGAACAAATTCAAAATTTCAAATTACCTACATACTTTTGTGTTCTTAATCTTTATTTCTCTTCACAAAAATAAAATAAAAGAGATTTACTTTACTTCAAACGAAGAAAAAACCATGTTTCAGTTTAACTTAACGCGTATATAGGCGATTTGAAATTTTGATTTTGTACAGATACTTATGATGCTGACTGTACACTTATCCGAATTTAACGTAATAATAGGAGTTAAAATTGAACTTGAATTGAATTTATTGTATTTTTTTTCTAAGCAAAAAATTTCTATTACAAGGTCTAGGTATTATAATGGTCTTTGTCAAGGTATTATTGGAATATAGTATGCCTTACTGTATACTTTTTCGGGAAAAAACATACCCTGGATGGTAATAGGATTTGGTGTATCTATGTGCTTAGTTAAAACAAATATCATCTTCATATTAGTTAAATCTACATCCTGATCACCTTCACTGTATATTACAGAGCAACTGGCTGTTCATCGACGACGGCCCATACCTGGAGTCGCTGGAGCGTCTGGTAGAGCACTACAGCGCGGTGCCGGACGGGCTGCCCACGCGCCTCACCACTCCGGTACCACCCAAACCCAAGCCACCGCTGCCGGAAGTGAGTACCAACATTGACATTGATTCTGAAGCTAAAATACCACCCCTATTTATCTCGTATATTTTATATGGTGTGCGTATTTTAAGTGTTTGGCGTGCTCGACCGAAGCTTGTATGTTGAATAGTGCAGGGCGTGAGGATCCATTGACGTATTAAAATAGAACAATGTGCAGAATAAATCTTATAATTCAAAGCTTTGATTAATCGAAGTTAGTAGAATTGACTTGGTGATGATACAAAAAAACACACATTTTTGATATTCTATTGTCGCTAGCATTTATGTCACTTTCTACTGAGATGATTTGTAATATCAAAGTTTCATGTTTATGGATAACTAATTGATGATTTTGATTTTTTTTTCAGTTCTCCACAATGCCACGCACCAAAAAACAGTCTCCCAGTCGGGTGGCTATGAACCAAACTCTATCATTAGTGAAGCGCGACATACTCAGCGATAAGCAACTGACTGAGACATCCCCTCAACAAAACAACAATATGTTTGAACTGCTCACTAGGAATATATCCTTCTCATCGGACTTCAGTAACGACAGCATGAACAACAATGAAGCTGATGACAATGACACATATAAGGTCCCAGCAAGTAATAGTCCATTGGCCGAGAACTATAATGAGATATCGATAAATTCTGACGGGCAGCTCTCTACATTACAAGGTATGTTATAATTAATATTCTTTATTTTAAAAATGAAATATGTTAATTTATATAAAATAAAACTTTTAGTAAGCATGCATTGTTTGAGGGCATCATTTCAAAAATAACGTCTGGATTAATGTCATGATTTGAATATAACTAACTCTCAACTTCGTCAGCTTGCGCAATTAAGTATTCCCTTACTAGCTACGAAGGTATTCGTTATATTGGATGTATATTTTACAATGAAGAGATATAAAAAGGTGCTGTAGAGCTGGGCGCTTTAATTTACTTTAAACCTCTATCTCTGTGACCGTATGGTGACATTCGAAGGTATATGTATCAATGTAAACCGACTGTAAAGACGGTTATTTTCAAAGTCCCCAATGGATTGTTTTGCTGGCAGAGTTGATCCCAATGAGCGAGCTGACGCTGGGCGCGGTGGTGGGCGAGGGCGAGTTCGGCGCAGTACTGCGGGCGGTGTACACGCCGCCGGGCGCCGCGACGCAACACGTCGCCGTCAAGACGCTGCATCTGCACCACACCGACGCCAACAAGAACGAGTTCCTCGCAGAGGCCAAGCTCATGATGGCGCTGAGGCATCCCTGTATTGTGCGGCTCATTGGCGTATCACTGGTCCGTGAATCAAATATAATTGTTTCGTACTGGTGTAAATTTTTTACATCGAACATATGGAAAAATCTGTTCTTCTTTTTATCTATAAAACTAGAATTGCATATAAAATGCCTATATAGGTTTGTTAATAAAATAATCATATCCCTAAAAATAATTTTAATTTCTAACTTTTATTTTTCAGGGTCCGCCACTAGCAATGATACAGGAACTAGTACCCTTGGGTTCTTTGTTGGAATACCTTCTGAAGCATCCAGAGAAAGTTTCTCCTGGGTACGAGCTAAGGTTATGGGCGTGTCAAGTGGCCGCTGGTATGCGCTACTTGGAGAAACGACGCTTCGTGCACAGAGATCTTGCTGCTAGAAATATTCTGCTTGCTAGCAGGTGTGTAATGAATTCTGAAATTGTTACATGAGGTTAGAGTATAAATACATTAAAGGTATGAAACAGCAACATGACCATAGGCATGGTTAGTAACATGCATTAGTTGTGACTTTGTTAGTCATGCTAATAGTGACCTATAAAAGTCGTTTAAAATTATTTCTATGTCGGAAAGTATATTATGTCACAGAGGAAAATATTTCAACAATTAAGATTCATGTTGAAACTAAAATTTTACTCATTTTACAAATAGGAGATAGTAAGATTATGTAACGGGAATTAATATTCACTATAATTTAATTATTTTATTTCATAAACAAATAAAATTTACAATTTTGTTTAGGCATCAAGCCAAAATCAGCGATTTCGGGCTCTCTCGGGCACTGTCCACGGACAGCTCGTATTACAAGGCGAGTCGCGGCGGCAAATGGCCGATCAAATGGTACGCGCCCGAGTCGTACAACTACGGCACGTTCAGCCACGCCAGCGACGTGTGGAGCTATGGAGTCACGCTATGGGAGATGTTCTCGTTTGGGCAACAACCATACGGAGAGATGCGGGGCATGGAGGTTAGTAAAATGCTAGATGTTGCTTACAGCTACACGTTAGTATGTTTCTGGTAATAAAACTGCCTTTTGACTGCCTCGATGGCGTAGTTGCATTACGGTACGACTGCAATGCTGAGGTCTCGGGTTCGATCCCCGGGTTCGGCAAAGTGATATTGGATTTTTCTATTCAGTATCAGTCCGGAGTCTGGAATTTGTGCCCGATATGGCGATAGGCTCGCCCACTATCACATCATGGGACGGAATACGCACGGCGAAAAGTGGGTGCACTAGTTGCGAGTAGTGGGTATGCGTATGCGTAATACAACCACCAACTTTTTATTGGTATATAAAAACTATATATATTATAATTAATCCAGTACATGGTCACTATGTATAAAATCTTTTTGATAGGTTCTGAGTTTATGTCTAACAAATTTCGAAACATCTTAAAATCCTGCCAAGATTCACTTTCAATAGTTTTACAATTCGCTTCTATATATTAAACTATGATGTGCGTGTTTGTTAGAAATTAGTTTAATTAGGTTTCGTAATTTAGTTATATATAATGCTTATAATTTTTTTAGGCTATCAAATTGGTGGAGAGTGGCAAACGTTTAGAAAGACCCGAGGATTGTCCCGACGAGATATACAAAGTGATGTTGGATTGCTGGGAATATATTCCGGACCTGCGGCCCACTTTTGGGCAACTGGTGGACGTGTTCTCACAACATCCAGATTATGTGAACATAAGCCAGTTAGCGTTAGAGAGTGACGACGTCAATGTGTGAATGTTGTTTTGTACATATTTGAATCATCGCAACAACCATAAAATGCTCTGTTTCTTGGTATAAATTAGATGTATTTTGTGGATAGTA
Source organism: Sphinx pinastri (assembly GCA_947568825.1). Classification (NCBI taxonomy): domain Eukaryota; kingdom Metazoa; phylum Arthropoda; class Insecta; order Lepidoptera; family Sphingidae; genus Sphinx; species Sphinx pinastri. The sequence goes on from OX387617.1 coordinate 6,439,216, forward strand.
TTTACTGTACTGGTATTGATATATGAAGACTACATGGTCCCTAATATTTAAAAAGTAAAAATCAATTTTTAATTACTCATTATAATCCATGTTTTAAAAATCATTAATTAATACTAAGAGAGGCAAGTAATGATATCATCCTTGGACCTAGGGACGTAAGGACTCAAATAGCTTTGCTTCGACGAGTTTTTAGGGCACTAAATGTGTATTCTATATTGTCTTATCAATATGTAGGTACAGCGATAGTAATTAAGCATATAAACATATTTTATGATTGATTTTACTTGAATTCTATGTATGCAGTTTTATCACTGAACAAAAATCTCTATTGAATTAAGACATCGAGTGGAATGGTTTTTGATTTGTTTTAAGAGTTTATGGTGATAGTTAATAATAATAATATGCCATTATGTGCCTGATTTACGTATTACTATTGTAGTTTTAGCCACTAAGCTCTGTCTTAGAAGAATTTGATATGTGTTAACTAAATTGGATTTTAACAAATTTTAATCATAATCATGGTTTAACAAAAACACGAGACCCTGTTTTATTATTATAGATGGCATTTAACGGTTTTTATTATATAACATGACAAATTGCATTTGCATGGAGTAGTTTAAGTTTATTGCGCAAGTCTTCATTCTAAGTGATATGTCTCTCATTTTGTTCCTCTTTATAGCCAAATCGCGTGTATATAATATAGTTTTATAAACTTTGATACTATTTGCACATTCCATTCTCATACATTTATACATACAAGCTTGTAGAATATAATATGGCGAAACATTCAATAGCTACTAGAAAACATTTTTTTTTTAAATTAGCTTTATCATAAATTGTACAAAAACTTTATTTTTTTAACAGTTTTCAATATAATGAATTCGGGCGCCTGAGACAGTTCAACTATTTATAATGAATCAGTGAATTTCGTAATCGCCGCAGGAATGCCATAGTTTGCGTGATCGTTTTATTGCCATGTGGTTGTTATATAGTGTACAAAAATCGTTAAAGTTACCTAAATTGTCTTTTATATTTTATAGAATTTACATTAAATTCTTTGAGTCTGATTTACAGTATATTAACTTTTATATTATGTCAGAATGTGTATTATGACTATTTTAACGAATCCAAATGTGATAGATATTTATAAAATAAATGACAATTATTTATAAGCCTTTGTTTAATTACTAAACATTACTTCATCTTATCACGAATACTTACCAAAGTATATTAAATAATAAAACACTAAATTTAATTATAATATAAAGAATCAATACAATCAAAAAGCTACCTTAATCAATCTCACATTTAAACTTAATTTATACTTTAACTAACTTTAGCTAAAAATATTAGAGTTTTGTCTCTGTGTGGTGGTTACAGGGTAACATCTTTTCATGGTGTAATCAATGCCGAGAATCGCATTTCTGACGTCATGGACGGACGCACTGATAGTTTCGAACGTGCTGGCGATTCTGTCTACAGCCAGAGCCTGTATAAAATTTATAAAAATTTTAAAATGGTAAATTAAATTATAGATTTAGTAAATATTCTTTGTGTTCTCACTTGTATATGTGATGCTTCTGCAATTCGTTCCAAAGCTTTTGAGTTAGTGAGAGATGCCTGTGCCATTTGAGACATTGCAGCTGCCTGTTGATCCATCACATCAACCTAGAAGTATAGTGCAATGTCTACATTTGAATATGCATTTGGGATTGAAAAAATTATACCATGTCACAATATTTTAACAGGTACATGACATTTGATATGGAATAAATCATACTGACCAATTTATCGATAATATTTAGCTGCCTCTCATCAGCTTCAGTGGATAACAGTCTATTATCCAACTGATTGTATTCATCATCTTTAGAGAATAACTCATCAAAGGAATCTCCATCATCACCATTGCATGGCTCCTGCTTAACTGGTTTTCTTTTCCCTGCAAGCAAGTTTTCTGAATGATAGACTATTCTTCTTTTTGTCGATTAGGAATCCATATTATGCAAAGCACAATTTTTATTGCAAACACAACAATGTAATAACAATAATAATCTTGCACATAAAATAGTTATAATCTTTTTTTGTATAATATAAAAATTGTGTATGATATAAGACAGAAGAAAATTAAATCAAAAAGTATTAACACAACATACTTACTCTGAGTACATGACTTATCATCACACAGACACAAAATTTTTTGCTCCAATGGAGACAGTCGGCCGAGCAGCTTGCCATTCTCTATTTGCTTTTGTTTGATTAATATACTTCTTCTCTTATCTGACCAAAACTACAAAAAAAAATATGACGTGCAAATTAGAATATACTGTGGATTGGTTATGTATGCTGTTGGTAAATAAATCTGTATATATAAAAGCGAAAGGTCACTCACTCACTCACTCATCACGAAATCTCAGAAACTACACGCACTAGGAGTCTCAAATTTTGCATGGGGGTTTCTTTTGGGACGTAGGTGCTAAGAGAATAAAAAGGGGTGGCAAAGTTTATATAGTTTGTACCAAACTGATTTCGATTAATTTGGTATGGAGGTAGTTCCAGACCCTGGGAAGGTTTTAGGCAACCTTTTATCCCAGAAAAATGTATACCGGGACTTCAATCCAGGAAAAACTCTTTCGTGCAGGCGAACCTGCGGGCAAAAGCTAGTAAATATATAAAATGGTTTAAAACCAACATTATTTATAAATAATTTTGTTATTAGTTTGATACTAAATCTGTATGTATCATTAAGATTTTAGGCTATTTATTTTGTTATTTGCTTAATAGCTCGGTGAACAAATATGAATATGAATCATGAGTAACAAATACAAAGGAATAAGCTGGGCACACACTCATATTAGTGACTATTGATCTTTACTCAGCAAGTATCTAAATCAAGGGTCTAATAGAAACCCAATTTTTAAAAATTGAGAATTCTATTATTCAAATTCCAATATGGCATTCCTACTTGTTTGTGGGTTTCTGTAGCTTACAAATTAAATATCTCTATTCCACCTGCTTACCCCAGCCTAATTCGAGGTTGGTGCAATATTCTTTTGAGCATCTTGCACAAAGGATTTATCCTAGTTTTTTACATTTGCCACTGGTCAAACTGCCAGTAGACCAAGGGAGTGACTAAAAAAAGCTTAATAATAGGTGTGTGATTTCTAGATGGTGGGTCTCATACATGTGAGTCTGCCTGGTTAGGTATCAGCATAATTATTATACTGCCAAGCAGCATTGTGCAAAACTTGATGTTTCCTAGAACTCCTGGTTAAGGATATTGTAGCACATTTTGACTGTATTGTATTGTTACAGGCTGCTGTTTTGGAGAAATTGTGACAATAACCATAAGCAATTTGTTCATCTTGTCTTAAATAATTACTTTAACATACTTTAATCCACCCTTTAGTTGATTTAGAAGCACCATCAATAGAATTGGCTATGTTAGCAAGTTCTACCCATAGTTTCTTGAATTTGGCATGGCCCATGCCCACTCTTAGTTTCCTGTGGGCTAAGTCAGGATGCTTCTCCATGAAGTCCACAATGGCTCTGACTTGCGCCAATGTTGTTCTTGACACCTTAAAAATATTTTACAACTAAAACTAGTTTGTACAAAAAGCCAAATCAAACTATAGGTATATAAAATACTGGGCTCATAGTGTTATACCATAGCATATTACTGAAGCCGATATTTATAGACTCCTAGCTGATGCTAGCCACTCTTCCTGCGTGAAAAAGTTTTTACGGGATAAATATCTCTCTTTATATTTTTCTGCGATAAAAAGTAGCCTATGTCCTTTCTCAGGTTCTAGACTATCTGTGTACCCAATTTCATTTAAATAGGTTCAGTAGTTTTGGCGTGAAAGCGTGACAGAGTTACTTTCGCATTTATATTAGTAAGAATTTGAATGTGTACAAAGTATAACCTGGCCTGTAATAAACTTGTGGTATGAATAATTCTTATCAGATTAACACTTGACATTCAAAAAGGAGAAACAAAAACAGGCAGGCATAAAAATATATTGGTATATATGTTCAAAATTGCAGCTTAATAAAATTTATTATTTGTCAAAAAGTAAAAAAGAAACTTGGATCATTTTATTCTCGTTACTCGATTTTTAGAATGAAACATACAAACTATCATAAACTTACTGGAACTGATTCACTAAATTCATCGGTTTCGGACATTGTATTCACAATTATTCTGAGTAAATAATACTTCAAATAGGATGTTTGTCCTTATTATATGTAATAAATAGAGCGATGAAACTTGTGATGGTGTGTGATAGCATTTAAGACTTGAGATTACATTCCCTTTGAGAAATAACATGCTATTTTCTACTTTAAAGTAAACACCAAAGGTCGGTCTCCGTCTAAGTTATATAGTGTATAATAGTTAATACTATTTGATTCTTTGCAAAATTCTTTATAAAATTGCATAAATATGATGATGCTCATGTCTGCAGCCTGACATTAGGCACTCGGTGTTGCCGAAAATTTGGTTTGTAATCCATCCAAATTGAATTGAGAAACCCCCAAAAAGGGGTTCCAAAACCTCTCCCGGAAAATAAAAGAGAGAGACATAAAAGTTTAGAATGAAGACTTCTTTTATAATGTGTCTCTTTGTTTAATTGTTGCCCCCAAGAACTCCCTCTTGAACATTTTTCTGTCAAAAATATCCCGGTTGCGCTTAAACCCCTCTAATATGATGGGAAATACCTTCAATCTGGCATCATTATTATCACCGATGGCGTGAACATTTAAAAAAAAAATATTTAAGTGAAACAAAAAACCCGACTGCGTCAATATCTGCCATCTTTATTATTAATCTTTCATTGAAGAACTGAAAAGATAGAAACAAGATTTTAATTTGAACATTTTATTTTGGTTACTTGTAAGCCCTTGTTCACGATTTTGCCTTGTACGACCCATGCCTAAGCGACTTCTTACCAATTGGTAATAACTTTTGGACGAAAAATTTGGTCCTGAGGTCCGGTCTATAATAATTATACTGTATTTGGTTTGGCCACAGAACAATAACTAAAGCACTAGAAGTAACGCTAAAATAACAGTTGCGAAACATCAATCTTATTCATCTCTGATAATACAGCTTTTACACGAGAGTGAGTGAACCAGTGAATACTCCATGCTTTTTATTTATTTCTAAAGAGTCAGAAAAGAAATGTCAATTTGGATACGTTGGTTAAAATTATGCGTGTAAATTAAAAATATGCGTTCTTTATATGTCATTTCTCGAAATATCATGTCGCATAAATTTAGTTGGATTACTAATGTGTCTGATGAATTGTGGACGGGAAACGTAAAATTGATTTAAATATTTATTAAAATTAATAATTTAACTAATATTAGGATAAAAGTTTTGTAACGGTATTTGTAGCATGCTAACCAGTTGAAATGTCAAGCTAAAAGTGGAAGTGGCAGTTGGGAGTATAAAAAGGGTGCCGTGTCGATGTGCATAGTCAGTCGGGCTCAGTCTCGCAGTCGATCTCAGTCGTAGTCTTAGTGACAGTTGAGTAAGTTTATCTTTGACTTTCATGCTGGTCGGTTGGTTGCTGATATCTTTGTAAAAGTATTTCGGCTAAATGTGTTTATGTAAACTCAGTGATAAATCGTCTTTATTTAAATCTAAATCCCTTCTGTTCCTAACATCAGAAGTGGGATTAGTAATCAATGCCCACGGAAATAGATTGTGCTCACTACATGTGTTCGCTATGTGGAATACATGCATGGTACGATGGAGATATTTGACTACCCGCAATTTGCGTGAAGAAAAAAAAAAATTGCGTTGTGTAATATCGGGATAAGAACTAGACTACAACGTGAATAAAAGTGGACAAGTGTGAAACATAGCCATCGCATGTTCATTTCTGACGTCACGTGCATACGGCTTCAAATGAACAAGGATCTGCGTGTGTACCGCGATCAAACTGTTGGTGTTCAAGTGTTCCTGTTGGTGTTCAAACGTTACTGTTGGTGCTCTAACGTTCCGGTAGATGTGCTGCCGTATGGTGCGTCGTAGTTGGTGTCCCGGGCAACGTGACTGCACGGTTGTGTAGTACCGGTTGATGCTAACTGCTGCATCACATATCACGTGTAGCTATCTGTGACGACAGATATGATGCTTACTGCAGCGGTAGACGAAGTCTGGTATCGTATGACCCATAACCCTTGTTTGAGGGTTCTGGTTTCTTTTATTTCTTGGTAACCTTTACAAATATTGAGACCTTGTTTAACAGGGCATGTGCAAACATGGATTAACGACCATTTTGTGGTTATTGTTGGTACAGAGCTGTCCCTAAATTTACGGACTTGGAGAAAAAATACCCGTTGTGGTAAACTATGATTGTACATGGCCTTGGTTGATAAAAGTGATCTAAGTGTATAGTGTTCGGTCTGAAGGATGGCTGGCCTTCCTAGGTCAAGGTATCGGATCGTAGCACTGCACTGTTTACAATTTTGGATTAAAAGCGTGTCATGCGATAATTTTTAGATTGTCCTCATATTAAGATGACTACTGAACTCCTGGTCAAAGTTTGATGTGACATTTGATTGAAGGCCAGGATAGAGTGAATGATTGATGCCGCTGTGTATTTTAGATTGCAGGGACTGAAGATCCTTGCGGGGGGGTACTTAATGTTTTCAGCGTTAGAAGACCCCGTAAAGCGTGACTACTGAGGAGCCTCTGTGGGATCCTTTGGTGGATTTGACGATTGCTGCAATGATTGAGGATATTTGGTATCGTATTACCCGTAATCCCTGCTTGAGGGTTATGGTTTCCTTTATTTCTCCATAATCTTCGTAAATGTTGGGATCTTGTTTTACCACGTGGTGGTGACTGGAGATTCTGCCCAAACCACTTCGCAGGTGGATTTGCTTGTTGTAGCAATGAGATGGCTGTTCAGAAAGTTTAACGCCAGATTTTATTTAAGGTCAGAAAAGGCCGAACGGTGTTTTTGCTGTTGTGGTTCTTATGTTTGCAGGAATTGGATATTCATGCAGTGTATGTGCCCTATCTTCGCAATGCGGAGCAGCGCGCAACGACTCGCTCCAGGCTGTACGAGTGCGGATCGGCGCGCTCTGGTCCTTGCGGAGTAGCGGTTAACAGGCGTTGGCCTGGTAGATGCATTTTTAATGCATAACAGGCGTAGTCCTGGCAGATGCGTTTTATAATGCATATCAGGCTATGGCCTGGCAGACACTCTAGCCGTGGTATGTAAACTGTTTTGAAGTCTACGCGTGGTGAGTCATGTGTAAATTATTGTAAGTAGCGAAGGCCATGTGTAACCTTTGTAAGTGACTCTGGACCAGTCCTCTTGACCTTTTGCTATACGGACTACAAAACATGATCGGTGTATTGTGGATGATTGAAGTCCGGAATTCAAGCAGTCGGAATACACCTTCTTTTGTTAATTTTTGTTAAAATGAATTTGTTCAAAATTATTTTTGATTAGGTGGTTGCTCGTGAAAGCTCGAGTGCACGCTTGCTTTCGTGAGTCATAAGCTTTTGCCTGAATGATACTTCAGGGTACATGTTAGGCGTGCGGAGGCATGCTCCAGGCGGCATGCAACGGTACGGTGCGCTCTATGCGCTGCGGAACGGTGCGCCATATGCGCTTCAGAACGGTGGGCCCTATGCGTTTCAGAACGGTGCGCCCTATGCGTTTCAGAACGGTGCGCCCTATGCGCTTCAGAACGGTGCGCCCTATGCGCTGCGGAACGGTGCCCTCTATGCGCTGCGGACGGTGCGCCCTATGCGCTTCAGAATGGTGCGCTCTGTGCGCTGCGGACGATGCGCTCTGTGCGCTGCGGAACGGTACGCTCTATGCGCTGCGGATCAGCGCGCTCTGGTCCTTGCGGAGTAGCGGATCTTGGTCTGATTCGAGAGTTTCTTTGTAAACGTACACGGACTCTGTCCGGCAGACACAAAGTGGTTATGCGTGCAGACCTAGATCCAGCTGACACATTTTGTAATGTGTGATAACTTTAGTCTAGTTTTGGGCTCGAGGCCTCCACGGACTCTGTCCGGCTGGCACTTTTTAGTGCGTGGCGGATCTTGGTCTGATTAGAGCGTTTTTTTGTAAAACGTACACGGACTCTGTCTGGCAGACACAAAGTGGTTATGTGTGCAGACCTTGATCCAGCTGACACATTTTCTAATGTGTGCAGACCTTAGTCTGGTTTTGGGCCTGAGGCCTTCACGGACTCTGTCCGGCTGGCACATTTTTAATGTGCTCACGGACCTTGGTCTGATTATGGCGTTGCTTTGTAAACGTACACGGACTCTGTCCGGCAGACGCAAAGTGGTTAGGCGTGCAGACCTTGGCCCGGTAGACGCACTGTGTGCGTGTGGACTTCGGTCCGGTAGGTTGTACGTGATGCGGTGCGCTGCTGAACTGCGCGCTCCTGGCGCTGCGGCGCCGTGCGGAATGACTCGCTCCACTATGCTTACAGTAGCACGGATATCAGGCACAGGCGACTGGCAAGCTCGACTCCGACATGCGCGGGCCTTATCGTGTGGTCAAAGCGCTTCCCCATGGCCGATATGAGCTAAAACTGCTGGCAGGCTCCTATGGCAAATCAACGCAAGCTGCGGCCGAGTTTATGGTACCGTGGCGCGGGGAGTGGACTCCTGAGACGTGCGCTGTATACTTCGAGGGTGAACATGCATGTGTATGATAAGCTAACGTCGTGCCTATGTCATACATATGTAGATTTTTCATGTTACGCTAACGTCGTGCCTATGACATGTGTGTGAGAAATAAGCTAACGTAGTGCCTATGTTTCTCGATTAACGGAGATAGCTAACGTAGTGCTTCCTCTCTGGTATGTGGTGAACATGCATGTGTATGATAAGCTAACGTCGTGCCTATGTCATACATATGTAGATTTTTCATGTTACGCTAACGTCGTGCCTATGACATGTGTGTGAGAATTATGCTAACGTAGTGCCTATGTTTCTCGTTAATGGAGATAGCTAACGTAGTGCTTCCTCTCTGTGTGTGGTGAACATGCATGTGTATGATAAGCTAACGTCGTGCCTATGTCATACATATGTAGATTTTTCATGTTACGCTAACGTCGTGCCTATGACATGTGTGTGAGAAATAAGCTAACGTAGTGCCTATGTTTCTCGATTAACGGAGATAGCTAACGTAGTGCTTCCTCTCTGTGTGTGGTGAACATGCATGTGTATGATAAGCTAACGTCGTGCCTATGTCATACATATGTAGATTTTTCATGTTACGCTAACGTCGTGCCTATGACATGTGTGTGAGAAATAAGCTAACGTAGTGCCTATGTTTCTCGATTAACGGAGATAGCTAACGTAGTGCTTCCTCTCTGGTATGTGGTGAACATGCATGTGTATGATAAGCTAACGTCGTGCCTATGTCATACATATGTAGATTTTTCATGTTACGCTAACGTCGTGCCTATGACATGTGTGTGAGAATTATGCTAACGTAGTGCCTATGTTTCTCGTTAATGGAGATAGCTAACGTAGTGCTTCCTCTCTGGTGTGTGGTGAACATGCATGTGTATGATAAGCTAACGTCGTGCCTATGTCATACATATGTAGATTTTTCATGTTACGCTAACGTCGTGCCTATGACATGTGTGTGAGAAATAAGCTAACGTAGTGCCTATGTTTCTCGTTAACGGAGATAGCTAACGTAGTGCTTCCTCTCTGGTGTTTGTGTGAACTATAGTACTTATGGTTCACTGTGTAAGATGATATAAAGCGCTGAAGATTTATTTTCAGTGTTTCTAATTAAGATGTTGTTTATGTTCTCAGGCGCAGATAGCAATGATGATAATTAGGAGTCCACGCCTGAGCGATCCGCCGTGCCCAGCGGAGAGCCTTCTGACGAGAGGATGACGGAGCCTGTACCTGGCACTTTCAGATCTGCAGAAGAGATCGAAACACGGGAGAACGAGGACGTCCTCCAGTCAGGAGAGGCCGTATTAGGATAAAAGTTTTGTAACGGTATTTGTAGCATGCTAACCAGTTGAAATGTCAAGCTAAAAGTGGAAGTGGCAGTTGGGAGTATAAAAAGGGTGCCGTGTCGATGTGCATAGTCAGTCGGGCTCAGTCTCGCAGTCTATCTCAGTCGTAGTCTTAGTGACAGTTGAGTAAGTTTATCTTTGACTTTCATGCTGGTCGGTTGGTTGCTGATATCTTTGTAAAAGTATTTCGGCTAAATGTGTTTATGTAAACTCAGTGATAAATCGTCTTTATTTAAATCTAAATCCCTTCTGTTCCTAACACTAAAATATTATATAATTTATGTGTCGATACTGTGCCGAAATTAGTTTTAAGCATGGCGTGTGTAGTAGTTGGTTGTAAATCACATACAGGGCGAAAAGAAAATACGAATGAGCTGGTGACTTTTCATAGGTGAGTTTTCTTGCAGAATTTACATTTTTCCCTAAACATAAAATAAGTAGATGTTCAGAATATGCTTTTAAATTGTATGAAATACAGTTTCCGCATAGAATTTGGTTTCTTTTATTGTATTTTTATAAAATATTTACAAATAAATATAATTATCATAGAGATGTGACAAATGGGAGTTATCGATAATGTTGAGGACTTTATACGTTTTATTTTAGATTCCCGAAAGATAATAAGTACAAAAAATATATGGAAACACCGCATCGCAAGGTGCAATTGGGCACCAAAAACGTACAATCTTATCTGCTCTAAGCATTTCACCAAAGACTCATTTGTTCTCCATGATACCATAAAATACGGACGACTGAAATTAAACGCTACTCCTACATTAAATACCACAATTTGATATTCGCATTGGCATTCGCGAATATTCGCATCTTTTTAAATATTCGCATTCGCAATAAATTATGCGAATATTTTGCGAATATTTTTGGCTATGGCATGTGATAATAGTTTATAAAATTATATATTATCTGTTATAGTGTTAACAGATTATGTTTACAATGTGTAAATAAGAATTTTGTTAGTATATATAATACTCATACAAAATAAAAATTATATATTTTGATAACAATACACTTCCAACTCTCTAAACGCACTTAAGTACTTTAAATATTATTTTTCCCAAGATCACAATGTGATAGGATTTATGTTGTTACTTATTTATACGAGATTTCTCTATGCTTAATCTATTATTAGTTTATAAAATTATTGGAAAATATAATAAGAGTATAACGAACACATTAAAATCTTTTAAAATATTATAAATTATTGATGTTTTTCCTTCAATGTCAATATACCTTTTAAATCCTTCAGTTGCACTGATAACTCACTATTTACGTAACCTGAATGGACTAGTTATATTTTTTAACATAATTAGGGTTTTTTTCTTAAATTGTAATGATTAGGTTACCAAATCGATATATGGCGTTGCAGTCTTCGGAGGACGCTGAAGCATATCGGAAGCTCGGAAGTCCTCCTGACACGACGTCCGTGCTTACAATGTTGAAAGCATCAAGAAGACGATCGAGCGGAACAAAGGCTCCAAAGTGTTGAGAGCCATAAAAACTATTGGTACATTAAAGGGCTGAGGTGCTGAGGGCTGAGCATGTTATTTCACCGAAATTAGTCAATGCCGCGTTGGACGACATCTTCAACCTTTTTGATTATAAAGGATTTGGAATCAACTTCAATGACATTACTCACCTTGGATTTGCCGCAATATTGTGATCCGTCAGAGCTGTTTTATAATGAGCTACTGGTATATTGTAGTGAACAAAAATGGACTTGTATCGATTTAGAAATACTTGGCAAAAAATCAGACACATATACGTTTTTGAGTAATTCTTGTGGTTCGAAGCATTGGCTTGATCATTGCTTAGTAACGAAATCTGCCAAAAACTCTGTGAATAATGTGTATGTTTTGTATGATGTATTATGGTCAGATCATTTTCCCATGGTTTTAGAATGTACCCTAGGCACATTAGTATCAAAAAAAAACAAAATAGTACTGTATTTAATTCAAACAAAGTCATGTGGGGCGTGAGAAGTGTAAATGAAATTGAAATATTTCATCAAATATGTGATCAAAGATTCCAGTTAATTGACTTCCCACATTAACTACGATATTGTTATAATAGTATTTGTAGAAACCCTACTCATAGAAATATTATTGACAAATTGTATGCGGAGATGGTGCAGGCTCTCAGTGAAGCAGCCGTACTAGGTCGAGAGAGTAACAAGAGAAAAAACTGCAACAGAAGGGTTGTAATAGGTTGGAATAAACACGTTGCCGAGGCTCATAGGGAGGCAAGGCGAAACTTCTTGCTGTGGGTATGGTACGGCAAACCTACATGTGGTAACGTTTATAACGAAATGTGTGAGGCAAGAAAAAGTTTTAAATCGCGAATAAAATGGTGTCAATACCGTGAGGAGCAACTCAAAATGGATATTAGCATCTTATCACTCCAAAAATGACTTCCGTGGTTTCTGGAAACATACGAATAAATTGCACAGTAAGCCTAACCTCCCAGTGAGCGTCGACGGTGTAAGTGAATCTGAGAGAGTTGCCAATCTTTTTAAGGAACAATTCTTTGTAAAATCCCCATTGGGACAGTCTCGGGCAGTGATCAATGCGGAACCTGGCATGGTATTAGGGATTAATTTTAGACCAGAGGAGGTAGCGGAGGCTATAAGGTCTATGCGAAGAGGTAAATCTCCTGGCCATGACGGGCTCACCATTGCGCATCTGCGGTATGCCGGCCCTCACTTACCCAGAGTTCTAGAGATGTTGTACACTTTTTGTATTGGCCATAGCTACTTACCCGATAATATGAATCGTACGGTTGTTGTGCCCATAGCCAAAAATAGAACGGGTGATCTTGCTAATAGCAGTAACTACAGGCCCATTTCATTAGCATCGGTGATCTCAAAGGTTTTGGACGCCATGTTAAACAGACATTTAAACAAATATGTAACATTGCACAATAACCAATTCGGGTTTAGACCTGGATTGTCAACTGAAAGTGCAGTCTTATGTCTGAAACATGCGATCACTTACTATACGACTCGCGAGACACCTGTGTATGCCTGCTTTCTCGACCTCTCGAAGACATTTGATCTGGTTTCATACGATATATATCAGGCAAAAATTAGAGAAACTTCACATACCAAAAGATTTAATTAACATCTTTAAGTATTGGTATGGAAACCAGGTAAATAATGTGCGGTGGGATGGGGTTTTGTCACAATCATATGGATTGGAGTGCGGGGCGAGGCAAGGAGGCTTAAGTTCACCTACTCTCTTCAACATATATGTAGGGTACAGCTATAGCCCGTACCTCTACTAACTATCGCTGGGATTGTCGTGAGGGGAATGGCGATGCCGTGTTACGAGGTCAAAAAGGCACAATTGGAAATGAACAGCGTTTATTACACACACAATTATATACAGTATATACAACCGTTACAACGTTTTTGATTATCTTGCGGCGATGCGTGGCCACCCGTAGCGGCTCCGTAGGTAGCGCACCGCAGCACGTAGCAGTGAGAACAGCGGGGGCGGATGCTAACTGCATATGCTCCTTTCACTTGCAAGGCTTCTTTCTTGCAGACTTTTTCTTGCTTGAGGACTATTTCTTTCTTGTAGTTTTCTTTCTTGCTGGTTTTCACTGGCTCGAACTAATTTCTTGAAAACCGGGCTCGCTTAAGTGGTTCGGGGCTATCCCATAGGGAGAGCCCTGAATTTCAGGCCGTGTTCGGTGGCCGTTATGTACTACGTAACGCGCACATATTCACTCGTTACGGAGTAATTCGACGATTTCCCTAAGCTATTGATACCTGGGCATATAGGCATCAGGGGACTCTATAAGCTATATAAACTAAATGTCTCCTATGTGCGCTACGGAAAAAGTTATTGGCATTACTTAGACTAAATTTACATACAATCGACGCACATAGGAGACAATTCGATGGATAAAATCGTTAATCCTATACATATAATGACCCCGCTACCGTAGCGGGGTAGGCAAAACCCTAAGCTAAGTCATCGCGCCCAGTCAGATGCCGGTAGGTTGATACCGCGCATGCGGGGGCGCGATAACGTCACAAGTGATAACACACGATTTGACTCGCGCTCTCGCTCATCGCCCGTCTCGCTCAGATAGTGTGTGTAACTTACTGCGCAGGCGTCGAAAGCGCGCATGCGCCGTGTGTGTGATGCGTTTTAGTGCATGCGTCCTGCACAATATATTTAAACGAGCTCATTGCCGAGCTCAGCAACATTCCGTCTTGAGCAGCCGACTCGGACGGACCTATTGTTTGCCATAGCGCCAGCTGTGGCACACATTGTTCCCTCCGGGTACCTGCTCGGTCGGATAGTAGCGACCTCGCTACGCGTCAAAGCCGACGGGGAACAATAGGACTATTGTCCTATTGACTACCTGAAAGCTTTTCGGGCTAAACCGCGTCCTTATCAGGACAGGGTTTCGCCCAAACTCACGTCTAAAGTATTTATTGCCCCTTCAGGGCTAGCTCGGTGGTTAACCTACCGGTGTAAACAAGCCGAGCTAGCGGTGACCCGGCCACGCGCTGAGCCCCTTCAGGGCAAAGCAAAGCCGGACGGGTGCGGGTTTGGAAGCTGTGGAGACACACCACAGTTTCCACCGCATATCGCCTTCCCTACCTTACCCTTCCCATAAATCCATCCCGTGTATCGGTTGAGCGTGCGGTCCTCGGACCAATACCGCTTACGGTACACGGATTGATAGGGACCCTTTTGCACAATAAGATTGGCAAAAGGGAATACAAGCTTAGGGCACATCTATTTATAAGTACAACCCCCCTCGCCTATACCCGGCGAGGAGGGCCACACACGCACTCAACCCCGGGCACTCCCACCCGGGGACTTAGTCAATCCTTTTCCGCGTCCGCGATCCGCGACCGAACGTTTGTGTGATAGCCGCCTGGTTTCTTGTGCGTTCTTTGACAGGCGGAACACACCCGGGGTTAGTGAACGCACACGCGGCCCCCAAAAAAAAAATTTAACTATAGGCTCGGTATCAGCCGCCAAAATGGCTGACTCCGGGCCTATGGACCCTAGTGCCGAGCGGTTATCCGCAAATTGCGCCCCAACTACCGCGTCCTCGACTGTCCCCATCTTCTCAAAAAAGGAGTTGATGGAGACAATCAAGGAGCTTTTTCGATCGGACCTAGAGGTCCGAAAATATGTTATAACTTTGGCACGCGAAGCCAGGGAACCGTCCGAATCGTCGGACACCTCGGAGTCATCCGAGACCTCGACCGCCTCCGGAACAACCGAGACCTCGACCTCCTCCGGGACGACCGGGGCCTCGGAGGGCTCCGTCGAGTCCGTCGATATGGAAACGGACCCTGACTTAGCCATGGCCCTAACTCCCGCCTCCACCGCGGTAAAACGCCCTATTTCCCATTCCTCTTCCTCCTGCGGCTCACGGGCGGAATCCTCAGCGTCGGAACACGACGATGACGGATTCACGACCGTCAAGAGTAACAGGAGGAAGAAACAAAGGAGCATTAACGCTCCCGCGCCTTCTTCGCCCTCTGCGCCTTCAGCGCCGTCCGCGCCTTCAGCGCCCCCCGCATCGGCGTCGACGTCGTCGCCACCGCCGCCACCAACCCAACCTAAAGCTAAAAAGCCCCCGCGACTGAACCTTCAGTTGCCCGCCAACATGTCCATTCCGGACATCTTCGCTGAGCTGCGCCGGCAGCGTATCAATATCGCGTCAAACTCGTGGAATAAAATCCACAAACTTCTTGCTCTGCAGCCCGCCTCAATCGCGGACCACAGAGCGCTAACCAAATTCCTGGACTCCAGGAAATACCATTATTTTACTTTCGCTCTCCCGGACGAACGTCGCTTCCGCTACGTCATCCGGGGTATTCCCGTAGAAATGTCTGCCCAAGAAGTCAAGGAGGGTCTCCTTGAGAAGGGCATTTCAGTCTTAGAGGTGCACAGGATGCACCGTCAGTCCCGTGCCTCCCGGCCGGGTATCCAATATGAGATGGTTCTCGCCATCCTCAACTCCTCCGACGATGTCAAACGTCTGTTTGAGATCAAAGACATCTCGGGGCTAGGCGGCTTCACCGTCGAAACCCCACACAAATCTGGTCAGGTAGGGCAGTGTCACAACTGCCAGAAATACGGCCACAATTCCCGTGGCTGTCGCCTCCCCGCCAGGTGCGTCAAGTGCCTCGGCGAACATGGCACACTAGAGTGCCCTCGTCCCAAAGATAGGACTCAGTGCACGGAGCCCCCTTCGTGCACTAACTGCAGGCAGACGGGCCACCCCGCCAACTATCGCGGTTGCCCTAGGGCCCCCAAAAAGCAATCCAGAGCTCCTAAAGCTCCAGCCCCTCAGGCCGCACCACCAGCTTTCAGGCTGGCACCTGCTCCGGTGCGAAACCCGTGGTTCCCACCCACGGCACGCTCCGACCCCCGCATAGAGGCCCACGGCGGAGTCACTCCCGTCGCCCCGGCCAAAACCCAAAAACCCCCTCAGCCGACCCCTTCGGCTACCGCGGCTCCCCTTCCGGGGGCTGCCCAGCCAGTCCAACCAAATCCCAAACCCAAACCCAAACCCCATCCTACAACCCGCCAGGTGGCGACGACGCCGGCGTCGAACAACTCAGCGGAATCAGTCTCCGCCCTCCTATGTTCGCCGGAGATCATGCGTCTCCACGGCAAAATTGCCGAACTCTCCGCTCTCCTCTCCCGCTCTGGGGACGAGGAGCACGTAATCCTCGCGGAAATATATCTGACCCAGAACAAAATTTACTGGGCCATCAACAACGCCGTGCGCCTTCCGTCGTCATCATAAATGGCGAACGACAGCGCGGTGCATCCCCCTAAGCGGACCAAACCTCGCTCCCTCAGAGTGGGGTTTTTCAACATCAATGGTATTCGCGGCCAGCGTGCCGAACTCTCTGATTTTGTCCGCACAAACAACTTAGACGTTTTCCTCATCCAGGAAACGTTCCTCAAACCCGCCCATCGCAGTCCCAATATCTCTAATTTCAACATGGTACGCAACGATCGTACCAGTGGCCCGTTTGGAGGCACCCTCATTTACTACAAAAGGTCCCTGCACTGCATACCCCTAGACCCCCCAGATAGCTTGAGGAACATTGAGGCTTCAGTTTGCAGGCTAGCTATGACAGGACATCCGCCGATCACCATCATATCGGCCTATCTCTCGCCCTCTAAGGAGCTTCACTCCGATGAGCTCAAGACCCTATTGGAAATGGGGGACTCCGTCATTCTGGCGGGGGACCTCAACGCCAAGAACACTCTCTGGGGCTGCAACTCGACCACTGGGAGAGGTGCCGCCCTGGAGAGCTGTCTTGAAACAATAGATATGAGCATACTGGTTCCTTCTGAACCTACCCACTATAGCCATGTTGACAACCACCGACCCGACATACTCGACATAGCGCTCGTAAGGAACGTAAGCCTTCGCGTGCGTTCCATGCAAGTGCTACAAGAGTTAGACTCTGACCACAGACCTGTGATCCTAGATCTAGTCCCCCAAAACTGTCCAACAGACACAGGTCCTAATGTCCCGATGAAGGTGAAAACGAATTGGCGCCTACTAGGCACTAAACTCGCGGACACCTCATCCACAGATCTTTCCGCGATTCCGACCAACATCGTGACTCCTGAGGAAACGACCGACGCGATACGCTCCTTCACCAACCACCTGCAAAACGTCCTGAGCGAAAGCTCCGAGAAGGTGCCGGAGACTGTTCACAGTCAATGGCAACTTCCCGACGACGTGCGATGGGTGGTGAGGGTGCGTAACTCCACGCTCAGAGCCTGCGCGACGAGCCCCACCCCGGAGCGACGACATCTTGCGCGCTACCTCCAACGTGAGGTTAGACGTCGCATAAAAGAGGTCGTCGATTCGAGATGGGAATCTCGCCTAGCAGAACTCGACCCGACACATCAGGCCTTTTGGCAACTGTGTCGTTCCTTCAGGAGAAACGATGTGACCTCCATGCCTCCGCTCAATCGTCCGAATCAACGGCCGGCGTTTGATGACGACGAGAAAGCGGAACTGCTGGCCTGCAGTCTGGAGTCTCAATGCTCTCTCTCAACGATACCAGTAGACCACGACCATCTTGTTGCGGTTAATTCACTCGTCGAAAGTAGGAACGCGGTCCGGCCACCGCCGATCTCTAACTCGCGACCGACAAACGATATCGTCAACGTCGACCCGGACGTCGACCCGCCGCCGCCCGATCCCCTTGCACCGGTGACAATCGAAGAAGTCATCGATCTGATCAAGGCACTCAAACGTCGTAAGGCCCCCGGGGGCGATAGGATACCCACTCGCATGATCAAGATGCTCCCGGAGCATCTGGTCAAAATCCTCACATCAATTTATAACGCCGCGTTTTCTAACTGCCTCTTCCCAGAGGTTTGGAAAGAGGCAGTGGTGATAGGCATCCACAAGCCGGGAAAACCCGCATTCGAACCGTCTTCATACAGGCCTATCAGCCTGCTCAGCACGCTGGGCAAATTATACGAGCGGATCGTCCTCGACCGCCTCAAAATCGTAGCCCACAATAATAATTTGATCCCTCCTGAACAGTTCGGTTTTCGCACCAGGCACAGTTGTGTCAATCAGGTGCTCCGCATCACGGAGCACGTTCATGATAGATTCCGCATCGGCATGCCAACCGGCGCTCTCTTTTACGATATTGAAAAAGCATTCGACAGGGTGTGGCACAACGGCTTGCTCTTCAAGCTGTACACCCTCAACGTGCCCACTCATCTCGTGCACATCATACGAGAATTCCTGTCGAATCGTGGATTCAAATATCGCGTGGAGGGAACTCTTTCCTCCCGACACCCCATCACGGCCGGAGTCCCGCAAGGCTCCGCCCTCTCACCCTTTCTTTTCTCGCTGTACACCAGCGACATCCCGAAACCGAAGAACGCCCATCTGGCGCTCTTCGCTGACGACACAGCGATCTACGCCTCACGTAGAGACCCTGACCAAGTGGTGCGCACTTTGCAGGCCGCCGCCGACCAGCTCGGTGAGTGGTTTCGCAAATGGCGAATCACCGTCAACCCCACCAAGAGCCAGGCCATCCTTTTCACTCGGAAAACGAGGTCCCAAGTGGCTCGCACCTCAGTCCACATGTCCGACCAGGTCATACCCTGGAAGGACAAAGCCAAATATCTAGGAGTGATCCTTGATCAGAAGTTGACCTTCTTGCCACACTTAAACGCGGTACGCGCGCGAGCCGCATTCGCGATGAGCCAATTGCATTGGCTCATAAACAAACAAAGTAAAATGTCCATCCGCAACAAGATTAGGATATATACCGCGTGCATTAGGCCCATAATGACGTACGCGTCACCCGTATTCGCTCACGTACCGCCCGCTCGACTTAAGCGTATGCAGACGTTGCAGAATAGATTTCTCAGATACGCTCTTGGTGCCCCGTGGTACGTTCGCAATCGCAACCTCCACGTGGACACCAACATGCCGACCATCAAGCACTTCATGCAGAACATCAGCAAACGCTATTTCGATCGGGCGGAAAAACATACCAATACGCTCATCCGCAAAGCGTCAATATACACTCCATTTGACCGCGCCAAATGGAGACGGCCGCGTTCAGTTTTGACAGATCCAGAGGACGAAATCACTCTGGCAATTCGTGAGAAAAACGAGTTTTTAAAACTCTTACACTTCACAAGACCGCAGTTCCGTCCTCGCCGTCGAGGACCTCGCCGCGTTCCCCGTCGCCCTCCCGACCCCCATGACAGTTCCGGCCCGGGTGCCGATGTAAACAACCCGAACTGATAGGATTAGGAAAAATCCTTCCCCCCCACTAATCGTTGAATGTCTCATTCTCCCTTCAGCGACCGTCCTGAGCCGAGGTTCGTAACCCGTTAGTGGGTTGCCCTCAGCATGGTTGCTTAAATTCAGGGTTGCGAGCGCGCCAGCGTTCACCCTAAAGTCCGGTGTGGCCAGAAAAGCCGACCCTCGTCAGGCTACTGGCAGAATAGTCAGGGACAAAAAAAAAAAAAAAAAGAGCTCAGCAACACAAGAGTCGGTTGTTACGTAGACGGTGTATGTGTCAATAACATTAGTTACGCTGATGATATGGTGTTGCTGAGCGCGTCTATTTCTGGTCTAAGAAAACTAGTTGCAAAGTGTGAGAAATACTCGATTTTACATGGCTTATCGTACAACTGTAAAAAATCAGAATTAATGGTATTTAACGTTGGGAATAAACAACTTGACAATGTTCCACCTGTTTTGCTTAATGGTATACCATTGAGAAGGGTGTATAAATTTAAGTACCTTAGTCACATACTGACTTCCGACCTTAATGACGATGCGGATATTGAACGAGAGCGGAGGGCGCTGTCGGTAAGAGCGAACATGCTGGCTCGCAGGTTTTCACGATGCACTCTTAACGTGAAAATTACACTCTTCGGTGCCCATTGCTCAACCTTCTACACGTGCAGCCTCTGGCCTAGATACTCCCAAAGATCGTACAGCGCCCTTAGAGTTCAATATAACAATGCATTTAGAATACTGGTGGGGTTGCCCCGTTTCTGTAGTGCATCAGGGATGGTTGCGGATGCCCAGGTTTTTTTTATGGCATAGAATGACAAGACGAGCATGCCGTTTGCATGATGGTAAGCGATACGACCGCCCATAAACAGTAATAACACCATACAGTACCTCGAGTTACAAATTTCTGTGTGGCATTCCACTGTGCTCGTCATCCTGAGACATAAGATGTTAAGTCACATTATGTCCAGTAGTTACACTGGCTACAATGTCCTTCAAACCGAAACACAATAGTGCATGCACACTGCTGCTTGGCGGTAGAAATAGACATTGCGTTGGTACCCACCCAGACGGTCACTTACAATATAAGAGACCTACCACCAGTCACCAGTAGTTTATTTCTACACAATAATGCGCATGAGGTGTGCATCTCTGGTGGGCAGGGTGCGGGCCAGCCCCAACAGCATTCTCCAAATGATTGCCAGTAGGCTGGATTGTTGTTATGTGGCTCGTTGCTGTGCCATTTCACATGGAATGGGGCAGCGGTGTACACATATTAATTTGTTATATTTTAATTAGGTATTTACTAACATAATATTATATTTCTTTTTGTATTTTCTACTAACACTATGGGTCTTTGGTTACCCGAATAAACAAATATAAATAAATAAAAAACAAAATTGTCGTCTTGTCAGAATCATTTGAGGACCATAGCATTATGCTCATTTGCTCAAAGACCTCAACCGAGTTCCCCACCTGCAATGCAATGCAATCAGCCCTGTATTATATACTGCCCACTGCTGAGCACGGGCCTCCTCGTGAGTTTCCCACCTGGAAGGCCTTAAAATTAAAAAGACCAAAGTGTTGCCCTATGCTCATTTTGTGCATAGGTATGCCAATTAGTGTTGAGAACACAACTCTCGAAGTTGTCGACGAATCTGTCTATCTAAGAAAAGTGGTCCAGTTAGGCAAGTCTAACTTCAAGATAGAGGTCAAAACCAGCTCGGTTGAGCAGCGTTCGGGAAACTAGGCAAGGTCTTCTCATCTTAAATACCTCAGTGCTTAAAGACAAAAATCTTCAATTAATGAGTGTTACCAGTAAAGACGTACGGCTTTGAGACGTGGCCTCTGACTATGGGGCACCCAAGACGGATCACAGTACCTAAGTGAGCCGTGAAGATGCTCGGTGTTTCTCTGCGAAATCAAATTGGAAATGAGGAGATTCGTAAGAGAACGAATATCGCTGACATATTTCAAACAGGCCACTCTATCTGGACTTTACGACGCTTACTATCAGGTGCAGTGGAGTCACTTTGCAGCTATAATAATTTCACGTAACGTACGATAAAATCTTTTGGTGCCAAATAAAAATCCCATAGTCGCATTCGCATTCACGAATATTGGAAATTGGACATTCGTTACATCACTATTAAGAACTATCTCGGTCACATCAAATTTCAAACAAAAAAACCGCATTGAAATCGGTCCATACGTTTCGGAGCTACGATGCCACAGACATACAGATACACAGATATACACCTTAAACTTAATACACCCCTCTTTTTCCATGGAGGGTTAAAAATGAATGACAAGACCAGCAAGTTGTTCACCTATCTATAAACAGTAACAACAACATTGCACTCCACTTGGTCACCCTGTGATATTAGATGTTAAGGGTCGCATGCTGATAAATGCTATTCGTCTCATAAATATATAAGCCAACCAAACACAAATGTCACATTCTAGTCTAGGAGCATAGATTATTTATATTTATGTGAAAAATATCGTTTATCAGGAACCAGTGAAACTGGCCCTTAATGTCATAAAGTCCAGTTAAATTATTCAACTGGCTACGATGTTCAAAGCCAAACACAACAATGACTGCACAATATTGCTTGGCGGCAAAAATAGACATAGTGGTGGTACCTACCCAGCTGGAGTTAATTGTTGTTGTAAATAGTCATAAACTATGAGTTGTTTCTGAACATCATCGTCATTTTTCGATATTACTTAAATCGACTCTATCTCATCTCTAGCATAAAAAAGTTACGTGAAAACTAGTGACAACCTTGCAAATTTCGAATGCATGAATGAGTATGCATCTCTTACTGTCACCTTATCCAAGCCATAAGATAAAATAGTATCAATATATATATATTAAGTAGCTACTTTAGCGCTATTTTTAGTTGCTTTAAGCGGGGTTTACATTAGCAAGAAAACTTGCAGAAGTAATGTTGCGCAAGCTATTTTTACCGTGTAAACAGTCACGGCAAGCTGACTTCTGCAACATTTTGAAGCTTGCAGGACTTCTGGCAAGTCGCATGTGTAAACACCATTTGTGCAACTTGCGCGAGAACTTGCATTTTATTCTGCGTGCAGATAAAAGTTTCAACTTGCTGAGCTAGTAGCTAACGTTGTTTTTTATTTGTTCCATTCTGAAGCAGCTATGGTCTCAAAGACTATACTGCCAAGTTATAAGTTTGTAGTTTGACCGATATGTCTATTTTTGCCGCTCAGCAGTAGTATACATGCACTATTGTCTTCCTGTTTGAAGGACATTGTAGCCAACGTAATTACTGGGCATCATAAGACTTAACATCTTATGACTCAGGATGATAAGCACAGTGAAATGCAGTGCTTTATAATTCATAATTCTGTTTCATGTTCGTACTTTTAAGACGATTATTTTATTTACAATCATCATCCAAACAACATTATATTAGATTCATAAAATTTAGGCGAAAGGATTGCGTGCCTTGTCATTCAATTTTATGAAAAAAAAACATGGCAAGCAATAAATATTCCTCGAGTAATGTAAACAGTTTTGCAAGAAGTTGCGCAAGTTAACTTGGTGGACCACTTGCAAAAGCGTGTTGCTAAAGAAAAATTGCCGCTAGTGTAAACGTATCTGAAAGTTATTGCGCAACATATTGCGGAGAAAACTTGCTAGTCTAAACTTAGCATTAGTTATTGTTCTGAGGCAGTCACATTATTATTTTTACTTTCAGTTGTGGTCAATTTGTCTCTATTCAGTACTATATAGTCTATGGAGTTTATTTATAGTCTGTGCTGTGCATGAAAGCACAGAAATCCGAAAAAAAAAAAAATTGGAGAAAGCGCGGGAAACTTCGGATCGCAGCGGACGTATTTTCCATTTTTCTGATTTTTATTATTAAGTTTGTAAATATTGCCTATCGGTTGGGTTGTAATTATCTGTAAATTTTGTAGTTTAGTGTTCGTAATTAGTTTATTTAATATTTCTATTTGGTAAGTGTAATTATATAATTTTCTAACTAGTAGTTATTATGAATACACCGCCTGACCCGGGGGGATTTATCCCCCCGGCAGGCAATTTCGTAACAATATCCACTACGCAAACTGCGAAAGCGCAGTATATTTCCGAATCGGGCATGGAGACAGACGGCTCAACGTCGGCTAGGCCGATTAAACGTAGTCGTCGTTTGATATGCAAAAAATGTAATAAAAAAAGACGAAAACACGATAGCAACTCTGCTAATCCATCTGGTTGCGATTGTGCCGATGTCGCACAGGCGCAACCAATAATATGTTCTTCCGAATCTATATCTCAAATAATTCCCGCCCAAACCGTGGGCCGCAAATCTTACGAAAAAACTGATTGCGCGCCCTTTTTATTACATGTTCAAAAGATTACAGCAGGAGAAAATGACGGAGCTATCCTCCACCCTCTTACATTCGGAAAATTTTTAAAAAGTCATGAATTTAAAAATATTGTTAACGGAAGTGTAAAAAGGATTGGGAGAAACAAAATAGCCATGGCATTCTCTTCACACACTGATGCGAATTCTTTTATTAGTCATGAAAGTCTCATTAAATCTAACTTAAAGGCGTTCATCCCTACGTTCAACGTAACCCGTATGGGCTTAGTACGTGGAGTACCTGCAGAGTGGTCTCCAGAGGAGGTTCTGGAGAACATCTCTGTTCCAATTGGCTGTGGGCCTATTATAAAAGTAAGGCGTCTTAATTTTAAAGCTATAATAGACGGTTCAGTGGTATGGAAACCCTCTCAAACAGTTGTCCTTACATTTGATGGCCAAGTCTTACCAAAAAGAATTTTTATCTGCTATAATGCATTGCCAGTGGAACTGTATATTTTTCCTACCATTCAATGTTTCCATTGTTGCCGGTTTGGTCACACCAAAAATCAATGCAGATCTAAACCCCGATGCTATAAATGTGGAGACAATCACTCTGCTGAGACTTGTAATATTGTTGAGGGAAGTGCTTCTTGTTGTTTATGCTCGGGGTACCATTTTGCTACTAGCAAATTATGCCCTGAATATGAACGACAAAAGCAAATTAAGGCCCATATGGCTCAGAGTTCTGTTTCCTATGCCGAAGCCAGCAAACTATTTCCACCAGTTTCCAAATCCTTTGCAGACACTCTTATTTCCCGCCCTCCTCGTGAACCAAGTGCTTCCGAACCTGTTGTCTTTAGGCAGCAACAGTCTAGCAGTTATAGAAAAACTATTTTCAGGCAACCACATTCACCAGTTGCTCCTTCTAAGGGATACAATAAAGAAGCACACAACAATATATTGAAAGATTTTAATATTCCTGAACCTGCTAATGGATGTGCTCTTAATAATATTGCCAAGGATTCCCAGCCTAAACAATTTGACATTAAAGAACTTATCTCTGCAATTATTACTATTATTACACATTTTAATTTATCACCGTCCAACGTTGCCCCACTCTTAAATAGTCTTTCCTCCTCTCTTTCTCAAAATGGACAATCTGAAGCTAGTAATCCAATGGAACTGTCGCAGCATAATCAATAAAAAAAGTGAACTAATTTATTTAATTAATAAATATGAACCATGGGCTCTTGCTCTCTCTGAGACATGGCTCAAACCAAATTATGTCTTCAAAATTAATGGATATAGAACAATCAGAGAAGATAGACAAGATGGGTATGGTGGTGCTGCCATACTCATTAAAGATTCAGTTCCATATTCAGTTATTTCTCTTCCTTCACATAGTGATGAAATATCTATAGTAGCATTAAATGTCAATGACACTTGCATTGTTTCTATTTATATCTCTCACCCTTCACTCTCTATACTTCAAGAAATCAATAACATTATTTCTTTTCTGCCGCAACATTTCTTATTGCTGGGAGATTTCAATTGTCACCATCAATCTTGGGGTAGCTCTATATCTAATCAGTGTGGTGAAGAGCTTCTGGAGATATTAGATTTGCACAACTTATGTGTATTAAATTCAGGGTCACCTACCCGTCGTAACACTCCTAATAATACCAATCAGAGTGCAATCGATTTGTCCATTTGCACTCCAAACTTTGCATCTTTTCTTACTTGGTCCACTTTATCCTCTTCATTTGGCAGTGACCATTTCCCAATTAAAATTACTTTTCCTTTTCCACATAGTCATATGCCAACAAAAAGAATTCTCTTAAAATATAAACTGCCAGATAAAAACAGTGAAGATTGGACAACATTTTGTAAAAATGTAGACAGTCAGCTATCTTCTCTCCCTGATGTTGCCGATGGCAAGGAACATTTATGTGCTGAAGCTTTAGCCCAAATTCTTACGACTGCCGCGGATGAGGTCTTTCCTGTCAAAAGTAACACAAAAATTAGAAAAATTCCCATGCCCCCCTGGTGGGATTCTGACTGTACTAGTGCTGTCAAAAAACGTAAGCTGGTGGAATTTAAATATAGTCAAAATATGACTCAAGAAAACTTTGAACTCTTTTCCAAAGTAATTGCTGAAACACGTAAACTTTTCAAAAGGAAAAAGAGAGAAGGATGGCAAAGTTTCTGTGCCTCCATCTCTCCAAACACACATCCTACTGTTGTTTGGAAAAATATTAAACGTTTTAGGTCTGCCTTTGTGAACCCTTCTCCCCGTATCCCGGAATTGTTAGCTAATGACTTTTTAGATAACCTGGCTCCTCCATGGGTCCCTCAGGAGCTTATTTTAAAACCAATTTCCGTATCTGTCTGCGAAGGTGTTGATAGCTGTTCAGCATTGAAACTGCCATTTGACATAAATGAATTAAAAGGTGTTGTCCAGAATACTGTAGACTCTACTCCTGGATTTGATGGCATACCTTACTCTTTTTTGTCCAATCTCAGTGATAATGCTCTTCAATACTATCTTTCACTGATCAATTCTATAATGTCAACAGGAAGCATTCCCTCGGCGTGGAAACGCCATATTGTGTTGCCAATTCTTAAACCTCACAAGACTCCATCTGATATTTCCTCATACCGTCCCATAGTCCTATCCTCAGTTTTAATGAAATTGGCCGAACATTTAATTAAAAATCGGCTTGATTGGTTTGTTGAAAGTAGAGGTTTTCTGGCAAATTCCCAATTTGGTTTTAGAAAAGGAAAAAGTACTTTGGACTGCCTTAGCATCTTTGCTACAGATATCCGCATGTCTTTTTCAAAAAATTGTTCTACGGTAGCTGTATTTCTTGACATTAACGGCGCTTACGATAATGTATTACCGTCTATTCTTCAACTTAAATTACATTCTCTTCAAGTACCATCTAATCTGACGAATTTTATCTTAAACATTTTAAATAATCGATCAATCAGTATTTTGACATCAGAAAGCCCATTAACTCGCCACGTTTGGAAAGGTTTGCCGCAAGGATCAGTGCTTAGCCCCTTGCTATATAATATATATACCCACGATTTGGAATCTTGTATTACTAATGGCGTTCAAGTTCTACAATATGCAGATGACTTGCTGTTATATTACTCTTCCGATTCAGTTGAGCACGCTTGTTCAGTTCTTAATTCTTCGCTAATTTCTTTATCATCATGGCTTTTTCAAAATGGTTTAGAACTTTCCCTGTCAAAGTGTGCCGCTGTAGTTTATACCAAGAAAAGAACTCTACCTCCAATTAATATTTTATATAACAACGATCCAATTCCTGTTAAAAACGTTTTCAAGTATTTGGGTGTTTTTTTGGACTCCAAAATGTCTGGGTCTGCCCACTGTGACTATGTTGCTAACAAAGTAGAACGTCATATTAATATGTTACGATGTCTCAGTGGAGTATGGTGGGGTGCTCATCCACAATCTTTAAAACTAGTATACAATGCTATTGTTAGAAGTATCTTTGATTATGGTTCATTTCTTTTTGAACCCGGTAATGTAAATGCTTTTAAAAAAATAGATCGCCTACAGTCAAAATGCTTACGCATCATATCAGGGGCAATGAGATCAAGCCCAATCAACGCTCTGCAAGTTGAATGCGGTGAACCTCCCCTCTATCTTAGGAGACAATTTCTGTCTGATAAATATTTATTTAAAATTATTCAGTTTTCAAACCATCCTCTCTTCCCAATACTTGAATCATTACGAACTTATTACTTGAATACTCCTTCTCATAAATCTCTTCCGTGCCTAATCATAAGTTTACATAAATTCCTTGCCATTTCCGCGCCAACGTTTCGTTCTAACCGGCTTGCCGTATATAGTATTAACTTTGATTCATTAATTTTCACCCCTAAAATACTTTACAATTGTATTAATAAAAAATCTGGTAGTGCTAGAGCCGAATTTAATGCTTTCCTGGCTGAACGTTTTGAGGGTTTTCATCAATTATATACGGATGCTTCAAAAGTAGGCCCACTGCAATGTGTTGGGATTGGTGTTCTCCACGCACAATTCAATATTGTGCAGAAAATCAAACTTCCTGTGGAATCTTCTGTTTTCACGGGCGAATGTTTAGGTATTCTAAAGGCCATTGAATATATTCTTCTATTTAAACTTGATAAAGCAATTATTTTTACAGATTCTTTAAGTGCTCTTCAAGCAATAGCTAAATTCCCTTTTAAAAATAATAACACCTTACCAATTATTATTCAAATAAGAGAATTGGCGTTCAAGTGTCTCTCCAATGGCACTTTGCTTCATTTTTCTTGGATTCCCAGTCATTCGGGAATCGAAGGAAATGAAAGAGCGGACAGGCTTGCTAAGGAGGCAGTGGATTGTGGGGACTTGTTCCCTTTTAGAAATTATAGTCAAGATCTTTTATCTTTACCAAAATCTTATCTGTGTCAATCCTGGAGAGAAGTTTGGATCTCCAGTAGCAAATTAAAGGGCCGTTTTTATAACGCTGTACAACCGGATGTTACATTAAAACCCTGGTTCTTCAAGGCTAAGTTTGGTAAAGTTGAGACATCTATGTTGATTCGTATGAGACTTGGCCACACATGTTCCCCGGCTCATCTAGCCAAAATAAACATTTTAAATAGCCCCATGTGCCAATGTGGAGCAGATGTGGGTGACCTTAATCACATTCTGTTTGCCTGTCCTCGTTATGACCACCTTTCTTTCTTCCAGTCCTTAGTGCATCTCCCAGTTCCTTTACCTTCCTCTATTGTTTGTCTTCTTAGCTCTAATAGTATGTTGGTTTATAAATGTATAGCATCTTTTGTAATTAAAAGTAATATTAAACTTTAAGTATTTTATTAATATTTTACCTTACAAATTTTATCATTCATCACTACTCATAATTCATTCGTAATATTTATTATGTATTTAAACTTGTACCCATCAACTCTCACCTATTTATTTATTATTGTTATTCTGTGTTCTAATTCTTGACCCACTTGATAGATTTTTATTAAAAATATATTTCTTTAAGTATTCGTGCCGCGCAATATTTTATATTTATAGTTTCCCTACCTTTGTATCCCAAGATCCTATTTTGTCCAAATAATCTGATACCTGACATTGGCTATATGCAACGGAATTGCGAAGCCACAAAGAAAAGAAAAAAAAAAAAAAAAAAATCCGAAAATCAGAAAGTTTATGAAACGTCAAAAACAGATAATTTTTATACAGTAATTCGACGGCGAGTGATTGTGTGGTCGTTTAAATTTATTTATATCTTGAATATGAGTTTGAATTATCAATAATAGGTCCGTCCAACTGCGTAGTTATACATCAAATTCATAAAACTCCTTTCAGCTGATTATTGTTTACAAAAGGCATATATTCTGGAAACCTTGTGTTATTGTTGTTTGCAGCAATGTATTCATTTGAGGGAGACTTTAGGCGTAAGCCACAACAAAACCTGGCTGGAGCGAGTGCTCAACGTAAAACAGACAGGGATTCTCTCATCCAACAATTGCAATCGCAGAGACAGAAGAGAGAGGTTACTTTTTAATTATTTTCACTATGTTCGCTGCCTTTTGTTGCATAATATTTGTTAAAAATACAAGAAATATCTCATGCTACAATATATATATTATGATTATCAACATTAAAAAGTCAGATGCAGACCAGCTGTTTTGAAGTTGATAAAATTTGTTAAAATAGCATATCATTGTCAGGGTCTCCAATTTGTCAAGTGTTTATGATGTTTACGCGTTCTCGCAAGAAAAATTTACGAATAAAATTGTTATAGAATATGATCATTTAAACAGTGCAGTTTGGAAGGAATTAAATGAATATTCAATTGTAATCCTAATGTATAACAACTACAAAAAAATCAAATGTCATTGTTTAATCTATACAACTAAATATGAACAATGTTTTAAATCTATTTCAGGAGCACCGGAAAAGGTTAAATAGTACAATAAAAATCCAAGCATATGTAAGAAGTTACCTAACTAGAAAGCATTATAAGCAAACAGAAAGGGACCAGTTCGACAGCTTGTATCAAAATGTTAGTGAAGACAATCAGCATGTGATCTCAGTGCTTGTTGCTAAATTGTTATTTTTTTATGATGACCAAAAAGATTTATCGAGACTGGTAAGTATATTTGGGTTATAAATACAATTTTATTCTAATAAAAACCTTTTGAATGTGGAATAAACTATATCCCATCCAAGAAATGGAAAGAAAATGAATTAAAGAAATAAACTCTATTTAAAGAAGAAAACAACTACATGTAAACAAAGGTCTTACATGTATTTTTGTGTTTTATGTATTTTGTAAATGTTGATTATTATCTTTCCTAATGTGAAATATTGTTTTTTTTCTGACTTTTAAGTGGTCTATTATAATATTAATCCTTCAACACCCGTGGTGGACACCGGTATCCATTTAGATAAGGAAATTAGCTTATAATTATATATAAGCGGGCGTTGACGGGTTAATATATCATATGTATGTATGTCTATTGGGATGTATGCAGTGACGCACAGACGGGTGATCAGTTCACTTTCTCGGAACTATTTCACCCTTAATATATCATAACCATTATATGTACGTTGAATCTTATTGCATTGTTTGTTATGACAAAGTGTAAATAAAATGCTGTTATTTTCAGGTGTCTATATCACAGTCACTGTTGAAGCAATGGAAACAATTATTTCAGAATGCCAGCATTTGTATTCAAATTAGGAGGCTACTGGCATTGCATTTAAAATTGTTAAGGAATAATTCGGAGGTATGGAGTCTTAATTTCTTTCCAATTCTCTATTTAGTTTATATTTTATTAGTTTCTTGTCTTTATTTATAAACAATTTTTTTAACAAGTTATAATTGAAAATTGTCGATTTTCTCAAC
The DNA here is from genome assembly GCA_947568825.1 of Sphinx pinastri. Lineage (NCBI taxonomy): Eukaryota > Metazoa > Arthropoda > Insecta > Lepidoptera > Sphingidae > Sphinx > Sphinx pinastri. The sequence continues at coordinate 6,470,303 of OX387617.1, forward strand.
TATTTATATCCTCTAATATATTAACTAAGTGTGTGTCATAAAAAATTTCGTTCTTTTCAATTTTCAGGTGCCTTTAGCAGTGCCTCTCAGAATGTTTGAAGTTTTCACATCGGTATCCTCTGCGGAGGCATCCATGAAATGTGATGAAGCAATTAGATTTGTGACTAATACTTTCCTTTATTTAGTTAAAAGAGGTAACTAGTTAGTATATTTATATTGATTTTATAAAAAAACATATTATTAATTTTACAACTGGTGAAGCCTTATGAATTTCTGTGTTCCTGATTGGTTCAAAATTTCAAGTAATTAACATCTTGAATTGTTTCTAAAACATGAGTGATATCAGCTTTCTGCTTTTAATAATAATATAATAATAATAATACCAGCCCTGTATTATATACTGCCCACTGCTGAACACGGGCCTCCTCTACTACCGAGAGGGGTTAGGCCTTAGTCCACCACGCTGGCCTAGTGCGGATTGGCAGACTTCACATACCCTCGAAATTCCTATCGAGAATTCTCAGGTATGTAGGTTTCCTCACGATGTTTTCCTTCACCGTTAAAGCGAACGATAATTGATACACAATACACACATAACTTCGAAAAGTCAGAGGTGTGTGCCTTGGGTTTCGAACCTCCGGACATTGTCTCGGCAGACCGTTCCATTCCCAACTAGGCTATCGTCCACTCGCTTTTAATGTTAAACCAAAATTAAAATTAAATTAAACACACAACACGATAGTGCAACACAACAGTTGTTTATTTATTATCCTTAGATAATATTGCGTTACAATTATTCTTATTAAGACATATAATTCGCAGGCTACTTCAAGGACCTGTGCAATTTGATGTGCCAGAAATCCCCTCCCTTATATGGACCCTCGCCCAATCCACCAACACCATTGTGTGGAGCTCTATTAGACCTTATACAAAGGCCATTATATTTAATCACACTTGTGAATATACCACATTATGAGTAAGTTTTGAACCATCTTAATTTTAAATATATTCCTGATATATACAATTAGCAATAACTCTTTGATTATTGGTTTAGATTCATTGCAGTAATTTTATACCTTTATAAATTTATCACAATAATAGGTGTTGATATTAACCTTAGTGATATTCCAGTTTCATAAAGACTTGGTTTATTTCAGGGACACAGTTATGACAGAATTCACATCTGCGTTCCTGTGCAATCCATACCCAGAACCTGTAGAAATGTTCATGCTGCCAGCTCTAGCGCAGAATACACATAAATTCCCTTTTCTGTCACTTTTAAATTGTTTACAAGATGAAAATAAGTTCAATAATAAGTTATTAATAAATGATTCATGGTTACTGCATTCCGTCTTGGCCTTGGAACCTCCGGATTTTGGTAAGATTTGTTTTTTAAATCTTAATACATAAGGACTATGGTTGAATAATCATGATTTCTTTGATATTAATCCTACATGTGTTCTACTAATTATAATTATAAATACATAAATTAAATATTGCTTTATTATTTTCAGCTAACGACCTACGCAACATGTACAACACAAAGTTCGTAAACAATCCAGCCCTGTTAGAATATTTAAAAATCATAGCAAAGTTAACAGTGAATGTTTGCAACAAACAAATCACATATGAATTTGAAGACAGTTTGTACAGCCAAGAAACTGCCGCTGATAAGGACGATGACAGTGATAGTGAGACGGAACCGAATCCCACGTCTGTGCGGGAGCAGACCTTGCTGACAAGGTAATTTTAATGTTTTGGATATTATCAGAAATACCATTTAAATGTATATGGTAGGTTTCTTACATCAGAAAGTTCGTCTAGGCAGGTACCACCGTTGTCTTGTTCTGGCGCCAAACAAAATTGTATACACTTTATTAAAAAGGGCATGAGGTTATCATCATGAACACTTGTAGCGGCTACTATTATAAAAAAAATTACTCATATATGATTTTGTTCATTATTATGAATTTCCAAACTATTTAAATAACTGATTTTAACGTCATTTCAGATGTATAGAATTGTTGAATGAGCCTGACCATTGTGTGATGGTGACCGTTTCACAGATCACTGAGACAGACTTGAGTGAAGAGTTCTTGGACTGTATGACGGAAATATGTCACAATTTGTTGCTGAGTCATCGGATGGCGTTACATAAATATAGGTAATAAATAGTTTTACTGTCTATATAGAAGTTTTTCAAGACTAATTTATCTGAACTAGTGAGTCTGATAATTTAATTGATTATCTTGATCTATGATTTCTGTATGGTCACAGTAGTGATAGGTATATTTTAATTATGAATAGATGTGTACACTGTACATTTTATTTTTTGTCATATTTTTTCTATTGTAACGGGTGTCCCATAAATAATTGCAGTTGTAACTGAACTATCGTATTATACCACCCGCTTCTCTCTTATTCGCGTCTTTTTTTGTGACAGACAAAACAAAAGTGAAATTATTTATGGGACGCCTTTTATTTTATGTGGGCTGAATAAAAACTCGTTGTGGGATTCTTCAGGCTGCAATTGTATTCAGATCAAACATAATTTTGAAGTAGTTGAGTCATATATTTTGTAACTAGCTTTTGCTCGCGGCTCCGCCCGCGTGCAAAAATTTTCCGGGATAAAAGTCCCGCTTTATATTTTCCCGGGATAAAAAGTAACCTATGTCCTTTCTCAGGCTATAGACTATCTGTATACCATATGTCAATAGGTTCAGTAGTTTTGGCGTGAAAGCGCGATAGACAGACAGACAGAGTTACTATCGCATTTATAATACCCGTCAACGCCCGCTTATATATAGCTATAAGCTAATTTCCTTATATAAATGGACACCGGTGTTCACCGCGGGCGTTGAGGATTACGTGAGGACAGACAAATTATATATGTTTTTTTTTTTTTTTTTATATAATGGCATTTGTGTTCACATTTTGCCAATGTCAAGTTTGGTTTGTCTATTTTATTATCTGTAGTATGTCGAAGTAAAGCAGTGGCTACCTTACCAAGACTTTATCGAGGAAAAAAACACTTGATTAGCACAATTATTTCAATTCACTTCATTTGAGCTCTTTAATAGAACTATATTGGATAATATTCCACCATAATTATGCAATATAACACTAAGTATCACCAAAATCATGAATTAAAACAAGAGCACCTCATGCCACTTCCAAGTTCCCGCCAAAACTCCATGATATATGTTTATGTGTGTACTATGTTGTATGTGTGCGTGCAGAGTGCTGTACACACTCGCGTTCAAGCCGCAGTTCGTGCGCGGCGCGTGGCGCTGGCTGTGCGCGCTGTCGCACGTGTCGCCGCTGGGCGTGGCCACGCCGCTGCTGGCGGCGCTGTCGCGCGGGCTGGGCGGGCTCGCCGCGGACGCGTCGCTCGGCGTGCATCGCCTGCTCGCGCCGCTGGCTGTGTTCTGCGCCTTATTCTCGCTGCTCATAGGCACGCTGCACGATACCGAGTTCTGTCGGGATGATGATGACGGGGAGAAAATGACCTGTGAGTTTCATTTATTACGGTGTGGCAGGCAGCTTAGGATATATTTATTGAATTATGAAACTTAAGAATAATTATGATGTAATCGTTGTGCTAGTATAAATATGATGAAATTAGACTGCCTCGGTGACGTAATTGTATTACGGTACGACTGCAATGCTGAGGTATCGGGTTCGATACCCGGGTCTGGCAAAGTGATATTGGATTTTTCTATTCAGTATCAGCCTGGAGTCTGGAATTTGTGCCCGATATGGCGATAGGCTTCGCCCCCTATCACATCATGGGACGGAATACGCTCGGCGAAAAGTGGGTGCACTAGTTGCGCCTCTGCCTACACCTTCGGGGATAAAGGGCGTGAGTGTGTGTCTCTGTGTGTGTGTGTGTGTGCGCATTTCAATTAGAATGTAGGAAGACAACAATAATATGGAAGACAAGTAAAATTGTAGTAAACGCGAGACTAATAAATAGAACTAACAAATGCCGAATGACGAATAGAACTGAAAATAAAATTGAACTAGAACAAGTTTTATATTTCTAATTGTTCTGTAACAGCGACGTCAAGTATGTCAGGTGGAGGACGTGTTCACGCATTTGATTTCTCGGAGCTGGGTGGCCTGTGTCGGACTCTGCGACAAGTGTGTCTTGGACTAGTGGAGCTCGCGTACCCGGAGACGCGGCCTGCTGTCGTCGGACAGTACAAGGATGCCGTCGGACATACTGACATTGGACTAGAGGCCAAAAACAGGACACCGGCATGGTCGCATCTGTTTAAGGTATGCTACTTCGAACATATATATTTGTAACTACTTTAGTGAAAATGTAAAAAAAATATGTGCATTAAATTCTGCTGTAATATTTTTGATTCCTTAGCTCATTGCTTGATGAAAAAAATTTCTATTTATTTGGTGGTGCAGGTGTGTACAGCGTTATTGCGCGCGCTGTACGTGCGCGACGCGCGGCTGCAGTTCTGCGGCGCGGGCGGGGTGGGCGGGGCGGGAGGGACGGGCGGCGAGTGGGGCGCGCCGCACGCCGTGCCCGAGGGCGCCGCCGCGCTGCTCGCCGCCGCGCACACGCGCGCTCGCGCTCGACACCGCCACTACCCGCCGCACCTCTCGCAGGGTAAACATATCAACATCTTCACTATCATAATTGTCATCGTCATCATCACCATGAATGTCATCATCATCATCACCATAAATGTCATCATCATCATAAATGTCATCATCATCATAAATGTCATCATCATCACCATAAATGGCATCATCATCATCACCATAAATGTCATCATCATCATCGCCATAAATGTCATCATCATCATCACCATGAATGTCATTATCATCATCACTATAAATGTCATCATCCTCATCGTCATTATTGTCTCCATCATCATTATAATTGATTTTTCTAATTTAGAAAAAATGTAAAGCATGATTTTTTGATTTATTTAATTTTTTAATATTGTTATAAGTATTATGTTTTAATTATTTCCGTAAATGGTATATGTTTACTCTATTAACTGACAACTCTAAGAAAACTAATTTTTTTAAACAATTGCAATTTTTACGACAGTTTGTCATGCGTCATTGATCGTTCCCTGGGTGAATACTGCGTTGCGCATCGTAAAATACTGGGTACATGAGAAAATATTTTTTATTTATGTGTTAAAAATGTATGTTAAATAAAACCCCACGACAAAAATATAAATCGGCTTAACATAAATTAGTTCGATATTTAAAAGATTTGAAATATAGTTAAAGGGTAATTATTAAGTATCAGATGCAAATTATAACGTCACCGAAGATAAACAGTCATAACTCCGCGTGCATAAAATAGAGATAGCAAGATAACCCTACCACATTACTACTTTTGCCTGCAACAGTATTTCAAATCTGATAAAGTGCCTCATTTTTCATTCAATCCATTTTGCTGATGATGCTGATTTCACAAAAAAGAACAAGTTTAATTTAAATCCTGATTTAAAGAAAAACGCTTCATTGAAATCACTGGTTTAAATCAATCAGTCCTGATTGTCATCATCATAATTGTTATCATCATTATATTGTTATCGTCATCGAAATTGTCATCATCATCATTATTGTCATCAACATCATCATTGTCATCATCATAAGCCACACGTGGCCTACTGCTGAATATAGATCCTCTCCCATAAATATTTTCAGACCGACTAATTGGACGCCAGATGTTACCTATTAGGGAGGTGTAATGCGGCATCAGTATATACATTTTACAAGTTCGTTTCGATCGCATATGCACTTAAGGACTTTTGCAAAACTGGAGGCCGTAACGGCATTGAGCCACGGCTACACCACGTGGATGCGTTTTTTAGCTATTCACCTGAATCACGACTGTAAAAATGTGTTTTTTTTCCTTGTAACATAATTGAGTAATTAATTTGTTTCACAGAGGATGGTCCACCGCTAACAATCAAAGAGCTGAGGACTGTGACAATTCTGAGGGAAATACCATTCGTCGTGCCATTTTCGACGCGAGTTTTAATATTCCAAGGATTGTTAGCTAGGTAAGGTTAAAACAGAGTAATTTGATTTAATTTTAATTACTTCAACTCATCATTGAGATATTATTTTACAGGGAAAAGAACGACCACTGGTATGAAATGACGAATTTCAATGAAGGACCTTCGATAAATATCAGCGTGCGCCGTACTCACTTGTATGAAGACGCGTTTGATAAACTCAGCCCTGACAATGGTTAGTTCAAAATTTTTAATACTCAATCATGATATATGGCAACTCAACTTCATATTTGAAATGAATGTCTTGTATTTTTTTTTTACTTAACTAAATTGTGTTTTAAGAACCCGATATGAAATTGAAACTTCGGGTGCAACTTATCAACCAAGCGGGACTGGAAGAGGACGGTATCGACGGCGGTGGTCTATTTAGGGAATTTTTATCAGAGTTATTAAAGTGAGTTAATTTAATTTTTCAATTGTACCATCAGTTCAATATTTTTTTGTTTTTATTTTATATTTTCAATTTTAAATTTTTCAGATCGGCGTTTGATCCAAACAGAGGATTGTTTCGATTGACAAAAGACAACATGTTGTATCCGAACCCTGGTGTACATTTATTGTACGATGATTTTCCTATGCACTATTTTTTTGTTGGAAGGATGTTGGGAAAGGTCAGTATTTTAACATTGTTTTTATGCTCAATAAATATAAAGTAAAATGTCGATCTACAAGAGACATTGCGTCCATTCATAATGGCCGCTAGGCCGCGGACCAGCGAAGCGAGCTACTATATCCAGTTTTCCACTATAATAGTCACTATCCAGTCTAATATAATGTATCGTATACCCTCGTACCATCGAGTAAATACTAGATTAATATAATTTTATTTGTATCTTTTTCAGGCATTATACGACAATCTCCTCGTAGAGTTGCCTCTAGCGGACTTCTTCCTTGCTAAGTTATGTTCGTCCCGGGAACCTGACGTGCATGCGCTAGCGTCGCTCGATCCCGGGCTGTATCGCGGACTATTGATGCTGAAGTCCCACCGACGGCAAGATGTGCCCGACCTTGGACTCGACTTTACTATATTGAGCGATGAACTGGGCGAACAAAGGGTAAATTTTAACTAATTTACTGGTGGTAGGTCTCTCATATGTAAGAGTCCGTCTGGGTGGGTACCACCGCAATGTCTATTTCTACCGCCAAGCAGCAGTGTTCATGCACTGTTGTGTTTCGATTTGAAGGACATTGTAGCCAGTGTAACTACTGGACATAAAGAGACGTAACATCTTATGTCTCAGGATGATGAGCGCAGTGGAATGCCACACAGTACTTTATAACTCAAGGTGCTGTGTGATGATTCATTGCCATAAAAAAAAAAAATAGTGGCGTGGGTTCTTGCCTTCACGTAGTATTAATATATTCAAACATTCGGGCTACCAAACTATGTTTCGTAGCCCGATCATTTTAGAAGCTCTGGGGGTGGGTCGGGATCCCCAAAATGTCAGCGGGCAGTGCCGTAGCGTGGTTTATTGTAAGCTAAGGGGGGGTCCGGATCCCCGAAATGTCAGCGGTCAGTGGCGTAGCGTGGTTTATTGTAAGCTAAGGGGGGGTCCGGATCCCCAAAATGTCAGCGGTCAATGGCGTAGCGTGGTTTATTGTAAGCTAAGGGGCGGGTTCGGACCCCCTAAATGTCCGCGGTCAGTGGCGTAGCGTGGTTTATTGTAAGCTAAGGGGGGGTCCGGATCCCCAAAATGTCAGCGGTCAGTGGCGTAGCGTGGTTTATTGTAAGCTAAGGGGCGGGTTCGGACCCCCTAAATGTCCGCGGTCAGTGGCGTAGCGTGGTTTATTGTAAGCTAAGGGGGGGTCCGGATCCCCAAAATGTCAGCGGTCAGTGGCGTAGCGTGGTTTATTGTAAGCTAAGGGGCGGGTTCGGACCCCCTAAACCCCCCCTTATATACGCCCATGGATGTTATAATGTATGTAATAATATTTGTTTAGTATTTGTCAAATAATAAATTTAGCAGTTAATGAGTTGTAAACGACTCCGGTTTGTTTTATAGGGATTGGTTCAGAGACTAACACGTGACTGATGTATTGGTCTCTCGATCAATCATAAACAACAAAATTAAACGACATCGTCGTACGAGTTGCTTTTTTTTTGCCATATTCTAAGCCCATTGGTAGTTTAATACTATATATATTTCAGGTAGTCGATATTTAAAGTACTTGTTGTTTATAAGCGATCGATACATAATAACTGCTCCCTATTGCTGTACTCAAATTAAATACTCCGTTAATTACAGATAGAAGAACTGAAACCCGGCGGAACGAACATTCCGGTAACGGCTGAAAATAGGATAGAGTATATTCATCTTGTTGCCGATTACAAACTAAACAGGTAAAAACCTATTTTGCTTCAGCAACTATGAAAAATTCATTTAAATATTTTTAGAGTCGATAATGTTGTTAGACTAGATTTTTTATAATTATCCATTTTTGAAGTTATACTTCTTTTGGCGCGTTAGGGAAAAATTATGCGAGTAAATTTTTACGATGTGCGCGCACACAGTCACGAATAACCGACACCCTGAAGTTAGCAAACATTTTTGAATTTTCAACGTAGAATACGGCGAAAGATTTTTTTTTAAAAAGATTTTTATCTTGTTACGCCATAGAAGTATAACTTCTAACGCGTGTACATAATTACACACACACTTTTTTATGTTTTCAGACAAATAAGATCCCAGTGCAACGCGTTCAAGCGCGGCCTCACGTCCGTAGTGAACGCGGAGTGGCTGCGGATGTTCTCGTGCCGGGAGCTGCAACTCCTCATATCCGGCGCCGAGGTGCCCATCGATCTGGAAGACCTCAGGCGACACACACACTACGCTGGTATGTAGCAAAGTTGACACATCCATGCTGATACCAGATATGCTATATCATGATCTAACAAGTTGCTTATCAATAAATAGTAAGGTTTTAACCTGATTGTGTGCCTTCGATATAATGTCTTTTTATTTTAATAACCGACTTTTTATGTATAATAATATGTACAGGGTGTCTAAATTAACACAACATTGAATACTTATATAATATGTGTACTTGTACACATGACGATGTATGTATGTATATGTTGTCTGTAGATATTTTTGTGCTCTCGTATGTATACATTTATTCATATTTAGTGTATTCTATAGTAGCTTTTACGTACGCCCCTGACTGCCCTTTTCGTTATTTCTCTTATCTCCATCCAATGGTTGTCTGTAAGAGATAAGACCGCCAATTGTATCACCGCTGCCTTACGTGTATATATTATGATATAATTTTTTTTTTGTTCGTGTACAATAAAGATGTAAAATAAAATAAATAATTAAACTAAAATAATACTTTACTTACGAATATTATCCATGTTCCTTATTCATTTAAAGTCTGCCTATTTTTTAATGTATATTCTGGGTATTCGTTTACTAAGCTACAAACAATGTATATTTTATGTTGAATCTTTGTACAGGTGGTTTCTCGGACACACACCCGACGGTGCAGCGTTTCTGGAAGGCGGTGGAGAACTTCACGGACGACCAGCGGCGGCAACTGTTGAAATTCGTCACCAGTTGTTCCAGACCACCGTTATTAGGATTTAAGGTAAACTATTACTATTAATAATCGGCTCAGTACGGTTCCCTCAATATAATTTTGCTGAACGTACAATATACAGGGTGAATTTTCCAAGTGGGCGTGGAAGACGAAATTACCCTAAAATTCATCCTGTATAGTAAAGTAAATTCGTCGACGTCATTTATAGATAATTCAATTCATTTATAATTTTAAACCGTGGAAGTGTGATGGCCTATGGCTAGAAGGTAGATTTTGTATTTTAACACTACAAAAAGAAAGTAGCTCCTCGACAGCCGGGCGAATGCTATTATCTACCTAGCCTACCATTATAAATTGGCTGACTCCGGAACGTGATACTGTGACTGAGTTTAGACTATACTGTAAAGAGGCTTAAAAAGAGTATTGTCCCCACGGTAGGCAGCGGCTTGTCTGTGTCCCTGACATCGCCGAGTCTATGAGCAGCGGTGGCCGCTTACCATCAGGCGGGCCGCTAGCTCGTCTGACTATACTGGCAATAAAAAAAATGTTATGCTTGTCGCGGGTATCCTGAACAAAAATATCTGGAGTTTTTTGTATGAACAAGATATGTTTGTTGATGCAGGACCTGCAGCCACCGTTCTGCGTGCAGTCAGCAGGAGCTTCTGACCGGTTACCATCGTCCTCCACCTGCATGAACCTGCTGAAACTGCCCGAGTTCCACACCGAGGAACTGCTCGCCGAGAAACTGCTCTATGCGATACAGGCCGGCGCTGGATTCGAACTCAGCTAGAGTGAGTACCGTCGCACTACCGCTTGTGCAGGGTTGGCGACGGGTGGAGTTGTGGCCAACTGCCTCGCCTCAGCGCTTAGTGAGGTTTTTTTTTATTGTTTTGAATGACGAGACGAGCATGCCGTTCACCTGATGGTAACCCATACGACCACCTATAAACAGTAGCACCATCCAGCACCTTGAGTTACAAAGTACTGTGTGGCATTCCAGGCATTCCAGACATTGGCATTCATGGCGTTATGTCCAGTAGTTACACTGGCTACAATGTCCTTCAAACCGAAACACAACAGTGCATGCACACCACTGCTGCTGGGTGGTAGAAATAGACATTGCGATGGTATCCACCCAGATGGACTCTTACATATGAGAGACCTACCACCAGTAAAAAACCAGTAAATAAAGGTTGATTCTTACTGCCACGTTAGTGGGATAAAACGTGTTACTCTTATGGCAAAAAACAAGCAAATGGGTTATCTGATTTAACTGTTTTCCACTCCCGTTATAAACACTACAATATCAAAAGATAGATAATATCTCTGTCGACCTCAAAGAAGCGATTTACTTTAATGCACTTATTAAAATAGACCTTTGTTTTATTTTGCAGGTTATACCGTGATGAAAGCAAGATTTTACGTAGTTGAATATGTGAGTGGATCTAATGTTTATTTCCTAAAAAATGATGTTCATTGTATCATGTATCTCATTGTGATAATAGCGTGTTAGATGTTTTAGCATTTTTAATTGTATTTCTCGACGAACAATGAAATGTTAAACTTCGAGAATAATGAATGTGGCTCACTCAAACTGTCCTATACAATGTACTCCAGATCTTTTAACAGTGATTTTCATAAGATTTCTTAAAATATTGGTTTACTTTTAATCGCGGCATCTTTGCTTGGGTACCACCTATACCAGAAATGATATAAAAAAAATCAAATTCATATTGCAAATGTGTGACTCCAAATGAAGTGAGGTGGCAACATAGTTTTTTAGATTAGTCCAAGGCATAAATATAGATGCCATCCAGGAAAATTAAAGTGTTCGAATCGTAATGTACACGTTAACCTAAAAATATAGAGTTTGGATTTCACTGACTGCCTACCGACGTTCATATTAGAGCATGCGTGTGTGTTTTTACTTCAATTAATTTTATAAACACAAAGTGTTCTGTAAATATATTTTCACATTGAATTCGGATTGTCAACGTGTAGCATATCGTGGCTCTACCATAGTTATACATTTATTTATTATTATTTGAAAATACATATTTAACCAAAAAAATATCTTTCTTTTTTGATTTATTTACATTTAACTGGTGTCTGGATGAATTGTTAGAGCGGTTTAATTGTAATGTAAATAAGAAAAAATGACGAATTTATATAGATGTTCTATATAATGAGGGGGTTTAAAAGATGTATTATTTTGTACGAAATTAATTGAACGAGCTGAGCGTACGTTTGCGTACGCGTGCGCGTGCGTGTGCGTGCTCGTGCGTGTGTGCTGCGCTGTACGTGCGGATGTGTACAATGGTAATCTAGTTGTGTCAAATTAGGGATTTTATATTTTAGTACCTACTTAATAAAGTTATGAACACAGATATTCTGCGTTTTAATGTTGTACTGTCTTAATCACAATTTACATCGCTATAATAAAGCTTTTATAGCTTTTGTTAAAAGAAAACTGAATCACCAGAAGCTAATTGATACTTATAACTCTCGTTTTTATAACCACATAAAAGTAAATTGAAGGTAGGATAATTAATTTGTTCAATCGATTACTGTAAAAACAAATCGATGAACATAAAAGCAATGGAGGATTCTTACAAACCAAAACTTACAAGATAATTAACGCATTTAATGTCTATAAAACATCATTAAATGGCACGCAAGGAACAGATCATAATTGGACACAAGTAGGTAGTGACTAGTGACGTCACTGGCGCGGGAGTGGTGTGAAGATAATCGAGATAACTAGACAACACGAGGCGACAGGAAGGGCTCGCGATCCGACACTGATGCCGCGGATAGCCGCGAGCAGCGACCACCGGCCACGACGCTAAGTAATACGCTCCGGAGTATTCTATAGAGCTGGATGATAGCAAGTTTAGTTTTGCATTCTATTTTTCATCCCTTGATGTGATATCGAGCGAGCCTATGATTATATTATACTAGGTGTTGCCCGCAGATCCGCCCGCGTGAATGAGTTTTCTCGGTATAAAAGTCCCGCTTTATGTTAATCCAGGACATAATCTACCCGTGTGCCAAATTTCATCGAAATAGAAAAGTTATTAAATTACTAAAATGGCTATTAAAAACTAGGGGTTGATCGCAGAGGGTTGAAAATTTAGGGTTGTATGTATTTTTTAATGCCCTATTATAGAAAAATAAAAACAAAAAATTTTGTCCAAAAATTAAAAAAAAATGTTAAGGGTGAACAACCCTTATCACTTAGGGGGATGAAAAATAGATAACAACCAATTCTCAGACCTACCAAGTGTGAATATAAAATTTCACCAAAATCGGTTCAGCCGTTTCGGAGGAGTACGGGAACGAACATTGTGACACGAGAATTTTATATATAAGATATAAGTCAAAACTTCTGATCAGGGGCAAATACTGAAGTATGGTTTTTCGAGTCCAAAACGCATATTTTTTACAAGGTTTTATTTAACTTGCAATGTATGTATGTTTGTTCGGGTGGAATCTTGCAAGTCAATTTTGAAGCAGTTACCCTCAACCGATTGTGTTGAAATTTTGCATACACGTTCAGTTTGGGTGACAATGCATTGTTAGCTAAGTGAATTTGGAAATTTTGAATCCAGTATGGCGGATGGCCCAAGATGATGGACTAGTTATTTTTTTTGCACGTCCATAATATAGGTATCAAATGAAAGGGTTTGCTGAGAAGAATACAAAAAATAAAATGACCTCTCTAAATCCAATATGGCGGACGGCCTAAGATAGCGGACTAGTAATTTTTTACGCACTCCTATAATATGGGTATCAAATGAAAGGGCTTGTTGAGATGACTTGAAAGATAACTAAAAAGTAGAAAATAAATAAAAAGAAAAAAAGTTACTTGTGTAGATAATACAATAATGATGTAACTTGACCTTGACAAAATTAAATCTCGCGACAAGCTTTTATCTCTACATAGTATTAAACAAAGTTTGATTCAATTTAAAGTATTTTTTTCTTTTTAGAGAAATGAAATAAAATCTTGTTTTTTTTAAAAAAAAATATATATTTATTTATTTTTTGATTTCCCGATCTAGGTATCAAAGTCAAAACCTCATGTTTATCAGTCCTCGTGTAGTCAGTTGGCTCTCGACTAATAAGGTGATCTGTATTTTAGAGTTGTAAGTAGTTGAAATTTGTTGGGGACAAAAAGTAATCAGTTCAATGTGATTTTGCAATAAGTGTAGGAGACTGACGTTCTCTGGCGATGGACTACACTCAGATGTCATACTTCAAGTATGTTGAGTGAGTGATTTTTTAAACAATTCACCCTAAAAATGAACCTTATTCTATTTATGCTTATGTTCTCCATTACTGTAACTAACCATATTTTACGTTAATCGTCCCCATTAGTTCATAAATACGTTTTGTGAACGTCGATTTTTTATGTCAATAGTTTTACCCAAGCCTTAGTGTCTGTAGAGCGCAGACATGAGTGTAGACCATTATTCATACGAATGCAGGTATAACATAAAAAAATCTTAAATATGTGAACCAACCATAGTTACACGTATTTTTTTTATCTAATTATTCAATGTCTATTAATAAATAACACTAACAAGTAATATTTTGATATTGGTAGTATTGCCTCCTAATACTTCAATCCTTTATATCTGCTACCTCACGTTACTAACAATGCTTTGATTGACGTAGGACAGTTTATTGATGGCAGTAATTTATTCTGCCAAAATATTTAATGCGTCTTTAGTCCGATATAAGATTAATGGATGTATAAAACATTCGAAAATGTCTTGTGGTACTAAAAGTAAGTTAATCCTGCGTGGAATACTTTGCCGAGACAAATATTCACGGGGGTCGAATGGACGATACTAATTCAATTAAAGATTTATTGCTACCATCACTTTTATGTCCCACCTCGCGGGGTACAACCGATATCAAAATGTTTAAGATGTTCACTTTTATTACTATGTTAATACTTGAATGTAATGTATGGTTATAGGTGACTAATTCTGTAAGTTGTCGGATAGCAATCAAAGCATATTGTGTAAACTGTTTAAATGTTTTATGATAATAAGTTTCTTTTTTGTCTTTTGATGAAATTTTAATTAATTTTCGTATTGATTTATGCTTGCAATGCAATGCAATCAGCCCTGTATTATATACTGCCCACTGCTGAGCACGGGCCTCGTCTACTACTGAGAGGGGTTAGGCCTTAGTCCACCACGCTGGCCTAGTGCGGGTTGGCAGACTTCACATACCCTCGAAATTGTTTTTTTTATTTATTTATTTATTTATTTATTTATTTCTAAACAATACACACGTAACTTCGAAAAGTCATAGGTGTGTCCCTTGGGTTTGAACCTGCGTTAACCGTTAACCCCAATTAAGCTATCGTCCACTTTTTTTTTATTTATGCTTATGTTGAAGTAATCAGATATTTTGTTACGCAGGAATTAGTAATACAATTAAAATGAACAGCACATACAATTGTTTAGTCAAATGCAAAGCTCAACAATGCACTAAACTGCGCCTTTATCCTGAGACATTGATTATGTTAAGACTCGTGACGCCCAGTAATATTGGCTACAATTAAAGCATAAATAAACAGCGTTATGAATCTCTATATGACTGCCTCGGTGGCGTAGTTGTATTACGGTACGACTGCAATGCTGAGGTCTCGGGTTCGATCCCCGTGTCGGGCAAAGTGATATTGGATTTTTCTATTCAGTATCAGCCCGGAGTCTGAAATTTGTGCCCGATATGGTGATAGGCTATATTATATATATATATTTTTTTTTTATTTTTCGATATTTCCGTCTGGAAATCTTTGGGGGAGGCCTATGTTCAGCAGTGGACGTCATGTGGCTGATGATGATGATGATGATGGCGATAGGCTCATTAATTGCGCCTCTGTCTACCCCTTCCGGGATAAAAGGCGTGAGTATGCGTATGCGTATGAATCTCTATATTTAACACTAGCATTGCGCGCGGCTCCGCCCGCGTGGAAAAGATTTTCCGGGATAAAATGTAGCTTCCTATTAGTGAAAGAATTTTCAAAATCAGTCCAGTAGTTCCTGAGATTCAAACAAACAAACTCTTCAGCTTTATATATTAGTATAGATATAGCTTTGTGAAAAGTAACTATAGTTACTCAAAATATAACAATTTTGTCATGGCATGATCAAATGACAAAAAAACATCTATTACCATAGGCGCACTCGTAACAATTCATGCATCCGCAGTGACATTACCATGTGCAGCACGAATACAAATCGACAAATTTTCTCAGCGATCCACGAGAATGGGTAATTAATGAGCCATCGCCTAAGGCTTTTGTTTTCTACTGTACATCGTTAACGAAGTCCAATAGTCGGCTCATTTACCTCATCCTAAACACGTATAGAATGTTTTATAAATTACACATCTAATAGGTAACCGTGAACTTGCGCGGGCCGTCATCAATAACCTGCATTAATATTGGCTTAGGTGCATTCATCAGTTGGTATATGGTCGACACTCACCGCCATTAGCGTTTTGACAGTTGCAATCAATCAGCACTGATGAATGAGGTTCGCGGGAACGGAGAGCGCGCGCGCTCCGTGTGCGGTAGCCGCTGCCAAAGCCGACCTACCAGATACAACGACGCGATGCGTAACTCATGTCAGAAAATTTTGCTATCTTATTCTCATAACATGGTATTAACTTCGATAACAGTAATGCCAGAGCTGATTAATATAAGCTCTTGCAAAAATATTATTTAAGAACGTAATCCTAAGTTTTACTGCGACTCTATATTGTTAATCGGATTATTTTTTTGTATAATAATAACCACCAATCAATGGGATGTTATATTCACGAACGATGTTAAGTGGTACCTAATGAAAGATTAGTCAAAACTATCATTAAATCATGACACAACTATGAAATAAAAATATATTAATTTCGACTCATTTTTAGTGATGTGAATTTTATTTCATAAGAAAAAAATATCGCAAACAATTTATGCATGTTCACTGCAACTATGACAGCAGAAATATGTTTTAGCAAATAGGCCAACACAGGCTCTTTTACGCGGAAAATCCGTATTGAACCTAACAGGGCTTTGTTTGCTATAGAATATAGTTCCACACGAAACTGCGACTACCTCGGTTGCGTAGTTGTGTTACGGTACGACTGCAATGCTGAGGTCTTGGCTTCGATCCCCCCGAGTCAGGCAAAGTGATATTGGGTTTTTCAACTCAATATCAGCCCGGAGTCTGGAATTTGTGCCCGATGTAGCGATAGGCTCGCCCTCTATCACATCATGGGGCGGATTACACACGGCGAAAGTTGGTACACCAGTTGCGCCTCTGCCTGCCCCTTTGGGGATAAAGGGTGTGTTCGGTGTAATATGACCGAACACCTTAGTTAGCATAAATGCACGCAGCGCATTTACTTAAAATTGTAATGTTTTGTGAGTAGCGTAGTAGTTGTAACACAGTCTGTTCCGAGGCAGTCGGGTTCAGTCCTCGCTACCATAACATTTAACATTAAGTGATATCAAACATTAACATTGAACATTTGTAACATTTGTGACGAACATTAAATCCATGAACATTACTGCTCATTCTATCATTCAACAACCACTGCACCCCCGCTCTATACTCGTACATTAATTTTTTGGTCCTTCGAACCGCTCTCTCCCACAATCCTCCGGCATTTGGCCAAGCTGGCGCGTTAAAGTGCCATGATATGTTTAGTTCCGCTACTTCGGCTTGTAATTTGTCATCGTGGATTTGTTTCAATAGCCTATATTCTTCTTGCAAGGCTCTATTTGCTCCGATGAAATTGGTTCCTTGGTCGCTATACAGATGTCGTGGTGTTCCTCTTCTCGCCGCCATCCTTTTAAGTGCAGCTAAAAATCCCGAACTAGTCAGGTCAGACACTATTTCTAAATGTACGGCCTTTGTTACCATACATATAAATACAGCTACGTATCCCTTTGTTGCTCTCACGCTTCTTCCTTTGCTCAGTTTAACTTCCAAGAAACCTGTATAGTCTACTCCTGTATGATAAAATGGAGGGGCCTGATTTATTCTGGCCGCAGGAAGATCACCCATTAGTTGGTACTGTTTTCTTGCTTCATATTTTCGACAAGTAATGCAGTTTCTTAATTGAGCTTTAGTGCTGTTGATTCCTCCAGGTATCCAATACTGTTGCCTGAGTGTTGCCAAAGTTA
Source organism: Sphinx pinastri (assembly GCA_947568825.1). Lineage (NCBI taxonomy): Eukaryota > Metazoa > Arthropoda > Insecta > Lepidoptera > Sphingidae > Sphinx > Sphinx pinastri. The sequence goes on from OX387617.1 coordinate 6,488,108, forward strand.
GTTTTGGCCCACCGTGAAATGTTAACAAATGAGATTCTAGTATCAGAAGTTCCGCTAACCGGCTTTTAGCAGGAATGATCTTCGGGTGCTTCATTTCGACACTTATATTCGCGTGCCTTAAGCGTCCTCCCACTCTCAATAGGCCTTCCTTGTCAATGAAACAATTCAAATTTAATAGTTTACTGCGTGGGCTAACCTTTCCATCTCGAAGTAATTTTTCAATATCGTCTGCAAATTCATTCCTTTGCACGTATTTTTGTGAGTGTGTATGTATGTATTTACGACATACAGATATAAACACAAATTAAAACGTGACGTGTGTCGCAGCCCTACAATTGAAGGCTGAAAGTTTAACATCCGTCTTTGTCATAAGTTCTTGAGGATGAAGGATGAACCTGACAGTTGGTGTGAGTCATGCCAGCCCACCGCGCTCGTACCAGCCTCGATTTAATACCAATGAAAATATTAAACGAGTGCCGTTCATTGCGCACCTACCTAATGTGAATTAAATTACCAACGCCATATATTGACTCATTGTATTGCAGTGGCAATCATTAAATGTTTAATATTCAATTATTTTTACAATCGCAGTCAATGAACAATTAAGAGATTGAAAGTAGTGTTTTATACTTTTGGCCTGGATTTCTCTCAATTGTAGAACATGGCGGCCACCTTGGCGAATTATGACAATTCAACCATTTGTAACCCGAATAAGCTTCGTTACTCAATCGAGCAAAAATTACACAACGCAATAAACATTGTTGTTTATATCAAAACCTTAATTATTCAGTAACTCTAAGGTCACTTTTAGGTACATGAAGGAACAGTTTATGAATTACAAATTAGGAATAAAGGTAGCGAAGCTTTAGTTTTCTAAAGCTTACGTGCATAGGTAGCCTGAAACTCAGTCGTAGGTCTTTCAAGATTTTTTATTTTGACTGGAAAGAATACCTGAGTGCGTACCTAATTGCATTTTTCGTACTATTTAGTAATACAATATTAATATATTATTAAAATTGTAGTAATTTACAAATTAAATTTTAATATTGAAATACTGATTATTTCGCATTATTAATACCCAGTTCTGATTTTAGGGGAGCCGCCAGTAAAAGAGAGGACAATTTTTTTTTCGCCTTAGACGCTGTAATATCTAATACCGGCCCTGTAAATACCTATGTACCTACTAAGTACTTGTCCAAATTTTATCAGCAAATCTGTAAGTACGTAACAAAGAGGAAAACCGCAGAACATCGTTATTCACACAGCGTAGCCGTGGTATCGACTTTACATTGTCACCGTGGATGCGTTGCGGATTAACCGAAACGGCTTACAAAGATGGATTGTCGTCATACCGGCCTGACGCGCGTGTTTTGCATGCAAGCTGCGACCGCGAGCGTCCCGCGCTGTGCCGCGCTCGCGGCGCGAATTCGGACGCGCCATCAATTCGCAAACCGCGACAATATGGCAGTCATCAACGTGGAAAGTTTTGTACTACGTCAATAGAATAGAAGGCATATGCTAATTTTGTAAGTCATTGAAAATTCCGTTGCCTATAAATTATACGAGAATCGTAATTCAAATTAACTACGCAAATGTTAATGACAGGTGTATGACTTGAGCACTGACTAGGGCCTGTTTTACAGGTTTCAAGTAAATTTTATTTGACAGTTATCGTATTATACAGCTAATGTTAAATTAACAGATAGTACTCATATTATTACCATTTATTTGAGAGCATAGATCAGACTATTTGACTTGCATTTGGTCGACTTATACATTTATGTGACAAGTAGCATTTATCAGCAAACGGTGAAATGGACCCTAAGTATCTAAGCTAATTGTCACAATAAACATTTGGAAACCTAAAGCTGCCACTATTGGCAGCTTTACTAATAACTTTGATTTGTATAAATCAAAGTTATTTTATTCCCCGAGCAGTCAAACCACAAGAATTTCACAATAATTTCAACTCTGTATACTTACCTACCTAAACAAAAAGAAAAATAAATACCCTTAGGGTTTTTTTTAAATATCAATGCCTTACCCGTAAGAAAATTCACATAAAAAAAATCTATAAACGTGATAATAATTTTAATCAAAAACACAAAATATTGATTACAAAGATCTTGTCTGTATGAAATAAATAACAATTTCAGAACACTAAAGAAAAATAAATAACAAAACATAATCAAGTTGAGTCTGGTTAGCTTTATCTAAATTGCTTAGTTTATAAAGCTTACGAGAACTATTTAGTCTAGTAATTCTGCACGTTGATTAAAATAAAACCAGATGGAAGTGCTCGATTATTTCATTGTATTGAGATTACGTGGGTTTAAAAAGATACGCTTGGCTTCTTTCAATGATTACAGCGTGTTATAATAGTACAATTAGATGACCTCGTTAAGTAGGTATACATAACAACCACAGATAGTTTTGACTTTTATGTATGAAGGTTAAACTATCTTCGGTACTATGGACGTATAATTATGTAAGTATTTAACTATGATACTTCCGTCAGTAATACCGTGGTTGTTCAAATATAAAAAACAAACAATTGCTTTAGAGTGCAGTATTATGATAAGCAACATTGACACCAAGAAATGTTAAGAGTTAAGGCTTAAAAAGACGCAATCCATCTCACTCAATAAAATAAGAGATGACTTAATGGTGTCGTTAAGTCGCCGTGCACCTGTTGAAATAATAAGTAATATTGTCGTCAAAGCGTTAACAAAACAACAATAAGCTTCGTCGGTGGTCGCGTTCATTGTTGGAACCGTTCCATTTCTCGGAAGGTCACTGAGCATAGCCTGTGTACCGTAAAATCTTTACCTAGAAACTCGTAAACTAAGTCTAGGCCTATAATTATGAGCTCTTCATATTCACACTTTGTAGTTGCAATATATACGATGGGAAATATGTTTGAGTCGATTACTTCCCATTATATTTTCAACTTATTATCAAGTATGTTTATATTTGTATGTGCGAAGGTGTAAGGAAAAATGATAAAAGGAAGGTGAAGGAAAAACAGGTGAGTACATTTTAAAATTTTTGTCAATACTTTTTGCTTGAGGGCCTGCATATTATACCAGCAGCTAATTTATTTATGTTGTTTGGACAGAGCCAATACAATAACTACTTACCTATGTTCAAACTGTCACTCAAAATATATTATTTAACATTTGCTATACCAACATAGCTCGCTTTTAAGGTGAACGAAAAACATCGTAAGGAAATCTGCATATCTGAGTTCTCTAAAAGAATCTCAAAGGTATGTGAAGTCTGCCAACCCGCACTAGGCCAGTGTGGTGGACTAAGGACTAAACGTTGTAGAGGAGGTCCGTGCTCAGCAGTGGGCAGTATACATAATACAGGGCTGTACCAGCCAACATTGTAGTTTTGGCAAAGTTCTAGCAAGTGAAAACGTATTGTTTTATTGTCAAAGCTGAGGATTTAAACATCAATAAATCATCTTAAGGATATTTTTAGAACCCGTCTTTTGTCTTACGAAAACGTGTAAATTTTCTCTGGGTTTAAATAAGTCTACCATTAAAAATGGCTTAACCACAAAAAGACTAAAGTTAGAATTAAGTCGGCCAATAATCTAATTTGTCTACAAAGCTGTTTTTGGTCAACGTTGTGGGCTATAATCGTAATACAATAGCTACATAGGGCCATTTCCATTCCAAACTACTTTATTTATTGCGAGTGTAGTGAATGAACACAATAACTATATTCTAATGGAATTACAATGCAGTTCTAGTAGCCACGATCCTGTAATAGTCTGAATAGCAGCAAAAGGAATTTAATGTGGCAGTTACAATAGTACCTAACTAACGCCAGTACGCTTTACATTATAGCGGAGGTTTAAATAGTAATTCATATTTTTTGTTATATTCTGCAAATACGTCAAATGTTTAAATTCTTTTAGAGTAATAATTATATGTATACCTGCATTATAATCCAATGTAATGCCAAATAGCTTGATTCGATACTGTATAGGTATATTCAAAATGAATAATACTTTTTAATATTTAAATGAAGTGCAACTCGAATAAAATTACCATTAAAAAAGACCAGTAGCCGGAGTGTCAGACATAATAACGAAAAGATTGATGAATAAGCAAAATAATATAGAAATTAAGATCAAACAGTAGGTATTTGTTTTTTTACAGTGACTTTCTTAATGTGGAATAAATACAGCGTGTTTTGTAACATTATACTCACGGATACACGTATAATAAACGCGCATGCATGCTCACGCCTTTTATCCCCGAAGGGGTAGGCAGAGGCGCAACTAGTGCACCCACTTTTCGCCAAGCGTATTCCGTCCCATGATGTGATAGGGGGCGAGCCTATCGCCATATCGGGCACAAATTCCAGACTCCGGGCTGATACTGAATAGAAAAATCCAATATCACTTTGCCCGACCCGGGGATCGAACCCGAGACCTCAGCCTTGCAGTCGTATCGTAATACAATTACGCCACCGAGGCAGTAAAATAAAAATGTGGGTTCAATAATTTGAAGCCAATCGCTTTAAGGATTGGTATCTTTAGCCAATTAAACATGTTATTTGTACCAGGCACAATCAATATAGAACACATCGTAAAACAAACAGTTAACGTTATTATCATACGGGCGTTTCTTGTTATGAAAACCAATTATTGCCGACGACGTGCTGGTGTTTCATTATTAATTTTAGGATAAGTGAGTTATTCTGTGTGGGCATGGATGATCCTACATTTTAATGGTATTTCTAAATAGGTTTAAAGCGCGGTGTGTTATGTTAAATCTACACAAGATTATCAGTAATCTGAGCTAGTATCTACACAGTGACAGAACATACAATAACGTCTATTATCCCCGAGGAGGTAGGCAGAGGCGCAACCAGTGCACCAACTTTTCGCCGTGCGTATTTCTTCCCATGATGTGATAGGGGGCGAGTCTATTGCCATATCGGGCACAAATTCCAGACTCTGGGCTGACACTGAGTAGAAAAACCCAATATCACTTTGCAGTCGTACCGTTATATAACTACTCCACCGAGGCAGTCTACACAGTGAGATGTTTTTATTCTGCATTTTACGTAAAGATAGCTGATAGGTGTCAGAACATGACTTCCCATCCATTATTTACGCTTATTTAGACTGTTTAGTTAATAAATTAATTGTCAAATTAATTGTTCTAAATATGTCCCACATTCTATTCGTTACGCCCTATTTATGTTTTTCCGTGGAGCATACCGCCAGAAACACGCCACAGCAAATGTTCCGAGGTGACACATGTAGGCGCACCGGTGCACTAGATTTGATCCGACGCGAGATAAATCCGGTCTCGCTATCTAATTCAATTTCATTGGACCGCGCGATATCGTACAACTCTCAGCCTTATTCTGTCTGCCGGTGCAAACAGCCCACGACAGACCACCCAAGACGATTCACAACCACTAATAAACACAGCGGCTCTATATCTATACCGAGTGATACAAGAATAACAAAATTGGTGGCCGGTGTCAGGTGATTCGTTTTACTGATACTTTGATTCCAACTAAATTAGACCCATTTGTTGTTTGTTTTATTTTGCACGTTCACTGGGACCGTGTTGAGAGCGCATAAATCCGTTAATCACGTCATAATCCGGGTCTGGGAGGTCAATAATAACGTATCGTAAATAAGAGCTGTATAAATCGTAACACACTTTATTATTATGAGATCGTAAGAACTTAATTTAGTCGAATAATAAAATGAGGCATGTCGGAGTCATCAGCTCGCGGAGGGTGTCTCGCAGCTCGCCATGTTACCTAAAGTTCGGATGTTAATAAAAATGTTTGGTTTTTATTTTTCGCGGTGGTGTGAGGCGACCCTCATATTTCACGTTGTCTGGTCAAAGGGGATTGGTTGTCGCGGTCGCATTTTATACGCTCAAACCGCTGGATTCTTTGATGGTGAACAGCACCCAAATAACATTTCTATATTCAACAATTTATTAGATGTCACTTGTGAATTAGGATTCGAATGCCCGATTTATTTATTGCATTGTTAAACTATACTTACTATTTCATTCATATTTGTATTTATAAGAGTGGTATTTATTTATGTATCTCAGATCACTGCGTTGTTCGAGATGCCGTATGCTAAGTGCGCTAAAGTCGTAAAAGTTAAGATTCCGATGTGTAGCCTTAGATTGGACATTTCAAACCCGTGATATTTTTCGGGACATAAACGTATAAAATTACCTACTACGCGTCTTTCCCTTTAGGCCAGAAATGCTCCGTCAAACATGTTTGTACTAAATGCACCCCTGTCTATCGCTACGGGGATATCGGGAGATTTTCTTACTTAGGTATTAATGGTCCTACGTAATTATGTAATTATAAGTTAGACGAAACTCTTACTAATTGAAATTTTTTGATAATTTGAGTACTTACACTGTCCTACATGTGTGTGCTTCGAAAGTACGGAACCTAGCCGAGGTGAAATAATTAATGACAAAGAAATTGAAAAAGATATCTTAGTCTTGTAATAATGGAACTCCTTATATGAAATTTTAAAAGAATTTGTTACGTGAAATTTGTTAAGTCGTATGTGTGTAAAATATTGTCTCTACAAGTCCCAGCGCTCGGTCGTAGAGCCGCGCGTGTCTTTAATGTTTCGTCCGTATATAACGTTAATGCTCTTATTTGACAATATCACATTGTTTTAATGCGTTCGCGCAATCATCGTGGGTGGCATCTCGCTCTTGTGCTCCGTTCTCATACAAAACAAGGAAAAAATATTAATCCTCAAAGGAAATTAGTCCCTCTAAAACATGGTTCGGACACGTGTTACTTTTTTCGCTTTAAACACGTCCAGGGTAAGATTTATGTTTCGTTTCTTTTCCGATATAAACTTGTGGTCAAGTGAACGTAAAACATTTTGAAGGAATTCGTTAAAATAGAATTGTATTTTGAATATTTTTAAAACTTAAATATCCTCTCGCGGTGTTTTTAAGTTGAGGGTAATATTTTTTATCGTTTTCGGTTTGTTTGATCGAAATCCTTCTTACAGTATTTGCTGGGGGATTTTGTAGTATTTTATAAGTAATGATAAGGATTGTGTGCGTTGAGGCGAGAACGTAGCGAGGCGCGGCGCGGTCGCAGGTAGAGGCTAGAGCGTAGCACAGGTAGCGCAAACGGCTACTGTACAGTGCACAGCGGTCCTGAGTACACAGCTTAGGCATACAATACATAACACGTTCACCATGATTTTCACCCGAAAATTTGGACGATGGTCTTTCTTTTATGACTTAAATCGTCACCTAATAAATATAGGCGTATGTTTTTTAATGCAAAATAAATATGATCATAAAACGAGGTGGTCCAATTAAATCAGTTTTAAGTAATAATTATGATTGGGGGTAAGATAGTTTTACGTTGATTCAATAAAAGATTCTTCTTTCTTCTTCTTTCTTCTTATTCTTGATATACATACATATTTCGTTTAGTGTTCAGAGTTAGATTCAAAAATGTATAATGTCATAATAATACACATAAATCCCACACACAAGTCTACAACACAATGTTGCAACATGGTCACAACATCAACAATGCGAAACGTCTCAGAAGTGTCGAGCAATCCGCTGACAAGGAATTATGGTTGTTGTTTATCCGCTGCCACTCGAAGTAACAAGGGGCTGCTAACTGCGTGTGCAAACACGCCGTCGACGCTGCGCTAACATTTTTTCAGGCACCGTATTGATACAGGACCTACTTCTTACAAACGATGACAGCTTACCGGACTACGCGGATAAACATTGGAAATGCAACGTTTCGTTTATTTTATGGAGGTAGCGATTTTTATGTCAACGTGGTTATTAGTGGATATAAAGCGATATTAAAATTAGTGCTAAAATCTCTATTGTAACTAAAGTTAAAAATACAATACTGGTTATATTCATCACCGATTAAAGGTGCCTATTAGTAACAAATACACACACACACACACGCAATCACACCATCACGCCTTTTATCTCCGAAGGGGTATGCAGAGGCGCAACTCGTGCACCCACTTTTCGCCGTGCATATATGCCCATGATGTGATAGGGGGCGAGCCTATCGCCATATCGGGCACAAATTCCAGACTCCGGGCTGATACTGAATAGAAAAACCTAATATCACGTTGCCCAACCTGCAGATCGAACCCGAGACCTCAGCATTGCAGTTGTACCGTAATACAACTACGCCACAGAGGCAGCCACGAACAAATACACGTAAACGATTTTGAGCATTATACTCCAATTTAATACGAAACTGAATTCTGTAGATCCCTATACCTGCTTAACATGACGTTAAGAAACGATGGTACAGTATAACCAAAAAGCTCGATGTTTACACTGAAATTTTCTCAGAATCATTGTACTAATTATTTGTCCTGGGAGTGTATGGTAGTCAATGTTTCGATCCCATGAATTCGGTCGCGGTTCGTATTAAATGTAAATAATCGAGCGACGATCGCTTGTCCGTCGGTTAATGTAACAACTCAGGAAGCACGGTTATCGCCGTGACCGACTGCTGTGCTGAGGTCTGTTTCCAATAACGACTAACTTACGACTTTTATCTCATAGATTCTAATGACGTAACGTAGATTATGTATAGCATTTGAAGTCTTTTCATATCTTGAATTAATGACACACAAAAGCGCTGTAACATAGTTCCAAATGCAATATATTATCAAAGTTTGACTGTATTAGTTTTGACATACAGATTACAGGGTCAATTTATATAAATAGATATTTATAATATTCTTTACTTTTCTGAATAATCTGTAACCCAATGATAAAATTAGATAATCTATATTTAACTGACGTATTTAAAGGGACTGGTATTAAATATTTGCGCTGATAATTTCTTTCAATGACAGCGCTTTCCCATTTCTGAACCCTGTAAAACTGAAGATACCATTACTTTAAAAGTATGATAATAACTCATAACTTACAAAAAAACATCATTATTTTGTAACTAGTACATATATTGGTACATATACTAATATATGTAATACTCGTAAGTCATATACATTTTTGGTTACAGTTCTGCTCAGTGATGAATATTTGAATAGTTGTGTAATCAAATACAGTTTAATAATAATATAAAAATATATTTAATTTATTAACTAAGCTTGAATAAAATTGCAGAAAGTGTACGTGCATAAGAAATTAATTAAAGAATCCAATAACTTAAATCTACTGTTCAATAACAATGAAAACGCATCCAGGAGATAAAACATAGATTGAAGAGTGAATTATCGATGTCGCGCTCGGGGCAAAGTTTGTTCAGCCGCCGAATGCCACCTTGACTAAAGGAGAAAAAATTAAAAAATACATCTGAGAACTGGCGACGTCCTGCACGATGTTTAACTTTCAGTTTTTCTCGGAGCCGATTCGGTAGCGGCACAATTACGCGCTAATGATTGATTATGTCGTGTTTACTTTCGATTTTTGTCCTGTCACTGTTTGGTTTATCGTGAGATACTTATTGAACAGTAGAAGGACGAGGACCTTCAAACTGAAGTTATTGAGATGCTCGGACCATTCTTTATGCAACCGTCCCGTCGCGCGTGTTCTACTAATTGAGTCATACTACACCAATGATGGCATTGTTTGCAAAACTTAACCATAACTTCGCCGCAGAGTGCTCCAAGTGGGTGGTCTTGTCTAAACCTACTTTGCCTTACATTGTGTACTAGGCACAATTTCAAGCTTTCTATTTTGTGAATAGCAACATTATGATAAAGAAAGGCATTCAAAGTGGGCGAATTAGATTAACAATTGACATTTTAGTTTTGTAACAAAAAAAATTTCGATGCGTCATCTCGTGTTTTGAATAGCGATGATATTACTGTTTTCGGAGCATAACTTAAGAGATTAAGCAGTGGATAAATTCCATATTTTAGGAAATTTTATTTATAATTGAGTACTTGGATAGATATTTCAATAGATATTTATTATAAATTAAGGAAAACACAATTTATGCTGTTGTATAATTTTATTATTGCAATTTTTTATTCGATAAGTATAATATGTATAGAGAACGAATTCCTGTGTAAAGGGATTAAACCCTTAGACGGAACGAGGGATTGACCCGCTTTTTCAAAATCATTAATTCCCGTCATAACTGCATTATCTTCATCTACATATATTTTTATACGTATGTTCCGATGTAAAAAAAAATCGGTGTTGAATAAAATTATTTAAAAATTCTTTTGTCAATCACGATGATGATCGTTCACACGGACGTAAAATGCTAATAGACACATGAGTGAACAGGGTGCGTGACGAAAACTACGTCAATCTATGGCTCAGAGGGTGAGCGGCCGCCGCACCGCACCGCGCCGCCCGCGGACGCGTCCGAAGGGCGTACAAATTGATTACAACGCGCAACGCGCAACACGGCAACCCGGTGACGGCCTGACAGCGCGACCACCCACGACGGATACAAAATTATGCCTCTGATGCAACTGCCTCCATTGTGCCTTTGAAACGTAATATTAATGGTAAGCGCGATTTGCAACCATTGAAATATCAAATAAAATGACATGATAATGGCCCGTATTATGCGGATCCGAGATAAAGCCCTACAATGCATTTTATTATGCGGAAATATTTGGAAATCTTTTCGCTTGTTACGGGATGTTTTGTTAGAGTATAATTTGTTTAAAACGGCCCAATGAAGCGTATGTCCATATAGATAATTTCTCACATTACATTTTTTACTATATAGGTATTAAAATATATTATTATCAACTACATATTTCTTTTACATGTTCTGTAGGTAATTAAAACTTTTAACTGTATTACTTATACTATACGAAGTAATGCAAATAAAGTTATAATAAGTCAGTACTCGTTTAATGTCGAATAAAATAATTTCTATTTGAAGAGATATAAAATATTCAAATACAATAATCGAGATTGGTTTAGATGTGATATCAAATTTTATTATGTTATAGCCGCAGAAAGTCTTCTGGTTTTTCATAGATTAAAAATACCAATATATCGTAGAACGGCTATTGTAAAAATCCTACTAATATTTTGAAAGTTGAAAGGCGATCTTTATGTTTGTAATAACGCATTAACCAATGATTAGATGTTTTGTGAAATATTTGGCACAACAATAAATAAAATCTAGGATTAAGTTATAGGTTATTTTTTATCCCTACTTTTTATTTTTAATTACATAAAACACTTTTATTCTAGGATTGGATTTTCACGCAGTAGTAACTTTACATTTGATTCTAAATTTCTAACGATTTCAAACTTCTCTCAACTCTATTTGAACAGAAGTTTGACTATATCTCGTTTAGCTTTTATGAAGGAAAGTTTTTATAATTTCATCAACTGTGAAAAATTTGTAGGTTTTAATGACTATTTAAATGTTTACATATAAATACGTATTATTCAAGTAGATTAATTAATACCATATCAAAATTCATTATTTTTTACTTATATAATGTATGTTTAAAACTTTAAACATGTGATTGTACCAGAAGTTTTCTGACATAAGTAGATAATATTTAGAAGCAAAATGAAAACCTATCTAAGTGAATGTCAAATTTTGAACATATTAGTAACCTGAGAATGGGTAGTCAGTAGTTACTCCATATTATAATGACGAGTTGTATGTATAAAAAGTTAATAGAATATACTATAGAATTTAACAGACAGAAGTACTAAAGTGGTATACCGCATAACAACACTTTTTGCCATGCTTCCCCGCCCAATATTCGTAATCCAAACCGTCCCGAAACATAGAACACGTAGGCAATAACAAAAATGTGTTATAATTTATAATCGTATATCGGATGGATACTCCGGTCGGTAATGGCCGCTCACGTACCATACTATCCTTTCCTGCTATTAGAATCCTTAATTGCTCTCAGATTGGTCATGTTACTCACTTTTTATGGCAACGCGGTTAAACTTTATTGTTTTTATGTGCGCCTGTTTTTGAGCTCAGCATTAGTTCTGTAATCGGTGTGGTCTGTTATTAGTGTGATTCTGTTTGTCTTCGGCATGTTAATTGGCTAATCTCTAATTAATAGCTCGGATATCATCTTAAGTTTCATCGGAGCCATATTGATAATAAATAAAGATTTCTTTTATGATGTACTTGTCACTTTGTTGTTAATTTGTTCAATTTTTATCGTTCTTTGAGTTCTGTTTTGTTGATGTTTCTGAAACTGTCTTAGTCAAAACTTTACAGTATTTTTTATTATCCTATATAATATAACCGTGAGTACACCAGTTGCGCCTCTGCCTACCCCTTCGAGGAAAAAAGCGTGAGTATATATGTATGTATAACCGTGTATCTCTGTCTGTTCATTTATATGTATATTTATAGCCCGATGTAGTTATCAAACACATTAACCACCCTTTATGTTTCATGTCCTATACGTCCAGTTCAAAAGTTTTAATCCCGATGAAATCTGATGATTTCACATTATTTACTCGCCATTTAGTGTTAAGTATTTCTGGTTATTAATTTGTATAATTTTTCTTAATATTACGAATGAGATTTTGCGGCCATACCTTGGCTCACTTATTACGTTTAATGAAGCTTGACGAAATAACCAATAAGGGCACAAGCACGAAACTTAAACACCGGTCGGTAACACTTACTGTACGATTTGGTACCTTAAATCTCTCACGTAGCGGTATTTCTTTGTTCTGCCTTCGTCCTGGGAGGCTACTGGGTAATAAAAGTCCGTTTCAAACAATAGCGGCATAAAAATTCGGACTGCCACACAAACGATCTTAAATGAACTCAAATTTTAATATGTATTTTGCATAAGGTGTTAAAATTTCTTATCACGTTGCCCATCACAAAGTAGCCGGCTATATAAAAATGTGCAAGTTTTCAGTTACTTTTAGAGAGAATCGATATTTTAAACAAGAAAGGATTGGTCTGGAATATCTACCATATTCTCAAAAACTGACTTCAATTGACAGCTATTCTGTCATGTTCAGCCAATCACACTCTTTTTCGAACCATCGATATTTTCTGTGGCTTTGCGGGAGTGTAAGGTGTGTAGTTATTAGGCAATCATAGCTGTAGCTGGTTAGGAACTGAAGATCTAATTATTTGTGTAATTACTTGTTTAAAAAATACCTTTTAAAATATAATATTTTGTTTACAAAAAAAATAATTAAAACAAGCATTCCGTCCCTTGATGTGATCGGGAGCCTATTAGCATCTCGGGCTTAGTTTTCAGACTCCGAGCTAATATTGAGCATAAACCCTAATGTCCCTGAGCCGTGAGTCGAACCCGGAACGTCAGAGCGGTGTGGTATCGCACACGGAATCTGATAATATAACTACTACTCCACTGAGATAATCATCTTGGTACTTTGTTTACTATAACATTACATTGTTAATTGATATTATCATTCTAGGGAGATAGGTGGAACAAAAGAATATTGGTGATTAACGCAGCGTGTTCTGATTGCCTTATTAGTTTAGTGGCAGTAAAGTGATAGCATCAGTTCCCAAGTCGAAAAGAAGTGGGAGTATTTGATTTGTAAAATAAAAACATTTACACATAATTTGCGGTTCATATGGCGATAAACGCAAAGTATGTAGCTCTTGGCTCTAGTGACACTTCTGATTTAGTGACTATAAAAAAATATCTATATACTAATATATAAAGCTGAAGAGTTTGTTTGTTTGTTTGTTTGTTTGAACGCGCTAATTTCAGGAACTACTGGACCGATTTTGAAAATTCTTTCACTAATAGGAAGTTACATTACTCCTGAGTGCTATAGGCTACTTTTTATCCCGGAAAAACTTTTACACGTGGGCGGAGCCGCGCGCAATGCTAGTAAAATATAAAATTCTAAAACATAATCTTTTTTCGGATAGTAAATAATTAAACTCATAAATACTTACTCTTACATATGATTAATTGAACATGAGTAAATTTACTTTATATTTTTATACAATCCTTTGAAATATTTGTGCAAAACATAACAAAGGCTGAATAGTCGGCATCTTTCGTCAACCTGCAAGGAATACCAGAAAAGCGATGTTATCACTTACAGTTAGACTATACCTGTAACGTGTATTGTGGAATAATGCTAATAAGTTTGCTTGGAGAATACAAATTTATTGTTTAAAAGTAATTGCTGTTGTGTTTTGTGGCATATACAGGATCTTATCTCTAGCTTTACATGGATATAAAGTTACATAATCATCGTTAAAAAATATTTTTCAATTAAGATGTTATGGACATAAGTTTAATGTATTTTTTTCGTTACTGAGAGAATTCCACATAAACCTTTTTAGAACGTTTAAAGTTATCTTAGACCTTTCTTAGACAATAAATTCCATAAAGTCGCATCAGAGACTCGCGTATTTATGCTAGTCGTAATATAATATGTACATTGAATTCTATGTAAATGTAAATTCTAACAAAGATGCCGTACTCGGAACGCAATTTAACTTTGAGCTTCAAATCAAGTTCTGATTGTTGACTAGTTTATTTAGAATACAAGTTATTGTACAGTAGGTAAGACTCTTCATTATTTCGAACAACTCTTAGTTAAGATGCTTATTACGTCATAATAAGTGTACACGATAAAATTAGGATTGAAAAAAAAATTGATACCTAATCATCTTATAACTTTGACGTAGCTTTCATGTCTGGTTCTCTGTAAAATTCGTGCCTTAGAATTTATATTATGTCGGTTGCTACTTTTTTTACTGCACTGGTCCTAAATCAAATGAAGAAATAAACTTATAAAACAATGACACAGTTAAGCTATTTTCAAAAATAATGTTAAACAAACATAAATCTGTATTAATCACATTTAAACTCACACAAATTTTGATTGTCAAGCCTAGGAATTCACATCATTTTAATCGGATTGATAAATATGGCGTTATTTGCTAGAAATACATTGTATTATTAAAATAATCATAAGAGCGACTAAGAGATACTCTCTCTTTGCACCAACATGTGTTATTGAAGGGATACATCAACGCTAACAGTGAAAACGGTTCCATTATATCTTATTTGTCTCAATTTTACTAATTGCTTCGTGAATTTTTTTGTTATATTTCATAAATACTATCTTATTCTATAGCATTAGAGATATAAACAGTAACCTAGTTAAGATACCAAGCTTGTGCAACTATTAGGTACCTATTATTTCAAATTTACATGTAATTTAGTAAAATTTTGCACCAATATTCAACATTATGCTGTGTAATAGAAAACCAGTTCGGCGATTTCTAGTCTTTACATTATTATATTCAATCCATATTTTAAATAGACATTTATCGCTTTATGTTAATAAAACTTATTTCTACAGTCCTGTTAGTCACTTTTAGTCCTGTGTATCGGATTAGTGTTGAAAATTTGTATCAATTAATTGCACTTTTATTACCCGTCGCAGGCGTTTCGCATTGATTTAGTGATTTATTTGATTTCATCATCATCATCAGCCACATGACATCACCTGCTGAACATAGGCCTCCCCTAAAGATTTCCAGACGGACCTGGCAAAAGCGGCCTGCATCCAGCGTGTTTCTGCGACCTTATTTGTTTTATTACATTGAAAATCTGAATATCTCTGTCTTATCTCAATAAAATTGTTAATAAATAATATTGTATTTATTTCTTATTTTATTAATGAACAAGAGCAAAAATATACGCTTGTTTTATGCCTCGTTTGATACATTTTCATTGGTTTCCAATTTACTTGCCATAGCTACCTGACAGTTTTTATTTTTGATTGTAAAATATCTGCCTTTCACTTGAGAGCAATTGTATGTATTGCGTTCTGAATTGGTGCAATCAGTTGAGGTGTTGTAGTGAGCGCGAATCGATCTGTGCTGCGTAGCTATTGGTAAGATCTGCAAGGACTCTTGTTCATTTTCTGTAAGCGCTATTTTAGGAATGCCTATAAAACTACATAATTCATGTGAGTATAAATTTCCGGGTTGAATATTCTAAGACCAAACACGATATGATGATATGAAGGATAAGCTTCAATCGTATATTTACACAGAGAAAATAAGCGGATTAGAAAATTAGCGTCATTGGATTAGCTAGGAGCATCGTAAAGTGGATAGTTTGCGTCCACCCACGCGCCGCAGGCTGGCGCGCTAGGTCGCTGGCGAGGCGCGAGCTGCCCGCGTGCTCCGCGCCGCGTCACGCCGCGGTGTCACCCGCCGCGAGTCCTGCACTAATCTCTTGCGAGCGATTGCTCTATCCGGTAACGGAGTAAAGTATCGCTAGTTGATTATTGTGTTTATTTGCGCGTCGGGAAGCTGTGTTGGTGCGGTCTGTGTGTGTGTATGTGTGTGCATGCGTGCGAGCGGTAGTGGGCCACCCAGCGCGCGGCCACACGCGGCGCCCACCCACGTGGCAGGGGCGCCGCAGTCGCGGCCCGCGGCCCGCGCACTCTCCTTCCACTGTCGCACTCTCTTCGCGGCACACTCGCTACTGACGAATACCGACCGCTGCTGTGCACCCGGACAGCTTTGATTGACATTTGACAGTTCCCGATATATCACCTGTCTAATTGAAATCAGATTTGTCAGGGCTACTGACTGATACAGATCAATGCGAGTTGTGATAGTGTAAACTGAAAGCATAATTGACTTTTAAATACCAATGGTTTCATTTTAAACATAACTTTTAAGTAATGTATAGAGATTAAAAAAATAAAGGTGAAAAAAGATTTCAACACGGAATTTAACTTGTCTTTAAATTTATTAGTATCCTGTATTTGTATACGACCAAACGATATGAAAATAATTTTAAAAGAACAGGTTTATTTATATGAAAGTGAATGACAATATTGCGAAATGAAAGGAAAAGCAAACCGCGGTTGTGGCACACCTGGGAGGAGCGCAGGCGGCGCGTGCGCTTCGCTGCCGAATTTCGCCAGCCGCCTACAACACCGCGCCCGCGAATATTCAGCCTTAGTGCTAACATTATAATTGTAAAAGATGAGTAAACAAAACCCACCGTTGTTTATTTATACTAAAATTCAAATTGCTATTTTGATCGATAAAATTAAATAATTCGATTTGGTCGCCGATCACGCGTTTCCAAATGATAAGTTAATGTGTAAGAATTTTGTGTTTCCTATTACGGACTCACTTAAATTAATTATTATGCTAATATAATTTTATTGAACTAATAAATAAAGACATCCTCTTTCTCAAAATGTATGCTATTTTTACTTCGTTATATTATCTCTTATATTACATACTCAGAAAATCTTTACTTAAAAGTTATTCATTCTAAGCATTGATATATTAAAAAATCTAAGCTAGTGTTTGAACGCTTTCTCGTAATGAATGATCTCAGTTGACAAATGTGACTATTATCAGTGTGTGTCTGGTGTAGTCGCGGCCGTCGACAGCCGACGTCGGTGCGCGCCTCACAAACGTCGATTTATTGAACACCATTAGTTCTGCTGATTTTGCGGATTCCATCTTCACACCTTCTTAGAAGCTCCGCTCATTAGTTCTTTGCGATTGCGATATTTTTTGCGTATGGGTTTTTTAGGATTTAAACATTGTTCTTTTACATTTTTTGGTTGAAAAATGATTGCCATTTGTCGCATTTTGATGTTGTTTTAGTGGGTTTTCTGTCGGTGAACGAGCAAGTCAGCTGATGCTATCTTTTTCGCTAATTAACACTATCGATACCACAAGAATCATTAATGCACTGTTGGCTTTCAACGGAAAGGTATTCATTGAAAAGTTGAGGAGTGTTTTTGTGCGAACAAAAATTACACTCACCATATGCAAAAGCTTGTTGTCACTTAGCGCTAGTTTTCTGTGAGATAGTATACATACCACTTTCCCTATCGCATTGGCTTTAACACTGTTAGAGTTCTGAGTATGTATATCCTATTAGATGCAACATTATACACCAAGGTTTCTATTTTTTCTTTATTTTAAGAATAAAAAACTAACACTGTATTGGCAAGTTTAGCGTATACAAGACTGTAAATCATAAGTATCCTCATTATAGGCCTCATCAATCGCGCCGAATTAGTCGTAACCTAAGTTCAAATAATTAACAAAATATCAGAGAATGATGAAAGCAAATAGTCAGTACTATCTTACGTTAGCCAAGTAGTTTAACAGGTTGTTTCTACCTAAGTACTATCCGTAATCCCCAAAGTGACGCAAAAACTCTATTCGACTTCAGTAAGCCTAAGTTTTCTACGTAACATCATTAATAACATCGTATTTTATAACCTAAGTATCGGTGATCATTCTAACATATCCCGAACTTCAGTGTCTCGTTCCTATTAATGACAAAATGCGGTTGTTTCTACTAATTCCCTGATGCAGGTAGGATGGCATAGACGGTGTAATAGATGCTGTCGCCACACGCGTAATCACCGTATCTTTCGATAAAGAATATTTTTATTGCAGGGATGAGTGTCATAGATTAATATTTTATGTGTCCACTATCTAGTTTATGGCGGACGTCCTGAACAATTGTTAGCTCTGACAACATCTTTGGTAGTCGCGTTTCGTAATTTATTTCATACGGAGTTACATTATTACGTGTAAAAAATGTAGACGGTAAAGTTACGTTTGTCAGTTTTGTCTACAGCTTAAATAGGCTGGTATCATAGAGGTAAGACAAACGAATATTGATTTCATTGTACATGTCTAGAAGAAATAAAAATAAATATAGTACTCTATTATTTATTTACAGGTTTTTTTAAATCACGCAATATTAAAAGTAACGCACGCTAAGTGTACTAGGTCAAAATGATTTATGTTAATATCTTCATAACTGCATTTTATTTTACTAAATAAACAGTGACCTTTGGGTCTGTCTCGGTAAGCTCATTAATTCTTCTGCGATGTAATTACTTACTACTGATTGATGGTACTCGATATGTAACGAACATTAAAAATATGTCGTTTCTGGAAGCGAAAAACACTATCATTAAAAACATGTAACATTCGTAATTTCTCGCTTTTATATCCACGTTTATTTTAGTCAGCGATTATTTAAAAATAAGGTAAGTTGCCTCCCCGATGCACGATTCCTGTAGGTTATAATTCAGGAACATTTATTGATTCTGTGAAGCTTTGAAGCCGGTGTTTGTCTTTGATGCAACCGCCCGCTACCGAGAAGTGGATCGTCTGGGCGTGCCCAATCATGGTGCCATCAATCTGCGCCCGCCTATAGAGACATTAGGCTGAACATGCCATTTTAGATAGGTGATTAGTCGGGAACGTATTTCCGGAATTTTTTACCGACCTTCCTTTCTGTTTTTTACTGATTTGATCTTGGATGTTTTAAAAATTTTACCTTTTTTAAAATGATTTATCTAGTTGGTGCGTGAATTGCATACATATTATATATTGTTATTCGTATAAGTACTATGTATATTTGTCTATCAACGTGATAATTTTATGTAGACTAGTATTTCATAGTTTTAGTGGCCTTTATTGGCATCATCCACGAATTGAATGGAAGCTTTGATTTTATTAATCATCAGTATCACATTATATGGTCATATTATTGCTTACTTTAATCCTCAAAAATTAAAATGAGAAAAGTGGTGCGTAAAGTGGTAGAAACTATCCAAAGAGTAACAACACTCCTGCGCGCAACCCTGACCTAGTTGCCCCTTAACTGCCATATTCATCATCAATAGCGTGGCACTACCATTTTAAATTGTGACTGTAATTTACAAATGTCCTTGATCAGAAATCAAAAACTTTGAATTACAAAGCTCTACATGGCATCAAACTGTGGTCGTGATTATGAGACATTACTGGTGGTAGGTCTCTCATATGTAAGAGTCCGTCTGGGTGGGTACCACCGCAATGTCTATTTCTACCACCATGCAGCAGTGTGCATGCACTGTTGTGTTTCGGTTTGAAGGACATTGTAGCCAATGTAACTACTGGACATAATGAGACTTAACATCTTATATCTCAGGATAACGAGCGCAGTGGAATGCCACACAGTACTTTGTAACACAAGTTGCTGAATGGTGTTGCTACTGTTTATGGGTGGTCGTATCGCTTACCATCAGGCGAACAGTATGTTCGTCTCGTCATTCAAAGAAATAAAAAAAAAACATTAAATTTAACATTTCAAAGTGCTCAATATTACTCTCACTATAATTCCCTTCAAACTGAATCACTACGGTGCTTACAAACAGGCGATAGCATAGACAACGCTGTGCCAACAACAGACTCACTCATACGAAAGATCTACCACTTAGTACATACATTAAAAGGAACATTTTATATTCACGTAATTTTAACTAACAATACCTTGTGCCTTGACGGCTTGTCACTCATTAAATTTTTATTACTCATGTAACTTAATAGTGCTTGTAAATGCAGGAATGTTAAATACAATACTTTTAAGAGAGTAGTCATAAGTTTATTTGTTGCGAGATAATAATAAAATTCTGTATCCGATCATAAATTGGTAACAAAGCCGCGACTGTATTTCAATAAATTAACAACATCATTTTCTATGGCCCAAAAATACTAAAGCAATATTGACGGGTATATCCAAAACATATCAAAAGATAGGCCATATATTTTAGAATTTTCTTATTTATTGCAATCCCCTGTATTTTAATAAGATTTCTATTTCACCAAAAAAAAGTCGATTCCATGGAGTGTCAATTATAATAGCCAACTGACAAATAATCAAATGAAATATTGATAATTATGTTTTTTTGTGAACTGGGGTAAACGGGGTTAGAATATAAGGATGAATATGGAGACAACAATTTAAATAATTACAAGGACACATGGTATACATGCAGTGATAATAATTCAAAATTTGAGTTTCGTACCATTTCAGCCAGCCATTAATATTAAGATACTACTCAACTTACTGCCAAAAGGATATTACATTTAAAGACATATTTTTGGCTGCTTTAGAAGTGTAAATTTAAACACATTACTATACTTATTGTAAGTGAACATTACGTCTTTTATGAGAGAATAAAAGTTATCTAACTCGACATACTTGAATCCAATAATTACCGGCAAGAACATAGAAAGCGTATCGAACTCTATGTAGAGTTAACAGAAGTAAATCGCGCCCTATCACTCATAAACTGATATAGGTAGTTAATTTCTTTCGCTACATACTGACTTTAAATTTGATATGTAATTATACGATTTTAAACACTCATGTTTCTCATTACCAAGTAACATTATTTAGAATAATGAAGCATTTGTTGTGGCACGCTGAGAAAAACATTATATTCGCGTGGCAGTGACGTGTTAACCTGTTTTGTAAGGTTGAGCTTTAAAATTAAGTCATTATGCGGTATAAAAACTATATACATAATTAATGAGTGCCCGGAACAAAACAATGATTCGATTGTTCCAATGCTGTCAGCGAAATGCGTCGGCGACAGCACAGAGAGGGACTTTAGTTCGTTTTGGTAATTATACATATTGTTACGACAAAGCTCCTAAAAATAAGACTACAATATATACATATTGTTTTATTATTTCCTGACTTTTGTGAGATTAGACTTTACTTGGGTTTATTATAATTTTATTATTCGGTAATATAATATTTAGATTTTTTAAAAATGCATCAGTTTACGAGTCATATTTATCTTGACTGGTTCATAGTAGTTACTTTTGAATGACCACAAGAATCTTACTAATATCTTACTTCTTACGTATCTTACTAATATTATAAATGCGAAAGTGTGTGAAAATGTTTGGATGTTGGTATGTTTGTTAGAAGTAAACGCAGAAACAGCTGAACAGATTTGGATGAAATTTGGAACACGGGTAGATCATGACCAGGATTAACACATGGGCTTTTTTATCCCAATAATTTGCTCCCATGGGAAGTATAGAATATTTTAAATCTGAATCTTTAAGTAGATGGCGCTGGCGTCGAACTGTGTTTTAGGGACTTTTGCAGCGGGAAAGGCTTTTTACTCGAGTGAAGCTTCGAGCAACACCTGGTAAATTATAAAAACGCTGTTGTGAGATAAGCTTACTCAATTAGGCAACCTACCATTTTTACGTCTTTTGTCTATTAATTGCAATTTTAAAAAGCCGTTTACCTATATAAAATGACAAACATCTTTTAGTTTGAATTAATTAATTTATTATAATATGAGTTCCTTATATTTTTTTCTAGATGCCAGGAGATGTTGAAACAGTGTCCATGGTTATAGGCGAGGACGCGTCGCGTCTCTATGGCAACGGGTTGTACGCCATCTTGCCCGGCTTTTTGTGCCGTGGACCACCCAACACGAACTCGCTACATTATTTTATTGTACAATAAACAAATTTATTGCTCCATATGGCTATTTGTGTTTTTATTTATAAGGGTTTTTGGTACTAACCAAAAAGTTGTTAGTAATCTTTTGCGGGGTAATTGGATTTTAAGTTTACAAAGTTATAGAGAAGGTAAGACTTATCTTTATGAACGTCGGATTGAGTAGTTACAAATTTTATTCTCTTAATAATGTTGCTTGTAAATTTTCCTTATTTTATGATTCATAAATCAGATTAACTAAAGCAGTGAAATAAGAAATTAAATATTTTATTCCTTGATTAGGCGACCTAGTAACATTTTCTTTTTTTACTTGGTGTTGCCCGCACCTTCACCCGCGTGAAAAGCCTTCCCCGCGGCAAAAGTCCCCAAAACACTAGCGATTCATAGCCTCACCAGTTACACGCCAGCGCCGTCTATTTAAAAAATTCCACTATCTCCGATGGGAGCAAATTACCGGGATCAAAAGTCTTTGAAATGGTCTAACCGTGTGCAAAATTTCATCAAAATCCATTCAGCTGTTTTTGCGTTTACTTTCACAAACTTTTGCACTTTTAATATTATTAAGATAATAACATTTCGTATAAAAGCTCTTCAGTAAGGTATTTTATTTTAGGCATTACTTATTTCATAACATTTAAACACATACTTCGACTGAGAGATCAGATCTTTAAGCATAAGGGAAATTGAGTATTCAAATGCAGTAGTTTTATGTTGACTTACAAAGATTATTAACAAGTCAAGTTCTTGTTCATGAATGTAAATGGCAACTATTAAGAAAACCCATTAACATAATGTATTGAACATCGCTTGTATGTTCGTTTTCTTAATTTTTTATTTTGTAATGTACTCAAAATGTGTATTTACTCAATAACCACTTTTATAAAGTGTTTCATCAAGTAGTAATTAAAATTATGGATATGCTACAGGGTACAGTAAACAATTTAATCTCGTAAACGCTTTGTGCCTGCAGCATAGTAAAACAAGAAGTTGTAATAGGTAATTATTTAATTGTAGGCAAATCAATTTTATACACAGATAAAGTCGTGAGTAAGAACTTGTAGATAATAAATAGCAAGTAGTTATGCGACTAATCAATAATTTATAAAGGCTGTGCAACTCCAAGTAATATTTATCCGTAAGGCACTGTGTACGAATTGATTAAAATAATTAAACTATCAGTGGATACACGTTAAGGCATCGTAAACACGCATTAAATATTTATTAAGTTCATAACAAAAAATAGTTTCTGTATCATTAATGGAAAACATCAGTTGAGCTTGCATTATGGATGTGCTCGTGTAGGTGCTCTATATGAAACTATGTTTTCGGGACAACTTAATGTCAAGAACTAAAAACTGCATTTTAGAACTGACCTAAGAAATAAATATGCTGAATATATACTACACTACATTCTGCTAAGTAGTTATATCATTTTTTTATTAGTGATAATTTAATTTTGAAAGCGATTTATGGGCTCATTTTATAGCTGACGAAATGTGAATGTGTTACACCTCTGCCTAGATTTTAAAATAAAACAAAAGTTATGCTATGTATACATATTACGTTTATTTGTATGATTGTGCGTTAAAAATGGTAGTTAAATCATTAACATAATCTTCAGTGCTACATAACAAACGCAATAACAAGACACATGAAAATTAAAGTATGGCTTGAAGTATTATGGTAACAAGTAGACAGGTGTTCCGTTAATCACTAGTCACACCCCACATCCAGGAATCGTGTACATATTGGGCGTGACATAAACCTCCCTAAGGTAATCCGATGATGAAGATCGCTAACAGTCCCATATTCGTTTGAATTCTAAACAATGGCATCTCCAAATGCGGCGCAGCATATTGTATTCGACAACGCGTATAAGGAAACGTTATCATGTCCCGCACGAAGCACGGTTGCCCTACATCGGAGCAAAGTGGCAGATGTAGTGAATTATAAGGACATTTAGATGCATGTCCATGGGCCGGGACTGCGGCACATAGAGACGTCAGCGGGACCACCCACGGCGACCGTCGCTACCAGCCGATGATACTTGGAAATCAACTTATCGTATCACTACTCATATTCAACGTGGATTACTAGAATAACACGTAAAACGCGTTATTATAATTTGTTTTGGACATTCAAAATGATATCAATGTATGCTCGTGTTTATTATAGTTTATAGGAACACGGACGATATTTTTTTAAAATGATTCTATGGTTTTGATTAATCTCATTATATTGGGGTTGGGTATTTTAAGTCGAAAGAATTTATTTGGCCTCTCTTTTCAATGGAGTCCGGCATTCAAAAGCACACTCGAAAGGTCAGTCAACAGCAGTTTAAGAATAGAAGTATTTGCGAAAGTTTTTGTACTCCAAAATCTTGTGAATTCTCTGAAATATATTTAAATACGTTACTAGATTTTATTGAATTATAGAGCTGCCACTTGTAAAATAACAGGAGAAGACGAGAAGAATGCTCTGGTGGAATAGTGACGTTACTGTTATTGTGGTGCCGGCGTGCAAAAGAGATAGCGAGATATTTTGTATAGGTACACGCTCCATGTTTCCTTTTTTTTGATCCCACGCCCTTAATAGAAATTATCTTCAGTATCTATCAGAAAAATAACTTACAATCTTCAGTTTTCTCATTTTTGTATTAATTGCTGTTCGTTTGCGACGAATTTACTGTTAATAGTAACACGAATGATAATCATGACATAACTTTTCAAAACAGTTACAACTGATATTCAAATAATAAAAATGTATTTTCAGACTAAATATGTCATTATAATTTATAGCGTTGAAGAATTTATGCTGAACTGTCGCAAAAAGCAAAAATAATTAATGACTATCACTAAAATCTTTTTAGAAACATTTCTAGTATCGGTGATATAATATTTTTATTTAATTTTAATATATTTCGATTGCTACAAATATAGTTTAGCGTCTGTAGCACACGTAGCGCACGCCGCGACCGCATCGATTCGCCGTTACATAATGCGTTGTAAGAACAATTTGTTATTTGTTAATTTTGTTTATCGTGCATCTAAGCCCGGCAATTTATCCAATTAGCTGTCTACTCGCCGCGGACCACCCACCACGACGGGCTATTAAACATAAATTATAAATAATTTGGTGAAGTTTATTTTGGCTCACGGTTGGTTATAGCGGTTGGACGAGTAAACCAGTGAGTGGTACCGTAATCATAGAAATGATTATGAACGTATTTTCGGGTTTATTTGCCTTAATAAATACATGATTACTCGTAGTTTACGACGTAATTACTTGTCTAATTTCTGATGTAAAATATGTGTACACATCGATATGGAAATGTCGGTTTGTACACTGGTAGGTAGGTTTGTTGTTTAAAGTCAAGCAATTAAAGTTGTTTTAAATTTTAATATATTAAGAGCCAGTTTCACAGATATCAAGTAAATTTTATTTGACAGTTATCGTATTAAGCAGCTAATGTAGATAGTACCCACTTTATTACCATTTATGTGGGAACAAAGATTAGAGTGTGACTCTCGTATTTGGTCGGCTTACACAATACACATTTATGTGACGATTGCAGTGATGTATTAAAAAAAATACATGAATGGACGATTGGCATTTATTAGCAAGCGGTGAAATCGGCCCTAAATGTTAAACACGTGCAGTTATTTTTCTATGCCTAAACCCATACAATAATATTTTTAAAATTTTATTAAAAGTGAAATGACCATTCAAGAAAGCCGTTTAGTTATTTAAAAGTTTTTAGACTTTCAAGAATCTTAATGCCCATAACAAACATACCAAAAATTCGCCATTTCATACCTATAACGCCACGCCAGTTATCTATTGATCGAATCAGTTCATTAATTAGCTTATTTTATTATTCCATAAGAAATGAACCTACACATTTAGCGGGAATATTTTATACTTTGATTAATTATATACCTAGATAGACACTGAACGTTTCAAACGCGTCGAAAAAAATAGAGGCCAACAGTTCCCCACTAAACGAGTTCGAGTTAATTTATTTTTGTTGTTTTTCATGGATATAATTTTCTCCCCGTTTTAATAGAAACCATGTAATAGCTGGTATCATTATGCGCGCACACAAGGATACGCGGAATGATGCAGCAATAGCGTATTACACAGCTGTCACGCATACTAGCTTAAGTAAAGTTGGCATGTTTGTTTTAGTTTCATTGTAGTGCGTCACTCTATCTAGGTATATAATTAATCAAAGATTTTATAGTATAACATGCAAATTATTGAATTCTACAAGGAAGCAAATAGCCACATTTAAATGCTAAATAACGCTATTTATAATATCTTACGCACGCTAGGCTATTAATCATGATTGTTGCCAAATAGCAGTAATCGGTTACGATCAATTTGAAACCCTTACCAGGTTGAATATTTTATTTCAATTAAGGAAGTGGTGATTTAAAATAAAGTAGCTGTATATTTTTTGCAATTAATACTATAAGTGCTAGAAAGATCCCAAAAATTTTAAGTCGATTGTGCGATGATCTACTTTTTACACGCTTTATTTCATACCTATATTCTTATCATAGTACATCATGCCATGTTCAGTTTAAGAAAGATATTTTATACATTGAACTTATGTATGTATCATCAATAAAGATTTTCATCATCAGTTTATTTCAAAATATAATTAAAATCAATTTGATTCTACGGCTATTAACGTTCATAGCAAATTGCAAATGTTACCCACAAGCAATCGATTGAACCATAATTAAAGTCGTAACGTTATATCGAATTACATTCGCTTATTATTCAATTCGATAAACTTACGTGATAAGGAAGGAACATGATACCACCATCACCGACTCCAGCAACATTATAGGCGAAACGTAAATTAAAACGCGGCGGGTTTTAAATCAAACGATTTAATGGTATAACTACGACATAACTTAACGAGCGTGACGTGATATCAAGATGTCGAGACGAGGTGCGAAATTGAACGCGCCTGTTGCTCAGCCAATTGATTTACACCTGTGGTATAAAAACTTTTTGCAGGCGCAAACTGTTTTATTTTGGCGGGAATTGTAACTATGCGAACGGTTATTTTACTTCTTAATTACTCATTATTAACCCCCGACAGAAAAAGAGGGGTTATTTTACGAAATAAAAAAGAAATTGTGTTTTGTGAATTGGTGACTCGCGGATATATTAAACTAGCTTTTGCCCGCGGCTGCGCCCGCGTGAATGAGTTTTCCCGGGATAAAAGTCCCGCTTTTTATTTTCCCGGGATAAAAAGTAGCCTATGTTTTAATCCAGGACATAACCTACCCGTGTGTCAAATTTCATCGAAATTCGTTAAGCAGTTTTTGCGTGAAAGAGTAACAAACATCTTTACATCCAGACATCCATACTTACAAACTTTCGCGTTTATAATATTATATATATAAGTAGGTTTAGTAGGACTAGCTTTTGCCCGCGGCTCCGCCCGCGTGAATGAGTTTTTCCGGGATAAAAGTCCTGCTTTATATTTTCCCGGAATAAAAAGTAGCCCATAGGCTAGTTTTTAAGGACATACACATTGACATAGACATTGAAAGGACATAATCCTTTCTCAGGCTCTAGACTATCTGTGTACCAAATTTCATTTAAATAGGTTTAGTAGGTAGTATTGGATTGAAAGCGCGACAGACAGAGTTACTTTCGCCATTTATAGTATTAGTAAGGATAAATAAATAATAAATAGATTTGAATGTTTTATTTATAATGGCTGCCGAATAACTAAAGTAGTTAGTATTATCTGTAATAAGTTCTAAATATGTTTGACTACTGGGCATGGGTCTTTTCTACTTCTGAGAGAGGTTAAACCTTCCATCCAGGTCTGTTCTAGCTTAGTATGGGATAATAATATACCTTCAAGATTCTTGTAGTCTGTAGAGAACTTCATTTATGAATGTTTGAAGTATATTTTGTTTGTGCTCACTAGGTAAACGTACAACCCAAAACATCTCTAATATTGTTCACTGGATTGAATAACTTGCCAAAACGTTTATATAATTTAATTTTAATAGAAAAGCAGTGGATATTTACAGTATGTAGGTATGAAATTATAATTTATTGGATAAAAATAGAGCACACGTACATTTCTAGTAAATGAGATTGGCGAATGATTTATGCCTGATATAAAGTTCCCACCCACTAAGTTTGGTATCGCACGTCCTGACGGAAATGTCGACGACCTTAATTAAGATTCATTATAAGTCCCACCCCTAGTTGTACATGGGACGAGTATTTAAATACAATGCTATAAACATAATTTGTCATACGTCAAGTGAATTCATCCACTACTTATAATTGCAGGCGTGCGCGGAATCGGTGCCTCCTGTATCTAAATTCATCTGTTGATGCGTTTCTCGTTTTACGAGCGTAATAAAATTGTGTGCCGACATGCAAGTCACTTGCGCGGGCACAACCACCACATGCCAATGAGACGGCACACTTGCTACAAAAAGATTTACCTAGATGTGCCTGCATAGTGTTTAATTGCAATTACAGTGCACAGTTGATGGCTCGAGTTATCGCACTTTACTGCCTGCAACGATAAAGCGATCAAGCCTTAGCTTATGTCTTTTCCAGCGCAGGTATTTATGGCAGTGTTATGTGTACATTGGCTAATATTCCGTTGAGCTCGATGCAATGGCGCCATAAATTTGTCAATGTCACGCCTGTCGACGACTCGGACTACTACTAATTTTTATTAAGCAGTGCCATCGATGAGCGGAATGCCAAAAAGATAATTTTGGGTTTCAATGTACGATGCATACGTTTGTTTTCTGCGAAATATATTGGCATCCGTGGCAAAGAAATTAATTTAGTTTGGGATGAATAATGTTTATTTCAGATCTTGGTGTTTTAAATCAATATGCTTGCCAGACTTTTATCACACAAAAAAATGACGTAAGTCCTTTTTAAGCAGATATAAAAATATTGTAAACTCTATTTTCCTCGCGGCTTTGCCAGTTGGAAAGAAATTTCCCGGAATAAAAGTCCTAACGTGTGCTTTTTCTGGATAAAAGTAGCTTTTAAGGTAACAAAAGACATTGCATAGGTATCTATAAATCTATGTGCTTAATTACTTCCAACAAAAATATTAATATTAATTGATAGATTTAATTTGCTCTATAAACTTTAAAAATATTATATAAATTGACAACCTCCGTAACGTAATGGGTAATGAATTGAGCACGGGCCTCCTCTAGTACTGAGAGTACCTTACTTCGAGAAAAATGTGCTTTTAGAAATTAATTTCATATTTTGAGTCTGCCCCTCTCAGTGTCTATTGATGCATATTCCACAATATCGATTATAACATTGTGTTAATAATATGTTTAGATGTACTTATACCTATATTCATTTTAATAACAATCACTTTTCCATTCCCTTTTTATAAATGTGGTAACATAGTTTCCAAAGTGTATAATTATAATTGAAACATTTCACAGTGTGGTCTCAATTTCGTACCTCACGCGAGATTCTACGAACGTGTATAGAGGGACGTCCCGCTGAGTTTTTGGCCGAAGTGTCAAAATGTCTAAAGTTAACCACCCTAAGGATAACCATCTTTATTTAACACTTTGAATAACAGATGATGTTATATTCAACTTTACCACTTGAAGTATAAGGTTTTAAATGATTTCTATACATATTATTTTGTAATAATATATTTGTTGGTAGTATCGCGAGATTGATCTATAAGTTGCATTTCTACTTTAGCTGAAATCGATTGAATAGGTAAGTTTACACCTCTGTCGCTTCTCGGAAGGTTGGATATGCTACGAAATAGAAATGTCGTCAGGTGTGGCTTGAGATTTTAATCCGATCGTAAGTTCTTATTTTACTGGCGATTTAACTCTTTGTGAGTTACTGTGATCGGATTTCATCTATCATTATTTCGCTCAACAGTTTTACTCGGAATTAACCATTATCACTACCGGACATTCTATTGTGTCAAATATAGATGCGTAATGTGTATACAGACATACAGATTTTGAATCTATTCTGCAAATGAAATCTGTATAAACATTTTACCACTTCTGTTAATTATAATCAACTATAAGTAAAACTTGTAAAACGCAGTATAAAATAAAAAGGACACGCAAGTCTAATTTGCGAGTCATCTAGTGTAATGATTATGAGGTCTGAATCTTTGATGGCGCCCAGCTAGACAGGGCCACGTCCGTGTCTGATTAGGTGAGGTGCCTTTGACATAAATAGTCGTCGTTTGTATTAGCCACTGATTCGAAATTACAAGCACATAACATTGTCTAAGTTGAAACCAAAAATCGATGAAGATTTTTTTTTTATGACTTTGAATGACTAGACGAGCATGCCGTTCGCCTGATGGTAAGCGATACGACCACCCATAAACAGTAGCAACACCATCCAGCACCTTGAGTTACAAATTACTGTGTGGCATTCCACTGCGCTCGTCATACTGAGACATAAGATGTTAAGTCTCACTATGTCCTGTAGTTACACTGGCTACAATGTCCTTCAAACCGAAACACAACAGTGCATGCACACTGCTGCTTGGCGGTAGAAATAGACATTGCGGTGGCACCCACCCAGACGGACTCTTACATATGAGAGACCTACCACCAGTAAATAGAAATAGAGTAGATTTCCATTGTAAGAAAAACAAACTGCATTATTTTATATTATTTTATAATTTATTCAGACTGCGTACTGCCTGATCGTGTGTGACCTAGTTTTATATTCACATTTTTGCAAGTTTAAGTCATAAATAAGCCTCCATTAATGTTGTCAGATATCTTTTTGTAGGTTTTAATGTTCTGAAATGAATTAATTACAAATTGAACTAGATTACAGAGAGGACACAGTACCTACCTTTGTTCATTAAAAGCACTTTCAATAGATAATGCAACAAATAGTTTGCAGAGCAGCAATAGTGCTGATAACTTACGAACTATAGAAAACGTTTTTCGTTAATTTTCCTCGTAATTGATTATGAATCTTCAACTACTATATATTTTTTAAAGACTTCCTATTACTTTCCGCTTAATTTTTACAATTAGACTTACCTACTAGTTTTTTATGAACCATCCTTACTAATATAAATGCGAAAGTAACTGTGTCTGTCTGTCTGTCGCGCTTTCACGCCAAAACTACTGAACCGATTTAAATGAAATTTGGTACACAGATAGTCTAGAGCCTGAGAAAGCACATAGGCTACTTTTTAATGCGAAAAAGAGTTGTAAGGGGTAGATAGGAGGGGTGAAAAGTTGTATCCAAGTATCGTCATTTTTAGAGCTCGAAGCTTGAAACTTATTTTTTAGGCTGTTGATTCGATATAAATAAATATGACATTCAAAGAAAAAATAATCTCGGGAAAATATAAAGCGGGTCTTTTATCCCGGAAAAAATTTTCAACGCGGGCGGAGCCGCGGGCAAAAGCTAGTAAAAATATATGTACCTAAACTTAAAAACACAGAATTAATGTTGTTTTCTGGTTGAATGATCAGAGGCATCCTAGAGTGTCTCGGATTTTGAAAAACGACTGTCTATTGTAATCAACAGTTTGATTCCTTGGTTATAACCCATAATAGTAACTTTATTTATTTATAGGGACAACCAACAGTTGACAAAATTTGAAAATTCATTATGTAAGTTTAAATGAACTCTAACAATGCTTTATAAGATATTATCAAAATGATATATAATACTTCTACTCATATTATCTGTCGATAAAATATTTATAACTATTGACACCATGCACCCCACGCTTTTTTGTACAATAAAATACATTTAGAACGAAGTTTCTTATTGCGCGTTGTGAAAGGGGGCTGGACGGAAAAGTTGTCACGACACTTTTTGCTATTATCTTACTAATATGAACCTTAAATACAATGCGTAGAAGCTATAATTCTTGAAACGAGTATATTTGTATTTATTTTATTTATTAAAGTCATTAAAACCATTTCTTACTAATCTAAAATGAACCTTAAATACATTCCGTAGAAGCTATTTCCCCAGCGTTGGCACGGCACGAGTACAAAAGAATCGAACGTAACATAATTTTTTCAAATTTTGTTGATTTATTCTACTTTGGTTACTGACATTTATCAATAACAAGACTAAACGTGCTTTGCTCGCGTTTAAAATCTACTTTATGTGGTAAGCGTAAGACCGAATTTGTGTTTAGTCAATCAAAATGTGTGATAAAAAAGCTATGCAATAGCTTTACCGCGGTAGTCTCCGAGTGCCACACGTATTTATTTGTTTTTTTTCTCTAGAAACTTATGTATTGGAACGGAAATAGGAAAATATTTATATATTTATATATATACACACTCTGTTATATAAATATATAATGGCGGCGGTGTCCTTGCAGCGGTATCTAAGCGATTACACTCCAGACGCCGCTCAGATCTCGAATCCGACTGTGAGGATGTTTGGGTGCAAATTGATTGCTCCAGACATAACGGCGTTAGTGAGTCCCTGTTTTTATGTGCAATTTACCTTCCTCCTCCCATTAAGAGACATATTCTGGACCACTTCATAAGCAACTGCAACCGAATCACTGAGCAGAACAAAATTAATCACTTGTTACTTGCGGGCGATTTCAATTTAGGTTCTATTGCTTGGGATTTCTCCAATAATACCGATGACTTATCAGTTAGACGAAATAACAGCGAGCTTGCCACCATGCTTTTAAATTTTGCTGCGTTAAATGGTCTTGAACAACATAATTCTGTCTCCAATTCAATGAACAAAATTTTAGATCTGGTTCTCAGTAATGCAGAGGTAGCGGATCTTAATAGCAGTGAATCTCCTCTTACAACAGTTGACCCGCTGCACCCTCCTTTAAAGTTTTCCTTGTCTCTTATTGGTGTCTTAGATCTAGATTGCAAGAATAACCCTAAATATTGCTTCTTTAAGGGAGATTTCGAAAAGATTATACGGTATCTAAATAATGTGTCTTGGGATAACGTACTGCAAAAACACTGTTCAGTTGATGAAATGACTTCTTTATTTTATGGTCACGTTCGCGAGGCCATTATCAGATATGTTCCCATGTCTTCACCGAAGCGGAAGCGATATCCTGTTTGGTTTTCTCGCGATCTGATAAACCGCTTGAAGGAAAAATTGAAATATCGTAATAAGCTTCGCAAATTTAATAATAACCCACTCGATCAAATGTCCTTTGACCTGGCTAAAAAAAGATCAAAAGCACTAATGGTCTCTTGCTACAATAGGTACATAATTTCTCTTGAGGAGAGTCTTCACGCCAATCCCAAACTGTTCTGGAGTTTTATTAAAAATAAAAAAAAGAACTGCAATACCTATCCGAGGCAAATGACACTTAATGACGAAACTGCTGACAACCCCATCGAAATTTCTAACCTTTTTGCTAAATGCTTTGCAGCGGCCTATGGCAACAGTAGTAATTTAGTTTCTACTAGATCTCATTCACATATTCCACTATTAACGAGCAATTACCTTAAGTTAATAAAATTTAAAGACGACCAGGTACTAAAGGTTTTAAAAAGACTCGATCGACATAAGGGTGCAGGATCGGACCACATCCCTCCAATTTTTGTAGCGAATTGCGCCACAGCTTTAGCAAAACCTCTCGCAATTATATATAATAGATCGCTTGCTACTGGAGTTTTCCCGTCCATCTGGAAAGAAGCACTGGTCATCCCCCTATTCAAAAATGGAAACAAGAATTTAGCTAGTAATTATAGACCAATTTCCATTCTTTCCGTTTTTGCTAAAGTCTTTGAGAAATTGCTCAAACCCATCTTCTCGTGGCATTTTAAACACATTTTGAACACACATCAACATGGTTTCGCAGGTGCCAGATCCACTATCACCAATCTCACCTCGTTTATAAATGATGTTTCTACGGAACTCGACAGCCGATCCTCAGTTGATGCGATCTACACTGATTTCAGTAAGGCTTTTGATCGAGTAAATCACACATTGTTACTGCATAAGCTTTCTGGCTATGGGTTTGCCGAGCCTCTACTTAGCTGGTGTGCGTCATATCTGACTGATAGGAAATCAACAGTGGTCTTAAATGGTTTCTCATCTAATCAATTCTTGGTCGGTTCGGGAGTGCCTCAGGGGTCACACCTGGGGCCGCTATTTTTCAACATGTTCGTTAATGATATTGGCGACTGTTTTCATAATTCAAGATATTATTTATTTGCAGACGACCTAAAGTTCTTTAGAGCCGTCGATGAGTTGGAGGATGCTGATTTGCTGCAGGATGACCTGGACCGCTTGGTTGCGTGGTGCGATACGAATGGGATGTCTCTCAATATCTCTAAATGCTTTTCAATTCGGTTTACTAGGAAAAAGCTTGACAACCTTGATGCTGTCTATAAAATTCAAAACTGCGGTCTTACAAGAGTTCACAGCATTAGAGACCTGGGGGTTTTACTCGACTGTAAACTACAGTTCAACCTCCATATAGATAACATTTGTGCCAGGGCATTTAAAAATCTTGGATTCATTTTGCGCAATGGCACTGACTTTAAATCACCCAGAACAAAGATATTACTCTTCAACTCATTCGTCCGTAGTGGCTTAGAGTATTGCAGTATAGCTTGGAACCCTTTTTACGATGTATATTCAAAAAAGCTCGAAAGCGTTCAAAAACGCTTTCTATGGCATCTAGTCTTTTCGTGCAATCTGGGAAAAAAGCTCGTAAGATACGAGGACAGGTTAATACATTTCAAAATGATGTCCTTGACCGATCGACGAGTTCACCTAGACATTTTGTTTTTATACAAACTTGCGAATGGAATTTTGGATACTCCGTCTCTTCTATCTTGCCTAAATTTAGCTGCTCCTCAAAAAATACCGCGCGCCTCTAGGTTTGAGCTCCTGAAAACTACAATTTGTAAATCCAATTTAGGTCAAAACGCACCAATTAACCGGCTTGTGCGTGAATTTAACGCTATTGCCAAAACTAAGGAAGTTGATTTGTTCGCTGCCAGCATCAGTAGTTTTAAGAAAAGCCTATTAGCATAGAGTACATTATTTTAGGACTTAATTTTTATGACATAATTCTACCTCTTTCGTTTGTTCTATTATGTATTGTTCTATTATGCATTTGACATTTTTGTAAATTTTATTTTAACTGTATATAATGGCTAATTGATTGTTTAATTTTAACTTAATTTAATACATTGTGTTATATCATATTAAGATTTTATTTTTTGTTAAAAATTTGAGATTTTTGATTGTTAATTGTGTATTTAATTTTTAATTTCAATTCATTCTCTATTATTTGATAATTTAATTTTAATACTTATTAGTTATATACAATTCGCATGCAGTCTTCACCTTTAATTATAATGGCATTTAGTTAGGTTGTTAACAATTTAAATTTTATTCATGTATTGGTGTTCATTAGTTGGTGATCAAATAAAAAAAAAAAAAAAAAAAAAAAAAAAAAAAAAAAAAAAAAAATATTAAAATTCCTTCACTAATTAATCGAAAGGAACTTCGTTCCATCCGGATGTCCCTTGACACCTCTCATTGCTTTTTTTTTTCTTATTTACACTAGTCTTAATTCAAATTTATTTTACATTTTTAGTTGGATTTTCTATAAATCGTATTTTTTAGTTGTTTTAAACTATTATTTATTTATAAAAAATAAATCCACACTTCTTTGCAAACCTCACAATAAAAACCTTACAATAAAAAAGGAGGTGCAATAACACCTTACATGCATTATTTACGCATGCAGGTTGATTGTTGCATTAGTTTTTTTGTGTAATGACCATATTTGTGCGCACGCATCGTAACATTGTAGGATTATAATAGTTTCACAGGTGATGAGGGCCGAGGAACAAGGCGGCAATCATTCAGTGCGGCCGCTAAATAAATTCATTAGTTAAATCACCACCGGCGGCGTTTTATGTCGGTTACATCAAAGGAGCAGCCCGCCGCTCTGCCGGGGGCGCGCTCCTCCAACTTTTTACTCAGAAAACTCTGTAAACAAAATGATATGGTGCGTCCGAATGTTTGATCCGCCTTTATTATGTGTATACAGAGTGAATGTTTAGCTAGCAAACGCACTCGCTTTGTGGTAATTGTGGCAATGTAATAACTTTTGTGACTCGGATTCTTGATAAACACCACTTTGAAGTGTGTCTACATGCTATTACGTGCCAAGTTTGTCCTTTTATTTTGTAACAATCTCACGATAGATTTTTATCTTCAATATATTTGTATTTCCTATGCGCTTCATCTCCCCAACTGTAGAAATACTCAATGAATGGCACTGTTTTTCTTATCTTAACTCCGTGGTTTTGTATGTAAAGAACTACCATACACTTATTAAGTATACGATAGCTTATTCCTATTTCCGTGTGATATAAAGATAATCGTAGCAACTTCATTCAATGTTTTTATTTTGCCGTGTTTCTTTAATGCTCTCCTGATTCCCTTCCCCGTTCTAGTAGTGAGTGAGACGGAGTTATCACGTGTGTGGTCCACAGATGAGAAACTTCGGCTCTTTCCGTAAGGTTTCGTTAGTCGTCGCACTACAGGACGGCAACATGACCGTTCGAATAATGATGGCGGCTCAACAAACATCCAGTGTGCGCATTCTACGCTCGAGTCAGTGTTGTCCGAACCGCGCTGGTGTCGACACGCGGACGCGTCGTAACTTTTGTAATGAACCTCGGTGCAGTTTCGTACTTCGAACGGTAAAGTGATTGATAGAAGTGACGAATTTGCGTGTACAAGTGTGTGGTTATGTGGCGGCGAGTGATATGACAGCGTGCGCCGCCAGACGGACTCCGGCCGTCTTCATGAGGATACTGGTGACAAGCCTGGCCCCGAGATCATGGTGGCTCCCGATTCCGAGGCTCCTTCGAATCCTCGGATAGCGACTGCTCCTCACGAAAGCCCCACTGCTGCCGAGGCGCGCCACAGCGCCGATCTTTACATTCGCACGAGCTGGGTGGATGCTGCCCTAGCACTCTCCGAACTTGAAAAGGTGCAGTGTTCTTATTACTAGATGCATAAATACTCAGTGTCATTTTTCGATTGTCATATTGCACGTGTGATTGTTTTTCTGCGAATGCCAATCGCATCGAGGAACGCGGCAGCGTACATTGGTGGCGCCGGCTAGCGGGAGCAGTGCGTACTATCAAGGACGCGCGTAATTTGTGAAAACACTAATAAGGACGTGCTATCAAAAGTTAATAAGTAGAGCCTTGAGACAGTCATGACAATAACATTTACAATACATATACTCTGATAAGTTATATTTAACTATATTCAGTACAAGTGACGCGAAAACTGTAAAACACATCAAATATCATAAGTTCAATTTAATCCTGACCCCGCCGAAATTTGGTAATGTTTGATAGGTCCCTTACTTCCTTAAGTTTTTTGATAAGATAAAATAAAACTTAAGAAATCTTATTCTGATATTTTTAAAATTTTACTCATAAAGTTTAAACAAAGTTACTTCAAAATTATTTATGATTTCCTTTCAAGCTACGGTTTTTCCGAAACACTTCCGACACCATAAAAGTATTAAGTACCTGAGTAGTTCATCCAAAAAAATCTAATGTTATTGTCAACGCACTTAAATTGTGTCCAAAAAGCTATGTTTAAATCCCTAAAATTGTTGTAGCAATTTAACCAATATCGGTGTACTGCCGGATTCGAGGAAGGCAGCGCTTTCCTCGAAGGCGGCACGCCCGCCCCGCGGTGGGTCCACACTCCACACCTCTGTCGGCGACCTTTGCGAAATCTTTCACTTCAGGGAACTCGACACATAAAATCTGATAAACCTCACATATTAACTCTTAAACTAGCAATACAATGATCACGCGATATTATTTTAAAAGTTGTCCTCACTGCACTTGGAAAGTATAGATACGTAAAACAGCTGTAATCTGTGTTGTGTTGAGGTTATTGTAACATAACTAAAGCTGATAGTTACTTTAATGTAGGAACTTGGTCGGTCGTATGCAAGATGAAGCAATTAAGGCACAGCGGGTGTGGGACGAGCGAGGGGCTGCGCACGCGCAGCGCAACGGCGCCTATAGAGACATCAACGCAAGCCGCGTGACAGCCTCTGCACAGAGAACGTCATTATTAAATTAAATGGCTTTTGCAATTAGCTTGCACGCAATGCATTTACAAAGTTTATTGTAAAGTATAATAAAAATGTAATATAAACCACTAAGGATGTATGGAATTTAGTTCAGTCATATAAAACGGGCGTCTGTGTCTAGTTTGATATCTCAAATTTATTAGTTTATAGAATATCAAATACTTTTAATATACATTTTAATAGATACATATTCCAAAAAGCACACAATTACTAACATAAATTAGGGGATATTATTATGTAAATAAGGAGGAAAATGTTTTATCATCAGCATTCACGTTTTGAATGTGCACCATATAAAAATAAAAATGATTTTTATAGGAAAGACTTACTTAAAGTTGTAGAATAAACAGTTCTTCAAATACGAAATAAAAGATAATTTAGTGGCTAAACTCAGTGATCCTCATATTATATCATTATGAAAAACGTGTTTCCTATATTATTTTGACAGTGTATACTTAACATGCTAATCATAAATTAATACATATCAAATAAAGTAGTTCCATTCTCCGAGAACACCCAGCCATCGATCAATATCGTAAAATAACATCAATATTACATAACTGCTCCTCAAAAATAAGATAAAAGAATGCTATTCTACGAAGTTTTGTGTCTGACGGGACCGCACAGAGCTCGCCTCGTGGAATTGAGACATCTTGTGGTTTCCGATCGTCCGTCCCTTTCCTTCGTGCAGATGGAGTAATTTCTTTCCTTTTCTTTAAGATTTATGCTGCATCCCTTTTCCACTCGTTTTTCCCACATATTGTTTGTCTTTGTCCAAACATTACATGCAGTGGCGGCCGACAGCTGCAGCGGAGACCTATAAAATATGATTATAACATCCACCAATTTTAAAGGTTTAGTTTTTTGGCTAAGGTTCTGTTTGTATTTTGGATGACTTACTCACACTGCACCAACTCTACCTTATGTATGCATTTATTAATATATTATTTGGTCACATGAATGGATACCGGAAGACCTAAGTTTGTAATGCTTCTGTCTAGGAGATATCCTGCTACCAATTGATTCAGTCCCCTCACGTGTCTCATAAATAACAACAGATTAATATGGAAATGGATGTTATCATCGACACACCTGTTAAGACAGTCCTTTTGGGCTGTATTTCAAAGCCATAGCAAAAAAATCAAAGTTAAACGATAACAAAATCCTTTTAAATGGCTAAGTATCGTTTGATTAACCGCAAAGAATGTAACAGCTACTAGTATCGGGTTTCTGCAGTATATCCTATAACCCTCGGGCCACAACACGTGGCTGAGCACATGAGTGCACATTCAGCAATTTTCCCCGTCATTACGCTTTACCTCCAAGCCAGTAGCTTTGCTGCGGCAGATGTTTAAGGATTCGTAAATGGATAAACCGCAGTACATTTACTTCTTCAGTGTTTTGCAATGTGTTAAGATATTTTCTATTAACCTCGTGTCGATGAAATAACTATTGGTGCTCAAACCGGTTAGAGTGTTCACCTAACTTGGCAACTTTCTCACCAGATGCTTTCTGTTTACTATTGATAAACCAAAACATGCAATGGTAGCTTGCCGGTATTTAGTACATTAGATGATATCGATTTATTGACAATTATCATAATACCGCTATATTTTCAAATCAACTACGAGTTAAGCCCCATTTATTAATGGTCAAATTATGAATGATCATTAGCCGTAAGTCGTAAAATATATTTGATAATTGTTGCTCGCAGTGTTCCACAAAATATATTTTATTCGAATAAAATCTATCAATTAAATAATAAAAATATTCTCAATTGAGGATAAATACAAGGCCGATTCTTACACTTGAACCGGTTTATTAGTTCCAGATATTATATCTGCAAATAAAATTACCAATTAAAATAATAGAGATGTAAATAATTATAATTAATGAAATCCCCGAATGGAGTGGGCAAGAATCGAGGCGCAAACCTCTTAATATGTTGGTGACGATGTCAATCATATGGCACGTCATGAATCGAACCTGATACCCCAAGATTTTCTAGTTTAACCATGGCACAATTACATTTTAAAGTTATTTACAATAATAACATATTCAAAACTACGTAATATATGAAACCCAAAGTGACGATATTACGTAAGATACGTACAATGTCATTGACATTGCGAGGCTGAACCGCGCTGGTGGCCGACTGGCCAATTTGGCCAAAGGTCCTTGACGTAGGTCATATATTTTTTTCTCACGTCGCATTTCACGGACAACGATACTGGGTTATTCTGAAAAAAAAAAATCTAACTGCTATGCTAATGGCTTTTTTATGGTCTGATGAATACGCTGAATCGATAACCTTGTTTATCGTGCCAATACTTAAAATATCGTTGTTCTCAAATCTCTTAAATTATTCTATAAATATATTTTGCTCTTGAAATTCTATTAGAACACTCGTAAACTACTTAAGCGGCGATAGCCTAGTTGGGAGTGGAACGGACTGCCGAGACGAATGTCCGCAGGTTCAAAACCCAAGGGCACACACCTCTGACTTTTCTAAAAAGTTATGTGTGTATTCTTTGTGAATTATCGCTCGCTTTAACGGTGAAGGGAAACATCGTGAGGAAACTTGCATACCTGAGAAAGTTGTCTGAATTTCGAAGGTATGTGAAGTCTGCCACCCCGCACTAGGCCAGCGTGGTGGACTAAGGCTTAACCCCTCTCGGTTGTAGAGGAGGCCCGTACTCAGCAGTGGGTAGTATATAATACAGGGCTGGTATGGAAACTACTTGATGGATTGTACTACGGCTTTCAACATAATTTACATAATTTCTCAAGAAATGTTTTGTGTTTATATTAATCTTTATTCACGGTATTAACTTATTGGCCTTCAAAGCTTTTAATAAATGTTATTTAATACGAGACCCGTACTTTTTGTTAAACTTGTCAAAGACGCTATTTTGTAAGTCGTAAAAAGAGTATAAAATCAAAATCATGGAAGAAAAAATAACGAAATCTCTCAAAAGGAAATAAGCTATAAAATCGGATTGTATTTTCCCTTCGAAATAAATAATATGTTGAATCAATGGATTTATCTACTTCCAGGTTAGTCTACATAAAATAGAGACAAGTAGTACCTCAATGATTTCTAAAGCATAAAATTACATTTCTTAGTTCTGGTTTTGCCTTCGTAGAACAACTAAGCGACGCCTTATGCATTCTAATGGAATAATGGAGCGGCTACACCCACGTTCCATTATATGCAGATATCCGGAACACCATGGCCGGCGATCTGTAAATGCCGATGTTGGCGGCGGATGTCAAAGATCGCGCCAATCAAACATCAAGAACTGAAACATTAAACGTAGAATATGACAGCAATGATGTATCGTTTGTATCCACTCTAATAATAGACGAGCCGAGGTACAGTTATTATGATACACAATTGAGTAAACTAGTTCTTGATACAGAATACGAGAAAATGAGAAATATATCTCGTACTTTGATAAAACAGCTAGCAAACATGGCCTTGGCAATGACTACTGACATATGCGTAGTGGCAAAGTAAAAACTTAACTAAACGTTTAAACAATTAAATTGGTACCAAATTAAAGTATAATTGACTTGAAAGTTTATTTTACTTTCTTGCTCTCTTTCTGATTGAGTCTATTTATTTTGGTTTTGGCGCTCTGTGTAGTTTAAAAGTATTGTTATAAGTTTTATGTTTGGGAAATTCCGGGACAAAGTAACGACAAGCTAAGTAACACTGCGATGATAACACAATAAAATATAACATAGGGGGGGTTATTCATTATCATCATTAAAGTAAGCTCGACTTTGCAAAAAAATATCACAGGCGAGGAGAAGTTTAGTAATCATAGTTCGTACTAAAAATATCGCAGTCACATTGTCTTGTTCTAGCCATTCTCAGAGACGAACAGAAATAAATATAGACCTGAATCATACGACATACTTACAATAAGTATCTCCAGCCAATTGTAAACACGCGATAAAACAACAGCAAAAAATACTACAATAATGTATGATGAAGTAATTAAGTCGTGACAAATTCACTGAGCTTGACCCCTGATAACAATTAAATCACCCGGTGCCGTGTGGAAGCCCACAGCAACTTATACAAAGTTATCTCTGTTGTTTCCTGTACTGCGATAAAGAGCTTTACATAATGGTGTTTTAATAACCGGCAACTTATGCAAAACTCACCTGGAGGCTACGCGACTCTACGCACAGATTATATAGACCGCCAGATGGCGCTCGGCGCGCACCTTGTTTACAAGTAAGAAGAGTTTTAATCACCGGCGCCTATGGAAACGGGCTGGTGGGACTAATGCCTTATCTGCAGGAAGCCAAGTCGCCGGCGCCACTCGCGGATTATAGTGCACATAATCCTGTAATTCTTGCCTCAGCATTATGTCCGATGCATCTTCGCGGGTGTTACGATTGCCATTGAGCGAGAGATGATAGTAATCAGGGTTACGTTTATTGTAAACTTGTTTTTGCTTGCGGCTTCGTGCAACTAATGTTACCTTGCATGGGCTCGTCTGTGTTCCTGTTTACGTTCGTAGCGTTCTAGGCACGATCTCATATTCGTGTAGGTATTTTGTTGATTATTTAGTTAGACGTAAACGAATAGTTTGATGATTACTTAAGCCATTCTAACTTTAGGCGAATGTAACATTCCGAATGAGATAATGGTAGATGGGGCGAGGATGCAGCGTGGTGGTGTGTTGTTGCGTACGCTCCACGTGGAGTGATCACGCGGGTGGGGTGAGCTGGCGCGGCGGCGGGGGCGGGCGGCGGCGCGGGCGCATTC
Organism: Sphinx pinastri; assembly: GCA_947568825.1. NCBI lineage: Eukaryota > Metazoa > Arthropoda > Insecta > Lepidoptera > Sphingidae > Sphinx > Sphinx pinastri. Next base: position 6,531,338 of record OX387617.1, read on the forward strand.
CGTCCGTGACGTCACGCCCACCCAGCGCGCCCGACATTCACCTCCGCTCGCCCGCGCCGTATCCGAACCGTTCCACAGCCTCTCGCACTATCTGCCATTAAGCCATTATTGTTGCTACGATTATTTATTTACGCTCCGAACCTAAACAACTCGCATTCGGTGGCAAGGCGCGTCGGTTCAGCGAACTCGCTTCTGTAACGAATGTGTAACACAGCCAATGGAGATTTTATGGTCCCGGATTTTGCATAAATCCAGGATGCATGATAAAGCCTCATGTTCATTTGATAGTTAATATTAATTAATTTAACGTCACGCCCAGATTTCGAAAATGTAGAGATTAAATGAAATAACAGCATGCAAACATATTCTTACTTTTTAAATATTTTCCCAGGCATAGTATTTAAATACAATACCCATAACCCACATTACAATAACTGAAATTGCTTTCAGTGGATTGGAAAATTATAAGATTTTTGTACTATAATTAACATGTGATATGTCTCTAGTATTGTAGAGTCACGCTATAGTCATCTGCTGCATGAATGAGAAGGCTCGACCGGGGTAACGTGTAGTGGAAGCTTTGGAGTTACGTGTTGTATTTAAAATCCTTTCCCATACTTAATCTCTATTCCTTTCTAAGGAGGTCAATTATAATGCATGGGCGCTTCTCATTCTTTTGTTATCATTTGCCATCAAATAACCCACTTATACTTCACGGAGCAACAAAAATATAAATCAGTTAGCTATAGTATGAATATACGCCGTATAATAAACCATTTAAATATAAATATTAAATAGGTAACACGAATAAAATAACACCGAAATTCTCGTTGCGCCGGCGTGTAAACGGTGATAAATCTCTTTTACCGCTTTGTTGTACGTTGATGAATGTATAATCTTTCATGTTATTATGATGTTCTGCCTGGGCTACTTTCGCGCCATTGCCGTGTAGTTAGATCGCGAGTGTCCCGGTGGAGTTGATCGGCGTTCGGCACGAGACGATTGAGTTATTATAGTGCAATTAGTAACCGCAGGAGATTCGGGCTAGGTCGGCTCTCGGCACTCGGTTCAGCAGTAGGCACTTGCTCTCGTGGGGTGATGCCGTGGCGCCACGGGTGCGCACGCCCGGGGCCCGGCCTCGCCGACGCCTATCATTAATCACAATCAACTCAGAAATTATTTAGATGTTTAAAGAGTTCGATGTTATTATATCTTCCGCCAAAGAGATCTCGCCATATGTTTATTGATATAAGGTCGAAGGTTCGTTCGAGGAGATAGTGACGCAGCACGTGAAGGAATGGCTACCGCACATTTTGTTGTTCTTAGAAGAGATGTTTAGATTATATTTCAACAAAGATCGAAATTTCTTATCCTTTTCTTTCCTTTCTAGTGTTTAAGTGATGTGGAAAACCTCAAGGAGGCAGGATCAGCTTTATTGTACCTACCGACTATTGTAACTATTTACTTCATTCTTTCCTAACCGAAGATTTTTACGCACTTGATAATCACGCGTATTTCGAATGGCTAGTCACCACTACAACTACTTTACTGGTGGTAAGTCTCTCATATGAAAGAGTCCGTCTGGGTGGGCACCACCTTGTACTTTGTAAGTCAAGGTGCTGGATGGTGTTGCTACTGTTTATGGGTGGTCGTATCGCTTACCATCAGGCGAACGGCATGCTCGTCTCGTCATTCAATGCCATAAAAAAAAAAACAATCCATTGTAAGAATTTTATGCATAGGCTTTAGGATTGTGTGAGACCATGACTTATTAGATAAGTTTTATTTAACTATATTATTTGGTTGTAAATAGGATGAAAGTCATTAAAGATATTTTCTATCTATAGTACTCGCCCAACTCTATATTTTTACGAATTTTAATCTTATGAAATTACGATACAAAACAAAATATAAGGCACATAATAAGACCCTCAACAGGAGTAAGTTAATGTATGGCTGAAATATCAATTTGTAGCGCGAGAATAACCTCCAGAGACACCATCATGGGACCGAAATAGGCTTAATGAACTCTATCCATACTACTTACAATTCTATCTACCCATTCAGAGGAATAGGTGTAAGCCTACGTGTCTTATGTTACTTTAGTAAGATACAAATTTTGTGCTAACCAACAAAATACCATTTCTTATGTTTAATTTGTTTGCAGGGTAACATCGAAGGCGGGCGAACATCGCTCTGGATCCGCGCGTGGCTGCAGGAGCAGCTCTTCATCCTCGGCTGTTTCCTCCAAGGAGACGCCGGCAAAGTCCTATTCGTCGCGATCCTCGTACTCTCAACGTTCTGCGTGGGGCTCAAGTCCGCGCAGATCCACTCACGCGTCGACCAGCTCTGGGTTCAAGGTACGTGTTTGGAAACAAACGATGCCCTTAGCCCTTATCGGCTACGTAATATCTATGAAACGTAAAGCACATCACGACATTGTGGCACATTGTGCATCATTTGGAATACCAATGCAGGCGCGCGCGTTGGTGTGTAGAGCCGCTTCCGTCTGGGCGCGACGTGCCGTGCATGCAGTCGCCACTACAAGCGAGCCGCACCCGCGTGCTGTGTTACTGCCCTTATACGCACAATAAATTGAATTTAAATTCGTCAATCAACAGTCTGTAAGGGCATATGCGTCCGGTGCGACGCTCGTTTAACTTTAATTGTATATCAATGTATACCTTTAAAGTTGTGACAGATATATTTACATAATATAAACACGGTGAATTAATATTAATATGTAGCAATTATAATGTAATTGTCTTTTCCGGCTAGATACTTCCTTAGTACTTAAGTTATTATGTGAACGTGAATTGACTATGAAAATTCGGAAATTTTAAAACATTATTATTTTTAAAATGCATTAAAGGAGTCATTATAAAAAGGAAATAGGGAAATGTGGGTGCGCTACCTACTCCACTTCTTATTCCTTCAAGGATATCAGGCATTATATAAATAAATGCATTTACACGCAGCCATTATAATTATATAAAAACAATCTTAAATCATCAAATATATATTAAAACGTAGCCACATAGTGCCTATTTCCAGTTTATTATTACCTATCAAAATAATACAAGTCTAAATTCCAATTAGACCACAATTCGCCGGAATAAAAAAGACGCAAAATTCCATATGGGACACACGTATTGCTCCGAATTAGTATTCTCAAATGCACTGGCACTTTATTAAATTAACATTAGTTTCTTTGTCGGTTTGTGGAAGCCGAGTTTTAAGGTCTGTGTGGTTTTTTGCGTTTTAATTTCAAGTCACCAAATACGTTTATTGCGTGACTTTATCGGTGTCAACAGTATATGGCATTATGAGAAGAAATAACATGGTAAAGATTTGAATTTATATCGTTTTAAAATTTGGAAATAGGGTAATAGTATTTTAGTGATATTGAAAAAATTACACGCCATCAAAATAATTAACGAATGTAATTTAATTGTCACCTGCTTAATGTCTTCTTAAGTCTTATAGTATTATTATGGCATAATGATTTTTAATTAATGTGGGATGACGTCATCAATGAAAGTGCGGATGTAATAAAGGAAGCAAATAAGCGAGCGTTATTTCCCATTGCTTTAAGTTGATAATTAGGGTAACTTTATTCAGAATATCAACTTATTTTCATAAAAAGAAATTTATAGTGCTATGTTTGATATTCGAATTGGGGCCATAGAAGTTTGAGATCACAAGTTCAGAACTACCATGCAGTATAATTTAAAAACAAATATGATGTATTCTATTATAATTAAGACTAAGCTTAACTATAATCTGTCATTTTGTGACCTTAACGCCATATATTATTTAACGGTACCTTTTCTAAAGTAAAGTGAAAGTTGAACAATTGTATCTTATAAACCTAACACTCAAATAATAATCAATAATTTACATTCGACTCGAAGTTAAGGCATAAATTCCTTAACATGGGGATAAAACCCATAAAAGGCGCTCAGCTGTTACAGCACTATGATACAAATAGAATATACGGTCACTTTTTGTTGATATTTTCACGATAATTCGAGATTGAACGTTGTTATACGTTAGCTACTTTTCCAAATTGTAAGGTTCGAATATTTTACGAGTAATAAAATAAAATGGCATCGTAAGCTGGGCAGGTTCGTGTTTTTTTCAATATCTTAAGTGCCAATAACATTATCAGTTAAAAGAATGCAGAACGAATGTTGATATTTCAACACCTTTACGAATTTTAGTTTGCCACAGTAAACATTTATTTATTTATTTATTTAATTGGACAACCAACAAAACATACACTATATATATATATATATATCTATTCGTTACATTAAACAATAAGTAATTGTTGCAGTGTTGCTTTACTTATAGGCTGCCACCGCATGATCATAGCATCAACAACAAACTTCTGCACATATGTGCAATATATACTAAAAATAAAACTGAATATAAAACAAAATTTAGGTTGAAACAAACGCATTCTGTATTTTCTTTTTGAAGATAGGGAGCGAGTCGTTAAATATGTCAGTACTGTCAGATTTTTTTACAATTCGGTTATATAAACTGGAAAGTCGAGGAACAGGCGAATTTTTACCAAGGTTAGTTCTGCTGAATCGACAATGAAATATAGGACGTGGGTATCTAGGGATTTTAGAAGGTACATTGAGAGAGAATTTATTGAGAAGAGGTGGACAATCTATATTACCGTTAACTATTTTATGTAAACACATCAAGCCAAGTTGATCCCGTCTATCTTTCAAGGTCTGCATTTTAAAGTATTGAATTTTATCAGTGTAAGTTTTGACATGTCTCGGTGGTCTAAATCGGTAAGCTAAGTGTCTCAACAATTTTTTTTGTATTCTCTCAATTCTATCACAATGCACTTTATAAGTTGGAGACCATACCGCACTACAATATTCCAATCTGCTTCTTACATAACTATTATACAGCATCAAGGTCGTAGATTTATTCTTAAATTCTTTACAATTTCTTATAACATATCCTAGTGATTTATATGCATGGTCAATTATAGTGTCGACGTGATCAGCAAATTTCAACTTAGTATCTATTACAACACCAAGGTCGCGAACTCGGCATACTTCATTTAGGATTTCATCTGCAATGCTATAAATGGTACTGATTTTATTACGTTTTAACGTAAGTTTGATATGAGAACATTTCGTAGGATTGAGAAACATTTTGTTAGTTATACACCAATCATGCAGATTATGAAGATCGGATTGTAATAATACAGAGTCATCAATGCAATGGATTACACGAGAAATTTTGAGATCATCAGCAAATAAGTAGTAGTTAGAGTGGGAGAACACTTCCGGAATGTCATTAATGAATACATTAAAGAAAAGTGGCCCTAGATTTGATCCTTGCGGTACTCCAGAATGGGCTATAAAAGGGTTAGAGTCAGAGCCATCAATAACTACCCTAGAAGGTCTTTGGTACAAATATGATCCACACCATTCTAGAAGACACCCACCGATTCCCAATTTTGACAGTTTTTCTATTAATATTCTGTGATTTACCTTATCGAATGCTTTTGAAAAATCTGTGTATATTGCATCTACTTGAGCTCCTTTGTCAACCGACATAGCAACATCATCTACATAATTTAATAGATTTGTGGCAGTTGACCTCTTTGTCATAAAACCGTGCTGAGAATTAGATAAAAGATTGCGAACATGATTATAAATATGCGTGTGGACTAGAGATTCAAAAACTTTTGCAAATGTGGATAATATAGAGATGGGCCGATAGTTAGTAATTAAGTTTTTAATACCGTTTTTATGTATTGGGACGATTCTGGCCTCTTTCCATACATCAGGAAATATCCCTGAAGTTAATGAATGTCTAAAAATAATAAATAAAGGTATTGAGATCTGTTCAGCACAGTTTACCACAAAGACCGGCGGTATGTTATCTGGGCCAGCACTTTTTGTTACATCCAGATTTTTTAATTTATTTATTAAATTACTCATATCAATATTTATATCATGTAGTTCATGATTTGACGTTGTGGAAGGCTTATTAAAATTTATATTGCATGGTTCGTCCTTTTCAAAAACTGAAGAGAAATGTGTTGCGAACATATTAACAACTTCAGATGTATTGTTCCCTATGGTGTCGTGCAGGATCATACTAGATGGATAGTTTGAACTATTCTTTCTTATATTTTTAATATGTGACCAAAAGTATTTAGGACATTTAGTAATTAAGTTCTCGATTGATGATATGTAGTTTGAATAACATATACGTATTAATTTGTCACAGTCGGACCGTAAATACTCAAATTCAATTTTATCAAGTGGATTTCCATATTTTTTATAATTCGCATGGTATTTAAACTTAAACTTGAGCATTTTAATTAGATTGGGTGTGTACCAAACTGGATACTTGTTAGTTTTACGTAAAGGGGAAAGCGGAACGAGAGAAGTTATAACTCTTCTGATAGTTTTATAAAATATATCTACTTGATCATTAACATCAGTACAATTTCTGAACTCAAAATTCCAGTCAATTTTACCTAAAACATTTTTAATTAGCTCGTAATTGGCTTTCCGGAAGTTAGGAATTTGTTTAGATATAATGTTATTCACTTTATTGCCAAAATTTAATACAACATTTATTTCGAGAGGAGGATGTAATTTGTCAATAGACTTAATGGGGTTTAGACATTCAGTAACCTCAGTCTTGGTTATTTTATTACCCAACACAAGATCAAGTATTTTGTTTTTGTTATTTTTAACATGATTGAACTGAACTAAGTCATTTAAGGACATAAAATCGATTAGACTACTTTTTAGAATACAATTATTGTAATTATTTGGTACCATATAACATTCACCACTACTTTGCAACCAGTCAATTCCACTTAGATTAAAATCACCTGCTATCAAAAGATAATCATTATTAAGGTACGCGTTACTAAATTTGTCCATGTAATTATCAAGTACTGTTAATGTGACAGGAGGGGGTAAATATACAGCACATACATTTAATGCTATGTCATTACTGTTACCATTAATTCTTACCCAGACATCTTCACAGTCACTCTCCCACTCACTCATACGTTTTGATGCATATTTCTTTTTTACTGCAATAAGAACCCCCCCTCCCCTTTTCCTATTATGGAATATAGTATTTTCCCTATCTCGCCTATACACTTCATATCTGCTATCGAACAATTCCGAGTCATAGAAACTATTATTAAGCCAAGTTTCAGTTAAGATTATTATATCATAACTATATAGCAATATTTGTTGTTGAACCTCTGCAGTACTAAGTCTTAAACCTCTAACATTTTGATAGTAACAGGAAAATATAAAATTATTTTCCATATGATGTAACAGGGCATCCGCTACATATATGTGTGACCTGAAATTATCTAGGTCATACAGAGGACAGGCCTTTATTAAAATAAATTTTGAAAGGCAGTAAGTTAAAACAATGAAAGTTAAATTTCAGTAAAGCTAGGCCAAATGTATACACACATACATTAAACTGTGAACATCCCTAACATAGCTTTATCCTAATATCATCAAATTATTGACATTAAATCAATTATTTACTTCGATGTTTATTTAAATAGCAGGAAGACATTGCTTTATATCAAACTTGTCATTTAAATATCCATAATATTTATTTTCTTATATGTAGCAGAAATGAGTAACGGAATAATAATAGACAAAAGAAAAATAAAATAGTATTTTATTAACGCAAGTACATGTATCAAACACAAAATGAAGTATCAGTAACAGCATTATTTTCTCTGCAATCTGTCGATAAAAAAGCAACTCACTCGTTTGATACATCGGATACATTATCGTAAGAGCAAAAAAATCGCAATTGCGGACGTCGCAAAAAGGAAGTGAGCGATTTCGAAGCACCTGCTGCGTCGCCTCGACGCCGATGCGACAACCAAACAGAGAATTTTATCATCGCTTTTATGCTGCCCTGGTACTTTTTGGTAGGTTGAAATTGATGAATGAAAAACTGCTAAAACAATAAGTTATAATTGTGAGTGTAATATTATAATTCATATTATACCTTTCAATAAATAAATTAAAATCAATAATAATATCTTAGTAATTACGCGAAATCATTCATATTTTACGTAATTTTCTTATTAAAAATAGGTATGTAATGGCGAAATCGTGTGAAAACAATGTTGCATGTTATTTTGATAACATTACACAAACTGTGAGGCGCGGAGTGTACGCACAAATCACACATACAATAGAGTACAATATGAAGGTTTTAAGGTGGATTTAGGTGAAGCGTTATTTATTGAGAGTATACCTGCGCATTTCTGATTCTGCATTGAGATAAGTACATCATAAATTTACCGAATAGGAGACTCAATCGTCATTTATAATGAAAATGTGGAACGCATTTATACTTACGCTTTTACGTATGATGGGGTCGCAGATTTGATAAGCAATCCAAGATGTTTTTAAACTTATAATAATTTATTCATAAAATGCACAGGAACGTCCTTAAAAATTTGCTATAATAAAATAAGAACTTTGGTTTAAATATAAGTACTTCAGAACTTTGTGTTAGTGTCAATAATATAGTTAGTTTTATCGCTACCTGGAGCTGATCATTAAGGGTTGTTGATTTCCTCTCAGAGATTTTAACAAACAGACGAAAATCATCATCTGAACTTTACAATATACCAAAGGCTGTTAAATTTATTAAATGACAATTAAAACGTATAAACACATCAAAATATCGATTTTGATGTCCTTGACTACTGTTCAAATACCAACACATATATTGAAATGTAACAGCCCTCACAAAACCTTATCGCGGAACAAAGCCCGCTCTGTTAAACAATGCCGGTGGAGCTCGAGTCGCCTAACAACTTAATTAAGTGGCCCGCGGCCGCCCGTAAATATCCCCACGTGAAATTACGACCAATAAAACTAAAAAAATGTATAACATTTCTATTGACTCACAAAAAACGAGGGATCTGATTGTCCGACTCGCCTTTGTACGAGGACGCCTTGCTGCGACGCACTGTTCCGCGCTTGCCTTTTGTGTTTGATCCCTGCTGCGGAGCCCTCGCCGGCCACTCCCTATTGAACACCGACTCCAGGCGAGTTCAAAATACGCTGGCATTGTGACCAACACGCCCGGCTTAGTTGTTCAGTGTGGAAAAGATTACAATGTTATTTGCGGAACGTCGTTGAACGGTATTCTAATAAACAGAACTAGACACAATGTGCATTGAACACTTTTCAGAGCTTTAAAATTTGTATCGCAATAAAAGATTTCAACGCGTTTTATTTTTTGTTTCATCGTAAAACCCTTAAGTTGTAAATTATTTTTATAAGGTGCAATAAAATGAAGATAGGGGATGGTTTTTTAAATAAACAGACCGCGATAACTGCGATATTTAAGAGGTAAAGTAGAAAACTTAAAAATAAAACATATTCAATCGCTTTTACGTTTTTTTGTGTAGTAGTTGCATTGAGTTTACAATCTACCCATTTGATAACATCATCCGTTGAGTAAAATATGACAAGCTCTGTCAGTTGTTTATACAGAACACGTAACACAAAAACACACGCGTATATGGAGTCAAGCGCTCGCAACAACGTTCTAAATACTACTAGTTTTTGTTCCAAAACCGGGCTCGATCCATTTAGCGACCGTGACCGAAATGTTACAAATTTCTCCTCAATGTAATCGATATTGACATCATATATATCATCATAATGCAGCTTTCACTTTGATTCTCAAAACCTCAAGTGAAACGTTTGTACTTGTGGCATGTCTTGGTTGTGCACAACAGTGGCGAAGCGTCCATATAACCCGATTCCTACCGGCTTCCCTTTTAGGTTTTGGGTACTTCACAATATACTTGATAAGTAAATTATAAATTTAGAAAATACTAAGCTAGGAACAATAATTATAATCGTTATAACTAACATTAATGATCACTTAATAATGACATCTATCGGCCATCTGCCTGTTGTTTGTTAACATAATCGATATCGATGTGTTATATTAATAAACAATGTTTAAGTAACGTTAGATGGAACGGAACGGTTCCCTTTTGAAAAATTTCACCCTTCGCCACTGGTGCACAAAATGGAGCAATAATAAAGTCGCGTCGTTGTGTCGTGTCTTCTGGTAGCTCGCGTCGACCCGCAAAGGACGCAGTTTGTTTATTCCGCCATCCATCTGTTGTCTACGCTGGAGCTAATTTGCATAGAAGGCCAGTGCGGGTGAGAGACGGTGCGCGGAGAGCGGCGACCGGACCACACGGGCCGGGCACGGCGGCGCGCGGGTGGCCACAACCACATGCGCGAGCGCACGTATTGCCCCCCTTCCCGTCCCCCAACGTCATTCATTGCGATTGTCCTCGCTGATCGCCCGCTACCATCGTGTAGAAATATTGTCATTATCGACGCGCACGTATCATGAATGCAATAAATGGCTACCACGAAACGACTGTAGCTGGTGTACATGGACAAGATTTAGATTCCATTCGAACGTTACGTACTTTATGGTCGGTCAATTTGATTGCTGTATTGATTTACGCAAGAAGTATGACATTTAACTCGTATCGATAAGGGTACGCGCACTGCACAACACAAACGATGCCGCGACGCTCGCGGGCGATAAGTTGGCGCGGTTGTGACGTGTGAAAGCTGTGCGGGTAGACGCCGCGATAACCTCGCGTGACTTTGCGCTTTACGTGCCACCGCCCGCCCTGCGTCTCGATGCGCCGGAGCGTGTGCGGAGCATCGTCACACACAGAGTATGCGTCCACCCGAGTGACTAAACGAAACGTAAACTGACGCGTCTCTTGTTTAGTGACTAAACAATCGATCCCTGTCCATACGGCATCAACAGGTCGACACTTAAATTCGTCTCGAACGGCAGAGTCAACGAGCGCTGGCATGATGTTGGCATCGTAAATCGCGCCCACGGCTCCGGTAGGTGTTAAAATAGAGGCGCCCTGTGCGGGCCCACCGCGCTCGAATTCAAGCCACTTGCCTTATGATAATCCCTAATATCCGGCATGAAACCCGGCTATATTTAGTCCAAACTATGATGAAACGATCAAACTTGAAACTCGAATATTTCGTTCACAATAAATAATCCTGAATGCTTTTTGCTTGAGATTAGCTTCGCTTGGATTGAGCTTGGCGTCGTTAAGTAAATAAGTACATTCAAATTGTGCTTTACTAAAGTGAAAGGGCCTCAGAATGGATTCACATATCATTAAATAAGAATTCCTATACTTACACATCGTTTATGTGCTTAATATTATTAAATCGATCAATGTTTAAACGTTTTAAAACGTTATACAATATTGTGTGCGAACTTTGATGCCATTATAATTGAAATAGAGCCAATTCGAATAGCGTAAGTTCCAAATACCCAAAACCAATTACGATATAAATCAAAAACATAAGTGGGAAATTCCAAAACGTCGGCAATAATAAGAATTTGCAAATAAATTAAAACATCATATTGCATTAAATTCATAATCACTTTTATTTTAAAGATTCCCAATTTGAGTACGATGAACATTTATTGTATATTAAACAATATTACATTAAAAACAGTAAAAAGGTTTAATACCATAATTTAAATACAAAAGAGCACAAAACATTCGACCACACTTTATTGTTCTTAAAGCTTATTAATCTGATTGTCATACAAAGTGTTGTGCGGAATGATGACTGCATTAGCATGGGGCCTCGGCAGAGAGTGACGTCTGACAGGTGGCTCGTAAGTGCATTAGGACGATTAGCATTCGATGCGTCGCCGGCGCAGCAACAATACATAAGTTTTGTATTATTATCAACCAAAGTCTCTTTATTAGAGACTTTTCTTACGCGTATTTACGTAATGGGTATATTTATCCGATATTTTCTGTTGTATTTTCAGAATATATTCTAAAATAAAATTTAAAAGTCTAAACATGACTCAAAACCTTTCAAAATACAAGTAAATCACACAAGTTCAGATTAGTAACTCCGAGAAGGTATTCCTAGGTTGTTTACATAAATGGCCATCGCCAGTCTCCGCGTGCATCCTACACGACTCACGAGTCACGGCATCGTCACGCTATAAATTAGCGACCAAAATAAAATAGCATTCCTTGCTGTAGACTGTAGCGAGAGCGTTAACTGCATCTGTTAATCGCTCTGCATGCAAACACGTGTGAGGCATAGGCTCCCACAGTCAGAAATAGTAGGAAATAATTACATTGTCTTTTACATTAGTAAATCGGAATTATATTGCCAAATAGTACGTAATGATTAAAAGAAATACTATTACCTTCATTATATTCTTTTTAATTGCTTTTTTTGTGTCAAACTATCTACACTATTATTTTTTCTAATTTAAATGTTGTTTAGTTTTAAATCTGATGTAATTCAAATCACTTGCTTATTCAAACCTCTTCAGATTTATAAGCTTCAGAATCTAGATAAATTATAACTAGAAACTATTTTTTTTTATAGGACAGCGTATAATCTATTTTAAATAAAATAATAACTTACTTAAGATTAAATGATTTATTGTATTTACACGTGAAACTTTGACGAAATGTACCTTTGCCTTCCTGATATAATCATAAAAGTTTTGGATGAGATTAGGTAAATGTATATACTAGGACGGCAGTTCAACTCATTTTGAAAACGACCGAACGTTTTGGGTCAAAGCCAAACTCATTTCCATGCGATGTCTTCTTCAAACAAACAAGGTTATGACGTGACGTAATTTGAAATTTCATTTGAATTATAACCGACGCTACTAATGTATGGTGTTAAAATGTTTACTACACTTTTGTCAATGCTGTATAATTATAGGTACTCGTGATAATTGAACATTCTTAGAAAATGTTTTAATTGCACTAATTGCATTGCTCCATTCCGAAATATTTACATCAAGTTTGGAAATTTCGAAATTTTAGACTTCTCAAATAAATCGCCACATTTACGTCCCGAATGTAAAAAAGATGAAATATAAGGTTATTTAACACAACGCTTATTTAAACCTCCGAGCATATATTTAGGTAGACACGTATGATGTAGGTACCTACCAACCACCTTGTGTACCTAATTCGACGCAAAAAAAGTGACAAACCGGCTTATATAAATCAGCCGGGCGGGTGTTAATTGGTACGAATTCCCGCGTCGTGCTCTGACACGTAGCTGAGTCGTGCTGCTAAAAGGATTTTGGGCCTGTGAGAAAAAATAAGTTTAGCCTCCCGCATGATTTGCGAGTTCCTTATGTTGCTAATTACGAGATAATAGCGTATAAGAGCTCGCTATAACGTTGGTTAATTCACAATTTCAAAGTTTGTTTGGAGTAACAGATAAAGTCTGTTATGATTTAAGGTTTAAATAAAAATTATGATTAGGAAGAGAAGCACTGTTACAATTAATATCTATATATTTCTCTCATATTGTTCGTATTTTTGGACTGAATTTTAGAATCACGTACTAGGAACACAGTGGACTAGTTTTACTAAAGATATCGAGGTAACGGTATAATTTTGCATTTAATATAAAGTTCACATAAACTGAAGATGTAATTAAAACATGGCACATGGCGCCGTTTGGGAGGCGTGGGTCTTGTCACATAGCTTCGCGATAAATCACCGCCGGGATGTGTTAACTATCGGCTCGGCTCGCCTCCGTAACAAATGCGTCCACACTTCTCAATAAACCTTGCCAGTTGGGGTGGCCACACTAAATTGGGACGAGGATTTTTTGTGCTCGCCCCACCTATCCCCGTTCGCTGACAGTGTCATTTCAAGATAGCGCTGATGGGATGCAATTAATGACACTGGAACGTGAATATGGTGGATAAGTTTCACTTCGTACATATCTATACTATAATATTAAGCTGAAGAATTTGTTTGGTTGGACGCGCTAATATCAGGAAAGACTAAACCGATTTTGAAAATTCTTTCACTAATAGGAAGCTACATTACTCCTGAGTGCTATAGGCTATTTTTTGTCCCAGGAAAATATTTTTATCTCGGAAAAACTGATTTACGCGGGCGAAGCCGCGAGCAATACTAGTTACAAATGAAATTATTAAGGATTCACAAAAAGGAAGCATATAATGCTTATAAATTGTAAGGAGGTGACTGCCTCGGTGGCGTAGTTGTATTACTGTACGATTCCCCGGGTCGGGCAAAGTGATATTGAGTTTTCTATTCAGTATCAGCCCGGAGTCTGGATTTTTGGCCCGATATGGCGATAGGATCGCCCCCTATCACATCATGGGACGGAATATGCACGGCGTAAAGTGGGCGCACTAGCTGCACCTCTGCCTACCCCTTCCGGTATAAAAGGCGTAAGTGTGTGTGTGTATGTAAATTGTAAGTAAAACCCAATTCTACGCTCGGGCGATTTTAATATAAACTTTCGTACCTTTTTCATAACTTCGTAAAGTACATAACTGCGGGTTTCAAATATTTACCACTACTTTACATTAAAATAATGTATGTTCAGTTATGTAAATTAAAGACCTTGAGTAACATATTTCCGCAGTACACGGGTAGTAAGCAATATGAAGAAGGTAATTAAGAGCTCTTCGGCCATAACAAGTGTCACATTATACCGTAGACGTCTGAAATAAAGCCATCCGCGATAAAGGCAACATAATTTAATGTCATCGTAATCGCATTTTAATTATAGCTTGGCGCAGATTTTTTTTGTTTCGCAAATCGCACGACACTTTATCTGATGTTTTTATTTCGTGTGACCTGCGACGTGGTTGCTTTATAGTTATGACTTCTTTATCATTACTGGTCATATTTTGTGAATATATTTAAAATTACAGATATAATTAGCAGCACTATTATTTCCATTCGTTAAGAGTTGATACTCTTTATAATTGTGAAATTAAAACAGTGTGTAATTTGCATTCTTATTTGCAGAGGGCGGTAGACTAGAGGCGGAACTGAAGTACACTGCGCAAGCGCTGGGCGAAGCAGACTCCTCAACCCACCAACTCATCATACAAACAGCCAAAGATCCCGACGTCTCGCTACTCCACGCGGGCGCGTTGCTTGAGCACCTAAAGGTAATTTCAGCTACGTTCTGTTTCGTTGTTGTTCGTTTCCTATTATTCAGCAGTAAGCTCCAAATGATAGCTACTGCATTTTCACCCCTTAGAAGAATTACGTTGCTAGAACTAAATGTAACAAAATAATAAAGAAATAAGCTATTCTAAACTACTTACTACCGCATGAACTTAAATCCCAAATCTCAATCATTGTCATGTCAATCTCAGTTACATTTCTTCCGTCCATTTAGTGGGATTATTCGTCAGTCCACTTGGGATTACGTTAATAATAGCTATTCAAATTTTAACCACTAGATTGAAGTATTCATTCTTCTACATGAGGCCATAAAATACACGACACGGACAGCAGGTTCCATATAAAACAAACTTAAATTTCACCATGGTAGTCCGTCCTTGCGCAGCGAATCTCCCTGCGGTGAATTCTAACACTTTCTATTACAAATGTCCATTCTGTATGGTAGGATCTAGCCACAATGTAAACACTAGGTGATTTCCTAACGCACACCGCATTCCATTGATGAACGTGACAAATTCCATGAATGAGATAATCTATTTGGTTTTTACACCTATAGTCTATTTTAACACTAACGGGTTTCTTCCTCAACGGATGTGGATTAGGTCGTCCCAGATTTCATACGAAGCATGCGTCCGATCTTGTCACTGAGTTAAACAAACATAAAATCTCTATTTTAGTGACATCTAAAGCGTAGAGGATGTGCTGTAATCAGAGTCCATTATTTATGTTCATGTTTGATTAAAAGTGTTAGAAATGGTTAGATTGAGGTGATTTTGAATGAGATCATCACTTCGGCATGTTAATTCGAAGTCTCAGACGCGACAAGTGATAGAAACTATAGTTTTAGTTCGTTCATTCATTCGTGTGCCAACTAGGCGGTGTTGACAATTCAAATGTCATAAATACCTATTATGTTATGTTCGCACGTAACACACGCAATGCAAATCTATCAATAGTTTAACAAGTTCAATCAGAGAGACCAACCAATTTTCATGCATTTATATAAATCCTTAAGAATTTAACCTAACAAAATTTCTTTTGCCGACTTTGTTACAGAAATTTCCAGAAACGTTTGTAACTGTCAGGTGAATAATGTCATTTACAGCTAAAACTTGTGGATTTATAAAACACATAAAGATAGTAAAAGCGTAACCATGCAAAGTTAATAAAAGCACCGTCCGAAAATAAAACTATAAACTCGAGACATTACTACGGCTATCAGGTCTTTAATGTCTTACTAACAACGGCGAATCTACATTCGCTTCGTTTTTTACGTTTACTACATGGAGACAGGACAGGTGTATAGCGTCATTTGCATTGCGCAGGTGGTCCACGCAGCGACGCGCGTCACAGTTCACATGTACGACATCGAATGGCGGCTGAAGGATCTCTGCTACAGCCCCAGCATTCCCGACTTCGAGGCCTACCACATACAGAAGATATTCGACAACATCATCCCGTGCGCGATCATTACCCCGCTCGATTGCTTCTGGGAAGGCTCCAAGTTGCTTGGACCAGATTACCCTATTTTTGTCCCGTGAGTATTTTAAATTATATTTATCGCTTGTCATTTTACAAAATGATTCAGTATGTATACCATACCAGCCCTGTATTATATACTGCCCACTGCTGAGCAAGGGCCTCCTCTACTACTGAGAGGGGTAAGGCCTTAGTCCACCCCGCTGGCCTAGTGCGGGTTGACAGACTTCACACACCTTCGAAATTCTTATGGAGAATTCTCAGGTTTGTAGGTTTCCTCACGATGTGTTCCTTCACTGTTAAAGCGAACGATAGTTGATAAACAATATACACGTAACTTCGAAAAGTCAAAGGTGTCGATGTATCTATTTGAAAATTATACATACTGTGGCAGTTAAATAAATATCAGAATGTAAACAACATAATCTATGATCTAAATAGAAATTCCTAAGTTCAATATGCTACTTACACGATAAAGTAATATAAACTGCTAATACACCTTGGACAGCTGTAGCATGGACGTGCCCTAATATACCCTGTAATTGACTTTACGTGTAACGTAAGCTTGGTTAAAGAAGATCATCGTCATTTCAATGATATAATCCGATCTTTATAATACCATGATGCTCATCTTGCAACATTCCACATTCTACTTTAATGTTTTGTCCCAGTGGTCTGAAACAGAAGCTACAATGGACGTATTTGAACCCGCAAGAGATGTTAGAGGAGGTGAAGAAGCTGAAGTTTCAGTTCCCCTACGGTATGGTAGAAGCGTATATGAAGAGAGCTGGCATCACCTCTGCCTACATGAAGAAGCCTTGCCTGGACCCCACCGACGCACACTGTCCAGACACGGCGCCCAACAAGAAATCCAAAAACGTGAGTCTTCATTAATAACCTCGCGAGCTTGCTCTTCACAAATACACCTACACTTTCTGTCGCTTTTGTATTCATGTTTCCATTCAATAACTGTTGGCTGTTTTTATTAAGATGTTTTAATTTGTCAGGTAGATGGAGTACCAATATTTTTTGTATGTATGCCATTGGCCGTATATTCTATTGTATGTGAATAATTTGTTTGTTACACTCGCGTGATACCCACATTAGGGACCATTACGACAACTCCCGGTCCTTTTATGAAGTATTCAATTTACGACAGTTTTACTGGCACATAAATTTAGCGTGTAGGGTCACGACAAATAAAATAACTTCATCGGAGCAAAGGCATAAAGTTTAAATACTTTCCATAATAATAAAATATTTTTGGAAACGGTAATAAGACAGGATGAATGTGTGATGTCGCCGCCGGGCAGATGGTGGCACTACCTGCCGGTGCGGGCCATGGCGCGCCTTCGAGAAAGTTACGCTCCCAAATATGTGATAACATCGCACGGAAACATTCATTTCGCAACCTGATATTTACTTATTAGTTATCGGTCGTGTTTTGACGTTCAGGGAACTCTTATTAATGAAGCCGACTGCGCCTCTCGGCCCGGGAGGGTGCGCGTCGCGTCGCTTCGGCTACAAATTGTTTTTAAACAATCTGTGATTTAGGAGCTCAATGGTGGATCGTTTTTGTGAGCGGGAACCGTGGGGTGTAGGTGGTTGGCACCGCCAGCGCGCCAGTGCGCCACCCACGTGCGGCGCGGGGCCACATTGTTAGCGGCGCGCGGCTCGCAGCCGGACCGTACATTATACGGGCGCATTGTGCACGGCTCAATGGGCCTCGCTTGCCACCACTACTCCCCCTCACAACGACACTATTATATCGGTAACGTTCGTCACCCAGCGCACGCTCGCTTATACAAAACCTCGTCAATGCTGTATCAATTTTACAATGTCAGTTACATACGTTGCCTCTCCCAACTACTCGTCTAGTCAACAAGTCTCTCATTAGGAACTGATAATGTACCGCTTTACTTACGCTTTCATAGATCTGTCACATCAAATAGTATATCATAATGTATTATGACCATTAAGAGAATGTATTCACGTTCTAAATAGCAACAATCTTGAATCTACATACCAATTACGTTGACAGATTTCTTAATATAATTAATACACTTATAAATATATGGACCTTTCACCTTATTTATATAATTAAACCACAAGGTTTGATTGGATTACGTTTTACAAAATAGACTTTGAACTTGAACAATTCATCAAACTATCGGTACTATACCTATCGACAAAATATAGGTTTATTATTTATACACGAAAATCACAATATATTTAAAAAATATTGGTACTCCGTCCAATATGTATACTACTACAGTTCGCACATCATCAGTTCCTGTAACCTCATAGCTAATAAAGCCAATCCATTCCAGATCCCAGACGTAGCAGCAGAGCTGTCCCACGGGTGCTACGGTTTCGCAGCAGCATACATGCACTGGCCCGAGCAGCTGATAGTAGGCGGCGCCACTCGCAACTCCACGTCAGCGCTGCGCAGTGCCAAGGCGCTGCAGTCGGTCGTGCAGCTGATGGGCGAGCGAGAGATGTACGAGTACTGGGCTGATCACTACAAAGTGCATCATGTGGGATGGACGCAGGAGAAAGCCGCTGCAGTCTTGGACTCGTGGCAGAGGAAGTTTGCTGCTGTGAGTTTTAGACTTTACGTTTTTAAACATTTTCAACAAATTCGCTTTATTAAAAGACCTCTTTTTAGGTAGTTAAACTAGATAATATGGAATATAATTTAAATAGGACGTCAGTCCATAATAATCAACAGAATCAACGATTAAGTGCAACAAATCGTAACGTGTGAAATCAAAATGTTTGAGATCAAATTAGCACATAACGCAGCTAATTTTTACTTACAAGAATATCATAAATTGTCAACAGGAGGTACGAAAAATGACAACGTCTGAAAAAGTTTCAGCGTCTTACAGTTTCTATCCGTTCTCAACGTCCACGCTAAACGATATTCTGGGAAAGTTCTCGGAATTGTCGCTAAAGAACATTATTTTGGGATACATGTTTATGGTGAGTAACTGTTTCACTATTCCTGTACGCACAACATTGTCTATGGGCACGAGTGCTTATGTTGTATTTTGTTTTTCTTTTTTAATGTTTATTTATTGTTTTTGCTTGTGTCGTATTTCTGATTTTATTTCTTTATTTACATTTTGTTAATTTGTTGTTTTTGCAGTTAATATACGTTGCGGTGACGCTGATGCAATGGCGCGACCCGGTCCGATCTCAAGCGGGAGTTGGTATTGCCGGGGTTCTCTTGCTTTCCATTACCATCGCCGCCGGATTAGGTTTTTGCGCTTTATTAGGTGATTTTTATTTTCTTTATTTTTTGTGTTTTAAATCTGTGGACTTGATTTAATTCTTTTTTTTAGTGTTTCTTCATAGCAATATTTGAAGTTTAATAAAATTTCTATTGTTATAAATAATTATGCTGAGTTATATTATAAAATTAAATCTAAAATTGGATTCGAAGCACTTTATTGACCAACCTCATATCATCCCTCAGGAATACCTTTCAACGCGTCGAGTACACAGATAGTCCCGTTCCTGGCGTTAGGTTTGGGAGTCCAGGACATGTTCCTACTGACACATACGTACGTAGAACAATCGGGAGACGTCCCGCGGGAAGAGCGGACCGGCCTAGTCCTCAAGAAGAGCGGCCTTAGCGTGCTACTAGCATCGTTGTGTAATATAATGGCGTTCCTAGCAGCTGCCTTACTGCCCATACCGGCTCTACGAGTGTTTTGTTTACAAGTAAGTCGCTCATTTAGGTTCTTTAAAGATTTATAAATTACATCAATAAAAAAAAAGTATTAGTAGCAATCTAAAGGTGCTTGTAATAGTGTCTGCGGCCGAAGAGTATTACATATCGATAACCAAAATTTTCTATGTTACACAGCCGCTAGCTTGATTATTGCATTTGTAACTGCTTTATAATAAACCCTATTACTTTAAATGCATTAACAATTCAAAATAAGAAATTCACATTCAGGAAAGTCAGCTGTTAATTACTCAAATGGATTTTAAAGTTTATGAGATAAAAACAGCTGTCAATTTAAATTCGTATGCACCCCCCTTTATTATACAAGCAAATTCCTATTCTGCAATATCTATATTATTGTTATAATTGCAGGCGGCCATCCTCCTGCTGTTCAACCTGGGCTCGATGCTGCTGGTGTTCCCGGCGATGATCTCGCTGGACCTGCGGCGGCGGTCGGCGGCGCGCTCCGACGTGCTGTGCTGCATCATGCCCGACGCGCCGCACAGGACACCACGGCGACCGGCGACCAGGAACGCTAAGGGGAATAAGGTGAATTGTTGGTTTTACTAACATTTATGATAGTAAATGCGATCCATCCATCATTTTTTCTACCAAGCAGCAGTGTGCATGCTGTTGTGTTTCGGTTTAAAGGACATTGTAGCCAGTGTAACTACTGGACATAATGAGACTTAACACCTTTTGTCTCAGGATGACGAGCGCAGTGGAATGCCCCACAGTGCTTTGTAAGTCAACGTGCTAAATGCTGTTGATAGTGTTTATGGGTGGTCGTATCGCTTACCATCAGGCGAACGGCATGCTCGTCTCGTCATACAATGTCATAAAAAAAACCGTCCCGTCGTTCCCTCAATGCTAAGATCGTGACCGAAGTAGGCCGAGTCGATCAGGGCCCTCAATCTGGTTCTGTCACTAGCGGCATGAATTGCACTAAATGGGATAATGATAGCAAATATAAAAATTGCATTTAGGACATTTTTTTGTTATACACCAGCACACGCAAATGTCAAAACAGATTTTTAGAAGCAAATAGATATTGTGACAGTCTCTTATGTATACTCATGTCAAAGAGATCTAGCGAAGTGTCTATGAATGCATAAATATTTCAAGGGCCACTTTGATAGTATTCAATTTAATTAGTGAATTGAATTCTTTAGACTCTAACGCTAACTGAACTTTATCAACACGCAGAGTAATTGGAAAGACACAACGCGACAACCATTAGACCCCGAAGACATAGGTGAAGATGCTAAGAACACATGCTGTATCAGTCTCTCGCTCACCAAGTGGGCGAAGAATCACTACGCGCCTTTCATTATGCGACCATCCGTCAAGGTAACTAGAACAAGCGATCTTATCTACATTTCAATAAAATTTACTATCATTTGTTAGATGTATTATGTTTACTGACGTTTAATGAGGTATTGTCTTTTGTCTTTCAGGTAACATCTATGCTAGCTTTAATCGCTGTGATACTGGCAAGCGTGTGGGGAGCGACCAAAGTAAAAGACGGGTTAGACCTCACCGACATCGTCCCCGAAAATACAGACGAGCATGAATTCCTTTACCGTCAAGAAAAGTATTTCGGTTTCTACAGCATGTACGCCGTCACGCAAGGCGACTTCGAATACCCCACCAACCAGGAACTGTTGTACGAATACCACGATCAGTTTGTGAGGATACCGAATATAATAAAGAATGACAATGGAGGTCTAACGAAGTTCTGGTTGAGTTTGTTCAGGGACTGGTTGCTTGATTTACAAGCGGCTTTCGATAAAGAGGTAGAGAATGGATGCATCACCCAAGAGTATTGGTGCAAGAACGCAAGTGACGAGGGTATCCTGGCGTACAAGCTCATGGTGCAGACGGGTCATGTGGACAATCCCATCGACAAATCCCTCATCAGCACTGACACCAAAAATGGCCACCGACTAGTTGACAGTGACGGCATTATCAACCCCAAGGCTTTCTACAACTATTTATCAGCATGGGCAACTAATGATGCGCTGGCTTACGGAGCGTCGCAAGGAAATCTCAAGCCTCAGCCAAAAAGATGGACACATTCGTCAGGAGACACGGAGCTAAAGATTCCAAAGTCATCACCTTTAATATACACGCAACTTCCATTTTACCTGGCGGGGCTTAGTGACACAGAAAGCATTAAGACATTGATAATGTCGGTAAGAGAGTTATGTCTGAAGTTCGAAGCGAAGGGATTATCTAACTTCCCGTCCGGCATACCTTTTCTGTTCTGGGAGCAGTATTTGTATTTGAGGACATCGTTGTCGCTGGCCCTAGCTTGTGCTCTGGCTGCTGTGTTTGTGGTAAGTAAAATATTATTTCTGTTTTTATTTATTGTCTATGTCCCCGAGTTTAATTTATTTCCATTATTATATGAAAAATAATTTACATTCATATTTTTATATCGTAATAACTATTTCAGTACACTGTTTAAAACCAAACCATGCTTCACCGTATAGTAAATATTTGGTTTATTTTTGGTGCAGTATTGACTAGTATTGATATCTGAAATAATGTCAACGTTGCAAAATCCCTCGATTATAAAGCCTTTAGGAGTAATTTAACTATAGCTACTTACCTAATCAAATATAATTTAAAATAATTTTTGTTCTACCAGGCTGTAATGGTTCTGCTGTTAAACGCGTGGGCGGCTCTGCTGGTGACGCTGGCCTTGGCAGTGCTGGTGCTGCAGTTGCTGGGCACCATGGCGCTGCTGGGAGTCAAACTCTCCGCCGTGCCCGCCGTGCTGCTCGTGCTAGCCATCGGCAGGGGCGTCCATTTCACTGTGCACTTGTGTTTGGTAAGTATTTACTTCAAGTTCTTCAGGCTTTTTTATATGCAATATATTTACATCTTAAATTATATTTATATGGTCGAATTTTTAATGTCAATGTTAATAATTTTATTAGTCACCAATAACATTTGTAGAATCTTTAAATTTATCATTTGTCATTTATTACTAGGTAATTTTAATCTGTAATATTTATAATTTCCGCACCTTAACTATTGTGTCATTACTCATGAATGCAGAAAATAGATTTCTAAATTACAATTACATTACTTCATTTCCAGAGTTTCGTGACGTCAATCGGATGCAAGCGTCGGCGCGCGTCGTTAGCGTTGGAGTCGGTGCTGGCGCCAGTAGTACATGGTGCTCTGGCGGCGGCGCTGGCTGCCTCCATGCTCGCCACCAGCGAGTTCGGATTCGTGGCGAGATTGTTCTTGAGACTGTTACTGTCTCTCGTGTTGTTGGGACTCATAGATGGACTACTGTTCTTCCCCATCGTACTGGCGTTACTGGGTCCAGATGCAGAGGTACGTTGCTTTACATTTTTCGCAGTATTTTTAAGTTATCAATAGAATAAAAGAAATATAAATCTTTTTATCATTTCATTTTATAAAAGTTGCTTATTTTCAAACACCATATATAGTCAAATTTGCTGCACCGAAATTAATTCTTATAATGATTTTATTGAAACAACCAACTTAAAACCTACTTATTTTCAGGTAAGGCCTCTGGAGCATCCAGAGCGGTTATCAACACCATCGCCAAAAAGCTCTCCGGTGCACCAAAGGAAGTCTGCATCTGGCACTAACACGAGCGATAAAAACAGTAGGACAGGAAAATCAGCCTCGAGACCTAGTGCTCCCTCCCTTACTACCATCACGGAGGAGCCTCCCAGCTGGCACAGTTCGGCGCCCTCAGTACAGTCCTCCATGCAGTCGATTGTGGTACAGCCAGAGGTGGTCGTCGAAACCACTACGTACAATGGGAGTGACTCGGCGTCGGGTCGGTCGACTCCCACTATGAAGTCACAGCACGGTGGTGCTATTACTACTAAGGTGAGTCGTGTTTATGATATCTTGACTAAAATTAATATCGTATTATTTTGCTAATGGATAAAATGATTACCATAAATTTAATGAGTAGCTTTTATTATAAGCCCAGCGTAATAAGTTTTTCTTGCTTTTAGGTGACTGCAACAGCGAACATCAAAGTAGAAGTGGTTACACCGAGCGACAGGAAATCCCGCCGGTCGTACCACTACTACGATCGGCGGCGAGACCGCGACGACGACCGGGAGAGAGATCGTGATAGGGACCGCGACCGGGATCGAGACAGAGACCGGGACCGGGACCGAGACAGGGACAGGGAGCGGTCGCGTGACCGGGACCGCAGGGACCGGTACAGAGACGAGCGCGAGCACCGCGCTTCGCCGCGGGAGAGCGGCCGCGACTCCGGACACGAGAGCGACTCCTCCAGGCACTGAACGTGTTGTGACTTGCGGACACTGTGAGACTGTAGAGTGTAGTGTAGACTGTAGGCAGATGTGCGCAGAGCGGGGTCGCGGGACGTGTGAAGAGACATCTTTACCTAAAGTTGCAGAGCTGTTAATCACAAACGAGAATCGTAAACGGAACATGTTTTAAGGTTACGCATTACCGCTTATAATCATGTACCTTAAGACAGTATTACGGCGTAATATTAAGTAATATCTCGGTAGTATAGTGGAGGCTATATTGTAAAACGGTACAGGATGGAAGTGTTAGTGAATAGTGTCTTGTCGTCGAATGTATACAGGATGGTACTGAAATCATTCCATAGAGCGCGCCACTAGTACTTTTATACCGTTTTTCGGTATAGATGTGTTTCAGTGTGTATTTTTTGTAATAAAACCAAATATCATTTTTGTAGAGTCAATTGCTTGTGTGTTCCTATTTTAAAGACATTTCCATTTTGTCTCCGTGTGCTCTTGTTACATTTATATTTCTCTAAAGACTGTGGTCGAATATTAATTTATAATATTATTTATTTTTATGTCTATAATTATTGTTCTGTCACCAGAATCCGTGGGGTAGCTCACACCGATTGTACAAATTATTTAGGTAGCTATAACGTAGAGTAGGTGGCTATTTATGAGATTACTTAGATATATAATAACTCACTGTATTGTTGTGATCTTTATGTAAACATAGTAATTTGTGAAGACTGCATTTAACAATCGATACACAGTATTGTGTGTATAAGAATCGAATAATGGTCGAGACCAACCGACATGATCGCTGACCTCAAAATATGAAATTAAAAAGTTGTAACGTTTTGTGCAAAGTACTTAGTAGAATATATTATTTATACGTACCTATATAATTTAATATAACGGGACCAGCTGATGTACTTATTTTAATTTTATCACTTAATATTGTTGGAATCAAAAGGTGAGCTTACAAAGACTTACGTGGTGGGTTTTATATAAGTGCTTTAGTTTGGTCCCAGTGTAAATATAGAGTTATCGTTTTGCGTAGGTATTGTATGCGATGTGCCTGCGAATGGTTGCATACTATTGTATCATTTATTTTTATACACCTTTAAACTGACACATTGTCGAAAAACTATAGGATGTAACTGTGAAGCGTTTATTAGTTTAATAAGTTTTTTTTATAAATTAACAATGAAGTTAAATATATAATACTTCAAGCACAAACAGTGTTCAATTCAAAAGAAACTTCTAAAGCAACGTTTGATATATATGTCCACTGTTTATAAGACAGTGAATACATAGAATATAAATTAGTGAAAGTAAAATTCAACATAAAATTTTATACTTTTTATACAATTTTGAACTTTTGTAATGGAAAAATAATTCCGATGCGTAAAAGAATTAAGCGACAGTAAAATGTTATCATTAACACAAAAATTAATATCGACTGTATTGACAAAATAAAATATTTTAAACTGTGTAATATTGCGTATCATTGCTAAATATAATAGAAGCACCTTCCCTTTTGCGAATTTTCATTCGTTTGTTTAAATGTTAAAAAATGAAATCTATATTAGTAGGTTTTTAATAAAACAAAAGCTGGGAGCACTGCTCAAAAGATTTGATACGTGTAACCATAGTACTCCAAAGATTTCAAGACTGAACCTTCAAGGTACACAACGAAAAACTGCGGGAAAAGGTAAGTAGATGGCGTTTTACGCAGTAAGTATATTTCTTCGTTGATAAAACCTACGTATTACGTAAATTATCCTCTAAAACATAAATAAAACAAGCTTTAATTTGAACATCATTTTTTTTTATTGTATACATTTAACATTTGTTTTCATATATTTGAAAACTTGAAGAAATCCATCTTGAAGAAGTCCACCAGTCACCACCCATGTTAATCATTAATATTATAATATATCATCTAAAGCACACCTGTTTTCCTTTAAAATTTCAACTTCATACAAAACTTGAAAGTTATCGAAAGAATTGTTATAGAAATGCGCGCGAAACGTCAACCACGCCCAAAATTGCAAAATTAATGAGAGTTTGTAAAATTATATTAGTAACTAGCATTGCGCGCGGCTCCGCCCGCGTGGAAAAGTTTTTCCGGGATAAGAAGTAGCCTATAGCACTCAGGAGTAATGCAGCTTCCTATTAGTGAAAGAATTTTCAAAATCAGTCCAGAAGTTCCTGAGATTAGCGCGTTCAAAAAAACAAACTCTTCAGCTTTATATAATAGTATAGATATAGATTCGGATAAGGCCTACTGATTGGAAGCACGTGTGACGGTTCGTTGAATGAGCGTGCTTTTCCACCAGAGATGCTATGCTACATTGCTGTGGATGCGTGTGATGGATACCTATCATATTCATTGGTCCATATAGCAGAGCACTGGTGGAAACTGATTCAACTAAGCTATGTTTTTATATGAACGGATGCGTTCTGTGGATGCGTACTATAAATGGTCGCGAGTGGTGTAGCCAAAGAGTTCTAAGATTATATAGAGGGGAGATTGATAAAATTTTCATACAAACATTTGAGCCTGTTCGTAAGGCGCAAATTGGCATATTTCCTTCCAAAATATTGTTTTCGGTACAAAATTTGCGCATACCGAGACGTCTTGTCACATGGTGTATCAGATAATACAGCGAATTATTTCCCACGAGTAACAACTTTTGTACGATAAATTTGGGCCTGATTGCAGGTTTATAACTATACTATTTAATGTCTGGGTGTAGCTATGTGCAGAGCAGAGTACCTACAGCAGGCTATGTATCTCGCGGCGGCGCATCTTCATAGCACATCCTACTCGCTCCGCTACGTAGCTTAGCATCAATGGAAACGGTCACATAATTTCGTAGCATAGCTTTTATATCCTCGCATCAAAGCGGCATAGCACATCTCTGGTGGAAAACCAGCCTACTGTAGGCGTACGGTGTGAGTTGCTGCACTGCAGTAACTGACCAGACCGACGATGGTATGATGATATGGTATAGTTCATGATGTAGAAGCATCTTTTTTTTGTTGTCGCGGAGAAAGTGACTTATTACTACCGCCCAGCCTTCCAGGGGGGCGACTGAGCGGTTATGTTGGGTTCACCGTGCCTTACGACCCGAAGTTGAGCCGCCCGGAGAGATGGAACCATCGGGCGACCGCCGCGCCGGGTCGAGTGCCTAACCTATGTACAACGCACGGCACACCAACCAAAACTTCGGCGCGTTAGGGACGGCTGCGGGCTTCTTCTGACGGAAGTGTCGTCCGCAACCGCCCCAATTAAAAGTAATCCAAGTCCAGTGACGGAACTTTGTCAAATTCTTGCTAAAAATCGCTTCAATGTGAGTTTTTTTTATTGCTGTTGAAAAACGAAACGAGCATGTCGCTGGCGGTTTATGGGCGGTCGTATCACTTACCACCAGGCGAGCGGCATGCATGTCTAGTAATTCAACTGCGATTTAACAAAATTACAACGTAGTGTGGTACTCATTGCGTCACCCTTAGATATAAGATGTTAAGTCTCACAATGCACAGTAATTACGCTGGCTACAATGTCCTTTAAACAGGAACACAATAGTGCAAGCATACTGCTGCTTGGCGGTAGAAATAGACATTGCGGTGGTACGCTGTAAAAATGCATACAGTATATTATACGTTGTCCAGTGATCAAGCGGCAATATTAACAGACGTTACTTCAGTCATAATGTTGTATAGAACCGTCGCGCAACTCTATTGTTGGTTTAATATATAATTTGGCATTTATAGAGAGTCAAAAAGGCAATTAAAAACATGAAATAGAAATGTGGAGTTAATGTGATTTATTAAGATGTTTTTTTTATGTACAACTCAATGAGGCGATGAGTAACCCACTTGTTTGATGCTTAGCCGGCAAACAACTTGAGCACACTACCAAGTGTAAGTGTACCGCCTATTATAATACCACCCGGACCTTGGCACTGCACTGTACTGTTCTTACGACAAGAATCGTTCGTGGAGTCCAGTAATTGGTTACAACACTGGTTACAAATGAGACTTAATTATGTCTCAGCGAAACGAGCACAGTGTAGTGCCACGCAGTACTTTGTAATTTAAAGTACTGTATGGTGTGACTACTGTTTATGGGCGGTCGTATCGCTTAACATCAGACGGACGGCAGGCGCGTCTCGTCATTCAGAAGCATTAAAAAAAATACAAAGGCCATCAAAACGGAACTCTATTGCTTTAAATATGTTGCTTGGCAGCAGAAATAGACATTGCAGTGGTACATACCCAGAACGGACCCTAGCATATGAAAGACATCTAACTATTTCTTACCATAACAATATAATAATTATGCTTGAAATGAAACACTAATGACTTCTAATATTTACGCGAATGTTAGACATTGAAATAAAACTATTTTGCCAAAATTGCTTAAATAAATTGCCTAAATATTAATTAAAAAACCGCGACAAAATCAGCAAAATAGTTTTATGTCAATGAAACACTAATTCAATCAAGAATATTTCATCTTTATAGCAATATTGCGCGCGGCTCCGCCCGCGTGGAAAAGTTTTCCGGGATAAAAAGTAGCTTCCTATTAGTGAAAGAATTTTCAAACTCGGTCCAGTAGTTCCTGAGATTAGCGCGTTCAAACAAACTCTTCAGCTTTATAATATTAGTATAGATTAATGTGCCTTTCACACTATTGTCGAACCTCCCACTATATATCTGCGTACTGTGCTCCCACTGACTCCGCCAAACCGTCGATGTTTGTAGCGATAGCTCGATTGTTTCACGTGGGCGATAAAGTTGACGCCAGCTGGTGTGTAGGTCTATGAGAAGGTCTAAAGTTTGAAACTAGACTCCAACCACGCCCCCTGACGACTGCATGTCCTGAGCGTTAAAATATGGGTTGATTGAATTAGTTTCTGATTTAATGATTTTGTTACGCAATGGCTGATGAATACAGAATAGCGGCTAAAGCTCCCTTGTATGTACAGTCAGCAACATAAGTAGCCGAACAAATTCAAAACTTCAAATCGCCTATAGGTACGCTTTTGTGTTCTTATAATTTCTTTTTTTCTAATAATAAAATAAAATGCATTTTCTTTATATCACACAGAAAAAAAAACATTTAAACTGAACGCCTATGCAAGGCAATTTGAAAGGACATGTCCAAAAACTAAAATTCTAACCAAGACACTTTATTATATATTTGTATAGAACTCCTAAAAACTAGCCTTTTACAATAAATCGTTTAATTTTAAAGACCTCCGATTTTGAGATTTATGTAATTTTAATTTGATTAAAAACGACATTGAATACGAACGTTTTTAAAAAAGTTAGTTTACAATGGAGGGGTCTAAAAATATTTTTTTAATGGATCTAAGATCCATATTTTGCCCGTTTAATATCCCTAAAGTTTGACCCTGGTTAGTGTTTGAGGCCCAGCACCCATACAAAAAGCGGACATCTCCTTTGAATTTGTTCAGCTACTTACCTGGCTGGCTGTACAGTCAGCAGCATAAGTAGTTGAAGAAATTCAAAATTTCAAATTGCCCACTTACTTTTGTGTTCTTACTAATCTTTTTTTCTCTTCCCAAAAAGAGATTTACTTTACTTCAAACGAAGAAAGAAAATGTTTCAGTTTAACTTAACTCGTATATAGGCGATTTGAAATTAATATTCAGCTCAGAATAATTCAATATTAATTGTTTCTTTTGGGAAGGGAGCGGTGATGGAAAAAAGACGACAATTCAAATCTGCAACAATTGCCGTGCTATTCATGTGTACAGGTATGGCATATTCTTCCAATAAAGCGTAACTTAATAATATTTATGATGTTTTAATAAAACCTAATATAATTTTAATAACATTGCGTGCTGCTTAAAAAGTATTAGGTACCTTTTAATAATGAAAATATTTCGCGGCGCGCTACGTTTTAATTAGACTTGGATTAGGTTTTCATCTATGTGGTATAAGGGGATTATCTACTTAGCGCTGTTCTGTGTACATTTGTACCTACATGGGTACCCACAACCTATCCTAACGGTGTCATCATTCTACACAAAAATTATTTATAAAAAACAACATGCTGCCTCCGTTAATATTTTATACGCAAAGTTTTTCATTACTCCTCCAGTATCAAATTTATCCCGTTACGACATTAAACCGACTCATTTTCGTACTTTATTTTCCCGCTTAAATGTAAGTGGACCATTTTCCGAGACTATCCTTCCTCAACAAACTGGTAATCATAAGATTTCCTCTCCGGAAATTACTTCGACGACCTCAACTTTAAGCAGAAATCAAATACTGTCTCATCTCGTCTTTCGAATTCGAATAAAACTCTCAAAAGTTAGTTAGGTGTAATGAAAGCAATTCAGCGGGCGTACGGTGATCCGCTTAGCTCAAATTATAATAGCGGAGGGCGGAATTTTGGCGGTAGCAACGCCTGCGACATTCCTTAGAAAGCGGGAGCGCGGGAATCAATAAAGGATTTCCTGGCGACGTGCCCACGCATGTGCGTGGCGCCGCCGTGTCCGCCGTGTCACCGCCGCCTCCAGCTCTGGCCGATGACCAGCTCGCACTCCCTGTTCCTCTGCTCCAATACCATCCGATATGCACGACTCAGTGACTTGTCGATGAATATTTTTATTTATCTTGAGGCGAGCACTCGAGGTTACAGAATGCGTACGACCTCTGCCGTAACGTTGGGCGGCTTGATGCGGCCATGGCGGCGTTCACACCAGTCCCTGACCATCAACCCTATGCATGAGCAAATAAATCACAGTAATAATTAGTAGGCCGCTGCGTTATTGGGCGTATGATTCGCGCGCAGCGTCAGTGCGGGCGCGGGTGAGGATCCGCGAGGGTGTGCCGCGGAGGCGGGTGGCGGGGCAGGGTGCGCGACGGCGCGGTGGTGCGGCTCGCGCGCGACTTCGTCTGTTCTCGCCCTGCGGTTCGGCCGCACCGTCTCCGGTCTGCTCCCGACTTGACACCGCAACCACTCGATGACTCATGCACTTACTTACGCCCTTTGGTGACATTGCCGGGAGAGTGTAGTGCGAACCGTGGTGCTCCTATGTAGGAGCGAGTCTGTGTTGTGATTGTCGTGCGCTCTTGTCATGTGGGAAGTGCGATGGCTCTGAGTGGCAGCATGTCGCGGCACCTGCCGGCGGGGCTGCTCTTCACGCTGCTGGCGGCAGCCGCCATCGCCAACCAGCTCGAGGATATCCCTCATAATGAGTAAGAACTAAATTTAACCAAACATTCATGATAGCACCAGAAGCTGATCCTTTAACGGTAATAACATTGACTTCAGTAGATATTGTAGCAAAGTAAACGTCTATTGTTTATTGAAGCTCGTGCAAGTATATCGAGTAATGTCAACCAGTCAACGGAGCATGAACAAGTAGAGCGAGATATTTGTACGCAGAATAGTTCACTTGTGCACAGGGAATTGTTATCGGAAACAAGGGATGCTGAGCACCGAATGACTTGTGGAGCTATTACGATGCATATTATAGACACGTCCTGTGATAACAGTCGTATAGGCTGGTATTACAGGACGTGTTCTCTTTAATATCTTCTGCTAGTATATGCTGCATATATGAAATGATAAATAAAATCCCTTGTTATGCAGTGGTAATATTTCGACCATAAATTGAAATGATTTTTGTTCATAAATTTTAAAACTATCAAATGTTTGATTTTTTTTATGAAGAGTTCTTGAGGTCTATCACAACGAAACAAGCAAAGTTCACGCCTACAGTTCGAAAGTAAAGGCAGAGATGCAATTTATACTACATTTTGACAAGTTTTTGTAGAGCTGACCCTATTGCGACATAATCATACAGAGTTTTATCACCATCATCATCGGCCTCAGGATGCCGCGTTGATCAGAGCTTGATTAAAATAATTATCTTTTGAGAGAATTGGTAAACGGAGAACTTTAAATGTTCAAATTCTGAATATAAATAAACATTCAACAATATATTATATGTCGGGACGTCGGGAGGCCGCGCTGTCGCATCTGGTTGTTGATTACTGCACTTAAAGAGTTCTAAGATTATATAGAGCGGAAATTGGGAAAATGTTCATACAAAAATATTGAGCCTGTTCGTAGCTTTTGCTCGGGGCTCCACCCGCGTGGAAACGTTTTTCCGGGATAAAAGCCTCGCTTTATATTTCCCGGGATAAAAAGTAGCCTATGTGTTCTTCCAGGATATGATCTACTCGTGTGCCAAATTTCATCGAAATCCGTTCAATAGTTTCGGAGATGTGCAGTAACAAACAATCGCTGATTTGTTTCCATTACGCTTCTTTAGTCGCCCCCTTTACTTTTTATCACATTTCTTTAAATGTACAGACACACCGGTTCTACTGCTTTATTATATGTATCTTGATGCTTTTACAATGTTGTATTTTGTAGTGTTGGGTAAGTTTTAAATTGCTTGGAAGCCAAACGTGTAATTGTAACTTTGGAAGCAAATAAAAACACTGCTGTAAATTAAAAAATTATGTTTTAAGTACATTTTACAAACAGATTTGAACAATGAGCAAGATATTTAAAAAAAAATACACTTTTCATACTCGAAGAAAGAAAACGAAAGTAAATAATTTAAACCATAGCACTATATTTGTTATTTATGTTTCAGTACACACTCGTAATTATTTCTTAGTACATGAATGTATGACTTATAACAAATTTAAAGGTTATGAAAGGATAATCGTGAAATTTTATCGGAAAATCAAAATGAACGACTAACAATAACTATTGTAATAAAAAAACCTCCTGATTGTAATGTGTAAGATTTAATAATAATCTAACTCTATTTACATACGGTAATTGTTGGCGGCGACGTTTAGCTTCGGATAGCTCAGTGGGTATGTTGTGTTCCGTTGGGGTCCGATGATTAAATAAAACGTCAGCCTTACGTTTAAAGTGGACTGTATATTTTTTATGTTCAAGCGTAAGATGTTCACTGATCAAGAGTACACACAATAATGCGGGTGCTGTCCTATTTTTATTTAACGCGGACCTAACGGCCAGTAGCCTGACGAGAGTCGGCTTTTCTGGCCACACCGGACTTTAGGGTGAGCGCTTTTGGCACTCTCAACCCTTTAATTTAGGTGACCATGCTGAGGGCAACCCACTAACGGGTTACGGACCTCGGCTCAGGACGGTCACTGGGAGAGGATGAGACATCAGCGATTAATGGGGAAGATTGGTTTTTAACCTAATCCTATCCGTTGCTTACGTCGGCACGCGGGCCGGAACTGTTAGGGGGGTCGGGGGGGCGACGGGGAACGCGGCGAGGTCCTCGACGGCGAGGACGGAACTGCGGTCTTGTGGAGTGTGTGAGTTTCAAGAACTCGTTCTTACGGCGGATGGCCAGAGTGATATCGTCCTCTGGATCGGTTAAAACTGAACGCGGCCGTCTCCATTTGGCGCGGTCGAATGGAGTGTAAACGGACGCTTTGCGGATCAACGAACTAGGGTGATTTACCGCCCGATTGAAATAGCGTCTGCTGGTCGTTTGCATAAAATGCCTGATGGTCGGCATGTTGGTGTCCACGTGGAGGTTGCGATTGCGAACGTACCACGGGGCACCAAGAGCGTGTCGGAGAAATTTATTTTGCAATACCTGCATACGCTTAAGACGAGCAGGCGGTATATGGGCGAACACGGGCGACGCGTATGTCATAATCGGCCTAATACACGTGGTAAAGATCCTAATCTTGTTGCGGATGGACATCTTACTATTTTTGTTTATGAGCCAATGCAGTTGACTCATCGCGAATGCGGCTCGCGCGCGTACCGCATTTACGTGTGGGATGAAGGTCAAACTCTGATCAAGGGTCACTCCTAAATACTTGGCTTTGGCCGTCCAGGGGATAACCTGGTTGGACATGCGGACTGAGTAGTGAGGCACATGGACTTTCCTTTTCAAAGTGAACAGGATAGCCTGGCTCTTTGTAGGGTTGACGGTGATTCGCCATTTGCGAAACCACTCACCGAGCTTGTCGGCGGCGGCCTGCAAATCGCGCACCACATCGTCGGGGTCTCTACGTGAGGCGTAGATTGCGGTGTCATCCGCGAAGAGCGCCAGATGGGCGTTCTTAGGTTGAGGGATATCGCTGGTGTACAGCGAGAAAAGGAAAGGGGAGAGAGCGGAGCCTTGCGGGACTCCGGCTGTGATGGGGTGTCGGGAAGAGAGAGTTCCCTCCACGCGATATTTGAAGCCGCGATTCGACAAAAAGTCTCGTATGATGTGCACGAGCTGAGTGGGCACGTTGAGCGTGTACAGCTTGAAAAGCAAGCCGTTGTGCCACACCCTGTCGAATGCTTTTTCAATATCGAAGAAAAGAGCACCGGTAGGCATGCCGCGTTGGAATTTGTCGTAAACGTGCTCCGTGATGCGGAGCACCTGGTTTACGCAACTGTGCCTAGAGCGAAAACCAAACTGTTCCGGAGGGATCAGATGGTTATTGTGGGCGACTATTTTGAGGCGGTCGAGGACGATCCGCTCGTAAAGTTTGCCTAGCGTACTAAGCAGGCTGATTGGCCTATAAGAGGACGGTTCTGATGCGGGTTTTCCCGGCTTGTGGATACCTATCACAACTGCCTCCTTCCAGACCTCTGGGAAGAGGCAGTTTTGAAACGCGGCGTTATATATGGATGTGAGAATTTGGACTAGATGCTCCGGAAGCATCTTGATCATACGGGTAGGGATCCCGTCGCCCCCGGGGGCTTTTCGTCTTTTGAGTGCCTTGATCAGAGCGATGACTTCTTCGATCGTCACCGGTGCAAGGGGATCGGGCGGCGGCGGGTCGACGTCCGGATCGACATTGACGTTTTGGTTTATCGGTCGCGAAATAGAGATCGGCGGTGGCCGGACCGCGTTCCTACTTTCGACGAGTGAATTAATCGCAACAAGATCGTCGTGGTCTACTGGTATTGATGTGAGGGAACATTGAGACTCAAGGCTGTCGGCCAGCAGTTCCGCTTTCTCGTCGTCATCAAACGCCGGGCGTTGATTCGGACGATTGAGCGGAGGCATGGAGACCACATCGTTTCTCCTGAAGGAACGACACAGCTGCCAAAAGGCCTGGTGTGTCGGCTCGAGTTCGGCTAGGCGAGTTTCCCATCTCGAATCGACGACCTCTTTTATGCGACGTCTAACCTCACGTTGGAGGAAGCGCGCAAGACGTCGTCGTTCCGGGGTGGGGCTCGTCGCGCAGGCTCTGAGCGTAGCGTTACGCCTCCTCACCACCCACCGCACGTCGTCGGGAATTTGCCATTGACTGTGAACAGTCTCCGGCACCTTCTCGGAGCTTTCGCTCAAGACGTTTTGAAGGTGGTTGGTGAAGGAGCGTATCGCGCCAGTCGTTTCCTCAGGAGTCACGATGTTGGTCGGAATCGCGGAAAGATCTGTGGATGAGGTGTCCGCGAGCTTGGTGCCTAGGAGGCGCCAATTCGTTTTCACCTTCATCGGGGCGTTAGGACCTGTGTCTGTTGGACAGTTTTGGGGGACTAGATCTAGGATCACAGGTCTGTGGTCAGAGTCTAACTCTTGTAGCACTTGCATGGAACGCACGCGAAGGCTTACGTTCCTTACGAGCGCTATGTCGAGTATGTCGGGTCGGTGATTGACGGTAGCACTGTAGTGGGTTGGTTCAGAAGGAACCAGGATACTCATTTCTACTATGTCAAGACAACTCTCCAGAGCGGCACCTCTTCCGTTGGTCGAGTTGCAGCCCCAGAGAGTGTTCTTGGCATTGAGGTCTCCCGCCAGGATGACGGAATCCCCCATTTCAAGTAGAGTGGTTAGCTCATTGGAGTGAAGCTCCTTTGAGGGCGAGAGGTAGGCCGATATGATGGTGATCGGCGGATGTCCTGTCATAGCTAGCCTGCAAACTGATGCCTCAATGTTCCTCAAGGTTACAGGTGGGTCTAAGGGTATGCAATGCAGGGACCTTTTGAAATAGATGAGAGTGCCTCCTAAAGGGCCACTGGTACGATCGTTACGTACCAGATTGAAGTTGGGGATGTTGGGATTGCGGTGAGCTGGTTTGAGAAACGTTTCCTGGATGAGGAAAACGTCTAATTTATTTTCGCGGACAAAATCAGAGAGTTCGGCTCGTTGGCCGTTAATTCCGTTAATGTTGAAAAACCCCACTCTGAGGGAGCGAGGTTTGGTCCGCTTAGAGGAGTTTGTTAGTGCTTGCGCCATTTATGATGACGGAAAAAGTGCACCTACGGTGATCTGGTACATCCTCGTCTGGATGTGGACAATTTCCGAGACGAGGTTGCTGTCGGGACGCCCTAGGGCGGAAGCTTGGGCCACGCGGTCGGCCATTAGGGCTTGGAGATCCATCAACTCCGGCGAGTTCAAAAGGAACTCGACTTTTGCGCCGTGCGCAGAAGATGATGTAGGGCGTGAGGTCGCCGCCACCTGGGGTGAGGTTTTCGGCTTGGCTGCCTTGGAAGGGGGAGCCGTGGTAGCCGAAGGGGCGGGGACAGGAATAGGTTGGGCTGTGGTAGTGGTGGTGGTGGGTGAGGCCGGGGTGGCGGGAGTGACTCCGCCGCGGGCCTGGAGGCGTGGGTCGGCGCGTGCCGTGGTTGGGAACCACGGGTTACGCACTGGCGCAGGTGCCAGTTTGAAAGTGGCTTGAGGGGCTGGAGCCTTTGGAGCTTTAGGAGCTCGGAAGGTCTTTTTTGGGGCCCGAGGGCATCCGCGGTAATTTGCGGGATGGCCAGATTGGCGACAATTGGTGCACGAAGGCGGCTCCGTGCACTGGGACCTGTCTTTGGGTCGCGGGCACGCAGATGTGCCGTGCTCGCCGAGGCACTTGACGCACCTGGCGGGAAGGCGGCAACCGCGAGAGCTATGGCCGTATTTCTGGCAGTTGTGACACTGCCCTATTTGGCCTTTTTTGTGAGGGGTTTCGACGGTGAAGCCGCCTAGCCCCGAGATGTCTCTAATTTCGTAGAGACGTTTGACGTCCGCGGGGGTCTCGAGTATGGCTAGAACCATCTCATATTCAGCGCCTGGCTGAGAAGCGCGGGACTGGCGGTGCATACGGTGCACCTCTAAGGCTGAAATGCCTTTGGCCTGAAGGCCCTCTTTGACCTCTTGGGTCGACATTACGGTGGGGATACCGCGGATGACGTAGCGGAAGCGACGCTCATCCGGGAGGGCGAAGGTATAATAATAATAGTTCCTCGAATCGAGGAACTTGGTGAGAGCCCTATGGTCGGAGATCGATCCGGGCTGAAGAGATAGGAGCTGCTGGCTCCCGTTCCACGAGTTCGTGGGGATAGAAATGTGCTGGTTTTCCAGCTCTTTGAATAAGACCGGCATGGTCTTGCCGGGGGGGAGTTGCATATTTACCCGCGGTGGTTTTTTAGGCCCCTTGGGTTGCGACTGGGATTGGGATTGGGATGGTGGCGACGAACCCGCGGGATTCGCGGGACTCGAAACACTCGAGTCGGTGGGCGCTGAAGGCGCGGGGACAGGGACGACATTGTCCGGGACTTGGGATACGGCCTTTTTCTTCTTCCTCCCGCGCTTCACAGTCGTGAAGCCTACGTCATCGGGTTCCGATGCCGAGGCTTCCGCTTGCGAATCGTCGGAGGAAGGAGAAACAGGACGTTTGAGAGATCCTGCAGTGGTCGTCTCCATGTCGACGACGGACTCTCCGGACTCAACGGAGCCCTCCGAGGTTTCGGTCGCTGCAGAGGCGATCGTGGCCCCGGACGGCTCCGCGGAGTTCGACAATAGTACTAGCTCCTTGGCCAAGGAGATCATGTACTTACGGAACTCTTGGTCCGATTGTATCATGCCCCTTATCATCGCTATCATCTCTGGTGGCGAGACGCCGACCACACTGTAGTCGGGGTCAGCCATGTCAGAGTCTGACGCCAAGGTGCTGTCCTATTTTTTTTTTTTTTTTTTTTAACGCGGACCTAACGGCCAGTAGCCTGACGAGAGTCGGCTTTTCTGGCCACACCGGACTTTAGGGTGAGCGCTTTTGGCACTCGCAACCCTTTAATTTAGGTGACCATGCTGAGGGCAACCCACTAACGGGTTACGGACCTCGGCTCAGGACGGTCACTGGGAGAGGATGAGACATCAGCGATTAATGGGGAAGATTGGTTTTTAACCTAATCCTATCCGTTGCTTACGTCGGCACGCGGGCCGGAACTGTTAGGGGGGTCGGGGGGGCGACGGGGAACGCGGCGAGGTCCTCGGCGGCGAGGACGGAACTGCGGTCTTGTGGAGTGTATGAGTTTCAAGAACTCGTTCTTACTGCGGATGGCCAGAGTGATATCGTCCTCTGGATCGGTTAAAACTGAACGCGGCCGTCTCCATTTGGCGCGGTCGAATGGAGTGTAAACGGACGCTTTGCGGATCAACGAACTAGGGTGATTTACCGCCCGATCGAAATAGCGTTTGCTGGTCGTTTGCATAAAATGCCTGATGGTCGGCATGTTGGTGTCCACGTGGAGGTTGCGA
Source organism: Sphinx pinastri (assembly GCA_947568825.1). Taxonomy (NCBI): domain Eukaryota; kingdom Metazoa; phylum Arthropoda; class Insecta; order Lepidoptera; family Sphingidae; genus Sphinx; species Sphinx pinastri. The sequence goes on from OX387617.1 coordinate 6,570,443, forward strand.
TTGCGAACGTACCACGGGGCACCAAGAGCATGTCGGAGAAATTTATTTTGCAATACCTGCATACGCTTAAGACGAGCAGGCGGTATATGGGCGAACACGGGCGACGCGTACGTCATTATCGGCCTAATGCACGTGGTAAAGATCCTGATCTTGTTGCGGATGGACATCTTACTATTTTTGTTTATGAGCCAATGCAGTTGACTCATCGCGAATGCGGCTCGCGCGCGTACCGCATTTACGTGTGGGATGAAGGTCAAACTCTGATCAAGGGTCACTCCTAAATACTTGGCTTTGGCCGTCCAGGGGATAACCTGGTTGGACATGCGGACTGAATGATGAGGCACATGGACTTTCCTTTTCAAAGTGAACAGGATAGCCTGGCTCTTTGTGGGGTTGACGGTGATTCGCCATTTGCGAAACCACTCACCGAGCTTGTCGGCGGCGGCCTGCAAATCGCGCACCACATCGTCGGGGTCTCTACGTGAGGCGTAGATTGCGGTGTCATCCGCGAAGAGCGCCAGATGGGCGTTCTTAGGTTGAGGGATATCGCTGGTGTACAGCGAGAAAAGGAAAGGGGAGAGAGCGGAGCCTTGCGGGACTCCGGCTGTGATGGAGTGTCGGGAAGAGAGAGTTCCCTCCACGCGATATTTGAAGCCGCGATTCGACAAAAAGTCTCGTATGATGTGCACGAGCTGAGTGGGCACGTTGAGCGTGTACAGCTTGAAAAGCAAGCCGTTGTGCCACACCCTGTCGAATGCTTTTTCAATATCGAAGAAAAGAGCACCGGTAGGCATGCCGCGTTGAAATTTGTCGTAAACGTGCTCCGTGATGCGGAGCACCTGGTTTACGCAACTGTGCCTAGAACGAAAACCAAACTGCTCCGGAGGGATCAGATGGTTGTTGTGGGCGACTATTTTGAGGCGGTCGAGGACGATCCGCTCGTAAAGTTTGCCTAGCGTACTAAGCAGGCTGATTGGCCTATAAGAGGACGGCTCTGATGCGGGTTTTCCCGGCTTGTGGATACCTATCACAACTGCCTCCTTCCAGACCTCTGGGAAGAGGCAGTTTTGAAACGCGGCGTTATATATAGATGTGAGAATTTGGACTAGATGCTCCGGAAGCATCTTGATCATACGGGTAGGGATCCCGTCGCCCCCGGGGGCTTTTCGTCTTTTGAGCGCCTTGATCAGAGCGATGACTTCTTCGATCGTCACCGGTGCAAGGGGATCGGGCGGCGGCGGGTCGACGTCCGGGTCGACATTGGCGTTTTGGTTTATCGGTCGCGAAATAGAGATCGGCGGTGGCCGGACCGCGTTCCTACTTTCGACGAGTGAATTAACCGCAACAAGATCGTCGTGGTCTACTGGTATTGATGTGAGGGAACATTGAGACTCCAGGCTGTCGGCCAGCAGTTCCGCTTTCTCGTCGTCATCAAACGCCGGGCGTTGATTCGGACGATTGAGCGGAGGCATGGAGGCCACATCGTTTCTCCTGAAGGAACGACACAGCTGCCAGAAGGCCTGGTGTGTCGGCTCGATTTCGGCTAGGCGAGTTTCCCATCTCGAATCGACGACCTCTTTAATGCGACGTCTAACCTCACGTTGGAGGAAGCGCGCAAGACGTCGTCGTTCCGGGGTGGGGCTCGTCGCGCAGGCTCTGAGCGTAGCGTTACGCCTCCTCACCACCCACCGCACGTCGTCGGGAATTTGCCATTGACTGTGAACAGTCTCCGGCACCTTCTCGGAGCTTTCGCTCAAGACGTTTTGAAGGTGGTTGGTGAAGGAGCGTATCGCGCCAGTCGTTTCCTCAGGAGTCACGATGTTGGTCGGAATCGCGGAAAGATCTGTGGATGAGGTGTCCGCGAGCTTGGTGCCTAGGAGGCGCCAATTCGTTTTCACCTTCATCGGGGCGTTAGGACCTGTGTCTGTTGGACAGTTTTGGGGGACTAGATCTAGGATCACAGGTCTGTGGTCAGAGTCTAACTCTTGTAGCACTTGCATGGAACGCACGCGAAGGCTTACGTTCCTTACGAGCGCTATGTCGAGTATGTCGGGTCGGTGATTGACGGTAGCACTGTAGTGGGTTGGTTCAGAAGGAACCAGGATACTCATTTCTACTATGTCAAGACAACTCTCCAGAGCGGCACCCCTTCCGTTGGTCGAGTTGCAGCCCCAGAGAGTGTTCTTGGCATTGAGGTCTCCCGCCAGGATGACGGAATCCCCCATTTCAAGTAGAGTGGTTAGCTCATTGGAGTGAAGCTCCTTTGAGGGCGAGAGGTAGGCCGATATGATGGTGATCGGCGGATGTCCTGTCATAGCTAGCCTGCAAACTGATGCCTCAATGTTCCTCAAGGTTACAGGTGGGTCTAAGGGTATGCAATGCAGGGACCTTTTGAAATAGATGAGAGTGCCTCCTAAAGGGCCACTGGTACGATCGTTACGTACCAGATTGAAGTTGGGGATGTTGGGATTGCGGTGAGCTGGTTTGAGAAACGTTTCCTGGATGAGGAAAACGTCTAATTTATTTTCGCGGACAAAATCAGAGAGTTCGGCTCGTTGGCCGTTAATTCCGTTAATGTTGAAAAACCCCACTCTGAGGGAGCGAGGTTTGGTCCGCTTAGAGGAGTTTGTTAGTGCTTGCGCCATTTATGATGACGGAAAAAGTGCACCTACGGTGATCTGGTACATCCTCGTCTGGATGTGGACAATTTCCGAGACAAGATTGCTATCGGGACGCCCTAGGGCGGAAGCTTGGGCCACGCGGTCGGCCATTAGGGCTTGGAGATCCATCAACTCCGGCGAGTTCAAAAGGAACTCGACTTTTGCGCCGTGCGCAGAAGATGATGTAGGGCGTGAGGTCGCCGCCACCTGGGGTGAGGTTTTCGGCTTGGCTGCCTTGGAAGAGGGAGCCGTGGTAGCCGAAGGGGCGGGGACAGGAGTAGGTTGGGTTGTGGTAGTGGTGGTGGCGGGTGAGGCCGGGTTGGCGGGAGTGACTCCGCCACGGGCCTGGAGGCGTGGGTCGGCGCGTGCCGTGGTTGGGAACCACGGGTTACACACTGGCGCAGGTGCCAGTTTGAAAGTGGCCTGAGGGGCCGGAGCCTTTGGAGCTTTAGGAGCTCGGAAGGTCTTTTTTGGGGCCCGAGGGCATCCGCGGTAATTTGCGGGATGGCCAGATTGGCGACAATTGGTGCACGAAGGTGGCTCCGTGCACTGGGACCTGTCTTTGGGTCGCGGGCACGCAGATGTGCCGTGCTCGCCGAGGCACTTGACGCACCTGGCGGGAAGGCGGCAACCGCGAGAGCTATGGCCGTATTTCTGGCAGTTGTGACACTGCCCTATTTGGCCTTTTTTGTGAGGGGTTTCGACGGTGAAGCCGCCTAGCCCCGAGATGTCTCTAATTTCGTAGAGACGTTTGACGTCCGCGGGGGTCTCGAGTATGGCTAGCACCATCTCATATTCAGCGCCTGGCTGAGAAGCGCGGGACTGGCGGTGCATACGGTGCACCTCTAAGGCTGAAATGCCTTTGGCCTGAAGGCCCTCTTTGACCTCTTGGGTCGACATTACGGTGGGGATACCGCGGATGACGTAGCGGAAGCGACGCTCATCCGGGAGGGCGAAGGTGTAATAATAATAGTTCCTCGAATCGAGGAACTTGGTGAGAGCCCTATGGTCGGAGATCGATCCGGGCTGAAGAGATAGGAGCTGCTGGCTCCCGTTCCACGAGTTCGTGGGGATAGAAATGTGCTGGTTTTCCAGCTCTTTGAATAAGACCGGCATGGTCTTGCCGGGGGGGAGTTGCATATTTACCCGCGGTGGTTTTTTAGGCCCCTTGGGTTGCGACTGGGATTGGGATTGGGATGGTGGCGACGAACCCGCGGGATTCGCGGGACTCGAAACACTCGAGTCGGTGGGCGCTGAAGGCGCGGGGACTGGGACGACATCGTCCAAAGCTTGGGGTACGGCCCTTTTCTTCTTCCTTCCGCGCTTCACAGTCGTGAAGCCTACGTCATCGGGTTCCGATGCCGAGGCTTCCGCCTGCGAATCGCTGGAGGAAGGTGAAACTGGACGTTTGAGAGACCCTGTCGTGGTCGTCTCCATTTCGACGATGGACTCGCCGGAGCCTTCCGAGGTCTCGGTCGCTTCAGAGGCAATCATGACCTCAGACGACTCCGAGGAGTCCGACGTCTTCACTAACCCCTTTGCAAAGGCGATGATTTCCTTTCGGATCTCATTGTCCGATCGGATCATGTCCTTTATTATGTCTAGCATCTCCGGCTTCGAGAAGCCGACGATGCTGTAGTTGGGGTCATTAATGTCGGCGTCTGTAGCCAAGCCTATTTTTGGGGGGGTCGCGTGTGTGTTCATGACACGACCGGGTGCGTTCCGCCTGGGAAAGAACACACAAGAAACCAGGCGAAGTAACGTGCGCACTTACGTTCGATCGCGGATCGCGGAACGCGGTGGTAGAACGCGATTGACTACGTCCCCGGGTGGGTGTGCCCGGGGGTGAGTTGAGTGCGTGGCCCTCCTCGCCGGGTATAGGCGAGGGGGGATGTACTTATAATTAGGTGTGCCCTAAGCTTGTAGTCCCTTCGCCGATCTTATTGTGCGAAGGGTCCCTAACTGTCCGTGTACCGTAAACGGTATTGGTCCGAAGACCGCACGCTCAACCGATACACGGGATGGAGTTTGGGATGGGTAGGGTTATGGGAAGGCGATATGCGGCGGAAACTGTGGTGTGTCTCCACAGCTTCCTATCCCGCACCCGTCCGGCTTTGCTTTAGCCCTGAAGGGGCGCAGCGCGTGGCCGGGTCACCGCTAGCTCGGCTTGTTAGCACCGTTAGGTTTACCACCGAGCTAGCCCTGAAGGGGCAAAATAAAACTTTGACGGTGAGTTTGGGCGAAACCCTGTCCTAATAAGGACGCGGTTAAGCCCGAGTAGGCTTTCAGGTCACAACAGGACAATAGCCCTATTGTTCCCTGTCGGCCTTGGCGTGCAGCGAGATCGCTGCGAACCGTCCGAGCAGGTACTCGGAGGGAGCGTGTCGGAGCTTGCGCTACGACAACAACACGTCCGTCCGAGACGACTGCTCAGAGCGGAATGGTGGTGTGCTGTCCTACTTTTTTTTTTTTTTTTTTTTTTTTTTTTTTTTACGCGGACCTAACGGCCAGTAGCCTGACGAGAGTCGGCTTTTCTGGCCACACCGGACTTTAGGGTGAGCGCTTTTGGCACTCGCAACCCTTTAATTTACGTGACCATGCTGAGGGCAACCCACTAACGGGTTACGGACCTCGGCTCAGGACGGTCACTGGGAGAGGATGAGACATCAGCGATTAATGGGGAAGATTGGTTTTTAACCTAATCCTATCCGTTGCTTACGTCGGCACGCGGGCCGGAACTGTTAGGGCGGTCGGGGGGGCGACGGGGAACGCGGCGAGGTCCTCGACGGCGAGGACGGAACTGCGGTCTTGTGGAGTGTGTGAGTTTCAAGAACTCGTTCTTACGGCGGATGGCCAGAGTGATATCGTCCTCTGGATCGGTTAAAACTGAACGCGGCCGTCTCCATTTGGCGCGGTCGAATGGAGTGTAAACGGACGCTTTGCGGATTAACGAACTAGGGTGATTTACCGCCCGATCGAAATAGCGTCTGCTGGTCGTTTGCATAAAATGCCTGATGGTCGGCATGTTGGTGTCCACGTGGAGGTTGCGATTGCGAACGTACCACGGGGCACCAAGAGCGTGTCGGAGAAATTTATTTTGCAGTACCTGCATACGCTTGAGACGAGCAGGCGGTATATGGGCGAATACGGGCGACGCGTATGTCATAATCGGCCTAATACACGTGGTAAAGATCCTAATCTTGTTGCGGATGGACATTTTACTGTTCCTATTTATGAGCCAATGTAGTTGACTCATCGCGAATGCGGCTCGCGCGCGTACCGCATTTACGTGTGGGATGAAGGTCAAACTCTGATCAAGGGTCACTCCTAAATACTTGGCTTTGGCCGTCCAGGGGATAACCTGGTTGGACATGCGGACTGAATGATGAGGCACATGGACTTTCCTTTTCAAAGTGAACAGGATAGCCTGGCTCTTTGTGGGGTTGACGGTGATTCGCCATTTGCGAAACCACTCACCGAGCTTGTCGGCGGCGGCCTGCAAATCGCGCACCACATCGTCGGGGTCTCTACGTGAGGCGTAGATTGCGGTGTCATCCGCGAAGAGCGCCAGATGGGCGTTTTTAGGTTGCGGGATATCGCTGGTGTACAGCGAGAAAAGAAAAGGGGAAAGAGCGGAGCCTTGCGGGACTCCGGCCGTAATGGTGTGTCGGGAAGAGAGAGTTCCCTCCACGCGATATTTGAAGCCGCGATTCGACAAAAAGTCTCGTATGATGTGCACGAGCTGAGTGGGCACGTTGAGCGTGTACAGCTTGAAAAGCAAGCCGTTGTGCCACACCCTGTCGAATGCTTTTTCAATATCGAAGAAAAGAGCACCGGTAGGCATGCCGCGTTGAAATTTGTCGTAAACGTGCTCCGTGATGCGGAGCACCTGGTTTACGCAACTGTGCCTAGAACGAAAACCAAACTGCTCCGGAGGGATCAGATGGTTGTTGTGGGCGACTATTTTGAGGCGGTCGAGGACGATCCGCTCGTAAAGTTTGCCTAGCGTACTAAGCAGGCTGATTGGCCTATAAGAGGACGGCTCTGATGCGGGTTTTCCCGGCTTGTGGATACCTATCACAACTGCCTCCTTCCAGACCTCTGGGAAGAGGCAGTTTTGAAACGCGGCGTTATATATAGATGTGAGAATTTGGACTAGATGCTCCGGAAGCATCTTGATCATACGGGTAGGGATCCCGTCGCCCCCGGGGGCTTTTCGTCTTTTGAGCGCCTTGATCAGAGCGATGACTTCTTCGATCGTCACCGGTGCAAGGGGATCGGGCGGCGGCGGGTCGACGTCCGGGTCGACATTGGCGTTTTGGTTTATCGGTCGCGAAATAGAGATCGGCGGTGGCCGTACCGCGTTCCTACTTTCGACGAGTGAATTAACCGCAACAAGATCGTCGTGGTCTACTGGTATTGATGTGAGGGAACATTGAGACTCCAGGCTGTCGGCCAGCAGTTCCGCTTTCTCGTCGTCATCAAACGCCGGGCGTTGATTCGGACGATTGAGCGGAGGCATGGAGGCCACATCGTTTCTCCTGAAGGAACGACACAGCTGCCAGAAGGCCTGGTGTGTCGGCTCGATTTCGGCTAGGCGAGTTTCCCATCTCGAATCGACGACCTCTTTAATGCGACGTCTAACCTCACGTTGGAGGAAGCGCGCAAGACGTCGTCGTTCCGGGGTGGGGCTCGTCGCGCAGGCTCTGAGCGTAGCGTTACGCCTCCTCACCACCCACCGCACGTCGTCGGGAATTTGCCATTGACTGTGAACAGTCTCCGGCACCTTCTCGGAGCTTTCGCTCAAGACGTTTTGAAGGTGGTTGGTGAAGGAGCGTATCGCGCCAGTCGTTTCCTCAGGAGTCACGATGTTGGTCGGAATCGCGGAAAGATCTGTGGATGAGGTGTCCGCGAGCTTGGTGCCTAGGAGGCGCCAATTCGTTTTCACCTTCATCGGGACGTTAGGACCTGTGTCTGTTGGACCGTTTTGGGGGACTAGATCTAGGATCACAGGTCTGTGGTCAGAGTCTAACTCTTGTAGCACTTGCATGGAACGCACGCGAAGGCTTACGTTCCTTACGAGCGCTATGTCGAGTATGTCGGGTCGGTGATTGACGGTAGCACTGTAGTGGGTTGGTTCAGAAGGAACCAGGATACTCATTTCTACTATGTCAAGACAACTCTCCAGAGCGGCACCTCTTCCGTTGGTCGAGTTGCAGCCCCAGAGAGTGTTCTTGGCATTGAGGTCTCCCGCCAGGATGACGGAATCCCCCATTTCAAGTAGAGTGGTTAGCTCATTGGAGTGAAGCTCCTTTGAGGGCGAGAGGTAGGCCGATATGATGGTGATCGGCGGATGTCCTGTCATAGCTAGCCTGCAAACTGATGCCTCAATGTTCCTCAAGGTTACAGGTGGGTCTAAGGGTATGCAATGCAGGGACCTGTTGAAATAGATGAGAGTGCCTCCTAAAGGGCCACTGGTACGATCGTTACGTACCAGATTGAAGTTGGGGATGTTGGGATTGCGGTGAGCTGGTTTGAGAAACGTTTCCTGGATGAGGAAAACGTCTAATTTATTTTCGCGGACAAAATCAGAGAGTTCGGCTCGTTGGCCGTTAATTCCGTTAATGTTGAAAAACCCCACTCTGAGGGAGCGAGGTTTGGTCCGCTTAGAGGGATTTGCTAGTGCTTGCGCCATTTATGATGACGGAAAAAGTGCACCTACGGTGATCTGATACATCCTCGTCTGGATGTGGACAATTTCCGAGACGAGATTACTATCGGGGCGCCCTAGGGCGGAAACTTGGGCCACGCGGTCAGCCATTTGGGCTTGGAGATCCATCAACTCCGGCGAGTTCAGAAGGAACTCGACTTTTGCGCCGTGCGCAGAAGATGATGTAGGGCGTGAGGTCGCCGCCACCTGGGGTGAGGGTTTCGGCTTGGCTGCCTTGGAAGAGGGAGCCGTGGTAACCGAAGGGATGGGGGCAGGAGTGGGTTGGGTTGTGGTAGTAGTGGGTGAGGCCGGGGTGACGGGAGTGACTCCGTCGCGGGCCTGGAGGCGTGGGTCGGCGCGTGCCGTGGTTGGGAACCACGGGTTACGCACTGGCGCAGGTGCCAGTTTGAAATTGGCCTGAGGGGCTGGAGCCTTTGGAGCTTTAGGAGCTCGGAAGGTCTTCTTTGGGGCCCGAGGGCATCCGCGGTAATTCGCGGGATGGCCGGATTGGCGACAATTGGTGCACGAAGGCGGCTCCGTGCACTGGGACCTATCCTTAGGGCGCGGGCACGCAGATGTGCCGTGCTCGCCGAGGCACTTGACGCACCTGGCGGGAAGGCGGCAACCGCGAGAGCTATGGCCGTATTTCTGGCAGTTGTGACACTGCCCTATTTGGCCTTTTTTGTGAGGGGTTTCGACGGTGAAGCCGCCTAGCCCCGAGATGTCTCTAATTTCGTAGAGACGTTTGACGTCCGCGGGGGTTTCGAGTATGGCTAGAACCATCTCATATTCAGCGCCTGGCTGAGAAGCGCGGGACTGGCGGTGCATACGGTGCACCTCTAAGGCTGAAATGCCTTTGGCCTGAAGGCCCTCTTTGACCTCTTGGGTCGACATTACGGTGGGGATACCGCGGATGACGTAGCGGAAGCGACGCTCATCCGGGAGGGCGAAAGTATAATAATAATAGTTCCTCGAATCGAGGAACTTGGTGAGGGCCCTATGGTCGGAGATCGATCCGGGCTGAAGAGATAGGAGCTGCTGGCTCCCGTTCCACGAGTTCGTGGGGATAGAAATGTGCTGGTTTTCCAGCTCTTTGAATAAGACCGGCATGGTCTTGCCGGGGGGGAGTTGCATATTTACCCGCGGTGGTTTTTTAGGCCCCTTGGGTTGCGACTGGGATTGGGATTGGGATGGTGGCGACGAACCCGCGGGATTCGCGGGACTCGAAACACTCGAGTCGGTGGGCGCTGAAGGCGCGGGGACAGGGACGACATTGTCCGGGACTTGGGATACGGCCTTTTTCTTCTTCCTCCCGCGCTTCACAGTCGTGAAGCCTACGTCATCGGGTTCCGATGCCGAGGCTTCCGCTTGCGAATCGTCGGAGGAAGGAGAAACAGGACGTTTGAGAGATCCTGCAGTGGTCGTCTCCATGTCGACGACGGACTCTCCGGACTCAACGGAGCCCTCCGAGGTTTCGGTCGCTTCAGAGGCGATCGTGGCCCCGGACGGCTCCGCGGAGTTCGACAATAATACCAGCTCCTTGGCCAAGGAGATCATGTACATTCGGAACTCTTGGTCCGATTGTATCATGCCCCTTATCATCGCCATCATCTCTGGTGGCGAGACGCCGACCACACTGTAGTCGGGGTCAGCCATGTCAGAGTCTGACGCCAAGCCTACTGACTTCATATTTTTGGGGGGGCCGCGTGTGTGTTCACGACCCGACCGGGTGCGTTCCGCCTGGGAAAGAACACACAAGAAACCAGGCGGAGTAACGTGCGCACTTACGTTCGATCGCGGATCGCGGAACGCGGTGATAGAACGCGATTGACTAAGTCCCCGGGTGGGTGTGCCCGGGGGTGAGTTCAGTGCGTGGCCCTCCTCGCCGGGTATAGGCGAGGGGGGATGTACTTAAAATTAGGTGTGCCCTAAGCTTGTATACCCTTTGCCAATCTTAATGTGCAAAGGGTCCCTAACTGTCCGTGTACCGTAAGCGGTATTGGTCCGGGGACCGCACGCTCAACCGATACACGGGATGGATTTAGGGATGGGTAAGGTTGGGAAGGCGATATGCGGCGGAAACTGTGGTGTGTCTCCACAGCTTCCTATCCCGCACCCGTCCGGCTTTGCTTTAGCCCTGAAGGGGCGCAGCGCGTGGCCGGGTCACCGCTAGCTCGGCTTGTTAGCACCGTTAGGTTTACCACCGAGCTAGCCCTGAAGGGGCTAAATAAATCTTTGACGATGAGTTTGGGCGAAACCCTGTCCTAAAAAGGACGCGGTTAAGCCCGAGTAGGCTTTCAGGTAACAACAGGGCAGTAGCCCTATTGTTCCCTGTCGGCCTTGGCGTGCAGCGAGGTCGCTGCGAACCGTCCGAGCAGGTACTCGGAGGGAGCAATGTGTCGGAGCTTGCGCTACGACAACAACACGTCCGTCCGAGACGACTGCTCAGAGCGGAATGTGCTGTCCTATTTTTTTTTTTTTTTAACGCGGACCTAACGGCCAGTAGCCTGACGAGAGTCGGCTTTTCTGGCCACACCGGACTTTAGGGTGAGCGCTTTTGGCACTCGCAACCCTTTAATTTAGGTGACCATGCTGAGGGCAACCCACTAACGGGTTACGGACCTCGGCTCAGGACGGTCACTGGGAGAGGATGAGACATCAGCGATTAATGGGGAAGATTGGTTTTTAACCTAATCCTATCCGTTGCTTTCGTCGGCACGCGGGCCGGAACTGTTAGGGGGGTCGGGGGGGCGACGGGGAACGCGGCGAGGTCCTCGACGGCGAGGACGGAACTGCGGTCTTGTGGAGTGTGTGAGTTTCAAGAACTCGTTCTTACGGCGGATGGCCAGAGTGATATCGTCCTCTGGATCGGTTAAAACTGAACGCGGCCGTCTCCATTTGGCGCGGTCGAATGGAGTGTAAACGGACGCTTTGCGGATTAACGAACTAGGGTGATTTACCGCCCGATCGAAATAGCGTCTGCTGGTCGTTTGCATAAAATGCCTGATGGTCGGCATGTTGGTGTCCACGTGGAGGTTGCGATTGCGAACGTACCACGGGGCACCAAGAGCGTGTCGGAGAAATTTATTTTGCAGTACCTGCATACGCTTGAGACGAGCAGGCGGTATATGGGCGAATACGGGCGACGCGTATGTCATAATCGGCCTAATACACGTGGTAAAGATCCTAATCTTGTTGCGGATGGACATTTTACTGTTCCTATTTATGAGCCAATGTAGTTGACTCATCGCGAATGCGGCTCGCGCGCGTACCGCATTTACGTGTGGGATGAAGGTCAAACTCTGATCAAGGGTCACTCCTAAATACTTGGCTTTGGCCGTCCAGGGGATAACCTGGTTGGACATGCGGACTGAATGATGAGGCACATGGACTTTCCGTTTCAAAGTGAACAGGATAGCCTGGCTCTTTGTGGGGTTGACGGTGATTCGCCATTTGCGAAACCACTCACCGAGCTTGTCGGCGGCGGCCTGCAAATCGCGCACCACATCGTCGGGGTCTCTACGTGAGGCGTAGATTGCGGTGTCATCCGCGAAGAGCGCCAGATGGGCGTTTTTAGGTTGCGGGATATCGCTGGTGTACAGCGAGAAAAGAAAAGGGGAAAGAGCGGAGCCTTGCGGGACTCCGGCCGTAATGGTGTGTCGGGAAGAGAGAGTTCCCTCCACGCGATATTTGAAGCCGCGATTCGACAAAAAGTCTCGTATGATGTGCACGAGCTGAGTGGGCACGTTGAGCGTGTACAGCTTGAAAAGCAAGCCGTTGTGCCACACCCTGTCGAATGCTTTTTCAATATCGAAGAAAAGAGCACCGGTAGGCATGCCGCGTTGAAATTTGTCGTAAACGTGCTCCGTGATGCGGAGCACCTGGTTTACGCAACTGTGCCTAGAACGAAAACCAAACTGCTCCGGAGGGATCAGATGGTTGTTGTGGGCGACTATTTTGAGGCGGTCGAGGACGATCCGCTCGTAAAGTTTGCCTAGCGTACTAAGCAGGCTGATTGGCCTATAAGAGGACGGCTCTGATGCGGGTTTTCCCGGCTTGTGGATACCTATCACAACTGCCTCCTTCCAGACCTCTGGGAAGAGGCAGTTTTGAAACGCGGCGTTATATATAGATGTGAGAATTTGGACTAGATGCTCCGGAAGCATCTTGATCATACGGGTAGGGATCCCGTCGCCCCCGGGGGCTTTTCGTCTTTTGAGCGCCTTGATCAGAGCGATGACTTCTTCGATCGTCACCGGTGCAAGGGGATCGGGCGGCGGCGGGTCGACGTCCGGGTCGACATTGGCGTTTTGGTTTATCGGTCGCGAAATAGAGATCGGCGGTGGCCGTACCGCGTTCCTACTTTCGACGAGTGAATTAACCGCAACAAGATCGTCGTGGTCTACTGGTATTGATGTGAGGGAACATTGAGACTCCAGGCTGTCGGCCAGCAGTTCCGCTTTCTCGTCGTTATCAAACGCCGGGCGTTGATTCGGGCGATTGAGCGGAGGCATGGAGGCCACATCGTTTCTCCTGAAGGAACGACACAGCTGCCAGAAGGCCTGGTGTGTCGGCTCGATTTCGGCTAGGCGAGTTTCCCATCTCGAATCGACGACCTCTTTAATGCGACGTCTAACCTCACGTTGGAGGAAGCGCGCAAGACGTCGTCGTTCCGGGGTGGGGCTCGTCGCGCAGGCTCTGAGCGTAGCGTTACGCCTCCTCACCACCCACCGCACGTCGTCGGGAATTTGCCATTGACTGTGAACAGTCTCCGGCACCTTCTCGGAGCTTTCGCTCAAGACGTTTTGAAGGTGGTTGGTGAAGGAGCGTATCGCGCCAGTCGTTTCCTCAGGAGTCACGATGTTGGTCGGAATCGCGGAAAGATCTGTGGATGAGGTGTCCGCGAGCTTGGTGCCTAGGAGGCGCCAATTCGTTTTCACCTTCATCGGGGCGTTAGGACCTGTGTCTGTTGGACAGTTTTGGGGGACTAGATCTAGGATCACAGGTCTGTGGTCAGAGTCTAACTCTTGTAGCACTTGCATGGAACGCACGCGAAGGCTTACGTTCCTTACGAGCGCTATGTCGAGTATGTCGGGTCGGTGATTGACGGTAGCACTGTAGTGGGTTGGTTCAGAAGGAACCAGGATACTCATTTCTACTATGTCAAGACAACTCTCCAGAGCGGCACCTCTTCCGTTGGTCGAGTTGCAGCCCCAGAGAGTGTTCTTGGCATTGAGGTCTCCCGCCAGGATGACGGAATCCCCCATTTCAAGTAGAGTGGTTAGCTCATTGGAGTGAAGCTCCTTTGAGGGCGAGAGGTAGGCCGATATGATGGTGATCGGCGGATGTCCTGTCATAGCTAGCCTGCAAACTGATGCCTCAATGTTCCTCAAGGTTACAGGTGGGTCTAAGGGTATGCAATGCAGGGACCTTTTGAAATAGATGAGAGTGCCTCCTAAAGGGCCACTGGTACGATCGTTACGTACCAGATTGAAGTTGGGGATGTTGGGATTGCGGTGAGCTGGTTTGAGAAACGTTTCCTGGATGAGGAAAACGTCTAATTTATTTTCGCGGACAAAATCAGAGAGTTCGGCTCGTTGGCCGTTAATTCCGTTAATGTTGAAAAACCCCACTCTGAGGGAGCGAGGTTTGGTCCGCTTGGAGGGATTTACTTGTGCTTGCGCCATTTATGATGACGGAAAAAGTGCACCTACGGTGATCTGGTACATCCTCGTCTGGATGTGGACAATTTCCGAGACAAGATTGCTATCGGGACGCCCTAGGGCGGAAGCTTGGGCCACGCGGTCGGCCATTAGGGCTTGGAGATCCATCAACTCCGGCGAGTTCAAAAGGAACTCGACTTTTGCGCCGTGCGCAGAAGATGATGATGTAGGGCGTGAGGTCGCCGCCACCTGGGGTGAGGTTTTCGGCTTGGCTGCCTTGGAAGAGGGAGCCGTGGTAGCCGAAGGGGCGGGGACAGGAGTAGGTTGGGTTGTGGTAGTGGTGGTGGTGGGTGAGGCCGGGGTGGCGGGAGTGACTCCGCCGCGGGCCTGGAGGCGTGGATCGGCGCGTGCCGTGGTTGGGAACCACGGGTTACGCACTGGCGCAGGTGCCAGTTTGAAAGTGGCCTGAGGGGCCGGAGCCTTTGGAGCTTTAGGAGCTCGGAAGGTCTTCTTTGGGGCCCGAGGGCATCCGCGGTAATTCGCGGGATGGCCGGATTGGCGACAATTGGTGCACGAAGGCGGCTCCGTGCACTGGGACCTATCCTTAGGGCGCGGGCACGCAGATGTGCCGTGCTCGCCGAGGCACTTGACGCACCTGGCGGGAAGGCGGCAACCGCGAGAGCTATGGCCGTATTTCTGGCAGTTGTGACACTGCCCTATTTGGCCTTTTTTGTGAGGGGTTTCGACGGTGAAGCCGCCTAGCCCCGAGATGTCTCTAATTTCGTAGAGACGTTTGACGTCCGCGGGGGTTTCGAGTATGGCTAGAACCATCTCATATTCAGCGCCTGGCTGAGAAGCGCGGGACTGGCGGTGCATACGGTGCACCTCTAAGGCTGAAATGCCTTTGGCCTGAAGGCCCTCTTTGACCTCTTGGGTCGACATTACGGTGGGGATACCGCGGATGACGTAGCGGAAGCGACGCTCATCCGGGAGGGCGAAAGTATAATAATAATAGTTCCTCGAATCGAGGAACTTGGTGAGGGCCCTATGGTCGGAGATCGATCCGGGCTGAAGAGATAGGAGCTGCTGGCTCCCGTTCCACGAGTTCGTGGGGATAGAAATGTGCTGGTTTTCCAGCTCTTTGAATAAGACCGGCATGGTCTTGCCGGGGGGGAGTTGCATATTTACCCGCGGTGGTTTTTTAGGCCCCTTGGGTTGCGACTGGGATTGGGATTGGGATGGTGGCGACGAACCCGCGGGATTCGCGGGACTCGAAACACTCGAGTCGGTGGGCGCTGAAGGCGCGGGGACAGGGACGACATTGTCCGGGACTTGGGATACGGCCTTTTTCTTCTTCCTCCCGCGCTTCACAGTCGTGAAGCCGACGTCATCGGGTTCCGATGCCGAGGCTTCCGCTTGCGAATCGTCGGAGGAAGGAGAAACAGGACGTTTGAGAGATCCTGCAGTGGTCGTCTCCATGTCGACGACGGACTCTCCGGACTCAACGGAGCCCTCCGAGGTTTCGGTCGCTTCAGAGGCGATCGTGGCCCCGGACGGCTCCGCGGAGTTCGACAATAATACCAGCTCCTTGGCCAAGGAGATCATGTACTTTCGGAACTCTTGGTCCGATTGTATCATGCCCCTTATCATCGCCATCATCTCTGGTGGCGAGACGCCGACCACACTGTAGTCGGGGTCAGCCATGTCAGAGTCTGACGCCAAGCCTACTGACTTCATATTTTTGGGGGGGCCGCGTGTGTGTTCACGACCCGACCGGGTGCGTTCCGCCTGGGAAAGAACACACAAGAAACCAGGCGGAGTAACGTGCGCACTTACGTTCGATCGCGGATCGCGGAACGCGGTGATAGAACGCGATTGACTAAGTCCCCGGGTGGGTGTGCCCGGGGGTGAGTTCAGTGCGTGGCCCTCCTCGCCGGGTATAGGCGAGGGGGGATGTACTTAAAATTAGGTGTGCCCTAAGCTTGTATACCCTTTGCCAATCTTAATGTGCAAAGGGTCCCTAACTGTCCGTGTACCGTAAGCGGTATTGGTCCGGGGACCGCACGCTCAACCGATACACGGGATGGATTTAGGGATGGGTAAGGTTGGGAAGGCGATATGCGGCGGAAACTGTGGTGTGTCTCCACAGCTTCCTATCCCGCACCCGTCCGGCTTTGCTTTAGCCCTGAAGGGGCGCAGCGCGTGGCCGGGTCACCGCTAGCTCGGCTTGTTAGCACCGTTAGGTTTACCACCGAGCTAGCCCTGAAGGGGCAAAATAAAACTTTGACGGTGAGTTTGGGCGAAACCCTGTCCTAATAAGGACGCGGTTAAGCCCGAGTAGGCTTTCAGGTCACAACAGGACAATAGCCCTATTGTTCCCTGTCGGCCTTGGCGTGCAGCGAGATCGCTGCGAACCGTCCGAGCAGGTACTCGGAGGGAGCGTGTCGGAGCTTGCGCTACGACAACAACACGTCCGTCCGAGACGACTGCTCAGAGCGGAATGTGGTCGGTGGTGGTGGTGCTGTCCTATTTTTTTTTTTTTTTTTTTTTTTTTTTGCGGACCTAACGGCCAGTAGCCTGACGAGAGTCGGCTTTTCTGGCCACACCGGACTTTAGGGTGAGCGCTTTTGGCACTCGCAACCCTTTAATTTAGGTGACCATGCTGAGGGCAACCCACTAACGGGTTACGGACCTCGGCTCAGGACGGTCACTGGGAGAGGATGAGACATCAGCGATTAATGGGGAAGATTGGTTTTTAACCTAATCCTATCCGTTGCTTACGTCGGCACGCGGGCCGGAACTGTTAGGGGGGTCGGGGGGGCGACGGGGAACGCGGCGAGGTCCTCGACGGCGAGGACGGAACTGCGGTCTTGTGGAGTGTATGAGTTTCAAGAACTCGTTCTTACGGCGGATGGCCAGAGTGATATCGTCCTCTGGATCGGTTAAAACTGAACGCGGCCGTCTCCATTTGGCGCGGTCGAATGGAGTGTAAACGGACGCTTTGCGGATCAACGAACTAGGGTGATTTACCGCCCGATCGAAATAGCGTCTGCTGGTCGTTTGCATAAAATGCCTGATGGTCGGCATGTTGGTGTCCACGTGGAGGTTGCGATTGCGAACGTACCACGGGGCACCAAGAGCATGTCGGAGAAATTTATTTTGCAATACCTGCATACGCTTAAGACGAGCAGGCGGTATATGAGCGAACACGGGCGACGCGTATGTCATAATCGGCCTAATCTGTAAAGGTGCTGTCCTACATGTGGGCAGCTTTTATATACAATTTAACTTATCACTAAGAGCGCCGAGTGTCATTGTTCAGAATGGCACTCAACCAATAAAATCATAAAATTACAATTGTTGGGATGCCGTGCGACAGCTGCACGGTCCCGAGCGACGAAAACAAGGCAATAAAACAATTAACAATGTTTTCGTGGAACATTTTCGAAATTGCCGACAATGGTCGGCCGTCATAAAACTATTTCTTAATTATAGGCTAAATTGCTTTATGGTCGCCGAGTTCGAGTAAACATCCTCGATACAAAGAATCGTTCGGCCATAAAGACATTACAATTTTAAATTTGTTGCACAGATGTGCGCAAAACAAATCATATAACTAAAATATCTATTTACATTATTTTTAGCCAGTCCGCCGAGGCGTAAGTATTACTCCGGCTCGTCGTCCGTAACAGTAATAAAATCCTTGAATAAAAAATCGATTGCATTCAAGAATCAGTTATTTGGTGCAACTGATTTTTTGTTCTCTTCCCTACAGATAGTATTCCGTGAAGTGTCAATAAATTGTCATACCGGCAAATCAATGCCAAAATTACTTTCTACCCCCTTATTAACCCCGTTAGGGGATGAATTTCAATAATATACGAAACGCGTCTTCCATTAATTCTGTTAAAAAAGGTTTATGCAAAATTTGAAGTAGAATGGACAAAGGAATCACGTTGTCCCATACAACCTTTGCCCCCCTTTTTCATCCCCTTAGGAGTAGAATTTCGAAAAATCCTTTCTTATCGGTCGCCTACGTCATACAAAGAACACACCAAGTTTCAGGTCTCTACGATCAGCGGTTTAGGCTCTGCGTTGATCCATCAGTCAGTCGTTCAGGACAAAGCCTTTTATAGGTATTGATTAGTTCGTTACTAAAGCACAATATATACACAAATTATATAATTGGAGAATAACAATGATTCGCTGTCTCCAGACTCTATCAACATAATTCGTTTTAGACATCTAGATTGATGAATAATAAGTTTTATTTTTATTAATTAATATGTGTTCTTCTTACACAAACTGCAAGTCATTCTATATTAGTTTTTTTGATATGTGGATAATAATAAATTACGCCACAAAATCAAAAAATATTAGCCCGAACAGGATTGTAATTGAAGAACTTAGGTGTGTTTAGATTATTTTGTTATCAGTTGAAGTCATTTTAATAAAATAATTTTACACGACATGGTTAATTACGAAATCTAGTGGTCGTGCGTTGATCCAAATTCGACCGTCGTATTTAATATATTTGTAACACAATATAGGTATACATAAATTTTATTTTTCTGCACTCCTCTATATGAACTTTAATTACGCAAAATCTCAGTCTCCTCCTGTGCGCAATGTGCTTAAAAACGGGTACAATATTTTTTATGGCATTGAATGACGAGACGAGCATGTTGTTCGCCTGATGGTAAGCGATACGACCGCCCATAAACAGTAGTAACACCATACAGCACCTTGAGTTACAAAGTACTGTGTGACATTCCACTGCGCTCGTCATCTTGAGACGTAAGATGCTAAGTCTCATTATGTCTAGTAGTTACACTGGCTACAATGTCCTTCAAACCAAAACACAACAGTGCATGCACACTGCTGCTTGGCGGTAGAAATAGAAATATTTCGGTGGTACCCACCCAGACGGACTCTTATATATGAGAGACCTACCACCAGTGACCACTAGTACCGCCAGTTTTTCTACATGTTTTAATATAGATATAGATAAACATCATATTTTATTCTTTATTTATGCCTGACCTGGGATTTAAAAAGCTTCCGCCTGCATTTCTGAAATGATAGGAAGAGACGCAACTAGAGCTTGGTTGCACCCACAGTATTAGGGACGAACCTTTCGCTAGTAGGATCCACTTGCACTTTGATCTGTGATTATGAGATTCATAAAAGACCGTTATTCATAGTATGATTAAGACTTTATTGAATTATATTAAGGGCCGATTTCACCACTTCCTCATAAAGTCCTTAATAGCCTAATCGGAACTTATTCGCCATATAATCTGCAACTTTGGTTTCACAGGTCTCGAGTAGAAATATTTGTAAGAAAAAGTCACTTGTAATGTTTCAGATTTATTTGTTAGATTGCGTTATATGTCAGATCCTGGAACTTTATCAAGAACTAGTGAAACTGGCCCTTACTACCTTAAATATAATCCTGCTAATATTATAAACGCGAAAGTTTGTAAGAATGTATGCTTGTTACTCTTTCACGAAAAAACTACTGAACGGATTTCGATGAAATTTGGCACACGGGTAGATCATGTCCTGGATTAACACATAGGCTACTTTTTATCCCGTGAAAATATAAAGCGGGACTTTTATCCCGGAAAAACTTTTTAACGCGGGTGGAGTCGCGGGCAAACGTTAGTATAGTATAGTATCTTTCGATCCCCCTGATGAATTCGAACTTAAGTGTAAGAAAACACGGGAAATAAAATTGTCAGATCGTTCCCAATGGTTAATCCCATTTCTTTTATCATTTGAAAGCATTAATCTTTTAAATGTACACCTGTTGCCGTTATAACGTCGCGATTTTTCACCTCCTGTCCCTTAGATATGAATACTGCGTCTAAAGGAGCCGGAGCGACAGATCTGAGATTCGCGCCTTTACTGCATTTATGAGTTACCCGAAAATAATATGTGAAGTATTTTAGGACTTCTTTGAAATTGCGCTGTCTCGTTATCAATTGGTTGTGATGGAAATACTTAAAAGGCATTATAAGACGCCATAAAATGTATTTAATGTAATAGAGTCACAGTTGTATAATTTTAAGTTTTATTTCTAAATAAATAAAACAAAATAATTTCATAAAATACGCATTTTCCTATTTTGAACATAATTTAGTATAAAGAGACGTTGAAGTTTAGTATATTAGCTTAGCTTTCTTAAGTTAGCTACAGTAAATACAGGTGGATACGGTGGTATATCTGTACATAATCTTAATATATATAAATCTCGTGTCACAATGTTTGTCCTCAATGGACTCCTAAACCACTTAACCGATTATAATAAAATTCGCACACCGTGTGCAGTTCGATCCAACTTGAGAGATAGGATAGTTTAAATCTCAAATTATAGTCGCAATTTTAATTTATTGCTAATTATTTGTCTGTTATTATTTGACAGTCACAATTATCTTAACTCCAAATGATTCTAACAGATGTCGATACCTTTCGACTGGGTTGAGTAAGTAATCAATAGATGGCGCTGCTATGAATGATTCTAACAGATGTCGATACCTTTCGACTGGGTTGAGTAAGTAATCAATAGATGGCGCTGCTATGGTAAATCTACGAACGTGTCATATAAGCTACATTTTAAGCGGGACTTTTATACCGGGAAAACTCATTCACGCGGGCGGAGCCGCGGGCAAAAGCTAGTTAAATTATATATTTTTGTGATCCGGGGTTGCAACGTTCTTTACTTTGATTTGAAAGGAATGTTACTAAATAAATGATAGTCATTATAGCTGATTATAATTTTTACCAATTAGCACTCATAAGGGGAGATAGCCTAGTTGGGAATGGAACGGTCTGCCAAGACAATGTCCTGAGGTACACAAAGCTCAAGGCACACACCTCTGACTTTTCGAAGTTACGTGTGTCATTATCATCATCATCATCAGCCACATGACATCCACTGCTGAACATAGGCCTCTCCTAAAGATTTCCAGACGGACCTGTCAAAAGCGGCCTGCATCCAGCGTGTTCCTGCGACCTTTATCAAGTCGTCTGTCCATCTTGCAGGTGGACCTTGTAGGTGTGTATTGTTTATCAATTATCGTTCGCTTTAAAGGTGAACGAAAACATCGTGAGGAAACCTACATACCTGAATTCTCCATAAGAATCTCGAGGGTATGTGAAGTCTGCCAACCCGCACTAGGCCAGCGTGGTGGACTAAGGCCTAACCCCTCTCAGTAGTAGAGGAGGCCCGTGCTCAGCAGCAGTCAGTATAATATACGTGCAATGCAATGCAATCAGCCCTGTATTATATTATAATACAGGGCTGATTGCATTCCATTGCACTCATGCATCTCTTCAATTTAATAATATAGATCTTAACCGGAAAAGTGCTAAGTGGCAATTGACAACTCTCTTCTTGTCATCTACCCCAATTTTAATGGAGTATAGAAAAAAAATATTTTTTCAGCCTGAAGTTTAAAAGAACTACATTCACATGATGGCAATTTACTACTAGTTTATTACGGTGTTATCTCTCAAATAAATTACATTCTGTTTGATCGATGACTGGTTTTGTGAAGTTGTAAACCCTTTTTGGACCTCTTTCTAGCCCCTCGGAGATTACAAGTGAATTTAATTTTATATTATACCAGGTATTGCACACGGCATTTTCTGCGTGAGAAAAAAAATCCTAGCCTATACTTTCTTATTGTTCAACCTTACTTCGTACCAAATTTCATCAAAATAGGTTCAAGGTTTAGCCTTGAAAGCCTTTAAAATTATCCCCGTAGGCAGAGGCGCAACTAGTGCACCCACTTTTCGCCGTGCGTATTCCGTCCCATAATGTGATAGAGGGCGAGCCTATCGCCATATCGGGCACAATATCCAGACTCCGGGTTGATACTGAATAGAAAAACCCAATATCACTTTGCCCGACACGAGGATCGAACCCGAGACCTCAGCTTTGCAGTCGTACCGTAATGCAACTACCCCGTATGCCCCCGCGGCAGTAATACTACTCTTACCCTAAAAAATACAAAATATGATTTTTATATTTATAATCCAAGCAGGTGGATCCGCGAACGTCAACTAGTAGGTATCATATCGGAAATCTACACTACCCACACATCGGGTTGTGGTGATTATTGCATAGTTGCGTGCGAGGGAGCATTTCGCATCGATAAACAGTTTATTGACAAGCAATTACGGGAGCATGTCATTCCCTTTAGCGTATTTAGTATCGGTCTATTTGCTACACCAAACTCTCATTACGCCTGTCTAATGACTCGCTCGTATGACCCTAATATTACAACATAAGAAACGAATTTATTTAATGTTATTGTAATGTAAAGCTTCTTAGATTACAAATAAGTGTTTAAGTAAATTCTGGAGACCTTAGTTTAAATAATATAAAGTCGAAAATATTCGATCGACCTGTATGAGCAGGGTAGACGATTTGCAGAAGACGTGAATCAAAAAACAGTAAATAATAGTATCATCGTAATTATTAGTGCTATGAATACCTACAAATTGCTCAAGGTTTTTTTTATGGTGTAGGCGGCAAACGAGCATACGGTTCACCTGATGGTAAGTGATCACCGCCGCCCATGAACATCTGCAATACCAGGGGGCATAGATATTATTCGTCCAATTATCGTTCCATTAACGCCCGTATTCTAAGAGGTTTCTTCGAAAATTCCTCAACTCCACTCAACCTCACTAGAGGTAATCTGTGTTCTTAGTTGAAAAAAATCTCCTCCACTCAACGTCCCTCAAGATTTTTCCTTTCTCGAGGTAAGGAATCAACAGTCAAACTCAAGGTACCTCACGACGTGCCTTAAGGAAGACTCAAGGAAAGATTTTCGGCTTGTGAACATTGTTACAATCGATTTCATGTTAAAAATGGATTTCCAACGGTTTTGCAATAATTGTACGATACTCCATACGAATATCCCGAACGGCGCGCGTTATTTAAGAGATGCAAAAAACCCGATAGAGTTTTACGACGACACAGAATTCCAAAGACGCTGTCGTTTTAGGAAAGACACTATCGTAAACGTTTTATTATTTTTGCAAAAATAAAAATAATTTAAATTTGCCTTTCAGACATTATTACGAAAATGAGAACAAAAAGGCACAATAATTTATAAACTATTTAGTAAGTAAAATATTTTCCATATTAGGTACGCTCTGACTTCAAATAAAACAAAACAGAAATAATGACATTCTATTTACTGTCACTTGAATCAGTCACAGATAAAAAAAATCTAAGAGTTTTCGCAAAAAACTCTAATTTATCTGTACATCAATGACGTATTTAATAACATAATTCCTTGACTCGATCTCACTCGGGGATCCTCAAGAATAGCTCAAATTTTAACTAAGAATACCATTTTCGAGGATTCCTTGAATTAATTCTCAAGGTAACCATGAGTGAGATAAGGTTGAGGAAGCTTCGAGGAAACGTCTTAGAATACGGGTGTTAGTCTCCGTCAGCTATTTGATTGACATCTCACCCTTATTCAGATAATGATTATGTGTTTTACTACGACAACATTATAGTATTTTGTTCCCTACTCCCACTATATAAGGTCATCCATCAGCGGTAACAATAGTCCCCAGTAAATACCGTATAATGGAATCAAAATAAAAGGGGTCGAGCAAGTCTCAAGGAGCGCCGCGTCGGCGCGGCCACATTTGTTCGCCCTTTAACTTGCTGTCACTCGACACACGTACACTTCCGCCTGCGTTATGTTGCGATGTATTGCACAAAGGAAGCGAAAAGCCGTCTTTTGATCGCTGACACGTAATCTGATGAATTGACGAAAGGTTATATACGATGTTATTATTGATATATTTATTGACGTAACTGCAAAAACAAGCGAGATTAAAGTTTCTTTTCTGTATTTCAAAATTACATTTTTTTATCTTTTCTATTCATATAGAAGGCATAATAGGTGAAATTGAAAAAAAATGGGTTGAATTTGAAGCGGTCTGCACATAGTTAATAGACAATAGTGTTCTACTTGCAGTCGAATTCAAAGTTGAACGGATACTCTACGGATTCATACGCAAATAATAGTAGTTATTTACTAGTACCTACATACCATACCATACCATACCAGCCCTGTATTATATACTGCCCACTGGTGAGAACGGGCCTCTTCTACAACTGAGAGGTTTTAATTAAGGAGGCCTTACTCCACCACGCTGGCTTAGCGCGGGTTGGCAGATTTCACGTACCATCGATTTTTTTATTATGTATTTTAATCAATTGAAGCAGTTAATTGAATGTGTTTGGAATCAAAAGCACTAATGAGTATTGATATCAGCGTCGAAGCAAATCAATGCAAAAATAACTTTCTACCCCCTTTTAACCCCATTATCGGATGAATTTCAATAAAATACGAAACACATTTTCCTTTAATTCTGTTAAAAAAGGTTTATGCAAAATTTTAATGCTTTATTATATGTATAGATTACAATTTTTAACCGACTTCCAAAAGGAGGAGGTTATCAATTCGTGTGTTTGTATTTTATTTTATGTATGTACAGCCAGCAGCATAATTATCTGTACAAAATCAAAATTTCATATCGCCTATATACGCCTTAAGTTAAACTGAAACATTTTTTTTCTTCGTTTGAAGTAAAGTAAATCTCTGTTATTTTATGTTTGTAAAGAGAAAAAAAAACATTAGTAAAAACAAAAAAGTATGTAGGCAATTTGAAAAATTGAATTTGTTCAGCTACTTATGCTGCTGACTGTACACTGATTTGACTGACTCCAAAGATTTATTCATTGTACATTAATATAATCACATGAATGGCAGTGTATTTAATGTTGGTATTATTAAAATTTCTTTATAACCCATAAGCAAAGCACAAGTTATTTTTTTCTTTATAGTGGTTTTTGAAGTCGGTGCTATTTTTTGTTAAAAAGTTTTTATAAAGTTTAAAATCCGCCTTCAAACGTCTATTTATGTATAGGTAAAGAAAAATCTTTTGACTAACAGTTGGAAATAGATTCTATTACATCGGTAGAGATTTCTTAAAAGCAAAAAAATATGCTGGTCATTGTTATATTCTCGTAGTACAAACGCAATACACAGTGAGGATATATTTTAAAGTACGTTTTAGTACTTAATATTTAAAAGTCCGAACGGCGTAAATTTTTGGAATGTGTTCAGAGCTCATAAATAACGTTAAAACCGTGTTATTTTCCATTAGTACTCCCTGTTGTTTTAATGTCTTTCTCTTTATTTGCTTAAAGTAAATGAATATATAAGTATATATGACTAGGTGTTACTTTCGACTACCTCCGCATGAAAGCCGTTCCGCATATTAAAATTTCTTCCTATTTCCCTATCGGGGTTAAAAGACAAGTTATGTTTATCCAGGACACGGTCATTCCTTTAAATTTCATCAAAATCTCTTTAACGGTTACTGCGTTAACTTCTTACTAACATCCAACCATCTCCACTAAGTTTACCATTTATAATATTAGTAAAATAAATTGGCATCAACGCCCGTCTCGTATTGAGGTCGTAGTATTAATTTACTTTATATATACTATCGTATCATACATAACATTACTCTCGTAATTATTTGTTTTATTGTGTGGGCGTCCTGGCATGAATGGGGGCGGTATAATTACTTCAGCCAATTTCATATCAACAATCTACGCATCAAACCTTGAACAATGGCGGCAAACGTGTGAATTCACAAAAAAATGCAATGTAAGCACGGTTCGCGCAGTCTATACACACCGTTAAAGCTGAAACAATTAGATACGACTAAATTAAGTCATGACAGGAATTGAATATTTACTATCGATACTGGATGGACAGGCGACTTGAAGGTCGCAGGAACACGCTGGTTGCAGGCCGCTATTGACAGGTCCATCAGGAAATCTTTAGTTGTGGTCTATGTTCAGCAATGGGATTTATGTGGCTGATGATGATGGATACTATTAGACATACTCGTTACAGTGTTGTGCTACAATTATTACTTTTAGTTTTATAAACTTAGTATCCATTTGACATTAATTGGAATTGATGTCTAAAATAAATGTTCTCCTACGGTCATTAAAAGCTTCGCCAGTGAAACAAAGTCAAACACTAATATACAAAAGCTTACAAGAAATTAAATTATGATTAAAAAAATAAATTACACCAAAACATCACAAACATGAAACAACTCAGACACTACATGTGATTTATTTTGCAATTATTTTTCTTAAAAGATATGTAAAATGAAATGTTGATAACAAGTTCTGCGAACGTGATAGTGAATTTATTGCTTTAATGTCGGCAACAAATTGCTTGTAAGCGGTGCTAAAAGCCAAGTTACTGAACTGCGATTTAAAACAAAATATGCGATAGCTTTTTATTTAATTCTGAACAGTATCGAAGAATAATTGATAAGTGGAATTACAAAATTTGGTCTTGATTTATCGGGGTGACCGAGAACAGCGCTGCTCAGTGCTTTGAAATGCAAAGCTCTGAGTGGTGTTGCCACTGGAATAAACAGTTGTGGTGCTGACCATCAGACCAGCTCCTGCTGATCTCATCATTCTGTGTTACTACATCGACTGTTTCATAAGAAAGAGCTATGTACCTTTGCAGACATTTTTGTATTCACGGTACTTATATATTAAGTTCAGTTGGGCCTATGTTCAGCAGTGGACGTCATATGGCTGATGATGACGATGATGATGATATATTGAGTGTATTGTATAGATGGCATAATTGGGAGAGATGAAAATAGCAGATTCAAAACACATTTCTGACATTTTTATACAGGCATTGCAAAATGACCCCACTAAACCTAGTAATAAGGAGAATAGGGTACAGATAGTGTCGACGGATGAGAGGTCATTACCCCTCGCCAGATACCACAGTTATGCCGGCCTGTTTAAAGGATATACACACTTACGTGGGCCACTACGTCGGGGTAGGGTAATTGATTACTTTTTTTCAATACATTTATCAAAATTGTATGTCATCCTAAATGTAACGGAAAAAGAATTTCCAAAATTGGCGCAATAATAAGTAAGTTATAAAGCTTTGAAATTTGGTGGAAAGGACAGTTTTCAAAATACAGTATTATCAGACTGTGACGTCATCGAGTGTCACCGGCCGTTCCGCTGGGTGCGTGCGAAAGAGATAACGCGATATCTCCACCAAGCCCCCACTTTTGCTCACAATATTTCAAATTGGAATAACTGCTTTATTTTTTAACAATTTCTGATGCTGATTTCACATAAGATTTTTTTTTTTCGTAATATTTTCTGTTAGATATCATATAATGTACAAGATCAAACATAGGAAACTACTCTATTTGCATCTTGTATGCAATAGTACAGACGAAGACTCCTGTCCAGTATTGGGATACAATTGGGGCAGTAATTGAGTGTATACGCATTCACGTAGTATAATCCACAGGCCACACTGGTACGTACGCGTAGACGTGATCGAGTATCGTTAAATACTACGAATAAAAATATTGTTTCGCCGTGCACGTGGGCGTTTGTTGGCGGTTTCGTAGGGGGCGCGTAGGCGATTATACGTGAGTCATGAATAGGGTTGCCACACGGGGATTCCCCGGATATACCAAACTTTTTGCAACGTCGGGGAGTTTTGGAGTGTGACAATTAGCTCGGTATTCTTTTATCAGGATAACGAAGAGCTGTTCGTATTTTACTGCGATTATTTTCGTGACTGAGTCACTGCCATACATTTTTGTTTTGTTGACAATTTCAAAGAAGGAAAAATTTGAAAACTCCATTTCTGTAATGTATAATATGTCAGATACCATAATATTATACTAAATATAGATACTATATAATATAAATTCATATATTATGTATCAAATACTGGGTTTCCTATAGACATATTCATTTAAGCATAAATTCAAAAATTCATAGCTAAAGGTAAAATATAAAATGAACTAATTTAAAAATAACAATATACTATTTATTTAAGTGCTTGTAAACAACATAGTGTAGGTGGATCCGTAACTTGTACACCCACAAACCGATACTATTATGTGGGTATTAGATAGGAAGCATACTTATTGCAATGAAATGATAAAACCCATTCATAAGTTTATCACCCACACCATAACTACGCCACCATGCCATAAGCATTTAATAAAAATATCATGAATGGTGCTACAATACAATAACTGTTTATAATAATAATATAATATATTTTTTATTTATGTACAGTCAGCAGCATAAATATCTGTACAAAATCAAAATTTCTAATCGCCTATATACGCGTTAAGTTTAAACTGAAACATTTTTTTTCTTCGTTTGGAGTAAAGTAAATCTCTTTTATTTTATTGTTGTGAAGAGAAAAAAAGATTGGTAAGAACACAAAAGTATGTAAGCAACTTTAAATTTTGAATTTGTTCAGCTACTTATGCTGCTGACTGTACAAACAAAATAAAACAAGAATTATGAACATAGGTACTCATAAGTAGTTGTATTAATAATTATAATTAGTAGTGTTAGTGCGTATATGTATTTAAAATAAAACAACAGCTGGCAGGGGGCCCCAAACTAGGCAGAGCCTGTATCTTGGTTACCAAAATATGAATCTATACATTTCCATTTAACAGAAGTGAATTGGAGTCGCATTTTCTACAAAATGTGTGGAGAGTTTTTTGAAAATTTATGAACTCAAAAGTACTCAAACCTCTAATGGTCCCATAGAGTCTTTTAATCGAAAAAAGTTTTTACATAAAGGACCATGTTCTTGCTGAACGAAACTTTTTTTTCAAAATCTATTGGTGGTAGGTCTCTCCTTATGTAAGAGGCCGTCTGGGTGGGTATCATCGCAATGTCTATTTCTACCGCCAAGCAACAGTGTGCATGCACTGTTGTGTTTTGGTTTGAAGGACATTGTAGCCAGTATAACTACTGGACATAATGAGACTTAACATCTTATGTCTCGGGATGACGAGCGCAGTGGAGAGCCCTGTGCCACACAGTGCTTTGTGGGTCAAGGTGATGGATGATGTTGTTACTGTTTATGGGTGGTCGTATCGCTTACCATCGGGCGAACGGCGTGCTCGTCTCGTCATTCAGTGCTATAAGAAAAAAAAATCTGTGAATGAAATGATGGGAATGGGATGAAAATTTTCTTGTAGCTACAGTGGTTAAGGTTTTTTTTTTGTGTAGGCGATCCTGCAGTCAACACCGGGGGAAACCTGCGAATGGGATACTGGAGTCTCCCGGCTTAATGACTGCAGGGGCCTAGGAGGGGAGTGGAGGAGGAATATGGAAGGGAAGGTGGGGGGAAGGGAGCAAGGTTCCCAGGATGGGTGGAAAGAGAGGGTGCCAGGAAATGTTCGCGGGCCCTTTTAGGCCTCAATGTGATTAACAACCAAGAGGTATACACACTGACTGTGTGCCTCGGCCCGCGACTAATGTCCCCCCGCGCATGGGCGTGCATTGGGTGTGAAGACCCAGCGCACAAGAATTGCCTCGGGGGGCGCAGTGGTTAAGGTTACCTACTAATTGCTACCTTTACTGCGCCGTCTCAAAACTCCACCCTGTATCCTTGCTTTATCTATACTAATATTATAAAGAGGAAAGATTTGATTGTTTATTTGTTTGTTAGTAATGGATAAACTCAAAAACTACTGGACCGGTTTTAAAAGTTATTTCAGTAATAGGAAGCTACATTACTCCTGAGTGTTATAGGGTACTTTTATCCGGGAAAATATTTTTATCCCTGGAAAATATTTTCAGTCTAGGTTGTTTATAATGCTGATGATAGGATGCGCTGTACACTGATTGAATAAACCTTTCCATATTTATAAAATGGCTAACCAACGAGTGTGCATTGTGACACGTGACGTAGTTGGTAGTTTTTAATACTATTTTCATTTCCTTCACGTTCAGTAGCTCTTTCATAACTTTTCCTTTACATAATTAATTGCACTATTAAATCGGCGCTAATAATATATTGTTATTTAGGTATTTAGATTGATGCTCTCTTTTATGCACCAACATTTTAAACCAATATCTATAATAATATTTGCCCTAAACTTTAATGCATTTTTTTGTAAAATGTGACACGATGTTACTATGGCCCTTATGGTACGTTAATTGAAATAAATACCAATAACTATGACAAATATATTTTTAATGATGACGTTGCGGTACCACAATGGCACGTTGTTTATATGGAAAAAGTAGAGACCCGACTCCAGCAGTGCGCTAACATCATAACGAGACTGATATTATCATAAAACCAAACTATAAAAAATCTGAATGATTATCGCTCGTAAATAACACCGATAAATAAAAAAATATTTTTGAATAGCAAAATAAAACGCAGTTTAATCTCGTTTTCGATTAAATATCCAACATCAAGTTGTCCGCACACATCGCAACACTCCTATTTCCGTTTTATCCGCACCATATTTTTGGCTGCAGATACGAAACGTAACGTTTAAAATTTGCAGTTTTAAAATAATATTTTTAACACTACGCGAAATATTTCTCATATTTTTGGCGAAGGCGCTTATGTTTTAAAGCTCTTAGCTAACTATAATTTGTAAGTAAGTTATTAAAAAGAAAGTTTTGCTATCCAACATACCATACGACCAGTGGCGGTCCTTTCATAGAAGCCGAAAAGCCTGGCTTGCCCTAAAATTATTTACCTAAGTACTCAAAATCGAATATGAAACAATAACCAACATTTTACGGTAACAAAACGCATCGAAATAATTTTCTTTAAAATTTTAAAATTCCCGCGCTACGGTTCGCTGAACCGGTTCGCCTCGAGCGCACCTAAAGACACACCACTATACCTACATACACACAACCACATCCGCGCCGTACACTCATTTCATATTTAATACAAAACAGCTAGATGCGCACAAAATATACTCATCACTCTCTCTCTCGTTGGGTTTTACCTGGCTTTTCGCCGCCATATTTTTCTCATTCACACTAATGGATAAACTACTACCACATACGTATAGCTATAGTAAGTTTCTATAGCAATCAGTACTAGAAAATAATCCAGGCTTAATGCATCCATAGAAACTGTATAAAATACAGGGTTGCCAATTAAAAGAATTACCTCTAATATGGTTGCATAATTTTGCTTATTTTAATGTGTATTTTTTATTTATCATATATATGTAAAGATTTTAGTGATAATATAATTAAAATTACATATCTGATTATAATTATTTAAGGTATTGTACTATAATTTTATTTATCAATAAGTTTTTCTCACAGTTTTAGCATTAATTTTGTGGTGTAATTTTGATTCCAACTAGGCAACATCAGTTATTTGTTTTGATTGAGCCGGCGATCTACATCTTGAAGTATTTGTGTTTATTAAGTGGTTTTTGAGTTATTTTAAACTTTTAAGCACAATAAAGATGAGTGAATATATCTCTTGTAATAGTTTAAAGTGTGTGAAAGTTTTTATCGGCGAGAATAAGTTAAATTTGTTAGGTTATGATGGAAAAAAACAACTTTTAACGAGCTGGCGAATGGCGCGAAATGTGTCTGAAGAATCATAAAAGGTATTTAGATCAGTATACAACAAAACTTATTGTCTTATTGGATGCTCTAATACGTTATACGACTACGTATTAAGTTGTATTGTTGGTGTTTCATATTTTTCTCGAACAAAACAAGTGTTTGGAATAGGTAGGTACATACATCTGGCTAGTAAAATGATTTAATTAATCAGTGTTATCAAAAGTAATTCCAATTCACAAAAACATATGTTAAATGCATTCAATTCATTTCATAATTTCGGTAAACAGCGAATTATAACCTGATTATCTCGTCCAATTAAATAGGTACAGTAGCTGTGACGAAATTTGAAAATTTCTAAACAAAACTTGTGCGTCGACAGTAATAATGATGATTGTAGTGCTTTTACTTTTTTAAAATTGCTTGATACAGGTAAAATCTATGTAAATAGTTTATCTTTACAAGAACTTCGTTTAGAAGTCGCGATGGGTCAAAATTGATTTTAAATAAAGGTACGTAATTTCGAAACGGTAATTAGTCGACTCGCTGGCGTTGTTGTATCGCGTACACGGTTCGAACATTGTTTTGAGGCCCTGGTTCGAATCCCGGTACGGGTAGTCATTTTTATTTTTAGATATTGCTTTTCTTTCTTATAGTTGCACATTTTATATGCATCGGAGGTGCGATTTTTTTTTAGGTCTGCTTTGGCTTGCCCTCATCCAAAACACTAGGCACGCCACTGCATACGACGATACCAGCCTTGTATTATATACTGCCCACTGCTGAGCACGAGCCTCCTCTACAACTGAGAGGGTTTAGGCCTTAGTCCACCACGGTGGCCTAGTACGGGTTGGCAGACTTCACATACCTTCGAAATTCATATAGAGAGCAACTACTATCGCTTATTAAAAATTATAAATATCAAACTTTTATTACGAAAGGTGTCTTTTGCAGAACGTTTTTCCATACTAAGTGGCTTTATGCAAAGAGCGAAATATTCTAAAGCTACGTGCACATGACGCTGAAGCCTGTAGGATGAGTGGCCGACCACCGCAGCTCCCTAACCGCTGTGTTCCAGACACGGTGCCAAAGCACGTCGCTTGTTTCTAAACCGGATATCGGACTCTATGTATGCAGGCGGTACGTACTTGAATTTTGTGTTTTAAAAGGCATATACTGAAATATGTATACGTCGTTTTTAATATTATAATATTATATTATATCAACGGAAAGATTGATATGAAGTAATTTATAGCTAAGGGAAAGCAGTTTACAAAATATCAAGTTAATGACATTTAAATTGTATAATTATCGTCAATTATCATTATCTCATTAAAAGCTTGTAATGAATATAACTTGTATAGTAGTTATTGGTCTTTCGTATAAAAACATGTACGAAAAATAATTAACGCGGCATCGGACGAGAGTCAATTATAAAAGGCGTCCACGTAAAATTAATTGAGACATAAATTAGATGTTTGTCAATTAAATAGGTTTTTATCGCATCGCATGCAGCGGCAGCGCGGGCTGGAGCGGGGACGTACAAACAGGCAAATGAAACTAGTTATGATCTGTTTCCACAACGTAAATATTTGCGGAGCGGCACGCGGCGCGGAGCGGGGCACATGTCAAAGGCGCCGGCTCCGGTATTGATCTTGCACGCGGGCGGAGGGAGCGGACGTAAACGGGGCGGGGGGCACGGGGACGGAGTGCTGCGGGGGGCGTGCTGGCTCGTACTACGGAGGCTGCCTTACGTAAGGGCGCAGCTCGTCTGACACCCCGTCTACCAGCTCTACGCTTGGCTCTCGACACTCGCCGGCGCTGATTAATAAAACAACCGTTATCGACTCACTGCAACCGAGATATCATCGCATTCTAACTTTAATTAATTAACTCAGAATACTGCAGCCTGTACAGAGAGAGTGCGCATGTCCCGCCGTCATCATAATATTAATGTAGCAGTAATTAAACCTCACCGTTTATTAATTAAATTATTTTTTATACAAATTAAATCACATGCGAGCAGCATGTTAGATTTAATATTTTTAAAATATGAAATGAGGAGATCCGTAGAAGAACGAAAGTCACTGTCATAGCCCAGTGGATTAGCAAGCTGAAGTGGCAGTGGGCAGGGCACATAGTTCGAAGCACTGACGGCAGATGGGGCAAAAAAGGTCTCGAGTGGAGACCACGTACTGGCAAGCGCAGCGTCGGCCGTCCACCTGCGAGGTGGACAGACGACTAGATAAAGGTTACAGGAACGCGCTGAATGCATGCAGCTTTAGATAGGTCCATCTGGAAATCTTTATGGGAGGCCTATGTTCAGCAGTCGACGTCATATGGCTGATGATGATGATTATAACATTAATTAAATGTACGCTCGAATTATTTGATGTCATCCAAACGCGGTTATATTTTCTTCCGTTCTCTAATTCGCAATAATTTAAAATGGAAATTTGTCACACGTAAAGGGGATGATATTAAATTCAGGTGAAACGTGAATCGGCTCCCCGCCCCGCTCCCCGCCCCGCTTGCAAACCCCGACGTTTATCGCCAGGGTTAAACCGATTACAGTAACAAGATTTTAAGCGGATTCCTACATTTGAAGATATCATTCTTTATTTTTCTATTCCATTAAAGTTTTATAAATGTGCAGACTTTAATCAAATTTCGCTTATGAGAAACTCATTGACAAGATAATCGAAGAAAAATTGAATTGAGGACTTATGAAAACGATTAGTTTGTCTTTATAAAACCATGAACAAAGTTAATATTAAATTGTGGTATCGTTCGTAGAAACTGGATCTTTCAATTATATTTACTAAAGATAATTCCAATTGGGCTGAAAACTAAAAATGACATCTCCAAAACATCCTACTATATAATATTAAAAGCGCGAAAGTTTGTAAGTATGGATGTATGGATGTTTGTTACTCTTTCACGGAAAAGCTGCTGAACGGACTGCGATGAAATTTGGCACACGGGTATATCATGTCCTGGATTAGAACATAGCCTACTTTGTATCCCGGAAAAATATAAAGCGGGACTTTTATCCCGGGAAAACTCATACACGCGGGCGGATCCGCGGGCAAAAGCTAGTATTAAAACATAATGATTCCTTACGTTTACGCGAATGTAAGACATTGCTGTCACGCATACTAGCTTAAGAAAAGTAGGCCTGTTTGTTTTACTTTCATTGCAGCGCGGCACTCTATCTAGGTATATAATTAATCAAAGCACGCATCTAATATTAAATGTAAAAAAAAAATCTTCCTGGCTGATTTCGGACACGGCGGCCAATCTAAACGGAGATCAGACAGGTACGCAGGAGATATTATTGTGCACAAGGGTGCGCAATACACAGATGCACTCGTTATTCCTGCACTCTCATAGTCCGGTGAGACGGCAATACTACATGACCGGAGAGAGATCGCAGGACCAAAGGTTTTATCATCATTCGAGTCATTTTTGAGATGGAAGAACCCAGTTACGATATTCTGGTCCGAACCGGGATTCGAAACCAGGACCTCAGCGCGCAAATCGTACTCGTAACGCATACGCAATTTATAACTCCGCCACCAAGGCAGTCAAGTTAAGACTCTCTCTATTTAACGTACTCGATACTCCTATAATGTATAATTCTATATTCTATGGTCTAGATCAATCTCTGTTACCATTCAAGCTGAAAATAAGAAATCCATAAAGTATTATATTGTATATCCATTACGTGCCACCGTCAAAACAAAGTTTGAAAGTGTTTTGAGACGTTCCATGTCGGTAAATAGCGTGTAACGAGAGGACGCGCGCCAGCTGCCTCAGGCGGCGCACCTGGCGTCGCAACGTCGTCCGAACATTTTAAATAATTTTAAATTTGGAACTTCTGCCGGTGACGGCCGAACTTGGCCGAACAATGCCCGCGAAACATTCCCTGATTGCTAATGAGGACATTGTGGAACAACTTGAATTAGACGAAACGGAATAAGGAAATCTACTGGCGAAGTTTGTTCAAATATTCGTCCATTCTTCTAGTTTATTATATTCTCTCGTTATCGGTCACTGGGCCTGCGAGGCTGTGCTCAAGAGAAAACAAGCCATTTGTCATTATTTACGTCATCGGATATATATATAATTTTGATATTGTTAATTTAATGTCCTCCTACAATATGGAGAGACGACTTCGTAAAGGTCACAGGAACCCTCTGGATGCAGGCCGCTTCTAATAGGTTGGTCTGGAAATCTTCGGGGAAGGCCTATGTTCAACAGTGGACTTACAAAAGCTGAAAAAGAAGAAAATTGTTCAAATTACAAAGCATGAACACTTACAAAAATAATTTAAAAACCTACTAATTTGTTGATTTACCACTCATGCCTAAGCTTTATTACACATCTTTAAAAATTGATATTTTTAGCAGGAAACAGAAGAGTAATGAGGAAAAATAGACGACCGACACAAAGCCACCGTAATACTACAAAGAGCCCCTTGCTTTACATGCAGTGTTCGGAAACTAAATTTATTTTTATACCAGGTGGCTTTGTGGCATCGTCAACGCTTAAAAAAATATTTTATGCCATATATTTTATAATATTATAAACTCGTAGCGGTGGCTTTGTGGCGAGCTGACGGTGAGTGGCGACACCGCGTACCCCGAATCCGTGGTATCTAAATGAGACCCCTTGTCCTTGGCTTTGGAAGTTGCAAGAGCTAAGAACCTGAGCTCCAGGGTGGAAGTTCTCAATCTGCGTAATAGGGGGGAAACCCGCTCCGTGACGCGCCAGCGACCCGCGATGGTGAAATCGGCGCACACCTCGCGACACCCTTTAGCCACCTACACCGATGTTGCGTCCTTGACATACGCCACTTTTTGGGATGCCCATCTAGGGGGAGCGGGAAGGGGCAAGTCACCTTCTTCCTTGAATACAAAAGATTGAAACATTTAACTTGGCAGGCATCCCTTACGGCCTTGCCACAGCCACGCGCAATGCGAATTGCGACGCGAATGGCGACGCGACGGGCGACGCGATGAGCGATGGTATGCCACAGCTCGATTAGCTGCGACCACGGCGGCGTAAGCGGCGGACGTGTTAAGAATTTAAAAAAGGCCGCTATCAAAAGTGGCAAAGTATTGCCTTGAAACAAGTGCTCTTTGTTCAAGATATAATTGAGTCAAGATTAGGTGTACATCTATTCAACCAAAAACGAGAGACTACTACCAGGAATACTTGTTTTATTTCGTCCCATATATTTTTTATAACGTTCCTGAATTTAATTTGCGTATGTTTAGCAGGTCTGGTAAGTATTTCACTTATAAAATGATTAATATCCATCATGAAATTAACGGTGGTCGCGCGACTAAAACAAAATATTTTGTTTCGTTCGTGTCATGCCGAGTACGTCCACCGACGAAGCCGCGCGCGCCGCTCTGAGCTGAGGCCACCCCGCTACTCGCTAGTACATTTGTTTCATTCGCTAAGTACCTGCCTAAGTACAGGCAGAGAGAGTACCTGCAAGGTGTATACATCCCAACGAGAGTAATGTATCTTAAATGGGCCTCTACGTGTTGGATTCATATCCCCACGCAAGCCAAAAGGACCAGCCTTCGTACCGTGATGATTTCCCGCAGAAAAGATACATCATAATAATTAATATATTCACTTTATATAGCTCTACATCAAAAAAGATTTTATAATGTTATTATTTTTTTATGCATTGAATGACGAGACGAACATACCGTTCGCCTGATGGTAAGCGATACTACCACCCATAAACAGTAGCAAGACCATCCAGCACCATGAGTTACAAAGTTCTGTGTGGCATTCCACTGCCCTTGTCATCCTGAGACATAAGATGTTATGTCTCATTATGTCCAGTAGTTTTACACTGGCTACAATGTCCTTCAAACCGAAACACAACAGTGCATGCACACTGCTGCTTGACGGTAGAAATAGACATTGCGGTGGTACCCACCCCGACGGACTCTTACATATGAGAGACCTACCACCAGTTAAATAGTTATTAGAAGGTAGTTTAATATATACTTATTTGTGTCGAGTGAGAAAATTTACAACATTATTTCGACTCTAGTATTTGTATAAAAGTATATTCTTTGACTTATGCCAAAACTCCTATTATCTACGTAGAAGTTAAGGAATTTTGATATCGAATTATACGTACAGCGGTTTCTTTTACGCGTACTATCACTTTTTCAGTTACTGTTCACATTTGGCAAAACTATTAGTTCCTGCAGCCCTATCACCACACAACTATAGTGAAATGAGTTTAAAGACTTTGTGGTGCACGTTTCCGACTTTACGTGTGGACATTAACAATGTTTAATGTGACTCATTATTTAACCAGAGCAATGGTCTAATTCTAAATATTTGTGCATATTCTTTTAATGCATCGTTGCGGTACTCGTAAACTGCAACGGAACATAATAGTTTCCTTCTTGGTCTAGTGGTTACAAATATGGCATTTAGTCATGCGGTCCTGGATTCAATTTCCACGGTAACACTTTGTGTTGGTATAACAATTTGCTCCGAACTAGATCCTCATGAAGGGGCTAACGTCAAGCAGCCGGTCAGGTGTGAACATTAAGCGAAAAGTGTGTTGGATTGACCCCATTTTGGATGGACAGGTGGAAAAAAGGCTCTTTCTTTCTTTTTAATAACGCAGTGATACAAACAATATTAAAACAGTTTTAAATACACGTAAGTAAAGCGGTATTTTTCCATTTCTTTCTGTCTCTCTCACTTTAAACGCTATCCACACCTGAGCATTTTTGATGACCAAGTCGATGGACACTGAACATTTTGATTTAAATTTCGAACAAAATACCATCGGACGGCGGGAAAATATAAAATGGTAAACAGTATTTTTTTTATTTAATTCATTAATTTTACACTCTATCCGGTGTGCGTTATCATCGAGATCAAACATACTTTTTTTTGTAGTAGAATATAGTTTAATAAGTGGATCAACTAATAGTAAGTGATCTCAACCCTCAGTGAACATCAACCCTGACAAAGGAGTTTAGGATGCTTTCATCATCATCATCATCATCAGCCTATATTTTGGTCCACTGCTGGACATAGGCCTCCGCGCGCCATTTTACCCGGTCTTCGGCCTGTAGGATGCTTTGTAGACCTTTAAAGAAGAAGTATCGATACTAGAGAGTGGAGATTTATTAGGCTTCTAGCAATTTCACCGAACAATACGACTTGAACGAAACCGCAAAGCAAAGCTTTTTTAGGCCAGTATTTAGCGATACAGTGGTATCAAGCTGGTCGAGCAAAATCTGTTGCACATAACATCACCATGGCCCTACCACTCATAAACAATAATTAAATAAGACTCAACGGTACGTTTGTATTTTTATAATGATTTCTTATGTTTACGCGAATGTTAGACATTTAAATAAAACTATTATTACGGATTTTATCGAACGTCGAGAGAAAATATAAATTAAAAAACCGCGATAAAATCCGTAAAAATATTTTTATTTAAATTTGTATTTTTGTCATTCCGCGGCAAATATAAATTGTTAGAGACCCTCGCGTTATGAAATAAGGGGGACTGCCGACGCGGAATAAACGCATGACCCGATTTCTAACTTCCTCTGCCTTTGTGATGGAATTTGGGAAGGTGATGTAACATGTTATAATAGTATTATACTCCTATTGACAATATTCATCGCTGCAAAAGCATTTAAATGTGCTAAAATGTGTTTTTCATTCCAAATAACCGCATAGTCGGTAAATTTAATTATTCTGGCATGTGAAAGTAATTATTCTGTAGAAAACCATGATCAAAATATGACGCTTAATTGATTCAACGAATCTTGTGACTTGCATCCACTACGCTAACTGCATATTACACTGTC
Organism: Sphinx pinastri; assembly: GCA_947568825.1. NCBI lineage: Eukaryota > Metazoa > Arthropoda > Insecta > Lepidoptera > Sphingidae > Sphinx > Sphinx pinastri. The sequence goes on from OX387617.1 coordinate 6,609,847, forward strand.
TAGACTCTAGACATAATAATATAATATTGAATATACTTCAATGCACCGTGGACTTTTGTCTAGTGACAGCATCAGGCTTTCAAAACTTTGTAATATAGTTATGTTTAGTTTCGTATAATATTTCAGCCAAAAACATAGAATATTTATAGACTTAAGAGGTGAAGTTGCCAAGCAAATGTTTTTGGGATACAGAAAAAAATAACAAATCACAATTCCTGACACATCTAATCTACGGTTTTTGTTTCAGAGTCAAAAACTGGGCGCTAAAATTTGGCGTCGATTTGTGGGAATTCGGAAGGCACTTCACCAAAATGAATCAAATACAAAATGTAAGTACTGTAATTATAATAACAACATATTACTAATAGAGATGTTTTTTATAGACTAAAATAATGGCATCAACTCAGTTAAACTGAAGTTTTGTGCATATAATCGACTTAGAGTACCTTTACCACAAAAAATCGTGACATTATCCAATCATGCCAAAATAGTTCATCGCTTCAGCAGTCATAATATTATTTTCCCTATTTATGTCAGATGCATTATTTACATTCCACACTAAACAGGCTTCCTTTGGGTATTAAAAAAGGACGGTTAAAAGCTTTCCTTCCTCGAATGCATGAAAAGGGAACGTGTGAATTTTTCCGTGGAGAGCGGGGCGAGAGCGTGTAGTAACTAACTAGCCTCATCGCTCGGACACTTTCGTACAAAAACGCAATGTTCACGCCGTTCATTCCCCCTGCCTCCCTGCTTCCCGGCATATAGGGAGCTGCAGTACAGCAACTATTTACATTAATAATGTTGGGTTATTATTAACGGATAATTCAGGGATATTGTTTTTCTATGTATAGAAATATTTTGTACTTTGAACTGCTTATTATGAAGTCCTAATTTGCTATACTTAATTAATGTTGTTAACTTTTTTTTATATTAATTTCGGAAACATCATTACTTTAGAACTTAGAGGCATATTTTATCAAAATGTTCCATAATATTCAGTATACACCTGTAACTCATTTCCCATCTTAATTTTATTTCTTTATACCTAATTTGTATTATTAGTATGATGAACTACCTACACCTATAAAATTTTATTTGATGTTACTGTAATAAAATATTTACGGAAAGTTATAATTTTACTCCTTATTAATAAAATAAACTTTATTTGTTAATATTTCAAGTAATTACAGTTTTATAACCCAGTTTTTTACTTTAAATATAAGAGCAAAGTCCAATCCGCGAAATGGATCCGTAATTTATAAAATCTATTAATAAAACCTTACATTTATGCACCTCATATAACTGGACTGCCTCGGTGGCGTAGTTGTATTATAGCTTAGGTACGTATTACGAGTACGATTTGCGCGCTGAGGTCCTGGGTTCGAATCCCGGGTCGAGCCAAAAACATTGTGACTGAGTTTTTCCATCTTAAAAATTACTCAGTCGCAGCTCGGAGTCAGGAAGTTGGCGGTGTGATACCCCCGTGCCTCAGAAAGCACGTAAAGCCATTGGTCCTGCGCCTGATCTCTCTCCGGTCATGTCGGATTGCCGTCTCACCGGACTATGAGATTGAAGGAATAGCGAGTACACCTGTGTATTGCACACACACTTGTGCACTATAATATTTCCTGCGTACCTGGCTGATCTCCGTTGAGATTGGCCGCCGTGCCCGAAATTGGTTAGGAGGATTTCATTTATTCATTTTTCATATAAATAAAACAAGTTGGCATTCTGACTGACGTTGCTACATTCCGTTGAACTCATCCCCCGTCCTAGTTTCATGTTGAACTGCGGGGTAGACGGGTGGTTATTACCAGAACGCCCCAATTGATTACTTCTCGATATATCTGGGTGATCCGAATTAACGTGGGTTATTAGTATTAATCAAATCATTCCTCTCCTCACTCAAATCGATATAAGAAAGTTCCGTGATATAGCAACTCCAATTTGTTGGTTGTAATCAAATATTTACGCGATGGAAGCCTGTATAGTAGAATATAAGTTTTGATTTATCCACGATAAGACTTATATGGAAATATTTAAAATTTAACCAGATAAATATTTCGTGAAACTATATTTTTTTATCTGGTTATAATATAAGATTATATCACATCATATGTGTAATATAAAAGTGGTCTATTTAAATAAATGACATCTCATTATTATGTGGGTCGTAGTCATAAAACAATCAAAATTCAGCGGAGATCGCGGCCCTCCAACTAATATAATGTTTCGTGGAAACTTCGCCATCGGAACTTTATTCAATATTAGCGAGACGCTGATCGCTCGCCACTCCCACACATACTCACCATATACATGTATATGTATAATACCACCTTTTATATAGGTGGGTTAGTTCAGCAGTATTTTCCTTGGTTTGTAGTTTTGCTATACTTAGTCGGGGCTTTAGTGTGTTTATGTTATCTGTGATAAATTTTACAGTAGTGAGGATGGTTATAAGTATCCAGCTTTAGAAAAGGGAATAAATTTTACAATGATGTCTTACTGTATGGCTTTAATTTCGTATCAAATTTTATTTTTCCTAGATTACAAATGATCAGTAAATCTAAGTACGTAAGTTTTACAGTAGCTTTTATTGTAAAAATGGAAGCTTGGAAATCTGTTCCCGGGGTAAAATTTCCAGTGTAAATTTTACCGAAACTAAAAACGTTTATTATTAATCTAGGTATTGATTCTGTGTCTCATACTTAGACCATCGAGTATGGATGCGCCATGTGCCTATTAGCGCGAACAAAAAATCTGTCACTTTTAGTGTTACTACTACATTAAAAGTACAATACGAATAGTCAAACCGTATTGCATCAATATGAACGTTTTACTCACACTTATATGATTCTACTTGAAAACTTTTTGGCTACAAGTCTCTAAAACACTACGACGCCGGCACCATCTATTTAAAGATCTACTTAAAGAATCAGATCTATTATTTCCCATGGGAGTAAAAACACCTCGATAAAAAGTACCTTATGTGTTAATCTAGGACATGACCTAACCGTGTGCCTGTGGCGGCATAATTAACAACACCGCCACCTATCAATATGGCTGGGAACTACTTAACTAAGTTGTCAATTACGACACTCATCCATCAGACATCGAAGTGCAGTGGTATTGATAATCAGGAAGTAACGCCCAAAGATTAAACCAGATGGCAATACACGATGCTGAATTGTGATGGCAATATTCGCGCGAAGCGAGGTATATATACCACATCCGATTAGGAACCATCGGAGGAGGTGCGGCCGGTCAGGCGCAACATCTGCCTGACTGGGAATCTCCCCCTTCCATAGAGGAACGCAACCATCTGTTACTCTACAGTGACGACATCCTTCTCGCTGCTAAATGCCAAATTTCATCCAAATCCGTTTAGTTGTTTCTGCGTTTACTTCTTACAAACATCCAAACACTGTCACAAACTTTCGCATTTATAATATTAGTAAGATAACGTAAGATAATATGTAAGATAAACGCATGCATCAAATGATCAATTTGATCTTATAGTTTTGACAGAGGGAAAAATCACACTAGCCGCGTCCGTTCTAGATGGTCTAAGTTGTCATATTTAAATTCTTAATCCACCAGCAATTCATATGCGATGTAATATAAACATCCAAGTACCTTCATAAAATTAATATTTTAAAACATTAATATTTTCGATTTAATCCAAAACTAATTCCTTGCTCATCTGCTGACATAAAAACACTAATTGCATCGTCAACTCGCGTAGTGCTTGAGAAACAACTTCGTAATCTTACGAGACATTACAGCGGGTAGAATACATCATGGCGGCCGTATTAATAAACTTTATCTGTCTGTATTTACCTTGCTCCACTTTCTCATAAAGGCTGCGACCTAAACGTAGTCTTAGCCTTCTATAGCAAATTAGGTTAAACTCAGCCGGTGTCCGCTTACACTGGAACTGACGCTGTGCCGCGGCTCAAATCCGGCGGAACATATCAAAATGTTTCACACGGGTAATTGGGTCCTGAATTTAGTTTCTGGGACCTAACCCAGGATCTAATTTTAGAGCCAGAGCCTACTTTAGAGATCGCATTGACAATATTTCGGATTTATTAAGCATTGAGATTGACGCTGTTTAAACTTACTATAAACAAGATACAAAATAACGGCAACGAGCTATCAGTATGTTATACATCTACTAGCATTTGCTCGTAGCTCCGCCCGCGTGAAAAAGTTTTTCCGGGATAAAAGTCCCGCTTTATATTTTCCCGGGACAAAATGTAGCCTATCCAGGATATGATCTACCCGCGTTCCAAATTTCATCGAAATCCGTTCAGTAGTTTCGGAGGTGTGCAGTAACAAACAAACAGAAAAATAGACAGAAAAGAATAATGATAATCGCTGATTTGTTTTCCATTAATCTTCTTTAGTCGCCCCCTTTCTTTTTTATCACATTTCTTTAAATGTACAGACACACCGGTTCTACTGCTTTATTATATGTATAGATAGCTTTGAAAATATGTTTTGTATTAAAATCGGATTGAGTTTTGAAACATGTGTTTGAATCAATTGAAGAAATTAATTGAATGTGTTTGGAATCAAAAGCACTAAGGAGTATTGATATCAACTTCGAAGCAAATAAATGCAAAAATAACTCTCTACCCCTATTTAACCCCATTAGCGGATGAATTTCAATAAAAATATACAAAACACGTTTTCCATCAATTCTGTTAAAAAAGGTTTATGCAAAATTTTAAGTCGACTGGACCAAGGAATCACGTTGCCCCATACAAACTTTGCGCCCCTTTTTCCCCCCTTAGGGATACAATTTCGGAAAATCCTTTCTTATCGGATGCCTACGTCATACAAAGAACACACCCTCCAAGTTTCAGGTCTCTACGATCAGCGGTTTACTCTGTGCGTTGATCCTTCAGCCAGTCATTCAGGACAAAGCATTTTATATGTATAGACTATACAGTTGACAATTGCTTCAACAAAATTATTAAATTAATCACAAGTTAATTAGTTGTCGATAAAGTGGACGATAGCCTAGATGGGAATAGATCGGTCTGCAGAGGCAATATCCGGAGGTTCAAAACCCAAGGCACACCCTGTCACTTTTCAAAGTTACGTGTGTATTTTTTATCACTGAGTATAACTAAGTTTAAAGGCTTATAACTCTATGCATGTGTGAGTTTATACACTTATATCAGCTTACACGTGTGAGCATCGAACTAAAAAAGAGATTGACGTGAAAACCGGATCAATTTTATATATATATATACTTTTATATACGTAACTACTCATCCGAAAGGTTTATGGGTCTGAATCGTTCCATAATTAAACCAAAATTTCGATAAACAATAATACTAGCCCACAAACATAAAATTGCGTTACGAAAACTTTGAGTTCTTGATAGATTAATAATTTTGACATGACAACTAGCATCGATCAAGAGGTCATACGTGCATGCCACATGGCGGGGGCATGAAGTAATGACGTCGTACGTGTATGACCCACGGATGGTTCATTCGTTAAAATGTTTGTTTTTATATGAAGGGGGGTATAAAAATAAAAAATTATAATAAGGTATGTCATTTTTATACGTAACAGAGCATATTATTTCCAATTTGTGTTTGCACTTATGGAGTTGTCTCCATAACTACAGCTACACAGTTAACGTGTTAAGATCTACGGTGGATTAATCATCCTCAATAAATATTGATTTTTAATAAATTCCACACTCACACACACACACACTCACGCCTTTTATCCTCGAAGGGGTAAGCAGAGGCACAACTAGTGCCCCCAATAGACTATAATATGAATGCAGACAAAACCACCCTCAATTACTTAAAATGGCATAGATTGTTCAAACGTTCCAAAGATTTCTCCGTCAAAATAATGTTATTTGTATATACAGCGCTAAAGGCCGAGAGGGTTGGGCGCAGCGCGCACAGGTGTGGGCCCCGATCAAACGTTACGTCGCGATACAGATGTATGGGACAGATTTTAATCAAAAAATCATTAGCCCTTCCCTGTGAACTCCATTCCGAACCCTTTTTATGTCATTGCGATTTTGTAAACCAAATTGAGTTGCTATTCATTTAAAATATCGATGAGTTTGCGTAAAAGAAGTAATAAAATGAGCAAGATATAAAGAGTGGTATGAGAAACATTATTAATTTATATTAGGTTGAGGAAAATGTTTGTTCGCATTTTGTATGAAAACTCAAGACTTCTTTTTTCAAAGTTTATTTACATTTAATTACGACATATACCTGCCATTTTGTTCGATGACTTTCTGCCATATTGTAGGTAGTGCCATGATCTCGTTGCTGTAGAAATTTTGGGACTTCTGATTAAAAAAACGCAACAAGTAGTTTTGGCAGTCCTCTCTTGATGTTAACCTGACACTGCCTGAAGAATTCTGAATAGACCGAAATAGGTAAAAATCGGTAGGCTAGTTGGGAACGGAACGGTCTGCTGAGACAATGTCCGGAGGTTCAAAACCCAAGGCACACACCTCTGACTTTTCGGAGTTACGAGTGTATTGTTTATCAATTATCGTTCGCTTTAACGGTGAACGAAAACAACGTGAGGAAACCTACATACCTGAGAATATTCCATAAGAATTTCAAGGGTATATGAAATCTGCCAACCCGCACCAGGCCAGCGTGGTGGACTAAGGCCTAACCCCTCTCAGTAGTAGATGAGGCCCGTGCTCAGCAATGGGCAGTATATAATGCAGAGCTGATTAGATTGCATTATTTAATATAAAATAAATATCTTCTAAAACACATTATAATTTTAATGAAAAATATTATTGCGATATTTGGAGTCCCTATTCATAATTTCCTTTATAAGATAAACAAGCAACCTACAAAGACACGTATTGTAGTTGGAAATATATTAATATTCTATTGTATTACTACAAATACTCCAGACTGCGAAATAAGCTTTTTTAATACAAAATAACTATTTGCTTCGTTATAATATCCAATAATATTATCTCATTGCATCTCATATTTATCATAGTTTCGAGTAACATCGATTCGTCCGCCCCGAGGAAATGAACAAAGAATATTTTTACAAAAATACAAGTATTACAAGCTAAGCAAAATAAAGTTTTACAATCGAATGAATCTTCTTGGAACATTCTAACGAGAATATGAAATTCCGAGATACTACTTTCGTCGCTCAGAAAACTTTCATTCAATTAGTATAATACATTTTTAATTATTCGCCGGTAAGTATTAAAAGTTCGACATTTGTAAGTTCCATTTAAACTATAACTCTGTCGTTGGAGAAAATAGTGAAAGATTTTAAAGAATGTAATATGATTACTTAATGTTTGAGTTGCTCAAATACCCGGTCGCGGTTGTAATTTATTTCAACCAAATAATATAAAAAATATCTCTGTCATCATAAAAAAGCTTCAGTACTTATTGCCTAAGATTTTAGAAACAGCTAGATTTAGTAGTTTTTGTATTTATCTATAGGCGGGACAAACAAAATATACGTGAGATTTTCGACTCAAATATCATTTAAAAGATTGGTATTTGAACTAGCCATGATGATACTCTCGTCCTCTAGTCATGAGGTGTGATTAAGCTAAACTTAAATAAACTCACTAGTTACACGCCTGTCTATCCCTTTGGGGATACAGTTGTAAACTATTATTATCTTCATAATAAAATTGTGTTGTGTTCCTAAGATTCTATCCGATTTCATTCAATACTATTAACGATCTAGATAATATTTAACATGTATGTCACGTTATTATATGGTATGTTGTAATATTTATAACATGCTGAAAGTAATACTTTTATTTTATATGTTTTCACCGGCTTTTGTCCGCAACTTCACGTGCGTAATCAAAACTTTGATGCCGTCTTTGGCTCTTTTATTTTTTGTTTTGTGTTACTATGTCTCCTTTTAACTAAGTTTTCCGTTTAGAAGCGTCACTTTTAATATTGCCTTCACTTACAATATCAGTAGCCTATTGTATACGATATATTAGCGCTTTTATTTATAATATGATATGAAATTGTTAAGGAATGCGTTAAGTATGTGAAACCCTCCAAAACATTTAAATGATAAATCGAAATGCCCACCACAAATGCGCCTTTTAGCTATCAAATGGGCCGATATTCGTTATTCGAATGAATTTGCTTTCATTTCAGAAATGATTCAGTTGTAATTTCAAATGAAATTACTGAAATAAATAGGCTTTTAATCGACTTCAAAAAAGGAAAATATTCTCTTTTCGAATCTTATTCTTCTTCAGCCTTTGGAAGTTCACTGCTGAACATATGCCTCTCCCAGAGGTTTGCAGACCAACCTGTTAGAAGCGGCCTGCATCCAGCGGGTTCATGCAAACATTACGAGATCGTCTGTTCACCTTGTAGGAGGACGTATAACGCTGCGCTTGCCAGTACGTGGTCTCTACTCAAGAACTTTTCTACCTCATCTGTTGTCAGATCTATGAGCTATGTTTCAAATGTCTATTTTTTTATTCGTTTAGAATGTTAAATTACTTGGTGGTTTTTGGTTGTTTCGTAAGCAGTTTAATTTTTTAACAGAAATGATTTAATTGCGTTGCAATAGTCCGATGATCGGAACTTTATATTAGAAACACAGGTAACTGGGCCCTCTCCTGTGGAACATCGGATACGACTGGGTGCTCCGTGGTGCAAATCTCTGGGACGTCGGCGTGACGTGCTACGCCGACGACACATTGGTCACAGCGACAGCCAGGACGTTCCGGGACGCCGCCACCTTGGCGGCGGTGGGCACCGGCCAAGTAGTAAGTCGGATTCGACGGTTGGGTTTAAAGGTGGCCCTCGAGAAAACCGAGGCCATTTGTTTCCACGGGCCTCGGAGAGGGCCACCGGCCGGTGCCCACATCGTGGTTGAGGGGGTGCGGATTCCCATCGGCAAAGATATGAAATATCTAGGCTTAGTCTTAGATAGCCGATGGAAATTCCGCGCCCATTTCAAGAAACTGGGGACGAAACTGTCTCGGGCAGCGGGCGCTCTTTCCAGCCTGCTGCCCAACCTGGAAGGTCCTGGCATCCCTTGCCGGAGATTATATCACGGAGTCGTGCGGTCCATGGCCCTCTATGGCAGCCCCGTTTGGGCTGACTCCCTGAACCGCCCCTGCATCGCCCTCCTGCGCACTCCGCAGAGAGCTTTGGCGCAGCGGGCGATCAGGGCGTACCGCACGGTCTCTTTCGAGGCGGCTTGTTTGTTGGCCGGATTCCTGCCCTGGGATCTGGACGCCAAATCCCTCTCCGATGTCTTTCATTGGCGGGAGGAGGCGTCCAGTCGCGGGCAACATCCGGCCCTGAAGGAGGTGGAGGCCATGAGGGCCTCCCTACGGCGAGCCGCCGTGGAGGAGTGGCGTCTCAGGCTGGAGGCCCCGACAGCGGGGCTCAGGGTCGTCGCGGCAGTGCGTCCTGTCTTTGCCGAATGGCTGGACAGGCGCCACGGTGCGGCAACGTTTCGCCTGTCGCAGGTGCTCACCGGGCATGGCTGCTTCGGTGAGTTCTTGTGGCGGGTAGTGCGGAAGGAGGTGTCGGCCGTGTGTCACCACTGTGACAACTGCCCGCTGGATACGGCCCAGCATACGTTAGAGTTTTGCCCAGCCTGGGATGAGGAGCGCAGCGCTCTCAGAGCAGTCGTCGGAGGAGACCTCTCGCTGCCGGCCGTGGTCGCTTCCATGGTCGACAGCCGGAGGTCCTGGCGTGCGGTGGCACACTTCTGTGAGGTGGTCCTCTCGCGGAAGGAGAGTGCCGAGAGGGATCGGAGGCGCGGAGATCCCTCCCGCCGCCAGACGAGACGTAGGAGGCGCCGGGTGGACGACTGACGGCGTCTTCCGCCCTGTGGATTGGGGGCGTTTGGAGAATTCTACCACGGTATCCCCTGCCTGTCGTAAAAGGCGACTAATAGGGGCCACCGGGGGTCGCAGGCGGGCGGCAGGGGGCTGTCCGTCTTTCACTTTTGTGTTCTATTAGCACATTGTAGCGATCCCTGTGATGGACGGCAGCGTGGCTGGTAGGCCTCACGCTGCCATTGACGCCGAGGGCGTCCTTCGGTGCGTGGGGGCTCCTGAGCCCCCCCACAACAGGAGACGGGCCGCACTAGGCGGCAACGCTCAGAGGCGGCTGCGGACGACAACTTAGACACTCCCGTCAGAGGAAGCCCGCAGCCGTCCCTAATGCGCCGAAGATGGCCACCGCGGAGTTTTGGTTGGTATGCCGTGCGTTATACATAGGTTAGGGACTCGGCCCGGCGGTCGCCCGATGGTTACATCTCTCCGGGCGGCTCAACGCCGGGACGTAAGGCACGGTGAACCCAACATAACCGCTCAGTCGCCCCCCTTGAAGGCTGGGCGGTAGTAACAAGTCACTTTCTCCGCGAAAACAAAAAAAAAAAAAAAAAAAGGTAATCTAGGCAGAGAAATTTAATTTGAAGTAATCACAATACTTAAAAATGTACTGGTAGATCAATCTAGTCTAAAAATGTACTAAATTTTAAAATGGAATATTTTCTCTCCAATGAAATAAAAATTCAATAAGAACCGTAATTAAACATTCTTTAAAAAGCCAAGATTTTCGTCCAGAAAAAAAGAATAAAGGCAATTATTGCACTAACAAGGCTTATCGTGCTGCGTATGTACCGCTCTGTTGTGAAACGCGAAGGTTGGCTTGTCATTGTTATGAATTTTTTTTTTGCAAATTTTTTTTTGTCTGTATTTGTTCACGAAAGTATTTAAAAATTAAAGAGATATTGCAGACACAGGCTTGTACTAAAATAAAATAAAATAAAATCATTTATTGATCAAGTAGGCTTATAAAAAAGCACTTATGACAAGTCATGACAAGGTAGAGACAATAACAAAGGTACATATACCAATTAAATAATTTAAAGTACTTAGATTAAATAATGAACAACCAGCACGGGCTGATAGGTACAGAGGACACGGACATTGGGGACGGGAATAGGGCTAGGTAAGGAGAAGTGGAGCTGATATAAAAGAAAGGGAAGGAGTATCTTTACATTACGAGGAAAGGAAACGCCACGGTCCTCGCCGGCGAGGATAAAAAGGTCCTAGCCTAGCTAACCTACCAGCCTTTCACTAGCTACCTAAGCGATGACGACCCGAAGAAGAAAGGCAGAAAGAAACTCCGGGCTTAATTTTTTCGTCATCAATTGTCATGATTTTCTTCATTGTTTTTCAAATGTATATTTGACAGTATTATTATTACACAGGTTAATGTATGCATGGATGTAGCCCTAAGATATAAATAAAATACTATTTGGAAGCAACCAAATAAAAATATATTGGCGTTCATGATGCATTAACCCACGTTTACAAATCATTAATAGTAATAGATACCTATAGATCGGTCGTCACTATAATTAAACAATGTCAAAATGTCTAAAAAAATTGAACTTAAATGTCAAAAAAAAAAAAAAAAGTAAAAATATAATATTATGGACATAGCCATATAAATGTCATATTATAATATTTTTTTTTTTATAGGCGTTCAATGTGAATGCTCAGTGCCTTGGTGCTGTGCCGGCAGGACTGATTCCAAATATCCTTATCATTTAAATAGTCTGTCACTTTATAGTAGCCTCTAGAAATCAATACACGTTTAACGTAAGGCTTAAATTGGATTTCAGGCAGATTTATTACTTCAGAAGGAAGCTTATTATAGAATTTAATGCAGTTGCCCATAAACGAATTACTTGTTTTACTCAGTCTAAACTTTGGAACTGCAAGTTTGTTTTTGTTCCTTGTATTTATACAATGTATGTCACTGATTTTTATAAAGCTATCTAGATTTTTGCGGACATACATAATGTTTTGGAATATGTACTGTTAGTGAGTATTGTATTTTTTCTCGATCTCAAAATCCACACAGTAATGTTCTATTAGGAAACTCAATCTAAAACATCGCGGTTCCTAACCTTGGATTCCTTGCAAAGTAACGCATTGATATATTTTTTTTCTTTAACAAAACCTATTAAAATTTCACTTACAAACACCAAATTGGGCCTCCTTAATAGGTCACTCTACCAAATAAAATAGAGTTCTGTAGATTCTCAATTCGCTTAGTTGTATGGGAAGCGGGACACAACCCACCCTTTGGCCCTTTCCGTACACTTTTTTGCGGCTAAATGGAGTTTCCCTTGTGCGAGAAACGCACAAATCCGCCCGGACGGAGTGGAAAATCCTGTCCAATGTTGGCAAGAAACGGACGGACCGCCGGACCGGCCAGGGAGTGTGACAAAGCGTTTTTACTGTTATTATTTACCACCGCTGTAGTTATTTAATATAGCGCTTACACTAAAATCACAACTGAGTACAGTAAGCTGGTGTTGCTACTGTTTATAGGTGGTCGTATCGCTTACCATCAGATCAGGCGAACGGCATGCACGTCTCGTCATTCAATGCCATAAAAAAAAAACTATTCTTGATGGCATAAAATTTCGCGATCCTGGAATTTAATTGCTTTGGTCCTGTTTTTTAAGTATATAGATATACAGAGATGTAAATATTATGTATGCTCGTATACGAGGTATTACAACCCGCGATAGTGACCCACGTAAGTGTGTCGCGTTCGGGGATCAGACTGTGTATGTCCGGTGCAAACAGGCCGGCATAACTGTGTCGACTGTCAAGGGATAACCATATTTCGTCAGACGACACTCTATCTAGGGCCCCTTCACCTTACTTCTTACCATCAGGTGTAGGAAACCACTTCGCCACTATCGTATAAAAACATTAAAACTGTTGGTATATTTCATTGAGTAACGTAACGTACGTAATCCTCCTAGCCAATTTCGGCCACGGCGGCCAATCTCAACTAAGATCAGCCAGGTACACAGGAGATATTATAGTGCACAAGTGTGTGCGCAATACTGCACTCGCTATTCCTACACTCTCATAGTCCGGTGAGACGGCAATCCGACATGACCGGAGAGAGATCAGGCGCAGGACCAACGGCTTTACGTGCTTTCCGAGGCACGGGGGTATCACACCGCCAACTTCCTGACTCCGAGCTATTTTTAGATATTATGATTTCTTTTGTTACCAATACAATTGTAGTTATTTATTGCTAAACTAATATTTTATTTTAAATTGGTAAATCAAATCTAGAATTAACACTTGAGATATCTCAAAATCCCCATTTTTACATAAACTTGCAAATTACTCAGAAAACATAATAAATAATTGAAATAACGTTATTAATCAACGGCAGTGGGGATGGTGTTGACATACAAAGCGGTTTAAATTAACTGCCTTAATTGAATTTAGGTTCCTTGTTAGCCGATGTGTCCCGGCGGGCTGGGTCCCGCCGTCGGCCCAGGCGCCGCGTTATGCAACCAGAAATGACGGCGAACCGCTCTCTGATTAAATTTTGGTTAATAGCATTAGTCATTTGAATTGTATCAAAAAAGTTGTAGTTGCGATTAGCGTCAGTCGATTTGGGTAGATATGCTTTGTCTATATCTGTTATAGTTTACTAACAATAATGTTATACAGTTTTAAGCCAATGAAAATACTAGGCATTATAGGTCTTAATCAGCTCACTTATCACGCCACGTCTCAGGAGAACGTAAAGCGCACAGTTTTGAGCTTTGCGAATTAATAATATTAATTATTAATATTCTGGGTGGTGTTGGATGAATGATGTTGGATGAATACATACACACTCACACACTATGTATGTGAATATTCATCACACACTCTTTTCATACCTGAAGACATAGGCAGAGGTACAACTAGAGCACTTACTTTTCGCCTTGTATTTTCCGTCCTATGTTATGATAGGGGACGAGCTCATCGCCATATCGGGCACAAAATCCAGACTCTGGGATGACATTGAGCAGAAAAACCTAATCCTACCCACCTGGGATTCAAACCCGAAACTTCAAAGCAGTAATCTTATCATTCTTATCTCACACGGAATACGACTTCGCCACCGATGCAGTCATGTGGCTTCTACCAAACATCAATGAAAAATACAATATCTTGGTTTCACCGACAAGGGCTACTCCCTTACGAATACCAAATTAGACTAGATTGGCGAACTGGCTTACATTTACTCCTTTAAATCTTAATATATATAAATCTCGTGTCACAATGTTTGTCCTCAATGGACTCCTAAACCACTTAACCGATTATAATAAAATTCGCACACCATGTGCAGTTCGATCCAACTTGAGAGATGGGATAGTTTAAATCTCAAATTATAGTCGCAATTTTAATTTATTGCTAATTATTTGTCTGTTATTATTTGACAGTCACAATTGTCTTAACTCCAAATGATTCTAACAGATGTCGATACCTTTCGACTGGGTTGAGTAAGTAATCAATAGATGGCGCTGCTATGAATGATTCTAACAGATGTCGATACCTTTCGACTGGGTTGAGTAAGTAATCAATAGATGGCGCTGCTATGGTAAATCTACGAACGTGTCATATAAGCTACATTTTAAGCGGGACTTTTATACCGGGAAAACTCATTCACGCGGGCGGAGCCGCGGGCAAAAGCTAGTTTACTTATATTATTTAAAACTAACCTATTTAAACGGTGAAGGAAAACATCGTGAGGAAACCTGCATACCTGAGAAGTTCTTTGAATTTCGAAGGTATGTGAAGTCTGCCTACCCGCACTAGGACAGCGTGGTGGACTAAGGCCTTAACACTCTCAGTTGTAGAGGAGGCCCGTGCTCAGCAGTGGGCAGTAGGTATATAATACAGGGCTGGTATGGTATGGTATTTAAACCTAAAACAGTTTTACAAGAAAAAATCACGTGAATACTAATCTAATCCGGGAGATGGGTGGGATCACTCAGCCTACGAGTCTAGATAGTGAATCACTATCTTCTTGTTTTATTGCATTGAACGACGAGACGAGCATGCCGTTCGCCTGATGGTAAGCGATACGATCACCCATAAACAGTAGCAACACCATCCAGCACCTTGAGTTACAAAGTACTGTGTGGCATTCCACTGCGCTCGTCATCCTGAGACATAAGATGTTAAGTCTCATTATGTCCAGTAGTTACACTGGCTACAATGTCCTTCAAACCGAAACACAACAGTGCATGCACACTGCTGCTTGGCGGTAGAAATAGACATTGCGGTGGTACCCACCCAGACGGACTCTTACATATGAGAGACCTACCACCAGTTACCTACCTGTATCAGATAAATTCAGCCGGCAAAAGGAATAAGTCTGTAGGTTCGTGCCGTGCACCGTTCCACTGGTTAAACACCACTGTTGAGCCCCGATCATTCAATTTCGACTGAATCGTGGACCAATGTCATTATTTAGAAAATTCCAACCGTTTTTGAGAGTTTTTTGGGACGTAGAGCATGCAATTAATAGTGCAGTCAAAAATGTACACACATATTATGTGACGACAGGCATAAAATAATTACAGTTTATGATGTTGCCAATCCACGAAATCCATTTTGATTTGCGGCAATGCCTAAAAAAATGTGACTGCCTCGGTGGCGTTGTTGTATTACGGTACGACTGCCATGACTCGGGTTCAATCCCCGGGTTGGGCAAAGTGATATTGGATTTTTCTATTTAGTATCAGCCCGGAGTCTGGAATTTGTGCCCGATATGACGATAGCTACGCCCCCTATCACATCATGCGCCGAAAAGTGGATGTATTAGTTGCGCCTCTGCCTACCCCTTAGGGGGTAAAAGGCGTGATTGTGAATACATGTATGTACATTTCGTACTTGTTTTCCCAATAAAAAATATACTTGATTTTTGGTTTTGAACTCTGGGAATAGCGGTACAGTTGTTTTTAAGCGCTGAATATAAATCCAAGCTATAAATCTCTTTTCTCCATATTTTATGACTGAATTTTGGGACGTACATATGATAAAAAAACTTAAGACTACGATAAGCTAATTTAGCTTGCATTTTGATAATTCTAATCTCTCAGCGACATTGGTTGACATTTGAATTTAACTACAACGGTTCGAACAGACTGTGTCTGACAACTTTTAAAGTAAAACTCAGTTTAAGCCTAAGTAATTTATTGCAGAGCTTTACTTACATTATTTAGTACCTTGCAGTACGTACCATTTGCTAATTGTAAATTTTAATAAAAATTACCTTTGTTTATCTAATATGAATCCCGTGAAGGTTAACTATAAGGTTTAATTGGGAATAAGAATCTAAATCAAGCCAAGAAGTAAGTCGTATTTTTAGCGATATTATTTTAATCGTAATTCGTATGCAGTGAAATTTAAAATTATTAAAAGTTGTTTCATATGCTTACAAGTTGGCGTGGATTTTTATTTTGTTCATTTTTATAAAAAAACAATAATGTATAATATGGTGTATATTACACGCACGTCTCGTTAGATTTGATAACACAACAAAGGCGACATCGTGCGCGGCCAAAATTCAATAACAACGCTACACGGCCCGGCCGCCTCTTTCGAATAACAATAATTTGGCACCCGGCATCCGCCAAATTCCGGATGTGTTCGCTCCATTTTTAAATTTGACAGGTCTCGGCCGCCACTCGCGAGCTACACACCCCGCCCGCGGCCGGCGCCGCGCCGCCTCACCCCCGCGTAGCTAACCAATAACTCAGCTCATAATGTAGCACGAATGGGACTCGATTGTTGTCATTTTCGGAAATTATGCGAACGCTACATGCCAAATGCCAATGTTTATCTGTGTTCGTGAAAGCATTAAATTACGCGCCCTCTCTTCAACGTACAAGTACATAACAAAATTATATGCACTCTCATTATTTCACGTACTATCAAATATTGAGAGTGCATTAATAAATTACGGTTTGCGATTGTGTTATGTGAATTGTCATTTACGCGCTCTACAGAGCACGGACTCTATTGTTTATTAATTTCACAGTGTGCACAAACACTTTGTTGCCTACACATCTAATATGAAAACCAAATATTGCTATCTTAACTAAATAGACAATGTCAGGAACTATAAACTTTATATTAGACGAGTAGATGTAGTCTTGCAAAAATCTACATTGAAGCTTCTATGTAGCGTTCATGAAGAGTTTTATTTATGTGGAACCGCAAGCTTTAGCTAGTTTTCCTTATAGATATTCAAAACTCAGTTTCTTAGTCCTATGACATTAGTATTGTCACTTGTAGGCGAGAGTACTAAAGTTTAAGCCAACGATGTCGATTATCTATTCTGTGTGGATATTTGATAGAGCCACTCTGTAGATGTATTCTACTCTTTATAGTATAAATGTGTCGTCACCACCGTAGTCTCACTGTCTCATCTCTAATAAACTGGCAGCTTGCTGTTATGTTTCGATGAGACTGCCGGAAACCCAAACACCGCTCTGTTTCCTAATCTAATCTTACTCCCTCTGTTTAAGACTGGTAGCACATCAATAATTATTTTAGTCTTTATGGGTATATAGGCGATAGAAATAATTTAAGCATAGTTTTTTCTTCTACCGGCCTATTCTTTAAGAAATAGCTAGGTCAGTAGTGCTCCGAGTAACACATGAAAAAAGGTAGATCATGTGATATGTCTTATCATCAACATCTCACATAGACTGTCCCCCAATCATGTCATGCGAAGCAAGCTCGTCAAAATATTGTTGCACTAGTTACAACTCTACTACTCGGGAATAAAGGTATAATTTATATACGTATAGACCACGTAAAGGAATTTGGTAATATAACTACAATTAATCAGTCATCTCTTGGTCTAATACCGTCTCTTTTACTGAGATAGAATAGTAATACATCATATATAGAAGCAATGCATCATTTTTATACAACTATATGTGAAGCAGACAGGTATGACTATAAGCACCGCAACTGCTCTACTTCGTATAGATGTCTGAATCGTTCAAGAACTGCGAATTGTAAAGCATTCTAAGGCTCTAGGCTCGTCAACCTAAAATATAAGGTGTTAAGTGTCACAATCTTTAATATTTACACTGGCTACAATGCCCTTCCAATATGAACTTAATAGGTACCTATCTGCTAGAGAATAAAGTGTTATCTATCCACACTTTTGCTCAAGAGAGCTATCAAGTAAAGGACCTCATGGCTTCATCACTAAATCTCACAAAACCGAATATTTCGTCCTGTAACGGTATATTATTTTAATAGAAACCTAAGTATCATATTTTTGCTTCCAAAGTATATATCTAAAAGAAGCTATAAATAGCAGCGTCATCATAAGTTTTAAATATTGAAACTATTTGATTCAAGTGCAAATAAAAATGAATCCAATAAATAATTCATAAATGTCTGCGGAATGAAGTTTAATTTCCGTGGATGAATACATTTACTATAGCTACTCCAGTTTTAGCCACTGTATAATATTTTTTAAAATTGGAGTTTCTAGAATCATTTTCTGAACTCTACTTTACCATTTATTTTGTGATAGATGCATTATAATATGAATTTTATATATTATAAAAATATTTAAGTGTAATTCCTTTTGCAGAAATATCATGAATACAACGTAGAAGTAGTCCGCAAAGATGGCTTGTTGTTGGTTCGAGAGCTCGCTGCCGAGGTCAAGAACTATATGGACTTCAAGATCAATGCTGTCATGGTAAGTATTTCATGAGTTTTTCAATATGCTTCAAGCTACTAATATGTGTCTTTCTTATAATATGGAGCCTGATATATAGAGAAATTTTATCAAAAATAGTGTCCTGTGGTATTGTAAAGCCTATATTCTGTAAATAATATGTAGTTGTCAAACAAACAGCAGAAATATCGTCGACTCCGTGAGATACAGATATTATTAGAATCACTAGAGTCAAAAACTTTTAATGAAAAATACATTTGAAATCTATCGACGTTTCTATTTGGAGACGATAGTTTTATTGAACCGGTCGATCCGAAACTTACCGAAATTCCGATCGGACGAAACGAATTCAACTTACAGACAAAATTTAATACGTGGGTTTTACAGTGGGTTTGTGCTTAATGGAATCAACTCATTTAATGTAGCTTATATTTTATATAGCTCTAAATGAAATTGAAAACTGATTAAGGGCGGTATTAATAAATCAATCTTAAGTTTGAGTTACATCTCAAGTAGACATAATGTATGGAACTATTAATACATTATGTCTAAATTTGATTGAAAAGTGTAACTAATACTTTTATCTATTGAGAAAATGTGTGAATATAGTTAGTTGAGTGATGATTGTTAAAAGTAAACATAGACAATGCCTACTTATTGAAGAAAAATATACTGACATAGGTACGATAGAACTTGAAGTATTATAGGATTTAAGAATTAGTGAACATTCGAAACATGACACTTGAGTGTAATCCCACTTATTAACAATCCAAGTTCTCTCTGGCGCGTAATTGGTGCAAACATTGATTTACCAACCAACGACCGTTGTCTGATCTAGGTTTCTTAATGTACTATGATATAACCCACAATCCGTTATTTACCTTTGTGCATGGGTATTCCACAACTACAATGATTGTTTTTAACAGTTGTTTATTAAATTTTCCTGAGCTAGTTCCAAAATTAAGTGGTAAGTATTTATTGAATACCAGAAAATTAATACTCACATTGTTTTTCCATACTATGATTTTTCCCTGGAAAAACAACTCTAGTTTTGTTATTAAGTGCTTATGTAATACCGTTTTACTAAACTATAGCATATACTTTCGATAAGCTAATATGTTGAGTTATTTAGTCATGTCGGCATGGCGTTATTATTAGGCTGTGTACGTAAGTGGGTATTCTCTGTTCTTTATGAGAAAGCAGTTTAAAAGAAACTCAGTAATTCTACAGGGAAATTTACATTGTATTTTATTAAAACGGACTTTTTTTAAGAAAGAGAATTTGAATAATGCAAGGAGAATGTGGATGTTGCTCGTGAAAACGTTATTGGAAGTTATCGTCGCTTTTTACACTATTTAATTAAATCACAGCAGGTACAATTTGCATACAGAAGCTATTATATTTTCCTGGCTCTAGTTTGCTTATTTTGACTCCGAAACTTATATTAGTTTAAAACTTCAAATAAAAATTATTTACCATACATAAAATCGATCTACACAAATACACATCGGAATCCAATTTCGTCGTCTGTATACAGAGCTATATAAAAAAACTGTAAAAGCAAAATGGTTCATAAACAAAACAAAAGCGAAATAAATTCACGTCGTTTCCAATTCGAAGTAAGCCCCGATAGGAATGTGTTAACGATGAGACAAGCAAGTAGCGAAGTGCCAAGATATTGCGGCGACGCGACGCGGGAAGTCTGAGACATTAACATATTCTGAGATGGCCGATGTGGAAGTTCGTCCGAACCACCCGCCACCCCGGCAGACCTATTCTCAATATGGACACGTTACGACTGTATTTCGATGTCTTCTCACTTCTGAAACTGTTTATATGCACATAATTTAAGTTTATTTTGAAATTTACCAAGTCACCCAGAGTTAGTTGCAGCACAAGTTTGGTGCAAAGGAGGCGGACCAAATTTTA
Organism: Sphinx pinastri; assembly: GCA_947568825.1. Lineage (NCBI taxonomy): Eukaryota > Metazoa > Arthropoda > Insecta > Lepidoptera > Sphingidae > Sphinx > Sphinx pinastri. The sequence goes on from OX387617.1 coordinate 6,630,351, forward strand.
ATGTGTGAATACAAAGGTTATTTTCTAACTGTGTAATGTGCACAGTGGGTAACCAAAGGAGATGTTCGCTTTTGTATGAGTGCTGGGCCTCAAAATCTAACAAGGCTCAAACTTTAGGGATATTAAAAAGGCAAAACATGGAACTTAGATCCATTAAAAAAATATTTTTAGACCCTTCCGTTCAAAACCCACTTTTTTAAAAACGTTTATACTAAGTGTAGTTTTCAAGCCAAACAAAATTACATAAATCTCAAAATCGGAGGTCTTTAAAATTAAACGATTTATTGCAATAGGTTAGTTTTCAGGAGTTCTATCCAAATATATATAAATTGTCTTGTTTAGAATTTCAGGCCCGTTTTTGGACATGTCCTTTAATGTTATGTTGCTAAAAATATAAATAATCCCAGTCACTTGCGTTTACACTCCGACCTTAAATTCAAAAATCTATATGCAGAACTGTATAAGTATAAAGCCGCAGTTGCCGCCTATTCACGATGAAAAGAAATGCAGCATGCGAATATTTGGAACACGTAGAATATTACCTGACTGCATATTTCTCATTCCAAGACACACGATAAATTTCTTTTCAAAGTTAAATATTGTTCGAATTTCGCTGTATGAGGAGCTCATAGTGGTAGGAGCTTCAGAATAGAGCCATACGAGAGCAGTCCTCGCTCGCGGCTACTCTTCGCGATTTTCTGTTGCACCACGCAGATATTGGAATTCTTTTGAATCTCAACTAGTCCAACTGTTGTTGCTAGGTACTTTCAGTCCGATGCAAAATTGATGCTCTCGTCTCTATATCGGCAATATAGCGCGGACGACTTTTACATTTTAGATAAATGCAAAGTGTACCTCAAGACGCAGGAGGCGAGGCGTGAGAAGCGAGTCATGAGGCGTGAGCCGGGACGTCGCGTGTGTCGTAATGTTTCACGTCACACCACGCTTGTAGACATTTCACTTAGACAAAGTTTATTAAGTACTTACTTACGTTTTAGTAAAACATGTAATAATTCAGGCGGCGCGAAGTTGTACACAAAGTTTTATGAAGGAGCTCGGTGTTGGGCGTGTGAAAGCCAAGTTGAATGTGAGCCGCGACGGCAGCGTAATTATTCGATCCACCTCCTGAATGTAATTTGTGGTTTTTGTCGGAACTCCGGCATTCTCCTTTCTGTAAAAGTTCGTTTTTGTCGATTCGTAGCCCCCACCTTCTCTAATGAAGGCCTACAGGATTCAATTAACCGGAGGGATTGGAATGTTTTGTGATTTGTACCCGATACGGAATTCCATCAACGCGTTTCAATTCAATACCTTGCAGCGTTCTTGCAAATTAACCTAATAAAAAGAATGAAAATGATCTGCTCCATGGCTGTCCTTTGTTACAAATGTCATCATAAATGATGGTATGGTGAGTTTTAATTTCACGTTAGGTATTTAGGGCATAAAGGGAGGGATGCTGTGTAAGTTTTATACATATACGACAAAGCTTTAGCGGGATACAAAGGCTGAGTGTGGCGAGACTCGTCGCCCTCACTCGGGAGCCGAAAACTGCGCTGAATGCCCTCGCCGCTCCGCGCCACGCTGCTCTGTGTGTAGACGTTTACATGTGCCGAATCGTATTAGATATTGACAGTTTGTTACTAGTTTAATAAAATATACCGTTTTAGTCATGTTTTAGTATTATTAATTTCTTGATTCATTAAATGTATACATTATTTAAATTTTGACTTCATTAGATTCGCAAAACGCCTCTTATGTACAGGGTGTATCACGACAGAGTGTTCAACTGAAGCAGGTCGATAGAGGACCTCAATGTGCATCGAATTAACCCCCTGCATGTTACCCGAAATTTGATAGTTTAAAAGTTATTTGGATTATGAAAGTCGACTTTGGCCCTTAACTTCGTAATTAAAGCTAAACTATTAGGTCAGTACAGTATATTTATATTTCTTTTGGTAAATATTATAATATGTCACCTAACATAGGGTAGGCTGATTAAAATCATTTTCTTTGTGGACTCAAGGCATTTGAAGCAAAAAGAACAACTTTCTATTTTCGGTCTTCGTCGATTCGAATACACTTTTAGGCATGTTGCCCCACTGCTACTCTTACCGAATTTGGAAGGCTATTTGTCCATGAATGCAGATTTTTTTTAAATAGGTTGTAGAAAAAATTATAAATACATTTTTTTTTTCAGAGAGCCCTTTAAAGTTTGGGGAAAATTATGAAGTTCATTAATTTTCGGAAATATTAATATTTAATTCGAAATTTATAAAAAGCTGATACTATTATAGTTATACGAAAGGCCTTTTTTTTTTTTTTTTTTTTTTTTTTTCGCGGGGAAAAAACGCGTTATCGCTACCACCACTGGGGGGTGAGTGGAACGGTTATGTTGGTTTCACACAGTCTTACAGCCCAATGTCGACACTCGGGAGTATGGCATCATCCGAGCGAGCATTGGACCGAGTCCCTAACACTATGAACACCCTACACCGGCATACCAACCAAAACCCGCGGTGGCCTTCTTCGGCGCATACGAGACGGCCCCGGGGTATCTTGTTGCACTAAGATAGCTGCACGGGACCGTCCCTGCGCGGTGCCGTTGCGGCCCCTCTCTATACAAGGGGGCTAAGATGCCCCCGAACTCTAAAGGACGCCTTTGGCGTCTACGACAACGGGAGACCGACCACCCGCATTGTCGTCCACCTCGGAGTCGCTTATATTGGACTGAGCAGCCCCCCGCTGCTCACCCCGCGACTTACTCGAAGCCCCATTTAGACGCCTCTTACGACAGGCAGGGGATGCCGTGGCGGAACTCTCTAAATGCCCCCGGACCACAGGGCACATTCGAAAGGCCTACTATAACTCTTATTTGAGTAAAAATGTCATGACTATGGACCTAATAGTTTAGCTTTAATTACAAAGTTAAGTGGCAAAGTCGACTTTCATAATCTAAATAACCTTTAAACTATCAAATTTCGGGCAACATACATGGGGGTTAATTCGATGCACATTAAGGTCTTCTGTCAGCCTGCTTCAGTGGAACACTCTCTCGTCATACAACCTGTATATAATCTAACTGCATCGACTGTGGTTTGGATTTTAGTACTTATAGCTGGATATAGGAGTAAAGATATTATATAACTACAAGCAAGTAATTGCTGCACCTGTACCTACTCCCTGGACAATACAAACGTGACGGCCTGTTTATGTTACTAGGTAATTAAATTATTTCCACCCACAAAATTATAACATGCTCACACATATCCCGCAGGTAATTTTTATTCAGATGGTTTCATACATTCTAAACATATCAAAGCATCTGATTCCTTTAAAGTTGAAGCGCGGTTGAAATTCCTCTGTGTGGGAGAACTTTGAGCAAAATTTCGTGGAAATTACAGAGTCGGGCGTTGGCAGTGGCGGGCGGCGCATCGATTGAGTAATAAATCATAATAATATAATAGGTATAATGTAAACAGCGGCCGCGGGATGATGGCCGCCCTCTAACCTCTACCCGCGCGGGCACGCCTGCCTGACGCCTGCCTGCCGCGCCGCCGCGTTTTATTCAACGACACGAAAAAACACAATCATTGCTATACTAATTGGCAATATGTGTTTCCCTAAGTTTATAATGTTTATATAAATAATTATATTATTAAGTTTATAATAATATCAGTGTAAGCTACGAGTATATGTACAATATTATGTGAACAGAATAAACGATCGCCATTTTTTTTATGAAACTTGGTTTGCCATATGTTGCTAGCAAATCTAGACTACCGATATATATATATATATATATATAGATGGACAATAGCTTAGTTGGGAATAGAACGGTCTGCCGAGACAATGTCCGGAGGTTCAAAAACATCTCTGACTTTTCGAAGTTACGTGTGTATTGTTTATTAATTATCGTTTGCTTTAACGGTGAAGGAAAACATCGGGAGGAAACCTACATACCTGACAATTCTCTATAAGAATCTCAAGGGTATGTCAAGTCTGCCAACCCGCACTAGGCCAGCGTGATGGACTAAGGCCTAACCCCTCTCAGTAATAGATGCTCAGCAGTGGGCAGTATATAATACAACGCTGGTATGGTATATACTTACCAGGATAGCTCGTGAATAGAAAAGGTATCTGCCTACATATATGTTCGGTCACGTAACACAGTTACCCATTATCTCGAATTAAGCTAACGCACCAAATAAAATAGCGTTTAATGTGCATGTTACAATTTAGGCGGAGCAATGAACTGCGGACTACAAACGGCCTAGTTTCGGAATGCGCTAATGGCCTGTATTATATACGAACATAATTACCATCTCGGTGTCAGACACGACCGCCACCCGCGCCGTTGTCCATGCGAAAATTATATTCAATTAATTACATTGGTTGTAGGTTTTATTTTAGATAATAGTAGATTAGTTACTTGTCAAGTCATCAATCTGGTATTGCATAAAGCTGATGGGTTTTTTTTACAAGAAAGAGAATATCTTATTCATTAATTTTAAATATTATTTCAGATAGATTTAGGTAATTAGTATTATAAGATGTCAAAAAATTATCATAATTATCTTTAATCATTTTGTTGAATCCCACAATTCATTATTTAATTTTTCGATTCCACTGTTATATATTTTTCAATAATATTGTAATGCCTAATTTGGTCTTACAGTCCACAATACTAAAAAAAGTCTATTGATTTAAAATATTATCCTCTGAATAAAAGGCAACCGTAAGAAAGCTAGCTTAAAGAAATTTCATTATGTTACGCTTCCTGCACGCTAAAACGCAGTCCAATGTTATTACATAATATAAAGGAAAATATACGAAAAGCCTACGTGTTATTAAATCATATAGTAATTACTTAGGAAATTAAAAGTAGTAAACATACCTATTGATTGGTTTACCGCAGTCTGTTTTTGTTGCACTGTTAGGCACCGCCTCATTATAAAGAAAATATCTATTTGTTCTTCTTTTCCTTTTTAGTTAGTATAGTATAAAAAAATATAATATGCTAAGCAATTATATTAAACAAATACGTAACGAAATTACATAGGTAAGGTAGACAAAAATAGAATTTCATATCCGAGTATATTACTATAGAGAAATATGTATATTAGTACACGAACGGTGTGATTGGAACGGATCATGCTCTCTGTGCCCAATGCCCTAGAACTAGGATAAGGATTTGCATGAAACGAACCTACAAATTCAGCAGCAAAAAAGTAACTGAAAGTTGAGACCAAACGAAATCTATTTCTGAACTGATTTACCAAAATCGGTCATTGGCCTGTGACCTGTGACCTGTTTTTGATCCGTGAAAATGACAAAACAATTTTAGTACATGGAACTCTCGATACTAATAAATAATACGCACTAATAAATAACGTAACAAATAATATAAATATTATTAAGCATAAATTGAAGGGTGACGATTTATTAATATCAGTTTTTGTAATAATTTTAATATAGTAACGATATATAAACATAGTAAAGCGTAGGGTCTTTGATTCGATCTCTGAGCCACGCAATCGCAAGTGTAATTTTTTAATCCGCCAACACACTTGTATTATAAACATTAAAAGAAAATACAAAATCTGAAACCTTTTTCAACATAATTATTATCATAACATGCACAGCTATGACATAATCAAAACATACTTTCTTATTTTTAACCGACTTCTAAAAAAGGAGGAGGTTCTCAATTCGTGTGTTTGTATTTTTTTTAGATAATGATATGTTTGCGGTACAAAAATCGTTGGTGTCGCGCTCTTAATAACGTGGCAATATTTCTGTAATTCACGTGCTGGGTAATTAATGGCGTTGCTGTGGCACTTGGGCGGCGTCGTAAATAAGTTCGACAGAAATACGACTGAATTAACGTAAATTGAGAGCTACAATGAACTTGTACTTAGTACAAGCCATGAATTAGATTGCCAAATGCGGAGATATACCTGAAACTTGAACTGTTCAAGTTGAGGTGACACAGCTTGAGTTATGAAGTACGCATACTCACGCCTTTTATCCCCGAAGGGGTAGGCAGAGGCGCAACTAGTGCACCCACTTTTCGCCGAGCGTATTCCGTCCCATGATGTGATAGGGGGCGAAGCCTATCGCCATATCGGGCACAAATTCCAGACTCCGGGTTGATACTGAATAGAAAAATCCAATAGCACTTTGCCCGACCCGGGGATCGAACCCGAGACCTCAGCATTGCAGTCGTACCGTGATACAAATACACCACCGAGGCAGTATGAAGTACTAAATACTTATTACTACCCATGGTGGTGGTTCTTATGTATGTAAGATGTGTGTACGATGTCTATCTGGGTCCGTAACATAAAATGCCATCAAGCAGCAGTATGCAGGCAGGTCGTGTTGCAGGATATTGCAACCAGTATAATTACTGGGCATTCGTTGATTTAACCGCCTCAGGATCACGAGCGCAGTGCAGTTCATTTGGTTGCAAATCAAAGTTCGAGTGGCTGTTGCTACTGGCAACGATCAGTTGTAAACTTAATTATCAAGCAAGTGTATTGCATTTCTCGTCATTCAGTAACATCTAAAAACAAATTAACAAGTGTATATGTAGTAAAGTTTATGGTACTTTATAATTTGCCTGATAAATAAAATAACATACAGAATATCATGCAATTTGCTTCTGTGTGCAGTTTGGCGAATCATTACGAAGCCGCTGAAGATGTGTAGCGAACTTATTTCAAATTAAAATTTCCAATTATTTTTAACAACAGAATTCAGCTTTTTTTTCGTATAAACTCGGTGTCATATTAATTACTGCCTCGGTGGCGTAGTTGTACTACAGTAAGACTGCAATGCTGAGGCCTCGGGTTCGATCACCGGGTCGGGCAAAGTGATATTGGATTTTTCTATTCAGTATCAGTCCGAATTTGTGCCCGATATGGCCATAGGCTCGCCCCCCATCACATCATGGGACGGAATATGCACGGCGAAAAGTGGGTGCATTAGTTGTGCCTATGCCTACCCCTTCGGGAATAAAAAAGGCGTGAGTGTATGAATGTGTGTGTAATTTATTGTTCTGGAATTATATTTGCAACTAAAATTTTACAAGCGCTGCATTCCTCTGGCACTAACTGTGAAGAGTGAACATTCTCAGATCGCTTTGTGTTACATTTTAAAAACTCTTAATTATGCAAAACCAGACTGACTGCAGATATTTTTTTACGAAATTATGTTATTACCTTCCTTATTCTGTAAAATTGAACGCAGCGGGGTTGGTCTCTTCATATCTTACTGCTTACTAATATTATAAATGCGAAAGTTTGTGAAAATGTTTGTATATTGGTTAGAAATAAACTCAGAAACAATGAACAGATTTGGATGAAATTCGGCACACGGGTAGACCATGTCCTGGATTAATAAATAGGCTACTTTTAATCCCGGTAATTTGCTTCCATTGGAAATAATGGAACTTTTACTTTGATTTTAACAGATGGCGCTGCTGTGGTAGTTTATTAGGGACTTTTGAAGCTGGAAAGGCTTCTCATGCGGACGAAGCTGCGATCAACACATAGACGTAAATAAAGTACTTAATTCAATTCAAAAGAGACATAATTATAATTACTTCTTTCCAACAAAGGCTTTCATGCATGCAGCTGCAAGCAGAGCATAGCTTAAATATAATTCCGTTCAAACGAATTTTACGTAATTATACGTCTGCAATGTTATACAAACTATCCAAGATTTCTCATCACTTAACAAATTCCTATCAAACACGTCGATATTTTCAAAGTAATTCGGATAATGTAACGCAAACAATTTGTCGACCGCGTGAGGCACGGCACGACGCGTGACGAGAGAGAACTTTGAGACGTTACTCCATCGAACTATGCACCTGCATCGGAAGTTTTGAATAACTGTTATATTGTTATATTGTTGTTATTATATGAGGAGTATATTGTTGCGGTTAGTTGGTTGTTTATGCAAGAATATAGGAAAATTAAGATTGATAAGTCTCCATTTATTGTTTACCATAAAAATAGCTTATTATATCTGCTGTCTGTGTTGAGTTATAATTTTACTATTGGAAAATGTTTAGGAAGTCACAATTCACACCACCCACAACAATATTTATTAAATATTTTGTATACTAATATTTAATACAAGCTCTGTAGTTAGACTAAAGTCATAAATTTCAAATAAATAGATATTATAGATAAACAGAGTTATATACTTTGAGATTAATTTCATAGACGTTCGTAGCACTTCGTAGCAGCCGCTAAATCCTCACGTAGCACTTATAAAGGCACATTTCCCATTTGAATAATACGGGTCTTTGGAAATTGTTTTCATTTATTCAATGACAAGACACATTCGTAATACTGGCTTTATTAGTTCCCTACCCTTGTAGTCAAGTTGTTTTTAGTCAAGTCTTAAAAAAAGGTTTACATTCTGCAGTTTGCAAATGTTTGCGTGTTGCGACGTACCAGATATGGATTTACCATGGCGTAAACCAGAGTGCACGGCATACCGCCAAATTCCGGAGGCAAGCCGCAGGGCGCATCGGGCTCACCCTCTGTGTGGCGGGCGGGCGAGGTGGCCCGGAGAGGGGGACCAGGAAGTAGACCGCTGCACTTGCCCGACCTTAATGCCGCCATCAGCAAATTGCGAAACAGCAGCTGCTTGTGACAAGAAATCTCTGACATAATTCACGCCATTGGGCCGCAATCGGCGCCGGAAATTGCTATGACAATCATCTCCGATGCGACGTTCATGACGATACAAGTCTCCCGGCACGAGACCTGTGTGATGTACCCACCGTACCCCACCAATAAAAACACGATTAGTGTTTACGATGTCGTCACGATTCAAAAATGAATTCAAAAATGTTCAGCGGCGGTGTTTCCTTTTTAAAATGTAACGGAGGGATCGAGCAATATCTGTCAGGCGGTGTGGAGGGTTATTAAATACCATCTAAGGGGCTGAAGTGCACCGTGACCCATATCTACTCGCTGCACCGACCGAGTTATACGAGTGGACTTTATTGATTCGCAGTCTTGAGACGGCGCGCGGTCCCGCTCGCCCGCCGCCCGATGGGGCGGGATGGAGAGCGCCGTTCCCGTAGGCTACTTACTCAATATTCCAAAGGCGCGCCGGGACGCCTGCAGTAATAGGACGCTTAGGAAACACGCACTCCACTAAACGGGAGTTTTATGTGCCGCCTCTTTATACATTTCGTACGTGTTTTTTAATGTTTCTATTAGGATTGTCATATTTCATTTTGTAATATTAGACGGTTTATAGGACGTTATCTCTGGAATTAATAAAACTAGTCATAAAATCATTTAAACTTTAGCAAACTACACTGTCCCTGAGTACCATAGGCGATATTTCATCTTCACACAATTACTTTTCTATAATACAGACGGAGCTGCTAGCAATATCTAGCATTAATTAAAAATTAAGTGTAAATAATAATTAATTTAATAAATAACTCTTGTTCCATGTTTCATGTAAATTACAGCATCACTACATAAAACTTAGTAGAAATATTCTTAAAGTAATTTCAAAGGAGCGCATTAAATTCCTTGTTTTAATAGTTATTTCATCTTTAGAGTTGAATTCCCGCGACTCCTTCCGACTTCAACATGAATTGTTTTCACATTTTTTCCTAGCAATATAAGAAAGAAACTGAATTGGTTTTTTGAAGATTAAATCTGAATGAGTGTACTGAAAGTATGCGTGATTAGGGATTTTCTATCGGAAAAATATAAAGAATATTCTTTTAATAAAATCTTCGTCTTATAAACATTTAAATTAAAAGCTAGTTGTGCACGCGGCTTCGCCCGCGCGAAAAGCTTATGCCGCTACGAATGTCCCTAAATTAATGTAGCGATCTTTAGCGTCATCTGTACGACGCCAGCGCCGTCTATTTAATAAAACAGAATGCAATTTTAGTTATTTCCTACTGGAGCAAAATACGGGGCTAAAAGTAGCTTATGTGTTAAACCAGGACTTGGGCTATCTGTGTGCCAAATTTCATCCCAATTCTTTTACCTGTTTCTATGTTTACATACCTACTTCTAACAAACATCCAAAAATTTACACAAATTTTCGCATTTATAATATAAGTAACATTTTGTAGTAACTGGTGGTTTACTGTTGATAGGTCTCTCAAATGTAAGAGTCCGTCTGGATGGATACCTCCGCAATGTCTATTTCTACCGCCAAACAGTAGTGTGTATGCACTGTTGTGTTTCGGTTATAAGGGTATTTGATATATACAAAAATATCCTTCTGTGCGACTACGATGTACTGATCTTCACTGAAACATGGTTAAACACAAGTGTCTCTGACGGAGAATTTATCGATGATCGATACAGAGTCTACAGGCGGGATCGCACTACATCCGAGTTTTACTCAAGAAAAGATGGTGGTGGATTGTTAATCGCAGTTAAAAAGACTATAAGTAGTTTGCGGCTTAAGCATAAGGAGAGTATATGTGATGACTTATGGGTGTTAGTTGATGTCACTGATGGAAAAACAACGAAAAGCGTCGGAATATGCGCCGTATACACACTTTGTTCAACCTCATCTCTTAAATATAATGAACTGAGCACGTTCCTACGCAATACTGTTGATGTTATAGACGAGTTAAACGATGTTGTTGTTGTTGGGGATTTTAACATGAGTTGTATTGCTTGGAAGAAGTGTGGTGATGACGCATATCTTACGGCTGAACATTGTAATAACAAATTGGGATTTGCACTTACAGATTTTATGTCTGTAACAGGCCTACGACAAACTAATAGTATTCTTAATAATTGTAATAACGTACTTGATCTTGTTTTAACAAATATTCCATGCACAGTCTCGCTGGCTGATAATGTAAGTAAGATAGATCCATATCATCCACCACTTGAACTTTCATTGGTTTCAAAACCCAATTTGTTACTAGACTATAGTGCACGTTGCGATTATAATTTCTTTAAAGCTGACTTTACAAAAATTGTAATGGAACTGAATGCTGTGGATTGGAGGGAGCACTTCAGTGTTTGTTTGAACGTCGATGAAATGGTATGTAAGTTCTACAAAATAATAAACTCTATCATTAAATTACATGTCCCAAAGTACAAACCCTGTAAGCGTAAATACCCAGTCTGGTTTACATGGGAACTAATCAATCTTCTGAAAGAAAAATTTCTTCTTAGGAAAAAGTTTGCGAAATATAAAAACCCACGCGATAGGCTTGAATATGAAATCATCCGGAAGCGCGGTAATAGATTAATGCAAACTTCTTATAACCATTATATTAATACTATCGAATGTAGTATAAAAAGTAGTCCAAAAATCTTTTGGGGTTTTATTAAGCGTAGGAAGTCGTCCGCAGTTGGACTCCCTTCTGCTATCCGGAACGAAGAAGAAGTAGTAACTGGAGGCCAGAATATTGCAAACCTGTATGCGTCACACTTTAGTTCCGTATATGGGAAAAACGCTTCAGCTGCAACCTCCTTGCCTGACATCCATTCTAAGGTTCCCCCAAAAAATTTAACCTTTACACAAAATACCTGTTTTTCTCAAAACTTAACTCATATAAATATAACAGAGAAAGATGTCCTGGATAAATTGAAGAAAATTGACGCTTGTAAGGGCGCAGGGCCAGATAAAATACCCCCATTGTTTATAAAAAGATGTGCACATCAACTTAAATACCCACTCAAAGAAATATTTAATAAATCACTAGAATCTGGGATTTTTCCAAAGGAATGGAAAAAAGCACGTATAGTTCCTATATATAAAAAGGGTGATGTTGATAATGTTAAAAATTATAGACCAATATCAATACTGTCATCATTCTCAAAAATTTTTGAATCTATTATCTGCCCGACACTAAATAATCATACTAAGAACTTGATACGAAACGAACAACACGGTTTTCAAGTGAAAAAATCTGTTAACACCAATCTTGTTACATATATAACACCTATAATTGAAGCTGTAGATAATAAAGAACAAATAGATTCTGTATACACAGATTTTGCTAATGCATTTGATCGCGTCGACCACCAGCTTCTTTTACAAAAGCTATACTTTCAGTATGGTATCTGTGGTCGCCAATTAACCTGGTTTGCTTCATACCTAAAAGATCGCGAGCAATCTGTTGTGATAAATGGTTTTGAGTCTTCTACATACGTAGCTAATTCAGGAGTGCCACAAGGCTCTCACTTGGGACCAATCTTATTCCTACTTTTCATTAACGACATAACTGAAAGTATTCGCCATTGCCGATGTTCTCTTTTTGCTGATGACATGAAAATATATCGCACTATTGATTCGTTGGCAGATTCCAGTCTACTTCAATCAGACCTAAATAGAATTCACAAATGGTGTTGCGATAACAATATGTCTTTGAATGCCTCTAAATGCCAACACATACGATTCACAAAAAAAAGAAAGGTTATTCCTACTCGGTACTACATAAATAGCGAGGAAATTGTTACTGTTTCCCAAGTTCGCGATCTAGGCGTGATTTTGGATTCCAAATTAAACTTTATTTCTCATTTTGATCATATGATTAACAAAGCATCCAAAATGTTAGGATTTATAAAACGCAGCACGAAGGACTTCAAACTCATTTCCTCGAAAATAATATTATATAAAATGTTAGTAAGGAGCATATTAGAATTTGGCAGTGTTGTTTGGAATCCATTTTACACCTTACATAAAGAACAAATTGAATCTATTCAGAGGTCATTTACAAGGCATTTAGCGCACATTAGTCCCAATATTAACACCAGGTGCTCGTATGATGAAAGACTCTTGGTCTTTGGTTTGGACTCTCTATCGCAGCGTAGGCGCTTGTTTGACTTAATTTTCCTCCGGGGTATAATGAATGGATCATTGCCATGCCAGGATCTTTTGAATCGCATCGGTATTTGTGTTCCCAAATTGAATGCTCGTGTTAAATGTAAACTATTCTTTAAAGCCCCTCGTTGTAGGACAAACCTAGGACAGCAATCACCTGTAGTGAGATTAATTAACACATACAATGATTACCATAATTTATTAGATCTTGACATTTTTCATGACCCAGCCACAGCATTCAGAAACAAAGTACTTAAAAGCAAACATAAGCGTAAACCCGCATGTTAGCATGTTAAAATATCATTGTACCGACTTTTTTTTTTATTCTATCTTGACATTTATTTATATATAATATATATATATATATTTTTATTTTTATATTATTATTTTTTTTTTTTTTTTTTTTTAAATACCGCAATTCTTTCATCATTGTCACGGTTGTTTCTGTTGTGTTTACATGACCTTATTGAGATTATTTTTCGTGTAATATTGAATTGTAGCGTCTGTTTCACTGTATGTGTATCTTATTTCTAATTAATGATATTGTAACAGCTTAAGGTAGTCTGACATATAAAATTAATGTTATATAAATGCTATGCATGTCTATAATTATTGTAAACGCTAGATTCTTATTCTTAATTATGCTAATGATATTCATGTTTGTGTTTGCAATGTTGATATGCTGAATAATAAATAAATAAATAAATAAATAAATAAGGGCATTGTAGCCAGTGTAACCACTGGACATAATTATACATCTTACGTCTCAGGATGACGAGCGCAGATGCCCCGCAGTACTTTGTAAGTCAAGGTGCTGGATGGTGTTCCTACTGTTTATGAGTGGTCGTATCGCTTACCATCAGGCGAACGGCATGCTTGTCTCATCATTCAATGCCATAAAAAAAATGAATTACTTTAATCACCAACTAAAAGTGCTCATCGCTAATACTCTTTGATGTTTAATTACTCGTTACAAATACAGATTACAAATATTTGTCGATAAACGAATAGTTCGTCAAAACCCGCATCTGGCCTGATCTACGCCGATGGGCAGGATTACGATTGTTCGCATTGCAAAGCCAGGACAGCGTTGACAGAATGCACAAAGTAACCGGTGCCAGTGCTTCCACCGCGCCAGCCTCCTGGCACCATTCCACTAATACGATACCTATTATTGCAAAATACGACCGTCGTCGTACGCCTGAATTTGTTTTTTGCCCTCGTATTTTTATCTTGCATTTATGTTGGCATAATATAGTAGAACTTAAAAACAGTACATAAAATATTTTTGCAAAGAAATATGATAGGAATATTATAACTACATATTATATTCAATATCATCTTATCTACTGCTATAGAGATAATACTATCTGCTATAGAGATAATATCTACCGTGTAATAAATTTTAAGAGAATATATTGTAAAATATTTGATAAGAACATCGTCGCCCTGCTTTAGGAAAATTAATATTATATTATCCTTTGTGTTTGTTATATCTCGTACGAACGTAACAAGGAAAATTCATTTCTAACTTTCATTGTTGGTTTAAAACATAAGGCCGGGGTCCTTGTCACCTCTTTAAACAGCCAGTTTGTTCGCTTACTTACATGAATATTAATACTCGTGTCAACAGTGTAAGTAGTGGCATAAGTAATCGGATTTCATGTGTATAGGAAACAGGGACCGCAGACTCAGCCATCGCGAGACACTTATTGCATTACGACAGGGTCTCCACCCCTCCCCCCACCGCGCCGCATCCCGCGTCCCAACAACACGCCAAATAACATACGCAGCTAAACTACATGCCACTGCAGTTTATGACAGGATAAATTAATTGCTACGACTGTAGTATTATTTTGACGGCAAGACGTTTAATTGTTGTTTCTTTACGTTACCATTCTTGATTCCAGGAATCAAATTAAGAAGCCTGGATAATAGTTGTGATTGGAAATTTATCCTCACACAATGAATTTTTTGCTTGTAATGAACTGATTTTTCCGTAATGCCAACATGTTTAGGGCCGAATTATAAATGATATCAATAAAATATGATATCTCGTTCAGAAACAATGATTTACTTATATCTGCGGTTTATTAGTTAAAGTATAATGTTTTTCCCTAAGTGGTAATTAAACAACTTTATCGTTTAAAAACAAAAACAAATTCAAAGTTCAAGGAACCAATACACGTAAATCTTGGTAAATACACGAAAGCTTCTTTGAAAATTATGAACAAGCCACTCGAGTATCGATAATATAGCGATGAGTTTATATTAAATAAAATTAATTGTTTATCGAACAACACTTCATTTTGCTTCGCCCGGAAACTGCTATATTATAAAGCCATTTGATTATAAAATTTAAAAATATAACCTCCGAGTAGCCAATTGTGAATCAGTCACCTTTAGTACGAACTTTTCCAGGCTATATTCCAATACCTATGAAACATATCATGAATTGTATTGATAAGAGCATGATCTACTTACCATTATCTTTTAAAATATGAATTCACGGCATTCTTGGAACTATTTTAGCAGTAAAATACGCCTTTTGTGTACAGCTTTCACTTTTCCATGAAATGATACGAATCAAGACATAACGTCAATAAAACCTCAGCAATGAAAGTTAAAATGAAAGAGAAATATTATAATTTATGTATTGAGGATAAGTGTGAAGTTTTATAAGCAGAATAACTAGCATAATAAGTTGCAAAGGGGAATCGGTAGCACGGTGAGGCGCGGCGCGGCTCTGCGCCGAAAGCAGCCAGAACTTAGCCCGACAATAAAGTTGAAAAATCGTGGGGATTGCTGCGGGCGTCGCCAAGAAAAAACGACTCTAACATTTCGCACTTAATGAAACTGTAGCTTGGAACAAAATAAAGAAACGACGTATTTACGGAGCCGTACTAAGCATTGTTTCAGGAATACCAGCCTTTTCATAGCGGATCTTAATGGGCGAGATAAAATATTTGTTGTGTCACGAGATCGCAAATTTTTCATTAGCTTTCAGATACTGGTGTGTATTCTTTCATTTTGAATACATTTGTAAATATTCTCACGCTCTGTTTTACTAACTGAGAACGGTATTTTCATTTCACCACAAAGTGAACGCTTATCATGTTATTTAAAATCTACATTGTTTAATGTTTACGTATAACTTTTATGGGACTTTGCAGTATTAGTTTACTTTCTATTTTTATGAGTCTAATCAAAAACAAAATTAATTTATCATGTAGTTTAGGTAAGGCACAATTATAACAAAATGACATTCGATGCGTAGCCCAAACAAGAAAACACTTTCATAATTTATTTATTTACTTAGCACTAGTTCCAAACCCTCAATAAATTTCACGTGATGCTACAAAATCTGAATATTCCGCACCAACTTAGCGATCGTTACAATAGACTGCAATCGAGAATATCTGTAAACATCAAACGATCAAGTTTAATAAAAATCTCTTAGCGCGGAGTGTCGGTGCCGTCGGTGAGCGGCGCGGCGGTGCGCGGCGCGGTGCAAGCGCGGAGCGGTCCGGGGCGCAAGTGCAAGTTTTAATTACTTAGCTCCCACTTCGCAAGCTTGTTCCCAGGATGGGGCTATTTCGTCTCAACTAAAAACTCTTATTTATAAACCGCTCATGTTCATCTTGTGGGGCTTTTTTTTCCGCACTTAGCCCGTAGAAAATCGGGCCGTTGTGCGTGATGTGCCAGCTAGAGGTCTAGCCAGCCCAACTCCTTCCAGAAGCGCAGGATCTTCCTGGTTCCTTCACAGGCCTCTCGGAGTGACCTCGGTGTGCCGAGGATTTCAGCCCGTTGTGCAGTTACTCCTTCGCATTCCAGGATAGCGTGCGAGGCTGTTTCGTCAGCCGACAGGCATCCCCTGCAGAGGGGGCTGTCGGTGATACCTAAAACATATAAATGTTTGTTTAGTGAGCAGTGTCCGGTGACCGTACCCACCATTGTGCGTAGAGAGGCCCTGTCCAGGGACAAAAGGCAGACGTCGGTCCGGGTGTGGCACTGTTTTCCGGGACTGTCTACATGCACTAGTACTTGCCCATTGATCCGCGTGTTGTTCTTGTGTTCTGCGGCGCAGTCATGATCGTAGCTGGTAAAAAAGTAGTGGTACTATTGGGATGGGTCCGAATACTACCTGGTTTGACCCCCTTTTAGCTAGCTCATCTGCCTTGCTGCCATACTCATCTTTTATAAAGCCTGGCTAAAATGTATGAAGAAATTTATAAAGTCTATGAATAAAGACAATATTGTTGTAACATCTTCATCTAAATGCTTTTGAAAAAGTTTTGCGATTTACTACATGTTTGATCTCCGCTAACTATTTTAATCTAAATTCATTCGTTGCCAAAATACTGAAACTAACTTTAATAGTAGTACAATACTATGACATACATAGATACATCGGATCGATAGTCGCATCGCACGGCTCCACAAACTTCCACGTTACGTAAAACTAGCGCGTATAGTAAAATAGGATGTTCTAATTTCACAAAACCGTACTGTAGGTACAAAGCTAAATCTAGACTGCGAGCAATCAGTGACGGCTCGTTTTGGTCACGCTACGGTCGGTATTCCCACGCACCCTCGGAAGGGTTGCCAAATGTCAGCATGTGACCTGGCCCGCCTTAACCCTTTCGATGAGGTTGAATAATAGACTTATTTGTGTGATTATAAACTAAGACTGCGTTTGTTTTGTATGTTATATTGAGTGTGTATTGTCTGGAAACCTATCTAAAATATGCGTATAGGGACTTATCTTAGTTTTAAATACAACTATTAATGTGAATTTAAGAGGAATTATAGACTTAGAAAGCATGCAGTCATTCCAAATATCTCAAGAAGTATTAGTCGATTTTAAAATCTTGATTTGATATAAAATCTGTTTATCTGTTTCTTGTAAGAGCTCGATAAAAATCACAATTGGTGCAGAAGTGGTACTCTCAGACTTATAAAACAACGTTTATTTGAGCCAGTTGGGCAACGTCCTGAGACAAAGGCGGCTATCGATCAGCCCAATTCTACTGTGGCTAATTGCCGATTGTCTCCTGCTTTTATCCGGCCACTCTTTGTACTCAACCGCTCGCGATTCCATCGATGACTTGACTGATTTCACCCTCCTATTGTCATCGCATGGGGAATATTGACGCAAATTATAAGCGGTTTAATTTGAAATATTGGCGCTTATCCTATGGATATTACGTGCGAAGATAATGCTCGTCTTGGAGTTTTGTGTAAAAACTTGTTGGGTTACATTTGTGTATATTATATCTGTTGAATTTATAAAATTAGTTCAGTCTGTAAATTAAATGAATCAATATACTTTTGCCTACTTTACTATTTAAATCCCGGCGGATCAGGAAGGTGACTCATCAGAAAGTGACTATAATGATTATGATGGGTTTTCCTCCACAATACAATTTTCACTATCCAGTTGAATAAAAAATGTAGCTAACCACAGCATTGGTATCACCTACCATATCCCAAAATACACGTCTTAATCCATTTGAAAATATATATTAATTCGCGTTTTCCCCCAAGCGCATCATGGACAGCGCTGAAGCGGCCGCGCTGACAGCGGGCAGCGGCGCCAACGACGGCGCGCCTGGCTCCTATTACGACGCGCGCTGGCTTAACGTGCACGCCGATGATGGCACACTGGCAGCTCGCGCGCGAAGACTACTGCTCGCTCCGAGCCGACACTTCGATCATATAGCCGTCAACACCAGCTACAGCGCTGTACTCATGCCGCCATACATTAATGTTGAAGGTGAGGTACTTTATGTCTAGATGGCAAAGATAGGCTAATAGTAGTAAACAGTTATAGTTATAGATTTTTAACAAGCTCCGGCATATCGGCAAGTAAGTAACGATGTAGTATTTCTAGCTAAAACATTACTATAATCTAAGTTTGAAATCAATGACTCAGAAAATTCGCTTTTATTAACTGAAAGGTTACCGTCGACAAAATTACAGCGAAATAAATGACTTCAGCAACCTACGTTATAACACAAGGTCTTTGTAAGGTTTCGGTAAGCCTATAATCGATTCTGATTTAAATCGACCAAAAACATTAAATTACAGGAAGCCGTACACAATAAAGTTTCAATGGTGATACCTAGACGGAAAATCTTTCATGCTTTACGCCATGTTTTACACAAAAGAGGGCAAAAAATTATTAAAGCCACATCGTATTTAATTCAAAGGGTAGGTACACGGCCCTGAGCCGGAGGTCCGCGTAGGTTTATTTAACAAACCCATAGCACACAGCCGAACCATTAATTTTTCCAGCCGACGGTCCAGGAGAAAGCAATCACGGTTGTTCAATGAACCAAGTTTGCCAATTACGTTTTTTTAATGGTTATTTAAGGAAAATTTCCTAATTGCCGAGACAATGTCAACATTTCCGTATAATAAGCATTTCGACGCAGAGTACAGAATAGTAGTTCTCGTGCATATAATAGCACTGTCCATTGTACAGCTCCCAATCTTCATAATAAGGTTTGAACGGTTCAAGGTGTCATATCTTTTTACGTTTGTGTTAGAATATACTTTTAGTTGAGACGTAAGTACTTTTCCAAGAATACATTTAAGTTTTAGATTCGTTTTACGTGTATTTCTTTTTTGTACAGATGGCGAAGTGCAAAATCAGATAGCGTGGTCGGAGCACTTGGACCCTCTATTTGTGAACAACTACGAGATAGATTCTTCGCTTTCGTGGCAGTATTATGCCTCGTCAACAGGGTTTATGCGAAGATATCCAGGTAAACCATCACTTTATGAGACTACCTCGCTTACCAAATTATATCTAGATTTAGGCATCGTGTGTGTAGGTGCATACGGTTGAGTATGCCACTCTAAATTGGTAGGCACATTAATCTATTATTGACTTCACAGCAGAGACATAACAGTGATTATTTTTCCGACCCAAATATCGACCAATAGAATTGCACCATTCGACGTCACGTGGTACAACCTACATGGTATTATACTGACAATTTTTTTTGAATATTTTCTCTGGTCGTTACTATATAATAAGAAACAATTTTTTTTGAATATTTTCTCTGGTCGTTACTATATATTATGAAATTCTTATTTGTTGACTGTTCATTTCATCTCATGGTGCAATTCTATTGGCCGACATTTGGGACGGAAAAATAATCCCCCGAATACCACACGAGCTTCAAAATTATCTGGCATTTCCCTCAAGGTTCCCTGCAAACAAATGAAGTCGTCAAGTTTTTCAGGAAAAATCACTCGCGCTTCGCGCTCGTGATTTTTTAACCTGAAAACTCCTTCATTTGTTTGCAACGAACCTATCGGAAAATACCCGATAATTTTGAAGCTCTTGTGGTATTATATGTGATAATATTTAAATTACCCCCTACACAAAAATCCTCTAAAAAGTAAAATAATAATAGTGTCTTTGTCGTTTAAGTACCTAGTAATATTTTACCTTAAGAAATAGGGTAGTAGACTACTTTTTTAAAATACAATTATGAAAAATTTATCCTATCCAAAATCTAATTGAAAAAGAATTTTCGAAATTGGCGCAATAGTAAGTAAGTTATACAGCTTTGAAATTTGGTGGAAGGGGTAGCTGTCAAATAACAGCAATACTTGGATGTGACGTCACCAAGCGCCGTCGGCCATAACGCTGTCTGGGTGCGAAAGAGATAGCGCGATATCCCCACCACGCCCCCACTTTTGCTCACAAGAATATTTCAAAATTGAATATTTTTCAATCGATTTTGATACTGATTTCACAGAAGAATTTCTTTTTCGTATTATTTTCTGTTACATCTAAAATAATGTACAAAATCAAACATAGGAAACTACCCTATTATAACTAAAAAGCATCTCGATCACATCAGCCCTCAAACAAAAAAAACCGCGTCAAAATCGGTCCATTCGTTTGAGAGCTACGATGCCACAGACAGGCATACAGATACACAGATATACAGACACACAGATACACACCCTAAACTTATAACACCCCTCTTTTTGTCGGGGGTTAATAAAAGGGTCATGTATTGTTGCTGTTGCATTACGTAAGATATCTAAACCGGCTATAGTTGACAGCCATTTAATTAGAGATATGTGAATTTCGTAGCCAACAATAATCAACAGCATTTCTTCACATTAAATATTTTGTCAACAGCCATGTCCTGGCCGCCAGAAGACGGGTACTCTCACCATGCAAGAGACTTCTATGACTTTAGGTCGTCCAACTGGTTTGTAGAGGCGGCCACATCTCCCAAAGACCTGGTCATTCTCCTGGACGATTCTGATGACATCGGCTCTTCATACTGGCGGCTGGCGAAGGCGACAGTCTCTGCGTTACTGGACACACTGGGGCCTAATGATTTCGTCAACATATACAGATACAGCGACACCGTGGCTGAGATAAATTCCTGTTATTCGAAGATATTGCCTCAGGTTAGTGTCGATAGATAATTATTATAAACATGCGTTGGGCTTGTAAATCTTCTGTTTCGAAAACTAAATTCTACGGTACATACACTTTGGTTATATTTTAATATGATACGGTTATCTCTTGGTTATCTATACTAATATTATAAAGAGGAAAGATTTGATTGTTTGTTTGTTTGTAATGGATAAACTCAAAAACTACTGGACCGATTTTGAAAATTCTTTCACTAATAGGAAGCTACATTACTCCTGAGTGCTATAGGCTACTTTTTATTCCGGGGATATATTTTTACCCCGGAAAAACTTTTTCACGTGGGCGGAGCCGCGAGTAGAAGTCTAGTATTTTAATAAACTTGTAGTTTGAACTCTGAATTAACTTTATAATATTCTAAACTTACTAAAATTGAGATAAATTTACTTACGATTTAGTGCATTTATTTTTGCTTTTATAAAAAACTGTGAAATCTAAATTATTGAGGTGTACAATTGTACTCATTTTACTTTAAAAGTCTTGTAACCCTCACTTCTTGTAAATTCATCTAATGAAAGAAAGAAAGAAAGAAAGGAACGTTTATTGCCACAGAATTATGCATATGCAACAACATCGAATACAAAAAAAAAACAACAAAATATATATAAAAGAAAAAGTAAGTAAAAGGTAGGTGTGCGTTGCACACCCATACCGTGGCAACTAGGAGGCCATCTCAGCATACGTTGTGTTATGACGATAGTCATAATACACAGCACTGGTAATTATAGTAGCTTTTTAAAATACTAGATTAAATATAGGCACTATGGATTGAGAACAATCGATTTGTGTCTGGACATAATGATTATTCCCATAGACGAACACTTATTAAAAAGTAGATCGATACTAACAAATTGTGCTACTGTATAATACTTGTCAGAAAACTGCGGCTAATATTTACATTTTACGCTAATTTGTAACTTTTTGTACATCTTACATTTTCCAGTGAAGTTTTCCTTTATTTTTGCCTAGTCAAGATAATTAATCATGATCTCATCTTCTGTAACTGTAGGCTCGTCAACAATTTAAGTAATTGCTACAAAATTTTATGTTGCTTTGCAACGTATTGTTTTACTCGGAAGCTTGGCCACCTATTGCTTTAGTTTATTTATGGATTTGATGTTGTTGATGATGACAAACGTTAGATCGGCCATTGCAAAGCAGATTCAACTAAGAAAGATAGCATTATAACCATACAATTAAAGTAGGAATAATTCTCAGATTACATGGGTTACAATTTCAGTAAACAGCAATCAAGATCAATTATAGGACATAAGTTTAATTAAACAAGGGTTGCCGGAAACAGGTGGGTGTAACAAATTGTTTAACGTCAGACCTGATTTAAACATGACGTAAATTCCGCGCCGAAATAACTTGCCTACCTGCGTATAAAGGTTTTAATATCGGTTGGCCCCAGTCAATTACCATCGCAAATTGCCCCACGCTGAATTGTTAATGTTTAGAATACAGAGCTGATAATTTACTATTAAATTGATTGTTTTTGGTGGAGAGTTTGGGATGGCTCACTGGTATACTACAACTACGCCGGATCGAGAATGTATATTCGTTTTATTAAAAAAAATACATAGAAACACACGAATTGACAACCTCCTCCTTTTTTGGAGGTCAGTTAAAAAAGGGCTACAGCACGACTGTAATAAATAAATTGCGAACTAATATAACACGAATGTTTTCTAAAAACAGTTTTTATAACAATAAATTCATTGAAAAAAATATAAAAGCCACCGCAGAAAACAATAAACCAGACGAACACGTACCATTAGCTTTCTTAGATAAATGTGCGAACGTAATAAAAAGGACATTTATTTCTTCTCCGACAAACTTCAAAATGCAGCAATGATGGAGTCGTCTGCAGGATCCCAAGTTCCGCGCCGTATTAGGATAAACACACATTAATCTTGAGACGAGATTGCGCCAGTTCATCGTTTGTACTACCAACAGTAATGACGAATCGTTACGCATACGCAGTACGTATGCCACTATGAGATGACTTCTTTTCTTAGTTCTAACAAATTCAGAAACGTAGGAATTATTTAATTCCAAAATAGACAGGTATATTATCAGAAAGAAGAGATTTAGGTCTTCGACCACTGAAACACGAAACGTTTACGGCTGCAATGCATAAATTGAATAATTTGATTCAATGCTAAAGCTAAAAGCTTGAAACTCCATTTCATGAAACACTGAAAGCTATCTTAAAATATAATAGATAATATGTTTACACGGTCCTGCGATACTAATTAATACTCTTACTTTTACTTCGGGAGAATTTCAGTGAAACCCAGATCTGCAAAAAATATTTACGGATCACACAAACAAACATTTTTCTCGTCAGGGGATCGAATATGCAGCTACTTGGTTTGACCCTTTGACCCGGAGGCTGTCAATAAAATGTAATGAATAAAAAATAGTTTCTAATTATTAATTAACCCTTCGCACACACAACGTGGCGTACTCGTTCGAGACAGGATAAAAAGTGGTATCCTTTTTGTGTCCATTAATTTTATAACAAAGTTGTAACAAAAGTTGCCATGCAAAATGCAAATTCGTTTGATATAAATTTCGCTGCAGTTTTGTGCAGATCTAGAGTTTTTGGTGTGAAAATTTGTGTTTATAATTTTTTACTGAACTTTATGCGCTGTTTAATTTGCTAGCTCGTGTCTGAGACTTCGTCAGCTTGGAAGACTCGATCTCGTTGAATCATATAATAGAATACAATGGGTCACGTGCGCCTTGTTCACCTTCGCTCTACACGACGCTAGTGATTGCATCGATCTTATTTTATTTCTTGAAGAAATATTTTATTTAAATATACGTAAAACTCTGCAAACTATCGATTGTATATTTTTTTTATATCTAGACGCTTTTTATAACATTTTATAAAGTCTTATTGTTTAACTTTATTTATCATGCTTCTAATATTTGTTAAATCTGCTAAAAGATAACATGGTAAAAAGGTCGCATCCTATTGTTTATAAGTGGTGGCTCACGATTCATCAACCAACTTTATGTTATACATTTTAATTACGAATAAACACAAATCACTAAGCCATAATCTATAGAGTCTAATATAATGAGTATTGTTTTTCAATTATTGTGTTTTAATAACGTAAATGTTTGAGTTACTCACTTTACAGATTACTTTGACCGTTAAATCAGCGCGGGTCCGCAATGAGAAGCGACCCAAGGGAAAAGTCGATCTATAGACATTTCTATAGCTAAAGTTATTTTGAAACATATACTTATATTTTATAAATATAATGTTCAGAAGGTTCCGTGGACGAACGTAGCCAGTTCCGAACAATGATTTACATTTAACCCGGCACGCTGATTTGTGTATGGGGTTTAGATAACGACCTTTATACAAAATAAATTATAGGAGCAAATGCACGTATTGCGTGCCTGGGCGGACATTATGCGATAGCGATACTATCGGTGGCGAGCAGCGTTATACGCACGGTAATGGCTTTGACCAAACTGACATTAATGACACTCTAATAAAATCTGGTACATTCGATACCGCTTTCAACAGCAACTCCTAATGGCACACGCTATATAATTATAATTATTAACTGCAACTGATTTTAGCTTATGCCTATCAAGTTAAAAATGTTTTTTTTCATAGAGTTCATTTAAGTCTCATGATGTGACAATAACGCTAAGATATATCAAAATCATTTCCAATGCGAAGAAACTGATTCTGTGTATTGACTCTAAAAGCTAATGCAAATTTTGACTACTCACCCGGTCAATGAACGCGGGACCTTACCGGTTATTACTGAAACAAATGCGGCTAATGCCACTAATCGTTAGCACTTTCCTAAGCTCAGTTAAATTACAATTCAAAGCCGAAAATTTTTTCAGCATGATTTTTAAACAACGACGTTAACTTGAGTCGACAAATATATAATCTTTTATATAATTGTGGCATTACAAAGCAGTTTCTAAAACTTATACTATATTAATTATTAACACCTAATGTGCATGGCGGCTATTATTCAGATTGGCAATATATACCAACTACGCCTTAAAGTATTGAACTCCTTTGAAATACACCCGAGATCCTCACAATTCTTAGTTCTGCATCAATAAAGTGCTTCTCTTTAACCGTAAAGACTCCCAACTGAAGTGATAAGACAATCCGCATTTCCCGAAGCGACTTTAAACGGAGCACCTATATCAAAGGTAATATCATCTCGCGCTCGGTTCGTAAGACTTGCGAACTTTACAGATAAAATCTACACTACAAAGAAACGGGGGAGTGCGACATGCTGGTTGTGTGACAGCCTCCTTATAGCTTGCAAGTTCTCGTGACTTGCGCGCTCTGCGGCAGCTCCTAATAAACATAGAAAAGAAATGTTTGATATTCGAAATATTGAAAGAAGTATACGCCGTATTAAATAGCATATAAATCTTTCCTTTATTGCTGTGTAAGCAATTTTATGGAATACATAGGTCTATAAGTTGAACTGAGGTTATGAATTATGACAGCTAGCCTTGACTGCGATAGGTGAGTTATATGTCTGTGAATAAATAACCGGGTTTTTTATATCAATGCTGGTGACCTATTAGAGCGTAAATAGGTACTGTAAGCAAGTTTACTCCAATGGTTTACAATTACGTACCTAATAGGTACCTATGTCCAAGATATTCTTATAGACTGATTTTGGTTTTTAGATTCTTTAGTAGGGGAGCCCAAGAGGGGATTTTGGGATTTCCTAGAGCGCGGCAGATTAACATAAGGGACCTTGGACCCTGTTGAGTACCACCAAGTATAAGCCTTCTATATGTGATCGTATGTCGCAGCCGATCAGAATAGTAAAAAAAAATCGATCATCAGAAATACTCGTACGCGTCAGATTAAGGTAAGGTGGGTTAATTACATGCTGAAAAGTGTCCATTTCACTAATCTGACGATTTGAGTTTGACGTAAGGAAGTGTGAGGGTCACAAACTTGCAAAAAAAACGCCACCTTGACATTTTCAACATCCCCCCAAAATATCAGACGCGATTGAGTAAAAATTTTTTTTCTCAGTTTTCTACCCTTCCGTCTGGCCACCCCCACCATGCAAATCGGCAGATTTCCGTAGCTCCAGTATCAGAGACATATGGGGCATATAGACTATCAATATCTGACGCACTTGAGTATTTCCATGTCACTGTTTTTTTTTACATTTTTGAAAACTTGTAGGTTCTCCCACCACCGTTGGACCCCTCCAATACATCATATAACCTTTCTTCCTACCATCTAATCTTCAAAATGTAATAGGTCCCAATGACGCTCGCGTAAATCCACATTTAGTATCGTCACCTCCCCTACTACTAGAACGCCATCCAAAAATAACCGCTTATAGGCAATATGTAGGTAAGCTTTTCATGGTAATTATATGTACACTACATTGATTTATAAAAAAAAAACCATTATATTACATACTTATTGTGTTCATGATCCAAAATACAATATAAATAAAACGTATTAAAACCAACCAATGTTAAAATTAAGTACATACTGCCTTCGGTATATTTTATGTTATATTAGCGCTTTATACATTATTTTTATTGAGCTTAAATACCCTATATAATCGTGAGCATACGTCAAGAGACCTTTAAACTTTGAAATTATAATTTTTTTTTTTTTTTTTTTTAAACCAGTTTTTATTTTTATGCTCTAAAAAGAAAAAAATACTTTAAATTGAATCAAACTTTGTTTAATACTGTGTAGAGATAAAAGCTTGTCACGAGATTTACTTCTTTCAAGATCAAGTTACATAATTATTATATTACCTACACAAGTAAATCTCGCGACAAGCTTTTATCTCAATATAATACTAACAAAGTTTGATTTTTTCTTTTTAGAGCATTTAAAAGCTAGTTCTTAAATATATTTTTTTACTTTTTATTTATTTTTTACTTTTTAGTTATTTTTCGACTTATTCTCAGCAAGCCTTTTCATTCATATACCCATATTATAGAGGTGCGTAAAAACGTAACTAGTCCGCTATCTTAGGTCGTCCGCCATATTGGATTTAGAGAGGTCATTTTATTTTTTGTATTCTTCTCAGCAAACCCTTTCATTTGATACCCATATTATGGACGTACACAAAAAATAACTAGTCTATCATCTTGGGCCGTCCGCCATATTGGATTCAGAATGACGTCACTTAGATAATAATGCATTGTCACCCAAACGGAACGTATATGCAAAATTTCGACACAATCGGTTGAGGGTAACTGCTTCAAAATTGACTTGCAAGATTCCACCCGAACAAACATACATACATTGCAAGTTAAATAAAAGCTTGTAAAAACCCAAATACCCAAATTAAACCATCTCACATTAGACTTAAATGTCATAGACAAGAGTCAAAAGTCAATATAGAGTGCTCTTAAAACCTATCCGAACAGACTTCAGAGCTCTCGAACTCAACTTCGCTAATATACGATCCAGAAATTACCTTGATGGCAAACATGACCTGTTTTATGTCGTCTGCAAATGAAACTTTGTATATTTACGAGTTTTTATAACATTCCATTACAAGAGTAGTAAATGCAGTATTTATTGTGTAACGGCTTATTTACCTTTGCGGAAACGTCAGGGAGTTTCGTTTGCTAATTTTGCCAGCGTTGTTTGATTACTAATGACTGATTTATATTACTACAATAATATTTGCTTATTGAGTATTTATTTTATGACTTACAAAAAGACGTTATGATGGACATTTCTTATATTATTTTTAATCTTCAACTTTTAACACAATATATTATCAGACCGATGATTAAATTCTACGACAAAACATAATGGTTGGAATTAAACGAACGATTTTAAGTTTTTCAATCGATATACCACTTTTTTGATGCCGATCGCTTTTCCAACGGTTAGTGTTGTATTGACCTATATAACAGAACACGTAAATGAAAGTTAGGTACAACTAATAACAATGGCGCTTCAAGCAAGTTTCAAGGTTTGCTGCAAGCACAGTACAGCAGTTCTGCAACGTTTTAACTTGTTAAACACAACTTTGCTCTAACAGTTATGTTGACCGAGGTGAGCTGAGCACTTCCGCGTCCATTCTTTCAAGCCATTACAATTTTTTGTATGTATTGGAGTTTGGTAGTGGACGATAGCCTAGTTGGGAATGGAACGGTCTGCCGAGCTTATGTCCGGAGATTCAAAACCCAAGGCACAAACCTCTGACTTTTCTAAGTTACGTGTGTATTGTTTATTAATTATCGTTCGCTTTAACGGTGAAGAAAAACATCGGGAGGAAACCTTCATAGCTGAGAATTCTCCATGAGAATTTTGAGGGTAAGTGAAGTCTGCCAACCCGCAATAGGCCAGCGTGGTGGACTAAGACCTAACCCCTCTCAGTAGTAGAGGAGGCCTGTACTCAGCAGTGGGCAGTATATAAAACAGGGCTGATTGCAATGCATTGCATTGCATTGGAGTTTTAATTATAAAATACTTATTTGTTGTGTATAATTCAGTTCATGCCGATTTTTTTATTATTTATGTAAAAATGCTGATTTAATTATTTTCCGATGAAACTAATATATAACTAACATTCCAAGCTAATGTTCTCTTATTTAATGACTTCAATAGGTTATCAAATTAAAATAATTTATAAAATGTTCAGTAGGACCTACTATATACCAATCAAAAATTAATTACACCAACTTTTGTTAAAAAAATATAATGGTTTGTATTTTTTCTAGACTGTTTAATTTATTTTGCTTCAGGCTGTGCCGGAGACAATTCGCGAGCTGAAGACAACCGTTTGGAATGCAGAAGTATCGGGTGGTGTGGCAAATCTAACTGGAGCGCTCACTACGGCTTTCGAGATACTAAATCGGGTATTTATAAAGTTAACCTGCAGAAGAAATAGGCTCTATACCAGTAGACGACCAAATATATTAGTGATTATTACTTTAAAGCGTTGCTCTAAATATTTGCACATAGCCCAAAAATCCCATTGATATTCATATTTTCAAATAAACCGTAAAGTTTCGTGTCCCCCGTAGCTCAGATATCGGTTCTACTAACCCAAAAGCGGCGATGGCCTAGTTGGGAGTGGAACGGACTGCCGAAACGAATGTCCGCAGGTTTAAAACCCAAGAGTACACACCACTGACTTTTCTAAAGAATTGTGTGTGTTTTCTTTGTTAATTATCGCCCGCTAAAGAAACGGTGAAGGAAAACATCGTGAGGAAACCTGCATACCTGAGCAGTTCTCTATAAGATTTTCGTAGGTGTGTGAAGTCTGCCAACCCGCACTAGGCCAGCGTGGTGAACTAAAACCTAAACCCTCTCAATTGTAGAGGAGGCCCGTGCTCAACAGTGGGCAGTATATGATACAGGGCTTGTATGCTATGGTAGTACTAACCGAATACAAAATTACCGTGGTCCATCCTTGTTGCAGTATAACCGCACCGGCCAAGGGTGCCAGTGCAACCAGGCTATAGCGGTGATAGGCGCCGGCGGGGGCGCCGCGGGGGTGAAGGGGGTGTTTCGGACGTGGAACTGGCCTCACATGCCCGTGCGCATCTTCACGTACAGGGTGGGAGGAGATACCGCTGCGGGACACACCATGAAGGACATGGCTTGCACTAATAAAGGTAGCTGATTGGAAATAGATAGTTTGAATAAATTTCACTTTATATTTAATTCTATAACGGATGATTATAGTAGTGAATACCCAGAGTAACAAAATATACAGGTACCTATTGAGGCCTATCTGAAAAAAATGTGTTACTATATTGGATTACTATGTGTAGGTTATTTTTTCCTTTTTGGGTCAAGTAATTTAATATTGTTACTAATTTTTTCCTATGATATAAAGCAAATTTTTTTAAGGTTTCTACGTATCGATCAATGAGCACGCGGAAATTCGTCGTAAAGTGTTGCACCTGGTGGAGGTACTGGCAAGACCTCTCGTCATGTACCAGACTCTCCACCCTGTGCACTGGAGCCCTGTTTATCTAGGTGGGAGGGTAAGTAGTCCTAGGTTTCCTTGTTAGCATTTTTTGTGACAGTAAAACGCGGAGGAAGGTAATAAAATAATATAAATTTGATTTACAGAGTAGCAGCCTCTCTGACGACGGAATGGGTCAACTAATGACATCCGTCACCGTTCCCATATTCGACAGGAGAAATCACACGGTATATAGACATCAATTAATAATGACTTTCAATTCAGTTTGCTACATAAATAATAAAGTGTTTGTTTGTAAACCTACCTTAATTTCATTTGCCGCCCTAGTGAAGATAAATAACATAATGCGTTTTATTCCAGCAAAGGGAAGCGAATCTTCTAGGTGTAGTCGGAACAGATGTACCTGTCGATGAGATAAAGAAGCTCGTGCCACCATACAAGGTAAATATTGGCATACATAAACAATAATAAAACTATCATTTCAAAGACTTTTCCTAAGCTCATGTGGTAATTAGCTAGTATAGAAGACGGGCTTAACTTCGAAACAATTGAACTGATTCTATGGATTTCTTTAAGGCTTTCATTAGCTTGTAGATATACTTTCAGTGAGTAATCTTTAGGCAACCGTTATAATTTTCCCCGAAGAAAGTAGTTATAACTAAGACTGATTTTAGTGGAGTGTAGGTATGTACTATTGCAATACGTGTTGGTGTTCTCATTTTTTCTTTTGCCGTTCGTATTATTTAAATAAATTTTATTATTACAGTTAGGGGTAAATGGTTACTCCTTCATGGTGGATAACAACGGGCATGTTTTATACCATCCGGACTTGAGACCTTTGGTGAGTGAATATTTTAAATGTAGTATCTTAAGTCTTTATGAAGATAAATTATATTAATTTAAACATTACATCTAAAATATAATTTTAATGATTTGTTACAGCATACAAACGAGGAAGTAAGTATACTTATATAGACAGGAATTATACTGTCTAATATGATATTGTAATTCTATTGTGGTAATAATAATGCTAATTTCAGTACACAGAAACATTAAGACCTCTATACTCAAGTGTTGACCTCACCGACGTGGAATTACTCATGGATTCCGACGAGAACTCGAGGGTCAATCTTACTTCATTGTTACTTGATGTGAGTACCTACTATTAACTCTAATAATACCCACAGCAAATGATTATAACCCTTCACATTAATAAATGATAATAAAACCTATTATGATTGAGATTAAATGTAATTTCGTAAATCGTTAAAGATGATATACAAATTCCAGCTTCGACATGAGATGATAGAGCAGCGTGAAGGAGAAACAGAGATAGGGGTGAAGGTTCAGTATGACAACATGAGACGCGTGTCTACCAGGCGCCAGAGGTACTTCTACAGCCCGGTGGATGGCACACCCTTCTCCCTTGCTGCTGTCCTTCCTGACGGGTACGGAATGTATGAACTGCAAGCAGAACAGGAGGTTAAACATAGTCCTATAAACGGTAAGTTTTTTTTGTATTTGTTTCTTCAAGAGTAATATTTTTTATTTGTGATCTTCTTTTGCTTAACAGGAAATTAGACCTCCCTCATTTTCGTCATACTAAAAGTGTAAAAAATATTCGTAGAAAGATATACGATCACCTTGAGCGAGTCAAGAATTTATTTATGAGAGTTTTAGTAAAGTTTTTTTTTATATCTACAGTTAATTATATTAATGCTGCAAGTCTGATACAATAACATATTGAATCAAGGCTAGCTAAAGAAATAATAGACATTAAAGTATTTAACGGAAGTGTAAAACATGTTCCCATTCGTTTTTAAGCTTTACATTATTTATATATTTTGCTATGTTCCTATGCAGTCACGGAATATTTTAAGGGTGATAACTGGAAAATCCACCCGGACTGGTAAGATACATTTTATAATATAAAACTATATGTTGTCTAATCAAATAACCTAAAATATCATCATTCATCACTATTTCAACAATAAAACTCGACACAATAATTCATCTAACTATTCATTTATCTCATAAATATTTATACACACAAAAACGTCGTATGTCGTCGTTCGTCGAAATTTTGTATGTGACTATTCACATTACTCTCGCATGTTTCAATATATATTTCACTATGTTGAAACGACTAGAGCAACAATATATATCCTCAGGGTATACTGCGAATATGCATCAACATCAGAGCAAACGTTTAACTCGCCGGAGGAACAGTTGCTTCATTTCCTGTCAAGAGCTGGCAGACCTGGGTGGAAGTGGATGTCGCTGCGACCACGAGCTCTTACTCTACACAACGCACACAAGAAGCAAGACAGAGATTCTTATTATTGTAAGTGTATAGTAATATGAGATAGAGCTTTACGTAGAGCGAAATCAATGCGGTAATTTGATACAAGTATAATATTTAATTTACATGTAGTTCAATGGAAATCATTTTGTCGAAATCGGATAAAAAAGTCCACTTTGTAGTAACTATAGTCTGTTTTATCACCTCATCGAAAATTTCAACCTTATTTTAAGATAAAGCCCAAAATTATAAGTAATTTATGTTCTGTCCAAATATAATAATTTATAATCCAACAAGATTTTGCTCTAAATATAGATGTTTAACCTACTTATTTGTTTCAGGTGATAAAACTTTAGTACAGTCGCTCATCCGGGACGCAATGGTAATCAAAGAACTGGACGCTCACACTGGACACGCCAGCCACCATTCTCAGTACGTACCAAAACTTAATATTTGAGCACGCATCAAGGCACCAAGACAAATCTATTATGAAAATTTATTTAACAAGTCCAAGTTATATATTGTAATGCACGCAAAATATAAGCTTTTTATGAAAGAAAAGTCGTACCTCAAATGTTAATTATTGATTACTTATTTACTCCATTAAAATGCCAAGAAATGTTGGACTTGTCAACTCTCACATATATTTAAACAGTAGAGTGAATAAACGAAGACGCGAAAGACCTGATAGTAAGCGTCATTGGAGATATCTAGTTAAATGTCATTTGAATTAAGAAAAGGATAAGAAGTTATGATGGGGATTTGTTGGCAATTTAGAAATATTACTAATCACACAAACGGTTTTCTTATAGACAATGATATCTTAGTCGAATCCGACCATTAAACCATAAACTGGCACATGACTCTACAATTTACAAAATAAACATACAGATATTTATATATTTGCACTGCAATGAGCCAAGCCATCAAAAAATCATTGCCTTCTGCAATGATTTTTTGTAAATATACGTTTCCGTTTAAGAGATACGACTTGAAAAGATGCGATAAAACCGTTGCATGTTATTAATAATTATACACTTACTGCACGTTCATTTTACGTTGATCACTAATTCGTCTGTGTTTGTCACACAAATAGCCCGATAGCAACGTTAATGGCACTACTGACAAGGTAACGTAACAAAAATACGTCACTTCAAATAGATACGCTAGTCCTAGTGAGTTACTAGGTTATACGGCGGACCGCAGTGTATATACGTGGATTTGCTAACTTATAACTCACCGCCAAGTAAACAATGTATGTAATTTTTATGTGTATTCTTGGAGAACTATCAATAATTGCAAAATCTGAATCAATAAAATATCGCTAAACTCTTTCTTAGTCAATAAATTACATAAGTGCTATAATTGTGATCGATTGCTTTTAAATTTACTACATTATTCATTTTACCTAATTGGGTTTTCAATTGGTTTCTATAGCTAACTATAATTATTACTAGTTGTCGTCCAGTTGTCGAAATTCGAACGTCATACATAAATTTAATTATTCTGCACTCCTTCTCTTTGATATGAACTTTAATTATGCCAAATTTCACACTCCTCATAAAAAGGGGTACAAAGTTTTTCTTCACTCATTAATATACATATCCTACTAATATTATAAACGCGAAAGTTTGTAAGAATGTATGGATGTATATGATTCATTCACGCAAAAACTACTGAACGGATTTCGATGAAATTTGGCACACGGGTAGATCATGTCCTGGATTAAAACATAGGCTACTTTTTATCCCAGGAAAACATAAAGCGGGACTTTTATCCCAGGAAAACATAAAGCGGGACTTTTATCCCGGGAAAACTTATTCACGCGGGCGGAACCGCGGGCAAAAGCCAGTAGGTAATAATTATAATAATTACAGGAAATGAATATAGGAATAATTTAAAGAAAACATAATTAATAAATATTGACAGTTCTCTGACATTCCCTTGTTGTAAAGTTATGTCTTATTTACGCACCCAAGGACAAGGTATAGTCATGTAACTAACGCAATTTATCTTTCCAGGATTTTAAGCATACCAGGATTTTTTAAAATAATTATGTTATTAGATATATTGTTCTTATTGTTAAGTCGCATTATTTTAGGCTGTGAAGCGAAGGGTTCTTAGGTTCGATTCCTAGGTCCAAAAAATGTTATCATGAAAAACGTTGTGATTTTTCTCTTACATACCGAATACTCATACAGACCGTCTGCCTCAGTAGCGTAGTTGTATTGCGTACGCGTTACGAGTACGATTTGCGCGCTGGGGTCCTGGGTTCAAATCCTAGGTCGAGCCAAAAAAACTGTGACTGGGTTTTTCCATCTTAAAAATTACTCAGTCGCAGCTCTGAGTCAGGAAGTTGGCGGTGTGATACTCCCGTGCCTCGGAAAGCACGTAAAGCCGTTGGTCTTGCACCTGATCTCTCTCCGGTCATGTCGTATTGCCGTCTAACCAGACTATGAGAGTGAAGGAATAGCGAGTGCATCTGTGTATTGCGCACACACTTGTGCACTATAATATCTCCTGCGTACCTGGCTGATTTCCGTTGAGATTGGCCGCCGTAGCCGAAACTGGCTAGGAAGATTACTCATACAAATTTTTGTAAATTACCATTTACTTGGAATCAAAAATCCGAAATGGGATTGGCGATAACTAGACGGCTGGTCTTATCACTAAGCCAAAAGGTTTCTGCAATATAAACAAAAGCACGTGACATCGATCCCACGTTGTTTTTGATTGTAGATATGAAACCTTTTCGACGTCGTCTGTATTATTAATAGAGCGTAGACATTAATTTTCTGTGACTCGATCCTAAGCTTGAACCATTTTTCTTGTGTTACAATGCTAATGTTTTTAAATAGAAGTACAAAAACAATTCGAAATCTACACGGGCATGAGTTAACTAGATTAGCCACCCACGTCTAAAGTATAATTCCGCTTATTGCTAGTCTCCAAAAACTTAACGCCATAACATCGCCAGCCAAACTAATTAGTAGAGTCAATTTAGCTCTTATCGTTAAAAACAGCATCGGTATTGTTGATTTATATATAAAATCAGAATTTAACAAATGTTTTTATATATTTGACCAAAATATTATAACAAATCAACAAAACCGCTGCAGTTTCTAAAGCATAAGGGTCCTTAATGAGTTCCTTTGTTGAAGCGGGATTACCTACACTTAAAAAGTCTTTTGAGCAACAAATAATCCAATTACTTCCTGTGATAAAAAATTACACCAAAATATATACCAAATGACTCAAAATATACTTAGACATAGGTATTAACCGTGAATATTTTTGCAGGCAAGGCAGATTCCACAAGTTCGTGGTGACCCTGTCGTTCATCGCCACTCGCAGCGGCCTGCTGAAGTGGACTGAAAATATTAACACTTCAAGAAGTTCCGATTCCGCTGAATCGTAAGTGTCATAGAATTATTGGAATACCATTCAAGAATCTTGGCTATATTCATTTCTTAAGTATTTTAATGTAGGTACAGAAAATAAATACAATCTATAGCAGAGAAACTGTTTTCTCTACAATACTCAGTCGTTACAAATTGTATATATATTAATTGTAGAAATACTTTCTCTACTTAACTTCGCAATTGTTATGATAAATTTTGAATGAAATCACCTGATCTGTTACAGCCATTTCAGCGAGAAATATGCAAGAGCATATGATTCTGAGTGGTACCGTCGTGCCGTGGAACACCATGCAATAGAACCGGAGAGCTTTGTCTTCTCCGTGCCCTTCCGTGACGGGTCAGAAGCAGAGGATTTAAGTGGAAGACCACCGCTAGTCCTAGCTACTCACGCTGTGTTTGTAGAATCACGAGGACACAGAGCTCCAGCGGCAGTTGTTGGTCTACATTTCCAGCTGGAATCTCTTGGCAAACATTTCTTGAATGTCACTTCTACCGTAAGTCTTGTTTCTTGTTAAGTAAATAACTTTATATGATGAGTATATGCTTTAAAGCCCAGCCGGAATTGATTATACACACACTCACGCCCACTTTTCGCCGTGCGTATTCCGTCCCATTATGTGATAGGGGGCGAGATATGTGATACTGAGTAGAAAAATCCAATATCACTTTGCCCGACCCGGAGATCGAACCCGAGACCTCATCATTGCAGTCGTACCATAATACAACTACGCCACCGAGACAGTCCGGAATTAATTATACTTCTAATATTACGCATGTTCATATGTTACTGATAACTTACCTACTAGCCGGTGACACAGTTACACGTTTACCCAAAATCATAAACTTGCTAAAGTGTTTACTCTCGCTTTTAGTGCACAGCTGGCACCGTTTGTAAGAAGACTTGTGCTGGTGATGAGCTTGACTGTTACATCTTGGATGATAATGGATTCATTATCCTCTCGGAAGACGTGACACAAACTGGCCGCTTCTTCGGACAAGTGGACGGCACAATCATGGACTCCTTAGTCCAGGACAGAATCTACAAGAAAGTCACAGTACACGATCACCAAGGCAGATGTCCTGATTCCAGAAATCCGTTTAGTGGAAATAGCAATAAGCTATCGGTAAATGATTACTTGTTATATCTAATTGTCTGTAAGTTCTATATTATGCGTTATCTAATATATAAAATACTCGTGTCGCGGTGTTTGTTGCCAAACTCCTCCGAAATGGCTCTCCCGATTTTCATGAAATTTTGTGTGCATATCGGGTAGGTCTGAGAATCGGTCAATATCTATTTTCATACCCCTAAATGTTAAGGATGGTCCACCCCTTAATTTTTATTTTCTTTATTTAGACAAAAAAAAATTTTTTTTTTATGATACAGCATTCAGAAATACATACAACCCTAATTTTTTACCTTTCTACGATCAACCACTATTTTTTTAATAACTTTTAACCCCGGTCGGTAACTGATGGCAAAACAACGTTTGCGGGGTCAGCTAGAATTTTAATAAAATCTTGGTAAGTTACGTTAAAGCCTAATTCTATTTATTTTACAGCCCATGAAACCTATTTCCTGGCTCGGAAGTTATTTAACAAGTTTGTTAGCGGTTTGGTTCCCTTTATGGGATCACACAAAAGTTAAAGCTACACCATATACTGAAGACGAAGTCGGTAAGCTTTTAATGAAATTAACGTAGTTTTCTATATTCACAATTGTAAACAATAAGAAGTAAAAAATAGGGAAAAAAATATTTTCAGATTATGACGACTATGAGAACGAGGACATTGAAAATGATGAAAATGTAGATCGGGATCGAGGCACGTACGAAATCATTATTGACGGGCTGGGAGCGAGCTCCCGGGATGGAGGCCGGCCTGCAGGACCTGCGATAGCTCCAGGGCCTCCTCCAGGTGCCGCAACGCACCGGGAGCCGCCCCGTGAGGCGGCGCGGTCTGCCGCCGTGAGACCTTGCGACACCAGCGCCGAACTTTTCACTCTACAGTCCACGAGACTCAATGCAGCACAGCCACTTAAGGGGAAACTTACTAATTGCCATAACTCTGGATGTGAAAGGTAAATATAACCATATTTATTGCCTATATTTCAGTATTATTTTAAAATGAATTCACATAGATACTGCAAAAGCTCGGCATGTTTGAAATTAATAACTTATTCCAACATGTTTCATTTATAATGACTTGTTAAGCATGTACATTCAGCAGCATAAGTAGATGGACAAATTCAAAATTTCAAATTGCCTACATACTTTTGTGTTCTTACTAATCTTGTTTTTCTCTTCACAAAAATAAAATAAAAAGGTATTTACTTTACTTCAAACGAAGAAAAAAATATTTCAGTTTAACTTAATGCGTATATGGGCGATTTGAAATTTTGATTTTGTACAGATATTTATGCTGGTGACTGTACCATCATAAATTTGAACATAATATTGCGCAGACCGTTCAGCGTGCAAAAGATCCCGCACAGCAACCTGATCCTGCTGGTGGTGGACACGCTGTGCCCGTGCGGCGCCAAGCGGCTGGACGTGCGCGCGCGCGAGGCGCCGCCGCGCTCCGCCTGCCGCCGCCGCGCGCCCCACGCGCCGCACGCGCACCGCCGCCGCCCGCACCACTGCGTCTCCTACCATCCCGAGGTACATCCAGTACAGCCTAACCTCCATGATTCAAAATACCATGCATCCAACATAACATACGGACATTGTAGCCAGTGTAACTACAGGACATAGTGAGACTTAACATCTTATGTCTCAGGATGACAAGCGTAGTGGAATGCCACACAGTACTTTGTAACTCAAGGTGCTGCATGGTGTTGCTACTGATTATGGGTGGTCGTATCGTTTACCATCAGGCGAACGGCATGCTCGTCTCGTCATTCAATGCAATAAAAAAAATAAAAAAACAGATTTGCTAATGTTTCGGCGAAAAACTATATTGCTTTCTGGTGACAAATGGATCTGTCCTGTCCCCCTTTTTTGTGATGTAGAATGAATTCATGATGATC
The DNA here is from genome assembly GCA_947568825.1 of Sphinx pinastri. Classification (NCBI taxonomy): domain Eukaryota; kingdom Metazoa; phylum Arthropoda; class Insecta; order Lepidoptera; family Sphingidae; genus Sphinx; species Sphinx pinastri. The sequence continues at coordinate 6,669,367 of OX387617.1, forward strand.
CGCTAGTTTGTTTACCACTTTAGCTATTAAAAAGTAAACGCTGCATCATGCCTTAAAACAAGCTAAACTGTTTTCCTTGTTTATTTCACCGTATTACCCACCCGAAGAAGTTAGAAGAAAGCTAAACAGTGAGAAATTAACAAAATAATAATTAAAATCACGGTGATTCCTTACGTTTACGCAAATGTTAGAAATTGAAATCATTTCAAAGTAAAATGACGGTGTTAATAACGAACAACTGTCTCTTGTTTTACTTTCTTTTCTCCCTATAGAGATTAAGAACAGCTTAACTCGATAAAACTTTCCATTTCAGGAAATAGAGATCCAGTCGTGTGGCCGCGGCGGTAGGACGAGGCCGGTGCTCGCGCTGCTGTCAGGAGTGGTGCTGCTTTTATGGCTCAGCACGTGATTGCAGTAATATAACTGTCATATATTTTGTTTTTAACAACCCAGACGCCGCCGTGCTGGTCCCACAGCGCGACCGACATGAAGCTTTCACACGTTCGGAGGACAAACCGAATGTTTATAAACTGTAGCATTTGTTTGATATCTAAACGAACGGATTTTCTTTATGAAAGAAAGCTTCGAGGGCAATTCAAGTGTTCGAGTATGTGTGATTCGGGTACTGTTTGTATGTAGTGTGCGATGAGATGAAGATAGTCGTGGTCGCACGGAGCTGGTGACGTCACCGCTGGCGGCCGTGACGTCACGCCCCTGCCCCACGGCCTTTATATCGCGTGGGTAGAGTTTTGATCAATTTACCGACTGAAGTTTTGGTCCGACCAAATGAACTTTTGATCTTGTTTTGAGACAGGATAATTTATTCGGATTAGGATACGATAATGAATAAAATATTTCCCCCTCTTATTAAGTTGTCAGTTGTCACACTCATGATGTACCTAATGCGAATGCATACTTACAGTAAATAGGTAGGTAATGAATATCTTGTTAAATTTAAATTGGAGATTATCACAAACTTGGAGAACTTATAAATTATAGCTAATGTTAATAGGTATTGAAAGATAAATAACTATTGTAAAAATATAACAATATCGTTTGAACTGTTTAGAAAATTTTACCTATGTTGATACCTAACTCAATTTATTTCTTAAATATCTGTCATTCATATTAATCCAAACTTATTAAATAGTTGCATAGATTTAATGTAAATATGAAGATATTTTGTTTGTAGGCAATTTCTTTTCTAAGTTTATGTGTGCCTATGTAATATTTAAAAGGCCGTTATGTCGTCGGGACGTCGTCGCAACGCCACTGCGTGCAAGAATGTTAACCACGTGACTTGACCAAGAACATAGCCAATATATGGAAGAGGTTTTTGATGTTACATATTTGGTATTGCATTCTTGGTCAATTCATATTAAATATAATAAAGTAATATGAAAAGAAAACACTGTGTTCTAGGCGTTGCCAGGTCGATCCGCGACGACTCTCCATTTCTAGTTGTTAGCATTTTTCTCGCCTAATCTTCGAATAATATCGTCGAGAAACTGTAAACAGTTTCGTGTTTTTATTGTAAATATTTTACTAACTTAAATGGCCTACTACGATTTTAAGGAAGTGTGTTGCTAATATTTATGTCGTTTAATTCGACTTCTGCTGTTCTAATATGAAAAAACAACTGTCATATCAATCTATGGTCACAGTCATAATAATTTGCATATCATACGTTTATATACTATTTAATCTTGATGTTTCAAGATTTCGAACTATTATGATAAGTACAGGCCTCTGATACTGGCGTTTTATAGTTCTCTGTAGGCAAATATCTATCGGCAACATTTACAATGACCGTTACTGAAAACGCCAATATGAGAGGTCCCAAGTTTTACTTTCATACATACCTTTGGATTCTCATTATTAAGAGATTAATGTATACCTATTACCTTGTTTGTAACTAACATAAATGTGGATGTTATATAGAAAATCCGTAGCCTGATTGTGAAAATTGAAAACAAGATACCTACATATCTAAAATATCAACAAACATAATGAAATCGTTTCTATTTTCACAATCAGATTAATATGTACTGGATATCTACAAATAGAAATTTTATATATCATAATAATAGTCTATATTTAAATGAGTATACGGCTTGCTATTGTCCGTTTTATTGCATATTTTTAAATAGTACAAAATCATATATTATTAATAGTTAACGGATATCGAGTGCCAAACCACAGTTCCCCGATTTGCTTTGTTACGGATTTATTGTACGGGACCGATAGTTTACGTAATGCCATAGCGTAATTCATGTGATTCTAATATAGATTTGCGCGCTGGACAATAGCAAGCTTTTTACAAAATGGAATAAGGCGCACATTATCAGCATCCCCTTTTATTAATTATATACCTAGATAGACACTGAATGTTTCAATCGCGTCGAAAAAAATAGAGGCGAACTGTTCCCCACTAAATGAGTTCGAGTGAATTATTTTTTGTTGTATTTCATGGATATAATTTTCTCCCAGTTTTAATAGAAATCATGTAATAACTGGTATCATTATGCGCGTACACAAGGATACGCAGAATGATGCAGCGATAGCGTATGACATAGCTGTCACGCATACTAGCTTAAGAAAAGTTGGGCTGTTTGTTTTAGTTTCATTGCAGCGCGTCACTCTATCTAGGTATATAATTAATCAAAGAGCATACCAAATTATTTTCTGGCCTTCGATACTTGCTGTGAAGATCTTTTTATTAATATGATTAATACAAGTGCGAAGTGTGTTGAGTGTAAAATCCAGGCCAGTTGTGAAATAAAAACAGTCGTAGATCTTGCATGCACTCTGGATTGTTTATGAAAAAGGGCATTGATTGCAGTAATTGACAATAAAATTCACATATCGATATAATTAAGCAATAATATTCTGGGATTACATATCTCGAGTTCTGGCGTGACCATGTCAATATTTTAGACTCTTTCATATCAAAACTTAACTTAAGTTACGGTTTCTATAGAGTATTAAAATATATTTTAATTGAAACATGTTTTTGTATCTTTAGTTAAGTAATCGGATAAATCAGTTACCTACTTATTTTTTTTTTATGTAAGACCGTTTTGACCATGTGGGTATCCCGCTTAAAATTAGTTTTCTTTAAAAATCAATTGATTTAATAATCCTTAATAGCTGATATATGCTAGCTACAGACATGACATGTGTGCCATTTTGAGACAGAATGCTAGTAAATACCTACATGGATTTATTAGCGCATACTATGCCTGTATGTCGACATATACCTACCTAAACGTATTCACGGCAGGAATTATAAAGCCCGGAAATTAATTACTGAAATCAATATGCTCGTATCGCAACCAGTATTACGCTCAAGTACATTAACATGGTATCAGAGGGCGCATCAGAGATAATGTACATTGTGTATAAATAATACAGTAAGGAGTCGATTTAATGGCTTAGAGAAAGTTTTAACTGGTGAGTGGCGGCCGACTGGTGTATTGAGTGCTTCTAGTGAGCGTCGAGTCTTCCATAGCAGTCGGACGCGGGAAGCGAATGTTTATTGTTACGTCTAAGTATTAAACGATAATAATAGAATTATAGCATAGCCAGGCTCGTATATTGGGCGGTGTGCAGATATTTTTACTTGCACTTCGCGGGTTTTAGTTCTACGTAACTATAGACACAAAACAAATACCTCGTTTAGTTACTCAAAAACGTAATAGTTAGGCGAAATTGGCGTTTGTTTCGCGTTCAGTTGTCGAACATATCAATTCAGGCACCAAATAATATACTTAAGCGGTTTTTAAATGTTTTCGTATGTGGTTTTTCACGTAATTGATGTAATGATTTTAATGAGATTTGTATTGATGTTCACATTGCCTCGCTTTATGGATATACGTAGCCAGCAAAGGGTCGCTCTGGCAGCCCACAGCCAACAGGAGACGGGCCTGCGCGAGGCTCGTGTAGTACAGTGAAACACTATTTCAAACGCTAACAGTTCTCTGTGAAATCACTCTCGATCCCTTGTTAAAGCTTTTTAGAAATATAATCAAAATTAACGGTAAATTTCGAAATTATATTGAAATTTTGATGTAACTGTTTTGAATTTATTTTCTATTCTAATTAGTTAAAATTTATAAATAAATATAGTAAATCTCATTGGGCACGGCCGATTGGTCCGTGTCACCGCGGTTCCCTAGTGTAATTATAGTAAAATACTGTTCTTTTTGTTACTTGCCAGTTCATGCTATAGGTATACCGTAATTACAACAATAAAGTTCTCTTATAACATTGTGAACATTGGTTTTATTTTCATCTGTATACGGAGCTGACCTAAACTAAGGATAGGCAGCAGTGCAAGTAACGTGCGGTGTGAATTTTACCGTGGTGTGACTAACCATCGTATAGAAAGATTTACTTATACAACTTTGCCGACCTGAAGTTTGTCACCATATCCACTTTCGATGCTATCTGCATTTTACCTAACAATAATTATTGCTGCTATACTTTAGACCTACGGCACGAGTGTTGACAACAAAATAGCGGCAACCCCCGTGCCGCGCGAGCGTCGCTTCAGCGAGCCCGCCGACCAAAAGCGGATGCGGGCGAAGTAGCGCCAGTGTTGCCAGATTACGCAATTTTTCGCCATTTAGGCTATTGCGAAGGGTGTCGGGGCGACCAAAAATTATGAATTGCGACCCGTCGCCATTTAGCCTTAACCTCTATTTTTTATGAAATTGGGGTCATTTTTAGGTTTTATGATCCAAAATGACACAAAATTTTAACGGAAATCACCATCCGCACCGATGAATCAAAGATTGGAGAGCTTTTTTTCTTTTTTGCTCCTCAACTTTACCCAATATTGGGCGACTTTAGGCTACTTCGAACAGTCGGCGATTTGAACCACCATCTATCTGGTAACACTGAGTAAGGCGCAGTCGCGTACTTGCGCGCTACCTTTCGCATGTAGTCGCTTCGATGCTCTTCAGGAATTGATTGTTGTTGTTAATTGATTTCAGATATTATTTCAATGAGGATTAATGTCAATGTCGATAATAGTTTGACAGTGAAAAATGCTCTGCGCTGCGCTCCCCCATATGAGCGCCGGTTCTAGAGCGAACAGAGCGGCCGCTCCAGGCGCCAAGGGTCAGGGGGCGCAACAGACAGACAAATGTATAAAAAAAACACTTGAGACGTAAGAAAGGTTGCCAGAAAAAAGCAGCGCCAAAAAATGTTTTCTAGGGAGAGCGCCAAAGGCTCTAGGGGGCGCCACAGACACACACTTGGGACCTAAAAAAGGTCGCGAGAAAAAGGGGCGCCATAATATATTTCACTCAGGGCGCTCGAACAGCTAAGGTAGGGCCTGGCCTTACCGCCAAGCATCTGATAGTACGTTTGTGTTCCAGTTTGATGCAACTAGTGCAATCATACTCGTACTGGTGGTAGGTCTCTCATTATGTAAGAGGCCGTCTGGGTGGGTACCACCGCAATGTCTATTTCTACCGCCAAGCAACAGTGCATGCGATGTTGTGTTTCGGTTTGAAAGACATTGCAGCCAGTATAACTACTGGACATAATGAGACTTAACATCTTATGTCTCAGGATGACGAGCGCAGTGGAATGCCACACAGTACTTTGTAACTCAAGGTGCTGCATGGTGTTGCTACTGTCTATGGGTGGTCGTATCGCTTACCATCAGGCGAACGGCATGCTCGTCTCGTCATTCTATGTTATAAAAAAAAAAAAAAAAAAAAACAGTAAGCCTCATTCATAGATTATTACACAACTTCTATAGGGTATCGGTCAATTTATTCATTGACAGAAATTACAGTCAAAATTACAGTTACCCAAAGATACTTTATAATATTACTGAAACAGTTACCGTTGCCGCAAAATTATGATTTTTATGTTGTGGAATTTTTTACGGAATTTATTTTGGCTGTTACCTTTACTTTCACAGGTTATGAAGAAACTGACCATAATGAAAGAACACAGTAAAAATAAAATTGTATAAAATTATAACTTTATTAACATACATTGACATAATATACAAGTCATTGTTCACATGTAAAGACTGGCAGCGAACACGATGTCTCTCTTCAACAGTTTGATGGCGTCACTAAATTTATTCTCCAAGTCCGTATTTCCTATATTCTTCGCCGCTTGGCAAAGTTGTCGTAGAACCTCTTCAAGTCGTCGCATGCATCTGATTATGGAGCCTGTAATAAAATGGAAACAATAACGGTATTATATAAAGCTTTATGAAAAATATACAGTATGCTGCAGGAAAAGTCATCAATAATAACTATAGTTCGGACAAACTAAGCTTAGTTTGTCCGAACTATAGTTATTATTGATGACTTTTCCTGTTTTAAATTGTCATACAGGCCAGCTGGCCTGTATGACAATTTAAATTTTTCCCGACGCGATAACTCTGTGAGAACGTCTACCCAAAAAATTCAAAACCGTGTCATGTCATAACGGCCAGATTAGTTTGTCCCTAGTATAGACGTAAAGGGAGCATGATTTGTAAAATTACAAAAGAAAAAAATATCTACTTAATATTTTTTTCACCCGCATACTCACGCCTTTTATCCCCGCAGGATTAGGCAGAGGCGCAACTAGTGCACCCAATTTTCGCCGTGCGTATTCCGTCCCATGATGTGATAAGGGGCGAGGCTATCGCCATATCGGGCACAAATTCCAGACTCCGAGCTGATACTGATTAGAAAAAATCCAATATCACTTTGCCCGACCCGGGGATCGAACCCGAGACCTCAGCATTGCAGTCGTACCGTAATACAACTACGCCACCGAGGCAGTAAATATTTTTTTCAATACCTTAGATAATGGATTCCTTAGAATACAGATCCTAAAATAGTATTATAATATTCTAAACTAATTAGTATGCATAATCACATACCGTTGTCAACGTACATATCTAGACGTTGCTAATATATATTGGAAGTGTTTGCCAGTTTTCAATAACATTTAATTACTTTTATACAAATTAGAAGTGAAAACAATCAGAAACGTATTGTTTCACCTTTAGAGAAGTTACTATTTCCACGCTTATTTAGAGTTATTGTTAATATCCACATTCTGTAACACACTAAATAACCGCGATTGAAGGACGTGGAAAATCATTTTATTGGTCTAGTTGGAGCGTAAATCTGCGAACCGTGAGTAGCCGTGGTTCAATATAATATGAACCACCTGCTTTCTACTGGTTTGTAAGTATCTCTTCATACTATATTATACATAGCATTATTATATATTATAGTATTCTTTACTGGTGGTAGGTCTCTCATATATAAGTGTCCGTCTGGGTGGGTACCACCGCAATGTCTATTTCTACCGCCAAGCAGCAGTGTGCATGCACTGTTGTGTTTCGGTTACAAGGACATTGTAGCCAGTGTAACTACTGGACATAGTGAGACTTAACATCTTATGTATCAGGATGACGAGCGCAGTGGAATACCACACAGTACTTTCGTCAGACGAACGGCATGCTCGTCTCGTCATTCAATGTAATAAAAAATAAAAATATACTAATGTTATAAATGCGAAAGTAACTATCTGTATGCTAAGCTTACGCGGCTAAACCACTGAACCGGTTTTGATGAAATTTGGTACCGAGTAAGCTTGAAGCATAAGAAAGGACACTCGCTACTTTTAGCCTGGTAATGTACGCAGTGGGACTTTGTCCCAGGAAAGGTATTCACGCGGGCGGAGCTGCGAACATCACATTGTATAAATCCTACTAATATTATAAACGCGAAAGTTTGTAAGTATGGATGTATGGATGTTTGTTACTCTTTCACGCAAAAACTACTGAACGGATTTCGATGAAATTTGGGACACGGGTAGATCATGTCCTGGATTAACACATAGGCATTTTTATCCCGGGAAAATATAAAGCGGGACTTTTATCCCGGGAAAATATAAAGCGGGACTTTTATCCCGGGAAAACTCATTCACGCGGGCGGAGCCGCGGGCAAAAGCTAGTAAGTATATAAAGCGTACCTTCAAATACGTCGGTCATCTTGCAGATCTGCAGGAAGGTGGCGCCCTTGGCCCAGGAGAGTACCACGTCCATGAGTGTGCACTTGAACTTGTTCACATACTCGTCTTCGTCCAAATCCATTTTCGCGTCAATAGAAACCTTCGCTATTCGACGAGCGTATTCCTGCAATACGTCATCATGATCTAATTTAAACGAGTATCGTCTTTCGTCGAAATTAATTGTTTGTGTAGTGATGTAATTCGTTAATTGATTAATATTATTGTAATACAGCCATGAGTCGACAATAAATGTGATATTGCTTTTATTTGATTCGTTACGAAAAATGCGTGTGTGTATTTTTTTGTTTTTAATGGGCACGGCCATGTTACCCCACTGCACCTGATGGTAAGCAAAGTGGGGTCCAAATAGTGTTGACGACATGAGATGCATCGACATGACATCGAACCAAATATTGTCTGCACACAAAGGACATGTCCAAAAACGGGCTTAAAATTCTAACCAAGATACTTTAAATATATTTGGATAGAACTCCCTAGTACTCCCAAAAACTAGGCCTTTGCAATAAATCGTTTAATTTTAAAGTCCTCCAATATTGAGATTTATGTAATTTTATTTTGCTCAAAAACTACACTTAACATGAATGTTCATAGAAACGTTTGTTATAAATGGAAGGATCTAAAATTTTTTTTTCATTGATCCAATATCCATGTATTTGCTTGACTTCTCCTTTACATACACATCGCACATCAACAAAAACAAAGTCACAACAAAAAAAAAACAGTTTTTTTTTATCACCAGAAAACACAATAAATCTGATGGTGGGCTAGATTGTCGTAGAGTCACGTATGAGGGTTCGGCTGACGGTTCGGCTGGAGGCGCTATAAGAGTGTACAGTCAGCAGCATAAGTAGATGAACAAAATCAAAATTTCAAATCGCCTATATACGCGTTAAGTTAAACTGAAATATTTTTTTCTTCGTTCGAAATAAAGTAAATCTAATTTATTTTATTTTTGTAAAGAGAAAAAAAAGATTGGTAAGAACACAAAAGTATGTAGGCATTATGAAATTTTGAATTTGTTCATCTACTTATGGTGCTGACTGTACCTGCAGCTGCCGCAGCACGCCGCGCAGCTCCTCGCCCGTGGCGCTCGCCTGCGCGGAGTTCTCGTCGCACACGAAGCAGCTCACCAGCGCCGCGCTCTGCTCCGAGCTCAGCGAGTTGAACACGCCGTTGAAGATCAGCTCCGTCAGCAGCAGCTCGTCAGCGCTGCCGGCCAAACAACCATCATACCACAGTTCTAACATTATATAGAGCGGACATTGGACAAATTCTCATAAAAAAATTTTGAGCCTGTTCGTCAGTAACTCAATTTACCGTGAAATAGCAAAACAGGTATGTAAAAAGTATTAGAAAATACTTTGACACGATCGTAATGCGCAAATTGGCATATTTCCTTCCAAAAGATTGTTTTCTTTACAAAATTTAAGCATACTTACTTACTACTACTTGTCACACGGACGTGTCTGATAAGACAGCGACTTATTACCCATTGGTAATAACTTTTTGATGAAAAATATGGTCCTAATGTCGTTTATATAGCTAACTATACTGTTTAATGGCTTTGCATGATACCAACCCGCCCAATACCCGCAACGTACATGTGACGGACTTCCGATTTTTAACCCCCAGCGGAAAAACAGGGAAATATATATGTTTTAATAAATACCCACTTTACACATTTGAATAGTGATAAAATACGGAATATAACGGTGACTGGATCGCGACCACCGTAGGCATGGTAAAAACCAGGATTCTAACGATACCTATTTCAAAGTTAGCTGGTATAAATAGAAATAAATAAAAATAAATTTAGTTCCCAAAAATTACACATCTTATAGAATTAACAACGATGTCCACCCTAGGCTATGCCTGTATCGTGAACATCAAAAGAATCCAGTAACGCAGTCCAAAATAATTCTGGTGACCGTCGAGGGACTTTTTTTTATACTGGTTCGGCAATGTGAGCCCACTGCACCTGGTGCTAAGTGAAGTGGGTCCCAACGGTAAGCAGCAGTGTGCATGCACTGTTGTGTTTCAGTTTGAAGGACATTGTAGCCAGTGTAACTACTGGACATAATGAGTCTTAACATCTAATGTCTCAGGATGACGAGCGCAGTGGAATGCCACACAGTACTTTGTAGCTCAAGGTGCTGGATGGTGTTGCTACTGTTTATGGGTAGTCGTATCGCTTACCATCAGCTGAACGGCATGCTCGTCTTGTCATTCAATGCCATAAAAAAAGTCTGCCGACCTGTGGGGACCGGATATACACAGGCTGATCCCGGAACGCACCACACTTACATAGGCCACTATGGCAGGTTTTAACACCTTGGTTACGGTAGTCGGTATCCGGGCGTATACATAATATATCCAGACGTAACATCTCTCGTTGATCAACACTAGGCAGCCACTTGGGTATGCTCCTGGCATTGTCTTCGTTCATAGGCAATGGTGACCACTTACCATCACATGGACTGTTACCTTGTCTGCTTTCGGTGGCTATAAAAACATTATATTCGTAAGTATTTCACTGTAAGTTCTGCTAGGTATACCTGCTCAACTCGCAAGCTATCCGCCCCTTAATCTCGATAACGTCAGCGGCCGTGCAGTACCCGAGCCGCCGCAACACTCGTTTTCTTTTCTTCAATTCATCCATTTGTAGCACGCTCTTGGCCTTCTTCAGCTCAGCTTTAGAGTTGACCAGGTCCTCATGGAGCTCTTGTTTCCTCTCGTATGCGGCTGAGAGCGCACCCCGATTTTTGTCTTTATGTAAAGGGTGTGCGTAAAGTCTGTAAAAAATTGCAAGTTGCTATAAGACCTTCTTTCTGTACGACAAAAAACTTGTACCTTATTGTACCGGTACGCTATGATGGGCGTTTTGACAGATTACAATAATGAGGACTAATCTCAATTCATTATTGAAAAAAAATACTAGCCAGCGTTCCTATAAGTTATGACCGTATTAGACTTCATTTTTTAAAATTGCGAATTTCTTTAATACAAATTCCGAGTTTGGTTGTGAAATTATACATTCCAATAAATTTTACTGCACGTAACTATTGACAATAATTTACAACAATTAGCTACTTTTTTTTTTTTTTTTTCTTTTTCAAGTGGCAACTGGTTCCTCTAAATTGAGGAATATTACTGCCAGTGTCAACTGTCAACTGTCAGCTGTCAAGTGACGCATTCATGTCTACCAAATATTATCAAAAAGAGTAATCAGTAAACAACTGACAACAAATTGAATTGAGTAAATTTAAGACAATTAACCAATGATCAAAATTATACATACTACGGTAAATAACAAATAAAGGTGTTACTAATACGAAGGATATTAAATTATGCATGCAAACACGTAAGGTTAATTTCAGTTATAACTTTATATTATATTTGGTTAAGTATGAAACAAGTGCTTTCAAAGATGGTTTGTTACCTAGGCTGAGGAGGGATGAAACATTAGCAGGAAGAGGGGCCCCACTATCTACCAACATATCGTAGAAGGAAGGAGATGAGAAACGAGGACACTTAAAGAGTATATGGGTCACGGATCCTTCGTCAAGGCCACACTCACATAAAGAAGAGTCTCTTACATGTAATTTACATAAGTGAACGGGTGAAGAGCAATGACCAATCCTCAATCGAGAGATTGTGGCCGAAATATGCTTACTGAGGCGCAATTTAGAGAACCAAGGTCTAAAAGTAATATATGGTTGTATATTGTATAACCATCCACCTTTTAAGGAACTAGAGTTCCTCCAGGATGTATTCCAAGCCATCTCCAGATCATGTTTGGCCAGGGCGATCAGATCATAAGCATAGACTGAAAAGTAGTCATCTTTACCATGATCAATAGCGTCCTTTGCTAATTGATCAACCTGCTCATTACCTATTATACCTATATGGCTTGGGATCCAAGCCACTGTAACTTGAAGGTGTTGCTCATTACACAATTTAATTAAATCAATTATTTCCAAAGAGATAGGGTGAACACAGTTTTTGGCAAAAGGATTACTGATAAGAGCCTGGACACAACTTTTAGAGTCTGAAAAGATGACAGAACAAGCAATATTGTTCTGTTTAATGTATTTGATACATTCCCGAATAGCTAAGCATTCGCCTGAAAAAACTGAAGAATAATGTGGTAATTTATATGAGAAAGATAAATTAGTATTCATATGTAAAATAGCCACACCAACAGAACCTTGTTTGCTTAATTTAGATGCATCCGTAAAGAAAATATCGGCCTGAGGCCAGCGTCTTTTTATAATTTCATTCAATTTAGTTTCAGCATCAGAGGTTTGTTTCGTAATTTTAAGTGATAACTCTACTAAAGGTAATGTAATTTTTGAGCTATACTGGATTGCAAATGCCGGATGAATTTGGCCTTTTTTAATAGGACAGAATATACTCTCTAGCCTCCTGTAACTTACAATTAGACAGGGTAAAAGTTTGTGGGTCCAATATGGTTTAGAAGCAATATATGAATTTAATATTCTAAGTTTTGAAAAAAGAGGATGGGAGGCGTAATGACAAATTTTATAAATATATCTGTCAGAGAGATATTGTCGTCTGAGATTAAGAGGGGGATCGGAACACTCCACCTGTAAGGCATTAGTTGGTGAGCTTTTCATAGCCCCAACAACTATCCTTAGTGCTTTATTTTGAGTCAAGTCTAGCTTCCTTAATGCTGTTTTATTGCATGGAGACAGCAAATGGGTGGCAAAGTCCAAGTGACTCCTTACAATAGCATTATATATTAATCTAAGAGAGTATGGATGAGCTCCCCACCAGACTCCTCTTAAACATCTCATAATATTTATACTGCTCTCACACTTTTTAACGATATGGTCTATGTGGGCTACACCATTCATTCTACTGTCAAATATTTTACCTAAAAATTTGACCTCTTTCCTTACAGGGATTGGAGTCCCATTGCACTGAATATCAATATGGGGGATTTGGCGTTTTCTAGAGAAGACAACCACTACGCTTTTAGAGGCAGATAAGTCCAAAGAGTTGTTACTAAGCCAAGAGGAAAGAACAGCCATACCACTTTCAATATTATCCCTTGCTAAACTAATAGAATAACTAGCAGAGTAAATAAGAAGGTCATCAGCATACTGTAAGATATTACACACATCCGGTATGTTATGATCCATATCGGCAGTGTAGACATCATACAGCAGAGGGCTGAGTACAGAACCTTGGGGTAAACCCTTCCATACTGTTCTAGTGGCAGGTTGAACTCCCGGATATCTCAGTGATATAGTCCTACCTGATAAAAGGTTAAAAATAAAATCTGTTATCTTGTTAGGAATCCTTAGCTGAACTAATTTGTTCCTAAGGACCCAAAGATTAACATTATCATATGCCGCTGAGACATCCAAGAAGCCAGCCACCACTGACTTGTTTTGACTGAATGACAGATGGATATCAGTGGTGAAAATAGCATGACTATCAGAGATACTCCGGCCCTTCCTGAAACCATATTGAGTATTTGACAGTAGAGAATGGTGCTCCAAGAACCATTCTAATCTATTTTTTATAAGGTGTTCCACAATTTTTGGTATGGTAGAAGAAAGAGCAATAGGGCGATATGATTGGGAATAACTAGGGTCCTTCCCTAGTTTTTGAACAGGAACAATTATTTGGTGTTTCCAGTTCTCAGGAATAACACCACTATCAATAACCAAATTTATTAATTTTAAAAAATAATTTAAGAAACTATCCTTGGACTTTGAGAGAAAGGAATAGGGTATGCAATCAGGACCAGGGGAAGAGTCCTTAATATGACTCAGTACAGATTTTAACTCATGAAAAGTAAAAGGCGAATCTAAAATAGAAGAATTAGTCTGGTACGAATATAAATAGGGGATTTGGGACAAATTAGGAACTGAAGGGGGAGCTAGCCGGTCTAAAAAATCATCTACCCAGTTTGTTGAGTAGGAAGATGGAGTATGACATTTTCGAGACAATCTGTAGTGCTTGATTCTTTTCCAAACCAGAGACGAGGGGGTTTCAGGCGATAGTGATGAACAAAATGAGCGCCAGCCTTGTCGTTTTTTTTTGTTTAAAGTTCTCTTTGTAGCGGCGCACACTTTACGATAATTTAGAAAAGAATCGAGGTTGATGTCAGTCGTACAGATTGACTCTGCCTCGTATCTCCTTTTAATAGCTTCAGTACAAACTGAGTCCCACCAGGGCGGGGAAGGAATTCTGCCTAAGACAATATTCTTTTTTTTAAATATAGCCTCTGCAGACGTAAATATAGATTCTTTTATTCCCTCACAACATTCTTTAACGTTAATTAGGTTAGGTTCAGGAAGAAGGTTAATTTTCTCTTCAAGTAGAGCAGCATAAAGACCCCATTTAGTGGGTTCAATAATAAAAGGTAAAAGAGGAGGAAGGATAGGAACATTAATATTTTGAGAAGGAAATGAAATTAGGATAGGAAAATGGTCTGAACCATGAGAGAATGGAAGACGAGACCACGATAATAAGCTGGCTAAACAGGGAGAACAAAAAGAGATGTCAACAAAACTAGGTTGAATGTTGGGAGGAGTGCGGCGAGTAGGGGACCCATCATTTAGCACACATAAATCAAATTCATCCAGAATATCTAAAATTTTTATGCCAAAAGAGTCATTATTCGGAGCTCCCCAGATCTGGTTGTGACAATTAAAATCTCCCATTAATATTATAGGAGGGGGAATAGAGGACAGAAAACTGCGTAATGTGGGGACAACCGAATTATCCCGTCGTGAAATATAGACAGAGATAAAAGAAATGTTATTAAAGCGTAGAGATACAAATTGAATAATGTTGCTATTATTTACAATAGAATGTTGATTAAAACTAAGGTTATTTTTAATAAAAAGGGCTGCACCGCCCCACCCATCACTTCTATCATCACGGAGCAGTGTATACCCTGGAATTTTATAAGTAGAATGTGGTTTTAACCATGTTTCGGAAATAGCGCAAATAAAAGGTTTGTGTTTATTTAAAAGAAAATGGAGGTCTGTTTTATTTTTATTTAAACTTCTACAATTCCACTGGAGAATTAGATCCATTTTTTAAAAGATTGAAGATTGAAAGAGTTATGGTCTGAATAATGTTACAAGCTACGTGGTTCGGTATATTAGAGTCAGTAACTACTTTAATTAAAGAGGATATTAAATTTTGAATTGAATCAGACGATAAAACTTCCTTCGATACATGTTTATTTGATGGGCTAGGATTTTCTTTATTATTAACGAGAGCACAGCCATTGCTAGGAGTGGGGATTTCATAAGATTTTAACAATTCTCGATGTGCCATTTGGTCGTATGATTTAGGAAAGGAAGGTCTTGAAGAGGGTTTAAGAAAAACAGTTTTACGATAGGACTTAGTAGCAAAAGATTGATTATCAGATATGCAGGAGGCGGTAACTTGATGAGGGGGTGGATTTGGTGAGGATGACAATACATTCGCGTAAGACTTATGAATCACAGGAAAATTAGACATTGCTTCTTGATAAGAAACGTTATGAGAAGACATAAATTTTTTAATATTTGCTTGTCTGTTATGCTCCAAGCAAATTTTATTGGTAGAAAAATGATGTCCCACACAAAAAATGCAAACAGCATCAGACTCTTCCACCGTGCAAGACTCCCCAGCGTGATTTTCTGTGCATTTATAACACCTGGGTTTAGATCTGCACTGTGCACGAGTATGCCCAAACCTACAGCAATTATAGCATTGAATTGTTGGGTAGACATATTGTTCAACATGTAACAGTGTGTAGCAACAATAAATTTCTTTGGGCAGTACTTGACCGTCGAATGTAAAGACAACAGTCTGAGTTGGGATCCAACTAGGACCATCAGGAGAAGAAATTTTTCTACTAAGCCTACGAGTTTTGATTATCTTTCCTGATTCTGGTGGAAGTTGAACTAATTCAACTATTTCGTCATGCGTCCATTCAACCGGTATTCCTCTAACTAATCCAATGCGGGAAATGTTATGAGAGGGGATATAAACTTTATACTTATTTTGGGAAAAAATAGGATTATCTATAAAATTGTTGGCATCCTTTGCAGTTTTAAATGATACAGAGAGTCTATTGCGTCCAATTTTTTTGATTCCATCCTGCAAAATACAAGACAGTTTATTTTTATAAAGGAAAGCTCCAAATTTGATCGGGTGTAAGGTGGACCCACTAGTTGGAGAGGCCTCAGCTAGCTCCACATAAACAATAAATGGGCCACAGTCACCACTGGCGTATAATGACCTTATGAGCGGATGACCCTGACTTGCTGTCTGAGATGTGGAAGTATCCATATTGGAAGAATCTAGAGATGGAGCTTTAGAAGATTTATCTGGATTTATAATTACTGTATCTATATTCAAATTGGAATTTGATATAGCTTTTTGTAGCTGTGATGATGAATTATTAGATATAATTTTTTTCTTCGAAATTGGACTGTTTTTTTTTTATTATTTTTATAGTGTTTAATTTTTTCGAACCAGTATAAGGAAGACTAGGGGCTGCTGAAGTAACATATGAGGCTACATATGATGATGTAGAAGGAGAAGGGGAAGGGGAAGGTGTAAAAACATTCTGGTTACCTATGTTCCCAATTGTCACATTATGAGCAGCCTGTATAAAATTTCTACCATTATCCGGTGGTGGATCGGGTTCTGGCCTAAGATCAGTTACATCAAACTCCATCCTTTAACCACAATTAACAAATAACAATTAACAGATGGCGACAAACACACGACAATACACTCAACGAGACACAAACAAAACTTACCACCATACAACAACAAAAAAACAATGAATATATACTTTTTTCTTTAATATATTAAACTTATATACACATATACTACACTCAATTAACTAATCCAGTACAAGTAACACTTAATAACACTTAAATTTATATATTTATTTAATTATCTCTCAACATAACCTCAAAATCATGAATGTCGCACGGTAGTTAGACAGAGACTCAATTAGCTACTTCAGCGTAGCTATGAATTAATACGAAACTTGTGCCGGTACTGTAGTGTGGACTGTGGGGACAAGACATAATGAGTGTACTTATTATTATATGCATAGGTACTTATTTTAGTTTATCAACCCAAGCATATTATATTTAAGAAATCATAAAAAATTAAAGTTAAGTACATACCTCTCTTCCAATACCTGTATTCTATCGACACATTCTTTGAACACTGGATCGTCGATTTTCATATCTTTTATAGGGTTCAACTGCGGTGGTCCATCTGGGAATCGTTTCTTCACTTCGCCAATGGTCTTTAATACGGACTTGCGACTATCCGACGGCCGCAGGTCTTTAGGGTAGTACACGCGCAGAGAACTTATTTGATAGATGAGTGTGTGGATCACTGGCACTACTTCGACGTCTCCGGACTGTATTAATTAAAATAAACGTATCTTAGTGTAAAAAGTAGTTAAAGTGGACGATAGCCTAGTTGGGAATGGAACGGTCTGCCGAGACAATGTCCGGCGGTTCAAAACCCAAGGCACACACCTCTGATTTTTCGAAGTTATGTGTGTATTGTTTATCAATTATCGTTCGCTTTAACGGTGAAGGAAAACATCGTGAGGAAACCTACATACCTGAGAATTCTCGATAAGAATTTCGAGGGTATGTGAAGTCTGCCAATCCGCACTAGGCCAGCGTGGTGGACTAAGGCTTAACCCCTCTCAGTAGTAGAGGAGGCCCGTGCTCAGCAGTGGGCAGTATTTAATACAGGGCTGGTATTATTATTTAGTGTAATGAGTGTTCAACGTGTGATGAAATTAAGTTTCATGTTTTCTAAATAACTTTTTCTATTCAGAAATAATTTTAGTAATTCGGTATGTGGTTTTAATATCCCAATTTAATAACATCCTGTACATATGTCCTATAATGTTTAAGCCAATGTCAGTCATACGTAAAAGAACACAAGGTTATATTATCTCTTGATCGCCATTCCATCCATCTACATCAATAAATAATAAATATCACCTTACCTCACCAGCCGGACACGGCACATTGACCTCAGGGTCTTTGTCCGAAGCTTTTTTGACGTGCAACAGAATATCGACCACGATCACTGGGTCTGACGTCAACGGGTTCTCCTCTTTTCTCCCTTTGCCTCCTTTAGTTTTCTGTCTGAAGTTTACTATTATACCCCAATCGTATTCGTATTTCTCTGTTTTCACCTGGGAGACAGAATTAAAATTAAAAAAAATGTGTGGCAAATTACATGCAATTTTTTTTCATTGCATTGAATGACGAGACGAGCATGCCGTTCGCGTGATGGTAAGCGACACGACCACCCATAAACAGTAGCAACACCATCCAGCACCTTGACTTACAAAGTACTGTGTGGCATTCCACTGCGCTCGTCATCCTGAGACATAATATGTTAAGTCTCAGTATGTCCAGTAGTTACGCTGGCTACAATGTCCTTTAAATCGAAACACAACAGTGCACGCAAACCACTGCTGCTTGGCGTTAGAAATAGACATTGCGGTGGTACCCACCCAGACCGACTCTTAAATATGAGAGACCTACCACCAGTAAATCAAAGTGGTTTTATACATGCTATATATAATGCATGCATATACAACCATTTTAACTACTTATACCATGTACATTAGAATAAGAAACAGAAAGTAATGTTAAAAGTTTTAAATATAAATTGAACCTTAATTACAAGATAAAAATTAATCATAACAATAACATTATCCGACCTTAATAAGTCGGCCAGGTTGCAGGAAAGGTTTCAAGTATTCCGGTTTAGTGATGAAGGACCGGAACTGATTGCCGAGGAGGTCCAACTGTGATCTGATGCTGCAGTATGTTGCTATTGAGTCCTCTTGCTCCACTGTCAACGCGTCGTATTCTTTCTGCTTTGCTTTTACCTCTGACAGAGAAAATCAATAAAAATAAGTAGTATTTCAAAAAACTACACATAAATTTATTTATGATAGAGCCATGATTTCATATTTTAGTTTAATATCTAAAAGATATTATGTATTATTATAGCAGGTTCCTCAGGAAACTATGTAATCTTTTCTAGTGACACATATTTTTTTTTATTTTTACATTACTATACAAATAATCTTACTGTCAATAAGATCTGGTATTGCAGCTTGATTCTGAAACTGGAAGAAACTCCTCTCCAACATATATTCTGGATTAATCTCTTCCACTCGTAACAAATTCAGTACCTTAAAATAAATCACATATTAAAATGTATATTGGTGTATAATATAATATTGACTAACGCCATTGGACTCTATTTTAGGGTTCCTAACCTCGAACGAAAAAGGGAACCCTTATAAAATCACTTTGTTGTCCGTATGTCTATCTGACTAGACCCTTTTTTATCAGGAATGGAGAGTTATCAAGTTAAAATATATATCAAATACTTCGGTCTCTTTCTACTTATAAGTCAACGCGATCAAAAGATATGACCGTTTGTGTCGCATATTTACGCATTTTTTGCGATTTCTCAAGGGGATTAAAGCCTATAGGGTACTTCCCGTTGACCTAGTATTATTATGTGCAACTGCAGCATACTAATACTTCTCCGTCACCAATGAGGGAGCAATAGTTATCTCTAACTCACTGGCTTCCGAATAAACACAAAAATATTATGTTGCTAAGTAATTTCAACCACTTACCATGTTATAAGTGAGATGGAACGCAGAGTTGATAGGGTCCGCTTTGCCTTGCACCATTCCTTTGACTACGGTGGGCGTGACTTTCTCGTCTATCATCAGTATCACGATACCCTTGTCGTCGAGACCGCGCCGCCCGGCACGACCAGACATCTGGATGTACTCGCCTGATGATATCTACAATAGATAATATTATAAACTCACAATTCCTATCCTATGAATCAAGGAGAGTAGCAACCACAATGGGAACTTGATTAGTATGGAACAGTTGTTCATATGTTTTAGGAGCAGGGGTATGATCGACAGCCCCTTATGTAGGGGATGTCTGTTGGCCGACGAAACAGCTTCCCACGTCATGCATGTCCTGGAATGCGAAGGTGTAGCCGTACAACGGGCAGAAATCCTCAATTCGCCGGTGTCACTCCGAGAAGCCTGTGGCGAAACCAGGAAGATCCTGCGCTTCTGGTGGGAGTTAGGCTGGTTTTCCCATAGCTGGCATGCATAACACGCACAATGGCCCGATACCTTTACGGGCTAAGTGCGGGAAAAGGAGCCCACAACTAATACCAATAGTATGGAACAATCACATCGAACTTAGTCTAATATAGTATTTAAATGCTTGGTGGATGAACAAAATGTAGGTTACTCATGTGAATACATAATTGAACCACGATTCTGTTATTATAGGTCATAAACAGCATTAAGTATAAGTAAAAAATAAAAAAATAAACGAAAAATTATACCTTACAGTGATTTAAATCATACTTACAAATCTAAATTCTTTGCCATCAAACTTCTGACAACTGGTGAACACTACAGTACGGGCCGGCATGTTTAGACCCATAGCGAATGTCTCTGTCGCGAATAGCGCCTGCAAAAATATAAAAATATCTATAAATGTTACCTACATAACTTACAGAATCTAGACAGATGTCTAGATTATGTAAGTCAGTAGGATGGACGATATACAGGAACATAATATTATCCTATCAAGGGCTACTCATAGGGCATATTCAAACCAAAAAGAAATAATGCGCGATAAAAGAGGCCAATTAGTAAATAACTACTTTGTCTGGACATCACCGCTTTAATATAGCTGCAATGGCGTTGTACATAATATATGTATAAATAAATAAAATTATCCGTTTAAGTACTACAAATCCATAACTTCAGTTTGTACCTTGATAAGCCCCAAGCCGAACAATATTTCAATAGTTTCCTTCAATATGGGCAGCAGTCCGCCATGATGTATGCCGATACCGCGCCGCAGCAGCGGAACCACATTCTCCACTTGAGGCAGCTTGCGATCCTCCTCGGAGAGCACGTCCATTGCGTTACTGAACACTTCATCTACCAGTTTCTTCTCCTCAACTTGAGTAAAAAAATGGATTTGATTTGATTTTTTTTTTTTTTTTTTTTTTTATTGCATTGAATGACGAGACGAGCATGCCGTTCGCCTGATGGTAAGCGATACGACCACCCATAAACAGTAGCAACACCATCCAGCACCTTGACTTACAAAGTACTGAGTGGCATTCCACTACGCTCGTCATCCTGAGACATAAGATGTTAAGTCTCATTATGTCCAGTTATACTGGCTACAATATCCTTCAAACCGAAACACAACAGTGCATGCACACTGTTGCTTGGCGGTAGAAATAGACATTGCGGTGGTACCCACCCAGACGGCCTCTTACATAATGAGAGACCTACCACCATTGATTACAATGAAGTTAAAATTGATCTAAAAACATGTCTTCAATATTGTACCCACTGTTGATATCACCCTGTATATTTCAACTATAGTAAAATACACATCATACACATCATCAACAATTTATGCAGTTACTGACTTTCTCTGAGATTTCCACATTAAAGAAACAAAAATAGATATCTTTAAAAATCATCTTACTCGTATTAAAATCAAGCTTCGCCATTTGCATTGCATACAATTCGCAGTCCTTTTTGCTGAAACTGAATATTATGACGGGCGCGAAATTCCTTTCCATGATCATTTTGACTATGTTGAATATGTTGGTTTGGTTCTTATCACGCGGGCCACCACGACGACCACGCTGGTCACCTTTAGCCGCATCTCCTGCGTTACTTAACACCGCCATTGCTGTGTTAAAGTTGTCTTCTTTGAATGTACCCTGTCGAATAACTGTTACATTAGCAAGTATTCAGTAATTAAAAAGGACATATATATTTTTCCCGATTTTTTGGGTATTATGTACCTGTTCGTCAACAACTAAATGTATGCCATCTCCACCAGCCGGGAACACATAGTGCTGTAATGGCGTAGGTCTGTACTCTGTATAAACCACGTGACAAGGCTGTGAATGCAGGCGACACACCCACTCAGCAAACTGACGCGCATTCGGTATAGTAGCTGACAAGAACACATAGTGCACATTGTCTGGTAGGAGAATTAACGTTTCTGAAATCAGGATTAGCATTTTAATAAAGATCATATTATGCTTTTAATTTTTTGTACTGTTTTCATATAAATAATAATATTGTGTTACCTTCCCAAACAACACCTCTCTCTTTGTCCCTCATATAGTGAATCTCGTCAAATACTACCCACCCAACTTCTCGCATAACTTCTGAACCTCTGTACAACATATTTCTTAAAATCTGCAAATATATTACATAATATTATCAATTTAATTCTGCTTAACAATTAAATGCTATTCAATAATTGTTGTCAACTTTTATTCCCTTTGAAACTTTATTAACACTGCAATGCATTCATATATTTTATTACAAAATATCCAAAATATCAACTAGCTTGGGCCATTGTATCTCTCAATGATCACCATAAAAGGCCATAGCCAAGATGCTTTTCTTCAGGCATTAACACCAATAGAATAGAAAAAATATATGGGAATGACGTATCCTTGCAATAGACTTATCGATAATATATGTCATTCCCATACATTATTTTCTATTCTATTGGCATTAACTCTTATGAAAAAGCATTTTGGCTACGGCCCCTGAACCATAGAATACAATAATGTGTCAACGCTAAAATACATCAAAACAAGAAAATAATAGCATAAATATTTCCCTGTAATTGCATACTTGTAAAAAAAATGATAATTTACTGATAGGCACTAGAACAACTGAGCTCAAAATAATATTTGTGGGATAAAAATTCATAGAATAACAGAGTGCAATTATGCTGGCCTGCCTGGTTCCGCACATTGCACTTTATATGTGTTGGTAAACTTATCCACAGGTTATTAATGCAGTATAGGTAAGAACTTAAAAACTGATCAGTTAAGCCCAGTTGATAGAGACCCCAACAGAGCGGGTCTGCAAGCCAGTATGCATGAATCTATTATGGAGAATAGGCTAAGGTTGAATCTAATTTTCATTACAACTATATTACCTCTGTGGTCATGATAAGGCATGATGCTGAAGGATTTATGGTGACATCTCCAGTGATAAGACCAACATCATGAAATTCCTCTGAGAACTCTCTGTATTTTTGATTCGACAATGCTTTTATAGGTGTTGTGTATATGACTCTCTGTTTGTTCTTCAGTGACAGTGCGATTGCATATCTAATATAAAAAAAAAACAAACAATTCCATCATAGTAATATTTAAAACAGAATGTAAGAAAACTTTATTAAAATCTTTTTCTCAATACACATAATGTACTAAACATAAAATATATTATATAATGACCATTATTTTCTACTACATGTTTGTAATGCTTTCTTTTTAGAATACATAAATTTATATATTATTAGAGAAAAAAATAAAATGAAACTTACTCTGCTACCACAGTCTTTCCTGCCGAAGTATGTGCAGACACCAAGACTGACTGCAAGTTGTCTATACATAATATGGCTTCTTTCTGAAATGGATCTAATATGAAACTGTACTGTTTAGCTGGCTCAGATGTGAGAGGAGCAAGAGGAGCATAGTCATGTTTGGGAGGTATCGCAACCTCATGCGTGCATCCCTCATGTGCTTCTAATGTGTGAATTACAATACGGGAATGTAGGAGATCTAAACTGAAATGTTAAAGAAATAATTTATTATTCATGTTACTTTTATACCCATGTACAGTCAGCCAAATAAGTAGCTAAACAAGTTCAACATTTTAATCCCTAACGCCCGCGGTGGACACCGGTGTCCATTTATATAAGGAAATTAGCTTATAGCTATATATAAGCGGGCATTGACGAGTTAAATTGAATGTTAAAGTTAAACTATATGCATTAAAATAACTGAGCCTTTTTTTGTGTGTGAAGTCAAAATTTTATTGGGTAAGAACACAAAAGTATATAGGCGATTTGAAGTTTTAAATTTGGTATGCTACTTATGTGGGTGATTGTACATATTATAACAATGTTATACAATGGTTAACAACATAATCAATATTTATATATTACGTGCTTTTGCCCGCGGCTCCACCTGCATGAATGGGTTTCCCAGGATAAAAGTCCCGCATTATATTTTCCCGGGATAAAAAGCTGTGCCAAAGGAGATGTCCGCTTTTTGTATGAGTGCTGGGCCTCAAAATCTAACAAGGCTCAAACTTTAGGGATATTAAAAAGGCAAAACATGGAACTTAGATCCATTAAAAAAATATTTTTAGACCCCTCCATTCAAAACCCACTTTTTTAAAAACATTCATACTAAGTGTAGTTTTCAAGCCAAACAAAATTACATAAATCTCAAAATCGGAGGTCTTTAAAATTAAACGATTTATTGCAATAGGTTAGTTTTCAGGAGTTCTATCCAAATATATATAAATTGTCTTGTTTAGAATTTCAGGCCCGTTTTTGGACATGTCCTTTCATCGAAATCCGTTCAGTAGTTTTTGCGTGAAAGAGTAACAAACATCCATATATCCAGACATCCATACTTACAATCTTTCGCGTTTATAATATTAGTAGGATTATCTTACTTTATATCTCCTAATATATCCCCTTCGTCGTCGTTTTCCTTAGGTTTTTTTGTTACAGCCGTGTCCGCATATTCGACCTCCTCGTGATGCCGTTTATTAGAAGCTGGTGTTAGCTGTTCTTTCGGTTGCCTAAAACAGATCGAAACATGCAGTTAACACGGAGAACTGGCAGAATAAGAGATATTGCATCAAAACTTAATTATAGGTTAAGTACTACTTACGACTCATCTGCGCTTTTAACATTAGGTAGCTGTATAGCAGCCTCATTTGTTTCTGTCTCAAAACAATCGAATAAATTATTTATATCTGCCATTGTACTAATGATCCTTATTCCTAAAAATAACAATGTTTCAAAAAACTTAGAAACAATTCTCTAATCGCCTCATGTCAACATGAACAGACAACAATGAACGAAATACGAATTACGAACATCTCAGAATCTCAGTGCTAACAACAAGATTTTTAAAAATCCGCTATTTTCGTTGTATATTTCCGTCAAAAATTCTTTAAAATTTTTATTCGTCTATAATACCTCTAAAATTTCTAAAGTTGTATGTACACGGGCGTAGATATAGCTTTTCAATGGGGAGGGGGTGCGTAGCGTGGGTTCTTGTCGTCTCTAAAAAAAACCCTCTCTTTCAACAAAGAAGTCATTTATACCACCCCCTTATACATTTGAAAAATGTAAAAGGCCATATTTCGCTGAAGGGAGATTTCCCGTTAAATATTCCGTTAGCCGTTAGAATCAATGTTTCCCGTTTACAGCGTATCCAAATCCGCTAGATATGACGGGAAATCCGTTAAGTTGGCAACCCTGCTACAACTGTCACTCAGTGAGCAATGAGCATCAGCCAGACTCCACAGATTAGTGTATTTGGCACCATCGTCCAGCACAATGGCCAATCTTCTATTATCTATTATGGTCATTGGTCCAGCAGCGCTATCATATATCGGTGCTGAGAGTTTTGGCGGGAACTTGGAAGTGTCATGAGGTGCTCTTGTTTTAATTCATTATTTTGGTGATACTTAGTGTTATATTGCATAATTATGGTGGTATATTATCCAATATAGTTCTATTAAAGGGCTCAAATGAAGTGAATTGAAATAACTGTGCTAGTCAAGTGTTTGTTTTGTTGCCGCCAAAACTCCTCGATAAAGTCTTGGTAAGGTAGCCACTGCTTTACTTCGACATAGTACTACTACTACTGAGGATAAAAAAGAAACAATATTATATATGTAACTTCCAAAAACTTTGACACTGGCAGATGCGCAAACCGCGCCTTGCCAATAAGAAAAAAAAAAAAAAAAAATATCGGTGCTGCCAACTCTTTTTGCTGAGTTTTGGCGGGAACTTGGAAGTGTCATGAGGTGCTCTTGTTTTAATTCATTATTTTGGTGATACTTAGTGTTATATTGCATAATTATGGTGGTATATTATCCAATATAGTTCTATTAAAGAGCTCAAATGAAGTGAATTGAAATAATTGTGCTAATCAATGTTTTTTTGTTGCCGCCAAAACTCCTCGATAAAGTCTTGGTAAGGTAACCACTGCTTTACTTCGACATACTACAGATAATAAAATAGACAAACCTAACTTGACATTGGCAAAATGTGAACACAAATGCCATAAAAAAAAAAAAAAAAAAAAAAACTCTTTTTGCCAAGTGCCTAAAGCGGGGTGTAGATTATATTATTTATAGAAAAATATCGATACAAGATTCAGATAATATTGTTTGACTACTGCGGAACATGGTTAGAATAATTCCAATCAGAAATAACGTACGATAAAATAATAAAAAACAAAAATTGGAAAGAAAAATACGTTGCTCATCTTTTAATAATTTCTTAACGATATATAAAGTTAAAATATTTTTTGGGTTGCAGTGGTTTTTGGACTCGGTTTTTTGGTTAAAAGTTAGAATTTTTGCTTTTCCATTTAACACACTAAACCCAATACAAAAAGAACCATTCTCATCCTATTTTATTTTGAGGAGTTCCCTGCGGCATCTTCAAAGATTAAGGGCAAACAACAATATTGTAGTATCATGAAGCTATTTTTGCTGGTGGTAGGATATGTATTGTATCCACCCAGATAGCGACCGCCGTAGACAAGGTGTTAAAACCCGCCATAGTAGGAGTGAGGCGTATTTATCGTAACAGTTATTTATAACAGTTATAAACAAATAGCAATCGATAACTGTTTCGAACAAATTGAAAAAAGCAGTTCCAGTTCCACACCTCACAAGGTGACCAAAACTTTCGGTCCAAAAGTTCCATTACACAATATAACAAGCTTCTCTTTATTCTTGCTTATGACATTTTCATTAATAAGAAAGAGATAACATCTGTTACCAGTGACAATCTATTATGGACAGTTCCATATATTCCAGTTTGTTATCATAACAAAACGTTCTATACCTTTTGTCACAAGCTTCTCTCTACTCGTACTTGCGACATTAATCTTAGTAAGAAAGAGATAACATATCTTAAAGTGACAGCCAGTTATGCTCAGCATCGATTATAGGCGGATTGCACCGCAACAGTGTGGCAAGCATTTTTGCGTAGTTGTCCGTGTTACCACTATGATGGATTTATCCCTTTTTGAGGGGAAATGGCCTAATTTTGTAAGGGATTTTTTGAAATAGTAAGGGATTCAGAGAAATTTGGGGGAATATCAAGCTTAATGTTTTAAAAAAAATTGACTAATATACACCTTTCCATTTATATGTTTTGAAGAAAATTCAATCGATTTGTTTTAAATGTTATCTAAATTTATCATGTTAAGTTTTCTATTGCCAGTTGCAAGGCTCGTTTTTAGACGATATAAAAGTTGATCCAGGTTAAGCTTTATTCGTACTTAAGTAACTATTTTCCGTTATTAAAGACGTGAAACGCCATTTTTATAATAATGTTCGCTCATATAGGTTTTTTTAAGTCTGAGGAATTTCAGGGAGATCTCCTCTAAAATCTAGGGTAAACTCCAAATTACAAGGTGAAACCACTGGTGCTGCGTTCATTTTGTTTAATTTTCGAAGTGAGCTGCGACCGCGGCTCGACAGACGGATTTTGATTTACAGTTTTGAAGCTTCTGTCTAGTCTTATATGCGACATTCCTATGAGTAAGATATGATAACTAGTTTCCAATAATAACTTTTTTGGTACAATCAAAACACAAATAGTAACAAGTTCTAATGGTCACTATATAGGAATAAGTAACAACCTGTTATTTTGTAACAGGATTTTGGAACTGTTATTTCAATGTAACTGGAACAGATGTAACAAGTATCTAATTTTGCCTGTTATGACTCACGCCTACGCCATAGTGACCCACGTAAGTGTGTCGCACTGCGTGATCAGCGTGTGTATATCTGGTTCACACAGGCCGGCATAATTCTGTCGACTGGCGAGGAATTTTCCCACATAATTTACCATCAGATGCAGTGGGGTCACGTTGCCGAGCCAGTATAAAAAAAAACAACACAAAAGCATCATTAAAATCCTATTTGATTTTGAGGAGTTCCTCTCTGCATCTTCGAAGTCTTATACGAATGAAATTAAAATAGGACCATTCCGAAGCTGTACCAAACCGAATCCATATAAAATCTTTTGAATCGAAAAAACTAAAAAAATATAGCTGAAAAAAAAACAAAAAAATTTAAGTGGGGTGTACATTAGCAAGAAAACTCGCAGAAGTTATGTTGCGCAAGCTATTTTTACCGTGTAAACAGTCCCGGCAAGCTGACTTCTGCAACATTTTGAAGTTTGCAGGACTTCTGTCAAGTCACATGTGTAAACACCATTTGTGCAAATTGCTCGAGAACTTGCAGTTTATTCTGCGTGCAGATAAAAGTTTCAACTTGCTGAGCTAGCAGCTAACGTTTTTTTTAATTGTTCCATTGTGAAGCAGCTAAGGTCTCAAAAGTCTTTGAGACCTTAGCTGCTTCACAATGGCAACTTGGCAGTATAGTCATACTGCCAAGTTATAAGTTTGTAGTTTGACCGATATGTCTATTTTTGCCGCCCAGCAGTAGTATACATGCACTATTGTCTTCCTGTTTGAAGGACACTGTAGCCAACGTAATTACTGGGCATCATAAGACTTAACATCTTATGACTCAGGATGATAAGCACAGTGGAATGCCACGCAGTGCTTTATAATTCATAATTCTGTTTCATGTTGGTACTTTTAAGACGATTATTTTATTTACAATCATCATCCAAACAACATTATATTAGATTCATAAAATTTAGGCGAAAGGATTGCGTGCGTTGTCATTCAATTTTATGAAATAAAACATGGTAAGCAATAAATATTCCTCGAGTAATGTAAACAGTTTTGCAAGAAGTTGCGCAAGTTAACTTGGTGGACCACTTGCAAAAGCGTGTTGCTTAAGAAATATTGCCGCTAGTGTAAACGCATCTTATAGTTATTGCACAACATATTGCTGAGAGAACTTGCTAGTCTAAACTCAGCATAAGACGAACATATAAATCTCCTTGCGTTAGAACTTGCAAGTCTCTTGCTACTTCCAAGGTTGCGACTCAACTCACTCAAGTCGACTTGATAAAGGTCGCAGGAACACGCTGGATACAGCCTGCAGTACGCTTTTGACAGGTCCATCTGGAAATCTTTAGGGGAGGCCCTTGGCCTTTGTACTGTGTGCAGCAGTGGACATCATATTGTGGCTGATGACGATATAATTTCCTTTGGAGTCGATTAAAAATAATGTATAGAGTCTGGCTACAGAAAGTTGATACTGAACTTATTTGCAAACTTTTCACATGGCAATACTTTAAGTGTTCCAACGTTCAGAATTTTCCCTTGATGTCACAGTATTTTTAAGGGTTAAAATAAATAAAATGTTATAATAATGAAATATAAACATGAACCTGATTATATAATAACCATTATTGTATTTATCAACTAGGCGTACACAAACTCAACGTAGCTATGAGTTTGTGTACGACATGCAATTTATTGTTTTTTTAAACAATAAAGCAAGAAAACTTTATATCTATATAGAACTATATATTAATACAATTGCTCATTCTAGTAAACAAAAAATGTTTCGAGAATATAATAAATAATAAAATAAAATTCCGGGACTTTTCCCAAAAACGGGGAACCAAAATCGATCAATGGCATCACTAAAATCTAATGTTTACAAGATGGCGCCTTGACGTTGTTGTGTTGAGATTGAGTTAAGTTGTATTTGTTTGGATTTCTGAGTGTTAAAATGAACAAAACTATTAAGAGTGGAGTACGAGAATTATTGTTTCGAATGATGTGTAAATTTAAAGAGCAACAAGAGAAAAAAGCTTCTGAATTCCGGCAGAAACAGGATTGTTTACATATTGTCGTAAATTTCTTAGGTTAGTATGCCTCAAATGTTTTGATACTTTGATTCTGATTTTGTGTGTCTTTTCATACTGTTTGTTGTCTTTTGTTTAATTTTCACATGATTAACATGATTTATGACATGATAAAGCATAGCGTCCCTACCCATTGTTTACAAAGTTCTGAGAATTAGTTTTGGTTGTATTATAATTTACATATGTTTCTTTTCAGAAAATCTCGATAATGTAGCGGGGGTTAGTGAAGTATTGGAAACAATTAAAAGACTAACTGATTTAGAAGAAAAAGATACTATTAAAACTCAGAACGAGTACTTGGAAGAAATATCTTCACTAACTGGTAAGGTTTTATTTAGTAGGTACTTGTTATATAATGGCTTTAATTATCTATCTCAGTCATTCTTGTGCACAGCTAGTCATTTCTTCATGTTAAAAACAAAATTCACTCAGAATGTTACTTTTGTAGTCATAAATGGAAGACAACAAGATACATGTTATGTTTGCTGCATACGAAAATGTTTAGTGACTGATATAACCATGAAATAAATTTATTTATTAATCATAATTATTTATCATACACATTTGATTGTATTTTTACAGGAACCAGTATTGCAACATTAAAAAGAATTAAAAAGGAAGGTGTGGTGAATGAAGGTGTCTGGAGAACTCCAGGTAAAAAAAGACCACACCAACAGAAATTGTCAAACTTAGATAGCTTTGACATTGATGCCATTAGAAATAAAATTAATGAATTCTATATTGTGAGAAAACAAGTTCCTACACTAAGAACTTTGTTACCAGCTTTAAAAGACAGCATTGAGTTTAGTGGATGTCGTGAGACTCTTCGCCGTATACTATTAGCCAATGGATTTGAATTTAAAAAAAACAACAATGAACGGTCAATCTTAAATGAAAGATATGATATTTCGGCATGGCGACATCGCTTCTTGCGAACAATAGCTCTGAAGCGTGCAGAGGGAAAGCAGATTGTTTACCTGGACGAGACTTATATTCACAAATCATATAAACCAAAAAAATCTTGGCAAGGCCCATCCACAAGTGGTGTTATTGAAAATATTGCAATGGGAAAGCGTTATATAATTGTCCATGCTGGGTCAGAGAAAGGCTCTGTTCCAAACTCTTTATTAGTTTTTAGTACAAAATCTAAAATGGCCGATTACCACCATGACATGAATGCTACTAACTTCAATAAATGGTTACAAGAAAAGCTTCTGCCCAATTTAAATGAACCAAGTGTAATAGTTATGGATAATGCATCATACCATTCTGTCATCGTAAATAAAGTACCTACCACACAAAATCGCAAGTCTGAAATAATATACTGGCTTACTTTGAATGATATTTCATTTGAAAACTACCACACAAAGGCAGAGCTTCTATGTTTAGTGAAAAAAAACACTCCAGAGCCAATCTATGAAGCTGATGAACTTTTGAGGCAGAATGGTCATGAAGTATTAAGACTTCCCCCCTATCATTGTGACTTAAATGCGATAGAATTAATATGGAGTTTGGCAAAACGCAAAGTGGCAAGCAGAAATGTAAATCTGACTTCCGAAGAATTTGAGAAAATCATAAGAGACGCCTTTGAAAGCACAACAGCAGATGATTGGAAGAAAATGACTGACCATGTCTTACATGTTGAAAACAAATACAAAGAAAGAGATAGGATTACCGAAAATAGTTTGGAAAGATTTATAATTAATGTTAGAAATGACAATGACACAAGTGGCTCTGACGAATCTCTTGAAGCAGAATTTTTAGATTCTGATTTTGATTATAATGAATGAATTAATAAATGATAATTTTAATATATCTTTTTTCTTGTAGATACAGATTGCTCTTAAAATCACATTTTATAAATATTACTAGAATGTTTTACACTACCCTGCCTAACGAGGGTAATGTTTGTTATATACATGCTTTATATTAGCTTCACTTGTATGTTTGTAACCGACTTTAAACGGTCAGATTTTATTCAAACTTTGTAGATTTGTCGAGGACCGATGACAATACACTAATGTGATAAGATTATGCCATAATTCAATTTGCAAAATGAGATATTTGTTAATTTATATACCACTAGCATTTGCCCGCGGCTCCACTTGCGTGAAAAAGTTTAAAACCATACTAAAAAGTAGTAAATAATAGTTAAAAAAAAACACGCTTTATAAAGAAAAGCAAACTAAAAAATAGAAAATAAATTTGGATTGAGAATAGTGTAATTTTTTTTAATAAATATAAGTTAATAATAGTGTAAATAAGAAAAAAATGTTTTATTGTAAAAAAAAGCGTGGGGTGCAAGGTGTCAATAGTTATAAACATTTCATTGACAAATGTGAGAAGAAGGATTATCATTTCGACAATATCTTTTTTTACAGTAACACATTTTTTTCTTATTTACACTATTCTTAATTTATATTTATTAAAAAAAATTACACTATTCTCAATCCAAATTTATTTTCTATTTTTTAGTTTGCTTTTCTTTATAAAGCGTGTTTTTTTTTAACTATTATTTACTACTTTTTAGTATGGTTTTAAACTTTTTCACGCAAGTGGAGCCGCGGGCAAATGCTAGTGGTATATAAATTAACAAATATCTCATTTTGCAAATTGAATTATGGCATAATCTTATCACATTAGTGTATTGTCATCGGTCCTCGACAAATCTACAAAGTTTGAATAAAATCTGACCGTTTAAAGTCGGTTACAAACATACAAGTGAAGCTAATATAAAGCATGTATATAACAAACATTACCCTCGTTAGGCAGGGTAGTGTAAAACATTCTAGTAATATTTATAAAATGTGATTTTAAGAGCAATCTGTATCTACAAGAAAAAAGATATATTAAAATTATCATTTATTAATTCATTCATTATAATCAAAATCAGAATCTAAAAATTCTGCTTCAAGAGATTCGTCAGAGCCACTTGTGTCATTGTCATTTCTAACATTAATTATAAATCTTTCCAAACTATTTTCGGTAATCCTATCTCTTTCTTTGTATTTGTTTTCAACATGTAAGACATGGTCAGTCATTTTCTTCCAATCATCTGCTGTTGTGCTTTCAAAGGCGTCTCTTATGATTTTCTCAAATTCTTCGGAAGTCAGATTTACATTTCTGCTTGCCACTTTGCGTTTTGCCAAACTCCATATTAATTCTATCGCATTTAAGTCACAATGATAGGGGGGAAGTCTTAATACTTCATGACCATTCTGCCTCAAAAGTTCATCAGCTTCATAGATTGGCTCTGGAGTGTTTTTTTTCACTAAACATAGAAGCTCTGCCTTTGTGTGGTAGTTTTCAAATGAAATATCATTCAAAGTAAGCCAGTATATTATTTCAGACTTGCGATTTTGTGTGGTAGGTACTTTATTTACGATGACAGAATGGTATGATGCATTATCCATAACTATTACACTTGGTTCATTTAAATTGGGCAGAAGCTTTTCTTGTAACCATTTATTGAAGTTAGTAGCATTCATGTCATGGTGGTAATCGGCCATTTTAGATTTTGTACTAAAAACTAATAAAGAGTTTGGAACAGAGCCTTTCTCTGACCCAGCATGGACAATTATATAACGCTTTCCCATTGCAATATTTTCAATAACACCACTTGTGGATGGGCCTTGCCAAGATTTTTTTGGTTTATATGATTTGTGAATATAAGTCTCGTCCAGGTAAACAATCTGCTTTCCCTCTGCACGCTTCAGAGCTATTGTTCGCAAGAAGCGATGTCGCCATGCCGAAATATCATATCTTTCATTTAAGATTGACCGTTCATTGTTGTTTTTTTTAAATTCAAATCCATTGGCTAATAGTATACGGCGAAGAGTCTCACGACATCCACTAAACTCAATGCTGTCTTTTAAAGCTGGTAACAAAGTTCTTAGTGTAGGAACTTGTTTTCTCACAATATAGAATTCATTAATTTTATTTCTAATGGCATCAATGTCAAAGCTATCTAAGTTTGACAATTTCTGTTGGTGTGGTCTTTTTTTACCTGGAGTTCTCCAGACACCTTCATTCACCACACCTTCCTTTTTAATTCTTTTTAATGTTGCAATACTGGTTCCTGTAAAAATACAATCAAATGTGTATGATAAATAATTATGATTAATAAATAAATTTATTTCATGGTTATATCAGTCACTAAACATTTTCGTATGCAGCAAACATAACATGTATCTTGTTGTCTTCCATTTATGACTACAAAAGTAACATTCTGAGTGAATTTTGTTTTTAACATGAAGAAATGACTAGCTGTGCACAAGAATGACTGAGATAGATAATTAAAGCCATTATATAACAAGTACCTACTAAATAAAACCTTACCAGTTAGTGAAGATATTTCTTCCAAGTACTCGTTCTGAGTTTTAATAGTATCTTTTTCTTCTAAATCAGTTAGTCTTTTAATTGTTTCCAATACTTCACTAACCCCCGCTACATTATCGAGATTTTCTGAAAAGAAACATATGTAAATTATAATACAACCAAAACTAATTCTCAGAACTTTGTAAACAATGGGTAGGGACGCTATGCTTTATCATGTCATAAATCATGTTAATCATGTGAAAATTAAACAAAAGACAACAAACAGTATGAAAAGACACACAAAATTTTTTAGTTTGCTTTTCTATATAAAGCGTGTTTTTTAGTTTTTAAACTATTATTTATTTTTATATATGTTCCTGTGTCACACCTTGCAGTCTAAACGTAGTATCCACTAAACCGACCTATAAAGAACTATTTCCTAGTAGCTTAAAAAATCTTCCTACATACCATATATTTTTACATAAATTAATTTAAATATAAAAATATCAAAGTATCAAATTAGGTTGTTCCAAATGTTCTTTTAATAATGGGGTTGCCCTACTGATATTTTTTAAATTTGCCGCGCTTTTTCAGTATCAACTTTCAGTAGCCAGACTATAAAGAGTATAATCGTAGTAATACAACTCACTAATAGACCTATAAATAATCTGTTCTAAGATAATATCATATCGATATAGGATATCGATTGTATTTTCGTTATGATCAGGTAGGACATCATTAGTAGTGACTCACAGGTCACGTGACCATTAAAGCTTGGCTTTATCGTTTCATGATTGGTGCGTTTACGTTTTCCTGTGAGTTCTACGCTTCGCTGCAAGTGTACGGTCGTGTAGAAATCGCATATTATTTGTGCCGGGATTATAATTGTAAGAGAAAAAGTATTCAACAATGTCTAAAGTAAAAAAGACTGTTACGTCTTCGACGAACGTAAGTGTCGTGTCGTCAGTGCAAAGCCCAACGCAAACAAGCACACCTATAGGTGGCGGCGGCCGGCCCAACAGCCCGCTAAGTCCCACAAGACACACCCGCCTCCAAGAAAAAGATGCTCTACAAAATCTCAACGACAGACTGGCGGCCTACATTGATAAGGTTCGCCAGTTGGAAAGTGAGAATTCGGGCTTGCGTCGTGAAATCCAAACCACACAGGAGGTCATCACACGCGAGGTTTCCAATATAAAGGGAATGTACGAGCATGAACTGCAGGATGCCAGGAAACTGTTAGACGACACATCCCGCGAGAAAGCCAAACTGGAGATTGATTCCAAGAGATTATACGAGGAAAACGATGATCTGAAGAAACGGTGAGTATTATTATCATCATGTCATGTTGCTATAATTATCCTTAGTATTGTATTATACGGCATTGATGTCTACATGTGGCTAGGAACTTCTTCCGGCTAACCTTAGCGTCAAGTTTACGTCATCGGCGGTGTTCTGAGCGAGCGCGGTATGACGAGCGCGGGCGACCTCGCCTTTACGACATAATGACATCATAGCCCGATTTAACCAAACTAATCAAATTCCTAAGTGTAACGAAACGTCCACAGCGCTGTCGAAATTACTATCTTCATGTTCGCCAATAGTTTGTAAACATAAACAGTATGTAACTGCAAACATTCAAATGCCTATTTTAATTAACAAATGCTTACTCTAGAGAATACATTTTCGCATATTATTGATTCATTCGGTGTTTTTATGTCAACACGCGGTCTTGCTTCTCAGACACACTTTCAATTTAAAATGTGTATTAGTTATTTCATAATAAGGACTTGTATGGCTTTGTACAGTCTTGTTTTGATTTAAATTTAGCATGAGAAAATGTGTGTTCATATTTTAATACTTGAAATGTTTATTTGTTTTAATCCTCATATTTTATTGCCGCATTAAATAAAATGTTTCTAAGTCACAATATGACCCACATAACGTTAATTTAGATTTTAGCTATTAATCTGGAAGACAATCTTTTTATGTCAAGGTTGAACTATGCTTCGTCATGAAGATAAATTTTTCAACAGCATTTTAAATAGTATTATGTCTCTAAACTCTCTAAAAACACACTGAGCATGGGTTTCTAAAAATTTTTTAATATATGTGTTGAAATGGCATGTAATAAAGATTTTGTCACTTACATTTTATTTGGTTATTAATTTAGTCGTTATTATTTTATAGCATTTACTCCTAAATTGATGAGTATTGTGTTCCATTTGAAACAAATCCATAAACTTTATAAAGTTTGTAATATAAATAATGAATTGTTAGTAAAAAAATCTACCTCATTTGCTAGCTATGATTCAAATTGCTGTAAATCATACCTTATTATATGCTCCATCATAATCCATCTAAATCTATCATGGTAATCATGTCAGCCAATAACACAGAAAGTGTTCAGTAACCTACATTAAGCAATATAATGCCATTAAAAATTCTATTTAGCATTTTCCCTGTGGTTCCTTATAGGAAATGACCTACAAGAAAGACCTTATAGATCAGAAGGTCTTGGTCTACATGCTATGTTACAGTGTTAGTTACTTAATGAGGTCATAACTCCAATACAAAATGTTAAATATTGGTTTTTAAATACTATCTTTTGCTATCAGCTCCAATCCATTCCCTAAATAAATATCCCATCTTGCAATTTCCTGGTTAAGAGTAAATATATATCTAAATCCAAAACCAAGTCTACCTGTGAGTCAAATTCAAACCAAATGTATCCACTATTGTATACATTTGTTTCTAAGTTCCAACTAACACACATTCTCATGTTTATAATATTAATAGGATTTAGCTTAATAGAGAAGATGCAAATTTTTATTTTTGCCTTGATTTGAATGAATTTCATGTACAATATAGATCACGAGTATATTAAAAAATTAAATTTAATTTATTGCTAAAAATTGCGGTTTGAAAATGACAGTATACATTTTCGCGTGCAAACGGAGCTACACGCCCAGTCACGTCACTCTAGTCATATTTGTTCGCCAGTGGTATTCATAAATGCATAAGTTTGGATTTTCGATATGTTTTTTGAATAAATAAGTACATCAATGTTACTATGAACACACACACACACACACACACACACACGCACACACACACGCACGCACGCACACACACGCACACGCACACACACGCACACGCACACACACGCACACACACACACACACGCGCGCGCGCGCTCGCTTGTTTACCCCCGAAGGGGTAGGCAGAGGCGCAACTAAGTGCACCCACTTTTCGCCGTGCGTTAGTTTAGATTTGGATATAACCGATTGCATTTTCGCCATAAGACCTGAAATTACTGCTATGTGTAGTTTTGCTGCTGAATGAAATAGAAATAAAATTCCCACTATGATTAGTTCGTAGTAGTTAGTTCCTTTTTATTTCTACACATGAAAATTCTGTACTTTCAACAACAAAAAATTACAACCATGTGAACATTAACTTTGATAGATTTCTGGATTCTTCTTTTATGAACCCAACTTCCATTTTGATTCGAAAACCTATTAATTTTCGCAATTAAAGAATGTTTACCTTTACAACTTTAACCTTTAACAAGTTGCAGGTGTGATGTCACTAGAGGTAGATTGATGTATTATAATACATTCCTTTTCACATTACTTTCAATTCGTAATTATTGTTAAAAATCGATATTAATTAAAATAAAAACACTGCAGTGGCCCTTCTTTTATGCTTTCTTAACATTTTAGCCACAAAATATTGATAAATATTGTTTTTGCATCTTCCGTATTCAATAACTCTGGAATTTAGAAACAATAAATTAATCAATACTGATTTTTCTTGATCAAAGGAGCTTGCTATTCTGAGCAAGAAACTTGATTACACCAAAGGTTACATACTAGTTCGTAAACCGTTTTTAAGACAGAAATATAGTTTAATTGAGTGATATTTCAAAAATGATCTTAAACATGAGCCATCTGTTAGAACTTGTTATTGTTTATATTGTACCTGGTTATAATATCACGCAAATGATTTCATAGGTGTTAAGCACTGCAATGTGTACTAGAAAAGTTAAAGGTTGTATATTAAGAAACACTTAAAGGTTGTTTCCAAGTTCTTTTTTTTTACAATTATATCCTAAAGCATAAACTACTGGAAGCAAATCAGTGCAATTGATATATGTTGTTATTTTACATGACATCAAAGTAATATTTTCATTTGGATATGATTGTAAAAAATAATTGAACCAGATTAATGAGTTAAAAACACTTGTACACGTAAGAAACACCATAAAGATCCTGCAAAAATTAGTATAATATTTTTAAAATATAATGATGCAATTTATAATTTTTTAATTATAGTTTAAAAAACGAACAGTGGCATCATAGCCTAGTTAGGACTGGAACGGACTGCCACAACGAAGTCCACCAGTTCAAAGCCCTTTACTTTTCAAAAGTTATGTGTGTATTATTTTTGCTTGTTTTAACGGTGACGAAAAACCAGAATACCTGAGAAGTTCTCCATAATAATTTTGAAGGTATGTGAAGTCTGCCAACCTGCACTAGATTGATGGTGTATGGAATAGTGCTGACCCAAGAATATGCAACTAATGTATTTATTTTAAAAGTTAAGTTTCAGGAATCTAAACAATGATGCATATTTATTATGTAAATAGTCACTATAATAATTTCTGCATATTATACTGTTACTACTTACTAGTATGTTATTATAATAATACCTTATCTTAAACTATCTCCATACCAAATTTCATCAAAGTCCGTTCAGTAGTTTCGGATATGTGCAGTAACAAACAAACAGAAAAACAGACAGAAAATAATTTTAAAAGTTTTTTTTTTATATATTTATGGCATTGAATGACGAGATGAGCATGCCGTTCGCCTGATGGTAAACGATACGACCACCCATAAACAATAGCAACACCATCCAGCACTTTGAGTTACAAAGTACTGTGTGGTATTCCACTGCGCTCGGCATCTTGAGACATAAGATGTTGAGTCTCATTATGTCCTGTAGTTACACTGGCTACAATGTCCTTCAAACCGAAACACAACAGTGCATACACACTGCTGCTTGGCGGTAGAAAAAGACATTGAGGTGGTACCCACCTAGACGGACTCTTACATATGAGAGACCTACCACCAGTATGTTGCTGATATGTTTTCCAATTCTCTTCTTTAGTCACCCCCTTTCTTTTTTATCATATTTCTTTCAATGTACAGAAACACCGGGAGCTACTGCTTTATTTGTTTTTCTGTTTGTTTGTTACTGCACATCTCCAAAATTGCTGAACGGATTTCGATGAAATTTGACATACGGGTACATCATGTCCTGCATTAATACATAGGCTACTTTGTATCCCGGAAAAATAAAAAGCGGGACTTTTAACCGGGAAAAACTTTTTCACGCGGGCGGAGCCGCGAGCAAAAGCTAGTTGTTTTTATAAATGAGTAAAACTGAAGCTCTGTATATAAATATATTTTTTTGTACTTGTATGTATCAAAAATATATTTTATTTAATAATGTTTGCACTGTTGATAAGCCAATCCTGTGTCGTTGATAAACCAATCCTATAGGTATGTTGCTAATTGAAATGCAACCCAAATGGCATCTGATATTGAGTGTCAGTCACCTTGACAAAGTATGACGTTTTCGTATATCATTGAATGGCGGTAAGAGTCGAGTCGTCGCAAGGAGGCCGCCGACACAATTTTAATGATCTGCATGCACGCAAAATTGTTTACCCTTCGTCTATAAGTTCACAGAAAAGTAGTTTATCCTTTTTTTTATTATTATTACCCTAATAGAGATTGACAGAAATCACAAATAAAACGTGTGATAGATAAAAATATCTGTGATATGACTCCTTAATTTCTACACTACACACTTATTTTAATAAGCAGTTGTGCAATAAAACAATTGATGAATGATTGTTAAACTAGTATTATTGTATCTTGTGCCCATATTTCATGAAATCGATTATACATTGAGTTATTATTTTAATAACATCAAAAAGTACCTAAAATCAACAATCGAACATAGTTAGTAAGATAGCCGATCACAATAGAGTATAGACATAACAGCGCCTTAAACTAAC
Source organism: Sphinx pinastri (assembly GCA_947568825.1). Taxonomy (NCBI): domain Eukaryota; kingdom Metazoa; phylum Arthropoda; class Insecta; order Lepidoptera; family Sphingidae; genus Sphinx; species Sphinx pinastri. The sequence goes on from OX387617.1 coordinate 6,709,828, forward strand.
ATTAATATAGGCTAATTTTGTTTCCTTATACAAGACTGGCAGACCTTGGATAGTGCAAATTTACATTCTAAAGCCAGGTCAAGGTAATACATTTTGCATAGATTCTCTTACCAATGAAATTAAAGTGACACCCTTATCTGGCACACCTCAGTGTATGATGATAATTTCTAACGTGCCAGATTATAATATTAACTTGGCGTTATACAAAAACTTACTACTTGCATATTATTAAATACAAACAGCTAAAGAGATATAAAATGCGAAAATGAGTTAGATACACTCATTGATAACATTGTGATATATTGCTATTTTGATACTAATAGTCTAATAGATGTTACACGAAATATGATATAATATTGTTAATGTAGAGTATTTTTTCATAATATAACACTGCTACTGATGCACTACTCGCAATCTTATTATTGCATGTTGGTCAGATACATTTTATTATTGTTTGTTTAATGTTCTTCTTCTTCTTTTAAAAATGGCTCCACCGTGTCATCGGTGATTTTGCCAATGTCAAGTGGGTAGATGTTAAAATAATATAACTTTTTTAAGAATAACTTTCGACCCGAGGTAAACCAAGAAACGATGGCAGCAAAGAGCAATACAACTAAAATATTTGACATTAGTTATGCCAATGAGAATGTAAACAGTACGTTAATTTAGAACCCATTTAGAACCAAGCACACTTGACAGGAGCGTACAGCATAGATAGCAACACTAGTGTAAAATTTATAGATTGGAACTATGGAGATAGAGCTAAGGGACACAGAAACGAAAGATAGCAAACTGCACAAGCAGAGGCAACAAAAAGCTTAATATAAGAATTTGTAACGATTATATAGTGCTGTTGAAAAAATACGGATACTGAAAATACAGCAGGAAATAACAAAAATAAAGGGGGAAAAAAGCAAGAAAAAATGAGGAAGGTAGTGAACGGCAATTGAAATACATAGAGAGAATAGGATGAGGGATTGTTTAATGTTTTACAAAGCATAGACTTTGTGCCATCATTTGAAATAACCTCAACAATTTTTTGTACTGCATGAATTATATTTAAGAAATGAATTTGTTTACAAATCCAGGATATATCTTTTTAAACGACATACATATAAAATAGACATGTACATGACCTTATTTGATTTTTTTATAAAGTGTTGAGGCAATAAGGTTTACTAATTACAATTTTCATATGCTAATTGCCAAATTAATCATGAGAGTTTAAAATTATGAAGAATCAAAACCAACTAATGTTTTGTCCATCTTCGCCCTATTTTTCACCTACTTAGGTTTGCGTAATACATCTAATTCCGTGTGACTAAGTGCGGCTCTTTTCGTCCGACCTTGGCACTGTAAAGGAAGCTGTTAAATGCAGCTTATTTGCAATTTTTACCTTGTTTAAAACCTGATAATGCCACTTGTCTGACTTATTTTGTAATTTAAATTAGTCGCTACCACGAAGCGTCGAAAGTGGCTTCCTACAAGAACGATCACTTAAAATATTGTAACAATTAACCGTTAAAGAGAATTGTGTACCTATAACTTGGATAAATAAATTAATTAACTAATTTAAAAGAATCAAGTCTAGAACTATACTTACTATGTAGATATCAATAAATTGTGAATAATATAACAATATGAGATAACTACGTAAATATTTACTGATTCATCTTGATTTAAAAAAAAGATTAAGGGCCTGTTACACACTTTTTAAGTATTTGACTGTTTTAGTATTAAACAGCTAATGTAGATAGTAGTTATTTTATTGCTTTTGTATTTGGTCGGTTTATCTATACTATCTTTACTAATACATAAAGCTGAAGAGTTTGTTTGTTTGAACGTGCTAATCTCAGGAACTGCTGGACCGATTTTGAAAATTCTTTCACTAATAGGAAGCTACATTACTCCTAAGTGCTATTATAGGCTATTTATCCCGGGAAAATATTTTTATCCGGGAATAACTTTTTCACGCGGGCAGAGCCGCGAGCATCACCTATAGTTTATAAATTTATGTGACGAGTAGCATTTATTCACAAGTTGTGAACAAGCACAAAAAAATTTAAAAGTGCTTTGTGGTATCAAATACTTGCTCTTTATGTTTTACATTAAACTTAACTAGTTATAGATGCGAGACGCGTCGTCGTTTTTTACTTTTAAATTGCTCAATTTCGATTATAAATAAAAAATGGGAGGTCATTGCCATTGCCTATCAATGATACCGTCGTTTTTATGGACATGGTATGTTCGCTGCGATTTCGTATGTAATTTACTCGCGTAAACTTTTTGTGTAACAGGATAAGTACGAATGTAATCGATAAAGGTACTTATTATTTCTCTACATCACATTCCACATAGGATGTCAATCAGTTGCAGAGGAAAAAAAAACATATGTCTCGATTTCTCAAATGTTTATTATGGTTAAGGACCTATATTTTTAGTATTGTTTTTACAATAGACAGAAGAGTTAGATACGCTTAGGTTTTATTGTAGATGTAAAAGCTATATGTTGAAACTACCAACTTATTTGCAGTTATAAAATAAGCACGATGACTACAAAAAACAATACTAAACATGAAATTGTAAATGTGACTTTGGTACGGCGGGTGTTGACCCTGAGTAGCTTACGTCAGCCACCCTGCACGGGTGGCCGCCCACCGATTAAGCCCAAACCGCGTTTCCAATGCACAGCATATAAAAACTACAGCTAAGCTTAATATGTTTCATTCATGCGCCTGGGGAAAATGGTATCCTAACTAACACATCCGGAACGTCATCTAATTTTGCTGGGCCCGTAGAAGTTCAAGATCGTTTGAAGGTGTCGTTGAATGGAAAAATGGTACTAAATTTTGCTAATTCAGATAAGGACTATTTCGGTTAATAAAAATTTTCGTGCTAGTTTCGAGAAATTTTATAATAAGCAAAATTATTCTTTATTTTATATTCAGAATCGTCCACAACAACACCCTTTTAATATTTTTTAGATACTAAAGTTTAAAAAGCCAATCATTGCACCACATATTATATTACCAGAAAACATTACTATGCAGAGCTATGATGCTATTCATCGCGTTATTACTATCAATATTTGCACTTTAAGTTAGACGTGCCATGGGTACCTACGATATGAACGATAGTTTAACAATGACGTAATCGTTATATTTACAGCGCATGACATCGAAAAGTGCACAGCCTTCAGGCAGAAACTTACCAATAAAGATCATGGTTAAATGTTATATTTAGTCGTTAATATTTATATTTATGATGCAACGATAGTTATTTTTTATGGATCAAAATATTAAAAAATGTGCCTTCTTCTGGTGCCATATGCATACGTCTTTACAATAAGGAACGGCTGACATATTTCATATAATTAATAAAGGAAGAGGCTACTGTAATGAATAAGCGTGGTAATACCAACTCTTATGAACCGAACCGAATATTAAAAAAGAAAAACAATTGATAACATTTCAAAATCTAAACGTGCCTAAAACAAAAATACCGTTTCTTAATTTTTCAACTCTGAATACGATTATATTTTTAAATATTTTTTTTAGTACTTAATTTCGGAGAAAAAAAATAAAAACCGAAACATGATTGATGACGTCACACATACGGTCGAATGAAGTAGTTGCCTGGCTATTCATACTATTTACGTAGATATGTAAGTACTGAGTATGAGGTATATCGTATATCGCCAACTGGATGACAGATTACAGAAGTTGGTGTTGTTGAGTGGTCACTTGTCAGTTTTTTTGTATTGCAAAGCAAAGGCTATTACGTCTTGAGCCGTATATATGACGTCATTTGGTGCTTACGACGCTTTAGAATGAAACAGAATTCAAAGTGAAAATCATGAATGAAAATAACTGAATAATGAAAAAAGAAAAAATACGGGTCTCATAATTTTATATCAAGTATCATATAGTATAAACATTTGAGTATATTGGAAAAATGAAATGTTGTCAATTATCCAGTCTTCTGCCTTCCACATTTTTTTGCCAACTCGCGAACAACTCGTGTCTGGTTTTATTGAATAATTTTTGGCTAAAATATTGACAAGATCTCTAAAATGATAAAATTGTTGTCGTTTTGTGTAGTTTTAACTTTATTAATTTTGTGAACTTATCCGTAACCGGTTTACATAAAAATATTTCTAATGTTACTGACAGTTTTTACGTGGCCACAGGTGAATTCCCGCGTTTATTTGCAAGCCATTTACCATACACATAGTGATATAAATATTTCGCGATGTTCAACAGCGCGTCGTCTAGCCTCCCCCGCATAGTTTCCAACGCTGGTAAGTTCAAAATAAGCTTCGAGCGTAGGTGTAGACCAGTAGCCAGTCTGCGTCTTAAACGTTTCCGTGTGGCTGGAAACGACGGAGAAAAATTAGGTCGTTGTTAAGTTTGTTATTTATAGCATTTAAAAAGTCTCGAAATAAACTCGTACGACGATCACGCATAACATTTATGGTGGTCTAGGCGTTATGACTTTACTGTCGTGAAATTTGTAAACGCATTAATATCGCACGCAATATTTCGATGATAAAGCAAATTGATTAGGTCTATTATCAAACAAAATAAAATAAACCTACGAAGTCTGAATATATTGAATCTGTTTGTATGTTACGTTGTTATTAAAACTACGATAAAAAATCATAATGACTCATTAAAAACTTATGTCAATGACAAATCACGTAATCGCTATTTTAGAAGTTTGACCAGCTTCTAAAGTTGTTGGTGATGGTTGCCTTTACATAATAATTTGAAACGTCATGTCTAAATAAAAACTCGTAAACGCTCACACAAGGTACAATGACGACATCGTTTGATCAATACGATTTTTGGTTGGTAATCCGGTTTTATATTTTCGATGCGCGGCCATGGCCTACTTGTCCAAGTTACTGGAATATATCATAAAATCATCGTTCGCGTGACGGGGTGAAATTCCCCTAATTTCACCCCGTCACGCGAACGATGATATACCTAGTTCCTATGTAGTTTCTAAAACAGTTGTTTTTTTTACATCAATTCCATATTAATATAATAAATGCGAAAGTAACTGTCTGTCTGCTACGTTTTAACGGCCAAACCACCGAACCGATTTTATTGAAGTTTAATGGAGAGTAAACTTAAACCCTAAGGAAGGACAGACTATTTTTTATCCCGGAAAACTTTTCACGCGGACGTAGCCGCGAGCTTCCATATAGAAAGCTAGAATATTATAGACACCAATAAAATGGCCTGATTTAATCCGACCATAGATGCTAGTTATGATGTTAGACTTGTTTTAATTTGTTTCCTCGTAAAGTGTATTTTGATATTCATTTACCTGAGGACACTCTTATTGGTATGCCTTGAAACCCGTCGTACTTGTATCGAGCTATGATTTTAGAATTTCGTCAGAAGTATATTTTTGTTCGGTGTACTTTATTTGACTTTCAAAAGTGTTACTTACACACTGCTCACTACTCCAGCGAAATAGTGTTTATTTAACATTGATTTACATATGATTTGGATCGTTTTACATAAGTTTTATTATAATTAAACATAAACATATATTATAAAAAATCCAATTGATGTAATGTACGGCCAAATATACTAAATATGAATGGGTAACATTATCGATCAAAAGTTAAGTAGTTCGACCCCTCAGATAAGGGCCCGCATAGAGGCCCCAGCGTTACAATGTAGATAAAAAAATATATTATAATAAGCCATTTTACGTACACAATGCGCGGGAACTGGCCTGTTTACAAAAACATTCCACATGTGTGTTGCGCAACCCGGCGCAGCGTGCGCTGTCGCCACTTGCCTGGATATCGCCGTATCGAAGCTTCAGGTGTCGATTTTTTACAACCTGTTACTAAGAACTCACCTATTTATCAAACACTAGACTTCTGCTCGCGGCTCCGCCCGCGTGAATAAGTTTTCCGCGGTAAAAAGTAGCCTATAGCACTCAGGAGTAATGTAGCTTCCTATTAGTGAAGTAATTTTCAAAATCGGTCTAGTAGTTTTTGAGTATATCCATTACAAACAAACAAGCAATCAAATCTTATTATTAGTATAGATAATATAGAAAAGGGCGAAAGTTCTAAATTCAAGAATAATTTGAGGTTATGTAGAGTCGAGCTCTGTGATTTTCGGGATAATTAAACTCAGACGATCTTAGTTATGTCATTTGTATTAAATTTTCTTTGCATGAAATCATAGCTTAACATACAACTTCATTCTGTAACAAAACAACCTCTCAATTTATATATTTTCGCCTCAAGCTTACAAATATTATTCGGTCTTGGGGCTTGAAAGGCACGGTAGTTTGTTTGTTTTGGTTAGATATCCGGTACAGTGTCAGCTTTCCGCATTCGAACCAACGCGACGTGTTGTACAAATTGAAGTATTATAATATCGATGCTCTTTAAGTTGAGCAGTTAACAATCTTCATATGCATAGTATAGCCAAAAAGAAAGCTTTTGGTCTCGGATCATTCGGTCATTTCTGTAGAATTTGGTTTTTGTACCGTCAATTTCGAACGTTTAGTGAAAACTGTAAGCAATAGCATAGCAATGGCATCTAAATTATGCTCAGACCATGGCGCCCTGATAGACATTTACACACTAATACAGCTTAATGTTATAGGTGAAATAACGGATAATTAGTTAATTTTATGGCCATATAAGAGATACTCAATTTATTTTTACAAGCTTTTATTTTTTGTTTACAGTCTAGACAAGAAGACCAAGGATCTGGCCCAGGCTGAGAATTTGGCGCGTCATTACGAGAGCCGCTACACCGAGGAGAACAACAAGTACAACAGCGCTCTCGCGGACAAAAAGAAGGCGCAGGATGAGGCCAGGGTTAGTGATAGTCATAGTATACAGTCGAATGACGTCGAATTACAGTTTATATGTGACCTTAAATAATTATTCCGCGATAGTGAATACTGATACTCATGGCTTTGACAAAGAAAACGGAAATTGTTTTTTTTTTTAAGATATGCTTACGTTGAGTTTTTTTTTGTCGTGGAATCTAATTAAATAATTATTTAAAAAAATACATTTATTATACATTAACTTCTCTACATTTCGTTTGGGATTTGCAGATGATTTATGAATAATATTATGTAGGTGGTCTAGTTCTATACTGTATAGTTAGAGATGCAAAATTAAAATTAACTTTTTATTCGTACCTAGGAACTCGCTAAAGAATTGGAGAAGCTGCGCAAATTGTACGCAGATACGCGCAAGACCCTGGAGGAGGAGATGTTATGCCGCATCGACATGGAGAACACCGTGCAGAGCCTGCGCGAGGAGCTCTCCTTCAAGGACCAGGTGTTCCAGCAAGAGTTGCAGGAGACGCGCACCAGGCGCCAGGTCGAGATTTCGGAGATCGGTTAGTATTCATACAATCATATAGTTTCGTAATCTTATAGTGAACCGCACGTGGCCACTAATAAACACAAAAATTTATTACAAAGAATGTTCAATTTAGATTATGCATATAACTTTGACGTTATATAATTTTTGTTGTAGACGGTCGCCTGGCCCAGCAATACGAGGCTAAGCTGCAGCAAAGCCTGCAAGAGCTGCGCGAGCAACAAGAAGCTAACATCAAGGCTAACCGCGACGAGATCGAAGCTCTCTATGAGAATAAGGTATTGTAGAAAACATTATATTTAATTTATTTAACATAAAGGGTTTTGAAAAATCTATACTAAGATGACGTACCAGCGTGGTAATTTGGGATAAAAAATATTTTCTACACCACTATCCATGCCATGGCAGGGTGTAAATTAAACTGGCACTAGTTTGCCACCTGTAATTAAGATATTCTTTTTAAACTAAATATCTCAAATGCATATTATATACAATTAAAGTAATTGTATTTGTTGAACAGCTGAAGAACCTGCAAGGGGCCGCGAACCGCAACAGTACGGCAGCGACGGTGGCGGTGGAAGAGCTGCGCACCATGCGCACCAGACTCGACACGCTCAACTCGCAACTCAACGAGCTCGAGAACAAGAACGCCGCACTCAGCGTGAGTTGCTTCTAAATCTACTACACAAAGGCATACAACCTCTTAGCTTCTCTGACAATCTCGACCAACCTAAACAGGTAGGGTGAAATAGTTCCAACAAGGTGAACTGATCACCCGTCTGTGCGACTGCATACGTCGCCACTAAACATACAACCTAAACAGGTTCTATGTTGTTTTGATGCTGATTTGGTACAGTGATTGGTTTATACCGAATGATGGGTCGGTAAGTACAATATAATGTCGACCAATAAAAAACAGCGTTCCTCGACTACCGCTAGAATTCTACCAATCTATGGTAGGACTTATACTGAGTGTACGATGGTCACTATCCAGTTGAGTACCTAAATTAGTGCCCTCTCCAGATATACTAATAGCAACAAATATGAGATGAGATTCTGTAATCAAAAACAATTTTTACAGGTTGTTCATAACAATGGAATCCCTAACAAATGTATAATGTCCAGAACCGTTGCCGCGAGCTGGAGCGGCAGCTGGAGGCGGAGCGCGCGCGACACGCGGAGGACCTCGCCTCGTTAGAACAGGAGTTGGCGCGTTTGCGCGACGAGATGGCCGCCCAGCTGCGCGAGTACGCCACGCTCATGGACATCAAGATCTCGCTCGACCATGAGATCGCTACCTACCGCGCGCTCCTCGAGGGCGAAGAGGACAGGTACTTAATACATACGACAGCTAATACTTTAACTCTCATCAGCTCCTCCGGAACAATACTCATTTATTATGCCTATGATTACAATAGATGAATCTGCAGTGGTTAAAATCAATCTCACATTTCCAGGTTGAATCTGACAGCTCAGTCCCCCGGTCGCGAGTCCCGCGCGTCTGCTAGCGGGTCTCGCGTGACGCCGTCGCGCCGCGCCACACCGTTGCGTGCCACTCGCAAACGCACTCTGCTCGACGAGAGCGAGGAGCGCAGTCTGCAGGACTTCAGCGTCACCTCCAGCGCTAAACTAGACCTGGAAGTCGCTGAGGCTGACCCCGACGGTAACTTCGTTAAGATCAGGAATACTGGGAAGAAAGTGAGTCTGCTAAATTATAAACACAGTGAAATTTATGCTGTGAACGATAGACTGCATGCCATGACGAACGTGTTTATTCATTATTATTTATACAGATAACATCTGCCATAAAAATTAAAGTGGATAAGAATTGACCTAAAAACTCAATTTGACTGATAGAGGCTGTGTATTTTTATAAAAGACAGTAATACACTTTTTAATGAAACATAAAAATTTACATCATGCATAGAAAATTTTAATAAAACTACATTGAGTACATACATTGAACTTTTCGCAGGAAATCAGCCTGGGCGGATTCCAGATAGTGCGCAAGGCTGGCGAGCAAGAGACCGTGTTCAAGTTCCACCGCACGGTGAAGTTGGAGCCGGGCGCGGTGGCCACGGTGTGGTCGGCGGACGTGGGCGCCACGCACGAGCCGCCGCGGGACATTGTTATGAAGGGACAGAAGTGGTTCGTCGCGGACACGTTCACCACCGCGTTGCTTAACACCGAACAGGAGGTAATAGAATATTCACTATATTAGGCGTTCACTAGCAATTGATACAACTGTTGGGTGAAGTTGTGTCACTGCTGATATCCAAATTACTGATACCCACAAATCAACATAATTCTTATATTGTGTTATACTTACCACAAGAATATAAGCCTCAAATGTGCTATATCGTGGAACTGTGTAACAAAAACTCCTCACATGGTAGAGTTTCAACAGAAGGCATATGATTATAAATGTACACTCACATTTTAGATCGTGGCCATGTCGAAGCTGCAGCGAAGACAATTCAGCATGACCGAACAGAGGCGCCGCGAGCTCGCGCACAAATACCCCCGCCGCGAACCGGTAATTATTTAATTATACTTATGTACATTTTAAATAATATACTACATAAGAAAATAACGATTTGTTTCGATAAAAGACTTTTTAAAATAATTGTTTTTTTATAGACTGGCGAGGTTCGTGAAGGCGATGAGAACTGCCGTATAATGTAACGAGACCTCGGCAATCACTCGGGCTACAGTGTCCGGGCTTTCGCCACTCGGTGCCTCTAACACTCCGCAGGAGTTGTGGACTCTGCCCTATGGGCATTCACCCCTAAAACGTTTCTTAATATTGTATCTTATAGCCGGTTTTAGTTCTACACCGATCTGATGGTTTTTATGTTTAGAAATTTTCACTTTTTCTTAAAAATATCTTCTGTGTTGTTACAAATGGACAGAGAAAATTACCGTGTGTCAGCTCAGATTTATTTATGTTGAGAATTTAAGTAGAATATTAACCACGGGATGTAATTTATGAATTTAGTTGTCCCATGGAAACAAATAATGGAATAGTACTGAAACAGGCTTCAATATTGTACAAAATATGTGGCATCATGTGAATCGTATTAACAAGGCTTATTATTTCTTTTTTCTATGCTCAATAAGGAACTACATAATAAATCATCAAAACAACATATTATAGATGTGAAACTTCGTTACTAAATACTTAATATAACAATTGCCACATATTAATGTGTCCTGTCCAACAAAGTGTCTTATAATGTTCAGTGTTTATTAGGCAGAAAAGACCAGTAAATAATTGATCTTTGGTTGTCAATTTAGAGCATCAGCTTCTACAAATAATAATATTGATATCACATAGTTAAATCACTGCCAATAATTATTGTGGCTTTCTCAGTTGTGTAAGTGAGTGAACAAAGTACAAAGTTTTGGTTCACACTTAAGTGGGTAAGTATAGCTTTTTATCAAATCCCCACCCTTCGATGAACATTAGATGATAAGTAATTTTATATCATTAATTAATTTAAATTTTAAAAATTCATCTAATACCGATAGTTATATGGGTAGATGAAATCTACTAATTATCATGATTATTCTTAGTAAACTTGGACTAGATAGATCATCATAGTAGTTTAAGTGTCGGTAGACGTAAGGTAACGCGACATAACGACGTGACGATATGGCTCAGTCAATCCATATAAACATGAAAAAACAGGTGCAAGTCTCAAATAAAAGGCTCTCAAGCAAAACAGAATGTTCAAGCATTTATTATACTAAACCAAGATAAATTAAGTGTCATTATCAGATAACAAAATTAGTATGTATTTTATTTAGGTTTAAAGCTTATTCACATTTGGTTTTCAAATTATACATTTTGGAATCTAATTCAATATGGATTTTCTTTTCGGTTATTGTATAATCATGAGACTTTTTAATTTGGACCTAGTTTGTAACTTCCGTGTGTAATAAAATACATATTATAAAAATAAAGTATATTTAGGTTTAATACTGCATTTTATTTTACATTTTATCATATGTTTATGTGACTGTACAAACCCGTAAATCGGTAAATCTTAGGTTAAACTAGTACATCCTGCGATTTACCAACATGGGTTGGTAAATGTACTTATCACTACATAATATAAAATAAGGTCGGCCGCTGTCTGTCTGTCCCTACGTATGCTTAGATCTTCAAAACTACGCAACGGATTTTGATGCGGTTATTTTTAATAGATAGTGATTCAAGAGGAAGGTTTATAAAATATGTATAATACATGCATAATATAGTAGAGAAACACTGATAATTTTAGAGGTTTCTAATGTGGTGTCTAAATGTATAAACACATTTTTTAACGCTTACATTGCAAACGCTGGTTAAACCCTACGAGATAGATCATAGATCAATATGGATATAAAGCGGGACTTTTATGCCGGAAAAACTTTTTAACGCGAGCGGAGCTGCGGGCATTTTATACACAAGAGATATTTTTCTGACTTCAATAATTTAAAGTTTGGTTCATGGCAGGATGTAATAACTAACAATAACGGTTGGTTGGTAAATGCAAAACAACCAACTCTTGGCAACAATAAATGGACGTACAAAGATGATAAATGTTAGTTTTGAAAATGGATCAATACATTAATTTCTTAATTTTTTAAAAATACCCTATCAAGTTCTTGTGGTGCGGCGAAGTCAAAGAAAATTATAATAGACTATAATAGATATGGAAAGCCAAAGTACTTAATCGATAAAATTAACAATAATGATAAGTTTTATGTTTAAAATACTTATTAGAGTGCGTTTCAAATTATATTGCCGATGGCGTGATGTTTGCACCCCTGTCTGACAAGATGGTAGACATTATGAAGACAACTATGCAGATTTTTAAATTTTATTAAGTTCTGTGTCGCAAACATTAAGAAATGGTGAAAGACGGACGGCGTTGTAAGTAGAGAACCCGTGTGAGTGAAAAACGTAAAGAAACCCCACTTATTCCTTTAAAATGTGTCCAGGCTCGTATTGCCGCCATTTCAGTTTAAAAAATTGTGTTACCAGACGATTAATGTATTTCCTTAAATACAATTTAAAACATATAAAAAATAATGAACAATAATTGTATAACGTCGATTAAAATAAAAATAAATAAATAGCCAGTGTAATGATACTATGTATTATATGCTAATTAATATGTTTTGTGTTTCTTGTGCTGCCTTGTCATAATTACCTTTTTTTTTCATTACTTACCTCCATGACTTTAAAAAACTAATATCATTCCATTATGATAAAGAAATATTTGTGTTGTTTTATTTATTAATATATTATCCTAAATCTAGTTAATAACGGTTTGGTAGATAAATATACTAAAGTTTGTTTAGCTGCTAAATATCTACTCACTCATCAATTATGTCTATTGTGTTTGATTTACTTCCGTAAATTGCAGATTAATTCCATAGTGTAATTGCGTGACATAATTACTTGTAGTTTTGCACCATACATCTTAGAAAGGAAAAGAAGCATTTATTGGAAATGACATAGCTAGTTAATTATTACGTATTTACGGTAGAATTCAAAGATTATATTAATAAATTATTTTATAAGTGGGTACACAATTTATGCTTATATATTTCAAAATTTGATTTGAAAATATTTTTGTTTTATTTAACAAAACATGTACCCATTACAGAAATTTTAAAAAATCCTTTATTTTAAGGTAACATATCTTGTCTGATGTAGCAGCACTGCATAATATACATTGCTGCCAACAGTGCCAACATCACGTCATCGGAACTTAAAGTTGATACGCACGCTATCAGTATGAGTAGACACAGTTCCAACTTCAGAATGACTTAAGTAATGACTTTTACAATACTACATACTCAGTGTGTTTATTGAGTTGTTTAAAAATTATAATCTTTATAAAGATTATAGAGAAATTATTGTTTAGTTTCGAGTGAATTATTTTTTTGTATTTCCTGGATAACATTTTCTCCCCGTTACATATATACAATAACTGGTATCATTATGCGCGCGCACAAGGATTTAAAGCAGTTAGCAGAATGATGCAGTTTGCAGCGCTTCTCAGATGCATCGATACATCATACATTCCGTCTTGAGCAGCCGACTCGGACGGACCTATTGTTTGTCATAGCGCCAGCTGTGACACACATTGTTCCCCCGAGTACCTGCTCGGTCGGATCGCAGCGACCGCGCTGCACGTCAAGGTCGAAAGGGAACAATAGGGCTATTGTCCTATTGTTACCTGGAAGCCGTTCGGGCCGAACCGCGTCCTTCTCAGGACAGGGTTTCGCTCAATTACAACGTCTAAAGTTTTAATTTTGCCCCTTCAGGGCTAGCTCGGTGGTTAACCTACCGGTGTAAACAAGCCGAGCTAGCGGTGACCCGGCCACGCGCTGCGCCCCTTCAGGGCTAAAGCAAAGCCGGACGGGTGCTGATTTGGAAGCTGTGGAGACACACCACAGTTTCCGCCGCATATCGCCTTCCCTACCTTACCCTTCCCTTAAATCCATCCCGTGTATCGGCTGAGCGTGCGGTCCTCGGACCAATATCGCTTACGGTACACGGACTGATAGGGACCCTTTGCACATTAAGATTGGCAAAGGGTATACAAGCTTAGGGCACACCTATTTTAAGTACATCCCCCCTCGCCTATACCCGGCGAGGAGGGCCACGCACTCAACTCATCCCCGGGCACACCCACCCGGGGACTTAGTCACCGCGTTATTCCGCGTTCCGCGACCCGCGACCGATATTTAGTGTGAGAGCCGCCTGGTTTCTTGTGTGTTCTTTCCCAGGCGGAACACACCCGGGGTAGTGAACACACACGCGGCCCCCAAATTAATTAACCAACCATGGACGTGGTCCCAGCCTCTAATGTGGCCGGTTCCGCGTCCATTGTACCCCAACATGACCCCATAGTCGCACCCGGCCTCACGCTTTCGCAAATGAAGTCGGCGCTGCGCAGTCTTGTAGTCCTAGACAAGGACTTTAGAGACTACATGTCCGGTTTGCTCCACAATGTGCGGGAGCAACTCTCCGAGTCGTGGAACCCGCTGGAGTCGGCAGGGGCCTCGGCCGCTAGCCAAGCAACCGAGACCGCTGTCGGTTCTGGCGTGTCCGATTCCGACAATGAGATGGAGACCACCATCTCGGGCTCCCTCAAACGCACCGTCTCTTCTTCCTCCTGCGAATCACAGGCGGAAGCCTCGTCGTCGGAACGCGACGACGAAGGCTTTACGACGGTGAAGCGTGGGAGGAAAAAGAAGAAGGCCGCATCCCAGCCTTCGGATGATCTCGTCCCTGCCCCCGCGCCTTCTGCGCCCATCGACACTAGTTCGGGTCCCGCGAATCCCGCGGGTTCGTCGCCACCTTCCGACTCCCAATCCCAGCCGCAACCCAAAGGGCCTAAAAAACCGCCACGGGTTAACATGCAGCTTCCCCCCGGCAAGACCATAGAGGTCCTATTTAAAGAGCTGGGAAACCAGCATATTTCCATTCCCACGAACTCGTGGAACGGGAGCCAGCAGCTCCTATCACTTCAGCCCGGCTCGATCTCCGACCATAGGGCTCTAACCAAGTTCCTCGATTCGAGGAACTACTATTACTATACCTTCTCCCTCCCGGATGAGCGTCGCTTCCGCTACGTCATCCGAGGTATCCCCGTCCAAATGTCTGCCCAAGAGGTAAAGGAAGGCCTCCAGGCCAAAGGCATTTCAGCCATTGAGGTGCACCGAATGCACCGCCAGTCCCGTGTTTCCCAACCGGGCTTAGAGTACGAGATGGTTCTAGCCATTCTCGAAACCCCCGCGGACGTGAAACATCTTTACGAGATCCGCGACATTTCCGGGTTAGGCGGCTTCACCGTCGAAACCCCACACAAGAAAGGCCAAATAGGGCAGTGTCATAACTGCCAAAAATACGGCCACAGCTCTCGTGGCTGCCGCCTCCCCGCCAGGTGCGTTAAGTGCCTCGGCGAGCACGGCACTTCGGCGTGCCCACGCCCAAAGGATAGGTCCCTGTGCACGGAGCCGCCTTCGTGCACCAACTGCCGGCAATCGGGTCACCCCGCAAATTACCGCGGATGCCCCAGAGCACCCAAAAAGACCTTCAGAGCTCCTAAAGCTCCAAAGGCACCAGCCCCTCAGGCCAATTTCAGACTGGCACCTGCGCCAGTGCGTAACCCGTGGTTCCCAACTACGGCACGCGCCGACCCACGCCTCCAGGCCCGCGGCGGAGTCACTCCCGCCACCCCGGCCTCACACACCACTCAACCTACTCCTGCGCCCATTCCTTCGGCTTCCATGGCTCCTTCCAAGGCAGCCAAGGCGAAAACCTCTCCACAGGTGGCGGCGGCCTCGCACCCTACATCATCTTCTGCGCAAGGCGCAAAAGTCGAGTTCCTTCTGAACTCGCCGGAGTTAATGAATCTCCAAGCCCAAATGGCCGACCGCGTGGCCCAAATCTCCGCCCTAGGGCGTCCCGATAGCAATCTCGTCTCGGAAATTGTCCACATCCAGACGAGGATGTACCAGATCACCGTAGGTGCACTTTTTCCGTCATCTTAAATGGCGACGTCACCATTAAATCCCTCTAAGCGGACCAAACCTCGCTCCCTCAGAGTGGGGTTTTTCAACATTAACGGCATTAGCGGCCAACGAGCCGAACTTTCTGATTTTGTCCGCGAAAATAAATTAGACGTTTTCCTCATCCAGGAAACGTTTCTGAAACCAGCTCACCGCAATCCCAACATCCCTAACTTCAATCTGGTACGTAACGATCGCACTAGTGGCCCTTTAGGAGGCACTCTCATATATTTCAAAAGGTCCCTGCATTGCATACCCTTAGACCCACCTGCTACTTTGAGGAACATTGAGGCTTCAGTCTGCAGGCTAGCTATGACAGGACACCCGCCGATCACCATCATATCGGCCTATCTCTCGCCATCAAAGGAGCTTCACTCCAATGAGCTAACTACATTATTTGAAATGGGGGATTCCGTCATTCTGGCGTGCGACCTCAATGCCAAGAACACTCTCTGGGGCTGCAACTCGACCAACGGGAGAGGTACCGCTCTGGAGCGTTGTCTTGACATAGTAGATATGAGTATCCTGGTTCCTTCTGAACCAACTCACTATAGTTCTACTGTCGACCACCGACCCGACATACTCGACATAGCGCTAGTAAGGAACGTAAGCCTTCGCGTGCGTTCCTTGCAGGTGCTACAAGAGTTAGACTCTGACCACAGACCTGTGATCCTAGATCTAGTTCCCCAAAACGGCCCATCAAACACAGGTCCTAACGTTCCGATGAAGGTGAAAACGAATTGGCGCCTCCTAGGCACCAAGCTCGCGGACACCTCATCTACAGATCTTTCCGCGATTCCGACCAACATCGTGACTCCTGAAGAAACGACTGGCGCGATACGCTCCTTCACCAACCACCTTCAAAACGTCTTGAGCGAAAGCTCCGAGAAGGTGCCAGAGACTGTTCACAGTCAATGGCAAATTCCCGACGACGTGCGGTGGGTGGTGAGGAGGCGTAACGCTACGCTCAGAGCTTGCGCGACGAGCCCCACCCCGGAACGACGACGTCTTGCGCGCTTCCTTCAACGTGAGGTTAGACGTCGCATAAAAGAGGTCGTCGATTCGAGATGGGAAACTCGCTTAGCCGAACTCGACCCGACACACCAGGCCTTCTGGCAGCTGTGTCGTTCCTTCAGGAGAAACGATGTGACCTCTATGCCTCCGCTCAATCGTCCGAATCAACGCCCGGCGTTTGACGACGACGAGAAAGCGGAACTGTTGGCCGACAGTCTGGAGTCTCAATGTTCCCTCTCAACAATACCTATAGACCACGACCATCTTGTTGCGGTTAATTCACTCGTGGAAAGTAGGACCGCGGTCCGGCCACCGCCGAACTCGATTTCGCGACCGATAAACGATACCGATACCGCCAACGTCGTCGACCCGGTCGTCGACCCGCCGCTGCCCGATCCCCTTGCACCGGTGACGATCGAAGAAGTCATCGCTCTGATCAAGGCGCTCAAAAGACGAAAAGCCCCCGGGGGCGACAGGATCCCTACCCGTATGATTAAGATGCTTCCGGAGCATCTGGTCCTAACGCTCACCGCGATATTCAATGCTGCTTTTCAAAACTGCCTCTTCCCAGAGGTCTGGAAGGAGG
Organism: Sphinx pinastri; assembly: GCA_947568825.1. Classification (NCBI taxonomy): domain Eukaryota; kingdom Metazoa; phylum Arthropoda; class Insecta; order Lepidoptera; family Sphingidae; genus Sphinx; species Sphinx pinastri. Next base: position 6,727,383 of record OX387617.1, read on the forward strand.
CAGTTGTGATAGGTATACATAAGCCGGGAAAACCCGCATCCGAACCGTCCTCTTATAGGCCAATCAGTCTGCTCAGTACTCTGGGCAAAATTTACGAGCGGATCGTCCTCGACCGCCTCAAAATAGTCGCTCACAACAACAATCTGATCCCTCCCGAACAGTTTGGTTTTCGTGCTAGGCACAGTTGCGTAAATCAGGTGCTCCGCATCACGGAGCACGTTTACGACAAATTCAAGATAGGCATGCCCACCAGTGCTCTCTTCTTCGATATTGAAAAAGCATTCGACAGGGTGTGGCACAACGGCTTGCTTTACAAGCTGTACACTCTCAACGTGCCCACTCAACTCGTGCACATCATACGAGATTTTTTGTCGAATCGCGGTTTCAAATATCGCGTGGAGGGTACTCTCTCTTCCCGTCACGCCATCACGGCTGGAGTCCCGCAAGGCTCCGCCCTCTCACCTTTTCTTTTCTCGCTGTACGCCAGCGATATCCCTAAACCGAAAAACGCCCATTTGGCGCTCTTTGCCGATGACACCGCAATCTACGCCTCACGTAGAGACCCCGACAATGTGGTGCGCACTTTGCAGGCCGCCGCCGACAAGCTCAGTGAGTGGTTCCGCAAATGGCGAATCACCGTCAATCCCACAAAGAGCCAGGCTATCCTGTTCACTTTGAAAAGGAGAGTCCATGTGCCTCACAACTCAGTCCGCATGTCCAACCAGGTAATCCCCTGGACGGACAAAGCCAAATATTTAGGAGTGACCCTTGATCAGAAGTTGACCTTCATCCCACACGTAAATGCGGTACGTGCGCGAGCCGCATTCGCGATGAGCCAACTGCATTGGCTCATAAATAGGAAAAGCAAAATGTCCATCCGCAACAAGATTAGGATCTTTACCACGTGTATTAGACCGATCATGACATACGCGTCGCCCGTGTTCGCCCATATACCGCCTGCTCGTCTTAAGCGTATGCAGGTATTGCAAAACATTTTTCTTCGACACGCTCTTGGTGCCCCGTGGTACGTTCGCAATCGCAACCTCCACGTGGATACTAACATGCCGACCATCAGGCATTTCATGCAAATGACCAGCAAACGCTACTTCGACCGGGCGGTTAAACACCCAAATACGTTAGTCCGCAAAGCGTCAATATACACTCCATTCGACCGCGCCAAATGGAGACGGCCGCGTTCAGTCCTAACCGATCCAGAGGACGATATCACTCTGGCCATTCGCAGTAAGAACGAGTTCCTAAAACTCCTACACTCCACACGACCGCAGTTCCGTCCTCGCCGCCGAGGACCTCGCCGCGTTCCCCGTCGCCCTCCCGACCCTCCTAACAGTTCCGGCCCGCGTGCCGACGAAATAAATGGATAGGATTAGGTTAAACACCAACCTTCCCCACTAATCGTTGATGTCTCATCCTCTCCCAGTGACCGTCCTGAGCCGAGGTTCGTAACCCGTTAGTGGGTTGCCCTCAGCATGGTTACTTAAATCAAGGGTTGCGAGCGCCTAAAGCGTTCACCCGAAAGTCCGGTGTGGCCAGAAAAGCCGACTCGCGTCAGGCTACTGGCCGGTAGGGCCAAAAAAAAAAAAAAAAAAAAAAGATACATCATACAACTAATCATTATGTACTTTTTTGGGAATTCATACTGGCAATATTGACTTAAACGTCAAAATTGAAAAATTGACATTATGACGAGGCTGTTTGGGCTTGAACCCTTTGCTTTCCCAAAATAGTGTTCAAATTAAAAAAAAACTGTCAATTTATCCAATATTTAGAGGTTATCTTTGCGTATTTATTTTCAAAATATGAATAAAAAAATATGTGTTAAATCATAATTTACTTTTTTTCCTACAAATAATTATTATTTACCTAAATATACCCAGTCAAAGTCGATTATGTCTCCATAATTACTGACTACATACTTGTTAGATGACCGGTGTTTAATTGAAAAGTTAAGAAGATTTCCTCGAATATGGATTGTTTAGCGAGCAGTAAGTTATTTGGATACTTATGTAACATCTCCTTGATATACTACAAGTTGATACGAACTACATAAGGGTAATTGGAGATAGTTGATAATTTTCTTTTAAATCTCCCTAATATCTAAACTAAATCAAGTAGTTGCGTGACAGTATAAGAATTATTTAAAATGGATTTTGTAACATAAGTCAAATGATATATCGTAAAACCAGAAAAAGAGAAACTTCTCCTGTACATCAAAGAAAGTTTCCATGGGCCTGCGAAAGGAAAGAGCCATAACTATTTCAGAGGAAAATCTACCTGCAGGAACAAGTTTATTTTTTAGATTATATACAGGGTCATTTTGACACTGAGTTAATAAATGAAACCACATACTCGTCTTTGGCTCTGCTAGCATTATGCCAAAAATCATCCATGAGAAACAAATATTTTCACCAAAAAAATCAATTTTACTTGCCTGATTTTTTCATCATTTTGTAGTTTAGTGCGAATATGGCGTGTGCGTGAGTGAATTTCTGACTGAAAGTTTCATGTTGCTGCAGCGAGGAATCCCCATAGAGTATTAGTAGTGGCGTTAGGGCGTGTAAATTTAAAGTAACTTTTTATTGATATTTATTTTGTTTGAAACTTACACTTTTTTATTTTACATGTATGGTTAAAATAACTTATTGGAACGAAGTTCCTTATCGCGCGTTGTGAAAGGGGGCTGGACTGAAAAGTTGTCACGACACTTTTTGCTATTATCTTACTAATATGAACCTTAAATACAATGCGTAGAAGCTATAATTCTTGAAACAAGTATATTTTTATTTATTTTATTTATTAAAGTCATTAAAACCATTTCTTACTAATCTAATATGAACCTTAAATACATTGCGTAGAAGCTATTTCTCCAGCGTTGGCACGGCACGAGTACAAAAGAATCGAACGTAACATTCTTTTTTCAAATTTTGTTGATTTATTCTACTTTGGTTACTGACATTTATCAATAACAGGACTAAACGTGCTTTGCTCGCGTTTAAAATTCTACTTTATGTGGTAAGCGTAAGATCGAATTTGTGTTTAGTCAATCAAAATTTGTGATAAAAATGCTATGCAATAGCTTTACCGGGGCAGTCCCCGAGTGCCACACGTATTTATTTATTTTTTTCTCTAGAAACTTATGTATTGGAACGGAAATAGGAAAATATTTATATATATACACACTCTGTTATATAAATAAAATTTTATTACAATTCCTTCACTAATTAATCGAAAGGAACTTCGTTCCATCCGGGTGTCCCTTGACACCTCTCATTGCTTTTTGGAAAGTGTTATTTTCAAGGAGATAAGTATGTGGTTTCGTTTAGTAACGCAATGTCAAAATGACCCTGTATATTAGACAGATGTTAATGGAATCAAAGGGATTACACATTATTGGATCTCATTAATAGCATGGATTTTTTTTTGTATTGAATTATTTTATACATGAATTCACAAAAACAGACAGCAGGTACAATTTTTTTTGGCTGCGATTTACAGTCTTGTAACAGGAGTTTGAGGTCAAAACTGGCACTAATTGGGTTAGTGTTTGGTTGCACTTATAAAGTGTTTAGGTTGTATGGTTCCAAATCCCTTCATCTTTCTAAATGTAAAAATTGAGGCATATCGAATTTTGACAACCAAATACTACCCTTTTAATATTTCGCGAATTTATTTACGTATTTTAACCAAATAAAATCAAAAATAATTTGATATCAGTGTCCAAAAAAAAGTTTTCAATGCTTGAAAATAGTTTTGTTATGAGTGAAAACATAAACTAAAACAACTAATGCCAGTTTTGACCTCAAACTGCTGTTACAAGATTCTAAATCTTTACTTTTTTTTACTATTGCTTCATATATTGTGTAATATAAAGATCCAAATTACTATATATTTTATATAAAATTTGGCCAAAACAGAAAATAGTTCTTATCTGAGAACAATGCAAAAAGAAAGTGTAAATAATGTAAATGTAGTGACTACAAAATAATTTAAATGTTGGTATAATAATAATGGCATAAATGAACACATTTGCTTTATAAAAAAAGCCATTTACTCCTATGAAGAGCAATAGTGAATTCATAAATGTAAAGCGAAGAAATGATTACTATCACTAAATCTACTATCACAAATAGTGTAGTTATTCTCTTGTCTAAAAAATACGTGTGGCACTCGGAGACTGCCGCGGTAAGCTATTGCATAGCATTTTTTATCACAAATTTTGATTGACTAAACACAAATTCGATCTTACGCTTACCACATAAAGTAGATTTTTAAACGCGAGCAACGCACGTTTAGTCTTGTTATTGATAAATGTCAGAAATGCAATGGTCATCACAACCAAAGTAGAATAAATCAAAATTTGAAAAAGAATGTTACGTTCGATTCTTTTGTACTCGTGCCGTGCCAACGCTGGGGAAATAGCTTCTACGTAATGTATTTAAGGTTCATATTAGATTAGTAAGAAATGGTTTTAAAGACTTTAATAAATAAAATAAATAAAAATATACTCGTTTCAAGAATTATAGCTTCTACGCATTGTATTTAAGGTTCATATTAGTAAGATAAAAAAGATGTCAGGTTATTTTCGTTACGGAATTTCTGGATTCGGTCTCCACGCTCAAGGCCCGCGATAGAAGCTATGCAATAGCTTAAAAAAAATATTTCATGATTTGTATGTAATAAATCAGTTACGGCGTTACTCTATGATAATATTATAATTGCCTTGATTATCTTTTACATTATATTTTAATACATTTTGGAACATATTATTTTAAGTTATTCAAGATATAATATACTTTTTTTTGCATTCAGTTAATTAGGTTGTATGTTAGGAAAGGGAAAAGGGGCCCCAAGGGGGCAATGCCTAAGTGCCCCGACATTCTTAATCCGGCCCTGCACAATGGTTTGGAGTAAAGGCAGGTATAAGAATTTCCTTTTATTGTTTATATTGCTACAAAACCAAATAAATTTATTGCTCTATTATGTACTATAAAAGCTCTTAATTACAGGCCTTTATGCAATAACCCAAATAGTGTAACATCCATGAAATTGGTCTTTTGTTTTACACACATCATTAATAATGATAGATTTGGATTGGCTGAGCCTTCCAGTTTCCAAGCAATTGGGTTCAAATAGGATATTTTTGGTTGATATAGTTCCCAAATGCACACACACACACGCACGCACGCACATCCCACACACGCGCACACACACACTTTCGCCTTATATCCCCGATGGAGTAGACAGAGGCGCAAAGTTTTCGACAATTGTGTTCTATACCATAATGTGATAGGGCGCGTGCATATCGCCAGCCACTGCTCAACGTAGGCCATCCCTAGTGAACGCCAATCATCCTGGTATTGGGCAGCCCACATAGGCCACATATCGCCATATCAGACTTAAACTCCAGGCTTATACTGAACAAAAAAAACAAAATCACTTCACATCACTGAATTCGAACCTAACACTGAAAGCTATAACCGTACCGTACACGCAATACAACTACGCCACCGAGGTAATCCCCAGGGATAGTTAGGAGATAGTTAGTTAGGATAGTTCCTGAAATCTAGTAATTTCGCCTAAATTATATATTATAGACTTTTGCTCGTAGCTCCGCCCGCGTGAATGAGTTTTTGCGGGATAAAAATCCCGCTTTATATTTTCCCGGGATAAAAAGTAGCCTATGTTACTCACTGATAATGTAGCGTTATGTTGGTGAAAGTATTTTTAAAATCAGTCCAGTAGTTTTTGAGTTTAGATGTTACAAACATACAAAAATACAAATCTTTCCTCTTGGTAATATTAGTATAGAAGTATAGATAATTAATTAATAATAGGCAAGCATTCAATTTGCTAGGAACTTTTTTGCCATTGTCATTCCTGAGAGATGAGTACCGTATAGAGTGATACAGACAGATCACTTCATGGCAAATGCAATTCTTTGTAGTCACCTACCGCTTACCCTCAATATTGAGGTGAGGAGATGTTTTTGGTCCAATTGTTAATATACTTAACAACTTAGAATTCAAAGGTGTGACTTCACAGCATCACGATTCACCCATCGCTTTACTATCTCTGCTTTTTTACGTAAATCGATTTGAGACAGTAAATAGGCTAAAAAACAGCCCCAAGTTATTATTATTTCAGTAAAGTTCATATTACATTTTTTATGACGACTCCGGCAATCGCAACCCGTCCCATCTCACTTGGTTCTACGCCTAATCACTATATTATTGTGTCCTACAAAATACAAATAAGAATTCATTACAAACATATTTCGAGCAAAGTCAAATTGTTTGTGTATCTATGCAATCAAATATACCTATCGATGTTGAGAAATTTAGTTTTAGACAAAATGAAGATATTTTAGCAAAATTTACACTGGGAAAGTGGTAATTCTCTTCCACATTGTAAACTAATCAATCACCTCTAGAGTGATTTGTTCCCGTAACAATACAAAGAATATTTGGGTAAATGCGGCATCGGTGGCTTCACATCCGGAGGGTCCAGTGCGGCTTCCACACCTTGACCCAGGTGGGCGGTGCGGCGCAATAGGTCATGAGAGAGAGGCGCGCGCTCGCGGGGGGGTATGTTTGGGCGGGCGTAGTAGCGTAGTGACGTCAGAAACGAGCAATATCGACCCAGCCCGCCGTCAAAACAACCCACCTCCCCCTCCTTACTTTACCAGCAGCCGCACCGCGCAACTACGCAGCGCGCCGCCCGGAAGTTTGCCCACGCTAATGGAAAACATTCATGGCTCGCTTTGATGAGATTCTTCGGCTTACTTACAATGAAATGGTATACACAGCGCTTGCGAAAATCGCCTTATATAATTAAACATAATTGTTTTTTTGTTTTCAATGCTTCGCCATTCATTTTAAAGAAAAAAAATCACTGTTTTATCGTATATATTTAAAATACGAATCATTCAATATTTATTTACTTTTGCCCTGTCTACATCATTATGAGAATCGAGATGGTTAGCAGGCGCTAAATCCTGGCTACCAACTGCTATGCCTACTCGTTATTTTACTCCTTTCAATGTTTGTACGCGCCATTTGAATTGAAGTATCTTGCCTAGTGCGCAGTAGCTTCTGTTGGGGTGGCATTTCCCTCCGAATTTTCCGGCTTACTTACAACCTTGACCTAAAATGGAAAGGTATTTGATAGTCTACATTTTCTGTTGTCTCTTAACCGTCCGCACTTATTATACTAACTTGATTTATTTCCCCATGTCTAGTCTAATATCTCAACTTGAAGTGACTCACTTGCTCGATTGCTGGCCTATACTATAAAAAAAATCAATTTTATAGAAAATCTCAAAACACACCTATTCAATTAAGTAAGTAGGGTTTTAATTCGAAATGTATTGTTCCAGAATAATTTTAAACTTAAGCACACATGCTATGTCCTAACTATGGCTGAAATATCAGAAAATATAATTTCATCACCTATAAAACGATACAAAAAGATACCAGTATATGTTGTCGAAGAACACAATGACGCTTTGCAATTTATATATTCAGCCATCGGCGGTAAAAAATTACCAGTGGAAGGGACAGTGCTGCTGCATTTGGACGCTCACCCAGACATGCTGATAGATCGTAAATTAAAAGGAGAAGACGCACGCTCCGGAAGGAAACTACTCCCGTTATTACAAATTGAAAATTGGATTATCCCAGCAGCAGCTGCGGGGCATATAGCGCGCGTCGTGTGGCTACGGCCACCGTGGGCGAAACAGTTCACCGACGGTACACGACAATTCCATGTGGGAGATCATCCCGAAACTGGGCTACTCCGAGTCGATAGTAAAGAACCGTATTATTTATCAGATGCATTGTTTTCCACGAGGCTAACTAACAAACGAGAATTAACTTTAACTGTTGAAGAGCTCTCTTGTAAAACATCAAAGGAAGATGAAATTAAAGGCCTGCTAAAAAATATTGATATTACTCAACCGTATGTGCTTGACATAGACTTGGATTTCTTCAGCACTGGAAACCCATTTCTTGGTTTATACGAGAATATTAATGTATATGATCGTTTGCTGCCGATATTCGATTTTAAACTTCCCGAGAGTGCCGACGTAAAAACATTGGAAAAACTTGTTGAGTCACGAGAACAGCAGCTACAAGAACTTGAAAACTTATTCGAACACTTAGATAAGAACAACAGCCTGGACTCTTACACAGGAAACAAATCTCATTTATACAATATGGTGAGTAATAAACAGATATTATAATTTACATGAATTCTATTATTTATTCTTTCAACGTAGCACCCGAAACAACGTGGTAGGTAAGTCGCCAATGCTTAAATTGCATTGGAGACTATAAGGTATTCTTTAAAGCTATGATGATTCTTATTTCTTAAGAATAATCCTCGACATCGGACACCACCATTTTACTGGTGGTAGGTCTCTCATATGTAAGAGACCGTCTGGGTGGGTACCAACGCAATGTCTGTTTCTACCGCCAAGCTGCAGTGTGCATGCACTGTTGTGTTTCGGTTTGAAGGACATTGTAGGTAGCCAGTGTAACTACAGGACATAGTGAGACTTAACATCTTATGTCTCAGGATGACGAGCGCAGTGGAATACCACACAGTACTTTGTAACTCAAGGTGCTGGATGATGTTGCTACTGTTTATGGGTGGTCGTACTCGCTTACCATCAGGCGAACGGCATGCTCGTCTCGTCATTCAATGCCATAAAAAAAAAACATCCAAGGCTCGACTTTCGTGGCCTAAGTTGTCGACACGGTCGGCGCGTGTCTAGTATCAAAACCAGGCTAACGTTTTGAAGAGGGAATACATTGATATTCTAGCGGCGTACTGGGCGGCGCACGATATTTTTCTTTATGGTAAATGCGTGGCAATAAATATTTGGCTCATTGAGTTAATTTACGAAGTAGTTTGTGACACGCGGACACGATTTTTGAACCCGGATATGCAAATGTGTAGTTCGGTATTTCAACGTTGTCAATTTTTTTAAATGTTGTAAAGAGTTAATTATATGTGTATAAACAGTCGATATAAACAAACCGGTTAGTGTTTTTAATAAACAACATAGCATTTTGAGTTTTGACGCAGTATAGCATTGAAATTTGTGTGACTAAAAACGATAAAACCATTTTAGATAATAGATATGATGGGATTGCAATTTGCTTACTTAAATATGGAATGTTAGCATTATAATTCGTAAACATATTACTATTTGCACGCTCTGAAAGTTGTACATATTAGCAACATCGTTCTGTTTACGTCGCGGATTTGGAAATATCGCACCACTAATGTGATTTAGTTTTAATATTTATAGGTATTTATGGCATTCTTCTAAAGTATCCTTATTTGAATTAAATACCTATATAAAATGAAGCGCTCCAATTTTAAACCTTACATACCAGGTAATAATTATGCAGGTCTACAAAATAGATAAATTTACTTACTAGGTAAATTTGTCTAAAGAGTGGACGATAGAGTTGTATTTTTTTTAAGGATTGTTACGTATTATTTGATACTAGTTTTTGCCCGCGGCTCCCCCCGCGTGAATGAGTTTTTCCGGGATAAAAAGCACCCTATGTCTATGTAATCCAGGACATAATCTACCCGTGTCCAAATTTCATCGAAATCCGTTCAGTAGTTTTGCGTGAAAGAGTAACAAACATCCATACATCAAGACATCCATACTTACAAGCTTTCACGTTTATAATATTAGTAGGATACAGAATACAAGTGCGTTTACTGCGTTCAGAGTTTTATTGAAATTTTTTAATTTAAAAACGTAAAGTGTAAGTTTACGCTTTGAAAAGTATCGATCAGCTTATCAATAGCCCATTGTTTTCCGGACATCCGTTGTCGGTTTTTTCCTGGACCGACGGAATTTGATCAACATTTAATAAATTACATTGCCATTGACTATGCCATGCCATCTGCATACGCGGTCCAAAATTAAGTTACTATACGTCATTGGAACGCAGGTATAAATTAATATCTGCTTATAATATTAATAGCCATATTGAATTGACTCTTCCCTTTAATCATACTATAAATATTGTGTAAAAAATAAACAAATAATAAACCAATTTAATCTACACAATATGTAATGTTTTTAGGTTTATGAATTGGCTTCAGTTGTTTTAGCAGAAGCGGAAAGATTAAATGAAGTTCCAGATTGGTGGGCCGTATATGCTGGTGGCTGCACGAGAGATCAAGACGGCTTACCATATCACATCAGTACCAAAGAAGAAATTAAAGAAACAGTAGATAAAGTGCTCACGCCACTCTTGCGCTGTCTACCTGCCCCCGTATTAATAACTATAGCTAGATCAACCGACGATGGATACTGTCCGCCGCATCAGGTATATATCTATACCTACTGTTGGCCACTTCAATGGCCAGTAACGGTACTTATTTATCCTTCTTTTCCAGGTGGACTACATACAGACTTTGGTTTTAGAGTGTGTAAAGAAAGTATACGACACAGATGAACCTGCCTTACATTTCCTCAACGTCAACATTTCCACCTAAATATCAAAACAGATAGCAATAAATCGATTCAAGTGTAATAGCTTTTCAATGTGTTCTTTGTCATTCTACATTTCTAGACGCCTTCACTTTGCGGCAGCTATCACAACATTTACGAAAAGAGCGAAAATAACACTTATTTATTTACGTATAAAACGTTATGTTTAAAATCTGTTATAGTGTGTTTCATGTGCATATAATTTAGTCATGTAAACTGATTACACAATAGAAGTCGCCGAAGTGTTTTTAAAGCTATTGAATTTGTTGTTAATCTAGCGAGTCGACGTCGCGCCGCCAAGTCGCACTCATTCAATTCTAGTGCCAAATGCATTGCCATAATTCACATGTAATGTGATTTAACAAACACTACACTACGCGATTTGTACAACGAATCCTTTGAAAAATATTGAAACGACTTCATTGTCACAAATAGTGCAGTGTGCAATTATCACAATCAAAAATAGTATTTAGTCGAGGATTCTTTGCCCCCGTGTCCACCTCATTGGCTGGTATGGTATGGTATGGTATAGTAAATTTGTATGAAGATCCCTTAGGATAGATATCTTAAAAATCTTTGTTATAGATAACGCAAGATAACATAAATTAATATAATATTGAGTGAGGTGAGGTGTAACTTTGGGAATAATTATTAATCCCAGTCAAAAAATTCCTACACTAATATGAAGCTACAGTACTTAGAACCTCTTTAAGTTGAACCTTGACAAGTCGAAAACCTCCAAATCTCGAAAAAAAAATTGTGCCAGCCCCAAAACCTTGATTACTCGAAATCTCAACACTCTATTAGTCGGCATAATCAGTGAGTTCCTGTAAGCCATTTTGGTACATATTTTCGCTCTATAACTCGAAAAATTAAATTGGGCATCTGTATCTCGAACATAGCAATGTTTAAGTTTACAACCTTTACAACTCGATTACTTGAAACTTATTAACTCTATGAATACCTTATTACCAATATGAATGGAATACAGTGGTACCTGAATCAGGAATATCCTTTGAGGACTTTATTGCGTGCGATGATGGAGTTATAACTGTTGGGACATTCTCTGATGACGAAATTATCGATTTAGTAGCTCAGAAAACCGATACTAATGATTTCGATGATATAGAAGTCTCGAATATTACTACATGCGCTCCATGGATTTCAATCAAAGAGGCAAGAATAGTATTGATACTTTACGGAATTTTATAGAGCAAATCAGCAACTCTAACAAGAATTTTCTGGTCTTTATAACTTAGACAATGCTATAGATAGAGAAAAACCGAATTATCTACAGAAAAAAATACTGACTTTTTTAATGCCTACATATATTTTTTATTTTAAGGATGTTTCGAAATAATGTAAATTTATAATAAATACAAATATGTTTGTTACCCCTATAACTTGAATTTTTATTTATTTCACCTCTTTGATTTATTATATACCAATTAATCAAAGTTTCCCCTCTATAACTCAAAATTAGTAAGAATGAATCTTAACCTCTACAATTCGAATTAAAATCCGCCTAAGTCGAAATCTCTATAACTCGAATTTTTTGGTGTCTCCCTTGATGTTTGACTTATAGAGGTTCTACCGTATATTGTTAAGTTGGGGAAAAGTTTCTTTGCATTTTATTTGAAAACTCAAGACTTTATAGAAAAAACACGCTTTATAGAAAATCCAACTATACAACTAATAATAACTGCCTCGGTGGCGTAGTTGTATTACGGTACGACTGCAAGGCTGAGGTCTCGGGTTCGATCCCCGGGTCGGGCAAAGTGATATTGGATTTTTCTATTCAGTATCACCCCGGAGTCTGGAATTTGTGCCCGATATGGCGATAGGCTCGCCCCATCATGGGACGGAATACGCACAGCGAAAAGTGGGTGCAATAGTTGCGCCTCTGCCTATCCCTTCGGGGATAAAAGACGTGAGTTTGTGTGTGTGTGTGTGTGTGCTACTCTTACTAACACTACCTTAGGTCCATAAACGTCACAATTTGTTTTCGCTGTTTGCTGTGCGTTTTTTACTTTTTTATAATATTTTTTTTTAATGTATGGAAGTTCTTCATTATATTCACTCATTTTGACAGAAAGTAAAATAAATGAAAAATAGCTGAAAACAACATTTTACTTATTTGTTTCTTTTTTTGAAATGTAACCTTTTTAATGTCATCAAAACCAGCCAGATACAAATAGTACAGCCAAAGAGATTTTATTTCAAGTTTATACATACTAAATGCGAAAAGACTTTTCCCCGACCTATTATACCTTAAAGCTTAAAGCACTCAAGCTTTAAGCTTATTCCAAGGACTCATTTTTACTCGGGCGGAGCAGCAAGCCAAAGCTAGTCATTAATATAATCTGTCACATATTAACACTATTTAAGTATATTTCAATAATACTTCGGATATACTGTAAATACAAAAATAATAATTTTTAGTTCTGATGATTCGACAGATTGTGTATATCATATATATAAATATAATTTAATATATTGTTACAGTCTGGCATCATAAGATAACATTTGCATGGAAATGAAGAAGTACCTGCACAATCTTGGTATTATTATTTGGTCAGTCAAGCGAAGTGATTTCCAAATTTAGGAATAAAGTGAATAATTAATATAATTTAGGTATGACGATGACCCGAGATATATGCGTACGGGAGTTAAAAAGCTAGACTAGGTAGACAATTCGTGAACCGCCGTGATTACAATATCCATTAAATATCTCTTTCAAAATAGCATTAGGTAGGTACATTAAAATCTGTTTATTGTTAGATAATTTTTAGATTTATCTACTTAATCAGTACTGGTATGCAAATATAATAATCTAATTGATGACTTGTATTATTACATCTAAAATTCTACGATGACGATGTCGGAATATTATATGTGTAGATTAATTTATTACCATATAAATATTGGTGTCTTGATTTGTTGACATCGCGTCGTAAAAAAATAGCAATGATTTCATCCATATTACATTCCTTACTTGACGATGTAGTTAATAGCCATGTCAATGTCACCCGGCGGAAATATCACTCATTATTCATCTAGAACGCAATCTTTGTAAATAAGGCGACAGGAAAATAATCAAGTAGGTAATGTAGTACATACCATGTGTTACGTATTCGTCTAATTAAAAGTCAATGATTTTCGCATCGTCGCGTCGCTAATATAGAGGGGCTGCTAAGAGGTGGCGAGGCAGTTAGTTCGGTGACACCTAAAGCGGGTCAATTAGCAATAAGATGCGGATCCACAATGCCCGCCGTGCTAGCGTCCTTGGCAATACATCGCACTAACAAATTTCTTATGCGTTTCGTCAGATATTTAAATTGTAACGGTTTTTAATTTTAACACCGGATGCGTAGATTTAGACAGTGTAAATTATCTATTTACAAATAGACGCGTAGTTCCATCTAGCATAGAATGCACTGCTTCTTATTTAGGTACAGACTATGAAATTAATTTCATTAACAAAATACCAGCTATTCCAAAACAAAATACTCAGGAGCTTAGAATAATAACACATAGGCGTTATTATTCTATGCTCAGGAGCGTAGCAAATGCCCACTGGTACGTAAGAAATAAAGATCTTTATCTGGACCTTAAAGTGGACTTCGTTACAAATATTTTTATTTTATTTTTATCGTAGTACAGGAAAGAAACAGTACAATCTACACAAATAAATTAATACAAAGTAACTTAACACATAATACCAGAAAAGTTTTCAACATCTAAAAGGAACAGTTATATGTCTCGTCGGCAGAAAAGTAGCCTTATTTTGTCACAAGACTATCAACACAAATTTATTTTAAAGAGTTAAATACTACACAGCAACTAAAATATAAACAAATACATAATACCTATACGAGGCATCTACCTATCCAAAGCGACAACTTTTAGTGTTGTAAAAATTAAAGATCTAAACTTATTTATGTTCTCATGAAAAATATCGATAATGGTAAATTCTTATTGTAGCATATTGCAAAAAGTATGCCAAAGCTCATGAACATAGACTTCACCTTCACATGTGAACGTCGAGGCAATCCAGCTCCTCGACAATACGGACCTAGTGAGAATACTGAAGAGGACAAAACCCTTCCGAGTTAGTGTAGTGTAGGTACATTTAGTGCAACATGGTGCAGTGAATGCTGGTTAAAAAGAAGACGCGAACAATGTGTCTTCCTTTTAATAGAGACAATAAGAAAAGTGATATTGAACCAAAGACATTAAACAATCTTAGAACTCAAAAAATTACAAAACCAATTTATGGCCTAGTGAAGTCTTCGAGTACATAAGATTGAGACTTTTTAAAGGATATTATAATATACCTACAGTAAATATTTTTCATCATATTACATCTCGTGATTGGACAAACAATTCAGTCCTTCGATTGGGGGCGATTGGGGTCAACTGCACATCGAACACTCGAGTCACACAACTAACAAGAACAACACATTACATCATGCGTCGGTCATGCCTGGAAAAGTTATGTACCAATTATATCCAATAAAAAGCACTACTCAGAAATTATTTTATACGCTTCACGTATGATGTGTTCCACTATATACTAGCGTTATACTCTGAATGCTAAACAACATTAGAAAGATAGTCGTCTTGAATTGTAAGTTTTAACTATTTCACGATACTATAATATTTAAGTTATATAGTTAAACATTGCGCATTTTAAATAGCTCAGGAAAATTCTAAACAAAGTTCTGTTGTACCATTAATAACAAACGTTAATAATTGTTTTCATAACCATGCATTGCATCAATATTATCTACTAATTATGTGTTTAGTTTTTCATGATTCATATGGGTGATAAATACCCAGTATAATAAGATCTAACAAGAGAGGTAATTTAAAAAATCTAGTACCTACGAGAATGCTAAGACTAGAACTTTAATAACTTTTAATTTCTAAGATTTCCACATAGCTCCATAGTCGTATCTTGTCTTATATTGCAACGTTTAATTTGGTATGTTTTTTGTTATTTATGCAGGAGAATTACACTACGGATGAAGAAGTGCTCTTTTTTGCACACACAAGGAACAAAATCGTGCGGCACGCTACCTGAATCTACAAAATCTGAATATATTCGGTATTTTTATGTTACTTTGTGTTCTTCGGCGGCGAGTTTACGACGCGCTATGATTTATGTAGCTTGCTGATTGTATTTAAAGCTACAAATACGAATAGTAACTTTTATGACGCCCCTAATCTAATATGTATTTAGGTACTCGACAGTGTTGTAGGTACTTTTATACTTTAATGACTCTTGCCGCAAAGCAAAATAATAAACCGTCGATAACCTCAACGTAAGTATTTACTCCCACTCAGTGCTGGCCTTAACCAACGCGAGGCTCCAAAATGCCAAAATGTCGCTGAATTCAACAATTTCGTAGGTAAGTTGCGATGATAAACTGCGTCTCGGCTAAGGGAGGTCGCCCACGGCGACTTTTGGAAGCGATGCAATCACAAAAGGACCGAGTTACAATCGTGATGCTCTCGCTGGAAATCCATCTGCGCCCATGATCCACGATTCTGTACCGTTAGTCGCTACAAACACGAGGCTGTCGCACTTTAGTAGCGATACAGACGCTATGTAAAGGTGCAGCTGCTAGCTGTGGCGACGCAACTTCTGTACGGAAATCAATGTGAACGCTACAGTTGCAAGATGGACTCCGCCGAGACAACATTGATCACGTTGACTAGACTATGTTGCTGCTTTCACAGTACAGTGGCGATGCTGTTGCATGTTTGTATAGCGTCCGACACGCGATAGTAGTGATACAGAAGCGAGTTTTCAATTCAAAAAATGTGAACGAATGTTAGAAAAAAAAGTTGGCGCGGGCCACCCTTACCACTTAGGGGGATAAAAAATAGATAACGACCTATTCTCATACCTACCAAGTGTGAATATAAAATTTCATCAAAATGGGTTCAGCCGTTTCGGAGGAGTAACAAACACTGTGACACGATTTTTTTATATACAGGGTCATTTTTACATTGCATTACTAAATGAAACCACATATTCGTCTTTACCTCTTCCAACATCTTGCGAAAAATCATCCATGAATAACGAATATTATTGCCAAAATTCCCGGTTGTAGTTTTAAAATTTTTTGATCATTTCGTAGTATAGTGCGAATATGGTGTGTGCGAAAGTGTATTACTGAATGAAAGTATAATGTTGTGTGACGAATTATCTTAGAGCAGTAGTAGTGGCATTAGGGCGTGTAAACTTAAAGTAACTTTTTATTGATATTTATTTTGTTCGAAACTTACACTTTTTTATTTTACGTCTATGTTTAAAATAACTTAATGGAAAGCGTTATTTTCGACGAGATAAGTATGTGATTTCATTTATTAACCCAATGTAAAAATTACCCTGTATATAGATTGTATATACAAGTTTAGCGCGTTTAAATAAGAGAGTGATAAACGGTATGCAATGAAAGGAGGTAATATGACATTATAATATTATACTCTTTGCAACCGCCACAGGGATTGCGCAACAAAAGCAGCTGTCAAAGGAAAAATACACAACGCCATGTTAATTTTTAAAATTACAAATAAAATGTTTGGGAAAATAATAAGTATTTCTTCATAATTTCCTTGATCGTGAACTTTTTCCATATTTGTAAAGTTATTCTGCTATTCGGAAGGGATGCAAATCCAAAAAATCAAAGAACATTATAATCGGTTCGGCCATTCTCGAGTTATAAATGGTGTAACTAACACAGCTTTCTTTTATATATATAGACTAGCTGACCCGCCAAACGTTATTTTGCCATGTAAATTATTTTTAGAGATTATTTTAGTAGAAAAAAATGAATAAACTATTGTAAGTACGTGTGGATGTAGTTTATAAGTGAAAGAAGCATGGAGCGCAGTAAATTAATAATTATTAATAAAATAGGAAGACATAATTACAGCCCTCCAAATTGATAACAAATATAATATACTTGAAAAGTACACTGAAGTAGTAAAATGATTATTGTAAACGTCACTACTACGATCGATGCACAAACAATAACAATGACCGGAAACAGTAAAGGGAGTGAGAGAGGGCTTATAGTAAAAGAAAGATAAGTGACCGGCGCTTCGGTCTCATCCCTACTCCAAGCTGTATACTGAATGAGAAGTGACGCCGGCAGACGCCTAGCGGGAATAACTGATCAGAGATAAAATTGATCAGTTACCGACCGGGGTTAAAAGTTATTAAATTACTAATATCGCTATTAAAAAATAGGGGATGATGGAACAAGGTAGAAAATTTAGGGTTGTACCTATGTATTTTTTAATGCCACAACATATAAAAAAACGGTCCGAAAATTAAAAAAAAAATTGGAGTGGGCCACCCTTATCACTTAGGGGGATGAAAAATTGATAACAACCTATTCTCAGACCTACCAAGTGTGAATATAAAATTTCATCATAATCAGTTCAGCCCTTTCGGAGGAGTATGGTAACAAACACTGACACGAAATTTTTATATAATAGATAGCTGTTGCCCGCGGCTCCGCCCGCGTGAATGAGTTTTCCCGGGATAAAAGTCCCGCTTTATATTTTCCCGGGATAAAAAGTAGCCTAAGTTACTCCTTATTACATCAGCTATCTGCCAATAAAAGTACCGTCAAAATCGGTCCAGCCATTTCAGAGATTAGCCGGAACAAACCGACAGACAGACAAAAATTGTAAATAATGATATTTTGGTGTATGTACCGTATATATATTTATATACATGAATAAAAAAAACGGTTATTTCAATATTACAAACAGACACTCTAATTTTATTTATATGTATGTATATAGATGTATAGATATAGATAGATATAAAGACTAGTACCAAGCATGACTGCAACATGAAATTGTGTCTTGAGCTGCCGTATTTACTGAACTTACATCTATTCCATTTTTTTTCCGGGTACCTATATAATTTCATGTAACAAAAATGAAATAAATATTAGGTAATAGATAATCAAGAGAACAAATTTATTATAGGCTTTGATTAATAATTTGATTATTAATCAAAGATTAAAGGGTTCTTATTGTCCCATTCACAAAAAATGCCAACCATTATATATTTGTGAATATTTTAATGTAATTTGGCAGACTTCATATATCTTCGAAATTCTTATAGAGAATTGTCAGGCCACTCACACCAGGCCAGCGTGGTGGACTAAGGCATCTAACCCCTCTCAGTAGTAGAGGAGGTCCGTGCTCAGCAGTAAGCAGTATATTATAATACAGGACTGATTGCATTGCATTTAAGTAATTTATCTCAAACGCTGGAGAGAGGCGCGCCACTATTAAGTTTCTGCTAAGTTTTGACTAAGGTGTAGAGTTTGTGAAGTTAGGGCTTGTAGGTACATATTCTATAGTCTATACTATAATATATAAAGCTGAAGAGTTTGTTTGTTTGTTTGAACGCGCTAATCTCAGGAACTACTGGACCGATTTTGAAAATTCTTTCACTAATAGGAAGTTACATTACTCCCGAGTGCTATAGGCTACTTTTTATCTCGGGAAAATATTTTTTTCCCGGTAAAACTTTTTCACGCGGGCGGAGCCGCGAGCAGTTTTTGTGAGCCACGTCAAAAATTGGTTAAGTGCAGCTACTCTAGAGCCGTTAGGCAACCAGACGGTCCTTTTACACTAAGATAAATCCATTTAGCAACAAGCGTTAAAAGTTGTGTTGGTCAATTGAACATTGGAGAGGGAAACGAGCACGTGGAAGTAGAAGAATTACCTACGTGGGCATGCCGAGTGGTAAGTATCTTAGTACTTGAACACTTACTATCGATAGGTATTTCAAACATCTTAAAAATTTGTGCGCACAATGCGTCCACTCCCAAGTCGCACCTCGTACAATATGGCTGTGTACGATAAGAAAAAACTTCCTTTCATTGATAAATGCTTGCGTAAACGTTGTTTTTCAATGGCGCAATTGATAAGCCGCCGAATGGCGCCAGTTTGCAAATAATTACGTCGCGTTCAATTTTGTGGGAATCTCACACATACCGTACGGACTCGGCCGTGCGCGGCGCGCACAGTGGGTGGAAAAACGGGTCTCCCTTTCAAAGGAAATTCGAAAAAAATTGTGAGGTTTGCGGGGTCAATGTCAAATATCACACGGCTTGAGTAGGGCCCAAGTTACAATACCTGAAAGCTTCAGCTTTACATCTTAATATGGAAAAAAAATATGAGGCAAACAAAAGTAGTTTTGATACAACGAAAACCTTCAAAGTCCATTTTCTTCATTTTTGGAGATAAAAACCTGTTCGAAATTGCAATAATATTTAATGTTACAACGATATTAACAATACTGCATACTCAGATTTGTAAAAAAACACTATTTTGTTTCGAAATTCCTATGTAAGGGAGACTCGTTTCTCCGTACACTGTGCGGCGCCGCGGTTAAAGCGTGGCAAAACACCTGTGTCACTGAGGAAACTTCTTGCTAGTTAGCGCAGCACTGGGAACGGTTTGCGCGATTGAGTAATGCGCACCAGTTACAAGTTATTTATGTTATCTATGTGTTCTGAATAGCTGTACTACCTATAATATAATCAACCTCGGTGAAAATTTTGATAATTAATCCTACAGCTAATTAACTTTATGTTAATTGCCTAATTCTTAAAAGCGAAATAAGGGCCAGAAATCTTATTAACACTCTCAGAGAAAATTAGACAAGTAAACAGATGTAAAATAATTATATAGTGGTAGGTAAGTACTTCTCGAGTAAATATTATAAAACATTACGATGTCTAAAAATATCAAGACTAACAGTTTTCCGCTGAACTTTGACTGTTCAATAAAATGTATTGATAACGTTCGTTGTCAACAAAAAGTCACGAAATCAACGCTTCCTTAGACACTTGTGATTTCATTTAATTTTTGCTGTGTACATGATTTTAGCGTTGACAATGAAAGCAAAAATAATTATGGAAAACTGGATAGTATTGAGATTAAGAACCGACCCTACATATTTCAAATTTTCAAATAAATTGAAATCATAATTTATATTTAAATTGACCTTGTCCAATGTCGCCCGTGTAACAAAAAAAGTCAGCTATGCAATGAGAAAACTTCACAACCTAGTCAATGGGAAGACTGGAAGGAAACATCAAACAGTTCTCTTAGTCTAGGTCTAGGCTAAATTTTTGGGAGAACACCGAGTGCTATAGATTGTCAAATTTAGGTGTAGCC
Source organism: Sphinx pinastri (assembly GCA_947568825.1). NCBI lineage: Eukaryota > Metazoa > Arthropoda > Insecta > Lepidoptera > Sphingidae > Sphinx > Sphinx pinastri. The sequence goes on from OX387617.1 coordinate 6,748,144, forward strand.
CAATATTCATTTTAGGGGCATTAATGATCCAAGATCAAGTCTTCCCAGTTCCATAGTATGGTAGGTACACATTATAATTTATGTAGGGGTATTAATTAATATGTTGGTAGGAACTTACCTACATTATATTAAATGGATTTTTTTACGACAAACGACAAAGAAGTGTGCCATGCTGTAGAGCATGTCTAAGGGGGTGACTAGCCGGTTTTGAAATGAAGCAGTGAGTTCGATTTGTGCAAATCGATACCTAGTGATCGAATTAATGGTTTGTTTTATTTTTATTTTGATAAAGTTCGTTCCTGCGATATAAAGTAGCTTAATGCTCTCGGTGATAATGTAACTTTCCATATTTTGTATAAAAGGCAATTTCTAGAATCGTATTTCCAAAGATTAGCACTTAAAAAAATCTAAAACTATTGCATTATAATATAACTAGCTTTTGCTCGCGGCTCCGCCCGCGTGAAAAAGTTTTTTCGGGATAAAAGTCCCGCTTTAATTATTCCGGGAATAAAAAGTAGCCTATGTGTTAATCCAGGACATGATCTACCCTTATGCCAAATTCATCGAAATCCGTTCAGTAATTTAGGAGATGTGCAGTAACAAACAAATAGACAGACAGACAGATTTTTTTTTACAAAAATCACTGATTTGTGTTCCATTACTCTTTTGTAGTCACCCCCTTTCTTTTTTTATCAAATTTCTTTAAATGTACAGATACACCGATTCTACAGCTTTATTAAAGCACTATAGGTCGGACATTCTTAGCTGGCTAGTATGAAAATTCAAACTTTGCGCGACACGATAGCTTTGTGAGAACGTCTAACCAAAAAATTCAAAAGGCGACTACATAATTACAAGTACTTATCATGTTTTCCATACATTATAAGAAAGAGTATCATACTTATGTAACATAATTGATTTATTATTGTAAAAATGTACTGAAATAAAGAATATAATCTTGACTCTTATATCAACGCGACGCTTTTAAAATGTTGTATTTTGCAGTTTATGAGCGTAGTGTTGGGAAAGTATTAAATCGCTTGGTAACCAAACGTAAACAATTACTTATAAAAAATCGAAACTTTGGATGCAAATAAAAACGTAAAACACTGCTGTAGGTAAATTTAAAAATTATGTCGTAAGTACATTTTACAAACAGATTTGAACAGTGATTTAGATATTTTAAAAAAATTAAACATTTCATACTCGAAGAAAGAAAACGAATATCTCCAAAGTAAATCATTTAAACCGTAGCACTATATTTGTTATTTAAATTTCAGTACACACTCGTAATTATTTCTTTGTAATTACTAATAACCAATTTAAAAGTTATGAAAGGATAATCGTGATATTTCATCGTAAAATCAAAATGAACGACTAACAATAAGTAACTGTTCTAATAAAGAAACCTCCTGATTGTAATGTGTAAGATTTAATAATAATCTAACTCTATTTACATACGATAATAAAATCCTTGAAAAAAATATCGATTGCATTCAAAAATCGGTTATTTGGTGCAACCGATTTTTTGTTCTCTTCCATACACATTTGTCATACCGGCCAGCTAAGTTTGTCCGACATATTAGGAGTATTGATATCAACTTCAAAGCAAATCAATGCCAAAATAACTTTCTACCCGTTTTTAACCCGGTTAGGGAATGAATATCGATAAAATACGAATCACTTCATCCATCAATTCTGTTAAGAGGCCGTATACGAAATTTCAAATGATTTTACATTGAAAATACAGAAATTGTCTCTTTCATAATTAAGGCGACTTTTATACTAATAAACAGTAACTTTCGTTAAGCACGATTTTGATTGAAAACGGCAACATGTTTGAGTCTCCGTACAACAAAATTTCTGAAACAGACGTTGGAACTTGGTGGATAGATTGAAATTAAAGAAAGATATGAAAAATGTGGCTCGTTTATTTTATTAGTGTTGAAATAGTCTTTCCGATGATGTATTATAAATTAATCAGATCAGTTTATTTTTTGAATAATCACGATGAAAAGTTGATTGAAATAGTTGAAATTTCGTATACGGCCTCTTAAAAAAGGTTTATGCAAAATTTGAAGTAGATTGGACCAAGGAATCACGTTGTCCCGCACAAACTTTCCCCCTCCTTTTTCATTCCCTTAAGGGTAGAATTTCGGAAAATCCTTTCTTATCGGACGCCTAAGTCATACAAAGAACACACCCTTCAAGTTTCAGGTCTCTACGATCAGCGGTTTAGGCTGTGCGATGATCCGTCAGTCATTCAGGGCAAACCCTTGTATATACATACAGATTAATAAGTACCTATAGATACGCTCTGGCGTGTTTAATGTGATAAATTGGTATGATACTATGGATTTTGTTCCCTTTTGTAATATTATTAAGATTGATACTTAATTGAACGGTGAGTCTAGACAAACAAAAGGTGTTTTTTTTTATGGCATTGAATGACGAGACGACCATTATGTCCAGTAGTTACACTGGCTACAATGAGACGTAACATCTTATGTCTCAGATTGACGAGCGCAGTGGAATGCCACACAGTACTTTGTAACTCAAGGTGCTGGATAGTGTTGCTACTGTATACGGGTGGTCCTATCGCTTACCATTAGGCGAACGGCATGCTCGTCTCGTCATTCAATACAAATAAAAAAAATAAAAATAAAACTTGTAGATACATATGCACGTGTATTGTAACTTTATGATAATTTTCTTACCAAAAACAGTAAAACGCGTACGACGCGACGCGACGTGTAGGATCACAGGCTAATCGAAATACTTGCGTGCCTACTTTTCCAAAAACCATAAATGAAATGATGTTAAGGATTGTAATAAAATTTTGCATATTATACATATTTTCGGATTTGGAAAATACTAAAGCTTATATAATAATACGGCTTTGTGGCGAGCCGACGCGACGATTAGTGGCGACACCGCATACCCCGATTTCGCGGGGGCTATATGAGACCCCCTGACCTTTGGCTAGCCTTAACTGGCCGGCTAGGAGTGGAAGTCGCAAGAGCTAAGAATATGAGCTCCATGGTGGAAGTGCTCAATCTGCGTAATAGCGAGGAAACCGCTCCGGGATGCGTCAGCGACCCGCGATGGTGAAATCGGTGCACACCTTTCGACACCTTATAGCCACCCGCACCGATGTTGCGTCTTTGGCATACGCCGCTTTTGGGATGCCCATCTAGTGGGGGGCAACTCACCGTCTGCCTTAAATATAAAAGATTGAGACATTTTACTTGGCAGGCGTCCCGTTGTCTATCAATAGCCCAGCAACCAGTCCCAGCTAGGTCCCATCCATAGACCCAATTAATTCCCATCAACTCTGCAATAGTCCTTACACCTTGCAGGCGCTGTCTTTGGTTGTATTTCTCCCATAAATGTAGGTACTATTCTAACATACTGAACTTACCTACTAGAATTAGGCATAACAATACAATATAACTTTGTATCATTTGACTGTGATTTTAAGAGAATACTACAAAAATGATTTACCTACAAAAAAATGTATTTTGTGATTGTTTGTTATATAGTAATCTCATAATTTTGGCATGGATTGTAGAGTAGGTATGAGCCAAATAGATAAGGGTGGTTATTTTTACCAATTATGACAAACAATCGATAAAAGTATACATAAAACATTTTTGTGTTGACAATTCTCCATAACACTGATAATAATGTGACTTTACGTGACAAAGTAGTGTACTCATATACCTCATTATTATAATTAATTTAGATTTATTAAAAAGCAATATTTTAATACCAAAATATTATGTAGGCATATTTTTTATTTACTAGGATAGTCGATTAGTTAATTATATTAAATGGAATATCATTTTATCATTGGAATCCGGTTCCTTTCACATAACGCAAAAAAAACGTGAAAATAAAGGTTATTTAAATAAATAGTTATTGAATGTTATTACCATTTTAATATTAGCAAAAGTAAAATCTTTCAATACCTATATGAAATAATCGCCCCCCTAAATTAGCGTCCAGTAACTAGGTGCGACTGAAAAGATTTTTTTTTTGAAAGAAAGAAAGAATTTATTGCTGGCACAATTTTAAATACACAAATATATATATATATTACCTTAGACTAAAACTACAATTAAGACCAGCAAAGGAACCTCTCATTCAGCTGGATGCTGCAGTACGACCTGAGTAGTACTGCAACGCTGATTTTCGATGAGAGGCCCAGGTGACGTACAGCCGCTTAGTCGGTTCATATTTACTATTCACATAAAATAAAAAATCTTAATACAATAAGAAATGAATTATATAAGTATCGTAATTTATATTTTTTCTTCTAACGATTTATTAATTATAGCTAAAACAAGACTTTAAGTCAACCCAGTAAACTAATTATTATTGGCAACTTCAAAAAGGCAAGACACTGTTAGTAACTCATGAATGCATTGTAAATTGTAATATTGATATGTGAGCATGTGGATCTGCCTTGCGCGTTTTGTATAAAGAAACATGTTGTTTTACTTTGAATGGGTAATAACAGCTTTCAATTACAGTAACACGAGTATCTTTTGCACAAAATAATGTTTGCATTTCAGTTTATTAATTGGTGAGTGTGGTTCATGTTGCTTACGATCTATTTTTATTGCCCAAACTTGTTTGTGTTTTCTTTTTGCTTTTACATCATTATTTAGGTACTAACGTCTTTAGAAACCAAAAGTCAATCTTAGGCGTGGCGAGGCGTTACACCCCGGTTTTGGAAATATGTCTGTAGAATTTGGTAGACACAAATGTGAAAATTCGGTTATGTATACACCACGTGATCTTACCATAGAATATCTAGGCTCAAAAGTTTAATTTGATTTTCTTCGTAAATACGGGTGCGAGCTTTTGTAAATTAACTTCCTCAAATTGTCAGAATCTAAAGTGATCAATTTTATTCTGGAATTTCGTGTGAACAATATAATTATACTAACTTAGATGTTAAACAGACAACTATCTTAAGATTACAGACGTCTAGTCGGTTGGACGATCAGTTGATGAAACGAAAGTACCTACAGCACTAGATTTGTTTAAAATTATATTTAGGTAACGTATTTAATTTATCGCTTTGCTAGTGGTAAAGTATATAATAATTAACAGGCCGCACTCCGCAAATAGGTTTCTACGTAAGTTTAACTTATCATCAATCATAATATTTGGTTGTTCATATACCTAGACCGGTACTGTAGAATATTATAAAAAAAAAACTAGCGGACACGACAGACGTTGTCCTGCCCTAAAAGAGAAATAAAATCCTAGAACCCGAGTACAGCGCCACCTACCGGATCCAATTGTTAATCTAAACCATTCTCGAAACCACCCGAAGACACACAAAAAATGTTGTCCTGCCCTAAAAAGGAAATAAAATCTTAGAATCCGAGTACAACGCCACCTACCGGATCCAATTGTTAATCTAAACCATTCTCGAATCCACCTAAAGACACTAAAAAATTTTGTCCTGCCCTAAATAGGAAATAAAATCCTGGAACCCGAGTACAGCGCCACCTACCGAATCCAAGTGTTCACCTAAACCATTCTCGAATCCACCTGAACACAAAAAAAAAAAATTAAAATCGGTCCAGCCGTTTAGGAGTTCAGTGAAATACACAAGCAAAAAAGAATTATATATACAACCTCTTTGACGATATTTGCAGCATGCATATGTCAATGTTATGTCAAACGCCATAAGGTTGAATTAAGTTTATATTGGGACTTTTGGCGGGAACTTGGAAGTGTCATGAGGTGCTCTTGTTTTAATTCATTATTTTGGTGATACTTAGTGTTATATTGCCTAATTATGGTGGTATATTATCCAATATAGTTCTATTAAAGAGCTCAAATGAAGTGAATTGAAATAATTGTGCTAATCAAGTGTTTTTTTGTTGCCGCCAAAACTCCTCGATAAAGTCTTGGTAAGGTAGCCACTGCTTTACTTCGACATACTACAGATAATAAAATAGACAAACCAAACTTGACATTGGCAAAATGTGAACACAAATGCCATTAAAAAAAAAAAAAAAAAAGTTTATATTGTCAAAAGCGCTAAAGTTACATTTTTTATATGATGGTGATGTATTCTTAAATTTTCTAATTTTCCGCGCAATTTTCTTGTTTATTTCTTTCATAAGAACTTTCTCCTGACAATAACAAACTCATAAAAAAAAAAAACGAAATCGGTCCAACCGTTCACGCGTGATGCCGTGACCAAGGGATAGATGATCCCGCAAACGTTGTTTAGCTATCAGTTACCCACCGGGGTTAAAATTTATTAAAAAAATAGGGGTTGATCGTTGAGGGTTGAAAATTTAGGGATGTATGTACTTTTTAGTGCTGTATCATAAACAAATAAAAACAAAAAAATTATCTAAAAAATATTAAAAAAATTTAGGGGTGGACTACCCTTAACATTTAGGGGGATGAAAAATAGATGTTGGATTCTCAGACCTACCCGATATGCACACAAAATTTCATGAGAATCGGTCTAGCCGTTTCGGAGGAGTTTAACTACAAACACCGTGACACGAGAATTTTATATATTAGAAGTATGTGTGTGTATTAAGGTACACACCTATGAAGTGATTCTTTTTCAATCAATTCATTATTTTAACTGTTATTGTAATAATTATTGTATTCCATTTATACGGTCAAATTATTATTATTTATTTAAATATTATTGTCTGCTAAATTGAAGTCATATTATTAAACTAACTTTTGCCCGCGGCTCTGCCCGCGTTAAAAGTTTTTCCGGGATAAAAAGTAGTCTATGTGTTAATCCAGGACATGATCTACCCGTGTTCCAAATTTCATCGAAATCCGTTCAGTAGTTTTTGCATGAAAGAGTAACAAACATACATCCATACATAAATTCTTACAAACTTTCGTATTTATAATATTAGTAGGATGATGGTTAATTTCAATAAATTAATATACATTTACTAATACTTACAATCAAAAGTGAGGTTAAGATAAAAATAATACCAAAATCATAATCACGTGAAGATTTTTCAAAACAATAAAAAAATAATCTGTCACTTTCACTATTTATTTAAATGAATTTCAATAAGTGTAGCAAACCATAATATTTAAACTGTTTACGCTTGTCGACAATAGATGGATCTGTACAGTTTGACCTAATTACTACATCACGATGTCAAGATTCCCTTCGAAATAATGACCCTAGAAGACGGCGCGGCGGCGTGACGGTCCCAAGCGACAGGAAATGTAACGAATTTTCTTAACATAGATTCCTCCCGTACGTCGATAAAGAAGTTTCACTTCAACAAATATATCTTTGCTTTAGTCCGTCTGAAAATCTTTAGGGGAGGTCTATGTTCAGCAGTGGAAATCATGTGGCTGATGATGATTGATGATGATAATTAAGTAGTAATCTTTTTGTTACTTGGAAATAGTAATAAATATTACTATATAGTAATTTATTTGTTCTGTAAACAAGCTTAACACTTATTCTCAATTTATTTCGACTTCAATTTACCCTTTAGCGCTGTTATTAGTATATAGCAATCTTGTGATCTTAACAAATTCTAGTTTCTAACAAAAACATTACACGAAAATTTCCCTACGCATTCGTGTTTCGCTCGAAATCAACCTAGTCCATTAACTTTCTAACGTTTGTTATTCCAAATACTATAAAAAAACATTTATAATAAAAACATATTTTATTATAACTATCATTTTTTATTGTTTTTCTGGAACTTTAAAATCACGAATCGACATACCTACACGTGCCGAGTCGCCGTAGATGACGCCATGCGAATTCTGTTTATGCTTCAAACAGCATTTTATTCGATATTGCTTATCTATATTTGTCCACTAGACGATATTTTGTTGTTCGGGGATTCAAATCTGAATTTGATCTTTAATTTATATGTATTTTAATTTATGTATATTATGAACTGGATGGTTGTCCCAAATATCGACCATATTGGGTTACGCCGCTACTGTAACCCTGCTGTAAATCGCCTCGGCTTTGCAAGAATATTTTAATACGCTTTTATTAGCTTCATACGTATGTTAGTATGTAACGGAAACTTTGAACATGATTTTGACCCCCTTCAAAACGTCAGATTAAAATGAATTTTGGCATACTTATCAAGGACCGATGGTAATTCAATATCTTTAACTAAAAAAATAAAATATATTTAAAAAACACTAAGACTGCGATTAGGTAAAAGAAGTGTAGGACGGCCTGCTGCACGATGGACCGACGACTTGAAAAAGGCTGCGGGTAGCGGATGGATTCGGGCTGCTCAAGACCGGGATGGTTGGCGCTCACTTGGGGAGGCCCACGTTCAGCAGTGGACGGCGACAGGCTAATTGATTGAACTAAAAAATAGAAAATAAATTTTAATAAATATAAATTAAGAATAGTGTAAATAAGAAAAATCTATTTTATTCTAGGAGTGCTTTTTAAGATATCAACATGATAATCCTTCTACTCGATATCTGTCAATAAAATATTTTTAACTATTGACACCATGCACCCCACGCTTTTTTTTACATTTCTTTTCTTATTTACACTATTCTTACTTCAAATTCAAAGTTATTTTCTTTTTTTTAGTTAGATTTTCTATAAAACCGTGTTTTTTTAAATATATTTCGATGAAACGATAAATCTACTAATTCAAAAATCTTACACAAGGCAGCCCTAATAGCAACAGATCCTGGTTTGTTTATAAAAAGTTAATTATGCCTATAATCTCAAACAAATATCATAGATTTCTTTCTGTGTTCCAAAACTTACAAGGATCATTAATAATAACATCAAATTAAACTATTGATCTCGGCTGTACTTAACCATATTTAGAACCGCCAAGAAGTTTGAACTTTGAATCGGACTGTATTAAAATATTTTTGTGAGTAGTACTTAGTTAAACAATTTTTTGATTCCGTAAGTAGTTAAGTAAGTAGGTTATATGTAGATAAATAGGAAAAATATAAAACATCAGGTTTCTAGTTAGGTAACGTCAGGGCTGATTATATAATGAGCGTGCTAAGTACCCTCAGATCATTCTAAATTCTAATATTGGAAAGTAAGTAAGTAAGCGTACCTACCAAACACGGGCGTGGCTATAGCTTTCACATGGGGGGGGGGGTGGTCCTAAGATATAATTTTTTTGTGACGTGGGTTCTTGCCTTGCATGACACTGTATACCCGGGTACCGGTTGAGGAGGAGGCGGAGTGGTTCGGGGCGACGATGTTGCGTGTCTGTGACGCGGCTATGTCCCGAGTCCGACGCCTTCCTCAGAAACGCCAGGTGTTCTAGTGGTCGGCGGATCTCTCGCGGCTGCGTGTATCATGCGTAGCTGCCCTCCGTCGATTTGGCAGGCACCGTCGTCGCCGGATTCGTTTACCCGGCGACGAGGACCAGGAGCAGCTACTTCACGGCCTCTACAAAGAGGCCAAGAGAGCGCTGCACGTGGCAATATTGAGGGCAAAGTCCGCGGCACAAAAAGAGGCCCGGAGCTCTCTCGACAGCGACCCGTGGGGGCGGCCATACCTTGTGGCGATGAAGAGATACCGCCCATGGGCGCCTCCATTGACGCAGAGTCTCCGTGGCAACCTGGTGAAAGAGTTTGTCGCGACTTTATTCCCCACCACTGAGGATGTCACTCCTCCACCGATGGCGTCACGATCGTCGTCGCCATCGTCGCAGAGTTCGGCATTTTTCGGAGGATATTTCGGAGGTTTCGCCCGCAGAATTTAGGGCGGTAGTGCTTCGGCTGCGGAGTAAAAACTCTGCTCCGGGTCTTGATGGCATACCCGGTCGTGCATGGGTTTTAGCCGTCAAGCACCTGGGTACGAGTCTCCGCGGCCTCTTCTCCACGTGCATTGAGCAGGGCCTTTTTCCATCTCGGTGGAAAACTGGGAAGTTGATCCTGCTCAAAAAGGAGGGTCGACCGGCAGAGTCACCATCGGCCTACCGGCCTATCGTGCTGCTCGACGAGGTCTGCAAACTTTTCGAGCGAATTATACACGCTCGCCTCGTCGAGCACCTGGAGAGAGTCGGGCCGGACCTGGCAGACTGCCAGTACGGTTTCCGGCATGGCCGATCTACGATCCATGCGATTTTGCGGGTCAAGGCACAAGCGGAGGAAGCAATTACCCGGGGTGAAGTGGTCGTGGCGGTGTCTCTTGACATCGCCAACGCGTTTAATACCCTGCCCTGGGCGTGTATACACGAAGCACTGCGGTACCACGAGGTGCCACCATTTCTTCAGCGTCTGGTCCGATCGTACCTATCTGACAGGTACATAGTCAATCCCGGCGCTGATGGGTGGCACCGAAGAGCAATGTTCTGCGGTGTTCCACAGGGCTCAGTCCTGGGCCCTCTCCTGTGCTCCGTGGTGTCAACTCCGAAGGCGTCGCTGTTGTCTGCTACGCGGACGACACCTTGGTCACAGCGACGGCTAGGACCTTCCAGGAGGCTGCCCTGCTTGCTTCGTCTGGTACCGAGCAAATGGTGAGCAGGATTCGGCGGCTGGGCCTCACTGTTGCCCTTAACAAAACCGAGGCCCTTTATTTCCACAGGCCTCGGAAGAGGCCACCTTCGGAGGCCCATATCATAGTGGAGGGGGAGCGGATTCCCATCGGCTCCACAATGAAATATCTGGGTTTGGTGTTGCACAGCCGGTGGGAATTCCGTGCCCATTTTGAGATGTTGTCGCCGAAATTGCTGCGGGCAGCAGGCGCGCTCGGACGCCTGCTGCCAAACTTGAAAAGTCCCGGTAACCCTTGCCGAAGTTTATACGCTAGAGTTGTGCGGTCCATGGTCTTATACGGTTGTCCCGTCTGGGCCGGGTCCCTGAATGCTCGATGCGTCGCTCTACTGCGCAAGCCGCAACGCTTAGTGGCGCAGCGACTCATCAGGGGCTACCGCACAGCCTCCCACGAGGCGGCCTGTGTCTTGGCCGGTATTCTGCCATGGAATTTCGATGCCAAATACCTCTCGTCTGTATTCTTCTGGCGTGAGGAGGCATCCCATCTCGGGCGGAGACTGGCTCCTAGGGAGGTCACGGCCCAATTGGCCTCCATCCGCAGCGTCGCCGTGGAGGAGTGGCATACCAGGCTGGAGAGCCCGAGTGCGGGCTTGAGGGCCGTCGCGGCAGTGCGACCTGTCTTTTTAAGCTGGCTTGGCAGGCGCCACGGTGCGCCGACATTCTGTCTGACACAGGTGCTGACGGGCCATGGGTGTTTCGGCTCGTTTCTGTGTCGGATCGGAAAGGAGGAGTCCGCCGTGTGCCACCATTGTGGCATTCTCGAGGAGTGCCCAGCCTGGAATCTACAACGCAGCGCTCTTAGAGCAGTCGTCGTAGGAGACCTCTCGCTGCTAGCCGTGGTTTCCGCCATGGTCGGTGGCTGGATGTCATGGCGAGCGATGGCGAGTGTTAGGGACTCGGTTCAATGCTCGCTCGGATGATGTTATACTCCCGAGTGTCGACATTGGGCCGTAAGATCGGTGAAACCAACATAACCATTCCACTCACCCCACAGTGGTGGTAGCGATAACACGTTTTTCGCCGCGATAAAAAAAAACAAAGTTTGTCATAAAGTTAATATTTCGCTTCATCTTAACTTTTAAGACTTTCTATATTGCTTAGGCAACTTTAGAACAAAAAATCTTCTGTTTTTAAAAATAAATGACTCATTCATGCGTTTGAATTAGCATGTGTATAGTATACACGCTTACCTACGTGACGTAACGCAGCTGCAGTGCGGCGTAAGTGCAAGCAACTTGTAGGGGTAGGTTGGACTTTGAACAAGGAACTTCCCTATCACAGCTCGTTTAATTTTGTGCGGCGTCAGGGTGCGGGGGCCCGCTCACGAGCGTCCCTTTCGCGCCCTATACCGGACCGACGAAAAAAATAAGCACGCGAGAACGGGCGCGCCGCATTCCTCTACTGGGTCGACGGCACGGCCGGCCCCGCGCGGCGCGCGCTCTCCGGCCTCCGCTTCCCCAGTCGTTCGCGCGCGTTGTCGGCGATAACTTGTCTATGTGTTGTCCGCTCTCTATCGCGTGTTGTGTTTACAATAGTGTTGTTATTGTTGTTGTTACAGTCAGTGCTGTGTGACACTGTGTGAAATTTATATATTATTATTGACTGTCTTGTAAAAGATTATTTACGGACTAATAAACCGTAGTAGTAGACAGCCACGGCAGGCGTCGCGCTAAGGTAGCGTTTCATATTAGTTTTCAATCTGATTACTGCTTGCTACGTTAATCCGTTTCGAAATCTGCGGTTCGGTCAGGGAATTTACCTTTATGTGTAATGGTGGACTCACGCCACGTGACGGCGTGTAGGCTTAATGCTCACCACGTGGTGTGAGCTGTGGTGTAAACAACTCGTTGTGCCCTTCTCTTCAGACGCGCGACGCGACGCAGTCGTACGGAATGCGCACGGTTGCGTGCGACGCGGCGGCGGCGTCAACGTTTGCTTACCAGCCAGGGCTAGCGCCCGCTCCTGTCTAAAGCTAAAACTAATTTAATTTACTACTACCTTATACTTACACACATTTGTGATCCTTGGCGGAAGGTATAAAGTCGGCTATAAACAATGGTTATAAACCATGAACAATTTAATTACAACGTGGAGGTAACATTGTTACCTGTTCTTAAACGGGGTTTAGACTAGCAAGAAAACTTGCAGAAGTTATTTATTTTTTTATTGCATTGAATGACGAGACGAGCATGCCGTTCGCCTGATGTTAAGCGATACGACCACCCATAAACAGTAGCAACACCATCCAGCACCTTGACTTACAAAGTACTGTGTGGCATTCTACTGCGCTCGCCATCCTGATAAGATATTAAGTCTCATTATGTCCAGTAGTTACACTGCCTACAATGTCCTTCAAACCGAAACACAACATGCATGCACACTGTTGCTTGGTGGTAGAAATAGGCATTGCGGTGGTACCCACCTAGACGGACTCTTACATATGGATAGACTACCACCAGTTATCTTGCGCAAGCTACTTTTACCGTACGTTTTAAACAGTCACGGAAAGATGACTTCTGGAATATTTTAAAGATTGCAGGACTTCTGGCAAGACGCAGGTGTAAACACCATATTTTGACATGTTGTGCGAGAACTTGCAGTTTATTCAGATGAAAGTTTTAATTTGCTGAGCTAGTAGATTAGGTATTTTTTATTTGTTCCATACGGAACTGGCTAAGGTCAAAGACCATGCTGCCAAGTTATAAGTTTGTAGTATTACCGATATGTCTAAGTATATATGCACTATTGTGTTCCTGTTTCAAGGACATTGTAGCCAACGTAATTACTGGGCATTATAAGACTTAAGAGGCCGTATACGAAATTTCAACTATTTCGGTAAACTTTTCATCGTGATTATTCAAAAAATAAACTGATCTGATCAATTTCTAATACACCATCGGAAAGACTATTTCAACACTAATAAAATAAACGAGCCACATTTTTCATATCTTTCTTTAATTTCAATCTATCCAAGTTCCAACGTCTGTTTCAGAAATTTTGTTGTACGGAGACTCAAACATGTTGCCGTTTTCAATCAAAATCGTGCTTTAAACTGACTACCGAAAGTTACTGTTTATTGGTATAAAAGTCGCCTTAATTATGAAAGAGACAATTTCTATATTTTCAACGTAAAATCATACAAAATGAAAGTGATTTTTTTTTCGCGCGCGCAAAGAGCATTATATTAGATTCATAAAAATCAGGCAAAAAAAAGGATTGCGTGCCTTGTCAGTCAGTTTTATGAAAAAAGAACATGGCAAGCAATACATATTCCTCGTGCAATGTAAACAGCTTTGTAAGAATTTGCGCAAGTTAACTTGGTAGTCACTTGCAAAACTGAATTGCTAAAGAAATATTGCCGCTGGTGTAAACGCATCTGAAAGTTCTTGCGCAATATATTGCTGAGAGAACTTGCTAGTCTAAACTTAGCTTTATAGTCAAGACGTAGTAATGTTACGTACTAGTTTTATTATTATGCTGGTTTGTAATTCACAACTAAGATGAGATCCATGCTGTCCAGGTAGTGGACTGGGAGCATTTTTAGTATCTATTCTACGTCTGTGATAATAATATACTTTACAAAATGTTTCATCTCCATGGCTATCCACGCGTAAATATCGTCTTGGCATATTCCGGGGAATTGTTTTCAAGACATTCATTAATAATGGTACTTAAATAAAAAATGAATGTGAATCACAACTATTAGTTTTGCTTATACATACCTACCTACCTAAAAGTCGCAATTTTCCCAACTAATGTTTTTCAACTGCCATTTTAATTTTTAACAATAAAGGTATCTAATGTTGTCTGACATAGGTACCCATAATATGAAACACCTTCAACAAAATGTTATATTTGTATACTATTTTATACTTTTTACTGGGTTACCTACCTAATTTGAAATTTCATAATACTAAGTTGAAAAACAACATTTTCTAAAATACATATAGGTATACTTCACAAAGGTGAATTCCATTTACAAGCCGAACGCATGCATTATTCAGAATTTTGAAATAAAATACCTAACTTGTTTATGTTTTCACCGCTTGTAATATCCCGAAGGATGGGCTTGGGAACAATATTCTCTTACCATTATTGCATAGTAAAAGCGAATGAAGTCTATAATATGTCTGTACGTATTTGTTTTCGGGCGTATGACAATTATTATAGAGAACAGCTACAAAACAGGTAGGTAGTATAGAGTATAGACATTGAAACATTCAGACTTGTTATCGATAAGCCAGTACGCGCAAGAAAAAACGTACACCTTGAAGTCTTATCAAAACAATATTCCGAAAACAACGCAGCGTTGTACAGTTCACGCGGCCTTGAATCAGCTTGTTTATGTGATCTGTTATTGCATTCTTTGTTTATTAATAAAATATGTCGATTTTTTTGTACTATGCTGACACGACCTAGCGCATGGCCTCCGTCGCTAAATTGACACTATTTAAATTTTAGCTTTACTAATAACATAACATCGGGTTTTCTTGTATATAACGAATGCCTTACTCTTAAGAAAATCAAACATACAATTAAAAGCCTCATTCTAATAATTCTTCTAGTTACAGTATGGCTTACACATACTCACGCCTTTAATCCCCGAAGGGGTAGGCAGAGGCGCAACTAGTGCACCCACGTGTCGCCGTATTCCGTCCCATGATGTGACAGGGGGCAGCCTATCGCCATATCGGGCACAAATTCTAGACTCCGGGATGATACTGAATAGAAAAATCCAATATCACTTTGTCCGACCCGGGGATCGAACCGGAGACCTCAGCATTGAGGTCCTACCCTGGTAGGTTTACTGGTGGTAGGTCTCTCATTATGCAAGAGGCCGTCTGGGTGGGTACCACCGCAATGTCTATTTCTACCGCCAAGCAACAGTGTGCATGCACTGTTGTGTTTCGGTTTGAAGGACATTGTAGCCAGTATAACTACTGGACATAATGAGACTTAACATCTTGTGTCTCAGGATGACGAGCGCAGTGGAATTCCACACAGTACTTTGTAAGTCTAGGTGCTGGATGGTGTTGCTACTGTTTATGGGTGGTCGTATCGCTTACCATCAGGCGAACGGCATACTCGTCTCGTCAGTCAATGCAATAAAAAAAAAATCCTAATACAACTACGCCACCGAGGCAGTACCAGCAGTAGTAGTATAGTATTTACGGTAACATTTTTAATTTCTTAGACGAAAGCGTCATAAGCCGAATTTATTTCAAGAGCCGGTCAAATTCATTGCACAATCTGTAAAAGTATTTTACTGTTACGATCTCTTATCTAAGAATAGAATAGTATGGATTATGGTTTGTATTTTGGATTAATAGAAGTCTGCTTTGAAATGCAAATGAGACATTTTTGCCAATGTGACTGTGTGCAGTGAATAGTGTGTGCACACATTTTAAAAGGCATGCAGGATTTGATCTAGGGACACAAGTCACACCAATTTCTGTGATGTGCTCCTAGTGAATGTCAGGATAATTTATTTTAACCCCATAAATAATAAATATGTATCAAAATAATTAAGTGGTGTTTCTTGTTGCTTAATTTTGAAATCGATAGATATATTATAATTATTAAGGTATATAATCACTGCCTAGATTCAAAAATATATTAACGGCTATTTAATATAAATTTTAATCATAATAATTCTACTTAATCCTATTCATGAATCATAGTCAACGGGATTGTCGTCCCGGACTGAAATAATAAAGATTTTACCCAAATTATACGAAATATCAACACGTTTGTTTAATGAAAAGCTTTCAATATTATAATTCATAATACATTTTCATGTTCCTACTTCCAAATCCTAAAAAAGAATTTCATCCCCATTCCTACCTCCGCGTCGAAGGCAAATCGATAAGTCAAGAATATTTTAATAGGTATCATCGGCATTTCGTCAAATTGGCGCTATATCAGCCGACATCATATTGTGTTGGACTCAGATTGAATAAGATAATAATTTTCCAATTATACGTTTCTCTAAGTAGACCCACGCTGCACTGTAGACATTTTGTCTCCAACATCAACGAACCGACATGGCCGGGGTAGTACCACTGATTTATAGAAAAAGCGTAGTACATAATATATATCGATGCAGAAAACATGTCAGGTTTTTTTAATGTTACCCTCCTGTACTTTCCCTAATAGGTACTTATTCAAGGTACTTCGAACTTAGCTTCTTTTCTTAAATATCTTCCAAACAGGACGCGACTCTAGGAAAAATTACGACTATTTGGGACAGTTTCGCGCTAGTGTCCATATTAAGTTTATAAGAGGGCCAGACAAGGCCATCAGAAGAATTTAAATTTTAGGTCCATTATAAATTCTTACACTTTCTCTTAGATTCGATACGGTGTGACAATGTTGTGGTTTCTAATAGTCGTTACTGCATTCACATTACCACCAAATGTTTAGATGTTGTTTCGTTGACCTAGAACAACATCGCAAGAAGGTAATATTGTTATTGTTACATTGAATCTGTTAAACACTGAGTGTGTTGTTTACTGGTGGTAGGTCTCTCATATGTAAGAGTCCGTCTGGGTGGGTACCACCGCAATGTCTATTTCTACCGCCAAGCAGCAGTGTGCATGCACTGTTGTGTTTCGATTTGAAGGGCATTGTAGCCAGTTTAAGTACTGGACATTATGAGACTTAATATCTTATTTCTCAGGATGACGAGCGCAGTGGTATGCCACTTACTTTGTAAGTACGTTACGTTAGTAGTAAGTAGTTACTTTGTAAGTCAACGTGCTGGATGGTGTTGCTACAGTTTATGGGTGGTCGTATCGCTTACCATCAGGCGAACGGCATGCTCGTCTCGTCATTCTATGCAATAAAAAATAATACTATTCTTCTTTTTGTATCTATAGATAATCAACAGTTTTGTCTTTTCAAATAAATATTTCAGGAAAAAGCTTTAACGTTTTTTTTACGCAATATCTTACTGTTGTCGGTGCATCTATTCATGAAAATATTTAAGAATTGATATATTTATATCTTCGTTTATGCCAAAGGATCAAGAACCGGTCTTCGGAATGTAAATTTGATGAATGTGAGCGGTAATATTTTGAAAGTACTCTCACGGCTTCTTAAGTGCGCTGTATGGCTTAAAAAGAGTACTTTTTGAATCAGTTAATATCCATCTAAACATTATTTTAAAAACATATTAATTAGAAATCATTTTAGAAAATGTTGTCTTCTAATTAATAAGATTAAAAAAAATAGATTTATAGAGTATTTGTAAATTCTATAATGATTACTGAACAGAGGTTTTCTTATTTTCGCTTCGAGCGTCAACTTAGAAGCTCAAAATATCTCAAATCACTCAACAAAATAATAATAAAAAAATAATTATCTAACTAAAAAGATCCTTATGAAAAAAGTTAGTTAGGAAAAAAATCATTTTATGCTTAATTCACGAGAAATAAAAATTAAAAAAATGAGAAATTATTCAGAAATTTTGGTCAATAAAATGTGTTTTTTACTAATATATCTTACTTAATTTAACATAATATTGGATTAATATAATAGATAATTAATATATATTAATATAATATAAGAACCGATAACCTCTGGGGTAAACGAGTTCTTGAGTGGAGACCGCGAGTGGGCAAGCGTAGTGTGGGACGCCCTCCAGCCAGGTGGAGTGACGATTTGCGAAAGGTCGCTGGCAGAAACTGGATGCGACAGGCCGAAGACCGGGTAAAATGGCGCGTATTGGAGGAGGCCTATGTCCAGCAGTGGACCAAAATATAGGCTGATGATGAATGATGATGAATATAATAGAAGAACATCCCCTTAAAAACTTACACTTTAAAATTTCAACGAAATTAGTCTCTTATTTTTCTATAAATATTTTAAAACCACTACAAAACTCAACGCGCAAATCGTTGCAACGTTGTTTGTTGGAAACGATTTGCGCGTTGAGTTGTGTTTTTAAAATAGTTATAGAAAAATATTACAACTACTTGTATATACATACAAGAAAATGTAGGTAGGTAAATTAAATTTATTTACTTACCGTTTTTGATTTTATTCTATGTATAATTAAAACTTATTATTATGTACCGCCAACTTCTCGATGCTAGAGTTCGGAGACTCGCTAAGTTTCAACTGTTGGATGGTGTAAAACCGACTTCTAAACCACTAAAAACCAAAAATATATAATTTAACTTTATATTCGCTTAGTATATACGTATATTTGGAGTCGGTGCCTAATTATAATTGAAAATTGTTTTCGTATATTTGCTCTTGTATTTGCTTAGCTTAGCTGACAATTTAAATTAGGCAACGACTCCAAAGTATATACTAAGCGAATATAAAGTTAAATTATTTTTTGGTTTGTAATGGTTTTGAAGTCGGTTTTATTTTTTGTTAAAAAGTTTTTATTTAATGCTTTTTTATTAGTTAATTATGAAATGGTGTAAACAAATACATCATCGATGTACGATTGCAGTATTCGCGGGTCATCTGCTGTTAATTTGAAGAGTTTCATTATCTATCTCCGAAGATCCTAGTAAATTATATACTAAAACCTTCCTTGAAAAATATACATTTGAATAACGAAAACCCCATCCAAATCGGATCAGTAGTTTTTGAGAAACTCGCGGCCATACACACTTACATACATACATACGGGTCGAATACAGAACCTCCTTTTTGAAGTAGGTTAGAAATGCGTGTCATTGTCGATCCTTGCTGAAAGAATTGGCAGTGGCAGATGTCCCGTATAACTTCACTCACTCCAATTTTTTTTACATCAATATTTGGTTGAATTTGTAAGACTTAAGTTAACATATTATTATATTACATTAGGATCTACTATCTAGTTTAAATTTGCGATAGCGTATTAATAATTAATTATTATAGAGAGTCTATACAGACGAAGGTCTCAGATTCGATCGCAGGGCACTGAACCCTGACTTTTCAAAGTTACGCATGTATTTTTGTCGATCATGTGAGTAGTGAACAGTGGCAAAACAGCGTGAGGAAATCTTAAGTTTCTTTGAAACAGGCAGGCATAGTTGAGTCGACTGATGCGGGGCAATCATCTATTGTCTTTCGACACTGTCTGCACCCTAATCCGCTTAAAATTAGGTCCAGTGCATTTCGCCGTGCCGTATAGAAAAATCGGACAAGTGCGAGTTGGACTCGCGTACCGAGGGTTCCGTACAAATTTGTAGGTAATGTGTCTACGTAAATAAGTTCAATAGTTCGCCAAAATTAACTAATAAATTAATCAAATGTAAAAAGTTTTAAATTTGCTTTTTTTTGTTATTAAAGTACATATTTACGGTTTTCAGAATTTTTCCTTTACATGTGCTGTAAGACCTTGCTTCTTGCCAAATTTTATAATTCTAGGTCAACAGGAAGTACCCTATAGGTTTTGATTCCCTTGCGAAATCGCAAAATATGCGACATAAACGGTTATACCTTTCGATCACGTTGACTTACAAGTTTGATTTTTTCACAGCTGAAAGAGACCGTAGACCCGAGTATTTGATATAAATTTAAACTTGGTATCTCTACACGTTCCTGAGAAAAAGGGTTTCGGTAGATAGACAGACGGACAAAAAATTATCCTATAAGGGTTCCTTTTTTTCCTTTGGAGGTACGGAACCCTAAATATTGAGCCACTAATTGATTTAATTGAATTTAATCTCAGCACTCGTCTATGAAGATGACCTACTTAATAGGTCGAAACTGGTCGGCGATTCTGACTAGAATACGTGAGTGAAACCGTTTAGTTATCTAGTAATGTGATATGTCTCGCGTAAGTTTTAATAATATTAATAATAATTTGGTTTTAAAATGCTTAGTTTAGTCTTGAAACTTAATTATCGAGAGGTAGTTAAAAAAAATATATTCTAAATCATAACTGTCTATTAAAATAACTGTTAAATTACTTAACGTATTCACTGTTCATCCGGTAAACTGACGATTTGAGACCCGTTCCCGCCTTACCGTAGTGCGATTTTCTTAACGCGTTACTCGAAAGCGGGGGCGAGCGCCAGCAGAGAGGCCGGGTGGGGGTGCAATGTTTTGGGTGTCGACTGTGTAAACAGCGCGCCGCCGCACTGGCCGCCGTCTGATCGATCGTGCTGCGCTGCGCTGTTCTATCTATTATTTATTACCAAAAATATGGCGGTGTGGTGCGGCTCGAGGTCGTTGACCTCACTGTTCGCCACGATACGTCGCGTAAACAACGAGTGCAGCGCGGGAAACATGGTCCCCTCCCTACCTGGTGAGATTTAATCGCCTGCTGCCGATGGCGCTGTCGCCGCCACCGCCGCCTTTGGTCCGTGCCTGCAACTGGGACAGGCGACGCTCACCCACGCGCCTCCTTTTCACGTATTTTTTTTATAGTCTCCCTGCTCGAGAGGCCGAGGCCAGTGGTGGAAAAACGAAAAAAAACAATAATTTGGTCGCATATTATTTTATTGTATGACGAAATATTTTGAAACGTTCGTATTTCAGCGAATATTTTCATGATGATAGTTTTAAAATGTATCTATGTGAAGTCATTGACATAATTGTCATCTAAATAGACGATATTTTGGTAGGTAAATAAATAGGCCCAAAATCTACGCGGTATAAGCAAATACATAAATACCGCCTGACAGGCGCCTGCTAACGTCACAATGACGTAGCTTCCTACATAAATCGCGTAGTTACGTACATATTGTATAGGGGCATACAACGGGATTTCGCAGGACATGACATAATATATAACATGTAGGTATTTAGGTACTGAGAAAAAAATATAGCTGAGCGTGATACCGCGTCGGGAAAGGAGAGTCTTCCGCGGTGTACACCGAGGTGGACAGCAGATCATTTCATATTGATTGGTATCATAATATATTGGTGTACACTCAACCAAGTTAACGATATTAATACTACACGTTGCAATTTCGTAAATACTAAACTAAATAAACATAAAAATGGGAAGCCGAAAGCTAAAAAGTCATTTTAATAATATATAATACCAGCCCTGTATTAAATACTGCCCACTGCTGAGCATGGGCCTCCTCTACTACTGAGAGGGGTTAGGCCTTAGTCCACTATGCTGGCCTAGTGCGGGTTGGCAGACTTGAGATACCCTCGAATGTCTACGCCTGAAAAGGGAAAAAAGTGAAATGCTATGTATGTATGTACTAGCTTTTGTTAGCGGCTCCGCCCGTCGTGAATACGTTTTCCGGGATAAAATCCCGCCTTATATTTTCTAGGAAAAAAAAGTAGCCTATGTACTCACTGATAATGTGAAAGATTATATTGGTGAAAGAATTTTTACAATCGGTCCAGTAATTTTTTAGTTTATTTGTTACAAACAAACAAATCTTTCCTCTTTATAACATTAGTGTAGATGTAAAAAGAAGGCCAAGTGAGAGTAGGGCGCCGCTCAGAATGAGTAAAAGGAGTTTTACTTCTTCCGGGATTCCGCTCTCGGGAAATTCCGAGAATTTCAATTATCTGATACTCGAAAATTTAATAATTGTTTGTTACCGAATTAAATAATATTAAAATAAAACAGTTTATTCACTGTAGGTATTGACTGCAGTAATTCGTCTTTATATTAATGCCTATTAAATGAAATCTTCACACAATTTGCCATTTTTTTATTGCATAATTTATAAACTCAAAGACTGATCATTTGCTCTGGATCATTCACAATAAATTAGTTTCCTGAAATAAATAATATAATTATAGACTATAGTCAAATAGTTTCTTAGTTGTCTAAAGCACCCATATCGTTAGATTTTGAACCCTTTTACAAATAGGTATACCGTGCGTTCACTACCCAGCTGTGAACTGAATACGGCCAAAAATGGGAGGGGGATAAAGCGACTATGAGGCCCGTAGTTCTCTTTTTCTTTAATTCTGGTTGGTCCATGTCACAGACGTGTAGGAATGGTTAGATCTTTGGACGTACACGTGTGACAGAAGATCAGATTTCTACAATCTACAGGGTGATCAGATTGTGATTAATTTATTGACCTGCAAGTTACACTTACATCAATATTGCAGTTATTAATTCGGTTGTTTCACGGGTGTAGCTATAGCTTTCACATAGGGGAGGTGCTAGTATACCAAAATGTCAGTGGCGTAGCGTGGGTTTTTGCCGCTCCATGACACCAAAAAACCTCCTTTCAACAAATAATGGCCGGTTTCTGAAGTACTATTGACGGCAGTTTATCTATCCGTTAGCGCTATTGGTTCGATAACCCATGAAATTGCGTTTCTGATTCACGCACTGCAAGATAAACTCAGCTTAAACTTACTTTAACTTAACTGGTCAATTTTTGCCGTTTATCTGTTCCATAACTATTTGACGTGTCATTTTGTCACAAACGACGGCAACTTGTTAGATATTATTTACAATACAGAGGAACATAATTGATACGGCCAATCACAACGGTTTCAGTAGTGTTATAAATTCTCAAATTCTAAATAAAACAACATAAAACACAAATTAGCAAACTAGTGCTAGCTTGACATAAGACATTTTGTTGAACTGTTTGACGTTTTTTTTTAATTCGGCAATGATGTCATTCATCAGCCAGAGACAAATAACAAATTACCACAAAATAAAATTAAAATAATGTTTAGGCGTTGATCTATGTTAAAATAAGTTATTATTGTATATAAAACAATTATTAGTTACGAATTTTTGTAATAAAATCCATTTTAAAGTCAACTGCTAAAAAAGAGCCATCTAGTAGCAAAATAAGGAACTGGTTGTTGGCTTCATAGTTATCGAATGGTTCATTATATGTTCAGAAACACAGTGAAAGTCAACCGACGTTTATCTTAAGTTTAACTTTAATGGACCAATAGTTGTTGAAAGTTTAACTGGGAGATTCAGAAATTGGGCATAAGTCACCTATACACTCCCCTCACCCGTTTCAAAAAAAACGGTTTAATTTTACCCATTTTCAGTTTCAGTGGTGTTTTAACGTTGGGTTTTGTTAGTTCTATTTCTTCTTATTATAAATGCGAAAGTTTGTGAAAATGTTTGTATGTTTCGGACTCCCTATGTGCGATATGCGTCCATGGGTAGTTTAATTCTTGCTTATCGATTACCTATTATCAAACAAATTTCCAGTTTTACAATTATTAGTATTTGCAATGGCAATAATACCGAATATCTATCACAAACTACATAAATCTAGGTTAGCCATCTCCGAAACCTCACCAAGAAAGGGGGGGTTCTATTCTGCTTCGACGCACACCCCACGGCACTGCTGTAAACAAGTTAACAGGTATTTAACGTATTCGCGCCGACATCAAAAAGTTAACACCGCATCAAGCGCGTATATAGTTTTTAAAGATGCCATTAAATAAAAACGTGTGTGGCTATTTAAATATTTGTAAACGGTGAATGGATTAGGATAAGTGAGCTCACCGTGGCTATGTAGTCGGTAACGTGTTTCTTAATTGATATTTTCCTGTTACGGACATGTCGTGGGAACTGCAGTGGCTCCCACGCTAATTACCGCTGTCTTTAATACTATTGGCCTTTGCAAGCCGACACTTTGATCAATGAAACCACTATTGTTGTACGTACAATAAGGTTAGCAATTTGCAAAGGACCGCTTTAGTGAGGATTTAGACGACTGACAACGATTTATGAACATTGACATGTATTTAGGATGCGGCGTGTAGGTATCTTAAATCTACATCATGTTGAGGAGGGTTAGGCTGTGAGTGTGAATGCGGTTGGCGTCGCCCAGTTTCGCTATCTATATAGGTCCCAGACTTGATAGGAATCTAAACAATCGCAATGATATACTCGCATCACGCATTAGAAATTATTATTTGAATGACATGCAATTTTTCGCCGAATTTTATTCCAATTTCACAAATAATTCAGCGTTAAATTAATTTCTTTTTGATCTATACTAAAAAGTTTAGTGTCACTAATAGAGTTAAAGGAACTGTATATATTATAATTATACTTTATTATGTATGTAATTGTATTTGTGATTGTATTAATAAATAGTTATAACTCGTAGACAAAGAGCGATCATTCATTTGGAATTTGTTCATGGTAAAATATCTCTGCTTGTTTCCCATAACAATGAACTTTGATTTTTAGCAATTTAACGTTTACCGCAAAATTTGTTATCCGCGTGATATTGATTGTAATAACGTAAAAACGATAACTACATGCCTATATTCTCAACAGAATATTTTATTTATACCTCGAAACTTAATTGTTTGAATACGTTTTATGACTCAATATTTAATAAACGATTGGGGGAAAGGCTGCGAGAATAACGTATCGATGTTTTTAAAGTTTATTATTTTATACAATAGACGTACGTATTCCATGCAAACGTATTTGGGTTTCCATCATATGACTCGAGTTATTTTTGAAACATACATGATACATTGGTTGAAACATACGTCATCATGGAAACGTCATCGTAGTTTATACCATTTCCTCCGTTCAAGCAATTTGTTTAAAATCTATTCTGTTCTGACGCATTCTCGCGAAAATAAGCGAATGTTTCTGCTTAGGAACAATGAACTTTAAAACTCTGAAACAGTTTGAGCTGAAAGCTCGGGACTAACGTATTGTATTTTAGGGGTGAACGTAATGAAACTTATGGAAGGGTCCGTGCCAGACGCTTTAACTGCCAAAGTTGTAGTACATGGGTACATGCCCTTAATCGACGTATGACTTGCAAATTGGTTTTTCGTACATTTTTATTTATATACATTTATGTATTTATGTTAAAATTCTGTGTAAGTTTTTGTTTCTTTAAAATTATTTAAGTAAATATTTTAAGTAATATGCATATCAATGCATCCATATTCACGAAGTATTTCCCAGAAAAAAAATTATTCTTAGGAGTGTAACATACAATTTTTCGCATTAAATCCATTGAAGTAGAATGTAGATGGACTAACGTTCGTACAGCCATTACGCAAAGGTCTTTATGAATGGTGCTTCCGAGAGTAGAGCCAGGGTTATAGGCAATTGGTATGACGATTCTCATAATGAATGTACATTGTTCCAGCTCGGGTCATGTGGTCATCGGGCCAGGGTCGCGCGGCGTGATGAGGCGCGCGTGCGACGGGCCTGCCTGGCCCGTGTTGGCGAGTGCGCTGCTGCTGGCGTGCGCGCAGGCGCTACCCGCCAATGAGCAGCTCGCGCCGGGAAGTGAGTAACTTGCGTAAACACACGTCACTTATTTGCCGTCAACGTGGATTTCACGTCACGGCATTCCTTATTATACTTGCGGCCAAGATTCCTTCGGCTTGAGGTGGTTAATCTCTGGCGCCAGATAATGATGAATCTTGTTGATACTTTCATTATTGACTGTTTTCGGTAATCTTTTGGGATATTACCAACTTTTACTAGTATTCGATAAATCTAAATTAATCAATACGCGTACAGTGCTAGTTTCTAAAACTACAATATTATATTAGAATGCCATCCGTAATAGTTTGTTCAAAATGTCCTCTTAAAACCTAGTATTTGTTTAAGCCTGATGAAATACCACTTTTCAAATATCTTCGGTATTTTTTTTACTATAAGTAGTGATGTAAGGACATATCCTTAAAAATAAAAAGATAAAAACGGCGAAAAAAATTCCCGGTTTATATTTTTCCGGGATAAGCAGTAGCCTATGTCCTTCCCTGGGTCTCAAACTATCTCCATACTTATTTGTTGGCGTTTCCACCCAAGAAAATATTTTCCGGGATAAAAGTCCCGATTTTTTTCCCGCCGTTTTTTATCTTTTTATTTTTAAGGATATGTCCTTACATCACTACTTATAGTAAAAAAAAGAATTAGCCAACATAGGTCCTTCCCAGGGTCTTAAACTATCTCCCTACCAAATTTCATCGAAATCGGTTCCGAGGTTGCCGTGACAGCTCGTGAGAAAAAAAAAGGGATAAAAGTCCCGCTTTATATTTTCCTGGGATATTAAGTGGCCTATGTTACTCGCTGATAATGGAGCTTTATATTGGTGAAAGAAATTAAAAAATCTGCCTAGTAGTTTCGAAGCCTATTCAATCCAAACAAACAAACAATCAAATCTTTCTTCTTTATAATAGTAGTATTATATATATTATATATATATAATATATATAATACTACTATTAGAATTAATTAATTAAATTATGAAATATTTAAGTTACATATTATGCTATGTCCGACAGTATCCGGTTCAAAATAAAACTGTAATATGTTATAACATATTATGATTTATAACTACATATATAATTTTTACACATAATTACACAAAACGCTTGTGAATGTTTTATCTTCCTAGTCACAGATAATTATGTATTCTCAAAGTAAACTATTCGCAGTAATTTAAAACAAACTTGAATAATACTCTTACGTCAAACAGCAATAATTTGTATTATTTCTTGCTCAAATACATACTTACCGTGAAGTCTGATACATCTGTTGACAGTTCATATGTTCCTGTCATGTTACCTCCTTCAAATTACTACGTTCACCGCCCATCTTTTGTTTTTCTAATTTCAATGTTCATTCCGTGGAACCTGTGGGCTGTTTACTATGTCGTTAATAGCGTTCAGTTGTAGATTCTCGGTACAATCTTATTTGAAGACAAATATGTGGTCTACTTTTTGCGAAATTGACGCATGCACGCCTTTACTAAAAACAATAAACAAGTGGAAGGTGAAGAAACATCAATATTAAATTCCTTGAATTCGGAAATGTTACTGTCGCTACTTCCATCACTTTCATTACTTTCAAGCAGTTGCATTGTAATACATTTAATGTTTTAGTACCTTTGACGGTTTTTTTAAATTTCTTATAGAAATAGACTAGATGAATGAACAAACTAGGGTACAAATTTTTATGTTAAAAACAACTGTATGCTGTTGAACTTATTAAAAAGCTGCCATTTTCACGAAAAAAGTTTTGCAATATTTTTAGCGTTGAGATCATCTAGAATGTATACGCGTTGGTATGATTTTTCTGTTTAATGAATTAACAGCCCGTGAATGGGCCGGACGTGAGCACTAATTATACAACTCGCATTGACGTAAATGTAACATATTCAAACATTAAACTCGTTAGAGACGTTGTCGTTTCAACACGATTGACAAGAAACAGTGAAGTATTTGCCACGTGCACGTGTGTTATGTGTGTAAGTAAACAAGTAGAATCGATGTTGGTTGACGCGCGGCGCGCCGGATATAATGATCTGACTTCCACGGCCGTTGCTCCAGCCGGCCGGCACGGCACGGCGCGACGCGGCGCGCCGTGCTGCCCGCCGAGGTCCGAGCCACACCGGCAGCCGACATACCGACCCCGAAGCGCGACGTGCCGTGGAGAGCGGCAATTTTATTTTGCTTTGAATGTGTATATGTTTTTTGCCGTATTTGTTTGTACGCGTGCTATTGAACTCGGCGACGGCGCGGGCGGCGCGGCGAGCGGCGGCTCACTATCGCGCCGCTGTTTAATCCGTCAGATAACGAGCCGGCTCGATGTGTTGTTTGTTTGTAATTCTCCGTTCGACGTCCAACGAGCTAGTGAGGCCTCGTTTAGGAGGCGCCCCGCGTTATCTTGTGAACCAGCCCGAAACTTACTTATCCGTGTAATATGCATGTCGTAGTGGCCGATTACGGCTTCGGTTTCTTATTTGGCGTTTTCCCCAAAATAAATGTTATGTATGTGTTTAAACGTTGATTAATATTGTGAAACGGTAATAACGGATGCCGACGGGGTTCGTGCCGCGAATAATATATTACCGAGGTATTGTTTGTTAACATGATTTATTATGTTCCTTTCAAGGACTACCTACTTAATTACTAATCGTACGCAAATAACGTTTGTGCGATTGCATAAATATATCTTTACAGTCATTTTATTGATTAATAGCAATTGGCTATAAATAATTTCATTTTTAACCGACTTCAAAAAAGGAGGTTCTGTAATCAACCCGTATGTATATATCTATAAAAATGTTTCCCTATTTCCCTTGGTCACGGCATCACGCGTGAACGCTTGGACCGATTTCGTTAATTGTTTTTTACTTTGTGTTTGTCATTGTCAGGAGAAGGTTCTTATGAAAAAAAAAAACTAAAAAATTGCGCGGGAAAATAAGAAAATTTTAAGAATACTTAACCAGCATATTAAAAATGACTGCCTCGGTGGCGTAGTTGTATTGCGTACGCGTTACGAGTACGATTTGCGCGCTGAGGTCCTGGGTTCGAATCCCAGGTCGAGCAAAAAAAAAACATTGTGACTGCGTTTTTCCATCTTAAAAATTACTCAGTCGCAGCTCGGAGTCAGGAAGTTGGCGGTGTGATACCCCCGTGCCTCGGAAAGCACGTAAAGCCGTTGGTCCTGCGCTTGTTCTCTCCCTGGTCATGTCGGAATGCCGTCTCACCGGGCTATGAGAGTGTATATAAATAATTAGATAAGTACCTACTTATACGCTTGGAGATAATCCAGAGGATATTCTGTTTCGAAATTATGTGCATAGTCAATAGTGTTTTAAAATTTGTATTCTTTAACTAGCTATTGTTTGCGATTTCGCCCGGTGAAAGTCTGTTCCAGGAATTAAAGTAATATAATAAATTATAGACCAAGGGAAAACATAACTTTCTAATAACGATGTAATTTTTAGAATCAGTTTAATAGTTTTAGAAAACACCCTATAAACAGACTGAAAACAACTTTTTAAATATTATTATAGGTTTATATTTGATGGGTGAGTTGAGATTGTTGGTTATCTAGTTAAAGGATATTAAAGAAAGTACAAGTCTAGTAATAATTTTCCGATGACAATATTTTGTACTCAATTAATATTGTAATTTGTATTTTTAATTTGATATTTATATCTGTAAAATAGTAGCTAAATAGTAAATAGCAATAATAATAGTAGCTGTAATGTGCATACTGCATGTATATTATAATTTATGAATGAATCTATTTATAAAGTTAGCTGTCGATAACATCTGTAATATCACCACGTTATATAGACAAACCTACTATAGTCTTACTTACGTAATGAAAAACATACTTACATACGATTTTACTTTACCTTTTGCATATAAAAGTGCAAGGACGATTCACAAAGCAACAAACCAATGTCACGTCATAACCGAACAAAGCGTAAACGCCGATTAAATAATTTACAAACGAGAATAAATAACCCTTTCAATACTATGGCGCCGAACGAGTGCTCGGCGTCACGTGAATCGGAACGTATGTACTACGCAGTCGTAACGACGCAAGTACTTACTACAAGCGATATGTGTTGCAGTAGTAAACAATAACACGCCAATGAATACATGACTTGACAATACGGACGCCACGACGCATAGCTAAATGTCGTCGTTCAGTAATCGAATTCCATTCATATCTAGTTGAGATGCAATCGGTATCTCAAAATCGGAATTACTCGAGTTATCACAATAGAAATGCGCGTTGGAATGTGATTCTGTATTCTGTGTGTATTCTGTAGATGTAGTTATATTTAGTTTATTATGCAGTGTAGATGATGTTAATTCAGAAATAAGAATATAATGCGAAGCGAGAGTATTATAATTTTGTACTTGTATCAAATGTGTACAGTTATATTCATCCTCATATTTTCCTTTATAATTCATTCAACGCAGTATAGACAAAATAGTATCTTATTGACTAAAAGTCTTTAATTGAACATTTAGCTCTAATCGTATGTATTTTGATTTTTAATATATTAAAATGAATAATATTATCCTTACTAATATTATAAATGCGAAAGTAACTCTGTCTGTCGCGCTTTCACGCCAAAACTACTGAACCGATTTAAATGAAATTTCCTATACAGATAGTCTAGAGCCTGGGAAAGGACATAGGCTACTTTTTATCCCGGGAAAATATAAAGCGGGACTTTTATCCCGGAAAAACTTTTTCACGCGGATGGAGCCGCGAGCAAAAGCTAGTAGGTCGTATAATTCGTAATGAAGGTCGTAGATCGATAACATCTCTATAAACGTTTCTATATGATGATGTAAACAGAACTACTGATATCGCAAACACACTGCATTCCTACAGTTTTAGTATTACGTGAAACGAGTACGTGTCTATTTATATTCGGCTTCTGTGTTTGCGGTCAACATACACCAACTTTATAATTAATCATAACATCACTACACTGCCCAGCCAAATCAGCTGCTTTAGTTTTTATAAACGAAACTTAATATAGTACGCACAGTTGTCTAATAAAATTAAATACCATCCGTCCGGCCGATATTTTTATAAATCTATTTAGATATTTTAAAGATAGGCACTATACATATTCCACATCACGTATTTCGAGCGATGAAAGTGTTTATGTTATTGCGACAAGGTCAATATTTACACGTGCCCGAATGTTTCGTACGAGCTGTTTGTTACGTTAACATTAAAATTATTAGCCGGCTTAAGTCTGAAAATAAATTAGAAAGAGTGTTTGTGTATATACATCTGTCACTTGAATTAAATTAGCTGACCCCATTTCAATGAGACAATTAGATCGAGCGTATCACGTAACTAAACAGCGGCCTTGCATTCGCTGCTTAGCTATTTTGTTTCTAAATTCGATAACGCTTTATGGCGTATTAAAAGTTTAATACAAACAACATGGAAGACTTTATTACTTGGACTAGACACTGCAATCGAATTCTATCAATCTTCAATAGGTTTCTGTGTTTTTTAGGGTTCCGTACCTCAAAAGAAAAAAAAAGGAACTCTTATAGGATCACTTTTTGTCTGTCTGTCTGTTTCTTAGAAAAGCTTTACAGACATATCATGTTGAAATTTATATGAAATACTCGGGTCCTACGGTCTCTTTCAGCTGTGAAAAAATTAAACTTGTAAGCCAACGCGATCAAAAGATATGATCGTTTATGTCGCAAATTTTGCGATTTCGCAAGGGAATCAAAACCTATAGGGTACTTCCCGTTGACCTAGAATCAATAAATTTGACAAGAAGCAAGGTCTTATGGCACATGTAAAGGAAAAAAAACCCTTCTGAAAACCGTAAATATGTACTTTAATAACAAAAAAAAAATAGTGAATTTACAATCTTTTTAGATTTATTCATTAATTTTGGCGAACTATTGAACTTATATACTTAGATACCTTACCTACAAGTTTGTAGGAAGCCTTGGTACGCGAGTCTAACTCGCACTTGCCCGGTTTTTTAACACGATGTTATTAGCTTCACATGTATGTATGTATGTATGTAACGGAAACTTTGAACATAATTTTGACCCCCTTCAAAACGTTGGATTAAATCTAAATTTGGCATACTTATCAAGGACCGATGACAATTCAATATTTTAAACTAAAAAATGAAAAAACCCACGCTTTTTTACAATAAAATACATTTTTTTTTCTTATTTACACTATTCTTACTTCAAATTTATTAAAATTTATTTTCTATTTTTTAGTTAGATTTTCAATAAAGCGTATTTTTTAGCATTTTTAAACTATTATTTTTTTCTATTGAATTTGTCCTCTCATCACTGATGTGAATGTAGAGTCAAATCGGCGGGAACCCAACGCAATGTTATCGGTCTGCGGTTTCCTCGTATGGACATTTCTCGTAGGATACTTTGTTTTAACATGCCAATATTTATATAAACTACAGTAAATACCTGCCTGCCTGCAGTGTCATGCCAGTTTAACCAAATTGTTATTGAGGTGCGTTTGCGCATGTAGCAATGGAATCAGTTTGAAGAGACTTACAGTCGTCTTAATCCACTGCAGTAACTTTGTAAAGATGTCACAATTATAACGAATCTCTGTTTGTGTTGTATAAGCTAACGGTGTTGTAAAGGTCATTTGAAACAGCTACTTCGCCTAGAATAGAGAGCCTATTGAAAATATTGCAATAGTTTTAACCACAGTTAACGGGTAAACATTTACCTTAAAATTTATTAGTCATAACTAATAATATTGGGACGTCGCCAAAAATCGCCAGAAAATCTTTGTTTCTCCGACTATTATACACTTATACGCAATTCCATGCCTATTAATTTCGTATTTACTATTTAGGAACACTATTAAAGTTTATTTTATTATTATTATCTATTTTGGTATATACTGACAATTTATACCCAATGTATGTACCTAATTGTTTTTATATTTATTGGAATTGTAAACGACGCAGATACGTACACAGTTGATACATTGTTATCAAAGCTGCGCGTCTTATTCCTTTACTAACTCTTACAATAATAATAATA
Organism: Sphinx pinastri; assembly: GCA_947568825.1. Classification (NCBI taxonomy): domain Eukaryota; kingdom Metazoa; phylum Arthropoda; class Insecta; order Lepidoptera; family Sphingidae; genus Sphinx; species Sphinx pinastri. The sequence goes on from OX387617.1 coordinate 6,780,904, forward strand.
TAGAGAAGGTAACCGCCAGGAAGATGGTCATATAGCCTCAATATACAACTTGGACGATCTTACTACTATTATTAATGCGAAAGTTTGGATAGATGTTTCTTACTCAATTACACGAGAACGGCTGAACGGATGTGGGTGAAATTTGGCCAGAGATAGATTTTAGTCTGTAATAGCACACAGGCTATTAATCCCGGGGAAATATATAGCGGGACTTTTATCCCGAAAAAAACATTTTCGCACGGACGGAGCGGCGAGCATAATCTAGTATTACATATATAACTCAGTATGTAACTTTCCATACTGATGATCCAGTACATGAAGTTCCTGACCCTTCCTCTGTCCTTAAACTATACCATTCTATGTATTCTAAGTTCATTCCCACGCAATTACTAAACCAAACCGTGTTTGATAAATAACATCACAATATTTGCTTTGTCTCTATTTTGCAAATCATTCAACTTTAGTTTACTAAGACTTGAATGCTGATTCCTGCTTATTGTTTACTACTTGATCCAGGTACCTGTCTATTTGTCTTGTCATTGTGTGTTTTATTCAACGATATATTATTAAGTAGTTTTTACGATATACTGATAAATATTCAGTAAGACAGGCCGGCATAATTTAGCACCGCCGTATGACTCAATGTCTCTCGTCAGTCCATAATTATTATATAAAGACTACATTATACCTATTTATTATCAGGTCGAATATATTAATTTTCAAGGTCGTAAATAAAAAAAAATTTAACATGGTCCACTAACGAATTTGATGCTTAATCCCATTTAATAAAAAAACAAATTTATGTCCAAATCTTTGTTGAAAAATATTATCCTAACTATTGGCTAAGTGTTAAGCTTAGTGCCTTCCCTTACGATGTCGTGGTGACTGCAATAATATATAACAAATATTCTATTGCCTAATAATTATTATTGACAGCCTCGGTGGCGTAGTTGTATTGCGTACGCGTTACGAGTACGATTTGCGCGCTGAGGTCTTGGGTTCAAATCTCGGATCGAGCCAAAAACATTATGACTGGGTTTTTTCATCTTAAAAGTTACTCAGTCGCAGCTCGGAGTCAGGAAGTTGGCGGTGTGATACCCCCGTGTCTCTGAAAGCACGTAAAGCCGTTGGTCCTGCGCCTGATCTCTCTCTGGTCATGTCGGATTGCCGTCTCACCGGACTATGAGAGTGAATGAATAGCGAGTGCAACTGTGTATTGCGCACACACTTGTGCACTATAAATCTCCTGCGTACCTGGCTGATCTCCGTTGAGATTGGCCGCCGTGGCCGAAATTGGCTAGGATGATTTAATTTTCATTATTGAATAATCAACGTCAATTATTATAACTGGCTGCTTAACCCGAGCGTTTTATTATTAGTTTTATTACTGTTGAATAATTTAATCCTTATTTGAAGCAAAAACACGATTGATAGAAAGATAAAGTTCGGGTAAAATATTTTAGGTCTTACAAGATTCTTCTATGATGAAAACGAAATGAGTTAATTAATACCTATATTTAAATTGGCGAATATTAAATGATCCTTGGAATTTTATTTATAAAGTAAGAGGATATCTAAACAATTTATTGAAATGAGATATTATTTCTATAGATGAAAGGATTAGGCCGAATTACATCATGATTCAGTTACTAAGTTACTACTACTACTAAGTCCTGGGATTTATTCTTCGTTCCAAGCTTCAAATAAACAGGCGTACAGGATGGCTAGAGGCGAAACGACGCACAGTAAAAGATTATCTGTGCTAATATTTTATTATGAACGCGATCACATACCGGTCTCTCACCGGTTCTACGGTGCACAGCTGTTAGTAAGTTATCAGTCACTGTTCATAATAAGGGGAAAGCATAATGCACATGACATTTAATTTACCTGCAGACGCGCGTCTTTGTACTCGTGTTTTTTGCGCGTCTTCAATGCGTGAGTATGATTTGATAAAGAAGTTGCAGCTGATACCAATATAAACTATGCCAATCGCTAAATACACCTAAATGGTAAGAACAAAACAATGAAAACTCATCTCTAAGCATGTCAAACAAACTTGATTCTGATTAGTAATTTTTTGTTATTCGGCGGTAGCGGCTAAGATCGTATACGTTGGATTTAAATTGCATCTTTCGCGCTATAAAAAGAACTATGGGGATCATAAAATAACACAAACATGCAACATAACGCACATGCTTAAATCTTATTTTTACATAATTGCCGGTCCCGGATCGGGACGGGTTAAAAACTAATGATTCATACAATAACCTTCGATAAATTTTAAAAAGATAGCGAAAACCGCAAAATAAATCATTACGACGTTTAAAAGTACAAACAGTACAAACTAAAGTAACATTTTATTTTATACGAACAACTTTATCCCATACTATTTAGAAATAAAATACTACCCTGTTAAAACAAAAAAACGCGTCCATTATTTTCACTTCCAAACAAAAGTAGATTTATTGCACGCAATACTGAGAAAAGTGAACAAAACATCTGATAACGTTAATGAATTGCAAATGTTTGTAGGGTCGGCAGTCGCAGTCGCCACCCTACTTGGCTTATTTGTATAATCTCCAGTTACCCCCTAGTTACACGCAGGTCGCCAGCTGTCGCACTCGGGTTCGGTGACCGCCGATTGACAACCCCTTCAAACGTTTACCGCCAACTGAGCAACACAGCCAACACTTCACATAGTGCATTTTTTCACATTTAAACTGTTGAGAAACTGATCATTTCTACTCTCAGCTACCTAATAAATATAAAATTAGCATAATGATTCCTTATGTTTACGCGAATGTTAGACATTGAAATTAAACTATTATAACGGATTTTATCGCGGTTTTTTATTTTATTTTCTCCCGACGTTTCGAAGGCTTTGCAGCACTTCGTGGTCACGTCGGGAGAAAATAAAATAAAAAACCGCGATAAAATCCGTTATAATAGTTTAATTTCAATAAAATTAGCAATTTACGTAAAACATGGTGTGCAACAATTGGTAATTGGATTAAATTAACTGGATACTATGAGTATGTAAATAACGACATGTTATCATCGATTGCATATTTACTCATATGAAAGTAATGCATAGTGTACATTTAGCTAATAACTGGCGCGGAAAATAAAACGTATTATATCAGAAACAGTTGAGTGAACAATTATGGGATTTGTAATTGTTGTAAAATTTTGTCTAAAATTCAGGCTTGGTAAACGTGAAACTGGTTGCCTGCCGGATGTAAACACCATCTGGAGATACAATCCCAGGCTCCGCCAAATAAAAAAACCCAGAGGTTGCCTTCGTAATGTTGTAAGTTTGCTAGATACATTCATGTTCTAACAGGTTGGTCTAGAAATCTCCAGGGAAGGCCTATGTCCATCAGTGGTCTTCCAAAGGCTGAAGAAGAAGAAACTGGAATGTTTTTTTTTTTTTTTTTATTTATTTTTTAATTGCATTGAATGACGAGACGAGCATGCCGTTCGCCTGATGGTAAGTGATACGACCACCCATAAACAGTAGCAACACCATCCAGCACCTTGACTTACAAACTACTGTGTGGCATTCCACTGCGCTCGTCATCCTGAGACATAAGATGTTAAGTCTCATTATGTCCAGTAGTTATACTGGCTACAATGTCCTTCAAACCGAAACACAACAGTGCATGCACACTGTTGCTTGGCGGTAGAAATAGACATTGCGGTGGTACCCACCCAGACGGCCTCTTACATAATGAGAGACCTACCACCAGGAATGTATCAACTCAGGCCTTTTACACACACTCACGCCTTTTAACTATATAACTATACTGAATAGAAAAATCCAATATCACTTTGCCCGACCCGGGGATCGAAACCGAGACCTCAGCATTACAGTTGTGCTGTAATACAACTACGCCACCAAGGCAGTCATCAACTATCACCAATAAAGTTTTTTTTCATATTTGTCGTAAACAGACCTGTTTATAAATATCTTTTAGTCTATTGCATTTGTTCTCCGTGATCTCACCTCTAGACGTAGCCAAAAACTTGTTTGTTTAACCTGCTTTAATTGATTTTTCTGAGACCACAGCTTATTAAAATATTTAAATAATATGAATGTCAGCCCAGCACTAGTCTCTTGACACTTCCTTGGCCTAGTGCTAACTATATGGACGGTAAACCAAAATGTCTTCTATTCGATTTCCAGGAATTCCGTAGGATACCCTCTGGGCGTGTCTAGCCTGGGATTGGATGAGGGATCCCTCAGAGGGTTTACTCTTAGACCAACTCCTGCTGGGCATTAGCGGTTTAATGCAAATAAACCAATTAAAGTGTTTAACCACAACAATTAAGTAATTAGGCTCTGGCCTCGTGAGTAATATAAATACGTGATATTCCGCTTTATACACGCAAGCTAATAGTATTTTCCGTGTATTTTTCCCTTTAGGTATTTTAGGGGTACCTAGCATATAACCATATTGATCATTTTTTCCTTCTCTTGAAATAAAAGATGTATATTTTGCCTGTCGATATCGTATCAGATATTAGTAATTACTTGCGGCACTGCCCGCACAGAAAATTCTACGAGATAAAACGTGGCCTAGATTGTTTTCAAAATAATTCCCTTCCTGTCATTGATGTATTAAAAAACCCTAATACATCAATGCTTTCTGTCAAAGCTCTTACTTTGAAAACACCGCAACTCGTAGTTATTTTTATGTAGATTGAAGCAAATAAGAAAATGAATGCATTAACTGTATTCTTATACATAATAAAATTGTATTTACATTACAGACGTCTTATTTTAAACATAATTTACTCGCTCACATTATGTGTATTACTATTAATCATTGCATAATCAAATGCAGCAAATCATAACGACTGTCGAGCCATTGACATCTGTGTTTGTATTAATGTATCACTGAAGTAATCTGAGTTATGTGTAAAGAATGTTTTGTAATACACGACGTATTTTGTTTATATTATAATCGATAGCATACAAATTGTGAATGAAATAGTAATTTGAAGAGTTCCGAAAGAATTTTACATTCAAATATATTGGCAACTACAACGCGTTCGCAGTGCTCTTTGTCAGACAAAGTATGTAGTTTAAACGCTTTTTCTCGTTTTTAATATTGTTTAACGTTGTTTTCTACCGTCATTAGTCCGTTCATGTTTAAAAAAATGGTGTTGGCGATAATTATTCTGTAGCTACAACACTTGTTTAGTGCCAGTGTAAAAATGTTGCAATCGTACTTAATGCAGGGTAATACTACTTATATAACAAAACTCTACACGCTACAGATAAATATGTACATAAATAGTATGGTCTTCTTCTTAAAACACGTATAAATGGTTTTTGATAGGAAACCACGTTTTGAGTACACCTGGGAAATATCCCAGCAACATGATTGATTTACACGAATGCATAATTTACGCTGAATAAATTGCTAAAAATATATTCTTTAACCTCATTTTATTTGATATACACATTGATATGTAGGGTTTTTTTAATACATCAATGGCTATACAAAACAAAGGAATTACGTTTAGTTATTGAATAATTTAAATTAGGAGTTTTGTTTTGAAATAAAACGCAAAGCCTAACAAAGTGTATGTTTGTAATCATTTCACATTGTTAGAGGTTAGGTTGTCCCCATTGAGTATAATGTAACAGTAGGTACATGTTTACATAACATAGCAATGCGTGCTCTATTGTACCTAGTACCTACACAGTTCGCGGCCACGTGTGTGAAACTTACTACGCCGAACTGAGTTATTGTAGTGGCCACACGTTAATTGAAATCAAATATGTTACTCATTCATGAATGTTATAAAATAATATCATGTAAATTTAACAATGGAAGTGAAAAGATAAATCTACAGTTTCAATATACGATGACGACAGTTTCAATTCCAAGAAAATTTCCTAAAAAGTAGAACAAACGTGACAATATGTTTAACAATACAAAGATACCGTTCGATTCCTTCTTGCCTACCACACTTTCGAAGGCATCGATTTAAATACAACTATGAACCACGACACGATATCTAGATTTTCCTTTAAAAATTTGTTTACTAAGATTTTTGTTTTATTTAGGTCAAATTAATTAATTTTGCTTGAATAATTTAATGCTACAACGATATGTCGCGCGGTCACAGTTGATATGTATTTCTCGACAACGTGATAAACACTGTAAATTCATAATATAACAAATTCACCTGTTTGGTTGCCACATGTGAATCGAATACAATGCAACGTGCTCGCTTGTTATGTGCACTTGATACTTTGTTTTCTATGATAAAACGCAATGAATGATTACGTGGGTTGCCTAATTCCGAAAATCGATAACCACTGACATTGTACAAACAAATATATCTGATAAAATAAATCGATGGCGGCGCCGAGATATTTTATCGTATTTATTTATGTAATTTTATTTATTCGCGAAGCTTTTTGCTAACATAACTTTGTACAAATACATATTTATGAATACTAATAGTGAGTGTAAAGTTTTGTGTGAATGATGTCATAATTCTGAAAATGTAAGGTATTTCGCCAGAGCGCGGCGGTGGCGTGTTTTGCGGCCGGTGTCCACTGTTTGTTATTGCATGGCTATTTCATTACCCGACCACATCCGCGTTAGACGAAGCAATTCAAATTAATTACGGTCACTAACCGCTTTTAGTTATTTTATTTGCCTTTATCATAACATCTGTGCGATTGTTCTACTGATCCCTATCTACGGAAATGATTCTCAACTTAATCTTCATGAGATAATGCAACATAGTTGTTTTGATAACGTTTTGAAGACAAAGAGTTTACAAACACGAATATTACGCGTATTATTTGACAGTTTGGTAAGGTTAAGCTCAGTGTTTGTCAAATTAAATTTAAAAAAATTAGCTCTCTGCTATTCTTTATTAGAATAGGTACTATGAATAAAATGTGATAAACAACATTCAAGATAAACGTGTTTTATGAAGATTTGTTTTCTATGTATAAATATATTCAATACGCTTAATTTGAATACTATTTATGACATACTATTCGTCTATAATAAGAAGTAATATAGAGTTGTGGTACGAGACAAAACCCATTGTACTCGTAGTAATGGACAATCATTCAACTATTATACATGAATGGCACCTGTACTAATGTTTTGGCTTAATGATCCGTTAGTCATTGCCCAGCCATCTGAGCTAAGTGACTTGTTACATGTTATCAGTTTAAATGACCTTTGCATTTATATCCGCTAAAACCCTAAGTACCTAATTAAAAAGTAAGTTAATCCTACTAATATTATAAACGCGGTAGTTTGTAAGAATGTATGGGGGTGTTGTTACTCTTTCACGCATAAACTACTGAACGGATTTCGATGAAATTTGGTACACGGGTAGATCATGTCCTGGATTAACTAACACATATGCTACTTTTTATCCCGGGAAAATATAAAGCGGGATTTTTATCCCGGGAAAACTTATTCACGCGGGCGGAGCCAAGGGCAAAAGCTATGGCTTAATAAAGTTATAGTGATTAGAAAACATTTATTTTGATTAGAAACTTGGCGTTTATTATAGTCATTCACAAGTCATGCGACGCCCATGTAAGGGCGTGGGAATGCGTAGGCGACGTATAAACATAACGTAGTAAATGAGGCGCCACTTCGCAGTATCATAAAGAATTCGCTATGGCGGACCAGTATAACTAACATAATTATTTATTTCGAGAAACTAGTCGCTAGTTTAGTGTCAGAATATAAAGATATAAGGTTCCTCTCGTATTATTGATGCTAAATTTACAAATGAGAATAAGTTGTTTGCGATAAACGGAGTGCCTACAGACTGTTTCGAAATTGGACGCCGTCGCAAATTTACTCTACTCAGGGGCGGATCCAAGATTTTGATCGAAGGCGGCTCACCGCTTAACGTATGTTTGAGGAGTTCGGGAATATTGCTCCATTTTAGCGAGAAATAAATCTAACTATTTAAAAAAAATAAGTATTTCTGATTCGCTTTATTTCGAAGGTGGCATTGCTCCATCAAGCTCAAGGTTTCCGAACTAGGATGACTTCGAAGAAAGGCTCAACAATAATAACCGACTCATTACCGTATTGCTTTAAATTATTTTCACCTGACTAACGTGCAAAATTAATGGAAAATGAATCGGACCTACCGCACTGGAGCGCTGTAAAAAAATCTGCGGGGCGGCTGCTGTCCGTCGCGCAAAATTTATAGATTTAATCCGTCGGCGAAGAATAAAACAAGTGCAGCCCACGCTTTCAAACACTAAATATAATACATACAGTGATTATCGCAAATCTTTTGTAACACTTTTCTGTAGACATTATTTAGTATTTTACTCGTAATATACCTGCGCTGATACGCAATGTGGAATGCATTGCATAACAAGTTAACTTAACCATAAATAGGACTAGGAAGACTAAAGACCTGATCGTAAAATACCAGATCCGTTTACATCGTTTGCAGAAAAATCTTAACAAGTGTAACACTTGCCAAATCAATATTAATATAGTAGTGACGTAGATCGGGTAGCCGAGCTAGCGTAGGCGTCGAACATAACAGATTTAATCGAAGTTCCAGTGAAGAAGGCCTGGGATGTTACATAACCTAGGTTACTGTTATTCGAGTTGGGCTCGCGCGATGCACCTTTATCTGGCACGCAGTTGGCGTTATGGCGATAAGTGAAGGCGGGTGGCGCGCTAGGCAGATCGGCGAACGCAATCTCCTAGCATCAGATAGTCGCGACCTACCGCATTCGCTCTGCGCGTACGTCAGCGTGCCTATCAGTTATCACGTGGTTATGTGCCGTACATATGGGGCCCACTTTGCACGCATTTCACACTCAGGATGCTATTGACGATAGAGCCAATTGACTTGTTGTAATTTCCCACATGTTGCGATTACTTTATGTTCCTGAAAGACTTATCTGTATACATAAAAGCGAAAGGTCACTCTCTCACTCACTCATTACGAAATCTCACAAACTACAAGTGTTAGGAGTCTCAAATTTTGCATGGGAGTTCCTTTTAGGACGTAGGTGCTCACTAAGACGGGATTTTGCGAAATTCAACCCCTAAGGGGGTAAAAAGGGTTGGCAAAGAGATGTCCGCTTTTTGTATGGGTGCTGGGCCTGAAAATCTAACCAGGCTCGAACTTTAGGCATATTAAAGGGGCAAAATATGGATCTTGGATCCATAAAAAATAAAAAAAATTAGACCCCTCCATTTATAAGTAACTTATTTAAAAACGATCATATTAAGTGCAGTTTCTAAGCAAAATAATATTAGATTAATCTCAAAATCGGAGGTCTTTAAAATTAAACGATTTTTTGTAAAATGCTAGTTTTTAGGAGTTCTATCCAAATATATATAAACTGTCTTGGTTAGAATATTAGGCCCGTTTTTGGAAATGTCCTTTGCAAGCAAATAACGACCGTTGATGTAAATTCAGATATTTATTTAATGTTGTTCACAACTGGCGGTAGGTCTCTCATTATGTAAGAGGCCGTCTGGGTGGGTACCACCGCAATGTCTATTTCTACCGCCAAGCAACAGTGTGCATGCACTGTTGTGTTTCGGTTTGAAGGATATTGTAGCCAGTATAACTACTGGACATAATGAGACTTAACATCTTATGTCTCAGGATGACGAGCGCAGTAGAATGCCACTCAGTATTTTGTCAGTCAAGGTGCTGGATGGTGTTGCTACTGTTTATGGGTGGTCGTATCGCTTACCATCAGGCGAACGTCATGCTCGTCTCGTCATTCAAAGCAATAAAAAAAAAAAAACAAACCGGTTAAATTCCTTATAATACCGCGAAACTTCTTGAATTTTACGTTTCCTAGAATCTTTCGAGCGTCACGATGATCTTTTTACTGTTTTTTTTTTTTTTTACCATAAAAAGAGGTTTCTTAGTTATTTTTTCCTGTTTTGATTATTGGACAATATAAACCCTACGTATTGGTTGAAAACGAACTCTAATATTATGACCCCACGAGTATTCATATTATACAGGGTGCATCACGATAGAGTGTTCAATTGAAGCAGGTCGAAAGAGGACCTTAATGTGTATCGAATTAACCCCCATGTATATTGACCGAAATTAAATAGTTTAAAAGTTATTAAGATTTTTGTAATTATTTTATAAAAGTCGAATTTTCCACTTTGTATTTAAAGTTAAACTATTCGGTCTACAGTCATGATATTTTTACTCAAATAAGAGGAATATTTGGCCTTTCGAATAACCATAATAGTTAAAGTCAGTGTCTTATAAATTTAGAAATAAACAATAATCTTTACGAACGTTAATGAACTGTGTTCTGGAATAAAAAAAATCACTGATGTTTTTTCTACAAACTATTTTAAAAACTGCCTGCATTCGGGGAGAATTAGCTTTTCAATTTTCGTTAGAGTAGTAGTGGGGCAACATGCCTAAAAATCTATTCAAATCGACGAAGACCGTAAATCTAAATTTGTTCTTTTTGCCTGTTGTACATTTATAATACTGTCTTAGTACGTCGTGGAACATTGCGCGCTTAGGTATGAGGATTATAATGTAAGGCGCCGCGCCGGCGCGCCCAGCGGTGCAGTCACTGGCGCGTAATAAACGCGGTGCACCCAGCCCGGCAGTCGGCACTCACCCAGGTGCACTGACTTTCCACGCAAGTACTACTCCGAGAACCCGGTAGTAAAACGTATTGTACACATAAAACGCCATTTACAAAGTATACGACTGTCTTGGAACTGTTTTATGTTGTGTGTAAATGTTATACATATGTTGATGAATTAATTCTGATTTGCTGGTCTTGTAGGAAGTTTGTGGTGAAAAGATTCAAATTTTGATCTTTCGCAATATTAGCTAACCTTGTCGGTCTCTCTTGAGATGGGGTCATTAATCTATACGTTTATTCAGGAACTCTACATCAAATTTGACTCGTAGCGAGCCGATGAATGATATTCTGTAAAAGTGAAAAAATATTTAGCTTAAATCTAAAGTAGGTTTGTGGGTTTACAATAAATTGTATAGAATTATATAAATTGTTAAGAACAGAAAGTGCTAGCTAAAGTGGCACCGAATTAAACAACGTATTTATATTTATTTACACACACGCACACACACTCACGCCCTTTATCCCCGAAGGGGTAGGCAGAGGCGCAAGTAGTGCACCCACTTTTCGCCGTGCGTATTTCGTCCCATGATGTGATAGGGGGCGAGCCTATCGCCATATCGGGCACAAATTCCAGACCCCGGGCTGATACTGAATAGAAAAATCCAATATCACTTTGCCCGACCCGGGGATCGAACCCGAGATCTCAGCGTTGCAGTCGTATCATAATACAATCACGCCACCGAGGCGGTCAGGTAGTTGTATATATTTTTTGTTTTTTAGATATGGCGTCCCGGTACACCATTGATGTATTAATTTTTAATACATCAATGCGGTACACGCAATAATTCTGCCAATGTCGATTTGTCTATAAATTAATGTAAACTGAACAGCTGAACGTCAATCTGTCAATGTTTTGTCAATATATTGAAGGTCTCCCACAGTCTTCTTGAATATCGTTAGAGCCGTTTCCGAGATTCAGATATTTAGCAATTCTTGTATATATATATACAAGAATTGCTCGTTTAAATATATTAGATAGAAGATAGATAGCTATGCTCGGTATATACTCATCGAAAATATAAAAATAGTTTAGAACCTATTCTTATAAAGTACTAGCACTGCGCGCGGCTCCGCCCGCGTGGAAAAGTTTTTCCGGGATAAAAAGTAGCCTATAGCACTCAGGAGTAATGTAGCTTCCTATTAGTGAAAGAATTTTCAAAATCGGTCCAGTAGTTCCTGAAGTTAGCGCGTTCAAACAAACTCTTCAGCTTTATAATATTAGTATAGATTCTACTACTCATGCTTAACGATCAGAACTATTTATTGTATGCACCCCATTGTGACATTATTGGTATTTATGTATTACTAGCTTTTGCCCGCGGCTTCGCCCGCATTAAAGAGTTTTTCCTGTATAAAAGTCACTTTATATACAAACTATAAATTTTTTATCAGTATCCGTTATAATTGCAAGTACTAGGCAACAATAAATTGATACAATACGCCTTTCGTCCAGTATAAGTAGATCCCCGACTTTTGTCAGAAAGGCACTCGCAGTCACAATAGAACATATAAATTATTTCTCTACTATATTATGCATGTATTATACAAATAAACCTTCCTCTTGAATCACTCTATCTATTAAAACCGTAGATTTATTCATTGTAAATAAATATAATCACACGAATGGCAGTGTCTGAGTGTATATAACATTGGTAGTATTTAAATTTCCTTATAACCCACGAGCAAAGTATAAGTTATTTTTACATTATAGTGGTTTTTAAAGCCGGTGCTATTTTTTGTTAAAAAGTTTTATACTATGTTAAGATTCTTTCTTTGTACGTCATACCTTCCGAATCGAAATAACTGCATAGAATATTTTTGTGTTGTTTACACTCACGCATAAATCAAATTTGCAATTTTCGTTTACCTACTCTGCAATACTAAAATATCTATTTATAATTAAAAAATACGTTCTTTATGCTTATTCTTTTATAATGCATTAATAAAAAATTTAAATTGAAATTATTTGTATAGATAATCGATTATGATGTATGGTATTGTAGACCTACGGTTTTAAAAAGAACTCTATTTCTAAGTAGAGTAAGTGATGAAAGATTGTATGGAATGGTAAATTTACTAGCGTATTTTGTCAAACTCTACAAAAGTGGAAACTCATTTATAGGTGGACCAGCTATTTTTTCGTACAGAAGAGGGAAAATATAAGAATTTTCTTTGGTTATAAAAATTACTCTTTGTTTTATACACATTCACGTGTAAGTGAAATATAAAAACACTTATTAAATGTTTTCATCTAATCGATACTTTCACGAGCGCCGAATCGGGAATAAAAACTAATATACTCATAAATAACAGAGACCACTCGGTTGATGTGGCGAGCGCGCTATCTACAAAACATGAACTCATTATTTATTATTCGCTCAAATCTCGTTGTTATTCCAATGTCGCCTTAAATGCAGTTTCAAGGTTCCACCAGCCGACTAAATCGTGCGTGCGAAAGATTATTTTTAAAATAGCGTTGTTTGCGCTTTGATAACTGATAGCGCCGTCTCCGCTTCTGCACGGCTCGGCTGCTGTCCGACACCAAACCTAACGCCTACTAACATCTCCATATTTATTATTTTTATTCGCACACTCAAAAAACACTTAGAGTAGTTCACTAAAATTGTTCTATTTAGAAACATAAGACATAGTTTAAGAGATAAATTTAAATGCAGTGCGGTACAGACTAAAAAAGTAATAATGACAAAAATACTAATACACATAACAACAAGAAATAAAAATAACAATGAGAATGAAAAAAAAGGAAAAAAATATATATATTTAATTAACAACACTTGTACCGCACCATGCATTAGTGAGTAACAATACTTAGATATACTAAAAGCAACAAAAATATGTATAATAAAAAAAAGACAAACAATATTTATTATTTATTAATCTACTGGTGGTAGGTCTCTCATATGTAAGAGTCCGTCTGGGTGGGTACCACCGCAATGTCTATTTCTACCGCCAAGCAGCGGTGTGCATGCACTGTTGTGTTTCGGTTTGAAGGACATTGTAGCCAGCGTATTTACTGAGCATTATGAGACTTATACTAATGTCTAAGGGTGACGAGTGCAGCGGAGTGATACGCAGTAATTTGTAACTAAAAATTCTGTAAGGTGTTGCTACTGTTTATGGGCGGTCGTATCGCTTGCCATCAGTCGATCGGCATGCTCGTCTCGTCGTTCAGGAGAAAAAAATATGTTCAAACTAAATGACCATATGAATAAATCGTATTAAACTCGCCTGAACGTGAGCTTCACGAATTTCGAACCTCGTATTGCAAAGCATTCTATAGTATTGCACAGCGCTTATCATCATAATGCCACAGATATTAAGTCTCATGATTCCTCGTTATTTTATCGACACTCACCATACTAAATGCAACAGCAAGCTGTCACTTCACGTCGGTTTTCTGTGAGACAGTGGTGCCGGCTCATTCATGCAATAGACAAATATGTCTACACCGTGAATTAGCCGGCTCTACCAGCAAGTGAAAGGTGCTCGGCTAATCAAAGGTTATCCTATGCAACGTCTGAACTATGCGGCATGCGTGTGCGTTCTATTTTGATCCGTAGGTAGGTACTGTTTACTTTTCTAATTACAAGCCACGAAAGAAATAGATGCACGACCGGCTCACGGTTATATATATCTCGCCCTATTTTGTAAACTGTTTGAAGTGGGTCACGGGGTTGTTGATTGCACGTAGCCCTATGTTCGCAGATACTTCAGTTCATCACACACGTATTAGCGAACGTAAAGACGGATATTAGTATGAAATGTGAAAGATCGTGAAGATATTTGTTATCGACTAATACATAATTTAACATTAGATCTAATTTGGCAACCAGATAGATTCAATCTTGTATTAATTTACAGGCAATTTTTTACCTTGAAGAAATTTACAAGAGGTCTTTCATTCAGATCGGTCAAGGGATATACGAGCTAGAAGTTTGTTCCCGCTCCGACAGCATGTACTTTTAGATAGTTTGAAATAAATGTCGATGTCATAATAGCCATATAATAAATTCTTTGAAAGTAAAGATAATTATGAAAGATAATTTCATGTAATCTATCGGGTAAGTTAGGATGCAAACTGCAATGCCTAGAACGTTAAATGGTATAAACTTTATCTCCAGTTTTTCCCTTTTTACATATGAGATACGTAATTCATACGGAACATATTACTACAAAAGCCAAACTAATATTTTTTACCAAAATATTAGTTTGGAAATTAGTTGGGAAACCAACTGACAAATAATGTTATGATTATAGTACAATGGTTAAACATTTGTAAAAAAAAAAAACTCAAAAAAATTTTTTTTGAAAACCTGCTGCTTTACAACCGTTGATATAAAAAGCATTTGAAACAATATGTATTTCCATATCTTAATAATGTATCCATTAATAATATTAATGCAGTTTATGCTGTAGGGTTATTTTTTTTGCATCTGCATTACGAAAAATTTCACGCCTGGTTGTCAACTCTTTGGTTATTATTATATTCGTCATCCTGAGACAAAATCAAAGCAACGATGCTCATCAATCAAAGGCTATCATACCCTGTGAAAAGGAACACACTAATGCTTGCATTATTAGGCAACAGAAATGGCCAAAGTTGTACACACCCAGACTGAAACACGCATACAAGAGACGTAGTACCTAGTTAATTAATTGTACTTGTGAGAGGTTATGAGTGCAAAAGTGTATGGAGTCGAATGTAGGTGCGCGTAATTAATTTATTATCTCCGCATTCGTCTGGTGAGCACGATAAATGTTACTTTATCTTAGTTTGGTACCGTTCCCGGTACACTTTTGATAAATAGGTAAACTGAGACGGCTTGATGTCTTAGATTAATAATGACTAGATTTCCTGTTGACCGCACCGAACGTGTCACAAAAGTCTACCAAAATTGGTAGACTTGCTCGTCATGTACGTCAGTATCAATTCTATCACTAAGCCGTTACAAGCTCACTAAAACAATAACAATACCTATGCTGGTTTATGCTATAAAATTGTGTCCCAATTAAGAAATAAAGTATCATAGTAACACCATAATCACTGTCCACCGATAAGTTTTGTTGTTTAATCATTATTACCCGACTGCGAAAGGAGGGTTATGTTTTTCGAGTGTATGTATGTATGTATGTTTGTATGTTTGTATATTTCTTTGGCACGCCCTACAGCCTAAACGGCTTGTCGTATTTTAATGTGAGTGGTAGCAATAGATTCGTCTTAGTCGTGAGAGTGACACTTTTAAAAATTAAAAAAAAAAAAATTAAAAATTGTTTATTACAGCAAAACACATAAAACATGACATACAAATAAAATTAAACCTAACTTAACACATTATAACAATGTTTTTGCTGATCACAATGTATCTGCAAACTATTTCCTTCAATTTCCTCACTAGGCAAGCCTGTATCGAGGAAATCGTCCTGCGAGAATACAATTTGAGTTCAGATAGTACTACAAATCTAAATAACTTATATAAAAATATAAAGTAAAAAAGAAAAAAAGTATGAGAATATTTCTTTTAAATAAATTAACTGAGTATCGTGGTTTACAATTTTGTGCGTGCGCTACAATTGTTAATAAATTTATGTATATATATATATATTGAATTATTTAAATCATACGTAATTGTCCATCTAGCATTGGAAATTTAATAGGTCTTCCGTTTCATTGTAAGTTAATGAAGAAAGCCATTTCTGTAGTGAACTTTTCGCTTCTTTTAACGTCTTATTTTTAAGGTCACAATATTTGGCAGCTCGGTTGTAAACATGCGCTTTTACGAAATCGCCAAATCTTTGTGCAAATCGAGTGTTGACGTATGGGGTGGTCAGTCTGTAAACCCTACGACTCGCTAACATCTCATATTGGCTAGAACATCTTACTGATTTATGTACCAAAAGCGAGGTTCTCAAGATAAAGAGCTGTCTGACACTCAGAACCCCTGCATCTTCATAGACTTTACAAGTGGGGTATCTGTAGGGCTTACGTAACATTGTTTTTAGGACTGAGCGCTGTGCCCTCTCAGCTTGGATAATATGCGTTTTGGCAGCACTTCCCCAACACGTTATGCAGTAAGTTATTAGAGATTGGCAAAGCGCGTAATAGACACTCTTTAGAGTGCTGATGCCTGCTACATTACGTAAATTACGCATAATATTTATTACCCTCCGTATGCGTGCTGAGAGAGCCTCTATATGTTTTTTAAATGTTAAGTTTTCGTCAATGTACACCCCAAGGTATTTATAGGATTTATTGCGAATTAACGGATTGCATAAACAAGTTGTATTTAAGTTGCATTTTACATCGTGAATTTTAATGATCGGGATATATTTAGGGGCAGAGGCAGAGGTCTTATGAAAACATAAATAGGTCGTCTTCATCGTATTAAGTGTCAGAAGGTTCAGTTGCAGCCACTGAGATATCACCGCCATACCACTCTCAGCCGATGAACAAACTGAGTCCCAGGAAGGGCCATGAAATACTACAGCAGTGTCATCGGCGTAACACAGGATATCGGCATTTGGAATATTCAGGTTATGAATATCGTTAATATAAATAAGAAATAATGTGGGCCCGAGAATACTGCCCTGAGGGACTCCGAAATTTATATACTGTGGGCTACTAATTTTATGGCCAATCTTTACACATTGTCTGCGTTCCGATACGTAGCTTCTAAACCAATCTAAAGCGACCCCTCGAATACCAATACCTTCCAGTTTTTTTAATAATATAGGGATGGAAACAGTGTCAAAAGCTTTCGCCAGGTCGAGGAAGATACCAATGCAAGATTGCTTATTATCAAGGTGTGCTGATACTGAGGTGGTTAACAGAGTGACTGCATCCTCTGTACTCTTTCCCTTTCGGAACCCAAACTGTTTGGAAGATATGAGGTTATGTATTTCTAGATAATCAACGACACGTTTGTTAACGAGTTTTTCGAGTAATTTAGAGAATGCTCCTAAAAGTGAAATGGGTCTATAATGTTCTACAAGGGTCTTAGAGCCACTTTTATGAATGGGATAAACAGACGCGAGTTTCCAATCACGTGGGAAGGTTCCACTAGACAAACTTAGGTTTAAAATATAAGTTAGCGGCTTCAATATTTCGTTCTTAACATGTTTTAGGAGTGCGTTGCTAATGCCGTCCATTCCTGGTGCTTTATTATTTTGCAATCCCATTATAAGTTTATCAACTTCGTCGTAATATGTAGGCGACATAAATAACGAGTTGGGTGGGGAGTTTGTAATAGTGACAGCTTTCACAAGGTCCGCCTGAGATTTATTTGTAGTAGTGAGAATATTATCTGATAGTTTTTGTCCAACTGTCGAGAAGTATTTATTGACGAAATCTATTGATTGTTGAGAATTCAAGCAGCCCTCTAACTCTAATAACTCTGTCGGCTCGTTTTTATTTGTGGTCATATTACATATACTTTTGATTGTTTTCCATAGTAATTTAGGATTGTTATTGTTTTCTTTTAGTTCTTTATCTTGGTATTCGGTTTTGACTTTTCGTAAAAGATCTACGAAAAAGTTTTGATAACGCGCGTAAATTTTTTTGAGTAGATCATTTTTCGGATCATTTCTTGTTTGTAAGTGCAAAGCATCGCGATGGCGCATACATCGCATCAATCCCGGGGTGATCCACGGCTTTAAATTATACTTAGTTCTGCCAACTTTGACTTCGTTTGAATGCCTGTTTGAAATATCTAAGAAGAGTCGCGTAAAAACTTTATTAGCTGAATTTACTTCCTCGCAATTCTCAACAATTGACCAATCGGTATTTGCTAAATCGTTTTTGATGGCATCAAAATCTCTTTTTGTAACGAATCTATTGGGCCTGGGAGGCTTGCGTTTGTTTAGGCTGATTCCTATGGTGACTGGATAATGGTCAGTGATATCGAAATGGCACACAGAGGCTAGTGGTGACTGACAAAGGTTTATATTCTTGACATAAATATGGTCAAGGCAGGATGAGTACCTCGTTGGTTGTGTAATGGCCGGGAGAAGGCCATGCTCGGCCATGAAGCATTGGTATTCTGTGCTCTGTAGGTTGCTCGATGTGTCTAATATGTCCACATTTATATCTCCAACAACTAGAAATGGTAATTCATTTAACTCACTCATGTAGATATCTAGTGAAAGCAAAAACTGGTCAATGTTCCGGAAAGATGGTGGCCGATATACACCAATAATATTAAGAACTTTAGGAATATGTATAGCCAGACAGTTAGCTTCACTAGTGGCTAGTTCCAGGGCCGTGCCGTTCCAGATATCTCGCAAATATACAACAACACCACTATTTTGATTGATACATTTTACTGATCTAAAAGAATTGTACCCCGGGATTTGTGGAATGATAAGTGAATCATTTAACCAGCACTCTGTCAAAATCAATATATCAATTGGCGTGTCCAGGCGCTTTAATGCTATCATTAGGGTGTCAAAGTTTTTATGTATGCTTCTAATATTCAACGAAAGCACTTTAAAATCATGTTCCGGAGTAAACATATCCTTACATTTACTCGTGTCTTCTATAACTTGACACTTAATTTTTAGTGAGTCTAATTCAGTTCCTATATCATTCATAAAAAGCATTAATTATGGTTATAAGACATACAAATAATGAATCCTGTAAGGCCACACAATTGAATAGCTATGATAAATATTAAAGTATATGTAACTAACGGTATAAACTACGAGTATTATTAATGGACTACAATTCGCACAATCTAAACTACACAGTATCAGTGTTAGAGTAGCACAATTAGTAGGTATGATTTTATAGTAATGCATAGACAAATACAAATAGAGATTTAAAATGGTGGGATATTTTTTTAAAAGAATGACATATTGTTTCGTCAGTATAAAAAGAAGCTTACAGCATGGCACTAAATCTGTTTTAAATAGCTTAGCACAATATCTCAAGTTTTTCACCATAACATAGTAGAGACAACAAGAACTATAAAAAATAATTAATATAAAGATAAAATTAAGGAGATCCTTATCTATAATATTAAGACACAAATGTATTAGAAAATGCATACACCTGGCTTTAGATATTAGATACCGACGTGTTGCCAGTAGCGGAGGGAGTAGGTAGCAGACGCTCGAGGTCACTGTGAGTTTGGACGAGGAGAGCCGGCTTCCCTTCCCGCTGTCTGATGTAAATAGCGCCTCCACTGCACCAACAAAAAGCGTAACCAAGCTGTTTGGCTTTGGATCTAGAGTCACGAAATAATAATCTATTTTCTTTGGTTAGCCTTTCGTTAAAAAATACCTTTTTGGTAGTACCAGGCACCTCCAGGTCACGGCTATCAATATTCCTCCTGGTCTTTGCCGCTGTTAGGAATTGGTCACGTTTAGAACGACGCAGAAGTCTAACCACGATTGGCCGAGGCATTTTGGCACTATCCTCTGGAAGGGTGGTCCTCACTGGTGGCCGGCGTGGTCCAATTCGCGTAACCCAATCTATTTCTTTGTCCTCTAATTCTACTCCCAGTTTCTGGGCCGCCACAAGCACAATGTGAGGTAAGCTTTCATTTACGTTTTCGGGGATACCGATTATTTCGACTTCATTCTTCAGGTTTATTTGCTGTTGTACCCTCAAGTCATTGCGAAGCTGCGAAACTGTATTTTGTAAAGCCTGTACTTCCTCATCCCGTTTTTCTAAATACTGTATCCGTTTATCAGCGACCACTAGCTTAGCAATCACATCTTCCATTCTTTCATTTGTGAAGGAGAGAGACTCCATCAAATCGTCCAACTTCGATTTGACGGACGACAGCTCATGTGTTAATAAACGAAATTGTTCGGTAAGCTGGGCACACTCCAATCCTTTAGTTTCTGTTTTCTTTCGGCTACTGATATTTTCAAACCCAGACAGATGTGGCGATATGGTAGAACTATCTTTATTTTCTGAATCGCAGCACTCACGACATTTCCACAGTTTTTTCCGCTCGGTATTCAAGGTAGAGATATTTGCACATATCGGGCAGAAGAGTTTTCCACAAACAGTAGAGGTACATCTAACGACGTTTTTAGTAGGCTTCTTGCATCCAGCACAATTCATGTTGTCAATAATTACACTGGGTACATCAAAATTAAAAATAAACAAAATTAAAGATTTTCGGCGACAAAAGTGATCTCGAATAAAACTATGTTTTCAAAATATATCGAGTGTGGTATCAAAATAAAGATTTTTAACGGTGATTGCGAATATATATATATATATATATATATATATATATATATAACTTATATGTTTTATTGAAGTTTGGAATAGGAAATGCTTATAAAGGTGCTTGAGAACTAAAAAGATGGAAATAATAAATAATATTTAAGAAAAACAAAAAACCCGACTGCGTCTATATCTGCCATCTTTATTAAATTAATTGAAGAACTGAAAAGATAGAAACAAGATTTTAATTTGAATATTTTGTTTTGGTTTTGAATAATCTTAGTTGACAGTGTTCACAAACGCAGTCGGAGGCTTCTGCTCACTCCGAGATTTTGTTGTTCTACCTATATCACCAACTAAATTATGAGAAGTGAGCGTGTTATGCCTCCGACAGCGTTTGTGAACACTGTCAACTAAGATTATTCAAAACCAAAACAAAATATTCAAATTTAAATCTTGATTCTATCTTTTCAGTTCTTCAATGAATTTAGTAAAGATGGCGGATATAGACGCAGTCGGGTTTTTTGTTTTTCTTAAATATATTTTTTTTAGAGTAAATACGATATTATTATTTCATAGATTCAAGGCGGATCGGACTGCCCGGTGTTGCCGGTTTATAACTGGAGTAATTTACTGGAATTATGGGAGATTGTACATTTAGGTATTCATGTTAATTTTTTGCTTGCTCAGCAAACATCAAAATAACATTCAATTTACGTATAATTATTGTAAAATGTTATCCTATTAAATAATTAAATAAAATAAAGAATTAATACCTCAGAGTGCAGAATAGGACTAGACGTAAGTATAATGCTTTAATTTAAATAGTCTACATTTTTTCACACGACTTTTAGCCACGGTTAGGTTTTTACTTAGGTACTATTTTTTACGTTGTTGATTTTTCATAAATTTAAGACTACTTACGTTTAAAATAAAGATGATTATAGCACCTTTATAAAATCATTGTTTTATTTGCCCCATAGTTCCAACAAAAGTGTAAAGAAACTTGGGTAAATTATCTAGCAGGTATCCCTATACGCGCACACATTGATAGTTTGCTGGCAAATAATTATCTCGGCGCGATTTGTGATACGCTGCCTTGCATGTTGTTTATTCGCATTGCTCCGTCTATATTAGTCTAAGTTTCATGTATACGGTCATGAAAGTAAAGAATTTCTTGCCAAAGTTGCTACAACTTTGGAGTGCATTTTTCTTGGCAGGTAGTGTTTCCAATATCGTTAATGTAGAACAAAGTCGTCTGCGATTTTTTTTTTAATATTTAAAATGGAGAATTTATCTTTATAAAAACGTTCTCCATCTTATGTCATAGTTTTATTTAACTTAGAAAGAAGAAACATTTTAATAGAGTTCTACATAAAACATGTTTAAAAATAATGTCTTGTTCAAAAAGCAACTTGTTACAAACAACAAACGCTTAAAAGGGACTTACCATAAGTAATTAGAGTGTTTAATGAATTCCATTACGCGCTATCGGAAAACTAATTGTACCTTTTAATGTTTCAAAGGAATTATTTAACAAGCAAGTTCATGCCTTTGGTCAGTAAGTTTTATTTGTTACAAGGCTCGATGAAATCTATTGGCGTACGTGGTAAGTCTACTGTTTATAATATATCATCAATTTCTAACACGCCTGCCAAATGGGCTTGCGCGTAGGTTCTTGTCTACGTTATTTAGGTCAGTACCATTACCAGTACCAGCCCTGTATTATATACTGGCCACTGCTGAGCACGGGCCTCCTCAACTACTGAGGTGGGCTAGGCCTTAGTCCACCACGCTAGCCTAGTGCGGGTTGGCATACTTCACATACCTTAGGTATGTACCTGAGGCCAGTAAAATATAAAAAACCCTGAATACTTGTCTGTGCGTACCACGTGGGTGAGACAGATAGCGTTTGTTTACGCCGCGCCGGGGTAACGTAATAACTATTTATGTTGGGTAATAAGTAGTAGTTGAAAGCGAGAGACACGCTGCCGGGTATACACTGGCCAATGGCTACTGACGGCGGCAGTAGGCACTCCGCAAGCACAGGCTAACAACCTTTTGGTGTGTTGGTGGAAGGAAGCGCGGTCGTCGACCGTCGCCGCTGTCTTCTCCGCTTGTTACAATTAGTGCGGCTAAGCAGTGGGCCCCCCGCCATGGGCCCCTCGGCGGAGGCGGCCTGTACACGCGCAGTTATTAGCAATGCGATTGCTAAAATTGCCCCACATCTGAGCACCTGAGCGCATGCGCAAAGTTCGCTCCACTTTGTTTTTGCGTTCAATGTCAGTGTATCGGCTAATTTTATCGCGCTTCGCATACGCTACGTAACTATCTTGTTTGACGAGGCCAGAACGACGGTTTGTTTTGATTTCTGTCTACCAAAAACAAGTGAACACTAAACAAGACGATAAATTAAATCGAAACATTTATAATATACTGTTAGAAACAGAAGCGATTTTGATTTAAATAAAAAAAAGATCTACCACTGATTTTACCGAAAGACTTTCACAACGATATCACTGACCGGTACGAGAGTAAATGCACTACTTAATCGACTGCCACTAAGACTACGACTAAGTCCGAGTACCGACTGGGGCCGACTGAGACCGAAAGAGAGAACACATCGCACGTTTAGGACGAAAACGACACAATTAAAAAAAAATTGAGTTATTGTCATGAAATTACTTAAAACGAAATTTTCAATACAACAATAGTTCAAATACCGCCATATTCAAGCAGGAAAAGGGACAAAACTATTATATCGGTCCCTTTTTTATTATATTTTCATAAAAAAGAGACCAGTTTTAAGTCATTTTATAACGATAAACCATTTTTTTTTTAATTGCGTCGTTTTCGTCCTAAAGGTGCGACATATCAATACGGCACCCTTTTAAACACTCAACTGTCACTTTCACTACTAGTTTGATATCTCGACTGTATTTCATAACTGGTCAGTACGTTACAAATACCCTCACAAAACGTTTTATCCTAACAATACAGTATTTTATATTTATGTTTTATTGGAGTGTTGGTGGCTTTGTGACTATATACGTTATCACGAATACACAAACAAAAACTAAATGCTATTACCTATGCAATGCTAAGGACTTTCATGTATACCTATTTATTTATTATAGGTACTATTAAGACTTTTAAATATGTAGCTTTGTAAATAACACTTTAATTAAATTAAAATATGTCGTCGCGCCTGCAATAAGCAGTAGAAAGGTCGATAAAAATATAAGCAGTTTGGTAAAATTGTTTTCTTGCAAATGCCTTATATTTTTCCGGGATGAATCTTCACTTCTAGACAGATCTCGATATACATCTTGATATTGATCTTATCACTTCGAATAATGGTATGTTTATACTCACATTGGACAAACCCACGTTTTTAAACGTTAAGCTCCGTCAACATATTAGATTTTACAGATAAATTCTGACTCAAGCAGGCACGTTTTTCATATAAAACTTAATTTGAGCAAACCCTCATAAATAAAACAACGAATCATATAGATGAGAATTTCTAGAAGCAATTATGATGTGAATAAAACATTATCGTTGTATACACAGCGTTAGGTTTTCTCGAAAATAAATCTTCACCCATTCGCGCCTAAATTCATGCATCTAATGAAAAAACATTAAATACCATAGTATGTTTGTTACGTGATTTAATATAAACGTTGTTTTCCGCCGGATACTAAGCTGGCAAGAAACTTTCATTCTTGTACGTCTAAATCTATGGTTCAGATTCAATCACATTGTCATTTAAAATTTAAAGTAATGTCAATCCGGAGTGTAATAGGATATGTATATACGTAATGCGTGTATATATATATATATTTTTTTTTGCTGATAAATACAGGTCGTTATCAGGTACAATTATAATATTAAATCTTAAAAGCAAAATATAAAGTTATTTTACACAAATAAGCTTAGTTTTATTCTAATAATCATCTTAATTTCTAAGGAAAAAAAACTTTGCTAATCTCACACATGAAGGATAGGGATAGAGAATCTGAAATTAAGACGAATTAAGGTGGCAAAAGATATATTACCAATGTTTCTTTGTACCATTCACGTTAATGACTTAGAATAACGCATGCTCACGCCTTTTATCCCCGAAGGGGTAGGCAGAGGCGCAACTAGTGCACCCACTTTTCGCCAAGCGTATTCCATCCCATGATGTGATAGGGGGCGAGCCTATCGCCATATCGGGCACAAATTCCAGACTCCGGGCTGATACTGAATAGAAAAATCCAATATCACTTTGCCCGACCCGGGAATCGAACCCGAGACCTCAGCCTTGTAGTCGTACCGTAATACAACTACGCCACCGAGGCAGTCTATATGACTTAGAATACCTATATAATTTCTTAAGATAATAAATAATGAAGCTTTTAATTTTTCGACGAAACTGATTCGCATGAACGTATAACCTATAGTAAGGTCAAGAAGATTCTTTATAATTTAATATGTAAGAAGGAGTGCAAATGGAGTATCCTGACTACTGAGGAATAAAGCTTGAAGCCTTGCAGAGGTGAATGCGCCGACATCCGCGTCATGACATGAGCAAGCGCTTTCGTCGCTATTTCCGCAACAAGTGTTGTTTGGCAGGGGCTCGAAGCGGGCGCGCGATCACTACTTCTAAAAAATTGCACTACTGCCCATGATCATCAAATCTCTATTAAGTGTTAATTCTACTTCTTGGACGCCAACAAGCTGGTATAGAGTCGTCTTCTGGTGTCATTTAAGGACGGAAGGGTTGATTTTTATAGGGTTTTATTTTTATAGTCAAATGCCCAGCTGAGCCATGAGATTGAGCTATTCTTGATTTCCAGAGATAATACTGGGAATGGTAAATAGAATAGGAAGTAAGTGGAGGTGAGCTTCCCATTTTAAGCAATGTACTGGCCGTATTATACATATATAGTAATTTTCGCTATCTTTATTTTAAATCAAGTATGAACTCATTCATGTTTAGACAAAGCTATTGATAGTATGGCTTTGCTAATTACATGATTCAATCAACTAAATCCAAATCAAGTACTTACAGGTAAACTGTTTTTTTAATTGAAAGTATAAATCATTGCTCAATTTTCCGAAGGCAAATGTTCAGAGAGACCACCCAGGCTCTTAATAAAATATAACGTAGAGCCTCTAGGTGACTATAAATTATTTTTAGTGCCTTTTAATTCATAGTCGATGCACATCTAGGTCGATAGCATAATAATATTACTTTTTGTATTAAAATAAACAATACGAATACGGCCTATTAAAGTCAAATTTGGCGACGTTAACGCCGGTGTCGCGTGAAGCGGCGACCGGCGCGCTCGTCACTACGCGCAAACAAACATCGTACGCACCGTCATAGTTATCCTCGTCATCGTATTTATTTTTGGTGCAGTTTGAGATAAACTTCCATGTGCCATGCGTAACTTTTCGTATACACATTACCATTTACGAATACTTTGTCGTATACGTGTCATCGTCCCAGTAAAGGATATATTCAATTCAATAGGATCGTGCGGGTAATCCATTAAAGGGCTTAGTAACGTTCAAACGTTAGTGATATTAAAATACTTATTCGATATCGTAAGGAGGTAATACTCGATAGGAAACCAGTCCGTGGTTTGCGAATGGCGGGCGGTGTGCGGCGGTACGGCGCGCGAACGCGGAGCGAGATGGTGACAGGCACCTAGCAATCTGCACCGCGGCGTGCATTCCGAGCGCATTCCACTGCAGGACCCGGCGAACGACCTAGCCACGGCATTTGCCGTACCCGCAAATATGCAGCGTCATTCAGAATGCCATATCTGTGTCAGTAAACAACGTAATTAACGTGACCGGTGTCGACAACATGCTCAATATCACTCTATACCTCCCTAATGCCGCTTCTGACTATTAAAACTCCTTTGATATTGTCGTGATAAATAAAATTTCGGTGTATTGATTATTAAGTGACACATTACTGGTTTTCTATAAGAAACATTACTCAAAGTGTGACATAAAATGTATTTTGCATATTTATCAGTATAATAAATTATTATTTTTCTTAATTCATCTTGTTTTGATCTAAATTAAATGTCAATTTTAAAAACAAATAAATGTTAAATTATACAACTGCGACACTCATTGGCAGACGCGGAAATCAGGAAATGGGCGCGTGTAATGTGAAATATTTTTTATGCTGCATTAGCCGGTATATTTTGATGTAGAGTCTTCTCGTAGTATGCGTTTCCGGGTCGTCGACCGCTACTTCTCGACGTTGATAACTGATTTGTAGCCTTTTGAAATTTTCACGGTAAGTACATGAACGGAGAATTTAATCAGAACGTGGCAGTGGTCGATCAAGCGACCGTTAATGAGTCACCGACAACCGTCGGCGACTGCGACGTAAACAAGCTACGCCTTCCGAGGCCACCGCGCGCAAATAAACGCGCCTCACATGGGTGTACCGCCAACTGTTTTGTTTGACGCAACACACAAATAACCAACCTACCTATTTTAAATTAAATATTGCGCATTCTTTTCTAAGTTAATTGACTTATTTAAAAATACTTTCATAGTGGTCTGGGCACACTCCGGCGGACCAGCAACTTCGGCCCGAAACCAATCGTGTGTATACATACATATTTACACAAACTATTTCAAGCCATATTTCCCACGCTCGTAATTTTGTTCTTCGCATAACAGCACTAAAACTGTACCGCATTATATATTTATATTTTGTACCGCATTATATGATTGGTCTGTATAGAAATTACGCTTAGATGTCATGTCATGATGTTATAAATTATTGCTTTTGTAAATTGTGTATCTTGACGACATGTGTATTCTCCTTTATTAAAAGTTTCAGTGGCAAGGAGAGCCAATCTTCGTCAAGAAGTTAACAAATACATAGAAAAAAAACATTTGTATCGATTCATATCAAATATATCGATTTCAAAGGTTACAGTAGTAGAAACGTAGTACTTATTGTAAATACTATATAATGTATCCTAACCTACTTCAAATAAAATATAATACTAGTTAAATTAATGTTATAAAATCTGAAATATGACTAAATAAATATAAAATAGACTTCCCAATTCCGAATAATTAACTGAAATTGTTGTTATTTCGAAAATAAATTTCCTCTGCCTTCCGGCAAATAAAAAACCTGCCAGCTGTGCTAACATTCGGAATTAAAAAATCGGTTACGTGTTTTCGGTCATATTCGACGAAAAAATAATACGGCTATTTCGTGTTAACATGCGTACGCGAAGCCTGCACATAGATATAAAACCGGTTACAATTTTTTACGTTTCTTAACTTACCTCTTTCACGAATATCACATTAATCTAATAGAGCATTGAAAATTTGAAGTGCCAGAAAGTTAGTTTCTATATGGTATTAATAAGTGTGTGACTAAAAGATTAGATATAGCAACACTCTTGACTGTCTTATGTTTTATAACTGAAAAATTTCAACACAATCGGTTGAGGGTAACAGCTTCAAAATTGACTTGTAAGATTCCATCCGAACAAACAATAGTTACATACATACATTGCATGTTAAATAAAAGCTTGTAAAAATATATTGCAGTCGTACAGTGAAGTGGCCGTTGTTTACTGAGGCTTGGGGAGAAACCTAAACATTTAATTTTTTAATTCGGCCTAAGAGGAATCTTTGTTTCAGCAACATAGAACAGTGTAGTTAACTTGGCTTCCGAAAGTTGTCCGTTTGTACCTTTTACACTTCTAACGCAATGATTCATTACAGTCAGAAAGTTCAATTCGTAGAAATCTTCTATCCGACCATGACAATAATGATGAAATTCACCGCAGGATTTAAAATTGATCGTTGATTGTGTGTTGGACCACACCAAACCTAAGCATAAAGCCATACATCCGAAAAGTAAACTTTCTATTTCAAAGAGTTGTGCTGTCCTATTTACAAAGGTAGGCTAAATAAAGGTTCTATTACCCCGCCATTTGTTCAGCATGCGTAAGTAGTGTCTGCGAAAATGGTGAGTGAGTTCAGAGTTCAGAGACAGGTCACGTGCGTACTGCGTACACGGTCTGCGCGCAGCCGCACCACTTTTATTACATTTTCCGAATAAAACACCCTCGCCCAAAAACTTATTTGAACGCCACCTATATTTCATGTACTAACCAATTTTAGTCATACATGATACTTTAGAACAAGCCATAGATTTTGCAAATCGATACATAACTGTGGTGAACCTAGTGGGTATAAATGTAATAAGTCACATTAGCCCCTGAGCCATCTCAAAATTTGGTCAGTTATTTCCACTCAAAGGATAATTGGTGAGACGCATCAGTTGAATAGTATCATAAAGCCTAGTGCACGTCAGCTGCGGTTCCGTGGGGGCGATGAGCGGCGGTAGCCTCCCACAAAAGAAAAAAAAATACACATATTCAATAAATTCCTCCCAACTAAAAACATGTTAAATTGTACCTAACCTAATATTTCCAAGAAAAAATATTCAGCTGACTATAACTTGGTGCATTATACACCAGCTGGTCGATCAAACATGAAAAAATATATACTTTTAATGATTTCTTCTTAACTAAAAATTTACCTGATGATAGCTTATATGCAACTATAAATAAATATATATATGTCAGCTGGCTGTTTATCGGTGCAAAAACCGTCAGCTGATGCATTAAAAGTTATAGCGCAGGAGTAAGGCGGGAGCATTTATCACCTACTAGGTGATGCTCGCGTCTCCGCTCGCGTGAAATAGTTAGTCCGGGATAAAAAGTAGACTGTAGCACTCGAAATAATATAGCTTCCTATTAATGAAAGAACTTTTAAAATCAGTTCAGTAGTTCCTGAAATTAGCGCGTTCAACCAAACAAACAAACAAACTCTTCAGCTTTATAATATTAGTATGGATTAAAAGAATCACTCGAGATTTTGCGATCATGCCTGCATGGCAACTTAGAATCGAGAACCGTATCAACTGGACCCGAACTCTCATCGGCATGCTCATCACCTTCGAAGGAGGAAATCGTAGACCGAAGATTATGCGCTTTGTGGTGCAGGCCTTTTCGGGACCAATATAAGTCCCCAGGACTAAAGACTTTGGGTCACAGAACGCATAAACTTCTATAAACAAAAAGTTTATGGGCGGTATTAATTAATCAATCACATGTTTGAGTAGAATCTCAAGTAAACATTTAGTGTATTGAATTATTTAATAAACCAAACTTAAGCTGTCATTTGAGAGTTTGTTCTCAGCTGAATAAGCGCTGTTAAATAAACAAAACTTTGTTATCAAAATCCGTCAC
Organism: Sphinx pinastri; assembly: GCA_947568825.1. Taxonomy (NCBI): domain Eukaryota; kingdom Metazoa; phylum Arthropoda; class Insecta; order Lepidoptera; family Sphingidae; genus Sphinx; species Sphinx pinastri. The sequence continues at coordinate 6,811,076 of OX387617.1, forward strand.
ATATTATCACTTAAGATGTCACTTGAGCTGCTGCTGATTTGGATTTCTTAAATAGCGACTATCTTAATTATCTTAATCTTAATTTGATAGCATCTCAGCGTGATATTGAGATGCATCTATTATTAAGGCTCTATGAGTAGGCAAGCCGGTTTCGTCGTTATATGGGATGGGATCGATTCCAGCAGAATCGTACTTTTTAAAGCGATCAAAAGAGAGTTTATAGGTCTTGAGAGGATTCTCCTCAAGGTGTAGTGGATGGACGGCTGCCTGGTGCTCGCGTTATGCGTGATTATTGGAAAAATAACTGGTCGTCGCCTGTACCCAATAGTGAAGCCCCCTAGTTTGGTGTTGTAGAACGAGTTTGCGAGGCAATACCGGCTATGGAAGCCATTTCAATTAGCCCATAAGATGCTCTGGCAGCGAGCTGTCCGACGCAAAATTGGAAGTCTCCTGGTCCGGACGGTCTGGACAATTTTTGATTGAAATTGTTTCCCAGTTCGCATGCTCGTTTGGCAGCACAGTTTCGGGATACGCTATATAGAGGATCGCTTCCAACATTTATGACGACAGGTGACACTCACCTGCTCTTTAAATCCGGCTGTACCGTCCCACCGACAAAACCCTGCGTCTTCCCTTGCAGGATGTATACAAAATCGGTGGTATTGGAACAGTGCCCGTGGGCAGAGTTCAGACTGGTATCCTGAAACCCGGTAACATCGTCGTGTTCGCGCCCGCTAACATCACAACTGAAGTCAAGTCTGTGGAGATGCACCACGAAGCTCTCCAGGAGGCCGTGCCTGGTGACAACGTTGGGTTCGTACCACGGACCCAAAAAAATTAGAGACCCATAACATAACTTCCAACCATTTATAAACTTCTCACATCCATCTTAAGATCGTAAATTGCAAATCATTTCACAATCAATAATATCCTTTTTCCCGGCCAAACAGGATGCAAGATTGGGTCACGTGGTACGAAGGAGCTCCTTCTCATGGACATGAGCATTTGCCAACAGGCTCGTCAGAACTGAAGGAATTTATCGGCTGCTTGGATTGATTATAAGAAAGCCTTATGATACGGTGCCACATACTTGGGTCATGAGGGTTTTGAATTTGTATAAGATTGATCCAAATTTATGCACCTTTCTTGGGTCATATATGGGACAATGGACCACTTTCCTCAAATATCCAGGTGGTACGAGTCCCCCTGATTGAGGCTGATTTTGATGAGCCGATTAGAATCAACCGGAGTATATTCCAGGGTGACAGTCTGAGTCCATTGTGGTTCTGCATGGCCCTGAATCCTCTCAGTACTCTGCTGTTGGATTCAGGGTTAGGATACCGTCTACGGAGAGGGAGTGAGCCACCATATCTCACTTGCTTTACATGGATGATCTAAGTTGTTTGCATCAAAACGTACAGAATTGATTGAGTTCTTAAAAATAACTGAAGATTTAGGAACTGAATCAATATGGAGGTGTAGATAAATGTGCGGTTATAGCGAGGAGAGGTTGTGGTTTCTGATGACATACATGTCTCAGAGACTGTAAGACTTAGATCCCTTTCCGAGACGGAAACTTAATATCTGGGTATGCCTGAGGCACTGGTTATTATGAGTGCCGACTTAAAACAATCGGTTAGGGAACGATTCTTCGGCCGTCTGACAAAAGTACTTCACAGTTTTTTGTCAAGTGGAAACAAGATTCGTGCTTTCAACAGTTGGGTTATGCCTGTACTCATGTACTCTTTTGGCATACTCAGATGGACTCAAACCGAATTGGACGCCCTAGATTGAAAGGTCCGGACCCTTCACCCTACTGACTGCACATCGTATGCATCACCCACGATCGTCAGTGATGAGATTGTACATCCCGCGGTGATGCGGGGGCCGAAGCTTACTTAATGCTAAGGACTTGCATAACCGTAAGGTATGCAATCTCAGGGATTATTTCCTCCACAGCGAAGTAGGCATGCATAAGGTTGTAGTCATGGTGGATAAGGGATTTACAACGCTTTCCTTGGCGAATGATGACTGGCGAAAACCTATGGCTATGGGCATTAGGGAACGCGAGGAGATATGGAAGGGCAAAGAACTACACGATCGGTTCTATCGGGCCCTTCACGGGCCTAATGTGGACCACTTTGCATCCATATCTTGGCTACGTTTGCGTAACCTTTTTGGGGAAACTGAGGGTTTTGTGTTTGCAATTATGGACGAAGTTATGAAGTCGAACAATTATAGGAAATACATCCTAAAGGACGGTACGGTCGATATCTGTCGGGCATGCCACCGTCCCGGGGAATCAATCAGGTATGTGATTTCCGGTTGTTCGTATCTTGCCTACAACCTAATAGTCAAGATCATACACCAGCAAGTTGCTCTTCGGCATGGTCTTGTGATTCCTGAAGTGTCATATTACTGGTAATCTGGACTGGACCATCACAAGGCACATACTGGTATGTGCCTCAACCAGTTCTCGAAAATGATCATGCAACGCTGTATTTTTTTTTTTAGGTAGGCGATCCTGCAGTCAACAGCGGGGGAAACCTGCGAATAGGATACTGGATTCCCCCGGCTTGACGACTGCAGGGGCCTGGGAGGGGAGTGGGGGAGGAATATGGAAGGGAAGGTGGGGTGAAGGGAGGAAGGTTCCTAGGATGGGCGGAAAGAGAGAGTGCCAGGAAATGTTCGCGGGCCCTTTTAGGCCTCAATGTGTTATCCAACCAAGAGGTATACACACTGAACTGTGTGCCTCGGCCCGCGACTAATGTCCCCCCGCGCATGGGCGCGCATTGGGTGTGAAGACCCATCGCACAAGAATTGCCTCGGGGGGCTGCAACGCTGTATTGGGATCGATCATTTATCACGGACAGGACGATTGTTGCCAATTAGCCTGATGTTGTAATAGTAGATCGATTGGCGCTCCGGGCTATACTTGTTGACGTCACCATTTGGCTGGCACCATATGGGCTGAAAAGGACAAAATGTCTAAATATTTAGATTTGGCCCACGAGGTTACTGACATGTGGGATGTGTGCTCTACAATTATTGGTCCGATTGTCGTTTCTGCTCATGGGTTGATACCAAAGAGTCTCGACCAACACCGCCAGAGGCTCTCAATTGGTCGTTGGGTCAAGAGCCAGACGCAGAAAGCAGTACTTCTGGCCACAGCACGCATTGTGAGGAGATTCCTCGCTTTGAATCCCTGACCACCGGTGGCTTGAACACATATTTTGCATAACTGTTTTACCTATTTGCTCGCAGGAACGAGGTAATGTTTAGCGTGTGCATGTATGTTTTGTTCTAAGCCGATTTTCATAAAAATTGTTACGGAGGAAGCTTAAACAGCAAAAGGCATATGCATTTTTTTTTAATATTTGTCAAACCGAATTCAATGCGGGCGATGCCGCGATCCAAATGCAGTAAGTACTAAATAAAACACATCATATCGCTTAGGCTAAAGCGAATTAAAACTGTAATAAATATAATGTAGAATAATATTGAAAGCAACAAGCTGAAAAACACGATTTGAAAACTTACCACGTCCTTATGATTTATGGCGTTATAAGCCCTGAACTTTCGGGCATTACCTTTATTCCCTTATTACGTATGCCGTACATTATAATAACTTCGGCGATACCGTCAAAATTATGTAACAAGTAACAATCACTGCATTATATGTTATTAGATTCACTCGTTGCGTAAAAACCGTTTTACCTTCCTCCGCTTTTTTTTTACCCTATTTTGCTTGTATTTTGCTTTTGTATTAAATCTTAACTTTTAATTTTAAATATATTTTCTGGCTTTCTGCATGGGCGTAGAATGCGTGTCGTCGTTGATGGGCACGCTTCGAAGCTCATGACAGTAAATGCCGGTGTTCCACAGGGCTCGGTGCTGTCGCCCACCTTGTTTCTTCTGCATATCAATGACATGTTATCGCTTGGCAACATTCATTGTTATGCAGACGACAGCACGGTTCATGGGCGATACTGCTATGAGCCCCCTGGTTTGCGGGTGGACACTGTGAGGAGGCGCAATGATCTTGTCATTGGGCTCAACCGGACTCTGGACCTTATTTCTACATGGGGTTCCATGAACCTGGTTGAGTTCAATGCCAAGAAAACGCAGGTGTGTGCGAACGCACACACCTGCGTTACACCGCGCACCGCGCACACACCGCACGTGAACACGTGCAAAAGATCCCCGTTTTCTCCTCTCCCCAATCTTCAGGGTGTTCCACTCTCATTGCGGAATGACCTGAGTATCCTTGCTATGGATATCCGCTGTGATCTGAATCCAAGGAATCACATCGAAGGCGTAATATCTGCCACATCACGCAGGGTTGGAATCCTGAACAAGGTGCGTCGGTTCTTCACGCCCGGTCAAATCTACCGCTTGTATAAAGCACAGGTACGGCCGGGTATGGAATACTGTTCGCACCTCTGGGACGGTTCCGCCCAATACTTGCTCGATGCCTTGGATGGATTACAGCGGCGGGCCATCCGCATTGTGAATGATGCAGACGTGACGAGCAACTTGGAGTCGCTACAGTTGCGGAGGGATGTCGCTTCTCTAAGCGTGTTCTACCGTCTGTATCATGGTGAATGCTCTGAGGAATTGTTTAATCTGATCCCTTCCTCTCCTTTCCTCAGCAGAACCACGCGTGCTGGCATGCGAAGCCACAGCTTGATGGTGAAAACCATCTCGGCACGAACCAATAGGTTCGCTAAATCTTTTCTTTGCCGCACCATCAGGCTTTGGAATAGTTTGCCGGCGCACGTGTTCCCTCCTTCCTATAATCCTGGGTCCTTCCGCCGTAACGTGAAGAAGCAGCTTAGTAGGCCGGCATGATTGTGTCGAGTGGCATTAGATAACCATCTACTGCCATTCGATACTCTTTCTGGACGGCATCGCGCTTACCATCAGGCGAGGTGCAGTCACTTTGCCGTGCCCGGATAAAAAAAAAAAAAAAATATTTTCATTGGAGGCGTAGTTGTATTGCGTACGCGTTACGAGTACGATTTGCTCGCTGAGGTTCTGGGTTCGAATCCCGGGTCGCGCCAAAAAGTTGCTGAGGAGTTGGGTATCCCGCAGACTACTCGAGGCTGCAGCATCAGCTCATGTTTAAAAATATTACCGAAGTCACAGTACACCAAAAGTTAAAACAATCGGGCTTTTTAAATTGGAAATTAGCTGATAATCTTCAAACGCCTGAACAGATCTTCATAAATTATAGCTAAGAACCATCACGACCATATCAGCTTTCTAACAAAAAAAACCGCGTCAAGATTGGTCCATTCGTTTGAGAGCTACGATGCCACAGACAGACATACAGATAAACAGATACACACCCTAAACTTATAACACCTCCCTTTTTCCGTCGGGGGTTAATAAAACTTGTCGTTTATGTTTTTTAACGATGTTTCCTTAAGACTTATTGTTTTCCCGTAACTTATGATAGCGAAGTGAAATGTGTTTGTTTGGAATATTCCGAGAAACAGTACACACATCTTGGAGCGTCCGAATTGTTAACTTATCGTTAACTACAGGGGGCTATTGACAACCACCTTATTGCTCTAGTTATTTTTATGATATACAGTTGCTAGTATAAAATCATTACTTCGTACGCGATGATATTTTTCACATGGCACGTTTTAAGTGGCGTATAAAATTATGAATTGATTATTTACATTGAGGTGGCGAATGTAGATTTAATCACGATTTGTATTTATTTATTTGTATATATTTATTTACTAATAAGCATCTCTTTTTGCTGTACACAAGACAGGATGTCGGTTGGCATTGACCAGTAAGGTGAAGTGACCTTTATCTGTACCTTTATGTTTATGCATTTATTATGCTAGCATTATAGTGTGTGGTTGACTGTTACTTTATGCAAGTATATTTTTTATATGTGCCTCTTATAAATTATTACCGACGTGGTTATTTAATCGAAGGTTCATTTATACAGCTATCGTAAAATAAGTTCTGGTCTATTTTTAAATTATTAGGAGTTTTAATGGACGTCGCTTTTCTGTACATGATCATATAATATTAATCAGCAAATTCTATAAATATGCGAATATCACTGAACAGCTTAAATTTGATTTGCCTTATAGATTATCCATTTTAAAATCATAAAACTTCCTCAGTAATGCCGTAAAAACCAAGTAACCTACTGCCAGTACTTGGTTATTGTATTGAACTAAGGCACGACGCCATAACCGCGGGATCGCGATTCCGCAGGGATCGCGGCCTCGCTACCCACCCAGCCTAGGTATATCGCGCCGTCCGTCACACACATAAATATTTTTTACGACCGATTTATCGACAGGCAATTATCAAAATGGACACTACGGCGCAATTCTCGGTAATCACGTGAAGGGAGAGATGTGCGTGACACTCCGTACATATGCCTATTAGATACAGCCGGTAACGACCAACGCTGCATATAAATGAGTTTCACGCCGGTCTACTATGTGATAATCAATTGATTATGTATAATTAGCAACAAACTAAACTGCGATAACCTTCGGAGCATTGACTGGTATCTATTCGCGTCAGCTCTCCGAACAAAGGGTTTATATGTCAAGAACTGTTTTTTAGCGTGATTATTTTTTATCGATTAGCAAATTAATTATAATCAAACAATGAATTTAAGGCCTACGTGTTGATATTTGGCCGCTATTGCAAATATTGAAATAAGCCACAATAACACGCTTTTTACCCGACTACGGCGAAGCGAGGAAGGGTAATGATTTTAACACCTTATGTATGTATATTTGTCCATTTTATTTCTTGATTATAAATCACTTCGCATTTCAAACATGTCCTTATAAAAGCGTAGCATGATAGAGTACAAACCGTCTAGTCTCGTCCGCAGCTTAATAGAGATCGTAACGGATAATGCGGCGCATCTTGTGTACCTTTAATTCCAGTTAATGCACTGAATCTCGGTCAAGCGATAAATAGGCAGTTGTATCCACAGTAACCAGCAAATGTATCGAGGACACTGGCTGATTTCGGTCACTCGTTTAAGATCTGTGAGAAATAATTTTCGTAGAGTGCGGTGGATGCGCCTACACTGCGATAGCGCTCGTGTACTAGCTTTCACTGCGCGTGTACCGACCGACCGGTTCACATAGTTGCTATTTTATTTACGAGTTACATTGTTATATATAATAGACTTCAAAGAAAATAAATAATTAATGCTGTTTGATGTAAGGGTACGATGTAAGGAATTTAGGTTAGATTTAAATTTCCGAGTATAATATAAAGTATAGCTTGGTTTAGGGTATTTTGTATGAACTACTTTGTTTGAATACATAAATGCCACGTATGTATCACAACGAGTCATGTTAACCCACATTGGCTCTCACAAAATAAATACACTGATAAAAATAGTTTTGAAGGGTTTATCTGTGTAACAACATTAGGTAGGTATAATATTTATGTTCGATTCTAGTTCATGTGAGAGTAAATAATGTGTAGATAACAAACGTTTTAATTCGATCCGCTTTATCCCAATTTTTACAGTTCTATAGTACCTATGTGTAGGCGTAGGTAATAATAAATGCAGAAAAACAATTTTTCAGATAAATAAAACAACAAAATGGTAAAGAATGTACTAATCCCACAATATAAGGAAAATCTTTGTTAATATCCGTGTGCGGCACCGCAATTTGAATTGGCAATTTCCTTATATCGTAATAACCGGTGTGAATGAACATCAACAACAACAGGTGATGCACGCGACGCTCCATGTGAGGCGACGCTGATATCTTCATTCAGATACCGGAAACATAAATCAACGTAGCGCACTGCGTTCCACGGATTACCAACACTGCAACTCCTACCGCCGCGGCGCGCCGCGTCTGCCACCTCTGCTGTCTACCGTCGGTCGCAACTGCTGCCTACCGTCTGCCGCAATCACTTGTTGCATCTCTACTACTTTTTCAATTAAATACTTTAAAATATCGCGTCGTTTCTGCATTTTAATTCAAGCTTACCGTGGGGCGTATACTTTAATTGGACCGTGGTTTCTTTATACATATAAAGAAAACACGGTCCAATTGACACACCTACTAAAGAATTTGTGACAATTGGTATCGGAATCGTATCAGATTCACGGATGTCCGTTAGCATAAGTGGCGGGCGGTGATTGCGTGTGCGGGCACGGCGCGGCGGCCGCTTCTGATAATATGCACGCTTGGTACATGTGGGTATTCCAAACGTATTAGAGTGAGCCCAATCATTAGTAGACAAGCGGCACTATTTACAGTGAAAGTGCAGTGAGTCACGCGCGACGCGTCGGAAATAGAGCTGCGCCCGCGCCGCATTACGCGCACCGTCGTCGGCTCGCTGCGCCGCGCCGCCGCGCCGAGCCGGCCGGTGCCCAACCGCTTACTTCTAAATGCAACATACATATGACATAGTAGGTGAACATGGCGTCGCGGTCATGACGCGTGCATGCCTGGAGGTCATGTGATTCAAATAAACAAATTGTTATCACTGGTTGCTGCGAAATGCTCATTTTAAACATAACGCCCAAATAAATGGTCAAATTAATTCTGGTAGCATTCTGTCTGTGTCCTACCGCATAAATAGATATTTCACATTTTCCATTGATAAAAAATATACGAAATACCGGTAAATACCGAAGCCTGCTATTTTAGTACTGGTAGGATTTGTATCTTTTCGCACTTACGAAATATTGAGAGTGGTCTCCATAAATAGGGATCATGGAATCTATGGGGAAAAATCAATTAAGTATACTTAACGTAAAAAAACTGTACCTATAAAATATGTTATTCTGATATTGTTATTAATTTTTTGTCAGTAAAAAGTTATTTAAATAATAATTGAGGAATTCCGTAGAATACCTTTACTGGGGAAATACACCGGGGAAAATCCCGCCGCCCCAAGCAAGTGTCATTGATGGTTCAGCAACATGTTTTGCTTTTGTTACTAAAAAGAACGGCGCAGCGTCTGAAACACAACATTCCGTAAATATCAAACATAAATTAAATGTTCTATAGGAAAAAGTAAATGTTACTCGCATTTCTGGGAAACAATAAGCAACGCGACGCTTGGAAAACAGCTGAGATTACGAAAAAATTGCGTGGCGTGGTGCGTAAATATGTAAATTAAGTAAACAGACTGCAGTGAATTGCGGCAAAACGTATTACGTATGATTATTATGTTTCCGCTGCCAAAGTATATAATTATTATTTTATATCAATTCCATTTTAAGGTTTCCGTATCCCATTAATAATATATTGTTAGAAACAGAAGCCATTTTGATTTAAATAAAAACGATTTATTTCTGTTTTTACATTAACACATTTATCACTGGTTTTACATAAACACATTTAACAGAAATACTTTTACAAAGATATCAGCAACTAACCGACCAGCATGAAAGTCAATGATCAACTTACTCAACTGTCACTAAGACTACGACTGAGATCGACTACGAGACTCAGCACGAATGAGCAGAATGAGCCGGAATGAGAGTGCACATCGATACGGCAGCCTTTTTATACACCCAACTGACACTTCCACTATTAGTTTGACATTTCGACTGATTTTCATATCTGGTTAGCACGCTACAAATACCGTTACAAAACTTTTATCCTAATACGGCCTCTCCTGACTGGAGGACGTCCTCGTTCTCCCGTGTTTCGATCTCTTCTGCAGATCTGAAAGTGCCAGGTACAGGCTCAGTCATCCTCTCGTCAGAAGGCTCTCCGCTGGGCACGGCGGATCGCTCAGGCGTGGACTCCGAATTATCATCATTGCTATCTGCGCCTGAGAACATAAACAACATCTTAATTAGAAACACTGAAAATAAATCTTCAGCGCTTTATATAATCTTACACAGTGAACCATAAGTACTATAGTTCACACAAACACCGGAGAGGAAGCGCTACGTTAGCTATCTCCGTTAACGAGAAACATAGGCACTACGTTAGCTTATTTCTCACACACATGTCATAGGCACGACGTTAGCGTAACATGCAAAATCTACATATGTATGACATAGGCACGACGTTAGCTTATCATACACATGCATGTTCACCACACACCAGAGAGGAAGCACTACGTTAGCTATCTCCGTTAATCGAGAAACATAGGCACTACGTTAGCTTATTTCTCACACACATGTCATAGGCACGACGTTAGCGTAACATGAAAAATCTACATATGTATGACATAGGCACGACGTTAGCTTATCATACACATGCATGTTCACCACACACCAGAGAGGAAGCACTACGTTAGCTATCTCCAATAACGAGAAACATAGGCACTACGTTAGCTTATTTCTCACACTCATGTCATAGGCACGACGTTAGCGTAACATGAAAAATCTACATATGTATGACATAGGCACGACGTTAGCTTATCATACACATGCATGTTCACCACACACCAGAGAGGAAGCACTACGTTAGCTATCTCCAATAACGAGAAACATAGGCACTACGTTAGCTTATTTCTCACACTCATGTCATAGGCACGACGTTAGCGTAACATGAAAAATCTACATATGTATGACATAGGCACGACGTTAGCTTATCATACACATGCATGTTCACCACACACCAGAGAGGAAGCACTACGTTAGCTATCTCCAATAACGAGAAACATAGGCACTACGTTAGCTTATTTCTCACACACATGTCATAGGCACGACGTTAGCGTAACATGAAAAATCTACATATGTATGACATAGGCACGACGTTAGCTTATCATACACATGCATGTTCACTCTCGAAGTATACAGCGCACGTCTCAGGAGTCCACTCCCCGCGCCACGGTACCATAAACTCGACCGCAGCTTGCGTTGATTTGCCATAGGAGCCTGCCAGCAGTTTTAGCTCATATCGGCCATGGGAAAGCGCTTTGACCACACGATAAGGCCCGCGCATGCCGGAGTAGAGCTTGCCAGTCGCCTGTGCCTGATATCCGTGCCACTGTAAGCATAGTGGAGCGAGTCATTCCGCACCGCGCCGCAGCGCCAGGAGCGCGCAGTTTAGCAGCGCACCGCATCACGTACAACCTACCGGACCGAAGTCCACACGCACACAGTGCGTCTACCGGACCAAGGTCTGCACGCCTAACCACTTTGCGTCTGCCGGACAGAGTCCGTGTACGTTTACAAAGCAACGCCATAATCAGACCAAGGTCCGTGAGCACATTAAAAATGTGCCAGCCGGACAGAGTCCGTGAAGGCCTCGGGCCCAAAACCAGACTAAGGTCTGCACACATTAGAAAATGTGTCAGCTGGATCAAGGTCTGCACACATAACCACTTTGTGTCTGCCAGACAGAGTCCGTGTACGTTTACAAAGAAACTCTCGAATCAGACCAAGATCCGCTACTCCGCAAGGACCAGAGCGCGCTGATCCGCAGTGCATAGAGCGTACCGTTCCGCAGCGCACAGACCGCATCGTCCGCAGCGCACAGAGCGCATCGTCTGCAGCGCACAGAGCGCATCGTCCGCAGCGCATAGAGCGCACCGTTCTGAAGCGCATAGGGCGCACCGTCCGCAGCGCATAGAGGGCACCATTCCGCAGCGCACAGAGCGCATCGTTCTGAAGCGCATAGGGCGCACCGTTCTGAAACGCATAGGGCCCACCGTTCTGAAGCGCATATGGCGCACCGTTCCGCAGCGCATAGAGCGCACCGTTCTGAAACGCATAGGGCCCACCGTTCTGAAGCGCATATGGCGCACCGTTCCGCAGCGCATAGAGCGCACCGTACCGTTGCATGCCGCCTGGTGCATGCCTCCGCACGCCTAACATGTACCCTGAAGTAACATTCAGGCAAAAGCTTATGACTCACGAAAGCAAGCGTGCACTCGAGCTTTCACGAGCAACCACGTAATCAAAAATAATTTTGAACAAATTCATTTTAACAAAAATTAACAAAAGAAGGTGTATTCCGACTGCTTGAATTCCGGACTTCAATCATCCACAATACACCGATCATGTTTTGTAGTCCGTATAGCAAAAGGTCAAGAGGACTGGTCCAGAGTCACTTACAAAGGTTACACATGGCCTTCGCTACTTACAATAGTTTACACATGACTCTTTCACCACGTGTAGACTTCAAAACAGTTTACATACTACGGCTAGAGTGTCTGCCAGGCCATAGCCTGATATGCATTATAAAACGCATCTGCCAGGACTACGCCTGTTATGCATTAAAAATGCATCTGCCAGGCCAACGCCTGTTAACCGCTACTCCGCAAGGACCAGAGCGCGCCGATCCGCACTCGTACAGCCTGGAGCGAGTCGTTGCGCGCTGCTCCGCATTGCGAAGATAGGGCACATACACTGCATGAATATCCAATTCCTGCAAACATAAGAACCACAACAGCAAAAACACCGTTCGGCCTTTTCTGACCTTAAATAAAATCTGGCGTTAAACTTTCTGAACAGCCATCTCATTGTTACAACAAGCAAATCCACCTGCGAAGTGGTTTGGGCAGAATCTCCAGTCACCACCACGTGGTAAAACGAGATCCCAACATTTACGAAGATTATGGAGAAGTAAAGGAAACCATAACCCTCAAGCAGGGATTACGGGTAATACGATACCAAATATCCTCTATCATTGCAGCAATCGTCAAATCCACCAAAGGATCACACAGAGGCTCTTCAGGAGTCACAGTTTACGGAGTGCTGAATACATTAAGTACTCCCTGCTAGGATCTTCAGTTCCTGCAATCAAAAATATCACAACAGCATCAAACCGTTCACGCTATCCTGGACTTTAATCAAGTCTCGCATCAATCTTTGAGTAGGAATTCAGTAGTCATCTTAACACGAGGGCAACCTCAAAATTATCGCACGACTAGCTCTTAATCCAAAATTTCAAAAAGTGCAGTGTTGCGATCCGAAACCTTGACCAAGGAAGGCCAGCAATCCTTCAGACCGAACACTATGCACCTAGATCATTTTTGTCAACAAAGGCCATGTACAGTCATTGTTTACTACAACAGGTATTTTCTCCAAATCCTTAAGTTTAAGGACGGCTCTGTACTCAATAACCATGAATTGCTCGATAATCCATGTCTGCACATGCCCCGTTAAACAAGATCTCAATATTTGTAAAGGTTACCAAGAAAAAAAGAAACCAGAACCCTCAAACAAGGGTTATGGGTCATACGATACCAGACTTCCTCTACCGCTGCAGTAAGCATCATATCTGTCGTCACAGATAGCCACACGTGATACGCGATGCAGCAGTTAGCATCAATCGGTACTAGGCAATCGTGCAGTCACGTTGCCCGGGACACCAACTACGACGCACCATACGGCAGCACATCTACCGGAACGCTTGAGCACCAACAGGAACGTTTGAACACCAATAGGAGCGTTTGAACACCAACAAGAACGTTTGAACGCCAACAGGAACGTTTGCACACCAATAGGAACGTTTGCACACCAACAGTTTGATCGCGGTACACAAACAGTTTGATCACGGTACACACGCAGATCCTTGTTCATTTGAAGCGGTATGCACATGACTTCAGAAATGAACATGCGATGGCTATGTTTCACACTTGTCCACTTTAATTCACGTTGTAGTCTAATCCTTATTCCAACATTACTCAGCGCAATTTCTTTTTTCACGTAAATTGCGGGTAGTCAAATATCTCCATCGTACGATGTATTCCACATAGCGTACATATGTAGTGAGCACAATCCATTTCTGTGGGCATTGATTGTTTATCTCACTTCTGATGTTAGAAACAGAAGCCATTTTGATTTAAATAAAAACGATTTATTTCTGTTTTTACATTAACACATTTATCACTGGTTTTACATAAACACATTTAACAGAAATACTTTTACAAAGATATCAGCAACTAACCGACCAGCATGAAAGTCAATGATCAACTTACTCAACTGTCACTAAGACTACGACTGAGATCGACTACGAGACTCAGCACGAATGAGCAGAATGAGCCGGAATGAGAGTGCACATCGATACGGCAGCCTTTTTATACACCCAACTGACACTTCCACTATTAGTTTGACATTTCGACTGATTTTCATATCTGGTTAGCACGCTACAAATACCGTTACAAAACTTTTATCCTAATAATATATTATAAAAAAAAAACATAAAATATTAATGTGTCACCCCTGCCGTCTATGTCTATATTACAAAACGGCTTGTACCTTTAGAGGTACCTATTAAAAGAGGATAAATAAGACATATCTATCTCATAGTCATATTACCATAAAAATGTAAGGGTCTTCTACTACACAACAACGAATAGGACCTTATAATACAATCATACAAAGCGTAGTTTTCAATATATTTTGTACTAAACAAATTCCAAAATATTATAAATCTCTTGTGGAATTGCTTCACGTAATCCACGAACTGCATGTAAAAATTAAATACACACAATATCGATAAAAACATTGTACCTATAATATCTAAAAAGCATGAAATACAACGGAATGTGGTCGCAAGCCGTTCTCACACTTAGCCAGTTTTTATGGTCAAGTGCCAGTGTGAATAGGCATTTATGATAAAAATCGTCTGTTTAAATAAAACCTAAAGTATTGCTACTATACGGAGTAAAACTCTTACTCTACCGCATATACATTTAATACAAGCTAAGCATTCATAATATTCATCAATTTAATGTCAACTGAAGCACAATTGCCCAAACAACTCTCAATAACTTTCCATTCATTCATTCAACATGTCATCTTGTTTGAACTACGCATGTACATACTACGCCGACATTCTGATACGCCCAAGTATTTAAAGAATACAAATGGGGGACGTGACATGCCTCTGCAATTCTTTTTGACATGTTTTATCCAACCGTCTATGCTCTACGTCTCTATGAACCTGTTTTTCCGCTTGCACAACCGGCAAATCACGCCTTTTTAAAAATTATCGTAAAACGTAAATACGACCGCAGCTCCATCATTAACAAAACCATCGTCACTACAAGGAAACCTTACAACGGTTTGTTTTTTTATCAATTTCGTAGTAAGAGTGCAATTCATAGAGTTCATGGAGTTGTTTCGATTATTATCAGTTAAACCTTCGCCGGTTAGGCATGGTGGTGCGAGGAGTGAGGATGTGGCGGTACTTCGCTCACTGGAGTGGCGAGTAGTAAGCGCGGCGGGGCGGGCGGCGCGGAGGGCGGGCCGGGGAGAGCCGGAACTCGTCGCGTTCAATATTATTTGTCAGTACATGTCCGAATTGTGTGATGTCACAGACTTCGACAGTGTTATTATAACTGTATTGTATATAAAAAAAATTACAATATACAACCATTATATAATTAATACCTATTATGAGCTTATTTAGCAGCAAATGACGATTTCATTTTATTTGTTTTTTGATGAATGGTAGCTACTACGTAGATCCCTGAAAAGTACGTATAAACTTTCTTTCCGCAGTGAGCTTCATTTCTTAGTTGATAAAAGATCTTATAATAATAATTTATATTGTAAGTACTAAGTACATATTTCTTAGATTTATCGAAGAAATTCGATTGACATAACCCTATTTATTTTATGACTGTACTTAATTATTCGTAATTGTTTTTAATACCAACCAAAAGCGAGAAGGTATATTTAATTATTCGGTCAAGATCAAAATCTTGTCGCATTGTATTCTTCTATCGAGAAACACCACGACAATGCGACTATACTACTACTACTACTATCGATATAGTCGACGATAATTCTCATACATCACTGAGCGGTAACGTTGTTTAAAAACATTCCTGACTATAAATATCTGCTGGGCTGAGTGACCGAGGATGGCGGGAGGCGGGACAGACCACGCGTCGAGTTCATTTGCATCGTATGCACCGTCTGACGTTCTGGCCTGAACAGCGAACACGTCTCCCGCCAGTCGCTACAAACTGCATGACCGGCGCCTCCTCCACACTTCCCCTCTCACCCCTCCCCCCTTCACTAACCTACAAATACCGTATAAAAACAATTGCTTACGTTGATACTATCGTACTATTCGAAATTAAATGATATAATATATCTACCTATTTAAACTGACAATTTCCTTTTTAATTCTGGCAATTATATGCGTGTTCCTTCATGACGTCACCAGTGTTTATGTTTTGCTGCCAATTCATTGAACCGACCATTTACGTGGAATGCGCTATTGATAACGCCGATTATGAACGCAAACTCAGTTACTGATTACGATTACATATCTAAACAAACATTATAGGGCGAAAATGGTTTGTTTTTACGAAGCTTCAGAATAGTATATTTATAAATTGTGGGGTACTTATTCAAGAGGTAGAAACCAGTAGACATTCGTGACGCCATCTTAGGTTTACCTCCCGCGCAAATTGTGCACATGCGCCATTTGATTAGGAGCTTTGCTTGCACGTATTGCGCGCCGCGCCGGCCGCCGCGTAGCGCTCCTCGTGCGACGCAATACAGTAACGACCTTGCATAATGATACTTCTCCTGTTTCTCCATTTTACGCTGTTATTTATAAACGATATGACACCGTTACGTGCAAATGAAATACGATCGTTTAGTGCACCCTATCTGTATTTGATTTATGATAAGCATCATAACTGAAGCCGAACGTTGCCTATGAATTTAAATGATGCGCAATAGATATCTGTGGATTATTTGGGGTTTTTCCCGCGATATTTCCATGCATTTAATATTGCGTAATATGGTCTTTATAGAGTACACCGTATTTTTTTTTGTAAATGATACACAATTTCAAAATGTATTATATAATTACAATACCAACATCTCAAAATGTCCTATTTCTAGAGACGTTCTTGTTTACAATTGATAGGTTCATCCAGCACGCAGGACAAATGCGAGCTTGTGGACGTTAAATAACCTTAGTTCTCACGATCTTTTTCCTTCATCATTAAACTGAGCGATCTTTTGCAAAAGTTACAATGAATACCAGTAATTTCGAAATGTCAGAAGTTAGTGCGTTGGAATCGAACCCGACGTCTGCGTTTCGTGCACTGAACACAGGAATATAAGAACCATAGCTTCCGGTTCTCTGTGGTCTTGGCAACCCGTTTCATTGCTTTCAGACTACAGCTACTGTTATATTTCAGCTAATAGAAAACAAGCGTGAAAATGATGATTTTGATTGAAATCGGCGCTATGTGTTCGATATGGCGATAGGCTTGCCCCCTATTATATCATGGGACGGATTACGCACGGCGCGGCGAACAGTGGGTGCACTAGTTGCGCCTCTGCCTACCCCTTGGAGGAAAAAGGGCGTGAGTGTGTATGTATATATGGAAAAAGAAATAAGAAACTTATGTACCTAAGATTTCAACATAAAAATTATTTGAAGGTGGTGGTCTAAGGCCTTCGCCCTCTCAGCAGTGGTAAAGTAGACCCCCGCCTAGTACTACAGAGCTCGTTCAAAAAATATATTTAATATAATTGTTAAGTACCAAGCATTAATTTTAAAAAAAATTGTGGAACGACACTGTAACAAGGCGACGTTACTAAACAGTTTCAATAATAAATCATTATATTTCGCTCATTAAATGAGAATTAGTTCAACCTATTGATTTCACAATATCGATAACAAGGTAAAGCTGCCCTCAAATAATATTAGAGCAAACTAAACAAACAACTAACAAATTACGGTAAATTGTTACAAGCTTTTATTTAGCATCAGTTTTCGTTATGTATATTCTCCTTCTGCTTTAAAAGTAATTATTTTTGGTTACTTTTAAATCTCAATGCTGAAAAACAGGTCTAGTTGGGATGACAATACGTGATTGTAGTAATATTGAGTATTGAGCTGATCTCATCATCCAGGTGGAAGGTTGGCATTAGAACTTGACAATCGCTACATAACTTTACATAATAAGGTGTCCTAAATAAATTTAATTTGCTTCTTTTTTGCTGATTTATAGGCCTCATTGAAGTTTTTGTAAGTTATTGACTTAAATTTGCAACAGAATACTTTTTAATAATGCTTCTAAAAGGGTATCGTAAAAATCTAAAACAGCAAAGCAAAAAGCATTTTGGAGCTTTAGATGCAAAACACAATAAAAGCTCAAAGCTAAATATAAAGCTATTCGTTGATTGTTGTTTATATTAGTTTGTTTATTATTAATTAAGTTTATCATTATTAGGTCACGATAATGTTCACGCTTTTCGTAATAATGTTAGCAATGTAAACTTTTTATTTAGTGTTTAGTTTTAGTATTTGGAACTTGTTTTTTCAATGTTATTACAGCGCGGTACTTCAAAGTGCTCATATTTCAATAGCCATAAATTACAATTTTCGAAAATATTTACAGTCAAACTGCTAATGTAGTGTAGTTCAAGTTAAGTGTTTGTTTTTTAAGTACATTACATTGTTATGTGTCCCCGTGGGGTGCGTGTCGGTGAGGATGTCCATCACCACAAGCCTTGTGGATTGACGCAACATGTAAAGGTCATTCACTCCGGGGCCATTAATTTGACACATGTAAGGTGTCTTTAAAGTTTTAGTTAATACAGGTATTTCTTATATTCTGAATTGTACTACAGTACAATTTGGCAGTACACTGCCAAATCGCAAATTTAACAATCAATCATGTCGGAAATCAGAATCAAATTTTCTTGAAAAATCGTATGAAGTTTTATAGTCTACAGATGGGAAGTACTTGGCCCAACATTAAAAAGATTTAAGATTACATTTCAATGTGCGAGTCTTAATGCGATTTAAAATGCAGGAGTTGTAAATGTAGAGCCGTGCTATTTTTCATCATTAATGGAACGATTCGAATGTGTTCCCTTTATTCCAGAAATCCGAGATATTTTCCATTTCTTTATTAATGTCGGTAACACATCCACAATTCCGCCTGGATTATAGAACTGTATGTTGGCGGTGCCAATGCCTTTCTAACAGATGACTCCTCTCTACTTTTCTTCAGATGAAAAAAAAAAACAGTTCAATTCTTCTTTCTTCTACAAAATGACTTTCCATATCTATTATAACTTTCTTTGTGCATTACTCTTGGTACACTTAAATTTTTTTATATTAATATTATAGCAAAATAGAACGACAGTGTGTGACCGTTGGTAAACTTCGTTCCACAATAACAACGAACAAGTATTTAATATAAGTTTATGATTGCTTGCGTTCATTATTATCGACACGTGTAAACAGTCGGGCAATATGTAATAATGAATTGTGTGCTAGTAAACAAAAGACCCATGTGGTCGTCCACATAATTAGTCCGTAGGAGGTCGGCAGATAAATAACGAAAATAATCGAGTGAGCCGCGCAAACAATAACAAAATTCTAAACGTTACCTCGTGTGCGTATGTACGAGTTGTACAATCCTATGTACAAGAAATAGATATGTGTTTTAATACTCTTCGCGTTGCATTTGAAATAATGTTATAAAGAGTGACTATTTGATACGAATGAGTAGAGTTCTATGTTACAAAATGAGTAAATAAAATCTTTGAATATGTTTTATCTCAAAATGACTGGCAAAATTTTTGTGATAGCGCTGTGAAAATAAATATATGTATTTTAGCCATTGATATTTTTTATACATCAATGATTTTAGCAGGAATTCACTAATAGACGCAAAATAAAACATAAAACTTAATTAGAGACTAATATGGGCGACAAGAATAATAAATGTTAGCTAGGTTGATTTAAAGAATGACCACTGACTGACGTTGTTCTAATGAAGTTATTGCTGTTCGTACAGCAATCTACGTTATTTCTATAGCAGCAAGAGGCGAGTCCGTGTGATGTAACGTTTCTTTTTATTATGACGCATGCGTTCTTAACAAGCAGCGTAGTACTATGCACCGTGACTGTGTGAAGGATCAGTTAGTTCAGCAGACACGGGAATACAGTTATTTGAGTCAACACAAATCGATTGCTTGCGGCGCCATATGCATCCTTATTAACACTTCAATTGAAATCATCATTTAATTATAATACCGATCTTTAATTTTTCAAGAATAATATTTTTAAAATAGCTTCTTTCAAAGAAAAAGTTTAATTTCCTCATGTTAAACATGAGGAAAGGAATGTCAAAGAACTGTTTAATATCCGACCGAATGAAATTAGTTTAGCTATTTTTTCTACGGATATGGCGGATGTTGTCTTTATCCGATGTATCGAGGAGTTAATAACATAATATTGAATTCTAAGTCGATAATATCACCCATTTTTTTTTCAATAAATCGTAGTGATGTTAAGAGGGAATCAACGGACTTGTTTATATTGAAAGGAGTCAGTTCTAAAGTTCTGTCAATGACATTTCAAGTTCATAATATTATCGTGTTATGTTGGCATATAAAACAATTAGGTATCATTGTCAAAAAAAAAATACACGACCATTGTGTTGCAGGGTTTATAAAAGAACCCATTGGGAGATGATATTCAAATGTTGAAAACAGGAAAATATCGTGTAGTCTTTGTTCTCCACACTGATTCAGTGTTTATTATTTCATCGCAGATCATATCTTTTAATTTATGTCCTCTGGTATCTAAACAACCAAAATGCATGGTCATTTAGCGTAAAAAACACAACTTGTTTCTTGTTTCTCTTTTAATTGTTATTTTCCTTGAAATGTATGTTTAATTACTTTGTTTTATTGTTACAGTATGCCCTTCTATGGACATAAGAAACAATCCGGAGCAGATACTCCGGTTGCGAGGATGTCGGGTGATCGAGGGCCAACTCAGCATCGTGCTGATGGAGCGCTCCACGCCCAAGATCTACGAGAACATGAGCTTCCCGGAACTCAGAGAGGTCACTGGATATATTATGATATACAGGTACTTCAATCATAGTTTATCATCATGCAAAATAGGGGTTTGACGTAGGTTCGACAACCTTCGTCTTCAAAGGTATCGTCCTTCGGCGATCAGTATTTGATGTAGCGAAATTAATTTTAAATATTAAAGTATCGTTCTCTACAATTTATCAGAGGTTGCTTCTAAATGTTAACAGTGAAAACACTTTTCTTCTGGTGTTGACTATATTTCAGTACCGTGATACAGATGATGATGGTCTCGGGGGTTAAGAGGACTTTGATTATTTATTATAGTATAGGTATTTAGTGTGTATATACAAGCTGAAGGTTGCCCACTTGAAATGTAAGCGATTAGTAAAATTATTGGGGCGCGTCGTCGTGGATGGCGTTATATATACCCAGCTGGTTCTTCGCCTACCTTCTACATGTTTAAAAACTAAAACATATTTTTATAACATCAATAATTATTAATGAAACAAAACAAAAACCACCACGGCCATTACATGTTATATGTATTATGTCTATTGCATTAAAATATATAGGATTTAGGAAAATCTATAATGGATTTTATCGCGGTTTTGTTATTTTAGTTCCCAAAGTTAAAAGTTTTATTTCGATGTCTAACATTCGCGTAACACAAGAAATCATTAATTTTATAATGGGTGCCAGTTGTGAGGTGAAGGTATGGTGGTCTCTATATTATTCCAGCTGAGTATAACAAAAACACAATACGCATGTTAAGTAATTGATGTTTAAATCAACCGAACTAAATTTAAAACAATATTCAGTTCCTGCGATTGTTTACAAAAGCTGCAGTGGACATGACTAACCGCAATGTCACCTAGACTCTTTCAAAAATACACTAATACATTGAAGACGAAAATAGCTTATTGTGGCTCCATCGAAACATTTCAGTGTTAAGAGCCGTGATAGGGATATTGAATACTTTCTAGCAAGGTATTATTTCTAAATGTAGCAGCGGACGTGCCACAGAAACACATCGCGGGCGAATTCCGAAGAGGACGTAATTTCATTATCTCTTGTGTACGTAGATAAATGGGATATCTACGTATAAATAATAGTGACATAACAATTTTTTCTCCTTATAAATGTTTATTTCTAACTTTAACGGCTACTATTACATTATATTTTTCTAAGAAGTTAGAAGAGCATATTACTGTGAATAATGAAATTTAATAAAAAAAAATGCAAGAATTTTTGCAATTTTCCTGTTATTGTTTGATCACAGTCGTTTGGAGCTGGTAGTTACGTTTTTGGGAAAACCTGATTTTTGGGAAATTACACTCATTATTTAAATAGTATTCTTTGTTTTCTTATATAATAATTATCGGGTATATCCCAGCAATAATCATAAATATCGTTTCATATATCAATCAACCAACCCGCACTAGGCCAGCGTGGTGGACTTAAGGCCTAACCCCTCTCAGTAGTAGAGGAGGCCCGTGCTCAGCAGTGGGCAGTATATAATACTGATTGCATATCAATCAGTCGCTCAAGTATCTTCTCAAAACTTCATTTTTAGTATTATTCTGTCGGGCGTTCAGTTTTTCTCCAGTCATATTAAACGTATTTAGCAGTAGGTAGAAGATGTTTTTTATATTTTATACAATACAAGTTAAAAGTATAATGTTTTGTTTTGATCAAATCTGCGTTGTTATCATTCCAGTCTGCTATGGTCCCAAGCAGTACTTAAGATTGCGCAATATTTTTTGTTTTAGGTACATTTATCTCAATATTATACTGACCTCGCTTTTCGAACATATCTTTTATCACACAATCCATTCATTTTTATATATTTCACCAACACATTCATCACTCTTCATAAGATGTGGAGTTTATTCCCTTCATCCCTAATCCCAGTAGATTCTGTAACGTAATTTTTTTGCGTTCTTGTATTTATTTTAATTTTCACCATTACAGGACAAAGGTGAAGAACCTTGGCGATCTGTTTCCGAACCTCACGGTGGTGCGGGGGATGCAGCTTTTCAAGGATTTCGCTATTGTCATATTTGACAATGAGCATCTCGAGGTACGTATTTTGTAATTTTCCTGTTGTGCCTTAGCAGAGCTGTTTAAATTACGAAATAGTTTGTTACAAAGGCATCGACTGTTCGGTAAACTAGTGTGTATGAATAATTGTCTCACGATTTCTAGGCCGTGAATGCAAATCGGTTCCAGGATTTACAGATTTCTACGAAACATTGTAAATTGCTTGTATACGTCGCAATGCAGGATATGAACCTCCTAGCAAATCGATACTGGGAGTGTTGGACTTTCTTTCAACGCTGCCCTAATATGTATAGCATTTGTTCACGAAAATATACGTTCACGGTACATCATATTATTGTGTAACTTCGTATAACATATGGCTTTAGAATTTGAATGAGGATTTAAAAAAATACTCTCATACGCCCAAGCTTGACGTGTACAAATTCTATTTGCTAATTTACGAAGTGATTTTTATGAAAATACGCACATTCTAATACTTCTATAGAAAAACGTGAATAAAAACAAAAGCACATAATATAATTCTTCAAAAAGTAAACTTGTTAGTGGTTGGTAATTCTGTGAGCCTTATCTTCTTACAATAACCGTACGGAATGCACCATCAAAGTTCACGTAAGTTTTCTAAAAAGAGTACAACTACCGATCTTATGGGGATGACTCATTCACGTAGTAGATAAAGCTGACTACTGCTGGGTACTATTCTTTTTAAATATTACTGGTGAAATCGTCCTATGCAGAACTTACAGAACACAGATTCGTATGTTATTCGGTAGAACTGCACTGCAGCGAAGCGCCACGCCGCAGTGCGGTTTCCACTTATACCTTGATAGATCTCTCATATGCTGAGCCCGAATGGGTATCACAGCTTTGCTTATATGTTACCCAGCATCGTTTCCCGCCCCATTTCTTAGTTGTATGTAAACCTCTAAATCTGTAATGCATTGTGATAAATGTTTTATGGGCAGGCGCTGGGACTCCGCTCCCTGATGCGGATCGAGCGCGGCGGGGTCCGTATCCAGCACAACGACCGGCTCTGCTACACCAACACTATAGACTGGACTCGCATTATAGCGGGCGACGCCGACAATATTATTAGGGTGAGATATTTAAATTACTATAAGGATTGTTTAAATGACTGATACTTTTATTAAGGCGTTATTATTGTAATGATAATAAAAAAGCGATTATTTATTTTAATTATTTAATGTCTTGTTTGATTTGGCTCACGGTTAAAATTGAACATTCTAAAAACGTATCTTCTAAAGAACTATCAGTTCTAAAACTGATATAATTCATTTCTTACGAGAAATAATATTCATAAAATATATGTTTAATCATATTTGTTTATATAATATTAACCAGAATTTATAAGTTGAGTTATTTTCTGGATACGTTTTCAAACAAATCAATCTGAATTCGAACAATTTAACAGACAGCTAAAAATATCACAAGGATATTTTTGATAAACAAAAACTATAAAATTATTAAGTTTGACGCAAATACACTTTACTGAAAATTAAAACTACCTTGCATAATCATTGTAAACACCCACTTGTGTCGTGGCACATCAATATTACGACTTTAACTAACAGTACAATTCTATGCCTAACTTGTTTTGGTCGTGGGCTGAGGGTTTATTAGTTCCGCTTGGTGTCTTTACGATTTGTCTAAACTTCGACTACGCCGCCAACAACGTTAAAATACCATTAATGTCATCATGGGCCGTAATAACATCATTTATACCAAAAACTTCTGTTATATATACATATAGCATAACTAATTATTTCATTTATCTTGTGATTGTACGGGTAATTAAATGAATATAATGAACACGCCGCATGCAGGCCGCTTTTGACAAGTCCGTCTGGAAATCTTTAGGGGAGGCCTATGTTCAGCAGTGGACGTCATGTGGCTGATAATGATTATGAATGTACAAAATTTAATACCTACATAATTTAATAATACACCAGTCTGTAATCAGTATGTCTTACTTTGGTTCGTTTATCACATAGAAACGGTGTAGTTTGAATTCTATGTAGATATCACTATTATGTTAAACATAATTCCAATAACTATTAAGGCGTTACCGCACACACATGCTGAATTTTGCCGAAGGTGAATGGGTCTGATTTCTGAATTGCTCAGATTGATCTGAATGAAGGATAAACATTTTGTTTCACTTATTAAGTTTTCCCGCTTTATATTGAAAGCACTAATAAATCGATGTGTACTTAACTTTTAAAACATAATTCTATATTTTATGATCCGGAATTTATACAGTCACATTTTGATTTCGATATATTTTATTGGTTTTATTTGTGTGTCCAGTACTATCTCACTTACATATTTGATTTATTTTTAAATAATGAGTGGACGTTTCGTAACTGAAACGCTTCTTTTATTATTTTACTAGCTTTTGGCCGCGGCTCCGCCCGCGTTAAAAAGTTTTTCCGCGATAAAAGTGCTGCTTTATATTTTCCCGGAATAAAAAACCTATGTGTTTATCCAGGACATGAGCTACTAGTGTGCCAAATTTCATCGAAATCCGTTCAGTAGTTTTTGCGTGAAAGAGTAACAAACATCCATACATCCATACTTACAAACTTTCGCGTTTATAATATTAGTAGGATTGTGTAAGTTAACTTTTAAATTAATTGACTCTTTTTGGTAAATTTACTTTAAAACGTCGAGTTGGAAAGTGGCAACAACTAGTCTGAACTTAAAAAAAGATGTGAGGCAAGTATCCGTTGATCAGATTTTGAATTACGTTTTTGAATCCAGATCTATGTATGGATGTAGGTATTAACCCGGCCTAAATGTTCAAATGTCACACAATGGAAGTGTATCACATTTCATACGAAGGGTCTATATTTTGCTACGCCACAGATGTTTGGTTCACACGTTTCTCTGCTTAAACCCTTCGAAAGTCGTCGCGTCGCTAACGTTTATTTAAATATCGACCTTGGAACATAAGTATCTAATTTATTCGTGTTTTTGATGGATATTATAAAGATTTACTCGGAAAGGTTTACGGTATTGTTGTATTATAAAAACACAACAACAACAACTTACATCGAAAAATATTGGAGACTTAAATGAATTATTTTCCTGAATGTTTTAACTGACTTAATAAAAGGAGAATGTTACTCAGTTCATGTAGAGAAACTGTAGCGCTACTACATTATAATAGTATCATCTCAAATTAATTATTATATTCATTATTCTGAGAATAATATATAAAGAAGACTTATAAAAAATATATATAAATAATAAATAATACCAGCCCTGTATTATATACTGCCCACTGCTGAGCACGGGCCTCCTCTACTACCGAGAGGGGTTAGGCCTTAGTCCACCACGCTGGCCTAGTGCGGATTGGCAGACTTCACATACCCTCGAAATTCCTATCGAGAATTCTCAGGTATGTAGGTTTCCTCACGATGTTTTCCTTCACCGTTAAAGCGAACGATAATTGATACACAATACACACATAACTTCGAAAAGTCAGAGGTGTGTGCCTTGGGTTTCGAACCTCCGGACATTGTCTCGGCAGACCGTTCCATTCCCAACTAGGCTATCGTCCACTAAAAAAATATACTTATTGTATATAGCTTTAAACGTTTATCCGTGAACTCGTAATACATTATTGGTAGAGAATGTATAATATACTTAAATGTATGATGATGATGCAATATATGCAAATATTAGTATAAATCATATATTGCAACAACAAAACCGCATACAAACCCATTCAGCTTTTTAAAAGTAAATAGCGAGAAAATCAAAGACCAGATCAAAATCAAAACTTATTATTTTAATGTTACTTATTAAGACGTGTCAGAACTCAGAATGTTTAATGACTTGATCTATTAGTGATGTAAATCAATTATGTAGTAATTAAACTGTTTGTTTTAGTCTAATTATGACACGCGACTCTGTGGGCTGTGCCCCAACGCGCAGAGTCGTATCGAGGATCATCGACAGAGCCAACAACAGTGTCCAACGGACTCCAAAGGGAAACTGCTCTGCTGGGATGAAAAGCATTGCCAAAAGAGTGAGTCTGTAATGTATTATATCTGTATAGATTTAAACATGAAATGTTTGGCGATCAAGAATTTTGATGTTATAAATTATAATACTTGACTTGGGCTTTAGACTTATTTTGTCTCGATTCCTCTGATGATGGTAAGACGAAACAGTCAGTAACAGTAAGTCGGTTAAGGTCTAGTCTCGCATATCATGAATTGTATTGACATATTATGCCCCGGTGGCTTTATTGTATTGCATTGCGAATACCGCGCTCAGGTCTCGGGTTCGAATCCCGAGTTAGGAAGTGATATTTAGGTTTTCCGCTTAGTATAAGCCTGTAGTCTGGAATTATACCCTAGCATTAGAGTTGCTCCCTGTTACACCAAACAGAAATTTGTGAGATTACACCTCTGCCTATCCCTGAAAGAATAAAAAATATATCTATCATTCACATTCGTTCAGACCGACACGATTGTGTAGACTAGCAAATGGAATCATATCTTCAGACTCTATCTGTACGTCGCTCCGCTTACCTGGTGCAGAGAGCTCACTGCCGTGTCCGTGTAAAAAGTGATGGTATGTGTGTACGTCAGTATGTCCGAGTTCGTGCGGCGTGCATGGGTGCATGCCGAACGGCACGTGCTGCCACTCGACGTGCCTGGGCGGGTGCGACGGGCCCGGCGCCACGCGCTGCCACGCGTGCAAGAACTACTCCTTCCGCTACGGCACCGAGCGCACCTGCATGGACTCCTGCCCCGCCGGCACTTACACGGTAACACGCTACACCGACTCATTTAACAAGGGTACAATAAGCGACACAAGTTATGATCATAGATGGACATTAGACAAGTGTGTTTATTGGCCACATGGCACATGTAAGCCAATAGACACCAAGTGTCGACGAAAGAACCAATCCGCGGAACATCGACGCGTTGGATGTCAAATCGACCAATAACGAGTGTGCTCATGACTAGTGTCTCTATCTGTTCTAGTGTAAATAAATAACTACCCACATATTAATTAAGAAGGTATATTGAATATGGTAATTATAGAACTCATTTTTGTTTTTACTTTCAACAATTATTTACGTCATATACTTAAATTCGGAGACGGAAAGAATGGATAAAATCCGGTAAAAATCAACTAGTTATAAGCCTTTGAACTTCGGTAGAAGGGGTAAGTGTCAAAAAAAGCAAGGAGGCGCAATATCCACATATGACGTCATCGGGTATTACGACGCGTGCAATAGACAGTGAAGAAGCGATAACCCCACTTCGCGCCCACTCCTGCACATTGCAATATTTGAAATATGAATTACTGCCTCATTTCTGAACCAATTTTAATGCTGTTTTCACAAAAGGGTTTCTTTTGCATACTATTTACCGTTAGATATAGAATAATGTACGAAATCAAACCTAGGATTATCCCCTATTCCAAAACATATCGAACAATGCCGTGACAATTATTGTTCCTGTATAGTGTAATAGTACAGTGTACTCTTAGTACGGACACCATAACCAGTTACGTCTGTCCTAATTAGGAGTGCAGAATTAAGAGCCTCTTAAAATATTTGGAAAGTGGGTAGATATTTGTTTATATGTCCAGCACGAGGCTGGAAATACACTTAACAAAACGCATTATAAAGTTTTATGTGGGTTTCAATACTAGACAATAACGATATACAAATGGTAGAACTCAATTAAATAGAATCGCCTGGTCCGCCATAAGATGCTATAAACGCTATGTTGGATTTCTAATGAAGTCATTTAAACAATAATATACATTTAAGAATGCTTGGAAGTCACTATGTTTAACATAATAAAATGGATATTTCACAATGAGTTCGTGCAAACAGTTTTACGCAACATACAAATACAGAAATCCCACATGAAATATTTTGTTCGAGGTCCAGACATCGCTCCAGACTTTGAAGAGGTTTAAAAAATATTAATGTTAAAAGGTAAACCATATTATGCAACATGTGGCCAGACGTGCATTTGATTCGTAACCGAATATAAATGTGTCACACATGGCTTTTAAGTATGCAATAACAGTAAATAGAAGTCATGATACATTGTGTGACCGTATTTCATTAATTATCATTGATGAGTTGAATGATACTCTGAAACATTCGTTGGTGTTTGTAGTACAGTTGTATATATGTTTGTCTAAAATCTTGAAAATTAATAGTAAGTATAAAAATTACTCGTAAATTACGATAGATAACATGGGTAAGAGTCAAATGTATATATTAATACTGCCGGAGGCATAAAAATATTCGCCTCACAAAACCTTCCATTAAAGTGGACAAAGTTACTAAATCCCTACAATTTTTGGTGTTCAATGTTCATGGACGGTATTGGTTACTTAAACGGATGATACGCCTTACCAATAGTGCCAGATTAGGCCATTAGCTATTTAGGCCAACTTGTAGGGTGTCGGGCCAGCTAAAGTTGCTAATGTGAATGTGACCAGTTGCCATTTAAGCTATCTCGAAAGACTCGTGTCATAATCCATTTTGTTTGTTAATTGGAGGTAATTTTAGTAAGTTTAGAACCTTTTTTTGGCAGCACTGAATGAGCGCTACGTTTAACATGTAAACTAAAAAACAGTACCATAGAACGAGTTTTCTCACTATCGTATAGGGAACGTGCACGTCGTAAGCTCTGTCATCTGGTGGCGCAATCTGAATCTTTCAGTCTATCGATACTTGGCTTTGACGTAAAATATGCATATTAAAAAGATGAAAAATAACATTTAATTTGTTGATAATGTATTGCTGTATATCTGGATGCTCCAAAACATAAAAATAAACAAATCAAATGGTCTAAAATTCTATTACGTTCCCAATAATAGTCCGTAAGTAGCAACTACTTATATTCCATGGTTATGTGAATGAATGTCGACAAAAATAATAAAATAAAAGCTGTATAAAACATACATAAGTATGAGTTCCAAAAGCAATTAGAAACGTCTCATTACGTAATTTATAAAAATAACGAAGTTTTGAAGATAATATTCAATACAAACACATCTGTAATTAAGGGAACATAACCTCTTAATTTTGCGTTAATAACATCAAAATAACTAGCTCTTAACAAAAAAAAAGCATATTCTGACTATCAATAATATTCGGAACCCATATTTTATAATTTTTGTCATATTAAAAGAATATATAAATAAATTATATCCACATCATCTCTTGTGTCGATTTTGTGCTGCCACTTATGGTTCGTGCATGTTCCCTATAGTTAACGTAATGGTTTAGACTTCGTAAATTTTGTATGGAAATTTTTACAGCGCTCCGGTGTGCCTCTTTGGTGTGTGCAAACTTTGAATTGTAAATCGAGAAACCATACACAAGTACATATGAGTCAAAATGTATGGAAATTGTCAGCACGTGTCTCTTTTTTGACGTATGGTATCGTCTAATACCTTAACGTACTCGATACGAATACGATACGATTCCTATACGAAACGCGTAAATTCGTGCTCGGTACACAGTTGTTCAGCCGCTGCGTGACGGAGCAGGAGTGCAGGTCGATGCCGCCGCCGCCGCAGCCGGTCGGCACGGGCGACTCCAGCTACTTCCGCTACGCCCTCAACATACGCTCCTACAAGATACTGCGCAACGAGAGCTGCGTATATATGTGCCCCAGCGGATTCTCTGAGGTACTTACATTTCTTTATTTCATTTGACTACCTTTTCGAACCTGTGTTCAAGAGTAGATAAAGCAAATATTTTATAAATAATAAATATGTACGCAGATAAATAAGTATACAGGGTCATTTTGACATTGCGTTACTAAATGAAACCACACACTTGTCTTCTTGGAAATAACACTTTACAATAAGTTATTCGAACCGTAGATGTAAAATAAAAAAATGTAATTTTCGAACAAAATAAATAACAACAAGAAGTAATTTAAACTTTTTACAGTCTAATGCCACCATTACTGCTCTGAGAGAACTCGTCAGGGGCAACATCATACCTTCATTCAGAAATACACTCAAGCACACACCACATTCGCACTAAACTACCAGATGATAAAAAATTAAGAAAACTAAAACTGGGATTTTGGCGAAAATAACGTTATTCATAGATAATTGTTAGCAGTGGTAAAGACGAATCTGTGGTTTCATTTGTAACACAATGTAAAAATGACCATGTATATTATTTTGATTATCTTATTCTAAGTAGAAACATGTACTCTCGACTAATTAGATTGGTCTTTTTTCTTGTTACAACTTGTTTTGTTTTTCTTATTTATCATGACAACACATGTGTGGATATTATAATATTATAGATCGTGAGTGAATTTACATCGTGTTCAATATACGCCATGTATAAAGTATAGGCCTGCATCAGAGGGATGATACGACCATAACATTATGTCATTAATCTATTACATTCTTAACATATTCCCTAACTGCCGCTTTCAATCTCTTTTTTCAATCCGTGAAAATCTACCAATCAGAACAAAGTTATTTTTACAAGCTTACAAATTACTTATTTTGATTGGTTTATTATTGATGATTAAGGTTGGGATCGTTTATTGAAAACGGCCGTATATAGAATTTCAATAAAAACTGACCTATAGGCTATAGACGTATACCTATAGACTGGTGCTAGACTCTCATATGTAAGAGTCCGTCTGTGTGGGTACCACCGCAATTTCTATTTCTACCGCCAAGCAGCAGTGTGCATGCATTGTTCTGTTTCGGTTTGAAGGACATTATAGCCAGTGTAATTACTGGACATAATGAGACTTAACATCTTATGTCTCAGGATGACGAGCGCAGTGGAATGCCACACAGTACTTTGTAACTCGAGGTGCTGGATGGTGTTGCTACTGTTTATGGGTGATCGTATCGCTTACCATCAGGCGAACGGCAGGCTCGTCTCGTCATTTAAAGCAATAAAAAAAAAACTTGCAACGAACTAATTGTACCAGGTGGGCGACATCCACAACTCGACGTGCGAGCTGTGTCCGAGCTCAGGGTGTCGGCGCGAGTGCGTGGGCGGTAAGATCGATTCGGTGGCCACCGCAGAACAGTTCCGCGGCTGCACGCACATCAAGGGCAAGCTCGAAATCAGCCTCAGGACCAGTGGGGGTGAGCATACTTACAGCGACCTTTAGATTACCAACAAACCTTACCTTCAAAAGGTAAACATACGCTCTTATACTGAATGGCTTTGTAATGGAAAATGTACGCTATGTGTTATCTAATGATATCTCTAATAAATAATATAAAATAAAAACTCGCACAAGTTTACCGTGTTAATAATCATGGCTGACTTCTGCAAATTTTGAAGCTTGTTAGAATTCTTGAAATATTACCGCCAGAGTAAATGCATCTGAAAGTTCTTGCGCAATATATTGCATCATAATGCAATCCGAATAGCATACATTAATAATAGTTAAAGCCACCGTAACATTTTATTGCGTGGCTTAGAAGGATGCTGGACACGTTTTACGGCACCCCTAGAAACTTAACTAGTGTGAAAGAATAAGAGTACTACAATATGAAGAATAAGAATACTCTGCTTAAACAGTGCATATAAAAACTGTTGGGCTGAACTCATAATGTAACTTTACGGATATTCATAAGCGTAACCTTAAAGAAGAATAGTTATTCGTCCTTCGACGCAATTATCACGTTACCCTGAACAAGTTAACAAACTCATAAAATAAACTGGTTACAGTTTCCCAACTAGAAACTTTTAAAAAGTTGTTATACCGTAGTTTATGATTCTTTATGTGTTTGAAATGAAACGTTACGACGTAATTCAGTACCTAGAAGCCGTATATAAGTAAGCGCTATTTGGTACATATGATATTCATTGCTACCCAAATGATAAATAAAATCTTACTAACATACTCTCTACATAAATGATGTACAAAATAAATATTCCTATGTTATTTGAGACGTTCATAGCACGCATCTTTAACCAGGTTTAAAATTGCGTAATATTATAAAAAAATATACAAGTAACAAATTAAAAAGTTAATATTTTCAACAGCTTCATCAGGTTATAATATTTTAATACTTAAAAGAAAATGACTAAACGGAACTCTTTGTTGTATTACCTAATTATCTTCTAAAATGATTGCGAGAGTTAGTAAAGTAAATGGGCTCAAAGCGACGAAGATTAAGTAAACTCTCAGAATAATAACAAAATGAATAGAAGACGCTCTACTCCAGCTAATTTGTGCTCAGAGGTCGCACCTCGCAGCAATTGAATCTAACACAATGAAATTTAGATTTCATATATATTTTTGATGATTATTAAATTTCAGGCTTACATTTGACCATAAATCATAAATGATTCTGGCATAGTATAATGACTCGGAACGAGCCAAATTATTGAATAATTCCTAGATCTTGTTACCCGACTGAGAAAGAAGGAGGGTTATGTTTTTCGAGTGTATGTATGTATATTTCTGTGGCACGCCCTAGAGCCTTAACGGCTTGTCGTATTTTTATGTGAGTGGTGTCACTAGATTCCTCTTAGTCGTGAGAGTAACACTGGATACATGAAAATTAAAAAAAAAACAAAATTAAGGATTTTTGCCGGCAAAAATTAATCTAAAAAAAAATGTTTTTAAATACATCGAGTGTGGTATCAAAATAAAGAATTTTAACGGTGATTACGAATTTATATATAACTTATATGTTTTATTGGAGTTTGGAATAGGAAATGCTATTAAATCACATCACACTTCACACTAATAATATAAATGCTAAGTTTGTGTTAGTTTGTTACTTCTTCACGGTAAAACGGCTTGACGAGTTTGGCTGAAATTTGGCACACAGGTAGTTTATAATCTAGATTAACCCATAAGATACTTTTCATCCCAGTATTCCCACGGGAACGAATATTCAAATTAAAATCTTGTTTCTATCTTTCCAGTCCTTCAATTAATTTAATAAACATGGCATATATTGACTCACTCGGGTTTATTGTTTTTTTTTAAATATTTTTTTATAATTTAATTGTACTATTTTTGTAGGGAACACATTATCCGTGTTGGAATCAGCGCTGGGTGAGATTCGAGAGATCGAAGGCAGCCTGCAAGTAACGCGCTCGTACCCGCTGGTGTCGCTAATGTTCTTAAAAAAACTGGAGAAAATCATCGGCGTCTCCACAGCCGAGCATAAGTGAGTCTGTAACTGCCGCATTTTACTATTCATTTAGCATTTGTATAACTTTGTTTGATGGTGGAACATCGTAAGAACCAAGATGTTGCCCCGCAGAGGTACCGCCCTTCATCATAGAGACCGCCACGCCCCAGCAGCCGCGCCAAGAAGATTCTGTACCGTACTAATATAGTAAAACTCAATAGTTAGTAGATTAGATTGGTATGTCTGTTTATATATTTTATATTGTACGAAGCTATACATTATGTTCGTTTGTTTCCATACTTTCGCTGCCCTAAAGGGCTATACTAATACGCCTTCTGTTGAAAAAGTGGACAGTCTTTGTTAACTATTTAATGTTTTAGTTTTTCTAATTTTATGTGAAATTTCAGAGGTCAAGTGTTGCACATTATCAACAACAAAAATCTGGAATTGTTGTGGGACTGGTCGACCGGTAGAACGATTAATGTTACTGGGGGGACCCTGTACATACATTCGAATCCGAAGTTGTGCTACAATCAGTTACTACCGTTAAAGAACATGACTAGTAACCCCAGGTCCAACTTTACAGAGCTTGAAGTTTCTATAGACAGCAATGGTTATCAGGCTTCATGTAAGTACACAGCTCTTTCTCTCTCTCTAATCACTCTCTTATTTAAATGAGCTAAATTTGTGTATATATATATATATATATATACAGGGTCATTTTGACATTGCGTTAATAAATGAAATCACATACTTATCTCGTCGAAAATAACGCTTTCCATTAAGTTATTTTAACCATAGACGTAAACTAAAAAAGTGTAAGTTTCGAACAAAATAAATATCAATAAAAAGTAACGTAAGTTTACACGCCCTAATGCCACTACTACTGCTCTAAGATAATTCGTCGCAGTGGCAACATTATACTTTCATTCAGAAATACACTTTCGCACACATCATATTCGCACTAAACTACGAAATGATCAAAAAAATTGAAAACTACAACCAGGATTTTTGCCAATAATATTCGTTATTCATGGATGATTTTTGGCAAGATGTTAGAAGAGCTAAAGACGAATATGTGGTTTCATTTAGTAATGCAATGTAAAAATGACCCTGTATATGAAAGTGTATATATGAAAGTGGGATATTTTGAACGTTTAAAACAAACATAAGATATTATTTATTAACCCATAATTGAGGGGTAAAAGGGGGAGAAATTAAACCATTGAACCGACTGTAATTAAATTTGGTATGGGAATATCTTAAGCCTGGAAAATAAATATGGGTGTTCATTCTTTTCTTTCTAAATGGGATAAAAGAGGGGAGAAACTAAACTCCTGAACCGACTGTAATGAAATTTGGTATGGGCATATCTTGAAAGTTAATATGAGATATTATTTATTCACTAAACCGAAAATGAGAGGGGTAAAAGAGGAGAGAAAATAAACCGCTGAACCTATTCCATTTAAATTTGGTTTGGGGATCTCTGGAAACTTGAAAATAAATACGACATATTCAGTTTTTTATTAACCCCTAAATAAGAAGGTTAAAAGGGGAAATAAAATAAACCGTTGCACCTATTATGGTGAAATTTGATATAGATGTACCTACCTGAGTATAAATAAGGGATATTCATATTTATTAACCACTAACTTAGGGCAGCTAAAGGGGGGGAGGATGGGAGACAACAAACTAAACCGCAAAACATATTATTAAGACCAAGTTTGGTGCGGATATAATTATCTTAAACCATGTTAATAAATATAGGACATTCGTCTTATCAATTCTTAACTAAGTGAGACAAGGGGTAAGAACTGAACCATGTAACTGCTCGGGATGTCATACAATATAGAAAAATTATGAAACTGGAGATTTAATATAAAATCTGAACCGCTGATGTACCGATTTTTTTTTTAATTAGTAAGGTAACTGTAGGTATCGACTCATTTGACTTTAGTCGTGAATGTTATTTTGAAATGGAAAATATTATTAATCACCCGAGCAAGGCTGGGTCACCCAGGTACTTCTTATATTATGGACGGTAAAAGTGTTGAATACATACTACTAAATTATTAATTGCAAATAAAATGATCTAATACATGTCTATTTCAAGAAATTATTTTGTAATATTTATTTATAGATAACCTTATCACTTACCATTAAATGGCGCGTAAAATTCAATTACGCGGTTTAGTTTGTACAGCACTCGTAAATGAATGAAGTTACATAAAATCCAAGAGTTATTAAAACATAACTATTTGAGCCATCAGTGTTGTGATTCGTTCTCTGACGTGCGCGAAATATTTGTTAATGTCCCAATTAGCCTTGAGTTGTTTTCGAGTTTTCAATTATAACAAGCGCGTATATTAATGTTCATTTTATAGTAATGTCCTCATGCTTGTATGTACTGCCTCGGTAGCGTAGTTGTATTACGGTATGACTGCTATGCTTGGGTTCGATTCCCGGGTCGGGCAAAGTGATACTGGGTTTTTTAAATCAGTATCAGCTCGGAATCTGGAATTTGTGCCCGATATGGTGATAGGCTCGCCCCCTATCACATCATGGGACGGAATACTCACGGCGAAAAGTGGGTGCAATAGTTGCGCCTCTGCTTACCCCTTCGGGGGTAAAAGGCATGTGTGTGTGTGTGTTGTATGTACCTACATTAAAACTTTTTGAGTAAGGATAGTTAACTAATCATTATACAACTACATAGGCAACTACTTCGTGCAATGATTTATAAATTATGCCTTTTAAGTTTTCCAGATTTCTTTTTAAATGACATCCCGTGTAAGTGAATTTAACGCATATTTAGGTATTTAATTTTTAAAGCCTCTACTGAATATTACAAAAGTATACATTTATGAATATGTTTGTGAGAACTGAACAGACATAAACCGCTGTGCATTTAGTTAGTAATAGTGGTCGAAATTCTATTGTAAATGTTATTTTTCTGCTCTCCTCTATATGAGTTCGCGCGGATTGCGCGCAAATCGCAATGTGCTTAAAAGGGGGGATAAATTTTCTGTATGAATTTCATTCTGGCATAGTCGCGGACGAGGGCTAGCATTTCCACAACGATTAAAAAAATATTCATTGCCCATTTCGATAAAGTTCGTATTATTATATGTCGTTCAAGGAAGTCAACACAGTCATGCGGATTTCCTATCATGATGTCAACACAGTGCAAAAATAACATTCGTGAATCATTATGATAACAGAGGAATTTGTTTTTATGAATTTACAACGTGCATTCCCAAATCTAAAACATTGTATGATTTTTTTTAACGTGTATTGAAGTGCTACCATTACCGCCCAGCCTTAGAAACGACCAGTTCTTTGTTTGAGTCACCGTTCTTACGAATGCACCTGGGATTCGAACCCACTATACGTCGTTCCTTATCCGGCCACTCCCCACCACCGTGGTCGTCGCGAGAATAAATAAACACATTACCGGTATTAAATCGACATCCGCCATACTAAATATATCGTGGTTAGTCATCGAACTTGTTATGTTTGTAATTATGTAAGGTAATAGTTGCCCGCGACTTTGTTTGCGTTCATAATAACTTTAAAAC
Source organism: Sphinx pinastri (assembly GCA_947568825.1). Classification (NCBI taxonomy): domain Eukaryota; kingdom Metazoa; phylum Arthropoda; class Insecta; order Lepidoptera; family Sphingidae; genus Sphinx; species Sphinx pinastri. The sequence goes on from OX387617.1 coordinate 6,848,627, forward strand.
ATTTTTCGACTGCCTCGGTGGCGTAGTTGTATTGCGTACGCGTTACGAGTATGATTTGCGCGCTGAGGTCCTGGGTTAGAATCCCGGGTCAAGCCAAAAACATTGTGACTGGGTTTTTCCATCTTAAAAATTACTCAGTCGCAGCTCGGAGTCAGGAAGTTGGTAGTGTGATACCCCCGTGCCTCGGAAAGCACGTAAAGCCGTTGGTCCTGCGCCCGATCTCTCTCCCGTCATGTCGGATTGCCGTCTCACCGGACTATGAGAGTGAAGGAATAGCGAGTGCACCTGTGTATTGCGCACACACTTGTGCACTATAATATCTCCTGCGTACCTGGCTGATCTCCGTTGAGATTTGCCGCCGTAGCCGAAACTGGCTAGGAGGATTACGTTACGTTACGTTAAAACATTTTTAATCATAGCTTAACCTTATTGTGTTATTTCTTTAATTTATACATTATTTGAAATAAGATGTTGGCTGCGGCTGCACTTACGTAAAAGTCGCTTCTCGCCATCATTGACCCAATATGTACTAATCTATAAATAGTATTCTACATGTTAATCTGGGAAATGGTCATCCGTATGCTAAATTTCATCCAAATCTGTTCAGACTTGGGCGGCCTCTGTGTTTACTTCTAACATTCAACACATCTACAAACTTTCGTATTCATAATATTAGTAACATACCCAATGCAAAGTTAATATTGTTGATATTTTGTAACAAATTAAATATACATAGCACGTATTATTTACGATCGACTCAACTTCTAGCCTTCTAGCCTATTATAACTGCCTCTTCGAGAGATACGATCAGGTCAAGACTAGACGGAACAGTAAAGTGAAGTGAAATGTATTATTAGAAGCATTTGGTGTTATACTTTCTTTGTATTCAATTTATTTTGAACTAGCTCAGTCATGCCATTGCATGCATTATTGTCCTGATTATTATAAATATATGAAAATTGCGTTAAATATGGAAGAACTCAGTGACGGCTTTAATTAGTGCGAGGCGCTGGGCGGCAAATCTTTGCGAGGTCGTTTTACTCGATTGCTGAAGGATTGTTTCTTTGTGCCCCTTTTAAGCACTACACCCTGAACAGTTGCTGCGTTTAACATCCTCTAGGCCACCACAGAATGTACTGTTAAAAAATAAGATTACCTTATTACGAATAAACAAACGTATGGTTTGTTTGTAACTTTTAATACTAGATAATTGTAACACTCGACTCTACAAAATACATTTACCAAAATGTATGTCATCCAAAATCTAACGAAAAAAATACTTTCATTATAGGCGCAATTATAAAGCTTTGATATTTGGTGGAAGGGGTAGATGCCAAATAACAGTAATATCAGACTCTGATGTCACCGAATGTCATCGGCCATAAAGCTGGGTGCGTGTGTAAGAGATAGCGCGAATCCCTACCACGCCCCCACTTTTACTCGTAACAATATTTCACTGGTGGTAGGTCTCTCATATGTAAGAGACCGTCTGGGTGGGTACCACCGCAATGTCTATTTCTACCGCCAAGCAGCAGTGTGCATGCATTGTTGTGTTTCGGTTTGAAGGACATTGTAGCCAGTGTAACTACAGGACATAGTGAGACTTAACATCTTATGTCTCAGGATGACGAGCGCAGTGGAATGCTACACAGTACTTTGAAACTCAAGGTGCTGGATGGTGTTGCTACTGTTTATGGGTGGTCGTATTGCTTACCATCAGGCGAACGGCATGCTCGGCTCGTCATTCAATGCCATAAAAAAAAAAAAAATATGAATGACGGAATGAAACATAGGAAACTACCCTATTGGGATAATCATTACATAACTATATACTCTCGTTTATGCTTTGACTGTTCAACACCTGGTCTGCAATGCGATAAGGCCGGATGTTTAAGAACTCATGCATCCTACATGTTTTTAACATAACGATAAGTTATTGTTACATCAAAACTTATCCTTCTTAATACCCATTTCTTTTTTAAGGCTGGAAGCCGATTATTTTGGTATTGTGTTTTTTTAACAAAGATGATCATTTAACACCGGGTGAACAAATTGATCGCTGACAGCCTATGCTATTAAAAACGCCACGACGGCGACGACATTCAATCTCATGTCGATAACATTGAATAAATAAATACTCGTCCTTACTATAAACATAAGTTATCCCGCAGGTTTGCCTGACGTGCTGAAGCTGCGCGTGTCGGAGCTGCGTCGCACAGCAGTGGTTCTGACGTGGAACATGTACTGTCCGGAAGATATGCGCAAGCTACTTGGCTATTCGATCTACTACATCGCTGCTGAGAAGAACGTCACGTTATACGACCAGAGAGATGCTTGCACTGATATGTGAGTTTATTTGTAGTGGTTTGTACTTCATGCGTGTTGCGGTAGATGTCGCTATCTTACATTTTAATGATATAGTAACTACTAGATTAAATAACCAAATTTGAAATTAACATTGAAAATAGAAATAACAGGTCTAGTTTACGATAAGGAACAACTGTAATGTTATCGGTACATTATAGCTTGAGTTTGAAGGGAATGGTAGCTATATATTATAACTAATTACTGGGAGTTTGGAGACTTGATCTCTGATATTTCCGTCTGACGAGCACAGTAGCAGTACTTGTTAATTCAGTTCTTGTTTTATGTATGTTACTAAAATCACCCTTATTACAAACAGCTGGAACGTCCTCGACATGACGATAGCCGAGGCTCGGAACGGCACTCAGGACGAACTCCCGCCACCCGAGACCAACAAGACGAGCATGATCCTGAACCCGTGCAGCAACATGCAGCCCTCGTTCTACCCGGTGACGCAGCTGGTGCCGTTCACGCGCTACGCCGCGTACGTGAAGACCTACACCACCATGCAGGACCGCCGTGGGGCGCACAGCTCCATTATCTACTTCAAGACTTTGCCTGGAGGTTAGTTTGGATTCTATGAGAGTATGAGGATACCATTGTCAGTTATAATTTTACTTTTTAAAAACTTTTTTGTTTATTTACCCTGTCAAGGCTGGGTTCTCGCCGAGGGCGTAACAAGGGTTAATATTCGGTGGGGGGTCCGTGTTGTAGACAAAAAAAATGACTTCTGTGTACTTGCAGTGTTGATCATTTTGGTCGGTTTAAAAATTTATAGTAGTAGTAGGATACTTCAAAATCCTATGGCCGGGCACGGACCACCCGGCCTCCCCCCTGGTTCTCACACGAGGTGTAATTTGTAAGAGTTCTATAAGTGTGTATATTTCTTAATTTTTATTTATGGCAGTGAACATCACGTTTAATTTATTAATCAGCTCCAAGTCCACCCACAAGCGTGACCGTGGAGCTTCGAAATCCGTACTCGGTGTTCATTAAGTGGTCTCCGCCTACCATGCCCAACGGTACCATCATCCTGTACCACGTGGAGGTGCAAGCCAACAGCTACAACAGGCCTAAGATACTTGCCGGGAACATCAACTACTGTGGGAAGCGTATGTATCACTAAAATAATTTTCCATTTGACTACCTTTATATTTAAAATGAATATAAATAATAAGATCTTATGCTCCCGTTAAAACTTTATCTTTCTGATTTTGGAAACCTTTTAGGAAATAATTAGCAGTGGCGAAGGGTGAAATTTTTCAAAAGGGAACCCGAGGCAACCTATTTTTGTCTCAGTTAACATATCGCACGGTATTCACGGTATAGGTCAATTTAACGGAAAACTAAAACTTCGAAAGTGGATTAGTCTAAATTGTTACAAGAACAACATAAGTATTAGAAATATAATCACGATATCTACGTTTGTTTCTTAATTTGTTATAACTTTCTTAGTAAATGTAATTTCTACTAACAAAATATATGTTATTCGTCAAACAGACCAGCAGTTAACGTGTTCATAAATACCTCATATTATCGATATAAATAATCAACGTTATTCGTAAAGTTTTACTTGGTATCGACGTGCCCTTTAAATTCAGAAAATGAAAATGAAATGACATGAAAATCGTTTATTGAAAAAATAGACTTAATTTTAAGGATCTCATAATGTTTGTTCATTTTAGGTAACATTGATTCTCTGTAAGTCTATTTTTTCAATAAACGATTTTCATTTCAAAATATCATAATTATTTACTTCTAACAAACATTTCATGTCTGAAATTAAAAACTAATCAGATTTACAAACAAATAATATACTTACGTGAAAGGAGACGCTACACTAATCACAAACAGTAATTTCCATAACAATGCACTACATTAATTTGTATTTACTAATTAAAAATCATTTTCTAAACAAAAAACAACACATAACTGTCAATAAATAAATTGAATTTGACAATTCACAGACATCGTAAATCGGTATCATAATAAATTATGACGTAAAAAGTGACAACAATACATAGTCGGTTAACGTGAAGCCGAGCAGGCTCGGGTTCCCTTTGCCCATATCTTGGGCGTGATTCCGACGCACAGAGAGAGATAGCAAGTCATAGAAAGTCTTAGAAAGTGCTGCCACCTATGTCCAATAACATACTACGACATGAACCCGGTGGCCAGCGGGTTACCTCGCGCCCGTGGCTCCACAATTTCATATTGGTAACGGAATTTCTAAGAAAAAAAATACAAGGCGCGCCATCTAACGTTACTTATACATTGTTTATTAATATAACACATCGATATCGATTATGTTAACAAACAACAGGCAGATGGCCGATAGATGTCATTATTAAGTGATCATTAATGTTAGTTATAACGATTATTATTGTTTCTAGCTTAGTATTTTCTAAATTTATAATTTACTTATCAAATATATTGTGAAGTACCCAAAACCTAAAAGGGAAGCCGGTAGGAATCGGGTTATATGGACGCTTCGCCACTGATAATTAGATATATTTTTATAAATCATAATATGTTATAAATAATATGTTTTATGATTTATGTCTCTGGTGTACAGTAAAGTGTAAATAAATAAAAATGCAATTATAAACGAATAAATACCAACCATAATAAATTTTACAGCAAGTGCACTAGCGAATATGATAAAGGCAAGTCTGGAAGAAGCGCCCGAGACGCAAGAGGAAAAGACCACTGGCGACGTGAAGAATGGGTCGTGCGCCTGCAAGGAGGAGTCCAAGCCGAACACCAGGTTCACTTCCCGCGCGGAGGAGGAACGCATGGAGAGCATCAACTTTGAAAACGACGTGCAGAATCAGGTAAAGTATATTGAACTATAAAAAAATTATACACGTCAAAAATAATGCAGGATTATTTGTTAAAAAAAAAAACAAAGAAAGTTATCTATGAACTATGTTCATCGAAATAATGTTATCAAATCGAAAAATCATTGTGTGCCACAAACCTAGTCTACAATAATTAATTCAATTCTATTTGTTACCATCACACATAAAATCCCTACAGTATTATATTCGGTAAATTATTCCCTCTCAGGTTTACAAGAAGTCAGATCGCCCGAAGCCGAAAACGATGGCGAATCGCATCAAACGCTCGCTCGACATGAGCCTCAGCAGCATGCTGGTCAAGTTGACTGAGAACAGAGACCCTCGTCCCGGACTCAACTACTCGAACTCCACCGACAAAGACGGTAAGAATGTTAGTGAAACGGGTCGTTGGTGTACCTCGTGGCATGAGCTCGTCTGCAAGTCGTATCTCACCGACTAGTCGATTGATATAGTTTTATAGTCTTTGATTAATTATATACCGAGATAGAGTGACGCGCTGCAATTAAACTAAAACAAACATGCCAACTTTTCTTAAGCAAGTATGTGTGACAGCTGTGTCATACGCTATCGCTGTATCATTCTGCGTATCCTTGTGTGCGCGGATAATGATACCAGTTATACCATGGTTTCTATTAAAACGGGGAGATAATTATATCCATGAAAAACAACAAAAATTAATTCACTCGAACTCATTTAGTGTAGAACAGTTCGCCTCTATTTTTTTCGACGCGTTTGAATCGTTGTGTATATCTAGGTATATAGTTATAGTAGACAACTTGTCTTATATTTGTGCCACTATGCACGTGAACGACTCGGTTCGCTTACCTATTAGATTGTTTTGTCATTACTCATTCATTAACCTTATGATTTATGCCTAAACGCTGCCTCCCTTTGTGCTTCCTCTTGTTCTATGTCATGCTGGTCACTGCCGTCATCACGAGCGTTAACATTCTCATTTCAGTAAAGTGCAGTCGCGTCGAGCCTAACCTATGCGTCGTAACGGATAATACAACAGGTTACCATATTACAGAAGTATTTGCTACATTTTTGTTATTGTGACGGGTATTCGGTTGTTGCATGTTATCGTCACGTACCGACAGTTCACACGCGCGCCGATGCTTTTATCCATACCAGATACCAACATTAAATGATAAGTTTCTTTAAAAAATGAATTAGTAATTATGTTTTAAGGTAATGGTGCTACGATAAAATTGTTGTGTGACGTACTGTGAATTGGTTTAGATATATTCACATCTGCCGCCTCGGTTATTTCACTAGATGAGTGAGCAGCCAGCATGTAGGAGAGTACTATGTGTAAAGTAGTATAATTATATTGCATGACTTTTTGTAGTTGTAAACCCGGCAATATTAATAAACAGACGCGCTCATCTGTCCGACAAACGCATTAAATTCTTAAAAATGTATGCGGTAAAATACTATTGAATGTAGAAAACATTTTTAATGAATACTATTCGTTAACTTGGAACTATGCGGAAAATATACAGTCAACATTTATTTATAAGCAAAAAAATCATCAACATCAGAATCATTAAAATGCGCCACTGAGAACAAATTCTCAGAATACTCATCCAAGAATTAAATACCATTATCTTATTATATTTATTAAATACCATATTTTTATTTGGAAGGCACATAAGAATATTACTATTATACTAAGAAAACTGAAGAAATTTTTGTCATGTGTAAACCGTTGATCCTATGAATAATAAAAAAATTAATAAATTATTTAATTGTGTTTACTGGCACGGGATATTTGTCTCAAGTCAATCAAAACTATTAGTCCGCCGCTCCGTTTACCTTTCGACGCAGGCATTTTGCCGAACCCGTAAATAATATAAGAGTTTACATTTTATACCCCCCTTTACCTCCTTAACAAAAAGCTTTATACACTATAATTATTGTCAGGTTACGTAAAGTCCCTGTACTACGAGCTGGACGGCAAGACGGAGTCGTTAACAGTGGACAGCATGCGGCACTTCACGTGGTACACGGTGAACATCTGGGCGTGTCGCGCGCAGGCCGTCAACGAGACCAAGGACGAGTACGAGGACACGTGGTGCTCAGAGCGGGCCTACTACACCTTCCGGACCTTGGAGCTGCGTATGTATACATAGATTAGTTAATGCCTTTTTTTTATGGCATTGAATGACGAGACGAACATGTCGTTCGCCTGATGGTAAGCGATACGACCACCCATAAACAGTAGCAACACCATCCAGCACCTTGAGTTACAAAGTACTGTGTGGCATTCCACTGCGCTCGTCATCCTGAGACATAAGATGTTAAGTCTCACTATGTCCTGTACTTCATACATATATGAAGAGAATAAAAAATGTTCCAAATGTTGTATTTAAAAAAGTGGTTTTCACTATATTTTTGGCTTAGTGTGGTATTAAAACTTTTATAGATTATTATGTCTTTAACTTTCTACCGGTTTTTTCGCGGGGAAAATGCGTTATCGCTACCACCACTGGAGGGTGAATGGGTGGTGTCTTTCTACTTGCACTTACCCACTTCGTTGTGAGATCGGGATGTTTTCAAACTATTGTAGAATTGATTTGGCTTAGTTTTTACCATCAGACTGACAACAACTTCCTAGAGTATACAGTTCTGGAAATTTTGTGTAAAAAACCTAGTGTTGCCACCAAAAATTTAATGTTTCCCATTTTATACACAGCGAATGCAGATGTGGTGAACAACGTGAAAGCGGATATCGTGCATTCGAATAAAACAGTTCCCGACGTGAACTTGAAGTGGGACCCGCCCGCCAACCCGAACGGGTTCGTCGTTGCGTACAACGTGCATTACTCGCGAGTCGAAGACAGCAATCAGGTTTGTGGGTTTGGAGGTCTAGTTTCATTTGAATTACCATCGAAAATGTAATTTATAGGGATTCTGGATTTTTAAGGTTTTTATGAATATTTTTGATAAAATTAAATAATGTAACTACGTGCTCAAGACTACATTATGTCATAAAAAATGCTGTATTCACACAGCATGCGATTCATCTCAAGAAAGCGCATAATTATTTTTTTTGTTCAGAGTATCGTCTCTACGGACAGCTCTATTTTCATGGAAGAGAAGTATGAAATCGCAATACAGAACGTAGGTTTAATCACCAATCTTATGATAAAGGTGATTAAAGCTACACCATGAACATTAGTTCAGTTTGAGTAAGTGATTGATGACGGCAGGGTCAGGAGGTGGGGCTGCGCACGTGCATCATCGCGGACGAGTTCGAGGCGGCGCGGCACACCTACACGCTGCCCACGCTGTCGCCCGGCAACTACAGCGTGCGCGTCACGCCCATCACCGTCAGCGGCGCCGGGAACATTTCCAATGATGTCTACGTCTTTATACCGGTCAGTGCTCAGTACTGTCGATGTGTCAATTGTCATCAACTAACTTGTTGTTTCATTTAGTTGAGTAACTAAATTCTTTATTTTGATAGTGATTTTATTAAATGTTTGTGTTTTTTGCGGCATTGCCCGCGTGAAAAGCCTTTCCTGCTACAAAAGTCCCTAAATTAATGTAGCGAGCCATAGCGTCATCAGAACGGCGCCAGCGCCATCTGTACGGCACTAGCGCCATCTATACGCCGCTAGCGCCATCTATTTGTAAAATGTTAAAAAAATCAATTATTTCCTACTAGCCTATATAGTCTCCTGGACATGTGCCAAATTTTATCCAAATCCGTTCAGCGGTTTCGGCGTTTACTTTATCAAATATTTTCACAAACTTTCGCATTCATAATATTATTGTAAAATTGCAATTTGCGTTTCATTATTGGTCTGCACCAACCAGAATTCGTTTCACATTATAAGTGACGTGGTTTACCTGTTGATATGCCTCTATAAAATCAATAATGCAGGAGCGAGCAGTGGAGTCCAGGTATGAGTGGGTGTGGGGCGTGGCGGGCGGCAGCGTGATCATGTTGGCGCTGGTGGGCGGCGGCGTGTGGTACGCGCGCCGCGGCTTCATGTCGCCCAACGAGATCAGCAAGCTCTTCCCCAGCGTCAACCCCGAGTACGAGTCCACCGTCTACGTGCCCGACGAGTGGGAGGTGCCGCGCGCCAACATTGAACTTATTAGGGAACTAGGACAAGGATCTTTCGGCATGGTAACCATGTTTTTAATATACTCAAACAAGTAAGTTTATGTCCATGTTATGAACGAGCATAGTTAATTATGGTTTTATTTTTCAGGTGTATGAAGGTAGAGCGAAGAATATCGAAAAAGGCAAACCAGAAACTCGGTGTGCTGTGAAAACTGTCAATGAGCATGCCACTGACAGGCGAGTCAATATTCAATATTTATCCATGACTTAATTTTATTTTCTAGTTTGCCAGCTTGTTTTTGTTTCAGTTTTCTCTAAATAAGAATCCTACTGAAAGTTCGCGTATTTTTCGAGATAAAAGTAGCTTTAGCTTAAAATATTAAGAAAAGCTGTAAACGTAATTTTTAATAGGACAACGTAACCCAATATAGTTGGCCCACATTGTACACGAAGCTAACAGCATAGTATGTGTATTGTGTACAGGGAGCGCATCGAGTTCCTGAACGAAGCGTCGGTGATGAAGGCATTCGACACGTTCCACGTGGTGCGGCTGCTGGGCGTGGTGTCGCGCGGCCAGCCCACGCTGGTGGTGATGGAGCTGATGGAGTGCGGAGACCTCAAGACCTACCTGCGGTCGCACCGGCCCGACGCCGAGTCCTCGCTGCCCAAGAAGGACTCCTCCGGCGATCCGCCCACACTGCAAAATATTTTGCAAGTTAGTGTTTTGTTTGGCTTGTCATATAGGGTTTTTTTTTTATCAAAGCAAAGTGACCACTTAAGGGCCCCATATACGGTACGCCGTACGATCCGTAGTTTCAGACCGATCACAACGACGAATCAATGGTGTATGTCTTTCTTGGATGTTGAATAATATTTCGACTGAAGTTAATGTGCAGAGGCGACAAGCGTTTTAAACTTTTTTATTTGTTCAGCTACTATTGTGGCTGACTGTACTTGATGGATCAGCATCTATTCTCTTAACCAGTTACTTTTTTCTGTATTACGTAAATAAAATTAAATATTATTATTATATTTTACGTTATGTAATTTGTGATTGCTTGTTTGCAGATGGCTATCGAGATAGCCGACGGGATGGCCTACCTATCGGCCAAAAAATTCGTGCACCGCGATTTAGCGGCGCGTAATTGCATGGTCGCCGGCGACCTCACGGTAAAAGTGGGGGATTTCGGCATGACCAGAGATATTTATGAGACTGATTATTATAGGAAAGGCACCAAGGGCCTACTGCCGGTGCGATGGATGAGCCCCGAGAGTTTGAAAGACGGGGTAAGTTAAATTCCTTATGATATTAAAATGGAAGATACCTCCACAGTATTGTCTGTATGAAAATTTTGTTTCAGGTATTTTCCAGTAACAGTGACGTGTGGAGTTACGGCGTCGTTTTGTGGGAGATGGCGACGTTAGCCATGCAGCCATATCAGGTACAGTTTAAATTCACTGTTTTGATCTTACAATGTACAGTCTAAATTGTCAAAATCAATCTAATAAATCTCTCTAGAACGATAGCCTTACGGTCGTTTTCGGTAAACGATGATCGATCCCAATCTTAATAATTGATCCGATCCCGAGAATAAACCAATCAAAATAAGTCATTTGTAAGTACTAAATGTATCTAAAAAAACTTTGTTCTAATTGGTCCATTTACGCGATGGATCGAAAAAAGCGATTGGAATGGTCCATTGAAGTGTGCGGTTAGTGAAGATTTATTTGTGGTGTGGTACGAGTTGTTAGAGTGTGTGTTGTGCGCACGCGCAGGGGCTGTCGAACGAGCAGGTGGTGCGGTACGTGGTGGAGGGCGGCGTGATGGAGCGGCCGGAGCACTGCCCGGACCGGCTGTACGAGCTGATGCGGCAGTGCTGGTCGCACCGCGCGGCGTCGCGCCCGTCCTTCCTGCGCCTCGTCGCCGACCTGGCGCCGCACGCGCACGCGCCCTTCCGACACCGCTCCTTCTTCCACTCGCCGCAGGGACAGGAGATGTACGCGCTGCAGCGGTCCGCTCTCGGTAACTACACCACCTACACCATCTACACCATCTACATCACTATACAATACAATCTTACACAAGAATAATCGATTTGATCACTATCCAAATCAAATCGATTAATTCAATACTTACGTATCTATACTAATATTACAAAGAGGAAAGATTTGATTGTTTGTTTGTAATGGATAAACTCAAAAAGTACTGGACCGATTCTGTCACAAATAGGAAGCCACATTACTCCTGAGTGCTATAGGCTACTTTTTACCCCGGGAAAATATTTTTATCCCAGAAAAACCTTTTTCACGTGGGTGGAACCGCGATCAGAAGTCTAGTATTGACACTTATCAATGGGTTTTGTCTTAACTTAAATAAATGTATAGCAACATAATAAATGTTAAATTAAATGACGTTTTGATTGTTATCGAATTAACTCATCGGTTCAATTGTCGATGCTCATTATTGTATGGTTCAGGAAATATAATGGGCACCGTTTTGTAATTTCGACTTAAATCCAGAAGTCGGTAACAAACCTTCTGGTATTTACCTTTTTATGCTATTACTAAACTGACTAGCACTAAATGAAACAAAAAGTGAGACATTCTTATAATACATGTAAAAATAACATACATTCAAATTATATAGGGTCTTTCAATAAGTAGGTTACGAAAAAATCTATTTTAGTTATAACAATTCTATTCAATCAATATTCATAAGGGCACAATATATTTTGACAATACCTCCCTTCACAACCACTGCCGCTGTCGAATTCATTTGTGTATTCATGACGTCACTCGCGCCGGAGATCGACTGCTCTGCACTCGCTCACTGGTTCCGCTCATTGAGAGCTAAACATCTAATTAATCATATCACTATAAAATTGTCGCAACTCAAGAGCCAGTTGTATTTATATCATAAAACGCATCATGAAAACGATTGCGCTTTGGTTCGGTGCTCATCAGTAAATGATAACATAGTGATATCACTGTGATACCTAATATAAACAATGTTTCTGTTTTCATCATCATGCCATCAAAAGAAGGTTGTGTCAAGCTGTCGACACTCTGATCAACCGTAAGTAACGGTATTTGCATGCTGGAGCGTAATGAGCACTTTTGTTATCATTTTCTGAGTGAACCTCAAATGGTGAAGTCTCAAATGGTTCTTTATATTTTGTAGCACTGTTTAGTCATTTCGATATTTGCAGCTGTAACCGTGGTTAAAAAATTGTAACGTGCATGTATATTTCGTTTTTTCTTACTAGGAGTATTCATTGACCGGTTAATTGTAAGCAATTAGAAATAAAAACAAAAACGCTAAAATAAAATAATATTAGGCACAAATCGGATCCTTGGTTTAGTGGCGCTGTGTCTGAGCTGTAGACTGAGGAGGTCCTGGGTGTTATCAGGTCGGGCAGTTATGTGTGTTTCTAACACGCCTTTTTGCCCGAAAATGGATCTCTCAAAGGGCATTGACGTGAGACAGCTTACCCGTCGTACATTCCAAGTCTAACTGTCTCAGCAATAGTGTAACATGCGTAAGAATAATGTTGCACAAACCCCACATTTGAAATCACGTAAGAAAAAACGAATTACCTATACATCAAAGCCACATCGCTGCTAAGTTGTTTTATTTTGCTTTACGATTATTAAACAATTGTTAGTCCAGAATTTTGGTAGTACAGTGTTTCCGCTTCGTGATTTAGTTTACTATATTATTGCATATACAGTAGCGCTTCATAGGTTTTAGATAAATATATTGGTGATAGGGCAAAAATACATACACCGGTCGTTATAGTTATGTCCATATCGATCGCACGGGTTTACAGAGGACTTCAATACTTGTAGAGCACCGTGTGGATGCGGCTAATAAGTAACGATCACGCTTATAAATATACGTAAGCAAACATCGTATTACCGAGCAGTTTTTGTGGCACAGATGAGGAGCAGGAGATGCAAGAAGTGAACGTGGGAGCGGTCGCGACGGGCTCCGGGTCGAACCTGTTCGGCGTGTCGGGGCGCCTCGCCTCGTGGGTGCGCGAGCTGTCCTCGCTGCGGTCGCGCGCCTCCGACGACGCGGCGGCCGAGGCGCTGCAGCCGCTCGCCCCCGCCGCCCCCGCCGTCGTCGCCCCCGCCGCCCCCACCACCGCCCCCAAGGGACCCAACGGCGTGCTGCGGGCACCACACACGCCCTAGCCGCGCCCGCCCCACTACCTCTATCTACCTCAGGCCGGCCCCCCGCCGCCGCCACGCCGGCTCCGGGTCGCGGCCGGCTCTTCGAATCCTAGGTGTAAGCGTAGCTAGTGAAATGTTCCACGCGTCAGGCAGCTTGCCGCGCGGACGAGGCGGGGCGGGCGCGACTCGTCCGCATTTATTCCGAGTCCGCGCCACGCGACGGCCGACGTGGATGTGCCGGCAGTGCCGGTGTTCCTGGAGGGCTCGCCGGGACTCGCCCCGAGACTGAGTCCGTGTCGGGCTGACGTGTCTCGACGTGAATCCTATGTAGTTTACCTCATTACGATAGTTGTAACGGTGTCATTTTGACATAGCCTACTAAATGTTAAGTTTACCATGTAAGATGTAAAGCGTGTTTAGTTTTGTTGTTGTGTAGACGAGAACGTGTACAAATTAATTTAATTAATTTTCGATGATGACCGCACGAGCGTGTGCTCGCGGCGAGTGCCAAGTTTGTTCAAGTTGTTGTGTTGTTGTTACGAACACTTTTTGTTGAAAGTGGGCTGTAATACGAATTTGTCACTCGTCCTTGCTGATGCGTTTTTAAAAAGCTGTTTAAAATACTCAGTGTTTCAATGTACCGTTTCATAATACTTGTCATTATCGTTACTTATTGATGAAACTCCATAAATCGATCGGAATTGATCACCAAAGATTTGGATTATTGTATAAATTTTCAGTTACATTTGGTACAGCAGTAGAGTTGATCAGCATGCGTGCCTGACATGCCGCATACTTACCGATAACCGAGTAAGGGATCGTCATAGTGTGTTTATAGGCTGTATATAATGTCTCGTTATATATTATTCACGCATATAATGGTATGCAACGTAAAATATAATTACCTATGCTGAAATGAATGTGTTCCGTATCGACTAAATGCAATAGTTATACCTGCCATTGTTGTTACTTAGATATGAAAATATATATGAACGAAGTCTAGCTGATATTGCGAGACTCAGTTGTATATGCACATAGTAAAAATTTTATAAATTTGATTAAGTACTGAATATTTTAATATGTATTCAATTAATGACTGTAAATGTAATATAATTAATCTCTCTGTAATCGTATTTAAAAGGTGAGACGTTAAATCAATCTTTAAAATGTACGTAGCTGTGCTACTCGGCAACCACCACGAACAGTTTAGTTTCGACACTTTACATACAAATGTTTAAGGCAGCGAAAAGCGAAACGAGAATGTGCGATTGGCTAATTAGTTTTTATAATGTTTATGATGACTCATGAAGAATGGACTAAGCATCATCGCGGGTTGGACTTAAAGTATTTTATAATAAGAAATTTGAAATTGTTTTATTATATTGGTAACTTAATATTTATATACTTATCAGCAATTGAATAGCTATATATCAAACGATTATGTAAAATATACGCTAGCTGCATTATGTACATTGTATTGTATATTAAACCAACCAAAGTTAGACTCCAATATACAAGACGGTGCGCGCCAGCTCTGCCGACCGTGCCGACTGCGCGCTGGTAATTATTACGATATTGTGGTATAAGGGTATAAACGAGTGCCTTCAGACATCCAGCCTTCAGTGGAACGCAGGATTGTTGATTGTGTGATGTGGACAGCTACTGGCACAGATGGTATACGAACTATGAAACAAGCGGTTCCGTTTGTGCTACGTTAAGTAATTTACAATACGATACAATAGAATAATCACTTCGGGAACACAGACTTATATTTTATTTTTATAGACTAGAATATAGTAAAACCGTTCTCCTTGGTTACACAATCAAGAACCTGTCCGCCGGAATTCAATTCGACAAGGTTGGCTGCAAGTATGGATGATTTATTACGTATGGCTTGCTGATAGTATTTTATTTATGTTTGTTCGGAGATGCCTTCGTTCGTCACCCCTCGCAGGGCCGGAAGCAGGGGTGAGGCGAGGGTGACGCGGGGGCTAGGCGAATGGTACACGTACACATCACTGTATTGTCGTGAGGGCTCAAGGCACGTTGCATCATCGGTCGTTAACTTTTGATTAGTAAATTGTTCTCCACTCCTGTATGTGATTTTCCAAAGTCCAGATGTTTGTTTATTTTTATAAATTGCATAGTGCCTTTTGCTCAATTAGTGGAAAATGTTGTACATAGATACCGTTAAGAGTAATGTTAAAATAGAGCCATACATAAGTAACATGTACGTCAAGGGCAAATGTTTCAGTGCGGTGCGTAATACCTCCACATAACATTCGAATAGATCGGCGAATCGTTGGAGTATTTTAATGATATACCGACAGGACTCTACTGGAGACTGGCGCTTTTACAGTTCCTTTTACAGTACGGCCGAGCGAGCTGAGCCACTCCACTGGCACCGCAACACGTTTGCGCGATGCATTTTATATACTTCAGTTTAATAAACAGACCGCACAATGCCTTCCTTTTGTCTTGAGCCAACACGGACTACTTCCTAGTCTTCCTGATTAGCATTTATAACGTTAGAGGTTAGAGCCGCGTGGAGTGATTCGGCGACGTCTCGCACAACGTTGCCTCTGACAGCGTTCCCTGCGGACTGCGCTGATTACTTTTGTTAATCTTATGCTCTTATTTTTTATCAGTATTTATGTTTCATTGTGATTTTCATTTAACAAGGCAGTTACATTACCTCATTTTAGTGATTATGTTATGCGTAAATTATTGACTGATAAAATAATTTCCATATGTTTTCCTTGTGTGATACGAGTGCGTGTTTTGTATAATGTCGGGGTAGCGTTGTGCTATATGCTCAATTTTAGATACAATTTCACCAAACTATTGAGATAGTGTACAATTTTATAATTAATTTAATGAGAACCGAGTACCTATAATAATTTTAATATTTATATTAATAAAACGTTATAAAAATTAGTAAAATATCGTTTTCTATATTTCCTAAAATGACACATTTTCCTCCCTATACCACTTATCTACGGCTACGAACGAATGCAAACCAAATGACAAATTAGTATAATAAATTAAACACATAGATATTTTTCATACATTTATTTACTTCCGGGTGTTTCGCAGTTTTCTGAGATCAAGTTTTAGATGTTTTCTAGGCAAACGTCCGGGAACTCTACACTCGCAAGGTTTGTCTTTTGCGTAACGCATCAACAGGAATGCCGCCCTAAGATAACCCTCTTCACCGTTATGCTTTAGCTTCTTCAAAGTCTGAATGTAATATTCCGGAAGACCATGTTCTCTGGCGCCGTGTATCATGACCTCTTTTAAAGTGAATGAAGGCCATCGTTCAACTGGAATGACGTCATTATCGCCTCTAGGTAGTGGATTCACTTTTTGAATGTACGCACGACACAGAAAAGTACCCATGTAAGGAGTTGACACATCCACATATTTTATGTAATATTTTTTAACGTCAACACCTTTTTGACTGAAATGAATATTAATATATAATGATATTAAGATAAATAAAGAATAAAAATAGATGTTGCTTTTCCAATAAATTTATTATATCACAGTTCCAATAAGTAAAATATATTATGTCTGTTTATTTTATTGTCTCTAGGCTAAAGATCGTTCCCTCACAAAATATAACTCCTTGACTGCCTATATGGTGGCCGTAGGTATATACCGCACCACAATAATGCTTCTAAGCAGTTCTACCCGGCCGTTTGTCGGCAGTCTTGTAATCAACCATTTTGACCTTCGTTTGCAAAGTAGGGTATTTAATTACACAAGTAATTAATTAATTATATTTTAAGGATCTCAAATACCTTCAACAGTCTTTGGGTTATCTACTTTATTGTAAGGCTATAGGTACCTAATAAGAATAAGGACGCAGAGATAGTTTTAGACTTGACTTCAATACGCTGATTGGTGATAAAACATGTGCCATATAGTTACTTACTCATCCAGTGATACCATATCATCTTTATGTAGACGCCATACAACGCCCCACACGTGTGAATTTGCTGTAGGCACTAGAGTCGCGGTGGGGCCACCCCAAAACTTCGAATACTTTATGAAATCTATCCTGTAATTCTATAAGACCTGAACTTTATTTCACTGATCTTTAATGGGCGGGAAACATCGCGCATCAACAATGAAAATCTCCAATGCTAGAGGAAATGTGGGTGCATTACCAATCTTAATGAAAGGCATTAGAAAGGGATTTTACGTTATACGTTAGAAATTCGAAAGTCCAATGTGCATTGTGCAGTGGTCTTCTGTGATAACTGATACGTGACCGTGACAGTACTCCCAACGCTTAGACGCCAGTAGTTCATATCGGGCACAAATTTCAGATTCCGGGCTGATACCTACTGATTAGAAAAACTAATATCACTTTGCCCGACCCGGGGATCGAACCCGAGGCCTCGGCATTGTAGTCCTACCGTAATACAACTACGCCACCAAGGGAGTAGTTTTATTGTTAATGCTGTTAAATTACGAGACGAGCATGCCGTTCGCCTGGTGGTAAGCGATCCGACCGCCCATAAACAGTAGCAACCCCGCACATAACTTTGAATTACAAAGTAGTGCGTTTTTTTTTATACTGGCTCGACAAAGTGACCCCACTGAATCTGATTTTAAGTGAAGCGGGAACCACATAGCGCCGACTGACGAGATTATCATCCTTCGCTAGTCGAAACAATTATACCGGCCTGTGTGAACAAGATATAGGTACACAGGCTGATCCCGGAACGCGACACACTTACGTGGGCCACTATAGCGGGTTTTAACACCTGCTCCCTTATTCTCTATGACAGTGCTAGCTCGTAACACGTCTGCGTTACGTTAACATCGTGTAATCAGCGTTTAATGGTATTCTGTAGGTATGCCAATTTCCATAGTGATAAACGCGATGAGTTACATTACGCGCTTGTTACGAGCGGTGAAAATAACGTGTCATAGAGAATAAGGGGGTTTGGGTACGGTGGTCGCTATCCGGGCATATACAAAACGTATCCTATCACCAGCACACTGCGTGACACTCCACTGTGCTCGCCACTCTGAGACGTAAGATATTAAGCCTCACAATGCCCAGTAACTACGCAGACTACAATGTCTTCCAAACCGGAACAGAACAGTTCATGCAAACTGCTGCTTGGCGGTAGAAATAGACATTGCGATGGTACCGACTCAGGTGGCGCGGCCCCTCGCATACGACAGATCTAACAACAGTAAATTATAAAAACAAAGTAATTTGAAACTCACATCAAGACGAGCTATAGAGACGAATTCTGCAGATGGATTATGCATACGCACTCTTGCTGTTAATAAATTACCGCCATACGAAAAATATAAGAATGTGTCAGGTTTATATACATCTTTTCTTAACATTTTGCTAAATATTATTTAAACTTTTACTAAATTAAAAATTATATAACATATCAGGCAATGTCCAAATATTGATTAGAAAGAGAGTAGATCAAAGAGAATTATAATCAAAGAGCATTATAATACTACGGAAAATTATACAAAGAGTATTATAATACTACGGAAAGTAGATTTTCCATATGTATTATAATTCTCTTTGGAGTAGATCATAGAGCATCTTTGAGTATTTAACGAATGCTCTAAGAAGAGCATAATTATATAGAGACAAATAAACTATATATAAGCATAATTAATAAAATATACAGTATGGAATCATGAGTTTAAGTACCTTAAAGGCTTTATTCACTTCCCACCTCGTACAGCATGCTGTACGTCACGGCGCTGGACGTGGCAAACCTTTGAGTCTTAGTTACTTCTATTTGGTGCGCGCATTCAGCGTGCTGCCAGGTATACAGTTTTATCTGTATTTATCTTTACTCTCTCGTCAATGTAATTTATACAGATCAAAGAGCATTATAATATTACGGAAAATACAGATTTTTAACACGTGATACAGATATGAAATGAATGTAGATATTTACAATTTGTGAATAATTTATACAGGTTTAGGCGTACTATCGGCACGATGCTCGGAGTTGCGGGCTCACTCGTTGGATATATTATATTACACACACACTCACGCCTTTTATCCGCGAAGGGGTAGGCAGAGGCGCAACTAGTGCATGTACACTTTTCACCGTGCGTATTCCGTCCCATGATGTGATAGGGGGCGAGCCTATCGCCATATCGGGCACAAATTCCAGACGCCGAGCTGATACTGAATTTAAAAACCCAATATCACTTTGCCCGACCCGGGAATCGAACCCAAGACCTCAGCATTGCAGTCATATGGCATAAGTAACGTAATATTATTAAATGTAAAATGTATTTTAAAACAATTGTGTAAGTTTTTAGGGCATTATTCACGAATTGTAAATATCTGTATTCATTTCATATCTGTATCATGTGTTAAAAATCTGTATAAATACTATTGACCAGACAGTAAAGATAAATACAGATAAAACTGTATACCTGGCAGCACTGTATAGCACGCTGGATGCGCGCACGATAGTACGTATGCTACCGATTTCATCATAGCATTGCTACGTACAGCGCCGTGACGTACAGCATGCTGTACGTCAACACGGAACGTGAATAAGGCCCTTAAGGGTATATATTGGGGCCCTGGGGGTAAATAGGTACATAACTAAAAATGAAGCATGATACATTAAATAATATTAATTTATTTAAAGGTACATATTATTTATTATTATTATATCTTATTCTTCACATGAAGTTTTTTTTTACACATTTCATTTATTATCACAGCATATTTTATTTGCACATATTTAATTTTGTAGGTACATATATCTTATTCTTCACATGAAGTATTTTTTTTTACATATTTCATTTATTATCACAGCATATTTTAATTGCATCTATTTAATTTTTCAATCATTTTAGGTGATGCTATTTGTCCATTGTGAGGGATTTTTTTAAGTTCTTTAATATAGTCCTCAGGTAGTTCACATTCTTTGGCTCCATTTATAATGCAATCTAGATATGTAATACATGGTCTCCTTTCTGGAGGTAATTCCTCACCCTCTTTTCGTAGTTCTGGGTTTACAGTTTGTTGATATATTCGACATTGAACTGTATTTCCGTCAGGGGTCACAACATCAACAGTTTTTGCAAAGTACCAGTTTGTATCAACACCTTCTTGTCTGCAATAAGAATAAATTACTGATGTTTTTAAATTTATTATTTCACTGTTTTATCTGGTCATGTTTTATCTGAAAATAATTATACTGCATCGGTTTAGGTATTTAACTAAATGTAAACAAAAAACAGGAAAGCAGCAATCAGAGAGGAGTGGCGCAGGATTGTCAAGCGAGCCACACACCCTGACGTGACGACCACAACCACTCTGCCAGAGTGTAACGATTAAGAAGAAACAAAAAATGAAATGCTCCCCGGGTATTCAACATTTTCATACGAAAGTGTTTACGAAGACTGTTGTATTAATGAAACTACGGTCTACAACAAACACTCAAAGTTATTAAATTCACTTTAGAAACGCAACTAATAACTAACAACAACTAATTTTAAGCACCAGCCGCACGAATATATTGTCTCTACTAGCACAATAAACTATTAGACTAAGCCACTATTTGTTACACTCATATATGTATGTACTTTAATAATAAATAAATAAATAAATAAAATATTATCAGAAACAAAGCAAAAAATATGATAAATAAACAAATTTCTTCAATGCGGAAATGTATGGATAATTGTTTCTAGTATTTCTTTTTAACATAAAACAATAAACACACCCTAATTGACCCGTATGCATAAAACTGGAATTTTGATATTTGTTATTGCAACCTGTAATATGTAGTAAAACATTATTTGTACTAGATATCATACTTTAAATCTGTAATACTGACTCCCAAGATACAGGTATATAACCTAGTTTGGGAGTCAGAGGATCTAAACTTTTTGTATGAATATTTATGTTATTTTTGGGTTATATTATATAATAAATAATAATCCCTTCCTAGCCGATTTCGGCTACGGCGGCCAATCTCAACGGAGATCAGCCAGGTGCGCAGGAGATATTATAGTGCACAGGTGTGTGCGTAATACACAAGTGCACTCACTATTCCTTCACTCTCATAGCCCGGTGAGCCGGCAATCCGACATGACCGGAGAGATCAGGCGCAGGACCAACGGCTTTACGTGCTTTCCGAGGCACGGGGGTATGACACCGCCAACTTCCTGACTCCGAGCTGCGACTGAGTAATTTTTAAGATGGAAAAACCCAGTCACAATGTTTTTGGCCCGACCCAGGATTCGAACCCAGGACCTCAGCGCGCAAATCGTACTCGTAACGCGTACGCAATACAACTACGCCACCGAGGCAGTCAGTATGATACATTATATATATAGATAATTGTTGTCTAGTTAATCAATTAAATTAACTGGCGGGCAGTTTAATGATGTGCTACGTGACAGTTGTACTCTCAAATGTTGTAGGGTTATCTACTACAATCCATTGGAAAAATGTTTAGTGTGCCTGTCGTATTAGCTTTTACAGTTGACAGATCGAGATCATTTATAAAAGTATTGTGATTAATGATAATTAATTGTGTTCCTGCTCATTAATTAATAACTATAACTTTATAATAACCAAACAACTTTAATAAATGGGAATAACAGTGCTTAGTGTTGTGTAGGTTATGAAGACGTTTATTTTTTGGAATGATGTATTTTGTAAAGAGTAGAGTGACCGAAGACGCCTCATGTCCAGAATGTGGAGAAGAAGAGACCAGCATCCACTTTCTGGCAGAGTGCCCAATGTACTCTCTGCCAAGATGGGAGATACTGGGAACAGACAGACTGGAAGTAGCACAACTCCAAGAGGTAAAGCTAGGAGACATGATTAGGTTCAGTAGGGCAACAAAAAGGTTTGTAAGAGTAGAAGGGGGCATACTGCAGGAGCACCAGTAAAACCAGTGCTTCAGGGTGGAGACTGTCACGAATAGCCAAGGAAAGGGGAGCGAGGCTATGTCAGATTGGGGGACGCCGCCTGGGGGGTGGGAGAGTATGTGGGCAGACTGGGCTTGGCAGCCTGTGTGGCCCTCACCGCATAGGCTGAGCGCTGCCCCCCTGTTGGCTCCTGCTGCAATGATTAATCAAGGTCAAAGTGGCGGGACCCTCAGTGGAAGGCGGTGCTGGGCAGAGATCGGCAACCGGGAAGGTTCACACCTGGAAGGGAGCCACGATGCCTCCAAGGTCTAGCTGTGCCACAGCCGAAACTCCCTATGGTGAATGCGGCCCCTGGGAATGATACCTGCGAAGCGAACTGAACCAAAGCGAAAGTGGCAGCGCCACCCAAACTGGGACTAATGGTGAAATAGTTCCAAGGAAGTGAACTGATCACCCGTCTGTGTGACTAATATGTCCCCAATAGACATACAAAGAGTAAAGAGAGAAATGGACAGGTAAAATACCTTTTTATGATTTGTTGACATTTAGTTAAATACCTGAACCGATGGAGTAAAGGTTAATACATTTTGGTCTAAAATCTTAATTTCATACTGAAAGTGAAAGTTATTTACTTATCTAATGCTGGCATGTCATGGTTATGCAATCTCCATATAGCACCCCAAACATAAGACTTCTCTGTAGGGACTATGGTAGCTGATGATCCCCTCCAGTGCTCAGAATACTTTAAAAAGTCAAGCTGATACCCCTGAAAGAAATGTATCCATATAAATAAATCAGTATAAACATCTCAAATTCAATAAATCAATTGCTTGTTTGTTGGCACACTGTTTTATCACTAAGAAATTTTACTGTATAATAAGGTTTAGTTATTTTAGCAAACTTCATTATATGTTGAATATATTTTTTTCATAATTAGGTTACTCAGCAAAATTTTTTTTTATAGAAAAAATAATTATTTTCTGTTGTACTTACATCAAGACGTCCAATTCCTAAAAACACAGCTGACGGATTGTTAATATGAATTCTTTTCTTTAACAAATTACTTCCGTATGCATAGTAAAGGAATGTATCGGGAACATTTTCCATTATTGTTGCTCTAAAATACAAACTCCTTGAAAATTTTAAAATGTTGAATTTGTCCGCTCCTACACAGGGAGTAGGGAAGGAGTTTCAAAACCCTAAAAGTAAATGATAAGAGCTACATAATCTTATAACCCTATCTAGTATCTACGGGCTTGGAGCCCAGAAGGCAGAAGTAAACAAATAGCGCTTCTAAGTTCTAACTAAAATGAAAATCACGATATTGTTATGAAGCACACAAGTTTGCTTATTATTGAATATAACACACTAAATCTATGCATGTACCTACAGTAGGAAATATTTTGAACTATACAATGTTTTCGATGGTTTTCTAGTTTCAAAAAAAAAAAAACAAATAAAGAGAAAGCGTCGACACTTCGATTATTTTACGAAGATCTCTGACAGGTGACAAATGACAATTCAAAAATTAATAGACATGGGAAATTATAATCGATTGCAACTTAAGCCGATTTTTATGCAGAATCGATAAAAAAAATGACTTAAGTAAATCGATTTTATGTTTTAAAAGTGGGTAATATACGCTCAATATATTGATTAACCATATTACATTTATCCATAATTTATTTTATATTTGAAAGAACATTATTTAAAATGAACACACTATATTAATATGGTAGCTTCATAATCAAAACGATTAAGTGTACCTATATAATTATTTGTCATTTCTATTCTAATGGCTTTTACTTTTAGGGTTCCACATACATGTTTCTCCTTCAAGAAACTCAATAAATTCAAGTACCCTTTCGTTGCTTCAGTCCATCTTGCGAATAATCCAAATGTCCGTTCCGCTCGGTGATTGACAAACAACTGAGCTTTGCGCAAGTGTGAAGTGTGGCAGGCTACGCACACATTTTAACTTTGAACGCTTTGATGTGTGGTCGAAAAACCGAATCCGAAT
Organism: Sphinx pinastri; assembly: GCA_947568825.1. Taxonomy (NCBI): domain Eukaryota; kingdom Metazoa; phylum Arthropoda; class Insecta; order Lepidoptera; family Sphingidae; genus Sphinx; species Sphinx pinastri. The sequence goes on from OX387617.1 coordinate 6,873,027, forward strand.
GGCAAATAGGCAAATCAGTAAACAAACTTTGCACAAATACTCAAATACCTGTGCCACACATGTTTTCAAACAAGTGTTCAAATATTGTTGCTATGTGGTGCCGGCATAAGTTTAATGCACATCAAGAAAAAAATGTTTCAATTAAGCAATAAGTAATGGGTAAGATATCAATTTCATCCAATTATATTACTATTTGCTACTGATAGACGTGGACATAGGGATTTATTCGCAACTAGCTGACCCGGCAAACGTCAAACGGTGTTTTGACATATAAGATCTTTTTAGAGATTATTTTAGTAGAAAAAAAATGAATAATTGATCAGTTACCGGCCGGGGTTAAAAGTTATTACATTACTATTATCGCTATTAAAAGATAGGTGATGGAAAAAGTAGAAAATGTGGGGTTGTATGTATTTTTGAAAGCCACTAAATTAAAAAAAAAGTCTGTCCGAAAAATAAAAAATAAAATTTGGGGTGGGCCACCCTTATCACTTAGGGGAAAAAAATAGATAACAACCTATTCTCAGACCTACCAAGTGTTAATATAAAATTTCATCAAAATCGGTTCAGCCGTTTCGGAGGAGTATGGTAACAAATACTGTGACACGAAATTTTACAGTTAATTTCACAGTGAACACAATACCGGTTTGTCACATGAGCAGAGAACAGCGACTATATAACCCCACAATGAGTAGCTGTCGAACAATGTATCACGCACCGACGCCATCTACTTAAAATATTGGTTTGTAGTACATGCTATGTATCAGAGATGGTGCTGTATGTGAAAAAAGATTTTCCCGCTTTTCTGTTGAAATTTTTCCTGAATTTTCTTTGCTATAAACCTCACGGAGCCCGAGACCTTTCCAACGAATGCAAAACCGTGGAAATCGGTTCGTGCGTTCTGGAGTTATAGCGTCAGGAAGGAAAACCCGACTTATTTTTATATAGTAGATATCGATAGTATGTAACTACCTACAGAAATAGAAATTACCTCATTATTTAAATAAATAAAAAGAGTATATTACATATTTATTTTTTCCTCAACAAAATATAATAAAACATAGAAATGTTCCTATATCGGATGGCTTAACCGCTTTTGATCTCAAGTAAACAACCTCTCAACGGGTAGAATAAAATTTATAAAAAAGCACATTACTTAAACCTATTCACTCATCAAATTCCCTCCTCTCTTTATATCCACTTCAGTATCGGAAGCTACTTTCACAAAATTCAAAAGTAGGTATTTAATAATATTTTATCAATGTGAAATATCCACAGAAAGGTAAATTAAGCGTACTTACACGCTTTATATTACGCATACGCATACTCACGCCTTTTATCCCCGAAGGGGTAGGCAGAGGCGCAACCAGTGCACCCACTTTTCGCCGTGCGTATTCCGTCCCATGATGTGATAGGGAGCGAGCATATCGCCATATCGGGCATAAATTCCAGACTCCGAGCTGATATTCATTAGAAAAATCAAATATCACTGCCCGACCCGGGGATCGAACCCGAGACCTCAGCATTTCAGTCATACCGTAATACAACTACGCCACCGAGGCAGTCGTATTTTACTAGTAACAATTTACTATAAGACTGTAAAGCTGAACCGTCTCACGTCGCGATAGCCTTGGTGATAACGCAAAAACATCAATGTAATGGGTAGTTTAACTAAACCGATAAGTACGTATGAATTACTACAGAACATTAAATTTAACATTATGCATTATGTTATAATGCAACAACATTTTTAAAAACTTTTCCACTGCCATGTTTTTCTAAACAATATTGTACTGTAGCATATATTTTTAACAATCTACGCTCCACGGCTTGGTAATGCTCTTCAGTTGTCAGTTTTTCACCATGAAATGACGAAAGTAGTTTTATTGTTTCCGTTAAACTACCACCCGAGAGATATTCTAGATTTTGCCAGGTTGAAAAATTTATCCTGAAAATAAAAATGAATTTATTAAGCTACAGATTAAAAAACATTATTTATTCTTGATTTTATCACATAAAATCAGTGTACATACATGAAAAAAAAATACAAATTGACAACCTCCTCTTTTTTTGGAAGTCGGTTAAAAATTATAAGCTTTTGCATACGGCTCCACTGACATAGACTTTTTTCTGGAAAAGAGTCCCATAAGGACCGTGTTTCACCGAGCATAAACTATTTCTATGCACTAAATAATGTAGAGCCAATCTACTGTGCCAGAACCGACAAACACATATTTGCATTTATAAAGTTAGTAAGGATTAGAGATAAGTATTCTTACATGCAGCATTGATACAATGGTGCTAAAATATCCAACACATCTACCATTGGATTGCCTAATCCCTTCCCATTATCCAGAAGAACAATTTTTTCTTTATAAAGTTCGTAACGATGACGATCTCCATTTTGTATCAAAAAATCGAATATAGCAGTATCTACTAAATTATTGATGTCATTGCACCCCATCTAGCAGCGGTTTTTAATAGTTGTGTCGCATCGGGTGTGTTTCCTGATCTGATGAAACAAAGCAAGGTGATACCTCTCTTCAAGGCTGGTGATATGTCGGATCCTTCGAACTTCCGACCTGTCTCAATATTACCCACTCTGAGTAAGTTATTTGAAAAAATTATTCTAAATCAATTATTGACACATTTTGACGATAATAACCTACTTCATAGGAAGCAGTTCGGATTTACTAGGGATCGGTCCACCATTGATGCGGGGGTGGATCTCTTGGAAAATATTTTTGAGGCCTGGGAAGAGTCGCACGATGCTCTTGGCGTCTTCTGCGACTTGTCTAAGGCATTTGACTGTGTACATCATGATACTCTGCTCAGGAAACTACACCATTACGGCATTAGAAACACGGCTCTCAATCTTCTGACATCCTATTTGAGTAACAGGGTTCAGAGGGTTGATATTAATGGAAAAATCTCACCTGGATCTGCGGTTACCATGGGAGTTCCACAGGGTTCAATTCTGGGACCATTTTTATTTCTTGTATATATTAATGACTTACCTTACTACGTAAGGGATAATCATAAGATTGTATTGTTCGCGGATGATACATCATTAATATTTAAAATTAAGAGAATGTTACAAAATTATGACGAAGTGAACGATGCTCTCTCTAAAATTGTGCATTGGTTTAATTTAAACAACTTGTTACTAAATGCTAAAAAAACTAAATGCATTAAATTTACTATGCCCAATGTAAGACAAGTAAAAACCAATGTACACATAAATGGGGAAGAGTTGAATCCTGCTGCGTCAACAACTTTTCTGGGCATCACATTAGACGCGAGACTCCAGTGGGGACCGCATATAGCAAAGTTAGCAGGTAGACTAAGTTCAGCGGCTTATGCAGTCAGAAAAATAAGGCGTCTGACTGATGTAGACACGGCAAGAATTGTTTATTTCAGTTATTTTCATAGTATTCTGTCGTATGGTATTCTTCTTTGGGGCAATGCTGCGGATATTAATGCAGTATTCGTCTTGCAAAAGAGAGCTATTAGAGCTATCTATTGTCTCGGACCTCGCGTTTCTCTTAGAGAAAAGTTTAAAGAGATAAACATTCTTACCGTAACATCGCAATATATATTTGCAAATCTTATGTATGTCCGAAAAAATATTGCAAATTTTGACCGAATATGCGATATTCATAATAAAAACACTAGGAACAAAGATAAACTTATAGTACATGCTACTCGTCTCCATAAAATAAGCAATTCTTTTGTTGGTCTATGCGTACGCTTCTTCAATAAACTTCCTATGCATATTGTTAATCTTCCAATAAAAAAATTTAAAACTACTGTCAAAGAACGTCTTTGCAAAAAAGGTTATTACAGTATAAGAGACTATCTTGAAGATACAAATGCTTGGGATTAGGTTGCTCAGATTCACACATGTTCTATAATTAAATTGTGTATTATATTGTACTTGCAATTTGTAAAAAATATATATAAAAAAAATTATAATAAAAGACCTACGCTGAGTTTCTTGGTGCTTCTTCTCAGGTCAGTGGGCTTTTCCGAAGCACTGGTAGAATCTTTACATGATAAAAACACTGTAAAAATGACGTGTAAAAGTGCCCTTAGGGGCCTAATTACTGAATAAATGATTTGAATTTGAATTTGAATTTGAAGTATTCGTTTTGGGCTTAAGGTCATACCAACTTTCCTGAAATGGAAAAATAAATTACTAAATACAAAAAATATGTCACAGACTAAAAATACCTTTCACTTTCCACCAAACAATTGAATTTCACGCATAGGAAATTTGCGAAGTAGTTTATTTACAAAATTCAACTTATAGATGCAACTTCATTACTTAAATAAGGGTTTATCTGTAAAGTTTAATTGCTTCAATTAATATCATATTATAATTGTTAATGTTATGATTTTATAAGCAGCAGGGTATACATACCCGTTAGTAATCACACACACACACACGCACACACGCACACACACTCACGCCTTTTATCCCTCTTGGGAATAATGGGAGGTAGATGATGGGTAGATAGAGGCGCAACTACTGCACCCCCATTTCACCATGCGTATTCCGTACCATGATGTAATAGGGGGCGAATCGCTATATCGGGCATAAATTCTAGACTGTGTGCTGATGGAGTAGAAAAATCCAATATCACTGCCCGACTCGGTAGTCGAAACCGAGACCTCAGTACTGCAGTCGCACTGTAATACACCTACGCCACCAAGCCATTCTTATAAAATATCAAGATCATTGTACTTACTTACAAAAATCATTATCTCTCTCCCATTCCATTTTCTTACTATTATATGAACGTCTCCATGGAGACTTATGTATTCGAAATTGTTTGTCTAAATACAAAATAGCAGCACCTTCAAGTTCACCATGGCTGTCAGGGCATACAGTTTCATTTATTTTGCAGTAATAACATTTGCCATAAATACACATAGCTCCATCCTCTGAAAATATTCTTAGAGTACATATATGCATGCAAAACCAATTGTATTAAATACTTTGGAGCAGTTACTAAAAAGAAAGATGATTGAAACCAATCACATTGTTTAATGATTTTCAAGTATAAAAAATTGTTAAACCTTTTAGCAATTACCATTTTTCACCATTGTTTTCTTCAACCCTGGTGTCGCCAGAGGCACAATGTCTTGGTCTATATTGATCCGGCGTGTAATGACTGGTGCCACCCATTTAAAGTTCAACACCATTGCTAGGTAGTATGCAAATGCTTCAGAGTTATGTCGATCAAAGCCTGCATAAACATGACCATTGATTATATGCGTCAGATTATACCTCTTTGGTTTGAATAACAGCTTTTGCTTTCCCTTAAAAAGATATTAAAATATTGATAATATTGCTTTGCGTTGATGCACGTTAAAGGGTTATCATATTTGTAAAATGTTTTAATTGGAAAATCTTGTATTAGTAATGTGATAAATGTCTTTATCATTGTCTTATTTTTAAATCTTAACTGTCTTATTTTGATGTTTCAATCACATACTATGCATTAGCTTATCATTACATCACAGATCTGATAGGTATGTAGATACCATCACAAGATAAATATTAAAATATTACTACTCAATATGTGTTTATTGTATGGATATATTATAATATTCATACCAGCCAATACACTGATCCACTGCTCGGTATAAGCATCTGCTACTACTGTAAGGATTTAGGTCTCAGTCCACCATGCTAGCTTAGTGTGGAATGTGGATCTGAATAGTAGGCTTCACATATGTTTGAAATTATAATGTATAAAGGCTGTTACAACATACTGTATGAATATTTCTCACATCTTTACAGTTATGTATGACTAGCATTGCACGCGGCTCCGCCTGCGTGGGAAAGTTTTTCCGGGATAAAAAGTAGCCTATAGCACTCAGGAGTAAAGTAGCTTCCTATTAGTGAATTTTGTTGAATTTTCAAAATCGGTCCAGTAGTTCCTGAGATTAGCGCGTTCAAACAAACAAACTCTTCAGCTTTATATATTACTATAGATTTACTAAAACAGGATTACTACAAAACAGGCATAACATTTTCCTTACCTCCAAAAGAAACATTAGTTTCAACTGAGTCCCCTTAGGAGCATTATCAACTAATGTTATCTGTGATGTGCGCATCGCCAGTAATATTTTCCCGGGAGCCCCATCTTTGTGTGGAAACAATGATTCATCATCAGCCCACTGAAACATTGCAAGTAGATATTAAATTTGTCATTAAAGACTATCATGTTCCTTACATAATTTTTTTAGCCATCTACAGAATTCCTCAAATAATAATAATTGGGCTACAGCTTTAATCAATTGATTTATGATCAAACTTCTAACATTACATTTAATATTTATATTTTTAACACATTATAAAATAATATCAAATGAGATGTGCATTCAGCCATACTCTAAAATAAACATGTGACTAACAATTTGTCCTTTCACTGACAAGGAATTCTATCAGTTTAGTCACTTAGTCTACATCGAAACAAATTTGGCATGCACCCACATAGTTTATTTAATTGAATTAAACTAACAGCAGTATACATACCGAGGCGACATAATTACTTTTACTACTGATGCATATAAGTCTTTTAATTATTATAGTTTAATTATCTTGAACCGATGCCTGTTGGACCACTGGATATAAAAGGAAATTTAGAAAATGTATAAAATGTATTTCTTTATATATTTTAACTCATTTACAAACTAGTTTGCTATTTTTATAGTTTATAATTACCTAACAATTTTTATTTTTGGAATAGGCTCTAAATACTTTACATATAATATTAATTGTAATCTTTGAAATACTTACTTCATCAACATAATTCCAAACAGATTTTAAATTACTGATAGCTGTAGCATTAAATGATTGCACGAGATTTCTCTGTAGAGGTATAAAATTTGGATTTTTAACCTTGTACTCATTTGGTAAGTTATATACATGATCTATTATTTCCTTGTGAACAGACGCTGTTGCTTCTATCTTTCGAGGAGCACTTAAAATAACGTGTTTATTCGCACCAGTAAGGTTGTAGTAGAAAAATATATTGCAGGCTACTAATACAATAAGAAATATCGAAAAGCCGATGAGGTATTTCACTGACATAATTCATCGCTAAAATCTCTTTAGTTTATCCTAAGCATAGTTACAAGAAACCTATTATATGTAATTTGACACAATCTCAGATAACACACTATTTTAGAGACCGATTTATCTCATGAACCAGAAAATAATAAAAGTAATACTTATTAAATGTCCCAGACTCAAAATTTCAGTTCAAAAATGCCCATTGACCAATGTTTTATGCAGTGCTGCCAACAATATTTTTAAAAATCCGCCAATTTCGTTGTACATTTCCGTCCAAAATCCGTTAATTTTTTTATTCGTCTATAATAGCCCTAAAATTTCTAAAGTTCCATGTACACGGGTGTAGATATAGCTTTCACATTGTGCGTAGCGTGGGTTCTTGTCAAACATTGAAAAGACCTTTCTTTCAACAAATAAGTCACGTATACACCGCCACCTGCCCCCACCACCGTCATATACTTTTGAGAAATGTCAAAGGCCATATTTCGCTGAAGGTACATTTCCCGCTAAATATTCCATTAGCCGTTAGAATCAATTTTTTCCGTTTTCAGCGTATCCAAATCCGCTAGATATGACGGGAAATCCGTTAAGTTGGCAACGCTGGTTTTATGTCATTTAGAGTGTTGCCAACAAGATTTTTTCCCGTTATCAACGTATCCAAATCCGTTAGATATGACAGGAAATCCGTTAAGTTGGCAACACTGGTCATTTATCTTGAACACAGAACTAAATGTTAAATGCTCGGATCACAGTCATCGCAGAACATGCTCAAACTATCAAGACAAATGTACACTCACACTGATGTACTTATCAGTGTGACTAGATTTAAATTTAATATTATGCTATATAGCTGCTCGGCTAAAATCTGTCTATACTTTTTTTATTATTAATGCCAACACTCTGCTAATAAATGAACTCATATTTTGTATACATAAATATTTTATTATTAACAAAAAAACGCATGAATAATTATAGCAAATATTCCTTCACTCCTTTCATATGAAATTAGCGTTTTGTCGTACTAGCCACTTTGATCTCAAATATCTCCCCTTTGATTAAGAAATTCCAAATATTTGATTGCCTCGGTGGCGTAGTTGTATTACGGTACGATTGCAATGCTGTGGTCTCGGGTTCGATCCCCGGGTCGAGCAAAGTGATATTGGATTTTTCTATTCAGTATCAGCCCGGAGCCTGGGATTTGTGCCCGATACGGCGATAGGGTCGCCCCCTATCACATCATGGGACGGAATACGCACGGCGAAAAGTGGGTGCATTAGTTGCGCCTCTGCCTACCCCTTCGGGGATAAAAGGCGTGAGTGGTGTGTGTGTGTGTGTGTGCGTACATTTAACTGGTACATTTGAGTTTCGAAAACAGTCATTTATTTGATTTTTCCAGATTTGTTTTTTCTTTGGCGTCTTTCATATCGCACAATAGAAAACATGAAATATTGCTATATTTACGAGTATGAGTTCCACCGTGGCACCAGTGCTGCAGAAACAGCGCGAAGGATTAACCACGTGTGCCATACACGTTGGTGTTGCAAAAGAAAACACCGTACGTTTTTAGTTCCAACGTTTTCATTCTGGAAATTTCGACCTTTAGAACAAGCCCCGTGGATGGCTGGAGACCAAGGTGAGTATTGAGGTATTAAAGGCTATTGTGGAAGCGGATCCATTGCAAACCATTTTAGAGTTAGCTGCAGGCTTCGGTGTGAGTGATAAAACTGTTTTAATCCACTTGAAGCAAAATCGGGAAAGTAAAACGCTTAAAGCAACATACGCACTGCACAAGAGACTGCCGCTAAACTAGAGGAGCTGCAATTTGAAATGTCAGCCAGTGTAATTATACAATGCATTATATTATGCTCATTAATATCGTTTGTGTTTTTGTGCTGACTTGTCATAATTGCTTTTCAATAATTACTTGCCTCCATGACTCGTTAAAAAAGTAATGTCATTCCGTTATGATAAAAAGAAATATACGTCTTGTTTTATTTATTAATGTATTATGCTAAATCTATAAATGTAGTTAATAATGGTTTAGTAGATAAACATATTAAAGTCGATTTAGCCACCCATCAATTATGTTTATAGTGTTTGATTTACTTCCGTAAGTTGCAGATTAGTTCCATAGTGTAATTTCGTGACTTAACTATTTGTTGTCCTGCATCATACATCTTAGAAAAAAATAAGTATTTATTGAAAACTACAAAGCTTGTTAATTATTACGTACTTACGGCAATATTCAATGATTTTAATAATAAATTATTTGAAAAGTGGGTACATAGTTTACGCTTACCTATATATTTTAAAATTTGACTTGAAAATATTAGTGTTTTGTTACTAGACAAAACATGTTCACATTACAAAAAAAATCTTTTATTTCAAGGTAACACATTTTGTGTGATGTAGCAGCACTGCATATACCTTGCTGCCAACATAACGCCATCGGAACTTAAAGTTGAAACGCACTATACTAATAATTTTGTGAATTTACGTCTTATTTATTAAAGTGTAAACTAGTTTTTTTTGGCGGGAACTTGGAAGTGTCATGAGGTGTTCTTGTTTTAATTCATTATTTCGGTGATATTTAGTGTTATATTGCATAATTACGGTGGTATATTATCCAATATAGTTCTATTAAAGAGCTCAAATGAAGTGAATTGAAATAATTGTGCTAATCAAGTGTTTTTTTTGTTGCCGCCAAAACTCCTCGATAAAGTCTTAGTAAGGTAGCGACTGCTTTACTTCGACATACTACAGATAATAAAAAAAGACAACCCAAACTTGACATTGGCAAAATGTGAACACAAGTGCCATAAAGAAAAAAAGGGCGGGAAACGTTCGACTTGCAAGGCGCGCTTTTTTGATCTTTTATTTTAAAAATTTATTTTTGTAGTCTATTTATAGGCATCAGTGGTGTATAAACAGTTTTTAGACATATTTTAAGTTTAAGTATTCAATTTATTCTTATTTTTTAGTTTATTCCTTACTTCTGGCCATCTGGTAAGTTTTTTTATTTTACTTGCCGGATGATGGCTGAGCCCCCCGATCCTGGGGGGACAGTCCCTCCGGTGGGTTATAATGTTACAATTAATACCAGTTGTAATGAATCTGAATCGGGAATGGACACTGACGGTTCGCTTTCGAAACGTCCACTTAAACGAAGTCGCTTAAATAAAATTTGCAAACAATGTAATAAGCGTAGAAGGACTCATGGTTCGGGCGATATCAAATCCATGGTTTGTCATTGTAATAATTCTAACTTAACTGAGCTACCTGAAACTAAAATTAATTCTGCTCACCCAGATACCCAGTCTAAATTAGTACAAAGCAATGCCACATTAAATCCCCAACATACTCCTATCTCTATTGGGAGAAAATTATATGAAAATACTGATAGTGCTCCATATGTAATACATATACAAAGAATACAGTCTTCCCCTGATGACGGCTCCACACTCCACCCTTTAACTTTTGGCAAATTTCTTAAAAAACATGATTTTAAAAATATTATAAATGGCAGTATCAAAAGAATTGGTAGAAATAAAATTTCTATGGCATTTTCAAAAGTTACTGATGCAAACAGTTTCATTGAACACAACAGCCTGTCTTTACAAAATCTGAAAGCCTATATTCCTACATTTAATATTACTCGAATGGGACTGGTACGGGGAGTTCCTATAGAATGGTCACCAGAAGAAGTTTTAGATAATGTTACAGTGCCTATAGGATGTGGTAAAATTATAAAAATGAGACGGTTAAATTATAAAGTTTTAGTGGAAGGTTCTCCAACGTGGAAACCATCCCAAACAATTGTAATGACGTTTGATGGACAAGTATTACCCAAACGTATATTTATGTGCTACAATGCTCTTCCTGTTGAATTATATGTTTACCCAACTGTCCAATGCTTTGCATGTTGCCGCTTTAGCCACACAAAGGTGCAATGTAGATCGAAACCTCGATGTTTTAAATGTGGTCAAGGACACACAGGAGATTCTTGCAATGTAGAAGAAGATTGTGGCTCATGTTGCTTGTGTTCTGGTAACCATTTTGCTATAAGTAAATGTTGTCCCGAATTTAACAGGCAAAAAGATATCAAATTGTATATGGCCGAGAATTGTATTTCATATGCAGAAGCTGCTAAAAATTTTCCACCAGTTAACAGATCTTTTGCTGATGTTTTAATTAATAAACCTCCTCAAGAGCAACCTTTACCATTCAAACAGTCACTCAATAAATCTACATCACACAAAAAAACTATTTTTTTAAAGCCACGCACACCTCCTACCCCTATAAGTGGCTATAATCAAGATGTGCATAAATCACTGATTAAGGATTACAATATGCCATCCCAATCGTCCAATGGTTGTGCTTTACAGCAACCATACCAGCACCAGGAACAATCCTTTACTGACATTGTTCTACTACTTATAAATTATTTATCTCAGTATATAAAAGAACCGTCCAACGTTGCCCCTGAATTATTAAACTCTCTCATAAACTGTCATAATAATGGATCAATTGGTCCAATGGAATTGCCGCAGTGTAGCCAGCAAAAAAAGTGACATAGCTTATATAATTAATAAATATGAACCTTTTGTGATAACTCTTTCTGAAACATGGCTTAAACCACAGTCTATGTTTCGAATACCCAATTATATATGTCTTAGAGAAGACAGAGCGGATGGGTATGGTGGAGTCGCCATACTCATAGAAAAATCCCAGACATACTCTCCTATAAGTCTCCCACAACACAGTGATGCTTATTCAATTATAGCCGCCCTTATTAACAATATATGTTTTGTTTCCATCTATATTCCTCGTCCTTCTTCTCCTATTTTTGTTGAAATCAATAATATTCTTTCTTCTTTACCTCGGCCACTTATGTTGCTAGGGGACTTCAATTCACATCATAGATTATGGGGCAGTTCCATCTCTAACTCCAATGGAGAAGCTGTTTTGGAACTCTTAGATACTCATAATCTTTGCATACTAAATACTGGTAGCCCAACACATCGCACTGGTCCTGATAGAATCATGAGCGCTATTGATTTATCCATTTGCACTCCAAATTTAGCTTCCACTTTGTCCTGGAACACATTAGATTCCACCTTTGGAAGTGATCACTTCCCAATTTTAATTAAGTTCCCCCAGAAATACTTTAAAATCCCACAAAAAGGTCCAAGAATAAAATATAGATTGAATGATGGAGATTGGGGTAATTTTAAATCGATTGTTGAAAATAGTATATCCTCTCTTCCAAATGTTTCATTAAATGATCCTTGTGATTGTGCAGATGCTTTTTGCACATTATTAAATGAAGCAGCCGATAAAGTGTTCCCTGTAAAAAATACACCGAAAAATAAGATACCGTCTCCTCCTTGGTGGGACAAGGAGTGTACAGATGCCATTAATAAGAGAAAGGCAGCAGAAAAGATCTATGCTGATGACATGTCTATTGAAAATTTCCAAATCTTATCAAATGTTATTTCTGACACTAAGAAACTATTAAAAAGAAAGAAATTTGACGGATGGAAGAATTTCTGTTATTCTGTTTCCCCACATACACATTCTACAGTAGTATGGCGAAATATTAAAAGATTTAGGCTTGCGTTTGAAAACAAAAATTATTTAAGTATTCCTCTGAATTTAGCTGATCAATTCCTGGATATTTTAGCCCCTGCATCCGTTCCACAGCAAGATTTGCTTGAAAGAAATCCATCCAACCCCTCCGATAGTTCAGGAATTAACTCACTTTTTACTCTCCATGAACTTAAAGGTATTTTAACAAATATCAAAGATACTGCTCCTGGAAATGATGGCATTCCATATTCATTTCTTGCTAATCTAGGAGACTGTGCTCTTGCCTATTATCTAGACCTTATTAATTTAATTATTACTACAGGGAAGATGCCATTTTCATGGAAACATCAGTTAGTGTTGCCCATCCTAAAACCCAATAAAATTCCATCCAATGTTTCCTCCTATCGTCCTATAGCGCTATCTTCTGTGTTAGCAAAAATTGCTGAACATTTAGTTAAAAATCGATTAGAGTGGTTTATTGAGAGTAGAGGCTTATTACCTGATAGTCAGTTCGGATTTAGAAAGGGTAAAAGTACTATGGATAGTGTCAGTATATTCGTCACAGATATTCGTTTGGCCTTTTCTAATAAGGAATCAGTAGTTGGTGTTTTTTTAGACATTGCTGCAGCATATGATAATGTTTGTTTGCTTGTTCTTAAAAATAAGCTAAAAAATTTAGGAGTACCAGAAATTCTTACTAATTTTATTATGAATATTCTATCTGATAGAAAAGTTACATTAGATATTCCAAATTGTCCTAAAAAGTCAAGGCTACTGTGGCAAGGACTTCCACAAGGATCCGTTCTTAGCCCTTTGTTGTTCAATATATATACTTACGACTTATCATCCTCAATTAATGGTTCTGTTTCTGTGCTTCAATACGCGGATGATCTTCTTTTATATACTTCTGACCAGTCAATACACACCGCTTGTTTCAATATTTCCTCTTCACTAAGTTTACTAAAAGGTTGGCTACATTTAAATGGTTTACAACTGTCTGTCTCAAAAAGTACAGCTGTATTATTTACCAGACATAGAATTCCTCCCCCGATTAATATACAATATGACGGTGAATTTATACCGGTCAAAAGCCAAGTAAAGTTTTTGGGCATAATATTAGATTCCAAACTTACAGGAGTACCTCACTGTGACTATGTAACCGCTAAATGCGAGAGACATATAAATATGCTCAGGTGTCTCTCAGGAGTTTGGTGGGGGGCGCATCCGTTATCCCTAAAGCTTATATATAATGCAGTCATAAGAAGTGTCTTGGACTATGGAACTTTTGTGTTAGAACCTGGTTATGTAGCTGGATTTAAGAAACTAGATGCCATACAATCAAGATCTTTGAGAATAATATGTGGCGCTATGAAATCAAGCCCCATTAATGCCTTACAGGTCGAATGCAGTGATTCTCCATTAAGACTTAGACGGCAATATCTCTCAGACAAATTTCTATTACGTACTTTACAATTTTCCAATCCTTCTCTTCTACCTAAACTGTGCCGCCTTAATGAACAAGTTACATTGTCATCATACTGGGCTCATAAGTCCTGGCCTTGTCTACTTAAAAGCCTCCAAAAATTCCAAGCAATAGAAGTTCCTACATATAACTCCCAATATCTTCCTATTTTTTCTACCAACTTCGATTCCTTAATACTTTCACCGAATATATGCTTTAATTTGGGTATACAGAAATATGAAAACTATGCTAATAGTTATTTGAACTATTTAATAGGTATCAACTGGCCCTGTTGTCATCATATTTATACTGATGCATCAAAACATGCAATCCCTGGCTGTGTTGGTGTAGGGGTATATCATGCTCAGTATAAAATCGTCCAGAAAATTAAACTTCCCCCAGAATCTTCAGTATTCACTGGAGAATGCTTCGGTTTACTAAAAGCAGTAGAATATATTTTGATAATGAAATTAGCAAATACAGTCATCTTTACAGATTCTAAGAGTGCTTTACAAGCATTGGCCAGGTTCCCATTTAAAAATAAATGTTTCTTTCCTGTCATCATGCAAATCAGGACAAAACTCCACCAGTGTTACTTAAAGGATTATTCTGTGACCTTCGCTTGGATACCGAGTCATTGTGGAATTAAAGGGAATGAAAAAGCTGATGAGCTGGCCAATCAAGCGGTGGACTGTGGAGATTTATTCCCGTATAAAAATTATTGTCATGACCTGGCCGCTTTGCCTAGAGTTTACCTTCGGGAATCCTGGAACGAACTTTGGGCATCTAGCGGTCAGTCAAAGGGCAAATTTTATTATCAGATCCAGCCTATGATTCCACTGCGGCCGTGGTTCTTCGAGTCGAAGCTTGGCAAGACGGCAACATCTGTTTTAATACGGATGCGACTGGGGCACGTATGTACCCCAGCTCGTCTTGCCAGGTTTGGAGTTTTGGAATCTTCGGCATGTAGTTGTGGTTGTGATGTTGGGGATTTAAATCACCTTATATTTTCTTGTCCTAACCATGATCATTCTTACCTTTATTCCAGCCTGTCTTCTCTTGGTGTTCCCTTCCCTACTAACATATGTACTCTTTTATGTAATTATAATAAAGATATTTACCGTATTCTATCTGTATAATAATAATAATAATAAAGCCTTTTTATTTCCAGTAAATTTACAATCTTAAAATCTATGTAAGTACATTTTTTTTTTTTTTTTTTTTTTTTTTTTTTTTTTTTTTTAATGATTTTTAATACAGTTTTTATTTCTTACTTAATATAATTAGTAGTTATATTTACTTCCTATTATGTAGTTATGTTTGATCTACCGGAACCCCAGATTGGGTGAAGGCCTCCTCCATCTATCTGTATATATAAATATAAATAATATCAGAATCTAGCTGTTTTTCCTAAGTATCTAATATTCCTCTTAATTCCTAAATATATTCCTCTGATCCTATCCCGTAATTTCCTGTTTTTTTTTCCCGTGTTGTTTCCCTAACTTTCTTTACAAAGTACATGTCTGCAACTTATTTCTAACCAAAACGTTGACACTGGCAGATGCGCAAACCGCGCCTTGCCAAAGAGAGAGGAAAAAAAAAAAAAAGTGCCATAAAAAAAAAACACTAACAAAAACCACCAGCCAACAAAATAAAACCAATATTTCTCCGCTAAAAACCTTCATTTGTTACACTACATAAGTAATTGACGTAAACTGTAGAGTGTAGATACTTGATACACCGTACATAGAGGTGATCATTAAATATTATAACCATTAAATTCACTCATTGAAAAAAAAAATGAAAATTTCATAAACTATTATTGCAATATCCATCGACCCGCCGCCGTCCGATCGAAGAAGTCATCGCTCTGATCAAGGCACTCAAACGACGTAAAGCCCCCGGGGGCGACGGGATCCCTACCCGTATGCTTAAGATGCTTCCGGAGCATCTAGTTCAAATACTCACGTCCAATGATATTTTAATAAAAATGTGTAGATATGGCACCTATAGTTTAGGTACTCGGCTCTCAAAACCGGCACACTATCCCACACATAGTTAATTTAATATTACAATAACACACTATAATTTGACACGTGAAACTATTACGGCATATCATAATTCTCATTATTATCATATAGAACATTTTGTCGACCATCCGTTAGACGTCTAACTCAACAGATTCTGAGGCCGATTGTGCTAATTACCTCAATTTTAGTGTGCCATATATAACGTAAAACTGGCCCTTAGTCTTCATAAACAAATTAATGACATGATAAGAATATACCCACCTACTTTATATAGCGGTCTATTTACCGTTAGGTGGGTGGGTGAGTGGTATTGAAACAGCCGTAACAGCGTAACTTTTACTGTCGAGTTAGATAGCAAACTCCGGTTAAATCTTAGTGGGTAAGTTATTGAGACCGGCCGTTAGCCCTTGGTAGGCTGGTAGCTCAGTTATGCAGTAGGTAGATAAATAACAGATACCCAGTCGCTAGTACCCACTTTATTATAGTTAATAGGAAGGACAAAATATTTTATGAAAATCTATTTTATTATGTTTCTAATTTTGTTGTATTAAACGGATACCCGAGTTGATTTATGATTTTCTGGCCGCCAATGATGCCGTTGGTTGGGATTTTTTTGAGATACTCAATGTATTCCGGCGGCAAATCTGATTCGATGGCTCCAAAAATGATTACCTGTAACGTAATAATTTAGAATATTGAAGAATATGTAAGTATTAATGTAGGTATAAATTAAATAGAGTTAACAAAACTACTACTTAAAATTTTCAGTACACACCCTAATCCGCCCTAATAATCTCTATGTCCGCCCTATCCCTAAGACTCTCATTTAACAAAAACCTCTGTTTGGCGGGAAAATATTTATGGGACGAGTCCAATAATTATTCCAATAAACTATCTCAACCGGTAACTAAGCGTTAAAGGTTCGGATAAACTAATCAAAAGAACTCATTTGTAAGCAGGTCAAACTTTAGTCTACCTAAATGGTCTATTTTTGTCTATATAAAAAAAAAAATATAACTCAGATACAAGCTCGATTCCTAGTTCAAAGTTTTCAGGGCTTCTTGGGGACAGAATAAAGCAACTTTCCTGAAAGTTTGAAACAAATCGAAGTTCGGAGAAAAAAGGTTTAGCTATTTAAAAACAGCAATTTTTCAAAATTTGTTTGATTTTAAATAGCTATAAGTTTACAAAATCGGAGCAATTAAGCAAAAGCTGGGTAAATTCCATTAAAATATACTTCGACAAAAGATGTTAGCTGCTGGTCGACTCTCCACTTCAAATTGTTAAATAGTACATTTAACAGTGTTTTATAAATAGGTAAAATTTAACCAAAACATATGTTTGTTGGAAGCTATTAGCTAAGCCCGATGTAAGTTTAGACCTAATATCTATTTTTTTCATAAAAGTAGAAGTCTTACTGAGACAAATGCCGCTGGGCAGGAGTCTTTTTAATTATACAGAAGTTGAGATACAAATATTTTAAACTTTGTGAAAAATCGTCTTTTTCTAAAATTCAAAAAATTCTCCAGCGGCCGGATTTTCACATGTTGGGCTCAAATTTTCAGCATCGTCTCTTTTTTAGGTGTACTTTCGAGTAAAAAATCAACATCAAAATCGCTGACCCTAGTGTGCAGAGTTTTGTCAAGAATTAATGGATCTGCCCAAATATAAGTAATGAGTTTTGAACACGCCTGAATTACCTATTATGTACCTAATATAATATAATTACTGACGTATTTAGATCTAGAATACCTGCTTAGTTGGTTGATTGATTGATTTAAAATAGTTTCAAATACCTACTTGTTCCGTCAACATTGCCGGTTCGTATTTTGTATTCGCATTTTTTTTTAAATATTACATAATATAATAATATTTTCGTAAAACAGTAAAATGTTAAAAATATATTAGCGATTAATGTAAGTAGGTATTTTAAACACTCAATGGATTTGGGTCATCATTCATCAACAAACTTTTTTTCCCGGAAAGGGCAGAGTGGGATATAATATTTTATTCTTTGGAAAGAGAGGTCGAGTCGTAGAGGCGAGGCCGGCTAACACAAATAAATACACTTCCAAAAAGTACTTCCTTAGTTTGTGATAAAGAAGTACCTAAGTAGGTATCGCAGTAGGTATACATTAGTGGCATGTCGATACGATTACGTTAATATAATAAACATATAAAAAACATGATTTTTGCTCAGGGCTCCGCCCGCGTGAATTAGTTTTTCCGGGATAAAAGTACTGCTTTATATTTTCCCGGGATAAAAGTATGCTATGTTACTCGCTCATAATGTAGCTTTATATTGGTGGAAGAATTTCAAATTCAGAATTTCAGAAAATCGGTCCAGTAGTTTTACAGTTTCTTCGTTACAAACATACAAAAATACAAATATTTCCTCTTTATAATATTATAGTATGGATTACCTTGAGGTAAGTGATGGAAGGGCGTCTTGCTGGAGGTATGAGTTCACCTTCAGGCAACTTGGCAGGATTATCTACCATTTCATAGGTCCTTGCCGTGACATCCGTACCTTGTGGAGTTGTTACTGTTATGTTTTTAGCGAAGTACCAGCCTTCAGTAATTTCTTGTCTGTAGAGAATTTTCTTATTTTTTATTTTTTTATGGCATTGAATGACGAGACGAGCATGCCGTTCGCCTGATGGTAAGCGATACGACCACCCATAAACAGTAGCAACACCACCAGCACATTGAGTTACAAAGTACTGTGTGACATTCCACTGCGCTCGTCATCCTGAGACATAAGATGTTAAGTCTCACTATGTCCTGTAGTTCCACTGGCTACAATGTCCTTCAAACCGAAATACAATAGTGCATGCACACTGCTGCTTGGCGGTAGAAATAGACATTGCGGTGGTACCCACACAGACGGACTCTTACATATGAGAGACCTACCACCTGTAAACATATATATTTATATAATTTTTCAATTTAAGTATACTTAATTTGAACTAGAAGCCGTACCTACGACAATTCAGTTCACACCTCATATACGGTACAAATAAGCTAGAGGCGATAAACTTAAAATTGACCAGACATTACAAATATTATAAAATCACCCGTAGAACATAATAATTCCATGAAAAACATACATGGATATCAATAGTCCGTATATGGAATTAGTCGTACGATAGCACATAGGTACTAATTCCATGGTTCCATATTTTACAAACCAGATACAAGTAAAAAAAGATATGAATCTAGTGACGAGATAGCTGAATATTTAAACTAAATATTTGCATTAACTGAATAAGACAAGTACAAAAATATAATAGGTACTTAACTATAGGCATAATTAAATAATAAACTAAAACTCACTTGTCCAAATTTTTCATGTCGCTATTCTGTAGAGTCCACAGAGCGCCCCATACTATTTCACCGGGATCTTCGACAATGGTGGCGACTGCTCCGTTCCATATATCATCATATATATTGAAATCTAGTCTGTGATCCTGCTTGAAATTGTTTAATTAGTTAATTACTAAATATAAGCTAATGTGACTTGCACTTCTGCACTTTGCAATAAATTTTACTTATACACGATTTTGTAATGACTATTAACCAATCCCATGAAAAACTCGTAACAGTGGGTAGGCAGTTCTAACAAGCCGTGTTTCAAGGTCAGGCAGTGGACTTGTCTAGCAACGAAGGCCGAATCAGAACTAGCAGCTGTCAAGAGATTTCGCGTCCAATATTTTTAATTACACTGAACTCAGCAATGTAGATAAACCGGACTATCTATCTACTAAAAATAATACACACACACACACACACTCACGCCTTTTATACCCGAAGGGGTAGGTAGAGGCGCAACTAATGCACCCACTTTTCGCCGTGCGTATTCCGTCCCATGATGTGATTGGGGGCGAGCCTATCGCTATATCCGGCACAAATTCCAGACTCCGGGCTGATACTGAATAGAAAAATCTAGTATCACTTTGCCCGACCCGGGGATCGAACCCGAAACCTCAGCATTGCAGTCGTACCGTAATACAACTACGCCACCGAGCCAGTCACTAAAAACAATAAAGAAAAATAATCGCCGACGTCATTGAACTAGAAACTGGTTCCTCTGAACCCTCTTTACTAACCAGTTTAAACATAGAAATCGATCAATCTTCAGACATTTTTTCTCTGTAGGAACGAACACTATGAATCGATTATTTGGCGACATATATTTTATGACTTAAAGATTAAATTAGGAATTATAGTTTTGCTGTTTTCGTTCCGTGCTGTAAGCAACATTGTCATGCCCGGAACACTTTACCTACCAGACTCCTACAAATAATTTCTTTACTGTATTTTACGATTTACTTTACAAACTAGGCTGACATTTTGGGACGGTGACAATATCTTAACACTTTATTGTCCAGATCATTAGCATAACCAAACTATTAAAATTCCATTTAATTTAACAAATTTTACAATTTAATCTTAATTATTTCACACGATTCTTACCTTTAATTTCGCGGTGGAATAAAATACAGCTGACGGGTTATTGATATGTATCCTCTTTGCCAATAAATTGCTTCCATAAGCGAAATAAAAGAATGTTCCTTCATCACTACTTTCGCATAATGTTGTTTGAGTAATTATCAGAATCACAAAAAATATAGTTTTGTTGCTCATTTTAAGTCACAATTTTAAGTGATCGACACGTTATGTTAGGAGAGAATCTTTGCTTCGACTGTGCAGTCGGAAGGTTATTATAATCTTTCTTTATCAAGATTTAAGTTAAATGTGTGTGCTGCGTTTGTTCTTAAATTAAATATTTTTAGAATGCTAAGATAATCTTTTTTTTACCGATTTTTAAGTATCCTTCAGATGAGTGTGTCAAATCTTCAGATACATTTTTTGTAGTTTATGCATTGATGTGGGGTTTTTTATTACATCAATGATTGATGTATTAAAAAACCTTATGTCATGACTTTATTATATATTACTATTGTTTGCAATTATCACGGCTTTATAAATTTTGATTGTTGGCCGTGAAATATTGACAAATATTAGAGTGTAAATTTTGTATGGTAAGTATGTAGAGAAAATGTCGCGGGTATCAACTGGCATAGGTGTATATAATTGCTTGGTACCCATTCAGGGCTGGATTAGCCTAAAGACATAGTAGGCAACTGCTTAGGGGCCCGGCATCAGCCAGAGCCCTAATAATAATAATATAAAAATATATTAATAATATTATTATTGCCTTGATATCTTTCAGATTATATTTCAATACATTTCGGAAAATATTTTAAGTTATTAAAAAAAGACACTATTTTTTTGCAACCGGTTAATTAGGTTGGGGCAGAAAAAAAAATTGGAAGTGGGGAAAGGGAAAAGGGGCAATGCCTAAAGGCCCCAACATTCTTAATCCAGCCCTGCGCCCACCCACAGCATTTTGAGGCAGCCTACTATTACTATAAATTTTAGAAACAACCAAATTTAGTCTCGGACACATATCCCTCTGGAGTCTAGTTACGCCCATGGTAACTGGTATACTATATTGAAATCATAAGTATACTAAGTATCTTTAAATAATATAATGTGCGTCTATAATATTATCAGGGTCTTTAAATGGGTTGCGTAGGTCACAGAACTACTACATACAAGAATAATTACTCATATTAGCTGAATAACGTTATCTTATAATTGTGATATTTCACAAATGGTATCATATTTACATACAATAATTGTATTATTTTATCAATAACTGTGTTGTTTTGTGAATATTTTAATAGTTATATCTTTTCTACTTATTTTTATAGCTTTTACACACACACCTTTTATCCCCGAAAGGGTAGGCAGAGCCTGCAACTAAATGCAGCCACTTTTCGCCGTGCGTATTTTGTTCCATGATGTGAAGGGGGCGAGCCTATCCTTATATCGGGCACAAATTCAAGACTCCGGGCTGATAACGAATAGACAAATCCAATATCACTGCCCGACCCGGGGATCGAACCCGAGACCTCAGTATTGCAGTCGTACCGTAACACAACTATGCCACCGAGGCAGTCATTTTTCATCCTTCTGATAGGTATGCATATTTTATGTCAATGCCAAGAATCGATAGTCTGAAAGATTCTGATTGCGCCACCAGATGGCAGAGCTTAAGACGTGCACGTTCCCTATATGGGTACTCATACAGCGAGTCATAGCACCTGACCTGTTCTTTTTGCACAGAAATTTCATGAAAATAATTTTATTGGTTTAAAAATTATTACGCATTCTGGCATTAAAAAGAAAACTCCTGTAGTAGTTCCGCCTCGTACTTATGATCAGGGTAGAGCGAAATTATCTTACGGTACCCTTTGGCATTTACTCCACATCACACACATGCACACCATCACGCATTTATCCCCGAAGGGGTAGACAGGGGTACAACCAAAGCACCCACTTTTGGCCAAGTGTGTTCTGCCCCATGATGTAATAGGGGACAAGCCAATCGCCATATCGGGCAGAAAAACCGAATATCACTTTGCCCGATTCGAGCCCGGGATCTTAGAAAGGTGTCGTACCGCGTACACACTACAACTACGCCACAGAGGCAGTTCACAGCATATACATGGTATTTCTATTAAAATATAATAGTAATTACATTTTCTCATTTGCTCTACCTCAAAGCTGGCGTTGGCCTTTTATTCGTTAAAGTGTAACAGGCAGACTAATACAAACTCGCCTGAAACTATTATTTCAACATCACAATACTAATAAAACTTAAAAATCAACTGCAAATATAAATATTGACGATAAAGATAAATTCAAACGTACAAAGGGAATTCAACGAAGACAAGCGCAGTGGAAGAAGTAAAACTGCATTTGAATGTGTTTGCGTGTGTGCACGCTTGCAAGGGGTTGTGAGGGTGTTTGGGGGGCAGGAGGGGGGTGTTTGTCGCCGATACTAACGCGATTACGCCCAATCAGCAACGTCGCCGCCCTAATTGGGCGCTCCCGATGCGAGGGCGGCGCGTTTTTTACACCAAACGCAAACATACGGAGTGCGGACAGACGAAGTCGACGTTGCATCTCAAGTGATTTTACGATACACTGTACTTGTATACACGATACACTATAGTTTTGATTTTAAAGTTCATGTTTTGTTTAACGTGCAGATGGTTGATTTAAATTTGCTAACTTAGTAATATAATAAATCATAAAGTAATACCTAAGTTTTTACAGGTCACAAGAAATGCTATTATATAAATTCACATACTTAATACACTTGTATCTGGGGGCACGGCAGTGCCCGCGCTAAGTCGAACAAAAAAGCGGCACGGCCGTACCATCCTTTTCTCGAAGCAGTTCAGGCTATTTTCGACTCCCTATAACTTCGTTGTGGATAAAACTAGAAGCCGGAATTTTCAGTTACCAAGCAGGCATTTTATAAACACGGTACATTTCAAATTTAATTCAATTTGAATCAGTAGTTTAAGAATTATAACTAGTCAAAGTTTCTTAATTTTGTCACTCACTGACTGACCGATCATCAAAACTATAAGGCACTTCTAGCAGACATTGCAGCTCCAAATTTATAATCCAATTAGTGTTTAGTGTATAAATTAAGGAAAAACTAAAATATTTTGTAAGTTCGGTCTTGTTTTCTAGATACACCAACTGCATACATAACTTTGTAATGCCATATAAATATATAGGATTACATAGTAACATTTGCAGTGAATGAATCAGTGCCAAGTCAATCTATTTTATTTAAAACATAAAAGATGTTTAATATTGATATGGTCACTATAAGATGTTGTTAGGTTAGCTAATTACGTAATAACTTAAGACAAAAAGTCCCTTAAGTACTGACTGAATAAATTAACCGACTTGGTATTACATGTGGATCTCACAACTTTTTACGGTAGAAGAACTGAGTGTTTTTTTTTTTACATTAAGTGTATCAAATATGACAAGACATATAGGGCCTAAACAAAATAACTAATATATTGTACAAGAAGTACTTACCTATTAAAAAAAAAAAACTTGCATATTTTATTGCAGTTAAATGACTTCTCGTCATTGACGAGACGAGTATGCCGCCCACGTAGTGATAATCGATACGACCGCCCATAAACAGTAACACCATACAGAACTTTGAATTACAAAGTACTGCGTGGCACTCCACTGCACTTGTCCTGAGATGTTAAGTCTTATAATGCCTAGTAATTACACTGGGTACAATGTCCTTCAAACCGGAACACAACAGTGCATGCACACTGCGGCTTGGCGGCAGAAATATACTTTGCGGTGGTACCTACCCAGACGGTCCCTGGCTAAAGAGAGCCCATGGTGGTAGGCCACCAGTGCCTCATAATTTAACGTTAATTTAATAAATGACACAGCGAAAAGAAAACGCTATACTAAATCATCAATGAAAGTATTACCAAACATTTTCCGAATGTGGTAATAGGAAAAACTTGCTCATAAATCAGATTTATAAATGAAGAAATAATATCAATTGCCGATTCACCCGAGCCCCCGACCCGGTGGCACCCCCGACCCGGCCGCTTGATTTATACTGGGATTGTCAAATCACCATCTCGTCTCTATCATTGTTATGTGGGACGCTTACGAGATATCATTTTACAAATATCAACTATCATCGCTTTTGTGGCAATATTTTAAAATGTTCAGCCACCACAATAAATTTGGGTGTACATTTAGTACTCCCGGTGAATATTACTGTTTTTAATATTGTAATATTTATATTCGACATAACTACAACAGAAAATAAAATATAGCCTAGTTTTTGTCCCAGGGGCCGTTGCCGAGATGCCTTTCTACAATTGTTGTCCCTGAAGTAAACAGTGGGATTTTTATTCCGAGAAAGGTTTCTCACGCGAGCTGTGCCGCGATCATAACTATGTAGTATGTAAGTAATCTATACTAATATTACTAATATATAAAGCTGAAGAGTTTGTTTGTTTGTTTGTTTGAACGCGCTAATCTCAGGAACTACTGGACCGATTTTGAAAATTCTTTCACTAATAGGAAGCTACATTACTCTTGAGTGCTATAGGCTACTTTTTATCCCGGAAAAACTTTTACACGCGGGCGGAGCCGCGCGCAATGCTAGTAATTAATATAGAGCAATTTAATCATGCGTGACAATTGCAATTAATGCAATTTAATTTAATCATCTTGGAAATGAACTCGTCATATCAGTTTCAAACGTCAAATGTCAATGGCACCATATAAAAACCAAAGCAGTAAAGTGTTTATCTAATATTTATTGTTATCATTAGGTCCATAGCTATGAACAGAGCAGGTCTAAAGACTTTAAACATGTGCTATTACTTATTAAATTATATTTACAATACTTTATTATGAAAAAAACAAAAATGATTTTTATAGTAGGTAATAGTCAGCGGGTCCTTTACATACTTATTTTAACTCCAAAGAATTTCATACTTATATTTTACAAATACACAGTTAACGCCTTAACGAAGAAAAGCAACAAAATGTTGTCGTTTCTAAGTAAGTAAGTTATTATATAAGTAATAAGATAAGTATCAGACTTTACAATAATATAGAAGAATTGTACGTGCTTACATAAGTAATTATGCTTATCAGTACGAAGGACAAACACGAATTGAAGCTAAAATCTAAGCAAAATTTACATGTAGGTTCGTACCTACAATAAAAATTAAAAACAGAATATAATAGTGCTGCACCATTAAACATTTACAATCACTTAAAGACATCGCAAAGCCCAAGTATCTAATTGTAGAGCAGTCGTTTTTGACTAATCGACTATTATACGAACTTGATTTTAAAATAAATACTATATACCTCACAGTAATGTTATTTACATCACAATTACCGAATGTTATGGATAGTGTTAGTTTTTCATATCATAATCCAAAAAGTTAATGTCAATGAACACTTATACGAATAAGCTTAAAACTACGAAATGAGATCTTCCTTTCCAACACTCGTTCACTTATCACAGCTTATTAATTTACAAATATTTCACAGTCCGATTTACTCCTTTGGTCAATATTATTAGATTTTTATTTATTCATAACTTCAACGATTTATATACGAGTATTACAAGCGAATAGTTTTATTTTACAAACACATATCTTTTGATCTTATATTACCTACATAAGTACATGATTGTGAATCACCAGGAAATAAATAATATTTATGTTTTTTTGTATCTTAATAAAAGTAAGTAATAAAGCAAACGACCATAATTAATAATACAAGTGTTAAGTATTCTATTTATAGATGGAATCTATATTATCAGCAACAACGTACCGTATACTTTTTTCATCTTATAACTAGTGGTGATGTTTCGGTGGTATCTATTCATAATACCTATTACATACCTATTGCTAGTTTAGGAAATATATTTACTCATTTACTGCAATGACTAAAATATAAAAAAATCTGCTTCCTAGTAATCAGTATACCGCTGGTACCTGTCGCGCCCCGTAGATTTTCTCTTGAAATCTAGAGTTCGTGCATACTCTTTCTGCTTCTTTCTTATAACTATGCGCCTAAGTATATTTCCGAAACTATACTATGGTATGAGGTATCTACCCAAAATTTTAATATAGAATGATATAATTTTGATTAAGGAATATTTATTCCTTTTTTTCGGCTATGTGTCGGCTGGTGATGAGGTGGGTGTAGGGGCGACCGCCGGAGGCGAGGACGCTCTCGCCGCCGCCAGCGCTGCAGCGTGTCGCCGTGCTTTCAGTCTCAGATCAGCGATTGAGGACGAGCGGCACCGGGCGGCTAGTGCAGCTAAACTAGCATACGGGGGACATAAAGCCGCAGCCGCTGCAGCCGCTGCACTTGCATACTGTAGGAATAATCAAAATCAAATGCTGTTTTGAGACCATTTCAAAAATGTTGGAAAAGCTACATAACGTATTAGTTGACCTGACCGGTAAGCCGAAAAACCAGCATTCTACTACATTCTAGGAAGGAAATAAGCTCGTCAAACCCTCGGTGCATTTGATGATCCTTTGGATGTCTATGCCTGAATTTATAGATATTATTAATCACCCCCAACATGCCAAGTTTAAATATGAGTGCTTATACTAGAGTTGTACATATTTTCCTGGGTGACTAACCTGATGTGCAGCAGCGGACAGCAGCGCTGAGTCGAAAGGCGCGAACGCCGCGGCGGACGGGGGATGTGGCGCAAGCGGCGGCAGCGGCGGCGTCGGCGGCGGCGCTCGCGGTACCGCCGACAGCCGCGGCACCGACACGTACGGCGCCACGCGGCACGGCTCCAGCGGGGTGCCGCCGCCGCTCACTAATAGACCTGCCCGATAATACACTGCTGAATAAGATGAAATGAAGATGCATTGATGTCCTGATTTAAAGAGAAGGTAACATACATTTTTTTTTACGGCCTTAGTAGGCAAACGATCAAGCGGTCAGCCTGATGGTAAGCAGGATCCGCCGCCCATGGACTAAAGCAATGCCCGAGGCACAGCCAAGCCGTTGCCTACCGAACATAATATGTCGACTAAACTTGAAACTACATACGTACATACTCAGCGGTGCACTCTCGATACAGACAAGGTAGAGTGTTACTTCATTAAATCTGGACATAGCCATTTCCACTTATTTCTTTTCCAGGTTAGGTTGTGTTAATAATACTTATAATTTCACTGGGTATAAAGTAAATTTGGTATGTGAAGATTCGATAAATATTTGAAAACAAGAATGAAATAATATGTAGAGACATAGGTACAAAGGCTAGTTGTCCAATATTTTCAAAGAACTTTTTTTTTTTTTTTTTTTTTTTTATTGCGTTGAATGACGAGACGAGCATGCCGTTCGCCTGATGGTAAGCGATATGACCACCCATAAACAGTAGCAACACCATCCAGCACCTTGACTTACAAAGTACTGAGTGGCATTCCACTGCGCTCGTCATCCTGAGACATAAGGTGTTAAGTCTCATTATGTCCAGTAGTTATACTGGCTACAATGTCCTTCAAACCGAAACACAACAGTGCATGCACACTGTTGCTTGGCGGTAGAAATAGACATTGCGGTGGTGGTGGGTAACTTTAATTATATCTATAAAAAAACGATTAAATAAACAAGTATCTACATAATTGAATGTAACAAACAGTAATACAGAGACAAGTTAATCCAAAGCCAACAGACCCAGCCCATCGATCCGCGTCTATCGTGAGAGACAAACGAGCGCCGCGGCCGACGACTCAAATCCAACCAAATCCGTTCCCGAACTTCACTTAATTAAATTGATATTTAAGTAAAGCATAATTTGCTCGTAAATTAAGAGAGATTCGTTGTTTATAGCCCACCCGTCGGGCGAAGTAGGCAATTAATAAATTAATACGGATCTACCCGACTGAAGGTGTTCTGCGGGTGGCGTCTAAAAGATTCATTAATTTAATTACTCTTTACCTAACACTGGCTCTCGATTAGAGAAGACACGGCTTTATTAATTTACAACCGTTTACCTTGAGTTAAGTTGTTCTATGAAGAGTTCTGAAGTCTGAAGTAATTGCTAATTGCTTACATGTGTTGTTATGCTAATGTACCAATGTATTTGAGTTCATGTCGCACGTAGAGTATTGGGGCACCACACACGAGCGTTATCGGCTTGTACATTGAGCATATTTTGATTATATGAATATGGAAAAGTGGACGATGGCCTAGTTGGGAATGGAATGGTCTGACGAGATTGATGTCCGCAGGTTTAAAACCCAAGGCACACACCTCTGATTTTTCGACGTTATGTGTGCATTGTTTATCAATCATCGTTAGTTTTAACGGCGAAGGAAAACATCTGAGGAAACCTACATACCTGAGAATTAAAAATTCGAAGGTGAAGTCTGCCAACCCGCACTAGGCCAGCATGGTGGACTAAGGCCTGAACCCTCTCAGTAGTAGAGAAGGCCCGTGCTCAGCAGTGGGCAGTATAAATTACGGGACTAGTAAGATGTTTGTGCAATATCAAAAGCTTGGTGCCCGCTAATGGCAACAGATACCGGACCTATGCAGGCAGACAAACTGAAGCTTTTATTACCTCTGGCAACGGGAACTAAAAGTTACTAGGCAGTAGGCATGTCTGCGTACACAACGGAGAAATTGCGTAAAGGTATTTGTATACACATTGGAATGAAATATACGATAGTATTTTATAAGACCCTATCTGGTTATAAAATACTAGACTTCTGCTCGCAGCACCGTCCGCGTGAAAAAGTTTTAAATATTAAGGATTAAAATATTTTTGCGGGATAAAAAGTAGCCTAAAGCACTGTAGTAGTAATGCACACATAAGTAATGTAGCTTCCTATTTCATCTGTATATACTAGTGATTTGAATTTTCAAAATCAGTCCAGTAGTTTTTGAGTTTATCCATTACAAACAAACAACCAATCAAATCTCTCTTTATAACATCAGTATACAAAACAGCATTCATGCAACCCTAAAATAGAAATTCCTAAAATAGATTTCATATCGGCATTGATGTATTAAAAAACCATATCGGTGAAATTTTATCAATAAACGCGACTACGAATGTTCACGCGAGACAGATTGCGGCCGTGCGTTGAAGTCAACGACAGAATAAAGAGATTTATTGAGTGTGTGTTGAGTAAACTAGTAGCTGTTTATAATAAATACAGAGCTCAACAGATAAGTTTGTGAAGTAATGAAAGGAAACCTTATAAAAAGCAGGTACGTAGGTCATTGATGTATTAAAAAACCCGTAGGTACAAAAAAAGGACTGTCTATACCCTAGTCAACATTTTGTTAAAACTGACCGCTAATACCACAAATTGTGCGAATAATGGCGCTAATCATGTTAAAACACAGTTTCATAACATTTATTAATGTTATTTAAATTCATGAAGAGCTTACAAATAAAATAAATTTATTAGCGTGAATTTATGGAAAGTAACGGGGAATTATTTCTCTAACGTTTTAGAATACATTTTCGTTTTTAGCTTATATTGGTAACAATAATGTTGATAAGGTGTAATATTTCGTTGCTCCATGGCAGCACGATGCGCAATATTGTATGTATGAAGTAGAGCACGGAGCAGGTCGGCGTGGCGCGTCCGGGAGGCGAGCGCGAGGGTGGCTCGTGGATACGGGGCGCCGCGCGCTGCTTACTGTAAATCAGATCCTCTCCGGTCGCCGTCGGCATTATCAAAATGGATGCTCCCCGCGCGTATGAGTTATTTCCATATTTGACACCGAATTACTTTCCAGAAGTGCTGACATAAATATACAAACTGCGCGTCCGGCTGCGCGCCGCCCGTCGCCCTTCGCCCCTGCGACCGCCGTACATTTATTTGATTAACTCTGGGTTGTTTAATTTAATCGAATTAGAAGGTAAGCCGGCGCGGGGCGCTTCGCCCTCTTTCGCTTATTTTAAAATAGTCGTGAACATCTTTGCAGCGGTTTCTGCGCGATAAAATATCGCCACCCTCGCCGTGCGCGAGCAACTTTACAATTTTATGAACAGGGCAACAATTAAGAGTCGGTGTATTCTTTTTTGTTCAAATTTTACGGCTGCTGTGATTGTTTTTATGGCGGACGCCGCCCACCCTGGAGATTCATGTCTTCGTTAAATATGAATTCTTAATTTTATGAAGATGCAGCTCCTTCTCTTCATGATTTAGTGGAAGACAATTGTACATATAAGTAGGTAGTGTTTGTTTTGAACAAAAAACGCTGTTCGTTTTTATATAGTGAATTTATTTACTTACGTTAAAACATTTACCGTATCTGTTAAACAATTGAAACTTCTTACTCTATTAATGTAGAAAACGTATTTTTTTCTTGTAGGTAGTTGTTAATATAGGAAAATTAGTTTTCTTATGCAGTGCAAGCGCTTTACCTGATGTTATAATACTTAGTAATAGTTGCCGATAAAAATTAACATAATCTAGAAATATTTTCTATGACCTTAGGGTATCCAATAAATTCAATAAATTACATGAGACATAAAAATCAACAAAATGACGCCGCAAACGATTGTTTCAATCAATAACAACATCGCCGTTCGCGACGCTCAGTTAAATGGGCATAACATAACAAATAACCGTTTCATTTCACTTTATATGATTATTCTCGTGTTAGGCGGGGGCGGCGCGGGGTGAGGCACATAAGTTAATAAGACATTTAGCAGGGGACGGCGGGATTGCGTCCGAATGGCTCCCTCGGGGAATCATTTTATTCGATTCCACCGGGCGGCGTTTTTTCCGCTCTACGCTCCGTTTAGCGGTTGCTCAGCACTAGCGCTCTCACAATCACGGGATAGTGCGATGTGCGATGTTCGCGAATAATGCGCAGTCACATTTCATTTGTCGTGGAGAGTTTACGAGAGGAGACGTCGCATTACCGCAGAACGAGTAACGTGGACTTGACGTGCTTGTTGTAATCTCATTCCTGCGTCATGTTAGTAGGGATGTGGGACACCTCTTATTATGATTAATGATCATCAAACAAGGGATTTGGCTGTAACTGCGATGTAATATTGAATTCCAAATGACTCTTAAGATGTAAAACATAGTGGATGTTACAATACATACATGTAAGACAATGCATTTAGATATTATCACTTTTTAAATTCTATAGTCCCTATGAAACGTAACAAAATAGCAATAAATTATAATCAACATGTAATTTAAATAATAGAATAGACAAAGTTATCTAATGATGTGCAACAGGAACCTAAGTATGTAGAGTCATGGCGTAAATGTAACACTTCTTAGCAATTATCTACCTAAGTTTAAAACTTTCTTTTATAAATTTTATTTAGAAAATATTGAATATAAGAAAATTGACCTTACGACAGCTATCAGGTTATATCAGTCAGGTAATCGCTAAGTGCGTTGTGCAATTCGTTGAATTTATCGTTCGGGGCGTACCTCAGACGGATTTTTTACCGAGTTCGCGCGGATTCCCGGCCGGCTCGCCATTTTAATTATTCATCCGCGTGAGTTATGGTCGAATTAAAAAACTGTTAGAGTCGGACCGGCGCGGCGCCGGCGGGAGCGGTAATCGAGTTAGACGAAGTCATGGAGAATACATAATGTTGCAGCACCGACTACCGAGTACTGAGCCAGCCCGGCAGAGGAGAGGGCGCAGTCGCTGCGGTCGCTCCAGTACGCTCGTAGTACAATTTTCGCACCAGAGAATTCATTGCGATTACACAGCGGTGCCAACTCGCCAACTAGTTTGCCAGAATCATTTGCAATTTGTAGTTTTCAACTACATTAAACAACGAATCTATTTGGTATATGAATATTTGAGGTCGACGCATTTGTTTGCGTTAAGACGGGCACGATCTTTAATTGTGTTAACGATGTTATATTTTTCTGTTTATGCAAAAGAGGCTTCAGTGTTGTATATATTGTACACGCTCAAAATATTAAAATCATTCTGTTTTGCTTTTGTTAATGGCTAGGTTTGACAATATGGACTACTAACTGTACATTAACAATTCGTTAGATTTAATCTCACCTTTGTGCATTTGGCTTTCATGTTTCCGACATTTAGCGCGTCGATTCTGAAACCAAACCTGTAACAAAAGGTAACTTATTACATTCTCATATTACTGTGGATGCTAATGTGCCATAATTTTGTCGAGGTATAGAAAGTAAAGACGATTTGATAAAGGTCGCAGGAATACGCTGGATGCAGGCCGCTTTTGACAGGTCCGTCTGGAAATCTTTCGGGGAGGCCTATGTTCAGCAGTGGACGTCATGTGGCTGATGATGATGATGATAGAAACTAATGTTGTCTGTAGCATGAATGGGCTTACTCCATGGTGGTAGAAGACATAGTACATAATAATGCCATGGCTTTCTCTCATGTGTCTAGTCTAAACAAAAAAAAAACAAAAAACTTTTACTATACGTTTGCCCGGAATGTAGTATAATAATATACAGTGCTTTCTTACATTGAAAGAGTTTTTTATAATCATTAGAGAAGTTCTACAGACCATCGCTCACAAAGAAACTTAAACACTTGTGTAAGTTCTTAAGTTCTGTAGTTTACAACTTTTTAATATTAATGTACAGTACCTACCTAATAAGGTATTGTGTGGTAGAGATTCATTTCTTTGTGGGAATTACTTTCTATGAGGAATCAAATCATTTACAATTCAAATTAACTATTGCAATATCCTAAAAGTTTCTATGTATAATAAAGAAGTTTTTTTCGGAAAATATAATCGTTTACCGTACCTAAGGACATAAGAGGGGAAACAATTAAATATTTTGTTGCTTTTTTATTTTTTGTTAATTTGATAACAAAATCAAAAACAACAAACCATTTTTAATGTGAAATCCCGCGACGGAACAACGATGTATAAAATTGAAATCGGAAAACGCTGACTTTTTATTAACAAATAGCCCGTTTAATCGCTTATAAAAAATTGGTCATGGTTATATGGATTATTAGAAAAATAATCCATATAACCACACGAACAAAAGTAATGAAAACTGTCTATGAGACGACTGTGAAGCTTAGACGTAACTACCTTGTATTAGATAGTGGCTCTTTATTTGTTTATAATGAACTTATTAAATCAAAAGTAGTGTGTAAATATGTCAACAATTCGAGTGTATACCATCTACTCAACCCGCACCGCATTACTGTCCCGTATCGACATTGAAAACAAACTGTATGAAGCTATAGACTACTTGCTACGAACGTCTACGGACTACGACGCGACGCGGCGACGTAGCACTACAATTCCACTGATTGATGATCTTATGCAAAGCAGTGTTGATTTAGTTATCTCAATGTTTATTGTTTAAACAAACAGGGGCTCGTAATCTCGTCTGTTGGGTACAAAATAATCGCGTTACAGCGGCTAACACGTACCAGTATAGCTGGGCAGCGTGTGTAGTTAGTGCAGTGCGACGGACAAATAAGGGTAACCGCATTAGCGAGGAGGGCACGCGCCGTGCTGATTGCATGTTGCAACCAAAAGTTTAATACATACTGGAAATGACGGTATTATAGTTATTTTATTGTTGCGTATACGTATTGCGTGTGATGACGCTGATTGCGGTGGATTTTTTTGTACATTTGACCATTTTTCAAGTGATTAAAAATATTTTGTAGATTTTAAACATTAATACTTATAATCCCCTCCCTCAAAATACTTAATTACATAAAATTACATAATAAATACTTAGTTGCATGTTGTGATTGCTTTTTCAATACAGTTCTCTATCAATTTAGTTAAAGTTGTCACCCCCTGGTGTTTAGTACCCGAGGCCGCCCGCCTGTATTTCAAATATGCCGTCAATAACTAGTGTATCTAATCTAAAAAAATTACAAGTCATCTTTTTTTTTTTTAATTGCTTTGAATGACGAGACGAGCATGCCGTTCGCCTGATGGTAAGCGATACGACCACCAATAAACAGTAGCAACCACACCATCCAGCACCTTGACTTACAAAGTACTGTGTGGCATTCCACTGCGCTCGTCATCCTGAGACATAAGATGTTAAGTCTCATTATGTCCAGTAGTTATACTGGCTACAATGTCCTTCAAACCGAAACACAACAGTGCATGCACACTGTTGCTTGGCGGTAGAAATAGACATTGCGGTGGTACCCACCCAGACGGCCTCTTACATAACGAGAGACCTACCTACGTAAAGTAGATGTTACTTTTTCCTATTTACATTTTATAACACGCAACAGTGACAAATAATCCTGAACCCATAATGGTTTTATGTTGTGGGTACCCACTACCCACAACATAAAACCATTATACCTATCAGAGGGGCCCTCAATTTAAAACAACCAAAAACCAAATAAGAAATTTGAGAACCAAGTTTAAAACAAAATGTAAGTCATACACATGAGAAATTTATAGCTAAATGCAAATTACCCTCGATAACAAAATGTATTCGCATCAACGCAAATTTTATTGTTCAGTTGTCCCGCGCGGAGCTCTCGTGACGACCGATACACTAACTAGGGGCGAATTCATTAGCCCTGATTAAATAAGCCAATACGACTACACAAATAAACACAACATACATACTTCTTCGTCTTTTATAGCTACGTATGTGTAGACAATAGAAGTATGACCATTATGGCCTCTATAATTTAGATATTAAAGGTGGGTGATGAAATGTTTTGTTGAGGCGATTCGGAAATAAGAAATTATTAAACAACAAAGAGTTCTAAGATTATAATTAGAGCCAAAGAGTTCTAAGATTATATAGAGCGGACATTGGGAAAATTGACATACAAAAATTTTGAGCCTGTTCGTCAGTAACTCAATCTACCGTGAAATAACCAAATACTTGTGTAAAATTGATTAGAACATACTTTAAATGGTCGTAAAGCGTATATTGGCATATTTCCTTCCAAATACTCTTTTCTTTACAAAATTTAAGCATACAGAGACGTCTTGTTACACGGACATGTCACATAAGTTAGTGACTTATTACCAATTGGTAATAACTTTTGGACAAAAACTTGGTCCTGATGTCCGGTCTATAACTATTGTTAATGTCTTTGTTAACCAAAATATTATCAATACCACAAAACTAATACCTTAGATAATGCTCGCTATATGTTTTAATAAAGTTAGTCCTTGGATTTTAGTTAGTTTCTTAGTCCCACTTGTTATAATTTAGTATTTAAATTAATTGACATCTTGCACAGAACAAAATCTATACTTGATTTCTTATACACCAAAATAACCGAATAAGTGCATGCAAGCCACCAAAATTCAAAATTAATTTTGCATTACTACTGTTAATTTCCTGAGTCATTTTGTTCCAGTAACATTTTCACTTGAAAGAATGAGAATCAATAAATCCGAGCAACGTAATAAAGCCGCATTTACACTGGACGTTAGTGAAGACACACGTCGGGGTCAACCGTCCGTATATCGCGATACTTTTACGTCCCCTACCGTCGCTCCACTTAACACCGATCAGGCCTTAATCGCGATATATGGCCGATAAAGCGGCACTTGTTGGAAACTCGCAGCTAATTACGTGCATTAGTAATGAGAGGGTCGCAGCGATGTTAAGTGCCCGCCTATTAGTGCACAAGGGATGCAAGCGTAATCCCGTAATTAATATCGCACGTGATCATTTTTAGTGTAAATGCTCTCTTAGTTTACTTAGTATAAATGAAATAGTTCTCGAATCATCGAGCCATTTCGAAATTTGCTTTAGCTTTCAGATAGAAGCGTCATTTATTTCACTAAACGGGGAAATGAGGAATTACTTACACAACTTGTTGTTGTTTTTAATAGTATAGGTCGTCTAACGAGTAGTTGTGACCTGATATTAAGTGATCTCCACTTTCCGCCTTTCACAAACACCCAAAACTCCAAAGAATTATGAATGCACTGCCGGCCTTAGAGAAGTAATATGAATTAAGGAAAAGTACAAGGGAGAAAGGGTTGCTTAGCAAGTTAGATTTCCATGTGACAACTTGATCATACTCGGCTGATGGCTGGGGATCAGGCCCATTCATGATGCAGAGAGTACACAAATATAATATCTACAGCATGGCTCTACAACTTTATATTTTACTAAATACAATACGTTTTGGTTATGAGACAACAGGAATGAACGGAATTTACCTGTACTCTTGCTTCGCTTAGCCCCAAGCGTTGACTGAGTTCTTCCCGCATGAAGGCGTCGGGGTAGTGTGTCTCGTCGAACAATCTCTCCAGCTCCCCAAGCTGCTCTAGCGTGAAGTTAGTCCTAGAACGGCGCTGTTTGCCGCCCCCCACATTGTTGCCATTCGGTGATTTGTCCACAATATCTGGATAAATTAAAGTGATTAAAAACACTACAATTCGAAAATATAACTTCGATTGCTGATGTTGTTAGTTTTGAAATTAGTAAAAGCATAAGTTTTTTATTTTTGACGAATGGTATATGGTATGTCCAGAGTTTGATTTTAATAACTTAATTACGATAATAAAATTGTTTTGGAAGGAATATGATTCATTTCCCTACGCTATCAGTGTCAAAAATGTGACGGCATGACTCATGCCGTAGACTCCTATGCAGACAATATATTTTATACGCACCGTCAATACGCGATTTTTATATACGCGATCTCTGCGCATTTTCAGCGAAAACATTTTTAATATGTAAAGCGATTATACTTTGTTTAGCGCATCCTCAGTTATAAAACGTCACATGCATTATGCTCTGTTTTATATTTTTGTAAAAATCAGCCTACGATAATAAAATTATTTTAATTTACTATTGAGCACGTCCGAAAAGTAACATAGAGACATAAGCTTTTAGCATAATAAATAACAATAAAAAAAGCCGTTAAGGCAAGTGTACAAATAAGATTGTTTAGTAAGAGGTCATAACAATTTATTGAGTGCATGGCTTTTAAATCAAATTCGCACGACTTGCTACTACTCCCTAATTCCCTCGGGACAATGCAGTGGGGCAGGGGATACAAGTTAGTAGGTCTTATAATAGCAAAATATTTGGTTACTTTTCAAAGAAAAACATTGAAAGTACCAGAATTTACTAATGACTAAGAAACGAATTAGAAAGAATATGTTTTATTACTTACTAGCTTTTATCCGCGGCTTCACCCGCATGAAAGTTTTTCTTGGATAAAAGTCCCGCTATACATTTTCCCGGAATAAGAAGTAGCCTAAAACCTTCCCATGGTCTTGAACTATCTCCATACCAAATTTCATCGAAATCCGTTCGGTACGCGGCGGGCAGTTACTTCTAAATAATATGTAAGTTGGAACCATTGATATGTAAAAGGGTTCTTTTTTAATACATCAATAGTTGAAACAGAGTTTGTTAAAGACAGCGCGGCGGATAGACTCCGGTCGTGTGACGTGTCACTCAGTCCGTGGGCTCAAGAGATAGAGCGGGCGATACGCTTAACAGTGTCGTTTGAAGCAATTTAGCAAATTGGGAAGCTCTCCTTTTTATACGGCAATTATGTAAATGGAGGGATTATCCAACTGTGGGCGGCGCTCAGCCACACCCGCTTTCCCCTTTCGCCTAGAGGCCATCGGAACTCCTTAGGCACCTAACGATCTAAGCACCGTGATTAATTGTACTAAGATGCAGGGGACGTTCCGTTTCAACTCTAAAAGTGTATTTAATTTATTTAATTGAGACGCTTTTCCGAACATCCATTAAATACTTATTCATTTTATTCCGTGTCGCGGTTTGCACTCTTTCATCCATTAAATAATTAATTTGTAAATCTAGTGATTGTCGGGTTGTGCCAGCTCTATCTTTGAGCAATAATTAAATTACAGTAATAAAACTTTAAATGTTTTATAATTATATAGAAGAAAAATAACTTGTATTTTTCTTCATTACGGGGCACCAAATGCATAAACGTCTTTTTCTCGATTAAAAATCACACTGTGTACTTTATTAGAATAAAAGGTAGCCAAATTACTGTGCTGAATTTCATCCAAACCTATATAGCGGTTTATACTTTGATTTCCAACTAACGTTCAAACCACTTTCAAGTCGCTTCATTATATTATAGTAGAGTAATTCAGACCACGAACTTCTGATAACCAAGCTAAGGTTGAAATTAACAGCTGCGAGAACCGTCAATAAGCAAGAGATCACAGAAGTTAAGGATATCGAAGGATTCACTGCTGCTATAGATGAAAACTGGACAGAGTGGGTAAATGCAAACCAAAATGAAGCAACATCAGAAATTCTATGGAACCAGGCGAAACAGCTTATCGAAAAATCAGTCGCGGAGTCTAAGCCGCCGACTGAATCGCATAAGCGACAACACTGGATGACAGATGGTACTCTTGCTTTAGTTGAGGACCGACGGCAGAAAAAAGCCAAGGGAGTAGACATTAGAGAACTCAACAAGTTGTCTGCCCAAATACAGGCTAACTGTAGACGAGATCGCAATTCATACCTTCATAAAATATGTGACGAGGTCGAAAAACATGCAGGAAAGCATGAATCCAGAGATCTGTATCGTAAAATTCGTGTTATCACAAAAACTATACCCTCCAACACCTGGGCCATTGAGGACGAGAATGACGAAGTGATAACGGAACTAGATCAAATCTCAGAAACGTGGAAGAGATACTGTCAGTCGCTGTTTCAGGATTCGCAGTCAAGTTGTTTTCCAAAGACAGATCCGAGCAATGATGAACTGGAACCAGATATTCTTCTGTCTGAAGTGAGAGCCGCTATAAAGCATCTAAAAACAAGAAAAGCCACGGGTAGAGATCGAATCCCTATTGAAACTATAAAGGCTTTAGGAGGACGCGGTGACCACATTTTTCATACCATTTGCAATAAAGTTTGGAGTACAGGAATATGGCCGACGGAGTGGACTCACACAGTTTTTACACCCCTACATAAAAAAGGTTCCACGAAGAAATGTAGCAACTATCGCCTTATTGCTCTAATATCACACGCTAGCAAAATTTTGTTACATATTCTGAATGAAAGACTGAAGGCATATCTATCCAAGGAAATTGCACCAGAACAGGCCGGATTTGTGAAAGGTAAGGGCACCCGAGAACAGATTCTCATTGTTCGCCAAATCATCGAGAAGGCCCGAGAATTCAACAAGCCAACATACATCTGCTTTGTAGATTTCTCAAAAGCATTTGACTCGGTGAAATGGCCGATTCTATGGGGAACACTACTAGAAATGGGCACGCCAAAGCATCTTGTACACCTTCTGAGGCGCCTGTACGAAGAAGGAACTGCGTCAGTACGGACAGATAACACCTTGTCCAGCAACTTTCATCCCAGTGCTGGCGTTCGCCAGGGGTGTATAATATCACCACTCTTGTTCAACATATACACCGAAATTATAATGCGTATCACTTTGGAGAATTGGACGGATGGGGTTAAAATTGGTGGTTATAAAATTGCGAATTTGCGCTACGCAGACGATACCACTCTTTTTGCGACTAGTGCGCACCATATGGAAGAGCTGCTTTACAAAATGGAGCAAATAAGCCTTCAGTTCGGATTACACATAAATCGCAGCAAGACCAAAATGATGATTGTGGACCGAGCTAACAATAATTCGCCAGAAGTCACTGAGATTGCGAACTGCAAAGTGGAACAGTCTTACATATATCTTGGCGCTCTGGTCGCAAACAATGGTGGATGCATGAAGGAAATAAAGAGGCGTATGGGAATTACTAGGACTGCAATGGACAAAATGAAGAGAATATGGCGAAACAGAAACATCACCAAACCCACGAAGATCAGGCTCGTACAAACTCTAATATTGCCCATATTCCTTTACGCCGCAGAAACATGGATGCTGCGAGAGATTGAAAAGAAGAAGATAGATGCTCTGGAAATGTGGTGTTGGAGAAGAATGCTTGGGGTATCGTGGACCGAGTTTCGCACAAACGCTTCGATACTTCAAGAACTCGGCATCAAGCAGCGTCTATCCGCCTTAGTACAGTCCCGCATACTTGCTTTTTTCGGGCACGTTTCTAGGCGAGGCGACCAGTCCATAGAACGTCTTGTCGTCCAGGGCAAGGTTGAAGGCACTCGGCCGCGGGGAAGGACACCCATGCGCTGGACCGATCAGGTCAAATCCGCCGTGGACCGTCCCGTACATGAGTGCACAAGAATAACATCCAACAGAGAGATGTGGCGGGAGATCGTAAGGCGCATTACATCTGCACCAAACAACACTACATGACGACCACGACCACTCTGTCAAGAGTGTTACGACCAAGAAGAAGAAGAGTAATCTTTATCTTGGAACCGACTTGATTTTTAAATAGAAGTTGTGAGATCAGACTTATTTTAAAATTATAACAAAAAACCTGGTAAATATAGTATTTATCTATTCAGAATTATTAGGGCAAGACTAAACACAAGTGGATTATAAAATCCCACAAAACCGTTTATGTAAAATGTTGCCAAGACGAGATCGTAATATGGCTCGCACTGACAAAAATTTATCGGATCTCATGTAGAGCCAAGCTCTACACACCTTAGTCAAAATATGTGTCTTGACTGTTTCGCTACCGTCACATGGTCGTAAGGTGAAAAATTAGTCACTGTTCATTACTTTTCTGTTATACAATAGTTCTTGTAGTAACGAAACGGCCAAGCCACATATTTTGACTAAGGTGTAGAGTTTGTGGCTTCCGTCCTCTAATTTAAAGCGTGGGGGGTGATTTACTAAAAATCGTGAAATATGTATTTTATTATTTTTAACAAGGAGTCCCTATATCAATTTTCAGACCTTTAGCATCCGAATTTACGGAAATCTCATACAAACTTCCATCCCCTAGTTTTAGGGGTTGGCATGTAAAAGTTCCAAGTTTTAGATTTTTTTATTGTTTGTGTACTAATACTACTAGCTTACATACCAAGTTTCAGCTTTCTAGGACTTCAGGAAGTACACTCAGAAAAGTGTATGCTCGACCACCGGTTTTAAATAAGTCGCTTGCGCGTCTGTCAGCTATATGCAACTTGCAAATAAAGTACCTCCGAAACGATCGCACCTGCTTGGTAAAGTATGCAAAATGGGTGTTTTGTCTTGAGAAAGTGTACTAGCACCAAATTGGGTGATTGTACCCTAAGAATTTCGATGATCATCAGTGAGTGAGTGGACTTAGTGAGGAAATCGGGGTTTTTTAGATATCAATAAAATCTGAAGTATAAAAGGTATGCAGTTGAAACTTTATATGTTTAATAAGTCTACTATTGACATCATATCCCGAGAATTTTTGTTAATCTGGTATAATCCAAACCCAACTTATGATGATTCAAAGAAACGACGAAGCGCTTTGAGAAAAGGTAGGTAGTGCCCTTGAGTTTCGCTCGGCTCGTCTTGGCGGGGCACCACCGCGCCGTGCCCCCAGATTCAACAGTGATCAAATATGTTTCATAATTACACATGTCCTACTTCTGAATCAAGTTCCAACCAGCCATTTCTTATAAAGTACTTAGTTTCGTTACTTCGGATTTGAATTTAAAGGTTTTTATTATATATTATATTCTAATTACAACATAACATTAAAAAGGGTCTTTTGCTATAAATCCTAATAAACGATCTAATATTTAAACATCAAATTATAATTCATGTACCTAAATCTGTATACAGGTGTCCCAAAATATTGCGATAAAAAGGCATTAGGAGGAACACGGCATGATGACGGCATGAATAATAAAAAAAGAGCCCTTCCTATCAGCGAAAATTCAAAATCTTTACTGTGACCGATATTTTAGGGTAATGTGACCGCGGGGTTCAACAGTAAGTAATTGTAATTACTGTATCACAGTCATAGATGATCAAGCTAATAAATTACAGACAGAAATAAACCACAACAAACTTACTTTTAAAGAAAAATAAGAAAATTCCGAAGGTAGTTACTTTTTCGTAATTTTAAGCTCAACTTTGAAACCTTATACCTTTGATTAATTATATACCTAGATAGAGTGACGCGCTGCAATAAAACTAAAACAAACAGGCCAACTTTTCTTAAGCTAGTATGCGTGACAGCTGTGTCATACGCTATCGCTGCATCATTCTGCGTATCCTTGTGTGCGCACATAATGATACCAGTTATTACATGGTTTCTATTAAAACGGGGAGATAATTGTATCCATGAAAAACAACAAAAACTAATTCACTCGATTCTCGAACTCATTTAGTGGGGAACTGTCCACCTCTATTTTTTTCGACGCGTTTGAAACGTTCAGTGTTTATCTAGTTATATAATTAATCAAGCCTTATACGGCAAAAAAATTGTAGTGGACTAGTCTAGCAAGTATAACTAAAATTTGGCGCATGTTATCTAATTTCTTAAATGCTACAATACTTAATATTTTTAAATTTTTATGCACCATAATTTTTATCGTAATCTAATTATGACGGCTAATAGCTGTTCCTCACGATGCCTTTTTATCGCCACTCAAAGCTCTAACATCAAAAAGCAAGATAACTAGAGTAAGAATAACGACACCAAACCACGTGTAGACGTTGTTAATAGAAAAACGTTCTAATTTATATTTCAATATTGGATCAACGTTCATATGTATCGGTAACAAACTTGTCTCCGCATTACCAACATATCATGATGTAGAGCTTTGGTGGAGCAACCAATGTATATTTTAATAACTTTATTCATAACAGATCGAAATCTAGTGAGCGTCATACTTCATAGAATAACAATAAAGTAGAATAAGAACAGTAACAAAAACAACTAAGAACAAGATTATTTCCATTAACCCGTCAACGCCCGCTTATATATAGCTATTAGTTAATTTTCTTATATTAATGGACACCAGTGTCCACCGCGGTCGTTGAAGGATTGAACAAATTTATCTATTTATTTTTAAGGACAGCTAGTAGTGGTTACAATAAAACTTTTAGAAAATATATAAATGTACCACTTGTTTAAGGCAGTCACATCATCTACTATTCGTGATACAAGACTAAAATAAAAATACTTAAGGACTTGTATGATCAGTATAGTAGTTATTGTGATGTTACTACTGAGCACCCATTTAGATACTCTCAATGCAATATA
Source organism: Sphinx pinastri (assembly GCA_947568825.1). Taxonomy (NCBI): domain Eukaryota; kingdom Metazoa; phylum Arthropoda; class Insecta; order Lepidoptera; family Sphingidae; genus Sphinx; species Sphinx pinastri. The sequence goes on from OX387617.1 coordinate 6,916,709, forward strand.
TTATACAAATTATTTACAATAAGATTTTAAAATAATGTAATTAAATATTTTACTTCTTGTTATTACCTTGGTTATATATATAATTATATAGCGCGATATTGATCATATATTTGAAAACTTACAGGAAATATAGAAATGCATAATTTAAAATATCATAGGTTAATTGTTTATAAGACCGAAGCCGATGAAGAGACACCATCGTCAAAATAATTGAGAGTCACGATCCTCAATAATGAGGAGCCGACTGGAGAGAGAGAGAGAGTTTGTTTATATTTTCTACTAATTCTAGTGAAAAATCATTATTTAGATGTAACCTAACTTAGTTAGACCGGTAATAATATGATATTGATAATCTTGTGTATTAGGTACAGAGTTTCCTTTCGACACATGTCAGTTCTGACAAATCTAAACAATACAAACTTACCGTGTTTGTGATCATCGTCATCATCATTGGCCGACTCTCGTTTATAATGCTGAACAGGGACAGGAGACAAAAGCCAGTTGCGCGGCCTCTTCGCCGGCGGGGCTTTGTCTTCAAGATCAGTGATATCCACTTCGACATCATCAGCGTCTTCGGGCTCCCCGGGCTCGGGTGGGGGTGCGGGTGCTTCGCCACCCTCCAGTGACTTGTTGACGAAATCCGCGAGCCGCTCCATAAGCATTACTGCCGCGAGCACGCGTCGCCGCGCGCGCCCTCACGCCCGCCACGACACGCTCTACAGCTTTCACGCTGCTCCAAATGGGGCCCATACGCCCACACCTCCACACCCCATCCAAAATAAACAAAAACCACCCCAGACTATGGTCCATAGAGTCCATGTTCGCATGTTGTGAGCACAAAGGCGGCGTTAGAGTCCCCGCCCTGCAATCGCGCACGCGCCCGCCCAACCGACTCGACGAGAAAGCAACACTGATGCAGCCGACGGCGAATCATACACGCCTACATTATCGTTATACCAAACTGAAATTTTAATACATTTGTGCGTGTTTTTATGCAAAAGTTGCTTTTGTGCGATGATGAAATAGAGGGTTTGTGAAAAAATTGGTAAGTGTTCATTAGTTTTATTATTACCTACCTAATTAAAACATTTCAGTAAAAATATTCATGCTATGTTCATCTGCTAAAATAATTAATTATAATTTTATGTTATATTATACGACTCAGTGCTTGTAGATTCTTAGTTTGTTTTATTACCATACTTTATAGTGGTGTATATTGTTTGCAAGAAGGTGAAGATTAGAGTTAGTTACATACGAAAGAAAACTATTTGTACAAGTGTAATCATCATTTATTTTCAAACGTAAATTAAGATTAATAACATATTACATACCTTCACAAACCTCATATAAAAATAAAGTTAATCTAAATATATATTAAAATTAACTACATAACATATTAAATAGTAACAATAGTTAAATATCAATTACAAAGAGTAAACTCACCTCAAGTGTTAGTTAACGCTATCAATAAGTACATCAAAACAAAATTTATTTAAACAGTGATAGAGACAAAATATCTCTATATAATAGCAGCGGTTACACCAAATCCAAGCCTGAACTTATCATTAGGATGGTTGAGGAGTGCGGAGATGGCGCAGGCTAGCTGGGCTCGCTTCCCTCCGAGGGCTCTCTGCAGCGTGGCTCCCACCAGTCCGTCGGAGTCCGCCGAGCCCCGTACAGTCCACTCTTCAGTACGCCATTCGTATGCCAATGTCGCTACTGCACGACGGATTGCGAAACCAACCTTTGGGTAAAGTTTTTTTTATTATCAATGATAATTAAATCTATGGGGAGGCCTATCTTCAGCAATGGACTTCTAAAGGCTGAAGAAGAAGAAGAAGAAGAATGAAATAAAATGCAACGTCTTCTGTCAATCGGCATTTAATTTTGCACTGTAGGTACTTATACGATTATAGGGTATAATTTTATTGTATTACCAAAGTCATCATATCATCATCTAATGTCCGCGTTAGTACTTATTTTAATCGTAAAACCTGCGAAGTCCTGAGTTCAAACGCGAGGTCAAGCAAACAAAATTTATGCAAACATTTTGTAAGATATGTAAGTTGTTCGAGATTAAAATTATTACTCTATTTCGCGATAGTCTCGCCCAATAATATGAGACGGAGATAAGCTCAACAAATCGTGCATGCTCGTTAAACTGCTGCCTATTCTTTCAGTGTAGACTGCCTCGGTGGCCGTAGTTGTATTACCGTACGACTGCAATGCTGAGGTCTCGGGTTGGATCCCCGGGTCGGGAAAAGTGATATTTGATTTCTCTGTTCAGTATCAGCCCGGAGTCTGGAATTTGTGCCCGATATAGCGATAGGCTGACCCCTATCACATCATGGGATGGAATACGCACGGCGAAAAATGGGTGCATTAGTTGCGCCTCTGCCTACCCCTTCGGGGATAAAAGGCGTGAGTGTGTGTGTATTCTTCCACTGATACGGGCATGAGCTAATGTTCTTATAAAAACAATACTAACCTCCAACATAGCAGCAACGGTAAGGTAAGGTTTGATGGCTTTAGCATAGCAGAGATCAAGTCCTCTGTTGCCTAGAGTGGCACTAATGGAGTGATCTTCGTGGGCCCACCGACCCGCGCCCGACGCAGAACTCAACTCTGCAGTGTGTCCGCGCGCTACTATTTCAGCGCCTAATGATAGTTGCTCTGTGATTGCCTGATACAACAAAATGGTTTTATAGCACTTAAAAAAGTCTGAAATTGTCATTAGTTTTATTATATCGGCCTAATTTCTAAAACCAATAAAATCCATCACATAGTTATTATTCCAACGACAACAATTTTAAAAACGCTTTATATGCAATTTGAAAAACATAGAGCAATATTCTTTTTTACACGCTTAATATAAAGCTTCACTTGTATGTATGTTTGTATGTTGGTAACCGACCACTATGGGCGCGATTTTGACCCAATTTAAACGGTCAGACTTTATTCAAACTTTGTAGATTTGTCGAGGACCGATGACAATACACTAATTTGATAAGATTATGCCATTATTCAATTTGCAAAATGAGATTTTTGACAATTTATATTTATTTTTAGTGACATCTGTTGGACCATACTAGAATTACAACTAAACTGGCTACTCTTATGCGTAAAAAAATCCTACTTGTCACAAGATGGCGCTTTCGTTTTTAGTGACATCTGTTGGACAATAGTAGAACAGAACTTAAAAAAAAAAAAAAAATAGTTTAAAACAACTAAAAACACGCTTTATAGAAAATCCAACTAAAAAATAAATTTGAATTAAGAATAGTGTAAATAGGAAAAAGTGTATTTTATTGTACAAAAAAAGCGTGGGGTGCATGGTGTTAATAGTTATAAATATTTTATTGATAGATAATACGAGTAGAAGTATTATATATCATCTTAAAAAGCACCCCACGCTTTTTTTATAATAAAATACACTTTTTCTTATTTGCACTATTCTTAATTCAAATTTATTTTCTATTTTTTAGTTGGATTTTCTATAAAGCGTGTTTTTTAGTTGTTTTAAACTATTATTTATTATATTTACCTGTAAATAATGAACTGCGATAAACTCCCTGTTGACAGCAATTATGGATGTCGTGAAACTGTCGAAATAAGCGTCCAAAATGCTCTCAAAGCTGTATAGTTCTGCATCTGCTATCTGTGCCACCACCGTAGCACGGGTCCCTTGTGACGGTCCCACGCGAACTTCGCAGCTCATCTGGCCGCCTGGTGCTGCCTCCATTACGAAATACGGTAGCGCTGACGGCTTATTCTTATCTACGTAGGAGAGTAACACCTTATACCCCCCAGGAGATACAGAACTAAAAGAAATCGAATGCCCCAATATCCAGTTATTTTTCGAGTTTTGCTTAACAGACACGCAGGCCCCTTCAAAGCATTGTGGTAGCCTATATCTAGCAGCGTTATGTATGTGGCGAAGCAGTCCAGGGTATATCGCTCCTTTAGGCAGACTGTCAGAATCTTTTTCATTGATTCGTCCAGCTCGTGAGCCAGTCACTCCAGCGCCTGTCTTCCCTCGGTCGCCGGCTGTACATTTCGTTCCTTCGGGAACATTACAAGTACATTTGTTTCGTTGCGGCGCGTCCCCGGCGCCGGACTTGTCCGGCGGCGGCGGGCACGGCACGGGCTTCCTTGGTGAACTCGAACCAGAGCCCGGATTAGAATTGCTTTTAGCGTATAACGTCTCAAATATACCTAATCTAAACAGGTTGCATAAAGATAAAGAAAACTTTGTTGATTGGTTTGTTGAATTGTTAGTCATGTTAAAATAATAGTTTAATGTTAAAAATATATATAAAACGTTGAATATCTGACACGATGTTATGCGACTTTAAAAATAGAATTGTTAACTTGACACTATGACATTTAATGACAATTGATTTTAACCTACTTTGTAAGTTTCTAAAAAACACTCAAAATAGTATCAAGTAGACAAAATGTATAGAAAATTAATATTACAATATAATGGTGTGTAAATAGTGTAGATACACATATCTAACAATCTTTTAGTTTCATGTAAGGCCCTTTATAGGGCCTTACATGCCTCATTGTAGGGCCCTTCAGGTTTTCTCAGACTGTGTAGTGTGTGTGTTTCACATAAATAAATCGTCTCTTTAAAGTTGAGCAAATTAATTGTGCAGTAAAGACGCAATGAACTAGCATGGAAGATTTGTAACATAGTACCTATTAGGTATAACCTATAGGTAAACAATATGAAATCTCACTAGAAAGAGAACGTAGCTGGGTGTGATATTTACTTCACAAATTGATCGCTTACTTTGGACATGCTAATCACTATGACCATGTATAGAAATCGCCACACAAAAACAGCCACATGTAGCTTGGCGTAGTGGTTCAACACGCATTCAACATTACACCCAGACATGCTCTCAGTGCGTGAAGAAGCAATTACGCAGGCCGGCATAACTGCGCCGACCGACCAGGGATGTTTATCTCTTGCCGGTCGATATTATTTTGGGCTTCACTTCATTTACCATCAGGTGCAGTGAAGCCATCGATAAAAAGAAAGAAAGTCAGGTGATTATTTTTTAAATATCATTAGGTGATGTTTTGAGGTTATCATGTGTAGGTACGACTGTTGGTCTTCTATGCGATCAGTAGACCAGTGTACAGTCAGCTACATAAGTAGCTGAACAAATTCAACATTTCAAAGCCTATACACTGCAGTAACGTAATATAGGCAAAATTGTTGCCTCATTACGTTAACATTCCATAAGATTTATCGGAGCTCGCGAGCGGACTGTACTTATAATTGGTACAGTGGGTAGTACCTACCTACATGATTTTATTAATTCATCTAAATCGTTTTAATGGATCAAGATTCTGGAATCATGGTGAGCACTTAGTCCAGCCTCTGTGATCTTTTAATCAAATGAGTAAACTCAATATTACGTGCCAGACGAACATAAATTAGACGTTTTCCTGATCCAGGAAATGTTTCTGAAACCAGCTCACCGCAATCTCAACATCCCTAACTTCAATCTGGTACGTAACGATCGCACCAGTGGCCTTTTAGGAGGCACTCTCATATATTTCAAAAGGTCCCTGCATTGCATACCCTTAGACCCACCTGCTACCTTGAGGAACATTGAGGCTTCAGTCTGCAGGCTCGCTATGACAGGACCAGAGATGAGACATTATGAAAATAAAGTATTTGAAATACAAAATAGAAAATACAAAATACCTATTTCCATTTTGTATTTAAATACTTTTTTTAGAAAAGCATTTTGTATTTTATTTGAAATACTTTTAAGGACATATTTTGTATTTGCAAAATGCAAAATACTTTTTAATAAGTTTTGTCAACACCAATACCAATAAATTCGTGCGATAAAAATTTTGAACGGAAGCTGTTGAATAACTGCGTCCAACAAGCCGCCTGGCTCGCTACACCTGAATCAGCGGATACATATTACATTCAACATAAATGCCCCCTCAAAATCAGGGATCTCCTAGCTCTAAAACGTAGTATATGAAAACGATGGCAGCAAACACGATATCTTGCAGATAAAACTCTCTTAAATTCTCTAACATCCAGGCTAAAACACTTATTAAGCGAAAACCGAAATCAGAGCGTCCAAACATATATAAAAATCTAGACCCCACTGCTGCAACTAACTATTCCTTATGGAACGCGTAAAAGTATCTATTTAAAGCGTCCTACAACATCGCAACCTCCCATACGAAAAGCCGATAACTGTTGGGCTGTGAATGACTTAAAAGGTACAGACTTTTGCTGAACATCTAAAAACTGTCTTTATGCCGAACTCCTTTTTTCTTTTTCTTTCTTTTATGGCATTGAATGACGAGCCGAGCATGCCGTTCGCCTGATGGTAAGCGATACGACCACCCATAAACAGTAGCAACACCATCCAGCACCTTTGAGTTACAAAGTACTGTGTGGCATTCCACCGCGCTCGCCATCCTGAGACATAAGATGTTAAGTCTCACTATGTCCTGTAGTTCCACTGGCTACTATGTCGTTCAAACCGAAACACAACAATGCATGCACACTGCTGCTTGGCGGTAGAAATAGACATTGCGGTGGTACCCACCCAGACCACTCAGACCAGGGATCAACACAGCTCAAAGAAGTGTCGAGCTTCCTAGAAAAAACGCATCAGCTAGATTGCCCAATACCTAAAAAGTTTTTCAAGGCACGAAGTCATACAAGCAATAAGAAAACTCTATATAAATAAGGCTGCTGGTTATGACCTCATCACTGCAAAGATCCTTAGAGAATTACCAAAAGAAGACATATTTTACCCGAAGTCCATGTATAGTACAATTTTAATAAGAGCTATGGTACCAAAACAGTGGAAAGTGGCACAAATAATAATGATCAGAAAACCTGGTAAAAGCCCAGAAGACGTTAAATCATACAGACCTATTAGCCTACTGCCGATCCCATCCAAAATATTGGAGGTGTTGTTCTTGAGCAGACTAATGCCTATAATAAAAGACAAAAATATAATTCCCGAACACCAGTTTGGCTTCCGACAAAAACACGGCACTATAGAACAAGTCCTCAGACTTGTTGATAATATAAACACAGCTTTTGAAAGGAAGCAATATTGTACAGTCGCGTTTTTATAGACTTTTCACAAGCCTTCGACCGCGTTTGGCACGAAGGCCTCCTGTTTCAGATTAAAAAAACCTTCCCATAAACTATCATAAATTTATTACATCATATCTGGAAAAAAGACACTTTCGTAAAACAAGGAGAATACGTAACGCCGTTATTTCAAATACAGGCAGGAGTACCACAGGGTAGTGTCATGGGACCAACCCTATAATATCTCCTCTTTACTGCGGATCTACCCTCTACGGAGGGACACCGCTATACTTTCGTTGGATCTTCAGATATAGCTACCCAAAAATTACAAAATAGCCTTAATGAAATCTCGGCCTGGCCCAAAGATTAGCGAATAAGAGCAAACGAAAGCAAATCCGTACAAGTCACCTTCACTAGTCGTAGAAACTCGTGTCCACCAGTCACTCTAAATGGAGTACAAGTCCCACAAGCCGATGAAGCTAAATACTTGGGAATGCTCCTCGATAGACGACTGATATGGATAAAGCATATTTTTACCAAACGCCTGGCAATGGGTCCACAAATACGTAAAATATGTTGAATGTTTAGGCGGGAGTCGCAGCTATCACTTGAAAACAAATTGTTATCCTATAAGTGTATAATAAAACCAGTCTGGACCTACGGCCTGCAACTATGGAAAGCGTCCGCAAATTCCAACGTTGAAATAATACAAAGATTTCAGTCAAAAATATTACGCATGATAGCAGTTGCACCATGGCATGTGACCAATGATAGGCTACACCATGACCTAAACGTAAAAACAAATAAACAAGAAGTTAAACATATTACTGAAACATACAAAACCAGACTATTGCAGCATCCAAATGCACTTGCAAAACACCTCTGCCTCAGCAATGAAGAAACCAACTCTGCCTCGGCGCTTGAAAAGAAAGATACCTCAAGATCTATAATAAATTATATTCTAAAACCTTCTCTGTAAAATATACATTTGAATAACGAAAACCCCATCCAAATCGGATCAGTAGTTTTTAAGAAATTCGCGGTCATACAAACTTACATACATACATATTACATAAATGGTCAAATACAGAACCTCCTTTTCTGAAGTCGGTAATTTTTTTTTTTAATGCCTGTTTAGACAGACGAGCTAGCGGCCCGCCTGATGGTAAGCGGCCACCGCTGCTCATGGACTCGGCGATGCCAGGGACACAGACAAGCCGCTGCCTACCGTAAAATTAAAATAATCATAGATGGAACATTAAAATAGCAGATGTGTCGGTGGACATGCTCCGTACACGCTAAATTCATATGTACCCACCAGCGACCATATAGCCTCTAGTCGCTGGTACCCGCCGATTGCTGAATGTCACCTATACGCTATACCACGGTAATATATATCTGTGTACTGTGCCTATACGACAGATTGCAAGATAACATAAAAAAAATATCTCAAAATCGGAGGTCTTTAAAATTAAATGATTTATTGTAAAGGCTAGTTTTTAGGAGTTCTATCCAAATATATTATAAACTGTCTTGGTTAGAATTTTAGGCCCGTTTTTAAACATGTCCTTTACTTTGATAAAAAAATACACTAATAAAATAAATGAAGTTTTAAACCAAAGGTATTTTATTTTAATAAAGTATTTTGAAAATACGTATTTTGTATTTAGTATTATAAATATAAAATGAATAACTATTTTTTATTTTGTATTTGAAATACAAAAAAAGAAAAGTATTTACATTTTGTATTTAAATACATTTTATAATCTATTTTGCACATCTCTGCCCTGGACGGACAAAGCCAAATATTTAGAAGTGACCCTTGATCAGAAGTTGACCTTGATCCCACACGTAAATGCGGTACGCGCGCGAGCTGCATTCGCGATGAGCCAACTGCATTGATTCATAAATAGGAAAAGCAAAATGTCCATCCGCATCAAGATTAGGATCTTTACCGCGTGTATTGGACCGATCATGACATACGCGTCGCCCGTGTTCGCCCATATACCGCCTGCTCGTCTTAAGCGTATGCAGGTATTGCAAAACATTTTTCTTCGACACGCTCTTGGTGCCCCGTGGTACGTTCGCAATCGCAACCTCCACGTGGATACCAACATGCCGACCATCAGGCATTTCATGCAAATGACCAGCAAACGCTACTTAGACCGGGCGGTTAATCACCCAAATACGTTAGTCCGCAAAGCGTCAATATACACTCCATCCGACCGCGCCAAATGGAGACGGCCGCGTTCAGTCCTAACCGATCCAGAGGACGATATCACTCTGGCCATTCGCAGTAAGAACGACTTCCTAAAACTCCTACACTCCGTCAGTTCCGTCCTCGCCGCGTTCCCCGTCGCCCCCCCGACCCTCCTAACAGTTCTGGCCCGCGTGCCGACGAAATAAATGGATAGGATTAGGTTAAACACCAACCTTCCCCACTAATCGTTGATGTCTCATCCTCTCCCAGTGACCGTCCTCAGCCGAGGTTCGTAACCCGTTAGGTGGGTTCCCCTCAGCATGTTTACTTAAATCAAGGGTTGCGAGCGCCTAAAGCGTTCACCCGAAAGTCCGGTGTGGCCAGAAAAGCCGACTCGCGTCAGGCTACTGGCCAATCAAAAAAAAAAAAAAGGTGCAAAATTTTAAAGATTTTCTCCACACTAGCCAAAATAATTGAAATAAAACAATTTACTATAAAATATAGTACAATACTATGTTTTTTTGCATAGTAGTGTACTGTGTAGTAGTTCCACCAGCGCGGCGACTAGGGTTATATAGGGTGGTATTAATAAATCAATCTCAAGATTGAGTTACATCTCAAGTAGACATAATGTATTGAACTATCAATACCGCCCATAGTCGCTGAGTTCCACTCTCTACTGTAGCATTTGGAAAATTTAAATTGGCAACACTGCTGAGGGGTACTTTTATCGTAAATACCTACAACAAGCAGCAAGCTACTCTAATAATATTTTGTAAATTACGTATTACTATTTCACTATTTTTTAATCTAAAACGTACGCCAGCTATTTAAAGTGCTCGTTCCTTATGTTAGTGTGATCAAGTAAAACCCCCTCTCCACCTGTGTGGTGACGTTAATGTTTCCTTTGTGTTTGTGCAATTGATATTTGATAGCTCCGAAAAATGACTTCTTTGAAGAGCAAGTTAGCAGAATTCTTAAAAGGGTTAAAGTCGGATGCGAAACCGCAAGCCCCACGGCCTACGACAGAACCCAGAATAGATCCACCTGAGGAAAATGAAAATGACGCACGCTCGGACAGTGAACCTGAAGAAATTATTATAGAAGATATGGATGACACAAAGAAAAAGAAGAAGGCAAGCTACAAGAAGCCGTTCTTTAGTTCTAAACCAGGCGCATTCCCAGAAAAGAAAAAAGACAAGAAAACCAAAGACGATTATAGCAACCTTGTGAATACCCAAGGTACCACTTTTTAATCAACATCATAACATTATCTTAAGATTGCAAATTGGCATATTTTGATTATATTCGTTTAATAGAATGCATTTTTTAATTGTTAGGTTAGGTAAGTAAAATTTATAAAACAACACCATTGTTTCCCAACATATTTAATGTTTATAAACTAGACTTTGCAGTGGTGCGAAATGTGCGCATTAGATTTTATTGGGTTTTACCATATCTAAAGTTTTAACATTCTCACTTAGTACTTCACTTCGTGGCCAAGAGATATAAAATGTATTAGCTTCAAGTTATTAATGCACCCTATTTATTTACAGTTTACATCAATCTTGGTTAGCATTTTTACCTGGGTAATTTGCTACGTAGAATGTTAAAATTTTGTTATTACAGACAATAGGGTAGTTTCCTATGTTTGATTTTGTACATTATTTTAGATGAAACAGAAAATAATACGAAAAAGAAATTCTTCTGTGAAATCAGCATCAAAATTGGTTGATAAAGCATTCATATTGAAAAATGGTGTTGAGCAAAAGTGGGGGCATTGTGAGGATATCGCACTATCTCTATTGTATGCATGCAGCGTTATGGCCGGTGATATCACAGTCTGGTATTGCTGTTATTTGCCAACTACCCCTTGTATCAAATTTCAAGGCTTTATAACTTACTTATTATAGAGCCAATTTTAAAAAACAATCTGTTAGATTTAGGATGGCATACAGGTTTGATAAATATATTTAATAAAAAGTTGTCAGCTACTGTATTCTGGGGTGGGCACGGCCCACCCAACTCCCCTCTATTCACGCCTATGGTTGTCATAATGTGAAAACTTGACGTATTTAAACCGGGAGGAACAAAAGACAGTTAGTATTTGTCATTTATTACATAATATTTAAATTACATACATTCTAAGTTTTACTAGAAAGTCTAATCCCACATTAAGTTCCAAAGAAACGGTGCATTATTTTAGAATGTAATTAGCATATAAAAATAAGGACAACCCAACAAACAAACTTTTGTGTTTACAATAATTACTAATTAGGATTAGTCCAATTTCAGATAAAAATGTATATGATAATTTATTCTTCCAGCCACTGGTGACGTTATCAATATTGTAGGCTGTAACAATTTCCGCTGGGGCAATGACTATTATTTGGGAAATACTAAGAAACAAGCTCCTTCTAAGAAATATTTCCAAGAAGAGGATGACAGCGAACCGGAAGATGACGTTCAGAAATGCAACTTAATCAAACTGCTATTTGAAGCTGAAAATAAGGTAAAGTAGAAATCGCTTATAATGTCTAAATGGTGAAACTAAAAGGTGTTGTTTATATAATAACTATCATATAACATCCAGATAGGGTGTTTTTCAATGTAAATACATACAATCAGCGACCATATAGCCAATAGACGTCTAATAACAGGCGATCGATTTCGGGTAACACATCTGACTAATAGATCAGATGTAGCTTGTCGTTCAATATCTTCAAGTCAGTTGTGACCACAACTGTGAGCTGTAAACACTTCCACATTATCGATTTACTAAATGCTATAATCGCCCCTTGCACAAAACAGTGGTGTTATAAAAACAACCACATTTCAGGTTTTCACAAAAGTAGCATTACTTTTTATATTTATGTCAATAATTTTACTTACCAATTATTTTTTTAAAATTATCGAAATTCATTGTATACCGGCCATGATGTATTTAAAATTTTAACATTGAGGAACGTTATTGTCAAACTATATTTGCATTTCTTTCTGACTTAAGTGCATTTTACGCTATCTCTACTGCTTAGTTGTTTAGCATTACATGACAAGTGACGCACCCAATAAAAATAGTGTTTCTATGGCTACGTAAAACATAATTATTTCGGCAGGCCCAATCGTAATGCAGGTACCCCCGCTTCCTCAAACCTCAAGTAGTTGACAGAATTCATTTGAAAGAAAATATTGGGCATTAGGTGTCTAGGGGCTATATAGTCGCTGCATACAATAGACTATGTATGTATGTATGTCTAATGGGGACGTATGCAGTCGCACAGACGGGTGATCAGTTCACTTCCTTGGGAACTATTTCACCCTTAGTCCCAGTTTGGGTGGAGCTGCCATTTTCGCTTTGGTTCGGTTCGCTTCGCAGGTATCATTCCCAGGGGCCGCATTCACCATAGGGAGTTTCGGCTGTGGCACAGCTAGACCTTGGAGGCATCGTGGCTTCCTTCCAGGTGTGAACCTTCCAGGTTACCGATCTCTGCCCAGCACCGCCTTCCACTGAGGGTCCCGCCACTTTGACCTTGAATGATCATTGTAGCAGGAGCCAACAGGGGGCAGCGCTCAGCCTATGCGGTGAGGGCCACACAGGCTGCCAGGCCCAGTCTGCCCACATACTCTCCCACCCCCCAGGCGGCGTCCCCCAGTCCGACATAGCGTCGCTCCCCTTTCCTTGGCTATTCGTGACAGTCTCCATCCTGAAGCACTGGTTTTACTGGTGCTCCTGCAGTATGCCCCCTTCTACTCTTACAAACCTTTTTGTTGCCTTACTGTACCTTATTATGTCTCCTAGCTTTACCTCCTGTAGTTGTGCTATTTCCAGTCTGTCTGTTCCCAGTATCTCCCATCTTGGCAGAGAGTACATTGAGCACTCTGCCAGAAAGTGGATGCTGGTCTCCTCTTCTCCGCATTCTGGACACGAGGCGTCTTCGGTCTTACCTATTATTTTTAAGTGCCTGTTCAGCGTACCGTGTCCAGTCATGATTCCTATAATGGTTCTTATGTCCTCCTTCCTGAATTGGAGTAGGCTTCTTGTTTTCTTCTTGTCTAGCGTCTTGATGAAGATTTTAGATTGGCGACAGCCCTTCATGTCTCTCCATCTGACGTTTGTTTCTGTAGCTATCTTCCTGCTGATTACTCCCTTCGTGACTTTTGCCGGTATAGGTAAGTACGGCTCCGGTCCTATGAATGTTTCATCAGCTCCCTCTCTCGCTAGCTCATCGGCCTTCTCATTTCCTGTGGTTCCTTGATGGCCAGGTACCCAGGCGACGATGACCTCTTTGTCGGCTGCTAGTGTGTTCAGTTTGCTTTTGCATTCTTTCACTAGGGCCGACGTTGTCTCTGGTTTGTCAAGTGCCTTTAAGGCTGCTTGACTATCACTATAAATCAGTATTGTGCTGATTTCCTTATTGGTTATTTGCTTAGTGCGATCAGCGCATTCCAGAATGGCCATTATTTCCGCCTGGAATACGCTCGCATATCTGCCTAGCTTTATTGTGGTTTCTTCTGTGTTGGGTGGCGTGGTTATAAATATTCCTGCCCCCGACAATCCTGTTGATTCCTTCCTAGATCCATCTGTGAAACATTCCACCGACTTATCATGGTCGTGTGGAAGTTCCCAGTTTTCTCTTTGTCCTATATGTATTCTGTATTTTTTGTCGAAGATCTTTTGTTTCTGAATTAGATCATTGTTTCCCAAGATCATCGACATTTTTCCTTGAATTGTATTGATTACATCTTTGTGTCCTTTGTTTGTGGAAGTAGTTTTCCATAGTCCATAGGACTTTAATCTGTAACATTGTTCTAATGCTCTCTTTTTAGCCTCCAGATCCAGCGGTATAAATCCTAGAATGATGTCTAGTGCCGCGGTTGGAGTAGTTCTTAGTGCACCTGTAGTAATAAGCCCAGCGAGTCTCTGTACCTGGGCTAGTTTCTTGTAATTTGCCTTTATGGTCGCCCTATGCCACCATACCAAGGCTCCGTACAGCAGTCTTGGGAGTATGATGGCCTTGTATATCCAGTAGGTTATATTCGGCTTCATACCCCAAGTCTTGCCTATCGCTCTATTGCATTGCATCATCGCTATTTTAGCTTTAGTGCATTGCTGGCTTATGTGCGAATTGAACAGTAGTTTGTCATCCAGCACTACTCCTAAATATTTGATTTCTTTAACTATTTCTAAATTTCTGCCATCTATTACAATTGGTAACAGATCTTTGTTCTTCCTCTTTTTGGTAAACAGAACCACCTTAGTTTTGTCTGGATTGAGGTTTAGGCCTCGCTCCCTACACCACTGTAAGGCTATTCTAGTTGCCATATTTAGTCTACTGCACAACATATTGAGGTCCTGTCCCACTACTAGGATAACCCCATCATCGGAATACGCCTGCATGTATATGTGCCTGCGATTTATTTCCTTGATGAGGTCATCCAGCAGCAGGCACCACATCAGGGGAGACAGGCAGCCCCCTTGCGGAAAGCCCCTGTTTGCCCTAACCGTGTACGTTATGTCACCTAGTTCGGCTGTTATTAATCTTTGATTCAGCATATTCATAATCCATTTTTTTATTAGAGGATTGATGCCTTCTCTATTTAGTGAGGATTCTATCGCGTATGATGTCGCTTTGTCAAAGGCGCCCTCTACGTCAAAGAAACACCCAATTGCTGATTCTTTCCTCTCCAATGTGTTCTCGATTGTAGCCACCAGGTTGTGGAGAGCTGTCTCCGTGGACTTGTTCTCCATGTATGCATGCTGATTTGCATGCAGTGGCTTGCTACCTCTTCCTATTTCTTCTCGTATGTGTCTATCTATTAGTTTCTCTAGCGCCTTTAATAAGAACGACGAGAGACTAATGCATCTAAATGATTTAGGATCTTGATATGTCTTCTTACCTGGCTTGGGTAGAAAGACAGCTCTTACTTTCCTCCAGCTTTCTGGTATATATCCAATTATTAGACATCCCATGTAGATTGCTAGAAGGTCCTCCTTGATATACTTGAGTGCATGTTGTAGCATCTTGGGAAAGATCCCATCCGGTCCTGCTGCCTTGTATGGCGCGAACGACGAGATGCTCCATCTTATTAGCTCTTCACTAACAACAGATTTCGTGGCATCACCGAGAACAATACTGGGCCCCCCCGTCACTTCACTCTCTGTGGGTTCCGTGCTCTCAGGGAAGTGGGTTCTCATCATTGTTCTCAGCACCACGTGGGGATCCGTTATCAGTTCGTTGTCTATTTTCAAACTCCCCAGTTTGCATGTCTTGTCGCTGGCTAAGGCTTTTACCAACCTTGCTGCTTCCGGATACTCCGTAATGGCAGCGCAGTAGGTGTTCCAGCTTTGCTTGCTTTCCTTCCTGCACTTATTGCGCATTTTGTTTCTTTGTGCCCTGTATAGATCCCAGGTGGCGTCGTCGTTCTTTTTTAGCGCCACTCTGAGGGCACGTCTTGTTTTCTTCCTGTCCTTGCTTAATGCTTTTGTCCACCATGCCTGTCCCTTACCGTTTGTCACCTCTCGGAGGGGGCATGCTTTGTGGTACGCTTCTTGCAGTGCTGTTTCCAGCTTTACTGCTCTGCTCTCTATATCTTCTGTACTAATGTTGCCCTCAACCGGCATTTGAGTGTATTTTCCAATTTCATTGTGGAATAGCACCCAGTCCGTTTTCCGGGCATTTCGTACCTTGTGGTTTTCTATGTTGCTTTCTATCTGGAAGGTGATTCTACGATGATCCGAGAAAGAGTCATTTGTGTCAACCTTCCAGTTCTTTACGTATGTGCTTATCTCCTTTGAGGCCAGAGTGATGTCCAGGACCTCCTGTCTGGCTCTGGTCACGAAGGTCGGTGTGTCGCCTATATTTAGAATGTCTAGATTATAGCTTACTATATATTCTAGCAGGAGCTCCCCCTTCACATTGCAGTCTGTGCTGCCCCACACCTCGTGGTGAGAGTTTGCATCACAGCCTACTATGAAGGGGATGCCCCCGCTTGTGTACTTACTTGTTGCTTCCTCAAGTTCTGTAGTAGGTGGCTCGAAACCTGATTCGCTTGGTATATAAGCTGACATCAGCACGAGCCTTTTCTTTAAGTTGTCTTTCATAGGTAGTACAAGTTGTACTACCACTAAATCTCTGAAACATTCGCATGTTATAATACCTAGAGATCTGATTCTTCTGCTGGCGAAGATGCATGTTCTGGGATTCTCCTCACCGTGGTAGTATATTAGGTCTCCTCCCAGGCATCCTAGCCCCGCCACACGTTTGTTGTGCACGTATGGCTCCTGCAGAAGAGCCAGATCTATGTTCTTTGACACCACATATTCGCAAAATTCGGCCGTAGCCACTTTGCAGTGGTGCATATTTAACTGTATTATCCTTAGTGTTTGTGTGTTTTTGTTTTGTGTATTTGTTTGTGTGTCGTGTGTGTCCATTGCGTTGTGTGTGTATGTGTGTTTGTGTTTGTGCCTGCAGCAACCTTACTGTCCCCGACTCTTTCACCCCTCGAGATCCATGCAATCTCTTGCCTTGAATCCCGTCGGGGCGTCCGATAGGGGCCGTTCGGTAGCCGGTGTGTTCTTGGCTCGGGTGGTAGTCCGCACGCTCCCCGCAGCCGGCACCCTCTGGTCGGGTTTGCCTGGCGCGTTCCGGATGGCGCATTCCTCCACCGTACGCCTGGTGTCTTGTGCAGTCTGGTTGGCTCGGGTGGTAGTCTGCGCGCTCCCCGCAGCCGGCACCCTCTGAGCGGGTTTGCCTGGCGCGTTCTGGATAGCGCATTCCGCCACCGTACGCCTGGTGTCTTGTACCTTTGTGTGTGTGGGCCTAATGACTCTCACCTGGACCTGCGTGGCTTCAAAATTGATCCACGCATGGTCCCTGTGCTCATCGAAGATGTCCTGCGGGACTCCCACCGTCAGTCTCTCTCCTGCGGGGAGAGAGTCCCTGGTGATGAGAGTCCAGCTGTCCACCTTCAGGTCCTCTCTGTGATCGTTTTGAGCTCTTACGTATTCCATAGGGTCGTCGGGATGTTCCTCTCTTTTCCCGGGCAACCAAATGGAGGCTCTGGTCCTATCCAGTTTTCTGATTCATCCAGTTTTCTGATTCCTAGTGGGACGTCGTCGTGAAACCCAAAATCGTGTTCCAGGAGCCAGTCCCTCGCCTCGATCGTCATCGGCGTCACCAGGAAGAATCCTTCTGACACCAACCCCGACGTGGCGAAGGACATCTTCCTTCCACCGATTCTGTTCTTCACTCCAACGCCCACGAACTCGGAGATCTTTTTCCTGATGGCGGCAGCGCATGCCTCGCCCATCTGGGCGCCATCCATCCTGTGGATCATCAGGGCCAGGTCGCTTTGTTCCTTGGCGGAACTCCGCGGCCCTTCCGTCGATCCCAGGTAGGGGCGCTTTGAGGGACGTTGCTGCGTCTGCTCCTCAGGGTCTGTACTTTGTCTCTTTGTCTTGGCCCGTCTTGCCGTAGTCGTTTCCTTTTCAGGATTCGACTTCTCGGCTGGCGCAGCCAAGACCTTCGTCTTTCTTTTTTGCCTTCTCTTTTGGCCTTTAGAAAGGACTTTGCTGAAACCAGCTTCGCCACTTCCATCTGGTTGTGGCGTTGCTAGTAACGGGCAGTTTCCTCCACTTCCTTTCGGTTGTGGCGTACTTCTTCCCGTGTTGTCGCCTTCGACACCCTTCGGTTTCGAAGGCGACTCCAGCAATTCTTTCACACCTTTTATAACCTCTTCGAGGTTCTGTTGCGCAAGATTGCTCCCCCCAGAATACGAGGAGCAGCCTGGCATCGCCTCGTCCCGAAGGGACTCGGCGACGCCAGGGAGGGATTCTCCAACGCCTTGGGCGCTGGTACCCTCCTGGGGTAATAAAAAGTCGTCTTTGTCTTGCATGATTTTAAGGGGGGGGGGTTATATAAATATATTTTGTATGTATTATATATATGTATATACTTATAGTATTTTATATTTGTGGTTCGCAATACAATTCTTCTTGAGAGGAGTTGTATTGCGAGCCTGTTCCCTCCTCTTTTGCCCGGGCTTGGGACCGGCATCCATGGCTCTCCAGTGTGGTGGTGCTTTGGAGAGCGATGGCGGCAGAGTTATACAATAGACTAATGAAGCACCTCTTTCCTAAAAATAAGACACATAGAATAAGAATTCTCAATGTGAACATAGAAGTGGAGACCGCATTCAATTACATTAGAATCATGGAATTGGTTTGAATCACTAATTATCAATTCCAATCCTTAAGCACTTGTAACTCATTGTCTATAATAATACCAACTGTATTTATTAAATTACCTGATAAAATTCATAAAAATTTAATAAAAAATACAATATAAATGTCGACGAGTTTTGGCGGGAACTTGGAAGTGTCATGAGATGCTCTTGTTTTAATTCATTATTTTGGTGATATTTAGTGTTATATTGCATAATTATGGTGGTATATTATGCAATATAGTTCTATTAAAGAGCTAAAATGAAGTGAATTGAAATAATTGTGCGAATCAAGTGTTTTTTTTGTTGCCGCCAAAACTCCTCGATAAAGTCTTGGTAAGGTAGCCACTGCTTTACTTCGACATACTACAGATAATAAAATAGACAAACCAAACTTGACATTGGCAAAATGTGAACACAAATGCCATTATAAAAAAAATATATATATAAATGTCATGTTTTCTTTCCAGCCAGAACATGAGTATCTAGACTATATTTCACAGAATATGAATGAGAAGTGGCACAGATTCTTCGTGAAACTGGGTTTCACTCCGGGAAGGATCAAAACCTTCGTCATTGATAATGCCAGTTACGGCATTTCTGAGGTAAGAATTATTGGCGATTAGTAGAAATGTATTGTTATTTTGTTAATATTGTACAAAAACATAAAAAAAAACTTGTTATAACTTGGCAAAAACTTGTGGCTTATATATTGACTACTTAAATAATTTATATTATTTTGTAAGAATACTCCATGTGAAGTTGAATTTGGCTTCATAGATCTCCAAATAAGTATAATAGTATGTTCTTACAATAAAATTTTTATCTTACCATTAAATAATGTAGTAATGTTTATTTTCAGGCTCGATACGGACTGCTACTTGAGTGGGTGAATAAAAAACGGGACTCAAATCTCGGACAGCTGTCGAATTTATTGTGGAAACACGGCGAAAGGCAAATTGTCAAAGAATTAGCCATTATGTACTCTGCAAGCAAGGCCAAATCTGATGATTAAAGAAAAGAGAATTTGTATGAAGTGCATGTTCGAAATATATTATGTTTATACATTAACCCGTCAACACCCGCGTATATATAGCTATAAGCTAATTTCCTTATATAAATGGACACCGGTGTCCACCGCGGGCGTTCAGGGTATTAAATATGTACTTATTCTAAGGGCGGTATTAATAGATGCAACTCAATTTCGCACTGAAGTGCGATGTCAGCTGAGACGCTGTCAAATTAAGGTCAGCTTAAATGACACATTAAGTTACAATTTGTGATGGATTTGACAGTAAGTTTTGTTTGTGTAACAAACAGTGCTTACTCAGCTGAGAACAAGCTCTTAAATGACAGCCTAAGCTTGGTTTATTAATTAGTTTAATACATTAAATGTCTACTTGAGATTTTACTCAAACATGAGATTGATTTATTATAGTCTGACTGCTAGTGCTGTACCGCGCCTTGGGTAGGGACTGAAGTGAGAGGGAAAAGAAAACAAAAGCACAATTTCACATGAGATTGTTACTGCCAGGATAGTACTTAATATATTGTTTGAATTTGGTGCACAGAATCTTAATAGATACAATATCTATTTAAATTAAATTTTATAAAGAAGTAGATTGAATTATATGTAACATAGATTTATTTTTTATTTTAATTTTATTGTTACGAGAGACCAGGAAGTGAATTACTCAAAATTAAGGAAATAAATGTTTATTACAGTAATAAAAAACTTTTTCAGAGTCAAAAGTTAAATCAGAGCAATAAGTACGTACTCAAATAAAAAAAATAGAAAATATAGTATATATTTAAGTTTTATAGTTAATTCAGCATTATATTCAAAGATTTGTCTGTCTGTATTCTTTTCGAAGGTTTCGGCCACATTATACATAACAGCTTTCACACCACACGATCTATCTAGATATTTTATCCCATGTACATAAGGCATATATCGACCGGTACATATAACGTGTTGCCGTCGCCAGCGTCGACAGCGAACTGAGTTGAGAGTGCAGCGGGCTATTCCACCCCCGCGCTTCGCCGCGCAGCCACCTAAGGCGCGGTACAGCTCTTGCGGTCACAGTATAATACCGCCCTAAAAATATTGTGAATATTTGTGTATTGTTGTTGCCATTCAATGCGATTTTTTAAAGATGTATATTGCTCAGCAAATTCGAGTATGGTTATTGTTATAAGAGGCATTTTATTGTAATTGCAAATTTGATAACTATATGATTTATATTTTTACAGAGATTATTAAAAAGCGTTATAAAATTAATATTCGATAAGATAAAATTGAAATTATTATATGCTTAGTAAATATTGTGATTGTATAAGGGCAAATTTTTAATCATCAGAAAAAAATATGAAATATAAACTGATTAAACATGTCAATTGCAGGAACAAAATAAGCCAAAGTTTTTAAGCAGTTAGGTTATCATTTATTTCTGTGATTTATTTGATGGATAAATTTTATCTGATGATTGACATTCAGGCTTTAGAAAACTATTACAAAGGTCAATGTTAGTATGACACCATACATAATTATATTACTTCTTGTATAATTATCTTCATAAAAGGCCTAATAATTATGCTAAGTTTAGATCAGCAAATGATTGCTGCAATATAATATTACGCAAGAATTTCCAGATGCGTTTACACTAGCGGCAATATTTCAATAGTTCTATACATATGCGACTTGCCACATGCTCTGCAAGCTTAAATAATTGCAGAACTCAGCTTTTCGTGACTTTACATAGTAAAACTAATAATAGGGTATTTTCCTATGTTGGATTTTGTACACTATGTTATATGTAAGAGCTAATAGTCCAAAAAGTGGCCCTTCTGTGAAAACTGCATTAAAATTGGTTAAGAAATGCAGCAATTCAAATTTCAAATATATCAGAGTGTAGGAGTGGGCGTGTAGTGGGGTTATCGCTTCATCTCTTTCTTTCACACGCATCGTTATACCCGATGACGTCACGATTGCATATTGCGCCTCTTTTCTCGTTTTTTGACACCTAACCCTTCTGCCGAAATTCTAAGGCTTATAACTTGTTAATTTTTTCTCTGGATTTGAATTTTTCTTTTCGTGTCTGAATGTATTTGACGTAAATATTTCATAAAAGTATGGAACAAAAAAAATCAAATACCGTATTGGTTGAGAGACTTGACATCTGCAAGTTTTCTAGCTTATCTAAACCTTGCTTAATACTTCCAGTACAAGTAACGTATTGATGTGATATGCTTACCACCAAGAAAGGGTTAAAATATGTATTTTTTTATATATTATTTTGTTGCAGGCCTAAATCGTCAAAAGTAATGCACAATATTCATTCCAGAATTACATTTTAATAGTAACGTGGTACTTCCTAGTAACAATTATTAAAGTAGTACCTATTTAAAATGTAAATATTTTGGTAATGCAGGTTTTGATACGTATTTTGGCATAATATGTGATATTAGGCTAGTCTAAATCTTACAATCTACACTATTTTGATATATTTTGTATACAAAATGACTAATAAAATATGTTTTAAAAAGTGATTTATATAACAAGCCTTTATGTATGAAAATCTCCTATACTTACAATTATATAGCGAAACAGGAAAACTATCTGCCGACGTTGCTTATCATAATTTTAAAACGGCAATATTGGCGTAAATCATTGCTTCATAATCAGATAAGTTAACAGAGAACTCACAGCCGTATTTCGGCCCAAATTTCGGCCACGGCGGCAATTTTCAACAGAGATCAACCGGGTACGCAGGAGATACAGTGCACAAGTGTGTGCGCAATACACTGGTGAACTCGCTATTCCTTCACTCTCATAGTCCGGTTCGACGGCAATCCGACATGACCGGAGAGAGATCAGGCGCAGTACCAATGGCATTGCGTGCTTTCCGAGGCACGGGGGTATCACACCGCCAACTTCATGACTCCGATCTGCGAGTGAGTCATTTTTAAAATGGAAAAACCCAGTCGCAATGTTTTTTGCCAACCCGGGATTCGAACCTTGGACCTCAGCACAGTAATCGCACTCGTAACGCGTACGCAATACAACTGCGCCACCGAGGCAGTCAAACGCATAGTGTCGGCAATTATAGTTTCCTTTGGTCTTGTTCAGCTTTGTTCATCTGACAGCCATGACCCAACTAAGCAAAGTTGTATCTCAATATTAGCTAATCCTGGTGCTTCTTTGCCTACGCCGTGCGAAAGCTGTAATGCCGGAAGCAATGAAACACAGACCTATTATTGTAAGCATTGTCCTACTCGGTTAAGTACCTAAAGTACTCCATTCGACCGCGCCAAATGAAGACGGCCGCGTTCAGTTCTAACCGATCGAGAGGACGATATCACTCTGGCCATTCGCAGTAAGAACGAGTTCCTAAAACTCCTACACTCCACACGACCGCAGTTCCGTCCTCGCCGCGTTCCCTGTCGCGCCTCATGTCTCATCCTCTCCCAGTGACCGTCCTGAGCCGAGGTTCGTAACCCGTTAGTGGGTTGTCCTCAGCATGGTTACTTAAATCAAGGGTTGCGAGCGCCTAAAGCATTCAACCGAAACCGCCGCGCCCAGAGTAATTTTTTAAACGAATTTCCAATAAAGTAAAGACCCCTGATGTAGGGCGTAACCAGCTTTATCGTTACTTTAGATCTGGATATACGGACAAGGATAATTAAAAATCGGATCATTAGTTTGATAGTTTCAGATATTAAGGGTCACTTGCTGATAAACGCTATTCGTCACATAAATGTTTAAGGGCCGATTTCGCCGCTTGCTGATAAACACTATTTGTCAAATAAATGTATAAGCCGACCAAACCCAAGTCACACTCTAATCTAGAAGTAATGACTCGATTCAATGATTGCGTTGCGGCGCGTTCCGACGCGACTCCTAGTATACTTTGTCGCAATTTTGCAATGCGGCCTATCGCGGCTGTAGTATGCGCGAGCCTTTAATCATATCGAGCATCTTATGTTGCACATTTTGTCCTGTATATATCTACATGATTATTACAATTAATCGCTCTTTTTTAATTACTGCAACACTGCGTCTTATTATCAAATCAAAACTAAAAATATTTACCGAACTAATTTCTCGTGTCACAAGGTTAACTAGCGGAATGATAAACAAACGACAATAATATCTGTAAACATGTGAATAAAATATTTAAATTTCGAGTGATATAGCTTCTTTTGCATAAGGAGGTTGCCTGCGCCAGTTGTAGATCGTTAGTGCGAGTCATTGATGTATTAAAAATAATAAACCCGTGCGAGTACACAGTAAGCCGCGATGTCGGTGCCAGATAAAGGTTTGATAATAGTTGACGTCAACGTTAAAGATGTTAGGTTCCCTACTTCGTTGGGTGGACATGGGTCCGATGCTGTGGTAAGTAAATAAGTATGTACGCCAGTATTTTTTATAGTTATTTTACTCATAGGTATTTTATACCTAAACAATGTAGGTAGACACTTTAGATTTTTTTGTTACAGAAAGCCTTATAAAAATATTTTTTTTCTTTGCTTTCCATCGCTATTTTTGAAATGCATGTGATATTTCAACGTGTCTATTCAATATAGCGAAACGGTACCGAGGACTAGTATATTTAGACAAAAATCTATGTGATTAGCTGAACCCAAGCACGCCCAGACGATAACCTTTCATCGTATTTTTTGCTGCATATCGTCCACAACAAATCACAACGCACGTTGCCTACACTCGAATACAATGCACGGTGTTTTGTAAAAATGCAAATTTCTATAAAATATAATGGAATACTTATTCACGTACGTAGGACGTCTGACATGGACGGGGCCTGAGACGAAATAAAAGTCGAACATGTTTTTTTTTGTATAGGAATAGGTACACCATATAGCATGTCTATATAAAATTCTAGCACACGGATCCAGATTACTCGTGCGCATACGTCACCATCACCACTGAGAATGGTAAACAGGGGTACGGCTTGACGTTCACCTGCGGCCGAGGCACCGAAATCATCGTCTTCACCATTCGCTCCATGAAGAGATTTGTGCTGGGTAAAAATGCGGCGGAGATATTCTTGGATTTCGCCGGCTTCTGGCGCGCTATAACTAATGATTCGCAAATGAGATGGGTAAGATATAAAAAAAGAAAATAAAATCTCACCTAACTTCAGTAGCAAACTTCTATTTGTATTCTTCAATCAAAACATTATTTGACCTTACTTATGGGTAGATGAAATAAAAAATATGTTTGTTTTATTATTCTAGATTGGTCCTGAAAAAGGCGTGGCACATTTGGCGGTCGCCGCTATAATAAATTCTCTGTGGGATTTGTGGGCGAGGCTTGAAAATAAACCACTTTGGAGATTACTCGCCGACATGGAGCCAGAGGTTTGTGTGCTATAATTCGTAACTTTCGATTATGAAAGACCTTATCCCTACGTAGAGGTATTCGAACAGCCAAAACTTTATACAAAAATTGTCATTACTCAGTTCAGTATCTTATATTTTCCTCTGTAACCCTACAGAATTATACGTAATTTATGTAATAATATCAATAATGTAGAATAATTTACAACACACACAACAATTTACCTCAAAGTGACAATAATTGTTAAATAACTGTTTGTAGTCAAGCTCATTTAGTACCTAATGCCGGAATAAAAATGAAACATTGTTTTGTGTGACATATGCGAAGACAATAACATCACGTTTATCTAATTGTTTGCAAACAACGTGTGTACATTTAGGTATTTGTCTTACATTGCCATTCGTCGTTATCAGGATTTGGTGTCAACCATAGATTTCCGTTACATAACTGACGTGATAACTCCAGAAGAAGCCATACAACTGCTTAAAAACAAAAGATCAAGCAAAGATGAAAGGATTAAACTGTTGTTAGATCAAGGATATCCGTCGTACACCACTCAAGTTGGTAAGTATTTATATTAGGTACCTATAACATTATTGGCCAGCCTTGTGGAAAAAAACAATTAGCAATATTGACCTACAGTCCGTAAGTAGGTATGTATATCACCCAAAGTGCCTATCTACTGCATGGACACCTATTAGGTAGGAACCTAAATAATTATGATCTTCTAGGCCTCACATTATTTTTAATTAGTGCCAGTACATATTGTTTACTTAAATAATCGGAATTTATTTTCCTTTGATATTATCAGTAAAGTTACATTACTAGCGTACAAACAGTCTTTTTATCAGTTACATAATTAAATGTTTGTTATAGGATGGTTGGGTTACAGCGATGAACTTCTGAAGGAGCTGTGTGATAAGTATTTGAAACTTGGGTTCAACCATTTCAAAGTCAAAGTTGGCCGTAATTTTGAGGACGATTACAGAAGATGTAGCGCAGTTCGCAAATATATTGGCGAGAACAAGGTTCTGGTGAGTGGTAACTGGCAAGCTAAAAGAAATAAGTATAAAATGATCGCAATAGTCGGCAAATAATCACAAATTAACAATATGTAAACTTTCGACGACAACACTCACCTCCAGAAGAAATATTAGAATTACCTACGCAAACATTTACTTTTTGCATGCGCAATGCAACAATCGAACCCCGATATTTCTCATTACCTACACATACGACAAATTCTCTAGAGCTTATCACATAACCCGTAGATCCTGAGGTAAACCAATAATAGGTATGTACAGGGCCGGATTAGCCTTAAGGCAAATTAGGCAACTGCGTAGGGGTCCGGCAACGGTCTGGGGCCCTTCGTCCAGAGAAAAAAAAGTTAAAATTATATTTAACGATTCGTATTTAATAAACCATTTACCCTATCACGATATTATTGCCCTGATTATCTTTCACAACAAAAATATTTTAAGTTATTACAAAAACATACTTCATTTTTTTCGCAGTCGGTTAATTAGGTTGTTGTAGAACGAATATATTTTAGGAAGTCAGGAAATTGAAAAGGAGCCACAAGGGGGCAATGCGTATGCAATGGACCCCGACATTCTTAATCTGGCCCTGAGTATGTACTAGAGAATCTTATTGATGATTTCAGATGGTTGACGCAAACCAAGCGTGGACAGTGAGTGAAGCTATTGAGTGGATGAAAAAGTTGGCGCCACTGAGGCCCGTGTGGATCGAAGAGCCTACTTCACCAGATGACATCTTAGGACATGCTGCTATATCGAAGGCTTTGGCGTCAGTATAGTGCAAACAGTAAAGATGTTCCATCTTAGTGCTAGACCAACGTTGAAAATTTAATATTTAGAGTGTAGAGACACTACCATCTCGATCAGTGTTGTACCACTGTCACTCAAAAACCCTTTGAGTAAAAACCAGACTAAAAGTACAGTAAAATTATCTATACAGTATTGTGACTCCGCCCTGTCCTTGAAATAATTACTTACAGCAGTGCGGTACGTAAACACGCGATAGGGCTGCCCGCCTACAGTATTTTAATTTCATCTACCTACTTGAGTTTCTTTCTAGTTTTGTGATTGTAAATATTATATGTTTTTTTTAAAAAAAGGAACATCGTTGTGAAATTTTGCACTTACCTTATCCACTTATTTAATTATTTATTAATCCAGATATTTTACTCGGCGTAAAAGCAAAATACCTACCTATTAAAAAAATAATCCAATTATTTACTAGTAGGTATATAAAAACTATTTTATTACCTTGCGGAGCTTCCAGGTGATTTAAAAAATGTTATCTCTTGGTGTATTATTGAAGAATTCAAGCAACCAATCATTTTAATGATCTAAAAAGAAAAAAATAAACTTGAAATTAAATCAAACTATGTTTTATACTACGGAAAGATAAAAGCTATAATATAGTCTATAATTGCTTTTTGCCATATTAAGTAACTACTTGCATTTATTTCAATCAAATATTTACAAATTGCACCCTTACTTCTTACAAAACCATCACCTCGTGCGACTGTTGTGTAACGAGTATATCGCACCATTTGGATGAAAACGACACAATTCAAAAAAATCGAAAGTTTAGTTGTCGTCATAAAATTACTTAAAACGAAATTTACAATACAACAATAGTACAAACACCGAAGGACAAAACTATTATATCGGTGCCTTTTTAATTATATTACCATAAAAAAGGGACCAGTTTTAAGTCATTTTATGACGATAACTCAATTTTCGATTATTTCGAATTGTGTCGTTTTCGTTCTAAAGGTGCGATATACCGAACTAGAGGCGCGTAGGTATAACTCGCGTTCCGACCGTTTGTATAAAGATAGAATACTATATAGATATATTTACTGTGCTTAGTGACAGTTTTCCGTTGCGTTTCAACTTGTAGAGTAAGCTAAGTTTGCCACTTACTGATTTTGAGAAAAAAATGGTGTAATTATAACAGTGTTTTTTTCGCAGTCCATACGGCATCGGCGTGGCAACCGGCGAGATGTGCGCCAACCGCGTCATGTTCAAGCAGTTCCTTCAGAGCGGCGGTATGCAGTACTGCCAGATCGACTCCGCGCGGATCGGTGGAGTCAATGAAATACTTTCCGTTTATCTCATGGCCGAGAAACTTAAAGGTAAAGGCAATTTAAACTACAAGAAAGTCCATAATTTTCACGAACAGCTTCTTATAAAAAAAAATTAAGTATGCTGGTTAGTCTATTGGAGACAAATATTATACGGGTATTATTCATGATTTTGTTTGTATTGATGTTACGATTATACAAAACAAAGGCAGCTTCTAAGGGGAATTTACTCATTATGTCGTGGTAGCCCCATAGTGGCAAAAAATATCTGATACCAATTATTGGTTCCACTATAATAGATTTGAGCAATATTTAAGCACTGGTAACTTTAACAAAGATATTCAATTCCGATTACAGTAAAAGTATGCCCTCACGCTGGGGGCGTGGGCTTGTGCGAAATGGTTCAACATCTGCAGTTCTGGGACTTCGCGAGTGTGTCGGGCACCATGGAGGACCGTCTGATCGAGTACATCGATCAACAACATGAACACTTCTACGACCCTTGCATTGTCAAGAATGCAAGATATCTTGCACCCAAGGTAAAAGCGGTACCGTTATTATCCTAAACATTTTTTATGAATGCTTTTAAATACAGAAAAACCGGCAAAGCGCGAGTCAAATTCGCGTATAAAGGGCTCCGTACCTAGACATGTTTTTCACACACATCATCTAAATTATGTAGGTAACGCATATGAGTACACACGGTACTGAACCCTAATAACAAATAGAACATAGCCACTTTCTTGAATCGTTTATTTTATTGTGTTAATATTTTTAGGCGGCTGGATACAGCACACATTTTCTGCCAGAGACCCTAGAAAAGTACACGTACCCTAATGGAACGGAGTGGCAGCGAATGATCAAAGAGGGGTTGTTCCCGCAGCCCGACGAAACTGAATTATTGAATGCTTAAACAAATCAATAAAAACAAACTATCATTTTATGAAAATTTATATTTTTGAGGCTTACAAATTAAATTAAAAATTCACATTTTTTTTTTTTTTTTTTTTTTTTTTTATGGCATAGAATGACGAGACGAGCATGCCGTTCGCCTGATGGTAAGCGATACGACCGCCCATAAACAGTAGTAGCACCATACAGCACCTTGAGTAACAAAGTACTGTGTGGCATTCCAC
This sequence comes from Sphinx pinastri, assembly GCA_947568825.1. Lineage (NCBI taxonomy): Eukaryota > Metazoa > Arthropoda > Insecta > Lepidoptera > Sphingidae > Sphinx > Sphinx pinastri. Next base: position 6,945,839 of record OX387617.1, read on the forward strand.
TGCGCTCGTCATCCTGAGACATAAGATGTTAAGTCTCATTATGTCCAGTAGTTACACTGGCTACAATGTCCTTCAAACCGAAACACAACAGTGCATGCACACTGCTGCTTGGCGGTAGAAAAAGACATTGCGGTGGTACCCACCCAGACGGTCTCTTACATATGAGAGACCTACCACCAGTATTGACGTCATAAGACCACTTGCACCAGCAAAATCACGCTGTGTTTACAATCCACATTTACTTATAACGAACTACAAAAACAAGTTTAAAACTAGATTTGGTATAAACACGCTTTGATTTTGTCGCAAATGGTCATAATAAATAAAATTACTGAACATTCCTTAACTCCACGTACATAAGTCTTCAAGATTTTTTCTGGAAAGCGAAAGCACTAAGTTTAGATTGCTTCGGCGCACTAGTTACAGGGGAATCTGAACCGTTTGTCTCTTCGTCAAGTCTTCTTTTCTTTGCATCTGGCGTATTATTATCATTGGCTTGTATGTTTTTAAACATTCTGACACCGTGCCGTGTTAATTCTGATGGAGTGAGTCCTGTATTCTCTTGCTCTAATGTTGCCTTGTTGCGGCCAAACCAGTCCATAAATGACTCGCCTACCCGTGGTTTTAAATGCTGAAATGAATATTTTTATCAATTTATAAATTACGCATGCTCACGCCTTTTATCCCCGAAGGGGTAGGCAGAGGCGCAACTAGTGCACCCACTTTTCGCCAAGCGTATTCCGTCCCATGATGTGATAGGGGGCGAGCCTATCGCCATATCGGGCACAAATTCCAGACTCCGGGCTGATACTGAATAGAAAAATCCAATATCACTTTGCCCGACCCGGGGATCGAACCCGAGACCTCAGCCTTGCAGTCGTACCGTAATACAACCACGCCACAAACAAAATTAACAAAAAATAATTTATAAATTAATTTTTGTAATTTTGTTTATTTAAAAAGTATTTCCGACAATAAAGGAGCAATAATAAAAACTATGTGTGACACATCTTGCTAAAACTAGTAAACATAAATTAATTTAAATTTAACAAAATTTTATTTCCCTAAGTTCATTCACTTCAAACACCTTCAACATTCAATAACTATAACTATTCTACCACTCGTGACTAACTTCAGAACAGGCACATAGATTGACGATAACTATATTTAGAAGTGAACTTACGTCATTATTCTCAGCGGTGTCGTCTGTATGTTCCACCAGGGTCCTGTCGGTCAAACTTAGTGGACTTTGCACATGTTTTGTAGCTTCAGATGATTTCTTGAAGGGATTCCTCGCGCCCCCAGACGAAGGTTTTATTGGCTGCAATCAATAAGTATTACTGTAGTAGCATTGCAGATTTAGGAGGTAAATGAAAATTGAGAAATCCTACTATTATAAACGCGAAAGTTTGTAAGAATGGATGTATGGATGTATGTATGTTTGTTACTCATTCACGCAAAAACTACTGAACGGATTTCGATGAAATTTGGCACATGGGTAGATCATGTCCTGGATTAACACATAGGCTATTTTCTATCCCGAGAAAACTCATTCACGCGGGCGGAGCCGCGGGCAAAAGCTAGTTATAATATAATTCCCGTAAGACGACCTGCCTGCTGCCTTTTTTTTTTTTTTTTTTTTTTTTTTTTTAACACGGGGAAATCCGTTTACGGATTTCTGCCGGACTCACCGGTTAAAACCGTCCTACCGACTAAAACCCCGCCATTCTGCTCTCTCTCCCTTATATCAAAGTTCGCGGGGTACGCATGTGCATGCAACCGCAACCTTTGCAGGAGTCGGCTCTTGGACAGAGCCTCTCGCCGTCCAAGGAATGAGGCCTCGGTTTGATCACGGGCGTGCATGGGAGTAGCACGCCAGCCTCTTTGGCATTATTTGCCCGGTAGCGGGTCACCCGCCCGCAACCTACTAACCCGCTTAGGGAGGTCGTAAGTCGTCTCTCCGACGTCTGCTGCGAGAGGGACGTCCAATGGACCGCTCCCTTTCTCTCTCCGCCACCTCTTTGGCTGGCGGACATGACTTGTTCGCAAAAAGAGGCAACGGATTTCCACACATCTTCACTCCCGACCATGGCTGCCACAACTGTTGCAAGCGACAAGTTGTTGCCCACAGTCGTGAGTAAATTTTGGCGCGGTGAGTTCCATGCGGGACAAACGGCCAAAGTGTGCATTGCCGAGACCTGCCTGCTGCCTGCCTGATTGGCTGCCAATCACTATTATGTTTTTATTTTTAACCTCCGATGCAAAAAGAAGGGTGCTATAAGTTTAAGGTGTGTATCTGTATGTCTGTCTGTGGCATCGTAGGTCCCAAGCGAATGGACCGATTTCAATGAGTTCTTTTTGTTTGAAAGCTTTTGTGATTATAGAAATAAATGACACGACCCAGCTGCTTGCCTGATGGTAAATTTAATTACTGCTCATAAACAGTAGCAACACCACCAACTAAATGACTAACTGGAGATGGCCAAAACTAAATTGCATATACTGTAAACTTCAACTTACCATTGGCTTGATGGCTGCGGTTTCCTGTTTCTTTTCAGCAACTTTTTGTGGTATGATCAAACTTTCATTCAAGTCTTGTGTTCTAGTGACGTCATACGTCTCTTGACTTTCTAACTCTTGAAAATGTGAGTTTTGCGCCACATTCAGATTTTCATTGTCCTTTTCCCAAGTTTCAGACATGTTGGTAAGTTTTTCTGCTAAATGCATGCGTCCGAGTCGTGACGCGTATTTAGCTGCTAAGGGTAGTAGCCGATCGTCTTTAAGTAACTCCATTAATTCTAACGCTCTTTGCTCTATTTCACTTCTACATGCGAGCTGCAATAACAAAGTTTTGTAAATATTTCATCTGTTTGTGTTTTAATAAAAATAAAGATTATCGCTAGAAAATAGCTATATAATTTTGTCAGATTTCCGCTCAAAAATAAATCTTCTACTGAGTGTAAAATACCGTGAGTTTGTTCTACAGCTTGTGATATCTTGATGACTATAACTGTGGTTATTTTTTTCTGGCTCGACGAAGTAACCCCATTGCGCTGGATGGTGAGCGGAGTGGGGTCGAAATACAGTGTCGACAGACGAGAAATGATATCCCTTGCCAGTCGATACAATTATGACGGCTTTTTTGGTCTGGACATATACAGGCTAATCCCAAAACGCGACACACTTACTAGGGCACAATGGTGGGTACATAAGCTGCGATAGCCTTGTTGGGAGTGAAACGGACTGCCGAGACGAATGTCCGCAGGTTCAAAACCCAAGGGCACGCACCTCTGACTGTTCTAAAAAGTTGTGTGTATTCTTTGTGAATTATCGCTCGATTTAACGGTGAAGGAAAACATCGTGAGGAAACCTGCATATCTGAGAAGTTCTCTATAGGAATTTCGAAGGTATGTGAAGTCTGCCAACCCGCACTGGGCCAGCGTGGTGAACTAAGGCCTAAACCCTCTCAGTTGTAGAGGAGGCCCGTGCTCAGCAGTAGGCAGTATATAATACAGGGCTGGTATGGTATGGCGGGTACTACAACTTGTGTATATTATCTCGATGGTTATAACTGGTTAATAATAATATCCTCTTACCGCGAAGAGTTTGAGTGCAGTTTCTCTTGCGGTCTTGACGTCCACATCAGCCGTGGTGTGCGCCCAGCGGACCAGCTGTTCCTCGTACTGACTCTTCTCTGTATCCAACTCACACAACGGTATCTAGAACGTTCATTCACATCTTTAGTTTAAATGATCACTAATCAAATCTTCACCAAATAAAGGTTGGTAATTTAGTTTTTAGTAAACTAGTGATATTTTGCAACACAACTCCATCGACTTATGGCCGTTTTCGATAAACGATCTCAATCATAATCTTCAATCGGATCCCGAGAATAAACCAATCAAAATAAGTCTGTAAGCATGTCAAAAATCTTTGTTCTGATTGGTCTATTTTCGCGATGGATTGAAAAAAGGCATCGTGATCGTTCAGGAAATCGGCGGTTAGTTTTGTACAACAAAGAATTAGTTATTATCACTACATTAATTTTGTTAATAATATTCTAACTGGTAGAAAATTCGTTATCCTCGGATCGATCTGGAGAATATTCCAATCCTAAGTAATCTAGAAGCTTGTCAAAATATTCGCGATCGATTCGAAAATAGAAATTAGGAACATTTATTAAAATCGATAAGTAAATTGGAGGTGTAGTCATTTCTCGCAGCCCACCATAGCCAATAGTTTGTAATGTACGTACCTGTATTGGTAGTTCTGCGACTATTGGTTTTGGTACAGTCGGCGGAAACGAAGCGCCTCTGCACATAATTGCACGCACTTTTTGCGTTGCTTCACTAATCTGAAAAATTAAAAACAAATATTCATTTTTATTGACTGTTTCCAATAATATTTCAGGAGTATCTAGAACCTAGATACTATATACCTAGATTTTAGGTAATTTATGGCGTGGCCATTTCCAATCAAAATGTTGCCTATTTCGGGTTCATTGAACCTCGTTTTATTTTACAACTTACCGAAACAATAAACCAGGAATCAGACGCGCCTCTGGAGTGCGTGGTGGTGTCGCATACGGGCACCCACACGGCGCTGCAGACGTCGTAGAGCCGCAGCACGCCCGCGCTGTCGCCGGCGCAGGGCGCGCCCGCATCACTTGTGCCGAGCCACGACAACTTCGAGCCCGGGGTTAGCGGGAACTTAACGGTTTTGCATCTCACTTGCCTCCCTAGAATATAACGTTATTTATTACAAACACACGCACACATACTCACACCTTGTATTCCCGAAGGGGTAGGCAGAGGCGCAACTAGTTGCATCCACTTTTCGCCGTGTATATTCCGTCCCATGATATGATAGGGGGCGAGCCTATCGCCGTATCGGGGACAAATTCGAGATTCCGGGCTGATACTGAATAGAAAAATCCAATATCACTATGTTCGACCTGGGGATTGAACCCGAGATCTCAGCATTGCAGTCGTGCCGTAATACAACTACGCCACTGAGGCAGGTTATTTATTTGTAAATATATTAATAAGGTAGGATAAGTCTTACCGCAAGATCTGTGACTACAATTGGCTAACATTCTAGTGAGTCAATTCCTCACATGATCCATAAAATGCTACAAATTATTTAGATTGATCAATTTAATAAAATAAGACCTACCATTTAACGCTATAATGTCCATAGCCATATGCTGGTCAGACACACCAGGATCTGTACTGTGGTATACTGCCATTATCGTCGTGTTGTAACAGGCCAATGACACAATAGGTCCTTGTAACGAGACTACCTAAAAGCAAAGAATATTTTATTAGTGAACCTGGTTTAATTAAACAGTTGGAATTTGGATACACGGCGAAAAATTCACCATGAATATTTTATACATACATTTGCGTTTTAGGCTATTGTGAAACTGCTGTATCTCCAAACAAAAATAACTAAGGAATATGGCCTCGAACTATCTATCACATAATAAATCATCAAATAGAGGTATTTCAATAATTTTGACAGCAATGACAACACTAAAGTTAGGTACCTCCTTTATTCTATTTGACATCCTTTAGTTTTTGAAAGCGAACTATTACAGCGCTCGTGGCTATATTTAACATACCCCAAAACATTATACATAATATATTATATTTCCAAAAATACCTGTCTCTGAGTACCCATAGCGGTGAATATCCTGAGTAGCCGAGCGGTGGTGGCCACCGCAACTACACCGGTACCCGCTGACACGCACAGGATCTCCTCCGTGTCGGGCATCGACGCGCTCCACTCCTTACTGCTGCCTATAAGCGATATGCACACCAACTTGCTGGAAATAACGTTACATTTGTATTATTGGGTACATGTTATGATCATGCGGAACTCTCTGGTTCGATCTCCGGGTTGGGTAGAGTAATAAAGGTTTTCTCTTTAGTGGGTTGCCCTCAGCAAGGTCACTTAATTCAAGGGTTGCGAGTGCCTAAGCGCTCAACCGAAAGTCCGGTGTGTCCAGAAAAGCCGACTAGCGTCAGGCTACTGGCCGGTTAGCCAGATTAAAAAAAAACAATATTAGCCTGGGGCCTGGAGTATTGCCTGGTAACTGACAAGTCTCTACAATTTCTTTCATTTAAATTTTCCGCTTTAAATTATATTATGGGTTAACATAGCTGGCGAAATTTAGATGTGCTACACCTCTGTAGACTCCTGAAAAGAAAAAGGAGGGGGTTTCGTCGATTTTAACGCGTTAATGCAAAGAGCCTTCTTTCCCATCAAAGAGTAAATCTATATTTACCTTGGCGTCTCACATGCCAGAGCCAGCACGCTGGTGGACAAACTGGCCATAGTGTGGTTCAAATAATTGTTCAAATGTATGCCGTGGTGGAAGTTGGTGTCGTGGAACTCCACGTCGATGGTGGACTCGCCGTTTTCAGCAGTGTGACACCGCACGATGCCTACATCGTTCCAACACATGTACCTGTGAATGATGATGTTATATTGTAGCAGTTTTAATGAGATAAAATATAGCTATCATTAATATGTGAAAGCTTTTTTATTTGTATTGTGTCCACAATCACTAGCACAGCCTTTTAGAAGTCTGTTGGATTCTACCATACCAGCCCTGTATTATATACTGCCAACTGCTGAGCACGGGCCTCCTCTACAACTAAGAGGGTTAGGCCTTAGTCCACCACGCTGGCCTAGTGCGGGTTGGCAGACTTCACATATCTTCGAAATTCCTACAGAGAACTTCTCAGATATGCAGGTTTCCTCACGATGTTTTCCTTTACCGTTAAAGCGAGCGATAATTCACAAAGAATACACACATAACTTTTTTAGAAAAGTCAGAGGTGCGTGCCCTTGGGTTTTGAACCTGCGGACATTCGTCTCGGCAGTACGTTCCACTCCCAACCAGGCTATCTTCGCTAGGTTGGATCGTACAATGTTTATTCAATTCAATGTTTATTATAAAATTATTTAATCAATAGGAATTAACATTTACGCTTCATATCCCCCCGCGTATCTATAGCGAGAGCTGCACATACAAAATGCGCAGTGCCTTAATAAACCTAAGCTTTAGCAGGAAATTGAAATTTCAATAGTATTAACTTAATTAAAAGAGATCTTATATTAATTACTTGTATTTAATTAGAAACATTGATTATGATGCAATGCAGTTATACGGTCAATAATAATACGACCTGACCCACAGTTATCTGGTTATCTTGGCAATATTATTTTTTATTAGCTCACAGAATTCACGTTTGCCCGAGATGTTTTCGATATTTGAATAGCCTCTACTGACCTGCAATGGATTATTTTATTGACTCAAGAACTGCATTTATACAAACAGGCATATAATTTAATTACATTGGATAATTGTGCTGGCATGTTTTTGACTGTATGTACTATGTACATACCTAAAACATAATCACTACCTTTTAAATAAGAATGTAAGCATAGTATTCAAGGCCAAAGTTAGTGACTACACCATATATACATGGTGGTTGTATAGACCTGTGCTCTAGGTGCGTGGGCGTGGCTGCAGGCTGTAGCGGCGGCTGCGGTGTCGCGGCGCGAGGCCCGGCTGTATGCGCAGGCGCAGCCTCCAGGGACGACGCACGCGAAGAAGCGCGCGTCAGTCCCATCGTCTCGTTCTTAATTCTCTCCAATGATATGGCGTTATCGTCATCGCTCGCATAGTTTTCAATTAAATCGTCGACGATTTCTTCTAAAAAGTTAATATTAATTTGCATTACATTATTTCTGTGGAACATTACAGTACTATTCAGTATTCGGTGACAATATTTGACTGGTGGTAGGTCTCTCATTATGTAAGAGGCCATCTGGGTGGGTACCACCGCAATGTCTATTTCTACCGCCAAGCATCAGTGTGCATGCACTGTTGTGTTTCGGTTTGAAGGACACTGTAGCCAGTATAACTACTGGACATAATGAGACTTACCATCTTATGTCTCAGGATGACGAGCGCAGTGGAATGCCACACAGTACTTTGTAACTCAAGGTGCTGGATGGTGTTACTACTGTTTATGGGTGGTCGTATCACTTACCATCAGGCGAACGGCATGCTCGTCTCGTCATTCAATGCAATAAAAAAAAAAAAAAAAAAATATATCTTGTATATGTGTATTAGTCTTTATTATATATAATTTTCCATAAACAAAAGTGCATAAAGCTTTTAAAGATAAGAAATTTATTTTTAAATTAGGAATTTATATAATGACATTATTTATTAAAATTAAAAATGGTTATTTCAATTTAAAGAAAATCTTACCATCTATTCTCTCCACCATTTCAATATCATCATTTGCAGCATCATGTTTGTTGCTGTCTTTGCCATAGCAATTCACAAGTGTTCCTAGTTGACCAGCAACATCACAATATGCTAACACACCATTACCTGCAATAAAATATGATTTTAATATGAATTAATGTAAGTTACAACTCTTATTTTGACCAGTGGTTTCCCTAATCTTAAGTTTAAATTACGTCAATTGTAGGAAATGTCTACGGACCAGGGACCCTATTGGAATGTGTGACATAACAAAATTAATAAATATTATATTAAAAAATCCTAATCCTTATTTAATATTATGGATGTGTAAGTTTATAAAGATGCTTGGATGTTTGTTAGAAAAAATGGCAGAATTCCTGATTTAATCTGGCACATAGAGAAACCAAATATAATATTATTCCATATAATGACAATCATAGACAGAGCCACAAAACAAAAGCTAGTAAAGCATCAATTTGCACCATCACCTTTGGGATTCCATGCCATTGCAGACACATTATGTGAAGTGGGATGCTCAATGATCCCTAAACATGATCCAGATTCAATGTCCCACACGGCAATCTGCCCCGCTACTGTGCTTCCAGCTAAAAACTTCCCACAGGGAGAAAACAGGCACTGGGACATTGCACATTTGATCTGAAAATAATAATAGAAAATTGATAACAAATGATTTTAATTTGTAAATAGCATTTTCTCTATGCAGGCTGAATTATTTTTCAACTCTTATTATTGAAGTAAATTATTATTTTTATTTATAAACATACCAAGTTGTGCGTGAATGTCATCCGTTGTCCCCAACTTTCACAGTCCAATAGAATAATCTCTCTGTTATTAGGATATGCTAAATACTTTCCTTCTGATGGCTCAAAATCCATTCTACCTGAAAATATTTAGTATGATACACAAACCATTTCTCTTCCCAGGGGTTCCTAAACTTTAAAGATAACGGAACACCAACCAATTACCTTTTATTTTATGGTACCCCACATCAAATGATTACAAATCAACACTGAAATTTATATAAGATTTTTTTTTAAGAAATGTGTAATATAATTGAAACACATTAAAGTTTTAAACTTAAAGTTTTAATGTGAAGAATGAAATAATTTTACTGTTTTATGAATAATTGTTTTATTTATAGTTCGGTATTAGGTATGTCCGACAATTGTATACGTATATCTGGGGTAGCATCCAATCTTGACCTGTATTTGTTTTTTGTATAAACGTAGGCTGAAAAGCCTGTTTCACAACGATATGTTGTGACGATTGGGAGCAATGTTAAGATAGCCTTTTAGGCTATTTCAGGGTATTCACTCCTAACACCAATCCAAAACTCATTCAGAGATACAGATTCAAATATGTGTTTTAATGTGGGTCAACAATTAATAATAAATAGTTTTGGCAGAACCCTGATGACTATTCTATGGAACCCCTAGATTCCGCGGAACCCAGTTTGGGAATCCGTGCTCTATCCACATATTGTGGTAACCAGGAATAATAAAAAAAACACTAAGGAACATAAAACTGATATAATATAAACTTACATAATACTTTGGCAGCATAGAAAGTGTTTATTTTGGGAACACATGTGATCTCCTTAACCATCTTCTGTGTGTCTATATCCCAAATCCTCAAACTGCCATCGCCACTGGCCGTGCTAGCATATTTCATGTGAGGGCATATAGTAATACTGAGGACGGGCCCTTTGTGTTCACCCATCACAAACAGAGGAGCACCACCTTCCAAGTTACATATTTTAGCTTCCATGTTCTCAGAACAACAACCTAAAGCCTGCACATAAAAATAGGATACAGGTAAAACATGTCTCACGATTCTAATAGACAAATAAACATATCTGATTTTTTTCATAATATTTTTTCAAGAAATGACAAATAAATTATGTGCATTATGAAATTTCTAATCTGGCCTGTCTATACACAGAATCAAAACAAAACCATGGCTTATAATATCATACCTCAATTTTACCAGTAGATTTGATTTGAGTCACGGGGGCTGTGAATCGCGTAACAATACCGTCCTTATCAAAGGCCGGGAAAGTATAAGCCTGCACGACATGGTTATCCGTTGCGACATAAAGCCTTTTTTCTTTGAAGGTAACTGCAAGTGCACTTTCACCAACGCAATGGGAACTGGGATCGTCATCCTCTATATCAACCCATATTCTCACGTCACCATCGTGTCCACATGTTATTATATGCCTAAAAGCAAAACGGTGTCATAATTTTGGTATTTTTATTAAAAAAACTCCTTAGCATGTTCTTACGAACTTACTTGCCGTCTTCTGTATAACATACATCAGTATGGCCCTCAGCATGAGCATATCTTATAGGTTTGCTCTCAATCTTCATAGTGACACAAAATAAAATCTTTATCTCAGACAAAAGTTTTACTTTTTCGTTTATAAAATATTGGCGCGAAAACAAGTCGCAGCTGTTGTCTGTCAAGTGTCCTCTCTCAGCTGTCATAAAACTAACCACAGACCATCGTCAAACACATAGGTAAAGAATAATATAGCAGTTTATATAACGTTAAAACACAAACGTTTACGTTTAACGACATAAAAATATTAGTTGAAAACAATATTTAGTATTTATTTTCACACACACACACTCATGCCTTTTATCCACGAAGGCACGAAGCACGAAAGCAGAGGCGCAACTAGTGCAACCATTTTTCGCCGTGCATGGGACGGACCCATGATTTGATAGGGGGCGACCTATCGCCATATCGGGAACAAATTCCAGGCTCCGGGCTGATACTGAATAGAAAAACCCAATATCACTTTCCCCGACCCGGAGATCGAACCCAAGACCTCAGCATTGCAGTCGTACCCGATACCGTAATACAACTGCGCCACCAAGGCAGTCAGCATTTATTTTCATTATTTTAATAATATTATTAATAATAGCCTATAAGATATAGTGCAAAATGTGTACGTACATACTATTTTTGTATAGCTAACAAGAATGTATTCATAGTAGCAACCTAATATATAAGTTCTTTCTGACGAAATATTCACGTTATTACCATAACAAAGGAGCGATATGAAGACCGCAATAAAAGAGCGGCATGACGTTTCTTCTGCTCACTTGGCAATTGGCATAGTAATTTAGTTGCAGCTGGTAGTGTGCTTATCAGGTTAAATAATACAGCAAGTTTGTAAACACGATATAATCGAATATTGGTGCACGGTGAGCTACAAAAATGTCGTAAAGTAGTGTGAATTACGTGACTTTTTTGTGATCGTTTATATCATTCATAATGATGAAATATGAACACATATTTAAACCATACCAATTAACCTTGACTCTTTTAAAATTAGAAGACTAAGATTTTTTACGCCCGGCAGATGTTTAAATTTATACTTAAGTTGGTTCCATAATGCAAACCATAATAATAATTGTTTTTAATTAAAAAATATTATCGGTAAATTAGTTCTTTTAGCACGTGGACGAATTCATGTTCTTTAAAAAAATGTTTTAGTGTGTTGAAATTTTAGATGGCTGATCAAGGATTTTTGAAGCCCAAAGCTGGTTTTGCAACCCTTGCAATCCATGCTGGTCAAGAACCGGAAAAATGGAAGTCTGCAGCTGTTGTTACACCTATCGTCACATCAACCACGTTTAAGCAGCCAGCGCCGGCTGAACATACAGTAAGTACATTAATTAATACGATAATATTTAATCATTTTCGCCACCACCTATTAAATGCCTCAGTGAAAATGAAAAAAAGGACACTCGGGTTAAATATATCGCACCTTTAGAACGAAAACGACACAATTCAAAATAATCGTAAATTGGGCTATCGTCATAAAATGACTTAAAACTGGTATATTTTTTATTAAAATATAATAAACCGATATAACAGTTTTGTCCTGTTCCCGCTCGAATATGGCGTTTGAACTATTGTTTTATTGAGAACTTCGTTTTAAGTCATTTTATGACGATAACTCAAATTTCGATCATTTTGAATTGGTCTTTTTCGTTCTAAAGGTGCGATATATTTTAATAAGGATATATTCTAGCCAGTTTAGTTTCATAAGAGTATCATTTTAGAATTGGAATTTATATTAGTTCTTACTCAATTTGTCCTCACCAGAAAAGGTTATCATATTCAATGAAAATCGTAAAATAATGGGTGTGTAATAAAAACCGGATTCCTGATTTAAGTACTAACTCTCTGCAGAGAAATTTATTTTAAAAATATTTTTAGGGTTTCGAATACGGTAGATCAGGAAATCCAACAAGAAACACGTTGGAAGAGTGCCTCGCCGCGTTAGATGGTGGGAAACATGCTTTGGCCTTTGCGTCCGGTTTAGGTGCGACCACCACCGTAGCAGCTCTTCTTAATACAGGGGATCATATTGTATCTTCAGATGACGTTTATGGTGGTACTAACAGACTGCTAAGGTAAGACAGTTTTTTTAAGCCTTTTTTAAGTTTTTTTACCGTAAAAAGTATTGAGGGTCTTTAACAGATTTGTTTTTTATATTCGTGTGATAGTCCCCTTATGCATAGGGTTTAGTTAGGCGTGTAGAGTTTAGATCTCTAACATATAATACTTAGACAAAAAATGACTGCAACAGATAAGTAGAAAATTCACAATTCACTCTATGGTTACGTAAGTATATTACAAAGTATGAAGTAGTTGTTATTTTTTAGTTGGCATATTATATATTTTTCTTTTAAGCTAGTTAAACTGCTAAGGGATATATTTTTCATACGTAACTAGCGCAAATTTTCACGACCTAATAAGGCTATTTCGCACCTTATTTACGGTGTTCTCTAAAAATATTAGTAGGTACCTATATCTAAACCGGATATATGCGTAACAAATATATCCAGTTAAATTTGATCAGCTAATTTATTCGTCAATTCAAAAGATTTTACAGGTTATTTGCCAGCCTCATGCCGAAAATGTAAACAAATACGAACTTACCAATTTTTTTTTGCAAAAAATGATAGTTCTGTCTTTTAATAATCTACATAGCATACATAATATAACCTAGCATACAGTAGGTAATAGGTATACTATATTATAGGTATGTAGTTATGGATATCACGAAATTACACCATGGAATTATACAAAGTTTTTTCACTTATTGCTAGTTAATTTTGATATTTTAGCTAGCACTTCCACACATACAATATTCACAACATAAACAGAACTAGGTATCTACATAATACTTACTTAAAAATCATACCTCGGAACTGACGAGTATCCATGATCATCATTAAGATTAAATTATACGAATAGAATATTATGCTTATTATACCCGTTGAAAATATATTCACTTTTTAGACAAGTTATATCAAGAATGGGTATAGAAACTACCTTTACTGACATCACAGACCTTCAAAAATTGAATGACGCTATTAAGGAAAATACAAAGGTTAGTACCTATTTTAAAATATTATTATTATGTTTGATATCTTTAGCTGCGTATTCTATACTCCTTCGCTATCCCCATATTACATACAAGTATGTTAACAAAGTTTGGAACCGCATTGACTACTATTTTATGTATGCCACATAATTTTCTTTTATGTTCGGCCTTCAGGTTTTTGCAATCATTACTATACATAATATAATTGGAATTATCTTTTATCCGAATAACTGTTATTGTCTGAACTGCGAACTAAGATAAAATTAAATATCTTATTCCGATATTTTAATGAACATTTGGAAACCAATTGCGTAATAAAACAGAGTGATAATGGAGTTTAACCAGTAAAAACCAGATTCCGATATTACACGTAATAAGCTTTTGAAAAAAGCAGGCTGTTAAAAACTATCTGCATCAAAATAGTTGTGGCCAATTGATGATATAAAAGTAGCATCTTTACTATAATAGCGAACTAAACCGGCCAATGAAGGCCAGTAAATAATAACATTTTGGGTTAAAGTTCGGCCATGTAAAACGAAGGAATTATATTACAATTTAGGTATGTAATGGATTAACCATGTCAAGTTTTATCAGAGCAGTTACGTTACTGAGGCAAAATATATTACACTATTATTATGGCATATTCTAAAGCAACAACGATAACATCCTTATTCATAATATTTACTGCATTGCTAAAATTTATGTTATCTTCTAACGTATCTCTATTTGAATATAAACATTTATATACGGTCATATAAATACGACACTTAATTGCGCAATATTTTTAGATGCTTTGGATAGAGACGCCAACAAATCCGCTTTTAAAAGTAGTGGATATTGAAGCGGTGGTAAATATCGCTAAGGAGAAACGCGATGATATAATTATTGTCGTGGATAATACATTCCTAACGTCGTATTTGCAAAGGCCGCTGGACTATGGCGTTGATATTGTCGTGTACTCGTTGACCAAGTACATGAACGGGCACTCAGATGTTATCATGGGGGCGGCGATCGTCAACGACAAAGCACTTGAAGAAAGATTAAGATTCTTACAAAATGGTGAGGTCATTTTACTACAGTATTAAACTTTCCAGCTCTTTTTACTGTTTAACGGATAATTCTTCCTATTCAAGATTTTAATGACGGTATACCATATTATGATCGATAGGTCGACGTCTGATTAATTAACTTTTTCACAGTAATTATGTTGCGAAAATTACAAAACTCATAGCGTTATAAATTTGCATTGTCACGTTTTATGAGTCACATGTAAGGCATCGTGTAGGTAGTCATAACTTTTCTATTGTTTTATTTGATATACTTAAGTATTCAAACTATAAAATATTCCAGTAACTCTTATTTTGTATTTTATATTCTGACTTCTCATTACGGAAGTACTGTAAACCTCGGTGACGTTACATGTTGCAATAGATCGAAAGACATATTTCATTCATAGTATTTACTTAACAATGAGTCGTTGTTCAGTACATAAAATATATAAATATTATGTATGACATTTTATAAGATGGTGATTGTGGACAAAGTATTACTAAACCATGGACCTTAATTAATTAGAAAGGAATAAAGTCTGCCTACAGCATAAAATACTGTGAGGAATCCTATCATTCTTGCAATTCATGATTGATTATAATTATTTCTATGACCCTAATAACACTAGCGGCCCCGACAGACGTTGTCCTGCCCTAAAAAGGAAATAAAATCTTAGAACCCGAGTACAGCGCCACCTACCGGATCCAACTGTTAATCTAAACCATTCTCGAATCTACCTGAAGACACAAACAATTTCATTAAAATCGGTCCAGCCGTTTAGGGAGTTCAGTGACACACACACGCACAGAAGAATTATATATATAAAGTTTAGCATCAGCTTCATTATTTACTATGTCTAACATGTAATTTTATAGATTATATTCCATGATAGTAATCAAATAAATAATACTGTTTTCACGTAGAGTAGCAGCACACTGAACAAATAATGCAACATGTCGAAGCAAATACAATAATCATGTTCGCATTTACATTACGTTACAGTTCTATTGTTCATTTTAATTTGCATAACTTACGTCGACCCCTATCGTCTAACTCGCTTCAAAGTGAATACAAAATTCGTTTGAAGAAGACAAAACATTCGATAACTAAAATACGTCTATAAACTGTTCATGAATACGATCGTAATTCTATAACATTGCTGTTATTTAAAGATTTTGGACACAGTTAGTTAAGTGCTGGATTAGTAGAATTTTTATTATCATATTAGTTTAACATATATTGTGTAGCATCTTAAAAGTATTTTTCATTTACAGCTATGGGGGTTGTACCTTCGCCAATGGATTGCTATTTGGTTAACAGAAGTTTAAAGACATTGGCATTGAGAATGGAGCAGCACAAAAAATCCTCCTTGATTATAGCTAATTGGTTATTAAATCATCCTAAAGTGACTGAAGTACTGCATCCAGGTAAAATAAATACAAAATGTTGGAATTTAATATTATACACTCATGGTCAAATTTAGAGGAATTTATTTGCTATCTATCTTATTGTATGGAGGTGGAAGAAATAAGGATTTTGACTGTTTGATTGATTTTATTTTTCACTTTCAATAAGTGGGTAGCTTAAAGATGGCGGGTTTCGAAACCTGACGTTTTCCGCAGTAGTTAGCTATAACACCAGACTGAAGAGGGCACGAAACTTAAGGGGCGGCAACCTCACAAATAAGATGCATTTGTTAGGAAAGGTATAATATTTATTGTGAGCAGAATGCTGAAAATACGACATCGACAATCATATTACGACTTCTTTTGATGTAATTAATAAGCTTCAGAAAGTTCTACTGGCAATTAGCACTACAACCAAAAGAAAAAGCCAGTGCATTTGAACAAGAAGCATTCTTGCCTGCCACATTGCCCATGCTTGCTGTAGAGTAACAAGCAGTGCGGTCGAATTTTGCCCACTAATATAGAATTTTGAATGTTGATTCTTGGCCAAGAATCTTTTGATGAGGTCTCCTGTTGTCCGAAGACGGGTGGTGGAAGAGACAAAGCAACGAGATCGCACATAGAAAGACACACTTAACATTGTGATGTTAAGTGTTGTTCGAAGAGAGTTTTATGTTTAAGTAACTGGTTGTTGACATATTTTTTAGAGCATCCACGAAATTACACATTATGATAAATGGAGCTCTGTGTACAGTCAGCAGCACAAGTACCTGAACAAATTCAAAATTTCAAATTGCTTACATACTTTTGTATTCTTACTAACGTTTTTTTCTCTTCACAAAAATTAAATAAAAGAGATTTACTTTACTTCAAACGAAGAAAAAAATGTTTCAGTTTAACTTAACGCGTATATAGGTGGTTTGAAATTTTGATTTTGTTCAGCTACTTATGCTGCTGACTGTACAAGGCAATACGTAACGGAAATCTTAAAAAAAAATTATACATATTTGCTACATTTTGCCCCTTATACTGGAGATATTTTTGAACATATGGCAATACTCGGAACTTTAGCTTCAGTTGTAGAATATAGTGGTTAGTAGAGATATTAAAACCGGAATTTTGGAATGGTCAGCATGCTACCTGAAACTTTATGTGATAGATCTGCTTGAAATAACCTTGGAAGAAAAATTAAAATCTAGTGAGCCAGTTAACATAAGGGATCTCAAAAGTACTTTGGTTGATAAAATAGAATTTAATGTCGTAAAGTGTTTATATCGATAAGTAAAAAAAGTATGTCAAGACAATTTTAGGCAACGTCGGCAGCAAGAGTAATACGAAATGTGCAAAACAATAATTTAAATTCAGTTATTTGACCAAAATTTTATTTTCATCTGTGAATGTCCAAAATGATATTTTTTCTTACTTCTACAATAATATTAAGAATTTTGTTTCTAAAATTGTATATATTATTAATTTGGTTTTTGTTGAATGCAGATATTATAGAATTAACGATTTACTTCAGATGACATTAAACTTTAAAAATCTGCCTTTGAGTAAATTTTTCCTTTTTCCTTTGCGTTCATTTAAATTTGACCATAACTGTACATAATAATACTCTGCGTTTTAAATTAGATTCATTCAGTAACTTTTACTCCGTATTTTTAGGACTACCGTCTCATCCACAGCACGAAATAGCCAAAAAACAAACTAGTGGGCACTCAGGTGTTTTCAGTTTTAGACATGTAGGAGGCTTGAAGGAGTCAAGAAAATTATTGTCTTCTCTAGAAATTTTCACACTGGCCGAAAGTTTGGGTGGATATGAAAGTTTGGCAGAATTACCGTAAGTTTTACAATTAGTCTAGTAATTATATAAATTATAGGTATTTGCTGGTTATGACAAATATATGGGATTTATGGCGCCATAAAACTGATTAGATATCATGAAAAAATATTGTTAGGTATAATGAAATCTAATTCGCAAGAGTGTTGCAGATGCATGTATAAAATATGTGCCTCGCCTATTATTATTATTTAATAGTTGTGAATTCAGAATTACATACATAATAACGTTTAGTGTGAGGGTTTCATGGAAACATAGTTAATTTTTTAATACGTATTTACAACTTGTGGCTGGTGCTTTAACCGTATTCGTTTTCAGTTCTGTCATGACGCATGCATCTGTGCCTGCGCAACAGAGGGAAGACCTCGGAATTACTGACTCACTAGTAAGGCTCTCAGTAGGGTTGGAAGACACAGAAGATCTGATCGCAGATTTGGATCAAGCTCTAAAGGCTGCTTTTTGAAAATTATCATGAAGTCCTGGCTGGACACCAGGATTAGCCTAAATTATGTTTATACGATTATATCATGCATATAATTTAATATTTTTAAGTTTATATTTATACGAAAAAATATTAGTAAGCACCATACTATACACATCATCATTAAGGTCCTATGACCCCTGGATGGGGCAGAGGGCTTCCACAGTGACTCTCCATTTCGATCGGTCTTGAGCTTCGCGTTTGATTTCACTCCAAGTCTTCCCAATACTTTTCGCTTCGTCGGTCACAGTACGTCGCCAGGTTTGTTTGGGACGACCACGCTTTCGCTTTCCTTGGGGATTCCAATCCATTGCCTGTTTAGGTATATGATCGGGACCTCTTCGGAGGGTGTGGCCAATCCATTTCCACTTGCGGCGTCTGATCTGCTGGTTGATTGGTGTTTCATGGCAGAGTTCTCGTAGGTGGTCGTTCGAGATTTTCTCAGGCCAGTGAATACCGATGATTTGGCGAAGGCATCGGTTTACAAATACCTGGAGCTGATGCGAGATGGCTTTCGTTACCTTCCACGTTTCGCACCCGTATAGTAGCACTGACTTTATGTTGGTCCCGAAAATCCTGAGCTTAACTCTTCGGGTCAACTTACGTGATTTCCATACGGGGCGCAGTTGCGCAAACGTTGCTCGTGCCTTGGCAATCCGTGAGGTGATGTCTTCCTCTGCTCCTCCTGTTTCCGACACGACGCTACCGAGGTATGTGAACTTGTGGACTTGTTCCACTACCTCTGTGCCAATCAGCAACGGTGTTATGTCTGTCAATCCAGATCGCATCTCTACGGTCTTCCGGGTATTAATTTTTAACCCCAAGTTTGCCGCCTCCACTCTTAAATCATTGAGCTTAGCTTGCATATCGGCGTGTGTGTGGCTCAGCAGACAGAGGTCGTCGGCATAGTCCAAGTCTTCTAAGACATTGGAACTACCCCACTCTATTCCACGGCGCTTGTTGTCAAATATACGAAGCATAATCCCGTCCAGAGCGATCAAAAAGAGGAGAGGCGACAAAAGACAGCCTTGTCGGACCCCAGCGTGCACGGCGATGTCGTCAGAAACAAGGCCATTGTGGGTGACGCAGCAAGAGTAGTTCTTATAAATAGCTTTGAGTAGTTCCACAATTTTCGGCGGGACACCAATGGAGAGTAGACGAGACCATAAGCTGGACCATCGCAACGTATCAAAAGCTTTTTCGAAATCGACGAAAGTTAGATATATCTCCCTCTGCCATTCTGATGCTTGTTCAAGTATGATACGAAGAGTGTTAATTTGGTCGGTGCATGAGCGATTGGGGCGAAACCCAGCCTGTTCATTGCGCAAGAGAGGTTCTACGGCCTTCGACAGCCTGTCCAAGATGATCTTACAGAACACCTTGGATGGGATGGAAAGTAAAGTGATCCCCCTCCAGTTACCGCAGTGGCTTAAGTCACCTTTTTTAGGCACAGTTATTAGGAGCCCTTTATTCCAGTCCTCGGGTAGCTTTTCTGAATCCCAGATCTTAGTGATTAAAGGCGTCAGAGTCTCGACAGCGGAGGGTAAGTCAGCTTTAAGCATTTCCGCGGTTATAAGGTCGAGTCCTGGGGCTTTGCCGGTCTTCAAGGAGAGGATAGCCTTCGCCACTTCTTCATGTTTAGGTGGAGCGGTGTCGATGTTAAGGAGCTGTGGAGGTGTTGCTCCGGCCTGTACCTCAGCCGATGTCGACATTGCTGAGGTTCGGAAGACATTCTCAAAGTGTTCTTGCCAGCGTTGAAGCTGCCCTTCTGATGTCGCGATAAGCTGACCTTCCTTAGACTTCAGGACCCTCCCTTTGGAACTTCTTTTTCCCGCCAAGGTTTTAGTAGCCTTATACAGCTCCCTCAAATTGCCGGTGTTTGCAGCAAGTTGTGCACTATCAGCAATAGCATCAGCCCACATCCTTCTATCCTTACGCACGCTGCGATAGATTTTCCTGCGCATCTGACGGTATTGCTGTTTGAGGTTGGCTCTTTCTGTTTCATCTCGTGTTTCAAGAAGCCTCAAATGAAGTACTCTTCTGTCTTTAATGAGGTCCCACGTATCCTGCGATATCCAGTCGTCGCGTGTACGAGATTTGTGTCCTAGTACGGTAGAGCTGGTCTCTGTATAAGCCACTTTTATTCGTTTCCACTCCTCGTCTATAGTGCCTTCATACGTTTGAAGTTGGGAAAAACGATTACGGAGCTCAATTTTAAATTCGTTACAGGTTCCTGGGTCAAGTAGCTTATTTACATTAAAATGTCCCCTTAATTTACCTGGTTTGCTAGCTTGTCGTGGTATCGCAACCTTGATTCGCAGTTCTGCGACTATTAAGTGATGGTCACTGTCTATGTCGGCGCCTCTACGGTTGCGTACATTTAGTAACGACGCGCGCCATTTTGAACTAATGGCAATGTGATCAATTTGGTTCCTAGTAACGCCATCGGGTGAGGTCCAGGTGTACTTATGGTGATCTCCGTGTATAAATAATGTACCACCGATTGTGAGATCTTGGTTTTGACAGAACTCTATAAAACGTTCCCCATTTTCATTGCACACTCCAATGCCCTGTATGCCCATGTGCCGTTCACGGTTTTTATTGTTCTTACCAACCTTTGCATTTAAATCTCCCATGACAATCACTATATCCTGTTTCTTAATATTCTTTACAGTGTCGTTTAGTAAGTCATAAAAGGCATCTTTGTCCTCTTCTGGAGAGGAGTTGGTGGGAGCGTAGCACTGGACAATGGTGATCTTTCGGGCTCTAGTGTTAAAGCGGGCGCAGATTATTCGGTCCGAGATCGGTTTCCAGTCCAGAAGGCTTTTCTTGGCAGGCTCAGATAGGAGGAGTCCCACACCGTATTCGCGGACATCATCCTCCATTTCCTTACCGGAGTACAGCAAAGTGACGCCTCTGGACGTTCTCAGTTCACCGAAACCATTTCTTCGCACTTCGCTTAGACCGAGTATTAGCAGCTGATATCTCAGCATCTCTGCTTCTGCTTGGGCTAGTCGGCTATCATCGCTAAGCGTGCGTACATTCCAAAAAGCAATTCGTGTCCGTATTTTCATGCCAAAGTTCGTCGGTAAATAATCGGTCCGGTTTATCTCTGTTTCAGTTTCAAAAATCGTTGTTTTTCGAGCAAGCGGGTGATTAATCCACTATGCCTTAGTCCGCTAGTGGGGCTGCCACTTCAGAGCCTACGGACATGCTCGGTTTTGAAACGGGTTTCCTCCCTAGTGATGAGATTCTGTTTTGAGGCGCAGAATACTCGCCTTGCGCCCTGCCTCCTCAGCTTAGCTGCGACTCTAGGGTAGCGGCCACGCGGTTGCGCGGTCGCAGCAGGTCCCAGGGTGAACGACTTGGACGTGGAGGACTCGGACTGGTCGGGGCTCTGCTACAAGTGCAAGTGTTCCGCTACGAACACAGCAGATGGTTTTATTGTCTTTTTATAGGCAATGCAAGCCTCACTACACTTGCGATTCCCAACAATACCGTGCCCCAACTTCCCACCCTATACACATACAATGTTCCTAAATTTAGACTGCAATCGCGCCAGTTAAGTGGACCGTGCGGTGAGGCCTTTTGAGCATGTAATTAATAGTATAAAGACTGCTTACGTTTACCAATAATAAATAATAATAATAATGTTCACTATGTACTGCAGCGTCGACGCTGAAAACATTGACGTCTGACTGCACTTTCCCTCCGTTTCAATTTGCGACTCCAGTTTACGAAACAAATCACAATTCTGTGTAATAGTTTTTTTTGGTACTCTTATTATATTGTTTTATTGCACAATATGGAAGACATTTAATACTGCATTTACTACACTCTTAATTTAAAAGACATGTATGTTTGTAAGTACTGGATATACCCTGTAAATTAGTGCCATGGAAGAGGCAGTTGAATTATCATAACGATAATAATAGAATTTAACATCCAATTTACATCTATCTACATAACATTCGAGTATTATACAAATTGTATTGTAAAGTGCGAACGATGGTAATCACTATACAAAGGGTTAAGTTTGCTCATTACTTTACACATTCATTTCAGTATTTTACTAACCGTTGTAATGCACTCTACCTCGTTGTGGCTAATTAGGAAACTAATATTTAGTCCAATCTCTTTCTCTAACATACTTTACTGCAACTGAATAGGGTTCTACATTTTAATGATATGAATTTTAAATTCATTTCGATCGAATTCCAAGTTTGATAAATAATTAAATAAGTTAGCAAAATATTATAATCTTTTCTGTTACTATAAAGTATTTATTTTGTGTCTTTTTTATTGTTCTTATTATTTAAAATGTTATTACTGTGACATTTTAAAATAAATAGATCTGCTAATGTTGACGTTTTTTTATTTTTTATCGAATGACCATGCTTGATCTAGATTTTGTTCGAACCTAGCCACGGTCTACCGAAGGTACTTTAGTATTGATATAATGACGATATATAACGTAAAAAAATCCATCCAACGTGAAGAATACAGTATTTAAAACATAGTAACAAATATAACTGGATTAAATAGGTAAGTACATATTGTTTATCTTTGCACTATCTTATTTTATATTGTTTGTAAAGCTTCTTTTATCAACGAGAATTATGGTTATAATTATAAAAAATTACGATGATGGAGACACGGTAATGTTTATAAATTACATGGATAAATATTAAAAACAAGCGAGAGCAGGCAACCGTTGTGTTCAGACCTAGATTTTTTTTATTACATTAGCATTTAGCACCAAAATATAGGGATAAATCATTTATTATATTGGTTATCTTAGAGATAATAATTTTGTTTAAAATTTAAATGAACTTGATTACCACTACGACTAACTATGTTGAGTGTACAGTCAGCCACATAAGTAGCTGAACAAATTCAAAATTTAAAATCGCCTATACGCGTCAAGTTTACCATACCATACCAGCCCTGTATTTTATACTGCCCACTGCTGTGCACGGGCCTTCTCTACAACTGAGAGGGTATAGGCTTTAGTCCACCACGCTGGCCTAGTGCGGGTTGGCAGACTTCACATACCTTCGAAATTCAGAGAACTCAGGTATGCAGGTTTCCTCACGATGTTTTCTTTCACCGTTAAAGCGAGCGATAATTCACAAAGAATACACACATAACTTTTTAGAAAAGTCAGAGGTGTGTGCCCTTGGGTTTTGAACCTGCGTACATTCGTCTCGGCAGTCCATTCCACTCCCAACTAGGCTATCGCCAGTGCCGGATTAACTACGTAGCAAGAGTAGCAATTGCTACGGGCCCCGCGCGAAAGGGGGCCCCGCATGTTTAAACTCACTCATCTCTGCCTGAGCGTAATTTTTTGAGTGAAACTTGTTAAGATGTGGTACGTTGAATTTTTTTGATGTCACAAAACAAGACACTTGGTACCCGATTATTTCCTTGGCGTAAATAATTTAAATAATATCATACAGTAAACGCACAAGTTCTACAAAAAGTTGCTTGTATAAACGTGAAGAATTTCAGTCGGCCTGATAATCAGCTCTACAAAAAGTCAGCCGCATATGCAAGCACTCTTACCCGACACTTAGTGTGGATGTGTAGCAGAATTGAAATGGCTCGATTTAAATTGTTAAAATTATCTATTGATTTGTAAAGTTAACAGTCTACATTATTTTTAGTATAATTTAGTAACCATATACCAAAAATCTATTTTCTAGAATATAAGTATATTGAGTTATAGAAGTTATGACTGAAAAAAATTTTTTTATTACTTCAAGAGAGATTTCCTCCAATTTAATTTTTCATAAACATTTCGTAATCCTGATATAGTAGGATCATTACCAAATGCATAAAAAGCAATGCATTCAATAAACTATTTCCAGAACAAAAGAAGTTTAAATTCTAGACGCGAGAGTCTCACGCGTGTTTTTTTTAATCTAATGATAGGTATCCTATCCCTTGTCGGTACAATAGGCACCCGGCCAATGCAAATTATATGTGATCGAAGTTGGTAACACTGAAAAATTAACCGGGGATTCCCTGACATTGCCATTGAGAAGGCTTTTTGTAATTGTCCGAGCCTAACAGCGCCTATAGTAATTTACTACACTATTCATTACCCACAAAATTGTAACCCATAGATAGTAAATAAATGTATTGAGTATTGAATTGTATATATATATAAAAAAAAATTAAATAAATTAAAAATAAATAAATAATTATTAAATATAAATAAATAAATAAATTATTCTTTCTTTCTTTCTATTTTTACCACTCTATACTTAAGAACCCATAGCAGATCAAGGGCTTTTTGAAAGAATTTGCTACGGGCCCCGCGCTTGCTTAATCCGGCACTGGCTATCGCCTCTTCAAGTAGTTCCGCTTCCGCAAGTTTAGTTGACTCTTTTTTTTCCTTTAAGTGAAGTAAAGCAAATTTCATTAATTTCGTTCGTGAAGAGAAAACAAAAATTGCCAAGCTCTCAAAAATGTATAGGCGATTTGAAGTTTTGAATTTATTTAGCTACTTTTGTGGCTGACTGTTCAATGTACATGAGTGTAGGTACAGTATAATATCAAATATATAAGTACCTACCTGAACAACTAAGTATTGGTACAAGTGGAATTAAGTACTTACGATGCTACATGACAATTTATTAGTTTCTGCCAATTAGCAAGTGGTCGTGAATTTGCCGATGTCACTGTTTAAATATTATGCAATAATCATTGGCAATAATCCAATTCTTGCAGTGTGTGTTTTATTGTTGACGAAAATTTGGTTCAATCATAAATGTAACAATAATATATTTTTAAAGAGATAGGGTTAATGCTTCAGATATGTACAGTCAGCAACATAAGTAGCAGAACAAATTCAAAATTTCAAATCTCATGTACACGTTAACTTTAATGGTTTTTTTTTGTTTGTGTGAAATAACATAAAACCGTTTTATTTAACTTTTGTAAAGAAAAAAAAATTGGGTAGAAAAGTATATAGGCGAATTGAAGCTTTCAATTTGTTCAGCTACTTATGTGGCTGACTGTACTATTTTAAATTAGCTACACTGAGCCTATTAATAAAAGGACACGTTAAATACATTGATTGATAACTATTATTAACAACTATTCTAAACAAAAAAAAATGTAGGTACCGAACCTTTGAGTCATTGCATAATTATGTAATACACAAACAGTATCGCCCTTCATTCTTGTTTTGGAACACAACTCACTCGACTTATCACAAAATCTCAGGAACCACAAAAACTATACTTAATATAGAAAATGAACAAAATATATTGTTTGCGAAATTTAATCTAACGGCCAGTAGGGATTTCAAAGTAAACAAATAATAAATATGAACAGATTTGATGAAATAAGTAGGTATTTCATGGTAAAATATGGAAACATAAATACCTACCTAAGAAGAATAAATCTCTTTGGCTTACCCGATTTTTAATATTAAGAGGTATCTTAAAAACCGTGAGCAAACGCAAGCAAAAATAAGTAAAACAAAAAACATCAATACTCAGACTCTAAACGGAAAACAGGGGTGACATAGCAAAAACAGTGGATCTGCTGTTAAAACAGAAGGGTTGGCAACACTGCCGGAAAGTTAAGGATAACAATAAAAACTCACAAAAAACAAGTACGTTACTGAAATATAACAGCCCAACGTAAGCAAATAACGAAATAAAAACCGTTGTAACGCACTAAGATACTTAACTTTTATAATGTTTATTCGTTCTTTTTAAAGCGTATATAACAGTAATTGCAGTAGTATTATAAATTCTCTTTGCAGTAATTTAAATTTTAAACCACAATACCAAATAATATTATTATGTTGGTGTGCGAGGTTTCTAATTAGGATTTCCTGCATGGATGCTATGCTATTCACTACATATAAATTACAATATACAGGCAGAGTTATGCACAATGCACATAATTAATTAATGAAATTGAAAAACTTAAATAATACCTACGTACAAAAATATTAGGTCATAAGTAAAGACAAAAACTAAGTATTATACTATAACCAAATATTGCCTGCATGAATTCGATTCCTATACTTGATATTGCAAAAAAAAGAAGTTATCAACACGAGGCAGGGAAGGCGTTATCGAGGCTTTTCAGTATTCACTGCTAGATTGTAAATATAGTTTACAAGTGCTTGATAACACTATCACCATATAATTAATCAAAGACTATCACATTAATTTTATGTCAGTATTTTACATTCACAGTCGTCGGTTTGCTGCTAAGAATTATTAAGGTAAGTTATGTAATTTAAAGTACCCATATACAGGGTCATTTTTACATTGCGTTAAGAAATAAAACCACCTTTGAAACAACAGAGATACTTATCTCGTTGAGATGCAAAATAAAAAAGTTAAGGTAAGGTTAGAACAAAATAAATATCAATAAAAAGCAACTTTAAAACACGCCCAAATGCCACCACTAGGTGCTTTAAGAGAATTCGTCGCAGCAGCAATATAAAATATTGTACTTTCAGTCAGAAATATACTTACGCATGCACCAATATTAACATATTGGTGTAAGCACAGAAGTATAACAAGCGTTATAAGTCAAAGATCTAGAGGTTTAAGTGTATTTTGATTAACGAATAGCTCATTACAGGGCCGTAGCTAGACTTGAATTTAAGGTAGGGCAGCTGAGGTTACGGGTAGGGCGGAACTAAAAATTGTAATTAATCTTTTTTGGTCATGTTCTGGTCAATCGATTTTTGGCTTTCTTTACTTGTGAGCATGTGTGAGTCAGGTTAATATGTACTTATGTAATTGTTTGGGTGACATACCTACAGGTTGTACCGAAATTCTCTTAAATCCGTCAATCCATATTTTTTCCGTCATAAACTGCTTTAATGCTTTGCTATTATTAATTGATTATTAAGGTAGGGCATTGCCCTACAATGCCCATCCTTCGATACGGCCCTGGCTTATTATTAGTTTTAGTTACAAAGAGCTTCAATACCATTTTTCGGCGCTCTAACTCAAGTACTTAGTTTTCAAGTTACCATGCCTTTCGAAAATACAATATATCTCTGTCGACCCTCAATATACAGACTTTTGATAATACATAATTTTACTACTACAAATGCCAAAGGTACCGATTTAGATTCATCGTTTCAAATTAATTATGGAGCCATTACAAATTAGGAACAACATTAATAACATCAAGGTGTTTGTGTTTTTTCGCCAAATCATTATACGAGCGACACATACGAACTATCAGGTTATAGAATGAGGTGTTGTTCCTATAAGCCTGCAACGTGAAGACGTTTGACCTTAAAAATATCGAAGTTTCAAAAATGCCTCAGTTAACAATTTGGTAAATTTACTCATCGCCAGGATTATGCATGCAAACTTTCAAGTCTCTATCTATAAAATATGTCAAGTTATGTACATTTAAAGTTTTGAGCATGCTCAGAAAAAGGGTTAAATTTTCAGTACGTATAATAATAGTCGGGGGAAAAATAGAGATTTGAATTTTAAACTGCCTCTCGGTTGTCGATAGTAGCGAACCTAAATATGACATTTTGGCACCCCTATCATGGCCAGTTTCCAAGATACAGATAGGACCTTTGAAACTTGGATGGCGTTTTTGACCCCCTTACGGGTTGAATTTCCAAAAATCCCTTCTAACGGCTATCTACGTCACTGGGGGAACACACATACCAAATTTGAACCCTGTTTTTCCAGCAATTTGGTCTATGCGTTGTTGCCAAATTGTAATCTACTCCTTTATATATATACTAGCTTTTGCCCGCGGCAGCGCCCGCACGCAAGAGTTTTTTTGGATAAAAGTCCCGCTATACATTTTCCCGAGATAAAAGTAAAACCTAAAAGCCTAAAACCTTCCCAGGGTCTCGAACTATCTCCATACCAAATTTCGTTGAAATCCGTTCGGTAGATTTTGAGTTTATAGCATACAATTTTTGCAACCCCTTTTTACGCCCTCGGGGATTGAATTTCGCAAAATCCAGTATTACTGAACACCTACGTCCTAATAGGAACCCCCATGTAAAATTTGAGACTCCTAGCACTTGTAGTTTCTGAGATTTCGTGATGTTTGAGTGAGTGACCTTTCGCTTTTAGGTATATAGATAGACTAGCGGCCCCGACAGACGTTATCCTGCCCTAAAAATGAAATAAAATCTTAGAACGCGAGTACAGTGCCACCTACCAGATCCAATTCTTACTCTAAACCATTCTCGATTCCACCTGAAGACACAAAAAATTTCATAAAAATCGATTCAGCCGTTTAGGAGTTCAGTGACATACATACGCACAGAAGAATTATATACATATATACCTAAAGATATGCTATATATGCTATGCCACTTTTATGGAGCACTATACAAATACGTACGTATGCGTACCTGTTATATCTTGATCTTTCTTCTATCTTTATACTAATTATTTTTTGTACTTTTTAGTGTCGGTTTTACTTTATAACAAACGTATGTAATTTTTACTTTCTACCAAATAGTTAACTAAATAGTGCTATAACTACGAATCAATAAAGCGATAATAATATTCTACACACTGCTGCACGCTGCACGTGCTGTTTGTCGGAAGGAGTTCCGTTAGTAGAGTCGTAATAAGTGCCCTCGTTCTCCTCCCAAGTTCAGCCCAGTCTAGCATACCCTTGAATATTGATTATGGTATAAGGCGGCCTACTTTGAAAGTTAAATGCGAGACATTTTGTGAATCGGTGATAGAATGCGAAGTAAGAAGTTTTGTCGGTAAAGAAAAATGGACTTTACATAGATAAAAAAAAACACGCAACTTACTGCAATATCATTATCATCATCAGCCACATGACGACCACTGCTGAACATAGGCCTCGCCTAAAGATTTCCAGACGGACCTGTCAAAAACGGCCTTGGCAATTTTTCAAAGTTGAGGATAAAACTGATCCTGCCCCCGTGGTCCTTAATATTTTTAATACAATTGACGAAAATAATGTGTTTCGATCCTGTTACCGCTAATACAACTAGCCATATACAAAAGAAAAGTTTCTGCTGGATTTAATTTCAAATAAACACTAAAATAGGTCCAAAACGTCATTACGTTAGTGTGTCCAACCCACCTTCTTTTGCTATTTGGTTTCGTAAAATATTTTGATATAACTTAATGAACTTATTTCAAATGCGAAGTTGACTAAATAAGTGTACTATTTACAGTTCCTAACAATTTATAATGTTTCCTAAATTTGTAAATGATAAAAAGACTGATACAAAGTTTGTTACGAAAATTGCGTCATTATTAAAACATAAATAGATTTTAATTTATTTGCATTCCTATACACCAATAAACAGAGAATTTTATGCCTACATATTCTTCTCGACGCCCTTAGTTGAACCACATGCTTTGAACGGACTGGAATATTCGCGTTTCGCTTAAGTTAAGTTTGAATTTAGTTATATTGGAATATGAAATGGAGTTATATTGTTATATTGGAAGTCATTATTAATTTCTTATTTTTAGCGTCGTAACAATTATTTTATTAATTATATTTCTTGTTATAGTTATGTATCGGACAGACACTTTTTACTCGTATTGACGTATAACATAAATTTTATTTTTTGGACAAAATAAAACATATTTTCTCCAGTTCGTCATTTTTGCTAACATCATTATCCTCAAAATGTATGTCAGAATGTCCAAAGATTATTATTGTATTATTATTTTTAGTCCAGGAGCAAATAGAGAACGGCGGTTTTAGGTAATTCGTTCGCAGTCAATAGGGGTTGCAACAAAAAATATGCCCTTGTTTTTAATTATTAAAGTAAAAAATAAAAAAATTGTTTAACAGAACTATATCAAATTAAGCCATATAACAGTTAATATTGTTTTAAACCTATTTGGCTAATTTTAAACAAATCTGCACTATTAAAACCATCTTGGATAGGTACTTGACACGCATTAGGTACATACATAACACTTACAAGTGACAAAAACACTGCAAACTATGATTTTAAGATAAAAAAATACGTTTATTTAGAATCCGACTTTTTATTTCGTTGCGTTATGCTTTGATATAAATACTACATTTATTTATTCATAACAGTTAATAATTTTTTCTGTTCATATTGTCATTAACCTAAACACCTTGTCATTATCCTACACAGGCATTTTAAAAAATCTTTAATATCTCACAAAATATAAACATTGCAATGGTGCCTCTTAAATTAAATTAACGAGTGTTGATCAAACAATGAGCTTAGTACTTAATAACTGCAGTGCCACGAGATTTATTCTTTTTATCCGAAAATAGTCAAAATATATTCCAATCAAAGAAATGCCCGCTTGCATCCAGCGTGTTCCTGCGACCTTTATCAAATCGTCTGTACTAAAATTTTCAACTACATAGGTACATCTGTTTAATAAAAATCTAATCTTATTTTTAAATACCTACCATCAGCTGTTTACCTGGTATCTGGTAGTTGGATAATTTTTTCCTTCCATTGGTTCAATCGAATTGATCTCATAAAACATGATTAAATTGATCTAACGGCTTTCTGGTCGTTTAATGAACTGGAAATGAATGGAAGTCTTGTATAAAAAAAATCAGAACGTGCATACCCATACCCACGGGCGTAGCTATAGCTTTCACATAGGGTCCTACGACATAAAAATAATTGTGGCGTGGGTTCTTGCCTTGCATGACACCGTATACTTGATAATAATGCGCTTTTTTCGACTTTTTAGTGGTACGCCCAGCGCCCACTCGCGAGACTGACGGCAAAGGAACTTTCGCAATCCCTAAATGCAAGCACACACTATACTTAGGTTTGCTGAAGCCACCGAAATCCGAATCCGAAAACTGTATTATTTTGCCACATCCATTAAAATTGAATTTACTTACCACTAGAATGTCATAATTTAGAGGGTGATATTATATTGGTTTCAACGAGTAGGTAAGCGCCGCGCCGCGCCGTGCCAAGGTAGGTAAAAAAATATTGAATATTGAATGGCGGTCGGTTCTAATGGCGTGCTACGTGACATTCGTACTCTCAAATTTTGTAGGGTTAAGAGATACTATATAAAAGTTTTGTAATTTTTAATAATTAATTGTGTTCGCGCGTATTAATTAATAATTATAACTATATAATAACCAAATAAGTTTAATGAACGGGAATAACAGTGCTAAAATTAAATATCTAAACCGATAGAGTATAGTGCACCCACTTTTCGCCGTGCGTATTCCGTCCCATGATGTGATAAGGGGCGAGGCTATCGCCAAATCGTGCACAAATTTGGAATTTGTCCAAAGTCTGGAGACTTCGGACTGATACTGAGTAGAAAAACCCAATATACCTTTGCCCGACCCGGGGATCGAACCCGAGAGCTCAGCATTGGAGTCGTACCGTAATATAACTACGCCACCGATGCAATCATTATTATAGTTAAGTTATTATTATATTATATAGAATTAATGGACCATGGACACTAATGGAAAAATTTAAAGGAACGCAATGAAATTAATAATTTCATGAACTAAATAATATAATAAGATATCGCTAAATAATCTTGGGATATAGGTATTTTTTCTTTTACTGTATCTCGAATAATATGCGCCTGTAAAAATCCGCAATCACATTAAATAATAATACCTACATACGCTTAAAGAAATGAGTTCATTATTATTGTAAATACGATGCAATTCAAAAACAATTAGTAATATTATGATAAACAATTTTCTCGCGACATTGCATTAAACACAACTTTAATATAAACAAGTAACGCAAATTTTCTGATTATTTTATGTGTAGGTATAGGTACTTTATAGTCATGATAAAACACAAAAGCATTTTAATCGCACCATGAATAAAAATTTATGGTCGAGATCGGTGTACACTGTAGTGAATGGTGTTTGCACGCTAAAGAAATTAGATATTGCTAAACAAAAGACGATACCATGCCGTGTTACCACGTGCATTGCGTTTCTCACAATATCTGTTATCAGTGGCGTACTAAAACTCATGAAGGCCCGTGGCAAATGCTTGGAATGTGGTCCCTCGACAGTGCAAAATTCTGCGACCTTGTTATAGGGTTCTCCTGGACGATCCTCTAACACTCGGGCCGGGGGCTTCTTAAGCCACGAGCCTCCAGCTTCAGAGAGGCCTTGGCATTTTACCGTCATACCGCCCTATAGTAAAGCCACTATCGTCTTTTCTTTATTATCACAGTCAGCATCATTATCAAATCGAAATCATTAAGCTATATAGAAGGAGCCCCTTCATTTATTAATTAAGATTAGAAAAGCCGGTGCAATTGTAGATTTAATTAAATAAATTATAGCACCGCTTCAAAATATATTGGATAATAGGATTAGTTTAGATTAAAAGTTTTATTTTCACCCAAGTAAGTACGCTCTGGTTTATCCATTTGAGTCTTCCAATTGATTATTAAAATGAATAAGTTACTTACTTTTGTTCATTCGTGAAGTTCGAGTACCTATAGCAAATAAGATAGGTAGTAGGTACCTACTCCTAAGATAAATCTGACTTAACAATCGAGAAAGAAACTTTATCTACAGCAACACATTATTTTATTTACAATACCACTAGTCCTACAGGTAGATTTAGGAATACCGAATAAGAGCTCTAATATCTACCTACCACAAATAATCCAAATGCTTGCAGATATAACGTGAAGTTGTTAGCGCTCTAGTGTGTTGCGCAACCTTGAGCAAAAATAAACTGAATTGATATGTCAAGTTTGTTATTATTAATTTCTACTTCAGGTATAAAAGGGTAAATATCATTTGCCTTTATTTATTTCGGAGATTGTTTTTACTACTTACCTATTTCCGAAATCATGACGTCATGTTATCGAATAAATTTGTGATCTACTTTAGAGTGCAATCAATTGCCATTAGGAGTTAAGATAAAATTGGATCACAGATTTTACCCTTGGATTTTAGCGATCCCCTAGATATACCTCATGCAGGTACAAGTGTTTTTTAAAGTGTTAGGCCACATAAACGGTACCTGCATACCCAGGTTTTGCCTACAGTTCCCAGTATTTTTACAGATGACCATTCGATGGGGTATCGTTGCTGCTGGGAAGATCAGCCATGACTTCGTCAATGCACTCCATACTTATCCCTTTAAAGGCGACCAAATCATCGTCGCAGTAGCGGCTCGTAATAAGGATAGGGCTGCAGAGTTTGCAAAAATCCACAACATTGAAAAAGTTTTTGACTCATATCAATCATTAGCGGCCAGTAAAGACATTGGTAAGTCCGGTGGGAATTTTATTATTGTAAAAGTTAAAACAATGAACGAACAAGTAATCTTGATGCGATGAGGATCCGCAATACTAGAAAGCGTCTTAACGCCTAAAGAAAAATAGGGTCCATAGTTCAAAACATGCTTGTTATCATGTATGGACCTACCAGTGTTAAGGCTAGATTCCTATTAATAATATATTTTTGTATTTTAGCATGAGTTTGCTATGACTTCCTAAAACTGAGTTATGAATTTTACTAATAGTGTTATTTCCTGTCTTCTCTAAAAATAGATAAAAATAATAAATTCAAATTTTTCCTAATTTAAATACATATCACACGTCACAACCATTGAACCATACAGATATATTATATCTATCTAATTGTAGATGATAGCAATAAATGTCTGCTTAAGATTATCAATCTTATATTATCATACACTAGCTTTTGCCCGCGGCTCCGCCCGCGTGAATGAGATTTCCCGGGATAAAAAGTAGCCTATGTGCTAATCCAGGACATAATCTACCCGTGTGCCAAATTTCATCGAAATCCGTTCAGTAGTTTTTGCGTGAAAGAGTAACAAACATCCATACTCACAAACAGCGTCCATACTTACAAACTTTCGCGTTTATAATATTAGTAGGATTATTATGTTTTTTTGTAGATGTTGCATATATAGGAGCGCTCAATCCTGACCATTATGAGCTCACCAAGCTGTTTCTAGAAAACGGCAAGCATGTGCTTTGTGAAAAGCCATTATGTTTGAACTACAAACAAGTAGCGAGTTTGGTTAAAATAGCAAAGAGTAAGAAACTCTTCTTGATGGAGGCGGTATGGTCAAGATTTGCCCCTGCATACATCGCTTTAGAGGAAGAAATTAAGTCTGGGAAGCTTGGTGACGTTAAATTCGTTGAGGTTAACTTCGGCACACCCATAGAACAATTCCAGAGAGTAAGGTAAAAATGTCGAGACTTTATTTTTCAGTAGCAATTTATACACAGGTATGTGTTGGTTATTCTTACCATTAACCTACTACATAATAACGCGCTTGTCAACCATCATACGCATAACGCAACGTACCAAATTTAATGTTCATTAGAGTCATTAAGACGGCATATGTCTTCAATTGCGCGGTCGATGCTCTAACAGACATAGTCCATATTAGTTGAATGAAACAGGAATATCAAATATCGTAGGTACGTTCGAAATATTCCATTGATGACGGAAGTGTATTGAATTACCATTGTGTTATTCCACGTAGGATAGTGACGTAGTAACTGCTTAAATTAACGTGTATAGTAATATGATCGATAATGTATAAACTATGAATGCAACAGAGATCATGTTGCACGATATTTTTTTCTACAAAATAGGTCAATGAGGAAATATGTAACGTATTGTTTTGGGTGTAAGTATCCTTATCTAGTACAGATGATGGGTGGCCCAATTGCTAGGAAGTTTATTTGGTGCGTAAATTTGATACCTATGGCTGGAATTAAAAACTGTCTATATTTTTTAGTAAAAAAGAACTTGGAGGTAGCGCTCTTTTGGACATAGGCATATACACGCTGCAGTTTGCACAATTCATTTTCAAAGACGAGCCTATAAGGGTCACTGCGGTTGGAGATTTAAACGATGATGGGGTGGATGTAGCCGATACTGTCATCTTAGAGTATGATGGAGGTAGGCGCGCTGTTCTCAACATTCATACTAAAGTCAAGCTGTGGAACAAAGCCACCGTCGTTGGAACTAAAGGCCGGGCCACGGTAAGACCTATTTAAAAATATATTTCGGCAATAACAGCACTAGGCTAATAGTAAGCCGCTGACCTTTTAGAACCAATCGCATAGTTGCTTTCTAAAATAATATTGATGACAATCGAAACTATTTGGGGAAGCGATTAAACAGTTTTCATGTTTCTATTAGCCAACTCATTCAGAATTATTTGCAATGCAAGCTCGCAGATAATTAATTGACCGCATGCTTATTGTTTTCGAAACGAAATAATTATAAATTATATTTAAACCTGCTACTTTGCGAGTCTTCGATGTTCGATGATTCAATTAAGTACATTCAGCTTTTCGTTAAATTAAGCTGAGTCAGTTAGCCTATAGCCAGACCGCAATTGTATACCTGGGGGTAGTCATGCTGTCAATTTTAGAATAATTTATTAATAATACTTAAATTTATATACGCATAGGTATTAAAAAAAGTCTTGAATCTATGAAAAATACTTACCTAACTGAGTATCTAGAAATTTGAATGCATCGCATTCATACATTACTTAATTTTATTTGTTTATTTACAAGACGATTTAGAGATAGCAATAATTACTTATAGCTCTAATTATAATGTCTGTAGTCTGTACGTCGTGTGGCCGGATTTGCTCTTCTCGTATTGGTCTCTACAGCCATCAAAGTAAGTGTCTCAGAACAACCTCCAACAGTCGACGCTGTTTAAATCATCT
This sequence comes from Sphinx pinastri, assembly GCA_947568825.1. Taxonomy (NCBI): domain Eukaryota; kingdom Metazoa; phylum Arthropoda; class Insecta; order Lepidoptera; family Sphingidae; genus Sphinx; species Sphinx pinastri. Next base: position 6,982,038 of record OX387617.1, read on the forward strand.
ACAATAGATGTAATAGGCCATTGATTGATTGATTAGAGATAGCAACTAAAATTAAATTAAAAATAATTAAATAATAATAATAATATTTTTTAATTTAATTAATTTTAATTTAATTAAATTATTCTTTCTTTCTTTCTTTCTTTCAACTGGGATTGCTTTCGTCCGTTAAAGAAATTTATAAGGAACGCGCCGTTTAATATTTACTAGTTTCAATAATGTGTTCACTGCTTTTGTATTTAAGGTTCAAGAGCCTTTCCACTTTCCTACTGCTTTGATTGATGCTGATGGAAACGAGAAGCAATTTACATTACATACATCGAGCCTGCCGTACAATTTTGGGAACAGTGCTGGACTAGTCTACCAAGCCTTGGAAGTTGAGAGATGTATAAGAGAAGGTAGAGACCAACAATATATTTTCATCATTTTGGGTGTTAAAACCAATGATATTTTAATGAAAAGCTGTAGATACGGCACCTCTACTGTACTCGGCTTTCAAAAACGGTGCATTATCGCACACATAGTTAACTGAATATTACAATAAAAAACTATATGACACGTGAAAGTATTACAGCATATCATAACTCTCTTTATTATCATATAGAACATTTTATCGAATATTATTTAGACGAAAAACTTCATCAAATTCTGACATGAAATTAGGGCCGATTGTGCTTATTAGCTCTATTTTACCGTGCCACTTGCATCTAAACCTTTTTTTTAAACATAGTTAAACTGATATATAGTTAAATGATATTTAGGTATAGGTATTTTAAAACTAGCATTGCGCGCAGCTCCGCGCGCGTCGCAAATTTTTCCGGGATAAAAAGTAGCCTATAGCACTCAGGAGTAATGTAGCTTCCTATTATTGAAAGAATTTTCAAACTCGGTCCAGTAGTTCCTGAGATTAGCGCGTTCAAACAAACAAACTCTTCAGCTTTATAATATTAGTATAGATATAAAATGACACTATTTCAAGTAGGTATCTATTTTAAAAATAATTTATTAATGATATCACTGTTCTTTGTAATTTTACAATATGATACATTTTACAGGTTTACTGGAGTCACCTCGCATGACACACAATGACAGCCTTATTCTGGCAAAACTGGAAGATACTATTCGAAAACAAGTGGGCGTTCATTACGATGTCGACGATCAAGAATTCCCTTAGTTTGAATTTATGCTGGCTTATGAATCAGAGTCTAGTGACTACAATAAAAGCTTTGTGTATTTTTAAAAATGTATTTTAATTTCAAAATACCGTGGTTTACAATTAATTGAACATTATTGCAAAGATAGAAAAAACAATATATTTCATTTATCAGTTCTAGTCGGCTAAATCGTATTGTCTAAAATACCGACCTACTAAACATATAAAAATATTCAATGGTCCAACTGCAGTTTTTGCGTTTTCATCCTCGGGATTTATCCTAGACCTGGAAAAATAAAATTATCCTGTAATATTGTTTATAATGGTGATTCAGTGACTGAATAACGCATGGGTATTTTGATATTCCCACGTAGGTACCTAATGTTGTTCCCACGGTAATACCGGGTGCCTACCATCACAATCGAGGAAAACGATGGGCAAATGCACTTGTTTCTAGTAGGTACATCTAGGTAATATAATAAGAATATGCGAATAAGTTTTAATATAAAATCTCAAGTATTATTGATTGTTGTTGATAATTTACGTTATTGCATCACATTTCGCAATGAAATAAAAATATGACTATTTTACTACATTATAAAACTCAAATACAATAGGTACTTTTCCTAAATCAATGCCATGTCATAATAATTTATATTATGAATGAGATTGAAAAGTGAATATTATACTTTGAATACTTAAACTGTAGTTCTATTGCGTGCGCGGAACGAAACCGCTAGGTAGTACCGGTTTCGAATCCTAGGTCGGACAGTGATATTGGGTTTTTCTGTTCAGTATCAGCCCGGAGTGTGGAATTTGTGCCTATCACTTTATGGGACTAAATTCGAAACACATTTGGCGAAAAGTAGGTGCTCTGGTTACACCTCTGCCTACCCCTTCGGGAATAAATGCGTGATGTATGATTGTTTGTTTTGAATATGTACTTAAAACAAACATGTTCATTATAATGTCAGTTATTTTTCTAATCGAATAATATGTACAACTTTACACAGGAAAAAAAATACAAACACACGAATTGATAACCTCCTCCTTTTGGAAGTCGGTTAAAAATAAGGGAAAATAGGCCACGCACTCTTTCGCATGCATTTAAATATAAATGAGTCACTTCTGCTTCGTACTAAATCGGTATTTTGATTTTACCTTTTCGTTTTTGGTAAATTCCTTAGTTGAAGTAAAAATTTATAAATTAACTGCAGGAATGCAGTACATAAGCAATTTAAATTACAACACAATAGGTGTCCTATAAATAATTACAGTTTTAACAGGTTTTAAGGTTTGTTTATTGTGTATTAAACTATACTTGCTTTATTTGAAATTATTTCCTAGAAATAATATCTAAAAGCGAACCATTTCACTCCCAGCACTCTTATAAACGGGCCCGGGTAAAATTTCGGTGACTTCACGTAAAGTGCTTTGAGTATTTTTGAACTAAGAAATTATAGATCTTTCCTTCGGGCCGAAATAACAGTTTCACTGTGGTTTCCGTTATGTACAGTCAGCAGCATAAATATCTGTACAAAATCAAAATTTCAAATCGCCTATATACGCGTTAAGTTAAACTGAAATATTTTTTTCTTCATTTGAAGTAAAGTAAATACCTTTTATTTTATTTTTGTGAAGAGAAAAAAAGATTAGTAATAACACAAAAGTATGTAGGCAATTTGAAATTTTGAATTTGTTCATCTACTTATGCTGCTGACTGTACTAAAAAGGACGAGCCGATGATACCCCGCTGAGATGTAGCGCAAGCCGATTCATTAGGGGAATGCAACGGTTCCTCATGCTTAGGTAATGATTTGAGCACATGAGACTTCACTTAAGTCGTCAAAATGATACTGGTTTTGAAACTTTCGTTGCACTAAAGTCGTAGAATCACCGCGCGCCCCACTTTTATAAAACGTTTCATAGGGACGTAACTTCCAAGAGTTGACCTAACGTATGATACCACCCTTTCACAGCACAGCTTTTTAACGTGCTTAAAAAAAGGAGAAGGTCCTCAATTCGTTGGTATCTTCTTTTTTAGGTACCTATGGTCCCCGATTACTCGAAGACGCCTGGACCGATTCGAGATTTTTTTAAAGGGTATATATACTTCCCAGGTGGTCCCATTGGTACCAAGTCAGGATCTGATGATGGGATCCTGGAGAAATCGAGGGAACTCTTCAAATTTTATGGGCACACTTGAAGCAATTTGGGTATTTTTTGAAAGTGACTCATGCATTTTTTCTTTGTAACAAACAATTGAACTGCCTTCAAAAACAACTAAAAACCGAAAAATAATTTAACATTAAACCTACATACTTATTATCAATTTTGCAGTCGGTGACTAATTAATATTGCTAACTAAGCTAGATAAGTACATGAACAAATATACGGAAATAATAATTAAATTTAATTATCAAGTTTTTGAATAACTGGCTTTTGCCCGCGGCACCGCCCGTGTGACAAATTTTTTGATAAAAAGTAGCCTATAGCACTCTAGAGTAATGTAACTTCAAAATTGGTGCAGTAGTTCCAGAGGCTACTTCCTACAAATCTACAAAAAAACTCACAGACTTTCCCTCTTAATCCTTCAACACCCACGGTGGACACCAGTGTCTATTTAGATAAGGAATTTAGCTTATAACTATATATAAGCAGGCGTTGACGGGTTAATAATATTAGTATAGATGGACACGTAGTTATTTAAGCCAATCAGCAATGTGCAAGCATTGATGTGTTCCATTTTGAGGACTCTGTAAGCAATGTACTCGCTACTGCACTTTGCGATGCTTGACTCGGCAGATTGACTTTATTTAAGGTGGGCTGATATAATGTATTCTACCACCAGCAAACTACAAAAAAAAATTTAAATTGATCTCGAGATTTGACTAGGCGAAAATGACCCAAAGCCTAGTTTTTTTACAGAATTTTATTTATAACTGGGTATACTTCAATTTCAAATTTCATAAACTTGAAATTTGAAAATTGTTTCCTGTTTGCTATAAGACACAACAAAGGATTTCATTTTGAAAAATCTGACAATTCAGATATTAAAGAGCAAGGAAAATATAGTTACCTAATTTCTGCACATTTTCTAGCTAAATTCCGTAATATACTTGTGGTATCTGAAAGAAGTGGTTGCCTCGTACATGCTAAGAATGCATATATCCATTGTCCTGAAACAGAAAAGTACAAACAAAATTGTTATTACCATAATACATTATTGTAATAATATTACAAATGTGAACATTTATAAAGAAGTTTATTAGAATTACAAAATCCAGTGAATGGATATTGATTTAATATTGTATACAGAATATGTCCATACACTATTATTTATCCCAGATAAAATCTACACACACTCACGCCTATTATCCCCGAAGGGGTGGACAGAAGCGCAACTAGTGCACCCACTCTTCGCCGTGCGTATTCCGTCCCATGATGTGATAGGGGGCCAGTCTATCGCCCTATCAGGAACAAATTCCAGACTCTGGGCTGACACTAAATAGAAAAACCCAATATCATTTTGTCCGACCCGGGGATCAAACCCAAGACCTCAGCGATGCAGTAATACCGTAATATAACTATGCTACTAAGGCAGTCTTTCTGATAGATTCTGATTCTTCTTTCAGAGATCTTTCTTATGTGTAAAAATATTATTGAAATTACCTATTTTATGATTTATTGTGTCGCCTGGTTGCGTTTTTCCAATAATAACTGTAAGTGCCTCTAAACCATCATCCAAAAGAGTGTGGTTTAAGCCAAGAACACAAGAGAGAGTTGGCTCTCTGTTTGCAAAGAGGTCTTTCCATCCCACCATACTGTTTTCACTTATTTCTACTTTTTCAAGTTTGTTTGGCCATGTATTTTTTTTTGCTAGTAATCTGGATATATACATGCGGACATCTGAAAAGTCCGCAACTTGAATATTTTGCCATTCTATTGTAGGTTTGAACTGTTCTGGAGCTACTGCATGTGGTAACTGTAACCATTCAAATTAAACATAAATTAAAATTTATAAGTTTTATTAGTATGCAAGGAGGTTGGATTTATTTAGGCTGGGCAGCGTTTAGGAAGTTGTACCACATATTTTCGTTGGATATACCACAGAGCCTGAAGACGAAAGTGTTCAACCAGTGCGTCCTCCCCGTAATGATGTAGGAGCTGAGAGATGGACTCTAACTGTGGGGCTAATCCATAAGCTTAAAGTCGCTCAACATGCTATGGAAAGAGCCATGCTTGGAGTCTCTTTGAAGGATAAAATTCGGAACGAAGCGATCCGTCAGAGAACCAAGGTGACCAATATAAGACTGAAAGTTAGCAGGTTGAAGTGGCAATGGGCTGGCCACATAACAGATAACCGCTGGAGTAAGCATGTTCTGGAGTGGAGACCGTGTCTTGGCAAACGTAGCATGGGACACCCTCTGGCGAGATGGCGGTATGACTTGCACAAGAGGGCCGGCAACAACTGGATGCATAAAGCAGCAGACCAGGCTCTGTGGGGTACCTTAGAAGAGGCCTATGTCCAACAGTGGACTGCAACGGGTTGATGATGATGATGATTAGTAGGCAAAGGATAGGTTTTTATTAATTATTATGTTTAATATTTGGGAGATTTGTAATGCCTAGGTTCCTAGAGATTGGCAGAGGTGCATCCATGTCAAACTTATTTTCTAACAATGACCTATTTTCTAGATATAGTTCATCATACTCAAGCTCATTGCCTTATTGAAAGCACATTCTAAATCCTAGCCACTTAATGGTATGTGTTAGAATTTGAAAATCCACCCAATTTTATTCCCTAAGCAAAACCAGACCCAGGATATCACCTGTTTAACAACCTAACTAGTATGAAGTCACTGGACCAACGAGGCAATGTGAAAACTGTACTTTCGGTTTACATAAAATTGCTTGGATTTGTAAAAAACAGGTTTATGACTATAAGTTATAAAATTACTCACCTCCTTTACAAAGCACGATTGATTTTTAGCAAATTTAGAAAAGTCTTTATCACATTTTGTCACAGTGGATATTTTCTTGCGTTCCTGAATGACTTGTAGAAGGTACTCCTCACCATTCGTTGGAACTTCTTTGAGCTGGACGTCAGAACTGATTTGAAAACATGGTGAAGATAAATCGTCAGTTACTTCTTTTTTACGATCTTTATAAATACATCTCTTTTCTGACATAATTTCATATAAAATAAGATTTGAATTTTGAAATCAAAGAGAATTATAATACTACTGTTTGAAATGTTCTCCTTTGTTTACATAGGTTCACGGCTAATCTTCATTCTTCATACATTTTTTTTTTGCCTTACACCTATGGTTTGTCTATGGTTCGATTATAGAAAATGACAGTTACCCTCAGTGTTGCCAGATGTTTGACGGGTGAAGTCGCCGAAAAACCATTATGAAGTCGCCGCACCGTATATGGAGAGGCGAAGGAGTAAAAAAAAAAAAAACCTCCCAGCCGCCGACGCGAAGAGCTAAAAAAAAAAAGGTCCCCAATTTCTGTCATGTTTTGTACTCTCAAACCTAAAAATATCCTCAAATCCGACCAAAACAAGGTTTATAACACAAATTTTCCAAAGTAGCCCAAATTGGCGCCTGAGTGCCATTCGCGTAGCCTAAACGGCGACCAGTCGCCATTCACAATTTTTGGTCGCCCCGACACCCTCCGAGGTAGCCTAAATGGTGAAAAGTCGCCTAATCTGGCAACACTGACAGTGTTGCCAGATGTATGACGGTTGAAGTCGCCGAAAAATCATTATGAAGTCGCCGAAAGTCGCCGCACCGTATATGGAGGTGAAGGAGCAAAAAAAAAAAAAAAACTCAAATCCGACAAAAACAAGGTTTGTAACACAAATTTTCCAAAGTAGCCCAAATTGGCGACTGGGTGCCATTCGCATAGCCTAAACGGCGACCAGTCGCCATTCACAATTTTTGGTCGCGCCGACACCCTCCGAGGTAGCCTAAATGGCGAAAAGTCGCCTAATCTGGCACCACTGCTGTTTTAATGTCTTTGGTACAAACAGTGTTGCCAACTTAACGGATTTCCCGTCATATCTTACGGATTTGTATAAGTTTTCTAAACTTATCTTTCTAACGGCTTACGGGATATTTAACGAAAAACTACCTTCGGGTAGCTAAATATCCTTCTACATTTCTCAAATTTATTCGACAGGCGGTCGGGGGGGTGTATACCTGATTATTATTTTTTGTCATGTGGCAGCAAGAACACATGCAACGCACTCTCCACAAAAATGTAATTTTTCAGGCCACAATATGGATAAAAGACAAGCAATTATTAAAACATTGGCAATCTGAAAAATCAAAATGAGATAAAATTTTAAATGGGGTTGAAAAATACACTGACATCAAAGTTAAGAAAGACATATCAATGGTCAAGTAAACCCATTTTTATTCGTCATGAGTCATGACACGAGAAATAATAGAATCGGTGGGGCCTTTCGTTCAGTAGCTATTGCAGGATGGGTACGAGCAGTTTTAGTGTCGGCAAGAATTAAAGTAGGAGCAGGTAGCACCCGGTCGTCAATCACCTTCTTAAAACATTACCTATTATTAATCGATTGGTACATCTCTAGGGAGTGAAAATGAGAATATCACTAAGACTATTGACACGAAATTTTGTGTACCTCCGTTATATTTAGAATGTGATTTATTTCCTTCTTACTTCGAGATTTATAATCATTTTTTATTAGAGATTTAATGTAAGGTTATTTACATTATTACATAAAAAATTAAGAAGTCTGTTAATCAAATCATCAGAAACAGATTTTCTAGTGAAACAATTGCGTGTTTACTTTTATGAAAATAAATTCTATGTTTATTTAGAAGATTTTATTAAGTTTGTTATCTGAACTGTGACATAAATGAGAAGACCGGCTCCATCCTTATTTCATTACAACTTACCTGATTTTTACACAAGTCTAACCGAAATAGACAGTTCAAGTACTTACTTAGCTATTCTTATTTTTTGAACATTAAGAGATTTTAAAGTATCATACTTAGGTATGTTAAATACCAATACCTATTTCGCAATTTACATAAAAAGGATGATGATACTTATGAAGAAACTTTATTATTTTTATCTTAAGTTAGATCCGTTTCCCTTTTGGGTTGCAACCTAAGTTCATAAACCTATCCAGTTCCACTAACTGATGAATTTATCAGTTATCACAGTACGCCGCTGTGCCGCTAACTAGCAGGCCGGCAGATTGAAGACATATCTCAGAGGTCAGGCCGTAGGCACAGAACCGAAATAAACCAATTTTCCCCCCGAAGGGAAGAAAATTAATATTTCGGATCTTGCCGTAGGCCTGACCAAGGCAATTACTTGCCGCCTGATGGTACTAAAGAAATATGGCGGGCCTCCCGCCTCGGAGCGGCCCGAACCTAGCCGCCAAGCACAGCATAAGAAGGAGATAGCGATAACTACGTAGGTTAGGGAAGGAAAGGGATAGGTAATAGGTACACACACCCACTTCGTGAGCGTAAATAGGAGATGTAATCTCAGAGGTCAGGCCTACGGCAAGATCCGAAATATAAATTTTCTTCCCTTCGGGGGGAAAATTGGTTTATTTATTCTATGAAATCGGCGGATTTTCAAAAATCTTGTTGGCAACACTAAACTTCATATTTTTTTTTAATATTTTTCTGAATTTCACCGGCGGGTTCCAGTAAATATTCGTTTCGAAATATTATTTTGTGTGATTAGTTATTACCTACTTACTTCGTAAATAATAAATAACACAATCTCTTTTAAACCATACATATTATGTATACTGGCCTGCGCCTTTGTAACTAAAATAAATAGAAGCAGGGGATGTATTGGTAATGTCTACTTCAAGCAACATCTCTCAATCTACCTACTCACCATCGGAACCCGAAACTCCTCAAGTACATAATAACTACTCATTTTTAAAAGATCAAACGTATATTTTCTTTGACACAGCCTGTAATGATATATCCTAGAGTCAATCTGATATATTAATTGCTTGATTGATAAATTAAACCCTTTCAACCATAACAACTTACAGACAAATCCGGACATCATCTTTTTATAGAGTTGTGCACTTATCCTTATTTCAACTATCATTTACAGTAACTACTATATCCTATGATTTAAATTGCAACCAAATTGTACTTTTAGGGCACAACACAAAGCAGGATACAAAACTTTGATCAATCACTAAGTCATGCAGATATTGGACACAGCATTGAGCAATCAGTGAAGAGTGCGCAGAAGGAGGATCATCAGAAAAGGATTCAGTTGTTGAGAAAAGAACTGGACTATTTAAAATCTACTGAATGGGAATTTGAATATGACAAGGGATTTGCGCAATAAAATTAACAATGTTTTCCTACATTACTTCAATTTTTAGTTACATTTTTGGTAAACAGGAAGAGGTTGATGATGATGAGGAAAGAGAGGAATTCCTTGCTGACCAACTTATGAATTTAGATTTTGGTGATGAGAATCGTTTTGAGAAATTACTTGAGCCTAAGGAAATACCAAAGACTGCTAATTGCTTTCAAAGAACAGGTACACTGCACTTATTGGTGTTGCTTGGATTTTTAAATTTTATTATAATATGAGTTGTAAACACAAAGCTCATGAGTCATGACTTGCAATGTAGTCCACATAAATAAAAAATACAAAAAGATGGGTGATTTAATAAATATTTTTTCAGGTGTAATAACTTACCTTGACAATGATCACATTCTCATTGATGGATCCCTATATTTCAGTTTAGAATCATGCTCATTAAGCCTAATGCTGAATGATAAAGTTTTATATCTTGGGTACAGGGATGAAAATGAATCAATTATAGTTGTGAGAATTCTAGAATGTCATGGAACATATTGGGGTGATGAAAATATCAAAGATGATGCAGAAGAAAACAGATATGACATTATTGAACATGTAGTAATAGGAGAAGTTGAGGCTAGACAGGACAGATGGGTTTACATGAAAGACAATGATTTAAAATTCAACCTAGATGATGTAACTGCTTCATTTGTTCCTATCAAAGGAGATTGGCTGGAATTAAAATGTAATGTGCAGTGGGATGAACAAAAACCACATGATATTGCTGCAGCACAGGTAATTGTAACAGTACCTATCAAACAAAAACATACTGTACCATGAGTTACATGCACAATAGCCTAGATAGGAATGGAACGGACTGCTGAGACAAATGTCTGCCGGTTCAAAACCCAAGGCACACACCTCTAACTATCTGAAGTTATGGTTGTATTGTCTATAAATTATTATTCACTTTAATGGTTGAGGAAAACATTTGAGGGAACCTACATACCTGAGAATTCTCCATAAGAATTATGAATGTATGTTAAGTCTTTCAAGTGCCAACCCATACTAGGCCAGTATAGTAGAAAGGGCTAAACCCTCTTGTTAGTAAATGAGGTCCATGCCCAGAAGTGGGCAGTATAAAATAATACAGAGCTAGTGTCATGATTATTATTATTAGTACGAGTTTGATTTGCAAAATAAATTTTAAATACATTTTTTTAATCTTAGGTATTACAAATTTTATCAGTCAAACCTCTTCGAAGACAAATAAAATCTGTAACAGTCACTGAATGGTCTGGCGAAAGTGGCACTTGTGATCGCCAGATTTACTTCAACAAACAAATTATACAGGATGGCAGTGAACCACAAGTTGGATCTAGGGTATTGTATTGGATATTAATTAATATTTTTTTGCAGCAAAAGACCGGCAAGCATTTGTCCTGGTCATATATAGAGGGAAGCTGGGTAGCTCTGCCAACCCCAGAGTTGCCTGGTGCCCACCCACAGGTTTTTGAAGCATCCTATTACTATTTAAAAAATTTAAGACCACCAAAATTATAAAAATTGCTTGTACACAGAAGTCAATTTATTTTTTTAGTCTAGGTCACCCACCCCCAAAGGTTAAGTCTTCATCAATCACAACTGTCAATGAATATCCACAGTTGCAATTGAAATTTTAGGAGCATTGTGGTGCCTTAAGGCAGAGGTTCCCAAAGGAAAGTGTCAGACTCTCCCATTAAAAAAAAATATTTTGTGTCCTCGGTAGAACTGCAAGTCCTGAAAAGTTTAATGAATAAATGGATGTGAGGAATCAAAGGGGGAGATTTTTGGAGCTTTTGGTTTGCACAAAACAGGACACATATTACACATCCTACGAAATTGTGATGTATGAAGTAACAACTGTTTTTTTTTGCTGATTTAATCCTTCAACGCCCGCGGTGGACACAGGTCTCCATTAATATAAGGAAATTAGTTTATAACTATATATAAGCGGGCGTTGACGGGTTAAGTAACATTACAAAGTATTTCTCTCTGGCATTGCAGGTGTATGTAGAGGCAATTGAGAGTAACCAGGGGCTGTGTGTATGGAGGGCTATAAAATTGATAACATTAGAGTTAAACCATAATGCAAACCCAGTATCTAAAGAGGATGAATCGGATTTAACATTGGAGGATGAACTAAATATTTCAGCAACAGAAGTTTTAAAATTCGATAATGTTGATATTAATGAGACTGCAACAATAGATTTGGCTATAACCAATAACAGCGATCGATTTTACGTCATAAATAAATGGATATTACTCAGTAGGAAAAGGGATTCTCAAGTTAGTGTAAGCCCCATATTGGCAAGACCAAGAAAATTATATCCAAAACAAACATTTACTTTTACAATAACATGCCTTCCAAAATTTTTAGGCAATACAAGAGAACAACTAATTGTCATGTTCAGAGGTTTTCAGATAAAAAGATTCGTAGAAATAAATGTTGTAAATAAAACGTTTTCAAATCAAAATTCAATAAATTTGGTAAATGTCAAATCAGAAAATGACAAAATAGAAAGCATGAAGAAAATTCGCAATAGAGAAAATTCATTTATACCTGGGGTGAGAGGTATTAAACCCCCAGCTTTTATACCTGTACGGATTGGACAATTTAATATCCCGCAAAAAATTTGGTCAGTGGTCCTAGGAGATTCAGAACAAACAGTATATTCTTCAGAATATGACAAAATTATAAGCAGGATTGAAAGTCACCTACCTTGTTTGTCACAACATTTAACTATTGGTAATTATATTGATAGATGGCATACATTATTATATATTGAGGAGATTCAAAGCAACATTAATATGAGAGCATATGACATTTCAAAAGGATTTTTGATAAGATGTCAAGAATATCTTGGCCTGGAAATTAAGGGTCTATCTGAGAAACGACCTTCTTTAATCCAAGGGGATAGAGTTATAGTAAAAGATGTCTGGAACGCAGATGCATCTAATTATGAAGGATATATTCATTTAGTTAAAGGTGATATGGTTTTAATGAAGTTCCATCAACAATTTCATGAATCTTATAGTGGGAGTGATGTATCTATAGAGTTTCACTTTAGCAGAATGATTTATAGAAGAGCACACCAAGCAATCAATTTAGCCCTTTCAAATTTGGGGGTGGATGTATTATTTCCATCTCGAGTCTTATCTCGACCGCCACAGCTCACGCATGAGGCTCTAGAAAATGTCTCATGGTTTAATACTAATTTAAATGTGGAACAAAAACTAGCCATTTCTAACATATTATTGGGGGAATGTCGTCCGTTACCTTATTGCATTTATGGGCCACCAGGTACAGGCAAAACAGTTACTGTGATAGAGGCAATACTACAAATATTAAGCCTCTTACCTGACAGCAGAGTTCTTGTAGCCACCCCATCAAACAGTGCAGCAAATTTAATCACAGAAAGACTAATACAGTATACCAATGTCTTTTCGGGTTCTGTTGTTCGTCTCCTCGCAGCACATTTGGTTGGTTCAGATAGTATACCTGATAGCATAAGACCATTTTGCGCCACACTTGACATCGCTAGAGAAAACACAGTTAAGTCGAGACATGTTGTCGAGAATGGAATCAATTTGAACTGTCAGACTTCATTTATTGGGCGGCATCGTGTTACTATTGGGACGTGTTATAACATTGGAACTTTAGCACAGATGGGTCTTCCAAAAGGTCACTTTACCCATGTCATAGTAGATGAAGCTGGTCAGGCGACGGAACCAGAAATTATGATTCCTTTAACATTCACTGACAAAGAAAATGGACAGATAATTCTAGCCGGTGATCCAATGCAGCTGGGACCCGTGATTATGTCAAGATATTGCAAAGTATTTGGCATGGATGAATCTTATCTGAGTAGGATACTCAATACATTCCCATATCAAAAAGATTTTGATGCCTATCAAAATGGATATAATAATAAATTAGTAACAAGATTGATAGATAACTACAGATCATTGCAGGAGGTTTTGACTCTGCCAAGCGCAATGTTTTACGATGCGTCACTAGTGGAAAAAATAGAAAGGATGCAGCCCTGGATTACTGAGATGTTAAACGTCGTTTCTGAGATATTCGATTGCTACGACAGAACCACTGGTGGTATTTATGTGTATGGCATAAGAGGATGTAATATGAGAGCTGAAGACAGTCCTTCTTGGTACAATCCTCAAGAGGCGTCCATGCTGGCATTGACAGTTTGTAAACTCTTTAAGAAAAATATAAAACCATCAGACATTGGAGTAATAGCACCATATATAGCACAGGTAACTATACTGCCTCTCTTCGTTTTCAAGCTAATTATAACTTTTTGTTCAATCATTGGTTTACTGGCGACATGCTTAGGTTGTAATATCGAATCCCAGAGAGGATTAAGGGTTCGATTCCCAGGTCACCGCAAAACTTCCTTGATGCCTTACTTTGGAATGTAAAGAAACTTTGCGAACAGAGTCTGTTCTTTCAGAAATTATATATAATTCCTAAGATATCGGAGAGCTTTTCTAAATTAATGATAGAAATTTTAATTTCCTTTTTAAACTTTACCAATAAGCTATAAATCGTCCTCCCATTATGTTGAGTTATTATCAATACCCGCTTTCTGCAACACGCGGTATATTGTTGACTACAAAAATGATTAAGTAATGCACTAATATACTTATTTTGTTTTAGATTAAGTATATTCGTATGTTGTTCGACGCTATGGGACTGCCTCAGGCCAAAATTGGTACAGTGGAAGAATTCCAGGGACAAGAAAGACCTATCATTCTCATATCAACGGTCAGGTCAACTGAAGCTCACTTATTCGAAGACCAAAGGAATACTCTAGGTTTTGTCAAGAATCCTAAAAGACTGAATGTCGCAATTACTAGGGCGCAAGTAGCTGCTCTCGTGTTTTGCGATCCAACGCTTTTGACTCGAGATCCGTTGTGGCAAAGAGTAATAAAGTACGCGGTTGAAAACGACAAGTACCTTGGATGCGATTTGCCGTATGAGTGCCAACAACTTGCAAAATAAAATATGTATTTCATTATATTATGTCATTATGTTTTATTATCTTTTATTATTCTTATACATTCAGCACCTACGTTATTATTATGGATTTACTTTATTTCACACAAAGAAAAAAGTTTCAATAAAACTTTACGCGTATAGGCGAATAGGCGATGCTCGCGGCTCCACCCGCGTGAAAAAGTATTTTCGGGATAAAAAGTAGCCTATAGCACTCAGGAGTAATGTAGCTTCCTATCAGTGAACGAATTTTCAAAATCGGTTCAGTAGTTCCTGAGATTAGCGCGTTCAACCAAACAAACAAACTCTTCAGCTTTATAATATTACTAGCATTGCGCGTGCCTCCGCCCGCGTGGAAAAGTTTTTCCGGGATAAAAGTATTAGTATAGATAAGTATACATTTTTTGATTATTTATATAAATATACAGATCATGTTCACGTAGAAAATACATACAAAGTAACATAGAATAATAACGCCCAAAGTAAGAGATAAAATTACTGATGAAGAAATAGAGCGGTTCATTATAAATGTGTGTGACGATAGCAGTAATTCAGATGCTTCACTAGAAATTGAATTTTTAGATTCTGATTTTGATTACGACCCATAAAATCTCAGAGCAATAACTAAATTAGTTATTGTTCTGAGCGAAGAAGCTTATACCCAGCGCTTATACCCAAAGTTCTGAGCATAAAATAAATGAATATTTAAATAATTGACATTTTATTTTTATTTCCATGTACAATAACATTAAGCTGAATATCTATCAACCTATTCTGCCTTCTGCCATCTTAATATTCTTTATAAAACTAGTAATCGAATATATTATAACAAGTTTATGTAAAAGGAGATGTCCGTTTTTTGTATGGGTGCTGGGCATTATAATTCTCTTTGGTGCTGGGCCTCAAAATCTAACCAAGCTCAAACTTTATGGATGATTTTTTATGGAGTGTAGTTTTAATGCAAAATAAAATTACATAAATCTCAAAATCAGAGGTATTTAAAATTAAACGATTTTTTGTAAATGGCTAGGTTTTAGGAGTTCTATCCAAATATAATAATATATAAACTGTCTTGGTTAGAATTGTAGGCCCATTTTTGGACATGTCCTTTGTTTCTGTCTTCCATATTTAAGTATTTTAATATAATAATAATAATAAAATAAGCGAGGAATAATATATTTTTATAGTTTTTGATTGAACTGTTTAAAATGAAGTAAATTAAACATAAACCGTAACTGTCTGCGTAAACGCGCACTCAAACGTCACCCGTTGCGATCATAGAAATATTTATTTCTATTTTGTGATCTTATTTTACCTTTTACTGTAAAAATATAATGTATAATCAGAAATAAATAGTGTCGGCTCGTTAATCCGCATTTAAGCTAAGTTTTGATAAGTTAAAATTTCTAGAATGGAAGGAAATGTTGCAGTATTGTGTGACAATCTAATCAAGTGGCTACAAACGCTAAATCTAAAGGCCAAACATGGAAATCCATCAGGTAATTTATTATTTGATCATTCCATATTTCAGCAATTCTACTATGCATCATTTGGGTTATATATTGTTGAGATATCTGAGCCCGCATCCGAATCTGGCCTCCTCAGTTAAGTGGATAATTTCGTCATTTTGTTCTTGTTTTTATTATATTGAGACACCGTTGTATGTTTCGCTTACGGTGTTGCTTAATTTGCGAGACCTTTCGCCCACTCTTTGTTGCAGAATATTATGGTTATGATCAGACTACCCTTATTGAATGTGATGCACATTTTATGACACTCTGATGCATTCCAATTAAATAGATATATGGCTAAAGCAAAATTGCATTCATTAAATTGGGTAGTCCGAATAATAATTATATATCTATCAGTTGTGAATAATGAAAGTATTGGCATTGAGCGAGCCATTGATCTCATTGATATGATACAGATATGTATTGATGTTTCAGAGCTATCAGATGGAGTAGCCCTGGCTGAGGCTCTCACACAGATAGCTCCAGAATATTTTACACCAGCCTGGAATTCTAAAATAAAGACAGATGTTGGCAACAATTGGAGGTTGAAAGTCAGCAATTTAAAGAAACTCTTGGAAGGTGTTGTTGGTATGTAAATGTATAAAAATGTTAGTTAATTAATAGTCATGATTATTTATTATTCGATTTGAGGTTGCTTGGTGTAGGTATCCAATAGAGATAATATTTTCCTCTAAGCTGATTGTTTTCAATGTAAAACAATATACAAAAAGAAAGGGAAAATATAATTGAAATAACCTTAGAGTAAAAAATGCTACCCTTTCCTTAAGACTCATATTGTATCTGTATTTAATGAACACAGACACAGAAAAGAAAGTTAAATTGCTATGATAACACCAAAAGCTGTGAATATAATGTCATATTTTTTTGTAGACTACCATCAAGACATTTTGAACTTAAGCCTTCAAGAATTCTCAAGACCTGATGTGATCAATATTGCTGAAACGGCAGACCCCTCCGATTTAGGAAGGCTGTTGCAACTAGTTTTAAGTAAGTGTATTTAATATTCCATACTAATATTATAAGTGGGAAAGTACTCCATCTTCATGTTTCGTATGCTTTCATGGGTAAACAACTGAACTGATATTGATGCAATTTGGTATGGAGTAAGCTTGAACCATAAGAAAGGACATATGCAGAACCCTTCATATGATGGTATTTTTATTTTGGGAAGGTTATTCACTCAGGCAGAGCCACAAGCAAAACTTTGTATAAAATATATTTAGATATTCATATATGCATACAAAACAATTATGATTCATTGAAATTAAGATATTGAGTGTGTAGTAATGCAAAGCCAAGGTGATGTCAAGTGCTGCTAGTAAAAGCAATGGTTGAAAAGCAAAGTGTTTTGGTAACTGTTAGATACTAAACTGTATTCAAAATAATATTTATCACAATTATTAGGTATCATTATAATGTTTCTATATTTTTTTTTCCTCTACTGGAATGATAACACAACAAGTTGCTCACCGAAGGATTATTCACTACTTCCTTAACTTGAATTGGTTTTCACTTATCACCTTGAAAATAATTTTATTGTTAATTTATGAAGACTTTAGTAATAATATTATACTAATTATTTTGTGTGACATACTCATCACCTGGTACTTAAAAGGAGGATGGATGTCAGTAAACAGATGTAAAATTTATATTATTTTATGGAGTGTTTATTTAAAGCATAATAATGACACGATTTATATATAGGGTGATGTGTGATAACAAATGTTTATAAGCAATTATATCTCGTAACAATTAAAAGGATTACAACCTTATAAATAATAAAAATTATATTACAATAATTGATTTGAAAAAAAAATTGGTGACCATTGAGCAATTTCAAGTTAGGGACCTGTGGACCTTCAGCTTATGACCTGTGAATTTGGTAGTGTGATCTCATTTTTCTGTTAATACCATATTGTGTAAATGTATGTCATGGGTACTGTTGGTTATTTAATAAATCGAAGTGTTTGGTCTTTATGGATTAATATGGATTTCAGGGAGACACAAAGTACTTCCTTATATCTTTGTATTTTTTTATTGCATATTATGACGAGACGAGCATGCCGTTCGCCTGATGGTAAGCGATACGACCACCCATAAACAATAGCAACACCATCCAGCACCTTGAGTTACAATGTACTGTATGGCATTCCAGTGCGCTCGTCATCCTGACACATAAGATGTTAAGTCTCATTATGTCCAGTAGTAGGTAGTATGTTTGTCCTGTGTTTTTGTTTACTTCGCGATAGAGTTTCAATGCCAGTACAATGTTTTAGTCTCTCATAAAGAAAAAAACGCTTTGCGTCCTGTAGGAATACATTTTGAAATGATGATTGTTTTTTAGCTGTCTGCTTGACGTCATGCTCTGGGGGATCTAATCCGGGACAAATTGTTAAATAAATCCTACAAAATGTTGCTCGAACTGGGAATCCAAGCCAGTCCTTCCCAGTCCAATTACGCTTCCGCCAGACCAAACAGGCGATAAATCACAGAGACTGTTGTATAAAGTGATGAAACAATGATCTTTATGTATATTTTGCGGCAAAATCATAAATAAAATGTCCTTAAATGAAATAACTACAAATCATTCATATAAAAAATACATAGTAACGACATTTTTTAATTTATAATTAAAGCAATTTAACTAGTTACGATTTTGGACTCATTCCCTATATCTCGTTTATTTACAGGACACATTACAAGACATTTCGTCTAATTCTTACGAAAAAACATATTTAACAATTCTATTTGTTTACTAGGTTGTGCTGTCAACTGTATAAAGAAAGAAGAGTACATAACAAGAATTATGGAAATGGAATTGTCCTGCCAACGATCGATAATGCAAGCGATACAGGTATGAGTTCTATTTGTATTCAACTAATTTATCGGTATTCATTTCCTCCGAGACGGGCGCCTTGGAGAAAGCAGGCTCTGAATTAATTAGAATCAGTCTGGAAATATATTGCTCGATAGCGTTGCGTATAATAAATTTATCTTTTCATACCACGGCGCAGGGGTGACGGGTAACATGGTATGTATGAACATTGGAATTAATGGAGTTCTGGGAACACAAATATAGTTTTTTTTGTTAGCAAATAAATATCCCGCGGTTCAACCTTATCGACCAAAACCCCTTCCAACTTGATATAATTTCAGGGAAACTGTACTGTGCAGAATCGTACTATGCCTGACATGAAAAATATACATGCCATTTAAAATCGATTAATTCATTCGCCAAATCAAATAAATCGAATAATCCCATCACTGAATCGAGTTATTCGATCGCTAAAGCCTATATTTCGATCGCTAAATCGAATTGGTCAATTAATCCAACGCGCTCTTCTTAGGTCTTCATATTAGTAACTGCATTATTTTTTATTACTTGATCATACCATATCTTCACTATGGTTAAAAATATACGACAGCATGATGATCAATTGCTTATTTATTTCGCATCATTTGATCTTTGGTTTTTTAACTCTTTATATTTTAGTTCTACAATGTGACAATACAACTCTAGTAGGATTGTTTTGTATGTGCAAGAAAATCATAAATGTTACCAGATTTTATAACACACGAACGAAGTATGTTACTTAGCGTGTTTGGACATTAGTTCCACACTCTCCTAATGCGTTATGTTTGATGGTGACAATATTCCTCAGCCACCACAGTATCTTCGAAAGAGAGAGCACGTATATTGACGTATTCGCATACCCATATTTCGCCAACAATATCTACAAATATTTCAAACTCGTTAGTGACGGCAATGTCTTCATCATTTCTCTTGTAATACAACTGTCCTATAGTCAACATTTCAGTGGTTTCCCATTAGATGGAGTTATTGTTCTATATTTTATACGGCCATGTACACATTAAAGACAATAAAAATGCACACACGGTTAATTTTCTCGACCTTGCAGGAACACTTGTTTCATGATCAGTAATGTTGCGAACACGTAATTACTACAAGTTTTCATTTTTTTACTAGCAATCATAACGTATCGTTGAGAATTAGTAAAACAATTATTGTACTTGAAAAATATTGAGGAGAGTTTAATTTTAAAACATTGTGTCAAGAAAATAAAAATGTACAAGCATGTAAAGGTATTTTATTGTTTTTCTCCTTGAAAAGTGGACTAAATAAATGTGTAGATACATGTCTCTACATTTCGTAAAGTTTTTGTTGTAACAAGTGTTTGATATATTTAATCATGTATAACATTATGGTTTTTCTTCATGCGATTCTAAACTGTTTACATTAAAAGTACACCGTCGTCTCCATGATAAGAAACGAACAATTTTATTAGGGTAATGCAAGGTGATTAGCATAAAACTTATTCAGGTTACAAAATATTTAATTGAATAAGTTTATACAGTGTTGCAGAAAGGACGTTCAAAGTTTAAACCTGATTGATGATTTTTTATTTATAAATTAAATAACTTCATTTCGAACCATGCTCAGTGTAGGGTTCCGTAGACCGTAGTAATTGACCTATAAACGAGAAATATCGAATGAAATCTTAGTATTCAAGGTGTTTTTATAGTGTTTCCGAATCGTGTTTGAGTCCAAAAAAGCTTCATCTAACTGTCTCTATCTCGTATACTTTTTAATTATAACAGGGCGAGGGTGACAATTTTAAACAATCTACTACGAAGTTTTTTTAAATACTTCCGTAATTGTGTTCAAGCTTATATCTTGGTCGGCACATCCCTAACTAAGAATGGGGAATTTAGTAGACTATAAATTGTTATTATTTTTTTAATGAGTATTGCATAATAATATTTTTAACGTAAATTATCTATACGTATATTCTATAGAGCAGCGGGTTAAAATGCCAGTGACGGATGAATTTAACGGAAACATAAAACTTTTTTACTATGGATAATAGAGCATTAGAGACATACTGTAGAGTCATACGCTAAGTGAATTTAGCGTAAATAACAAATGTTGCGCACTTTTCTACGACATGTAGGTATATCAGTCGATAATTTTTTCTTGAGGAGATAAGGCTATCCAGCTATCCACGATGACGCGCTCTCCCATTTTTTGTCCGTGGGTTTCTCGGGTTAAGGGGCTATGTCGAAAAAATATCGGACGGTGATGGGCGTGGCTTAGCGTATTTCCAGTGCGAGGCGCCCCGCCGACCCGCTGCGACAGATCGCGCGCGTCGCACCGCCATCGCATCAGGTCGTTGCGCTCAAGCCCGCGAAAAGATCGTCATTCCAAATGCAAATACACAGCTGCGTTATAAATATTATAGTTAAAATTTCCAATAAATTCTATGTTTTATAACTTATAAAACATGTAATTTATTTTAATTCGCCTATAGAATCATTATTATGTCACTATACTACCTAATTACTTGAACATTATGTAAAATGACATTGTAAGTTATTTAAACTCATCGAAAGTATTATTCACTTTCTCGGTAAAATTTGGTATAGTGGTAAATAGGTCTCGGACGTACGTAGGTATATAAAAAACAGTGCAGTATGAAAATTCTATAATACATTTTAAATTATATTTTGCATCGTTTTGATTTATTTTTGTAGGTTTTCCTAGCTTTGATTGACACAAAGTAAATAATAATACAAAAAATGCAGTCACTATTTTACGGCCCGACTCTGGATTCAAACCCGGGACCTCAGCGCGGAGGCCGTACCGAGCACGCAATACAGCTACGAGTTACGACATCGAGGTAGTCTTGACTCTCGACAAGTCAGTCACTATGCTACCTCTTCCCTGGAATTCCGGGTCTATTTTACCGGGTTTTGCCGGGTCTAAATGATGCTTCACTCTTCAGTGCCGCCATACAAAATCGAATTTTGGGTGTAAAGGTGTTCGAAATTTTTACACCATAAAATTAGTTTGATATGAAGTTTGAAAACATTATTATGGTTCAATGGTCACTAGATAGGGTATAAATGTTTGTAATGGTGAAGGTGGCCGTTACCAATCTAGAACATTTTTATTTAAGAACCAATTAGCTTCAAAATCCATACCTGGCCAAATTTTGGACAATAAAACATGTGTCTAATGTACAAGGTGGAATAAGTGGCTGCCATGTTGTTTTAATTTTTAAGGCCAATTCGCTTTAAAATCGATACTTTTGCGTCTTTGGTTACAAAGGTCAGATCCGATTTTATACCTATTGACCTCAAAATTGTTATCTAGGCATACTTTGGCCCCAGAGGGTGAGCCTAATGCCAAAAAAGTGACTGCCATCTTGAATTTGAGAGCGTACATGTCCGCTCGGGCCGATTTCTGCAAAATATATATCAAACTGAACATCTACAGATTGTTTCTTCTTTCGCTATTTTTGGCTTGCCGTTGAAAGTAAGATCTTGACTTAGGTAATGTTAGAATTGAGAAAAGTTGCCGACATAGTGAGACTGATCCAATGTCAGAATTGAAAAAGTTACCGCCATTTTTAATTTCTTTGTTTTAAGGCTAACCGACCTCAAAATCGATATCTGTGTATAACTTTAGTTACTAAAGACTGATCTAATGTCACAATTGAAAAAGTAGCCGCCATTTTAAATTTCTTTGTTTTAAGGCCAATCGACCTCAAAATCGATATCTGTGTATAACTTTAGTTACTAAAGACTGATCTAATGTCACAATTGAAAAAGTAGCCGCCATTTTAAATTTCTTTGTTTTAAGGCCAATCGACCTCAAAATCGATATCTGGGCATTGTTTTGTGTACAAGAGGCAGATCTAATGTTAGAATTAAAAAAAGTGGCCACCATTTAGATATTTCTTGTTTTAAGGGCTATTTATTGGCTTTAAAATCTATGTGACCTTGCAGGTGGACGGCCGACGCTGCGCCGTGGCCTGGCCTTAAAAACAAATAAATTCAAAATGGCGGCCACTTTTTTCAATTCTGACATTGGATTAGTTTTAGGCAACTAAAGTTATAGCCAGATATCGATTTTGTGGCCAATTGGCCTTAAAATGAAGAAATTCAAAATGGCGGCCACTTTTTTCAATTCTGACATTGAATTAGTCTTAGGCAACTAAAGTTATAGCCAGATATCGATTTTGTGGCCGATTGGCCTTAAAATGAAGAAATTCAAAATGGCGGCCACTTTTTTCAATTGCTACATTGGATCAGTCTTTGGTAACTAAAGTTATAATCAGATATCGATTATGAGGTCAATTGGACTTCAAACAAGGAAATTCAAAATGGCGGCCACTTTTTTCAATTCTGACATTGGATTAGTCTTTTGTAACCAAAGTTATAGCCAGATATCGATTTTGACGTCGATTGGCCTTAAAACAAAGAAATTCAAAATGGCGGCCACTTAATTCAATTCTGACATTGGATCAGTCTTTTGTAACCAAAGTTATACCAAGAAATCGATTTTGAGGTCGATTGGCCTTAAAACAAAGAAATTCAAAATGGCGGCCACTTAATTCAATTCTGACATTGGATCAGTCTTTTGTAACCAAAGTAATACCCAAAAATCGATTTTGAGGTCGATTGGCCTTAAAACAAAGAAATTCAAAATGGCGGCCGTGTATACCAATTCTAACATTGGCTCTGAATATTTTAGTGACTATTGATCCATAATAAATAAATAAATAAATAAGTAATATAAAAATTCATACTAAAATAATTTTATGGTGTAAAAATTTGAACAGCATGGCATTCCAGGTATTACGCGTCCCTAGCTCTGGATTACGATATATAAATAATAATACAAAAAAACCCAATGTCAACTTTTTTTCGTTCAGGGATTCGAACCCGGGACCGGGAGCGCGGTAGTCGTGCTGATCACGCATTATAACTAAAGTAGGTCTCCGAAAAGAAATAATTTACAAAGGTGAAAGGATGTAATAATTACGCTTGCTACCTATCTCATAGATCTAATAGAGCCTATAATTTTATATTGACACACGGACGTGAGCTGGATATACTGTAAAATAGAATTTGAAAGGCACTTTCAAATTTGCCGCGCGGGTCACGGCGGCAGCGCGGCCGCATCCCTATACCAAACGGGTAATTTGAACTTTGAAGGCGCCCAAAAATGTCGAGCGCACGTCCGTCGTCAGTAAAGATTCCGGGCGACTGAAGTCGGCACGGGCCACTCCCATGACAGTGATGGCGTATTTAGCCGTCGCGGATGAGAGGAAGAGACGGGAAGCGCACTCGTATGCCGAAATGAAATGGCGTAAGCGCCAACCCAATTTTCTTTTAATTGTGATTATACTATTCAATTTAGTTTGATTGCGTCTTTTTGTGACCTTAGAAAATATTGAGTTCTTGTATTTAAATCAAGTTACGAATGTATATATTACACCATTTAGAGATAAAGCGTGTTTAAAGAAAATATCAGAGGTAACTTTGGATTTTTTTTCTATCGAGAAAATTTGTAGTAATTGTGTTTTGGCTTTCGAAAATCATTGAGTTATATGTTCAATTTACACATACCCAAAAATCAAACTTCCGATCTTAGTACTATACGAGAAATTTGAATTTAAATAACCTTAAATTTTTCGACATAGCCTCTTAAGGGGAGTTTGATTATGCATCGTGGTATGTAGGTGCACTCATAGGTAATAAGTGTGTATTTAAAAACTAAAACACAAGCGGAAGGTGGCACACTTGGACAGTAAGCGATTAAGGAGATTAGTGAGGGGTGTCATCGTGGATGGCATTATCTGTACCTATTTGTCTATGATCATTAACCTCAGGAGGTCCAATGCTGTAAACAGGCTTCCCCCAACATTTATAGACGATGTCTTGCAGATGGTAAAGGAATAATGCTTGTGAAACAAACATTCCATTCACAACCATGTCTAGCGTAATGGTTATTTATAACGGACCATTATTATATTTGTTTCGCGCGATTTTTACCGCATAAAAATCTACTGCAATAAATCCATGTCCGTGTTTATTATACGCTCGGTTGTTTCATCCATTCACAACCAATTAGTCTCACTTTTCTTACGTAATGTATAATTTTGCACATTCGACCGCGTTTTCATGCATTGAACTGTAGTATTACACGTAGGGGCGCGGCGTTCATCATTGCAAAAATATACTCGTATTAACTCGTACCGTACTTAGATGTTACTCAACGTTGCTTTCGAACTCGCTCATTACCCGGCGTGCTAAAGAAATTGAATGTTTTAGTTACGCTCATATTTATGTCCTTGGATCACGATACGCGATTCGTGTGATGTGTGTTGTCAGTTTACGTTCTAATGTTGTGACGATACTTTCCTCCGCGCGATGGTTAAGTTGCATTTTTTTCGCAGTTAGCGCCTCGTGTTACGTATTGTGGTTGCATCGTCGCCCTTGCTTTATTGAATCAGACTTAGTGCAGTGCGGCTTCTTCTTATTTGCTTATGTGACTTCGATTAAATAACACAGATGGTTGTGGTTTTGAAAGGAACTGGAGACGTTAACGCTGGGCGTAAATCGTGGTAGCCTGCATTTGGACGCGGCGGCGGCCGAGCACACAGATGTGGATATGAAAGAGGTCCTTGCACAGAGGTGCCATGAACTTGATACACAGGTAAGGTTTTATTATTATTTACAACAATGAATGCATGACATTTATTAAAGTTTATTTGCATTCACTGCCGAGGGTTTTTAAATTTCTCTTTATAGTTATGCAAGTGCATTTTTGGAGCCAAGAGTTGTAATCCAATTAGAAGATAAGAATAATATTGCCTAATTACATGTTACGTATTACGAAAATTACTCGGCTTTTAAAAAGTCTTCGTCGGAAACGGATTTCATCAGTTTATTAAGATCGTAAACACTATTAATACGCCTTTTATATTAAATGGTAATTATTCGCATACAGGTTTTGTGGTGTAATATTTATTTTTGCTGAATCAAAAGTGATTTACGACAAACATACTTGATGTGAATTTGCATACTGTTTTATAATTAATCAAAATCGTGAGTTTTGTTTTGTAAATTGATAACAGAGTGACAGTAATCTTACATTAAACTTCTACGCTACGACTGCCCCGTAAACCTTCGATAGATAGTGAACGTGGTACCGAGCAGAGGTAGGTACAGTCAGACACATAAGGAGTTGAACAAAGTCAAAACTTCAAATCGCCTTTACACGTTAAGCTGTGTTGAAACATTTTTATTTCTTGGTGTGAATTAAAGTAAATATCTCAAATTTTATGTTTGTGAAGAAAAAAAAACTCTTGGTAATAAAATAACAGTGTATAGGGTATTTAAAGTTTTGAATTTGTTCAGCTACTTATATGGCTGACTGTACATACTGTGGTAGTGGTTTACCTGTAAGCATGATCATTGTTGACAAATCCAGGTGAAGGTCTTACAAGAGGAGAAGATGACGCTGTTGAGCGAGGTGGCGCGGCTGACGGCGGCGCGCGAGGCGGCGGCGGGCGCGGGCGGGGTGGCGGGCGCGGGCGCGGGGGAGCTGGACGAGGCGGGCGCGTCGCTCGGGCCCGCGCACGCCGGCACGCTGCGCTACACGCACATGCGCGCGCAGCTCGACGCGCTCAAGGACGAGCTCGACAAGGTGGAGCTGCAGCGCGACGACCAGCGCGCAAGAGCCGACGCGCTCGAGAGGGACGTCGCGCTGCTCAAGCTCAGGAACGAGGAGCTGCAGGTCGGTCTCACCATCTCACATTATTACATATTTGTTTTCACTCAACAGGGTCTTTGATGAATTATTTATACCTAAAGGAATTAACAATCTACGTTAATTTTATATTGGGCTAATGGAACCCACAATGCCAGTGAACTCATTAGTCATTATGAGGAAACAGAATTCAGGATAGACTATTTCCAATAATCCACCAATGTATGTTTTCTGTGAGAAAATTAACCAACGTATCACATGAAAGCATTCTTTCAAATTACACATATTTTTAATCTACCCTAGATTTTATATTTTATTTTAATCTGTATTATATTATAACAAATATTTGCCTATTTTGCAGATAGCGGCCTCAGAAAATATAGCATTAAAAGATGAAGTAGACGCGCTGAGAGAGACGGCGGCAAAGGCGGTTGCATTAGAAGCCACTGTTGCCTCCTATAAGAAGCGGATGGAAGAGCACGTTGACCTCAGGCGCCAGGTATGGCTGTTACTTCACATCAGCGCAGGCTGACATGACTAGCACTAATAAATTATAATTGTTACAAAGTTGTATTATAATGATATCACTTGGGCGAAAGAATTTAAGATGTAGTTTAATATTCTTATCCCGTATCCAAAGGCTTTTCTAATTCAATGTAAATTATAAACGAACCGATGACAAATAGTACAAAAGCAATGAAATGTTTGCAGGTGAAGTTACTCGAGCGCGCGAACACGGAGCACGTGCAGCGCGGCATCGAGCACGAGCAGGCCGCCGCGCGCGCCAACGCCGTCCGCGCACAGCTAGACATATACAAGAAACAGGTACGGCACACCTCACACCCCACACCCCACACCCCACACCTCACACCCCACACCCCACACCCCACACCTCACACCCCACACCTCACACCTCACACCCCACACCTCACACCTCACACCCCACACCCCACACCCCACACCCCACACCCCACACCCCACACCCCACACCCCACACCCCATACCCCACACCTCACACCCCACACCCCACACCCCACACCCCACACCCCACACCCCACACCCCACACCCCACACCCCACACCTCACACCCCACACCTCACACCCCACACCTCACACCCCACACCCCACACTCCACACCCCACACGGGACATGCGCGGCTCCTAGTTATTTATTTATTTCATATTTGGGAAACACACGGAAAATATTAAATGTAAATAACAAAAGAATGTGTTACAAAATCCAGTGAAGTTTCCACTAATAAAAAACACTGATATGAAAAGTGTGAACAATAACATTATTTAAAATACAATGAAATAAAGCTAACAAAAACAAATTAAAATTACATTCTAAAGAAAAAAATATTAGCTGGTGGTTGGTTTCTTTAGAGTTTAGGGGATAACGAGTGAGTACGTCATTTGATGGTATAATAATTGGAATGAACGGTATGTTTCTTCTGTTTAATTTAGAAGCGAGTACTCTATCAAAAGAGCCTAAGATTATACTTTTTTTATTATTATTTTGCTCGATAGTTTATCTGTTGGCTGTTCCCCTTCTTCCTATATATATTCTGTATATTCAACATGATATTATGAATATACTAAAGGATTTAAATAAAGCAGCATAGGAGCCAGAACAATAGATATTATTATCTCCAGCTTTCGATAACAATGGATAATTTGGGCAGTTTAGCGCATGTTCAGTCACTCAACTTATCAAGTGGTTTAGTTAATTTCACCAAAATAAATGTACAATTATCGCGTTCAGGTAACTGATTTAAACGAGAAGCTAGATGCGGAGATAACAAAAGCGGACAAACTAGAAATAGAGAACAAGAAACTGAGCAGCAAGCTGGCGTCGCTTCAGCGCGAGAGAGACACGCTGTTGCAAGAGAGGGACACGCTGCGGGAGACTGTCGACGAGCTGCGGTGCTCCACGATCACAACCGGTAAGGGTAGGTGGAGAAATGACCGAGGCGGGGCAGGGGAGGGGGGACGGGTCGACTTGCGGGATATAAACAGACAAAATACAATAAACATATGTGGAAATATGTGCTAGCAATAAATATCGATAATATTGGAAAACGATCATATATATCGATATTTTGCTTAAGTTACATATACATATACACTCACGCCTTTAATCCCCGAAGGGGTAGGCAGAGGCGCAACTAGTGCACCCACTTTTCGCCGTTATTCCGTCCCATGATGTGATAGGGGGCGAGCCTATCGCCATATCGGGCACAAATTCCAGACTCCGGGCTGACACTGAATTTTAAAAAACCCAATATCACTGCCCGACCCGGGAATCGAACCCAAGACCTCAGCATTGCAGTCATACCGTAATACAACTACGCCACCGAGGCAGTCAAGGCTTAAGTTCCATATGTTAATCAAACTTATAATTTATTTATTTATAATATTATTATTATAAATTATAGGTACATAAATCGATTCGATAAATATCGATATGGGTTATGGAATCACGTTGATCTCCTAATAGTATGCTCGAATTCAGAACCAAACATGGCACGGGGGGTTCTGAGCATAGGCATAAGGCCTTATTTACGGCGACGCGGGCGCCGCGCGTGGCGTTGGTCCGGGCGGCAAGCACTAACTTCAAACATTTGGCGTTGTATGAGTGCGTTTACGCGATTTTATAAGCGTTTGCGCGATATTTGCGGCGGAGCCCGCGGATGGCAACGACGCGTCCCACGCGGCAGCGCCCCAGCGGCAATTTTCCGTTCTAGTGACACCTGCGACGGTGCCCGGCGTCGCACGCCCCGTCACTGCATCCGAATCGGTGCCAGCCGCGTGCACCGCCACTCTTTACGCCCCGCGTCTTTATAAACAACATTATACATTGCCATATGTTTGTGCTTACGCGTACGATGACGCGAGCCGCTGCACGCACTGCCTCTTTATAAACAGAAAAATCGCCCGACGCGCCGCGAGACTCCACGCCCCATGCGCCGCGATACGCCCCGCGGCTCCGATAACGAGGCCTTAGACAATAATAATATGTGGACTGCTTCAAAATTCTTTGTTAGTATAAAAAGTGTATCACTATGAACAAATTGTGTATTTGTATTGCAGGTGCGAGCGAGGACAATGTTTCCAGAGAGCTAATACCCAACGACCTGAAGGAGCGGTTGATAAGACTACAGCATGAGAACAAACTGTTACGGCAGAACCAAGGGGCGCAGGCCGACCAAGCTTCTGTGCAGGTACGATATTCATATTATATTAGGTGTGATTGCGGCTTTGGGCGTTAAAGTCCGCTCTTGGAAAAACAAGTAGCCTACTGCACTTGGGGAATTATTAGTGAAAGATTTTATTTGTATTGTAATACCATTAGTTGCATCTCCATTTACACCTTCAAGGATACGAGGGTTATACAGGCGTAAGCTTATGTGTGTGTGTAATGCTGTAGGCCCTTTTAGAAGATTACGCGGCGAGGCTAGAGAAACAGCGAGCGATGAACCGCGAGGCCAATCAGCGGATCATGCAGTTGGAGGCGTCACTAGAGGCGCCGAACTCGCGTCTCGCGTCCGCCATAGAAGATAACCAGAGGAAATGTAAGTTATTCATTCATACTAAATTTTTGTTGCATGATTGGTTTTAATAATGTTCCTATAGAAATCGATAATTATTGTTAAAGTTCAAATTCAATTAAAAATAACATCTTTTTAAACGCATAAGCAAGTTTAAAAAATCCAACTAAAAATAGAAAATAAATTTGAATTAAGAATAGTGTAAATAAGAAAAAAAAATATTTCATTGTAAAAAAAGCGTGGGGTGCT
Source organism: Sphinx pinastri (assembly GCA_947568825.1). Lineage (NCBI taxonomy): Eukaryota > Metazoa > Arthropoda > Insecta > Lepidoptera > Sphingidae > Sphinx > Sphinx pinastri. Next base: position 7,012,494 of record OX387617.1, read on the forward strand.
TTTTAAGATATTATCAAAATGATATATAATTCTTCTACTCTATTATCTGTCAATAAAATATTTATAACTATTGTCACCATGCACCCCACGCTTTTTTTACAATAAAATACATTTTTTTGTTATTTACACTATTCTTAATTCAAATTTATTTTCTATTTTTTAGTTGGATTTTCCGTAAAGCGTATTTTTTAGTTTTTTTAAACTATTACTTATTTTAAATTTTTTAGTTCTGTTCACTATTGTCCAACAAATGTCACTAAAAATTATATATAAATTGACAAAAATGTCATTTTGAAAATTGAATAATGGCATAATCTTATCAAATTAGTGTATTGTTATCGGTCCTCGACAAACCTACAAAGTTTGAATAAAATCTGACCGTTTAAAGTGGGTCAAAATCGCGCCCAAAGGAGTCGGAGTCGGAGAGTTACAAACATACATACATACAAACAAACATACAAGTGAAGCTAATATAAAGCGTGTAAAAAGTCCTAGCTCTATATATGTTTACAGGCGTTTTTTCTAGATAGTGGTGATATGTAAATATTTGTAAGTTTTAATAGAAATTGTGGTGCCTTTTTTGAAGTTATACTTCTTTTGGCGCGGTATTTAAAAAGATTTTTATCTTGTTACGCCAAAGAAGTATAAGTTCTAACGTGTGTACAGTCAGCAGCATAAATATCTGTACAAAATCAAATTTTAAAATGGTCTATATACGCGTTAAGTTAAACTGAAACATTTTTTTTCTTCGTTTGAAGTAAAGTAAATTTCTTTTATTTTATTTTTGTGAAGAGAAAAAAAAGATTAGTCAGAACAAAAAAGTATGTAGGCAATTTGAAATTTTGAATTTGTTCAGCAACTTATGCTGCTGACTGTACATAAGTACACACACACATTATTTTTGTGCAGCGCTGCAAGTGGAGGAGCTGTCGTCGGCGCTGGCGGAGGAGCGGCGCCGCGCCGGCAAGCTGCAGGACGCGCTCAGCGCGCGCGACGCGGAGCTGCTCGCCACCGAGGACAAGTACAAGAAGTGCGTCGAGAAGGCCAAGGAGGTCATCAAGACGCTCGACCCCAGGACCACCGGTATTTTTTTTTATTTTATTATAGACGACCATGCCGTTCGCCTGATGGTAAGCGATACGACCACCCATAAACAGTGGCAACACTATTCAGCATCTTGACTTTTCTAAGTACTGTGTGGCATCCCACTACGCTCGTCATCCTGAGACATAAGGTGTTCTCATTATGTCCAGTAGTTACACTGGCTACAATGCCCTTCAAACCGAAATACAACAGTACATGCACACTGCTGCTTGACGGTAGAAATAGACATTGCGGTGGTACCCACCCAGAAGGACTTACATATGAGAGACCTACCACCAGTAAATGTATGTCACACGACGAGTGTTTTCAAAATTGTGAATTTATAGAAAAATAATCTAGTAATATTTGAGCATTTTATATTTTACTAGCTGTTGCCCGCGGCTCCGCCCGCGTGAATGAGTTTTCCCGGGATAAAAGTCCCGCTTTATATTTTTCCGGGATAAAAAGTAGCCTAAGTTACTCCTTATTACATCAGCTACCTGCCAATAAAAGTCCCGTCAAAATCGGTCCAGCCATTTCTGAGATTAGCCGGAACAAACAGACAGACAGAAAGACAGACAGACAGACAAAAATTGTAAAAAATGTTATTTTGGTGTATGTACCGTATATATATTCATATACATGTAGTAAAAAACGGTTATTTCAATATTACAAACAGACACTCCAATTTTATTTATATGTATAGATTACAGTAGAACCGAAAACCAGTTAATTACAAACAATGTCATTTACGTATGATTGAACGTTGGAAATAACATAATATGTTTAATTTGTTTGTTGACAGGACAACAATCGCTTTCGGATATAACATTGGGCTACTCCCGCGGCACCGCAGGCAACGCGAGCGCCTCGCGACCGGAGACGGCGACACCCAACAACAACAGGCACGAGTAAGTCATACCCGTTAGACGCCATATCGGATGAAATTCAGTCTATAATAGTTCAAAATTTTGTTAACTCATGTGTTTTCATGAAAATAGTAATATTAGGGTGATGTTATGAATGTGTTGTAAATGAGCGTATTTACAAAGGCTTCTTCGCAGACAGCGCTCTATACACGTCACGCTCGAGTGGCACTTATATTGTAACGGAAGTCACAAGGAAGCAACTGCAACCTTACGACAAGGGTGTTTTAAGGAACGTACCGAATAGATCTGCACACGTCTCCTTTACGTGCTATGTAATAAAGATGCGCTCGGAAAGTAGCAGTAACTGCTCACGAGCCATGCATTCGCCATATTTGGAGGCTCTTAGGATACATCATATTGAAATGCATTGTGTAGATGGAGTAGTGGTGCGGGCGCCAACGAGCAGCGGCTGCTGGCGTCGGCGTGGTACCAGCTGGGCGCGCGCTGCCACCGCGACGCCGTGGAGACGCGGTTCGCGCTGCTGTCCACGGGGCAGTCGTTCCTGGCGCGCCAACGCCTGCAGCCGCCGCGGCCGCGCGCCCCCGCGCCGCACACTCCGCACACTCCGCACGCGCCGCACACTCCGCACGCCGCGCCGCACACTCCGCACGCGCCGCACGCCGCGCCTGCGCAATGACCCGCGCGCGCCTGACGCCGCCGCCTGCTGGTGCGCTACTCGCGCGGACGCACGCACATACTCACCGAGTGAGCGGGACTTGTCTTCTAACATCTATGTCTGATGCCTTACATGTTTTCTTTGTTGATTGATTTTTATAAACCGAAGAGCACCCCCTTATTGGCCGATGATAAAGTATCAGCTATGTATAAAATTGTGGGTTGGTTGTTAACATCCAATTTTGCTAATCATATTTACTACTCGTGTCTAATAAAAAATGCGATCAAATTATTAGCACATGTAAATAATATTGAACGATAATAATCGTTGTGCGTTATCGGTTTATATAATATTTTTGACAACAAAATAGTTGTAAGCGAAAATTTACTCAAAATACTGTAAATAACGAAAATATTTTTAGTATAAATCTATCTACCTTAAGCGTAAAAAATGTGGTAAATTCTTTTCGACTTTCTTTTGCTGGTCAAAAATTGTTTATCGTTGTATTTGTTTATTCTTCTAAATAGTTTCATCTTCAAACAGTATTTAGATACATAATTGTCATCTAGATATTCGTTCAAGCTCTTTTGTATATTACTCTGACTATACATTTTCCTAAAATTGCCTTTTACCCACGAGAAAGTGTGGAAAGACATAGTGTTAAGTTTGTATTTATTAATTGCATTGTATAACAATTGTATGCTTTGACCAAGAACGCATTCAATGACACTAAATGACTAGAACAATCACGTTAATGTACATGTAATGTGGCGGACATACAAACGGTTTCTAGAAGTTTTTAGTTTTAGTGTAATTTTAATTATTATTTATATTTGAATATATTGCCTAGCCCAGGGAAGTTCAATTCATAATTTTTAATGACTGGCAACTCTTGATCTTAAAGTAAAAGGTTGGATTCAGAATGGGAAGGTTTCTTTGGGCAACGGGCAATCTCCCACAACACATAACGTCGGGTATAATGCAATAGCGCGTAAGTGATAAAAAAACGTCAAATTGAGATTGATCCTTACTACACTAAACTTAGCATTGATAATACACAACACTTTATTCACGACGATAAAGCATCAGGAAAGCTGTTTTTGCGCTACTTTTGCTAGACCGCGATATCGGTAGCACGATACAATGCATCATGGTCAGTTTATTTGTCCGCCACTGTATATGTGTTGGATAAAATATATGTGATAACTTTCTGTCCCGCAATAAATTAGCAAAAAATTTAACACATTCGAGACTGACCACTGTGTGGCGTCACCTTGGTGTTATTAAATATAACTATTATATATATGTACAATTATAATATCTATATAGGAGTTTATCAACTATCATAGTGCCTCAAGTTGTATGATCATTTCATTTTGCTTTTATAATTCATATTAATGTTATATTTACTGCGTATAATGTGATCAGATGAACAAAGTCATCCCATTATTATTTACATCGAGAATTTATTGTTTGTTGAATGTTTTTAGACTACAAATATCACACTGAAATCATGTGTCAAGTAGATAACGAAATTGTAATTAAACATTTTAGTGTTAAGTTTATTATTAAGCGTATTTGGTGAGGTGATGTTGTACGGTAATATTTATGCTGGTGCTTGGCGTATTTGTCGAAGATTTGCGCCTTTTGGACAAAGTAATTTCGTCTTTGCGTTCTTTATGCACAAAGTCGATGTTGCATAGCCCAAGTAACGCAAATATATGCTCAAATACGCCAAGTGTTGCCAGCATTGGATGTGGTTTGTGATGGCGCAGAGGGCGCGCGGGAGACGGTGCCGTGACTCGCGAGGTGCAATTAGTGCAAATTATTTATGTTAAAACTTTAAGTTTACTAATGTGATTCATTGTTGATGACAATATTGAGTTTTGAGATAATATATCAATTTTCATACACATTTAAGGCATTTTAATTACATATCCTTACTAATATTATAAATGCGAAAGTAACTCTGTCTGTCTGTCTGTCATGCTTTCACGCCAAAACTATTGAACCGATTTAAAGGAAATTTGGTACACAGATAGTCTAGAAACTGAGAAAGGACATAGGCTACTTTTTATCCCGGGAAAATATAAAGCGGGAATTTTATCCCGGAAAAACTCTCACGCGGGCGGAGACGCAAGCCAAAACTAGTTTTTAATATGTTCACTTTTGTAATCAACTTAAAAAATGAAGGTTCCAGATAATTTTAAATTTAAATGATTACTTTTTCTGTGGGTTCGGCATAGGTTTGAGCACAGAATAAATAACTTCATAGAAGTAATGCTATGACATTTGGGCGTACACTCTCATAGACATCAAGAAATTTAGTTGTGCTGTGACCCCTTGTGACAGTTTATCGATATCGATAGATACTGTTTGTTTATGGGCTATGATAAATTTACAGACGTGCTAAAATCAACAGTTTTCGATTAATCAACTGCAAATACCTATCTATACAAATTGCTATTTTATATAAAGGGATAAAAAAAAAAGATATGAAATCCTTAATTTGGTATTAAAATACCAAATGAGGTCTGGGTGCATACAAGCTCTCGTTAAGAGGCTGTTACTTTATAAGAAACTTGGGGCATACCGGATTTCTCCAAAATGAAATTACGTCCGATTTTCGCTTGCTATTTACAGCGGTTTTCATACCTTTCTAAATTTCATTCACACTAAAATGGTTTGGCATTTATAATATTATTATTTTTTAGAAAATTGTTAGAAATTATGGAGCGAATGGAAAGCACTGTAATTAGCAAATGAAAATCGACCGAAATTTCGTTTCGGAGAAAGCCAGTAATTCTCTGTTCTTTTCTGACTTCCTTAGCATTAAAGTAGATACCCAAGAGGTCTGGGTCTGACAGAGAGCTACTTAAAATGGGACATTAAAAATAAAACACGGCGGTATCATTCATGTTATATAAGTATGATCATTTAGCCACTATGGGGTTAATGGCAAAGCCCTTGAATTATTTAAATCATATTTAAGCAATAGGGTACAAAGTGTTGATGTGAATGGAAAACGATCTCCTGGTTCTATAGTTTTCCGTGTTAGTAAAACATTCAATATTGAAGTGTTTCGAGCAAACACGGTGCTGTTTTTTCCATTGCCAATTAGTACGAGCAAGAGCACCGATCCATTTTTGCCTCACGGTATCATCTGTGGGGAATCTGCAATATAACATATTGTATGAAACACACTATGAAAATATATACTAGTATTCCCGACTTAACCCCTCGCGCACGTTAACTGAGTGCCTTTTACCACTACAATACCATATTTTGAAAGTACAAGCCATTTTATGCAAAACAGTATACTACGTAATACTAACATTTATGTTATCGATAAAATATGCAGCACAACACCATTGAAAATTACTATGAAAATTGGTAATAATGAAAAATACTGAAAAATTACTGAATCGAATGGCCCACAGCCGATTATAATATGACTACAGCATAATAATAAGTATAATTACTTAGGCTTTTTGCACTTCTGTATAGGTTTTTAGCAAATATTATTGGTTTGTTGTCTACTCACCGATTGAAGCTGATGGTTTCATCTTGATTTTCTTTTCGGGAAGAATGGGATTTGCATCCTACAATAGCGCAGGACATAGTTTGTTTGCTGGGCTTTAACTCACTCACAATAGCAACTCGAAATTATTAAATTAATTCACAAAGAAATTACAAAATAGGCAAACAAATTTGACAAGCCCGCAAGGAAGTATAATGTAACCTAATTGTGTGGGCGCGTTGGCAAATTGTAACATTTGACATTCATTCGCTTTTTAATTCGGCATCGTAAAGGTAGCCAAAGGTAGCCAATTTGATGTTTGTATAGTGTACGCAAACCGTCCTTAACAACATAATATTTGTCTCTGTCTCTTCCATGCTTTTGCCCTATTTAAAAAAAAAGGATCAGTATATGAGTGTAATTTACACTCTTTCTATGAAGTTATTTATTCTGTGTATTTATTCTGTGGGTTTGAGGTAGTCCCATTTATTTCATTAGTATCAAAAACATATTCCATACTTAATCAATTTGGCCGCCATTCATCATCACTACAGGTAGCGAATGAGCGGTAAAGGGTTGTTTGATGCAAAAATATTTTATTACTATTTGACAATTGCAAGTGAATGGGGTATATTACACAGTTAATAATATCACGCGATACACGTATTATCACGATAATACTGATGGAATATCGTTGCGTATTGCAGTATCGCGATAATATCGCAAGTTATCCGGATATTTTGAAATCCACGATACTAAGGGGGCGTGGCGTGACGTGGCGTAATTATTTAAACCCAATAAAAAAAATGAAAACCTCAACATACAGCTTATAGCTTGTCTCATACGTGTGTTTTGTTTAGTAATATAAGGTGAAAACAAGTTTAAAAGCTTCTCAAACAACTCTTCACTCATTCTAAAATAATTGGCGTAATCGTTCAAATCATCATCCAAGAGCATTTCTTGAGTGATGTTCAAATGAGTGTATTGGTTTCGTTTTAAAATCCAGTCTTCTGTCTTTCACCCAACGCTTTCTACGACGTTTACTTTTCAACGCAAAAAAACTGCCTTTCATCTATTATCATTATCATGATTTCAGAAACACAACCATACTCCAGTAAAGTCAACGGCTTACTGAAGTGGAAATATTGATGATAATATTGATAAGTGTAATAGCCCACTTCAGTATTTGAGATCTTGTGATAATATCACCTTTCCAGGATCTTGATATTATTGACTGTGTAATATACCCCTATAACAATGTCTAGTAAAACGTTCTTGGCCATTAATTTCATTCTTGAACGATTTTTTTTATTACTGTAATCGTTCATAATATCTAGGTTAGTAATAAATTAAAACAAAACATAAATTTCATATTTATTTGTAACTGAGATCACAAGACATTAAAATTTAAGTCAAACCACGCACACTTCACACGTTACCGTATAAAACAAAATACGAATTTCGTACAAAACTGAACCTTATTGCAAAATTAACATAATTTACCCGAGTTACAACATAATATTTGCATCTAAAAATAAATCTGCGGCCGTTACTATAGTACATATAAACTGCATCCGTATACATATTCCATATGTTTAACTTCAAAAATTTTATAATTGGCCACGCGCAGTTTGATATCGCCAACACTTACATGATCCGTCGAGTACTTTAAACCGATGTTACCAACAAAAATGTTTTGTTTTATTTGGGCAAGGTAAAGTACCGAAACTGCTGATGCTACGAATAGTGTTTTCAAGTATTATGTTGAGGAATGAGAGGATATCTTTCGATAGTCGCTACAATGTACTTTGGCCAATAAATTCTATAGACAAAAGGACCTGTTTAGCTTGACATGTTTTGACATAGGTCTGACAGTGACGATATCACGCTCGCGTGGTAATTCCGAACCTGTGGCTAATCTGATATCCAACGCTTATTCTAACTGCTAACATTACATTATGATACTACTAATCGAATTCTTCGTCCGAATCTGTTTTCAACACGCTGTCTGAACCGGAGCCTGGCTCGCTGTCTACCGCTACCTCACTGGAAATAATTAGGGGTATCAAAACAAGTTATTGAAAAGTACGTTCTATAAATTGGGAGTGAATAGGCGACAATTAAATAAAAATCATTACACAAATAAATCGAATAAGTCTGTTATTTGATCACAATGTCAATGTATGATTGTTTTGACAGGTAATTTAGGTACTACTTAACCCCTTTTTTTGGCCGCTCTGAAGTTACTTACCCGCTTTCTGAGCCTGTTGTAGTCTCTAGGAAATATAGAGCTGTCATCTCGCTCCAGAAAATAGTCTAGAATGAACTGAAGATAATATTCAGTCCGGCCAAATATAAAGTTATTGTAGAGTTTTTAATATAACTGTTAAATTATGTCAATTGAATTTTATTTTTTATTTTATTTTCATTTTATTATTTGAGGATTGCCAACAAAGTTTACAATAACACAAACATAATAATAACAATCAGAAAATAAAACTAAGTAATTGTAACTCAGACTACAGGCAACCACAACGTGCATAATATAATTTTACGATATAATTACTCAATTAAATATTATAAGGATCAAGACAAAAAAGAATAGATTTATCAGAATGTTAGGGTCCAAGTTAATCAATGTCACCTAAAAGAGTTTTCCTAAATGCGTATAGTGAATCATGAAATATGTCAAGCTTAGTAATTTTCTTCGATAGCTGATTATATAATGTAGACAATTGAAGGGTTATGTTTTGTTTTTGGAAATAACGATCTGTGGGCTTAGAATGTGACAAAAAAACACGCCACGTCTCCGTTTCGTCTTATTGGGATTGGTTGAAAGACTGACGTATTGGTCTCTCGATCAATCACAAACATCAAAATTAAACGACATCGTTTTACGAGTTGCGTCTTCGTGTCACATTCTAAGTCCACAGATTTCCTTTCGACGGTATAAAATAAATGATTGGTCTTATGTGATATAAAAATGTATGGCTTGCGTGATAATTAGTAAAATGTTAGGTTTTCAGTATATTATTGGGTATGCAATAAGTTTGGGAACATTCATTATGAAAATGCAATTTGCGGCTAACTTGCCTGTTTTCCCCCGAGTCGTTTAATTTTATTTCTACGATATTTCTGTAAAATAAGCAGTTTATAAATAAATAACTACAAGTAAATGCTATTTACAACGGAATAAATGGTCGAACTCTTACCCGTTTAGGTCTTTCGTGAGTTGTATGTCGACATTATTAGCACTGTCGCTTAGGCCGTTGAGCGCTTCACAAAAATCACTGCCCACGTTCTGCAGGTGCTGTGTATTTAGATGAAAACCCTGTAAGAAAGGCAGTATTAGAATCTTAATCATTCTTCTACTTGGCTTCTCCTAGCTCGTTTTCTGGACCAAACCCACCTGCCATACCACCATACCAGCCCTGTATTATATACTGCCCACTACTGAGCACGGGCCTCCTCTACAACTGAGAGGGTTTAGGCCTTAGTCCACCACGCTGGCCTAGTGCGGGTTGGCAGACTTCACATACCTTCGAATTTTTTATAGAAAACTTCTCAGATATGCAGGTTTCCTCACGATGTAAAGCGAGCGATAATTCACAAAGAATACACACATAACTATTTAGAAAAGTCAGAGGTGCGTGCCCTTGGGTTTTGAACCTGCGGACCTTCGTCTCGGCAGTTCGTTCCACTCCCAACTAAGTTATCGCCGCTAACACAAAACCTAAACTCATCTACCGTTTTGTAATAAATTTGGTCAAAATTTAAGCATTTTATACCTACTCTGCCTTTTACAATTTACCCGAACAAGAGGGCCTAATAGGAGGTAGACTAAATCTTTTAAACTGCTCATATATGATCTATATAATTAACCCCTTAGATTGGTTTAAAAATTATTTCACAAATTGTTTTGTAAGGCCTATAACAATGGCTGGAATTTTATCGACGTTATATTCTTCGAGTAAAATATAAGTGAAAAGAATTCGCTCCCAAAGAAAAGCTTCTTTAATCAACTTTTGACTTATGCAAATAAAAGTGACGAAACATTATTATCGTATGTATGATGTATCGTTTCTTAATTATGTGTTGATTACTAGCTGCCTTATGCCAATTTATTACAAGGTGTAGTAAATGGACGGGTTTAAAAAATAGTTTGTTTTGATTAATTAATCAATATCCAATACAAAAATGCTCTTATTTTGGTGCTCTTATGTAAAGAAATACAGCCAAACTTATATTATTTGGCGTAACTACACCGTATAGCATTGGCCTATACAAGGGAGGGGGGCCCGGAACTTAAAATGCGTGCGTTTTTTTACTTTTTGGTGAAGGGGGGGTATACGTGACTTATTTGTTGAAAGGAGGTTTTTTTGGTGTCATGGGGCGGAGGAACCCACGCTACGCCACTGACATTTTGGTATCCTAGGACCCCCCCTATGTGAAAGCTATAGCTACGCCCGTGCCGTATAGGTCCGTAGCAAATTAGTCAAATGGGGGTCCTGATCCTAAATCTGAAAAAAAATACATGTAAAGATTCTCTCCAGCGACCTTCCTTTTCTTTTTGGTTGGTGGGGTCGCAACCCTTGTCCCGCGGATGTGATGTTGCGAAATAGTTTACAAGATAAAGCATAACCCTCTGCACCCCTTTTACCTAACCCAACGACCCTGGACATCTAAAAAATAAAACTGCGTCCTCTGACAGCACTCACAGACTCTGACTGGCGGCGATAGCCTAGTTGGGAGTGAAACGGACTGCCGAGACGAATGTCCGCAGGTTCAAAACCCAAGGGCACGCACCTCTGACTTTTCTAAAAAGTTATGTGTGTATTCTTTGTGAATTATCGCTCGCTTTAACGGTGAAGGAAAACATCGTGAGGATGCCTGCATATCTGAGAAGTTCTCTATAGGAATTTCGAAGGTATGTGAAGTCTGCCTACCCGCACTGGGCCAGCGTGGTGGACTAAGGCCTAAAACCCTCTCAATTGTAGAGGAGGCCCAGGCTCAGCAGTGGGCAGTAAAAAAAAACAGGGCTGGTATGGTGGTGGTGGTGGTCCTCTGACAAATGCACGCTAAGCCCAAAACAAATGTTACATTTCAATGGACTAGTGTTCCTACCAAGTACCAGCACCTTACTTAAGTGCCAATTTATCTACCTACGAAAACATATTCATCATAATTTAATATTATCTACGGGTTCTGGCACGCCTAACTAATGATGTTTTGTAAATCAAACCATCGTTATTCTAGAAATCATAATAATGTACTGTAGGCAATTAGTCTGAAAGGAATGACAAATTGTGATATAAATATAACCGTCCATTAAATATAACGTAATTGGTTTGTGTCAAGAGCTAATCCTGCGAAGGGATATCCGAGAATGAACCTCCTTACTCATGAATAAGTAATATGATATTCAAAGTGGTGTATCGTCCGCGTATTAGGAGGAAACGTTTGACAGTCACGCTAGGACCCGTACGCATGGATAATTCATTAATAAAACAACACGTAAACTGACGTCTTCCCACATGATGTTGATAGCAGATTGGTTACAACTCCAACCCTTATCAGGGGATCTACTAACGAGTAAAGCATGGACACTGCTAGATCTATTATCTTATGCGTCTAGTTCTAAGTATCGTTATCGTTTATCTTCAGATAAAACGTCATTTCTAATTGGAATATAACCTGAGCGGGATGTGTATCATTACTTAATTACGTTACAATTATTGCTTACTATTTTTCAATGGCATGAATAATTTATAATTATAGATCTCATTTAAAAGTTGACGTGTCTCCTGGTAAAGATACAACACTTCAAGATGTTAAAGGTTTTATATGTATCAATTTAGCTGGCTGATATTGTATCTGTCATAGTGGTTTCCATAACAAAAAAATGGGTGTTACTGTCATTCTTTCGATGGAGTATAACCTCTGCGAATAGTAAATAAATATTTCCAATGATATAACGAGCTTTTTGTGTAGTCTTGCTAATCAACGCTAAAGGCGTTATTATTTACTCTGCCGCATACGCTATTTCTATCACAGGATTCTATTACAACCGGAGCTCTCGAAAATGTGATATCATTAGGTAGAGTAGATTTTGTGGGTATAGTCTGTTAATTATATTCGTACAAAAACTGAGTGAATGTAGCTATAGCATAGATCTATCTGTCCAATTATCTGTCCAAATCCTTTCAGCGGCTTATGCGTTTACTTCTAACAAGTAAACCAAAGAGTTCTAAGATTATATAGAGCGGACATTGGGAAAATTATCATAGAAAAAATTTGAGCCTGTTCTTCAGTAACTCGATCTACCGTGAAATAGTAAAATGTTAGCTTTGTAAAATGCATTAGAACCAAAGAGTTCTAAGATTATAGTTTAATGTCTTTGATTAGAACATACTTTGACATGATTGTAATGCGCAAATTGGCATATTTCCTTCCAAAATATTGCTTTCTTTACAAAATTTGCACATACCGAGACGTCTTGTCACACGGATGTGTCAAATAAGACAGCCACTTATTACCAATTGGTAATAACTTTTGGACGAAAAATTTGGGCTTGATGCCCGGTCTATAACTATACTGTTGAATGTCTTTGAAGTAAACATACAAAAATCTTAAAAAAACTTCAATATTTAGAATATTACTAAGAGGTAATAAAAAAAATAATACGTAAAATTACTTTGAACGGTCCTCGGTCGAAGCCACAGAAAGACGCCTCCATAGTGTAAGAACGCGTGACGCCGAGGTGTCGCCACACAGTCACCCGAGCAGTACTCTCGCGTTCCCTCTCCACTCGGAACGAGCACGAGCCAAGTGCGAACGCCGGCGAAATACGATGCATGAGAGCTGGCAGCATCTGAATGAGAAAAAAATCAACTCAAAATACAGTTGCTCTTCAAAACGTAGTTTTTGTTATTTTTATTGACAACTCGAACCGGTTTGTATTTCCAGTCATCACATTATACGACCCCTGCTCATTAAAATTATGAAAACGGTAAACTTACAAGGTATTTGACGGGTTCGTCTGGTACAAGACGGTCGTTGCTACACCAGCTTTCAGCGGCGGCGCAACCATAAAAAAATACGTTTTTCTTCCGCGAATGACCATGGTAGTCGCAGTAGACTAACGGTGGTTTCTTCCACACTCGCACCAGATATTCTATAAGACCCTTAAAGTATCATATTCCATTATAGAATTTATTATGCATACGTATTAGAGAAGATAGAAAGCAGACAGGTGGAACAATATACAACCTTAGTGTGATAAATCGAAGGATGCAGTATAGGACTAGGTTTACACCAACGCCGATTTAGATCTTCATTAGTTAAGCCGCATCGATGGCTGCAACAAGAAGTGACAGTTTACCGGTTGAGATAACTAGAAAATCTCTTCGGGATGTAACTTGGCTCCGATAAACGTTGCCGGGGCATGTTCGTTGACTTGAAATGACGCGTTTGCAGGTCGAGTGTCAGTGGTCGTAATTTTATTATACGATATAACTGGAATCTGATTATAGATTTAATATGGAGCTTCAATTGTAGCAGTAGTAGTACACCATCGGTCGAGTGACACGATGCCAATGAAAGCTAAACTCGTACAGATATTTATGTAAATGTTAATTGATTCATGCACTTATACGGCCCACCGTTCGATAAAGAAACTATACAGGGACAATTTAATAGACAAGCTATTAAAATGAAATGAATGGGTGACCACGTAGGAATTCATGGCGGGCCTACGTCGGCCCAGTGCATGTGCCGCTGTGCGTGAGACGAGACCGGGGCACGCGCTTTACGAACAATCGTCGTGATGTCCTCTCCGAATTCAATTCTGATGAATTTTACTTTATTATTCGTCACACCTACAAATTTATATCTTTTTGTATTATTCTATTAATAAAACATGGGCATATTATGATGGGCATTACGTCTTCCGGGATGAGAAACTTATAAAATGATTGACTTGTTACTGTTGCTCATTTCCTGATGTTATGTTAATGTAGGCATATCATTAAGTGTTTTGCTGAGATGTTGTAATATAGAAGCAATTGAATATTTATTATAGTTGAAACCAGCTAAGGAATTTTCAGATTGGTTTGAGATGTGAATGATGGTGGTAAGAATTTGTAGTAGAATTTGGCAATAATAGTATACACACTGAACACGAATGATTGAATACGTACAATTTTGAATATTATAGTGATTGCAGTAATTATGCATTAGCTTTAGTATAAGCTACCGTGCGTAAAACACAGCATACATACTGTGGTAAAGTTCCGTAACGTCACAAATTGTATCTTTACATACAGCTAGATAAACTTCGGCTCGTCTGTAATCTATGACAATTCACTTGGGCTCTCCCGTCATTAAAGGGCAATATTGTTGTGTACGTGCTGCTGCCATAATTACATTCGCTAAGAATACTGGCAAGTAACGGACAAAAGAAAATACACATTATACTTAATTTTTTTTTTTTGTTCGAAAACATTATAACATCATTTGTGTTCATATTACTGCTATGGTCAAAGACATTTAACAGTATTGTCATAGACCGGACATCAGAACCAAATGATTCGTGCAAAAGTTATTACCAATTGGTAATAAGTCGCTGTCTTATCTGACATGTCCCTGTAACAAGACGTCTCGGTATGCTACATTTTGTAAAGCAAACAATATTTTGGAAGGATATATGCCAATATACGCATTACGACCATGTCAAAGTATGTTCTAATGAATTTAACATGGGTAGGTATTTTGTTATTTCACGGTAGATTGAGTTACTGACGAACAGGCAAAAACATTTTGTATGATAATTTTCCCAATGTCTGCTCTATATAATCTTAGAACTCTTTGGCTATGGTCAATAAAAAAAGGCGAATGAGTCTAAACGCCATCCCAAGAACATATTTTAAATTCACACCTCACACATCTTGATAAGGGAAAGCAAAGAAAAGGATATGGACAAATTATTTCTGAGATAAGGACGTGTGTTTTTGTGCGCTGGTCGGTTTTTAATGCGGGTCAATTTTAGTGGAATTTAATAATTTGCGTGATTCAAAGGCTGGTATCGCAGTTCTGACTATTCGCAGTTGTGCAGATTTCCTCGTGTATGTTTTTTCCTGGAGCGTCGGTCGCTCGTCCAATTAGGAGTGGTTCAGTGGAGTCGCATCATTAGTGGGCGGTGTGGCGGCGCGGGCGCCGGAGGAGCTCCTCGGCGCGGCATCAGAGTGGCACGTCCCTGGCTGCGTCCTTCGCCCGCCGACCGGTTGCGCATCTTTTACTCTAATCAGGGGAAAAAATAAGCGTCGACCGTATGCGCGAATGAAAGCGAACAAGCGAGAAGCTGCACACCGTCCCTCGTGTTTTATGGTATATTGTTGCGGTACTGGAGCGGCGTGCAGGGCTGGCTCTTGCTTTTAATTGTTCATTACGAAGTTTATACTGTGGAAAGATAACTAACGACTTGAAACTATTCTACTCTATTCCCACTTTGATTTGTTTTTGTCAAAGTTACGTTCTTGCCGAACACAAAGTTTTGTAGCATCTATATTTATTTATTTATCAATTAAGTATCACATAAGCTTACAGTGGAAATACACCAACACGCTTGAATGAAAAAACTACATACAAACAAAACAAAAGAATTAAAAAATATCAATAAAAGACAATTACTTACGAACTACACTTTAGGAACTGCTTATTCAAATAAAAAATACATATAACTATTAAGTAACAAAATGACTTAAGAATAAATACACATTTCTGTATACAGTGTGACTATTATCGACAAATATGTCAGCATCTGGTCTACTCTCAAGATACGCATTTAATAAAGCTACAGCCTTGGCGGTAGGAATATTGCTTGTTTGCGTAAGATGCCAAGCAGATGGACCAGTGAGGAGGTGGTGTCTTCTCCTCCCAGTGGCGCGAATGAACTGGTTAGGGACGTACAGATGAATATTTTCACGCACAGATGGATTGTCAATCTTATGTCGCAAGAGTAGATAGTAATGCATGATGGACGCTAATTTGCGTCTGAGTTGTAATGTGTCATAGCCACCGATCCCAGTCACAAAGAGTGAAGGAAACAAAAATGGATAGTACCCATACATCCGGCGGTATAAGTGCCGACAAAACTTCTTATGTATTTTCTCCACCATGAGAGTATACATTTTTTCATATAATAGCATTATATTCTAACTTGCTTCGTACATAGGAATTATATAATAGTTTGAGAACGCTAATACTTCTGAAATGCGCGGAGGTTCTGATAATGAAGCCCAACAATTCAACATAGAAAAAGGTTGTTGGAAATCTAGGACATATAAGTGAGTATATTTTGTGTGTTAGACATTTGAGGGGTGATGTGGGGACCGAGGCTGGTGCGCGGCTCTGCCTGCGCAGCTATTTATAGCCCGAGCGGCGCACCGATGCTATCGGCTCTCGGACATACCTCGATCCCTGCCCGCCCTCTATGCACCCTCCGCATAACGTTCACTTCGTAAAATAGACCAAATAAACACTAACATTTTATATTTATTCCACCTATTTATATCATATGTCCATTGTTCCACCTCAGACGGAATGCATAGCCGACGGGCAATTCCAGCCCATCTTTTGAGATCATCGTTACATTGATCACGCACATGCACGGGGTAAATTGGAATATTTTACGGTTCGCAAATGGCCACATATTGACAGTAATATTTCGATTTTCAATATTTCATCGATAGCGAGTCCACAAGGGTTTAGATAACTCTGTGTATTCATGGCATACGTCACGCTCATCCGTATTCTGAGCGCGGAGGCTGTTTCCTGCGACTATCGAGAGTACACTCAACCACGATTTCTCGACGATTCAATTCGATATTTGAGCGAGGATTCTGCTGTGATGATGTATTGTGTTTTCGTTGAATACCAATGTGATTGACCGAGAGTTGCTTGGTTAGGGAATGAAACGAGGTAGTGAAGACAGTGGCCAGGATTCGCTAACCGTCGTCGACGCCAACTCTGTATTCGTGGTAGACACCGGACACTACACGAGTTATTTACGATAGTCGCGAGACAATCGGCCGGTCTCCGTGCTTATCCGGTGCACCGCGACAATAACATGACGTGTCTATCTTTATTAAACAACGTCCTATGGAATTAACACACGTGCCCTGCTTATATTTACAGGACTGCTGAATCATTCTCGAGGAATGCCGGTGACATTAGTTGTACAATGCTGGTGTCCTCCGTGCAATTTATTTCTTTACATTCTTAGATAATATGCAAGTACTGTCACTGTCGTAGGTATGCAATGCCTGGAATATACTATCTAGTAGAACAAACGTATGTTAATTTTATTCTACGCGAACTGAAAGCGATGACTATATTTTCTTAGCGTGAATAACCTGAAGATGTATACAAGCATGCCTTTTAAAATAATAAAAATTTATTTTCCACAAATTTTAACAAACTTTAAGTCCCCTGACTTCTGAGCTAGGTATAAACCTGTGTTACAGAAGTCAGTGTCCTCTTCCTTAGGTAACAATTTCTTAATGAGGAATAATACATTATAAACATAAAAATGATCAAAGGAGAAATTTTGTTAGTGTGTGCATGTGTGTGAGTGAGTGTGTGTAAGTTTTAATAGCATGTTTAGACGAGAGTTAAAAGACGAAACCTATTGAGCGCTTTGTTGGGTATAATTTCGAGCATGCTAGTGTTTGCACGCCGCTGTTCACCTGGAGCTAACGGTGTACGCTTCACTAATTGATTTTATTTACCGGGTGTTGGCGGAAGCGTAGCAATTCGCTACATGACAGTTCAATGACACGGGTCTTTTCTCTGGCGACAGTCGTCACTGTCGGAATGCAGGCACCATTAGCCATAAGCTCTTTCTTATGAGGACCCATTTATTATTTTTGCGAGTCTGATTTAATCAAAAGCTTTTAAGTTTGTATTCAAACAACTCAACGACGGCTCACGCGTTGCTCGACAATGTGAATTCATTTATAGCAATGCAATAATATTATCATTAACAATTTAAAAGTAAATATTAACTTAGTATTATAAAGACAAAAAGGATTTTGATGTATTATGTCACATTTTCTTTGTTTAATAATAAAATGAATGAATCTTTTTTTAGGTTTTTATACAAGAATTGAAGTATTCCGGGCGATGATTCATCGGGTTTGGGGTCGCAATATGAGTATGTAGTACCTAGTCGGTCAGTAAGTTGTGGAGAGTGTGCCGCGCACGATGCAGTATTTACTATTTACATAATAGCAATGACCGGATGGCCTTGGAGCTTCGTTGCCTTCTCCCAACTTTTTCCTTCGATTTATTTTATTTATATTGTTAAACTTGTATAAACGGCACAGGCATAACGCGAGTGCACGTCACATAAGTAATTACGATAACAAAAGTGCATAAAGCGGCGGCGAGCGGCTAAGGCGGCTCAAGTTGAACGATGACGGCGATGACTCGCCGTCGGATGTCGTTGACTTCGCGTCCATTTGTCTATTACAATGATGCAAGAGGCAGAGCGTGAACTATTCGCAAGAGATCGGTGTTCTTTGTTAAGTGAGCGGCGGTCGGCGGTCGGCAGTCGGCGGAAGTAAGTTTCGGGCTGCAGAACGTAATGCGTATTCTAGAGCGGGCGCGAGTGCGAGCGCGGGCGCGGGCGCAGGCTCAGGCGCAGACGCGCTGCGTACATTGCCCGCGGCACGGTGCGGCGGCGCAGCGGCGGGCGGGCGGCGCGCGGCGGCGGCACAGGCGGCGGCCGCGTGCTCGGCATTTAGCGCCCGCGACCCGCTATTATGAGGCTCGCACTCGCTGCCATGCCATCGTAATTCATTAGCTGACTCTGTTCGGCTCGCATTATTTATGGCCGCTTAGTTTGTTCGTGAATACTTTCTTCGTAACCATTACAAAAGTTGCAGGCTTTTGAACTAGTGATGAGTAATGAGGACATCTACAATAGTCCCCGAGGTCAAGGCTGTTCGAGATACAATGTCTTTCACAGATTTTCCACAGGATAAAGCCTACACCGACTTGATTTATTACTACCCATATTAAAATGTTAGTGATTCATAAAATGAACTTGAGGATTGCAGCAAGTATTCGTCCATTAAATTATATAGTATGTTGTTTCTACACATTTACCTCCTCTTTTATTGAATACATCTTTTAAACAAGAAAAAACAATATTGCATAATTTTCATGTATTTCAGTCAGTCATGTAAGCTTAGTTAGATCGTAATAAGTACCTACCTATTCGACAATTATTGCTCGTAGATAGCATCGTAGGTGCCTAATTAAATGTTTTCATTTTGTATTTAGCGATGACGGGCGAGAATGACGACGAGATGGGTGGTAAGTGTCGATAGAGGCAATAACTCATTAGGCACATTCCCCGGAGGGCTATAATGGGTTATATTTCGATAGGCGCACGTGTAGTTGGAGGTGTTTGACGTGCAAACATTAATCGCCACACGTGAGGATGTGTCCGCGTATCACCCGCGGAAACGCTTGTTTCACACTTGACCGCTATCAGCTTGAACCATCATTAATCACGCCATGTAAAAGTTTACGATGGAAATTTATCGTTAGCGCGTGAGAATAGCGTCTAGTAATCTAGCGATGTCGAACCAACGCCGTGTTGGTAGAATGTACAGATGTTTATATGAAAGTGTAACCAAGGCCCACGGTAATCCCTAGGGAATCCGGAAGCACAATAGAAGCAACACTAATTGTGCAATTGAGCTTTAGATACGCCGCACCGCTCCGCTGCACATGCCCGTTATGGAAAATAAAATGACTGAGTGTGGTATTTCCAGCTCAAGACATGGGTATGTATATTTCTATTTCTACGACCTAGACAATAAAAAGGAAGTTACCATGGGAAAATACTTGACTAATAGATTATTTTTCTAACGTTTTTGTCATTGAAAAGGGCTAATACTTTATCTGTGATTAGCTTTGTAGCAGAAGTTAATACAGGTAACAAATAACAGGTTTACCTGATAACAATTTATCACCACGCCTTTTGGATAAAAAATGGAGATTAATAGGGGAGGGGACTAATTGCGTTGGCATGGACTATCACACCGGCCGGAGGATAGGTGCTGCTTAAAGTAAGCATTCTGAAAGACAGTGGTATCATTTCTGTCGAACCTGCCCATATATGCTGCAAATAAACCTGCCTACAGCTTGGCTCTACCATTTACGTATATTTCATATTATATCGGAACGACAATGGCTATGGTGAATATACATCAAATGATGCGGACATAAGATAAGTAGATTATTTACTGCCTTGTGCAGGCCCGATCTATGTAGTCCGACATGCACATACTTTAGGGCCTCAGCGCGGTCTTTCATATTATCTACATATAATTCAAGACCGGCTGAAGCACATAAAGGTATGTCCCTACTTCGTAATAAAGAAATAGACCACTATGTTAAATATTTTAAGGTTCGACTTCATTTAAAGTAAAATTGATGTTAGCAACATTAGCTGAGTCATTAATTAGTGTTCGATTTTAATTTCACGCATTTACGCAGGAAATACGCATTGATTCCCTGTTCTTGAAACGTTAAGAATCAATAAAAGTGCATTCCTTTATATTTTTGATACGGGCGAGGTTCTAACACGTCGAGTCCGCGTCAATATTGACGAAGCAAACAAAGATAACAAAGAACCGCACATCTGGTTGCTAAACACGGCCCTCAAACAAAACACTTAGGATATAAAATACATAGAACAAATATTTTTTATCAATTCCCAAGCTATGTTAAGGAAATGTGTTCCTTAGAGTGTGGTCAATAGAAGTGTCCATGAATATTGGAGAATGTTACGCGGTCGTGAGAAAGCGCTGATCGGCGCCTCAGATGAGCCATTCAGATTGGATTTACGATATTTCCAAATCACGTTCATAACCTTGAACCTGTGGGAAGGAAATCACACCTAGATATAATAATTTTTGATGTTTCTTAAGGAATCTCAAAGGAGACATGTCCGCATTGTGTAAAACTGTGATGTAATAAAACAAAACCAGAATTAAACAATTGTTAATAACGTGTTAAGTAGCGATGGGAAGATTCGGTTCATTGCGTTCAGTATATTTTCCTGTATCTTTTTAGCGAATAATTAAGTTGTTACTGATGTCCTTCAGTGCGCACAGCGCGCCAACGACCTCAAACTTGATTAATTACAACATGCAACGTAATAACAGAACATAAAATCAAAACGTTGACTTAAAACAAACCAGTCGTTATATTATATTTGTTTTAGTTGTTATTAAACGACTTCAGAACGATAAGTATTTTCTTGATAGATTTCTAAAATAGTATGGTAATGAAAATTCATTACACCGCATTGCGCAACAGTGTTAAAAATAGTGGTTTTAGTAAAACGCATTCTTGATGAGGGGTTGTCGGTGTGGGACTTGCCGGTGGAAATTATAGTGGAACGTTAAGGCGGTGTTCGACGGGCCGCACCACCGTTCTGACACCTCGGCCAGCCGGGGCCCGTGTACAACGCCTATTATAACGGGACAACAACTCACCGTGATCTAGACTGATGTTGCAACTTTAATCTTTAGGGAGTAATTGCTCAACACATAACCGCTGATGACTTGATATAGTGGACGTGGCCTTTCTGATTAGTTTTAGCGATTAAATCTAATAGCATACATAGGGAACTATCTCTATTATCTCTTAATAGCACAGGAACTCACTATGCGTCTAACTGAAAGTACTCAAAGGAAATCACATCATTATATCTTTCACTCATATTAGCGAACGAAAATAAGTGCTTGGGAGACACGTGAATAAAGGTTCTTCGTGCGGTCGCACATTGCGTTGTTTAAAAGGCATTTCTCTGGTAACATTTCAGCTCGTTTATTTCACAGTTATAAATATGTACAGTCACCATAAGACACGTCAAGGGGAGCAAAGTGTGAACCAGTGAGCATGCAAACAGGTGATGCGGACGTTCACAGTGTTTGTTCACGACGTACTCAGCTTTACGTAAAAGTTTAAATGACAATATGATTACGAATTTGGTTATTATAAAACTTGTAAAAAATTTAAAAATGCAAGAACAATGTTCGACAAAGAAACTGATTACAAACGAAATAAGAATAATAATACTCACTAGAATAATGTATATATGTTGAAAATATTTTAGAACATATCTTTAAAAGCTTTTTGTGAGTGAGCAATCAAATGTAATCGTAGTTTCGTGCCATAAAAAAGTGTTTACATTAACACCAACTACAATGTTCCGATTGGTTCTATTAATTTTACGCTGTGTCAAATTTGTGGATAGCATAAAATATTTTTAGAAGACAACAATTTGCTTCGATCAAAAGCCTTGAGTTCGTTCAACTTGAAATCTGCTGAGAGCGAAAAAAAGTTAGCGAATAGCGGTAATTGATAAGAATATACACGACCATTTTTTATGTAGTCACATTCACAAATCAGCATTATTATTAAGTATATACTTACTACATAATAATAATAATTATAGTCATATAAAACCCATTCGCATTTATTATGAATGCATTTTATAGCTCATAAATTATGTCAGTACAGTATTGACTACGTGCATAATACGAATAAAAATACCGAGTTAAATTTGCTTTATGGTAGAGGGCTGATAAACGAGCGAGTGCGTCACCTGATAGTTAGTGATGACCACACTCCATAAGCTCCTACAATGGCTGAAGGATAAAATATACCTACCTTGCAACCTTTAAAAAGGGGCTGGAGGTTGAAAAGGATTTTTATGTTAATTACCAACAATTTCACGAATATCGTACGAAATACATCAGAAAAGTTGCCATTTCATGTCGATTGTCTGTGGGACACCGCACAGTGGTACTACATCGAGTGCTCGATACCGCCGGCTCATTTATACTGTAGACAAAAACGGAGCCTGCACATCTCTACCACAATGAAATTATAAATAATTATGTTATTAATATGGCGACGTTTAATTATGATTATATTTATATGCGATCAATATACGAAAAATTGCTTCGTTGATCTATACACGAGCTGAATCGAAGTTTCCCACACAGGATGCCCTATAAATATTCAATGCGCAAACACAATCTCCCAACGGTTTTTTAATTCATATACATACATATTTGATGAGTTATGTTTAAAACGGACAATGTTGAATTTTACTTTTAACAATGCTTACAAGCGGAGATGCACGTATTTATTACGATGGGGATTAAATATTTCCGATTAATGTAATGGTCACGAGGCTGATAAGGTGTAATTTGTTTAAGTTACGGCAGGAATCGCGACCACAATTGTTAACCACTCGATTTGCTCGACTTAAGAACGTGACCGTTTCATTACGATGCGAAATGGCATTAACTTGAGGGAACAGTCACCGCTTTTATTTTAGTAACAATCTTGTTATAAGCGACTATGTTCTATTTCTCAGGTCTATTTAAAAATATACAATCAGTCAAAATATATTTGGACTAGGTAATTACCCCTCCCTTACGGCATATTGTCCGTAAATAAAGTACTTTCATACATAACATTAGTAGGTAACGTAGGTAAATTGCAACCCGTACACAAAATGGTTATATTACGGCCGCAACCAACCATTGACAGTTTTATCATATTCAATGTATTGCAAATAATGTCTTTACAGCTATCGAGCAGATTGTATTCACAATAAATCCGTACACAAAGCGTTATATGGCAACAAAATAAAATAATAAACGAACCCACGGCCCCATGGAGATCACGCGTTAGACGATTCACTTAGGTCGTGTCCATACACATTTTTTTTTATTTAAACAGTATCTATTTATGATGGGCCCGCGTAGGAGTCCTTATACAAAAGTAACTTCAATAAAGTAATCTGTTATTGGCAAACTAAAAACATCGTATTTCATAAATGTGAATATGAAAAAATTTTAACGACGAAGCAGATGCTTATTATAGATTAAAATCTTTGAGTATCTTGTTAATGTTGCGAACCAGTCGCTGTCAGTCAAAGTTAGAAATTATCCACTAATGGCATACCTGAGGCCATTCAATGGTATTGATATGTTTTTTGTATTTATATTTCCTAGGAAAGTCAGAGCTCACAAAGCAAGTATTGACACGGCTTACGCAGAACGAATGCAAGTTGAGTATAATAAATGACGTAAAAAAGCAGAAGAAAAAATGGAAGCTTCAGAAATATGCTATGAATTGGTGACAAATTTGTAGTGTATTCGCTTGTAAGCACGAGAGTAGGTATAAGTAATATACAGTGCACAAGAAGTTGTATTCTAATCTAGTTTGAAAAATGTGGAAGATTTGATCTAATTTACAATTACGTTGAAAAAATATTACAATTATAATATTAATTAAAACTTTACAAATAAAACCCTAATTTTCAAAAATCTTAAGCTAAGAAATAAAAATCTCACACCTTTATCTCCAAAGGGGTAGGCATAAACATAACACAACTAGTGCATCCAAACTTGGCCAAGCTATTCTATCCCATCTATACTATTTATTGTATATTAATATTATAAAGCTGAAGAGTTTGTTTGGTTGAACGCGCTAATCTCAGGAACTGCTGAACCGATTTCAAAAATTCTTTCACTAATGGCAAACTACATTACTCCTGAGTGCTATAGGCTACTTTTTATCCCGGGAAAATATTTGTATCCCAGAAAAACTCTATCACGCGGGCGGAGCCGCGACCATCACCTAGTGATAAATAATGATACGAGACGAGCCTATCGCCATACCGAGCACACATAACAATCCAAGGTAAATGCGTGTATAAGAAAGACTCAGGCTTTTCCTTGCTCGACTTGAAAATTGAACACATAACATCACGTTAAACTCAAACCTAAATACACTATCGCTAGAATAACCCTTAAAATAAAAAACGAAAATATCAAAACAATACCTAATTCATATTAAGAATTTATTATGTACGATCATCTTCCTTGGATGGGCTTGTGCCAGCACATGACTCATGATTACAGCAAAACTGACTTGGACATTTTAATTTAATCAAGAAAGTGATTTAAAAGAAAAAATATAATTATTACTGAATATGCAAAAAGAATTAACGAGCATCCAAGCCAAACAATAAACATTTAAAACTTCGTTAAAAGACTATATTTAATAACTTTAATAAATATGTAAATGAATAATCGTAATAAAGGTAATTGCAGTTGTCGTGGGTTCTCTGTTCTCTGTACACAGCTCAATCGCGGCCGCTGTAACGAGTACGTTTTGTTCTGCGACCGCGAACGTCGCGCTGTGAATGCTCTAAATAAAATACCAAGTTTAACCTCCGCGCTCGTGAGCCACTGAGTTTTATAAGAGAAGATTCAGCAGGCAAAGGATATAATTTAATGACATGTTCTATGTAAATGCCAAACCACTCGCTACGTATAATGACCAGGGAATATTCCGAATGTTATTCAAGGGGCAATGTGCTAAGGGACAGTCGTCGTAATATTTTATTTTTAAAATCCATTGCCATTGCGGCAGACTATTACGCGGCTATTTTTAAAATGGCATTAATATTATAGCGGGCAGTATTTTTATCGTAATCGTCGTAATCAGAGTAGGCGATGGCCACCGAGGGCGTAAGTATTACAGCCAATTCAAAAATACACATAAGTACGGCGGGGAGGCAAATTGAGTTTATGATAAGACGAATTTAAATGTGTTGCACAAAGTACTACGTGTACTCCTATAAATTATTGATTGTTAGTATTATATTAAGTTAACACTATAAACGTCCTAAAGAACGCTCTACGCTTGTGTAGCTGGTAACGTAGTTGATCTTGCACCTATAAGTAAGAGGAGAAGCGCGACGATGGTTTCCATCTGACCGTACATCATTCCTGATGCAGTATGATATAATTCTGTTTGGGCGGTATGTGCGGTCCCATTTTTGCTATTATTCAAAACATCGGAGTCATGCACCCGCGTTCAATTAAATGCTCCCCGAAGCGAAGTAACCTCTTCAGAAAAAAATCTGTATATCGTTCGGATCTTGGAGCTTGTTTCTCTTTTTGTAACTATTAAAGTAATACCTTTATTTTTTGAAAATAAACTTGTGAATTTTATTTTATCGAGTCGTATCGGCTTCGAACGTAACTCATCGGATGTAAAACAATACTGATAGGTATCGCTTGGACGCGGTTAAAAAGAAATTTTAAAACGTTTCTGCAGGCTATAGAGCAATTCAACTTTTGCTCGGTTCATTTAAGTGCAATATCTTGTATTGTGAAATCCAATGGGATATTAAAAATGATTGCGTGTATTGTGCACACACAGGACTATAGGTACAATATAGCTAGGAATACAGAGCGCACGTTCATGTCAAAGCCGAGAGCACTGTATGGCGTGCAAAGCAAATAGCGTCCCACCAATTAACGTGGCTTTCAAAGCAACATGTTTGAAGTAGTGAAGCCACGGCGGCGGCTTTCAAGTGCACCTCCTACCTTTGCTGCTCTTATTTCAGCAAAGATCTAATATTGGACTTGGTATGCATGTTTACTGAGCACATGCAGACAAGGGCATATTCGCTCTTAATTGGCATAAAAGTAAATGTACTAATATTTTTTAAACCCAAATGTAACAGAAAACACTAACGCCTCTAGTGGTCTTTTTGTTTAGAACATTCATTGTATTTATTCATTTTATTTACGAATTCTCTTAGCAAGTTATCACTATTGTTTTAAGAGACCATAAAAAGTGGACCCGGGAATTTTGTATTGATGTAAAATTTCCTTTACCTAATGAGTAACATGGCACACCCATAATTTCGACTTGTTCCAAATGAAAAACCAAGATACCTTTCAAGTTTAATAATTATGAATTCACATTCTATTAAATTTTAATTAGCATTTTCAGAAAGTTTCTGTATATTGTATTTTACAGTATTATTCATCGCCTCATTGGTGTAGTCTAGAGGCAGCATACAGCTGGTAGGTGAGATTATTATAGGTTCGATTCTCAGGGCGAGTAAAATAAATTTGTGTGAGTTTTTCGATTCGAAATAATATACCTGAGTTAAGCGGAATCGTAATTAGTACGTGATATAGCGATAAGCTCACTCTCTATCACACCGTGGGAAGAATCGGTGAAATGTTTGTGCACTAATTGAATCTCTGCCTAATACTTCCAAGATAAAATCCTCCTGTTTGTTGAAGTTTGGTTGTTGAAGTCTAATTTATTTTTATGATCTAGAATATTCAAATTGCCTATACTAAAATTATAAAGAGGAAAGATTTGATTGTTTGTTTGTAATGGATAAACTCAAAAACTACTTGACTAATTTTGATAATTCTTTCAGTAATAGGAAGCTACATTACTCCTGAGTGCTAAAGGCTAGTTTTTATCCCGGGAAAATATTTTTAACCCGGAAAAACTTTATCACGCGGGCGGAGCCGCGAGCAGAAGTCTATATAAAATAAAACTTATTAACAAATATAGTACTTATGATATAGGTATATAATATACCTGAACAAAAAACTACACTGAATACCCAGGTTGCATTGCCAAAAAAAGACAGTGTTATAAAAGAAATTGCATGAAATCTGCCTTCTTACATGACATAAATTATGCCATGGGTGTGTTTCTGTAACTTGAATTTTTTCGGAAACAAAACATGTGATTCTCGAATACCCCTCGTTGTTTTGGATTTTGACAAAAACGGATAATTTCATAATTATACAACTATATTTATTATATCTATAGGACAAAATTACAAATAAATATAATGAGTAAAATAACGGTGCGGGACGCTCTAGATCCGTGACTTCTTTCCGTATTTGAACTGTACCCACTATATTTTTAATGAAATAAACAAAACAATAGGTACGTTACTATAATAAAGATTTAAGCGTGGCAGTAAATGAACATAGAAATTTCTTTATTTCGTCCTGTCTTGCTTTATGACAGACATTGATTTTATTTATCGATACATACGTGCTCGTCATAATGAATCACTGAGCTTACAATAATTGCTCCGTGTTTCTTGCCGTACCTTCAATGGGCTATATAACAAAGGCACACTTTTGAAGCGCGCCGCGATGCATTCTGAGTGAAGAAAAAACTACGACAACCTCGACAACCCTTCAGGACAAGCGAAGAATTCGCATCGACCGCAACACGAACAAATTGAGCGCGAACTATTGTGCGGTACGATTTGCTGAGATAACTCCCGTCGGGGAGCGCGGGCGCCGTCGAGCCGAGCGTCCGCTTGCCGCCGGACGTCCGCGGCCCATGACCACGCACCACCTCGTCGCCAGAACGAATGGAAATGGTGTCGTGTACATTTCTGCCTCGCTTCCTGATTCGCTACTAGTAATCGGTGCGAGAAGGCAGTGTACGAGATACCGGCGGGAATAATCGCAATAGCGGTCCCGACTAGTGGTGCGCGCGGGACGCGTCTCTGTTATAAGGGGGGGGTCCCGGGCAGCGCACGTTCAGTGTGCCCGAGTGTCCCGTGTTGCGTGAGCGCACTCCTGCGTGTGTCTGCACTTATCCGCATTTGTCCCGCAGATATCTTCTGTCAACATGCAGCTCGTTTTGGCCACATGCCTTTTGCTAATTGCAACCACCATCGGTCCAGTTGCAGGTAAGTTCAATTTTGATTAACATTATTAACTAAGAAAGTAAAGTCCTAGAACATTACTAATATTTGAGTAAAATAAAATAATTTTATTACGACTTCGACCCCCAAAATATACAAAGAATAAAATAATAAAATATTTAATAAGGTCAATTTGGTTACTGCCAATAGCACAGAATACTGAATAATACTACCAACAGTACTAACGTGTAAAATAAACAAGAAATAATTTCAAAACGAAATATTTTTTTTTGTGAGGAGTATCTAGTTAGACAAGTTTTTTCAATCATTCTAATTTGGTTACGACGAGATGACGAAACCGAAATAGACATATCTACTTCAAGGAACTAAAACGGCCGACAAGGGAGTCCGCGAATGCGAGAAGGTCCATTCGAATTTGAATGAATCGAACATATTGTATTGATAGTAACTACTTTGTAAGGAGGTGCATCTGAATGTAGCCCCGGAGGCGTAGCAAGGTGGCTGTTTTGACCTGCGGGTCTTCGACCTTCATTGTTCAGTTTTCATTAGAGTACAATGGCTGGATCAACGCAACATCTTGCCCCCTGTATGCTTGTATGGACTTTTTCCGTATATTTTAATATTGTCCCAACGTAATATATTTTGTAACCACCTTTAAGGTCATTAGATACCGCGAGGGTGTCCAAAATTCTAACTAGTCAGAATATTTATAGTAACTAGTGGTCGCCCACTGGTCGAAATTCGACCGCAATTCATAAATTTTATTTTCTGCACTCCTGTATATGAATTTTAATTATGCTATATCGCACGCACCCCCGTGCACGCCATGTGCTTAAAAAGGGGTACAAGTTTTTTCTTTACGTATTAATAAATATTGACTGCCTCGGTGGCGTAGTTGTATTACGGTATGACTGCAATGCTAAGGTCTTGGGTTCGATTCCCGGGTCGGGGCAGTGATATTGGGTTTTTTAAATTCAGTGTCAGCCCGGAGTCTGGAATTTGTGCCCGATATGGCGATAGGCTCGCCCCCTATCACATCATGGGACGGAATAACGGCGAAAAGTGGGTGCACTAGTTGCGCCTCTGCCTACCCCTTCGGGGATAAAAGGCGTGAGTGTATATGTATTAATAAATATATACATTGTTAATGTTAATGTTATTCACAAATACTATGTTTGACATTAAGTAAGACAAATAATAAAGTTAAAGAGAAATATTAAGTATTAATCTATTCTCAGTTTGACCACAGACTTTTAACCATAAACAAAAGAATCTAATCTCTTTCACCCTCACTAGGACGCAGATAGTATTTAGTTTTACCTCGTTCTGACCGATTTATAAAGTTCTATTGTTCTGTCAAGTTTTGTATCTATTCTATCTCAGAATAATAACTAAAGCTATAATATCCTGAGTATTCTATTCGATCATTCGATACATATTATAAAATGTGTATGTGTGTGTCAAACGCATAGTAGTGTGTGTAATGTTTTTTTTGTAAAATTTATGGATTTATAATGTATATTATATAAAAATATTAGCTTTCTGCACTCCTTCCCCATATAAACTTTAAATGTGCCAAATGGTAGGTACTCCGTGCGCGTAATTTTCGTAAAAATGGATACAAAGCCTTTGATTCACGTATTAATATAATGATTTTATAAAATATGCGGCAATTTTTCTAAATCTTAATATGTTAAATAAATAGACATTTTATTTAGAAAATAAATTATTAATATTATGTAAGTAATAATATCATAACCAGAGTAGTACTGTGATTTCACGGAGTCTAGAATTAAAATAATTTAATAAAATGCATGTAATATGATGTCATGAATGCCAAGTGAACCGCGCATGTTGTAAGTTCGTTACGAGCGAAACTGGTGTAATTCCTCGCAACCTGCGTGCAATGTCAACAAAGCTCGCATGGAAACTTGCAGAATGGAACACCGCGTTCCTTGCAATAACAGCTCGCCCAAGCTTTTATTGACTTCCTTTAAAAACATTTGACTTGAGCGCAACACTTGATTAGTTTAACTGGGAAATGAATGTCCCATTGTTACTGCGGGCTACAAAAATCTTTGGTGCTTTACTACCTATACAAATTTTGTAGTTATAGGTAGCGATTTAGTAAACTTCTCTGAATTCAATGCTATTTTAATTAAAAAAAAATAATACTCCTTAAACATTAATTAATAAATTTGAAAAAGTAAAGAAAAAATGTTCATTAACAGTCCAAACCGATTTCACAGTTTTGCTTGTGTTGACTCAAGTGCATCAAATAGTCATAGCTATACAATAGTATGCGACAGGAAAACAATACGACAGCCCTTTCGACTGAGCCGACTCCTACGCATTACATTAAAAAATATGGTATTGAATGCTAGATTTCGTTGCTATGCTCTACCACGCTCATAACTTCATTGAGATAAATTTTAAAGTTTCATGTAGCATATAAAAATTCAAATGTTATAAAATAATAAATTTCTTGCATGTAAAACTTTGCAAGTGCAAGGTTGGCGTGATTCTGAGCGTTTCGTTCGGAGTCAATGACCGTTCACTGTCAATGTTAACAATTTGTCAGTATGCTGAGAATATTTTTTATTAAGACGTCCTGTCCAAGCAGTGAGTGATAAAAATTAACGATTTGCAGCGATCAACGTAGCTGCAAATGATTTTGCTAATGAGCCGTGTCTGCGGTTATCAGACAGGTTATCGTCAGCTTAGCAAAAACTCTTCCACGGAAGTAATTGTTGGAAAAAATAGTCACAGAGTGGGGAGGTCCAGGTAACAGGTGCGGAGGTTCATCGCCCCACGACTAGTCGTCGCATGCTAGGACATCTAGCGCCGTAGTTCCATGGAATACCTAATACCAGTATAATAGGTTGTCCGCGAGTCCGCATCCCCGGCCACTAGTAATGCCAACACCGGTACCGTAAACACAAGATTCTTCACGGAAAGATGTTGCACAAAAACATGCATGACTACATGCTTAACTATCACTGCGCGTATTACAAAATATTATGTAGGCATATTTTTATTTGCCCATCTTTCGTGGTATTAATGCGGTCATTTTGTTTGTGTAATATTGTCTTATTTAACAGTACAGTATATATACACAGGCAAGACAAAAATAGACACGAGGCATTGTATAATACAATTACGTGTATAATAAAGCCAGCAGACTAGTATTGGTTTGTTTTGGTTCCAGTTACCTGGGTTGTGAACTCTTTTGTATGTAGAGCCAGAAAACCATTGTCGCCGCACGTTCCATATTTATAAACATACACCTAATGCACTTTGTAACAATAAATTATTATATAAACATTTGACCGACCCAGCGAAGTTATAGCAATCCCTAGAGTTGTACATCGGCTTCATAAATTGTATGCGATTAGTTTGAATCGATTCCAATGTATTAGCCCCTATGCATTATATATATAAATAAGGATTTCACAAAATTTTGATTTTAATTCCAATACGACCGTGTCTAAACCGTGTAGAAGGACCGAAAGAACATTAAAGCAATTTAATTTTAAAATGTTGGGCGCCGAAAGCGGCTAAGTTTTATTTATTATGCTCCCCAGATCTTAGTTTTTTTGTCTCTATAATTCAAAAGTAACGCGTCCACGGCACCGGGTGTTATGATTGTATCAAATTACGTCAGCATGGGAATATCATTTCCTTTAGATGCGTAACTGATAGAATAGTGTAATTTGAGCTTTTATATCCGAATTTTTTGCTTACTTTATGGACGTCAGTTTGTTCATGTGTTCATAAAATATTATTGGTGTTTGGTTCGCGCAATAGTGGCTCTATGTATATTTTTGTTGTATTGTTAATAAGCTTGGTCGTCTCGTTAGTGATAAGTGGAATGACAAGCATTCGCGAACGTTTGTTTGTCTCCTTGGCTAGGATCAGGACCGGATCGGCATCGGGTTTGATTACTAAAAATAGTCTCTTGGGTGCATTCCGTGGCGCGGGAGGGAGCGCGCGCGCCGTCCTTGGTGTCTTCTCTTTGCCTCGTACACTCGCCATTATATCGATCCCTTTTTTGTGTTTCGATCACTATCCGGCCGCGAACAAACCGATAATTGTTCCCACGATAGTTTTTAGTTCTGATAGAAACCAAAATTGCGCTTTTTACCGCCCCACGATTTAGACAATTTAATGACGCCCCTGTGGTTTCTGAAGCAATTTAAACGATAGTCGGCAATTTAGATTTAGTATTATTGACGATTGAAATCTGTTCATTTCCGCTTAGAGGGCATTGACATTGAAAATATTGTGAAGCGGCATGACATGCGGTGGTAATAAGTAGATTTATTTGAATGCATAATGATACAATACTGTAACATGACAAGACCTTCCAATGTCATTTGATAAGCCTCACTGTTAATATATCCCGAAATGTAAAATTGACAGACTAGTCAAAAATAACGTGCCGTTTATTGTAAGAACTCTATTAGGCTCTCGTATTACACAGATGTGTAATTATGAAAGATACACCCTAGACTGCCTCGGTGGCGTAGTTGTATTACGGTACGACTGCAGGGCTGAGGTCTCGGGTTCGATTCCCGGGTCGGGCAAAGTGATATTGGATTTTTCTATTCAGTATCAGCCCGGAGTCTGGAATTTGTGCCCGATATGGCGATAGGCTCGCCCCCTATCACATCATGGGACGGAATACGCTTGGCGAAAAGTGGGTGCACTAGTTGCGCCTCTGCCTACCCTTTCGGGGATAAAAGGCGTGAGCATGCGTATGCGTACACCTTAGCAAAAATTTTTCAACATGGCTTTCCCGTTGTGAACTTGTGTAATGGTCGTCGTCCACTTACGCATACAACTTGTGTCGAAAAGCTATTGAAAAACAGATTGACTTTAATGGTATATTGTTTACTTTAAATTAAAAAGCAAAAATACATGAGTAATACGCTGGCCGTGTACGGGGTACAAGGTATATTTTTATTTTCAATGACTTGGGACCACTTCCATGCAAATATCACTCTAAAACTACAATGATTTTAGGTTGAGCATGCTCTGCTTTGAAGTTGTTTTGTTCAGTTATTTTAATTAGCAAGCCGGTCATGGACAGCGCATGGGCGCCAACTTGACCTTAGGGCATAGGTTGGTCGGGAGCGAGGAGTCTGGGTAGTTATGCAATGCATTTGCGGAAATCTAGGTAGAGTTTAAGAAATAGAATAGATATCGAATAATTACCATTTTCAATATACATTACTAATATCGAGATGAAAACGCTGGTTAAAGCGCGAAATAAGTGGATAGATTTCTATAACTGTAACGCGATATTAGAACTCATGTCAAATAAATAAATGAGAGCAAAGTTCATTAGAATAATAATAAAAATATTTTTCAGACACGCTAAAAGTACATAATTGCTTACAAAAAGATTTTATTGTTATCCCAATTCCACGCCATATGCTACCTATCATCGATTCAATTTTCGGCATAGCCACCCAGTAACTGTTAGCACATAGAACATATGAATAAGGTGTTTTCTAAGCTGCATGTGTATGGACGGCGACCATAACGTGGCGAGTATCAGCGGATGATCGTGAGGGGCTGGGCGCGTTGCAACTGGTTCGCATTATGTAACGAGCTGCATTGCGCGGCTTACTGCACCGGGCACCCGTGGCCGCCGGCGCCAGCGGTTTGCGGTTTGACGATTACAGTGCTTTAATCGACGCCTCGATGTATCGGATACATTTGAATATGGAACCTAATACACTTATGATGATAACGGTAGAGTTGAAGATGGAATGGGGTTTGAAGAAATTTGAAATGCATGTATGAGGAAGGACTATATTGATGAGGAAGAAATGTTCAAAATGTGATAATGTAATCATCAATTTAGAGACTAAATATTATGCGGAGGCAAAGTGCTGATAGTACGAGTTTTCGCACTTTAAAAACGATGGGCAACCTCGTTCAGTAATAAATGAGAAGACTCGGTCAAGAGCGTAACAGATCATGCTTAAAGTTCTTGAGCTGTCTTTACAATTGAGATTAAATAATTATCGTGGACTTAGAACTTGTTTTACAGACTTCAAACAAATTTTAACCGGCAATTAATGTTTGACGAAAGTACTCATTTGACTGCAATTTATTCGACAGCATAATTGATAGTGTGACTTTTCTATTTGCCCTTGTATCTTTGACGAGTAAAATTGACTATGACATGCTGAAACATGCACTTAGCACGCTTAGTCGTTTGGTTTTAAACGAGCATAACAGGATTTGTTAGGGTCCTAGATTTTTCTGAAGTTCTTGAATTACTGACTTTAAATTTAATAACTTTTGAAGACCTATTCTAGTATTAGTATAAATTGAGAGCAATTTTTAGATAGTGTAACGTAGCGTTACGCAAGTTAAATATATTTTAATAATTCCAATACAACATTAGCGTAATAAAAAAACAATTGCACAACTTACCCAGTAACGGGAACTCAATATAGCACAGAACAAATTAATTTAGAAAAGGGATAAATGCTTAAAGATTCAAAATTTAGTTCGAACAAGTGTAACGAACTCGCGGAAAGGATAACATTGTACCTGATGCGTTATCTAGGAGTGTGCCGGTGCACATCAGAAAACGCAGATGGAGTTGGACCCACAAAGCCAGGTGAGTGGCGCTTAATTTCTGGGACGAGTAGAGGTGTGAGCCGAGCACTAAACCCACTACCACATACATTTTTTTTCTTATTAAATATTTTTTTTTCTATAAAAGCTTTTATAATTTATTGTCTTAATTCACAACTGCAACACAATAGATTGAAGAAATATTTGAAAAAGCTTTTGCCCGCGGCTTCGCCCGCACGAAAGGTTTTTCCTGGACAAAAGTCCCGCTATACATTTTCCCGGACCGAATTGTTAATCTTAACCAATCTCGAATCCCTGAAGACACAAAAAAAAATAAGTATAAAAGTCAAACTATACATTTTATAATTGCAAGTACTAGGCGACAATAAACTGATACAGATCGAGAGATCTTGCAATATGATCGTTCAGCGACACTTTGGTTCAAAACGCCTTTCCGTCCAGCAAAGGTAGATCCCCGACTTTTGTCAGAAAGGCACTCGCAGTCACAATAGAACATATAAATTATTTCTCTACTATATTATGCACGTATTATACATATAAACCTTCCTCTTGAATCACTTTATATATTAAAAAAAAACACATCAAAATCCGTTGCGTAGTTTTAAAGATTCAACCATACATAGGGGGACAGACAGCGGGAAGCGACTTTGTTTTATACTATGTTAAGATTTACAACAGAGCTTTTAAAAGTAGAGTTCGTCTCAGTCATCCCTTTCTGTGTTTATTTTTATTTGTTAATATCCACCATAAATATGCATAGTCTGTAAAAAAATCTGCTCAGAAGAGCCTTTAAAGAACGACTAGTTCTAATGATAATAAACCAAAAAACCCAATGTTTTTGGGAGTTAAGAGAAACTTTTTCACTAACTTAATAAATTACTACATATACAAAACGAAATCCGATAAAGATTGTCCCTTTAATTCAAACATATGAATACACTTCAACATAGCAGTCTAAATTATGTAATACTTCGAAACTTTACAAGACCAATATTAATATAATATTTAACTTACAACAATAAAAAAATTAATAATTCGTATGCCTCACTTAACTACTGAAGAAATAAAGTTTACGATGTCGTAAAACCGCGTAACATGATATTTTACGTTACCTACACGGAAAAGAGGTGCTCGTACCTGACTTTAGTGAGGGATGAGCACTTATAAAAATGTAACGTCTTTATCATTTCCCACGACTACCATAAACGGTTGTAATGGCCACATGAGTTGAAGTAATCTCTAAAATTATGTCAATAAATTATCATCTGTATGTCTGTGACATTTTCATATAAAGTTTTTGAAGTTATACTTCTTTTGGCGCGTTAAGCAAAAATGATGAGAGTAAATTTTTACGATGCGCGCACACGCCGTCACGAAAAACCGACACCCTGAAGTTAGCTATAGTCAACATTTTTGAATTTTGAACGTAGAATAAGGCGAAAGATAAAAATTTTAAAAAGATTTTTATCTTGTTACGCCAAAGAAGTATAACTTCTAACGCGTGTACATAAGTACACACACACTTTTTTTTTATTCAGTATTTTTTCTTAATTACTTCATACTTATTTCATACACACACACTGACGCCTTTTATCCCCGAAGGGGTAGGCAGAGGCGCAACAATTGCACCCACTTTTCGTCGTGCGTATTCCGTCCCATGATGTGATAGGGGCGAGCCACTTTGCCCGACCCGGGGGTCGAACCCGACACCTCAGCATTGTAGTCGTACCATAATACAACTACGCCACCGAGGCATGTATATATCAATTTTATTTTAATAACTCTTGGGATCTTTATTTTCGAATAAACGTTCTATAAAACCCCTTTTCATACGCACTAAAGAGGTGCCTTAATTGTTTGCAAGCTCAAAACAGGTTTCTGTCTACAGTCAGTAATTATTTCTTTTTATTAAATTGATTGATAATACAATGTTTAGCAAAAGAAGCACAATTATTAATGATACTTAAAAAACGCGCATTATGCAGTCGGAAAGAGAAAATTATAGTTCTACAAATAAGGTATGGATGGACCTTCATTTACTGATTCTCTATTTTTTGCGCACCTATTGCACGTAATAACATACTCTTTGCCAATAGTCACTGGTGTTATTCGAATAACATTAAATACTCCGTAATTATAGAGGTAAAATAGAAGAAGGGTGCAAAATTATAGAATATTCATACATATTCTCGGGTTAGCGGAGTGTGAATCTATTTTTTCTCACTGCACTGCGAAAAACTCGTTATATAGGATTGCAATATATGTAGTTACGTATGTTTATGCAGGTTCCGAGAACACGCAACCCTCAGCTTCACTATTCATATTACGTTTTTATAGTCGTCTTAGTATAGGTAAGGTACGAGCACGCTTGTCTTTTTCAAATTACAGAGGAGCTCAGCTAGTAATCACTTTAATTTTCTGCTGCATACGCACCGCTATCGCATTCAGGATCCTACTATTATACACGTACGTGAATAAATACTGGTGATTAACTGAGGCGGACCCGATTAATCGGCGACATGAAAAAACAACCAACGTGGATAACAGCACGTCGATACAAAGATACTGGTTAAACAACGGACATAGTTTAGCACATGGTGTTCCGTGCTTAATGGTAATGTAAAATGAGTGAAAATGTAGGAACAAGGAGCAGGTTCTAGAGGCGTTAACACAATAATTGGGTATCCATTTATGTACATGTCTATTTGAATATGTTTTACCTTCGTTGCGGGTGATTTTGAAATACTTAAGCTTTGATTTCTTGTAGATTAACAGGATGTGGCTATAAGTATCGTGTCCTTTTTCACGATTTGGCAAAATGTGCTATAATCATACGACAGTATAAGCCAGTTTTCCAAACTGCTATCCGTTTCATGATAATATTTTTAATAGTGTCAGTGACACAACACAACATATTTTAGTAAGATAGTTTAGTCGTCAATTAAGTATGTTTTTATATAGTATTTAAAATTTCCCCCTTTGTAAAGACGTTTAGGTAGTCAATAACGGTTGTATATAATAAACCAGTTTAGGGATCTTTGATTATTCTGTGTTTTAACAAAATGATTCAAGAAGCCATGCCATTAATGCCTTATTTAATTGTGCAGCACAATTTAGAAAGAAAGAAAGAAAAACGATTTATTTGTCACCGTCACAAAACAAACAGATACAATTGACATATAATAACAATTAATAATAACAATGGCTAGTCATGGCTGTGACAGGTAGGTGACATATAATATATATATACATATATTTAATATACATTATTTACATAATTATCATACTTGCAACACGAAATTAATGGCTTTGTGCTTAAAATGCCCTGTAGTATCGCCTTTATGCTGAAAACCCCTGAACACGTATAAGATTCATTTGTATTATCTGGGTATATTTATTGGTCGCAAGATTTACGACTACAAGCCGTAGAAACAAGTATTTCCACTAAAAGGTAGTGAGACGTTGCGTGCGACAACCCTAGTGTGTGTCGAGCAACGCAGGGGTGAGTGCACTTGCGCAGGCGTCAATCGGCACCGCGGCGAGTGGATATCCGGCGGGCTCATCTACCGGACACCGTGCTGCCCTAACGGTCCGCCGTCCAAATACATTTCGCGAATGTCGCGCACGCACGCCCCAAGCGATAAAATCGCGATGAATCACTATCGATCGACGATCTTAACGATTTTGTAGATCGCAAAAACAAAAACACAGAAATGGAACAACCTGCTGGTATTAAATTGAAGAACGTGACCAATGAATTGTTCAAGTCAATTGATTAGAAACCATTTGAATTGAAATTAAAGTACCTAACTTGAGAACCTCAAGTTATTTGTAAGTAGAGCTTATGAACAGATTTTGCCATTAAAGTATATAAAACTGTTGATTTCACAGACTGCACAAAATTATACATATAGGAGATCGAGGATCATAACAATGTGTAATAGCAGATGTTAACTATTCGTGTCACATAACCTTATATTGCATGTCGGATACATCAGACAATAAAGTATCAAATGTCGGAAGTTTAAGCAAACAGTCACTCACGCATACACAACACGCCGCCCGTCGTTACGTATTTATTATTACCAAAAACGATTGTGATCCTGGCGGATATGTGAACGGTTACAATCCGTGAATAATCTCGAGAAGTTATCTCACGTCGCACGCAATAAAAACAACTTCCTTTCATTCATTATGAAACATGCATAATAGGGTAGTTTCCTATGTTTAATTTTGTACATTATTTTAGATGTAACAGAAAATAATATATACGAAAAAGAAAATGAAAAATAATATGAAAAAGATTTTTTTCTGTGAAATCAGCATCAAAATCGATTGAAATATAAAGCAGTTATTCAGTTTTGAAATATTCTTGTGAGCAAAAGTGGGGGCGTGGCGGGGATATCGCGCTATCTCTTTCGCACGCAGGCAGCGTTATGGCCGACAGCGCTTGGTGACGTCACAGCCTAGTATTGCTGTTATTTGACAGCCACCCCTCCCACCAAATTTCAATGCTTTATAACTGACTTACTATTGCGCCAATTTTGAAAATTATTTTTTCATTAGATTTTGGATAGAATACATTTTTCATAATTGTATTTTAAAAAAAGTAGTCAACTACCCTGTTAAAGCCTAAATATGGTATTGAATCTGCAATGTCCATGGTCACCGCAACTGTAAACGGCCAGGACGAGTACGCATCATGACGTAGTATATAGTAAACAAAATACATAATGCATGTTCTTCACGCGATAAAATTTGCATTGTTTACTGAGTGGATTTTATGAAATCATATCCAGTCATAGAAATGTATGATATGCGGTTCGTGTTTGGTCGGTGCGGTCGCGGCGGGGTCGGGAGTTGCCGATGCTGCTCATCTATATGCGGCGCGCGCGCATGACTCATGCGACGTGACTTGCCTCCCCGGCGCTCATTGTTGCTTCAAGTAAAGTCTCACTGTCAGCTGCCACTTCCTAAGCCCTAACGATGGCCCTTTATATCCGTACATGGCGCTGTAATCTCGTAACGCTTTGAAGCCTTCACATTGAGCGAACTTGTGACACTGTCACCGGAAGACGATGTGCAATATATGTATTACTCAATCCAGGAGAAGGCGTAGTCTTATTAAAAAGAAAATTAATCTCATGTTAAAGCAAAAGCCTTGTCAGTTTAGATTCAAGTTTATGTAATATAACTGCTGTAATTATTGTAGAAATTATGAATACTAGTTTCACATTTCCCTTTACGCTAAAACATAAATTCTCGCGTCGAGTGTAAAACAACAACATTGTGTAAAGAATGCAAACACAGTCGCTGTGGTAAATTGTAGCCGCTATTAAACTGGCTGCAGAATACAACATTCATCAGGAAAGGTCGTATAAGAAGTAAAAGCGAAGCGGGCGAGTAATGCGCGACATCGTTTATTTATGAGGCTACATTATGCATGGATTCCAATCGCAGTCTCTGGACCCGTAACAGCCGAGTAAAGCTCAGTTGCACAACCTCTGTTCCTTAACGATGTGTGTACACCGCACAATTGACTCTTCAAATGATGTTAAAGGCAAATAATCTCAAAAGCCATTTATTTCGCTTTTCCATATTAGGCACGCCATAACCTCGTGCAGTAACAATTTCCCGTGGAATATCTGTAATGGTTGAGCTTCGTTAACGACGGTATCCAGTCACGAACTTGAGATAATACTACGTAATTGTCATCATCATTTGCACTGTTGTGAACCTGAGTGTCCAGTGTCGTTCTCTTGAGTATCAATCAATGCGTACGCGCTGGAGCTCAGTACTCAAGAAGTCAATTAGTGTCCGCGAGCTAATCGGCTTTCTGTCCATTCTACCAGCGTTTCTCAGTGCACGTGGAGCAGGATGTTGTTAATTAAGTGTTATTAATCGCCTCTAGGTCCGCAAAATAATGCTTCCATGCATCAACTGTGATTCTAATCGTCGTTTCCTCTGAGAACCTTTTATAATATACAATACGTTACGTATGACACGTTGCAAATAAATACGATAGCTTTTATGAAGAATTTATTTGTAGTCCATTTCATTTGATTTTATTGCGGACGTGTTCTGTTTCTCAAGATTTGGTGCTTGTATTAATATTGGGTAACAAAACCTTTTTATAATACAATAACAAAAATAAAACCGACGTCAAAACCACTACAAAACCAATGAAGTCGGTTAAAAATAATTTAACTTTATATTCGTATATTTGAAGTCGCTGCCTAATTTAAATTGAACATTGTTTTCGTATATTTGTTCGTGTATTTGCTTAGCTTAGCTGGCAATTTAAATTAGCCACCGACTTCAAATATACGTATATAAAGCTTAATTATTTTAATCGACTTCATTTGGTTTGTAGTGGTTTTGAAGTCGGTTTTATTTTTGTTAAAAAGTTAATTATGGTATGTTGTAAAAAATACATCATAGATATACGATTGCAGCATTCGCGGTTCATCTGCTGTAAGTTATTGAAGAGTTCCAATGTCTATCTCCGAAGATCTTCATCAGATCCTAATAAATAATATTATGCTAAAACCTTCCCTGAAAAATACCCATTTAAATAACGAAAACCCTATCTAAAATTTCGTGTTAATAATAATTATTACAATTAGTTTAATGTATCTTGACTTATCATAAGTGCAACTATGTTCGCCTACGTGATGACTAAAGTTTTTTTTTAAATCAGATCAGGAGTTTTTGAGAAAATCGCGGCCATACTAATATACATACATACGGGTCGATTATAGAACCTCCTTTTTTGAAATCGGTTAAAAATGTATTATCATTTATAAAGAAGTTCGCTTGCTCAAAAAGAAATCTTGTGATATTTATTTTATTTTTTATTGTTTATCGTTTAAGTAGGTCCTAAGAGGTTCAAATGTATTAGGTGCAAATGGATACGCTGTCTCAAACAGCTAACTTGCCCAACCTTACTTTTAAAGTCGAGACTGCTGGTTCTGAATTTACTCAAAGGGATGCGTTGCTTAATTTCATATCAAATACTGACCAATGTATGATAGAAAATAGGTCTCATCAAGTAGACATTCCACACATTAAGTTCATAGACATCAGTTTCAATACACAACTCAATTAGGCAGTAATAAAACTCGTGGTCGACCGCAAAATTACGTTTACATTGAATATAATTAGGCAGTGCCTAACAAAGCGGTGGTCTGACCGCAAAACACAGTCTCGTATGTATTTCACGTCCAATCATTATGCTACAGTTCATAAATGTACGTGCCAAACGGGAATTTTATGACAATGAACTTCAAGCGCCACCATTCAAACTTACCAAAATTGCATCGAATGCATTCAGTCCCTGTACATTGATGGTATGATAATATGATGCACCGGTATAAATATTGATAAACAATTCTGGTGATTCCTCTTGCCGACAGTATATGTCACCATAAGAAGAGGTATGTCATTCGAAAACGTGTGTAGAGTTACTTCTGAACGTTGTTAAATGAATGCTCGTCAATGAGACCACAAGTCGTAATATTGTAAATGCAGTTTTAATGTTTCGGTGTCATCAGCTCAATTATGATATAATTCATAGGCGAGTTTGGATGGAATTGGACTGCTAATATTAAGTCCGCCGGTATACTTATGTATATAAAGTGCAAATAAATAAAAAAAATATATTATAGAATATAATTAGATATTACGTAGTTTCTAGTGGAAAAGTAGTTAATATTACTGGATAGTAAATTATAATCGATAAATGAAAGCAGATCTACAAAATACAATAACAATGTTTAATTAATTTCTGAAAGTTATTGAACAGAATGAATAAATATAGCAGTGTCGAAGTCAGTAACGGGCTACATAAGGGATATGGATGATTGAGGGCTGCGGTTCCTCGAGGTCATATTAATTTTTTTGTCAAAACGCGTTGCCATTTATCCTCTGTCGTCCCGCCGCGCCGCTGACACTTTATGATTGAAGAGCGAATTCGAAATACAAAAAATAAGTATAATAATATGTCATTAATATACCTACCGATAGCATTATTAATTGTGAAATAATTTGTTGCAGCCCAAAGGATAACGACTATACAGCTGGATGGCGTTCAATACTTCATATCAAGAATGAATCCGTACAGCCCGGAGCTCAACTATTTCTTAGCTTATCAGTACTGCAGGTAAAATACATTTGAATGTATTATATTGAATGCTTAGGTCAAGATCTGTTTTCAAACTAAGGGTACAACTTCCACATCGTGACTATGGGAATTCTTATCTATGTGCTTCGTGTCGAAGATCTTGCACCGATCCAGATAATAAGAATGTCAAGACAGCGTTGGCAAGCATATCTGGTTATTGCCTCCACACCTCGTGATCAGGAAGTGCCTAAGTACCTATACGGATATTTGCGTTACTGTTTAGGCCTCTGGGAAATATTGTGAACATTATACTTATAGGCGAGTACGTGGAATGCTTCCGCAACCCATAGCCAATATAAAATAGCCCACAAACAAAGAACTCGGAATTAACCCGAGGACTGCACTTTCAGCACATGGCCGTTTCAACTAGCTCGTAAAATAAATCTTTTATTACGCGAACCAGTATGCTCCGTAGGAACTATGTTTATTCAACCAAATAAGAAGAATGCCCAGGGAAACTTGTTAAATCGTGAAATGTCAAATTAACCCAGAAAACCTGCTACATTTTGTAAGTTGAATTTTGGAGCGTACATGGTACAGGTTTTACACGTAAATTAAGATGACAAAAGATTCAAGCGGTCCATCTTTCGTGCTGTAGCTCTTACCACGTGCAAGTTTGAATTACTTTCAAAGGTCAGTACCCTCGAGCTCGTTCATGATGTCCTTATGCCGCATTGTTGTCACGACCTATTTATTTACAGTTTCAATTGTTCACGACTGTGAGACCATTTTATGTCTCGTTCTACGAGGTAATTGAGAAATAATGAATCTAAGAAATCGATTAAGGCCGCGATAAAAGCGACGTATAATATGACGCGAATTTGTTATCCGATATGACAGCCGTGACGAACTGGGCGCGATTTATGAGCAGGTGCTGTGTGACGTGATGGGACTTCAAGTGTCATACGAATTACGGATACGGGTATGAGTCGGCACTCATTCGCATCGAGCAGCGACGTCGTCGCCGTGGATAATTTACAAACTGTTACGGTTCGCTTTGATTGCGATGACAAAAAGGAACTAACGGTACTCATGTGACGCGAATGCACGATACCATTAGCGAATTTTTTAGTGCATCGAATACCAAGCCGCGAACAAAAAATTAAACGAACTTTGTATGTACCCCGATTAAAAATAATATGGTAACCGAACATAACTTTCAGTTACAAAAACGGTGGATGCCGGTAAAATTACACAGAACATATTTTTTTTTATTCGCTGCAAAATTTTTGTTCAATTATACTGAAGTTAATTGAATTAAAGCACTCACTTTATATAAAAAACTGGTTGAGAGTGTTGGAAGACGTTAAGTAAAAAAGATATGAAGAGTTCGAGGAATGTTAAAAAGGCTCTAATGGTGTGT
This sequence comes from Sphinx pinastri, assembly GCA_947568825.1. Lineage (NCBI taxonomy): Eukaryota > Metazoa > Arthropoda > Insecta > Lepidoptera > Sphingidae > Sphinx > Sphinx pinastri. The sequence goes on from OX387617.1 coordinate 7,057,420, forward strand.
TGGGAAATGTTGATATTTGCTAATTGCTGTTATTACAGTTTTATGCACTAATAAGACATAAAAAAATTGTATCAATAAAGATGTATCAATTGAATCAAGTTTGAAAAAATTAATTAAATCCAAAATGTATTAAAATAATAAACGCTTCCAGCGGTTGCGCGTACCAGCGCATTCGAAACACAGTTGGATACTAATTACTGAGCTCTGAGGTATCAAGTTGTGCGATATCGCCGAGGTTTTTAAGCTCGTAGAGTTTTCTGAACTTGAAGTTGGAATGTAGTCCTGTCCGCGTACTGTCCGAAGCAAGTGCACAGAATAAATTGCCACCCGATGAACAAGCATCGTCGTACTGTTTATAGCTAATAGCTGAATAGGATCAGGCAAGGTAGTTATTTTACATTGCATTTATGGATCCGGCATAACGAGTTTGTAAATACATATTGTCACGGGAAAAAGATAAATGGTTTCATTAGGTGTTTCTTTCACTGACAATAATTAGATGATGTTAGTGAACCTTATACAATATGTGCATGTATATTTTTGCAGATCATTAGGGTTGCAGCTGGCGTCTTTCGAAACTAAGGAGAAGGCGGATTCTATTACTACTTATCTGACAAATGCAGGTATGGACAATAAGATATATTTTTTAATCACGCAGTATCGCGTTTTCTAACCAAATTATTATATAATATACCACAAGCATCTATCTTCACATGAGAGCCCATCTTTCAATTCACAGCCCATTTTAAGCTATTTTTCATAAAACAAAACGTTGGAGTATTGTTGTTCTAATTTTATTGGTACATTATTATGCAGTTCTGCCTTTTGTCAAATATTACACGAATGAAATTTTCTTCAGGTTACAACAAGTACGACTTTTGGACATCTGGCAACAACCTTGGCACGGACATGTATTTGTGGATGAGCACTGGGCTGCCTTTCAATGCAACATTCAACTACATGCGAAGGCTGCCGATGGATGCTCCCAGCCAACATGCCGACGACAGTATTGACCCTCTGGACGTGCCTCAAGGCAGCACCGCACCCCAGCGTACCGCTAGACACGGGTACGTATCTCCACCAGCTTATAATACGATCAATAAAAGTCAACATATATACAATTAACATAAAATATACAGTAGATGCGCGGTAATCCGACAAACGTTTTGCAAGACGTTGTCGGATTTGTCGGACTACTGGGTCCTGCCACCGACCCACTGAAGTCCGGAACTTTTTAGAAAAGGAGTACCTTTGATGCGACCAATTATGTACTCATAAAAAGTTAGTTTGTACCTATGTGTACTATTTAATTGGGCATTGACGAATATTTCTGTCAGGGTTGTCGGATTATAAGGGGCACCGGATTAGCCAAGGGTCGGATAACCGCGGGTCTACTGTAGTTGAATAAACTAGGGTGTTGGACAGGGGTTTTTAGGCCCCGAGAAAATGAGCAAAACATTATTGAAACTGTATGTAAATATGTTCATGTATACTAAATGAATCTTATGGAGACTAGGATGAATATCGGCGCTTTCGGGCGATTTTACTATATACTAGTTTTGCAATCACGTATATCAATCTGCATGATAGTCCTTGTAACTAACTAAGTGATCAAAAGCTCAAATGAAAAAGCTCATTCGCGAATGTCGCTAGACCAAAACAAACTGTTTTCCTGAATTAGAACCGGAGATATAGAGAAAGAAAGCTATGAAAACATAAGAAATGTACCGGAGGAAATCGTGCTTGAGTATACCTTGAAAAGAGTGAAAGTTAGAATAAATCAGCATATCAGTTGGATAGAACGGCTGGAAGGATTCGTAATAAACTTTTTTTATATGCTTCAAGTGTTTTCTTCGATAATTATAATTTTATCACATTTTCGTACTTCGTAGGACCCAAAATTAAATTAATGAAAATATTACCACTTTTTCAAAAGATTATATTTAAATGCGATTGTGAGAGACTCGCAGAGCTTTAGTAAATTGTCTCATTAATATGCGTGCCAATGTCGAACTAGCTAAAAGTTACAGAGTGGATGTATGGGCGGGACAGTCTCAGTCAACATTTAAAATAGTAAACACTTACTGCAACTCTTTTATAACCAGTTATGTCGCCGTTAAACATTAACAATTTGTAAGTTGCTCGTCAAGTAGGTACGATTTAAAATAATATGAGGTTGTGACGAGAAAGCTCTGTGGTATCCTATTATTATTATGCGCATACACAACTTTCTGGGAAATTGTAGTGTAAGTAGAATTTCCCACGAAACGCTTCGTTGGTTAAGTTGATCTCTTCAGCGTAATACTATGGTATGTTATTATAAGAAACGTCTTGTGTCCTTGGGTTTTTGAAACGTATTGCATAAAAACTAGTCGGTATTCCAGGACGGAGCATGTGATGACAAACGGATGCGTCTCTCTCAAGGCGCCCACCTTCCACTGGGAGCCCCAGCACTGCGGCGAGATCAAGGACTTCATCTGCGAGCAGACCCGCTGCTACTACTACAACTACGGCTCCATCCCCGTGTCGTCGGCGCAGGGGTAATGCCAGGTGAGATGCCAGCTGTCTCCGGAGGCCTGCTCCCCGACTAGCCGCGCGCTTCTCTTGTCACGTTTCTTGAGCAGAATCCAAAACTTGCTTCCAAATTTACGATATTGTCTTCGTAAACAAATGTCTGAAGACGAGATTCGTGATCACCACACTCGAGACGCTGATTGGGTATTGTATGTAGTGTCTGTGCTAACATACCAGGCCAAGTGTAAACCTTGGTTCCATTTGTTTTATGTACATAGCGCGCGGGCCCGCGGGATTAGGCTTCTGCGCCAACCCAACCACCAAACAAGAGCCCTACACCCAACAGACGATGTTTGGCTATTTACTAATATCACCATTATTTTACTTTATTGTATACAATTGTATCAAAATTTACAGCAAAATCTTTTGGTGGGTGGGTGAAGGGGGCTTTGCTTGGTATCTCTTGTTTAAATGTTATACTTACTTAATTGTTTTGTGTTTAATATTTAATTTTGTCTGTAATTATCCTCGTTACCAATAACACTTATTTGTTTAATCATTTAAACGTTTATTGTAATATATCACACAACTGCTAATTTAAAATGTTAGCGATGTGTTTCGTTTCCGCAAACGGCTCTCTAACACGAGGGTCGGTCTTTTCTGGTCGGCAGGAAGCCGCTGTCGATGACGACCACGACGACAGCGCACCCGTTAACGTCGTCGTCGCCGCCGCCACCTCAACCTGAACATTTGCCGACGCACTTCACCCTCAACGACCTTCTTGGCAAGTTCCGACCATCCTCGCTCGACGGGCTCCAGTCGCCGCACCTCAAGACCAGCGCCGTGCTTAAATCCCCGCCTCAGATCGACTCGCACTACTCGCGTGCGGCCGACGCTCACTCGCACGACCATGAACATGAGCAGAAGGAGGAGGCAACCCAGGGTCCGTACGAAGACGACGACGGCATGATAGGAGATGACCCGGCCACATACCTGACCCACCAGGCCCGCGATGCGCCCGCCGCCGACGACGCGCCCTCCACTGCCGAGCCAGACGCCACCGAACATTCCGTCCACGCCAGCGGCATGCTGGCACCACCCGCCTACTAAATTCGTTTGGCTTGACGTCGTATTTGCGTAACTTTTTCGTATTAATTAGATATTGAGTCTACCAAAAGTATTACCTATTTCATAATTATTAGACTTCGTATTAAGCAATCATAAAAGTATTTTTTACGTTAGGAGCTTGCTTTTTGAGGGTATACCGCACGCCTTGGTTTATGGATACTGCGCAATGTAAATGAGATTTCTAGAATCGTAATAGTAGCATGTCAATTTTAGTTACAAATATTTATGGAGATTTCGAAGGTTTCATGGGGCAATACTATTGTAATTCCGTTGAAGATGCTGGCGACTCGTTCGTTGCGACTTGCCTCCGTCTTCTCGCGTATGAATATCACAAAATAAGTAGGTACTGAACAAAATTAGGTACCTTGACTTCGCTAAGGTTATTATAGGTTTCAGATCTCCGGTATTTCATGTAAACCGCAAAATGTATTATCTAATTTAAGAAAATTAAGTGGATATTATATCGGGACATATCAATCGGAATAGTGGTCTAAGATAGTGTTTATAATATACGTGACGTACCTAGTTAAGTATAATTAGATGGAACTCAAGAATTTAAAGAATAGTGATGTAGCGAAGTTAATAAAGTTTAAACTTTATAAGGACCTAAGAATGTTTTATTTCATTCATCCCAAAAACATTGACTCGTCAACGCCCGCGGCGGACGCCGGCGTCCGGGTATATAGGGCAACCACGTATATATCTATATATAAGTGGGCGTTGATGGTTTAATGACGAATAGATACTCTATCATTGATGCCACAGGAAACAGTTTTACAACTCCATTTATCGGTATCGCATCACTTTTTACATAATATTACAGTTGTTCTACTAACTGGGACAAAGTTTTTCAAGACCAGAACCAAATGTATCTATCTAAATCACACAGTTTTAACTACATCCGATAAACGTGACGATATCATTCAAAATTCAAAATCATTCACCTGACACATTGTTAATAACATTTACGAATAAGACTGACGATAGATCAGTAGCTATTGAAATTAGAGGTGATATCTTCCCCATCTGTTTAACATAAAGGCACCGCGCAGACGTTGACAACTTGTTTCCAAGCAGCACTACACTACTATTCCCACCTAAAAGGCCAGCTACGCATCTCTGTGCCCCCTGGTATTGCAGATGTTCATGGGCGGCGGTGATCACTTACCATCTGGTGAACCGCATGCTCGTTTGCCCCCATATCATAAAAAAAAAACTGAAACTCACCAGCCATTAAGCACTCCCTCCACGTTGAGCATGGGCACGATCTTGAACACGTACTTGGCTCGCAGCGCGGAGGCGACGGCCGTGTCTCCGAGTAAGCAAGCCAGCGACCCGTCCATCACCCAGGACGCGTTGCTCTCACCGGGGTGCACGCGCGCCGTTAGGAACACTATGTCGCGGTCCTGCGACACAGATATCAATAGTGTTAGAATCCTACTAATATTATAAATGCGAAAGTTTGTAAGTATGGATGTTTGTTATTCTTTCACGCAAAAACTGCTAAACGGATTTCGATGAAATTTGGCACACGGGTCTATCATGTCTTGGATTAACACATAGGCTACTTTTTATCCCTGAAAAATATAAAGCGGGACTTTTATCCGGAAAAACTTTTCAACGCGGGCGGAGCCGCGGGCAAAAGCTAGTAACTACATAAAACTCACAAGTAATAGCTATTTGTACTTGCAATCGATATGAGTCAAGTTAATTAACTTTGAGATGCTTCAAGAAAGTGATAATATCGACTATGTGGTATACTTTTTATATGAAGTAAAAAAACATATTAGATACTGGGTGTATTGTGACGCTTCTATCAGGGGATCAATTACCTGGAGTAATTATATTATACCAGCAATTGAAAAACTTGTCAGTAAGGCAGGGTTTTACTAAAAATGGATAGAATTCAAGTAGATTGATTATAAAGTGACAGTATAGTTGACGAACAAGCTGCATAATTACCAAATCATAAAACATTTTTTACCACAATAGGATTAGATGGTGAGTCGTCAGCAGAAATAGTCAACAATGGCACTTCGTTATTGTTCAATGAATAGCAGAGCGGCTCAGCGCGGAAATAGGAACCGGGCGGCATCTGCAAGCTCCACTGCCAGATGCGAGTCTGAAAAATAAATAAATGATTGTGTAAAAAAGTAAAGTGGACGATAGCCTAGTTGGTATTGGAACGGTCTGCCGAGATAATGTCCGGAGGTTCAAAACCCAAGGCACAGACCTCTAACTTTTCGAAGTTACGTGTATATTTTTAATCAATTATCATTTGCTTTAACGGTGAAGGAAAACATCGTCAGGAAACCTACATATCTGAGAATTCTCCATAAGAATTTCGAGGGTATGTGAAGTCTGCCAACCCGCACTAGGCCAGCGTGTTCGACTAAGACCTAAACCCTTTCAGTAGTAGAGGAGGCCGGTGCTCAGCAGTGAGCAGTATATAATACAGGGCTGATTGCATTGCATTGAATTGAGTTAAAAATGTGAATTAGCAATTTACCACCATCATTAATGAATACTGACATTATATTAGCAACCGGTGTGCTTACCTGCTTAGGAAAACACTGCGGGGGAGTAGGCGAGGTGGTGTTTTAAAACTTACTACTTAGGAGAAAAAAGCTACAAAGATACAATAATGTATTGGATTTGTATAATACAGTGTATATGTGAGACATTTATAAATTGAATTTTGGTAAAACGTACCATCATCATTGAGTAAGTGAATGGATAGTGGTAAGCGAGGTAGCAGACGTCGTTGGAGTGCGGGAACTCGATGTTGAACGTGACGGTCAGATAACATTTGTTGTGGTTCTTCTGGTTCGCGTAGTGGTAGCTGTTGCGATAGTAGCAGATGTCGGAACCGGCTCGCACCCAACCTACAAATACACGAAAATAGATGTTGGTATGAAAATAATTTGGTTAAAGCTAAGTTAATCGTGTTTAGGGTAAAATTTTGTTCTTGAAAGTATACTGTAGTAAATTTTGTTATCGTATAAATTCTATACAAACATAACATCCAAAAATTTAGGCACAATAAAAAATAAAATAACTTATTTTGCCTGGTAACTAATGCAATTTCAGGAATACAACAGGAATTTAACGCAGATATAATACTTGCTAAGCCTAGTTTACTTTTATAAAAAATAATGCAGGCTCATCTACCTGGCCTTCCCATAACGGCTTCCTTCACGGAATACATGACCGGCTTCATTCCGAAGTTGAACTGGCTGTCGGATTTCTCGCAGTTGACGATGTTGAAGATGTAGGGGCGGCCCTGCGTCATGTTACGCACTTCGAAGTAGAACCACTGGTGTCTCTTGGTTGAGTTCACATCAGGCATCAGGATCAGCTCGTACTCTCTCGGACCTATCTGGAGTCAGTTAACACTCGTAGGAAAATTAACTGATTTATATAAATTCTTAAAGGAGAAATTCACGATAATTATTATGCTGAGGGCCGATTTTACCATATGCTGATAAAGTGATAGCTTATTCGGAAGTTACCCGCCATATAAACGATAAATTTTGGTTTTAAAGGTCTCGAAAAGAAATTACTGGCAAAAAAAGGTTGTAGTATAATTAATTGTGATGTTATCTGTCAGATTTATTTCTTAGATAGCGTTGTATGTCAGATATGAGATAATTATCTAGAACTTTATCAGGAACTGGTGAAACTGGCCCTTATTCTTAAACTGATTGGTAAAGAAATAGGCAAGTAGTTCAAACGTAAGTTACCAACAATATATTCAGCTCTATAAAGTGCACATAGTACTTAAAAATCAAATTAGAGTATAAAATGATTACCTGAATGGCTTTCCGAAGATTTCCCGATTCGAATCTTGATTCAAATCCCAGTCTCGATGAAAAGCTGTTTACTTTTGTGATTTCATGTTCGTCGTTGTTGGTAAGAAAAATACTCTCTGTATTAAAACTGAAACATAAGTAATATATTTGGATTTAGTTTTAAATTACCTTTTCCTTTTTGCAATTTAAAAACCGTTTCCGGAATAAAATAAGAGCCCATAGCCCTGACGAATATTGAAGGAATCCAAAAAAGGTTTTTGGGGCAAAGCCACGAGCAGAAGCAAGCAAATAGTATGAAACCACACTTCAAATGGAAAACAAAAACCGTAAAAGGAGATATAAATAAACGTTGTCGATTTAGCCAATATGTTTAGCTAAACGCCGTCATATTCTCAACAATATATCTTTATCTTCTCCAGCCAGTATCTGGAGGTTCCTCGGGACTCTAGGTATCGGCAAAGATAAAAAATTGGATTCCTTTGGTGCGACAATTGGTTTGGATGACATTAATCGTCATTTCTCCTCTACTACCCCGATTGATCACCAAATCAGGCGTCGTACCATGGACTTCTTAGCTGGACTTTCCAGCCCTAATATCAACCCTTTCCAGTTTTCTCCAGTGTCGCTGGGTGAGATCAAAAAAGCAATCCTCTCCATTAAATCCAATGCGACTGGCTGCGACAACATCAGTCGTCGTATGATAATCCTTATCCTGGACCATCTTCTGCCCGCCATTTTACACATTATTAATGGCTCCCTTAGCTCTGGCGTATTTCCGTCTCTATGGCGGAAAGCCATTGTGATTCCCCTTCCCAAAATTCCTAATCCGTCTCACGCGAAAAATTTCCGTCCTATATCTATTCTTCCCTTCCTCTCCAAAGTGCTCGAGGCCTGTGCCCACAAGCAGCTGTCTAGGTTTGTTCACCTAAACAACCTTTTGTGCCCGCTGCAATCTGGTTTCAGGCCTGGTCACAGCACCACTACTGCGCTACTCAAAGTGACTGACGATATTAGGGCGGGCATGGAGGACACCAAGGTAACGGTTTTGGCTTTGGTCGATTTCTCGAACGCCTTTAATACCGTCAGTCACGACATTCTCCTAGCCATCCTCTCCCACCTTTCGATCTCTCCCATGGCACTGGATTGGTTCTCATCTTATCTTCAGGGACGTCAGCAGTTGGTGCGACTTGGCGACTCCTCGTCCAGTTGGTGCCATATCAGCTCTGGAGTCCCTCAAGGCGGCATACTCTCTCCATTATTATTTTCCATCTTTATTAACCTCTTAACTCACGACCTTCATTGTGCGTACCATCTGTATGCCGATGACTTGCAAATATATTCTCAGGATGGAGTCGATTGTGTGTCCGCGGCTGTCGATAGAGTAAACAGGGACCTTGCTCAAATTAAAACCTGGTCCGACAATTTTGGCTTGTCTGTAAACCCAACGAAATGTCAGGCCATCATTGTAGGTAGTCCAAGGATGATTAGTAGGTTGGATTACACAATTATTCCACCTGTTATATTTAACGGAAATGTCATTCCTTGGAGCTCCAGCGTCAGAGATCTCGGTCTACACATCGACTCTACCTTGAGCTGGAGGTCCCAGGTGACCTCTGTCTGTCAGAGAGTCACCGGTACTCTTCGTGCTCTATACCGCCTAAAGAATTTCCTCCCGCCTAAGACCAAGACTATGCTGGTACAAGCCTTAATCCTTCCTGTAATCGACTATGGTGATGTGTGCTATTTTGATCTGAATGCAGATCAACTCAATAAACTCGACCGTCTTCTTAATAACTGCATTCGATTCGTGTATAATCTTCGTAAATATGATCACATTTCTACTTATCGACAACAATTAAAATGGCTACCTATACGACAGCGCCGATCTTTGCGTGCACTTACCACTCTATTCTCTTTGCTTACTTCCCCTACTCCACCTGCCTACTTATCTTCAAAAATCCCATACCTTTGCAATAGCCATGATAGAAACCTTCGCTCATCTAGCAATCTTCTCCTTAAGTGTCCTCCCCACAGCTCTGACTTTATTCACTCTTCTTTCACTATTCAATCTATACTTCTATGGAATTCACTCCCCCTCGAAATCAGAACGTCTACGACTCGGGTTGCCTTCAAAATAAGGGTACGACAACTATTGCTGAATGGAATGGAAGAGTCACCTCCTTAACTCTTTATATATTTATATATATATATCGTATGTATTCTATATATTTATTATTGTTATATCTTTATTTTAATTATGTCTACATTTAATATATTTATAATTATTTAATATGTATATCTATCGTATAATATAATATATTATAATATATAATAATATATTATAATTATATATTATTATAATATATTATTATGTTCTTTCTTGAATCTGTTTATCGCTTCAGATAACTTTGATGCACCTACCTTGTTTATCTCTGCACCACCCTAAGGTTGACTGGTAGAGAATGCCTACGGCATTAAGTCCGCCTATGTACATTGATTGTATATGAAGTGCATAAATAAATAAATAAATAAATAAATAAATATGTGCAGAGTTTAGTGTCAACAATATAACGCTCTTCGACCTCAGAAACTAAAATATATTAATTGCATTCGCGTTGCCAAGAGATCAAAGTTTTCCGGCAGATATTCAAGCTATAAATTAATAACGTATGTAAAACGACGTTGACAATAACCAACGGAGAAGTATGACATTGAGAAATATTTTTAATCTGATCTCATTTTTTATTAAATGAAATATCTGGAAAATTTCAGTTTGATTAAAAATGTTTCTCCTGCCAGCAGGCACCACCGTTGACCGTACTAGCTTTATTATTTCACCTTTCTTTTGATGTTGCGTAATTAACCCCTAAATCTTTTTTAAATATCAATACAGCATTATGTTTTAGCTGATTTTAAAGTGTTGTTATACTGTAAATGACAATTTACGGCAAATGAATAATTTTATACCTCTTTTGCGAAGTTGTGTCTGAAGGATTGCTACTGCTGCAAAGCTGATCTAAGTCATAAATTACTTCATTCATATACGATTCTGGGTTTATCGCCCTGTCTACACAGGACAGCAGTTTTGTTCTGAAAATAAAACATGCATGTCAAGTTGTTTAAAATTTTTACATTGAGAAAAATGGTAAAGGTTTATGTCAATTGTTCCCACTTTGCTATTGTACACAGGGCGAAAATATAACATATAATTCGTCTTATAATCCCGTTAAAAGCAAAATAGACCACTTAATATGACAACCTTGTTTTAATGATATCACAACATAGAAAAATCATATTACTATTTTTCTTAAGCCTTTTCAGTTTAATTTAAGAAGGGTAATAGTACGCATCTTTGGCATTTTTATTTTAATTTTAATACTAGACGTAGTCGCTTTTATGACGAAACGGAACTCAATAGCAATCTTTCATATCCCTTCTTTTTCATGTAAAATAGACATTTAGTGTAATAACTGTGCTAAAAATATTATGTAAACACTACATTATTGTTTCATTACCTGCAGGCGGTCCTTTCCATTTTGTTTAACGGTTCGGGTTGACTGTAGCTCTGACCGCCCATCATATCCGGATATGCTACTTTCACGAACGGCATAACACTTCGAACCCTCGATGTGATCATACAATACACGGTCGCGAACGAACTGTATTTTGATACATCTTTGTGTATTTTGAGAGACGAACAGGAAGTAGTCGCTGAAAACGAAAAACAATAATAAAATGATCTAGATTTTAGATGGTAATTTATCTGGTAGAAACTTGGACAAAATAATGAATTATGATAGTAAGATGAATTATTAACAAAAATAGGTCTGAACAAAATACACCAATTTCTTCTTCCAATCATAAAAGACTCGGAGAAAAGAGCCTTTCTTAAACGGGCGGAAGCTGTCCATAATTTCCCGAACATACCTCGATAGCAGTGGTGAGCAGTCACTATTAGATGGGCCACTAATTGATCGTTTGACTAATACAATAAAAACTTTGGTAAGTTGCAATATAAAAAAAAAATATTGATTACTTACAAATACTCTCATGGATTTTGTGGTAGCCCTGCATGAAAGGTGACTGCGTTGATCCCAAGACATTATCGTAATCAGTATTTCCCAAAACTCCAGTTAAGGAAAGACTAAGAGTTGATGACATATTCCTGTTACCACTAGCTTGAGACGTTAGAAAGTCTTCCAAGATAGAGCCGCGTGAGTTGGAGCGGCTCTTGACTAATTTAATTTGTTTGTTGTAAGAACCAAATTCTTTGAAATATATAAAATATCTGTAATATAATTAATCGAAATTATTATACACATTAAAGATGTTTAAGAAGTATTTATAAAGTTCTGTTCTGTTCTTCAGAATACAAATCTCATGAGACATGGTCTATCTTTGCGCCAAATTTCATCCAACCCATGTACCCGTTTATGCGTACCAGCGGGTTAATTACCAAATATCTTCATAAACTTTTAATTTTATAATAGAACTAGATTTTGCTCACGGTTCCGCCTCCGTTAAAGAGTGAACCGAAAAAAAATCTTACTATATATTTTGTCGTGATAAATAGTTACCTACGACCTTCCCAGGATCTTAAACTATCTCCCTACCAAATTTTATCAAAATCCATTCGGAAGTTTTTGTTTTTATCGCGTTCAGACAGACAGACGCGGCGGGGGACTTTGGTTATATTATATTTTTGTAAGGCTGTATAAGGATTTAATGGGATATTTGATTATTTTCATATTTTATAGTGGGAAAGATCAGTGCAAAATTTTTTTCTTCCTTACTTTTTTAAGTCTTCTATATCTCTCTCGCTAGGATTTATCCAAAGGGAACTTTGTAAGCTGTCGCCACTTTTGGTGAATCCCTTATCTATATTACTATCTTCGGTAGTTTCATTTTTGATTTCAGGTTCATCGAAGTCAGTATCAGGAAACTCTTCCATTCCATCTAGCTCCGCGTCTGGACCGTCATCATCCAGATCTGAATTAACTGTTTTAGAATCGGAATTCGCAGCATCTTCTTCGTCTTCATGACATGGCCAAGATGCGTTGGTTCCTGATAAAATTTACAAATAATAAACACTATGGTATGATATTAGTTTCATGAAATGATAAAAGTTACAATACCATACCAGCCCTGTATTATATATACTACCCACTGCTGAACCCGGGCCTCCTCTACAACTGAAAGGGTTAAAGGCCTTAGTCCACCACGCTGGCGTAGTGCGGGTTGGCAGACTTCACATACCTTCGAAATTCAGAGAACTTCTCAAGTATGCAGGTTTCCTCACGATGTTTTCATTCACCGTTAAAGCAAGCGATAGTTTACAAAGAATACACACATAACTTATTTTTTTTAGAAAGGTCAGAGGTGTGTGCCCTTGTGTTTTGAACCTTCGTGGACATTCGTCTCGGCAGTCCGTTCCACTCCTAACTAGGCTATCGCCGCTTGATAAAAGTTAATAGAAGATAATACCACATTACCTTTTAGTATCGGATTAAGGTTAAATGAGGCCGGGCTTGTGACTGCCACTGGTAATGCTTGGTGTTTGAGACATAAAGTTATAACGGAGCAGACTCGCGCCAACAGGCCGTCAAACTCCGGCTCGTCTGGACACTGCGAGCAAAACCTGTGAAGAGTTTGTACGTGCTTTTTTGTGCACAGAGCTCGACGCCCAGCCTCTGGAAGATTACAAATAATTATGTCAATATTTTGATTACACATGTTATCCCCATCTAAGCCATCGAATGATTGACTTGCGCTAGAATGCTGGTAAACTAGCGCTCACGAATATTCACAATGTCAAGGAAATTAGAGCGTCTAGACTTCTAAGAAAAGCATTGAGAATTGTGAGGGGTCAGGAGTTTTCGTGAGCTATGGTAATCTCATTGACTTTATATAATGTAACAAAAGTTGCCTCTTCACGTTGGTATTCTGTAACAAAGTTAGATATAGCGTGGTTTTATCATATTAAAACATGATTTTTTTAAATTCTATCTATTCGAAATTGATTTGACGGGCTTGTGCGCGACTGCATCGTCTTACACGCATGCCACCTATAAGTGTATTTGAGCGTGCAAAATATAATAGATTACACAAAAAAAAAAGACAAATTACAAAACCAAGTCTTAAATGTTCACGGATATGATTGTATGGACATCGAATACAATGACAATACATACTTATATTACATAGATGCTGCAGCGTCTGCAATATGTGTGCGCATATCTTGAGCCTCATGCGACCCTCGTAGCGGTCCCACCGGTCGAACACCCTGAGGAGCACGCTACACAGTCCTGTCTTCACGATCTGCATGCAGCACACCTCTGTGTGAGTTACGTACGTGTGATTCATGGCATACACAAAGTCATCCGACATGCAATGTTTATTCACAAGTCATATTATGTATGTGAGAGCGGGTGTGCATTACAAAAATTGCTTTGCGTGGAAGATACGAATTCGGCGTATATTTTGGAATGTATTTCAATAAATTATAGCAAATTCTACAATTTTAAATTGTGTTTTTGTGCAGCTTTCTGGGAATATTATGCAGAAACAATTGAGAAGTAGATGACTTAAATACTAGAATTGTAGAAAATTGCTCATAATACTATTCATCAAAAAACTAACAATGTGACAAATTTATTTTAAGCTTCTATTAAGAGGGTACTTGACTTGACTACTTTCTTTAAAAAACATTTATCTAAAATGTAAGCGAAACTAAATCTAACGGAAAAGAATTTTCAAAATTGGCGCAATAATAAGTAAGTTATAAAGCTTTGAAATTAGGTGGAAAGGGTAGTTCTCAAATAACAGTAATATAAGACTGTGACGTCACCGCGTGTCACCGGCCATAACGCTGCTTGCGAGTGAAAGAGATAGCGCTATATCCCTACCACGCCCCCACTTCTGCTCACAACAATATTTCAAATATTAATAACTGCTTTATTTTTCAACCAATTTCGATGCCGATCTTAAAAATGAAAAATATTTATCGCATTATTTTCTATTATATATCAAATAATGTACAAAATCAATTATAGGAAACTACCCTATTCTCTTTCGCAGAAATTTTAGCGCTGTTATAATTTCTACGCACAGAAAAAAACGTATTATTTGACAATGTATACCCGCCTTAACATATACCTCCTCCAGTGTCATTGTGCTTTTAATTGTGGGCGTGACAGTTGCTTAATGCCTTTACGAGTTTCGACATTCAGACATCAAAGCGTAGACTCATGAAAATTGTGCGTTGGCTATTGTGTTGTAGACTTATTTAAACATAATTATTCACATTACATAGTGACATAAAGAGAGCCATTAAAATGAACGTTGCCTCACTTAACTGTTTTTGCTGAAGTAATCGATGGCATCTAGACACAATCGGAGCCTGGCGGTGGGAATAAAACCAAGGCTCACTAGCACTCGTTCATAAGTTGCTATTACTCCATCACGAATAAGAATGGAAGTAGTGACTGCTGGAATAAAAATAACGTTAACTCACAAAAAATGTATTTAATTTTGTACTTAAATTGTGAAGATAAACGAGCAACTTTATTTACCATTTTTGGCTAACTGCTTCATAATAACCAGAAGAGGAAAAATTAATTTGTTGTCCGTGAAGTGTCCTTTTAATATAAGGTGCATTGTTCTTACACAGCCGAGCATTCTTACTTTCATTGAAAATTTGGGATCTAGAAGTAACATAATATTTTAAGTTAACATCAGCAAATGAAGCACGCTGGAAATAAACTGAAAACAAACAATTTGTTGTATGTAACCTCGTGTACCGAGCGCGGCTAGTATCCAGAGCAAATCTTGCAATATAATTTCTGATCCGGAGTGACGATCTCTCTTGTCATGCATCGTCGATATTGCCTTGCGAATAATAACTTGAGTGCCCTTAATAGCTATGAATTCTTGTGCGCAGTGGTGCCGCGTCAAATTGTTAACTGAAATCAGTAATTAACTTTGAATGCCTACCTTTGGGGGCTAACGCGGCAAGGATCCACACGAGGTCCTGCAGCATCAGTTCGGTGCCGACGTTGCCGTCCCGTTTGCTATGCGTAGCGATCAACATTCGAATCATCACTTGAGTGCCGTTTATCGATATGAAGTGCTGAGTGCACTGTTGTCTTGCGATGTTGTTCGCTGAAATGTCGACATCGAACATTTGGTACAGCTTTCGAACAGGCGTTTGTAATTAAAGAGACGTTACATGTATTTTTATTGTTAATAAAATCGTCGGTGTCGTGCGGTCAGATTTATAATTAGATTAGCTTGCAACGTTTGAGACCACACATAACGTCACTATTTATAGTTGTACAAAGAATATACTATGTTAATTTGAACGAACACGGCATTGCGACGAAATGACAATTGAATTTACAATAGATCCAATACTGTACACAACAAGGCCGTATTGTCAAGTAGTCCAATGTCAAGCTATAACTAAGTAAGCCTGTCTTAAATGTCAGTGGGCAGGACAGCTACCGAGTAGAAAGGGTATCTACGAAGCAATTATTGAAATGCCAGTTTCTCAACGACATGTTATAATCCGTACAGAACGGTGTGATTTATCATTTACACACACGTTCAATTCTAAATAGGATACTATTAAATATGTGCGTCAGTGTAGGACCAAGAAAAACTTATAATATGATTAGTGTGTACTAGTTTTTTTTATTTCAAAGCTTTCATGTTAGAGGCGGGCAAATAGAAAATAAAATATTTTTAAAGCTGTTTGAGTTAGAATCTCGCCCACACAAACTGGACATACCCTTTTTTTACAATTGGAGCTTTGTTTTCTTTGCCTGTCTTTTTGTTTTCTTTCTTCTTTATTGCCGCTTCAATTGGAGCTACGTTTTCAAAAACATTTGGATTATTGTATTTTTAAGTGTATCAAACTTAATGATTTACGTACATACCTAGATAGAAATATTATATATAACTTTGATTTGATTTTATTCTGTGTCTTCTATTAAACGAATATGCTTAGTCACATTCATGTACATAATATTTGAGGTTTTGTTCTGTGTTTAAATTATCTAATAAGTTAATAACAAATTGAAAATTTAAATTATGTTCCGTTAAAGTTACTCCATAAAGGCTAAGGGAGGTTTCAATATAACAACGAGCGCATGAATGGAGCTTCAATTTAGCTTGGTTTGCGTAGGCTTACAAAGTTGCAAGCACTCGTTGCCGATCGGCGGCGTGGCGTATTTGTGTACAAAGTAAAAAAAGCTTGCCAGCGCGCAGCGTAACGATCGGTATCGACTGTAAGCTTTTTTACTTTTTCAAGCTTATTTGTGCATACGCACGATTTTAATTTGCTATGATAGTATTCAAATTGCTTTGCATTGAAGAAATATAAAAAATATATTTGGAAAATGAAACTACTAAAGTGTGGTGTTTAGGAATATAAGTCTACTAGGCTCTCGCCGTATAATTTGTTTTAATTTTACACTACAAGAATAACTATTACCATCTATTGAGGAATTGATAGGTTCGAATTTGTTGAGCAAACCTATGAACACTATTTTTCTATTAAAGATTTCATTAGTTAACCATATTATCAACTTCAAAACTTTAATACAATTTTTCAAACCTACGCGGTTTTCGATTACATTACCTACATCACATATGTACAGGCATTGCTGGACAATTGCCTCTGCGTAAAAATGATTATGTCTTATATTACCTGAACATTTCTTTCCTTTTCCTTGTTTCATGCATAATGCTTCTCTCAATATAGATGTGGTGTATGTTGATGTAGCTGTATCTCTTGAATTCTGAAAATGTATGCATATTTTATGATTTGTTTAATGTTAATGTCAATAAACAGAAAGACTTTTATAGAGCAGATTTTCTGCGTACCAACAAATGTACCATGCTACCGTGCGGATTTTGGCTTATATACATCACATTATTGAATGTAGCTTATGGAATATTACAATGATTGTATTAAGTTTGACAGCTGTTTAACTTAAGCGATTTTTTTCGCGATTTTGAGTCTTATGCATATTTGGCGTCTGCACATTTTCCTCCGGTTTCTGAACATAGATTAAATTTTTCGAAAAATTAATGTCGCTTAATTCAATTCGCCTGCCAACCGTCGAATTCTATGTATTATCCGAACGAGTTATATTTACAGAAATAATCATGTGATCATAGCGTGCCCTTCCATTGCAAGGACCCCGTGGTTTCAGTTTCAATCGCCCTCCACTTAAACCATGCCCTTTAACGTATAGATAACATATTTCTCTAAGATTTCCTTTTTAGATTGTGCCAATTATACTACGTTTGTTGATCTATTTGCGGAACATAGAGAGGTAGTAGTTCTCTCGTATGCGAGGGCCTGGGTAGTTACCACCGCAAAATCTATTTCTACCGCCAAGGACGCTGTAGCCAGCGTTACTGGGCATTATGAGACTTAACATCCTTATGTCTCAGAGTGACGAGCGCAGTAGAGTGCCACGCAGAACTATGTAATTCAAAGTTATGTGCGGCGTTGCTACTGTTTATGGGCGGTCGTATCACTTACCATCAGGCGAACGGCATGCACATCTCGTCATTTTACTGCAATAATAAAAAAATGAAAACAAAACAAACAAATAGGTTAAGCTCTATACTGGAGAAGTGCCCTTTGTGAGTCAAGGTGTAACCGCGGCTGTGGAACCTTCAACAAATAGATCTATTTTTATATGTTATGAGAGCACTTATGGAGATTTTTTGAGTATTCAGCTGATGACCGTCTTGGTGGCGTAGTTGTATTACGGTACGACTGCAGTGCTGAGGTCTCGGGTTCGATCCCTGGTGACGGCAAAGTGTTGTTGGGTTATTCTACTGAGTATCAGCCTGGAGTATGGAATTTGTGCCCGATGTGGCAATAGACTTCCTCTTTATCACATTGTGGGACGGAATACGCATGGCAAAACTAGTTGCGCTTCTGCCTACCCCTTCGGGGATAAAAGGCGTGTGTGTATGTGTGTGTGCGTATTGATGAAACATACCTCCAATATAGAAAGCAGCATTTGGATGGCGCCGGATTGCTTATTCCACAGCTTGTCCAGCGTGCTCTGGCGGACATGTTTATCTGTAATAAACCATTATGATATAATTAAACGCGTTCTGAACACAAAAGAGGTAATTGTGAAGTAAACTTCCGACAATATAAATAGTTGCAATGACATTTTGGTAAAATAAAACACATTAATACACTGAGATTGTCCTTATAACGGGTATTTTAATTCGAGTTCATCATCCGATCGCACAAAGAACGCAAAGAGCGGGGAAGGTTAAGACGTAAATAACATAATACTTTCAATTCCTGCCATTTTCACTGTAACTATTTTGCCAAACAACAACATTAATGATATTTTTGACATAAAACAGGCAATTTAATTCAAATTTCATATATAATTACCACAAAAAATCTCGTAAACAATGCCGAAGGGTTTACGGTACGTATTTTTGACAACATAGATATGAAAATTTTGTAGAGTCGTCAATTTCGGGGTTATTTTGTAGAGTGTATATTTTCAATACCTTTTATTTGCTTTCAATGATTATACTTAATGCAACTTTTTTTATATCTACAACTAGAACAAGCAGAGGACAAGTCTTCTTTATTTTTACACTCGTGTATTATCGTAAATCACCATATTATATTATTAATTTATCATTTGACGCAACCGAGGTAGCGTAATCGATGTGAGTAAAAACTTTTTACAATCGATATCGCCTTCTATATTTTTCCATTTAGTTAAGGGTTTGAGTAATTTTAAAATTAAAGCAATTGAATTGTTAGCTATTAAAAATTTTATTTGTACTATAGAATCAGTAATAAGGGATAAATGAATTTGTGCATATACTTATGGTATAAGAATAACAGTTAGTTAATAAAAGGAGGTCCTGGGCAAAAAAAAACAAATTTTGGAGGCTCGTGATCTTTTGGTAGCTAAAATTAGGGAATAAAGCCAAGTTTGGTTGATGAAACTTCAGAAAATTTGCCTGTATATTAGTATTGTACAGAATTTCGTTAGATAATATTTAAAAAATACATATCCTCTGGCTGAATTAAAGCACAATATTTCTCTTCAATTAAAATATTTGTAAGTCTCTCAGTTTTTTGTCGATAAATTTAAATAATATAGTCTTCAACTTAGCTATTTACATAAATACGCAATAGTTCATTGTAAAATTTATTGTCTCTGTAATAATATTACACTAGGCATTTAAGTTATAATGTATGCCTGCCAACCTGCCATGTTATTAACCATTTACCAAAAAAAAAGTTAATATACGCACTAAGAATTTAAACATAATCATAAAGGTTAAACTCTTAATATACTCACAGACAATGCGGAAATGGGTGTAAATAAATGATATATAGTACAAAAGTGATTTGTAGTTAAATAATGCAGTAAATGGCCTAGTGGGCCAGTAGTGGCAATGACAGGCCGTCTCGGTAGTGACGTTGGCGCGGCGCCAGCGGGGCACGCGCGGTAGCGACGTCAGCTGGGCTGCACGCGGCCGTCGCGACGCGGCGCGACGGGGCGGAGCGGACGCAGGCCGGACGGTAGCGGCTAAATGCGATGCTTGCTAAAATACGCTGACGCCATTCCCGCCGTCTACGCTTCACACACAACTATAATTACAAGAATACCGGCGTTTTGAATTAGATCTCGACTCGGTTATGTCATGTGGAACAATCAAGAGCTTGATTGATAAGAAACGGAATCGTTATTTTAGTCTCTTTAAAGGTGTTTATACATAAATTTGAATACAAATGGTTTTAGGGCCATTGGGTTAAGCACAATAAAGATTCCGATTTTGGGCATGACGTGAATATCAAATGGTTAAATACGAAAATAGTTTTTGTACTAGGGTTTTGTATTTTGTTATTTTGTATTTTCGTTTATAGGGCGGCTGATTTTTGATGCACCTAAATCGATAAGCCTTACGATTGTAAATTAAAAACATCTAAACAAAACAAGAAAATAACAACGAAAATGTTTATCGAGATATCTACAATAAAATAAAATAAATAAGACCCAAAGGCATAAAATGATAGACAAAAAAAGAAAATATAAAATGAGTAATTGATACTTTTTCCATGTAGGCAAACAATTAATCTAAAACGCCATGGGCCTCATGAATTGCCCGAACAAGCGGTCATATTCAGCGCGGTCACCACTCATAACATTCATAGAGACATTGCCAATAGTAAAATTGTAAACATGTCCGAGTTTACACTTGCCAAATAAATAATCGTCTAATGGACCCCATTACGAAAGAACATATTAAATTCGTTAAGGGTTCTAAATATAATATCGACAACAAAAATAATGTTGCCGGCCTCAACATTCTCGGCAATCGGTTATAAAATCTACGCTGTCAATTTAATTATACCCATATTTTAAACAATAGCAATTGTCTCAATTGGCAATACACTTAAAATAATTAACGAAAACATGGAAAATATGAATAACTTCTGGCACATTTTTCATGTAGTTATTGGAATCGAAAACCTGGAAAGGAAAGGAAAACCTGCGAGGGCGTGCATTTATATGGAATAAGAGATATTCAGGGAACAAAGCTTAAAGAATAATTACATTACAATATTTTGTGGTAAAAAATGCGATAGTTCTGACTTGTTATTGTTTAATTGATCTGTAATTTTGAATGAAAATCTAATTTTGAGTGAAAACTGTCTTTATATTTCTTACTGAAATCCACCGCTGTGCAATATTTCCCATGATAACAATATCATAAAATATTATGTCCATAACATAATTTCATGACTTATTATACCTATAGCTGGCGAATTTATACAGTATTGAATAATATTAAATCACTTTTAAATATATTAATTAATGTCAATTACCCAATTATCATTCTAATAAACGTACCTGTATTGTTTATCTCTGCATCACCCTAAGGTTGACTTGTAGATAATGCCATTCGGCATTAAGTCCGCCTTTATACATTATTGTATAAAAGTAATAAATAAATAAATAAATATGGCATCAAATTTATCGAACACTATAAATATAACGAATTAACATGGTAGTTGCATTCTAATTTTATAAAGATGTCAGCCATGATTAATATTACTTCCGATCACAAATCAACATCTGTCAGTCATTTGATATCGAAACAATTCCAACCCCGATCAGTGATCACCATGGCTGATGGATTGGAATGATTTTTTCGGATGGGATGCGATAAATATGTCACGTCGTTCACATAGCAGAACGCCAATAACTGGACACATTTACTGATAGTTGGCTTTCATTCAACGTATGCTATTAATTTACAAACACACGTATACGTTGGACTGTTCATAAGTAGATATATTTAAAATAGAATATTGTAAATCTTCTACCAATATTTGAGTCATAAAAAGGAACAATTCTAATGTTCTGAAAATACATCTTAACCGAACAATCTCTATCGCCATAGTAGTTAATACGAAAAAAATCCTTAGTTATAACGCATAATTACCAAGGGAATTAGATAATCAATTCACACAGGCATTAAAAAGGCTGCACAGAACAGACTCATCAACTTTCGTTTATTGAAAACACCAGGGGTCTTAAAGCATCGACCGTCTGACCAATGTTAAGGCGAGTCTTGATTTATACTACGACAGAAATAGATCGCTTGCGTAAACATAATTTTAATTGTTTTTGTGCGGATATCGCGTACCACGTACATGTCATGTCAGCGTTAGAACAATTCTAGTAGTGTTGGGTGAATAACAGCTTCTAATTAAGAAGTAATTATGCAAGCCGGCATAACTGTGCCGACCTACCAGGGATGTTTATCTCTTGCCGGTGGACATTATTTTGGGCTTCACTTCATTTACCATCATGTGCAGTGAAGCCACTATCTCGAGCCATCCATAAAAAAAAACTCAAAAGCAGTGACTGACAATAAAACTTGTTACAAAATATAGACGATAAAACATGAATTTCAATTAACTCCTCTCGGCTACTTTTACTAGAAACTAGCTTTCGATAAACAAAAATACATAAATCTAAAGCCTATTTGCTTGACACGAAAACGCTTTTAACATGCACTACATAGTGACTATGATGAATATACCGTGAAACCGCGTGAAAAATGGTAGCCCTATTATACTGTCACAGGTGGAACGGAAGCACAGTCCATTTCACGCCCTCGTACTGACTGTACCAGCCGAAGCAAAGAAATAACGGATAATAAACCCCCTCTAACATTGTATAAATTAATGGTAACACGTATCGAGGCCGGCACGAGACGGGACGGCGCGGGCGCCTTGGCCGAGGGCCCATTGCACCAAATCCTTACTATACGCCATCCCGACACGCGATACTACTGCAATAATGACACCTTAGTAGTTAGTGTTCTTTTATTTTTT
This sequence comes from Sphinx pinastri, assembly GCA_947568825.1. NCBI lineage: Eukaryota > Metazoa > Arthropoda > Insecta > Lepidoptera > Sphingidae > Sphinx > Sphinx pinastri. The sequence continues at coordinate 7,080,289 of OX387617.1, forward strand.
TTATTGCATTGAATGACGAGACGAGCATGCCGTTCGCCTGATGGTAAGCGATACGACCACCTATAAACAGTAACAACACTATCCAGCACCTTGGGTTACAAAGTACTGTTTGGCATTCCACTGCGCTCGTCATCCTGAAATATAAGATGTTAAGTCTCATTATGTCAAGTAGTTACACTGGCTAAAATGTCCTTCAAACCGAAACACAACAGTGCATGCACACTGCTGCTTGGCGGTAGAAATAGACATTGCGGTGGTACCCACCCAGACGGACTCTTACATATGAGAGATTTAACATCTTATGCCTCACGATGACGAGCGCAGTGGAATGCCACACAGTGCCTACTTTGTAAGTCAGGGTCCTAGATGGTGTTGCTAATGTTTATGGGTGATCGTATCGCTTATCATCAGGCGAACGGCATGCTCGTCTCGTCATTCAATGCAAAAAAAAAAAAAAAAAGAAACAACTATAAATTGATTTTAAACAAAAAAAAGTTATCAATTTGAGTACAGCCTGGGTAATCGCAATAATTAAATAATATATATTATGAGTAGTGTTATTCCTATTAGCTTCGACCTTTATTGAAGTTGGATTAGTAATTGTAACGTCCCCATGAAGGCCGGGCGGTAGTGGTAACGCACTTTCTCCGCGAAACCGCGAAAAGTAATTGTAACTTAGTATTTATTACCTACGAAATAAATAAGTTAATTAACTAATTGGCTGAATTGAAACGGTAGAAAACTGTGCAATTTGAAAACGTATGTATATATAAAAATACAGTAATAACATGATAGAGGCCAGATATTTCCAATGTCAAATTAGACATCAACTGACGTCTGTAGACATGTAATTAGATTAGTATTATAGTAGACAGTACGCCGGCGGCACTAAAATGTTTCGTTTTGATTCTTAATGTGAAATTCTGAAATGAAACTTCAAAAAATTACATTAATAGTTCTTATTTTTTGACAATAAATTGTTTGAATATGCGAAAGCAACATTCTAATATTTATGAAACATCACAAAACATTTCTGCCATAATTTAGGGAATTACAGTATTAGCATTTTAGGGAAGGCAATTTCTTGAAAATGCCATAAAGTAACAGTCGAAAATGATCATGTGAATGTATAATATTATGTTGCCTTGGAGCTATAATGACATGAAAGACGCCAAAGATAAAGCGCGGTACCAGTCACTAAATTGTGTATTCTAGTTTCCAAAATACCCAATCAAATAGAAAATGGGTCAGATTCTGAACGATTAAAACATCTACTTCTATAAAGTCATTGAACGAACTCCGACTAACTTTTTAAGGGTTTACCACCGCGTCGCAATCAGCGCGTTATCTTTTAGCAGTCACGCAAAACCGCGTTTGAATGGCAAAACTTTTAGTTTATTACCTATGCTTATGTTACTGCTCTAAACATCTATTTCCGTAAAATTGAAATGCGTAACTTTCTTCATTTTGATTATGATTGAACATAATTGGAAACGCTGAGGAATAAGTGGCAAATCAGTTTGTTAGTGTTATGTAGAACCAGGATCATTTGGATTCAGCACCTGAATTACCGAGAGCATCTCTCAATTATCACTTTCACGTATTGTTCACGTACTAGTGAAAGATGTCATCGAAAACAATTCCGGGCGGTATGCCAACATGCAGTACATACATCCGAACAAGCAGAATTTAATACGTCCACTACAGCTGATAATATTGTATTTAACACAATGAAGGACGAGGTTTGTCAATGGACTGTCGGACTTTTGAGCGACAAATCATTCTCTTATTATAAGTTGTTTTATTCTCCGGCTCTGCTCTTGGGAGGGTGATAATTTAATTTATCCAAGAAAGTTCCTTCCGAAAGTTTTGTTATCATTGCTGATTTTATTCATATTTATTAACACATGGCAAATCACCCCACTTGAAAGTGGTCAGATAATAATTTTAAAACGATTATTTTTTAATTTCTACGAAACGAATTTTGTCAAAATATTATTGGGATCAACTAATTGAAAGACTGATATCTCTTTTATAAGCATAACATATTATATTTATAGATTTAGATTGTAAATATTATATAAAATTGAGCACATTTACTGTGAATAGAATTATTATGCAAAATATGGAAACGGAAATATCATTTTCAAGGTAATTAATATTTAGCATATATTTAATAAAATTTGTATATAAAAAGAGCCTTGAGAATTCCTTATCGGGAAAACATGTGATTAGAATAGATTTATTACACTAGTGAGCGAGTCGTGCGCAAAGTGTTATTTTGAAAAGTGTACTTCGAAGGCCTTGTAACTTATTCTATTCTCTAAAGTCTCTGAAATAATATCAGATTTGGTTAAATCTCGAACCGACTGCGATATGACGAAATTAATAACTCTCGATCCGTGCAATCATTTTTATTACAACTTCAATATAAATCATCATTTGAGCTAAACTACTGCTCTGGAAGGTGTCTATATCAATTAAAAAATATTGATTATGCTATGATATTTTGTCTCTTAATATAAATTCTAGATATTGAATATTGATAGCTTGGTACACGTACATCGCTGTTATGACTCGCAGCATTTTTTATACGAATTCAAACAGATATACTGTTAGATAAAAGAAACCATTACGTATATCTTACGACAGAATTGAACGTGCGATAATCCGCCGCTCGAATTTACGACAATCTTCAGCTGCAACGGTGGCTGCATGAATAAACAATGCTGTCGCAATTAAGATAGCGAACGTTCCGGGTGTATCAGTCTAGTGCTGATAGATTTCAAAACGTACGCAACTATATATAGATTGGATAACTCTCGGCGGATTACGATTAAGAGTACTATAGATTAATTTGCTAGAAGAGTTAGTTGTGGTATGAGAAATGTTTATCGTCCAGGTACCGTGAATGAAGACTTTAAACCCTGACATATCAAATGCTGTTATTCAATCTTCGCGAGTGGTTCATGGAACAAGCATTAATGTGGCGGACAGTTGATAACGCTGTTAATTCGAACTGGTTAGTATCGGTTTGCATACCAATGATGCGTGCATGCACATTCAGATTTTCGTCAGCAGTACTCATTGCTGCTGATGACGAAAAACTTAGTTTAGGACATCCACTACTACTGTGAGGCAATGAGTTGCAAAAAGACATTGGAAATAAGTAGAATATGCAGTCTGACAATACAGTCTGTTAATTCATTTCGAGAGATTAATGGCTTCACTTTTTAGCTCCTGGTAATGTCTTGGAAATATTGCTATAGATAACGAATTGATAGGAAATATTCGTGTACGTTTATTTCGAAAGTGAAACATTGTTGCAGTTGTTTTGGCAATTTCGTGATAGTTGATGACAGTACCATTTAAGTATAATGGACGGTGCGGAAGTCGTACAGATATCGAATGTCATTTTTACTATCTATGCTATACTTCAAACAAATTACAAAAAAAGTGACAACATATCCACCCATAGTTATTATGTAAATAAAATGCAATTCAGATTTCGAGGTGGGTAGAATGAAAACGTGCGCTAGATAAGATAAAGACGGCTTGTTTTCAGGATAATTTGGTAACTTACTTCATGCATATTAAGGACTTTATACTATAAAGCACCTAAAGCCGTTGGTCCTGCGCCTGATCTCTCTCCGGTCATGTCGGATTGCCGTCTCACCGGACTATGAGAGTGAAGGAATAGAGAGTGCACTTGTGTATTGCGCACACATCTGTGCACTATAATGTCTCCTGCGTACCTGGCTGATCTCTGTTGAGATTGGCCGCCGTGGCGGAATTCGGCTAAGAAGCGATTATTATTATTAAGGACTTTGGTTCTTAAAACGAGCTTGAAGTGAACAAGATATTTTTCAGTGCCATTTTAGAGTTGCAAACTTAACTTAAGCAAGTGAACCAATTCGTCAATATTGAAAGCCATAAAAGTTATGAGCTGCAATCCAGTGGACTATGGAAAGATAAAAACAAGGAATTGGCAAGATTCAGCCTAATTTTTTAAAGTTCGCTACAACCACTGCAGGTATAAATTTCTGATTGCAGTGGCTACAAGTAAATACAAACAATCACCCCATTTTAAATGTTTTTTTTTTATTGTTGGAGAATATTTGTTTTGTTTTTTATTAATGACTTCACAACGAAATATTATTGAGTCACATAACTGACTGAATATTTTGCTGTGCGTTGAATATAATTATTATAGTTTAAGTGATTCCAGTTCTATTGCTCGTTATCGTAAAAACAAGTTGCCATTGTCGACTCTAGAGTCTGGACCTATTAACCTGTAAAATTTCCTTGTTGATGTTTCTGCACAGAGACTTATTTAACGTCATACGACGTCAATTTCATAGCGCAGTGTGCTAAGCGTATAATATGGAATTTATGCTCTAGGAATTGCTTAAAAAGGATTTTTCCAAAAATCTGTCTTATCCTTCTTCTTCAGCCTTTGGAAGTCCACTGCTGAACATAGGCCTAAAAGATTTATAGACCAACCTGTTAAAAATCTGTCTCAGGGTTATATATTTTTTTAATTTATTTTATTTTATTACAAAACAGGTTACAATCGATTAAATATAAAAGAAGCCGCTGCAAATATTTTTTAACCTTATTATAACCCAAAACTTGTGTTCCAGAATTAATAATATTAAGTATTTACGAGATAACATAGTATTGTAACCAACTAAGTAGACATAATAAGTTATAATACCAAATATAAGGAATTGGAAAAGTAAGAGCATTTAATCACGAGAGAAACCATGAGCAAATGGCTTTTTAAATAAATTCTCTAAATCGCATGACTACATTAAGCAAATGGCCGGTCAGCGAGTATAGTCCAGTTAGGGCGCACGGCACTAGCCTAGCACTTGACTTTTGTCCGTAATTAAGGTCACCAGAGGGTCAATGTAGCTTGTGTGTGCAGTATGTATTTAGTATGTCCTCAAGTACTAAAAGATTTTTATGTGACTTTTAAAGCTTATAGCCCAACGTAAATGTTGGTAGATCCATTTGGATTGGAATAAACTGTAATTAAAGCTCATTGTCAAACCTCGTCGTTATAAAATAAACAAATTTGAACTTTTTTCCACGTGCTTGGAACTTCTACACGTGTCAAGTTATACACATAAGCCAGTGTTGTATATAAGATAGTTACCGTGCGAGGTGAGCCGCGAGTTGATCCTGGCCGTGATGGCGCGCGCCACCTCCGTGGAGTCGGGCGCGCGCTGCTGGTGCAGCCGGAGCCTCTCGAACAGGCAGTCGGCCGCCGCCTCGTCCGCCATGCGATACGCTAACAAAATAAAAACGCTATTTATTTATACTACAATATAATAGCACAAACTCTATTAAATTGTATTCAATCACTACAATTTAAAATGAAAAGATATAATTGCGTGCGAAACCAACAAACCCAAAGTCGTCGCGCGCCCATAATCGCGGTTGAATTTTAATGGTCCCGCACCGCTGAGTCTACTCTTTAAAAGGGTCTAAAAGAAAATTTGTGAAAACAATAAAATTTCTATATTCAGTTATTTTAAGGCACAGTTTAATGTCTTTGTGCATTATAAAATAAAATAACTATTGCACGTTGGAGCTTGGGCGGTTTTCCGCTCGCATAAATAATTTTATTGGGTTAATTCGATTGGAATATATTCATTTTCCTACATTTCACTCATTTCAACGCGTTACTAAATTACACAAACCACACCAACTCGTGCCAAAACATTGAAACTTGCTGATTACTTCCAGCATTATAATTAAACAAATAAATGAATGTTGAAAATATTTTAAAACCATGTAAAATCACACCATTATTATTATTGCCTACCCCTTCGGGGATAAAAGGCGTGAGCATGCGTCGTTGCGTTGTAATTTATAGCGCAGATAACATAATTTGGCAGAAGGAGAGTAGAATGAATAACTTTACTAATAGTTACACTTGTAATCAATTTAACCTGACATTGGAGTAAGATCTTACTATTTCTCTTTGGCTTTGGTTTGCTGATGTGTATAAATCTCTCTCTCAAAAAACTGTGTTTTAGAATTCGAAAAGTATACTTCTTTTTGTGTTTCAAAGCTTCAAAATTAAATTATTTTTAAAATTTCGTTTTTTAGGGTATTAAATTGTCCTCTATTATTTTGTTTGGTCATTAATATTTTAGAGGTAAGCTAAAATTCAATCGTTACAGCGTTGCCAAGTAACTTAAGCGTTATTAGCACTCGTCTAATTGCAAAAAAATAGAAGAAGTAAAGTTCCTTAGTAAGTTTGGATGCAGAGATCTCTGAAACTACTGATCCTATAAAAATCGTCACTAATACTAACAAATTCCCGAGTACTATAAGATACTTTTTATTCCGGGAATAAAATTTAATGCAGACGTACCCGCGATCAAAAGTTAGTAATAATATTTTTAGCATTATGATTCTGAATGCTCCATATAGAGTTTACATTCAATGCCTATAGTAACCAATCAGAAGATTGATGATGATAATGTACTCAACTTTTCTTCATAGACATTTTTATGACGGCACATCATTAAACAAACATGAAACTATAAACGTGTGTGATGTTATAAATTACCTTGTCTTTCACAATATAAATAACAGTCTTCTCGTGTAAGAAATTCAAATAATTCCCCGGATTATAAATATGTTTTATTTGTATTTTAACTAATATATGTTTTGAAAGTTTCTTCCGCTGTATTCATATTTTAAGAGGGAAACTGGTTGAAAAAGTTTATAAGTACAAAAGTTTAGAAGAAACTTACAGTCATGAGACATAAAAGAGTCACGGAAGTGCTTATTTTAAAAGTACTTTGAGGACAGTTTTTGAAATTGCTAATGATGCTGCAAGTTTTGATGAGAGCACGTTAAATAAGCGCACGCATACAAAAACTGTAGTTGTAGGTATGGATAATTTTAATGTGCGTAGTAACAGCGAATAAAACCAAACGTTTGCCCTATTTGGCACATAATGCTATACAAATACACAAAATCTACAAACAAACAGAAATTCAGCATTCATGAATGTAGACCGAAACGGAACAATGTGTTTGCGTTGACACCGTTTAAAACATGAGTGTACACTTTAGCCAATGAATCCACACAGGAAAGCAACTAATAGACACTATCGTGAATAAATGATGGGACGTACGTGAATGTCGTGTGAGGTCCTCTATTGTTGTATAATGTTCGATGTATTTGTAAACAAATGTTATTGTGTGCTATAGAGCGACAGTGCCGCGTGGTGAGCGCCCCGCGGCGTTTGCCGACCGACTGATTTTCCGAGCCCTGAATGTTAGGAAAAACGGAGATGCGCGGGACGTACGATCGCCACGCCGGGAAATACATTTCCACTACGCCAACGAATTAATAAATAAATGTTGTTTGAACTATACGTCCTCAGATTAATTTCTGTGTCACGATTCTGCAGAAAATCGTTTCTCAAATAATTATGTTTTGTTACAACAGTTACTAAACATAGTTAATTTACACTTTAATATTAAATATTCAGCTGAAAGTGTGTACAAAACTTAAATTTATAATTAGGAAAGCTTGTTTGCGTAATTTCCGTACCGTAATAATAAATCATTGGCATTGTCGTGTTTACGCCCTTGGGGAACACCCCTCGCTGCGGACATTCAACCGCGGATGTATAGCGTTATTAGTTATTTACGTAATAGAACACGTGAAGTTGCCAAACAGATACTCGTTTTAAGATTAATTTGTTAGGAGACGTATTCAGTACTGTATGTTGAAGTATGATCGCTGTTTTACTGCCGTTTTATGACAGCAAATAAATGGTTCATGTGCCGATCCGTGTAAACGTGGTGTAAACTTATATATTTTCTTTACAATGAAAGTGGTAATAATACTTTGAATTTTTTAGAGATTATTGTCTTGAAGAAGGGTCATATAAAACATTTAATGATTTATATCTTTATCAATAAATGTTTCTTTCACTGTTATGTTCTTTCGTTTAAGCATAATGCTCTGGCAAAGCGCATATCATTGTCATAAAAGCAAATTATAATCGATGCTTAGTAGAGTTAGCAGAGACTACATTTATGCGATCCTCGGGTCGGGCATAGTAATATTGGATTTTTCTGGAATTCAGTATCCGCCCGGAGTCTGGAATTTGTGCCCGATATGGCGATAGGCTCGCCCCCTATCACATCAAGGGACGGAATACGCACGGCGAAAAGTGGTTGCACTTAGTTGCGCCTCTGCTTACCCCTTCGGGGATAAAAAGGCATGAGTGTGTGTGTGTGTGTGTGTGTGTGTGTAAATTTACGAGCAACTACAATAATAATATTAATCGATACGTCTTTCTTTGTAATTAATCCTACTAATATTATAAACGGGAAAGTTTGTTACTCTTTCACGCAATAACTGCTGAACGGATTTCGATGAAATTTGGCACATGGGTAGATCGTGTCGTGGATTAACACATAGGCTACTTTTTATCCCGGGAAAATATAAAGCGGGACCTTTATCCCGGGAAAACTCGTTCACTCGGCGGAGCCGCGGGCAAAAGGTGGTAATGAATAAAAATTAAGTTTGTACTTACTTTCAAGTTGGAAAAACATAAAGTCATTTAACTGGGTAACGTAATTTTAGGTTTATAAGATACGAGTCAAATAAGCGATCATGGTCTATGAATGATTCATATTTCATTTTCATTGTAATATTTTTACATGAACAATCACGAACTGGTGGCCAGGTGCTAATTACATCTTTTGTAAGTATTTGTACCTATTAATTATATTGGAGTTTTGCCAAAATACTCAGAATCCAAAACGAGATAGTTATTTATTTTTAAATACCTCAATATTTAATTTTAGAAATAATTATATGATACGTTACTTACATTTTTTCTTGGATTTTTTAATTTCTTGAGTTTGGGCTGACGAGTCGGTTGCTGTTGACAAAAGGATAATAAAGAAATGCTATTATTGATAGGAATTTAGAACATAATCCGTGTTAGGAGTAAATAGGTGACGTATTCTATTACCCTTGTCTGTTTTTTTACAAGTGAATAATGAGACGAGCAAGTTGTACTGCTGATGCTGATCATTACGCTCCCCCGTAAAGTAGATTATCATCAGCTTGAAGGTACACCACTCGAATTTTGAATTACAAAGAACTGCGTGGTACTGCACTGACCTCCACACCCGGAGACATTTATTTTGATGTTAAGTCTCATACTAAGTAATTAAGTCTATATAGATAATATTACAGCCTTCTTACCTGACATGTCTGATTCATTACAAGAAATTTGAGTTAGTTTATAAATTAGGAAGTTCCGCTATTTCGAAATCACTCAAGTTCATCACGGAAGTTAATAATAATGTACCTTAGTTTTTGAGTAAGATTGTAAATTTTTGATACTTTGTTTATTGCCTTTTATTTGTCACTCAAAAAATCTTTTTTTTATACTAACCAGCCAGTATCACGTATCATTGAATAAGTTTTCACCAAAAAGGTTTCAACCTTAAATTAAAAAAAATGCCCAGATCAAAATAAAGCTAAAGATTCAAGATAGGTATTTTAAACTATTGATTTTTCCTAGTTCAGGGCCGTAGCTCAGAGCTATTTATGGTGCTAAATGCCGGTTTTATCTATAAAATTGTAAGTCATGCATTTATATGTAAATATTAAAACATTTTAAAAATAACTAGCTTTATATAAAGGTGAGTCAATTTAGGATACGTTCCTATGTGTAATACATGTTGATATAGTAATGAATACCATTTGCAGACATACTGTCATTTTTTATTCTATTGCTTTAAAGCGTAAGCAGCAAATGTCAGGGTGACCCCGATTTGAAGTGCAATCTAGAGCAAGAGTAGTCTGTTGCGATACCATCCATCACATCCAAATACCGCAGCCTCCAAAACGTAAATAACAATAAGCATTGAGCACGGAAAACATATTGATCCTATATGCTGACATAAAGATTACATGATGCTCTTTGAGGATAATATTATAACTATGTTGATTTGAGCTTATAAAATGGTACAATATTGTATTATAACATAAACGGCTGTAATTACCTATTGTGGTGATTGTACTATTATGGAGACTGAGGTAATTAAGCATTTGAGGATTTTATATTAGGCACGGTTTAGTTTTATATTCTATGTAGTAAAATAAAGAAAGTATACAACGAAGCATATAAGAAATGGTAATATATTAAAATTGACGAAATCTATACATATAATAAAACAGCAGAACATGGTGCGTCTGTACATTGAAAAAAAAGTAATAAAAAAGCGAGGGGTGTCTAAATAATAGTTAAAAGAAGACAAATCAGCGACTGTTAACAATATTGTTTGTGTTTCTGTTAGCACGCATCTCCGAAACTACTGAACGGATTTACATTTGCTATTCACAGATGGACAACGTATATTTGAGAGCAAAATATAGGCTTCGTTTCATGTAAATCGGATATCAGGAAAATATCTAATTAAAAAATACTTGTGATAAGTGGATGATAACCTAATTGGCAATGGAACGGTCTGACGAGACGGATGTCCGCAGGTTCAAAACCCAAGGCACACACATCTGATTTTTCGAAGTTATGTGTGTATTGTTCATCAGTAATTATCGTTCGCATTAACGGTGAAGGAAAATATCGTGAGGAAACCGACAAACCTGAAAATTCCCCAAAAATGATTTCGAAGGTATGTGAAGACTGCCAACCCACACTAGGCTAGCGTGGTGGACTAAGGCTTAAACCCTCTCAGTAGTAGAGGAGGCCCGTGCTCAGCAGTGTGCAGTATATAATACAGGGCTGGTATCGAATGGCAGAACGTGTTATACCGCATTAAATTATATCTGCAATTTTTGGCTCTACATTTATCAGATTTTACCTCATCGTGTACTTTGTTTAATTGAAAACATTGTAATGTAAACTAAATTAAAGTATTACAGTTATGAAATAATGCAATACTTTTACATATCAGCGTCATTGTCTGGATTTAAAATTGCCATTTATAAACATTTTGGCGCACATTCGCTATCTACGATCTCGTGTAATGTAGTTGTTTTAAATTATTCTTAAAAACAATAGAATGTTTTGAAATAGCCACAAGAAAGATTTGTTTTGCAGATATGTTTTTAAATTATTGTTATATTTGTACACAGCTCGGTAGACAACACTTTTATGGAAGTTTATTAGTTACCCGCGTCGCCTGTGTTTGAGATTGTCGACATGATTTACGCACAATACAACATTATAATATATTTTGCGGCGACGATAATAAATTTATTACAATTAGTTTTTTCTGCCCCGAACGGAAACGAAAATTTAAAGGTTATTGTAAATTATTTAATATTTTACTAATTTTATTACGTGAAGAAATTTTATTTATGTTACAAAAATATTTTATATTTTAAGCATGTGGCAAACAGTGCTGATGTCCCTGGGCTTTTCTTTAATAAAATGTTCATACAAAACAACAATTTTGTGGATACCAGTCCATCGTACAAAAGGATGAAAAGACAAGTCGGATCTGGCGCAGGTAAAAAGAAATTTCATAAATAATCGCATTCTATTTTCAAAAAACGATAGCGTTCTTTGTTTAAATTAAGTTTATTTTTTTTAAGTTGAGTTATCTATTGCGTAAGATCCGCCCTGTAGATTGGGGGCGTTTGGAGAGTTCCACCACGGTATCCCCTGCCTGACGTAAAAGGCGACTAATAGGGACCACCGCGGGTCGCGAGCGGGCGGCAGGGGCTGTCCGCCTTTAGTTTTGTATTAACTTTAGTACATTGTTGCGATCCCCGTGATAGACGACAGCGTGAAAGGTAGGCCTCATGCTGCCGTTGACACTGAGAGCGTCCTTCGGTGCGCGGGGACTTCTGAGTCCCCCACAACAGGAGACGGGCCGCACCAGGCGGCACCGCGCAGGGGCGGTTGTGGACGACAACTTACATACTTTCGTCCGAGGAAGCCTGCAGCCGTCCCTAATGCGCCGAAGAAGGCCACCAAGGAGTTTTAGTTGGGGACTCGGCCCGGCGCGGCGGTCCTACGACGTTTTCCATTTCTCCGGGCGGCTCAACGCCGGGTCGTAAGGCACGGTGAATCCAACATAACCGCTAGGTCGCCCCCCACAAAGGCCGGGCAGTAGTGGCAATACACTTTCTCCGCGACAAATAAAAGTTTTGCGTAAGACAAGTATTGGATTAACAAATAGGCTACTTTTTAGCTCAAAACGTAGTGGGATTTTTTCTCAGTAATTTCATTCCACCAGAGCAAAATCTTATTATAAGATCAAGCCATTTTTGAAAGAAATGTAATTCGAAAGTTTTGAAAGACTTGTAGACATAAAACTATATTTGCAAACATATAAATATTATGGATAATTTACATTTGCTCATATGGATACATTGACCGTACCGTGACCGAAAACAAGCAATAATTTCTGTAGTCAGTGACGTCGACCTCGCTGAAATTTGGGTAGATGATTTTTAAGTCGAATAAATTTCAATTTATTTATGAGTGTTCGTTAATAAATTGGAATTAGCTATTAAAATAGATATTATCTGTGTATAAGCGCTAAGTAGAAAGACATAGAAAAACTTTTCTTAATATTTACGCACAAAAACAGTAATACAATTAGTTAAGCCTATATTTTATCAGATAAATATATTTATACTTTTATCTTTCGCATCAGTATTTTTCTATCACGCAGACAAGATCTCCTGTAAGTGCTTTTTATTGTTCGACTGCCGTTTAAAGGTCAGTCTGGAGTGTGTCCTTTTTGTTCCCATTAACCCCGTTTGAATACAGCTGTCCTTTGTCCTTATAAATAATAATAATATAATACTAAGTTAAATATTGCATATTTTATAATATTATTATAGATTTTAAGATTGTTACTAGGTAATAGTTGTAACTATGATTTATTACTGACGTGGTTTTGGTCGTGATTTCGCCCGCGTTAAATGTCTTTCCCTCTACAAAGTCCGGTATTTGCGGGATCCCGCATACGAGGAAGATATAAGCAGAAAAGAAATGAAATAATCAACATAATTTCACTTTTTTTTCAGTTTTACTATTACCATGTACCTATCAATCAAGTTACCCTTTAAAACCCTAATTGTAGCTCAGGTAAACGTGTCGCGTTACGGGATCAGTATGTGTATATCCGAACAGGACGGCATTTAAATTTTGTCGACTGGAGAGGTATTATTTCATCATTAGTCAGTCAATAGGTGCTCTAGACGCTACTCCACTTACCACCAGGTGCAGTGGAGCCACTGTGCTGTGCCTGTATAAAAAATATAGAGATCAAATACAGAAAAAATAAACAATTGACATACAATAGAAACAAAAACCTATTTTCAACTGCATGTTTATAAAACGAATTAAGACTTTGATTACTAGGTCAGCATTCAGTGGCAAATGCTTGCGAAGAAAACATAACGTGTCCAATGTGCCGTTTCCAATATGCCAAATCAATCCCGTAATCCCGCGGGATCACGCGCCGGAAATTCCGCAACACGCGGGTGTGGAAATGACGGATCCCGGAATACTGGGATCTCGGTATTCCTGGATAGGAAGGCCTAATAGCGCTATCAAAAGGACGTCAGCGCCATCTATTTAAAACATCTGATTAAAAACGGTATTACTCCGGTATAAAAAGTAGCCTATATGCTAACCCAGGACATGGTCTGTCAGTGTGTCAATTCCAAGCAAATCCGTTCAGCGGATTCTGCATTTTCTTAGCACTAGTACAGTAGATATAAATAAGAGTAAGAAGTATGATTAGTAAGATAAGATTTTATTCTGAATTGCAGGAAAATACGTAGATACAGCGAAAATGCCTCAGGTCAAAGTGTTGCGCTTGTTCCTGCAGCTATTTAAAAACCTGTGGACATCAGACTCTCACATTGGTGGCTCCAGTCCATTTCATCCAGACGTGTGTAAACCGGTCCTGTATTTGTTCAAAGACAAAATTATCGAATTCTTCTTCCCGGATCCGAGAGTGGAACACAAGAAGAAATCTCATTAGAATAAGTATTATTATAGAATTATATGTTATAAAAAATTTACAAACTGACGATGGACAATATAAGATATTTTTTCTCATATGTTTTAATACAGTTGTTTTTATACTAATAGATCCAATGTAAATGTCTTGTTCTTATAACTTTTACCACATATTTTTTAGAACTAGGCTTAGACGGCTTACTCTACAGAATTTATGGGCCGGCTCTACTAGCGGTTCCCTTCTCAATCCTCATTCCGCCCAAGTTAGCCGCAATTCCTCTGGTATTGTTAGGGTTTAAAATGGTGGTATTTACTTAAATCAAATGCCTTACCTACTTGCTTGTCTATCTACTGCTGTAAATGACTAAATGACTGCCTCGGTGGCGTAGTTGTATTGCGTACGCTTTACGAGTACGATTTGCGCGCTGAGTTCCTGGGTTCGAATCCTGGGTCGGGCCAAAAACATTGTGACTGGGTTTTTCCATGTAAAAAAATACTCAGTCGCAGCTCGGAGTCAGGAAGTTGGCGGTGTGATACCCCCATGCCTCGGAAAGCACGTAAAGCCGTTGGTCCTGCGCCTGATCTCTCTCCGGTCATGTCGGATTGCCGTCTCACCGGACTATAAGAGTGAAGGAACAGTGAGTGCACTTGTGTATTGCGCACACACTTGTGCACTATAATATCTCCCGCGCACCTGGCTGATCTCCGTTGAGATTGGCCGCCGTGGCCGAAATCGGCTAGGAAAGGATTATTATTATTATTATTACTGCTGTAAAAAAGGATTTAAAAGTCTCATAGTTTTGAGCACCATTGTCATACTTATAAATTTTTTTTTTGTTGCATTGATTGACGAGACGAGCATGCCGTTCGCCTGATGTTAAACGAACCGACCGCCCATAAACAGTAGCAACACTATCCAGCACCTTGAGTTACAAAGTACTGTGTGGCATTCCACTGCTCTCGTCATCCTGAGACATAAGATGTTAAGTCTCATTATGTCCAGTAGTTACACTGGCTACAATGACCTTCAAACCGAAACACAACAGCGCATGCACACTGCTGCTTGGCGGTAGAAATAGACATTGCGGTGGTACCCACCCAGACGGACTCCTAGATATGGGAGACCTACCACCAGTAATGTTTTGTGTTTATTTGCTTCATGTTTACAAGCAGGGGTGTGTTCTGGCTAGACTAAATTAATCAATATAAAAGCTTGAGGGGAACGTTTTTTTTTTCTTCAGGTATTTACTTATAGGGGTGTTAATAGTTTAATAGTTAATAGTTCTAAGTACTTAAAGAAATTATGAAAATATCTCATTGGTTTTATTATTCTTGCCTTTACTGAGTACTGAACATAGTTGCACTTATTATAAGTCAAGATACATTAAATTAATAATAATAATTATTACAATAAGTCCCTTATATAACTACAGACATTTATATAGGGAGTAAAATCAATGAAAAATAAATAAAGAAGCCAAGCTCGGGCTGGCAAGAAAGAGAAGATAAAAAAAAATAAAAAAACTGAATCATTTTTATAATAATAAAATAATGGAAGGAACGCGTCGCGATTCTCACCGGTGAGGACACTACAGGCCCTAACCTAGCTAACCTACCAGCCTTTCACTAGCTACCTAAGCGATGACTACCCGATGAAGAAAGGCAGAAAGAAACTCCGGGCTTACTTTTTTGTCATCATTTGTCCATTGAATCTTTATAATTTTTTTTTTCTCCAAGTCTTTTGCATACAAAGTCAGATTAGTTATATAAGCTAATGCACACACATCACCGTTAAATTGAGATAAAATCCAATTGAAGGAATTTAAAAAACACTAAACTCTACACCTAAAAAAAATCATAACTAGAGAAGAGAACATAAATAAATAATTATAATTAAACGGTGTACAGTGTGCATACGCCTACATTTACAAACATAATTTTTCAATTTTATTTGGTAGTCGATCAATACACACACCCACACAATTATACATCACATCTTTATTCCTGGAGGGGTGGGCAGAAGAGATAGGCAGGTGTGTTTTTTTTTATACCAGCTCAGAAATTGGACCCTACTGCTCCTGATGTTAAGATGATGATGATAATGATGCTCCCATGATGTGATGAGGGAATGCGCTGCGAGCCCATTGCCATATCGGGCAATTTCAGATGACATCCATGTGCAGAATTGAGAATATTTTATATAACAATGCTGAGTTAATGCAGGTATATGAGTTTTACAACAATAATTATAATTTATATCATAGAAACATTCTGAAGCTTTTGCGGTATTTTGTTACAGGCTACTATCACAGATTAAGGTACGGCCATCAATAGTATTTTTAAACATGTTGAGAAGGTACAGCAACTTTTTGAAGGTCATAGTATATCAATTCTTTATTATGTTCGGAGATATAAAAATACTGGAAACGTTAATTAGGTCGGGTAGGTATTCAGGCATAAAAGCTTTGTAAAGACTTTTGTTTGTCTTTGATAAGATCGCTGTTCTATAGTTGTTGGTGAATTCATTGGAAGTAATTATAAGTACCTGTGTATTAAAACGAGGTAAAACATATTATTTAGATTATAAACCAATTAAAAAAACGTAATCCTCCTAGCCAGTTTTTGCCACGGCGGCTAATCTCAACGGAGATCAGCCAGGTACGCAGAAGATATTATAGTGCACAAGTGTGTGCGCAATACACAGGTGCACTCGCTATTCCTTCACTCTCATAGTCCGGTGAGACGGCAATCCGACATAACCGGAGAGAGATCAGGCGCAGGACCAACGGCTTTACGTGCTTTCCGAAGCACGGGGGTATCACACCGCCAACTTCTTGACTCCGAGCTGCGACTGAGTAATTTTTTAAGATGGAAAAACCCAGTCACACTGTTTTTGGCCTGACCCGGGATTCGAACCAGGACCTCAGCGCGCAAATCGTACTCGTAACGCGTACGCAATACAACTACGCCACCGAGGCAGTCAAATATAAACCAATTACTTATAAAAGAAATAAAGGTAGATTAATATTTCATTAAAATATTTGTGCTGTAATCAATTATATTAGATAAGCATTTTTCGGTCTCGTATTACTTTTTGGGTTTTCGGTGTCTATTAAATTTTACTACATGTTACACATTTAAATATAAAGAGTAATTCGACATTTGCATCGAAAATATAAAACGTATCTAAATACTCATATTTCTTACTTATTGAATAAATCAAAAATTGG
The DNA here is from genome assembly GCA_947568825.1 of Sphinx pinastri. Taxonomy (NCBI): domain Eukaryota; kingdom Metazoa; phylum Arthropoda; class Insecta; order Lepidoptera; family Sphingidae; genus Sphinx; species Sphinx pinastri. Next base: position 7,097,524 of record OX387617.1, read on the forward strand.
TTAAAATGTTTTGGATATTTCTATGATTCTTAAAATAAGTAAACCCGGAAACCGCTGAACGGATTTGAAATAATTCGGCACATAGATAAATCATGTCCTAAATTTATATAGGCCACTTTTATCTCAGAAAAATACACTGTACGACTTAAATTACATCCACTATAAAGCAACAATAGACAACCCAATATCTATAGACAAATAATTTTGCAATTATCGGGCATGTAAATTTATTTTTATAGGTAAATGAGGCAAAAATATTCAGATAGGCTGATGTAATTTTGTTGTACTCCATTTTGGAATACAAAACACGGGCCGCATCTAGTTACTTTCTTTCTTTGGCCGTGGGCGGGGTGTCATTTGGTATATAAACAAGTGGTGCGGCTATCAACGTGCTTATTACAGAGATCTTTCTAGTGCCTCCGACATGAAGGTACGATTAATACTTATGTATACAATCAGTGATAAGTGACTTGTGCTTCTGTGCTAACTTGGACTGTGTATTCCATTGAAGCCTTTTTCGACCTATTTTTTAATGGTTTTGTAAATATTTCACTCGTAAATAATAAATATACTTACACAGGATATTATTAATTACGTTAGTTAGTTTCATATTATAACGTTCGGTATTTTTTTAATTATATATATCCAATTTGATTAATTATTGTGATAAGTTCCATAATATAGATGGTAGCCCAGTAGCAGTATTGTAGTTAAAACAAACCGTAGGTAGTTAAAATTTCTGCGCTCCCAGTCACTGGCAAATATTTAACCTAAATACCGTGTAAAAATAATTGATTGATTTTAAATATTAAGTGTTGCAATGAGAAAAAATTTGCACATAAAGGAGATGTCCGCTTTTTGTATGGGTGCTGGGTCTCAAAATCTAACCATGCTCAAACTTCAGGGATATTAAAGGTGCAAAATGTGGAACTTGGATCCATTAAAAATTTTAGAATTATAGACCCCTCCATTCTATAATTCTAAAATTATAGACCCCTCCATTCATAACTAACTTTTTTAAAAACGTTCACATTAGGTGTAGTATTTAATCGCGTTGTGATGCCCCGGCCCCGTGCCTCGGAAAGCTCGTAAAGTCGTTGGTCCTGCGCCTGATCTCTCTCCGGTCATGTTGGATTGCCGTCTCACCGGATTATGAGAGTGAAGGAATAGCGAGTGCACCTGTGTATTGCGCACACACTTGTGCACTATAATATCTCCTGCGTACCTGGCTGATCTCCGTTGAGATTGGCCGCCGTGGCCGAAACTGGCTAGGAGGATTACGTTTTACCAGTTTTTAATAATAATAAAATTACATAAATCTCAAAATAAGAGGTCTTTAAAATCAAACGATTTATTGTAGAAGGCTTATTTTTAGGAGTTCTATCCAAATATATATAAACTGTCTTGGTTAGAGTTTTAGGCCCGTTTTTGGATAAGTCCTTTTAAAATGCATCTCTGCTACTGTTTCGTTATAGTTTACGTTTGTGCGTGGATTGTATTTTAATTGGCTTTTACCTCAATCACGTATAGTTTTTATGCAATACTTTATTTTTGTCGCAATAGTTTAAAAAAAAAACAATTCTGACGGCTTTTTTATTTTGTACTACGTAGTTAAGATAGTTAAAAAACCACTCAAATCAACAAAGCATTGCGTGGTAGTTAATACTGCACTACTTTTAGCATCCTAAGACATTAGATGATAAGTCTCATAATGCCCAGTTACGATGGCAATAATGCTCTTTAAATCAGAATATAGCAATATGCAGCTAGGAAGAAATAGATAACGTATAGCTAATATGTTTGTATTACAAGGTACTCATCCTGTCTGTACTATGCGCGTGCGCCGGCGCAGTGGCCGGTAGCGCAGTCCACTGGCCGGGTGGCGCCGCAGTGGCTTTGTCTGCGCCTCTGGTGAGCGCAGTCATCCCCGGACACACGAAGGCCTTCGGATACTCCACCACCCAATATATTAATTCGGTAATAAATTGTTTCTTTTTTCATGTTTAAGTAGCTTTAGAGAAATTAAAATGTAGAGTTCCAGTAAGAGTATTCCGATATAATATTTAATGGATGTATGTATTTTTTATTTAACTAGTTAACATAGATTGATCGTTATTAAATTTTAATTTTTCAGTTACCGTTATCATACCAAGTGGGACTGAGTCCACAGTTCGCCTATCAAGTTCCTCAGTTCGCTGGTGTCTCTGCTATACATAGTCCATTCTTGCCTGTGTCTGGCGCATCATATTATCCGGCCAGTGTGTTCTACCCTCCGGCAGGAGGTGTCTCGCCTATAGTACCAGGTGCACCAGCGGCACCTGGTGCTCCCCCTAGTGCCCCTACAGCGCCTAATCAGCCACCCTCACCGCCGGAGCAGCCTGCAGGAGATTCCGATTCAGCCGTCATCGACGCCGCTGACTTCTCTGCTCAACCACAACAGCAGCCGCAAGACGCACCACCTCAATCGCAATCAGTACCAATTCCCCCAGCAAGCACCTTCCCCAGCTTCCCTCCACTCCCACAATTACCGCAAGGCACTTTCCCGCAAATACCCCAATTGCCGCAGGGATCTGACACGATTTTCCCCCAATTTCCTCAGCTTCCTCAGATACCGCAGGGTTCTTTGCCATCGCTTCCGCAGTTCCCTCAATTACCCACTAATCCCCCCTTTGCTCAGTCACCGTCGCCGTCTCCTCCGTCGAGTTTCCCGGCTGCTGACAGCGGGGACAAGGGTCTTAATGACGAAGACACGATATCCGTAGAATCCGCCTAAATAACTCTTTGTATTCTTTCCACATAAGTGACACGTGATTTTTTGTAGTCAGGATTTTTTTGTACTGTGTATGATCTGTATCTATGTTGTATATTTTTATATTTGATAATATAAACATTTTGTACTATACAATAACAATAATATGGTTTACAATTTTCAAGTATATATAATTTCCTCTAATATATTTTAGGTATATGGAATCGTAACTCTATTCCTAGTGCTGTACATTATTAATGTTTTATAAATCTATGTGTAGTAAGTATTTATATTTTAGTTCTATAGTCAACTCGAACAATAATAACTTTTAAGTTTATGAATATATTTTGAATTCATTGGTTTAACTGAATGTGCTAGAAAAATAAGATCATCGTCAGCCTTTTATTCTGCAACATACCAATTGCAACATAAATCGAAATTGTTGATCATTGTTAACAAAGTGCTTTAATAAACATGAACAAGTTACGCAAACTATTATTGTAACAATAAAACAATGAATTCCTTTACGAATATATTGATATCATTCACCAAAAACCCGCACTTCGTTCTGGGAGCCAAGTGTAAAAATCTTTTGCAGTTGTATTTTTCCCGTTGAGTCCCAATCCAAAATAGAATATATAAGGGAACCACTCTGTGTTGAAGGTGACTGTGATGTTGTAGCCGCCGACACCGTCGATCACCGGCTTGCACATTCGGTTTGGCATCAGGAGACGAGCACAGACAATGGTACAGTCGATACCCGCTGATATCTAAAAAAAAATTACGATCTGAGACATGCTGGTATAAATAGTATAATTACAGTAAAATGTGTTGTTGTAGCCCAAAATCAATCAATCATCCTTTTGTCGTTTACTGCTGAACGTATTCCTGCCCGAGTGAGTGCAGCAAGCAGGTCCTGAGCAGGCCGCACCCATAGTTACTAGATCTCAAATAACAATTTTAATGAATAGGTCGACGTTACTACAAGGCTGGCTTGCTATAGAGTATTTAAGTGCACTACCAACCATTATAATCAGGATATATAAAAATCCTTACTTTCATGATAACGTTTAGCTTGGCAGGGGGATCAGCAGTAACTGTAAACTTCTCAGCATAGAAGAACGATGTTGCGCGCTGTTTTTTCAAACTTTTGAAGCAATTATCACCCGCTGCAAATGTTCGCGATCTCCAACCTGTCCTCATCTTTTTTCTCCTTCTTAAAAACCCTCCGTGGATGCCCATACCTGGAATTTTAGATAGGCTAGATAAACTAGGGTACACAATAAGTAAAGACCATTTGTACGTAGGAACAAGCCTTTTGTCATAAAATAACAAACAATATAATTGATTGTAATAAATTATCATTAATTATTTCAGCCCTAAATTGTTCTTGGGAATTTTTCCAAAGTATTAGCAGAACTGAGAATCGAATCCAGAATCTCACGGTGGACAACACGGGCGTGCTCTACCATTAGACTTATGGTTAGAATAACTTACAAGAAGTAGTCAATCACAAATTCCTGCGAAATACATACTCGGTTCTCCTTCAACCAGCATGAAGTTATTAGAATAGGGCAGCGGCAATTTATTAGCTGTGATGACGTTTATAATCCAAGTGATGTAGGGGTATATGTCGATGTACAAGGGCGACTCTCTGATGAGGCGCTTGCGCATCGAGCGGCGGGAGCAGGGCGCTCCGCCGGCCGCTACGCCTATAAGCTCGAAGGCCCCGTCTGCGTTGTGGGTGATGATGGGCGCTCCTGGACGTACACCGCACCCTGAGCTGCAGATCACGTGCGTCACGCCTTCACTTCCAGCTTTCTGTTGATATGTTTCTTATTACAATATTAGGAGTTATTAAATTAATTAATAATTTGCAAAATAAAACATAAAAAGCGAGAATAAGCTAAATTTAAGTCGAATATCCCAAAAAATTAGGTACCGATTTCATTCGATGTCTTCTACATTCCTTGTGTGTGTACATTTTCAATGTCTTTTTGCCCATTTTCTCTGTATCGAAGTCTCTGGGAACGGCTACGAAAGGTTTTGTAATTTATTTTTTCATGTTTAACACGTTGTCATTTTTTTAAGGTTTATAATACATACTGCTTATATAGTCGATCATAAATACAATTTTGGTTTTTCGTTTCCTCATCCTTTCGGCAAGCGATGGCAAACATATTGGTACCATATACTCTAAAATAAAAAAAATATCCAAGTATTTTAGTTACTGGGTAGTTTTGTATTAAAAGATTACTTCTAAAGAGACCCACATTTTAATATCTCATTATAACTTAAGAAGCGTTTTGCTATAATTTTTGGATTGGCTACACCTTGTTTACATATTAACTCCTTGCAAATTCCAATCAAAATCATTCTTCAAAATCCTCTTAAAAACCTCTAACAATCCCAATTAGTGGTCTTATCGATAAGGCCGTCAGCCTGCACAATATAAACTAACTTCATATATAAAATCGGGGGTTAAGACCTTGCTATTCACACTTCCCGTCATTCAACATGGCTGACAGAGCAACGTCTTATCAGACACGTACTAGTTGGACCAGTCATTAATGTATCCAGTACAAGTGGCATTTAAAAATGGATAAAATAAGTCTATTTACGTGACTTCATCGGCCGAAGTAATTTAACAAGTGCCAAGCTGTTTCCTACGCCGAATCTGGAAAATAGTTATTGTAATCTGTAGTTGTATAGATATTGGATTATTTATCTTACTAATTAAAGACCAACTTAACAACAAAACCGGCTTTTATCCCGGAATTACACAGCGGGAATATACCGGGATATAGCTTTATCACGTGCAGAGCGGTGACCAACACCTAGTTTGACATATTTGTGTTGTGGTTTTATATCGGTTTTGCTATCTTCTATTGAATATTGTTAAAATACTGAATTAATTGCATCATGAGCAATATTTTGAGATCTAGATAAATCATTATTGTACCTCTCATAGAACCAATTCAGACGAAATTGCAAACTTGTTTTACAATAAGCGCTCTTATCGATAAACGCAATCTGCTTCAGACAACCTAAATTAAAAGTAATTGTTCTTGGTTACATAAGAATTAAGACTGAGACTTAAAATATAAACGACTAGCGGCCCGCCCCGGCTTCGCACAGGTAACAAAGCATACTATTATATGACTACATTTATTTGTGTGTCGTACAAAATATTTATGAATTATATACATAAATCTTCCTCTTTAATTGCTCCGTCCATTGGTGAAAAACGTATGAAAATCCGTTCGGTCGTTTTTGACTTTTCGCGTTGACCTTTTTTCTTTATCGCGTTCAGACAAACAGATGCGATGGGGGGACTTTGTTTTATGATATGTAGTGATGTAAGGACATATTCTTAAAAATAAAAGTAACCTATCCTACCCAATACCCAATGCTATAAAAAAAATAAAAAAAAATCTTTCCCTGGATCTCATACTATCTCCATACTTTTCTTTTTTTTTTTTTTTTTTTTATTGCATTGAATGACGAGACGAGCATGCCGTTCGCCTGGTGGTAAGCGATACGACCACCCATAAACAGTAGCAACACCATCCAGCACCTTGAGTTACAAAGTACTGTGTGGCATTCCACTGCGCTCGTCATCCTGAGACATAAGATGTTAAGTCTCATTATGACCAGTAGTTATACTGGCTACAATGTCCTTCAAACCGAAACACAACAGTGCATGCACACTGTTGCTTGGCGGTAGAAATAGACATTGCGGTGGTACCCACCCAGACGGCCTCTTACATAATGAGAGACCTACCACCAATAGTTACCACCAATATATTTCTCTCGCGGTTCCACACGCAACAAAATATTATCCGGGTTTAAAGTCCCGATTTATATTTTTCGGGGATAAGCGATAGCCTAGGTCCTTCCCAGGGTCTTAAACTATCTCTCTACCTAATTTCATCGAAACGGTTCAGTGAATTGGTCGTGATTGATGACACTTGCGACAAAATAATATCGGGAATAATAATAATAAAATCGGGATAAAAGTCCCGATTTATATTTTTCCGGGATTAGCAGTAACCTATGTCCTTCCATCGGTCTCAAACTATCTCCATGCTTATTTGTTTGCGGCTCCACCCACAAGAAAATATTTTCCGGGATAAAAGTCCCGATTTATATTTTCCCGGGATACGAAGTAACCTAGGTTCTTCCCAGGGTCCTAAACTATCTCCCTACCAAATTTCATCGAAATCGATTCAATGGATTCAGCGTGGCGGCTCCACTCGCGAGAAAATAATCCAGGATAAAAGTCCTGGGATCACACTTTTCCGGGATATAAAGTAGCCTATGTCACTCAAGGAAAATGTAGCATTCTAATGGTATCAGAATTATTGAAATCGGTTCAGTAGTTTTGGAGTTTATTCGTTACAAACATAAAAATCTTTCCTCTTTATAATGTTAAGGGCGCATTTACAAATTTCCATGGTTTTGAGGTACCATTTATTGAATCAGGAGTCACGCTTATGAAGAGATCTTGGTATATAAATAAAGATTAAACATTCCTCTTTGCTTATGGCATATAGAAATTGTATGCTCCCATACAATATTAACACGTAAATACGTTTATTCTGGAGCAATAATCGCTGAAAATGACGAAAAATAGGGTCTGAATCGGAACCATTATACCTAAGACTAATGAACATTTTAATATAAAACCGAAATAATATGCTGGCTTATATAGTCTTCTTGCTTTATGGCTAAATATTATTAAGTAAATTTAAATACTTTTCCAGTTATGAGAAAAAATATAACCTGAATTGAATTTCTTCATACATTTTCCTATTTCGGGCTGTCATTCCGCGCTGAGACGCGGCCGAGGAAGCACGGGTGTACAACTTTTTTTCAAAAAATAAATACGTAATAAATTGATCGCGATGTCATTATACTACGAATAAAATAGTTGATACTATTTCAAATTATTATTTTTCAAAAAGCAAGTATGAAAATTGAATATTACAATAAGTCAATGCAAATTTGATTTAATTAATAAAAAAATCATTTATTTTAATGCGAATATTTAAATTTCATAATCGAAATGGCGGATGTATTTATATATTTACAAAATCGACAAGTTTTGCAGTGTATGGTATTTACTATTTATCTATTTATGATTTTTAGTATCGGTGATTATTTATTTTTAAATTTTACTAGGTTTTGTTCGCGTTTTTGCCCGCCTACAAAGCCTTTCCCGCTACAAAAATATCTAAACACTCACTACTACAGTCCAGCCACAACTACTCACTGGGCATGACTGCTTCGGTGAGTAGCTGTTTCGTATCGTAGATACGGAGGTGTCGGCTGTGTGTGCCATTGTGACAGTTGCCCGCTGGCTACGGCTTAATATACGTTTGAGTTTTGCCCAGCCTGGAATGAGGAGCACAGCACTCTCAAAGCAGTTGTCGGAGGCGGCCTCTCGTTGCCGGCCGTGGTCGCTCCCATGGTCGGCAGTCAGGAGGTCTGGCGTGTGTTGGCCCACTTCTGCGAGATAGTCCTCTCGTAGAAGGAGAGTGCCGAGAGGGATCTGGAACGCGAGGATTCCTCCCACCGTCAGAGGAGACGTTGGAGGCGCCGGGTGGTCGACTGACCGGCGTCTCCCACCCTGTGGATTGAAGGTGTTTGGAGAATTCCACCACGGTATCCCCTGCCTGTCGTAAAAGGCAACTAATAGTGGCCACCCGGGGGTCGCGGGCGGGTGCCTTCTCTAGTTTTGTCTTTTTAGCACATTGTTGGGACCCCCTGATGGACAGCAGTGTGGCAGGTAGGCCTCACGCTGCCGTTGACGCCGAGAGCGCCGAGGTGCGCGGGGGCTCCTTAGATTAAAGCGTGGTATATTCCAGGGTCAGGCTACAGGGTACAGCCTGAGACCATTGTGGTTCTGCATGGCCCTGAATCCTCTCAGTACTCTGTTGTTGGATTCAGGATTAGGATACCGTCTATGGAGAGGGAGTGAGCCTATATCTCACTTGCTTTACATGGATGATCTCAAGTTGTTTGCATCAAAACAAAATAAAAATGATTGAGTCTTTAAAAATAACTGAAAGATTTAGCAACTCAATCAATATGGAGTTTGGTGTAGATAAATGTGCGGTTATCCATGTGAAGCGAGGAGAGGTCGTGGTCTCTGGTGACATACAAGTCTTAGAGAGTTAGATCCCTTTCTGAGACGGAAACTTACAAATATCTGGGTATGCCTGAGGCACCTGGTATTATGAGTGCCGACGTAAAACAATCGGTGAATGACCGTTTCTTCGGCCGCCTGATTTTTGTTGAATACTTTTGTATTTAACAGTTTTTTGTCAGGGGAAACAAAATTTGTTGTTTCAACGGTGGGTTATGCCTGTACTCATGTACTCTTTTGGTATACTCAGAAAAAAGGACTCAGACTGAATTGGACGCCCTGGATCGAAAGTTCCGGACCCTACTGACTGCATATCGTATGCATCACCCACGGTGGTCAGTGATGAGGTCATACATCCCGCGGAGATGCGGGGCCGAGGCTTACTTAATGGAGTTGCATAACCGCGAGGTATGCAATCTTAGGGATTATATCCTCCACAGCGAAGTGGGCATGTATAAGATTGTAGTCATGGTGGATAAGGGATTTATCCCACTTTCCTTGGCGAATGAGAACTGGCGAAACCCTATGGCGATGGGCGAGGTGATATGGAAGAACTATACGGTCGGTTCTATCGGGGCGTTCAGCTCGCATCCGTATCTTGGCTATGTTTTGGTAACCTTTTTGGAGAAACTGAGGGTTTTGTCTTTGCAATTATGGACAAAGTTATAAAGACGAACAATTATAGGAAATATGAACAATTATAATACATCCTGTAGGACGGTACGGTCGATATCTGTTGGGCATGCCACCGTCCCGGTGAATCAAACGGGCATGTGATTTCGGGTTGTTCGTATCTTGCTAACGGCGAGTACTTGCATAGACACAACCTAGTAGCCAAGATCTTGTGTCTCCTGAAGTGCCATATTACCAGTATGTGCCTCAACCAGTTCTCGAAAATGATCATGCAACGCTGTACTGGGATCAATCTATTATCACGGACAGGCTACTGATGCCAATAAGATATTGTATTGTAATAGTAGATCCTGATATTGTAATAGTAGATCGATTGGCGCGCCGGGCAATACTTGTTGACGTCACCATTCCGCATGACGATAACCTCGTTAAGGCCGAAAAGGACAAAATGTCTAAATGTTTAGATTTGGCACACGAGGTTACCGACATGTGACTCCACAATTATTGTTCTGATTGTCGTTTCTACTCATGGGTTGATACCAGAGTCTCGACCAACACCTGCATAGGCTCTCAATTAGTCGTTGGGTCAAGAGCCAGATGCAGAAAGCAGTACTTCTGGACACCGCAATATCAATGTCTTTTTCTACCGCCAAGCAGCAGTGTGCATGCACTGTAGTGTTTCGGTTTGAAGGACATTGTAGCCAGTCTAACTACTGGACATAATGAGACTTAACATCTTATGTATCAGAATGACGGGCGCAGTGAAATGCCACACAGTATTTTGTAACTCAAGGTGCTGTATGGTGTTGTGTTGTGTTACTGTTTATGGGTGGTCGTATCGCTTACCACACGCATTGTGAGGAGATTCCTCACTTTGAATCCCTGACTACCGGTGGCTTGGGTCTTGAGCCTCGCCATCGGAGCGTGATACACTTTTTTAAATTTTATATGTATAATGTTTTTTTTTGTATATATAAAAATATTATATAAATAAATATTTGTATATGAAAAAAGGAACATTTAAAATAAAGAGATAAAAATGTCTATTACATGGTGAAATTATACTAATAATAATTATTAAATATAATTGTAAACATTCGACAATTCCAAAAAAATAAATATGGATGAGTAAAATAATAACTTCAAGTATTAAGATTAGCTCGTTCCAATGGAAAATCTAGTTTAAATCGGTTTCGATGTGTGCGCGTGTAGCAAAGCGCGTTCTTGTCATTAAAATATCTAAAATCGAAGTTGTCAAAAATGTAAATGCGTCCTTAAATATATATGTCATATTTGTGAAAAGTATTTGTACTTTGAGTTCCGTAAAAGTATTTTCTTTCAATACACTCCTTAAATGTTTTATACTAGTACAAACGCCAAATAATTACGCTATTTCATGTTCCCTACAGTTGGTAACTTATAAATCACAAGCCAACACGAAACTTCCTAACCAAATACTTCATAAAATATCAAAATGAACCTGGAATATTCTGGATGCGGTGTGATGTCCATAATAGGCATTTCGATGTATGCCCGTGGACATTTTACGTCCATTTTGATTTGCATTTTTGTCAACCCGCAGTCTTCTTCGTCACGTTCGTAGTCCCCAAAAATAATGTTACCACTAAAAAGAAACGGTCTCATATAGTATAAATGTGTTATTAAATGAACCGCAGTATCTTACAATTATGTTTTATTGAACTTTTTCGTTCTTAAGGAATAATTTTAGTTAGTTTAGAGTTTTCACATATATAGGTACATACATACACTCACGCCTTCTATCCCAGAAAGGGTAGGCAGAGGCGCAACTAGTGCACCCACTTTTCGCCGTGCATATTCCGTCCCATGATGTGATAGGGGGCGAGCCTATCTCCATATCGGGCACAAATTCCAGACTCCGGGCTGATAGTGAGTGGATATACCCAATATCCTTTTGCCCTACCCGGGGATAGAACCCGAGACCTCAGCGTTGCAGTCGTACCGCAATACAACTACGCCACCGAGGTATTCAGTTTAGAATCATCAATTACATTACACAAACTTCATCACTAGTTGAATTTATACTCACATCTCAAATTTTATGTAAGCAAATATATACCCAAAAGGACCTGTTTTATTCAGTGTAGTTCGTAGATCTTAACAAAATATTTAATTGAAAAGATTGTTCACATTCTATTTCTCCCTACCATTCATATTGTGATCGAAAGGACCAGTACATACAGTTTATAGTTTTTCGGCAACCGGAGCATGTCGGTAGCAGTACCAACAACGTACTGTTTTTGTATCAAAACCACACGCGGGGCTTTGCTGTGATGCGGCAATCCAGTTGTAACTGAAATCAAAATTAGGATTGATAGTTTTAATTACAAATAATTGTTATCCATGTTCTTTTTTTTTTTTTTTTTTTTATGGCATAGAATGACGAGACTAGCATGCCGTTCGCCTGATGGTAAGCGATACGACCGCCCATAAACAGTAGTAGCACCATACAGCACCTTGAGTTACAAAGTACTGTGTGGCATTCCACTGCGCTCGTCATCCTGAGACATAAGATGTTAAGTCTCATTATGTCCAGTAGTTACACTGGCTACAATGTCCTTCAAACCGAAACACAACAGTGCATGCACACTGCTGCTTGGCGGTAGAAATAGACATTGCGGTGGTACTCACCCAGACGGTCTCTTACATATGAGAGACCTACCACCAGTGAACACCAAGTAAAACCATGTTAAAGGGTAACTGGATGAGAAAATATAAAGTTACCTGGACTTGAAAGCTACACTGTCTGTAAGTCATAATCGATACTAATCTATACTAATATTATAAAGAGGAAAGATTTGTATGTAAGTATGTTTGTAACGAATAAACTCAAAAACTACTGAACGGATTTCGATGAAATTTGGCACACGGGTAGATCATGTCCTGGATTAACACATAAACTACTTTTTATCCCGGGAAAATATTTTATCCCGGAAAAACTTTTTCACGCGGGTGAAGCCGCGAGCAGAAGTCTAGTATATTATAATTTAATTAGGTTATTTTATACTAGGTAAGGCTTTCACGTAAGTAGAGTTATAGTTATTACTGATTATAGCTTGGGGAGGCCTACGTTCAGCAGTGGACGGCAATAGGCTTATTGATTGTTATTAATTGATGTTATGGGTAAAGCACCATCATTAACGTCGCTCTTTGAACGACACATCTTTTTTAAATTAACATACCGTGCATGTATTGAATAAACCCCAGCCATGTGAATGTGTGTTCTTTAAGAATACCGTCAGGTGGTTTCAAATTGAAGTCGTCGTGGCAATTGGAAAAATCTCGTATCATGCTCAAAGCAGCATGGATGAATGCTGCGGAAGAAACAAAGCAATAAACAAAAGAAACAAGCTGTCTGACTCTATTAATAGTCAGTTACATTCTGTACAAAAATATATGCTACTCCTTTTGTAATAGTAATTTGGATATTAATTGTATAATTGCCATTTTCAAGAAATTATACAAGGCTTTGTATTTTTTTGGACAGCTATAGACTGTGTGACTATGTGAAAGGCATAAGAGCTACGACGGTAAGATCAGTGTGGATCAAATATTAAATAAGAACTGGATAATAGTAACATCTTAAAAACTACGTGTTAGATTCAAAATAAATAACTTACTTGTAAAGAAAAACAAAACCAAGCAGTCTATGTTCATGTTCTTTTATGATACTGTTCCTTTGACTGCTCTGACACATATGTTCTGACAACACCACTTTTGTTTACTAAATAAAAATGGACTGAAGCAACACGGGATACAGTTTGTTTGTTTGTCTTAATATACGCGCTGAGAATGTGGGGTGGTGTCTTAACAATACAAAGGCCTCCCGATTTACTAAATTCAAAAGGATCTAATCGATTCCAAATGATTTTACGGTCAGCTTTAAAGAGTCACGAAGGATGAATAGTAATAGAAAATTACCTTATGGAATTATTGTAGTTACAAGCTCCTTTTTTTTCTACTTGGCGTCATTCCGAGCTAGCGTCAACGAACAATTTTTTGTCTAAATTGTTTAGTTTACCGATCTTGCTCATCCTTTGCATTAATCTTAATCAAACTATTGGATTTCATCTTTCCATATAAGGTCGAGCCAGCGTCTTTTGCTATAGGCTTTTACATATTTCTAATTCTGGTGACCTTAGCCATAATTTGTTTAATAATTCATCATCATCACACACATCTATTTAAAATAATCTTAAAATATCATCGAAAGTTAAGATACAGTATGGTTACTGTAAAGAGAGAGCTTGATAGTTTTCGCAGCAAGATGTGTGGATTGTGAATTTTGTTAAGTTCCGTGGGACCGTATCGTATCTGACTCCCATGACAAAGAATGTCATGAGTATAGAGGCGTTATAACTGGCGTAAAGTGGGTGCAATAGTTTTGCCTCTGCCTACTCCTTGGGAGATAAAAGGCGTGTGTAATTAATATTATTTGGTATCGGTATTGCACAGACTGCCTCGGTGGCGTAGTTGTATTACGGTACGACTGCAAGGCTGAGGTCTCGGGTTCGATCCCCGGGTCGGGCAAAGTGATATTGGATTTTTCTATTCAGTATCAGCCCGGAGTCTGGAATTTGTGCCCGGTATGGCGATAGGCTCGCCCCCTATCACATCATGGGACGGAATACGCTTGGCGAAAAGTGGGTGCACTAGTTGCGCCTCTGCCTACCTACTGGATAAAAGGCGTGAGCATGCGTGCGGTATTGCACAGAAAAAAGAGTAAATACTATTTAAATAACAATAATTTTAATAAGAAATTCTATAAATAATTTTCGTAATGAATTACAATATGTGTGGATGATAAAACTGAAATACAAAATTAACTGGTAGATTCAATTTTTGATGTAAGTAGAACTCGTGAATTTCAATCCTTTGTACGGTGTTCAACATTATCGTGTAAATGAATCCTTGGCAGTAGTACAATGGTAAACGACTTCTATGGAACTGATATTTTTTAGGCACGTAAGCTTTCATAACTATACACTGAAGAGCATATCTTTGCGTATGTTTATTTGCCAGTACCTAAAACAAAATCATTACGGTTATTTTTAGATAGAAATTTACGTAGGTTATAGTTAACAAAACGTGTAATTGAAGTCTACTTTATTTTTTTGTACCTAAACTAATTCCGGAGCTAGATCGGCACCGCCACGTACCAAAATATATATGTCTGAATACTGGAAGACGTAACTTACGCCCTATCAGTTTCCGTCTCAACAAACCTTATAATATGTAGGTGTACGTCAAAAACTTGAGGATATACATGCACTTAACCTTAAGCAAGGAGTACCTACACTTTTAATCGTTTATAAAAATGGAAAGAAAATTCTGCTTTACGACACGTGTGTGCAGTAAGTAAGTATATCAATCAAAGCCTATTATGAGACGAAAAGTGCATTTGCTTATCTCTAAATAAAAAACTATTTGACAGATAAATTCGTCGCATGTAGAAAATAATGCACAAGTGTACCTATACGTGAATAAACTGCACAAAACGCCGATTATATAATCTATTATATTTAAACTTACATAGTACCCATACAGTTATTCTGAAGTATATAAAGTTAAATTACAAATGTATTTAACTCGTTCTTATGGTTTACTTACGTGCATATATCCCGCTTGAGTACTCTCCCATGTTGGTAATGTTATATTTATCTGTTTACGCAAAAACACAGACGATGTAGCGTCTCCGGGGCACCAACCAAATTTATACGTGCTGTGTAGATAAGCTGGAATACAGATAAATTGCATTTCACTAAATATTACTTCGAATGTAGTACTTGGTATCTTTTATTTCTAAACAGAAATCTAGGACATGTTATATTTGTAATGTTTAATCAGTAAAGAATTCAATCAGTGTCTCTTTTACACTCAAATTATTTCTCGTAATGAAGAAAGAATAAAATAGTTTTTAACCCCCGACAAAAAAAGAGAGGTATTATAAGTTTAGGGTGTTTATCTGTGTATCTGTATGTCTATCTGTGGCATCGACGCTCTCAAACGAATTGACCGATTTTGACGCGAGTTTTTGCTTAAAAGCTGATGTGATCGAGATGGTTCCTACTTCTTAGCTATAATTTATCAAGATCGGTTCAGGCGTTTGAAGATTATCAGCTCATTTCTAACTTTCAAAACTCCGATTATTTTAAATTTGGTGTACTGTAACTTCGGCAATATTTTTAAGACATGTTAACCTTAAGCTGATGCTGCGACATCAAAGTATTCTGCGGGATAGCCAACTCTTTAGCAACTTATAGCAGATATATCGTGCATGGGCTCATAAGAATGGTATCAATGAGTAGGTGTTAGATAGTTGATTATGAGAGCTTCATGATCAAGAGAATATACTAATTTAAAAAGTTTGAAATAAAAATTAGATTAAATTTTAAATAACCCTTGACACGAAAACCTCTAAAAAGTAAAAATTATCCGCATATTCACAAATACTCACAAGGTATATGCAGTTGGTTTTTTATCAAATGTATAATAAAAATAGCATTGCTTACTTCGTGGTAGTAATTCGTCAGACAGACCGCCTTTTTCTTTTCCAAACCCACCAGCGCGTAGTGTATACATGGCTTGGTTGGCTGGTATAGCTTTCCAGGCTCTACATATATCTGTTAGAAAAATGTTTCTCTTCGAATCATTACCAAAATTGCTAAGTATACCTGATTGATAGCTTACACACTAATAAAATCTCAACATAATGTGAAGTTAGCACACAGTACTCACGTAAATTAAATAAAATTACAAGTGTCAGGAGTACCATTTTGTCGACCAAATTTAATTTTACGATAAAAATATTTTTCACTTGGATATGTTTAATTTACAAGCTTCAAATGTGAATTGGCTGAGGTTTAAAAATCTAACAGCGCAATATGGATTTGAACAGTAAACAAACAGGTAAATACAAATGAATGACTATTTACTAACATCCACGATGTATACATAATATATTACATGGAATTTAGGAACTTAATAAAACGCTTTCGTTTTTCTTATGTGATTTTCTTTAATGATTACAATAAACATTTTATATATCACTAATTAAATTAATTTACAATAATAATAATATAACTTGGTGATATGTTTTCCCCTGATTATAATATTTACCATTTTTTCCGACTACAAATTAAATAGCAATAACCCTAGACAGTGTAAAATTATTATTTTTGATATAATTCCATCCACACATAAAAGTCTATATCTATGTGGTGCTAAAACTAGTAATACTATTCCTAGATGAACTTGGCCGGACTTGCGGCGTTACTAGCATCACCCACATATTTCTTGTTGCTGGGTCACATATAATAAAATATACAAACAGTACAAAACCCTGTAATGTGGACGATAAACAAAATAAATAAGACCACAACAAATTGTTCGTGAATGATAATATTCCAAACACCCATGTTAGTCCCAACAAGAAAAACAGAAATATAGAAACCCTTAGTTGCGCGGCGACAAGGTCCATGTCAGTACTTTGCGTTTTTTCTTCGGGTCGGCGAGATATAGAATGTAACACTAATACAAAGAGGGTCACATTTACACATAATATTACACAAACAGGAACCAAAATACCTAGTATGGCGTAAATTCCGTTAGGGTAACATAATTTGCTACTAGATGATGGACTAGGAATGTAATTATCGGAATTAATCGACAAGATTATAATAACTGGTATAACAGGGATACCCCAGCCTACTAATGCAAACTTTATCATAAATTTTGAAGGTCTCCGCACACCTAATACCCTGACATATCTTACAAATTGAAGTATAGCTGTTATTAACATCCACATGAAACTGGAGAGTATAGAATAATGTAACAATGCTCCCAGAACAACACAAATATGTCTCCTGTTATCGGCGACGACGAACATTCCATTTTTTACTACAAATATAGTATAATCTAGGCTGAATATTATTATAAAAAGTAATGGTAGTGCTACCGCTGTAGATAATTGTAGAAGTACTTTCGTACTTGCTTTCTTTCTCCAGTTTGAAAACACTAATGCTGTTATCCATATGGCAGCAATACCTATTAAAGATAGAAAACTACCGACTAAAGTAATTATATTTAAAGCTTTATTATGCTGTGTGCCGATATCGTACTCTTGGTTATGTGTGTATCCAGGTATAATTAATAAATGACCAAAATGTGTGAGGTGGTAACACTCGCAAATAGTAATATTATTTACGTTTTGCACTATGTAGCATCCTTGATTTTTCCACATGCCTGGAATATGGCTGGATCCACTTGTTTTAAAATCCCAATAGCCACAAAATGTACTATTATTAATATAATTCAAATCTCCAAAAAGAAGAGGCACAGCATATTCAAAGTTGGAGATGTAACCTGGAATCGTTATGCTTATAATACGACCGTCGACAATATGTTTGTTTATACCTAATTCTTGAAAAAGTGCATCATTATAGAAAATGCTTATTATAATATGAATATCACCTCCGTTTTTGGTAACAGAATCGCTATCACTGTGGTTTTCGTTTACCTTTAAAGTATCTAAGACATCGTTCGGTATCCATGTTGCTATTTCTAAATTCTTTGTAGAAAGTACCTCTTCTAAAGTCGTATTCATATATAGGGGTTTCATAACCATATCGTTAAATGTTTCATTTGATCCTTTATTGTAAATAGCAATGCCTGTAATATTATTAAATCTCGGGAATGATACCTGTACAATAAATTTAGGTTTTACGACTAATTGGTATGTTTCATCCAAGACATTGTCATCACTGATTTCTTCATCATGGGTTATGTTTTTTTTGGCTATAATTGCAATAATTTCATTAACTGAATTTAATAGTACGTTAGTAGAATTCAACGTCTGAGCTAATCGCAAATATTCACTATCTAAAACTAACAATCTGTCCATAGCCCAGGCAATATTTTCGTTGTCACCCAATTCTACAAAAGTTTCGTTTTCTTGGACATAATGCAAAATTTGTTGTAAAGACATTGACAGGTAATAAATATCTGCAGGTATAATAATATTAAGGTCGTCCAATACAAAATTCAAACCATCAGTTAGGAAATTGGTGGTATAATTATTCGGTGTTTGACCCGAAACAAAATTATATAAAAATGTTGTCGTAGTCGAAGGCTTGAAATTTATATCACACATACCTTCAACGTCGCCCCAAAAACTACCAAGGAGAAATGATCCTTGACATTGTCTCGTGACTGGCAAGCCGTTACTTTCTAAACAGAATTCTCTTGGCGTTGCTACTTGTCCTATGGGAGTCAAATCCCAATTAAGATTAATAAAATCTGTTGACGTAGTTGCCAGACAATACAGAGAACTTGATATATTTACAAATGTACTATTATATTTAGGCAGTTCCAATATAAGTGTCTCTTTGAGAAAATGTAATGTTGTCTGTATAGCACACGATCCATTTTCTGTTGGATTAATTAAAGGAACATGAACATGCAGTACTATAATCATATTATTCATCGTGAGAAGTAATATATCCATAAACAAAACTCTCTGAGCGTGCAAAATTTCCGTTAAGTTGGTTAAAAAATACGTCATGTTGGGTTCATGTGCATCATCAAATTCGCTTCCGATTTCATATTTTATCACTAGGGAAAATACGTGGACTTCATTACCTCGAGGGTTAACTGTGATTCTGTCAGTAGAAAGTAAAGAAAAGTTTTTAGTATGACCTTCACACCAATATTGAGCAGAATGATCCGTTACTAGGTTAATGGCATATACAATTTTTTCGGCGTTTCCAAAACCAGATTTGCTTTCTGTATGAACCTTGTGCGCAAGCAGTGGAGCATCATCGACATTGATAGTTCTAGCAAATCCTTTAGCATTGGAAAAACAACGAAATCCCTTATCATTATCGTTATACTTCCATAAACCTGAAGGTGAATAAATAGTAAGATAGAATTTGATTTCTTTTTCGTTATATTCAAATACAAATTGCGTATCACCGTAAATGACATCAGTTTCACATGCCATGCAGGTTAAGTTTCTGATTTTACTAAGCAAGCCCAAAGTACCGGCATTATTAATTGCACCTTCCACATGCAGCAACTGTGCAGTTCTATTATTTGTAATATTTTCAAAATCATGTTCTATGTTATTATTATTATTAGACAACTTAAACCAACACCATTGGTCATCCAGTATTTCGTATTTGTCAGCAATTTTTTTAAATATAAATCTACTGAGACCATCGTATGAGTCATCACTCATGGGTTTATTACATTTATTTTCTAGAAAGTCGTCAAAAGATGAACCCTCGGTAGAATCAGCCGTTTCAATTCCAAAACATGTACCGTGATTCGAATTAAATCTAAAAGAATAATAATCCTTAGGACATTTTGATGGCTGATGCATATCGTTGATGTATAAACATAATGAGGGATAAATACTACTGCACGACTCAGTAAGAAGCAGCCGTTTTTCTACATCTAAGAGTAAGCAGTTATTTGAGAAAAGTGTTTGAATTCGCAAATTGTTATTCGCTAGAACATACCGTCCCCAATTGGGTCCAGGAATATACCATATAACAGGATTATAGGGTTTTTGTCTTCGGCCAGGTAACCAAAAGTATCTTGAAGTGTTAGTAGCGATTAGCGTTTTCATCAAAGCATCTAACTCTGTTTCCGATAGATCCGTGATTATAGAAGCGCCGCCGCTTATGAGACATGGGAAGTTCCACGCCGATGGTGGGTTAATCTGGTAGCAGTAGTCGTAGTTGTTGTCTGATATTTTGTGGAATCCAGGTGCACATGAAAATTTTTCGAAATTCTTCACGACTTTCAAACATGCACTTGTTTCATTAAGGGACGGTATCCATTCCAATCCTATACAGTTCCTTGTGATTAATTTTTTGTCGTGGTAACATAAAGGATCGGACACGACATTGTTTGCAGGAGGACTTGGTTTCCATTTCACGGGTATACCCCTTCTTAAAGTTTCCTCCGGGCAACTCTGAAAGTTTAATATTAAATGAAAAGGATAATATTATGTATGTAATAATTATAATTTTAGCTTTTTGGATTGCATCGATTTTTGTCAAAAAGTTGGAACACGTAAATTTTATCTTATTCTACTAAGATATTATAAAAGCGAATGTCTGTGAAATTTTTGTATGTTTGGATGTTTGTTAAAAGTAAAAGCAGATACCGCTGAACGGATTTGGATAAAATTTGGCACTCGGATAGACCATATCCTGGATGAATAGATATATATTGGCTGCTTTTTATCTCGGTAATTTGCTCCCGTGGGCGGCTGTGGGAAATATTTTAATTTCTTAATCTGATTTTGAAATAGATAACGCTCAAATCGCATAGTTGTTAGCGAATTCTGTGGATCGCTACAAGAATTTAAGGACTTTTCTAGCGAGAAAGGCTATCCACGCAAGTGAAGACGCGAGCAACTTCTACGTAGTATAAAATAGAAGGAACAAATATCTAAAACCTATCTATCTTAGGTAAAACGACCAAAAAGCCATCATCGTACTTATTTCAGGTTATAATTCCTTTCGCAATTGTTTTCAATTAATTTTAAAAACTCTTCCTTATTTTTTTTTGTCGAGTCGTATGATTTTAATTAACTTGTGAAATCTTCAACGACATTATTATCCGGTATATTTATTCAGGCGTCAGTCACTAACACGTATTATTACATATTTTTGTCAAATTCGATAAGTACAGTCAGACACATAAGTCATCATCATCATCATCATCATCATCAGCCACATGACGTCCACTGGTGAACAGAGGCCTCCCATAAATATTTCCAGAGGGACCTGTCAAAAGCGGCCCGCATCCAGCGTGTTCCTGCGACTTCTATCAAGTCGTCTGTCCACCTTGAAGGTGGACGGCCGACGCTGCACTTGCCAGTACGTGGCCTCTACTCGAGAACTTTTTTGCCCCATCTACCGTCAGTTCTTCGAACTACGTGCCCTGCCCACCGCCACTTCACACATAAGTAACTGAACAAATTCAAAACTTCAAATGGTCTATACACTTTTGTTTTTATACATTATATAAATAAAAGGCGTTTAATTTACTTCCCTTAAAAAAAAACAATTTAACTTAGCACGTATAGGCGAATCGGAATTATAAATTTGTTCAGCCTCTTATGTGGCTGACTGTACTTAGTTCGAGAATATTAAGCAACAAATATAGATACCTACATAATTGTAAACTACAATGCAAATGTAATTAAGATGGGTTATAGTTTTGTCGTAGTCGGGTAAAAAATTCACGTACCTGCGCAACAGCTTTATCAATTAATAAGATCACTAGATATATGAAAATCCCCATATGGGTTGGTGAAAAACAAATTATAAAAAAATATGTCGTTATGGTAATGTGGTATCGTTTCGCTCAGCTCGCGTATCGCGCTGTCAGCTCGACTGAGATTTGAAGTACTTTTTACCGAATATTATGGCGTTGTGCATAATTTATAGGGTGTTATTTGTATTTATAATATAATAAAAATATAGAGAAATAGTTTTATTGGTATAAATCATACGATATATAAATAAGGTTTATTTTTTTACTGTCGATATCATATATGTGCACCAACATATTCCTTTAAGTGTTTTTGTATGTTTTGGTTATTTTTCGACATTTAACTATTCTTAAAATGGTCTCAAATATTTTATATTATATTATCGTTACCTTGATTATGTACTAACCCAATTGTTTGCCTACTGATTAATACATTTGTATTATATCTACAGATCATATTATTTATAAACAATCAGATCTGTATCATGTATTAATAATATAAAATGTAATACGGGTCCGTAATACTACTAGTCTCGGTAGAAACACTGCGGATGCTGTATCAGACGTTGCGTATACAATGAAAATTGTTTGTCATTTTCAGCTATTAATATTATATCATTTATGTAAGTTCTGGTTTATTGTAAATAATGTTTTTGTATCTACGATGTGATACGTTTCATATTTGTTTCAGCTGTTTTGGTAACTCCTTGGCAATTTTTCACATCTCTCTCAGATATAACACTGTCTCATTCTCCGAAAGACATAGGTAAGTTATTAATGTGCTATCGTTTAGGTTAACCATAGTTTGTAACCATTTATTCTGTTTTTAGAACATATTCACAGCGAATACTTCTTTGGCAGTTGTAAAAGGAAAGACAAGAAATTTTACACCCACGTGCATTTAGATCATATGGATGTCTTGGGAAAAGTAATTATAAGAGTAAGTTTATTCACTTTAAATATCTGTTTCTCAAATACTCTATTTAACAGTATACTCTAAAACAGTCTGGGAGCTCAAACAGAGATGCTGCTTCCACTTGAAGTATACTAATACAACTCACAGTCTTCATCATGTAATCCATGTTTGAAAACCAGTTGTTAGTTCTGAACGTCAAAAGCGTTTTACTTCATTCAAAAATAAACAATAATGAAATAATTCTCCTCGAATAAGAGTACGTCGATATAATACAATATGCGATAATTATCTTTGTTTTCAGGGTTGGATTGAAATCATGAGGATACCTACGTGCATCATCCTCAGGGCCACTTCTCACACCGAAGACACCTTCAGAAGTACATCGTATCCATTCCAAATATGCGTCCCGCGTATCACCTATTGTCATTCGCAAAAAAGATTTAAATACCATTACTACGAATGGTACATCCCTAACGAATTATACATAGGTGGTATGAACTGGGATATTTATTTTTATGGTCCTTCGAATGCTCAATGGCAATAAATGTAAAAGATTTTTCCATTCGTTCTTTTTATATAAAATATAAATATTTAAAAAAAATCAGCCTTTACGGGGAAACATATTAACACACATGTCATTATCCCTTCTATGTAAGAGTGATATCCTATCACGTAATATATATGCCTATCTATGCGCAATATTAGCATTCATACTACCTATTTATCAGCGGATAATATCAACAATGGTGGAAATACTTTATCGAACAGAAGAACAAGTGGACTTTAGCTTTCAGCCGTGTCAACAATGCAATTTCAAGTGTTATTGAAATGTGTATATTGCAAAATAACTTCAATTTATATACGCAAAGTCCTTCTATCTCAATTGTTACAGTAGCATTTATGCACAATGGTTTTACAGTGGGTTTGCCTCTTTATGAAATGACATAATAAACTTACTTACTGGTAGGAGGTCTCTCATATGTGAGAGTCCGTCTGGGTGGGTAACACCGCAATGTCTATTTCTACCGCCAAGCAGCAGTGTGCATGCATTGTTGTGTTTTGGTTTGAAGGACATTGTAGCCAGTGTAACTCCTGGACATAATGAGACTTAACATCTTATGTCTCAGAATGACGAGCGCAGTGGTATGCCAAACAGTACTTTGTAACTCAAGGTGCTGGATGGTGTTGCTACTGTTTATGGGTGGTCGTATCGTTTAACATCAGGCGAACGGCATGCTCGTCTCGTCATTCAATGCAATAAAAAAAAACTTTTATGGAGAATATGCAATGATTTTTATATAAATAGGATATTCATGAATGGAAGCGTTCCAATTATAAATAAAATATTTTCTCCTATAGCTTTACGAATACTCCCCAACTCATTACATTTATGAGTTACCGTATGTAAGAAAAAAAAATATGTAAAATTGTAAACGGTCGTGTGATAGAGCCGTGTCAGAGAGACTACTGAGGAATTGCGAGGAACCAAGAAATTCAGAATTTTCGTAATTTCTCATGCTTTTACGACTGCAATGTGGAGTTCTCGGGTTCGATCCCCGGGTCGAGCAAAGTGATATTGGATTTATATATTCAGTATCAGCCCGGAGTCTGGAATTTGTGCCGGATATGGCGATAGGCTCGCCCCCTATCACATCATGGGACTAAATACGCACGGCGAAAAGTGGGTGCACTAGTTGCGCCTCTGCCTACCCCTTCGGTGATAAAAGGCGTATGTATGCGTATGCGTCTGATGCTTTTATAATAAGGTCGCAAGTTAGTCCTTTCGTATTTTGGGCAGCGATGATAGCTTTCTATTATGTGACTCACTTGCTCCTTTGCTAATAAAACATGAACATATCATGTCTCTGTTGTTAGCAATACGTTTGGTATATCCGTTGGTATAAATATCCGTAGACTGGCATCTCACATATAAACATCTAGTCATATTTACTAGTTGTGAGTAAACATTTGAGTTGTTTGTTTGGCTTTATTTTTGTTCATAATAAACACGGCGGTCACAATTCTGGTATCCACTAAGTAGTGGCATTCAATACTAATATGTATTGAATAGAACAAAAAATGTTGTCAGAAATATTATGTATCCTTTTTGTTATAGGTGAGTGTTTTGAAAGAATATATTATAGGCATAAGGCAATCTATATTGCAAGTTTAGTGTTCAAATCAATTGATTTACTGCAATTTTGAAAAAATATTCCCGGTAATATTTTATTTCGATGACTCGCGTTTGTACAATGTATGTACAGTCAGAAGCATAAGTATCTGTACAAAATCAACATTTCAAATCGCCTTTATACGCGTTAAGTTAAACTGAAACATTTTTTTCTTCGTTTGACGTAAAGTAAATCTCTTCTATTTTATCCAATAAGTAGTTTTTCCAACTCTACTGTATCTTTCGATTACCTCGGTGGCGTAGTTGTATTATGTGCACGGTATATCAACGCTTTGAGGTCCCGGCTTCGAATCCCGGGTAGCGCAAAGTGATATTGGGTTTTACCGCTCAGTATCCTGCAGTCGGGAATTTGTGCCCGATATGGTGATAGGCTCGCCCCATCACATCGTAGGACGGAACACACACGTGAAAAGTGGGTGCACTGGTAACACCTCTGCCTATCCCTTCAGGAATATAGGCGTGATATGGGTTTTCTCTATCTTTCTAATTAATTCATTTTCTTGCGAGTTAGAGACAGATTGATGCTCTTAGAGACTCTCTGGGCTTATCCCCTCGGTCTTATAAAAAGCATTTAATAGGCTTTATAAAAAGACGGACCATGATACTAGGCAATCGTCGAAAGCATCTTCGTCTCTGGTTATCCATCTATTTGAATTATACAAATTACCATCGGTTCTATTGGCATAGCTGTATCTAGATATAAATATGGTCTTGTTAATCAGAATAACAGTTTAACTGGTGGTAGGTCTCTCATATGTAAGAGGCCGTCTGGTTGGGTACCACCGCAATGTCTATTTCTACCGCCAAGCAGCAGTGTGCATGTACTGTTGTGTTTCGGTTTGAAGGACATTGTAGCCAGTGTAACTACTGGATATAATGAGACTTAACATCTTATATCTCAGGATGACGAGCGCAGTGGAATGCCACAAAATACTTTGTAACTCAAGGTGCTGGATGGTGTTGCTACTGTTTATGAGTGGTCGTATTGCTTACCATCAGGCGAACGGCATGCACGTCGCGTCGTTCAATGCAATAAAAAAAATCGTGTTTGTTACGACATAATCAATAGGATTCATTTGTCGTAGAGTTCGTGGCGCCTTACGAATATTACAGTGCACTTAGCAGTATTGTATTTACTAATATTGAAGAGGAGCCTGGTGAGTATCAATTGACAATTATAATTGTAACTAATGTTTTGATGTATTCTTTATAGCAATATTATGACGTACATTGTAGTAAGTGTAACATACATACAAAATGTTAATAGTGGATTGTATTTAAAAAATATGGCACCTAACTATTCAAAGTGACAATCCTTATGTCAGTCAGCATTTTGTAAATTTATCTAATTTCGAAAGTGATCAATAGTAATTATATCATATTAATAAACATTAAAAATTACAATTATTGTTCCGATTGTCATTTCTGCACATGGGTTGATACCAAAGAGCCTTGACCAACATCTTAAGAGGCTCTCAATCGGTCGTTGGGTCAAGAGCCAGATGCAGAAGGCAGTATTGTTGGACACGGCACGCATTGTGAGGAGATTCCTCACTTTGAATCCCTAACCACCGGTGGCTTGGGTCTTGAGCCTCGCCATCGGAGGGTGATTAATTTTTTTATATGTATTTTTATAACTTGTATATAGAAATGTAAAAAAGATTACTGTTAGAATAAAGGAAATAATAACATTAAAAACAAGAATCATGCTGCTACCAGGTTAACCGAAACTCTCCTCAAACTACGTCAAATTATCTTCCAGATACCATCCATAGTGATTATTTCTTCGGTAAATGCGCCAGCAAGTTCAAGACATTAGTTATGCACGATCACTTGAAATACGGAGACATAAGGGGAAAACTCATTATAAGGGTAAATAGTTCAATTGTTAACATTTTCGTGTCATCTACAACTATTAGTGGAATATAGACAAACACAGACCCACAGAATGTGTGTAACCTCTGCGTGCACATCATTGGTAGCAGTGTTTCTGAAGCTGAATGTTCATTTCAGTATATTTAAAATTCTGTATGGTATTGCTACTGTTTATGGGCGTTTGTATAGCAGACCATCAGGCGAGCACCATGCTCGTCTCGTTAAACTATAATACAATAAAAACACATTTTAAATTAGTCAACGGCCTATAATGTTATTGACTGAACTAATCGCATCTTAAACCAGATATATTACTATCATATATTGGTGTCTTTGAAATAAATAATGATTTGTTTTCAGCGTTGGATTGATTTGAACGTCGAGCCCAACTGTGTGTACGTCAGAGCAAACTCCTCATACGCAGACATCGTCAGATACCACGCTTTCAAGTTCAGCATATGCCAGTGCCGCATCGTCTATGTCCATTCTGGGAACAAATACTACTACTACTATTACGAGTGGTACATGCCGGTCGAAATGATGAAAGGCATAGACTGGGATTTATACTTTTATACTTCCTAGTAACAACGTATAAAAATACATAATATAGTTAGATGCTTTTGTATAAACCATATAATAAATATAGTAAACCAGGAACTTTTTCAGGCCCAATGTCATGCTTAACCAAGTAATATCGCAGCAGACACGTATATAAATTCGATACACATTCAAAGTATAAAACTAAATAAACTATGTAAACTATTCAGATTTATCATCCTTGAGACCTCCTTGCGGCAATGGCGGTGGAGGGACGTCGGGTATGGCTGGATCCTTCGAAGAGTAGTTGAGAACGTTGAGATCACTCGGCTCGGGAGGCGGTGTTTGTGCTGATTTCTCTGTAGGTTGAACAGGACTGCTTGGCGCTGGTTCCTTTGCAGGGTAGAAAGGCAAGCTATGTCCCAAAACATTAGTCAGAGGACGGTACAGTGGGAAGCTTGCGTACAGATTTAAACTCTGGAAGCTAAACGGATCGTAAGGGTCATAGAAACGGAAGCCAGGGTACGTGTACGAGAATGGGCCGACTTGGGTGAATCCATCATAAGCTGGGTTTAAACCTCCCAACGGTATGACTTGTGGTGGCAGACCGAATTCGTTGAGAGGTATGGGAGATTGCGTTTTTGGTGCAGTAGGCGTGGCGGGCGTCGATTTTCCTTCTTCTGGTTCTGGGCTGCTAGACTCTGCAGAGGAGGTCGGTGCAAGTTCTGTGGAGGACGATACAACCTCAGTTGCAGTTTCGGGGGTTGTCGTTGGACTTGCCACAGATGCCTCAGCAACCTTCGGTGCTGGAGTGGGGCCAGGAATTATACTCTGAAAATAAGATAATAAACCAAATGAATGACTTATGCTATTTTAGATTTTGTATTCAAATAAATTATTATAACATTTTTATATATGGCTTACACTGTTATAAGTAACAGTGTTACTGAATATGATGCACGCTAGATTTTTCCAATAATATTTTAATAATCATTTCCAATATAATTTTAATAACTAAAGTAACTCTACATTTTATTTGGATAATTTTGTATTTTACGCATCTTAGTTTTAATACATAAAATCCAATTTCTTCTCCTTACTGAATAAGCTTTTAAAATACATATTTTGACTTTAAATTTTGTGTATAAATAATCATACATGTCCTAAAGTCAAAGCCCATTGCTACTACTTAAATAAGGTAAGGAAACAATGATTAATAACGCAATGATTAATAATGATTCAGCGTATTTTCAGTATCCGACATACCAAGCGACATGCACGAATCATTTCTCATTCACGTGATTAATTTTGGCATATAAAGCCTTCGGTATATTATATTAAATGTGAATGACTTTTTCAATCGTAGAACTCAAAATTATTTCCTCATTTCGCTTCGCAAATGTCGCAATATACCATGACGATATTATTTTTATATATATAATAGGCCGTAGAACGAGCGATTAATCGCTTAAGGTTACAATAAGTGTCGTTCATCGCCCATAATAATATAAGCACTGTATTATATACTGCTCACCGCTGAACACCGGCCTCCTCGACTAGGGGTTTAGGCCTAGTGCGGGTTTACTACATCGCCCGTAAATGCCTCCAATAGCAAAAAATATACACTGCAGACCTTTAAGGAACAGTTTTAGGAAGGATAGGTGTTTGGGAAGCCCGAAGTCTCTTAACAATATTACTTACATTCGCAAACGGAAATTCTCCTCCATAGAAGATAGCAGGCTGCAAAGGGAAGGAATAAGTCTCATGGAGGACTGGCTGATACACGGGATACGCTTTACTCGGCTCCAAGTTCTGGTTTGATGTGATGAGCGCGTTGTATACTTTTGGAATCCTGCCCGGTGCAGGCTCGCACGACACGCCCACTACTAAAACCGCTAGCATCTGTAAAGTGCATTAAAATATTAAATTAATTATTTTTGACAATTTGACCTTTATTGGCCACTTCCAATGGATTTTGTGAGTTAGACTTTAGAGGATAAGCGTTATAAGAATCCTTTTCAAAATGAAATTGGTCAGAGTATCTACCAATATTATATATAAAGCTTTTATAATATACTAGACATCTGCTCGCGTCTTCGCCCGCGTGAAAAAGTTTTTCCGGGATAAAATATTTTCCCGGGATAAAAAGTAGTTTATGTGTTAATCCAGGACATGATCTAACCGTGTGCCAAATTTCATCGAAATCCGTTCAGTAGTTTTTGGGTTTATTCATTACAAACATACTTACATACAAATCTTTCCTCTTTATAATATTAGTATAGATTGCGCAGAATTTTAAAATTTGTAAAATGTTAACAAATCGGCCATGTTATTTTTTCAATAAACAATAGGTTATAGACCCAGCTGTTACTGTAATATGTCATGCGAAGGTATGATTTCTCCCAGAATCTTTTTAGAGCAACCAATATTTAGCGGTGATACAATTCGTGTGAAACATTATTGGGTAATACTGGGTGATACACGAAAAGCTAAACTTCTGAAACACGTATAACTGTCAAAACAAATTAGATCCTAATTTAAAATAAGTGCAAGCCGTAACACGGGAGTTTAAATTATTAAAAATACGTTAGGTAACGGGTTGGCTGTTCCCCTGGCATTACCTAAATCCATGGGTGGCGGATGCTGCTTACCATCAGACGGACCGCTTGCTCGTTTGACTACAAAGGCAATAAAAAAAATCTATCAATCTTATCATCATCATCATCATTACAATATAGTGAACTGACGTCAATGTGGGAAATGTGTTCAATATACGTAGAATTTTGTAATAGAGAGCCTATCCGTCACTTTTATCTGATTGGTGTCGAAATTAGTTTAGCGGGTGACTCAGCTTTTTTGCGGAGGTAACGTGTTGGTGTTCCAAACTGCACGTAAACGTTCAAGTATTTTTAAGAACGGTTACTGTAATGTTAAATTGTCATCCTTTAGGGCCAGTATCATGGGTTTGAAGTGAATTTTATTTGTCAGATATCGTATTATAGTCTGACCGTGAGTGCTGTACCGTGCCTTGGGTAGGGAATGAAATCAATGGGGGGGAAAGAAAACAAAAGCACCATTTCACAATATGATATTGATACTGCCAGGACTGTTCTTAAGATATTGGTTGAATTTGGTTCACAAAATCTTAATAATAGGTCGGGGAAAAAGTCTTTTCGCATATAGTATTGTTAGGATAAATCGTTTTGTGAGGGTATTTGTAACGTACTGACCGGTTATGAAAACCAGTCGAGATATCAAACTAGTAGTGGAAGTGACAGTTGGGTGTTAAGTTAAAAACGGTGCCGTATCGGTATGTACGCTCTTTCGGTCTAAAAAAAAAAAAGTCGGCATCAGTCGGTCTTAGTCGACCTCAGTCGGTCTTAGTCGTAGTCTTAGTGGCAAGTGGTAAGTTGTACATTTACTCTCGTACCAGTCAGTCGGTTGATGATATCTTTGTGAAAGTATTTCTGTAAAATCAGTGGTAGATATTTTTTTTATTATTTGTTTAAAAAGTAGTAACAGCTGTTTACAATTTATCCTAATAGTAGTTTAACATTAATTTACTAGCCAATAACAACTACTCAATTTACATAATATATCAAAAAGATTACATTTCAACGGATTTTGTGGAAACAAAAAAGGAAGAGAAAGGTGGGGCAAACTAATAATATACTGATAAATTATAATTTATTTAAATCAAAATTGCTTCTGATTGTAACAGTATGTATAAATTTGTAATAAATTCTCTTTGGCTGTACTATTCGTATTTGGCTGGCTTGGATGACGTTAAAAATGTTACATGTCAAAAAATAAAGTTATTAGTAAAATGTTGTTTTCAGCTATTTTTCATTTATATTTATTTCTGTCAAAATGTGTGAATCTAATGAAGAAATTCGATACATTTTGCAATTTATTTATAAAAAAGGAAGAAGTGCACAACAAACCGCAAAAAAAAATTGTCACGTTTATGGACCTAATGCAGTGTCAGTAAGAGTAGCACAAAGTTGGTTTAAGCATTTTCAATCCGGGAATTTTGATGTCAAAGATGCACTTCGCTCTGGTCGCCCTGTTACGGATAAAGTGCACGCCATTTTTGAAAAAGTGGAGCAAAATCGTCATATCAGTTATTACGACATGGCTGAAGAACTGATAATTGACCACAAAACAGTTATGACCCATTTAAAAAAAGCTGGGTACACAAAAAACCTCGATATTTGGGCGCCACATAAGCTCACTGATAGAATCTAATGAACCGTGTTATCGTGTATTCATTTACGATTATTTATTGAGACGTAATGAAACCGAATCGTTTTTGAAGAGATTGATAACTGGTGATAAAAAGTGGATCACGTACGACAAGAATGTACGTAAAAAGACGTGATCAAAGGTAGGTCAGGCTTCACAGTATCTGGCGCGAGGCCTACCTGCCACGCTGCCGTCTATCACGGGGGTCGCAACAATGTGCTAAAAGATACACAAAACTGATGACGGACAGCCCCCTGCCGCCCGCCCGCGACCCCCGGTGGCCCCTATTAGTCGCCTTTTACGACAGGCAGGGGATACCGTGGTGGAATTCTCCAAACGCCTCCAATTCACAGGGCGGGAGACGCCGGTCAGTCGTCCATCCGGCGCTTCCTTCGTCTCCTCTGGTGGCGGGAGCGATCATAGCGCTCCCGATCCCTCTCGGCACTCTCCTTCTGCGAGAGGATCACCTCGCAGAAGTGGGCCACCGCACGCCAGGCCTCCCGACTGCCGACCATGGCAGCGACCCCTCCTTGGTCAACTCGCAATAAGGTGATGGTGTGTGTGGTGGGATTAGAAGGGCATTGTTGATTATGAGCTTTTACCGTCGGACAGAACCATCGATTCGTATGTCTACTGCCAACAACTAATGAAATGAAAGCAAGAAGATTAGAGAAAGTGGCCGGAATTGATCAATAGAAGGAGGTCCTGGGTTCGAATCCCGGGTCGAGCCAAAAAAACATAGTGACTGGGTTTTTCCATCTTAAAAATTACTCAGTCGCAGCTCGGAGTCAGGAAGTTGGTGGTGTGATACCCCCGTGCCTCGGAAAGCACGTAAAGCCGCTGGACCTGCGCCTGATGTCTCTCCGGTCTTGTCGGATTGCCGTCTCACCGGACTATGAGAGTGAAGGAATAGCGAGTGCACCTGTATATTGCGCACACACTTGTGCACTATAATATCTCCTGCGTATCTGGCTGATCTCCGTTGAGATTTGCCACCGTGGCCAAAATTGGCTAGGAGGATTTCATATTAAAAGCTTTCTCTGTCTGCTGTCTTTTTACGAAAGTATTCGGCACATTATAAATAATAGCTTCCACATCACAAGATCCATCTTTAGATACTTTATCCCATGTATATAAGCCACATACCGCCCGGTACAAACGTGTTACCACCGTTGTCTTTGCCGTCAGCGTTGACGGCAAAGAAAGCTGACAGAGTGCAGCGGGCTATTCCACCCCCGCCCTTCGCCGCGCAGCTACCCAAGGCGCGGTATAGCTCTCCCGGTCACACTATAAACAACTTATGTATATAAGTTGTTTATAGTCATTTTAATATCATTTATTTGGAAACATAGATTAGACTGCGGCGATAGCCTAGTTGGGATTGGAACGGACTGCCGAGACGAATGTCCGTAGGCTCAAATCCCAAGGGCACGCACCTCTGACTATTCTAAAAAGTTATGTGTTTATTCTTTGTGAATTATCGCTCACTTTAACGGTGAAGGAAAAACATCTTGAAGAAACCTGCATACCTGAGAAGTTCTCTATAAGAATTTCGAAGGTGTGTGCAGCCTGCCAACCCGCACTAGGCAAGCAAGGTGGACTAAGGCCTAAACCCTCTCAGTTGTATAGGAGGCTTGTGCTCAGCAGTGGGCAGTATATAATACAGGGCTGGTATTGTATGGTACAGATTAGATTGTGACGTTTGTATTTGGTTGTCTTATGAAGTTATGACGAGTACAATTAATAATTAAATTATCAGCAAGCGGTGAACACGGCACGTAAAACAATGCCATTTATGAACACTTATTTTGTACATAAATTAACACTCACTGTGATTATGATTTCGTTAATTTTACCGAAGAGAAAAAATAAATGTTTTCGATTAAGTGATGTGGTCTAGTTCATAAATAATCTATCAAACCAAGTTGTGATTGTCTAGCAAACAAAGAAACCACGCTAATAAACATTATAAATTGTAAGAACTAACATGATTGTTACGGGAACATATAATTTTCTTACTGTGTAAGAGCAACCAGTTCTTGAATTGCATCAACCATCGGTAAAGAGAGCAATTAGGATTTACCTTGAACTAAACATTATTCAACGAACATATCAATGTATTTCCTTCATTCTATTTACGTTTATATCATATTCGATTTTAGGTCTGACTGTTTCCCGAATGTATTTTGTCTTGACTACCTACATGCGAATAAATGAATATCGATCGAGACAGTCACTTTGTAACTGTGTTATTATTAACACGTAATATAAATAATTGAAACGTATGAACTCATTCGCCAAATATGGTTGGGCGTGTTACCTACACATACAACTTTATTAATGAATTTATAATAATAATAAGATTTATTAGGACCACCAATATTACTGTTGCTACGTTCATTTATACATAGATTATATTTTCAACATATATGCAGTGTCTATTTCTACCGCTAAACAGCAGTGTTGCATGCACTGTTGTGTTCTGGTTTGAAGGACATTGTAGCCAACGTAGTTACTGGGCATTATGAGACTTAACATCTAATGTCTCAGGGTGACGGACGCAATAGAGTGACATGCAGTACTTTGTAATTAAGAGTTCTGTATGGTGTTGCTATTGTTTATGGGCTGTCGTATCGCTTACTATCAGGCGAGCGGCATACTGGTCTCGTCATTCGGAAGCAATAAAATAAAATTGTTTGGCGTCGCTTGGCTCTACCTTCGATAGCAATAAATAAAAACTCGCTAAGAATTATACATATCAAAAATAATCTACACTAACACAAAGAGGAAAGATTTGTATGTTTGTAACAAATAAACTCAAAAATACTGAACCGATTTTAAAAAATCTTTCACCAATATAAAGCTACATTATCAGTGAGTAACATAGGCTACTTTTTATCCCGGGAAAATATAAAGCGGGACTATTATCCTGGAAAACTTATTCACGCGGGCGGAGCAAAGGCTAGTAGGAAAATATATAGGTACATTCCTTTATACCTAATAATACAACAAATCACCGCCAAACCAGAGGGTGAAGCAGGTTATATTAACTTATATCCCAAGAACTAGTCCGTAACACACTCGAGTACTGGTAGTTAGACTATACCAAAGAGTTTTCAGATTATATAGAGCGGACATTAGGAAAATTGTCATACAAAAATTTTGAGCCTGTTCGTCAGTAACTCAATCTACCGTGAAATGACTTGTCCAAAAACGGGCCTGAAATTCTAAACAAGAGAATTTATATATATTTGGATGGAACTCCTGAAAACTGACCTTTTGCAATAAATCGTTGAATTTTAAAGACCTCCGATTTTGAGATTTATGTAATTTTGTTTGGCTTGAAAACTACACTTAATATGAAAGTTTTCAAAAAAGTTGGTGATGAATGGAGGGGCTAAAAATATTTTTTTAATCGATCTAAGTTCCATATTCTGCCCTTTTAATATCCCTAAAGTTTGAGCCTTGTTAGATTTTGAGGCCCAGCACTCATATAAAAAGCGGACATCTCCTTAATAACTAAATATCTATGTAAACTTCAATAGAACAAACTTTGACATGGTCGTAATGCGTATATTGGCATATTTCCTTCCAAAATATTGATTCCTTTACAAAACTTAAGCATACCGAGACGTCTTGTTACACGGACATGTCAGATAAGACGGCGACTAATTACCAATTGACAGTAACTTTTGGAAAAATTTGGTCCTGATGTCCGGTCTAGAATTATACTGTTTAATGCCTTCGGACTATACTAACAAAATAGAACAAGTTTTTCTTTTAGACTTACTGTTATACGAGTTCTTATAAAAACCCTTAACAAATTCGCAAGTCATTTCAGAATAATGAGTAATTATTTATACGCTCAATAGTTTACTTTAATGAATTTAAGTGAGTAAACTTAGGAACGAAAAGAGAACGTCTGTGTCACAAAATGTCGATGATAGTTTTCGTTCTAAAAGACCCAACGATATTAAAATGGTTTATATTGAAAGTTTAAGTGTTCTCGGGGCTAACTAAAATTATCTTTTATTTCAATTTGAGGCTATCTATACCATCATACTGATTATGTAATAAACATAATCTAAAGCTTTAATCCCCGAAAGATAAAGCAAAGGCGCGTGTGCCAAATAGTACACTCACACATGCGGACGTATTTAATTAAACTCAATGACGTGTTGACATTCAAATCGAGTTAATTTTTTTTTGTGTATCTAGTTAGTTCCATTGTACGGTGACTGTGTGCTAGCATTTTTTATCACCTTTTATGTTCTGTGGTGTTCATCTTATGGTTTACTTCTCGTAATCTAATTATGCAATTAATTATTTTGTGAATGTTATTGTCCATTATGTAAGAGGCCGTCTGGGTGGGTACCACCGCAATGTCTATTTCTACCGCCAAGCAACAGTGTGCATGCACTGTTGTGTTTCGGTTTGAAGGACATTGTAGCCAGTATAACTACTGGACATAATGAGACTTAACATCTTATGTCTCAGGGTGACGAGCGCAGTGGAATGCCACACAGTACTTTGTTAGTCAAGGTGCTGGATGGTGTTGCTACTGTTTATGGGTGGTCGTATCGCTTACCATCAGGCGAACGGCATGCTCGTGTCGTCATTAAATGCAATAAAAAAAAAAAAAAAAAAAAAAAAAAAAAAAACTAGCTCTTAGCCTTCCCTCGGATCTGCTTGGCTTTTCGGAAAAATCTTTATGTAGTGGATATATAAAGTCCATAGCAAGCTATGTAAAATATTTTTGCGCAAAAAATACACATCCTTCCTTTCAAGAAGCTAGATTCAAGTTTTTCGGTAATACATTGCTTTTGGGTTTTCATAAAGAATAGTATTTTTTTGAATTACAACAAAATTTTCATTGCAGAATGCAGATATATTCAAATTGGATGTTTGTAATTTAAACAATAATTATAATTAAACACACACACTGTGGTATAATTTGAATGGCATGTGTTATATACTTCTACGAGGGACTTTTAGGTCTGTAAAAAATTGACTTCGAATGTAATTTGCAAGTCACACAAATATTTGTTTTAGAGGGATCATACAAACATTTGCCTTAGTTGCGGACACCGAACAGTAAGAGGCAATACTTCTATCGAACAAGCTATTTGGCAGTAATAAATTAAATTCGAGCATGTGAACAAAGTTTCGTATCAAAAGCCCAATGTAGGTTGCGTGTGTTGATTTTAAACTAATATAAATTTGTGCCCACACCTGTTCCTTTGCGCCATATCACATCAGTTTGCACGTGTTATTGCGAAATACATACAAAATGAGAGGTAAGGGCGTACACGACAAATGGTCTGTAGGTATGTCGAACGTTGACAACCGCTTTTGGTCTTCTTCTTCAGCCTGTAAAAGTCCACTGCTGAACATAGACCTCCCCCAAAGATTTCCAGACCAACCTGTCGGAAGCGGCCTGCATGCAGCGGGTTCCTGCGACCTTTAGCTTTCCTGCAACAGCTTTTGGTCCCTTAACGATATAGAACAAAAACTGACTTTTCGTGGAGAAAACGCTGATTGTTAATTAAGCTACCGTATGATGATGATCCTTCTAATATTTTGTCTTGGTCTCAGTCCGTTAGCATGACGTACATACGTTTTTTATGTGCGTTGAAGTATTTTTTATAACATAAGCCGGCAAACGAGTAATGGGGTTACCTTGTGTTAAGTACGTAATCTCCACTACCTACAATTCCCCTAATAAAAGGGAAACATTAAGGATTAAGAAAATGTGTTTGGGTGATTACGAAACGCAACAGCAAGCGGTCACTTCATGATTTACTTAACAGTGGGTTTGTATTTTTTCCGATTTCCAAAAAAGGAGGAGGTTCCCAATCCGTGATTGTAGTTTTTTTTGTAAGTTCCTAAAGATTAAAAACGTCGTTTAAAAATGAATATTCCTAAAACATTGGATTATTTTGTTTGATGTGACTTTTTAATCTTTAACGATATCTACGTTTAAAGTAATACCTAAAGTTGATATTTACGTAACAAATAATCTTGTCACCTGTGTATAAAATTACGAACAAATAATTAAAATTAACAATGTTTGTTTGTGAAAATTATTACGTATGTTTAAAGTTATTCGAAAAGATTAATGACATTTAATTTATTTTAAGATATATATACACAAGTCCGTGTCTTAAAGCGTGCTTATGATTTATTAATACATTCTTATCTTTTAAAAAATCAACTCGTAATAACACGCCACTGTACTTAGTCAAACCAACGGCAATATAATTTATTCACGGAAGTTATCATTGAAATTAGATTCCGATTCTGATGTTAATGAAGGTCACTGCATATGAGTAAATATTTGCGGGAACCCACTAATTACAATAAAGAATTGTTTTAGTGAATAAAGGCTGCCGCGAACCGCATCCGGTTTTTGAACCGGAAACGGGCACAATGCCACTGTGGCGCCTTGGCCACGCCTGCACCCAAGGTCTAAGAAATGGAACGCCAGAAAAACAGACTGTAAGGTCAATGATTTAGTACTACTAATCTTACTGTGATCTACTTAGATCGATTGAGTAATGTTGATTAATCTACCTTATATGGATAGCTGATATTTAAATATAGTTTAAGTGAAGTAGTCTAATTAACTTTTGAAGGTATACAATACTAAAACAAGACTCAGATCGGTAGACAAGATATAAATATTATAAAAATAATTATTTGCTGTGATAATTATCTAATACCAGACATGTTTATGAAGTTTAATAGTACCCTAACAAGAAAAGGTGTATAGACACAACCTTCAAATTGGTTCGTCGTGCTTTATTTACTGAATATAATAATACTAAATATTATGATACCAAAAAAGAAATGTAAGTAATTTCTAACGTTAGATCAATTGTATTCGCCCTGCAGACAAAACAAAGAATACCAAAGAAAGACAAAGGATAGATGCATAATTTTACATTCTCTGGTTGGCTGGATTGGGTCGATGAACTCGGGTTGGCTACGCTTGACGCATAACCTATACAAAAGCCTTAAATTCCATAAACACTCAATATAAAACAGGGAAAGTATATAGAATGCTATTTTATTGTAAATCACAAATATTTGATATAAGCAAATAAAGCTTTGTCTTCATGTAATATATAATTTTCAAATAATGATACGTTAAAAACATTACTCCAAGAATTTTGAAAGCATTACAAGTACGCATAGTAGTTGGTGACTAAATATTATATGCATAAAAGGCAAAGTGAAGTATAAAACATATTTCGCCGAATGTCAAGGCTCAGTATAAATATGTTAAACATTTCCCTATGTCCAACAAAGTCATATGACCTTTTTAAAGGACAAAAGGATTGCTAGATTATAATATGATAAAGCAATTTCCTTAGAGCTCTGGTAAGGACGACTTTCACACCAATAGAGAATTAGTCATCCTGATAAATGTTTTTAGAGCTTCTCAAACAAACGAGACGTAAAATTATGTAACAAGAATAAGTCACCTAATGCAAATTGCAGTTTCCATGGCGTGTTGACATCAATACAATGATTTGGGTAAATTGTTTGTTTTGTAACTGTATTCTCATTATTGTCTTGGGAAACGTCCATCATCTGTTAACTTACAATGCATACTCACGCCTTTTATCCCCAAAGGGGTAGGCAGAGGCGCAACTAGTGCACCCACTTTTCGCCGTGCGTATTCCCTCCCATGATGTGACAGGGGGTGAGCCTATCGCCATATCGGGCACAAATTCCAGACTCCGGGCTGATACTGATTAGAAAAACTCAATATCACTTTACGCGACCCGGGGATCGAACCCGAGACCTCAGCATTGCAGCCGTACCGTAATACAACTACGCCACCGAGGCAGTCAATGTTAACTTAAGTCAGTGTTAGCTTCCAGCCATTTGAAAATCATTATTATCATTGAAACGTTAATAATTTATAGGCAATAAATTTGATATGTAAAAAAACCTTGATAGGCATATAAATTAGACGTTTTATTGATTACAGCGAAAAGTGCTAAACTACTTATAAAATTAACTAATAATTATATTTTTTAACAGCACTAGAACCAGATAAACTATTTCTTTAAGATTTAACCTGCTGGATAATTGATACATTTATCGTTCAAATATTAAGCAATCGCGGTAGTTAAAGTAATTGGCTGCGACCGAAGGTTGGCACAATATGACTCGCTTCAAATCTCTCGTTAACTTGATCGTTGCAAGTGGAGCATGGTTAATGTAATATGTGTAAAAGGTTCACAAACGAGCTTTTTAATACTCATCGATATATTAATACGTAAAGAAAAAACATTGTACCCGTTTTAAAGCACATTACCCGCACGGACCCGTGTGAGATTTGGTATAATTAAAGTTCATATAAAGGAGTGCAGAAAAATAAAATTTATACATAATATGTATGAATATATTTAATTCATCGGATTTCGACTATTAATTGCTTATTGTTACATATATCATACATGACACAAACCTATCGTAACATTATTTTTAAAACATAAATGTTACAGCTCTTAACAATAAATTTTAATGGATTAATTTAGTCGAAATCATGAAAAGGATAAGTAGTCCATGATATTCTGTACAAAACAAAGATAAAACATATTCTATAAATATCTGAAATGTCAATATATCGTTATTAATTCAGCGGTCGACAAACTCGTGGACATTCCATAGCGTAAGACCAAGTGTTAGATGGTGTCCTCATACTAAAGCCTTACATATAATCCATACGCAAATATACTTGCGTATACTTACTTTATCTACTCGTAATATAACCGAATGACGAGACGAGCAAGCCGCTTGTCTGATGGTAAGCTACATAACAAATTAAACAGAGTATCGATACCACCGAAAACTTTGATTTAAATCTAATATTTTCACCAGTTACTATAATCTCGACATTTTGCACTTACGCCTTTTTCTTCTTTAAATTCATTTTCCAAAACATTAAAATATTTTACAAATAAATTATATACCCGGGATGCTCTATCATAATCATTTTTGTATGACATCAAAGTATGGACATCGATTAAGCCATTGAAAGTGAAGTTTAAGTGGACAAAGTTTTGTCCGCGATATCTATTTGATGTTATTACTTTGTATTACTTTATGTGTTGTGGGAACTACTAAGTTAGGGAACCATGGCCACAGAGGCATAAGTATTTGATTAATTTATGATAATTGAACGCAATTGTTTTTTTAATACATAATTCATCTAAGGGTTAATTATAGCAGATTATAAAGATACATAATCACTTCCTTACAACATAACTTGTTACACTTATGCAGCTCTAGTAAGATGTTATAACGCTAATGAATATTCACAAACATTTAATTCGTAGGCAATTAGGATCAACTGATAATTGTCATCAGTACAGCATAAATAATGGGAATATATTAGCAAATTACATAAATTATATCAATTAAATGAAGTTCATGGAAAACTGTTAAGACATGCGAGATGTTGACAATACCTAACATTGTGATATGAGGCATGAGACCGGAGATATCAGGTCAGGCGGACTTATGACAACTGTGTCACACACCACGTGGTTACATCACAAACAAATGTGTAAATATTATGAAATTAGTGATGAATAATTTGTAAATAAAATGCTAATGTTAATACTCACGCGCAGCGAGAGTAGCCGGGTAGCCATGTTGCGTGCGCTTCGGCGAGTGTTGGTAGAGTGGCGGCGTGGTGGTTGCGCCTGCGCACCTTGCCTTCTGCCACAGAACCTGGCACCGGCTGGAAGTGTCGCGACCATGTGTGCTTAGTGCTTACCAACCACAACGAATACATCATATTTATATCGGACCACCTTTAAAAGAACTAAACAAGACATTTCAAGGTTCGGAAAAGTTTCATGACCTGTTTAGGTAGTTAAATACTGTATGCATTTCATTGCCAATTACTTCCTACATTGCATTTTTTGTCATCTAATTTGAATTATTGAAATGCAGCTTGTTTGACGATGTTGATTTAAATTGGATGATATTCCCAACCAGTCCGAATAAATTGATTGAATACGATACGTCATATCCTACTTTGTGTACACATATCTGTATTGCGTACTTTTCTAAGCGTAACAAGTTGACCATGACCGATTTAACTATGAACTCTACAGCACAGATGTTGACAATTGTGTGAACTGTGAATGCATTTTGCGTTCACCAATTCGCCGTTTCTTTTCCAGTGATTCTATCTCTCGGTCCACGTCCTTGCTAGCTAGCGAATGCAACCGTACCGTGCTTTGTCCTACTAAACTGATAAGCTTCTCGGTTATAATATGTTATTAGCCTAGTTTAACTACTGTAATCATAGGATGTTCCAGGATTTTTCTGGACTTTTACCAACCGAAGAATTAATTTTCTTGTCAAATAATGTTGGTGTATTTCATACTTCCTTTTCATTAAATTGGAGGTGCTATATATTTAGTTTATACGAGTACGCACAGAGAGTGTCTGAATCACTACTAAATATACACACACACATACACACTCACGCTTTTCATCCCCGAAGGGGTATGCAGAGGCACAACTAGTGTACCCACTTTTCGCCGTGCGTATTCCGTCCCATGATGTAATAGGGGGCTACTAAATACAAGTATGGAAATCTATTTTATTTAATTAAAATAACATCTACAGAGAAAAAAGCTTTGATTTATGTTTGCATTAATAACACCTCTCACATGACATAGGTACTCTAAGCAGTAAAACCCTGAAACTGCATCAAAATATTATACAGCAAAAAAGCTAAAGTAGTTAAACAAAGGTTAATGTTTAACTACTTTATCTGCCAAAAATATCGAGGATTTTAAGTAACGTTAATGTCCACTTATCGCCTAAACAGGATTGCTTACGGTTGATGACACAACCATTTAGGGAGATATAAAAGGTCATAAACATTATGACGACATATACGTGATACCGATGAGACCGCCAAGAGAAATTGGAACAGGCGGAAAACATCGCTCTGGCAGATCACAACGTAATTGTGAAAGTACAATTGTATTGTGTGACAGTTCGAACAATGTTGCCTACGTAGTGCTGCAGGATGATTGCCAAGATGAGATTAAACGAATCAACTTAAGAATAATCGATGTAATATAACTCACCGAGTTATATTCGGACTTTTTTCACAAATACAATGCTCAATTGTGGCTCAATCTAATGTTTTTGGCCGGGATTGTTTTGGTGTACGGCTGTTGGGCATGTGCCTATAGTAGTTTGCATCCTTGATAAAGAGATGTCAGTGTAAGTGGCATAATTTTTTACATCCTATTAGAAGAGTCTTACCCTTTCTCTACTTTTTACAATAAAGTAAATATTTTAATTAGAAATGACTATAAATTAAATGTCTAAAATACAATAAGATACCGTTCTTACGAGTATAAAGTGGTTTTCGGGTCACTTCGTGCCTTGGAGAGCACGATATGCATCGGTCCTAGTTGTTGCCAAGGGCAGTAGTCTACAAGCCCCGTTAGAAATTTAATGGGTAGCTTAAAACTAACATTCGATTAACATCTAGGCAGTCTAATCTTATTAAAATATTTCGTCTACTTACAAATATTGGGCAGATCTTTGAGCCCACTTACGGAGCACATTTTGGGTAACCGTCTTGACATGATGATAAAAGATGATATTCTACAAAATAACAATTCTAGTTGTTGAGTTTTTATGAAAGAATGTAATTAAACTTAGGATTCGGTTTTTTAACTACCCCTTAGCTAGTCCGATAGGATTAGAGTTATATTAATACTGGGCTGATATAATCCAAAGACAGAGTATAGAAGCAGCCCATCAACAATTCCATTCAAGGCGGGTGTGAAGTTCAGTAAAGAAGATAGCGAGTAGGAAGAGATACTAAGTGATCATAATAATTGTGGTTTAGAATCGGCAAGGATCTATAATATTTTTTATTGCAATCAAATGACGAGACTAGGATGCCGTTCGCCTGACAGTAAACCATAAGATCATCCATAAACAGTAGCAACACTATACAAAACTTTGAAATACAAAGTACTGCGTGGCTAACCACTACGTTCGTCACCCTGGGACATAAGATGTTAAGACTAATAATGCCCAGTAATTACGATGTAAAAAATATATATAAATTACAAATAATAATGTATCGCTACACCTTATGTGATTGAACTCTAACTGAACAACTGTGAATTTAGTAACATTTACTGGAGTTTGATATCTACCTCGACAGCAAAAGTTACGCTGTCTGTTACTACTGTTTCAATATCAATTATTATCTATCTCAGTTTTTAGAAACACAGATAACCACCAAAAGTAAGCAAATTAACTGTTTGTTATCTGTTAGTAAGTTATTGAGACCGGCTGTTAGTTGTGATAATGTCTTGTTATAATATGTAACTATACATTATGTTCTAAAATCACGAGCGACATGTAACGTAAGTGACATTAGTGTCTATGTTTTAGTTACGAACAAAAGGGAACCAAGGTGATCGACATTGGTAACGCAGTAAATGGCGACAA
Organism: Sphinx pinastri; assembly: GCA_947568825.1. Taxonomy (NCBI): domain Eukaryota; kingdom Metazoa; phylum Arthropoda; class Insecta; order Lepidoptera; family Sphingidae; genus Sphinx; species Sphinx pinastri. The sequence continues at coordinate 7,141,667 of OX387617.1, forward strand.
ATGTCTATCAATTGCGCAAGAGGAAGATCTGTCAAGATTTATAGTTATCAAGACCAATGGACAGTTTGTTATGGATGAAAACACTCCTTAAATGCATTTAAGGAGTGTTTTATACGACATTTTATTTGCTACAAAATCTTTTCATTCTTATACTAAAGGACCCGTGCTGCTCCCATCATTATGTTGAGGTTGATTGTTCAAATCTAGCTTACCTACAACATCACCAATTTCAGTTAGCAATAGCTCAAATGAAAGAGCACGTTTGCGAGTGTTCTTAGATCAAAACGCACCGCGTACCTCATTTAAAACATAAAGAAAGAAAGCTATGAAAACATAAATGTACTGGAGGGAATCGCGTTTGACTATAACTTGAGAAGGCGGAATGGTAGGTGATTTACAAAGCTGTGCATCATTTTAAAGTAATTAAGCAAATCGATTGGATGAAACGACCGGTCGGACTCATAATAGTTTTATTTTTCAATTTATAGTTTCTATGCGTTGTAAAATACGATGTTGTCTGTATTTTTATTTAAGTTTTTCACCTTCTTGGTTTAGTACCAGTCACCAGGGTATATTATGTGCTCTAGAACAGGAGGTCCTGCTTTTGAATACGAAGTCACGAACCATTTTTAAAATCACTTCCAATACTTATAAATTAATGGATTACTAGGCGTTGCTTGCAGCTTCGCCCGCGTGAAAAGCCTTTTCTGCTACAAACCCCCTAAATCATTGCAACGATCCATAGCGCCACGACGCTAGCGCCGTCTTTTGTATACATCAGATTAAAAATTCAAATATCTCCTATGGAAACAAATTACCGGGATTAAAAGTAGCCTATATGCTAATCTAGGAATGATCCATCCGTGGGTTTTTTTATTCATCAATGATCCGTGTGCTAAATTTCATCCAAACCCGTTCAGATAGTTCTGCGTTTACTTCTAACAACATCCAAACATTTTTACAAATATTTGCATTTATAATATTAGTAAGAAGTGATATAAGATAAGAAGTAAGATTCTTATTAAAAAATCCATGACCCTTAGAGGATGTTGACGTTGAGGCTTGTTGTAAACGAAAACCCTTCTGCTCAATTGAAAAAGTATGTTTCGCCAATGTCGCATTGGTGTGCATCAAAGGCAAATGGAAGTTATTTTGTCATTTAATTTACTAATATCTATACTTCTATATGTAAGCCATTTTGTAACTACTTATACCCGTCTCGAATAGTTGAAGATGCGCCATCTCTTCTAGGTTCTCTACCGCATGAATCTCTACCAGTTACGGACAGGGACCATGGACTCCATGAAAATACTAATCCATCTCTATGGGTATATTCTATTCACATGATAATTTGACTATCAGTGAAATTTATGACTAAGCGAAAAATATGTTAATATTGTCGTACAAAAGAAAAGAAAGATACAAATTTAAATAAATTGTAGAAATGATTTCTTATGTTTACGCGAATGTTAGACATTTAAATAAAACTATTTTTACGGATTTTATCGCGGTTTTTTAATTTATATTTTCTTCCGACGTTTCGATTTATTATTTTTTGCAGTCTTCATGGTCACGGGGCGGACTGAGGTGTTGGTAGTCCGAAATGTAAAAGTTACAGTATCTACCTATTTTTTTTTTTTTTTTTTTTTTAACGCGAACCTAACGGCCAGTAGCCTGACGAGAGTCGGCTTTTCTGGCCACACCGGACTTTAGGGTGAGCGCTTTTGGCACTCGCAACCCTTTAATTTAGGTGACCATGCTGAGGGCAACCCACTAACGGGTTACGGACCTCGGCTCAGGACGGTCACTGGGAGAGGATGAGACATCAGCGATTAATGGGGAAGATTGGTTTTTAACCTAATCCTATCCGTTGCTTACGTCGGCACGCGGGCCGGAACTGTTAGGGGGGTCGGGGGGGGCGACGGGGAACGCGGCGAGGTCCTCGACGGCGAGGACGGAACTGCGGTCTTGTGGAGTGTATGAGTTTCAAGAACTCGTTCTTACGGCGGATGGCCAGAGTGATATCGTCCTCTGGATCGGTTAAAACTGAACGCGGCCGTCTCCATTTGGCGCGGTCGAATGGAGTGTAAACGGACGCTTTGCGGATCAACGAACTAGGGTGATTTACCGCCCGATCGAAATAGCGTCTGCTGGTCGTTTGCATAAAATGCCTGATGGTCGGCATGTTGGTGTCCACGTGGAGGTTGCGATTGCGAACGTACCACGGGGCACCAAGAGCATGTCGGAGAAATTTATTTTGCAATACCTGCATACGCTTAAGACGAGCAGGCGGTATATGGGCGAACACGGGCGACGCGTACGTCATTATCGGCCTAATGCACGTGGTAAAGATCCTGATCTTGTTGCGGATGGACATCTTACTATTTTTGTTTATGAGCCAATGCAGTTGACTCATCGCGAATGCGGCTCGCGCGCGTACCGCATTTACGTGTGGGATGAAGGTCAAACTCTGATCAAGGGTCACTCCTAAATACTTGGCGTTATCTACCTACACGTCGGGAGAAAATATAAATTAAAAAACCGCGATAAAATCCGTAAAAATAGTTTTATTTAAATTGTCGAAAGTTTTCACTACGGTAATAGATGTTCCAGAGGATATTGGGGCAGTGGCGTAGCGTCGTTGGGGCGGGGGACGGCAAAATACGTAAAATAAAATCTTTTGGAATATTTTGTCTCATGTATGTACCAGACACCAGTGGCTAGGGACGGCATGTGTGACTTATTTGTTGACGAGTTCTTTTTTTCACTCGTTGCGTTTTAGCGACTAATTTTGGGTCCGTACGGGGCAGCAAAAGCCCAAGCTACGCTACGATATTGGAGACCACAGGTAAAGACTATTAAATATTAATTATATTAGGATCCTTGAATAAATTACCCTAAGTGTAATATAGCGCCATCTATGATTTCACATACAAACTACGTAGTAAGTGAACTCATTAAAAGCGTGAATCACGGTCTAGTTGCATAAATGGTGTACAAAGTATAAACGTTATTATCTTATAGATGGCAGTATATTGTTTATCGAGAAGCCAATAATAATTATATTTTTTACCTGACTACTTTACCCAGTGAACTCGGTAGACTACATTTTAATAGCAGACTTAAAGATAAGTAGTTTTGCCGTTAAGAATTTTTATGGCTATATAGTTCTTTTTGAGTCAAGTAGAGCTATAGTGACTTTATATTTTACACTTCTCTTTAGTTAATCTTTTATTACTTATCAACGTTTCCTCAATATAGGGAACGTACACGAACTATAGGTGGCAGCACAAAATCGACACAAGAGCCACATGTAGATAAAAAAAGAATCGTTTCAGACCAATAATTTATTTACATATTCTTTCAATATGATCGAACGGAAGTTGAGACATATAAGTTAGTGAAGATAGAAAGAGAGAGAGTTAAGAGTGTATATATGCAGAGATGTTCAAGATACTTCATAAAAGTATCTGAAATACAAGTTACAAGATACTTGTAAATAAAGGATTTGTGATACCAGATACAAGATACTTTTGAAAATTGTATCTAAATACTAGATACAAAATACGTATCTTCTAAATATTTTTTTCAAATAAGATACATTTTGATATTATTTTTTTTATAGCCTTGAATGACGAGACGAGCGTGCCGTCCGCCTGATGGTAAGCGATAAACAGCCATAAACAGTAGCAACACCATCCAGCTCCTTGAGTTACAAAGTACTGTTTGGCATTCCACTGCGCTCGTCATCCTGAGACATAAGATGTTAAGTCTCACCATGTCCCGTAGTTACACTGGCTACAATGTCCTTCAAACCGAAACACAACAGTGCATGCAACTGCTGCTTGGCGGTAGAAATAGACATTGCGGTGGTGGTCTCTCATATGTAAGAGTTCGTATGGGTGGTCTGTCATACAATGCCATAAAAAATCAAATGTTGAACGTTTTAGATTTTAGAAGCTACTGTGTTTATTAAAAAATATGAGTAAAAAGTATTATAATTAGGTTCTGCTGATTTAATAAAGTTCATTGAGATTTATCGGCATCAGGAGATACACTGAAAATCAAAATTATAAGACTCAATGCCCTCATGTTTTCAAAAGAAGACAGAAACCAGTTGAATACAATGTTTGGTTAACCAATTATAGCATGTGCTTTTTACACAAACAAATCAAGAATGTTACGTGTTGATTATTGAAACCATGCAAGTCATATATTGCTTCATTTAATTGTATGCAACAGGCAAGAAACTTGCAACGTGTATATGGGCTTTAAATGAGCCGTTAATGTAAAAAATGCATAGATAATTAGTAAAAGTATCTTAGCAAATTAAGTATTTATAAAATACTAAGATACTAAAAAATTGTATCTAAATACAAGATACAAAATAAAAATTTAAAAAGTATCTTAGATACAAAATACTAAATACGTATTTTGTATCTTGTATCTGTAATTCAGATACTTGTATCTAGATAAATCACATCTCTGTATATATGTTGTACGAGAGTGTGTATGTGTATATACATGTAAATATTATACATATATATATATATATATATATACATATAGATGGGGTTAAAGAAGTTTTACTTCAGTCGTGTGGTCTAAAGCGCACTCGTTTTTTATTGATACCCAGCGTATACTTTTTTTAGATGGTAGCTGGTTATTTTGATGTTATTGAACCTAAATTAGGATGCCATGTTCCGTTAATTACAGATTTGTTTGTATTGAACATTATCTTTAAAACTTCTTTATTTTTATAAATGATGTAATGAAATATATCTGTATGCTTTTGGAACTCATATTTATATATTTTTTAATATAGGTTTTATTATTTTTGTTGATATTCACATAACCATGGAATGTAAGTACCTTAGTACTATTCTTGGGAACGTAATAGAATTCTATACTATTTAATTAATTTATTTTTATGTTATGGAGCAACCATATACATAGCAATACATTATCAACAAATTGAATGTTATTTTTCATTCCTCAATGCCATGTATCAATGGGCTGGAAAAGATTCAGATTGTGCCACCAGATGGCAGAGCTAACGACGTGCACGTTCCCTATACGATATCTATTTCGTATTGTAGCAATTTTCTCATTAAAATATTATATGTAACCGGGTTTGTAAATGCATTATTTCTTTACAGAGGTAGGTTAACAATGGCAATCATCAAAATCATTACGAAGCTTTTGGTTAAACGTAGCTTTTTATGTTTTGTAATTATGAAATATGTGTTTCAAAACGTTTTTAATTTTCATTGCTAAGAAATAAAAATGAGTGCAAAAAGTTCTTCGGTTGCTCAAATGTTTCGCAGTGCACGTCAGCTCGCATCGACTTTCTATCGAATTCATACTATCATATCAATAAAACATGTTCTTTATTATACCTATTGGATATAAGTAAATAATACAAACTAGGTTTATATATACATTAACGAAAGCAAAATAAATGTTAATAATTAAAAACTAGTGATATAAATAAATACATAACAAATACAATTAATATGTTTATTCATTATAAATTATTTACACTTTATACAAAACTTATCAAATACCTATCACATGTAAAATTACATAAAATAAACATCTCTAAGCATATGTAGACACTTAATATTACATTTATGTTCCCATCATATATATTCGAATGGAATATGGCAAGCTCTCCTAACTACCAGAAGGGGTAACTGTGGCAGGCATATTACGAAAAATATTGCAAAAGGGCTGAAGAGAACGCAAGCCCCTATCCACGCCATGAGAAACCACGTCGGCAGAAAGGCGACTTGTTCCAACATCGCTAAAACTGTGTTTCATACGTGTTTCCAAACAGTTCATTATACTGCAATATAACGTAAGAGTAACCACTAAAATAGTCTATATTCCATCTGCCAGTCGTCCATTGCTTAAGCCTTCCTTGAGCGTGCGATTACGAACGCCACCTAGAACAAACATAATTGTTTTAGTCAGAAATCATGCTACTTGTAGTATGATTTACCCTAATGCACTTTTAATAAGCTACAAATAATAACTAAAATATACGTGTCATTAGACATGTCTGGTTATATCATTGTATCATAAACAGCGTGGTGTGATTTAGTATCGTTTATGTGATTTACGCTCGTATTCAGAAAGTTGATTATTAACATACATATTGAAGGTGATCTTGCTTAGCTTGACCATGTCTTTATGAAATAAAAAAATACTTGTTCGTGCTGTGTAATATGAGATACAACAAAGGTACCTATAGTTCTAACGTTAGTAAAACATGTGGCATACAAAACCAAGATATAATGTGCACGGAATACGAGGATATGCTGACGTAAAATAGAAATATCTTCAAACGAGGGTCACCTTTATCCATCCCGTGGAATATTTACACAAATGCGTGGATAGTAAGATAACCTTTAGAAAGAGATTTACAATATCATTATCTCGAAATGATAGAGCTCAGGCCAGCTAATTTATATCCAATCGCCGAGATTTCTAATGAAAAATAAAGGGTCATTAGTTACAACAGCACAAGTACTACGCTTGTTAATCTTAGCCAATAATTTATTCGCGGTCTGCGTATTGTTGTAGGTATTTAATGTATTTGTGTATTCCATATTATCGGTCTTCGATAACCTCACGTTAGTGTGGTCTGTTAACACGCATTGGAGTCCAAAGATCATATTATTATTAAATAATTGTGTTGTGATTATTATAATCAGCGTGTTATTCGGTGCCAATAATATGACGGAAATTGTCAAGTATTAACGATATTATATTCTGAATAAAATTATACAGCATTTTAGAACTGATTCTGTAATATTCTTGTTTTTAAATTATTCAGAAACTAAACTAGCTTTTAACCCCTAAATGTATAATTGAAATTAATATTTTGGCATTTAGAGAAACTTTAAAAATATTTGAGATTAAAACCGAAGACTGTTTTTTATTCCTGACTTTTCCCATAGTTACCACAGCATTGTTTTAAAACTGAATACTACACTAGACGAAATTTCTATCCCCAGCAAATTAGGCTTGCACATGAATAAAAATATATCACACATTTTTGTTTGACCGAGGGTCGAAAACCAAGGACCCTATCTATTTCTCAGACCAATTGCGCTGCCAATAGGTCAATGGACCGACAAAACCAATGATCCGCAATACCTGTATAGATTATATTATTTTAGTTCATATAAACTAACTTAACCCACTTAATTCTCAAGAGATAATGAAGAACAAAGATAATTCGGGCAAAACGATTTTTTAAGATATAAGTGTGATAGTTGGTATCGATAAATATAATACACCAGATTTTATGATTATAATATGGGTTACGTAACACGTTTGAGATCCATCTACGTAAAAATTGGTTATATCCCATAAAGACTGTATAATATTTAATATAGTAAAAAATAATATGTAAACCTTCACATAATTAAGCACGCAAAAGAAACTTAAAAGAACATACAATTACCAAATCGCACTAATAATTAAGACACTCAAAAAGCTTGTATTTTTGGATGCGAGTTCGTACGAATTAGGATGACAACCCACGGGTTGATAAAATCTCCAGCAAATGTAAACATGGCCTAATTTGTTAGTGCAAGTGGAACTATAGCCTAATAACTGGTTATTGAACCATAAATCCGGCAAATTTATGAAAAGGCGCTGTAGAGTCGTACTACAATTGATTTCTAATAGCGCACGGGCAATAATGTTTTCTGGCTTATATGTTCAAAACAAAAAAAATATTATCACAATTTCGGAACACGCATATAAATGACATTCAGTATGAGATTCCTTTTAATTGAAATGCACGAAGCATTTTTTCCCAGTAATTCATTTCGGATCTTTGACTGGGTAGATATAAAGAAAATATTCTAGAACTATTTGTATAATGTCTTAGCATAGATTACATGCAGATTGTTTTGTTATGATACTGATTATTACCCATGGCACCTGTGATAACACCCTTATCTCTTTAATTGCAATTTGATAACCCTTGTAGTTAAGTATAAAACTGCATCACAAATTATACCTTAAATGACTACGTGATCAGTATACTGACCGCAAACTTTAATGCTTCTTTGTTTGATTTCGATACCTAAAGTCAAGGTAATTGATTGCTTCTGAGAAAAAATATTGGAATAAAAGTAACACAGATAAATAGCTTTTTTGATATTGAATGGCAATGACTCTTTCTTTCATATTTATACGAAAGCAAAGTAATGTGAATTTAAAATATATTCGGTTAACGATAGGCGTTGCGTCCTTTGACGATTGCCAAAATTATGCCTAACTTGCTTCTTTGATGAACCAGCTAAGCCTGGAATGCTAATCGCTGGGACTTGAAAGTAAGGCGGGTACATCAAAACGTGTTTCATTAACCTCATCATACACATCAACAATATAGAAATGTATCTGATGATATCCTCCCACTACGTTATGACATCTGAAATAAGTTATACTGATAGATTATCTATTCCATTACTGAATTGTGATCGATCAAGAAGTAACATGCAAATGTCACAATATTTGGATACATACTGGTGGTAGGTCTCTCATTATGTAAGAGGCCGTCTGGGTGGGTACCACCGCAATGTCTATTTCTACCGCCAAGCAACAGTGCATGCACTGTTGTGTTTCGGTTTGAAGGACATTGTAGCCAGTATAACTACTGGACATAATGAGACTTAACATCTTATGTCTCAGGATGACGAGCGCAGTGGAATGCCACACAGTACTTTGTAAGTCAAATTGCTGGATGGTGTTGCTACTATTTATGGGTGGTCGTATCGCTTACCATCAGGCGAACGGCATGCTCGTCTCGTCATTATATGCTATAAAAAAAAAAAAAAACATAAAACTCTCCATTCACTTCATTCAATATTCGAATCGAATGGTATATGTACTGACACTGAGTAATGATATTAGAAATTAGAACAGACCCTTTTCTGTCGATATCGTTTTTTAACGTATCCGGAATACTAACGAAATTGGCTCAATTCTGTCTCATGCCTCATGCCATGTCCCATGCTCATACAAATGGCTGCGTCACATCAATTGTATTTATGTTCAGGTTCATAGTTTATGTATACAGATTACAGGAGAAAAGTAATATTATAAAATAATATTAATTGCTTCTTGATTTGGGTAGAGGCAGCAAACTTAATATGATTTATGAACCTGTTGGTACTGAACTCTGTAGTTCCATTGAATAATGTTTTATTTTATTTATTTAGTCCGAGGATTAAATTCATTACCGATAACGTAAACAGTGAACTTGTATCTCTGCCTGCCTTTCAAGGACATACCGACGAGGCTGTTTGGTTATGTATGTAAACAAAAGGAAATAGTTATTGCTAAGCACAACAAAGCACGACTTGGCAGTGCTCGTCCATTACTAATCAATCACATCTCGGATACGGATGGACTAGAGCCAACAGAAGCCCCTCCTCAGCTTGTAAATTCTATTTGCTTTATGGATATTGATTTCTAGTTTCTACATTTGCATCTACGGACACAATATGTAGCAAATTCTAAAAGAATAATATAATTTATAAATATGAACATATCAAATAAATCGTTTTAAATTTGAAAAACACATAAGACTTGAGAGTTGCTGGGGATTGGAATAATATGTATTTTTCACCCAATAAACAGAAAGGCTTCTCCCATAACATCATGGAATGGATAATAATACGGTTTTTTGTTGGGTCTCTTAAATTTTCAAAAATAACGGCGTAAATATATATTATTAAATGGCCAGTTATTAGTTCATTAAGAAAGTAAAGTACAACAAATGCCACACATTAGGTTGATGTGTCTCGGTACTTCACTGTCGAGTACAAGCCACTGACACGACTAAAGTGGTCTGGGAATACAGTGAGACATATAGCCTGATATGACAATCATTGTTACATATAAGTACGTGGCTACGGTTATCGAGATCAGCGGAATTATCGTCGCAAAACATTTCTCAAAATTTGGTATTCCTTAAATTGTATTGAGATAAGAATGAGAAATTTATAACATTGATTTGAATAGGTATTTGGCTAACCTGAAAAATCATAAATCTACGTACTTTAAACCTACATGGTATAGATTTGTTATATTCAAAATAAAGTGAAGATTTGAATGTGGTCGTTTTAAACATAATATTATGCTCAAATATAATTTCGTGATTTAAATTTAATTATGATTGAAGCATCAATAAATTAATGCGGTCAATGAAGTTGCAATTTTGCTAATGCAATGAAAGTAATTCTACTAATAGAAACGTGAATATTTATAGAGATGTTGGTATATTTGGATGATTGTTAATGTTGGCGCATTACCCACGAATGTATTTAGTTAGTACATACATCTATGCCTGGATTAACATTGGACTGCTTATTATTCCAGAAAAAAACACAGGGACTTTTATTCAGGGTAAGGACTATCACACGGGCGGATCAGCGAACAAAAGTTAGTAGGTAGTATAAATATTGATACATGTTATGCGTGCTGTAAATTTCCCCTATTAATAATTTAATTATGTTTGATGTTTCTTAGTAATTTAATTTCTACATCGATCCCGATTGAATCTTCCTAAATTTTCCATAACATATGCAGCGTTATTTATAATTTTACGATGAACATTTGCGTAATACGATCATTGACGTGAATCTAATGCTCAAATTAGAACATGCACTTAAAAATGGCTACAACATTTGTGAATTGTGTGTGTGGTTTTAACAAATAATTTATTGTGATAAAATGTAATACCAATGAAATGAAGATCATAAACATAAAAGAATATAATCTATATTATTACATTATTTTAGAGCAACGCAAATACAATGGAGTACCTACCTAGGTGCTACGAGGAGTATGTAGAAGTAACAGAGCTGTGACCAGTACAGAATAAAAATCTAACTCTTAATTGGTAGCCAGTTTATGTTAGTTACACCAAATATTAAAAAAATAGAAAGGGAAGTGACGACGGTACAGCTCTGCTTGTTACAAGTTTAATTTGTTAGAGCAAAACTTACAATTAGGCGTCACGCAGACGGTGTAAACTTTACAAAAAAAACTACACTATAATAAAACTGACAGATGCTGAAGTTGCTGAAGCAAAAACTTGTATCTTATGATTTAAGTTATAATAGTAAAAAATAAATCAACCCAGTATATTTCAATAAATGTCAGTTGATTTACAAAGGTAAAATATCCCCTGGGACAAGATACTCCTATACTATTTACTGGTGGTAGGTCTCTCATTATGTAAGAGGCCGTCTGGGTGGGTACCACCGCAATGTCTATTTCTACCGCCAAGCAACAGTGTGCATGCACTGTTGTGTTTCGGTTTGAAGGACATTGTAGCCAGTATAACTACTGGACATAATGAGACTTAACATCTTATGTCTCAGGATGACGAGCGCAGTGAAATGCCACACAGTACTTTGTAACTCAAGGTGCTGGATGGTGTTGCTAATGTTTATGGGTGGTCGTATCGCTTACCATCAGGCGAACGGCATGGTCGTCTCGTCATTCAATGCTATAAAAAAAAAAAAAAAAAAAAACTAAAACAAGTTAGCAACGTTTTTTTAAGTTCTTGGAATAAAGAAGTCATGAACACGATAACCCTTGTCGGACTCTTCGTGAACGGAATATTTTATTGTATTGTACGATTTGTTTATTTATGTAATATTTTATATTTTTAATTACTTAGCAGTTGACTATCTCTGTTTTAATCGTTGAAATATGACGTTATCGGAGTATCTTAATAATGTAGCCTTTATTAAACTTTTACTTCATACTCCATGATAAATTTAATATCATTTTACCATTATTTTTTAATAAGCCAATTTCATTAAAATACTTCAATCATTTCTAATTAATAATTTTTTAGATGACTAATAATCAATTATCAACCTCAATGCAGTGTATGTAGACTTTAAGATTTATCACAAAGCTGTGTTCACTGTTATTATATGTCTATTGTTCCAGTTAATTACAACATGCAATAGGCGTTGTATAGTAAGGCTATATTGATATTAGAAAGCTTTAATAACACTAAGAATGCCCAGTAGATTTAATATAACTTTAAAATAATATTAAAACAATTACCAGACATGTTTTAATCAATCAGCAATTCATCAGTCTATAAGTAATATTATGTTACTTGAATTGAAAAAGGTTATTTTATAATTTTAATTAGAATAGCGAATAGTACTCAAAAAGATCATAAATATAGAGAAAATTACTCATTCATCGCGCAATCTATAGTAGTTTAAAGCCTAAAGATATTTTACGTACCTAGGGTGTAGGTATGCGTTTATTAAAAAATGCGATCATGGAATTTCTTAACTCCTACAGCGCAGTTTTGATTAGCAAGTGAACTTGCAGAAGTTATCTACCTAAGTGTTTTTACTGTCTAAACATGACTGTTTAGCTGTCAGCTTGCCGGTCACGGCAACATCTGCAGATTTTGGAGCTTGCCGCTAGTGTAAACGCATCTGGCAGTTCTTGTACAATAAATTGCTGGAAGAACTTCCAAGTCCAAACACGAATTAATGGTTTGCTAACCAAGAACCAAGTATTATATACGCGCCCGTTATCACAGTCAAAACCTAGTATTATAACAGAGTACGTTTAAATTGATAACCCCAATACATAATTATAATATTATGTGTGATATGTTTGTGGTCAAATAATACCACTTAAATTGTGCATTTCCTTCAGTTAGGAATAAATGCGCATATGTAAATTTGCTTAACATAAGTGAATAAAAAGGGAATGGATAAAACACGAAAATGAATACGATGGCGCTTTGTTTTCAAAGTAGTGAAGTTACATTTATATTATTTACAAGCATTGATATAGAAAAAACCGTTTACAAGACAAATTTATATTTTACGCTGCTATTATTAGAGTGCCTATCAGTAAATTTGTTTGCACAAATTGTTCTTATCATACTTTCACTGGAGAACCATAGCATAAAATATCACAGTTAAACCTGGGGTAACTTGCTCAATGTCATTGTATTTTAGTTAATTCCCTTTAGTACTACTACCAACCCTGTATTATATACTACCCACTGCTGAGCACGGGTCTCCTTTACTGCTGAGAGGGCTTAGGCCTTAGTCCACCACGCTGGCCTATTGCGGGTTGCCAGACTTGATATACCTTCGAAATTCGTATAGAGAATTTCTCAGGTATGCAGGTTTCCTCACGGGGTTTTCCTTCACCGTTAATGCAAGCGATACTTAACAAAGAATAAACACAATGTAACTTTAGAAAAGTCAAAGATGCGTGCCCTTAGGTTTTGAACTCGCGTACAATCGCCTCGGCAGTCCGTTCTACTCCAAACTAGGCTATCGCCGCTGTAAAGTCTATAAATATATTGAATGTATATAATATTTGGAAGTCATGGTGAGAGTTTCCTTCGTGGTAGAACATAGGGTTTGGTCTGACATTGCCGAAGTCCATGAAAGTTATTTACCATTGTGGTAACCACTTTCCACCAAGCGGACTATTGAGCCATCTACTCAAAAAATAATTTAGTGCATTAATTATGAAATCCCAAAGTCCTAATTGGTATGCAGAACGAAGTATACAGAAAGCCCTAATCTTAAATTTATGCCGATTATAGGTCAATATCGTAATTAGGTACAATCCTCATTACGTTATCGATAAGTCCTCATTGTGCTATCTCTTTGCCTCGTTACGTCTAAGAGCATCAATACTCAAAGCGTTACGTGGTATAGATTAGACCCACGAGTATCAATCAAAAGATACGTCACGTTCTTTCAAAACAATGAAGCATGGTTATCAGAGTTTTTGTTTTAGTTGGTTTCTTTAACATGTACGACTTCTTTCTAAATCGTATAAAAAACATAAATATCGACATTGTTGTAATATAAACTATAAGTATTTTATTGTAAAAAAGCGCGGGATGCTTATCAAAATGACAATCCTTCTACTCATATCTGTCAATAAAATATTTAGAACTATTGACACAATGCACCCCATGTTTTTTTTTACAATAAAATACATTTTTTTCTTATTTACACTGCTCTTAATTTAAATTTTTTTCTATTTTTTTGGTGGATTTTCTATAAAAGCGTGATTTTTAGTTTTTTAAACTACTTTTTTTCATTTTTTAGTTTAAAATATTACAATCGTCATCGGTATTTGATAAGTATGCCAAATATTGATTTAATCCGACGTTTTTACACATAAGAGAAGTCAGTTTAGTTATGTTCTACTATAGTCCATTAATAATCTATTATTTATTTATTTTTTAGTTGTTTTTTTATAAAAGCGTGTTTTTTAGTTTAAAATATTGAATTGTCATTGGCCTTGATAAATATGCCATATTTCGATTTAATCCGACGTGTTGAAGGGGGTCTAAATCATGTTCAAAGTTTCCATACATACATACACACTAACATACGTATGAAGCTAATAAAAGCGTGTTAATCATATTTTTAGGTACGGTATATATTTAGACTGAATAAAAAATGAATATAAGGTTTAATATGAAATATCACACGCTCAGCCATACACGGTAACGTGAGAAATATGCTAAGGAATGCAACAACCACTCCAAATTCCAAATAATGTTAATGATTACAAATAAATACGCAAGTTATACAATAATCGTGTACACTAAAACTGCTAATAATATAATTATTTACATACATCACACAGATGTAAATTTAAATTATCACGTCAATAGAATTATTACAGATTGCCACATTGGATGTTTTCGATGAATTATAACCTAGCTACTAACATATTTTTTGCTGGAGTTTACCAATAATTCATGTACACATTTGAATAAATTGCTAAAATAAATGCTGGAATGGCGTAAATACTAACGTGATTAATAACCGGAGACATAAACCAAAACAGTGTCAAGAACGCAACATGTAAATTGATTTTGCCTTGATATTCATACCTGTTTGTGTCGCAATTCGATCAAGTTTACCGTAATGGCGTGTTATAAACTATAACTTCCTTGGTCCAGAATATAAGCACATGAATATAATAACTAACTGGATTTAGTATTTGGTAGGCACATCACTGTTAAAGCCTTAACGTACGTGTATTTACAGCAAAACAACTAACAACAATGAGTCATTTGGTCGTGTTCGTATATTCATCTCAATTACGTAAAGTTATAGTTCTTCAGAACCGGTTACTGATGACATTGATGTTCGTTGTTTTCGAACATCTTGAGTAAATAGCATTTTGACTTGTTTTGTTCTCAATTTATTACTATTATTGAATGGTTTTTGGATAAACTTTATCCTGTATGGTTTATCCCTTTCGTATAAAGGTAGTCAAATAAGGTCTGGTTTCGATACTCAAGTCGATCAGTCTAAATGTTACTTTTAATGTGAAAGTATGTCCAAGATTGGAATTTGTAATTTGCTAGGGGCCGCGCAGTATCAATCCATACGGAAATTAATTCGCCGAACGGTGGATGCACTAGTGCGGAGTGTCCCTCTTCGTGTTCCTTCGGGAAAGTAATATGGGTTTATATTATTTGTTTTAAAACTTTAAGTATATAATAACACATTTATTTATTCCTTTATTTTATAATGCTTTCGATTTTTAAGGGGTTACGAATTGTTGCAACAAAACCATTGCAGTCGCATAAAACGTAGTTCAATTCGATAATTTACAGAACTTAACATGTCACTGACTAACAAGTGTTGTGCATTTGATCGTATTTGGAGCCAAGTATTGTAGTACGTTTCGTATTCCAAATTCAAAATATTTGCAACGCGCGTCTTTCATTTACCACAGGATATACCGATAAAAGTTTATTACTACTAAAGATAATGCTATCACAATTTTCATAGGAAAACAAAACAAACCAAAAGCAAAATCAACGTTGTTGTTTCTGGCTATCCTGGAGTCAACACGTGGTCCATCCCGAATCACTATCACTTTCGATCACAAATGCAGTTACCAGCTGGAGCGCGGAGTGCGCTACCTGTGGCCACGCTCACGGTTTGACAGCGGCGCGGCGTGGCGGCGGCTGCGCGGGCGCATGCAACCGAAGGTTTCGACATCAGCGAGAGACGGAACCAGCCGAATGCTGGTAGGTTCGTCTCCTTCCCACTCGCGGCCACCCCGCCTCGCGCTTGAGACCGACGCGCCATCAGCTGCTGCAAGCGGTCGACCTTCTATATACACCATTATTGCTAATAAGCTCGTCTTTTGCAATAACACGCTGGAAATTTCCTCCTTGCGCCATTTACGTCGGTTTTAGTTTTATTTGTTCGGAACCAGCCTACAATAGTGTATTTGGATAGGAAAGGTAAAGGTTTTATCACCAATATTGTTTTGAAAAACTCAGCATATATGTTGTCAATTTATAATCTGCGAGGTAAAATAACTGTGTGGTCATTGAACTTAGATATTGTTGATATATCGTACCAGCATGTATATATAAATAATTATAGTAAGTCAATTGCATACATATATGTACTACTTATAAGTAAATCACAGTCAATGATAATAACAAAAGTAAGTGTACGAAAATAGTTATTAAATGTTATTCTATGGTATTGGATGTCGTTCATCTGTGTTATTCATTTTCGCTTATCCAGTTCAACCATAATAATATTATTATTATCTAATGTATGCACAAACTCACAGCAAACGCGCCATTGAATGTCACTGTTATAAATCTAGTTACCCAATGATTACTGGCATATATTGTAGAACAGAATAAGAATTTCTAAACTGCTATAAAAAGTAATTCATCATACATTAGAGCGAAGATTAGATAAGTAAGTGCAAATATTTTGTAATATTATAACATACTGGGTAGGTACTTTAAAAATAAAACGACCACACTCAAGTTTATTACAGAGAAGAGACGAGCAAAAACTGTACGAACTTAACAATAGAAGTAACCACAAAAAATCTTACTTAAACGTGACTGGATCGACAAACGCTATGCCGAATAGATTGAAGCAAGAAGTTGCTTGAACCATCGACTTAAAAAGACATCATATCATAATGCATAGATATGGTAAGTCTATTGGTTAAAACATCTAGACTAGGCTTTTAATTAGAGAAGAAATGTCAAAATCATCATTTTTATAGCTAAAGCGGATTATATCCAACGAAAATATAAACAATGAAAACTTTATAGTCCTTATTGCTCAACGGCAAAAGATGATAAAATTATCGAGAATTATGATTGAACTTATAATTTGATGATTCTCCGTGTGATTTTATAAGGTTCATTTTATGTAGCTTGTACCCATATTTTTAGTCTGTAGCTAGAAATGATTCGTCTATTTCTGTAGCATTACGTAAAAGGAATTATCTTCCGTGCCAAATAGAAGAGAAACAAAGAAACATCATTTAGCTTTATGTAATTTATGAATTTAAATAATGCTTTAGGTATTTAATCAAGAAACCATTTATCAACAAAGAATGGCAAACTAAGACAAAGACAAGTCAGTATAGCAGAAAAAAATGTTTTCATTTTATGCTTGACGTCATACTTATATTATTTACACGCATGAATCAGTCCGTATGTACATTACTTGCTTGATCTGGCACCATAAAACCGTGAAATCAAGAAATGATATTAATTAATAATCAAATGATAAAAACATATCATTATTGTAGAATCTCGAATATGAGGATTGGCCTAAATAATGTGAGTTGTAATAGTGATATTGTTATTTAAAATACATAAGGGTTCTTTTTTCCTTTTGAGGTCCGGAACCCTCAAAATGGTCTGAATCTTGAAATAAATAACGTTTCTCGCGCAGATTTTAGTTTTCTTCCTATACAAGGTTAGTAAAGCGTTAGTATAGGGTATTTTATGTAGATTATTATAATTGACGACTGTAACTATATGATTTATTATCGCATTTACAGAAATAACTCTACAGATGACATGATATAGAAACCTGTAATATGTTAACGATAACGTTTATTAGTTATTAGTAGGTAACGTAAAGCTGAAACCATCATTAAAGCAATAAAAATTAATCCGCATGATATACGTCGCGTTCATTCAAATTAATACCCATCGACTCTACCATGCTTGGTTTTGATAAATCTCGTTTATATATTGATATTGCATTTATTTTCAACACACTGTCATCGGTTGGACGCACGCTTGATAGTGATGAATATCAATTAACTGCGTGGAATACAAATTTATCATTTTCATTGCTGGATAGTACGATGTAAAGGCGAAATAACATTTAGAGTTTTTAGTATTACGTTCATTTACCTTTATATTTATTATAGAAAACTGACTCTACCATACTGGTTCGTGATGATAATATGATTCCGTGGTAAAAATCCAACAATAAAAGCAGTTGTACCATGCCTTATAGATATCAAAAACTACTAGGGAAGCAAACATTTGCGAGTTTATACAAAAAGGTTTCGTTCGAAACTTTGCCTTTCGTTTGGGCTGCAGAAGCTGTCAAAAACCAAATACCACAGATGTTATCAGCGTAGGCGTACACTCAAGGTAAAACAAAATTTTAAATTTTTTTAGTGAACATGAACTGTTAAATAAATAGATAGATGACAGAATTACTAGTGAAAGATTGTGAAATATGTTAGTCTTATCACTACTTAATCTCTTCCAGATAACCTTTCAGTTGTCGGAGTAAATATCAATGTATTTAACACGCTATTTGAATGAAAACATAGACATATTAAAGTTATGGGCTTTGATTAATTATATACCTACATAGACACTGAACGTTTCAAACGCGTCGAAAAAAATAGAGGCCAATTGTTGTTCACTAAATGAGTTTGAGTGAATTAATCTTTGTTGTTTTTCATGGATATAATTTTCTCCCCGTTTTATTAGAAACCATGTAATAACTGGTATCATTATGCGCGCACACAAGGATACGCAGAATGATGCAGCGATAGCGTACGACACAGCTGTCACGCATACTAGCTTAAGAAAAGTTGGCCTGTTTGTTTTAGTTTTATTGCAGCGCGTCACTCCATCTAGGCTGGATAGTGTTGCTACTGTTTATGGGTGGTCGTATCGCTTACCATCAGGCGAGCGGCATGCTCGTCTCGTCATTCAATGCCATAAAAAAATACATATAATAGGTATTTATACACCCACATCTTTACCATCAGCTCATAATCGAATAAGAGCAATGATGATTGCTGACGTATGTCGCTATTAATATGATGGTAACAAAGTTCATTCTCGCAGTTATTCATCGTACTATATAGAGTACGAGTTATTAACGCTCTAAATTGGAACTGCGTCGTACGTTTAAACCGTATGTGTCATGTGCAGAAATTGCAGGGGCTAATGACACACGTTTTGTTATTACCATAATGGGCCAAATATGAAGTTGGAAAAGATGGGGTGAATAGGGATGATGGGGTGATTAGGAACAAGGTGAATTTCGAAAAGGTTCTTCGACCTATTTAGTAATCACAACTTGTGTAAATACACATGATGGGTTAATTTAACTGATAAAATTAATTAAATACAAATGAAGTTAATTACACAGATCAACTGACTTTGCAATAATACACTTGAAAAACAAATATAAGCGCCAAAATTTGGCAAAAGCGAGTTTTAACAACAGTTCGGTCAACCGGTCTGTGCAATAAGCGCACCAGTTTCGTTCTTTACCCAATGTAACCATTACTTAATATTGTATTTGTCACAATAGGTTTCAAAGTAGTTGTCGTTTGTAAATATACTATTTTATATCTTTGTTTGTAAAGCATTTTTACAGCTTGTGAGCATGAACTATTATATTATGCAAGACTAATCACTACTGGTACCAAGCAGATGGGTTGAGGCCTATTATTGTCTATTATAAACACAAAATACGCTTCCTATTAAAAAGGGCGTAAAGGTAGGTAAATTACCTACCTTTGAACTGATTTTGAAAAGAGCAACCCTAGAGTTTCTTGCCCGTTCTTCTCTGGTGGAAACTGCTTTCCGAACTGGTGGTAGGGTAAAAATTGACTGAATCTATATAATGTGTAACATTTTATGGATTCGAATAAATGATTTCATTTCATTTCATTATTGTATTATCTGGATAATAAATATTTTTATAAATTTTCTCAAAGAATCCTTTCCCCTTTATTGAAAGATGCATCCTAATGAGTTTTTATAGCAGATACTAGAGGTAGTAAGATGTTCTGTAAATACATAATCATTTTTCACGCGAACCTAATATCCGTTTACCAAAATATAAGTTTAAACATCTGTATTTTAGCATGTCTCCGACCGTGACTGATGCAATATGTTTTTATAGTAATTTCTGAGTAAATTATGTCTGCACTCTCCATATACTATAATATATTAAAAAAAATGACAAAAATGTTGTCGATGACCGCTTCGTCAATTGTGTAAACTAGTTTTTAGTACATTCTAATTTGTCGCAATGGTATGTGCGTACTTACATCATCCACAAATATTCTTCATTGTTCTTGCTTGTCTGCCTTTGCAGTCCCCCGAACTGGGAAGCTGAAAATGACAGGTAATGTATTATTTATTCTTTATTAACATTAACATTTTATTCGTGTGTATGACGTGTCACGTCACCTTGAGTTTTATAATTGCATATTTCCTAGATATGCCTTTTGTGGTTTTTATCATACTCACAGTTTTTATGACTTACGTCAATTGTAAATTGAATTTGAAACATAGCGGTTGAGAGTATTTTTTTTTTATTTCTTCTGTACATATATCCTCCTCACTTGACATTGGCAAAATTGTCCTAAAGGACAGAGCCAGATAGGGAAAAAAAAATAGCGGTTGAGATATTTCTTTAACGGCACCGCATTTATTATCAGGTAGAGTATACTTTGGATGGGGGCGTTTGAAGAATTCCATCACGGTAACCTCTGCCTGTCGTAAGAGGCGACTAAAAGGGGCCATCAGGGGTTGCGGGCGCGCAGTGGGGGACTGCGACTGCGTCCTTTGTACTTTCGTACATCGCGCAACCTCGAGGTGGGCGCCAGTGCATAGCACTGCCGTAGACGTTTAGGACGTCTTTCGGTGTGTGGGGGTGTCGGAGCCCCTGCTACTGATCGAGATGGGCCGCAAGACGGCATTGCGCAGAGACGGTTGCGGTCGTTATGAGGGCGCCCTTCGCCTAAGGTGCCCGCAGCCGCCCCTTATGCGCTAGAGAGGGCCACCGCGGGGTTTTAGTTGGTATGCCGGTGTAGGGTGTATATAGTGTTAGGGACTCGGTCCAGCGTGATGGTCGATCGGATGTCATATTCCCGGACGATCTAATGCTGGGCCGTAAGACCGGTGAGCCCAACATAACCGTCTGCCTTTCCCCAGGGACTGGACGATATCGATAATATCGATTTCCCCGCGAAAAAAAAAAAAAAAAAAAAAAAAAAAAAAAAAAAAAAAAAAAAAAGGTAGAGTATACTTTGCCGAATAAAAAAAAGGGAAAAGCTTGTGATCATAGTGTAAAACATTTTTAACATGATAATAGCAGTTGTTCAATAGTTAGAAGCAAAACTAACTTTAAAAGTGTTGAGTGCATGAAGTAAGATCCATGGTAATTGTATATAGACACGCACTTAAATTACCACATCAGCAACTATTTTTTTTAATAAGTTTATGGTTTACTAGGTGATGCTCGCGGCTCCGCCCGCGTGAAAAAGTATTTCCGGAGAAAAATATTTTCCGCGCAGAAAAGTAGCCTATAGCACTCAGGAGTAATGTAGCTTTCTATTAGTGAAAGATTTTTCAAAATCGGTTCTGTATTTCCTGAGATTAGCGCAACAAACAAACAAACAAACTCTCTAGTTTTATTATATGAGTATAGAATCTATAGGTACTCATATCTATACTATAGATAATACAAATTTTAATTCCAAATATATTCTTTTAGAAATACATCGCCAATATTGCGACAAGCCGTCATCTGGTATTCATTGTGTTATATGATTAACACGGAAATACTCCTTTTGGAATATTATAATATATCTTCATCCATCTCTGGAAAACCCTAAATGGAAGCGTGGCGCTATTAAAAACTAAAAGATAATTCATTTTTAACTTCTTATCAGGTAAAACAGTGAGGCATTATTTACATTAACATTATCGTAAGCCGACTCGCCAAGATATCGCGAATATCTTTATTTCAAAAAGTTAATGTACTGCTGTCACAGGCAGAATATTCGAAGTATTTAACGATACAGGTACAAAATGCTGTTGGTCTTGACCCGAGGGCCGCACATTCTTTTACGGCCAATTACTTATCATTAAAAATGTTTGTGGTAATTAAGCAATGGTTTTTTCTGCTATTTTCTGCAGTATTTTTAATTAATAACGGCTAATAACACATTTAAGATTTTGAATTTCCAGAAACAGAACAATAATGTTTATAATTCGTTATGGTAGCTAGTAGCCAACATATTTATATTTTTGTGACGTCACCAAACTTCTACACCCACAAAATACGACACTTGTATCTGTGCTTATACCAATCTAACGTGTTGTTTGACTCATTTATTAAAAACAATTCCTCATTGAGATAGCCGGGAACCTCAAAGAAATATGGTACAAACGCTTATCTAGACTTCCTGTCTATTGTCATGGTACATTAAATACCCTCAAAAACATTACCTCGCTTGTTTGTGCATTCGAGTAAAGCAAATAAATTGATTTAAAAACTTGTAATGCCAACAAAATCCCGTTTAGCATATGCCCTTTCTGTAGAATTTTGCATGATTATATACACTTGTATTTCTCGGTTACGCGGTATTGCAATCCTTGATAGCACTTTAAAATAAGTATAAGTATTCTAATAATTGACTCGTATAGATTTTTGGATTCGATCAAGCCTCGACCAAGTTTTGCTTGATTTTAATTGATTCGTGTTCAATTGGTTGAAGATTATATCAACGTAGCCTTTTATGCTATAGTCAACGAACATTGTTATTGACCAATGAAGGTAAACATAAGGAATAATGGTATAGTATCCTCAATCGTTAAACCATGGTTAAATATAAACACTGTTCAACGTCATTAACATAAGGAAGTTAATCAAAGCGTTAGAGCTTGGAACGGTGTAACCTTAGTTTTAAAGTTTGACTCAAACTATTCTTAGCATGATGGGTATTTGAAAAGAGAGGAGGTTGTTTGAACATTAGAAAATCACACCGTATGAAACGTAAGAAATAATTTTGGGGTTAGTTTAATTTCAGATACTGATGGCGATAGACATACGACAGATACATTTAATCTCTACATATAGTCTACACCTGTGTCTCTACCATTTAAATATGCTTAAAGTATGCAGTACTTTTGTAAGTATCGTTTACTCCAAATATTTAAATATGAAAAACCAAAGTAGAGTCACAGAAAAGCAGTAGCTAGTCTACAAGGCTCGTCGGCGTCAGTGGGTGTGGCGCGGTGATCAACGACCGCAGCAATTTAAATGCATGAATCTTCTGCAAAATGGGAAAGGTAACATTCGCATTTAGTTCTAACATTTAGACGTGCAAATTAAAAACGTACGATGTACTGTTTCTCGCTGTGATCTTGTAATTAGTGTAACGAGAATGATTGTCACTGATGGGAGCATTCGAGAATCGGTGTAGTAGGTAGATAATGCCTTCACCTACATGGTTGAACGCAAATATCAAATCTGGGTCTAATTCCAAAGTAGTAGGCAATGTTTATTACAAATAATGTTTGAATAAAACTACAGGCGTCATATGAAAAGCTTTTATATGTTTCCAAGGTATGACAGTCAACACGTCAGTTGCACGAGACATTCATATCTTTAATATTTATATTTTTAACCTCTACTACGTGCGAATTACGCTCCTGGTATGTAACCGGTCGCAAAAGCATAATGCACGATTCTATGAGATATATAGGAGGAAAAATTACCAGTGACCTTAAAATTTAAACACGCAGCAACGACTATGTCGCGGCTACTGCGTAGCCATTTGTATGATAAATATTGTCTTTACATGGATATTTATAATCTTATTGTAACAGATAATTTTTACAGCCCGTCTTTATGTCCGGCTTTTGTTTGGCACGCGTATATCTTGGATATCTTTATTTATATAATAAAGTTATTACACGAAAGCTTGTATGTTAGATAAAAATAGTCTTAACGTGAATAATATGTTTAATCTTTGTATGTAACAGATAAATTTTACTGCCTGTTTGATGTTATATCCGGTTACGGTTTAGCGAATATCAACTTATTGTTATACAAGTACTAAAGTTATCGACTTAATGTGCTTAATGTTATAGGAAATTATGTTATGGGAGCACCAGTAATTAACTAATAACAAATTTACTTAACGACATAATTATTCAATTAAGTTAGTAACCTCTATACCTAATATTATACGATGGAATTTTGTGAGCTAAATTTAATTGGTACATTTTAATACGTTTTAACGGCCATTCAACTATACGTTTACAGTTGTTTCCTTTTATGCTTTATCGCTCTGTACTTTGCGCGCAGTTTTGCGTAAAGGGGTCAACGCATAGCAAGTTGATGCTCGTGGACGCATTGCTCTGTCTCACTGCACCACTGAACAAGAAACTTGCGCGTACTGAGCCCATAAATATTTAACTCCAATTGACTAACAAAACCGGTACCTCACCAAATTTACAATCTCTTGCCGAAGGTTAAGCTACGTGACTCGAGTAAGACAAAACACCAGCCGACCCACATGGGTGACGTTTTTTCTGTTTACGCACGATGGAGGCGTGGCTTTTTTTCTACGCTTTGGAGACGGTTTATTTTTATCGTGTTCTAGGTGTGAAATATTTTTAATACTGAATAATTTCATATCATTTTAATGGATTCTCATATGGCCGACACAATTTTATATTAAGTCCATGTCACCTTAAGCTACATACATTTTTGCAATAGCAATATAATATTTTTGTTAGTAACACCAAACGAAACTTACCTGATGTGGTTGACGTGTTGGAATTAACGCTGTTTTCACTTTCAGTACGATTTCTCGGACTAAACAAGAGATTCCACGGATTGTAGCTGACATTTGAAGCTGCGGTGCGATTCTTAGACTTGTCCTTATTGTTAGAATCCATTATTTATTTTATTTAATTGAATAAAAATTAAAAGCGATCGAAAATAGACTCCCGCGCACGCCGGCCGATAATACAATATGATATGACAGAAGAGTACCGGCGAAACAAAACAGTGTGCGAGCGCTTCTGGCGTTGTTTTGATCCGAACTCACACGAAGGCGCGCGGAAACGCACGATGTATTATTTATGTTATGGCGGACTTTGTTCGAGTATAGACGACAGACGTAGTTTGCTTCTTTTAATCTCCCTTGACACAAAGTGTCTCAAGTATGTATGACTGCGACAAAAGTTACACAATCTTGTTGTATTCTTAAGAATGTTAGATAAATGTCAACTTTTTAATGAATTACTTTATTTAATTTATTAATACTAATGAAATTATTGACGTATGGTTATATCAATATTAGCTATAAGGACTACAAAATAGAAGCACATGTTGTAGTAATAACTTGGCTTATTTTTTTACAATGCCGTCAATCTGATAGCAATACCCTCTATGGGACCCAAACCTGAGAAAATTGAGTCAGAAAACCCACATAAATTGTTGCTCTATCTGCGGATTAAACCCTGGACCTTCCAGTTCACAGGCCATTTACGCTACCAAACTAAGAAGGTAGCGACTTGTTTAAATAAGTTACATTTAAGTTAATTAAAGATTTCATATTATCACGAAGATTACAGAGTTTCGCAAATATTCTAAATCAAACGCCAATTGGTTTTAATTCTGAATCTTTGATACTTAAAACTTTGGTAGTTAAATAATATAATCGTATTCTTAACTAATTCCATAGTAATTCGTCAAAAGCTAGGTCCTTTCAAATTCGTACTTTGTTAACAAAAATTACAATTAAACTTAAAAAAAATATTTGAACTAAGAGTTTGGAATACAATTTGATAGAGGTTTGAACGTTGATACGAAATTTTTTATATTAATTAATTGATCAAAAAAGAAGTGTATTTATTGACGTAGTTTTTACCTAATATTACTATTTTAATTGAATCGACACTATGATCCAAATTAGTTTCGTGCACCTAATATGTTTTTGTCTCTGCACCATTCCAGGTTGACTGGTAGAGAATGCCTTCGGCATTAAGTCCGCCTTTACATGTTTTGTATGAAGTGCAAATAAATAAATAAATTAAAGTACTATTTATTATGAATTGCTATAAAGTAATATTTGTTTTACGTATTGAACTAAATGACTACAGTTGACCACATCGATTAAGCCTAAAAATAAACGTATTTTGACTTTCAACAACTTATAGCATTTTCGAATTTAACGCTCCTTGAAAACTAAAATATTGTGGAGTCTAAATAGAAAGAAGTTTTGCTAGGTTTCGATATCAGACCCTAGGTCGACAAACGGTCTTGAGTTTCAATTTCAAAGTTAAACCTACAATGTGTATTCTATAAAAAGAGCCTACCGAGATATTTAGAAGAAGAAAAGAGAACTCGGATTTGTCGACAGCCTATTTCTAGAATCGATACCTAAAGTTCAATATTCCAATCACGTCTAAACCATTTTGAAAATTCACCAAGTAAAATATCTAGAATCCAATCTAAACAAAAATCACTTCGTGTAAATTTGACTTGTATCACTTACATTTATTGAGTCCACGATTTTTCCCGAATTAGAGACCGCTTCACAGCTATAAATATCCTGGATGGAGATTGTGCGTTTCTAAGTGATTCATGTTTTAGGCGATAGTGACCGGCCTCCGTTGTAAATAAATTGTACAGCTATTCAGTATGGTTTATGGAATATAGGGGTTTGTTCGCGTGTACCTAAATGTTTCTAACTTGCCTATAATTCACTTTAAACGCAGAAAACAGTTAATTTACTAAGATGTAACCAGTTTAAAGTATTCTAATATTTATAGTTTTAGATCTCAATTTTAAATGGTGTATTTTATAAATAATTTAAATAGTCGTTAACCTGTGCAAATAGAAATTCAACTAAAGTAATACATATTCTTTTATCGAGATTAAAACTATTTACAATACTTTGATTGCTTTTTCTTTAAAATCGAACGTTCTCGTGCCCGTTAAGATATTTATCGATTTAAAAACATCTTCTATTTCAATGCTGTGAGATCAAATCTTGATGAAAATATAAAAAATTCAGCTATCATTCTGTATAACTGTTGTTCTAAGTATTGTGCTTTAGGATCTTGGACCTCTCAACTAGCTTGCAATAATGAATTTGTGGACTACCTATATAATCTGTGATTAATAGAATTATTGTACACACACACACACACACGCACTCACGCCCATTATCCCCGAAGGGGTAGGCAGAGGTGCAACTAGTGCACCCACTTTTCGCCGTCCTTATTCCGTCCCATGATGTGATAGGGGGCGAGCCTATCGCCATATCGGGCACAAATTCCAGACTCCAGGCTGATACTGAGTAGAAAAACCCAGTATCACTTTGCCTGACCCGGGGATCGAACCCGAGACCTCAGCATTGCAGTCGTACCGTAATACAACTACGCCACCGAGGCGGTCAGAATTATTGTATTAACGTAGATTAGAGCATAGCACAGGGACAATGTAACTTATCAACTAGCATCTAACATGCCAATTCTTGTTGCTAAAAAGTCTTAATATAGATCCTATAAAGAATGAAACATTCAATATAAAATCTAAGAAAATGATATAATATTTAACTCTACATCAATGAACATACTGTTTGCTGGACAGGCGCAATCATTCCAGCCATTATTATATAACATCGATCGTCGTCAATTATTGCTCTCCGTCATTGAAAAAGTAAATGTCAAAGTGATAAGTAAAACCACAATAATAATTTATAATTATTGCATAATAAAATTGTTCTTTATACAACTAAAAGATAAAAGTAAACCATGAAGATTCCGTACTTGGTATCGCTGAACTGCCGCGAGGCGTACACCACGTCCGCTTTCATGCAAGCTTCGGCTGGAGAGTTGTCTCGCAAGATCGTAGCCGAGGACTTCGAATGGGATGATGGAGTAACACCAGCTCCTCTTAGCTTCTTCGCTGCGCGTGAACTATCCAAAATATTCCATAGACTTAATCCCCTCCATGAAATACTGCAAAAGGATGTCGACATACTCATGGATTTGTTTCCAGCAGATATACCTCTTAAATTTGCTGTGCCCCATATCAAGGTAATGTGTATTCTGTAGGTTTATTTTTATCAAGTCAGTGGCTTCATTGAACCTATTCCTGATATATTTGGGAGATGATGGCTTGGACCTTTGCAAAAGTAAATGTAAATCTTAATATCTTAAAAATGGTGGATAGTCTCTTAAGAAAGTTTTCTATTTGCATTTGTTGCCCCGTCTCAAAAATTCACTCTGTATATTATAGACCTTATACTAATACTTACATAACATTATAGGATGAGCAATATTGGAAACGCTCCTATGCTACAAAGTTTCCATCCAAGAAGGAGATCGGCGTATCTTTTTGGAAAGGCAAATTCTTGTCTGCGTGTTTACAAGACTACTTAGAAAATGTAAATCCAGATGTTTTCATAGAAGAGGATGCTGTAAACCTCGCATCACTGGTTAGGATACCTACAAATTCTTTTAACTTAATAATTCACTAGGCAACAAATTGACACGCATTAAAATGCTAAACATGTAGCAAAGTATGTTGACCAATTATAGCAATATTATAATGAAGTTGTTTGTACATCCTCATAGAAAATCATGATTTTTTGCTTAGTACGATAAGCAGCACAGTTATCAAATATGCAAACATCGAGAAGTGTAAATAAGAAATACTGAAAACCATGACAGAGATGCTAAATATATACAACAAAATATTTTTGAGTATCGTCTAAAAACACAAATAATAAATATTACCAATTGACTTAGGTAAATTAATACAATATGTACACGTTAATTTACAGGTCAGTCCTTACATTTACGAGTTGTCATTGAACCAACTGCAAATAGTTCGTCAGCCAACTCCACCGTTTCCTCAAGAGAATGTCGTCGAAGACACTTGCCCTTTCAGCGTTCCGAAGCTATACGACCACATACCACTAGAGCCAGTGCTTGTCAAACTATACAATCTGCGGGAGATATCGTTAGTGTTCTGCTTGAACAACGTGCAGGACAATTACTTGCCGCGATACTTTGATTTCTCAATGGGCGATTGTGAGTCGCTCTGCAGGGGCCTCGAAGATTTAAGACACCTTCAAACGTTCCGTATCAACCGAAGCAATCTCGACTGTTCCAAAGTAAAACTGATCTTGCAAAATCTCGTAAAGAAAGAAAGCATTGAAGAGTTGGACTTTAATCATTGTAAGATCGGAGATTACGGCATGAAAGCACTCGGCGGATTCATCTTTATTCACAATAACATAAAAAGAGTGAGAATCGCAAACAATCGGTTCAAAGAGGTCGGCGTGCAGGGTATCGCTTACGCCTTGCAGACGAAGCCCGCGGCGCCTATCGAACTTTTAGGTATATCAATTGGATTATGCAATTTATAAATGGATTTTCCTATTGATTTGATGGTTTTAGATTTCAGTTTGAATTCTATGTCGTTGGAGTGCGCGACGACATTTGCAGCGGCGTTTGTGAGGTGTAAGGAGAAACCTCAGACACTGATTGTAAACTCATGCGGATTCCATGGAGCTTCGGCTGAAAAAGTTAGTTAATATTCGTTGCATCGTTTGGCTTTAACATAAATGCAGTATTTTTTTACGAAACCTAACGTATGCATATCGTTCCTTATCTTTATCAATAGATAATTACAGCGTATTATATTAACATAAGAAGGCACGTGCGATGATAAAGTAATAAAGATAGAATCGTTTTATTATAGAATTATAACTGATGCTCTATTTAATGTTCCATATTTAAACGGTCAATCTTATAGAGGAAATACATTTCGTCCTATTTGTACCGAAATACAATGCTTTGATTTATTGTAAGGTTACCTGTACTTAACTATTGCGGTTTAGATTGCGGGTCTTCTCAGTTTGAATAGAGGGTTGACAAGATTAGACATGGCTGCAAACGATTTGTCCGGTGAAGCGGAGAAAACGCTTATCCGCGCGTTGGAACAAAACAAGAAAATTTTGAGAATCGACCTGCGTAGAACTCGTAAGATAGTAACACATACGAGTGTAGATTATTCTTATCTAGTTATAACTTGGCACACTTATGAAAGTACTCGTAATGTTTCTTTTTGTAATAGAATTTCATCTCATAGTTCCACGACAGCAAAATCATCAAAATCATCTAGAATCTTTAATTAAGAAGCACTGAGTACATCGATCATACAGCCTGTGCATTAAATAATGTTGTGGCCATGGGGTATGCAAATTGCTGTCTGTAAAGTTGCCTCATTTGCAAAACCTAAAATGCTAGTGATCTACTACTAAGCTGCCTTTATATTACCTTGTAAATTACAGACATATCAGAAGAAACTCAAGCAAAAGTGGATAAGCTTCTAGAGCGCAACAAAAATCTGCTCGGACAAGAAATGGAACCAAGCGACGAAATACCGCCTTTGTACCTCAACGAGCCAGAATATCTCATTTGGGAATACAACCCGAATAATCCAGATTACATACCTGGACGGTATCCCGAACGGGTGCCAGAAGTGTAAAAATTGTTGGCAGTCATTGCTGTCACGTATTCATCATTGATTCCAAACCGCATTACAATTTCGTAGATCCGTATATCATGTGATGTCGACACGTTGTCATTACAATAATTGTTTCTATTGTTCATTTTGTTTGGTGATTAGTTACATGATTTAATTTTTATTTGTGGCGTGAATTGTATTTGATATTGATATAAGCCATCGAGTCATGCAATTTATTGAATGAACAGTTAATATAATTATTGTCCTTTTAAATTACAGCTTATTTTTTTATTATATACAACTCAAGTTTCCAACTGACCAACAAAAACGTACATATTTGTTATAAAAGTAAGGTATAATGATCCTTGTATGTGAACAACGCTACTCCTTTGTATAATGGCTTCGTAAATTGTTCAGTGGGATAAGTAACTTTCATGACTCAAGAAATCTTTGGAGGATTAAAGCGTCAACGTCATGGGCGTCAAGGGGCGGGATCAGGGGATACGGACCCCCCCCCCCCCCCCCCGTAGCTTCTAAAATGATCGGGCTACCAAACATGTCCACACTCGAAAGCTATAGCTACGCCCGTGGACAACGTCCGAAAACTCATTCGCTTATCAGTTCTCATTCAGAGTAACGAACGTAGGAGTAATACTTATTCATCAAAATCAAGTCAACCTGTATTGATTATAACAAATTGGAGTATAAAGAATAGGTACATAATGCTTTATTTTACCTTGAATTACTTGAAATTCAATTGTATTTATATCTTCGTAATGACGACCTTACAGGATCCGTCCTTGTCATGATTTTGATAACAGATTTGTTTGTTTTATTTAGGTTAATTATTATAATTCACATTTGAAACACTTCATTTAATTATAATCGTCTGAGACCTTCCTTGATTTATGAAATCTAATTTTTGTTTATTTCATTGAGTAATTAATGTCATATACCAAATTTTTATACATGAAATAAAAAATTAAAAAATATCGTTATTTGAAATAAAAATAATAATCAGGTACTTAAGTACTGAAATATAAAGTTATAGCTTATATAAAACAATCAAATATAATAATCATAGTTGTTTTTTATGCAACAGATTATTTTACACTGTTTCATGCCAATTTATTATCACATGCAAATTCGTTACCAAAACAATTCCCGTTCAATTGACACCTTTTCCCATCCGTATTGATTGTATTTGCATACAAGTGAATTCATTCTATTTGTTTGTGGTTTAACTTGGATCCTATAGAATTGCCAATTTAATGGGCCTAGTAGAAGCTTTGTTGGAAATGTAAAGGTCAGAGCTAGACAATAAACTCATAGTTCGCAGACCGATGACCTAAAAAGTGGTGAGCTCAGGAGCTGCAAGATGAAACGCAGTACCTTCAAAACCATCTTCTATATGCAATATTTGTTTAATAGTGTACAGTCAGCAGCATAAGTAGCTGAACAAATTCAAAATTTCAAATTGCCCACATATTTTTGTGTTCTTACTAATCTTTTTTTCTCTTCACAAAAATAAAATAAAAGAGATTTACTTTACTTCAAACGAAGAAAAAAAAATGTTTCAGTTTAACTTAACGCGTATATATAGGTTTGAAATTTAGATTTTTTTCAGCTACTTATGCTGCTGACTGTTCGTGTCAAGCAAAAAAGTCTGATTTACCTTGTGGATTTACCTGACTGAAACGCAAAGTGTAATTCTGCCAATGCTAGATGTAGGGTGTTGGCATTTTGCGACCAAATTTAATTTTAATTCTTTTTTTCCTTATTAGTAACTAGCATTGCGCGCGGCCCCGCCCGCGTGGAAAAGTTTTCCGGGATAAAAAGTATCCTATAGCACTCAGGAGTAATGTAGCTTCCTATTAGTGAAAGAATTTTCAAAATCGGTCTAGTAGTTCCTGAGATTAGCGCGTTCAAACAAACAAACAAACAAACTCTTCAGCTTTATATAATAAAAGTATAGATAATACATTGTGGAATCGTTGTTAGCTATGAATAAATATTCTGTTAGTATAGTCCTCGTAATAACAATATTTTTTTCAGTTGTCTGTGAAACAATCAATAGCGGTTCCAAAGATAATCTTATAAATTTCACTATAATTGATTTAGGATATTTACTAGATAATATATCTATTAAAGACTACAGAAAAATCCCTAGATTTGTCTTCCCTCCCATTCATGACCCTATTTCGCGATAACCTCATAAGGATCAAGAATCATCGTAGAATTGACATACTCTGATATGTATGTCACTTCTACGATGATCAATGTCAAACTGATAATGATTATAACGCATCAAGAATGTGACGCAAAGCGGCTATTGTTCTTTTAAAAATCGGTCAAAAAGTTAGCTGACTCGACTATCCGCAAAGACATCGAGAGATCTTGAGTATCTCTTTGTGCCGGCGATATTGTGAGTGGAGACCTAATAGTACAAGCTTCGGGGAACGATGTCGCAAATTCTAACGTTTTGTAAATTATAAACGATATTACGGTGTACGTTTGAGGATATTTATGCTCTATGCTAAAACTATGCTCAAAATGTTCTGATGTCGGTTATTGGCGACCTTGAACTATTAAATCAAAATAAATGACAAGATGTATTACGTAGATGCACACGTGGGATAACAAAGGGCACATATTAGTGAGATGACGTCGCAATAGTTGAATATAGAAAGTGCTAGAAATAATGCGACAATAATTTAAATAGTACGAACTACCAATACGTGCATATACTGTGCTGTACTAGATATATTGATTGGCTGGTCGCCTATCATATCACATATGCTGAATTAAGAGTGGCGTCGATACAGATTCCAGACGTTACTATCGTTTCGACGACGGTTAGATTATTACTTTCTGTTGCGCAATAGGTTTAAAAATCTCATGAGTCCATTGGAGGTGGATTTTTATACTTGTATATGTTGGAAGTTACCACGTTATACTGTCTGGTGCCTTTTATTCTGTAGTTAAGTGTTATAGGCGAGTGCTCAGTCTGAAACTGCCCGCAATAATTACAATAATGAAGTACCTATACAAAAGAAGCAACTTTGTATTTAACAATATAAACTTATTTTTACATGTAATAGGGTGCAAAAGGCATGTTTAGGTACGATCTTTACAAAATCCTACTTCATCTAGTGAGTAGCTTATTGGTACTTGGCTATTTACCTGGTGGTAGGTCTCTCATACGTAATAGTCCGTCTGGGTGCGTACCACCGCAATGTCTATTTCTACCGTCAAGCAGCAGTGTGCACACACTGTTGTGTTTCGGTTTGAAAGACATTGTAGCCAGTGTAACTACAGGATATAGGGGGCCTTAATATCTTATGTCTCAGCATGACGAGCCGCGAGCGCAGTGGAATGCCACACAGTACTTTGGAACTCAAGGTGCTGGATGGTGTTGCTACTGTTTATGGGT
The DNA here is from genome assembly GCA_947568825.1 of Sphinx pinastri. NCBI lineage: Eukaryota > Metazoa > Arthropoda > Insecta > Lepidoptera > Sphingidae > Sphinx > Sphinx pinastri. The sequence continues at coordinate 7,175,777 of OX387617.1, forward strand.
GGTCGTATAGCTTACCATCAGGCGAACGGCCAGCTCGTCTCGTCATTCAATGCCATAAAAAAATAATTAAAAAAAAAACTACTATTCTAAAAACCTAAGATGCTTGAATTTCTTGAATTCTTCATTCATGGCAGAGAATGCCACGGCTAAAGTTAGAAACCCCTCGGAAAGTAATTATCCATTTGAAAATTGAACCCAGAACCTCCCAGACCATCTATGAAACAGCAGTACCCAGTGTGTTTTTACATTGAAAGAAAAGAACTAAATAAAACACAAATCCGCGTTCTTTAGTATTTTACTGTATGTATGTTCGTGAGCGTTTATCTCCAAAATTATTTAACGGATTTTCGTGTAGTAGGCTTTGTTTCATTAAAATCGGATATCAGAAATATATATTATTTTATCGTAGTAGAGGAAACAAACAGTACATAAATAAAAAAAAAGTAAATAGTAGCCTGTACATCATAAGATTATCAACACAAATTAATTATTATACTTAAATACTCGATAGCATTTAGTTACACTAATTAAACTAGTTTAAGATATTTGCAATATTGCTTTTCATCTTTTCAGGCTCGGATAGATCTAAATTCTAAGTCCACGCAGATAAGGTTGTGGTAACATCTAGTTCTATATAAGCTACAATGTAACCAAGTAAATGAATAATTTTAATAATTTTAAGACTCACTCCGTGAGCAAGCATATAAATAACTATTTACTTGAATACTACTTATTATAATTGTACTTTCCTATGTGCCTATATGTATAATACTAAATAGTATCTACCTATATGGTATTTGGTTGGACAATTTAGTTACAAGTTTCGCTGCTCTAGTTGTCACTGAATAATGGCGCCAACGAAACCCTTATAGCAATGTTCCTCATCAGCCATTATTGGAAACTCCACTGAGATTATCTTGTCTCATTGCTGCAACTTAGTATTTTTCCGCTGCAACTGCAATTCAATGAACCTATTCATTATTGGTGTCGCAGGGTGACGATGGTAATAAATTATGCTTTAGTTCTGGCTGTTTATACAAACGATATCACTTGAATTGAAGAAATTTAAATATGTAGGTATTCATTTAAATAACAACGCCTTCGACAATATTCTAGATATTTAAGGAGAGATTAGTTTCCTATCTTGTTTATTTTAACGAGATGCTACTACTGCGCCTTAGACTAAAACGAAAAAATAATTAATAAATAAACGAGCAAAAACATTGTTAAGAATCGTTAAAGTTAAGGAAGGGATGTTAATTTTGAAAAGCAGCGGATTTTTTACCGATAATAATATTATTATAGGGAATAAAATTCCCCAAAATCAATTTACGGAATATGTTATATAAAGAGCAAATATTTTGTGAGTTCCAGCTTTCACAATAATAATCAAAATTTGTCAAAATTAATTAGTTATACCTAACTGTTAATTAATTATATGATATTGTTACTGTTAGTAGGGGCTTCATAGTTATTAACTGCTGAACACGTATTTATTAATCCCCGTTAGCGATTATAGGGGTTTAAAACGAAAGTTCGCTTGAGCCTCTCACATTGGAAAGCATCACGGCAATGTAATTATTTTACAAATTATAGTACAACAGGAAGGGAAGTATTCTTATTAAACTAGCAGCATACTTTGACTATTGGAGAGCTTAATTCCTTCGAAAGACATATTTATACCACAGAGGTGGGAACACGTTACAAATACGTACCTGCAATAAAATAATAAGGAAAAAACAATAAATAACAATGTTAAGAGCCAAATTCACCTCTTGCTAATAAACGCTATTTGTCACATAAATGTATAAGCCGACCAAACACAAGTCGCACTCTAATCTATTGTCTTATATTATTTATCAGCAATCGGTAAAATCGGCCCTAGTAGTAGTTCACTGCTGGTAGGTCTCTCATTATGTAAGAGGCCGTCTGGGTGGGTACCACCGCAATGTCTATTTCTACCACCAAGCATCAGTGTGCATGCACTGTTGTGTTTCGGTTTGAAGGACATTGTAGCCAGTATAACTACTGGACATAATGAGACTTAACATCTTATGTCTCAGGATGACGAGCGCAGTGGAATGCCACAAAGTACTTTGTAAGTCAAGGTGCTTGATGGTGTTGCTACTGTTTATGGGTGGTCGTATCGCTTACCATCATGCGAACGGCATGCTCGTCTCGTCATTCTATGCTATAAAAAAATAAACATATAAAAAAGTTATTGCCTATAATGATTTCCTGGTAGATATTAAGTGCGTTGCGCACCCACACCGTGTCAACTAGGTGGCCATCTCAGAATACGCTGTTATGATGATAGCCATCAAGCACAGCATTGGTTTTCAGTGGCCACTTAGAGCGCCGGACACCACAACCTTGCCTAAATTTGGTATTCAAAATGCCCGGCATAGTGTAGAGTCGAGTTATATGATAGGAAGAAAATCTCGACAGTGTAGATTTTTGCCTATTTTTTTAATGAAGTTATAGTTTTTTTGGGGTTTTTTTTCCCATGATGTGATAGGGGGCGAGCCTATCGCCATATCGGGCACAAATTCCAGACTCCGGCCTGATACTGAGTAGAAAAACCCAATATCACTTTGCCCGACCTGGTGATCGAGCCCGAGACCTCAGCATTGCAGTCGTATCGTAATACAATTACGCCTCCAAGGCAGTCAATAAGATAAGAGAAAGGCAGATTTAAAACCATAATTATATTAAAGTGGTAGTGACGCTAAATGTGGGTTTTGTTGTGAAACACAAACATTAACCATAAAAAGAAGAGGTTTGTGGTTTTCCAAATTGTTTACGGGTAAGTCTAAGTAGGTCATGCGCATCTACTCGTGTTTAAATTAATATATTGTATTTCAACTGATGTTAGGGGTCAGTTAATTGAGCTCCAAAGGATATTTTCCTATATAAGCCTATTATACAAATTATATTATTTTGTACAAACTTAGACCATATATAAAAGGCACACAAAATTCGGTCTAAATATTTTTCAAGGTACCTACTTTTACCTACTATAAGCTGGAAAAGCTTTCCATAGCGGCTCGTGCCAGTAACTCCCGTGGGACAGCTATTGAACATCCAATAAAAAAGGCACAATTCAGGCTACCAACCTCAATAGTCGACTTTGTGTTTCGTTGCAATTAACATCTTAATAAATGAAATGTATTTGAAACCCATTATTATATCTTCCCGCTAAAAAGTAGGAATTGTATTTCATACAACGCGGGATAATAAAATCGCGTTATTACACACCACTGTCATACTTCCAAATATGAAAGTACACGTAGGCGAAAGTGGAAAAAGTTTCCAAGCTTCTACTTATCCCACGGATTTTGTTACTACATATGTATAATAATATAACATACGGCGCGTTTCTATAGCCTGAAGCGAGTCTATTCTGAGTATGGATTGCAAAATTCGGCATTGTGGCAGTTTTATACACATAGATAGAGACGTAAAAAAGCGAGCACTCTCAAATTGATTCTCTACTAGCAGTAGCATAACTATAGGGTGGCATGATGGCATCATGCCACGGGCTCCGGGGTTCAGGTCCCATGCCGAAGGGTGCCTTGGAAGAGGACCGTTCAGGAGAATCCTAAAAAGGCACTGGCAATTACGTACAAAGCACTCCTTGTTAAACTGCTTTGTTCTCGACCACCAACACCACCATACCAGACATGTATTATATACTGCCCACTGCTGAGCACGGGCCTCGTCTACAACTGAGAGGGTTTTTAGGCCTTAGTCCACCACGCTGGCCTAGTGCGGGTTGGGAGACTTCACATACCTTCGAAATTCCTATAGAGAACTTCTCAGATATGCAGGTTTCCTCACGATGTTTTCCTTCACCGTTCAAGCGAGCGGTAATTCACAAAGAATACACACATCACTTTTTAGAAAAGTCAGAGGTTCTCGGCACCCATGGGAAATCTCATAACGTCTAGTTTTCTTTACTGTTTAACGTTGCTAAGAACGTTAACGCACTTTCATAATCAATCTGTGGTTTTGGATTGAATTCTAGCTCGCAGTTTCAACTACCAAAATAAAGCTCGCACCACGTACCTAGACCTTGAGTTTTCTTGTCACACTATCTATCTATCTGAGGCCAAACACGCCGCAACTGTTTATTACATTATGGATTTAGAAGCATAAATAATATAGTACCATTTATAATTGAAATATTATGATTAAAAAGTTACAAAGAAAATAAAAAACAAATCAAATTTAAATAAAAGATTTTTCACGTATTATTATAATATAAAATCCCTGATAATAAACTGCAGGCGCCTTATACGGAGATGAAACAAATGCTGAAGAACCCATTCGTTTTTTTGTCTTCGGGGTGAAAACGAACTATTTTTACCGTCCTGCCTCGGGGGAGATGGGGCGGTTATGTCGTTTCACCGGCCTTTCGACCCAACATTGATCGGCATGGAAAGTAAATTTCAAACGATCGCCAAGCCGAGTCCTTACGGATAAACTCCTTGAGATGTTGAGAGCAAACTTTCTCGGAATCGAATAATTAAGGCAAAAAGATTAGCGTTGTATTTTATAAGTTTTATTGCTCGTTATTTTTCCGGAATAAAAAGTAGCGTATAACACCCAGGAGTAATGTATCTTCCTATGAGTGAAAGAATTTTCAAAATCGGTCCAGTAGTTCCTGAGATTAGCGCGTTCAACCAAACAAACAAACTCTTGAGCTTTATAACATTAATTTAGTTTATTATGGTTTAACTGCGCATATCAAGCATTGAAATACATTGATATAAAAATAATATATTATTCTATACAATTCACTAGTAGATCCTTTGGCTGAAGTGGTTAGTTGGCGCTGTTTGTAGTGAGCTACGATAAAATAATAACAAGATAATTATAAATCAACGAAATAAATTAAAAACACAAAACATGTATTAAGACAATAGAAATAGGTGAATTTCTCAATTTCTGACTGTCTTATTAGCTAAATCTCAATGTAAATCGTTCACGAATCACGAGCTCTATAGAAAGAAAAAAATTTTTTTTTATTGCATTACATGACGAGACAAGCATGCCGTAAGCGTGATAGTAAGCGATATAACCGCTCATAAACAGTACCAACACCATTCAGCACCTTGAGTTACAAAGTACTGTGTGGCATTCCACTGCGCTCGTCATCCTGAGACATAAGATGTTAAGTCTTATTATGTCCAGTAGTTACACTGGCTACAATGTCCGTCAAACCGAAACACAACAGTGCATGCACACTGCTGCTTGCATTGTTGTGACATTACGCTGGTACCCACCCAGACGGACTCTTACACATGAGAGACCTACCAGTGATTACTGATTACTTACATATACTTATCACACTTACATTCTCTAGTTCAAAGTAAGGTTGTGTATAGGTTTTAATGTTTTCTGCTACATTATTCAACAAAATTTAATCTAATAGCACTTTAAGTTCGCAATTCATTAGCAACATCAAATTAAATGACACGCAGCATAAGAAATGTTGATCTGACACTTCACAGAATTAAAAAAGGGTGAAAACTGTTTCGGGTTTCAATTTTAAAAGACATTCTGAATGTGAAATGTGGATGAAAAATTCACAGAGACCCGAGGACAATACCGGGGCGGGCCGCGTACACCGGAAGAGGCTGAATTCTTGAATTACATTACAAGTTACCAGCTGCAATATGACGGAATAAGAGGATTCCGGCACTTATTACGTTCACGAGTACTCTCTCGTATATTTTTCGGTATACAAAACCGCCCACTTACGTCAAGACAATACGTAATGAGAACCTAATTTGATTTATTGCTGCGCGCAGCTATCTTATTAAACGTATGAGGAATTGAATATAGCCAAATCGTTGTAGTATTTTCCTTTGTTAATCCCATTCGGCCATTTTAGCTGTTTGCAAAAATAAATTAAGATTGTTCTTGGACTCTTACGTTAAGAACTTATTATTACACATTAAATATAAAAAAAATACGGATCTTAGTAATACTAGTTGCGCCTCTGCCTACCCCTTCGGGGATTAAAGGCGTAAGTGTATGTGTGTTATATTTTTTTTATAAAACAAACTCAAACAAACTCTAATTTTTCTTTATTCCAATAGACTTTAAAAAGCTCTTTTGAATCAACATGAATCTACCACCGCTCCGGAACGTGTTATCGCTATGAAGAAGAAGCGGCGCAAGAAACTGGTGACTGGTGGTAGGTCTCTCATTATGTAAGAGGCCGTCTGGGTGGGTACCACCGCAATGCCTATTTCTACCGCCAAGCAACAGTGTGCATGCACTGTTGTGTTTCGGTTTGAAGGATATTGTAGCCAGTATAACTACTGGATATAATGAGACTTAACATCTTATGTCTCAGGATGACGAGCGCAGTGGAATGCCACTCAGTATTTTGTCAGTCAAGGTGCTGGATGGTGTTGCTACTGTTTATGGGTGGTCGTATCGCTTACCATCAGGCGAACGGCATGCTCGTCTCGTCATTCAAAGCAATAAAAAAAAAAAAAAAAAAAGAAACTCCCTCAGCAGAACACGATCTGTCAATATGATATATAATTTTCCAAAAATATCATAGTAATAATTTTTTTTAACATGTAAAATAAATACTATCAATAAATAACATAATAGACACAATTTAATTATAGAACACGTGTGAATCTGAGCAACCTAATCCCAAGCATAATATTTTGTAACTTCAAGATAGTCTCTTATACTGTAATAACCTTTTTTGCAAAGACGTTCTTTGACAGTAGTTTAATTTTTTTTATTGGAAGGTTAACAACTACAACCTTGAGAGTGGAGTTTTGGCGGGAACTTGGAAGTGTCATGAGGTGCTCTTGTTTTAATTCATTATTTTGGTGATACTTAGTGTTATATTGCATAATTATGGTGGTATATTATCCAATATAGTTCTATTAAAGAGCTCAAATGAAGTGAATTGAAATAATTGTGCTAATCAAGTGTTTTTTTTGTTGCCGCCAAAACTCCTCGATAAAGTCTTGGTAAGGTAGCCACTGCTTTACTTCGACATACTACAGATAATAAAATAGACAAACCAAACTTGACATTGGCAAAATGTGAACACAAATGCCATTAAAAAAAAAAAAAAAAAAAAAAAAACAAAAAAAAAAAACTACAACCTTATACAACAACAAACACTCTTATTTCGGCACACAGATTAAATATTTCATAATTTCAAGCCCAGAGTGACCCTGATACTGAAATAAAACTAGGTTTTTATTCTGTACTTATGCGTAATAAATTTCAACATCATTATGGGCTAACTACGATGTGGGTGTGTAGAAAGATAAAGAACCTTTGTATTCTTGTTATTACTGATTGAATAGATTATGGGCATGCGAGAAATGGCTCTTATTACACGCACTTAAGAGATGTTCGCGATAACATTGTATATTAGCAGAGATTGATAAATAGCATACATTTGGCAGTACTGTATGCAGGTGTGCTATTTCTGTTTAAGTACGTATATTATTTCTATTATATTCACTGCGTCAATTTTAACTATGCAATTACAATAATATTATCATGAGGTTTTAGATTTACGTGAACGCATTAACCACCGCGCTGAGTTGATTTAGTTGCATACAGATAGACTAAGACCTTGATATCATTACAAGATATTATTTTTTCTACAAAAGGCAATATTTTTACTTTTGTTCCACGAATAAGTTTTCACTCATAAGAGACCACGAGCAAACGATAATAGTTCGTATTTTTTTTTCAAAGATGCACTCTGCGAATCCTGCCAGACTTCAACTAGTTTCAATAATAGAGCACAATAAGGAAGTAACACAAGGCAAAGGTTATATCGATGAGATATTGTGATATCAATTGTTGGACTTATTGTTGCCTATCACTATTGCAAGATGTATAGTTCAAATATAACACAACAACAACGCAACGCAACAGAAATATTTTCCCAAACCTAGAATAAGCAATTTTTCTGTTTATAAGCATTAATATTAGAACAATTTGTTTAAGTCGCGCGTGTAATGTTCTTTATCTTTAGTGTCCGAATACATTCTCTCAATGGTGCTCATTTTATCTACCAAAGTAATGTTGACTATTCATTTTATGAGTCGTGTTTAGAATATTCACGCAGTGCGAAAGCCAGACATCCCAGACGTAATAAACGAAACGCAACTATGTTTAGACGACAATGTTAGACACGTGTTATTTACTTTATTATAAGCAAATTGTAGGTGTAGGTATGGCACTGTGTCTTCAGTTGGAACACGCTCGCCTCCGCTCGTGAATTATTGATGCGATGTGGAGGCATATCGCAATTCGCACATGGCTTAGTTTTAATCTAAGTCCATCTGCTCTACAAAGAACAATCATAAAATATAGTCACCATTTGTTAAGCGATATTACGATATTAATGTCAGTATCTAATGGCATAATACTTTTAAATAATAAGGTGTCATGGAAAGAAATATATTTTGTATATGAAAAGGAGTACATGTCGCCAATAGTCTTTCTATGGCATAACAATATATTCGAAATATTACACAAAATTATTGCAATAAAAAAAATAAAAAAAACAATTTTACATTTAAGCTCGACATTAGCATCGAACTCTGGACTAACACTTTCATACGTCAACATTCACAGCCACTTATTAAACTAAGAGCCCAAAACCCGTTGTGTATCGTATAACATCATTGTTTATCCTTAAAGTTATTAAAAATCACAAAAACGCTCGATAGATAATTTAAAAAGTCAAAATAAATATTGAACTGGGCTAGAATTTTAATAATAATTGGCAATTGAATTCATGATAGTGGGGTGCATTCTACGTAATTGTGGTCTCGACTCTAGATACTCATAACAACTTGATAATGGACTATGAAATTGACATGAAATTAATTTTACACACACATATACTCACGCCTTTTATCCCCGAATGGGTAGGCAGAGGCGCAACTAATGCACCCACTTTTCGCCGTGCGTATTCTGTCCCATGATATGATAGGTGGCGAGCCTATCGCCATATTGGGCACAAATTCCAGACTTCGGGCTGATACTGAATAGAAAAATCCAATATCACTTTGCCCGACCCGGGGATCGAACCCGAGACCCCAGCATTGCAGTCGTACCGTAATACAACTACGCCACCAAGGCAGTTAATTTTACGTACAAAGTTTTAATTTGCCACTCACAGTCCACTGGCCTGAATTATAGGTATAACAAATATCTTAACAATTAAGTATGTAAAGGTATGTAAACAAAGGTATGTAAATAAGTTTTAAACAAATTGCTTTAAAAAAATCGTTACCGCGGAGCTCATGTCCTTAGGAATAAAAAAAACAGTCAAGTGCGAGTTGAACTCACGCACGTAAGGTTTCATACAAACATGTAACGAGTAAAGTACCCTCTAGGTTTTGATGAGATATAGACGGTCATGTCGTTTGATCACGTTGATTTACAAGTTTTATTTTTCACAAGACTGTAGACCCCATTTGATATAAATTTCAACTGGATAGCTCTACGCGTTCCTGAGAAATAGGGTATTGACAGGCAGTCCAGACAACAAAGTGACTCCATAAGATAGATAAGATGGTTAGACTCTATAGTAAAAGAAAACAGCAGTTGTGGATAAAACGTATTTCACAAGTATTTTCATTAATGCAAGATCTCTTTATCACTCTTGGACATATAAATAAATCTCTAATAGTGAAAATCGGTCCAGTAGTCTCAACTTACAAATTTACTTTATATTATTAGTGATAAAAAAATTCACACGCCAAAGGCATCAACGCAATAAGCTGTAAATAAAAGATTTCACTTGAAAAACATAATGAAATGTGGCAACAAACACATGCCATTACATAAATTAGATAAGTAATTTAGAAATTCTGCCGTGCTTATTATTGTTCTGAGATTCTGCCACACAATTGACTGATTACATACTTTGAGCATGTAACCTGTCAAATTCATCAAAATAAAATACACTACAAAAAAAATCTACAAACTTTTTTTTTTATCCGTAATATACAATGGGGTTTCGAAAAAATAATTGTCTATAATCGGATAAAGAAATTGTGGCCGATTTAGCTGAACAGCACTGTTAGTAACTTATTTAAAAAAAAAAAAAAAATATTTATTTCAACAGTAACATGCTATGTTACAGATACCACTTACAAATAATATGTTCCGTTGTACAATGCATTATAAAATGTTACAAAGCTCCATAATAAAATTAATAATTCATTATTTTTCGCCTCCTCTCAGGATTTTTTTAGAAATATCACTCCTACTTAGCTTATGTATACTCTAAGCTCCTACTGCACAATATAAACAGCATTTCTAAACAGGTAAAAAAACATCCGTAAAACAAACAAAATAAAAAATTCAAACGTAACACGGAATTTGATCAGAAAACCCATTTATTGTGTTATGACTGTTTTATAGCCGATGAGCGATTTCTGAAAGTTTTGTAGCCATTTCAAGGCGCAAAATATTTCACTTACAACGAAAAGAAGGAAGTGGGGTGATTATTTCCGGACGTGGGAAATACATTTTGTGGTTTACGCCACGCCGCAGTCCGCAGTTGGTAACTATTTTCAAATAAATGGTCTTGTTTTATTCAGCCCTGATTTTTTCAATAGAATTGTTATTTTTTCTTATGCAAGTACAAATATGTTTAGATTTTTAATTAATTTTCATTTTATCTATGGAATAAGGAATTGTTCTTATTCTCCATAAAAAGTTAACAGTTAGTAATCTAACTGTTCATAAATCATTATTTATGATATCTCATTTCTAAATAACATAAAAAAAAATTTGCAAGCGTGAAATGAACAACATTGTATCTCGGTATTTAAATTGACCAAAGGAATGTCGGCGAAATGTGGAGCCCGCGTCGCTAGAACAAAGCTTGGGGCCTTGCAATTGTTCCACCTATAGTGTCGCAAGATGATGGTATCGATGAAGTTCCGAATTTCTCTATTTAAAGTTTACTTGACGATAATGTTGTTAAGTAACTAGTTATAACATGAAATCAAAATTCAAATGTTTTTTTTTATTATTCAATCTATAATAGTTATTTTTCAAAATGAATGGTATAAAATATGAGAGTAGTGCCTAACTCTTCCTCGTGAATCATTTTAGTTAGGTGGATATACTCTTATTTCTACCTAGACTCAGGTTCTTATAGTACTTATGTCCTTTTAGTTAACAAATATTGAGCGTAGACAAAAGGAAAGTCGGGAGTCTGGTATGTTACTGAAATAAATGGAACATTCTAGTCTATAAATACGTGAATATTACCTATATCCGCTCGTCATCTGATGGTAGGTCAATACTGGTGGTAGGTCTCTTATATGTAAGAGTCCGTCTGGGTGGGTACCACCGCAATGTCTATTTCTACCGCCCAGCAGCAGTTTGCATGCACTGTTGTGTTTCGGTTTGAAGGACATTGTAGCCAATGTAACTACTGGAAATAATAAGGCTCAACATCTTATGTCTCAGGATGACGAGCGCAGTGGAATACCACACAGTACTTTTTAACTCAAGGTGCTGGATGGTATTGCTACTGTTATAGGTGGTCGTATTGCTTACCATCAGGCGAACAGCATGCTCGTCTCGTCATTCAATGCAATAAAAAAAAACCTATATTATAAGCTACATAGCGCAATCTCACACTCTCATCTCGCGCTGAATAGTCGATCTGCGACTATTCAGCGCACGACTCTACTTCATAACTACGAAGAGGTTCAAGAATTCCAGTATCTGGGATCACTCATAAGCAACAACGGTAGCTGTGAAAAAGAGATTCGCAGACGCATCGCGATGGCGAAAACTGCGATGACAAAGCTCGACAAGGTCTGGAGGGACAGAAACATCAGCAACCGTACGAAAATTCACATGGTCCGGACTTTAGCTTTTCTGTCTTTCTGTACGCTTCTGAGACCTGGACTTTAAAAGCTGCCGCTCGTAAGAGACTCGATGCGTTCGAAATGTGGTGCTGGCGTCGCATGCTCGGCATCTCATGGGTAGCTCATCGCACAAATGCATCCATCTTAAGTGAGCTCAAGCTGGAACGTCAACAGAGACTATCCTCCGTCTGTCTGAGTCGTGTTCTAAAATATTTTGCACACATTGCGCGAAGGAAACCAGACAACTTGGAGAAGTTGGTGCTCACCGGTAAGCTCGAAGGCAAGCGACCAAGAGGGTGTAGACCGACGCGCTGGTTAGACCAGGTCGCCAACTCCCTAAATATGCCAATGAGCGTAGCGATGCACCAAGCCGAAAATCGCACCTCGTGGAGAAGACTGCTGAATGACTTTGGACGGGATCACGATCCTCAGCAATGAGGGGCCGACTGAAGAGAGAGAGAGCGCAATCTCAATAAATTATACATTATATTATGTTTACATATTATTTATTATATTTCATAACTCAAATCTCCGTCGTAAATTCTTCAGAATATTTAGAAAAGAAGACCAATTCTATTTAAATTTATATTGGCGTTTATTGAATTTCTTTATTTTTACTTAACTAATTTTACTTGTAATTTTGTTGATGGCAATAATTATTTCACAAACCAAATTGCTCCTTCATTACTATCGACACTGCACAACATTTATCCAGTAGATTAATGTGTATGGAGGGAGATGTCGACGTCGCGATGACCTCGTGCATTCAGCCTGTTTGTTCCACGTCGTATGCCGCCTTCACTATTGTTTCGGAGTCATACGGCTGTTTTATACGTCGGCGGAATTATCCATACTCTTGAAGCGATTAGCAAAGACATGACAATAGCTGCGTTTTACGGTCTGGAGATTTACATTACGCGCATCTGGCTTCACGTATTTTATGTTTGCGTAGATAGTCATGTTGGAATTTTGTCAGAATCTGTTAGGGTTTTTTGCAGTACTTTATACTATTCGTTGGCGATATTGCCCTCGCTAAAACTCTTGGTATGATAAGTCTATTTTGTACTTTACTGGTATAAAAAATAGATACATTCAATAGTTGATGTATCTGTGACCCCTGATTTAGATACTTATCGAGTACAGACGAATAGTCACGAATACGAATGTGTAAACAGCTTATTCAGATATATTCATCATTCATAGTCATATTTATTCGCAAAGTTAATCCGCGAATTAATCGCCAATAGTCTAAGCCATATGCCAAAATTTACACAAATTCATTTAGACGTTTATGTGTTTACTTCTATCTAACATGCAAATACCTCAAACTCTAACTTTTATATTAGAGGGATAGGTATAATCTTTGGAATTAATAGTGCTATATTTGATTGCCCTGATAAAATGATATTGGATAACATTTAATCTAAAATATCTAAATTCAAGTAAAATATTTAAGTATAATTTGTGAAATAATTACACATTTTTCTTTCCTGGGGGGGGGGGAGTAGTTTAACGGTACGACTGCAAAGCTGAGGTCTCGGGTTCGATCCCCGGGTCGGGAAAAGTGATATTGGGTTTTTCTATTCAGTATCAGCCCGGAGTCTTGAATTAGAGCCGGATATGGCGATAGGCTCGTCTCCTATCACATCATGGGACGGAATACGCACGGCGCAAAGTGAGTGCACTTGTTGCGCCTCTGGTACACTATGTTATTTGTGAAATAAAATAAAGTGGTATGAGTATTTCCTTTGTATAAATTTATAATTAAGTTCATATTTTACACCACAATAACGTAATTATTTACGTAAATCAGCGACTTAGAATTTCCGCTTCCCGACTTTTTGCTCTACATGCGATAACAATAAATTAAGTAAGTACTTACTTTTAAAATTAAATTTCCAAAGTTATTTTGCGTATTTTATCCCAATTTGAATCCATAATAAAATATTGTGGACATAGTTATGAGATTCTAAAATTATAGTACAGTAAGAAACGTAAGGTACCTACGACGAACTTATAAATTTTGTGTCCATGACGTGACAGGGGATGATCCTTTGACGGTATCAGTAATTGAACAAATTCCAATCCACAAGCAAGAGCTCTGTGCGTGTGCTTTTATCAAAATATCCACATTTTTCAATGCCTGGCCTGTATGTAGATTGGATTCCAGATTTTAGATTCCTTGATACCGTCAACGGTGCAACTGCTACTTGCTACGTGAGGCGAGCGCTACATGCCATACAATATATTGTTACGCGCGCTAATACTCGCGGATAGTAGCGCCACCTATTGGCTTGAAGTGGTACTATCCGAATGTGGAAAGTTCGGCGAAGGAACATTCTCGAAAGATCTCGATGTCTCCAGAATGTCGTGGAAACGCGATAACTGACCTATATTTGCGAGAGAGTTCCCGACTATTCCGGATCTTTCGAGAATGTTCCACAGACTACGATAGTACTTGCGGCCGGCGGCCGCGGCCTTGTGACCAAGGCCATTGACCGAGTATAAAAGGCGGCGCCCGGCCGCCGCCGGGGATTCAGTCTTGCTTAGCGAGCAGAGCGACAAGCGGACTACGCGCGATAACTCCGAGCGACTTCGAAGCGAATTGTGATTTGTGTGAACGTATAGTGAGTGACTATAATAAGTGTATTCGAATATTGTAGTATCCAGTGCAGTGTTTTAGTTAGTTTACTTGTGGAGTTGTGCTAATAAAAACCTAATTGGTGCTTTTATCGCAATACCGGCGTTTTAATTGTTTATACCGAACCCCAGCACGTAACAATATTTTCCCCTTCAACTACTACCTAGGTTTTAAAATAATCTGCAACTAAAGTAGACTTAATAAAGAAATTCTTCCAGACTGTACATTAATGTCCTTCTGTGATGTTCGTAGCGAAGTTTTAATGAAATTCTCATGATACTAAGGACATTTTTAAACCTAAATGAAGCTCTTTATAACCTATTTTTTATCATCATTTTGTATTCTAATACTCAATTAGGTTACTTCCATTTACAATAGAGTACCTACCGGACTCATTTTTGTTCTTTACTTTCATGAAATATTTACGTAATATAAATTCCAACACAGAAAGAATGATTAAAATCCGGTCAGAAATCAACAAGTTATGAGCCTTTGTATTTCTGTAGGAGGTGAATTTCTCAAGAAACAGAAAAGAGGCGCAATACCCACATATGACGTCATCACGATTTACGACGCGTGCGAGAGAAAAATATGAAGTAATAATCGCACTACTCATCAACTCCTGCACATTTGAAATATGAATTACTGCTTCATTTCTTAACCAAATTAATTGCAGTTTTCGCAAAAGGGCTTTTTTCGACTATTTACCGTTAGGTACATATAGAATAAGGTACAAAAGGATGGTCCCCTATTTGCGAGTGAGTTCTGTGGGCAAATATAACTTCAATTATGGCTAATTCCCATAACATGTCCTCCAATTAGTCGCAAAAACAATGAGTACGGGAAAAAATAACTTTCGTAGACTCCGATTGACTCATAATATTTTCGATGTCTTTTGGTACTGTTTTTCATCTTATCCCACTTTCTTTATATAGATAAAGCGGTTCACGAAAGACATATAAAATGGCTATCATAAATAATACAATTCCAGTTATATTGATCTTTTGATCTATGAGGTTCTCAAACGAAAAATTGGATTTTTTATTATCATGACCTAGCCGCTCTCATTAGTAGAGGAGCCCCGTGGTCAACAGTAACATAGTTCGTATAAGTATAATAAAAGGGCTGACAATGCAATATTAGCAGTTATTGTATTGGAGTTCGCAATTTTAAAATACCTAATATATTTGTTGTGTAGTATGCCAAGCCAATAAGTACTATAGCAGCATAGCGTCTCTGGCGAAGTTACTTCAGCTGTTGCTGCTGTTTTCATCGGTTTAGAGAGTAGTCATAGAAAATGGTTGCTAACCTTGCTTTCAGTAATACTGTATAACAAAACACATAAACCGAATAAAGCTGGAGGTAGGTAGGTACTCAAGTTATAATATGTCTGTAAACTTTTACGTTTTCCATGTGTTCATTTTACTCATTCTGTAAAGATTTTTAAGTACAAGCGTCTAAAGAACGTAACATAATTAGTTTGCACTAACCCTACAACTCTTTAAAATTCAACGTGAATTAAAATTTTGGTTGAAGTGTATTTCATTAACACTTTATTTATGAATTAAGTTAGGTGCAATTTATTCACGTTATGATATACAAGGTGTTTCTCGTGGCTTCGCTTAGAAAATCAGATAAAAAAAGTATATTTCCCCCTGGAGCAAATTACCGGGACAAAAAGTAGCCTATATGTCAATTCAATAGTCTATCCGAGTGCCTTCCATCCAAATTCGGTCAGCGGTTTCTGCTTTAACTTGTAACAAGCATCCTACCATTTCCACAAACGTTTGCATAAGTAAGATAAGAAGTGAGATTTGTAACACCCGTGCGACTTAACTGTGCACTTCCTCGTTTGTTAAATAAATTAATTTGGTAAATATTTTTCACCTAATTTAATTCCTTTTTTATTGCTATTGATTGACCAAACTAGCATCCCGCTCATGTGATGATCAGTGATACGACCGACTGAAGCGGGAGAAGGGTCGGTGACGTGCACTGTTATATATCGCACGGGTTGTACTGAACTTCCACACCATACACGTGGAGGGAAGGTCGCCTCTTTTTGTAGATAATTAATTGGCATGCCTTTTGGCCGACCCTCGTCAGGCTACTGGCAGAATAGTCAGGTTAAAAAAAAAAAAATCTCCAAAGGGGTAGGCAGAGCGCAACTAGTGCATCTACTTTTCGCCGTGCATAATTCGTCCCTTCACCCTTGATGTGATAGGGGGAGAACCTATCGCCATATTGGGCACTAATTCCAAACTCCGGGCTGATCCTGATTAGAAAATTCCTATATTACTTTGCCTGGCCCGGGGATCGAACCCCACACCTCGGCATTGCAGACGTACCATAATACAACTACGCCACCAAGGCAGTATAGTTAATTGGCGTTCCAGGATAAGTCAGTTTACTATATTTAGTAAGTCAGAATCAATCTAGCGGCTCTGTTATGAATCATCTGCCGTTAGTCAATGTTTTCTGTACCCTATACATTTGGGCCATTATTGGCACTTTTCCATCCCAGGAAAAATACCCGCAATATGATTACTATAAGCCACCATTATCACTTTAAATAATTATAAACATTGTCATAAGTCACTTACGTTTCTTTGATCCTCTTACCCGAGTTCCACTAGAGGGTACAAGTAGAGACTGTATTTTGATAACGTACGCGAGTTTACTTAAAATTAATTACAATTGTATTGCACGATAGCCTAGTTGGGAATGGAACGGTCTGCTGAGACAATGTTCGGAGGTTCAAAACCCACGGCACACACCTCTGAGTTTTCGAAGTTATGTGTGTATTGTTTATCAATTATCGTTCGCTTTAACGGTGAAGGAAAACATCGTGAGGAAACCTACATACCTGAGAGTTCTCGATAAGAATTTCGAGGGTGTGTGAAGTCTGCCAATCCGCACTGGGCCAGCGTGGTGGACTAAGGCCTAAACCCTCTCAGTACTATTACTGAGAGGGTTTCGGAGTTTAGGAGGCCCGTGCTCAGTAGTGGGCAGTAGACTTTGTCGTATTTCGCTAAATGTATTAAACTTATGGCCAGTTTCATAAGTTTTAAGTAAATTTTATTTAGCACAATTCATTTAGTTAGTACTCATGTTATTACCATTTATTTGGGAGCATAGCTTACAGTGGCTCTTGTATTTGGTCGGCTTATACATTTATGTGACGCATGCATTTACTCAAAAGTAATGAAACAGGCCCGTAATTTTAATTCTTTTTATCTTTGCGTTTTCAACTGGAGGGTCATATTAAACACAACATTTTCTTTAAACTTTATTTTACTTTGTACAATAAATTATACAATTTGTTACACATGTAAGGTTAATTTAATGCCGTAACAATATCCTAACGCGTATTTACAATTCATTTGGCAACAACCTTGAGCATATCCTAACCTCTTATTAATGTAATATCAACGCTATGCAATTTATATAACACTGAAACATTTTGAACTATTGTATTTTGGTAGTTTGAGTTTCATATAAATATATTTTAGTTATTGCACTTGAAATACTCGCTAGTCGTGTTTATGAGACAAAAAGTTCCAACATCTACCGGACTAATTCAACATCTTAATTGACATTAAAAAAATTGGCACAAATAATTGTATTATTACAAATTGAAATTTCCTTACTCATATTTACTTATTTAATATTCACATTTAATATCCATATAGTAAATTAACAATATCTACACATCTACTACATAGTTGTAAAAGTCTAATCTCAGTAACAAATTCGATCATAATCATGTTCACGACTAAACATATAATTGGAAAGCATTACTTAAGGACGCTATTACATTTTTGACATGTTCGATTTTAGATATTTGAATGACAAGAACGCGCTTTGCTACACGCGCACACATCGAAACCGATTTAAACTAGATTTTCCATTTGAACGAGCTAATCTTAATACTTGAAGTTATTATTTTACTCATCCATATTTATTTTTTTAGAATTGTCGAATGTTTACAATTATATTTAATAATAATTATTATTATAATTTCATCATATAATAGACATTTTTATCTCTTTATTTTGAATGTTCCTTTTTTTACATTTTTATATACAGGTACAAAAAAACATTAATACGTATAAAAATTTAAAAAAGTGTATCACCCTCCGATGGCGTGGCTAAAGACCCAAGCCATCGGTAGGCAGGGATTCAAAGTGAGGAATCTCCTCACAATGCGTGTGGTAAGCGATACGACCACCCATAAACAGTAGCAACACCATCCAGCACCTTGAGTTACAAAATACTGTGTGGCATTTCACTGCTTCACTGCGCTCGTTATTCTGTTACATAAGATGTTAAGTCTCATTATCTCCAGTAGTTACACTGGCTACAATGTCCTTCAAACCGAAACACTACAGTGCATGCACACTGCTGCTTTGTGGTAGAAAAAGACATTGACATTGCGGTGTCCAGAAGTACTGCTTTATGCATCTGGCTCTTGACCCAACGACTAATTGAGAGCCTATGCAGACGTTGGTCGAGACTCTGGTATCAACCCATGAGCAAAAACGACAATCGGAACAATAATTGCGGAGTTCTCCTCTCACATGTCGGTAACCTCGTGTGCCAAATCTAAACATTTAGACATTTTGTCCTTTTCGGCCTTAACGAGGTTATCGTCATGCGGAATGGTGGCGTCAACAAGTATTGCCCGGCGCGCCAATCGATCTACTATTACAATATCAGGCTTATAGGCAAATCTCCTGTCTATAGTCCTGTCCGTGATAATAGATTGATCCCAGTAAAGCGTTGCATGATCATTTTCGAGAACTGGTTGAGGCACACACTGGTAATATGGCACTTCAGGAGACACAAGACCTTGGCTACTAGGTTTTGTCTATGCAAGTACTCGCCGTTAGCAAGATACGAACAACCCGAAACCACATGCCCGATTGATTCACCGGGACCGTGGCATGCCCAACAGGTATCGACCGTACTGTCCTTCAGGATGTATTTCCTTTAATTATTCGTCTTCATAACTTTGTCCATAATTGCAAAGACAAAACCCTCAGTTTCTCCAAATAGGTTACCAAAACCTAGCCAAGATACGGATGCAAGCTGAAGGCCCCGATAGAACCGACCGTATAGTTCTTTGCTCTTCCGTATCACCTCGCGTTCCCTAATGCCCATTGCCATAGGTTTTCACCAGTTCTCATTCGCCAAGGAAAGTGGGATAAATCCTTTATCCACCATGACTACAATCTTATACATGCTCACTTCGCTGTGGAGGATATAATCCCTAGGATTGCATACCTCGCGGTTATGCAACTCCATTAAGTAAGCCTCGGCCCCGCATCTCCGCGGAATGTATAACCTCATCACTGCCCACCGTGGGTGATGCATACGATATGCAGTCAGTAGGGTCCCGAACTTTCGATCCAGGGCGTCTAATTCAGTCTGAGTCCTTCTTTCTGAGTATACCAAAAGAGTAACCCAAACGTTGAAAGCACAAATCTTGTTTCCACTTGACAAAAAACTGTTAAATACAAAAGTATTCAACAAAAGTCAGGCGGCCGAAGAAACGGTCATTCACCGATTGTTTTACGTCGGCACTCATAATACCAGGTGCCTCAGGCATACCCAGATATTTGTAAGTTTCCGTCTCAGAAAGGGATCTGAGTCTTACAGTCTCTAAGACTTGTATGTCACCAGAGACCACGACCTCTCCTCGCTTCACATTTATCTACATCAAACTCCATATTGATTGAGTTGCTAAATCTTTCAGTTATTTTTAACGACGCAATCAATTTTGTTTGTTTTGATGCAAACAACTTGAGATCATCCATGTAAAGCAAGTGAGATATAGGCTCACTCCCTCCCCATAGACGGTATCCTAACCCTGAATCCAACAACAGAGTACTGAGAGGATTCAGGGCCATGCAGAACCACAATGGTCTCAGGCCGTACCCTGTAGCCTGACCCTGGAATATACCACGCTTTATTCTAAGGAGCCCCCGCGCATCTTGGCACTCTCGGCGTCAACGGCAGCGTGAGGCCTACCTGCCACACTGCTGTCCATCAGGGGGGTCCCAACAATGTGCTAAAAAGACAAAACTAGAGAAGGCACCCGCCCGCGACCCCCGGGTGGCCACTATTAGTTGCCTTTTACGACACGCAGGGGATACCGTGGTTGAATTCTCCAAACACCTTCAATCTACAGGGTGGGAGACGCCGGTCAGTCGACCACCCGGCGCCTCCAACGTCTCCTCTGACGGTGGGAGGAATTCTCGCGTTCCAGATCCCTCTCGGCACTCTTCTTCGACGAGAGGAGTATCTCGCAGAAGTGGGCCAACACACGCCAGACCTCCTGACTGCCGACCATGGGAGCGACCACAGCCGGTAACGAGAGGCCGCCTCCGACGACTGCTTTGAGAGCGCTGCGCTCCTCATTCCAGGCTGGGCAAAACTCAAACGTATATTAAGCCGTATCCAGCGGGCAACTGTCACAATGGCGCACACAGCCGACACCTCCGTACCTACGATACGACACAGCTACTCACCGAAGAAGCCATGCCCAGTGAGTGGTTGTGGCTGAACTATAGTAGTGAGTGTTAAATATATTTGTAGGGGGAAAGGCTTTGAACGCGGGCAAAAAGCGAACTAACCCAGTAAAATTTAAAAATAAATAATCACCGATACTAAAAATCATAAATAGATAAATTGTAAATACCATACACTGCAAAATTTGTCGATTTTGTAAATATAAAAATACATCCGCCATTTTGATTATGAAATTTAAATATTCGCATTAAAATAAATGAATGTTTTATTAATTAAATCAAATTTGCATTGACTTATTGTAATAATTAATTTTCATACTTCCTTTTTGAAAAATAATAATTTGAAATAGTATCAACTATTTTATTCGTAGTATAATGACATCGCGATCAATTTATTAAGTATTTATTTTTTGAAAAAAAGTTGTACACCCGTGCTTCCTCGGCCGCGTCTCAGCGCGGAATGACAGCCCGAAATTGGAAAATGTATGAAGAAATTCAATTCAGGTTATATTTTTTCTCATAACTGGAAAAGTATTTAAATTGACTTAAAAATAATTAGCCATAAAGCGAGAAGACTATATAAGCCATCATATTGTTTCAGATTTATATTAAAATATTCATTCGTTTTAGGTATAATGGTTCCGATTCAGACCCTATTTTTCGTCATTTTCAGCGATTATTGCTCCAGAATACACGTATTTACGTGATAATGTTGTATGGGAGCAATCAATTTCTATATGCCATAAGCAAAGAGGAATGTTTAATCTTTATTTAAATACCAAGATCTCCTCTTAAGCGTGACTCCTGCTTCAATAAATGGTACCTCAAAACCATGGAAATTTGTAAATGCGCCCTTAATATATCAAACTATGACTTGGAAGTGTTTTAAATCCTTCCTTATCTTTAGTACCTTCGGAATATTGATATCTTTAATGTTGGGGCCACACTAAGATTAATCTCGTAAAAATCTTTATCGCAGTAAATAAGGCGGAAAAAGACTGCGATTTTCCAAAATTTAATTCCAAATGCCACCATAAATGCCATTGTCATTAAGTCGCGGTTGCACCTACGTTTCAATTTATACGAAAATGGATACATTTGGAGTTAGTATGGCTCAAGTATAACAATATTGACAAACATTTTTGGCACTCGTACTTCCCAGTAACTAAAGATTAAAAGCGTTAACGTAATAGTAAAAAATACTTAAAGTAGAGCACATGGAGTCACAATCATATTTCAATTACAATTCGTTGGTAAGAATACACTACAATTGACTTTGATCCTAAATGGGTGGTTTGAGCGGTGTGTTTCCAACGTGCAGGTTGTTCAGTTGTGGCAGCAAGATGGCTGCTGTCGAGATGGTGGTGACCAGTACGAATACTGCTAGAAGAGCGCGGTCAGCAACCACTGCCACCTGGGGAGAGGTTTGCGATCCTTAACCAATCTATGACAGTACAACAGCTATCAACCGGGCTTAGTTCCGGTGCTTTGGTAAAAAAACAATAAAAACCCATATTTATAACCGTATACATCCAGTTCTAAAATCAAGTAAATCTACATCAAAATCTGTTGGCCACACAAGCAAATTGTTACTGAATTAAATTTACGAGCTTACACATTCACTACTCAATAAAGTAAGGTAAATTATTAAAAATATTTCAGACGACTTTGGTTGACATAATTAAATTCTATTTTCTACGTAGAACATATCATCTCACAGAGATTTACTTCCAGCCGACGGATTATACCTGATATTGAAATATTGCGTGCAGATTTTGATGTTTATTTGGGACGTATTGAAATTAAAACGGATCAGAGGCACTTAAGCGTTGAAAATTGGAAATGCTCACAATGATATCGATTGCTGCCCTACCTATATTTAACTTACGTTATGAACGAGGGTGCAAAATGGCGGAACATTGGATTACAATGAAATATGTTTTATGGGGACTGGACTGGGTTGCTATTGTGAAAGGTAATACGAAAAAGTAACAAGTCGATGCCGCAATTTTTTGTACGATTGTACATTTTCAGCGAGGTTTATGATAGTTTTTAAATTCGGCGCAGTCTGGTAAAGTGTTGGCCGTACTGTAAATCAATTATATCGTTGGGAATTCCAGTTTGTTTTCAAAGCATTCGAATTATTGATACTACCAGCATATCTTTTGTTTGTTTCAGTTGATATACAATGATAATGGTAAAAGCAAATATTTGCTGCAGTTGAACATCATATTAACTTTTAGTGTTAATGTGAACTATTATTATAGTATAATCGTATAGTTTAGAGGTGGTGGGTCTTTTATATGCCTGAGTTTGATAAGATATATGTACCACCGGAATGTCTACTTCTGCCGCCAATCAGTATTCTACAAACATTGGATTCTCGTTTAATGGATACTCTACCCAGTATGATTACTGGTTATTACTTATCATTTAACGTATCAAAGTAATTAGCGCAAATCAGGACCACGAAATGCTTTAAAGAAAGCGTAAATAAGCTTTTATATAATAATGAAAATTATAACCTATTTTCCTCAGCCGTCAGTGGTTTTATTTATGAAAATAGAGCCCCTACCCACAAACGTATATTCTTCTTCCTGTCAGCGGATGCCATTTCAGGCCCTTTTCAGGTTCGCTCCGCCACAATATAGTTTTAGCCTCTCCATCCGTCCGTGTATCATTTGTTTAAAAAAATAATAGGATTGGAGCCCACTAACACTTATAAATTAGTATAATAGCGAGTTAAAAAACAATATTATAGTAAAAATAAAATATTTAATTATTTAATCACGTACTTATAATAAGTGAGAATAAAAAATAACATAATGATATCCTATCAAGTGACAGTTGACCGCGAATAACTTCATTTTGCCTTTTGTTCCCATACGTTACTATGACAATACCATCAGATTATTTAGATTACCAGGGTAAAGATCAAGAAAGCAGACCAATTATTGTGGATTTCACTAGTGTGTTGATGAAGGAAAATCTGATATATATGTACAAGAAGTTTAATAAAGAAAAATCAAAACTTACCACAGCATCCGTAAAAATACAAGGACCATGTAAGCCTGTTTTTATCTCGGAAAACTTAAGCGCCAAAATGAAGAGGTTATTTTTTCTATGTCGGGACTTTGCTAAGATAAATAGTTATAAATATTGTTGGGTATCGAAGGGCAAGTTGTTTTTACGTAAGGCTGACAGCAGTTCAGTTTATTTAATTAAAACTGAAAATGATTTACATGGCTTGAAAACTGCAACATGACTACTTTTGGAAATCACACACTGGTTTGTAGTTCAATTGTGTTCTTTAAATTATTTTTCACTCTGTAATGCATGGTATTCAATTTCCATGTTGATGACTAGATATTACTTGCCAACAAATAGACTGTATTGCATCATAATCATTGTATATTATTGTTGTCATTCCGACCTGTTGTATTCACCACAGATTAACTGTTATTGCAATTATTGTGGTTGTTTTCCATATTGTTTAATTATAGTGCATATAACCAACTTTAACAGGCAAAGTTATAGATTAGAACTTACCATATTTAATTTAAATTATTTTTCTGCATTCCGCTATCTAATTTATTTATTCTTTGCTCCTACAAACATGCTTATAATCCAGCCTTATTGTCTAAAACTTAGAATACCAACTATGTATAATTGTTTTTATGGCAATTGGTTCATTACATCCAATTCAAATTGTTTATCACTAAACACTACAATAAGCTACTTAGCTTTATATAACTATCAAATATATAAAAAACTCAAGTGTAATCATTGTTTGTCAATTACAAATAAGATATATAACTTCATTTATTTATATTTAAAATGTTATTCATGTTACAATTCATTAGATGTTACTTGGATACTCTTGTTTAATTACCAGGACCTAAGGTTTGAGCCAAGTAAAACGGTTCAAATTAGGAAATATTTGTATACCTGTAACTTAGCTTTAGCATTGAATTATTTACACTCCATGCATTTACGCTCACACTGCACCCACACATACACATATAAAACTAACACACTTAACACACATTCACATACAAACTCACCGTCTTTCCAAAATGTCCATAGCACACAAATTTTATGTTATACCCCTTTCAGATCTATACCTTGTTATTTGTGTTAAATAACAATATAATAAATGTTATATATGTTATTCCCTGAAATATATTTATGGATAGTATAAATAATATGCTGAATGAAATTGAGGAATTCGGGATCTCAAAAACATACTTCTGCACCCCAGAACAGTGTGAACTTTACATGGGATATACTGATGGTGCTTTTAATATATTACACACCAACATTAGAAGCATAAGCCATAATTTTAACGATTTCTCAATTTTACTGGAAAGGATTAAAATTGATATAGATATAATAATTTTATCTGAATGTTGGTTGAGCAAATGCCCATTTCTCCCCATTCTAGTCGGCTATAATTCTTTTATGTCCAATCATACAAATCAAAATGATGGGGTTGTAGCCTATGTAAGACAGAATCTATCCTTTGAGGTTGAAACACCTCCTTTTCCTGCTGGTAATTGTTTAGTTTTAAAAAACAAAAATACTGCACTTATTGCAATTTATCGTTCACCATCATTTAACAATGCTGATAACTTTTTGAAATCATTAGATACTCTTTTACATTCTATAAGTAATTATCAAAATATTGTTATAATGGGAGACATTAATATAAATATATCATTTGATACCAACGATCCTGCTTCCGAAACATATTTAAATATGCTTTCATCTCACGCTTTACTACCAACTCACACCCTTCCAACGCGAAATTCCAGTTGCCTTGATCATGTTATGTTAAAATCAAAAAATCTTGCTACTACGATGGTTATTGATTCTTATATAACTGATCACGCACCCGTACTCTTTATACTAAATACTAAAATTCAGTCACGGAAAATGAATTGCGTCTCGAAACGTATTGATGTAATAGCTTGTGTTGATGATCTCAAAAAGGTTGATTACTCTTGTATCTTGTCGTGTTATAATCCCATACAAGCTGCCGCATTACTGTATAAAACATTATCAGACGTTATAGTAAGTCACACTTATTCTGTATCCATACCCAGTAAAAGAAAATTACTTAAACCGTGGATGACACCCGGTTTACTAAGATGTATACGACATAGGGATAAACTCTTTCGGAATACTAAAAAAGAACCTCAAAATAGTACAGCAAAAACGATATACTACCGCTACAGAAATTTCTGCAACAATCTTCTTAAAACAGTCAAAAGGGAATATGAACGTTTAGAATTTAAAAAAGTAAATAAAAATCCTAAAGCTACTTGGGACCTGATTAAAAAAGTAAGCAACCTTAGTAAAACTTATAACAGCTCTTCTGAACTGATAAATAAGTCTAGTGATCCTATTAGCGAAATAAATGCAATAAATAATTATTTTGCTAATATAGGAAAGAACTTAGCCTCAAAAATTTCTGGAAGTAATGAAAGTTTAATGAGTAACGTAATTATAAAACAATTTCTACCTCCTTCAAATATAAATTCAATGACCCTCTTGACTACAGATAATACAGAAGTTGAATATCTTATAGATAATCTTAAAAACACTTCAGCTAGTGGATGGGATGGTATACCTACATCTCTAGTTAAAGCTGCTAAACATACACTGATACCAGTACTTGTTCATGTTTTTAATCTATGCCTCACTAGTGGTATATTCCCGTAGGTGTTTAAGAAGGGCCTTGTTCATCCAATACACAAAAGTGGTGAACATGATAACGTTAGTAATTACAGGCCCATTTCGGTGCTGCCTACATTATCTAAAATACTAGAAAAGATGTTGAATAATAGGCTTCTTAGTTTTCTGGATAAGAATGATATAATTTCAAACAATCAATATGGCTTCAGAAGTGGTAAATGTACGGAAGATGCTGTTTTAAAACTGACTGAAACAATTACTAAAAATATGGATGATAAACGCAAAACAGTTGGCATCTTCCTTGATTTATCAAAAGCTTTTGATACTGTTTATATTCCCACACTTATTTTAAAACTTGAGCACATAGGAATCAGAGGTATTGCCCTTGATATGTTTAAAAGTTACCTTAGTGACCGTTCTCAGTATGTCAAAATCGATAATGTGATAAGCAGTGACGAATCCCTCAATTTCGGGGTGCCGCAAGGCAGCGTTCTGGGCCCCACTCTCTTTAACATTTATATCAATGATCTATGCCAATTGTCTTTACCTAACTGCCAAATAATTACATACGCAGATGATACAGCTTTACTTATACATGGTGACAGTTGGGCAGATACTAAAACTCTAGCAGAATCTGCCTTATGCACGGTAAAAAAGTGGTTATGTTGCAATTTATTAACGTTAAATACAGAAAAAACAAAATTCATCCCGTTTGCTATTAAATCTCCTTTACTCCCCTCCTCATTATTTACGCTTAAAGCTCATAAGACAGACTGTCACTCCGTATCTAACTGTTCTTGTGAATTTATAGTGGCTACATCAAAAATAAGGTACCTTGGTGTTTGGATTGACAATGTCATGTCTTGGCATGATCATATTAAAGTTACTGCGAACAGGCTCAGAAAACTGATGTATGTCTTTAGAAATCTTAGATCTGTACTAGACCTAACAACTTTAAAAACTGTTTACTATGCATTAGTAAAATCCGTTATATCTTACTGCATTACAGCTTGGGGAGGTACGGGTATTTCAAAAATGTTGACACTTGAGAGAGCACAAAGAGGTGTTCTAAAGGTTATGACATCAAAGCCTATGCTTTTTCCCACTGACGTATTATATGCTCTTACTAAAGTTTTAACAGTTAGACAAATTTTTATTTTACACTCAGTTCTTCGTATCCACTCCCAACTACCGTACATAACTACTTCTGCAAAAAGAAGAACTGATATTGTCTGTGAAACTTTACCATGTAGAACGGTTCTTACTTCTCAACAGTTCCTTTTTCTAGCTCCTCGCTTATATAACAAAATTAATAAAATTCTCACTATATATCCCTGCACATATCGTGCATGTAAGTTATCGGTTACTCAATGGTTGCTTGGTCTTAATTATACAGAAACTGAAAATCTTCTTAAGCTTTGGTGCTAATTGGAAGTGCTCATACACACATCTTACCATAAACACACACACGCACACACACACATACATACACACACACACACATATACACACACACACACACACACACACACACACACACAAACTTTTATTTTGGTTATTTTATTTTTAATTTGTACTTATTTTATTATACTTCTAAGACTTTATTTGGAGCGCCCAGTTGCGTACGGAGGGGGGCGCTTGCATTTACGACACAGTGTACACTAATGTAGATGCTTTCGTTAACCTTGTCAACAAAGATCAATATTGTTAATAATCCGAATAAAGAATTTTGATTTTTTTTTGAATTTTTTGATTTACGCTGTACCACAAAACATTACTACCCCATAATATCGTGGAGTGCGAATTTTTTTATCGGGGTTAAACTTCGTCATCTCTGCACATAGCTGAAGATAAGGTAAGATAAGATATATTTATTTGTCAAACATGCGTAAGTCATTATACATTAAGAATGCAAATAGATGTTAAAAAATAATTTTAGAACAAGCATGTTTTGCCATGGTAGGCGTACAAATATTGATAGTAATGAGTTACAACTAAGTCAATTATATAATTCAATCATACATAGCAAAATAAAAACATAACGTAAATAAGTGGAAGTTGAATGTATAACATGTAGCTTAGTTACGATATTAAAAATCACGCAATTATCATAAATTTTTGTCGTTCAAAAAGTCATCTATACTGTAATAACATTTATCAGTTAACAATTTTTTAAATCTCTTTTTAAATACATTTATATTCAGATTTCTAATTTCTTTTGGAATTTTATTATATAATACTGGAGCTCTACATATTACGCTTTTATGCATTAGCGCAGTTTTGGCTGGGTGAATACAGAGCTTATCCTTATCTCGCAGATTACATGTAATATTATCAGACAAACGTGAAAACAAATGCGGATTGATTTTTACAAACACAGCTATTTCAAATATGTACAACGATGGCAGAGTGAGAATTTTGTGCTTAATGAATAATGGTATACAGCTTTCAGTACTCTGGATACCAAATGCTGCACGTATGCAACGCTTTTGCATTTTAAATGCCATATCTTTATTAGTTGAGTTGCCCCAGAAAATTATTCCATATCTTAATACAGATTCCACAAGACCATAATATGCCGTGAGTATGGCATCTGTATTAATAATTGGTTTAAGTTTATACAAAGCATAAGATAGACTACTGACTTTTTTTGATAGCTCCGCAATATGTTGTTTCCAATTTAGTTTGCTGTCTATATATAAGCCCAAAAAACGTGTACTTGTTACTTGTGTTATAACATGGTTGCCGTGGACCAAGTTCACGTTTAGTGGATTTTCCAATCTTTGACTAAAGTGCATTATGTAGGTTTTCTTTATATTGATTATTAAATTATTATTATTTAGCCATGAAATTATAGATGTCAATGAATTATTAATGTCAAAATTATAATTATTTATTTCTTTACATCCTATTGTAACCGTGCTATCATCGGCAAATAAAGTCATAGGATGGTTGGTAACATTTGGCAGGTCATTGATATATATAATAAACAGAAGTGGACCAAGTACACTACCTTGGGGTACGCCATGTGTGACGCACCGCTTAGGGGAGGAAAAAGTTTCTTCGATTTTTGTTTCGTGATTAACTCTGCATATTTGTGTTATTTGTTGACGATTTGTTAAATATGAGTGTATCAGATTCAGAACATTACCTCTAATGCCATAAGCTTGTAGTTTATTAATCAATATATTATGGTCCACGTAATCAAATGCTTGTGTCATATCACAGTATATAGCACTAATAGGCACAGATTTATCGACATAGGACATAACATTTGTAAGGAAGTCATAAATAGCCAGGTTTATCGATTTCTTTTTACGAAAACCTTTTTGTTCTTTGCATAGAATATTTTTATTTTCAATGTATGCATTGATTTCTTCGTAGAAATACTTCTCAAAATTTTTTGAAAATATTGATATCAGTGCAATCGGTCTGTAATTTTCTATTAACTGTTTATTATCTTTTTTAAATATTGGCTTTATTATTGTTAATTTGAGATCTGTTGGGTATGTTCCTGTTATTATACATAGGTTTATAATGTGACTTATATGATGGGCGATATCCTCATTTACTGCTTTAATTATTTTTGTACTTATACCGTCATGACCCACGCTGTTAGAGTTTTTAAGATTCTTAAGAAGGACCCTAAAACATGAAATTAAGGTTGAATCTCACCTGTTTCCACTCCAAGTTGGCTCGTTCCAGTCGTTCGTTGGCGGCGACCCTCTGCTCGTGGCGCGCGGCCGCCTCGCGCAGCGTGCACCCGCAGCACACGCAGCGCCCGCATGTCGGCGCAGGCACAGGTTCGCTACCGGCCGTTGGGCCCGCGGCTACGTTGGATCCAGCTGGACATTCAACATTATTAGTACTAGGTTTTGTTCCAGGGTTCAGTTGCGTAAAAGAATTTTCCACCATTAAATTCCTGTTATGCATATTACCGGCACAAAAGGAGCCGCTATGTTTTTTTCTAAATTAGGTCTAAGTGTCATATTATATTCAAACCAATTACAAAATCTTTTACGTTTACTTTCTTACAAATATCTAAGCTTTCAAATAACATCACAAGCATTTGTATGTTTAACATACAATAAGCAGGAGATACTCTAGTTGCAGATCTGCCTACCCGCTGGAAATTAAAGCGTGAAGCTGTTATGTTCATTTGATAAAGTGGTTGGGCTTGGCACTAACTTGCCTCAATTCATCGTAAATGCTTCAAAATTACAGCGTTCCTTATTGAGCAAACACATAACGCCGATTTTGCGCTATCGCAAACAATGCCGCCGCGTAAGCAGTGTGTACATAAAACTTCATCATAGTTACATGACATATTCATTTTGGCATAAATTTATATTATGTGTATGGGCTTATTTCATACACAAAAATGTAGTATAAATGATTATGATTATAGTGTATGATTATAAAATACCTGTGCAGTTGCTAAACTTATCAAACTTAAGCTTAATTTATTCATACTAAGTAGTAATCTATATTAATACGTGAAGAAAAAACGTTGTACCCAAGCACATATGCGGACGGAGGAGTGTGAGATTTGGCATATTAAAATTCATAAAAAGTAGTGAAAAAAATGGTTTGCGAGCGAATTTCTACCAGTAGGCGACCACTAGTAACAACTAAATAATATAGAAATATATTGAATAGTATCATAATACACCTATTCAATTATCTACACAGTCTACACAATTTCACGCGAAGACCGGTGAGTAATAAAATTTTTGTAAGCTCACAATACGTAAATCATGTAGCGAGGTGCGAGAAATAGATTGAAGAACATGTTATAGAGCGAGAAAAATATATATAGCGAATGTTATTGTGTAGACTGTATTGTAATTGAATATTGTATTATGATACTGTTCAAAACATTCCTAAACCATTTATTTGATCATGAATCTTTTTTTAACATATTAAGCGCTGCGCAGACGTTGTCAACTCGTTGCCGGAAAACACTACAGTATACATTACTGTAAGAGTGCAATGCAATACAATCAGCCCTGTATTATATACTGCCCACTGTTGAGCACGGGCCTCCTCTACTACTGTGAGGGGTTAGGTCTTAGTCCACCACGCTGGCCTAGTGCGGGTTGGCAGACTTCACATACCCTCAAAATTCTTATGAAAAATTCTCAGGTATGTAGGTTTCCTCACGATGTTTTCCTTCACCGTTAAAGTGAACGATAATTGATAAACAATACACACATAACTTCGAAAAGTCAGAGGTGTGTGCCTTGGGTTTTGAACCTGCGTACTTTGTCTCGGCAGACCGTTCCATTCCCAACTAGGCTATCGTCCACTACTGTAAGAGCGTCAATTGCGAACAAAATTATTGTTTTGTGTATTATTATTTTTGTAAATTAGTTCATAGTCGTAATTGGACCTACTTACGCAAATGAGAACCAACCCACAAGCCCATAAAATTTGACTTGGTCATAAA
Source organism: Sphinx pinastri (assembly GCA_947568825.1). NCBI lineage: Eukaryota > Metazoa > Arthropoda > Insecta > Lepidoptera > Sphingidae > Sphinx > Sphinx pinastri. The sequence goes on from OX387617.1 coordinate 7,208,003, forward strand.
AAAAATGCAGATTTATAATTTTCAAATAGAGGTAATTGTTCAAATACCCCCGTTGTTACTTTATAAAGTTTCAAACGTTTTATATCAACCAACTAGTTGTAAAACAAATATATTTTAGTTTAAACATCAAGTAAGTAGTAGTAAATATTTTGGTGTGGGTTCGTTCCAGTTCGCGTAAGCGTCCTATTATTAAATCATAAAGTCTACCAAAATATGAAATAATTATAATAATTATAATGAACCTAAATATCATAAACATTGTTATAAGCCAATATACCATAAAACCATAACCATACCAGCCCTGTATTATATACTGCCCACTGCTGAGCACGGGCCTCCTCTACAATTGAGAGGGTTTTAGGCCTTAGTCCACCACGCTGGCCCAGTGCGGGTTGGCAGACTTCACATACCTTCGAAATTCCTATAGAGAACTTCTCAGATATGCAGGTTTCCTCACGATATTTTCCTTCACCGTTAAAGCGAGCGATAATTCACAAAGAACACACACATAACTTTTTTAGAAAAGTCAGAGGTGTGTGCCTATGGTTGTTTTGAACCTGCGGACATTCGTCTCGGCAGCCCGTTCCACTCCCAACTAGGCTATCGCCGCTTAATTAAGCCAATATGAATACTAATTTATACATAGACCAGCAAAAAAAAAGTCCATATAAATTAGTCGCATCCGACGCAATATTACATTCATTTACCTTTTCAATTGTTTAAGAAAAATGGTTATGAAAGTACCTATTCAACAAACGCTTTGTATTGATCAGGACCGTTGTATTCTATTTCAAGTATAAATAGTGAACTATTTTCAATTTCATTCCATTCATTCGTCTTCTTATACTTTATGGTTCACAAAAATATAATGGAAGAAATATACATTCATATTCAATCTGTGCACTCAAAATAAGTAATATTAGGCTACCTATTTATCAACTTCATAATTCACAAAAATGAATGATACATATTTGCAAATTTAAATTCAATCTACGCTAAAAATATCAACAGTAAGTTATACTCTATTTATAAATACAGAATAGAATATAACCGACGTCGTTGTGACCGCATTTCCAATGGACGATGTGAGGCCCCGCTGGGTTCTAAAGGTCCATCGTCGGAGGTAGGTAAACAGAGGACAAGTTTGCATGACAATGCCCCTGACTTCCAATAAGGGTAGTCGCTTCCAAATACCGTCTTTGCTATGTATTCTCATATATAGCTGCTAAATCGTAAATGGCGTATTCCGTTTTATAACGGTATGTCGTATTAAAATGTAGATACGATAATTAAACTCACCAGTACGATTTCTACTCTATAGCCTATATATTTATCGCCTATTTTTATTAAACTTCCACCATGATTCCATTAAAAGCCTCATAGCTCAGCCATTACTTTATTTTGCTCTTATTTTTTGTCCCAAGTAAACATCATTACTAGGTATAAACAACTTTTACCTTTAATGCGCTAAACTCTATGATCCTAAATAAGTTATTTATTTCTTAACTAAATAAACAGAAAAACATCTGAACTATTTCTTATTCTTTGTATAAAAATAAAAGGCTTAATAAATACGATAATTAATAAATGGTGCAAGTCACGTACCATTTGGAGAGACCTTAGATCTCGTAAATACATAGATACCATCACCCTCGAACAGTAATGGATAAACAACTTCCTTTACTCACGGCTTCTGCCGGGAGGAAATCGATTTGTGACAAATAGTCAAAATTAAAGTAAACCAATGACCACTTATTCTGTACCAATATCTATGAAAATTGGTCCAGTAGTCCAGCAATGAATACATAACCGAATGACAATTTCACATCTGCACATAATGTTGTATATATTCATAGTCGTGGAAAATATCTTCTCAAATTTACGTAAGCGCTTGATATCCTGACTGCCTCGGTGGCGTAGTTGTATTACGGTACGACTGCAATGCCGAGGTCTTGGGTGCGATCCCCGGGTCGGGCAAAGTGAAATTGGGTTTTCTAATCAGTATCAGACTGGATTATGGAATTTGTGCCAGATATGGCGATAGGCTCGGCCCCTATAACATCATGGGACGGAATACGCACGGCGAAAAGTGGGTGTAATAGTTGCTTCACTGTCTACCTCTTCGGGGATAAAAAGGGGTTAGTGTGTGTGGGTGTGTGCTTGATATCTTTTTTTTTAATACTCGAAAACTCGATTCGATCTTTCAATATGCATACATTCTCGTGCTAGCAGAAATACTTATCGCTAAAATGACGCCATAAACCCCCACTATTAGAATGTAAAGCGCTCTGGTACCAGCGAAATACTTTCATTGGAGATTTCTTCGCATTATTTAAATAGTTTTTTTTTTATTACATTGAATGACGAGACGAGCATGCCGTTCGCCTGATGTTAAGCGATACGACCACCCTTAACAGTAGCAACACCATCCAGCACCTTGAGTTACAAAGTACAGCGTGGCATTCCACTGCGCTCGTCATCCTGAGACATAAGATGTTAAGTCTCATTATGTCGAGTAGTTACACTGGCTACAATGTCCTTCAAACCTAAACACAACAGTGCATGCACACTGCTGCTTGGCGATAGAAATAGATATTGCGTTGATACCCACCCAGACGGACTCTTACATATGAGAGACCATAGTTTGGAAGATTGCGATAAAGCTTTATTTAATGGATTTTCGAACCTTGTGACGAGTGTAGAATATTCTTTGACTATAATTATTACGAAGTGCCTAGAAATTACGCACCTACTACCTATTTTTCAAATTTAATAATAATTATATGCTATTTCAAATGAAACATACCACAAAGAATATTCTTCACGGTTCAATGTAAGCAATCAATTTTATTGTTAAATGATTTTCTAGGGAATTTTATTAAATTAAATTCTCGTTATAATGAAACACATTCCTTTGATAAACAGGTTATTCAAATCAAATCGTAGAATTTTGATCGCGAAGACATAATTAACTTAAAAGCTAAAATCCGATTATAGTCATTATGCTTGTTGTACAAAGGACCAATTTTGCAAAGGTGGGAACAAATGCATGATCGGGTTTCATAAATCACAATAATACTGGGTAGTTGTGGTATCTATATCCGAGTGACAGCGCACAAAGCATTCGCGAATGCTTAATATGAATAGCACTATTAACAAAGATACAGTGACCTACAAATAACGTCATTTAAAGCTGAATACACTCATAATTTGATCTCATTTGCAACGAGGAATTAATATAGACTATAGAGCTATTAGTTTACCTACACAACTTCATCACGCATCATTTTATCTTAATAACACACACGCTCACGCCTTTTTATCCCCGAAGGGGTAGGCAGAGGCGCAACTAGTGCACCAACTTTTCGCAGTGCGTATTCCGTCCCATGATGTGATAGGGTGCGAGCCTATCACCATATTGGGCACAAATTCCAGACTCCGGGCGGATACTGAATTCCAGAAAAATCCTATATCACTATGCCCGACCCGGGGATCAAACCCGAGACCTCAGGATTGCAGTCGTACCGTAATACAACACCGCCACCGAGGCAGTCTATCGTTGAAATTAAACTATTATAACGGATTTTATCGCGGTTTTTTATTTAATTTTTTTCTCCCGACGTTTCGAAGGCTTTGCAGCACTTCGTGGTCACGGAGCGGACTGAGGTGTTGGTGGTCCGAAAAGTTAGTCTATCGTAATAACATTGTCTACAAAGCACAGATTAGAAGCATTTCTCTTTTACCTCTAATTATTAACGTTTTAAATGACTCGTATTATTATAATTATATTACTAACACTTGAACGAAAATCGCTACCCAATGTCAAAACTTGATTTCCAGGCCATTGCTTACTTTCATTTATTAGGACGTTGAGTTGGTCTAATAATAAAATTACAGAATAGTTTCAGGCAACATAAAAGGCGAAATATGAAACTCACAAGTTTATTGGCTTCTTTCTAAAACTGTAGCCTGTCGTAGGAACAAATTTTAGGTCGCTATTTCGAAGCCGATGCCAATGTGAATCAATCAGAAACGTGGCAATCATTTCCACGAATCAGATCACACGGTGATTTCCACGAAAATAATGACTTCTTTTACTGGATTTCCGATACCGAGCTGTGAATATTGAGAAATACGGACTATAACTACGTCGCACTAAAATGTGGAGCCTTCCGAAGTGAAACATGCTCTGACGCACATTAAAGACAATAATGAGACCTGAAAAGTTACAGATGTTATTTATTTATTGCATTTGGCAAATGTCAATATTATTGATCACCTATTAAAGTTGTAACATAGGTACATCGATTATATATCGTACGCGTACGCGAATAAGATAGTCCACTGGATATTAGATCTAGTATAAAATATTTTTCATCTCTTGACAGGCTTTTCAGAACAAAGGAGTTTCCATTAGAGCGGTCCTTACCGAGATGGTTGTGGTTGTGGCGTGCGAACCTCGGGGAGGCAGGTGCTAGAGGTGCCCCGTCGCAGCGCACCTCTGTTTTCAGACGGGAGCCGGTGCGCGGGTTCACCTGCACGCCGCTCGGCGCCATCGTCCCGCTTTCACCCTAACAAACATATCGAGGAGCGTGGATAAAAAAATATTTCTTTATCATTTATACTGCAGCAGTAAATTTAATTTATATACAACTTGACTAATGCATCCTTGAGAAAACTCGAATTAAAAGTGAATAATTGTATTTACTCATCGAATTTAGTTCACGTATTAATTAGAAAGTGGTATTTGGGATTTGGTAAATTATGGAGTTAATTTTTGGCATCCATTTAAGACAACCGTATTCAAGCTTTAATCAATAGGTAAGTACTCAAGTTTCATCGAAGGATTTGTAATAAAATTGACTTTTGAAACATATAAATATATGTTTCATGATAAATGAGATATGCCAAACTCATTTTAATTGACAGAGTTTCCTACCCTTCGTTCATTTTGATAGATTTTGGATTATATTAATTGGAGTAATTTGTGGATCAGTTTGTACAAAAGTTTAGGATCTTGAAACCTCTTTATTATATTACCTATTTACAAATTAACATCCTTTCAATTATTGGTGAACAGAATAACATGTATGAATGTATCGAATACTCGATACCTTATTATTAAATTATTCAAGTAATCTTTTTTTATTTTCTGAAGAACGTAAGCAATATGTCATCTTGATTTGATTACCCATCTTTCGACATTTGGAAATAATAAAAATGCTAGAGACAATAAGTATAAATAAAAATTCTCATCGTATCTGAGTCACGAATTCTAATTATAAGTCTAGTACATTAACTTGAATAATGACTTAGACATGTCAGATTTAGAGCTAACTTTTAGCGATACCAAGTGTAAATTAGCCAATCAAAGTGAAAAAGTTTGTGGTATTATTCATACTTTATGTTGATTATTTGCATAATGAATGTGTTTTAATTATATTTGTTTTGAAAATTGACTTTTCCAAACTTGAATATTAGATTTATGGAATTACATTCTTAAAACTAAACAATGCAATAAATAGTGCTGTAATTTTATTTATTTATTATTATTTATTAACTAGCGGACCCGACAGACGATGTCTTGCCCTAAAAAGGAAATAAAATCCTAGAACCCGCCTACAGCGCCATCTACCGGATCCAATTGTTAATCTAAACCATTCTCGAATCCATCTAAAGACACACAAAAAATGTTGTCCTGCCCTAAAAAGAAATAAAATCCTAGAACCCGAGTACAGCGCCACCTACCGGATCCAATTGTTAAGATAAACCATTCTCGAATCCACCTGAAGACACAAAAAATCATTAAAATCGGTCCAGCTGTTTAGGAGGACTTCAGTGACATACACACCCACAGAATAATTATTTATATAACCTTTTTGACGATATTTGCAGCACGCATTCTGTCAATGTTATGTCAAACGCCATAAGGTTGAATTAAAAACTTATATATTGTCAAAAGCGCTAAAGTTACATTTTTAATATGGTGGTTAAGTATTCTTAAATTTTCTAATTTTCCGCGCAATTTTCTTAATTTTTTCTTTCATAAGAACCTTCTCCTGACAATAACAAACACATCAACAACAAAAAAATAACGAAATCGGTCCAGCCGTTTACCCGTGATGCCGTGACCAAGGAAAATAGGGATTCATTTTTATATATATAGAATAAGTTATTTATTTTAATGAAACAATATTCTGCTCCCAATCATACATTGTCCATCTGTGAAAACTGTATGAAAATCCGTAGTTTTGAAGACGTACGTTAACAAACAGGCAGAAAATAATTCTAAAAATCGCTGATTTGTGTTCTATTACTGTTTTTTAGTCAACCTTTTCTTTCCATGTACAGTCAATCTGGGTTCTGTTGTTTAAACTATGTATTGATAGATATATATTAACTCTCCTCTATTATCGTTACCAATGGAATTATTATGTAATACGTAGGCATTCATCTGAACAATTATTATCTATTTTAAAGTGTTTTAAGCATTAAAGCGAGTCATGGTTCATTCAACGCGCATTGGATCGAAAAGCTACCTTACACATTTACCGGAAGCTTGTTTTTAGTTTAATAATTGTTTTTGAAGCCATAAATTAATTACAGCTCGAACTACATGCCGGCCGACAACCGGAGATAAAAGAATTAATATAACCGAACAAAGGTTCTTTTGCTTTTGCAAAATCAAATACTAGCAATGTTCGTTTCATTTTAAAAAATCAGTTATTTGTACAGTATTTCTCCTTCTGATTGGGCGATATATTTACCAAACTGGAATTCTCGTTGTTCTCATCTATAGTTTGCATCATAGATTTTCAAGAGGATCATATTCAGTATTCTGTCAGAAGATTTTCGTAATGAAAACCCGTAATTTGATAATTACAAAAGTAAATAATAATCCACACATGGTACTAATTCATATCGATCGTTCGTTTTTATGATTACTACAACAAAAGATTGGGAACAAGGGTTTGGAAGTATGATTTCTTCGTCTATAGACTCTACAAACGCTATTCGTTCGTAACTTCGCGACGCGACGCTCCGTTTTTACCTAGAACATCATGGCGTTTCCTTACCAAAGTTGCTTTCATATTATAAAATTCGCATTGACCTCATAATATGTCATATTGTCTAAATTACATACAACATTATCTAGATCTATAATATTATTACCTTCGGTGCGTCGGTGTCGAAGTTGATGAAGAGGAGGCGCGCCAGCCGGTGCAGTACGATGTCGCGCACCACCGCCGGCACCGGCTGCCCTCTCACTCCTCTACGAGCAACACCACACGATCACACACGTACTCGACATTACTAGATGATATCACGGCCAAGGCATACATTTTGTGAGGCCTAGGTGTAGGTCCTGGTTCTACGTAGAAATAATCGCTTGTAAGAAATTTGAAAACCTATCCATCTGCCACCGTGAAATTACTATGTCAGTCGAATAATTTTTCATCTTTTCAGCTCTCCCTTTTTTATTTTCAGCCCATTATGATAAGAACATTGAAAAAGCTTTCTTTATAATTGAAAACGTAGTCATAACTAACAATACGGATTTGAATTTTACTTTACTAGACAGTAAATACGCATTTTAAATTAACATGTCATATTTATACATCACGTATGCAGCTACCCACGGATCCCTTGTCATGTCAAGGCTTTATCTCAGAGATGAGGTTGACACACTTTTTATACTCGGTCTTTGTGCGAACTTTCTATATTTAGTCTGAGACAAAAGGTTTTAGAATGATGAATTCACGTTCTATTGGATGAGACCATTCGGGGAAAAAGTAGCACATTTAATAATCAACAAAAGAAATAATAAATGATTCTGTTTATTTTGATATAGATTAATGATCCTAATGTAGATAGCATAGCAATATACCATAGAATATCAAATTCCACTTAAAAAAAAATGTCAAAAATTTTCATAAATAACATTTCTTTTATCGTTTTCCCTCCACGATAATTGCAATATATTATTCAAACATATCATTGCGCTGACGTTCTCATTTCATATTTAAATATGACGAATGTACAACATTTTGACCGCATCAAAAATTATTATTCAGTAAACATAAATACTGCAGGATAAATTAATCATTCCGCAATAGTCTGCGCTTAATATCGAATAGTATAAAGTATATAATTAGCAATGTCCAATTATAATTATTTATTCAATAAATATGTGTTAATACCACAATCAAACTCGCCTGTAAGATATGTTGAGTGTGACCACGGATAGTGATGCTGAAAATGACACTAAGCATGTGCTCACTCCATAGTATAGACCTGGAAGCAAAACAAACTGACAAATACCTTCCCAAGCGTCGTTAAAGATTACAAATATTTCTATCTCTTGATAATACTTCAACAATAAACTATCTAAATAACACCATATTGTTAGATTAGGGAATAACTTCCGGAGTAAGTGAAAGCGTCTATGAATGAATTACGAGCGGGAAAATTTTGTGGTCGCGTGACAGCTTCGAGCAGACAATGCAAAGAATTTTAGGAGAAAAAACTACGAGTCACATGAAGAAAAGCCTCAGTCCACACAATACGATTAGCAAGACGAGGGGAATAATATAAATGAATGTAGAGTGAATAGTTAATGGCTTTTTAACATCTTTGGTTGAAATGTTATTCTTTCCTACCCCGGAGTAGGTATATCCACAAAAAGGCAACGTAGAAACTAAAAATGCGACTAATGAGAAGGCAATAAGGTTCAACTTACTTATTAGCGGTGTTTTCTCTGTCGGTGGTAACGTGTCTCTTATAGTCATTAGAAATACTGTCATGGAAAGCAGAGCACTTATTCCTAACGTCACCTTTTCACCAGACTCTGATGGCACGTAGAATACTAGCAACGCTGTCAACAAACGAACTTTCAACTCAAAATCATCTTCAAAAACAGTAGTGTTTTGAACCATTATCTTTCTATTACTTGTTTTAAAATCCTATTTGTCTCTACATCATTTGCTTATAAAAAATAAAATTTATCGAAAATGTTGTCTATCTTATTTCACGTGATCATAAAAAAAGACTATATAAAAATTACGCTAATATCATAACAGAAATAATCATACCAATGCCATTGATGAGCAGACATGGGAGAATCAAATTGAAGACGTAGAACATCGGTCTTCTCCGTAACTTGATGACGTAGGTGATGTCAGGGTAAGGCTCAACGCAACACGAGTAATACTGGTTGTGCCTTATCGCGTCAAAACTGACCAAGTCGAATTCACCGTTCGTCTGGTAGTTAGTAGTATCACCTTCGTCGAACTGCTTCTTCAGATCCAGCTGTCAAATAAAAAGATAATATTTACCTCTGATGTAGATACTTTTGAGTACAGACGAATAGTCTCGAATACGAGTGTGTAAACAGCTTATTGTGCGTTATTCATAATTCATAGTCATATTTATGTAAGATTTCATTTTAAATTTTCGTTATTTAAAAAGATTTTTATCTTGTTACGCCAAAGAAGTATAACTTCTAACGCGTGTAGATAAGTACACGCACACTTTTTTTTTTTAAGTAATTTAATATCGGTCCAGTAGTTTATTTGTTACAAACATACAAAACTCCAAATCATTCCTCTTTATAATATTAGTGTAGATATCATTTGTAATAGCGGACATGACTACTTCCGTAATTTAAGATGTAATCCTTTAAGCCGTAGTCCCCAGATTTCAATTATTTAATTTATCTCGGATTGACTAACTTATGATCTTTAGGAACACTATTTTAAATTAATCATGGAAATAAGTAATCTACACAAACTCGTTCAATTCAAATTAGAATTTCAATATACGTTTGTTATATAAAAAAAATATAAGTAGGTTACTCCGATACTTTTAAAAATGTTGTAGCAAACGTGCTCTAAATCTATACTAATATTATAAAGCTGAAGAGTTTGTTTGATTGTTTGTTTGAACGCGCTAATCTCAGGAACTACTGGACCGATTTTGAAAATTCTTTCACTAATAGGAAGCTACATTACTCCTGAGTGCTATAGGCTACTTATCCCGGAAGAAAACTTTTCCACGCGGGCAGAGTCACGCGCAATACTAGTATTTAATAAGATTCAAATAAAACACTCTCGTCGAACTGATCTTTAAGAAAACGAAATGAAAAAATCTTAAAGTTCATTTAAAGTGTAGATTCTAGAGGAGCTTGGAGACGTGGAATCGAACGCGTTCAATGGTTTTTAGTTCGTTTTCATTACCGTGTGAGGTATTTCAATTGCAGCGTGAATAGAAATTTAGTCGTAAAAGGCTGAGTTTAGACGGTATTAAGAGGCTTTAAAATAAAGTTTACCCATAATATCAATCAACCAAGCATCGTTTGTAGGTAAAGTATTAGACACTTACTTCATATGAAAGTGTATTTAATCAATCCAAACTTATAAATGCGAAAGTTACTCTGTCTGTTACGCTATCACGGCTGAACCATTGATCTGATGATTATAATATAGATAATATGATAATCGATATCGATGATTTTTGGTATGGAGATAGTTTCAGTCCCTGGGATAGACACATGATACGTTTTATTCCGGAAAAATATATAGTGGAAATTTTATCCCGGAAAAATATATAGGTAAGTATAGCAATATTTCCACGCGTGCGGAGCCGTCAGCACAAGCCAGGAAGATATATATCTCAATAGGTATGTTTTAACTGTATTTGTAATTTTTTTTTGGTTACTGGTTTGGTTTGCCAAATACATTTAATTCAATAGACTGGGTACAAAATCAATAGAGATTATTACTGCAAAAAATATATTATGATCAAATTCCAAGGTATCATCACGTAGCATTCGTTCAAGATAATATAATTTTAGGACATTAACAGTTTTTTAAAGAAAACGTACTTACGTACTCACACACACACACTCACGCCTTTTATCCCCGAAGAGGTGGGCAGAGCTGCAACTAGTGCACCAACCGTGCGTATTCCGACCCATGATGTGATAGAGGGCGAGCCTATCGCCGTATCGGGCAGAAATTCCACAATCCAGGTTGATACTGATTAGAAAAACCCAATATCATTTTGCACGACCCGGGAATCGAAACCTCAGCGTTGCAGTCGTACTGTAATACAACTACGCCACCGAGGCAGTAGTAGTTAATATTATGTTGATATCATGTACAGAAAACCTCGGCTTAGCTAGCTATAAAACTAAACGTCGCAAAGGCTTTTCCCCGCATCGAAATAAAAGTTCAAAAATAATTGCTTATTCAAAAGACGACGAAGAATTCCGTATAAAGTATGTGTTTTAATCTTGTTCTTCAAGTATATAATAACTACCTATTAAATATTAAAACAAATGAGAGATATACATAAAAACAATCAGATAATAAACCTTTTATTATGCTAGAATTGAAATAGAACAAAACATAAATGAGAAGTTTACGCGGCTTATAACAATGTTCTCCGGCTCCATTATTCTCTCCGGGAAATAAAAATATGGGCGGCTATAAACGTTCTAATGATAATTTCTACGTAGGGAAGTTCACGCAATGTTACGAATAACGTATTTACAAAAACGTACAACGTTACGTTTTGGGAGTTATTTAGCTTGGATAAAGCACATGTCTCGCGCGTGATAAATGATACCACAAAATACGACAGTTCAATCGGAGAACGTTTTTTAAATTCTTCAAAAAAAATCTTACAATTTAAAAATAATACAAATACTTCATATGTATTAATACAATTTAAGAAAATTAATAGTATTAAAAATTATGATATAATAAAAGAATATGCAAAGTTTCACTACGCTATGTGAACAGATTTCAATGATAATATTCTTGTGTTCATTATATTATCGAGGGTGTAGGCAGATCGCATCTGCAATTCGCAGAATTCTTTCCGATGTCATTATGTTGAAAATTTGTGTTAGGCCACCAGCGTAAAATGCTGAACTGGTTTCAAAGTAAACTTGTACTTATGGCATTTGTGTTCACATTTTGCCAATGTCAAGTTTGGTTTGTCTATTTTATTATATGTAGTATGTCGAAGTAAAGCAGTGGCTACCTTACCAAGACTTTATCGAGGAGTTTTGGCGGCAACAAAAAAACACTTGATTAGCACAATTATTTCAATTCACTTCATTTGAGCTCTTTAATAGAACTATATTGGATAATATACCACCATAATTATGCAATATAACACTAAGTATCACCAAAATAATGAATTAAAACAAGAGCACCTCATGACACTTCCAAGTTCCCGCCAAAACCCAACTTGTACTTTAGGTTAGTGTTTATTTCTTATAAATCACTCATAAAACACTTTAGAACCATTTTTAAAAACTTTTCTTGAATGACTCTGAACGTATAATAATTTGCATTTTGTTACAAATCCCGCATAATAGGTACTGTCAGCAGCATAAGAAGCTGAACAAATTCAAAATTTCAAAAATAAAATAAAAGAGATGTACTTTACTTCAAACGAAGAAAAAAAATGTTTTAGTTTAACTTAACGCGTATATAGGCGATTTGAAATTTTGATTTTGTTGAGATAATTATGCTGCTGACTGTACATTGTACATACCTGATTTTTTATATATTATACGTGCCTCAAAACCATGTTAGAAAATATAAATTGCACTTATCATAAATGACTAAATGCTAGTCTACAACAGGTTTAAAGTAAGACAAGACAAAATAAAATGTCGTGTATTGAACCTTTGTGGTCGTGAATACGTGACACAATGAAATATGTTGTAACTCTTTCATATACATAAGAAGCAGCTGTAACGATCTTCTGTATTCAAAGAAATCTTGCCGTCGGCCCAGATTATGTACGAGATTCTTTCTTACTTTTTCATGATGAATAATTACAGTTAGGGTATTTCTCTTTTAAAGATTTATCTTAAAGATGTCTAAGAAAAAATTGACGGACAAATTGAAATGTTTGTTGTGGAAGTAAGCATAGATTTCGCAATCCCAACGGGACTTCGGTTGGAATTTAGGCTTCTCTGATGTCTCTACTTCACGCTGGTGAGGACATTACACTAACTGTACTAAAACATATGTATTTAGGTATTGCCTCAAATAGCAGATGGGTCAAAAAAAATCATATGTCTTTGAAGAAATAACCAAATAAATAGACGTGCTTTCGCAAAAAAATCATGCAGGATATAAAGTGTGTTAATTTTAGCTAAACCGTCAAATTGCTTACACTCACTGATTCAAAAATATTTAGATAAACTAACCTAACTAGATGCGCATAGCACATATAACCCCCTAACATATATTATTTCTCTATATCTATACACAGATGCAAAAAGTCCATGATAATGATTAAACCTTTGTAACACTGATGAATTCTGTAGTAGGTTGGTATTTGCGAGGAAACCTTCGATTGGTAGTGTTCTATTTTCGGTTTCCTGGTTTGGAGTTTGAAAATACGCTTCTAATCTAGTTAGCTAATTAAAACAATGTTATTTGCATTGCAATGTTTTTATACTTCTAACTATTTTTTATTTTTATTTTATTTTATTTATTTAAGGAACCAAAAAACAGTTACACATTGGGCATTACAAATTAGTATTTCTTACAGTTATACAAATGGGCAACTCACAGCGTTGTACACGACTAATATTAGTTAGTGATGAGTGATTGCGAGTGCGAATCAATTACAAATTAGAAGAATTAATTATTCGAACAAGTGTTTTTTTATCTTTACTAGTAGACATAGCAAATAAATCTAATTCCGTGAAAAATTTATTGTAATTTGCACTGAGTCGACGCAGTGGTGCGCGCAGTCCAGCGTTAGTACGACAGGATGATACGGCAAATAACGGGCGTGCACGCACCTCTCGTCTTACAATAGTTCTAGGTACGACATAACATAACTTATTACTAATTTCAATACAATTATATCTATGATTGCACATATCAAAGAGAAACATAATTTCAAGATACAATCTTCTAGCTTATAAACTCATAATGTTATAGTGTTTGAGCAACTCGTTATATGATGGGAAGTTCCGAAAACACCGATAGTTCATGGATCTAAGAAACTTTCGTATTGTTTTTGGGTTTGTGTTTTGAACAATAAATCAAGCCTATAAGTTCACGTAAAAAAAGATTACACGAACATGTTCCTTAAGGGCCGATTTCACCGCTTGCTATTAAATGCTACTCGTCAGATAAATGTCGACGCGGACCAAATACAAAAGTCATAGTGTAATCTATGCTCTGAAATAAATATTAGCTGTTTAATACGATACCACCACCATATCAGCCCTTTTTTTTTTTTTTTTTTTTAACACGGGGAAATCCATTTACGGATTTCTGCCGGACTCACCGGTCGAAACCGTCCTACCGACTAAAACCCCGCCATTCTACTCTCTCTCCCTTATATCGAAAGTCGCGGGGTGCGCATGAGCATGCAACCGCAACCCTCGCAGGAGTTAGCTCTTGACCAGAGCCTCTCGTAGTCCGAGGAACAAAACCTCGGTAATATCTAGGCGTGCATGTAATTCTGCACGCCAGCCTCTTGGGCATTATTTTTTTTTCCCGGTAGCCGGATGCCTGCCCGCCACCTGCCGGCCTGCTTAGGGAGGTCGGAGGTCGTCTCTCCGACGTCTGCTACGGGAGGGGAGTCCAATGGACCGTTCCCTCTCTCTCTCCGCTGCCTCTTTTGCGGACATGACTTGTTCGCAAAACGAGGCAACGGAGTTCCACCCACCTTCATTCTCAACCATGGCTGCCACAACTGTCGCAAGGGACAAGTTGCTGCCTATGGCCGAGATTAAGTTTTGGCGCGATGCGTTCCATGCGGGACAAACAGCCAAAGTGTGCTGGGCCGAGTCTTCGGCGCACTCACAATGATGACATCCTGATGTTGGCTTTCGACGAATCCGACACAGATACTTCCCGAAGCAGCCGTGACCCGAAAGTATCTGTGTCATTCTAAAGGTCAGGATGCCATGCCGTCTCCGAAGCCATTCCGCAAATGTTGGCCGAATGGCTTCAATTGTCACGGCGCCAAAACTGGGACACTCTAGGCGTTGCTCCCATTCCGCCTCCAGGGTTTGTTGGAGCCGGGTTCTTTCAGCAGCTAACTCTCGGGGCGCTGGTTGAACGTTTCGTGCCAACGCCTCCTTGCGCCACTGATACAATGACGCAAGGGTCTTCGCCTCCAAATCCCAGGGAGGAAAACCAGCCAGAAGGGAGGCTGCCTCGTAAGAGATCGTGCGATATCCTCTGACAGCCCTGACAGCCATCGCCCTCTGTGGTCTCCGCAGTACTGCGATGTTGCGGGATGTCAGATGATCCGCCCATACTGGTGCCCCGTATAGGGCCATAGACCGTACGATCCCCGCGTAGAGCTTCCGGCAGGCAGAGTTAGGCCCTCTAAGGTTAGGCAAAAGCCGCGCTAGCGCGGCTGTGGTGCTCATGAGCTTAGGGGCGAGCCGCCGGAAGTGTTCTACGAAATTCCATCGGCTATCGAGGACGAGGCCTAAATACTTAATAGTCGGCTGGATGCTGATACGAGCGCCTCCCACTGTAATATGGGAATTACGAGGTGGCGCATTCCGTGGTCCGTGAAAGCACACAGCCTCAGATTTGTTAAGGGCCACCTCGAGTCCCAATCGCCGAATTCTTGCAACAACATGAGCGACCCCAGCTGTTGCCAATACAGCAGTCGCCCGGTGGGTTTTGCCCCGCGCAATGACCAGCGTGTCATCAGCGTAACAAACCACGCTAATGCCAGAGGCAAATGCACCTCGCAGCACCCAATCGTATCCGATGTTCCACAGGAGAGGTCCTAAGACCGATCCCTGTGGAACACCGCATACCATATCATGCTGGCTCCATCCCTCGCGGACAGGAAAGATGATGTTCCTTTCCGACAAATAAGTCCCAACAATGCGACGGAGGTAGGTTGGCACTCCATGGTATTGCAACGCATCTTTTATGCAATCCCAAGGCAAGGAGTTAAAAGCGTTAGCGATATCAAGAGACACCGCTAACATAATCTCGCCTTGTAATATGGCCTCCTCTGCCAGGACCTTCACACGCTTAATCGCCTGAACAGTGGAACGCCCTTGGCGGAAACCGAATTGGTTCTCTGATAAATCTGGTCCCACCGCTGTCAAGTGCTGAACGAGGCGTTTCGCTATAACTCGTTCAAAGAGTTTGCCCACCTCGTCCAACAAAACTATTGGGCGGTAGGCCGATGGAGAATCAACTGGGCGTCCCTCTTTCCTCAGTAAGACCAATTTTCCTGATTTCCAACATCGCGGAAACTGGCCATGCTGGAGACAAGCGGAGAACAGTCCTCTTAGTCGGAGCTCGATAGTTTCTTGAGCCAAGACTATTGCTCGGCCAGGTATACCGTCAGGACCTGGGGCAGTGTTCTTGGCCTTAAGCCTATGCACCGCTGCTTTCATCTCGCCCTGTGTCACTTCAGGTACGTAACTGAAACTGTCACAGTCGGACACATTGGACACCGCCATAGGCGGAACCATCGAGGGAGGCGTAAACTCAGCTCTCAAGGGAAATAGAGAGCCCACTACTTCATCCAACAGTTGCGGCTGGAGACACTTGGTTACAGGTGGAGCCCAAGGGCGAAGTTTTTTGCGAACCATGAGATAGGGCCGCCCCCACGGATCAACATTTATTGTCTCCAACAATAATCTATGCTATCTATGCTCTGAAATAAATATTAGCTGTTTAATACGATACCACCACCATATCAGCCCTGTATTATATACTGCCCACTGCTGAGCATGGGCCTCCTCTACACTTGAGAGGGTTAAGGCCTCAGTCCACCACGCTGGCCTAGTGCGGGTTGGCAGACTTCACATACCTTCGAAATTCAGAGAACTTCTCAGGTATGCAGGTTTTCTCAAGATGTTTACCTTTACCGTTAAAGCGAGCGATAATTCACAAAGAATACACACATAACTTTAGAAAAGTCAGTGGTGCGTGCCCTTGGGTTTTGAACCTGCGGACATTCGTCTCGGCAGTCCGTTCCACTCCCAACTAGGCTATAGCCGCTTTTTAATACGATAACTGCCACATAAAAGGAGATGTCCGCTTTTTGTATAGGTGCTGGGCTTCAAGATCTAACCAGGCCCAAACTTTATGAATATTAAAGGGCCAAAAATGGATCTTGGATCCATTAAAAAATATTTTTAGACCCCTTAATTTATAACTAACTTTTTTAAAAACGTTCATTATAAGTGTAGTTTTTAAGCAAATAAAAATGACATAAATCTCAAATCGGAGGACTTTAAAATTATACGATTTAATGCAAAGGCCTAGTTTTTGGGAGTCCTATCCAAATATACATAAAGTATCTTGGTTAGAATTTGAAGCCCATTTTTGAACATGTCCTTTAATTGAAACCCGTGACACAGGCCCTAAGGATTACTTATTGTTAGCAGATTACTATGGACGTGGTTTTGGGCAAATTATTCAGAATCCAACAAGGTGCAACAAAAGCACACTGGAGACTTAAAAATGAAGTATCGTAACAAAAATACATTTGTAAGTATAATAAGTGAGATTTTAACTCCAATTTAAACTCATTCTTGAATTTACGTGGTGCATGTCCCAGTAAAATGTACTTTAACTAGTGTGTAGGCGGCCATTCTTGTAGCACGGGATTTGAGTACGTAATCTTAAGCTTTGTGAGCAACTTAGCGTTTTGTTACGCTGCATTTCTTGTTATATAACATTATTTTATAATTGTTATATTATACTTTGTATTATCACCAAATTATGACTCAACAAATTGTCAGCTCAATGTCTTTATTTAATTGTTCAGTAATAATGCTACTACCGTAAAATGAAGCTAAAACGCAACAAAGTAAAATAAGCTAAAAATTATGTCACTATTTGCTATGCAGCCGCGAAATTGAAACGTTTTTTATTATTTCTTACAACAGATATTAACAGATTGTAATAGTATCCTCTAAAGTTCACATCTATTGAATCAAAATTTATTTTATTAATTTCTTCAGTAGACATAAATCATTCATCATCATCATCATCAGCCACATGACGTCCACTGCTGAACATATGACTCCCCTAAAGATTTCCAGATGGACCTGTCAAAAGCGGCCTGATTCCAGCGTGATCCAGCGACCTTTATCAAGTCATTCATCGTGAATCATTGTACATTGTTAACTAATCATAATACCTATATTATTATATGGGTAGGTATATACTACGTAGGTTATCAACATAAAACTTTTTTGATCACCTTCTTTTTCACGACGTACCTCTAAATGAAAGATTAAATTGATATTAAAATACCTATTTTATTTTCCATTCAAATTTTATGAATCAACATGAAATATTTTAGTTCTATAAATTCCGAATGAAATATGAATACGAATGAAATGATATATATATAGTTAATAAAATATCTAGGAGAGAATATTGCGATTTCTGGTACCTATTGATATTCCATACCTATTTAGAAAATTGTGCTTGTTTCAATTTTACGACACTTGTTATTTACGAAACGTATTTCGCTTTTTTGGAATATTCCAATGTTAATCAAATTATTATGCTTTTGCACCTCTTATGAATAAATAAAGTTTTAAAAAAATCTTCTCGAATTGAGTATGTTTAACCGTCTGGTTAGTCTGAGTCTTCATTATATATGAAATGAATTGAAATTATTGTTTCTTAATAATTATTAATTCGCAATATAATTGAATAATTTAAAATAACTTAAACTAAGGAATTAATTTACGTCGGTAATTTAACCCATTTAAAACACGATAATATAGATTAATTATCTCACGCGTTCATCCCTGAAGGGTTAGGTAGAGACGTAACTAGTCCACCTACATTTCATCAAGCTCATATCCATCATGAATTAAGAGGGGACCAGTCTATCGCCATATCGAATATAGTACTTGTACTAATATTATAAAGAGGTAAAGTTTGTAAGTTTGTGAGTTTGTTGGTAGAAAGTAATCACTGGAACTACTGAACCGATTTTGACGAAATTTGGTCTGGAGATAGTTTGAGGTCTGAGTACTTGTTCTGAGTCTACCGGGAAAATAAAAAAATGGAAATTGTATCCCGGAAAACTTTTCACGCGGACGGTTCCGCGACCAAATGCTAGTATTTTCTAATTTTTACACCTGTTTGACTGTATTCTTAGAACTCTCTTTCCATTTTATCCAAGTATTTTTATTATTTAGAAATAATATTGGTTTACTAAGACTTCTCAAGGCTAAGTTTAGAATATAAATTAATTACCAAACTTGTGCCATCTGGGCCAAGTTCGGCAACCGCATTCGATTTATGTATATCGACAAAAAATCTTTTTGGCGAAATTTATTACATTCCAGCCCTTTCATTAATCTCTTTCACAAATTTTGTAGAACTTTTTTGTGATGGAATTTTATTTCGAAAGGCATTAATTGTAATTAAGTTATTGTTTCTTTCGACAACGGCATTAAGCATTCAAGTTGCAACCTTTATTAACTAAATAAAAAATATTCAAAGGACAATGATATTGTTTGTTGTTTTATAAAATTTAATAATAAAACTTTTGTATTTATTTGATTTGTAAATTCGTTTATATAATACATTTTCTCAAATTGCATACAAGGTAAAAAAATAAAATTATCGCATTGAATGACGAGACGAGCATGCCGTTCGCCTGGTGGTAAGCGATACGACCACCCATAAACAGTAGCAACACCATCCATCACCTTGAGTTACAAAGTACTGTGTGGCATTCCACTACGCTCGTCATCCTGAGACATAAAATTAAATTCAATGTTTATTTATTAAACATAAGGATGTTAAGTCTCATTATGTCCAGTAGTTACACAGGCTACAATGTCCTTTAAACCGAAACACAACGGTGCATGCACACTGCTGCTTGGCGGTAGAAATAGACATTGCGGTGGGACCCACTCAGACGGACTCATATATATTTGAGACCTACCACAAGTTTTATGATACATAAGCACGACAAGTGTGCAGCCTAAATGCAATTAAAATCAACATAGTTCATAAGTATTATTGCTGATTTACTTCCAAAGGTAACTTTTTGAATTGTCCATTGAGATAATAGCATTATAGCAGAATACGATACATACGAATAGAGGCCAGAGTCACGTTTAAAAGCTAATCATTTATATAACTCAACATATCTCATTTGCTATTTCATTCCTTGCCTATTTGCATTCCTGCTGTACTACAGGCTTCGCGCGCCATACTTTCGCTCAACACCTGATCTCGTATTGTGATAAAATGAAATAACTACCTAGGATATAATGAAAGAATGGAACTCTGTATTTATTACAGTTTGTTATTACTAGATAATGAGTTATGACTATGACTGTAACGCTATAACTCGGCGGAAAGGCATGAAATCAGCTGAGATATAAGTAATCTGTATCCAAAAGATTTTTTTATAATATGTCCAGCAGTGAGTCAACGATGATGAAGTTTTTAGATAAAATTTGCCAAGTACTCGAAGCCTTTAAACAACAAAATGAACGACAAAGTAATATTGTATTTAGAGCTTTTGTTTCATAACCATTCCACTTGTATTTTAAAAACAAAAAAAAACATTTATAGAAATATAAGTACTCACCTACTTTAGATAAGTATATTAAAAATTCTTGGTCTATTTTTCCTTTAATACAAGCGCACCTTGTTAAAACCAAGTGTTGTAGAAAACCTGACGCGACTTCATTGTTTTTGTCCGGCGTTCCGGCTCGTTGGATTTATATTCAGCATTTTTTATTTTGACTCCATTTAAATAATGAGGGATTTATACCATTGTTTCGTCTTATAACAGATATTAAGCTTTTAGTCACAGGTTTCATTATTTATAGTTCAATCGTATTTTCATGCAAAATGCTAGGAATTATGTTACGAAACTCGAAAACTATTGAAAAGTCTGAATAATGGCGTAATGTTTAATCTATGTTACGTTTCGTTGAGCAGCTCATCTAACGTACAGCCTTTATAACCCATACCCATATCAGCCCTGTATTACATACTGCCCACTGCTGAGCATGGGCCTACTCTACTACTGAGAGGGTTCAGGGCTTAGTCCACCACGGACTAGTGCGGGTTGGCAGACTTCACATAATTACGAATTTTTAATTCTCAGGTATGCAAGTTTCCTCACGATATTTTCCTTCACCGCTAAAGCTAACGATAATTGTTAATACACTCATTACTTCGAAAAAGCAGAGGTGTATTCCTTGGGTTTGAACCAGCGGACATCAGTCTCGTCAGACCGTTCCATTCCCAACTAGGCTATCGTCGACAGCCTTTATTATGATAAATACAAAATAAGTGATAAAGTGTGGGTATCTTATCATGATTCTATAAAACGCAATTAGTAGCATTTTTTGCTGCTCCTACATCTATGGTTCCATAATTCCAAAAGTCCAAAACATATGTTTTGACAAACCTATAAATGCCTACCTACTATGTTCAAACCTCCTCTAAATTCATATCATTTGAGGGGTCTACACCATAATCTACTACGCTGGTATAAAACGAGTAATTGGATAGAATCTCGTCTGTCCGACACCAATAGACCCCACACAAATGAAGTCATATATCCCCCCTATAAACGTACATGGATATTGCAAGATAGGAATCTGATCATGCTGTTCCATAAAATTACTTCGCAGGCAAATATTTTGCAGAATAGACTTATAATGCGACGTTTCCAATCACATCCCGTTAGATATCGACAATATTGCATATCTTTGCATACGTCTTCAGATAAACTTCTTGCGTTCGTTTTGAAAACATATTCCACTACTCAATATTATTAAAAACTTTGCAGACGAAGTACGTTAAATCGAATTCTAAAAACACATGAGTATAACTTCAAAATAGTATCGGTTTTATCAGTTTAAGGGTTTTTTTATTACATCAATGAGTTTAAGGCACTATATTCATATTTTGTTATTCGAATTGTTTTTCCCTAAAAGCTTTAAAGTTGCAATTCACTCAATATTCTTTCATGATTTCGTACAAATTTAAACGGAATAGGATAAATCTACAGATTATAATTGAGAGGTTTGCGTGAAAAGTATCGTTTAGATACCCTTACCCCTTTACATCGGAAATACATTTAGATACCTACGGATATTTATTAATCTAATATTCTCTAAAATTACCTGAAAATATTTCAAATCCTTCAGTCCAACTGCTGAGCACGGACCTCTTCTACTACTTATAGGATGTAGGCCTTAGTCCACCACACTAGCCTAGTCTGGGTTGGCAGATCTCATATTATACCCTCAAAATCTTAATAATAATTATACATAAATATAAAAGCTAAAGGTCACTCACTCACTCATCACAAAATCTCAGAAACTACAAGTGCTAGGAGCTTCAAATTTTGCATGCGGCTTCCTTTTAGGACGTAGATGCTCACTAAGACGGGATTTTTAAAAATTCAACCCATAAGGGGGTAAAAAGGGGTGGCAAACGCCCACCGCGTTTGCACGCGATAAACTGAAAAACTACCGAACGGATTTAGATGAAATTAGGTATGGAGATAGTTCGAGACCCTGGAAAGGTTTTAGGTTACTTTTATCCCGGGAAAATGTAAAGCGGGACTTTTATCCAGGAAAAACTCTTTCGTGCGGGCGAAGTTGCAGGCACAAGCTAGTAATACATAAAAATGTTATAGTTTCTCAATCACTTGTAATTTTTTCCGTGCCCGACAGAATCCACGATTATGTACCTGACTATATTATGTTAAAATGTAACACCTTTTGTTATCAATAATTGTGGAGTGCAATAATTTGAAATGTTTATGGAGAATCCCCAGGTATGTAGCTATATGCACGATATTATACTTCACCTTTAAAACCTCCTTTTGAACCTCTTCAAAATGGTTTCTCTCGACTATCACACACAACAAATAAACAACAATTCAACGTAGAAACAGAACCTTTTCAAAATACACATACCTGAAATCCGTCGTAAGTCCATGACGCCCATTTCATAGTGCACAATTGTACGTCAAAAGGAAACTGTTCCACATTAATGTCACAGACAGACACGTATATCCCGTGGCTCAGCCACGTCACCTCCCCTGTATGCTTTACTATCACATTTGTGTTGATCACTGCCGACCTGTAGTTCGGATCAGCGCTGCAACAAAGCACAATAAACTGAATTATAATTGTGGAATAAGGTTGATTTCAATAAAAATGGAATAAAAATGAAACTAAAATCGATTGCTTGAGTGTTTATGCCAACTGTTAAATCCATTTTAACAGACTGCCTTTCACTAGATTGGCTATAAGTTAATTAATACGTTTTCGTAAGTTAATCAACAGTTGTTTCGAATAATTGCCAAACTTAACAAGACTTTGTTAGTTAAACAGTAAGTTGAAGCAACGGCCATATTCATAGTAAGTATAAAAAATATATTGACAGCTCGTTGCCGTCATTTGTATCGATTGTCTGGTGCAACAAGTTGACAGCCTACGTCCCTTAAACGTGGTAATTAATTATTCAAACCAGATGTAGTTTGAAGAGCTGAACGGGAGAGCTCATAAAAACCGTATATAAACCTAATTTGTCCCAAACTTCGTACGTACAAAAAGCTAGTAGCAACTTTGCGGAAAGTTTTCCCGAGTTAGTACGCGGCGGTAAGACGTCATACGTGACCCACAACAAACTATAAATTGACCGCTAATGGAACATTCTGTTATACTTTAAAACTTTTATCGTGGCTGCTGAATGGGGCCCGCACCGAATTCCCAACCACTATGCTCGTAAATTCAAATCCCGGGTCCCGGGATGGGACCACATTGCTTAATGAATTGAGTTCCCTTGGCGTTGCCCCCGATTTGTTCAATAAAATATTCAGTCTATACCACTATACACACACCAATGACCACTCATTCACTCAGTATCTTTAAATAAATTAATCGATCCATTAAAATGGTTAGGGTTAACATTCTCAATCAAAACCTGATTTCGGCAATATATCATAAAAAATATAGTTTTAACAGTTGTCTTTTCGAATGATTTGATGAGGTTGAAATTATACAATATTTTAAAGATGTAAAAAGGCATTTAGTAAAAATATCAATTACCAAAGAAAAGCCCTACTTATTCTCTACTCAAATATAATAGGCCCTGCAGTTTGTATATTGCAGTTTTAAAACAGTTGTCATTAATTAGAGGCGCAACTGTCCAGCGCTCGGACTTGCTAACTTCTTATTTTAGTACTTTCCGTGAAATTTATTACCGCTCTTCTGGCACATCAAGTGATATATGCACGCTCGTTATTTACTTCTTTCCTTATTTCTTTAGCTCGCTTGTTAAAACATAAAAATCCGCTTTTTTAATTAAGAAAACCGTCGATTTACTATTATTTATCAGAAATTATATTTAGCACGTGAATATAACAAAACCATTAATACAGCTTGAGGAAACAAGGAACGAATTTCTCAACTGTCACCGAAGTGACGTCTTGACAGGTGACGTAGACAATTTATCCCTGACGATTCTTGGGAATATAGTTAGCAGATACGACGATCCACAAAACCACAGTACCCTAACTAATTTCCAAATTTTCGTTCTAAATAAATAATTCAACAGACACATTCAAAGGCAATATTCCAGGTTAAGTTGAATCAAGAAATCACCGCGGCATCAACATATCGTTTTATCTTTGAAGCGCATATTTCATCTGTAAAGCAATAATACATTATGTTATTCTGAATTGTAATATTTAATTAAGAATTTAATTTAGATACGCCGATATTATAATACATGTAGGGTCTATGTCCAGCACCACACACCTTATAGTTTGTTTTGATGATATGATAAAGAACAACACTTGATGTAAATGTTCGACTGTTTATTGATATAACTTACTGACTGGTAGGTTTCTCATATGTAAGAGTCCGTCTGAGTGGGAACCACCGCAATGTCTATTTCTACCTCTAAGCAGCAGTGTGCATGCACTGTTGTGTTTCGGTCTGAAGGACATTGTAGCCAGTGTAACTACTGGACATAATGAGACTTAACATCTTATGTCTCAGGATGACGAGCGCAGTGGAATGCCACACAGTACTTTGTACCTCAAGGTGCTGGATGGTGTTGCTACTGTTTATGGGTGGTCGTGTCGCTTACCATCAGGCGAACGGCATGCTCGTCTCGTCATTCGATGCAATAAAAAAAAACTTAAGAGAAAAAACTTTCTCTGAATATAAGAATATAATAGAAATTAATATTACATGTACTTAATAAATGTTAGTATCGGTCATCAGACATTTATTTTATGGGTATTACTGTCGCATTTTACTACTGTAGCTGTTAAATCCTTTGCGATTACATAATCTTTTATTTATTTCAATAACTTAATAACAACGTTTAAAAATACATTACGCATCTTAATTAAAGAAAAATAACACAAAATTACACTAAGAAGAACCAGCATAAAAATAATCTGATTCACTTAAGCGAAAGTTTTATAATTAAATCTTCAAAGAAGTTATCTCAAAAGAAATTCTCTCCTTGTATTTTATAAAAACAATGAACCATGTGCTTGACGCCTTATTAAAATATGAACTACTCGTACAAAATAATAAGAGCTGCCTATTGTGAAGTAATTTTGTTACGTTAAGTGGTATAAAAATGTCTCTTAGAGAGTGATTGTCGAAACTTCTTCACTTTTTAGAGTAGTGAGTACCTATTAGGATGGTATTATTTAGAGGAAGTCTGGTTCAAAGTGGTTCATTATTACTTTCAGCGGATCTTTTGTTTTCCTTTCATCATCATCATCATCATCAGCCACATGACGTCCACTGCTGAACATAGGCCTCCCCCAAAGATTTCCAGACGGACCTGTCAAAAACGGCCCGCATCCAGCGGATTAGCAAGCTGAAGTGGCAGTGGGCAGGGCACATAATTCGAAGAACTGACGGCAGATGTTTTCATTTAGCCGCCATGAATATTTTTACCTGTTTTATACAATACAGAGGTGATAGTGGGGTGCATTTTTTACTATAAAAAGACGTTGCAATGCTTAATAAATTAGTGGCCAGAAAAGCCGACTCTCGTCAGGCTACAGGCCGTACTAGTCAGGTGAAAAAATTCTTAATATGTTACTGTCAACTACCAGCTGTTTGTTTGAATCATCTACGTAACTCTGTCTATTCTAGAGTATTTTGTGATTTGGCATTTTGACACTTAAGGATTTCTCGAAGTTATTCCGTTTTACTAATGTAATGAAGATCATCAGATTCTTTCTGCCATCAATGCGACTTGGCACCACGGTACTTAGTGAATTTTACATTTTACACCCATTTTTAATCTGTGACCACGTTTATTTTGAATAATAGTGACACTGCACCGTCTCGAATTAAATTGCGAATAACATCAGTATATTCTGCACCGACTCTACTGCGCGCGACATCTCGTGAACTTTAAATATTTTTTCATTATAAAACAGTAAATTTACTTTTAACTTATAATTGTACTTGAAAACAGTTGCAAAACGTCTTTTGTCTTAGCTGCATACAATAAGTAGGTACACTGTACTTCATCTATATATAGTGTAGTCGAAACACAATGCCAATAAAAATGTGTATCTCACCGGTGGCCAGAATTATGCCGGTATGCCGGTGTTTGATCCCGGAATGCGACTCAATATATCCCGTATTCTTCCAACAGCAACGTCTATGAGTCTTAATTAACCCGTAACATTTTGTAGTGATTTCCTTTTAATACTCTTGTGACCTGCAGAGATAGTATTACCCAATACGTTTCGGGTTAATTCAGACAGGCTGGCCCTTTGTCACACTTATCAACAGTTATTTGTCACAGGATCCCTAAATTGTGGCTTGATTTTACCTGCCACGTCTATTTAGTAATCTGGCACCGTTCAATTTGTTGGTTAAATAGATACGCGATAGCACATTTGTTCAAAAATTTCCTTAACAGTTTCCTATACTATATTTATTTGGCAACAGCACAAAAAATGTTACTCAGATTTATTTAATTCCAAGCCTTAAAAGCTATTGATAGACATAAATATATTCAAGTCACTGTACAACGTATAATATGAAAAGGCTTATAGTGCCTTTTTGAAATAATCTCTTGTTACATTATGCAGAGAATTCATCGCCCAAGCATTTTCTTTAACGTACTCGTAAAATTATGTACGTAAAACGTTTTTCATAAATATAAAGCGGATTTACAATTTTTATTGCACTGTGAATTTGTTGGTTAATCCACTGAAGGGATTACTCGTGTATGCTTGGATTTGCTACAATGCAAGATATGAATTCATAAATGCATGCAAGTTTAAACTCCAAAACATAAAGGAGAGAATTTGTAGTAAACATTTATAATATTTTGTGATAAAGTCTGATGGATGAATTAATGGCTGAAATTATTTGTGTATTTTGGTAAAAACTAAATTAAATTTGCCAAAGTAACTTATAAAATTATAAGACTGACAATCTAATTCTCTGACTAAATCGTTATGGAGGCTATTATTAAGTTTATTGGTTAATGAGCAAAACAACTGATATTTGATCATAACGATACGAGTTCTCTAATCCACATCAATTTTAGCTACAACACTCCCTTGTTTATTTACTTACAGTATTGAATATCATTTTCATTACCGGATTTCCATTAATCAGATGTAATTACTCCTTGCTCAACCTGTCCCTCTCAAATTCATAATTTAATTAACTTTAAACTTAATCAAAACAAAGTAGGTATGAAGGTACTTACTTGTTATACAAAATTATGTCTGGTCTCCAAACCCTTTCGTAGGGTATTCTGATGACTCCAATACCATCGAAATCACTCGTGTTCCACCTGAGGTGATAGTCGGTCCATATTTGTGTGATCCAGCAATTCGTTGTCAGCAACTGGTCTTTCTCCTCCTACAAAAAGAATATGGGTACTTTAGTATGTAGTATACAACCTGTAGCAAGAAATAATATGTTAACATTTTCTCCATTTCGCTCATTTACGTGCACAATAGCCTAGTTGCAAGTGGACTGCTGCGATCTGTCCCAGCCTGCAGACCTCTGGGTCCCGCAGGTTCAAACCCAAGGCACACATCTCTAACTTTTCGAAGCTACGTGTGTATTGTTTAGCAATTATGTTTCGCTTAACGAAGAAGGGAAACACTTCCAACCCGCACTAGGCCAGCATGGTGGACTAAGGTCTAAACCCTCTATAGTAGATGAAACCCATTATTGTTACCCATTTGCGTTATTATTCTCGGATTATCATGATAAGGTCCTCTTTATGCGATTATCTTTGGTGTAAGCATTTTTTTTTATTAAATTGTTATAATAATATTATTGTCCTGTATTAAATACTGCCCATTGCTGAGCACGGGCCTACTCTACTACTGAAAGGGGTTAAGCTTTAGTCCACCACGCTGGCCTAGTGCGGGTTGGCAGACGTCACATACCCTCGAAACTTTTATGGAGAATTCTCAGGTATGCAGGTTTCCTCACGATGTTTTCCTTCACAGTTAAAGCGGACGATAATTGATAAACAATACACATTTAACTTCGAAAAGTCAGAGGTGTACACCTTGGGTTTTGAACCTACGGACATTGTCTCGGCAGACCGTTCTATTCCCAACTAGGCTATCGTCCACTATTCAATTGTTATTTTGAAATAAATCTTTTGTTAAAAATATCGACACGAGGAAAATAAAATTGGAACACAAAAGCCCCTGTTTCACTTATAGAGAAGCCCCAGCGGTACACTGAGTAATGTACCACTTTCTCTGCGCACGAAAGCTTTGTATTAAAGTCCGGTTTGCGAAGGTGAGAATTGTGGATGTATTTTCACGAGACGTGTAAGACTCTGTAGTTCGTCAGAATACGTGTTGTACTAGATGGGTATCGTTACTAATGTTAAGTTTATACGAGTTTCATTATGAAATACGAACGAAATTTGTGTTTCACTCACAGCTGTTTCGTAACTATCAAATATAATATAATGTACAAAGATGCAAAACGATGATGAGGTTAATCATTGAAATGCTTAATATTATTACTAACGTGACTATTTTATTACTTGTGTACGTTAATACAATACATATAAAATTATGTTACTTCAATTTAAATAGGACGTTTCCTAAAGTGTATGAACAATAAAAACCAATTTTACCAAGTATATTAACTCGATTTATGTTAAATCACATGTAATCCTATTTAGTATTACAATCTGCAATTTATAAAAATCTGACTGCCAGCAGCTGTTTGGTGTTTTTGACAATTTCTACATAATGAGGCCGAATCAATGATCTAAACAAACGCCTGGAAGGCCTCCGGCGAAACTCAGTAATTCAAATACAAAAACGTCAGAGCGAAAACAAATCGTTTGTATTAAATTAAGGACCCAATAATAAACAAATACCTTCATAGTCATGATGTACGACATAATTGAGATGCCAGGACCAAGGATGTAAGAAGATGTTTATTTATATCACGATGCGATGCTTTACTAAGTTAGAGTTCTTTACATATTAACCGATTTAAATGTTCATTATAGTTATATTCATTCAACAAGAAAATACCTAAATATAATCAGTTTGTATTTAATCCACATAGTGATTTAGATACGCCAAACATCTAAAATGAAATCACATTATTGAAAATTAAATTTGGAGGCAAAAAAAACATATAAATTTTAAATATTACAACAATTTTTTTCGACAGAAAGAACCAACGTTGTATACACCAGAGGAATTTACAAAGGTGAGACGTGAATTGTATAAATGCTTGCGTCATTTTGTCACAGCTGAAATCTGGTAAGTGGGAATTTAGTAACTTAAAACGTAGGATGAATTTCAAGTGAATTATGATTTACACATAATGATACAGCATCGGTAAAAGGTTTCATACACGCATTAGCGCGATAAAAAGGCATTGACATTAATCCAATTATAATTTATGATATACTTAAACAATCGGGTGAAGATGAATGTTTAAAATAACCTAAAGGATATTTGAACCAACCTTGCATTCTCCCTCAAATTATCTGCTAAAATACAAATGGTTTTATAAAATATTGACGGTACGTGCCCGAACCGACGTACAAGTTATTAATAGATTTACGCGGATTTATTTGCTCAAAACGATGTTATTTAATAGCTTTCGCGATTAAATTATTTTGAACGAAGTCAATTCGTATAAAAACTGAAGGCATATTAGCCGGAGGACGCTTGAATGCGTGCATTGTGCATCCACACATCCATAGCGTATTGTATTGCATAAGGCGATTCATAATGAGTTCCGTTGTGTGATCTATCCATTGATATATAAAAAATCTATCTCATAAATCATGACATGTCATTACCAATAATTGTGACTCTTTCAGAGATGTGGAATTAGTTTCAAAGAGAACTAATACAATTTTAAAAATACCTTAACCTGGGACCTCGATTGAAACTAGATCTTACTTGTAAACAATAGAAGTGATTGTCTTCCGTACTACTCTACATATTTTATAAGAAATTTATAAATTCAAATCGACATTGAAGGAAGCTCGAAAAATGAATTATGTAGATACTTCTGCCAAACAAGCAATTGGGTTTTAGTTACTGTATACATAATATATTAGCCAATGGATATGTCGATACTAGGCTTTATTAAACTTTGTAATCTGTTTGTGTTCACGCCGCAGTAAAAAAATATTTCTCCGGAAATAAAAGTTCCAATGTTAAAATGGTTATAGGGCAATTGGGGTGGAGCGACGAGAGGACTGGCAAAATAATTATTTTTAAAATTAGATCAGTTCCCGCAGAAACTTTATTTTTTATCCTTAGAATAAGGAAGGGACTGATGTTGTGACTGAAAACCAAACAATTCTGACGTAAATTTTGCCCTGGTGTGAGAAATAACCTCATCCATAGTTCTATATTAAGCTTAATCGCTAAGGGACTAGTGAAGTGATACGCAAATGAGTATACATTTATTAATTTAAGATAAGCTTGCTAATTTTATTTTTAGTTGAGAACCTTTTCTTCCAGAAAGCTCCGGGTATTGCTACCTATTTACTCTTCGGTAATTTAATTTTTGTATTGTGTTTTTGTGAAGTCGTTTACATATTCATTACAAAATTTATTAAAAGGTCTCTTACAGTTTCTAAACCTGGAATTCATAGATCTAGGATACGCGCGCATCTTAAATTTATGCGAAAATTAGAGAAGACGATATATAAAAATTCATCCGCCCGTCACTCGGCGCAGCTTTGTGTCAGCTTGGTAGAACACACTTCAAACTGAAATAAAACTTAAATCCAACAGTGGGACGTATAAAAGGCGGCTAATCCTTTCATATCCACGAAGCACTTCGCGTTTACCTGAATTTGAAATTATTTAAAATATTTAAATAGTCGCGGGGCGAGACGAAATGTAGCAACCTTTTCAAATGCCTCCCACATTCGCGCAATGTTTCCCTTTGTATTCTCAGCCGCATGATAAACAATGCGGGAAATGCTTTCAACTTCTGGCACATTAAATTATTTACGAATAAGCATGTTCACAAAAATAAAACGACATTGATCGCTGTCACGTAATATCACAGTGTTTGTCAAATCTGTTTATTCTCGATTAATGGCCTCCAGCTCGGCTAATTTATTAAAATTGGGCTTGCCGATAAATTCGGCACAAAAACGACATCGATCAACGAAACAGTAATAATCGAACTCAGTAAACATGACCATGTGATAGAAGTAATATAGGTAATAATATTTACCCTGTTAATCCACAAGCTTTTGCTACGTCCATTGTATTATAGGGCCAACTGTTTAAAAACAATATCTTTAAAAATACTTTTTTAATTAACAAGTCTTGGCCATTACTCGTTTGTCTTGTGTTGTCGAATATTATGTTCTTAAAATAAATGAGTTTCAATTAAAAACCCTATAAAACTGCAGGTTTATAATTAAAAATACTTGTGTGGATTTAGTGGAAAAGTAAAAAATACAAACCGAAATTCCGCCATGCAAGCAGAAATAGGTAACAAATAGAAAGAATAGGGAAAACTGCGTGTAATTATCGTCATGTTGATACCGCTAACCTCAGCTAATACTCTCATGAACTTTTAGACGTCCCTGCTTTAGTATATTGAAAATCACTAATTTGAATAATAATTTTAATCCTTAGGTAATGAACTAGCTGGTTCAGTGTCGTACAAATATCTAATAGAAAATATGTGAAGGCCCGCAAGTTTGCCAGCGTATATCATAACAGCAAGCCTATCGCAGTTAGTTAGGTTCCCGGGAGGCCATTATTCCATAATGATCGGCGACACCCACGATTCATTTAGAAACAATGGTGCTGAATTACAGAATTGCACCTACGAAGCGGATAACAGTTTAATGACGGAATACATAAGGGAGAGCACGAAAATTTTGTTAATAGAATTCTTTAGAATTTTCATTGTGTTTATAGATTACCGCGGCCATCGAGTGGTGTTAACTATAATTAGTGAACATTGTGTATGGCAAACATTTTCTGATTATTTCGAACACTAATAAAATCTTCGCAGTTTTTCGAGAGAGCAACAGCAATACCCTGAACTAAACCTAAAAATCTTATACACATATACATACATCTATCATTTTGTGGATTTATTGTACACTGCGAGCATATCGTGTAGATTTGAGATCTGATTAAAGAAAGTCACATCTTAATTATGATTCCGTTACAACCCCGAACACAATGGAAAATGTCACGGAAAACGAAGTACCTAAATTCACAAGTAAGTACAAAGTTTTATCTGCGTGGCGATAATTTCTATAAATACAAAACGCCAGATTAAGATGGCGCGGGAGTTGTCGCAGTATTTTTAATTATACAATCTCAAATCTCAATCTTCGCAGTTCAGTTCTCAAATGAATAACATTCTTTATTCGCTAAATTAAAACATCAGCATGCTTCTAGATATATTTTATAGTAAAACTTCCAAAGACTATTTTAATTTACTAAACAGATTGAACGAAACTATTTCGCAAGGATTTAATCAAGTTGCGCAATCATAAATACAATTTCGTATTTGAATTAGATGATGTAGGCAAAGGGGAAGCACGTCTTGTACCAAATGTTACTGCTTCGATATTAAATAAGACGCACGCATGGCAAAACGACTGCCTAACCCCACACAAAATATTCAAATAGTATAAACGTAGCACTCGGATGGTTGACTTGAAATATCGAGATATTTTGTCGTCCCCTGCGGCTTTACATTACACATAATTTACGCGGGGAATATTATATAAAACTAGCTTTTGCCCGCGGCTCCGCCCGCGTGAATGAGTTTTCCCGGTATAAAAGTCCCGCTTAAAATGTAGCTTATATGACACGTTCGTAGATTTACCATAGCAGCGCCATCTATTGATTACTTACTCAACCCAGTCGAAAGGTATCGACATCTGTTAGAATCATTTGGAGTTAACAGATAATTGTGACTGTCAAATAATAACAGACAAATAATTAGCAATAAATTAAAATTGCGACTATAATTTGAGATTTAAACTATCCTATCTCTCAAGTTGGATCGAACTGCACATGGTGTGCGAATTTTATTATAATCGGTTAAGTGGTTTAGGAGTCCATTGAGGACAAACATTGTGACACGAGATTTATATATATTATAAGATAAGGCGTTCAAACGTATATTCAAGCCTTTTAACCCCGGAGGGGTAGACAGAGGCGCAACTAGTGCACCCAATTTTCGCCGTGCGTATTCCGTCCCATGATGTGATAGGGGGCGAGCCTATCGCTATATCAAGCACAAATTCCAGACTCGAGCTGATACTGATTAGAAAAATCCAATATCACTTTGCCCGACCCGTGGATCGAACCCGAGACCTCAGCCTTGCAGTCGTACCGTAATA
Organism: Sphinx pinastri; assembly: GCA_947568825.1. Classification (NCBI taxonomy): domain Eukaryota; kingdom Metazoa; phylum Arthropoda; class Insecta; order Lepidoptera; family Sphingidae; genus Sphinx; species Sphinx pinastri. The sequence goes on from OX387617.1 coordinate 7,241,893, forward strand.
CAACTACGCCACCGAGGCAGTTGTTAAATAAGGCGTTTAACACGCGATAAATGTATTCTCAGAAAATATATATGTTTTAATATATATTTATATAAATATTGGATTTTTCTATTCAGTATCAGCCCGGAGTCTGGAATTTGTGCCCGATATGGCGATAGGCTCGCCCCTATCACATCATGGGACGGAATACGCTTGGCGAAAAGTGGGTGCACTAGTTGCGCCTCTGCCTACCCCTTCGGGGATAAAAGGCGTGAGTGTGTGTGTGTGTAAAACTTAAAGCTATAAATAAAATAAAATCCACTACGTTGCATGTACCTAACTTACACACTGGAAGCAGGGCTATGTCGCATATTGGTTGTACGTAGGTTTACAGCTCAAATAAAATACTCGCAAGATCCGTGCACGATTCTAGCCTCTAAACTTTCATCCTCGCCCTACTTCGGGCAACTTCATAACTTTAGTTTTCCTCGTTTGTGAACTTGTTTAGTGTACATAAAACGCTCTTCACGGTTTAATAACACTTACCAATCTTTGTAATTTAAGGCGTCGTGCAGACGCTATGAATTAGTAGTCAATAAACACTATTATTAAATTGACGCGACAGTCAGACGCATAGTAGTGTAGTGTTTCTGGGTGATAAGTTGACAGCGTCTGCGCTACGCCGAAATCTAAAAGTTTGTGATAGCGGATAACGCATAAAACATTCGTACTTGCACTATCGTTTGAAATAACTAAAACTAATTGTGAAACTCATTTAATTTTCCCTTATTTCTCTTACTATACGAAAGGCCTTGAAATAAATTTTCGTGTAAAAAATCCTGTCTCCATATTGTTTTTGTTAAAGAAAGATTGGTCATTGCTTTTTATTATAATAAATTGTGATGACACATTGGCTGCCATACCGATAAAATTTCTGAGATAAAAAAAAAAGGTCGTATCATGATGAATCCTCGTCTTCGCTTACTTCGTCAGGATTGAACGGATCATATAATAACTTCAAACATTTTAAAACTTATCTCAATTATCTTAATCTAGGGATTTTTTTTTGTATAACACTAATTTTCAGTTGCGTAATTAAAAATATAATTATTATTAACTATTATTTAAGATACATACAACGTCAATGATATGATGTAGTGAGACTCCGAACGTAACCAATAAGGGATGGGTGGAGTTCTCGACCGGCCGAACTGAGGCGTCGTACTTCTCCATTAGATGACGAATCAGCCGATATTCTTCATCGCAACACAACGAGCCTGAGAACAAATGAATAGATTTAAAAATCTTATTTTAAAGGAATAATAAACGATCAGTCGTAAAGATAGATAGTTCTATCAACTGTAAAATGAAGTCTACAAATTATGCACATTGCAAAAAAAAAAGAAGAGACTTACGATGGCCCTTATGTTAAGTACTTCAATAATTATAAATAAATTACGGTACTGAAGGTATTTCCCATAATGAGAACATGGTATGACATCCTACCTTTATGAATTTTTTATCATAAAGCATACAGATCTCGCTTGGTTTTTGTTCCCCATGGTTAACCCAGATCAAGTGAATTGTGTACCACATTTTACTTGATACTCATATGTTTATACAGTTTGTAACGTACAAGTAAATTAATAAACAAAAAGAAATATACTGAGAGAAAAGGAATAATAAAAACTAATGTAAACCTCAACAAATAAGCTGTATTTAATGAAGTTCAATCGACTTAGTGATTTGAGTACACCTATTTATTTTTGTTGTATACCTCAGAAATCTATAACGCCAACCCCACAATGGACTTAAAAAGGAGAATATTTTATGTTCTTTTTTTATAAAGGGGTCGACAAAGTGACCCTGCACCTAATGGTGAATAACAAGTGATGTTTATCCGTCGCCAGTCAACACAATGATGCCGGCCTGTTTGAACCGGATGTACAGTCAGCAACATAAGTATCTATACAAAATCAAAATTTCAAATCGCCTATATATGCGTTAAGTTAAACTGAATAATTTTTTTCTTCGTTTGAAGTAAAGTAAATCTCTTATATATTAATATTGTGAAGAGAAAAAAAAAGATTAGTAAGAACACAAAAGTATGTAGGCAATTTGAAATTTTGAATTTGTTCAGCCACTTATGCTGCTGACTGTACACAGGCTGATCCCGGAACGCGACACACTTACGTGGACCACTAGCAGGTTTTAACACCTTGTCTACGGATGTCGCTATCCGGCGGATACTTCATACCAGATATATGCAAACACCATCTATGTTCTATTGAATACACAAAAAATGAGCAAGTTTTAATAATTTAAATATATAAAAACTGATTTTCTTGGCACGAATATTATTTCCCTTGAAATGTCAAGCACAGAGAAATAACCTGCTTTTAATGTGTAGGCAGTTAAGACGCTTTTGCAGCTAATGTTACGAACACACTCTTTGTACCAAAGTATAACACAAGATTTTCCTAGCACAGCTAAAAATAGTATAAAAGTGTTTATTAATAAAAACACTCAATGTTCCCCTAAACGTTTTCTATCCTAGTCTGCGCCTAACTAACATTTGGTATTATAACATGATAAGCCAAAGTTTAGCAATGTAGTTATCATAACTAACAAGGAGTATTGAAAGTAGCGTCAAATCCTAATTTTCCATTACAATTAGCTGTAAATCCGTCCCAAAGAAAACATCATAAAGATTCTTGCGTGCCCGCGAATGTTTTCTCGAATATTCGGCAATTCGCGGCGTAAATATTTATAATGTACAAATAAATTTGGAAGTCTTGAGACGCAGGCTTGTACGTGATCTTTATAAAATACGAATGATATTTGTCATTGATTTGTTTATAATCTCGATGTTCGATAAAATATATCTTAACTAAATTTACTCAGCAAGGGCAGATGTTATTCATTTATTATTTTGAGTTCATCGTCTATTTGGTTGAATATAAAGTGATCATAACCTCTACCCAACCATAAACTGAACTTTCAAGAGCGTCGCAAGCCGATAGCCCAGGGGGGGGGGGGCAAATTGATATGCATATAACGCTTTTCACTTGTACTAACCTAGAATAAATAAAACTTATAAATAATTGGCAATTGTCAACTTTTTTAGAATCTAGGGGGAGCAGGTTTTTTGATCATATTATTTTAGAGTTTTAAACTTTGTTCTCGTAGCATAAACGTCATGAAGTCTGGAGTAACGTCTATTATACCTATATAATAGACGTTATACATGCTAAAACTAAAGCTAGATCTAGACTTTTAAAAGCAATTCTTATCCAGCAATCGAATAATACAGCTTCTGTCTGATTACACAGATAAACGTACTGCAAAATAGCAGTAAAAGATTTTAAACGTAATTTAAGCTGAGTTTATTTTTTAATAACAAAAATAACTATATCCAAACAATATATTATGTTTACCAAAACGTAAGTAGATACCCTTAGAGTACCTTTAGATATTTTTATGGTTGAAATATTGATACCAATGATAGAATGGAGAATCACTTTTAAAGTACTATCTAAAGACAATGACTCCAATATTTTAGGATACCAGCATTCTTCTTGTAAACAAGAGACTTAAGGTCTACAGCTTTAATTGATATTAGATACAACGCAGCGAGCCACAATAAACTATCCTAACAGGCAATATTTGCTCATATTATCAGGGTAAAGGCGATTACTTCCAGCTCAATGTCTCGATAACACAAGCTTTGGTCCACAGGTTGCATGACAGTTTTTAAAAATAATGAAACATTTTTTTATTGGTGGTAGGTATATTATATGTAAGAGTCCGCCTGGGTGGGTGGGTACCACCGCAATGTCTATTTCTACCGCCAAGCAGCAGTGTGCATGCACTGTTGGGTATCGGTTTGAAGTACATTGTAGCCGGTGTAACTAATGGACATAATGAGACTTAACATCTTATGTCTCAGGGTGACGAGCGCAGTGGAATGCCACACAATAAGTACTTTGTAACTCAAGATGCTGATTGGTGTTGCTACTGTTTATGGGTGGTCGTATCACTTACCATCACGCGAACGGCATGCTCGTCTCATCATTCAATGCCATAAAAAAAACATACTTCTGTAGGTTAATATTTTTTACGTTAATGATATTAAAGAAAACAAGTCAATACGAATAAGAATCGGACACTAAGAATTTTCGTGTCATTAATTTACTATCAAATATCTAATATTATAATCTAATTTGTTTGTCTGCTTGAACACGTTAATCTCTGGAACTAAACCACCATTTTGAAATTTTAACTAGGAAGCCACATTATCTTTGAATATGCTGCTTCTTATCCTGTGAACGAACTTTTATACGGGCAGAGCCGCCGACAAAAACAAGTAATATAAATTTATTATACTGTTAAGTGTTAAGGATGAAAGCCTAATTACCCGCCCCATGACAAACACAACACAAATCAACGAAACTGTAAGAGCCATTCAAGTGTCAACTAAGTTCGCGCACTAATTATTCCGTTACGTGTGTGGGAACAATGGGTTTCCTTTGTAATGCATAACAATGAGGAATTGATATGTACAAAAAAATATTTATAATATTACTTAGATAGTTATAATCTACATGTTTTTATTTATTAAGCTCTACTCAATATCGCAGTTTTGGGTTATTTTGTTATCAAATGTTAAGCATATTTTTTAAAATCATATTTAATAACCGACATGGCCATATGTATAAATAGAGCGCGTACACAACAATATGCAACACACAAAATTTAAACTAACAGTTTGAGAAATACGGAGCGCCGTGCCGCGCCGTTCCGGTTTTACCTGGCAAACATTCTTTAACTGCAATTATACGTCACGGTATGTAAAATCGTTAACGTGACACGTAAAAAATAAGCGGAACATACGGTGAAACCTTTTTTTTCGGTGATTGAATTTCAGAAAATCAAAGCGAGCTAAAAGTAGCTAAAAAGTTCTGAAGCCCCTCTGGCGAAAGTTAAGCACCAACTAGAACTCTGTTAGCGAACTCATTTGATATTCGCTTATTTCGCTTCATGTTATACATTTAATCACAATAGTGATACGAGTTTTGTATACACAGCTGGGACATACATTTCTCAGTATTCTTATAAATTACAATGTCTGTTCACAAAGCTGAACTGATGGTGACAAGGGTCAAAACTTTATCAGAAAATGATAAATGGAGTCGTTGATTTAAATAAAACATGAGAGCTGTCAACAAAATATCTACAATATCAAGTATATAAAATTAATAGTTTCAATTAGACCTTTTCCACACGCACTTTGCATAAATAGCATATTGTTTGATGTTTCTCGCTTTACTGTTGATGGAAATATCGCGTTAAAAATAATTTGCTCTTCATGGTAAAATATTAAGGTTTTAAGGATTAAACTTTGTAACCTTGCTATTGTAATGAAAAAAGTGAATAATATAGATATTAATAGTAGGTCGTCAAATAAAGTCCATAAAGGGCAGTCGGTAGTCAATGTTTCTTCGGGTCAGTTTCACAAGTTTCAAGTAAATTTTATTTGACAGATATTGTATTAAACAGGTTATGTAAATAGTACTCATTTTGAATTTTGAGCATAGTTTAGGGTGTGACTTTTGTAATTGGTCAGCTTATACATTTATGTGACGAGTAGCATTTATCAGCAAGCGGTGAAATCAGCCCTTAATTTAGTAAAAGTATAAACTCTGGTATAAACCATTGATTATCCATTAAATTTTATTGAAATTTGGTTTACTATTCGACGGATTTGAAGAGTTTGATTTATGACTTAACTTCTAGTACGTGTGACTCGGGCTGGGATATTAAAACAACGTAATATAAAAACATTTTGGCGCTAACACTTGCTCGGAGTTTAATATTTATTTTGTGAGAAGCAATATCATCATTATACTGGTTTGATACTTTACGTAAATGATCCCTTAGTGTGAAGTATACTAACACATCTTCTGCTTTATTATACGTGTAGATAAAGAAGCCTTCCTTCCCTTAAATGCGTAATTTAATAGTAATACGACCAAGCTTAATTTTAATTAAATACTCGTTAACCTTATTAATTCTTATTTCAGTGAATGTTCTGTTAAATAATTGTCTGTTTTTTTTTACTTTTGTAGCATAGCAACTATAATAACATAATAACAGTATCTCAGAGGACGTTAGTTGTTCCTTTATTCATAGAATGTCATTAATAACCGCAATAGTGTCGTAGAAAAAAAACATCAAAACATAAAAGACTTTTATTTCGAAGCAGTTCTTTTAAAAAAGTTTAAACAAGTTCATAAGTCCATGTTGCTCGCATAACTTATAACTTTTGTCTGTATAGTTTTAAAATGTTACTTTTATTAATGTCTTTTTCAGTTGTGTAAAATCTTTTATGTATCTTTAATATGATAAAAAGTTTTTGAATGTGTCACCCCTTTCTCTAGAAAGTTATGGAACGAAATCGATGGGATTCTGGGTTCATTTTCCAGACTAGTTAGATACTCGAACTGGGGCGGAATGGAAATATGCTAGCAAAGCCGTGATAGCTATAGTTGCGTCTCTGCTTACCATACCAGAGAGTACCTAACTATATCTATAATTTATGCGACCTTGACAATAAAGAACGAATATTTCGGTAAAACGGAGTGATTATGACCCCTGAGGTATAATAAAAGGGAATGGAATTGAAATTAATACCAGGTATTTTCCAAAAACAGTATTTTCACACACCCGTGTGAAGTCCAACCCGCATTTGGCCAGCGTGGTGGACTAAGGGCTAAACCCTCTCTGTAGATAGTAGGGGAGGCACGTGATCAGCAGTGGGCAGTATATAATACAAATCAAGGACCGTACCCAAGTAGCCTTTCTACTAGCGTTAATGCTAATAGAAAACAAAAAAAATATGGGAATGACGTATCCTTGCGATGTACTTATCTATAGAGAACGTGCACGTCGTAAGCACTGCCATCTAGTGGCGCAATCGGACGCATTTTCAGCACATCGATACTTGGCGTTGACGTAGAATATTCATTAAAAGGATGAAAAATAACATTTAATTTGTTGATAATGTATCGCTGTGTATCTGGATGCTCCAAAACATAAAAATAAACAAATCAAATGGTGTGAAATTATATAAAGTTCCCAAGAATAGTACCTAAGATGATACATTCTATGGTTATGTGAAAATCGACAAAAATAATAAAAGTTGTATAAAACATATATAATTATGAGTTCCAAAAGCATTTAGAAATGTTTCGTTACGTAATTTATAAAATTAAATATGTTTTGAAGATAATATTCAGTACAAAAAAATCTGTAATTAAGGGAACATAACCTCCTAATTTTACTTAAATAACTAGCTCCCATCTAAAAAAAGCATATTCTGGACACGCTGGGTATAAATAACATTCGGCCGGATCACATATTTTATAATTTTTATCATATTAAAAGAATATATAAACAAATTATTGTGCTAGTTTTAGTTTCTTTTTTTATCCACCTGTGGCTCTTGTGTCATTTTGTGCTGCCCCCTATAGTTCGTACATTTTTTTGGTTTCTACAGCGTTAACGCTTGTAGAAAAGCATAAGGCACTGGTATTATAATTACAATTACAACTAAGCCGCTTTATCTGGAAAAAAGTCCGTTCCGCTTCATCCATTGAGTTATATTCTCATTTTTTATTCGAACATCGCTTTTTTTTTTTATTGCATTGAATGACGAGACGAGCATGCCGTTCACCTGGTGGTAAGCGTACGACCACCCATAAACAGTAGCAACACCATCCAGCACTTTGAGTTACAAAGTACTGTGTGACATTCCACTGCGCTCGTCATCCTGAGACATCAGATGTTAAGTCTCATTATGTCCAGTAGTTACACTGGCTACAATGTCCTTCAAACCGAAAAACCACAGTGCATGCACACTGCTGCTTGGCGGTAGAAACAGAAATTGCGGTGGGACCCACCCACACGGACTTTTTTAAACCGTGGTTATCTTTTTGTCCGGGTCTTATAAAGCTGGATGCGCTCGCAGCGCCTGGCGCACTCGAAGCTCTACGAGCGCGTCCAGTTTAATAACACCGAGGGTTACCCTAACCACGGTTGAAATACCCGGGCTTAATCAATCAACACTAAACATTACGTGCATAAATACAATATTCGAATCGCGAAGCACATTATCGTCACCTGCTTCAATGAAACATATTACTATGTAACAAGTACGTATGTTGAATTGGTGCGTGTACCGCCATGATTACAGTTGGTCCCACACATGTGCTCCGATCGATGGCTTAGATGCTCATATACGTAGAAACAGGTTTTTACAACGAATTGACAATTGAGTATGCGACGGTTGAAAAATGAATTAACTCGCCTGATGAGAAGACGCAATTAGAATATTATAATGGTTTATTAGTAGAAAGAAAAAGAAACAAGATTTTACATACAATACAGTAAACTCTAAGCTTACATGTGGCATGATTTTCACGTTGGTTTGGGCTTAATTTTCGACCATCTTAAAGTTGTACGTGACGCACAAAAACACAAAATAAACATCTGGGTGCAGTAAAGCCTGTGGTAGAGTGTGAAGGTATCATGTTTGCTTATTCTGAATACCTATACCGTATACGATGTCGAAATCATAATATAAGGAATGCCTCAGTGGCATAGGTGTACTGTCTCGGGTTCGAATCCTCGGTTTGGCAACGTGATATCGGGTTTTTTTGCTCTGTAGCAGCCCGGAGTATGGAATTGGGCCGATATAGCGATAAGCTCGCCCCCTATCACATCATGTGACGGAATACAGACGGCGAATAGTGCATGCACTAATTGCACGTCTGCCTTCAGGGATAAAAGACGTAAGTGTGTGTAAAGACATAATATATAACTATGTAGGTTCTAGCTGTTTGTTACCTAATAGTATACACATAAAAGTGTAGTAAACACTGGCAAGTCATAGAAATAATATAAGAGCCACTTATGAACTTCCAAAGTTTTCGCGATCAATGAGTTGTCACACAAACCTTTCGATGATCAGATTATGCGTACGGGGTTTATTGACAAAGGATTTAAGGAAAAACACCTACAAACCCAATAAATTAATTTTAAAAAAAGGTAATATTATATTATCCAGAATATTTATTAGAAAAAGTTGGAAATAATGAGGCTTTTCATTTCATCAGCTGTGTAATGGCGATTCCAAGAACTTCCATTCACCATCTAATTATAACTATTCTTTGATACCGTCTTCCGAGTTAGTTCCGGACTACTTAGGTTTGTTCTTGTTGTTTTCTTAGAAAAATCTGTTAATTTTTCAAAGTAAGTAACTTCTTTTATACTGGCATAGTAAATTGACTTTATCTAATGACAATTGAAATTGTTGACTTCCGAAAGATGATTCTTTAACGGTTACGAGAATTATCCCGGCCTATGTCACTGAATTTTCTAGGCTGTGGTGCCTTTACACAAAACTAACCACCACAATGACGAGTTTTGGCCTAGTAAACAATAGCTATCAAATAGAAACCGAAATAAATGAATTACTATTATCAGTAAAAGTATACAACACTCCGACTTTCCTATAATATTATATCCAACCATATATCCATAAAATATATATTATAGAATTAGATTTACAGACCTACGTATCGAATATTTGTTAGTATATTTAATTCACCACAAACACCTAAGTATGATCCAAATGTATTTCTCTAGAGTCACAAAATCAATCAGGCTGGGCCGCATCTCGAAAAGAAATCGAAGACTAGTGTCATCAGATTTTTTAAGGCGCACAACCTTAATTCTTGTATAGCTATTTCTTGTGGCAAAAGCTTGACCTACTTCGCGCGCAGAGAGAAAATGGTTCTTTTTCATCAACCAGGAATTGAGTGCCAAATATTGTTCGAAAGCATTTTTAACCGACGAAAATAAAACGGAGGAGGTTCTCAAGTCGACGTGTATATTTTTTTTTATTTATGATCACGTATTACTTTTTACAGAGTGGCCCGATTTTATTAATTCTTTTTTTATTGGATTGGGTATATCTCGAAATTGGTCCCATGTAAATTTGGAAAAAAAATCTACCCTAAGGGTGGAAAAAAAGGGGTGATTTATTGTGTACTCACAGATTTATTGCTCATTTGTGTATTATAAAAATTAAGCATGTAGTTTCTAAACTCAAAAAATTATAAAATAAAAACTTTTTAACAAAAAAATTAAACCGCCGAAAAAACTGAAAAGCAAAGAACAATAACATATTTTATTTAACCTTAATAAATAATAACTAATATATACGTATATTCGGATTCGGTGCCTAATTTAAATTGCCAGCTAAGCTAAACAAATACACGAATAAACATACTAAAACAATGTTCAATTTAAATTAGGCATCCAAATCTATATATATAAAAATTTCGTGACACAGTGTTTATTACCATACACCTCCGAAACGGCTCAACCGATTTTGATGAAATTTTTATATTCACACTTGGTAGGTCTGAGAATAGGTTGTTATTTTTTTTCATCCCCCTAAGTGATAAGGGTGGCCCACGCCAAATTTTTATTTTTTTAATTTTCGTTCAGTTTTATGATGTGGCATTAAAAAATACATACAACCCTAAATTTTCTACATTCTTCCATCTATTTTTTAGTAGCGATATTAGTAATTTAATAACTTTTAACCCCGGTCGTACTTACAATAACTTATTCTTTTTGTTCTGTTAAAATAATCTCTAGAAATAATTTATATGGCAAAACGTATATATTAGTTATTAAGGTTAAATAAGAAATGTTTATTCTTTTTTGTTTTTCAGATTTTTCGGCCGTTTAATTTATTTGTTAAAAAGTTTTTTACTTATTATTGTTCTATTATAAATAGTACAATTACTACTACAATTAATTTTGATTACTTAACAACAAATAAATTAAGAGTTATTCATATTTACGTTATGAAGTATTTATAGGTGGGTGCATAGAACATTTCTCAGTACATTAGTTCATTTTCACTATCGATATCAATTCTATTAATATTTTGCCTGTTGCGTCCCTAAAGTTGCTTGGAAAAGTACACAAAAACTACACACACGAGCAACAAAGAATTTATTCAATTTAATTTATCGGGATAGTCCAATGTTAATAGTTCACAAAGAAGGAATTTTCGACAAACATGTTTTTTTTTTACTGAAACGGTTACTAACATTATACTATAACGCCTTAATACAATTACAATGAATAAAATTGTTATAATTTAAACTAAAATACATAAAACCAAAATTAAAAAATCATACTCGGTCTATCACCGGTTACATTGCACAGAAAACAATATAACCAACAATCCACTTTAATAAAGACCATAAACGCTTAAATTTCTGCTTTATCGATCGAACAAATATCACTGGTTCCCGCGGAAATGATATTCTTAATAGCCATCGCAATTCACTTGATTATAATTAAAATGAGGCAATGAACGTTTAAATATATACAATAGCTATATTAATCAACACCTGAGCCATAGAACAATCGGACAATGGTAACGATAATTGTGGAATATTCCATTCGACTGGATGGCTGTTATGAAAGGATGTTCATAAATTATCTGTCTAAGGCCCAGCTAATTGTAATCGTTTGATGAATAGTCGACTGGGGTTTCCAGTTGATTTGATATGAATTAGTAACAGTGTCTGAAAAACGTTTTATACTCTGTATGAATTTTCAAGGACCTTAAATTGAAATGATTAAATAAATGATTAAAATTCTTTTAAACCAGATCAAAGGTACTATGTTTCTATTTTGAGCAACAAGTATGAATACGTATGTGCCTAAATCATTATGGGACAATATTCATTTAATTGGTGTTATGAAAGGATAAAATAACAGATGAAAGTATTTGTAAACTTGTAAATTGGACAGATCGCAACGCATTACTCTTTTGGGCTCAAGGAAATATTTACTAAGAAATGTGTGATGTGACCGGCATAAGTTTGTGCTAGCTTATATACAATACTAGTGTGGCCTGCGACTTCGCCCGCGTGAACGACTTTTTCTGTAAAGTATATTATGGAACAACTGTGTACTTTTCGTGTATAAAAACTAAAATGTAGCTATTATTATTCCAGCAATGATCTATCTGGGTGACATTTGATCCAAATCAGTTCAGCAGTTTCTGCATTAACATCTTACAATCATCCAAAAATCTTCAGGAACGTTCGAAATTACAAAATTAGTTAGATTTAAAGTATAGGACTTTAGTAGAGCTACATTTATATAATGAAGCATCCTCATCTGTATGTTTATATGATGGTAAGGTCCTTAAGAAAATTTGATAACGCGTGAACATTTACATACAGCTATAAAAAAAACAAGAATTTCGTATTTTACAGCCTGAAAGTGTACAATAAAAACTTAAGCATCATTTACTGTTTTTTTAATTTCATGTTCGTATTTTTTCGCAAGTCGGGAACAATAAATAGTAGAGAAAACGCACTTCATAAAATATATTTTTAGATTCATTTTCACCGTGATCAACAGATCACGGTGAAAATGAACGTAACAACGTTCAAAGTTTTTTTGAGTGTCCCGCCATACTCAAACATATCTTCCCTAATAAGGCGTTAAATTTATTTACCGCATCAGAGGACCGTCAATTCATTAACCGATGGATATTAACGTCAAAATGGACGGTTCGTATAAAATTATTGTTGGAGATGAAGATTTTTTGCAAAACATTGATAATTTAGATAACATAGTACGTTGTCCTAGGAGTTTTCAATTAAACATTATTATTTATTACCGACACACAATTCTGCAAAGTCAATAAATTATTGTTATTAAATATATTTACGACGAGAATTCGTTTTTAAATAAACTCCACACTGAGTGAAAACAACACAACTATTAATAGATTTGTAAATTTTTGACTGACATTTCAATCAACCTGCTAAACGAAAAACACAGTCTCTTCACAGTGAAAGTCTCTTTAATTTAGTACATGTCGGACCATCTATTATCCCCCTTCGGAAAGAATACATGGTCCAAAATAATAATACGACCTATATTTGTCGTTTTAAATGAAGAGTGAGTGGTTCGCAAAATATTCCCTTTATTATTAACTAGATTTTGCCCGTGGCTCCGCCCGCGTTAAAATGTTTTTCCCGGGATAAAAACTAGCTTATGTGTTAATCCAGGACATGATCTACCGTATCGTATCGTATTCCGTTCAGTAGTTTTTGCATGAAAGAGTAACAAACATACATCCATACATTCTTACAAACTTTCACGTTTATAATATTAGTAAGATTTAGTATTGGACTGTTACATTTCTTTAATTGGATGCGCGATACTTTAGTATACATCTTCATTTTAATGTCAGATTAATTAACGTCTGTTAATTGAGAAACTGGTGAAATTGGACCTTAGAAAATTAGCCTTCAAAAATTTTACTTAAACAATTTCACGGACTTAAAATTAAACAATTTATAGCGAAAAAATGCGTTTAGTAGTTTTATTTCAAACTTCAAATAGTATAACAGTACCTATTCGTACTTATTGTAAATTATCAGTCTTTAATAATCCTAAAATTGTGATTCTATAAAAATTTACTATACAATAGAGGACAAAAGAAATTCTAATTTTAGCTTGAACGTACAAGTGGTGGTGACTGAATAAAGTCGACGAGGCAGGTACTTGAAACTAAAAACACTTTTGTTCTAAGAGTAGAGTAAGAGCAGTCTGAATAAGAGTCTTCTATGTATGATGGCGTAGGTAGTAGCGGGTTAAAGCGAAATATAGACATAGATGCTAAAGTAAAGTGATATGTTAGTATCTAAAGGTGGTTTTAAAAAAATGTCCCATTATTGTTGACAAATAATTGTTTTAAACATTTTTTTATGATATTAGTATTTAAATAAAAGCTTACCTTTAACAAAGAGCGCTGCTGTCATATAAATCAAACTCCATAAAGTAGATTTCATATTGAATATCAGACACGTAAGATCAATGTCGAAATGTAAAACCCACCCAACTACGCATACTTCATTCAAAGTTTATTTAAAAATCTGTACACAAAAATAATCATACTTATTGTATCGCTAAAAAACAATAATAACAGAATCAAGATGCGACCACAAAAAATAGATATTAGTAATAAACTTTTTATAACGTTCGTAAAATGCGATTAACGACGCAAGTAAAAGTTGCGTATGCGTGGCTCGTGCGGTGGCATCGCGTGGCGGCGGCGGCGAGCGCGGCGGACTTCGTAGCACTAACAACTGCCTGTAGGCGGGCGGGCTGCTACGCCCGAACTCTACATTCTACCGCGCTATCAACTTGCTACGCGCCTGCGAGTATCTACGCAGTGATTTTGCGGTCATAATAACATATTTTTTTTTATATTATGATCGTAGATTTTTAGATGTATCATTGTATTATATGACTTTGTAGAACAGCGTTAAAGAAAAAGAATGCTTATCTTATGTGCATAAAAGTTTTTGATAAACTGCCTAAAAATCTAAGGGAACTTCCATTTAAATATTTTAAAATTAAGTTAAGAAAATGTCTAGTAGACAAGTTCTTTTATAAGAGTTTATCTTTTTTTTTAGAAGAGTTCATGCAATACAAAATAGTGTAGTTGATTAAATGTAAAATTTAATTTAATATAATTAAGAATATAATAAATATACTAAATAATAATATAAACTGACATTTTATTAGAAAATAATTATTTTAATTGGTTTATATAATTATAAATATTTGCATGCCTAAAGCAAGCAGAGTATTGCTTGAACTATGCACCACTGTTAAATCTGGTACCACCTGTAATCTATGCACATAAATGTTTATTTCTCTGTTTGTTTCTTTAATAATGACGGTAACACTATAATCATATAATTAAATTGCTATAAGTTCTAATGATTAAGAAATCATGTCCAGATGTATGTATATTATATTTTCCTAATTTCTTACACTACTACGCAGCCTTTTATATTGATGATCGATATTCACAATTTTAATATTTAAAGTTCAATATTTACAAATTACACATACTAAATTACAGTTCAAAATCTCGTCCTAACACAGATATTGGGCAACACAGTGGGTGACATTTTTATTAACAAAAAATCTGAAATTAATGTATATCACAATATTTCACCAGTTCTCATTATTCTTAAAGAAATACGGTCGTTAGGCAGTGTATTCATCCGCGGAACCAATTAGTGACGTGTGCAATCAAACCGGGAAATTGGTCCACTCAACGATTTGCCGGCCGCCGCACTCGTATGCTGACTGTTAACCACGCCAAGATACGGGTAATTGTACTACAATGATCCAAGAAATTACAGACTCGCTATAAAATTGGATGTACCGTAGTATTTTTTTATATTATATGACGCCGTTAGGAGGTTTTTTTTTATTGCATTGATTGACGAAACGAGCATGGCGGTCGCCTGATGGTAAGCGATACGACCACCCATAAACAGTAGCAACAGCATACAGCACCTTGACCTACAAAGTACTGTGTGGCATTCCCCTGCGCTCGTCATCCTGAGACATAAGATGTTAAGTCTCATTATATCCAGTAGTTACACTGGCTACAATGTCCTTAAACCGAAACACACCAGTGCATGCACACCACTGCCGCTTGGCGGTAGAAATAGAGATTGCAGTGGTACCTACCCACACGGACTCTTACATATGGGAGACCTACCACCAGTATAGTTTACAGTAATGATTTTTTTTTTATTATTACTGGTAGACGTTTTTAGAATGAACTGCTAATAATGTTTACAATGAAATTAGATTATGAGAATGTTAAGAGGGATTATTGTATTACTTTAACTAATCTGCATTAATAACCGCTAATTCAGAGGTACTACTAAAAAGCCAAGTAAAAAAAAAGTATACTTATTCCTATCTCACGGAAAGCACTACCGCGGACTTATTCTTTGGATATCATCTAACGGGGCTTTTAATGGATGCCCATCTCAATTAAATATTCGTTCCGCATTACAGATCCAACCAGATTTTATCGAATTACTTAGACAGACGTTGCAATTGCAAGATGTTAATGAGTTAATCACTTTTCATTATTCTTACCATTGTTTGT
The DNA here is from genome assembly GCA_947568825.1 of Sphinx pinastri. Lineage (NCBI taxonomy): Eukaryota > Metazoa > Arthropoda > Insecta > Lepidoptera > Sphingidae > Sphinx > Sphinx pinastri. Next base: position 7,257,965 of record OX387617.1, read on the forward strand.
ACTTATACATCCTACAGAATCAAAGTTAAAAAGTTCAATACACATAAAAAAAAGAAATTAAAATGTAAATCCGACATAACACATTAAGTTATCTTATTTTAATAATGAATTCTATTTTACGCGAATGCGGTAACAGATGCGATGCTATATAGGTTTACACTATTTAAAGCAGGGCCTGACTTAATTTGTAAATAATATCAGCATATATGGAGCATATCCGCACCCATGCCCGCATCCACGCAAAAACTCTAAGTATAAATAAGCTTAAACGAAAAACAAATAGGAAAGCTTTCTAAAATAGACAACCGACCTGCAAACTTGGAACTCAGTAAGTCTCAAATTAACACAAGTGTTTAGACGGCGGTCGGAGAGCACATTAACGAACTTTCCCGATCAGTAGTTGGAAGGATTTGAGCAAACTTATAAAAAGTTTCTTCGCATGGCGTCATTTGTGTCAACCTAATCCTTGAGTTCCTGCTCTGTATAATGTAAACTAAAACTAAAACTTCTCCGGGTGGGCCAGTCTATTGAATATACACGTTTAATAACGATTATATTAATGTGGATTTAATCTAAAGATATACGTAGAACCTATTTATATCACAAAAATGCCATTAGCAGATAATCATATTATATTTGTGATTATAAATGTGTCTATGATTTTGTAATAGGAAAATATCTATTAACGATTCACCTTTAAAAATTCAGTGTTACTTTCTAAAACGTTTTCCATGAAAAGTAGTATCGCGCGTTCGTAGTCGTTGACAAAAGCTAACATTTAATCAACTTTTGATGACCTATAAGTTATAAACTCTGCACAGCTGCTTTGATACAGATAGTTTATAAAAGTTAGGAATGACTAACCCTTTGAGAAAACTAGCCAAGCGGTTTAAAGCTGCAATGAACATTAATGTTTCCCTGACAACATAAAACGCAAAAGCGTTTGCTCGGTCTCTTCGATACAATAAAATTGAACCGGTAAGACATGACAGCGTTCCCTCCGGTGTAAGTTAATTCGAGGGTAAAGTAACTGCTTATAATAAGGTACATAGACGTACGTCACACTATATTTTATGCGTGACCGGGCAAAAAAGGATAAAAACGTCAAAATCTCATATTATTGAAGAATTCAGAACAGACTTTCGACAACACATATATTCTGTAAGTAAAATAAAAGTTAGTTTACTTTAGAACAAATAACACAGCTTAGAACTGAAATTAACGCCGCGGCAGTTAATTATGCAGGCAATTGTATTAATCCGCTAACGCTAATTAGCTCCGTCTTTCGGCGAATATTGTCTTTAATTATAATCATTGTTTGTTCGTAATACACGAAGTTCATGAAATAAAACGTAATGGGAATTTTGTACTTTACAAAAAGATATAATATTTGTAAAGTATTTTTATTGTTTTCATAATTTATTCATGTCTAAGGTACACGGTATTCTAACCTATAATAATTATGGTACATTTAAATTATTTTACGAGTCTTCCAGCTATCAATAATTAAATTATAATATTGTCAGTTAACGGTTACAACGCAACGGACATTTAAAAAGTTTAAGATTGTAATCTTTTTTGATGCTATCAACTTGTTTCGGCAACTGTCAGATTCATAGTATTATAGTATTTCTCGCCACACGATAGCTTGCGCGACAAGACAATTAAAATAGCGGCAAAATGTGAAGTGTCCTCTTGAGGAATGCTGCATCACTCGAAACGTGATTTAGTGGAAATTGTAGGTGTCTGCCTGCACCACACAAGACCTCAGAACGGTACAAGTTCTAGAAAGAAATCAGAGAAGTCACTAGAACGAGGAGAAAATAAAACTTTTATATAACAACTAGCGCTCGCAATTCCGCCCACGAGAGTCTTTTTCCGGAGTAAAAGTAATCAAATAAGATAGAGCCTACGGTGCTTGGGTAATACGATGTTTCTATTAGTGAGAGTTTTTAGAATCATCGCAGCAAACGGTTGAGTGCTGTACTCCCTATAAACGTATTGTCTCGTCTATATTAGTAAGACCGAAGAAAGAAAGAAAGAAATTTATTTAAACAATTTATCGTACAGTTGTATCCTACGTTTGACGCTAAAGTACAAGACAAAAGTACAAATGACAAAAAGTAATGAATATATAAAATTAGTCCACGTAGTTAAACGGTACGTATACAATTTAAAAACCTTACGCTCCATGCTAGTTAATACTGTGTTACAGGCAGGGTAAAGTAAGTATGAAAGTATGTAATGTAAGTATGTAAGGTGGTAAGTATGTAATTTACAATGAAGGTCCTTCCATATAACGTATTCATTTTATTAGAAATGGCATAAAACAGGAGCTACGTTTCATTTAATTTACGCATACAATTTAAATGAAGAGCAAAATTAATAACTTTTAAAATGCACGGTCATTAAGTGTTCACAGAGGCCGTGTGTCACGGGGCGAATCCAAGTGTGAAAACGAATCTAATCAATTAACAGCAGCTCACGTCCGCATGGCTCTGTAATATGTATGTTTTTAACATAAGCGTTTTCACTCTTCTGTCATTTTAGTATCATAAATTAATAGCTGATGCGTTATTTTTAACATTACCAAGGCAAAGTGACTTTACCAAACGTAACGTAGCACACGTTTCACCTAAAAAAAAATTCGACCGCAAGCGGAAAACATTCCTAGTAATATTTTTTACCTGTTTAATCTCGAGACTAAATAAAATTATAATTATTTCAACATAACATGATTAATTGAAGTCTGTTTTAATTTATGAAATGAGTTACTTGAAAAATATCTTGATTATGTAGGTGAATAATTACTAGGTTAATTACATATACGCCTATTTCATCTGAGCTGGTATTAATAAATGAACTCAATATTTAAATGATAAGAGCCTTTAGCTTGAATTTATACGAATATTGACTACATTTTATCTATGAAAAATGGGTCCCTGTAAGAATTTCTATTAACCCATTTTTTCCATACCAACAGCTAACAAATTCCGTTGGCACCTTCATATTCTTACTACGCTGTCTACGAAGATGAAATTTATTTCATAAGCGCCAGTAATCACATCATGGACGTATACAATATACAATTTTATTTATATTTAATATCATAGAAACTAAAGTACAAACTTTGAGACCGTAGGGCTAAGAAACAAAATCAACTCAAGGGCAATTAAAGTAACTAGGTAAACATTGGAATTATCTATAGAATCTAATAGATTTATTTTAGTTATGCGTAGGTAATAAAATAAGTAGCGGTATTGTTCGGCGTGTGATGTGGAAAATACTTTAAGTCTATAGCGGATAATCATTGATGTATTAAAAAACCCATAACGCTTTCCATTATGTTATTTTAACCATAGACGTAAAATAAAAAAAGTGTAAGTTTCGAACAAAATAAATATAAAGATAAAGACGAATATGTGGTTTCATTTAGTAATGCAATGTAAAAATGACCCTGTATAAAAATTGCGCAAGAAATCAAACATTTCAACCAGGAATTTGAGTTTTGGTGTGAGGGTCCGCACTGAAACGATCTTTTACTATATTTTATGGACTGAGATCACGTGCACACATTTGTTTTTACAATGATTTTAACGCTTTACAGAATTTGTATCAACGGCCTATTATATATTGCGCCTTATTGCCCGAGACCTACAATAGCTGGTGAAATGTGGGTACGTTTACACTGCCTACCCCTGAAAAGAGACAATGCGTGGTGCTATGCATAGAAAAACAACAACTGAATTATTATAAGTACATTTTGTGCCAACAAAAGTGTATTTATTATTCAAACATTTTAAACACTATAAACAGAATAATATTGATACTCATAGAGTATATAGATACAGATAGATACCTACGGCCGGTCTCAATAACTTACTAACAGATAGCAAACAATTAAAATGCTTACTTTTGGTGGTTATGTGTGTTTATAAAAACTAAAATAGACAAGAATTGATATTGAAACAGCAGTAACAGTTGGCGTAACTTTTACAGTCGAGTTAGATATCAAACCCCAGTTCAATGTTAGTAAGTTATTGGGGCTGGCCGTTAATAATTTAGTTCATTAAATATCTGATTTGGGACCATGACATTAATTAAACTTTAAATCGGCCACCCAAACTAGTTTTACCCAGAATGTAAAGACGGTAATCTTCAATTAGAATAGCGAAGTCCATGTAAATACATTTGTCTGATAAGGGTCGCTTGTTATCTCCGTTTACGGACCGGATAAATTTACTTGAAGACGTAATTTATCAAATAAAGTATAACAGGGTAGTTTGCTATGTTTGATTTTGTACATTATTTTAGATGTAACAGAAAATAATACGAAAAACAAATTCTTCTGTGAAATCAGCATCAAAAACGATTGAAAAATAAAGCAGTTATTCAATTTTGAAATATTCTTGTGAGCCAAAGTGGGGGCGTGGCGGGGATATCGCACTATCTCTTTCGCACGCAGGCAGCGTTATGACCGACGGAGCTTGGTGACGTCACAGCCTAGTATTGCTGTTATTTGACAGCTACCCCTTCCACCAAATTTCAAAGCTTTATAACTTACTTACTATTGCGCCAATTTTGTTTTCTTCCATTAGATTTTGGATAGTATAATTTTTTTATAATTGTATTTTTAAAAAAGTAGTCAATTACCCAATTGATCCCCGCTCCCTGCCTAATTCGGTCGTGAGAGAGATGACGTATTCTCGGTTAAAGACATTTTATTTGAAGGGGGAACGTATAGGAAATTTTAAGACGTGTAATTTATTTTGTTGTCAAAACGCATACGAGTTCATGTGGTAACTTACGTTTGTGCACAAATAATTTTTTTTAAAAATATATGTAAATTTTCACAAGAAACGTTGGGTAAGAAAACAACGCACATCTATAATAAAAGAAAAAAAAATGATTCACAAAATTGAATCCCTTATACTTTAAGTTAAAATATAACATAATATAGCTATTTTGGGGAATAAAACTAATATTGATACATATTTGGAGCAAGCCTATGTCCAGCAGTGGACTAAAATATAGGCTGATGATGATGATGATGATACATATTACAATACCCAACACACCAAAAATACACTGTAAGTTTTTATTATCTGATCATTTCTATCTTCTAATACTTCAAATGATTGCTTTAGACTTCGCTTTAAATAAATAAATCCTAATAAAATTGACGGATACCGAATAAAAATGTTCAATTTAACAAGATTAGTAGGTACAAAGGTTTCAACCTTAAAAGTAAAGTTTGATGTAGAGGTTTATCTCTTGAAACTACTGATCCAATTCTGAAAACTCGTCCAGGTACTAATAGGAAGTTATCCCTGAGTGTAAAAAGTTACTTTTCCCCGGGAATGAACTTAAACTAACAAAGACTAGTTTAAATATAAAATGGGAGCACAGACGGGATAACTTTGCGGCGTGGACGTATCAGACAAATCTATTAAGTGAAAGGGTTTTAGAAGCTTAGACTGAACTTCGCAACGGTTCGAGGACTGAACATCTCGACATCGGATTAAGTTGGGCCTTGCGTACCAGATCGTGTTTGCTCTATGAAATTCTTTAAAAATGTAAACTGAATAGCATGTAATCATCTCATTTATCTGGATACTAGTGCATTTTATCTGAATAAAATGCACTTTTATCCAGATAAATGAGGTATGTAAATTTACTATTACACATTATTTCAGTGCATAAATTGCAATTGTAAGTTGCTCTACTATGCGGGATAAACAGTTTTACTATATAATACTAAGTATTTATCTTTAACACAGTCGATTGACTTGAGTACGGATTTGATATTCGAGTAAATATTGAATAACCTTACAACAAAGTAAAATGAGGCTTCTCGAATTCCGAGTGGGTAAGATAAAATCTTTTTTGTTTAGATCGATCGATAACAAAATTTTAAATTGCTTTTTGCCGCTTGTCATCAATCACCCTGAATAATTTAACACAAACTGATTTTAATTTCAATTCGTCAGACATTCAATTACGATTCAGGTAAAAGTTTCGTCGAATTTTGTGTTTTATTGAGACAGATGTCTGTCCGGCTTTTCTCGTTCCAGTTGCGTATAAAATAGATTAGGTACTTCCGCAACGCAGAAGCGACCTTGTGTAAAATTAGCATGTAAGTAATGTAGGTATGAACATTCCGTGAGTTCTAATACGGGTTCTATTCAGGTTTTAAGCGCGTATGCTTTTACGACACTGCCGTATCACGCTCTACCAACTGAAGTTACTGTAGTAGTGGCATCACTTGTTGCTCAACATAGCGTAGCGGACGAACCTAATGTCTCTTATAAAACCAGAGGTTCAATATGCGATAACGCGTTTTTCCCCGCGAAAAAAAATATACAAAAAAGGTTGGGATATTACAAGTATCCATAAGATCAGTAAATAGTTTCTTATATCCATGTTAACTATCAATTTGATGGGCCTTGATATAAAACTTTTATTCTGAGTTCTAAATGATGTCGAACACCTTGTTGTTGCCAAAGAGTTGAATAAGCATGTTTTTTTATTTTACAAAAAAAATATGAAACACACACACTCGCCTTCTATCCCCAAAGGGGTAGGCAGAGGCGCAACTAATGCACCCACTTTTCGTCGTGCGTATTCCGTCCTAACGATGTAATAGGGGGCGAGCCTATCGCCATATCGGGCACAAATTCCAGAATCCGGGTTGATACTGATGACTGAATAAAAAAATCATAAAAATCATATAAAATTCAATTGGCGTGTAATGTCCATAGAAAAGAAAACTATAATGGGTAAAGTGCGGTCATGACATGTGTTGGAACTCTGACGCGACGTCTAACCCAAGCGGTTTCCAAGCCGCTGCTCATATCAAAGGAAAGGATTAATTACTATAACCTGTATACTATAACCAATCTTTCAATTGACCTACATTCGCAGGATGTAATTTATTTCCATTTTGAGCCTAAGCACACTACGATCTGTGGAAACGCTTCATATAACTAAAACGCACAGAGAGCGCATATTAAAAATGGGCATTGCCAGTGTGTATGAAATGTGGCTGATCTGGAATAACATTTTTGTTTGTGGTACATACATACATAGCATCACGCCTTTTTCACTTTTCAGGGGTAGGCAGAGGTGTAACACACTCACTATAAATAAAGATTTCATTACTTTACTGTGTATAGTGTAGCTACACAGTAGGTACACGAATATTCTAGAAAAAACGTCTAACCCTGGTCCTTTCTGTAAAAGCCAGGTACGGCACCTAACACTCGGTAATATCCTAATAGACATAATAAACCCTTTTTAACAATACCTATAGGTGCCTACACAGGAAACCTGTTCTGTGTAGGTACCGTTGTGTATGTTACCTATTAAATTACGCTTAATAAGTTGAATTACCACCTACACATGGTTGTTTCGCTTAGGTAATTGTACGTACGATATATTATTATGCAATATTAACAGATTAGGATACGCCCGAAGGCTTTGGTAGAAGCTATAATAGCGGAATATGATAGGTAGGTACTTGTGCTAACTCCTATCATAACATTAATTTACGTTGTTAAGTGGCAACATGCGAAATTATCCATTAGGAACTTATATCCATCCAAATATCGGTATCATTATTGATTTCTGAATGAATTAGAGTCTAAGTAACTAGTTGATTAGGTATATTATCATGATGATATCTCATCATGATCATATTCTCATGTCTTTTAATTCCGAAGGAGTAGCCAAACGCAATTAATGCACCCACTTTTCATCATGCTTATCCCGTCCCATGATGTGATAGGGAATTAACCTAATGCCACGCGAGCGAAAACGTAAGCAAGAGCTAATACTTAATAAAAAATATTATAGTAAGTAACTTTCACACATGAACTAATGAATGGAGGTCTTATTATTATTTGTCTCTTGATTTTGTGATAAAGATCGGACATATACCTAAAAATGAGCTAAATACCTATTTTGTGAAGTTTGCAATGGTAGGCAAGTGGGGGGCGCCGAAATCAAGTAAGACAAGTATTATAAGGGCACATAGGTAGATCAGTGTTTTGACTCTTGTGCCACAAATTATTTAACATAATTTAGAGCCAGTTTCACAGGTTTCAAGTAAATCTTATTTGACAGATATTCATTACCTAGGTGGTACTATTTTTTTACCATTTATATGAGAACGTAGATTAGAGTGTGACTTTTGTATTTGACCAACTTATACATTTATGTAAGGGCTCATACACATAAACACGACACGGCGTCGCGTCATTCTCAGAAAACTGATATCATTCCCATAAAAATAACAAAACATCATCTGATGATATGGTCAGTATATCGTCTTATCGGACACAAACTCCTATGCCAAACGAAGCACGTAGTTTTCGAATCAAAAATCTCAATCTAATGATTGCCTGTCGAGGTATAAAATCCAAGACGGAATCGATTCTAAACACACTGACGAAAAATGATTATTGAGTAGGTGGGTAGGTACGTTTTAACGTCTGTGTTATTCCGTGTCATCAAAAGAAAACAGCATTTTGTTCTTACGAAAGCAATGTAACACACTTCTTTATAGATATAATAAAGCTATAACGCAATTACGTGAGATGCGGGAACCCTTCCATATTGGAAATACATCAGTCTTCATTTTTCAATGCCTTCACCCCAAAACCTTTTAAGGGCTTTATAGTGTTTACTTTTTTGTTAACGCCCGACAAAAAAGCGGGGTGTTATAAGTTTAGGGTGTGTATCTATATGTCTGTCTGTGACATCGTAACTCTCAAACGAATGGACCAATCTTGACGCGGTTTTTTTTTGTTTGAAAGCTGATATGATCGCAATGGTTCTTAGCTATAATTTATGAAGATCTGTTCAGGCGTTTGAAGATTATCAGCTCATTTCCAATTTAAAAAGCCCGATTGAATTTAAATCTGGTGTACTGTGACTTTGGCAATATTTTTAAACATGAGCTGATGCTGCAGCATCAAATAGTCTGCGGGATACCACACTCCTTAGCAACTTATAGCAGATATAGCGTGTTTGTGCTCATAAGGATGGTCTCATCGAGTAGGTGTTAGATAGTTGATTATCAAGAGCCAATGATGGAGGATAAAGTAATTTAAAAAGTTTGATATAATAAAATTTAAAAACCCCCGACACAAAAAATCTCTAAAAAGTAGAGTAATAAAAGTGTCTTTGTCGTTTAAGTACCTAGTTATATTATGACCCAAGCGTCGTCGCGTTAGGGGACCGCCAAAGTAGTGTTTTCATCTCCCTGGTCCGGAGTTCGGTCCCCCTAGGTGTGGACGCTTGGGTCATAATATAACTAGGTACTTAAACGACAAAGACACTTTTATTACTTTACTTTTTAGACATTTTTTATGTGGGGGTTTTATATAAAGATGAATTATCATGGGCAGATAAAGGGCTGTAGCCAAGATGCTTTTCTAAACGCGAATAGAAAAAAAAATGTATGTCATTACATAAGTATCCTATCGATGTCTACTGTAATGATACGTCATCCCATACATTATTTAGATTTTCTTTTAGAGTTAACGTTTGTAGAAAAGCATCTTGGCAATGGACCAAGGTAGGTACTTGAATACTTGGTAAAATCTTGGGTCATAGGATCTACGTGAACCGTGGGTATTTGATTAGTAACTTGTATTAAATTTTATTCATGAATACCTAAGGATACCTAGTTGCCTAAGTGGACTATGGCCTAGTTGGGAATGGAACGGTCTGCCGACCCAATGTCCGGAGGTTCAAAACCCAAGGCACACACCTCTGACTTTTCGGAGTTACGTGTGTAGGTATTGTTTATCAATTATCGTTCGCTTTAACGGTGAAGGAAAACATCGTGAAGAAACCTGCATATCTGAGAAGTCCTCTATAAGAATTTCGAAGATATGTGAAGTCTGCCAACCCGCACTAGGCCTGCGTGGTGGACTAAGGCCTAACCCCTCTCAGTAGTAGAGGAGGCCCGTGCTCAGCAGTGGGCAGTAGGTATATAATACAGGGCTGATTGCATTGCATTGCATAAGTTTCAGTAGTATTATAATTCTCTTTGTTGCATAAGGATGCCTCCATAATAAATAATTGAAAGACACCTTTATAGTTTTGGTATCATAATAATATTATAACTTTTTGCATTAATTTACATAAAGAAAGTTTTGGGCTGGCCAAATATAGGTAAAAATAACAAACATGAAATGCAAAGAGAATATAAACACTACGTTATGAAATGTGTCACATTTTACCTATCACCGAAATTATGAACTTGAGTTGGAAATAGCATTTCTGTCATGTACAAATAAGCCATTACCTACCTAACATACATATTTTGAAGTTATTTTTAATGTTTTTATAGAAAATTACTAGTATGAATGATTTTGCTAATTTAGAAAAAACTATTGTTCGAGAACTTTCTTGTCGTCTGTGTCTTTGCACCGATGTAGTGAAACTTAAGCCCCTAAGTGCCGAAGTGAAAAGGAAAATCAAAAAACTCTTCGATATTGTTGTAAGTATTTATTTTGCTAGTTTTCAATAAAACATTTAGAGAGCCGTCTTGAACTCTATTCCAGCTAATTTCTTTTATGATTCTTATAACGTTACTATTCGGTAAAAAGGAATCACTCTTTTCAGATTAGATCCGATGATGCTCTTCCCAAAGCTATATGTCATGACTGTTTACAACACGTAGCAAACTTATATTTATATGCAATCAAAGTAGAGAAAACACAGAAATTCCTAGAATTTCATAGATTAAAAACCTTCGAAGAGAAAAGAGAGATACAGGTACAACCCGATATCAAAATGCGCCCAATAATACCGATAGCTTCTGCACATAACGTTACAGATACTAAAAAAACAAATATAACGAAATCTACACCACCATCAGAAACAAACCAGGGTGATACTAAACAGCCAAAACCTAATCTGTTGACCAAGAAGAAATCACCATCAGACCTTAGGTTCATGGAAGCAATGACGCTCGAAGAATTTGCGAAAACAGAGAAAGTAGATAAAAGTCTACTAAGCACGTCGTCATCTAACAAATCTCCGGCTCACGCTAATGAAAAAAAGGACTCTCGTAAAAAAGAATCTATCAAATCAGTTGAACCCTTGGACGACACCTTAGACCCCATAGTTATTATAGATGGTAGACCTGCAAAACAGGGCCCTGCTTTAGACAAACAAATAACCCTTTTCTACAAAATGGAATGCTGTATTTGTCACGAGAAAGGTTTCCATTTCAGGTCTCTCATGAGACACTATAAGGACAGACACGGTGTACCAGGATATGTCACATGTTGCGAGAAGAAATTTCACTACTTCTATCCTAAAAAGATTATTGAACACATGGCTTTTCATCTTCAACCAAACATATTCATGTAAGTCAAAATCTTTACCTATTGCCATATCATATCTTACTATATAGATACCTAAAATTTAAATTATGTATTAAGCGCTAAGTTTAAGTTTTTCTTCTGTTGACCCCATTAATGGATCAATTATTTTGGAACTTAACTTATTACTCGAATCTGTAAAGGAAAACTTTAACACATGAACGACGAAATAAAAGGACTCTAGATTTATTTTTGCAATAAATATGCGTTTTCACAGGTGCCCAAGTTGCCATCAAAATTTCCAAACGTCACAAGAACTGACTGATCATCAAAGTAATGGCGGACGATCCGAGGGCAAAATACTATGCCCTCGGTGTTCCGAGCGGTTCCCAACATTCCATGAATTAGGATGGCACATTATAACACATCGCACTGACAAAATGCAATGCGATTATTGCGGAAAACAGTAAGTTAATCACTCTCCTTCGTGAGGTTACCGTTTCAACAACATCCTACTCTTAGCCCAATGTGAAGTCGGTGCAAAACACGATTTTTTTATTATTTTGCTGAATGGATGTGACAGTTTTTATTACCAAACTCTTGACAGTCTTGTTAAAAAAAAAACTAGAGTTGCTCGATCTGGGAACCGGATCTAGAACCTTACATTCCCCAGTCTATAAACGCTACCACTCAGCCAAGAAGGCGATAATCAATGAGAATCGTAATTAATAGTTTGAAAAAGTAATGCATAAAATATTATGCTCATAATTCTATAAGCGAACGCCATAATAACAAATTGGGAGGTAATCAAATCATGTCGTATTTAAAAAAAACATCAAACTATGTAGAACTATCTAGAATGTGTCCGAACTCACAATTTATTACGGACCAACCAATGTAACGTACCGGACACCATTTCGCACTTTTCTTAATTTCAATTCAATATTTTTAGACTAAAACACCATCATCGCAAGAAAACTATAAATCACATGGAAGACGTCATTTTATGCTCACTATGTATCCGAGCATTGAAAAACATAGAAAAACAGGAAAAAGACATTGTGAGTAAAACAGTACTCTTGGTTACGAAATTCATAATTCATTTTGGAATTTAATACGTAGTGTATCATTATTGTAACTTATTTCATTCCAGAAAGAAAAGGTTAAAATTAAAACTAACGACGCCATAACGTTACAAAAGTATCAGAAATTCAGGCAAGCAATGGGATTGTCCGGGGACGAAGACGGTTCAACTGACTGAAACAAAATTATTAATAAAAACTGCAACACGTAAAATTATCATGTAAAAATACAATGTCCCAAGTGAAAGTACATACAACTTGAAATAAAACAATGCGACACCAATTCTTAGTTTATTGCTAATCAGAGTTTAATTAATTCACGTTTAAAGTCTATATTGTAGAGCAAACAATGCACTCACTTAACATACGTCACTTTAGTCTGTCATAAATCGTAATACATTATAATCATGTATAATCGTAATATATTACATTACACCGATTTTCATTCTAGCCTCCTTTTCTTCACTAGGGAGCCCAGTAAATCTGAAATAGCGGGCAAATTGTTGGTCTGGTCGTTGGCGCCCGTGTTCAAATTCGACAGAGGAATGTTCAACTGATTCGAAGAGGGTTTTTGCTGGCCCTTCATGTTTCTGTGCTGCGGGAAACTCGGCATCAGTTTGGGGTCACAAGCTGCAACAAAAGTACATTATTTTAATACATACTAACACATGCAAAAACTTTATTTATTTTAAATTGGAAAACAGAATGGTACACAAATAAAATAGAGATAGCTATTACGACATTAATCAATATTTCCAGTCATTGATACTGCAAGAGTAGTCTTAAACCTAACATACTAACACGCCTGTCAGCCAATGGATCGTAATGCAACAACTTTTGTCACTATGGCGAAAACAAATATTCATTTCTAAATTTAACTTAGCATGTATTTATGATAACTAATGCTTAACAAGAATGAACTTACGTAACGGCTGCTCTTTGAAGTATGAGCTCTGCAGACACTCGACGGCCGTGGCGCGCTTGTTGGGGTCGTACATGAAGAGGAAGTTGAGCAGGCGCAGGCCGGCCGCCGACAGCCACGGGAACCGCTGCTTCAGATTATTGTACGGCTGCTGCTTCAATGTGAAATTCTGCAGAGCTGGCAACGAGCTGAACTCTGGCCAGATTGCGTCAGATGGAGTTCCTGTATTGTTCAATTGCATTAGGTAATTACTGTTCTGGTAGTTACTGTATAGGCGGTGGTTACTGGAACGGGTCCAATCTTAGGCCTCGTTTTCGGAGACGCGGGGCGTCTCGCGGATGGGTATGCAAACTCTGGCAATCTGCATAAGTGTATCCAGATGGGCAATTGTCAAAAACATTATCATAAAATTTAGAACTGGGGCCGTGGCTAAGACGCCTTTCTAAAATCGTCAACGCCAGTAGAAAACAAAAAAAAATGGCAATGACGTATCCATGCGAAAGACTTATCGACCGGATATATCATTTCCTTACATTTCTTTGTTTTCTATTATCATTAACGCTAACGCTTGTAGAAAGCATCTTGGCTACTACCCCTGTTATTCATTCTCTTTACTTAAACTCACAAATCTTACCTAATAAATCCACTATAAGCTCCAGCTGTTCAATTTCAGTCCTGCCCGGAAGTAGCGGTTTATTTGCAAGGAGCTCTCCTAATATACATCCCGCAGCCCACATATCCAAAGCTGGGGTCTGTCGCGGCGACTGCAGCAATAGCTCGGGTGCTCTGTACCACAAAGTGACAACGCGCGGTGTAGCGCTGCGGGCTGGTGCACCCAACCATCGAGCAAGACCAAAATCCGCTATAATGCATAAACAAATTATGATGCACTTAAATTTATGACTAAATTAGCTTCTGTTCGCTGTTCTGCTAATGATAACCTTTTTAGATGTGGTTCGATCTAGTGGGGCTACTCGAGCTAGATCGAAAAAACTAGTGGCAATGCTTTGTTTGTTCAATGTACCTCACGAATTTATTAACAAGGTCCAATGTACCTCAACTATTTTGATAGAAATTACAATAAATCGCCTCATCCATCCAGCGGCGCCCGCGGTTGTATTACGCTCGGAATACATAAAAATTATACTAATCGTAACTTGTGCCAATGTACTTCTCGATTCATGTATTAACTCCAAGGGATCTTTAAAAGAACAAGAGAAATTCAGCAAGAAAAAATTATCTGCCCAGCAGGGCCCTTTGTAATTTGAATTCATATGTGCAAAAGAAACACACCATTGTTATGTATTACCTTATTATTATGCCTTTCATTGCGTCTAACTTAATCCAAATCCACTATAAAATAAATAAAATAAAAATAAATGATACTGAACAGAAAATGCTTGCTATGTTACATCGAAATATAAACGTTTTACAAACCTCCATAACAATACTAGTATGACAGGTAGAAGTGAAATATGTGTGGGGCCCAGTTCTCCAATATTTTTTACCACTTATGAAGCTTTTATGCATTTTATACCTTTATAACCTATTTCTCGAAAAACACTAAGAACAATTCATTATAATTTACAAATCATTAGTCTTACCAATTTTAACACATCCCTTGTCAGTTAACAAGAGATTAGACACTTTCAAATCTCTGTGCACAATGAAGTTAGAGTGCAAATACTTCAATCCTTTCAACACTTGCAGCATGAGGCACTTCACTTGCGACTCTGTGAATGGTGAGGACATGTTGTCCAGTAGGGATGCTAAATCTTGCTCACAATACTCCATTGAAAGGAAAATGCTGAAAAGACAAGTTGACTTGGAGTGTACCAGCCAAATATAACAATAGTTCACACAAATTCTTTGAAAACTTCTGTATTTGGATATTATTGTAGTAAGTTTATTATAGTACTAAATGACAAGACAAGCAGTTTGCAATGCAATCAGCCCTGTATTATATACTGCCCACTGCTGAGCACGGAGCTCCTCTACTACTGAGAGGGGTTAGGCCATAGTCCACCACACTAGCCTAGTGCAGGTTGGCAGACTTCACACACCCTTGAAATTCTTATAGAGAATTCTCAGGTATGTAGGTTTCCTCACGATGTTTTCCTTCACCGTTTACAAGCAATTTAAATCTCCCAATTTGCAAGCATTGACTAGTATGATTATTTAGGTAGTTTAATTCTTTTAATTTTAAATAAAATTAACGGTCAAGCTTGCGCGGCCCCACGCTCGCAATTTACATTAGTTTTTGTGTGTAAAACTTTGAAAATCACTCCAAAAACATTGTTTAAGTGTTGTGTAATGCTAGTGGACTCTGTACTAGTGTTATTTCCGATTAAATTACTGAATTAATAGCTAAAAAGTGACTCGAACTATATTTATGACATTGAACAGTGTTAAAAAAATTCTTGCATACCCTCATTTTATCAAAATAAAGTTATCAAAATAGAGTTCAGTGTTGCTAGTATAACAAAAATAATTACCCCGAAAAATTAATATAAAAAGGTGTTGCCAGAGTAACAAAAATAAAAAAAAACCACCATAACATGAGTGCTAAAAAAGATAAGTGCGCTAAGTGCAATAAGGCTCCAAGTGGTGGAAAAACAACTGCAATATGTGACTCCTGCAAAATACTGTTATGTGCAGATTGCCATGGATTGTCACCCACTGAGGTCCGTGTGCTCGAGCTAAAAACCGTCGCCCGCAGCATGACCTTCCTTTGTGGTGAATGTAAGTCGGTCATGTCTCAACTGCCAATGATTATGAAAAAGTTGAACGATCTCACCGATGAGGTCCAAAAACTGCGTATGCGGCAGAGTATGCTCGCGACAGAATCAGCGATACAAGAGATAGCCGAGAGGGCTAACAGATCTACTAATCTCATCATATATGGTGTACCAGAGTCGACAAGCGACGTTGCGGACCAGAGGAAAGAGCATGACAAAAAGGAATGCGAAGCTCTCATTAAGACCGTCACCAAAAAAATCAAATGTGAAGGCATAAAGGTATTCCGCCTCGGTGCCCCTAAGTCTGACGCTAATGCCAGACCGCGCCCACTGAAGGCTATCCTCAATAGCAAGAATGACGCTCTGGAAGTCCTACGAAATAAGAGCAAGTTGAGTGATCCATCGTCTATTACCTCAGACCTGACTCCAATGCAGAAAGAGTATATAAAACATCTACGAGAGGAACTTAAACGGCGCATCGATAAAGGCGAGACGGACCTCACTATAAAATATGTTCGAGGACAGCCCACTATCTTGAAGAATACTCAAAAAAACTAACTTCGCATAACTACATTAAAACCACACACATACAACAAGCAACTAACAAGAACCCCCCAAACAGAAAGCCGCTGTCAAGAACCCTTGTCACAATTACTATACTTTATACCAATATCCAATCAGTAACTTCTAAATTCGATATTTTCATTGCTAGAGTGGATTCATTAAAACCTACTCTAATTATAGTCACTGAAACATGGCTTAAACCTAACATACCAGATTCAATGATAAAAATACCTGGCTACGATATATACCGTGATGATCGGATTGGAAGACGTAGTGGTGGAGTAGCAATCTATGCTTCAAATAAAACAGGATTTATGACAACCAAGTTAAATACTACCTACAACAAGAAACATGAAGCTACCGAATGCCTTTGGCTTGACATTAAAATTGGAGATTGCAAATTTTTACTATGTGGACTATACAGGGGACAGGACTCCACACTAGAGCAAGACAATTTTTTGCTTGAAAAACTGAACTTGGCTTCAGATAATAATACGGTGGCTGTAATGGGTGATTTCAACTATGGTGGAGTTAGATGGCCTCTTAAGGATTGTTCATATGTCACGCCAAGAGAAGATAACTTTATACAATGGTACGAGAGTAGCAACCTTCACCAGATAATAGATAAGCACACTAGATTTCGCCAAGGAAACCAACCTTCGTTCCTAGATCTGCTTTTAACGAATGACGACTCACTAATAGCTAATGTCGAGCACCACGCCCCCATTGGTAAAAGCGACCACACATGCTTATTGGCATCCATACAACTACAAGTAAGAAAACAAAATAAGGAAGCCACAACTAGACTTAATTTCAATAAAGCAGATTTTGACAAAATTAACGAAAAACTAAGCGAAAGTTTACCGAGTTCTTTGAAAGATACAAATTGCGCAAGGAGCCAATTCGAGATTATCCACAATGCAATTAGAGAAGCTATAAACGCGCACGTACCCCGGACTACAATTACCCTTCACGCAATAAATAAGCCATGGGTCACAAAAGAGACAAGAAAGCTAATAAAACTCAAACTTGTACTATGGAACAGATATGTACTGACCGGACTTGATGAACACTACAAGGAATATAGGAAGCTCAATAACAGAATAATTAGCCAAACCAGAAAAGCTCGTTTAACGCATGAAAATGATATACTAAATGCCGGACCCAAGAAATTCTATTCTTACTTAAGGCAACAAGTGACTTCAAAAGTGAGCATCCCATCCGTCCTACTTAATAAACAAGGCAAAACTGTGACCAAGCCCTGCGAAATTGCCACTGTATTTGCAGATCAATTTGCGAGTGTCTTCCAAACAGAACCGCCAGATCCGTTGCCAATTTTAAATTCATCACAAAGAGTGGTGGACTCCATTGATGAAATAATATTTACTCAAGATAAAATCCAACAAGCAATAAAAGATATGAAAATAACTTCTTCACCAGGACCAGATGAAATTCCTGTATCAATACTTAAAAAATGTAACCTTACTGACAGTCTTGCAATAATAATGCAGACATCATATGATACAGGAATTCTGCCGGATATCTGGAAGACGGCGACAGTGACACCCATATTTAAAAAGGGAAGCAAACTGGACCCATCAAACTACAGACCTATCAGCTTGACTAGTGTGGTATGTAAAACAATGGAAAAAATTATAGTTAAACATATCAGACACTTCTTAGCCAACCACCAAATTATACCTGAGCAACAACATGGTTTCTGCCCGCATCGCTCCACAGTGTCCAACTTGCTTGCATGCCTGTCATCCTGGACTAAATGTTTCAACAAAAGAGAGCCCATCGACGTAATATACCTAGACTACGAAAAAGCCTTTGATAAGGTCCCAACTAGAAGACTTCTACAGAAGCTGGAGTTCGTGGGAATACGTGGGAAACTATTAACATGGATTGAGGCATTCTTACGACAAAGAACCCTGCGGGTGAGAGTGGGTGATACAATGTCTAAACACCGAGAGATACATAGTGGTGTGCCACAGGGTTCAGTTCTGGGCCCAGTGCTGTATATACTATACACCTTCGATCTTCCACAACAACTAAGATGTAATGTCAGTATCTTTGCAGATGATACAAAAATATTTGGTAATCCACAAATTGACTATGACCGCCTCCAAGAGGATCTAAACAGAATAGCCAACTGGTCCAAGGAATGGATAATAAACCTCAATGCCTCGAAGTGCACTGTATTACATATAGGCAGAAGCAATCCTCGTCTGACTTACAAATTGAATTCCACTCCACTGATTGAGACCAAAGTGCAGACGGACCTGGGAGTGAAAATATCGGAGGACCTTAAGTGGGAAGAACATCTAATATCAATAACAAAGAAAGCTAAGACCCTTATCTGTCTAATCAGAAAAGCTTTTGGAAATCTCACACCCGAGATGGTACTTCGGATACATAAAACCTTCGTGAGACCGATTCTGGAGTATGCATTTCAGGTCTGGAGCCCGTATTTTGCTAAGGACATTGAACTTCTGGAAAAGATCCAGCGCAGTTTCACAAAAATACCACGAATCCTGAAACAATGGAGTTACGAAGAACGTCTAAAGGCGTTGAGGCTCACAAGCCTAAAGGATCGTAGGGACCGTGGAGATCTGATCGAAACATACAAGATTCTAACTAGACATTACGACATTCAAGGCTTTGAACACAACATCTTCACACGCAACGAAAATTACCATCTAAGAGGCCATTCTTTAAAGCTGCATACTAGTCTCTCAAACAATAATCCACACAAGCACTTCCTGAGTAATCGAGTGGTCAGAGCGTGGAACAAACTCCCAGAACATGTGATTACAGCTAAAAACATAAACCAGTTTAAGAACCGACTGGACAAATACTTAGCTGCAAATGAAAACCAGTAGTAATAGCGAGATATGGGCATTATCAGTTGTCTCAACTGCCTGCCTGATTATGTATAATAATAATAATAATTTTATAAAATTACTAGGTGTTGCTCATGGCTTCGCCTGCATGAAAATCCTTTCTCGCTAGAAAGTCCTTATAACACAGTACAACAGCAACACCATGTACTTAAAGAATCAGATAAAAAATTACCATTGTGTCCCATAGTATAAAATTACCGGGATAAAAGTAGCAATCCAAGTAGCCAAATTTAACCCGTCAACGCCCGCTTATATATAGCTATAAGCTAATTTCCTTATATAAATGGACTCCGGTGTCCACCGCGGGCGTCCAAGGATTACTACAGGACATGATCTACCCATCTGCCAAATTTTATCCAAATCTGTTCAGTAGTTTCTGCGTTTACTTCTAACAAACACAAACATCCAAACATTTTCACAAACTTTCACATTAATATTAGTATAAATAGTGTAAAATTCTAAGTATAAATATATTAGTATAACTGTAAGATAAGATTTGAAAAATGGGTTACAAAATGTTAGGGTGGTATTAATGAATCAATCTCAAGTAGACATAATGTATGAATAGTTCAATACATTATGTCTAATTGAGATGGAACTCAAACTTGAGATTGATTTATTAATACCGCCTTAGTGGACATGGCCCATACCAAAAACTGTTACATCTTTTTATCCAGTAAAGTAACATAACTTCACTACACCTGATGTAAACAGAAAATTTTGATGAGGAATCTTTGAAGATCGCTACAATTATGCTGGCCTGGCCGATTGCTTGTTCTACATAGTTTGTCTATTTTTTTTTGTGTCAGAGCTTTAAACTCACGGAACTATCTATAAAATATTAATTGCTTATAACAACATACCTCTCAAGAGATCGGCCAACGAGAACCTCTTTGAGTTGTACAATATTTTCATGTCTGCAAGCCATTAGCACTTGGATCTCTCTGAGGCCACTTAATGGTAAGCCATCTTTCTCTACATCCATTCTTACTTTCTTCAATGCCACTATATTTCCATTCAACTTGTCTTTGGCCCTGTCTGTAAAATTCATGAAAATCGGATATGAGAATGCTCTAATTGAATATGAGTTTTTTGAACAGAATATTTTGGATACTCTAAGTTGGATACTTACAAACAATACCATAAGTGCCTTCACCAATACGATTGAGCTTTTCAAATTCGCCGACAAACCTACATCTTCCCAACTGAAAAGCAAAAAATCATCGTCAAGAAATAGCGTTGCTCGCTTATTGTTTACACGCATAGGTTATGTGTACATACAATATCTTTCTCTGGTATATCCATGGTTTTTCCTGTTCTGAATGATATAAGAACACCTTTCCGAGCCGCTGGACCGGTAGGATCAGCTGCATCTTGGCTCGTAACTTGTTTTTCGCTAGCTGAAATATAATTTTTTTTCATGGCGTAAACGCGTAAACCACTTTTTCATTTTTAACAATTGCTACCACAAAGGAGATGCTTACTTTGAGACATCCTTTTCTGTTTATTGAATTAAATGTATTTAATCTATCTCTTTTTGATAATATTGATTTTTTCACTATTTAATAAAATTCATGTCCTCGTCCGATAAAAATACAGAAATATAATGCTTATTGCATTCAGTAGTATTATAATTCTCTTTGAAGCAGTGTTGCCAACAAGATTTTTAAAAAATCCGCCAAGATCGTTGTATATTTCTGTCAAAAATCCGTTAAAACTAATTTTTATTCATCAATAAAAGAAAAAAAACCTCTCTGCCAACAAATAAATCACGTATACACCCATACACCCCCCCGTCCGCCCGAATTTGATAAATGTAGAAGGATGTTTAGCTTCCTGAAGGCATTTTTCTGTCTCGTTAAATACCCCGTCAGCCGTTAGAAAGATTTTTTCCCGTTTTCAGCTTATCCAAATCCGTAACATATGACGGGAAATCTGTTACGTTGGCAACACTGCTTTGAAGTTTGAAAACCTAAATCGATTTTTTTTTGGTTCCTCAATAAACCGGCAAAGGTCATAGACCATGCTGCCAAGTCATAACATATTTTTGGTTCTTTTTTTCCTCTGTAGTATTTTTTTATGGCATTGAATGATGAGACGCGCTTGCCGTTCGCCTGATGGTAAGTGATAAGACCAACCATAAACAGTAGCAACTCCATCCAGCACATTGAGTTACAAACATTTTCCGTAATATTATAAT
Source organism: Sphinx pinastri (assembly GCA_947568825.1). Lineage (NCBI taxonomy): Eukaryota > Metazoa > Arthropoda > Insecta > Lepidoptera > Sphingidae > Sphinx > Sphinx pinastri. The sequence goes on from OX387617.1 coordinate 7,279,716, forward strand.
GCTCTTTGGTTACAAAGTACTGTGTAGCATTCCACTGCGCTCGTCATCCTGAGGCATAAGATGTTAAGTCTCATTATGTCCAGTAGTTACACTGGCTACAATGTCCTTCAAACCGAAACACAACAGTGCATGCACACTGCTGCTTGGCGGTAGAAATAGACATTGCGGTGGTACCCACCCAGACGGCCTCTTACATAATGAGAGACCTACCACCAGTGACTATTCACCATACATTCGTTTTTTCCAAGTTTTTCCGTTGCTGAAATGAGCTATGCGTCCACTAGCCGGGGCGAGGCGGCGCGGCGCGCATTTCTGCATGCTGCGTACACTGCATTTAGCGATGCGCGCCGTATAGACGGATATTAAGGGCCTTAATAGGGTATTTCACACAAGCTTAATGTCAAATTTAGCCTTACGTTGACCTAACAAGGCTTTTTATTATTATTATTATTTTAGTCGATTTTTTTAACAGAAGAAATAATGAATTTAGTAACTTTTTATGATGCATTTAGATAAATTGATTGATGGGCTCGCCCCTATCACATCATGGGATGGAATACGCACGGTGAAAAGTGGGTGCACTAGTTGCGCCTCTGCCTACCCCTTCGAGGATAAAAGGCGTGCGTATGCGTATTTAGATAAATAGTAGACGTGCCAGCTGGCAACACTGGTTGTGGAGGCACTCGCTGGATAGTGCAAGTCCAGCGTGCATATAATAATAATAATTGACGTACGTCGAGACTATTCAGTCGTTTTGCACAGTGTTGCCAGATGTATGCAAATTTACGAAGGTAGCCTAAATTGGCGACTGAGTAGTGAGTGCCATTCGCATAGCCTAAACGGCGAGGGCGACCAGTCGCCATTCACAATTTTTGGTCGCCCCGACACCCTCCGAGATCTTTGGGAGAAGAGGCACCACTGGTTTAGCATCGTGCATCGTGCATGACCTTGGTTGGCTGTACGTCAAGATAGAACGTGAATAAGGCCCAAGCTGTATTTAATTCATCACTTTCTAAGTGTCTTATGTCATGAATGTCATTCTCTTAAAAAGTTTAAAGACCTAGCTAGTGGCTGGTGGACGCGAAGCTTTATTTTACCCACTGGTTTCCATAGCGACGACCTTATTTATAGGGACGACTGAAAATTGAACAATGACAACTATTGTCAAACAGTTTTTTTATGTTATTCATAACCTCAAACATAATATTATCATTAATATTTTAATTAATATGTCGACCATTAATAAAATTGGTCGCTTTTGGAGAAGCAGTGTGTAAGAGGAATTGACGTAGTTCTAGTTTTGATGCTAATCTTGCCATACTTTTTTATTTTTCCATTGCATTTTTCCTAACCCATTTCCACTGCATAGCCCTAATAACCTGATTTCTAGGTAGGTAGTTGAGTGCATGACTTCAGTAGAATATCCAATATCAAGTAACCAAGATGAGAGTGCCTAAAGCGTTAAATCCACGAATCCAGATGCGATTGTTGTAAGTTCCTTCAACTACTTAACTAAGCATGTAAACAACTGGAGCCTGATCCTGGTACAAGACTTTCCAAAATTTATTTAAATTGTCCAAAAAAGTATGATTTCAATGGAGTGCAGCCTCTTTATGTTGGATGGAATGTACTAATGCTGTGCAATGTATGCTATTTAAGCTCCTATTCAAAGAGGATATAGATTTCCTGTTCGTTTAGGTTGGGAGATAGCATTTTATGTGCAATTATACCTACTTAATTACCTATCCATTGTCTGTACTTGAGACATTATTTTTAAGTTCCTAGTGATACGTAAAAATTGTAGAAACCACAGTCCACACAATATGTGCACAAATTAGTCGAATTGAAACTTCTCAATAAGAACACTTACCTTATATCTGCCATACATACAGTAAACATAGTCATAAAAACTTGCACTTATAAATGTATAAACAGATGCATGAGTACCTAGTTTTTTGCTGACTTATAGAGGTATATAATTTATTATTCAAGTCTTTCAATATATTTTGTATTAAAAAGGATAACATAATCAATCTATACTCTGTATTAAACCTTTTTATCATGAGTAGGGATCAATTGACAGTGAACTGGCCTGATATCAAACACTGAATATCTGGAAATCTGTTGGATATCATCATTGAAACAAATGAGTATATTTTTATGAAAAGAAGGCTAATTAGCAGCCAAACTTAATACAAAAATATGTAACATATTTGGTCTCTTGTATGTGTGGGAAAATACACTAGCTAAATGGATTCTAATCATATTTTTGTTTTATCTCTAATCATAAGTCATAATAACATAGATATCATTAAACATAATAACAACAGTGCACCATGCCTAGAATGGGTAACACATTGACAAGAGCTTTTACACTCAACATTGGTATAAAAATAATAAGTATAGGTCGGTAAATTCGAGTCTAATGAAACATTCGCAAACTCATACAAATCTTTGGCTTTTTTTTAATGATATAGGGACAAACAAGCATACGGTTCACCTGATGGTATTTTTTTTTTATTGTTTCTCTATGTAATACTTAAGTTATAGTTTTATAACTAATTATATTGAAAAATTTGTAGGAAGAAATTTGGTGTGTATGAAAAAGTATCACCTGTAGATACAACTCCAAGTCGGACAGTGCCAAACCACATAGAAAGACCAAATTACTTGTCAAGAGGTAAGCAAGTGACAGTGCCCACCCTACCTGAGATCAAAGACGACAACCAATTGCATGGGATGAGAAGTAGCTGTAGGCTAGCATCAAGCATTCTTAGTCAACTACATAATTTTGTCAAGGTAAATGATAGTATAGAATTAGTTAATCAGACAATAACAGTAGACTTGGGACTATTAATTTTTAGGATATTATCCTTTTTTCAGCCAGGTGTAACAACTGATGATATAGATGAATTTATTCACAACTTGATCGTAGAAGCCGGTGCATATCCATCACCTCTCCACTATAAGGGATTCACAAAAAGTATTTGCTCATCAGTGAACAATGTTGTTGTTCATGGCATACCTGATTTGAGACCTCTAGAGAATAGTGACATAGTAAATGTAGATATTACAGTAAGTATGACTATAAAAAAAGTGTATTCCCACCTAAAAGGCTGGCAACGCATCTCTATGGCCCCTGGTATTGCAGATGTTCATGGGCGGTGGTGATCACTTACCATCAGGTGAACCATATGCTTGTTTACCCCTATAATGTACCAAATCTAAATAAAGTTTTGATCATCTAATATTGCATAACTAATCTTTAAATGTACATTCTTAGTTCTCAATCTAGTTATTATCAATTTATTGAAATGTTTTATGCAAAATGTTAAACAAAACTTGTATTTCCAATTCAAATTGCTAATTTTATCCATCCCTCTGGTCTAGCGATCTTGCATATGCCCTGCTACACCAAAAAATAAAAAACTATTTGCTTATCATGTTTTTTGAAGAGAATTAAGCTTTGTTGTTAAAACTGCTATTTTAATTAATATGATTGTATTTTAAGGTATTTTTAAATGGGTTTCATGGAGACTGTTCGAAGACCTTTCTCGTAGGAGATGTTGATGACAGGGGCATACAGCTTGTGAGCGTTACTGAAGAGTGCTTAGACATGGTAAGTGTTGGGCTTATTTGTCAATACAAATAATATATCATAGTAGTATTACAGGAGCTATTTGTAATATTTTTGTATGTATTTAATAATGTGGCACTGATGAAAGGGCGAATTGCATATGACTGCACTTCTAACTTTATAATACCTTTTGTTAACGGGCGTACCCGGAGGGGGAGAGGGGTGGGGTGCAAGGGTGGTCAAAGCCCACCATAGAAAAAGCCTTGCGCTTAGCTAAAGGTGCCAAGGGTGGGCAATACTCACCTTAGAAAATATTTTTGCTCAACCTAGAAAAAGCCTTGCGCTTACAGGAGCCTCGCGTGGTGCAGGCAGTGAATTCGTCGATCTTTTTTTTTTTAGCTCCCTTCAGCTGCCCCCCTAGAGAAAATCCGTAGTTAGGTATGCAATGTATGTTAAACGTTATTTACCTACTACGTATATTTATTATTTAACGGATATTAAAATCTTTCATGTTTCAAGGCAATTAATATATGCGGCCCAGAAGTCCCCTTTCGCGAAATCGGAGCAAGGATACAGAGACACGCTAAAAGTAAAGGTCTCACGGTGATACCTGCTGTGATTGGTCACGGCATTGGAGTATATTTTCACGGTCCACCAGACATTTACCATACAAGTAAGTTATTTTAAGTACTAACAATTAAAGCAATTTACCTACCTATTTCATTCATAAAAGACGGCCCCGCAGTGTAAGGACTGAGACACCGCTTTATAGTAAGAACATGTATTGGATTTTCTACCGTACACCGTAAAACCCGCCATGGTGACCGTTCCGGGTGTCTGTGTATACCCGGTTTCCAACAGGCCGACATACTTGTGTCCACTGGCGTCGGGTAGGTAAACATCTCTCGACAGCCGATACTCTATCTGGATCCTACTCCACCTATCAGGTGCAGTGGGGTCACCATTCCGTGCCCGTAAAAAAGCAGTATTTCTTTCCCATGGTGCTAGAAACGCTATACCTACACCGCCTACACCAACCGCAGCGCATAAATAAACGATACTTACTAAACCCGGAGGAATTATCTACTCAAAATAAGTTATCTGTAAGCCTATCAAACAATATTCAGATTGATCCATTTTCATGATCGATCCGAAAATACTGATTAGGATTATTTATTTAAATCGTTCATAAAGTGGCTTACTCGAGCTACACGTATACACGTTGGCCACACAATACGTATACATACTTATTTATTTATCGTGGATGATCTGGGCTCTGGCAGCATATTTCACGGGAGGTCATAGCTCGATATTTATAATTTACTAAACTTCTACTCGCGGCTTCGCCCGCGTGAAAAAGTTTTTCCGGGATAAAAGTAGTCTATGTGTTAATCCAGGACATGATCTACCCGTGTGCCAAATTTCATCGAAATCCGTTCAGTAGTTTTTGAGTGTATTCGTTACAAACATACAAATCTTTCCTCTTTATAATATTAGTATAGATGATTGACACGCATTACGCAAGCAAATCAATATTGTTATGTATACTTACGTGATTTTCATTACAGGAAATAAATATCCAGGTGTGATGAAGCCCGGCATGACATTCACAATAGAACCGGTTTTGACACACGGCAACGAAAATGTTGTTCTGCTTGAAGATGGCTGGACAGTCGTCACAGAAGATGGCTCGAGGGCAGCTCAAGTAGAACATACGGTACTGATCACTGAAGATGGTGTACAAATACTTACCAAATAAACTGTGATAATTAGGGTATTTTATTTATTGTTTTTATAAAAGTGATTTGTGATTTTTGTAGTAATCTTGTTATAATGCTGAAGCAGCTAAAATATATTATTTATAATTTATTATGTTGACTCCACTATTTAAAAAAAAATAAAACGACAAAATAGCGTGTAGAGTTTTATTTTATGCCTGATAAATCTTAAATAAAAACATGTAACTTGTTACATTTAAAGCACAAGCACAATTATTTATCACTCATAGTTGTCAGTCAATAGATAGAATTTTAAAGGCGTAGAAGGAAGGTATCAATTTGAAACTGTAACGTGGGGATTAAACATGTATTAGGACTAAGGCGTAACTATGGGACGTTTACACACTCCCAGTTTTCATTATTTGCTTTCTACGCTCTGGATTCATCATGTCTGCTTGCAATATTTTGGTCCCATTTACTATACAGCTACGCCTCAAATATACTACAGTGATTAACTATAATTAACAGTAAGAGAAATACATAATGACTAGATCTTATAATAGCAATATCCATACTATATAGAAGCTGCAACTTACCAATACAAATTTTAAGTCAGACAAATATCATTATAATATTTAAAGATAATTTTAAAACGTTGACTAGTAAAATAATTAAAGTTATGAACACAGATCATCAACCCTGCAAAAAGTATGAAATAAAAATACGAATACAATAATATTTTATCTGTAATACTGTGGTATAAAATTATTTTGAAGATTTAAAGTTATGATGCTTTTACAGTGTTAAACCTAACTATTATAAGGCTAATAAATATAATATTTAAGAAGGCTTAAAATACGTTTAAAATATTATGTAAATAATTTGGGGAGTATACAATATGAAACCTTAATATGACATTAGTTATAAAATGTATTAAAAAACAATTATATCTGGAGGATACATTTTTGCAATAACATGAAGTAAAATTTATATTCTCTGAAAACATACTATATCCTTAATAATTATGTATTAACTTGCTAAGGGTGCTAGGGAAGAATAAAAAGAGTGTATAAAAGTTGTTACAAAATTATTAAATAGATTTAACAACATACAAAAGCTACGGTAAATTACACTATAATAAAGTTACTTAAACTTTAATATATTACTCAAGATAACATACAATCCATAAACAGGGATCACTTCAGTCAAAATGAGAATAAATATGATGTACATAATATATAATATGTATAATATATTTCTTTTTACTTTCAATAACGATAAATGGAAAACTTGAAGAAATTTTAAACATTTTATGACCTTATCTTTTAATATTGAAACTTCAGCACTAGCTTCTCAATCACTTAGTCTTAGAATTAACTATCTACTCTGGCATTAGCTTATATAGTTACATTAAACTGCAAAAAAATTAAAACAATCTTAAAATTTTAAATCACAAGACAACTAAAACATTAGGAAACCTTAAATTACTTGTTAAATATTTGATTAATAGTATAGATTATTCCAAAAGTTTCAATGGTTGTTAATATTACATACTGTATATTTATGTGCAGATAAACATCAATTTTCAATCATCGTGTCTTTGTGTGAAGATATAAGAATCATTGTGCATTTTAATTGTAGGTTTTTTTTAAGTATGGTAGTGTAAAATATGAAAAAAGTAATTTAAGAAGAGGTCTAAAGCACAAATCTATCATAGATAGTCATTGGTTGATCTTAGAAAATAATGTAAATTAATATTAAATAATAAATTACTAATTTTCAAAAAATTACGTCCAACCTCATTGGGTGGAGCTAACAAGGCCCTTTTAGATAACACAATAAAACGTCTTTTAAGTAAAACTGCAAAATGATATATTTGATATTTAGTGTTTATCATGCGGTTCAATCATCTGATTATAATGAAAATATACTATATGCATATAGTCAACTAAATAGATTACTGTGGTAATGAAACGGTTCAAAAGGGCAAAATATAATAATAATAACTGTTTTTTTTAATACGGGCACCACATAGTGACCCCACTACACCTGATGGTAAGCGAAGAGGGGTCTAGATAGACTGTCAACTGACGAGCGATTACTATCTCTCGTCAGTCCACACAATTATGCCAGCCAGTTTGAACCGGATATACACAGGCTGATATCGGAACGCGGCACACTTAAGCAGGCCACTATAGCGGGTTTTACCACTTTATGTACGGTGGTCGATATCCGGGTGGATACAAAAGATATCCTACCATCAGCAGTCAAGCTAGGTACACAAAAACATCTTGTAAGACGTCTCGCAGGATCTTACTCAGCAAAACTGCTACCTCAGTAATTTATGTAACTATTTTTAAGTAAGCATATGAAAAAAAAATCATTTTCTGTCAATGAGGCCTTTAAGCTCTACCAATAGGTTGTGATAGCCATTTCATACAAACAGCTTTATAAAAATATGTAAGAACACAAGCTATTCTTCTTACTGCTAATGGCATCAGAAATCACAGATTCGGAGGTAACTAATAAAACAAACATAAATACAATAACAAAGATTATTAAAACATAATCAATAAAAACCAAAATCCTTTTGGGTCTCGCAAGAAATTCTTAAACATTTGACTATCTAACAACATCTTTTTTGTACTACTTATTTATTTTATAGAATCGCTGAACAAAGTCTGTCAAATTAAATACTTGGCCGGGTCCCAAATCAAAATCCATATTTATGTATTCATCTAAGTTGTTGATTGATGCTGGAAAAAAATACATAATAAATGAAACAAAGACAGTAATAAAGACATGTTAACAATGTCCATACTATTTAGGTCAAGGGAACAAAAGTATTGATTAGATCCAATTCAATTAACTAAATTGAAAATTACTTTCATAAAAAGCTTTAAGTATTTTAATATTTAATACCAACAATTGCTTTTGTAAATGTTTTATAAAGCCAAATATTATGCACATGCATAATATATTATCTATTAACATTAAATGTATTCGAAGCCATTTATAGTTAACTATGTCAAAAAAAAAAATATTAATTAGGTGGCACAGTGACTAGCTAATGGTTAGTAGTTGGTTGCCATGGTGACCATAATATCAACAAGTCTCACAACCTTCATTTTAATTGGCTTTACTCACACAATTATTATTGTACACTCACCTGGAGTGCTTATTGCGGGATAGGGTGGTGGTGGTTTTATCCATGAACCATCAGGTCTCTTCATGTGCCGTCGATCAGATGCAAAATGCTGCAAGAACGTTTTCACAGGAACCACGCGGAAAAATCTGAAATATAAAAAATATATATAAATATTGTCAACAAAAAGAGATCATAAATAATATTTCATAGATTTATTGGTTCAAATTAGTTATTTTATAAAATGATTACCATCTTTCATCTGGGTGAGGTAGAATTAAATCCAAAAACTGTTCAAAAATTACATACAGTCTTTTGATAGATACAAAAATCCATTATGTACGACTGAAGAATGTATTTAAAAAATAAATGTGTAGATATTAATTAGAACAATGGAGATTACCTGTGAAAATCAGATTTTAAAACTTGGTCTGTACGAAATGTTTCTGTCACATATTTGTGAAAGAAAGTAGGAAATGGCAACTCTGAGTCCAAGTCATAAACAAGGCATGTTTTGTTGTCCCATGAGTATAAGAATATCACATGATAATCCTGAAAAAATATTTTATCTAAAACATGTCATACATCAGCTATGGCGAGTGCATATTGTGTACATATATCAGGAGAAGATATATAGTTTGATGTAGGTAAACTTTAGGGAATCAAACCCTTATGTTTAAAGTGCCCATAAATATAGATTACTACAACCTTAAGCAATGAAAAATATGGGCGTAGGATACAACACAAATATAATTAACTCATAGCAACTACATATAGCGTGACAATTTTTTCATTTGGTAGGTAGTAGGTACACACCCATATGACGAGGCGATCCTCCTCACGCCCAGCCCTTTGTTTCCACAGAGGCACTGTACGGCAAGGGTTCGATATAAATACCACGTAGCACCTATCCAACTCCTCCGGAACTCTCAGGGAGACGTCTTGGCATAGCTTCCATACGTTTTCTTCGCTGCATACGGAGTAAAAAACAAAGGATCACAGTCGACTATACAATGTTTCCAGTGTATATAACCGTGTAATATAAAAAAAATATTTACCAGTAGCAAGAAACATGAGAACAATCTTCTCGTTTGGGAAACAGCGGCTTCAATTGTTTATCACTTTTTTTATTATTTTCATTACTAAGATGAACCTGTGCATTCACCGACATTTTGACAGTAACTTGCTTTTTTTGGCTACAAGGACTGTGTTGCTGTGCTACGCCAACGACAATAAAGTTAGGGAAACATATCACGGAAAGAAACTAGGTTTCGGAATTTGGAATAGATAAATCGGAAAAGTTGGTTTCGGGATAATATATTAATTACTAGGTAAATAATAAGAGGATAGATCTAATAATAATAATACTTGTCAATATAATATATTAGGTTAACAACAAACTATATTTTCATGTTATTATATACAATAAATAAGGAAATAGCTTTATAAATATTTACATTAAATAAGAGGAGGGAAGAATACAACAAGAAAAAGGAACTCCAAAGGAAATGAGTTGGTTTATAAAAGGAGCACTATCATAGAGTGGACAAGCGAAGAAGATATGATTAAGTTCACCCTCTTCTTCTCCACATTCACAAGCTCTACTACCAATAATACCAAGTCTGGCAAGGTGAGCCGGCGGACACACATGACCCAAGCGCATTGTCATTAGTAGGTATACTAGTAGATCGCTTGCTAAGTTTAAATTTTGAAAACCATGGCTCTCCGGTATACATGATTGGACTTTCGAATATAATTTTCCTTTTAACTGACTGCTTACTTCCCAGCACTTTACCCAGGATTCTCTGAGAAAAGTACTCGGAAGCGCAGCCAAATCGTAGCAGTAGGTAATTTATGTAGGGATACACATCATCATTTGTGATCGCCTCATTAGCCAAACGGTCCGCTTTTACATTTCCTTTTATATTACAGTGACCAGGGATCCAACACAGAGCTACAGTTGCGTTTTTGGAAAGGCATTCTAAAAGCTTTTCTCTTATATTCATTATAACAATAGAATGAGATTTCGATTTAAAAGGAAATTTTTCATTTTCAAGGACGCATCGAAACAATCTTTGTCAGATTTTGGTAGCGTGGGCGTATACCATACTCAATATAATATACAAAAAATAAAGCTTCTTTCAGAAGAGCATTCCTATATGAATCTGAAAAAATAGCAGTTTTACTAAGTCTGGCAACAAGAATGAATTCCAAAGCTTTATATATTCCATAATATTCCCCTGTAAAGACTGAAGTTTCTGAAGGAAGCTTTATTTTTTGTATATTATATTGAGTATGATATACGCCCACGCTACCAAAATCTGACAAAGATTGTTTCGATGCGTCCTTGAAAATGTGGTGCAAATTAGGTCATTTAATACTCACTAATTCATTAAACGGACTATTAGTGTCAGGGTCGTCTCTATCAAGTCCTAAGGAATCGCCCCCCGAGGCAATTCTTGTGCGCTGGGTCTTCACACCCAATACACGCCCATGCGCGGGGGGACATTAGTCGCGGGCCGAGGCACACAGTCAGTGTGTATACCTCTTGGTTGTAAAACACATTGAGGCCTAAAAGGGCCCGCGAACATTTCCTGGCACCCTCTCGTTCCCCCCATCCTAGGAACCTTCCTCCCTTCCCCCCACCTTCCCTTCCATATTCCTCCGCCACTCCCCTCCCAGGCCCCTGCAGTCATCAAGGCGGGGGACTCCAGTATCCCATTCGCAGGTTTCCCCCGGTGTTGACTGCAGGATCGCCTACCTAAAAAAAAAAATTCCTAAGGAATAACATATCATCGGAGAAAGCAGAAGGAATTTAAATCCAACCATAAAAATTGGGAGAGAAACGGAACTATAAGTGGGCGCTTGTAAACTTATAAATTTACGAAAACTTATAACCAAGTGGTTTTTCATTCCAAAATGAGGAAGTTGCAATATATTGAGAAAGAGATTAAAGTATTGGAAAAAGATCGTGATGAGAAAATTGTAGGGCTTTAAACAAAAATCTGTCTGACAAGTAGTGCCTTCGCAATTTAAGAGGAGGTTCTATACATTCCACTTCCAGGGCGTTAATTGGGCTGGATTTCATCGCACCAGTAATTATACTAAGAGCCTTGTTCTGAATTATGTCAAGTTTTTTAATATCTGCTAAGTTACCCGGTTCCAAATTAAATGTGCCATAGTCTAAAAGACTTCTAATTAATGCATTATATATGAGTATATATGAGAGTAATGAAAATGGATGCACCCTCCACCAAACACCCGAAAGACAACGTAAAATAGGTATTCAGGTTACGTTCACATGTCGTAACTAAATAATCACTATGTTGGGAACCCGTAAGTTTGAATCTAATATCACACAAGAAATTTTACTTCGTTCTTCACCGGAATGATAACATTTTTGTATTTTATTTCTATTACGGGAATACTACGTTTTCCGGTAAACAAAACTAAACAGCTTTTGGAAGGAGAAAGATCTAATCCATTTAGAGTCATCCAGGACTCTAAATAGCTCATAGCTGATGATATTGAGGAATAAGCAAAGATAATTATAATACTACTGAGGAATAAGTATTAGAAGTTATTTTTTCTGATGTATAAAGAAGAAAGCCGTCTACATATTGTAGGATTTTAACGGAATTATTTAAAGCTAATTCCAGGTCATATGTGTAAATATTGTATAATACGGGACTTAACACATACCCCTAGCATAGGTAGCATCATCTGGGCAAATACTAATAAATCTTTCTCTTATTAACAGAATAATGGGAAACAGACAGCATAATGGGGATCATGCAATTTTTTTCTCAGAACCGAGGGAACCACATTGTCGTATGCTGAAGTTCTATCTAAAAATGTAGCAACAACCGATTTACTCTTACTAAAATAAGTACTACTATACTACACCTAACTGGTGGTAGGTCTCTCATATGTAAGAGTCCGTCTGGGTGGGTACCACCGCAATGTCTATTTCTACCGCCAAGCAGCAGTGTGCATGCATTGTTGTGTTTCGGTTTCAAGGATATTGTAGCCAGTGTAACTACAGGACATAAAGAGACTTAACATCTTATGTCTCAGGATGACGATCGCAGTGGAATGTCACACAGTACTTTCTAACTCAAGGTGCTGGATGGTGATGCTACTGTTTATGGGCGGTTGTATCGCTTACCATCAGGCGAACGGCATTCTCGTCTCATCAATCAATGGCATAAAAAAAAAACTTACCTATAGTAAGTAAGAGTAAATATATTATATCGATCCTATCACATCGTGGGACGGAATATGCACGGCGAAAAGTGGGTGCACTAGTTGCGCCTCTGCCTACCCCTTCGGGGATAAAAGGCGTGAATACTCAGGCGTATGCGCATGCGTAAAAAAAATATATATAACTCTAATTATAAATAGTGATGTCAGATTGGAGGATTCCGACAAAATTACGGCTTAAATGGCATAGAGGGAAAATTTTTACTTGCTATAGAGGTAAATATAATTAGTTATGTGCCTATATTATATACGCTTTCTAAGGTAATGCTTTTAGATGCAAAATTTCGGACCTTTATTGGACATATTAGCCTTATTATTATTTTCATGGAGGAAATACAGAAAAAAAAAATGGAATTCAGAACGCTCCGGATCCCATACAAAATAGCGTTACTTCACACACATGCTGATTTTTTCAGTGAATAAATAGTCATTCACTGAAAAAATCAGCATGTCATTCACTACTATTAGCGAATGACATGTTTTGTATGGGATCCGCAGCAGTAACGGAAAAAATGGATGTATAATCCCGGCCTTTGATAGTTTTTTATTTTGGTTTGGGAGTTTTACAAATCATATATCTGACAACACTTTATATACCATAGTCAAAACAAGAAACATACTAATCCAAAGACAACAGAGCGGTTTTTTATTATTTATGGTTATGGCCAGCTGGTCGAAAGAGAAGTAGAGTGAAGCTCAAATGTATTATAATAATTCTCTTTGGTGAAGCTTTTGTGTACCTACGCAAGATATTTCTCTTTATTTGTTACTCAAGATTTTCTCTCATTGGCAAAAAGGAGGGCGGTGCGTTGTCCTAGGTTTCGGCCGGACTAGCGTATCGTCCGAGCCTTATTAACTTTGGTTTCAATTAGATACCTGAGATTTACAATAATAAATATTAGTTCACCCTTCGGCGCGCTGTGAAATTAGCAAACCAAGATGACCCGTAAGTTATTAATAATCTAAAGTGAAAAATATTTTGTTTACAGATTTGAAACATTCTTTATTGTTACACATCAGCTAAAGTTTCAATGCAATATCTTCGCCAAAGATCAAATTCCATGGAAAGTTCTAGAACGCGATGTGTGTGCGTAATGAATCGACGACAATGTTTAGTGCTGGTTACCTTGACTTTTATCCAATCTGTTTTTAAAATTTGTTAATAATTAATAGTTTCATTATCAATAATGAACATAATGTTTTGTTAATTCGTAGGATTGACATTATTGATTCTGCTTTATATGAACATTTAATTGTATTCCATTACAGGTGGAAATCAAAGAGATTTGGCTCGCGCCAAAAACCAAAAAAAGCAACAGGAACAGCAAAAGAAGAAAAATGCCAATGAAAAGTCTGGAATGTCTCTCTCTGAAAGAAAACACAGGTATTTAACCTCCATTCTAGTAAAATAACCTATAATTACAATACTTCCCTTATTATGGTCTAGTAAATAAAATAACCTATAATTACAGTAATAAGCTCGACAATTATTAGTAGAATAATTTGATTTCTTCTTGAAGGCATCAAATTTAAATAATAATCAGCACTGTTTTTTATGAAACAATTTTAGTGCCAATTTGGCTACTGTTTTAATAGCTTCAATATCTACAGTGTGTGTCATGTACTAGTCAGCATTTGTCTATTTCTTTAATCAACTGATCACCTACACCTTTTATGATAAAATTTAATGCGGCTGTATGTTATAATTTTATTTCAGAACTATTGTAATTGTTGGTTTTGAATGTTTCTAGAGATGCAGAGTTAATGCGAGAAAAACAACGAAAAAAAGAGGAACAATCTAACGGTAGTCAGAAACAGATGGTGAATTAATGCTTAGCAAAGAAGTTTTATAACTGTTCCATTATATGGGATTTTAAAACATATTAACTTGTTTGCTGAGAGTGGAAATCATAAAAGCAAACTTATTACATTTCAGTTACAATATAGCCTAATTTAACCTTATGGCAACTTTTCTTTAGTATTATCTGTGTTGTAAGCTGGAATCAACAATTTGAGCATGAATGATCTGAATAGATGCAGATTGTGTGAATAAGATTTGTCACAATATCTTAGCATTTATGCAAATCTTACTGTTAATTTGACTGAATAGGTTTGTATGTATACTACTCAATCAGAAACATATTGTATAATAAAATATTAAAAGTACAAAATGAGCAAGCCTTTTATTTTTTACTACAATCCATATTACATTATTTATAACTATCTTTTGCTCGCGGCTCCGCCTGCGTAAAAACATTATTCCGGCATAAAAGTCCCGCTTTATATTTTCCTGGGACAAAAGTAGCCTATGTCCTTTCTAGGGTCTCTATTTCCATACCCAAATTTCATCGAAATCCGTTCAGTAGTTTCGTAGATATGCAGTAACAAACAGAAAACAGACCGAAAAGAATTATAGAAACCGCTGATTTCTTTTCCATTGCTCTTCTTTGCGTCACCCCTTTTCTTTTTGTCACATTTCTTTCAATGACACAGGGGTCTACTGCTTTATTATAGTATAGATCATGAGATTATAACAATTGGTGAAAAAAGTTTATGGTAAAATGAATAAATAATATGTTGACAGGAAGACTATCCAAATTATTTGTAATTCATTAGATCTTTATTTGCTTGTATTCATTGATGTATTAAAAAACCCCCGTGTATTACTTATATTCATTTTAGGCTGATCTTAAGTTAGTTGTAGGAGTACATTGCAAGTTTATTATAATAATTGGCGGCCAAATAACAAATAACTATATTTTAACTCCCAGTGCGCGGCTGTTCTTAATTTTTAAATATTAATGCACTGTTCCCTTGTCAATGTCATAGACAGACAGAGGTACCTAAATTACATTTTATACGGGCACATGCATAAGATGCATTATAGGAAAAGCGGATATTTTTTTTTGATTTTTTATTGTATTGAATGGCAAGACGAGCATGCCGTTCGCCTGATGGTAAGCTATATGACCGCCCATAAACAGTAGCAACACCATCCAGCACCTTGACTTACTAAGTACTGTGCAGCATTCCACTGCGCTCGTCATCCTGAGACACAAGATGTTAAGTCTCAATATGTCCAGTAGTTACACTGGCTACAATGACCTTCAAACCGAAACACAACAGTGCATGCACACTGCTGCTTGGCGGTAGAAATAGACATTGCGGTGGTACCCACCCAGACGGACTCTTACATATGAGAGACCTACCACCAGTAAAGGATATTGGCATTTACCAGGCGCAATTCTCGGTCCCAGGAAGATACTAAGCCGAAATATCTATTTTTTTTATTTATATTTATCTATTCAAATATTTTACCTGACCTGGGGATTAAACACTGATAGTTCATCAATCCGCAAGTTAGTCTTATTGCGTAATACAATAACGTTCCCGAGGTGGTCAGTCTGTTAAAAAAA
This sequence comes from Sphinx pinastri, assembly GCA_947568825.1. NCBI lineage: Eukaryota > Metazoa > Arthropoda > Insecta > Lepidoptera > Sphingidae > Sphinx > Sphinx pinastri. The sequence continues at coordinate 7,295,835 of OX387617.1, forward strand.
ACACTGTCCCTGAAGTGGTAGGTAGAGGCAACCAGGACACCCACTTTTCGCCATAGTGGGCGAGCCCATCGCCATTGCGGGCACAAAATCCATACTCCAGGCTGATACTGAGCAAAAAAACCCAACCGGGTTCGAACTCAGGACCTCAGGCAGGTACCTAACATTCCGCGTACGCAATAACACTACGCCACAACACATTTAGTTGTAAGTACTACAATGTTTATAGATGTTATGTGCATGCTGCATACTATTAATTACTTGTAGACATATCTAACATGATCTTTGTCGTATCTCACCAAGTAGGATAAATCTAGAAAATACTTAGGTAGGTACGTAGATACAAGAATGGGTATTATGAAAATGCAGCCACAAAATTAAACGCGGGAAACGCTTTTCACGCGGGTGAAGCCGCGAGCAATACCTAGTTTAGTATAAAATGTCTCAACTGAAATTAGAGTATAGTGTCCAGCTGCTTGGAGTTATAGCAACCTCGAATAGATAACATTGGAATATTAAACGGCAACGGATCTCTGCTCCCTGGTATTGCAGATGTTCATGGGCGGCGGTCATCACTTACTCAGGTGAACCGTATGCTCGTTTTCCCCCTATATCATAAAAAATCAATAATTAAGAGTAGTATTTACTCAGATGTGAAACAGACCCTTAATCAGTGAAATAGAGCAGTCACAGGGCACGGCACGTAAAAGGCCTAGTAATAACCATGAATGATTAACACTGGCCTCGGGCCTTTACATGTTGTGCACCAACGTCTGATAGTGCGTCTTTATGTCTGACTGCATAATGGAATCGTTCAAAGACCAGCTATTTTTGTCGTATACTGAAAAGACTATCACTAGCATTATCATTTATTATGCAAATAAAAACAACTACTTACAACTGTAATTACATTTGTGCTTTCCCAGAAGATCATAATAAAGATCACTGTACTAATGTTGAGTACGTTATACGAGTAGGAACAAAAATTTATTGGTATGAAGTAAATTGTAATTATCTATCACAAACGTAATCAACTTATCACTTTTATTACAAAAAAACAATAAAATTTGTCACAACTTAACCAATAACTAACTACGGTTTTAGTCATATTAAAAGGCGTATTGGGTAACTATGATAAGCTAATATTAGTTACGCAGAAGTACTACACCCTAATTGGGCCCCATGTACTAGAGGGCGAACCTATTTTATTGCCTGCAGACTCCGGGCTGAGAAGAAAAACCCACATACACACACTCACGCCTTTTATGCTCAAAGGGGTAGGCAGAGGTGCAACTAAAAGCACACACTTTTCGCCGTGCGTATTCCGTCCCATGATGTGATAGGGGGGCGAGCTTATCGCCATATCGGACAAATTCTAGACTCCACGCTGATACTAAATACAAAAATCCAATATAACTTTGCCCGACCCGGGTATCGAACCCGAACCATTCGTTCGGCAATACAACTATTAATGTAAACTGCGTTCCTACTTTGAAAATGGCAGCCGTGGAAATGTTTACGCTTTGTGAAGACATAATTTCCGTCTCAACCTGCATGTGTCAATGATAACCTTTTAGCATTATAACATTTATGATAACGTGATTAGCGAATTTGTATTTATTATGCAACACTCGAAGGCTATATATAACACTCTTAGTTTTTAATATCAACAAGTGTTACCTACGATGAACATGGTTCCCATATATTTATATTTGCGTTACATTTCCTAATGGAATCACAAAAACCCTTTTACCTTTGAATATTTCTAAAACCGTAACAAAATTATACTTTTAAAGTAAATAACATTGTCTTTAAATGAAGTAAATACTGTTTACTGGTGGTAGGTCTCTCATTATGTAAGAGGCCGTCTGGGTGGGTACCACCGCAATGTCTATTTCTACCGCCAAGCAACAGTGTGCATGCACTGTTGTGTTTCGGTTTGAAGGACATTGTAGCCAGTATAACTACTGGACATAATGAGACTTAACATCTTATGTCTCAGGATGACGAGCGCAGTGGAATGCCACACAGTACTTTGTAACTCAAGGTGCTGGATGGTGTTGCTACTGTTTATGGGTGGTCGTATCGCTTACCATCAGGCGAACGGCATGCTCGTCTCGTCATTCAATGCAATAAAAAAAAATACTTATGTTCTAAATTAGAATACAAATACATAGCTTCGAATTACAAACTTATGCTAGCGAAAAATAACACAGACAATTACGTAAAAATATTATCACTAGAACAGTTTATGTTTTACTATGAATGTAGCGATTTCATAAGTATATTTTGTGTTAGTAATAATTGGTATGTATAATATATAAGTGGATTATTTAAGTTATTATGTTACTAATACTTTCTTGATATCTGGAGTTATTTTATGTCCCATATTGTCATGGAAATATTTTATGAACACTATTAATTAAAATTATCAAATTTGGTGGGTGCAGTAAACTAAACTATTATAACGAACAGCAAGAAAATTAACTATAAAACTGCTAGTGTATTGAGAACTTTCTAAGCACATATGCATGGAATTAGATTTATTTTTAAATTGTTACAATTTTACACTTGACTAAAGATTAATGCTCAAATTTCATGAAACTGAGTACATTTAATATTAAGAACTAACGGTAAAGACTATAATATGGTTTTTAATTTAGACTATAATTTTGATACAATTGAGACTTACATTTCAGACCCAAAACAACAATAAACCTATAACATATATAAAATAAATATTGCACGGTAGCATGGAAAATTATGTTCTTTTTGCGACGGTTGACATAGTATGCGGCGCGGTGGACGTTGTATTTATAATTAATACTACAATCACAAATATTTCTCGAGAATCTAGGTATTGTGGGATTCAAAATTCTGGTACAATTTCTCATATCCTGTTGTGGCGTGGGGTATATGTGGTGGTTTGTTGTTCATTTAGTTTATTGTAATATTGTGTCTGACTTCATTATACAAGCCCAAAATTAAAGGTCAGATCAATTTTCGAGTTATTATTTAAAGATATTTTATTATTTCATAACATACTATTATTGGCATATTCTGAATATAATGTATGCCTCACAATATTGTAGTACTAAATTACAATGTAAGAGATATTAGTTAAATGTAACTTACGTTAACACAAATACTGGAAACGCAATTTTTCTACATCAATTAATATTTTACTATATTACTTGGAATTATGTGGTGACTATTTTTTTATCATTGTATCCCATTCCTTAAAGGAAAAAAAATATATAATTAATAATCTAGCTTTGCTAGAAACTTATGTGATGCATTTAAAATGCTATTCATAAAGATGTTGTTTTATGCATGACCATTCACTACACAAGTTTTTTCAAATTCTTCCCTTTGCTTGTACAATTCTTCTACTAGAGTTTGTATAAAAGGGTGGTTAAATTTCCCTTCAGTCGCTGTGAAGAACTCTTGTAATTTTCTTGGTGCTTTCTCACGTTTTTCATACTCAAACGCTTGAAGAATCATATCATAACGATCTAAATCTTTAGCAAACTTGGCTTCAGGGCTGGTTTGGTTTTCATATTCCTGTAAAACAATATTTAATTTGTCATTAATTAAAATACGGAAGACGAATTGAGGGAAAAGGACAGACCTGTCTTTTGTATTGTATATTTGATATAGATGGTAAATTTATTGAAATGATAATTAGGTTTTGTCACTAAGCCATGCTATGCAATGAATGCTTCATTAAATACCAAAATTATGAAAGACTGTATTATAGTCAGATGAATAATGCCTACCATGATAAACAATGACTCATGTAAAATAAGAACTTGACTATTATAAATTGTGAACTGGTGGTAGGTCTCTCAATGTAAGAGGCCGTCTGGGTGGGTACCACCGCAATGTCTATTTCTACCGCCAAGCAGCAGTGTGTGCATGCACTATTGTGTTTTGGTTTGAAGGACATTGTATCCAGTGTAACTACTGGACATAATGAGACTTAACATCTTATGTCTCAGGATGACGAGCGCAGTGGAATGCCACACAGTACTTTGTAACTCAAGGAGCTGGATTGTGTTGCGTGTTGCTACTGTTTATCGGTCTTCTCATCATTCAATTAAAAAAAAAAAAAGATCATGGTTGGGTGTTTTTACCAGTAAACATAAAAATAGGTAAAGGGACTTAACACATAGACCAAACCCTGGATTAACATTTTAATACTGGATACTTAACATTACCTATGGATACTTATTAATACTGGATACTTTTTATCCTAAAAAAGAATACAGTGGCACTTTTATACTGGGAGAGGTCTTCCCACATGGGTGGAGTTGGTTTATAAGTTTGAAACAATACAATATGTACTAACCTTATACAATTCATACATTCTATCACCAGCGAAACCAGTGAGCTCTGCAATTTTTTTCATAGCCTCATCTTCTCTTCTGTGTTTTTCTTCAGGTGTTACACCACAGTGGGGTGTGAGGTCACCAACAATGCATTCAGCTAAATCATGTACGAGGGCTGCAATTAAAAAATTATGTTATGCACAATTTTCTATGAATGTGGACAATAGCCTAGTTAGGAATGGAACGGTCTGCCAAGGCATAGCCGGAGGTTCAAATCCCAAGGCACACACCTCTGACTTTTCAAAGTTACGTGTGTATTGTTTATCAATTATCGTTCACTTTAACGGTGAAGGAAAACATCGTGAGGAAACCTTCATACCTGAGAATTCAATATAAGAATTTCGAGGGTGTGTGAAGTCTGCCAACCCGTACTAGGCCAGCGTGGTGGACTAAGGCCTAACCCCTCTCAGCAGTAGAGTAGGCCCGTGCTCAGCAGTGGGCAGTATATTATACAGGGCTGATTGCATTGCATTGCATACAATTTTCTATTAGCCAGGTTATAATAATTGGTGTGGTTCTTAGTTATATAAAGGAACAGATATAATGTTGTCATTCAATGAAAAACCACTCTCACTACTCTATTTGACATTTATCCTGGAAACTGTACAAATTAAATAATATTCCTGGAAAAACATTTATGTGGACAAGATTATGCAAAAGGTTATTATTAATATCCAGTACTTCTTAATGAAATAAATAATCAAATACATTGATAACAAAGAAATTGCATATGAAAGTATGATCAATTACCTATATTCATTTATCAGTCAATATACTGCATTTATCTGCAAAATGCACTGATATCATTTATATTTACATCAATTCAATTATTTATATTTTGATAGACATTCTTAGGTCCTAAGTCTTTATTTCATACTTCCCAGTAATTTATTCTAAAACAATACATTTGATTAAATCAATTTGAGAAAAAAGGTGAAAACAGTGTGTCCAGAATATTATTATTATTCTAATACACAATAATTACATACATACATACATATACATATACACTCACGCCTTTTATCCCCGAAGGGATAGGCAGAGGCGAAACTAGTGCACCCACTTTTCGCCGTTATTCCGTCCCATGATGTGATAGGGGGCGAGCCTATCGCCATATCGGGCACAAATTCCAGACTCCGGGCTGACACTGAATTTAAAAAACCCAATATCACTGCCCGACCCGGGAATCGAACCCAAGACCTCAGCATTGCAGTCATACCGTAATACAACTACGCCACCGAGGCAGTCTGAAGTAATAATTCACTCTATAAAAGTATTGCAGTAAGGCATTAGTACTTCACTCATCAATAATACAGTTGAATACTTATTATTGTAACTAATTTCCTCTTTCTAACCAACTTCAAAAAAAGGAGGAGGTCCTCAATTTGATGTGTATGTTTTTTAAACTTTTATTATTCATGTATTTATCTATCTTAGCTAGCAATTTTAATTAGGCACCGACTCCAAAATACTAACCAGTGTTAACTAATTGTAACCAGTATATAAGTAGTGTTAACATATATTTATGCGTGTATTTATCTAGCTTAGCTAGCAGTTGCAATTAGTCATGGAATATAGGTAATGTTAAATTATTGTTCGGTTTTTAGTTGTTTTGGAAGGTGGTTTAATTTTTGGAACGAAGTTCCTTATCGTGCGTTGTGAAAGGGGGCTGGACGGAAAAAATTCTCATGAAAAGTTGTCACAACACTTTTTGCTATTATCTTACTAATATGAACCTTAAATACAATGCGTAGAAGCTATAATTCTTGAAACGAGTATATTTTTATTTATTTTATTTATTAAAGTCATTAAAACCATTTCTTACTAATCTAATATGAACCTTAAATACATTGCGTAGAAGCTATTTCCCCAGCGTTGGCACGGCACGAGTACAAAAGAATCGAACGTAACATTCTTTTTTCAAATTTTGTTGATTTATTCTACTTTGGTTACTGACATTTATCAATAACAAGACTAAACATGCTTTGCTCGCGTTTAAAAATCTACTTTATGTGGTACAAAATTTGTGATAAAAATGCTATGCAATAGCTTTACCGCGGCAGTCTCCGAGTGCCACACGTATTTATTTGTTTTTTTCTCTAGAAACTTATGTACTGGAACGGAAATAGGAAAATATTTATATATATACACACTCTGTTATATAAATAAAATTTTATTACAATTCCTTCACTAATTAATCGAAAGGAACTTCGTTCCCTCCGGGTGTCCCTTGACACCTCTCATTGCGTTTTTTGTTAAAAAGGTTGTTATATGCTAAAATTGTGTTCAGTCTGCAGCCAATAGCAATATTATTTATAATAATGCAGTAATTTCAATTGTGCATGATAATTATATTCTGAAGTACATTTATGATAACAACATGTCATGTTTGGGAACAATAGAATAAATTCAAACAGTTATTTAAGGTATCTGCGATCATTTAAAAATGTTGATACAATATTTTTTGGACTTTAAACATATCCAAATCCATTCCTTTGATCAACTCTTATATTGTAGGTTTAAAATAATTAAAATGTTGACATGTTAAAAATATTGGAATATTTACCAATTTGGAGACATCTGAATATGTCCAAGTGGGTTGTATTGTTCTTGTCTGTTAATAAGAACGTCATCATTCCCATGCGGTACATGTGTCCTGCTATGGACTCACAGTCCTCTATATCGCAGAGGACCCAACCAGTCCTTTTGACATGCTAAAGGAAAAATATATGATTAATAAAAATATGTTTATAATTTACTATAAATTTGGCAACGTAAAGTAAATTTATGTAACAATATGGTAAGATTTAGAAAATGATTTTTAAAACACGACATTACCTTTAGACGTCCTACCAATTCTAAAAACTCCAAAATTTTCCCATTTTCGTTTGCCAACGCCATATTTTTCAACCGGCAGATATTTTTATTCACCCAAAAAATAAGTTATTTGTTAAATATTACTATTTATTGCCTCTGTTTGTGTAATTCAAGGTGAATTCTACAAGACCTGAGCAAAAGTAAACGCTAGGTACTGATAAACCAAATTGGAATTTGAGAATGACGGATCACAGGCGACTGCAGGGGTATGTCAGTCAAAGTGATCTGTCAGATGCTTGTCATATTTGAATATAGTTTCTTTGAATTACCAGAAGATAGCACTAAACTTACATTTCAAAATGTGACCGTGACCACGAAGTGCTGCAAAGCCTTCGAAACGTAGGGAGAAAATATTAATTAAAAAACCGCGGTAAAATCCGCAAAATAGTTTTATTTCAATTTCAAAATAGTTCAAAACAGTAACATCTCTTTTGTTGCAAACTTGTTTAGGTTTCCGGTTTTGACATTTTTAAAATTCTTTTCTTCTGTTTGTTTGCGTCAAATTGACACCGTCAATCAATTAATTTATTTTACATATTTTGTTGTAATAAAAAATAATAATATTATTTGAAAGGGAAATTACAAACATATTTTGCCTGTATTAATTATTACGGTAAGTAAATTATTTTTTGCTTAAATTTAATAGGTATAATATTATGTCAGTTAAAATAAACTCCTGTTTTCTTTTCATGCATTTGATTCTCACGCTATCGCTAAATATAATTGTGTTATTATTCTAAGTAAATATGTCAAAAAATACGATTACATTTTATTTGCAATACCTTAATTATTATTGATATCTTTCTTTACATGTAAGTCTTATTGTTTTAAATTGCATTTATTTTAAAATTTTAACAAATTTGTTTCATTTTATTACAGGCCCATCCATTCTCTTAACCCTAAAATAAAATAGAATTTTGGCGCAAATATGTGGATAATAATACAGAAAAAGTGTTTGATACAGTAAAAAACCACCACGAGTACACCAAAATATATGGTTATGAGTTTATCCTGCACTCAGTTTGAATCTGGGGCCACGGCAGTGCCCCCACCAAGTCGAGCAAAAAAGCGGCACGGCCGTACCATCCTTTTCTCGAAGCAGTTCAGGGCATTTTCGGCCCCCTGTAACTTCGTTGTGGATAAAACTAGAATAAATCTTTAGACTGTGTGGGAATCCGATTTTTTGTGCCAAATAAAGCAAATCAAACATTGAATAACATTGACGAACATTCTTCCAACCAAAAGATTAAAAAGATATAATATTATGTCATATGATTGTAAGTCATTGATGTATAATAAAAACAACCCTTGTAAGTATATATATTAGGTAATATATCAGTGCCAGGTGGAGGTGCTAGATAAACATATTAAAATTAAGCTAAAATTTAATTTATATTTGAATTATCGTTTAGGAATTTTATATGATTTTTTTTTTATATTATAAAACTCATAATAAAGATTTTTAGTTGTAAGAAGTAACTTAAATCAATGCCAATTTATGCCATTCATTTATTTCGTTCATCGGAATTTTATAATAGGTTTCTTTTTTGAAAACATATGGCAATCTACGCATAAGCCAATAATAATATTAAAATACAGTAAGTTTGTGGTTAACATTTTTTTTTTTATTGCCTTAATAGGCAAACGAGCATGCGGTCCGCCTGATGGTAAGCAGATCCGCCGCCCATGGACTAAAGCAATGCCAGAGGCACAGCCAAGCCGTTGCCTACCGGGAGGAGAGCACTCTTTTTAAGCCTCGTTTAAAGAAGGACAAGTCATAGCGCTCGGGAAACACCGATGCAGGGAGTTCATTCCAAAGTTTGCACGTGCGCGGCAGAAAAGACCGCTGAAAACGCACCGTGCTACTACGAACGGAGTCCACGTAGTACGGATGAACTCCACTGCGATGGCGAGTGGTGCGATGGTAGAAAGGTGAAGCGGGCACCATATTAAACAGTTCCTCAGAGCACTTCCCATGGAAGAGGCGGTAGAATACACAGAGAGATCCAATGTCTCTCCGCATACCCAGCGCCTCCACTCTGTCTGTAAGATTGGGATCATCAACGATGCGAAGTGACCGTCGTTGTAAGGAGTCAAGTGGGTTAAGCAAGTGTTTGGGAGCCCCTGCCCAGAGATGTGAGCAGTACTCCACGTGCGGCCGGACTTGCGCTTTATATAGCACCAGTCTGTGGCCGCACGTGAAGTACCGCTTAGCTCTGTTCAGGATTCCCAACATTTTGCTGGCCAATTTGGCTTTGTCCTCCAAATGACTCCTAAACTGAACGTCACTTGAAATTTCGACACCGAGGATCCCAATGCTTTTCGACATGTGAAGAGTAACTCCTTGGAACTGTGGCGCCATGACGAATGGGTCCTTCTTAGCAGTGAACGCGCAAACTTGTGTCTTCGACGGGTTGAATTGGACGAGATTCCTTTCACCCCATTCAGAAGCCCGCCCCAGAGAGCTTCCTACTTCAGACACAAGTTGTGACCGTCTTTCTTCAACTGAGCGCTGAGGGACATTCTGATGGCCGGTGTATCGCGCATGACACGCACTAACATCTGCATAGCAATGCATGTAGCAACATGTTTGTATTGATCGTATAAATAAATAAAACATATGATTATCATGGTGATATTGCTTCTTTGAGTTACATTTTGTTCATAATTTATTATTACTCTATAAAAACACGCAATTAAACGCAGTCGCGTAAAAAAAATTTGATAGTAACTAAGCTTTGTTTAACTAACCACCCTATTACTCTCAAAAGTGTATTTATGGTTAGTGATAGTGATATACTGAAAATAAGGGATCTAAGAGATTTCATTACGCCGGCGCGGATTGCTTTAATTAATGTTAACTGGAAATATAATTTTCTTTGGCTTGCTGTCACGTAACCTACTTTTAGAACCCTTATTTTGAAGTGTATTAAACAATCACTGTAAACAAAAATATTAAGCAAGAGATTGTGGTGCCACCTGCAGGATTTTAGCAGCAATAAAACATCATCAGTGGCCTCTGTTGGTAATTTTTGAAGACATGCCATAATTTGACAGTTGTTGATTGGCAGAAAAAGGGTACAAGTAGGTTCTCTATTTCAGTAGTATTATAATTCTCTTTGGGCGACTGATTTCCCTCAGAATAAATAAAGCAGATGCAATTGCTTTATTTATTCTGAGTGATTTCCACTGACCACAGACTATATAGGAGAACTGTGTGTGACTTGTGAGTTGTGACCAAGAAGCTTTTATAAGCTTCTTGGTTGTGACCAATGTATATAAAGCGGGGTTTACATTAGCAAGAAAACTTGCATAGTCATGTTGCGCAAGCTATTTTTACCGGGTAAAAAGTCACAGCCAGCTGACCTCTGCAACATTTTGAAGCTTGCATGACTTCTGGCAAGTCGCATGTGTAAACACCATTTGTGAAACTTGCGCGAGAACTTGCAGTTTATTCTACGTTCAGATAAAAGTTTTAACTTGCTGAAGTAGTAGATTACGTTTTTTTTTGTTTTTGTTCCGTACGGAATGAGTTAAGTACAAACACCATGCTGCCAAATAAAAGTTTGTAGTATTACCGATATGCTTTGATTAATGTTTATGTTTCCCGCCAAGCAGTAGTATACTTGCACTATTGTGTATCCTGTTTTAAGGACATTGCAGCCAACGTAATAAACGGGAGTTATAAGACTTAAAATTTTAGGACTCAGAATGACGAGCGCAGTAAAATGTCACGCAGTACTTATTAATTCAAAATTCTGTTTCGTGTTGGTAATTTAAGGGCGATTATTTTGTTTACAATCATCATCGAAACAGCATTATACCTATTAGATTTATAAAAATTAGGCAAAAGGATTGCGTGCCTTGTCATTCAGTTGTATGAAAAAAGAACATGGCAAGCAATAAATATTCCTCGAGTAATGTAAACAGCTTTGCAAGAACTTGCGCAAGTTAAGTTGGTGGATCACTTGCAAAAACGTGTTGCTAAAGAAATATTGCCACTAGTGAAAACGCATCTGAAAGTTATTGCGCACAGCGCAACATATTGCTGAGAGAACTTGCTAGTCTAAACTTAGCTTAATACTCTTTGGTTGTGAGTGCGTTTCAACTTTAAGTTGCGATGGCGTGATGTTGGCAGCAAGGTATATGCAGTGTTGCTACATCATACAAAATGTGTTACCTTGAAATAAAATATATATTTTTTTTGTAATGGGAACATTTTTTGGCCTAGTAACAAAACACATATATTTTCAAATCAAATTTTAAAATATATAGGTAAGCGTAAACTATGTACCCACTTTTCAAATAATTTATTATTAAAATCACTGAATTCTGCCGTAAGTATGTAATAATTAACCAGCTTTGTAGTTTCCAATAAATACTTCTTTATTTCTAAGATGTATGGTGCAGGACAACAAATAGTTATGTCACGAAATTACACTATGGAATTCATCTGCAACTTACGGAAGTAAATCAAACACTATAAACATAATTGATGAGTGGGTAGATATTTAGCAGCTAAATCAACTTTAATATGTTTATCTACTAAACCATTATTAACTAAATTTATAGATTTAGGATAATACATTAATAAATAAAACAAGACGAATATTTCTTTATCATAATGGAATGACATTAGTGTTTTAATGAGTCATGGAGGTAAGTAATTATTAATAAGCAATTATGACAAGTCAGCACAAAAAACATAAAACATATTACTTAGCATATAATACATTGTATAATTACACTGGCAATTTATTTATTGTTATTTTAATCGATGTTATACAATTATTGTTTATGATTTTTGATATTGCATTTTATTCAAGGAAATACATTAATCCAGAAAGTAACCCTAATTTTTTAAACTGAAATGGCGGGAATTTTCTTCTTAATGTCTACCATCTTGTCAGGCAGGGGTGCCAATTCACGCCATAGGAATTTAAAGTTGAAACGCACTATAATAGCAAATTGCTATTTGCTTTTTTAAATAATTTATTCTTGTCCATGGATACAAGTCCTTCAGACGCGTACTTTGTTGTTTTTTTTATCCATAGTAGTACGACGTAGTAAAGCAGTGGCTACCTTACCAAGACTTTATCTAGGAGTTTTGGCGGCAACGAAAAAACACTTGATTAGCACAGTTATTTCAATTCGTTCATTTGAGTCCGTTAATAGGCGTATATTGGATATCATCACCAAAGTAATGAATTAAAACAAGAGCACCTCATGACACGTCCAAGTACCGACAAAACGTTTGCCGTTTGACTGGTTTACTGTTGCTAAATAAAAGCATTGCAATATCGTAATTGAGAAATTCATAGGCTGGGTTTAGACTTTAGACATTCGGAAAGTCGCTATGAGTTCAGAGGCAGAAATAAGATTTTGGCCTCACACCTTTCTCAAAAAATTTGCCAAGTGCTATTCGATTTTTTTTTTTTTTCTTTATGGCACTTGTATTCACATTTTGCCAATGTCAAGTTTGGGTTGTCTTTTTTTATTATCTGTAGTATGTCGAAGTAAAGCAGTGGCTACCTTACCAAGACTTTATCGAGGAGTTTTGGCGGCAACAAAAAAAAACACGATTAGCACGATTATTTCAATTCACTTCATTTGAGCTCTTTAATAGAACTATATTGGATAATATACCACCATAATTATGCAATATAACACTAAGTATCACCAAAATAATGAATTAATACAAGAGCACCTCATGACACTTCCAAGTTCCCGCCAAAACTCGCTATTCGACTTGTGTGTTCTACTTTCGGTAGAAAGGCACTCTTCTATTTTCTGGCGTCTAACGGCCAGTCTCAATAACTTACTAACTGAAATAATACCTGATACTAATTAATACTTTACAGTTTGAATTAGTCAATCAAATCTCGATAGTACGATTCATAATATGTCCTCGGAATTATATTTTTATGAAGCAATTCTTTTATATCTCTTTTTTTATTTTGAGTTAAAGGTATCTTGCTTGTGTATGCTGGTGTCAAACCTATAGAAAATAATACCAACTGGTTTCCAAAACGTCGTGAATTACGCACAAAAACTAAAAGGTAATTTACATCGTTATTAGATTTTTTATAGAAAAAAGGGATTGGATGTTCTTTTTGAACACGAAGCACCTTAATATCGTGCCATTTCACTTGGTTTCTAGCCTCGTTCACATTAAAATTACTACCCCACTGTTCTTGAAGTAGTTTCTGATCAACAAATTTATCATGGGTCATGTCAGTAACTTTATAAGGTTACCCGGTCTTTTTAGCTATCTGAATTAAGGTGGCAATTGGATGCAGGACATAGATAGGTCCAGATTTAAGGAATCGCTTCACTTGCTTTACAATTACGCTATGTACGTTATCACCCTCATTTTGAGAGTGCTCTCTAATCAAAACGATACCTCCCACGTAAGTTGTTGTATCCCCAAAATCACAATTCTAGAGTAGAGCATTTTAAAGATTCAAATTGGACTAAAAACTTCATTTATCATTGTATCTTTGTGAAAATTGGTATATGTATGTAATTTATAGTATTCTTGACTATGTTGAAAGATAATTTAAAAAAATATGTATATTTTCTGAAATATCGTTCATACAATATTTTACTGCGGAGTACAGGCTATGCTAGATGTTGTATCTCATAATTACAACATTATACCGCGGAGTTTAAGTATCGTCAATTGTTGTATGTAATAGTTACAACAATACATACAATAATATTTTAATTTTAATGTAAACGTAAAATGTTGTAAACGTAATAGTGTTGTATTACATACAATATTTTTAATGAATGCTCAACGACGTATAATATTGTAACTAATCTATACAGCATTTTAGATTAGTATCATCATCAAAAATTAACATTAGCCTTATAAATGTCAATAAAACATTACAAATAGAAACATATCTGTGATATTTCGAAGGCTTGAATCACGAAACTGTTTAGTTCTATTTCATCTAATGAAACATTATTAGTTTGAATGGGTGTCTCTGAGTTGCTATTTTGTGTACTCGTATTATTGACCAAATCACATCATCTACGCCCTTGTACGTTTCATTGTTATAATATATTTTAAGTAATTCAATTACGTGAGTTAATTTTGAGAGAACTTAACCGCTTCCTTCCTTCCGCATGCGGCCGGTTGAAAAACCGCCGTTTTCTGTTGACCTATACGAGACGCGAGCGCGTGATTCTCCCCGTCCCACACCCCACGTAAACCATTGTAAAGGTCTATACACTATTGTAGACCGTTCTCGTTCGAAAGTTACAACAAAATACGTCTGGAAAATCCTTGAAAAAATCGTGTTTTCGTAATTTTTTCACTTTGAATGCATTAAATAATGCAAATTAGGATAGTTTTCACTTTTTCAGTAAAAACGCAAAACGGCATTTTTGTGGCACACAACAACTTATGTAGGAGGTATCGAAAAACTTTTGGGTGATATTTGTGATGTTAAATTTTTGTGTTGCATGTACATAGGCTGTTAAGAGGTATTTATTTTTTTGCTGTCCACAGCAGTTATCAGAATAGAAAATCACATCGAGTGGTTCAGGTCTATCCTCTGTAATCTTTTCTAAATAATTTAAAATGCATGTTCCTATTTCAATCGCACCTCATTTTCCCTTGATTTCATTTCAGAAGTAACATTCAACGTCTTTAGCATGTAAGTAAGTCGCTTACAGTAAAGTTAAACAATTAATTCTACTTTTGTAATAAAAAACTGAAATTTGGCCCTTTGGTATCGGCATAACAGCGTGTAAGTCGTACACAGCAACAATTGTGTTATCGTTCCTAGTTTTGTCTTTTTCTTTCTTTCTTCTAGCAAGTTCTTTTTCTTTTAAACGAATTTCGTAAGCTTGAATAATTTTTCGTTTTCCTTCTTCGTCAGCATTGATAAATCTTTCACATAGATCACACTGATCTTTCTTTGGTATGTGGAATGAAATATTGAAGACTCTATTAAAATACGGTTAAAAGTAGATTGAGACGCAAATGGTAGGCTTTATTTTGTACGAATTTCTTTGTAATCTAGGTATGAGTCGGCTAAAGATTTATCACAGGAAACGTATTCTCTTGAGGTCTGGGCTCTAAGGTAATGTGATTCGATTCGTGGTATGCTATTAATAGAAGCTTTCACACTATCATAGACCTCTGAATCCAAAGTACGATGATTATTATGTTTCCCGCGCAGTTCGTCCTCTACAAAACCAGTCTCTGTTTTTTCTATGATAACGCAGTAGCAATTGGCCGGTCATTTATTGCGAAACCATTTTTTTTTAAATATTTTTAAAACTCCAATATTGTTTAGCTTGAAATAAAATGCTGTATTTAATTTGCGGAAATTTTGAGTGGACGAGTAACTGTATTTTTGTTTAATTTGTGTAGTATGAACTTTGAAGTATGAACTATTATAAATTGTCTTTATTTTGGCAAGTATCCCAAACTCCAGTAACTATTAAAAATGTCCTGTCTCAAGTTCTCATCTATTTTTACTCGACAATTAAATCGACATCATTCGAAAATCTGAAGCATTAGCCTCTGTGTTTATTTGACCTGCTGATCCACTAGTAGAAGCGATGGGATTTAAATTATTTTCTGCTGCATCATCCGAGCTACTTGATGAAGATGAACTGGAACTACTTGTAGAAGAGCTACTTGACGAAGAAACCTGCACCCCGAAATAAACTGGAAATATTATCAAAATCACTTTGATCACTGTGTAGGGGTGAAATGTAATATTTTCTTTGGTTGGATGCAGTATTTTCGTCGTTTATATTGTTTTCTTTGCCCTTATGACGTAGTTTTGGTCATCATATTAACTAAAAGGCGCCCACGGTTCATACTACATACCTAAAGTATGTACCTTTTTTCGTCACCTAGTGTTTTAAATCATCGAGATATATTTTTATTTTTTCTTTAACATAACTGTTTGAGGGTGTGATTTTAAATACTATTAGTAACAATAATATATTTTTTACACAGAAGTTTTTACACAGTACTAAAACACCCAATTGCGCTTTTTTTTATAAGTTATTGAACATTACGTTTATTTCAGACCTATTGATGTAAAGACAAAATGTTACTGTATGTTAAAATAATTTGTATGTATCTTATGAGCAACTGTAGACTCTAGAGACAATTTTATCAAACTACCGAAAAATTACTTTTCACCCCGCGATATCTATTCATTTACGGTAGTAATGTCTAGATATTCTGTACAATATATTAATAGAAAAAGCTGTTTGCGAAACTCCAATAGGAAGTATAGAAATGAGGACTTACATTAATTAAAAAATTATACTTAACTTACTTTTAGATCCATGCAAAACTTAAAATCGTAGAGGGATCCTATTTTAACAGGAAATAAGTAGGTGATAAATCAGAACAAACTGGAATTGGATTGGAACTATACTTTATAACCTATACTAAACAATGAAATGGATCCAAAAATTTCATATCTTCTGTACCTCCATATTTTCTTCTTTTCTACATGATTCAGTATTTTTTTTTTGCATGGTACCTAAAGGCCATACCTTGACGTATTCCAACCAAAAGATCTAAAATAAAAAATCTATTTACTATATATAGTTAGGTACTACTACTTATAAGAATTGTTGATATGATATGAAGTCATACTCACTCATAATTTGGGTACTTACCCAAATTATGATCAACACACAGCTTCTTTTACTAAGATACGATATTTTTTTGGCTTACGATTAGCATCGGCGTCATACACAACTGAAAAAGTTTAATTTACTTAAATGCTTGTTTACTCCTTTCATAATTTCTAGGTTACGGGTCAAAAGTGTTTGCCGTGATGTAGGAAACGTTATTAGGGCACAATTTAATTAATATGATCGATGGACAGACAGACCAAACGCCATATGAATCCTAATGCTCAGCGATATACCGCTACGTAAATTTAAATTCAATCTTTGCCTCGCTCGACCAGTGAAAATGTGGGAGTCCTCGCCGACGGTCCTCCAATTAGATTTAGCTTCAAAATGAGCGTTCTAACCCGTTTAAAGTTTAATAAAGTTGCATTCGATGTGTGGAAAGTTGGTTTTGCTCGCAGTAACTCTGGTGTTGGTTTCCAGGAAACGGAGGCGGTATGATTCTGTTGCTACTTGCCCTTTGTACAGGTTCGTTTGTGGTGCACTAAGTAAGACGTGCATGTTCCGTTCAAATGTATTTTCATTTATTTAAAGATTTACTGGATCTTTGATTAAATTTTCATTTGAGTCGTTAATTATGTAAGTTGCTTATTTTATATTTATTTATAACTTATGTTTAAAGGCGTGGAAAACTTTAATTCAGTCTGGTAAGATCTATATTTCATGTCCGCAACTTGTAAATAATATGATGTAAAAATAGCGTTAAAACAATTATGTCATAGGTAGTTTATGCTGGTGGCTCCACCCGCCTAAAAGCCTTTCCCTGAATGAAGACTCATTAAAGTCTTTGATTTTTTTAGATAAAACATTGCTTTTGATATTATGATAATCAAGGATATTCAACATAAATGATTTTCCGGGATGGTAGGGCGATATTTTTATAATGTTTTAAATAAGTATACCATACCAGCCCTGTAAAATATACTGGTCACTGCCGAGCATGGGCTTTCTCTACTACCGAGAGGGTTTAGACCTTAGTCTACGCTGGTCTAGGGCAGGTTGGCAGACATCACATACCTTCGAAATTATTTTTGGGGAATTCACAGGTATGTAGGTTTCCTTACGTTTATCTTTATCTTCCTTATTATTATCTTCACCATTAAAGCGAACGATAATTGAAAAACAATACACACATAACTTCGAAAAGTCAGAGGTGTATACCTTGGGTTTTGAACCTGCGGACATTCGTCTAGTCAGACCATTCCAGTCCCAACTAGCCTGTCGTCTACTCCAGAAAAAAATATATCGACGGTTCGCGGGCTAATTGACTTAAACAATTTTTTTTGCGTCATTGAGTTTTATGCATAATTGGGATCAGCACATTTTCCTCAATTTGTTGAACATAGTTTAAAATTTTGGAAAAAATGTCGCCTAAGTCAGTAAGCCGGCGAACCATCGATATAATATATTAAATAAGAATACCTAATGTTTATCTAGGTAGGTGTTACCAGACTCAAAAACACAATAAATCTATATATATTTACATACAAGTTCGAGTGACTAACAGCGTTTCTTTTTATAACAAACTGTGCTACCTTTTACAATTGAACTTTCGCGATGGATATCGACGTCACTCGCGTTGTCGGATGTACAATGAATTTTAAAATAAAGATGACTATCTGTATCCTTTCCACCATTTTGGGCTAGTTCAAGGGCCTTATAAGTACAAACCTGATAATCGGTAGAATTTTAATTTGTAGACTTTTACCTACTAACTGTTAATAAATGCATAACTAATTAATTTAATATTTGTCGTAAATAGAACACAATAAAACGCATGTACTTACTAGAATCTTTGATATTGATTTAATTAATTATAAACAGTATAGTAATAATACTGTTTAATGTTTTTGAGTATAGTAATTTGTTAAATTATGCTCTAAAGTATTTTAGCTGTTATAAAATACATGATTCCTTGTTATTATTTTAATGAGGTAGTTTAAAAAGTTCGATTAGTTAAAGTTATAAAATAGACATAACTCTTTGATAATAGTCTAGTTAATTTAATAGATATAGAATAAAATTGATAGATAAAGTAAAGGACCTTATTCACGATCCATCTTGACGTACAGCATGCTGTACGTTGCATACGCACTATCGTGCGTGCCAGACAGTGTTGCCAGATATTCAGTTATCTATACTTATTTATCTTTACTCTCTGCTCAATGGTATTTATACAGATTTTTAACACATCATACAGATATGAAATTAATGCAGATATTTATACAGATATTTAAAATTCGTGAATAATTTGTAAAGATTTAGATGTATTTTTCGGTTACTTACTACTTTAATATAGTTGGGATATGTACACCTTGCACGTACTATCTCTGTCTGCATTTATGAGAGAAATACAGCCAATGACAGCATCTGCGAGGTGTAAGGACTATTGCAGAATAGATGGGAATTAGTTAGGTCTATGGATGGGATCTAGCTGGACTGGTTGCTGGGCTATTGATTGAGACAAAGGGACGCCTGCCAAGTAAAATGGCTCAATCTTTTATAATCAGACAGACGGTGACTTGCCCTCCGCTAGATGGGCATCCCAAAAATGGCGTATGCCAAGGACGCAAGATCGGTGCGGGTGGCTAAAAAGTGTCGAGAGGTGTGCACCGATGTCACCATCGCGGGTCAATGACGCGTCCCGGAGCGGGTTTCCTCGCTATTACGCAGATTGAGCACTTCCACCCTGGAGCTCAGATTCTTAGCTCTTGCTACTTCCACCCCTAGCCGGCCAGTTAAGGCAAGCCAAGGGTCAGGGGGTCTCAGTTAGCCCCCACGGAGTCGGGGTATGTGGTGTCGCCACTCACCGTCGGCTCCCCACAAAGCCTCCCCTGCGGGCTCATTGTTATTATTATTTTAGTCAATTTGTTTTAACAGAAGAAATGATGAATTTATTAACTTTTTATGATGCATTTAGACAAATAGCAGACGTGCACAGTTGGCAACACTGGTGATGGAGGCACTCGCTGGATCGTGCAAGTCCAACGAGAAAATAATAATAATAATTGACGTATGTCGAGACTATTCACTGTCGTTTTGCATCGTGCATGACCTTGGTTGGCTGTACTTAAAGATGGAACGTGAATAAGACGCCTAAGATTGTTGATTCAACAGAAAAATTATATAAAAATATAATTTGTAAGTTACTTACTTACTTAATGGCTTACTTACTTTTTAGACTAGGACAGTACGCATTCATTCATAACCACATTTATGTTACAAAATTTGGAACTGGTCGCAAATAGCAATAGTAAATATTACCTGATCGTGAGGTCATGAAGATAAACAGAAAGATACTCAGTTTGTTGTACTAGTATTTCTCCAACTAAACTCTCTTATATCTAGCGCTGTAGGTACTCTCGCGTACAAATTTTGTTGTATTCATAAGTATAGCTCTATTATACCTAGGCCATAGGTATATGCATCGTATGTTGTATTTGTTAATCTATGATGTAGGTTCTTAAACTCCACAGTGAGCACCTAATCAGGGCTTGTAGCCAAGATGCTTTTCTACAAGTGTTAACGCCAATAGAATAGAAAAAATTTATGCGAATGACGTATTCTTGCGCTAGACTTCTCGATATCTTTCGCATATATTTTTTTCTATTCTATTAGCGACAACGCTTGTAGATAAGCGTCTTGGCTACAGGGCTAGTTATACGTATGCTACTATTTAATATTTTTACATAATATGACATCATGTTAAGTCGTGTTTTCGTATAGACAATGAATTTGTTACAGCACAGTCATATTATATTATTAATAAATAATCTAAACATGATCCAGTAGTAGTAGATATATGAAATTTGTGCAGGATAAAAATCAATATAACTTTTTGACACGCCAATATTCCCATTATTCCAATTCAATTAAAAATAAATTTAATTCCAGGTGTGTCGGCGATAGAGTGGGATGCGCCGACGCCGTATGATCCAGTATGGTTGGCCAGTGTTCAAAAGTTCCCCCAGGCAGCGACAGTTAACGAATCCAGGTTTTGGAACTGGGGATGGGTGTATCAACAGGACGTTGAATTCAGACTTTTTACAAGGTTTGTACTAAAAAGTAACAACAACAAAAATGTATTTGTGTGTTAATAATATCAGCCCTGTATTATATAGTGTCGCACTGCTGGTCACGGTCC
This sequence comes from Sphinx pinastri, assembly GCA_947568825.1. Classification (NCBI taxonomy): domain Eukaryota; kingdom Metazoa; phylum Arthropoda; class Insecta; order Lepidoptera; family Sphingidae; genus Sphinx; species Sphinx pinastri. The sequence goes on from OX387617.1 coordinate 7,316,925, forward strand.
TCCTCTACGACTTAGGTTTAGGCCTTAGTCCTTGATGGACTGTCCATCACGCTGACCTAGTGCGGGTTGGCAGACTTGGCAGAGTTCACATACCTTCGAAATTCTTATAGAGAAATTACGATGTTTTCCTTCACCGTTAAAGTAAGCGATAATTCACAAAGAATACACACATCATTAGAATATTCAGAGGTTGAGTTTTGAACCTTGGGACAGTCGTCTCTGCAGTCGTTCCACTCCCAACTAGGCTACCGCCGTGTTTGTTTGTGGGTGTGCATGTTGAATACACTAAACAAATAAGTATTGTTATCTATAAACGTAACAATTAGTAAAGCTAACAAGCAACAACGCTCGATGCCTTATTAGTATACCTAGTACAGATTTCCTTTATTTTTTAAACATGGTCTGAGTGCCAATCATTTACTTTCATTGAGTAATATATGCAAACATTTCCTTTCGTGTGACACAGAAAAATCTAGCAGGAGATATTTTAAGTGTTTAAGGTACTTATTCGCCTTAGGCCGATTTAGTGACCTTACTTTTTTTTTTTTTTTTTTTTATTGCTTGAATGACGAGACGAGCATGCCGTTCGCCTGATGGTAAGCGATACGACCACCCATAAACAGTAGCAACACCATCCAGCACCTTGACTGACAAAATACTGAGTGGCATTCTACTGCGCTCGTCATCCTGAGACATAAGATGTTAAGTCTCATTATGTCCAGTAGTTATACTGGCTACAATATCCTTCAAACCGAAACACAACAGTGCATGCACACTGTTGCTTGGCGGTAGAAATAGACATTGCGGTGGTACCCACCCAGACGGCCTCTTACATAATGAGAGACCTACCACCAGTACTTCTCATTCTTACTTAGTAAGAGTATTATAATATAAGTATTATAAATGCGAAAGTCTGTGAAAATGTTTGGATGTTTGTTAGAAGTAAACGCAAAAACAACTAAACGTATTTGGATAAAATTTGGCACACGGGTAGACCATGTCCCGGATTAACACATAGGCTACTTTTATCTCGGTAATTTGCTCCCATGGGAAATAATGGATATTTTTAATCTGATTCTTAAGTAGATGGCGCTGGCGTCGTACTTTGTTTTAGGGACATTTGTACCGGGTAAGGCTTCTCACGCGGGCGAAGCCCCGAGCAATACCTAATAGTTTATTACTGTTTCCATCTTAGATAAGATAGTTAAATTACCTTCAAGTCAGAAGCGAAAGTTACCAAGTTTACGGCAGAAATAGGAATGCTAGTACTATAAGTACTATTCGTTGTCAAGACCTGCGGTTTTAGTTTGACTTAATTTCAAAATCATAAATGAATATTACCAATGTTTCTTATCCGTATTAAACATTAAATTTTAGTAAAAGTATATTTTCCGCCGAGGTAACTATTAGTTCATACCTGGGGCAACATTTGAAATACCTATTTTGTTTTTTTAATATTATCATATAACCATTAGTGGACAAGTACCTAAAAGCAAATTTTTGCTAGTAACAGTGTTTCATTTAACTTAAGGTTCGGAGGACCATAAACTAGGTATTCAAAATTATCGATTTTATGACTACTATAATATTATGTTAATACAGATTTTGTATGACAATGATATGAAAATATTGCTGGCAAACCTACCTTTCGAATTGACAAAAACGGGCGTGACTGTATTGAGTACATGCGTATTAGTTTGCAGTTCGCATTTTAATGTCTATCAATGGAAAATATTTAAACGTACCCACGTTTCTTTGGCTTTATGTTTATGATTTTATGAGAGCGATAGTCTTTTTTTTCTTGCACGGTTAAACGTGTATACTTACTACAAATGATGGTAATAACTAATAAGTTAACTGAAGTTTACGTATAAATTGCAATCTCGACCACTTACCCCTAGATTGATGGTACCGATGTCATAAACAAATATTTACTATATTATTATTGCATACTTAGTTAATACTTTGAATTACAGAAGAAATCCCTTCGAGTATCAAGTTTTAAAAATCAACGATTCAGCGTCTCTTTGGAATTCGAACTTTGATTTCCACAGAAAAGTAAAAGTGCTCACTCACGGCTGGCTGAATCATGGTGATGGTCCCATGCCTGAATCTATTAAAGAAGGTCGGTTATTATTTTGTATTATTTACATATAATTTAGAAGTGTTGGGTTATTTTTTACCTTACTTAATTAATTTCGTAGATACTTAAAAATTACTATTACCAAGTAGGTAATTATATTAACATACATATTTATCATCATCATTTTCAATTAACATCTACGTGAAATGATTAAGTAAGTAGTGAGTAGCGTTACTAGTCATAAATTCACAAATGATAAACTAAATTCTCATTAAATTTCAGCTTATTTAAATGTCAGCGATTTAAACATCATTGTAGTGGACTGGGGCAACGCGGCGAACGTAAACTACATTTTAGCGAGTTACAACGTGGCCGGAGTTGGTCGTATCCTCACGGATTTTCTAAACTTTCTGATCGGCGAGGGAGTGTCCATGGACGATGTTCATCTTATAGGGCACAGTCTCGGCGCCCACGTTGTGGGGATAGCGGGAGCTTACGTTAGCAAAGGACCTATTGACACCATTACAGGTCGGTACCGCTTTTGTTATTTTTAAGATTCTTTTTATATTCTTTTGTGGTAAGTTTAAAATTTAATTGATATGTACGTAAAACTTAGTAGACGAGAGCGCTTTATAATTTATTGTGTGTTATGTTTAGATCTTGCTAAATTTCTATGACAGCTTTGATACTTTTTGATTCCTCTCTATAACTCTGTATAGTCAATTCAATCTAGATCTAATCTAGATTTTCAATTCTGTATTTCTCGATGATGAATTTAACTATTTACGATCGTTAGGGGTGCATAATATTTAGAATTTGAAAATGGATAGCCGGGTTGCATGGCTTTGTGAAACTTTGTCGCGATTTAAAGATCCTGTTATCACTTGACGAAGAATGATGGCGCGCGTCCGTTGAATCGATAAAAATGGCAAATGGCGAGTCTGAGTTGGAGCACCATGACATTATGAACTTAGCAAATGTTTCTTATTTTAGCTACGTAGGTACTTAACAGTAGGTAAATTGTTACAATTTACCTATAACACGTTATATTATAAACGTGTTGTTTCAGTAGCTGAGTAAATTATTTAATTGATAAATTATCACACTCATAAAACAGTATTGCCCTAGTAACGTGACCGGGCCTTCTGTACTACTGAGAGGGTTCAGGCAGTGGCCAAGCGCGGGTATTTGCCGCCCCAAGGTACCAAAAAAAATATCGTTTTAGCAAATAATTCACGCGTGCAAACAACACCCCCGTCTGCCGTCTCCAAAAAGTTAAAATTTGTAATAGGTTTTATGTTACGAATTTTGCAAGTGACGCCCCAACCACGCTACGCCACTGGGTTAAGGCCTTTTATTGTATGAGTAAAATAATTAAGCTATCAATCCATCTTACTACAAACGGTTGGAAGTTAACCCGTGCAAATTTCGTGTTAGTGTGTTTATGAGGCGATTAAGGGAGGCCGTGGAGAAGGGTCCCAGAGTATTTGTCACTATAGGCACTTATTTATTTATGATATTTTGAAACTTTCGTTATGCCTTTGTTAATGTCAGTAATAAAGTACATCATTTCTATTTTTGTATAACAAAATACCTACGTAATGCATGTATTAAGGTCCAATGTTTACCAATTTCCTATCAAACCGGCGTTAGTTAAAAATTAAAATTTACGCGAATGTTAAAGTATCGCGGCTCCCATGAAAGGACGCCTAGATAAAGAAGATAATCACCTGTTAGGGCATGGTGGGACGCTCAAAAACCTTAACAGTTCAGTAGTCCTTAGACGCCCGCTGTGGACACCGGTGTCCATTTATATAAGGAAATTAGCTTATAGCTATATATAAGCGGGCGTTGACGGGTTAAGACAGCAACGGAATGTTGAGGCTGAAATTAGGCCTTATTAAATACAATGATAATGTTGACTTTTATAAGTGTTTTATCATTTCACTAAGTTTAGTAAGTAGCCTTTACTCTACCTGTCATTTTAGAGATATCTACTAGCGAAAGTTTCGTAAGTAAGTACCTATATATCCTCTCATATAATTTTGTTTGCTATGTTCCGACATTACAGTTAGGCTATGAAAGTTAGTCAGGTATCTGATGAAAGTTATTCGATATGTCACTTGCCCGTCCGGTTTGTAATAGTTAGTTAGTCCGGTTTGTGATAGCAAATGCAAGCAATGCAATTCTAAACAGATGTTTTGTTTTTTTTAAAGATTATTAACGACTAACGCTTCCAATAAGTGGTGCTTAATAAAACTAAATAGATTGCTTTATGTGGAATAAATCACTTGGCGCTAGCCTAGTAGCATTTAAAGTAAAATTCTACGTAATATTGCAAAGATTGATGACGAACTCCGGAACGTATATTTCATCGAATCAAAATGAAATTTCTGAATGCGTTTACTTTTAGTTTTACTTAAGAAAACGTAGAAATACTGTACGGTAAACCAAAAGTAGTTTTCCCATTTCGACGAGCTAAATATAATTATGTTACTCAAAGAACTTTATGAAACTTTTGTTGTGTTAAATAATAACTTATTCATATGAAAATGAATGTATTATTTAATATTCGTAATTAGTTTACTTTTGAATAAAACTATTTTAAAAATTACATTTAATGTACAATAATAATTAAGTAGATAAGATTTTTTTTCTCCTGTTAATGATAATACAGATATACTTTTATTAATTCACTTAGATGTAGAGGGGCGACGTTAGGCTATTTGATACGTAGCCTAGGTAGATAACATTAGAATTCAGTGAAAAATAGTCCAATAATTGCCAGTATAAAAAATAATGACATTCCAATTCCATTATACCCTTGTTCCAGGGTTAGACCCCGCGTTACCCCTCTTCACACTTGGCAATAAAGACGCCCGTTTGGACAAGCACGACGCCCGGCACGTTGAAGTGATACATACTTGTGGTGGCTACCTCGGGTTCTCGTCTCCCTTGGGACATATCGACTTCTACCCTAATGGAGGCACGAGGCAGCCCGGCTGCGGGTTCGATTACCGAGGTGAGTGCTTAATGGCTTTAAAATGAACCTGGGTAAGATGTTATTAATTTACTTATTTATTTAGTGATTTCAACGGCAAATGGTTTCTGAAGTTTGTTATTTTAAACGCCTTTTGGCGTACAATGTTCGGTTTAATTTTATACGAATTTGGTTCCCTTTAATATACAATATGTTTAGGTTGTTAAAAAGTACCTTGTTTTAGTTTACTCTGAATTTATCGCAGGCATTATTACGGTTTCGAACCTTTACATATTTCTCGAACCAAATTATCGGAAGGAAATTTCCTTTCCCCGCTTCTTTCTTTCCTTCTGTTGTACAAAGTCTCGTTGTATTTCTTTTATAAAGCTGTTAAGTTACACACGCAGTTTAGATTCAACAGATTCTGAATCATTTATAAAAATAGGCGCAATAAACATATTTATTAACAAAAATTATAAAAATATGAATTTAAATATTTTAATTTAATTATAAAATGTAATCACCAACTTGATGAATAAAGAGAATTTACACTCAATTGTAAACAAGCAGAATGTCTGAGTGTATTATAATTAACATTGAATTCAAAAGTTTTAAGGGGATAACTTTCTCTAATAGTATACTTAAGTCAATTACGCGAACATTTTCATTATTTATGTGTTTTATAATAACTGCAAGAGTTATTACTTAGCAACAATCATAGATGTTTACTCACTGTTATATAGGGTAAAATTATAAAAGGATTGTTCAATACTTTGTTTTTACAGCACCGCTTTAGTACTGTTATCAACTGTTATGGTGTTCATGAATCATATGTCATTGAAAGCAATACGGATAGAGAAGTCTAGTATCGCATCAAGGTTTTAAAATAAAATTATATCTATAATGTTACGTTGATACTATAATTGTTTCAACAATTGTAATTTACCCATATAAGGGATATTTTGGAATGCAAACTAGTTTTAATGTAAGTCTGTATGTAATATAAAATTGTCATGATGATAGTCTGTTTTGCGTCTTAATTAAATAAATAAACAATAGCGTATTTGATAACGTCAATAGATCAGTTATCATAACAGTAAGAACAGTTTTCTGGATTTCGATGCTTTGCCTAGAATATGGATCGATACCGTTTATATTTTGATAGATACATAGAGTTTAAGGGGTAGAAACAAGCTATACAATGCGGCTCAAATAAGAATAGGAACATCAATGACATTTTTGTGTCAAATGTCACTTGAAACGTACAAAATTTGCATAGAAAACTTATTACCATATAAATAACGGTTTATTTTATTTTGTCTAATTGACTTTTACATTAAATTTAAATAAAAAAGTTATTGCTAAATTAGCTTAATATAATATTTAATTATTTAGACGTCACAATATGCCGCAAAGTCGATCCTATTCTTATTTGAATCGCATTGTACAAGCATGAATCAGCTGGATTAGTCGGGTGGTAGAGTTTGCCGTTGCATTTTCGTGAGTCGAATATCAAAAATGTTGATGGTATTGAATTTTCTACTATCTATACTAATATTATAAAGCTGAAAAGTTTGTTTGTTTGATTGTTTGTTTGGTTGAACGTGCTATTCCTAGGATCTACTGAACCGATTTTGAAAATTCTTTCACTAATAGGAAGCTATATTACTCTTGAGTGCTAAACGCCGGGAAAATATGTTTATCCCGGGAAAAAAAAATACACGCGAGCAGAGCCGCGAGCAATACTAGTTCCAATAAAAGAAGAGACACGACAAGCTTGTAAGCGACACGACCGTAAATAAACAGTGGCAACAACATACAGAATTTTGAATTACAAGGTATTGCGTGGCACTCCACCGCGCGCGTTATCCTGAAACATAAGTTGTTAAGTCTCACAATTCCCTAAATAGTTTTTTTATACCACCAGGTTTGTGTGCCCACAATCGTGCGCATATGTTCTTCTCGGAGTCCATCATATCGGACGTCCCATTCACGGCAGTGAGGTGTCAGGACTACGATGAGCTCTACTACCAGGGCTCGTGCAAAGGAACGGGAGAGAAACTAATCATGGGCGGTTTTGATATACATTATGGGTAAGCTTATTATTTCTATTATAACAAGTGTCCTTTTACTTGAGCATGGCAAAGTGACGCTGGTTCTTTAAAAAAGGGCAAACAAAGGTTTTATAATGCTAATTTATTGATATATTTGGAAACATAACTTTATTCAATATTAACGCTAGGTATTGTTCTCGTAGTAATCACTTGTTAAGGCAAATTTTCCAAAAGTGAATATGAAAATGCAAATCTTTTATTGAAAAAATAGACTTACAGTACAGAGAATCAATGCTACTTAAAATGAACAAACACTATGAGATCCTTAAAATTAGAATTACCAGAGGTACCCAAACTAGGCATAGCCTGTATCTTGGGCTACCCATGACAGAGTGAGTGTTGTATGTTGTATTTCTATAAAAGCATGTTGCAGTCGATTTTTAATAATTATTCTGCCATGTTAAAAGACAATTAGCCAACATAATTATTATTTCCCCTTTCTGATGTAGCGTTATAAAGGTACTATTGGGCAATTCATTAAAAAATGACTGGTTTTCGTGGTATTAAGTTTAAGCGTATTCCTCCTTTAGGCCCAACGATAACTCTCTTCGGTTCGTATTCCATGATTTTCGGCGTGTTCTTGGACGGTTCCACTCGAATCTTGGATAGTAACTTCACAAGACCCACAGATCCTTGCACGCGGGCGAATCGCATACTTTGGAGATCTTCCTTTTCTTACTTCGAGTATGAAATGTGTAATTTTTTCAAAATATCTAACGCATTGTTCGTCTGTTTGTAAAATGTACTTATAACATAATTTTTAAATTTGTAGCAGTGTTTTTATTTACATCCAAAGTTTCAATTTTTTAAGTAATTTGGTTACGTTTGGTTGCCAAGCGATTTTTAGGTGCAATTAGTGTTCGCCAAACTTTTTGTCCTATGATATGATGGAGCGAGAATATCGCTATATAGTGCACAAATTTCACACCCACGCAAATCACATGTGTTTTTAGAGCCCTATTACAATAGAGGTGGTTGACTTCTAAGGCATCGCGCAGATGCTGTATAGTAGAGAAAAAAACTGAAGTTGCTGTAAAAGTTGTCAGTTTCGTAGTAGTGTAGGGTTTCTACGCAACTAGAATACGCTGTACCTAAATTGTGACAGTTTTTTTATAACAAGGAAATCAAAATAAAAATTAAATTTAAATAAACCCCGACACAAAAAATCTCTAGAAAGTAATATAATAAAAGTGTCTTTGTCGTTTAAGTACCTAGTAATATTTTGACCCAAGCGTCCTCACGTCGGGAGATCGCTAAAGAAGTGTTTTCATCTCCCTGGTCCGGAGTTCGGTCCCCTGACGCGCGACGATACACATCCTAAACTTATAACACCCCTCTACTTATAACACCCCTCTTTTTCTGACGGGGGTTAATGAATGCTCCTGTAAGGACATTAACGATTATTAACTTTCAAAGTAGTAATTGAATTCGACAGCAAATCGCGCAGCTAATGGCATCAAAGTTTCAATTGCTCCCACCATTTTAATTTATTCATCAAACTGTAGAAGTTGAAATCTGATAATTTTAATTGTAATATACGTAAAATTTTGTTCAGCATACCTTGAATATTAAACTATAATTGTATAGGGGAAGTTTTTATATAGGGTAAACGCACGCCTTTTCTCCCCGAAGGGGTAGGCAGAGGCGCAACTAGTACACCTGCTTTTCGCCGTGCGTATTCCGTCCCATGATGTGATAGGGGGCGACAAATTCCAGACTTCAGCATTGCAGTCGTACCTTAATACAACTACGCCACCGAGGCAGTTTGGGCAGGCTGTGTGGGTATATTGGTTTTGGAAACCAGTAAGGTTCTGGTTTAAATTTCAAAATCCCATTTATATACCTACTCGTAATGGTAGTTACATGAAAAAAGTAAGCCTAGAAGTAAGTAAGAAATATATGCTCTATATCTCTATACTCATGATCTCTATGATATTATGAGAGAAAATAAGCTGGTTAGCCGTGTGTATTCTGGCTCTGTTTACCCTGTAAGACATTTAAGCGAGAGGTTATAATTACTTTTTATACAAAAACGTATGTCTTTTTTGCTAGATAACTCGTGCACGCTCATTATTGTAAGTAAACCCTTTGCAATAACTTCAGGCTCAAGTTTGGTTAACTAAGTCGTGATGTTTAATTAAACAGTGAGAGCTCGTTTGTATAGTGTAACATTAGCTTAAATCTTGGAGATGAACGTTCATTGTTTCTGTGCAGGAAGGATGGAATTTACTACCTCAGGACAAACGCGGACAAACCCTACGCCCTCGGGGACCCGGACCCAACGTGAATTACATTTAAATATTAACAATTTTGCTTCGCCAACTTTGCCTATAAATTAAATTTTCAAAGAAATTATTACGGTGTCGACTGTAGGCCGTTTTTATTTGGGCCCGTCGCGTCGTCGCTGCGTCAGTTCACTCCAGTTATTTATATTTGCCAGTTTCGTTTGTTCTTCATCGCTTGTTATAAAACTGTGTTTTATTTTAATTCAGCCGTATTTATTAGAGGATTAGTTATCAACGCATATTACCGAAAGGAATTATTTGTGTTATTATATAGCTTTATTTTTTGTTATCATGATTTTTATTTTAACAATATAGGTATTTTAGAACTTATTTTTCGGTACCGAACAAAATCCACAGGCCTAAAGTTTATGAAATTATTAACTTTAGCTTAATATGGGTTGAATCAAGCCGAACAATGATTATTCTGAAAAAGTTACTGATTCTGTGGTTATTGTGCACTAACTGGCTCTGTAATATAAATTTCATCAAAATCTTTGTAAGTTTGTTTATAATGAGTAACAAGTTGGTATATTATGGTTATATTATATGAGTTTTATTGTATAAGTAATAAAATTAAAATATCTAAATGTAATAGAAAAAATGATTTATAAGGATAATTATTAACCTTAATTTTTACTTATTTATTGTAGATTGTAACTAGCTTCATAAGATTATGTAAAATAAAGTTATATTTTTTATGACTATTTTGAAACAAAGTACCTACACATATTATAATTAATTATAATAATTTGTTTTATTTCCTTCCTTCTGTATGCACAGTCAGCTACATAAGTAGTTAAAGAAATTCAAAACTTCAAGTCACCTATACACGCTGAGTTCAATTGAAACATTTATTTTCTTTCTGTGAAGTAGAAATCACACATATTAATTCTGTGAAGAAAAAAAGTTTTTAAAAACATAAAAGTGTAAGGACGATTTGTAGTTTTGAATTTGTTCAGCTATTTATGTGGCTGACTGTACGTAGTTTTTTAAAATATCAACAAAAGATAATGTTATGTGCTGTCTATGCCGTGCTCATGAATCGATATTATCTGCCTATTCACATTCTAGCAAAAAGCTAATCATATCAATCCTCTCAAAGCATCAACACTCCTTTACTTTATACGACAATGTATCTAACGATGTAGGAGTTCTCGTAACCGACGAGCATGTATGAAGAGATTGATGACTGTAGAAGAAGCGAAAGAGGTATGCTTGGATCGTAGCACTTGGCGCTCCATAGTCTCTGCCTACCCCAACGGGAGAAAGGCGTGGGTTTATGTATGTATGTATGTATGTGTATGTATCTAACGATCTTATTGTGGATTTTATTCAACCTAATCCTAGAAATCGATGTCGTCTAGTTAGACTCAAACTACTGACTTTATCTCGCTTCGCAAACGATCAAGTTACTTCAAACTATTCATAAACATGAAAGTTGAAAGCACCTTAACGACACGCTCGTTTGTACAACTCCAAAGTCCAAGTACATTTGAGACGTTTGCCAAGCGTTTCATGGTTAGTCTAGAATTTGTATTCCCGGTGGTGCTGTTCAGCTACATCCGCGGAATATTAACTGAAGCCCACGAGAAATAATGTAGCATAAACCGCCGCAGAGGGACGTGCATGAGGCATGCACGTAGCGCGCACCAGGTTATGCGCCCGTTTGTTGCCTTGTTCAGATGGGTCGGTACAGTTTCCTGTTTAGGATTTTTTGTATTTTCTATTGTTTGTTGCCTGAAATAGTTTGTTTTTAATCAAATCCTTTTACTATGTAGTCAGTAGAGTTTATTGTTCGATCCATGATGTCCTATTCTATTGTTATCAATAATATGCGACAGACAGTTCTGTTCGGAAAGTCAGTCGAGTTTATAGTTCGATCCATGATGTCTTGTTCTAATATTATCAATAATATGCGACAGCTAGTTCAGTTTGGATTTATTCAGATTTGATTTTTGCGTATGTACCTATCTATGCGTTATTTTTAAACTTTCATAGGTTTTATTTAAATATTCTTCTAAAATATAATCTCAGTGGTCTCAAAGCAATAGCTTTGTCATTATGTCCTCCATCTAAATCATAAATACTATCGTAAAAGGCGCTTTGAGGATTTATGGAGATATGTTGTGACTACGAAAGGTAACACTTTAGATAAAATTATAATAGAGCGATAATGAAATAATTTAGGTATTTATGGAGCTATAGTGATGTACCTATCATTATGAAATGCCATTAAGTACGATCCATTTATAAGAAAAAATAAATTAATATGTACAGTCAGCCGCATAAGTAGCTGAACAAAATCAAAATTTCGACTCGCCTATTAAGATAAACTGAAACATTTTCTTCGTTTGAAATAAGGTAAATCTCTTTTATTTTATTTATGCGAAGAGAAACAAAGATAAGTAAGAACGCAAAAGTATGTGGGCAATTTGAAATTTTGAATTTGTTCAGGTACTTATGCTGCTGACTGTATAAATGAATAAGTGATAATATTATGGATAATAGTTTAGTTAGGATTTTTTATTTATATCTATTCAATGTAAAAAGAACACCCGAACAATGTGTCTTACCCTTAATAGAGACAAAAAAAAAATGTGTTACTGAACATATTATTGTTAGTCATAGTCTCATTAGAAGTTTAATTGAAATTTAAATAACTTCTTAGTCATAAGGCTACATTGTTACTAAATGATTTATTGCGTACAGTACACCATAAAAACAAATATTCAATAATCTTGGTCGTATACCTATATGTTATATAGCTGTTGCACGCGGCTCCGCCCGCGTGAATGAGTATCCCGAGATAAAAGTCCCGCTTTATATTTTCCCAGGATAAAAAGTAGCCTAAGTTACTCCTTATTACATCAGCTACTTGCCAATAAAAGTCCCATCAAAATCGGTCCAGCCATTTCAGAGATTAGCTGGAACAAACAGACAGACAGAAAGACAGACAGACAGACAAAAATTGTAAAAAATGTTATTTTGGTGTATGAACCGTATATATATTCATATACGTGTAGTAAAAAACGGTTATTTCAATATTACAAACAGACACTCCAATTTTATTTATATGTATAGATGTATAGATATACAACTACAAAATGTTCTTTTTAGTACAAAAGTCCAAGAATAACAGAAGCCAAATGCGTTATTGTTGGTGTTTGTGAAAAGATCCAAGTGGTCCTGATCACGTAAACCACTGCACTTCAGAACGCTATTGTCAGTGAGACGTGCCGTTAGTTGTTTGCACAACACAAAACAGACAACTCTCCAACACTACAGTCAACCTATTTAGCTCTGAGCTAGTGAATTAATCGAAATAACAATATTCGATTTTGATTTGGATTTGGAATTCCGATTGAAACTAGATAGCATTTTGAAGATAGTAAGGTAATTGTGTTGATTATCTTTTAGATATGCGTTTCAAATTTTTAACAATTTGAATAGATGTATCACAGATATAATCATTACAAAAGCGATATATTATTTCCTACAGAGTGTAGGCAGCAATAGCAGAGTCCGTACGATAATACAATATGATGAAGAAACAAACATAAAAATTGTTTCGTACCTGCCCAAATTGAGTTAAAAGCAATAGATTATACTGTATCGAGTTATCTGAAGTTCCACTCGGCTATTGTCTATTTTATTTTGGCATCGCTGTGGGAAAAACTTAAACCGTACGTTATATCGCACGCCGCGCTGCAGTTACATTAATGCCAATGTGATGTTGCATACAATATTATACAGCTATTACTCTTACGAATTCATTTGTTAACTCCATTTCGTTTTTGATAAGTAATTTGTATTAAAAATAAATTCGTTTTATGTGTTTAGATTTCAATAACATTTGCAAAATATAATTATGTTTTATCTGATTAGATGAGCCAGTCGATTTCGGCCACGGCGGCCAATCTCAACAGATATCAGCCAGGTATGTAGGAGATATTGTAGTGCACAATTGTGTGCGCAATACACAGGTGCACTCGCTTATCCTTTACTCTCATAATCCGGTGAGACGGCAATCCCACATGACCGGAGAGAGATCAGGCGCAGGACCAACGGCTTAACGTGATTTTCGAGACACGGGTTATCACACCGCCAACTTCCTGACTCCGAGCTGCAACTGAGTAATTTTTAAGATGGAAAAACCCAGTCACAATGTTTTTTTTTTGGCTCGACCCGGGATTCGAACCCAGGACCTCAACGCGCAAATCGTACTCGTAACGCGTACACAATACAACTATGCCACCGAGGCAATCAATACTATAATATTGTGATTATATTAAATTTGAAATTCCAATGAATATTTGTAGTCAGAAAACAAATCTTTGGTATGTTAAGAGATGCCTCTGTGTGCCTGGGGGTATCGCTGATGGTTAATATTATGCCATCAGAGATGCATGTATGTAGAGATGTAAAAATAACTATAGTGGGGGGCGTCGTTGGGGCTCAACTCCTGTTCTTTACTAGCGTTGTTTTAAACAAGACTCAGAGGAATTCTGTAATTGTTGACATTTATAATGCATTTATATAATAAAATCAAGCAGGGATTGCAATAGGTTTTCTAAGTTCTACAAGCGTTAGAATACTATGCATATTACCTATATGGTAAGATTTACTTAAGGCAGATTAATATCTTGCTGAACTAACTTAACTATAGATCTATTGTTTTGACTGCAGGTATACCGATTTTATCTTTTATCTATATGCTATAAAATTGCATTCGAATTAAGATAACGTCGCATGCAAGCATTATCAAAGAATGGTTCATATAACCCAAGATAACATTTTCTGTAAAATTATGTTAGGATTACCGACGTTGGGTAGATTTAAAATAAAACTGATTTCCCAGTTCGATATATTTAAAATTCTTCAGTCATTATTAAAATCCGACAAAAAGACATCTTATAGATAGATAGTAAAGATTACTGTCTAAAACTTTACCAATTTATAACAAAACTGCAGTTGCGTTGAAGTTAAGTTTAAATAAAATAATAATATACCTACTACTGGTGGTAGGTCTCTCATGTGTAAGAGGCCGTCTGGGTGGGTACCACCGCAATGTCTATTTCTACCGTCAAGCAGCAGTGTGCATGCACTGTTGTGTTTCGGTTTGAAGGACATTGTAGCCAGTGGAATGCTACACAGTACTTTGTAACTCAAGGTGCTGGATGGTGTTGCTACTGTTTATGGGTGGTCGTATCGCTTACTATCAGGCGAACGGCATGCTCGTCTCGTCATTCAATGCCATAAAAAAAAAAAGGAAAAAAAACCTACATACACCAGTCTAAACTCGAATTATGAAAAATACAATAAATTGAAAAATTGTAATTCCTTACAAACTAATAATATAATATTAGAAAGCTTCTGTTAGAGTATTTGGTCTTCAATATATTTGTGTCTATAATTTAAGTAAAGGAAAGAGTTCCTACTCGTCTCGATTAATTCACCATAAAAAAGCAGTTTCTCTGTAAATCATAGCGCAAAACCCATCCACATGTAGAAATTGTGGGGAAACAACTATCTGGTCCATTAAATAAATTGCTCCTCTTTGCAAAGTTGTACAAAAAGCACTATAAGGCAAGATGTTTTCGCAGATGCCAAGTTATGAACTGACTGAGAATTTTGATGTTTCACCTACTCCGCAACTCTGGCTTATTATCGTTGTAACTAAAACATTTTCTGTTTTTATTATCTTCAAATTTCCACGATGTAAAAGAACGAGTATTATAATGATGTATATTTTCGCTTATTTCAGGAACTGCTTGTGCCTTACGCGTATTGTATGGCTGGCTGGATAACTGGGTTTATTTTTTATAAAACTGGGATCAGGGCTTACGTGTTTTAATATTTGGTCTCTAGCAGTATATTTTCGAATGTCCCTGTTATTGACTGCCTCTCGAAATTGTTATGGCCTGTGATTATGACATTTGGCTCTAAATATTATATTATTATCGGGCTATTGCACGTATCTAGCTTTTAGAGCCTTCGGACTTGGTAAGTTTTATAGTAAACCATTCAGAATCATCATCGAAGCATTAAAAATTAATTGATTAGTTTCATTTCGGTTCAAAGGTATTTGTATATTTCAGTGTATTTGCTTTTTTTATAAGACTTAACCTAATGCCCCAATATAAGTAAGGTTCAAAAGAATTCACTTCATTGTAAAGTTTTATAATTCAAAATTCTGCTTAATGTTACTGTTTAGAAGCAGTTATAGCGATAAGCGTCAGAAAAGCTACTGGCTCGTCTCGTATTGAGTTCTGAAATTAATTCCGTTTCTATAATGAATGATTTTTGTTTACATCTGTAATGGTACGCATGTCCGTATATGTTGGGACAATGAAATGTGAACCTGCCAACCGCGTCGGTCAAACTCAAAAAGTTTAACAATTTTCAGATTTTATGGTTCGTATTTTATTGCGTAGGTACGCAATTATGTGTTAGGGAATTTATATTATTGTACTTAGAGTTGCTTGATGCGTGGAAACATCTAAGCGAAAAACTGATGTATCAGGATGGTCATTTTAGGATTGTTGCGAAGTATCTTAGGTTGAATCGGCTTAGGTAGTGGCTTCTCAGGTACTCGAGTCTTCCGTTACTCCCTGCCTCGGATTGCTTTGCTTTACAACTAATCCTTAGAATGGTATAAGCAAATACCATTCTAAGGTTATATAGGTATGGCATGGTATAAGTGTGGTTGACAGGCGGAGATAGCGGCATGCGATGGCCTTCATCTTCCAGATACAAAGTCGCAAGAGAACGTGTTCCTAATCGCTTCCTTAAGCGACCCACAACAGAATCTATGATTGATTGCCCTTTTGCTTGTTTGCCGGCTCACGCTTAAAAACGCAGTGCTCCGGTTTTATGGAATTTTAAGCGTTACTGGATATTATGAAAAGGGAGTCGATTAAAAATGAATATGTCGGGACAACGAGTATTTGTAATTAATTGTCATATGATTTGTTAAAAAAAGCGACGATAGCCTAGTTGGGAATGGAACGGTCTGCCGAGACAATGTCCGGAGGTTCTAAACCCAAGGCACACACTTCTGGCTTTTCGAAGTTACGTGTCTATTGTTATCAATTATCGTTCGCTTTAACGGTGAAGGAAATATCGTGAGGAAACCTGCATAACCTGACAAGTTCTCTGACTTTCGAAGGTATGTGAAGTCCGCCAACCCGCACTAGGCCAGCGTGGTGGACTAAGGCCTAACCCCTCTCAGTAGTAGAGCAGGTCCGTGCTCAGCAGTGGGCAGTATATTATACAGGCCTGATTGCATTGCATTGCAATAATTTATAATACAACGTGCATTGTTGCTACTGTTCATTGACAGGCGCTTACTATCAGACGAGTGATTTGATTGATTTCGAATTAGAAGTATGGAAAGTCTGTTTTTTTTTTATGGCATTGAATGACGAGACGAGCATGCCGTTCGCCTGATGGTAAGCGATACGACCGCCCATTAACAGTAGCAACACCGCACAGCAACTTGAGTTACAAAGTACTGTGTGGCATTCCGCTGCGCTCGTCATCCTGAGACATAAGATGTTAAGTCTCATAATGTCCAGTAGTTACACTGGCTACAATGTCCTTCAAACCGAAACACAAAAGTGCATGCACACTGCTGCTTGGCGGTAAAAATAGACATTACGGTGGTACCCACCCAGACGGACTCTTACATACGAGAGACCTACCACCAGTTTCACAAATTTCAAGTAAATTTTATTTGACATTTATCGTATTAAACAGCGAATGCAGATAGTACTCATTTTATTACCATTCATTTGGGAGCATAGGTCAGAGTGTGAATTTTGTAATTGGTGGGCTTTACCATGTTTATACATTTATTTGACAAGTAGCATTTACTTAGCAGTTGTAAATATGTTCTTATTATTGTTATAATCGGGTGGTATTGAATCTCTTAGAGGATAAATGTGTAAACATTCAGCCTTACAGCTCACTTATGTTAAATATAAAGCTCATGCGCCAACACGCTTTAGCAGCCAATGCTTTAGATTTTGCATTTTTTCAGTGTCAGTAATAATATTAGTCAGTCATGTTAAAAGAAGATTTATAATATAAAGCTACTAGATTAGTACAGACATTAGGCATTTGTACGGGCCGTATTAGGTTCAGGCGACGGCACCTCGTATTGGTAGCTAATTAACCATGTTATTTGATTTTGCTATTCAGTATTATAAAGCCAAATCGAATGACATGTATGTTATGAATACAGTAGAATGTAAATGGAATTTAAATGGACTTCATCACAAATGTCTAAGTACAAACCTTGTTAATGGGAGAGTTTTTATTTATATATTATAGAGTAGAAGGTTGGCAATGTGCCTTAGAGAATAAATATCAGATTTAATAAATTATGATGGCGGCATGGATCTAACTTTTATCACGTAAACGCGCAAAGTTGGACTTATATACGGAGAAACGTCTTTCACGCGGGCGAAACCGAGAGCAAGACCTAGTTTCTCATAAATATACCATTTTATATTTATCGTAAGCTAGATAATTCCTAGCCCATTAAAGGTGAAAACTAATAAATCATTTTAACACATAGGCACATATTATACAGGATGAAAATGAAGTCATGAGCATTAAGTAAACCTTACATAATAGGAATGTTTAGAAGTAATCTAAAATGTTAATAGACCCATATTATTTTGTACGGACTGCTTTGATCCGCACCGAACGAAGCTGCGCAGGGCGCATTTAAATTTCAAGATTTATTGGCGCTCAATAATTGTTTTGTATTTATTTTCTCTGGTATATTTGTTTGCAGTAAAAATAATCTATTGCAATAAGTTTTAAGGTACTTCTGTTTTTTTTTCATATTACATTACTAGTATTGCTCGCGGCTCCGCCCGCGTGAAAAAGATTTTCCGGGATAAAAGTAGCAGTAAAAAGTATTAGTGAAAGAATTTTCGAAAGCGATTCATTAGTTCCTGAGATTAGCGCGTTCAATCAAACAAACTTTTCAGCTTTATAATATTAATATATATATATATATATAGTATAGATTAATAATTTTGAAATTTGCATAATTTAGTCCCAAAAAGAGTATCATGAGTAATGTCATAGGTTAAAAGGATGTTCATAAATTCAATTTCACTATGTATAAGTGATCCATGAAATTCAAAATTAGAACACGCATGTCAGAGATTCTTGGGACAAAGGTTTTGTGAATATAATGCCAGTTTATAATTAAGTCTACACAATTGTTATACCGTAAACATCCGGAGCACACTCAAAGTTCCGTCGGCTCCAGTGATGCTGAGTGTAAAGTTTTATTAAATTCTCTTTACAAAATTATTTAAATCATAGCCGTTTTGCATGCGATAACGCGCGAGTTTACATTAAAGTTTCACGTGAGGTAAAGCCGTTGTTTGCTAAACATTTGAAGCCACTAGCAGGCACGAAGTTACAAGCCCATGAGGTTCTCAGTCTTAAACTTCTTGC
Organism: Sphinx pinastri; assembly: GCA_947568825.1. NCBI lineage: Eukaryota > Metazoa > Arthropoda > Insecta > Lepidoptera > Sphingidae > Sphinx > Sphinx pinastri. Next base: position 7,335,867 of record OX387617.1, read on the forward strand.
TAACTCGCAACTGATTACCTGTGAAACCAAATTCTATTAGGGAGATTATGATGTGGTTGACGCATGTTTTGATATTTACGTCAAATAGTTGTTTGTGAGATATTGCAGGTCACGGAGTTAAGAAAAGAAGGTAGTCTGTTTAAGTTATAAAACATTGTCATAGCGAAGTATATTTGTGAGGCGCTGTTTATACGTCACAAAATTTGTGTGACAAATTTTTTAATACATCAATGGTGACTAAGGATTATAACTTAACTGGTACCTTTACTAGATTTATTTATTTATTCTTATTCATCTGGACACACAAATATAATTTGCTGCTTATAATTGGGACAGTTTAGTATTACGATTTTACAATTAATAATGCTATAGTGTGTACATTTATCTGTACCTATACATATTATGATGGCCCCTTTACTGTGTGTCTGTAGTGAGCAAAAGAATATTCGAATCGATTTGATAATAATCATCGATTTGTCTATTTTAACCCCAAACAGCAGTACTATGTTAGGTTTTGAAGGACATTTTAAGATGTTTTGTGATGCTCAAAGCATTAACTTACATTATTTCGTTATTGAAAGTTTCGATGGCATGGTTACTTTTTAGATAGGATATCTTGTTAAGAACCAAATAATGGTATCTTATAAAATAAGAACAGAGCAGAGGTGCAACTAGTGCACCCGCTTTTCGCCGTGCGTATTCCGTCCCATGATGTGATAGGGGGCGAGCCTATCGCCATATCGGGCACAAATTCCAGACTCCGGGCTAATAGAGTAGAATAAAGCGTGTAAAAACCCAATATCACTTTGCCCCACCTGGGGATCGAACCAGAGACCTCAGCTTTGCAGTCGTACCGTAATACAACTACGCCATAGTCAAATAACATTTAATAAATCCCTGCGCTTAGTGAGAGAACACATTTTGAAAAACTCTAACCTATTGCTATTGTAGGAAGGTAGTTTGTTTGCTTTTCCAGCTGCATTTCACCGAGCATAATTACGCGAGGATATTATCTTAGACGAGAACTCATTTCTCATTTAAATACAAACTTCGATGTTAAATATCGGAAAGTTAGTGGAAAATATCTTTTAAAAACTAAAATTTTACATAAGTTTGTTGAAAATACTGAAATCTAGAATAGATTTTAAAAAGTTTTCGCTTATTTGCATCTATGAATGTTCTAACTGATGTGCTTTTTAAATGCTAGATTACTTTGCCTTCCAAACCTGAAATTTCTGCAGATTATGTAGTACGATGTTTTGCTCCAAATTAAATTAGGCAACGACGAAATGATTTTATAATTAAACTAGCTGTTGCCCGCGGCTCCGCCCGCGTTAATGAGTTTTCCCGGGATAAAAGTCCCGCTTTATATTTGCCCGGGATAAAAAGTAGCCTAAGTTACTCCTTATTACATCAGCTACCTGCCAATAAAAGTCCCGTCAAAATCGGTCCAGCCATTTCAGAGATTAGCCGGAACAAACAGACAGACAGACGGACAGACAGACAGACAAAAATTGTAAAAAATGTTATTTTGGTGTATGTACCGTATATATATTCATATACATGTAGTAAAAAACGGTTATTTCAATATTACAAACAGACACTCTAATTTTATTTATATGTATAGATGTATAGATAAGTAGCTATTTTTCAATCTAAATACAAGTCCAGTAAATTTTCGAAAAAGAACCATTTGAATAATGTGGTTAATCAATTTTGTGTCTAGACAGTATTAATATTTTCTTTGGTATCTATTCAATTGGAGGATTAGTATAAAAATTAAATTAAAATTTATTTAATCCCTGACACAAAAAACCTCTAAAAGGTAAAATAATAAAAGTGTCTTCGCGGCGGGGGACCGCGATAGAAGTATTTTCATCTCCCTGGTCCGGAGTTCGGTCCCCCGACGTGAGGACGCTTGGGTCAAAATATTACTAGGTACTTAAACGACAAAGACACTTTTATTATTTTACTTTTTAGAGGTTTTTTTGGGTCGGGGGTTATTTAAGTTTTATTTTAATTCTTATTTCAATCTTTTTAAATTACTATATTCTCCATCATGGGTCCTTGCTAATCAACTGTCTAACACCTACTCGTTGAGACCATTCTTACGAGCCCACACACGCTATATCTGCTATAATTTGCTAAAGAGTTGGGTATCCCACAGGCTACTTGATGCTGTAGCATCAGCTCAAGGTTGAAATGTCTTAAAAATATTGCCGAAGTCACAATCCACCAAATTTAAAATCAATCGGACATGTGAAAGTTGGAAATAAACTGATAATCTTCAAACGCCTGAATAGATCTTCATAAATTATAGCTAAGAACCATCTCGATCACATCAGCTTTTAAACAACAAAAAACCGCGTCTATATCGAGCCTTTCGTTTGAGAGCTATGATGCCACAGACAGACATACAGGTACATAGATACACACCCTAAACTTATAACTCCCCTCTTTTTCTGTCAGGGGTTAAAAAAGTTACTTACCAAGCTGTCGATATTAATAGGTATTTAGTGTGCCCCTATAAAATATTTTTCCTAATATAAGGGAAAAATTGCTGCGCGCCGTGATGGCTTGGCTGTAAAAAAGTAATATTCGGTAGGTGACTGAGTTACCTCGTAAAAAATTATAGGTAGGCTACACGGATTAAAATATGATGATTAAAGGATTTCGGCCAGTCTTTTAAATTCTATATTTTCACCATGAAACATGACGCGAGAAAATACTACATTTAAAATAGATTTGGCATAAGATAAGTATATTAGGTACTTAAATTGTAAACACCTTCACGAGGAAGCTTATTAAATATGGAATTAATTGTTTACAAGAGTATGAAGGTAAATTAGTAACACTCAAGTTGTAAGTGGTACAAATTAGGAAGCAGTTGGAGGTTAACTAATTTAATTTACTTATATATTTGTAATACCTCAAACTCGTCACAGGCTGCGTATTCATTTCCCACACAAAAACGAAATTAAAGCTCAAGTATTTGTTCTCATTGTGCCGTGATTTATAATAATAGATATAGTAAAACTTTTAATTATTACGCCAAACGCGTGTTCAAGCACATTGGAATTACAAACGGTACAATCTACCACTTAAGTTCTTACATGTATGTGTACCATTATTAGAATTGAAAGTTTTAAAATGCGATGGAAACGCAACATGCTCATGCCAGGAGGCAAAACCGCTCCTCATTGTACATTTAACACTTTGGGGATTTTCATAGGCTTTCTGTTTCCCTTTGGCTTGCCAGTTGTACCTCTATACCGTGACTTTTAAAACATGCATTAAAAATTTTAGCTTCATTTTGTTCCAACGAATGATCATTGAGCATTCAGGTTTATTAAAGACGTAAATCTTTAACGTAAGGTCTATTGTTTCAGTGGTGTATGATACTGATATTAAGTATTTGTAAAGATTATAAATGCAAATTAACTTTTGTTGAATCGCTCATTTCTATACTTACTAGTATCTGTAAAGAAAGATATATTAACTGTATGTATAATATGTGTACCACCGAAGTCATTGCCAAATGAAATATTTTCATATAGACCAAAAGACATATAAGCACCAAATACAAATATAAATTAAGATATCAAACACCAGTATAATTCGCCCGGAGAACAATAAGCATTCCTACTCAAGTGTACTTGAAAGGGATACGATAAATAACGGTCGCAAACAGAATTTAATCAATTTGCCTAATTAACGATATAGTTGGTGAGTTAACAGGAGGTGTACCTCCCATGAAGGCAATCGATCGTAGAGCCCAAGTGGGACGCAACTTTGATTCATTTACGCTTAATCCCGCCGCCCGCTTCCCAACTATCTCATTAACCGGCCAATTTGTTCCGGGATCGAGCAAAGACTTTAATCTTGTGGCTAGCGGTTCATTGAAATGTTTGTCATAAAAAACAATTACTAAGACGATTTTAGATTAGCTATTTAGTTGCAAGGAACTGTTAAATAGTCTACTATTGATTAACTTAGATAAAGCCATTGTCAGTTTAATAGTAAATGTATAAAAAACTAAATATTAACAATTCTTTGCCGCCATTTTGTGACGTGTTTGGTGAAAATACTGCCGGCGTCTGCGCGATGACTAATCGACAAAAACTATGATCATAAAGGATATAGGATGTTCTTTGAAATACATAGCGGTTTATTGAAATCATAAGCTATGAGAAATCCATAAAATCTAACCAAACTGTCATTCCAATTATATTCGGAAACATTCACGAACTAATAAAGGCACGAAGTTTTCATGTAGACGTTTCCAGCGCTTCGCTGTGGAAGACACTCGACTTTGTGCCGACAGCACAACTACTGCTCCACTTACGCGACACGTGGCCCCACCTTGTTCTTTGTACGCGTGCTCAACATGCCAATGCGATTTGCACGTATACTAATATAAATAATTTGGATGTATGTTTGTGCTCAATTAGTAGTACCTCGTTATTGTTATTGCTCAAGTGTGTACCATGCACGTTGGTTATCGAACCGTGAATTACTAGATTCGATGTCCACTGTAATCCATTCAGCTTGAAATACGTAACTACCATGGTTAAATTTCGCAGTAAGTTTGACGTTAGGTTCCTTGCCACGTTGCTCGCTCGGATGATGCTATACCCCGAGTCGACATTGGGCCCTAGGACCAGTAAATCCAACATAACCGTTTCACTCACCCCCCAGTGGTGGTAGCGATAAAGAGTTTTTTCCTCGCAAAAAAAATTAAAAAGATTCCTTGCCGCGTCGGTCAAACTATATATTGAAAGTTGCCGTAATATTTAAAAAGTGTTAAGTTAACAATTGGATTGGATTTTTCTATTCAGTATCAGCCCGGAGTCTGGAATTTGTGCCCGATATGGCGATAGGCTCGCCCCCTATCACATCATGGGACGGAATACGCACGGCGAAAAGTGGGTGCATTAGTTGCGCCTCTGCCTACCCCTTAGGGGATAAAAGGCGTGAGTATATGTATGTATGTGTATGTTAAGTTAACAATTATTCCACTTTCGGTAAAGGAAAGCATAACCCAATTAAGTATAATTGGAGAGAAGGCGGCTACTTGGTCTTATTTAGTTTTCTATTTCCTCGATGAATATTATATAAGTGGTTAAATACTGACTTAGTTTTAGGACGGGATTATATTGTAATTATTAAGTCTTATATCCTACAATAAAAACAATCAACTATTGCCAAAACAAGTTACGAATTTTACTAAAGTATTATATTGACCTAATAATACGTCTTATAAAATCTAGTTACACTTAGGACAGGGTAACGTGTGCTAGGCTACGAATGCAAAATCCAAGTAACCTACCATGAATTATATTCCCAGAGGTCATCCTAGTTGTTGTCCTGCTCATTAAATTAGGGCGGTTGAATATTTAGGTGAACGATGATTGTCACAAACCAACCAGTTTATATTGGTGCTTACAATCTTGTTTGTATTGCCCGTTTCTGCCTCGGATAAGGTATTATCGTATTCATTTACCTGGTTCAAAAACATATGGAAGATACTTGAGAAATAACAAAAAATTGATAATTTGTAGTACAAAACAAACTGAGACAAAAAGTATTTCTAGAAACATGGAGGTAAACAACGTCCTATTTTTTGAAGTTCCACGAAAGCCGTCGCGATACGTATTAACTTCATTATTATATAACTAGGTTTTGCTCGCGGCTCCGCCCGCTTGAAAAAGCTTTTCCGGGATAAAAGTCCCGCTTTTTATATTCCCGGGATAGAAAGTAGCCTATGTGTTAATCCAGGACATGATCTACTATGTACCAAATTTCATCGAAATCCGTTCAGTAGTTTTGGAGATGTGCAGTAACAAACAAACAGAAAATAAGACAGACAGAAAAGAATTACAAAAATCGTTGATTTGAGTTCCATTACTCTTCTTTAGTCACCCCCTTTCTTTTTTATCACATTTCTTTAAATGTACACACACCGGATCTACTGCTTTATTATATGTATAGATTAATGTGTCAGATCTATTGATCTGACCCAAGTGTCGGTGGCGGCAATTTGCATGCAAAAGCCTCTGAGGCTTTGAAAATTTCCCCCACGCTATGGCCAAAGGCGGGCGGGGTCGGAGGGCGGGCGGCGGCTGCCAGACAAGCGGACGTCGCATGAGCATTAATTAAAACTGTAATTTATCTCACTTAGCCCGCCTTCATGCTACTTGATCTCACGAAACACTTATTAGTGGCATGTCCACTGGCAGAAACACGCCCCTGTTTACTTACATACTACTCTGTAGCCCATTCAATCCTATACATATTAGAGGTTTGTTATTAGCGTCTAAACATTTGCATTGTTCACTACGACTTTGTAGCGTAATAGTCTGGTACACAAACTATTTAGGTTATAGGTTTTGCGCGTGCTTCGTTATTTTGGTAATACACGTAATTTCTGGCAACTGCAAGGACTATTTTAACATAAAAAGCGTAGTTTAAAATAAAATCTCCCCAGCGTAGTTACACGGTTCGCGAATTTCTGTATGGATCATTAAATTTCATGTAACATCTCTGGATTTTGTAAATGAACCCAAGCCGTTCCTACGTCGCCCTTCGACGTAATTTTCGCCGATATAGAATGAAAATACATTATAAGACAAATATTATGTGGACAATTCTTCACGAACAAAAACAACGTGTGTTTTCACGCAGTTGCCAGAGTTATATCTGTTTCCCCCAATGGTACTGCGTTAGAGATATGTTTCTTCTAAATAAAAAAGTTTTAATTCGTTGTGGCGCGGCGTAGGTACTGCGAGACTACAGTACGTAGACACTGTTGTATACCCAACCTTTATAGTGTGTATGGCAATTGGCAAATGTGGAATGAGAGTCGCAACTATTGCAAAGTTCGGTGTATTTGGCAACTTTGCACTTCAAATAATTCACTTATTGGTCGACAGTGCGATGATATGGGAAGCGCACTAGTTAGCTTGAGCTCCGGGTGCATTGTTAAAAACAATTTCGAAAACCCAACGTTAGTGTTTAATTAGACAAGTTAAATATAGTTTCAGTAGCTTTAGTTAGAAACTGTTGTTGACGTGGAAATGCAGGTATGATAGTTCACATATTAATTAAAGTTTCTAATAGATTTACGGATAACATATTGAAATGTGAGTTGTGCGCCTTCTTAACGCTTTTGTATCATGACTGAATGAATGAATTAAAAGGGATGTACAATATTACATCTCTTTTAATCGAGCTATTATAATTAGCAATAGCTAAGTAAAGGGATTTTTGGTACCACTTTTTATAAGTTGCAATTTGGACTCATAATTTATATAGCTTTTGCCCGCGACTTCGTCCGCGTAGAAGTCGAAAATGGCTCTAATACGATTTTTAATTGTTTTACGTTATTAATTTTGTTATAACATATAAATTATTATGTGCAAATGTTTGACTACTTATAAAATACAATCTTTATTATAGTGTAGGGATTTAAACGTTTAATAAACATGAAAATAAAATAAAATTTTGTTATATTTTGTGAACGCGAAGCTCGGCCTTTGATCTGGTGAAAGTTACACGAGGGTATTATCTTTTTCAACGAAATAGAAATACTACACACCTACCGCAGTATTTCTTTGTAAACAATATTTTTTGTTTTTCCTTCGGGAGCTAGAATCACCAGGCTACTCTGTGCGCTTACTCTGGAGCATGGAACTGGCCGTGAGAGAAGTAGTTTTACCTCAAGTCTATTCCCGCTACCTTAAGAGTTTGACCTTAAGCTTTGCGTTAGTTAGTTAGTTATTGCGAACCAGACTTTGATGGGAAACTGCACTATCTTGAATTCGAAGGGATAATTTGATGCTGTTAGGAGAATCCTAGGAATAAATAGTATTTATTCCTAGAATTCCCTTATTAAATACAGACTCTCATCGAGGACAACCGGTTAGTATAGTTGCCTCGATTACATTGCGATGCAATGTTTTCACTTGCAATCTGGTGCCATTGCATAATTTTGGTGGATTTATAGTGCGCAGCAACATAATTAGCGCGCCAACTCTCGATTTTAATATGTTAGTTGGGAGACTGGGAGGCTTCAGTGTATTCAGGAACTCGACCGGATAATGAATGGCATCATCGGTGTTTATCACTGAGTCGATGGATTTATAATGATATAGCCTTTGCCCGCGGTTCCACCCGTGTTAAAAAGTTTTACCGGGATAAAAGTCCCGCTTTATATTATCCCGGGATAAAAAGTAGCCTGTGTGTTAATCCAGGACATGATCTACCCGTGTGCCAAATTTCATCGAAATCCGTTCAGTAGTTTTTGCATGAAAGAGTAACACACATCCATACTTACAAACTTTCGCGTTTATAATATTAGTAGGATTCGACCCCTTCGAATGATCTCAAAATGATTTCCTTTATGACTGAGGCTTATTCGTTTTTGGTGCTAGGATGGCACGCTCGCATAACCATTCTGCAGATTTATTTGAATGTGTTTGAAATCAAAAACACTAAGGAGTATTGATATCAACCTCGAAGCAAATCAATGCCAAAATAACTTTCTACCCCTTTTTAACCCCGTTAGGGGATGAATTTCAATAAAGTACGAAACACGTCTTCCATTAATTCTGTTATAAAAGGTTTCTGAAAATTTAAAGTAGATTGGAACAAGGAATCACGTTGTCCCATACAAACTTTGCCCCCCCTTTTCACCCCCTTAAGGGTAGAATTTCGGAAAATCCTTTCTTATCGGATGCCTACGTCATACAATGAACACACCCTCCAAGTTTCAGGTTTCTACGATCAGCGGTTTAGGCTGTGCGTTGATCCGTCAGTCATTCAGGACAAAGTATTTTATATGTATAGATTCCTATACTCCATCGGTTTAGGTATTTAACTAAATGTAAACAAAAAATGACACATGATGCTCGGGTAGTCAACATTTTCTTACGAAAGTATTTATGAAGACTGTTGTGTCAATGAAACTACGGCGTACAACAATCACTTAATTATTAAATTCACTTTAGAAACATAAATAAATAACTAACAACTAATTATTAAAAACAATGAGAAAACTATGATAAATAAATACATTTCTACAATGCGGAAATGCATAGATAATTGGTTTCTAGTTAACCGATTAAATTGAATGGCGGTCAGTGTTAATGGCGTGCCACGTGACAGTCGTACTTTTAAATTTTGTAGGGTTATCAATTTTTTTTTTTTAGGTAGACGATCCTGCAGTCAACACCGGGGGAAACCTGCGAATGGGATACTGGAGTCCCCCGGCTTAACGACTGCAGGGGCCTGGGAGGGAAGTGGAGGAGGAATATGGAAGGGAAGGTGGGGGGTAGGGAGGAAGTTTCCCAGGATGGGCGGAAAGAGAGGGTGCCAGGAAATGTTGGCGGGCCTTTTTAGGCCTCAATGTGATTTACAACCAAGAGGTATACACACTGACTGTGTGCCTCGGCCCGCGACTAATGTCCCCCCGCGCATGGACGTGCATTGGGTGTGAAGACCCAGCGCACAAGAATTGCCTCGGGGGCTAGGGTTATCTATTACGATGCATTGGAAAAAATGTTGAGCGTGGCTGTCTTATTAGCTCTTTTACCGTTAACAGATATATGATCGATCGATCCTTAATAAAAGTATTGTAATTTGTGATAATGAATTGAATTCGCTCTTATTGATGAATAACTATAACTTTATAATATCCAAACAACTTTAATAAACGGGAATTACAGTGCTAAGTATTGTGTAGGTTATGAAGACGTTTATTTTGGAATGACGTATTTTGTAAAGAGAAATGGCCAGGTAAAATACCTTTTTTATGATTTGTTTACATTTAGTTAATAAATACCTAAACGGAGTTTTGGCGGGAACTTGGAAGTGTCATGAGGTGCTCTTGTTTTAATTCATTATTTTGGTGATATTTAGTGTTATATTGCATAATTATGGTGGTATATTATCCAATATAGTTCTATTAAAGAGCTCAAATGAAGTGAATTGAAATAATTGTGCAAATCAAGTGTTTTTTCTGTTGCCGCAAAACTCCTCGATAAAGTCTTGGTAAGGTAGCCACTGCTTTACTTCGACATACTACAGATAATTGAGATAATAAAATATACAAACCAAACTTGACATTGGCAAAATGTGAACACAAATGCCATTATAAAAAAAAAAATAAAAAAAAAATACCTAAACCGATGGAGTATTTATATAAATACTTATATTGTTACATGAAATACGGTAAAGGCATTTGAATTGAAAACCTTGTTGTTGATTAGCTAATATATCATTATTATTCAGTAAGTTTTGAACGGAATTTGACACACATTTTTATTTATTTATTTGGATTGAAACATTTACAAAAAGATTATACAAATATAAATCAAGCTAAATGCACAACCACACTAAGGTAATCATAGCATACAATTGGACGTGTAATTTCAGTATATTTTAGCTAATACAAAAGTTTAATACTAATTTAAAACTAAATTAAAAGGTAAACCTTAATAATCTTATTAACCTTCACAAACTATAAATGAGTGAAAACTTATTTTAATATTAAATAGGTCTTCTTTAATTATATTCTGGCTAAGACAATACTTTATTAGCAAAATGTAAGTAAATAGTTTTGTAGTACGAGCGCTTTTTTAGTCAAAATGGATATCAAGGTCACTACAATCATTTAAAATTTTACATATCCGTGGCACAGGAGAGCTTGCACCGGCAACTGATCTACGGGGTGGCGGGGAAAGAGGTATGATGGGGTTGCGAGGAACCCTACTAGGAGCGCGTATACTCAATAGACGTTAAAGTTGAGGGCAGTCTATTTTATTTCTAAAAATTTTCAATGAAAAAAAAGCATCCTACTATCCCACTTAATATTATAAACGCGAAAGTTTGTAAGTATGGATGTATCGATACATGGATTTATGAATGTTTGTTACTCTTTCACGCAAAAACTACTAAATGGATTTCGATGAAATTTGGCACACAGGTAGATCATGTCTGGGTTTAACACATAAGCTACTTTTTATCCCGGGAAAATACAAAGCGGGACTTTTACCCGGAAAAACTTTTTAACGCGGGTGGAGGCGCGGGCAAAAGCTAGTATTTAATAAATCTCTGCGCTTAGTAAGAGAACACATTTTGAAAAACTCTAACCTCTTGCTATTGTTGGAAGGTAGTTTGTTTGCTTTTCCAGCTGCAAAAGCTAGGTGCCACAAAAAGCGTTTTTCTATACGCTCCAATCGTAAAGAATGGGTAGCATAATGTTTACGCAATACGATGCTACAGTATTCTAATACGCTGCGGACAAGACTGTTATAAAGTAATATTTTAGTCTTGAATTAGGAATAAAATATAATAAGGAATATTTTGCTATTTCTTAAAACAAAACCCAAAATTTATGACGATTTTTTTATAATCTTTTCTAGGTGAGGAATAAATGTTAACTTTTTATCAAACCCACCTAGATCGTAATTTCTTCTACACATTAAATACTTAGTGTTTCCATTGATAATGTAATCAAAGCTTATCTGATTTAAGTTTGTCAAAAAAGTAACATGTGAACATTTCTTGAGGTTCAGATGTTCATTTTATTCTTCACACAATTGCACAAGCCTATTGAGGTCTTCTTGTAACAACATGGAATCTTCTGTGGAGGATATTGTTCGTAAGAATTTCAAATCGTCGGCATAGGTACATGAATGACTGCCTTGGTGGCGTAGTTGTATTACGGTACGACTGCAATGTCAAGGTCTCGAGTTCGATTCCCAGGTAGGGCAAAGTGATATTGGATTTTCTACTCTGTATCAGTCCGGAGTCTGGAATTTGTGCCCGATATGGCGATAAGCTCGCCCCCTATCACATCATGGGACGGTATATGCATGGCAAAAGTGGGTGCACTAGTGCCTCTGCCTACGCTTCCGGGGATAAAAAGGCGTGAGTGTATATGTATGTAAGTAGGTACATAAAGGGTTCAGAGAACTGAAAACAAAGAGGGATGTCATTAATAAATAAGCTAAAGAACACTGGGCCCAAATGAGACCCTTGGGGTACACTTGACGTAATACCACGAATACAAGATTGGAAACCATTTAAATTAACATAAAGGGACCTATCATTCAAATATAACTTAAACCAATCGTATAAAGGGCCAGCGATGCCATATAGGGACAAATTATAATTTAATATACTATGAGAAACTTTGTCGGAGGACTTACTAAAGTCCGTGTATATAACATCACATTGCTTCCCAGCATCCATGCATGGCCTTTGATGTGGCCTCAGTAAAAAGTACAAGGCTAGTTGCTGTGGACCTGCCCTCAGTAAAATCATGCTGATGAGGAGTAAGACTGGACTTAAAATGATGCTTTACTAGCTGGCGAATGAGAGATTCAAGAACCTTGGCGAAAGCAGATAGGATTGAAATAGGTCAGTAGTTTGACACAATTTTGTTGCTATCGGTTTTATGAATCGGAACTACCTTGGCAATTTTCCATTTCGATGGGAAAACCCCTGACAATTAGAAGAGGTGAGACCAAAACTTATGCCCAAGACTGTATGAAAATTGGTGGAATACTGTCAGGACCAGCTCCTTTGAAAGTGTTAAGATGTTTCAACACTTTGAACAAAATATTGAAGTCTATAGGACTTGAAAAAGATTGGCTGTTAGCGGCAATAAAATTTTAATCCTTAAAATCCTCTATGGAAACATATCTATCATCGTGCAAAACAGATGAGAAATATGTGCCAAACAAATTGCAGATCTCGGTTCCATCAGAGGTGTGCTGTGAGTTATTTGATATGACAATATGACAATGGAATTACCGCGTTTTGTCCTAGCATGTGACCAAAATATTTTTGGGTTCTGTGTTATTTGCTCAGAGTTATGTAAGTAATTGTTGTAGCATTTGTTAGCCAGTCTTTTACATCGTTTAGTAACTTTATCTCAATCTCGTCCAAGGGACTCCCATATTGTTTAAACCGTTTTATAGATTTAGCTTTTTCGCGTAGTAATTTTATATTTTTTCGTCACTCAAATTTTGTATGTTTTATGGCCCGGATTATTTTTGTTGTAAGCTAAGGGGGGAGGGGGGTTCAGACCCCCCCTATATACGCCCATGCTTGCAGTCGTACCGTAACACAAGTACGCCACCATTTATAAAAATTACAATATAATATATACTATTCAACTCTTGTATTAATATTTCTTTAAATAAATCGCACCCCAGGCAAGGCTCATTAAGAGTTTTAAAATAAAAAGCTTCGCTAAAACGTTCCGCCATTAAGAGCGATGTTTCCTTTCCGACTGCCACCTGCCGTCGCTTATTACTTGAAACATGCTTACATTATGTTTTATTTAAATTTATACTAGCATTGCGCGCGGCTCCGCCCCGGGGAAAAGTTTTTCCGGGATAAAAAGTAGCCTATAGCACTCAGGAGTAATGTAGCTTCCTATTAGTGAAAGAATTTTCAAAATCAGTCCAGTAGTTCCTGAGATTAGCGCGTTCAAACAAACAAACAAACTCTTCAGCTTTATAATATTAGTATAGATTATAAAGAGGAACGATTTGTATGTAAGTATGTTTGTAACGATTTCGATGAACTTTGGCACACGGGTAGATCATGTCCTGGATTAACACATAAGCTACTTTATATCCCGGAAAAACTTTTTCACGCGGGCGAAGCCGCGAGCAGAAGTCTAGTTATAAATATAAAGCGCTATGATTATAATAGAAACTGAGGATTTTTTGTATTTCGGACTCTGATTATAATTAATCCATCTATTAAGACTCCCGATTATTATAATATTATCTCTGAATACATGGTTTCTAATTATGAACGTCAGAATTGTTATAATTGTTATTACATCGAAAAATAATCGTTGATTATATTAAAGTTCAATTATTTTCAACTAAACAGAGGGTAACAGAGGCATCGTCAAGTTTACAAGAGCTTCAGATATTATGCTGCTTTCGTACAATTTAAGTCTTATCGTACGAATATTATAAATGCGAAATTTTATCAAAATGTTTGGATGTTTGTTTCGTTTGTTAGGAGTGAACGGAGAAACCACTGTACAGATTTGGATGAAATTTGACATTCATTCATGTGATCATTGATTAATTAAGGACATGAACAACTTTGGTTGGTGGTAGGATATCTTTTGTGTCTGTCCGGATAGCGACCATCGTATATAAGGTGTTAAACCCCGCCATAGTGGCCCACGTAAGTGTGCAGCATTCTGGTAACTATCAGCCTGTGTGTATCCGGTCCAAACAGGCCGAAGAATAATAATTGCTGGTCAGTCGACACTCTACCTATACTCCTCTCCACTTACTATCAGGTGTTACTTTGCTGCGGTCGTATAAAAAAAATGGGCTATTTTGTCCCGGTTAAGTGTTCTCATTTCCGATAGAAGATGAATGTTTTTTTTATTATATTTAAGTTATGGCGCTGGTCACATTCGCACAGTTGGGGCTATAGATGGCTATGAAAAGAACAAAGTGAGACTTTTATATAGGAAAAGTTCTGTAACGCGGGCGAAGTCGCGCGCAACACCAAGTTTGAATCTAAAGTGAGCGTGATATACTGACAGACATATTAAAACTACACGGATTTTCTGCTACGGAACTAATAAACAACTTTTCTTACAATTTATAATTTTTAATGCCATGTAGGTATTTGTAAATGACAATATCTTATTTAAAAACAAAGGCAATTTCAGCATCCTATTTGAGCTGTCCGGCCGGCATGTTTTCAATTAAGGGTTTATTCGTAACTTGGCTAGCGCCCATTCATTTGCGAGTCAATAATACTATTCAATATGCTAGAACAGTCCATTCTGAATTAATGTGAGATTAATATGGATATAGGACTATGATGGGATTATTGCATATATTTTCTGCATAAAATAGTCGTTTAATGTCCATAGAATTGTTGGAAAATACAGACGTTAAAAGGGTATTGAAGGTAAACCTGTATGAAAACGGTTATATAAATATTATTTGAGAGAAATATGTCTCCAAACGCTACGTATTCATAATTTATATGAATGTTACATCATAGCGTCAAATACATTGATGTCAAATAGCAATAAACGTTCATCCTCAACTAAAGACCTAGCGGTTACACTGAAGGAAAACTGTTCGGAATCAAGTCGGAAGAAATTATTTACTTTGGCTCTAAAATAAATAGACGGTCGAAGTTGCGAAAACCAAAAAGCAAACGCAACGCGTTTAGTTTCCGAAGGGCCAACTCCGCTTAATAGCCTCTTAATGATATTAAGAAAACGTTGTACCAAGTCTGTGTCTTGCGCTCACTTAACTTACTCTGGGCGTTACTTTGTACACTCGATCGACTGGCTAATTACCCGACTGCGAAAGAAGTAGGATTTTGTTTTTCGAGTGTATGTATGTATGTATTTATGTATGTTTGTATATTTCTTTGGCACGCCCTACAGCCTAAACGGCTTGTCGTATTATTATGTGAGTGATGTCAATAGATTCGTCTTAGTCGTGAGAGTGACACTGGGTACATCAAAATAAAAAAGAATAAAATTAAGGATTTTTGGCGGCAAAAAGTAATCTAAAAAAATGTTTTCAAAATACATCGAGTGTGGTATCAAAGTAAAGAATTTAACTACTGGATAGCTGACGTGAAACACCAACGCTCTACGAAGTCTGCAGTTGCTGAACATTCAGAACAAGGCTCCAAGCATTACCTTAGATTTGACAAACCACAAATCCTTGCACCCATATTACACCTACACCTACCTAGGATGATTGGCGGTGGCTATTGAAATTAAAAAACATCAAAATTTCAATAGAGAAGATGGTTGGAAGCTTGCACAAGCCTGGGATCCCGTTATACATCTTATTAAATCGGACCCCAAAAGACCAACTGCCAGACCTCAAGTCACTGTGAGCTCTTTCTTCGTAGATCAGATCGTCATTTACAACATTTTTTTTTAATTGTATAATTAAAAATGAAGGTAGATATTGTAACATTAACTTTTCGGACCACCAACACCTCAGTCCGCCCCATGACCACGAAGTGCTGCAAAGCCTTCGAAACGTCGGGAGAAAATATTAATTTAAAATCCGCAAAATAGTTTTATTTCAATATTATTTTTTAATTGGAATTTCTATAAAAGCGTGTGTTTTAGTTTTTTCAAACTATTATTTATTTTTCATTTTTTAGTTTAAAAGAATTCGCTCCTAATTTTTAGGTCGTAAATGTCAATGTTAATTATAATAACTAGTTAAATTTGTGTGTTTTTTTGGGTAAACAGTATTTTAATTAAATCGGTTCATACCTAGAGTAGCAGGTTTATTGTGAATAATTTTTACAATATATTGTGATAAACATCATAATAAGTTATAATATACGCATACTCACGCCTTTTATCCCCGAAGGGGTAGGCAGAGGCGCAACTAATGCACCTACTTTTCGCCATTTTTATTCCGTCCCATGATGTGATAGAGGCGAGCCTATCGCCATATCGGGCACAAATTCCTGACTCCGGGCTCATACTGAATAGAAAAACCGTATCACTTTGCCCGACCCGGGGATCGAACCCGAGACCTCAGCATTGCAGTCGTACCGTAATACAACTACGCCACCGAGGCAGTCAGTTATAATATACGTTTTAGGTATCCAGTATGGACAGTATGGCCTAAAGTTAGACAGGTAAGGCCATAATTAAATTTTCAATGGAGCAGAAATGTGGTTAAGTGGCAAACAACAGGGAACAAACTAGTCACGAGTCTCCAAGTTGCTCACCTGCGGGCTGCGGGTCTCCTGATCTAATATTCAAAAGTTGAACCTGTGACCTGTGTGTGGCTAATTTCATTGTTGCACTCCGCAATCTTATATAATAAGAAATTCTCGGTCCAGCTTTTCCAGTTTTCCTGATGCATGGCGCAGCGCTATTTGTGTTATTTATTAGCTACTTATGGAAGGTGATTGCATTTACCGGATAAAATTATGATTTTAATCATAGTGCAAAACTGTAGTCGATGTTAATCATAAATAATAGTAGATATGTTTTTGTAGAGTAGTCGGGCTGGTATCGTTTTTTGTCCTTGCGTTTAGTATGATCAGTATAATTACTAAAGAAGCAATACAGGTACTTTTCTCTATTTGTACTATATTTATTGTCACGCATAATAGTAATCCATGTGCTTGTTGCTGATAGAAATATATTTTGATTGTATTATACAAAGAGCTCAATAAATGTTTTTGCTTTTACGCTTCACAAACTCAAAGACCACTTACTTCCACGAACTTTCTATTTTGACAAAGTAACAGAGTTTGTATGTACCGATAGAAAATAAAAATACATAAGAGTTCAATATTTCAAAAGGACATTTATCCGCCGCGTTGCAGCATAACGGGCATAAAAAGATCGTTGAAGGCACTCGGCTCGCGCGATCAGTGAGTTTACGCCCCATACACTCGGAACTGTCGGGTTAATAGCATGTGGATTGTGGAGTACAAGGGGCTACGTACAGATGTTATCATCATGTACCAGCCGTTCTACCAATAGTGCTTTTTGTTTCAAATGAGTAATATTTGTGTTTTGCGTCTGCTCATCTTGCAACTTCTAATTTCATGGCTTAGAATCTTATATGGTGAATATTAGACCGTGAATTTTCAAATGACTATCGCAAGGTCTTACCAAATTATTTCTGATCCTGCTTAGCAATTTACGGATACCAATATTATACGATCGATCGCAAGATCTCGGGATGAACTGATGCCAGATTGTAGCATTATACATGCTAGTGTATTTTGTATGCCATAATTCAATAACTGCATCGGTGGCGTAGTTGTATTATGGTACGACTGCAATGCTGGGGTCTCGGGTTCGATCTCTGGGGCGGGAAAAGTGGAAATATTGGATTTTTCTATTCAGTATCAGCCCAAAGTCTGGAATTTGTGCCCGATATGGCGATAGACTCGCCACCTATCACATCATGGGGCGGAATACACACGGCGAAAAGTGGGTGCATTAGTTGCGCCTATGCCTACCCCTTCGGGGATAAAAGGCGTGAGTGTGTGCGTGTGCGTGTGTGTGTGTATAATTCAATAAGAATGGTCTACAATGTATATAGAAAATCGTTATATCGATTTTGTTTGTAGCTTGTTACAAAAGATTATAATTGGAAACTAAATAAAGTTCTCATAAGAAAGATTGATGAATTCTAAAAATCGTTTTTGGTCGCGGCATTTTGTAGTTAAGTGTGTTGAATGTATTAAAGGTCTAAGATGAGAGTCTACAAACCCGTTACTTAACAACGGTTCCCTTAACATGCACTTTAGTTGTTTTCATATATCAAGAATATAGGATCTCATAAACACCACTCCGCATAACTTAATAGAATAAATTTCACTAACAACAAACGTGGATAGTTTGATGCCGCTCCGTACGGAGTAAATGAAATTCGGAGACGAGCCGTATATTTTATTAATTGTAGGTACAGTCACCCGCTCTAAAATTTGGATGTGCGCGGCAGCCGGCAACAATAACATTTACTTGTAACGTGCGACAGTTTTAGACTAATGTCGTGACGGTTTGTCGGCAGAGCACCTGCAACGACTGCAAGTTAGTGCGGTTTGGGAAACTATGACGCTGTTAGTTTGTTACCTTTGAAATTGTAACACAACCTATATTTGTAACCTGGACTTTGTAACGCTATGTCACCTTGATACTTTTTGGTACAATGCCTTTTGTCCATTCACCAGAATTTATTTTTGCTTTCCTGAAAAGAAAATTGTAGTGTAGGTTATTATTGTACTTATTACAATCTACTCATTAATTTTAGTAAAGTAAGTTCAAGTCATTAGTTGTCCCTCTATCGGAAAGTACTTATAATAATAGATAAATATTTCTGAGAATTTCGTGTAGTTGCCTTTCATAAAATAAACCTATATTTAGTTTCATATTCTCGGAAATGGGTACGAGCGAAACTGTTGACCTTTTAAAAAATAAATTACTCGCATTATATTGTTATTGCACAATGCGCATAAGGCGGGCCATAATATTAGGATAATGTAGAGACTATAGTTATACCAGACGACGTTAAAACCATCAAAGGCACTGGAAGACTTGTATCCGATGATCCATATCCTGTTACGCATAACTGTTTGATGTGCCGCCATCGTGAGTTTAATGCTGAATGAACAGTAATAAGAAACATGGAATCAATTCCAGTACAATATAACGTCTCAGCGCCATCATAACTTGGTGTAACTTTAATTATAGTTAGCTAACTAGTTTTGACAACTTGTTAGTACATTCGAGACTTCATTTAAGTTGGTAAAGAAGGTATTAGGGTGATATGTGTTATAAAATCTTTATTCCTGCTCATAAAACGTAGTTACCTAATATTATGCTGACTACCTTAAAATTTACTTACGAGTATAGCCCTTGGTAGATGTATAGACCGTCTATATCATGTAATAATTATATTACGTGTAGATACAAATAAAATTAAATGAAATATTTCGTTTGAAGTGTAATTTGTATTTAATTGTCACCTCCTTCAGTGCTACTTAAACTTATATCTGCTTTAATTGTGTTTAGAATCTTTTGTCTTGGATACCATTTCATATATAATGTAAATACGAACGATGAAATAGAAATTACAAGCTTTACGCAAACAAATGGGCGTTTAAGAGTAGATTGTGATCTTAATTAAATTTTACGTTAATGAAATCTTTGAAACAATAATGCTGCACGACAAAGTAAGTTTGTTAATGATTTTGCGAAGGTTTAATCAATTTTAATCAAATCAGAGAATTATTTGGAACGAGAGAATCAAATTATTTTGTACGTAACTGAGATCTAAAGTGATGATGCTAGTGAAGATCGTTTAAATGAACAAATGTGCGCGATTGTTTATTTATTTCGATTTATAATATTTGTTTGTCTCTGTCACCGTCGAACTTTTTTTACCCGACTACGTTATTAGTATATAGATTAGAAAGTTGCTATATTTACTGGTGGTAGATCTCTCATAATGTAAAAGGCCGCCTGGGTGGGTACCACCGCAATGTAGGTATATTTCTACCGCCAAGTAACAGTGTGCATGCACTGTTGTGTTTCGGTTTGATGGACATTGTAGCCATTATAACTACTGGACATAATGAGACTTAACATCTTATATCTCAGGATGACAAGCGCAGTGGAATGCCACTCAAAATGTGACGATAAAAAGGCATAAGGAGGAAGATATTACTATGACTGCACAAAAAATTAAAACCAGAGCCCTATCTTTCATAATTATCGAGTTATAGCTTTAAAGCTAAGCAATGGTCTGATGATTACAGCCACCGTTGCAGAAGGTACCATTTTTTGCCGTTGGACCAAAGACGCTGTATTAACGACATTTGCTTATTAATGAACATTGCAAATAGTTCGATCGACTGTCCCGAGCTATTGTCAAAATTAACTATGCGAACAAACCAGATTAGACTTCGTCAGCGTCAGCTACTGCACGTACCCTTTGCAACAACCAACTACAGGCGTAATTCGTTTCTTCTGCGCAGCGCCGACAATTTTAATATGCTAACGCGAGTATCGGATATTGACCTGTTCTGTACTAAAACTAGCACAGCAAGACGGCTTTTAGCTAAATTATATTTCGAGAACGACACCTGTTAGAATTATATTCATATTTGTAAGGCTGGTTTTAGAGTCACGCTGACATACATATTCGCCGTCTGCACCGATGGTCGGCGTGACACTGAAACCAGCCCATCACTGTAGTTTAGGTACTATTTATAGAACTGGCGTACACTTTTTTTTTTTTCTTTTATCGATATTTGTAAACTCAAATGTGGAGGCTTGTTATTAGCAATGTGATTATACACTTATGTGACCTATTTAATGTTATTAGTCTGTAAGCCTTCCTAAAAATAAGTAAATAAATAAATAAATATAGTCTTTTTAGGGAAAATGCAAAAATATTTACTCTGACCGATATTTTAGGGTCATGTTAATGGAATTTGGAATTAAATTGCTCGGATTCACTCATGTTTTATAATTTGATTGTATATATGTTTTTTTTGACATCATAATTTTATTAGGTACTTTGACATTTTGTAATACATAATATTGTGATATTTTTATTATCTTCACAGATTGTGTTGCTGAGGAAGTTTCTTGCAACACTTCTTCTTCGCAGCAATAACACGTTCTGAAGCAGTGGTAGATTCATGACGAATTAAAAGTGCTTTGAAAAAAGACAATTTAAATAAAGATTATTTTGATTTTGACTATACATACTCAGCTGCTTCGTTTCATAATTTTTAAGCATCAATTGACGCTAGAACTCAACATATTAATCAATAATAGTTTGTACCTTTATATGTCAGATGTAAGAAAGTGATCCAACAAATATTTAGGTACTATAATTAATCATTTATATCACCATCAATGTAAAGAACTTCATCCCGTCAACTCAGACGGCGTCTTCATTGCGACTTACCGCAAAATATCCTAAATGAGAGCCATCAGGGGGGCGGGATGTTGTCCTTCGCCTTTCGCCGGCTGAGGCCGCCGATACCTATGCCTGCTTGCTGTTGATAAAGGCTTACAACGTATTAAATTTGGGTTATTGAGTATTTTACAGACAATTTACATAAGTCAACAAATAACGAGACCCGCACTGAAGCCGAAATTTGATTCTGTTATTGATCTTTTAGGAGGAAACGGATTTCGTTCATGCATATAAGTTACTTGGAATATATTTCTAAGTTCGGACCCTGGAGAAAGCGGAAATAATAAAACGGAGATAACAATTATAGCGGCGATAGCCTAGTTGGGAGTGGAACGGACTGCCGAGACGAATGTCCGCAGGTTCAAAACCCAAGGGCATACACCTCTGACTTTTCTAAAAATGTTATGTGTGTATTCTTTGTGAATAATCGCTCGCTTTAACGGTGAAGGAAAACATCGTGAGAAAACCTGCATATCTGAGAAGTTCTCTATAGGAATTTCGAAGGTATGTGAAGTCTGCCAACCCGCACTAGGCCAGCGTGGTGGACTAAGGCCTAAGCCCTCTCAGTAGTTAGAGGAGGCCCGTGCTCAGCAGTGGGCAGTATCTAATACAGGGCTGATGTGGTGGTGGTGGTGATAACAATTAGTCGAGGAAATGGTAAGTAACATTCTAGGAAATAAATTGAATATGAACCTACACAATTAGGATGGCGTCGCGGTCTGCAATACTAACTGCATCACGTTCTTCCTTTCCGGTAGTCGGGTATCGAGGAAAGCGTGATAGCTGAACTTTAGGTGAACTGTATCCACTTGCTCAGTTGGATAGAATTCCGCTAGAATAGTGAATAGCGATCGAAGTATTTTAATAAAACCCGTCATAGCAACCATTTCTGTGATTCTGTTTTCGTGACCACCCTCAATCCAATACCTTTACTTGGATAATTAAAACTTCATATGAGCTAGGTATTCCTTTATTGGAATTACCAGGGGACAATAGCTTCTTATCATTAAGCTTAGTACCTACTACGACTTGTCTCGACCAATCACATGATGAGTTATTATGTACAAAGTGCGCAGTCCGTGCCCATATATCAGATAACAAGGAAAACCAAGCACAATAATTATTAGATTTTTGAAAATTCATGTATTTAAGTGACGTATTAACTAGTGGGTGAGAGTGAAAACAAGAAAAATATAGTAATCACATGCAAGCTATTGCAACCTACTCGCGTATAACGTAGGAACTCACGTATTTATTCTGGACAATATTATCGGCATAGTTTTATATTATACTAGATGTTGCTTGCAGCTTCGCCCGCATAAAATGACTTTTTTTATTTTTTTTTATTTCATTGAATGACGAGACGAGCATGCCGTTCGCCTGATGGTAAGCGATACGACCACCCATAAACAGTAGCAACACCATCCAGCACCTTGACTTACAAAGTACTGTGTGGCATTCCACTGCGCTCGTCATCCTGAGACATAAGATGTTAAGTCTCATTATGTCCAGTAGTTATATTGGCTACAATGTCCTTCAAACCGAAACACAACAGTGCATGCACACTGTTGCTTGGCGGTAGAAATAGACATTGCGGTGGTACCCACCCAGACGGCCTCTTACATAATGAGATACTTACCACCAGTAAAATGCTATGCCTTTCCCGCTACAAATGTCCCTAAAGCACAGCATGATGCCAGCGCCATCTACTTGAAGAATCATATGAAATATACCTTTTATTTTCCATGGGAGCAAACTACCGATATCAAAAGTAGCCTATGTGTTAATCCAGGCCATGATCTGCCCGTGTGCCAAATTTCAACCAAATCTGTTCACTAGTTAACTTTTTCGTTTACCTACTTCTAACAAACATCCAAACTTTTTCACTAACTATCGCATTTAGAATATTAATAGAAAGTAAGATAAGATTATTGATTTATTTATGTGCTTCATATACAATGAATGTACATAGGCGGACTTAATGCCGTAGGCATTCTCTACCAGTCAACATTAGGTTGATTATCTTTCTAGTGAAAATAAAAAATCCCACAGAATATTTTGGAAAACGAACGTATAGTGTAGTTAAGTGCAAACCCGACACAAATGGGAATGAGCATAAGAATTTTCCCGTTCCATAAATTAGACACATGGAACACACCGCCGGCGCGAGGATGCCTACGGGAGCCTGTTGCTCGATCCAATTACCGATCGGCCCAGTCGATACCGGCCGTCCGGCTTAATTAACATTGTTCGAACGCATTAAATACGCCATATTACAAATACTTGCCGTGATAGGCTCACTGCACTATTAGATGGCGGTATTTTTTATCTTAAACTAGCTGACCCGGCGAACTTCGTACCGCCTTTTTTTTCCAGTCGCGAAAATACTACTACTAGTACTAAGAAAATGTAGTACTTCCGGTAAATTGAAATCAGTTGGATTACCAATAATTCCATATATTGACACTTTTGATGTATTGAAACCGCAGACGGAGAAAATTGAAACAGATAAACATTGCCGGAAATGTAACACATTACGTCTGGGCTCGTCCATCAATCACGTGATGTTTTTAGTAACTTTATAACCGCCCCCCCGCAGTGATACGTGGTGAGGTTTTAGACTACCCCCCCACCCATGATCACGTGTAATTTCTGGTACAAAGTATCTTAAAAATTTTAGTGTACAGGTAAGTATAATAATCAAATTTGTTTTAATCGCACGTTCAAGTAGAAAATACATAAGAAATATGACTACACACACTTTTCCCCCCTTGTGATTTTTGACCAACCCCCCTCCCCCCCCCCTTTCGAGCCTCACGTCATTAATGGACGAACCCTAATGACAAAAAATTAAACAAAATCTTCCGTTTATAATATAACGATCGCGGGTCGAACCTGGATGCGATTGGCTCGAGACTGAGAAAGGTGGCATGATATGAGACAGGCCTTTACTCAGCAGTGGGACTCTACAGGTTGTGGATGATGATGACGAATGAAATAAAATTACAATTAAATAATTCGACCATAACTATTGTAATGCCTGACCGATATTTTGACACCTCACTAGTGGCATTTTCAATCAATAACAATAAATAACACGACGATAAACCTCTGGACACACATCAAACCACACGAAGCACCGTTTTTCTGTTGCGAAAGAAGCGGTAGGTAATTGTATATTATATACCTATATGTCGTCCTCGTACACGCAATATTGAGCCTGCCAATTGTCGAATTGTATATGAATTAATGTAAACTGAACGTCAATCTTGACAGATTGACGACAAAACATTGACACGTTTTGTCAATATATTGAAGATCTCGAGTTTTGGGCGGGAACTTGGAAGTGTCATGAGGTGCTCTTGTTTTAATTCATTATAGTGT
This sequence comes from Sphinx pinastri, assembly GCA_947568825.1. Lineage (NCBI taxonomy): Eukaryota > Metazoa > Arthropoda > Insecta > Lepidoptera > Sphingidae > Sphinx > Sphinx pinastri. The sequence continues at coordinate 7,360,751 of OX387617.1, forward strand.
TATATTCATTGATGTATTAAAAAACCAGGTATATTGCATAATTATGGTGGTGTATTATCCAATGTAGTTCTATTAAAGGGCTCAAATTAAGTGAATTGAAATAACTGTGCTAATCAAGTGCTTTTTGTTGACGCCAAAAATCCTCGATAAAGTCTTGGTAAGGTAGCCATTGCTTTACTGCGACATACTACAGAGGATAAAAAAAAGACAACCAAAAATATCACTTCTGACGAGGCTGGATGGGGTTGAAGCCTTTGCCTTCCCAATATAAGGGGAAAATAATAAAAAAAAGAATTATTGAAGATCTCTCACAGTCTTCTACCTCATTCACTCTCTTACTGTTCATAATATTATGAGATAAAAAACAATAATTTTTTTAAACTTCCTTTTATACAAACCTCCTGACAAACACGAACACAACAAAAACCGAATTATCCAGTTTCGTGCAGTCGTTCTAGAGTTATGCGCTTACATACATTTTGATGATTAATTTTTATATGTATAGAATAGATATAAACTCTATCAATGATAATTTTTGGAGTCATTTTGTACAATGCAATGTTGAAACAAATCATTCGCTTTGATCCTTGCAAGAGATAGATGACAAATAACGACAATTTATAGTATTAAATCAATACAGAGGTTGCATTAAGCATAAGTAAAAGCATCTTATGTGTAACAGCAGGGATTTGAACGAACTATACTCCCGAGGCTTTATTTACACGTAATTATTTAGAACTAAGATCTTTATTATTATTCTGTTGAGAATAAATGATTCCTTCTAGTAATTAAATTGTGATGTCATATATTAAAAGGTATTGTTTAGAAAGCAGCAACAGCTACTTACATATTATTATCGTCGGGGATAGTGCAAAACTGCGTAACTAACATTGGTAAATAACACGTAAGTGACGAAAAAAGTTTAATTGAAATTGATACTTACAACATTAAACTTATGATTATGCTATAATTTTTTTCTTTCACTCACGCAGTATTTACCAATGTTAGTGACGCGGTATTGCACTATCCCCGACGATATGTATTTTGATAGTTTAAGGGTCGGCTGCTGTTCCATGTTAAGTTAAATGTTATGATGACCATACTACTTACTGTGATTCTGAAAGATTGAATCACAACTTTATTACACACTATGTGTTGCTCGCGGCTTCGTCCGCGTGAAAAGCTTTTCTCGCTACAAAAGTCCCTAAAACTCAATACGACGACAGCGTCATCTACTTAAAGAATCAGATTTAAAATATCTATTATTACCCATGGGGACAAATTACCAGGATAAAAAGGACCCTATGTGTTGACCCAGGACATGATCTACCCGTGTGCCAAATTTCATCGAAATCCATTTAGTTTTTTTGCGTTTACTTCTAACAAACATCCTAACATTTTCATACACTTTCGCATTTATAATGATAGTAAAAAGTAAGATTTAATGACAATGTCTATTATGTGTCCTCGTGAATTATTTGTTTTGTAGGTACGTAAATCAATATTGAATTGAGATCACGTAACATCGAGGAAACCGACACTGACACGGACACCGCACTGCATTAGGAAAAACAATTTGCCGGCGTCGCACATGAAAGAGGTCTTGCGACACAAACAAAGACAGGACAGTCGATTTCATACCTTGTGGACGAGAGTGCCACTATTGTTTGTTACTGCTTAAAATATGCTTTGGTAAAATAAAAATAATCCTTCCACTTACTTACTACTTAAAACGGGACAGATAATTAATCATTTCCAGGAATAGAGAAGACGTCAAAGTTGTATGTGTTTAGGTATTTATGTACTTATAGGTAAGCTGAACGAGGGAAGTTCTGAACATAACACAGGTTTTCTACTGTGTGTAGGACTTAGGATTATACGTCAATAAATAAAACAAACATCCTTGGTAAATAAAAAAAACACTTTAGGCTGTGTTGTCCACATTAGAAAATGTAGCCGGGTTTAGCAGTAACTATTAAATAAGGTAATTGCCCCGTGATTGGGCGTTTCTTCATTGCCCGACCAGGCCCGGCACCGATACCGACACCGACAACGGTGGGTCCGCATAATTCTATGAAATTGTAGGGCACACTGTCTCATTGGCTTGGCACGACACCGACGTGCCAGCGCCGGCGCCGACATGTCGTTGTAGCAAATCTCCCACTTGTGTCGGGATGGCATCATTGCGTATGTGTTGTTTACCTACGTAAGCTTCTACGTGAGAATGAGTACATTATTACGTGCAGAATAGCTTGCAAAGCCGTCGTGTAGTGTCAGTCAAATGAAGAATGTAGCTGTCGGTGCAGTGTCGTTGAGTACTGTCGGTGACAGTATCGGAGTCGGGGCCGGGTCGGCCAATGAAGAAACCCCCATTAGGTATTACCCCAACTCACCACAAAAAAATACTATGAGTTTCATTTATTTTTATCCATAAAATTTTCTCCCACATTTATCGGTAGTATTTTGTTTTGATTTTTAAACGGTTTGTAATGTGTGATATGATTAAATGTTATAAAGCTTTACAAAACGTTTAATAATACACAAGGGCTATAAAAAATATATACTATGCGCTACATATTGGAATTACGAAAGGCACGAAGAAATTGGAAATAGCTCACAGCGTTTCGATCTCTCCTTTGACACGCTCGCTCATGTGAACAAATTTAGTAGTACAGACTAAACAGTACAATTGAGAATTCTTTCTGTGGGCTTGCGGATGTTCACTGTGTAGTTAGTACAGTGTGTTCCTTTTATAATACTAGTGAGAAAGTTGATATCCGTCTGTCTGTCCTTATTTTTTTTTATGATATAGAGGGCAAACGAGCATACGGTTCATCTGATAGTAAGTGATCACCGTCGCCCATGAACATTTGCAATACCAGAGGGCATAGAGATGCGTTGCCGGCCTTTTAGGTGGGAATACGCTCTTTTTTTGAAGGTCGTGGTATGTCAATATTATTATTGCAACTATAACACTATTACAAATATAACAGGGAGGCATGAGGGATATGTAATAACTAGCTTTTGCCCGCGGCTCCGCCCGCGTGAATGAGTTTTCTCGGTATAAAAGTCCCGCTTAAAATGTAGCTTATATGACACGTTCGTAGATTTACCATAGCAGCGCCATCTATTGATTACTTACTCAACCCAGTCGAAAGGTATCGACATCTGTTAGAATCATTTGGAGTTAAGATAATTGTGACTGTCAAATAATAACAGACAAATAATTAGCAATAAATTAAAATTGCGAGTATAATTTGAGATTTAAACTATCCTATCTCTCAAGTTGGATCGAACTGCACATGGTGTGCGAATTTTATTATAATCGGTTAAGTGGTTTAGGAGTCCATTGAGGACAAAAATTGTGACACGAGATTTATATATATTAAGATAAATAGCAGAGTTATAATTTTTGCTGAAGGTTCGTATGCGTATCCCATATTCGTAATAGTAAATTCATTGGATTCAAAAACTATAATATAATAATAATACCAGCCCTATATTATATACTGCCCACTGCTGAGCACGGGCCTCCTCTACTACTGAGAGGGTTTATGCCATAGTCCACCACGCTGGCCTAGTGCGGGTTGGCAGACTTCACATACCTTCGAAATTCTTATCGAAAAGTCTCAGGTATGTAGGTTTCCTCACGATGTTTTCCTTCACCGTTAAAGCGAATGATAATTGATAAACAATGCACACATAACTTCGAAAAGTCAGAGGTGTGTGCCTTAGGTTTTGAACCCCCGGACATTGTCTCTGCAGACCGTTCCATTCCCAACTAGGCTATCGTCCACTTTTCTTCAATTCAAAAACTAATTATAGCAAAATATGAAAGTTTATTAAATAAATTATACTTTTATTTCTTTACTTCAAAAAAAATATTGTACTTGGAAATCTCCTAGTGTCACGCCGTCGAGTTTCATCACACATGCTCTGTGAAACTGGAAAGTTTATCGGCAGGTTTATAATCTAAAGGCAGGTGGGTTATAATAATCTGAGATAGATCTGACGCAAAAGAACTTGTGGGTACAGCAAGTAAATTAATAATTACAATTTAAAAACAATCGAATAACTTTAATAAACGAGAATAACAAGCCAAAGTGTCGTATAGGTTCTGGTGGTCTGCGTTCTGCCCGTTATGCATTTACGTTTAATCTTACTTGGCCTTCCTACAAGCAATTACTGATCCCCCATTGCACCAAAAACTTTGAAACCTATCTCTATACATTTGATAATGTTAAGGTCGTTTATGCTTAGCACTTCCACTAGCTACAATGTCTTTCAAACCAGAACACAAGAGTGCTTGCTCGTGGCGACAGAAGCAGCTAATTAGGTTTTACCTATCAATAGAATTATTGTCACATAGATAGGAAATAATTTTAGAATATACTACGAATTAAGTGTGTAACAAATAACAATCGCCAAGTATGACCATCGGGGAACGGACTATTACCTATTAAACAACAATAATATTGCAATAAAAACTCCCGAAGTCACAGCGATAACCTTTACTGAGTATATTATAGCAAAGAAGACGCGCTACCGGCAGACCGCAGCACGCCGCGTGACAACATGTTTCTCCTACTCGCAAGCTTGGTGACGCTGGCTGCGGCCGCGCCACGCGTGCTGCCGAATACTCACTTTACAGCATCCGACGTGCGACAATATAGTAACATCTACCCAAATCCGGATTTTTTTGGCCTCACTATGAACGAGTTTAATCTACACTTCGATTCTGCACTATGGAAGGTGGCTGTCGAAGACTTACAGTACGTACTGTCTATGCCAATGCCTGGCTACAAGAAGGAAGATATCGAGGTTTTGGCACAGAAGGGTGTGCTCATAATGAGAGCGATCCATAAAGAAGGGGATACTATTATAAAGAGTCAGATTGTAGTAACCATGCTGCCTGTACGTGTAAATCCCGCGGGGAGATGGACGTATGACAGAATGCTAAGACTCACTTTCCCGATCGGAGACGCAGGGATCTATGCTGGTGGGCGTGACGACGGTAGCTCGGATGTTATCCCAATAATTATAGATGAGTAATCTAACTATAACGGTAAGATCTATTCATTAACCTTGTTCCAAAATTTAAACATAATATATCTATTTTTAACTTTTGCGTTTATTCCATATGCTTTAATTTCGTAACTTATGTAATTCTTTGATTATAATCGTTACTCTGTATAGGTTATAGATAGAACTATAGTTGCTTAATAAAGTCTTATAAAGAAAAAAAATGAAAAGGGATAAATATTTGTATACATTTTTATAACAGGTCTGGTGAATAGACCATGAACATAATATTATTTCTATACTTTTTAAGGGCAACAACAAAATCATAAGGTCTTGTTTCACAACTTCTGAGTAAATTGCTCTTGTCTCATAAATGTCCCTATAAATCGACCAAATACAAATGTCAGACTCTAAACTATGCTCCCAAATAAATAGTAATGAAATGTAGTACTATCTACATTAGAATGTTTAATACGATCAGTAACAGTCATATAAAATTTATTTGAAACTTGTGAAACAAGCCCTACACCTATCTTCTGATGCACGATGCATCACTTTATTTGCCTATCATGGTATTTGCTTGTATGTGTTTGCCTATTACAAAATTAAATATTTTTGATATTGTATTTATATTAATATTATTTTGATTCATTTGCTTTTAAAAACTATACCTAATTCTAAATTGAAAACAATTGTCATAAAATTAAAACCACTACGAACCAAAAAATAATTTAAGCTTATATACGTATATTTGGAGTCGGTGTCTAATTTAAATTGAACATTGTTTTCGTATATTTGTTCGTGTATTTGCTTAGCTTAGCTGGCAATTTAAATTATTTACCGACTCCAAATAACGGGTGTAAAAGACAGCCTACCGAAAACTGATACCAGGTGTTCAGTACATGATTCTGAAACCCCCTGCGTTTGAATTTTTCGTCGGTCTTTTCATGAATTTTTGATTTTTTTTTTCAATGATAACGCAATAAAATCGATACTATTCACTAACACAACCCCACTTTCATTAAAATAACAAGAAGTAAATTATTTTCATAATAACAGAAATGTATGTAGAAAAGACAAAATGTACGCACGCGCCCCCAATCAGCTGTTTTGAAATAGGTATACAGCGCCACGCGCGCCGCGTGCAATGGCCTCGCTGCGCCGCGTCGGGCGGCCGGCCGCCGCGCCGGCCCAAAGGCGCGCCGACGCGCGCTGCGTCCTTTGACTACGAGCGACGAGCGTTGCGAATTTCGGATTATAGAAAATGTGGATTGGACTTATTTAATTCCACTCGTCAATTCATTACCTATGAACGCGAAGTTGTGTTTTTTACGAAAGAATAATGAATTAACGATTTTTATGAGTTCTAAAGTAAGCCTTCTTTTAATTATTTTTTATTAAACATTAAAAAGTATTTACAATATCAGTTGTAGGAGTTTAAAAAAATAGCTTTGTTAGCTAGTATTAACTGTGAAGGAATATCACAATTTTCCAAAACTCGTAAATGTGATGAACTACCATACTTACCACATCATTACAAAACTTGGGTGCACTAAGCAATAAAATCTTTTCATTTGTGACGAAACAGGGAGTCCTCTTTAGTAAATGCCCAAATATGGATCCAGCAAATTATTCGTTATTAGGTACTTCAAGACGCAAATAAATTTAATGGAAATGACCGATCCAAATGTTATAGGTCTAGGTAATTTCTTTGAGCGACGCGTGCGACTCGCAAGTACCTACTTTTGGCCCCTGGCGGGTGGCGCGGCGCCCGGCGGTTTGTTTGTTAGTTCCGACGCACCTTTCGTCTTGTGCGGATCCTATTTTTTTCTGACGTTCTTATTAATGAGGATTTGTGGTTTTTGAGTTTGTTCTTTTCTGAGGATTTCCAGGAAGAACAAGTGTTTTTTTTATGTCTCACGAGCGGAATAGTGAAATACCTTAACAGTTTCAGTGCACGTGAATATGGACAAATGATAATGTGTTACGGTGAAGCTCGAGGCAAAGAGCAACAAGCTCTTCGACTTTATAAAGAAAATTATCCTTATAATCGGCACCCAATTGATAAGCGTGTAATAATTCGGGCGTATCAACGTACTTTGGATAACCAGCCGGTAGTACCCAGACAAGAAGGGTTTGGAAGACCCTTGTGAAGTCGTACTGAAAACCACATTCTGGCTGTAATACGCGCAACCCCACGGTTGGGAACACGCACGGCTGCTCGTGTGATACGTATCCGTTATGAATGTAGATTGTCGCATACGAATATGCATAAAGTGTTACGGAAAGACCAGCAGCGAGCGTATTACATTCGCAAGGTACAAGCACTGCTCTTCGCTGACAGAAGTCTACGTGTGTCGTACTGCCGTTGGTTCCAAGACCAGCGGCGCGCAATTCCCAATTTCGCTGCGAACGTGATATGGACTGATGAGTCCACATTCACAAGATATGGGATGTGGAACAGACGTAATTCCCACATACGGGCACACGAAAAGCCTTTTGCCATCCAAGAAAGAGGATTTCAGACTCGGTGGAGTGTAAATGTGTGGGCCAGTATTTACATAAAAGAAAGTGTATTTACTAGTGAGTGCAATACCGCAGAAGAAATGCGAGAACGTATTTTAGGAGTTGTTGAGTAGTGTGTTCGTGACCCTAGCTTTATGTCCCGGCTTCATGCCGAGACACTACGACGGGCTCGTCTCTGCGAACGAGTTGGTGGCGGCCACTTCGAACCTTATATCATTAGAAGCGAGAGGACTTGATGTAGGTAAGCCCAATGAAATTGTGCTATTTTAATCGTAGAGTGGACAGTGCCGTCGATAGTATTTTGTCGAGTTGAGTTGTGTTAATCCTCGTATCACGCCGCGGTGCTTTAACCTAAGAACGTATTCGCGCGGTGCCCCGCGCCGGCTACTGTAGAGTGTAGGTAGATTTCGATAACTACGCAATGGATCACATACATTTCTGGCCCAAGAATTACGAAATTGTTATGCACACATGTCCGGTACCCGCGGACATCTTTATTTTAATATAGGCATATAATGCTATTTTACTTTAAAATTTTCGGTAGGCTGTCTTTTACACGCTGTATAGTATTGTAAGAAAAGAAAAAAAATTTTTTTTTAGATTGTAATCCGGTTCAGACACAACTTCTCGGAATTCGGAACCATCTGGCGGTTATATTTGTCCGTGACATTATGCTTCAGTCATTGATATATAAAAACCCCAGTATTAATTTTCATATAATTGAAATAATTTGTTACAAGTTTTCTTCAAATTCTGTTGGGAATGTGGTTTCGTTCCATTGGCACCATATTTATTTATAATCGACGACCATCGTAGAGTGAAAACGGTAGGTACCCTTAGTTGGTATACTTTGGGTAACGCACACCTTAACTGATAACTGACTCACAAAACAAGATGTAGTGTAAGTAAAAGAACGTTTTCATGACAGAATTTAACGTTTAGGTTTGATCAAAGAGAATTATAATACTACTGAAAGGTTTGGTGTTTGGAGAAAATGATAGTATTTGATTTTAAAATTACCTTCATACATGAACCTACAATAAGTAACACAAGACGGAAAATTTCAAATAACTGAGATATAATTTGTAACATGTTAATTTATGCCACAAACCTACTCACTTTTGTAACCGAAACTGAATGTGATTAGGACTCTTGAACGATTCCATTTTAATCTTTCCTCCCTAAGCGTGAACGTCTGCTTCGCATAATAAATTGCACGAAGCAAAATCACGGAGGAAATCTATACATAGTGATAACAGTAATCAGTGTTCCGTGTTATGAAAGTCACGGCACATTAAACTTGTGCATATTAACCAAACGCAAACAAAAGATTCAAACCCACAATTCATGTAATAATGGATGATATCGCTGTAAGTACGCCGCTAGTTATATTGATTTTGGCGTCGTTCTGCCGTTTACACGTGTCTCTGTGTGCCCATAAAAAAGAGCGCTTGGAATACTCGCCAATTTAGCAAATGGCGACTTTTATCGGTGTCATGTCCTCAGTTTCGTGAAAAGCTTATGTATGACCTGCGCTATAAGGTACCGAAAACCGGGTCCCCAGCCATTCTCCTTTTAAATAAAGCTACAAGTAATCCTAACCTTGTTTACAAATGTGTGAAAGTTCGCCTCAGTTATTGGCGTTTTATTCTTATTCAACTCGACACCAATATAATTCTGCCTGAAACAATTTACATATTTTGCTTCTATACATTCAACCTTTATTTACCTTTCTGCCCTGTTTATGCCAAGTACGTATTTAACGACGATTGTATTATATTGAACTTATTTCGTATATTTGGAGTCAAAGATCTCTTTTAACTTTTTTTTCTATTGCATTGAATGATGAGACGAGCATGCCGTTCGCTTGATGGTAAGCGATACTCTTACGACCACCCATAAACAGTAGCAACACCATCCAGCACCTTGTTACAAAGTACTGTGTGGCATACCACTGCGCTCGTTATCCTGAGACATAAGATGTTATGTCTCATTATGTCCAGTAGTTACACTAGCATAGTAGCCAGTGGGCTACAATGTCCTTCAAACCGAAATACAACAGTGCATGCACACTGCTGCTTGGCGGTAGAAATAGACATTGCGGTGGTAGCCACCCAGACGGACTCTTACATATGAGAGACCTGCCACCAGTCAAAATAAATATTGTGAAACAACATTAAAAATCAATCTAAATATATTGAAATTATTTCAGAATTAGGTATGCATAGTTATTACAGTATATTTTAAAAAATGTTTGAAGTTCAAGCCACGCTTACCGCATATTCATCACCAAGAGTGACGAAGGAACCCTGGAGCTCATCGCTTTAGATTAACGGGTCTACATGTAGGAGCTATCAATCTGAAACGACTTGGATTACAGGCTGAATCCTCTTCGCCACGCATATAAATCTGCCGGTATAAATATGAAGTAAAAAGAGTTGAATTTACAGCACGTTACAGTTTATATTATGAACTTGAAATGGCTCGTTTGTGTATTAGAGTTTCGTATATTTTCTTAACAAATATATTTTTTTGAAATAGTAAATAAAATGGTAATAAGATCTTGAAATTAACGGTAAGGAATTTACCATGTTATAAATATCAGCTATATTCATACCATCCGAGTGAACATAAAGCCTGGCTGACTTAAGCTGGCCTAATTTTTTTCTATTGCTTATAAATGACGAGACGAGCATGCCACTCGCTTGATGGTAAGCGATACGACCGCCCATAAACAATAAAAACGCCATACTCACAGACTACTCACAAGAACTACGTTGCCATACTGAACATTGAATTACAAAGTACAGCGTGGCACTTCACTGCGCTGGTCACCCTGAGGCTTAATATGTTAAGTCTCATAATGCCCAGTAATTACACTGGCTACAATGTCCTTCAAACTGGAATTCTACAGTACACACTGCTGCTTATCGTTGGCCTCGTTATTAATGCCAGCCAGACGTCTCCACAGCGGATGTCAACACCTCACATAATAACAAGTTGATAATAACAAGGTTTAGGTAATTTGGACGGGTATTGTAACATTCTGTTAGCGTCGGCAGCTTGTCCCGTATTAGTTGAACTTTATACGATTTCCGGCAGCTAGGAAACCCAATTAGCAATATCATCCGGTCTGAGAGTGTAACGAGAGGGGAGTGGCAATAACCGTCGGTGGTACAGTAACAGTTAACATACTGCAAATTGCTGTTAAATTTACTTAAAGTCCCCTTGTTTCTCGTGAGACAAACGCTGATACCGCGAATTGTATGAAATCCGTTTTGCGCCACATCTCTGTTTTCGGTTGTCACGTGTCTCATAATTTCATGTGAATGTGAGTGTTTTGAATTTTGTTATATGAATCATTTCAAATACATATTAACTATAATAAATATGTAGGTATTGCATATTATGCAGAAACCACTGAAATTTTAAATAGGTAATTACAAGTAGAATATCGATGGGTGCAAAGCAAAAGGAATTATTTGCGAAGAAGCTATTTTGCAGGTTCGATGAAATTTGGCACACGGGTAGATCATGTCCTGGATTAACACATAGGCTACTTTTTATCCCGGGAAAATATTTTTATCCCGGAAAAACTATGTCACGCGGGCGAAGCCGCGAGCAGAAGTCTAGTAGATAATATAATAATACTTAGATAGGTTATGCTAGTATCCATTTGGAATGCTACTACCATTACACGAAACAGTTTTATTCATTTATTTGGATAGTTGCGTTTTGTGATACTTAACTGATGCAGATTATGATCGACAAGAGTCCTTCATGTCTCGTTGGTATTGTGGCTCATGGACTCTTCTAACGAATGAAGGGTTCTTATTCAAGCTTGGTGTTTAACAGATAGATACGCTGGTATTAATATTATGCATTTTACTAGTTTCCATGGGTTTGTATTGTACCCACTGAGTCACAACGCATTAACCTAATTGACGAAATACATAACTCACGCCCTTTATCCCCGGAGGGGTAGGCAGAGGCGCAACTAGTGAACCCACTTTTCGCCATGTGTATTCCGCCCATGATGTGATAGGGGGCGAGCCTATCGCCATATCGGGCACAAATTCTAGACTCCGGGCTGTTACTGAGTAGAAAAACCCAATAGCACTTTCCTCGACCAGGGGATCGAACCCGAGACCTCAGTACTGCAGTCGTACCGTAATACAACTACGCCACCGAGGCAGTCAAATTCAAATGAATAAGGTAATTGATTCAAAACACTATTATATTGGACCTAAAATGTATGAACAATGTAGTTAATTAAAATATATATTAATATTGTAAGAATTTGAAAATATGAAAAAGAAATAAAGATAATATCACAAATAATTTCGTTATGAAAGTTTTTGTATTTTTTTTTTGGTTCACAAACCGGACAATACAATTTTACTTAATTCTACTCACACTCTTGCTACTTATTTATATATATGTATTATTTATATATATGTATGTCCTAAAATAGTGAACACGGCCTTCATAAAACAACTTAACTATTCGCAAAAAGAGTATAGCAATTGCCTGTAAGCTAAATTAACAAAATAGTTAAAATTAGTATAATAGGTTTTAAATTTATCTTAACTTAATTACTATAAAAATCCTACACATAGTCAAATTAATGTGTATAAAATGCGTTTCGTTGAATCCAAGTACTGTGAAGTACGTATTCGTTTCGTAATATTTCTTTGTTTCGCGAATAGATACCAAAATACAATGAGAAGTATTGAAGTGGATTCTTTATCAGATTTAAGACGGAAAGCACTCTTGTCTCAACTCTTTGAGTCAAGAGTACTCGTCGTACAACGTTCTTACATTGTCGAAATACATTTTAAATTATAATAATAGGAGAATGTTATTTGCGACGAGTCTCGACAATTGAAATGAATTTGTAGAATAGCGTGGGCATTATGCATATAGGCATTATGCGAGATTCATGTTGAAAATGTTGCAGTGTAAACTTGCCGTATTATTGTGTAGAACGAGTGGATAATTGGTCTCTAGAGTAAGGTTAATTATTTAAACAGTTGCTGTGATTAATATCCTCTCTAGGAACTTGCAACGACTGTGTTTACATGCATCATCATATTTCTACCGTTATTCCATTGTTAGCTAAAGCAGAGGACCGTTTTTAATTTAAACACGTAGTTTTAGGTCTTCTTGCAATTTACGAATAGCATTTTTTCTCGATGGACTGGATGTATACATCCAGTATATAAAACAGCAGACCGGGCTCTGTGGCGTACTTGGTAGAGGCCTATGTCCAGCAGTGGACTGCAACGGGCTGATGATGCTGATTTTTTCTCGATATGCGCATAATCTATCTAGTTAACTATTATTTTGCTATCTTTTCACAAACTCCATCGGCACAATAATTTATTGATAAGGATGAAGCTATATTTAGTAAAAGGCTTTTATTTACTCTTATTTTGTTTACCTAATGCTTAAAAGCTTCTATGTATACGTTGATGAAAATCATGAACGAAACACAAAGCAATAACCGGATGTTATCATCCGGCCTCTATAGCAATACATCTAAGTATGTATCTGCTTTAGAAATAAAGGAGTCAATATTTTTTTTACAAATTGTAGTTAACGTTTCATACAATAAATTGACAATAGATATAAAAAAATAGAACTGTAACATTATGTTTAGCACTTTAAGTATTGGTTAAATACTCAAAGGTTTAGCAATTAAAGCGATCCGTGAAACACGCGAAAGTACAGTGAGCGAACAATTAGCGATTCAGTTCGTAATTGGTATGAAACAAAAAAGAAATGCGACAAATTCGATTGGATTCCGATAATTATCGGCTATCGTAAATCAAACATAAATGGTTTTATTTTCGTTTTCCCGTACACAGTACGGAGCTGCGAAAGTCCCGGGTTGCGTCACTAAATGAAGATTTGTGGTCGGTAATAAAATATTTGTGTTGTGTGGTCTTTGTGTATTGTTATAATGGATAATGGTACAGTATTTTTAATTGTCAAACCTTGTATGAAATTTATTTTGTATTTATCGCTTTGAGTACTGTTAGGGTTCGTGCGTTATATAGAGATCTTTACAATATAAAATGGGCATACAATGAAACTTTCCGATAGCAAGAATGTATCATCAATATTCCTTTTACTTAGTTATCTTTGGTCATGTCTCTTACTATAGAAGACCTTAATTATTGTAATAACTGGAATTCACAATGTGTTTTGTTCTTGTGTGTTTGTTCATTGTACATTTATTATTTACAATATAATTACAGAAGAATGAAAGCTTCATTACATGCGCCTAAGAACGTCATCATTGGTAATAAGGAAACCACTGTGGTTTGCTTATTGCCATGAAGATAGGTAAGAATTCGGTTAACATAATATGGCAGAAAGGAATAATCCAGATCAATATACAGTTTCCTCACTGCTCTCTATATGCGATGATCTCACTTATCATATGGGGACAAAACACGTTATCACGTGTGAAAATTAATTGCGCTAAACAGTAGCATATTCAAAGTCTAAAATAAAAATACAATGTGAGGCTTTATCATTGCTGATAACACTAATAATACCAGTAGAATGTCCCTTGCCAATTTATAAGTAAAGGAATGGATATTGTCACAAGTATTGTATTTTAAGAGCTTCCAACAATATTCGCAAGAGCGCATTCGGGCGTGCAGGACCGTACCTTAATCAAGGGTAGACAATACGGTTATACTACATAGTTTAGTTATATATACCTTTGTATACATTTTCATGTTTGTATTATATCCTGAGAGACAGGTAACAATGTCGAGATTTAGGAAGGAAATATAATTTTACCCATTCGATTATATTCTTTGGGACAGCGTCTTGTATGTTTATGCCTTGCAACGACTCGTACCTACTCGGTGCACATTATACTTATTTCTATATCGTGTGCCCAACTTCATACAAGCCTAACAATCGTTTCTGAATTTACTTCCAGCAAACATGCAACCAACTTCACAAATCACACACACACACACACACACACTCAAGCCTTTTATCCCCGAAGGGGTAGGCAGAGGCGCAACTAGTGCACCCACTTTTCGCCGTGCGTATTCCGTCCCATGATGTGATAGGGGGTGAGCCTATCGCCATATCGGGCACAAATTCCAGACTCCGGGCTGATACTGAATTTAAAACCAATATCACTTTGCCCGACCCGGGAATCGAACCTAAGACCTCAGCATTGCAGTCATACCGTAATACAACTACGCCACCGAGGCAGTTCACAAATCACGTTTACAATATAATTAGTAAGAATTATTTTGTAAGAAATTTTTATTCTTGTTTTATGCAAACAACTGTGTTTTATTTAATGTTCTGTTAGCGTTCAACAAAAGTGCAGCAATACAATACTTTGAATACATCGCCAAGCGGAGACTCGGCAAGTAGCGCTAACGATGTTGATTCAACATTATCCAAACCATTTATTATTGCTAAGCGACTTAGCTTGATCTATTCAATTTAATGGTGACCTTTTGACTACTTAGAATGAAAATTTATTCAACAGAAACGTCTGATTTATTTATAAATTGTCTAAAAGCGGAGTAATTATTACAGATGAAACGAAACATCTTGGGCCGCAGTTACGGTTAATTTCGTTTTCATTAAAAGTGTCTCTTTGGTTTTGTCGGTTAATTATTTTGCAGAATTGCCCTACGTTTATAACAATTTAATAAATACAAAGTGTCTTTTAAGTTATTTTTATTTCGCCTGCCTTATGCCACTCCAGTTGGAACAATACACTTCTTGTTTATTTATTTATTTATAAAAAGGTATACTAGCAGTATTGTATTAATACAATTACACACAAACAATGCTATGAGGTCCTTGTGGCTGATAAATATGAAAATAACGGATACACACATCATTCACTAAATAGAAAAAATGTTGTATGAATAGAATATTATCATCTAATCTTTTGTTAGCATGATGCAGGAACGATTTCAGTTTATTTTTACGACTGGTCTCGCTTTGCCTTTTTGACATCAATTCCTTCTGTTCCTATATGTATTATAGTTCTCTTTGCCTTCTGGAGGATTAAATTATTTTCAAAAATTAACACAAAGTGTTGCACCTACTAGAACCGAGTCCAGTGTCTCGGTTCACAGCCCATATACATTAGCATTAGATCAAAGTTGTGCAATAGTTTAATAAATTAAATCACTAAATTTGTAGATAAAAATGTCAAATTCATCACACTAGAATTTATATCCCTGAACACATATCACATGACCGTGGAAAATGCCTTAATCCAGTGCAAGCCTTTCATTGATAGTCGGCGAGCAACAACAGTTCCATAGTTTGAAATTAAACTAGAACTTCATGAGGCAAGTTTTCATTACTCAGTTGTCAAGTGCACGTATTGCAAATTGCGAACATGATTGCTTTTTAAGTTGCAACATCAGAGAGCGGACAAACGAGCCGTCGACAATCAAAAAGCTGATGTCATCCGTGTTTCAGCCAACAAGGAAAGGCGGACGGAGTGCTGATGTGGCAGCCACTCTGTCAGGGCAGCCACTGGCACAGATAGCCCACACGCTCAATGTTTGCGCTTTTAGTTACAAAAACACAGATTAAAATCGAGGACGTTGCGTTTCTTCTACGCGGATGGCGAAAATCTAATGCCTTTTTACCAGCACTTATTTACGGCGAGTATAATCTTTATTTGTTATTTTAAAATGCACTTTATCGTTTTGCAAGTACGTGATAGCTAATCATTGTGATGAGATTGATGAGTCTAAAGATCTTTTGGAGATATTAAGGAATAATGATGCTCTATTCACTTTGTCACGTGAAGCGAGAAGATTAATTCATTTTGTGAGTGCAGTAAGTTAGCACATTCATGAAGAATTGTTTAATGTGGATAGTTGTATTTAGTCATAACCATTACACAAGTGGTGAGTCGCATATATCATTTAAAATGATTTATAGCCATGTAATGGTTTAAAATTTCCGGTATGGGGTGTGGTGCATGCCTTCTGCATGGCGCGGCTGAGTTGTGTTTGTGGCCCGTTTTCATAAATTTATTGAGGAAGGTGAACTGTGATATACGCTTTGTACTACATAGTAAGAGGATCACAATCCATACGTGTACGCTGTACATTTCCTGTCTTTATTGCTTTGGAAATTGAGACATCAATGAATACTATTGCGTGCCAATACCAATGCTTATTTTACTTGAGAATACGGTGCAAAATCTAGTAAGGGTTTTATAAATGTATTTGTTTAAAATATGGTTAGATTACAAAGGAACGAGCTACATATCTGTTAAGTGTCTTTTATTTACTTACATTAAAAGTTAGCAACACTACAACGATGCGTTTTTTTATACGTTCACGGCAAAGTGACCCCACTGCACCTGATAGTAACCGAAGAATCCAGATAACTCTATCTATCGACTGACGCGCGACGATTATAATCCCTCGTCCTTCTCCATAATTATGCAGGGCTGTTTGAACCGGATATACACAGGCTGATCCCGGAACGCAGCTAGTGTATACGCGAGTTATTTGTTGAAAGAAGGTATTTTTTGTGTCATCACGCGGCGAAAACCCACGCTACGCTACTGACATTTTGGTATCCTCGGACCCTATATGAAAACTATAGCTCCGCCCGCGGGTTGTGCCTTACCATATTATTATAATTCATCTGCCTCGGTGGCGTAGTTGTATTAAGGTACTACAGAGGTCTCGGGTTCGATCCCGAGGTCGGGCAAAGTTTATTGCCTTCTAAGGCAGACAAGCTAACGGCCCACATGATATTGGTTTTCCTATTCGGTATCAGCTCGGAGTCTGCAATTGTGTCTGATATGGCGATAGGTTCGCCCCAAATCACATCATGGGATGGAATACGCACGGCGAAAAGTGGGTATTCTAGTTGCGCCTCTGCCTACTCCTTCGAGGATATAAGGCGTGAATGTGTGTGTCTGTATAGATAGATAGATAACACTTTATTTTACACCAGCCAGTGTATAATAGAACTACACTCACTCTTCTTGCGCTATGCAGTCTATACACTTATGGAATGCACTCCCCCTCGAAATCAGAACGTCTAACACTCGGTTTACGTTCAAAATGAGGGTAGTTACTACCTACGCCAATTCATAAATACATTACAATATGAACTTATCATAATATGTATCTCTATTTATGTACTTATGTTTACGTGTACGAGGTATCTCTGATGCACCTACCTTGTTAATCTCTGCACCACTCTTAGGTTGACTGGGAGAGAATGCCTACAGCATTAAGTCCACCTATATAGATTTTTATACGAAGTGCATAAATAAATAAATACATATTGTCCATTTGTCTGCTACTGCAAATAATCGTGACATTATAACCCGAATTATTCAAAGTTAATATTGTTTGACACTAGACTGTAACGCCCAATAAAGCGACAAGAATTCGTAGAGTATATTAATGAGAAAGTTTTCACTAACATGATAATATGAATAAATTATATTCTGCGTTACAAAATCGTTAATTGCCAAATAAATAAATGTAAAATCACTGAACGACGGCGAAATTCCGATAAATATAGAAAAAAGAAAACTATTGGTTTAGTTTACCATCACCTGCTATCACAGAATTAATCGAGTATAAAGAACTAAAGACTAGTCGACAGGCGATGCGTACGTGGCCAATGAAACCCTCCAAACAAAGGCTCGTTTGAAACTTTTAATTGCCATTCCGCTAGGTGTTGCCTGCAATGTAATACTGGCAAAGTGAATAAAGGAAAGTGAAATTTATTGTTCATCAATCTTCCATGTCGCCATTATCCGCGTTATATGTTTTGTGCGCTTCGACGATGACTGCCGATATTTTTGATATGCGAAAATAGAAAATGGCCCCTTTGTTTTATACTTGTTTGTTTTATATCATTATGGATGATATCGCTTAACCCGTATTAATCGTATGTATTTGGTTTTCGGTAGGGTTTATTAGCTTACAGGTGTTCCGTGTTTTGGTCGATTTTGCGCGTTGCCGTGGCGAACGTACGAGATACGGCTATAGGTAAAACATACGGTTTATAATTCGTGTACAAAATGAAACGAGGGCCAGGAAATCTTGATTCATGTATTGGAAAATTTCAAATACATTCATTCACACTTGCATACGCGCTTGGTGCACGTAAACGCGTCTCATACGAGCAACACAGTTTACGTATTTACGCGCAAAGAAACTGCTAAATCTGTAACGACCATGACGAAGCTTAGGACTGTTGCGGTATTTATGAAGGTCTGTTGTATTTATCTTATTTATTATTATAAAACCTACAAGTAATACTCCAGTATATTTTAACCACGGGACGCCCCCTGAACAGTCTAAAATAAGCAAAAATAAGTTCATATACACGGTGTTCTTCCTATCGTTCTCAAAAACGATACGCGGTTACTTCATTACATATTGAATAGACAATTTTATTCGTGCGTAATCACGTCCGATATTAAGTTAGGGATTTCGTAAGGTAAAAGTATTTTCCTATCACGCAAAAACGTAACAATAACGCTGATGGTACGTGTTCCAAATGCCGATCCACCGTATGAGGACGATGGATATACAAATAAAATTTTATCACCAACATGGTTGGAAAACAATTACCAGGTTTCGTTTCATCTTTATTGCATTCCGCCTGTGTAGGACAATGGATAATGAGCCAAGTTTTACGCATCTGTTAGTGCAAAGTTCATGCCGAGTGAAGTTTAGTATTTAGCTTACTTGCTTTGTGATATAAAGTTGCCTTAGTCTAGTGGCTGTGGATAGTACGAGAACTGAAAGGCCTGGGTTCAAATCGCAAGTCGGAAACACCGCATATGTTTTGCAAACACTATTTTCCCGGGACCGGACCTACCAGAAGAGGTTGGCGTTAGGTAGAGGTAGTAAAAAATAGGTAAGCCAAACCGTGCAAGATGATTGAAATGTGTGTTGCACCGCACTGTAAATTAGATTATTCTTATCACCATAATTATAATTATTAAAATTATATTAATATTAAGAAGTCGTTACAAAGGTACAATCTTGAACCTAAAGTTTTGATCGCTCACCATATTATATCATTCTTATCATTGAAACCATGTCGCGTTAATCTAGTCTTAGTGTATGCACCAACTTCACAGTCATCGGAAGCGGAAAGCGAGGACTTCTATAAATTGTTGGATGACACTCTTAGAACCCTGCCTGGAAGAGATATTACGATTTTGTTGGGAGATCTCAATGCAAAGGTCGGATCAACACTTAATGATGATCAGCTAAGGGATACAGTGGGAAAGTATGGGTTGGGAGAAAGGAATGAGAGAGGAGAAGTGTGGCTACAATTTTGTGTGGAGAACTCACTCACCATAACGAATACCTGCTTCCAAAACCATCCAAGACGTCTTTATACGTGGGTAATGCCAGGTGATCGCGCTCGGAACCAAATTGACTATATTACTATTGCAAAGCGATGGAGATCCTGCATTAGCAATACGAAAACGTACCCTGGTGCTGACTGCGGAAGTGATCACAAGCTCTTGGTGGCAGAGATGTCGATTAGACTCAAAAGGTGTGTGAGAAACACAATTAAGCGCCAAGTTCGACCATCACAACAAATCATTTCTGCTTTCAGGGATTGTTTCATTAGTAATTCCGAGAAGTTCACTGTGGATGAAAATGCGGATATAGACACAAACTGGAATAGAGTCAAAGAACTGATACTCAAATCACGAAATGATGCCCATAACCAAATACGGGTCACTGATGCTCCAAAGAAAGCATGGATTACTAGTGAAACATGGCAGGCAATTAAGGAGAGAAAAGACTTAGTGGCAGCTAGAGGTGACTCGGAACGAGCTCAATATAAAGTCCTGTCAGCAAGAGTGCAACGGCTGTGTCGCAGGGATTACAACCAATATCTTAATTCTATATGCCAGGATATTGAGGATTACGCGCACACTCTGCACACAAGAGATCTTTTCCTAAAAGTGAAGGGTATTATTACTCGAGAGTTCAAGCCAAAAACCTGGGCGATTGAGGATAGTCAGGGAAAATTATTAACAGAAATAGACCGTGTTGCGGAGAGGTGGTGACTGTACTGCGAAAACCTGTACAAAGACCCTAAAAGAGACCCTAAAAGATCAGCTGGGTCTTCAATTCAGGCGGAGGAGCAATATTTAGAGCCTGAAATTATTGAATCCGAAGTTAGGGACGCTCTGAAAAAGCTAAAAACAAACAAGTCAGCCGGACGAGACACTATATTTGCTGAGGAGCTAAGAAATTTAGGAGACACAGGTGTTAAACTCTTACTGCATCTTTGCAACCAGCTTTGGAAGACTAGTAGATGGCCTAAGGACTGGAAAGAGTCGCTTCTAATACCGCTGCACAAGAAGGGTTCCACAAATTCATGTGGTAACTATCGGACGGTGGCGCTTATTTCCCATGCCAGCAAGATAATGCTCTACATCATCAATGGACGGTTGAAATCATACCTGCACCGGCAAATACCAGATGAGCAAGCTGGATTCGTCAAAGGCCGCGGTACTAGAGAGCAAATAGTCAACCTGAGGCAAATGATAGAGAAGAGCCGGGAATTTAATGTGCCAATGTTCCTCTGCTTTATAGATTATTCGAAAGCATTTGACTGCGTTAGATGGGAACCCCTGTGGACAATCCTTCAAGAAATGGGAGTACCTGCCGACTTAGTGAGATTGATCGCGAGTTTATACGACGATGGAGAATCTATGGTCAGAGTGAATAATCTGGTGTCAGGATCTTTCAAGCTGGAGAAAGGAGTACGCCAGGGATGCATTCTGTCCCCCCTTCTTTTTAATATCTATGGCGAGTTTATAATGAGGAAAGCCTTAGAAGGGTGGGAAGGAGGCGTCGCGGTCGGTGGAATTAAGATCAGTAATCTGCGATATGCAGATGACACCACTTTGTTTGCATCCTCCGAGCGCGAACTTGCAGAATTATTTGCCAGGGTAGAGCGAGAAAGCGAGGTGGTGGGACTTTCGGTCAATAAATCCAAAACAAAAGTTATGGTCGTTGACCGAACTGGACATATTATACCCACGGGCGAACTGGCAGACCTGGAATTCGTGAGCGAGTTCGTATACCTGGGCTCAATGATCAGCGACCAGGGAAGCTGCGAAAAGGAAATTCGGAGGCGTACGCAAATGGGAAAAGTGGCTATGAGCAAGATGTCGAGGATCTGGCACGACAGGAATGTCTCCAATACAACCAAAGTGAGACTCGTGAAAGCACTGGTATTCTCGATATTCCTATACGGCTCCGAATCATGGTCAATTCGCGCAGCAGACCGGAAAAAGATTGAGGCTTTTGAAATGTGGTGTTGGAGGAAAATGTTACGCATACCATGGACAGCAAGACGCACCAACAAGTCTATTCTCGCCCAACTGAACATCAAGACTAGGCTCTCTACAATATGCTACCACCGAGTGTTGAGTTATTTTGGCCACATTGCCCGAAGACAACCAGATAACTTGGACAAACTGCTAGTTGTAGGGAAAGTAGAAGGTAAAAGACCACGTGGGCGATCACCTACCCGCTGGTCTGACCAAATAAAGGCCATAACAGGACTTCGTATTGCCACTGCCCTGAGAAAAGCCGAAGATAGGGGGGCATGGAGACGGCTCGTCATCGACTCCATCAAAATATTTCAGGACGGACACGACCTTCAGTGATGAAGAATACGATTAAGGAAGAATCATTGAAATAGCCTGCCTGGGTGGCGCAGTTGTATTACGGTACGACTGCAATGCTGAGGTCTCGAGTTCGATCCCCGGGTCGGGCAAAGTGATATTGGATTTTTCTATTCAGTATTAGCCCGGAGTCTGGAATTTGTGTGCGATATGGCGATAGGCTTGCCTCTATCACATCATGGGACGGAATACGCACGATGAAAAGTGGATGCACTAATTGCGCCTATGCCTACCCCTTCGGGGTTAAAAGACGAAATTATTATATAATTTGCAGTCAGCAATTTGATCGGAACCACACGTAATCGCATTCTCAAACTAGGGCGGTATTGATAAATCAATTGTACATTTGAGTCAAATCTCAAGTAGACACTTAATATATTGAACCATTTAATAAACCTAGCTTAAGCTGCCATTTATGAGCTTGTTCTCAGCCGAGTAAGCGCTGTTACATAAACAAAACTTAGCCGTCAAAAAATGTTCATATGGGTCATTGATGTATTAAAAAACCCTATGGGTTTATTAAATAGCAACTATCTTAAGATGCTGATTGCTGACCTTAACTTGACAGCGTCTCAGCTGATATCGCACTTCAGAGCGAAATTGAGTAGCATATATTAATTCGGCCCAAATATTTCTTTCCATGGGTATTAGAAACAAGATCAATTTCATTCCCACGTATACCTACGAAGATATACTTGAGGATTACACAGTCACTCTAGTAGGAAAACATAAACCATATCGGCAGTTTTTTTATTAACTACTCACATATCGGACAACGTATTATCCACCACCATACCAGCCCTGAATTATATACTGCCCACTGCTGAGCACGGGCCTCCTCTACAACTGAGAGGGTTTAGGCCTTTAGTCCACCACGCTGGCCTAGTGCGGGTTGGCAGACTTCACATACCTTCGAAATTCCTATATAGAACTTCTCAGATATGCAGGTTTCCTCACGATGTTTTCCTTCACCGTTAAAGCCAGCGTTAATTCACAAAGAATACACACATAACTTTTTTTTTAGAAAAGTCGGAGGTGTATGCCCTTGGGTTTTGAACCTGCGGACGTTCGTCTCGGCGGTCCGTTCCACTCCCAACTAGGCTATCGCCGCTTCAACGTAATATCGTAAATCAGATAATATATAAATATTTAGAACCAGAGAAATATTTCCATCATCAAACAACTGAACACATGAAACGCACTAATTACATCAAAACGTGACAAATCATTAATTACTACTATCGATGGTGAAAACATTTCGTTTATAATTAACTTGTGGTCCTATTAAACTCTGTTGTTTAGTAAAGCCCACTTGGGTCTTTTAATTGAGTTACAGATTCGTTTAATTGGAATAATTGTTTTTGTAACAGAATAATTATTTTGCCGGGAGACAATAAACAACGTCGCGATGGCCTATAAAACTTCTTTTGTTCCTCTAACGCGAGTTAAGAGAGATGTAATTGAATTGAACCACTCAGGGGCTACGTGCCTGCTAAATCAATTACGAACCGCATTTACTGATGTTGTTACATGCTTTGACAGCTCCCGGCAGGCATGCACTAGGCGTACGGCGTGCGACAGGCTAGGCGGTCTGGAGCAACGCAGGTAACGAAATTTCATCGAAGGCTGCTTTGGCCCTTTCCAATAATATCAAGAAAATTTGATAGCTAATAGACCAGTATTTATACAACTGGCTTTTCTAGTTGTAAACGTCTCTAAACTTGAGGTTAAAATACCTCCTTAGTTCATTATTTTTGTCGCCCGTTTTGCTATGGAGGGAAGTGGACATCTTTGTATTTGATTAATTTCGTTGCGGGTTTAAGACAGATTAGTGTTCCCTGAGACTCGCCGAGCTTCACCGCTCGGTGTCATAAAATGCGTGCCACTGCTGATCCTGGCTTACAGGAGTTACAGTGGCGGGTGTGAGGGCGGGATAGTCTCTAGACCAGTATTTATGGTTAAAATATTATAGAATATTTATAATTAGTGTTTACAAGTTATTGTTATTACTCATTGGGATGTTAATAGGTTTGATAACAGCTGTTATCGGTAACCATGCATTGATTTAACGAGAGTCCTAAAGAAATTATCTGCTACTACTTGCTCCTTAGTTATACATGCTATGTTTGGACGTATTTATTGATTTACTTATCTGGGTGTTTATGTTACGTTTGTACTTATTTATTTATTTACTTGTCTGAGTGTTGTGGGTTCGCAAGGTAATGTTTATATTTAAGTATGATGTCGATGAACTTTAGTGTCAGATCGGGGAGGTGTATAGTATATAGGTAGTATAGGTACCTACATATAATTCATAAAAAATATATAAACATGAAATTAATAATACCCAAATAAAACCTGTAACGTAACAGCAAAAGCAACTATGATCTTCGACGTGATTATATTCTTGATACAAACATAAGAACCAGTACGATTGGGGCACAATCGAATCGTATACGTATCATAAATTGTAAGCGTTCGGCAAGGAGCATCCATAAAATTGTGCTCCAGGCAAGTGCCGGAACTCAGCGTCGGCTACAAATTCGTTATCGGTCTCTGCATGAACATACATAAATAATATACGAATTTACTGTATTCATACATTTCACTGGCGCCTGGCGGTTTTGAAGTTTCTTCGTGCCAAATACATGGGCGAATGTATTTGGGTGTAATGTGTTATGGAGATAATGGTGGTGTAAAACTTATTTTCTTCTATTTAAGTTTAGTATCGGTTTACTAACAGGAGATAATTTTAGTTTTATCTGCAATTCATTAAACAGTTTCTAAAGATCCATAAAGTTAATATTAAAGGAGTTTTCGTCTTATTATAAACAACTACATACTACAACTCGCGCAAAATTCTTTTCTTTTAACTTATAGAACTTACCAGGACTTATAGTTAAAGGAACAGAGCATAAGTATCTATTATTTGTTCCGCCCAGTGAGCTGTGTTATAAAAACTTCCACTTACAAAAAGGAAACTATCTCATACAAAAACACTACATTCTAAAATACTAAAACAATCCTTTTCCGATTTTTTATACGCAAGAGGGATAGTGCAAGCCACAAAATTGTGGCCACGGGCAACCATTAAAGTAGCAATGCTGCAGCGGTTTAGAAAATGGATTAAAATAAGTCGGAAACCTGCCAGTATTTCAGCTTAGATTTTATTAAGCATTATAAATGATAACAGTGGATGCAGCTAGGTATATAAAGCGAATTTTGTATCATCTCAATATAAGCTATAAAATGTAGCACGCTGTTGACAGTCCTCTAGAGGGAGGGGAAACGGTTTTTTTTAATTCCATGCCGACATTGAGATTATAGGCGATCCAACAATAGTCCTTTCTCAGCCAAAAATCCTGGGTATCGCCCTCATCATGTGTGGTGTCCTACACGTGCCTATTATCTTAAAATCCTGCTGAATATGTTGGTATATAAACATACATTTATGAGCGATCCAATAATAAAGACTCCCTCGATGGTATGGTATTGTGTAAGCGGTAGGATTGCCGTGTTGAGGTCTCGGATGCGATCTCCGGGTTGGATAGTCATATTGGGTTTTTATGCACAGTATCAGCTCGCATACTAAATTGTGCCCAACAGATGTAAATAAGCTCATCTTAACATGGGACCTACTATACCTTGCGAAATATGGGTGTGATATATCTCTGCCTACTTCTGAAAAGGGAGAAAAGCGTGATATTGTGATACGATGTTTTCCTTCACCCTTGAAGCGAGCGATAATTATCGGTAAACAATATACACATAAATTCTGTAAAATCAGAGGTGTGTGCCTTGGGTATTTATTTATTTATTTATTAGGTTATCCAGCAGACTTAACACTACGATTACAATATATTAAAAAATATTATAACTTATAGCTATAATGTAAGCCCAAGTTAGGAAAACTCAACATGTATATAATTTAAACTATAAAACCTTGAACCTTTGGGTATTGAACCTTTGGACCTAATCTTAGCAGTCCGTTCCATTAGCACCTAGCTACTAGCATAGTTCTATATAATTCGATTTTTTTCGCGGCTTCGCGCACGTGAAAGAGTTTTTACGAGATAAAAGTCCCGATATATATTTTCCCGGCTTAAAAAATAGCCTATAACCTTCGCAGCGTCTCAAAATATCTTCATATCAAATTTCATCGAAATCCGTTCGGTAATTTTTGAATTTATCGCGTACAGAGGCGGCAGGCGACTTTGTTTTATACCATGTAAGGATAAAAGTCCCGCTTCATATTTTCCGGGATAAAAAGTAGCTTATTAAAAGAAGCATTATACTCAGGAGTAATGTAGCATCCACATACTGAAACAATTTTAAAAATCGGTTCACTAGTTCCAGCGATTAGCCCCTACAAACGTACAAACAAACTCACAACATTTTCCTCTTTATAATATTAGTATAAATAACGATCACGGTGTGTTAACTAGCCAACCATAAAACATCTTAAGCTCCTCATTGGTTTGTCCATAATTTATTATCCATGCTGTTAACTATTGCACGGGCGTCAGTGAAGCACGATAAAACTTTTGATACTTGTATATTGTTCAATTCAAACGTTACAATATTTTTCGTGGAATAACGCGGCAGCCGTCAGTGTTACTCGCATAGATGCTCGAACGTCACTACAGACTAAAGAAAACCCACAGATTAAAAAGCGTGTTGCGCACACTCCGGCTCCCGCGTCATTCCTTACAATCCGTCGTTAACATAGCCCCACCCCTAGTGCTGCGTCAGCAGCACTCACTTCCTACCGGAATTCTTGCTACTTTCGTCGCCGACCGCACCAATTCTCCTGATGGCGTTTTAATTTTCACCATCCTAATTCTTTTATCCCTTCCAGGAAAGACTTGGACAACTCTTCCCTTAGGCCATATATTTCTGGGCGCATCAGGGTCTACTATAAACACCAGATCTCCCACTTCTAGCGGCTTCGTCTCTGTGTTCCATTTTCTCCTTGGTAACATTTCAGGCAGTACTTCCTTTAGCCATCTTTTCCAATAGTGGTCAGCTAGAGTTTGGGCAATGCGCCATTGCCTGCGAAGATATAGATCAGTGTCATCAAATTTACCCAACTGAGGGATGTTGGATGAGGTGCCAAGGATAAAGTGATTAGGGGTCAGTGCCATTTCGCTTCCAGGTTCTACTGAAACGTGCGCCAGCGGTCTGCTGTTGACAATATTTTCAACTTCAGCCAACAAGGTACTTAAAACTTCGATTTTAGGGGCTCTTTCTTTCAGCACGATAGCTAGGGATGTTTTAACACTTCGAATCAACCTCTCCCAGGCTCCGCCCCAATGAGGACTGGCAGGTGGGATGAAATTCCATGTCAAATTATTGTTCACGGCTTCATTTTTCAGAGCATTCTTATCTAATTCTTGAATTGACTTCCTTAGCTCATTGTTTGCTCCTCTCAAGTTCGTTCCATTATCGGAAAATAGCTGCAGCGGCCAGCCTCTCCTGGCGGCCATTCTGCGAAGGGCCATTATGAGTGAATCTGTGGTAAGTGAATTCACTATCTCAATATGTATGGCCCGGACAGTAAGGCAAGTAAATAATACGCAGTAGCGTTTTTCTCTTCGCCTTCCTATTGTGATTTCTAGAGGTCCAAATAAATCAAGACCGCAGAATGAAAAGGGCCGTTGATGGTGAGTCATTCTGGCGGCAGGTAAGTCTCCCATTCTGGGTGTCTCAGGTTTGGTTTTCCTGATTCTGCAGATCATACATTGCTTCGTTACATATTTAACGGTTGGCCGTACTTTAAATATATAATATTTTTGTTTCAGTTCGTTGACTACTAGTTCCTGGTTTCCATGGGCTGCTTTAATATGGTAAGATCGAACAATGAGGCGGGTTATGTGATCTTTCCCATCTAATATTATAGGTCGTTTTGTTTCAGGTAACACATCAGGAGCGGCGTCGATTCGACCTCCAACGCGCAGCAATTCGTGATCATCCAGGTACGGTGATAAGGTAAGTAATCTACTTCTTCTATTTATAGATCCTTTATTTTCGATTATAGGAATTTCAACTCCAAAGGACTTTCGTTGCGAATATTTAATCAACAGAATTTCGGCCATTTGCATGGCAGCTACTTCAATATTATTATTCATCTTTCTACATTTGAAGATAAAGATCAAAACACACGCTGTAGACCGAAGTAGCCGTAACCACGAGGAAAATTTAGTTGGCTCTGGGACAGGTATGCATATATTTTTATTACTTTCTTGTATGGTAGTTACACATTCAAGTTCCTGTTCTTCCACATTAAACTTGGTTGGTCGTTTTGGCCATATATTTTCTTCACAGGTCAAGAACGACGGTCCATCAAACCATTCCTTTGGTAAATTCGCACAATTTATTCCTCTAGTAGCGACATCTGCAATATTTATCTTTGTTGGAACATATCTCCATTCGCCTCCACGCGACAATTCATCAATTTCACCTAATCGATGCGCTACGTATGCCTTATAGTTACGGCAGTCGTTATGAATCCAATACAAAACTGTAGTCGAGTCACTCCAAAAGTAAGTCTGCGTAGGCTTTATTCTGTGTTCTTTTATTATTGTATGAGCTAGTCTCGCTGCCATGAGCGCCGCTTGTAGTTCAAGTCTAGGTACCGATATATGTTTTACAGGCGCGACGCGACATTTACTGCAAATAAACACAACTTGTATGCGGTTATCATTGATCCAACGCCAGTAAGCGACCGCACTCATTGCCTTTATTGAAGCATCACAAAATATATGTAATTGTAGGTTTGTATAGGCTAGAATTTTGTCCGCGCACGCGGCGGTGCGACTACCTGTGTTATTATTCACGATCGTAGCACAGGTCGAGATGCTCGTCGTAGCACTGGTTGGGGGACACTTCGTAGTGCTTTGCGTAGCGTACGTAGCCGATTGCAAGTCCTCGCTATTCGGTGCATTCGTACTTACTGCTCTTGGTGTCTCACTCGCTCCAGTGTCCGTTCCCAATCCCAAATGCTCGCAGTCTTTCTCGCTTACACTTGTACTTGCCAGATAGCACCTAGGTAGTGATATTGCGTTTATTGTTTTCATTACGTTTAACCATTCTCGCCATTTATTAAAAATGCTCTCGGGTATTAACTCGTCCCATTGAATATTAAACTTCCAAGTTTCTTGTAATAAAATCTTGCCGTTTATAGTAATTGGCGAAAGAAATCCATAGACGTCAAAAATCGACATGATAATTCTTAACATTTCTCGTTTTGAAGGTTTTTGTGTTCCTTCCACGATTTTCTCAGGTATGCGTTTGAAAAATGTGTCAAATCCAAATGTGTCATTATGGGGGTGCCAAATTAGTCCAAGCGTTCGCTCGCTGCACTGTTGATCGATTTTGAACCTTACAGCTGCCGGTCCGAGCATATCTTTTGGAATGCTGCTCAACACCTTCTCGCTGTTACTTGTCCAGTTTCGAATGTCGAAGCCACCTTGTTTATGTATATAAATTATGTCCTTTACCAATTCTATTGCTGTTTCGTCATTAGGTAGGGAGTCTATATAGTCATCCATATAGTGTTGCGTGTATATTGCTTGTGCGGCTGATTTTTTTCGTAGACTCAAAACGTTGTGCATTTTTATTCTTAATAAATTGGGCAATAAACGGCGAGCAGTTAGCTCCAAAAATCAAGGACGTCATAACAAAGGTTTTAACTTCTTCGCTAGGGTTGTCGCGCCATAAAAAGCGGAACACATCTTGGTCCTGGGGTCTGATCTTTACCCTTAGAAACATATCACGTATGTCTCCGGTTACAGCAACTTTATTCTCTCTGAACCGCAACATTATTCCAAATAGTGACACCAACAAATCTGGGCCAGTAAGTAGATAACTGTTTAAGGAGTGACCATTCACGCAGGCAGCGGCATCGAAAACTAATCGTAGTTTCTTCTTGTTTGGATTATCTATTCCAAAATGAGGTAAGTACCAGGTTTTCGGTGTAATTTGAGGCTTAATTATCTCTTTTGCGTAGTCGTTTTCAAACAAATGTAGAATTCTTTCCTTATAACGAGTGCAAAAGTCATTATTTATTTTTATTTTTCTTTCCAGGTTCTTCAATCTTGACATGGCCATGTCTAAGGAGTGAACCATCTTGCTGTTTTGATCTTTCCATGGTAAGCCTACATACCACCTTCCGTTCTCAAAAGTAGATGTTTCTTCCAGGCACCTCAGGGCACGGAGCTCCTCCGCATTCTGCCTCGGTGTAGCAGTGACTCCCATGGACTCAACGGAAAACGATTTGCGCACCTCGTCGCTCATCTCTCTCAACATCCGGTCAGTGTCAGTCTCGGGGACCTGCTGTACGACGTCATCGCTGATAAATAATGTTGAATGTCGTTGGCGGGAACGCGGAGTGACATGTCGCGGCACATGACCGTGGAGGCACCAGCCCAGCGGGGTGCGAGTAGCGCATGGCTCATTAGGTTTCCCTACAAGCACTTCTAATGGTAAGATCAAGTGGTAATTATCTTGACCTATCAATATTTCGGGTTTAAGCTGTTCGGTACACATATTATAATTTTTAAACTTATTCAAATGAGTGTAAGAACTGTATTCTAATGAGGATAAGTCTTGCACCGGTAGGTTTAAGTTATTTACACTACGGACACGGATAGAAAATATTGTTCCGTCTCTGTTTGACACCGACACATCGATCAGCTGCACGTTGCATTCTAGTTCGCTATCGTCCCAGGCTCCGCGCACACGCATGCACTCATTACGCCCACACAGTCCCACCCGGGTGGCTAGTTCCGAACTTATTAACGACACCGTCGAACCGTCGTCCAATAGAGCGTTTGCACTGAAAACACCGTTAGGTCCGTGAATGTTTATAGGTACACATTTTAACAACACTCTCGTAAAGTTCCTATTTATGTATGTTACAGTCTCAATTGCCGGCACTGCCGCGGTTGCGGCTACGGATGATTCGCACGTTTGCATCGTGTTATCACTGTTATTTTGACGTGACTGTCCACTGGGTACAAAGTGTAACAACCTATGGTGTGATTGTCCACAATTGTCTATATCACACGAACTAGCCGGACAATTTTCTCGCGTATGATTAGACACTAAACATTTGTAGCAAATACCATTGCGTTTTACGAAAAACCATCTGTCCTTGCGCATAGATTTTTTAAACTTTTTACAGTCTGGTAATTTGTGTACTGATTTCTTACAGAAACTACACTTTTCATCACTCTGTGTACTTTGCAATAATAAACTGTCATTCTGATTTCTTTGTTTCTCATAAATCTTTTTATTGTAGTTGCCACTTGGTAGATTTAATAAGTTTACACTTGTGTGAGAAACTTTTATCGCTTCATTGTATAAAAATTCAGACAGCATGATCAACTGTGACTTTGTTCCCTGGGAAATAAGCGGGTAACTGAAGTCGGTCCATTTGGATAGTAACACTGTTGGCAACTTAGACAGCAAGATTTTAGTGATGGTGACTCCTTGCAGGTACTCTTCTCGACCAAGAGCCTTAACAGCGGCTACATAATTTTTCACTTTGGTTGAAAACTGTACGATGTCTTTGTGATACTCGTGAGACATTGATGGCATTTTCTTTATATCCAACAGGATTCTAGACAAAATAATGTCTGGGTTTCCAAACTGTAGCTCCAGCGTGGACATCACAATTTCAGGTGATGATGCACTCAACAGCAGAGCCGTGACCGCTTCTTTAGCGGCTCCCCGTAGACATTTTCTTAAGCGCCATAGATTTTCTGTTGGACTAAATTTGCACACTTGTGTGGACTCGTGATACGCTTGTTTGAACTCGAGCCAGTCTGTGGGATCACCAGAGAAAATTGGGAGCTCCCGCGGTGTACTAATGCGACTGAGCAAGTTGGTATTGTGTTCACTTGAAACAGAGGTACGGGTTAGCTCCTTTAGTGCACTAACCAGCTGTCGAACCGTCGTTCCTTCAGTGCCGACATGACATGTGGTCGGCGGGCATGGCACGTCCTTTTTATTTGTGCCATTTTCGTGGACGCGCCTCTGCGACTCCAGTTCCTGGTTGCTACGCTCCAACCACTCCTCTATTTCTGTACCATTTGTGCATCTATCCTCTTCGATGCTATTTCGCGGACTGTAATTTTCTTCCAAGTTTGCCATATCGGCCTGCAGTTTTTTATCAATCAGTTCCATTTGTATACGAGCTTTGGCTGCTGCAGCTTGGTACTCCAGCTGTTTTCTTCGTGCTAATTTTGAAGAAGATGTGGTAGACGGACCCTTTCTGGACTTTACCGACGTTTTTCGACTTTCAGTGGGTACATCGAAATGTTTTTCATGTTTCTCGAGATCGGATTTCTTACATTTTAATTCTTTTTTGGATGTATCTGAAGTGATATTTTGGCTTCCAGAAGGTTGTTGTGGGTCACTTGCTTCTACTACTTCACTTTTTTCGAGCTTTAGACTCTGATCCGTTCGGGTTCCGGAACGTGTTGAAACCATTTTGCCGCGTGGTGGTGGCGTGATGAACATTTGATTCACTCGATTCGGCTCGAAGACCACTTGTTAAGTATTGCACGGGCGTCAGTGAAGCACGATAAAACTTTTGATACTTGTATATTGTTCAATTCAAACGTTACAATATTTTTCGTGGAATAACGCGGCAGCCGTCAGTGTTACTCGCATAGATGCTCGAACGTCACTACAGACTAAAGAAAACCCACAGATTAAAAAGCGTGTTGCGCACACTCCGGCTCCCGCGTCATTCCTTACAATCCGTCGTTAACACATGCCATAACGTGGCTCTCGTATCTGCTATAAAGCCAGGTCACACAGAACCCACTATCAGAATATGTATAAACCATACTTATGTGCCATTTTATGACATTTCTGTGTGCACAATAGTTATATGAGTGCTATAAGTCAAGGCATTACGTCGAAATGAGCAATAAACTGGAAATGGGGATGCTTTGATAGCCATCTTCAGCAAGAGCCACCTGTTAAGTTAGTTTTGCTTGTACGATGCTACTGGATACCACTGTAGCAATAAAATTACAATTACGGACAGATGTTTTCTTCGTCATGTAGATCTATCGAATGGGCTTACCAAAGCGATACAAATGATAATTAACCCGTCAACGCCCGCTTATATATACCTATAAGCTAATTTCCTTATATAAATGGACACCGGTCCACCGCGGGCGTCCAAGGATTAATTTTGGTTTAATAGTAGCAAATACTATATAAAAGGAAAACATCGTGAAAAAGCCTAAATTTTTTTGTTACATCGGGGGCAAACGAGCATACAGTTCACCTGATGGTAGGTGATCACCGCCGTCCATGACCATCTGCAATACCAGTGGGCATAGAGATCCGTTGCCGGCCTTTTAGGTGGGAATACGCTCTTTTTTGAAGGTCATATCTGTCCGGAAATGTTGCTGGCGGCAATTGGTTCCATAGTTTTGTAGTCCGTGGTAAAAAATGACTACATAAGAATATACTACCTGAGAATTCTACATAAGAATTATGTGTGAAGTCTGCCAATCAGCACTAAGCCAGCATGGTGGACCAATGCCTTTACCGTGTCAGGAGTAGAGGCTCGTGCCCAGCGGTGGGTCAAAGTGTAATACAGAACTGGTTTTATTATTATAATAATTTATAGTAACATTTTTGCTAGCGGTGATTCCAAATTAGAGTTAAGACAATCAAATATTATCGTCTATAATTTAATTACATGGACATACTTAAAATCAAAGTTTTAAACTATTAATTATAAGTAATATTTGATTATTTCTTAATCGAATTCATTTTAAACCCGTATAGTTTTACTCAGTTATTATGCCCAAACTGAAACCTCTGTAGAGCTTAGAGTTCGAAAAGTACTATAGGGATTACTAGGAAGATTAGCTTCATTATAAAGATATTGCTTACTGGCTAGTCGTGTTGGTTTTGGTTATGTAAATGAAACGATTGCTATAATGAGGTAATTTTATTTGTGTTTATTTAAATTTTATATTAATATAATTGCCGTAAAACGCTACACTACTATGAGACTGACAATTGCTGCAGCAACAAGTTTATATCATCTGCGCGGCGCCTAAATGATATAACCGAGTAGTATTATACGGTTTCCAAAATTATATAGAATATTCGCAAGCATTGTTTTTTATATATTTAATATTATATGTCCTTATATAAACTATGTATTATTGATGTAAATAAATTATTAATTATAAGTAATTCAAATTGAGCATTTCATAATGGCTTCATTAAATAAATCGGTGAGATAAAAATTGTGTAATTTATTTCACCGATTTATTCGACCACATTAACAATAATCGTAGCTGATATTATTTAGCGCATAAATAAGAACTTCATCAGTTTTATATTCGTATAAGGCAAATATTGGTATCAAATATTAATTTATACATAACGAGCTTTTGCCCGCGGCTCCGCCCGTGTGAATGAGTTTTCCCGGGATAAAAGTCCCGCTTTATATTTTCCCGGGATAAAGAGTAGCAAATGTGTTAATCCAGAACATAATCTACCCGTGTGCCAAATTTCATTGAAATCCGTTCAGTAGTTTTTGCGTGAAAGAGTAACAAACATCCATACATCCAGACATCCATACATCCATACTTACAAACTTTCGCGTTTATAATATTATTATACATAATATTTGAGCTACAAATTTTAATTTTACTGTGCTTCTTGGCCGGAATTTTATTATATTGTCAAAGACGTCAGTCGATGAATACTTAAGTTTCCCGGTTCCCGTCATTACGGCCATTCTCACGGTATTTGATTATATTTTAATAAAACTTACGCAATAGTTAAATTAATATTATAGCTTCAAATGTTATCCACAAAAAATTATAGGTAGGTCATAAGGAATAAATAATTATTTGACAGTAATAAAATATCATTTTAATGTAATACATATTAGGTACCTACAATCCTATCTAAAACTGTTCTTAAAAAAGCTTTGAGGAAAACCGAGGAGATTAAGGTTCAAAGAGCAATAAATATTAGCCCCGAATACCTAATGTAATATCTTATTTTTTACTAATATTATAAATGCGAAATTGTGTAATAATGTTTCGATGTTTGTTAGAAGTAAGCACAGAAACTATTGAACGGATACAAATCCGTAGAAATTCCGTTGAAATTTGGCACACGGGTAGATCATGTCCTGGATTAACACATTTGCTACTTTATATCCCGATAATTTTCTCCCATAGGAAGTAATGGATATTTTAATCTGATTCTTTAAGTAAATGGCGCTGGCGTCGTACTGTTTTTAAGGACTTTTGTAGCGGAAAACCAAGTAATAAATAAAATCGAATAGATACTCAAGAGGTTTGTTTTGGAAATTAATGTATTATCTATTTCATCCGAATACATATTAGTATTCAGATGAAACTTAGTACACTGATAGATTAAGTCATCTATTTAAAAATATGCTTCTTCGGTGAAGTAGTTGTATTGCGAGTTCGATATTCTCTGAGATCTTGGGTTCGAATTTTGGGTCGGGTAAAGTGATATTGGGTTGTTTTGCTCAGTATCAACCCGAAGTGTAGAATTTATACCCAATATGGTGATAGGCTCGCCCAATATCACATCTTGGGACGGAACATACATAGCGAAAACTTGGTGCCCTGGTTTTCTGCCTGCCCTTTTAGAGATAAAGGTGTGACGTGTGTGTATAAAAAATATGCTTATTTTTGCATAGACGATGCTTATTCTGAAAAAATACTTCCAAGCGGGTAGATACACTAAAACTATGTTATAAAATGTCAGATATAGTAGTTTGCTAAATATCTGTCATCTGGGCATATTAATTGTTACTCAGAACCCGCATCCTTTGCGATTTAGAGCGATTTTTTATTTCGAATTCTATATAGAATCACTGGCCAAACAAAGTCATAAATAAAAGCCAGTATACGTTAGTAGTGATGAGTAAATCTCACGTGACAACGATTCATCACTCAATAGCCAACGTCGCTTATGTGTATTGCAGCCTGTCGACTAACAAACGAGACATTGATGATCCATTCATATCACAAACATAATTGAGAGCAAATAGAGTAAGTCGGTAGATACACTAAGGATCAAGATACTACTGAGTCCTGCAGTTCCCGAATTAATTATGAAAAATGTTCATGCATTCGACTATGATAAGCATTATGTAGGAGTGGTTCTCCACTCCTACATAATGTATCCGATAATGTGTAAGATTTAAATTAAAAGTTTTTGTCTTCAGAGGACATTAATGTACAAGTCTAGTGTATTACAAAATCTATAGCACAAACTAAATAACTGTGTGCTGATCTTTTTATAAATATCTTAGCAATGATTAATGTTATGATACATCAATGTGCCAAATTATTATTTTAAAGTATTTTAAAAACTCTTGATACTGTAGATACGAAGTTGTACCTATTGGTTATCAAAGGTATTCCTAATTTAGTAGGACTGCTAACGCGCGTGTCTAATGCTAACAATGTTAATTCTAGAATCTAGATGCAGTCAACAATTTACAGCAGATGCGAAAGGAGTTTGTGACAGTAGTAATTGAAACTCTTGATAAACTTTCGTTGAAATTAACTTTGTATGTAAAGTACAATGTTGTATTTTAATGACTTGTATTTTACAAGTACGTTTCGGCTTTTACGAGGGATCCGTTGAAGGATTACGTGACGCCAGTGTGGAGACCAACTTGCAACATAAACAGACTCACTATTGTTATAGAACTGCACTCAAAGTTATTGTTTCAAATGCCGAAGATCCGATTAGCATTAATGGCTTTGGCCAAGTTTGGCAATGCTTCTTAGCCTTACTAAAAATGTAGGTAATAAGGAACTCTAGAATATTTTTGTCACCAAGCGGTATCGATATAGTGGCTAAATTGACACACTTTTTTGTCTGTAGCGTTTATTTTGAAATGGCACTGCCTCGAATAAAATCACATTTAAAACCTATATCTATGGTCCACCCACGTCATGAGACATATCGTTGGCTTAAATACAATATAACCTGTGCTAATAGAATAGAAACAAATATCAATCGATGAATTTTACATGGTTGTAGCAAACCTCTATTGTTTTATGGAGTGGCTCGTAATTGTCACAAAATTGTGTATGTAACCGCGAATTTCCTAGTAACTAATAAAACTTACTTCAGAAAAAATCAATTAAGTTATATCTCGGTGCCGAACTTTGGAAGTGTCGAACTGACACTACTTGTGGAACTAGAAATAATTTGGATTAATATATCACACGGAAAGTAACTTTATCTCCGACTTTGTTGAATAAAACATTGAGAAGCTTGCGTCGAATGATTTTCACGTAATTATAAATTAAGTGTTCATTTGTTCTACGATATAATAAGTAGGACAGTTTGACACAGGCTGTTCGTTAGCTACTAAGGGTGCTTGTACACTAGTCGAGAGCTGGCCCTTTGATGTTAGCCGTCGAGAGTCAACCGAGCGGCGCGCCCTTGGCCTCATTATCTCAAGACGACTTCTTAACCTATATCAATTGCAAGCGAAATGCGAAATTAAAATAATCACCCTTGATTATATTCTTTTACGGACAGTTACTTCATTAACAAAAGCAATCAGTCAAAGTACTTTTGTCGACGTAAGACTTTTATGTCGTGTCGCTATTCTTATGGCTTGTACTTTAGTGACTTTTGTGTTATGGCTTTAATTTTATAGTTTATGAAGAAACTGACTACTAGGGTGATAGCAAATGGGTATACTTTGCTTCTGTGCTAACTGTGGCGCGGATAGTTTTTATAATTGCATTGATATTTTACTACGAAGAATATATTATGGAAGATTTCGGCTGTTAGTTTTGGATTACAGCACGATTTGAATGGTTTGCCTGGGGTAGCATCATTTTCTGATTTAAAAAAGGCTCCGGGTAGCAGCAGGTTGCATTTTTTAAGTTTGTTGGAGCTTCAAATATCAAAACAAGTCATTCTATTGTCGATAGAAATCATTTATCAGTAGAAGCTATAGTATTTACAATAAATTATTCGCTCGTTATTATCTTTTTTATAATTTAATCCATAGAAATCATAAGAATCACTTGACTTGTGGAATCTTTAAATGAGAAAAAAAATTAAATACACTTTTTACAATTCAACATTATTCTATCAAAATTACGACTCTGTCAAAACAAAAGTTAAATTGGATTCGAAAGCAAACAGAAGTTTTTATTGTTATAAATAAACAGTCGAATGACTTCGCGCCGCCCTCTGATCAATATTTGAACGTCTAAATTAACTAGAGATTGGTGTCCATTGTGACAATTGGG
Organism: Sphinx pinastri; assembly: GCA_947568825.1. NCBI lineage: Eukaryota > Metazoa > Arthropoda > Insecta > Lepidoptera > Sphingidae > Sphinx > Sphinx pinastri. Next base: position 7,399,334 of record OX387617.1, read on the forward strand.
GACAACTTTCGGAGGCAAACAATATAATTCACTTTCACGGGATTTATCGGTGGAAGTGTTGCGGGAGTCGGCGTGTTAGGTGATCGTAAATATCCGATTCATGGTTTTGTCTCGTCGATCGGGCCGAATTATTCATTTTGTGCAATCAGCCACAAATCAGTTTGAGTTGTTATCTTCAAAGACTGCAATAACTCACGAAAATGTCTCAAACATTCGTCGTCCTGAAATTTCGAATGATTTTTCTTTAAGTTCAGTTTATTTGTTACTTGGTAACTTTTGTCTAACAAAGATATGAATATGAATAAGTCATTAAGTTAAAGATATGTATACAAAGGTTCTTTTTTTGTCATATTTCAGAGAATTTTATTTCTTCTTAAATCTAGAAATCAAGGATCATTTATTAGTTCTAATATGAATGACTTGGCCGTAATTCCCTACAACAGCATCAATCTAAAATCTTATTAAGGTATCTGTTGTTCTCGATTCGTACAGTGTACCTACTTGCAAACGAACAGGTAAAGTTTACAATTTTTATTTTTATTAGGTGAACGACCCAGAATATTGCAGATGCTTCTAATTTCCGCTGGCTCGCCTCGTAGCTTGCTCCGAGTTATTACCTGCGTATTTTACGGTAAATATTTTCTTAGACGTTACTGAAGTCTTGTTATAAAAACCTAACTAGCGACGGTTACAAACGCAGGCTTAATGGGCCGCTGGGTGCAAATAGCCTAGAAGTTCCACTTCGTGCAGCTTAAGGAGTACACTTTTTAAGTCCCCATAAAACTTAAGTAGGTTACAGTGGCCGATTAGATTAGAAATGTTCCAATTATTTTTATTCTGAACTCTCTGAACCCACCAAAGACATTAAATAGTATAGTTAGTGATAGACCGAACATCATGACCAAATTTTACATCCGCAAGTTATTACCAATTAGTAATAAGTCGCTGTCTTATCTGACGTCCGTCCGTGTGAGGAGACGTCTCGGTATGCTTAAATTTAGTAAAGACAATAAACCTCTAAAAAGTAAAATAATAAAAGTGTCTTTGTCGTTTAAGTACCTAGTAATATTTTGACCCAAGCGTCGTCGCGTCGGGGGACCGCGAAAGAAGTATTTTCATCTCCCTGGTCCGGAGTTCGGTCCACCGACGCGAAGACGCTTGGGTCAAGATATTACTAGGTATTTAAACGACAAAGACACTTTTATTATCTTACTTTTTAGAGGTTTTTTGTGTCGGGGGTTAAATTATAATTTAATTTTTATTTCAAACTTTTTAAATTAGTATATTCTCCATCATGAGGTCTTGATAATTACCTATCTAACACCTACTCGTTAAGACCATTCTTAAGAGCCCATACACGCTATATCTGCTATAAGTTGCTAAAGAGTTGGGTATCCCGCAGACTACTTGATGCTGCAGTATAAACTCAAGGTTAACATGTCTTAAAAATATTGCCGAAGTCACAGTACACCAAATTTAGAATCAATCGGACTTATGTTGGAAATGAACTGATAATCTTCAAACGCCTGAACAGATCTTCATAAATTATAGCTAAGAATTAACTCGATCACAAACAAAAAAATCCTCGTCAAAATCGGTCCATTCGTTTGAGAGCTACGATGCCACAGACAGACATACAGATACACAGATACACACCCTAAACTTATAACACCCCTCTTTTTCTGTCGGGGGTTAAAAACGATATTTTGGAAGGAAATGTGCCAATTTGCGCATTACAATTATATCGAAGTAGGTTGTAATGCATTTTACATAGGTACTTTTTATTTCATGGTAGATTGAGGTACTGACGAACAGGTTCAAAATGTTTATACAACAATTTTTCCAATGTCCGCTCTATATAATCTTAGAACTCTTTGGCACCTACCTTATTTATCTCAGCACCAGCCTAAGGTTGACTGGGAAAGAATGTGCATTGCATTGTCCGCCGATATACATTTTATATAAAGTGCATATATAAATTAATTAATTAAAAGAGAGCTGATTCAATGTTTTATTCCTGAGTAATATAGACTACATTTTGTCTCGGGAAAGATTTTACGCGTAGGATTGGGTAGAAAAAGTTAGCACATTAGAAAGGGGATTAACATTGCGAAAATAATAAAAAAAGCTTGATAAAGATTTAACCGCGGTGTAAGACTTGCGATTATATCGAAGTCTTAGCAATAAAATGATTACTGTACAAAACACGCTCTATAAGTAAATTAATTAAGACTTAGATTGCAATAACACATTGAAACTAAACGTTTCCCAACAACTATTACGCGAATGAAAGTTCGCATCAACTTATGAGCACCAAAAAACTTTAACATAAAGCAGTCGGCTTCAACGTTAATGATGTTTATATCACCTGCAGTATTTTACAAGTAACAAGTTTCCTCACAGGGTAATCACGTACGAAGTGCACTCTGTCATATTGCCGTTACCGAGGTCTTCCCAGGGGTAAAATTTGCTGTCCCCTCCCCTGGTCTTATTACATATCTTGAGCGTTGTGGCAAATAGAGATTGGACTACCGATTCTATAATTCTTGTGTAAACTATTTTGTCAAGAGGCACATTGTTTTTGTTGGTTCGCAAAAAATATTTATGGAAACAAAATAATCAGAAATGCTAATGCAGTTAATTAACAGTGTACAATTATTTCAGTAGTCTATACTGACAATTATACTAATAATCTATACTAATAATATAAAGAGGAGAGGTTTGATTTTTTGTTTGTAGTCTGTAATAGATAAAATCAAAAACTAAAAGACCAATTTAAAAAAATCTTTCACCAATATAAAGCTACATTATCAGCGAGTAACATAGGCAACTTTTTATTCCGGAAAAATATAAGGCAAGACGTTTATCCCGGAAAAACTATTACATACGGGCAAACGTTAGTAGTTAATATATTCACTGAAAACAAAAAACTCTACCGCCTGGCTTGGGAACAGAGTGAGAGCAATATTTAGTCGTAAATTGAGTAAAGAATGTTACCGTGGGTTTTAAAATTTAGACATATATTAAAAAATAACTTTCCTCTACATATTGCCATTTTTATAAAACCTTCATTCTAAAACAAATGCGATTAGGAGTATGAGTGATGAAGTTAACGATAGTAATACGTTAAAGTGAACACAGACTGCCCGCGGCTGCTCTAGTACGCCGTAATTGTTTTTGAAACTTAAATGGAAAGAACGAATGAAAAATGAACTAAAAGGCAAAGTAATGGCTTAACCCATTTTCACATATTTTATAAAATTGGATTAAGTTCTTTTTTGCTTGAAAGTGTCTCTGGTTTTTTTCATTATATAGCATCACCATTGAACGGTAGCAATTATTTAGATCTTAACTTTGTAAATATTCTTTTTTATCAAAAGTTATTGACAACTTCGCAAACGGCACCATATTTTTTTTTTTTATAATGGCATTTGTGTTCACATTTTGCCAATGCCAAGTTTGGTTTGTCTATTTTATTATCTGTAGTATGTCGAAGTAAAGCAGTGGCTCTTACCAAGACTATATCGAGGAGTTTTGGCGGCAACAAAAAATTCTCAGATTTGACATAATGTTATACCAGTAATATTATACGGTTAGTCCTCTTATCTATCTTTCGTGGTTAGTCCAAATCATCGGCTCCAAATAACGTTTAGGTTGACATGAATACACCCGTATATACCTACATGCACTTGAGACTGACTGTACATTGGTAAACTAAAATACATGGTAGAATAATTAATAATACTAATAATTGTTAAGCTACTATTTTGGGTTTACAGCAAATACAATTCTAAAATCAGTAGGTATATTGTTGTTATTCTTTCTGCCACTCCTTAATAGAACGAATTGGCAAGACAATACAATTAGTGGTATTCAAAAACAATCGAAGAACCAAGGTATCAGGAAAATACACTTCAATTAAAGTATAAAATATTAACAGGATTTTATTGAAAATCCCACTAAAAATGTACTAATAAAATATATAAACGCGTTCTCATTTTACCCGAGAATAAAGAGACAATTTAATAAAGTTTTTAATTTGTAACCAAATCATAATGTGCATTGTTATAAAAAGTTTAAAACTAAAATTCAAAGACTAATATTTAAATAGTTAAATGAGAAACATTTAAAAAACATTTAAATCTTATGTCTCAGGATGACGAGCGCAGTGGAATGCCACACAGTACTTTGTAAGTCAAGGTGCTGGATGGTGTTACTACTGTTTATGGGTGGTCGTATCGCTTACCATCAGGCGAACGGCACGCTCGTCTCGTCATTCAATGCAATAAAAAAAATAAAAAATAAAAACGAGAAAATAATATAATATTATGTTCTTTCGATAACATGGTTGTTAGGAATTTGAGTGCCTTACGTTTTAAAGGTAATATGATTCAGTCAACTCAGGGTGCATTATTTATAAAGCTATATTAAAAAAATTACATTGAGGATTAATTACGCCACCGACGTATTTACTAAAGCTGTGCAAGCCACAGGATTTATCGGCCGTATCTATAAATTTCCATATTGTTAACCCATAACAGAAGTAGTTCGTAAACAGGATTTATCCCGACCATTACAGGAGAAGGTAGTAGCCGAGGGTTCCGCTAATATTTCAATGCAAACTACAAAGGAGTTTCCTGTTAACGTAAGTACAATATTATATTCAATAAATGGTTCTTGGTATGCGTTATACTTGATGGGTTTTTGAATTTTGTCGTGAAAAAGTATTGAAAGTTATTTATGTATGAGCTTCGTTATTTGTAATATCTATGTTTTTGGATTGTCAGGTACATGCCTTAGTTACATACTAAGTAAATATATTCCAAAATACGTTCCTAAACCTATTAAATACCGTATCAAACAACATCCAAAAATCAATCATAAGCACGTACTAGTAAGCCTTTGAATAATTCCGAATCTATATGCCGAATAAAGCAGAATACGTAATTCGGTATTAATAACAGAACTAAAATGGGAGCTATGGCCGGACAGCTAACAGTTAATGATGCATAACAAAACGGCTCCAGCACTTCTCCCGATAATCCTGGCGGCGAATGAATGTACCATTCTCCGGTAATATTGTGCGGATAATTAGTCGTAAAACTGTGTCAGCTCAGAGCTTTATCTAATGCAAAGGCTAGATATTCGACTAATGGTATGATTATCATTAATCAGTATTTATTGGTTATTATTTATTGGTTCATTCTGGTAATCCTTAGGAGATGCCTATGTTCAGCACAGTGGCGTAGCGTGGGTTCATGCAGCCCGGGGCAGACCCAAAATTTGCCATCCCAAGGAACCGGGCAAAAAAAAGGTCATTTCAATTCATCATTCAAATAAGTTACGCGCACCTTCTCCCCCGAGCCACTGGTACATGAGACAAAAGTGTTTCGAAAGTGTAACAAGGGTTTTATTTTGCCTCCCCCCTAAAATTGCCGCCCGGGGCGGAGCGCCCCCTCCCCGCCCCAACTACGATACACAATTGGTTCAGCAGTAGACTTCATGTGGCTGATGGTGCTGATGATGATGAATATGGTTAGCACTTTTGGTATTCAATTTATAATACCGAAGAGTTTTGACGTCATGATGCCTTATAAATTCGATTTATAGTAAATTAATAGAAACAGCTAATGTAAAATCTGTAATTACTGCCAAAACATAAACGTCGCTAAAGTAAAAGTTATAATGTCTCATTTCGACTATTGGCGAATAACTTGCCTAACAATTCGTGCACTTAAATTCAAATTATTCATATTTAAATAAAACTATTTTACGGATTTTATCGCGGTTTTTTAATTTATATTTTCTCCTCAAATAAAAAATAAAATAGTTAATAATAGTTTTATTTAAATGTCTAACATTCGCGTAAACAGAAGAAATCATTATACATGATTATGAATTATGAGTAATGAATACACTCGAATAAGCTGTTTACACACTCGTATTCGAGACTATTCGTCTGTACTCGGTAAGTATCTAAATCAGGGGTAAGAGTTGCCACGACACCAACGTCATTATTTGGGCAAAGTAATCTATACTAATATTATAAAGAGGAAAGATTTGTATGTAAGTATGTTTGTAACGAATAAACTCAAAAACTACTGAACGGATTTCGATGAAATTTGGCACACGGATAGATCATGTCCTAGATTAACACATAGGCTCCTTTTATCCCGGTAAAACTTTTTCACGCAGGTGAAGCCGCGAGCAGAAGTCTTATGTGATAATATTACTTTGTTAGTGTCAATGAATTTCGCCGTTAATTATAAAAATGTCATTGGCTTTGATGTTGCTCCCCGATAGAAACATAAAGTGAAACGGTATTTCTCAAATTTCAATTGATTTACGATACTGAAGGCGTCTTGAAGGGATCAGGTACACCATAAACAAACATCACAAAGGAAATTTGTTTCTTAATCATAGGTTAGTGAAAATTACAGTGCTTCGAAATCCATTAACTCGTAATTGCTACTCTGGCCCCATAATTGAGATCGTTAATAGAAACAGATTAAATTATTTTGTGCTTCGTTACACGATCAAGATTAGAATGTTCATTTGGTAAGTATTTCAATTGTTTTTTGGTAAGGTAGGTACTGCTTTAGCGGAAAAAATATCAAAAATTAGGCGATTTCGTATTTTATTTATGGATAGGGCTGTATAAGTACCTACTTATCATTGCTCAGTATGAGCTATGTTATGACTCAAGTTATTTTAGGACCCAAAACGTGATCTTGAGTATTTGAGTGATAGGCGTGTTTAATTTCTTATAGGTATACTATCTCTAAGGAAATAAATGAATTACACAAAACATAATAATGTAACCAAAATAGACTAATAATAACTATGGATTTGCGCTTAGTGCTAAAGAAAATTTTAATCTAGTTAGGGACCATAATTATATTATTTACCTATAAAAATAAATTAGTGATACGTCATGTCCGCGCCATTTGACACGTGCAAGTAGCTTGACCGTTGCGGTACCACTATCTTATAAAAAAGTGAATACCTGCTTCACTGTCTCTAATTTTCGGAATTTGACGCACAAGGATAGTTGTTCTCGGCGGTGCTTGTCTTCAAGAGCCTTCCTCACACGCGCCGCTTTACGCCATTTTATATACTAGGATTGCTCAAGAGCAATACAATTCCCCACTCGTAAAATCTGGATAAAGCACCCACAAACCACCAGGTACCACTTTATCGCTGGCCGAATTTAAAATATACCTCCTTCCACAACACTTGATCAATATTTCACTGGAATGCGTGCTATCCATTAAAAAACAACAGAATATTCTCTACAACATACGATGTTATTTGCTCTAGTATATCTCTAGTATAAGTTTTCTATGTTTGATTTCGTAAATTACATATGTTACTATGTTTGATGTCCTACATTATTATATATGTAACAGAAAATAATATGAAACAGAAATTATTCTGTGAAATCAGCATCGAAATTGATTGAAAAATAAAGCAGCTATTCATATTTGAAATATTGTTGTGAGCAAAAGTGGGCGTGGCGGGGATATCGCGCTATTTCTTTCGCACGCACGCAGCGTTATTGTTGGTGACACTTGGTGACGTCACAGTCTGATATTATTGTTATTTGAAAACTTCCCTTCCACCAAATTTCAAAGCTTTATGACTTGCTTATTATTGCGCTAATTTTGAAAATTCCATTTCCTTTTCATTTTTGATGAATCTATTTAATAAAAAAACTACTCACCTACCCTATATTCCTATTGTTTCCATATCACAGTTGTTGATTGTTTTGTAGGATAATTAAATAAAACATCGACGCAATGGAGCAGATAATAATTCAATCATTCCAATTAGTTCACATTTTGATTTTATTAATACATAGGTATACGCAGCGATTTCGATAAGTATACAAAATATTATAAGTACTTTTATGCAAATCCTAATATTAACTATACAATGAAATGATTACTATCCTATGAGGAAAACGTGGTTAAATTATTCCTAATTAGGGACGACGGGCCGCCGAGGATTTTCCGCGACATGCTTCATAACGCTTACTGTCTCCACTTGGCGTCTATCGCGACCCATCGGAAATTCAATTATGAACCTTCGTCGTGTTGACCCTCACCCCGCTGGGTAAACACCGTGCTGCGACCTCCACGACCCTCCTAATATGACCTCTGCTGGCTCGTCAAATGATGTCAACAGTCATTCCACTTATTATACATTTATTATAATGGATGTTAGCATCAGTTAAGTAAAATGTATCGAAGTTTTACCTAGTGTGATTTACAGATGGCATGTAATTTAAATATTGGTTAAAAGAGCTATAGATCGAACCGTTTACTAAAAACAGTGAAAGAAGAACAGTAACGGATATGTTAGACATTGAAATTAAACTGACTTGAACTTGACTGCTTCGGTGGCGTAGTTGTATTACGGTACGACTGCAATGCTGAGGTCTCGGGTTCGATCCCCGGGTCGAGCAAAGTGATATTGGATTTATCTATTCAGTATCAGCCCGGAGTCTGGAATTTGTGCCCAATATGGGGATAGGCGCGCCCTCTATCACATCATGGGACGGAATACGCACGGCAAAAATTGGGTGCACTCGTTGCGCCTCTGCCTATCCCTTCGGGGATAAAAGGCGTGAGTATGCGTATGAAATTAAACTACTATTACGGATTTATCACGGATTTTATTTTATTGTTTGGGAGAAAAATAAAATCAAAAATCGCGCTAAAATCCGTAATAGCGGTTTAATTTCAATGTCTACCATTCGCGTAAACGTAAGAATCATAACAGATGTGTTCCTAAAAAAGTTCACAATACATATAGTAATAAATATTAAAATGTTTTTCAACTTAGAATGAAGGATTTGTGTCATTATTCCGGTTCAGATATATAATAAACATGTGATAGTGGATACAAACCGAAACGCGGTCAAACGTAACATAACAATGCCTATTCGTTCATTTATTTCATGTGACTAGCTGCCGGTTTAGTGTTAGAATTTTCAAGCGGGCAAACAGATTTGCATTTCCAATGAATTTTCGACTATTGAGTTCAGGGTTTAAGGAATTAACGTATATTTTGTCCATGCATGCTTTTCTGAAATGAAATGAAATGAAATAATTTATTCGAACCCATAAAATGTTATACATTATTTAGATTCCGTCAATATTAACTCTACCACCAGTTCGGAAAGCAGTTCCCACTAGAGAAGAACGGGCAAGAAACTCTAGTGTTGCTCTTTTCAAAATCAGTTCAAGGTATAAAATACAATGCATTATGTAGAGAAAAAAAATATATACAATTCAGCATTGATTTTGATTTTATATTTTCTGTTACCAGAGTAGCAATTAGATTTTATTTAAATAAAAGAGAAGTCGATGTTTCTAATTATACATATTTTTAAGCATGAGAAGTCAATCAAAGATCAGACCAAAATAATGGAACATTTGCTGATCTATTAATTTTAGAATGCTATCTTTCATGTTCTTTTACTGTGTTAAGGGAAAAACACTTTTACTTTAAATGAAATTTAACATGTTTTCAAATTATTATTAATGAATATTATACCAGTGTATGCTAACGTAAGCGGTGCTAACTACTCCGACGTCTTAATTTGACTTGCTGGATGAAATTCAAATTTATACCCTTGTTTTAACGTACAAGTTAATTTGTTATAAATATCTTTTAAATTCGGCAAATTTTGTTACAAAAATATTGTTTGAAGTATTTCATTTTATTTAATTCATTTATTTTCAACTTTGTTTAATAGATTGTGGAAAAATTGTTTAAATCTTCATTCATTTATGACACGAAATACATAATGCAGGCACCTCGTTGCGCCTATTTGTGTCATGTATTAATAAAACATAGACACTAGACAGCGTCTATGTAGCGCCTTATGATTATAGTGTTTATTTTCTTCTATATATATATATTTATAGTAGACAAAGGTAAAACAAATCACACATATTTTGCCAACGGTGTTTCCTCTCGTGACGAGATAGGGAGCGAGCCTATCGACATATCGAGCTCAAATCTAATCCCGGCCAAATCAGTTTTTCGAACCGAAACAGCTAAACCTATCTAACAGAGGTTTTCACGGTTCATAGCCGACCGTAGCCGTTTATTTAATAATAAAAAGCTATATTTATATCACATAAAATACAATGGTGCTCTTTTGACGCAACTACGACTCTCCAGCGTCAAAACTTCTTACTCGAGACTACATTTCTCATTCATTCTAACAAAAGAGCCATAAAACTTTTATAGGTTAATTTAAATCCCTATTACTTACATTCTCATTGTAATTCATAAGAAGTCTTAAACTTCAGTGAAAGAAATGAACTTTGTACTTTTTTATGTATTATGCAAGTCATTTCACAGCTATATTTAAACGTAAATGTCGGAATCCTTACGAGTATTTTATGACTTCAATCTATGATCTCCCCTTTGTACGTGAGGTCAGCGTTAATGCTTTCATTTGTTTTTGGTTAACTGTTTAGAGTCGGCATTCCGCTTTCCAAAACTCTTTGAATACGTCGCAAGTCGGTAGATAGAGAGTGCGAGAACACTCATATTGGCACATTGAACAGCTTTGCACTGATTTTAAAAGAATTGCCGCTAGTGTAAACGCATCTGGAAGTTTTTGCGCAATATATTGCTACAAGAACTTGCTAGTCTAATCTCAGCTAAAGGAAATTGTATCAAGTACTAGATTTTGCCCGCGGCTCCGCCCGCGTGAATGAGTTTTCCCGGGATAAAAAGTAACCTATGTGTTAATCCAGGATATAATCTACCCGTGTGCCAAACTTCATCGAAATCCGTTTAGTAATTCTGCGTGAAAGAGTAACAAATATCCATACATCCAGACATCTATACTTACAAACTTTCGCGTTTATAATATTAGTAGGATTATTAATTACTGGGCGTAATGAGACTTAACATATATGGCGGATAAGTGCAGTGCCACGGAATGATTTATAATTCAAAGTTCACGGTGGTGGTGCTTCTTTTCTTGGGCAGACATAATCTACTACCGCCGAGTGGCTTGGTCATCTCGTCATTTATATTATGTATATTTTTATTTTTTTTATATTGCATTGAATGACGAGACGAGCATGCCGTTCGCCTGATGGTAAGCGATACGACCACCCATAAACAGTAGCAACACCATCCAGCACATTGACTTACAAAGTACTGAGTGGTATTCCACTGCGCTCGTCATCCTGAGACATAAGATGTTAAGTCTCATTAAGTCCAGTAGTTATACTGGCTACAATGTCCTTCAAACCGAAACACAACAGTGCATGCACGCTGTTGCTTGGCGGTAGAAATAGACATTGCGGTGGTACCCACCCAGACGGCCTCTTACATAATGAGAGACCTACCACCAGTATATAAAAACTCAATAAAATAAAGCTGAATCGTATTTGAAGTCTTACACAGCCATTTACTTCCAAATAATGCAATTCATAAGTTCATTTCAGATAAAGGATCCATAAAAGCTTAACGCATTATCTTTGTTTTCACAACCAACTACACGGACATCATAATAGAAAAAATCACTTACGCAGCAAACTTGTTTTATACATGAAAATGGGAAATTTGCCAAACAATAAAAACTTGTAGGAAGTTGTTGTTCTTAATTCCATTCCATCTTAAGACAAATCAAAACTATTTATAAGTGAAATCATTGCGAAATGCGAGCAATATTACTGTGATATTTGGAACTTGTGATATCATTGATGTAGTAAATTTGCTGTATATTTATGCAATTCAGCAGATTTCCTGGTGATTACCGAGTAAACGACGTATTTTTGTAGGTAACATGGATAGGTAAATTGTCATAACCATTTGACTATTATGCCACAGTGGATGTAATATATTAACTGGCATCCAACTTTTGAATAATTGAATGGAGATTGGCAAGGGAATTTATAGACTTCAGTTTTTATACATCAATGATTTCAGTTAATTCCAGTGACCGTTCGTAATGCAACTACAGCGAAGTTCTACACTATCAAAGGAAATAATTTTGGTAGGTACAGCTTTTATATTCTGATTTCTGAGTAAGTGCTCTTTTAGAAACTCATGTTTTTAAAGTACTTACATGTTATACATGGTGGTTAGTATTTATAGGCTATTGTCCCAAAAGTTTATTTTGTGAAGAGAAGAAATTAGGAGAGTAGACATTACGATACGGAATAAATAGAAAATAAACAATAATTTACACGATATTTTTACGAAATACGTGACTGCCTCGATGGTGTAGATGTAGACTGCATATCTGGGGTCTCTGGTTCGATCCCCGGGTCGGGCAAAGTAATATTGGGTTTTCTACTCAGTATCAGCCCGGAGTCTGGAATTTGTGTCCGATATGGCGATAGGCTCGCTCTCTATCACATCATGGGACGGAATACGCACGGTTAAAGTGAGTGCATTAGTTGCGCCTCTACCTACCCCTTCGGGGATAAAGGTGTGAGCGTGTTTGTATTTTTTTTATTGTATTGAATGACGAGACGAGCATGCCGTTCGCCTGATGGTAAGCGATACGACCACCCGTAAACAGTAGCAACACAATCCAGCACCTAGAGTTACCGAGTACTGTGTGGCATTCCACTGCGCTCGTCATCCTGAGACATTATGATCTAAAACTACCCATATTTATAGCATTAACTGTTTGCCACCTCATGTACTATTTAAATCTGTGCAAAGAAATGTATGTTATAAAAATATTGGTTGCGTCATCGAACCAAGATTACGGAACAGAAACTTTACTTGCATAATGTATTCGGAATAATTCATTCCGGCCAATTCGTTCACTTGCTCCGAAGTGGTCCAGGATTTATGTCTCCACAACTTTACCTAAGTAACGTACGGTCACGATGGCGTTCCGCGTGAATAAATCAAATAACTCAATCCCCCACAGCCACATTCTTAGCGTGAACCGATAACCGAAGACATTTTGACCTCCCAACCGGTGTAGCAAAATAAAATGCAAAAGCTAAGAAATTGTTGGTGGGAAATAATTGGCTGATATTTGCATATAAAACTCTATCCATATTTATGTTATTTGAAAGCATCGATAAAAATGTACCTGTACCTACATAGATATATACGCCCATTTATAGTGGTATATAAAACTTGACTCTTAAAAGCATACTTTGTTCTAGAAACTGGTAAAAGAAATTTGCTTAGCCGGTCGTTATTCAGCATACTCTGTTAAGTTTTCACGTCGTACATTTTACACTGTCTTCACATAGATGACTTATGTGCACATCTGCTATCATCTATGAAACTAAGACTTGGAGACTTTGATATTAACTATGTTCGGAATCTCTTTGAATTATAGGACTTAGAACAAAGAACTAAAGTGGTCGAAGGACACCAGGATCACTGGTAGAGAATGCCTACGGAATTATGTCCACCTTTACATACTCTGTTAAAATTACTAGCAAGTTTTAGTTGTCCGTATGTTTTATATCCGAATACCGGGTATTGTTGGATGCGTTGCTTAAAAACATGTTTTTGATTGAATATACAAATTTACTTATATTTTTATTTATTTTTACATACTTATCATCATATCACTTATAGTGTTACTAAAATATTAAAGTACACAGGATCTATTAAAGAGAATGGTGCCCGATGTAACTAGGCAAAGCCTGTGTTGCAGGTCACCAGGTTCTCACTTCTTAGACGTGCAATAACAGTAACAATCATCTTTATCTTAAGGATACAAAATTAAAATTATATAATATGGTTAATACAATAAGAATACAAAGGTGTGTGTGTGTGTGTGTGTGTGCGCGCTTTATTGTATGTATTGATGTTGATGTTAGTAATTTAGGTTATGGGAACTAATACATTTTCCGTATGATTATAATTATTTATGTCTAGTTTTTACAGGTATTGTAATTTAAAACAAAAAAAAATTCTATACATGTATTGGTGAATCTCTACCAATCTTCACGCCTTCTAAGGATCTAATATAAAAATTTGACTGATTGTGAACTTCTTTAAAATTTTCTCTCTCAGTGATATACTTTCGTTAAATCTTGTATTACATTCTTTATATATACCCCCCCCCCCCCTCCCCATTTAATAATTTGGTTCCTACTTAGCAACTGGCTGCCTCGGTGGCGTAGTTGTATTACGGTACGACTGCAATGCTGAGGTCTCGGGTTCGATCTCCGGATCGGGCAAAGTGATATTGGGATTTCTACTCAGTATCAGCCTGGAGTCTGGAATTCGTGTCCGATATGGCGATAGGCTCGCCTTCTATCACATCATGGGACAGAATACGCACGGCGATAAGTGCGTGCACTAGTTGCACCTCTGCCTACCCCTTCCGGGATAACGGGCGTGAGTGTGTGTGTGTCACGTACCTTACAAATTTCAAACTCGTAGTATGACTGACTGTTATATACCTGATAAAGTAGGTAAGTGTTCCACAAACCATAGTTGTATGTCTTCGTGTAATGTCTTGATTAAAAAAGTGAAACAGGTAAACGAATACATACAGAAATGGACCTACTACCTACAATTTTACAGGAACATAATGAAGCTAATGAAGATTGGTGAAGGTCGTACTTTCCCAAGTCGTTATTTCTCGTGGAAAACTTAATTAAAATGAATCTTTCTGGGACAACGCTTTTTGGACGTAAAAAGTTAAAAAAGGAGGCTTTAAACGACAGTGTCATACATAGAATCGAATTTGTTTGAGTTCAAGAATTAGAAATTAGAATCATTTAGAGTACTATCTGGGTTATACCCAAGTGTAATTGTTTTTAGTTACAGGACTGTAATCGAGCAACTGTATCAGGTAATCGTAAGTTATTACTTGCGTACATGAATACCCAAAATTCCAATAGAACCACCACATCGATGATCTTAGAGTGAATGGTATTTAAGGATAGACCGCAGTCTCAGGTTCATATACTATTAATCTAGGTTACATAGTGTTTGTGGAAAGCTTACATCTCAATATCAGACCCTAAAATTTTAAAATGAAAGAATGAATCACGCATTTTTTTGGAATATTAAATTGACAACTAGCCATAAAGTTCAGAATAAAACCATATCAAGTGATTGATGTTGATGTATTATATAGCTACTTTAAGTAGCTCGTTGAATCGTATTAAGGCCTGTAATAAACAACTCATTTCCCTAGGGTCTGAGATTTATTTGAAGCATGAAGAAGCGATGTACTAAACTAATTCTAATACTGTTACTGGATAATTGCAGTCGTAACTATATTAGAGCTTTTATCCCGGGACTCTCGGTTTCGAAAATTTCGAGAGACTCGACTTTTTTTTGTGTTTTCGAGTCTGCTGCCTCCAGTCTCGGGAATAACGAGACTTTAGAGACTTAAGTTAAATAATTATTAATATTGCAAATCTACTAAACTACCAGGATTTTTTCGATACGGTTAATTGACGTCACAGAAAAAGGAAATTTTAGATAATCTGTCGGAAATCGCAATCTAACCTTGTTGAGATATAACACGGATCGTAATAGTTAAGTACATCATTATTATAATAAATTGGGAAAATACTCTTTTTGAAAATGGTAACCATAAGGGGAATACTCAAACCATTTGCAGAACCATGTTAATTTATTAGGGTTTGGAAAGTTACGAAAAACCCGAAAGTTTTTTTTCTTATTGGATTGAATGACAAAATGAGCATGCCGTTCATCTGATGGTAAGCGACACGACCACCCATAAACAGTAGCAGCATCATCCAGCACTTTGAGTTACAAAGTACTGAGTGGCATTCCACTGCGCTCGTCATCCTGAGACATAAGATGTTAAGTCTCATTATGTCGAGTAGTTACACTGGCTACAATGTCCTTCAAACTGAAACACAACAGTACATGCACACTGCTGTTTGGCGGTAGAAATAGACATTGCGGTGGTACCCACCCAGACGGACTCTTACATATGAGAGACCTACCACCAGAAATTCTCAGAACATGAGACAACACAAGATCAAAATCAATTTATTTTTGTGAGAAGTCCCCGGACTTCGAGACTTCTCATAATAAAATTAGAATCAAGTTTAATTTGGCGAGATTCTTCAATATTAAAATGTATTATAGTTAAAATCAACATTAATCTTATCTTACTAATATAATTAATGCGAAAGTTTGTGAAAATGTTTGTAGATTTGTTATAAGTAAATGCAGAAACAACTAAACAGATTTGGATGAAGTTTGGCACACGGGTTGATCATATCCTGGATTAACATATAGGCAAATTGGGCCCGGTAATTTGCTCCCGTGGGATGTAGTGGATATTTAAATCTAATTCTTTAAGTAGATGGCGCTGGCGTGTTTAAGGGACTTTTGTAGCGAGAAAGGCTTTTAACGCGGGCGAAGCTGCGGTCAACACCTAGTTGCACATAAAATCAAATCCTAGCATTTATAACATTATAATTATATTTAGAAAGGCGTGAATATGCGTCCTATTCAATTTAGAATTCATATTTTTTTAAGACTTTGGACTTACTGCGTTTGTAAAATGTTCGTGCCATAACAAATTCCCATTTTCCTATTTTATAGTAAACGGATAAAACGTTGAAACGTTATATCCAGCAATCTCGACAAGAATTCAAAAGTATGTAATTATGCACCGAGGAAAATATTCAAAAATGTGTAATTTCACTCTTGTAATTAACAGTGGCGCTATTGAAAGCCGACGAGCCGGTAGTTACGGAACAAAGCTGCTATTTTAATGAAACAATCGTGTTGCGTGCCTTTCGTCACAGTATAAATATATCTATACAGTAGAATATCTTTATACAAACGGTCGGAACGCGAGTGATACCTACGCGCCTCGAGTTTGGTACATATTATGTACACAAACAGTTGCGAGTGCGCCACAGTGACGAACGAACCGCGTGATGGTTTTGTAAGCAGTATGTGTGCATTTTGTGAATATTTGCATCAAATAAGTGCAAGTACTTACTTAATATGGCAAAGAGCAATTATCTATACTTAATATTATAAAGAGGAAAATTTGTATGTAAGTATGTTTGTAACGAATAAACTCAAAAACTACTAAACGGATTTCGATGAAATTTGGCACACGGGTAGATAATGTCCTGGTTTAACACATAGGCTACTTTTTATCCCGGGAAAATATTTTTATCCCGGAAAAACTTTTTCACGCGGGCGAAGCCGCGAGCAGAAGTCTAGTAGACTATATTGTGCTGGTTTTGGTTGCTTGAATTCTTGCCCATGTTTCCCAAAAGTATATTTAATTAAACTTTTTATCAGAATGCGGATTTTTTATACTATTAAATGTAACAATAAAGCTTTTCGTACGTCTCAGTCGAGGTGCAAATATTTTTCAGTCTCAAATTTATAATGGTGTTATATTTTTTATTAAATCTACTAATCAAAAAACTCAACACGTATTTTAATTGAACACTTCTTATTTCAATCACAAAGAGTTTCATTTTTTAAATAACATATTTTACAATCTAAAAACTAGAAAGAAACTCAAGTATCTTAGACTAAATTAAAATACTGTAGACGGGCAGCCCTACCGCGTGTGTACGTACCGCACGGCTGTAGGTAATTATTTCAAGGACACGGCCGAGTCAGAGTACTGGTAGATAGCTTTACTTTGCTTTCGTTTTCAAATCAGTCGTCGCGTGTAATATAATTGTATGAAATTTTCCACCTACCAACCTATTTTTAAGTAGGTATATTAAAATTTTTGTTTCAAAATTCAGTAATTAAATGTTACCAGTTTATCCACGGATGTTTATCCCTGATACTTAAATAATAGACGTATGTAGTACCTACCGCCGTAGTCAAACTTTTTTCTACGGGTCACAAAGACGTCTTAGCTATAGTGTTCCGGGCCACAACGTAAATGCATTGATCTTTGTAAGTGTTTAAAAACGCAATATAAATTTCTGTTTTATTTATTTCAATAAGAAGTATTTATTATTAACTGAATGATAGAGCTTTTTTGGAAAAGTCTATAGTTTTAGTGGATTTTTTGATGTCAGGTGGGCACTTGCAAATCGCAGCGGACCAGAGATTGAGTATAGCTGATGTAGTATCTATAATATTAACATTTGGTTATGAATTATATCTATTATATACATGACAAGTTATTTATAAATAAGATTAGGACTAGATACGATCCCATATTATTTTTTGTTTATATAAGAGTACCTACCTAAGTATTTGGAACTAAGAAACTTTCGGTCTTTCAATATTAATACTAAATATAAATATGGGAAGTGCATACAAAATATTGCGGCAGAGGAATTAAATTTGCGGCCTCTTGCTTAAAGCGGGCGCATTGCCCTTTCGCTACCGGAGCCGTCATATAAATGATGAATGACGGAAAAGGGGAGAATAAAAATGTAGATTTTTCTGCCTGCATCGAAATAGTGTAGATAATAAACACTATTGCAACCTCGACACCTATACTTACCATACCAGTCCTGTATTATATACTGCCCACTGTTGAGCACGGGCCTCCTCTACAACTGAGAGGGTTAAGGCCTTAGTCCACCACGCTGGCCTAGTACGGGTTGGCAGACTTCACTTATACTTGGCCAATACTATTACGAATAAGATGCAAGTCTGTGCAATATCGGCAACAAATTGAATTCGGGGCTAACGGTACCACCGTTCCGGAATATCCAACATGAGATTGTTGAGATGTTGACTCTGCTGTTGCTATGGAGGCAAGAAAAAGATCAATAGGAAAATAAAAACATTATCATCATTGATATATAACAAAAAAACATTATCATTCATTTTGTATTTAATATGAAGTACCTATACACATTTTATTTAGCATTTACTTTGAATTAACCTATTTGGTTGATTTATGAAATATACTACTTAGGTCGGTAGGAATGAGAGAAGGAAGTAGACAAAACTGTTTCAATCTCCACAAGATCCGCATAAATTAATATTGCGTTAAAAATATACACAATTATTAGATTACACTTAATATATAAAAGGGATTAGTATTTGCAGAGTACAATATAAGTTATGAATAATACGTATATATTTACAAATAAAAAAATCGTATTAAGCCATTGATGTATTAAGAAACCCTACATCAATGTACTAATCCAATAAATTCGCAATGAGTATGGATGCACCAAAGGATTTTTAAAACTTTTCCATGGTACCATGTTGCGCTCTTCAATAAAACCTATAAAACGGCGCTAAATATTACAAAACCAACCTAAATATTTGAAAATCCTAACGTGTGCATCTCGACCAGTCAAGTATAATCAAAATGATTTCCGTCGCATTAAAGCGCTTGCTAAATCTATTATTGCGCAGGGCGGTCCACAAAGAAACCAATATAGGCTCAATGGTGCAGTTACAAAGTTTCCTCACGGCAAGTTGCGCAACATATTATCTTCCAGCTGGATTTGGCTCCTATATTTGATTTAGTTTGTGTGGAAGTTTAAAACAAATATATTTGTAGGGTTATCTATCGACATTAATTTAGTTTTCTAGTTCTTAGTATTTTAAATGGTACCGAGAACAAGTTAATTTCGGAGTCTTTATTTCATTTATATATTTGGAGATTGCACGTATTTTTATGTCTAATGAACATCCTTAGTAACTATCAAGATATTGCTAGTGAGAGTACATTTATTTATTATTATTTTTACAACAAATAATCTGACGAATACTTTGTTAGCGGCAAAGTGTTCTCAGATTATATAGAGCGGACATTGACAAAAATTTTCTTACAAAAATTTTGAGCCTGTTCCTCAGTAACT
Source organism: Sphinx pinastri (assembly GCA_947568825.1). Classification (NCBI taxonomy): domain Eukaryota; kingdom Metazoa; phylum Arthropoda; class Insecta; order Lepidoptera; family Sphingidae; genus Sphinx; species Sphinx pinastri. The sequence continues at coordinate 7,419,103 of OX387617.1, forward strand.
CAATCTATCTTTAAATAACAAAACACCTATGTAAAGTGCATTACAACATACTTTGACATGATCGTAATGCGCAAATTGGCATATTTTCGTCTAAAATATTGCTTTCTTTACAAAATTTGCGCATACCCAGACGTCTTGTCACATGGATGTGTCAGATAAGACAGCGACTTATTACCAATTGGTAATAACTTTTGGACGAAAAATTTGAGCCTGAAATGTCCGGTCTATAACTAACTATACTGTTGAATGTCTTTGGTTAGCGGATACTTGGCAATCGGCTAATGTCTATGGCGTGCATGAAATATTAATGACAAGAACTCCTCCCAAACATTTACTTGAAAAAGATTTTTGGATAATAAACAGTTTGTGAATAACGTTTAAAGACTAACTTTTTATATTACATCTGATAGCGGTATTATTTTTTGAGATTAAGGCCGATTTCGCTGCTTACTGTTTAACGCTATCCGTCACATAAATTAATAAGCCGACCAAACACAAATGTCAAACTCCAGGAGCATAGATTAGACTTTAGAGCGTGACTTTTGTATCCGATCGGCTTATACATTTATGTGACAAAAAGCGTTTATCAGCAAGCGGTAAAATCGGCCCAAATAAATATAAATTTTAATGGCGCAGAAATAAAAAAAATATTTGCAAAATAAAAACTGAACCATAGTTCACGTACACTAGTACGTGCACAAAACGAGAAACGACGAACCGATTCATATGTAAATGAAGGCAAAAAAATATGCAACAAAATGATCAGGAACGTTTTCACAACTCGAAAACATTTAGCAAACAGTCGTCACATGGTATCTTAATACGAATAGGACTATGTAGCAAAATGACCACCTCTCCCGTTGGATTTATGGGGCGGGGTGGGCCGTAAAACCGTCATACTTATTCATGTTCATGTTTATGTTCATTGATATGGGCTCGTATAAATGAAGACGGCTCTAGCGTCGTATAAAACGTGTCTGTTACTAACTGGACAAACACATTTGCATTTCCTATGAATTTATTGGAGTTATCACCATTGGACTTTGCTTAAGAAATAGTCGTGTTCTGAGCTCTTGTGATCTGCGGTGCAATTTAACTTCAAGCTTAAGCCGATACTCATTTTAGTCTATGCAAATTGATTTATTAGGTTTCGATTGGTTTTCAATTTACAATATTGTCATAAGATAAATTTAAATAATGTGATGGAGAGAAGTTATATTAAAATTCCACGACTTGGATTATCGACTATAGATCGTAGATAAATAAAATTTGCAAGGCTACGATGAAAATATATTATAATGGAAATTATTTCATTATTTTAACTGAAGCAATATTGCCTTAAAAGCGTATTTTTTTTTAATGAATATAGTAAATTACTTTACGACAGTTTTCATACAAAGCAGTGCAGTAATACATTTCTTGTAGTTATTATTTTCGCCATATCGAGCATGGTAAATGAGTGCAATGTTTATTGCTATAAGATCGTGATTTTTATACTTCATCCCCGTTATCGGTGCTCGTTCGGAAGCAGTACTCATAACGTTTATACTCTCAATCAAGTCAGATTCTTCATCTCGAGATTTTATTATGCAATATACGTTCCGTTTTAGTTGCTCAGATAAAGATTAAGGTATTTTATTACTTTTGTTCTCGTTCTGTATCCTCTATAACGTCGTTAAATGTGACTTCAGCCCCAGTTTTCATTCCGCATAAACTAACAAATTATAGTGTCTGCTTGCCGTCCCGCGATATTTTGAAGTAAACGGTCATCGTGAAAAGAAACTTGAAAATGCGCCAGTCGTCAAACTTTGTCCTCTATTTTTATAGTTGATATTTCGCGACGGCACCGTCAATTAGGTACACCGAAGAATTTTCCAACGAATTTTTTTTTACTTTTTATGAATGAGTGGTTACATTTTTGTTTCTCGTTTTTTGAGTGGCTGAGAAGTTTCCATTTTTTATCGATTCATCGCTAACAAGTCGGGTGTAAACAATCCTTATTGTTTCACAGCTTAACGCGGAGTTTCTGTGAATGATATTTTCTTGTGTAGCAGATATTTTTTACAATGAACGCAATTCGAGTGTAGTTTATGCTGTTTAGAGCGCAAAATCAGTATAATAGAAAGGAATACAACGGTGTTGAGTATTTAGTTTTGTAAGACGACGGCTCCCAGCGAAAGAATAGAATGAAGTCTCGTCTCACGGCTATAAAACAGGCGACAAAGCACGCACGTGATAAAAATGTTTAAGTCTCTATAAAAAATATGACTTATTCATAATATTTTTGTGGCAGATAAGAACATGTTTGATACGTTTTTACACCACTGGATGACAAGATGGAAGACAAGTCACTTGGCTCCTTGCTTGAATAATAGCAATGACAATTGAGACTGAATATTAAACCAGGGTACTGTACTGCACTTATTACACAGCAGCTTTTGCTCGCGGCTCCGGCCGCGTGAAGAGGTTTTCTGAAGAAAATATAAAAGTCCCGCTTTATATTTTAGTAACAGTAACACATGTACATAAGCAACGTATGTAGGTGAACAAATTCAAAATATAAAATCGCCTTTGAACTGTTGTGTCTTTAGTGAAGAAAAATGATTTTTTCTTCACTAAAATAAAGTTCAAAGAGCTTACTTTAATTCAGATAAAGAAAAAATAACATTTCGATTGAATTTAATGTGTAGAAGCGATTTGAAGTTTTGAATATGTTCAGCTACTTTTGGGGCTGACTGTACATACAACCAGTAAAAAAAATATGACAAATAATATAAAATTAATTGCTGGTCTTTTTTAATACAGATTTTCAACTATTAAATTAGTTTTAAAAACTGAAAAATAAAAAAAACCATATCAATTATAATATGCATTGTCGTGTTTGAGTTTTGAATAATATCATTCCAATTAATTCTGAAAACAAGATACAAACAATTGCATTGTTCAATGATATATTTCCATAATCAAATGCAATGGAAATTAACATTATCGATGGAGATCCATCCAATGCATCCATATCTCGAAGCGTTATCTAGTAACAGTTGATTGAACTCATTCTAGGTCGCTTCGTTTGCTCCTTTAAATTGAAAAGAATCATTACTTCTATTATCTAGGATCTAGACTTTTATACCCATGTTCCTAGTATAGCGATCATAAAAATATTTTTCAAATACAAAACCAGTTGACGTTTTTGTGTAACAAGGTAGACAGAACTACTGTTTACGCTGCGCTGATATTTTGCCAATATAATTATTAGAGTCGAAGGAAATTTATATTTATTTTATTAAAAAAGTTATCTAGGTAATTTCTTTAAATACCTTATTACAGGATTGTTTTTGTATACTGAATGACGCGACGAGATAACATAATGAGGAAGCGCCCCGACTACTCATACGCAGTAGCAGGACAACACAACATTTAACTACAATGCAATTCACAGCACTGCGTTGCACTGTCAAGTGTCAACCTGAGATTTGAAGCTGTTGTATTAGGCTTGATAAGATTATTTCTCTATTATTTTCTAACTTCCAACGTTCGTAGACGACAGTCGACGGTATTTGGTTCGCCCACGAACGCTGGGATCCCCAAGGGACTGCTGAGATCTGTTTCAACGAGAAAATAATACGCTTGGCGACAATTCGCAAACCTCGCCTCAATCGTTTCTAAATCGATTTACTTGATTGTGAAATAGAAAAGTATACATGAATATTAATCATATTATAATGTTTTGGAATTATATGGTTTATTGATACATTTTCATTAATTATATTGGTCTGTATAATATGTTCAATATTTGTCTTGAAGTAAAACGTCTCTAGAAGAAAAGATAAATGTTTGATATTCTTCGAAGCACATTAATGTTAATATTTTTAAAATGTAATTAATACGTTTCACCATGAATAATACATCAAAAGGACAGTTCGGTTTATTTAAAAATAAAAGGAAATTTACACGTCTATAAAAATATTCAATCCATATTTGCTAGGCTTAATGTACTACCGCTGTAGGTAACTACAAAGTAAGTACAATTGGAAAGAAGCACTACGACTTCAAGAAATACAAAGCAACAAAAGGCTTCTATTTTGTTCGTGTACGATTTTCACACGCATAATATACTCGTTCCACTGTTGAAGTATGATTGATTTGCGCGAAACCGTTCTTTCATTGATAACTTTTGTAAATAATTTATCGATAAATGACTACAGATTTGGAAGACAGAGAAAATATAACTTCAAAACAACTTTTTTGTATCGGTGTTTTAGTAACAAATTTGTGGTGACGATACTGAAGGAGAACTATGTATAACTGTGTATGTATTCCTAAGTGGTGTATTGCCGTCATAGATTCTCATAGTACTATACGTTGTGCAGGAGGGAAGTGGTTAAGGGAGGAAAGGAAATGACACACACACACACACTCACGCCTTTTATACCCGAAGAGGTAGGCAGAGGCGCAACTAGTGCACCCACTGTTCGCCGTGCGTATTCCGTCCCATGATGTAATAGGGGGCGAGCCTATCGCCATATCGGGCACAAATTCTAGACTCCTGGCTGATACTTAATAGAAAAATACTATACTACTTTTCCCGACCCGGGGATCGAACCCGAGACCCCAGTATTGCAGTCGTACCGTAATACAGCTACGCCACCTAGGCTGTCAAAGAAATTGTGTAAAATGTTAGAAGACGTATATGCTTCGAGGCCTTGCGTGCTCTGGCAAGTAGTCCATTGCATATACGATACAGAACTAGGAAGATACCATACCATACCATACCAGCCCTGTATTATATACTGCCCACTGCTGAGCACGGGCCTCCTCTACAACTGAGAGGGGTTAGGCCTTAGTCCACCACGCTGGCCTAGTGCGGGTTGGCGGACTTCACATACCTTTGAAACTCAGAGAACTTCTCAGATATGCAGGTTTCCTCACGATGTTTTCCTTCACCGTTAAAGCGAGCGATAATTCACAAAGAATACACACATAACCTTTTAGAAAAGTCAGAGATGTGTACCCTTGGGTTTTGAACCTGCGGACATTCGTCTCGGCAGTCCGTTCCACTCCCAACTAGGCTATCGCCGCTACTAGGCTATCGCCGCTACTAGGAAGATAACTCTTGCTAATGGCTATTGTTGAACACTATGGCTCATTTCTAAAATCAGGTAACTTCGAAGATATGATTACTGAACGGAATATGCTTTCCACAAAGGACGTAAATACAGCCATGATTCTGCCTTGTTTAGTTCTTTTGGGATGTAACTTTTATCACGTGACACATTTCCGAATTTCCAGACCATTTATTGTTGACACATGTTATTTAAGAATGAACACACTTTATTGTAAAGAAAAAAACATATTATTCAACGAAACCAACAGACTGGAATGACTTGAATGTTTTATGTGTAAAACTAACCTATGGTTGATTGTCTTTATATTTTAATGCCTCGTTTAGACTATTAGCGAATAATGTGCCGAATAACTTAGCGAATAAGTATGATTATAAAATATGAGTAACCTGAGTAACGAATACACCCGAATTACAATTTACACACTCGTCTTTACTCGGCAAGTATCTAAATCAGTAGTCGCTGAAATCAGGGGTAAGACGTAAAGTCATCGAAGTAATACAATAATTTTATGTGTAAACCAATTAATTGACATTAATCCCTCAACGCCCGCGGTGGACCGGTGTCCATTTATATAAGGAAATTAGCTTATAGCTATATATAAGTGGGCGTTGACGGCTTAAAGCATAGACAATGGATCTTGCTAGTGGCAGTATGCGTCACGTATCAACATCGCACAAGAACTGCCACATGAAAGTAATAATCCATTTCTCAACACAGCTTATATGAATTCCAGGGCGAGTGAATGACTATTATTTATATCAGAGGCTTAATAAATGCGTGTATGGAACTACAAATGGATGTTTGTGTATTGTTATGGTCGCAGAAATTCATTCGGTGTCTCATATGGAGCCATCGCGGTTCCTGTTTCCTGTTTTTGCTAAAACTTATTTAATAGCCGGAAAATAGGAAGTACGGTGCTTTTAGTCGGCAAAAATTTTTGTTGGCGGTTTAAAGTAGGTTTACTTTTGTCAGATTGCACGACGTAATGGACTTTTCTGGATGTAAAATGTGCTGCATTGTTATTTAGCTTTTTCAACGATGCCATGCTGTGCTCAAATAATTACGTTATACGACTTTATTTACTCTATTTGCCCTGCGACTCTACTTTTAACATTCATTAAAACAGTAAACATAGATTATGTCTCATATCTATCATAATTCTCTTTGATTATGTCTCATATGGTGAAGAAAAACATCGTGAGGAAACCTGTATACCTGAGAAGTTCTCTATAAGAATTTCGAAGATATGTGAAGTCTGCCAACCCGCACTAGGCCGGCGTGGTGGACTAAAGCCTAACCCCTCTCAGTTGTAGAGGAGGCCCGTGCTCAGCAGTGGGCAATATATTAGACAGGGTTGATTGTATTGCATTGCATTGCATGTCTCATACATTGTAATGATATAAGCAAGAATGTTGGAACAAGAGTAAGTCTAGATTTGTCATTCTAAAGATATATAAAAGCTTTAGCTGGATTTGTATTTACTTACATGTCCAGTAAACTGATGTAGTGTATTGCAGGTGTATATTATGTAGACGTGTGACGATATGAAGGGTGAATCAGAAGTGGATTGAACAAAATTCCCCACGAAAATTCCCAAACGAGATCAGAATATCAATTGCTTTCCTGCCCAATTTTCCTGTAAATTGCTACGGAATATTGTGCCGTGAAATATCTAATATTTGCATAACGCCATGCGCGTGTGGAAAAAAGTAAAGTGAAACTGTATACTGTAACAGGTGTCATTGATTCTGTTTACTCAGTTTATTGTGTTAAGTGTTTGCGTTCCTCTATATATTGCCAATTTAGTAAAGTATCAACGCAGATTGCAAATATGTATTCCATGCCCGATGTACGCTTTATATTAAACATGTTTTACAAATATTCGATACGTTCTGTACAAAAGTAAACATACAAGTAATCCACGAATTCCGTATTATTTATAATAAATAAATTCGTATAACTTGGTACACTTGTCCTCATAAAGTTTTTTCATAATACTTCAGAAAAAACATAATATACGAATATCTAACCATATTCTTGACTTCAATGTGATTTATTAGTTTAGTTCTAGGCTATATACACTTAATATAAGACCTAAATTTAGTGATTACGAACTTTGGGACGCTGTCTAACGAGCTATCCTATCTCGGGTGATGTTTGAAATCTGTGCTAATTCAATTACTCGTTGCTAATTTGATCTTCAGTTTATAGCTCGGCGTACATTTACGCATATAGCTCCAAGTCCACACGAATAATCCTCACAATAGAATATTGAAAAATTGGCTTAATTTGAGTGAGTTGATTTCAGACTTGAATGTAAACGAAAATACGGCCAATGGGTGAACAATAGGTACACGTTCCGTACGCGTGTGAATCAATGATTTATGTTTTTGGACTGTGCGGCATATGTTACGCGCATTGACGGCGCCCAGCTTGTACCTACTGACTATAGGGCACGACTCAGACTGCGTTCATGCGCATTGTCTGTGATAACTATTCATACTATACTAATTCGAAACCTGCATAGTTTTTCTTTTTAATAAATCAATTTAAATGACAGGGTAAAATAGATTATTCTTGAAAGATAACATTATATGCTAAATTGTTGTTATTTAGATCCAAATCTACATCTATGGAAATCTAAAACCGCTGGTAACCACCAGTATAAATACTGTAGCTAACTGCCTGCACAGTGCGGCCGGGGCCTAACGCGCGTCAATGAAAAACTCGGCTCGAGCGCTGCCGTTCCGCGTACGAGTTGATATTAATTAAGTTCCGCCTATTTTATGGGGCTTGACAGTGAAATGAACTAGAACATTAAAGTCGTGGAAGCCGCGGGCAGAAAATTCCCGGGTGTTAATTGTGGTTCCGGCGCCAAGCCCCGTGACCTAGCCGACCTGTTACGTATTGGATTAAGTAGGTGACTAGTGCAATTGTGAAGCAAATGAATAAATTTATAATTTCACGCTCAATTTGCTTTTGCAGCTGGCACTTTTGCGATTTCTTTTTTCTTTTGCTTTTATGGTTTTAAATTTGTATATAGGTATGTTTCAATACACTTGCATGGTTTAAAAGCTTATAAGTTTAAAGCTTTAGTAATGATTAGTTATCTTTATTAATTTAAGAAGTAAGATATGATCGAGAAACTGAACTCCTAATAGTTTAGTGATAGCGTGCAATCCAAGTTGTGAACAAAACTAACTAAAATACACTTCCAAATGTGGGTCTAAAATAACAATAAACCCAACACAAAATATCTACTCAAATCTACTCCAAACTTGAACCCCTTTACCAATACATGTCACTTATCAATGTTTTACTAATTATTGGTCGCATTCTCACGTAAAATATTTTAATTGTCAACAACATTAGGTTAGTCACTGATTATAAATTTTTATTACTGGCGCTAACTTTTATGTGACACATTAACACGTGGACATGACGTCAAACACGCTACGTATGCGATGTTTCTCAGAAGGCTCGTTGTGTGATGTAGCCTGTAACCTCATTTCTGCATTACATTGCATTCGAAACCTATAATCGGCTATCGGAATGTCGATGATATTAACTAAATGTCATACAATGAAAACATGGCTGTGACCATTTAGGACGCGTTATACTGCAATGTAGGAAGCGGGGAATAGATTTTTTTGGAGATAGTATAGTCATTAGTCATATCCCATTTTATTACAAATTCAGTAAAAATTTTAGTATAATAGGTGATCATAAAAGAAAATGTATTTTGAAGAATCACTATAATAGAACCAAACCAAACCAAAGAGGCGAGATAGAAGTAGCAAATATAGCACTCTTAACGTAAGAACTTTGATGCAGTCTTTAATATGGTCCGTCCACTACAGAAACTTAGTCATACAGTACAGTTTCGTTATAAACATGGACTAGAAATCTTATAAACGTTTCACGAAATCAAAATACATAATATCTAAAGAACTAAACAATGTTAGCGATATTACGTTCAATTTGCAGCGCTCGGCATAGCATCATTCGCCGATCAGTATTCAGTAACTAGCCGGCCAAAACTGGCAGTCGTGCTGAGAGGCTTTTAACAGTCACGGGGTCAACGTGTCGAGGGTTCCTGAGCACCATTTCTCGCGGATACAAACTGCAATATACTTACGTCGCGACTGTTATGTTTGCTTTAAATCTCAGCACAACCTTCGAGCAAATCTTTGCAGAACATTTTGTACGAACAAAGTGTGTTCTGTATTAAAATAGAAATGTTAAGTTTTGCGTCAGTCGATCAGTGTGGTGTATAGTCATGTTAAGTATGGTGTGGTAAGTATTTGGTGTGAGTATTTGGATGTTTCAGTGTTTATTTATTTATCCAAATGATGGGTACATAATTCTCTTTAATGGTGATGTCTCCACTAGTCTGTGCCTGTATCGTAGACATCGTTTTTAATTTCACATATTTTAAAATATACCTGAATCTATTATATTTAGGTCTCCGTTTTATATATTATTCTATCTTGTTACCTTTTAAAATATTCACATAAACTATTACTTATAATAACGATGTCCTATATTCATTAATGGTTCCATTTTCGAGTCAATATTAGTTCTAAAAGTTCTGAAGATTGAAAAATTGCGATGAATGAAGATAGCACTTAATAAATAAATTAAACCCACTCACAGGTTTAATTATACTTCTGTGGCTGGTGGACCGCGCTAAGCCCACAGAGTGGTATGTTCAGATTTTACAGCAAGGTGCAGAAATAATATTGAGATTGGATAAGTCCGATAGGATAAGTCCGATAACTAGCTTTTCGCATCTTCATGCCAGTGATAAAAATAAACTGAATCAACTTTTACGTTGGAAATGTTGAACTGTGCAACTTATAAAAAACGCCAATTGTCTTAGGATGGAGATATAATATTCACATTTTAAGTGAATGGTTTTATGGGCTAAACACAATATCTACAAGTATTCAGGGGTTTGATTTTGGAGAATCGATCTTCGTTTTCTTCTTCAGTCTTCTTGAAGTCAACTGCTCAACATAGGCCTCCAGATACTAAAGATTTAACCAAACCAACATGTTAGAAACGGCCTGCATCCAGTAAGTTCTTGGAACCTTTACGAGGTGGTCTGTCGACGTTGAAGTCGGAAGTCCGCAGGTGGACGGTGAAACTTGAAGTTATCTGTCTTCCAAAGCGGCAGTGAACAGTTCCAGTGAAATAACATCAGCCTACCTCACACTACCGTGCAGTGAAATAGCCTTCGTCCTTTGATCTTGTACTCGGAGTGACATAGTGGCGTTGTTGTACCTTAACCCTTCAATGTACCGATAGTCAATGTGGCACAGCTGGAAAGACTGCAGCACAGCTTAGGTTTCGATCGAATCAAAGGCTTTCTCATAGTCCACTAATGCTAAGCAAAGTGGCAAGTTGTATTCCTCAGATTTTTGTATACTTGCCGCAGCTTGTGAATGGGGTCTATGGTACTATAACCATTTCGTAATCCGGCTTGTTCGGGAGGCTGGAATACGTGATAACCTTCGAGAACAGCTTATAAACATTGCTTGGAATTCGGAAAGGCCCACAATTCTTCAATAAAGCGTTTTCAAAAATAATAAATTAAAAACACTAATAGACACAAATAAAAATCCAATCCAAAATAAGTAAAGCAAAAATATTCCAAAGCATATTTACGTAATAATGCTGTTAGGGAGAGGAAGTATCCTCAATACAGCAGTTTAAAAGTTTATTGTTACCGTGATAGTATGTTAAGAATGTGAAAACACGTTGTGAACGCCGCCAATATTATTCCGGCGATGCCACGCCGCGCCGTCGCGAAATATCGAAAAGTTGCAAAACTGATTTCTATTCTGTATCCGCTGCGATATTATATGCAGGAGTTTGTGAAAGCAATGCACTACACAGTGTGTTTACCCTGGGGATGGTGCTCTGTATGATTTAATAACATTGTTCAGTCAAGTAGCCGTCTAGCGTGCGCGAAACTTTATCATTATTTCATACTTAATGCTTCCAGAGGAACAAAAGAAAACGCGTAAACATTGTTAACAAAATGAACTCGGCGCATATTTTTTGTGCTCTTTTTATGAAGTTACTTTAAATGATGTCGCGTAGGTAGTAAATAAGACATTGGCTCAACTATTATTGGCTCCTTTGCCTACCCCTTCGGCGATAAAGGGCGTGAGTGTGTGTGTGTGTGTGTATTTGTTTGAATATTGATAGTCGGCCTTCATAATTACGATAGATGATCGTTACATGATCTAATTACGAATGAAAATAACGTGACTGTCTCGGTGGCGTAGTTGCGTGCGCTGTACGTCTCCGCGCTGAGGTCCCGGTTTCGAATCCTGGGTTGGGCAAAGCGATATTGGGTTTTTCAGCTCAGTATCAGCTCGGAGTCTAGAATTTGTGCCTGATATGGCGAAACGCTCGTTGCCTATCACATCATGGAATGGAATACATATTACGGCGAAAAGCAAGTGCACTAGCTCTGCTTCTACCTACTTCTTCGGGAATAAAGGCGTGAGTTTGTGCGTATGACTTAATTATTTTGTGAAAAGTAAATTTCTCGAATTTTACGTTTTGACTCCGCGTCAATTATATTTTTCAAAGCAGAGCACACCAACAATTATTCCCATCTATAAATCATTAACTTTACGTAGCGTTTCACACCACTGAATAAAATAACATTAAATTATCGGCATAAACACTTTGACGCAGCTAATATAACACATGAAAGTCCCTAAACTTTTATTATTATAAATAATCGATATGCCCATCATGATTCGACAAGAAAGGGTCGATATGAAAGACCCTTGACGCAGCATTTTTACCGTTTCGTGGTCGACCACTGAAAACAGTCATATATCACGTCGGAGCCCCCGTTGACATTTATTAAAAGTCTTGCCATTTTTGATTGCCGTTTTGAAATATTCGAGGTGTCAATTTTGATAATTACGTTTTGACACCGTGACACTGGGTCGTGGAAAGTGTGAAAGGGACTTGACAGATTTTTGCTAATATTTGTTGATTGCTTTCCTTTTTTTAGCAAATTTACTTTATATGATTGTAATTATCAGTAAACAGAAACAAAATATTTACTAATATTAGATGATAATATTTGATCTTGATACTTCATACTATTGGTATATCGGGTAATTATTTAATTTGTAAAACCTAACACCGTATTTTAGTTTCCTTCAAACTAAAATGGGCAATAAACTTATCTAATTCAATATACCCACTTATCCAATACATACAATATCATAAAAAGAAAATCCTTACATTGTTCGTAATGACAAAAGAAAATTAAGAATCTCAATGAATTCTCCGGAAATAACCATATACATTATACATACACAATAAAACAATTGGCAAGACAAAGGGGATCAAACAAAATAAACAGAACAAATTACACAAGAACTCGGTAATGGTAAGATAAAGATCATTTATAACTGGCTTGAATATTTGATGAGAGGAAAAAGCTGATGCACGATTTGTGTATTCGTCAAGGAAATTACAAGAAGTTTAACTCATACCCGGATATGATGTGTTAAAACTTGCCAAAAAGTTTATTGAACAATTTGCAAAGACATTAAACAGTATAGTTATAGACCGGACATCAGGACCAAATTTTTCGTCCAAGTTATTACCAATTGGTAATAAGTCGCTGTCTTATCTGACACATCCGTGTAACACGACGTCTCGGTATGCTTAAATTTTGTAAAGAAAACAATATTTTGGAAGGAAATATGCTGCTGTGGAAATATGCCTATTTACGCATTACGACCATGTCAAAGTATGTTCTATTGAAGTTTACATAGGTATTTAGTTATTTAACGGTAGGTTGAGATACTGACGAACAGGCTCAAAATTTTTGTATGATAATTTTCCCAATGTCCGCTCTATATAATCTTAGAACTCTTTGACAATTTGTTAAAAATTAACGTTCGTTAAGACTCTGCGTTTATAATAACTAAGTTATTTACAGTATACTATATTACACACAGTCACGCCTTTTATCCCCGAAGAAGTAGGCAGAGGCGCAACTAGAGCACCCACTTTACGCCGTGCGTATTCCGTCCCATGATGTGACAGGGGCATGTGCAAGCCTATCGCCATAACGGGCACTATTCCAGACTCCGGGCTGATACTAAGTAGGAAAACCCAATATCGCATTGTCCGATCCGGGGATCGAAACCGAGACCTCAATACTGCAGTCGTCCATTACTACAACTACGTCACTGAGAGTAGTAAGGGATTCACCGATACTGGAGCAGGTTCGACGGCCGGATTGCTCCAGATTCGGCCCGCGGGACCCGCGAATTATTCCGCGGATTACTTTAATGCCTACCGCGAATTAATTTGATACCTACCGCGGATTAATTTGATACCTACCGCGGATTAACTTGATACCTACCGCGGATTAATTTGATATCGACCGCGGATTACTTTGATATCGACCGCGAATAAAATTTCTATCGTCCGCGGAATCCATTTCATATCACCCGCGAGGGAGGTATGAACCACGAATTTGTTCATGGTCTACGGTTCTCTTAAGCTTGTACCTTTTCCCTGTTCGTTGTGCTTTTAACTTTCTACTTTCTATCGGCGATCCTTTTTTTTATTTGAAGGATGCAAAGGTCTTTGTCGCGTATTTCTATTAACTCGTGTTTCTACGCAAAAGCCGTTTAAAATTACTTAATAGTTGCCCTTTACGCATTACGAGCATTGTTTATGATAGATAAAGCAACATTTTCCCTGTTTCGTTGTGTTTTTGACTTTCTACTTCCATCGGCGACCCTTTTTTATTTGAAGGATGCAAAGGTCTTTGTCTCGTATTTCTATTAACTCGTGTTTCTAATTAAAAGCCGTTTAAAATTACTTAATAGTCGCCCTTTACGCATTACGGGCATTGTTTATTATAGATAAAGCAATCGTTACAATACACCATACCTTTCTCAAATTCTAGGTAAAACCCTTTGGGTCTTCTCATTGTCATAATAATTACGGTTCCCATTATTCACATTACCTGATATTACGTATTCAACGGAACATTTAAGGTGAAAGTCGAAACATGTTGGATCTTGTCTGCAAGGAAACAATACTCCCTCTCCATATAAAAGACCGACTCAAAATCACATGGTATCGTATTCCACTCTGTGCTCTGCTCGAAGTGTGATCTCCAGTTGTGTGTAACAGTGAAGTGATAGTAAAATTGTGAAATAGTTAAATAGTGAAAGTGTTATAAAAATGAATGTAAGTACCTTTATATACTTTGATCTAAAAGTGTTGTAACCAGATGTTTCATTAATTGTTTATGCCATGTGTTGTCCACCAGGTTAATACATTTTAGCTATCTTTGATGTCTTATTAATTTATCATTGTTACTAATGTGTACATGTATACTTCGCATACCTATAAGTATTTATCATACAGTACTTACTTAACCGATAATTAAAACAGTTTCATTTCATTTTGTTACAGTTTTCTGAAAATACTTTCAAAAACTACTATTATGCTGAAGAAATCGACGAACCTAGTGATGAAGAAGGTACACTCGCCTTTAAAGTAAAAAAAGCGATAATAGCAAATAAAAGACCGATCGAATGCAACAGCATTGATGAGTTTTTCGAAAAACCAAAAAAGAAGAAGACAACAACAAGAAAGTCATCCAGTGTTGGTCGATCGACGAGCGGGGGTGTTTCATACATCCGATCAAACAGCGATGACAACAGTTCTGCATCACATCTCATAAAAATTGAGGTGTATGAAGTGAATAAAATAAAAAACATCGCACCGACGGAACATTGGAAACACGCTGATGTGCGAGTTAAATATTACGCGGAAAACGACAGTGATAAGAACTTGCAAAGTGTCAAGGACACTATATACAATATAACCAAACAGTTGGCTAGTAAGGACGATTGTGTGAAATATTTTATAGACACAGACAAATGAACAAAAGTGCCAGTGCGTGTCAATGTTTTAATATCATAACTTTAATCATATGCTTTGTACTACTATTATTGAAATAAGAAACTATTATTGTAATAACTGTACTTAAGAATCTACCTGTTTAAATTTAACTTACATTGTATTGTATTTAAACTTTGTACTCTTTTAAGTTACATACTTAATAGATTAATTTGTTTTTGATTATAGAACTCTTTGTGAATTGTGTTATTGCTAAGTATTATTGTAAATAGTTATAAGTCTTTTTAGTGTTTTTTCATGCTCATGCTTACGATTGTAAAGTTATTGGGAACATTCATAAATTGTTTGGAAAAAAGTGGATAGCTTAGAATGTAATTACATTGCTTTCGGTAGTATATAAGCGTTGAAATACTGAGACATTCCTTACCATGGATACAAGCTGTGATTTATACAACATGGAACTCGTCGCACTTCTCGAAAACATCGAATCAATGGATCTGATGTCATCGCAATACGACAAAGAACTGTACGAGCTCTGTGATAAAATGGAACAAAGACAAGTTGAAACGTGAGTAAAACATTTTTTATTATGTTAAGACTAGTTGCAACATGTTTTGGGCATTCATGAAGAGGGGATACACTTAAAGTATTTATAATGGTTCGAACATCTTGCACAATCATTCAACTTGTTTCTTCCGTTTATATTTTTAACATTGAAGTGCAACCAAAATGTACCACTCACTTGATATTTCTAGTTTATCTCAGAGTGAGATTGCGAGTTTCGATAAAAAGATAATTTTACATAAATATCATCGTTTCATACGGTTTTGGTATATATTAAATGTTTTGCCAGAATCAATGTTGGGAGATCCTGATATTTCTCCTTATTATACACCATGTAGTGGACATAAAATCTCAAAACAAACTCATTCCGATGAGGATGATATTGATGGTGTATTATCAATGAAAGCATATTGTTTGCAGTGTAAATAACAAATAATGTTAGTATCTATTTAAATAATAGAAACATAGCATATTTATTTCGTGAGACAACATTTTTTAAACAGTTTTCTTATCCATCAGATCTATGCAGAATGGAGAAGGCAGCAGGAAAAGATTAGCGCCAACTGAATTGTTTGAAGAGGATCCATTAAAGAGAAGAAAAAATATTCGTCTTGAAGCTCCTTCGACATCTACATCGTCGCTGGATAACATTTTAAATGTAAGTACAGAACAGCAAAATGATAAAATTGAATGTCCTGAGTGTCACATATATGTGTCAAAAAAAT
This sequence comes from Sphinx pinastri, assembly GCA_947568825.1. NCBI lineage: Eukaryota > Metazoa > Arthropoda > Insecta > Lepidoptera > Sphingidae > Sphinx > Sphinx pinastri. The sequence continues at coordinate 7,435,448 of OX387617.1, forward strand.
ATATAACCAGTCACTATAAGAGCAATAAACATAAAAATAATTTAATTAGAAGAGACAATAATCTACCTAATGTTCAATTCATTGATAGTGCTTTCGGTAATAGAATTATTACATATCGAGTGAAATCTAGTTTAGTTTCTGATACACAGCTTGAATCACCAGAATTATTTTTACAAAATATTAAAAAAATAATTTATACATTACTAGAACGATCTATCTTAGAATATTCTGTTGTAAAAGTTAATTTTATTCTCAATGCGGATTTCACACAAGAAACAAAAAATCTACACAATATTTTTGATTTTCAAATTTCAAACTATCTTGTTTGTCAAGGTGATGACAAAGATATTATTTTCTCATCTATAATTACCGAAATAACAAACAAAATGACCAATTTCCAAAAAAAAGGTAGTGGATGGAGTTTAGTTAAAATAAATCACTTGGATATGAATGTCAACAAATTTAACCCATTGCGTGGATCTTCATACATAGACCTACCGTTAGATATAAAACATAAGAAAGCTGTAATCAATGTTCAAAATAACGATCACGAATGCTTTCGTTGGGCAGTTTTGTCAGGATTATTTCCAGCTACTCATAGTTCCAATAGGGTATCATCTTATATAATACACAAAAACAAACTAAAATTTGATAACCTATCGTTTCCTATAAAAATTAATGACATCCATAAGTTTGAAAAATTAAATAGTATAAGTATTAATGTTTTTGGATTACAATATGATTCAATAAGCAAATCAAATAAAGTTGTGGGTCCATTACACTTTACGAAACACCGTAAAACTACTCACTTAAACTTATTGTATATATCTCAAGGTTCTAAAGGTCATTTCTGTTATATTAAAAACCTCTCGAGATTATTATCTAAACAGTTATCGACTTCTGAACATGCAGTTCATATTTGTGATGGGTGTTTATTAAATTTCACGTCATTAGATAATTTAAAACGACACCAAGAAAATGACTGTTTCAATGTGTGCACAAATTTACCATCGGAAAACGATAGAAAAAGAAACTGGTTTAATGAATTAATACCATCAAACCAAATTTCATTTAACAACTATGAACGTAAATTAAGAGTTCCATTCGTTGTGTATGCTGACTTTGAAGCATTTTTAAAACCAATAGAGAGTTGTTCTAACAATCCAAATCAATCATCAACTGTTAATATTCAAAAACATGAAACGTATAGTTTTGGGTATTATGTTAAATGTTCTTATGATGATAATCTTTCAGTATATAGGTCTTATACAGGGCAAGATTGTGCGCTAAAATTTATGCAATTCATTTATGCAGATTTAGAAAATATTTGTAAAAAGAATTCTTTTGTCAAATCACCATTACCGTTAACTGAAGAAAATAAAATAAATATCAATCAAAGTGAGTCTTGTTACATTTGTGCTACTAAATTAAACGTGGATAGAACAATATCTTATAATTGGCATACTGGTGCATATGAAGGTGTAGCTCATAGAGTATGCTCTCAGAAATACAAAGCTCCTAATTTTGTGCCAGTGTTTTTACATAATTTAAGTAATTATGACGCTCATTTCATAGTGCATGGTCTTGATTTCGAGAAAGGTGACATTGAACTTATTCCTGAGAACAAGGAAAAATATATTTCTTTTTCTAAAGTTTTACAAATCAATAACAGAGTTATAAAATTACGATTTCTTGATTCTTTTAAATTTATGTCAAGTAGCCTTAACAAATTAGCTCAGAACTTATTACTTGAACAATTTCGTGAACTCAAATTAAAATATCCATGTGAAGAAGATTTTAAACGTTTAATAAGAAAAGGTGTTTATCCATACGAATACATGACTACATTTGATTCTTTAAAAATAACTTCTCTTCCCACTCGCGATTCATTTTATAGTTCTTTAAATGATAGTCACATTACAGAAAGTGAATACCATCATGCTCAAGACGTGTGGAATCATTTTAATTGTAAAAACATGGGTGAATATTCAGACCTGTATTTAAAAACAGATGTATTGTTGTTAGCAGATATATTTGAAAACTTTAGGGATGTCTGTCTTAAAACATACGGTTTAGATCCTGCCCACTATTATACAGCACCTGGTTTAAGTTGGGATGCTATGTTAAATTTTACCAAAATAAATTTGGAACTTTTAACAGATATCGACAAGGTTACGTTTATAGCGAATAATATTCGGGGGGGTATATCACAATGCAGCAATAGACATGCAGTGGCAAATAACATGTTTATGTCGGAATACGATTCAGATAAACCATCTTCATTTTTGATGTACTTAGACGCAAATAACCTTTATGGTTGGGCTATGTCCCAATGTCTCCCAACAGGCAAATTTGAATGGGTCGATATAAATACAGATTTTAATATAGCCGATGATGCCAAACATGGTTTAATTTTGGAAGTAGATTTAGAATATTCAAAAAATTTACATGATTTTCATTCAGATTTTCCATTTTGTCCAGAAAACATATGTTTAGGAAACAGCAAAGATAGGAAACTGATCCCAAATTTAAAAAATAAAAAAAATTACGTCATTCATTATAGAAACCTTAAGCAATGTTTAAAAAATGGTCTCCGATTGGATAAAGTACATAGAATTTTAAAATTTGAACAATCCGCGTGGTTGAAAAGTTACATAGACTTGAATACTCATATGCGTTCATTAGCCACTTCAGATTTTGAGAAAGATTTTTTTAAACTTATGAATAATTCTGTTTTTGGTAAAACAATGGAAAATGTAAGAAAACGAGTTAATGTCAAATTAATAAATCATTGGTTAAATCGTGGCAAAACTCAAGGTGCTCAATCTTTGATAGCAAGACCAGAATTCCATAGTTTATCTATATTCTCAGAGAGCTTAGTTGCAATACAATTAAATAAAACTAACGTTTTATATAATAAACCAATTTACCTCGGTTTTTGTATTTTAGATATATCTAAAACATTACTATACGATTTCCATTACGATTATATGAAAATGAAATATCAAGATAATATTAAGTTACTATATACTGATACCGATAGCTTAATATATCAAATATTTACGCAAAATTATTATGCTGATATAAAACTTGATTTAGTCAACTACTTTGATACGTCCGACTATCCACCAAATAATCAATATGGTTTACCATTATTGAATAAAAAACGGTTAGGTTTTTTTAAAGACGAAAATAACGGTAAAATTCTTAAAGAGTTTGTAGGTCTTCGCTCTAAAATGTATGCAATGGATGTGCAGAATAAATGTATATGTAAAGCAAAAGGGATTAACAAAAGTGTGACAAAAAATTTTTGTCTTACCGATTATAAATCATGTTTATATGAAAAGAAAACGCAATACAGTGAAATGATAAGATTTAAATCAATTTAACATGCTATATATACACAAAAAATTAATAAAATATCTTTATCACACAATGACACAAAACGTTATTTAATAGAAAATTCAACAGATACTCTTGCATGGGGTCATTATAAAATAAAGGACATTTGATTTTATCAACGATTTCTGTACAACGAAAATATGTATGTTAATGTGTGTGTGTGTGTTTTAATTGTGGTTTTTAATAACTTAAAGTTCTGTCTTTATTATGTACTATCTTTTTTTTTTTATTGTTTTACTATGACAGCTGTTTTGTATAATATCATGAAAATTTAGATGTAAATTTTAATGTATGTAGTTAGTTATTTGTTATACCTGATTTAACTTTATTTTATAATAATTTTCTTACTGTAATATTTTTCAAAACAGCTATGAACTGTATGTGATCATTTTTCAAAGTATTTGTGTATGTAATCTTTGTATATAAATCAAAATCAAATATAATACATTCAATCGTAACTTCTAGTTTTATTCATTCCGGAACGCTTTTCGAGTTCACACGTGCATTTAAAAATGTTTCATTTTTATCATCCTTTTACTGCCATAGTTGCAGGTCCAAGTGGATGTGGAAAGTCTAATTTTGTAACAAATTTTATTAAACATATTAATGAGGTGTGCAACACAAATTTTCATCAAATTACTTGGTGTTTTGATGAAATGCAGCCCTTATATAATTTACCAAATGTAAACTATTATCAGGGTATACCAGATTTGAATATGTTTGATGGAAAGGAAGCTAACCTTATTATTATCGATGATCTCATGAGGGAATCTGATGGTCGCATTGTTGACATATTTACCAAAGGTAGTCATCATAGGAACTTGAGTGTATTTTACATTACTCAAAATTTATTTCATCAAGGTAAAGGACAAAGAGACATTTCTTTGAATTTAAACTACATAATTTATTTTAAAAACCCACGTGATAAAACTCAAATACGTTACTTAGCACGACAAGTATCACAGGAAATAGCAAATTCATAGAAGATGCTTACAGAGATGCTACAAAAGAAGCACATGGCTATTTGATGATAGATCTAAAACAAGACACTTTTGACATGTGTCGAATTAAATCAAAGATATTTCCATCTGATGGTCATTCTACAGTGTACATTCCCACAAAAGAGTTTAAATATGTCAAGAACCAACCAATACCCGTCATTTACAAATGATGGATCGACGCTTAAAGACGCATGAACACTTATTAAATACTCTTTATAAACTTAAACCAAAACATCAACAAGCTCTTTTAAAAGTCTGTAACGAAAACGAAATTAATTTTATATGTGAATGTATTCATAACGTTTTACAAGGAAATATAAAACTTGAAGAAAAATCAAAGAGTAAACTAAAAAAGTATAAAAATCTACTACGAAAATTGGTACGTAAAAGTACAAATAAAATAAGAAAGAATATTATAGTTCAAAAAGGTGGTGCATTTCTTCCGATTATATTGGGTTCTATTTTGAGTGGATTGATAAGTGGACTAGTTTAAAAATGGAACACGCCAAAAAAATGCTGTTAGTTGATCCAAGCTTAATAGATAAGTTAAATCAAAAAAGAAATGAAAATCCTACCTCTCGTTTAGATAGTGAAATGGAAAAAATACTCGACAGTAATATGGATGATCGAAAAAAGTGTAAATTATACTTACAAATTTTACAAAGATATCTTCACTTTATGGAAGAAGATCGTCGTCCCATTGAACTCCCTATAATAACTTCAAATGACGATAACATTAAACCCACATCTGAAAGCTGGAAATTTTTTAATATAAATAATGATATCAAGAATAAAGATGTAGTTGTCAGTCAGACAGTGAGTGATGAAGAGAAGCAACAAGAAAGTTTTACACTCGAAAAAAAACCTTCCTACTCAACAAAACAAATATTAAATTTAATACCAAAAACATATGTAAAAAAAGGTGAGTTGTTATTGAATTCGGTGTCACTAAATAAAAACAAAATTTATTGGAATGATGCTGGCACAGTGATTGTAGATAATGAAGTGATTCCTAACAGTAACATTATCGATTTAGTAAGCGATACACTGCGACCATTAAAAAACAACGACCCACCTGGTTGGGAAAAATTTGCTAAAGCGTTAAAGGATTTAAAAGTACCTTTAACATATATTGGCAATCCAAAAAGACGTGAGTACATAGCTAAACTTCAAACAGCCATCGAAGAACAACCGCCACAAAACACAGAGGTATATTTGACGCCAACGAGCGAAGATAAACACGCAAATAAAATTAAGAAAAAGATTGATTGGGAAAAATGGACCCCTTATTAGAAATAGATCAAATTTATTATGATGTATCACACCCAGCTGGATATAGCAATATCGACAAATTATCAAAAGCTATGAAAGGTAAAATGAAAAAGGAAGAAGTTAAAAACTGGTTGCAATCCCAATCTACGTATACACTCCACAAACCAGTACATAGAAAATTCGCTCGGAACAAATACGTTCTCTCTAATCTCAATGAACTTTGGCAAGTTGACTTAAGCGACATGCGGACTTATTCTAAAGATAATAAAGGTTTCAACTACATTCTTTGTGTTATTGATGTTTTTAGCAAATATGCATATGCTAGACCCTTGAAAAAGAAAAATTCAGAAACCGTAAAAAAGTGTTTCGACAGTATATTTAATGAAGCTAATACTACACCCACTCACATTCAATCTGATAAAGGAACTGAATTTGTATCGAAAGATGTTCAAAGATACTTTAAAACAAAAAACATAAATTACTATACGACAAATAATCCAGACATCAAAGCAAGCATTGTAGAAAGATTTCAAAGAACGCTAAAAATGAAGATGTGGCGCTATTTTACACACAAGAATACACATAAATATATTGATGTTTTGCAGAATTTGATACACTCTTACAATCATAGTTTCCATTCTAGTATTAAAATGTGTCGTTCAGATGTTAATTCTAATAATATAATGACAGTTTGGAGTAATTTATATGAAAAATCTGAAAAATCATCAAAAACTATACTACCTATGTTTCATGTCGGTGACCATGTCAGAATAACTAAATATAAACATGTATTCCAAAAAGGTTATGAATCTAATTGGAGCGATGAAATATTTGTGATTTCTTCTATAATAGAACGTACTCCGTGGCCCGTTTATACTATAAAAGATTTAGATGGTGAGGAGATAGTAGGAACGTTTTATGAACGAGAATTACAAAAGGTCATTTATGACCCCACCATTGAACACAAGATTGATAAAATAATTCGCTCTCGTTACTCTGGCAGCAGACAACAAGTGTTAGTTAAGTGGAAAGGTTATCCAAACAAATTTAATAGTTGGATTTTAGCTTCCAGTTTAAAAAAAATATGATTAAAGATTTTTATTTAACTTTACTTAGCAATAGTTCAATGGAATATTTTCCTGAGAACAAAACATCAATTTTTTCAACAAAATTACCCAAACCCATAATATTGGAAGGAGAATGGTGTGTAGGAATCGTTGAATTCCAATATCCATGCACCATGTTTACTGTTCAAGATCATGAGAATGTTATTTACATAACAAAAATCATGAAAATGCCCAATGAAGACAAACTATCTACAGTTTATTATAAGACCCACATACCTGCCACAAACTATGATAATATTAACCATATTTTATCAGCATTAAATAATATAAGAGAAAAAATCAAATTCCGCTACGATAATATATCTAAATTCGTTTCTGTTTCTGTGTTTGACGAATCAATAAAATCTGTAACATTATCTCCTAAACTAGGCTTACAGTTGGGATTTGAACCAAACAGAAACCTTGTTGAAAAGAATTTAGCTAAATGTCCAGCTAATTTACATTTAGGGTTACCATCTCAACTATTCGTTTACTGTGATATAGTTGAACCTCAAATTGTAGGTGATGTAATGACACCTCTTCTGAGAGTAATACCATTAGATCCTTCAAAATACATCTATGGTGCCAATAAAATGCATGTATTTTCACCTCCTCATTACTTATCGGTAATGCGAAGAGAATTCGATACCATTGAAATAGATATAAGGTCAAGCACCGGACAAAAGATACCATTTCAATTTGGAACGGTGTGTGTTAAACTACATTTTAAAAAATTATAATGCATTTTGAACGCTCCAACATGATATGTCCTTATCAACGCTATTATTCTCATCAGGCTGGTTCAGGTATAGGGGTGGTATATAAAGGGGCGCCTTATCAAAAAGGACATGGAATTGGTAGTTTTCTTGGGGGATTGTTTAGGTCAGTTTTACCATTATTATCTAGCGGTGTTCGAGCTGTTGGTAAAGAGGCATTGAGCGCTGGTGTTGGTCTATTGACAGATATGGTTAGTGCGCGACCAATGGAAGATTCAATAAAAGCACGTCTTAAAGAAGTTGGTTCCAACTTGAAACGCAAGGCTGATGAAAAAATAGATAAAATCAATATGTCTGGATCCGGATATATAACAAAACGAAAACGTCTACCTGGAGTCAGTCCGTCGTTGACCGCGAAAGTGAAAGCTCTAAAAAAATCAAAAATTACTCAAAAACAAATCAAGGACATATTTTCTAACAATTAACCAAAATGTCTTTTTTACATAGTCATTCCTGTGAATGTATAAAGTCCGAATTGGATTTGTTTGCATTGCCGTCAACTCAAATTAGCATTGAAAGTGGAATTTGGATCCATTATAAACCAATTTCATCTCTTGCCGATGATGGTCCTATAGAATTTCAAATTCCTGGAGCAGGAGATGACTACATAGATTTATCTCATACGTTACTTCACTTGAAAGCGAAAATAGTAAATCAAGATAACACCAAACTAACCGCATCTACAGTCGTTGCTCCGGTGAATAATTGGTTGCACTCACTCTTCAGTCAACTTGATGTCTACTTAAATCAAAAACTTGTATCACCAGCCAATAACACATATGCTTATCGTGCGTTTATAGAAAACTTATTGAACTATGCTCCTGCAGCAAAAAAATCTCACCTCACCTGTGGTTTATGGTATGAAGATACAGCTGGAAAAATGGATTCCACCGATGATACTAATAAAGGATTTACTAAGAGGCAAGAATTAGCTAGTGAAAGTAAAGAAATGGAAATGATTGGTCACTTACATGGTGATTTATTCAATCAAGAAAAATTTTTAATCAATGGTGTTGATATATGTGTTAAGTTAATTCGTTCTAGAGAAAATTTCAATCTCATGGCCTCTACAGGTGACCTTAAATTAAAGGTATCTATTACGGATGCATCTTTGATTATTCGTAGAGCACGAATCAATCCCAGCGTGTTACTTGCTCATCAAAAGGTCTTAGCTTCTACCACAGCTAAATACCCCATTACTCGAGCTGAAGTTAAAGTTTTAACAATACCATCAGGTGTTCAAGGAAAAACTCTAGATAACATTTTCTTAGGACAATTACCTAAAAGGTGTATAGTGGGATTTGTAAATAACGCTGCTTTCAATGGAAACCTCACTAAGAACCCATTTAACTTTCAAAATTACGACATCAATACTTTTAGTTTATATATAGACGGTCAACAAATACCATCAAAGGCTTTACAACCCTCATTTGAGAACAAAATTTTTACTTCAGTATATCATACATTGTTTTCTGGAACAGGTATACACTTTCTCAATGAAGGTAATGGGATATCCCGAGAACAATACGCTGAAGGGTATTGTATGTTAGCGTTTGATTTGACACCTGATTTATCAGCAAACTCTGCAAGTCATTGGAATCTTGTAAAGCATGGTAGTGTGAGATTAGAAGTGCGTTTTGAAACAGCTTTATCACAAACTATTAATTGCATTGTTTATGCGGAGTTTGATAATGTTATTGAAATAGATAAAAACCGCAATATTTCAGTAGATTATAGTAGTTAAGAACACAAAATTAACTGTTTAAGATTAGATTAAGCGTGAATAATGTAATTCAGATTTGTTGTTAGATTTAAGTTACCAATAAAACGAATTCATAAAATATTAAGTTCTTTGTTTTACTATAATCCTTGCAACCCCACAACAAGAGTCAACTTGGCTGATAAGTACCGTAATAGTGTCTTGTTAACCTTATATAAGACATTACCACTTTATCATTTGACCTGATAAGATTCTGCAGCGATACGGTGAATAAAAATGAATACAATAGAAATACAGAATTACTTAAAGAAAATTGATCCAAGTATTGAATATAATGTATATGCAGCCAATCGTCTACCAATATATGTGGTAACTCCTACATACGTAGTTAGCAACTTAGACTCTGATAACAAACCAGGTTCTCACTGGGTCGCCATACACATAGATAAGAATGGTTTTGGACAGTACTTTGATTCATACGGTCGACCACCTCAAGGATACCACCGAATGTTTTTAGCGAGAAATTCTAGAATGTGGAATTACAATACAAGTCGAATTCAAAATGACTTTACTATAGTTTGTGGAGAGTACTGTTTAATGTATCTGTATTATAAATACTATGGTAAGAGTCTCAAAGATTTTCAAGTATTATTTAGTGATAATACAATATGCAATGATGTGTTTTTAAATGGTTTATTTAAATCATGTTTTGAGGTGAATAAATGAAATATGAAAATGAATGAATGATTTTTCTTTATTGAAGATAAATAACCCCATACAATACTTATAATTCTTCCAAACAATTTATGAATGTTCCCAATAACTTTACAATCGTAAGCATGAGCATGAAAAAACACTAAAAAGACTTATAACTATTTACAATAATACTTAGCAATAACACAATTCACAAAGAGTTCTAGAATCAAAAACAAATTAATCTATTAAGTATGTAACTTAAAAGAGTACAAAGTTTAAATACAATACAATGTAAGTTAAATTTAAACAGGTAGATTCTTAAGTACAGTTATTACAATAATAGTTTCTTATTTCAATAATAGTAGTACAAAGCATATGATTAAAGTTATGATATTAAAACATTGACACGCACTGGCACTTTTGTTCATTTGTCTGTGTCTATAAAATATTTCACACAATCGTCCTTACTAGCCAACTGTTTGGTTATATTGTATATAGTGTCCTTGACACTTTGCAAGTTCTTATCACTGTCGTTTTCCGCGTAATATTTAACTCGCACATCAGCGTGTTTCCAATGTTCCGTCGGTGCGATGTTTTTTATTTTATTCACTTCATACACCTCAATTTTTATGAGATGTGATGCAGAACTGTTGTCATCGCTGTTTGATCGGATGTATGAAACACCCCCGCTCGTCGATCGACCAACACTGGATGACTTTCTTGTTGTTGTCTTCTTCTTTTTTGGTTTTTCGAAAAACTCATCAATGCTGTTGCATTCGATCGGTCTTTTATTTGCTATTATCGCTTTTTTTACTTTAAAGGCGAGTGTACCTTCTTCATCACTAGGTTCGTCGATTTCTTCAGCATAATAGTAGTTTTTGAAAGTATTTTCAGAAAACTGTAACAAAATGAAATGAAACTGTTTTAATTATCGGTTAAGTAAGTACTGTATGATAAATACTTATAGGTATGCGAAGTATACATGTACACATTAGTAACAATGATAAATTAATAAGACATCAAAGATAGCTGAAATGTATTAACCTGGTGGACAACACATGGCATAAACAATTAATGAAACATCTGGTTACAACACTTTTAGATCAAAGTATATAAAGGTACTTACATTCATTTTTATAACACTTTCACTATTTAACTATTTCACAATTTTACTATCACTTCACTGTTACACACAACTGGAGATCACACTTCGAGCAGAGCACAGAGTGGAATACGATACCATGTGATTTTGAGTCGGTCTTTTATATGGAGAGGGAGTATTGTTTCCTTGCAGACAAGATCCAACATGTTTCGACTTTCACCTTAAATGTTCCGTTGAATACGTAATATCAGGTAATGTGAATAATGGGAACCGTAATTATTATGACAATGAGAAGACCCAAAGGGTTTTACCTAGAATTTGAGAAAGGTATGGTGTATTGTAACGATTGCTTTATCTATAATAAACAATGCCCGTAATGCGTAAAGGGCGACTATTAAGTAATTTTAAACGGCTTTTAATTAGAAACACGAGTTAATAGAAATACGAGACAAAGACCTTTGCATCCTTCAAATAAAAAAGGGTCGCCGATGGAAGTAGAAAGTCAAAAACACAACGAAACAGGGAAAATGTTGCTTTATCTATCATAAACAATGCTCGTAATGCGTAAAGGGCAACTATTAAGTAATTTTAAACGGCTTTTGCGTAGAAACACGAGTTAATAGAAATACGCGACAAAGACCTTTGCATCCTTCAAATAAAAAAAAGGATCGCCGATAGAAAGTAGAAAGTTAAAAGCACAACGAACAGGGAAAAGGTACAAGCTTAAGAGAACCGTAGACCATGAACAAATTCGTGGTTCATACCTACCTCGCGGGTGATATGAAATGGATTCCGCGGACGATAGAAATTTTATTCGCGGTCGATATCAAAGTAATCCGCGGTCGATATCAAATTAATCCGCGGTAGGTATCAAATTAATCCGCGGTAGGTATCAAATTAATTCGCGGTAGGCATTAAAGTAATCCGCGGAATAATTCGCGGGTTCCGCGGGCCGAATCTGGAGCAATCGAAAACGTCGGCGATCAGCCGCCGGAGCGCCGCGGACCGGCCGTCGAACCTGCTCCAGTATCGGTGAATCCCTTACTACTACTGAGGCATACTATATTATAATATTTATCTTAGTGTGCGTTTTTAATCAATTACTTACTCAGTTTATTATTGGTTCTCAAATTAGATACAAGGAAGGAAGTGCAAAAACATTACCTAATTAATTAAAACACCTAATTACTTACGTTTATTGGATAGGAGTTAATTATGTGGGGATAACATTTTCTCTTTTATCAAACGTAAATATTATTATTATGTTGTTGAAAATACTAAACCATATATCATACCAACCCTTTATTATATACTGCCCACTGCTGAGCACGGGCCTCCTCTACAACTGAGAGGGTTAAGGCCTTAGTCCACCACGCTGGCCTAGTGCGGGTTGGCGGACCTCACATACCTTTGAAATTCAGAGAACTTCCGTGGTATACAGGTTTCGTCACGATGTTTGTTGAAAATAATGAAGGTTAATTATTTTATCATCTCATTTTGCAATATGGTTCACATAGCTCAGTTATTAGCAATTAGTGTGACTTCTCACGAGGGATGTAGGTTCCATTTCTGTGCGGAGCCCGTTACACGTACGGAGACTGACTAATCGTAAAAATCAATCGAACTAATCGAATCATAGTTTTACATGTACATGTAACTCTGTGAGATTATTAACCTGCATACATCCAATTTAATTAATTTTGTATATAAACCACAAAAACAACACACCTAAATAACCAACATAGAGAGATAACAGAACCCCATTAACTATCACCCCTAATATTACGTCATTAACTTATCTTGAACTATCTCGGTTAAGTTTTGAAGCTAATTATTCTCATTGCCTTACTGAGTCGAGCTGAAGATCCGATCACTGTTAACAGCTAGTCACTGTCACATCTCAAGTTTATAACGTGCCATATTACATTGTATTTTTATAGATAACTAGCTTGTACCGGCGGCTCCGCCCGCCTTAATAAGTTTTTCCGGGATAAAAGTCCCGCTTTATATTTTCCCGGGATAAAAAGTATCCTATGTGTAAATCCAGGACATAATCTATCCGTGTGCCATATTTCATCGAAATCCGTTCAGTAGTTTTTGCTTAAAAGAGTAACAAACATACATCCATACATACATTCTTATAATTTCGCGTTTATAATATTAGTAAGGCAAGAAAAAACCGGACAAGTGCGAGTTGGACTCGCATACCGAGGGTTCAGACAAACTTGAGTATATATGTTCAATAGTTCACCAAAATTAATTAAATTTAAAAAGTTTGTAAATTCGCTTTTATTTGTTATTAAAGTACATATTTACAGTTTTCAGATTTTTTACTATACATGTACTATAAGATGTTGCTTCTTGCCAAATTTCATGATTCTAGGTCAACGGGAAGTACTTTATAGGTTTTGATTCCCTTGCGAAATCGCAAAATATGCGACATAAACGGTCAAATCTTTTGATCGCGTTGATTTACAATTTTTTTTTGATTATTGTTTTCACAGCTGAAAGAGACCGCAGACCCGAGTATTTGATATAAATATCAACTTGATATCTCTACGCGTTCCTGAGAAAAAGGTTCTTTAGACAGAGACAGACACACGGATAACCAAGTGATCCTATAAGGGTTTCTTTTTTTCCTTTTGAGGTCCGGAACTCTAAAAATGACAACAAATGCCAGTAAGAGCTGCCGGCGTTTTCCTGTATTTGACAAAAGTGTCACATTCCGACTGAACATCCTTCTCATGTCAGCAATATTAGTTCAGTAAACAAACGTATATTTTACAGGATGTAGCATGAAGTTGGTGGTCCCTGCGATCAATGCTGAGGGCGAATATGATATCGATTCTATTTGATAGCGATTCTTCTTAAAATTGACTTAGGGCTATTTCGATCTTTAAAAAATCCACTTTTTGATTAAATTTTAAAAAACGAAATAATATTATTTTGTTTCGAAAAACAATTATAATTTAATCATACTTTTTTATTGTTCTATGGTTAGAAAAGCGATTCCTACCATTTCTCTAGATTATAAAAAAATAATATAATTAATTGAAAAACCCCGATTAAATCCGCAAAATAGTGTTATTTCAATGTACAAATCAATTAAGGACCTCCTTCTTTAGTAATTTTTAAAATGTTTTTTTTTTATTTTTATTTTTTTTATTGCATTAAATGACGAGACGAGCATGCCGTTCGCCTGATGGTACATGATACGACCGCACATTTAAACATTAGCAGCATTATATATAACTTTGAATTACAAAATACTGCGTGGTATTTTTAAAAGCGGCGATAGCCTAGTTGGGAGTGGAACGGACTGCCGAGACGAATGTCCACAGGTTCAAAACCCAAGGGCACACACCTCTGACTTTTCTAAAAAGTTATGTGCGTATTCTTTGTGAATTATCGCTCGTTTTAACGGTGAAGGAAAACATCGTGAGGAAACCTGCATACCTGAGAAGTTCTCTGAATTGCGAAGGTATGTGAAGTCTGCCAACTCGCACTAGGCCATCGTGATGGACTAAGGCCTAACCCCTCTCAATAGTAGAGGAGGCCCAGGCTCAGCAGTGGGCAGTATATAATATAGGGCTGGTATGGTGGTATGATATGGCGTGGTATTGCACTGCGCTCGTCACCCCGAGACACATGATGTTAAGTCTCATAATGCCCAGTAATTACGCTGGTTACAATGTCCTTTAAACCGGAACATAGCAGTTAGAAATAGACATTGCGGTGGTACCAATCCAGACGGCCCCTCGCATACGAAAGACTTACCACCAGTAGTAGTTCGTGAATTAGTTATATGGAACGTACCTTCAAATGAGTATATTCTCAGAAATCACAGTAGATAGTTCAAGCTGTTCAAGTCGATTTGGAAAAAATAATATGGAATCTGTACAAGTTGTAAATATTTAACAAGGAAGCGGATGAGGATGCCTTTGGATTTAATCAACAACCCTCCCATGTTTAAATATGATTTCTTATTTGTCGTCATTATTTACACCCGCTTATATTATTCCGAACGTTCCAAATATTATACATATATTTGTATGTTTTGGTATGGAAATACGATTGTTTTCATACGAATTGTAATTGTAATTCGCAAATTGTTAAATAATTTAAATCTACTATTCTGCCGTGCTAAGCTCAAAAGCCGTATCTCTAACAATATCGTAAACTAGATTATTATGGCATCATATAGCTAAAAAATGCACATTCAATGAACACAAACACACACACACACACACACACACACTCACGCCCTTTATCCCCAGGGGTAGGCAGAGGCGCAACTAGTGCACCCACCCTTCGCCGTGCGATTCCGTCCCATGATGTGATAGGGTTCGCACCCTATCGCCATATCGGACAAAGATTTCAGACTCCGGGCTGATACTGAATAGAAAAACCCAATAACACTTTGCCCGACCCGGGGATCGAACCCGAGACCTCAATATTGCAGTCGTACTATAATACAACTATGCCACCGAGGCAGTAGTTTATTCAATAACTTCCTATATTTGTGCAATATTTGTGGGAAAGTGTTTTTAACTTGTGACTCATTGATGTATTAAAAAACCCATACATCAATGTTGTGACTAGTTTTTCCGAAATAGACCAATACAGAGAGTTGTTATTTATGATTGGGTACCGTATCTAGGTTACGTATTTGGCTGCGAATACCTTTTACCTTTGCCCCCGAAATGTGGTAAATTTTACGAGTTACCTATAAAACGAGAGGCAAGAAATTATCTGTTCAAAAGACAATTTATGCTTTTGCAATTAAACGACGCTAGATCTTCTTAAATTGCTGGAACTGCGTAATTGTATTCGGTCCTTAATAAGGAGTACCGTCTTACCTCGTAAATATAAAGCGCTTAATCTCGTTTAATTTTGTTGTTTATAGAGACTTTTCAAGATGTAGATGTTTCTATATTTAAATCTCTTCTTATATTTATTAATTGGTAGCGAATATTTCGAACATTTGGTGCTTAATTAGAAATCATGTTTTGTTACTCCCACAATATTTTATTGATTCCTATATTACTGTTGTATACTATATTACTGAGTGTGTATATATGTGTTTTTATAAATGCAGATTTTTAGTAATGTACTAGCAAGATTGCTGTTGCAAGTTACGAGATTTTGAATCGATAAATTACAATTGTAAACTAACGTACACGTAGTTCGAAGAACTGACAGCAGATGGGGCAAAAAGGTTCTCGAGTGGAGGCCACGTACTAGCAAGCGCAGCGTCGGCCGTCCACCTGGAAGGTGGACAGACGACTTGATAAAGGTCGCAGGAACACGCTGGATGCAGGCCGCTTTTGACTGATCCGTCTGGAAATCTTTAGGGGAGGCCTATGTTCAGCAGTGGACGTCATGTGGCTGATGATGATGATGCTGATGAAACTAACAGGATACGGACACGTCTTGGATACATTTTTAAAGCCACTCATAACACACAAATATGTAAAAGTCATACGATGTTAGCATTAATTCCAATTAAGTCTTATGCGGTGTATCAAAATCTTCTTCGACAATACAAGAGACCTCAGAAAAAATACTTTAATAAATGAAACGTCAATTATATTCAGTGATAAAACATAGCAATACACTCGTATTACATTAAGATATCGTTAAAGCACCGACTACCATTAGGTAGCATTTCGCGTAAATTCATTGGGGCGAGTAATGCCGGTAGTATTTATCTAGGAGTAATTAAAGTTTCTCCAAGGGTACTTCTATTATTCTCTTATTGGGTTTTAGAGAGCTTCGGAATAACTAATTACGTATATAATATTATTAAAAACTTATTTATCGATTTAATTTCTATGAATCATCAGCCAATCACTATGAAATTGATCATAGTATTACAAGTTTGAGAAAACAAAGCTTTATTGAAAACGAGCTTTTGCCCGCGGCTCCGCCCGCGTGAATGAGTTTTCCCGGGATGAAAGTCCCGCTTTATATTTTCTCGGGATAAAAAGTAGCCTATGTGTTAATCCAGGACATAATCTACCCGTATGCCAAATGTCATCGAAATCCGTTCAGTAGTTTTTACGTGAAAGAGTAACAAACATCCATACATCCAGACATCCAGACATTCATACATCCATACTTACAAACTTTCGCGTTTATAACATTATAGTAGGAAGTAGGATAAATTATATTGATTGCAATAGTATTAATCAAAAACAACAATTTATAATTTCATAGTTTAATTTAGATTTCGTGACGCCTAGTCATAGTATTAATATTTTACTATATTGTGTGAAAATAGACCTAAGTCATATAATATGTTATATATTTCATACTTACAACTACGATGTTTCATACGTATGTACTTATACTTCCCATCTATCCGATATCCAAGATAACATCAAGACTGTTCATTTGCTCGTCACAGAGATAAACAAAGCTAAAGTAGTAGTATTATAATATGTCTATAGACAGTGCTACCAGGTAAACAGATTTGTCTGTATTTATCATTGATATGTAAAAAATACGTATTTGTACAGATTTTTAAGACATGTTACAAATATGAAATTGACGTATACATAATAAGTGCATACAGAGTTTTATAATTCGTGAATTTATATAGATTTATACAATATAGGTTTATTAATCGGTTTAGACAGCTTTTGAAAATGAAAATGGTAGTGTCTACAACTTAAAAAGCTCAGTGGAAAAAAATTATGTTAATTATACCATTTATATAGATTTTTCCTGTTAGATATGTAACAAATAATACGTCCCAACAAGCTGGTAGCTCAGTACAGACTCCAGCCGTGCACACAGACGCGCATGCTTTGTTAGCTTGCTCTATACAATCTTGTGTTTGGTATAGGTAAGATTGCTTAATCTATCTGCGGCTAAGCAAGTTCCGGCCCGAGAATTGCGACTATTCCAGCCAGAGTAGCATACATGTACTCATATATCAACACTATAATATCGTTTCTGCTAACTATTGAACTAATCGATAAGAGAGGTTCAGGATAGATTGTATTTGAAATGCTTTAAAATGATTATCCTGAATATAGGCTACTTTTTATACATAAAATACGTGAACTACAGTTAGGTATATATGAATAGAAAATAAATGAATTAAGAAAACTTTAAGCTTAGGCCTCCTTCGGCAGTCGGTGGAGACACGCTGCAGTAGAAAAAACGGTGGAGACACGCTGCAGTAAAATTTTTCAGAACCGAAAAATCGAGTCTGTGAGTTTTGTTTTTGGAAACGCGGGGCGTCGCGCGGCGCGTTTGGCGGGGCAGCCCTCACTGAATTCAAACATATGGCGTTGTATGAGTGCGTTCACGGAGAAGCGATTTTTCACGCGTTTGCTTGAAATGCAGCAATATTTGCGGTGGAGCCCGCGGATGGCAACGACGTGTCCCACGCGCCGTAAGACGCCCCGCGTCTCCGAAAACGAGTCCTAAGACTTTTAGCGCATCTACGATTCTTCTGATGTCAAATGCATTTATTGAGAGATTAGTGTAAACATTAAGGTAATTAACCTTTAATCATTTGCCAGCCTAAGCAAAAATAATGTTTCATTAAATTTGGTGATTTCTATATTATAAAGAAGATAAGTATATTAATATTCTTGCAAGTAATAAAACACAAAACAGTTTTGTTTTTTCAGACGGCTAAGTCTGAGTGCTAGATAGTAAAGGCAATTATAATAGAATAGAACAAGTCCTAAAGTAAAACATTCCGTTAATAAGTACTGATGCTTTTAACTTAACGGCATATAAGGGCGAAAGAAAGTCTAAGGCTCTAGGAATTATTTTTGTAGGTAACATTGCAAACAAGGTAAACATACATATATTATATGTTAAATCTTATGTAATAGGATGCGAGTCTATTACCAAACAATAGTGTCCTCCAAAATCAGTTCGAAAATAACATTTCTATTAGGTTTGTAACATAATATCGTATTTTGTTTACTTTGCTTGGGATCTGTCCCACGTATTCAAGCGACGCGGACCGCAACATGGAGTACACTGTTGTCAATATTACGCGAGAAGGGCATAAAAATCGGATTTGTATTGAGTGAAAAAGTTTAGTATATTGGGTTTAAGACAACTTACGATTAAAGAGCAATATGTTCTTTTTTCGGATCCGGAGTCAAATATTGCCAATTTCATTACTAAGTCAACGTCTTCCGAGGGCTTTTTTGAAATGTAATAAGTTGTAGAGGACTATTCTGAAAAAAGCGCCGCTCGATTAAATTTGTCTCTTTGAAAAAATTTACAAAATGTTAAAAATTTTAAACAAAATCGACTAATCTTAGTTACTTTATATCGAAGCATAAAGCATCATAAAAACTGGACTACAGGTTAAAGATATGTTGTACAGGTTAATAAAATCAGATTAAAAGTTAGTGAGAGTTTACAATGATGATGGTCTTCACGGTCTTCGGAAGAGCGTATAGACGGTGTCCGCGTAGGGACTCGGCTCAGCATTAACCCGATGCTTAATATCTCTCCAGTTTTTTTATAATATAGGTATTAAAAATATGAATGACGAGACGATTACGGTGTGAAATGTTTACGAATAGTGGTGGTGCTTACCATCGCCTGATGATAAATTCTTGCGACAAGACTTCCGTGCTTACAATGCTTAATTAATCAATGTCAAGAAGATAATTGAGTGGACCAAAGAATGTAAGGTGTTCGTAAAAGACCTGTTCAGCGAGCATAAAAGAAGAATAACGCAGAGATGTTGAGGGAGATCGAGAGGTTCTACGGGCATTTTTACACCTCAGCTACCAAACGGGCACCAGTTCGGCCAAAAATCCGGACAGATTAGAAAAAATTTATCACCGCTTTATGGCCAGCAAGGGCTGTTCTTGAAATAAGTATAATGTATAATCACCTAATGCAGTGGGCTATCTAAAAGGTTTTTACATGTAATGTTTAGAGTTTAACGTTAAACTCTATCTAATTAATTAATTTGTGACCTGGGCAGTGCTGTAGTCTCTTCAGCGCGGCGGTGCTACCTTGATCATCGATACATTGAAGTGTGGGGGTGTTTTTATAACAAAACCACCATTTCGAATATAAGAACAGCGCAAAGACTATTCCATTCCGTAGGAGCCTGAGACCGGGAGTGTAATTTCTCCAAAACTTTTCACAACCGCGTTGGTAGATAGGTTTAAGCTCTTGGATTAGAAAGGATACGGCACCATCATCAATGGCGATTACAACACTCAACTTCGATTTGCCGACGACATTGTTTTGGAAGAATCACTGGAAAACATTCTAGATGTATTTATGCTCAGATTTCAGCCTATTTTGCCAACTGCTGGGCCTTAAAATGAACACGACAAGATGGTTTTGTATTGTAAAATGTTCATATTGTGCCTACTCCAATTACCGTTACGAACTCAACTCTCGAAGTTGTTGAAGGATTAGTCTATGTAGGATTAGTAATGAAGTTAGGCAGATTCAACATTGAGAGAAAGTACAATCGTCGATTTGACAGCAGTCGGGAATCTAAGCAAGGTTTTCTCGTTCAAAATACGTCAGTGCATAAAGTCAGTGATTACATACGGCTTTGAGACGTGGCCTATGACAGCTATCGGCTCCCAAAGACGGCCCACAGTCACTTAGCGAACTATGGATATTCATGGTGTTTTTTTACGTGATTATAATAAAAATGATATTAATATTCATAGAAGAACGAAAACCGCTGACATACCACAGCGGATAAGTAATATAGTGGCAGTGGGCATATCTCAAAGATCGTATTACTGATATCAGATAAAAAAAACGATTTCAGGAAAAAATATTTTCAAATGGAGACCACATACCGCCAAACGTAGCTTTTGACGCCTACCTAAAAAGTGGACTGTCGACCTGATAAATGTCGCAGGTATTCGCTGAATGCAGGTCGCTTATAGCAAGTTGGTTTAGAAATCTATTGTAGCCAGTGTAACTACTGGACATAATGAGACTTAACATCTTATGTCTCAGGATGACGAGCGCAGTGGAATGCCACACAGTACTTTGTAACTCAAGGTGCTGGATGGTGTTGCTACTGTCTATGGGTGGTCGTATCGCTTACCATCAGGCGAACGGCATGCTCGTCTCGTCATTGAATGCAATAAAAAAAAAATCTTTAGCGAAGGCCTATGTTTAGTAGTGGACTTCACGTGGTTAAAAATGATGATGATAATGAAAGAAAAACATAAAAGGTCTTTAATTAACTAGTCTATACTCTCATGCACTTGTACATTCAAAAAGGATGTTAAAGATAAATTGTTGATTGAAAAATTAGGATGTCAAAACGGCTAGGATTTTCTAGTTTATACTTATCAAACAAGTAGTAGGGACAAAAATACGTGTTTATAAAAACAATTCACCAAATAGTTCCACGTACAAACAAAAATATTACAGCCAGTTTAAAGATAACATACCTGTTACAAAAGTGGGTGATGATCTTTGGATATTATTTTCATGAATCTGGTACAAATATCAACAATTATAGGCCGGTGGGTGTTTAGAGCGATAGCGGATAGTTAATTTGCGTGTAGGTAGTGCTTCGAAAACATCAAAGGGTTTTGAGAACGACCCTAGAATGTGTTATGAATAACGATTATTCAACAAGTTACAATTTAAGACTGCCTCGGTGGCGTAGTTGTATTACGGTATGACTGCAATGCTAAGGTCTTGGGTTCGTATCCCGGGTCGGGCAAATTGATATTGGATTTTTTGAATTCAGTATCAGCCCGGAGTCTGGAATTTGTGCCTGATATGGCGATAGGCTCGCCCCCCTATCACATCATGGGACGGAATACGCACGGCGAAAATTAGGTGCACTAGTTGCGCCTCTGCCTAACCCTTCGGTGATAAAAGGCGTGAGGGTGTGTGTACAACTTAAGAGGGGTCATACCAGAAACAAGTAAATTTTAAAAAAACGCTCTATAATGGGTACGGCGTCCTTGATGCTCGAGTCCGTGTTGCACTTGACCGGTTTTATTACTAACTAGGTGTTGCTTGTGACTTCACCCGCGTTTAAAGCGTTTCTCGCTACAAAAGTACCAAAACACTATTATGCCAGAGCCATCTATTTTAAAAACCAGATAAAAAAAAAACATTATTTCCCATGGGAGCAAATTATCGGCATAAAAAATAGCCTATGAGTTGATCTACCAAATTTCATCTAAATCCGTTCAGTAGTCTCTGAGTTTATTTCTTAGTTCCAACAAACATACAAACATCCAAACATTTTTACAAACTTTTGCATTTATAATATTAGTAAGATAATTTCAGAAGTCATTTAGCACTAATTTCCCTTGAAAAATAGCTTCTACAATTCTTTGTCACTTTAGAAGCATAACATTGCTTTCTCAATATTCTTTATCTATCCTTTGCTAAGAAAAATTGTCTTTTATTTCCATCACATCTGCTATAGCACCGAGTTAACGTAAAAGCAAAAAACTAGAGTTTTAGTTCTAACACATCGCTATAAAAGCTGTCCGTGAATGTCGTTCATGCTTTGCCTTTTTTATTCTCGCATGGGTCTACTCCGATTTTTACTTTTAAATTGACGGTGTTTGTCTTTGGAATGTTTCAAATCAACGAGTAAAAAGAAAACTTAAGCAAGAGCTAGAGTAAGTTCTATATACATTATTATTATGATTATGCGACTGGTAGGTAGAAAATAATGATCTTTTGATGACATAAATTACGATTGGCCGATAAAGTTATTAGGTGATTTTCCTAATGATTCAAGACGTTTTACTTATTTCAAGGTTATTACATGAAAAAACATAACATTAATCACAAATAGGAAGCCCAAATATTATTGTCTTGGCTAGAAGAAGCAGCCGATTTTGAAGAAACTAAGTCACAATTTGTAAAGGAGAGCGCACCAAAAAAGGGATAATGATGTGCAAAGTTGCTGTGCAACGAGAATTGCATGTACTTTTGTCAAGACTGTTATGCTGAAGCACACCTTTAGATGAAGGAAATTTGTGATTTCGTTAATTTTTTTAATACTCAATTAATATTTTGTAGAGAAGGTTGAAAGATTTAAAAATAATGTTATTTTTCTCAAAATTACATAAGCTCTAGTGTTTTTGAAGAGCTTATAATAAAAATATTGTTATTTTATATTTTTTGTCTATTCTCTTAATCCTGAATAAAGAAAATAATTTGATTATAATATTCCTGTGTAAAATTAACAATTAATATGGGCAGCAAAATGCTCCCCACGCGCCCACTAGCGTTACAAAAAATAGCGCGCCCACTTTAGGGTTAAATATAAAATGTAACAAAATTTCTATTCTCTTTTGTTTAATTAGTATACTAGCGGCCCGCCCCGGCTTCGCACAGGTAGCAAAACATAATATTATATGCCTAAACTTACTTTTCTTTCGTACAAAATGTTTATGAATTATACACATAAACGTTCCTCTTGAACCACTCCGTCCATTGGTGAAAAACGTATGAAAATCCGTTAGGTAGTTTTTGAGATTATCGCCTTCCGACAATCAGATACGATGGGCGGACATTGTTTTATAATATGTAACGATGTAAGGACAGATCCTTAAAATAAAAAGATAAAAGTAGCCTGTCCTTCCCTGGATCTCAAACTATCTCCATCTTATTCTCTCGCGGTTCCACCCGCAAGAAAATATTTTCCGGGATATAAGTCCTGGTTTATATTTTTCCGAGATAAAAAGTAGCCTATGTCCTCCCCTGGATCTCAAACTATGTTCATACTTTTTTTTTTATTGCCTTAGTAGGCAAACGAGCATGCGGTCCGCCTGATGGTAAGCAGCATCCGCCGCCCATGAACTTAAGCAATGCCAGAGGCACAGCCAAGCCGATGCCTACCTATTTTCTCGCAGTTCCACCCGAAAGAAACGATTTTCGAGGATAAGAGGTAGCCCAAGTTCTTCCCTGGGTCTCAAACTATCTCCATCTTATTTACGCACGGTTGCACTGGCGAGAAAAGATTTTCCGGGATAAAAGTCCCGGTTTATATTTTCCTGGGATAAGAAGTACCTACCCTAGGTCCTTCCCAGGGTCTTAAACTATCTCCTTACCAAATTTCATCGAAATCGGGTCAGTGATTTGACCGTTTAGTAGATAACGGTTGGTTAGACAGCCTCGGTGGCGTAGTTGTATTACGGTACGACTGCAATGCAGATGTCCCGGGTTCGATCCTCGGGTAGGGCAAAGTGATATTGGATTTTTCTATTCAGTATCAGCCCGGAGTCTGGAATTTATGCCCGATATGGCGATAGGCTCGCCCACTATCACATCATGGGACGGAATATGCACGGCGAAAAGTGGGTGCACTAGTTGCGCCTCTGCCTACCCCTGCGGGGATAAAAGGC
Organism: Sphinx pinastri; assembly: GCA_947568825.1. Classification (NCBI taxonomy): domain Eukaryota; kingdom Metazoa; phylum Arthropoda; class Insecta; order Lepidoptera; family Sphingidae; genus Sphinx; species Sphinx pinastri. Next base: position 7,459,878 of record OX387617.1, read on the forward strand.
GTGAGTATGCGTAGACTGTAGCGTAATTCAACTGATTTATAAACTTCCTGCAGGCACACGCTCCGAATATCTTAGATCTCTGAGAGCGGTGGACTTAGACTACGGCAACCTATGCCTAAAAATGGTGTTTTGATTTTTTTTATTAGTTCCTCATTCTAACCTAATGCGTATGGATTCAATTTATCTTGTAATTCCACTAATATCAAACTAATACTTTTTCCTTTGAATTCAATACAACTTAGTAATAGCAAAATAGATATAAAGTAGCGACTTGCTTCATTCTTCACATCCCTTTACCCTCTTGATTTGGTAGATTGTGTCGAAAAAGAACGTAAAAACCTTATTCAGTTTAAATTTCAAATGGAATCGAATTGGAATCTCTTTAGTAGTGCGCCCAAAAGTAAATTGAATTTAGCCAAATGCGGTCCAATAATGAATGAATCAAATTAGAAAACCATTCGGTACGACTAATCTTATAGTACAGATTCGTTACGGTAGAATTGTTTACACAATTGAATACATAATGTTTTAAGATAAAGGATTTACGTTCCGTTCCACAAATCTATAATCATCGTTGGATATAAACAAGTGTAAGGGGTCTAACTTTAAACGGCTTGTAGAGACATTGCATCACCAGATTGTTGTACCGCAAAAACTACGATAACGCACTGCAGAATATATTTTGTTGAGCAATCAATTATTATGGAGATGATATACTTTAGGTAAGTACTTAAAATTATATTTTCATCAAGTCTTGTGATTTAATAATAGAAAACTTCAAGGTTGACTTCAGAATATGAAATATTAACACTTTCAAAGTGCAACGCTATGCCGTGCACGCTAATTCGAAGCACTGGGCGTTGCTGGAACTGTTATTGTAGCTTTTACCTAAAGGCGAGGTCGCCATAGCTTTCTCAATATTAAGTTACGAGCTTTTGCCCGCGGCTCCTCCCGCGTGAATGAGTTTTCCCGGGATAAAAGTCCCGCTTTATATTTTCCCGGGATAAAAAGTAGCCTATGTGTTAATCCAGGATATAATCTACCCGTGTGCCAATTTCATCGAAATCCGTTCAGTCGTTTTTGCGTGAAAGAGTAACAAACATTCATACATCCATACTTACAAACTTTCGCGTTTATAATATTATAGTAGGATGTAATCGAGTAGCTTTTTACTTCATTATATTAAACACAATGATTGATCACGCACATTTGGCAACCTTTATGGCGTCTATTGACAAAATTCCTCCTCAAGAAAAGAGACCGTAGGAAACTGATGTTAGACTACTTTAGTCGGACTGGTAAGGCTGTTGAATTTATGGCTCATACGTGTAACGACGCTCTATAAATTCTATTCGTATTTTCGACCTTTTACTTTTGACCTTTGTTAACGTGGAACGGAAAATTAGTATCATAGTAGGTGGAAGATCATAAAGATTTCGTGTGTAATGGAGTTTATTTTCGTGCTATAGTCAAGATACTGTTGTTGTTTATAAAATAGATAGGTATGACGCTTTGATATATAAAAACCCCATATCAATGGTATGACGGATACTTTTCTAATGGCGTTTTACGAAGGACTCAAATATTATGTAATTAACAATTCAGATGCTATTTTGTGCCCGACTATTAAGATGTATGACCGCATCGTAACAATTTCTGTGGTTGATATTCATCTTTGACCATTGGTGATATGGTATCTATCCATCTGTTAGGTCTAGAAACTTATCGACCTTTATCATTATCGGACCAATTTAAAACTAAAAATCAAATAATAGTTCAATGAGCACTTTTTTATATCAATAAACAGAGGTACAAATATCTTTAATGGCCACAAGGTTACAAGATATTGTTTTGAAGTGCTAAAGAATACATTGTTAGTAGTCTGTCTATTTTTACCACCAAGCAGCAGTGTGCATGCACTGTTGTGTTTCGGTTTGAAGGACATTGTAGCCAGTGTAACTACTGTACATAATGAGACTTAACATCTTATGTCTCAGGATGACGAGCGCAGTGGAATGCCACACAGTACTTTGTAACTCAAGGTGCTGTATGGTGTTACTACTGTTTATGGGCGGTCGTGTCGCTTACCATCAGGCGAACGGCATTCATTCATGCCTTAAAAAAAAAGTCGGTAAGTATTGATTTAATCAAAATTTAATACCTACCTAAGTAGGAAGAAGCTGATACGCATCAAACTCTAGGCTTGCTTTGAGGCGATCAGTGGTTGCAAGACTAGCAGCGAATATGTGTTCAAACTATTTTCGACTTTTTTCTTTATTGAATATTATATGTAAATAACTAGTTATCTACACATAAATTTATATTCAAACCACGTTATAGATATAATTCAATGTTTATTGTTTTCAAAGAAAACTACCATATTCTCAGATTCAGTTATAAGGATTATTTTAGAATAGACACGTGTTTCGGATTCTATAGTAAGTATACTTTTGGGTCATTATTGAGTTGAATCAGTGGTAATAACTCTTTGCTTTGAACTAAGATTTATTTCGCAGAAACATCGAGGACACCGTATATATAATGTGGTAATCGACTACGTTTTTAATACATTAATCAAAAATGTTTTTATTCCGAAATCTAACGATTTTTTTCTAAATCCATGCAATGTGTAAGTTATAAAGCCTTGCGGTTAAGTTTCTCAACTTCTTGTTCCCCTTCTGGGCCGATAAAAAATGGATAACTCACATCCATTGTGAGAATTCAAGATAAACTCATCCATACCAAATTTCACACAGACGGTTTAGGAGTTTAGTTTCTCAACCCCTCCCTTTCACCCACTTTGTTAAGGCTTGATAATAAAAAGGAAAATATTCCACATTCATTTTTAAAAACTAAAATGTGATATCCGTACCAATTTTTTTATGCAATCGGTTCACGGTTAAAATTCTCCTCCCTTTGACGTTCCTTGGTTTGGGGCTGATAAAAAAAAAAAATAGTTTAAAACAACTAAAAAACACGCTTTATAGAAAATCCAACTAAAAAATAGAAAATAAATTTGAATTAAGAATAGTGTAAATAAGAAAAAAATGTATTTTATTGTAAAAAAAGCGTGGGGTGCTTTTTAAGATATTATCAAAATGATATATAATACTTCTACTCATATTATCTGTCAATAAAACATTTATAACTATTGACACCATACATCCCTCTTTACACACACACACACACACACCGTGTATGTATATGCGTTTCATACAGGCCGGTATAATTGGGTCGATGGAGGAGGAAACAAAGAAACGTATCCCTTAAACGCAAACCTTATCAGTACACATTAAAGCTTCCAAACGGAAGAACGCTAATAGTGACAAACAGAAAAAACATATTCTAAACTGTGCATAAACGCTATTAACCTAATTAACTGCAGCTACATACTACGCAAATAAAATTCAGTGCGTGTGCATGGTAGGATCAGAGCGAGTCTCATCGCTGAGCTCTGGATTTTCCCTTTATTAAGGAGGTTTGTTTCGGGGTCTACCATATTTTCCAAATGCGAGCATAAATGGATTACATTATAAGGCGTGGTATGTGTCATGTTTTCAACAGAGTCACATACTTTCAGGCATTTTATCTCATCAGTTTTAAGATAATGATATTATTGAAATACTTGCAATTACAAATGAGCTACATATTTCAAATAAATATAAGCATGCGCACATACATGCTATACGTAGTTGTTAAAAAACATACATCGTTCCAATTTTAAAACTTCAAATCAAAATTCTCTGTGAGCCTGAAAAGGCATATTATTCCATTCATGCGAGATATACAAGAACTCATACTGGAGTAAAGCCCAAATATGTAATACGTGTATAACAACATGGCGGATACCACACAAAATCTGGATATTCGTAATTGCCCGTATTCCCCGGAGATTTAAGGCTTCGTTCCATATGCTGCCGGCGTGATACGAGCTGAATTCAAGTGAATAATTTTTTGCTCGTTTTTGGGTAGAGACAAAAGGCGTAAGGATCAGGGTCCTTTGTAGTTTAACGAACTGATCACACTAACACTCCCAACACTATTTTTTTTTATTTCTCATCGCGTTTGCTGTGTGATATGATTGTAGGTGTCGTTTTTACTGAGCGCAGTTTGATCTGTGTAATAAAATGTAGAGAAATTGAGAACTCCACCCAGCTTACTCCTTGATATTTTGGATATTATCTTAATTATGAGCTCGTTTATTCGTATATTAATTATTTTACCCTGGATATTACTTTCTATTAATATTACTATTTTAAGTGATAAATAATAAAATTTCAATAAAATAACAAAACTTGTTTCTAACAGTAGCTGTATACCTACCTATAATTTATATTCTAAAATGTCCAAGTCCAAACCGTAAACCTCATACATTTAATTTTAAGCAATGCCCGCATTGTCAAATGACAAGGTAATCGAATGATTACCTTCTCAAAGACTGCCTCGGTGCTGAGGTCTCGGGTTCGATCCCCAGATCGGGCAAAGTGATATTGGGTTTTTCTACTCAGTATTAGCCCGGAGTCTGGAATTGTGCCCAATATGGCTGGTGCTCAGCAGTGGGCAGTATATAATATAGGGCTGGTATTATTATTTATTATATTATATGGCTATAGGCTCGCCCCCTATCACATCATGGAACGAAATACTCCAACGGTACTCCTTGGGGTATACAAGACGTGAGTGTGTGACGTACCTTCTCAAAGGCGATATATCGTAGAAGTGGGTGTTGGTTGAAGATATTGCCGACTGTCTCGAACCGCATTTGTCCTTTACGTATCGAAGCAATCATGTGTGTCTGTCCTTTGCGGCGGTAATTGGATTGGTATCTCTGAGTATCTGCTTTCACCACGTAATTAAACGAGCGTAAGTACACAGCACATATCACTGAGTGACTCACACAAAGGCACAAAAGATAATGCCGTTGTTTTAACTTTTGTGTCTTTAATGATTTCTGGTAAAATAGACTCGGTAAGTCACTGTAGTATAATACTTTATTGACATGAAGAGAAACAGCTTAAGTTGATTTTAGTGACCGTAGGTACATAAAACATATAGCTAAATGCCGCATGCATATTTAGGATAAATTACTATGATTACTGGTGATGTTTTAACTTGATACCTTCGTGGTTTTAACTAAAGTATGCTCAGTAAATCACTTCATTTAAGGAGATGATGTGACACGCTTTGACTTGATTACGACGTTGTAATATACTCGTGTCTAATCTAACTACGCCTACAATATGGTGTATGAATAATAAAAGCGGATTTTTTATCATATCCCTGTATCTAGATGGTGGTGGTATAACTTATCGATTTCCAATTCGTATTGCTACAGAATGGTTACTGTTATCAATTCATTACAAATAAATCGGAATTCTAAATTAATCTAGAAGTTAGATCCGGAAAATTCCGAATCAAATCAGGCGTCAGTCTAATTGAAGGAATCCCAACAAAAACGGGTTGAAACTCTTAACTGCTTCGGATTATCGGGAGCCCGGTCGAAATCGCGGCTCGGCCCACACTACTCTCCCATTAGACGGGCAATTTGTTTGGCTACAGTCGGGTAAGCCTTTAATCTCGCGCGGTAGTCGCTGCCTCGGCGGAGTGACGCGGCTCGTGCTCCCTCCACGCACACGCCCCCGTTTAATATTTTATGTTAAAAAATTTATTGAATGCCGGCGGCTGTTTGGTTGCTACACTGTGTTCTACTGTGTGTCGATATTGTATAAAAGAACGTCCGTAATCAAACTGTGTTGGATAAAGAATATGAGTAGTAAGAAGCGTAGGATGTCCTGTTGCACGATGGACCGACGACTTGCAAAAGACAGCAGGAATCGGGTCGATACGGGATGCTCAAAATTGAGATGGTTGGCGCTCACTTGGGGAGGTCTATGTTCAGCAGTGGATGGCGATAAGCTGATTGATTGATTGAAAGTCATAAGAGATCAGACGTAGGTATTTAGCTTACCAAAAGTTATGCAACAGAAAATGTGAGATGCGGCGCGGCCGTTTGATCATCATCATAAGCCACATGACATCCACTGCTGAACACAGGCCGCCCCTAAAGATTTCCAGACGGACCAGCCAAAAGCGGTCTGCATCCAGCGTGTTCCTGCGATCGACTTGATGGTGCCATGAAATTTTAAAGGTATAAAAACACCTTGATTATCTTTAAAATATTACTTGTTGCTTAGGAATACTATAATACAATGAAATATGCCGATCAAAAATTGACAGCTTCCGTTCATCGTATTAGGCCCCGTTTTTCCAACTGTAGTTATCTCTTTGTCAGGGTCTTATTAAGCTGGACGCACTCGTAGCACCTCACGTGTGGAGCACTCGAAGCTCTACGAGCGCGTCCAGCTTAATAACACCGAGAATTACACTAACAGTTGAAAAAACCCGGGCTTAGATTACTAAAACAATTAGCTTTTTTGTTCAATATTATAAAATCGTGTAACACAGCAGACATGGTAGATAATATTATATTTTGTCAGTGTCCGAAAACAATAAAGCATCACCAGGTAAAACAAGTTTTCAAATAAATGTAAGTAAACTTACGTGCCGTGTTTTATAAAGTATAACCTGTCCAGTATATTTTTATTTGACATATTTCAGCTGACATCTAACCGCTGGGTTTGGTTAATCTTTCCACGTTTTGCGGAATTTTGGCAACATTACTCGAGCACTTTTCACCGGGGTTTTGTGGTCATATGGGAGTCGGGCACCCCTTGAGCATCGTAGTTTATCTAACGGAGCACAAACAACGCAATTAGGGTTGGCCTTCAGCCATAAATTCGAGCAGTCAGGTACGATCCCAACTATTTAAGTATGTACATTGATTTTATTGTACGAACGAATGTTTTCTTTGTTTTATTTTTACAACACTGAAGACGCAGGCTGAGTATATATGTTATATCGTCGGCGTAGAGGGAGAACTAAATAACTCGGATTTTGTCGATTTTGAGGTTTTTCCATTTCTATGCAACCCAGAACACAACGCCATTATATTTTAGCCTCACACCCATTTTTTTATTTTTTCTCGTTGCGGAAATAAAGATTTGAAAAAATTTAAAATGCATAATTAGTTGACGCATATATGTACAAATTCAACAAAGAAACTAATAACTATAGTTTATTATTGGAACGAAGTTCCTTATCGCGCGTTGTGAAAGGGGGCTGGACGGAAAAAACAAACGAAAAGTTGTCACGACACTTTTTGCTATTATCTTACTAATATGAACCTTAAATACAATGCGTAGAAGCTATAATTCTTGAAACGAGTATATTTTTATTTATTAAAGTCATTAAAACCATTTCTTACTAATCTAATATGAACCTTAAATACATTGCGTAGAAGCTATTTCCCCAGCGTTGGCACGGCATGAGTACAAAAGAATCGAACGTAACATTCCTTTTTCAAATTTTGTTGATTTATTCTACTTTGGTTACTGACATTTATCAATAACAAGACTAAACGTGCTTTGCTCGCGTTTAAAAATCTATTTTATGTGGTAAGCGTAAGATCGAATTTGTGTTTAGTCAATCAAAATTTGTGATAAAAATGCTATGCAATAGCTTTACCGCGGCAGTCTCCGAGTGCCACACGTATTTATTTGTTTTTTTCTCTAGAAACTTATGTATTGGAACGGAAATAGGAAAATATTTATATATTTATATATATACACACTCTGTTATATAAATAAAATTTTATTACAATTCCTTCACTAATTAATCGAAAGGAACTTCGTTCCATCCGGGTGTCCCTTGACACCTCTCAAGTTTTGGTAATTTCAATTATTTACTGAATTAAATAAAATGAGCTGTTTAATTTTTACGATTCAAAATTGAACAATATGGAGCCATTTGATTTAGTGAACAAAATCAATAAATGCATTTATTCAACCAAATTTGACTATACCCCCTTGGGTTTAGAGTGTGGAAAAACTAAATAATTAGGCTAATTGTATCTTACTTACAAAATATAGTTTAGACAAAATATATAACTCGCTCTTTACTTTTTTATTTTTTTAAGCTTGCAGTATACATGTTGTTTAATTAAAGCATAAAAAGAAGATAACCATACCCATAAAATATAAAAGGACCGTCAGTAACATTGTCTCCCATTTTACTATTAAAGCTCATAAATTCAACACAAAACAGTTAACCGTGATTTTGACAAAACTATAAAATTTTAGTTATTCAGTTTTCCTTCCACGCCGAAGATATATACTATGAAGATTCATCTTTGTTGGCCCTTTATATGCCGCAAAGTATAAAAATTGTTTTTTTGCAGCGGGAAAATAAAATGAATAAAAATAACCGATATTTTTATTATTTTACATCTGGGAATTCAGTAGGTATTCACTTTATTTGAAAGCAATGGATTATTAATCAATTTGAAGGGTTCATCACCTATAATAAGAAAATAAAACGATTGCTTGCAATAAAAAAGGAAATTAAAATAATAACCTAACCTAAACCAAACCGAAGAGATCGATACTGTGGATAACCTATGTATAATACATAATTGCATTATAAAACTGTGTTTATTTAAGCATGAAGGAAACTTTCAGGCTTCTTAGCAAGTTTTTCTTCTAGCAAAAAAACAAGTGATTAATGTTGTAGGTACGTTCAGGAAACTAATTGCAGAACTCCGGAACCGAACTAGGTTTTGTGTTTAGAATTAGCAACAACCGACCTTTTTTCACAAAGCTAACGGTAATGATTAATATGGATCTTGTATAGAACATGCTGTTTTGTTCCTTTTGTTATGCTGGTGGTCAGCAGGGACCTTCTAGTTTTTTAACTTGTATTTCAACTTCAGTTTGAATTCTAAATTTTCTTGTACTTATAGTTTTTTTTATTAATGTAATACGTCTTGTTGAACTTTCTAAGGCATCGCGCAGACACTGTCAACATGTTACTTCAGCAACTAACAGCTGGCAGTTTTTTCCAGTAAAATATGTTGGCAGTATAACGTTAGTAGGTACAACGCCTTAATGAAGTCACATCATAAACGATTGATAATCCCAACTTCATTAACTCGAATAACTCATCAAGCGTTAAACATTCTAACAAGTGTACGCCCGCCCATACGTTCCTCGGATCTCAATAGAAACTCGTTCCCAAGAGCTTAAATTTTTTAGTGTATAAAGCTAGCGAGACTATAAAAGCAAATTATTGCTAGCCGAGTACGTAGTGAACTTAAGCAAAACATAATTTAGAAAGAACAAATAATATATTTTTCTAAACGTTTTATCAGATGATTAGGTGTTGCTCGCAGCTCCACCGCAATCCACTCTGTCCTTTTCAGGCTTCCCTATCCCATTCCAATATAGGGTCGCCGCACTACGCCTTACCAAGCAGGATGCAGAAAGGATTTTACTTCATTTTTACCGTCTACCTGAATGAATGAATGCCTACCTGCCTGGTGTCCACGCCCTTTAAGAATCCTTTTATAAATACATACATTAAAGCCTGACCTAGGAATTTAGCTAAGGACTTACTGGCCACAACCCATATTAGACCAAACGACAATTATAATTAATATAAAAATAAATTGTATCACTGAATTCACGCACTCACTTGGCCTTTTAAATCGGGCTTAATGTCATAGTAGACAATGAATTTTCCACTTGTTCGATAAACGTGAATAATACACAGCGGCGCGCCAGAACAATCGTCTATTCATTATAACTTCATGTGGGTTAATTAATAATTTAAATATTAAATCAGCGTTGATACATGGATGTTAATTAACGTAGTTGTTGCAGTAGCTAAGTGTGTGGCAATTTGTGGCTATTTTGCGGTATATATGCCGATTATTCACTGTATTCATAGTGTTATAATGTGAGGAAGGCATAATTGGAAGCTATTTAGGTGTCATTTGTTCGATGTGACTGGTATTTTGTTTAATGATTTTATTGGAAATACCTATTTGTTTAATCTGTACTAATGTTATAAAGCTGAAGAGTTTGTTTGTTTAAACGCGCTAATCTCAGGAACTACTGAACAGATTTTGAAACTTCTTTCACTAATAGGAAGCTACATTACTCATGAGTGCTATAGGCTTTTTATCCTGGGAAAATGTTTTTATCCCAGAAAAACCTTTTCACGCGGGCGGAGCCGCGAGCGCTACTAGTTATGTACTACCTATAGCACAGGGACTCCTATTTTAGGTACCAGCAGAACACAATATTGTAAATAGTATGTACTGGATGGCAATAAATAAATTTATTATTATTATAAATTTATATACGGCCACGATAAAGTGACCCTGATGGCAAGCGGAGTGTGGTCAAAATAGAGTGTGAAATGACATGAGTTTATTATCTAATTATCCCTTGCCAGTCGCACCATTATGCCAGCTTGTTTGAAATTGGATATGCACAGGTTGATCCCGGTATGCGACACACTTACCTAGGCTACTATAGCAGTGGTTCCTAAAGTTGAATGAGCCGCAACCAATCTAACAAAAACTTCCAAATTCTGGACCCACCTCTTGGCTGTCATGAAGTAATTTTTAATACCATTTTCGAGAATTTTGTTTCTTTTCTTGTCCATCATTGGCCACCTGTTGTGTCGGTCGGTTGATATATTGTTCTATTTCTCAGGGCCCACCCAATATTCGGTGGGTCTCGACCCATAGTTTGGGAAGCACTCACATACAGGGGGTATCACGAATGCGACTGAGTAATTTTTCAGGTGAAAAAACCCACTCACAATGTTTTTGGTCCCGACCCGAGATTCGAACCCAGGACCTTGGCTCACAAATCGTAACGCGTACGCAATACAACTACGACAACGAGGCAGTCAAAGTATATTTAGATATTATGTCTATTGCAACTTTGGCTCTAACTTCGGAACGATTGTCCATAGTACGCACACATTACACATTACTGACTCTGCTAAAAAGTTCTTGATAATATTTTTAGGAGAAATATTTTTCTGAATATAAAGATACTTTCGAACTTTCAAACCTATGTCCGTTTCCAAAAATAACTTCACAATTTTCATTTCCAATGATTTTACAGATTGTGAAGGTCAATTTATTCCTTAATATTTTGAGAGGTCATGGGAAGTTGTGATTACATCAGGTGGTCTAATTGCGCACTTTCAGGGCTTTTGCTATAAAATAATATACTTAAAATATACCGAAGGATATCCTTAGGGCATTTGTCGGAGTGTGGTAAACATCTTACCGGGAACTTAGACGATAACTTGAAAGTTATCTCGATTAAGAAACCTGAGGATGTTGTAGTAAGTTGGCGCTTCATCCGTTCAGAGTAATTAATACAAAATTATACAATAGACAGCAGAGGCCAATAATTATGACTACAATAAATAAAAACATTTTGGATTAATTGTATGGATGATATTATGTCAGCGATATTCGTTTGAACATTCGGCGCATATTCTTATAGTTTTAAACCATTGGCTTCGTTTGCATTTATAACAATGTTTTAATATTAATTGTAGGTATTTTTAATTCTAAAATCACTTGTTTGTTGCTTGAAATTGGAATCTGTATCAACAATAAGCCCATGCCGTTTTTTTTCGTTTTTTTTGGCATTGAATGACGAGACGAGAATGCCGTTCGCCTGATGGTAAGCGATACGACCACCCATTAACTCAAGGTGCTGAATGGTGTTGCTACTGTTTGTGGGTGGTCGTATCGCTTACCATCAGGCAAACGGCATACTCGTCTCGCCATTCAATGCAATAATAATGAAAAAAAAACGCATAAATAAAATCTTACATATTATAAATCAAAGTTCCCGCCGTGTCGAGTTGTGTCTGTCTATCTGAACACGATAAACTTAAAAACTACCGAACAGATTTGGTTCGTCCAAATCACATAGGCTACTTTGTATCCGTGAAAAACTCTTTTACGTGGGCGGAATCCCAAGCATAAGCTGATATAGTATAAATAATGATGATCATAATATTCCTCACTAATTTTGGCTACGGCGAACTATTTTAATAACAAAAATTATACTACCAAAAGTCCAAATATAATTTTCGCCGGCGGGGCGCATCTATCAGCGCTTGACCTCGATTAAACGTTACTTAACTCCACTAATCCTGTTTAATGCACGCTCACACTCCACCTTAGAGATTAAACTATGGTAAAATATCTGTATTTTATTTGTTTCCACCAAACGGGTTGATCTGCTTATCTGTTTAATTAGATTTTTAGGATTTCGAAGTTCCCACAAATTAATTCGTCAGTCTGTATTTCTCCACTGCATAGTTCTATCTAAAATTGGCTTTCTCAAACTTATCATCATCCACTGAACATTGTGGATGATACAGTGATTATAATAACTTAGGCTGAGATTGAGGTGGATTTAAAATTAGGATAGATAGCGATAACGGGTTTTAGTTAATATTAATAAGTTGTGAAGTTGTCGGTGAGACCCCTACTGATAAAATTCTTAAAAAGCATTCATACTAGGTACCTATGCATTGAAATTTATAACATCTCCATTGTATGCACTGTTAGGTCTCTCGTATGCGAGGGGTCGCCTGGTCAGGTACCACCGCAATGTCTATTTCTACTGCCAAGTAGCAGAGTGCATGCACTGTTGTGTTTCGGTTTGAAGGACATTGTAGCCAGTGTAACTACAGGACATAGTGAGACTTAACATCTTATCTCTCAGGGTGACGAGCGTTATAGAGTGCCACGCAGTGCTTTCTATTTCAAAGTTATGTGCGGGGTTGCTATTGTTTATGGGCGGTCGTATATCATCAGGCAATGCATCGGCATGATCACTCGTCATATAACTGCAATAAAAAAGAACCGATTACTGTATCTACCTACTTATAAGAAAGTTTCACTTAATTATGCTTCGTTGCTTCTACTGTTTACATTGTGTCTTACATCTTCCTCCTGCAGAACGCTTTATTCCCAAAGTGCCTCAGGTATTAACTTTTACGACTAATAACCGACTTAATTTGTCAGCATGTTTGTAATTTACAGACACTAATGTGGTAGGAACAAACAGAACGTGCCTTTTAAAGCTACTCCCGTCGCAAGATTTACTCGTTTTCTTTGCCCTCAGGTATAAACTTTGTATAATAAATGTTTCATAATATTCTACAGTGATACATCAAATGGTAATTACATTGTGCGAAGTCTTTTACACGGTATTCACCTACATTTACTCAATGATTTCAAAATTAAATTAAATATCTACTGGTTATTCGGGAAATAAAAAAATGTAACGTTTCTACTGCCTCGGTGGCGTAGTTGTATTATGGTGCGACTGCAATGCTGAGGCTTCGAATTCAATGCTCAGGTCGGCCAGTAATATTGCGTTTTTCTATTCAGTGTCAGCTTGGAGTCTGGAATTTGTGCCCGATAAGGTGATAGGCTCGTCACTATCACATCATGGGACAGACTAGAAGCGGCGAAATGTGGGTGCGCTAGTTTCGCCTCTGCCTTTGGGGATAAAAGGCGTGAGTGTGTGTATGTGTGTGTGAAACGTTTCTAGTTTTAAATGACAATTTTAAAAAGATTCTCACTGAAATGTTTTATCACAAACAAATATCGACGCAAATAGATTATAAGCAGTCTTACTTATAAACTTGTTTAAGCGTTAAGAGACGCTTAAGCATTGCTTAATTAAATTACTGTCAAAACTAAACATCGCCGTGGCCTAGTTTAAACCTACTTAAAAAGCAAGATGGCGGGTTTTGAATTACTGCTGATCGAGTAAATACTGTCAAAAGCATTGATATGTAAAAAAACAGAAGTTAAGCATTGATTAAGAGCAGACTAGTTGTAACGACGCAACTAAGCATAGCTTAGCGAATTTTTTATAAGTAAGACTGTATATGTTCAAATAGCAATTAAAGCTAATAGGCAATTATTATTAAACTGTTGACACATCGCAAATATCGAATCAAATATTCAATACACTGCAATCAATGTAATTAAAACTTCACTGCAGATGCTAATAAAATGTGACTGATATACCAATGTATAAAATTAAAATCACAATTGTATTTTCAACAATTAATACAATTTATGGATTAAATGAAAATCAATTGAACAAATTTCATCCTCAAATATTATGTATGCAACTAGAGTTTCGTGCTTGTATACTTACCTACGATTTGTATTTAATATTATAGAATTAACACAGGCTGGGTGCAAGCAGGTGCGTGTCGTTCGCCTAAGGGCTGTCTCTCTCGGTCCATTGCACGGAGAAATTGCTTCGGCACCAAAGCAAACTAACCGTATTCCGCACTGAAAAGCCCAACGTTCGTAGATCTTTCATTCTATATTTCTGTGTGTCCAACACGGAGAAAAATAAACAATACATATTCAATGTCCAATTCGATAAATAAACATAAACCTTCGTATACAATAGTGTTTACACAGCGAAATTGATGTGTACGAGATGCGATATCTATTGCCAATTAACTGTGTATGTTTAGGAACGAATCAGACGAATGATCAGCATTTGAAGCCACGAGCGGCGAATAATAGCTTCACTTATATCAAGCTGTTTCGTACGGCGCATTAATTGAATAATCCAATTAGGTAACACGTTTGCGAAGTTCTTTCCTTGACAAGAGAGAACTCGAAATTTAAATTGTGAGGACGGACTCTAAACTCTAATTAACAAATGTGAAACTTTCGCCATGTTTCTAAGGTCAATTAAGAAATGCTGTGCCATGAGTACACAGTAATTAGTTTAATTTAACTTGTGCTCGTACCGAAGAATGTTTAAGTAAGCATAAATCGCGGCGAACGAGTCCTTCCTTTTCAAAGTTCATTGAAAAGTTCTCTATTATAATGAATAGCGTTTTTTTTCTTATTCAGCTAAGACAAACGATATTGATCTAGACTTATTGTTGGTTGCGTAAGTGGAAGTCAGCTATTTGATTCACTGAGTAAATAGGAAGTGTTGTTGATGTACTTTTATATATATCTTATTTGTTTGATTGGTCTGCGAATAAGTTCTATATTCTCAGTTCCATTACATATTTTATATTATAACAAGAAAATGTTATAGGGGTTTTTTAATACATCAATGGGTACATGTTTTTAATTTGTAAAAAAAAACATTTATCGGAAACAGAAATATAACACACACACACTCACGCCTTTTATTCCCGAAGGGGTAGGCAGAGGCGAAACTAATGCACCCACTTTTCGCCGTGCGTATTCCGTCCCATGATGTGATTTTGGCGAGCCTATCATCATATCGGGCACAAATTCCCAACTTAAGGCTGATACTGAATAGAAAAATCCAATATCACTTTGCTCGACCCGGGGATCGAACCCGAGACCTCTGCATTGCAGTCGTACCGTAATACATCTACGCCACCGAGGTAGTCGTAAAAAAGTATAACATTATATTATCTATTTGTTTAGATAAAAATAAGATAGATAGGTAATGTTTTTATTCCATATTATGAATTATGACATCTATATATATAAAAGAAAGTCGTGTTAGTTACACCACTTATAACTCAAGAACGGCTGAACCGATTTGGCTGAAAATTGGTGGGAAGCTAGCTTAGAACCAGGAGACGGACATAGGATACTTTTTATCCCGGGAAATATAAATCGGGACTTTTATCCCGAAAAATCTTTTTCTGTGAGTATTGTGTTTTATGATGTCCTGGTACCTAATATCTGAAAATTGGTGGGGAGGTAGCTTGGAACCAGGAGACGGTCATAGGATACTTTTTATCCCGGGAAAATATAAACCGGGACTTTTAGCCTGAAAAATAGTTTTCTTTGAGTATTGTGTTTTATGATGTCCTGGTACTTAATTATATTTAAAAAAAATAAAGAATCATTAAAATACTCATTTTTTTATTTGTATTTATTTCCTAATAAAAAATTGAACTTAATAAAATCCAAAATCTGCTTATTTATTGCCTCTAAGGCGGAACAGGGTTCGCCGGGTCAGCTAGTACTCTATGAATGCGTGACAATAATAAATTTAAAAAAACAAAAAGACAATTTTATACTACTCTATTGAAATCATAAAATTCTAATTCATATTTACATTACAGTGTATAATCTCTAAAAGAGTGAAGTAAGGAACTCTCCCAAAATGCTGTAATTAATGTGGCGCCATAGCACAATGGTATAAAATGTATCAGCAAGATTTTCGCCCGCAGATAAGCAAGCGTTTTATTTGTTCACTTAAATCGTATCTCGTAGTTAATTTGTCTTAGTTAAAAACTTAATTATGACGGCAATAAACTACCCTGGACGTGGGGAATGAAACAATGAAACTCATTACATTTACAACTTAGCAAAATGTAGAGTCATTCAGCAATGTCGTGGGGTGAACCTTTTAACTACTTTTTTTTTACTATTTTATTGCAAAATCTGGACAAACCATGCAACCATGCACGGTGGGAATTTAAAGAGTCTATTTTTTTATAAGAGGTTTAAAAAAACAACTTTAGATGTATCGTTATACATAATAGTTGTCTGACAAGCTTGCAAATTTAAAGTCAGTAGCAATCGTTTTTTTTTTCATTCTTGATATAAAGATAGTGATCCTGGAGTGGTGAAAGAATATTACAGATTATTTTTATAGGAGCTCTGCAAACTGACCCCACTGCACCTAATGTTACGTGGAGTAGATCCTGATAGAATATAAGAGTCGATTATCCCTCCCCAGTCCACATGATTATCGTGGCCTGTTTGGAACTGAATATACACAAGCTGATCCTGGAACGCGACGGATAAAAATAAACTACCACTAGCAGCCAATATTATTTATATGGACCCTTGATCGCTACCGTACTGTATAGAATTTTTACTGCAACAAAGTGAGGTTTGCACGGAGCTGTGCCTCTGTGTCTTAGAAAATCTTGGAACGGCAGTTATACTCTCCTACTGTTTCTTTTCATATGGTCAGTAAGATTGCCGTAGGGTCATTGAATCCCCTCACGCTTCTTAATTTATTCTCTTCTTTATAGGCAGGGAATGCATCTGATATTCTTTTGCCAATGAACTGACTGTTCAAAGCCAATCGTGATCAGTTATTTTAACCATTTACCTTTTTGTTGCAGTTAAATGACGAAACGAGCATGCTGCTCGCCTGATGGAAAGCAATACGAAATAACTCCCATAAATAGTAGCAACACCGTATGGAACTTTGAATTACAAAGGACTGCGTGGCACTCCACTGCGCTGCGACATAAGACGTTAACTCTCATAATGCCCAGTAATTACGCCGGCTACAATTTCCTTCAAACCGGAAAACATACCTACATTTACCTACGCCAAAATATCAATAGGTGCTGTAATTGTAGCGTTGTTAAACTATAATAAGGTTTTTATAATGAAATAGGACAAAATCAGGTCAATTCCGACAGTCAACAATATGTACATACCCTAATCAAATACAGACGTTTATATATCACAATTTATATACGGCTAATCCTTCACAATGTTGGGATATAGCTCGGCGAACCCCAATTATGGAGTTTTAACGAACCGCACATGGCCCTTGAAACTTTTTCTTTGCTTGCACATATTTAATTATTACCCCACCAATTTGATAGGTTTCTAGTACTTGAAACAGTATTGGGTAAAGGAATAATAATCCGCGGACATAAATACATAATTGAATCGCGACTCTATGAGGGCGTTATCTTATGACTTCTTAAAGTAATGACTGCAACGGAAAGGATTTTTTTTATTTCTAAACGTGTTTGTATATAACATTATATAAAAAAAACTTTATAACGAACATAAAACCTGCTTCAAAACCCAATATAAAGTAAATCATAACTTACGTAGGGATTATTACTAAATTTTAATGATAGCAATGTTATATGCACTTTCATTCGTGTTAAGTTTATGTACAATAAATGATCCTTTGGAGTCCTTTTTCACACATAGGGCCAATTTCACTCTGATCGAGGAGCATAGATTACAGTGTAACTTTTGTATTTGGGCGGCTTATTTATGTGACAAATAGCGTTTATCAACAAGCCGTGAATTTGACCCTAAGGCACACTAAGCAAACAGCTCAAGCTAAGTATCCTACTAATATTATGAACGCGAAAGTTTGTAAGAATGTATGGATGTATGATTTTTACTCTTTCACGCAAAAACTACTGAACAGATTTCGATGAAATTTGGTACACGGATAGATCATTTCCTGGATTAAAACATAGGCTAATTTTTATCCCGAGAAAATATAAAGCGGGACTTTTATCCCTTAACTTAGGTACTTTACAAAATAAAAAAGGAATCACGCATATCAGCCCACAAATCTTAGAGAAATCTGATTAGATACATTTAAAAATATTTTTTTTCTTTTTGAGGCTCATGTGTCCCACTGCTGAGCAAAGGCGTCCCCTTTTTTCTTCCAATTTCTCCAGTCTCCCGCTAACTCTTTCCAATCTGGTTCGAATGTATTCAGGGTCCAATCCGTAGTTACCTTGGCCCAGCGTTACGGATACATTCGAACTACGTGGCCGCCCCCCGAGGCAATTCTTGTGCGCTGGGTCTTCACACCCAATGCACGCCCATGCGCGGGGGGACATTAGTCGCGGGCCGAGGCACACAGTTCAGTGTGTATACCTCTTGGTTGGATAACACATTGAGGCCTAAAAGGGCCCGCGAACATTTCCTGGCACCCTCTCTTTCCGCCCATCCTGGGAATCTTCTTCCCTTCCCCCCACCTTCCCTTCCATATTCCTCCTCCACTCCCCTCCCAGGCCCCTGCAGTCGTTAAGCCGGGGGACTCCAGTATCCCATTCGCAGGTTTCCCCCGGTGGTGACTGCAGGATCGCCTAACAAAAAAAAAAAAAAAGAACTACGTGGCCTGTCCAATTCCACTTCAGTGTTGCGACATTTTTCCCTACATGCGCTCCAAAACACGAGTAGTAGACTCGTGTTTTGGAGCGCGTTTTTTTTGTTTCTGACACATACAAACACATAAACTAAGAACGTCCTTTTTTAGAAGTTGTTTAAAAATATATAAATCTTCAAGGCTTATCCAAATTAATTATTTTGAGATTATTAACAACAGGCACATATTCAAAATTAATCTAAGTACATATATAAGTCCATTGTATATATATCTTGTGTATTAATGGTTTAAAGTATATTGTAATATCGTATATGTTATTGAGTAAATACCGATGAATTAACTATGAACATTTTAGAACGCAATATATAATTACAATTTAATATTGAATTGTGTATTTATTAATTATAATATTTATATTTTCATAAATAAATGAATAACTGATATTATAGGCACTATCCCGCAGATAAATATCATAAGCAGAATTGTTTATTTTCAGTAAATCCCAATCTCCAAAAGTTGAATCCGCAATTTAAAATATCATTTTTCGGTATGTATTCGGTTGGTTTAAATAATAGCGGTCATGATATTATAACATGAAAGGCTTCGTTTTGTACAAACCTGCAAATTATTCCTTTTTTACTATTTATAATAAGGTAGGCAAAAGAGCAGATAGATTACTAAGTCTATGAAGAATAGATTGCGTGTAGGCACGGAAAGGAGATTTTAAATAGACTGGAGATCGTACTTATTGGGCAATTCACTTCCTGCAACAATATCAGAGCTACTAAGTCAGTCAAGCCAACCCATTCCTGTTACAAATAAAAATAGTTACCCCAAAATTACATAACCATCATAAATCTCTTAAATATTATCATGTCGATGAAGAAACAAAGCATCGGTGAATTGTGCGGGTATAACATTGTAGGGTTAAAGGAGCGAATATTTACTGCTCCCGCATGTAGTTTCAATTACGTTTCCTTTGAGTTGAAGGTACAAAGATGTTGGCAGCTGTATACGGCGAACTTCACCCACCAGTCTTCGCAAGACGTGGAACTTCGAGATTGACGCAGTGCGAATCAAAAGCTGGGAGCTGGCGAAGAACTCTCGAATCCTTTTCTATTGGAAACTTAGTTTACATTTGTAATGTTAATTATTATGTGCTTATCCGCCTGTCTACCTCGTGCTAGTTAGTCTTTAGTTTTATGAATGTATTTTATAATTAACCTACATTTGATTTGTTTCGTAACCCAAAAGTAACGACCTTTTGAAGGATGTATCATTAATTAAACGGTATGCTAATGCTGGTTGTAGATCGAAAACGAAGCTAAGTTAGTTTACCTTACCTCACATAGGTGAGAAAATTATACATAGAAGATAGTTTAGTTTACATAGTTTTTGGTCTGCATATAACTCTCAAAAAATATCTAGGCTACGCACTAACACTACGCACTCGGCTAATCTAAGCTTAGTTTTTGATCTGCAACCAACGTCAAAATATTTCTGAAGAACAATAATTAAAACGTACTTCATCATTGATATGTAAAAGGGTTTATTAATAGTTCAATGTAATACATCAATAACTTGCATCAATAAATATTAAATTTTGAAACATTGGCCGAAAAACGGCTACAAATAATATGACGCGAGATTTTATGTGTCGGATATTTAACGCGACAAGTTTTCTCATCGATGAGTTTCTATCGGACTAATAAAACTCAACCCGGCGCTGACACGACGCTGGCAACACGGGTTTAGAAAGGTTATACCGCCAACATAAAAGGTGCAGTGGCACGTACCGGCCACTTGTATTCGTAGTAGCCGTTAGTTCAACACAAAATAAAAGTACAACTTCGGAACCTATAGTAAAAAGAAGTTTCCGTCTTAGAAACCTCAAAGGCAAAGGAAGTTTAAAGAAAGGCGGAAGCGAACATTTCAAATGGAAAGTTTAAACTGAGGCTCGATCGAACTGATAAAGCGCCGCTCCACCGTTTGCTTCCATAATTTTGTTAACTTCACTGACTTGTTAAATCAAATGTTTGAACTCGAGGGCCCTATAATCAGTTCTGAGGACTCCCGTAAATATTTACAGCTTAATCATTACCCGTTATTAATTGGCCATTTGGCAATTTTGTCCCATAGTTTGGTCATAAAAAGTTGAGCTTATTGGCTTGTAGCGGTGGTAACGTGGCAGCGCGAACTTTTTATGGCTTTTAAATTGTCATTATACCTCCAATTGTAAACAAATTCATCGGCGTTATCTTTCCGTAGGACTATAATGCTCTTTGGCTTTATCGAATTTTATTACCGTTTCCATAGTTTATGGGAGTATTCATAAATAATGCATGTTGATTTTTATTTTACTAACCTAATTAGTAAATCGGTAAGATACCATCTTCCTGATTCGTATATTTAACGTGGTTGACAATCTTTATACTCAGTGTCCTCATTTTGAGAGAAGGATAACCCGCTTTCAATCTCTCCTCTCGTTAGGACTAGACTAGATTAGGACCCGTTACCGACATGACACCAGATGTATTCGTCATTGCCTTATAAATAATTGTGAGTATCATTTGATTTTTCAGTTATGTCGAGAGTATGCCAACGTCATCTAAATAACGTCAAAAGTTGTACGGCATCTGTATTTTGAGGGGCTACTTCACCCACTGAAGCTGTTGTCATATTACCTTCTTACGGAAGGAAATAAACTCTATTATGTTCGATTTTATCGAAGAGATATTCGTAAACTGTAAACAGTTTATTATCGACTCTAATTATATTAGTACGTACGCACGCGCATGCTCACGCCTTTTATCCCCGAAGGGGTAGGCAGAGGCGCAACTAGTGCACCCACTTTTTGCCAAGCGTATTCCGTCCCATGATGTGATAGGGAGCGAGCCTATCGCCATACCGGGTACAAATTCCAGACTCCGGGCTGATACTGAATAGAAAATTCCAATATCACTTTGCCCGACCCGGGGATCGAACCCGAGACCTCAGCCTTGCAGTCGTACCGTAATACAACTACGCCACCGAGGCAGTCATTATATTAGTACGTGTTCCTCATTATATGTAGGTAAACTGTAATGTAACTCTTATGCTTTAACACATAAGATAGAAATTTATTCTGACGGGTAATAATAAATAATACAAACAAAATGCATTCAGTTTATCTATTTCCGTGTAACAAACATTACTTATTAAACTTACAGAGTCATCTAATAATACCGTTTCGTTAGTAAACGTACAATGTATTGCAGACCTTGCATGCCCAGCATTTAATACATACATGATACACATGGAAAGTCTTCAATATTCAGCTATTTACATCTACTCCACTATATAGTTTATAAAGTAAGTGATATTTATACACAAAATTACGATTAGACTAACTTATCATCAAAAAAATATAAAGTTTCACCATTTCCAAATGAACTTACATTATCAGCAAAATATCTCATTTAGCGCAGCGTATTCTAATTATAAATTTCAACATAAATAAAACGCCCAGACGTCTCTTGAGTACGATTTAAGATTTATTTTCATGTGTCTTAAAGTATTATGAAAGTCATTGTACAAGAAAAGAAAACTTATTGTAAGTATTAAATCGAACAAACATACACGCGATAAAAATGTGCCATTGCTTAAATAATTTGAAATGTAAGTATTTCACAAGTGATATACAAAAATGTAGTACATAGGTATGTTTCACAAAATATAATGCACGATTATTTTACTGTACAATGGTTTAATAAAACCCCAAATTGCGACTAATAAGCATTATTAGGTGTAGGAATGCATAGTTCATGATAATTAATGCCGACATCAAATCAATTCAGTGAAATGATATAATGTACCTAAAAATGTATAATGCAAAACATTCGTATTGTAATGTGAGTGTTCACGTGAATTATAATGTGATTTAATAATTTTTACTACAAAGAACTTAGTTCACGGGACTTCAAATAAAATACCAATAAATGTATTTTGATTTGCTAATTTACGCATACGCATGCTCACGCCTTTTATCCCCGAAGGGGTAGGCAGAGGCGCAACTAGTGCACCCAATTTTCGCCAAGCGTATTCCGTCCCATGATGTGCTAATTTAATTGTCACAATTATTCTGTGCTCATAAGAATATACTTAAATATTAACTAATAGTGCTTACCTTCTTTTAAACAATGACTTGTATCGAATCTTCCAATTACTTACGCGAAATATAGTAGAGAAACTCAAAATCGCATACACTAGTCTAAATTTACCTTTTTCCATCGCTTATAAGGGAACATTTAACCGGTATGCACATTTGAAAAATAAAGTAATAAAATACTATTTGACTGTCTCAGTATGCCATCTTCTCGTAATGGTTGTTTCTTGACTTTATAATATTGTCATGTCTTTATAACTTTGTTTAAGTTTTATCTAAAGTCCATTGAACTAGAGCACGGGCGCCATAACGCATTTATCATGAAACTCTCTTGACATGTTGCACGTTAACTCAATATTATATGGAAGCAGTTAAATTGACAAGAACTGAAAATGGGAGCATTTATACGTATTTTTTAAGTGAAACTTTTTCTTTATTTTGAAAATATAAATTATTCATTAGTATTAGTTTAACGTTGGTGTGATAATTTAAATGGGTATAATAATATTATGTTATTACGAAAAAAAAACACAAATATAAATTTATTTGCATGAAGTCAATGCTAAAGTAGCACAGTTCTATACTTGATATTCGTAAAATTTACCATTTCTTTATTTCTAATTTCGTACCAAGATCTCATATATTTAAAAATAAATTCCAAAACCTGAATTAAATATAAATGTGAAATAATGCTGATTTAAATGAACTCAAATAATATTATTCTGTGCAAGATTTCGACAACAATTTTGTTTACTAATTGCTTTTTTTTTGTATCTTGCACATCTATGCTAATTTAAAACTAAGCTTTATGGACTTCAAAAAATCTTTTTCTAGTTTTGAGTGTATTTTATGCGACTAATATTTGCATTTTAGAGTAAAACCGTTTTTCGCAAAATGTAACTCAATGTTTAAAAGCTTTCCCAAAGCACATCCATATATCATAAACCATTATACTAACAGTTATCATTAAAACATAAACGACGCTATTTGTAATTGACAATAAGTCTTCTATAAGTCTATTTATAATTACTTTACACACACTAGAATTACACGAAGAAAACACAATTTACTCAGTACTATTTCAGTTTAAAAAAGAGCAATATATTAAGCCTCATACGTTATAAGTACAAATAAACAAGATTTACAGCCCAACTGATGTATCGCCCAATACAATGAGATTGATAATGATTTCTATAGGAGTGATCCTCCGTCTTCTATACTAGATGAGAGTAATATAAGCCGTTTTACCTTTATTTACAAAAAATATTAAATTTTTCACTCGTAGTCTTTCATTACTGTACAAATTTTGCTACTGACATTCAACCGCTTGCGATTATGATACGTGTTCAATATGCCACAAAGGACTGTTCGATATCGTCTCATTCTATATGTAAATAGGTTGATTGTCACTAAAAATAACACATAGAGAGTTACTGCAGCAATAGGATCAGGTTCTCCACATATCTGTTTATTTATAAAAATAATATCAATCGGAATAATGTCACAATCATAGTCGCCTGCGATTCATTATACTAACATCACTAAATCATTAATATATTGTTTTTGAAAAACATCACTATAAATGAGTAAATGAAGGTGTTTGATCGAGGCAGCGTGTTGGCTCCCGCGGACGCGGCCGGCGCGGGCGTCGGTGGCCCCAACCGATTGTTAGCTCGTACCACTTGTGATCGCCATCTTATCGTGTACAACGGTTGCTGTCGAGACAGGGCTACCAACCTGATCAAAAGTCATACAGTTACAACCTTCAAATTAATGTAAAAGTTAATTAACTTCATAAAATACCTAAAAGTTTTCTTTTCTCATTAGAACATCTAATTAAAAACGTAAAATAAAATGTATTAAAATATTTTGTGTGGGCGAGTAAATCAAGTATTTAGTGTGCCTTATAGCCGTCACTGGAGACGAAAGGTAAATCCAATTATATAAGGCACTTTTGGTGAAATCTATTTGACTTAATCCGTATAAAAACCTCAAAGACTTATTTAGTTTCCAGTACAATGTTCACGAAACGAATTCAACCCCGGGCCTGATATGACTGATTCCGAGAAAGATATTTTTCCCGCCCATAGTTATTTGAGATTTACGAGTAGATACGTCATTTTGGAACACACAACGACCCTCTTACGCCTTCTATAATATGCGCAAAGAAAAAGGAACCTTTGTATCGAAAAAGTACCTGTATAAAAGCACGCGCTTCACGCATTTGGCACGTTTCGTCGGTTGCCGTATTAAGGCTAAAGGACATTCATAAATAATTTATTAAATAAAAGATCTGAAGAGTGTTTCCTCTTTTTGAAATTGTTCGGAGCTCGCTGAGAGACCACGTACAAAGTTTCTTTTGATTTAGTGGTACGCGTCTGTTGATTGTTTATTTCTTTATCTGTGAACTGGAAACTACCTCAAAACTACTTACTCAACAATGAATTCAAATTTTGGTAGAAATTTTATAAAAATCCTTATTATGTTATTTGTGATTTGCTTGCAAATAGATTTGAGCCTTTTTGCTCAATAATAAAATTATAATTTTGAGCATATTTCTTTAATTCGTTTTTAATTTTATTGCAGATTTAAATGATGATGCATTCGTCATAAAGACTCAAAATTTGATTGTATGCAAGGATTACTCCCTGAAATTACAGAGCTGATACAAAGCTTCATTATATCAAATTGTATCTAGAATCTAGATATATGCTACTAGAATTAAACGTGGGGCGAGCCTCGATCAAAAGTTAGTCATGCAATAAGGCGATTTATAATGATTACTTTTATATCATTTAAAATATTTCCAAACATTTCAAAAGTATAGAGCAATTGGAAAATTCACCTCATTAGAACCCCTCAAAAATGTACTACCAATCTACCAAGTAACATCACGGAGTTTCAAGAACCATTTACAATATTACAACTCATCCCCTTCTAAATATTATGAACTTTTAACATACCTTATAACAACAGTGTTAAGTCTCCAGGGCAGGGTGTAGGTGTGGTTTTTATGGCGCGCACAGAAAGTGTATAAGAGTTCGCCGGCGGCTCCGGCGAGGCCCGCGTCGCTCTGTGCCCCCGGGCCGGACCACTCGTGCAGCGTTATGTTCCACGAGCCGCACGACTTATCCTACCAAATGGTTTGTATGTTTATTCAACATGATTAAATCATTAGAAATGTACGCTCCGGTACACACACGAAGATATGATTACACAAAGGTCGCTTTGAGAATGTTTCATCAAAAATTTCTGCATCGTAACTTCGCAAAATTTGTTTATCTCACAACAGAGCTACAGTTAGCCTTTTAGAAATGTTATATTACCTGCTCAGAGGAGATATCAATAAAAAGCTGTCTCTCCACGTTGGAATCGAGAACCCAAGTGCATTGCTGATAGAAAAACTCATTCAGGCAGCCGGTAACGGACACGTTCCGAGACGATATCTCACCTAAAGAAAAATATAAAATGAAAATGCTGGGAAATATGAAAACTCGGTGCGACGCCGGCGTAACATCTACATGAGCAATAGCGTGATGAAAAGGCAGAAACGCCAAGTCGCCGCGATAGCGACGTTGTAATTGGAACTTTACGATCTTGTTGGAGGTTTTTTTCGCTTCAGTGGTACCCCAGGCAGCGCGAGCCGAGAAACTGGGTCGTGGCACGTAATTTTCTCGGACGCGCCCCGCTGCGCCACCGAGAACAATATCCAACGCGTTTTCCAAACGCCAAAGACGCGCGTCGAATGTCTAATACGACTGTTTGTTTTTGCTTTATACGATTCGGGCCCTACGGAATTCATTCGAGATATATTGCCGATTATCTTCGCGAGCCGACTCCATCGAATTGTATGTCCTTATAATATTTGGGTTACGTTTAAAAAAATATATTCTGACCAAACGTTGACTTGTTAACTGCATAAAGAGGTGATTATAATATATAAATATAAATTCTTCTTCTTTGACGTACAGTCCTGGAGGATTAGTTATGGTCATGGATCGTTTGATAAGTTGGTTGCGGCTTTTGCGACACTTCTCCCCTACATTTCATGCTAGGTATTACCACAGAATATAGAATAGTACTGCGTAGTATTACTTATAATTTTATTTTATATGATAATTTATTTACAAAAGAACAGATCATTTCTAGTAATTATAAGTCATAAAACAATGCTTACCAGAATGCGTGGTGTATGTACGTTGTCCGCAGGTGGCGTCGTCGTTGAAACTATAAGCAGCTGCATAATCAAACCCACGGCTAGCATAAGTGTAATGAGCCACGGAGTATTCTAAACGCACGCTGGTCCAACTCCGAACAACCACCGGCAACCACACCGGCTTGTAACATAAATTAATACATGTTTTCGTATTGCCCATTTATTGTTACGGCGTGGACATGGGGTTGACGTGTTTTATATTTAAGTGCTTACTTATATTATCATTAAGTATTATTATTTTGTATTTTCAATAAATGATTTTTTTTTCTTCTTCTCTTCTTCTATTACCACCAACAGCAATTGCTGATTTAATAATGCTTGTTTACGTCGAAGAAAAAGCGAAAGTACATTACATACGCAAAACAATCTGAGTACTGAAAGATTACACAATAAACCCAGATAGTTTACAGGTGCTCGTGATAATCGTACCGATAAAGTATTGTCCCTACATTTCCTTTATTGTTTTCTTTGCTCTCTAATAAAAAAGTTGCCCGTGTAAGCACGGCCATCATACGAACGTACGTGTGCGGCGTATTGACAAATTTACCGTGCAACTGGCTGCCGTACGTAACACGCATACGTAGTTGGATACTAAGTAATTGAATTTTCAGGGGCGAGGTTGTGGACTGTCGCCCCGGGTGGTGTGGATCGACCACTAATAACGGAGGCGGACGGGTGACGGACGCGCCAGTTAGGCCGTGTTTTATAAGCGCCGGGACGCCCTGGCACGCCGGCACGCCGCACCGCTCAACGTTCGCTTTAGATATTGCCCAAAGTCCGTTCTGTCACAATGCATCCTTGCGGCAATATCACTGACATGCCGTCAAATCGTGATAGGGTAAGCATTGTTAATTAAATTACTCTCTTGTTTCTATAGACGAGATAACAATGCTTGTAAGGGTATCTCGGAAACCCCGCTTCTTCGTTTTCTACACCGACATAAATCAATTCAAGCGTTTATGTTTTCCGACGCTTCTGCCTTCTATCGGAACAAAAGTGTGGATCGGCTGATTGCTAATTAATTATCTAATGAAATACGTTTTATTTAACGCAAAATGATATTATAAGATGAACAATTGAATTGAATCGCTAAAATTGGAATAAAAGTATTTGCAGTAGTTTGGTAGTAATAAAAACACAACATAACAGTTTTACTCTGTGTAACCCTTTATTCGCTTCAGTGGTCATCCCGCACTTTATTGCTGTTACATACTTAATAGTAGCCCGCTTACTTAATTATGCGGATCGCGCCGCAAGCGAGGGTGTCGGCTATAGAAGGGTTGGTTTATCCCATAGGCATGTTAGCATAAGGCCGATGTAACACGATTAATTTATTTACTGTCGTCTTTCAAAGAGCTCACAATAATTAGATCACACACTTTGAATTCTGTGTTGTGAAGAGCCGCCGTTTACTTTTGCGAGATGTGGAATGTTGGAAGGATAAAAACAAAATTTGTAGAAAGTAAATTATGGGCCTATTATATAAAGACAAGAAAATATATTAGGTTATTAGTAGGATAATTTCATTGTTACAATTACGTGACTTCTTCTGTTTGGTTCCTTTTATGATTTGAATAATTAATATACATTTTCTCGTTTATGGATTTTGAATATTTTATTCGGATACAGAGCTGCGAATGCCAGTTTCAATTACTGTCACTCCAGTCGACAATGCTATTTGGAGATTTATGATCGCTTAAGAAATCTGGGGACTGGAGTAAAACATTTCTCACTGTCTTGCTGTTAGGTGCTATTAACAAATACGTTTTGACAAAATCGATGGTTTAACCAGGCGTTGATTTACATTATTATGTCTGCTGTGCCATCGTAGAAGACAGTAAAAGTATTTGGCGAACGGTGACAATCTACGCAATATAAATGATGAGCATTTCAACTATAATAATACGAAGAAATTATGTTATAATCTTGGAATAAAAAAATGACATGAAAGTAATCCTTAGAAAATGGCCAGCAACAATCGGTTAAATAGCCGTACTGATACCGAATTGATATCATGCTACAGAAACCTTACCCGAAAGTCTCCACAGAGGCAGGATAGGTGGGTACCATCGCCAGCGACCAGCGCGATGTGGTCGTGGTAGTAGAGTGGCGTGGTTGACCGGCACTCGCAACCAGCGTCGCCACACGCCGTCCTGCAACCAGACGCTCCCACCGTGCCCGTGGGCTCGGCGCTCCACATCCTGTCTAGATGTTGGATCTACGGGAGACACGTGTATGCTATTGTATGTGTTTAATATAAATGAATAAGAATAATTTGTTCCATAAGAGATTCCACGAGTCGTATGTAATGTGAAGGAGGAAAATGCACGATGACTCTTTTATTTTCGGAATTTTCTTCACGCAGGACATAGATAGTTATAATATATTGTACTTAACAGGTTTTCGGTTTGGAATTATATACGAAACAGAACTATTTCTTAATAAGGTAAGGTTATATAAAACAATGCAATAAAACTTGCTAGATTTCTTTATACAAAACAATCACTTTCTCAAATAGATATAGCTCTTTTAAAAAAAAATTAAACTTTGGTAAATTGTTGGTAAAATATAATGGATTTTTGCTATAAAACAATATTATGAGATTTTATTACTTGTGGTCCTTTTGCATTTAAAGAGAAATGATAAGCAATATTAAAATTGACTTTGTTTTCTCTCGTATAATATTCAGTTAAATCACTGGACATAATTGATATTATAATTTTATACTTACTTCAATAGTAACACTCTGATTAGAGGCTGGTATGAAACGGTGAGTGCAAAGCAACCTCTCCTCAATATTCCAGAATATGTGATGGTGTGAAGGGGCGGACACACCTCCGTGCGCGGGCGCAGCCAGACCGTAGTGTGTGGAGGCGCATGTCGCGTCTGGAGACGCTGTGCCTTCATGTTGTTCTAAATAATGACGTTGGGAATTTTGAGTTTATCGGTTATTGTCGTCTCATTGTTCTAGTGGCGTACCTACTTAGATTGCGAATCATAAGATACTGAGTTTGATTATAGATCGGGCACCTAAAATTTGTGTGTGTTGAATTGAATTGAGCGAATTTATTTTAGACCAGCTTTTGCTCGCGGCTTTGCATGAAAGAGTTTTTCCGGGATAAAGGTCCCGCTTTATATTTATTTCAAATCGCCTATTAATGCGCGTTAAGTTTAATTGAAACTTTTCTTCTTTGTGTGATGTAAAATATATCCCTTTTATTTTATTATTGTGAAGAGTTTAGTTTGCTAAGAACACAAAAGTGTATGGACGATTTGAAATTTTTAATTTGTTCAGCTACTTATGAGGCTGACTGTACATTGTACAATAATTGTTATTCCCGCATGGAAATGACAGTTCGTTATGAAACCTGATTCATAATTACTAGACCAAACCTATTTGTGGTATTGCATCCGATAATGTTGAACTCTCGTGTCACAATTCACATAATTGCCTTACATAAAATGTCCAACTTGTCATAATTTTCAGAATTTAATATTATTATTAAAATATGTTTTAAAAATGGCTACTGTTATATTTAGTGTTGCTATTTTAAAAACACAATTGATATGACATTATTCAGTTACGTTTATTGATCAGGTAGGCAACTTAATAACCTTTAATGAGTACGACTATACCGCCCATACTGACTTGACCCATCCATACTTTATTGACGTAATCTAAATAATGTATAACATTTTATGAGTTCGAATAAATTTATTTCATTTCATTTCATTACCGTAAGTAGAAAAAAAGGACAATGAAACCTATTGACATGCATAATTATGATATCATTATAACACTGGCTTTACCGTTACAATTATTTAAAAAAAAATGAATTATTAAAGGAATAAGCCACTCACCGTCATGGAAGGCAAAAGCGCCATCCACAAACTCCTCCTCGTCAACAGTTTGTGTAGAGGCTCGCCTCACTAGTATCGTCAAGTTAGCACCCTTCGACGTCACAGCCTGGCGAATGAGGAACCTTCCAGAAGGATCCCTGGCCTCCCTCACAGCGGGCCCGCACATCCTGAGCAGAGCCCGATCTCCTCTTTCAGACCTGTCTCCCCTTTCTCTAGTATTAAATTCGTGAAGCCCCTCCAAAATCTCAATATGAGACCGACAGCTTTGTAACCTGGTTTGAGACAAAAAATAAGATTCATGACGCCATTTGTAATTTTAAAATTGCCTTTTATTTGAATATTAGTGAAATCACTTTAGTATATATTGTGAGTTTTAACTAGAAAGACCATTGCGGATTTAAAAAAACATGCCATAGTAATAAGTAACAAAAAAACCCTTACCTTAAATTATAATTAAATAGCGAAACTTGCACCACGTCAGTAGACGCTCCTATCAAATGTATGGCACATTGACTACGCCACGAGGTGGCTTTAGTGTCGAAATGGCCAGACCTCAGCCCGCCGGGGCCGAAACCGCGGATGGTCGCCCCGCAGCCCATGCGACCGCCGGTGTTTCCGAATACTTCATTGGACACACCTCTACCATCTATGGATGCACCATCACCTAATAAGTCACAAAATTAAAAAAAAATATTCCATTCTTAAGGAATAATATGAATTTCATAGCACATTTATGGTGATAAGAACAATTTTCGTTTTTAATATAATTTTGTTTTTTGTTTTTACCCATTAAAAACAAATAGTCCATTTGTTGTTGTATAAAGAACAAAGTGATGAATATTGATGTGTATACTGTTATTTATTATCATTATAGAAATGTATAGAATATAAAAACCATAAAATGTAAATATGATAACATACCATTTTCTAAATTATGATGCGTAAGCGCAGCCAAGGGGGGCGATGCAGGTATTACAGTAGGTGGCGCACCACTGCTGTCTACCCTCTCTATAAATTCTAACTTCGCGATGAACCCGTTGTAATCGTACGGAGGCACTAATGGCCCTGAACTAAAAAACACACAAACTTCTATCAAAACGACTACATTTAATGTTAATAATTTCCATAAAAGAACTTTATTCGTCGTAGAGAACAAACACAATACAGTACTAAGTAATTACAAATTGAATAATTTCACCAAAGTTACACTAAGTCATCAAAAGAGCTTACTTGAATTCTAGCAGTAGATTTGGCCCAGGGTGCTCTAAAGTAGCGGTCCTTTCTGAACAAAGCGACCCGAGGAGAGAGGCCGAGGGCGAGCTGCCGGCTCTCAGCGTAAGATAATCCGTCGTACAATGGCTGTAAAAAAGATTATGCTAAAAAACGTCCATCCTTATACTAAACCTACATGGCACGGATAACTGTTAGATAATCCCGCCTAGAAGTATCTCTGTTGAATGATATCGCTGGATGAAAAAGAAATACTGCTTTATGTTATATATTTTAGTTTGTTATTTAATGTTTCATTTTCAATTGTCTTGTCACATCTCTTTGGTCACGTTTTACTAGTGAATGGCGAATAAAACAGTATCAATTCCTAAAGATATTTCACTTTATTTAGTTTTAATTTCTTTTTGTATGTTTTCTTAAGTACTTAAAACAGTTTATAAACAAAATCCGGCATCAGGCTATAATTAATGAATAAATTCCGTTAATCAACAAACCCGGGTAATTAGACTACATAACTCTGAAGGATTTAAGATTTTAGTCAAATATTGTCAGATTATTTTGCACTCTAAAGTGTTCGATATAACGACCTTAAGGCGTGTAGGATTATAACTAATTATTTTACAGGAAAGTATTGTCCACTTGCGCATTTGCGTGCGTATGTTACGAAAAAATTGGTACCAGAAGCTTGTAAAAAGTTTGCTTAAGTCGAAGTATCATAACTACATTCCTCTAGAGTCTAGAGTCTAGACGGATAAACCTTGGTGTTGATTACGTTTCGTATTCCGCGACGTGGCACGAAAGGTTATATTTTTAATCCTTATAACAGGATGTGGACGATAGCCTAGTTGGGAATGCGGTCTGCCGAGACAATGTCCGGAGGTTCAAAACCCAAGGCACACCTCTGACTTTTTGAAGTTACGTGTCTATTGTTTATCAATAATTATCGTTCACTTTAACGGTGAAGGAAAAACATCGTGAGGAAACCTACATACCTGAGAATTCTTCATATGAATCTCGAGGGTATGTGAAGTCTGCCAACCCGCACTAGGCCAGCGTGGCGGACTAAGGCCTAAGCCCTCTCAGTAGTAGAGGAGGCCCGTGCTCAGCAGTGGGCAATATATAATACAGGACTGGTTGTATAACAGGATACAAAATTAAATATACCTAAACTTATTTTTTTATCATTTGGCTAATTTAAATTCGTAGTATCGGTATATATAGTACACACACTATTCTTTTGGAGCCAAATTTAGCGATATTCCTTTCTTCTAGGTTCGCGTAGCGTTTTAATGCTAAGTTATATGTTATTTACTACCTTTGTTAACAGCTCAAAGAAATCGTACATAATTAAGCACTGTGAAATTTTTAAACGTTAACAACCAGCCCTAATGATTTAATATTGATTCACACAGATTAATCACTAACCCAGCGAACGGCAAAACGTAAACAGTGCAATATATTAATTTTACTTTCCGACGAAGTTCCCAACTTCTGAACGAAACAACTACCTAATCTCTTCGTGTTACTTAAAATCCATTTTAGAACGTTCACTTTTCCTAATCACCTATTCGTGGCTTGTGGAAATTCATGTACTAAGCCGGAGCGTACTTAAAGAGATATATAAGCAAGTTTATCGTATACAGAGAAACCCTATTATCCGAGAGATAATAGAATACACGCTTTCTTTGCAAAGCTTATAGTGGATATGTTTGCTCTAAATCTGTGAGCTGTGTGGCGGCCCTCGTGTGAACAACATATCTATTAGTATGTTGTAGAACGTATTGCAGTAAGATAGCGCTTTTATTTCTCTCAGCGCCACTCTACGTGGATTTATCACACAACTAGTACCATTTAAACAAGAAACTTTCAATTTATTAGATCTACGAATGAAAACAAACTAAGGATAACAGTTTAATAAATATGAAACGCCAGTAGTTTCTTCTCAAGTGATATAGTGTGATCATAAAATAAGTTTGAAGTAGTTCCGAGCATTTATTGTCTGGAGTGTTACAAGTGATTTTAAACTACGCAATTTGTGCCGTGTTCAAGCGCAGTAAACGTACATTTTATGAAAATTATTAAATTTGCGACACACTGTTGAGCACAACAAACTTTATTTTATATATGCTGGGAACGTGTCGAGTAAATGTAAACAAGAAAATATGAACACGATAAGCGACCATGATCTTCTCAGTCGGTACTTAATGCGTTAAACGTACGGAGACAAAAGTTTAATAATCAGTTACATGAAAAACGAATATAATCAAAAGTATATCAAATACAAAAATTCTATATTCTACTATAAAAAATATTATCATTGGTGTCTCTACTTTGGAGCTCATATCACAGAGTAATGTATTATTTTGGTTTGAGCCGAAAACACTCACGACAAATAGTGAAATAATTCAGCTTCCGACACGTTATGCGAGGTGAAAGCGAAGTGTTCGAGATGGTAAAGATAACGTTACACGGAACGGAGCGTACACAAACAACTAACGTACTACGTATTAAATTTATTCTGTTAGGCTGCTATAGAATTTCCCGGGCTATATTTTGACTACACACTATATAGATGTCCGTTGTTATTAAAAGGATACCGAAGAACTGAGAGGCAGATTTGGGCTACAAATGTACGTTAATATAATTGCAAAAAGAAATCTGATTTTAGAAACACATCATTTTACATTATCTTTGTATAAAATAATAGTATTAAATAATTACATTAAAAAGAAAACATTTTTTGTCATATAAGATACGCCTTTATTCTTACAATCCGATTTATTTACAAAAGAGCGAACGTGCATTCTTAAAATATCAGCAATCTGGCAAAGTTGCAACCACACGCGACAGCACAGAACTGGAGCCACGCGCGTGGAAGCCCGATAGGCATGTTGGTCCTTTTATTCATTGAAACGATTGTTCCCGACCTTTTCAAAATGCCAACCTGCGATTTTTATACGGGTGAATGATAAAAAATGTCGAATGAACGAAACCGTTATGGAATGCCTGCATTCCAATCAATAAATCATTTACATATAATATTGTAGATTGGTCTTTATTCTGTGATATCGAATATTATCAACAATGAAAATAAATAAACAATGTAACTCAAAATAATTCGCGAGTAATAAACAGTAATCAAGTCGGCCCGTTCATGTATAGCAAGTGTTATTATTTCTTTCAACACAATTACTGATCCATTTAGTATTTGCAAGAAAATAATCCGAATCCTTTTTAGTGTGCTATTGTTTCAGTGAGTTCGGCGAAATAAAAAATACATACATACATAGTATCACGCCTCTATCCCATAGGGGTAGGCAGAGGACCATGGATTGCCACTTTGCTCGATTCTGGCACACCACTTTCGCTTGCTCTACCTTCATCAATCTTTTCATGCACTCCCGCCGGTTCAGGGTACTTTTGACCTGGCCCTTACTTAGATTGTCAGATATCTGACATTCGAAAGTTCGGTGCGGTCGACCCCTGCCGGCTCTTCTATCCACACTCGCCTTATATATCCTCTTTGTCATTCTCCTATCATCCATCCTTGCCAAATGCCCAAACCACCTTAGCATACCCTTCTCAATTTTGGCAACTCAACTACCAAGTTTAACTACCTACTGGTTCGAATTGAATGTATTTATATAGGTATGTGTTTGAAGAACTGACGGCAGATGGGGCAAAAATGTTCTCGAGTGGAGCCCACGTGCTGGCAAGCGCAGCGTCGGCCGTCCACCTACAAGGTGGACAGACGACTTGATAAAGGTCGCAGGAACACGCTGGATGCAGGGCGCTTTTGACAGGTCCGTCTGGATAGCCTTAGGGGAGGCCTATGTTCAGCAGTGGACGTCATGTGGCTGATGATGGTATATGTATGTGTACAATATCTTTTCATGCTCTGATCTTTCTTTTTCAACCACTTCCATAAGCTAACTGTAAGATGCTTAAGACAAAAGTTGCGACTATATTTCACAGCTAACAAATGCTAGCTCATTAAAAGCACACATACCCGAAACACTTCAAATTTCAGATTAACTATTATATTGTGGACGCCGAGCGTACAAGTGCCCTATAGCGCGCAGGCTCCAATTAATTTATAAATTAATTATCTAGTTTCGCTTTGAAAATTAAATTTAAACGAGACTGATAGCTGTAACGCCACGATAACTTGACATTGTATAACCTTTGCTACTAGGTTTAATATTGATTTCTGCTTTATACAATTACGTAAAAGGGCTAGGCTAGGGCTTTAGAGTTCAGTTAGTGATATCCAAAACGAGTGTAAACATTGATAGAATTATTTTATTACTGGTTCCGGTATACTACATTTCAATATTTTAGAACAGCATCGATCACCTTTAATGGCTAATATTGACGTATCTTGTATTGGTAGATAAAGTACTTTAGGTTTATACCTTAAAATACCTATTATTTAAAAAGACTTAGCGTGTGCGGAGGCACGGACCTAAAGAAGGATTATAGTGTGATATGTAAAAAAAATATCCGAGAGATCACATCATTCACAAACTCAGCCAGACTTATATATTTGAATGAAAATACTGAAAAAAAATCATAATGCGTATAAAAATGAATTTTAATAATCATTAACATATACTCACTTTCTAGGAAGTAATATGGAAGTGAAAATTATTTTGACCCTGGTGTGAACGGAGTTGGTGGCGAAGAGATATCTGCACCTCCTGTGGGGCGGATATAACCCCGGATAACCGGGGCTCGCGAGGACGCACGCTCCCTGGCCGCGACACGACACGTCTTGGTACAGCCAGTCGCAATCTGCCAACAAATATTAGTTTCAGCGGAATCTGAAAACTTCACAAAGACAATATAAATCACCGACAAAGTTTTATTCCTTGGTATTTTGAAAATTTCTGCAACAGTGGTTGATAAATCACAGAAGTTAAAAATATAAGTTTTCGCGTGAAACAAAATCTATATCAATTCCTGGTTAAAAGGTTTTATAGTTATTTCAATATCGGATATTCGAAAGAATAAAACGCCATGAGCGAGAACAAGGCATACAACAGTATTGGCAAGTTTTGATAGAGATAAAAAGAAATCAATGATATTGTTTATCGAATATTGCAAGGGAATTAAATGCAGCTTTGTTTCAACGCAATGAAAGCAATAAGTGTCTCTCCCTTGTTGCTGACTAAATTTATACGTTGAATTGATCTGAGAGTTTTTGTTTTTTTTCGACATGGATTAATTCAGCTATTTCCAATTAGCTCTTCATGAAACATTCTACTGGATGCACTAACACATTCACATTTATAATTAAGATAAACTTCTGCCAAATATTATGTACTAGCTTTTGCCCGCGGCACCGCCCGCGTGAAAAAGTTTTTCCGGGATAAAAATCCCGCTTTATATTTTCCCGGGATAAAAAGTAGCCTATGTCCTTTCTCAGGCTCGTCTAGAGCTATCTGTGTACCAAATTTCATTTAAATCGGTTCAGTAGTTTTGGCGTGAAAGCGCGACAGACAGACAGAGTTACTTTCGCATTTATAATATTAGTAAGGATAATACAGGGTGGATATTTGGGACTGGGCAGTAAAGCTACCTTAACCGCTGTAGCTACAAGAAAACCTTTTTACGAGACTGTCCATAAATATGAAGACATTAAGATCTGAATTCACAGATATCCAAAATATGTAGTCAGCAAGAAACTGGGCAATTTATGCAAAACTTTTTTGACCCCAATCGATCCTGTTTCTTATAAGGATAAAAACGCTCTGGGACCTGTATGGGTTTAAGTACTTTTAAGATCGAAAATAGATTTCGCCATAATTTTGTAAGAAATGCGACTCGAATTCGCTTTTGAACATACACAAATAACTAAAAAATATTAAATAAATAACCCCAAAAATATATATAAAAGTTTCAATACACATAAAAGGGACTAGCTTACTCGCACAGTACGAGTAAAGCATCTACAATTTGGTAATAATTATAATCCAAGTTGTGACAAGGGTCACACCAACGTCGGCTACACTTGTGTAACTCAACTTGGAGATCTTACGGGGCTTTGCGAGACAGTTGCGCTGAAATACGATTGGATTTCTTGTCCATGTGACATATTTTTCAAAATATTACCGTTTATTTTCGTTAACATCAGGTGTTCTTGACAACAAAAAGAAATATAATATATTGACTGGACCACGAAGAGAATTATTAAGCTCCCTATTGTGCTGGAATTCGTTTTATGAGATGAAATTATGGTTGGTTTGTTTTGCACACGGCCTGTTAAATTATAACAGTAGTATTGGTAAGTTAAAAGAATAATAAACACCATTGGAAAGAAATGACTGATTATAATTTATTAATTACTTATATTTTAATACCTATGGTTTTGAACTATGTACAATAAAATAAAGCTACTTCTTTACTCGACATTTTATTTAATTTATCCTCCATGAGAATAAGGCTCACGATTGTAATCTTTTAAAGATAATCACGGCTGCATCCATTGCACGTAGGTACTACGGTTCGCGGTTCGCTTATACGATTTCGCCGTTATGAGTTTCCGCCCCAATTTAGATATTAAAATATTTCAATTATTCACGTTGATATCTTATAACCGAGCTGGTAATAATCGTTCATTCCGTTCCCACTCTAATTACACTGCATCCACACCGAATTCATTCATTCAATTAATCACTATTTACATAATATGTTAAGCGAATAGGAACTTACCCGTGTGTGGTATTCTTGAGCCGCCTTTCGGGTGAAAACCCACGCCTTGCGTATTGCTCAAAGATGTAAAGCTGAAGAATGCTAGGAATTGCGACCTCACCGTCTTCTCGGTTATTCTGTTAACAAAAGATTACGCTCAGTTTATGTATGTACCAAATTGTTAATATATAGGTACATGTATTGACAATTTGGTATAACTTATTTTGTGACTTGAATTTTTTTTTAACCTTACTTTACATTCTACTTTTTATAACCCATAATATTCAATCCAACCGCCAATCGCCATAGTCCTATATAAAAACAATCCATCACTATAACAGAATCCAAAAAGGCGTTTTAAAATTATCAATCTGCTATTATGAAGCCCAGAACAATCGGTCGCTGTTAAAACGTCGGAACCTCTTTATGTTTGCAATAGTGAACGGGCGCATGGAATCAAGCAATTCAGTGTCGTCAGCTGACATGAGCATTAGCGGCACTTGCCGTAGCGTCCGTAGCGACCGACCGGCCACAATTCCGAATAGAGCATTACCGGTTCCGCAGTGACGACCTTTTGTTCCGATTGCCAAGTCCCGCTCTTCAACGGAACTCGCGTTTCCGAACCGAACTGCAAATGGAGATAAATTCTGAAATGCTCCACGCGGCCGCAGAGCGCCACACTATCCGGAAATAATGCTCATTTGAGTGCCTGCCGTTCCCATTAGCGAACGAAAATGTAATTAATTATTGTTAATTTTGTCCGGATTCATTACCACCACCAAATGACAGGCCCCGATGGGCCCTAATACGACGCGATTTGACACTATCGATGCATAATGATGCTGTTTAGACATTTTAGCGATGCATTATTATGTGGTTTTTAAGTTTAGCCTAAGCGATTTTTTTACTATAGGAAATCATTTAAAGTTATCTCTTTCAGACTGGCCTCAAGATTATTAAGGGCATCGACTGTAAATAGCTCTTTTATAAATAACATGTAAATGAGTAACTATGAGCATGACATACGAGAGCATAAAAACCAGAGCCAAAATAAAACATTTATCTATGAAGACTCATATGCCGTAGAGGTAAAAACATCACTAATATAGCACAAGTTAACAAACATTATACGTACTTAAATTCAAGCATGGAGGCTCCGTGGTCAGCGAAGAGGACGACGGGAGGCGTATACCGCTCGTTGGCACCGCACAACCGCGTCTCCGCTGCGACATCCGTCCGCACTGCGCTTGCGCTGCCTAGCTGTATCCATCCGCCTACACAACTACACAGAGGACATAGTTATGTACGTATGACGTTGATTTTGGGACATATGGTGGCAGATTACTGAGAGCTAAAGCTGTAACATAGATATTATGACAAATCAAATATATTATACCAAGTAGAATGTATTCGCGGAACGGCGGCGTGAAAGCTTTTCTCCGAATAATAGATCCACTATGCGTTTATCCACATTCATAGGATTATACGATATATTTAACAATATGTCTATGGAATATATAATAAAATACCTTACATTCAATTTTCTAGGAAAAAAATTACTGGACGACTCGACGAATAGTTAACAGAACGTAAAACTATTTCGCAATTTTTTTCTGCTTGTTTGCTCATTTTTTTGTTTGCATATCACGCAAAAACCAATAAATTGATTCAAAATTGAATAATTGAAAAATATTAAACTTTATTTTGTGTGACATATAGGATAAGTCGGGGACATATGGACAAACGGAGGAGATGGGCCATACGTGTCACACGTTTTCTATGGTACTGGGCGCCGAAACACAGAAAACGTAAGTATATGAGATAGATCTAAATCCACGCAGACGGAGTTGTGAGCAAACTTAATTTATATTAGTAAGCTTGTGTTAAAAATTTGTGGTTTGTTCCATTTTAAAAATAAAATACTTTATTAATCACGTAGGCAACATGATAATTATAATTATTATAGTTTAGAGATACTTATATAACTACAGATATTTCCAGACAATTAGTGGTAGAAGTAAAATTAAAAAACAAATCAAAATATAATTAAAAAATAATTTAAAAAAAATCCAGCACGGGCTAGCAGTTAGGAAATAGGGAGAGAAAATAATTTGGAATATTTTCATCATCTATTCTATTGTTTCTATATTTGGTTCCGTAAACTTTATAATGATATTACGAACACATAGTTCCAAGTGGTATTTTGACAGATAAGTACCTACAGCGTTTTTAATATCATGTACAAAACTCGTTCGTATCGTTTCTTAGAACACCGCCCTTTCATGAGGAGCAAGTAGATTTTGTGGGAACAAAGTCCTCTGCACAATGTAATAAGCAACTGCGGTTTCCATGCAAGAATTTAGGGTAAGTAGAAGCTATTTAATAATATGTAATTAGGAAATTCCTCTTATTTGTAATGAGGGACGTGATATAGACAGCCATTTAGTGAAAATAATATAAAAGAAAACTTAATAATATAACACGAAAACCAAATATTGGCAGAAGCAGATTTCGTAAAAATCTATGTTTCATGCTTTTGAAAGTCTTTATACCCTTCAATAGCGTAATATTAACTTTGAGTATAAGTCGTTGATGCATTAG
Organism: Sphinx pinastri; assembly: GCA_947568825.1. Classification (NCBI taxonomy): domain Eukaryota; kingdom Metazoa; phylum Arthropoda; class Insecta; order Lepidoptera; family Sphingidae; genus Sphinx; species Sphinx pinastri. Next base: position 7,501,432 of record OX387617.1, read on the forward strand.
AGACAAATTATTTAATTTCTCTTTGAGAGCTCGGCAGCACACGAATCGTGCAATTATTTTAATACATACTAGCTTTTGCTTGCGGCTCCGCCCGCGTGTAAAACCGATCCCCCGTATATTAAAATGCAACTATTTAATAGTTTTTCGCGATTTTGTTTAATTTTTACTTCTGATGCTTCGTTTATATCGGCAAAACAAAAAAACACAGAGACCCGCGTAAATGATTATATAGCTGACGTGAAACCGACTCTACATAGTCTGCAGTTGCTAAAAATTCAGAAGATGGCTCCTAGCATTATTTTAGATTTGATAAGCCACAAATCCTTGCCCAAAAACGGATTCCTTTCTAGGATAAATCTAGAGGTTATTGAAATAAATAATATCCAAATTCCAACAACAGAGACAGATGGAGAGATATCGTGCGGCGAGCTACATCATCGTTTGGACACAAATCATAGTGACCACGACTGTTCTGTCAAGAGCGAAGCGAAGGAGGAGAAATTCCAACATAGAAGATCGTTAGACGTCTAATTAAATTGGAATCCAAAAGACCAACTGCGAGACCTCAAGAATCATGATACTGTGAGCTCTCAACAACTAATTAAGAAGAAGAAATCATTATCCTTTCCCGGAATAAGTCTCACTGTTGTATTTACTTTGCTGAGATAAATTAATTTCGCCCACATGTTACACCAGGACTATGTGTCTTTCATCGAAATCGATTTCTGCGTTAAGTTTTATGAAACATCAATACTTTTGTACTTATAAGTAGGATAATAAACTAATACCGTACTGATTACTATCAAAGTTTCGAAATAATTTGTATCTTCTTCGTATAGCAAGCCTACGCAAACCGTAAATTAAATGCATTACGAAATTTAAATTCTTGTTAAATACACACACTCACGCCCGTTATCCCCGAAGAGTAGGCAGAGGTGCAACTAGTACACCAACTTTTCACCGTGCGCATTCCGTCCCATGATGTGATTGGGTGCGAGCCTATCGCCATATCGGGCACAAATTCCAGACTCCGGGCTGATACTGAGTAGAAAAACACAATGTCACTTTGCCCAACCCGGGGATCGAACCCGGACCTCAGCATTGCAGTCGTAGCGTAATACAACTACGCCACCGAGGCAGTCACTTCCCACTTTTACAGTAAAATCAAACCACCATTGCAAAACCAACAAATTATTTATATTGACTCGACGAAACATGCCGGGGTAAAAGCAAAACCGAAACCGGCAGCGGCGTCTGTGACCGCAACTTGATAAACATCGCCATACTATATTATGTACATAATATTATATGCAAGAGCACGGAACTAAAACATTTTTATACGAGATTTGTATCCGTAAGCCGGATGTTTTCATGAAATATTATATCTGATGGTTTGTGGAGTGAGTTGCATTTAACTTTCATTTGTCATAATCAGTTTTACAACTCTATTATGGAGTGGGGGTCTTTGATGCTAACAAACACTGTCCAAATGTTATGAATGTATTTTTGAGAAATCCTTTAGGTAATAACTTAGCTACTGTAGTTAATCTTTCCTGCAAATACCCCTTTACACTATAGGTATTTGCTATTCTAAACACCGAGCAGAATATCTTGACCTTTAAAATAATATAATATCATAATGTTATCCCCTTTTTAAAATCAAAACACTCTTTTTATATCTTCAATAAACTCCATCACATTCACAGTTTGAGCTAGCATGACTATTACGTAGTATTACTTACTCTATGAGCATGACATTGAAAACAATTTATTTCTTATCGTTTTCTTTAACTAAGGTCACTCTATAAAAATCCTTATTATTAATTTTCAGCATAAAATCATAGCATTGATATATTATGTTCAACGGCAGGGGCGAAGTTTTTAAAACAAAGATTTATAGACCGTTTCGAGTTCACATTTCATTGAAAATTTTAAACCTAAAACCGCCGAGGCCTACATAAATTAGGGCGAAATTGAATGAAAGTCCACCGACACACCTTGACCTACTTAACTGTAAGGTTTTAGAGAAAAGAGTAATATCTTCTTTGGTATTCATATGCGAAGAATATAAAACCGTCCTCACGGTTTAAATGTCATAATATCTCATCACAATATATATTCTATAAAACTCCAAAACTTTGTTAGCTATACACTACAACTTAACACCTATAAAATTATGTAAGCCTTGGGATTCTTGAGAGTGCAGAATTAAACCTTGATAAATTAAGTATACAATATATTACGGTAGCAGCGGCGATAGCCTAGTTGGGAGTGGAATGGACTGCCGAGACGAATGTCCGCAGGTTCAAAACCTAAGGGCACACACCTCTGACTTTTATAAAAAGTTATGTGTGTATTCTTTGTGAATTATCGCTCGCTTTAACGGTGAAGGAAAACATCGTGAGGAAACCTGCATACCTGAGAAGTTCTCTGAATTTCGAAGGTATGTGAACTGTGAAGTCTGCAAACCAGGCCAGCGTGGTAGACTAAGGCCTAAACCCTCTCAGTTGTAGAGGAGGCCCTTGCTCAACAGTGGGCAGTATATAATACAGGGCTGGTATGGTATAGTATTAATAAGGAAAATACAGTTTTCTGTTATTAAAGAATTTTCAAAATTGGTTCAGTAATTATTCTATTTACGCAATTCATATAATATTGTTACCTTATTTAATTAATTATAGAAGAAGTAATATAAATATAAAAAATATATATAGATGATACTTAAATAGATAAATACCTAAATTATATTATTTATTAATTACCTTAATTCCGACTGCCTCGGTGGCGTAGTTGTATTACGATACGACTGCAAGGCTGAGGTCTCGGGTTCGATCCCCGGGTCGGGCAAAGTGATATTGGATTTTTCTATTCAGTATCAGCCCGGAGTCTGGAATTTGTGCCCGGTATGGCGATAGGCTCGCCCCCTATCACATCATGGGACGGAATACGCTTGGCGAAAAGTGGGTGCACTAGTTGCGCCTCTGCCTACCCCTTCGGGGATAAAAGACGTGAGCATGCGCAATTACCGTAATGGGCATATATATCGGCCTGTGATATAATGATAGAATGTTCTTTTCATGATTTTTTTATATATATGCTGTTGGTGTACCATAACAAATAAATAAATAAATAAAATAATTGTATAACATGCAAGAGAAAAGATAATTATATTCTCAAGAAACAATGCTACAGGGACTTCTGTAATATAAAATACATTAAAACAATATAGATTTGACTATAACTATAAATAAACGCCATATAAACCCCTTGTCCGTTCAAAATACTCAATTTGACGGCACATTGAGCATAGCTGACTGTGTGTGACAACGCGTCCCGTCACACCCAATGCGTCAAGTCCAATTTTTCTTTGAAATATTTTTTGTTATATTATTATTAGCATTTTTATTATGTGTACTTTAGATGGGCGATCCATGTCACTGGCTGGTTATTACATATTCCAGAATGTTAAATATGGAATTCTATTAGCTTAAAGACCTATTTTGCCGGAAGCATAAAGACTCGCCAAATTCTTAGGACTCCCATTACATTCGGCGAAGATTAACTAAATCCCATTTATGAATAAAACACCTGATGATGATGCCTTATGGCATGAAGTAACCCACTTGCTCACAAACACAATCTGCAAATGCATGATCGTATTTTATTAATACCTATGAAGAAAAACTTGAACCCGAATAAATTACGAAACTCAATATTCTCTCGAACGGACAAAAAGTGAGGCATATTAATTTGTGCAATTATGTTCTACTCTCATTCGTTTCGGAACATTTTTGTATGATAAATAATTATAATAATACGACGGTACGTAACATGAGTTTGTGTTAGAAAAACATGAAATAAAACAATGCGCCGGAAAATCTTTTACACAACTTTCATTTGAAAAGCCGGTTCAGAAATGGAGATACCACTAATACCTAAAAGCGATCACGTTGAAGTTTATATTATGAATATTATTTCCATCTTTATCTTTTGCTTTGTTGGTATTCCTGATCGGTGGTTATCGCTTTCCATCAGCTAAACTTATTCTCAATTATCAATTGCTATAAAAATAAAATGCAACTTACCTAGACCCATTGAATCTTCCGACCGAAACAAGCCTGTACAGTTGTATCTCCACTCGCTGCCCAGCATCCGGCTGGAGGAAGTAGGAGCATGAGCTCGGCCCTTCGATGGACGGCGATTTGATCTGACCAAACGTCTTGCCTGACTTCAATTTGAGCACCCGTGAATCTATCGTTATGTTGCACACTAAAACAAAAATAAAATAGTTTGAATTTGATAAATAGGATATAATTAAAAAAAACACTTTTTTTATGGCATTGAATGACGAGACGAGCATGCCGTTCGCCTGATGGTAAGCGATACGACCACCCATAAACAGTAGCAACACCATCCAGCACCTTGAGTTACAAAGTACTGTGTGGCATTCCACTGCGCTCGTCATCCTGAGACATAAGATGTTAAGTCTCACTATGTCCTGTAGTTAAATAGTAACCCAACAACTATCGAAGATCTAGAAGGTCGAATCGATGTTAGTTATGACGTCTATTACGTTCAGAGATCTAGACCTAAAATAAACACAGCAAGTACTATAGTTAATTCTTGTCATATACGCATTTAAGACTGTTCAATATGTTGTCATACTCTATAGATTTCGCAAAAAAAAATTTCGCGATTCTTTTCTTCAAACCAAGCGCTCAGTAAAGGATGACAGGAGCTGAGAGGTAGAGTAGTAAAGTGTTTTTTTATACGACACGAGAAAGTGACTTCACTGCACTTGATGGTGAAGATACTTATTTGAGATTATTATGCCTCGCCAGAAGAACTGTTCAGTATTCTGTGCCAGTATACACAATGGTGGCCTGTTCGACACATATACTTTAGAGCTGGTATAAAGTTTGGTGTAAACATACTGTTGGCGCAGTACTGTTCGAGGCCGCACTGTGCGCAGCGCGCGGGCGCCACCTCGCCGCAGGGGCAGGCGCCGTCGCGCACGCAGCACGCGCATTCCTCACCCACGCCGCCGGGACACGCGCATCCACTCGACGACTGCGTCCACAGGTCCACTTGGCCTGAAGAACAACGTCTTTTTAATGCTATAGATTGGAAGAGTGAAAAGGTGAAAGTCTTACGGTATGATTTCTTAGGCAGGTAGGTACTAATCTCGGCCCAATCACCGTTTTCACGTTCATGTCTAATGCGTCATTTAGACTATTGGTGAATAACTTGATGAATAAATATGATTATGCGTTATGACTATCGAATACACTCAAATAAGCTATTTACACACTCGTATTCGAGACTATTCTTCTGTACTCGGCAAGTATCTAAATCAGGAGTCAGAGTAGCACCGATAGTAAATGACGTGCAAATTGTAAAGAGTATGCACTGTAAGTCACTCCTTGTTAATATAACATTAAGGTCTAAAAGGTCTGCTAATACTTTTTTCTTATTCCTTCTCTCCTAATTTTCCTTATTCCTCGACGCTCGCCCATCTCCCCCTCTTACAAATCCAGTGCAATTATGAACGTCAAGGCTTTGCTACCCCGTTAGCAGGAATCCCTTGATGATGGGTTAATCACAACATTGCGAAAGAGAGAAAAAACGCAGAGTACTGACTACTGGTTTTTATTGTTTTGCTTAAATGACTGCCGCATTTGGCGGCAATTTCACAAATCTAAACCTGTTGCCAATCGCTACGGTACAGTCGGCTTACAATTTGGCGGACTTGCAGTAATAGTAGCTGTAGGTGTATTCGTGTGGATTTTACGGAATAATCATCACTAAAAGAAATTTATAATAGGTATACGTTCCTGTGCGACTTTTTGTCACATTAAAAAGAACACTATTTTTCTGTAAAAGTTATATTATTTGCCACCACATTGCCACGTTACCCGAGAGCAACTCCCATACATGTTCCTATTCAAACTGTCGATAAAAATATCCGTGACATAAAATCACCGACCAGAAACGGATGTTATTGTATAAGGCGAGTATAGAATACTTTATCTAAAAGTCGATGTGGTAACAAACTTGATGATTATCTAAGAATTGCATCAATTATAAGACTAAAAAGGTGCAATGCAGGGTTGGAATCCATATTAATTAAAACCACCATAGTAACAAGAAAGCTCCGATGAAATATTAAATAGAATATTTGTTTACGCTCTCTGAAATGTTCATTCTCGTTACAGATTAAATATCTCATTAATCATCATCATCAGCCACATGACGTCCACTGCTGAACATAGTCCTCCCCCAAAGATTTCCAGACGGGCCTGTCAAAAGCGGCCTGCATCCAGCGTGTTCCTGCGACCTTTATCAAGTCGTCTGTCCACCTTACAGGTGGACGGCCGACGCTGCGCTTGCCAGTACGTGGTCTCCACTCGAGAACCTTTTTGCCCCATATGCCGTCAGTTCTTCGAACTATGTGCCCTGCCCACTGCCACTTCAGCTTGCTAATCCGCTGGGCTATGTCAGTGACTTAATATATATATATATTACATAATATCTCATTAATAAGACTGTACAACCATTATAACATGTTTTTTGGTTAATCCCTAACCACACAGGAAACTGGATCATGAAATTTAATTATTATTTAATTCTTAGTTCAATAATGATCGGTTCAGAACGTCGAAAAACATTTAAAGTAACAAGGAATATTACAATTAATTCAGTAAGTTAATTAAAAAGCACACCATTGTGCAATGTGGTTGATTACCTCTCAAACGGACTAAATGAAAAGGTAAATCCAGTAGCAAAAATCTGAAATATAACCACATTACATTTTACATTTAACAGTAAATCAAATTGTAGACAATGATTTTAAAGAGAAAATATTCCGCCTATGGAGAAAGTAGTATCGGTATTTAGATAAATCAAAAGTTGCAAGTCCCGCGTGCCTAATAAATTGGCGAAATTTGATCTCACGATATTGGTGCCTAAATCAATAATAATCCTTACGAGTTGAAGCGCAACATATTAATTAATTATTAATCTAGACTAATTGCTGTTATATTGTGCTCTGCGATTTTGATATGTATGTGTTGCTAACATTGTAGATTTAAAAATGTATGTGTAAAAATAGAAAATCTCTAGAAATAGGAAAGCCTGTTCATTCAGTAAGTTTTTTCTCATTTATGATTAACTAGACTTCTGCTCGCGGCTTCGCCCGCGTGAAAAAGTTTTTCCGAGATAAAATTATTTTCCCGGGATAAAAAGTAGCCTATGTGTTAATCCAGGACATGATCTACCCGTGTGCCAAATTTCATCGAAATCCGTTCAGTAGTTTTTGAGTTTATTCGTTACAAACATACTTACATACAAATCTTTCCTCTTTATAATATTAGTATAGATAACAACCCTATCTATACCTTCGCATAACACATCACTAGGCTCAGTAAGGTATTCATATTGTGCCTTTGTAGCAACCTATCTATATTCAAAACCTGAAGAAAGCAGTTTTAATACTCGTACTTAAACCTCATCTTTGATGATAATATTAAAATAATTGTCATCTGTCACCCTAGGGTGTGCCCTGTGGTCCGGGGGCATTTACAGAGTTCCGCCACGGCATCCCCTGCCTGTCGTAAGAGGCGACTAAATGGGGCTTCGAGAGAGTCGCGGGGCGAGCAGCGGGGGGCTGCTCAGTCCAATTTAAGCGACTCCGAGGTGTATGACAATGCGGGTGGTAGGTCTCCCGTTGTCGTAGACGCCAAAGGCATCTTAGGGCCGCAACGGCATCGCGCAGAGACGGTCCTGTGCAGCTATCTTAGTGCAACAAGATACCCCGGGGCCGTCTCGTATGTGCCGAAGAAGGCCACCGCGGGTTTTGGTTGGTATGCCAGTGTAGGGTGTACATAGTGTTAGGGACTCGGTCCAGTGCTCGCTCGGATGATGCTATACTCCCGAGTGTCGACATTGGACCGTAAGACTGTGTGAAACCAACATAACCGTTCCACTCACCCCCCAGTGGTGGTTGCGATAACGCGTTTTTACCCCGCGAAAAAAAAAACCCTAAGGGCCAGTTTCTCCGGTTCCTGATAAAATTCCAGATAACTATCTGATATAATATAACGCTATCTAACAAATAAATCTAACACACTACTAGTGACTTTTTCTGTTAGATATTTCTATTCGAGACCTGTGAAACCAAAAGTTGTAGTTTATAGCAGATATTTATCTGCCTGAAAAGGCTTTAAGGCATCTTATAAGCATGTGGTGAAATCCGCCCTAAACCGAACATATTTTAATAGTATATTCAAACAACATAAATGAGTAATTATTTCAGCCAGACACAGACCTCTACCTGACTACACGAATCTACTAAAAATTATACGTACTGCTGCCGTCAAGGAAGATGGGTGTCCAAGCGATCTGCGCGGAGACTGTGAGGCTCGCGGCGGCCAGCAGGAGCAGCGATAGCGCGCGGCGCATGGTGCGCGCGGGCAGTCACCGCGCCCGACCCGCCCCCCGACCGCGCCGCCTTCTCATTTGCACCCTCACCCCCTAACACTCTCCGAACAAATCACTTCCCGCCAAACGTACTCCTCTTCGCATCATTGCACAGATACTGTAAAGTCCTTTCACTGTTATTTCACTTTGGAGCTAGTTTATTGCGGTTTTATTACAAATCTCTGCGGTCTTCCTTTTTCTGCTTGATTGAGTTTCGGCTCGCCGTGCTGCCTGTAACAAAACAATTTTCCTCATTTGGTGTTTCTAGAATTTATTTCGTCACTCTTTGCCTGGTACGAATAGTGAAGTTTTAGTCTACTATGTCATTTTTTACCAATTGTAAGAACTTTGTCTTGTTAAAGTATAGGTATTGCAGCTTGTCTTGTTGTTTAACACTTTCGATATATAAATATGTATGGGTATATTATAAGTATTCTTGATTAAGATTATTGTAATGCCCTTATCAAATACACGCCGTATTCACTGCCGCTTTGGATAGAAACCCGTAAAATCAGTACAATCTTACTCTTACTAATATTATAAATGCGAAAGTTTGTGAAAATGATTGGATTTTTGTTAAAAGTTAACGCAGAAAGATTTGAATGGATTTGGATGAAATTTGGCACACGGAGAGACCGGGTCCTCGATTAACAGATAGGCCACTATTTATCCCGGTAAGTTGCTACCATGGGAAATAATTGGAATTTTTAATCCGATTTTTTTATTAGATGGCGCTGGCATCGTACAGCTACAGTGTTTTAGGAACGGGAAAGCTTTTACACGCAGACGAAGCCGCGAGCAACACCTAAACGCCTATATTTGCGTTGCGACATTGTATGTATTCAGGTGTTATTTTCGAAAATTCTAACCAACAAGCTTATAGGAATAGTAGACAATGTATTGAACTATTAATACATTACGTCTACTTGAGATGTAACTCAAACATGAGACTGATTTATTAATACCGCCCTTATAGTCTTTCCTTTAAGTTCGTGTTCCTAATATAGTGATGACAGCAATAAATCAGATAATGTTATAAATCATGCGCCGATCAGATGCTGATATGACCCCATTTTATGATGGTCATAATAGTTGTAATTAACGATAGAGCGTTGTTTTATAGCTTTTTCGACCTACCCATACCGTTCTGAATTCACTTAACCTAACTATTCTGAATAAACGGGGGTTTATTTTTTCAGAGTATTTTTGTTTAACGAACTTCACGCTTGAATTGAATAAATAAGAATGAAGAACTCGATCCTTTTGCTACTTATTAAAATATTATTGAGGTATTAGACGAGTGATTTAGAAACAATATTGTGTAATACTTTATCACATTGTATTTAACGTTCTGTAGTTTATAGTATGAGGAAATCGCGATCTTTAAAATTTAACTACTCATATTATTTAATTTCTTTCCATCAGTACTGATTTTTGGCTATTTCTTCATTGCATATTTCTGCATTGAAGAAAGTCGTAATACTAAAGCTAAGTTACTATTCGTTTCAGAGGCAACGCCTTGGCTGTCCTCCTCATTGCTCAACTCCATAGGCGGCGAATGCTGCTTACCCTCAGGCGAATCGAATGCTCGTTTATCTAACACGATAATAAAAATAAAAGGTATTATAAACAGTTGCTGGCCTTCAGCAACCGCGCCTGTGTTTATGTCATGACGTCCAGTCACATAACTTGAGTCAACTCAAATAAAACTACCTATAGATACATTAAGACTACTCCAAGTGATCACATTATAGTGTTTTGTTGTAGTGGTAGATACTGTTTTCTGAACTGTTCTGCCCTCACACTGCAACCCCTGGGAGCCAGCATCGACAGTTGCATTTTATGATACTGAGCGGTGAAGTTCGGCAAGTCTCTGAGAGCATTAATCTGTCAAAACCCGCTACAAATTATCAAATAGAAGAATACGAAAAAGTATTTTCCATTTTCCTCCATAGCAAAGTGGGAGAAAAGAAATGATGACACGTATTTATCACCTTAATCATAAAGAAAGTTACATCGAGAAAGGTCAGACGTAAAGCACCACGACTAAAATTGAAAGGGTCCTATACAACACAATGCGTAAGTAGTTCATTCAGTTTTAGGTTCTGCTTTTTCAGTTTATGTATATTAGAATTTTAAACATGTTTTACCAACTTGGAATCATCCATCGCTTAAGGGTGCCTTTCAACCAGAAATGTGATATGCAGCTATGATACCAAGGGCGGATCCTGAGGGGGGTCATTGGAGTCATGACCCCCTTCTGGGCTGGGTGTAAGTGACTACGGATATTTGTTTATCGATTTGGAGTCTTATCGGTTCTATGGAAACGTATATGCCACTATTTATTCGTTAAGACGTATACTGCAAAATACGTGCCGATCAATGCAGTGTAAACCCAGTCTTATTGTGGAACTAAGTTCCGGAATAAAGAAAAAAAAACAAATAATAAAATAAACTTTAATAATACGGCCGCCAAATTGTTTACTCTTGAGGGTGACAAACAAGTGTTGTACGTCAAACAAAACTGATATCAACAGTAGAAACAACAGCGCGGCGGGTCGACGACACGGGCGTGCACGCAGTCGGTGTAGTGGCAGTGGGGGCTCGAGGCGCACGGGTGACACGGACGACAAGCAGGATGAGGGTGACACGGGTGATGCGCACTGACAGGGGGACAACACGGCCCCGTCGCACAACCACTCAGAGAACATGTCGGCTTCCTCTCCATGTGAAAACAGACATTACCCTATTCAAAACAGAAACAAAAATAAACAAATTAAAACGTAAAATACAAATTAATGGAAATCAACAGATAAATTCTAAATTTAATTCAAAAATTGCTCTTAATGCGGAAGACGGCGGTTTCCCTATTTGCATAAGCAGATTAGTTCCTCCCGGGTCGAATGCCGTAAATTAATTAACTTTGCAGGTAAAAAAGCACGAATTGTAAGTCAAAACTCCCATCCAGAAGTTTTCATGTTTCGGATAATAACTACGTTTCGTGTTAATTACTGAGCTTAGAGAAAAGACTGTTAAACTTTTAATTCCGTTAGCGAAATCCGTATCTTTGCTATAAATTCTGCGATATCAAAGTTTAAAAAAGATTTACTTTTTCCAAACGAATGTAAATGTAATGAAGCTTAGGATGGTTACAATATTTAGCCGGTATTTGAAACAATTGTGTGTTTTCTCAATAATACGGAATTGGTCGAAGTAACGCGTCGAGTTCGAAATATACTCGATCCAGCAAACATCAGATTATAAGGCGCAATCACAAAGACCCCTATCTTGAGCCCCGGTCGGAAATAAATCCCTATCTGAACCTTCGTAGCGTTCAGTGAGTAAACATTGCGCCTTGCGGTCCAAGAGGCGACACCGATCGATGACATAAATGTACCAACAACCGTCCGCTAAACGACATCGAATCTCGTGTAATTTGCGTCGCAAATGTGTCGTCAAAACAATTCATTGAAATTCTAATCATTAACATTTACATCCCGACGTTTTTAAACAATTACATCAATTTGCGATTCACGACCAATATAAATCTTTAGATAAACCATTTTGTTCAGCTATTTCCACGAAGTATTTAATATTAAGAGAGATTTTAATCTCATTTTCGATGGAGGTCCAACTCGCGATTCATTTTTCTAGGTCCGAACCGAGTTCGTAATGAAATTGAATTTCTTCTCGGCGTCAACGTCGCCATTTATTCGGCTTTTTGCTTTGGCTTCAAAAAGGATATTGCGTGGGAATCAATTCAGGTGCCGCTTTTCCAATCTTCAGTTGTATATTAATTTTTCATAGAATACTTTTGATTTGTTAAGTGCGAAATACCTGATATTATCTACTATCGTACTTCGAGAAAATAATCATAAATCACTGTTATAAATTAATTTGTATCTGAGTCTCTTAGCTCTCTCATTATCGTAATTGGATTAATTAGTTTTATAACTTCATTTTCCCTGTTATTTAATCCTGCTTTGCCGATTTTCCTGGATACGAATTTGCTGTCCGTCTCATATTCATACGAGTTCATATAATCAAAAGATGTAAAAGGGCAATGGCTTTGGGTGTGTGTTGTTTGGGCGCAAATTGTTTAGATAATATGGCCTACTCGTGTTGTCTACAATGTTAGTTTCCAAAATGTTGGATTTTGTGAATAATATACGTACATACATACAAACTCACGCCTTTTATGCCCGAACACGTGCACACACTTTTCGTTGTACTTATTCCGGCCTATGATGTGATAGGGGGTGGTGGGAAGGGTGCGATCCTATTGCCATATCGAACACAAATTCCAGATTGCGGTCTAATATCGAGTAGAAAAACCCAATATGACTTTGCACGACCCGAGGATCGAACCCGAGACCTCAGCTCTGCAGTTGTACCGTAATACAACTACGCCACCGAGGCAGTTAATAATATGAGCTGCCAATTCTATATTATGTGCGACTCTGACACTAGCGGTCGGTCTAGCTACTCGACGATCGATTCACAACGTTTAAAGTAATTTAAAACAGTCTCGTAATCAACCTGAACTAACGTAAAAAACGTAACTACGAAGTAACCTGTCTATGAAGCCCGTAAAAATGCAGGAAGAGATAATGTGATAAAATATTTCGTCTATCTTCTTATTGACATAAACTGTGTCACATTGTTTATACAACTCACTAGACGCGCAGAACCGAAATATTAATGAATCAATACCTCCCCTACCGACCTTATAAATATGTTAAGTGTAAATGTTGTTACTGGTGGTAGGTCTCTCATAATATGTAAGAGTCCGTCTGGGTGGGTACCACCGCAATATCTATTTCTACCGCCAAGCAGCTGTGTGCATGCACTATTGTGTTTCGGTTTGAAGGAAATTGTAGCCAGTGTAACTACAGGACATAATGAGACTTAACATCTTATGTCTCGGGATGACGAGCGCAGTGGAATGCCACACAGTACTTTGTAACTCAAGGTGCTGGATGGTGTTGTTACTGTTTATGGGTGGTCGTATCGCTTACCATCAGGTGAACGACATGCTCGTCTCGACATTCAACGCAATAAAAAAAAAGTTCAGTAACCTTTAATTACAGGCTATCTCTAGACACTCGTATATGTATGATTAACATAAGAAATTAGTGGCTTCTGTGCTACCGAGTATGTGGAACCAGGGTTCACCCCATTTCACAGACACCTATAATACTAGGCGTAAGGTATCTTGAGTGTATGATATTATATGGTTGGAGCCTCTAACTATCCCCATGAAAGGCATCGAAGCTCCAACTTCCCATCGATTTTATAATATTTATTTATTTATACATATATACAAAACCATTACAGATCTACTAAAACGGTGTTGTACAAAGTTATTTGCTATTGACCTCAATATACCTGTAGGCCACTTCTGTGAATTCCTGCAGGTTGCAGATAAATATATCAACGTTCTCGGAAATAGTATTGAGCAATCGTATGGCCGCGACAAAGGCGCAAACCTAAGCATATTTGTTCGTGGTGTTCCGAGGTGGAACAGTGGCGGGAGACGCCGAGTGGTGACGCGGCCGCTGGGTACGCACAGCTGCAGCACGAACAGCACCTCCGGCTGGTGCACCCATCCGTGCCACACTCTGAACACCAACTTGACGAGCGCAACATCCCTCCTCAGTTCCAACCTGCAGTATCCTACCATGCCCATGACGAACACTGGGGTACATCAGAGGTTAGTAAGGGTACACACCATATTGTTTATAATATAGAAAGCGGGTGAATTTATTTCGATTTTTTTCAATTTTTTTTTTCTTTTTTTTTATATTTTTATTTCAGTTGAGCTGCAGTCAGTACGTATTTCTATTTAAGACCTAGTAGAATGTTTGACGTGGATCTTGGTTTTAAAGTGAGGTTATGATTGAAATGGAAATCAACCACCCACCAGAATCGTAAGAACAAACTTAGATGCCAACTATCATCGTGCAAATAAATATTGTCAAAAATGTAACAATTACGCCAATTTAATCTAAGTCAGCAGCTTACAATGTGTAATAAACCTAAACATAAAATAAATACCATAAATTAAAACTGACTATAAGATACCCGTTCATCTTCGCAGTGGTACCGATGAAATTCGCCGCAGGGGTCGGCGCTATACGAAGACTCGACGAAGGGTCGACGACGCGAGCGGGCGCCGCAAGCCACCTCGCAGGCGCGGCGCATCAGCACCGTCGGTTGGTTCTGGGAAAAAGGAGTTATTACTGTAATGATTTGGGTAAGTCGGTAAAGTAAGTATCTTGCTTTGGTTTGTACAGGACTTTTCGAATAACCGATAGAAATAACTAGTATACAAAAATTTTAGGGTAATTATAATAATTTCAAGAAATGTTTCATTAATTAAATGCTGTACTGCAATTGAATGCCTAATTTTGAATACCAGGTTAGGCAATGAAATCATTCACGGAGATTCAGTAGAGACTGAACATGGGCAATTATAAAAAAAATCTTTATTTGCTCCGTTGTAATAGTAATTAATTAATTTCAATCCGGAATAATGAAAAATACATTACATTTGTAAATTCGTTTCATTAACAGAAGTAATAAAATAAACAATTAATTTATCAGCGACTCCACAGATTGCGGTTCTTGCCATGTGCGACCGTAATTCGAACCTTTCAATATGACGACCAGATAACTAATTACTGAAATTCCTGTTTGTTCAAATGACACTAATCCTACGCCGCAACAAGCACAATCCAGACGTGACAGTATCTGCGATTAATAAACCGCTCCAGATTTATTTTTGACTAATCTTTTCAATTAGAAAGGATTTCGTTGACGTAGCGCGCTTAATTATACCGAAATAGAAAATGTATTTATGAAATAACATTTATTTCGAATGAATTTTCGTCGGGATGTTTATATGCAATATTATGTTAAAACCATTTACAAATAGACTTTTAGTGATAAATACTGACGTAGTTATGAAAGAACATACATAATAGCATTACATTAAATCGCTTACATGAACTTTCCTTTTTGCCTTTTTCTATTAACTCAATACACCACCGCTGCATAAACATCACGAGACTTCAGACTCACGGAAAAATCATTCGTCCAATATATCCTCGAGCGACACTTCAATGGGTTTCTTTTTAAGCAAACAAAAGTTAAGAGCCGCTTTGGGGCTGGCAAGCGGCACTTTTGCCGGGTCGCCAACTTTGATAGGGTTAGTGCATATGTCGCACTCGATAGACACGTCTCGGGGACAACGTACGAGAAAATTTGCAGTGCCGAGCAACTTCGAATGCTCCTGGTCTTGCATTCCGTTCCGCTTGAATGCAGTTACGGGTAGCTTTTGCACCTGCAACGGACGAGACATGCCGTTTAGAGCTCGTTTCGCGAAGAGAATTTTCAGGTCAACTCTTTTTATTTTGTGTCCCGTTGTGCATGCACCATATTGGCGCGGGAGCCCTACGATAAAATACTCGATCGATCGTTTACGCACCGATTGTAATGGAGTAATTACTTCTTAGATTTAACGGGGAGTTTCTTCATCGGTTTGACTTATATAGCGATGGGATAATCGCTCCACATTGCGCTTCTCCAGCACTTGCGAATATGTGAGATACCTCCACTCTCAATAAACTTTTGGTCTTGAAGTCCGTTCCGTTTCAATGCAGATGACGGCAGTGGGTTCACCTGCCAGAATGGTTCCACGACATGAATTTACTTCCGACATTTGTTTGTATGATCGAACTGTGTTTATTTATACTAGAAATGGGAAATTTTAATTTAATACTGGTCACTTTTTATCTTTCTTGTTTTTTACAGGGTTGACTTCTTGTGTGACTTTAGGGTATAGTCTCCGTAAAGGTTCGACGGCGGTGTAAACACAAGGGCCCTGTGATCCCTCACTCCCACACAAATAGCGGACAGCGCCCCTATACCCGTGAATTTGGTCTTGCATTCCATTTCGGCGGTACGCGGACATTGGGAGCCTACCGTACCGTGTTGGAACATACCGTTCCTGAAACCAACAACAAAACAATGGAGCACCCACGCATGCAAGCTTTTAAACTCACATTTTTCGAGCAAAAACTATTTACTATTTGTAGATTTTTTGTACACCTTTTTTTCGTAGAACATTAAATTGTGCGTGACTAAAAAGTAATAAGTCATAAATGCTCCTTATAACTTCATGACTGTTTATTTTCAATTCCTTCTGTTGGTTTCAGAGTACGGCTGCTGAGTTGCGCAAATGAAAAAGAAACTGCAGCTCTAAATTGACGCTTTACTCACTTTCTTTTTCATTTACAAAGGTATGGAAATACAATCGACATTATTTATAAGTTTCGACCAACATATTTCCGAATATTGTATGGTTTATTTTACATAAAATCAAATAGAACTTACGATACGTCCGTCCTCGTATCTATAGCACGGGATGACGTATTTTGTTCTGACGGGCTTGCACGTGGGTTGACAGCAAGTCGGGCAGCAGTTGGGTGGATGACAACAGTTGGTGACGGACTGGCTCGTTGGAGCTCTTTTGTGACGTGGAGGCGAAGGCCCTCGTTTTCTATTGCAGCCGTCATAGCAGTCCTCATCATCGTCATGGCGTCGGGGCTTTTTCTTCTCGCAGTACACCATGGCTGGTTTGTGGCACCGCGGCAGACATGGGTAGCATTCAGGTGGCTCCTCACAGTATTTCGTCGAGTAACAAGGGGCCATCAAAACCGGCGTCACCGAGAACTCCCCACAGTCGTCATAGCAGCATTCCATTTTTATATTTGTAAATTTTTATTTACATAATATTTTGTGGTTTTTACTAAAATTTTGAGATTTTTACCTAATAAGCTTTAATTTTTTTCTGACAGTTTTTCAAATTATGTTCTTGAATTTTTGATTATTTTTGTTAATAGGTTATTTTCAGCCAGTTTCAACGTAATTTAAACCTGTTTTGTATATTTCTAAGATCAAGAAATCTATTATACTTACCTAAGATACTTACTGATAAATTATACTCACAATGCTACTTGGAATATTTTCCTGCATTATTCATAAGTAATTCATGTATAATGTTACGGTATGTTCTTGTCTCTTATTTTTTTACTCTAATAGATGAGATAGTATATAAGCACCGAATGTAACGATTTAGATAAATTGTTCGTTCACACAACTACAACAACCATAAACATCCCTCTCGAATATTTCTAAAAGATTTTAATTTATTTATACATAAATTATATGATCAAAATGGCATATTTATAACTCGAGTTAGTGATTATAATCTAATTAAACTGCGCTCCAAAGTCTGTGCCACATGTTCACCGCAAAATCATCAGTGGACGTTAAAGTAATTTGTTTGGCACACTAACGGTTTACTTCTGACAGCATTGTGGCAAAATCCTAAAGCAAAGTTTTGCACCGGCAAACATTTCCAAGCGGCGCGCCGCCTTCTTGTCGCCGACGACTCGAAAATGCAATTTTCCCAATGCAAATCGAACGTTCCAGACTGATTTAATGTCCTTTACTTGTCGATTCCGCTCATCATTTCCGAAGAGAATTGACGGTGGCTACGTACAATATGCGGTGAGGAAATGGCCACTCGTTAAAGTAATATATTTACTAGGCGTTGCTCGAGTGAAAAGGCTTTCCCGCTACAAAATGCCCTAAAACACCAGCGTCATCTATTTAAAAATGCAGATAAAAAAATACCATTATTTCCCATGGGAAATTACCGGGATAAAAAGCCTATGTGTTAACAGGATATGATCTAGCCACGTGCTAAATCTCATCCAAATCTGTTTAGTTGTTTCTGCGTTTAGGTATTTCTAACAAACTTTTAAACATCCAGACATTTTCACAAACTTTCGCACTTACACTAATCCTACTAATATTATAAGGAGGAATGATTTGTATGTTTGTAACGAATAAACTCAAAAACTACTGAACCGATACCAATAATCCTTCACCAATATAAAGCTACATTATCAGCGAGTGACATAGGCTACTTTTTATCCCGGGAAAATATAACTATTTATACTATTTTCTGTTGCCAACTAAAAAAATCTAGCATGATCTAATCAGCATGACCTACCTGCACATTGATATACTTCTGCTGTAATAAACGATAACCAATCTTAGTCTCGCAATCACCAAGAATACATATTGTGGCCATAATGTACCTTGATAACCCACATTTCGTATTGTCTTAAAACTCAGAGCTAGAAGCCGGTGTCCGTAACTAGAATTCCTTATGACGTTTTCACTATTAAGATCTTGTTCCAGAAGCAAAACTGTAGTAAACCAAAAAAATAAAATTACTAAATCGAGGTGGAAGCTAAAACCATAATAGCACAATTTCTAGTTAAAAATCTACATTGCGGCTCAATGAACTATTGTTTATGAAGCCAATAATCATGGAGATTTTTTTCTATCGTATTCAACGTATTATTTGAGAAACACCATAAGATTCCCAATGGGATACCTAAGAAATCTTATTTCATCTTACTAATAATATCTTACCGACTGCCTCGATGGCATAGTTGTTCTACGATACGACTGCAATGCTGAGGTCTCAGGTTCGATCCCCGGGTCGTACTAAGTGATATTGGGGTTTCCTAATCAGTATCAGCCCGGAGTCTGGAGTTTGTGGCCGATATGGCGATAGGCTCGCCCCCATCACATCATGGGACGGAATACGCACGGCGTAAAGTGGGTTCACTAGTTGCGCATATGCCTACCCTTTCGGGGGTAAAAAGCGTGAGTGTGTAATATACGACTGTAACTATTTCCCACATAGCATATTTAGTACATCGATATGTGAATAACTCGCTTTTAAAATGCTTCCCCGTTCAATGTTTACAAGATGCATCCATGAAAATGCACTCTCAGTGCGTTTTGTTTGTATTGGTAAAGTCTCGGAAGCAAACATTTTACTCAGCAGTTTACGAAACGGCGAACTCTCACCGTGTTTGCATCACATCTTTCTCTGTACAAATTTTTATTTGCTCGTGTAATATTTCGATTTGCATGCATTCGGTGATCGACGTTCGTTGGCGGAAGCAACACGTGCTTCGAACAATTCATAACATACTACCACATTTAACGTAGGTACCTTTATAATTATTTGATTTATTCCTAATTCAATACTATGTTTACGCATACTTGGTAACGCCGTCGATGGTCTATCATCATCATCATCATCATCATCATCATTAGCCACATGACGTTCACTGCTGAACATAGGCCTCCCCCAAAACCTGTCAAAAGCGGCCTGTATCCAGCGTGTCTATGGAGTTGGTTAATTGATTATTTTTGGATGAAAGTTTAAAATTCTGCAAACTACCAGAGAATCTATACCAAAGGCACAGACATATTCGGAATGTATCTACTTCTTTTAATAAATAGTTTCGTCCCAGTCTAAAAATAATCGTAGGTACAATTATTCTTCTTGGTTTTGAATATGTTATTCCTGAAAAGAAATTATATTTTTTCATGTTTCTAGGCGTCGAAGCTACCGACGCAATCATAAAGAAATAATTTATAACATCATAACAGTTTTATAGCTCCAGGGAATCGCTGAAAATGGACGACTTTGGTTTGTGAAAATTAAGCGATATCTTTTATTTTCGGGACATAAAGAAGATTAAATACAAAATATGAAAACAAATACAAAATATAAATAACGTGTACACACACACACTCACGCCTTTTATCGCCGAAGGGGTAGGCAGAGGCGCAACTAGTGCACCCACTTTTCGCCGTGCGTATTCCGTCCCATGATGTGATAGGGGGCGAGCCTATCACCAAATCGGGCACAAATTCCAGACTCCGGGCTGATACTGAATTTAAGACCCAATATCACTTTACCCGACCTGGGAATCGAACCCAAAACTTCAGCATTGCAGGCAAACCGTAATACAACTACGCCACCGAGGCAGTTACGTCACAAATAACGTGTATTACTGTTGTAATACTGATCAAAATTATCCGATGGCCCAACGCAATTTCAGCGTCGCGGCACGACGTAAGATCTTAACTATAAGTACGTAATGCTTCCTTACATATTCAAATCCTCACCACTACGCTACATAATCTGATTATAATACAACTTGCGGATAAACGAACTCACAAACCAATAAATATCAGTTTTCCCCTCTCTACCATCCTCAAAATTCATACAAATCAGAACAATGTTTGACAAATGTGAAGTGTGTTTTCGTAAACGGTTGTTTACCATTACTTGCACAAAAGAACACCACTTCAATGTTGTTAAAGTGGCATAAGAAAGTGTAAGGATGTATTTATTTACGATGGTACTTTTGTCAATAGAGGCTTGGGTTCATTTGGGTGATTTATGGTCGTTCCACACAAAGAGTTTTTTATATTCTATTTATCAAAACGAATAAATTCTGTTTACACTGGATAAAGAGCATTGAACCTAAGGATTTATTTGGATACACAATGTGACGATTATGTGCGTTGTCAACGATATTTCCACTTTAGTTGTATTGAATTTCGTTCGCTCAATGTGTATCACAAAAGGGACATTTTGTATACAAATACACAGAATATTGGGAGATATCTTTAACGTATTTTTATTGTTATCGGAAATAACAGCAGAAAAATATAAATCGAATTAATACAAACATTCCAATATAACTATCGAACATCGCATAAGGTTTTCGATATGCGTGAAATTGACGATTACACCAATAGTGGGAATAAAGCACGTGTCGAGATCTCTGCACGCGGTCTCTCTCCCTCCTGTGTTCTACATCCCTCAAAATCTATTCACAAGTCACACGCTACTCACACCGCCTCTTTTAATGAGACGATTTCACGAATATATTGTACATATACATACTATTATATAAAGAGTTTGTTTGTTTGTTTGTTTGTTTGAACGCTATAATCTCAGGAACTACTGGATCGATTTTGAAAATTCTTTCACTAATAGGAAGCTATATTACTCCTGAGTGCTATGAGCTACTTTTTATCCCGGACAAACTTTTCCACGCGGGCGGTGCCGCGCGCAATGCTAGTTGTACATAAATCAATGGCACACGTTACAAGGACGTTCGTAGATTTATAAGGTTATGTTCACACCGTCATGTAATATAGAATGGGCAAAAATACAGTATTGTAAGCCGTCATTTATCAATAGGGGCGAGGTTTAGTGGTAAGGAGTCCCACGCGAAAGGATCGCGGGGATTCGTAATAACCTGAATAACCGGAGACTTTTACACACGCCCGGTGCAGATATAACGAACTATTCAAAAGGAAATGACACCTCGGATTTTATGAAAGAGCTATATACATGTGCACTCCCCAGGGGTCCGAGCTGTGACAGTTAACGCTTTGACGCTGTTGTTGTCTGCGATAACTAGAATCAATGTTTCTATATAAAACTATATGAAACTAGCGTGTCGCTTAATACCAGCCCTATATTATATACTGCCCACTGCTGAGCACGGGCCTCCTCTACTACTAAGAGGGTTTAGGCCGCGTGTCGCTTGCCTGATAGTAAATGCCACAATTTCTCTGTAACACCGCTATGACTTTTGAATTGCAAAGTCCTGTTTCTGGCTCCTATACTAAAATCATATTGAGCCACAAGTCTCATCTTTATATATATAATTCTTTTGTGCGTGTATATCACTGAACTCCTCCTAAACGGTTGGACCGATTTTAATGTTTTTTTTTGTGTGTCTTCAGGTGGATTCGAGAATGGTTTAGATTTACAATTTTGTCCGGGAAAATGTACAGCGGGACTTTTGTCCAGGAAAAAACCTTTCGTGCGGGCGAAGCCGCGGGCAAAAGCTAGTCTATATATATAAAAGCGAAAGGTCGCTCACTCATCACGAAATCTCAGAAATAACAAGTGCTAGTAGCCTCAACTTTGCATGTGGGTTCCTTTTAGGACGTAGGTGCTCACTTAGACGGGATTTTGCGAAATTCAACCCCTAAGGGGGTAAAAAGGGTTGTACGCGATAAACTCAAAAATTACCGAACGGATTTCTATGAAATTTGCCATGGAGATATTTCGAGATCCTGGGAAGGTTTTAGGCTACTTTTTTATCCCGGGAAAATGTAAAGCGGGACTTTTATTCAGGAAATACTCTTTAGTGCGGGCGAAGCCGCGGACAAAAGCTAGTATACCCATAAATCTGAATCCTGAAATGCTTGCACACTGTTGCTTGACGGCAAAAACGAAAAAGCAATAGTTCCAACCTAGCCGAATTCCCGCATTTAGATTCTAACAACTTGAGACAAATACAAAAGGCAAGACATACACTAAAAGCCTTGTTCCACCTCGTAAACGAGCAATCAAGGATATCATAGTAGTTTCTACATAAGATTCCGTCTCGGCATAACATAGTTCCCTGGGGTATTCAATAATGCATGCGAAGCCACCCGTAATAATACTAACGTAACATTATGATCGACTCACATCGCGAGACTCGAGCTCGCAGAATTTATTTATTTACTATTATATCTCGGCTTTGTATACTTATTACGTTCTGAACAAATAATTCTTATGAACAATACGCGGGGTAAAATATAAGCTCATATAACCATACCAGCCCTGTATTACTTATATACCGCCCACTGCTGAGCACGTACCTCCTCTATAACTGAGAGGGTTCAAGCCTTAGTCCACCACGCTGGCCTAGTGCGTGTGGGCAGACTTCACATACCTTCGAAATTCCTATAGAGAATTTCTCAGGTAGGCAGGTTTCCTCACGATGTT
This sequence comes from Sphinx pinastri, assembly GCA_947568825.1. Taxonomy (NCBI): domain Eukaryota; kingdom Metazoa; phylum Arthropoda; class Insecta; order Lepidoptera; family Sphingidae; genus Sphinx; species Sphinx pinastri. The sequence continues at coordinate 7,524,653 of OX387617.1, forward strand.
GTCCTTCACGGTTAAAGCGAGCGATTATTCACAAAGAATACACACATAACTTTTTTTAGAAAAGTCAGAGGTGCGTGCCATTGGGTTTTGAACCTGCGGACATTCGTCTCAGCAGTCCGTTCCACTCCCACTAGGCTATTGCCGCTTATTAGCTCATATAAACTTACACAATATAAATGCGTGTAACTTAGTAACCTGACTGTTTACATTACCTTCAGTTCAGTAACCTGAACACTTACAACTTTTAATACATATTATATTGGTTATGATTATGCATTGTCTAAAGCTACAAGAAAAGAATAGATTTAGACGCATCCCACAGACATGCAAAGGATATTTTAAACGTAATATTCAACACAAAAATAATGACTTTTCCGATACATTCCAATGATAATACTAAAGCAAATTTAACTTTTACCACAGACCAATCCTTATAAATACTAATGAACTCGATATAATCAAAACGATCACATTATCAAGCGCAGAATCGTATAAAAAACCGATAATGAAGAAAATAAAGGATATTTTCATTACGGATTCCGAGTCCGAAACAAACCGGACCGCATTTAAATTTTGATAGCCCGGTCCCTATCTTGCATCAATGGAAGGGACATTCAAGAGCCCTCGGCTATATTAAGTGTCTTCTGCCATTGTTTTAAGATGTTTAATCGAATGCCCTTTGTGAATCTCTTAATTATTTTATTAATTTACAATACTTCGATGTTCGTAATTTGCGCTCTACTTTTTGTAATCGGCTCATTAAAAATTGCTTTTAATCCGCTTTTGGGTACAAATTGTTATCATGTTAGATTGGAAAACTTTTGTTCGATATTGGTTCTGCCCCGGAGACTTTAGATGAACTTTGGTCTTATAGTGTCTGGATGAAGGTCATCCGAGGACCTTTAATGAGTCATATCTTAGCAACAGGGCTTCATCCGACTGATTAGTTTGTTTTCAACTAATCATTTACCTATGTATTAAATCAAAATCTATCTATTAGATGGTTCATAAGTTCATACTGTATTTTTTTGTATTATATGAATGTATAATATATTTTAGTGAACGTTAGCCTAGCTGGGAATGGAACGGTCTGCCGAGGCAATGTCCGGAGGTTCAAAACCCAAGGCACACACCTCTGACTTTTCGAAGTTACGTGTGTATTGTAGGGCTGATTGCATTGCATTGCATAATATATTTAAATATATAAGTCAACATTATTATACACCGCTCCAATAATATCTGTTTATTCCTATTACATCTCTTTCCTGCATAAATTCTTTTTATATTTTACATACGGAATATAATATAACTGGGATGTTTATTGTTTTATCATACAAATACGCAAAGCGGTCTGAGAAAATATAAAAAGAAAACAATTTATATTTAGGCGTTACTGACCGTACGACGTTAAAAGACTCCAAACAGGAAGATTTATGCTTTGAACAGAAAAAGGTTTTTGTTTCATAGTAATTGTTTTCTTTCTACGGTTGTTACCATGCTGATTCCGACTTGTTTAATGTTTTAACAATACATGTATTTTTATAATAAAATGGATGTAATATATATACATAACCAACCAACATATTATTCAATTATTCTAAATTTTAAATATTATTTACAAGCTTCATTAGTCTTTCAAAAGCATATATCAACTTTGAATTCTCCATTCCTCATATAAATTAGATCAGAGGGCAAAAATCATTAACTTATATTCCAAATTTTCCCTCAAAAGCTCAAATGAGAAGAGAGGATACAGGCACAATGTGCTCTCTCCAGAAAATAGGCCTAACAACAAAACTTTCATTGGCCACGGTAAAGCTCAAGATAAAGCTTTAAGATGGTCCTAGGTTTAATGCGGCGTAATGGACTAACTTCAACATAGGCGGCCACTTCCTATAAGTTAGTTTAACTTTAACTTAAAAAATCTAATGTAGTTGGCCTGTGTTTGATGTTCCGTGAAATCGCTGAATATAGTTGACTGTAAAGAAAAATACAAAACAGGAAACGTCTTTATAATTAATAATAGGTATCATAAACGACTTTAATTATATGACGAATTTAAGCCAGTCAGCCAGTCAAGTCAGATCAGTTTAAAAATCTATAGATGAGCGCAAACGTGTGCCACATAGGTAAATTAAAAATCAAGTAGATTCAATGCGAATTTTGTGTGAACGAAGACGTTAGGCGAAAGCTAGCTAAAATTAACATTTTATAGTTACGATTTTTTTAGTATTAAGTACGATGCTGTTGACTATAATATATTAGGATGCATATACAAAATTACATGAAGTAGAACTAACAAAAATGCTTAACAATACGACAGACACATTCAGCATTCAGTGTATTATAAACCTAACAATATGAACAATTTTTACTGGTGGTAGGTCTCTCATTATGTAAGCGGCCGTCTGGTTGGGTACCACCGCAATGTCTATTTCTACCGCCAAGCAACAGTGTGCATGCACTGTTGTGTTTCGGTTTGAAGGACATTGTAGCCAGTATAACTACTGGACATAATGAGACTTAACATCTTATGTCTCAGGATGACGAGCGCAGTGGAATGCCACACAGTACTTTGTAAGTCTAGGTGCTGGATGGTGTTGCTTCTGTTTATGGGTGGTCGTATAGCTTACCTTCAGGCGAACGGCATGCTCGTCTCGTCATTCAATGCAATAAAAAAAAATAACAATATGATTATAAATTCATTAATATGGCCACGTCCCGAAATGTAATAACGTTTCGAACCAAGAATATGTGCAACATTTATTGTGGTATTAATTAAAACACAATAATTAATTGGATCGCCAATAAAATGTTTAATTACGTCCATTTGTAAATGTAAGCTGTCAGTATGATAACTATCGGGAGCGTTGTACAAATAAAATGGAATAGGTTTCATTAGCACGTGATCAAAATAATTAGCGTCTGTTTTAAAATTACAGCTAGTAGACTTGTAGCGCTCCGAATGTGTATGTAAGATGGTTTTTGTACTTGGAAGAGTCAAATCATTTTAAACCTGATTGATTTGAAACCTCAGGTCGCGAGTTCATCTCGCACTGGTGCGGTTATTTTGTTTTTAAATATGGAGACCTTACACTTTTCATAAACTCAACAAAAATATCAAGTTTCAGATCAGTCGTAACACGTGTGAACACATAAAGTATTTTAACTATGAAAGTGAAATACCTGCTTGTAGCTTACGTGTAAAAATATTAAATTTCATGCCCAATGCCCAAGACTTTTTAATCGACTTTTATAACACTTATATATTTGAAAGTAACGTTACAAAGAATGTCCAAAATAAAACGGCAATTTTATATCTGTCTCTGCCATGATCGCTGCCGTACAGTCTGTAGCGATTCGGTGGCACGGGACTGTCAGACTTATCAAAGATACCTTCGATTTGTAAGGACGTACGGACCCATTGCCTTTGCCTATGGCAGTTTCCACCATGATTTTTAGAACACAGTGCTATCGAAATTACACGTGTTTTGGACCATTGATTTTTTTGACCTTAAGAATACCATTATATATTATCCCACTGCTGGGCCGGGCCTCCTTTACTACTGAGAGAGTTTTAGGCCTTAGTCCATCACGCCGGCCTAATGTCCATCATGCGGGTCTAATGCGGGTTGGCAGACTTCACATACCTCGGAAATTCTCATGGGGAACTTCTGTGATATGCAGATTTCCTCACGATGTTTTCCTTACCCATTAAAACAAGCGATAATTCAAGAAAAATACACACTATAGTTGTGTGTTCTTTTTACACGCCTTATATTATTTTAGTTGTAGGTTCTCTGAATAATACCTAATAAATATTGGTATATAGCGATGATTCTGCCAATGTCAAAGTTTTTAGTAAAATTGATTCAAAAGAAGTATGTAAGAGAGACGAACAAATTAAGTTATTTAACATTCTAAGTTCAACTTTACACAATTAAATAAAATTTTAAACAAATGTACATTTTATGCTTCGTATGTAATCTAATTTGAAAATTCATTAAACTTAAACGTCACGTATCAAAAGTTTTTTGGAGAATTTATATTTATATTACCCAAAATATTCATATTTGTGTACACAACGTACAGTAGGTAAGGTCTGTCTTCCAAATATATTGAAAACGAGAAAATTTGAGAACCGTTGAATGGCAAGGGTGAAAAGGGGACAGTGAGTCACGTTCTCGGTCACTTTTCGCACTTAAGCGTCATGTAGATCGAGCCATAAATGTTAGCAATAGTCGTCCTTTGAATTTCTAAAGTAATATATTTGAATATCTAAAGTAGTATAATAGTCTAAACCTCAAAACAATAACGTTGCTTTAGTTATTGATCTGAGGTCTAAAGGTTCGTATCCGCCAACGTGGGCGATTGCCTCGTCATTGCGATTGATCAGACGGGATACAAAAAATGCGTACTGTTATTGCAAGCAATAATTGATCCATCTACATGAGGCTTTATAATTAATAAATAAATTGTGGCAACATGTTTGCGATAATGAAGCTACTAATAACAGTTTAATTGATTCATATGTGTGACAATTCTAAGATGAGTTTTCTCCCTATTCAAACCATTTGAATGTAGCTATACGTTTACAATGATAACAAGCGCAACCCTGTACAATAACCCAGCGGACCGATTTTAACAAATAGTTTCATGTTTGGCACAGTTACTGCCAATCATTGATTTATAAAAAAACCCAATACCTTCCTTTTTTTCTTCATAGAGCGAGGGTTTTTTTTATAAATCAATGCTGCCAATACCTTCCTTTTTCTTTTGATAGAGCGATGTCCTCTCGACCATAGTTTAGTCGTACCAGCGTTAATATTACGAAAAGAAAAGATTTTCCTTTTCGACCACGACACGAAAGAAATACTTTGGAGTTTGCCTTACTGAAAGTTTATCGGATGATGTATGTTTAGTATGATCGGATACCAGAATCGAATCCCGAACAGCGTGTTTAACATAGCTATATGTTTTCACTTAGTCGACGAGTGTGCAACTGCCTTAGTACAGCACTCAGCATTATATCATTACATACCCACGTAAGACCACAAAAACCGAAGTAAAATAATACGTTCTTGTCAAGTTTATTTACTTACGATAAAAATAAAAATCATAAAAGCATAAGCGTACTCACGCCTTTTATCCCCGAAGGGATAGGCAGAGGCGCAACTAGTGCACACACTTTTCGCCGTGCGTATTCCGTCCCATGATGTCATAGGGGGCGAGCCTAGCGCCATATCGGGCACAAATTCCAGACTCCGGGCTGATACTGAATAGAAAAATCCAATATCACTTTGCCCGACCCGGGGATCGAACCCGAGACCTCAGCATTGCAGTCGTACTATAATACAACTACGCCACCGAGGCAGTCAAAAATCATGAAAGTAGGTAGATATAAAAAGAAATTCATGATTACTTTTCTTTCAATAAGTCACTTCCCCCACATCATAATTCACGAACCTTACCGAAATGCTTAATCAGTGAAAGTAATTCTTACATGATATTTGTGAACGCTGACTCACACACACGGGCTCAGTTCACACACTACAACATACTAATTAACGTTACCAAGGAAATGTTATTTTCTTTTACTTTATTATATCCCATAACTAGCTTTTGCCCGCGGCTCCGCCCGCGTGAAAATGTTTTTCAGGGATAAATATTTTCCCAGGATAAAAAGAAGCCTATAGCATTCAGGAGTAATGTAGCTTCCTATTTATGTTTTTTTTTTATGAAATGTGAAATTTAGTCTCGGTTATTGTTTTATGAAGTGGTAAAATTTTTACGTGTTGGAAATGTTGTTGGATATAATACCATTGTGAGTACTGTCAAACAGATAATCGGATTATAACACATATAAAATATTACGAGCAATAAGATTTAATTCAAATAATATGTTTATTTTGTTTGTTTTTTTTTGCTGGATGCAGGCCGCTTTTGCCAAGTCCGTCTGGAAATCTTTGGGGGAGGCCTATGTTCAGCAGTGGACGTCATGTGGCTGATGATGATGATGATGATGTTTATTTTTAACAAGATGTCCTTTTTTCCGATTTTTAAATTGAGCAGAGTTTTTGAGGTGGTTTGGACTGATCTTTGAAAAATCACTGCCTCTCAATAAAATCTCTATTCAACCGTTTCGGTGACAAGTCTAATAGATAAATAAATAAACAGACAAATAAAACGCGTGTTTAATGTTTGTAATTATATATATATAATCAAATGAGTTTCGAAAAACCTATACATCAAATTTCCTAACAAACATTACTTTATACTAAATATTGGGTACATAACGTGAAAAGATTAAGGACGAAAGTTCTTTACAAAAACTTATGCGAAATAGGAAAGCTTTCAAAAGAAACATGTCAACATTTCGACGTGCGACCCGAAGTCGTGATTACGCGGGTGAATCGGCAAAGGACGAATTTTGCATTATAGTATAGCCCGAACCTTAATAAAGTTCCCGTCGTTTCTGTCGTGCGTGCAAACTGTCATGAACTCTGAGTCTTCGGTTCTTCTTCGAACTATGTTACCTTTGATGTACCCCTGGCGTTGCCTATAGCCATGAGCGGACCATCAGACGGATAATATCTCGTGTGTTACATTGATAATAACGAAACTAGGTGCACAATTCAATTTTAATTACACGATTCTATTCTTTCCCTCTATTGACTGCCTCGGTGGCGTAGTTATATTACAGTACGACTGCAGTGCTGAGGTGTGGGGTTCGAGCCCCGGGTCGGGCAGTGTATTGGGCTTTTCTAGTCAGTATCAACCCGAAGTTTGGAAATGTGGCCGGTAAATGGCAATAGGCCCGCCCCCTATTACATGGGATCTAACATATCTGGCGAAATATGGGTGTGATACACTCCTGTCCTCTCTTAAAAAGGGAAAAAGGCATGATGCTATGTATATGTATGATTCTATTCATAATATTACCATAGTTTGTTTCAGCCTGGCTTAACAAGAGGACTTGTACCATCATTACATTAACTATAAAGGCGGGATTCGATAGCGGTATAAATTTATACCGTAGTTTCAAAAACCGTCGGTATATTAATGACTAATGAAAGCCCATGCGAATCAATCATCGTCATTTATTATATTATGCCATTCCATTAAGCCACAATCATTTTACATACATACTATCACGCCTCTGTCCCATAGGGGTAGGCATAGACTATGGATTGCCACTTTGCTCGATTGTGGCACACTACTTTCGCTTCCTCTACCTTCATCAATCTTTTCATCCACTCTCGCTGGTTCATGGTAATTTTTTGGTACTTTTTATGAAGGGTAATCATTTTATGAAGGTAGATATAGAATATTATTTTTAAAATAAAAGAGAACCAATAAATTAAACTAAAATTAAACTCCACTAAAAATAATTTTATCATGTTTCAAGTCTAAACCGAGACAGTTGTTTACAGACTGATTTAAATACATAAATATAAAACAGGTAAGGTATAAATACGCTAATACGGTATAAACGAAAAGTGAATTTAAAATTAATGTATGTTAATACAAAGCCGGCTTACCTTTAAATATAAAAGAGATTTCGATGAATGAACATTTCAATAAGACTGCAATGTGGTGAATAAAATAACTGAATTTGAATTGGCAAGTTTGCCCCATACATATTCAGTTGGGGGAAGCGACGACGCAGTGCGCAAAAGTTTTGGCACTCTCGCTTGCATACAAAAAATGAAAGTGGTGGATTCGACCCCAAAATTCTGCATTACCACTTATGTCCGTTTTGCTTGACCCACATTATGATACCTAACAATAATATTAGGCACCCTATCATAGGTACACACAGTTGTATGTAGCTACCTGTATTGTACTGTATAGTTGAATATAAGAGACCTACCTGTTATGACATAATCCCGGTGATAAAGTCACCCCGGCTTTCTTACCGTAATGAAAGATTACAGAATATCTCATTTCATGCTTTGCCTTCTCCAAAAGGCTTCGGAGATTTTATATCAAAATCTTATTACAAATAAATTACGATCCAATTACACAGGGATTAAATTAAAAATGACAACTGAGAACTGCTAAATAGTAAAACGTTATGACTAGTTATTAACCAAATTTTGTTTACAATAAATCTAACACAAACAAGGGATTATTTTTGGAACTCTGCTTCAAAACCTGAATTATGCATTCAATCTAGTGACAAATCTAAAAAACAGAGTAATATTTTATTTCGTAACTACGTATACTATTATCAAAACACGAATTATTTTTCATTAATTAATCAGATAACACGTCATACTCTTAAAATAACGCATGCAAATCTTCGACTAAAGTTACCTACACCCGGAAAATATACGACACAACTCTTACCTAAACTAGAACGTGTCTTACCTTACGAGCCGTATCACGAGCGACAACAATGTCCAAGAACGTTGCTATGCCACAATAGGTTCACTCACTTGATTAAATTAAAACACAGGCAAAGTTAAATTTATTGTTATATTATTTTATATGCACATTGGTTGTCACTGTCCGAAATATAAGTTTATTTTTAATTTTGCCGTGACTTACGTAAGTACGGACGAGTGTAGCGCGGCTGGAGTGGTTGCGGCGGCTCCGCGTCACGCCGGTTGCCACTGTGCCGAGCTTGCCTACCCGCCGCGCAGCGCGCATGCCTCCACGCGATAAAGCTAACATCACAAGGGTATACAAACTGTTCATACATACGTAACATATTTTTATTTATACATGATTTATCAAATACCTATAGCAAAAACTAAAGATATTAGCAACGCAATCAAAATCTATATTGAGTTTAAAGGAAACACAGAATGTTCCCAAAGCCCTTCGCGATATGAACGTGCCTTTACCTACACATTTTAACTATTCATGAAAGGCTGGCCCTATGTTTGCTGATCCGATAACCAAGGGCCTGATAGCTTCCTTATCGTATTTTTAGAGCGGTCACTAGTCCTTAGGATCGGTAGTTATGTGATACCGTCAATCCTTTTTAGTATAATTGCTTTAGTAACTTATACACCTTTACGAAGAGAGTATGTGCCCTTTCATTGAGTTAACTCTGTGTTATGTTTGTAAGTTTCTAAGTAATGCATATTTTACAAAATGATTTGTCATTAGTTCGAATGTGTATTTCAGGAAATTAATTTATTTTTTAATCACTTTTACCTATAAACGATAACCATCCAACGTTTTAGCTAATAACTATTCTTCCAAATCCTTCATTACGTAAAATGCGAGTGAAGCCGCGAGCATAAGGAAACTAAATAAAACTAAAATGTATCAAAATTCGACTGCGTATTGTGATACTCTTTAACTTGATGGTGGATGTGTTTACAAGCTCATTGGGGGTGGGTTATACGTGCTTGGAATTAAGCGAGAGAAATTGAGAGTTTTTCCTGGAGAACGATGTCTCAAACATGCTAAATATCGACGAACACTCGTCTTGACGATTTGTGCAAATAGGAAAATATTTCACAGAATCGGTGAAATCAAACGCTTCAGAGACTCCTCTGTATTTGCGATTGCGTTTGAATAAACGGCAATTTCAATACGTTATATATATAATTACTCTAAATTGCTTGAGATAATAAATATTAAAGCTTACTACAAACTTAGTTATAATTCAACAATTAGTGATGTTATTGAACAATTCTTAAACACTAACGACCTAATTCATAAACAGTTTATAAACCTATTTTGGTTATAGAATGTTTTGTCTTCTTCTTTGAAACTCAAATCATAATTAGTTCGAAGAAAACAAAACATTATATAACTAAAATAGGTTTATAAACTGTTTATGAATAAAGCCGTAAACCCATTATAAGCCGATAACGAAAGAATTTTATAGAAAATTTGTAACCGCGTAGAGCTACGAGTTACTACGCGTCGTAGCACTCTACGATTTACGCTATACGTGCTCTACGGGAATAAGTTGTAATAAGATACATTAGTATTAAATACTTACTTTCTATAAATAAATTTGATATTATTAGCGATTGGCAACTAAATAATACATAAGCTCCTTTGACACCGAAAACACATATATAAACATTAACAATTAATATCTAAGCCTTAATTATTCTACTTGTAATTATAACAAAATATAAATTATTTTTTAACCCTAGCTTAATACATTGAATTCTAAAAGTCATATCATAACAACAAAGTAACTGAATATTACAGTAGAAGTAATAATACTAAACGGGTTTTATTATTTCTATATGGCAGTTATAAATTATCTAAGAGCTTTATTGTATGCCGACATGTATCTCGCTCGCGGCAGGTGGGAAAACTTTATACTATCCAGCTGACCCAGCGAAATTCCCACAACAAAATCCCTGGAAGCCATTTTAAAATGGGAATATTTTCATCTTGATTAAAATGTTTTTTCCCTCCTCAAAAAGGGTGCCTTTGCATATTACTTTTGTGCCCGATTGTACACGTGCGGTAAAATATTTAAGAAATATTAGCATGTACAAAAATTTTTTGCGTGTACAAATACGTTTGCTATTTTATTGCATAGGACTTGTTATTAAAATATTACGCATACATTGACGTAAATTACATCAATGTACGCATATTAAAATTTTAGAGATGTTTGTATCGTCAAGGTAAGAATCTTTATTGTAGCTCATTTATTTAAATGAATTTTCTTCAGAATAAATATTTTTTTTATTTATTTAATGAGAAATGTATGACAGGTTATTGGTTTGAAATTTATCGTATATGTTTATAAAAGCGATCACATCGACATCAATCTATTCGTTGGATTAGAATTAGACTGGCTCCCTGCCAGTACCGACCAACCTAAAAGCTAATATATTCTTAGTTTTAGATTTTTAAATGTAGAACCCTTCGGCATCTATCACATCATAGAATTGAAATGCCATCGCGGAAATGTGGTAGCAAGTTACTTGACTATGTCCCCTTTACGAAAAATAAAACAATATCATCAGTATTAAAACAAAGAAACCATTTAAGTAAATCACTGTAATAATTCAGCTTTTTACAAAATAATAGAACCTGTAAATCTATCGAAAACTCTCTGCTCGTGGCAACCGAACGTTAATAAATAAAATTTAATAAATGTTAACCCTTTGTAACCAAGTCACGGCTCAGTTTATAGAATGCGCTGTACTTGTTTGCTAAAATGATTTGCGTTCGTAATGCGATTGACTTCTTGTATCTCTTTGAAGTTCAAGACTTTAATATTGAAGGTCTATCTCTAGTTACCTAAAATGAACACTTTTATTAATCTGAAGTCTATTTTATTTTATTTATTTATTTAATTAAGACGCAAAACAGAGTACAATCATGACAATTTTATATAACATACACGCTTACATTAAAACTAGATTGCATTCCAAAATATGCGCCCTTATATGGGTAAATTACAGAAGGTGCGAACTAAGATAAATTAAAAGTATTGAGTCGAGCTCCGGAGCAAATAAATGAAATAATTTTAAGCCAACGCAGCGGCGCAGCACCGGCAGCCAGCACTCATGCTCAAAATAGCCACAATCAATAGGAAACGCGCATTATTTAGTATGCGACGCTCCCTTACCGAATCAGAAGCCCTATTCCGAAGTCAATTTCGGCGCGGATCGCAACCCGAAAGATATTCAATAAAGCTTACCATGAATATTTTTAGAATTGTTTCGTTTTTCCGAAGTGCTTTATGAAATATTAGAAGGGTTGAGAGGATGGGTTTTAAATTTAAAAAAAGTTTTTAACAAAAATAAACTTATACAAAAAGTAGTAAGTTACTTCTACATAGGTATAACAAATATAAAGTATTTTTTTACAGATATCGCATTAAACAGCTGATTAAGATAGTACTTACCATACCATACCATACCAGCCCTGTATTATATACTGCCCACTGCTGAGCACGGACCTCCTCTACAACTGAGAGGGTTTAGGCCTTAGTCCACCACGCTGGCCTAGTGCGGGTTGTCAGACTTCACATACCTTTGAAATTCCTATAGAGAACTTCTCAGGTATGCAGGTTTCCTCACGATGTTTTCCTTCACCGTTAGTACTTATTAGATAACAATGATTAGAGTGTGACTTTTGTCGGCTTGTACATTTATGTAAATAGTAGCATATACTCAGAAGTTGTGATATAGGCCCTTAAATTCTGATATAGCGATAAGCTAAGCAAATGTCACGTGACCTGAAAATAAGCTAGCCACACCTCGGTCCTGCAAGATGCATTATGTATTTAGAACTCTTCCTACTCCATCGACGATAACACTATATAATTATTGAATGTAATATTATATTGAAGAAGAAAAAGAATATAAATAGATAAAAAAATATTTTAAATATTTTTGGATATACAAGAAAATTATAACTTGATAGATTCGGAATGTAAATGTACTCATGAGAAACCCTTTCGTGCAGCTATTGTGTACACACTTGTATATTTAGTGTTATTGTGGAACTTCGTCGTTCCGGCAATATCTGGGTCACACGATTACACTATAATCCACTGAATCTTCCCGCATAATATTATGCTCTTTTTCAAACTACCTCGTGCACCATCCACCACCACCAATCAGCATACCAGTATTATACAGGGTCATTTTGACATTGCGTTACTAAATGAAACCACATACTTATCTCCTTGTAAATAACACTTTCCATTACGTTATTTTAACCATAGATGTAAAATAAAAAAGTGTAAGTTTCGAACAAAATAAATATCTATAAAAAGTAACTTTAAGTTTACACGCCCTAATGCCACTACTACTACTCTAGAAGGATTCGTCGCTGGAGCAATATGACACTTTCAGTCAGAAAAATATCCACGCACACGCCATATTCGCACTAAACTACGAAATGATAGAAAAATCATGAAAATAAAATTGAGATTTTTGGTGATAATATTCGTTTCTCATGAATAATTTTTGGCACGATGTTAGCAAAAGCAAAGACGAGTATATGGTTTCATTTATTAACGCAATGTCAAAATGACCCTGTATACTGCCCTCTGCTGAGCACGGGGCTCCTCTACAACTGAGAGGGTTTAGGCTATGTACCTCCTCGTCACCTCTAAATTACTAAGACCAATATCATAAATAAAAAATATGCGCCTCGAATCGCCCAATTAAGAATGTTCTATCAATCACAACCTATAATTACCATCTCACCAAAATCAACCGCGCAAAAAATTCACAATACACTATAATGAACATTTCCAAGCCGAGACGAGATCATGTTCAATCAATAAGGCTAAGGAAGACATACGTCAATTGTCCTCGCAAAAACCGAGGTAGTAAGGCCAGGTCGACCTAATTAATGGGGTGGCCGGTGGATTAGCCACAAGTAAAACCTCAGCGACCGTGACGGACGCTCGCGATTGGCCGACTGATCGTTCTTGTTTGTCGGCTCAATCAAGTCAATGCAATAATATATAAATAATTAGATTGAATAGAGACGTTCGGTGATTCGAAAGTTATAAATGAACACGAAATTATAATATCATTGGCTGTTTGTCTGATGTAATAATCTTTATAAGTCTGATTCAATTTTAAGGAGACTTGCAATGTCTGCATTTCGATATCTTACTAATCTTATCTTACTTCTTACTATCTTACTCCTTCTTATTATAAATGTGGAAGGTTTTGAAAATGTTTGGATGTTAAGATCTTTGTATGTTTGTTAGAAGTAAACGCAGAAACAGCTGCACGGATTTGGATGAAAAATGGCACACGGGTAGATCATATCCCGGATTAACACATAGGCTACTTTTATCTCGGTAATTTGGTACCTTGGAAAATAATAGTCATTTTTCATCTAAATAGATGGTGGTGACGTTCTAGGGACTTTTTCAAGCGGGCGAAGCTGCGAGCATCACCTAGTACATAATATTATCAGCTTTTGATCGCGGCTCCACCCGCGTGTTAAAGTTTTTCCAGGAAAAAGTTCAGCTATATATTTTCCCAGGATAAAAATAAAAGTAGCCCATATCCTTCCTAAGGTCTCAAATTATCTCCATACCAAATTTCATCGAAATCGGTTCAGTGATTCAGCCATGAAGGTGTAACAGACAGACAAACAGTCCATTTAATAATGTTTATCGATACTCTCATTTTCTTGTGTGCATTTTCTTTTTTGCAGTGACATTGGATCATATTGGAGATTATATACAAACATAATTGGAACATTCTATAACTCTGCGAATACTAGTTGGTATTTGCTGAATGCTGTTCGACGCATTCATGCCGCCAATAACTAAACTGTTGAAATCAAGTTTTATTGCAACAGTTTTTATTAAATATTATTGCAATTTTTTAAAAATTATCGCCTTTAGGTATCGCTTGAAAACCATGCACTTCCAAAATTAATTGATGAACAAAATATTATATAAAATAATTTACGATACTAAATAACTTTAAATATAGTAGATAAAGAGCTAAAATGTATTCAATAAAACGTTTTTTGACAAAATAATCAAGTAGGTATCTGAAACTTTGCACAGAAATATAAAAATTTGAACGTGCAAGAAATCCCGTCGACATTGAATACAATTTTTCCGCTATAATATACAACGTAGGAATGCATGTAGAAATTCGTAACATTTCCATGACAACGTGGCATTCATTGAAATGCAGAAAGTCGTCGGAAAGTCATACAAAATCCTCAGTCCATAACTATGTGCGAGCATCTTCCTCACGGTTCTACCAATAAATTCTAACAATGTCACCGAATGCTGCGTACGTTTTACGCTGAATTCAAAACTCAGGACGTGTATATTGAATGTTTGGTGAATTTGTACCGACATGATGTCGCGACGAAACAATATTACTGCCCTACTGCAGTAAAGCAAAGGAAAGTTAAAAATTTAGCTCAAGTTAGGTATTATGGCACTATTATGCTATGGAACAGTTTACATGAGTATTATCAGAAAAAAGAAAGAAATACATTTATTGTGAAAATAGAAACGTTTTATGCAATGACATTATTTTACAATGACTCCCAAACTAGGCTAAGCATGTCCTATGGGAGTTACAAGAAAAACATGGACGTAAAATTTAGTTTTGTTTTAAAATAAACAAAACAAGAATAGACGGCTTACAGTAACTTAAATTTTATACAATATTTCAAAATGCTTAAAATTAGAAATAACAGCATTTTCAATGGCGGCGATGTCGACTTTTTGCCGCAATCTTCTGGAGCGAAGTGGTGTAGGTAAGGGATTTGTTATTCCTAGCATGACCGGACTATGGCCGATAATATCAGCAGAACAAATAACGGATTCATAGACAAAACTGGAGCGAATAAAGAAGTGGTCTAAACAGGTTTTGGTATGGGTAGGCTAATCGATAGCGCTGGTAAATCCCAGTTCTGCCATCAGACACAAATATTCAGAAGTAAGTTCTTCAGCGACGAAGAACGCGAACGCGACGAAGACGAGCAACGACGAAGTGGACGATAGCCTAGTTGGGAATGGAACGGTCTGCCGAGACAATGTCCGGCGGTTCAAAACCCAAGGCACACACCTCTGATTTTTCGAAGTTATGTGTGTATTGTTTATCAATTATCGTTCGCTTTAACGGTGAAGGAAAACATCGTGAGGAAACCTACATACCTGAGAATTCTCGATAAGAATTTCGAGGGTATTTGAAGTCTGCCAATCCGCACTAGGCCAACGTGGTGGACTAAGGCCTAACCCCTCTCAGTAGTAGAGGAGGCCCGTGCTCAGCAGTGGGCAGTTTTTAATACAGGGCTGGTGTTAAAAAAAAAAAAAAATTCTTCAGTGCTACTTGATTCGGCTATATCAATGTTTATGTCACCCGTAATAACAAAACTAGTATTTTTCGATACACTATTAATAGTAGAGTCCAGGGATTTTGGGTTACTGAGAGTTTCAGAAGAAGAACGGTAGATTCCAATTGGAAACATATATTCAGAGATTTCAACTAAAAGACAGTTAGCTCCGTGAATATCAATTTCAACAACTCTTGGAGATAGATTATCTATAATATCTATACTTAATATTATAAAGCTGAAGAGTTTTTTTGTTTGTTTGAACGCGCTAATCTCAGGAACTACTGGACCGATTTTGAAAATTCACTAATAGGAAGCTACATTAATCCTAAGTGATATAGGCTACTTTTTTATCCCGGAAAAACTTTTCCACGCGGTCGGAGCCGCGCGCAATGCTAGTTATTTATGTATATGACAACTCCGCCAGCTTTGTTAATATATTTCGATGTCTTGTAGGCAGTATACCCTTTGAGTTCTTTAATAATAGATTTTTCATTAAGCCAGCACTCGGTTAGTACTACGATGTCAAACTCAATGTTTGGAGACTTCTGATATTCAGTGTAAGTAGTTTAGTACTGTGTTTTGAGATGATAGTTGTACTTTCTTCTGGAGATTTAAGCGTATGACACTCATTGGTAAGGGTTTCATCGATATTTCGTATTATGTCAAGAGTTGCCATCTTTGTAAAGCGAGTAATATTTGTAGAAAGTTAGGTCTGGTGATTTTGGAGCCATACGTATTTTTTAATAGTTAGAAAATACATAAGTTATACATATCAAGTTACTTTGTGTGCGCTTATAGTCCTGTGGATTGTAGAGAGTTTTTTTTATACCTAGTGTTATGAGAGTAATGTGAGAAAGTTTATTGTGTATATTATGTGTACGTGTGGTCTTTGCTAGCGGCGATAGCCTAGTTCGGAGTAGAACGGACTGCCGCATCGAATGACCACAGGTTCAAAAACCCAAAGGCACGCACCTCTGACTTTTCTAAAAAGTTATGTGTGTATTCTGTGTGAATTATAGCTCGCTTTAACGGTGAAGGAAAACATCGTGAGGAAACCTGCATACCTGAGAAGTTCTCCATAAGAATTTCGAAGGTATGTGAAGTCTGCCAATCCGCACTAGGCCAGCATGGTGGAATAAGGCCTAAACCTTTTCAAAAGTAGAGGAGGTTCGTGCTCAACGGTGGGCAGTATATAATACAGACCTGATATGGTGGTATGGTATGGTATGGTGATCTTTGCAGACAAAATGCAACTAATACTAATTGTAGACAAACTCAATTTAGACTTCGAAAAACTATTCGCAAGTAAGGTGTTAATATAAATAGTTCATTTGTAAACATTATAGTACCTTAAAGCTAATTGAATATGCAGAACATTGATGTATTGTGTTTTTTAATACATCAATGATGCAGAAACATAAAATCAGACATTCTTATTTTTATTAAGATAACGAGCATAATATTGTTAATATAATATTTAGATATACCTACGATAATTCATGAAATTGAAATCCTCCTAGCCAATTTCGGCCAAAGCGGCCAATCTCAACGGAGATCTGCCATGTACGCAGGAGATATTATAGTGCACAAGTGTGTGCGCAATACACAGGTGCATTCGCTATTCCTTCACTCTCATAGTTTTTTTTTTTTTTATTTTTTTTTTATTGCCTTAGTAGGCAAACGAGCGAGCGGTCCGCCTGATGGTAAGCAGCATCCGCCGCCCATGGACTAAAGCAATGCCAGAGGCACAGCCAAGCCGTTGCCTACCGGGAGGTGAGCACTCTTTTTAAACCTCGTTTGAAGAAGGACAAGTCATAGCGCTCGGGAAACACCGATGCAGGGAGTTCATTCCAAAGCTTGCACGTGCGCGGCAGGAAAGACCGTTGAAAACGCACCGTGCTACTACGGATGGATTCAACGTAGTATGGATGAACTTCACTGCGATGGCGAGTGGTTCGATGGTAAAAAGGCGAGGCGGGCACCATATTAAACAGTTCCTCAGAGCACTCCCCATGGAAGAGGCGGTAAAATACACAGAGAGAACCAATGTCCCTCCGCATACTCAGCGCCTCAACTCTGTCCGTGAGGTTGGGATCATCGACGATGCGAAGTGCCCGTCGTTGTAAGGAGTCAAGTGGGTTAAGCATGTGTTTGGGTGCCCCTGCCCAGAGGTGTGAGCAGTACTCCACGTGCGGCCGGACTTGCGCTTTATAAAGCGCCAGTCTGTGGCCGCACGTTCTGTTCAGAATCCCCAACTTTTTGCTAGCCAGTTTGGCTTTGTCCTCCAAATGACTCCTAAACTGGACGTCACTCGCAGTTTCGACGCCGAGGATCCCAATGCTATTCGACATATGGAGAGTAACTCCTTGGAACTGTGGCGCCATGACGAATGGGTCCTTCTTGGCAGTGAACGCGCAAACTTGTGTCTTCGACGGGTTGAATTGGACGAGATTCCTTTCACCCCATTCGGAAGCCCGGTGAGACGGCAATCTGACATGACCGGAGAGAGATCAGGCGCAGGACCAACTGCTTTTTGTGCTTTCCGAGGGACGGGGGTATCACACCGCCAATTTCCTGACTCCGAGCTGCGACTGAGTAATTTTTTAAGATGGGAAAACCCAGTCACAATGTTTTTGGCTCGACCCGGGATTCTAACCCAGGACCTCAGCGAGCAAATCGTTCTCGAAACACATACGTAATACAGCTACGCCACCGAGGCAGTCTGATAATTACGATAATTAATAACAGTGAAAGGTAACAAATCACAATACTGATACTTAAGAAAGGAAATTGGTAGCATTAATACGAAAGACATTAAATAATAATTATCATTCTTTGGGCTCGCCGGCACCCTTGTAGAGAGGTTGGCTGTCAGTCTTGCAAAGTACGCGGAGCAGCTCATCGCGAGAGGTAATATGTATAGCGGGGCTACCTGTGCGTTTGCGGATGTATATCGAACCATTTCTCGTCCAACAATACTTATAGTTCGCTTCTGCTGACCGTTTGCGAGCCTCTCGAAATAACTGCCAGTTTTTTTTTTTTTTTTTTTTTTTTTATTGCATTGAATGACGAGACGAGCATGCCGTTCGCCTGATGGTAAGCGATACGACCACCCATAAACAGTAGCAACACCATCCAGCACCTTGACTTACAAAGTACTGAGTGGCATTCCACTGCGCTCGTCATCCTGAGACATAAGATGTTAAGTCTCATTATGTCCAGTAGTTATACTGGCTACAATGTCCTTCAAACCGAAACACAACAGTGCATGCACACTGTTGCTTGGCGGTAGAAATAGACATTGCGGTGGTACCCAACCAGACGGCCTCTTACATAATGAGAGACCTACCACCAGTGATTGAGTGATTTGTAGATTGAGGCGTTCATTGACTTAGACTGTGCGCACCAGTCCACCGTCCACAATATCTTTGCTGTTTAGGTTCCGCCGTACTTATACTCCTTTTAAGAAGTTATCTCGTGCTAACTTTCGTGTGAAACGAACCACTAGCGGGTGCGATCTTTTGGACTATTTGCCTGTTTCGAAGGGTCCGTTTCGTGGTCCTATTATAGAAACACTGTCTTGCTCGTTAAGTTGGACTCCGATTTTCGAGGCCGTCACTAATGCGAGTTGAAAGGGGTTTATGAAATTTTCCACTGCACATATTTCCAAAATAAAGAGCTACATACACATGTGAATACAGGACTTGGCCAAATTAAATCAAATCAATTCAGAAGTTCATGGCACGCCTTAACTTGTAACAAATACTACTCATCTAAACGCACAGACATAAGCTAAACACACAAGTTTAAGAATAATAGTAGAATAAGTAATTAAGTTCTGCAAATTGGTCAAACAATGTGACGGATGTGTTACCGTTCGTTGTTTCGCTCGTGTGTATTTATTCGTAAAACAATTCAACTTGCTTCACAACAAGGATGAATACGTTTACATTCTAAATTGAATGAAAAGGTAACTTTGAATGCATTTGGGGTGGCACACGCGCGCCGGTAATGGTTACGTTTAGTTTAACTACAGGGGTCGCCGCTCGAAAACTTTATGAATATTTAACGTAACTTATTTCCACTCGTGTAGTGCAAGTGTAGACAGAGATGCTTCCAGTGCCATGACACAAGGAATAAAAGACCATACTGGACATAAAGTCGTATAAAAATCATATGTAAAAAAAATACTACACTGCTATGAAACTAACAGTTGCATTAACAAATACTGTTGCAGCAAATCACAGTCTACAACGCCTTAGGCTTCTAAATGAGATTTATAAAGCTAAGTCTTCATAGCTCATAACCGACGTAATCACTGAACCAATGAATATTTACTTGAAACTTTCCCCAATTATTGACCGCTTGAATTAATTATTTCCATTTGAACTCTGCAATGAGGTCGAATGACTTAATTTCAAGCAATGCGTTTGTTAATTTGAAATGTTATTTAAATTGCGCGACGTCGCGTTGGATTCTAATGAACTAATGTTTTGAAGGAAATGGTGGGTTCTTAAAAGGGTTATTAAAGCTTGATGGCAAAATAAGAAGTTCCTATGAAAACTTCACAATATGATGTCTAATTTTAGATTTTCCTGTAAAAGTGCCTGTAATAATATTATAGTAATCCTTCAACGCCCGCCGTGGACACCGGTGTCCATTTAGATAAGGAAATTAGCTTATAACTATATATAAGCGGGCGTTGACGGGGTTTAATAATTAATAATCTCCAAATGCCAACGCCTATTTTTAATTATTTCACAGATACCCGGATTTTCTGCTGAGAGTGGTAAGGAATATTATTGACTTAGTTTTAGGTGAGTTGTTCATCATGAAAATTTATTACAATTAATCAACGCCTTATTCATAGTATGATAGTGCAATGCAATCAGCCCTGTATTATATACTGGCCACTGCTGAGCACGGGCCTACTCTACTACTGAGAGGGGTTACGCCTTAGTCCACCACGCTGGCCTAGTGCGGTTGGCAGACTTCACATACCCTCGAAATTCTTATCTCATCTCTCATAGCATGACAGTACTCCAAGCATTACTAAAAATATAAAATGAATAAAAGATTTGTCATCTTTCCAGTAAAATTCACTGAACTTGCTCGCGTAGAGCAAAAGTACAATTTCCTGTCACGTGGAGAACTAAAATGAATTTGGACAAAACACGCGTAGTCTCTTGGGCACGGTGTTTATAACGATATTTGCTTGACGTACCTTAATGCCGTCCCGAGGGTAAGGGGTTAAATGTGCATATTTTATGTACTGCCGCGTTTTTCATAGTAATTTTCATACATGATCTGATTCTTAGTTCCTGCAGAGAAGGTCGTCGTGTATGATTGATTTACATCGGGGTATGCTTTAGTAATTTGATATGAAGGATTTCCTGCACTCTATTGTGTTCAAGATATAGGTGAACTAGCTTTTGCTTGCAGCACACAATCATACACATATATACTCACGCCTTTTATATCCGAAGAGGTAGCCAAAGGCACAACTAGTGCACCCATTTTTTGCCGTGCATATTCCGTCCCATGATGTGATAGGGGGCGAGCCCATCGCCATATCGGGCACAAATTCCAGACTCCGGGCTGATACTGATTATGAAAACCAATATCTCTTTGCCCGACCCGGGGATCGAACCCGAGACTACAGCTTTGCAATCGTACTGTAATACATCTACGCCACCGAGGCAGTTGCTTGCAGCATCGCCCGATTGCCTCGGATCAAAAGACCTACCGTGACTTCCGATAAAAAAAGAGCCTATATGTTAATACACAACTTAATCTGTTTGTGGGCCAACTTTCATCCATCAATCAGTTAAACATTTAAATACGAAACATTATTTACGCAACAATATTTTTTAACCCCAATACTCCAATGTCAATCCACGTGGCTCTCACATAAAGCACCAAGAATCACCAGCTTTCAACAATAAGAACAAACTGCAATATCTCTTAGAATCCAAGACATAGTTTGGTAAACATTGTTACGGTGATATCAGGGAATAAGTTATCTGCATTAGAAGCAGCCATCCGGCGGTCTGGATATGCGCAACTTGCCGGCTGACTGGCAAACTCCTTATTATTCATGGCAACACCGACTAACTGATAATAAAACTTGTGAACACTCAATTTAAAGTGTCAGCGTTTAATCTGTTCCGAGCCATTGTTGATGCCAAACAGTTATGTATGTTTTAAAACGGCACTTTAAAACTTCAAGTGTGCTTATTTTAGATTTGCCAATTTACATGATGTATAGAACTAGTGACCCGCAACGGTTTCGCACTGGTAACACTAATGCCAGTAAATTGATAAAAAAAAACAAATTATGCTGATCCCTACCAAATTTTACAAGATCACCAGTAGGGCTAATCTAAAAATTACCTAAAAAAATAATTTAAGTCTCTCCAGCTATTTAGGAGTCCATAGGAAACAGACATCATTATTATCAAATCAGACCGTATCCACCCACTGCCAGCATACTTCGCGGTGTCATCTGACCATCGGGCTGGCGGTCTGCCTCTACTTCTGTGACCGTTTCTCGGGTACCATTCGGTGGCTGCACTGGTTTTTTTATATTTTTTTTGCATTTAATGTCGAGACGATCATGCCGTTCGCCTGATGGTAAACGATACGACCGCCCATAAACTGTAGCAACACCATCCAACACCTTGACTTACAAAGTACTGTGTGGCATTCCACTGCGTTTGTCATTCTGGGACATAAGATGTTAAGTCTCATTATGTCCAGTAGTTACACTGGCTACAATGTCCTTCAAACCGAAACACAACAGTGCATGCACACTGCTGCTTGGCGGTAGAAACAGACATTGCGGTGGTACCCAGTCTACCCACCCAGACGGACTCTTACATATGAGAGACCTACCACCAGTGGTCCCCTACCGTCATCCCGTAGTAGTAAGGGATTCACCGATACTGGAGCAGGTTCGACGGCCGGTCCGCGGCGCTCCGGCGGCTGATGGCCGACGTTTTCGATTGCTCCAGATTCGGCCCGCGGAACCCACGAATAAATCCGCGGATTAATTTGATACCTACCGCGGATTAATTTGATACCTACCGCGGATTAATTTGATACCTACCGCGGATTAACTTGATACCTACCGCGGATTAACTTGATACCTACCGCGGATTAATTTGATATCGACCGCGGATTACTTTGATAACACCCGCGAATAAAAATTATATCGTCCGCGGAATCCGTTTCATATCACCCGCGAGGTAGGTATGAACCACGAATTTGTTCATGGTCTACGGTTCCTTTAAGCTTGTACTTTTTCCCTGTTCGTTGTGCTTTCAACTTTCTACTTTCTATCGGCGATCCTTTTTTTTTTTATTTGAAGGATGCAAAGGTCTTTGTCGCGTATTTCTATTAACTCGTGTTTCTACGCAAAAGCCGTTTAAAATTACTTAATAGTCACCCTTTACGCATTACGAGCATTGTTTATGATAGATAAAGCAACATTTTCCCTGTTTCGTTGTGTTATTGACTTTCTACTTTCTATCGGCGACCCTTTTTTATTTGAAGGATGCAACGGTCTTTGTCTCGTATTTCTATTAACTCGTGTTTCTACTTAAAAGCCGTTTAAAATTACTTAATAGTCGCCCTTTACGCATTACGGGCATTGTTTATTATAGATAAAGCAATCGTTACAATACACCATACCTTTCTCAAATTCTAGGTAAAACCCTTTGGGTCTTCTCATTGTCATAATAATTACGGTTCCCATTATTCACATTACCTGATATTACGTATTCAACGGAACATTTAAGGTGAAAGTCGAAACATGTTGGATCTTGTCTGCAAGGAAACAATACTCCCTCTCCATATAAAAGACCGACTCAAAATCACATGGTATCGTATTCCACTCTGTGCTCTGCTCGAAGTGTGATCTCCAGTTGTGTGTAACAGTGAAGTGATAGTAAAATTGTGAAATAGTTAAATAGTGAAAGTGTTATAAAAATGAATGTAAGTACCTTTATATACTTTGATCTAAAAGTGTTGTAACCAGATGTTTCATTAATTGTTTATGCCATGTGTTGTCCACCAGGTTAATACATTTTAGCTATCTTTGATGTCTTATTAATTTATCATTGTTACTAATGTGTACATGTATACTTCGCATACCTATAAGTATTTATCATACAGTACTTACTTAACCGATAGTTAAAACAGTTTTATTTTATTTTGTTACAGTTTTCTGAAAATACTTTCAAAAATTATTATTATGCTGAAGAAATCGACGAACCTAGTGATGAAGAAGGTACACTCGCCTTTAAAGTAAAAAAAGCGATAGCAGCCAATAAAAGATCGATGGAAAGCAACAACATTGATGAGTTCTTTGAAAAACCCAAAAAAAAGAAGACAACTACAAAAAAGTCATCCAGTGTTGGTCGATCGACGAGCGGTGGTATTTCATACATCCGATCAAACAGCGATGACAGTAGTTCTGCATCACATCTCATAAAAGTTGAGGTGTATGATGTGAATAAAATAAAAAACATCGCACCGACGGAACATTGGAAACACGCTGATGTGCGAGTTAAATATTACGCGGAAAACGACAGTGATAAGAACTTGCAAAGTATCAAGGACACTATATACAATATAACTAAACAGTTGGCTAGTAAGGACGATTGTGTGAAATATTTTATAGATACCGACAAGTGATAAAAGTGCCAGTGCGTTACAATGTTTTATAACTGTCAAACTATTATTTTAATAACTATACTTAAGTATCTATCTGTTTTATTTTAATTTACATTGTATTGTATTTAAACTTTGTACTCTTTTAAGTTACATACTTAATAGATTAATTTGTTTTTGATTCTAGAACTCTTTGTGAATTGTGTTATTGCTAAGTATTATTGTAAATAGTTATAAGTCTTTTTAGTGTTTTTTCATGCTCATGCTTACGATTGTAAAGTTATTGGGAACATTCATAAATTGTTTGGAAGAATTATAACTATTGTATGGGGTTATTAATCTTCAATAAAGAAACATCATTCATTCATTTTCATATTTCATTTATTCACCTCAAAACATGATTTAAATAAACCATTTAAAAACACATCATTGCATATTGTATTATCACTAAATAATACTTGAAAATCTTTGAGACTCTTACCATAGTATTTATAATACAGATACATTAAACAGTACTCTCCACAAACTATAGTAAAGTCATTTTGAATTCGACTTGTATTGTAATTCCACATTCTAGAATTTCTCGCTAAAAACATTCGGTGGTATCCTTGAGGTGGTCGACCGTATGAATCAAAGTACTGTCCAAAACCATTCTTATCTATGTGTATGGCGACCCAGTGAGAACCTGGTTTGTTATCGGGGTCTAAGTTGCTAACTACGTATGTAGGAGTTACCACATATATTGGCAGACGATTGGCTGCATATACATTATATTCAATACATGGATCAATTTTCTTTAAGTAGTTCTGTATTTCTATTGTATTCATTTTTATTCACCGTATTGCTGCAGAATCTTATCAGGGGCCTTACCACCATCTCTTATAGCAGTATTATTATAACCTTACTTAGAAATTTCATACCATGACGAGCTTAAAACAAGCTTAAAACCATCATGTTTTATCTAGCAGTTTTGTTTGACGTCATCGCAAATCATTCACTCTAACCGTACCACGAAGTGTCTTTTGACAGTAAGTAATATTGTTTTTATGTCAAATTTAGCAGTCTTAAAAAAGTTGCCCTTTCACAACTTTTTTAACATTATTATTCGATTTTCTTTGATATATTATATGAAAAGTAATTGAAAACAGTTACGAAATTATTTTAAATACTAATGATGTGTGATATAAAGGCATGTGGCCCAAAAATGGTCAAGTATTTAATATGAATGTGATGTGATTTAAGCAATTATGAAATCTTCGAATTTGAGGTGGATAATTCTGCTCTAAACCCTCAAGCAAGATACAACGAAGGCGACTACGTGAGGATTGTGATATATCCAACATAGATGACTCTGAATTCATTACAACTTAGATATGATTTAAGACTTAAGATGTCTGGTAGCAAAGCTCGCGCAAAATCTTTGAGATTTACTGTATCCCCAAGACCCTTGTTTAAAATACCTAGAAGACCTACAGATTTTTACGTAGAAAAGAAAGGTACGGTATTGTACACACAATTGCTTTAATAATATACAGGTACTTAACTAATAATTACTTGTAAAACATCCATTTGGATGTGTTCTTTTAGAGGAATATTACTTATAGTAATGCATAGGCACACAAATGATAAAAGACAATATTCAATAAAATAATACTTATATTTACCTCTCTTAATAAAGCAGAGAATATATTGCCTAAAAAGTTTTATAACAACTACAAATTTAATACAATCCTACATTCAGTCTCATTTAATTTCAGATATTTTGTGATGCAAACATGTATTAATATACATACAAGACTGTAAATGCAAGCTGTGATGGTGCTATTCATGACTCCTTTAAAGGTCTAATAATACATTTAGGAGTCACTTGGAAGATCAGAGTAACAATAAAAATATCTCATTTCTAGGTATGATACACTTTGATTTTATAAAAAAATTGCTTGATTTTATTGCTATGCTTATTTTTACTGTCTTGATCAATCGTTATTGATTAATGATACTTTAAAATTTACAGGTGATTCCGAATATTAATTTAGGAAGACTGATGACTTTCACATTGGATGCAGTACCACATACACCTGAGGCACACTACACAAATTTGCATGTTCACACCAAAAACATTGTTGAACAAATAATTTGACTTCTCAAAGTATATTTTCATTGCTTACTTGTACACAGTGTTGCATTACACACCAAAGGTAGCAGGATCTATTATAAATGCTTGTAGAATATAACACATATAACATTTTCAACATAGCCTAAACTCCTGTGCACAAATTAAGCAACAAAAAACTGAATTAAGAAGACAAATTACAACTCAGTTAAAGTGAAGCAACAGTTTAGCCCACCAGCAGCAGCAATGTCAACTTGCAACAGGGTTGGACTACACAGAACACTCCAGAAACTGCTGAATGTAATGATATCAAAATCCTGAACATAAAGAGATTAAAGTGTAATAAAGTTATACAAATTATAAGAAGTCATTCTTTATTTAAATTTCTTTGTAGTAAATTTTCAGTAATATCCAACTTGTTATTTTGCCCACTATGCCTCCAATCACTTCCAAAGCTTGAGCACTTCTTGCTGCAGTATTGGCTTTCTTTGAGAATGATGAGAATGGAAATGACTGAGGGATGGCAATACTTCAAAAGTATTTGCTTTTTTGTCGTACTGTTAACAAAAGAAAAGACATTTTTAATTGTGTGCCACTAAAATTACTTGCTTGGTACTTTATTTCTAAGTGCACATACTGTATTTTTCTAATGTATGTGTACAGTATTATATTAAATAAAATTAATGATTCATCTGATCGAATACTTCATGTTTTTAACTCTTATTTCTATGAAATGTTCTACTTGTACACCC
The DNA here is from genome assembly GCA_947568825.1 of Sphinx pinastri. NCBI lineage: Eukaryota > Metazoa > Arthropoda > Insecta > Lepidoptera > Sphingidae > Sphinx > Sphinx pinastri. The sequence goes on from OX387617.1 coordinate 7,551,971, forward strand.
GGCAACTTTTGACCATAATCATGCTTGAGTAATTGAAGAAATTTATATTCTATATGTGCCAAGAGTGGCTCGACACACTGTTCACCTCCAGACCTTTACTGGGATGAATATAAAACTTTAGCTTGATAGTCTCCCGTACTGAAAAAATATTGGATGGTGTTAGCATACACCTATCACTAATATTTTATTAAAGACAAGAAATTATTATAATATTATCACATTAAGTATGTAAATGCATACTCTTATACACATAGGTACATAACTTTTTGTTTTTGACCAAATTCTTACCATAATAGCTATTATTCTTAGTAGGATAAACTGGATGAGTAGTTACTTTAGACTAGCCTTTTCAATCTTTGGATGTGCCTTCCCCTTGAGAGTTTGATTTGCCAACAGCCCTCTTTTGTTTGGGACTATTCCTTTGCCTGCAGATATTGATTGTAGGTAAGAGTAATATCTCTCCGAGAAGTTACCCTTCGATTTCTGACGCTGCAAAAAAATTTATACCACTTGAACTAATACTGTTGAAACACTTGACATTCCAGCGGCGAACTCGTAAATGTATGATTTCTCCGTTTTATAATTTATTATTGACCTTGTTGACATTTTCTATAATTTTTAGACAATATTACATAACATATTGCCTTAATTTTTTTAATAACACGACTACTATTACAATGAATATAATGATAATTGATAGCAAGTCTAGGTTTCACAATGCATTGATTTGTTTTATCCATTAAAACACTACACGCTTTATACTTACTCGGTGCTTGACAAGATAATATCAATACTATTATGTGCAAACATTATACAATATTATTTAAATTATTTATTTCACCACTTTCACATTTACAAACTTTTAAACTTTGATTATTTACTTTTAAACCGCGGCCGCGAACTTCCTTTTTTTTTTTTCTCTCTCTTTGGCAAGGCGCGGTTTGCGCATCTGCCAGTGTCAAAGTTTTTGGAAGTTACATATATAATATTGTTTCTTTTTTATCCACAGTAGTAGTAGTACTATGTCGAAGTAAAGCAGTGGCTACCTTACCAAGACTTTATCGAGGAGTTTTGGCGGCAACAAAACAAACACTTTACTAGCACAGTTATTTCAATTCACTTCATTTGAGCCCTTTAATAGAACTATATTGGATAATATACCACCATAATTATGCAATATAACACTAAGTATCACCAAAATAATGAATTAAAACAAGAGCACCTCATGACACTTCCAAGTTCCCGCCAAAACTCCGCGAACTTCCTTTGACGAATGACATCAGTAAAACCGTTCCGTTCCCGTTGCACTCACGAAAAAACACTCCCGAGTTTGTAAATTTTCGCTCAAAAGGCAATGAGTATACTTAATTTTTTACAGTGTACTCTTCTTTTACATGATTCACTTGTAAAACTAAGTTAAAATTATATTATTTCTACTCCAAAATTTATTAAAAATTTTCGGTTTATGCGTGGCTTGGAACGTAAAAAAAATATTAGCAATCTTAAATTAGGGAATAGACAATCATTCGTTCTTTTCCATTACTATTCAGGAGTATAGCAGGAGTAAAACAATATTGTTTTATAAGGTCGTAGTACGAATCTGAGTAATATTACTTTAATCTTGAAATAAAACGTTCCTGCAATATGATGGTTTTGTAAAAGATGGTGGTAGGGCCCCAGGGGCCTTACCACCATCTCTTATAGCAGTATTATTATAACCTTACTTAGAAATTTCATACCATGACGAGCTTAAAACAAGCTTAAAACCATCATGTTTTATCTAGCAGTTTTGTTTGACGTCATCGCAAATCATTCACTCTAACCGTACCACGAAGTGTCTTTTGACAGTAAGTAATATTGTTTTTATGTCAAATTTAGCAGTCTTAAAAAAGTTGCTCTTTCACAACTTTTTTAACATTATTATTCGATTTTCTTTGATATATTATATGAAACGTAATTGAAAACAGTTACGAAATTATTTTAAATACTAATGATGTGTGATATAAAGGCATGTGGCCCAAAAATGGTCAAGTATTTAATATGAATGTGATGTGATTTAAGCAATTATGAAATCTTCGAATTTGAGGTGGATAATTCTGCTCTAAACCCTCAAGCAAGATACAACGAAGGCGACTACGTGAGGATTGTGATATATCCAACATAGATGACTCTGAATTCATTAAAACTTAGATATAATTTAAGACTTAAGATGTCTGGTAGCAAAACTCGCGCAAAATCTTTGAGATTTACTGTATACCCAAGACCCTTGTTTAAAATACCTAGAAGACCTACAGATTTTTTCGTAGAAAAGAAAGGTACGGTATTGTAGACACAATTGCTTTAATAATATACAGGTACTTAACTAATAATTACTTAGAACACATCCAAATGGATGTTTTACTTTAGAGGAATATTACTTATAGTAATGCATAGGCACACAAATGATAAAAGACAATATTCAATAAAATAATACTTATATTTACCTCTCTTAATAAAACAGAGAATATATTGCCTAAAAAGTTTTATAACAACAAATTTAATACAATCCTACATTCAGTCTCATTTAATTTCAGATATTTTGTGATGCAAACATGTATTAATATACATACAAGACTGTAAATGCAAGCTGTGATGGTGCTATTCATGACTCCTTTAAAGGTCTAATAATACATTTAGGAGTCACTTGGAAGATCAGAGTAACAATAAAAATATCTCATTTCTAGGTATGATACACTTTGATTTTATTAAAAAATTGCTTGATTTTATTGCTATGCTTATTTTTATTGTCTTGATCAATAGTTATTGATTAATAATACTTTAAAATTTACAGGTGATTCCGAATATTAATTTAGGAAGACTGATGACTTTCATATTGGATGCAGTACCACATACACCTGAGGCACACTACACAAATTTGCATGTTCACACCAAAAACATTGTTGAACAAATAATTTGACTTCTCAAAGTATATTTTCATTGCTTACTTGTACACAGTGTTGCATTACACACCAAAGGTAGCAGGATCTTTTATAAATGCTTGTGGAATATAACACATATAACATTTGCAACATAGCCTAAACTCCTGTGCACAAATTAAGCAACAAAAAACTGAATTAAGAAGACAAATTACAACTCAGTTAAAATTAAGCAACAGTTTAGCCCACCAGCAGCAGCAATGTCAACTTGCAACAGGGTTGGACTACACAGAACACCCAGAAACCGCTGAATGTAATGATATCAAAATCCTGAACATAGAGAGATTAAAGTGTAATAAAGTTATACAAATTATAAGAAGTCATTCTTTATTTAAATTTCTTTGTAGTAAATTTTCAGTAATATCCAACTTGTTATTTTGCCCACTATGCCTCCAATCACTTCCAAAGCTTGAACACTTCTTGCTGCAGTATTGGCTTTCTTTGAGAATGATGAGAATGGAAATGACTGAGGGATGGCAATACTTCAAAAGTATTTGCTTTTTTGTCGTACTGTTAACAAAAGAAAAGACATTTTTAATTGTGTGCCACTAAAATTACTTAGTACTTTATTTCTAAGTGCACATACTGTATTTTTCTAATGTATGTGTACAGTATTATAAATTAAATAAAATTAATAATTCATCTGATCGAATACTTCATGTTTTTAACACTTACTTCTATGAAATGTTCTACTTGTACACCCGGCAACTTTCGACCATAATCATGCTTGAGTAATTGAAGAAATTTATTTTCTATATGTGCCAAGGGTGGCTCGACACACTGTTCAGCTCCAGACCTTTACTGGGATGAATATAAAACTTTAGCTTGATAGTCTCCCGCACTGAAAAAATATTGGATGGTGTTAGCATACACCTATCACTAATATTTTATTAAAGACAAGAAATTATTATAATATTATCACATTAAGTATGTAAATGCATACTCTTATACACATAGGTACATAACTTTTTGTTTTTGACCAAATTCTTACCTTAATAGCTACTATTCTTAGTAGGATAAACTGGATGAGTAGTTACTTTAGACTAGCCTTTTCAATCTTTGAATGTGCCTTCCCCTTGAGAGTTTGATTTGCCAACAGCCCTCTTTTGTTTTGGACTATTCCTTTGCCTGCAGATATTGATTGTAGGTAAGAGTAATATCTCTCCGAGAAGTTACCCTTCGAATTCTGACGCTGCAAAAAATGTATACCACTTGAACTAATACTGTTGAAACACTTGACATTCCAGCGGCGAACTCGTTAATGTATGATTTCTCCGTTTTATAATTTATTATTGACCTTGTTGACATTTTCTATAATTTTTAGACAATATTACATAACATATTGCCTTAATTTATTTAATAACACGACTACTATTACAATCAATATAATGATAATTGATAGCAAGTCTAGGTTTCACAATGCATTGATTTGTTTTATCCATTAAAACACTACACGCTTTATACTTACTCGGTGCTAGACAAGATAATATCAATACTGTTATGTGCAAACATTGTACAATATTATTTAAATTATTTATTTCACCACTTTCACATTTACAAACTTTTAAACTTTGATTATTTACTTTTAAACCGCGGCCGCGAACTTGCTTTGACGAATGACATCAGTAAAACCGTTCCGTTCCCGTCGCACTCACGAAAAAACACTCCCGAGTTTGTAAATTTTCGCTCAAAAGGCAATGAGTATACATAATTTTTTACAGTGTACTCTTCTTTTACATGATTCACTTGTAAAACTAAGTTAAAATTATATTATTTCTACTCCAAAATTTATTAAAAATTTTCGGTTTATGCGTGACTTGGAACGTAAAAAAAATATTAGCAATCTTAAATTAGGGAATAGACAATCATTCGTTCTTTTCCATCACTATTCAGGAGTATAGCAGGAGTAAAACAATATTGTTTTATAAGGTCGTAGTACGAATCTGAGTAATATTACTTTAATCTTGAAATAAAACGTTCCTGCAATATGATGGTTTTGTAAAAGATGGTGGTAGGGCCCCAGGTCGAATGATAAAATGGTAATGTCATATATAAGGTTAACAAGACACTATTATGGCACTTATCAGGCAAGTTGACTCTTGGTGTGGGGTTGCAAGGATTATAGTATACAAAGAACTTAAAGTTTTGTAAATTCATTTTATTGGTAACTTAAATCTAACAAACAGATCTCTATTAAAATTATTCACGCTTAATCTAATCTTAAATAGTTAATTTTGTGTTCTTAACTACTATAATCTACTGAAATATTGCGGTTTTTATCTATTTCAATAACATTATCAAACTCCGCATAAACAACGCAATTAATAGTTTGTGATAAAGCTGTTTCAAAACGCACTTCTAATCTCACACTACCATGCTTTACAAGATTCCAATGACTTGCAGAGTTTGCTGATAAATCAGGTGTCAAATCAAACGCTAACATACAATACCCTTCAGCGTATTGTTCTCGGGATATCCCATTACCTTCATTGAGAAAGTGTATACCTGTTCCCGAAAACAATGTATGATATACTGAAGTAAAAATTTTGTTCTCAAATGAGGGTTGTAAAGCCTTTGATGGTATTTGTTGGCCGTCTATATATAAACTAAATGTATTAATGTCATAATTTTGAAAGTTAAATGGGTTCTTGGTGAGGTTTCCATTGAAAGCAGCGTTATTTACAAATCCCACTATACACCTTTTAGGTAATTGCCCTAAGAAAATGTTATCTAGAGTTTTTCCATTAACACCTGATGGTATTGTTAAAACTTTAACTTCAGCTCGAGTAATGGGGTATTTAGCTGTGGTAGAAGCTAAGACCTTTTGATGAGCAAGTAAAACACTGGGATTGATTCGTGCTCTACGAATAATCAAAGATGCATCCGTAATAGATACCTTTAATTTAAGGTCACCTGTAGAGGCCATGAGATTGAAATTTTCCCTAGAACGAACTAACTTAACACATATATCAACACCATTGATTAAAAATTTTTCTTGATTAAATAAATCACCATGTAAGTGACCAATCATTTCCATTTCTTTACTTTCACTGGCTAATTCTTGCCTCTTAGTAAATCCTTTATTAGTATCATCGGCGGAATCCATTTTTCCAGCTGTATCTTCATACCATAAACCACAGGTGAGGTGAGACTTTTTTGCTGCAGGAGCATAGTTCAATAAGTTTTCTATATACGCACGATAAGCATATGTGTTATTGGGTGGTGATACAAGTTTTTGATTTAAGTAGACATCAAGTTGGCTGAAAAGTGTGTGCAACCAATTATTCACCGGAGCAACGACTGTAGATGCGGTTAGTTTGGTGTTATCTTGATTTACTATTTTCGCTTTCAAGTGAAGTAACGTATGAGATAAATCTATGTAGTCATCTCCTGCTCCAGGAATTTGAAATTATATAGGACCATCATCGGCAAGAGACGAAATTGGTTTATAATGGATCCAAATTCCACTTTCAATGCTAGTTTGAGTTGATGGCAATGCAAACAAATCCAATTCGGACTTAATACATTCACAGGAATGACTGTGTAAAAAAGACATTGTGATTAATTGTTAGAAAATATATCTTTGATTTGTTTTGGAGTAATTTTTGATTTTTTTAGAGCTTTCACTTTCGCGGTCAACGACGGACTGACTCCGGGTAGACGTTTTCGTTTTGTTATATATCCAGACCCAGACATATTGATTTTATCTATTTTTTCATCGGCCTTGCGTTTCAAGTTGGAATCAACTTCTTTAAGACGTGCTTTTATTGAATCTTCCATTGGTCGCGCACTAACCATATCTGTCAATAGGCCAACACCAGCACTCAATGCCTCTTTACCAACAGCTCGAACACCACTAGATAGTAATGGTAAAACTGACCTAAACAATCCCCCAAGAAAACTACCAATTCCATGTCCTTTTTGATAAGGCGCCCCTTTGTATACCACCCCTATACCTGAACCAGCCTGATGAGAATAATAGCGTTGATAGGGACATATCATGTTGGAGCGTTCAAAATGCATTATAATTTTTTAAAATGTAGTTTAACACACACCGTTCCAAACTGAAATGGTATCTTTTGTCCGGTGCTTGACCTTATATCTATTTCGATGGTATCGAATTCTCTTCGCATTACCGATAAGTAATGTGGAGGTGAAAATACATGCATTTTATTGGCACCATAGATGTATTTTGAAGGATCTAATGGTATTACTCTTAGAAGAGGTGTCATTACATCACCTACAATTTGAGGTTCAACTATATCACAGTAAACGAATAGTTGAGAAGGCAACCCTAAATGTAAATTAGCTGGACATTTAGCTAAATTCTTTTCGACAAGGTTTCTGTTTGGTTCAAATCCTAACTGTAAGCCTAGTTTAGGAGATAATGTTACAGATTTTATTGATTCATCTAACACAGAAACAGAAACAAATTTGGATATATTGTCGTAGCGGAATTTGATTTTTTCTCTGATATTATTTAATGCTGATAAAATATGATTAATATTATCATAGTTAGTGGCAGGTATGTGAGTCTTATAATAAACTGTAGATAATTTGTCTTCATTGGGCATTTTCATGATTTTTGTTATGTAAATAACATTCTCATGATCTTGAACAGTAAACATGGTGCATGGATATTGGAATTCAACGATTCCTACACACCATTCTCCTTCCAATATTATGGGTTTGGGTAATTTTGTTGAAAAAATTGATGTTTTGTTCTCAGGAAAATATTCCATTGAACTATTGCTAAGTAAAGTTAAATAAAAATCTTTAATCATATTTTTTTTAAACTGGAAGCTAAAATCCAACTATTAAATTTGTTTGGATAACCTTTCCACTTAACTAACACTTGCTGTCTGCTGCCAGAGTAACGAGAGCGAATTATTTTATCAATCTTGTGTTCAATGGTGGGGTCATAAATTACCTTTTGTAATTCTCGTTCATAAAAGGTTCCTACTATCTCTTCACCATCTAAATCTTTAATAGTATAAACGGGCCACGGAGTACGTTCTATTATAGAAGAAATCACAAATATTTCATCGCTCCAATTAGATTCATAACCTTTTTGGAATACATGTTTATATTTGGTTATTCTCACATGGTCACCGACATGAAACATAGGTAGTATAGTTTTTGATGATTTTTCAGATTTTTCATATAAATTACTCCAAACTGTCATTATATTATTAGAATTAACATCTGAAGGACACATTTTAATACTAGAATGAAAACTGTGATTGTAAGAGTGTATCAAATTCTGCAAAATATCAATATATTTATGTGTATTCTTGTGTGTAAAATAGCGCCACATCTTCATTTTTAGCGTTCTTTGAAATCTTTCTACAATGCTTGCTTTGATGTCTGGATTATTTGTCGTATAGTAATTTATGTTTTTTGTTTTAAAATATCTTTGAACATCTTTCGATACAAATTCAGTGCCTTTATCAGATTGAATGTGAGTGGGTGTAGTATTAGCTTCATTAAATATACTGTCGAAACACTTTTTTATGGTTTCTGAATTTTTCTTTTTCAAGGGTCTAGCATATGCATATTTGCTAAAAACATCAATAACACAAAGAATGTAGTTGAAACCTTTATTATCTTTATAATAAGTCCGCATGTCGCTTAAGTCAGCTTGCCAAAGTTCATTGAGATTAGAGAGAACGTATTTGTTCCGAGCGAATTTTCTATGTACTGGTTTGTGGAGTGTATACGTAGATTGGGATTGCAACCAGTTTTTAACTTCTTCCTTTTTCATTTTACCTTTCATAGCTTTTGATAATTTGTCGATATTGCTATATCCAGCTGGGTGTGATACATCATAATAAATTTGATCTAATTCTAATAAGGGGTCCATTTTTCCCAATCAATCTTTTTCTTAATTTTATTTGCGTGTTTATCTTCGCTCGTTGGCGTCAAATATACCTCTGTGTTTTGTGGCGGTTGTTCTTCGATGGCGTTTTGAAGTCGAGCTATGTACTCACGTCTTTTTGGATTGCCAATATATGTTAAAGGTATTTTTAAATCCTTTAACGCTTTAGCAAATTTTTCCCAACCGGGTGGGTCGTTGTTTTTTAATGGTCGCAGTGTATCGCTTACTAAATCGATAATGTTACTGTTAGGAATTACTTCATTATCTACAATCACTGTGCCAGCATCATTCCAATAAATTTTGTTTTTATTTAGTGACACCGAATTCAATAACAACTCACCTTTTTTTACATATGTTTTTGGTATTAAATTTAAAATTTGTTTTGTTGAGTAGGAAGGTTTTTTTTCGAGTGTAAAACTTTCTTGTTGCTTCTCTTCATCACTCAGTGTCTGACTGGCAACTACATCTTTATTCTTGATATCATTATTTATATTAAGAAATTTCCAGCTTTCAGATGTGGGTTTATTGTTGTCGTCATTTGAAGTTATTATAGGGAGTTCGATGGGACGACGATCTTCTTCCATAAAGTGGAGATATCTTTGTAAAATTTGTAAGTATAATTTACACTTTTTTCGATCATCCATATTACTGTTGAGTATTTTTTCCATTTCACTATCTAAACGAGAGGTAGGATTTTCATTTCTTTTTTGATTTAACTTATCTATTAAGCTTGGATCAACTAACAGCATTTTTTTGGCGTGTTCCATTTTTAAACTAGTCCACTTATCAATCCGCTCAAAATAGAACCCAATATAATCGGAAGAAATGCACCACCTTTTTGAACTATTATATTCTTTCTTATTTTATTTGTACTCTTACGTACCAATTTTCGTAGTAAATTTTTGTACTTTTTTAGTTTACTCTTTGATTTTTCTTCAAGTTTTATATTTCCTTGTAAAACGTTATGAATACATTCACAAATAAAATTAATTTCGTTTTCGTTACAGACTTTTAAAAGAGCTTGTTGATGTTTTGGTTTAAGTTTATAAAGAGCATTTAATAAGTGTTCATGCGTCTTTAAGCGTCGGTCCATCATTTGTAAATGACGGGTATTGGTTGGTTCTTGGCATATTTAAACTCTTTTGTGGGAATGTACACTGTAGAATGATCATCAGATGGAAATATTTTTGATTTAATTCGACACATGTCAAAAGTGTCTTGTTTTAGATCTATCATCAAATAGCCATGTGCTTCTTTTGTAGCATCTCTGTAAGCATCTTCTATGAATTTGCTATTTTCTGGCGATACTTGTCGCGCTAAGTAACGTATTTGAGTTTTATCACGTGGGTTTTTAAAATAAATTATGTAGTTTGAATTCAAAGAAATGTCTCTTTGTCCTTTACCTTGATGAAATAAATTTTGAGTGATGTAAAATACACTCAAGTTCCTATGATGACTACCTTTGGTAAATATGTCAACAATGCGACCATCAGATTCCCTCATGAGATCATCGATAATAATAAGGTTAGCTTCCTTTCCATCAAACATATTCAAATCTGGTATACCCTGATAATAGTTTACATTTGGTAAGTTATATAAGGGCTGCATTTCATCAAAACACCAAGTAATTTGATGAAAATTGGTGTTGCACACCTCATTAATATGATTAATAAAGTTTGTTACAAAATTAGACTTTCCACATCCACTTGGACCTGCAACTATGGCAGTAACAGGATGATAAAAATGAAACATTTTTTAAATGCACGTGTGAACTCGAAAAGGTTTCGGAATGAATAAAACAAGAAGTTACGATTGAGTGTATTATATTTGATTTTGTTTTACGTACAAAGATTACATATACAAATAATTTGAAAAATGATCATTTACATACATCATACAATTCATAGCTGTTTAGAAAAATATTACAGTAATAAAGTGATTATAAAATAAAGTTAAATCAGGTATAACAAATAACTAACTACATACATTCAAATTTACATCTAATTTTTCATGATATTATACAAAACATAGTAAAACAATTAAAAAAAAAATAGTACATAATACGGCAGAACTTTAAGTTACTTAAAACCACAATTAAAACACACATTAATATACATATTTTCGTTGTACAGAAATCGTAGATAAAATCAAATGTCCTTTATTTTATAATGACCCCATGCAAGAGTATCAGTTGAATTTTCTATTAAATAACGTTTTGTGTCATTGTGTGATAAAGATATCTTATTAATTTTTTGTAATATATAGCATGTTTAATTGATTTAAATCTTATCATTTCACTGTATTGCGTTTTTTTTTCATATAAACATGATTTATAATCAGTAAGACTAAATTTTTTTGTTACACTTTTGTTAATCCCTTTTGCTTTACATATACATTTATTCTGCACATCCATTGCATACATTTTAGAGCGAAGACCTACAAATTCTTTAAGAATTTTACCGTTATTTTCGTCTTTAAAAAAACCTAACCGTTTTTTATTCAATAATGGTAAACCATATTGATTATTTGGTGGATAGTCGGACGTATCAAAGTAGTTGACTAAATCAAGTTTTATGTCAGCATAATAATTTTGCGTAAATATTTGATATATTAAACTATCGGTATCAGTATATAGTAATTTAATATTATCTTGATATTTCATTTTCATATAATCGTAATGGAAATCGTATAGTAATGTTTTAGATATATCTAAAATACAAAAACCGAGGTAAATTGGTTTATTATATAAAACGTTAGTTTTATTTAATTGTATTGCTACTAAACTCTCTGAAAATATAGATAAACTATGGAATTCTGGTCTTGCTATCAAAGATTGAGCACCTTGAGTTTTGCCACGATTTAACCAATGATTGATTAATTTGACATTAACTCGTTTTCTTACATTTTCCATTGTTTTACCAAAAACAGAATTATTCATAAGTTTAAAAAAATCTTTCTCAAAATCTGAAGTAGCTAGTGAACGCATATGAGTGTTCAAGTCTATATAACTTTTCAACCATGCGGATTGTTCAAATTTTAAAATTCTATGTACTTTAGTCAATCGGAGGCCATTTTTTAAACATTGTTTGAGGTTTCTATAATGAATGACGTAATTTTTTTTATCTTTTAAATTTGGGATCAGTTTCCTGTCTTTGCTGTTTCCTAAACATACGTTTTCGGGACAAAATGGAAAATCTGAATGAAAATCATGTAAAGTTTTTGAATATTCTAAATCTACTTCTAACATAAAACCATGTTCGGCATCATCGGCTATATTAAAATCTGTATTTATATCGACCCATTCAAATTTGCCTGTCGGGAGACATTGGGACATAGCCCAACCATAAAGGTTATTTGCGTCTAAGTACATCAAAAATGAAGATGGTTTATCTGAATCGTATTCCGACATAAACATGTTATTTGCCACTGCATGTCTATTACTGCATTGTGATATACCACCCCGAATATTATTCGCTATAAACGTAACCTTGTCGATATCTGTTAAAAGCTCCAAATTTATTTTGGTAAAATTTAACATAGCATCCCAACTTAAACCAGGTGCTGTATAATAGTGGGCAGGATCTAAGCCGTATGTTTTAAGACACACATCCCTAAAGTTTTCAAATATATCTGCTAACAACAATACATCTGTTTTTAAATACAGGTCTGAATATTCACCCATGTTTTTACAATTAAAATGATTCCACACGTCTTGAGCATGATGGTATTCACTTTCTGTAATGTGACTATCATTTAAAGAACTATAAAATTGATCGCGAGTGGGAAGAGAAGTTATTTTTAAACAATCAAATGTCGTCATGTATTCGTATGGATAAACACCTTTTCTTATTAAACGTTTAAAATCTTCTTCACATGGATAATTTAATTTGAGTTCACGAAATTGTTCAGGTAATAAGTTCTGAGCTAATTTGTTAAGGCTACTTGACATAAATTTAAAAGAATCAAGAAATCGTAATTTTATAACTCTGTTATTGATTTGTAAAACTTTAGAAAAAGAAATATATTTTTCCTTATTCTCAGGAATAAGTTCAATGTCACCTTTCTCGAAATCAAGACCATGCACTATGAAATGAGCGTCATAATTACTTAAATTATGTAAAAACACTGGCACAAAATTAGGAGCTTTGTATTTTTGAGAGCATACTCTATGAGCTACACCTTCATATGCACCAGTATGCCAATTATAAGATATTGTGCTATCCTCGTTTAATTTAGTAACACAAATGTAACACGACTCACTTTGACTGATATTTATTTTATTTTCTTCAGTTAACGGTAATGGTGATTTGATAAAAGAATTTTTGTTACAAATATTTTCTAAATCTGCGTAAATGAATTGCATAAATTTTTGCGCACAATCTTGCCCTGTATAAGACCTATACACTGAAAGATTATCGTCGTAAGAACATTTAACATAATACCCAAAACTATACGTTTCATGCTTTTGGATATTAACAGTTGATGATTGATTTGGATTGTTAGAACAATTCTCTATTGGTTTTAAAAATGCTTCAAAGTCAGCATACACAACGAATGGAACTCTTAATTTACGTTCATAGTTGTTAAATGAAATTTGGTTTGATGGTATTAATTCATTAAACCAGTTTCTTTTTCTATCGTTTTCTGATGGTAAATTTGTGCACACATTGAAACAGTCATTTTCTTGGTGTCGTTTTAAATTATCAAATGATGTGAAATTTAATAAACAGCCATCACAAATATGAACTGCATGTTCAGAAGTCGATAACTGTTTAGATAATAATCTCGAGAGGTTTTTAATAAAACAGTAATGACCTTTAGAACCTTGAGATATATACAATAAGTTTAAGTGAGTAGTTTTACGGTGCTTCGTAAAGTGTAATGGACCCACAACTTTATTTGATTTGCTTATTGAATCATATTGTAATCCAAAAACATTAATACTGAGACTATTCAATTTTTCAAATTTATGGATGTCATTAATTTTTATAGGAAACGATAGGTTATCAAATTTTAGATTATTTTTGTGTATTATATAAGATGATACCCTATTGGAACTATGAGTAGCTGGAAATAATCCTGACAAAACTGCCCAACGAAAACATTCGTGATCGTTATTTTGAACATTGATTACAGCTTTCTTATGTTTTATATCTAACGGTAGGTCTATGTATGAAGATCCACGCAATGGGTTAAATTTGTTAACATTCATATCCAAGTGATTTATTTTATCTAAACTCCATCCACTACCCTTTTTTTGGAAATTTGTCATTTTGTTTGTTATTTCGGTAATTATAGATGAGAAAGTAATATCTTTGTCATCACCTTGACAAACAAGATAGTTTGAAATTTGAAAATCAAAAATATTGTGTAGATTTTTTGTTTCTTGTGTGAAATCCGCATTGAGAATAAAATTAACTTTTACAACAGAATATTCTAAGATAGATCGTTCTAGTAATGTATAAATTATGTTTTTAATATTTTGTAAAAATAATTCAGGTGATTCAAGCTGTGTATCAGAAACTAAATTAGATTTCACTCGATATGTAATAATTCTATTACCGAAAGCACTATCAATGAATTGAACATTAGGTAGATTGTTATCTCTTCTAATTAAATTATTTTTATGTTTATTGCTCTTATAGTGACTGGTCATATATTTTTTTGACACATGTATGTGACACTCAGGACATTCAATTTTATCATTATGCTGTTCTGTACTTACATTTAAAATGTTATCCAGCAACGATGTAGATGTCGAAGGAGCTCCAAGACGAATATTTTTCCTTTTCTTTAAAGGAACCTCTTCAAACAATTCAGTTGGCGCTAATCTTTTCCTGTTGCCTTCTCCATTCTGCATAGATCTGATGGATAAGAAAACAGTTAAAACAATGTCATCTCACGAAATCAATATGCTACTATGTTTCTATTATTTAAATAGATACTAACATTTTTTGTTATTTACACTGCAAACAATATGCTTTCATTGATAATACACCATCAATATCATCCTCATCGGAATGAGTTTGTTTTGAGGTTTTATGTCCACTACATGGTGTATAATAAGGAGAAATATCAGGATCTCCCAACATTGATTCTGGTAAAACATTTAATATATACCAAAACCGTATGAAACGATGATATTTATGTAAAATTATCTTTTTATCGAAACTCGCAATCTCACTCTGAGATAAACTAGAAATATCAAGTGATTGGTACATTTTGGTTGCACTCCAAAGTTAAAAATATAAACGGAAGAAACAAGTTGAATGATCGTGCAAGATGTCCGAACCATTATAAATACTTGAAATGTATCCCCTCTTCATGGATTCCCAAAACATGTTGCAACTAGTCTTAACATAATAGAAAATATTTTACTCACGTTTCAACTTGTGTTTGTTCCATTTTATCACAGAGCTCGTACAGTTCTTTGTCGTATTGCGATGACATCAGATCCATTGATTCGATGTTTTCGAGAAGTGCGACGAGTTTCATGTTGTATAAATCACAGCTTGTATCCATTGTGACGAATGTCTTATTTTGCGCAGTTTCAAAAGTGATTTCGGTGTCATATACTACCCAAAACCATGTGATTATATTTGAAGCTATCCACTTTTTTCCAAACAATTTATGAATGTTCCCAATAACTTTACAATCGTAAGCATGAGCATGAAAAGACACTAAAAAGACTTATAACTATTTACATTAATACTTAGCGATAACACAAGAGTTCTAAAATCAAAAACAAATTAATCTATTAAGTATGTAACTTAAAAGAGTACAAAGTTTAAATACAATACAATGTAAATTAAAATAAAACAGATAGATACTTAAGTATAGTTATTAAAATAATAGTTTGACAGTTATAAAACATTGTAACGCACTGGCACTTTTATCACTTGTCGGTATCTATAAAATATTTCACACAATCGTCCTTACTAGCCAACTGTTTAGTCATATTGTATATAGTGTCCTTGATACTTTGCAAGTTCTTATCACTGTCGTTTTCCGCGTAATATTTAACTCGCACATCAGCGTGTTTCCAATGTTCCGTCGGTGCGATGTTTTTTATTTTATTCACATCATACACCTCAACTTTTATGAGATGTGATGCAGAACTACTGTCATCGCTGTTTGATCGGATGTATGAAATACCACCGCTCGTCGATCGACCAACACTGGATGACTTTTTTGTAGTTGTCTTCTTTTTTTTGGGTTTTTCAAAGAACTCATCAATGTTGTTGCTTTCCATCGATCTTTTATTGGCTGCTATCGCTTTTTTTACTTTAAAGGCGAGTGTACCTTCTTCATCACTAGGTTCGTCAATTTTTCAGCATAATAATAATTTTTGAAAGTATTTTCAGAAAACTGTAACAAAATAAAATAAAACTGTTTTAACTATCGGTTAAGTAAGTACTGTATGATAAATACTTATAGGTATGCGAAGTATACATGTACACATTAGTAACAATGATAAATTAATAAGACATCAAAGATAGCTAAAATGTATTAACCTGGTGGACAACACATGGCATAAACAATTAATGAAACATCTGGTTACAACACTTTTAGATCAAAGTATATAAAGGTACTTACATTCATTTTTATAACACTTTCACTATTTAACTATTTCACAATTTTACTATCACTTCACTGTTACACACAACTGGAGATCACACTTCGAGCAGAGCACAGAGTGGAATACGATACCATGTGATTTTGAGTCGGTCTTTTATATGGAGAGGGAGTATTGTTTCCTTGCAGACAAGATCCAACATGTTTCGACTTTCACCTTAAATGTTCCGTTGAATACGTAATATCAGGTAATGTGAATAATGGGAACCGTAATTATTATGACAATGAGAAGACCCAAAGGGTTTTACCTAGAATTTGAGAAAGGTATGGTGTATTGTAACGATTGCTTTATCTATAATAAACAATGCCCGTAATGCGTAAAGGGCGACTATTAAGTAATTTTAAACGGCTTTTAAGTAGAAACACGAGTTAATAGAAATACGAGACAAAGACCGTTGCATCCTTCAAATAAAAAAGGGTCGCCGATAGAAAGTAGAAAGTCAATAACACAACGAAACAGGGAAAATGTTGCTTTATCTATCATAAACAATGCTCGTAATGCGTAAAGGGTGACTATTAAGTAATTTTAAACGGCTTTTGCGTAGAAACACGAGTTAATAGAAATACGCGACAAAGACCTTTGCATCCTTCAAATAAAAAAAAAAAGGATCGCCGATAGAAAGTAGAAAGTTGAAAGCACAACGAACAGGGAAAAAGTACAAGCTTAAAGGAACCGTAGACCATGAACAAATTCGTGGTTCATACCTACCTCGCGGGTGATATGAAACGGATTCCGCGGACGATATAATTTTTATTCGCGGGTGTTATCAAAGTAATCCGCGGTCGATATCAAATTAATCCGCGGTAGGTATCAAGTTAATCCGCGGTAGGTATCAAGTTAATCCGCGGTAGGTATCAAATTAATCCGCGGTAGGTATCAAATTAATCCGCGGTAGGTATCAAATTAATTCGCGGTAGGTATTAAAGTAATCCGCGGATTTATTCGTGGGTTCCGCGGGCCGAATCTGGAGCAATCGAAAACGTCGGCCATCAGCCGCCGGAGCGCCGCGGACCGGCCGTCGAACCTGCTCCAGTATCGGTGAATCCCTTACTACTTCCCGTCTAGCCAAGTGTCCCGCCCATCTCCACTTCAGCTTGGCGATGCGTGTGCCTAGGTCTTCAACTTTAGTGCGACGGCCGAACTTCTACGTTTATTTCACAATCTACCACGTGCATACCTAACATGCCCGTCCCATAGCTCGCTGAGCTACGTGGATCTTGTATATATTTGTTAGAGAGAAGGGCCATGATTCTGTTCTGTAAGTTAGTATGAGTAACACAGACTGGAACATACATACATATATTTTTATACATAGAGATATAGATTATAAGATGTTCCTCATCTCCGCATGCGTGCGACATCTTTCCCGGAATAAAACACGCACTGTGTAATTTTTCGGGATAAAATATAGCTTTTATTGGAACGAAGTTCCTTATCGCGCGTTGTGATAGGGGGCTGGACGGAAAAAACAAACGAAAAGTTGTCACGACACTTTTTGCTATTATCTTACTAATATGAACCTTAAATACAATGCGTAGAAGCTATAATTCTTGAAACGAGTATATTTTTATTTATTTTATTTATTAAAGTCTTTAAAACCATTTCTTACTAATCTAATATGAACCTTAAATACATTGCGTAGAAGCTATTTCCCCAGCGTTGGCACGGCACGAGTACAAAAGAATCGAACGTAACATTTTATTTTTTTCAAATTTTGTTGATTTATTCTATTTTGGTTACTGACATTTATCAATAACAAGACGAAACGTGCTTTGCTCGCGTTTAAAAATCTACTTTATGTGGTAAGCGTAAGATCGGATTTGTGTTTAGTCAATCAAAATTTGTGATAAAAATGCTATGTAATAGCTTTACCGCGGCAGTCTCCGAGTGCCACACGTATTTATTTGTTTTTTTCTCTAGAAACTTATGTATTGGAACGGAAATAGGAAAATATTTATATTTATATATATACACAGTCTGTTATATAAATAAAATTTTATTACAATTCCTTCACTAATTAATCGAAAGGAATTTCGTTCCATCCGGGTGTCCCTTGACACCTCTCAAGTTTTATTATGTTAATTCAGGACATGATCTATCTATGCTTGTGGGTCAAAATTCATCTAAATGCATTCCTGAGTTACTGCGTTTACTTCTAATAAACATTCATCATTCATTCAATAATGCATCTTCACAAATGCACTTATTATATACAAACAATATAACAATACAAACAAACGAATTGAGACCTCCTCCTTTTTTGGAAGTCGGTTAAAAAATAAGACTTTACTCTTACACCCATTAGGGTGTAAAGTAAAATCTATACATTATATTTATATATAATACTCAATGCAAAGTAATAACTTTGGATTGAGTATTATATTCCATAATTAACAGTTTAAATGTTAAAGTTTTTTTGTGATTCTCGGAAACTGCTGAATATACGTTTAATTAAAGTTCCTCAATCACGTAGTCCTTAACAAAATATATAAAAAAAAGGAATTTCAATATATTATGTTATTTATAATATCCATTATTTGAATATCAGATTCCTTTAGTACCTATTAACGTGGTCGTGGTGCGAGCTAATAAGATTTCAAATAAATCGCGGAGAAAAAATATGATTTCGCATGAAACGTGCAATATTATAGAAGTAGACTCAGTTACCTACAAAAATTACTTTCAAAGGTAAGATAAAAACAATAAAAAGTCTCAAAGGATTCGTACATTGTTCTAAAGTACATTGCTCAATCAAAAACTTATGTAACGGCTCATAAACTATCACCACGTCAAAATTCGTCTCAATATATATGAAAGAAGGCCAAACACACTTTCGCATAAATA
This sequence comes from Sphinx pinastri, assembly GCA_947568825.1. Taxonomy (NCBI): domain Eukaryota; kingdom Metazoa; phylum Arthropoda; class Insecta; order Lepidoptera; family Sphingidae; genus Sphinx; species Sphinx pinastri. The sequence continues at coordinate 7,571,304 of OX387617.1, forward strand.
ATGTTATCGAGTTTAATAACGTCACAGAAAATTATCTCTCCGTGATAATTTCCTGTTAATAATAGTCACGGAGGCCATTCCGCGCACATGCCGCCTAGTATTTTGAGTACATAATAGGATTTAAATTGAGATGGAGTTTCATACAATGGAAGGCTATTTCGATGCCAATAAATTTTTATACATAACCATTATGGAAGTTGAACACAGAACGTGAATTTACTCGAATTTAGAGAGACAATTGTCGATGGTCGATGCGTATTTATATTTTGGGATAGTCAATGAGAACTTTATAGGCCTTTTACTGTTAAACGAGCGCGGTAGTTCACTAAATATCGCACGGAATTCGGAAAATATTGCACTATTTGCATATAGGCATGGCATATATCGTATACCTACATATTGGTTTATTTACAATTTTACTGGTACAAGATAACATGCTTTTTAAACTTTTAATTATTTTTTGTGAAAAAATCAAAGAAACTATTTTCCATGACCAGTTTATGTATTACTTTATCGATGCAAACTATAAACTAATAATTAATAAATGATATTCTTAAATATATTTTTACGATTTAATCTAAATTATAACCAATTTTGAGAAAGGTTAAATAGGCGAGTGTAATTCTTTTTTTTTTTAATCTCAAATCGTCAGGTTTTATCTAAGCACAAACAAAACCCTGACAAAACATACTACATTTATTTTTTAATACCAATATCATCATTTAAAAAAAACGGACTAACACTAAATACTTACGAATTAAAAATTTACTCCCCTTCTGGAATTGAACGCTTAATCAACTATTTCAAATCTACTCACCGCTGCTCTCTTTAGAGCCACTTATGAATATTTGAATACACACTACATCCCCATCCATGGATACGGAGCCACACACAAACTCCGCTTTAGAAATTAATAGCTTAACAATAACTGGAAGGATAAAATTGGAAAATCATAAAATGAATACGTCGATATTTTAACGGTGGGCTATTACCATGACACATTAACTGGTGGCGTGACCGCTCGAGAATTAACGGAGCCTGCACGAGTCCGTGCCAACTGGCTAGTTAACGACTGTCCGCTTTCTCCCAAATACACCCCCGAGCGCAGAAAATCGAGCGGTTTTACACTTATCGTATTGTGTTCTAACACTATTTTTGACAACCAACTATTGGATATCCAGGGTTATATAATTTGCCAAGAGTACTTTCACATGTGAGGAGGATAAGGCCACGAGTCGAAACGCCAATACGGCCCAATCCAATCCGAACACAATCACAGCAAGTGTTATTGATGTTTTGCACTTTTGTTCACGCCTTCGTGGAGAGTGCGTGTCGGTATATATAGACGTGTTTTCACTTGAAATGAATCTTCTTACTTCTTACTAATATTATAAACGTGAAAATGTTTGTTAGAAGTAAACGCAGAAATAACTAAACGGATTTGGATGAAATTTCGCACACGGGTAGATCATGTTCTGGATTATTTTATTCTATTTATTTTTATTTATTTTGGATTAACACAGAGGCTACTTTTTATCCCGGTAGTTTTCTCCCATGGGAATGGATATTTTATAATCTGATTCTTTAGGTAGATGGCGCTGGAGTCGTACTGTGTTTTTGGGACTTTTGTAGCGGGATAGGTTTTTCACACGGGCGAAGCCACGGGCAACACCTAGTTAATAATAAACGCAACGCTGGTATATCGTCTATTATTTCATTCCTGTGCAAAACAATAATCCGGACAAGCTAAAAATACATTACATTTAATGCTACCTGCATTCTGAAAATGAATTCAGATTTGTTCTTCGCATTACAAAGTCTGATGAATTATTCATTTTGTTAGTCCGTTAACTCCACAGACAGTGCAATACCAATAAATAAACAATACTTCAACCTCAGCAGCGATGAAACCATCCATTATATTACATTCACTTCTAAAACTATTTTATTTACTGAACTCGTTTTTATTCTACACAGATAAAACTTTTGAATGCACACGAATTACTACAAAGCAACAATAAAGGAATTTTCCAATTTTAGAATTTGTATTACATTTTACCCTGTTAAACTTAAAATCTATGTAATGGATTTTATTTAGTTCTTGATATCCCGTTTTCATCTACTTATATTTTTACGATATAACTGTTATTAAGTATACCTAATAAAGTTACTAAGACTGACTGATACAAACGCATTGCTAATAGCTTAAATCGGTGGCTTAAGCACATAAATTTTTTGGAAGAGTTCCTTTTAATTGAAAATTCCATCGAAGGCTAATAAAAGGAATACTTGTCGTACCTAATTTGTTTTTGGCTAACCATTTTTGTAAAAATTAGGTAATATACATAATGTCCCAAAAATCACATAATAAATCGTAGTACAACTGCATAAGTTATCCGCGACTTTCCAAACATGCAAAAACTGCAACGCACAACATTTATTTATATCTGAAAGCTAAAGAGCAACTGCCGCGATAGCCGGGCGTTGTCATTAAAGTTTTTAGCGCGCGTCGCCCGCGCCGCGGCGCACCACTGGAAACTGCCCTACTTATTCTGGCGGCGCCGCGGATAAATTCTACAACGATCGTATCTCGCGAGGCAATTAAGATAAGCGAACATTGTGCTGTCACTGTAGCTCAGTGTGTACGTTGGACAAACGCTCAATTTATGCGCTCCGTGCAGAATTACACAAAGCTACACCTAGATCGCATTATGTTAGTTCACGTGTTAGTCTCCGATAATGGTGACAAATGTCTACCTATTTGCGGACTGAGACGTGTGACAACCCGCCGCCGACCACCAAACGTCGCCTTCTAATGTCCTTCGAAGGGTGTGAATCGCGCCCTTTGTTTATCAGATAGGGTTGTTGAACCGCGTTGCATATTAATCATATCAGTAATGAGCCGGGTCTAATGAAGATTACATACTATTAATTATGCCGCGTGATACGACGCGAATATTCATCATTAACATATTACACGCACTCGGTGGATATATACTGCATTCGTATAATTACTGATGTTCTAGTGATGCGCATAATGTTAAAACGGAGATGTCATTGATTCGAAAAATATACGTGAATGGAAAATGAAAGTAGACCGATGAACAAATTATGTTATCCAATTAATAGTATTTAATAATCTTCCCAATTTATTGTTGGAACGAGGGCGGCTTGCGGTAGATGTGATTTGGGAGAAAATGTAACGTCACGATCTTGCCTGTTGTATACGGGTTGCAAGGAAAAAGTGTTTGTTATATATCATAGTATTTTATTTTATGCTAAATACAGAGCAGCGGATTAATTTTCTTATTTATTTAAATTAGGTATTAGGAATGGAAACTCAAAAATGTATGACATAGACGTAGAAAAGCAATTGATGACTGTTTACTTCGTTCTTGACGGGAGTCCTCTGAACACACACTTTTTACCTAAAATTATCTATCTAAGAATAAAACTCATATCACTATCCTTTATTTATTACTTACTCGATCAAAATATCTAAAGCTTAATTATAATTAAAGGAGAGTCATTGTTTGAACAGTTTATTTTTAATAACGATGCTAATAATTATTATATTCAGTACATTGTAATATGAAATAAACCGAAAAACAAGACAAACGTCAACGAAAATCACGAGACTCCCCATACGTTTGTGTAGGTAGATGAAATTTCGTATCCCCTACGGGGGCGGTGAGAGTGAAGTACTTTATCTCCCAAAGCAAAGGCCCTTTTACGAAGGTAGATGACTGAGAAGCAATAAATTTAAAAAAAGTACGATCCCGCCCTTTGTTAACAAATTGTACGTGCTATAGTAGTTAAATAATCTTAGTGCTGAGTTCTTTTATACCTCCACTCCTGACCTCTTGGCGCGGCATAAAAGAAAAGTCAGGGAAATGATGAATGAGTTGACATTCTATTATAATATTGGTGTTATAAATTCTTTTTTCACTGTTATTATATTCCGCTCGATGTGTAGAAAGCTTTTTTAAGGATGTGGCTATTGAGCAAATGGTGGAACTTAGCTGTTTAGATCTTAAGTTTAGATCTGTTTGTTGTGATAATTCTGTCAAATCTTTTGCTTGCGGCTCCGCCCGCTTGAATAATGTTTTCCGGGATAAAAATATTTTCGCGGGATAAAAGTAGCCTATAGCACTCAGGAGTAATGTAGCTTCCTATTGGTGAAAGAATTTTCAAAATCGTTCGAGTAGTTTTTGAGTTTATCCATTACAAACAAACAAACAATCAAATCTTTCCTCTTTATAATACCTATATCACTGTTTTGTCACATTTGTTCTTTGTGTAAAAATATTTTAGAGTCAATGAGAAAAAACACAGGTTAAGTTAATCACCAACTGAGATATTCATTGGTAAAGATTTAATATTCTTCAAAGTTTATAATATACTCCACTTTATACAGTTTATATGGACTAGTAACTAATTGACCAGACCAAGATATTGTAGAATCTCGTTCACTGTAAATCAATTGCCTCAGAGTTCTATCAAAATACAATTCAAATTAACATTAAATACCTACTTCGAGCTCTGTTGTTTGCCTAATTCAATTTAAAGAAAACAAACTTTGTAGGCAAGAATTTAGCAACTACTACGTCAACATTAATTAGGCAGGTACTCGTTTAGGCCTTGATTGTGAATTTAATTTTACTTACCCAGAATACAGAAAACGAAACATCAAATATTAATAATTCAAGCATCAAAGAACACTTTAACATGTTCGTACCTAATAATTATACTAATAGAGAATTTACATTCTTATAATACAATGTAGCGTAACGTAATGGATCCCGAAATAAGTGTACGACAATAATGCTATAGAAATAACGAAAATATCCCATAAAATAATAAAACCACTTTACGCTGTATGACACAAAATAATCCTTACTCAACGCGTAATACGGTTGAGAATCGCTTTTTTCATAACAAGTTAATAATAACAATTATCGTAGAGTAACGTGGTACGAGAGGGCGTGTTAATGCATAACCTCACGCGAACTCAGGTGGTACTCTTTAAAAGCAGAAAAAATATCTAATTAAAAACGTAATCACGTTAGGGTTGCCATCCAACGGCGCGCTGCTAGGGCTGTTCCGTGACTTAACGAAATCACAAAGGTGGCATTTTGAATTCACATCTTGAACGGAGAAGTCGATTCAATCTCCCGACGTAATGAAGTAGTAATCTCCTGAGAACATCACTATATGCACGATCAATGATAAAGTTTCATTCCACTTTCCACGTTTAGCATAGATTTCATTATTTTCGAATGTTTAATGTCGAAGTATTTCGTAATAGAAGTTTAGACGAGTGAATATACAAGTTTTTCATATCTACATCTAATATAGAAAATAGATAACCTATAAAAATTATAGCCTAATTTCCAAGTGCCCTTTTAATCTAAATACGAATAAGAATTGATGCAATATGTGATAACATATTGTACGTAAAATAAAAAAGTATTGAAAAAGTGTAATGCTTTCGTGTTATTCATATTACTTAACCAACGTGTTATTAAAGGAATAAAAGGCTGGCTATTTGATTAAAATCACTGTAATTAATTTCTCCATTATGCACTTTAAAGTTATTTTTTCAAAAATAAGTCCATAGTAAAGAGAAAATCACTCGTAACATTCTTATTATATTAGAACTTATAGAAACATTTCAATGAAAATTGTTAGCTAAGCCTGTAAATGTCACATAATTCAGAAAACTATTTTATGAGCTAAGCAAAAAGTTTCCAGTCTGATGCATTTATAATACGAAATTCCATTTATTTTGACAGAATTTCATGTAGAATTTTTAATGTAAAACATTTGTTTTAAATTTAAAACAACACCGCGAACAAGAATAAACGGTTACATTTCTTTGTTGCAACTGGGAACAAAGGCAGGTCCATTAGGGTTTGCCCACGGCGGAGCTCGGACCGAACTTATAGAAATGTAATACCGACATTAATTAAGCAAGTACATGAGTTGCCTAGACCATTCTAAGTAAGCAAATAATGATGATATTACGCTTCACTACTATATACTCATGTAATGTACTTCTTTACGTAGTTGTTCTAGCTTGGGTTAATAATTATTTATCATCTCCCCGAACAATAAAATAAAAGATTTTATAATTAGCAGAAATTCTCAGTTCTTCAGCTATATCGTAACTAGTGATATGTCGATCTTGCTCCACTTTTTAAATTAAAACAACTAAAAAACACGCTTTATAGAAAATCCAACTAAAAAATAGAAAATAAATTTGAATTAAGAATAGTGTAAATAAGAAAAAAATGTATTTTATTGTAAAAAAAGCATAGCATATTATCAAAATGATATATAATACTTCTAGTCATATTATCTGTCAATAAAATATTTATAACTATTGTCACCATGCACCCCACGCTAATATAAAGCGTGTAAAAATGGCGTCCACTTTATCCGTAACAGAGCGACCAGAGTGAAGTGCATCTTTAACATCAAAATTCCCGGATTGAAAATGCTTAAACCAACTTTGTGCTACTCTTACTGACACTGCATTAGGTCCATAAACGTCACAATTTTTTTTCGCGGTTTGCTGTGCAATTTTTCCTTCTTTTATAATAAAATTTTAAAATGTATCGAATATCTTCATTAGATTCACTCATTTTGACAGTAAGAAAAATAAATGAAAAATAGCTGAAAACTACATTTTACTACTTTTTCTTTTTTTGAACCGTATTTTTTTTAATGTCATCAAAACCATCCAGATACAAATAGTACAGCCAAAGAGATTTTGTTACAAGTTTATAGATACTATATGCGAAAACACTATTTCCCCGACCTATTATATAAAAGCGAAAGGTCTCTCACTCACTCACTCACTCACTCATCATGAAATCTCAGAAACTACATGTGCTAGGAGTCTCAAATTTCCCAGGTTCCTTTTTGGAAGTAGGTGCTCACTAAGAACGGATTTTGTGAAATTCAACCCCTAAAGGGGTAAAAAGGGTTGTACGCGATAAATTCAAAAACTACCGAACGCATTTCTATGAAGTTTGGTATGAAGATAGTTCGAGGCCCTGGAAAAGTTTTAGGCTACTTTTTATCCCGGGAAAATGTATAGCGGGACCTTTACCCAGGAAAAACTCTTTCGTGCAGGCGAAGCCGCACCCAAAGCTAGTTATATATATATATAAGGTTATAACACATAACATCTTATGTTAACGAGCACACTACAGAACCATGCAATACTATGTTTACAGACAGTATAACTTTGAGTTATTAAATAGTGTAGTAGTTAAATAGTGATTTATATAATATTTAAAAAGACGACCTTATAAAGGTTGCAGGAACACGCTTTTGACAGGTTCATCGGGCTATCTTCAGGGGAGGCCTGTGTTAAGCAGTGGAATTTATGTGGCTTATGATGATGATTATAATGATTTAAAAAAATCTTTTATCAGACCCCGGGAACAATCATTTCAAATCTGACGCAGCCGTTTGTGTGCGCTAGGCACTACGTACCTATTCATTTCTACTTTCAATTGTTGTTAAATAAGTTTATTGACAATTGCCCCGCGAAATACACATGAAACCGCGGGTTTTCTCAGATTAAAAGCACAATGGCTTTGTCGTGCCCAAGAGCAATTTCTATTTCAAACTTTAATAATATGTCGTACTTTCTGCCATTTATTGGTGCATATCATCTCTCTGTTCATCAACTCTTGTTCACCATATAATCTACTAAAGTTAAGACACGTTTAAGAATGGGATTGATAAATTGGGTTACATTTGTAGTCTTGTTGTTAGATAGGTTATGGTTATACGAAATTCTGCTAAAATCTCTCCGTTTCCCCCACTAAAACAAATATTCAATTTCAGGTTGCTGCGTGCAGATTCAGCCTCGAGCAAATCATAGTTTTACATACTTTTTTGTTGTTTGTTTATTTTAAAAAACTCGCTATTTGTGGGAAAAAAACATTTATTTCTGTAAAAGCAAATAGTGTGGAGTCGATTTGAAGTTTTGAATTTATTCAGCTACTTATATGGCTGAATGTATATAACAAGTCAATATTATATATAAAGAGATAAATTGCTCAAGCCGAGCCGTTGCAATGGTACGACTCCAATCATCGAGGCCCGAGACGAAACAACAACGAGCTCACTTCATTCGTGCCTTCGCAAGTTGTAGAATAACTTAGAAATTCAATTTGCAGCAGTGAGCGATGCAGTGGCGCCCTCTACTGAACCATCGTCTATGAATTGCGAACTTAGACATTGCCGACGTCACCAACTTTTTGAATTCTAACGCCATATGAAATTCTGAAGACATGTAAAACGAAACCAAAGTACTAGATTTCGTACACTTCTTTTGCATTGGCGTGAGTTGCACTTGGAAAAGTTATGCTTCAAGATAATAAAGTATTCTACACACACACCCTTACGCCTTTTATCTTCAAAGAGAAATATACTATACCTACCCCTTCGGGGATAAAAGGCGTGAGTATGCCTAGGTACTTATATCATAACAATGCACATTGGACACCCACGTGGAGATAGATTTTTATCGTAATAATCTGTGCTATAGTATATTAAAAATAACCTTTAAAAGCTGCACAATCTTCGCATTGGCGAGACTGAATGTTTCATTTATGATAGTTGTCACACGGTAACCTTTTTTACACAATCGTCCATCTCTTTTGATTTGAATATACTTAACCGATTCCATTGTCGCCATAAGACTACCTTGTTGACCTGAAATTACTTCTATGTATAGAAACGTCTGAATGAAACAGAAATGAAAGTCTCACTGTGATTCATTCATACCGTAGTAGTTAAGTCCCTTTCATTTTTACATTTGAAAACTCTGTACTTTCAACAACAAAAAATTACAACTATGTGAACATTAACTCTCGATAGATTTCTGGAGTCTACTTTTATGAACCCAATTTATTTATTTCTTAATTTTCGCGATTAAAGAATGTTTACCTTTACAACTCTAACCACAATTTGTCATAACAGATGTGATGTCACTAGAGGTAGATTGATGTATTATAACACGTCCTTTTCACGTTACTTTCAATTAGTAATAATTGTTAAAAATCGATAATAATTAAAATAAAAACGTTGTAACTTAGTGGTCCTTCTTTTACGTTTTTTTTTACATTTTAGTTACAAAATCACACATTTAGAACGAAAACGACACAATTCCAAAAAATCGAAAATTGAGTTATCGTCATAAAATGACTTAAAACTAGTCTTATTTTACAAAAATATAATAAAAAGGGACCGATATAATATTTTTTGTCCTCTTCCCGCTTGAATATGGTTGTATTTGAACTATTGTTGTATAGATAATTTCGTTTTAAGTCATTTTATGACGATAACTCAATTTTCAACATTTTTGAATTGTGTTTTTTTAGTTCAAAGGGTGCGAAATATTGATAATTATTATATTTGCATCTTCCCTATTATGCTGCAACCAAATATAAAGTCTAAATGAGTGACCTGCGACATGAATTTATACTTAATAAAAGAAAAGACAATGACCAAGCATTTGATTACCATAATGGAAATTAAGAATAATATAAAATTGCAAATATGAAACGAATGCTAATGAAGTAACAAAGTTTAATTTAAAGACGTAGTCGTAATGAACGATGTATTGCAAAGAAAAATTGAAATCATGAATTGTATGAATAAAATATAAAATGCTAATAATTGAATAGATTATTCTATTTAGGTTTTAATTTAGCGGGCAACTGAACTATGTCTATAGAAAGAGTCATCCGGTCCATTAATCATTTGGTGCAAGTGTTAAGTGTTATGAACTTACGTAAGAAACAAAACCAGTATAACTAAAAACAATAAAACAATACTATTCCCCGCTAAAGTTTTAATTTTTTATTGATACAACAAAAAGCAACAATGCACCCAAATCAACAGCACTAAAAGCATAGTTTAAAGAAGAAATATTGCTAAATAATATAACTAAAATACCCCTTGCCATCCGGATGGCACGTGCATTATTTTTCTCTAGGGGAGGTCCATATTAATCACTCCTGTTTCGCGTAAATCGCTCAATGTCGTCTACACGCATTGTATGTGAATTCGACAATAAAGTAGTGTCCATTAACGCCTTTTTCCCATTTTGGTACATCGTTGCATTATTGATCTAATAGTACTTTGGCAACATATAAATCCACCACGCATCAACTATAAAGTTGATGCATGACACATTACTTAGCAGAAAAGTTAAATGGGATATGATGTAAATGTATCCCATCGCAAATTTACCAAAAATGTAGACCACTTCTAAGTTCATTAAAAATGAGATATCTTTTTATAAGAGAAGAAGGGATAGTAACTAGCGGGTCGATTGTGGTGCAAAGCTTTTTTTTGTCGTCGATTTACTATCCAAATTGATACTACCATCCCAAACAGACAGAACAGTCTACAACATGACTCTACCAATCAGTACCATAATATAATTGACTCTATTCCACAAAATTACACTTTAGTAGGCTAGAAATACCTGTAGTTGTACAAGAAATCAACGTAACAAAGACTAGAATGGCAGACAGCTTCCCATTATACTGACAGAACACCACCTAATAAAGTGAGCGGAGTGCCGTTGGATGCAATCACTAGAGAATTGCCGTTGTGAAATTTATGTGCAGGACCTACGACGTCTCATTGCAATTGATTTGAAATCATAGTAAACAAGCATAGGGTACCACCTAAGTGGAATAATGTTTGCTATACTTAACTGTTTTCAGTGGTAAAGCAAGGAACTTAAACGTTATGTGCAATCAGCCACTTAAGTAACTGAACAAACTCAAAACTTCCAAACTCCTATACACTTTTGTGTTCTTACCAATTTTCTTTTTCTCTTCACAATAATAAAATAAACGGGATTTACTTAACTTTACACAAAAAAAAAAACAAAAATGTTTCGATTAAACTGAACGCGTATAGGCGATTTGAAATTTTGAATTTGTTTAACTGCTTATGTGTCTGACTGTACTTATATAGGGTGTAAAGAGACATGTGATGTCCATGTGTAAGGTGTTACGAGAATAAGATGAAAAATTCATTTTTATTACCTACATTTATTGATGTATGTAATAAACCCATCAATGCCTACATTACTTAAGGTTAATAAACAAAAGAATCGGCAATGTTTTAGAATAATTATCCTAACTTCGAATTACACTTAGATCAGCTGATAAACTTTAATCAAATTTGAAACGGATAGAGCGCAGCTGTGGACACATAATTCGTCTACAACATGAATGGGCGCATTTCAATAAATAAAAATAGTGTTATGGCTACTGTACTGAATAGTAGCCTGTTGACAATATCATCATTTTTTTTAAAACAATTTCCTCTTTGAAACACCCTGATAGTTCTAAAAACATTTAAATTGCTTCAGAGTTCGTTCGAATAGAAATATATAAACTTAAAAATGCACCTGTTAGTGTTTCAACGGAAAATTAAGTTGTTCTAAGTCTTAAGGATTGGTGGAACTTTAGTAATTTGTAAGTTCACTGGGAAATAGCCGATATTCTGTAAAGGCATTTTTTTAATATGTTGATTTTTAAAGTATCTTTGTTTTGATTATTTGTACACAGTGTTGGATTCTTTTTTTCTGTAAACTCTACTTATTGTTATGGTTTTCTTGCAAATAAATAACCTTCTAAAAATCTCCATATGTAAAGCCGTTTACACTACTCAATTATGAGACGAGTGACTGGACTGATGATATTAGGGATAAGAGGCATGGATGATAAGAGTCAAGTCTGCTGCCCATAAACAGCAGCAACAAGCTGAACATCAAATTACAAGTCACTTCATGTCACTCCCATGCATTTAATGAAGTAATGCATAATATACATTGACTGAATAATAAATCCACCCGCTGTCCATCGAAATTGAACACTATCTCTCTCAATGTAATCATAGTTTTTCTTGAGTTAAATAATTTGAGACTGAAACAACCAAAACGCTGATTAATTATAATGTATCAGTATTTTTGTATAGAACATTTATTTTTTATAAGGTAAATAAACACAAATAATGCAAAGTTTACGGGGAAATACCGTAAATAATATTTTGCGTAATGATCAATAGGTATTGTCAGTGATGTGCTTCCATGATGAATGTTGTTCGGAAGTTGAAAATACAATCTTCGTCTCCATCCCACTGACTTTGAACATATTGCCGAATAATTTTGTATTTGGAAATATATTCGTAAAAAACGTTTTATAAATTATGTTATCGGTAATAAATTTACAATATCATTAGAGAAAGATATGACGCTTTTTTGTACTAAGCCAACCGTAATAAATAGGGATACATTTAAAAAGAGTTCGTAATAAATATAATGCATGTGCAACATTAATGCGCATTTTTCCCGTCCCTTGACGTATCTGGTTGTCCCTGAATAAACTGTTTTAATTTCCCCCGAGCCGAGAGGGTCTGGATCGACTGAGCCGGCAATTTGCTAGACCCTGTCTCATTGGAAGTTCGTTGTCTTCAGCAAAATTCCTCTCCATCTATTCAAATAATGTGTGCATCTTTGCTATTTACATCAACTACTTTAGATGCTCAACTTCTTGTAATAGAACTTATGTGTAACTGTCTTTCTTTGCTTTAAATTATGTGATAAAATTACCATGTATTTCATAAAGATTAATGAGAATAAGTCATAGTAATTCAAATTAATTATATTATAAATGACTAAACTTTTGCTCTCGCTCTGCCCGCGTGAATGCGTTTTTCCGGGATAAAAGTCCCGCTTTATATTTTCCCGGGATAAAAAGTAGCCTTTGTTACTGGCTGATAGGGTAGCTTTATATTGGTGAAACCATTTTTAAAATCGGTCCTGTAGTTTTTGAGTTAACTTCTTACAAATATACAAAAATACAAATCTTTCCTCTTTATATTAGTGTAGATTTTGCTTCAGTATATTTTTTACCTACCTACTAAATATGTGACTAAAGCGTGTCTCTGTTAAGTTAATATAATAGAAAAAACTTGGCTGACAACAGCAAACTTCCTAACATACACAAGCTAATTCACACAAGAAATCCTACAAAACCGTTCCCTCGAGTGCTCTAAAGACTTGCTACGAAAAACTTGCAAACGCTTCGCCACTTGCACAATTTATGACGGTAGTTAGGCCATCGCAGCTTCTCCATGGCCGCAAACAGGTAAAGTCCAATGTAATAGAAACCACTCCTCCTCCCACTTACTTGCATATACAAGGCCAGAGAGGGGTGTCACAAAGAAAATAAGCAGAACTATTTACAGCAGGTTTATCTCGATATACAAGCGAGACGTAGACACGACGCGAATGCCTGATGAACTTTAATTACCGCTCCGAGACCAACGTGGAAGCAATTGCTTGCTTGATGTATTAGCATAATCATTTTGTAGCCATCCTATGGTTAATTGATGTGAAATTGGTTACAGTACCCAGCGCCACCTAAATCACGTTAAAGTAATTATATCAGAAGATTATTAGGGAAATGTTCACTGTATTAATAACTTAATGGATATAATACTATTGACGTGTTTTCATACACTTCAAATACAAGTATATATGTCTGCATTGAAAGTAGGATTTATATTGAATTAAATACACTAAATATCGTCGGGAGACATGGTAAATTGTCCCTTGCGAAAAATCAAGGCCACAAATAAAATGGTAAAGGCGAGGTAGTTTTCCACGGCAACCCTTGCTTTAGTAAGATTTATGGGGCATTTATCCCGCAGTATCGGGCTCTGAAAATCTGTGTTATAATTTACGAGGCACAATTTTATCTTTTTAAAAGCCTGAGGGAATATTTCTTGAATTACTGTAATTAGACCTAAATCGAATAAATTACTTGGTTCGATCGGATGGTTAAAAGCAAGCCCGATTTGTATACGAGATTATAAATAAAATCGAATGGATCTGCGAGATATTTTGAAAACCCGATGATGGATAGACTGATCACTAAGCCTCTGGAAAAATGATGGGCATCTCATTGTTCACGGAAAGTATTTTAAATTCAAATCAGTCGGGAGGGAGGTTTGGACTTTACCTTGAGAATATTACACGAATATCTACTTACTGCTCCAAAGGTAGGATAATGTCACTAACTAACTTCGTTACATTATAAAATGTATCTCCGAGAAATATAAGACTTACAACGGGTTTTTATATATCAATGCTTACAACGGAGATTTTAAAATAAAATTTTACCTTTGATGTACATTTTCATTTTCGTAAAACTTGAACCTGAGAAAAAGGAATATCTATGCTAAATTAATTTATTTGATGAAGAAATACAGTTTTATTTAGCTATGATACACAAAGAAGGACAAAAAAACATTTTTTAACTTGTCATCGTAAACACATTTCACTGTATCCAAGAATTTTCTTAAGCAAATTGTTTGTTAGGACCTAAAACATGAGTACTTACCTAGTAATACCGCGAACCTTTTTGATTGGTTTATAAGCTCTGAGCAGTAACTTTTTCGAAAAGTATACTAAAACATCTTGCATTGAGTTAAAAATTTAACGAAAAATTTAAATTGAACGTTAAATGTAATATATGGTTATACTACTATAATAACTGCAGATATAGACTCAAATCCTGCCTATGCGTATATTATGAAGTTAATTTCCGCTCAACGATAGAATATTCATTATTGTGCACGAGTACGTGCCCCATGCAACTAACTTTAAATATATAGCACAAGCGTTGCAGAATTTTATGTGAACACAAAGTAATTAAAACAGTGGGGAGCAACATATTGCATCGCCAAGATATGGATATGGCTGGATATCTAGTTCCGGGCGAAATTGTCACCTGAGACTGGAGCCACTCTCCAATATCAACATGGAATTTATGGAATCCAACGGCAGACACCATTCCGATTCCGTCTGTGTTTTATGAACGTTGTAATTGAATCAACGGGAAATAGAGATCTTTTATCGGTGTCAATAAGAGTGATTGTATACTGTTTTGCAATAAAATACAACAAGGTACACACTTTCGTTTCATCACTTAAAGCATTGTAATGATAAAATACGTATGATACAGTAACCTATGCAATAAGTTCACTTCACGACGTCTCCGTAATTGGAAATCGACTTTACTTCTATAGTTACCCCTGTGTACCTACTACGATATAATTGATGATTAAACGAACTTACCTGTACCTGAAGTTCTATCATAATTATACGAAGGCTTCGTCCGAAAAGATTAGTATAGAGAACAGCAAAGGCGTACAACTGGAGTACAATTGAATTGAATTGAAAGTACATACTACATGTGTTCTCTATGCTAATCTCGAGGACGAAGCAGAAGTATAATGTTACATACATACATACATACATAGTATCACGCCTCTATCCCATAGGGGTAGGCAGAGACCATGGATTGCCACTTTGCTCGATTCTGGCACACCACTTTCGCTTAATATGATGTAATGTTATTTATTAGTATTAGGTACCTACTAGTAATATTCAGCTTAGCATAAGAGAATCACGCTAATGCAGGATCATTTTGACATTACTTTAATTAATGACCCTGTATATTCATAATTACTGGTGGTAGGTCTCTCATATGTAAGAGTCCGTCTGGGTGGGTACCACCGCAATGTCTATTTCTACCGCCAAGCAGCGGTGTGCATGCACTGTTGTTTCAGTTTAAAGGACATTGTAGCCAGTGTATCTACTGGACATAATGAGACTTAACATCTTGTGTCTCAGGATGACGAGCGCAGTGGAATGCTAAACAGTGTTTTGTAACTCAAGATGCTGCATGGTGTTGCTACTGTTTATGGGTGGTCGTATCGCTTACCATCACGCGAACGGCATGCTCGTCTCGTCATGCTATCTTCAAATGTCGCGTGCGACTCACATTTTTTTCTTTCTTATTTCATTCTTTCTTTAAAATGTGTGCGACTAACCACACGTAAGCAGTGCACAAATAATAGAAAAATTACGTCTCATACGATTTGCTGCAGATGAAAAAAAGTCGATAGGCATCAGTTACCCTTTCTTTCCAACATATTGTAATAGGTATATCTATAATAGACAAATGTCGAGTTTGGGAGTATTAACCTCTTGGTCGGCAAGACCGGGTCGATAGAGAAACTCAATCTATTTAGCGCGGCCGGCTCTGAACCACAAATAAATACACTATTGATACCTAAATCCCTTCTATGTTATATGATTCAACAAGATATAGTACTAAATAATAGTAGAAATCTTTCTAATATTATAAATGACTAAGTTTGTGAAAATGTTTGGATATTTGGATGTTAATATGTTTGTTAGAAGTAAGCGCAGAAACAGCTGAACGGATTTATATATGAAATTTGACACACAGATACACATAATGATTCCTTATGTTTACGCGAATGTTAGACATTGAAATTAAACTATTATAACGGATTTTATCGCGGTTTTTTATTTAATTTTTCTCCCGACGTTGAACTTGCACAAGCCTGGGACCCGGTAATACATCTAATTAAATCGGGCCCCAAAAGACCTGCTGCCAGACCTCAAGACATTGTGAGCTCTTTCTGCGTAGACCGGACCGCAAACAATGACTAAAATCTTAAAATTGTATAATTGTAAATTGAAGGTAGATTTGTAACACTAACTTTTCGGACCACCAACACCTCAGTCCGCCCCGTGACCACGAAGTGCTGCAAAGCCTTCGAAACGTCGAGAGAAAAATTAAATAAAAAACCGCGATAAAATCCGTTATAATAGTTTAATTTCAACACAGATACACCATGTCCTGGATTAACAGGCTACTTTTTACGCCGCCTTTTTACTTTTGACTGCCTTGGTGGTAAAATTGTTTTACGGTACGACTGCAATCCTGAGGTCTCGGGTTCGATCCCCGGGTCGGCCATAGTGATGTTGTTTTTTTCTTGAATTCAGCATCCGCCCGGAGTCTGGAATTTGTGCTCAATTTGGCAATAGGCTCGCATCACATCATGGGACGGAATACGCATGGCGAAAAGTGGGTGAACTTAGTTGCGCCTCTGGCTACCCCTTCGGGGATAAAAAGGCGTGAGCATGTGTGTGTGTGTGTTTTTCCCCCGGCAATTTGCTCCCGTAGGAAATAATGATATTGATTAAACAGATGACGCTGGCGTCGTCCAGGTCGCGCTATACATCGCTACAGTGTTTAGGGGGTGTAGCGGGAAAGGCTTTTCACGTAGGCGAAACTGCGAGCAACACCTAGTTATTAATAAGTTCATATTCTAAAACAAGCAATGTCAATTGGAGTACAAATTAATCAACACATTTTTCACTTTAATTTCAATCATTTTGTTTGTCCCGTACAAAGTTAAATACCAGAAAATATAATAATGAATCATTCAACATCATCAGAACTCGAAAATGACAACGATGTGTTTTATACCAGTGAATTAATTATATAAATACTAATATAAAAAATCTAAAAGAACTAGCGGTACGTTTCATAATAAAATGAAATTCCTTTTTGAAATAAAAACTACAGTGTTATATTTACAAGGAAAAAGGACTCCCGAGTCTCAAAGACCGTGAATCTTCAACGTAATAACTGGAAAGGTACTTAATCGTTACCGTAAGGGTAGAAATTTCTCTCCAGGTAAAGTGGCGTTTACATGGAACTGTCAACTGAGGCTAAAATGAATTGTTAGCCGTGAAGGAGCAAGCGTGATGTAATCTCGTTACCCGTGTCACCCATCTACAATAATGTGAGCGAAACTGAGCCCTACTGCTTAAGTCTTATTGTGTATCTAACACTAGGTATTCCATACTGCTTTGTGTGAGTACATCTTTCGGGTAGCTTAGTATGTAGAAATGGTGGATCTACCTTCGTTTAATGTTTGCCTGATGGGTTAACACCTAGATTAACAACCAATATTAAAGTAAACGACAGAAGGTTAAAATTTACACATATTGTTTCTTCTTTACGATGTCAATACGTTCTGAAATCGCAATGGAGTATTATACTTATTTCGAAACGACGATACTTCCATAAAAAAACATCAAAATGTTTTAGGACAACAAACAATATTTTTTATTTCGATTTCAGAATATATCTTGTTTTTTGCATATCGAATTGGGCGTACAAAGAATGATTGAAGTGATCGATGATAATGGGCGTTTTACACCCCCGTTTCACTAATCATCATTGCTGTACTTTTTCGAAGGAAATCCATCAGTTTAAGCGCTTTAGCCCTAGTTTTTTCATCCGTGGTTAAGTAAAGATGAAAATGTATTGTATGATGTATTGCAGATCTTCATGGGCGGCGGTGATCACTTACCATCAGGTGAACCGTATGCTCGTTTGCCCCCTATAACATAAAAAAAAAAAAAGTTAACGAGCTTATTACACTGGACGTCAGCACAGCGACTACGCCTCGCATGAGAATTCGCTTATAATTCTTCAGTATGATAAGACCCTTTACTTTACCTGACTACGGATGAAACACCTTAGATTATCGACGAAAAAGACTAGTGAAGAATCATGCAAATTCCATTATGTAAAACCGTAGATGATACCATAGCTTTTGTGTTCAATAATAACTCTTCAATATCTTACCACGCACTTCGCAATTTATAGACTTCTGCTCGTGAGAAAGTTTTTCCGGGATAAAAAGTAGGACTCGGGAGTAATGTAGCTTCCTATTAGTGAAAGAATTTTCAAAATCAGTCCAGTAGTTTTTGAGTTTATCCATTATAAACAAACAAACAATCAAATGTTAGTATACCTTAGTATACCTATTAGTATACCTATCTTAGTATACCTATCTTAGTATACCGATCTATACTAATATTATAAAAAGGAAAAAAAATGTTTGCATGTTTGTAACGAATAAACTCAAAAACTACAGGAGCGATTTCAATCATTCTTTCACCATTAGAATGCTATATTACCTCCAAAAGCAAAGGCTACCAAGCTACTTTTTATCCCGGTAAAATCTTTTTCACGCAGGCGGAACCGCAGCCAAAAGCAAATATACAATAATTGTGGATGCTGGAAAAAAGTTACTTGTAAACATTACTTGAGCTTCTATGTAAGTATAATGGTAAAGGGAATTCGCATTAACATGACGCCGAAATCAGCTAACTATAAGAAAATATATATAATTCCGAGGGCCCTAATTTATATACGTACTAATTTTCTCATATAAATGTAAATGAAGTTTCTCTTAAACAATAAATATGAAAACATGCTGGAATGAC
The DNA here is from genome assembly GCA_947568825.1 of Sphinx pinastri. NCBI lineage: Eukaryota > Metazoa > Arthropoda > Insecta > Lepidoptera > Sphingidae > Sphinx > Sphinx pinastri. The sequence goes on from OX387617.1 coordinate 7,590,538, forward strand.
AAGAAAATGTAGGACATAAGGTAACTCTATATAATATATAGGTATTCGAGCGATTTATCTCATTAATTGTACTGGCAATAGGCCTACATTCAGGCTACGTACGTAGGCGTATGTAAGGACTACTACATTGGACCTAACATAGCTGGCGAAATGTGGGTATGGTACACCTCTGCCTACCCCTGAAAAGGGAAAAGGGGTGTTGCTATGTATGTATTGATTATACTAGTGTGGGTACACCAGTGCTTTTTCCAATACCTCTCTTTTTTAAGTTTAATGCCATTTGCAGCTCTAGTTGTAATGGGTTTTTTTTATAATTTTTTTTTTAACTATATTCACGGTTCTTACACTCAGACTCAGGTCCCAGCTGAAAATCAGCGCTGCGGGTTGCACCGCAGCTTAATGTTCGGACCTTTTTTCGCCTTTACTGTGCACGGCCGCGACCAGCTTGTTATTTATATAGTATTTTTTAATTGTAAATTGTTATACTTACCGTGCACTGTTATTGTCGTGTACAGTTTTTACGAATATATACAGTTTCTTTCTTTCTTTCTTTTTTTCTTACTTTCTCTCTTTCTTTCCTCTCTTTCTTTCTTTCTTTCTTTCTTTCTATAAGAGTAAAATATAATGTATAGCATGAAATGGGTGGCATACAGATTACAGTGTTACACGCGTCTCTCTTGCAGTTTGCCTCAGGCGCAGTATCAGTATTTATTGTTTGAGGTATCAATTCTCAGATTGCAACCTTACAAGGCCCGACTCCTCCGTAGAATTCAACTATAAACGAATATGCACCGTGCAACCTCGAACATAGAGAACAAAGTGAATCAAAACAGGGTTCTAATAAGTGAATCTAGGCCGGTTACTTCCTCATTGTCAAAATCATTAAGTGATTCTATCTTTTATAAAAAATCGCTTTTAACGCAAAGGGTTTTCATTGACTTTTTAGCTATAAATGTTTGCCAAATATTAGAATATCAGCCCCTGTAGACCCAAAATAAATTCACCCATGATTCCGACGTGACTTAACGATCCTTACAGGCTGACAAATGGGCCCGAAACCTTACATGCTTTCTGAGGCGCGGATTTATTAGTAGGTATATTATGCTCGCATCTCTATTATAGTGTATTGCTACGAGTATTTGTTAATCTAGGACTAGACAACTATTACTGCAGTAGCACCTTACCAATACTCAAAGAGTAGCACAATACAATTCCATTATTAGTCTGCTAATACACAACGGCATAATAGATTATTTGACAACTTTATTAAAATACACACACACACACACACACGCACACACACTCACGCCCTTTATCCCCGAAGGAGTAGGCAATAGCAACTAAGTAGGCAGAGGCGCAACTAGTGCACCCACTTTTCGCCGTGCGTATTCCGTGCTATGATGTGATAAGGGGCGAACTTATCGCCATATCGGACACAAATTCCAGACTCCGGGCTGATACTGAGTAGAAAACCTCAATATCACTTTACCCGACCCGGGGATCGAACCCAAGACCTCAGCATTGTAGTCGTACCGTAATACAAGTACACCACCGAGGCAGTAAAAAATATATTCAAATACATATTATATTATTTGTATTAATACATTTATCAAAAATGTATGCCAAAATCTTTTTAAGAAGAATTTTCAAAATCGAATGCTCACGCCTTTTATCCCCGAAGGGGTAGGCAGAGGCGCAACTAGTGCACCCACTTTTCGCCAAGCGTATTCCGTCCCATGATGTGATAGGGGGCGAGCCTATCGCCATACCGGGCACAAAGACTTCCAGACTTCGGGCTGATACATATGATACATACTGATATATATGGTTGCTGTTAAATAATTACAGGAATTGCGAACTGTGACGTCACCGAGTGTCACTGGTCATAACACTACGTGCGTGAGAAAGAGATAGCGCGATAACCCCACCACGCCCCCACTTTTGCTCGCAACAATGTTTTAAATATGCTGCTATAACTGCTTTATTTTCTAACCAATTTTGTGGCCGATTTCACAAGAATTTCTTTTTAGTATTATTTTCTGTTGCATATAAAACAGTTTGCAAAATAAAACATAGAAAAACTACTTTACTTCAACAAACGTCAAGAAGCAACACAAGACTATATTCTACTTACTAAATTCAGTGTATAAAGAATAAAATTATCATATCTATGTATCATAGCAGAAATTAAACAGCAAGGGGTGGTCGTCACGTTGGAGCGGCAGGGCAGTATCGCGACGCAAGCCATTTTCCGCTACGCTGGCCTCTTAGCTGTACTATCAACCTGCCTTTTGATGTAAAATGGCACCTTACGCCTTTGTTTCGCTTGGCTTCATATTAAATCAAACACGTGGCTAACTACAAATGCAAGTTGGATACTATATTGAGTTCCTAAAATCCATTTAACCAATAGTTATCCGAATACCGAACACAATTCAACAATTGATATAGGTAGCTTAACATATTTAGCATTTTTTTTTTTTTTTTTTTCGCGGTGTAAAAACGCGTTATCGCTACCACCACTGGGGGTGAGTGGAACGGTTATGTTGGTTTCACACAGTCTTACGGCCCAATGTCGACACTCGGGAGTATAGCATCATCCGAGCGAGCATTGGACCGAGTCCCTAACACTATGTACACCCTACACCGGCATACCAACCAAAACCCGCGGTGGCCTTCTTCGGCGCATACGAGACGGCCCCGGGGTATCTTGTAACATATTTAGCATGCATATTTTCATTAAATTTAGGCGACGATAAAACAATTTATATACTCATTTCTGTAATTAAGTAAATACTTACTAAATAGCAGAAAATGATTTAAACAGAACTTATCGTTACGCCAATACAGTCTCATTGCATCTTGTTTTTTTTCTGTTAGAGCTATATACTTATGTTTACTTAATGAAAGCTTTTATTAACTTAGTACTATAACTATTATTGAGATAAAATATTTAATCGAACAATTAATTCTTTACAAAAATCTAACAATAAGCATCACATAAATGCTAATAGAATCACAAATGTTTATTTATTTAGGTCTTCAGAACGTTTGTTCGTGAGATGCTCGCTAGCGTTGACGGGGACCTTTAACAAACTTAACGAACCCTCCGATACGTAATCTCAATGGATATCACAGAAGTGTCGATGTGTGAAGACGCAGTGATTTCTATCGGACAGATTTATTGATTTCCCCAGCTTAACGCTTCAATTTACTTTGTCATAGAGGTTGATAAGATGTAGACGAAATTTTAACATGGATTTGGGTATTATACCGTAGTGTAACTGAGGAGTATAGTACGCTTCTATAGATACTATTATTTGTATGTTATGGCTTCCATCGTTTATGATAATGTCAATGTTAATTGATAATAGTTGATGTTATCTATAACTGACTCGACTGCCTCGGTGGCCTAGTTGTATTACGGTACGACTGTAATGCTGAGGTCTCGAGTTCGATCCCCGGGTTGGGCAAAGTGATATTAGATTTTTCTATTCAGTATCAGTCCGGAGTCTGGAATTTATCCCCGATTTGGCGATAGGCTCGCTGCCTATCACATCATGGGACATAATACGCACAGCGAAGAGTGGGTGCACTTGTTATGCCTCTGCCTACCCCTTCGGAGATAAAAGGCGTGAGTGTGTGTATATAGACATTTACAAGCTCTTGTGTAAATTTGAATTTACCACCGTTCCGGAACAAACTTTAGCAGCGAGATGAATCTAGAGAATAGTGTGTGCGGAGCTAGGTAATTAAGAGCCAAGGTGAAAAAATAATGATCCCCTATCGCCCACCCCCGCCTGTGTGTACCACGACCTGTGACGACCTTAACCATTGCGAGGAGCGGGGTGGGCCCCTATTTCAACTATTTGGTAGGTAAGATGCTTTATAAGTTTTCACTGAGAGGTAATCTAAAGAAAATTTTCATAAATTCAGTTTAAGGTTTAAGTACTCAGGGTGCGGAGGCCTTCTGGCCACGGGGATCCTGATGCACTGCGCAGTCTAGACCTACGGTAACTACGCCCCTGTGTTCCAACTGATTTTATCACGCCTCTGCTGTTATTCTAATAGTTCAATGAATACATTAATTACCAAGATAATAAATAATATAGTTTATGGTTAAATAAACGTTCTTGTTATAATTAAAATCAAACGCTATAAGAGTCTATAGTTATAATATTTTATTACCTGTAATATAATAATGTTCACAAGTTTGCAATATAACGTATTTTGTGTATAATATATCGTTCAGAAAAATGAAAACATGTACAATTATAAAATTTTACAAAATATACACCGTATTGTAAGTTAAAAGAGTTTTAAATGGCTAACACAAATAAGTTTTTATTTACCACGAAAATCATAGTGACCATTGGCCCTTCAGAACGAGGCCGGCAGTCATTTAAGTAAAGCAATAAAGCCAGTTATGGCTCGCTCGGCGCCACCGCCGCTCACGTAATCAAATAAACCAATGTACAGCCAATGGATTTATGGCCCACAAATAGAATACTTCTCTTGGTTACAAACATAAATAGCGTTTAATAAAATTAAACCCTTTACACAAACGTTTTGCTGTGACATTTGTGTCTAGTTTATTTGCCTGTTGATTCAGTTATTTAGGGCCACACTAAGGTTGAAGTCTAAAGACGGCTACCGCGATAAGTAAGTTGTAAAAATAGCGAAAAAATATCACATGAAATAGAGTAGAGTACATTTATCGCGAAGTCGTGGTTAACCTGCGCTTCCTGTCGATAAATGCGATAATTAATGCCATGAGACATTAGTGTGGCCCTAGCATTAATATATTATTATGTTGGAACTCTATTTTTTTGGATAATAGGGTAGTCGACTACTTCTTTTTTAATACATTTATCAAAAATATATGCCATCCAATATCAAACAGAAAAATAATTTTCAAAATTGGGGCAAGAATTAATAAGCTAAAAGCTTTGAAATTTGGTGGAAGGGGTAGTTGTCATATAACAGTAATATTACACTGTGACGTAGATGAGAGTCGCCGGCCATAACGCTGCGTGCGTGCGAAAGAGATAGTGCGATATCCCCACCACGTCCCCACTTTTGTTCACAACAATATTTCAAGTATAAATAACAGCTTAATTCTTCAACCAATTTTGATGCTGATTTCACAGAAGAATTTATTTTATGTATTATTTTTGTTACATACATTTATATGTAATAAACCATTTTAATACATCAATGGTTACATAAAAAATAATTTACAAAATCGGACATAGAAAACTACCCTATAATTATTGTGAAAGCTAATATTACCTCAAGACTTCGACAGCCTCGGTGGCGTAGTTGTATTGCGTACGCTTCACGAGTACGATTTCCGCACTGAGGTCCTGGGTTCGAATCTCGGATCAAGCCAATAACATTGTGATTGAGTTTTACCGTCTTAAAAATTACTCAGTCAGAGCTCGGAGTCAGGTAGTTGGCGGTGTGATACCCCCGTGCCTCGGAAAGCACGTAAAGCCGTTGCTCCTGCGCCTGATCTCTGTCCGGTCATGTCGGATTGCCGTCTCACCGGACTATGAAAGTGAAGGAATAGCGAGCGCACCTGTGTATTGCGCACACACTTGTGCACTATAATATCTCCTGCGTACCTGGCTGATCTCCGTTGAGATTGGTCGCCATGCCCGAAATTGGCTTGGAGGTTTTATTTGTTTATTTATTACCTCAAGATATATTCTAAGCACAAGATATGATTCAAATATTCTGCCAGGCAAGATTGATGATTCCATTGTATATATAATATTATATGAAATGAACCATTTAATTATTCATATTTAATTTAATTTAAATTAAGCATTTATAGCACATAATATTATTAGGTCATACGCCTCGAAAAAATCGTTCCTCAAGTTTTGTTCGAACTGCGGATATAACCGCATTATTTAAACCCCGTGCTACGGAACTCTAACATACTTACTATATGATAAGTCATTTCAATAAGTGCTTTCTTTGAATTACTTGCATTATTATGAACCCTATTAACCTGTGATATAGAAAATATAGTCTATTGTTATTGTAATTATATTTCGTTCTTCACAAATCGTAACACGGCTAAGGTTAATGTAGTAAATACTCCTTTATTTTTACGTTAGCTCCTTCCATAACGCTCTCGTTGGTAACTGGAACATCTGCACAAGGTATTATAATCAAATTAGAGAACGCATAAAGAAATACATAGTTAAGACAAAAAATATCCCTGCAATAGATGTGAATACATAATCTTATTTTTCGCTGCTAACATATTCCACAGATCAGGGAGATCAACTTTTAATTTGCTTTCTTTACTAGGACTCCGAAACCTAGTCCTGAACTGGAAAATCTTTATTTTTGACTTACGTATGTCAAGGAATCCCTTTGTATCGTAGCCACTGTCATGTCTGGAAGCCTGTACTGCATCTCGTAATGCATCAACAACCACATGCCCCATACATATAGGAGGCTCCCCTACGGCTGGAATCAATTACAATTATTTATTTAATAATAAAGAAAATGATCTTCTTTTTAATTGTTTATTTAAATATAATTAAAACATTTCTGATCCTAACCTTTTGATCCTAGAATTCCAACAGGATTTACGGTTCTACGTCGTAGATATACTCTGAAATCATTTGGTATATCTAACGCCCCCACAATTTTGTAGTTCCATGTGCGGTCTGTTAATATTTCTCCAAGGAGTTCGTCGTATATTGTGTCCTCAATCATCCATGCCGACAAAGCCTGTACGTATGCTCCTTCGACCTGCAATGATTAGTTACAAATCCTAGTAATATTATAAACGCGAAAGTATGTAAGTATGGATGTATGGATGTCTGGATGTCTGGATGTATGGATGTTTGTTACTCTTTCACGCAAAAACTACTGAACGGATTTCGATGAAATTTTGCACACCGGTAGATTTTGTCCTGGATTAACACATAGGCTACTTTTTATCCTGAGAAATATAAAGCGGGCCTTACTCATTCACGCGGGCGGAGCCGCGGGCAAAAACTAGCCCTGCATAATTAACAAAAATAATGCAATATTTTACATGGCATTTAATACTGAGTGGGTGGAGAGTAAATATTTAGTACAGTATACGTTTCTCATACCTGCCCTACATCTAACGCTGGGTTTATACTGCGACCAGCATCCTCCAAAATATCAGCTCGAACAATCCATTTTCTACCAGTCAATACGTCTATCTCAACTTCAATTATTGACACGCCAAAAATTGAATAGTTAATCATGCGAGGATCATACTCGCTTGCCTGATAATTTGCTTGCAATAATATACCGCGAAGGTCAGCTTCATATACTATTTCCTCCCAAGTAGCTGTTGGCATAGCAGCCCGTATAGGTGCCAGCCTTTCATTAATCTGATCACATGATCGTATTACTGCATACGCACAACATGATGATGTTATACTCGAACCTGTAGCAAAATTGTTTGGTGTTGCGAAATTGTAACTCGGCATCACAGCTACTTTTTCAACAGGAATCCTAAATTCATTCGCCGCGACTTGAGCCATTCTCGTATAAATTCCTTGGCCTATTTCAATACCACCTATATTAATAACAACACTTCCATCTCCGTGATAAACAGATACCAAAGCTCCATAATTGCCGAGATATTGTGTCGGAAATGCCATGTTTGTAAATTTTATAGCCCTTTTCTTCCATCGGTTCTTCTCATTGAATTGTTTTATTTTTTCTTCTCTAGTTCTATAATTTACTCTATCTATGAACACAGGAACTAAAACGGGTAAATCATTATCTTCTCGACGATAATTAGCTATACGAACTGATATTGGATCTCTGTTTAATTCAGATGCTATATGTTCCATGATATGTTCTATACCTGAAATACCTTCAAAACCACCTACATCAACAAATCAAAAACAGTAATTAAAATTATAATCAATAGAATATCAAAACAGATACAGGAATTTATAATATTTATTTTACCTGGAGCTCGCATAAAACAATTTGATGGTGTATCGGTTATGACTCCAAAAGAATCTACTTTCCAGCGACTAGAGTCATAGCAATTTTTCAAAGAATCAGTTGCATAAGTATTTTCGTTTTCATTAGAAGAAAAACCATCATTTACATAGAATACAGCATCCATGTACTGAATTTCACCTCTTTCGTCAACTTCGACCTAGCATATAAAATAGCTTTTAAAATTCAAGCGAGTATTTTTTATAAGTTTTAACAATATTAAGAAAAAATACAATACACATAACATAAAATAGCTACCAACCCTATAGTCTAATCTGGTATTAGGTCTCTTTCCTATGGCACGCATTATATCCCTTAAGTGCATGGACATACGACACGGTTTATTGAGCTTCAATGCTACAAGCGCTGTAGCACATGTAGTAAAACTATGTCTGGTAATTTTAGAACCAAAAGCACCACCGCATCTTCTTGTTTTAATTATGATTCTAAAAATAAAAAGAATCAAGGTTTATAACTAACTATCATCGTTAAATTTCGATGCCATAAATACTTACGAGTGTTCTGGCTTCTTTAGTAATTGAGCGATAGAAGCTTGAGTAAGGTCCATATACTGAGTAGATGATGTGATTTCTAACCTGTCATCCACTGGAATAGTTACTGTATTATGTAGTTCCATCATGTGGTGATATTGACGAGGGCTAATGAATTTTCCTTTGATTACCTTGAAAACATTAGCGCCTCTATTTGTTGGCATAATACCTTCATAAGGAACTAATCTGTTTTCCTCTTTCGGTGCTTTTATGGCATCTTCTATTGTAAAAATCACAGGTTTCTTTGAAACATTTTTATAATTTACTTTCACTAAGTACGTCGCCTGATCAGCCAACATTTGAGTGTTTGCAACAACAATAGCCACAGGTTGATTATAAAACCGAATCTTTTCACTAGCTAAAAACTCTTCATTGTCGTAAAGTAATCGAAAATCACTACGAACGATACTATTGACTCCCGGTATATCTGCTGAAGTATAAATTGCAATAACTCCATCAAGTTTCTAAAAAAGAATCATCATAATATAGCGTATATACTATATACTTTAAATACGTTATGATATTATATTATAACTTAATGGTAAATTATTTTATGTACGACTTACTAAAGCATCAGACCCGTCTATAGATTCAATATCTCCTTTAGCTATAGTAGAAAGTACAAGTGCAGCAAAAACTTCATCTTTGATCCTAGGGGTGTCATCGCTATATTCAGCCTCACCAGCACATTGTATTATCCCTTCTTTCTTCAATATTGGTTGTGTAATGGGATATTGTTCCGGGTCCGTGTCATATTCCTGATAACTTCGACTTACTGGTGGTCTGTCTTCGGAAGGAGTTGTAGCACCAGATACATAAAGAGGATTTAGAATCTCCCGAGGACATAATTTGATCATACACTAAAAAAATATTCGTAAATCAATAGCTGACAAACAGTAAAAAAAAACATTTTTTTTATAAATAAATCATTACAATGATAAACAAACCTTATAAAACAGACTCAGTGCTAGCTTTTTTCTAAAAGAAGGCGAAGGATCCGGTGGATGAATATCGGGATAAATTTCAGAGTCTAAGCAGCTCAAAGCGCTTTGCACCACTTCGTTTGTGAAAATAAACCGACCCACTAAATGCTTCTCTGTTTCATAGGCATGGGAAAATGATGGATTGATTCCGCCGTATACTATTGACGCTTCTTCCACGCGGCGAGTTTGCGGATCAAATTTAAATAAAAACGCTGCGTTTACTTCAGCGTGAGCGTTCTGTTCTCTCGGTGTTATCTTAAAAAATTAACAGAGTTTCCATATAAGTGGCGACAGCCAAGTAGGGAGTGGAACGGACTGCCGTGACAAATTTCCGAAAATTCAAACCCAAGAGTACGCACTTACACCTTTCTAAAGTTATGTGTGTATTCTTTATGAAGCAAGCGATAACTAGCTTTAACGGTGAAGGAAGTCGTCGTGAGGAAACCTGCTTACCTGAGAAGTTCCCGATAAGAATTTCGAAGGTATGTTAATGTGAAGTATTTAAACATGCATTAGGCCAGCGTGGTGGACGAAGGCATTAAACCTCTCAGTATTAAAGGAGAGCCGTGCTTAACAGTGAGCAGTATATAATTTAGGGCTGGTATTATAATTACTATGTCTGAGCTTTATCTATACTAATATTATAAACATAAAAAGTTTGTTTGAATGCTATAGGCCACTTTTTATAGTGAGAGAATAGAAAGCGGGACCTTTATCCCGGAAAAACTTTTAAACGCAGGAGTAGCCGCGGTCAAATGCTAGTACCTTATATGTAACCATTTCATAGTTTCTTGACAGCGGTGGTAACTTAATTTCTTTTATAAGTTTTCCTGTTAAGTCGGTCGATAAATAGTTTTTAAGTGTCACTTCTGTATGATTTTGTTGGCGGTCAACTGAAATTAAAACCTCAATATAAATATTTACATAACGTAAGTCTATAAGCTTACAGCACAATAATATTTTCTATTACCCAGGGTAATGGTTGCCCCAACGCAATCGAATAAAAGGAATATATCCGATTGGAAGTCTGGATGTCTGTTTTTTACCGCCAAATTGCCAGCCAAAGTACCAATCTGAAATAACACACCATCAACATTACAAACGACTTATCATTATGACCTTTGTTACAGTTTATTCACAATAATTGGTGTATATAATAAAAAGTGGACAATAGCCTAGTTGGGAATGGAAAGGTCTGCAGGGACAATGTCCGGAGGTTCAAAACCCAAGGCACACACCTCTGACTTTTCGAAGTTATGTGTGTATTGTTTATCAATTATCGTTCGCTTTAACGGTGAAGGAAAACATCGTGAGGAAACCTGCATACCTGAGAAGTTCTCTATAAGAATTTCGAAGACTAGGCCAGCGTGGTGGACTAACGCCTAACCCCTCCCTCTCAGTAGTAGAGGAGTCCCGTGCTCAGCAGTGGGCAGTATTTAATACAGGGCTGGTATTATAATTATTGGAACGAAGTTTTGGAACGAAGTTCCTTATTGCGCGTTGTGAAAGGGGGCTAGACGGAAAGTTGTCACGACACTTTTTTCTATTATCTTACTAATATGAACCTTAAATACAATGCGTAGAAGCTATAATTCTTGAAACGAGTATATTTGTATTTATTTTATTTATTAAAGTCATTAAAACCATTTCTTACTAATCTAAAATGAACCTTAAATACATTGCGTAGAAGCTATTTCCCCAGCGTTGGCACGGCACGAGTACAAAACAATCGAACGTAACATTCTTTTTTCAAATTTTGTTGATTTGTTCTACTTTGGTTACTGACATTTATCAATAACAAGACTGAACGTGCTTTGCTCGCGTTTAAAAATCTACTTTATGTGGTAAGCGTAAGATCGAATTTGTGTTTATTCAATCAAAATTTGTGATAAAAATGCTATGCAATAGCTTTACCGCGGTAGTCTCCGAGTGCCACACGTATTTATTTGTTTTTTTTCTCTAGAAACTTATGTATTGGAACGGAAATAGGAAAATATTTATATATTTATATATATACACACTCTGTTATATAAATAAATTTTTATTACAATTCCTTCACTAATTAATCGATAGGAACTTCGTTCCATCCGGGTGTCCCTTGACACCTCTCAAGTTTTTATTATATAATAAAAATTAATATTAACTCACATTCCGAACTGGTATATGAGCGACGCGTTCCATGTGCTTGTGCAATATCTTCAAGTACCAGAAATCGTCGTTTGTTAGAGACAACTCGTGAAACAAATTCATTGTTTCAGTCAATGTAATGTTACCTCCGAGCACAAGATTTACGTCTAAATAATGAACAGTAAGTTCTGCAACGTTGCTTACATTAATTAATATTTTAGGGAAGAACTTTATTAGGCGAACGCCTGCAACGTTATTATTATGATCGTTATCATTCATCAGGCAAGATTGAAAATAGTGTTTAAAAAAAATTAAAGGTCATGTACCTCTTCCAGTATTACCAGCCACGATCATATAAGAATCGTAACCATGCTCATCTAACGCTAAAAATATGGACGGTATATCTGTGACGGCATACCATAACCTCCCATCTGCTAAATGTATCTTCTTCGGCAACATAGAATCATTTGATTTATTGGCCCCTAGCAGGCACCAATCTTGATGGGCGTCGCACGATTCACCACAGTTCTTGCCTGACCTTGGACATGTTTGCTCGGAGATATCCTCTATATCTTTGATTTTGTCCAATACTTGTTTGTCGGCGTTAATAGCAAATGATTTAAACGCTTCCAGTATTGGACGGTAGCCAGTACACCTGCATAAATTGCTGCCAAACGATTTCTCTATTTCCTCTTCAGTTAAATGGCCCTTATCTTTAATTAGACTGAAATTACATTTTACTTCATGTATATATTTTTATCGTTGTGGTTTTCTAAACCTGATACTTTCATAGTCAGTTTAAATAACATCTTATCTACTTTCTTGGTTTAACTATTACGTTTTTTGAATAGCAATACTCAAGTTGTATCAACCTAAGTTGCCATTACAGTTTTTGGATTCTTATATAAATTGGTTCTTACAATTACTAAACCAATGTCTATATTCCACGTTGTTTTCTTAAAATTGACTATTTTACCTGTACATGCTCATAACAAAACCGGGACTGCAATATCCACACTGCGACCCGAAGTAATGGTTAAGGCGCTTTTGAATAATATTGTAACCTTTTTTCCTGTTGCCGATACCCTCCACGGTTGTAATATCCCAGCCATCGCACGACATTATTAAAACAAGGCACTGTAAAAAATCATCTTATTTTTTAAAGTCGTAATAAGAGGATCCCCCTCGCTCGTAATGACTGTAAGGGACTTTCTATTAAAATATCAAGAGGTAATGAGCAAGATTTTACTTCAACGTGTTTTTTACACAGAAATGGCAATTTTCACGTTTCAAACGAGGTTCCTGGGTTTTTTTGGTTTTGTGCTTACCCTTTAAATTTTCTCACCCCTGATTGCCCCTAATAGACATGCATATATACATAATATGTTATCACTAGAAAACAATGATAGCAATATACGCATATTTATGAGCTATTATTTTTTTAATTACTAATGTATCCGAATCTATAAAGGCAAATCAATATTATATTCAAATACCGGCAATTAAAAAGTATTTTAAAATATTCATAATTGTGTTTGACGATACAGATTATATTTAACTCAAATAAACACTCACAGAGTTAACAGAGAATGTGACTAGTTCTCCTGTGTTGGGCCGCGCTACCTGCACGTTGACGATGCAAGCGCCACAGCCGCCTTCAAGGCACATGTACTTGGTGCCGCGCTGCTCCGCATGACGCCGTATGAACTCGTTCAAAGTCGTATGTACTGGGAACTCACCGCCCGCTGGAAATGTTTATTTATTAGCTTCACATTTAATTTAAAATAATGTGAGCCGAAATTTTCGTCACTATTACTTTTAATTTGGATAACTTCAAAATACAACTAAGTAATCCGACATTCATTGCGTTTATGATTTCTCTTAGATTTTGAAGTTTCGCTTGATATCCAGTAATTATTAATACCACTGAGTTTATTTCAAATTCATTTTCTAACTGAACATAAATTGTGAAATAGCACTAAGCGCAACTAATAAAATAATGGAATCACTAACCGCTGTATGGTTTATCATTTATAGTAAAATGCACACGATCCATTTTTCAAAGATTTGAATGAATAGTCCAATCTTTATCACGGTTATCGATCATGGTACAATATACAAAACAGTATTTACATTAGAAACTATCCATTTATAAACATTTTTACCAAATGCAATAATTGCAACCGGATATTCTTTAATAGCCAGACCTAAATCAATTTTGTAGCAATTATTCAATCGCTAAACATCATTTTATATCCGATGCTTCACACGGTGTGATTTCTAATAAAATTCTTAACACAAGTTGATAGATTCTTGTTTGATATGACAAAAAATCGTATTGTTCGTAGCTCCTCAGAAAAACTTCAATTATTAAGTATGGTACACATCATACTTTATAATATATATGGCATACATATGCCAGAAGCATTTTTTGATTAATATTTTATTGTGAAATGAACCTATGATCAATAGTAACATTAATAAGATATTAATAAGATAAGCAGCAGTGTGCATGCACTGTTGTGTTTCGGTTTGAAGGATATTGTAGCCAGTGTAACTACTAGACATAATGAGACTTAACATCTTATGTCTCAGTATGACGAGCGCAGTGGAATGCCACACATTACTTTGTAAGTCATGGTGCTTGATTGGGTTTGCTACTGTTTATGGGTGGTTGTATCGCTTACCATCAGGTGAACGGCATGCTCGTCTCGTCATTCAATGCCATAAAAAAAAAACATACATACGCACCAACACGCCTTTTCCCTTTTCAGGGGTAGGCAGAGATGTGTATCACACCCACATTTCGCCTAGACGGTACACACATGGCGAAAAGTGATACCTTGATTGTACTTCTGCTTTCTGGGATAAAGGCGTTATGTGCGTGTGTGTGTGTCCTTATGATAAAAAATCACTGCACTATTAATCGTTTATAGTATATGAAAAAGATTTATCAAGGAGTTCATAAAGACAGCACATAGCTGTAGCTTTAATGAGTATTATTATTCTGTTGAATATTCACAGAGCGGTCTAATGATTGTCGGATACAGTTGCTTCTCTTGATTAGCATCCACATACCTTAGCCTTGCTTGTGGAATATCAGACAGTGTCTAACGAAATAACTAGTTAATGCTAAACGTCTTCAAGGGGATCACAATAAAGGGGATCAAAATGATAACTTTAACATGACAACCGTTGAAAAAACGGGGCCTAAATTTATTTCATAAATTATCCTGTTAAGTCGGTTGACAAAAAGTTGAAGTGTCACTTCTGTATTATTTTGTTGCCGGTCAACTGAAATTAAAACCCCAATATATTTTCTTACAAAATGTAGGTCTATAAACTTAAACAACATAATAATATTTTGTAATACCCAAGGTAATGGTTCCCCAACGCAATTCAATAAAAGGAATATATCCGATTGGAAGTCTGGATGACTGTTTTTTACCGCCAAATTGCCAGGCAAAGTATCAATCTGAAATAACACACCATCAGCATTACAAACGATTTACCATAATGATCTCTGATATGCCTCGTTTTCGGAGACGTGGGGCGCCGCACATCGCGTGTGGCGTGGAGTCTCGCGGGGCGACGAGCGATATTTGCATTATAAAGAGGTCTCGCGTGTTGGGCCGCGCTGCCTGCACGTTGACCATGCAGGTGCCGCAGCCGCCTTCAAGGCATATACATGTACTTGGTACCGCGCTGCCCCGCATGACGTCGTATGAACTCGTTTAAAGTCGTATGTACTGGGAACTTACCACCCGCTGGAAATATATATTTATTAGCTTCACATTTAATTTCGTAAAAGGTTATCGGAAATTTACGGTTTAGTTACGATGAGCCAATTCAATATCCAGATTTTCGTCACTGTGATTTTGACAATCAACAATTTAAATTAATATACCAATTTTCATTACGATGTTAGTGCATAATACAGTATACTAAATAGTGTTTATATTCGGAACTATCAATCTTATATATAAAATTCTCGTGTCACAATGTTAGTTACCTTACTCCTCCGAAACGGCTGAACCGATTTTGATGAAATTTTATATTCATATTCAGTAGGTCTGAGAATCGGCTACTATCTATTTTTCATACCCCTAAGTGATAAGGGTTGTCACCGTAAATTTTTTTTTTTTAGTTATTTTTTTTTGTTTAAATTTTTTTATGTGTAACATTAAAAAATACATATAACCCTAAATTTTCAACTCTCTACGATCAACTCCTATTTTTTAATAGCGATATTAGTAAATTAATAACTTTTCACGCAAATACTGCGGAATAGATTTCGATGATATTTTGCACACGGGTAGATTATAGGCTGCTTTTTATCCCGGGAAAATATAAAGCGGGCGGAGCCGCGGGCAAAAGCTAGTTTATTTATAAATGCAATAATTGCAATCGGATTCAGTTTAATCGTCAGACTTGAAACAATTTTATAGTAATTATTTATTTACTCATGAACAAATTAATGTATAGGTATGTATGATTACTAACTAAATGCCTAAAACAATTTGATAGATATATTGTTCCGTTATCACCTTTTTTGAAAAATATTTTTTTTTAAGGTGGACAGACGATTTGCAAAAGGTCGCAGAAAACGCTGGATGCAGGCCGCTTTTGACAGGTCCGTCTGGAAATCCTTAGAGGAGGCCTATGTTCAGCAGTGGACGTCATGTGGCTGATGATGATGATCGTGATTGTTCAGTTAGTAAGCAACGCCAAAAACGATTGATTAGCATCCTCGGAACTCTTCAATAGAAACCATGGACTATCTTAAAAATCTAGAAAACTTCCTCATTACAGCTAGTAAATTGAAATCCTGAATTGATAAATATATTTTAGATCTAACTCTCATTTATTGAAAAGAAAATAAGTAACGTAGAATAAATAGAGTGCATTCCCTAAATACCTAAACTATTAGTGTTATAGAACTTATCGATACTTACTGAAGGAATATAAAATGTACTGTTTTATAATTTAAACCTTATTAAACTTGAGTATTGTTAAAAAGACAACGTAATGGTAAACCAAGAAAGTTAGATTATAATTTAAACTGATTATGAAAGCATCTGGTTTAGAAAACCATAATGATAAACACATGTACATGAAATAAAATGTAATTTCTGTCTAATTAAAGAGACGGGCCATTTAACTAAAGAGGAAATAGAGAAATCGTTGAAAACAAAACTACGTTGGGTTTAAAAGATACCTACAACCATTCATCTACTTATCTATACTATCTATATACTATTATATAAAGCTGAAGAGTTTGTTTGTTTGAACGCGCTAATCTCAGGAACTACTGGACCGATTTTGAAAATTCTTTCACTAATAGGAAGCTACATTACTCCTGAGTGCTATAGGCTAGTTTTTATCCCGGAAAACTTTTCCACGCGGGCGGAGCCGCGCGCAAAATCTAGTAATATTATAAAGCTGAAGAGTTTGTTTGTTTGAACGCGCTAATCTCAGGAACTACTAGACCGATTTTGAAAATTCTTTCATTAGTATGAAGCTATATTACTCCTGAGTGCTATAGGGTACTTTTTGTCCCGGAAAACTTTTCCACGCGGGCGGAGCCGCGCGCAAAAGCTAGTTAATTAATACTCGTATGACTTTTGGGTCAATTTCACCGCTTGCTGATAAATGCTACTCGTAACATAAATGTATAAGCCGACCAAATACAAAAGTCATACTCTAATCTATGCTCCCATAATAGGTAGGTAGGTAATAAAAATAGTACTACATACATTAGCTGTTTAATACGATAACTATCAATGAGATTTACTTGAAACCTATGAAACCGACCCTAACTATCTTGCAATATCAGCATCTTGTACAGAAGCTAAAGTTCCATCAAAGTGCTGAAATAAGCTACAAACTGATACGTTGCAACACGATAGCTTATATTACACTCATATACTGATCCTTTTTTTTTAAATAGGGCAAAAGCATGGAAGAGACAGAGACAAATATTATGTTGTTAAGGACGGTTTGCGTACACTATACAAACATCAAATTGGCTACCTTTGGCTACCTTTACGATGCCGAATTAAAAAGCGAATGAATGTCAAATGTTACAATTTGCCAACGCGCCCACACAATTAGGTTACATTATACTTCCTTGCGGGCTTGTCAAATTTGTTTGCCTATTTTGTAATTTCTTTGTGAATTAATTTAATAATTTCGAGTTGCTATTGTGAGTGAGTTAAAGCCCAGCAAACAAACTATGTCCTGCGCTATTGTAGGATGCAAATCCCATTCTTCCCGAAAAGAAAATCAAGATGAAACCATCAGCTTCCATCGGTGAGTAGACAACAAACCAATAATATTTGCTAAAAACCTATACAGAAGTGCAAAAAGCCTAAGTAATTATACTTATTATTATGCTGTAGTCATATTAGAATCGGCTGTGGGCCATTCGATTCAGTAATTTTTCAGTATTTTTCATTATTACCAATTTTCATAGTAATTTTCAATGGTGTTGTGCTGCATATTTTATCGATAACATAAATGTTAGTATTATGTAGTATACTGTTTTGCATAAAATGGCTTGTACTTTCAAAATATGGTATTGTAGTGGTAAAAGGCACTCAGTTAACTTGCGCGAGGGCTTAAGTCGAGAATACTAGTATATATTTTCATAGTGTGTTTCATACAATATGTTATATTGCAGATTCCCCACAGATGATACCGTGAGGCTAAAATGGATCGGTGCTCTTGCTCGTACTAATTGGCAATGGAAAAAACAGCACCGTGTTTGCTCGAAACACTTCAACTATGAATGTTTTACTAACACGGATCATAAATGGCGTAGACTAAAATCGAATGCTGTCCCCTCATTACATCTTCGTTCAGAGATGGTAAGATTATAATACATTGCATGCGTGCAACAAGAAGAACACATGAAATTAATGCACATCTATTACACTTGTATGATAGCAAATCGCATTATAATGCAAGATGTAAATTTTTTCTGAATCACTGTTAGTATATTTTTGCAACGCTACGGTCTCATTTACGGAGACGCGGGGCGTCGTGCGTGGCGTTGGGCGGGGCGGCACGCACTAAATTCAAACATATGGCGGTGTATGAGTGTGATTACGGAGAAACGATTTTACACGCGTTTCCGCAATATTTGCGGCGGAGCCCGCGGATGGCAAGGACGCGTTGCACACCACGGGAGCCGCGGCGGCCACCGCCACTCTCCAAGCCCCGCATCTTTATAAACAACATCGTACATTGCCATATGTTTGTGTTTACGCGTGCGATGACGCGGGACGCTGCACGCGCCGCCTCTCTATAAACGATAATTATCGCCCGACGCGCCGCGAGACTCCACGCAACACGCGCCGCGTGATCCTAGGCGTCTTCGAAAACGAAGCCTAAGAGTACAGAAGATTAAGTTGGTAATTAGTTTTCTTATATCTGTGTCCCATGCTGATAGATGTTAGTGAGTGAGTTGTAATGTTTAATTTTGTTTCAGAATATTGTTCCGACGACATCCACTAGCCTCGACGCTGTACCGACATTCAGTTCAGTTAGTTTGCTATCAGTTCAAAAACAAATTGATTTAACACATCGGGTATCTAAATTAGAAAAAGATAATGAAAGGCTTAAGAAAGTTGCAAGGCAACGATTGTCAAAGGTAAATTCTTTACGACAAAAAACTAAACGTTTAATGAAAAAAAAATACAATTCAGTATTTGTTTACTTTTGTTTAGAGCAGTTCATTTATATACCTACTCGCAAAGGTAATAAATTTTAAATTCCAACACGAGTGCATAACTGTCTCAGGAATCATGTAATAATTTAATCTGAAATTTTTCAAGATATCATTATTAATCTAAGTTCAAGATATACCCCTAATACTTAGATATAGTAAGCAAAAAGGGCTGACCAGTCCAGACAAGCAGCACCCGTTCATGAATATGACGCATGTACCAGTCATCGGCCTCCTCCACCATATTACAGGGAAGTGGCCGACCCAGCACACGCCGCCGCCGCAGGCACAGATAGTTAAAAAGTATGTCATACTCAAGCCGTTCACAGATTGGAAACAAAAGAAACTTTATTGAAACGAAAGACATGATTCCAGAGAAAATCACATGAAAATATTTATTCCCAGGCTTTTTTATCCTCTATATATTCTGAAATCTTGTAATAAGCTTTATTACATAACTTTCGCTTAATAGTTTTTTGGAATTTACCAATGTTTAAACACTTAATTTCAGTGGGAACTTTATTATAAAAGTGTATACAGTAACCCTTAAAAGATTTGCTGATTTTTTGGAGCCTTGTTTTGTGATTAACTAGATTATTTTTGATACTAGTATTTAAGCCATGGATATCGCAAACATTCGGAAGTTTTATATATTCTTATGTACGTACATTAAATTTGCGAATATAAATTGTGATGCTACCGTCATTATATTTGTTTCATTGATTTTTTCTCTTAGGGAACATCTAGAGCTTAGGGAGTAGATAGATCTTATAGCTCGCTTTTGAAGAACAAATGTAGTATTAATGTCAGCAGCACCACCCTACAGCAAAATTCCAAAACTCACCAAACTATTAAATTAAGCAAAATAGACCAATCTCGCTGTTTCAATGTAAGTTAATTGGCGTACTGCTCACTGCAAAAACTGCGGCGCTCAGCTTTTCTAGCTAGTACAGATATATGAGGACCCCACTGACGTGTAGAGTCCAATTTGATACCTGAGAATTTGGTTGTATCCACAAGGCTCAACTCGTCACTATTTATGAAAATATTAGCGTTAACTTTTTTGATGTTAGGTGTGACGAATTTTATACATTTAGTTTTTTCACTATTTAATTATAAAAATTGTTAACGCTGAACCAATGCACTATTTTTGAGAGAGTATTGCTTACATCGTCAAGAATTGCTTGATGTCGACTTATTTTAAATAATGAGGAAGTATCATCAGCAAACAACACTACTTCACAATTATCCCTCATGAAATAAGGTAAGTCATTTATATAAATTAGAAAAAGAAAAGGTCCAAGAATTGAGCCTTATGGAACTCCCATTGTAACTATAGAACCAGGCACCCCCCGAGGCAATTCTTGTGCGCTGGGTCTTCACACCCAATGCACGCCCATGCGCGGGGGGCCATTAGTCGCGGGCCGAGGCACACAGTCAATGTGTATACCTCTTGGTTGTTAATCACATTGAGGCCTAAAAGGGCCCGCGAACATTTCCTGGCACCCTCTCTTTCCGCCCATCCTGGGAACCTTCCTCCCTTCCCCCACCTTCCCTTCCATATTCGTCTCCCACGTCCCCCCCAGGCCCCTGCAGTCGTTAAGCCGGGGGACTCCAGTATCCCATTCGCAGGTTTCCCCGGTGTTGACTGCAGGATCGCCTACAAAAAAAAAAAGAAAAAAAAACTATAGAACCAGGAGATCATTCACATCAACACTTTGTACCCTATTGCTTAAATATGATTTAAATAATTCAAGGGCTTTGCCATTAACCCCATAGTGGCTAAATGATCATACTTATGTAACATGAATGATACCGCCGTGTTTTATTTTTAATGTCCCATTTTAAGTAGCTCTCTGTCAGACCCAGACCTCTTGGGTATCTACTTTAATGCTAAGGAAGTCAGAAAAGAACAGAGAATTACTGGCTTTCTCCGAAACGAAATTTCAGTCGATTTTCATTTGCTAATTACAGTGGTTTCCATTCGCTCCATAAATTCTAACAATTTTCTAAAAAATAATAATATTATAAATGCCAAACCATTTTAGTGCGAATGAAATTTAGAAAGGTATGAAAACCGCTGTAAATAGCAAGCGAAAATCGGACGTAATTTCATTTTGGAGAAATCCGGTATGCCCCAAGTTTCTTGTAAAGTAACAGCCTCTTAACGAGAGCTTGTATGCACCCAGACCTCATTTGGTATTTTAATACCAAATTAAGGATTTCATATCTTTTATTTTTTTTTATCCCTTTATATAAAATAGCAATTTGTATAGATAGGTATTTGCAGTTGATTAATCGAAAAGTGTTGATTTTAGCACGTCTGTAAATTTACCATAGCCCATAAACAAACAGTATCTATCGATATCGATAAACTGTCACAAGGGGTCACAGCACAACTAAATTTCTTGATGTCTATGAGAGTGTACGCTCAAATGTCATAGCATTACTTCTATGAAGTTATTTATTCTGTGGCCGTGGCCTAGTTTAAAGCTATTTAAAAGGCAAGATGGCAGGTTTTGAGTTACAGCTGATCGAGTAAATACTGTCAAAAGCATTGATATGTAAAAAAACAAAAGTTAAGCAACTAAGCATAGCTTAGCGATTTTTTTATAAGTAAGACACTATAATATAGACCGGACATCAGAACCAAATATTTTCGTCCAAAAGCTTATTACCAATTGGTAATAAGTCGCTGTCTTATCTGACACTTCCGTGTAACAAGACGTCCCGGTATCAATGATGTATTAAAAAACCCGTTTAGGGTTTTTTAATACATCAATGCTCGGTATGCTTAAATTTTGTAAAGAAAACAATATTTTGGAAGAAAGATGAAGAAGAAAATATGCCAATTTACGCATTACGACCATGTCAAAGTATGTTCTAATGAATTTTAAATAGGTATTTTATTATTTCACGGTAGATTGAATTACTGACGAACAGGCTCAAATTTTTTGTATTTCAATTTTCCCAATGTCCTCTCTATAAAATCTTAGAACTCTTTGCTAGAAACTAATATATGCTGTAATTAAATATTATTTTAAACTCCAGTAAAGAAATAAAAAGTATTACTGGAAGGCATATAATACAGTGAGCTTTGCCGAGCTCTTCAAAATGAAACGAAAGTAATGCAAATGGATAATTCATTTTTAGCTAAGAGTTAATTCTATTATTGTTCTCCGACCATTCGTACACAGTGATGAAAAGTTAATTAATTAAAACTAGGACAGCGAGTCCGCTAAAAGAAAACGATTAAATACACTTTTTCGTGCTCGCCCGTAAATCCGTGAATCTGACGTCTACAGTTGTATATTAACAAGATTATTAGGTTTATTTTCGAGTAGCATAATAATATACACTTTCTTTTTCTTTTTAGTCTTATTCACGGATTAATTATAAGACATGAGTGCTGGTTATCGAAGGTTCTTATATCCTTGTAGAAAAAAGTCACAGTACCAGTGAAGTAAGATTAATTTATAATATTACGTACCGAAATATTATATTAATGCTCTTTAAATATATTTTTACTTTCATTTCATTCAATAGCATATTTTAAAATGTTTTCGTTATTTCACTATTAATTAATGGTAATACCTTAGGGCATTGATGTATTGCGTTTTTTAATACATCAATGCCTTAGGGTAATACAAGATATTACTGGCCTCCTGGTGTGCAATGATACGCAAAGAGGTTTTTGCCATTCATACTCTACAAACGGCGACGAAGACACATGCTAGTATGAAAACAAAAGATTATAAGTTCAGAGGGGCAGCCCCATCATTGAGCGTGAAGTGTAAACGTGTAACTTGTAGAGTGAGAGAGTATTAACAGAGAGATTATCCCATACGAAGTTCGTTGTGCACACTCACGGCGATATATCAACTTTGTTACTATAAACTATACATAACTATTTACGTTTTACCAACTTCAGTATGAGAATATTATTAAGTAGCTGACATAATTAAATAAGTCAATTTGCACGTTTTAAGTCGCCTCATGGGCTTAGTAGAAATGTATTCGGATTCGAAAAACACACATGAGATGTTCGTAATTGTAATTTATAACCCATTATTTATATTATTGCTATATTGGTAATAGAAACCGGGGCAGGTTTTTGACGAGATGGACCGACGACCTGTTTCACGTGGCGGGAAGAAGCTTGATGAGAGCTGCCCTGGCCAGAACAACATGGCATGCAATGCAAGAGGCTTACACTCAGCATTGCGTGAACATATAGGCTCAAGCGGACGATAGTGCTAAGCTAAAGTGGATGATCGTAATCCACCTAGCCAGTTTCGGCTACGGCAGCCAATCTCAACGGAGATCACCCAGGTACGCAGGAGACATATTATAGTGCACAAGTGTGTGCGCAATACACAGGTGCAATCGCTTTTCCTTCACTCTCATAGTCCGGTGAGATGGAAATCCGACATGACCGGAGAGAGATCAGGCGCAGGACCAACGGCTTTACATGCTTCCCGAGGCACAGGGGTATCACACCGCCAACTTCCTGACTCAGCGTTGCGACTGAGTAATTTTTAAGATGAAAAACCCAGTCACAGTGAGGAAACATACATACCTGAGAATTCTCCATAAGAGTTTCGAGGGTATGTGAAGTCTGCCAACCCGCACTAGGCCAGCGTGGTGGACTAAGGCCTAACCCCTCTCAGAAGTAGAGGAGGCCTGTGCTCAGCAGTGGGCAGTATTTAATACAGGGCTGGTATTATTATTATTAAAGGCTCAAGAAGAGATATTGTTGCGATTGTCTCACCCTCTACTTACATTAATCATTATAGGACAATTTGGCCAAGTTTGTATGCACTAATTGCGCCTTTAACCCTTCTAAAATAAAAACGGGAATAATGATCAAACACATTGCGTTAGTAACCCTATATTAGAAACACGATTTATAAATATAGACATCGTAGCTACAGATCTAATGAGTTATATTATACCGCTGAATATTCACAGCTCGCTCTAATGATTGTTGGGTACAGGTGCTTCTCTTAATTAGCATTTGCATATCTCAGCGTTACGTGTGAGGACCAAACAGAACTTAACTAAATAATTAATTAGTGCTAACCATGTTAATAGAGTGAAACCATAATAGAGTTATGCTAAATATCTTCAAAAGCGGCCCGCATCCAGCGTGTTCCTGCGACCTTTATCAAGTCGTCCGTCCACCTTGCAGCTTTTGACAGCTCCGTCTGGAAATCTTTGGGGGAGGCCTATGTTCAGCAATGGACGTCATGTGGCTGATGATGATGAAATATCTTCATCAATTAATCGACCTAAGTGATAAAGTGTCATTTTTTTATGATCAAGGAGTAGGCAATCGACGTATAGGCCATCTTGTAGTAAGTGACCATAGCCCAAGAACACTCACGCAGTCAGTGACATTGTAGACGTATTGCTGGCTTTGAGGAGGTTATAAGGAAGAAGTGGTTTTATTGTGCCTCCAGTAAGTTAAATACTGCGAAACAATTAAATATTACCCACTGGTAAAAAAAATATTATAATCAGGATAATTTTATGTTATTATTGCTTTAATTCTAATTCTGATTAGTGATTGCCTACATTTTAAGACTCCCCACAGACGTTAGCTTGTGGACGAAAAATACTATACTTCTATGAAATGTTACTACTCTACTATGAAAAACTTCAGCAGTTTTAGTAATTGTCACACAGTTCACAGTAGTGTAGTATTTCTCAACAAGTTGGCAGCGTCTGCGCAATGCCTATACTCAATATATTAAAATTTCATGTTTCATCAACATAGTACAGTCAGTAGCATAAATATCTATACAAAATCAAAATTTCAAATCGCCTATATACGCGTTAAATTAAACTGAAATGTTTTTTTCTTTGTTTGAAGTAAAGTAAAATAAATATCTTTTATTTTATTTTTGTGAAGAAAAAGATTAGTAAGAACAAAAAAGTATGTAGGCAATTTGAAATTTTGAATTTGTTCAGCTACGTATGCTGCTGACTGTACATAGTATTATAACTCACAATATTCACAAAGGGAAAGTAATTTTAAGTTGCTTAATTATTCAGGATGGCAAAGTTTCGTTCAAAGCTCTTACACTCAGAAAATGTGAATCGTAAAAATCTGTTCGTACTGTGACAATTGTTGTTCTGTGAATGCTGAGATAGCTTTAATTAGGCAAATAATAGTATAGTTTAATTTTAAACTGCCCAGACAACACACGAAGAAGAGTAGAATAACCTTTAGAGTCTGGTCAATGAGGATAACTGATATTATCTGTCATTTCAATATTGTCAGTTCCATCTATCGTATAAAACGGCGAATATAAAATAACGGCGACTACAGACTAAAATAGTGTGAAGAGTCAAAAAATCCCTCATTAAATCAAATGCACCTAGAGAGAAGAAACAAAAGCTTTATCTTGTCATGTGCAAACACTTTCTCCGGGCGTTAAGTTTGAAAAAAGAATACTTGAAACAGGTCAACCGCGATACCGTCTCAAATGTTTTTAAACTTTGACTCCCGAACAGGGAAAGTCAATTCGAAGTGCGGACGTTTTTCAATATGCCAGGCACGTCGCAGACCTTATATTTATTTATACTCAATCAACTTACATTATTCGTGTGATCTTAGATTTTTTAAGGAAATTGAAGGGAATGATTTATTTTGAACTGGTAACATCTAATACAACATGCTCATTACCATAAACAAGCTATTAGCTTTACAATTTGAGAATCATTTACCATGTTCTAAATCTAGGAAGGAAAATATTATATAGCCAATTGTACATTCTATGTGTTTACATTTAAGTTTCACATTCCTTTAATTAAATTCAAAGCACAAAGCGTTTAAGGCATAATATTACGTAGTACTATTTTGTATTCTGTGATAATATACAGAGCGCCAGTAATGATGATTGTCAAGCTGCGAAAAGGGTTGTCTAAACAAATATCAAAACCAAACTAGCAAATATACATTCTTCAGCAGCCTTGAGCAATTATTACTCCGATTTAACATTGTAGACAAAGCTTAATAATAACATAATGGAGATTCTCGTGAATGAAAATCATGCATGTGTTCCGCATTCAACTGTAGCGTAACACAAAATAGAAGCTGCGATTAACAAAAGACGCGCTAAATAATGATTTATGAGATGTTATCCACGGTGCACAATACGAGATTTGTTCAACAATAATGCGTCGCCCATATTATCCTAATGGTAGCGTACCGGCGAAGCGCAAGTTCTGGGTTGGCATCCAAAACAACATTTTTGTGTATTTTTGTGTGCACCTCATTTTCCAAGAATTCATATGATTAGCTTATTGAAAGTTTCTTTGATATCACGAAACTAATTGAAAACCTTATCTGATTCGTCGGCTGTAGATGCTACAAAGTTATGTAAGTAGACTAGTGCATTCCTGTGGTTTTGCCGCCATGGATCCTGTTTATCTTTAATCTTAAGTTATTTCGCCGAATGCCACCTTATTTTAACCAAATCCTGCTACAAAGCTGCTTAACATAATATATTCTAATTTGGTACACGACTCTTTGGTTAAACTGCGACGATCTACAATTCTTGGTAAGTACTGAGTCATTTTAGAAGGGAATATGGTATAATGTGTGGAATGGAATATGAATAGTGGAATGGTGTGATAATGGAGTATTAGAATTCCTTAAAATTTCTAGAAGAGTTACGGAAGACTGATATTTAAATAATGAACATTTTTTATTGGTATAAATACAATATTTTTTCTACTTAAAAACAAATTCTACATAATCTTGAAAGATAATATTATCACTACCTATACCGACTTCCTTCTTTGGGCAAAAGAAACTAGAAATATACAAATTTATTTTGTATATAATAAATCACAAACTATATTTCTTCGTAAGTCAAATGCTCTTTAGTTTTCCTACAGCACTCACCGAACGCTCAAGGCATTTTGACTAAATATAAGCAAAATAAAGCTTCGAGACAACTCAGTACAGAATAGAGCGCCGCAAAATATATCAAGTTTTATTATCCAGAAAATATGTTGAGATTTATCCCTTTATATTGCGGCCGATACTTAATAAAGAAATAAGTGTATCAATAATGAAAAAGAAAGCGCTCGGGATCAAAGATATTAAGAGTATCTGCAAATCCCGCAACATTTCATTAATTACGTGCTTCGAGTTTGTTCGCTGTAGTTGAAAAGTTAATATTGTTTTTGGGAAAAACTCTTTCTATTACCCATGTATTATTAATGTGAGTAGAATTAATGTTTTCAGTAAAAGAAAACATTTATACTGTATTTTTTATTTGGTTTTACGATATGAAATGAAAAGTTGGTAAACATAAAATGTTCGAACTTTGAACAGACAACGATATTTCTAATTATACATTTTTCATTTAAATCTGTATCGTGTCTACTCAATAAAATCCACATTAAACAAAGATTTTTTTTATACATATACTATTTGCACTCGATGTAGTATAAAGTAATAAATAATGAGACTTAACATCTTATGTCTCAGGAATCAGGATGACGAGCGCACTGGATTGCCACACAGTACTTTGTAACTCAAGGTGTTGAATGGTGTTGCTAATGTTTATGGGTGATCGTATCGCTTACCATCAGGCGAATGGCATGCTCGTCTCGTCATTCTATGCAATAAAAAAAACTGTGTCGCGTTTTACTTATGCTAGTAATAATTCCCTAAATAATAGTTTACTTTTCCTGCACATCAATAAAGTACGAAATAATTCAAATTCAAATACGCGATTTGCATTATGAAATAACATCAAAAAGATATAGCGATAAACGGGGATACGTTTGTTGTGCCATTCAATGGAATCTATGAAACCCACGCTCGCGTGTCCCGCACTGTATGGCTTGAATAATGAATGTTCCACGACCTCGGTATATTGCACCGTTTTCGTTTTTAATTTCCCGTTACTTACATGAATAAATTATTACGGAGAAACGAGTGAGATGGCGTAATGCGTTCTATTGAGTTATGAAATTATATTGTAAAGTCATGCTTTCTTATATTTTAAGCTTTGTGATATATAATATACCTATTAGGTGTTGCTTACGATTTCGTCTGCGTGGAACTTTTCGTGGAAAAACGGGCCGGTACCTAATTTATGTTAATCCTGGACATAGTGGATCTGTGTCGTAAGTTTTATTTAAATCCGTTCAGCAGTTTAGTGTTTAGGTAGATTTTAGTTCTGACATCCAAACATCTCCACAAGTTTTCTTATTTACTAGACTTCTGCTCGCGGCTTCGCCCGCGTGAAAAAGTTTTTCCGGGATAAAAATATTTTCCTGGGATAAAAAGCCTATATGTTAATCCAGGACATGATCTACCCGTGTGCCAAATTTCATCGAAATCCGTTCAGTAGTTTTTGAGTTTATTCGTTACAAACATACTTACATACAAATGTTTCCTCTTTATAATATTAGTATAGAAAAGACTGCTGGCAGTGTTTGCATAGAAATAAGACAGTGTTCAATTTTCTGTTTTAACACAGAGGAACACTTATTCCAGAAAATATTTGACTTTATAAGTAAAAAATTTTTTTTAATTTATCTAATCAGTATATTATCGCTTTGGCTAAAAACATTCTAAGGTGTGCCGGAAGAAAAATGTAATAAAAAATGTGTCAGTTCAATTATTAATGTTTCCAACGATTACAGCTCACGAGCTCATAAATTATAAATCGAATAAAACAAACGTGTGGATATTTGCGCATCATTAACGGTTATTAATAGTGGCGCCTCCTTATTTAATTATAATCGGAAATAACTTCATGTATCTTGCAATTAAACATATTGCGTAGGCTTTTTGACTGGAGAAAATAAGTGTATCCTCACTCCAATCCAGCGGAAATAAATGATTAATAATAAAAAAACGGTCAATGTACAGTCAGACACGGTAATCGCTGACAAAAAAACAATAACGTCATACGGGGGTTTGGAATACGTATATATCCTATACTGTGCTATATACCTATTATATTATATTGCCCATTTATATTGTATACATAAAACTACAGTACATACTGCCAGTGTAACTACAGGACATAGTGAGACTTAACACCATATGTCTCAGGATGACAGACTGCCTCGGTGGCGTAGTTGTATTACGGTACGACTGCAAGGCTGAGGTCTCGGGTTCGATCCCCGGGTCGGGCAAAGTGATATTGGATTTTTCTATTCAGTATCAGTCCGGAGTCTGGAATTTGTGCCCGATATGGCGATAGGCTCGCCCCCTATTACATCATGGGACGGAATACGCTTGGCGAAAAGTGGGTGCACTAGTTGCGCCTCTGCCTACCCCTTCGGGGATAAAAGGCGTGAGCATGCGTAGTTCTAGTTTCTTTTTTTATCCACCTGTGGCTCTTGTGTCGATTTTGTGCTGCCCCCTATAGTTCGTGCACACTCCCTATAGTAAAGCATAGACTGATAAATAGGCGGCTCCTTTTATTCTGAGCAAGGACTTCACACGGGCGGACCTGAGAGCTAGTAGTGTTATAAGCTGTACACAATCCCCATATTTTTCTCATAAGTACCAAAACTACTCGGAACATTGGTCCTACGCGTCCCTTACTGGGCGGAGAAACAATAGATGTTTTGCTACTCAGTTTAATAAACATATTTTAATCTGTCTAGTCCAGACATTCTTGTAACTATGTACATGTCTGTAAACGTTGAGAGGACTTTACATTGCCCGTTATTTTTTAACTTTAGAATACATCCAGACATTTAATTAATGTGCTTCGTTTTGATCTCTAAAGTATACCTGATATTAATATAATACTAATATACCCAAGTTTCTCAAAGTGAAGCCGGCGACTAAACTCTCATTAAGACATTCCGTTAATAGCTGGATAGACATTGAAATCTATTGCAGGGAGCACTTATATTGCTTAGGATTTAATGTCATTGCAATAGATAATAAGGAGACGCTTTAATCCGTCCAGTTGAGGATTGTTTGAACTATTGAAACGTAAAATTTTTCGACGTATTTATTATATTATACATGGTGTTTTGTTAACGTTTTATAACCATCCCCATACGACCATACCAGCCCTGTAATATATACTGCCCACTGCTAACGTGCCTGCTCTACTACTGAGAGGGTTTAGGCCTTAGTCCACCACACTGGCCTAGTGCGGGTTGCCAGTTGTTTTTTACAACAAAATGTATGAAATGCATTGAGGGTTTTTTAATACCTCAATGATGAAATGTAATTTAAAGGAAAAGGCAACAAATACAATGGTCCCGTGGAGATGTGTATCATGATTTGTGAACGTAGAATCTTGTGGATACTAGTAAGCATACAGCAACATGCATACCTATGCGCGAAAAAGACGCATTATCTCTCGCTCTCTCGTTTCACTCACGCACCACCACTGATGCGTGAGTGAAACGGTTATATTGGTTTCACCGACCCTACGGCCCAATGTCGACACTCGGGAGCATATCATCATTCGATCAAGATTGGACCCGGTCCCTAACTACGTACACCCTACACCGGCATACCAGCCTAAATCCGCGGTCGCCTACTATGGCGCATACGAGACAGGTTCGGAACATCTACCCAAAAAGGATTAGGTATAAAAAGATGATTTTAATTTACATTATCGATTATTGCCAGGTTACGCGTCTCGTCATTTATTTTAACAATAAAAAATAAAGGCCGCTTTTGTTGTAGTTCAAGATTTCTCTTAGTAGACAAAGAGATGTAAAGCTTAAGTTATAGATGAACTACGATAACATGGCTCGCCGATAATTTGATATTAGTGACACCGCTAATCGAGCAACAAACCCTATTTATTTTTCTTATTGACGACCCACTCGGCACGCACTGTAGGCGTTGTGAGTCTTGGTAGGGCTTTTTAAATACTTTCACAAATACTTTATACGTTTTGAATTTTGGTGGCTCGAGCCATGTTATCGTAGGTGATCTATACTATGTTTTGAATTAAGGCAATGCTAAATTGCAGTCTATGTTATTTTAGGAAAGCGTGCAGGGTAAAATAATTTACATGCGATTTTATGATTCACCCAGTTTATGCAGTCCGCCATAAAGTGAATTGAAATCCACGGGGTTTAAAATTATTTAACATGAAGTGACAAGTAATATTTGATAATATTTGAACAAATAGTTTTTACAGTTTCAGGCTTAAAATACTCTTAAATCTCGAAAATTGAGAATTAACTGAAGACTCTTATTCATACTGCTTTTTTATTACTTAAAAACATTGCCTACCTAAATCTCTCTAACGAAACTAATTATCGTGTTTGATTGCGAATATATGCACACAACAATTCTATTACCACTTCGATACGTGAGATTTTATCTACGATTTTACACCTTACACCGCAACATATAAATCTGAAAACCGTTTCCAAGAAAGTCCAAAACCTGAGAATTGTAATAGTTATATCCCGTGAACGTACGATAACGGCTTCAGATAAACCGGCACCAACAAATCAAGAGAGCAAATAAAAACTGTGGAAATTTCCACGGCCAGGAAATTGAGCTGCGCCGGATATCGCCACACCGGAACGACGTGCGACGGAGGAACCCCTTCCACGAGATGGGCCGTCTTCATTATTCCCTATTGCCTTTGTTCGATTTTTTTATTTTGTCTTTTTTCATTACTTCTTAACTTTAATTCAATACTGAACGAACAGAAGTCGGTTATTTCTTCGTAAAGCGGACGAGGTTTTGCATTTTCATTTTCTTTCGGAGTCGTTCCGTTCAAAGTACGAAGAAATTTAATGCAAAATTTTTATAGACGTAAACCTTAATAGAGGTATACAAATACTCCAGTATGTAAATTAAACACGTAACAATCTCATTTTTCAATATGCGGTGGCAATAGGGTGATTAAGTATAGGTAGATTATGTGCCACATAAATCAATTTACATCAAACTGCAGGCAAGGCATAGTGAAATTCCAATTTAATTTAACTTCAAGTAGAGTCCAAGTTCCACAAAACTCTCGTGGTTAAAAACGCTCGTGTTCCAAAAATTCAAACATAATTTGATTTCTTCACCACCTATAACTCCATCGATTTATGATTTATTCACATTTAGTTAAATACCTAAACCGATGGAGTATAAATTTCCCATAGCCGCATAAAATTACGCTTGTATTCTCAAAGGAAATAAAAAGATGCAACAATTTAACCCAGAGAACAGAGACGGGAAGCGACTCCATCATTATATTATTTAAAAAAACACCCACACAAAAAAAACCTAAAACTCGACCACGGAAAAACATTACCGAAAAAAAATCATAGTCGTACATATGTGTTGTGATATACAGGGTATAATTAGAAAATATATAGCCTATAACTATCGCACAATAAGTACGAATAGATGGCACCACGTTTATCAAAATCGGCTCATTAGGAGCGACGCTAGTGTGGAACATAACATGGATACCATACATAGGGTGTTCGAACCATTACTCTTCTTTGCCTCGCCATAGACGGGTAATAAAACACTGATTTCCCAAGCTATACACGCAAGAATTCAAAAGTGAAAACTTATACAGAAAGTCTTATTTTCTGATCTAATTAAAATCAGAACTAAACTAGTTACACAGTCTAAACATGTTGCCACTAGACGAATGAGACTATTTTTACCGAACTATGGCGAAGCAAGGACGGGTAATTCGTGTTCGTAATAATATTTATTCAAGTCTAAAGTGAAACCTCTATGCTACCAAACTAATTTATAAAACCTCCTTCCAACCTTTTTCTAAAACATAGACGGTCTTATTCATAATAAAACGCTAATCGAAGGTAAAAACCTCCATTAGATATAACGTCCTAGAAGCCTATCGAGCGTTCGATAAAATTTCTTATTCATAATGGTTTTTTGTAGCTACTATAAGTGAATTGCCGTTATAGTACATGATGTTGCCAATACGTAGAAAAAAAATATTTCAGTTGATTTCTACCAATTTATACCAAGCTTTGTCTCTGGAAACAACTATAAAAAAAACAACTTGTCAATGTCAGTTGTCAAAATATAAATTGGAGGGAAACTACCAATGTATGTATTATACTGTTTATATTCTCATTGAGTTTGTTAATTGTTCTGGAAAGTAATTAAAAACAGAATAAATTAATAAATTGGAAGTATGCAGCAATTAAAAAAAGAAAAACGGCAGAGGGGTGAAAATTGTCTGGAAGAAGACAAGGTTGGTGCAGCTATTTTACGTACTTATTTGAAAGTTCCAGTTTGCGCGATTCATGCATGCATTACTAACAGTATTGTTTTCGCTTTCAAGATTATATTAAAGGAACTGGTGAGGGAGTGGGTCAGGGTCCTCAAAAATAAAACTACGGACACGAACTCCAATTCCACGAAGGTGGCGGCGTGGAATGACTTGAGAAAGAGGTGCTAACTTAAATCTAATATTGCTACTTTTGCATTGTTTTCATGTTAAACAATATACACAATTAAGACATTCCTTAAACAAACTTCTTTTTTCATTTCAGTTTTAACTGTATGTGTAATGGTATCCACGCTCAGTAGTGCACCTGAAATCACAGTGGGGCCTCTTAAAAATGAAGGCTAAAAAGCAAAGGCGGAAGAGAGGAAGGAGCTGCTGAAGACTGGTGGTGGCCCACCACCAGTAATAAAAGGAGTCAGTAGTGAAGACATTAGCAGCTGGCTGCCTAATGAATTTGTTACCGACACAAATGAATTTGACTCTGACAGCATAAATCAGGTAATATTCATTTATGGCATGTTTCTTTTTGTAACCACTGAGTCATAGTTTTTGTAACTATTTGAATATTTTAGATGAGAATATTATAGCATATTGAAGATTCACCTTTACAGGACAAATATTCAAAACCCTCTGCTTTCACACATACTACAACTACTGTAAATAATATTATTGAAGAGGTATGTTATACCAAAAGTCAAATTAAAATCAATGTAAAGATCATAGTTCAACACACACATGATGGTGTGCCCTGGTGGCCCTGTGTAGGATACCATACCATAACAGCCCTTTATTAAATACTGCCCACCATTGTACATATATAAATAAAACATATGTTTTTCAGGTGATAGTTGTGCATCCTCCAAATTCACCTTCCGGTGAAATAATGAAGGAGGTATTTACAAATCAATATTAAGTAATTCCAGTTCCATGCTATAAACCTGAACGATGCTGTTATATATTTAAATAAATACAACATATTAGATGCCAGTTGTGGAGCCACATCCTCCAGAGGCTTCAGGTCCACGGCTAAAAAATAAATAAAAAAAGGTTCTTGCAGTAAGTAAACTTTAAATTAATTTCCATATTTAAGTAATTCTTTTATTTTGTTTATACCATACCAGCCCCGTATTATATACTGCCCACAGCTGAGAAAGGGCCCTATATTACTGCTGAGAGGGTTTAGTCCACCACGCTAGCCTAGTGTAGGTTGGTAGACTTCACATACCTTCAAAATTATTTTTGGGGAATTCTCAAGTATGTAGCTTTTCTCACAATTTTTTACTTCACTGCTAAAGTGAACAATAATTGATAAACAATACACACATAACTTTTGAACCTGCAGACAACTGTCTCACCAGGCCGTTGCATTCCTTACTAGGCTATTGTCAACTATGAATGTTTATACATTGCATTATTTCAGGTTTGTCGCGCACCTGCAGAACAAATAGCTGAATTCGAAATCCAGTGCCGAAAAGTGCTGCATGCCATGCAGATGAAGAATGAGCAGTAGAAAAATATATTTTTTAAATTAAAAGAAACTCTAGTAAAAAAAAACTTAATAATTATAAACCAAAAAGTATCTAAACTATATGATGTTTAATTATTACCTTTGGGTGTGCACTTCATTCAATATTGGACACACTATCCCCGGATACTTAAGTCTCTTTGAGCGATTGTAATGTTGTGCAAAATTGCAATGGCCACAATACCTAGTCATATTTACTAGGTCAAATTTTACAGATCATTCTAGTTTGATGCTATAATGCTGTAGGATACTAAAATCCACCTGCATGGTGCACCTGGAAATATAAAGGTGGTATTAACAAATCATCATTAAGTATTTCCAATCTTGTGCTATAATCCTGTAGGGTACTGATTTATATTTAAATAAATAAAGCTTATTTTCAGTATTACATTCAAAATAATGTTTATGGATTGCAGGAAAAAGTAGCATGCTATTCAAATGGACAATAACCTCCAGTGAAATATTTTTTTTAATCTTTATGATGTAATAATAAAAGAAAAATATAAATTTTATAAAATGATGACAATGACTAACTACAATTAGGATGTTTAATTATAATTTAATTATTTGAGTGTAAAAAACTTCATTAATTGAAGTGCCTAGCTATAAAAGCCTGCAAAATGGCAGAATTTCTACCCTGTCTAGGGTGTGGTTCAAAATTAATTGATTCAGACACCTATTCAATATCAGACACACTTTCTTCTGTGGCATATGTCTCTATTTGAGCAATTACAATGTTGTGCAACACTGCAAGAGCCACAATAGTATTCTTCACATTGCCTAATTTACAGACATGCCATGGAGCAAGCATTGGAAGCGCTGTTTCCACACACCAAAGCAACCCTCCACAACATTTCTTGTTGAAATATGTGCCTCATTATATTTCTCTTCAGTATGACTAAGTGGTCTCTCCCTGAATCTCCTAGAAGTATACCCCTTAACTCACCTGCTTCAAAACATTCTTTGAGGGTCGATTCATTAAATATCTGGGAGTCATGAGTGCTGCCTCGCCACCTAAAAACAATATCCCAGATCCGAAGACTAGTATCACAGGTAACCTACAACAATTATTATCTTGTTTATGCAATAAAGTAAAGCCTATCGTAGTTTACTTTATATATTCCTGAAAATCTTACCTGAACATTGAGGGAATATCCTTTTCTATTTATGTAATATTGGGCTGCATCACCACCATGTTTTTTTATTTATATATGCATGCAATCAATACAACCAATTACAGATGGGAAGCCTCTTACATGGTGGAATTCTGTCATTAGCTGTTGTTCCTCTGCAACAGAAATGGGCATCATTATATAATCTGCAGCACGTCGTGCGAGCGCACGCGCTACTCTGCTAAATATGCGGCTGATAGTGGCTTGAGATAATCCATAGAGGTCTCCAGCATCTTCTTGAATCTGTAAAGAAAACGAGTCTTAAAAGTAACGCATCATTAGGTATACCCAAGTTTGTATGAATATCGAAAAGGATTAACTTACCTCTTACCTTTACGGTGCAGCTGTAACTCTTCGCAGACTAATTCAATTATAAAAGCAGCCGTTCGTTTGGAAAAACTATACCGTTTACGGAATTCCTCGTCATCCAGAGAAAACGGATCAAACTCTGACGATAAACTTTTCTACGTGAAATATTTTCAATTACTGCAATGCTATGCAGGGTTTGTAAGGCTTCCATTATTTATACACAAGTAAATAAAAATACTTCTTGAAACGAAAATTATGCGCTACGAGATCGATGTGTTGTTTACTTTAAATCGACTGACAATTGACATCGGAAATCGGTGCCAAACACGAAACAGCTGACCGACGGCGGCCATTTTTTTGTTACGGAACGCTTAAAGAAGGGGTCCAGCTCCTATAAATCAAAGCAACTTCACCGTAGGCTTATAGGCCGTTTTAGCGCTTTTGAACCATTATGAATAACAATTTTTTACAAGCCTCTACTAACGGTCCTATAAAGTTCCGAAGAGTCATTATGAATAAGACCGAGAGTCTATAATGCTCTTTGCATAGAGTTTTCCAAGCTGACACTGTACTTAGCTGACATTTAGTTTTCAATTTCAACTTATTACTTTGTTACATTTCTACAAGTGTTTTATTTTTGCCTATTTAATTACATTCTCGTTGCGTTTTATAAGATGCCGTGGGGCTGGGAATGTAGAGCAAAACTTGTGAAACAATTGCCGGCGAAACCGACGGAGCGTCGGCGCCCGGCAGGAGGCAGGCCGAAGGCACCAGGACCTAATAAATATGAGCTGCCACAAATATTTTGTGAGGAAATAGGGTTAAACTTTACAATATGTTTTCTATTAAAATTAACCAGAAGGAAACTTTCAGAATTCGTTTTAAGGGCTGAATTTCCATACACAAGATATGAATATATTGTTTCACTGTTGTTATCTATATATATATCTGATATCAGCGAGAAGCATCCCTCACATTTCAATAAAAACTAATTCAAATATTTTTCAATATAAGCCAGTTTAGCAAACCATTATTATGTGTACGAGATAAACACTTACATATTCATGGGGCATAGTCCGTTGAATTTTCATCAGTATTTTTGCAGGTGGAAAGGGGTTCTGCAAAATAAAGCGCGCTCCGGCATACACTTTCGGTCATTTAACGAAAGTGGAATTCAGCAAGCCGGTCACCACTCCCGCCGCGCCCATGTTCAACGTGCAGGGGCTTGGAAGATGCGGTAATTACTCACACCACATATACTCTCAAATGGAGTCAAATATACTCGCTTGTACAAAAATATGATACGTTCGACGGTTCGTTACACGTTTGTACGAATATTTCCTTTTGATAATGGGTCGGTCGGATACATAGGTAGGTTTACATGTATGAACATATACTGTGCCCGTAGACAGATATCATCGTTGGTCGATATCGTATCGCTTGCGCTGTGCTTACCATTATTCGCAATATAGTTTGATAGCAATCAAATATTTATCTTTACCAGGACCGTATAAAATCACCCACAGTGTGGTGACACCCACAATAGAGCCTGCGGTCGACAAGCTCAAAGTCCCAGGGCCGGGGACCTACGCGCCGCATTTCGGCGCCCGGTACAAGCGTCCTCCTGCATACAGCCTGCGGCCCGCGGCTCGGCCTCCCTACCAAGCGTGGGATCAGTGGACTCCACCACCAAATATGTACTGTCCACCGATACCGTGCAAGTACGTATAGCAGTATTATTTATGAGTGGGAGATACACGCTAGAGGAGATAACATTTAAGGTACAAGTCCGAGACGAGCTGCAGGTCTCAAACTGCAAGCGACACTACTGGGTGCGACAGCACCAGTGACGCGGACCGCAGAGTGCTCGCTCACACTAGATATTTCCTCCATGTCTATTAAATGGTTTTTAATCAATACAGCATAATTTCCCTCTTTAGATCGGCTTTCAAATAAAATATAAGTTCATTTATTTCTGTTAAGCATCATATTTTTTTTACGGTCACATTATATTTATCTCTCTTTACTTCATGGGAAGCAGAGTAGGGTCCAAATATTATCGCCGAACGAGAGATGATTGTCCTTCACCAGTTGACACTATTATCTCGGCCAGTTTGTAACCGCGTATCACAGCCTTATCCCGGAACAACACACACTTACTACTAAGTAAGTACTTAAATACTAATATTTTAATATTTTAAAATTAAGTTAAGAAAATGGCTAGTAGATAAGTGTTTTTCTACGATAGAAGAGTTCATGCAATAGAAAAAATAATGAAGTTGATTATTTGTAAAATTTAATATAATATAATTAAGAATAGAATAAATATGCTAAATAATAATAATAAAGAGTGACATTTTGTTAAAAAAAATATATATTATTAATTTGTTTTATATAATTATAAATATTTGCATGCCTAAAGCAGGCAGAGTATAGCTTGAACTATGCACCACTGTTAAATCTGGTACCACCTGTATTGTATGCAAATAAATGTTTGTTTCTGTTTGTTTCTTTGTTACGTAGGCGACTATAGCGGGTTTTACACATTGTGCACAGCGATCGCTATACGATCGGATACAACTATCCTTCCACAAGAACGTATAAATATTGTAACATTTTCCTTTTCTAAAAGTCACATTAATAAGTTATTGGTAGCGTTGAACGATATTCTGTGTCGCACAGTATGAAAGGACAGAGGCCTACAGCCGTGGCATGTGCAATTTGCAGTCCGTCTCGGAATAGAAACGGCCGCGAATGCAACCAATAATGCTACTAACTGCAACTCTCGGCTCGTCTCGGACTAGTACCTTTATTGTTTTTAAAGACAAAGGTATCAGAAGGTATAGAGTAAACTATATTTTCCTCAACAAAATAGTTTATATTCAGGCCTTATACCACATTCAAATTGGTTGTAATGAACGTAATCCATTTATTAAACAAAGCAAATGAAAGCAATACCCAACCTACTAAATAGATGCACTAAAAACCTGCAGTCAAAATTGTGTTATTAATTCCACAGCGCTAATACCGCAAAGTCTTGTGGGAAAATTTACCAAATTTTTTGCTCAACAGAAAACCACCGGAGTACACACTGGGCTTCACGGCTAGGAGTTTAAAAGAGCAAGATTTCCCCGCACCTGGGGCGCACTTTAATTATGTAAAGAGGAGCAAACCCGCATACTCGTTCGGCGCACCGTACCAGACTTCCAAACCGCCGAAGACGCCCGCGCCGAACGCCTATTGCGAGAAAAAGGTAATTAACTCACGTGTGTTTCAGCTAATAACTACGAGAACAAAGGTAACTGTGTTAATTGTTGTTTTTATGGTGATGTTAAACGTAAGAAACGCTTTCGATCATTGTATAACTAATTACTCGAATGATTCAGATCTGTTGTGTCTTTTAAATAAAACAATGAACCCTAAACCAAGATATATTGAAATGGGACCATTTCGAGACCCTACTTCATTAAATAAAAAAGGAATCACGGAAATAAGCTCACAATTTTCAGGGACATCAGTGTACATACATAAAAAAATACTAACACACGAATTGATAACCTCCTCCTTTTTTGGAAGTCAGTTAAGAACTGATCACAAGAGCGTACATAATTGAGCCACTCTACTTTTAGGTAGGTCCTGTACATTAATACTCACATACATGAAAGTTCAAGATAGTTTTAAGAGCTAATTAATATTAATGTCAGCAGCTAATGAATCTGAAAATTCAAATCTAAATTGTTATTTTTTTAATAGCTTAATTTGTCGGATTGTTTCGGCGTCACATTTTGATTGATTTTTTTAGAACCATACCTATTACATAAAATCGTAGATAAGTTTTGTTTCTTCAATAAATTTGAAGATCTATCTTCATTTCTCCATCGTATAAACCACATTAGAAAGTCAGTCATAATATAGCAACCAATAAAATGTTTCTTTGTGTTAGCGGAAGATTATTGGATTGAGTTTCATTGGCTGACGTGTAATCCAGTTGATTGATCGCTTTCAGATCATAACAAAGAAAGTTTTATATATTGAACGCGTGGCTTTACACAGGGATGGACGATATTGTATTGATTATTCAAAAATATTCTTAGTTTTATATTTTTCAATATTTAGTAGCCTTAATATAACACCTAGTTGACAGCCTCGGTACCGTAATTGTATTACGGTACGACTGCAATGCTGGGGTCTCGGGTTCGATCCCAGGGTCGGGCAAAGTGATATTAGATTTTTCTATTCAGTATCAGCCCGGAGTCTGGAATTTGTGCCCGATATGGCGCTAGGTTCGCCCCCTATCACATCATGGGACGGAATACGCACGGCGAAAAGTGGGTGCATTAATTGTTCCTCTGCCTACCCCTTCGGGCATAAAAGGCGTGAGTGTGTATGTATATAGTTGAATGCCTACAATTGTATAGACTTCACCACGTAACCTTTATATCATACTTTAACATTTGCAATTTATTTAGTTCATGGCATCAAAGCGGACGATCCCGGCGCCGTCCTTCGGCATCCGCCACACTCCATATTTGGGCAAGCCCGAAGTGTTCTTGAAGTCATCGAAATTGGACCTCCAGACTGTCAGTTAGTGGTGTTAACAACTATTTACACGTTTATTGTTTAATTTCATTAGCAAATATTTCATCTCTCAGACATTGTTTGTGTATACATAATCGGGTAAAAGCACTTCAAGTGGGTCTAGTGTTACCTGAGTTGTGTTGGGATTTTGAATAAAATTACCATATTTGAACTATTGATTTTAATTTCATGTTGCATATTCCAGTAAGTTGTAACTTGAATATATCAATTTTAGATGAAAGTGAAAAATTTACAGCTTTCAATTTAATGTACATATTGATAGATTTATGCCTTTTTCATTAAATAAATATTAAACAGGGCCGTATAATTATTTTTGAAAATACAGACTTGAAAATATCATGGTCTCGCTAAAAATCGTTTTAAGAAACTAAAGCATCTCTTAGTTGAGCACAAAACTGCAACAGGAAAATTAAGTCCCGATCTAAAAACTATCCCGGAGAAATTGTATTCCAGTTTTTCGTCCAAGCATCAGCCTCAACGGGTTAACTTCTAAAGTAATTCAAGTGCCAGCAAACAAAGATGTCTTGGATATAAATTGTAATTTAATGCTTAGCAACGCAGACCCCGAGCATTAAAACGCGATCGAAGTTAATTTTGCAAAAGTTGTGCTAAACTCGGCCACTGCGCTGATTTGTATGCAGTGTTTCACCAGTTACCGGCCACTGTGACGCAAACACTCCCAGCCACACAGCCACTTAAAACTTTGCCCGCATTTTTTCCGCGTTCATATTGTCGAGTCTCGATCCATTCAACGGTAATGTGCGAATTTATATAGCTTGACCGCGTTTTATGCAGTCTTTTTAACATAGACGCGACAGTTAAATTCCGCATTGATTTTATTTGTGTAGTTCACAATATTAGTTCGGATAAAAAACAGGCCGTTTTGAACCGGATATATGCAGGCTGATCCCGGAACGTGGCACACTTACGTGGGCCACTATGGCGGGGTTTGAACACCTTATGTACCGTAGTCGCTGCCGGGCAGATACAACATTTATCCTACCACCAGCATAACGTTTCATCTTAAGTTTAGCTTTTGCGCGCGGCTCCGCCCGCGTGGAAAAGTTTTCCGGGATAAAAAGTAGCCTATAACACTCAGGAGTAATGTAGCTTCCTATTAGTGAAAGAATTTTCAAAATCGGTCCAGTAGTTCCTGAGATTAGCGCGTTCAAACAAACAAACAAACTCTTCAGCTTTATATAATAGTATAGATAAGTATAGATTTGTTGCCTTATATGGTCAGATAGCAACGCTCTTGGGTGCGAAATCGTTTAGAGAATAAAACGGCTACGTGACGTTTCCATTTGAAAAATAATCATGAGTTGCGTGGAATTGTGAGTTAGTGCGTAACCACGTGATGGAAATTAGTTCAGCGAACTGTGGCCTTATCATAAATTACCCTTACTCTCAGAAATTATGTAGTTTACTTGCGTAGAACTAAAAAACATCTACCCGTTCCTTATCATTTTCAGTCGAATAATACGAAATATTAAAAGGATTTTAATTTTAAGGAACTTTTTAAAGTATTGCAACATTTTTGTAAAATGCATTGTAGTTGCTCACGGGGCATATTTCCTTCATGGGATGTTTGCTCCATCTTATTATTGAGACGACACAGCCGAAGCCTACATTTATAACGTGACGAACTTTAAAAGACAAACAAGTGGAAATGGCCACTATATCTGGCTCCTGCTGTTGGCTTTCGATGATTAGGTTTACATTGCGAACGATAGTAGCAGCCGCTACTATTTGAATAGTGCAGTCTAACAAACTGACGGTCTCTTACCTATACGTAATCAACGGTATAACTATTATAGAAGGTTGTGCGACTCGTCCCTGTCTATATCAAATTTGGGAAACGTGATATTGCCTTACACAAGGCACGTGTTAATTTACTTGCGTAATGATATAGAGATCTGTTTGATAAATGATTCAGTGTACACCCTAGTGATATGTAATATACCTTGCCTTCTACGATTACGCGAAATTTGCAAGTTTTTTTTTTTTTTTTTTTTTTTTTTTTTCCCTATCTGGCTCTGTCCTTTAGGACAATTTTGCCAATGTCAAGTGAGGCGGATACATATACAGAAGAAATAAAAAATTACTACGCCAGATGACCAGACGAAACAGAAACAAAAACACTGAGAAACAACAACATTCAAACAAGATACAGAAAGATGAACAAAGAGTTCTAAGACTATAACTGTGACTTTGTAGACGAACAAAATGAACTTACTGAAATGTCAAAGTCGATGAAGAGATATTTTTTATAATGACTTCTTATATTTACGCGAATGTTAGACATTGAAATAAAACTATTTTGCGGATTTTATCGCGGTTTTTTAAGATTGATTGTGACTGTGGTCTCTCTTATATCGGCCAAACAAAAAGAAACGTAGGGACCCGCGTAAAAGAACATATAGCTGACGTGAAACACCGACGCTCTACGAAGTCTGCAGTTGCTGAACATTCATAACAAGGCTCCAAGCATTACCTTAGATTTGACAAACCACAAATCCTTGCCAAAGAACACCGATTTCTACCTAGGATGATTCGCAAGGCTATTGAAATTAAAAAACATCCAAATTTCAATAGAGAAGATGGTTGGAACCTTGCATCAGCCTGGGATCCAGTTATACATCTTATTAAATCGGACCCCAAAAGACCAACTGCTAGACCTCAAGACACTGAGCTCTTTCTGCGTAGATCGGACCGTCATTAACAACTAATTTAAAAAAAATGTATAATTAAAAAATTAAAGTAGATATTGTAACATTAACTTTTCGGACCACCAACACCTCAGTCCGCCCCGTGACCACGAAGTGCTGCAAAGCCCTCGAAACGTCGGGAGAAAATATTAATTAAAAAACCGCAATAAAATCCGCAAAATAGTTTTATTTCAAAGATTTTTTTTATCGAAGGCACGGCACCCGCTGATGATGCACCTGATGGTAGTGAAGTGAAACCCAAAAACATATCGACAGGATGGTCGGAATAGTTATGCCGGCCTGCTAAATTGCTTTGACCCCAAATTGTAAGATGATGGGAACACGTATGCTGGCAAAATTTCCACAGTTTAATGGTTAATTTTGATTCTGGGAATTTAAACGACCTACAACATTGACCTACAATACCCAAAACAAATAACCTGTTTTTCACGTACTGGCTACCATCGCTCTAAGAGAAAGAAAACATGTATTATAACCGACTTGTCGCCATTTACGCATAGATTTGCTTTTTTGTCGATTCTGTAGGATAGACCAAACACAAGAAGCTGAATGCAACTTTACCTACCGTCGCTATTCTGTGTGCTTCCAACATGGCAAAAAAATACGACACGACTCCGTTTCGTTT
Source organism: Sphinx pinastri (assembly GCA_947568825.1). Classification (NCBI taxonomy): domain Eukaryota; kingdom Metazoa; phylum Arthropoda; class Insecta; order Lepidoptera; family Sphingidae; genus Sphinx; species Sphinx pinastri. Next base: position 7,635,137 of record OX387617.1, read on the forward strand.
TATTGGAATTAGTTAAGAGACAAACACGTGACTGACGTATTGGTCTCTTGATCAATTACAAACATCGATATTAAACGACATTCACTTACGAGTTGCATCTTTCGAGACATTCTAAGCAAACTGATCAATATTTTATTCGTAGAACAAGGGTTATGATTAATGAATAAAAAATGAGAATTTGTATAGCATTGCCACGCTTTATTAATCCTATATCTCTGACTCAGCAATACGCTCGCAAAAATAGGTCACAAGAACTCAATCCTTAAGATCCCATTACATCTCCGAGATGACGCGATAAGTTTAGTAATCGTTAATTGGACATTGAACCGACCGCCGTAGGTACGCAGTGTAAATGGCGTTAAATTGAACCGCGGCACCGGCGCCTGTATCATCATCCCCAATCGTTCTGGGTTCCGACAGGGTTGATCCTGTCGATGAACGAATAATTCGGAACAGTTCGGTTTGTATTAATTCTAGCAGGGCGACATGGGGCGGCATGTATCAAGTGACAAGGTGGTATAATCCCATGATCAATACTCTATCAATCGATCTCAATAACTTACTAATAGATAACAATCAGTTATAACGCTTACTTTTGGTTTTTATCAGTGTTTCTAAAACCTAAGATAGATAAGAATTGATATTGAAACAGCAGTAACAGTTAGCGTAACTTTTACTGTCGAGTTAGATTTCAAACTCCAGTTAAATGTTAGTAAGTTATTGAGACCGGCCGTAAACGGATGCCACACTTACCAGATCCAGTGAAGTAACATTGCCGTATCAAAAAATTACAATGTTAGCAACATAAAATAAAGCTGTGCTTTTGTTACGCCGCGTGGACGTTCAACGCGCACCTTCATTACCGTAGGATTAAATGTAGGATAACAAATCGGGACTCAAGAGGAGGGCACGGCGACTCATCGCAATGACAGACGAGACGACTTTAAATTAAACTCTTATTTCTGCAGTCTCATTCGAAACTACCTCAACTAGAATTTTGCAACAGATTGCCTTTACATTCAACTATTTGATTAAATGATTATGAATATGAAAGTTGGTAGATACTCAACTGATACTTTTGTTATTATATACATTTTGCCTACTACTATAGGAAAAACAAGCAACCCATTACACATACGCATACTCACGCCTTTTATCCCCGAAGGGATAGGCAGAGGCGCAACTAGTGCACCCACTTTTCGCCGTGCGTATTCCGTCCCCTGATGTGATAGGGGGCGAGCCTATCGCCATATCGGGCACAAATTCCAGACTCCGGGCTGATACTGATTAGAAAAATCCCATTACTATAACATTACTATACAATATCACTTTGCCCGACCCGGGGATCGAACCCGAGACCTCAGCATTGCAGACGTACCGTAATACAAATACGCCACCGAGGCAGTCAACCCTATAATCAGCATTATTTCTATTTCCTGAAACAGTGAGCAAATGACGCAACATCAAATGGTTTTCATATTACTCGTGGCGCGCACTCAGCCTCGGAATCGACATTAATAATGCGTCATCAGCCAGAAACTACTTACTGTCGGTTAGTACTTTATTACACAGCACCTTAAGTTACTGTCTACAAGGATAATAAATCCGAAAGGTGTTTGGACTCAAGGCGAAATTGAACTGTAATTCCCTGGTATTAAGGATGCAAAAACAGTAGCTTTATTGGTGTAGGTAAGTACTAAGTGTTGCTCAAGACACAATCCGCGTAAAAACCTTACCCGGTAGAAAAGGCCCACTGTGTACTTTTGAGACATTAATTACTGAGCTATTCATATAATAAAGCAGTAAAACCGATATGTCTGTACATTAAAGAAATGTAATAAAAAAGAAAGGGGTGACTAAAGAAGAGAAATGGCACACAAATCAGCGATTTTTGTAATTATTTTCTGTCTGTCTGTCTGTTATTCTGTTTGTTTGTTACTGCACATCTCCAAAACTACTGAACGGATTTCGATGAAATTTGGTATGGAGATAGTTTGAGACTCTGGAAAGGACATAGGTATCTAGTAACCTATGTCCTTTCCTTTATAAAAGTATTTTATCCCGAGAAAATATAAAGCGGGGCTTTTATCCCGGAACAAAAATTTACGCGGGTGGAGCCGCGAGCAAAAGCTTGTTTGTATATATTATAATACGAATTAATAAGATCCCTTCAAAATGTGCGTGACGGCTAAACGCGCTGTACATTAGTATAAAATTATAATAATGGTTTTAGTATTGAGCCTGCTAAAATCCCAAATTAGAAAAGCACAAGTGAGCTATCCACGATTGGAATTTGTGCCTGACTATGGCAGAGACTCACCACCTATCCCATCGTACGGAAATGAGCTCGGCGAACCATGCATGCACTAGTTGCAAGTCTGCCAAAAATATCTAAATATATCGAAGTTTGGAGATAAGTACATCCTAAGTGCCTCTATGGACTAGAAACTATATTAACAATGCAGCCCTGTGTTCTATACTGCCCACTGCTGAGCACGGGCCTCCTCTACAACTGAGAGGGTTTAGGCCTTACTCCACCACGCTGGCCTAATGTGGGTTGGTAGACTTCGAAATTCAGAGAACTTCTCAGGTATACAGGTTTCCTGACGAAGTGTTTCCTTCACCGTTAAAGCGAGCGATAATTCACAAAGAATACACACTTAACTTTTTAGAAAAGTCGCAGTTGCGTGCCTTTGGGTTTTGAACCTGCGGACATTCGTCTCGGCAGTCCGTTCCATTCCCAACTAGGCTATCGTCGCCACTAACCCTTCAACGCCCGCTTATATATAGATATATACGTGGTTGCCCTATATACCCGGACGCCGGTGTCCGCCGTGGACGTTGACGAGTCAATCAATATTACAGTATTATGCGGACTGTACAGAATTGAAGAAGTGAAAAGCGGAATTTCCATAAATTATTAGAAACTAGCTGTTGCTCGCGGCATCGCCCGCGTGAAAAGCCTTTTCCGCTACAAAAGTCCCTCAAACACAGTACGACGCCAGCGTCATCTACTTAAAGAATCAGGTTTAAAATATACATTATTTCCCATGGGAGCAAATTACCAGGATTAAATTACCTTATATGTTTATTCAGGATATGATCTACTCGTGCGCCAAATTTCATCCAAATCCGTTTAGTTTTTTCTGGGTTAACTTCTTACACACATCCAAACATTTTCATAAACTTTCTCATTCATAAAATTAAGTAATAAGTAAGATTTAAAAATGAATAAAACGAAACGAGATGAATGGAATATAAAATAAACTAAACCTTCACTTTCGGTAAAAAAAGTCTTCGTTTGATAATTAGACTTACATAGGTAATGCGGTCTTTACCTATATCTGCCTACGAACAGTGCGAAAACAATATTGCAGAGTTTGAATGTCGCTTACAGTTAGGGTAGCAGTTTTCTAGGCTCACCACTGTGTTGCATAAAAAATATTAACCATATCAACATGAGATCTACTTACAATTTTGTAACAATGTTTTTTCTACGCCCATAGTTCCAAATACAATACAGTTGTAATTTTTACAACACAATATCAATTGTATGGTAATTAATCTTCGATATCTTCGACGAGGGTTTGCGAATGACAAAGGATCGTCCGACGCTAAAGGGGTCATTTGAGCTTTGTTACGTAAAAGCACAAGAGGGTTGGAGCTTTTTGTTTAGTGCTGAAATATCATCCCTGTATTTACAAGGACAAGGCTATATTTTTAAAAAATCAATAGGTAATTATTTAGAATCCGTGAACGATAAATGGTTGGTATTATTATAATACAGTAGCATGATGCACTGTGCATTGTCTTTATTATGCTAAAAAAACACAACTTCTTTTCCCTACCCTTATTCACTCAAGCTTGAAGTGTCAAGTTTGGACATGGAACGGGCGCTGGCACCAAATTTAAAAATACACCAAGGACATAAATAATTTATATTGTCCTTGGTCAATTATCTATGTCAATTCTATTTGACACGCTTGCCATCCGCCTGCCTTCGCATCACCACTACTTCTGAAGACCTCAAGAACCGGGATCACGGGGAAGCATCCAGAACAGGCAGATAACCGTGCCGCAGTAAGTCTTTTATTTTTATCCCGTGTCCCTTGTCTGTTGTTTCCGCATATACATATAACACTGCCAGTGCACAAAAACCGCCTATTTATACACTCTACTTTAAATTAAATTGTGAGGTTTTAATAACCACCAATAAAATTCGTCAGCGCTCTAATTAAACACCAATTTGTCACTCTGCCTTACGTCATAATTTGGAAACTTTTATTCCGAGAAAAGAGTTATACGCGGATTCAGCTGCCAGCAAAAGTAGTTAGATAAATGAAATCAAACTATGTAAGTATGTACTACATACGAGGTACAAACAAAATAAGATAAATATGTTTTTCATATATTTACGTATAACCGAAAGTTTGTTGAACTACCAATTTAGACGGACATGAATACAGAACACCACATTTAAACGTTGTAATATGATTTTAATAGACTAGCATTTCGCAGTTAGTTGCGTTTCACAGTGGCACTAATAACACGGCGCGTCATTGTAAACTACGACGAGATTATCACTATTGAATTTATTTCGATTTCCGCTCGTTATTCTGACATTTTCGATAGCAGGACGCAACCTTTTCATAGGGCAGGAAATTGAATGTTGGCGAAATATAGTGGCCGGGTCGTGAACGTGGCATATTTCATTTTATGAATTCTCTCTGCATAATAAAATACATGTTGCCGGTTTATTAATCTATTATTATATTTTGTCGCTCAGCTCGAGAGTAAAATCGCGGCGTAATACTATTTGTCAAGCGTTCATAGGCTTATTCTGTGCGGAGTGAGCTCAACAACCTATTTGCATTTCTCATTTTCACCCCCTCTTCTTACACTCCCTCGAGTACTATTTTCATCGTGCACCACACAACAATGTTTTTAGGGTTCTATCTCAAATGGTAATATTAATAAACCAACTTCGTCTCTCTCTTAAACTTGGTGAAAATGTATGCATGCTGTTTATACAAAATAAATATGCAAACGACGTAATAATTTCAGCTGGAACAACAGACAGATTATTCTTCGTTCTGTGTCTTTTTATAATTATGTACCTACAATGTTTGTAAAAACTTAAGTAGTTTACCAAGATGTTTACATAAAAAAACTGAATTATTCTAAAGAGAACAACATAACTGTAATAAATAAAACCCGGTCTAATAAAATGTAGTTTAATCTCGATCCCGATATACAGTATCGAACAGTCACGGCACAAGAAAAGCAATAAAACGCCTATTTATTTCAAAGTCAACAAGGCTCGCAATAATGAAATTCCTCACGAAATATTATCGCATTTTCAACAAAGAGGTGACGGGTTATTGAGATAGAACTGGCTTGAAGCGAGCATGGGTCCGTTCTGATGCACCAAAACTAAACATTGATTTCCATTTACAAATAGCATTTGGAAGCGTGAAAACACACAACAATCACGTATGATTACGCCCGATGCAAACATAAAACGTTTTATAAATCTGAACCATTTATTCATCGAAATCCCTACAAATTACACGGGCTGTAACAGGCATCGAAACAATCACAGCCGATGATCCGGGGCGTGTTATGCAAATCTGAGCTTTGTCTCTAACAATAGACAGTAGCGCCATCTGACGGCTCAGCAAAGGGTAACCGTCTGATACCAGTTTTCGTTTGTATTGTCGCTTGTATTGCTATTCTGCTATTATAAAGTTCCCCTTGGAACTCCGATAGACAAAGGTTCACATAGCTTTCAATTGTCTTTGTAAAAAGTGCGTATAATACAAATCAGGAAAGTGATCAAGGCATAAGACACGTTTTGGTTTTCTTATACCAGATAACCATTATTACTGGCCATAAAGCGCGTGCTTTGCATGTAGCTTGCAAATTCGGCGCCACTAACTTACTTATTCATTCAAATGGCTGTGTTACAAAGAGCGGACTGGCGTACGAATTGGCCTCGGCAATTACTAAAGTGCAGCAAGTCTCACCGTGTGACTGCATTATACTCCATGGTTTTTGTTATCACTCGCCATTCGCCTTCCTTTGCCTGTCAAAAGACGCTGTATCTTTGACGCCATTCAATTAACTTCGGCACCATTTTTCAATTCATCACATATTTTATTTCCATTGTTGTGATTAATTTAGAGACAAGACCTAAGTTGTTGCAATTTGTACATAATGTACTTAATTTAATTTTAATGTCTTCTTCAGGCGTCTGAAGGTGAAGATGCCAGAATCTTCTGGCATCAAGGCAGGAATCTTCCTATCACATCATGATAGATAATATACTTACATGATGTGATAGGAATAAGTTAATCATCACTTACACATAGACCTAATATGATACATAAAAACCATTATGTAGCTCGCCGCAGTGTTAATAACATTTTCCAATATGTAAGAGATGGATTAAGTGTAGACAGAAACAACATTGAAACAATGAGCATTGTAGGCAGGTATATGTTGGAGTCAACAATGGGGAGTGTCGGAGTGTAGCGTGCCGCGGGCTCGCAATGAGTGGTTGTCACTCACTCCACCACAAATCACAAGTGTGCCGTGTACAAACGTAGCAGTAGCTTATGTGTCTTTGTCTCAAGGGGGACGCTTTTTACGAGAATTATATACGTATGTAATGTATGTAAAAAAACGGTATGGATGTTTGTTTGGATTTGTGGAACTTGGTGAGGTTAGCAAAGCGTTTAATTTATAAATCTTCACATCACAGCTTATTCTGCCATATGTAAGTACTCTAAACAAGGAAATGTACTATGTATTCATAGGATTTATTTTATTTGTTAATGTTTGCTTTATCACGGTGAATGATATAAATGCAACAAACGATGCACTTTTAAAATGAATTTGAATGAATAAAAACCGTCTCATCAATTCAATTCGGTCAGTTGCAACAATCATGAGACTCCATAAATTAAATTTATTTATACGTAGGTATAAATAACTTTTAATGTTTAATAAGGTCTTTCTTTGAATTACCCGCGTGAATGAATCCGATATAAAAGTATCCTATTGTACTTATCCGGAGAAAAAAATCTGTGTGCCAAAGGAGATTTCCGCTTTTTGTATGGGTTCTGGGCCTCAAAATCTAATCAGTCTCAAAGTTTAGGGATATTAAAGGTGCAAAATAAACACCGTGGATCTATTGAAAAAACAATTTAGACCCCTCCATTTAAATCTAACTATTTTTAAAACGTTTTAAGCAAAATAAAATTACGCAAATCTCAAAATCGGAGGTGTTAAAATTTTACGATTTTTTGCAAAATGCTAGTTTTAAGGAGTTCTATCCAAATATATTTAAACTGTCTTGGTTAGAATTTTAGGCCCATTTTTGGACATGTCCTTTCATAAAATCCGTTGACAGCTTCTAGGCCAGCGTGGTGATTAGTTCAGCCCTCCCAGTAGTAGACGAGGCCCGTGCTCAGCAGTGGGCATGTATTGCATTGTTCACAACTTTCTTTCTGCGTTTAGTTTTATCAACCATCGTCACATTTGCATTTAAATTAACAAGATGTATCGAACACCAGCGTATTGAGTAATTTAATAAAGATAAAACTGTCCAATCTATACTGGAGCGTACTGCATGTACAATGCACGCGTCAAGTGATTCCCTGGCGGGCGCGTCAGGGGAGCACCGCTCTCCACCTGTCAGGGCCGCAATGCACTTTCCCTGTCACCCCACCTGTGCCACTCGTTCGCAAATACTGACCACTCGCGGCAAATTTAGAAAGGCTTTAAAACAATTTACAAACCCCGCTTTTGGGTAGGTTGAATTTAAAACAACACCGAATAGAACAAATCGTATTGTTTTAAGCCAGTTAGTTAGAAAGAGATGTTGTTCCAATGTTATTTTCAAATAATTAAAGTTGGAATTATTTTAAAATTTAAAACTAGATATTCGACTAGCTGATCTACGTAGTTTTTATTTTTTTATTTTATCGTGGTACAGGAAACAAACAGTAGAATACACACAAATAAATTAATACAAAGTACCATAACACATAATACCAAAAAGTTTCTATCATCTAAAAAGCACAGTTATAAGTCTCGTCGCCAAAAAAGTAGCCTTATTTTGTCACAAGATTATCAACACAAATGAATTATTAGAGTTAAATGCTACACAGCAATTAATTAAACTAGTTGACACTAAACACAAACAAATACATAATACTATACTATACTAGGCATCTACCTATCCACAGCGACAACTTTTAGTGTTGCAAAAATTAAAGATCTAAACTTATTTATATTCTTATGAAAAATATCGATAATGTTGATATTCTTATTGTAGCAATTGTAGACCCGTACAATAAATCTTTTTTTGCCATACACCGTTCTTGTATAGGGAACGATTTAATTTAATTTCATAAATTAATTTAATCAAACACTATTTCTGATTGTATATAATATGATGTATTTTGTTTATATAATGTTATGTTCCGGAATAGTTCATATGACCAGGATAGACAAAGAAGTGACAAATAGACGGACTCTATAACATATAAAAACATTTTAACAAAAAAATTAAACCGCCGAAAAAACTGAAAAGCAAAAAATAATAAACATTTTTTATTTAACCTTAATAACTAATATAGGTACACCTATATTTGGAGTTGATGCCTAGTTTAAAATTGAACTTTGTTTCCGTATATTTGTTCGTGTTTTTGCTTAGCTTAGCTTAGCTGGCAATTTAAATTGCTAGCTAAGTTTTTATTTTATATTTTTTTGTGGCTATAAACTACATGCTTAATTTTTAATATACAACTCAGCATTAAAATCTGTGAGTAAACAATAAATCACCCCTTTTTTTCCCACCCTTAGGGTAGTTTTTTTTCCAAATTTACATGGGACCAATTTTGAGGTATAGCCTATCTAATAAAAAATAACAATTAAAATCGGGCTACTATGTAAAAGTTATGCGTGGTCGTTCATAAAAAATAAACAAATATTCACGTCGACTTGGGAACCTTCCTCCGTTTTTTTTTCGTCGGTTAAAAAATAATCATGTAGCTAAGCTTCTAATGTCACAGATAAATTATAATAGCATTAATAATCCATGAATTTACAAACATACTTAGTAAACGCATAAAATGTGTAATGAAGCTTCAATAACGATTATAACTTATTCCGCGCTCCCTTTTTTAATAACTCATATTTTATTGACATACTCTAAAAGCGTGTCCCTAATAGCGTCCGTAACGTTTGAAGTAGCATTATGCTAATAGAACAAAAGTATTAGGCTCATCAGGGCGCTTTAAATGGTACCTACTTAAGCGCTTTCCGAGTAAACAGCTATTATGAGGACTAACGAACTAGTGTAAACAGGGAAAAATCGTCCCTGAAGCTTAGCGGGCGTGTTTACGTAAACAGGTGTAAAATGGATCGTTATACGGCCAAATTACCATAATATTTGTTGTCGAAATATTCGCTCGTCGAAACGGAATATGTAATGAGCGGCCGAGTCATCCGGCAGATTTTGCAAGTTTACGCCACGCTGTGTTCGAAGATACTGTATTGATTTTATGCACTCGTAAATTTTATCTATATTCCTTTATCTTAATATTCCAACCTGAGCTTCGATATTGAAGGTTTCCTTTAGCATTTTAACCGTATATTGTGGATCAGGAATTTATAGCACAGTAACTCTTTCATACTCGATCAAAATGGAATTTCAAATATCATAGCCAGTGTCTTATTGTACCTGCAAGAAGAATGTTATGAATAGTGTATGAGGAGGTTTAATTACCGTTTTAGAGATACTACATCACCCGGGATTTACAGATCTTAGACCACCCATTGTCCACATCCTGCAGAATCTCCAAGATAAGTCAAAACGTGTTTCCCGGTCAGGACACGACTTGGCTGTTACATAAATAAATAACTAAGGTGCAATTTTAATTATTAGTAATGAATCTTACCTAGCAAGGTCGTGTTTACAGAACACTTTCTATTGCTAACTACTGAAACTACCGTTATCAGCTCGACTGCCTCGATGGCGTAGTTAAATTGCGTAAGGGTACTGTGCTGAGGTCCCGGGACGAACCAAATAATGTGACTGGGTTTTTCTGTCATGTTGATTACTCAGTAGCAGCTCGGAGTCAGGAAGTTGGTAGTATAAACCCCCGTGCCCTGGAGAGCACGTAAAACCGTTGGTCCTACGCCTGATCTCTCTCCGGCCTTGGTGGATTGCTGTCTCGCCGGACTATGAGAGTGGAGGATTAGAGCGTGCACCTGTGTATTGTAATATCCCCTGCGTAACAAGCTGATCTCCGATGAGATTGGCCGACGTGGCCGAAATTCGACTAGCAAGGAAATCTCAGCGGTTAATGCAACCCTTTCCTTAAACTTAGAGTCTAATAAACTCAGAAGTTTTTTTAGAGTCCGATATTCTATACAAAACTAATTGTATGGGTAGAAATCTTAAAACCAATTATAAAAATACATTAATTGAATGATTTCTAGTGAACCTTTCTTTTGCATTAAAAAAACGCAACATATACGAGACGACAAAATATGTCCTCCCTTATTAATTGGATGGAGCTGTGAAGCAAATGGCGGGCGATAATGAAGACACAGTAAACGATACTCTTGCAGGGAGCGCTGCGTCGATGCTGGCGACACTCCAGCCGAACAGTCATGCTTTGTATTAGCAGAGGTCGATAGTCCTGCAGTAAGTAATAATGATTAGTTATATTGGCAGTATTCGTTTTTAATCATAGTACCTATGTAATTTAAATTTTTACTCATTGATGGCGTAGTTGTATTATGCTATTACTGCAGGGCTGAGGTCTCGGGTTCATTTCCCGGGTGTGGCAAAGTGATAGAGAGCTTTTCTACTCTCCGGTAAATTGCAATAAGCCCGCCCCCTATTACATGAGACCTAACATAGCTGGCGAAATGTGAGTGTGATATACCTCTGCCTACCTCTAAAAAGGGAAAAGGCGTGATGCTATGTATGTATGTGGGATGAGGGGCGACAAAAACTCGTGTAATCACGCTTGAATCTTTACTTTTCAACTTAAATTTACTAATTACAAATTAGCGCGCACACCGGCGCGTATATTTACTCCGCAGCCGCCATAGCCGAATTGAGAGAGCGAGACAAAGCCATCTCGTGTCTCGCGTGCACCCCCGACCAGATACACGTACAAAATACTTAACTGAATTTTCTTTAATACGATCGGATATAATTCCCCACATGTATGTAAAATTTCAGGCTATCGAAAAATGCTTTTATGACATTTCTTTAAATGTACATTGGCACCGCGGTTTTGCTGCTTTATTATTATGTACAGATTTCCTACCACAAGACAGTCCATTGAAAAACGTATAGAATAGAATAAGTTTTATTTGATCTGATTCAGCAGTTTTAAATACGTTACGTCTATATTAGGTTGGCGATGCAGACGTCTGGCCTTAAGCCAGTCCAGTCACTCCAACAGAATACAATTTAGCCCCACAACGGACAACTCGCAATTTAATAAACAATGCTTACCTTCGGAGCAGATATGTATCTGCCCTGCCCTGAATGCAAAAGAAGTTAGCGACGTGTCAATGCCGTTTAAATGCTCTCTCATGCTCTGATCTATTTTTTATTGTTAAAACATTTTATTATTATTACCGTATACTTATACCACGTGAGGATTGAGAGTTGAATTTGGGTACGATTAGTCGGGTGATAAGTTATACGATTTACCGGGTCGTGTCAGATACAATTTTCCCGATATGCCTAACAGCACTTTATAAGACCAACATTTTGCACATAAACTTATTTCGAAGACAGGCGTAACTCTTAATCATGTTTATATAGTATACACCTAAAACTTTAAACGTTGATCTTTAAGGCGTTTGCTGTTCTTTATGCAATGCAATGCTATCAGCCCTTTATTATATACTGCCCAATGCTGAGCACGGGCCTCCTCTACTATTGAGAGGGGTGAGGCCTTAGTTCACCACGCTGGCCTAGTGCGGGTTGGCAGACTTCACATACCTTCGAGATTCTTAAAGAGAATTCTCAGGTATGTAGGTTTTCTAACGATGTTTCCCTTCACCGTTAAAGCGAACGATAATTGATATTCTTTAACCTCAACCAAAATATAATTACTATGCAGCATTATAATATCTGATTCTTCTTGTTTTAACTCTTTTTTAACGCACCAATCAATTTTATTCAACAAACTAACATGGACTTTTATACTTGGTTTAGAAATAAAACGAATGGAATAGAAAAACCAATTCTCTTTTCCGTGAATGCTGCCGCATTCCTATGTAGGCCATGTCGGGAAGACCGAAACATTATATAACACTGGCAGTGTAAACTTCGTGAATCAACCGTTAATACCGGCGGACGCTCAAATAAATTGCTTTTTCTTAATCGATGAAGGAAAAAGAAATCAACAAGTGCGGAACAACTTGTAATTGCTTTTGTCGTAACAAGCTGCACGTTACTTGAAAATTAGTTGGCAATGTCTTAGACTGCTCGCTGACGACTGGAACTCGCTTATTTATAAACTTGAATATTAATGCCTCGGTGGCGTAGTTGTGTTACGGTACGACTGCAATGCTGAGGTCTCGGGTCGATCCCTTGGTCGGGCAAAGTGATGGGATTTTTCTATTCAGTATCAGACCGGAGTCTGAAATCTGTGCACGATATGGCGATAGGCTCGCCCCCTATCACATCATGGGACGGAATACGCACGGCGAAAAGTGGGTGCACTAGTGCGCCTCTGCCTGCTCCTTCGCAGATAAAAGGCGTGAGTATGTGTTTAATGCATCATTGTGCTAGTTTTGGCTAAACGTGAACTCTGCTCTAATTTCTAGATCGGCTATTCGTTTCGGGGAGTTTGAACTTAGTCCTTTGTTACATAATGGAACGCGAATTTCGATGATAAAATTTGGGTGGATTCATTCGTTTAAGAATGGATGTACAGTTTGCCTTTTATAATGGTAATCCTTGGACGCCCGCAGTGGACACCGGTGTCAATTTATATAAGGAAATTAGCTTATAGCTATATATAAGCGGGCGTTGACGGGTTAATATCTTGAGTATTCGTTTTATAAAACAATCTGAAGGCTGTTTTTGGATATATACCTTCTAATAAAATATGATGGCTGAAAGTCGTTGACGTGAAAAAAATTATACACATACTTCATGTGGACGCCATCGCAGATGTTCCTCATTGAAGCAGATGCTTGTCGATCTACCAGAGACTAGACTCTCTCCCACGTAGGTGAGACCACAACTTTGTAAAATACTATGCGAGACCTATTATATCCCTTTTTTCTGGTACAAAAAACTACCCTGTACATGATCATTAACAAATAATACCAGTTAATTACAAATATACAAAAACTTAACGTTTACCAACAAAAACACGTTGCGGTAAAAACGTGTTGAGGTATCGGTCAGTTCCCGCGCCGAGTAAGAGAAAATACCTGCGTCACGTTAACTGCCGCCATAAATCTCCGCAACTTCCGAGGAGATTTCTCCTTGGGACGCCTTCTCTTGGAAACTTTTAGTACGCGTGCTCAAGACAGCCGTCCAACATTTTCAAGTGCTCCCAAGGATTTTTGCCAAATTATAGCTGAATACAGCGGCAATAACTATCGTGGGAGTACTGCAATAAAACTCGACTGATTTTATGGCAATCATTTTGTTTTTTGATATTGAGAGTGAAACTAGATATTAACAGGATGGGTTGTTTTGTATGTGCTTGAACTGAAGACCGAATAATAAATAGATTTTTTATTTCGCCCATATTTCTTCAGTCATCTCAGTTACTGAAACCAATTTAGCAAAATTCAAAAAAGTAAGCCTATTATACCATGTGGCGCATTTGTGATATTTTAAATATTTATTGTTCATCACATTATAGGTCATTTGTTTAATAATAATTCGACGGTTCGCGGGCAAATTGACTTAAGGGACATTTTTTTTTCGAGATAATTAAACTATGTTCAATAGACGGAGGAAAATGGGCTGATCCCAAATAAGTATAAAACTCAATGACGCAAAAAAAATTCACTTAATTCAATTAGCCCGCGAACTGTCGAAATGCACGTTTAAATTAACATTAAATTTTTCTGTAACACTAATTTTGTTCATCTAAAGTGTTGTTGTTTGTTAGTTTTATTATACCATTTCTTTTTGTGAATGTTGTATATACCTGTAAGTGGCATGCATATCAGGTAATTTTAAAATTTAATTAATGTATTCTAGACTTAAGGATATGTATGCTGTTGGTGTACCTTATTAAATAAATAAATTAAAATTTTGGCGTTGTAAACTTCAATTTACGCTACACGAACTTTAATAGTGTTGATAGTTCCCATACAAAAGCAAACTTAAACGTAGACGTAAATAAACATTCATTATAGCTCCATACAAACAAAGGGAACAAAAGAAAGCCACTTTGCAACCCTGGGTTGACAGAAACAAACAAAAACAACAAACGGAATCAATACGGAAAAATGTTTACCAGAATTTATTTTCAAAGCTCCTGAAATGATTTGTTTTTCGCGTTACATAAGGGAAAACGTTAATAAATATCCAATCGTTTAGCGTCCGAAGTGGAGCTATAAGGCGTTGAAAGTCCCGTTTTTGATTTTTGATTTAAATACGGAAATATGACTGGCTGAATGAAATGAGCTCATTATATAATATATCAGTCATAGCTTTAGTTCGTTTAATAAATTGTTCTCCGTGAATTCGTATTTAGAACGACAATGAAAAAGTTAGTGTGGCAGTTATAGAAGTATGTTGCATTGTTGTTAATTGCTTCGTTCATTTAGTTTTAATGGCAATTAGATTGTTATGAATGAATGAATCAGTTACTAACACACAACGTTCGTTCTATTCCGCAGTGAGATTTTATGGCTTGATAAATAGATGGCTTGGATAATCCTATTCCAATTTGCCGTAATTCTGAACGCTGGATATTAAAAAAATCTGTAAACGAAACTGCGAAATAAAAATAAATTTTCCATCACCAAATAAGTCAAAGAAAAAAAAAAGGTTATAAAACAAACACAAAAAAAAATCAAGATATTTGATACAGCGCTAATACAGCGGAACGGCAAAAATGGTTCACACTTTGAGCAACATGCATCGGCCGAGAGAGTTATGACTAAAACATTGTAAAATTTTAAACCCGCCTTTTTCCAGTAGAGAGTGCTCTCTGAATATTTAGACGTTAGATGGACAGCTAAATTATGCATGTCCTTTGAATGGCTCAACCGTACCGAGTGATATATTCCTAACACCTATTTTAACTTTGAAAATATTATATTAGAATAAAAGATGGTAATATAACTTGTTTGTAAGATGAACGACGGAATAAATAAGTGACAGTTTAGTGTGCGATACCCTAATGACCAGATAGAGATGATCTTATTTATATATCGGCTATATTAATTAAGTATTATATAAAATACTGTCAAATATTATAACAATAAAATACGGGATTCCTTGTGGTCACAAACATGTTATGATTTCCAACACGCAATCATTAATGAACACGCAATAATAAATGCCGTGAAATTGAAAAACTTTTACAGGGTAGCGGGATAAACTATAATATTCAAACTAAAGCCATTTTTTATTTTATATACAGTACATCCATTCACGAATCGAATAGATTTCTTGATAAGTAAGTGAACACCTTAAGCAGGGACAACAGCAGGGACAGCACCACTCTTAAGCAGGGACAAAGGACATCCTGAGAGTCACTGAGCTTCAAAAGTGAATATTCACACATATCTCAGGATATTTTCCGTTCACAAGGGGCATCACATAGCATGTAAAGGCATCGGGCATTATTTGACATCTCTACCTTATATTGTTTGAATTCAAAGACGCAACCAGTCGCCTGCGGCCTTGTTTATCTATGGACCGAGATGCGAGCAAATTGTCGCATCGAAGCATAGAGAAACGATATAGTGATAGGAGATTGTGATAACAAATTTTAGCGTAACGTAGAATAATACAAGTAACCCGAATTCCATAACTTCTGGTTGAAAATACACCGAAATAGAAATGTAAAATAGGTCGAAATGTAAATGTAAAACTAACTTAGTGTAAGCCCTATTGTAGCTAACATTATGAGTCTTTGTAGGTACTTGAAAATAAAAATATTATTATTATAACTAAGTACCTATCTACGGGCTATAAGTTAGCTGCTACTAAATCGGTAGATTTTGATTTTCACAATGTCTTAAACTTAATAAAAGTTATTCATAATTTAAATAAATTAAAATGATATTTAACATACATAATAAATGAAAACCAATTAAGTTATAATAATATATAATGTATACAACGGCTATAACACTTTTTTCTTTATATTCAAAAACAGGCAACCCGTTAGTGATCACTTAATGGCAAATGTCGATCGCCAAACGATGAGGAATCTTGGGTTCAAGGTAATAGTGGTGGCGTACTTTGTCGGCGTGTGTCAACCTCACTGACCTTTCGCGACGCTACAGTGAATCAATCACTTGTCGCCTACTATATAGTCATGCTTCATAACTATTTTGTGTGAAGTTTTTGATATCAATAGTACTGATGAATGTTAAACATTACTAGCAAGTAGTAACTTAATATGAGCACGAACAAAAACGTCCATACTTCTATTTATATGTATGTCCCCATGTATCTAAGCACACGATATCGTACTAATTGTGATAACTTACCGCTTTAAATGGTTAACATTAATAAAATTACCCGTTCATTAAAATTTCTCGATAGGAATTTCCATAGACCTGCGTGATTTACGGCGTCTAATATTTGGGAGGCACAGGAGATCCTTCGTTTTATTGGTGCCTAATATAAATTCCTTCAAATAGTTCAGGTGAAAATTATCTCTAAAATTTTTTGATTTCAACTCAATAGTCTGATAAAGATTATCCATCAAATAAATTATAGCCTAACTAGAGTGGAACATAAAATGAATAGTTACATATATACATACATACATACATAGGGTGGTAAAATCATTACCCTTTCTTGCTTGGCCGTAGTCGGGTAAAAAAGAGAGTCAATCAAACTGTTTTACTCATATAACTGCTATTTTTAATTTGTTAGTATTGGACACAGAGTTCGTTGTATTTTATCCTAAAAATATCTTTTATCTGATGACTGAACAATCAGCTCTCAAATGAATATGGTTAGCCAATAACGGTACATTGAACATTATTCGTCTTAAAGTTCAATAGCGTTCGATATTGCGCGAAGAGAATTATTTCGGCACCATTACCCCCGCAGCTGCCACACAGAACTTTTATGTTTGCATCGTGAAATGGAGCCACTATATAAAATACACGAGTTAGCCGCCATTCAAAACTGACCACATACACATTTATTGAGGATATAGAAAACAAAACTGAGAAATATTTTCCATACAAAAAAGGAGTAGGTATTTTGACAGATCCGTTTAGAAATCTTTAGGGGAGGCCTATGTTCAGCAGTGCACGTCATGTGGCTGATGATCATGATGATGATTTATAAATGCAAAAGAGTTCGAATACTACAAAAATTAAGAAAGGATCATAAGAGAGCAAGAGTTTAGGAATTAAATAATTGCTTACACAATATGTAGAGACATACCTACTTGCACTTTATATAAATCAAATTTGTATAGAAATTCTTTTATTTCACGCGAAGAAAAGAAAAGAAATAGATTCTATAAATGGCTATAATATCAAGTGCTGAAAATACACAATAAATACTTAACATTAAAATTGTTTGGCATAATTATTTGTTGATTGAAACCTCAATTATTCTGTTGAATTAAATATTATAAATATAAATTTTATTTCGACAAATTAATTGTATTCAGGCATCACGGAACATTCCGTGATACTTTTTTCGTACTGATTAAGGTATTAATTATAAACGAAACGTAATGTTGCGTGATATATAGAAATAACTTAAAAACAATTCTAACACGTTGCACAATTATACGTTACGCCTCATAACAGTTTGAATAACTTAAAAACCATGCTATTTTCTATTTATGTACAAAATATAGGTAATTACTAATTAAAATACCCTTCTTGCGTTCTTATTTTTCGTGTCCTATAAACTTCGTCCAATCATTACCCAACTACGCTCACGCTGTTTTGATCATCACCAAAAGCAAATAAAGGATTCGCGTAGTACGTAAACATAAAAATAACGACTCCATCGGATATTTCAATAGCATAAAAGCCATATTGACATCAAAGCGAGAGAAAGGAATAATTGGTGAGATGCTAAAGCAATGCTAAATGCATTCGGTATATTCGCAGTGCCAGTGATCCGCTTGTCCTTTTAATGCGAATTTTATTTCAAATACTAGAATCATTTAAAAAGGTTCCATTTCAACTTTTATTCACTTGAAGTTCGTGGATTTATACATACGTACAATAATACATACATAAATCACGCCTGTGTCCATTATTTTAAAACACGGCTTTCGTCAGCGAATTTAATTTCATTTTTCTTAAGCATCCTCTTCGATTTAGGTTGCTCTGACTTATCTGATTAAAGATACAGGAGTTTGTTTTAATTACCACTATTTAAATTTTCTTAATAAGTTTTATATGGAATATGCTTTGATTAATTATATACCTAGATAGAGTGACGCGCTGCAATGAAACTAAATCAAACAGGCCAACTTTTCTTAAGCTAGTATGTGTGACAGCTGTGTCATACGCTATCGCTGCATCATTCTGCATATCCTTGTGTGCGTGCATAATGATACCAGTTACTACATGGTTTCTATTAAAACGGGGAGAAAATTATATCCATAAAAAACATCACTCGGACTCATTTAGTGGGGAACAGTTCGCCTCTATTTTTTTCGACGCATTTGAAACGTTGAGGGTCTATCTAGGTATATAATTAATCAAAGGGAATATGCTTACCTGCAGAAATTGGATTCTAGAGTGCAAATCACGCCTCAACAAATAAAATATGAAATAACACTCGTCAGGTAATACGACGCGACGGCCTGTGAAGAGCGGACAGTATCTCTTGAGGATTATCTATCGTTCCTTCCTACTTTAGATTGGCAAATGTAATTACTTCCCTGTATATATCTATTTGTCGCCACTGGCTATTGAAGGATGCTAAGCTAGCTGTAACCACTGTGATCATATTTGGTTTTATTCAGCATTTTGCCGATCATGTTAATCTTACTAATATTATGAATGCGAAAGTTTGTAAAAATGTTTGGATGTTTGTTAGAATTAAACTCAGAAACAACAAAACGGATTTGGTGAAATTTAGTGCACGGGTAGGTCATGTCCTGGGTTAACACATAGGGTAGTACTTTTTATCCCATTCATTTGCTCCCTTTGGAAATAACAGATATTTTCACTACTATAATACACCCACTTTTCGCCGAACTAATGCACCCACTTTACGCCGTGCGTATTCCATACTATGATGTGATAGGGGCGAGTCTATCGCCATATCAGCTACAAATTTCAGACTCCAGGCCGATACTGAGTTGAAAAATCTAATATAATTTTCATGTTAATTATGTGATATATCAGAAGGGTTTTCAAATGAATTAATGTAATTAAGTGCAATGAAGATCAGACTGGAATTATACAAAATTAATACAGACGCTGTTGTTTGTTTTTATGTAAAATGTTGAAACTAAATTTCTAAGTAGAAATAAAAATATTAAATGCAGTGTCTAAATGCTATTGTGTTTGTTCTTAGGAGGCATTCGACTACTTTCAAAAAGTTTCAGGCATAAGACACCACAATCAACCTCTAAACCAACTACGTGTTCCTAATAAGATTGTTCTTAAATTTTCAGTACTAATTACATGACGAGAGGAGGTACATTAATTTATTCAATGTGACTTCCAAGGCGAGTATAATTCAATTACGCGCCATATATTACATTTTCATTAGGTTCGCGTTAATTATGTAGGTACCGACGAGCCTTCACTCCCCCTGCCGCGTCGTCCCATCGCGTCGTCTACCTACTGTCGACTGCATAATACAGTAGTTTTCAACAAGCAAATCATAAACATCTAACATAATTAAAGTTTTGTTTACCAAAATTACAATACTTCGTTTTTCGCGTAATACAATTTCAGTTCTGTTCTGTCTTTGGGGAACACAAAACGTATTGCAATTTCATAAAATATATGCCATAATCTGATTTTTATTCGAACCGAAGTATGAATGGCGCGCTATTAGTTTTTTGTTAGTTGATTGGAAAAACATGAATTTATAGGTTTTTAAACCGTTTTGTACGCGTTTTGCAGTTCTTTGTATAATGTAGGTACATATTCATTGGCGAAGCTAACTAGAAATCTGTTACTGTGTTACAAAAACTTTGTTTTATTTCATAGGCTTCCTGCTATACCAGGAATTACATAGTAACAGTTTGATAGAGTAGAGAAAATGCTCATTCTAATTACACAATTCCGCCCATAAACTATTGATGTTCGTAAGTCACGTTGTATACGAGCCACGCAACGTGAACCATCTAACGAAATAGTTTCGTACATTACCCCAAAACTGACGTTACGTCGGATTTCACCCCATCTATACTGATATTATAAAGAGGAAAGATTTTATTGTTTGTTTGTTTGTAATGGATAAACTCAAAACTACTGGGCTGGTTTTGAAAATTCTTTCACTAATAGGAAGCTACATTACTCCTGAGTGGCTACTTTTTATCCCGGGAAAATACTTTTATCCCGGAAAAACTTTTTCACGCGGGCGGAGCCGCGCGCAGAAGTCTAGTTATAAATAACAACAACAACAATACATTTATTTGCACAAACACCATATCAACAAAGAAGACCATTTGCCAATCCATCTCTGGAACTATTTTATTATTAGAGCTATTTGAAGCTTTCGTACACAATATATTAAACGTATACTCCTATTTAATTTTAGTAGGTACATAAAATTTTAAAATGGAACCATAATGTATACGAAAAATGTATGCTATTCTTCAAACAAATTCGAACGCAAACTTTAAAATAAAATTGCCAGTAGCGTTACAATTTCACAATGGCGAAGTGAAAATGTTTCCGAAGGCACATAACGCGCGGAAGTTAGCCGTGCAAGTAATTAAATGGCGACTCGTTAGCTGCACAGGAAAGGTAAACAGTTATCGTCACATATGTAATCCATCCTTCTCCACCCCGTTTAAGCCAGGTGGATGGGACTCAATTAGCAACAATTATTCCGGCGACGATGCGACGCTAACCCAAAAGTTTCTTCGACGATTTGTAATTAATTTTGTTTTTAGTTGAGCTCATCGTTGACCTATCCTGCACGCGTCTAACGTTAAATTTATTCCACAATTAATTATTTATAAACTTGCTTGCACGCAAGTTACGTACGGAAACAGAAACTCCAAAAGACTTATAACAAATGAAGCGATAAGAGAAACTTTCGAATGGTTTTCACGCCCGCTACTAACATAGTGGTCTATAACGACCATATAAGGCCGATTGCTTTCTTAAACTTATCCCATTCGTAGTCCTGGCGTGAAGGAATTGGAACTTCTTTATTGTACCAAACTTACGAATGAGAACGACTATTTCCATTCCTATCGAGTTACAGAATCCAAAAGTAATAAATTATTACAACGAACCGATACATAGATGTAAGTCATATATAATATATTAGAAGTTGGTTCCGCCAAATAAAGCTTCTGTAATTTTTCGAGATCTGACCTCAAGGAATTTCTGAACGCGAAGTTGCGAATAAAGTATTTAATATAAGCGAACAAGTCACTATCTACAAGGATGTAAGCTGGTGCGGATTGAGGATTTTGTCATGGGGAGTGGCGATTTATGTTTACTGCTAGGACGGGTATAATTTTTTATCGTCTTATTGGTCAGGGGACGATTTCACCTATGTAAGCAATATAAAGTACATTCGTACCTACTTGGATTTTATATTGCACGCCTCAGGGTAAAATCCCGTCTCCTGTTCCCCCTAAATTCGCACCTGCCTTATTTAAAGCAAGCAAACAAACTCCAGATGATAATTAAAGCTGAAATAATATTTATTGTTCCAGCTTTTCAAGTTTTATGCTTCCATTCTTTGTATAATGAAGGAAGGCAAATAATAATAAACTCAAATGGATAAAATTCTTTTATATCAATGTATTTACAGCTCGAACAACAAATCAACAGTTGCATTTGTTGTAAACTAGTTTCTGTTCGTGTCTTCGCCCGTATAAAACCTTTTTTTCCGAATAGAAAGTCTTACTTTATTTTGTACTTTTTCGTGATAGAAATATAGCCTATATCGCTTACCGGAACATCTAACATCTGCACAACTTTTCGCTTTTATAATATTATAGTAGAATAGATTAATTATAGTAGAATAGATTAATATTAATTAGTAAGATTTTAAGCCCGCAAAGTAGGTACATATAATAGATTGATATACTATACCTAACTTAAACCCGCGACTTTGCGCGCATATATATATTATATTTTCCCGGGATAAAAAGAGCCCATGCTACTCACTGATAATGTAGCTTTATATTGTTGAAAGAATTTTTGAAATCGGTCAAGTAATTTTTGAGTTTATTCGTTACAAACATACAAAAATACAAATCTTTCTTCTTTATAATATTAAGTATAGATAATAATTATACAAGAAACGTCAGGTTGTTATAAGGGCTCACTCTTGGGTACCCTAGTACCATCCATGGTCGGGTTCGAGGTCATAACCCAAGTTCATGATTATTACATTACATGGATCATGTATGAGAGAGCTGCTAAATACACACACTCACGCCCGTTATCCCCGAAAGGGTAGGCAGAGGTGCAACTAGTGCACCCACCTTTCGCCGTGCGTATTCCGTCCCATGATGTGATAGGGGGCGATCCCATCGCCATATCGGGCACAAATTCCGGGCTGATACTGAGTAGAAAAACCCAATATCATTTTGCCCGACCCGGGGATCGAACCCGAGATCTCAGCATTACAGTCGTACCGTAATATAATTACGCCACCAAGGCAGTCAGCTGCTAAATATATTTTTTAAACAGCATCAGCTACTTATGAATTTTATAAAAGCTTCCCCTTATTTCATCGCCTTAGCGGTGGTCTTCGTAAATCCATTTTTGTCGCGTTAATTCTTAAATTTATAAACCTATATTCTATAAAGACATTTTTTTTGTCCATTTTGAAGTAGTAAGATTAACTTAGAGTCTTAGATTTTGATAAGTGATTGCTAGTTAACTTGTAGGTACCATATAGATTTCACGTTATTATAAATACTTAATTCGAAAGTCAATAAGTAACATAATCTGCTTATATTTTAATCGTACTCTCTAGACGGCAATCACATTTACAAACTAAACTATTGTATTGACCGGCGCTCCCACTCAGCACATTAACCCTATTTGAATACAGCCTCGTCAGCACTGGTAAACCGTTGCATATTGTTCGGGACATCCCGTGAAATTGTCCTCCTGGTGTAAAGTCCCATATTAACATAGTAAGGAACCCATTTCCATTATCATCCCCAATTTTGTGCTCGGCAGGCACTTAAGCACTTAATGGATCTCGGCTCTTCGTAATTTACCGGGACGTTGGATTGAATAAAATCGTAAATCTTAACACCAACCGAGACGGTGTTATTAGCGAAAATGATTCGCAATTATTTCTCAGCAATGAGAGGATCATCAGTCATGATCACTCAACCACAATTAGTGTAATCTGCTCTAACAACTGTATAAACAAGTGGCTACGTTTGCGCTTGACAAGCTTTAAGAGCGTTCATTAATCGTTCTTTTTAATAAATTTTTAGATTTATAGCGCGTTTATTTCGAATACGCTGTGCTGTCGAGAATGAATTATCGCAAATAGACCAGACATTCGTGTTAAATTTAGCCAGTCGCGATGGTGTGAGGACGCCGCCGTCCAGGACTGGCTAGACTGCAGCGGTCTACAAATAAATCGAATCAATACCATTGTCGGCGCACAGCCTCACAGGTCACCTGCGAAATCATTCCATTCGGTACTCTATAATTGGCCGCCGTTCGTACTAAGAGTTAATTTGAGAAATGTTATTCGTTTAAATGTAGAAATAATTTAATAAAGCTTTATTTTTCACTTGTAATAAGTAATCGTATTTAAATCAATTATTACTTTTTATTTTATTCAATCCGTATATAACAGATTGAATAAAGTTCAAAATTACATTAGGTATAAAAGATTAATTTGTCGATATAGATTTTTTCCTAAAAATAAACCCTTTTCAAACTATCGTGGAAACATAATGATTTATTATCGGTGAAATTAAGAAGCGCGCCGTGCCGTGCGACGCGCTATAACATCAGTAATGTCAGTTATCAGTAGAAAAACACCAAGATCCTACATAAAACGAGTTACTTAAAACGGAATTTTTCATGTATTACGTCCACGCTTGAGATAGTAAAAAATATGGATAAAGATATCAAACATAGTGCTACTTGATAAAGCATTATAACGTTCTGTCTACTCGTGTTAACAAGCTGTGTGATCTAAATGAGGTCTAAATGTAACTGCAAATACCTTAATAATCCCTAAAATTATTGTAGTGTTTCTTGACATCAATATATTTCTTTGTTGTTAAAAAAATCTCTGACAATAACGTTCGTTTTAACCGCGATATAGCAGTAGTCAGTACTTACATATTATTAAACCAAGTGCCTTCGCTGCGTCTCTCTGTCAATCTGAATGCGATAAATTCAAAAACTACCAAATGGATTTCGATAAAATTTGGTATGGAGATAGTAAGACACCCTAGGAAGGACATAGGCTACTTTTATCAGGGAATAAATCTTTCACGCGTGGGAAGCCACGGGCAAATAGTAATAATTAATATAACCACGTTCAACATAAATAAATAAAAGCTATTAGATTTTATCTACACCAATTAATATTTGAAACCGAATCCAATAATGTCGAAGACCTATTTTGACCTAAAACTATGTAGACATGCTTAACTACTTTGTAACTCCTTACAACACAATATTACACAGTCAACTAGTTATTATGTAATTTCAAATTCCATTCGCCCTGGGAAATAGAAATTGTAATAGCGGCAGACACAAGCCAATAAAACGTTGTTATGCGTGTCCCCATATAAATCCTATGACTACATTCGTGCCTAAATCCCCGGTGACTTGTAGCTCGGCTCGGGCACTTGTAGCATACTTAGACAAAGCCCAATACAGATAGCCCGAACGATGTTGTACCTGTCTGATTGCACTGAGCGAGAGAATGGCTCTCCGGCTGATAATCTGGGGAATAATTTTAGCGCAACGGTAAACTGTTATTCGAACTAGAGAACTTATATTTTAAATATATTTAAATAAGTAATTTTGCGAGAAGTTAACGTACGTTGTATTCATGGGCCAAATTACATAAACTTTGTGTAGGCCCAAACTTGGAACTAAAAGTAATTTTAAATTCCTATCGATGCCAGTAGTTAGTAATTACTAATCCGGTAAAACATACATTAGTCTGTAATTGATATCATGATATGTATTAGAAGCCTAATTTAAATTTAATGGACTAATAAGCTAGTAAATTTCACTTGATAGGTTTATATACCTATAGCGTTTTAAACGGAGACACGAAATTTATCAAATCATTTTCCTACAACTGCTCGGTAGCGTAGTTGTATTACGGTACGACTGCAATGCTGAGTTATAGGGTTCGATCCCCGGGTCATGCGAAGTGTTATTGGGTTTTTCTGCTCAGTTTCAGACCGGAGTCTGCAATTTGCCGATATGGTGGAAAGCTCGTCCCCTATCACATGATGAGACGGAATACGCACGCGCGAAAAGTAGGGCACTCGTTGCGCCCCTGCCTACCCCTTTTGGGATAAAGGCGTGAGAGTATGCATGTGTTAGTTTTCCTATAATTATCAAGACTAATTATTAAGCGCTTAACCTGCTTAAATCACTATGCCTTGATGAACTTTATATCCAGTTTATGCAAACGTGCTGATTATATCATGTGATTTCAAGTAGTAGAATGACAGCCGTGACCGAGATACAGCGGCCATCACTCTACGATAACAATGTCGCTGTCTATTTGCTACACTGCTCTATTCATTCGTTTATGACAACGTAGTCAAAGGTTTGACGAATGTCCGCAGGTTCAAAAACCCAAGGGCACACACCTCTGACTTTTCTAAAAAGTTATGTGTGTATTCTTTGTGAATTATCGCTCGCTTTAACGGTGAAGGAAAACATCGTGAGGAAACCTGCATACCTGAGAAGTTCTCTGAATTTCGAAGGTATATGAAGTCCGCCAACCCGCACTAGGCCAGCGTGGTGGACTAAGGCCTTAACTCTCTCAGTTGTAGATGAGGCCCGTGCTCAGCAGTGGGCAGTATATAATATAGGGCTGGTATAGTAGTAGTCAAAGGTTTTGATTATGTTACTACGCAAATCGTGCTAGTATTTCCTTCGCAGGGTTTGAATTTCGGGTGGAATATGTTACAACAATTATATTCATTTTGGCCGTTTTTAAAATGGCCAACTCTGGTGCATAACTTTGTTTATATTTAGCCAACTTCAGTAGCAAACATTAAGTAATAGCGATTTATAATTAGTGTGAACTAAGGGTTAAAGAGACAATACTTTAAATTTTTATTAGAATTGGAAACCATCTCAGTATCATTCTAAAGGCCGTGATGATAAAGTAAGGTGGGTACTGGTTGGCCCGCGTACTGAAGAAAATTTTCGTTTTCGTCCAATTTCATAATAAATCATTTTGTTCCAAAAACTATTTATGTTATTCATACTGTTCCTTTTGCAATGTAGTATTGAATATAAATGAAAAGCTCCAAATTTTTCATTAGTATAATATTATAGTCATTGAAATTAACTCAATTGACTGCCTTGGTAGAGTAGTTGTATTACGCTATGACTGCAATACTGCGGTCTTGGATTCGATTCCCGGGTCGGTCTAAGTGATATTGGGTTTTTTAAATTCAGTATCAACCCAGAGTCTGGGATTTGTGCCCGATATGGCGATAGGCTCGCCTCCCATCACATCATAGGACGGAATACGCACGGCGAAAAGTGGGTGCACTAGTAGCGCCTCTGCCTATCCCTTCAGGGATGAAAGGCGTGAGTGTGTGTGTGTGTGTGTGAAATTAACTCAAAACAATTGTTCTAAAAACGTAAGTGTTTATTGACATATTCAAATGCAAATGTTGGTACTTCACGAGGCTAAAGCAAACAAGTTTGCCCCCGAATATGCTAAAATTATAATTATATTCTAGATACTCATATTCCCCGAATTTCAGTTCGTTGAATGAAACGCGATATTATTCGCCGAGGTCGCTTAGGTCTGGTACGCTGGGGTCCGATTAAAAACCATTTTATGTGCCAGCTAGACACTGTAATAAAAAGTATTCCGCCGTGTGTTTCTATATTAGAACTGTTCATTAATTAAAATGTAGTATTTATGAACTGCTTCGATGGTTCATTTCAACTTTTTAAAAAATAAAAGAAAATATATCCATGCACCAAAGACGACCTGAAAATTAAAAAATATTCCAATAACTATCAAGATAACGTTGTATAAAACTATATCTACTATTTTAAATAAATCCTAATAAAATTTCTTTACATTCTCGGTAACTGAAAAAAACATGTAAACTCCTTGTAATATTATCAACCCATCTACTCATAGTCATTATAAGTTTCGAATACAGATGAGATTCAAAGCGTCACAGAGATGGCGTATCTTTAATTAAGCGATCTGCTGGCTGCATCACAATGGATCCATTACAGAGTTCGCTGATAATGGCGCGCCACATAATCGTACATTGTCGTTACACCGGACATATGTACTTAGTGCATCTTCACTAACTAATCGAGATCTGTGTGTCATTGTTATGTCCATGGGCATAGCTGGAGTAATTTTCCAGAGAGAGCCAGTGTCCTAGACTAAAAAAGGCCTTCTGTGTGCTTGCAATTTTGATAATTTACTGGTGGTAGGCCACTCATATGTAAGAGTCCGTCTGGGTGGGTACCACCGCAATGTCTATTTCTATCGCCAAGCAGCAGTGTGCATGCACTGTTGTATTTCGGTTTGAAGGACATTGTAGCCAGTGCAACTACAGGACATAGTGAGACTTAACATCTTATGTCACAGGATGAGGAGCGCAATGGAATGCCACACACTACTTTATAACTCAAGGTGCTAGATGGTGTTGCTACTGTTTATGGGTGGTCGTATCGCTTACCATCAGGCGAACGGCATGCTCGTCTTGCCATTCAATGCCATAAAAAAAAAGTCGTCTTAAAATATATATTAGTAGGATGCTTTATAATCCTATGGGTGGGCACCAGGTTTTTCTGGGGTGGGCACGGCCCAGACGGCCCCCCTCTATATACGTATATGATTATGTCTAATGTTTTGTATAAATAAACTGTACATTCAGCCACAGAAATGAGGAGATCCGCAGAAGAACGAAAGTCACTGACAGCCCAGCGGATTAGCAAGCTGAAGTGATAGTGGGCAGGTCACATAGTTCGAAGAACTGACGGCAGATGGGGCAAAAAAGTTCTCGAGTGGAGACCACGTACTGGCAAGCGCAGCGTCGGCCGTCCACCTGCAAGGTGCACAGACGACTTGATAAAGGTCGCAGGAACACACTGGATGCAGGCCGCTTTTGACAGGTCCGTCTGAAAATCTTTGGGGGAGGCCTATGTTCAGCAGTGGACGTCATATGGCTGATGATGATGATGATGATGACAGTCAGCCACATAAGTAGCTGAACAAATTCAAACCTTATAATCGCCTATACCTACAGATTTTTTCTCTTCGCCATAATAAAATAAAAGAGTTAATTCTTAACTTCACACAAAAAAAAATTCAACCAAACTCAACGCGTATAGGCCATTTAAAATTTTGGATTCGGTCAATTATTTATGCGGCTGTCGTAAGGACAGTGTTGGATTTGTCAATGGGCCGTATAGGCCGCGGCCTAGGGGCGGCAGGTTTAGGAAAGTATGAATTCGGCGTTGTGTAAGGACATACGAATATTGAAATGAATACATATTTATAAGTACTAATACACCTTCCTCCATTTATCTCTGCATCACCCTAAGGCCTCACTTAGGGATTCGCGGGGCATCGCATATTGCGTTGGGCGACGCGACCCGCACTGAATTCATACATAATATAATAAAAATAATAATAAAAAGTGTTTATTTGCACAGTAAAAAAATATGACATTACAGAAAGCTTATTACCCTAGCCCTGAACTAGCGTTAGCTGTATCTCAGGAACCAGTGTCTTCCTCCAGCAATACACATCATTGGTATTACAAATAAACGCCTTAGGCAATTTCAACATTACAACAAAAACATTTTAATACAGTTCCATCAGCTGCTACTTTTATTAGAATATGTGTGTGTGTTGTTGTGCGTAAATATGGCGTTGTATGCGTTGGGTGTAGTGCGTTTACAGAGAAGCAATTTTTCACGCGTTTGCTTGAAATACAGTGTTATTTGCGACGGAGCCCGCGGATGGTATCGACGCATCTTACGCGGCGTTTATCGCGGCGGAGCACGCAGCGGCATTTTTCCATTATAGTGACACCCGCGGCGGTGTCCGCGGCGTCGCACGCCCCGCCACTACACCCGAATTAAGTAGTGCCCGCCACCTGCAGCGTCGCACCGATGCCGGCCGCGTGCAAAGCAAGTACGCGGAACACGCCAGAGGAAACGATGCGGTGCAGCCGCGGACACTGCCACCCTTCAGGCCTCGCGTCTTTATAAACAACATCGTACTTTGTCATATGTTTTTTTTACACCTGCAAAGACGCGGGCCGCTGCTAGCGCTGCCGCTCTGTAAACGGAAAATATTCCCGACGCGCCGCGAGACGCCACGCCACACGCGACGTGCGACGTCTCGCGTCTCCGTAACGAGGCCTAAGGTCGACTGGGAGAGAATGCCTATGCCAATAGGTAAGTCCGCCTGTCTACATTCTTTGCGAATAAGGAAATTGCGAATACGTAAACTCATATTTGCTGACTACAAAATCTACGTTTAAAGGAAACAAAATGCTGAATAAGCCATAATATTTCCGCCGTCTAAATTATTTTTTGTATGCCCCAGGGCCTAGAGTTATAATTTATTTCTATAAAATATTTCTTTATTAAATAGATTTTATATATTGCCATCGAACTCTTTACCTATGATTAATTATATATCTAGATAGACACTAAACGTTTCAAAAGCGTCGAAAAAAATAGAGGCGAATTGTTACCCACTAAATGAGTTCCAGTGAATTATTTTTTGTTGCTTTTCATGGATATAATTCTCCCCGTTTTAATAGAAACCATGTAATAGCTGGTATCATTATGCGCGCTCACAAGGATACGCAGAATGATGCAGCGATAGCGTATGACACAGCTGTCACGCGTACTAGCTTAAAAAAAGTTGGCCTATTTGTTTTAGTTTCATTGTAGCGCGTCACTCTATCTAGGTATATAATTAATCAAAGCTCTTTACTATAACTTTTCGTTCAAGTAGTACCGCTAATCACATTACAAAAGACAACAATTCGTAACAAAGCCTTGTCATGATTTCCTCTCACGTACGTATCTAATTTTTCCTGGTGCACTCGAATTTCCCAACGTAGCAGATTAGATGTTCCCGGTATTATGCAACATACGTTGCAATTTGTTGTCATGTTTTTAACTTTATTACTGCATGCAATTAATCACGATATCAGACCTTAGATTTCGTACCCGGTAGTGAAATAATTACCCAACCTCGGTTCCCCGTAGTCGGGTAAAAACTAAACTCACAAGATCACTAAGTCGTGCATCTGATATTCATGTGACAATTTCAACGTAATATCGTATCGTAAGACAGGTTGTTAAATTTTCTGTCAAAATTCTATTTAAATTGTAGTTAAGCGTAAATTATAACCTCTTTTGCTATTAAAGTGTCCTGAAAAATATGAAAAGCCTTTTGTTGTTCGGAAAACTTTCACAAAAGACATTTTTACTAGGATTGAGCGGGTGATTGCGTAACGAAAGTAATATTTAGATTTTCTACTGTTGTTTCCACGTTGTCTTTACACTAAAGAATATAACTAGACAATACATCATTATTAAAAAGTATAACGCAACCGTAATTGCTTTGAAAGTACGGAACGTTCGAACAAAACTTGAGCCAGCCGTTTATTTTAGAGAACCGACATAAACTATTAATGACATCGATCAAGCATGTTCGTTTCACACAGCAATACATCAGCTGTTCGTCTGGCGCAATTTTCGTGTATAACACAGAATTTCTGTACAGGTAAAGGATATTAGCCATACATCAAGGGGTCGGTCGGAGCGTTGTGCTGGCACAGCTGCCCAGCAACTTAATCCGATTACTCGCGACCTCATGCAGTGCACTCCTGTGAGCGACTCGCGTCAGCGCGCAGCTGACAAACGTCATGTTTACAACAAACATTCTAATACTTTGCAGCACAGCTCTAATATTTCACAGCATAAGTGTGAAAATGTAATAAATATGTTTCATTATATGGAAAGGATTTGTCTGCCGTCCATCTGTTTGTCAGACTGATTAGTGTATTCATGTGTCTAGGCATTTTCATCCACAAACGTTAATGTATCAAATTCAATTTATATCTATCGAAATTGTAAGATCTTTATGTTCCGTAAAAATATTAAATAACTTTATTATTACTTAATTATTTATGTAACTGGCATGCAACATAATATAAAATAAAAACAAATGTCAAAATTAACGAAACAAGACAAAAGGAAAAACACATCATGATACAAACAAAATGTCTTTCTTATATTCTGAGGTATTTGAAACAATTGTTTTTGTATTTTTATTTCTGCTCTGTAATCTAATACATTTCAGCGCACGTACGAGACGGGAACAAAAGCATCGCAGTGTCAAAGTGAAGTGTCAAGAATTTAATAACGCGTTAATAACTACTTGTGACAAAATAAAAAAGCGTCAGCGCAACGAATTCATTTCCATTCTTCCACTAATTACACTTTTTATACGGCAACTACTGGTGCGGTTTAAGCCGGCAAAAGTTTATGAAAAACTTCCCTTGCATACAAACTAGTTCCAATTGGGAACGTTTGGAAACAAACACCGTTTTAGCCGTAAGGTTTTCGATGCGGTTGCGACATGCGCCGCGCTATTAGAATTTGCAATCGAATTTGCCCTCTGCCGCCCGTAGAACTCATTTTTATGCTTGCTGCCGTAAAGGTTTAACAGATTGCCGCTGTTTAAATAAGTTTATAACTCTTTTTATTGGCGGATTAATCGTGCATATCGCGATCAACTTATTCGTAAGAGAACTGTTAAAAACTAATTGGAAATGTGTTGACGGTATTTATGCGTCGTTTTGCTGATTTTGTATTTTTAAATTGGAAAAAAAATATTACAGCGTACTGACATTATTAAAGTCTACCGTAAATAGCGTTTGTCGTAACCATTTCGGACACAACATTCATTTTATAATAATTCGTGCGTGCACCTTCTGCGTGTAGTTTTTATTTTAAGCCCAAATACCTACCACACTTTCGAATTCCCCATTCCTTAATGATATAACTTCAGTGGCCTGTAGTCCATGATACATCCATGATTGTTTTCGAACAGTTTTTTATGGGCGGTAGAGATCCTTTAATCAGATCCCTCCCTGCTTCTGTTCCGGCTGAAGTATTACGAAGGAAGCGCAAATTGATTAAATATGACAATTTGGAGAAACCGGCTGGCATATATATAATTTTACCAGGTGATGCTTGCGGTTCCGTCCGCTTGAAAAGCGAAGCCTATAGCACTCAGGAGAATGTAGCTTCCTATTAGTGAAAGAATTTTCAAAATCGGTTCAGTAATTCCTGAGATTAACGCGTTCAAACAAACAAACTCTTCAGCTTTATTTTTTTTTATTTAAATCCACAGCCCTTAATACTAGAGTGATGCAATCTGATAGACGTATCTTACGGCCAATAACGGATTTACATTTTATTAACACAATTAAATAACAGGCAGTCAAAAGTGAGACAGTATTTTTGAAGAGAGTGTGTGCGCGTATATGTGTGTGTAATAATATTACGCATACGCATACTCACGCCTTTTATCCCCGAAGCAGTAGGCAGAGGCGCAACTAGTGCACCCACTTTTCGCCAAGCGTATTCCGTCCCATGATGTGATAGGGGGCGAGCCTATCGCCATACCGGGCACAAATTCCAGACTCCGGGCTGATACTGAATAGAAAAATCCAATATCACTTTGCCCGACCCGGGGATCGAACCCGAGACCTCAGCCTTGCAGTCGTACCGTAATACAACTACGCCACCGAGGCAGTGTGTAATAATATTAGTATAGATTAAACCCTCCAGCTGTGAATGTTCGAACATTAGAGACAGAAGTGTACCTAGTCAAGTAATCTACGATGACAGTACTCCGAGTGAATTACTCTTACAAGCACTAATTAACCTGATATAATACTCCCATCAGCATGTTACCTGGCGTTATATCTAACCTACACTACACTTGATACCTATACTTGATATATATGTTATACACATACAAATAATAGTGTAATAATAATTATAATTAGTAAGTAGCTTTATTATCGTTTTGTGTTTGACGCTCAAATTAGTCAACGTAAAGAAGAAAGTGGCAAAAAAATTTGTTAAACACTCATTAATAACCTTTATCGTAGAGGGGTAAATGTTTCCATTGAAAATTAAGTGAAATGCTTTTCTGAAACAATTGATTAATTTCGTATGGTCACAGTTAACTGTACACATAATATCAATCAATCAAATTATCCCATAGGTATAATTCTTGCAGCAAAATAAAATGTGTTCATCCATTTATTTTGCTTAATACTTTTGATTCATTCGCGACGGATCAACACGGTCGTTTAAAAGTCAAAACAACTTTGTTTAGTTAATTCATGTATTTTTGGATACAAGTGAAAACCGTACAATTCAGATGGAACTTTCGCTGACACACAAATGTAGGGTTTACGAGGAACATATTTTCATTAAAGCTGCTCTCGAACGAGACAATTCAAGCTTTTAATTAAATTCTTATTTTAACTGCTGATTTTATGGCGTAATTACGAATTTGTTTTTTGTTATTACACACATAACCTAAAAAAAGTTTTCGAACGGAATTATAGTGGGATAAAGCATTTTCAACATCGCTGCGAGGGATCTGCCAGGTACGCAGGAGATATTATAGTGCACAAGTGTGTGCGCAATACACAGGTGCACTCGCTATTCCTTCTCTCTCATAGTCCGGTGAGACGGCAATCCGACATGACCGGAGAGAGATCAGGCGCAGGACCAACGGCTTTACGTGCTTTCCGAGGCACGGGGGTATCACACCGCCAACTTCCTGATTCCGAGCTGCAACTGAGTAATTTGTGAGATGGAAAACCCAGTCACTATGTTTTTGGCTCGACCCGGGATTCGAACCCAGGACCTCAGCACGCAAATCGTACTCGTAACGCGTACGCAATACAACTATTATACTAACAAATCGTGTCTATTTCCGCATAGATATAATTTGGGACTCTTCAAGTCGCGAGTGAATCGGTTTCTTCTGGGCAAGCGTGCTTCACCTTAGGCCGCATCATCGCTTTACATCAGGCGGATAGCGGACAAACGTGAGCCCATTGAGAAATAAAAAAAAAAAAAAAATAAACTACGCCACCGAGGCAGTCAAAAATATGGAATAACCAAAAAGTCGGTGGCACTCGGTAAACAAGGATCACAGTATACTCTTTCAACATCATTACATTAATCCATTCTTCAACAAATATTATAAATGTATTATTCATTTTTGACGTCTACAATAGCATACCTATTTCATGAGCATATAAAATCCAGACATGCATATAGAGTCATAAATACAAATAAGTATTATTTAGTATAATACTAGACACATCCTAGCAATTCGTAAGCATATCAAAGATTTTTACTAGCAACTATAAAAAAAACGTGCTAACTGCAAAGTATGCACGTACTAATAGAGTGGACGCGACAATAAACACTCCATTAAACTCTTCGCAAGTTTTATATCGCGGATGTATAAGGGAAATATGAAACGGCCAAAATATTCAATTGGCGTATTCTACGTTGGACATGAGCCAGGCGGGCCTGCATATTGATGTGCCAACTTTTACCGCCGACTCAGCTCATCGAAGCAAACTTCGCTCCCCGATCTGCCAAACTGTAGCCTATGCACTGATCGCATGAGCTTAATGAGGTGTCTTTACACGAACAAAATGGCCGGTCCGACGCGTCACAGCCCTCGTTAGCTCTCGCCAAAACGTTCCTAGCTTCCGTCTGTAAATACGGGTCTGCTTCCAACCTAACTAAGGCTCCCATTAACTCTGCTTCTGTTTAAAGTCCCTTGCAATGCGAATTCAAAGCGGTGCTCATGATAAACGCGGGTCGCGATGTACACAAACATATTCCGAATAATAATGTCGAAGTACACATAATTAATGACCATCGCACCTGTTCATCAATTATAATGGTTCCTAAAAGTCGGAGAACGTTTTTTGAAACGAAACCGATATTTGCTATAACAAAATTCTTGAATACAGATTTTAAATAAAGGTGAAACGACTTCTTTTACTTTGCGGAAATAACGAAAAATCTCTATAAAGTTTTTCAATATGACAAAGGTTTTCATAGCTAGAACGTAAAGCAAACTATCGGATTTCATAAATCGGAGAAAGATCAACTTTGATTTGATGGATGAGCGCCAG
This sequence comes from Sphinx pinastri, assembly GCA_947568825.1. Taxonomy (NCBI): domain Eukaryota; kingdom Metazoa; phylum Arthropoda; class Insecta; order Lepidoptera; family Sphingidae; genus Sphinx; species Sphinx pinastri. The sequence goes on from OX387617.1 coordinate 7,670,959, forward strand.
AGTGCTATTGCATTTGCGCTCCAGCGACCTCGCGGGGGATCCTTACAATTAACTGGGTTTCTCTTCATAGAAAGAATATTCGGATAAACAGAAATGGCTATCTCGTTTAACGTTGTACCTTACTAGAGAGAAACTATGTCTGTTACTATTATACTATTTGTGCTTACAGCCTCTGTACTGAGCCCAAATACTTATGTAATATTGTGCTAAATATTACGTAATTTAATTAAAATTGAAAAATTTATTTCATAGAAAATCTATAATAAGAATAATTATGATCATACAATTACAACAATTATGATAAAGTGGACGATAGCCTAGTTGGGAATGTCGTTACATTCCGACCGTTGTCTGCGGAGACAATGTCCGGAGGTTCAAAACCCAAGGCACACACACACCTCTGACTTTTCGAAGTTATGTGTGTATTGCTTATCAATTATCGTTCGCTTTAACGGTGAAGAAATACATCGTGAAGACGCCTACATACCTGAGAATTCTCAATAAGAATTTCGAGGGAATGCGAATTCTGCCAATCCGCACTAGGCCAGCGTGGTGGACTAAGGCCTAAACCCTCTCAGTAGTAGAGGAGGCCTGTGCTCAGCAGTGGGCAGTAGATAATATAGGGCTGGTATTATTATTATTATGATCATACATTTCCTACAATCATGAAATTATTAAGGCAATGTAGGTAACAGTTGATTGGAAGGTAAAAACACAATAGTACAAGCTTATTGCTCCAATAGACCAATTAAATGTACTGAGAAAAAAGAAACGTTTCATCTTTTAAAAGGCTTCAGTAACGCCTTCTAACTTAACTTTAACTCTGCCGCCATTGCTCTCCACAATAATACACCTGGAGAGCCATGGATGCCGGTCCCAAGCCCGGGTAAAAGAGGAGGGAATAGGCTCGCAATACAATTCCTCTCAGGAAGAATTATATTGCGAGCCACAAATATAAAGTACTATAAGTATATACATATATATAATACATATAAAATATATATAAAATCCCCCAAAAAAAATGACATGCAAGACAAAAGAGATTTTTTATTACCCCAGGAGGGTACCAGCGCCTACGGCGTTGGAGAATCCCTCCCTGGCGTTGCCGAGTCCCCTAGGGACGAGGCGATGCCAGGCTGCTCCTCGTATTCTGGGGGGAGCAATCTTGCACAACAGAACCTCGAAGAGGTGATAAAAGGTGTAAAGGAATTGCTGGAGTCGCCTTCGAAACCGAAGGGCGTCGAAGGCGATAACACGGGAAGAAGTACGCCACAACCGAAAGGAAGTGGAGGAAACTGCCCGTTACTAGCAACGCCACAACCTGACGGAAGTGGCGAAGCTGGTTTCAGCAATGTCCTTTCTAAAGGACAAAAGAGAAGGCTTAAAAGAAAGACGAAGGTCTTGGCTGCGCCAACCGAGAAGTCGAATCCTGAAAAGGAGACGACTACGGTAAGACGGGCCAAGACAAAGAGACAGAGCACAGACCCTGAGGAGCAGACGCAGCAACGTCCCTCAAAGCGCCCCTACCTGGGATCGACGGAAGGGCCGCGGAGTTCCGCCAAGGAACAAAGTGACCTGGCCCTGATGATCCACAGAATGGATGGCGCCCAGATGGGCGAGGCATGCGCTGCCGCCGTCAGGAAAAAGATTTCCGAGTTCGTGGGCGTCGGAGTGAAGAACAGAATCGGTGGAAGGAAGATGTCCTTCGCCACGTCGGGGTTGGTGTCAGAAGGATTCTTCCTGGTGACGCCGATGACGATCGAGGCGAGGGACTGGCTCCTGGAACACGATTTTGGGTTTCACGACGACGTCCCACTCGGAATCAGAAAACTGGACAGGACTAGAGCATCCATTTGGTTGCCCGGGAAAAGAGAGGAACATCCCGACGACCCAATGGAATACGTCAGAGCTCAGAATGACCACAGAGAGGACCTGAAGGTGGACAGCTGGACTCTCATCACCAGGGACTCTCTCCCCGCAGGAGAGAGACTGACGGTGGGAGTCCCGCAGGACATCTTCAATGAGCACATGGACCATGCGTGGATCAATTTTGAAGCCACGCAGGTCCAGGTGAGAGTCATTAGGCCCACACACACGAAGATACAAGACACCAGGCGTACGGTGGAGGAATGCGCTATCCAGAATGCGCCAGGCAAACCCGCTCAGAGGGTGCCGGCTGCGGGGAGGGCGCAGACTACCACCCGAGCCAATAAGACTGCACAAGACACCAGGTGTACGGTGGAGGAATGTGCCATCCGGAACGCGCCAGGCAAACCCGACCAGAGGGTGCCGGCTGCGGGGAGCGCGCAGACTACCACCCGAGCCAAGAACACACCGGCAACCGAACGGCCCCAATCGGACGCCCCGACAGGATCCAAGGCAAGAGATTGCATGGATCTCGAGGGGTGAAAGAGTCGGGGATAGTAAGGTTGCTGCAGGCACAACACGCACACACACCCACATAACGCAATGGACACACACAACACACAAACAAATACACAAAACAAAAACACACAAACACTAAGAATAATACAGCTAAATATGCACCACTGCAAAGAGGCTACGGCCGAATTTTGCGAATATGTGGTATCAAAGAACATAGATCTGGCTCTTCTGCAGGAGCCATACGTGCACAACAAACGTGTGGCGGGGCTAGGATGCCTGGGAGGAGACCTTATATACTACCACGGTGAGGAGAATCCCAGAACATGCATCTTCGCCAGCAGAAGAATCAGATCTCTAGGTATTATAACATGCGAATGTTTCAGAGATTTAGTGGTAGTACAACTTGTACTACCTATGAAAGACAACTTAAAGAAAAGGCTCGTGCTGATGTCAGCTTATATACCAAGCGAATCAGGTTTCGAGCCACCTACTACAGAACTTGAGGAAGCAACAAGTAAGTACACAAGCGGGGGCATCCCCTTCATAGTAGGCTGTGATGCAAACTCTCACCACGAGGTGTGGGGCAGCACAGACTGCAATGTGAAGGGGGAGCTCCTGCTAGAATATATAGTAAGCTATAATCTAGACATTCTAAATATAGGCGACACACCGACCTTCGTGACCAGAGCCAGACAGGAGGTCCTGGACATCACTCTGGCCTCAAAGGAGATAAGCACATACGTAAAGAACTGGAAGGTTGACACAAATGACTCTTTCTCGGATCATCGTAGAATCACCTTCCAGATAGAAAGCAACATAGAAAACCACAAGGTACGAAATGCCCGGAAAACGGACTGGGTGCTATTCCACAATGAAATTGGAAAATACACTCAAATGCCGGTTGAGGGCAATATTAGTACAGAAGATATAGAGAGCAGAGCAGTAAAGCTGGAAACAGCACTGCAAGAAGCGTACCACAAAGCATGCCCCCTCCGAGAGGTGACAAACGGTAAGGGACAGGCATGGTGGACAAAAGCATTAAGCAAGGACAGGAAGAAAACAAGACGTGCCCTCAGAGTGGCGCTAAAAAAGAACGACGACGCCACCTGGGATCTATACAGGGCACAAAGAAACAAAATGCGCAATAAGTGCAGGAAGGAAAGCAAGCAAAGCTGGAACACCTACTGCGCTGCCATTACGGAGTATCCGGAAGCAGCAAGGTTGGTAAAAGCCTTAGCCAGCGACAAGACATGCAAACTGGGGAGTTTGAAAATAGACAACGAACTGATAACGGATCCCCACGTGGTGCTGAGAACAATGATGAGCACCCACTTCCCTGAGAGCACGGAACCCACAAGGAGTGAAGTGACGGGGGGGCCCAGTATTGTTCTCGGTGATGCCACGAAATCTGTTGTTAGTGAAGAGCTAATAAGATGGAGCATCTCGTCGTTCGCGCCATACAAGGCAGCAGGACCGGATGGGATCTTTCCCAAGATGCTACAACATGCACTCAAGTATATCAAGGAGGACCTTCTAGCAATCTACATGGGATGTCTAATAATTGGATATATACCAGAAAGCTGGAGGAAAGTAAGAGCTGTCTTTCTACCCAAGCCAGGTAAGAAGACATATCAAGATTCTAAATCATTTAGATGCATTAGTCTCTCGTCGTTCTTATTAAAGGCGCTAGAGAAACTAATAGATAGACACATACGAGAAGAAATAGGAAGAGGAAGCAAGCCACTGCATGCAAATCAGCATGCATACATGGAGAACAAGTCCACGGAGACAGCTCTCCACAACCTGGTGGCTACAATCGAGAACACATTGGAGAGGAAAGAATCAGCAATTGGGTGTTTCTTTGACGTAGAGGGCGCCTTTGACAAAGCGACATCATACGCGATAGAATCCTCACTAAATAGAGAAGGCATCAATCCTCTAATAAAAAAATGGATTATGAATATGCTGAACCAAAGATTAATAACAGCCGAACTAGGTGACATAACGTACACGGTTAGGGCAAACAGGGGCTTTCCGCAAGGGGGCTGCCTGTCTCCCCTGATGTGGTGCCTGCTGCTGGATGACCTCATCAAGGAAATAAATCGCAGGCACATATACATGCAGGCGTATTCCGATGATGGGGTTATCCTAGTAGTGGGACAGGACCTCAATATGTTGTGCAGTAGACTAAATATGGCAATTAGAATAGCCTTACAGTGGTGTAGGGAGCGAGGCCTAAACCTCAATCCAGACAAAACTAAGGTGGTTCTGTTTACCAAAAAGAGGAAGAACAAAGATCTGTTACCAATTGTAATAGATGGCAGAAATTTAGAAATAGTTAAAGAAATCAAATATTTAGGAGTAGTGCTGGATGACAAACTACTGTTCAATTCGCACATAAGCCAGCAATGCACTAAAGCTAAAATAGCGATGATGCAATGCAATAGAGCGATAGGCAAGACTTGGGGTATGAAGCCGAATATAACCTACTGGATATACAAGGCCATCATACTCCCAAGACTGCTGTACGGAGCTTTGGTATGGTGGCATAGGGCGACCATAAAGGCAAATTACAAGAAACTAGCCCAGGTACAGAGACTCGCTGGGCTTATGACTACAGGTGCACTAAGAACTACTCCAACTGCGGCACTAGACATCATTCTAGGATTTGTACCGCTGGATCTGGAGGCTAAAAAGAGAGCATTAGAACAATGTTACAGATTAAAGTCCTATGGACTATGGAAAACTACTTCCACAAACAAAGGACACAAAGATGTAATCAATACAATTCAAGGAAAAATGTCGATGATCTTGGGAAACAATGATCTAATTCAGAAACAAAAGATCTTCGACAAAAAATACAGAATACATATAGGACAAAGAGAAAACTGGGAACTTCCACACGACCATGATAAGTCGGTGGAATGTTTCACAGATGGATCTAGGAAGGAATCAACAGGATTGTCGGGGGCAGGAATATTTATAACCACGCCACCCAACACAGAAGAAACCACAATAAGGCTAGGCAGATATGCGAGCGTATTCCAGGCGGAAATAATGGCCATTCTGGAATGCGCTGATCGCACTAAGCAAATAACCAATAAGGAAATCAGCACAATACTGATTTATAGTGATAGTCAAGCAGCCTTAAAGGCACTTGACAAACCAGAGACAACGTCGGCCCTAGTGAAAGAATGCAAAAGCAAACTGAACACACTAGCAGCCGACAAAGAGGTCATCGTCGCCTGGGTACCTGGCCATCAAGGAACCACAGGAAATGAGAAGGCCGATGAGCTAGCGAGAGAGGGAGCTGATGAAACATTCATAGGACCGGAGCCGTACTTACCTATACCGGCAAAAGTCACGAAGGGAGTAATCAGCAGGAAGATAGCTACAGAAACAAACGTCAGATGGAGAGACATGAAGGGCTGTCGCCAATCTAAAATCTTCATCAAGACGCTAGACAAGAAGAAAACAAGAAGCCTACTCCAATTCAGGAAGGAGGACATAAGAACCATTATAGGAATCATGACTGGACACGGTACGCTGAACAGGCACTTAAAAATAATAGGTAAGACCGAAGACGCCTCGTGTCCAGAATGCGGAGAAGAGGAGACCAGCATCCACTTTCTGGCAGAGTGCTCAATGTACTCTCTGCCAAGATGGGAGATACTGGGAACAGACAGACTGGAAATAGCACAACTACAGGAGGTAAAGCCAGGAGACATAATAAGGTTCAGTAAGGCAACACAAAGGTTTGTAAGAGTAGAAGGGGGCATACTGCAGGAGCACCAGTAAAACCAGTGCTTCAGGATGGAGACTGTCACGAATAGCCAAGGAAAGGGGAGCGACGCTATGTCGGACTGGGGGACGCCGCCTGGGGGGTGGGAGAGTATGTGGGCAGACTGGGCCTGGCAGCCTGTGTGGCCCTCACCGCATAGGCTGAGCGCTGCCCCCTGTTGGCTCCTGCTACAATGATCATTCAAGGTCAAAGTGGCGGGACCCTCAGTGGAAGGCGGTGCTGGGCAGAGATCGGTAACCTGGAAGGTTCACACCTGGAAGGAAGCCACGATGCCTCCAAGGTCTAGCTGTGCCACAGCCGAAACTCCCTATGGTGAATGCGGCCCCTGGGAATGATACCTGCGAAGCGAACCGAACCAAAGCGAAAGTGGCAGCTCCACCCAAACTGGGACTAAGGGTGAAATAGTTCCCAAGGAAGTGAACTGATCACCCGTCTGTGCGACTGCATACGTCCCCACTAGACATACATACATACATACATAACGCCTTCTAGCAATTATAACATCAAAAGAAAGTACTTTCATTCTTTAATGTCTCCTTTTCATATTGAATGCAGATCTTGCACTTGGTGAATTATTATAACACCTCTATTTTGGTATTCATGCATCTTTCCTGACATATATGAATTTGATTTTGTTGCTATTAAATTTCGACTGCCTCGGTGGCGTAGTTGTATTACGGTATGACTGCAAGGCTGAGGTCTCGGGTTCGATCCCCGGGTCGGGCAAAGTGATATTGGATTTTTCTATTCAGTATCAGACCGGAGTCTGGAATTTGTGCCCGATATGGCGATAGGCTCGCCCTCTATCACATCATGGGACGGAATACGCTTGGCGAAAAGTGGGTGCACTAGTTGCGCCTCTGCTTACCCCCTTCGGGGATAAAAGGCGTGAGCATGCGCGCGCGCGCTATTAAATTTCTTGTATGTACTTTTTTATAATTTAATTTCTTATTAGAAACTAGGTACGAGAGACTTTCGATATCAAAACAAGCTGGTCCCCAAGTAATATGCACAGTTCAAATAAACATTTGCGTATGGGTACACTATTGTTCTTGGTGTACGTTAATGATCTACCAAAAAGTATTAATCACCCAACCGTACTGTTTGCCGACGACAGCACAATAGTTATAAAATCTGATAAATCATACAATTATGAAGACGAAATAAATAATACCTTAAAACAATCAATTAAATGGTTAGAACACAACAATTTACGTATAAATTTAGAGAAAACTCAATTTATGCAATTTAGTCAGAGGCAAATACATCAACAATTAAACATAAACTATAATGGGGCATCATTAATTGAAACAAATAATACAAAATTTTTAGGGAATTTTTTAGGGAAATTTTTTTTTTTAATTTTTACAAAATTTTTTTTTTTTAGATAGCAAATTAAAATGGAAGCAGCAAATTGAAGCAATATGTAAAAAAAAAATAGTTTTGCTTACGCTTTATATAAATTGTCTAGAGTTGTGGATCGTGATGCGGTTCTTACAGCATATCATGGTTACGTAGAGTCAATTTTAAGATATGGTATAATCTTCTGGGGTAACTCAACAGATAAGAAGGATGTATTTATTGCTCAAAAGAAGTGTATACGTGCTATATGTAACGTACCTCCTAGAGATAGTTGCGAACCCTTTTTCAAAACACTAAAAATTCTTACATTTCCGTGTTTGTATATTTATGAGGTAGCAGTGTTTGTTAAAACCCACGCCCATTTATTTGAAGTGAGACCTCCAGTGGATCCAAGGCTACGAATAAGGGACTCTAATACTTTATCTTTAGGAAGGAGTAAGACAGCGCTTTTACGGAAAAGCATTTATCGCATGGGACCAACTATACACAATAAACTTAGTCCGGACATTAGAGATATAGATAATGTAATTTTATTCAAAAAGAAACTAAAAAAATTCCTCATCCATAAATGCTTTTACTCTATTGATGAATTCTTGGAGTCATAAATTATAAATATTAGAACAAGGTTTAGAATATGGTTTAGTATCTTTTATTTAATTTAAAACCCTAAATTTGTATACTTCTATATTAAGTAAAATGTAGCGGACTAAATTTAAATATACCATCTATTGTAAATATGTACCTACATTTACAAATAAATGATTTGAATTGATTTATGTGGATGTGTGAATCGGGCACAAATATAGTGCCACGTTGCGCCACAAAGGCTGACTTACTTTTTATAATAGTCTCAAACATTGAACGGACAAACAGTGATGAACCCTATCGATTCCGATGATAAGCAATTAAGTAACTAAAATGTTGACTATAGCTAACTTCAGGGTGTCGGTTTTTCGTGACGGTGTGCGCGCGCATCGTAAAAATTTACTCTCATAATTTTTCCCTAACGCGCCAAAAGAAGTATAACTTCAATAATTTGAGCGGCAACGTAGAAAATAGCATGGATTACCGGACCGTACCCTCAAGTTTGTCATATTACTCGTTACGAACGGAAACTGGAAAGTTTTGCCCGGCTCAACTCGTTTATGCGGCCGCTACAGTGCCCAGGAGACCTAACCTCTTTCTTATAATCTTTAAGACCTTAGGCTCAACCACGCGTATTTGTAATTTGCAATTAATGTAATTACTTTTATAGCAGCAATGTTTTTATATTACTTGGTGAAACCGTTGGTTTATTTTGAATGTAGACATGATAGGGTTTTCGTATTGTTGAAAAGTAAGCACTAGAATTCGTTTTGAAAACAGCAAAAGAAGAGGTATTTTCGTGTTTTAACTCAAGAATAATATAGAACTTCGAGAAATTTATACATTTGGCTTAAAATATTTCTAGTGAAAGATTTAGTTATAGCTTAGAGAAGCAGAAGTAGAAAATATAAAAAATATATTATACGTATAGAGATACGTATAATATATTTTTATATACCCCAGAAAACTATTAATTACATATATCCTATGATAAAATAGATAAAATTAGGAAATAATAGTAATTGCTCATTCTTGTCATGGGCTGCGGAAGCATGAGCAAGCCTTTTCCATGACGGAATGACGTCCCATTATCTGTATAGTGTTGTATTGTTATAAAGGATAAAATATCTTCATGCTGACATATAACATTGATTGATTGCTCCCTACCGCGAACACGATGTTTTTTATACGCTTTGTATTATTTTCAAACTTTTAGACTTCAGATATTTGTGAACATGGGAATTACAGCTTAGGAAAGGTAATTATTATACGCGATGGATATTATTAAATTAACATTTTATTTCGCATTTAAATATTATGGAAATACAAATAAAACAGGGCCCTATTCCGTCTAAAGGGGCATATCCGTCTTTTCGCAATTACGGGCGTTCTAATCGAAAGACAGCTTTGATAGGTGTAAAAGAGTTAAAGAATCCCCTATTTAAAATCGTAGACTGAATGGGCCTTCTTACCTATCTGTCTATATTTTAACATTTAATAAAAACAAGTGAATGTGTTGTATTTCACTTGAATGTAGGCAATAAAATAAGGCTGATATCAGTGTCGCGCGGATTCTTCAAATCTATAGCTGTTTGCATGCGGACCAACAATTTATTGCGTGGACGCTGCGACTCACTGGCTGCAGTCGGAAAGAAGAATTGCATTGCGCAGAACACGCACATTTCATGTGAAAGGACACCTGAACGGAAACCATTGTACATATACAATTTAGTGGTGCAATACATTATAATATAGCAGTAGTAATTAGTTCGTCGTCGCTCAAGTACATGCAGTAAGACAAACCAACACAATTTACTATCTAGCTACCGTCGAGAAACGTCTTGGACGAGAATAATATATTAAGAATTAGAGTGCCAGGTTGTAAAAAGTACAAAAATAGCCTCTTAAAGTGCATTTATGCAGTAGACCGTTGTGTTGAGTACAATATAAGAATAAATCATAACATCTTTAAAGTTTTCGAGATTCGTGCACATGATAATATTTCAACATTTAAATTTAAAATATAACAGGTCATTTAAATTTAAAATTACTTTCATATTTCGAAAATTTTTAAGCGTTGTTAAAAAAAGCATTGTGTGTACTTTGTATTGTCCATATTTTCAATTAACGTTCAATAAAATAGTAAATTTGGCACGCGGCAGCACTGCCACCTGTTATAGGCAGCTCGTAAATATCGCCGCATCATGTCCCGATGTACTCTGAATTTGTAATACGTTCGCGTTATGAACCACAACAAACATATTGTGTAAAAATATTTGGGAGGCAAAATATTATTAACTCAATGGAGCTATCTCGGCTTTGTTCTAATGGTACACTATAAAACGTTTATTATAATCACCCATTATGGGTTATTGTGCATTTTTACTGGTGGTAGGTCTCTCTTATGTAAGAGTCCGTCTGGGTGGGTACCACCGCAATGTCTATTTCTACCGCCAAGCAGCAGTGTGCATGCACTGTTGTGTTTCGGTTTGAAGGACATTGTAGCCAGTGTAACTACTGGACATAATGAGACTTAACATCTTATGTCTCAGGATGACGAGCGCAGTCGAATGCCACACAGTACTTTGTAACTCAGGGTGCTGGATGGTGTTGCTACCGTTTATGGGTGGTCGTATCGCTTACCATCAGGCGAACGGCATGCTCGTCTCATCATGCAATGCAATAAAAAAAAACTGTATTACGGAATAGTAATATTTCTTCCATTAGAAAAATACTATTTATAAATACTTATAAATATTGAAAATCTTAGGGCCTATTTCATAGCCTCTGAGTAAATGGTACTCCTTACATAAATGCATAAGCCGGCCAAATACAAAAGTAACACTCTATTCTATGCTCCCAAGTAAATGATAATAAATGAGAACTGTCTACATTAGCTGTTCAATGAGATAACTGTCGAATAAAGGACATGTCCAAAACCGGGCTTAAAATTCTAACCAAGATACTTTAAATATATTTGGATATTACTCCCAAAAACTAGGCCTCTGCAATAAATCATATAATTTTAAAGACCTCTGATATTGAGATTTATGTAATTTTATTTTGCTTGAAAACGTTTAACGTTAGTAGGATAATATTGGGCATTCTAGACCACCTGTCGCTCGGCGAAACAAGTTCGCCATCGCTCCGGACGGTGGTCTAGAATACCCAATATGGAATGATCGACTCAAAATATGAATTCACACCACAATATTATACTCTGACAAGTTCGCCATCGCTCCGGGCGGTGGTCTAGACTGACAATGTGGAATGATCGATAGATCGTAATGCTCTGCTGTTTGCAATGCGTTCAAGCCGAATATTATATTAATGAAACAAATACATACAAATAATTATTGTTGCTTTGACCGTATATATGACCGGACGTTTGTAAATAATGAAATTTGTTAAACAACCACATTCTCTTATTGTGGATCCAATTTGTGTTGAACCTCAAGGCGACACTCATCGACATGGCAAACTTTTACCAAATACTATAAGATGTATTATTTGTGGCCCGTCTAACTGCGGAAAAACAAATTTAGTAATCGGTCTACTTTTACATAAAGACGGATTAAAGTATCGTAATGTATATCTATACTCAAAAACTCTAAATCAACCGAAGTATTTGTTTTTAGAAAAAGTGTATGATATGGTTCCTGATGTATCATTTTCCAAGTTCAAGGACAATGAAGAAGTATTGTGCCCTCAAGAAGCTTGTAGTGATTCGATAATTATATTTGATGATGTGGCTTGTGAAAATCAAAATAATATGCGGGATTATTTCGCAATGGGTCGACATAAAAATATAGATTGCTTTTATTTGAATCAAACATATAGTAAAGTACCAAAACAACTTGTTAGGGATAATGCAAATCTCATTATTCTTTTTAAACAAGATGATATTAATATGAGACATGTCTATGATGAACATGTTAACACAGACATGAAATGGCATGAGTTTCGTGAAATGTGTTCACAAATATGGATAGAACCATATAGTTATTTGGTTATAAATAAAGATTGTCGAAAAAACGAAGGATGTTATCGAAATAAATTTGACAGATTTGTAGTTTTCGATTAAGAATTTCTATAAATATCGTCATTCTTACAATATTTTTTTATTCTATTTGAAACATTAACAGAAGAACGAAGTACTTCATAAATGGATCAATCATTCAAACGACAAATTATTAACGCTGCTGAAGTCGTAAAAAAGAAAGTTCGTAAAATGAGAAATATTGAAGTAGATAATGAAAAGACCTTGCAAACCGTATTTAAACCACTGATTACCCCTTTGAATCAAATAGCATCTAAAAATGATTTAAAACAAGAACCTTATTTAAAGTATGACTACAATGGGCGTCAAGATACTAGTTTACCTGAAGATGAGAATACGAAAATCGAAAATTATTGGGGTAATATTAAGGTTCATTCGGACTTTAATGATAATGATCACATTGAAGATGAAAAAGGAGAGGCTGAAGTTTCTGATAATGATTTCGAAAATAGTGGTGATTCATATAAAACATTAGATTCGAACCCTAGTGTAAATCAAAATACAATATCATGGTCACTATCACCCGGAATGTACGAAGATGTTACTTTCGGGGTAAGAATAGATAAAGGAAAATTAATGTTAGGTACGTCGAACGTAATGGTTAACAATAAAACCATCAATGTTGGTGAAACGTCGTATAAAAATACACCAGGTTTAAAAGAACTCTTGTTAAAAAAAGATCCTAATTTAAACTTAGTAACGGAAGTAGACAAACAGAATTATAAATTAATGCTGTTAGAAACCAATGCTCATAGACGAGATTTCGATCCTAAAAAGCCTATAAAGAGTAATAAAGGTAGAAAGTATATGTATATAATTAAACCACTATTTAAACTAACCGAGGATATAAGTTGTAAACAAATACCTAAAGGTAAGGGTTTGCCAATTTTAAAGAAGTGGAATAAGTTTGTTGATTATGTTTATTGGGATGATCCTAATGAGTTAGTTGATAGGTTAAAGTTATTAATTGCGTCTCGAGATGCTGGGAATACTGGTGTAGACAATGAAATTTTGTCGATTATAGAAGAACTACGAGAAAATGGAATCATAAATCAATAAATACTTTGACCTTCAGCAATTTATTTCATTTTAAATTTAACTTAAAACAATATCGGACGCAATGAATGTTGATAAGTTTGGTCATCACATCCACAAACGGATGCGAATATCTGATATTTTTGATATAGCTGACAAAACAATTACCAAATCAATAAATGGAGAATTTGATTTACAACAGAATCGAATTTCTGGTGTGATTGATCCTACGCAAGCTGATCATGTTTCAAATAAGCAGTACGTTGACAACAAAATTCAAAATTTGTGCAATAAAAATTACGTACAAACATTAATAGATAAATCTAAGCAAGAAATTATAAGCGAGGTACATAATTCTATAGAGCATTTAAAAGAAAATATATTTTCATTTATTAATCAGAATAATTCAAACTCTTCAACTAAAAAGACCAGTAAAGCCATTCAAAATGATAAAACATCAAGTCGTCAATGAATTACATCGATCGGCTCGTAAGAATTTTATTCGTCGCTCAGTGATCCTTAAAGGCATAGATGACTTATGGCAAGCAGATCTAATTGATTTAAGAAACATAAAAAAATACAACAAGGGATTTAGTTATATATTAGTTATAATTGACTGTTTTACTAAGTATTCTTGGGCAGTCCCTTTAAAGTTAAAAACAAAAATAGAAGTATCACACGCTTTTGAAAAAGTACTTAAACAAAGCGGTCGCACCCCAGTAAATTTGCAAACTGATTTAGGTACTGAATTTTACAATGAAACGTTTTCAAAATTAATTAAATCATTTAATATAAATCATTATTCCTCGTTTTCAACAAAAAAAGCATCAATAGTTGAACGATTAATAAAAACTTTAAAAAATAAACTTTTTAAATTATTCAACATAAATGGCAGCTATAAATGGATAGGCAAGTCATTGGATAGTATTGTAGCAGACTACAATAATACAAAACATAGAACGATTGGCCACAAACCGAATGAAGTGGATTTTAATAATGAACAAAAAATAAAACAACTTATTTTACAATCACGAAAACCGTTAGCATTTAGACGGAATAAGTTCAGTATAGGTGACCCTGTTCGTATTAGTAAATATAAAAACTGTTTTCGAAAGGGTTACACTCCTAACTGGTCAACAGAAATTTTTAATATTGTTAAAGTAAACGACACAAATCCTGTTACATATAATATAGAAGATCAACGCAAACAACCGATTTTAGGATCTTTTTATGAACAAGAAATTCAGAAAACAAGCTACCCCGATGTTTACTTAATTGAAAAGGTTATAAAAAAGAAAGGTAATAAGTTATTTGTAACATGGTTGGGTCTACAAGAAAGTGAAAACAGTTGGATTGATAAGTCTAAAGTTGTGAACTGATGAGATATCATATATTAATCTTTTTTCTTCATGACAACAGTACATTCAATTACAAACAATGAACGGAGGCGGACTGGTAAATAGTTTGATAAACAATTTACCGATCGAACTACACTTACCTGGTTATAACTATTGCGGTCCAGGAACAAAACTTGAAAGGCGCTTGTTGCGCGGTGACAAAGGCATAAATAAGTTGGATGAAGCTTGTAAAGAACACGATATCGCATATTCAACATTCTCAGATTTACCCAATCGGCATAAAGCAGATTTACAGTTGATAAATATGGCTAAACGGCGTTTAAATGCTCAAGATGCGGGAAAAGGAGAAAAATTGGCTTCTTGGATTGTTAGCAAAGTTATGAAGGCGAAACTGAAAACCGGGTCAGGATTGAAATCATTCGGGTCCTTAGTATCAAAAATTCGCGCACATATTAAAAAGTCCAAGCCTAATAAAACAAATTTAATAAAGTATGCCTATCTGGCAGCGAAGAAATTATATCCATTAAATTCAAATAATAAGATTTGTTTGCCAAGAGTTATATCGTTACCAAAAACTGGTGGAGTTTTGCCTTTAATACCTATATTTGCTGGGTTGTCAGCGTTAGGTTCATTAGCCGGAGGTGCGGCTGGAATTGCAAAAACTGTTAATGATTATAAAAATGCTCAAAAAAATTTAAGGGAATCTGAACGCCATAATAAGGTTATGGAATCCATAGCAATCGGTAAAGGTTTGTATATCAAGCCTTACAAGAATGGTAAAGGATTGTTTGTAAAGCGTTCAAAAAACTAAATATGAGGTTACCTAATCATGCTCTAAGTAATATCGAAATCATGCGTTACGCACAAAATATACCATATTTTCGAGGAGTATTTATGAAAGACCAATTACCTAAGAAATCGAACCCCATCGAATGTGGTATTGTCAATTTGGATAACTCTGTCAACGAAGGAACTCATTGGGTAGCCTATGTTAAAATAGATAAATACTGTGAATATTTTGACAGCTTTGGTGATTTAAAACCACCTATAGAATTAGTAAATTATTTTAAACATTGTAATATACATTATAACTATACAAGGTATCAAACATATAATTCTGTAAACTGTGGTCAATTGTGTTTGAATTTTTTGTTTAAATTTTGGAATAAAAGTATAAAATAAATCAACTTGTTTTATTGCCAGCAATCGCAAGATGTCTTTCACGCTGTCTATAACAGGCACCTCGTCAATACTTTCCACATATTATTCACCAAATTTGCAACTTGAAGGAGAATATGAATGTGCATTATTACATTTGTCTACATTTAATTCGATTCCGAATATTGATGAAAATAATAATAAATTGTATTATGGTGATTACAACGAATTTATTGAAATACCTGAAGGTGCATATGAACTGCAAGATATCAACGATTACATTAAATCACAAATAAAAAATACAAGATTTCAACTACAGTGCAACAACAATACTTTAAAGACAAATATATATTGCACGAAAAAGTTAAATTTTATAAAAGAAGATTCTATTGGTAGACTATTAGGATTCGACAAGAAAATTCTTGAAGCTAATATATTACACGTGTCACAGTTTCCAGTCGACATTTTATCAACGACCGTGGTGAGGGTTGAATGTGATATTATTAGCGGATCTTATGTGAATGGTAGACCTAGTCATATTATTCACGAGTTTGCTCCTAACGTGCCTCCAGGTTACAGAATTATTGAAATTCCGAAGAATATAATATACTTTCCGGTCAATCAAAATATTATAAATAGTGTTAATATAAGGTTATTAGATATTAACAACAATTTGCTTAATCTACGTGGCGAAGAAGTACAGTTATATTTACACCTAAAAAGAAAATGATTGATTATTACCCACTACATAAATATAGCAGTGCAGATACCAAAAACGTTAGTAAGGCACGAACCATCTCCAAAGCTGCATTGCATTCTAATAAGAGACAAAAGCTAAACAAAGAAAATCTCAATTTTCTTAAAACAATAGGTTTACTAAAATGAATATACTAGATCTTTTAACTACTCCATTATACGATAATACCATCGAAGGTATTGAATTTCATTCGTATAAACCCTACGTCACTAGTTTTAATAGAAATGATGAAATTCGTATACCTATTAATCAAAAAGATTTGTATGTTCTACCATCAGCGAGTACTTTACATTTAGAAGGATTTGTGAATGTTACGAAAAGAGATACCAAAGAAAAAACAAGCGTAGAATTTACAAATAATCCGTTGATGTACCTTTTTCAAGATATCAGGTATGAATTGAACGGAGTGGAGATAGATAAAATAAAAAATGCGGGTGTAACTACTACCATCAAATCATTGATATCTATGAATGAAAGTGAATCTAAAACATCCCAAGCCTGGAGATGGGATATACATGGCACGAAAAGTGAGAATGGATTTTTTTCAGTATCAATACCGCTAAGTAATATCTTAGGATTTGGTGAAGATTACAAAAAAGTTATCATAAATTGTAAACACGAACTGATTTTGCTAAGAAGTAATACAGACTTGAATGCTTTGAAACTGAATAGTGGAGAAGTCATACAAAGTGTTGAAATTAATAAAATTGTATGGAGAATGCCACATGTGAAAGTGTCCGACAAAGAAAAATTGAACTTCATAAAAATTTTAGAAAAAGACCGTGCACTTCAATTAATTTTTAGAAACTGGGATTTATATGAATATCCTTTATTACCTAAAACAACAAAGCATACGTGGTCTATTAAAACCTCATCGCAAATCGAAAAACCACGATACGTTGTTATAGGACTGCAAACCAACAGGAAAAACAAATCTGGGGCTGACATGTCTAGATTTGATCACTGTAACCTACGTGAAGTAAAAGTTTACTTAAATTCAACTTATTATCCGTACGAAAATCTAAATACTGATTTTATAAACAATCAATATGCTTTATTATACGAACAGTACGCTCGATTTCAACAGTCTTATTACGGACGTAGACCAGAGCCTTTGTTGAGTGCTAAAGAATTTAAGGACATTGCTCCGTTATGTGTGATAGATTGTTCTCGACAAATAGATAATCTTATATCAGGTCCAGTAGTTGACGTGAGAGTAGAGTTGGAGAGTATTGTTGAAATACCTGATCAAACTTCTGCTTACTGTCTTATATTGAATGACTGTATAATTGAATATAAACCCCTAAGCAGTACTGTGAGAAAAATATCATGAATTCTAATAGTATAATATTGGACGTTCAAGGATTTAAAGACATACATAACAAGGAATTATCTTTTGCAACTCGTAATTATACGCAAACGTTTTTAATAAAACCACCGTATCTTTTTAAAAACTTGTCAGATGAAGAAAAGAGACAGGTTAAATGGTTGGAGAAAAACAGAGGCATTTACTGGAACGAAGGATATATTGACTTTAGAGAATTTCAACGTATAATCGTTCCATATTTAGAAAATAAAGAAATCATTGTCAAAGGATTAGAGAAGGTGAAATGGGTACAAGATCTTTGTGTAAATTGCAAAGTGTCGGACCTCGGTGAAGAAAAGTGTCCTAGTTTTACAGTGTTACATAAAAAATATTGCGATGAAAAAACAAATCTAAATTGTACTCATCATTTCAAACATTGTGCCCTAAAAAATGTATTATGTATTAAGAAATATCTGAAGTGGTAATAAATTGTATATTTTAAGTTTCATTAAATAAAAATCTTTTTAATATAAATATATTTTATTACATAATCCATAATAACATCTGATATATCTAATACAGACAAGTTAAAAGTTCATGTTTAAATAAAAACATCATTATACTCACAATTTTTAACATAAAGTTTCTTAAAAATCACTATCTATTAAGGACTTAGAAATTTTCTTGACCAATGATTCAGTATCGTCCATGACGCTATCAATAGCGTCTTTAACTATGTATTGTGCATTTAAAATTACATTTTCTCTATCACTATCACTGTCACTGGTTTGAGTACTGTTGTTACAAAGGTCTATAACGAAAATTTTTATCAATTTGATGCCGCGTCGCTGTAATCTGCTCATTACAAAAGACGTGTTCTCTTTCTGTTTCGTTATATTATTGTGTCTTGACTTTTCCCGACGTCGTTTGGATTTCTTTTCTTTCGTTTGTTGATTGCAAATTTCGGGCTCGTTGCGTAGAATCTCGGAGAATCCTTCGAAGGGATCTTGCGCATACTGGTTAAATATAATATCTGCATCAGAAATCTGTAACAAAACAAATTAAATCATTACTAATGGTATTATGGTAATACAATATATTATAATTAATACAAAGTTAATAAAAAATAATTTAAAAAAATACATACCAACGACATGCTGTTGATGTTTGATGATTTTGCAATGTAGTTTAAGTACCTATTCGAACCAGTAATATGTGACAAGTGACCAAAAATTATATATCTCCCCCGAAACAAACAACGGTATTATACATGTTAGAACACGTTTACTATAAAACGTTAAATAAGCATAATATTTTATTCATTAGAAACAAAACGATACGTCATATATTTAATGCTTATTTAACATTTTATAATACATTGAACTGAATGCTTCAGTAGCGTAGTGGTAACGCGAGCGCGGTACGACTACCGCTTTGAGGTGTCGGGTTCGAATCCCGGGTCGGGTAAAGTGATATTGAGTTTTTCTACTCAGTATCAGTCCTGAGTGTTCGTTCGATATGGTAATGGTGTGGCCTACCCTTCATTAGTACAAGGTTTGATTGCGTGTGTGTATGTATGTTGAACTGGATAGAAGGCAATCTAAAGTATCATATTGTATATCAGCTAAGTACCTTCCTATAGTGTGATGGTTGAATTATATGTATTATAATCCATACTAATATTATTCCTGCGATGGTAAATATGTCAGTCAGGTTCGTAAATAAAACAAGTTATTACAATTCAACACATATTTATTTATATTTTTCCAAAAAAAATAAAGAATAGACAATAAGCTGTTAAAAGTACTTAATACTACAGTTACAATTTTATAAGTTAATAGGTAGATAGTATTAAATTATCATTCTTTAAAAAAATGCGCATGACCCCAGGCTCGCGTAGATATTTTGTCTACAGATATTGCTCGTTTATCGTCGTTGCTAGATAATGCAATTTTGTTAACACTTTGTGTAAATATTTCATGCTTAATTGATTTAAACATAATATTTTTGCTACGAATGACTCCACCCTGAAATAATACTTTTTCATAATCTGAGATACTTAATCCTCTTACCACGCATGATTTTACTCCCTTTGCTTTTTTAATAATGTTATTGGGAGTTTTTATAGAATAAAGTTTGGATCTCAAACCAACGAAATCCGTTATATAATTTCCTCCCATTTCATCTTTGAAAAGACCTGGAACTTTTTTATTTATTAATGGTAACTTATATACATTAACATCATCATAGTTACTTGTGTCAAAATATTGCAAAAACTGGCATTTTAAGTCACGATAAAAGTCATTCGTATATATTTCATACACAAGAGAATCAGTATCTGTATAACATAGTTTCACTCTATCTCCGTAAAAATTCTTTACAATATTGTAATGAAAGTTATACATATGTGACTTAGAAAGTTCTAATACCGTAAATCCTATATAAATAGGCTTGTCTAAAATAATTTGATTGGGTTTCATTTGTATTGCCACCAAATTATCAGATAAAATCGAAGCACTATGAAAATAGGGGTTGGCTATTAGCCTCTCAGCGGATATTGATTTTTAGTTTTATTATTTTTATCACTCCATTGATTAACTAAATGAACAGTTACTCTTTTTTCAGTGTTTTCTAAAGTTTTCCCAAAAACACTGTTATTTAATAACTTAAAAAAGTCTTGCTCAAAACTACTTTTAGCCTTTTGTCTCAACAAAGTGTTCAATTCTATATATTTTTTTAAATATGGACACTGTTTAAAAGTTATAGCTTTATGAATTTTACGTAATATTAAACCGTGTTCTATGCATTTTTTCAAATAAATGTAGTGTATTATATAATTATATTTATTATATAAATTAGCAATAAGTTTATTTGTTTTACCTCCTGGAGGCACACATTTTTCTGGACAAAATGGTAAATCATTATGATATTCGTGCAAGTGTTCGGGATACAAAAGATCAACTTCTAATATAAAGCCCCACTCGGCGTTGTCCTCAACATTTTCTACATGTAAATTAGCTAATTCACTTTCATTAAGAAATCTAAAACTAGAATAGGGTAAATACTGACACATACTAAAACCATAAAGATTATTACAATCGAGATATGCTATGAAACAGGAAGGGTTTGACGCATTATATTCAGACATGTACATGTGATTGGCTTTTGCATGCCGATGGGAACACATGCACAAACCTCCTCTTATACCTCTTTGAATCATTCTTACGATTGCCAAGTCCGACAAGAGTTCCAAATGAACGTCTGTTTTAAGCAACATGGCGTCAAAAGATAAACTAGGAGCGGTGATGTAAAAGGCAGGGTCCAGTTTATAATGTTGTTTACATGTTTTTCGAAATTTTTGGAATATGTCTGTCAATAAAAGTACATCCGTTTTCAAGTACAGATCCGTGTATTCGCCTAAATTTTTTATACTAAATTCGTTCCAAACCGTTTTGGCATGATTATAATCATCATCGCTTATATTTTCGTTGGTCAATGAATTATAAAACTCGCTCTTGAGTGGTAACGATTTCTGTTCGTATCGTTTCCAATCAGTCATGTAGTCATATGGATAAATACCTTTCCGTGTCAATAAATTAAACTTTCTTCTATCAGAAAAATGCGATTTCAGATTAACAAAATCTTCGGTATGCATTGTTTTGGCAAGTTTGTCTAAACTCGTTCCTAAAAAATTGATAGAATCTAAAAACCTTATTTGTATGTACTCATTATCAGTAATATGTATAAATTTAGAAAATGATGTATATTTTTCTTTGGTCTTAGGTATAATCTTTATTTGCCCGGGAATTTCAGCCAATTTTTTTATAAATAAATGACAATCATAACCTGATAAATTATGAAAAAATACTGGAATAAATTTTGGAACTTTATGTTGTAGATTACAATGTCGATGAGCCGCGCCACGATATCGACCTGTAATATGGCAGTGATCTCTTACTTTATCGCACCATAATAAGTTTTCACATATGTGACACTTTATGGCATTGGTAAAATCAAAGACATCTTTTTCTGTGAATATCATAGGTTCATTTTTAGACAGAATTTTGTATATTACTTTAACATCATCTATCAAAAATTCAACAAATTTCAAAACACAGTCTTTACCGCGATAATTTCTATAACCTTCAAATGAATCCTCGAAAGATGATACTATATTGTAGGCGAAGGCAGCCGGCACGTGGCGTTGTGAGTATGACGTGTTAGCGGTGGTGTTCGATTCACCGTCACCAATCGGTTCAAGCAACGTTTCAAAATCCGCATATATCACAAATGGAATGTTTTGTTTCCTATCATAATTTTTGAATTTTAAAAATGATCCTTTTTCTGGCAAAACTGTAACTACCCCTCCACATAAATGTGTATTAATTTGACTGAGAGTCGAAAAAAATAACAAGCACGTTTCACAGAAATATAATTTACCATGGTGTTTGGTGATCTGATTTCTAACGAGACGTGGCAAGTCCTTGATAAGGCAATAGTGGGAATTTGTATTATTTTCTAAAAATAATAAGTGAATGCTTTTAGATTTATTGTTGTTCATAGATTTATACAAGGGGCCTATAATAATCTTATTATTTTTCAACCCATACACGAAAATATTCAGAAAAGGATTATTTTTCTCAAAAATCACTATATCAGAAAAAGTTATGGGAAACGACAAGTCATTAATATTTAAAATGTTCTGAAAGTGCGGATAAGACGAAACTCTGTCCGAATGTCGGGTTGCAGGGCACAAGGCTGCCACAACACACCACAAAAAGCAATATTTGTCTTTGTTTCGAATATTCAAACAAGCTTTTTTATTTTTTATGAATTTTGGTAAATCTATAAATCCGCTTCCGCCGAGAGGCTGATATTTATTAATGTTTATTTCTAAATGTGAATTATTCAAAAAGGTCCAACCGCTATCTCTCTCCTGAAATTCTTCTATTTTTTTTAAAAGTAATGCAATCGCAGATTTATAAATTGAATCGAACTCGTAATTAACATGAACTATATAATTTTTTGTACCGAATGATTTAATTTCCCTTTGATCACTTTTATATAAAAGAAAAACAGAAAAGAGTTCAAAATTAATTTTAACAGATGTATGTATGTGAAGTGATCGATCTATTAAATATTTTACTTGATCACTAATACTATTCAGAAACATCTCTGGGAAATTATTTACTTGCTCGTCAGTTGCGGTTATCCTATAACTTACGATACGTCCTTTAAACGAAGTATTGATAATTGAAACATTGCCGTAAAATGGGGTTGCGCTATTGTTTTTATGTGCATTGCTCCGTGAATGACCCAACCATCGACGACTATCTACGGACACTTTGCAAACCGAACAGTATGGCATTATTTATATTATAGTATCTATCTAATTATAATTTACAATGCTTTATACTATTTTAAATTACAAAAGCACCAAGCGTGCTTATAAACTAGAACAAAAGTTATAATTGTTAAATACTTACAAAATATACAGTAAGTATAAAATCCACATCTATAAATTTCAAGCCGGATTTTAAATTGAATGAAGTGGCTTATCCAATACCATAAGACAAATGCCTGTGCCCCGTTGAAATTCAGTTGTCGTTTGTGCTTCTCGTTCTTATTCACGAAAGTAACTTGTTTTTTAAAACATTTCTGAAAGAGTAATGCATAATATTAGTAGAATATTAAATGTATTTTTAAGGTACAATCAACAATATCTTAAGAATTTTTATGTTTATAAAATGTTTATAGTTACCTGAATTTTTGCCGTTTTTCTATTATAGTTAAATATTTCTATATTCTGTAGCTCCATATAAAACTCAGTTGTTGGTATATCAATTTGTATGTAATATACCGATTACTTCTTATAAAAAATATTTATCGATTATTTTTTTATAAATGCTGCTATGTCACTTCAACATTTTGTGGTAATGAACTTTGAAAAAGAAAAAATCAGCTTTTATAGTAATTTCAAATTCAATATTAAAATAACTATTAATCATAAGAGTCATATTATGGTTACTGTTCATACGATCTTCTTCCATTAGAAGGATATACTCAAATATCAAGTAAATAACATAGTTCATATCGTGACACGTGCGCTCAACCTATGTATTAATTTCCAGTCAGCAAAATCAAATTTGCGTCATTCAAGTAAGGATGGCACGTATTCAATTTTAAGTTTTTTTTGGTTTTTGGTTACGATATTCATTCAAATGAAATAATTTCTTACAATAACTATAGTTACAATAACATTATAATATTATACACAATATATTGTAATCATTACGATAAAACAAAATGGAAAAAAATAGGAAATAAATGTTGGTCACTATCATCATAAATAAAGAAATTACTTGTAAAGTTTGATGTTATTAATATATTATTTGAAATAATCTGTGATAACATAATTTATGGTTACTTAAATATTTACAATGTAATGTACGTTTCCCAACCCTAAGCATTTTTGCTGCATCGACGTTTAATGTTACTCGAACTCTGAATGCGCATTTTACATGAGTATAATACGTACACGGAAAAAAGTAACGTAAAATACATTATACCATAGCACATGCAACATTTTTAATGTTGTCAATTATCACACGTTTTTCGCTTATAAACAACTGGTTTTGATGGAAACGACATAACAAAATCAACTCTACAAGACTGGAAGTACTCTTGAAGAAGTAATCTGCGAATAACCGAACCCGCTGCCGAGCTGCTGACACTTGCCGTGCCTGCTGCCACCGACTCACCAAGCTTATTGTGCAGGTATATTCAAACAGCTGTTTCAAACGGAAAAATGTGAGTATAAATTATTTTAAAATCACTCTGACGTACTGATTTCTTAAATTTGTATATTAAAATTAATTGTTTTAAAATTTATATGATTTTCAGGTCTGAATCAGAATGCGAGTACTATCAACCAGCTCCAGTTTCTGAACAAAAAAAGAAACCCAACCGCAGCCTGTCGGCGGACAACGTTGGGAAGCGCAAGCCAGTCTCAACGACGAATTCAACACGAACAAGGTAAGAAATTTAAATATTTTTACGGACATCGTAGGAAGAATGTTTTCTGTACCTTGCGGTAGAATTTGTTTATAACAAGTAATATATTTAGAGAGGTGTGTTCAGTGTTCACAAACTACCGCATATATCTCCGAGGTAATAGGCATTGTTTCAAACCATATTTTCTGTTTAAAAGAGTACCTATAATTTCGAATATGATCCTTACAAATTTATAGAGATCTGCTCTTCGGAGAACGATACTAAAACACCTCAACAAAAGAAACTTCAATGTATCAAAATATTAGTTTGGGTGGTAGTTATAAATTTGTTTCTATATAATTTGTTACTAATACGACTGGTAGAGATAATGTATGTGTATCAATTTAAAAACGTTTTAGGAGAAACTTCAGTGACAATAAGTTGAAAATTAATATTTATGTTTCATATATTGTTTCAGTAAAAAAACAAAGAAAACTATTGATATATTTGGTATAAGTCGCAACTATGCAACGGACACAGAGCAAACTGAAAGTATTAGTCGGCTCTCGTCATATTTTGTGAACCGAGTGGCCAACGGCAGCGAGCGGCGAACAGCGAGCACCAGCGGTGAATACTACATCGACTGCAAAGTGTACAAGTCGAGCGACGCGCACGACACCGAACCATTGGACATGTGGAAGAAGGCGCTCATTCGTATGAAGTTCCAAACCGACACCGATTCCCCTCAGTGGCGAAAATTACAAGAGTTCGTGCGTTTATCTGATTTATTGTTCGAAGAACAACCGAAAACATATAATAATGTTAAATAAAGAATAAATAATTCGAAAACGTGACAGTTATTTTAATCAACCAAAGCTTTCACATTCATAATACGAATAATACACATAACATTTCGTATATGTTTCAATCATAATCTGATGAATTCGTTACAAAACCTTTATTTTTCTTCGACACTCATTGATTGCTCGTTGTCGGAGTATAAAATTGTGGTGTGAATTCATATTCTGAGTCGATCATTCCATATTGGGCAGTCTAGACCACCGTCCGGAGCGATGGCCAACTTGTTTCGCTGAGCGACAGGTATAAAACACATTACAACATTTTTATTTTTCTTCGATACTCATTGATTTCCCGTTGTCAGAGTATAAAATTGTGATGTGAATTCATATTTTGAGTCGATCATTCCATATTGGGTATTCTAGACCACCGTCCGGAGCGATGGCGAACTTGTTTCGCCGAGCGACAGGTGGTCTAGAATGCCCAATATTATCCTACTAACGTTTTTAAAAACAGATCGTTGTAAATGGAGGTGTCCAAAAATATTTTTTTAATGGACCCTAGATCCTTATTTTTGCCCCTTTAATATCCATGAAGTTTGAGCTTGGTTAGATTTTGAGGCCCAGCAACCATACAAAAAGCGGACATCTCCTTTATTTGAACATTGTGAAATAGGCCCTTAGTCTTTTGAATACCTGTGCATTTCGTCAACAGTTTCTAATTATGTTTTATAATCATAAAAGCCATTGGCACCTCGGCCTAATGTGTATAGGTTTGAGGGTTTTGTGTGGGTATTTTTAAATTAGCCTAACGCGTTTTTCCCAGAACTGGTTTATCCAAGTGGGGTTGAGATCAGATAGATGGCTGGTCATAAAAACTAAACCAAATCCTTTTTGAATAATGTTCGAAAAGGTGTGTTTCGCCGAACCCGAATTGGATAAGAGAAGGTGGAAAAGAGCTCTTAAATGTAAAAATGTCCAGAATGTCCATAATATTCACGGATAAATCTGTTTTATTTTTTATTTCACAGTAGTGTAATGCATTTTGATCTATGTATATTTTATGTAATTAACCACATCAAAAGTGAACATTAAATCCTGAACTCAAGTCGTTCCTATACATACATTAATAAAGCACAAAATATGATTATATCGAACGGACATAAACACCGGCAAATTGCTCCGTGTTGAGAATTTGCTTTCATTAATATGTTAGGAGTAGCTTAACGACTTGCCCATACTATGAATATGCAGCGAAGCTCACATAGTTAGATGAAGCTTCAAAGGGTTTATCTATGCGATAAATGCTTCAATTCCCAGAACGACAAAGTTATTAATAAACTTTCTAGTATCAAGTGTATGCAAAACAAAGAAAAATGGAAATGAGATAACCTAATGGACTACGATTTTAATACTTATTTTTTATGTTTTCTTTCTTATTTAATACATCCTGACATTTCTTTGTATATTATGTTTTTTTATATAGTTTATAAATATCAATTGATTATAGTTATACAATATTTAGGTTTGTTTAGTTTTTGAGTAGTCGATATTGACCCTAATGAATATACCAATTGCCATATTTGTGGATATAACATTTTAGCTAAATACGACACTCAGCAAATACTACTTCAAAATATGTAGTAAATTTGCTCACAGGTTATAACGAAGCCATTTCTATAAGACATTGAAAAGCTGCCGTTTTAAAATTTCGCCGGAGTAAACAATGCTTCTAAACTTGAAGATAAATAGATGACACAAATAACCTCAAATTACGTGTAGAAACAAGACAAAGTTGGACAAAGAAAAGGGAAGCGTAGCTAAGAAATACCTTCGTAAACAAGAGGTCCATTGGTTTTATTTGAAAAGTTTAGACGATCGCGGTTTACTACCCATCTTTCAAGAACAAGGCTCTCTCTAGATTAAATCAAAGTTGAAAATTTGCAATATTTACACGTATTTACTTGAAAATGATTCTCTTCAGCACCCTTTATCCTTATAGTTTGTAGACGCGTCAACTAAATATTGCTAACAGTTAATCAGTAAGATCACAAAGTGAAACTACAATTAATTCACAAAATCCTCCGTATTCTGATGACGGGACGCTTAGAGGCAAACTGCTCTCATAATCTATTCTATCAATGGCGCGAGATAAGATTGTCCATCATTTATTGGGCTGTAATTAATCTTTGTCATTGTTGCCCCCGTTTGGAGATCTGGTTTAGTCTGATAGACGGCTCCTTTGTGGGCTTCCATTATTTCGCTTTATGACTTCCGCGTCGAAAATACAATACTATTTTGGGGCTCAATACGCGATACAAAATAACAAATGTTTTTTTAGGACACTCAAAGATTTATTTCTTTACATAATCCCATACATTAGTACAATCATAACCCTCTTGCTTCGTAGTTGATTGAAAAGCGAATAATCACCACTGCGGTCATCGGCAACTGAACGCAGTCGTATATATCTCTTTTGCAGGCGAGATTAAAGAGGCGATGGCATGGACTGGCGCCATTCATCTCAGTTAATGCTGTTTCGACGCAGAGTCGCTCTATCGTCATGGCACCGTCGAACAAACGCCCCGAGCACGTTCCGTGAAACACCACCGGGATCGGCCGTGCAAAGACAATATTATATCTGATGTTTTATGAATCCTCTGTTTTATAACAAAATTTGCAGGTATATCTTAGAATTCGTGCAGGCAATTAGTTACTGAAAAGCACTACACTACACTATAAAACAGTTGAAGTACCTGATGTTGCTGAACTATCAGTCAATAGTAGTGTAGTTTTATTTTACACACACACACACTCACGCCTCTTATCCCCGAAGGGGTAGGCAGAGGCGCAACTAATGCACCCACATTTTGCCATGCGCATTCCGTCCCATGCTTTTTTTTTGGTGCAGTTACAATGTACAAATTTCGTTGCAGGTAAATATATAGTACATTTAAATATATCGTATTTAATTTGTACATGTATAAACACCGTGCACAACATTTGAATAAATATAAAACCACTATTGTACAATGTACTACATGATGTGATAGGGGCGAGCCCATCGCCATATCGGGCACAAATTCCAGACTCCCGACTGATACTGCATAGAAAAATCCAATATCACTTCGCCCGACCCGGGGATCGAACCCGAGACCTCAGCATTGCAATCGTACCGTAATACAACCACGCCACCGAGACAGTTTTATTTTACAAATTATAACGTGGAACCTTAATTGTAAGTATAAGAATTGGAACAGTTTCAAATAAAAATGTTTAATTAAAGCTTTATTGTCTCCCACGAGTCTTATAACTTAACAAATGCATATTGCACATAATCAAACATCAGTCATTTTATTGCACTATTCGGTGATCGGCGGACTGATTCAGCGCCAACCGTTGTAATAAGAGGGGTAGTACGACCTGTAACAACGATTTAAAGTTTATAAAAATGTTAATATATATATAAAAATACGATAAGTTGTTTCTGTCGTCTGTCTATTTTTCCGCGCACTATTTGTGCTCATCGAATTTTGATTAAACTGTATTGTATTAAACGAAACTTTAATAAATGTAGGCCATTAAAATGCTATAAATATGACGGGAAGCAGGTAAATAATGCACTAAATATTTCATGCGAACGATATCACGCTTTTATACCCTAAAGGGCAGGCAGCGCACATTACCGTACACCAAACTCATTTCCGACCGATGATTTGATAGACGAGCCTATCATCAATTCATAAAAACATTTAAATGATCTATTTATCCTTAATTAATATAATTTAAGTTTATAATTGTTGATTCAGTTTCATTAACTTATAATTCCTGTACCATGTAACGCATAATGGAGAAATTACTTTTCGCCGAAAATAAACTGACAGTTGATATGGGTGAGTATTCAACTGCCCGCCTTTTCACTATAATTTCTGGCATAAGGTTTGCATAAAGCTAATTCCGCTTGTAATAATTCGCTTATTACAACGGTTATCAACATTTCACCACACAATTGTATGTATGTATGTATGTATGTATGTATGTATGTATGTATGTATGTATGTATGTATGTATGTATGTATGTATGTATGTATGTATGTATGTATGTATGTTTAGTGGGGACGTATGCAATCGCACAGACGGGTGATCGGTTCGCCTTATTTGAACTATTTCACCCTTAGTCCCAGTTCACTATACAACTAGACAATTTAGTAAACATACTGAGTTACCGCCATTTTATTTAAAGTAATTTTTATACGAAATTAGAAGCCTCGCAAGTTATTTCTTCAGCCGTTTTTCGTAGAAATATTTTTATTAGTAATATCTAAATAACTAGGTCATTAATAGCAATGCGAAATATTTTATTTTTTGGATAAACGCAGACAACTTTACATCTATACTAATATTATAAAGAGTCAAGATTTGATTTTTTGTTTGTTTGTAATGGTTAAACTCATAAACTACTGGACCGATTTTAAAAACTTTTTCATCACAGCAAAGCTACATTATCAGCGAGTAACATAGACTACTTTTTATCCCGGGAAAATATAAAGCGGGACTTTTATCCCGGAAAAACTCAATCACGTGAGCGGAGCCGCGATCAAAAGTCTAGTAACTTATAAATTCAGAATAATCAGAACTGGAAATTCGAAAAATTTTAACGAGAAATCTATTCATCACTATATTTACCTAAATTTAATAATCAACAGCAAATAACATGTGATATCAACAAGACAGTAACTTAGAGTTTCACGGTATTAGCTAATATACGGCACTGTAGGATAGTACACACAGTCAGATTTTGCTCATTAACAGAAACACATCGCGTTGTAGCGCTAATTCGCATCGTTTTGTAAACATATTGTCATAACGAGCGACTTGATTGAATTGATGTGTTGACGTGAATATCGTGAATCGTAATCTTGCAAGTTTTTTATTTCCATCAAGATATACATAAGTAACGAGCAAAATGGACCAACTTTTACGAGTAAGTGCGAAAAAACAAACCCACAAGCAATACCAATATATTCGTAATACCTGTATCCACCGTATCCGCCGTATCCGCCATATCCGCCATATGCGCCATGCCCGTAACCGTAGCTGGGTCTGTAGTAACCGCCGTAGCCGCCGTAACCGCCGCCGTAGTAACCACCGTATCCGTAGCCGCCGTAGCTCCTGCCGTGTCCGAGGGCGCTGCCAGCGAGCGCGCCGCCGACGAAGCCAGCCTTAGCTCCGATCAGACCAGCTCCGACGAGCCCTACGCCAAGAACGCCAGCGCCGAGGACTCCTGCACCTAGAGCTCCAGCTCCTGGAAAGAACAAAAATATATCTTACTAGGGTTCCACGCAACTCCGCCTGCTTACCTATTAGCTGGATAAAAGTTTTTTTTCTACCTAATACAAAACTGAAATATGCTTAACTCTACTCATATTTTTTGTGTTATGGAGTATTTGTTATAAAGTCATCATTATACTCTTTAAAATATAATCCATGGAATCTCCTTAGACACTGGCGTGAAATATATTACCTAACTCGTGTCCATTCAGAGGTTCCAATTCTCAAGGTCAGCCCACGTTTCATTAAAATAAAGAATCAAGCCTTCAGATTATTTTTATCTCTTTAAGGTTGATTTAAAAAATAAGATTCCAATGCCCATACCACAGAATAAAAATATCTCCATATCAAATGAAATTTTCAGTTGGTCCCATTTTTTCGGTCCCTTAAGCGGAGGATTAAAAACACATTGCCGAGTTTCAAATTATATCCACACCCAATTTTGCCGCAGTAAGCGGTTTAGCATTTTACATACCTCTCTTATTTTGCCTCTTTAGGTGTTAGTTTAGTAAAATAAATATCATGTTCATCTTCAGATACCTAGATATTTTGTAGAATATTATTTTTTAGGGTTCCGGACCTCAAAAGGAACAAAGGAACCCTTATAGGATCACTTTGTTGTCCGTCTGTTTGTCTGTCTGTCAAGACCCTTTTTCTCAGGAACGCATAGAGATATCAAGTTGATATTTATATCAAATACTCGGTCGTAATAATACGGGTCAATCAAACTTGTAAGTCAACGCGATCAAAAGATATAACCGTTTATGTCACATGTGTTCGCATATTTTGCGATTTCGCAAGGGAATCAAAACCTATAGGGTACTTCCCGTTGACTGAGAATAATGAAATTTGGCAAGAACAGGGTCTTCAGTACATGTAAAGGAAAAAATCGGAAAATTGTAAATACGTGTTTTAATAACAAAAAAAGCTAATTTACAAACTTTTTAAATTAGATTATTTGTTAATAAATTTTGGCGAAATATTGAAATTATATAATTAGATACCATACCTACAAGTTTGTACGGAACCCTCGGTACGCGTGTCCAACTCGTACTTGACCGGTTTTTTATTTATATTACTACGTTTGCTTATAATTTACCTGATGCAGTATACAAATGCTTATAAAATATATCTTATACATATAAATTAAGCCATTATTATTCTTAACTTCAAGGTTTACTCGTAAAGCTCATATTAATCTGGGTCGCAAAATGCGTAGATATTTATGGAATACTTAGAAGCGTTGCAACGAAACGATTGTCATAGTCGTTTGATAGTTTAATGCAGTATTTAGTCGATTGGTTGAAAAATATATTTTGGCAAAATAGTAATAATATACGAGAGATGACCAGAACACCATCCATCTTGTCACTTAAAATTCTACTCATTGATCTAGTCATAACCATGAAATTATTATCTACTGATATTTATCAGCTTCTTGGTGATAACATACTAGAGACTGGTGCAAACGGTGAGATTTTGCGCTAATTTCCTAAGTGCAGGTCGTATGAGTTTTTAGATTACAACAGATAAAATATGATCTCGTTTAAGAGCTTTTCCTTATGACGATTAGGGTGCCAACTACCATATTAGACCGAAAATGAGCAGAGCGAACGTCAATTGCACCACCTGCTGGGCATAAAACAAAATACCGAATAAGAAATAATATCGGTTGAATAATTTTTCCCAAAAACGAAGGTCATTCGAACCCCAGCACGGATAGTAAAATTGTATTTCAACATTATAAGCGTAACCAAACTACGTGATTATCAATCAGCAAACGGTTTTTACACCCTCGGCATTTTATACATGCTAAGCAAAATACATTTCAGTATGCAAAATCATAATATTTGAGTGCATTCTAAACATTATTTATGCAGGAAATACATTTTCAAATAGCTATGCTATTTCAGTCGTATCGAATATGAAGATTTATTCTCTAAATATAACGCAAAGTAATTTTTCATAAAAATAAATTGCCTTTCAGATTTGCATTTACAAGTACAGAGCCTCATCGCGCACCGGCGCTGTACAGATTTTTATGACCGGCTTTAATTCCCGTACTTACTACGTTTTGTTATTTATCGCCTTAGAAATTTACATTTTACGGTTTTTTGTAAATTGCGTTGCTAAGCGATGACAATGTTATGCAATATTAAAATTGCTGAGTAATATTACGTTCGATGGTTTAAAGTTTGCGTTGATCTGTTTATTTAGTCTATTAGCGTAATTTGCATAATATTGCCTATGATTGCATTTGTGGGCATCCATACCTAATCCTAAAATGAAATTTAAATGTATGAATTTAACAGATTTTTATTGTAAGAGGCGTAAATATATTATACAAATACGTCTTTATCAGTACCAATCTAATCTCCGTCGAGAATACACGCATATTTGCGTACGCGCGCTCTAGTTGAGTAAACTGCAGACGCATCATAATACCGTCGCGTCGCGTCGCGTCGCATCGTCGCAGTGTGTGATAAATCTGGGTCATCGTTATGACACAGTTACGAAATTGTAAACATGATTTAGCAAGGCAATAGTTGTTAAATAATTTGCAATATGTCTACGACAATAAAATTAAAAACTGACCTAGAAAGGCAATTATATGATTGCTATATCCAGGAAAAATCTGCGCGAGAAAACCTAGAGGTGATTATTCATGATCTCAAGGGCCAAATAAACCATCTCGAAAAACAAGTGCAGACCCTTCAGAAAGAACTCCAATCCTCTAAGGAGAAGAATAATGTTGAGTCGAAGAAGATCCAACAAACGCAATCTACTCAGCGTAGTGAAGATGAACACGTTGAGTACTGTACGGACGAGGATGAACTCGCCAAAGAGACGGAGTGGATTCGGGCGAAAAGCAGGAAGAAAAGGAAGATTAATACCTCACTGTCTCCTACCCAGCAACCCGGTACAAGTTCCCAACCACAATCAAGCATTACGGAAAAGGCCAAAACCAAAAAAATACCACAACCACCGCCGATCATAGTAGATGGTGTTACCAATTACCAACAGTTTTACGACATTCTGTCCGAAACACAACCCGCGGGATCATTTGCAGCTAAAATGTTGAGTGGAGATTGTGTTAAGATCAACGCTAAAACTGAAGACTGTTACAGGGTAGTTACCAAACTGCTAACAGAAAAAAGTTTCCACTGGCATTCCTACGAAAATAAACAGGCCAGGCCAATAAGAGTTATTGTAAAAAAATTGCACTCTTCTTGCGAACCAAGTCGTATCAAGGATGACTTAAAAGTTCAAGGATTCCGCATAGAAAACGTCGATAGGAAGTTGAGCTGGAAGACCAAAGAGCCGCTCAACATGTTTGTACTGTCATTCAAAAATGACGAAGATGTCAATAAAATCTATGGCATACATTTTATCTTAGGATGTAAAATTGAAATACATCCACTTAAAAGCTCAAAATTAGTCCCCCAATGCAAACGATGCCAGGCTTATGGGCACACGCAGAAATACTGCTCTAAGGAGCCAAGATGTGTAAAATGCACTGGCAAACATCTTACAGCTAACTGTGATAAGCCAGCAGAACAGAAACCAAAATGTGTCCACTGTGGACTTCCTCATCCCGCTAACTACAGAGGGTGTGTGATAGCCAAGGAGATACAAAATCTAAAAAACAAAAATAACAAAAAATCTGTTGGATCAGCACCAAAATCACAGCCGATTTCTGGCACTAAAAAAACAGAAAATGGGCCTCTAAAACCAAATGTAGAGCTATCACGTAATACTGTGACATTAGCTCAAAACAATTCTTATGCACAAGTGGCAAAAAAAAATACGAGTGTACAACCATTAGATCTTGACGAGAAGATCAACAAGATTCTAAATTATATATATTCTTTTGATAAGAGACTACAGACATTGGAATCTAACACCAAGACAGATGTCCTTAAGCAAACCAACGATGCATAATATGCTTAAAATAATGGCTTGGAACGCTAATGGGCTCACTCAGCATAAGCATGAGCTGCAGGCAGTCCTAGATACAGAAAATATAGATGTGTGTTTGATATCCGAAACACATTTCACTAAACATTCCTTTTTAAAATTTAAAGGTTATAAACTGTATAGTTCGCTCCACCCTGACAACACAGCCAAAGGAGGTAGTGCAGTTATAATCAAAGAAAATATCCAGCACTTTGAACAGAGTAAACATGAAGAGCAAGACCTGCAATCTGTAGCAGTATATGTTAAGACCAAACACTGCCATGTAACAATAGCAGCCATATATTGTCCCCCCAGGTACACAATAGAGAAAAAACAATATGAAAATCTCTTTCAAATCCTGGGACAGACATTCATTTTAGGTGGCGACTTTAACGCTAAGCATACGCACTGGGGATCCAGGCTAACGACAACTAAAGGGAGACAACTTTATAACGCAGTAAAAGAAGCTCACTGTGAGGTTATGAGCACTGGAAAACCAACGTATTGGCCTACAGACACCCAAAAAGTGCCCGACCTTATAGATTTCTTTGTCTGCAAAAACATATCGAGAAATTATGTTAGTATGGAAGAAGGCTTTCACATGAACTCAGATCATTCTCCGATAATATTAAAATTAAGCCATAAAATATTACTGCGGGAAAGTCAAGTGACTCTAGTTAATAAGTACACAGATTGGGAAAGCTTTGCCCTAGATTTAGATAGTTTAATAGACTTAAAAGTCCCACTAATCACTCAAGCTCATCTTGATTGTGAAGTCAATAAATTTATTGTCGACATACAGCAAAGCGCGTGGAATAACACTCCGCAAATAAAAAGAAAATTTAAGGGCAACGTATATCCTAAAGAGATCGTAAATCTGCTATCGGAGAAAAGAAAACAAAGACAGAGATGGCAACAAACAAGGTTTCCACCAGATAAATCTCTGCTGAATAAATTGACTAAAAAGCTCAGTAGGAAAATCCGAAACTTTCAAGATGAATGTCTGAACAATGACCTGCGCCAGTTAACCGAGGACCACACCACGGATTACTCCCTATGGAAAGTTACTAAAAACTTTAAAAGACCGAACACTCAAATTCCGCCTATCCTAGATGGGAACGGAAAATGGGCCATAAGCAATGAGCACAAAGCTTCAAGGTTCGCACAATATTTAGAAGAAACTTTCAAAGAAAATAAAGCAACAGTGGAACATCCAATTTTTGAGTGCACAATTTCCGCACATAACCAAGGAATCAAGCTTGTGACCCCTAAAGAAGTTTCTGGAATAATCCATAACAGTATTAGTTCAAAGAAGTCGCCTGGTTATGACCTCATAACAGGAGAAATCTTAAAACACCTTCCACGCAAAGCGATAATAAAACTAACGAAACTAATAAATGCCTCATTTTTGTTAAAGTATGTACCGGAAGCATGGAAGGTTGCTGAAGTCATAATGATCCCAAAACCAGGGAAACCACCCCATGAAGCATCATCATATAGGCCTATCTCTCTCTTACCTATATTATCAAAACTTTTTGAGAAGCTTTTACTGAAGCGCTTAAAATATATTATCTGTAAGAATAACCTTATACCAAACCATCAATTTGGCTTTAGAGAACAACACTCTACTATAGACCAGGTACATAGAATAACTACCAGGATAGAAAAAGCTCTCGAAGAAAAAAAAGTTTGCGCGACCGTGTTTTTAGACGTTGCCCAAGCTTTTGACAAAGTTTGGCATGAGGGTCTGATACAAAAACTCAGACAAATGCTGCCATCAGATTTTTCGGACATACTAAAATCGTACATTACAAACAGGATGTTTAGAGTTAAGCAAGAGGATGAATATTCCGAGCTTAAAATAATTAAAGCTGGGGTCCCGCAAGGAAGCGTCCTAGGTCCCACTTTATACCTATTATACACAAGTGATATACCAGAACCCGATAATAATACTATTGCAACCTTTGCAGATGATACTGCCATTATGGCCACTGGATCAAATCATAAGGAAGCAGCAGAAAAACTACAAGGTGCCCTAAATAAAATTTATGACTGGACACAAAAATGGAAAATTAAATTAAATGAAACAAAATCAATTCATGTCGATTTCACGAACAAAGGCCAAAATTATCATCCAGTACATATAAACGGTTTAAAGGTCCCATATGCAAACACTGCCAAGTACCTTGGCATAACACTTGACGCTAAGCTGCGATGGAAAGCTCACGTCAAAAAGAAGAGACAAGAACTTAATATACGATATAAAAATATGTATTGGTTACTGGGAAGAAAGTCTTGTTTATCAATACATAATAAATTATTACTATATAAGCAAATTCTTATGCCAATTTGGACGTATGGAATCCAACTTTGGGGCTGTACCAAATCGAGCAATGTTAAAATAATCCAACAGTTCCAAAATAAAGTCCTGAGAGATATTGTCAGCGCTCCCTGGTATATAAGAAATGACGACCTCCATCGTGATCTTAAAATGGAATCCGTCACGGAAGTCATCAAAAAGTTTGCGAAAGCTCACGAATGTAGACTTCGACAACATGTGAACATTGAGGCATTCAAGCTACTCGATAACACGAACCTTGTGCGAAGACTAAAAAGAACTAAACCTTTCGAACTAGTGTAGTAAAGTGTAGTGCATAATTACAGCGAACAAATAATAGTGTCAGTGCTAAGTATATATAACACACGAACAAGGTGTTTTTTATGTTATCAGACTCTAAGAAAGTGCCTAGATCATTATTCTTAGTTGTAGTAAACTTATCACCTAGAAAATTAAGTTAGAATAATATTGCTTATTAGTCTTATAGACTAGATTGTAATTTATTGCTAAGAACCTAGTTCTTACAACAAAGGATAAAAAAAAAAAAAAAAAAAAAAAAAATACGTCTTTATGAGTGAATTGATCCTTGCATTGGCATACATAATAGGTACATCTATTATTATAATATAATAATACCAGCCCTGTATTATATACTGCCCCACTTCTGGGCACGGGCCTCCTCTACAACTGAGAGGGTTTAGGACTTAGTCCACCACGCTGGCCTAGTGCGGGTTGTCAGACTTCACATACCTTCGAAATTCTTATAAAGAACTTCTCAGAAATGCAGGTTTCCTCACGATATTTTCCTTCGTTAAAGCAAGCATAATTCACAAAACATACCCACATAACTTTAGAAAAGCCAGAGGTGTGTGCCCTTGGGTTTTGA
The DNA here is from genome assembly GCA_947568825.1 of Sphinx pinastri. Lineage (NCBI taxonomy): Eukaryota > Metazoa > Arthropoda > Insecta > Lepidoptera > Sphingidae > Sphinx > Sphinx pinastri. The sequence goes on from OX387617.1 coordinate 7,709,069, forward strand.
ACCTGTGGACATTCACCTCGGCAGTCCATTCCACTCTAGCTAGGCTATCGCTGCTTGTGCTTGTATATCGTTATTTGCAATGATTAAATAATATATGATAAATAAAATACCTACAATAAGGACGTTAATATACCTACATGAACGTTACTGATGTAGTTAGATAACTTGTATAATTTATTGGAGATAGAAAGTATTCCTCGGGGACGTCAACACATAATTATAATGTATCGGATCCACAACACGTCAGTTCATGTATCGATAACAGTCTTTTGGGAATTCCATATAAATATATGCACATTTAGTTTGCAAATACGTCAAATTTATATACAACTAACGGCCCGCCCTGGTTTCGCACAGGTAGCATAATATTATATACCTACATTTATTTTTCTGTCGTACAAAATATTTATGTTTTTTTTATGATATAGGGGGCAAACGAGCATACGGTTCACCTGATGGTAAGTGATCACCGCCGCCCATGAACATCTGCAATACCAGGGGGCACAGAGATGCGTTGCCGGCCTTTTAGGTGGGAATACGCTCTTATTTTGAAGGTCGCCATGTCGTATCTGTCCGGAAATGCTGCTGGCGGCAATTGGTTCCAAAGTTTAGTAGTACGTGGCAAAAAATTACGGCTAAAACGTACAGTGGTGGATTGCCAACCTCCAAGGTGATGTGGATGGAATTTGGAGTTCTGCCGCGATGTACGGTGATGGAACTCAGCAGCAGGGATAAGTCCGAATAATTCTTCAGAGCACTCCCCGTGGTAAATGCGATAGAGAATGCAGAGCGATGCTACATCTCTACGCAAAGCCAAAGGATCAAGCCGATCGGAAAGAATACGGTCGTCGACGATACGAGCTGCCCGACGTTTATAATTATAAATTATACACATAAACCTGCCTCTTGAATCACTCCGTCCATTTGGGAAAAACGTATGAAAATCCGTTCGGTAGTTTTTGAGTTTATCGCGCTCAGACAAACAGATACGATGGGGGGACTTTGTTTTATAATATGTAGTGATGTAAGGACATATCCTTAAAAATAAAATGATAAAAGGTAGCCTATGACCTTCCCTGGGTCTCAAACTATATCCATATTCCATACTTATTTGTGCGCGGTTCCAACCGCAAGAAAATATTTTCTGGGATAAAAGTCCCGGGTTATGTTTTACCGAGATAAAAAGTAACTTTTGTCCTCCCCTGGATTTCAAACAATCTCTATACTTATATTCTCGCGGTTCCACTCACTTAAACGATTTTGCGGGATAAAAGTCCCACGTGTCCTTCCCTGGCTCTCAAACTATCTCCATACTTATTTTCTTGCGGTTCCACTCGCAGAAAACGATTTTCCGGGATTAAAGTCCCGGTTTATATTTTCCCTGGATAAGAAGTAGCCTAGGGCTTTTCCAGGGTATTAAACTATCTTCTTACCAATTTTCGTCGAAATCGGTGCAGTGGTTTCGCCGTGACGTCTCCACTCACGAAAAAAAATCCGGGATAAAAGCGATATAGAGTTATGTTACTCAGGGATAACGCAGCATTCTAATGGTGAAAGAATTATTGAAATCGGTCCAGTAGTTTTTGAGTCTATTCAAACATACAAAAATACAAATCTTTCCTCTTTAAAATATTAGTATAGATTACAGAAAAGGTGGAGACATCGCCATTCGTGTATACATGTCCGCACATTATTATTATAATTTGAATGAAAAACCCGTATTTTATACGATTTTATAAGGTTTTGTCAACTATAATTATCATTTGTCACTTTAAATGGACTCGCCGCGTGTACGTTACGCTATTTTAAAAAAAATATAACCTGACAGAGTTCAAGGCTATTTACGTTTTTATACAGAGCGGTTCTGAGACATTTGGTGATTCTTATTAATTGGAAGGGACGTTATAAAACCTAACTTTAATTGGAAATATTAGCACTGTATTATTTTTATTTTAATATTATGAGTATCATTATCAGTAAATTATAACTTCTAGCATTCAAAAGAAAAAAATGTCATTTACCTAGAAGCAGGCTCCTCTTCTCCCTATTTGCCTCTGGAGATGCAACGTGGATAATGCCCCGAGGTTCTGATAGAGAATTGGGCGTTTCAGATAGCAGGGTTAGCTTCTGCCCAGCTATAGCCGCTGCGCAGGTCACGAGCAAACAGAAGGCGATCGTGTGCACTCTCATTTTTATCTGCAAGACACGATCAACAAATTTAACCAAGTGAAAGTCTCTGTAACTAAAAAAGTCAATGTTTGACTAAATATTTTTAACTATAATGGAAAAAAATACTATTCACATTCCTAAAATAGCGCTTGCCAAGACAATAATAACAACTTACAACTTTTAAATTATTTGAAAATAAGAAAGATTTTTTTTATAAAATCATCGAACGTTATTGATTTTACAAATTAAATTTTACCCATCTCATATCATTTTTAAAATGAAATAGTTTTATTTAACGCCACATTTCCTTATATTTTATTGGTACACATTAACCTACCTTTTTCGATCACCGTTTACCACCGACACAAGCCGACACAGATATGTTGACCGGTGTGATCCCGACAATGACTTTTATAGGTCGCCGTCACACGGAACACCAACAAACCGATAAAATGTGCCATCGCCCCACCTACAAACCACTATAAACTTATATTTATTAGACTAATATTAGTTATTGAATATTCATTAATTATCTGCTGAAAACTTGGTTGGCATAGTTGAAAAGACGTAACTTCAAAGTGTTTGCGAATTGTCTGTACCTCGAAATTAATGATCGTATAATTGATAACGTTTTGCTAAATACAATGTTATATAACATGAAAAAATAATTTAAGGGACACGAAATTTTATTTTTAGTAAACACTCACACACAGTCACGCCTTTTATCCACGAAGGGGTAGGCAGAAGCGCAACTAGTGTACCCACTTTTTGCTGTACTTATTCCGTCTCATGATGTGATAGAGGACGAGCCTATCGCCATATCGGGGACAAATTCCAGATTCCAGACTGATACTGAATTTAAAACCAAATATCACTTTGCCCCACCCGAGAATTCAACCCAAGACCTCGCATTGCAGTCATATTGTAATACAACTACGCCACCAAGGCAGTCATACAAATAGTCAACAAAGGCATTTAATGTATGACTGCCTAGAAATGCCTATAAATGCGTCATGCATGTAAAAATTCCAAGCATAAACAAAGAACAATGATTGAAGTTGTAAACTGAATTCCTAATATAAAGAAGTTAAAAGAATAAATACGAGTTAAAAATACGCGTAAGAACTGAGCTCTATTTATTTTTCCGATCATGAAAGCCATGATTTAATTAACAAATAAGTTTTATTGAAGTTCCAACGCATATTATAGAACTAGAATGAATTTACTCATTGGAAAATAACATTTTAAAGTGTTCATATTTAAGAGCAAATTAATAGCATGATTTGGTAGGCGAATCTTTAGAAGATCCACTAAGCGACATGGGACCAAAGTAAAATAAACCCACTCTTTTCCCAAACCCAAAGGTTGGATGTCTCCAAAGATCTTTCAAAGAATAAAAATGTGTTATATTGGCATTTAGAAATATTCTTTTAATTGAAGTTATGAGAGCATTTATTAAACCAGGTAAACTATATCCAATAATCTAACCTATCAACACGCTGTAATACAGACGTGTAACAACTCCGCCTAAGCTTACCACCTCAATATCATAAACTCAGGCTTATAGATGCGTGTTTAGGCTAATTACTTTCACCTTGGTATGAGCTAAGGCTTCTTAGTCTTTAAATCACCTCTCAAAGAGCCCTATGTGATGCTATGAACCAAATGTTTGTGCTATGAAACTAACGGAAAGGATACGAATTTTATGAACGTTGTATTCATTACTTATTAGCATAATAACTATAAGTTGTATCTGACGTCATTTGGGAACGTTAAAGTTTGGTTAAATATTTATAAAATACTACGTGACTTTAAAAAGAATGTCATTGGTTTAACTGCTACATTTCATCGAGTACGCGGGGACGCTATAGTAAAAAAACTGCTAAGATTTCGCGAATAATTTTGTCGGTGATTATTTTTAAGAAAACTATCTACCGTAAAAGACGTTATTCCAAAGTTGGCAAAAATTCTTAACTACCGAATCAGATTCAGTATTATGTAAAGATTATCGACCTTATTCATAAACAGTTTATAAACCTGTTTTAGTTATATAATGTTTTGTCTTCTTCCTTCAAACTCAATTCAAAATTCGTTCAAAGAAGACAAAACGTTCGATAAATAAAACAGCTTTATAAACTATTTATGAATAAGGCCGATAATATTTAGGCCTATACCTAACTAACGTATTTAAAGTTACTGACTTTAAAGAAAATAATTTTAATCAACTTAAGACCTATCTAACTGCTAACCGGCAACCGGCTAAGATAAGGCGTTTCTTCGATCAAAAACCTTCCGACCAGTAACAACAGAAAGAACTAAGCGAATGTCCACTACCAGTGAGTATCCTCGCTGCAGCTTGACGCAGCGAGAAGAACTATAAATGAAAAAGTCGCTCGGGCATGCTCTCTCGACAATACTCGACAATACTCAAATGAGTAGTCCGGTGATAATAATATTATAATGTGCTTTGATAGCCTAGTTAGGAAAGGAACGGTCTGCCGAGACAATGTCTGGAGGTTCAAACCCAAGGTACACACCTCTGACTTTTCGAAGTTACGTGTGTATTATTTACCAATTATCGTTCGCTTTTACGGTGAAGGCCAACATCGTGAGGAAACCTACAGACTTGAGAATTCTCTATAAGCATTTCAAGGGCATGTGAAGTCTGCCAACCCGCACTAGGCCAGCGTGGTGGACAAGGCCTGAACCCTCTCAGTATTAGAGGAGGCCCGTGCTCAGCAGCGGGTAATATATAATACAGGGCTGATTGCATTGCATTTGAATATATACTAAATAAGCACATTATATTATAGAAATCGTTGCTCGCTTTTTCACACTGGTTCATATTTCAGCGAGAACTATGTACTGGTTTCTCGCTGACTCTTGACTCATTACTGACTCACTTCTAGGTACTTATCGCCTATGAGACTCGTGCGTAATGCTGATCATTTTCAACTGCTTCCAGTAACATCTTATTGCTATTATATTATAGTGAGAGTAGTGAGAGTAAGAAATATATTATAGTGTAATTATTTGCAAAGCTGATGTACATGGTTTATATTGTCAACAATTAACCTGAAAGCAACACAAGAAGGGGAAATTCCAATACCGCATTTTTAAATGCACCAGCTCTGGATACGTGTAGACAATTAATTCGCTCATATACGGAAGATAAATGGACTGTCAAGCGGCCACAAAGATGACCATGTACTCTGTAGCTTGCAACAGTCATGATAAATAACTGGGTTATTTTTTATAAACCACTAGCGATCCGTCCCAGCTTCGCCTCGGTAGCAGAATATAATATGCTTTCATTTTTTTTCTGCCGTAGTATCTGTTTTAGCATGCTTCATTTTCCGGTATAAGAGTCTCGCTATATATTTTCCCAGGATAAAAAGTAGCCTATATCCTTCCTAAGACCTCAAACTATTGCCGTACCAAATTACTCGCTGCTCAGCCCTAGTGAAAGCTTTTCCGGGATAAAAGTCCCGGTTTATATTTGCGGGGATAAAAAGTGGCCTATGTCCTTCCCGGAATTTCAGACTATCTCCATACCAAATTTCATCGAATTCGGTTCAGTGGTATGGCCGTGACGACTCCGCACGTGTTAAACGATTTTCCGGGATAAAAGTGCCACTTTGTATTTTTTTTTCGAGATAACAAGTAGCGTATAACTTTCACTGGGTCTCAAACTATCTCCTTACCAAATTTCATCAAATTTGTTCAGTATTTTTTGAGTTTATCACGTTCAGACAGACAGACGCGGCGAGGGACTTTATTTTATAATATGTAAGGATAAGATAGTAGAATTTTAAGACTGCAAATTAGTTACACATAGGGCTTCCAATCCCGCAATAATCCCGGTATTCCGGGATCCCGCGTAATTTTCCAGTTCCGCGTGACGCGGGATTATCGACGCGGGATTCCGCGGGATTTGCGGGACTGATTTGGCATATTCAAAACTGCCTATCCCTTCGGAGATAAAAGTCGTGAGTGCGTATGTATGTATGTATGTATATGTATATCTTTAATACACCCCACACTTATAATACTAGCTATAAAATATTTTATTTGAAGAAGTTTAAGCTACACTTATCTTAAAAGTCAATATGCTAAACGCATCCTATACTTAATTATGCAATTATCTAGTATAGTAATACTTGTACGTCTAAATCTGTCTCATTGTCAAATAAAATACCAATATAATTTGTATATATTATAATGTACCTTTGAATAAGTAATTAATAATGCCTTTACATATAAGTAACTAATAATGCCTAAGGCAATAAGTCCGCTTATATACATGATTATATATAAAGTTAAATAAATAGATAATAAAGTAGGTATCCTAATAATAAAATAATATAACATATTTTATTTTAATTTAGACCTAGCTAGAAGTACGTAAGTCAAACACACCACAAATTTTACATCCAAACACTAAAACCAGTTCAAGGATAGTAAATGTTATCCTGCAAGAAAAATTTAAAACCAGCTCATAGGATCCACTATACTAGACAATCCGCACTCAGTTGTAACTTACAAGCATCGCCCCACTCAGTGTGTTCTAGTGTCTGTATCACGGTGAGTGCTCTGTAGTATTGCTTAACCTTATCCCATCCTCTCCTTACCTTAACAGAACTACGCGTGCTGGCTTGCGAAACCACAGCTTTGTGATCTCTTCCACCCCGGCTCCAACTAAAATTTTCAGTAATTCATATTTTTGCCGCGCTATTAAGCTGTGGAAAGTTTGCCAGCGTACGTGTTCCCTCCTTCTTACAACTAAGGGTCCTTCAAGCAGAGCGTGAAGAAGCAATTAAGCAGGCCGGCATAACTGTGGCAACCGTTAATATGTTTACAAATACATAGTATTTATTATTTAGTATCAAATAAAATTTCGTGACCCTCATTGCATTAGCGCCGAGATATTATGCTCATTTCCCATCAGAGGTTTCAAAGGTCAAACTTCAGCTGGTAGAAGGCAGTCTACGTCGTTTAATGCGGCGACAATTCGGTCATGTCTTTATATATATGACTAGCGATATAGTATGAATTTTATTACTTAATGTACATTGTAATTCTTTACATCGGAAGTTTGTAAAGAAGAAATTTTATGATCTTTATAAGTAATCATAAGTGTCTCATATTTTATGCATACGCTTCAGAACCAGGAAGTTGAACACAGTACGACTTTTTGACTCCATGTATCCGTATTTAAAATAAATGTTCTTAAACTTGGGTATATGTAAACAGATCTCCAAAAATGCGTAAAGGTCAAAGAGCCACATGAATAATTCGTGTTGTAAATTACGTAATTTACAATCAGCGAAGAAATGCTGATGTTTCTAGTTCTGTGTTATTTTAAGGTACTGACATGTTTTTTCAAACTTCCCAATGTGATATCATCGTGATTAAGCATGATTATAAATTATAAGCATTATGATTCTACTGGTAACATAACTATGTATTTATTTTTTATCGTTTGAGTAACAGGGTCTCAGCGGTGTAGTTGTGTTGCGTTCGCGGTACGACTATCGCTCTGAGGTCCCGGGGTCGAATCCCGGGTGGTATTGGGATTTCTACTCAGTATCAGCCCGGAGTCTGGAATTAGTGCCCGATATGGCTCGCCCCCATCACATCATGGGGCGGAACACACATGGCGGAAAGTGGATGCCCTGGTTGCACACCTGCCCACCCCCTCGGGGATAAAGGAGTGATGTGTGTTGTTAATTTGTTTTGTCTAATAGGGTATAATTCTATTGTGGATGTTTTATATTATTTTATTCGTGACACAAATAATACAAGGGGAATACCTCTTGTTATCACAGCATAAAATTATTTCATAAATGATACAGCAATTTATATAATTACAAATATGTTTCAAATACTCAAACATGAGAACTAGAAAATAATAGCGAAATTGTAATATATTAGCTTTTGCCCGCGGCTCTGCCCGCGTGAAAAGGTTTTTCGGGATAAAAGTGCCGCTTTATATTTTCCCGGGATAAAAAGTAGCCTATAGCATCAGGAGTAATGTAGCTTCCTATTAGTAAAAGAATTTTCAAAATCAGTTCAGTTCCAGAGATCAGAACGTACAAACAAACTTATTAAATCCTCTTTATGATATTAGTATAGATAAAGTAACTTACATTAACTAACATTTGCTTTAAGAATTCCCTTCAAGAAGTACAAGTAAGATTTGCTGAAATCACACCTTAAACGCCTTTATTCGTATTTTTATTAACGAATTCTTACATAACACTTCTAAATAAAAGAGATAATCCGTTTAATTCAAAATGAAATAAAGTAACAATACTTGGTACAAGCAAAAATAGTTGTTCAGCTGTTCCAATTTACAAACTAGTTTTGCGGAACGTAATGACTGATTACGTGAAAGTGAGATGCCCCTTAGCATTTTAATCTTCACTATAAAAACTTGAATGAAATTGTATTGATCTATCGTTTGCTTGTGTAATAGATATCTTATTGGCGGGCAACTACACTCCGTAGTACTCTGTACTCTATAAATATGTTGTTATATTCATTACGGTACGACTGCAATGCTGAGGTCTCGGGTTCGATCCCCGGGTCGATTAAAGTGATATTGGATTTTTCTATTCAGTATCAGCCCGGAGTCTGAAATTTGTGCCCGATATGGCGATAGGCTTGCCCCCTATCACATCGTGGGACGGAATACGCTCGGCGAAAAGAGAGTGCGCTAGTTGCGCTTCGGCCTACCCCTTCGGGGATAAAAGGCGTGAGTATGCGCGCGTTATATTCATTATAAGATAATTTTAAAAAACATCTATGTATTGTAGGTTTATGTTATTTCAATTATATTTTTAGTAATATAATAATGATTGTTATTAAATAAAATACGACCTTTGCAAATAAATTATGGAAACATATGCAGAGTAAATAACAATAAAGGTTGTCTCTGGTTGGCTGTAAAGGGCACGTCGAGGACAGTTTAAACAGCTCTCATCCAACACTGGGCGTTTAAGTAAAAAACATTGTAAATCTTTGAAGAGTTTTATTTACATACATTATTGTTTTGGTACAGAGAAACATTTGCTATAAATATTATAACAATCAAAACTGCTGCTGTGTTTTCATGCTAATCGATAAAATGTACCATTTTTAGATTATCTCAGGCTGATGTTGAATCATAATTCATAACTTCAATTAAAGTATACCACGCTTTACATAACCATAACCTTAAAGTTCGAATAGGTTGTTTTAAGTCTGTAAAATGAAGTCTATATACCTGAATTGTCAGATTTACATATTTATGTATAATATTCATTGATTTCTTCAGTACGACTTTTTACACTACTTGTAACAGACCAATTCGTTTTAGGTTACAAATCTATTGATCCAGAAACTTAAGTAACTGCTTTCTAACTCAAAAACAAAACTACAACGAGTAATCGAGTACAAAATTGTAACAAAAAATGGTGGTAAAATGAATGTGCAAATTACAAGAAGTCTTTGTTTCCGAATTAGAAAGCATTGTGTTGGATCGCAATCAATTTATCTATAGGTAATGGCACAGTAGAATAATATACGTCATGGCTCTTGGTTTCCTATTTACTTCGACCTTTTTTGCCTTCTTGAAAAATTCCCAATTGAGATTTGTTGTTGAAGTGTTGATCAAACACTCAGGTTGTTAATAAAAGAGTTGTATTATTCCTCACTATATCTTTGCTAGTACTCTAGTTACATAGATACAATTCTTGAATTCTGGTAATTTTATATCAATATCATCTGTAGTCATCAGCGATGCTAAAAACTTTATGCGTACCGTGACGCGCTTTAATTTTTATTTAGTGAATACATTATACAATATACAATAAGGTTCATAATAGATCAGCTTATAATTAAAGTTGTAAGAAACCAACAGCCACGCGATGCTCTCCATACATATTTATCTTTCTCCGTCTATGGTATTTCAGTTATTGAATATCGAACTAAGGTATAATACTATTTATTTAAAGGTTAGATAAAGTATAACATTTTTAACACTCGCTATTTGGCAGCTAATATAACTTAGTGGGAGCGTAAAAATTGTATTTTTTTTTTCGAAAATGTGTTTTTAAAACTCCTTGCAAGTGTGAAACATGCTCTACTAGTTCCTATTATTGGTACGTACTTTAACAGTCTTTTCTAACCTAAACTTATAGTAGACTAAATTAAATGTCAACCACGACATCAAAATTTGTCTTCAGAAAACTCCTAATTCCAGCTGAAACAGAAAAATATTATTTTATTATTTGCATTTTTAATAATGGGATTTGCAATGTTAGCTTGTCATAACATTCCAAAGATTGTTATTATTTTTTTATTGTATTGCATCGAATGACGAGACGAGCATGCCGTTCGCCCGATGGTAAGCGATACGACCACCCATAAACAGTAGCAACACCATACAACACCTTGACTTACAAAGTACTGTGTGGCATTCCACTGCGCTCGTCATCCTAGGACTAAGTCTCATTATGTCTAGTAGTTACACTGGCTACAATGTCCTTCAAACACACTGCTGTTTGGCCATAGAAATAGACATTGCGGTGGTACCCACCCAGACGGACTCTTACATATGAAAGACCTACCACCAGTAATATTACAGTGTTGAAGAATTAACATGCTAAATATTGATTACCAATATAAAAATGTAAAACTATTCTCCTGCTATAAAAGCAATGTCAGTAATAGAAACGTGTTAAAACGACATTAGTTCGGTTTAGACTCTTCATAAACGATTAACTATTATATTTCATGTTCCTAAACACTGCAACAGACTACGGTGAGGAATATTGCGTGTTCATAGACCACCTAAACACCAGAGTTTGTGAAGTACCTAAGATGTGTGATTTTTTTTAAATTATCGCTTTACTTGTATTGACTTTTAATGAATAAGAAATATTTGAGAGATTTTCACATGAATTAGGAAGGTACAGGAAGTTTAACATTTTATGGTCATTACTATCTTTTGGACAAAAGGCGTTAATAACATTGTGCTATAAAAAGTATTGAGTTATGACATGACTATAGCCAAAATCCGCATTCTTCATTATAATTCTCGAAACACGCCTAAGGCCAACGACACTAGCAACGGAAATTCCACTAATTTTAATGATTTCAAAAGTAGGAGTTAGGTACTTGCTACTTGATGACTACTTGATTATTTAACAAAGACGATTATATAGCTTGAGGATGAATGAGCATTTCTATAACAAACTAAATTGTGACGATATTGTAAAATTGCTATTATAATGTAAACTGGAGTTAAAGTACCAACACTAATTCCTTGCCCTTTCTTCTCTTAATACAGTTTCCTAAATGCCCCAAACCAAAAAATACTACTTAGATGATATACCCACAATATCAAATCAAAAACAACCTGTGCGCCCACTTTTCGCAATGTGTGTTCCATCCCATGATGTGATAGAGGAGGAGCCTATCGCTATATCGGTCACAAATTCCAGCCTTCGGGGTAATACTGAGCAGAAACACCCAAAATCACTTAGCCCGTCCCGGGATTCGAACCGGGGACCACAAAGCGGTGGTATGGGGTGTACCGCGCACGCAATACAATTACGCCATTGAGGCAGTCAACAATGTATATCTATTGTAAAATATATATGCGTATAGGTAACTATTAGTTTTTGGTTTAACCTCGATTTTCTGTGTCGTCGTGCATATCCTTAACTTATAATAGATTATATTAGTTAAACTCATAGAACCGGTAAACGTTTGTTGTATAAAAATATTAGTAATTTAAATTAGGGCATACATAATATAATTATTGTATAATTTAATGATTTTATATATTACCTATTCGACGCAAATGCCAAACTGCTATCGCTCGTTTATATCATTCAACAACGCCATTTAAATAAAACGTCTCTATGTAATACATCCATAACTAAGCCCGTTTGTACAAACCCATATTATGTGGAGATATAAAGAATATAATATACTAATACCCATACCCATACCAGCCCTGTATTATATACTGCCCACTGCTGAGCACGGGCCTCCTCTACAACTGAGAGGGTTAAGGCCTTAGTTCACCACGCTGGCCTAGTGCGGGTTGGCAGACTTCACATACCTTCGAAATTCAGAGAACTTCTCAGGTATGCAGGTTTCATCACGATGTTTTCCTTCACCGTAAAAGTGAACGATAATTGATAAATAATACACAATTAACTTCGAAAAGTCAGAGGTGTGTGCCTTGGGTTTGAACCTCCGGACATTGTCTCGGCAGACCGTTCCATTCCCAACGAGGCTATCAAAGCACATTATAATATTATTATCACTGGACTATTTCACAGTGTATCTAAGCCCTAAACCATCTCAGTTCTGTAAACGAAACTGATATTATAATTTATACTATACTAGGTTTGCTCGCGGCTTCTACTAAGTCCTTAAAACACAGTACGATGCCAGCGCCATTTACTAGAAGAATGAGATTAAAAATATCCATTATTTCCCATGGGAGCAAATTAACGAGATAAAAATATAGATAGCCTATGTGTTAATCCAGGACATGATCTACCCGTGTACCATACTTCATCCAAATCCGTTTAGTTGTGTCTCCGTTTAATTCTAAAAAACTTCCAAACATACAAACATCCATACATTTTCACAAACTTTCGCATTTATAATATTAGTAAGTAAGATTACGTGTTACCTGTGAGCATAAATAAATCCTATGAAGATGCAGTGACCAAATCATGACACATGAAGTTAAACTCACTTTATAATATTTTAACTAAACTCCGACCTGTTATACGCACTAAATAGTACCTATACTAAGAACTGCCTTATCATGCGCGATTTCATATATGAAATTTTATGAGGTTTGCAAATGACGAAGCTAATTTGACAAATAGATTACCTAAATATTAAACACGAATATCTACTTCCAAAACCACAAAAGTAATATAGGTACATACGCATGCAAACAGAACAAGATGATATAAAAACAGTCAATAGTGAAACCATTAACGATATTATTAGGTACTAGACTTCTGCTCGCGGCTTCGCCCACGTGAAAAAGATTTTTCGGGATAAAAATATTTTCCCGCGATAAAAAGTAGCCTGTGTGTTAATCCAGGACATGATCTACCCGTGTGCCAAATTTCATCGAAATCCGTTCAGTAGTTTTTGAGTTTATTCGTTACAAACATACGAACATACAAATCTTTCCTCTTTATAATATTAGTATAGATTATGTTACTTGCACATGTCGCCTTTCATGTTGTCATGTTCAAAGCATGCGATTGTAACGTTCCCAAAAATAATTTCCAAAAGGATGGACTGCCACCCATATAAAAATAAATAAATAAATAAGTAGCTGAACAAATTCAAAACTTCTTATCGCAAATACACTTTTGCGTACTTATCAAAATTTTACTTTACTTTATAAAAATAAGAATTAATGGTTTCTACTTTACTTCTCACAAAGAAAAAAATATGTTTCAATCCTTACATTATGAATCCAAAATCCCTCATCCGCGTCTGTCTGTCTGTCTGAACGAGATAAACTCAAAAACTACCTAACGGATTTTGATGAAATTTGGTATGGAGATAGTTTGGGCCCCAGGGAAGGTTTTATGCTACTTTTTATCCCGGAAAAATACAAAGTGGGACTTTTATCCCGGAAAATCGTTTCACGCGTACGGAGCCTTCACGCCCAAACCACTAAACCGATTTCGATAAAATTTGGTATGGAGATATTTTAAAATGCCGGAAAAGACATAGGCTACTTTTTATCCCGGTAAAGTATGGACCGGGATTTTTTCCTGGAAAAAAACTCTTGGTTGAAACCGCGAGTAATTTGTTATCGAGATAATTTGAGGCCCTGGGAAGGACATAAGCTACTTTTTGTCCCGGAATAACATACCGGATTTTTTTTTCCAGGAAAGTTGTTTTTCGCGAGGAGAACCTCGAGAAAATAAGTATGCAGATAGTTTGAGACGCAGGGAATGATATAGGCTACTTCTCATCCCGAGAAAATATAAACCGAGAATTTTATCCTGTAATATCGTTTTCTGTGATTGGAATCGAGATAAAATAAGTATGCAGATAGTTTGAGACCCATGAAAGGACATGGTCTACTTTTTATCCCTGAATAACATACCGGAATTTTTCTCTCCGAAAATCGATTTTCGCTTGGGGAACCTCGAGAAAATAAGTATGCAGATAGTTTGAGACCCAGGGAAGGAAAGAGGCTGCTTTATATCCCGGGAAAGTATGTAGTGGGACTTTTATCCCGGGAAAATATATAGCGGGACTTTTATCCCAGAAAATAAAGCGCGCTAAAACAGATACTACGGCATAAAACAATGACAGTATATTATGTTCTACTACCGAGGCGAAGCTAGGACGCGCCGCTAGTTAAACATAAAGGCTTTACCTATAATCGCTGTACAGGTCTGTCATAGTTATACACAATTTTGTCTCGCTTCCTCTGACGGTAAATGTCCCTCAACATAGCAAGACAAAACACTAAATAACTATCACACACGTATACAACGTTCATAAGTAAGGCTGATAGTGTGTAGGCGATTTACGGCCAGTTTCACGGGTTTCGAGTAAATTTTATTTGACATTTATCGTATTAAACAGCTGATGTTGATAGTACTCATTTTATATCAATTTATTTGGGACCATAGATTAGAGTGTAAATTTTGTATTTGATCGGCTTATACATTTATGTGATGAGTAGCATTTATCAGCAAGTGGTGAAATCGGCCCTTAAAGTTTGGAATTTATCCAGCTACTTTTGTGGCTGACTGTACATATTTATACAATATACATAATATAATACACTGAATAATAGAAAAAATATGTGTTAACACATTGTCGGTGCCAGATTGTTTATAGTAACTTACCTATGAACTTCTATGTAAGCTGGCGGATGAGGATGAGGGCTGCGAAATGGATAATGATAAATGATTTGTTAACATAATA
The DNA here is from genome assembly GCA_947568825.1 of Sphinx pinastri. Classification (NCBI taxonomy): domain Eukaryota; kingdom Metazoa; phylum Arthropoda; class Insecta; order Lepidoptera; family Sphingidae; genus Sphinx; species Sphinx pinastri. Next base: position 7,724,219 of record OX387617.1, read on the forward strand.
TTTCGATTGCCATGATTTAAAAGCGTTACTTTTATTACTTATTGTTAGTAATTTCACTTTAACGCTATAAAGGTATAAAAAATTAAATAAAATTATTTAAAATATTTTTAATCTAAATTTCACATTTGATTACTTTAATCAAACTTTGAATTCATGTTTAAAAGTATTTAATTTTGTTTTCAAAGTTACGGCTCATAGTACTTAAACTTTTACAGAAATTCCTTAATACCGCTTAATAAAAAAAGATTTTTAAACAATTAATATACTTTTCTTAATGTAAGTAAATTTAAAGTGAAACTACTTACTACTTACTACTTAAACACGATATGAATAATTATGAAAATCACGATCCGTAATAAAACATTAAAATATTATATTGTTGACTTTGTTGTTTTAATATCTTTTCAATTACTTTACTTCAGTTGAGTTACTCATTAATTAATATTATTCAGACATAGAAAAACGAAATAACCAAAAAGAAGAAATGAATTCAATGGACCACTACTGTGTCATCAACAGATTGCAAAGAGACCGGCTGAAGCAAAACAGAAAGTATACTTTTCAAGGGAATGAAACAGAAATATCTACTAGAGTATTTAGTCATTCTCCAAATGCAAAATACACTAACAAGAGATATTAAACATTAACTTTTTCGCTTTAATTATATTATTTTTCATTTTTCACTCACCTATGAATTTCTACGTAAGTTGGTGGAGCATGATGATGATGGCTGTGAAATGGATAATTATGAATGATTATGTCCACATTTTAGTCGATGAAACCCTGATACAGTTAGTTCCCTTTTAATCACCAAGGTATAAATAAATAAAATATACGTAACACTGCTATTCAAGTCGTCAACCGTTTTAAAAAATAATATATAATTTACTTATCAATTTATTAGTTAATACACAAATACGAATAATAAATTATACATATAATAAATAAATTAATTCGGATATAATTGCCAGAAAAAAATGCCATTTGGAGTTACGTCAAACTGTCATATTTTTACAACTGAACTCATTGATATAGGGAGCGTGCACGAATTATAGGGGGCAGCACAAAATCGACACAAGATCCACAGGTGGATAAAAAAAGAAACTAGAACTAGCTCAATAATTTGTTGATATATTCTTTTAATAGGACAAAATTGATAAAATATGTGTTCCGGCCGAATGTTATTTACACCCAGCGTGTCCAGGATATGCTTTTCTTTTAGATGGGAGCTAGTTATTTAAGCAAAATTAGGAGGTTATGTTCCCTTAATTACAGATTTTTTTGGATTGAATATTACCTTCAAACATATTTATTTTTATAAATTACTTAACGAAACATTTCTAAATGCTTTTGGAACTCATAATTATGTATGTTTTATACAGCTTTTATTATTTTTGTCGATTTTCACATAACCATAGAATGTAAGTACTTAGGTACTATTCTTGGGAACATTATATAATTTCACACCATTTGATTTGTTTATTTTTATGTTTTGGAGCATCGAGATACAAATTAAATGTTATTTTTCATCCTTTTAATGAATATTGTACGTCAATGCTAAGTATCGATGGGCTGAAAATGAGTCGTCAAGTGCCAGTGCCAAGTATCGATTGCGCCACTAGATGGCAGTGCTTACGACGTGCACGTCCCCTATAGAAAAAACCCTGAGCTTATAGTGAACGTGCACGTCGTAAGCACTGCCATCTAGTGGCGCAATCTGACTCCTTTTCAGCACATTGATACTTGGCATTGACGTATTGTACGTCATACGTTCATTAAAAGGATGAAAAATATCATTTAATTTGTTGATAATGTATCGCTGTGTATCTGGATGCCCCAAAACATAAAAATCAACAAATCAAATGGTGTGAAATCATATAATGTTCCCAAGAATAGTAATTACATTCCATGGTTATGTGAAAATCGACCAAAATAATAAAAGCTGTATAAAACATACATAATTATGAGTTCCAAAAGCATTTAGAAATGTTTCGTTACGTAATTTATAAAAATAAATAAGTTTTGAAGATAATATTCAATACACAAAAATCTGTGATTAAAGGAACATAACCTGTTAATTTTTATAAATAACTACCTCCCATCTATAAAAAAAGCATATTCTGGACACGCTGGGTATAAATAACATTCGGCCGGAACACATATTTTATCATTTTTGTCATATTAAAAGAATATATAAAGAAATTATTGTTCTAGTTCTAGTTTCATTTTTTATCCACCTGTGCCTCTTGTGTCGATTTTGTGCTGCCCCCTATAGTTCACGCACGCTCCCTATACAAGATGAATATGCTCGTTTGGTGATAAGTGTCAAACTGTCTTGGTACTAACATAAGTACGAACCAAAACTTATATGCTAAGAACTGCGTGTTCCTAAACTGCGCTCATTATCTACCCAGACCTTGCCTTCCTAGTGTTCCTTGAGTTGTTATAGGTACTCACTAGTGTGAGTAGCTATATATATATCACAGTAACTGGCTATACCCAATTGCGTGTATTTTTTTTTTCTCAAAAAAATTTACACCACCATTAGTACTACTGGTAGTGTTTGAGTAGTCAAATAATCTAAATACTCAACGTAAACCAGACTTTATTTAGTCTACATATTATTTAAACCAATATATTTAAGTGGCTAATATTGATATATCCTTATCGTTAATTATGGTATCCATTAGACATTAAATATTACTAAGGCAATAAAAAAAATCCTGACCATACACTTCAAACCATCAATACACAGATTACATGATCAATATTACATGAATTTTTAGTGTCATACCAAGACCACATATTAATCTGATGCGAGATTGAAGGGATACCATCCATTACCTGCTTACACGTATGTATAAAGGTAACAAAAAGCATAGACGAAACACTCGGGTAAAATATTATATAGTTCGAACATGTCATAAATAGGTAATTACTGAGGACATAAAAATATGATAAAGTTTATTTACAACTCAACTCTGACACTGTTGTGGTGGGACATATACCGTCCACTTGGTGAATCTAACTATAAAATTTAATTTGTTGTTTTTATTGTCTCTTTTTTTATTGTTAATTATCTATACCTATATTATTGTAAACTTGTTACCACCCAATGGTTGCCAATAAAACCTTTCTTTCTTAACTCTTAACTAGATACTCACCCAGATTTGCTCTTGAGAGCAATAGCGCCTACCACGCCGGCACCAACGCCGACTTTGGCCGCTTTTAACCCGAGAACGCCTGGTGGAACAAAACGTTACGATGTTATATACCTTTACAGATTTTAACAAACGAAATTCGGACTTCAATGTTCAAATATAAATAGTTAATGATTCGGACGTTTTATTGTATAGCTCACATTGTACCTACATGTAACATTTTTGGGCAAAAGTTGTGAACACTTTACAAAGAAAGGGAAATTCAGATAAATAGTTCCCTCATAAACAACAAATTATTAAAGCAAATATGATAAACAGTCCATTTAGCTTTATTTCCCTTTATTTATTTATTTATTTTATTTCCCTTTATTTATTTCCCTTTCATTTACCTTTAGACCACTTATGGGATAGTTACCATTTCACTATAAGTAGAACATCTCAATAGTAAACCGATAAATGCTTCTTATTGAACATTAATTACTTTATTTTTTTAAATATCTTGCATCAGCTGTTTAGAATCACTGTCTATAGAACACTGGTGATGAACTAAGTGTTGCTACTTCACGTTTTACAATTAGTTGAGATCATGTCGTACCTACCCACACAGATATTTCATATAAATGATCTATATTTAGTATTCAGGAAGATGATGACATGCGAAAACTAGATTGTAGATATAGTTAAAATTTAATGCCAGTCATTTGTCCAACAACATATCCTTTGTACCAACTCGTCCTGGCGATAAAATTATTTACATTGTTACTTGACTATAGAGACAACACAGCATTTAAATCCTTGCAGCACGTTATTGTATGAAAATAATAAAATTTATGCAATCAATTTAACGAGCCAAGTTAATAATGGCGCAATCCTCGAACAACAGACAATAAGTTCCCACAGACAGATGTTACCTTAATGTTTTGTATTCTGTGGTATACTTGCCCACTGGGCGTGTGGGTCATGCATATGTAAATGGTCGTATATACATCGTATACTTATACAATGATAATAGCATGTATGCCGCACAACAAACGGACCTACTAAACGAAAAGCAAACAATGTGCAACTTATGATCATGACAAACGCTAAATGGCAATGTGTTGTATGAGAAATCTTCCAGTCATCATCAGGGTCGCTTTACTTTAGCGGTATGTTAAAAACAAATGTTTACATAACAACGAATTCTTAATACATACCACGTAAGACGCTTTGTTCCGAAATGCAAATTATTTAGACAGTCAATAATAAAGACCTTGGAACAATCTATCAACAGGTATGTCACGTTTGATGTGAACCATTCACATGTTCTGAAATAGTCATCCCTCTGATAGAGCAAAATTTAGAACTCTGTATTTCTCTACGTATCGTTATAGATAAAAAAGTAGTAATGCAGAGAAAATATAACGTAACTAATCTGCATTATCGATTTAATACTCCCTTGACTATCAAAGTTATAACTAATATAATTATCTTTTGACGATGTACTTATAAAGGAAGTCTTGGTAAATTTATATGTTGAACATTATTGAGCATTTTAATTATCTGTTTACCCTTTTATAAACCAGCATGATTTATCAACGATAAAAATAAGTATGTCACCACGCGACACGATCGTGAAGAGATGTTAGAACAATGAAAATACAAATCTATGATTAATAAATATAGAATCAAAGGCTAATTTGTGCAAATTGCAATAATTCTCATGAATTGCCTGACTTCCAAGGACTTTTGACTGACATTTAGGCAAAGTTAACTTAATTCTAATGTAGTTTTTAATTGAATATGCAATTGATGCCACAAATGCATCATAATTGATCGAGTAAATGTCAGCTGACTCATTCATGTTTGTATTTGGCTTATTCTTACCAAGGAGTAACTTCTTCTTCAAAAGAAGTAACCCTCTCTTCGTCCTAGGACTGCTGTCGTGGGTAGGTGTATCGTAGACGGCTTCCTGGACAGCTTCAACCGCCGGACTATGTTCAAACTGGGCGCTCGCGACCACCACGATGAGACACGCCAGGACGATAACTGTAGAAGTCTGCATTGTTTTGGTTTTCTGGAAAGTGTATATAAAATAATTTAGTAAGGGTGAAAGTTAACGTAAATCTCCATAAAAAAACGTTTATGACTTAAAAGTGGGAAAATTTTATGAAAAAACCGTATATTGATACAGACATAAGAACTGAAATTCGATTGTTAAAAATATATTGTAATAAATCGTTCCCTAGCTATGTCTGTGAAAATCCCACTAACTGCCAAAAGTCTCGTCAGAATCAGATAAGCTGTTACGGATTACCTCGGATAAACAAAACAGAAAGACAATTTTGAAGCGCTAAGGTTGTGGTAACGTTCGAATAACTTTATAAGCTTAGGAAAAAACCATTTCGAAATCACAGACAGTTTAATTTTATTTGTATAGATTACCATAATCATAGGCAATAAATACTATTTATATAAAATAATAAATCTAATCTAAAACTATTAATTTAATATAATAATTTTAACGAGGACATCGTGTCAATAAATACTTGCAAAATGTAAAACTTTCATAAGTAATGCAGTTCATGTCAAGTTATGCAACTCAATTTAAAAGGGCACTTGAACTTGAATGACCAATATATAAAAGACAGGTTCTGGGCAATGACCGTTTGTTTCAATGATTTGAACGAATTGTTGAAATATTTTCCTTTAATGACATTATGCAATGTATTAAGAAACTATCGACTCAAAGTCGAGAGTCTCAAAGAATACTGCCTCGGTGGCGTCGTTGTATTGCTTGCGCGGCACACCATACGCCACCGCCCTGAAGTCCCGGGTTCGAATCCCGGGTCGAGCAAAGTGATTATAGGCTTATCTCTTAGTCCTGAACTTGCCCGATAAAACGTAAGGCTCGCCCCTTATGACATCACTAAACTGGGACTGAATAAACAAGGTGAAAAGTAGTTGCCCTGGTTGCACATCTTCCTACCCCTTCGAGAATAAAGGCGTGATGTGTGTATTTTATTTTTCTTTTTTGTTGTTAAGAAATGCTATGCCAGAATTTAACATGTTCTGTGTTCTACATTAGAAACTACCATAGTTAAAAATATCTATAAACGTGTATTTCCACTTTTTATAGCAGAGTGAGACAGGCGAGGTCCTGGGTTTAATTCCCAGTTCGAGGACAGGAAGATTTGCCCCAGTTCTTCGAAACAAAATAATGCAAACGTGAGTTCGGAATTCATTATGCGTGGACAGTGAATGTAGTAGTTGACTTGTTATATCAGTTACAAGTGATTTAGTTCGCACGGGCACGCGTCTATTGTGCGTGCAAGAAAATTATATAACGTTAATTAATTATCATTTATGTAAGGACCAGATTACTATAAAAACCTGTAGGTACTTATTGTCTTCGTCTATTTGATATAAAATTTATGTTTTCAGGTACAGTTTATACTCAAATATCTTTTGTAAATTAATGCTCTATTGATATGATTATGGTTTGGTTATGTAGAGCAAACTGGCTATCGAGTAACTGCTGTCAGTTATTGTTATAGTTACTCACACTATGTGATAGCATTTATGAGTTCTTTAATGTGTCAGTTGCTCATGATAATATTATTCACATCATCCTGGTTTCTATAAATTATTTGACCCATTTTTATCTTCCTACAACTGTCACATACATAGTAACACGCCAGCACCTCGAGCGTCAATTTCAAGATATGGCAACTCGTATATTAACATTTTGACAATTATATCTTCGAGCATCAGCTTGCCATGTTCACAAAACATTGTGTGATCGACTGAACCAAGTCTTCCTACTAACATTCGATTTGACTAATTATATACATTTCCAATTATTAGCTATTATTTTTGTGAAGCGTGCTTTTTGATTATAGCACCTGTTTACGTTTACTAAGTTATCGTTCTACTCTTCAAATATCTCTCTAATAATATCAGTTGAATTTAACAAAGCTAGAATTAAAATTTATAATTTCTTATATTTAGGCTAAAAATTATAATTTTTTTATAACTTACACCCACAACTCTTATCGTAGCATTTTTCAAAACGTGAAAATGATTTCCCTGTATTCCATCAACAACTTGAAATATATTTCGATTTGAAAGTAAAAAGAAATGTTGCAGTTTTGCTAAGAAGCGTTCGGACGGAAATTGAGACATTTCTATTTGGTTTTCGTTCAACATTTCCTAGCCATCTCCGCTGCGATCCGGTTGCGGCCCGCGTCTAGCGTGAGAGGAAAACATTTGCTCCCTTACCTAAGAACGGAACTACTGAAATTCTTCGTCATATAACTGCTACTAAATATCGTAACACTCATATAATAACTACAGTACTTTATATTTCTCTTTACGCCACGAGGACAAATGTGTTTGATACGCAAATATTTGTCCCGCCTCTGCGTGCAGTAAACAGAAAATCTTTGGCAACTTCTGACATCAAGGGCACTGCTTTTTTGTTAGTATTTAAAGGTAATTTTAATTCTGATATTTTTATTTTATTATATGGTATTAATTAATCGAATACGTATATTGATCATGTAAAAAAGTCTACGTTAACTTTATATATGAAAACATTTAAATTAACGACGTGGACTATTTTAGTTTGTACAAATATATGTTAATTCAATAAATATAACGATACAATTTTATTTTATTCGCGAAATCATAATCGCAATCGTTAAAAAAATACTCAAAACATTTTTGTGATTTCTAATTTTTATGCAGCTGTAAACCAAACATGAACAAAAAATATTATTTTTCGAACATTTTATTATACAAGAAGAGAAACACTCTATTATTATTACTTTCCGTTATGTATTTTTTAAGCAATTTATTATTTATTTGGGAAGACATTTAAATATTCCACCACACATCATAACGTTTAAAATCCACTCGTTAATTCGAGTCAAGTGCAAACCAAACATTACCAATATCGACGCAATGGGTAAAATGGTCACAAACACATTACAAAATTATATGCAACCGCTAATACACCGAAACTCGTAAAACTTCGCCTATCCACGAAACCATTATGGCGCATATATACTATGTACAGTAAACAAATATATGTACCTCGACAAATTGGTACGTGTACAGAACACAACACTGATGCAGCCACTGAAACACAGATGATAAAGCCTTTGCGTCCAATTCTTTTATATATTGCAAGACCGAAGCCTTTGGGGAGGGCGGCACGGTACACGCTATAGCATCGCGTTTCGAGGGTTCAAGGAAAATAGAAGCAACATCGCACATTAATTACTAATGTTTACTCAAGATTATAGTTTAATTACAATCGTGATGATTACACCTGAAATAGAAATTAAAATTGGTATTAATCTTATTGTTACCTAATTAGAAAACAATAAAAAATAAAGTATATCTATAAATGCAATGCAATGCAATCAGCCCTGTATTATATACTGCCCACTGCTGAGCCTCCTCTACTACTGAGAGGGGTTTGGCCTTAGTCCACCATGCTAGCCTAGTGCGGGTTGGCAGACTTCACATACCCTCGAAATTCTTATGGAGAATTCTCAGGTATGTAGGTTTCCTCACGATGTTTTCCTTCACCGTTAAAGCGAACGATAATTGATAAACAATACACACGTAACTTCGAAAAGTCAGAGGTGTGTGCCTTGGGTTTTGAACCTGCAGACATTGTCTCGGCAGACCGTTCCATTCCGAACTAGGCTATCGTCCACTTTAAATCCTATCTATAAATAAATCTCTCTAAATGTAAAAAATAACACACACATACGACTTTTATCCCCCAAAAGATAGGCAGAGGTGGAACTAGTGCACACACTTTTCGCCGTGCGTATTCCGTCCCATGATGTGATCGATATTGTTTATATTTTATAGATATACTAGCTGGCTCGGCGAACCTCGTATCGCTTCAGAACCAATGAATTTGGTAAATGAATTATCAAAATGGATTAAGCTCGACAAATGTACAAAAATCAAAATGAAAAAGTCATATAAATTCATACACAGAGACAGAGAGAAACAGAGACTATTGAGCGCGACATGCCACGATAATGACATAGTTCTTTCACCTTTTCCACATTCATAGTTCTCCTCATACATTTTCGCCGGTTATGGGCGTCCCCTCCGTACCCTCCGTACCATCCACATTCACTCGATAAATACCTTTCGTGACTCGTCTTTCAATCATCTTCTCCATGTGCCCAAATTATCTCAGCATACTTCTTTTAATTTTAGTCACAACATCATCCTTCAATGTATAACGTTCTCTTAAAATAATATCCCCATGCGATAAGAAATTGTGACTCTCTGTAAGGAGTGCATTTACTGGACTTTCGTGCTTCTTCTGCCAAACCAGCATTCACTTCCATACATAAGCGTCGGCTATAGCACAGTATTGCGAGTCCCTATTCTGCTCCTTTTACCCTGATCCGCGCTTTGGAGTTCTCATTACACAGACTTCAATGCCTTCACCAGGCGGCGCTCAGTCCCATACATTAGTGACAAGGTTGACCACAGCTTATTCCTAGAAACACGATCATAAGCCTTTTCCAAGTTTAAGAAGGCACGAAAGATGATTTGATTTGGCCAAATCTTTCTCCGGCATGTACCTTATGGAAAATACTTAAACTTCTTGATCTTCTAATGGCGGCATTGTAAATAACATTGGTAAATCAAACACACAATCCAAAACACTTTTGTCTGTATACGAAAATTATCGATTGGATTAATCAAAGAGCATTTATAATACTATCGAAAGGATTAATTGTCGATGCGAGCACAGTGACCAACTTACTTGACATTGACTGCCTCGGTGGCGTAGTTGTATTAAGGTACGACTGCAGTGCTGAGGTCTCGGGTTTGATCCCCGGGTCGGACAAAGTGATATTGAGTTTTTCTATTCAGTATCAGCCCGGAGTATGGAATTTGTGCCCGATATGGCGATAGGCTCGCCCCCTATCACATCATGGGACGGAATAACGGCGAAAAGTGGGTGCACAAGTAGCGCCTCTGCCTACCCCTTCGGAGATAAAAGGCGTGAGTGTGTGTGTGTACTTGACATTGACAAAATAGTCATTTAAACGATACGGCTAAATACAACAAATTGAGAGTTGGAACTCACGTCTTTGAAATCACTTTTCGCTGATAAATTTCAGAAAAAAATGTATGAAGAGAATTAATTAAAACGAATTCCAATACAAACACGGTCGAAAACTGAATAACAAATGGTGAAAACTCTAAAAAAAGGTTAATTAATTGCGTAACGGCTAAGCGCAACGATATGCAATGAACGAAGGTAATATGACATTAAAATATACTCTTAGCATCATTGATGTGGGTTTTTTAATACATCAATGCTTAGCATCCGCCAAAGGGACTATGTGCAACTGAAGCAGCAGTCAAAAGATAAAATAAATAACGCCATGTCATTGATGTATTAATAATACATCAATGCACCATGTTTATTTTTTAAAATTACATATAAAATGTATGAGAAAATGAATTTTCTTCATAATTTCCTTAATCGTGAACTTCTTCTATATTTTTATAGTTATTCTGCTATTCGGAACGGAAACTAATCCAAAAAATCAAAGAACATGATAATCGTTTTGAACGTTCTCGAGTTATAAATGGTGTAACTCACACGTCTTTCTTTTATATTTATAGATATTTTTAGTTGAGCGATAAATGCTGTCTACAGCTATTGCTAATTACTAGAGTCGACTCCTAGAACTTATAAAAGGTGTTTAGAAGTTTGCTAAACTACAATTGTAGCCAGTGTAACTACTGGACATAATGAGACTTAACATCGTATGTCTCAGGATGACGAGCGCAGTGGAATGCCACATCGTACTTTGTATCTCAAAGTGCTGGATGGCGTTTCTACTGTTTATGGGTGGTCGTATCGCTTACCATTAGGCGAACGGCATGCTCGTCTCTTCATTCAATGCAATAAAAAAATAATTATATAACGAATGTAGGAAAACTTAGAAGCTACACTGCAGTATGTTTATTAGCTACTGTTTGATAAGTGGTAATTGTTAATACGCAAATCTGGAACACGTATTATTGGTTATGGTCTATAAACCTTTTAAATATGCCATAATATTATAAATATGCCCATATAGACTTATTGAGATAAGATATCCCAGGTTCAAACTTAACCAACCAACCATTAACTTGAACATTTGGTCCATAAGTTATATGTGACTCTACCACAAAATCTTCTTGTACCATGAATCATCTCGAAATTATATTTCATTTTAAGAAAGAAAACTAACATACAAAGGAGATTCAAAACAGAACATCTCTTTAAGACAATTAAAGCCATCGTCGCTGCAGCGCTCCTATTATAAATCATACCATATAAATCCTAGTTGAGAATTCAAGAATAAGAACGCAAATGCAGGGCGTCATTAACTCGGAGAATGTCAGCGTTTATAGTATTTTTCGCATGCAATTACAATATATTATATAGAATATTCAGTTTTTATTGACGGTAAAACAGTCGCAAACTTTATTTTTTTGTAATCTTCCGGAATGCCATAAAGCCAACAATAATATATTAATACTAGCCCTGTTTACACTGTCCCACTGTTAGGCACGGGCCTCCTCTAAAACTGACAGTGTTTAGGCCTTATCCCACCACGCTGACCTAGTACAGGTTTGCAGACTTCACATATCTTCTGAATTGTAATGCAGAATTCTTAAGTATGTAGGTTTCCTAATACATCAATGGTTTCCACACGAGTTTGCCTTCACTGTCAAAACCATTTTTTTTTAATGGACCTACCGGCCACTGACGCAAGTCGGCCTTCCTGGCCAAGATAATTGATAAACAATACCTGAAACTTCGCAAAGTCAGAGGTGTGCCTTGGTTTTGAACTTACGGACCTTCATCTCGGCAGTCCGTTCCATTCCCAACTAGGCTATTGTGTACTTAGCCACTAGCATAGGTAACTATATTTTATTTAGATATTTCATTCGTGAAGTTATCGTATCGGAAACTATAAATATAAAATCCCTTAAATTTATATTATTTTTATAAAAAATAATATAAATTTAAGGGATTTTACTATCTGGCCAAGTACAGTCGAAGAAACTAAACAAAATTAAATTTATTTCGTAAAAGGTAGAAAAACTGACATAAATGTGCTGGAGATTTTATCTGACCAAAACAAATGCATTAAATATTATATATAAACCTAAAAAGGAAGTATGTAACTTTCTTTACAATAGAGGTCATATTATTATTTATGAAGTTACAAAATCTGAGCACACAATAGATATTTCCTATCCATTATAATATGTCACGTCGTTATTCAATCAAATTGTATTGTCCCACAGGGGATCGACTCGTCCCGGTTTTGAAATGAAGATTGTTATACGAACATAACATTGTTATCTTTGTTGTTGTGTTTTCTAGCTTATGCATATACCTAAAAGAATTATCCATATAGTATGGTATTGTATATTATAAAGCATTAACCGAACTATCATCTATTCAAATAATAACCTACTTGTGAAAACTTGTAATTGGCCTTCATAAATCTATACTATGTTATTTTACGCTTTGTTATGTTAGCTGTAAGTTTTTCAAATAAATGAGAATAAAATAAATAAATAAATAAACATTTACCAGTCATTATAATGGTAGAGCAAATAAAAAGTAAATATCTACCCGAGCAGAATTATCAACTCAATCATCTTTGTTACACTTCACGGCTAAACAAACCGCTTAACATTTTGATGAAATTTAGTACGGCCTCAATCTGAACTCCAAACAAGTACATAGGTTACCTACTTTTTTATATATCGTTGGGGATAGTGCAATACCGCATAACTAGCATTGGTAAATACCGCGTAAGAAAAAAAGAAGTATAGTATTATCAATCATAAGTTTAGTGTCGTAAGTATCAATTTCAATTAAGCTTTTTTCGTCACTTACGCGTTACTTACTAGTGCTAGTTACGCGATTTTGCACTATCCCCGACGATATGTCAAAAACCGAATTTAACGTGAGCGAAGCAGCAGGGAAAAGCTACTAAGATAATATTACCGATAATCATTAATTTAAACTTCTGCATTTAATACGAGTTAGGTCAAGACTAACTACATTTTTATATAATCTAGTGAAGAAATCATTGCATATTGTAAATATTCTAATTCTGTGAATATATTTTGACAAAGGAAATTAAAATAATATCTACCACATATCCTCCTCTTTTATGGTGCATCCAAAAGGCTGAACACATATTTTCTTACATTTCCCTATTATTTACACAAGAAGTAGTACATAGTATAACCTCCATTATAAAATATGTACTTTTCTTATTATTATGATATACAAATGCCTCTAGTTTCATTTCTACTCCCTTCAATGAAAAAACATTTTGAGATTTCACATCTGCCATTCTCGACTTCCCGCTACAGATGCTGTGTTATAAAAATGAAAAACATATTGGAAGTTGTGTGGTAATGTTTGTGTAGGATACAACTAGGATAAATTATAGAATTATTACATAAATATTATGTCAATTTTCTGCGCTTGCGCTTGCTCATCTTATTAGGTTTTACGTGATTTCCCTATGAAGTTTAGAGGACTATTTATAAAGGCCAAGGGGTTTATAATTAATATAATAACTGGTGGTAGGTCTCTCATATGTAAGAGTCCGTCTGGGTGTGTACCACCGCACTGTCTATTTCTACCGCCAAGCAGCAGTGTGCATGCACTGTTGTGTTTCAATTTGAAGGACATTGTAGCCAGTGTAACTACTGGACATAATGAGACTTAACATCTTATGTCTCAGGATGACGAGCGCAGTGGAATGCCACACAGTACTTTGTAACTCAAGGTGCTGTATGGTGTTACTACTGTTTATGGGCGGTAAAAAAAGGCCATATCGAATTCTGGCTTTATAAATGAAATACCTTGTCATTCTTCATTTGAGTTTAGCAATTTAACACTTTCTATAACTTTTAAACTTCCTTAGTTACACCAACCTCAATGATTTCACGTTGAAAACATACTACAAAAAGGAGAGTGAGTACGATAGTACATTCTGTGGCAAATATTATTTTGCATATGAATGCCAGCGCAAACATTACTCGTTGCCGACACTGAGACAAGTTTGTCTATTGAAAGTTTTCGCTGTACAAGTGAACGTTTATTTTCCTTCCCTTATCGTTATTGCGAGCAACATCGAGCCTGTGCTTTGCTTTATATTATTTCTTCCATTCGCAACTTAACAACGAAATAACAGACTCTACAGTGTTAAAAGTATTTGAATTCGACATATCATATACATAACCAAAGTTAATTTTATCATTTCCAAAAAATAACAAATAAGAAAGAGCATAATAGTATATTACTTCTACGATTCAATACCTCCGTACCTCCTACAATTTTAATGTAGTAACTCTATACTGGAACTACGCTAAAGTTTAGGTCTGACTCTCGTTATAGTAATAAAAAAGGCGTAATAATATTACTTAAAACGTAACGTAAATTAGAGTGCCTGCCCTAGAATGTATCGATTACTATTAGCAAACGCCTACTGTCTTATTGAATGCCATTGTAAAATATCGCGATAAGTCATGGCTACAACGATGTTTCATCTCAATCAATACGATAATAAAACATTTGTATGGCCTTAGACTAAGCGAGAGAAATCAAAATATATTTTAGCGTGACCATATTCGTGATAATGCCATTCCATTCATACCGATATTATAGAGGTAAATGGATGTAAGTTTGTATATAGGGGGTAATCTCTGGAACTACCTATTCATTCCATTCTACAAACTCTATGATAGGGAGCTACGATAGCAATGAACGCTATAGACTCCTTTTATTCCTGGAACTAACTTTTATCCGGGAACATATTACTATGACTCATATGACGTTTCGGCTAAAAGACATTATCAATAAACTAGTATTTTCACACATCTACGTAAAATAAGATATCTGACCTTCCGCTGTTTACCCAGTTCTGACAAAACCAGTCATAAGTAAGTCAAAGGAGTGTTTCGCAATCTAAATAAGGTTAAACTCACATTAATAAATAAACTAAAGACTCTCCAAAGGTTTCTGCAAATTCTGTGCACTCATTAGGTACATCAATCAATTGACATTTATGTATGTTAATAGGGGTTATGCAATATAAAATAAAATATTATGAAGCTATGTAAATTACTATCCTATTAATTATATGACAGCTGTAAAAAATGTAAGAATGTTTTAACGTGTGGATATTATTATTATTTCGTTTAAATTTAAGGTAGACGCCGCTTATATGGAGTTTTAATCATGGATTAAACAATAAGTAGTAGGTTACTTTTTATCCCGAAAAAGTGCACATTAATCCTTTTATTCCATGAAAAAACTTTGACGTGGATGAGGCCGTAAGCAATAGCCCACTATTGACTAATACTCAATTATTTTATATTGTTTTATTTTGTACCAAATGAAGAGACGAGCGCAGCGACCACCTGATTCTTAACGCCTGCCCATAAAAATAGCAAATGCATAACTTTGAAAAAGGTACTAAGCATTGCTTACGTAGAGCACTAAGCAGAGAATAAGTTTAGTAGTAATCCGTACCTACTGCATGGCCACACAACACATTTTTTTGCAGTTAAATAACATCACATAAGACATTAAATATTAATATCAGATAAGTTTGGAAGTGTTGATTCTCATAATCTCATCGAATCACACTGGCTACAATGTTATATCCTAACTAGTATCTTTTTTTCAATCCACTTTAATTGAAAATAAGGGCCACCAACATTACTAGGCGGGTGGGTTACGCACTATCCTCAGGTCAAATTTACTTTCACAAATAATTCAATTTTATTTTATTTTAAAACATAAGTTCTTCAATGGCATATAAATAGCACATCAAGTGACAGTGTAGTGTTCTATAAAACAATCACGTAGTGCACAATTTTCTCTATTACTAAATAAACACAAACTGTTCAAGGTAGTATGCGAAATGGGTCACTGAATTAAATAAAAAAATTATGTATTGCACAATAGATTCGGCTCATTGATTAACATGTAACATTCGGTGTTGAACGTTTCGCTCAGTAGCTTCCTTGTCGGCTCGCGGCTTCGTACTACTGGTCATGTAATTGTAATTACGTCAAATTGCGTGTCCAAAATGACATAAGACTATTACAGTTAGCGTCTTTACAAATGCAGTACGCGCGATGCGCGCAAAGACTACGAATAAGAGCTGATCCATGCCTTCGTCGTACAAATTAGCATCGCGTTGGCGGAGTGTACTAGATTAAAAGACACGAAATGCGTCTCCGTCATTTTCATTCATCGTGCCTTATGTACGGTAGTTAGTACGATCTTTACAAAGGAGTATGGTGTGACCATTTATTGTGTTTGACTACAATACGCATAACGATCTCTATATACAATATTTAAGTAAACCTATAAATATTTAGATATTTTAGTGTCTTGAATTGCACTTGTTATTAAATGTTTGTACTTGTTACAGTTGCGCTCAATCCTCAATTATTTAATTCTAATATTTGTTACTGTTAAATTATTTCTTATTGTTTTTAAGTAACGTTTTTTTTTTCTTTAATTTTATAGAAACATTTGAATATTGCCATAATTTGTATTATATATTATAACCGTTAGTTGTGCATGCTGTGTTAGCCTTTAAGTGATTGTCGCACATATTAATGAAACCTTATAATTTAAGTTTTATTATGACTTATGAGATGTGTAAGGAACTGTTGGCTGACCTTAAATAAAAAAATAAAAATAAAAAATAAATTGAATGATATTATACAAAATATATTACTTACATACTATTACACGCATTTCTATTTTGTATGACTGCTTCGGTGGCGTAGTTGCATTGCATGCGCGCGTGGGCGGTACGACACCATTTTAAGGTTTCGAGTTCGAATCCCGGATCGGGCAAATTGATATTTTGATTTTCTGCTCAATGTCAGCCCGGAGTCTGGTATTTGTGCCCGATATGGCGAAATGAGGGAGTACCTATGGGATGGAACACACAGGCAAACACTGGGTGGTTGCACTTCTGCTAACCCATTGAGGGATAAAGTCGTGATGTGTGTTTAATTTCTAATCTATGTGCGCTAATATTATGTGGGTATGTTTCTTTTTTCAAAATGTATACTGCTCATACTGTGATGGTTATGATTAGAGATCCTACGAATATTTGTTTTTTTTATTATTTATTGTATTTTATATAAATGTATATCGGCGTACTTGTTACTACACTACACTACTATTCAGTATTCGGCCACTTTCTTTGATATTAAGTATTTGGCCAAATATTGCGAACCATTCGGACAAATACAGAATACCAAGTAATGAAAAAAGTCGCACATAGTACTTAAATATATATACAGGTGTTCCATAAATGATACGACAAACTTAAAGGGAAGATAAGAATGGTGCTTTTAGAGCTTATGTTGTATGGGAGTGTGAGCTCTAGCGTTATAATGAAACTCCAAAAATGGCACTCTATAATTTTATGTACCAGACATGAAAAAAAGACCTCTATATAAGTGTCACCATTTCGAAATATTGTCGATTTTGTACTTTTTGAGAAAAAAAAACATTTTTTTGACCTATGTTATGTTGTTGTACGCGCAAATAATCAGATATTTTCTGCAGCAGACTCGGGAGTAGTCGGTCTACCATAACCCATAATCACTTTATTGATTAAATTATCATTCAAAAACCTTGAAAAAAATAATACTTTCCCGCATGATTTATTTTAGGAAAATTATTTTACTTGACTCGACTTGACTTCGGTGAAGAAAAAAAAAAGTATTGGGCTGTTACTGCACATTACATTAAAAACTTCCTTGTTTAATAGAGATTTCAAAAAGGTACAATACTTAAAACTTCTATTCTATAAAAAAAAGATATCAGCTATTTTTGTGCCAAAGGCGCTTAAAACGCATTTTCAGATTTAAATTAAAATAACACTTTTTAGCCCCCGACGGAAAAAGAGAGGTGTATTATGTTTAAGGCGTGTATCAGTGTATCTGTATGTCTGTCTGTAGCATCGTAGTTCCGAAACGAATGGACCGATTTCGATGCAGATTTTTTTGTTTGAAAGTTGATGTGATTGATATGGTTCTTAGCTATAACTTGAAAGGTCTATTCAGGCGTTTGAATATAATCAGCTCAAGTCCTACTTTCACAAGTCCGATTGGTTTGACATTTGGTGTACTGTTACTTCTACGGTTCTACTACTGTTTCTTTGACCTTTAACCTTTAAGAGGTTAAGATTCTTTCTTAGTAATTTTGAGTTGGAGAGGGGAAATAAATAATAAATCAAGTTGCAGAGGTAACAAACATATTTTTATTTATTATAAATCATTATTTCGAAACATTCTTTGAATAAAAAATATATATAGGCATTAAAAAATCTCAATCTCATAATTCGGTTGTTCTCTATCTATAGCATTGTCTAAGTTATAAAGAGCAGAAAATTCTTGTTCTTCAGAGTTGCTGGTTTGCTCTATAAAACTCCCTAAAGTATTCAATGATGTTCTTGCCTCTTTCATGGAAACCTATTGAGCGAATGTAGTATTACTAACTTTTACAAACGACAAATTCACCATATCCTTAAATATTCTCCTTAAGATATCTCATAAGCATCATATTATAATACTGTATATTTCAATGTTAACTACTGGACATAATGAGACTTAACATCTTATGTCTCAGGATGACGAGCGCAGTGGAATGCCACACAGTACTTTGTAAGTCAAGGTACTGGATGGTGTTGCTACTGTTTATGGGTGGTCGTATCGCTTACCATCAGGCGAACGGCATGCTCGTATCGTCATTCAATGCAATAAAAAAAAACTTATTACCCTATTTACATAAGAACCTATTCAACTTTGCAATGTGTAACTTTACTTATTAGGTAATTACTTTCTGGAACACATGTTTTGGGTTATAATTATTGTCCAGCAATTTATTTTATATATTATGTTTGAAGCATAGTTGATTGTAACCTGTTTTGTGTTTAATAAACTAAATAAATAAATAAATAATTCGAGACTTCTATGTCATCTAAATCATTAGTATCGGTTTTCTGAGCTACTGAATCGATAATTTCGTCATCAGATAATGTCATAACACCATCATCGCACGTAACAAAGTCCTCAAAGGATATTCCTGATTCAGACACCACTGTATTCCATTTATATTTGGTCATAATTTTTTTATTTTTTTATATATTTTTTTGTCAAGTAATCGAGTTGTAAAGGTTGTAAAATAAAACATTGCTATGTTCGAGAGAGGTCCAATTTAATTTTTAGAGTTATAAAGGGAAAATATGTACCAAAATGACTTACAGGAACTGATATGATGGAGGATGATTATTTCGACTAATAGATGGTTAAAATTTCGAGTAATGGAGGAACAATTTTTTTTTTCGAGATTTGGAGGTTTTCGACTTGTCGAGGTTCTCCTCTTTGATTAATTATATACCAAGATAGAGTGACGCGCTGCAATGAAACTAAAACAAACAGGCCAACTTTTCTT
The DNA here is from genome assembly GCA_947568825.1 of Sphinx pinastri. Taxonomy (NCBI): domain Eukaryota; kingdom Metazoa; phylum Arthropoda; class Insecta; order Lepidoptera; family Sphingidae; genus Sphinx; species Sphinx pinastri. Next base: position 7,743,932 of record OX387617.1, read on the forward strand.
AAGCTAGTACATGCGTGAATGCTGACGCTATCGCTGCATCATTCTGCGTATCCTTGTGTGCGCGCATAATGATACCAATTATTACATGGTTTCTATTAAAACGGGGAGAAAATTATATCCATGAAAAACAACAAAAAATATTCACTCGAACTCTTTTAGTGGGGAACAGTTCGCCTCTATTTTTTTCGACGCGTTTGAAACGTTCAGTGTCTGTCTAGGTATATAATTAATCATAGGTTCTACTGTATCTTAAAGATAATTTTTGGCCCGTTTTTGGAAATATCGTTTGGCGCATTTAGTCAAGATTCTAAAAGGCTACAAACCTTGGATATTTTTTAAAAGAATAACTTTTCATAAACCTTTTAACCACAAATGACCTAATTAATTATAACATAGAATTAAACCGCCGTTAAAAACCACTAAAAACAGAAAAAATACTTAATATTTCCTACATACTGATAAAAATTAGAGGAGGCCCGTGCTCAGCAGTGGGCAGTATATAATACAGGGCTGGTATAGTAGTATAGTAGATAAAAATTGGAGTCGGTGAAGATGATGAATTGAGAACCACCTCCTTTTATTGAAGTCGGTTAAAAAACGTTATTAAAGCGGGGTTTACATTAGCAAGACAACTTGCAGAAGTTATGTTGCGCAAGCTATTTTTACCGTGTAAACAGTCACGGAGAGCTGCCTTCTGCATCATTTTGAAGCTTGCAGGACTTCTGGCAAGTCGCATGTGTAAACACCATTTGTACAACTTGCGCGAGAACTTGCAGTTTATTCTGCGTGCAGATAAAAGTTTTTTTTTTTTTTTTTTGCTACAAGCACTGTATTGCTGTGCTACGCCAACGACAATAAAGTTAGGGAAACATATCACGGGAAGAAAGTCAGATAAAAGTTTTAACTTGCTGAGCTAGTTGGTTACTTTTTTTTTAAGTTGTTTCATACCGAAGGGCTAAGGTCAAAAACCATGCTGCCAAGTTATATGTTTGTAGTTTGACCGATATGTCTATTTTTGCCACCCAGCAGTATACATGCACTATTGTCTTCCTGTTTGAAGGACATTGTAGCCAATGTAATTACTGGGCATCATAAGACTTAACATCTTATGACTCAGGATGATAAGCGCAGTGGAATGCCACGCAGTGCGTTATAATTCTGTTTCATGTTGGTACTTTTAAGGCGACAATTTGATTTCAATCATCATCCAAAGAACACTATATTAGAAAAGGATTGCGTGCCTTGTCATACAATTTTATGAAAAAAAACATGGCAAGCAATAAATATTCCTCTAGTAATGTAAACATTTTTGCAAGAAGTTGCGCAAGTTAACTTGGTGGTCAATTCTAAAAGCGTGTTTCTAAAGAAATATTACCGCTAGTGTTTACGCATCTGAAAGTTCTTGCGCAACATATTGCTGAGAGAACTTGCTAGTCTAAACTTAGCTTAACAATAAATGGAAGCATTTTCTTTGCAAACGTTGAATTTAGAGTGTTATAGATTCAGTACCTATAGTACTGACGTGAAAAAGTAAACATATTATTTAGGTATAAATCATTATTTTAAACATGTCTGGCAAGCGGCCTCTTGGTCTAGGGGTATGATTCCTGCTTTGGGTGCAGGAGGTCCCGGGTTCAAATCCCGGAGGGGCCCTTTTTGCCATTTAATTTAAAAACATTTCTTCATTAGATGCACAAAACATTAATTTGAATTCATTAAACGAAAAATACAATATTATGGATATAATCGATAAGTTTTACGTACCATGCAGAATAAGCTGAATAGTCGAATTATTTTTTGATGTCGGCCGGTTTATATATCCTATACGCCTATCGCTAACAGCAAATTATTGATTTCTATAAATTACTTTTACTAATAAAAACTATTATTAAAATTAACTAAAAGTATTTAACCAAAAATATACGTTGTACAGCGCGTAAAATAATAAAAGTGCCATCTATCTTTAACATGTGGAAGTAATCTCTAAACTAACAGTTCTAAGTTTTAAAATTATGTAAGTAGGTACAATGCTAATGCACAAGTAAGCACAGTGACATCTATGAACGAACTTATATGATACTTTACAAAATAGTTGTCGTAGTAACTATGGTTCTGAGACGCTATTTTTGACATTACTAAAAGATGTCGCCCTAATCCCTCAACAGCTGTTTTATGATTTTGTTTAGTACATATGCTGCTAACTTCACCTAAATCAAAGAACCAATAGACATGAAGAATAAAATTGAGTTTACTTACCCATAGTAGAATTGTCCCTGATTTTAGGGAATATCAATAATTTTGTCCGATATATTTATTGAACTGAAAATTATTCTACATTAAGAATCATGTAATATTATATTATTTGTTGTTCGTTGCCCTATTTCAACATTATTATTGGACTAGAAAGTCGAAATAATTAATTTTTAGAATCGTATTTGCTCAAATATCTAGTTTCGATGTTACTTTTCAACATAATACATTATACTGCATGACATCCTCGTGGCGAGGAAATAAATTAAGTTAACTTTACCTTGTTTTCTATTGTGAGGATTTTTTCATTGAAGTTGTGCAAAGGAAAACTTCGAACCTAGCTAGCAACACTGCATTCGTGTTCGATTTCGTGAGTGAGTTGTGTTGTGTCGATCTATTTGGAGCAATTTATTTTGTTGTATATTTTTCTAACCAGTAATCCCTGCGTAATATCTCTCGCCTACGTTATATTGAGTGCTTTAAAATACATGTTTGCAATCTTAATAGTGTAACAAAGACATTTTGTGGGTTCCATTGACTACTTTTACAAAGGATAAACTGCGGATTTATTTTCCGTGGACATTTCTCCAAGGAAATCTTTTTATTTTACGTAACGTGAGTATAACTTAATTGTAATTTTATATCAGAATCATGAAATTATCCAACATTCGGTGGTTTAATATGAATGTCTACAAAAAATTACTTTTTTATAGCACCGAGTAGGGGCCAGTGTATTTTGGTATGTAAGATATTTTATAATCAAAAATTTTAATCACTCAGGACTAGTCACCTAACTTATTTCTTTTAGATTTCTAATCCCGTATAAAAATTTACCATGACAGCTGTCATCAGCTGGTTTTATTTACGTTTTCCCATCTTGGCATGAAAATATCACAATGGCGTGGTGATTGTTCATTATATTATATGCAAAATAACACCCCCATAGCTACTGAAATAATTATACGGTGAAACAGTAGTAGAATATTATAATATTATCCTGAACCGGGTTGAAATGATTGAAGATTGCATAAAATTACAATTTGTTCATGACATTTATCCTAATATTATATGCAAGATGCAAACTAATCAAGGGTTTTTAACATGACTTGTGTATGAAGCAATAAAACTCTTATTTTATCAATTTCATTTTTATCTGCTGCATTATTTGGTGTCCATGTCTGTGACTATGACTTTAATTTTTATATTATCTTTCATCCACTTATAAAATGGAATAAAACATTATAATTTAAATCTTCCTTAGAGATAAACTATCAGTAGTCATATTGGCCCAATTGGGTCTAATCACTTATAGTATAGAAAATTATAATTTCATAACACCATATATCTCAAACTGCTGAATATAGTAGATTCAATTATTATGTGGGTATGTTTCAATCATGTGGAAATTTGTTAGGAATAGGTTATACAAACCAAAGTAAAATTACTGTCAAAGTTTTCTTTTATTTCTCTATGCCTTGAGACATGTAATAGAAGGTTTAGTTACTCTTATGTTTACCCACAATAATCTCTCTTACAAATTTAATTTCTCATCAAACTGGGTCATTATTATACAAAGAGATTGGAAACAAAATATTATGTTTCACAATAGGATTAAATTCATATTACTTGTAGTTGTCACTTAATATTTTTTTAAGTGGCCCTAATAAAGATTTTTAACAAAAAATCTATTTGTACTAAAATCAATAAAATATATATTTTTTAAACCTATTATTAATAACAATATATTTCTGAAATATATAAAGAGATAAATGTCAAGATGCAGGAATTGCATTGTTAAGTCAATAATAACAATTCTGAATTTGGCTTATGACTTAAAAACTATTCATCAAATATTTAAGTTCAATATCAAGCAAATAGATAAAAAAAAAATCACAAGCTGATATTTATGGTGATTTAAAAGCTAATAATAGCTAACCCCTCTCAGTGGTAGAAGAGGCCCATGCTCAGCAGTGGGCAGTATATAATACAGGGCTAATAACGTTAATTCACTCTAATAGTATACATCCAATCACAACAAGATTTTCAAATAATGTTTTATTCAAAAAATCATATATTATATTGATTATAAAATTAAATTTAATGGCACCTTTGGTATTGTAAAAAATTAAATACATGTAATTTTTTTGTAGTTTAAAAGGCTGCTACTATCCACAAACTGTACAAAGAATATTATGTAATTGTGTTGTTGCAAAGGTTTTATACATATGACACTTAGTTGGTTCTCCTTTATTTTTAACAAATTACAATGCAATGTATAGACATTGGTTGAGCGTATATTGACAATCAATCTGAGCTAACACATTGCAGTGTCAGTATCTTGTGCTTAAATACATTCACATAAACAGCTTATTTAAACAAAGCTCTTTTAAGCACAATCTATACATACATGACCTAGATATAGCATACACCATATGGTGAATATAATTACAATGGTCCTTTTTTTCGCCTCTAACTCTTTCTTTTCTGTTTTAAAGGTTAGATAGATCAAATATCCGAGGTTGATCAAGAGTTATAAATTTTGCACATGCATATCTGCTTTTTGATGTTACTATACTTAAATGCGGCGATAGCCTAGTTGGGAGTGGAACAGACTGCCGAGACGAATGTGCGCAGGTTCCTAAGGGCATCCACCTCTGACTTTTCTAAAAAACGTTATGTGTGTATTCTTTCTGAATTATCGCTCGCTTTAACGGTGAAGGAAAATATTGTGAGGAAACCTGCATATCTCAGAAATTCTCTATAAGAATTTCGAAGGTATGTGAAGTCTGCCAACCCGCACTAGGCCAGCGTGGTGGACTAAGGCCTAAAAGCCTCTCAGTAGTAAAGGAGGCCCGTGCTCAGCAGTGGGCAGTATATAATACAGGGCTGGTATAGTATGGTATGGTATACTTAAATGTTGTTTATCCTATTTGTAGCATGTTATAACAGCACCGCGTCGTTTAAAAGAGCCATAAATACGGTAAACGTAAATCGTATTGAATCAAAAGTGATTCACTGTAAAAGTAATAAAGTAGCGTTCACATTGTGCATTCTTATAACAGTAACAATCATAGTAGGTCAGGTTAAGCTTTGTACTTGATGAGTGGTTTTAAAATTGTTCATTATTTTATGTATGTTATCTTACTTATTATGTGAAAAAAATAATTATGTCGCCTTATCTTTACTTTGTTATACATATAAAATGGAATAGACAATGTCGATACTCAACCACATGTGCACCAACTATATTTTATGTTCTAGGTAGTGTTAGTAGTTATTATTTTATAGGCTTTTAAAAATTTACAATAGTTGTGATGTTTTGTATTTGTATCGGCAGTTTTTGTGGCAGAATTTAGGAATCATTAAATATAACTCTAATAGGACATTTTATCAAAGGATGTTTTAAAAAAAATTTTAACTGACATTTGAACTGTATGCCTACTTTATAGTTTACTATAATGTTTACATTAACATGAAAAATATTATCAGAAACCTCGTAAAACTATTTAAATCTAACAAAAAATTACAATTATTTTTAATTAACATACATTTGCGTCAGAGAGATTAACTTATCATCAATTTAGGTCAATTTAAAAAAACATATTCTGATATCAAAGGGATCTTTTCCTCGTCCAGAGCCGTTGCAGTTGCTACGTAGTGTCCCATAAGCAGATACCAAAAAATGTACCCTGTGATGTTGTGCAGTTATTTTGGTCTGCTAGATAATGCCATAAATTGTCAAATTATTACAATAGAGGTTGTTGAAAAAGCTTTCAATGATGATACTTGTCATTTCACTTTTATTATTTAAAAATTATGATATACTCAAGTACTTATTTTAACTGTAAATGCTTTAATTTCTTACGCTTTTACTACTAATTATATTGTGTATTTTTTAACTATTTTGAATGCAAAATATTATGTACTTACCCAAATTAATATACCCAACTATTGCAAAATTTGGAATGCTATTTGTAATTACAAACCAAACAATGATGCGTATAGTATGAATTATTGCACACAGCACAGTCTTGAGTTTTGACCCAGATGATTGAATCCAGTTCATGTTAATTCACTTACTAACCAATCATTAGGGCTGTTATTATCATATTACCTGACAAGACGTTCCTAATCAGATGCTTTTTAATTGAATAATACGTAGTTTTATTTCATCACTCACATTAAACTACATAATATGTTTTTCCTGAGACACACCTAGTACATCTAGAAAATAATAAATATTACCGACGTGGTACCATAATAATATTGATTTATGATAAGCTAATACAATTGTCATAATATACTATTCTACCTTTACAACAGGTTTTATTTAATGACCTAGATAAACAATGTATAACGAAGGAATAATGTGTCTTCCATAGGATTATTGTTTTCATTATAATTGAAGAGTTTAATTAATTATTAGTGTAAAGTATACAGGGATATTTGACATTGCGTTAATAAATGAAACCATATCTTTGCCTCTGTTGACATGTGGAAAAAATCATTCATGGTAAACTAATATTTTCACCAAAAATCTCAATTTTACTTTCCTGTACATTTTCATTTTTAGTTTAGTGAGAATGTGACTGTGTGAGTGTTTTTCTGACTGAAAGTATAACGTTGCTGTAGCAACCTCAGAACAATAACTGAAGGCGTCCTTTAGAGTTCGGGGGCATCTTAGCCCCCTGGTGCAGAGAAGAGCCGCAACGGCATAGCGCAGGGACGGTCCCGTGCAGCTATCTTAGTGCAACAAGATACCCCGGGGCCGTCTCGTATATGCGCCGAAGAAGGCCACCGCGGGTTTTGGTTGGTATGCCGGTGTAGGGTGTACATAGTGTTAGGGACTCGGTCCAATGCTCGCTCGGATGATGCAATACTCCCGAGTGTCGACATTGGGCCGTAAGACTGTGTGAAACCAACATAACCGTTCCACTCACCCCCCAGTGGTGGTAGCGACAACGCGTTTTTCCCCGCGAAGAAAAAAATAACTGAAGCAACTTAGTTATTGTTCTGAGGTAGCAACGAATCCTCTTTATTGATATGTTTTTTTTTCTCAACTTGCACTTTTTTATTTTACATCTATTGTCAAAATAACTGAATGGAAGGTGTTATTTTCAAGATGAGTATGTGGTTAAATTTATTAACGCAATGTCAAAATTACCCTGTATAAGGTCAAATATTTACTTCATTCCCAATTTTTCGATTGGATATGTGTAATTAATCCCCTTAATTTTGTAGTTTAATTAGTCATGATGACTGTATAGGTAACTATCAAACGTAATACTAATTCATACCAGCCCTGTATTATACAGGGTCATTTTGACATTGCGTTAATAAATTAAACCACATACACTTCTTTGCTTTTGCTAACATTGTACCAAAAATTATCCATGAGAAACGAATATTTTCACCAAAAATCTCAATTTTACTTTCCTGATTTTTTTATCATTTCGTAGTTTAGTGCGAATATGGCATGTGCGTGAGTATTTTTCTGACTGAAAGTGTAATTTTGCTCCAACGACAAATCCTTCTAGAGTAGTAGTAGTGGCATTAGGGCGTGTAAACTTAGTTACTTTTTATTGATATTTATTTTGTTCGAAACTTACACTTTTTTATTTTACATCTATGGTTAAATTAACTTAATGGAAAGTGTTATTTTCAAGGAGATAATTATGTGGTTTTATTTAGTAACGCAATGTCAAAATGACCCTGTATACTGCCCACTGCTGAACACGGGCCTCCTCTACTACTGAGAGGGGTTAGTCCTTAGTCCACCACGCTGGCCTAGTGCGGGTTGGCAGACTTCACATACCCTCGAAATTCTTATATAGAATTCTCAATTATGTAGGTTTCCTCACGATGTTTTTCGTCACCGTTAAAGCGAACGATAATTGATAAACAATACACACGTAACTTCGAAAACTCAGAGGTGTGTGCCTTGGGTTTTGAACCTCCGGACATTGTCTCGGCAGACCGTTCCATTCCCAACTAGGCTATCGTCCACTTGTAATACTAATTACTGTGTGTGTAATACTTATTACACACAAACACACACACTCACGCCTATTATCCCCGAAAGGGTAGGCAGAGGCGCACCTAGTGCACCTATTTTTCGCCGTGCATATTCCGTCCCATGATGTGATAGGGGGCGAGCCTGTCGCCATATTGGGAACAAATTCCAGACTCCGGGCTGATACTGAATAGAAAAACCCAATATCACTTTGCCCGACCCGGCGATCGAACCCATCTCAGCTCTGCAGTCGTACCGTAATACTAATTACAGTTACGTATAAAGACTTTAATAATAGACATGCACCATTATAACTAAATACGTGTAGAAATTTAATTACGATATGAAGGAAGTTAAAGTGTAAATAATTTAATATGACTGTATGAGCTTAACATCTGAGCAGCTCAATATTCAGCGATAAATAACTAAATGTATTGGTGATTTGCGGCTGTGTGAAGCGTCGGGGCTCGAGTGCGGTCATAACTGTACCTTGACGCAAGAGAGTTGCGCAAACGCCACGATTGCCCTGCATTTAGCTAGCCAACTATGGATTTTAAAACTTTCCCACTAGACCTAATGGTTACTAGTTCCTAATACTTGTTGAACCTCTTATAACGAGCTCTGGTCTAATATTCGTGTTTTAATTATCCGGCTACGAATATGGGCTTTGCAAAATAGCAATATTATGACGAAATGTGAAGTAAATACGTATACTATAAATTACATGGGTTTTATCGCACCTTTAGGACGAAAACGACACAATTCAAAAAAATCGAAAATTTACTTATCGTCATAAAATTACTTAAAACAAAATGTTCAATACAACAATAGTTCAAACACAGCCATATAAGCGGGAAAAGGACCAAACTATTATATCGGGCCTTTTTTTATTATATTTTTATATAAAAGGGACCAGTTTTAAATCATTTTATGACGATAACTCAATGTTCGGTTGTTTTGAATTGTGTCGTTTTCGTCCTAAAAGTGCGTTATGTTAAGTACTAAATAATTAAAGAAAATGTTGTTTCGTTGTATTATATCGATATTTGAATGAATTGCTTAACCATAACATTGCAAGTCGACGAAATTATAATCTTATTTACGAACAAAAAGCTATCATTAAATAATGTAAGTACATAATATGTCCATTTCATAGTGACATTTATGCAAGGTCTTATAAAGTACGAGCATTCTCTGTGTATGAAAGTTATATGCAATAACAAGGCCGCTCAAGCCAAGTACTGCATAAACACTAAACGAAGATCGAGTTGTAAGCTATCTAGATCTATTGACCTTTCCTTTGTTGCGACAATCTATTCGAAATACCTTAACAACACGAACTCTGTCAGCCATTTTATATCCTTAGTTACAAAGTAACATTCATGCTTTGCCTAATTAATGCCGGATCCTTTAATAATAATAATAACGCTTTATTGCACACTCATTTACAAAAGAAAAAAAATCCTATGTGAGCTGCATATATTGAAGGTTATATTTTTAGTCCTAATCTGCTATGTCCTGCATCTTAATTTAGGGTAGACAGTAAGTATAGAGACTCCTTTGGACCTGATTTTTCAGTCATTGGATAAAGATATTCCTATGATAAAGTAAAATATGAAGTAATTAAAAATTACAGTCAAGCTCAAGAAAAGTTTGAATAATATCTATAAAATTTAATCTCATTAATTATAATTGTAATACTGGCGTGCAAAAAAAGAAAAACTTGAACTGGTGGCTCCTAAAATCGTTAAAGGATCTGTCCGCTTTTTGTATGGGTGCTGGACCTCAAAATCCAACCAGGGTCAAACTTTATGGATATAGGAGAAAAATTGAATCTTGGATCCATTATAAAAGTATTTTTAGGCTCCACCATTTAATTTTATAACTAACTTTTTTTAAAAACGCTTATTTTTAGTGTAGTTTTTAAGCAAAACAAAATTACATAAATCTCAAAATCAGAGGACTTTAAAATTATACGATTTATTGCAAAGATCTAGTTTTTGGGTGTAATCTATACATACAAATATATAAAGCTGAATAGATTGTTTGTTTGTTTGTTTATTTGAACGGCTAATCTCAGGAACTACTGTACCGATTTTGAAAATTCTTTCACTAATAGGAAGCTACATTACTCCTGATTGCTATAGGCTACTTTTTATCCCGGAATAACTTTTCCACGCGGGCGGAACCGCGCGCAATGCAAGTATCCAAATATATGTAAAGTATCTGGTTAGAATTTTAATCCCGTTTTTAGACATGTCCTTTAGTGAGCTATATTGTGCGCATTGATGTTAGGTCAACACACGCCACCCTCTATTGTAATAGTATGTAATTCGGTTTGGGTCAATATATTGACCACACATCAAAATAAGTACCTAGTTCCAAATAATTTATACCTATAAGCTGCATACTATGGTGCGGAATACTATGGTGATGGACATGTGTGGAGTGACAGAGGATGTAGTGACCAAAATTGAGAAGGGTATGATAAGGTGGTTTGGGCATTTGGAAAGGATGGATGATAGGAGAATGACAAAGAGGATATATAAGGCGAGTGTGGATGGAAGGGCCGGCAGGGGTCGACCGCACCGAACTTTAGAATGTCAGATATCTGACATTCTAAGTAAGGGCCAGGTCAAAAGTACCCTGAACCGGCGGGAATGCATGAAAAGATTGATGAAGGTAGAGGAAGCTAAAGTGGTGTGCCAGAATCGAGCAAAGTGGCAAGCCATGGTCTCTGCCTACCCCTATGGGATAGAGGCGTGATACTATGTATGTAATCGCGGCTTTCGTTATCGAATCGCGGCTTTCGTTATCGAGTGGAGGGAACCTTGTCTTCCCGACACCCCATCACAGCCGGAGTCCCGCAAGGCTCCGCACTATCCCCATTTCTTTTCTCGCTTTACACTAGCGATATTCCAAAGCCGAAGAATACCAATCTGGCACTCTTCGCTGACGATACTGCCATCTACGCTTCACGTAGAGATAAAACACAGTTGATTCGCCTTTTGCAGAACGCTGCCGACAAACTCGGCGAGTGGTTCAGCAAATGGCGAATCACCATTAATCCCACCAAAAGCCAGGCCATCCTTTTCACTAGGAGTAGGATTGCACCCCCAGTGCCTAACGCTACTGTCACAATGTTCTCGCAGTCCATCCCATGGACCAATACAGTCAAATATTTAGGAGTGATCCTTGATCGGAATCTGTCCTTCATCCCACATGTTAATGCGGTACGCGCGCGAGCCGCATTCGCGAAAAGTCAGCTCCACTGGCTCGTTAACAAAAAGAGTAAGCTCTCTATCCGCAACAAGATACGTATCTTTACGACATGTATTAGGCCGATCATGACATACGCAGCACCCGCGTTCGCTCACATACCACCCGGTCGGATTGAGCGCCTGCAGGTTGTCCAAAATAAATTTCTACGACAAATACTCGATGCGCCGTGGTACGTGCGTAATCGCAACCTCCACGTGGACACCGACATGCCGACCATCAGGCACTTTATTCAGACGCTTAGCAGGCGCTACTTCGATCGCGCGGTTAATCATCATAATCCGCTCATCCGAAACTCATCCATTTATACTCCATTTGACCGCGCGAAATGGAGACGTCCCCGTTCAGTCCTGACCGATCCAGATGATGCCATCACTCTGGCCATCCAAAGAAAGCACGAGTTATTGAAACTCTCACACTCCTCAAGACCGCTGTACCGTCCTCGCCGTCGAGGACCTCGCCGTGTCCCCCGATGTCCCGACCCAGTTAGCAGTTCCGGCCCGCGTGCTGATGAAAACAATGGATAGATTGGTGTATTACACCGCTAAAATCCCCTAATCGCTGATGTCTCAATCATCTTCCAACGACTGCCCTGAGCCGAGGCTCGTACCCCACTTAGGGGGTGCCCTCAGCGTGGTCGTTTAAATGTAAAGGGTTGGAGCGTCTAAAGCGTTCGCCCGAAAGTCCGGTGTGGTCAGAAAAGCCGACTCGCGTCAGGCTACTGACCGTAATGTCCATAACAAAAAAAAAAAAAAAAAAAAAACTATGTATGTATGTATAAGCTGCATTACGTTTGTAGTTTCTAGTGTCAGTATTTCGGTAAGGCTTCTGACTTGCCGACTAGAGCCGGTTAATCATATTGACGAGGATCGATAGTTCACTGAAACGCGAAGAGTCTAGAATTTTTGTCATTATGCGGACACCTATTCATAGCCTGAATGCGCCAAATGGTGCTGTATTGCGACGATGCGTTCGATTCATGGTCGCCACTAGGATAAACTGTATATAATAATTAATATTTTTATAAGCACATAAACCCGGTTTTATCTCGTTATTTTATTTAATGAATGTACCTACGGCCATGGTTTCATTCGGTTCCCTTGACTCGCGTATATATTTACTTTTATTATTTGGAGTATCCAGCTCTAGTGTACGTTGCGCAACGTACTGTTTTAGGTTTTTAATTGTGCTTGTATTTTCGTCTGCAGCAGCGCTTGATTACACATTCATGATTTTAAATTAAAATACAGACGAGAACGGCTCTTTATATTTTTGGCTGTAATCTTCATGCTCACATTCGAAGCATCAAATAAACGAAATGTTTTGGGATGAAAATAATTTTCGTATCGTTTGGCAACAATGAACCGTGAAAGATTATAACATAGAGCGAACGTGATATAAGGAACTACGCAGGCACCTTACAATGCCCCAAAAGACGTAAAGCTGTCTGAAGAACAATGTTTGCGATAACGTGACGTTATGACACAAAGCATTCGCAATCAGCTGGTAAACAAGTTGAGATTGATGAGCCTACAACAAATGCAATCTGTATTCGATGAATAGATCGGTTTATATCTCTATTTCATGCACGTGTTACATATTTTTGCTTGCTAAAGGTTTTGTGTCATATTTGCCTTGACATTATTAATTGCACTAAAGAACATTCTGATAATATTGTTGACAGATTGTATGATTTACAATAATCGTAATAAATAAGACGTAAATAATTTGATATTACCAAAAGACAGAGCATACAAGATCATGAACTGTGTTTTAGTTCAGAAAATGTGAAACAAACAACATTATATGCATCATCTGGATGTGTTCTCAATTACCTTCAATGAGCTAAACAGTCCTTAAATGTACGCACATGTACGTGTATTGTACATGTGCAATGTACGCACATTATATTGATAAGATGAAAGTGTTCTATCCCAACAACGTACTACGTTTAAGCAAAAACCGTCCTTATATAAAACATTTGTGTCCAATAGAAGCAATAAAGCGGTTATTTGACCTTAAATCATAATTATTCAATGTGGACTTCTGTTTGACGCCTTGAAAACTCCTAAACGACAAGGTCCAAACTGACCCAAGCCGATTCTTGATAGGAACGTATGAGTCGAGCAACTATAAAAGGTAATACACTAGAACGATTTTCGTTGTATAGACTCTTAACTGGCTGGTACACGTATTATGTAATCCCGTTTCTTAAAGCGTCGCGTATAATATCTCCAGCAGAGGAAAACTAACAGACCGTAGCTATTCATATCAACAGCTTGAAGCACAATGGGTTGGACAAGGACAGACCGAGCACAATGCAATCATATGAAACTATTTGGTATGCCTTTTCATTGTCTATACAGTAAGCATTGTTCACTTTACAGACGACAACATCAGAAAAATCGATAAAAGTAATATCACGATCCTTAATAAAGGTCGTCGCTAACGGTTTGAATAGATGGCTGATGTAGAAACTATGATTTCATCATTTGTTATGCAAGTTCTTCAACATGCGAAAACTAAAAGCAAGGGCGATAAAGGATAGAAAATGCTCATTTCACATATAGATGTGTAAAGTAGTGTTTTCGTAGCTAATATGAACTGAACTATATTTTCTTGATCGTTTATCGATTGTTCAATCATAACGCGGCCATTACAGCGCAAGAATCCAATCTTGAACATATTATGACGCCTGTAGCGTAGAAAATCTTTCTCCTATCGGTATTAGACGCATTCATGAGCTTTAAGAAGATATCGTAGTTGTATTATAACCGACAAGTAAATAATATCAAAGTAAATAACTATTGACTAGAATGTCGTGTCGTTTTATGTCTCTTATTAGTAATAAGAGACTATATAATAAGTTATTACAGTATAGCTAAGTCACGAGTGGCATATGGCGTTTTTTGTTAAAGAACAGCTGATACCTTTACTGTTTTACTTACTTAATTTATAGTAATTCATATGTTTCTTACCTGCTTGTCAAGTATGCAAATGAATCATAGGGACCCGCAAATGTAAATCACATTATTTTAATAGACAGCGTTCATATTTTGCTGACCATGACGCAAGGAAGTTTAAAGAAACAACTAAGCTCCCGGATTTAAACCGGCTGTGACATTCTGACGGATCCTGCAGTATGCTAGTTCTTCTTTTAATGAGTCAACATAAAATAAATAAGAATTTTTTTTTTGAAAAATCTATCCCGCTATCATAGTATGGCGTGAACGTCAATGTTGACCTTGAAATAGTATAATCATACCAAAGTTCTGAATGATTACAGCTGTGGCCATGACAGAATTTTTCAAAGTTAATTTAATTATAACAAACTTTAATTGCTAAATGATAATGAACTGAATTTGCTGGTAACGACCATTGTGTTTAGAATAGGTATACGTTTAGTAGTTGCTTAGAAGTTGTATAGGTCATTTGCTGAAAATATACGCAAATTAAACATGATTTTGCCACTAAGTTACTTAATGTGTAGAATATGCTAATATTGCCAACTTGGGTGATGGAAAAGCCTATTTATCGTGAGCAAATTAGTAGACCGCAACTCGTTTATAGGTGCGTGTCGTGAGACGACAAGGTCGCAATTTATCTTTTGGCTTCCAGTATTTGCTTATTTTGTATAACATCCACGTAACCTGATTTGTGAAGTATGTAATTATACTATATCATAATATTTATGTAAGCAGATTTTTAATGCAGTAATTATTTGTAAATTGGAAGGTGGAATGGGATAGTTTCCTATGGTTGATTTTGTACAATATTTTATATGTAACTGAAAATAATATAAAAAGGAAATTCTTCTGTGAAATCAGCATCAAAATTGGTTGAAAAATAATGCAGTTATTCGTATTTGAAATATTGTGAGCAAAAGTAGGAGCGAGGTAGGATTATCGTGCTATCCCTTTCTCACGCATGCAGTGTTATGTCTTGTTATACCCGGTGACGTCACAGTTTGATAGTTCTGTTGTTCGGCAGTTACCCCTTCCACAAAATTTTAAGGCTTTATAATTTATTTAATATTGCGATGATTTTGAAAATTCTTTTTCCGTTAGATGTTGGATGGCATAAATTTTTGATAAATGTATTTAAATAAAGTAGTCAACTACCCAATATGTACGGGGTCATATGGCCACGGCGCGATACTATTTAGGGCCCATACACATAAACACGACGCGGCGTCGCGTTGACCGCAATATACGTCTATTGCGGTCCATTTTCGAGATCAACCGTCGTCGTGGATTTCCACGACACGGCGTCGCGCCGTGCCACGACGCGACGCCGTATCGTGTTTATGTGTATGAGCCGTTAGTGCCGTGCCGCATCGCGCCGTTTCGGCTTTGTATGTAGAAATTTGCGTGATGCCATAGAGGTTTTATATAAACTGTTGTGATGCCGCACCGCGCCCGTTCGTCCAAGGGCCGAGGGTCGCCGCAACGACCTTGCAAGGTCGTTGACACTATCCGCCATCGAATTTCGCAAGGGTGTTTTAGAAAACCACAGACCACAACTACTACCGCATCATGACTTTCTGTTTGTTTGTAGGAAACGAAATGGATTACACTTATAAATATTACTTTTTGGTAATTATTGAGCTTTATGTGTAATAATATAAATAAGCCATATAAATAAAATAATATAAAGCGTGTAAAAAAAGGTAGGAGTTACGTAGACGTGGCGGAAAGCTGTGCCTATTTATGTGATACTATAACGGATGTCGGATACCTAATAAAATTTCGGTTTTAAACCATTTCAATAGAGTTGAATCTCGAACATAAAAACTCCTAACTATACGCTGCTGAACGTTCAAAAATTAATTCCTGCATGCTATTTTCATCTCTATTTGAGTTCGTAATGTTATTATTATCAGTAGTAAAGTGCGAATGCATGTTGGAGCTGTTCCTCGCTAAATCTGCTCTGATCCTTATACTATTCTAGTCATAATTTAAGGAAAATCAAAGTATATTATCCTTTCCCCTTACATAATAAAACGTGACACCGCAGTAAGCTTTTATGCGTAGCAATTTTAAACTATAATGTCTACAGTGCATACGCTTATGACAAAATAATAACGAACAGACCTTGATGTCCGTCATGTTACCAATTTCCGCATTAAAAGATATATCTATAAAAACTTGTTGGGGCCACTATTTGGCCAGTATAATTGGTATAAACATAGAACGCATACATTTTAAGAATAAAGAATGAAAATACACTTTATTGGTTCTGTAATAAATTACATCAGAAAATCGAAAAAATAGGATACAGCTGCTGAAACTACGTGCATTGCCGTCACATTTCATATTTCAAGGCTCCTTATGAACACAGTACAGATGCTTTTATTATGAATTAAATAGAATCGCCTCATCGATAGTGTACATCGGCTGTGATATAGATGAAGTAAACATTAATTAGTCCGTGACATTGGATCCAATTCCCACGTCACGCAATCAAAATTTGTGCGAATGTTGTTTCGAAACACACTTGGATTGAATTTTTGGATAGGGCTGCCATTGCTTAAATTGCAGACACCGGCAAAAAATTAAAAACACCGAACAATTAGGTGAAATTAATGTATTTTTCTCAGAACATACATTTTTTTAATATAACACAAAAAAAGTCTAATAATTGTTTAATTCATGTAAGTATTTTTGTTTGCGATTTATTTCAGATTATCTTCCAATTCATTAGAATTCTCTTGACATATCATAATATGTCCTTGTAAAACCCGTCGCTCCTCGGACACTGAAAATACCCTACAGTCTGCCTTAAGAGGCTAGGCGTCTCAAACTAGGACCAATCCGGAAATCCCGGACAGATAGCAGCCCTATTTATGACCAATATGACCATGGAATCCTCCTTATCACCGCATGGCACGCGAATAATTTCTGTATGCCGTGTTTTATATACCGACGCTTCTCCCTTCAAGGGTACAAAAATTTGTTTATGTAAAGTTGTAAATAATGATGTAGCCCATTCCTAATTTTGCTAGCTCTTGCAACATAATTCTAAAACCCGTATTCACAAACGTTACTTAGCTAAGGACAGCCCAATGCTATAATAATAAATCTGTTCTTAGTGCTTTCGGCATGACAGCCTGCGCAGTGCGTAGGCAAAGGGGCACTGGGATTGGCTAATTTTGCTTCAGTTGGCTGTCATATAACCAAGACCAAAGAAAACTATGCTCATAGTATTGTTTGTGAATACGGGTGTAACCTTCATTAGATGCATAAAACTTGACTTTCTTGTTACAACCCTAAAGCCAAAATGGAAAGGCGGCCCCACAGCATATTATATTACTCGATTAACGATATTGCCTACTGGGTACAATATTTTGTATAAATACTCGATTAAACAGCGATCACTATGCACATATTAAAAACTCTTAACATAATGGTTCGGTTTAAGGAGTCGCGTTATACCTACATCTAGTAAGATTATAGTTTCGCCGGTAAGATTCTGGCAACATCGAGGCACGCAATCTCTTACGTTGGATAAAATAACATTTGCACTACACTACACATACCATCAGGTCCATTGTATCCAATATATAATAAATATTTTATACCATAATCCAATAGATCATACAGTTTCGCCGATAAGGTTCTGGCAACATCGAGGCACGCAATCTCTTACGTTGGCTAAAATAACATTTGCACTACACTACACATACCATCAGGTCCATTGTATCCAATCTATACTAATATATAAAGCTGAAGAGTTTGTTTGTTTGTTTGTTTGTTTGTTTGAACGCGTTAATCTCAGGAACTACTGGACCGATTTTGAAAATTCTTTCACTAATAGGAAGCTTCATTACTCCTGAGTGCTATAGGCTACTTTTTATCCCGGAAAAACTTTTCCACGCGGGCGGAGCCGCGCGCAAATGCTAGTATATGATAAATATTTTATACCATAGCAGTTAGTTTGATGGTTTATGTTGTGTTGTGAATATTTGGTAACAACTACCAATGGCACAGTTGTTGTAGATGGTTTGGTAGTAAGATATGTTAACATTTGTTTTATTGCTAGCCCCTTTGATTAATTATATACCTAGATAGAGTGACGCGCTGCAATGAAACTAAAACAAACAGGCCAACTTTTCTTAAGCTAGTATGCGTGACAGCTGTGTCATACGCTATCGCTGCATCATTCTGCGTATCCTTGTGTGCGCGCATAATGATACCAGTTATTACATGTTTTCTATTAAAACGGGGAGAAAATTATATCCATGAAAAACAACAAAAATTAATTCACTCGAACTCATTTAGTGGGGAACAGTTCGCCTCTATTTTTTTCGACGCGTTTGACACGTTCAGTGTCTATGTAGGTATATAATTAATCAAAGACTAGAAGTATCCCTCTTAAGCATTAAGAACTTTGATTGAATTTTCAAAACCATTGAAATTTTGCCGTGCCCGACAGGGTCCACGATTATATCACGTGTCTATTTAATTTTAACATCTTTATGTATAGAATAATTGTGGAGTGCAATAAACTTTAATTTGATTTGAACTATTGTTAATAATTAATCTTTAATGTGTTTAGGAATTCACGGTCACATGTATTTTCACCTAATCCTATTACTTTTGTGCATGACCCACACACTAACAAGTTCATCGCATATACAGTCAGCCACATAAGTAGCTGAACTAATCGCAAATTTCAAATCGCCTATACGCGTTAAATATAATTGAAACATTTTTTTTGTTTGTCTGAAATAAAGTAAATCCATTAGATTTTATTTTTGTTAAAATAAAAAAAAAACATAGGTTAAAACACAACAGTGTGTACGCGATTTGAAGTTTTGAATTTGTTCAGTTACTTATGTGGCTGACTGTACATGGAAATCGGCCAAAACTATCATATTGATCTTAACCGAAATTACACATTTGGTACGTGTATGGTAAAACAACTTTCACAATAAACTTTCTTTATGACATTTAAAAAATCTAACGAATAATTTAAGGATTTGTAGAATTTATTTATGGCTTTTAGAAAATCAGTAAAATTTTCCTAATCTAAACGGTGTATTATGTTATGTATACTATTCATTCCGTTTACCTACATGCGCAAATAAACACTAGCACCTGAACAACAGACGTTGTTCAATATTTATCATAATATTATTATGTATAGTTACATGTATGTATTTATACCAATAATCATGTTAGTATTGAATATGAATGCATAAAAATGTACCGATTCTAACGTGCTCGCGAGTGCATTTTGTTAATTTAGCTCAACAGCTGTGTAATGCGGCAGCGTACATTGTACGGAGGTCATTCTCAGAAGCTGAACTGATAAACGTTTAATTGACCCCTTTTGTACATGTATTGCAAAATGAATTTAATTTATTGTTTCTATTTGTTCATATAAATTGTATTATTAAGTGTTGATTACATAAATATTAATTTCCATTTACGTATATGTATTAAAAATGTATTATAAACAATGTATTATGTTAATTCACCTGTTCGGTATGCATTCATGTTTTAAAACAGTTCAGTTTCAAATTACCAGTTTCCAGGTATTTTTACTTTAACTCATTTTTATTCCGGACTTGCAGCATACTTTGTTAGTGTCCGTCGCTCATTGTATGCTCTACATATCTGCAGTACATCATTTTAGTCCTTACCTACATTGCATAAGGACCATATTTCAGAATGATTTGCGTTTTCTATTGTTCGGTTATAGAAAGTGCAGCACGAAGTTGGCTCACGACGGGCATACTAATCGCGTCCGTTCTGCGTATAGATCCCACTAAATTAAATGTTTCTCCTTCTTTTGGCCTTCGACTAAATAAATGCAGCGACTTTTTTGGTGTCATTTATATTGCAAACCAAAATTGTCTGCTACCATGACAACTACTTAAAGTGTAGTGCAAAGAGAATTATAATACTGTGTAGTGTGTTTGAGAACAGACTGCATTGAATCAGGTTTGGGTAATTACTAAGAAAAAGTGGGAACCGTTAATTGTGGTAATCAGATTACTTACAATGCTGATAATGTATAGATTTTATACGCAACTGGTTAACGTAAGATACTATTTTAATTAGACATAGTTTATTAGCATAGGTAATTAAACTATATTCATTGTCCATTTACAAAATTAATTGTAGTGAGGAAAACAGTTTTTATTTGCCAAATCTACCTAAATTATTTATAGATAAAACTTCAGCGGATCTGTTTTGTGTTGTCGTTAAATAACAACAATGAATGTGATTTTATTTTATTCACACAAAACGCAAAAATAGGCTGCTTTATAACATCGACTTTCCCTTGAATACAACGGACGGGCCCGCGATTTCTAATCGATTTCATGCTTTTGATTCGTTTATTTACTTGAATTCTTTATCCTCGAAGGGGTAGGCAGAGGCGCAACTAGTGCACCCACTTTTCGCCGTGCGTATTCCGTCCATGATGTGATAGGGGGCGAGCCTGTCGCCATATCGGGCATAAATTGCAGACTTTGGGTTGATACTCAATAGAACAATCCATCATCACTTTGCCCGACCCGGGGATCGAACCCGAGACCTCAGTATTGCAGTCGTACCGTAATACAACTACGCCACCGAGGCAGTCTCTCTCTCTATACTCTTTCCACTTGTGAAAACTACATCAAAATCCTTACAGTAATTTCGGGGATGTGCGGTAACAAACAGAAAAGCAGTGACAGAAAAGAATTCTAAAAATGTCTGATTTGTGATCTATTACTATTCTTCCTCTTTCTTTTTTATTACTTTTCTTTCAATGTACAGACGTACCGGGTTCTGCTGTTTAATTATAATATGTTAGATTAAATCTTTATTTAATTATTTAGCTTTAATCCTCGCATATGAACTGGTCAGACAAGTCCAACAGAATATTATGGTGTACTAAATATCCATTTATATTTTTGTTACTTATACGAATTAATATTTGTTATTATTATTAATTCATTA
Source organism: Sphinx pinastri (assembly GCA_947568825.1). Taxonomy (NCBI): domain Eukaryota; kingdom Metazoa; phylum Arthropoda; class Insecta; order Lepidoptera; family Sphingidae; genus Sphinx; species Sphinx pinastri. The sequence goes on from OX387617.1 coordinate 7,765,427, forward strand.
TTAATCCGTCAACGCCCGCGGTGGACACCGGTGTCCGAGTATATAGGAAAATACGCTTATATCTTTATATAAGCGGGCGTTGACGGTTTAATCTGTATTAATTGATATTGAATTATGATCACGTTTCCTCATATCGCTCTTTCCTTAAATAGCTGCCCATTCGCCAGCGTCGCAGTCTACGTACTCTAACTACACTCTTTTCAATTTTAACGTCCCCTACTCCACCTTCTTATTTACTGCCACACTTTCATTATCTTCACTCCAACCATGAGCGACATCTACGCTCTAGTAATAATCCTCTACTTTTGTGTCCTTCTCATAACTCAGAACTTGTTCACTCCTCTTTTCTTGTCCAATCTGTACTTCTCTGGAATTCGCTCCCTCTAGGAATCAGGATATTGTCTACGAATCGTTACGCGTTTAAAGTTAAAGTTCGAGAACTACTTGCGGGTGAATTAGCGGAATCATCGTAAATTTCTAGTTTATGACTTCGATATTATACATGTATTTTTAATTATATATTTTATATACATATTTATTATAAACATATTTATGTAATTGTATTATTTATATTAAGTATGCTACATATATTTATTACTATTATAAGTATTACCAAAATATATATGTGTATTTATTGACGTAGTTTTTACCTAATATTTCTATTTTAATTGAACCGACACAATGATCCAAATTTGTTTCGTGCACCTACTATGTTTTTTTCTCTGCACCATTCCAGGTTGACTGGTAGAAAATGCCTTCGGCATTAAGTCCGTCTTTACATGTTTTGTATGAAGTATAAATAAATAAATAAATAAATTGATATGTGCAATTTGCTATATGAATTAGGCGGTCGATGTGGGTCGCATGCAATCGTCGAACTAGTTGCGTTCAATGTGCGTTGCGTCATTTAACCCCGGAGACGGTAATTGAGCTGTTTTTATTGTTTACTAGAAATAGTCGGCTGCGCTTGCGCACCAGTTTTGATGAACAGTTAACGGCCCACCATGCTTAACGCTTCCTCGTTATAGTGCGTTATAAAACCGAAAATCAATAAAAAAAAAGGCACCTTTTATAGAACATTTCATCTAGAACACAATTGTACACACACACACTCACGCCTTGTATCGATGAAGGGGTAGGCAGAGGCGCAACTAGTTGCACCCACTTTTCGCCGTGTACATGCCGTCCCATAATGTGATAGGGGGCGAGCCTATCGCCATATCGGGCACAAATTCCAGACTCCGGGCTGATACTGAATAGAAAAACCCAATAAAAATAACATAATTGTCTTTAATAAAATTTCCTATTCCGGTGATTCGTAAAGCATTTAATTTCCTCTTTCACCCAGATTAAAAGGCGAAAATCATTTGTAAAAGCCACGCACAATCCGTGCTACGTAGCAAGCTCAAGGTTTGGGCTCGGCCGCGATGAGTCAGTCAGAACTTTGCCATTTTTATTTTTGCCCAGTTGTATTTGTTGTAATAAAACTCTTTGTGTAATCGTGCGGTATAACATTAACACATATTAGCATAAAATATTGGAATTATAGACTTGTTTTCGATATCTTATTTTTTAGTAGTTATATTGTTTCTATATCCACAAAAACAACTAAAATTTGTATGCTCCGGTAGGTGAAAACCTTACAAATTGATATTAATATTGTAGTACCGAACTTGTATAATTCTTAAACGTAATGCAATAGGGTTTCATTTGAAAAATGTGGTACCGATGATCAGTGGGTGACTTTGTATGGGTGGGCATTGAGTTCTTCGACACCTTACAAATTTAATTGCTAACACATTTAGACGCAGCTATAAAGGATCGTTGGCAAATTGCGCAATAGGTTGGTGATTCAGTGCAAGCGAGATAAAGACGTGCGTGCGCGAGTATGACCCACCATCAGGTCGATCACCCTCCTCGCATGTCCGTCTTCTTTCTAGACGTGGTACGTCTTCAATTTTCTTATCTTATTTAATTAACATTCCTATTACCATAAAGTGTTATAGCTTGTATTTGCAAATCTTATTAGACCTTGACATTATCTACCAACTCACGTGTGAACCATGGCTTGTATGTTGTCTTTAAGGCCGTCTTACAAGCGGATGTTCATACGTCCATACAAAATACATAAACCCAAACCTGCTTCTCTTCTTAACGGAAGAGGCAGAGCAACTCTTTCATCGATAGTTAACTAAGTTTATTACCTACTAGGTGATGCTCGCGGCTCCGCACGCGTGACAAAGTTTTTCCGGGATAAAAATATTTTCCTGGTATAAAAAGTAGCCAAGCACTCAAGAGTAATGTAGATTGCTATTAGTGAAAGAAATTTTCAAAAACGGTACAGTAGTTCCTGAGATTAGCGCGTTCAACCAAACAAACAACAAACTCTTCAGCTTTATAATAGAAAAAGTATAGATTGTACGTGGTACGAATACCATGATGAAATAGATGAATATATCGCCCTTTCAGCCACAAATTATATTCTAGTGCGCACGTGCTTTTTCTATAGGATTTTTTGATTATTTGCCCTTTCTAAGAATAAAACCCGAACTCACTGTTAGTCCTAGTACGCTGCTTAGAAATCAATGTAGTTACACATTTTTTTTTATCAAAGGTGTACTTTTGATAGTAGTCTTTTATGAATACTGTTGTCAAAGATGTTACAAGTTTGAATCCTACTTATAATATTATAAACGCGAAAGTTTGTAAGTATGGATGTCTGGATGTATGGATGTTTGTTACTCTTTCACGCAAAAACTACTGAACGGATTTCGATGAAATTTGGCACACGGGTAGATTATGTCCTGGATTAACATATAGGCTACTTTTTATCCCGGGAAATATAAAGCGGGACTTTTATCACGGGTAAACTCATTCACGCAGGGGGAGCCGCTGCCAAAAACTTGTTGGAATATAATGATATTATGATTGTCGTTGAAAAGTTTTTTGTTAATACCCCATAGGTGCACGATTCGCCTGCTCGGGTCTCTTAAATCTTCAGCAGGTAGCCGTAATAAAGTTCCCTTTTGTCTTTTATAACCGTATTTTCCCTGGCGTGTCATAATTCCCTTTATGCATCCACTTCGTCTGCATTCCAAGTATTAGTAGTACCGTCTGCTCTTTGATTTTATCGTTTGCCATTTGCTGTATAAAGTTCAATATCAAAATCAGAAACATTATTTATAACGAGCTTTCAAATCCCATATAGTCGGGAATAGTGAAATACCGCTTAAGTGACGAAAAAAGACAAATTCAGATTAATACTTATTATACTAAAGTTTTGATTCATTGTACTAAACTTTTTTTGCTGCTTACGTGGTATTGCACTATGCACGACGATATGTAAGTAGCCACATTCAAATAAATTGTGTGTTTTCAACGCCAAATTTTACGTTATGACTATTATACTTTGCATTGAAACTTAACTCTTTAGTGGTTTTATTCATCAAAAGTGAAAGCTATTCTCTAACACTATCCTCAAAACGGATAATATGTATGTGGGCTAAAACACGTATCCGCATCGTCGCTGCTTAAACGGGGCCAAACTTGTATTCATATTATGGCAGTATACAATTCACCAAATTAATTTATTCCGTATAAAGAGCGAGTGCATGCATTCATTCACTTTTAATTTAGAGCTTCACTTTTTAGCCTACTGTTAAATTGTACAATTCTAACTTTATCTCTAGACAGCAGATAATACATACATCCTCAACTTACTGTATCGTACAATGTAAATCTATTACAAGTGGGTTTATTTTGTATTGAAATGTAAATAAGGAAATATTCTATTTCCTTTATTGCTCTAATTATATTGCCAAGCAAGTATCCTGTTAAATAAATATATTTTTAGGTTTAGGTGTTTGCATGGACACTGAAACAGTTTTGATATACTAAATATTTTGGTGACGATGTACGACAACGTTAAAAAACAAGATAAAATTATTATATGTGTCGTCCCACTAACTGTTTACAAATTATTAATGCTTTTGTTTGTTTTATGATAAATATGAGGCACGTTACGGGTATGTATGTCTCAACACATTTTACTACCGTTTGTCAGATTATTATTAAAGTAAGCATTTAAACATTTTACTAAGTGACACTTAACAGTTAACACTGATTGTCTTATATTTTAGATGAACGTATTGCGATAATCCTTACTTAATATTATAAATGCGAAAGTAACTCTGTCTGTCGCGCTTTCGCGCTAAAACTACTGAACCGATTTAAATGAAAGTTGGTACACAGATAGTCTAGAGCCTGAGAAAGGACATAGGCTACTTTTTCTCCCGGAAAAACTATTTCACGCGGGCGGAGCCGCGAGCAAAAGCTAGTTATAATATAATCTGAAATTTGTTTTGTCAATAGTCCTACAGTACAGTGAGACACCAAAATGTTATTTATTTTAGTATACGTGTCAATAATATGAGACAAGTTCTTATTATATGTATACATACCAATGAGTCATAACTAATAACTCGTATCTCGCAGACCATAGCCGAATTAAATACAGGTTGTCAACTTATACAGTTTTAAATTTTCCCTATGCTAATGCTGAACAATCAGTTTATTTATTTTATTAATTAATTTGCTAAACTTGCAAATATTAATAAAATATTATTTGTTACAGAGTCGGGAATGCAAATAAGGCTATTTGTGAATAAATCGTCGTGGTAAAGGTAAATAATAAATATGATTTTGAGCACCCATTATAATCTTTCAATATGACTCGCAGACAAAGTAAAGGAACGCATGTGTATTGTAAATAAGTAAATAAGTTTATTGTAAATCTAAGATTACTTTGTAGTTTAGCTGGAAGATTACTAATTTCTGCATTCGTTAAAACCATTTTGAATCTCCTATAAGATATTCAGCAAAATGTTTATATTGTCCGATAGTTCTATTGAAAAATATTTTACAGATGATGTCATGGTTTCTTAAATTTCATTGGGTTGTGTATGGGAGTGCACAAGTTCCGAGAACACATTCAGTATACACAAAACACACTTCAGAGCTCTTATCATATGAAATGTTTTCCATTACACATCCAGGTTGCATTAACGTCTAAAGAGATGTGCAAACAGCACGCGCACTCGAAGCTAAATGTCGCGATCACCTTACATGACGTTTAGTAATATTTACTATTTGGATTTTGAAAATAATAACTGTAGGAATGTTGAATAAACTACGCGCGGATTCAACATTTTTAAAATATTTTTTTTTGTTTGTTATTGTGCAGGTCAGTGAAACATGTTAAGGTGTTTACTGTTCGCCATGGTGTTCCTTCATTCAGTTGCGTAACTTATAACAAAGCCACGTCCGTTGTCGAACTTGTAGTGAGTCATCATTAAACGTAAATGTTTGTCTGGATGGAACCGGTTGGTCCTCGGTTCGATCGTTCATTGCCACTACGTTGAACCTCTGTTCCCAGCTAGCTCGATTCTTCTCACATAAACAAGTACAGATGTAGATTTCATTGCTCCACGTCATGATTTTTAATGATTCAATAAACGCCTTTAAACAAAAGTATTGCAATTCTTAAGTTATAACACAAACAGACAATAAAACCATTGTCAAATTCTTTGTGTTGAGTTGTTGCATTAGAAAGTGTTGATGAAGTAGAACCGTATTTTATTAACGCTGTGATCTCATTCATCATATTTCAATTGATGACCTTTACCCGGTTCACAACGTGTATAATGTTTTAAACCTGGCTAAATGTGTGTATAATGAAACCTGGTTTACGAATCAGCGATCATAATATTTATTATGTATGGATGTGTCAAGAGCATTAGTTTTATGGAAAAAACTTGTTGGCAACTAAGGTGCGGTATTATAGGCATGTGGAAAAATCGATAAGATAGTCTGTCTGATACTTTTGAACTAGGAATGTTGTTTCAAGTTTGGTGACGTACTGATAACGAGTTACTTCATTGAGGGCGGTATTAATAAATCAATCTCAAGTTTGAGTTACATCTCAAGTAGACATAATGTATTAATAGTTCCATACAGTGAGGTGAGTGGCAACTCTTATTATGCCTTTTATTTTGCTGTTAGTAACCCGTGGTAAATAATATTGTTATTTTTTGTGAATTAAATACGATACCTACTACCGGGTCCAATGACTGCGTGTCAGTGAGTGAAGTGACATTTAGTTCTGGGACTTGTTGCACGACGAATTTGATATTTATCGTGAGGACACGACAAAATCGCCACGGTATGCTAACCTATAACTCTAGAGATTAGACGGCGGTCTAAAGGATACGAATTATGTGTAAATAGTAATCAATAATAACACCTAACCTGTATTTTTGTTGTTGTAAATCCTGTCTACTTCGAAGATTTTATCGTTTTGATCAGTAAATAAATCAGGGTGCGGACAGCGTCGCCCACTTTAGCTCGTGGCCTCGGTGCCTTTTACTTCAGTGACGCGGATATAAGAGTCGGAGACAGACATACAATGACTCAGAGAAACATACATTAAAACATATACAATTCAATATTTTATTAAATTTAAAATATAACGTAAAACTCAGCACTTTTTTTATCAGTTATTTTTGTAATAATATAATAGTATATTATTACATAGGTACACCTAATACCTATTTATTTGTATTTCGTATTTCGTAAACTGGTCACGGAACAGAACAAAATATTTTATCCAGTGAGAAAAATGAAAAAAAAAATTGAGACAAGATCAATATCTAAATACGTCAATCAAACCTGAAGGTTTCTATATTCTAAGTATATTCGTCTAAATGCCTTATTAGTAGGAACTAGAAAGTCTGACCTATCTTGGTTGCATGTAAAACTATTCTAATAGGTTAAACAAATGGCCATAACATTAAACGGGTCTGTCTACACACGTGACGCTATGCAAACGTGAGACGACTTTTTAAAATAAGCTAATCCGGTTTTTACACAAGGAATATTATGCACAAAAGTATCTATGTTATAGAAATTTAGTACAGCTCTCGAATACTTCACAATTACTGCGTGTTTTAGTTGCGATGGACGCGCGTCGTCACGTTTATAAAAAATCAGTCGTGCACATATGCCCTAAATCTTACACTAATAGGACTAGGAAGCTACATTACTCCTGAGTGCTATAAGCTAATTTTATATCCCGGAAAAACTTTTTCACGCGGGTGGAGCCGCGGGCAAAAGTTACTCTATAATAGTAACGGTAGTAGATAAGAAAATTTCTAACAATACCGTGGCCATACTGCAATCGTTTTATAATTCACGAGTGTGTAGTTTATTAGCTAATAGTTTGATAATTCAATCGTGCCACTGCACCGCACCGATAACTATATTGTAGTTTCAAGTTTGCCGTTCTGTCAAACAGTAAACTGCTGCTAAATTAGAAAACGCCCACCTTTTAGCTCTTAGTATCGTCAATCTCGGCTATACATTTTCATAGTTCAGTCCGATACTGCCAACTGCAAACTACTAATTCGTAAACCTGTTGGTATTGATTTTTACTACTTCTAGACAAGGCCCTACTTTATTACATACTTGTGAAAATTAATTGCTTTTTAATTTGTAACTTTCCGACAAAGTAGTTCAAGCACCCAGTAGTTAAGGGGCTATGTCGAAAAAATATTGGACGGTGATGGGCGTGGCTTAGCGTATTTCCAGTGCGAGGCGCCCCGCCGACCCGCTGCGACAGATCGCGCGCGTCGCACCGCCATCGCATCAGGTCGTTGCGCTCAAGCCCGCGAAAAGATCGTCATTCCAAATGCAAATACACAGCTGCGTTATAAATATTATAGTTAAAATTTCCAATAAATTCTATGTTTTATAACTTATAAAACATGTAATTTATTTTAATTCGCCTATAGAATCATTATTATGTCACTATACTACCTAATTTCTTGAACATTATGTAAAATGACATTGTAAGTTATTTAAACTCATCGAAAGTATTATTCACTTTCTCGGTAAAATTTGGTATGGTGGTAAATAGGTCTCGGACGTACGTAGGTATATAAAAAACAGAGCAGTATGAAAATTCTATAATAAATTTAAAATTATATTTTGCATCGTTTTGATTTATTTTTGTAGGCTTTCCTAGCTTTGATTGACACAAAATAAATAATAATACAAAAAATGCAGTCACTATTTTACGGCCTGACTCTGGATTCAAACCCGGGACCTCAGCGCGGAGGCCGTACCGAGCACGCAATACAGCTACGAGTTACGACATCGAGGTAATCTTGACTCTCGACAAGTCAGTCACTATGCTACCTCTTCCCTGGAATTCCGGGTCTATTTTACCGGGTTTTGCCGGGTCTAAATGATGCTTCACTCTTCAGTGCCGCCATACAAAATCGAATTTTGGGTGTAAAGGTGTTCGAAATTTTTACACCATAAAATTAGTTTGATATGAAGTTTGAAAACATTATAATGGTTCAATGGTCACTAGATAGGGTATAAATGTTTGTAATGGTGAAGGTGGCCGTTACCAATCTAGAACATTTTTATTTAAGAACCAATTAGCTTCAAAATCCATACCTGGCCAAATTTTGGACAATAAAACATGTGTCTAATGTACAAGGTGGAATAAGTGGCTGCCATGTTGTTTTAATTTTTAAGGCCAATTCGCTTTAAAATCGATACTTTTGCGTCTTTGGTTACAAAGGTCAGATCCGATTTTATACCTATTGACCTCAAAATTGTTATCTAGGCATACTTTGGCCCCAGAGGGTGAGCCTAATACCAAAAAAGTGACTGCCATCTTGAATTTGAGAGCGTACATGTCCGCTCGGGCCGATTTCTGCAAAATATATATCAAACTGAACATCTACAGGTTGTTTCTTCTTTCGCTATTTTTGGCTTGCCGTTGAAAGCAAGATCTTGACTTAGGTAATGTTAGAATTGAGAAAAGTGGCCGACATAGTGAGACTGATCCAATGTCAGAATTGAAAAAGTTACCGCCATTTTTAATTTCTTTGTTTTAAGGCTAACCGACCTCAAAATCGATATCTGTGTATAACTTTAGTTACTAAAGACTGATCTAATATCACAATTGAAAAAGTAACCGCCATTTTAAATTTCTTTGTTTTAAGGCCAATCGACCTCAAAATCGATATCTGGGCATTGTTTTGTGTACAAGAGGCAGATCTAATGTTAGAATAAAAAAAGTGGCCACCATTTAGATATTTCTTGTTTTAAGGGCTATTTATTGGCTTTAAAATCTATGTGACCTTGCAGGTGGACGGCCGACGCTGCGCCGTGGCCTGGCCTTAAAAACAAATAAATTCAAAATGGCGGCCACTTTTTTCAATTCTGACATTGGATTAGTCTTAGGCAACTAAAGTTATAGCCAGATATCGATTTTGTGGCCAATTGGCCTTAAAATGAAGAAATTCAAAATGGCGGCCACTTTTTTCAATTCTGACATTGAATTAGTCTTAGGCAACTAAAGTTATAGCCAGATATCGATTTTGTGGCCGATTGGCCTTAAGATGAAGAAATTCAAAATGGCGGCCACTTTTTTCAATTGCTACATTGGATCAGACTTTGGTAACTAAAGTTATAACCAGATATCGATTATGAGGTCAATTGGACTTCAAACAAGGAAATTCAAAATGGCGGCCACTTTTTTCAATTCTGACATTGGATTAGTCTTTTGTAACCAAAGTTATAGCCAGATATCGATTTTGAGGTCGATTGGCCTTAAAACAAAGAAATTCAAAATGGCGGCCACTTAATTCAATTCTGACATTGGATCAGTCTTTAGTAACCAAAGTTATACCCAGAAATCGATTTTGAGGTCGATTGGCCTTAAAACAAAGAAATTCAAAATGGCGGCCACTTAATTCAATTCTGACATTGGATCAGTCTTTTGTAACCAAAGTTATACCCAAAAATCGATTTTGAGGTCGATTGGCCTTAAAACAAAGAAATTCAAAATGGCGGCCGTGTATACCAATTCTAACATTGGCTCTGAATATTTTAGTGACTATTGATCCATAATAAATAAATAAATAAGTAATATAAAAATTCATACTAAAATAATTTTATGGTGTAAAAATTTGAACAGCCTTTGCACCCAAAATCCGAATTTTTCAAATGTATGACAGGCACGCAAGCGTCATTTACGCAAAATTGGCCCAGCATGGCATTCCAGGTATTACGCGTTCCTAGCTCTGGATTACGAAATATAAATAATAATACAAAAAAACCCAATGTCAATTTTTTTTCGTTCAGGGATTCGAACCCGGGACCGGGAGCGCGGTAGTCGTACCGATCACGCATTATAACTAAAGTAGGTCTCCGAAAAGAAATAATTTACAAAGGTGAAAGGATGTAATAATTACGCTTGCTACCTATCTCATAGATCTAATAGAGCCTATAATTTTATATTGACACACGGACGTGAGCTGGATATACTGTAAAATAGAATTTGAAGGGCACTTTCAAATTTGCCGCGCGGGTCACGGCGGCAGCGCGGCCGCATCCCTATACCAAACGGGTAATTTGAACTTTGAAGGCGCCCAAAAATGTCGAGCGCACGTCCGTCGTCAGTAAAGATTTCGGGCGACTGAAGTCGGCACGGGCCACTCCCATGACAGTGATGGCGTATTTAGCCGTCGCGGATGAGAGGAAGAGACGGGAAGCGCACTCGTATGCCGAAATGAAATGGCGTAAGCGCCAAACCAATTTTCTTTTAATTGTGATTATACTATTCAATTTAGTTTCATTGCGTCTTGTTGTGACCTTAGAAAATATTGAGTTCTTGTATTTAAATCAAGTTACGAATGTATATATTACATCATTTAGAGATAAAGCGTGTTTAAAGAAAATATCAGAGGTAACTTTGGATTTTTTTTCTATCGAGAAAATTTGTAGTAATTGTGTTTTGACTTTCGAAAATCATTGAGTTATATGTTCAATTTACACATACCCAAAAATCAAACTTCCGATCTTAGTACTTTACGAGAAATTTGAATTTAAATAACCTTAAATTTTTCGACATAGCCTCTTAATTGTGTCTTGGTCCAAATAGTTCTAGTTTAAGTATAGCGACCCCTGTGACAGCACCCCAAAACGGCAAGAGTTAATTTGCCTTAATTACACCTACACCAAATACTGAATCTCATGCTATGTTTCTAATGTTGTGCTTAAAAAATGTTGCAATTATCGTTTCACTCGTTTTTTTATGTTAAATAACCGTATGATTTTTACATTTATTATCCGTTAAAATAGGGATATCCCGTTTCCCGGTATAAAAAGTAGCCTAAAACCTTCCTAGGGTCTCAAACTATCTCCATACCAAATTTTATCGAAATTCGTTTGGTAGTTTTTGAGTTTATCGCGTACAAACGCGGCGGGCGCTTGCCACCCCTTTTCACCCCCCTTAGGGATTGAATTTCGCAAAATCCCGTCTTAGTGAGCACCTAAGTCGTAAAAGGAACCCCCATGCAAAATTTGAGACTACTAGCACTTTTAGTTTCCGAGATTTCGTGATGAGTGAATGACCTTTCGCTTTTTAACCGAGTTCCAAAAAAGGAGGAGGTTCTCAATTCGTGTGTTAGTATTTTTTTATGTATGTACACTGATTTTATATATATAGATTACTAGGTGATGCTCGCGGCTCCGCCCTCGTAAAAAGTTTTTTCCGGGATAAAAATATTTTCCCGGGTTAAAAGTAGCCTATAGAACTCAGGAGTAATGTAGCTTCCTATTAGTGAAAGAATTTTCAGAATCAGTTCAGTAGTTCCTGAGATTAGCGCGTTCAACCAAACAAACAAACTCTTCAGCTTTATAATATTAAGTATAGATATATAGTATAGATTACATTGCTATAATTACTCCTTTTTTCACAGCGGTTGAAACTTGCATAAGCGCCACGTAGGGCAATTATTATTATTATTATATTACCTTTATTTATATACGCTTGAGGATATTCAAATAGCACCAATTATAAAGTCAATTGTTTCGTTCACTAACTGCTGTCCCAAAAATGTCAACCTGCCATGCTCATTATATATTCTACAACGAACGGCCCACATATATGTCCAGTATGTAATTAAAGGTGGAACAATTCGGTCGCACGCGTTGAATCCGAACACATTTTACCCCTTTCAAATAACATGTCAATTTCGCACACCACTAGTCTGGTGAAATGTGTTCATTTCACATTATGCGCTATTTAGAACTTAGATTGTAAGGTCGTGCATACGTTACTTCAACACTAGATTGGAGTTGCAAGTCCTCTCATCACTTCAGTGTCAAGCAGCCCCATTACCCCATCAACTAATGCGTAAGGTATAGCGCGATGGATTCTTAAATACAATAAATATCTGTAGTTGTCAATATAATAAGAGTATGCGCATTCTCTCGACAGTTAGATTTATGATATCTTCATAGAATGCTGATGTACAGTATGTTCCAAATGGTGTTACAAACAAACACGCTACGTAAACATAAGATTAGGAGTAACTTATCAGTGGAAATAACAAACACGTCATTTTGTGTAGTTAATTTTAATTTGAAAATTATATTAAAGCCACTTATCTTCGTTTCACTAGTATTAATGAGAATAACATCATATCGGAGACCATAAATTTTATAGCCAATTTACATAAAAATTGGACAATACACGGGCCATTATTACACGTGACTCATTAACGCAATTAGTTCTATGTGAGTATAGATATGAACAACAATAGTACACGCAGTATTAAAATCTTCGTCGTATATGAAACTAGTTTTATTCGCGATATCGCCCTTGTGGAATTCTGTTTGCGAAAAAATTGTGTCCTATGTCTTTTCTTGCGGTTCAAGAAGTTATAATCATATTTTTAACCGACTTAAAAAAAGGAGGTTCTGTATTCGACCCGTATGTATGTATGTAAGTTTATATGGCCACCATTTTCTCAAAAACTACTAATCCGATTTGGATGGGGTTTTAGTTATTCAAATGTATATTTTTCAGGGAAGGTTTTAGTACATAAATTAGACATCGACTCCAAATATACGTATATCAAGTTAAATAACTTTTTGGTTTGTAGGGATTTTGAAGTTGGTTTTATTTTATGTTATATCAAAATCTAATCAGTGGTTAATCCATGAGAACGTAAATCGGAATAAATAAACAGACAGTTTCTCACACATTTACATTGTTGGTATGGATATCAAGGCTTTCTTGTAAGAGTGGAAAAAACTAATACAGCTAAAGCTATTGATTTAGCTCTCTTCAGATTACTAGTTCTACTAAAACCAGTTTCTATAAAAATGGGCCTATCGACTTCACTAGGCATTGAAGACCTGTGATCGTCATGGGGTGGTTCATAGCTTATTTGTTAAATAGGGGGGTAAATGAGCGCCCTTACCTTGACCCATTTGGCCAAGGTAACTATTAATTTAGACAGTCGGTTTCAGATTGCTGCTGTACCACAGCAATGCGCGTGTTTCATTACAAACCGTCGGTTTTCATTACAATTTTTTGTATCCAAACCAGTGAGAGAAGTGAGACACCCGCACCGCTGATGCATGGCGGCAATAGAGCACAGTTGTATGTCTTTAATAAATCCATCAATAATTACAGTTATGCTTATCTATACTATATTATTATTTATTTAAATTAAAACTACTTTCTACCATATTATAATGGCGAAATTACGTCACTCAGCGGGCTTACGGCCAAAATGAAAATATTATAAAGCTGAAGAGTTTGTTTGTTTGGTTGAACGCGCTAATCTCAGGTACTACTGAACCTATTTTGAAAAATCCATACACTAATAGGACATTACTCCAGACAGACAGCTACATTACTCCTGAGCGTTATAGGCTACTTTTATCCCGGGAAAATATTTTTATACCGGAAAATCATTCTCACGCGAGCGGAGCCGCGAGCAAATACTAGTATTTATCATATCCATGGATAGCCCGGGCCCCGGACGACTGAGGTGATATTACAATACAATTAATAGTGTACTCGACACTGCAGACATCGACTCTATCGTATCGCCCCCTTACCAAAATTAAAGAGTATCTTTTTTTTCCAATGTGAGAGTAAAAATTCGCACGACATAATGCAATATCATCCTAATATAATTAACTCTGGAGTTAAAATACTTAGAGTTTTTTACAGGTGTTTTTCACTGGTGGTAGGTCTCTCATATGTAAGAGTCCGTCTGGGTGGGTACCACCGCAATGTCTATTTCTACCGCCAAGCAGCAGTCTGCATGCACTGTTGTGTTTCGGTTTGAAGGACATTGTAGCCAGTGTAACTACTGGACATAATGAGACTTAACATCTCATGTCTCAGGATGACGAGCGCAGTGGAATGCCACACAGTACTTTGTAACTCAAGGTGCTGGATGGTGTTGCTACTGCTTATGGGTGGTCGTATCGCTTACCATCAGGCGAACGGCAAGCACGTCTCGTTATTCAATGCAATAAAAAAAAAAGTTATTTTGATATGAGCACTGCGTACGTCCACAATAGTAATTTATATTATACCTCGTATGCTTCTGCTTTACATACGATAAGTATCACTGAGTACTTCGATGAAAAACAATTGTATCGACTATCGACCGTAACGCGGACACGAGCCCGTTAACCTTGGGAACCATTTTCATTTTATTTATTACTAGTTTTACTAAAAGAGCGAGGTCTCTATTATCCTTTGAGCTTTTGATTTTATGTCGGATTTATAATTTTTCCAATAGACAAAAAATATTATCATTATGAATCGGATATTATAATTGTCATCAATTTTATCATTTTAAGGGAATTTCCATGGGGAACGTCTAAGGAAGGCAGTGTCCCTGAATGGTAAGAATTTTTTACAACAAAAAATGTTGTACCTATCCTACCTATCTAAATGTTGAATATATGCTATTTTAAGATAATTACATCCAATACTTTTAAAAATATTTTCAATAAACAAGTGGTATTAATTTTTACCGAAATCCAATCTTAACTTAGTTTATATAGCACTTTAACGTGGCCTTATTTTTTCTACATTAAAAGCTTTACCTTTGAAATCTGCATTGCTAGGGTGACATTTTTAAATTTTTTATAACTTTCACGTAGTTCTGTTTCCGTGTAAATAGTCTATCTTTGAAGACATAAATTAGAAAACTAAATTAATCCATGATTTAGAACTATTTCTTTTTGAGTGGTGACAATTAGCACACCCTGTACAATATCCATTACATTAACATAGTTCTTACAACATCTACAAATTCGTTATATTACAATAGTTTCTCTTTCCAGCGGACTTGAATGACGGGAAATTATGTAACAGCAGTTTTATTAAAAGTGTTACATCGGTTTACGTTAATATCAAATTGTGATAGAGCTACAAATCTTTTTACAACTTTTGTCAATCAGAAGATACTTTATGGACGTAGATTTTATATTTCTCCTCTTCCTATTGTTTCTAATCTACACTAGATAAGCGCTAATACGTCAGATTAAAACATCTTAGTTCACCTGCTGAAACATTTTTAAAGCAAAGTTTGGTCGATATTTGCCCGTACAGCGAGCGAGCTGCTCATCACATCATTCGGAATATTACTTAAAAAAAACTAAAAAACACGCTTTATAGAAAATCCAACTAAAAAATAGAAAATAAATTTGAATTAAGAATAGTGTAAATAAGAAAAAAATGTATTTTATTGTAAAAAAGCGTGGGGTGCTTTTTAAGATATTATCAAAATGATATATAATACTTCTACTCATATTATCTGTCAATAAAATATTTATAACTATTGTCACCATGCACCCCACGCTTTTTTTACTATAATTTTTTTTTCTTATTTCTTATTTACACTATTCTCAATTCAAATTTATTTTCTATTTTTTAGTTGGATTTTCTATAAAGCGTGTTATTTAGTGTTTTTAAACTATTATTTATTTTTGATTTTTTAGTTCTGTTCTACTATTGTCCAACAAATGTCACTAAAAAATATATAAATTGTCAAAAATCTCAATTTGCAAATTGAATAATGGCATAATCTTATCAAATTAGTGTATTATTATCGGTCCTCGACAAACCTACAAAGTTTGAATAAAATCTGACCGTTTAAAGTGGGTTAAAATCGCGCCCAAAGGAGTCGGAGTCGGAGAGTTACAAACATACATAAAAACATACAAACATACATACAAGTGAAGCTAATATAAAGCGTGTAAAAAACCAAAGGCTAATAGCGGTCACGGTCCCGCAGTAAGTAAAATGCCGTTCTCAGTGTGCGAGGAGGTTGGTGCGGAGTGAAATTTTGGCATCCGTCCTACTCTGCAATATTGTTATATAACAATGCAGGTACGCGGTCGGATTGAGGCAGGATGTTTTGACAATTCTTACTGAATCTCAACGATTGTTATTAAAATCAACTTTATATTAACGTTTTTAGGTTTCTAATTTCTCCGAGCTTAACGTAACGTTTAAAAACTAAATCATTATATGGTGGAAGAGAATACACGGAGGCATTCCATTCAGTCCCGTTAAACATAAAGGCCTCCGCGGCAGCGTGTCGGCGTTTCCACGACATCGCCGCCGGTGTTGTGTATACAGTTCATACCATAAGGCGAACGACGCTATACACTATAGACTACTGAAGCATCTGGTGTGGTCTTGCTGCTATTATGTTGCGAGAGAATATTTACTCGAACATTGTCATACTAAAGTCTACGTAACGGTTTGTACGCACAGATGGCTTCGTTGCTTTGAATCGTAAGATCGAATAAAACCATTTTATTACTAATAAAAAAAGTAATACAAATTTATGTTTCTGAAATGGCCAGTTATATGCAAAAGCTCTATTTTACAACAACGATTTAGTGTTAAATTTGTATGCAAGAAGTATCAAATCAAGACTTATTATCCTGTAATTTAACGAAATGCCAATTTGTATCAAAAAAGTCATTTCTACTTGTTTTCGTTTACGTAAACAAAATACCTATACATATGCATTTCGCTTCTGTTTTACAGTTACCTACGTGAACGCGGTGTGGACAGTTAATTATTTACATTACCCGTGAGAACTTACTTTGTGCCACAGGCCATTCTTCTCACCGATTACATTACAATTACGTAAAAATTATTGGCAATCTCTTCCCATGTAGCAATAAAGTAGCATATGTATTGTATTATATAAAATTTCCAACTGAATTAGTACGGACATTGTGGGCTTGTGGCCGGTACGTACTGCGGCTGTTTCGCGCACTCACCATTTTAAGGTATTTAGGAGCTGGTATTGCACGTACGCCATAAACCGATTTAATCTACTGGCTCCGTTGACCTGGATCTATTCAATATCGTTCTCGGAGCCAGTGCAGTTTTGGCTTAATTGGATAACCGGACCACACCTGCAAGTGCCGACTCTCAAGTTAATCTACGGTATATCCATAAACTACTATTTCGCCATCGGACTGCTTGCACGTATGAGTACCTATTAGGAAACTAGCATAATATATGTGTTGTATTAAGTATCTCCTCATTGGTTGGTCTAGATTCAACAACCACAGGTAGATTACACTCTTGGGTTCGATGGAATTAGGAAAACACATGAATTATCCGGGATACTGTTTTTTTTTGTAATTACGTAACATTTTGATGGCAAGAACAGTTATTTGACTACTCGTAATGATAAATAAAGCGTACAGAACCTACAGTTCGAATATAATGTTATATTAGTATGTATAATTTGGCCGACCTATCTCAACGTCAACACATCGATCGAAATCGGAATGGGACGTGAGTCCCATATGAGTGATCATACAAAAATATTTTATTTAAAAATCCGAGTACTATAAATGGAATAGCCCGCCTGAACCTCTGCTCACTTTTTCCCGGATACAGCTTCTAATAAAAAATATCAACATACGCAATGTTTTCGTAAAAAAATCGTAATGGTCTCTCCAGTAGAGTCCTAAATTAGTTTGCACAAGCCACAAAAACATGTTTCTATATATATTTTATTAATATCTCAAAAGTACATTGGTGTTCTTTGATTGATGATTCAACCCGAGTTCAGCACTCAGTAGTCATTCAGTACTGAGCAATTTTGTATTGTTCACTAACTGTTTCACTTTCCCTGATAAACCTTGTTTGGTCCCGTTAGCGTGGCGAATGGTTTTACACCGTTATGGCGTTTACTTCAAGTCCACTCGGGATATACGCTTATAAGGATTACGTAAATCTTTAACATCTTACAAAAAATATAAAATATGTAAAGTTAGCTAGCACGTTTTTTTGTGGATAGACAGACGTATGTTAATATTTAACATTTAAAGTTCTATGTCATTGCGGACTTCATTGGTTTTTTATTTAATGTTTGATATTTATTTTTGGTAACGACTTTAAGCCCGGTTTACTTATTGCACATTGCACGTGCATGAATACAAATTAACTTTGCGACAGACCGACTAAAGAATGACAAAAACAAGTGAAGTAGTCACCTAATTCCACGATTGTATTTGCCGCCCGGGGGGTCAAAGTCTAGCACAGATCGGCACCAAGAATAACTAACGGTCTCCCAGCCGTACAGCCATTTATAACCTTCCATCCTTTTATATCTGAATCGGAACAATTCTGCTGCAAAATTGTACCCATTAACGTAAACAGTCGGGCCATGATAATATTACGGTTGCTGCTATTACGCTCCACGTTATACGTGCAATTAATGTAACAATTATTACGAAGTATATCGCAGTTTTATAATAATTGTTTCAATGAATAAGCATACGTACGTGTTGTAGAGTTCTCACTCAAGTTGTCATTGGCTAGAAACCGTCACAAAACAGCTCCAACGGCGACGGCCTGACCTTGTCATGTCAACTTTATTAAAGCACACCTCGCTAAAATGTTTTGCAAAGGGACCGTTTTAATTATTTTCATACAAAAAAAAGTGCGGCAATTTTGACATTATATTGTACAAAGTTATTATTATTTTAATCGATATTATTTTTTGGTATAGACCATGCAAGAAGTTTAGGGATATAAAATATAACTGTACCTAGCACTTGCTCGCTTGGATTTTGTTCGAGTTTTATAGGCAAGTCTCAAATGTAAATACAATCTCGATATTATTTTCCAAAAATCGTTGTACACGATAATTATTATACTATGCGCGTAATACACAATATACAAGTTGAAATAGTTAAGTGTGTCTAATCGCTTCGTTTCGTCAATATTTTATAACTATGCAAGACACAAACATTTAATCCAAATCAGAACCTGATCTCCTGGTCCTGATATTCCGTCGAGGTCGTAAACCCTGAATAAAATCTACAAAACAAATCATGTATTAATTTCTGATTTAAATAAAATAGCGCTACAATCTGAAAAAAAATAGATAATTTTTTATGAATTTTAACCATAAATACCAGATTTTAGGTTGCATAACCTCTAAGTCGCAGTGGTTATGCGTGGTGGATTGTGTCCGAACGCCCTTGAAACGTGAGGGGAGCCGTGTCGTGTAGGATGTATATCGATTGCTGTCTGACAAAGAACAGCAGCCGCGTGATCACACACGTTACCGCTGTAAACGTAATGCGGGGGCGTGTTATGACATGACAATGCTAATTATAACGCCATCATGACTTGCTCCTCGGTTATGCATTCCTTTCAAAGTAGATGTTTCGCGACAGTAACGCGCAGGTGCATCTTGTTTCCGTTTAAAAGTCTTTTCAAATAATGAATATTTGAAAAGACTTTTTGCATGCAGCATTTGATGGCTTCAAAGACTTGGATGCACTTATAAGTTGCCATAAGATCTTTGTGTTTAATACTAAATGTATCGTCGTATGTATCCTTCCGTAAGAATTTTTTATCATCATTGGTATTAGATAAAGTTCAATATTACAGTACGGTAGTACCCATATTGATTATAATTCACTAGTGGGGCAACTTTCAGGACGTGGCGGAAGTTTTGAACTTAACTGTGTGATCTGTAAATATTTAGTTTCTATTATACCCGACATAGTGTAAAGTTGACTCCGTTTGTTGGTGTATTTGTTTATTAATAACATCATTGTATTTGCCGCAGGTGGAGACGTTTTGGAGAGACTGGTATGGGCGTGCGGTGAGATTAAGAGTTCTTTACCAAGATGACAGAGGGCGAACGGCAGCAGAATGCTGGCGGCACCAATGCCGCCCCACAGCACAGAAAGGGGCACAGGTAAGCAGATTATAAAACCTATATTTATAATAGTAGGTACTTGCATTTGAAATTGCTGCAAATCTCTTAATAGACTTGAGAGGTTTTTCTCGTTCTCATTTTTCTAAAGATATTCATTATATCTCAGAGCTATACATACATACATACATACATTTACATAGTGTCACGTCTCTATCCCATAAGGGTAGGCAGAGACTATGGATTGCCACTTTACTCATATAATTAGATGTACACATTACACATAAACAAATATACGTGTAAAAAATAATGTATGTTACTTAGGTTAAATATCCAATAGACGGTAGATGTAATATGGTGATAAATCGGTAGTCTTTATTTCATACACCAAGTTTTGTTTTCAGATGGGTAGGTATATCCTCAATTGCCAACAATAACACATTCGACCTCCCCCCGAAAAACGTCTTTCTATTTTAGTACATAAAGTATCCAGACTTACATCTGTATTCGGTGTAATAATATCAAAAGAATTTTTACGTTAATACAAACCAGATCTTATTTATTACTGTTGTGGTACACATTAATCATTATATTACACTAACTTAATTAAAAGACGCTCTGTGTGTATTATTTTTATTTGATCCATTAAGATTGTGTATCCATGCGCACGCGCAGTAACTAATGTGAAGGATTCATAATTCATTATGTGGCCTACATATACCTCATAAAGATTACAAATTGTTTGATTTTCTTTTTTAATGTTACTTGACCTGACTTGATTAGTGGTGGTAGGTCTCTGATATGTAAGTCCGTCTGGGTGGGTACCACCGCAATGTCTATTTCTTCCGCCAAGTAGCAGTATGCATGCACTGTTGTGTTTCGGTATGAAGGACATTGTAGCCAGTGTAACTACTGGAAATAATGAGACTTAACATCTTATGTCGCCCCCCGAGGCAATTCTTGTGCGCTGGGTCTTCACACCCAATGCACGCCCATGCGCGGGGGGACATTAGTCGCGGGCCGAGGCACACAGTCAGTGTGTATACCTCTTGGTTGAAGAACACATTGAGGCCTAAAAGGGCCCGCGAACATTTCCTGGCACCCTCTCTTTCCGCCCATCCTTGGAACCTTCCTCCCTTCCCCCCACCTTCCATTCCATATTCCTCCTCCACTTCCCTCCCAGGCCCCTGCAGTAGTTAAGCCGGGGGACTCCAGTATCCCATTCGCAGGTTTCCCCCGGTGTTGACTGCAGGGTCGCCTACGTAAAAAAAAAAAAACACCTTATGTCTCAGGATGACGAGCGCAGTGGAATGCCATACAGTACTTTGTAACTCAAGGTGCTGAATGGTGTTGCAACTGTTTATGGGTGGTCGTATCGCTTATCATCAGGCGAACGGCTTGCTCGTCTCGTCATTCAATGCCATAAAAAAACTTGATTGCTGAAGCTTATTTAATAGCATTTTAAATAATAGTGTAAATAGTGAATGTCCTAGTATCGATTTTAAATAGATATAATAAGATAAATATTTATTCAGATATGTATACGGTTGAATGATTTTGTTATTATTTAGAAATCATACGTGGAATTCTATTTGAACCACGACGTGACCAAGATACATATATACTATTGCTTCTGTCAGGTTATTCTGATAAATAAATAAAATACTTTCTCGATTATTCAAATAACTTTGTAAAATGTTTATCTCTAAAATTACTAAAAATCCTGAAACCTTCACAAGGAGATCCGAGTATGACTAACCTTAGCGCCACTCTACATTTGTTCGAACTTTCGCTTGAAACTTTCTTCTGGGACAACCTGTATATTCTCTTTAATTAACGTGTTAGTAACAACTAACAAGCTGTTATATTATTTTGCCGCTGTTTTGCCTCAAACTTTTCGTCTCGTATATTGGTTGTTTCTTTGTCTTCATTGATCATTCCTTTTATTCGCAAATATGTATACCTGTATAAATTCAAATGCATATAACTACTGTACCTACTAGTTCATTGAAACTTCCCTACCTTTGTCTTACCAAGGTTTTATCACTTTGTACGATAACTGCGTGGTTTTTTTTTTATAAGATTACCATATCGACTTCTAATCTTAAAGTACCCCATATCCTTCCGAGGTTACCTGACCATTCCTAACAAAAGAATATTGAACAGTTGACTTTCATCCGTTTTCCAAATGAATTGACCTTGTAAAATATAGCTGATATTGACTGACCTTTCGTATGTGAGGGTAGGCACCACCGTAGTGTCTATTTCTACCGCCAAGCAGCAGTGTGCATGCACTGTTGTGTTCCGGTTTGAAGTACATTATACCCAGCTTAATTACTAGGCATTATGAGATTAGGGTGACGAGCGCAATAGAGTTAATTAAAAGTTCTGTATGGTGTTGCTACTGTTTATAGGCGGTCATATCGCTTACCACCAGGTAAGGGGCATGCTCGGCTCGCCATACAGTAACAATAAAAAAAAGATAATAAGTAACTTCGCAGAATTGAAAATACGCGACTACAATTAACGGGCACAATTCATCTGACCGAAATGAATAATAACTTTGTGTGAGCTCCCTTCACACGTGATAAGCGTCTCCCTATCACTGATAACAGCAGTTTAGCAACACCTGGCTGGCCCATATTTGTGCCTAATCGTGTGTCGCTGATATCATATTCTTTAAACAACACACCAAATTAGTCATCAGCATGTAATGTTTACTACGAACACGCCATGCTCCGGCGAAAATTCAGTATTAAAATAATCCACGGACATTCAATACTTCATATCATACCTAGTTCGTTTAACAATAGTTAATTAACGAGACTTTCCCTATTATAGGAAATTGTTTCTGTGTTTAAGTGTGTGTTGTGTATTTGCAATGACCGAAAGAGTTCCGGAGCAATGTCGCTACTTATTAGAAAGGTATATGTGAATATAATATATTTCTTCTATTTCCTGTAACATTACAGTTGTACTGCATCATAGAAAACTATCGAGATGCGTTGGACATTATACGTATTAAACATTTGCGAGCAATGTTTCAGGTGTTCTATTTTTAAAACGTGAGTAAAATACAACACAAAAATAACTTCTTCAGCTTGGGCCACACAAGACACATAGAGTCCGGTTGGTAGCAGGACCGAGTGCTAGCAGGAGGTAGGGCAACCACCACATCATTTGATACAATGAGTGGCTAACAAACACCTCGGTTCCGGTGTCAGACGTGTGTAATGTCGTTCATAGAAAGCGTATGCATATTTTTTTCATTCAAGACAATACACTGTATCGCCACTTCACCGCCGCGCCCCCACCCGGACAGGCTGCGTGTGGCCAACTCAAATTGTTTATAACGCCCAAGCTATTTATAGTGCTGTGCATACATAAGCCAGCAAAATAAAACGTTAATAATGAACGGATGAATGAAAATTTTATTTTGCAATAAAAACAAATAACTCTATGTTATGTGCAATACAATCAGACATGTATGTATTGCATATGTTTTTTGAACATAAATGTCATTCTATTTCCTCATTACGCAATTCTCTGGAGGAAAATTTTGCTAGCTAGCTAACTTTATTTCTAGTTATAATGCTAAACAAATTTACAAAGTTTATCATTTGCAAAATAAGTACTGCAATTTTAAAAATGTTTTACAAGCTGTATAAAAAACACGATAAAACTTATAGTACACTCACTACTTTTTGAAGATTTGCATGGAATTTTATATATTATAACAATTCGGTTCAAAGATATTTTACTAAGTGACAAGACATTTTTAATGATTCCTGCGTATATATATTTTTAATTTATATCTACTACCTACTATGCATAAAGTCTCAGAAACATATCTGAATGATATTATGTGATAAACTTCGGAGTCATAAAACCCTAGGGGCCAGCTTATACATAATACATGTATTAGCAACGGCTGTTTTCAATAAACGATCTCAATCGCTTTTTTCGATCTATCTCAAACATGGACCAATCAGAACAAAGTATTTTTCACATGACTTATTTCGATTGGTTTATTTTGGCGATCAGATGAAGATTAAAATTGGGATCGTTTAAGAAAACGGGCGTTAGAAAATTATCCATAATACCTTTATCTAGCAAAACGGAATTTTATACATACTTAGTAATATGGCAGATAGAAATAGGTCATGCCATAAGACTTCAGAAATCCTTATCGTTCTTGTAAATATTTAATAGACTTGAGTGTACTAACTTTGATTAAAATAATAATGAAATATAATCAACAAACTAAATTATTATTTATAGACATGATTGAAATAAGAAATTTTACTGATAACTATTAGTATCAATTCTTATTCGAAACCTAATAGCTTTAGCAATACCAATTACAATACATTATAATTGTACATTAAATAATTAATATAACAAATGACCTTAAAACAGAAAGTCTATTATACTAAACTTACGAAACTATTTCTCCC
Source organism: Sphinx pinastri (assembly GCA_947568825.1). Classification (NCBI taxonomy): domain Eukaryota; kingdom Metazoa; phylum Arthropoda; class Insecta; order Lepidoptera; family Sphingidae; genus Sphinx; species Sphinx pinastri. The sequence goes on from OX387617.1 coordinate 7,789,986, forward strand.
TCACATCCGCCAATAACCCCTATAAGCCAGTATACATAATGACAGGCATTATATGACACCAAACAGGTAAAGTACAAACTTGTGTAATGTGTATATCCAGGAGGCAAGAGTCAATGTACGCGATGACTGGGCTGTACGCGGAGTCAGGGTGCACGGAAGGCGCTGCAGACGAGGCCGGGCCGAGCACGCCGCCGCTGCCCTCGCATCCACCGCGCGAGTCCGTCAAATGCCACAGCCGGAATCCTTCGGCTGGAATATGCGACAGGTAACTTACCTTTCGTAGAGGCCCAACTAGCAAGTAGTTCAGTTGATGCTACGTGATCACTTCCGCCTATAAACGTCCACAATATCAAAGAAATCATCGTCGTTAGCATTTCAGTCGGCCAAGTAGAAGCACGAAATTGTGGCTACGACCCGAAATTATTGTGGAGATGGTGCCTTTTTTTACCTGGATTCATTTCGGAATAAAATCCAAGAGTTGGAAAACGTCGTACAATGTAGAGACCCTTAACGTAGATTCCAGGCTATAACGCAATTTCGCAATTAGTTATTAATTACACCACCTAGTATGTACCTGTTTATAAGGATCTTCTATAATCTATATTATGGTCTATAATATGTGTTTAATATGGGATTAAGTCAACATAGAGTACATATTATACATACATTACTGTATCGTGCCATTTTTATTTTTCTTATTTTATATTTAGTTTTAAACTCTGAAAAACGTAGCAAGCGCGTATACTCGGAGAGTCGTGTAAGACTGAAACATAAAAATCTCAGATATCCCATTGAATGAAACATAAAAACATCAATATATAGATTGGATTATGTAAAACATTATAAAATTATTTTACTCTTTAATTATTATTATTTTATCTTGGCCGCCTACCTACAATCCATTAATATTTTATTATAACTATTTGCTTTGTTGTCACAATAGCATCTTATAATGAACAGCGATTGCGATCGATAAGAAACTTGTTCTTTCTTTGGCCATTTTATTTTAATCGTGCATTAAATGCAATCGTAGAAAGGTTGTCGAACCGAAGCAAAAATAAATTACTAGAACAAAATGGAACAAGTAGCAATAAATCATCCAGCCACTTAACAAAACAGCAAGTGGCCTGTGTTAACTAAAGTATTTTTTCACAGAGATCGCGATCGGGAAAAGGAAAGGGAAAAACCCCGACAAATTTTTCCAGAGATATTAGACATTCCTCATGACGCAAGAGATTGCGGTATCTTGTCGTGGAGACCGCTATTCATCCAGAGATTTTCTAGTATTAAAGTAAGAAACTATTTGTTATACGGTGTACTCATACTAAATCCGCATAATTCAGACGCTAACCGAGTTTTATTTTCAGGTATTCGTATTTTTTCTTTCGTTCCTAGTAACGCTACAGCAAGCGTTGAGCTCTGGATACATAAATTCTGTAATCACGACAATCGAAAAACGCTTCGAAATCCCATCGAGTCTCTCGGGACTAATTGCAAGCAGTTACGAGATTGGAAACGTTATTACCGTAATATTCGTTTCATATCTCGGCAGTAGACGTCACATTCCAGTATGGATCGCAGTTGGTAAGGCATAAATGTAGCACCATGCCTTTTTGCTGTGTCGTCATATCGTTTCAGGAAATTATATTGAATAATTGTCATTCTAGGTGCGGTAATTATGGGCATTGGATCACTGGTGTTTGTACTTCCGCATTTCATAGCTGAGGTGAACAGCGCGACGTTGGCTAACAATAAGTCTGAAGACAACATCTGTCGTTTGCCAGGCGCACTCGATCAAGACATGGGTTTAGCGCGCCTCTCCGGCCTGCCGCCCAGCAATTTGAGACCTGATAATTGCATAAAGGTTAGTTACTGCGCTTAGCAGGACTGATATTTCGTGACTATTTAACAGGAAGTATTCTTACAGATGAGATAAATAACTTCATGCCACCCAATCAAAATGCAATAGTTCTACATATCCATAAGTGGCTTGTAAACTATCAACATTTTCACATTGTCCTCGTTTGGTTGATATATATTATGAGGCTCAATTAAGGCCAGTAAATCTATTAATTTGGCCGTAGTATTTCCCAAACTAACCACGATGCTACACCATACTTGGCAACCATTGCAATGAAATTGAGTTTTCCTTTAGTGGCCCTTTTGTTGATATTAACGATCACAGCATGTCTAATTCTTTCTACTTCTTTTTCTTGTAGTGCCTCTCTAACTAGTAAAGCTTCTCAGTCAACTCAATATCTCCCTTCAACTTTACGAAGCAAAATATATCGGCCTACCTCGCAATCCCTGTCCTATCGCGATAGTTCCGTAGCTATGATATTTCCTACGTCAAGTCTATCTTTCACCAAGTCCTATTTAATCAGCGACTATACAGCCCTAGCGACTGTACAACTAATGTCCAATATTTTCTTCAAATTAATTCTGCAAACGTATTGCATTACGATTGGCCGTGCCAATATAATTACGTTTTATGTAGCCATAGGGACACTATTTTTATTGGGCGCCTTGTCATGTAATGTTAAACAACTAAGCAATAGAGACAGCGTAAAAAATAATAATTAAAATGCACTTACACTAGAAAGAAATGCAAATATAATATGACAGTAACGGGCCTCGATTCCCGAAACCGATCGCCTGTTATTCAACGTCTAGAGGCTGTATGATCGCTTTATTTAAAACTAGTATTGCTCGCGGCTCCACCCGCGTGAAAAAGTCTTTCCGGGAAAATATTTTTATCCCGGAAAATTTTTATATATAAAAAGTAGCCTATAGCACTCAGGAGTAATGTAGCTTCATATTTATGAAAGAATTTTCAAAATCGGTTCAGTAATGCCGAGATTAGCACGTTCAACCAACCAAACAAACAAACTCTTCAGCTTAATAATATTAGTATAGATATAATGATGGGTGCAATATAAAGCTGTATTGTTGACAGAGCACGCCGAGCACGTTCATGCCGGTGATGGTGTTCGTGGTGGCGCAGCTGCTGCTCGGGTGCGGCGGCTCGCCTCTCCTCACGCTCGGCACCACCTACGTCGACGACCACGTGCGACCCGAGTCCTCCAGCATGTATATCGGTAAGTCCATTGCATTAAAAACAATATGTGTCGTCAGGTCATATTTGCTTTGGGCTTCACATCGCAAGCACATGCTGTGAAGTCACTTTGCTGAGTTGTGATTTTAAAAAATCTGACGGTCGCTTTATTAGACGATTCCTATCTTCGGATTGATTAGGAAAGCGGACCAATCAGAGTAAAGATTTTTGACGATTGCATTGATTTTGATTGGTCTATTCACGAGATCGTTCCGAAGATATGGTTAGGATCATTTATTGATTTCGATAAATAGAAAAATGTTATGTGTATCGCTAATACTGTCAATTGGAATCTGTTCTGCCAATATCCAAATGATGATCGAAAATTAAATTTTCTAGATTAATATCGAGAAAGCAAAGTAATTTGACCTTTTGTGTCAGTATACGCGTAGGAGCGCAATATAAGTTGAGTCTACAAGCGACGAGCCGCACATCTTTATTGTCGCAGTGAGTAGTGCGTCGCTCGTAACTGGCGTGAGGCGTCCTTCGCAGTACGGGGCTAACGCGGGAGTCATTGAACTTAATAAAACTACCTAGACATTTTTATTGGCTTTTCAGTATTTATTGCTAGTAAATTGCGCACAGAACCGCGTACCATCTTACTAACTCATAATGTTCAAGATAAATAACGGAATTATGTTATTACCTATATTTGTTATTGTCCAATACGTACCTGAAATAGTGTAATAACACTACTAAGAAATTTAATGCGTATATTTTCTTCATATTTACTTCTAACTCTAAAATTGAACAACGGATCTAATTTGTAGTTATTTACATATAAAACGATATGAAGTTAGCCATACATTTTACCAGGGCACTTAGTATGAAATAGTTACATTAATGACGCCCATTACTGCGACTAAAGAAATACAAGACCTTAGAGTGTCAAGTTTATTTATTAGCGACATTAGACTTGTCGCGGACCGAAGCAGTACTTTTATTATTCCCCCATTGTTCATGTCTGGAGCTGAGTAATCTCGTTGGGAATAACTTTCATATTTTTTGTTATTGCGTGATCAGCATTGCCCATAATATATGATTCATAACGCTATAAAATTGCATGTCTACTAAATGAGTTGGTAAGGTCAGTGAACTTGTGCATGTAGTGTGTACTTGTCGAGGTGTTGTACCGTGGTCCGTGACTCGTCGCGTTATGTACGCGGTACGCCCAGTATCTGCGCCACGCGAAGGCCCGTGCAACGCTAAGCATTTCCCAAATGTTAAATTAACCTACTTTTATCAACAAATTAGTGAGCGCGTACAACATTGTGACGCGCAATTTATTTATTGTTACAAGTTCTAGTTAATGACTTCATGGTAATTAGTATATTAGGCTCGCGTTACATTGACGAAACAACACACGTAATGGCTCGTTTTGGCAGGAGGACAATACAGTTTCATAAATTGCATTCCTTTCCCTGTTAAAGATTTTATTTTATACCCTAGGAGACTATTCACAAAATAACTTATATAAATGTGTCTACCACATTTATTTTCAAGTCCAGTATGAAATATATTTTTGATTGTCTGAAGCCGAGAGTTGCGACAGAATAATGCTGTCTGCAGTGGGACTAGTATATAAAGCTGTCATTAGTTTTTTTTTTTTTTATAATGGCATTTGTGTTCACATTTTGCCAATGTCAAGTTTGGTTTGTATATTTTATTATCTGTAGTATGTCGAAGTAAAGCAGTGGCTACCTTACCAAGACTTTACCGAGGAGTTTTGCCGGCAACAGAAAAAACACTTGATTAGCACAATTATTTCAATTCACTTCATTTGAGCTCTTTAATAGAACTATATTGGATAATATACCACCATAATTATGCAATATAACACTAAGTATCACCAAAATAATGAATTAAAACAAGAGCACCTCATGACACTTCCAAGTTCCCGCCAAAACCCTCCCTGTCATAAGTTTTTTTTTTTTTTTTTTTTTCTCTTTGGCAAGGCGCGGTTTGCGCATCTGCCAGTGTCAAAGTTTTTGGAAGTTACATATATAATATTGTTTCTTTTTTATCCTAAGTAGTAGTAGTACTATGTCGAAGTAAAGCAGTGGCTACCTTACCAAGACTTTATCGAGGAGTTTTGGCGGCAACAAAACAAACACTTGACTAGCACAGTTATTTCAATTCACTTCATTTGAGCCCTTTAATAGAACTATATTGGATAATATACCACCATAATTATGCAATATAACACTAAGTATCACCAAAATAATGAATTAAAACAAGAGCACCTCATGACACTTCCAAGTTCCCGCCAAAAACCCTGTCATAAGTTAAATTGGTGTTTAGTTGGTTAGGGTTGTCACACCAAAGGCGCCGAGGGTCGAAAGCTTCACCCCTGACACGGCAGCGCCCTTGACCTGTTCACTGCCACCCGCAGCTGTTAGCGCACCTTTGGAACGAACACGAACCAAACGCCATTGGCTGAATTATGAACCGACAAATATGGAAATAAATAAAAAAACTTTCACGCTACAGCCATAATGTTACATGAAACATTCGTTTTGGCTGAATGCCTGATTATGCGGAACATTAATTTTTAATGTATGTTCCGGTAAATATTAAGTTATGTTTCCAACGTCATTTCTTATTCTTATTGAAATATTTTTCTAACCTACCAGACTTAAAACAGTTATTTCAGTCAATTCAGCTGGGTATAAAAGATGGTTGTATGCAATAAGATCTCGTGATCTTATTGCGATTATCTTTTGTCGTAAGACAAATAAATGCAATTGAATTCTTTCAGTAGAACAAATGGTTATAAATTGTTAATATTACACTTAAATCATATAGGTATTTGTTGTTTTACGGTTATAAATAGAAAATTTAAGTATATTGCCGAACTTAACTAAGTATGTATATACTATATACATCCGAAGTTATAAAAATATGAAATACTATTAAACACTTTTTAATCAAGCCCGGGAAGATAGTCAGGAGTTAAATGTGTTTGGAAAAGAGACCAGATGACCTTCATTAACAGCAAATGTTATTTGCGATCTGTTGTTTCGTTTTGTTGACTATAAAAGCAGATGTAAACACATAAAATCAGGAATAGCTTAAAAAATAACAATCAACTTTATTAAAGAGCACTCTCGTCTGGATTGATCTTGGTGTCGTGGAGGCAAGAGGTTTCAATAAAACTCTTATGCGTTGAGACGCGTAAGCCGCGGGACTCAAGTGAAGAGCCTCTTTCACCAACTCCGTCTTAAGGCAAGCTCTTCAACGTTGAAATGATTCTTTTTTAATCGCACTTTTATTTCGAACTTAATTAGAGACACCTTTTCCGCTATGACTGTTGTTCGTGGAATACAGGAACTGATGAAATTACCAAATTTGATTCCATAATAGATCTTCATGATGGCAGTAATGGTAAACTGGGTATTTAAGGACTCAACTGATGAAAGTATCCAATTGAACAGTGGGATTTTAACACGCATACAAAACAGGCACTCTTAATACTAAAAAAAATGCGCAGAAATCAGCGCTTAAATAATCCGAACGTCTTAGGTTTCTTTTGGAATTATATAAGTTTCATGTTTGAGCCATGTAATAAGTAGTTGACTGCCGTTATGAACGAAGATTTATATTACATATTGAGTGTAAGGAATTGTGGCTACATCACGCGAGGTGAATTCGGCAGCTCATAAGTCACTGGTATAGCTGCGAAAAATCCGCGCCATTGGCAACAGTATAAAACAAGAACGACCCAGTTTACGATCCGCAGTATGGACGAACGTGTTGACTGCATTATTTTGATTCTGCCGGTTGTTATTTTTTTTTATACAATTTAATGTAGAGACGACGAAGTCCCGTGGCAATACCACCCAAAACATTCTATTAAAAGGTCACCGAGAAACTGAACTGCGCTCGTTGCATAAGGCGCAGTAATTACCCTGGATACAGTGTCCTTCAAATTGGATCACAAAAGAAATGCTGCTAGAGGGCAAAATTGGACAATTCAGTGGGTACAAATCTACACGCAGAGACTTCGCAAACGAGATAACTGCTACCTAGTAAATCTTTATTACACTAAATTAAATTTATTGGGTCCGTACATCGCCCCGCGGATGTTGTTGTTCGCACGCATCGGAATAAGAATACGACGTGTCGGCTGTATTTTTTCTTAGAAGATAATAATTCTTTGTACTTGTTTCTTTAGAAAAATAACTTTTAAAAGCATTGAAAGTTAGCACGTGAGTCGTGATAGTTGGTACGATAATAATGTATTTCACCAAAAGATGTACAAATATGTATAAACGCTTCCACCAGAATGATGAACCAATTAGTTCTATATATATTTATAAGCAAGAAGCTGCTACAAGTTGTATAATGTTTTCCGTTGACGTAACAATGGGCTGGACACACTTACCTATATACGTGTATATTTTTGTTCTCAGGGTGCATGTACAGCATGGCTGCATTTGGGCCAGTGCTAGGCTTCCTACTTGGTGCTTATCTATTGTCCTTTCATATGGATTCATTCTCAGGCGAGAGTATTTCTATAGGTGAGACTAACATTGTTTACTACTTTTACATTGTTGCCTTCATCATTATGCGGTTGTCTGATTTTCGTGAGCGTAGTTACACTCGTTTTAAAGGAGGACACGTGCTGCCAGGACTGGATTCGATTTCCAGTGTTGAGCTAACATATTCCATCGGTATTGGAAGAGTTTCACGAAGGCAACCCACTGTTCTTAAAAACTAAGCCGTATTAATTGTTTCTAAAGATTGTTGCGCCAATCCTTTATTAGAGTTGGATCATAAGTTCAGGTAATTATTAACGTACCAACTATAAAATGCTAGAATGTCGAAACATTAATACATTACCTGATATAAAATGGTTTCAAGACATTTTAAGTGCGTGTTCTCTTGATTAGTATCCGTCAGTGTTTGACAAAAACCATTTATTCATAAAATCTAAATTTGACTTGTTTTAGTAGGTACTAAAAGCGTGACACATAAGTTCAAAAGTTTCTTGAACTCATACATTTTAGGTACAATACCGTTAAACACATTAAAACAACTGTTCCTTACAGATCACTCATGCATAAATACGAGTATTACAGTCTTCATTTTCTGTTTCAGGCACGGGCGATCCCCGATGGGTGGGTATGTGGTGGGGAGGCTTCTTGCTTTGCGGTTTTCTTCTCATTTTGGTAGCAATACCTTTCTTCTCTTTCCCAAAAGTTTTAGTCCGGGAGAAAGAGAAGATCAGATTAGTTGAGAAGGCTGCCGCCGCTAGTGGCGCGTGTTCATCCAAGCTTCCACCGAAACCTCAAACGGATATAAAAGATACTGGATACGGGAAAGATATAAAAGGTGTGTTTTCCCATACATCACTATACTATCTCATTATCGTGATATTAAGTAATTAATAGATAATTCGGCAAATCTTTGAGCTCGAGTTATTGATTGATATGGGTTATCTAGTATGTAATTACGTCATTCAACTTCATTCACATGTATCCTTGAATCCAAATTGGCAAACGATATTGCAAAAATCAATACGTATGTGTTATGAAATATGGACATAATACGGATAGAACCGTACAACTTACACCGACATTAGATAAAAATCATGATATGTAATATGTGTTAACGAGAAATAAATCAGATTATTATTATTTATTTATTTATTTAAGCACTTCATATACAAATGTATAAAGGCGGACTTAATGCCGTAGGCATTCTCTCCCAGTCAACCTTAGGGTGGTGCAGAGATTAATATTATTAAGTTCTAATATTTTTGTATGTATTTCTGATTTATTTTGAGACTTTCAAAATGCTATTTTCTTTTGAAAACAACCTAGTATTCTTTAATGAAATTCTATTTTTCAATATTGTACAACAAAATGTATGTCCTCTCTTGCTAGATGTCCGATAAAATTAAATAAATATTGTTAACAGATATACCTGTGTCAATGTGGAGACTGCTGAAGAACCCCGTGTACGTGGTGACGTGCCTCGGCGCGTGCATGGAGCTCATGATAGTGTCCGGCTTCGTCGTGTTCCTGCCCAAGTACCTCGAGACGCAGTTCAGTCTCGGCAAGAGTCAGGCCAGCGTGTTTACTGGTAACGTATGAAATACTCGCTATCAGTTCAAGCGTGCTGACGCGTTTTGTCTATGAAATAGAGTAATTTACTTCTTTTTTTTTTATTGCATTGAATGACGAGACGAGCATGCCGTTCGCCTGATGGTAAGCGATACGACCACCCATAAACAGTAGCAACATATTATGATGTCACTAGATATCATTGCGTCTCTTTTTCGATTTTTGACATTTAGATCTTCCATCAGATTTCAAAAGCTTAAGTATAAGTATCTTGATGATTTTCTACCGGATTTTAATCGTGCTTTTTGTGTTCGATTTTAAATGACGCAAATTTTTGATGACAATGCAATATAAGTAAAATAACCTATTATGGACTTATTATTTTCATTAGGTATATTAAAGTTTCGCGATAATACTTTTACATGTTGAATCTGTAGATACTAGATTAAATTATTATGGATTACATAGTTTCTTAAGTGTCTAAACACTTATCTACTTAAGAGAAATGCACACATTCTAATGGCCGATTTCAATAAACGATCCCAATCTCATTTTCGATCGTTTGCGAAAATCCACCAATCAGAATAAAGTTTTTTGACATACTCACAAATCACTCATTTTGATTGGTCTAATCTTGGAGTCGGATCGAAAATTTGTTGGATCGTTCGGCCGTAAGTTATATACTGGAAATAAAACTTCATCACATACCATTTAGATATCTTTGTATACTATCAACACGCTCTACATTTTTTAAATGAATGAAATTAATTAATGTATTGGAATGAAAACAGGCTCAATCGCAATCCCTGGTGCTTGTATCGGCATCTTCATGGGCGGGTGCCTGCTGAAGCGGCTGGAGCTGCGGCCCAAGGGCGCCGTGCAGTTCGTGCTCATCTCGAACACCATCTGCCTGTCGTGCTACGCGCTGCTGTTCTTCCTCGGCTGCGACAACGTCAAGATGGCCGGCACCACCATACCGTACACTAATAACAGGTAATACAACGTATCAAATCACGCAACCTCGTCCCTCTCCTACACCAATAAGATAGTTTCCTGTGTTCTATTTTGTACATTATTTTATATTTAACAGAAAATAATACAAAAAAGAAATTCTTCTGTGAAATCATCACCAAAATTGGTTGAAAAATAAATAAGTTATTCAAATTTAAAATATTGTAGTGAGCAAAAGTGAGGGCGTGGTAGGGATATCGCGCAATCTCTTTCACACGCACGCAGCGTTATGGCCGGTGACACCCGGTGACGTCACAGTCTGATATTACTGTTATTTGACACTTACCCCTTCCACCAAATTTCAAAGCTTTATAACTTACTTATTATTGCTCCAATTTTGAAAATCCTTTTCCCCTTTGGTTTTGGATGGCATACATTTTTGACAAATGTATTAAAAAAAAGTAGTCCCTTAGTAATAGTACCCTATTGTGAAACAGGTGTAACTCAAAATTGTAAAATGTACTTACGTCTGTGAAATGATTACTAAAACAATTAAAAAAAATACGGGTAATACAAAATATAGTATAGAAATATAAAAGTTAAATGAATACATTCCTGCCATTTTGATCTATCTTTCAATGGTCCCACACCTATTTAACGTTGCAGCAATGCCGTAAAAACTCTAAATATATCTGTTCTCTTACCAGCAACTTGGAACCGTTCAAAGTGAACTTGACTGCGGCGTGCAACTTCAACTGTCTGTGCACGGAGACGGACATGGAGCCGGTGTGCGGCAACAATGGCCTCACGTACTTCTCGCCGTGTCACGCTGGATGCGCGGCGTTCTCGTCGCGGTCAAACTTCACCAATTGCGCGTGTAAGTTTTGTTCAATTTTAAGACGTTGATATGGCAATAGGCAATGATTACTGGGGGTAGGTCTCTCATATGTAAGAGGCCGGCTGGGTAGGTATAACCGCATTGTTTATTTCTACCACCAAGCAGCAGTGTGCATGCACTATTGTGTTACGGTTTGAAGGACATTGTAGCCAGTGTAACTACTGGACATGGTGCTGGATGGTGTTGCCACTGTTTATGGGTGGTCGTATCGCTTATCATCAGGCGAACGGCATGCTCGTCTCGTCATTCAATTCAATAAAAACATAAAAAATAGAAATCGACATGTGCTGATGGTATGAAATTTATATATTTTGTGTAAAACCCGACATAGTGGCCCATGTATGTGTCGCGTTCCGGGATCAGCCTGTGTATACTAGTTCTCATTGTGTCGACTGGCGAGGGATATCTTTTGACGTTGTCTGGAGCACACTCCACCAGTGGCGTAACTATATCATCTAAGGCCCGTGGCAAATTCCATTGGATGGAGCCCCAAAGTGTCACGTTCACGGGCGAAGTTATAGCTTTCACCACATAGGACCCCGTGTCACGCATACACCCCCCCCCCCCCCACGTCATCAAAACTTGATGTTATCTGAGCCAGCCCGGGGGCCCGTGGCATTTTGCCACCTCTGCCACCCTATAATTACGCCACCGCACTCCACTTACCATCAGAAGCAGTATGATTACATTTTCGTGCCAGTATAAGACCCTAATTTACTAAATAAAAAAGGAATCACGGAAATTGGCTCACAATTTTCAGAGAAATTAGTGTCCATACATAAAAAAAACATACAAACACACGAATTGAGAACGTCCTCCTTTTTTTTAAGTCGGTTAAAATACAAGTCAATGATCTAAGTATTATTTCATATCCTCGAAATACACGGTAAGATTATATGAATATACGGTGGTATTTGTCCAGGCGTGCACGAGAACAGCCTGGTGGGTGGTGTGGGTGGTGTGGGCGGCGTGGGCGCGGCCGTGGTGAGCGGCGCGTCGGCGGCGGCGCTGCGGGCGGGCGCGGCGCACGAGTACAGCGAGGTGACGGTGGTGCCGGTGGCCACGGCCGGCGCCTGCAACCTGCCCTGCACCACCATCTTCCCCTTCCTCGTGCTGCTCTTCTTCATGACCTTCGTCGTCGCCATCACGCAGATGCCGTTGCTCATGATCGTGCTCAGGTACGTGCCTACAAACATTATAGCTTGCCGTGTTACTTTCCACGAAAGCATATACATTGATAAACTGTCAAAATTAAACAGTTGCCAACATACCAAGTTTATATTTTATTTGCAAAAATTGCAGATCGGTGAGCGAGGAAGAGCGTTCGTTCGCACTGGGCATGCAGTTTGTGATATTCAGATTGTTCGGGTATATTCCGGCTCCGATACTTTTCGGTAATCTTATCGACTCCACTTGTCTCCTGTGGAAACAGTCTTGCAATGGAGAGAAAGGGGGGCGATGCTTGCTCTATGACATTGAACAATTCCGATACCGGTAAGAGCTGAATACATTTTCAAATGTATATTTTTACTTATTTTATAACATTATTATAAATATTATAAACTATTGTATTTTTAGATATGTTGGTCTGTGTGGAGGCATAAAGATAGTGGCATTGGGAATCTTCTTGGCGGACTGGTGGCTCGTGAGACGTCGACGACATCTCGAAACAGTACCACCGCTCGACCCTCACAAGGATATTGCTGGGTCAATTATCAGTTTAGATAAATGTAAGTAGTACAAACATTGTACATTACTACAATAAGTTTCAAATATGTTTTATAATGTATTTTTCGTTTATTTGTCAGTATTTGAGGAGTTGCCATCCGCCGATAATGCGAGCGGCTTTAGGTCAGGCATGACGTCGGGACTCAGCTCGGTGACGAGCACGCCGATGGAGATGCCGGCGGGCGCCGCGGAGCCCCCGGCCGAGCCGCGCCGCCCGCTGCAGCGCACCGACTCGCAGTACTCGCAGGACTCGCGCGGCCCGCCCACCAAGAACTCGCGCGTGCTCGTCGCCTCGCGCCACCTCCGCAACGACTCCAAGACCATCCAGCTGGAGCCGCGCGCGCGACAGCACTCGCTCGAGGAGCCCGAGCGGGACCGAGACCGGGACCGGGAGCGCGCGCGCCCTGTGCGCAGCGACTCGCGCGACTCGCGCACCTCATGCCGCGACTTCCCGCGCTCCGCATCGCGCGACTTCCCCGCTCACTCCCGCAGCGGCTCCCGCGACTTCAAGGCACACTCGCGGTCGGACTCGCGCGAGCTGAGCCTGGAGCAGCTGCGGCACCTGGCGCTGCGCAGCATGGAGAGCCTCGACCTGACGGTGCTGCCGCTGGCGCGCTGCGCGGACGAGGAGAGCAAGCGGCTCATCGAGGGAGGCGGCGTGCTGCGACATCGCCGCACCGGCTCCAAAGACCTCAAACCGCCCGAGACGAAGCACAAACGCACTTCCTCTCACCACATCACCATGGAGCCGAGCGATCTGAGCCTGCAGATACAGAAGGGCAGAAGCGTGGACCACTTGGCGTCGACACCGTTGGATCCGCGAGTGTGATACTGCACAATACGTAGCTCATCATGAATCTCAAACCGACATCGACGCTGATCCGCGAAAAACTATAAGAACAGTCGCTTCTACCACTTCGAGCGATCTAGTGAGATAATGTAGTGAAATTGAATAAGTTTTAAGTTTCTGTAGACTAATTTTCTTTACCTAGAATAATATAGGTAAATAAATAATGAGTGATTTCAAATCATATCTTTAACAGTAGTTTGATGCTTTTGTAAAGTTCTGAAACACATTATGTCGCTTGATGCAATTTGATAAATATTCCTATAGATAAAATCTTATTTTTCAGATCAAAAAGATCATTTCTCACGTGCACGTTGTTTTGGAAACTAGATGAATATTTGTCATTAAACATACATCTTGCAATTCTATAAAATGTGGATTATATTTTTTTAACATAGAAATCTATTAGTACTTAATTTAACCCATAGCAAGTGGTTACAATATGAAAAATATGCATGTGAATTATCAGATGCAATGATTTTTTACTGTATAAAAAGTTTTTTGCTTGTTCACGAATCCATTTAAGTTATGACTATCATCACATGCATAAGTATATGCATTTCACTGTGAAGTAATTTTACAGAATCATAAATATATAGAGGAGTAGGCACTAGACATTAATTTATTAGACTGAGGTTGTATATCACAGAAGTAGGTAATTGGAAATGATACACTTTGCCAGTAAGGGAATATCAATATTGTGCCTGACTATGTTGAGTATAATTTATTCTGCTATTAAATATGCATTTTAATGGTCCATTCACTCACATCCATGCAGTGTTGGGCAGTGTCAGGATTGTCCCTTATGGGCATAACTCTTTGACAATCAATATTCCACTCTTTAATATCAATAGTGACTGACAACTTACAAGCATCAGGTTTCTAGTGATGAACATTTCATTTTATGATGTTTGTATTTAATATGTATTATTCCAAACAGTGCATGGTCACACCACTGTTTGGAAACTGCATGGATGTGTATGAAAACATGTCTAAGTATAATTATCTTTCATTAGATATAAAGTACAGTTTTAAACTATTGCAGTTGTGCAGTAAGTTATGATGCCAATTACTGTGTCCACATTGATTGACGTTGATTGACATTGAATAGGGTAGTTTCCTATATTTCATTTTTAACATTATTTTATATGTAATAGAAAATAATACGAAATAGAAATTATTCTGTTAAATCAGCTTCAAAATTGGTATAAAAATAAAGCAGTTATTCATATTTGAAACATTTATGGTAAGCAAAAGTGGGGATATCGCGCTATCTCTTTCGCACGCAAGGTGTTATGTTCAGTTACACTCTGTAATGTCGCAGTCTGATATTACTGTTATTTGACAACTACCCCTTGCACCAAATTTCAAAGCTGTGTAACTTATTATTGGGCCACTTTTTAATAATCTTATTCCATTATATTTTTGGTGGCGTACATTATTGATAACTGTATATAAAAATACTAGTCAACTACCCTATTAAAGGTTGTTCAGAAATATGCTGCCTTGAAGACCCTCAGCCTAGGCAATGTGTACCCTATCAACATTTCAACTAACAGGCATGGTTGGGGTTGCTGCAAGCTCTTGCAATTAGTGTGGATATAGCTAAAGGTGTTTCCCTACTGGAATTACTATGGTATATAGTGTGAGTAAACAGAGAGATGTGTTTGTGCCAGTTTGCTTTTGCTGGCTAAATTAATAAATAGTTTGCTTAGAAAATGGACAAAATAATCAATACAGCGTTCAAGTGCACATCCACTTTATCCTATCGCTTAAAATATATTACATTATGATACAAAGAAGTTACCAACATACTTTGTTAAAGCACAATTATAACAAGTTCTATTGGATTGGTATGTTATGAAACTTGGGCAGTGCCTTTTGTATTATTTACAAATAAATATGCAGAATATTGTCTGCCTGCACAAATGTAGTACCTCTGTTACAGGAGGCTTGCCATTCAACTAAATATTTTCTTACTATCTTAAGTATCAATATTAACATTCCTATTGTTTTCATTTTTGTTTCCAGTGACACATTGCACAAAAGTATTCAGACATGTGTAGTAAATTGATATATTATCCCCTTATTCAAAATATTTCTGTATTTATTATGATCTCAAAATAACTTGTGACAGGAATGTGTGTAATGGACTTTTAGATTGTTTTGCCTAATATTATTTTGTAAATATTTATTTTTACATTTTTAGTTTTATTATGTATTTTGATGACATTTGCAAATGCTACTTCTTACACTTTTGAATATCAGTACATAATAGTTTAAATACAATTTGGCTAAATGCTTGCATATCCGGATCTTAAAAATAAGGCAGCTGAATTATTATCCCTATTTGATGTATGTATATATTGGAACAGGCTGAGGTCTAAATGTGCAAATATAAAATTTTCAACAATAATCCTAATTCATTTAGGAGCATTTACAAATTCTATTTTTTATAAATTGAAATTGTCAATTCTCAGGCTGCTCTTTCGAATGAATGAAACTCAATTATTAATGTAACATTATTATTTTAGAATAAAGTAATCACATATTTTAAAGCAATATATGTATCACAGATACATCAAATAAAAAGACAAGGAATGAAATTGTCTGTGTTAATGTTTGTCACATATTTGTTAAGAGAGGTTAATAGTTTCATATGGAAGAGTGTTTTATCTAAAAAAAATGCCTTATTATTACAATAGGTCTTAAGACTTATACTGACTTAGATGTATGTAATTGAAATGTTGTTATGTCATTCACACCGACAAATTTGATAATAGCGACTCCTAATTTTTTTTTTTTTTTTTTTTTTTTCTCTCTCTTTGGCAAGGCGCGGTTTGCGCATCTGCCGACTCCTAATTTGTTGCATTTAGTGAATAATAAAATTGCATACTTATTTTACATAACAGTTTTATTTCCTGCCTGGCATACATATCAATGCTTAACAAAGACACACATTTCATTGTCATCTTCTAAATGATGTATCTTTCTCATCACAGTTACCTGAAGTTTAATCATACAATTACTTTTATTGAATTCTTTACTTAATTATACACTAGTTCAACAAGATTTTTTATACAATAATGCTAAATCTAATTTAATCTTACTAATCTACAGTGACTACATTATTATAACACACACACATACACTCACACCTTTTTGAGTGAGATATAAGAACTACTGAAGTAATACCACATGATAACAAAATTAATATAACAAGTCTTTGAAACAGATGACACAAGTCCAAATATTGTTGATAGAAAGCAATTTGGGCATATTATAATGTCTGCTCCTCAAGAATACTAAATCTTACGCTTTCCAGACACCAAGTTATTCAATTTTCAAGTTTTTTTTTTGTTTGTGGTAATACTGATCTACAGAATATTATGATTTATGGCAGGAAGTATAATATTGATTTATTCCTCACTCAACTCACCGCACTCAGAAATCACAACCTTCTTAGATGGCTTTCCACCTTTAGATCCAAGTCCTTCCATTTTGCGTACCACATCCATTCCTTCAACTACAGAACCGAATACAACATGTTTTCTGTCAAGCCATGGTGTAGGAATAGTGGTTATAAAGAACTGTGATCCATTGGTGTTAGGACCAGCATTAGCCATTGATAAGACACCGGGACTAGTGTGCCTCAACGTGAAATTTTCATCTTGGAACATACGACCATAAATAGATTTGCCACCGGTACCATTGTGATTGGTAAAATCTCCCCCTTGACACATAAAATCAGGGATTATTCTGTGAAACGATGATCCTTTATATCCAAATCCTTTTTCTCCAGTGCATAGCGCTCTAAAGTTTTCAGCAGTTTTAGGAACTTCTTCAGTATTGAGCTTCATTACGATTCGACCAAGTGGTTCTCCGTCTGCGGTAACATCGAAGAAAACCTTTTTCTCTGGCTGAGTGGAAGCGTACCGAAGCGCAGCAGCGGAATAAAGTGTGCCATTTATTAATGTGCGACGTAACATATTTGTAAGCGCCATAGTTTAATTTAAATGAACAATGTATTAAAATCAGTAAACAGCAAACCTTTGCAAGTATGAAGTAACCTATAAATTATTTTTTAGACTTTGAGGTTATACTAGAGGTGTCAAACGACCGGTTTTAAGAAAACCTAACGTTAAAACCGATTATCTATAATTCTCTTTGCCGATTATTTACTGAAAAAAAAAAACAGAATTTTTGACATTGCCCAAGCGCACATTTTTGACTTCGGAGTACAAAATAGTTTTACAAATATTTTAGAATGGACTATTCAAAAGATGTTGATATTTTTTTACTTTCGGCTGTTGTACCACGTGTACAATTCGTATTGATTTCGAAGTATGAATACATCTCTAGTTAAATTTTCAATGTGGCAAGTCTGATTACTAATGTCTTAACTCTTATGCTGAGTTTAGACTAGCAAGTTCTCTCAGCAATATGTTGCGTAATAACTTTCAGAAGCGTTTACACTAGCGGCAATATTTCTTTAGCAACACGCTTTTTCAAGTCATCCACCAAGTTAACTTGCGCAATTTGATATTCAATTGTTGATATTCCGCCAGTGCGCACGAAGCGATTTGCTTCTACATTTATCATGCGCACCGCTAAAGAGTGGAACTCGTTGCCAGAGTCTGTATTTCCCGATAGCTATAACCTGGGTATTTTTAAGTCACGAGTGAATAGGTATCTTCTAGGCAAGCGTGCTCCATCGTAGACCTCATCATCACTTACCATCAGGTGAGATAGTGGTCATACGCAAGCCTATCGGTAGTAAAAAAAAAAAAAAAAAAGTTCTTGCAAAGCTGTTTACATTACTCGAGGAATATTTATTGCTTGCCATGTTCTTTTTTCATAAAACTGAAAGACAAGGCACGCAATCCTTTCGCCTAAATTTTATGAATCTTATATAATGTTGTGTGGATGATGATTGTAAATAAAATAATCGTCTTAAAAGTACCAACATGAAACAGAATTATGAATTATAAAGCACTGCGTGGCATCCCACTGTGCTTATTATCCTGAGTCATAAGATGTTAAGTCTTATGATGCCCAGTAATTACGTTGGCTACAGTGTCCTTCAAACAGGAAGACAATAGTGCATGTATACTACTGCTGGGCGGCAAAAATAGACATATCGGTCAAACTACAAACTTATAACTTGGCAGTATAGTCTTTGAGACCTTAGCTGCTTCAGAATGGAACAATTAAAAAAAAACGTTAGCTACTAGCTCAGCAAGTTGAAACTTTTATCTGCACGCAGAATAAACTGCAAGTTCTCGCGCAAGTTGCACAAATGGTGTTTACACATGCGACTTGACAGAAGTCCTGCAAACTTCAAAATGTTGCAGAAGTCAGCTTGCCGTGACTGTTTACACGGTAAAAATAGCTTGCGCAACATAATTTCTGCAAGTTTTATTGCTAATCTAAAGTCTAAAACCCGCTTTATGTCAATTCACATTTTATATTATGGTCTGAACTCTGATTCTAGTTTATTTGTCTCTACTGATTATGGTCTTGACAAAAATACGCTGTGGCTGTTGTAGGTTAACTTAGAATTTTGTTATTCGTAGTGGTTTTATTGATGCAATTATCATAAATTTAAATTAAATCTTATAATCTGTAAACAAAATGCATTGCCTTAGATCCGTTTTATCCCATCTACGGAGGTCACGGGAGATAACACCCTGTATTCACCGTGTAATAGAAACAAAGTCAGCCGTACACAATACCCGGTTTTATTCTATTATACAAGAAGATACATCGGGTAATTAGGTACCAAATTATTATTCTCTGATAAAAATAAAACGATTTATACATATACATTGCTTTCTTTCTCTTAGATGCACTTGTTAGTGCAATATGCAAAGGTGACGAAGATTTAGAAAAAAAATTGAGAATACTTATGCTTGAAGTGGAAGTCATGCGACAGGATGGTCGTTGCGCACCAGATTTGATAAATATGGAGCAGTGGACGCATTTACTAAACTTAAGCAGTAAAAACCAAAGATCTACCTATCTAACTTACTTATGGAAAAACGAAAAAACAAGAGAAAATAAAAAGGTTAAAAATATTTTTTTACATATAAGTTATGTATTCTCAAAACTCAAATATTCTTGTTGTTGAATACTATAACAGGCCTAATATTATTATAACTTGGCTGCAAATCAAATGTAATTAATTTAAAATATTAACCAAAAAATAATTGTGATTTGTTTACGTTCAGGCCAAAAAAGAAGCTAGGAGAAAAGAATTTGACAATGTTATACCAGAACCTGAGAAGGAATATCCGGATGATCTTTTGTATGGTATTAAATATCAGTCATTATTTTTGAGAATCCGTGACCAGTCCATAAATATGTTTGATAACTATAGGTAAATATGTTGATTTCTTTTTTTTAATTGATATATAGTTAAAACCAATTATAACAACATTGAAGGAGCCACCTAATACCTATGCCTAATTCTTGTGCGCTGGATCTTCACACCCATGCGTGGGGAGACATTGGTTGCGGGCCGAGGCACACAGTTCAGTGTGTATACCTCTTGGTTGGATAACACATTGAGGCCTAAATGGGCCCGCAAACATTTCCTGGCACCCTTTTCCTTTCCACCCATCCTGAGAACCTTTCTCCATTCCCCCACTTTTCCTTCCATGATCCTTTTCCACTTCCTTCCCAGGCCCCTGCAGTCGTCAAGCCGGGGGACTCCAGTATCCCATTCGCAGGTTTCCTCTGGTGTTGACTGCAGGATCGTCTACCTAAAAAAAAATACCTATGCCTTGCCATTAGCCGCTACAACCAATGTGTTGTCATAACCGTTGTTGCTAAAACCGGTTTCTATTATACATTAATCCTTGGACGCCCGCGGTGGACACCGGTGTCCATTTATATAAGGAAATAAGCTTATAGCTATATATAAGCGGGCGTTGACGGGTTAAAGTTTAAAAACCTTAAAAGTAACAGTTAATAAAGTAGTGGAGGACAGTTTTCCTTATGAAAATTTTAACCCTTCTCCACTGGTGTCGAAATATATGTTAATGGTTAGCAAGTTACTTACAATCATGGTATCTTAGTGTAGAATTATTCAGAAAATTCTTTCCATTATTATAAGAAAATCAAAATCTATTTAGAATAAAAAAAAATTATATGTCAGTCATGAGACTTGCTACAGTTATAATCTTAGAACTCTTTGTTCATCTATCTGCATCATGATCATGTTGTTGTTTTTCAGTGTTGTTTGTTTCTGTTTTGTCCGGTCATCTGGTGTAGTCTTTTTTTATTTCTTTTGTACCTGTATCCACCTCACTTGACATTGGCAAAATTGTCCTAAAGGATAGAGCCAGACAGGAAAAAAACATAAGCTATATGATCTAATTTTGTTCTAGAGCATTACAAGCGTTGATGCATGGACAACCAGTAGTAATCGACTGCTCATATGAAGAACACATGGTGTGGCGAGAAGTCACTAATGCTGCAAAACAAATGACATATGTTTTTGGTGATAACAGGATACACAAAGATCCTTTTAATTTATATATGTGTAATGTTAATATGGATGGCGAATTTATGAAGCAGATGAAAAAAAATGTACCTTCAATTGAAGAACCATGGTTTCCTATGAATGTCTGCACCCAAAGTTATTTAGAAATTTTTCCAAAAGAAAAGTTGGTATACTTAACTCCACACTGCCGAGAAGAATTAACAAATTTTGATCATGAAGCTGTATACATTGTTGGGTGTATGGTGGATAAGGTATGTGTCAGCATAACCAGTGACATCCCACAAAGCACAATCTCAAAATGAAAACAGTCAAAACTGGCTATAACGACATTGAAGAGACCACCTAATCTGGATGCTATAACCAATACACACACACACACTCACGCCTTTATCCCCGAAGGTGTAGACAGAGGGGCAACTAATGCACCCACTTTTCGCGGTGCGTATTCCGTCCCATGATGTGATTGGGGGCGAGCCTATCGCCATATCGGGCACAAATTAAAGACTCCAGCCAGATACGGAATAGAAAAATCCAACATCACTGCCCGACCCGGGGATCCGAACCTGAGACCTCAGCATTCCAGTCATACCATAATACAACTATGCCACTGAGGCAGTCAATACTGTATCCAAGTCATTAAAAATTAGACTCTTTTTATATACATGTATTTGCCTCGCTATTCAGTCACTATAACTAATGTCGCTATAGCTGGGATCTACTGTATTTGCAGATAACACATAGTTATCATTTTTTTTTTATGATATGGGGGCAAATGGGCATACGGTTCACCTGATGGTAAGTGATTTTACATTGAGTGAACATTTTAAGCCAGACATTTCTGCTTAGGACTCGCCAGTTGTTTACCATTCTTGGGTTGTCAGGATAACGTCATTTTCTTGTATAAGTCTCTAAAATCTATTACTTTGATGGAAACTATAAAGCACCTCGAAAAAGAACCAGCGAAAAATTGAACTTTTGGAATTATTTTTTTATTGGATTTTAGTAAAATAGTATTTTTTTTTTCAGATGAACAATGAACCAATTTCCTTGGCAAAAGCAAAGAAAGACAAAATAAGAATGGCCAAATTACCACTGGATAGGTATTTGGAATGGGCACCTGGTTCAAAGAAGAATTTAAACATAAATCATATGATCCCAATTCTTTTAGATTTGAAGAGTACAGGTGACTGGGAATATGCACTGAGACACATTCCGAGAAGAAAACTAATGGAAACTAAAATACTAGCCATGCAGAAAAAGTTAAAAAATAATCCTATGTTCGAAGAGGCAGTATTTAAGAATTTCAGAAAAAGTAATTTAGGACGAAAATCTGAATATTTTCTAAAAGACAGAAAGTCCAAATCTAAAAGGTCTTTGTATGATGATGATGTGCACTAAAAATAAATGTGGTATAAATTTAAAACTTTTTTATTTCATCTTATCTACATCTTACAGTTAAAATTTTACAAGTGTAAAATAGAATTGTTTAAGTAAAGCTATCAATATATTTCTATAATTTTTTGTACACTAATAATAAAAAATTAAATAAATTTTTAGGTATATACAAATAGTCACACTGCAATCAATACATTTCATAGTTAACTAAATGTTCCTTAAACATTCTCTTCATCTACCCCTAGATAGGGTTAATATAACATTCACTTATTGCACAAAAACAGCTTGTTGCTTAAACTTTCTACACAGTTTCTGTGTATCATAAAACTCAACATTCATACAATTACATATGCAACACAATTAACTCAATTTATTCTAGAATACAATCACTACAAAAGTAGAAAAAAGAAATATACATGCATTGACCGGTGAAATGTAACGCCAACAATATGCAAATTAAATGCGAAAATATTAGCACAATATAAAAACAATCATTGTGCTTGCAATAAAAAAAACAAAAAAAAAATTGTGTTAGATTACGGTAGCGGCGGCAGCGGGCGCATGTCCACGTCCGCGGCCGAACTCTCCGAGCGCTGCTTGATGGTGGCGAGGATCTCGTGCAGGTTGGACGGCAGCGCGATGTCGGCCAGCGGCACGCCGCCGCCCGCCGGGCTCATCGGCCGCGACGGCGAGTACGCCTCCTCCTAATAAACAAACTCACCAATGCAATTTCTCCAACATAATTTAAACATTCATTAATTTTAAGGTCTCGTGCATACCTCAGCCGTGGAAGAGTTCGCCTGTGCCATTTTACGTATTTGCTGTTTCTGTTCCTCGATCTGTCTGTTAAGTTCTTCCATTTTCGATCGCAAAGTTGAAGTGGAGCTGGGCTGTGCGTGTGGTATGGAACCACTGCCGCTACTCGACGAGCCGGGACTATAAGCCTCATCATCGGTGCACGCTGTAATACAATATTAAAATCTAAATTTTTGACAAAAAATTGTTTCACTCGAAATTAAAACTAGCATCTAGTAAAGACCACTTTAATTAGTTAAGTGCTATGGTTTTAATAAATATAACAGAACTGGTATACTATATATAAATAAAATTACCCAATGAAGCAGCGATTTTGTCCTTAACAGTAGTAGAGAGCGCAGACGACATGTAGGTGGGCATCGGCAGCGGAGCGCGGCGCCGCGGTGACGTCGGCGGCGTGTGAGACTTGCCCAGCATCGGCGGCGTGTACGAACGCTTCTGAGACTCCCGAGCCACCTAACATCGCAAAACAACTCTAAGTACTAAATGGAAACAAATCTAAAATAAAAACGTCTTATCATCTCTTGTAATTTTTTTTTTTTGTGTCTCGTATTTGACTACCCTCATGTTTACTAATATACAGGCATGCTAAGTGTGATCGTGTTTACACATCTTGTTATAACAAATAAGGATATAGGTTCATGGAAGTATCTTCTCAATAATTTAACTTTTATGGCAAAATAAAACACATAGACGCAGCTCAATTTATTTGCAAACCAAAACTACGAAATGCGCTAATTACTGTCAACCCTGCTGTGAATGTCCCGGAAAGGATAGAAATAACTGAACAACGTAAAATATATTTATTTATATTTTTTATATATTTCTTTCGTCCGATAAACTGACCTTTGCTGGAATAACATCTCTAGGAATGAGGGGGGCCAAACGTTTCTTTCTTTGCCGAATGACGATAGCGAGTAGGAGATGGGTTTTCACTTCTCCGATGCCTGGACCGTCGAGTGGTAGTAAAACTGGTGGTAAAGTTGTATTCGCCGGTAATGGCACGATGTAAAAGTCTTTCACTGTTGTCGTGCTTGATACCTTTACCACACCAAGCCTAAAATACAACCCAATGTGTGGTTATGAAATATGGATAAAATAAAATTTTAATACTCAAATAATACTCATAGGATGTGAATAAAACTTCATATTGAACAAGGAACTTTACTGGGAATAACATTTCACACAATACAAACCTGTTGCGACTGCTAAGATAACTATACAATGCAATATATTGCATCTTTTCTTCGTCGTTTGCGGCTTGTAGCCGCAAAATGACAATATCTTTATTATTAGCTTTTTTCATTTTTCCTATATAATCCCACACTGTCTCAGGATTTATCCTGCCAACAATATCTAACTCTGTAGTGAGATCTTCTTCTAAGTCTGCCGCACTCCCCGAAACCTGTAAATAAGGATTATCATATTAGAAATGGCGAGATAATCAAATAAACTTATTTTACAAGATCTGTAACATACTTCGTGTGCGGCGACGTAAAACCTAGCAACATCAACCATGTTTATGCACCCGTTCCAGACTGTTGCTGCTGAACTCTCGACTGTACTAGTCGGCTCTTGATCGCTTTCAGCTTCTGTTAAAAAACAATAAATACATTGTCATAAAAGTAAAATTATAACAATATTTACTATAAATTACTATAATAGCTTGTTGTGTACCTGATAGTTTTTCTTGTATTTTATTGTAAGCAATATCAGGCACATTTATATCTGCATCTATTGAAAATGGTTTCGATGGATCATAATCTGCACCACCATCAATTTCATTTTTGAAGGTTTCATCATACATATCCTCCCTGGACTTCCTGAGATCCTCTTCCGACAATGCAGATGTGATCATTGGTTCATGGGGATCATATTCGGGATGCTGTTCTTTTAACATAGCAGACTTTGGTCTTTCCAGCGATTCTGAATCTGTGGAACTATAATACACAATTATTAAATATGCACTAATTCTTCAAAATATATAGTATAATGATAAAATATTTTTTAGATTACATACTCATTTTTAGATTTAGTGTATAGATTCTCTTGAGATCTTGATCGCTGTTTGAACTTGTCATCGGGACTATAAGTGCGCTTGGAGCGATCGCTGTGTCTTCTCTTAGAACTGTCCCTTGAATGTGAGCGACGGTTAGATCGTCCCCGCGACCTGGATCTTACCCTCCCTTTTGAATTAGATCTCGAATGTGCGCGTGATTTCGACCGCCTCCTTGCCTTATCCTTAGACCTCGACCTCCGCCTGGACCTTTCACTGGACTCTGATTTCTCTTTAGATACAATTTTCGATCTATCTCTCGATGACGATCTTGATCTCGTTGATTTTTTGTCTGATTTGCGCGTAGACCGTCTTTGACCTTCCTTTGATTCTCTTTCATGAGATTCAGACCTCCTTCTTCTTGACGAACGAGATTTTCTATTTGCATCTCTTTTTGAATCTCGTCTGCTTTTCTTGGTTGAACTGGTACTATTGTCTCTTTCTCTTTTCCGACTACTAGTGCTCTTTTTATCGGTATTTGATTTGTGCGTACTGCTGAGAAAAAAAAAATTATATGTTTAACACAAAATAACCATATTCTTTTTAGTGTTTTAGTATTCAAAGAAACAAAAATAAATAGTAATTTTTTCAATGTTCGCTTCTGGGTCTGAGCGTATATGAGTAATGCGCATTGTTTTTTCTGTAGTCGTAAAAGCACAAACACTTACGTATCGGGCGAGCTTTCCTTCTCTTTAGGCGGTTCATCATTGATAGCATCATTCAAGACCGAAACCACATCTTCCACGGGTACATTAGGATCTAACTCTGTTGATACAGACTCTTTTGTTTCCATCACCTACAATAAGAAAACAGAATTAATAGTCTTAATATAAAAATACTTTTATTCAAATAAATTTATTGTAATACCTCTTCTCCTTTATGTGTTTTAAGGACATATGTTTTGCTTGCAGCTAATAAATCCAATTCGGATTTCTTTATCAACTCTAATTGATATTTGGCTTCCTTGTCTCTCCATTGTGCTAATTCTTGACTCGCCAGGTCTTCTGGTGAAAGCCTTACCTACAAAAATAATTGACAACAATTTAATATTAGTAGACATGTTTTTCTAATCTTAATGTTATACATTTCACAAATACTCATATGGAATTCAACATAAAACATACTTACTAATTGTTTAGGAGTTATGGATCTTTCACAGATCTTCTCCCATAGAGTGAGATTTTTACGATCTTTGATATTGAACATAAGTGATCTGTATTTGGCTTTATACTTCATGCCCACATCGCGGAACAAGTCGTGTAATTCATCTTCTGTCTCAAAAGCGTACTGTTGTATTTCGTCTTCACTGAACTTGGGTCCATCGTATTCCGCCATTCGAATGGTCATCTGCTCTTGTAATGATTTCCTTACGTTGTCTCTTATAGATTCTTCGGAATTCATTTTGGTTTTAGGTTCCGGAAATTCTTTTCTACGCGACGAGGATGGTGTCTGTGAAGGAGCCTGCAATTTTAGATTAATCATAATGGAAATATACACTAATCTGTAATTGCATAGGAATGATAAATAAATGAGTTTTATTGATAAATACTTGAACTTAAAAAGCTCCACCATTAATGGATAAATGTATATGAATTAATTAGATACAGTATGTTTAGAAATAATTTATATTAGTTATTGAACTATTATAAATCTTTTAAGAAATCTCAAAATACTTTTAGACTATTAATTTATATGATGAAAAAGAAAAAAAAATACACAGACCTTTGTTTATAATCCATATAGACACATTTTCTTTTAAACAAAATTAGTAATTGATTGGCGTTAGAAATATAATCTTAAAGTATATTGATGGAATGATTTTACTAATACGAAACTTCTATCCTCACCGCCTATACTATGTAAACTGTCAATTTCCGACTTCAGTAACACTACGCGACGGCCGGTAAATTTCCGCACATTTCAGGGGCATCATAAACTAAAATCACGTAACTTTTGTTTTGCGACATGATTCGGTTATAAAATAGGCGGGAAATCGAACGCTCACAAGCACGTGTGTCATCCGATGACATCATCATAAACCATTGCGTACTACTATGGCTGTTTACACTTTGTTAGAGCGTAATCAACAACCTAGCTATAGATACATACATACTATATAGGTGATATTGAAATTAACTAGGACATCATGCTGTTACGTAATCAAATGTGAGTAATTTCTGGGTAGATCGTGCTGAAATCGGCGTGAAGATATGCTTGCTAGCCAGCATGGGAACGAGTATATCCGTTCGGCAAAACATAGGCGCACTAGTTGCAGCCTTGTCTACCTCTTCAGGGATAGAAGGTATATTTAACATGTTTTTGTTTAATTTTCTTTGTACGATACAATACAAATTCTACATAACAAAATGCTTTCTATTAATAAAAGTTGAATATCAAGATATTCAACGTAAAAACGTTCACCTAAGTGGCAAGTTAAACAACGCTGTGCAGTAAAATTACCTCTTAGAACACACGCTCTCATGGCCACTGTGATAAGATAAATTCGGTAGATAAATGAAAAATGAGACAACCCAAATAAATTACTTTCCAAGCATGAATCTAAGCTACATATTCTTTTAGAAAAAGACTTTGTGCTGAACACCTCAAGCAAAAGATATTTGTTCTGTGAAAATTACTCTGCTATTGACTGCCTCGGTGGCGTAGTTGTATTACGGTACGACTGCAATGCTGAGGTCTCGGGTTCGATTCCCGGGTCGGGCAAAGTGATATTGGATTTTTCTAATCAGTATCAGCTCGGAGTCTTGAATTTGTGCCCGATATGGCGATAGGCTCGCCCCCTATCACATCATGGGACGGAATACGCACGGCGAAAAGTGGGTGCACTAGTTGCGCCTCTGCCTACCCCTCCGGGGATAAATGGTGTGAGTATATGTAAAATTACTCTGCATCTTTTATATCACTGCATCTAATAGCTGTATTAGGTAGGATAATTGGTAATATTAAAATTACTTAAATTCGCGAAAGGGTTGAGAGTTAGGTACTTTCAATCACCAACCAAAAAGATGGGAGCATTGATTATAATGTACAGCATAGTGAAATGGATTCAGTTGCTGTTTCGATATTTTGAAACAATTTTTATTATTGAAGTACTATATTACA
The DNA here is from genome assembly GCA_947568825.1 of Sphinx pinastri. NCBI lineage: Eukaryota > Metazoa > Arthropoda > Insecta > Lepidoptera > Sphingidae > Sphinx > Sphinx pinastri. The sequence continues at coordinate 7,818,487 of OX387617.1, forward strand.
TGTATAGAAATTGATGTAATGATTTTTTATGCTTAATTAGAATACATAAAAGTTTTAAGGTTCAATGTGGACCAAATCTATATACTATTATATAAAGCTGAAGAGTTTGTTTGTTTGTTTGTTTGAACGCGCTAATCTCAGGAACTACTAGACCGATTTTGAAAATTCTTTCACTAATAGGAAGCTACATTACTCCCGAGTGCTATAGGCTACTTTTTATCCCGGAAAAACTTTTCCACGCGGGCGGAGCCGCGCGCAATGCTAGTAAGATTATAAAGAGGAAAGATTTGTGTGTAAGTATGTTTGTAACGAATAAACTCAAAAACTACTGAACGGATTTCGATGAAATTTGGCACCAAGTTAGATCATGTCCTGGATTAACACTTTTTATCCCGGGAAAATATTTTTATCCCTGAAAAACGTTTCACGTGGGCGAAGCCGCGAGCAGAAGTCTAGTGTATTATAATTGATAACCTATCATATCAACATTTGGACATAAAATGTCGATACCTTTCTTTAAATGACAGATCTAACCATAGTATTGTAATATTTTTGAAATTAAGTGGGTAGGACTCACCTTCTCTGTTACAGATGGGGTTCTATTAAGACTACTTCGAGCCGGTTTACGCGGTTCACTGACTGTTCTTGCAACGGAAGTGCTGGCTTTTGGTGTTTCTATGATTTGTATAGGTTGTGATTTCGGAGTAACGGGCGTTTTCGGTGGCGGCGTTTTAGGCGGCTCTTCTTTTTGTGATGATAAGTGGAGTTTAATTGGTCTTTCTTTTGTTTCTCCTGGGCTTGGTTTAGCCGGTGTTGATTGCTCCGCAGACTTCCTAGGTATTTTCTCAAAGTTAAGAGTAGTTTGAATCTTATTCGGTTCAGTGGTTGCCTTCTTTTTAGATGAATTCGGTTTAATTGTACTTAGGGTGCCAGGACGCACAACCTCAAATGTGGGATTTTTCTGTAACCATGCTTTTAGATTTTCAGCAGTAGGAGCATTTGGCCCAGCCAATAATCTACCAGATTTTCTTTCATAAACAATTACCTGTAAACATATGTTTAATTAATAACAAATTCAGAAAAAATTGGTAAATAAGCATATGTTCTCTACATACCCTTGATTCAGACTTTTGTTTCTCTTGTGATTTACCAGATTCAGCATCAGTTTTGTTTGTGGTTTGGTTTCCAAGTGAGTCCTGTGCGTGTTTCAGTATGCAAGTGTCACTACAGTAAATACTACTCGCGCGAGCCCAATTCTTGCACACAATACAGCTTGTCTTTGATTGATAATCTTTTGTAGGTGATGCTAATTCACTTACCATGTTATCACTCTCGTTTTTTTTCTGTTGTATCCCTGCACTCTGAATGACAAATAATTATTTCTTATTACATTACAAATTATGATACCTCTTAATTAAATACTTTAAACACATTTGGCCAATCTATCAATGGCCATGGAATAAAATAGGTTCAAAAAGTTCTCATAAATTAATTTGATATCATGATATTATGTAAAATGATGATAGTAATTTACTTTATAGAGTTAATAGTACTGCCACAAAAAAATTAAGATACCAGGAACACTAAATAAGTACTCACTTTGCTGTTAGTCTTAGTTGGACCTTTGGCTTTCTTGATACAGTTCGGACATCGCCACTCTATACCCTGTTCCTCCATTTGTTGTCCCATGGCTTTAGTGATGTTGACACATTTGCCATGAAACCAGTCCTCGCAGCTATCGCAACATATCATGAAGCGGTTATTGTGAGGTTGCTTACAAATGCACCACAACCTGCAATAACAATAATTTTTTTCAAGGCAGGCCATTCCTGTATTAGCATCATACAGATGAGAAAGTATTATATCCTTTGTAGTAATATTTAAGGCTTCTCCCATAGATACAATTTAAAAGGCCTATATTTAAATCTATACTAATATTATAAAGCTAGCTATAAGAAGAGTTTGTTTGTTTGGTTGAACGTGCTAATCTCAGGAACTACTGTACCGATTTTGAAAATTCTTTCATTAATTAAGCTACATTACTCCTGAGAGCTTTTTACCCTGGAAAAATATTTTTATCCCAGAAAAGCTCTTTCACGCGGGCAGAGCCGCGAGCATATTCCTCTATTGGATAATTTATAAATCTAATTATTTTGTTTATAGCATTGTTGGTTATGCATTGGAAGAATTTCAATTTTAATTAGCATACATATTTCCAAACTCAAAGAATGTGGTCTAGTACATTTAATAAATGATTTTGTGCTACCACACCTTACCTGTTAGGATCATCTTCAGAATTCCAGCTATCTTGGGACTCTGCAGGCATCTTGTCTATAAGATTAGTTTGAAGTAAGCTTTCCTGCTTCTTATTTGTGAGTTTCTTGTTGACATATTGTTTCGAAACTGCCTGTACTTGTGGTTCTGGTGTAGTTGGCACAGGAGATACGGGTGCTAATGTCGCAGGACTAAGATCATTTGTGATTGATGTTTCCATTTGTATCTTGCGTTTTGACGAGCGTGTTGCGGGTGCTTCAATTGGCGGCAAAGTTATGACGCGACCATCTCGACGAACAATTTCTATTGGATTTCTTAGAGGCATAATTTTCTGTGCAGTTTTTACAAGTGTTTGAGTATACAGATTACTTGATGTGTGTGCCTGTTGAAATGGTGACTGCACAGCACTTTTTGTAGGCACAGTGTCCACTTTACCCAATACTTGCTTATCTATAACTTCTTGTAAATTTTCAGAACTTTCCACTAATTGAGCAACATGCATTAACAAGTCTTCAGTGAGACCCTCCTCTTCTGGTTGTAAACCAGCAAGAAGGTCCAAAGTGGGTGACAATGGACCAGCTAGACCTGGACTGCTCATAGTATTTGCAGTAGTAATTGTTGGTTGGCTCTTAACTGCACTACTTGGTATGGTGCTGGTATCTTGCAATATTTGAGCCAAACTCACTTCATCAAGTTGAGGAATAGGATCATATGCCTTTGTATTTTTTTCAGATGCATTTAGTACCTTTTCTTTATGCTTTATCTGTGTTTTTGGAGTAATCATTTGCTTTGATTTCTCAACATTTTCAACAGGTTTGGCAACATCCAAAACTTTTGCTTCAACTAGATCTGATTTGGGAGTGCTTTGTGTTTTTTTATCACTGGATGGCATGTCTTTACCTGGTGGTTTGTTATCTGTTGACACTCTCCTGATGACATCTGGAGTTGAAAACAATGATGTCATATCAGACAACAAAGCAGTAACATGGGCTGGTGTTTTCTTTTCTTTTTTAACAGGCTTTGGGGTTTGTTTCACAACCACTTTACTAATTTCTTTAGGCGTTGCATCTATGTTGGTTGATATTTTATTAGTTGGTAAAATGGTTTCCAGGTCAATATCGTCTTTTAAATCGGCATTTACTTTTTGTTGGGGTGTTTTGTCTTTATTTTCCCTCTTTACTATATTCTTGTTTACTCTCACTTTAGGTGTTGCTTTATGTTCAGCTAATCTAGATGATCTAGCAGATTGTGCAGACTTCAGAATCCTTGGTTTCATTTTGGCTTTTCTTAACCTGAATGAACTAGATTTTTCTTTAGCATCTCTATAGTCAGAATCTGAATCCCTGTCTGGTATGCTTTCTCCAGAAGAGCTTATTGATGATGATTCAGTGCTTTCCTCAGGTTTAAATGAAGATTCTACCCTTTCTATATTTTTAACATCCTTTTTTTTGGTAGACAGTGGTTTATTCAAAACATCATTGCCTTTGAATATAACCGGAGATTCCGTAGGGTTAATGAGAATCTTTTTGCCCTTAGGAATGATCTGTTGCTCTAATATGGTTATCTTCTTAGAACTAGGCAATGCTTTTGGTGGCGGGGGTGGTGGTGGTGGCGGTGGTGTCGATTGAGTGATCTCAATAACTGATTCCTCATAAGATAACTGATTCTCATTCTTTTTGGGTGTTTGTTGGCTGGGAGATGTGAGTGGTGTGTAACAATGATCATTCTGAAAGCCAATTAGGCTATTCTCTCTAGTCTCTATCCTCAGGGATTGCAACATTTCAGCCCCACTGTCTGAAAAATTATAAACATTATATTAGTTTACACATGCACCTCTGAATTTTCTAAATTTATGTGTGGATTCTTTGTGAATTATCTCTTGCTTTAATAGTGAAGGAAAACATTGATAGGAAATCTGCATACCTGAGAAGTTCTCTATAAGAATTTCAAAGGTATGTAGTCTACCAATCCACACTAGGCCACTGTGGTGTATTAAGGCAGTAGTAGAGGAGGCCTGTGCCCAGCAGTGGGACAGTATATAATACAGGGCTGGTATTTTTTTTTTTATATTTTAGTTTAGGCTTGTCTTCTGGCATATGCAGATACAACTAATACAATCACTTTACAGAGTTTATTTCCATATAATCTTTTACCATGTTGGACCCAAAATACAAGTATAGGCAACTCCTTTAGTCCAAAACTATTTATGTTCATGTAACCCAACTTGACAATAAAACCCAGAACCCTAAGCAATATTAGAGACAATGAGGAAATTATACATTTTAGTATATCAAACAAAAGTAAAAATGATTTTATTATTTTTTACTCAAATTAGAATAATTGTTTTACCATATTTGATTATACTGTCAGGTTCATTATAATAACTGTCCACAGAAAGTGTGACATGACGGACTTTTTCATCATCAGTCTCTGAATCAGTTGCATCGTCTGGTTTGCCTTCATGTCCAACTCGCACAACACTGATAGCTCCTTGTGTGCCATCAGTACCTATAAAGTCATTTATTATTAATGCAACAAGCAAACAATTTAAAAGAAGAATAACTTACATAATAAAATTTATTACTTTCCAATTATCATTACTGCGTTATCAATCTATATACATAACTAAAAAAAAAGCAAGAAGGGACAAAATGTAAAATTTACTTGTAATTAATTGCAGATTTTTTATTAATGCATTGATTGATGAAACAAGCATGCCGTTTGCCTGATAGTAAGCGATACAACCACCCATAAACAGTAGCAACACCATCCAGCCCTTTGAGTTACAAAGTTCTGTGTGGTATTCCACTGCTGTTGTCATCCTGAGACATAAAGATTTTGTCTCATTATGTAATTTTTTTTAGTAGTTACACTGGCTACCATGTCCTTCAAACCAAAACACAAGAGTGCATGCACACTGCTACTTGGCGGTAGAAATAGACATTGCGGTGGTACCCACCCAGACGGGCTCTTACATATGAGAGACCTACAACCAGTATTTTCTATGAATATTGAAATTGGCGCCAAAACATACTAGAAGACAATATAGACGTTCTTGAGGAATTTTCGCCGTGGATTCAAGATATACATTAATATTTGATCGTTTATATAGGCAAATATACAGGTATAAAATAGGGATAAGCTTGATAAATTATTAAAAAATATATACGATTCAAGGTGTATGAAAATAATCTCTTCAATATAACAACGGACAACGAGATGCAATTAACGTGTAGAGTATATTCCAACAATACTAATGTATTAATTGGTGTACTTACCCATCAAAGTGCCGAGTAACTTTTGATCTACAGAGAGAGATCCATCCTTGTTTACAATAACAACAACAGAATTGTCCGTCTTGGTTGAAGGTCCGTTAAGATCCGTGTAATTAGTTATCACTGTATTTGACATTGTTCATTGCAGTTCACGCAATAGTATATAATATGCAAGTCCTCTATTTTTAGACTTAAGGGTTTCACATGCACGGCATCTATTTATGACGCATTCTGGTCTAACAACGCTTCTGTCGCCATTTTGAGCACCACAGCGGACACTAAGATCATTTCAAAATCACGAGCAACGGTAGATGCCGTGGTAGGACGAAAAATATTAATATTATCATAACCGAAATATTAAATGAAAGCGGTATTAGAACCATGCACGTTTATTTATATAAATTTGTAATCAATCGGCAAAACCAACACACACGAAAGAATAAATATGGCGCCGCTTGATGACATGAAATGGAACAATGTTGCAATGTGTAAAAAATATTATTGGCAGGGCCCGGAGCGCCGGGCTCATATTGTACATCCGTTTAAGCAACGGAAAAACCACAGAACAATAACTAAAGCACTAGAAGTAGGGCTAAAATAGCTATATTGATACTATTTTATCTTATGGCTTCGATAAGGTGACAGAAAGAGATGCATACTCATTCATGCATTCGAAATTTGCAAGGTTGTCACTAGTTTTCACGTAACTTTTTTATGCTAGAGATGAGATAGAGTCGATTAAGTAATATCGAAAAATGACGATGATGTTCAGAAACAACTCATAGTTTATTAAATGACGATTTACAACAATAATTAAGAATTAAACAACAATAATTAACAAGACAGTTCTTAATAGTGATGTAACGAATGTCTAATTTCCAATATTCGCGAAAGCGAATATCGGATTTTTATTTGGCACCAAAAGATTTTATCGTAAGTTACGTGAAATTATAATAGTTGCAAAGTGACCCCACTGCACCTGATAGTAAGCGTCGTGAAGTCTCTGGACTAAGATAGAGTGGCCAGTTTGAAATATGTCAGCGATACTCGTTCTCTTACGAATCTCCTCATTTCCAATTTGATTGCGCAGAGAAACACCGAGCATCTTCATGGCTCGCTTAAGGACTGTGATCAGTCTCGGGTGTCCCATAGTCAGAGGCCACGTCTCAAAGCCGTACGTCATCGCTGGTAACACTCATTGATTGAAGATTTTTGTCTTTAAGCACTGAGGTATTTTAGATGAGAGAACCTTGCCTAGTTTCCCGAACGCTGCTCATCCGAGCTGGTTTTGACCTCTATCTTTAAGTTAGACTTGTCTAACTGGACCACTTTTCTTAGATAGACAGATTCGTCGACCACTTCGAGAGTTGTGTTCTCAACACTAATTGGCATATGCACAAAATGAGCAAGACTTTGGTCTTGTTTATTTTAAGGCCTACCAGGTGGGAAACTTGGTTAAGGTCATTGAGCAAATGAGCTTATGCTCATGGTAAGCGATACGACCACCCATAAACAGTAGCAACACCATCCAGCACCTTGACTGACAAAGAACTGAGTGGCATTCCACTGCGCTCGTCATCCTGAGACATAAGATGTTAAGTCTCATTATGTCCAGTAGTTATACTGGCTACAATGTCCTTCAAACCGAAACACAACAGTGCATGCACACTGTTGCTTGGCGGTAGAAATAGACATTGCGGTGGTACCCACCCAGACGGCCTCTTACATAATGAGAGACCTACCACCAGTAAAGAACTCGAACGTCTTCTTGATGCTTTCAATATTGTAAACACGGACGTCGTGTCAGGAGGACTTCCCGAGCTTCCGTTATGCTTCAGCGTCCTCCGAAGACTGCAACGCCATATATCGACGTTGGTAACCTAATTATTTCAATTTAAGAAAAAACACAAATTGTGGTAAAAAAAAAATTACTAGTCCATTCTGGATAAGCAAATAGTGAGTTATCAGTGCAAGTGAAGGATTTAAAAGGTATACTGACATTAAAGGAAAAACATCAATAATTTATAATATTTTAAAAGATTTTAATGTGTTAGCTATATTCTTATAATATTTTCCAATAATATTATAAACTAATAATAGATTAAGCATAGAGAAATCTCGTATAAATAAGTAACAACATAAATCCTATCACGTTGTGATCTCGGTAAATAATAAAAAAGAACAGGTACATAATAGAAACATAAATTACTTATTATTACGATTAATATTCGACAACAATTTTATTTAACATAGGTCTGTGATATGTGAAATAAGCAAAATACGGCATAATGTCAACATTGATATTTCTGGTGAATGTACAGTCTATAGTGGTATTGCCTAATGTTGTCCATGAACCATGTCATTGAACCAAAGTCGATCACGAACGCTGCAAGATAAACCAAACGGATTGGCTTCAAATACCGTTTTGAAGCGTTTGTCCGCTGAACGCCAATGATTTTGCATTGCTTCACTTCTACTGATATTGACATCTCTCAGTTCCGTGGCAAATCCAATAGATATATCGATTGTCTCTTCATTCGTTACGTCCATAAGTATAGGTATTCCAGTGGTAGAGGTACTCGCGAGGTCGGCGGCAGCAGCTTTGCGACGTTCCCGAAACCGTCTCGCTCGCTCGGCGCCGGACATTGGGGTACCTGTGCGTGGCCCATAGCCCCCTCTTTGTAACGATAGCCGTGATTTATATTTCTGGCTGGCTCTTGCACGAGCGGAGGCCGACATAGCAAATGTTTATATATTTATTATCACTTTCTGGTTATTATAAATATAAATACTGGCCAAATTACACTTATTTTTGTATAAATCAATCGGTTTAAATAAACTTGACAAACACACGAAAGAATCACCGCGCTATAAAGTCGGAGTCACGAGTTACACTGAACACAGACTACTTAGAGATACTACGTATACACTGAATAGAAACAAGCGAGAGCGCCGGTTTCGCACAGTTAACGCAGTATCCCTCCCTCGCCGCCCTGCTCGATCCCAACACGAACTCAATGTCATAACAGCGAGCTGACTATATAAGTGAAATATTCACACCACATTTTTGTTTCTAAGACCAATAGTTTTTTAATTATTAAGGTACGATGATATAGACCTTTTCGTTACGGTCCACTTTTTAAACCTGGTACCCGTATGTTTCGGCGCGATTTTAAAGACGTTTCACGTCCAAAAAAAAATGTATAAAGTACTTAGATGCATTTAGAAAGTTGGAAGTTTATCGTTATCAAAATATATAATTTTTATTCTGTATGAGTATTATAAATACTAACAAAATTATTATTTATATATTGTAAACACAATCTGTTGCAATGCACAGTTGTAATGTTATTTTATAAACTATTGGCACATGTCATAGACAAAAATATTCGCATAATTAATTGTGAATGCGAATATTAAAAAAGATGCGAATGCGGATATTCGTAATATCCCACTAGTTCTTAACTATAATTTGGAAAGATCTATTCAGGCGTTTAAGGATAATCAGCTCATTTTCTACTTTCACAGAGCCGATTATTTTGAAAGTTTGGTGCACTGTTACTTCAGTGGTATTTAATGTAGGAGCAGCGTTTAATTTGAATCGTCCGTATTTTATGGTATCATGGAGAACAAATGAGTCTTTGGTGAAATGCTAAGAGTAGATAAGACTGAACGTTTTTGGTGTCCAATTGCACCTTGCGATGCGGTGTGTATGGACACACAAAAATATATGGATATTTTTTGTAACCTCATCTTTCGGGAATCTAAAATAAAACGTATAATGTTCTCAACATTATCGATAACTTCCATTTGTCACATCTCTATGATAATTATATTTGTTTGTAAATATTTAATAAAAATACAATAAAAGAAACCGAATTTTACGCGGAAACTGTAGTTGATACAATTTAAAAGCATATTCTGAACATCTACTTATTTTATATTTAAGGAAAAATATAAATTCTGCAAGAAAACTCACCTATGAAAAGTCACCAGCTCCTTCGTATTTTCTTTTCGCCCTGTATGTAATTTACAACCAACTACCACACACGCCATGCTTAAAACTAATTTCGACATAGTATCGACACATAAATTATATAATATTTTTGTTAAATTATTAATGTAAATAAATATTGAAATCAATTTTACGTTTACCGTCCACAATACATCAGACACATTAGCAATCCAACTAAATTTATGTGACATGACATTTCGAAAAATGACATATAAAGAACGCATATTTTTTATTTAGACGCATAATTTTAACCAATGTATCCAAATTGACATTTCTAATCTGACTTTTTAGAAATAAATAAAAACCATGGAGTATTCACTGGTTCACTCACTCTCGTGTAAAAGCTGTATTATCAGAGATGAATAAGATGGATGTTTCGCAACTGTTATTTTAGCCCGGTTTCTATGCTTGTTATATTTCTGTGGCACATTATTGCCATTTCTCCTCCATTGGTTAAATACTCAAAGACCCCACTTAATAATAATTGACGTACGTCGAGACTATTCACGGTCGTTTTGTATCTTGCATGACCTTGGTTGGCTGTACGTCAAGATGGACCATGCGTAAGGCGCTTTAGATATTCATTTTCCCGTATAATTACGTCTCATATTATTTATTTATTTATAGTCTGTATACTGCCATCATAATTGACGTTTGCATGAACGTTGCTGCGTCCAATGCATTTTAATTTTAGGTTATTTTGTTTCACGTTTAAGGTTACATGAACTACACTTATAGCATTTTATGAAGCAGCATTATATCACAATTGCTACGTGTAAAGAGGATGGCAATAGGAATGTTAAAGGACTGAAAGTGTCATCGTGGCATGGAACAACAGCGATTGTGTAGATGTGCCACTCTTTCTTTTGCATATTTTTTCACTTTACGAGTACACGGATTTCTAAAATAGAGTGAAAATTCAACAAATACAAGATGAGTTATTCAAAATTTGATTTAACGTTTAAAATAGGTCAATATTTAGACCGGCATCTTGTATTTCCTCTCTTGGAGTTCTTAGCAGCTAAGGAGGTAGGTTATAAACTAAAAACACTTGATAAATTTATTTCACATTATTTCTAATGTATTTTTTATCGTGGATTTACTTGTAATTTTTTTATCTATTATTAGTGGTAATTAATTTTAAATTTCAGACCTATGACCAATCGGAGCTTTTGCAAGCAAAATTGGAGATTCTAAGCAAAACTAACATGATAGATTATGTTATTGATATAAGAAGGATGCTGTTTCCTGATGAGGATACGCCCGAAGTGAGTCCAAAACACATTAGTATATTATTTTTCATTACTTTTCTTTGGTTTAAACTATTTCATCTTGTGTTGTGTTACCATATTGTTATCTGTATTTAGGAAATCAAGTCGCGCAGAAGCATAGTACTGTCTCAACTGCAAGAACTTCAAGATGCAGTGGAACCTGTGCTACGTCTCATGCAGAGGGATGATGTTATGAAAACTGTTGAGACTATGAGAGACCCCAAAACTCTTATAAATCACCTGACTACCAACAAAGAGTATGAGGTAAGATTTAAATTGATGCTTCTCAGATTATTTGTAAGTGATATTCTAATACACTAGATATATCTTGGAGGTAACTACTATATTTTGTTACATAATTACTTTTAAACGCAACAAATATATAAAGTGTAATGCCCAGTAAAAACTCAAGTGGCATATTATATCAATCCAATGTACTGTTACTAAGTAGCAGAGATAGAAAAATGGTGGTAAATATCCAGGCATTCGCTTACATGTAATGAGTGAGGCCATCCAGTACATACATGTGTGTAGTGGCAATCCTTTTACTTATGGAATTTTTATTTCCAATAATAATTATTGTGACTTCCGAAATTACAAGAGAAATAATGTGCCAATATTAATAAACATATATTTTTTATATGATAACTAAAAAAATCCTATTTTAATATTTTATTAGTAAAAACATATTATCATGGGACGAAAAGGCTATTTGGCTTAAGCATTTTTTTTTTATATTAAGTTATATATATTATATTTGGAATCAGTATCTTTTTCTGATTCTAAATCCTTACCAATATTATAAATGCGAAAGTAACTCTGTCTGGTCTGTCTGTCACGCTTTCAGGCCAAAACTAAACCAATTAAAATGAAATTTGGTACACAGATAGTCTAGAGCCTGGGAAAGGACATAGGCTACTTTTTAATGCGAAAAAGGATTGTAAGGGGTTGATAGGGGGGATGAAAAGTTGTATGGAAGTATCATCATTTTGGAGCTAGAAGCTAGAAACTTATTTTTTAGGCTTATTAAATAAATAAATAAATATGACATTCAAAGTTTGTAAAAGTTTTACCCTTTATCCCGGGAAAATATAAAGCGGGACTTTTATCCCAGAAAAACATTCTAATGTGGGCGGAGCCGCAGGCAAAAGCTATATATGTACATAACTTTATATCACAACAAAAATGTTGGTTAAGCCAAATAGCCTTTCACCCCACGTTATGTATAAAGTGATAGAAGTAAATAGTTTATGTTTCAGAAGTGATACTTAACAAAGTCTTTTACTCAAAGTATTACAAGTAAAATATTCTCCTCTTTCAGTTCAAACCAGAGATGATTGACAGCATGTATCGCTTGGCCAAATACCGCTACGAATGTGGTAACTATGTGGAGTCAGCTTCATATCTATACTTCTGCCAACTAGTCATGGCTCCCACAGACAAGGTAAATAAAATAATTTGTTTTCATAAATTTGAAATTTATAACATAATAGATTATACTCGAGTTTTAATTTGACGAAGTTGTTTGACAACTGTAAATGCACAAATATTGCCAGTTAATCTAATTGCTGGTTGCGGTTGCATGCTCATGCGCACCCCGCGACCTTCGATATAAGGGAGAGAGAGTAGACTGGCGGAGTTTTAGTCGGTAGGACGGTTTCGACCGGAGAGTTCGGAAAAAATCCGTAAATGGATTTCCCCGTGTTAAAAAAATATGTTAATCTAAGTGAAGAAAGCAAGAAAGAAAGAAAACCATATTATTAGTCTGTGCTGCTCCCATTGATAAAAAATAACAGATCCTATTGATGAAACTGAATGGTTGGTCGATATTTGTTTGGATTCTATAATATTTTATAATTGAAATGAAAACGGTTCAGAATTACATAAATATCTCCAAAATTTTTATTTTTACATATTTATAATTAAGTTCAAAAACAAAAATGTCATTCTTTCATTCTGTAGGTTGAGTTCATTTTCACAAATATTATTGACCGACAATGATCTAGTCTAATCTAGGAGCATAGCTTAGAATGTGACTTGTATTTGGTCAGCTTATACATTTATGTGACAAATAGGGGTTATTAGCAAGTGGTGAAATCGGCCCTAAACAATTTATTGATGATGCTGGGGCTACATTAGCAGGCTACGGCGAGTGTTCGTGTTAACGCGATGAGTGTTGCCAGGTAGATCGTTGCAACGCGTAGTATTCGGGCGAAGACGATATACTATAGGGGGGCACTGTCGGTGAACTGGCGTGCATCAAAGGTATTTGTCGCGACAATATTCGCCTGGGTGGCTTCAACTACGTCTCTTCAGTGTCGTCCAGACTTTATAGCGGGACGGTCGCACAACAGAACAACACCATCCGGCACGATGAATCTGCGCCCGCCTAATGTAGACAAGAACATTGCGTATGCCCGTACATGATGTTTTAGCGCGCCAAAGCTACACAAATCTTCGCCCGCTAATGTAGCCCCAACATAACAGTATGTATAGACAAGCTATCGTGACAAAGACAGTACTACTGGTGGTAGGTCTCTCATATGTAAGAGTCCGTCTGGGTGGGTACCACTGCAATGTCTATTTCTACCGCCAAGCAGCAGTGTGCATGCACTGTTGTGTTTCGGTTTGAAGGACATTGTAGCCAGTGTAACAACTGGACATAATGAGACTAAACATCTTATGTCTCAGGATGACGAGCGCAGTGGAATGCCACACAGTACTTTGTAACTCAAGGTGCTGGATGGTGTTGGTACTGTTTATGGGTGGTCGTATCGCTTACCATCAGGCGAACGGCATGCTCGTCTAGTCATTCAATTCCATAAAAAAAAAACACATATACCAGTGATATCCATAGAAATTTCACAGTTTCACAATATGTAGAGTGCCTAAAAGAACAATTAAAAAATAGACTTGATAAAATCAACATTTATTGTAATAACAACTTTACTCCAATCCTAATAAGATTTAACACACAATTTAGGTAGGTATATTCTTTATTATCTTTAATCAATATGGAACTCACTATTTTGCATATTATAATCTTGGGTTATACTTTTGTTCTGCAATAAAAAAAAATACAGGTCATGATTATGTTTCTCACTTTTGATTTAAACTGCTGCATTGGGATTTTTGTCTCTGTCTTTATTCATAATTATTGTAGTATGGATCATTTGTAGTGTACTAAATATTTTTTAACAGAGTAGTTTTAGTCAGCTTTTGTGTTAATTTTGTGTAGTACTTACCATTCCTGACAATATGCTATCATCTGTGTGAGGATGGTATTGACTCCTGTGGGCCTTTAATATCAATGGAGAAAGGTACCATAGTCCACAAATTTCACATTGGTAAACTAATGTGCCAACTAAATTAGAACCCTCTTCACTGTTGTGAATTTTAGATATAAAATGACCAAATTTATACCTGGAAAATGTCATTTAAAAGTAATATTATCTTTGTACTTGTAGCAAAGATTGCGAAGTCAATAATAAATCTAATCATAAGTTAAGCGCACATTCACGCCCTTTATCCCCGTAGGGGTAGGCAGAGGCGCAACTAGTGCACCCACTTTTCGCCGTGCGTATTCCGTCCCATGATGTGATAGGGGGCGAGCCTATCGCCATATCTGGCACAAATTCCAGACTCCGGGCTGATACTGAATAGAAAACCCAGGCAAAGTGTGCTTGACCCGGGATCGAACCCGAGACCTCAGCTTTGCAGTCGTACCGTAATACAACTGTTCTACGCCACTGAGGCAGTCAAGCACAGTTAGCACATTAAGTTCGTTTATAAATTAACTACAAATTTTTGATTTTACTGAAAAGAACTTTGTTACCTATGGTTATATAGTTGATCGTAATTTCTGAACTTGCGATCGCATGCGTTGCACAACAAAAGCTTAGGTAATGAAAAGCTGTAATAAACTTTTAACCAAGGACATAGAAGCCAGTGTTGTTCTGCACTTTTGTATGACAAAAATACGTTTCCACATGCATTACATTTGTAATTATTTGCAGTAGTATGAGTCTTAAAATGTCTCAGCAATCTGGGAATACAGGTAAATACTTTCTCGCAAAACTCGCATTGTAATAATGATGATGTTTTGATCTCTCGTACAAATTCAGGATTGTCCGATTTACAGCATACGACTGTATGTTTCGTTGCTTGATCTTGACTTGGCCACACTTGAAAACATTGGACACATGTCCACACAACTTGCCATCGAGGCTGAATATCTGAGAAGGCATGCCTCATTGAGTAATGTCTCCTCAGCCCAGTCTCGTAAACGAAACATTTCCCACAAGTATTGCAAGAATAGGACGGCATTGATTTTGGCGACACGATGTCAAGAATTTCTTTTTTCTTAGTATAATTCAAAGTTCTGTTTAGTAAGTGTATGTTTTCCATAATGCGGGCGTTGTTCTTTTTCACCTTTTCTAAACTGTGTTCTAGTGGACTTAGAAATTGATTGGGATCACATGTTTCTAGTTCGGTTAGTATTGTGTCATCTTCGCAGGCTGTGCTTTCGTTAATATCAACACGAACTTTAATATGATCGTTATTGATTAAACTATTTTGTCTACCTTCACGCAAATCAAATTTGTAGGTACAAGTGTTGTACTCATCATTTTGTAACATATTACCGGTTGAGGTCTTATTAGTACATACATACTTATCTACGTCCTCAACTTCTCTAGCGCAAGAATCTAAATTTAACTCATTGATTTCGTCTTCAGAGATTATTTTTACAACCAATCGAGAAGACTTCTCTGTATTCTTCTTTTTATACTCATTTCTACCATCTGTCCAATCTCCGTATCTCGTTTCAGCTGTTATACCATCCCCTTCAATTATAACGTTCATAGATTTGAAATTAGAGCAATGTTCATACTTATTAATCGTTAATTTCGTAACAGACATTTTTCAATACAGTGACCTAAATGCACTGTCATGTTATTTCGTCACTTTTGACGTGACAGTTAAAAATTGTAAAGAAGTTCGTATATGAATATATGAAATAGAATTTATTCTACTTTACATTAGTTATAGATTTGTAGGCGGACTTGTCAGAGCTTGCTGGCCTCCCAACTAACTTTTGTATGATGCGGAAATTAAAAAAGGACAAACACATTCACACCTTTTATCCCTGATGGGGTAGGCAGAGACGCAATCACTTCACCTACTTTTCGCCTTTTATATTCCATTCCATGATATGATACACACGTTTCATAAAAACGTAGTATGTAGTTACTTTCTTTACGTAGGAAGGAGGTACCCAATTAAAAAACATATGTCTTTTTAACACGCTTTTATTAGCTTCATACGTATGTTAGTATGTATGTATGTAACGGAAACTTTGAACATGATTTTGACCCCCTTCAAAACGTCGGATTAAATCAATTTTGGCATACCTACTTATCAAGGACCGATGACAATTAAATATTTTAATCTAAAAAACACGTTTTTAAACAAAATCCAACTTAAAAATAGAAAATAAAATGTAATAAATTTGAATTAAGAATATTGTAAGTAAGAAAACAATGTATTTTATTGTAAAAAAAAAGCGTGGGGTGCTTTTTAAGATACTTATTATCAAAATTGACAATCCTTCTACTCATATCTGTCAATAAAATATTTATAACTATTGACACCATGCACCCCACGCTTTTTTTTACAATAAAGTCTTTTTTTCTTAAGAGAAGTTCTTTATAAGAATTTCGAAGGTATGTGAAGTCTACCAACGCGCACTAGGCTAGCGTGGTGGACTAAGGCCTAAACCCTCTCAGTAGTAGAGGAGGCCCGTGCCCAAAAGTGGGACAGTACCTATATAATATAAGGCTGGTATTATTATATACTACTCTGGAATGAAAATCTCAATTTAATACAAATAAACGATTGGCTGCTTTTGGCTTGGCTCGAATGGAGTAGTACGCTAGGCCCACCGGTGGGTCGTAAAGCATACAACGTGTTTCGATAGGTTAAAGTCGTATCAGGAAACCCATCTTAACGTTCTAGACCTCGTAATCGAAAACAAGATCTCCATATCCGCTACCCCCAGAGTAAGTTGTAGCCATCTCTTTCTACTTACTGTTCACGATACTGTAGTACCTTATATAGATGCATTTTTCCAGAATTACCTACCAGTGCTTTGGGGTAAGTTGGCGAGCGAGATTCTAGTGCAGAACTGGGACGGCGCGCTGGAGGACCTGACGAAGCTGCGCGAGTTCATAGACAACGGCGGCGGGGGCGCCACCGCCAGCAACATGCAGGCGCTGCAGCAGCGCACCTGGCTCGTGCACTGGTCGCTCTTCGTCTTTTTCAACCATGTCAAAGGGCGCGATTTAATCATCGAGATGTTCTTATATAAACCATTGTAAGCATAAATACTTCAAATTTACTGTGTTACTGTGTTCAGAGATCGACTCTCAGATCATTGCTTTTGTTTCAGATACCTGAACGCCATCCAAACAATGTGCCCTCACATTCTTCGCTACTTGGCCACTGCTGTTATTATCAATAGGTCCAGAAGAAACGCTCTGAAAGATCTTGTAAAGGTTATACAGCAAGAAGCTTATACTTACAGGTGATTTAAATATGCTTATGTGGTGTAAGCCGATAACCATACCGAATTTTGAAAGAAAAATTATAGAAATCAACCATCGTCTCTACACTTGTGTACCGTGAGAAGTATTAATGTATATTTGAAATTTGCAGAGATCCAATCACAGAATTTATAGAACATCTGTACGTAAACTTCGACTTCGAGGCTGCACGTAGGAAACTAAATCAGTGCCAAGCAGTTCTCTTGACTGACTTCTTCTTGATTGCTTGTCTAGAAGAGTTCGTCGAGAATGCTCGTCTGATGATTTTCGAGACTTTTTGCCGCATCCATCAAGTTATCAGTATTGGGTAAGTACAAGTGTCAGCGCCGACAGGTTTGCAACGAAAAGACTGAAACAAAACATAGGTATCCTTGTTTTTTTACTTGCGGATATTAGTATGATTATTTTATTATGCCCAACTTTTACCCTTCCGGGTGGATTCGATATCCAGTGGGGAGACGGGCAGCTGCCCCATTTCATGTTCGAATATGAGAATCATTAAAAGCGAAACACGCTCTAATGATAGTATATTAACACTTGTGGGTGCGGCCCACACTTGGGAGCATTTCTAAAAAGTTACGTAATTTTAAGTCTATTCGACTTAGTTAGATTGTAAAAATGAATGTTACATCATGCATGCGATTGCCTCGATAGACTGCCTACAAGTTGCGTTTCATACACAGTGAATAGACAAAAATAATAACAGCATCCTAAGGCAGTTTAATAGTCCTCGCTGAATATCCATGACTTAGAGGTATCTAAGGGGCAAGGCCGCGAGCGGTGTCCCACGTTGACCATGCTTTACGAATTACGACGCCTCTGATTACCCACCTGCCCCCTTATTCTCTAACACAGTGTTAACTCGTAACGACGGTCGTGTTACGTTAAGTCATTAGCGTTAAATGGTATTCTGTATGCCAATTTTCATAGTGATAAACGCGACGAGTTACGTTACGCGCTTGTTACGAGCACTGAAAATAACGTGTCATAGAGAATAAGGGGGCTGGTGTGCTGGTGAAAACAGAACAGATGTTGGAAGGCCGAAGCTGCAGCCACATACAGATTTTTTTAATACCTAAGCTTAGGGTGTGTCACGGTGTCCTCGTAAGTTGTAACTTGTAGAGTATTTATTTTATATACACAAGTGGTATGTGCTGGCCATATATAAACAGCAGTTGTTTCGTGGCGCAGTTAATATTAATAATATTGTCATTGTTGTTTTTAATCATAATTCCCATTCTACAGGATGTTAGCCGAAAACTTGAACATGCAGCCAGATGAAGCCGAGTGTTGGATTGTGAACTTGATTCGTAACGCGCGTCTAGACGCGAAGATCGACTCTAAGTTGGGTCACGTGGTGATGGGCGCGCAGCCTCTGTCGCCGTACCAGCAATTGGTCGAAAGAATAGATTCCCTCGCGGTGCGCTCGGAAGCTCTCACGTCGCTCGTAGAACGCAAGCATAAAGCCCGCAATCAAGATGTAAGTGCGCCAAAACATTGTTGACATACTTAACACAATCAATATGTATAAAGTAATGGAAGTGTTCAGTAATTTCTTCATTATATCAAACTGGATTATTTATGGGACACTAAACTAAAACTGCCTTTATTTATGGAATGTGTTTGTTGCAGATTCGTTGGGGAACACAAGAATTCTGATTCGGATTTTTTTCAATAGCCACCGCAGCAATTTTGTAATTCCATTGACAACAGGAATAAAAATTTAATATTAAATTTATATACACAATACTTTGTTTTAAATTAAAATTTATTTCATAAGAATCATTTTAACAATATACATCTACTCTATAGGTTTAATAGTAACAATTCTAGATAACATGAATGCAACCAGTACTGTAGCCATCACAAAGAAAACTACAAATATGTAGAATGTGTCTTCAGAAAATATATCTGTGAATGATGGTATCTGGTTGTAAATCTCCTCCACAACATGCAGGTTTCCCTTAGACTTGACCATGATTGCACTACCTACTTCTTTTTGATTTTCTTTTTCTCTGACTTTGTTTGTATTGAGGAGACGGGCTGTTCAATAGGTGCTAATGACGAGATGTGTCTATTCAACAACTGTAGTATCTCCAAACAAGTTAGATTACCACTCTTTAATGTCACCTTTTTTATCTTAGATGTTTCTGAAAAAGAAATGCTTTATTACCATTAAGTTTTTCTTTAACAAGGCGAAAATTGATGGTTGTGTTGGTATGGCAATAAATTTCGATATTTTATTGTTACGTTTAAATAAAATAGGCATCTGTTTATCTTTAATTAAAGGAAAATTCAATATATGGATGACTAAATAACTCATTATACAATTATCACTATGCATAATAATGTGCTTAAAATGGTGATGGGCCTCGTCAGTAAGCACAGAACAATAGTTTTATGTAGTATAATAGTAACACTATTTAAACTCTTGTTAATACCAATAATTGACAAAAGAGCTATCCATTTTCTTGATAGTAAGCAACACAACTGTCCATTTATAGTAACATCACTACTACCTTACATAACAATGTAGTATTGCACCACATTCATCACTCTGCAAAAGTCTCATAATGCCCCATAATTACACTCGCTACAAAGTCCTTCAAATGGAATGCAACAGTGTTTCCACAACTCCGCTTGACCAACTAGGCCATAAAGTATTATATCTAATATCCATGGTGATAGTTATTGTTGAGTGTACCATGACTAACAGTTTATTGCATTGCTGAATATACAGACAATCTACCCTGGTAATTGATATAGCAGTAAGTCCGAATATGGCTACCTTTGACTTCCTGCTTTCTTAATTACCATGACAGTAATCAAGAAATAAATGCTTATTACTATAAATCCTTTAACACCCGTGGTGGACACCGGTGTCCATTTATATAATGAAATTAGCTTATAACTATATATAAGTGGGTATTGACAGTTTAAAGTGTAATTGTGAAAAGGATCATTTTAATTAAAAGTAATGTTTCCTATAATTAAACCATCAACGCCCGCTCATATATAGCTATAAGCTAATTTCCTTATATAAATGGACACCGGTGTCCACCAAGGGCGTCCAAGGATTAAACCTTTTTTATAAAATCTCACCTGCTATGGAAGGCACTATCGCAACTTCAACAATTGGTTCACTGCGATCACATACCACTTCCGTCTTCAAAGAACAGTTTGGGTTTGTTAAGCTTATTTTTGGAGAACTGATATAATGCAGAAAATTTCTAAAAAAAACAAGCAAATGCAAATCACAAGTAAATGTAGCACTGGTCATTAAAATTAAAAACAAGAGCTACAAAATGCCTAAATAATTAAGAAGCAATGCATTTCTTTAAATTATCTTTTGTTGATCACTATCCACAGAAGGTATGTAGTACTTTGCTACATAATAATTATTATTGTTGTTCAACAAGGTGGGTTATGTTCCAGTAATTTTATTTATCTAAGACAGACCTATCTACATGAATACAATGTTAAGAATCAATATACAATAATGCAATACATAATAAATAAGTTCATACTATAAATAAAAGTATTTTTTTCACTTACCTAGTGTGAGTAACGTTGTCTCCGAATGGATCGAATTTCACTGTAATCCTCTTTGCAGCTTTGAGATTTACAGCCTTTAATTGCTTTCCAATCGCAGACACAACTCCCCCAGACCTTCTAATTGTGCCACTAAATGGGATAGACATAATAAATCGTTAGCTACTTTCTGGAAATAAATCTATAGGTAGGTAGGTATGAAGGCGCTGCAAGAAAATAAATCAATATAAAAGACTAGAGGTGATCGTTGGACGTTGGGTATCATAGTTATTAAAAACCGCTATTGCATCAATAGCTAGATAGCGGCTTTCGTGATTCTGAAAACTGACTATTTTTGTTAACTAGCTATTGACGAATAATGCTAAATTACAGTTTGATCTATCACTGTACTCATAAGAGATCAAACACATTAGTTTCTACTATTTTAAATATCTCAAAATGTATGTGTAGGTCATTCTTAGGCCTGGAAGTAAGTACTTATGTAGGAAAGCTTTTTCATGTAAAAATATAAATATTAGTATCCTATCAGATAAAACTATAAATAACCATGAATAGTTATCAGTCAGAACATCAATATCAGTAAAAAGCAGATGGATAATAATATACAGGGTGTGGCGTAAAGAGTGAATAATCAGCGTTACCAGCGTGTGGGGGACCTCATGACTATACAAATAAATAAAAATTGTATTCCGTAAAAGTATCATAGTTTTTAAGTTATTGGCCAATTTCATTTGTTTTGGAAAATTTACTCCCATATTCACATTTCTTATGCCATTTTCACAAATCAAAGAATATTTCCAGTTTGTTTTTTGGACACTACTCATGGATACACGTGATATCAAATGTAATCTACAATTTTTGTGACGAAGGTCTTGTTTGCCGGAGAAAAATAAGAACCTATTTTTTTTATACTTTAACTTTGAGCTCTAATCAAGTAAAAAAAATGTACTGGGGCCTGAGTGCCAACTTGATAAATAATATATCCATCTTATAATAACTCGAAAACTATGATACTTTGACGCCACATTCTGTATACACTGAAAAATAGCTAGTTATTAAAAATAGCTAGTTTTAGAAACCGTTATTGGTAATAATTATATCAATAAAGCGTTACAGCATTGACATATGACAACGATCCACCTCTACTGCAAAGACGTTCCGTTTCATCAGTCTAATTTATACGTTTCATATACGTTTAAATTTAATTCCAAAAAATATTGTTTTTGTATAAAAATACCTATCTATTAAAACTGTATATATTTTATATATTTTTACGACTAGGTACCTAATATTAGATTATTGACCCGTTCAGATTCTGACCGACCCGAACACCGGATATGGTCTGGTTCAAAATTCGTTTGGCGTTACAGTCCTACAGACAGCCGGACTTACCAGTCATCAGTCATCACTCACTATATTAATTTCACGGTTTGTAATTGTTTCATTTTGTCCTTACGTAGTATTACTTACTCTGTGATTATGTCTTTTATGTAGCGGTCCGGTATGCGGTTGGTCGAACCGGACCGTAGTTCGTTGTGCGAAATGCAAACCATCTGTCCGCATGGACATAAAAAATATTCTATAAGAACAGCATTTCTAGTTTCTGTTATTTACAAAAATTAACGTTCGACAATTCGGCTTCTACAAAGTTCATACGTTTTTACGTTCAGAATAAAAAAAAGTTAACTTTCATACCCATTTGAAATCTATCGATTTTTGTTACATGTATGACAAAGAGGGTTAGGCTGTATAGTTTAGAATACCTTTGCAGATCCTCGTTAATGAATAAAATAAAAAAAAAATTACAAGACCATTCCAGGCAAATAAAGTGGCATCAAATCCAATCAAATCGTTTATATTGTTAATATTACAACACGAGGATCTTTTGTATTTTATTATTTTACCATTTTTGTAATTTGACCTTTATACTAAGATGTACCCCGTTGGTCAACGTAAGTAACCAAGCTGTACAAGTGCACCTAACTCATTGTTTGATTGGCCTAAATAGAGATAGAGGATGAGGACGATTCTATGTTTTACACAAGGAATTGGGAATGTCATATAATTAAACCGTTGTGCGTTTGTATATAGCTCCATCGGGGGAGACGAGTGGTGGTGCCGTTGGTGTGGCTGGAGCAGTGGGCGCTGCCGCGGGCACTTCAGGTGCTGCTCCGGGGGCATCTAGCACTGCTCCGACTGCTGGTGCTGGTGCGGCTGGTGCGGCGGGCGCTGCTGGAGCAATATCATTGGTGTCTCCCGCGGCAGCACCTCCTCCAGACTTGCCAGTGCTCACCTGCCCAAGGCGACCTAATCTCGGCCATGAGGGACGACCAATTATGCTTCGTGCTAACCATTTTCAAATATCGATGCCAAGAGGATTTGTTCATCATTATGACGTTAATATACAGCCTGATAAATGCCCTAGGAAGGTAATTATGCTTGTTATTAAATATAACTGTATTCAATACATATTTGATGATGTTTCACACATACGGAGATAAACTATTATTTTGGTATAGAAGCATGCCATTTGGTTAAACCTGTCATGAATGGTCCATAATTAGACACAAAGGATAAAAATCTTAAGTTCTGGCCCTTGAATGACTTGTGTGATCTTTCTCCATAGACACATTCTTGTATATCAACTAAAACTTGATACAAGTTTTAATAAACTACATTGTTTAACAAAAAATTATACCACATTTTCTAGAAGCTTTTGAATTCCCACATAACCATAGAATCTATCATTTTTAGCAATGTTCTCTCTACTCATTGAATATCAACTCTCTTAGTGGAAACAGCATATAATATTTTTGTTTTATATTCATTATTAATCTTATGTATTATATTGTTTGTAATGTGTATTTAGTAATTCAACAGACACATGCATCAATTGATACAATAATGAATGGTGATTTGTGGACTCAAATTCCAATTATATTGTATAGTTACCCTTTGGCTTGTCTTGGCGGGTAACTATTGTGACCCTAACCATTGGCCTAAAATATCATTATATTAATTGTTATAAAAATGATTTTATTGTGTTACTCTCAGTGTGTTGTATATGACTGATGGCTGATTCCAATAAACCCCAATTGCTAACTATGAGTTAATGGTAAGAATAAACCAATCAACATAACTCATCTGTTATCATGTCAAATGAATTTAATTCTGATTGGTCCATTTTGGACATGGATCCAATGGTATTGGTTTATATTGTTTTTATGAATCGGCCATGAGTGATTTTCATTACACTTGTGGTAAACCATTTGCTGAGAATAATACAATTTGTTATTTCAGGTCAATAGAGAAATTGTTGAAACTATGGTACATTGTTATATTAAGATATTTGGTACTCTTAAACCTGTGTTTGATGGCAGAAACAATTTATATACAAGGGACCCCTTGCCTATTGGCAACGAGAGAGTGGAGTTAGAAGTAACTTTACCTGGTGAAGGTAAAGACAGAATTTTCCGTGTATCCATAAAATGGGTTGCACAGGTGAGGATTTCTTTTTTTTACAAAAAAATTCTATGTTGTAATTTTGTGACCATCCTGTTTTGGGTGGTGTGAATAAGCTAGTAATATAGTTACATAAGTAGGTTCTACTCACAGCTCAATAAAAAGAAAACATGTTTATTGTGGATAAAAATAGCCTATATTTAAGCTTGGTTTATGCTATGTGTTAACTTTCTGCAAAAGTTTAAAATCTTTACAAACTGGAACCTCTGTGATATTTGAAGGATACAATGATTATTTTATAAAATGATGCCATATGGTATTCGGTGGGGAGTTTGTGCATATACTCTTCAACTATCCTTACTGGAATAAGCATAATAATTCATGATGAATGAAAAATTCTATACCAAACAGCGAGTTAATTTTATATTTGCTTGAAGACTATAGTTGAGTGACCTGGTGAAATTTGTATCACCTACAACTTATTTTATTACCTCTTTGATCAGCAATTTTTATTCATAATCAAGCTTTAAACATCACTTTATTAATATAGGCTACATCATGTATGATTTGAATTTTGTTAGGTTATTTAATGAAACTTGTAAATAATTGGAAAGTGTATTATGTACACTTTAACCAAGTCTTTTCTTGTAATCCACAACATTTTTTTGCATTGCGGCATGTATTCATTAGGCACCAACCTCAAAACAAATACTTACTGGTAAAATATTTACTGGTGGTAGGTCTCTCATATGTAAGAGTCCGTCTGGGTGGGTACCACCGCAATGTCTATTTCTACCGCCTAGCAGCAGTCTGCATGCAATGTTGCGTTTCGGTTCGAAGTACATTCTAGCCAGGGTAACTACTGGACATACTGAGACTTAACATCTTATGTCTCAGGATGATGAGCGCAGTGGAATGCCACACAGTACTTTGTAACTAAAGTTGCTGGATGGTGTTGCTACTGTTTATGGGTGGTCTTATCACTTCCACCATATTATATTCCCATCATGCGAACGGCATGCTCGTCTCGTCGTTCAAAGTAATAAAAAAAAATATATATATCAAGATAAATTATGTTTTGGTTTTTAGTGGTTTATGAAGTCTGTTTAATTTTTAATTATTTTCTTGTTATTTAAAAAGCAGATCTACTTAAACTCAATACAAAAAGAAATATTCCTATATTATATATACATCCTATTTGATTTTGAGGAGTCTGCATCTTTGAATTTCAAGGTCCTACACCAACGAAATTAAAATGGCACCATTCCGAAGTTATAAGAAATTTAATGCAAAAAAATAATTTAAACCCTTTTGTTGAAGTCCATTAAAATTACAAATAACTATGACATGGTCATTTCCATACTAAATTGCCATTTCAGAATTTTCTATTTTTGTTGTAGTAAAGCGAATATAACAACAAATAAATGTTCAAATTGGTCAAGTCATTTTTGAGTTTTAGCGAGACTTACGAACAGCAGTTGATTATTATATATATAGTCTAGAAATACCTAGATTTTCTACATTATCAGAAGAAACAAACATAATTGCAACACTTGAAGATGTAATGGATTTTGTGATGACACTCCCTCTCTTACCACTGACATATATTATAACTGCAAGTACTAAGGACTGTCCTACTATTTTCTCTGTTTTCAAGTAAAAGAGGAAATCACCTATGATTTTACCTCTAATAATAACCTTTTGGGGAACTTTGTGGGCTGGGAAATTGCATTTAAGTCACAAAAAAGGTGCATTATGGCATTGTGTAAATTATCTGTTACAGAAAGCTGTAAATCATACCTTAAATCTTAAAAAAAATAACATCAACTAGTTTATTTTAATACGAAATTTCAATATACATATGTAAAAAGAAACCAACATCTGTACACTAAATTGAATAGCACATGGAATAGTAATAAAGTAAAAATTCCATCAAACAATACAGCCTCATTAAATAAGAGTGTTTTCTGCATGGGTCCAAGAATATATTCTTATAAATTACCAAGTTACATTGTAAACATTGAAAACATAGATGTATTCAGACATAAATAAAAAATCTTTTTAATAGATAAAACACATATTACGTTAGAGAATGTTTACAAGAATAAACTTACATAATACATTGTAACTGCTGTGACAGATTATTGTATATCGCTACTGCCTAATGTATATAATTATATATGGTGTGAGTTTCAGTGACTTTTAATGTGTAATTTTATATGTAAGATGTATCGTGAATTTTGCACGTCAATCGACTAAATACGGCAAGATACTTTGTTTTAAAATAAGCCGCCTAATAATGTACCCATGTTTGCAAAATAAATTGATTGATCTTTTGTGCTTGCTACAAAACTTTTACCATAATTTCTTAAGTTTTTGTTGATGAAATAAGCTCCCTATGTTAAGCAAATTAATTCCTTATGTCCCTATTATTTGAATATTCTAATCCTGAACAGTATCTATACCCTATCCAGAGAATGACAAAATGAAACCGTCGTATTGCACTGGTATATATTATTTTTTAAAGCCCGGATAACAAAAGTCATTGTATTTGTATTAACTTCTATAAAATATCCAAATAGTAAAATCAGAGTATTAGGAGAGAAATAGTAACTTTTTTAATTTACTGTGATGTTGAAACGCAAAAACTGATAATTTTTCATAAAATTTTTGCTATATATAGAAATTTGTGCTTTGCTTACTGGTCAATATGGTTTTAATATCAAACGTAGTTGTACTAAAATGTATATTATTGAGGAAAAATAATTACCTGTTAATACAGTATGTATTTTCAAATTGTATAATATAATTAATATCCTTGTTCGTATATAGACTAAAAGTCTAAGTCTAGTGATTGTTAGCAGTTATTTTATTTACACTCTGGGCATGATCATTTATTATCTTATCTGTCAAATGTTACATGGGTAGTATTTGGAGGTCTGGGCTTCGGTAATAGATGTAGTTCCTCCTAGAGCTATTCTTGCGAGATTGCTTTTCTAACCAAACTTCGATATTGTCACAAATCGTTCAATTAGGTGTATGAAAAATTAATGTTGTGCTAACCCAACATTGGAAGGAAATTCAGGTCACATACCACTGTTATTAATAATAATTTGTAATCCAGCCTTTTGACAATTAATATAGATACCACAATTTTGTTTTAGGTGTCATTGTTTGCATTAGAAGAGGCCTTGGAGGGTCGCACACGGCAGATCCCTTACGATGCAATTCTTGCGTTGGATGTGGTGATGAGACATCTGCCTTCAATGATGTATACACCGGTTGGACGTTCGTTTTTCTCATCACCAGAAGGATATTACCATCCGCTCGGTGGTGGGCGAGAGGTTTGGTTCGGTTTCCATCAGTCAGTGAGACCGAGCCAGTGGAAGATGATGCTAAATATTGACGGTAATTAGCAATATTATCTACCAATGCCAATCATCTAGTCTATGTCTTTTGGGACTTTATGCATACAGAAACAATTAGGTCGGCCGGTATAATAATTATGCCTATCTTCACGGGATGCTTACATCTCTAAACATATGCCTTTGGCTTCACTTAACACCGGTGCTCACTGCACCGGTCACTAGGTGCTATTAATTTTTAAAAAATGGGTCATGTTTTGTTAGGATTATTAGGTTTAAGCTTTTTTAATTACGTCATAAAAATTGGTATCAAAGTCGTTGGAAAAATTTACAAAGCTGTGCGGAACCGTGCAGAAACTTGTTGCGGCGAGTCAGGCGATGCGTAAAGCGCATTCTGGCGTTGTGATGTCATAACTATAAGGTGTTCGTTTCCTATAATGAGCGATTTAACTATATTTGAATACAGTATTGTCTTAGTTTGCCATAAAAAAATTACTTTCCTTGAACGTATTTTGTATATTATTTTCCCTCTGGCTCTATTGCATACGTAACTCTATCATTAACTCAATTAAATCTAGAATGTACTGTATTTTTTTATAACAATACAATTTTAGCACGTGTAAATTTTATTCGATGCATCATATCTTTTCACGTGGTTCAGTTGTAAAAGAAAGATAATATTTTCCAGATACATAATATTATGTACGTATTTTTTTTGTTGCGTGTTTCAGTGTCGGCGACTGCTTTCTACAAAGCGCAACCAGTAATTGAGTTCATGTGCGAAGTACTTGACATACGGGACATAAACGATCAAAGAAAACCTTTGACGGATTCGCAAAGAGTTAAATTCACAAAGGAAATTAAAGGTCTAAAGATAGAAATCACACATTGTGGCACGATGAAGCGAAAATACAGAGTGTGTAATGTGACCCGCAGACCTGCGCAAATGCAATCGTAAGGTTTTTTTTATAATATAGTACTGAAGCATTAATACTATATGTATTTGGATTCCTTTTTATTATAAAGTTGACTAAAGCTAGAACATTGTAGTGAATTCTGGGAAGGAAAAACGAAATATAAACAAATATTGCCTATCTATACTAATATTATAAAGAGTTTAATATTCTTTGTTTGTTTGTTTGCATTGAATGGGCTCGGAAACTAATGGACTGATTTAAAAAATTCTTTCACCAATATAAAGCTACATTATCAGCGAGTAACATAGGCTGCTTTTTATCCCGGGGAAATATAAAGCGGGACTTTTATCCCGGAAAAACTCATTCACGCGGGCGGAGCCGCGAGCAGAAGTCCAGTTTTCAAATAAACTGATACGATGCGTCTGCTGTGTTGTTTATAAACCGTACGTCAATTTGAATCAGCGGTCTTTTAGTGGTCAAAATTGGATCGTCGAATTGAATATATTTATACACATTATACATACATTTTATTTTTCTGCACTCCTCTATATGAACTTTAATGATGTCAAACTCGGGGTCCCGGGGAGTGCGCGTAATGTGCTTCGCGTATTAATATACAAGTTTACACACAACATGAGGAAATCATGAAAATAATACAAGTTTGTTTACATTACTTCAAACTTTTATTGAAATTCAATGTAATATTCGTTTACTGATAGTTTCTTCCTGCCCTGATTATGGTATAGGTAAATTGTATGTGAGAGATATTCTGTAACCTTCGATTATAGATAGGCTATGCTACTCAACTACCGAGACCTACACGCGATAAATTTGTCTGCAGATTTCCACTTCAGTTGGAAAACGGACAAACAGTCGAGTGCACTGTAGCTAAATATTTCTTGGACAAATACAAAATGAAGTTGAGATACCCGCATCTGCCGTGTCTGCAAGTGGGGCAGGAACACAAACACACGTACCTGCCATTGGAAGTGTGCAACATAGTGCCGGGGCAGAGATGCATCAAGAAGCTCACGGACATGCAGACCTCGACCATGATCAAAGCCACGGCACGCTCAGCGCCGGACAGGTATGACACCTCATATATGCTGGGCGGGTGCTGCTAGTTTATTTTAAATTTGACTTGACAACTGTCAATGATCACCATATCATAACTAGCCAAAGTGACTCGTTACAATGTGTCGCATTACGTGTATACGGTGTTCATCAACAACGCCACATTCTATTCGATCGACATTATAATAAATTATTTGAACTGCATTGTACTTAATACCAGATTTTGTAACAGCAACTTTTACATGCCAGGACAAATAAAAAAACGTGTGCGTCTCGGGGCGCTCGACAGAAGTGATAACTTAAACTAATCTAAGTCGAACTATTTATTGTGGAGGGTCAAGGGTTGAAAATGGGTGTGGGGTCAAGGGGGGTCAGGGGTAGGGTTGCCAACCGTACTATAATATATAGTATAGTACTGTATTTCGGGACTCCGTACTATATACTGTTGAAGAAATATATAGTACGCGAAGGTACTATATTTTAGTACAGTAAATCAATGTTTATATTTTGCAACACTAAAACTAATAAAATAAAATTGAATTGTCTAGTCTCGTTTCTTTGGCTTGACTAGAAGACATTTCAACGACTAAAACAAAAAAAAATAGAGTGAGTATATCTTTAATAAAAAATGAGCTTTTGATTACTATATTCAGACAAAAACATGTTGGCAACCCTAGTCAGGGGTCGAAAATGGGTGTGGGTGTCAAGGGTCAAAAATGGGTGTGGGGGGTCAAGGTGGGTCAGGGGGGTCAAGGGTCGAAAATGAGTGGGGGGTCGAGGGGGTTAAGAGTCGAAAATGGGTGTGTGAGAGAGGAGGAGCCTGCCTACTGCTGCTGTATGCGTGAGAAAAAAGGAAGCCAGACAGAGTGGCGCCGTAACGCGTTACGTTACGAAGCGGTTTACAAATATCGATTGGATGGATACCGATGTTTGAAAGTACTGTTTTATTTCAGGGAACGCGAAATCAACAACCTAGTTCGTCGTGCCAACTTCAACACGGACTTGTACGTGAAGGAGTTCGGGCTGACGATATCCAACAACATGATGGAGGTGCGCGGGCGCGTGCTGCCGCCGCCCAAGCTGCAGTACGGCGGCCGCGTCTCCTCGCTCGGCGGACAGGTAAAGGATTCATCACTGGTACGGCATCAACATACTGATATCTACCTATTATAGATATGTTCCGCATTGAGTGTGTGATAACTGATATCATTGGCATTCATGCAGATCACTGGCACTCAATATTAAAGCCAAATTCTTTTATTACAGCAAGCGTTGCCCAACCAGGGCGTGTGGGACATGCGCGGCAAGCAGTTCTTCATGGGCGTCGAGATTAGAGTGTGGGCCATCGCCTGCTTCGCGCCACAACGCACTGTCAGAGAAGACGCACTGAAGTAAGTTGTGGTTTTAATTTAATGGTATATAATTAAAGTAGTTCCTTTTAATGTAGATAACCAAAATCTAATTATGCAATAAAAGCGTAGATTATTTTTGTGAAACTTTTTTGCAAAGGTCATTATTTTTTATTCAAACCCTAATAACAACATAAATTTCAGGAATTTCACTCAACAACTGCAAAAGATCTCGAACGACGCGGGCATGCCGATTATAGGCCAGCCTTGTTTCTGCAAGTACGCGACCGGGCCGGACCAAGTGGAACCCATGTTCAAATACCTTAAATCCACATTTGTGCAGCTCCAACTTGTAGTGGTTGTGTTGCCAGGAAAAACTCCCGTATATGGTAATTTATCGCATAATATAATATATATCAATAATTTATTTACTTTGTTTTTTTTCTTCGTTTATTGCCTATCTAGAAAATCATAGGAGCACAAAGCACAGTTTTAAAATATTGAACTAAGATTATTAATGCATTTGTTTTTTTTATCTACAGCCGAAGTAAAGAGAGTCGGTGACACAGTACTCGGAATGGCAACACAGTGCGTGCAAGCGAAGAACGTGAACAAAACATCACCGCAGACCCTCAGCAATCTCTGTCTCAAAATTAACGTGAAACTCGGCGGAATCAACTCGATCCTCGTGCCGTCGCTTCGTCCGAAGGTAAGGGGAGATTTATTTATTTATTATCAGACAAGCAGTTATAAAAAAATGATAAGCGCCCTATTTGTTCTTTTTTTAATTTGCAATGTGTCTGTCTAGTCTGTTCTTAAATGTGATGATCATTAATTTCTCAGTATTTGTCTATACTTTTATTATGAATAGTCCGGTTGGACAAGGATTGAACCATGGTTTCCTAGAAATAATAAGAATTGACAGCTTTGAATTAAATATGGTTGGTGTGGTTCTTGTAGGCTTAAAAATTTGCCCTGATCTTCCAATACATAGGAAAATGAAGGAAAGTTATGGCCTTACAGATAAGGCTGGTCGCATCTACAATTCTTGTGGAAGTTACACTGTAACTTTAAAGTAAAATCATTAAGAAAATAATATAATCTATACGAACTGCAACAGTTACAGGCATTCATAAGCGAGCCTTACCACTCACCACAAGTTGTCTTCCTTGACATCTCTCCTGTATGAAGTGAGTACTTGGTGTCCCGTGTAAAGAGCGTGTGTTTGTGGCAGGTGTTCAACGAGCCGGTGATCTTCCTGGGCGTGGACGTGACGCACCCGCCGGCGGGCGACAACAAGAAGCCGTCCATCGCGGCCGTGGTGGGGTCCATGGACGCGCACCCCTCGCGCTACGCCGCCACCGTACGCGTGCAGCAGCACAGGTACTATCCTACCACACACCACCCACCACCCAGTTCCAATGGAAACAAATATCTACAATTTATCTTTATTTTATTTGGTGTAATTCCGTCACAACTATCAATTATCTAGTATATAGTTAGTAGCCTAAGATAAAAATCGTAATCCTTGGACGCCCGCGGTGGACACCGGTGTCCATTTATATAAGGAAATTAGCTTATAGCTATATATAAGCGGGCGTTGACGGGATAGATATATCTTAAGGTAGATTCATGACGATTCAAAAGAGCTTTTTAAAGTCTATTTGAATAAAAAAAAAATTGAGTTTGAGTTAAAGTGTGTAGATATCTGTTTACATTTCTGGAACTAGCTTGTGAATACACAATAGTACTAAGACATAAATGATCAAGCTTTGCTGTTTTGGCCAATTTGCAATTTCATACTACCCTGTATGACTGGAAAAATTTAAAGATATAATGCAATTCCCATGACAACAGTTAGGCCTTAGTCAGAGAGCACCAGCGCATTGTGCAATACTTGGCGTCATATTCTGAATGATGTATAGCACTACGAGCGCAGATATATTTTTTTTAACCCATTGACTGCCACTGTAGCTGGGTATAAGTGCGTCACGATAGTCGATTTTTAAGTTTTTTAAATTTTTACTTTTTATTACCAAGACAAATCAAAAATGAAAAAAATGTAAAATAAATCAATAAAATAAAAAAACCCCCGCACCCCACTCCAGGGCGGGGATGGCAGTCAATGTGTTAAATCAACGTACAACCCCGTATTGAGTATCATACGATACGATACTGGAGATACTAAATGGAGCCTATTAGTTGTATTATAGTGCGTGCCAAATAACATGGCAAAAGAGTGCATTCACCCCTCCCTACCAAATTGGTCAGCCATAGACCTCACGGTGCGATAACAACACAAATATGTTCTCCGAAATCAATGAAAGTAGTTACTGTTGCTATATCTATCGTGGCGCAGTACTGGCCGGATTGTTTTTTTTTAATTCCCCTTTACCACAACCTCACTATTTTTTTTTATTTTTCTTTATTGCATTGTATGACGAGACGAGCATGCCGTTCGCCTGATGGTAAGCGATACGACCACCCATAAACAGTAGCAACACCATCCAGCACCTTGACTTACAAAGTACTGTGTGGCATTCCACTGCGCTCGTCATCCTGAGACATAAGATGTTAAGTCTCATTATGTCCAGTAGTTATACTGGCTACAATGTCCTTCAAACCGAAACACAACTGTGCATGCACGGTAGAAATAGACATTGCGGTGGCACCCACCCAGACGGCCTTTTACATAATGAGAGACCTACCACTTTACAACAGGGTTGAATGAATTAGCGATAGGAATTCAAAATTGTGATATACGGGTGAGTGTCAGGCAATGTTATTTGGCACGCAATATAGAACATGAATTATTTAACTGGGGGCAACTATTATTGAAATCCCTACAATATTTTCTAGAGACATAATTATGATTAATGTGTACGCTTATTTGGAACTACAGTAGACCCGCGGTTATATGACAAACGTTTTGCCAGACGGTGTCAGATTTTCGAATTTGTCGGACTAAAGGGTACTACCTCCGACCCCTTGTAGTCCGAAACTTTTTAGCACAGGAGTACCTTGTAATCCGTCTAATTAAGTACTTATAAAAAAAATATTGTACTTATTTGTACTATTATAATTGAGCCTTGACGAAGATGTCTGTCATAGTCTTGCGGGATTATAAGGGGAGCCGGATTACCGCGTGTCTACTGTATTTTGTTCAAGTGAATAAAATTTCCTCACTTATGCACCATATTCATAAATTGCTTATATAGTTTATAATACCTAGTTTTAATAATATGTCAATTATTATGAAAGTACCAATTGAATATATTTCTATCACAACTCTAGTTCTTCCTTACCCAGACAAGAAATAGTCCATGAGATGAGCAGCATGGTGCAGGAACTCCTTATAATGTTTTACAAGAGCACAGGAGGATTCAAGCCGCACCGTATTATAATGTATCGCGATGGCATCTCCGAGGGTCAGTTTATACATGTGCTGCAGCATGAGCTCACCGCCGTCAGAGAGGCCTGCATCAAGGTAACTACAGGCTGATACGTCATACCTGTTTCAGTACTGTACCCCAAGCATGAATAATAAAGAATTCGCCAGGTATTCGTCTCGAGTAAGTTAACGTTTAGGTATTTCTTTATAGTAGTTTGACAATACTATACGTCAAAAAACAGATTGGTACTACCGTTTCCCTTACATTTTGAGTTTATTGTTACAAAAGGTATACGGTTTACTGTTTGTAGTTTACACGCGCTCAATGTTCATGCTGTTGTATTTTAGTTCCATACGTTCACGGGGCGCTGTTCAAATGTCCATTCGAAAACTTACTTAAACGAACCCATAATTAAACCATAACGCAAAAATTCGTGCTAGGGGTACTGGAATAACTATTATTACTGACATACGAATTAAAAATGTTGTATACTAACGGTCGATTTCAATAAAAGATTCTAATCGATACTTCGGGATCAACAGTCAAAATGGACCATTGAGAATAAATTTTAGTTGACATGCTGACCGATTATTTTGATTGGTTCATTCTTAGCATTAATAGATAGCGATTGGTGTTGTGTATTGAAATCAGCCGTAAAGAGAGTCACTGCTAATAGTACTTGGATGGTACTTTGCAAACCGTCCATCCCATATCGATACTGTTAACAAAACATGGCTTTAATGAATCGGTTATTATTTGCAGTTGGAGGCAGAATACAAGCCGGGCATCACGTTCATAGTGGTGCAGAAGCGGCATCACACGCGTCTGTTCTGCGCCGACAAGAAGGAGCAGTCAGGCAAGTCGGGCAACATACCCGCCGGCACCACCGTCGACCTCGGCATCACTCACCCCACCGAGTTCGACTTTTATCTATGCAGTCATCAGGGTATACAGGTATGGTTTAAATTTTAACGAAAATAATATTGGATATTGATTAAATGCTTAGTACTCGATATATTTGAAATCGATGGGAAAAATTATTAGTTGGTTCATAAAATAAGTGGAGTCGTAGTTTTTATGTTATATAACTGTTGCTCGCAGTTTCGCCCGCGTGAAAAGCCTTTCCCGCTACAAAAGCCCCTAAAATACAATACGACGCCAGCTTCATCTACTTAAAGAATCAGATTAAAAATATTCATTATTTCTTATGGGAGAAAATTATCGGTATAAAAAGTAGCCTATGTGTTAGTTTAGTCTCAAATCCGTTTAGTTGTTTTTGCGTTTACTTCTAACAAATATCCAAACATCTAAACATTTTCACAAACTTTCGCATTTTTTTTTTTATTTTTTTTTATTAGGTTCACAGAACTAGTTGTACACAGTATAGAGTTCATAAAATCAAAACAAGTACATTATGTTCATTTACAAAAGTGAGCAACCTTCTTGATGTGAACACGGTATATATTATTTATAAGTAAGAAGTACGATGGTGTGAGTGTTGTGTATGTGTGTACAGGGCACGTCGCGTCCGTCGCACTACCACGTGCTGTGGGACGACAACCACTTCGGGTCGGACGAGCTGCAGTGCCTGACGTACCAGCTGTGCCACACGTACGTGCGCTGCACGCGCTCGGTGTCGATCCCGGCGCCCGCGTACTACGCGCACCTGGTCGCGTTCCGCGCGCGCTACCACCTGGTGGAGAAGGAGCACGACTCGGGCGAGGGCAGCCACCAGTCCGCCTGCAGCGAGGACCGCACGCCCGGCGCCATGGCGCGCGCCATCACCGTGCACGCCGTCACCAAGAAGGTCATGTACTTCGCGTAACTCATCTCCGACTCACCTCCCACTCCTCCGCCTTCGAATGGACAGGTACGCCGTCACAAAAAAGGCTAAAACGTTGCAACGATCGTATTCCATTTATGAAATTATTTATTTTACAAGAATATTTTTTTCGCACAAATTTATTTTACCTAAGACAAAGTTATAATTGGAATATTATTATGCATTACTAATAGGGACGATGTTGAATGACACCAAATACGAACCAAGGATTTTTTTAAATACTTATACTTACTAACGGCCGTTTTCAATAAACGATCCCAATCGCTTTATTCGACCAATAAGGGAAATTGACCAATCAGAAAGGACCTTTTTTGACATACTAACAAATGACTTAGTTATTTTGATAGGTTTTTATCAGGATTGGATCGAAGATTAAGATCGGAATCGTATATTGAAAACCGTAAATGTATTAAAAGTCACAAGTACATAGTCCTGACCCCCACTTAGACATATTATGTCTTGTGGCGCAAGTATCAGTACTATGAAGACACACTGTTATTTGTACAAGTGCAGGATGCGAATCCGCAGGATGTGATTTTATAGCCGGCGCATAGCACCCTGCACTGCAAAGCACTACTTGTTTATGAATTGTGCTCGGATAATTTTCGCCTTTTGGTTATTAAACTATGCTCAACCGGAAATGAAATTATAGCAGCTGGATAAAAAGTTGTACAAAAAAATGAATTATTAAGGCAGCCGGTAGAGCTAAGTTTGTAGTTTAAACTGTCATTATTATGACAATTGAAAGATCAGTGTGCTTAGAATGTGACGCAGACGCAACTCGTAAAACGATGTCGTTTAATTTTGATGTTTGTGATTGATCGAGAGACCAATACGTCAGTCACTTGTTAGTCTCTCAACCAATCCCAATAAGACGAAACGGAGTCGTGACGTGTTTTTTTGTCACATTCTAAGCCCACAGTTATATGTTTTAATCATGACACGATTGTGCCTCGCGCACATAAATGCATGCGAATTTTAACCCTATAGAAAAATAGCCGTAAAAACCTATAAACATTCATTCTATAAACCATAAACAGTATTACATAAATAATTTAATAATCATTGAATTTTCGGTAATACACGTAATTCAATGGCTGATGTTAGGGAAATTTGTCATACAAAAAAAAAGTTATTCTGAAAACATATCTTCGAATTATTGGCAACATTTTTTGCATATCTTTGTTCTACATTATGGTCATACTTCCATACTGTCATTACCCATTAGAATATAATGTTGAAAAATATTTTTAGCCTTATTTGTGCATGGTGTGGACGGTTCCAAAGTTATTTTGGAGGGTTAACAAACGTTTTGTATGAAGCAGGCGCAGTTGACCACTGATTTTCATCTCTGCTAGAATACCACAGAGAATCGGTGTGTTATAGTCTTTGTTGTTGCTGCAGAAAAACATGAATATAAAGCGTCATTTACACAAGAGTTTCTCGAATGCGAGTGCCGAAAAATCGTAAGCTATTATCGTATATGAAAACTCTTCATAAGATTCTCTCCTGCGGTTGTTTACATTAGGATAAAAACTCGTAGCAATAAAGCTATACTCGGATTCGAGTGTCAAAGGCGAGACTCGCTCCTCTTAAATTGTTTACACTACAGACAAGTGTTCGTAGGGTGATATTCGCATACGTGTCTCGCCTAGTGTAAACAATACTTGGGCGAGATTCGCATGTGTTGATGCGAGCCTCGAACAAATCGTTCTGTGCTGATTTTTTAGGAGACTCGCCATTCAAAATTTGGATTGCGAGACTCGTACGATTTGTTTACACACGCGGTGACCAAGAAGAGTTTATGGGGCGATACTTGCTTTCGAGAGACGACATTCGCACCGTTTGTTTACACTAGGCGATAGAATATCGCATAGCTAAAAACTGGCGCTCGTATGCGAAAAACTCTCTGTGTGTAACTTCGCATAACGCAGGATAATAAAACACTCGAAAACTATTTTTAATTAAAACGCTACAGATTAAGTAACCAGTAAAATCTTTTTAAAGTATTAAATTTCGTCGGTTTATTGGTAATCTGTAGGATTTAATTAAAAAGTTTTATAACCCGCACTTCAATGTATTCACATTATATAATTTACTTTTAAATGATTTGTTTCTGCAACTCAAATTATGGATTAGTAGAAATGGACGTTAATATTTATAGACCGTTTATGGTCACACATACATATAAATATTATTATTGAACGTTTTAACTAAACTATGTTTTATTTGTTTTATCTTTCTTTCTCTCTTTCATTCTTAAGTCATTCAACTCGAAAAAATACATTAATTAAAAATGAATTAAAAATATTTATAAGTATGTTGGTTAATGTAGAAAGTGTGTGTTTTATTAATGTAGGTATATTCTAAACGCCCTGCTTAAAAATCTTTAGAATTAATATTAAAAGCCAATTATAAAATCATGACCTAAATTTATCTCACCTTCATACATATATCGGATAGTATGTACGAATGTTTTCTATTATTCGATCATAACTTAAATACTTTATGGTTGTTTGGTCCCTGAGCTGTAAATAGTGTATTGTAAATATGTTCAACAGTTCTATCATGACCATTTTACTCACATCTCAACCTTAGTTGGACTACTAGGATGTTAAATATTGTTCATAATCATATCTAAAGTAACACCAAGTTGACTGTGAATGCTTCTAAATAACGTATGACCAAAAGTCCAGTAAAAGCTATTATTTACCTTATGTAGACTAAAATATTTTTGTACTACGTCAAATATATTATTGAAAGTGATGTAAGTACCTATTAGGTAACAGTTATTAAGAATGCGTCCAAATATGGTGGAAGCGCCACGAATGTTCGCGTGTAGTCAGTCCGTTTCTTACACCTTGTTATAAAGCCCCGTTGAGACTAGCAAGTTCTCACAGCAATGTATTATGCAAGGAATTCCAGATGCGTTCACACTAGCGGCAATATTTCAATAATTTGATACAAATGCGACTTTTCGCAAGTTCTGCAAGCTTCAAAATTTGCAGAACCCAGCGTGCCGTGACTGTTAACGCGATAAAAATCGCTTGTGGAAGATACATTCTGCAATTTTTCTTGCTAATCCAAACCCCGCTTAGGCCGGGCGAATGTATCGCACGCATACGCACGCAGTCCCATCTCACTCGGCAGGTTTGGACGCATTCTAACACATAATATATGACGCCTAAAATGATTGCCAACGCTGTTTGTCAGATACAATGAGTTCGACACATGACAGACTTCATGGTATTACAGACAGGTACCGTTACTAAATCAATTTTCCGTTGCTCAAAATGTATGGCACAATTGTTACCTAGTACATACATAGCTTGACGCAATAATTTACACATAGTTCAGTAACTTACGTCGCAGACGACTAATACTGCCACTGAGGCTTTCGGATTAGTTTAAACAAAAGACATTAAGTTTAAACGAAACGTATTTGTGCCACCGTCTCATACTATAGCACTTTTGTAGCGTTGTAATTTCATACTATTTTTGCATTATTTGTGGAGATCAATAGTATCAAGTATGAGTGTATATCTGCCATGTTTTTTTATTCGTGCACGTCTAAGTGACTCCACCGCATCTGATGGTAAGCGAGTCGACTGAGGAGAGATCATTCCGCGTTCGTCGATACATGCCGGCTTATTCAAAACCAGATATACGTCGGCTGATTGTGGAACGCGACACACATGGCCGTTGTGGCGGCTTCCACACCTTGTTTACGGTGATCGCTATCCAGGCGTATACAAATGTTTTACCACCAGCAAAACGTGTTTGCGAACAACCAGCGTATCGGGATTGTACAGTCAGCAGCATAAGTAGCTGAACAAAATCAAAATGTCAAATCGCCTATACGCGTTAAGTTAAACTGAAACATTTTTTTTCTTCGTTTGTAGTAAAGAAAATCTCTTTTACATTATTTTTGTGAAGAGAAAAAGGAGATTAGTAAGAACACAAAAGTATGTAGGCTATTTGTAATTTTGAATTTGTTCAGCTACTTATGCTGCTGACTGTACATATGCTGTGTTGCGTCCGCAAACAAATACCTACCGTACTGCTCGGAACATGTGGGGATTAGCGGTATATTGTAAAAAAAATCGTTTCAAGTCACATTTTTTTTAATAACTGATTGAGGAGATTGCAGATCGTTCACCCAAGGTAAAGGTCCATAAACCATTCATTGCTTAGAATTTTCAATAACAAAGTATTACGCACTGCTGAGATGAGCAATCATAAATGAAAATAGAGATTATACTTATTATGTCGTGCGATCTGTGGGTATAAGGTCAATACTTTAGCCCCAAACAAGACTTGAAACTTTTCGGATCTCTTTATAAAATTTGTTAGAATCAGAGTAGTGCAATAGCGAAGTTGTACGCATCCGCGAACCTAGTGGACGCGCACCTCTATGTGTCTAAAAGTATACTGTTTGCGCCTTAACAATCTAATGATTTATCTATAAAGTGACCACCAATCAAAACAATTGTGATCTCGTGCACAGAAATGTATCTAATTATTTGTAAGTATTTAAGAGCTCAATGATACTTAGATGAAGTTGTTTATATTTCTATCACTAGAGGGACGTTATTTTTGTAAATTTTACTTACATAAGTTATCTGCGAAAACTTTTCAAATGTAAACCACTAAAAAGCTGGATACATACGGGTTTATTTTTTGCGACTTACAGCTTTAAAATTAGTAAAATCACATAGGAAACTCGTCGCCGTTAGCATTGCATCGCGTCGCGTCTCTCCCACGGGAAACCCAGTTACGCATGTTTCCAAAACTTGTTTAAATATTACTTTTTTTTGTAAATAATTAATTAGTAAGTAAAACTTACAAAGGTAACGCTCACCTTACAGAGCAAACTATATAAGCACATAGCTAAGTACCTATCTGTATATATTATAATACGAGTATGCTGGAGTGATGAACTAGGCTAAATACGGAATTTCGAATAAAAATTGTGTTCGTCATGTAGAAGATTGGAAAACAAATGAAAGAAAAAAAATACAAATGTAAGTTAGCATAATAACAAGTTAATAGTTTATCATGGGCTTAGAAATGATTTTTAAATGTTGTTTTATAG
This sequence comes from Sphinx pinastri, assembly GCA_947568825.1. Taxonomy (NCBI): domain Eukaryota; kingdom Metazoa; phylum Arthropoda; class Insecta; order Lepidoptera; family Sphingidae; genus Sphinx; species Sphinx pinastri. The sequence goes on from OX387617.1 coordinate 7,859,973, forward strand.
TTTGTCGACACGAATCTGTGAATTTTGTAATGTAAGTATGTACACATGAACAATCAAGGGTAGACCAGCCCCTTATTCTCTATGACACGTTATTTTCACCGCTCGTAACAAGCGCGTAACGTAACTCATCGCTATGGAAACTGGCATACAGAATACCATTTCACGCTAATTACACGAAGTTAACGTACCGCGGCCGCGTTACGAGTTAGCACTGTCATAGAGAATAAGAGGGCAGATGTCATTTATGTGTCGATCTGGCCGGGGACAGTGGCATGACAAGCGATTGTATTGTTCCCGGCTTCAATGCACTCCTAATATAAGGCAAGTTATACAATAATGATTCACTTAAATAATACAGCAGTTCAGTGAGATGAGACGATACGGCTATTACATCCAGCGGTAATACCCGGAAGAAACCGGTATTGTAGTGGTATCATTTCATCCCTAGCAGCTAATCATGATGTCTTTCTGCTAATCATTTTACTTCAACAACTTGTTATCCTTCATACAGCTAAATCAATTTATTTCGCTGTAACTAGTAAAATAGATATTATCAAACTATCCGCATGTGAACCGAAAGGTTGGGTGTTTATATTTGCATTTTCCCTAAGAATGATTATGTTGGGTGTTCTCTCAGGATCTGTTGTCACTGCCTTAATCATATTCAAGTATGTGTTCGGCGCAAAACTCATTTCAACCATATTTCTCATAGGATTTGTCTTAGTTTTTACTATCGGCCGCCTGTCTGACATCAAATCGTTCCGGGAATGGAGTCTCTAGCAAACCGACTTAAAATACCCACACAGTGTTGCACGCACTTCAAATCGAATCCAGGACATCCCGGTTCACAGCACGTATGCGCTTCCACTAAATATAATATACCATGTCTCTGTTAGTAATACTATATTGAGCAATTTTTTAGCCAAAATTGGTGTTAAATTATAATTAGTGCAGTTTGTGACACCTGTATTCTGCTGACATGGGCAGATGCTTCTTGTAACTGACCAAGGCACGTTTTTTTTTATTGTTGAAAATGTATAGTTATTTAAGGCTGAAGCACGCTTATGACTGTGGCAATTGTGGCGGCAGCCAGTGTAACTGAATGGTTAGTGTTGTCACGAGCAGCTTTCCCAATAATGGTATAGCTAAATATTTGCTGAAAGCATGAACATTAATCACAGATGCTTATGACGATTATTATTTGAGCTATTTTGTTTTATTTTTAATGTTTACGACCAAGGTGTACCTATCTAAAACTGCGCCTCCCAATCCAACGGAAAGATTGAGTAGTTCAGTACGACGCGACGGCCGCATATTCGCGGATATCAGCTGTATTTGTTGTATCAGAGTGGCAGTTTTTTTTTACTTTTCAATAAATTCGTGAAAAATTTTACAGTTTTTAATAAGATATAGGCCGTGTTAGTATGTGTGTATACCTTTAATTTTCTTCACGGTATATCGATAAAACTGTAAACGAAAGTTTATTAAGGCCCAATTTCACCATGCTCTGTTAGTTACTTTGACGCCATGTTAAATCTCTTAACGGACTGTCATCAAGGTTTTGGAGTGTCCCACCATGTTCTAACAGGTGATTAAGGTGTTTTTAATTACCGCTATAGAGCTCCGTTAACTCGATAAACTATTAATATAACTATTGAATACGATGTCGTTGATTTTAGCATATGAATTAAATTAAAACTTCTAATTGACGTCTCAGTAATTTAAGACGTGTACATCTATTATGCTCCTATGGAAAGTTGAACACATGGTCCGAAGTGATAATACGACCAATGGTGATATCTTGTTTCGGTCGTTTCAAACTATGAGTGAATAGTTCCAGCAAAACATTCACTTAAGGGTTGATTTAGTAATGGTCTGTTACATTTCCTTCATGGGACGCGCGATACTTTAACATTCGTGTTAATTTTGATGACTGATTAATTAGGGCTCGCTAACAAGTTCGGTGCGGCGCCAAAACAATGAACTATCTGCCAGTGCGGCCGCCTCGCACGGTGTGTTGTCCCGCACTGGCGTTTGGCGGCGCGACGCGAGTGAGCGAGACAAAGCGCACACGCGTCGCGCCCGTAATTAAGCGTGATCCGTGTGCGCCGCAGCGACAATAAGATATTGGTGAAATTAGACCTTAATATTTTAGGTTACATGTTAAGTAAGTTTAGTTATAATTATGTTGTATTATGTATTGGTAGGTACCCCAGGTTCTACAGATATACTATTTTTGTAAGAGCACCAACAGAGTTATTTCTGTAACAGTATAGAATTAAGTTAATGCATGCAATAATATTAATCGATTATAGTAGCCAAAGAAGTTTTCGTATTGTGAAAACTTTCAAAGTAACATTGTATTTACACTTACAAGATAATAATCTTATTTTTATTCTAGAATGAAAGTAGGATTGTTTAATATATAGCAATGTCTATACTCGCTACCTCTGGCATATACTATTTGTTAATATGATGTAGTTGGGATCATGATACAAATTAATTAATCAAAAAGACGCTTCTAACATTTAATAGTAATTATATTTCTTAACTAGGTCTCTTGTCGTTTAGTAAAATGGGGATTAACAGCAATATTCGCTAAAATCAGTTAGAGCCAATAATTATTATAATAGCACTATGATATGCAATAGATATATTTTGTAGTACCTTATTGTAATTTTATAAAGGAACTAGACAAGGGAATGTTCGTACTATAATATAGCTAGCTGCATTTTAAATATCATTGGTAAATATGTAGATATATATATATTTCGAAATGTTATGGTATATCGAACTTACAATTTATTGATGAAATCGAACGCAATGCCAATAATTCTCATGAAGTGATATTGTCAATTTACACTTACTGGTGTGTCCAGGTGCCGGTGATTTCCTTCATAGTGAATAGTGGCGTCAAATTCAATAGGGAGTGCTAAGGAAAAGTCGCAAGTAATTAATTATTGTCTAAATACATATGACTACGGGATCAACATTTTATACTATGTAAACCAAACGAAAGACACAGCGACACGGGCGTATATAATGGGGTTTGGGGGTACGGACAAACTCTTAGCTTACAACTAAAATAATCTGGGCCACAAAACTTGTGTACATTATTATTTTAAATTTTTAAACTTTTGGTGAGGAGCTGAGGGGTGTATACGTGACTTGTGGAAAGGTTTTTGTGTCTTGGGGCGGCAATAACCCACGCTACGCCACTGACATTTTGGTATCCTCGGACCCCCTATATGAAAGCTATAGCTACGCCCGTGCACAGCGAGTCAAGATACATTTTAAACTAAGTAACAAAACACCGCTTCTAAAGGCACTCTGTGCCGGTATTCACGTTAAGTTAATTTATCCGTTAGGTAAAGGGCCAACTGAATGATTCTTGTTAGTTGTGCCTTGTAATTTAAAGTGTACCTTACGCACACACGGCAAAGATGAATATTTTTTTAATTGTTGCACATTTGTCTTATCACTGTGTCTGCAAGGGAGCTATTTTAAGTAATATATTATTATGTCTGCAATATCAATTATATTTGTAATGTGTGGGTACATTTATGTAACATGAGGAAATATGTTTGACATATTTGAAGAACCATATTCAGTAGGTAACGAATAAAACACGCACGCAGCTTCTAATTAAGTACTATGCAATGCAACTTGTATATATGCCTATATTTTCCGGCGGACTTAGCATTTTCATTTAGACCTTAATTTTTATGGGTCGGTGATGGTCTTTAATCGAAGATTTATTTATAATAATCAAACATAGAATATAATGTCAGCGGAATACTGATTTTTGTTTGACTCATCATCATGAATACGTATCCTAATCATAGTAGATGTATTGTAATCACTTTTGTCCGATGTGAATATTGTGTTAATAAAATTTAACATCGGAGAAACAATAAAAGTTAGAAGTTGTCAACTCCGCCTATTATTTTTAAATGTTCAAAAAGTTTTCTTCATGTTACGAAAATTTTAACAAATGAAATGTAGCGATTTCAAGCGCAATACGCCAATATAAAATATTAATTAAGGTAAAATATTGAAGCACACGTTGATTCAAGTTTGTTCTCGATAGCGCAGTGTGAAGCACTTGCACCTTGTGAATAATATTAGGTAATGATACATTCGTCTTACATTTTTTAAACGAAGGTCATATACTAATTATTGTTCAATAGTCTAGCCGTCATAAATGAAAGATTGTAAGTAGTTTTAGTAGTTACAATTAAATATATAGTTAGTTGTATACATTCACATGATTGCCGCAGTCTAAAGATTATATTATCTGTTATCAAGTCTGAAGACGGAAAAGCCATCGTGTAACATAATATTGACAATGATGACAACGAAATAAAAACACATGTCTTTTGTACGCACATATCTACGAATCATCAACTCTTATTAACATGCAAAGTAACACCACCTTGAGGGCGGTTCAAAGAGAATTATAATACTACTGGGCGGTTCGTCCCGGGTGACGCCCGATACGGTTCGAGTGAAATGCGGCGTCGAACTTAGCACAGTATTTTTTGATTATTCTGTCTACATGACTTCGAAAACAGACCGATAAATCTATAGACTGTTTTTAACCTTACTGATAATATGTTGCATGTCAAGTCTAGTGAAAAAGGGGCCGTAATATGTATGCTATTCGATATTGTTTTTACATTGAGACGAGCGGGATTAAGGTAAATAGGGTGCATTTTACGAGATATCTTTGTTATGGTTATGGAGAAACAATATTTTTGCAAATTTACGAACCTTTATTGCTAACAATAATGTAAACTGGATTATAAAGTAATTTAAAATAGAATATCGGACATTGTAATAAATAACGTGGAAGCTGTGATCCTGCGTTCAATTTCTTGTTTATCTCTGGCTAGTAGTGCTGACGCTGAGGATCGGGGATATAGAACATAAAGTGATGCTAATGTTCGCAATAAATAACAATTGTAATTAATTATTTATACCGGTTATAGTGTAAGGTTATACCGCCTTTTCATATTATTGATAAATTATTAAGTATAATATTTTCGTTTTCTGATATGTAATATCAAATTGTAAAGGAAGTCGAACAAAGCGCATAAGAATTCACGATTCCGTCTAATCTGCAAACCATTGAATGTTTTTCTATTAACTATGAAATTCTTATTTGCTTTGTTTAGTCTTCCAAACATAAAAACAATTTCTTTTTTAGTTTATAGTTTTGTTATTGTCGTTAAGTTCGGAATAAATAATAATTTTAAAATTAGCCTATGCTATGCTTTTGTATATGTAAAACCTTTGTGTGTTCTAATGTGTAGTGTGGAAGTGTTCACACGCGATTATTTCCTCTATATAAGATAAATCAAATAATATGAACACAGTTATTTTCTCTCAATATCAATTATGAAAATGACTCGCTATAATCGATAAGAAACCAAGCGGTAGATACCTCGATACAATATTTTTGTGTCCCCTTATCTATAACGCTATTGAGTTATTATGTTAGTATTCATTGTTGGATATCCCTTACATTGTGAATATAATCGCCTGCTAACACTTAACGTTTCCACCCTGCATATTACATATTATGGTCTATGGATTGCTTTAATTGTGTCGACACCAATTAACCATTTCTTCGTGCAGGGTAATTCATCATTGAAAATTAATGGTATAAATAAACTTAATGCGCGTTATTATTGTATAAATAAAGCTCAATCCCCCTATTATATTATTATGTAATTAAAATTCTGTCCCAAATCAGGCTGGTTCTTTTCCTATCCTCGATTTGGACCATTCCCCGACTTCCAAGTCTTTCAATTGTTTGGCAATATAGTCCGCAAATTCTCATATATTGAATTTGTGGATAATTAAAAAACATAACATGGACAATAAAAAACACATTTATTAATACACATACTTTATTTACCGTCTTGTAAATAGTGGAAATATTTTATAAGTAAGGAAAGCTAAGCATCTTATAAAAATATTTTTTTTTTGTTGTTTTTTATGGACCTAACAGGCATCGGCAAGTTATCGTGTCTTACAATAGTGACATACACGCAACGCACAAAAGTGAATACATATTGTGTCTTAACATTTATAATATAAAACGCGTAACTTTTTACATTCAAATACTATGTTTTAATCAATTTGCACACCACATATTAGTGCCTTCTTTACCGCAACCACACAAATATTAAATTTCATGAAATAACAATAATGAATGAATTTGGAATGCTTATGATACAAGTACTGAAATTTCTATTCGAAAATAACAAGCGTTTATTTTGCAGTCTCAGCGTTATAATCTTGGCCGTCACTGACCATGCCGCTTTTTAAATCCATTTATATAGATAACTAAAGCTAAATAAAGAAATATTTAACCAACAACACAGCGCATGTTTTATGTTCGAATAAAATATTAGCATTTTACGTAATTTTACCACTATTAAAATATTTTTCACTAAAACGCAATAAACCATAATTAAATTGCTGTGGAATTGCACTTTACGAGTCATATACTTTATTGTTTTTGAGAATGCTTAATCAAAAAAATTAAGTCCTAATGAAAACACAAAATAAATGTTAAACCAATTTTTACCTAATTCGTAAAACTCCCAGCTCTAAATGTCCAACTAAAGTAGCTTTTAACGAAATAATACGTGTCGAAATATTCAAAGCTAAGTACAAACTGATTCCCACAGAAACGGAAAAGAAATCTACATCGTGTACAAATCCGACAATTGAACTTCTCCTCATTCAGAGACAATTTAATTAAAATTGTTGATAGGAAGTGTTCAATTGAAGATAGACCATACTGTGTCATCGGATAGATGCCGTCGATACAATAGTGACGCAACATTAGTCAGTTGATACATAAACACGTATGGGAGAAGTGTTACGGCGTGGTGTGTGGGCCTAGGGCAGCGGCTTGTTCTCGGGGATGGAGGGCGAGGCGGCGCCCGAGGCCGCGCGGCTCGCGTCACGCAGCGCCTCGTCGAAGCTCTGCGTCGAGTTAGACCGCGACGCTACCTTGCCCTGCAACACGCACTCGCTCAATATCTTAGTTATTCCAGCAATTTATTGAGCAAGAACATCCAGATGCGTTTACACATTGGTAATATTGCTACAAAATTTGCAGAAGTTAAAACCGTGACTGTTTACACGGTTAAAATCGTGCGGAATATAACTTCTGCAAGTTTTCTTGCTAATCAAAACCCCGGTTAACAATACCGCCACACTGTCGATGACGGGACCTTGCACCTTGATCACTATCTTTTAACCTATGGAAGTCCACTGCTGAACATAGGCCTCCCCTAAAGATTTCCAGACCAATCTGATAGAAGATGCCTGCATATAGGATTATTCTGCGAAAATTTTCTGCTACTTTTAAGTTCACAAACAAAAAGTGATTCTGCACACATGAACGAGTAAGCACCGTTCTGTTTCTGGTCAGGTATGTAATATATATGTTACCGACATACAGCCAGTTGACATATATATTTATTCATAGTTGCATATAAGCTATTATCAAGTAAATTTTTAGTTGAGAGGAAATTATTGAAAGATTTTTTTTTTCATGTTTGATCGACCACTGACTTATAAGGCACCAAGTTATAGCTGATTATTCTTTTGCTTCGAGATATTGGATTAGCTACAATTTAAACAAGTTTTTAGTTGGTAGGAAATGACTGAATATTTTATTTTTTCTTCGCGCATGGGAGGCTACCACCGCTCATCACCCTCACGGAACCACAGCTGACATTCACGAGGCTTTATGATACTATGATCTGATGCGTCTCACCAATTATCCTTTGAGAGGAAATAACTGACGAAATTTTGACCTGGCTCAGGGGCTAATAGGTTTTGATTCCCTTGCGAAATCGCTAAATATGCGACATAAACGGTCATATCTTTTGATCGCGTTGACTTACAAGTTTAATTTTTTCACAGCTGAAAGAGACCGTAGATCAGAGTATTTGCTTAATTTCGACTAGATACCTCTACGTATTCCTGACAAAACGGGTCTTGACAGACGGACAACATAGTGTCCATAGTGTCCTATAAGGGTTCCTTTTTTCCTTTTAAGGTACGGAACCCTAATAACATAAACTCTACTTGTTTAATTACTCAAACACCTATATCGATTTTGACAGGGCTTTGATAAGCAGGTAAAGGAGATTGCAGAAAGTAATCTAGGATATATTATTCCGTAAAAGGACTTTTGTTGCTGGAGATTCTGGGAGTCGGCAATGTTATGTAGAATTCGACATAATCCGACATAATCATCATTAAAATCATTATTCATGCAATGTTTACCTTAACATTTTCGTACGCGGTGCCGACACGTTCCTCGATGGAGCGGAATGAATCAGAGTTTCTCATCTGACCAATTTTCTGGGATACTCCCGCCGTGATACCACCCAGTATCGAAGTTGTCTTCTCCGCCGTCGACTTTATCACAGATTCTGTTTTTTGGTATCTGTAAATGGAGAAATCAAAAATATGTAATCAAATAGTAAGTCGTTTAAAATAACTAAGTAAGTACCTGTAGTTAAAGTGTTCAATTTACAATCATCAGATAAAATATTCACATTATAATAAAGTAAAGGACAAACAAATAAAAAATTGCAGTTTGGATAGACGTTAAACATTTATTTATTTGACACTAATTTAGTTGATGAATAACTTTTATCCGAAGAATGAAAATTTTATCGTCAACACATATCACTATATTGTGACCCCTTTAAATAAAATATTTTAACTTGAGTTATGAGTCTTATTGGAGGCACGTACTACAAATATAATCCACCACAGTGTTTTTTTTTTTTTTTTTATCATGGCATTTGTGTTCACATTTTGCCAATGTCAAGTTTGGTTTGTATATTTTATTATCTGTAGTATGTCGAAGTAAAGCAGTGGCTACCTTACCAAGACTTTACCAAGGAGTTTTGGCGGCAACAGAAAAAACACTTGATTAGCACAATTATTTCAATTCACTTCATTTGAGCTCTTTAATAGAACTATATTGGATAATATACCACCATAATTATGCAATATAACGCTAAATATCACCAAAATAATGAATTAAAACAAGAGCACCTCATGACACTTCCAAGTTCCCGCCAAAACTCCACCACAGTGTTATTTATGTACAGATTGACTTTCACACAAGGAGTTTTCTAAATGAGATTATTTTAATGCAATAATAAGATCTATTGCTGCGGTGCGCTAGCCTTCGTTTTATTTTATTTTTGATTTACAGAAAAAAGGTGCAAAACTTGTGGTCTACAATATCACTGCATGTTACTACATAATTTCCCAATATCACGTTAGAATTGTTGATTACACTGTAATTTTAAATGTGATTTGTAGGTACGCATATTCACGCCTTTTATACCCGAAGGGGTAGGCAGAGGCGCAACTAGTGCACCCACTTTTCGCCGTGCGTATTCCGTCCCATGATGTGATAGGGGGCGAGCCTATCGCCATATCGGGCACAAATTCCAAACTCCGGGCTGATACTGAATAGAAAAATCCAATATCACTTTGCCCGACCCGGGGTTCGAACCCGAGACCTTAGCATTGCAGTCGTACCGTAATACAACGCCATCGAGGCAGTACTTGTAGGTACCTAATCATAATATATTACATTACTCCAGTAATGTAATTGTCCACAAATTATTGTTTAGTAAGTATCAAATATAAACCTATATATCGGTCAATATGTACTATCCAAAAAACCCGGTAACGGTGAAGTTACCAATAAACGTCTACCGCTTGCCAAATTCCTACATATTTTTTTGATAATATGAAAATTGCAAACATTGGTCTCTTGTCGCGTCGGCTGTCGCAGAAATGTTCGTATCTAGGCTGTTTGTTTTTTATTAGGTAGGCGATCCTGCAGTCAACACCAGGGGAAACCTGCGAATGGGATACTGGAGTCCTCTGCTTAACGACTGCAGGGGCCTGGAAGGGGAGTGGAGGAGGAATATGGAAGGGAAGGTGGGGGGTAGGGAGGAAGGTTCCCAGGATGGGCGGAAAGAGAGGGTGCCAGGAAAATGTTCGCGGGCCCTTTTAGGCCTCAATGTGTTTTTCAACCAAGAGGTATACACACTGAACTGTGTGCCTCGGCCCGCGACTAATGTCCCCCCGCGCATGGGCGCGTATTGGGCGTATCTAGGCTGTTAGGTTCTTATCATACTTGCGAAAAGCGAGCGTATTTTGAAATACGTCCACAAATAACTAGTATGATGGCGCTCTCCAGCGGTTAAATAAAAACCAGGGCCTTTGCCGATAAAAGCAGCCGAATCATCTGATAAGAAACGTTTTAACTTAATTTTATCAGTAGGTACGTGTTAAAACCATTACAAAAGACATATGAGTTATTCTACATTTATTGGTAAGGCCCCACATGTTTAGTTGCGCTATAAAGCATTCCATGTTATATTGTCAAATAATTTAATTCGTACAAAACTTCAAATAATGCAAACTTATATTATATTAGTAGTATCTTTTGCCAGCGGCTGCGCCTGCTAAGACTGGATTAGACGAAAAGCGTTAGAGTATTGGTTAAAGGACATGTCCAAAAACGGGCTTAAAATTCTAACCAAGATACTTTATATATATTTGGATAGTACTTCCAAAAACAAGCTCTTTGCAATGGTATAATTTAAAATTTCTTCGATTTTGAGATTTATGTAATTTTATTTTCCTTAAAACTACACTCAATATGAACGTTTTAAAAAAGTTAGTTTTCAATGGAGGGGCCTAAAAATATTTTTTTTATGGATCCAAGTTTCATAGCTTTTCCCTTTAATTATTCATAAAGTTTGAGCCTGGTTAGATTTTGAGGCCCAGCAGCCATACAAAAAGCGGACATCTCCTTTCCCTAAATCGTAATGTTTAGTATTCACACAAGTTATAAAACGTAAGATTGCTTATTTTACTCGTAAATGAGCTGGTTCACTTTATAAATTGGATATTTTTTAAGAATTATAAAATGTAATAGGTTTAATCAGATTACTTATTGTCATAATATAGCTAGCAAAACCCTACTTATAGCTTTACTAGTCGCGCGGCGCGATGTTCTGTGTTTAGGAATTAGACGTTTAGGCTTCATCGGATTATGTTTCATACATACATACATACATACATACACACTCTCACTCACTCACACCCTTATCTCATAGGGGTAGACAAAGACTATTGAGCGCCACTTGCTACGATCTTGACACACCTCTTTCGCCTGTTCCACATTCATAGTTCTTTTCATCGGTTAAGGGTACTGCTGACCTGCCCTTTTCGGAGATGATCATTTATTTGGTTAGAGAACGTTCTACTCGGGCGTCCCATTCCAGTCGTACCATCCACATTCGCTCGATAAATACCTTTTGTGATGCGTCTTTCATCAACCATCCTCTCCACGTGCTCAAACCATCTCAGCATACTTCTTTCAATCTTAGTCACCACATCATCCTTCAACTTACATCGATCTCTTATCATACAATTCCACATGCGATCAGCAATGGTGACTCCACATATACTCCGTAAGGAGCGCATTTCCACAGCATTTATTCGACTTTCGTGCTTCTTTTGCCAAACTCAACATTCACTTTCATACATAAGCGTCGGCACCAGCACACAATTGTGAATAGCCATTCTTGCATTTTCAGACACCGCTTGGCTACTCACTATTGCACGCAAGGCGCCATTTACTCTGTTACCTGCTATAACTTTTCTTTCAATATCCATGTCATACTTTCCATCTCTCGTAATCATAGCTCCTTTCCTCTCTATCTATCACCATCACTTCCGTCTTGCTCGCATAAATTTTCATCCCCTTGTATTTAAACACACAATTCACTAAATTTAGCATGTCTTGCAGGTCCCTCGTCGACGGTGCAAGTAAAACTTGATCGTCGGCATAAAGGAGACACTTGACACGCGACTCATCCATTCTCAGTCCACATTCTATCTCTTTCAGAGCTGACACACAGCTGTCCATATAGAGATTGAAGAGCCACGGAGACGCAACACATCCCTGTCTAACACCCTTTGAGATGTTAAACCACTCGGAATGCGCTCCATTTACCCTGATACAGGCTTTGGAGTTCTCATAGAGAGTCTTCAAAGCCCTCACCAGGCGACCCCCAACCCCATATGTTAACGACAACGTTGCCCACAGTTCATTCCTCGGTACACGATCATAAGCCTTTTCCAAGTCTACGAAGGCACAAAAGACTTTTTTATGTTTCATATTTTAGTTTAAATCCTTATTAGCCGAATGAATGTTAAACTTTCATATCTTTTAAAGCCTATCAAATCGGTAATTTATACCGGTAATAATTTTGTCTTTGAAATTAACGAACCTTATGAGTTATGACAATAAAGTATTAAACAAAATAATTACGCCTAAGATGCTTATGCGATAGGTCTCGCCATCTTGTCATTAAAGAAACCTGCAAGTCGCACCGTAAATATTATCCCTTGACTTTGTAGCCACAAGTAAATACTCTGTCGCATAACTACTTAAGTAACTACAGATGTAGTTATTATTATAAGAAACAATTTGAATATTTCAGGCGATTTAAAAAGTACGATTATTTTACTAATTGAAAAATGTACTTTTACATTAAACTTAAGCAATTAAAGTTAATTCTAAAACATGATTAATTGTTGAACACTTAAAACAAAATAATTCCTCCATTCATGCAGTTAAAAGCAACTACACTACAGCTAACTACGAACATTCTACAGGGCGTTCGATGGGTATGAAAAAATACAAAGAAAGCTAATCTGCATGAGCAGTGCATTGTGCATGTCCTCAACTGTACTTACATTGGTGCTTCAGTCACAGCTTGTGTAAGCGCAGCCACGCGAGTTTCTATCGATTGATAGCTGTTGTATAAGAAATCAAAAGTGTAATCAATAACTACGAAACACGCCACCTCTGTTGCTTTTTTATAACGCAAGCAAAACCTTTACAGAGCAAGCCAAACAACCATTCACCACTATCCGAAGAACAAATATAACAATATTTTCTAGTTCTAAAAAGTAAAGTGTTCTGCGGAAATAAAGAAATTTAACACAAAACACTTGATAATCATACTCACACTTGGCTTTCCTTCACATTTTTCAAACCCTGATTAACATCTTCAGTGATTTCTTTCCAAACTGTGATGCCAAGTTTTCGTTTCAATTCGGAACTTTGACGAATCTGAAATCATTTTGAATATGTTTTGCAGGATCAGTAATTAATTACACTAACAACAATTATAATTATTATCAGTATTTTTGTGGTCTCAATGAAAAGAGACGGGGAACAAAAATGTATCACTGAGTTGAAGTTTAAAGGTGCAAACTATAGTACATGCACTAGGCGGGTAAACTGACAGGCACTGTGCTGCGCTGAAGCACGTAGCTGCAGCTGTGCAGCTTCAATAGAGGCAACATTTTTGTACACCGTCCCACGCCACTTCTTCGAAAAAAGTATTTCTTTAGAAATTGGCGATTTGTGTAGTTTGCCAGTTTCCCAGACAAAAAAATATATTTTATGTTGGCTAAGTTATTATCTATTAGGTACATAATTCAAGAGACCACAAACAAAATCTACACATGGAATTACAATTTTGCAATAAATAAATACGATTGGGATAAAATATATGCGAATCGTCTACCTTGCTTTGCAAAACTGTTCGCAGCGTTGCGATCTCGTCCTCTACGCGTGCGAGCTCCCGACTCCACTCGGAGCGGAGCTGCTCCGCCTGCTCGGGGGTCAGCCCCGCGAGCTCGTCGGGGGTGTGCACCTCGCCGGGGCCACCGGCGCCAGCCATCGCTTCCTCAGCTGCAATCAATATAATATGAAAATCAATATACTATACCATGAGGAAACTACAAAAACGTGGATGCCTAATACCTCAGCACGGAAATAAGATTATTCCACAGGATGCGGCATCGTTGATTACAGTTTATATGACGTTTTATTTTATATTTTGATGGCAGAACTCAGTTTTGTGAACTTGTGAAATTATTTGAGGGATTCATCTCACACCTGCTTTTGAGGCAACTGTACCGCTGGTGGCCGTGCAAAGTACCAGGTTCTAGGTGGATTCACCATAACCCTTTAGGGGAGCGCCATAGAGTCCGGCTCGACCTCGAGCTAGTTTAGCTAAGATCGGCCCTGAACTTAGGCTTAAAAATTTTAATAAAAAAATGTACACGTGTATTGACTATTGAAATCACCTTCTGTTTTTGTCATCATTTATTTTCATTATCTTTGCTTATGATTAGAGCTTACTTTTGTATTTAGTGCGTTAAAAATACATCATAATTATATCAAAAAGTCAATGTCTGAAAAAGTACCAATGTTTGGCACTACAAGAAATTGATTTGGTGATTAGCTGTGAGGAAGGGCGCCTAACCTTGATATACTAGGTCAATGTCACGACTGACGTCATGGCACTTTGGCATATTTGATATTTTACATTTGGTACGTAAATTTTATTTTCATATCCGGCAAGAATAATATGAGTATTTGGCAGTGTTAAAAATATGGTTGTTAATGTTATCCTAACAGACGTTACTAAAAGGTATTTTTAAACAGTCTTTTCGATATAGTTATCAAAAATAAGTATATCACATATTATAAGGTGATAAATACCTAGAAAATACTTTGATTTATTTTGATAAAAACAATATGTCAACAAATGTAGAGAGACTTTACCTTATAAAACAAAATAATGATTTTATAAGCAAAATATTTAAAATTACCATTGTCATTTTTTTGCATTCAGACATCCATAATTCCATACTTACAAACTTTCGCGTTTATAATATTAGTAGGATGTATGCTATCCAAAATCTAATGGAAAAATAATTATCAAAATTAGCGCAATAGTAAGTAAGTTATAAAGCTTTAAATTTGGTGGAAGGGGTAGCTGTCAAATAACAGCAATACTAGGCTGTGACGTCACCAAGCGTCGTCGGTCATAACGCTGCCTGCGTGCGAAAGAGATAGCGTGATATCCCCGCCACGCCCCCACTTTTGCTGAGAAGAATATTTCAAAATTGAATAACTGCTTTATTTTTCAACAGATTTTGATGCTGATTTCACCGAAGAATTTCTTTTTCGTATTATTTTCTGTTGCATCTAAAATAATGTACAAAATCAAACATAGGAACCTACCCTACTACAGAGCACTGCCTCGCACTCAACTGCGCTCGTCTTCTTGAGACATATTATAATGTTAAATCTTATAATGCCCATTGCCCAGTGATTACATTTGGTCCTATAAATTGGAACTCAACTGTGGTGGTACCTACTAAAACATAGTATACCGTCTACACTTGTGTGGAAGGCCCACACATACAAAATATGATTTTAACATAATATGATTCTTCGGTCAGAAGCAGAAAATACTGATTTTATCCTTGCCTTTTTGTTTTCGGGTATTATAAATAAACAAGATTTTATGATTTTACTTTACTTTAACATTTTAAAATGCGGCAGATTTTTTAAGCTTGCTCATAGATGATATGCGTCATACTCGTGAACGGGTGCTCTTTGTGTGGACTGGTCTGCCCTTTTCGCTTACTATATATAAGTATTGGGTGTATATCTTAAATTTAGATTAATAACGACATCTTGAAGATTTCAGATCAAATTATTACATGATTCCTGAGATAGTTATGCACTCGTGTTGGAATTTAAATTTTTATTACCTATTTTGCGAGTATATAAATGAACTGCTCTAAACATAAGTAAACAAATACTGAATTGTATATTTTTTTTCGCTACATAATGCATTCTATTTTATACCTTGAACTTATTTTGAAAAGAGCAACTCTAGAGTTTCTTGCCCGTTCTTCTCTAGTGAGAACTGCTTTCCGAACTGGTGGTAGAGTTAATATTGACGGAATCTAAATAATGCATAACATTTTATGGGTTCGAATAAATTATTTCATTTCATTTCATATACTTATAATTTGTAATCTATTCTAAAATCCATGAACAAGAGATGCTGCATCAATAGACGATCGCCAGAATTCTTGAACCCGTCTTACTAAATCTAATATTAAGTAACACCGGTGTTATAGTTAGAAAGATTTTTTGCGCAGCTTTTTCTTAACGGTGATAACTAGTTCTAAAACGGCGGTATACTAGTTTAAATTTAGTTTTTATACCAGCGTCGGCTGGTCGTCTGGGGTCGCTCAAAAGCCAAAAACACAGGTAGCCTAAATGAGCCGCCATGATGGTTCGTACGACTCCTGCTACGATGGTTAGGTATATTCAGTTGGATAAGTTATAATACATAATTTATCCCGCAATTCGTTACCACGGCCTCGGTAACTAATTATCGACGAGTCCCAACATGGTATCAAAACAAATCTGATTAACATCCATAAGTAAAATTTTGTTGATGCCGTGGTTATAGCACCGGGTCAAAGTTACACAGCTAAAGACACTGGCACAAAAAGCCTAACCAGATCATATCATTCGTGTAGGGGCTATGATGCCAGGTATCAAACATATTATTATAACTTTATCCGTGGTAAACAACAAAAAAACAGTTTTTCCGTAGGTATATTACAATTAAATATGGAGGAAATTTTAATTTTATCCTGTATAATTTATGATGATAATTACATATTATTGATTTTGTGGAATATTAAAATTAATTTCAAACCAATTACCTGCAAAATATAAGTGGTTTTATTTTTGTTCTTATTTTGAGTATGACTAATGAGTACGAGTATCTCATTATCTAAAAACGGGAGGCTATTTGCATAATGGGTATATACTATACCTACTGGCTTTTGCCCGCGGCTCCGCCTTCGTTAAGAAGTTTTTCCCGGGGTAAAAAGTAGCCTATTTGTTAATCCAGGACATGATCTACCCGTGTACCAAATTTCATCGAAATCTGATCAGCAGTTTTTGTGTGAAAGAGTAACAAACATCCATACATCCATACTTACAAACTTTCGCGTTTATAATATTAGTAGGATACCTAACTACCAGTACATTTCGGACGCTGAACAAAAATAAGTTGTGAATAAAAAACATTTACTTAATAATTCGGGTGTACCATACACCCGGTAATGTGTCCACATAGAAAGGAGAAGATACTAAATTGTAGTTATTTAGGTTTATTTAAGATTTGACTCAAACTTAAATCAGTTCATTTAACTTAAAAGCAAATAAATCATTTTATAAATCAAAAATTTACCAAGTAATTTATTATTTATTTTTTAGTGTAAAATACTAAGTACCACGAAAAGTAAACACCTTTAAAGACTGGACGTTTCTATTTCAAGGTGGCTGAATAATTTTAAAACTTGTTCATGACTATATTTATTTATATACATGTGTAATATAGAACATATTGACTGGTTTTATTATGCACGGACCGATCGCAAAAACTTATGTAAAAGATGTGCTAGCATTATGTGTCTATATTTATTTGTTTCTCTCTCTCTTGGGGAACTTGTCCCTGCGGGAGATTTCATTGTTATATTTTCAATATATTAGTCTTCAATACGGGATACTTAAACTAACCTCCTACGGTAATACCTAGAAACTTCTTGTAATTTGTGTGACTGGACATTTTGGCAAGATAAGGCTTGGATAAATCTTGGAATGTGACTCTAACTTCACGCATTTTCTTGCGGAATATACGCAGCCGACGTCGCCGGTTATCCATGTAGAATTCTGTTTCGATGCACAAAGCAGATTCTGCTAGGTCGGGTAGCGTACGCCAGTCGGCTTCGGGATCGTCTTGCGCCCAGGTGTGTAGCTCCTCCAGATCGTCCAGCTCGTCCACGGCCACGTCGAAACTCGGCGTAGAGTCATCGTCAGGAAGTACGAAGTAAGGATCCTCCATATACTCTAGGCTCGTTGGCTCTACGCTGCGGTTCGTCATTCCGTCACACGCCATTCCCCCAAACACTATCTGCCTGGTCTTCCGCGCCAATCTAACATATTTTTCATTAATACGACCAAGCTACTCCAGCGAAGTCTTTTTTCGCAACCAAGTAATTAACTTCACCATGTATGTGTCACAACAACAAGACAATGAACGTAAACAATATTATTCATGATAAATAAATTAACAGTTACTGTCACTTTATACACATTGTTTTTATATCGTATGAATAGCTGAGAGCGCGAAAGACAAACGCGTGTACAGCCGGCGCGTAGTGATGTCAGTTTCTTCCGCCACGTCGAGCCGCGCTAGCAAACCTGCCCGCACCCGTCGCGCGCCGCTGCCCGAGCTCGAGTCCGCCACTTTCACCAGTAACAGTAAGCCGCCAGTAAAGATCTTTGCGATTTTAAATTGCTATTTGACCTCCAAATAAGCATTATTTATGAAACGCCACGTTTCGTAAATTAAATCGCAATAATTTTTATATTATTTAATTTTATATAGTGGCAATCTAAACTTCAGAGCGTCATCCAAACACTGTCTAAGCGACAAGTTGCGAACATCAAACAAAACGACATAAGTAACTACAAGCCTAGCGTACAGCTCACCTTGCACGAATAAAGTTTATTGACAGTGCCCGAAGCAAACGGACAAGCGGCGCAAGCGCTGGCGGCTGGACAAAAGGTGTTGCGTCATTTTGTTACTTGTTAAAATTTAACACAAAAAATGATCAAATTGCACGACTAAAATAGCATGACTCACTTACTGGTTCGTGCAGTTTGATGCCCCTTTAAAGCCTTGACGAGATGCCGAAATTGACGAGGCTGTGGATCAAAACTAATGTTCAAGCTGTATACATTTTATTTATCGCTGTATACTAGCGACCCGTACCAGCTTTACTTGGGTTATTTTTGTTTAAGAACATTATTGATTTACCCATTAAATTATAGATACCTTTAAACGTTCTGTAACTAATATAGTTTTCAAGGTCCAGGTAACGCTTCCACAGCATCGATTCAATTTTTGCAAACTCTAGACGGGTAACAGGGTACTACCATTAACTGTTTATTTCTGTAGCCACGAAGCAATATGAAAGCGTTGTTGTGTTTGGAATTAAAGGTCATTGGGATTTCTTCATCATGAGAGTTAACATTTAATGTTTCAGGGTGACGAAAGCAGTTTTATGCAGTGTGCCTGCAATACTTCATAATTCAAAATTACGTTTGGTGTAGTGCTCAATTCGTCATTTAATTTTACTACAAAAGCTTCACTTCCCGGATTCTGGTGGTTTCTATTTAAACAGGACGTTTATAGCCATATTAGATAAGCAAAGTCAGCCACTTTTTTGTATAGGCAGAACGGTAAGCATTGTAGTTCGTGAAATCAAACCATTCCCCTGGATTTCCATCAGAGGATCAGTTCTATTTTGTTCATATAATTTAAGAGGATTTTTATTATAAATGTAATTGTCATAATAAAGAAAATATAATGAGCAATATCTATTTTATCTCTCGTGTAAAATTGAATAAAAAGGTAGTTGCGACGAACTCCGATTGAAATGGTATTGAGCAGTAATAAGGAGATTTATAGTTTTAGATACGCCTCGCGGAAGAAGAGATGTGAAATCAGCATGAATGGATCAGCTAGACCAGGATTGCATTGTCGTCTGTCAGAAAACCGATAAATGGCGTTATATTTTTGAATGAGATTTCTGGAGCCGCAAAACCTTATACCTTCCAAACCTCTGTGCCTTTTCTTTTAATGGCGACAGTGAATCTACGATTCATACGGAATGTGGATATTTACTGGTAGTGAGTATTTAACATCACTCGTCAGGTGACTGCCTAGTTTAGGACGAGGAGCGCAGCGCTCTCATGTCAGTCGTCGGAGGAGCCGTCTCGCTGCCGTCCGTAGTGTTATCCATGGTTGAGTAGTATAGGAGTACCTGGCGTGCGGTGGCCCACTTTTGCGAGGTGATCCTCTCGTAGAAGGAGGAGAACGCACCAATCCCTCTCGTCGTCAGCGAAGACGTAGGAAATGCTGGGTAGACGACTGACCGGCGCGGCATCTCCCGCCCTGTGGACTGGGGGCATTTGGAATTCCATCATATCCCCTACCTACCGTAAGAGGAGACTAATTGGGGTCGTCAGGGGGTCGCAGGCGGGCGGTAGGGGCTATACAACGCAAGTACCTCTGTACTAGTGGTGTAACGAATATTCGTATTCGCAATCGCATTCGCGAATATTCGCGTCTTTTTTAATATTCGCATTCGCAATAAATTATGCGAATAATATGCGAATGTTTTTGGCAACTACATGTGAAAATAATTTATAAAATAAAACTGCAACAGAATATATTTACCATGTACCTATACTAATCTATACTATAATAATAATATTATAATTTGGTTGTTCTTTCCTTGAGGAAAGCTTTGTGAGTTTGTGAGGCAAATCTTTGGAACGAGTTAATGAACCGATTTTGAAAAATCTTCCACTTATAGGAAGGTAGTTAATTACTCCTGAGTGCTATAGGCTAATTTTTATCCTGAGTAAATATTAATCCTGGAAAAAAACAACATGCAGGTGGACCCATGGGCAAAAGCAATATATACTCTATAAAACCAGAGAGCTGAGCATTTGCCCCAATGTCCTCATGTGAGGATACTACACACCGGTATTGAGGATAAAACCAATACTTTTAAGAATATAAATACCATCTTGGTAGTTTACATTGGGAGAAATTTAGTCTAATATTATTAAAATTAATCTTACTGTTCTAATATGGATGACTAATCTATACTAATATTATAAAGCTGAAGAGTTTGTTTGTTTGAACGCGCTAATCTCAGGAACTACTGGACCGATTTCGAAAATTCTTTCACTAATAGGAAGCTACATTACTCCTGAGTGCTATAGGCTACTTTTTATCCCGGAAAACTTTTCCTCACGGGCGGAGCCGCGCGCAATGCTAGTACACATATATATCTCAATAATTTGTAGGCAATGCTAAGTGATAAAGTTATCACTGTCTGCAATGTGTGTCACAATGCAGATAAATAAATAAATATGAATATTATGGGTTGTATTTTAATTCTAGTTTAACATATATTTTCATATTTTTTTCACATGTTCACATTTCACCTTTGATATGTATAGGTTGTGATAATAGGAATATACCACCCACAATCTCAGAACTCCATATTATACGGGAAGATGAATGTTTTTGGTCAGAGGATGTTGTTTCAGTGCTTAGTTGTCCAACTAACAAAATTTTACACAATAGGGTTATTTAAAACCATGGTAACAATTCAATTTCAGCTCTTTTGCTATAAGATAAGGTTGTATTTCTGCTAATAAAAAAATGGATGAATGGATAAATTATTAATTGCAAAAAATATAATTATGCATTTAGATGTATTAGTGGACGAAAGCCTAGTTGGGAGTGGAATGGTCTACCGAGATGGATGTCTGCAGGTCAAAACCCAAGGCACACACCTCTGATATTTCGAAGTTATGTGTGTATTGTTTTTCAATTATCGGTCACTTTAACGGTGAAGTAAGACATCAAGAGGAAACCTACATACCTGAGAATTCCCCAAAAATAATTTCAAAGGTATGTGAAGTCAGCCAACCTGAAATAGGCCAGAGTGTTGGACTAAGGCCTAAACCCTCTCAGTAGTAGATGAGGTCAATGCTCAACAGTGGGCAGTATATAATACAGGGGTGGTATGGTAGATGACTAATACCCAATGCATGCTATCATAATGTTCAGATTACACTGGCTTCAATGTAACACATCATAAGCACACTGCTGCTTGGTATCAAATATACACAAGACATTTCCCCCTACCCATCCAACATAAATGGCATTTTAATTAAATATTTTTACAAATTTGATGAATCAATCTAATTTACTACAATTTATAAACAGAGAACTGTAAACTTGACTAGTGATAAATAGGTAATAACTTATATTTTACCAGCTTTATTGAATAGATATATTCTTAGCTAATACCTTAGGGTGTTAGGAGTTCAAGATGTAAAAGCGAAGATTTAATGCGACATCTAAGTTTTAAGAATACTGCGTAATTTATTACTAAGGGTACGCGCACATTTATTTGTTGTGTCGTGAAATATTTCACTATTAAATTTTAATGCCATTTGGTTATAATAAAGCTTTTATAGTATGACGAATCATTACAATATTGAATCATAATAATTCATCTTTGTAGTTTTTTCTATAATACGTTTAACTATGAAGTAAATAGACATTTTAAATCGCTTTTTATATATACAAAGAACAATAACATTGTAATCAAATAAAATAAAAAAATACTTGCCTGTTTGTACACCGCTCATTTTTATCGAAGCAAAACCGACCGTTGTTCGCCTTTATGCCGTAGCTCGTAACTATACAGCTATTCTTAATATATTTAATTTAATCACTGCCTATACTATAACTTCAGCAACTTCTAATTATGGATTTCTGAATTGTGATATAAAACGATAAAAAGTACAAAACACGTCACGTCGGTTCGCAATATAGAAAACATCAGGAAAACATGGCAAGACTTAAGGTACGTTTCCGTGTTAAAACTTCAGACGTCAAATCAAATGCAAGTGTAAATGTATGGCATCATAGTACAGAATGACATAGCGCGGACAAGAAGCTTATAGAAATAGATCACAGATTACTTAGATAAATGGCGCGGCGCGGCGGTCAGGACGTCATGTATCGCGAAACATTCATAAAATTATTAATGCCGTGAAATAGTGAAAATGTCACAATTCATTTAAAGAGTGCGTTTGATTTTCTATTACCGATGGCGTGATGTTGGCAGCAATGTATATACAGTGCTGCTACATCACACAAAGTGTCTCACCTTGAATAAAGGAAATTTTAAAATTTTAATAATGGGAATATGTTTCGTTTAGCAGCAAACCCCTAATATTTTCAAGTCAATTTTAAAATATATAAGCAAAAATTATGTACCCAATTTTCAAATATGACAAGTCAGCGCAAGAAACACAAAACACATCAATTAGCATATAATACATAGTATTTATTTATTTATTTATTTAACTCTTTATTGTACATCACACACAGAAAAGAAACATTTGAATATACAATAGAGACTACACTTAAACAAGAAGTACAAATGGCGGTCTTATCGCAATAGTATGTTTTACACCGGCAATTTGTGTATTTTTATTTTAATAGATTTTACACAATTATTGTTTATTATGTTTTATATGTTTTAAAGGACATGTCTAAAAATGGGCTTAGAATTCTAACCAAGGTACATATTTTATGTATTGTTAGAAACAGAAGCGGTTTTGATTTAAATAAAAACAATCTAACACTGATTTTTCAGATATACTTTAACGAATGTAAGAATACTCGGAAGTTTGATTCTCAATCATTTATTTTTACAAGACACTACAAACAAATTATGACTTCTTAGTAATATTATTTGATGATTGGTTATATTAAAAGTTTATTATTATAAAACTCACTGAATACCCTTTCAGCTGGGAGCTTTAACCAATAAGCATTACACATACCTGACCACGCGATCTTACTTTAATATCGCAACAACACGTCGTTTCTTTACTAAAGGTGTGTGTATAATTTTAAAGTCCATCGATTTAAAGAGTTATGCAATTTTATTTGCTTAAAAACTAAACTTAATGTGGACGTTTTTAAAAGAGTTAATTATATATGGAGGGGTATAAAAATATTTTTGTAATGGATCCAAGATCCAATATTTTTGCCCCTTTAATATCCATAAAGTTTGAACCTGGTTAAATTTTAAGGACCAGCACCTATACAAAAAGCGGACATCTCCTTTTATTCAAGGAAATACATAAATCCACTGGTAACTCATTTTTTTAAACTGAAATGGCGGCAATATGAGCGTGAACACATTTTAAACGAATAAGCGGAGTTTTCAACGCCGTCTGTCTTTCACTATTTCTTAAAGATTCGGACACAGAAGTTCATAAAATTTTAAAAATCTGCATGATTGTCTTCATAACGTCTACCATATTGACAAAAAGGGGTGCCAATATCACGCCATTGGAACTATAAGTTGAAACGTAATCTAACAATGATTAACTGAATGCGTTTCAACTTTAAATTCCGATGGCGTGATGTTGGCAGCAATGTATATGCAGTGCTGCTACATAACACAAAATGTGTTACCTTGAAATAAAGGTTTTTTTTCTTTAGTAATAAAACACTAATATTTTTAAATCAAATTTTAAAATATATAAGCATAAAGTATGTACCCACTATTCAAATAATTTGTTATTAAAATCTTTGAATTCTGCCGTATGTACGTAATAATTAACTAGCTATGTAGTTTCCAATAAATGCTTCTTTTTTTTCTAATATGTATGGTGCAAAACTACAAATACTTATGTCACGAAGTTACACTATGAAATTAGTCTGCAACTTACGGAAGTAAATCAAACACTACAAACATAATTGATGAGTGGGTAGATGTCATATTTCAATCGATGTTATGCAATTAGTGATTATTAATTTTGATACTTAAATTTTATTAGAAGGAAATACAATAATCCTCTGGTAACCCTACTTTTTTAAACTGAAATGTCGGAAAATGTCTTCATAATGTCCACCATCTTGTCAGACAGGGGTGCCAACATCACGCCATCGGTATTTTAAAATGAAACGGATTATAGAGCTATGCTCAATGCTGCCACAGGAAACGGAAAAGTACCTTAAAAAATAGAGAGGTCTTTTAAAATGTAATCGAGTCGATTTAGTAATCGTTTTATTTTGTTACTAAACTTCGTAATACTTTTATAGCAACGACGTGAAGGCTGGTCGCGGTGAGACTATTTACTTATTTTGCAGATTATTTACAGCAAGCGATAATTCACAAAGAATACACACATAAATGTTTAAAAAAGTCAGTGGTGCGTGCCCTTGGGTTTTGAACCTGCGAACATTCATCTCGGCGCGGCAGTCCGTTCCACTATAACTACTGGACATAATGAGACTTAACAGCTTATGTCTCAGGATGACGAGCGCAGTGGAATGTCACACAGTACTTTGTAAGTCGAGGTGCTGGATGGTGTTGTTGCTGTATACTGTTCATGGGTGGTCGTATCGCTTACCATCAGGCGAAAGGCAGGTTCGTCTCGTCCTTCGATGCAATAAAAAAAAATAAAAAACTCCCAACTAGGCTGTCGCCACTTTTTTAATCAAATATATATCAATGAGAGTCATCAACAAATTATCAGTATTCTCCTAGACCCAACCCGGTTAAGTGAGGGGGGAGGGGGTTATGACCCCAAGGACCCCCTCTCTGGATTCGCCCTTGCCTCGGACACCCCCTTCGTGAAAGCTACAAGCTAGGACCGTGGTTTAGGCGTATTGAAGTTTTGGATTTGTTCCGCTACTTTTGTGGCTGACTGTACGTCGTATTGGTGCACTGGGACAATCCAAAAATGTCATTAATATGCAAGTGGCAGCTCTGGATTTCTGTACTCTATATAAGGAGTTTTGGCGGGAACTAGGAAGTGTCATGAGGTGCTCTTGTTTTATTTCATTATTTTGGTGATACGTGTTATATTGCATAATTATGGTGGTATATTATCCAATATAGTTCTATTAAAGGGCTCAAATGAAGTGAATTTAAATAACTGTGCTAATCAAGTGTTTTAGTTGCCGCCAAAATGCCTCGATAAAGGTAACCACAAGCCACTGCTTTACTGCGACGTACTACTATATAAGGGGGCATTCATTTATTACGTAAGACTATTTTCGCTAAATTTTGACCGCCTCCCCCCCTATTATAAGAAAAAATAAGAATAGGCCGACTCCCTCCCCCCCCCCCCCCTGTTTAATATTTAGTACGTAAGAATCTAAAGGAAATAATAATACACATTTGGTTTGTTTTAATGATTTTATCTATACATACATACTACATACATATACATACATACATACATACATACATACATACATATAAATAAAATTGGAGTGTCTGTTTGTAATATTGAAATAACCGTTTTTTACTACATGTATATGAATATATATATGGTACATACACCAAAATAACATTTTTTACAATTTTTGTCTGTCTGTCTGTCTATCTGTCTGACTGTTTGTTCCGGCTAATCTCTGAAATGGCTGGACCGATTTTGACGGGACTTTTATTGGCAGGTAGCTGATGTAATAAGGAGTAACTTAGGCTACTTTTTATCCCGGGAAAATATAAAGTGGGACTTTTATCCCGGGAAAACTCATTCACGCGGGCGGAGCCGCGGGCAACAGCTAGTATATTATAAATTGAATTATATAATGATATTATATATTGAAAAAACATTATAAACATTAAACATTATAAAAAACACAATTATTGTTATTATTATTATAAAGAGTGATTCGATCGTATAGGTAGTTGTATGTATATGTATCGTATGTTTATATATCCATATAAAGGGTGTAAAAGACAGCCTACCGAAAACTGATACCAGGTGTTCAGTACATGATTCTGATACCCCCTGCGTTTGAATTTTTCGTCGGTCTTTTCATGAATTTTTGTAATTTTTTTTCAATGATAACGCAATAAAATCGATACTATTCACTAACACAACCCCACTTTCATTAAAATAACAAGAAGTACATTATTTTCATAATAACAGAAATGTATGTAGAAAAGATAAAATGTACGCACGCGCCCCCAGTCAGCTGTTTTGAAATAGGTATACAGCGCCACGCGCGCCGCGTGCAATGGCCTCGCTGCGCCGCGCCGGGCGGCCGGCCGCCGCGCCGGCCCAAAGGCGCGCCGACGCGCGCGGCGTCCTTTGACTACGATCGACGAGCGTTGCGAATTTCGGATTATAGAAAATGTGGATTGGACTTTTTTAATTTCACTCCTCAATTCATTAACTATGAACGCGAAGTTGTGTTTTTTACGAAAGAATAATGAAATAACGATTTTTATGAGTACTAAAGTAAGCCTTCTTTTAATCATTTTTTATTAAACATTTAAAGTATTTACAATATCAGTTGTAGGAGTTTAAAAAAAATAGCTTTGTTAGCTAGTATTAACTGTGAAGGAATATCACAATTTTCCAAAACTCTTAAATGTGATGAACTACCATACTTACCACATCACCACACAAAACTTGGGTGCACTAAGCAATAAAATCTTTTCATTTGTGACGAAACAGGGAATCCTCTTTAGTAAATGCCCAAATATGGATCCAGCAAATTATTCGTTATTAGGTACTTCAAGACGCAAATAAATTTAATGGAAATGACCGATCCAAATGTTATAGGTCTAGGTAATTTCTTTGAGCGACGCGTGCGACTCGCAAGTACCTACTTTTGGCCCCTGGCCGGTGGCGCGGCGCCCGGCGGTTTGTTTTTTAGTTCCGACGCACCTTTCGTCTTGTGCGGATCGTATTTTTTCCTGACGTTCTTATTAATGAGGATTTGTGGTTTTAGGGTTTGTTTTTTTCTCAGGATTTCCAGTAAGAACAAGTGTTTTTTTAATGTCTCGCGAGCGGATTAGTGAAATACCTTAACAGTTTCAGTGCACGTGAATATGGACAAATGATAATGTGTTACGGTGAAGCTCGAGGCAAAGAGCAACAAGCTCTTCGACTTTATGAAAAAAAGTATCCTTATAATCGGCACCCAATTGATAAGCGTGTAATAACTCGGGCGTATCAACGTACTTTGGATAACCAGCCGGTAGTACCCAGACAAGAAGGGTCTGGAAGACCTTTGTGAAGTCGTACGGAAAACCACATTCTGGCTGTAATACGCGCAACCCCACGGTTGGGAACACGCACGGCTGCTCGTGTGATACGTATCGGTTATGAATGTAGATTGTCGCATACGAATATGCATAAAGTATTACGGAAAGACCAGCAGCGAGCGTATTACATTCGCAAGGTACAAGCACTGCTCTTCGCTAACAGAAGTCTACGTGTGTCGTACTGCCGTTGGTTCCAAGACCAGCGGCGCGCAATTCCCATCTTCGCTGCGAACGTGATATGGACTGATGAGTCCACATTCACAAGATATGGGATGTGGAACAGACGTAATTCCCACATACGGGCACACGAAAATCCTTTTGCCATCCAAGAAAGAGGATTCAGACTCGGTGGAGTGTAAATGTGTGGGCCAGTATTTACATAAAAGAAAGTGTATTTACTAGTGAGTGCAATACCGCAGAAGAAATGCGAGAACGTATTTTAGGAGTTTTTGAGTAGTGTGTTCGTGACCCTAGCTTTATGTGCCGGCTTCATGCCGAGACACTATGACGGGCTCGTCTCTGCGAACGAGTTGGTGGGGGCCACTTCGAACCTTATCTCATTAGAAGCGAGAGGACTTGATGTAGGTAAGCCCAATGAAATTGTGCTATTTTAATCGTAGAGTGGACAGTGCCGTCGATATTATTTTGTCGAGTTGAGTTGTGTTAATCCTCGTATCACGCCGCGGTGCTTTAACCTAAGAACGTATTCGCGCGGTGCCCCGCGCCGGCTACTGTAGAGTGTAGGTAGATTTCGATAACTACGCAATGGATCACATACATTTCTGGCCCAAGAATTACGAAATTGTTATGCACACATGTCCGGTACCCGCGGACATCTTTATTTTAATATAGGCATATAATGCTATTTTACTTTAAAATTTTCGGTAGGCTGTCTTTTACACGCTGTATATACATACATGCATACACATAAAAATACGATCCAAATACTACTAATACGATATCAATTGATTACGATTGCCAATGAAGTTTTCACTTCTGCCGTGCGGTCTTAAAGAACACACTCTTTTTTTTCTAAGATGTATGGTGCAAAATTACAAATAGTGATGTTACGAAATTACACTATGAAATTAATCTACAACTTACGAAAGTAAATCAAACACTATAAAAATAATTGATAAGTAGGTAGATGTTTAGCAGCTAAATAAACTTTAGTATGTTTATCTACTTAACCATTATTAACTACATTTATAGATTTAGGATAATATATTAATAAATAAAACAAGACGAATATTTATTTATCATAATGGAATGAAATTAGTTTTTTAAAAAGTCATGGAGGTAAGTAGGTAATGATTAAAAAGCAATTATGACAAGTCAGCACAAAAAAACACAAACATAATATAATACGTATATAATACATTGTATCATTACATTGGCTAATTATTTATTGTTGTTTTAATCAATGTTATACAATTATTTTTGATATATTTTTAATTTTATTGAAGGAAATTCATTAATCCTCTGGTAACACTACTTCTGAAACTGAAATGGCGCGGCGGCAATACGAGCCTGAACACATTTTAAAGGAATAAGTGGGGTTTCTTTACGTTTTTCACACTCACACAGGTTCTCCACTTTCAACGCCGTCCGTCACTCACCATTTCTTAATGTTTCCGACACAGAAATTAATAAAATTCAAAAAATCTGCATAGTTGTCTTTTTTTTAAGCTATTGCATAGCTTCTATTGCGGGCCTTGAGCGTGGAGACCGAATCCAGAAATTCCGTAACGAAAATAACCTATAACATGAACCTTAAATACAATGCGTAGAAGCTATAATTCTTGAAACGAGTATATTTTTATTTATTAAAGTCATTAAAACCATTTCTTACTAATCTAATATGAACCTTAAATACATTGCGTAGAAGCTATTTCCCCAGCGTTGGCACGGCACGAGTACAAAAGAATCGAACTTAACATTCTTTTTTCAAATTTTGATTTATTCTACTTTGGTTGTGATGACCATTGCATTTCTGACATTTATCAATAACAAGACTAAACGTGCGTTGCTCGCGTTTAAAAATCTACTTTATGTGGTAAGCGTAAGATCGAATTTGTGTTTAGTCAATCAACATTTG
The DNA here is from genome assembly GCA_947568825.1 of Sphinx pinastri. Lineage (NCBI taxonomy): Eukaryota > Metazoa > Arthropoda > Insecta > Lepidoptera > Sphingidae > Sphinx > Sphinx pinastri. The sequence continues at coordinate 7,889,794 of OX387617.1, forward strand.
TGATAAAAAATGCTATGCAATAGCTTTACCGCGGCAGTCTCCGAGTGCCACACGTATTTTTTTTCTTTGTGGCTTCGCAATTCCGTTGCATATAGCCAATATCAGGTAACAGGTAATTTGGACAAGATAGGATCTTGGGATACAAAGGTAGGGAAACTATAAATATAAAATATTGTGCGGCACGAATACTTAGAAAAATATATTTTTTAATAAAAAACTATCAAGTGGGTCAAGAATTAGAACACAGAATAACAATAATTAAATAAATAGGTGAGAGTTGATGGGTACAGGTTTAATACATAATAAATATTACGAATGAATTATGAGTAGTGATGAATGATAAAATTTGTATGGTAAAATACTAATAAAATACTTAAAGTTTAATATTGCTTTTAATTACAAAAGATGCTATACATTTATAAACTAACACACTATTTGAGCTAAGAAGACAAACAATAGAGGAAGGTAAAGGAACTGGGAGACTGAAAGAAAGAAAGGTGGTCATCATAGTTGTCTTCATAGTCCACCATCGTGTCAGATAGCGGTGCCAACATCACGCCATCCGTAACATAAAATGAAACGCACTCTAGTCTGTCGTCTGTGGTAAACTTAGGCCAGTGGTGCCAGACTAGGCGACTTTTCGCCATTTAGGCTACCTCGGAGCAAAGAGAATTATAATACTACTCCTCGGAGGGTGTCGGGGTGACCAAAAATTGTGAATGGCGACTGGTCGCCGTTTAGGCTACGCGAATGGCACTCAGGCGCCAATTTGGGCTACTTTGAAAAATTTTTGTTATAAACCTTGTTTTTGTCGGATTTGAGGATATTTTTAGCTTGAGTACAAAACATGACAGAAATTGGAATTGGGGACCTTTTTTTTTGTTTTTAGCTCTTCGCGTCGGCGGCTGGGAGGTTTTATTTTTTTTTGCTCCTTCGCCTCCCCATATACGGTGCGGCGACTTCATCGGTCATTCGTTATACATCTGGCAACACTGACTTAGGCCTTAGCAGCAAGTTAGCACATCACTAGCAATGTGAATTGACAATTTTTTACTCGTCATTTCAAGCCTCATTCAGCATTTTTACTGTAAAAAATTTACACTTTACTTCATAGTGGAAAAGATTTTACAGTTACTTCTTTTGCATATTTAGTCTGGTGAGATTAATTACTTATTTTTTTGTTAATGTAGTTTATTAGACCCATGTAATTAATAATTATTACTGTAATTTTTAGAAAAATGTCTGCGACGGCTTTGTTTGGTAACACGTCCGGCTTAGGGGGAAGCTCAGGGGGAAACAAGCATTTGGTAGAGTTTCGCGCTGGCCGCATGACTTTGAAGGGTCGCATGGTACATCCGGACAAGAGGAAGGGGCTATTGTACGTGTATCAAGGCGAAGATTCGTTGATGCATTTTTGTTGGAAAGATCGTACCACTGGAGAAGTTGAAGACGATCTGTTGATATTTCCCGATGACTGTGAATTTGTTCGTGTCAACGAATGTACCACAGGACGTGTCTATGTTCTCAAATTTAAATCCTTCTCTAAGAAGTACTTCTTTTGGATGCAGGTAATGTACCTACTCAGTTTAGTGTAGTCACATGTGACACCCTTGTAGTGATGCGACTTGAGTCGTGTTTTTACTCGAGTGAAAAAAATATTGACTTGTGACCATTTGCACTTGAGTTGCACCGAGTAGCCTCGGTGACCGCTAGAAATTACTAGAAGTCGCTAATTCACTAGTCGCTCTCTACATCGCGAAAGTTATTGTTACCAATTTCACATTTTTATGGCTAATTCAGCATTTTTTATGTGATAGAACATGCAGAAATTCAATTTAACTAGTGAGCAATAACTATTATATTGTATATGATTTCATATTCCGGCATATTAGTAAATACATAAAGATATTTAAAAATATTTAAACATATCTTACTTGAGTTACAGGATGTGTAAATAGTCAACTCCAGTCACTCGAAAACTCAAGTACAACTCAAGTGACATGCTGAAATTACTCAAGTCATTAAATCCTACTTGTCGCATCGCAACACCCTTGTGCCAGATGTAAACAGTTATCTCTCCCTTTTCAAATAAATCCTTAAGAACCTGTTATTTCAGCCTTGCTGAAGTCACTGAAATATACAAGTATGGATTTGTAAAATTCAATTCATAAGTGGGTAAATATTTGTTTATGTACTCATCTGGAACAAGATTTGTGAATAAACATTTTACAACAATTAATGGTGTAATATACCATTAAGGTTCAGCATAATGGCTTGTTCAAGAATTACATTTATTTATTTATTGAACACTTCATTGTACATCAAACTAAGGTGAATGTATAAACATAAAATAAAACTAAGATGATAGAAACACAAGTACAATTGCCGGTCTTATCGCATTCCACAATTTCTTACAGACAACTTACACTGTATAGGTTGATTATAATTAGTCATGTTGCATCTCTATTTGCTATATAAAAGTCAGCCATCAGTGTTGGCAACTTAGGGCTGGTCTCAATAACCTACTAACTTATTTTAACTAGAATTTGCTATTTAAATACCTACTGCTGTTATAATATCAAAAACGTTTGAAAATTTTTTGTGTCTTCAGGCGAATTCGAGAATGGTTTAGATTTACAATTCGGTCCGGTAAAATGTATAGCGGACTTTTATCCAGGAAAAAACCTTTCATGCGGGCGAAGCCGGCGGGCAAAAGCTAGTACTCTATAATTCTTTTGTACGGTTTATCTATTTTAGAATATAGATCTGTTGTTTTGGAATCCTCAATATCGCACTTATATTGACCAACTTGAATGAATACAGAAAAAAAAAATATAAAATATTTGGAAAACTTCTGCAGTGCATTAAATTCTAGTTGTAGTTTTAATATTCGGGAAGTTCCAAAAATTACATAATTTTTAGAGAGTAGATAAGAGACATCTTGAGCACCATAGATTGATTAAAGATCAACTATTTTTGTACAAAATGATTAATAACTAGACACCCCTTATCTTTTAGATGAAATTTCAATCAAATGTCCCCAGATGAGTGCATGTAAAGCATGTTTATTTCAACTTCCTGCGTCTAAAACTAATTATAGTTCTAACATATTTATTAGTAGAGCTACTGTTAAGAATTATAAATTTGTTCTACCTTGCAATATCAATATATTTTATCAATCAATACAAAGTTACAGGAAGGCATTAATTGTTAGTGTGAAATTGTAGATAATTTAGATATTTGCATCTTATAAATTTTTACACACATTCACATTTGATTGAATTCGTTTTTTTTGTAGTTTTTAAATTGTTTTATATTTAGTTCTGATTGTTTCACAAATAAATAAATAAAATCAAACATAGGCAAATACCCTATAAGCTAAGACAAGACAACAATATCACTGGGGATAGTACAATACTGTGTAAATTCTATGTAAATATCAAATACTAAAACTTGCAGGGCAGATTAAAACTCGATACTTACTTTTTACTTTATGTACCATTCTTCTCTGGGTTATTTTCGTTACTTACGTTGTATTTACCAGGGCTAGTTACGCGGTATTGTACTTTCCCCCACGATATATAGATGTGTGCTTAAGTACGTATTCAATGCAGTTTATCCTTATTTGATATAATTTTTTTTTTTCAGGAACCCAAATCAGATAAGGACGAGGATTATTGTCGCCGTATTAATGAGGCCTTAAATAACCCCCCCACATCAGGGGGCCGCGGCGGTGGAGGCAGCGGAGGGCAGGATGGCGAACTGCAGAATCTGCTGAATAACATGTCCCAACAGCAGTTAATGCAATTGTTTGGAGGAGTGGGTCAGATTGGAGGCTTGTCCTCACTTCTTGGGACAATGGGGTACGAATTTTTTATTTGTACATAGCAATGTTTAGTAATGTTTGTACCTAGATTTATTATATTTAATAACTTATGAAAACTTATATCGTTTGTTATAGTAACAACAGCAGTAACAGCGGCAACAGCGGTAGCCGTCCGTCTGCGGGCAGCGGCACTCGCGGCGGTGGAGCGGCTCGCGCGCCGAGCCGTGCGCGCGACACGGCCGCCCCCGCGCCCACCGCCGCCCCCGCCGCTGCCGCTGCCGCCACCGCCGCCGCCACCACGCCGACGCCTGCCACCGCACCCGCCACTGCACCCGCCACTGCAGCCACTGCCGCCACTCCCGCCTCTGCCACTGCTCCTGCTGCAGCCGACACTGAAACACCAGCACAGCCAAGAAGTAAGATCATTGCTTATTATACTTACTCTTGCTATTCATGTGTTTAATAATTTATGACTTACATGGGAAGTTTCAAAAAACACGGTGTAAGAGTAAATAATTATATCGTATTACAGGCGGGCAGATTTTCTTGTCAGACCTGCAGCGCTATTTCTCGGGCCTAGGCAACGTGCCCCCGGAAGGTGAGTCGGGCGCGGGCGCCGCCGCGGAGGCGAGCTCGGCGGAGCGCGCGGGCGCGGTGACGCTGTCGAGCATGCTGGCGTCGCCGGAGGTGGTATCGGTCGCCACGAAGCCCGAGAACGTGGCGCAACTAACGCCGCTGCTGCCGCCCGCGCCGACCGGCGTTGCTCAGGATGATGTAAGGACCACACTGCTCTCACCGCAGTTCGCTCAGGTGAACCCTTACCTATAGCGCACCCGCTTACCTGCAGAGGATCTCTTGCGGTGTCTGCTATCTAATGCGCTTAGTCATGCTTGCGTTATTACTTGTTAGATCGCATAAATGTACGACGCAGGCGTTATTACGCGTCCATTTCCGCTTCTCTAGTCTCCACGCTATCTTCAGCCTGCACAACACCTTATCTACCATAGATTACATAAGATTTCACCCGATAAGTACTATTTTTTTTCGCAGGGTCATAATTAGTTAAAATGCTACCTTTGGAAAAGATAAATTTGGTGTCATACTTTAACTGGCATTTCCAATGTTACTAGTCATGTTTAATAGTCGTAGTCAATATTTAGTAATTTTCTGGCATATGGCTCAAGTCATTGCCTATTTTTTTAGATAAGGTTTTCTTATTTTCACATAGCGATAGATAAGTTATCTTTCCGAGCCTTGCTTAAAATTGTGTTTAAGTAATCTGAGTTACATGTATTCGGATACTTGGAATGACATTGTGAAGTGTTTACCAAGTAAGTATTTGGCATCCCATCGATAGATAGCAACGAAGGATTAGTGACTACTAGAACCGAAGTTTAGGGTTTTGGGTCAGTAAAATGAAACGAAGATACACATTTCCATCTCTATACAGCACAGCTGGGGATAGATAAAGTATTCAAAAGTCATGAGTGATGTGCCGTAACCCTTAGCCGTCTACCCTGTTTTTGGGTACAATATGAATTAGCCGTCAAGATGAAGCACCACTAGTACAGGCTTTAAGGGCGGGAGGCGCCCGGTTTAATGGAGGGTTCTGAAGACTTAGGGGCCGTCACAGTGTCTGGCTAAAAAAAGCCAAACAGAAAAATGGTTCCAAAAGATTTCGTCTGGTGAAAAAACTGGCGCCCGAACAGCTCAGGCCGGCCCCACTTTCTTGCAGAAACCGATCTGTTGTCATTGGTTGACAACATACTTCCGATGCCTTAGCTCTCGCGAGATATATCCCCTCTTTTACAGAAAACCTTCGAATACTAATAGAATCGTATAAATCATACTTTAGCAGAGTTTCAAAACTATACAGTTTTACAATGATATATGTCTATGCCAATAATGCTAATGGCAAGGTTGTTATTTTAGCTATAAATAGTGGTATGTTAATACAGGTAAAGCAATTGGAAATATTACGACTTTTTATTCGAAAACGTGTGTTCGAAAAAGCCATTAATTAGAATAGAAATAAAAATATAAGCTCGGAATAATATGAGTGCGCTTAATTGCAACTCCATTTACTATTTCGGGGTACGTGTGTCCCTCTTCCGATATAATTATAATTCAGTGAATATTTTGATGGTCCCAATTGTCGGGTTTCCCTTGGTAAAATATTATACACTATAAACATCAGAACTCGGGGCTAAAATCATCATGTTGCGGGTTTGAATGGTCAAAATTAAATGCAATTGATATTTTACAGGCTGCCAACCTGTTTTCGTCGGCATTAAGTACCGGAGAAATGGGCCCCGTTATGACCCAATTCGGACTCCCGGCAGAAGTGGCGGCTGCTGCGAGCACAGGCGATATGGGAGTCTTCTTCAAAGCATTGGAAAACACTTCTGGCGAATCTGACAGCAGCAAATCGAAAGAAGGCGACGATAAAAAGAAGGACGTCAAACCCAAAGGAAGCAACAACGACAAAAAAGACGATGATGCTGAAATGTCCTTGGATTAATTTTTTCTTCTAACTACGTTACAATCGATAAAATAGATTTGCATTATTCATTTGTATTCTTTTCGCGGTTTATTACTAATCGACTAATAAAGGTGTAGTGTGTTTATAATTTGTTTAAATGGAACATATTGTATACAAATCTTATAAATCTAAAGATAATCTTCCTAGGATAAGAAAAAATATCTAGAATACAGCTAACATTTTGATCTCAATAGTTAAGACCCACTGCGATTTATTTTCCCTTGTGTATGTGGGCACGGCAATGTGGTGACTCCAATGCACCTGATGGTAAGCGAAGAAGGGTCCGGATAGTGTCGACTGACGAGCGATGATTATCGGTACAATTATGCTAGCCCGTTTGAGCTGGATATAAACTGGCTGATCCTGATACGCGACACACTTACATGGGCCACTATGGCGGGTTTTAACTTTCGCACGCATCGTCAGTGGCGTAACTAGCTGGCGTGGGGTGGCAGAGGTGGCAAAATGCCACGGGTCCCCGGCTGGCTCAGGTAACATCAAGTTTTGATGACCGGGGGGGGGGGGGGGGGGGGGGGTCCCCGAATTATTGTGATTGGTTTCTTCTCGAGATCGCATCGAATATTAAGATTGCGATCGTTTATTGAAAACGACCTTTTATTTATCAAATCTAGTTTTAGGAAGATTATCCACTTTTATAACTTGGATTTCTTTTACTGATACAAAATTGCGAGTTGCGACAAGCTTCGCCAAATTAGGTCTACCACAGTGGCTTAACAATAGGGTGGAATGACGGGCTTAATGCCACGGGCCCACGACCTGAGGGCATTTTGTATATAAAAAAGTAGCCCGAAAATATTTAGAGATTTTTGTACAGATTTACGTGGGGCCCTATTCCATTAATTTGCCACGGCCCTTTACGGTGTAGTTACGCCAATTTCTAAACACATTGCCTTAAAAAGGCAATCAACTCTTAGCGATGACACAAAGTTTGGCCAACGTGTGTTGCCGGCATAACACGCTGTGATTAACATAAATAAATAAGTACTAAGACGAAGAGAATTAAAGGAATGTCATTACAATCTGCACATGACTAGCTTAATTTAATTTAGTTCCTGTTAGCATCTCTATAATATTTTGTGTTTTTGGGTAGTCGAGGTGCTTATATCTCATCGGGCGAGCGACATTCTCGCAATGGCATTTAACCTTAGGTATTATTTATAAATAAACCAGCAGGACTATTTTTAAATATTCAGCAAAATAAAAACTTGTAAATAAGTTCCTGATAATCTTATTAAGAAAAACGTTCCCAACTACATTTTCGTGCAAGTTGAAGCTAGTTTTTTTTTTTACGTAGGCGAACCTGTAGTCTACACCGGGGGAAACCTGCGAATGGGATACTGGAGTCCCCCGGCTTAACGACTGCAGGGGCCTGGGAGGGGAGTGGAGGAGGAATATGGAAGGGAGGAAGGTTCCCAGGATGGGCGGATAGAGAGGGTGCCAGGAAATGTTCGCGGGCCCTTTTAGGCCTCAATGTGTTAGTTGAAGCTAGTTTGGGTGTTTCACTCGAACGGAGCTGCGAGAAAAAGCTAGCGAGATCGTGTTTGTCTATACAAATTCGTTACAGTGTATCCAGGACAATATGAAAGATTTTCCTGATTTTGGATATCTAGTAGGTACCTACCTATGCACTTATGCCACCAACATTCGAAGATCAATTAAAATATAAAAGGTACGTATCTGAGTGATGTGCATTATGGGCATGTTCTGCAGTAGGTCTGCATGATGACGGGTCTTCCGGGCAGCGGAGCAGGGATTCTGAATGCTGACAGATTTTTTAGGCAGCTAGGTTTGAATTCTGATCCTCGGGTGGCTTTATTTTTTTCTCGGGATCACCAATGCTGCTTGTCCTATTTGGAAACACAATATAAACCTTTAGTAATTTATAATTATTAAGTAAGCACATAACTAGTAAAACGGAAAACAGATGGGGCAAAAAAGATCTCTAGTGAATACTGGTAATTTACTGGTGGTAGGTCTCTTATAATATATAAGAGTCCGTCTGGGTGGGTACCACCGCAATGTCTATTTCTATCGCCAAGCAGCAGTATGCATGCACTGTTGTGTGTTCGGTTTGAAGGACATTGTAGCCAGTGTAACTACGGGACATAATGAGACTTAACATCTTATGTTTCAGGATGACGAGCGCAGTGGAATGCCACACAGTACCTACTTTGTAAATGAAGGTGCTGGATGGTGCCGCTTCTTCTACTGCTGCTGATATTATACCTACAATATAAGGGACATTATATAATAATTAGGTATTAGGTAGGTAGATACCTATAGGTACCTATACAACGTGTAAAACATAAAACTGTACGGAACTTTCTTAGCTCAAGATACGCTCACACTTGTCCGCTTTATCTATAAATCTATACACATATAAATAAAATTGGAGTGTCTGTTTGTAATATTGAAATAACCGTTTATTACTACATGTATATGAATATATGTACGGTACATACACCAAAATAACATTTTTTATAATTTTTGTCTGTCTGTTTGTTCCGGCTAATCTCTGAAATGACTGGACCGACTTTGACGGGACTTTTATGCAGGTAGCTGATGTAATAAGGAGTAACTTAGGCTACTTTTGATCCCGGGAAAATATAAACCGGGACTTTTATCCCGGGAAAACTCATTCACGCGGGCGGAGCCGCGGGCAACAGCTAGTTACTTAATTTAAGTACTTAATGACGTTTTTTCATAGCTAGTTATGTATTACTTACCTCCTATAAAATTTAAGTGTCGATAATATTATAAAATAAATTCAGATATTATGGGACTGGGTTGAGTCGTACTTCCGTCCTTTTCACCAATTTGTAAGTCAAACGTTGCCTAAAGCCATATCCGATTGAGTAGGTAGGCATTCAGTTTATAAAATCAATAGCTACCCTGTAGCACCAAATCTTGGAAGCATGTTGTTCCCGTAATACCGTTTCGTTGTACGTGATAGATAGTAATATTTATAGGTACATCTACCTATGTAGTTGTTAAAGCTATATATAGACCTCATTCAATTTCTTACTAGGCTTCAGTTCCAATTAAATAAGTATGGTAGTTAAAATGACTGTTTATAGGTTCTAATTATTCTAAGGGTTCTACAGAACATGATCTACCCGTGTGCCAAATTTCATCGTAATCCGTTCAGTAGTTTTTGAGTTTATTCGTTACAAACATACTTACATACAAATCTTTCCTCTTTATAATATTAGTATAGATTATTATGAATACCAATGGTCACTTATATAACTACCGACATTTTTATTGGGAGTAAAATCAATGCTGAGAAATAAACAAAAACAAAAAAGCCAGCTCGGGCTGGCAGGAAAGGGGATAAAAAAAAAGATCATTTTATTAAAAAATAATGGGAGGAACGCGTCGCGATCCTCACCGGTGAGGACACTACAGGCCCTAGCCTAGTTAACCTACCAGCCTTTCACTAGCTACCTAAGCGATGACGACCCCAAGAAGAAAGGCAGAAGTCAGATTAGTTATCACTCTCTTATTTAAACGCGCTAAACTTGTATATATATATATGTAATTGGTTTCTCGGAAACGGCTGGTCCGATTTGGATAGTATGAGCTGTAAAAATGAAATTGGGGTATTCAGTTTTTTAAACAACCCCAAACTTGTAGGGTTGGAAGGGTGGAGATGCTCAACCGTTGAAGCTATTGTAATGAAATTCGGTATTGGGATATCTTGAACGTTGAAAACAAATATGGTACCTTAATTTTGACTTCTTATATTTACGCGAATGTTAGACATTGAAATAAAACTATTTTGCGGATTTTATCGCGGTTTTTTAATTAATATTTTCTCCCGACGTTTCGAATGCTTTGCAGCACTTCGTGGTCACGGGGCGGACTGAGGTGTTGGTGGTCCGAAAAGTTAATGTTACAATATCTACCTTCATTTTTTAATAATACATTTTTAAAAATTAGTTGATAATGACGGTCCGATCTACGCAGAAAGAGCTCACAGTGTCTCGAGCTCTGGCAGTTGGTCTTTTGGGGTCCGATTTAATAAGATGTATAACTGGATCCCAGGCTTGTGCAAGCTTCCAACCATCTTCCCTATTGAAATTTGGATGTTTTTTAATTTCAATAGCCTCGCGAATCATCCTAGGTAGGAATCGGTGTTCTTTGGCAAGGATTTGTGGTTTGTGAAATCTAAGGTAATGCTTGGAGCCTTGTTCTGAATGTTCAGCAACTGCAGACTTCGTAGAGCGTCGGTGTTTCACGTCGGCTATATATTCTTTTACGCGGGTCCCTACGTTTCTTTTTGTTTGGCCGATATAAGAGAGGCCACAGTCACAATCAATCTTGTATACCTACGCCTGGTTCTTGTAAAGGTATATGGCACTTGACAGGTGGTAAAAATTGACTAATCTTTTTAGGCGGTTTGAAATAAGTTTTGATTGAAGCACGCTTCAGGATGTAGCCAATCTTGTCGGTGACTCCTCTTACATATGGTAATACAACCGGGACACGTTCGACTGTGGCTGATTTCACTCGGTTTCTGTGACGGTGGCGTGGAATTTGGACTTTTCGGACCACCAACACCTCAGTCCGCCCCGTGACCACGAAGTGCTGCAAAGCCTTCGAAACGTCGTCGGGAGAAAATATTAATTAAAAAACCGCGATAAAATCCGCAAAATAGTTTTATTTCAATACCTTAATTTTTTATTAACTCCTATTTAAGGGGAGTAAAAGGAAGAAGAAACTAAGCCGCTGAACCGATTATAAAGAAAATTGGTATGGGGATATCTCAAACCAAGAAAACAAACATAAGATATTATTTATTTTATTAACCCATAATTAAGGGGGTAAAGGAGAAATTAAACCGTTGAACCGATTGTAATTAAATTTGGTATGCGAATATATTAAGCCTGGAAAATAAATATGGGATGGTAATTCTTTTCTTTTACTTCTGACTAAAGGGGATAAAAGGGGGGAAAAACTAAACTTCTGAATCGATTGTAATGAAATTTGGTATGGGGATATCTATAACTGTGGGATATTATTTTTTTAACTCTTAACTAAGGGGGTTAATAGAGGGGAGAAAATGCTGTTTCTCCGATTGTATTGCACAGTATGGGGATTGGGGATATCTTGAACCTTGAAAATTAATATGAGATATTATTTTTTCATTAACCCCAAAATGAGAGGGGTAAAAGGGGAGGGAAATTAAACCGCAGAACCAATTCTAGTTAAATTTGGTTTGTGGATCTCTTGAAACTAAATATGTCATATTCAGTTTTTTATTAACCCCTAAAAAGAAGGTTAAACGAGAAAGAAAATAAACAGTTGAACCGATTATGGGGAAATTTTATATACAGCGTGTAAAAGACAGCCTACCGAAAATTTTAAAGTAAAATAGCATTATATGCCTATATTAAAATAAAGATGTCCGCGGGTACCGGACATGTGTGCATAACAATTTCGTAATTCTTGGGCCAGAAATGTATGTGATCCATTGCGTAGTTATCGAAATCTACCTACACTCTACAGTAGCCGGCGCGGGGCACCGCGCGAATACGTTCTTAGGTTAAAGCACCGCGGCGTGATACGAGGATTAACACAACTCAACTCGACAAAATAATATCGACGGCACTGTCCACTCTACGATTAAAATAGCACAATTTCATTGGGCTTACCTACATCAAGTCCTCTCGCTTCTAATGAGATAAGGTTCGAAGTGGCCCCCACCAACTCGTTCGCAGAGACGAGCCCGTCGTAGTGTCTCGGCATGAAGCCGGCACATAAAGCTAGGGTCACGAACACACTACTCAAAAACTCCTAAAATACGTTCTCGCATTTCTTCTGCGGTATTGCACTCACTAGTAAATACACTTTCTTTTATGTAAATACTGGCCCACACATTTACACTCCACCGAGTCTGAATCCTCTTTCTTGGATGGCAAAAGGATTTTCGTGTGCCCGTATGTGGGAATTACGTCTGTTCCACATCCCATATCTTGTGAATGTGGACTCATCAGTCCATATCACGTTCGCAGCGAAGATGGGAATTGCGCGCCGCTGGTCTTGGAACTAACGGCAGTACGACACACGTAGACTTCTGTTAGCGAAGAGCAGTGCTTGTACCTTGCGAATGTAATACGCTCGCTGCTGGTCTTTCCGTAACACTTTATGCATATTCGTATGCGACAATCTACATTCATAACCGATACGTATCACACGAGCAGCCGTGCGTGTTCCCAACCGTGGGGTTGCGCGTATTACAGCCAGAATGTGGTTTTCCGTACGACTTCACAAGGGTCTTCCAGACCCTTCTTGTCTGGATAATACCGGCTGGTTATCCAAAGTACGTTGATACGCCCGAGTTATTACACGCTTATAAATTGGGTGCCGATTATAAAGATACTTTACTTCATAAAGTCGAAAAGCTTGTTGCTCTTTGCCTCGAGCTTCATCGTAACACATTATCATTTGTCTGGATATTTACATGCACTGAAACTGTTAAGGTATTTCACTATTCCGCTCGCGAGACATTAAAAAAAACACTTGTTCTTCTTGGAAATCCTGAGAAAAGAACAAAATCAAAAACCACAAATCCTCATTAATAAGAACGTCACGAAAAAATACGATCCGCATAAGACGAAAGGTGCGTCGGAACTAACAAACAAACCGCCGCGCCAGTCGCCACCCGCCAGGGGCCAAAAGTAGGTACTTGCGAGTCGCACGCGTCGCTCAAAGAAATTACCTAGACCTATAACATTTGGATCGGTCATTTTCATTAAATTTATTTGCGTCTTGAAGTACCTAATGACGAATACTTTGCTGGATCCATATATGGGCATTTACTAAATAAGATTCCCTGTTTAGTCACAAATGAAAAGATTTTATTGCTTAGTGCACCCAAGTTTTGTAATGATGTGGTAAGTATGGTAGTTCATCACATTTAAGAGTTTTGGAAAATTGTGATATTCCTTCACAGTTAATACTAGCTAACAAAGCTATTTTTTTTAAACTCCTACAACTGATATTGTAAATACTTTAAATGTTTAATAAAAAATGATTAAAAGAAGGCTTACTTTAGTACTCATAAAAATCGTTATTTCATTGTTCTTTTGTAAAAAACACAACTTCGCGTTCATAGTTAATGAATTGAGGAGTGAAATTAAATAAGTCCAATCCACATTTTCTATAATCCGAAATTCGCAACGCTCGTCGCTCGTAGTCAAAGGACGCCGCGCGCGTCGGCGCGCCTTTGGGCCGGCGCGGCGGCCGGCCGCCCGGCGCGGCGCAGCGAGGCCATTGCACGCGGCGCGCGTGGCGCTGTATACCTATTTCAAAACAGCTGACTGGGGGCGCGTGCGTACATTTTATCTTTTCTACATACATTTCTGTTATTATGAAAATAATGTACTTCTTGTTATTTTAATGAAAATGGGGTTGTGTTAGTGAATAGTATCAATTTGTAAAAGTATTCACAAACAACCCAAAACCAAACACTTAATTACTAACCTGCATTTGTTTTAAAAGAAATGTACTTGTTATAGTTGCGTTCAATTCTTAATTATTTAATCTAATATTTGTTACTGTTAATTTATTTCTTATTGTTTATAAGTAATGTTTTTTTTTCTTTTTCTTTAATTTTATAAAAACATTTTAATTTTACCATATTTTTGTATTACATATTATAACCGTTAGTTGTGCATGCTGTGTTAGCCTGTAAGTGGTTGTTGCACATATTAATGAAACCAAATAATTTAAGTTTGTTATGAGATGTGTAAACAACTGTTGGCTGACCTTAAATAAATAAATAAATAAATAATAAATAGACTTTATTGCGTTATCATTGAAAAAAAATTACAAAAATTCATGAAAAGACCGACGAAAAATTCAAACGCAGGGGGTATCAGAATCATGTACTGAACACCTGGTATCAGTTTTCGGTAGGCTGTCTTTTACACCCTTTAGATGTACCTTGAGTATAAATATGGGATATTTATATTTATTAACCACTAACTTAGGGCAGCTAAAGGGGAGAGTAACTAAACCGCGAAACATATTGTATTCGTCTTTTATCAATTCGTAACTAAGTGAGACAAGGGGTGAGAACTGAACCATGTATCTGTTCGTGATGTAATACAATATGGAAAAATTATGAAGCCTGATATTTAATATAAAATCTGAACCACTGAAGTACCGATTTTTTTTAATTAGTAAGGTAATGACTCATTTGACTTCAATCGTCAATATTTTCTTGAAATGGAAAACATTATTAGGATTTGAAAGAAAGAAAAAAAAAAAATTATTAACACAACCAGTACATGTATCTTTTACAAAAAAAGGGAGAAAAACTAAATACAAACAAATATAAAATAATTGCATGCATTGTGCCAACAACGGGAACCCCCATTCAGCTTCTTGCTGCAGCATCAGCTTGACTGATACTGCAGCGCTGATTTTCAATGGGGGACCCAGGTGACGTACGGACATTAAGTCGGCGCGAACACAACTTTAGCCACACCTAAGTACAAATAAACTTACTTATTTATTTATTACTTTACTTTAAAGTAATAAATACCACGTATAGTATTAAAAATCACCCGAGCAAGGCTCGGTCACCCAGGTACTAAAAGCTAATGCACGCACATCACTGTTGAAATGAGATAATATCCAAATAAAGAGATTTAATACCTGAACAGGCATGTACAAATACGTAAAACTGGACATAACACAAAAAATAACGGTGTGCAACGTGCATTCGCCTACATTTACAAAATTATTTTTGTTGTTTTGCTTTTCCTACTTTCTTAATAAAATTAAACTCATAAAGGCAAGCGAAAATCGCCATCCTCTTTGTACGCGTAACCGTTTTAGTGGTGACGTCACAATGTTGTTCTTGTGAAGTGTCATAAAATTGATATTGGATATACCATAAGTACTCCTTAAAGGTTTAGTTTGCAAGGCATATACTCCAAAAGCGGAGAGATTATAATTCTTCATATTATTTGCATCATTAATTGCAGTTATTAAAAATAACATATTATCGTATTCATCGAATATTTAGAGATTATTGTTCAAAGGACATGTCCAAAAACGGGCCTAAAATTCTAACCTAGATATTTTATATATATTTGGATACAACTCCCAAAAAATAGGCCTTTGCGATAAATCGTATGATTTTAAAGTCCTCCGATAATGAGATTTATGTAATTTTATTTTTATTTTTTAAGATAGTTGTAAATGGAGGGGTCTAAAAATATTTCTTTAATGGATCCAAGATCCATATTTTTGCCCCTTTATTTTGAGGCCCAGCAACCATACAAAAAGCGGACATCTCCTTTCTATCACGCGTCGGCGTATAACATCAAGTAATAATTATAATCCATCCATAGAATTCATCATGTGGCGATAGCAATTCATAATAAAAATATGACAAATAATCTTGCAATATATTAACAAGTTTTGCTACGTAATAAACATTTCATAAATTAGTTAGAGATTAGAGACAATCATACGTTTTACAGATTAACGCAATACTTACAAGCGTATAAATTTTTTATGAATAAAATTAAGTATTCCCATTAGTGTCGTTGGCAACGACTCGTTGCGGTAGGAATATATTTTTAAAACGATGGCAACACTGATTTTGTGAGTGAAACGCTCTATTCAAATCTGTATTTATGAATATAATGTAGCGTAGTACAAATTTTGCCACTTCTTTACAGCTGTAATAACACAGTATGATCCTTATACCTAAGGTGTTAAGGTTCATAACAGTTTAATGTTTTGATCGTATACACAAACATCTGTCCTGCTATGTTGTTTTGTATGTTATACCTACTTTCAATTCGGTCGTAGTATTCATTCTCTGTCCGTGTTTAGCACGGAGCGCGCGTATACGTGTGCAATATTTTTTCGTACAAATACGTAATATTATAAGTACATGATTTTTCACATTTATGTGAATTCCATTAATCAACATTAGTGAAAACAGTGCGAAAAGTGTAGTGCCATTTAATTATGTAAACAAATATTATAAATTGGTGCAAAGGAACGGGTACAGGTTCTGCAAGATGTATGAGTAACCAATGACCGCAGGGCATCCCTGCGCGGCGGTGGGCAGGGTGGGGGGAAGGGAAGACCTGATTACGCTGCACTGGGTTCTCGCCTTGTCTTACGCCGTATCAAAAGAGAATGACGAGTGAGTATAAGTTAATTATGAATCTATTCGTTGAAAACAGCATTATGTCACTATTGATAGGTGCCTTATCATTTTCGCAAAAATATGCAAAGTTACAAGTGTGAGTAGATACTCTTTAGAGGCTGAATCTAATCTATTTTGGTTTATCTGAAATAACACCACGATAGGTAGGTACGTTCGGCATCATCGAGTATCCGCTGTAAATATCTTTTTTAATCTCTTATCAATACGATTATAATTAACATAACTTTCTTAAAATATTTGAACAATGGGATTTTAACCATTAACTTCCATTCAGTAATTTAATTCGCAGACAACTTTGCACTGTTGCAAGCATCGTCTATTGCTACAATTAGACAGTTCTATATTTAAAAACAACTAAAGGAATATTGACAAGAGTTTGGAGAACGAGCTGCAGTGTACTGGGTAGGTTAGACATTTGATGTCGCAAAGCTAAAGACACAGGCGCGCGGTGACCTCGAGCGAGGAGCGGTGCGCGCGGGCGGCCGCGGCGCGGGGCGCGGGCCGCGGGGCGCTGGGGAATCCTTCTGGCGCCAGACCGGCAACGGCGTCTGCCCGCGCCCCGCCACCCTGTGCCCACACCCGCACCGGCCAACTCAAAATAGATGCACGGTGATTTACGCCTCGGGTGTATGAGTAAATATGTTGCTTGCCTGCCTGCCTTGTCCGCCCCCGCCACGAACCGATCCCCGTCCTATCTCGCACTTCGCATAATAGCTAGGTACTAGTGCTGTGTCGCGAAGCGTTGTCCAAGTACACACAAAGATGTTGGTGTGCCACACCCGCTCACTACTTATACCACTTCTTGATTCGATGTCGTCATTTTAACGTCACAAGGATAGCCGCATTTTTATCAACAAATTATCAACCATTCTTATTTTGCAAACAATTTAAATACCGTCTAAAATACCGCAGAGCCTAAAGACAAAAGTCTTTAACCAATGTGTGTTACCAGTGATGACATACGGCTCTGAAACGTGGCCTCTGACTATGGGCCGCCTTAGACGGCTCACTGTCACTCAGCGAGCTAAAGAAGAGGAAAATACTCGGTGTTTCTCTACGCGATCAAATCAGAAATGAAGAGATTCGTAGAAGAACGAAAATCGCCGACATAGCCCAGCGGTTTAGCAAGCTAAAGTGGCATTGGGCAGGGCACATAGCTCGTAGAACTGACAACAGATGGGGTAGAAAAGTTCTCGGGTGGAGGCCACGTATTGGCAAGCGCAGCGTGGGACGTCCTCCTATAAGGTGGACAGAGGACCTTGTAAAGGTCGCAGGAACCCGCTTGATGCAGGCCTCTTCTGATAGATTGGTCTGGAAATCTTTGGGGGAAGCCTATGTTCAGCAGTGGACTTCTAAAGGCTGAAAAAGAAGAAACAATTTAAATGACATTAAAGGCATGTAAATGATTTAAGATCAATTTATCGGCGAAATTATTATAAAATAAAATCATACATACTTAGTACTTACCAATGAATTTATGAACTTAAAATAATTTTATAGAATGGCCATTTTTCATTGTAGCTTGCAACTAGAAGATACAAACTAGTCTAATATTTTAATGAATTATCCAGTTGTTAGGTAAATTTAAAGAAAAGTGTGTAAATATGCGCAAGAATTGTGAGTCTATTTTCTTTTAGGCTATGCCTTTGATTAATTGTCATTAATTAATCAAAGGGCTCTGCAATCTAGACAGGTTGATAGATATTACTGAAAGGACGTGTGCTTTTTCTATGGCCGCTGGTTTTTTATTTTGAACAAAAAGGGGGTGAACAAACGAAAATGAAATATTGATATTAATGTACAGACAGAAACAAAAAATAAAATATCATCATCAGATACACAGAGTTGGTGACGTTCAAATTATAATCGGTTGGCTATATGGTCGCTGTTATAATCAATAGAGTGCTAATCACCATGACGATCTGAAAAAAAATGGAATACCTAACCAAAAAGCTGTCACGGGTGGTGGCAGGTTATTCTTAATAATTATCAATAGTTAGTGGATACTTACTTAAGTTAGCTCGAATGAGATACCCCGGATACTCTTTTGTTCAGTCGGGCCTAACTTAAAAAAAAAAAGTTCTACTCTTGCCACTTTTTTTGTACACTGTGGCGTGTATGGTGCCTAAGAGGTAATCTTACTTCGAAGTTATACATAAACATATTGCAATGTTTTCAAACGTCTTCTTTACGATTTCACCTTGCAAAATTTTTAGTACCTACTTTATTCATTAATGTTATGTAGGTACATACGTACGTCGTACATGTTTCTATGTATGGGACAGGTGACTTGCGAGTTCCTTTCTCGAGCCCCGCATTTAAGGCGGGTAACGACAGATTTACCCTTTGACATTATGATACCGGGCTGGTGATTCCATAATAATCAATATTATGATTCGACACTAGTCAAGTTTTTCATTAAGATGATAAAAAAATAAATTGTACTGCTTAGGGTGGGTTGCATAAAATCTGACGTTAGTGTTAACGTTAAAGTTAACTTTAGCAGTGACAATAACAATGACTACTGAAATTGACAATTCGTCTGTTGCACCATTGTCGTAATTGTTAAAGTTAAAGGTAAACGAGTAACCAGTGAAATGATGCTATATTACCCCAAAAACTTGGATAGGTAATATTTTAGCAATGGCAATGATTTAATGTAACTATCAAATCTTATGAAATATCGATTCATTATTAAAATTTCTATTAGTATGTAGGTTCCTAGTATTTACAACCTCTTTGTTTCTATCATAGAATTTCAGCGGAATTTTTTGCTCCACCAAACTATTTAACATTAACCGCCCGAAACTGAGCGGTTAATGTTACTGTAATTCACACGTCATTTTGTCAATTGTTAATTTTATGCAACCCGAAAATTGCTTAACCGATGATTTGACAGTTGGTTAGAACTTTGTTATTGTTAAAGTTATTTTCTGCACCCATATTTACCCACCCTAAGTATATCACTGTAGGACACGCATGTTAAGTATATGGGATCCATAATAACACGTCATATCAAAATAGTTATAGGCTGACGCGACGTGATATCGCGTCGCTTTATTGTATGTTGACTGTTAGGTACCCCTAATTATAATTTCATGAAGTTTACTATTTAAATACCTATTTTTTCTAATATTATTATTGGAACGAAGTTCCTTATCGCGCGTTGTGAAAGGGGGCTAGACGGAAAAAATTCTCACGAAAAGTTGTCACGACACGTTTTGCTATTATCTTACTAATATGAACCTTAAATACAATGCGTAGAAGCTATAATTCTTGAAACGAGTATATTTTCATTTATTTTATTTATTAAAGTCATTAAAACCATTTCTTACTAATCTAATATGAACCTTAAATACATTGCGTAAAAGCTATTTCCCCAGCGTTGGCACGGCACGAGTACAAAAGAATCGAACGTAACATTCTTTTTTCAAATTTTGTTGATTTATTCTACTTTGGTTACTGACATTTATCAATAACAAGACTAAACGTGCTTTGCTCGCGTTTAAAAATCTACTTTATGTGGTAAGCGTAAGATGAAATTTGTGTTTAGTCAATCAAAATTTGTGATAAAAATGCTATGCAATAGCTTTACCGCGGCAGTCTCCGAGTGCCACACGTATTTATTTGTTTTTTTCTCTAGAAACTTATGTATTGGAACGGAAATAGGAAAATATTTATATATATACACACTCTGTTATATAAATAAAATTTTATTACAATTCCTTCACTAATTAATCGAAAGGAACTTCGTTCCATCCGGGTGTCCCTTGACACCTCTAATTTTTTTCTACTCTAAGAATAGCTTATGTTTACGTGAAGCAACCTATTTACTTCTAAAAACCTTTAATTGGCGTGATCTTTATGACAAAACTTGACAGGTTCACAAAAACTTACCATACAGTCGCCAAGCAGCAGTGTGCATGCACTGTTGTGTTTCGGTTTGAAGGGCATTGTAGCCAGTGTAACTACAGGACATAGTGAGACTTAACACCTTATGTCTCAGGATGACGAGCGCAGTGAAATGCCACAAAGTACTTTGTAAATCAAAGTGCTGGATGGTGTTGCTACTGTTTATGGGTGGTCGTATCGCTTGTCATCAAGCGAACGGCATGCTCGTCTCGTCATTCAATGCAAAAAAAAAACAGTTAAAAAAAACTTAATTGTAACAAACCTTATTAGGATCTGTTGATTCTGCCCTTCTCTAAGGCACCACAGTAACTAGGTAACGAAATTTTATACATAGTCAAGGTTGTTACTGGATTACAAAACAAGTCGGCTGTCCCATTTCAAAACCTAGTAAGGGGCTAAAACTAAATTTTATAGGAGAGCGCAAAAACGTAAAATACGTCAGCCATTGAAAAGTATTTATGTTAAACAAAAAAAGAACTTACTAGGTTTTGGAATGGTTAAAGTGATTTACTAGGTTTTTAAATGGTCACGGGGCAGTGAATGGTGCACTTACTAGGTATCGATGATTAAATATTTCTGGTTATTTGTGAGCTTTCAACGCTGGAGTTTTTGTATTAGGTAGGGACTTACTAGGTTAGCAAGATTTTGCAATAAAACGTTTTTTGTAAAAAGTGTCCCTTGCTAGGTTTTGAAATGGGACAGCCGAAGTGCCTAACTGAATTACACTAAGTACAATACCTATAACTATATTTAAGGATTGATAAGTGTGATTTACATTTTTGGACCTGGTGAATTCAATATATAAAGATTTTTATTGCAATTTGTGTACAAGTTTATATTCTGTAGGTACTATAAACAAATCTTTTATCTGTACATTATATAGTTACGATGTTTTTGATAAGTATAACAAAAACACAATGCCTCAAAACGAAACACATGTATTATTATTATTACAGTAAGAATGACGACCGCCTGTGCAAGTGGCCGGCAGGAGTCGCCGTTCTTCGACAGGTGCATTCCCGCGCCACCGTCTAACTGGTTAAGTAACTTCTGTGCATTCACCGCAGTACTGCGTTGTCCCCTTCATTCATGTGCGTTTAAAGGGATCATGCAGCAACATTTAGTAGTTAATTTAATAAAATTACCTACTCAAATTTTGCTAACTACATTTATAAATTTGAACACCTTTCCTTAATAATTAATCATGATGCTGGATAACTAGAGATAAAAATAAAGTTATTCATGTATTCCATTCTTGTAATTAAAAAAGAAACATTTATTTACCTAATTACCATCGTAAGATGCATCTGCTCGTGAGTTAATATTAGTGGTCGAAGGACCAAATGCGATGTTTACAGAAATTGTATACTTTTAACAGTGAAGTTATATTTTAAACTGTAGGTTATTATCCTTACATCTATACTTTATATCTATACTAATATTATATAGCTGAAGAGTTTGTTTGTTTGAACGCGCTCAGGAAAATTTGGTATGGAGATAGATTAAGACCTTAGGAAGGACATAGGCCACTATTTATTTCGTAGAACCTCTTTCACGCGGGCGAAGCCGCTAGCAAAGGCTAGTTAATAGATAAATACCTACGTAGTGACAAAAACAATAGTTATTGTATCAAAACTAAACGACTGTAAAATAAATAAATATGGGAGAGAATATTAAAGAGTCGGTAGATGACCATCTCTGAATTGTTTAAAATAAGTTAATTTAAGATATTCGAATACCAAACACTATGGTCGTAAATTGATTCAAGTAAATAAGTAGTTCTCAACCAGAACTGAATAAATTAATTATGTAAGTATTGCAAAGGTCGCCTGGAATACAATGCCGGGTTATCATTATAAACAGATAAACATAATATTTGTAACTACATGGTTTTAACGTTTTGTAAATACGTTCTGTACTGAACTTCTAAGTTTTTGAGTTAATGTTTTGTTAAATTTCTTTATATCTCCTACGTATTCTGCAAAAACGTAAATAAATATAATAGGCAGCAGCCTCTTTTCAAAGAACTCTTTTATATGTTTATGGCCTGCCAACTATACAGTCCTCTATAGTCATAACGTGCTTTAGTTATTGTTCTGTGGTCATAACAACAATATTTTCTGATATATCATATACCTATCTATAGTCACAGTTGTTATGAATATAGGTACACTAAATAAGTACAACAGATATTGATAAGTGGTTATATAGTTCTTTGTTTACATTTCAGGAACAAGGCTAGTGGATAAATTTTACATAATCTTGCTTGCATATATTAAATAATGGTTATTAAAGTGATTGGAATATTTCATTCCTCTCACTATTATTATTATTATATTTTGTAGTATGCAGGAAGTTATGGGTCACGTTAGGCGGTCTAGTCAGCATAATATGATATTTTTATAGAGAGAAGTTATGATTGATAACATCTAAGCATATTGGGACGCCTGAAGGTTTGTGATAATCTCCAGCCCTGAACTTTCACACTCCCAGAGAAACAGAGGATTCTCCCGTGCCGTGCTGTGTTAAAATCTATTCTCGATGTAATAATAGCCTATAGCAGCCAAGAACTCGGTCTTAAGACTCTGAAAGAACTTTCGGAATCAGATCAAAAAGTTACAGAGATTAGGTACCCTGTATCCAAAGTTACAAACAAGCAAGCTTTACCTCTTTATAATTATATCTATTAACGTTGCTGCTTGTCCATCGGTGTATTCCTTGAATTGATTAGCACAAAAACTAATATTCAACCCCAATAACAACATTCGCTACTGCTAATTCGTGTAATTGAAAATGTCTACATAAACATTTGTTTTTTAGATTTATTTCATGAGAAGTAGAAAAACAAGCCTCGCGCCCATAAAACCAATTTCTGCTGTAACGAAGGGAATAGCATAATGTTCTCGGAAATATTGGAATCATAAATGTGAAAAGATGATGTAAGTAACGTACTGGTCTACGGGTCTTTAATATACGTCCGTGCGCCTGCGCGGCCAATGAGCGACGCGATGGCGCGTGCTCGAGGGTATTCTAAGAATCACACACTCCCTGAACACCACGGTCATTATGTGGGTACTCAGAACTCGCTTCTGACGATAATAATCGATCACTTTAAATAATGTTATACATATACAAACTTTTGCCTGCTGCTCTACTCGCTTAAAAATTATGTAGGTACTTAAATATTTTTCATTTTCGTTTAGAATGCAGTAACATTAGTGACATTTATGTTCAATAAGATTCAGTTTAGTTTAAATACATAATATATAAAAATATAACTACATATTATTAAGTACCTAAATAATAAAATTTATACATACATACAAAGTTACGCCTTTATCCTATAGGTGTAGGGAGAGATTATTGAGCGCCACGTACTATGATCTAGACACATCTCTTTTGCCTCTTCCACATTCATAATTCTCCTATAAAATTATCACCTGTTACGGGTAGGGTCCTTCGGGGCAACAGCACGCAGTGGGTAAAAGTTCGCATGGTCAATATCTCGGAACCCATTGAGGGGGCTCAGACACTTTTTCGGCTAGATCAGGGGCGATGTCAGAGCCACAAGCTATTTTACCAAGCCTCACTTGTTTAGCGAAAAACGGTGATCAATGGGATTTTGTTGATTAGTTACCAACATTTTGTGCTGGGAAAAAGTGTATGGCTAGACGGTGCATCAGTTTATAAAAGTCCATTAATTATGTTAAGTTTACATGATTATTATAGTATTTATTTTAGTCATTAATTCTGTCCTAGAAAATAAATGCGTCTCAACTAACGTGTGATTGTTTAAAATATTCCCCGTTTGGATAAGAGTACGACGTTAAAAGTACGCACCCTGTTATAACTTCATTACAATGATCGCACGGTTTTTTCTTCTTTAAGTTTCAATTAAGTCGAATATTATTTGTAAAGATTTTTAGACCTTATACAGAAAAAAAATATTTTCATTAAACACTCTGCGTAGTTTTACCCACTTAACGGGTCAATAGTACGAATTTCTCCCGATGCACTTAAACATGTATTGCAAAAAAAACAGTGAAGCAATGTACAAAAACTCATTAAATAATGAAAGTAGAATAAATTTCCTTTACATAGAGTGTTAAAACGTTTTTCAAGACACTATATTTTTGACCGTGTAGACGATAGAAAAAAAAGTGCGTACTTTTAGGCCGAATGACCCTACCCTTGACCTGCCATTTTCTGAGATCATAATATATTTGATTAATATACGTTATCCTCGGGCGCCCTTTCAAGCTGTAAAATCCACATATTTTGCTCGATAAATACCTTGCATGATCCCTGTTTCATCCAGGGGCGGATTTGATACGTTGGCTGCCCTAGGCCTACGAAAGATTGCCGCCCCCCTATGTGCTGTAAAGCATGAAAAATTAAATAAACTATAGAAATTAAATTAAAATGAAAAAAAAAAACGATAGTCAGTAAATGATTTAATTATCTCAATCAGTGTATTTCCGACACTGATTCTTACCATTTCTATTTGTGAGTAACAATGAATCGTTATTCACAAATTGTCTTTTGCCTGGCTTTCTGAGCAGCGAATTTGTTTATCAAATCATCACAATCTAAAGACCGTAGCAACTGTGATTCGATGCAGAGGATAGCCAGAGCGTTCAACCTGTCCTCGTTCATTTTCGACCGTAAATAATTTTTCACCCGCCGCAAACACGAGCAAATTTTGCCACCCTAGGCCCGGGCCTACTCGGCCTGTAGGGAAATCCGGCCCTGGTTTCATCCATCCTATCTACGTGCCCAAACCATCTCCACATGATTCTTTCAATCTTAGTCACCACATCATCCTTCAACTTCAATATAATTTATGTTCTGAGCAATTATGATTAATATCATCTACCGAATGCACCATTGCACAACGCGTTACATGTTGGGAATCCACCACCACCATCTGAATGGATGGCATTTCTTAACGGTGCGATTCGCAAAGAGATTTCTTTCTCGTGCAACGTCCTTGTAGCTTTCGTTTGCGATACATATTTTAGGAGCCTATTATTATTTAAGGGCCTATAGGAGGAAGAGCCTATATATATGTATAGCCTAAGTATACCTTACAAGCCAGTAAAGGCGACTATTTCTTTGGTATTGTGGTTGTTTATGGGCAGCGCCACAGCGGTGATCACTTGTCATCCGATGCTAGGTAATCTATAACGTGACTCATTTGCTAGATTCTGCTAGAAAACTAAGCATTAAAATGTGTAACTACTATCTCTTTTTTTTCTATAGGTATGTGCAGTATTATACGATATATCCCTATATTTTGCACTAAAATTCTATTTATATGAAAACTATATTGTTTCGTACCTATATTTTATTAGTAACTAAGGATTTGTTAACTGCGTTCAAAGAAGTAAAATTTACGAACGAGTATAAATAATTGTCACATGAACTGATATAGAAGTTTTGTATCGTGTAAGCTAACCTTTTGACCGTCCCAATCGCATTTATCTGACAAATATTTGGTAGTTAATTTCGCGGACGCGGCAAGCTCGTTTCCTTCATTCGATTCGTCCGTTATTTTTAACCTATAGGTACTGCTTTTTAAGATATTCTTACTCATTTCAGCTTTACTGGCATTGTCAGCACCACCATCATCATTATAAAAGCATCTGAGAGCGCAAGAATCAATATTGGTAGTCATTTATAAAACGCTGGGACATTTAACAATTTGCCTTCAGAATATTAGGTACCTACAATTAGAAGCGTTTGTAAACAGATTTGGCAGTTTGTACAATGACGAATTATATAATTTATCAATAGCATAATATTATAAATATAATATACATATAGGAATGACAAGATAACGTATATATAATATCAATATAAATACCGTGATACTGCCCCAAAACCAAGCGATAAAACCGCTTGTCTTCATGGCTATAAATATACGAGCTTTTGCCCGCCGCTCCGCCCGCGTGAATGAGTTTTCCCGGGATAAAAGTACCGCTTTATATTTTCCCGGGATAAAAAGTAGCCTATGTGTTAATCCAGGACATAATCTACCCGTGTGCCAAATTTCATCGAAATCCGTTCAGAAGTTTTTGTGTGACAGAGTACACACACATTTTTTTTACAATAAAATATTTTTATTTCTTATTTACACTATTCTTAATTCAAATTTATTAAATTTTATTTTCCATTTTTTAGTTGGATTTTCTTAGTGTTTTTTAGTTTTTTAAACTATTACTTATTTTATTTATATCTATCAACAAAAGTAAACTCATGTCTGTTTGATATTGCTTTTTTAATAAATTTCTTGATGTTTATTGTTTGAGAATATAATTTATTATATTATAGTGACTGCGAGTGCTGTACCGCGCCTTGGGTACGGACTGAAGTGAGGGGGGAAAAAGCAACATGAGGCCAATACTTTTCAGAGTAAACGTGAAATCATACCAATAAATACGTGCTTACCATACCATACCAGCCCTTATATACTGCCCACTGCTGAGCACGGGCCTCCACTACTACTGAGAGGGTTTAGGCCCTTAGTACACCACGCTGGCCTAGTGCGGGTTGGCAGGTTAAACCTGCGGATATTCGTCTCGGCAGTCCGTTCCACTCCCAACTAGCCTATCAAGTATGTGCAATAAAAAAATATATTTAATGTACTTTTATGATCAATTCAGTATTATATTTAAAGCTTTCTCTGAACATAGCGCACCGGTACAAATGGCATGTTGCTGCTGCAATATTATCAAAAGAGCTGATTCGTATACACATTTTGGAATTACTCCTTGTTTTCTCTCGTATATTGGTTTCAATATAAATGTACGCGCTGTTCGCTTTTAGCTTGAAAATGAAATGTGCGTA
The DNA here is from genome assembly GCA_947568825.1 of Sphinx pinastri. Lineage (NCBI taxonomy): Eukaryota > Metazoa > Arthropoda > Insecta > Lepidoptera > Sphingidae > Sphinx > Sphinx pinastri. The sequence continues at coordinate 7,917,145 of OX387617.1, forward strand.
GGCGTTGAGAATGCACCTCGGAAGTCGGAACACCTCTCCAATCCCTGGCTATTGGCTTACATCCAAAAAATGATCCCAACATACTCCTGTCAGTCCTCATCGCCACCACGCTCGAGGGTTTTGCGTGATGTAAGGGGCATGCCAATTCTATTTCTGTTCACTTAAATTACGTTATTTTTAAATTTCAATAATAAATAACATCCAACTCATGAACTGGACTTTTTTCTCGAACTGCTTAAATTCTTCGAGGAATTCCACATTTCGTGACTTCATCAACACATTTTATATGTTCGTATTGGTTGTTTCATTAGTCATTGTTTTGTCAGGGTAATATTATTAAATTCAAATACTTTGTTGTCGTTAATCAATGACTTTTAGCGTTAATTGCATAGTATTTAGGTTATAAAACTGGTGAGGTCTCGGTATCAATCTGTAGGCGAAGAAATTAAAATTTGGAATTGTGCCCAATATGGTGATATACTTGTCCCGTGTCATACCACGGTATGAAAATATCCTCCTTAATCTTTGGTACTGTAGTTCCATCTCTGCTTAATCTATTGTGGTATACCGACCTGCACAGGTATATATGACTTGGAAGGCCAGATTTATTTTAGTATATTTTTTATATTATTTGTTAGCATTAATCACAATTAATCGAATATTATAAAAATCGATGTCGATCATCTACGCTTGTTACCTATATGCAAATCACAATAGATGAGCGTCATTGAGGAAAGACTCGCGAATGTTGATTAGTTGTTTATTTGGTCAAGTGTTGGTCGTACCCTACTCTGACTCACCAGTATTACTGTCACATTCATGCTTATAATGTGGCGTATTTTAGGCGTCGATATGTGAACGTCTGAATTCACAAAGAATGACGCCATTCTCGCGGTGCCAGTTTTGTATATGCACAGATATAATAATAGTATTATTACTTATTATCTTGATCGCGTGAATTTTGTTTGATTACGTATATTTCGGATATTTCTCAACGTGTAGCAAATAAAAAAAATGTACCTAATGTATAAGTATTGAAAATAATTACATTTAAGAAGGCATAACTTTAAATGTATTTATTGAAATATAAGCAATAATTGAGTGAGACCTCAACTTTAGACCTATAACTTCTACAAGTGCTATGTTATGCAAAGTATGTACGGAGATATTTGTGTTCTACCTAGATGACTTCTCGCATCCTTAGATAAAAACATAGAAGTAAGTACCAATTACGAAGAGCGGTTAAATAGGGTGCGGTACAGCTCGCGTCTCAAGTCCCCATGGTAAGCCGACAAAGCGGTCGAGCTAGTCAGCCGATGACCTGGTTCCGAGGGAAGCCCAACCAAGGCGAAGAGCCAACGAGATTGTTGCATTTTTAACGTTCTACAAGATTGTCCGTTTCATTTAAAGTCAGTTTTACAAACCAAAGTGATGTTTTTATATTTATAAAAATTAAGGATTTACGTCTGGAATTTTGATCTTCGTATTTTTAGACTTTAAAAGTAGCCTATGTCCTTTCTCAGGCTTTAGACTATCTGTGTACCAAATTTCATTTAAATCGGTTAAGTAGTTTTTGCGTGAAAGCGCGAAAGACAGAGTCACTTTCGCATTTATAATATTAGTAAGAATTTGCCCGCGACTCCGCCTGCGTTAAGAGTTTTTCCGGGATAAAAGTCCCGCTTTACTTATATTTTTCCGGAATAAAAAGTAGTCTATGTGTTAATCCAGGATATGATCAACCCGTGTGCCAAATTTCATCGAAATCCATTCAGTAGTTTTTGCGTGAAAGAGTAACAAATATACATCCATACATTCTTGCAAACTTTCTCGTTTATAACATTAGTAGGATTGATGTTATCGATTTAAAACGACAATTTATTTTAATTCTCAAATTAAGTTGGTTTTGTGTGTGTGTGTGTTTTATGTGTAAGATCAATATAAAGTTCAGGATAAAAGGATTTTAAAATCACATTTTTAAATACTATGGAAGCACATGGAGCCTCTTTTACTATATTTTTTATATTGTTTGCGTCTTCTGTTAAAAATACTTTGGATAGTCTGGCCATGCGATATTCCCTGTTCTTACGTGAATTGTTAACTATGCTATAGTTGCTACGAGGACTGGTTTCGTACTTTCCCGCCTACGCGACTTTGTGGCGCCCGACCGGAATACCATAATATAATATATTAAGAGTAGTATTGCCAAATGGTTTAGGGTTATTTTATCCTAATAACAATAACATTTTTTGTATCCTGGTTAATTATTCTGTCAAGAATATGTTTGCTTGGTAGTCATACTAAAGACTCGGCAGCTTTTTTTAAAATGTATAATACTTTCTTACTGTAAGGAATATAATTATATCCGTGCATAGTCTACTAGATGTAAAATGTCCAAAAAATTGCCTAACTAATTGCTTATTTGCATTATCAATTATCACGTCGGAATTGCTGCATATCATGTATGAGTGAGATTTAGGAGACACAGAACAGGCGTCAGGCGCTCCCCGTGCCGCGTGGCTCAAGGTCGCTGCGTGACGTTGGTTCTCGGCAACAGGCGGCACCTACGCCAACCAAACAACGCAACAAGTGCCCCGCGCGCCCGCGCCACCTCGCCCCCGCGCGGTCCACATACCACTCGCGAAACACCAGCTGTCATAGCATTCCATTAACTTCTGTTTACACCGTCTTTATCACATCCGACATTAATAATTCTCCTACCACTACAATTATAATTATCCATTATAGGTACTTAGATATTATAAGTCCACTGATACAGGCTTATAATTAATACGCATGTTCTGTACAATCTTTCGTGAAGCAAGTTATCATTATTAAGTAGGTATGATTACGTCTGCCATTAGGATTCAATCAAATGAACATAGCTCAAAGATCGATCACAAATTGAGGGGACATTGTATTTGGGAAATATGAATTAGTTATAGTTAGATGTGGACGTTTAGTATCCGTTCACACAAATAGTAGTGGTATCACTTCCTGAGTCAGTTGTTGGTTCGCAATGCAGTGAGTAGCGAGCGGGCAGCGGCGTGCGCGCGGGGTGCCGTGCTATCCTCGACGATACGCGTGCGTCATCGCCTCCGCACCACTGATAAGTGCCTACCAATTATCATTGCAAATAATGTGTTTATATTATACATTCGCATATCTAACCCGATTGTCGTGGAGTTTCTTCACTGAATATTATCAACATAGCTTAGCGACGCACTAGATTTTGCTTCGCCTGGCTCATTTATCGGTAGGTAAAATTGTGAATACATGCTAGTATATGTTCTGATAAAGAGGTCTTGCAAGTTCACGAGATAAGTTAAATATAGGAAAATACCAAGTATAAATTAATGTTATATCTGCAAACGATTGTACGCATTTCTATACAGTATTAATTGAGCGCAAACGGAGGTGTACTATCGTTTCGCGACGTTTCCTAACGATCGCTGCCGGCTGAAGTGACCAGTGCCACTGTACTCAGTACTCGGTACTCGCAGCTCATACCTACATTCTTGTAATTGAGAATGTTAGTGGACGGTGGCACATAAAGCCGATACCCGTTCTAGTCGAGCGCAACCATTACGAAATCAACGCTGCATGAAAATTACATTGTGTTGCTTAGCGCACCGATATGGAAGTGATAATGAAAATTAGAAATGACCCTATAATAGCTTTATCATTCCTAATTATGTATTCTTTTTACTTTGAAAACTTAAAGAAATAGATAATGAGATGAGAATGTGGCTTATCGAGCCGAGGATGCGATGTTGAGTTGATCCTAAATAAATTGGTGGTCTGAACAGTAAAATAAAAAAAATATACTTTTTGTTGATTCTAATGCTGCACGCATGTTATGATTGCACAATTCATAAAAAGAATACCACCATATCTACATTTGTAATCAGTATTAGGCGTAATCTGTCCATAACGAAATAGCAGAAGTAATGAGATTACATGTCAAATTATCATTTGTCGTTATTCTCTTTGCTGCTAATTTATAATTCCGGATGACAACTTTAATGAGAAATTCCTGGTCGCAAAGTGTGCCACTCTAGTCACAACATAATATTATCACTTATGTACTTATGTTACGATATTAAGTAGAATGATCCTCCGCCACTCCCCCGTAATAGGCAGTACTAGAAAATGACACTAATAGTAGTCAAAGCGCAGGTTAAAGTCCGTGCATATTATGTAGATACGTATAAATAGATTACCAAGAACAACCGATCCGGTTGCGGTGAAGGAGGGAGATAGATAAAACGCGACATGAATCACTACTTACAGCGGGCGCAGGCCGCAGAGTCAGTGCGGCGCGCGGGTAGGACGCGGGCGGCGCGGGGAGCCGGCCCGAATGAAACGAACAAACCAACGACATTACAAACAGTTGAACAGTCATCCGCGCCGCGGAAACTTGCGTTCGTTATCAGCCAGACGTAGAATCATCCAATATTGTGTATATTTTGCGACTGGCACGCTGTATAAATACATTATGCATCGATAATTATAGTTTCGGAAAAAGAAAGTTGAGTCGCAATAGCGCGTTACGTACTACGTACAGTGTGGAGTGACGAAAACATAGGTGTGCAGCTGTGTGTGTCGTGCGGAGTGTCGAGCGTGAACTGTGGCGACTGGCGACTGGCGTGGATCGTCGCGCAATTATTAACGATGATTCACTTGCGCGCGGGTGAAATGCAGCCTATCGGACTTGTTGACATTTGTTATGGAACCGTCAACAAATGATATCAACAAGGCGTTCAGATAATGGTGGACTAATTGAATATACCGCGGTAAGGACCACCTTCTACCCTGCTTGAGTCAATTCTGTGTTATTGAGTCACTATATAAACAAATAATGTATATTTATTTACCGATATTAAGTATAGAAATTATTTCGTGGAATATCGATACTTATAATAGGTATTTTAAGTATTTGATTTAGCCGAAATTTTATTGTGATAAAATACCTGACATGCTATATTCAAGATTACTTATTTATTTATGTTCTGATATTCTTATCTTATAACAATTTAAAAGGCATATTAATCTAAGTAGAAAATTACATCTTATGGAATATTTTTACAAATTCACTATTCCAACGAGTAACTGTTTGTTATAAAATACTCAAATAATATAAACATGCGAATGTCTAGAGGTTCCCATAATCTATAACTATCGGTACGTAGGTATTATTTAAGTATTATTCACAAATTCTTCAGGATCACACAAAACTTACCAGGTTTGGTAAACTAGGTAAAATTCTGCAGAGTATAGTTTTCCCTTAGAAACGGATTTTACGAAAATACATTTCTTAATAAAAGGGCGAGAGAAGCAGGTAAAAACGTTTTTTAATTGATTAATAATCGAAAGGTCTACGCGGGAAGCGCCGGGACAAAAAATTGGTAGTTGTTTTTGATAAACAAAGTGACTAGCTGAAGTGCATTTAGACCTATTAACAAAGTTAATTTAATTAATCTAATGGCAGTCGCAAGTTACAACGATGTTATGATATTCCGGGTTTTTTTTATATATCAATGTCCTAGAGACATGACATGATATTAATCAACTTGCAATGTATAAAAACAATAAACTGAGTTACGTCATTTGTATTTACAGAGCATTATAGTAGAATTGTTAATGGTTTTTGTGTAGACTAAAAGCTATCTCTCTGAGTAGAGTGAAGCGATAGGCAAAGTAAGGTGGCGGCGTGCTGGCGGCTGCCACAGGCGTCGCCAGGGTCGCCTGGCGCGGCGCCAGGCAGGCGGGCGGCGGCCGGCCGCCGGGATTCCTTTGTCTCATTACAACACTACCAACCTCTAGCGCTCACACTTCCACTATCAACTTTGTATATTTATATAAACCATATGTATAGTAACACCTTTATTTGAATGAAATAATATCTAGCATTTTAAAATGTAATTTAGGCCCGGCAACTAGAACGCGGTTAGAACTTAAAATGTAAAGTCGGCATAATATTATTAAGTACTTATTTCAAAATCTTTAATTCACTAACGATGCCAAGCTTGGCAATTTTTTATTAAAACATGTAATGAGCATACCTACACTAGCAAGAAAAAGCGCTATGACTGGTGATACATACAATTTTCGACGTGTGTATGTGTGTGGCAAGTGCGTGCCGAGCTTATTTGCTTGCTTGTACTCAAACGAGCGAAGCGACTTAGTTGTCTCCGGTTCTCAGAAATTGTAACGCCTTCTTGGAATGCACCAACAACGCAGCCGTCCGCAAGCGGCTCAAGTGAGCGCAAAGCGAGGTCACCCGCCACCGTACTACTACTACACGTATTTGGATTGTGTTGATAACACTCACACTTGCGACTGTGACTCCGTCTCACATCCCGTTCTTACTCCGCGCCCCGCGCTGCGGTTAGTGCTTAGGCAGTCTATGTACCTGAATTCGTTTCTTTTACCTTTTTGTGTTATATATAATCATCAAAACACATAAAATGCATCTTACGGCGTGAGTCATCGACGTCGATATTTGAATGCCATAATAGTGTCATGCCCAATATAGAAAATAGGTATACAATTATTTTAAGTAGAAATATTGTTGGTAATTACTACGTAAAATAATGTAAATCTGTAAAAAAAAAAAAAAAACTATTAATCATAATACACATACAACTCACATAGAATGTTATAAATTATAATATATTTTGTTGAGTTTAGCACGCGTCGCAAAGTAGACAAGTCAGTAGAAAACGGTAGCGACTGAGGATATCCTCGCCTAAGATTGCGACGTCACGGTGATGTCACGCTCACGATACATACCAATGAAAATAGCGCGGCACATGCGCGTTGCGTCAACCCGTTCACCACAACGATGTGTTGACTGCCTATCGACAATATACATTATTAATAAGCATTTATTGAATTCTGAAACTTTTTACGTGTTTAATTTTTATTTCATTACATAAAATTCTTTTATAATAATCATTACAAATTAAAATCTTTAGCGATAATTCTTAGATATTTTGTTTAATGTTAAATACGATGTTTGAATGAATTTATCAAAATAAACATTTGACAAAACACTGAATACTTAATAATGTTTAACACCAGGGGTTTAATATTTGTACGCGGATTACTATAAAAAGCTGTTTCTTTACAGGTATACAAATCGCGGGTAAGATGCCGCTAACACAAGAAAAACGTTTGGACAGTAACTTTGCTAACAACAATGATCACAGTTATCTGCATAAGAAGTTTAAAAAAATGGCATCGTCAATTTCTGTATTTCCGCCAAACCTGTCAAAGGGCGAGGAAACAAGACAGAAAGATACACATGTTATGCAGAATAGTTGCAATATTTCAATTTCCAATGGAAGTATTGCTGCAGCTCACCCGGAGATCGAAAAAATCAAAATAAAACAAGGAGAGCAAATAGATGTTCAGGATATGGAGAAAAATGTACAAATTAATTATAATGACGAAAATAGTAGATTAAGTAGTGTAAATAATATTGTTCAAGTATCTGGTCAGACCAGTTTTACTGATGAATTTTTAAATAAGACTGAGAACAATGAAAACGATTTTATCAGGGATGCCTACAATGGAGCTGTAGGTGGGCGTTATGTATGTCCTTATTGTAAATTATCTTGTGCCAAGCCTTCAGTTCTTCAGAAACATATCAGAGCTCATACGAATGAGAGACCTTATCCTTGTGTGCCCTGTGGGTTTGCCTTCAAAACAAAATCTAACTTATACAAACACCGTAGATCACGCACACATGCTTTAAGGCTTCAGGGCGCGGATGTATCAGTAACATTAAATGAGGATGATTTATCAGGTGGGTCTGAAAGTGACACACCTACATCAGTCTCAGAAGCCGGGTCTGACGTTTCCAGCGTACGAATGGAAAGTTTCGAGCCGAATAAATTATCACCAGGTTCTCCCGAAACTATTAATGAAAGTGTACCAGTACACACGAATGCGCTACTGAATGAAAATATTAAATTCAAAACAATATATAAGCCAAAATTTAGAGCAGGCGCAGCGTTTTATCGTGAGTCTGATGAAAAAGACATGATAAAGAAATCTATTTCTCCTAATGCAGATTTTCTCACAGAACATATCTCTAAAATTATATCGGATAATGAAGCCATTGTAGATGTTATAGAAACACCCTTACAAAAAAAATATGGCAAAATAAAACAGATTGCAGAAAGTAAGCAGTTTATAACTGATACACTAGATATAAAATGTGAGCCCTCTCCGTTAAATTTGACAAAAAGCAATCACGAAACCGAAAATCCATTTAGGAAACGATCGCATTCAGAAAGTTTTTCCCAAACTGGTCATCATAAACACCCGCTGAATCCTGAGGGGTCAATAATAAAAGATCTTCTTCTAAAAACAAAAATGAACGGAATGGTTCCAGTTGCGGGTGAATTAATAGATGGTCCACTGTTTGTTTGTCCTTTATGTCAAATTATTTATCGAAGTGCTGATAACCTAGAAACACATAGAATGTACTATTGTAAAGGCAGCAGTGGTAATAACAACGCGAATGATGAACGAAAAGATATAAAAGTGGTTAGACCTGAAAATATTTTTGTTAGAAGCAACTCTGTGAATGTAAGACTACCTGAAACAACTTCTAATTCTTATTCTAAATCAAATCTTTCAGTAAAATCTTCTTCCAGAGTGAAACCAGATAATTTAATTATTGTAAAACCAGAAACGAACGACGTGATAGCGCCTTTACCATCACCAGGTCCGTTGTTGGGTAACACCAGGCTTGTGGACCCTAGAGCACCCACCGACTTTTCAAGAAAAAATGACAGTTTAAAACTGAAACCTTCCGCTAGCCCCAAACGAAGAATAGATTGTAGTTCAGATATTTATAGCCCGAGATTGGTTGAGAATATGTCCCCAAGAACAGTCGATATGTATTCACAGCCTAAAATACGTTGTATTGATGTCAATTCTGCAACCCTACGTGCCATCGATGAAATGTCTCCTCACATTAGAAGTAACTCCACGTCGCTTCAAATGTTTGGTGGCGAAGTAAAAATCGTCGATCATTTGGGTAGTACAACAACTTTACGAATTGAACCTAACAAAAATCAGCTATCACCGATACTTATTCAGCCTAATCTTTCTCCATCAAAAATGTTAGGTGAAGAAGCAAGTAGCATAGTCGTGAGATCTGGGTTACACTCTGGAGGTACAATTATGCACAATCCGCCAACGCCTAAAGAAACGCTGGGTACGCCCCAACCGCAAACACCAAGAATATCAATATCATCAACCCCCGGCATCCCGAGTTCTAATTTACCCAATATTCACGATATAACACATTTCCAGTTTCCACCACTAAGTGCAATTACGGCATATAATCCTTTAACTTTACCGCCTCTCAGTCCATCGAATTCACCGAATGGAGCAACAACGATTTTTCATGGTGGAAAACTAATACCACATGTACCAGGAATACCGGGACCGAACACACCTGGCGCTTTTGTGGGAAATGCCAATGTATCTTTAAAGCATTTACCTAATGACGTTCATAAAAATCTAGCACAATCAACACGTGACGAAAATCACAGTTTAATCAATCAGGCACAATCTATAAAGACTTCCCAGACAATTTCAAGATATGAAACACAAATGCGTACCACCAAAAGTCCCAATCTAAGAGTACCTCAGTTAGATTTTGAAAAGCAAATTCAATCTCAAGATACTTTCAACAGCGATATTCATTATGTATCTGCAATTCCTACAATAAAAGTTAAAAGTGCAGATGATGAATCAAAGCCATTTATAAATAGCGTTATGAAACCTATTTCGAGGCAAGACATTGGCATTAAACGAAATTCAGATGGAGTACCTAGAACTCCGGTGTTGAAAGAAAATATAAATTATCCTATAAATAAAACAAAAGTCAGAGATAAATTTAGCAATAATCTTCTTATCAAAACTGTTGAGACCAAATCAGAGAAAGAAATTAGGAATTTCAATTTTGAGAATCTTATCACCAAGGCTGAAATATATAACAATCAAATACCAAGTTCTTCGGAGGTTCAAAAAAACATAAATGCTCAAGAGACATCAAATTTATCGGCACAAAATGAGCGATCCGAAACTTCATATTTCCAGAAGAATGCAATGGCACAATCAAATGGTGATGAAAGAAAACCTAAATTTTTAAGACCCTCTACTTTGCCTTTAAAACCAGGAACATTTACACCTAAAAGACATCACGGTATCACTCCTAATGCTAATACGATGCCGTTGGTCTCACCGGAAACTCCACGACCTGCCAAAGCCTACGGGCAACTTTATCTGAACGGAAATGCATATACGTATCTGGGCCTCAAATGTTCGACGAAAGTATTTTACTGCACAATCAATCGTCCTCAACCGACTTATGTACCGAATCAGCATTTTCTATCTATGTACAGTAATTGGCAGGTAATTATGATTACATCATAATAATATTATTACGTATGATGCATGCGAAGGTATGAGCGGTTACGGTTATTAAAATAAACATAAATTTGTTTACAGTTACTATCCGAGCTGACGCCAGACCCTTTAGGATTGTCAGCATCATCTGCCATGTCTCTTTATGATTCACGTCATCGACCACAAACTGTTGCTGTATCAGTCAACAAACAGGATCTTATTTTGACCCATTCATCACAATGGAATAAAATTTCAAATGAGAACAAGCAGGTATGTCCGATTGAAAATCTATACTAATATTATAAAGAGGAAAAGTTTATGAGTGTGTAGGTTTGTAGGGACTAATCTCTAGAACTACTGAATCGATTTTGAATATTCTTTCACTAATAAGAAGCTAGATTATTCATGAGTGTTACAGCCTACTTTTTATTCCGGGAAAATATTTATTCGTGAAAAACTTCTTCACGCGGGCGGAGCTGGGGACAAAAGCTAGTATTCAATAAGATCCAAGTTTCAGCCCATATGCTTTTCAGTAATATTATTGTAACGTTCAACATCTATATATAAATATAAAAGCAAAAGATCACTCTCTCACTCATCACGAAATCTCAGAAACTATAAGTGCTAGGAGTCTCAAATTTTGTATGGGGGTTCCTTTTAGGACGTAGGTGCTCACTAAGACGGGAATTTGCGAAATTCATTCCCTAAGGGGGTAAAAAGGAGTGGCAAAGTTTGTATATTATAAAATAAAGTCGCTCGCCGCGTTTGTACGCGATAAACTCAAAAACTACCGAACGGATTTAGATTAAATTCGGTATGGAGATAGTTGGAAGGCTTTAGGATACTTTTATTCCGGGAAAATGTATAACGGGACTTTAATCCAGGATAAACTCTTTCGTGCGGGCGAAACCCCGGGTAAAAGCTAGTTAATTATAATCATTACTTGTCACTTCAAAACACCATTTCAATTGTCCAATCTGGACTACACCATTTTACAGTAGGTACAAGAAAGCTCGATCAAGACCAATGATGCGGTCAATTATTAACAAATAATTTACAATCTTACTATAAAGTAATAAAAGACAGATAGTTTATCTATTTGATATTGAGATTAAAAAAAACATTATTCCATGAATCCTTACGTCATATATATATTTTTTATTTTATTCCGATATTAAATTGTATTGCGAAAACTTTCTGCATGTAATTGTAACCCTGTAAAAAATAGCCAATTAAGTTATGCTTATTTTACCGTTTGAAAAGCCACGAAATCTAAGCTTATCATGACTTAAGCTGCAAATAAGCCTATTTTTACTTTGAAAATTGTCTTTTATCATTACAGAGTATACAATCAATGGATATTAAAAAGATTGAGGAATCGAAATTGCACCAAATTTCTGACAGTCTAACGAACACCAAAAAGGAATTAACTGGTGGTTTCGAGAGTAATGAAGAATATACGTATGTCCGCGGTCGTGGCAGGGGACGATATGTGTGTTCCGAATGTGGAATACGCTGTAAGAAACCTTCTATGCTCAAAAAGCATATTCGGACTCACACTGATGTGCGTCCTTACACCTGCATACATTGTGCTTTTAGGTAATGATTTAATTTTATTACTTATTTAATTTTTAAGCACCCACACTAATTATACAGAGGTGTTTAGCTATACACCACGAGTTTTTAATTACCAGAAAAAAAGAAATGGTTTATGTAGAAGAGGTAAGACGTTATAAATATGCAGCCAAATGTTTTGTTTATATGTAAATGACAAAGCTATGGCGAGTTTTAATTTTTATAAAATCATGGACACCACGCGTAGTAAGTAACAAATACTATTTACATCACACGACAGATTTACGTTAATTAATGAGTACAAATGTGCGTAAGACAATTATTTAATGAATGACAATAAGACATAGTAAAAACTATCTATATAAGTTGCATGAATTGACTGATGTACGCTAGAAAACCAGAATTATAAATCAATGTAATTTTCGACCATCAATACCCTTTTTATTAGGGAATAATTTTATGACATCGTAATTTTGCTTTTTTGTGACATATGTGTTCAGTTATGGAGCAGATAACGCTATTTTTTATTTTTGGTAATTGAAAACTAGTGGCGTAAGAACATTAACCTTTACCACACATTTTTCTTTTTAATTATTTCATCTATAATATTATAATCCCTTTAATGGTAACTATAATCCTACTTATATTATAAACGCGAAAGTATATATATATGAATGTCTGGATGTATGGATGTCTGTTACTCTTTCACGCAATAACTACTGAACGGATTTCGATGAAATTTGGCACACGGGTAGATTATGTCCTAGATTAACAGATAGGCTACTTTTTATCCCGGTAAAATATATAGCGGGACTTTTCTCCCGGGAAAACTCATTCACGCGGGCGGAGCCGCGTGCAAAAGCTTGTGAATTATAATTTATTTCTACATTCAATACACACATTGATATTAAGTTACACTTATCCTAATGTTCTGTTTTCTTTTTTCAGTTTTAAGACAAAAGGTAACTTAACCAAGCACATGAAAAGTAAAGCTCATTACAAAAAATGTTGCGAACTAGGAATAAATCCAAATGAAGGGGATGTTGAAAATGGAGAATCCGCCCAATGTTCAGGGGAAACAGATGATGACACCGAATCAGATGGCGACGAGGGAAATGAGGGGGAAACGGAATCCAGCGGTAAGAATATATTATTATGTATATTTAGGGCCGATTTCACCGCACTATTTGCTATTATCTAAACTAATAATATAAAGAGAAACGGTTTGTTTTTCTTGGACGTTTGTTTGTAATGGATAAAACTATAAAAAACACTAAACCGGTTTTGAAACTTCTTTCACTATTAAGAGTCTATATTATACTTGAGTGCTATATAGGCTACTTATTATCACGGGAATGGGCGTTAACGCGGGCGGAGCTGCGAGCAAAAGATAATACTATATACATATTACAGGCATATAAACAAACATATTTTCTGTTTTCAGACACGGAAGTCTGTAAATCTCGATTACCAGAACACGAAGCTGCTCATTGTTTATTGTCTCTGGGAGGTTCTAGACCTACCACGTCAGCTACACCAGGTTTAATAACCAGTGCGAGGCCGACCACTTATCCTTACACACCCGCTGGCTTTGAAACCACTCCGCTGGAGATAGCTACGGAAAAACTTAGCATAGCTAGAAGCAACTCTATTGACTCAAGAATGGAGGTAGAAAATGAACCAATTGATCTCAGCAAAAATGATGTAAAAGCTCCTAACATTCCTGAAATTCCAACGGCGAGAGAATCTAGTGTCCTAGCGTCTTTGGCTTCTAATACTGCAAAATTGCCACATGCACAAACTCAATGGACAAATGGAGAACCTATGTTACACACATATTTAACAGAAAGAGCACTTTTCGATTCTAAAATTAAACAAAGTCAGTTAACATGCAGCTTAAGTAAAATAAAAAATATAGATCTAAATGAGAATTCCACTTATACAGATAGTTATAACCTAGGAGAGAGTAACACAGTTGAAATAGTTAAAAGTGTTAATAATGTGCCTATATCATCAACTGCAACTACTAACGACGTTGCAAAGATAACGCATGCCAGTGAACGTGACCATCCAAATAACCAAAAATCCATAATTTCTAAAGAAGAAAATCTAGCAGTGAAAAGAGATTCTTCCGTTTCGCCAAACACAGCACTCGATACCAAAAAGTCACATGTGCAGAATAACACAAATGCAGAGAATGCTAAACACGTGGTTTCAGAGTATCTAAAACAGGCAAGGTTTAATCTAGCTAAATCACAAGATGAAGTGTCTCAAATCCAGAATGATATTACAAGTGACGATAGCAATAACGTCAATTCGATGATTGAAGACAATGTAAAGCAAGACGACGTCAATATTGTAGAATCTGATGCAACAAAGCCTGTACCTATGGAACACGACCCAGTTGCAACTAAAGTAGTGATTGGTGTTGGAGGAGTTGCTTTTAAAGTATCGAAAGGAAAAGAATTCGAGAATACATCTTATTCTCCAGGGAGACTCATGGAAGATGGTCGTAGAGTATGCGATTTTTGTAATAAAACATTTACAAAACCATCCCAATTGAGACTTCATCTTAATATACATTACATGGAAAGACCCTACAGATGTAGTGTATGCGCAGTGAGTTTTCGTACCCGAGGACATTTACAAAAACACGAACGTTCAGGTTCTCATCATAATAAAGTGTCTATGACATCAACATTTGGAGCCGCAACGTCGTTTAACCCTCGACCTTTTAGATGTTCTGACTGTAATATCGCTTTCAGAATACACGGTCATTTAGCTAAACACTTAAGGAGCAAAATGCATGTTATGCGGCTTGAATGTTTATTTAAATTGCCCTTCGGAACGTTTACTGAAATCGAGCGCGCGGGTGTTAGTTTGACAGACATTGACACGACTGACTGTGCGAGCTCGCTGGCAAGCTTACAAACGCTTGCTCGAAAGCTCCACGAGAAAGACCCAACTAAATTGGAATACCGTGAGCCAAACGGCGCGGCTACGGCGGCGCCAGCTGCTGGCGGAGAACACTCCGACGACGAAGATAATGCGCTTTGCGAGAACATTTGTGATGGTGACAAAGATAGTGGGGTAAAAACTATTGAAAATAGTGAAGGCCAGGATAAAGAAACGCGAGTTAACTGTTGTGCCACAGATATTTAGTGCCAAAATTATATTAAGTAGGATGTTTTAATGTGCAATTTTGTTTGTTATTAATTTAAGGTGTAACTATTCATCATGCGTTCTAACTCGGACACATGAGAAAACAAAATGATGCGCTTTAACTATATTATTGTATCTTATTTCAATGTAATTGTGAAGATATATTATGTAAATATCTCAAAAATAATTTTATCCTTGTTAAATTTGCTTCCAATGTAAAGCTTACGTATTATTATATTTGTTACTTGTAATTGTGTAATAGACATAATGTTTGTTAGCTACCTTTCGAATGGAATCAACAAAATGATGAAAATCTTAACGAATGGCTGGTGACGACGGCAAGATCCGTTCACATTTCATAAATATTTTTAAATCTTGTGGTCCATGCTTAAAATATCAATCAAACATATTACAAATTCTTAATGTACTCAGGAATATGTCAATAAGTAGGTACCGCTATTACTGTTTGTATGTATTTTTATAAAACATATTCTATAATGTATTTACAATGTGTAACGTCTACTTCCAATCCTTTATCGTTAAAACAATTGGCATATCAACTATCAAGTCCCATAAACTAAATTTAGATATAAAAGGAAAAAAACTTCAAGTGTCTTCCATATCAAAAATAGTATTTGATTTACAAATTAATCGTCGTGATTAATCGTGACTTTTATAGTAAGCATTTGGGTTGTTTCCAAATTATGCGTTTATCATCTATTTTTTGAATACACTTTCAACTAGTTGACACGCGACCCATTTATAAAATATTGTACCTAATGTAAAATAATATTGAGATAAGTTTTATTTGTTATAAACAACATTTTAAATCAATTTATTATGGAACTAAGAACTACGTACTTTATGAATATCATCGTACATAAGTATCTTTGTGTGTAAACTATTCTAATGTGTATTTAAAAAATAAATCGCTTTTACAAATATATTGGTACAGAGTTATTTTCGATTAGGATTTATTCATACAACATACGTGTCCCGACCGGGTTACGACTTGACATTGTTTTGATTGGAATGTAAAAAATATAGGTATCACGCGTTCACATACATCCGTCGCCGTAGCTTCGGTATTTATCAGTGTTAATATCAAAAAACGTGCACGCCGTTAAAAATACCACAGAGATACTTCCGAAGCTGACGAATGCGCGTGTTTACAAAAGGCTCGAGAGGTGCCCGCGTGCAAATACGTATGTTCGCGCGCCGCTCTCACGCCGCAAGTGCGCTGTTTACGCGTTGCGCACAAACTACCCGAATGTTATCGTGTCACATCATCAAATGAAACCTTACATCAACGTGTATAAGGACTGAGTTAAATAAAGTGCGCGTAAGCTGCATGTACATAGCTTGTGCCTAATTCAAGCCATGCAGTAAAGATCCCCGCGAAGAGTTGCAGAAACCGGACGCAAGCGCACTCTAACGCGTGCAATTCCGCCGTGACTCGAATGTGTATGAATAAACCACAAAATCATTCCGTGGAATTAGAATTAATTATTGCCAAAGCTCAACAGGCGTTATAAGACTGCAGAGGATAAGCTTTAAGCTTAAATATAATTATAATAAATATTTTTATTTACAACTTAAGCGTTCGTACTCCATTGAAATTTACAAACTTGCATTGTGGCGATTTATAAGCCACAGTAAAACATCATATTATTATTGTCATCGTTTTGGCCATTACATCCGTTGACTCATATAGGTACGCGGAGTATGTATTCAAGCCGCAGTAAAACGTGCGTTGCCAAAAATAAAAAATGAAATGAATGTGTAAAGTAATGGATAGTTATTATTTGTCCATCTATGCTCTCCATTTTTGGTGTTTTTTATATAAATATTTTGTATATATTCTATTTAGCAGGATCTTTTAAGACAGCTATTATAAGCGTTCAAACATATATGTTTGATGTAATATGTAGGTATACAAAATAATCCCTTTTTTTCCAATTCAACCCATTCAAAAGGAAATTAAGAAATTAAAACTTTTAAAATTTAAATGTTTATTTTTTTTTTGCAGCTATATAGAACACATATTTCCTTACAATTTCTAGTTCATTAAAAGCAGCTGCAAATAGTAATTCAAGTGTATTAGGTATTTTATTTTCGGCGAACGATTTATTTATATACATTTAGAAAATTCTAGAAATTTTACAAAGAATTAAACGGTTTATTAATTAACACGTGGCCAGTGCAACATCACAATCGCGTTATGGCAAAGCTGATTTCGGACAGGGCCGGCTATGGGCCTCATTTACGGAGACGGGAGGCGTTGGGCGGGGCGGCACGCACTAAATTCGAACATGTGGCTTTGTATGATTGTGTTAACGGAGAAGCGATTTTACACGCGCTTGCACGATATTTGCGGCGGAGCCCGCGGATGGCAACGACGCGTCCTACGCGGCAGCAATTCTCCATTCTAGTGAAACCTGCGGCGGCGCACACCCCGTCGTTGCCCCGCGCCTCTGAAAACGAGGCCTAAGGCATCCAGGCGTCCCGGGTGTCTTTTTTTAGTTTTCACGTTTATGTCTGACACCGTTCTAGAGCCTAGCGCCTTCCCTAGGACCTGGCGCGCTCAGAACGCCCACCCGGCCCGCCCCACTCTAAAGCACTGATTCCGGAGTTTCGATGTTAGCGACACCCGCACTCTGCACTGATGAATAAGAATACGCTTGAACAGTACGAAACAATACGAACGCTAAATTTATTAACTAATTAATTAAGCTTAAAGCTACCTTGCGTCATTGATTGTTTCAGATTGAGTATTGGCTTTCAGACTTGTATTTGGACTTTCGATTTTAAAACTAATACCTTGTATGTAAGTAATGGATTGTTTAGTTTACCCATATCATGGAACTTGATAAAGTTTATATTGACCTATACCTAATATAATATCATAGCTACTGTAATGGTCTATTGATTATTATACATTGTCTAAACTTATTATTATATTATAATCCCGCAGCCATGCGGTTCTGCTATTTATATTACTGTTTGATCTTACAGAATGGCACAATGTTAGCCAAACTCACGCAATATCGCTATGATGTAAGTTTGTACATATTATATTATGCTAATAATATAAGAGAAATATATAGATATTACTTATCTCTTGTAATGTATACAGAGTAAGATATATTATTACTTCAGTTCAGCCCACCAAATGAGGTTGGAATGAAAAAAGTGATAAGCCTGCATGTGTATCATAATAATATAATAAGAGTTTGCTGACACTGTGCCATGGGACCTAAAACGTACCTATTATTGATGAGCTGTTTGGAGAAATGTGTACTCTCGTCTATTGTAGAATGTTAGTGTAATTTTCTGATGTTTATCCTACGAATGGATTAATTTTATTAAATTGTTACAATACCTTTGTAATGAATTACATAATTATAATACATTATTTAATATAAATTTATTTATTTCCTAAACTTTATCCGAGGTAGGTAATTAAATTTTAAATAATTTTATTTAGTCATCCACTGAAGAATATCATCATCATCATTCCAGCCCTGTATTATATACTGCCCACTGCTGAGCACGGGCCTCCTCTACTACTGAGAGGGTTTAGGCCTTAGTCCACCACGCTGGCCTAGTGCGGGTTGGCAGACTTCACATACACTCGAAATTCTTGTGAAGAATTCTCAGCTATGTAGGTTTCCTAACGATGTTTTCCTTCACCGTTATAGCGAACGATAATTGATAAACAATACACACGTAACTTCGAAAACTCAGAGGTGTGTGCCTTGGGTTTTGAACCTCCGGACATTGTCTCGGACCGTTCCATTCCCAACTAGGCTATAGTCCATCGGCTAGTCTATCGCGAATATTGGAGTCAAATATTCGCATTCGCATTCGCGAATATTGGAAATTGGACATTCGTTACATCACTAGTACCTATTACTTGAAGATAAGATGAGCCAACAACAAATTTTAGTGACGGTATCGATATTTAATCACTATTCACTACGCATAAGTCTCGATTCATCCATAATCTATACTAATATTATAAAGAGGAAAGATTTGATTGTTTGTTTGTTTGCATTGAATAGGCTCCAAAACTACCAGTAGTTTCGGAGCCTATTCAATCGGTCCAGACCGATTTGAAAAATTCTTTCACCAATATAAAGCTACATTATCAGCGAGTAACATAGGCTACTTTTTATCCCGGGGAATATAAAGCGCGACTTTTATCCCGGAAAAACTCATTCACGCGGGCGGAGCTGCGAGCAGAAGTTTCGTATATTATAATTGCGAAAATAACTGTTTGTCGTCTGTTCACTTTCACGGCTGACCAACTAAACAGATTTCGATGAAATTTTACGTCGGAACGTCATATTTTTTTAAAACTATTTTCATTTTACGCTACACTCTTTACATGGTAGTGAGCATGTAAAATTTCGTTCGCTTATCTTCATTAGTTACGACTAGCTGTTGCCCGCGACTCCACCCGCGTAAATGAGTTTTCCCGGGATAAAAGTCCCGCTTTATATTTTCCCGGGATAAAAAGTAGCCTAAGTTACTCCTTATTACATCAGCTACCTGCCAATAAAAGTCCCGTCAAAATCGGTCCAGCCATTTCAGAGATTAGCCGGAACAAACAGACAGACAGACCGACAGACAGACAGACAAAAATTGTAAAAAATGTTATTTTGATGTATGTACCGCATATATATTCATATACATGTACTAAAAAACGGTTATTTCAATATTACAAACAGACACTCCAATTTTATTTATATGTGGTATAGATGTATAGATTTCTCGTGCGTTAGCGTCCAACTAGTAGAGACAATTTTTGAGAATGTAGAACATTTAATGTAGTTTAGCGTTTAAGTAGACCCCAAAAAAGACTTATAACAAATGATATTTACTTACTAAAAACATGTTAAAACTTTACCCGAATCGGCGCCTTCGTATGCTACAATGAAAAAGAGGGCGCAGAGTTTAAATGTCGCGTTGTTCAGAGAGCGTGGAAGATGATCCACCTAATAGGCAGATACTAAATAGTATCATATAGTAGTATATAGTATAATATATCTCGACTCAATGAACGCATCACACTATCACCAATAATTTTGCGGTGGCTACCGCGGTTGCTTTCAGCGCGTTCAATTAATGAGTTCTTATGACTGTTTTGTAAGCTGGAAAAGCAATGGTTTCAGTTTTCTGCGATTCAAAGGATACAATTACGGTCGAATACTTAAACGAAGGTGTAAAAAGTAATTTCGGTTACTATTGCAATGTTTAAAATAAGAAAATAAAGAGATACGGACTGGTCTATGAAGAAAAAAAACTTGGTTCACCATGATACCAGCACATTGTTATAACCATGGCGGAGATCCATTGGTTTGAATTTGAATTGTTACCCTACGCGTCGTAATCACTTAATATAGCTTTATGTCGGATAAACTAATTCCAAAGCAAAATAACTACTAAATAGTTCCAAAAATAGCTTATCTGTTTATAATTTTTTTCACGAATAATGTGGTCAAAGCCACTGTCGGTGCAAATTTTGAAGTGTTTTGGATAAGGATTTTTTAAACTGGTATAGGAGCCCAGTCAGGCCTTCGGATAAAGTGTATCTAAATTGGAGAACATGTAAAAAAAAAAAGATCTTGTAATTTTCCCGGTTAGGTCAGGTACAGTCAGCCACAAAAGTCGCTGAACAAAACAAATCCACGGAAATGGTTCAACACCTCAAAAATATAATGTCGTTGATCACTTCTCGCCACATATGTCACTGAACACATTAAAATCAAAAATATTGATGAACAACCTAGAAATCAAAATGTTTGAATACCTCAGAACAATAACAAGCAATTGAATACGCACATACTATTCTTATATTTCCGGCAACATAACGACTGGCATGTTTCTACATTCGTTAAATAGAAGAGTAGCAATGTTATTTCGCCTTTTTTATTTCGTGCGTGACGTCAGAGAGGTGTCATTTGTTTTAAGATTGCACAATGACAGTTGTAGAATCATATAAATAAAATTTTGAATTATTGATACTAAAGAAATCTATACAAATAAGCTTTGATTAATTATATACCTAGATAGAGTGACGCGCTACAATTAAACTAAAACAAACAGGCCAACTTTTTTTAAGCTAGTATGCGTGACCGCTGTGTAAATACGCTATTGCTGCATCATTCTGCGTATCCTTGAGTGCGCGCATAATGATAACAGTTATAACATGGTTTCTATTAAAACGGGGAGAAAATTATATCCATGAAAAACAACAAAAATCAATTCACTCGAACTCATTTCGTGGAGAACAGTTGGCTTCTATTTTTTTCGACGCGTTTGAAACGTTCAGTGTCTATCTAGGTATATAATTAATCAAAGCAAATAAGCCAGACTGGCATATCTGTCTGTAATTTAGAAATAATAAAATGTTTATGGTGTTTTATAATCAAAAATTTAATTGCAGTCTACATTAATTTACTGCAGTTTGATAGTACCGAAACCAAAAATACACAATGATGGGGGTTTCGTAAGCATGTAGTAAACTTTTCTAGCTGAAATACAAGCTATTATAAGAAAATAAAAGGTATCAGGTGACCGTAGCCATATAACATTAAAACATTCCATAGGTTTAAGTCGTCATACATCAGTGAAAAAAATACATGGGCGTAGCCGCGGTTAAAAATTTAGTTGATTATCAGTTATCGTGAATTTACTAAGGCCGATTTTACGTATATGTTGTATATTTACGTGTATGTTACGATAGATATGAAAGTTGAAGAATAAATTTGCTTGTTGTTTCTTCGCAAAATAAATATAATATAAAAGTGAAAATATGAACTTCACAATTTATGTTTATTATAAAATGTGTATTACCTAGATACTTTCATGTAAATGACCACGGTAATGCCTAATTAACATCCAATTAGAGTAGATTTGTAACGTGTTTGCGTTCGACTTGGCAAAAATGCCACGATTTTCGTATGGTATCGCGTCGCCACCGTCAGTGAGTAATCGGCTTCATATTCCATAGCGCTTTAAGCGATTTTTTAAATTTTTGACAGCATTGTGGTGCAGTAGACGAGAAACTGGCTGTAGTACGAGATGCCACGGGTTCGATTCCCGCACTGAGAACTATTGTTTCATTTTTTTATTTACTATTATGTATTGCTTGACTGCCTCGGTGGCGTAGTTGTATGACTGCAACGCTGAGGTCTTGGGTTCGATTCCCGGGTCGGGCAAAGTGATATTGGGTTTTTAAATTCAGTATCAGCCCGGAGTATGGTATTTGTGCCTGATATGGCAATAGGCTCGCCCCCTATCACATCATGGGACGGAATCCGCACGGCGAATAGTGGGTGCACTAGTTGGGCCTCTACCTACCCCTCCGGGGATAAAAGGCGTGAGTATGCGTATGAACGTAAGCGTTTTTCTGTGTGAACTCTAGAATAACATTGATATTTAAAAAAAAACCTTTTTCTTTCCCTACACATTCTACCGCCAAAAAAACGAAGAAAATGAAATAAAAAAAACATCTGACACGTATAATAAATTTTATAGGGATTGAATATTTAAGTATTTTCACGAACAATAACCAAAATATGTTTAGTAAGTACTTGTTCATTTTCCCCACCTACAATAACAGCTTAAGTACATGTATTTCCGATTTTAACGCTTCAGTACAACAGTACTGCTTCAACCTTTTATCCTATGCTATTAGAATAGTCAACACATTTAATGATTACCTACGTTGATGATTTAAAACTATTTGACATTCCTAATCATGTTTTTACTAGACTACTCTATAGGAATGGTTATGTTTTTAATTGTTTCTGAAATCTATACTAATATTATAAAGCTGAAGAGTTTGTTGGTTTGAACGCGCTAATCTCAGGAACTACTGGACCGATTTTGAAAATTTCTCTCTAATAGGAAGCTACATTACTCCTTAGTGCTATAGGCTACTTTTTATCCCGGGAAAAAATTTCCACGCGGGCGGAGCCGCGCGCAAAAGCTAGTGTTGCATAAAAAGTCCACATTAATTATATCTATTTTTATTGAGTAATAAAATTGTTACATATTAATTCTTAGATTTAATGCCGTAAACTGTAGCGGGGTACGAAGTATTACCTACCGGGCGTCGAAGACAACCACTGAAAACGTAAGTCAAGGAAAAGATTTCATGGATATTATCATAGTATTTTGTGAAGTCATGCATTTATTACATATGTTATGCAATCCCCGTGCGCATAAGCAAAACAATCATTATTTATAGACGATTCAGTAAACGTAGCGGAATTCTATCAGATTTCCTTCCAACACAAGATCTTACGATATCTACAAATCATGATTTTATTTAAACATCCTTATTTCCAATATAGGACAGAAGACTAGCGAAGAAGAATTTATTGGATGTGAGAATGAATGCATATGAACCGCTGCTGGAATTTGGATTTGGCGGAAAGCGTAAATGATAATTATATTTAAAAAAACGAAAACATTGAAGGGTTTTAATTCGTCGAGTATTATGTTGGACTATAGATAAAATACATTACTGGGAAATTTCAACTCTCTGAAACGCAATAGCTACTCATCCATTCTCTCTTTATCATGCAGCATGCCAGGTTAATTTAGTAAACATATTGGCTACCACAGAACACAGAAGTTAAAAACCAAAATAAATTTCAAGCTCCCATTCACACAGCGAGGAGACTATGAAACACAAAAGTTAAAGAAGCACAGCTCTGTACAAACAAAAAAAGTAATCCATCCCAAGCTCACAAATATATTCTCTACACCCTAACTGAGTTGTGGTATTTAATTCCTAGACGCAATTGCAAAATTGAATTAAATTCTAAGATTGAATATAATCTACTATAAAAGTTTAAATTAAAGGGAACCAGCAGTGATCTGCCATCAGTCTATATCTGAATATTTGTAGTACAAAAAAAGGATTATATGCCACTCATGCCATCTCTTTGTCTCGGTGTTGAGGCTTTACCGAAACATGTCACCAAATATGTAATTTATTTAGGGAACTGTATAATTGCCTATCTATATTATTGCCAAAGCTAAAGAAAATGTTGAATTAAAATTTAAATGTCAGAAACTATTGCTATGATTCTGAAAATTCTTTCACTAATATGAAGCTGCTGAATCCATGAGTGCTATGTGATACCCATCCTGGGAACAGAATTTATCACAAACAGAACCACAAGCAAATGTTAGTAATTATAATATGATCTGTAAAACTAGTAGAAATATGTGCCATCAGTAGGTTATGAACACCATTTTTATAAATATAATTGCAAGCAATAGATCAATTATATTACCACCAATCAAATTAAAAATATCAAAATATGATTTTAAATAACTAATAAAACACATAAATAGGTTCGTTTTTAGAAACTTAAATACTTGACATTCTTAATGCATATAATTTGCATCTGGATAAAACCACTAAACCAATTTCTGTTTGGAAGTACAAGTTTTTTATATACTTTATTTAAAAAAAAACATTGGTGGAGTTAATATAACTATCTATTGCTCTTTAAAATGCAATAAAAAAAATGTAATATACATATTTATGTATATTTAAATCAAGCAAGCCAATGTGTTATAATTAACACGATGAATGTTGTTCAACTATTAATGAAAATTATATGCAATATGAAAAGGATACATCTTTTTGTTCTTTTCTTGTACATGATCCTGTAACCACATTCTCTGCAACGGATGGGATCTCTAGGTTTTATTTCATTCTCTTTGTGGCATTCTGAAATGACAATATATTATGAGAAAACACATTTTATTAAGAAAGCCTTTAATGAATAATGGTACTTGAATTAATTATGTAGCCCATATTGGTAAGAGGGCATGTACCTACGTCATAAAATCTCTCGCATGAAATTTGTATTCATAGTATTTAGGCCTAGTTTATATCACAGATAAGTGATAGCCTTAGATCGCAATGGATATCAAACGAAGCCACGGCTAGCTAAATGCTGCGTATTTTATTATGCTCTTGCACTCTCATGCTCACCAACAAAAATATAACCAAACGTAACTGTGTATATTATTGAATTTATGTGATAAAGGACTGCATTTAAAACAAACATGAAATCAATAAGCATATCATTTAGTTTTTCATATAAAAATGCATTACCTCCACAAACATATATCATGGGTACTTTTGAAACAGACGATTGCTCCTTGTTACTAGTATCAGCCATTTTGTGTTATTATGGTTACAATATTTTGTGTCTTGTATTGCTCTATTTTATTGTAGGTAATTAGGTCTGAGCAAAGAATATAGTATTGTTTCAAATAATATATTCAAAACACGCTGCACAGAACTTCCGACATTTTTAAATGTCAGTAAATGTATTGACATTTGACCACAGACAACTGACAAAGAGGACCGGTTATCTGTCTCTGGACTCTGGCGTTTAAGCTTACGGAAAGATCAATCCGATATCAAAATAATAAATATATGGAAAAGACATATGCTCAGAACAATTTTTTTTTTTTTTTTTTTTTTTGTTCGTCCAGAGGACAGGCTATAGTCTTTCGACCATACTGCCTGGTCTTACGTAATTAAACACATTTGACAAAGAGGATATAAATTATAAACATTTTTGACTTTACACTATACAGGGCCCAGGGTTACCAACTCCTAAAAAAAAATAGCCCTAAAGTCAAGATGAAATATCCCCAAATAACCCTAAATACAAAAATCAAAAACCCCAAAAAAAGCCCTGTACTGTCAATGATAATTTGTACGGTGTAGTGTATACCCAATGTGTATAACTATCGAAGAATATTATTTAAATAAGTTCCCTGTTTTATTAAGG
Organism: Sphinx pinastri; assembly: GCA_947568825.1. Classification (NCBI taxonomy): domain Eukaryota; kingdom Metazoa; phylum Arthropoda; class Insecta; order Lepidoptera; family Sphingidae; genus Sphinx; species Sphinx pinastri. The sequence continues at coordinate 7,943,151 of OX387617.1, forward strand.
TAAATAAAACACGACTTAGTTTAATTTTAAAACGTGTATTAAAGATTTACATTGTCAATGATTGTAAACAAATCGTGTTGTGTTTGCCGCCGTAGGATGGCGTATCTTTGATGGCATGCCCACTGCCCATAGTGTTATGATTTATGCCAGATTAACATTCTCGGATTTGAGATGACTCGTGAAGGTTCGGCAGCATTGTGCATTTGGCATTATAGCATTATACTTTGTGTAAGAACTTGAACGTTTTGCCTTTTTTTATTTTTTTTGGTCAGTCATACAGTAATACATAAAAACATTTTTATGGCCCTAAAAATAGCCCTAAATTTTTTTGGGCCCTGAAAAAAGCCCAATGCACATATTTCAGCCCTAAATTTAGGGCTAAAAGCCCTAAGTTGGTAAGCCTGACAGGGCCTAACCACAGGGCACAGACTACTATACAGTACCCAGTGTTGCCAACTCGTACTTTGAAAAGCTCAGTTTGGAGATATTATAAAGTACTAGGCATGGGTCGTACTTGCAAAATCGTGAGTAAGGTTATAATAATACTGCTATAAGAGATGGTGGTAGGGCCCCAGGGCTTACAAATACATCCACCTAAAAAACAAGTGCCAAAAACCAGGGTTCGAAATACTTCCAAGTATTGTTTTCTGCGTAGGAAATTAATCCGTGTTTCTATACAAATAAGAAACACAATCGTGTTCACAAATAAAAACTTCTAATACTTCGATTCTATAAATACTAAGTATTTTCTTTCTGTATAGGAAATTTATCCGTGTTTCAATATACATAAAGAGCACAATCGCGTTTATAAATAAAGTATTTATACCACTTGGATAGTAGAAAACCGAAATACTTTTAAGTATTTTCTTGCTGCATATGATATTAAACCATGTATCGGTAAGAATAAGGAGCACAATCGCGTTAACAAATTAAATACTTTTAACACTTTAATACTTGCATAGGAACTTGTTCATTAGGTTTGTTGAAATAAGAACCATAATTGCATTTGCGGACGACGACGCCTGAACATTGACGTCACGTGAGTCGTTCGTGTCGCGAGAGAGTAACCAAGTATAATACTTTCAAGTCTTCCAAGTATTTCGGGTCGGCACATGGTCGGCGAACTTGCAAGTAAATAGATAGATAACACTTTATTTTACACCACTAACATACAAATAAATTAAAAATCAAACAGCATACTTATTAGCTAGATATAGCTAGTGTAACAATGGGCGGTCTTATCGCTAAGAGCGATCTCTTCCAGACAACCATAGGATTTAATCACTTCTACGGAGAATTTGGAGTGTGGGTGTACTTATATTTACTAATAAACTTACATAATAATACATAATTATGAAATACATAAATATATACAAATTATATATTTATAATGATATAAATATAGATAAATACAAAAAAAACTGTGCATAAAATTATTTAAAATATAAATAATAATTTATGTTGCGTTTAGATAGAATGTGAACACTTGTCTCTTAAAGCTGCTCAGTGATGGAGCCCGTCATATAGGCACCGGCATTGCGTTCCAGAGACGAACAGCTTGGACAGTAAAATAACTATCAACGAAGCTACTACCGTGCAGGGGAGTCTTGAGTGCCATGTTATCTGATGACCTTAGTGTTTGTGAGTGAGAGCTATGAAGAAAAGTAAAGCGTTCGGAAAGATAGCGTGGAGAAGACGGATTGAAAAGAATATTGTATAGTAAGGTGAGAATGTGAGCATTCCGCCGAAGGCGAATAGGGAGCCACTTGAGCTTGGAACGAAATTCAGAAACGTTATATTTACGTAAGCCAAATACGAACCGAATAAAGAAGTTTTGAAGTCGCTCAAGCTTATCAAGTTGGGTCTGGGTGAGATGATAGCAGACGTCGGCGTAATCAAGTACAGGAAGCAAAAGTGAATATGCTAACGTAATTTTAGTGGCAGTAGGCAAGAAATTACGGAGTTTTCGTAAGGAAGCAGCCAACGCGAATAACCTCTTATTTATAGCTGCGAGCTGAGGGCCCCAGGATAGACAGCGATCAAGTGTTACACCAAAATTATTCACGGTCTCACCAAAAGGAACCTTAACCCCATTAAAAACGAAATTAGGAAGTAGGGTCCAATTTATTTTATTAATTTGCCGTGGACTACCTATGATGATGGCTTGTGTTTTAAGGGGATTGACCATCAGACCATAGCGTGCACTCCAATCGGTTATACGGGCAAGGTCGGAATTCATAGCCACAATAGCGCCTTTTAACTCGCTGAATGGGGCTTGACTGTAGATTTGGAGATCGTCTGCATATAGGTGGTAGGAAGAGAAAATATGTTGGGAGACTGAATTTATAAATAAAGAGAAAAGTAAAGGAGACAAGACGCCGCCTTGCGGTACGCCGGCTATTGTGTTACATCAAGAGGAAAAACTATCCTCAAGGCGAACCCGTTGCCGTCGACCGAACAGATAACTGTGAAACCAATCGATTACCGTCGGAGATATGTTAATAGAGCGAAGTAAAGCAAGGAGAATATCAAAATCAACGGTGTTGAAGGCGTTGCTGAAGTCAAGTAAAGCTAGCACAGTGAGCTGCCCCTTTTCCATACCGTAACGTATATCATCGGTGATCTTAACGAGAGCAGTCGCTGTACTGTGACCCAGACGAAACCCAGATTGGAAGGGATTTAGAAGAGAATATTTACAAAGGTAGGAACTTACTTGGGAATGGACGAGACGCTCAAGGACTTTGGAAAGGAAAGGGAGAATAGATATACGACGATATTCGGAAAATTTATGGGGATTTGCTTTGTTTGGGAGAGAAATAACTTGAGCGTCTTTCCAGCAGGAAGGAAAAACTCCATTTTGGATTGAATGGTTAAGGATTTCACAGATTGTAGGCAAGAGAATATCGAGTATGGGCACTAGCATATTTCGACCAATGTCATCAACACCGACTGCCTTTGATGTAATAGAAAGTATGCTCTTTTTATTAATATCACGAGCGGTGAATCGATTAAAGAAAAAAGGGGTATGACTAGGAATTGGCGCGGAATTGAGATAATTAATTGTTTGGTTCTTAATTGAGATATCAATACAAGAAGTAGAAGAGAAATGTTTGTTAAGTAAATTAATATCAATATTGACAGGAACAGAGTCTTGACGAGATTTGCCAATTCCTAGTGACCTGAGAAATTTCCAGACTTTAGCTGGATCTCTCTCTTCAACGGATTCATGAATGTGGCGACGATAGGCATCTCTACACGTCCTATTGCAGCGATTCCTCAGCCGTAAGTATTTGGCCTTAGAATCATCATTGGGGCGACACTTGTACCTAGTTTTAATTAAATACCTGTTGTAAAAACCTGATCTCGTAAATACGCACCATCCCTACAAAGCAATACTCACCTGACAACACTGTGTACCAGAAACAAATAAACTAGACTGTGTGCCACAGATTATTATTATGATTAATAGACTGTGTACTGTCACGCATTAAAAAGCCAAGATTCATTTTTGTCTCTGATCGGAATAATATTTTCGTTTTATTAGAATAATTGATATACTCTTACTTTTATTATGAATTTTTTAGATAATTTTGATCCAGAGACATCAGCTCGTGAACGTCGTAAAATTAACAGAAAAAGTTATTTTCATAATAACAACAGGTGTGTGAAAAATAGTTTTCTATTTCAACACAATTTTGTTTATTACATAAGTGTCTACACAAATTAAACCATTATTTATTTCTTTTCAGCCGTAAGCATAGAACAATATATAATGAACGTGGTTTCATAGCTGCAACCGGTAAAGATCTTTGTGACTGTTTAGATGAAACCTGTCCAGGTTGTCATTTCCCATGCTCAAAATGCAGTTCAAATAAATGTGCTCTAGAATGCAGGTAAGGATCACGTCGAACCAGCACCGATATAAATTTACCAAATATTTTACTTACAAATCTATGCTGCTGAAAGCTATGAATGTTGCATCCATCCAGTCTGCAAGTTAAACGTTTTGGATTCACATAGGGCCTTACTAATAAATATGTCCATCATAGTAATACAATGTTTTGTTCCACCTCCTCTGATTTTGTGATTCAATGTAGTGAATCAATACATTGAAGAATACTAGGAAACGCAGTGTTTATTAGTAGGGTGGTAAATAACTGCGACTTCAGAGTGGTTACTGATACATGACTCAACAAGTATACATTTCTAGGTGACATTCATTTACCCTTACTAGCTGTGCTTGTGACTTCATTTTTACTGAAGTTGATAAGGACATCTTAGGTCCCTTTTCAGTTTACGAAAAGCAGGACTAAACTATATAATAAAAATAATGCCGTTGTTATAAGTATTAAATAATGTATTTCTTTATTTTAATATATAAACTAAACAAAAGTGCGAAAATAAAATAATTAATTAAATCTATCTCCTTTATAAAGTGTTTTTCTATACATTTTCAGAGTCAATAGAAAATGGATGTATGACAAGATAGAAATTGAAGGCAATGATTTTGTGATTAAAAACAACTACAAAAATAAGTGACACTCAATCATTGGCTAGAAGTTTAAAGAAGTATTCAACTTCAAGTTCCCCATCTTCTGGAAGATCGGTGCAGTGAACAGCATTATGAATGATGTTTTTGCCGTAAAGAGCTCTTATAGAGTCAGGGTATAATTGGCGACATAAATCCTGTAATACAATAAATAGTAAGGCCTCATAAATAAATCTTTACATATTATAAGTATTTGCAGCAACTCATATATATAACATCAATAAAATATCAAGACTTGATGATTAAAACATATTCAAAAAAAACTTGAGCATTATGTGTATTGCAACTAGGTTCAAAAGATGCAGAAAAATTTGCTGATTCCAAATATGTTTTGATCATTGCACATACAAATTTGAATAGTAAATGATTACATGTAACTAAGTTTAGGCTTTAACATTGAATTACTATAATGTATATATTAAGAGAAAACAAGTAAATTGATTGGACTAAAAGGCATGACTTCTTATTGAATTCATTCCCTGTCCATTGCAGGACAGAAAATAAATCAGTATCATAATTATTGTATAAGTATCAAAATTGGAGTATCAACTATTAACAACTACTCTAATTACAAAGCATGCAATAAGCAATTATTAGCAAAGGTGAAATACATGTTTAATAGTTTCTAACTAATCAAGTTTCTAAATACCAAAATGAGTTATTTTAGGATGTTGTTCTATGTTTTAAATAATTATAGATAATAATTTCAATTAACCTAACTCACTAAGGCTAACACTAAGGACTAAGGCCTAACCCCTCTCAGTAGTAGAGGAGGCCCGTGCAAAGCAGTGAGCAGTATATAATATTGGGCTGATTGCATTGTTGCATTGCAATAATTTCAATTTAATATTCCCTTTAAAATGTTACTAATCCTCCCTTGATGTTAATTTATTTTTGATCCCCTCTTTCTACAACACTGTAGATCAATGAAGTCCTGCTTACCGGGTCTCGAGGGCCGCACAGCTTACGAAACTCACATACACAGTTCATTTTAGGATCAGTGCATTTCACTTCTAATGCAATGCATTTACCCTCAGCTAGATGTATACACATAGCCTGTAAAATTATCACATTACTCCAAGTATTTCGAACTCTGGTTTTTGGCGCTGGTTTTTATAGGCGGACGTACTTGTAAGCCCTGGTTCACGATTTTGCAAGTACGACCCATGCCTAGTGTAGCATGACTCGTATTTGTTGAAATGAGCTTTCGGCCTATTGTAGACGCCACTAGATGCAACATTACATTCGAAAAAGTGCAGTTATAAGAGCTAGGTATGTATTGTAAAATAGTAAAATACCTCGTATTCCTGAAGAACACCCTTATAAATTTCGTAAAATTCTTCAGCATTAGCTAGTTTGACGGAGAACATTGCAATAGCTGAAATATAGAACTTTCCAGAAGTTGATATTTGCTCTAGTATCGAGCCGACATTACCCTCTATGACCGCATGCGGCTTAATTACGCAACAGCTGCAGTTTTTGAGAGTAGCTCGGAATGGAATTCTTGGTAACCCATTTTCGTAACCAAAAAATAGTTCAAGCATCTGGAAGATTCATTATTACATTACCTATCATTAAATCCTTAACGATGCGTCTCTTATGGACGAAGTTCTATAACGACGATTTAAAGGTCATGTCCAAAAACGGGCTTAAAATTCTAACCAAGATACTTTTTTTTATGGTATACCGTATAGGTGGCAAACGGTTCACCTGATGGTGAGTGATCACCGCCGCCCATGGACATCTGCAATACCAGGGGGCATAGAGATGCGTTGCCGGCCTTTTAGGTGGGAATACTTATTAGGATAGTACTCTCGAAAACTAGGCCTATGCAATCAAACTTATAATTTTAAAGTCCCATTTTGAGATTTATGTAATTTTATTTTGCTAAAAAACTAGCCTTGAAATGTTCGTTTCGTCGGACTAAAATATTTTTTGAATGTATACAAGATCCATATTTTTGCCCCTTTAATATCCCTAAAGTTTGAGCCTGGTTAGATTTTGAGGCCTAGCTGCTATACAAAAAAAAAGTAAGAGAAACTTTACAGGAAAGCCAAGAAACAAAATCTAACATTTTAAACCTGTTCATTTTTTATTTCTATTAAGATGCTTTCTAGACAGATTCTTTAAATATGTACGTATTTAAAATAAGGCAAAGTAAAATTGTAAAGATTGAATGCAAAACTTGTCCAATATGGACGTATACATTAACTTTTGACAAGATCAAATTACATTTTTTTACGGGTGGTTGGTCTCTCATATGTAAGAGACCGTTTGGGTGGGTACCACCGCAATGTCTATTTCTACCGCCAAGCAGCAGTGTGCATGCACTGTTGTGTTTCGGTTTGAAGGACATTGTAGCCAGTGTAACTACTGGACATAATGAGACTTAACATCTTATGTCTCAGGATGACGAGCGCAGTGGAATGCCACACAGTACTTTGTAACTCAAGGTGCTGTATGGTGCTACTACTGTTTATGGGCGGTCGTATCGCGTACCATCAGGCGAACGGCATGCTCGTCTTGTCATTCTATGCCATAAAACAAAAAACAAAAAAACAATTAGTAAATTTCGCGACAAGCTTTTATCTCTACGTAGTATTAAACAAAGTTTGATACAATTTAAAGTTTTTTTTTCTTTTCAGTGCAATTAAAAAAAAGGTTGCTTTTAAATATATTTTTTACTTTTTAGTTACTTTTCGAGTTATTCTCAGCAAGCCCTTACATTTGATATCCATACCTTCCTTTACAAACATTCACTTTTTATTGCTTTTATAATACCTACAGTAGGAATATGTCATAATTCACCTACTTCTGTAGCATCTTCTACCGTGTTGCAGCCGTGTGCAACATTTTTTAGTTTGTTTTCACCATACATGTGCCGCAAAGTGCCAGGTGCTGCTTCCAATGGGTCGGTAGCGCCTAGGCAACTACGCCATTTCTTTACTGCGTCCGGAGCTACTAGTTCTAGGCCTATAACTTCCCCGGTAGTGACATAGTCTATAATGATGCTGAGAAAAAATATATATCTTGAAGGGTGTTTGGGTGTGCTACTTCGGTGGCGTGGTTGTATTACGGTTAACAGTACGACTGCAATGCTGAAGTCTCGGGTTCGATCCCGGAGTCTGGAATTCGTCATAGAGTAAGTAATACTCTGGAATTCGTGCCCGATATGGCAATGGGCTCGCCCCTCGCGAAAAGTGGGTGCCCTAGTTGCATCGCTGCCTAACCCTTTGGAGATAAAGGCGAGATTGTATTTTGGAATCTTACAACTATATACCTAGTAGGTGCTTTCATCTAATTTCGTACTTACGGCATCATGTTGTTGCCAGCAATGCTTGCGTACAGTTCCATTGCGAAGTCTTTACTAATTTTCCCATTCTTCATACGAACTATACGAAAACCATTCTTCATTATGAATGTTATTATTTTTCCATGCTCACTTGGTGGTACAGGTTTTATCATAGCAAAAGTGCTAGTAACCAAAATTAATTAAGTAGGTACAAAATGAAAATCAAAATATGTGAAGCTTTCTATGTTTTAAAATAAACAACATGTTATGTGACTAGCTTTATCTCGCGGCCTAAACTCTCGTTGTGCAGTTTTTCGGGATATAAATAAGGATAATATTAGGTAGGTATAATGGTATTATTCTCGTTCAGGACTTAATCTCCGTGCCAAACATCTAAATCTATTCAGATGTCCATGTGTTAAATTCCAGTATACGTCAGGTACACTTGTTATACTTATTAAAAAAATTACCTACGTTTATTTAGGTAGGTATACCTTAGGTACCTACCTAATATTTGAGATATCCACTAAACAAACTTTAATATTTATAAATATTTGTACCTTTCTACTTTATCAAATAACAATCGTTTGGTAGCGGGTGCACAATCTTTAACGTGCAGTAATTTGGAAAACACGTTTACGATATTACCAATTTGTAGCATTTCTAATTTTAATGGCGGTAATTGAACACGTCTAAGTAGATTTTTTCCTTTTGTCGCATTTATTATTTGCACAGAATTATCAAAAGGAAAGAAGTTTAAAACTAATTCCACTACTTCATCAGCGTCTTCATCATACATATCACACAAAAATGTGTACTTGTCAAAGTAATCGTAAACCTGAAAATAATTAAAATAATTAACGCAGTGGTCACTTTGCTTAAGTATAACATAATATGGTGGTGTTATTCAGGCCTACCATAGATTTTTGGCCCACTCTAGAATCTCGTAAAACACATAGGTATCAGATAACTTTACTTTCTTCTATTTTTGGTAGGTAATCTAGGGCAGTGGTTTTACATATGGCCCACCTCGGAAGAACCTTTTACGCTTATAGGTAGGGGAGAAAGGGGTAAAGGGAGTCAGCGGGCAATGGTGGTCACGTTCATAACATTCAAACGAAAGAGATATGATCAGCGAATATCAAACTTAAAGATTCCTTCCTCCGTCCTCCCATGGCCCCCGCGTCGTGCGGTCAGCACACGGCCATCGTTTGCAAGGCATGACTTTTACACGTTTTCGCGCGTATTTCATGTAATTATACGTGTGTACAAAATAAGCGATAAATAGATTATTTTAATATAACTAACTAATGAAACTACTTTATTGTGAAATTGTAGGTATGTCTAAATAACAGTTTTAAGAAAATTTTGTGGTGATGTAAAAGAAAATTATTTGATTATGTTTTTTTCTTAGCAATTAGATGTAATTGGGCAATGAGAGCCAGTCAAATACTCGCCAAAACCTGACTCCATTAGCTTGTTAAATACCTTCTTAAAAGAAAGAAGCTGTTAAATGAAGCACCACGCTAAAATATTGGCAGCGACAACCATCAAAGTAAGTCTTATTAAAAGATAAAATAAGTAAGCAGCAAAAGTAGAGAAAGGAAAAAGAAAGATAGAGGAGGTAAATAAATGTAAGAAGCGCGAACATCAAAGAAGTGTGTTATATAAGGCCAAAAGGCGCGTGCTACAAGACACATTTCGTCAGAATCATACATTAGACTTAATCAAATAGGTGACAGATTCTTAGAATATCTGCCTGATATGTGGAGAATTTCGCCGCAATAATGAGTTACGATACTGGTGCACTTCCTGTGAGTTATGGGTGCACAAATACTGCATTGAGTGGGACACACCACGAGGATACGTGTGTGACGACTGTTGACTCTCATTGCCCACTGAGTGACCATAATTATCCGCATATGCGGACTATGGTGGCCAAAGCTATTTTTGAAGTGAAAACTTCTTTAGCGGCGTTGAGCACTTGGTATGGGTATAAAACGTTAAACTCGCGTCAGGACACGTGACTTGTGGGCTAAGAATGTGACACAAAGACGCAACTCGTAAAACGCTCTCGTTTAATTTTGATGTTTGCGATTGATCGAGAGACCAATAAGTCAGTCACTTGTTAGTCTCTCAACCAATCCCAATAAGACGAAACGGAGTCGTGACGTGTTTTTTTGTCACATTCTAAGCCCACTGATCAACAATTCGTAAGACGGAGGTTGTCATTTTGGTGTACGATAGCGCAATAAATAAATATTGTATTTAACCACATAAATGCTAGTACTTTTACACTACCCCCTTTTCCTCTAAATTGATTTTCCCGCACCCTCACAATATGTAAGCAAATGCGCAATTTGCGTTAAAATATAATAATAATATGTATTATGTAGGTAATATGTATGTAGCGTTTAGTAGATGAGACTGCTGCGTACCTAAGGTTGTATCCTGTGGATGCGGGTCATGAAATGATCCTCAAGAACTACTAACAAAATTACACTATTACTAAATTAATGTGTGTACTTACCATTTTAAGTTAAACTGATATTCCTTATATCTTAATTGAGATACTAGTGGCCAAACAGAATTGTAATACACATGGAAATGTGCAAAGAGCATTAAGTATAATACTACAGAAAGAAATGTGGTAGATATGATTATTATGACAAAAATCGTAACAAGGCATACGTAGATTGAATATGCTCTATGGGTTTAAAATAGTAACTCTTTGTTTAAGATCGGGTTGTTTCATCCGTAGCCAGGTAAAGTTAAGGCTCTTATCACACTGGCGAATTCACAACAAGGCGAAGACGCTTCGCGCTCGTCCGGTGTAATAAGACCGTTAACTTTCCGTAGTATTATAATGCTCTTTGCCGTTAACTTTACGCGACCACGGATGAAACAATATGGGCTAAGAGGCACGTTACGAGTATGATTTGCGCGTTGAGGTCCTGGCTTCGAATCCCAGGTCGAGCCAAAAACATTGTGACTGGGTTTTTCCATCTTAAAAATTACTCAGTCGCAGCTCGGAGTCAGGAAGTTGGCGGTGTGATACCCCCGTGCCTCGGAAAGCACGCAAAGCCGTTGGTCCTGCGCCTGATCTCTCTCCGGTCATGTCGGATTGCCGTCTCACCGGACTATGAGAGTGAAGGAATAGCGAGTGCACCTGTGTATTGCGCACACACTTGTGCACTATAATATCTCCTGCGGACCTGGCTGATCTCCGTTGAGATTGGCGGCCGTGGCCGAAACTGGCTAGGAGGATTACGTTTTTACATAATTTATTGAAATTAACCATCATTTAAAAATATGACTGTCAATTTAGCAGACAATAATATTAAAATATATTTAAGTAAATAGTATTAATAATAGCTTGGTCGTATTAATAGAATACAATAATTATTATAACAACAGTGAAAAAAATGAATTGATAGATAAAGTTTCACTTCATACGTGTGTACATTAAAGGGCTCAAATGAAGTGAATTGAAATAACTGTGCTAATCAAGTGTTTTTTTGTTGCCGCCAAAACTCCTCGATAAAGTATGCGTCTGAAGGACTTGTATCCATGGACAAAAATTATTATTAGAAAAAAAAATGACAGACGTTTGTTTTGTTGTGAAAAAGTGACATTACGTTCATTGCTTAATGATTTAAATATATTTTTAAATTTAAAATGGTTGGTCTTTACTGTGTGACTTCATAGTTGTGCAATGAAACATCCTAAATACTTTCATTTTACAGGAAGGCGCTTATATGGATAAATATTCTTTCATCGGCGAGTGGTATGATAATCAGGCAAGTCTCATACGCCGGTTTAACGTCTTTTTCTATCCCACGGACGATACGCTTGAAATGTTCGATTTGAAAAATCGCAAGACATTCGTCCGCAGAGTTAAAGTAAACGGTATTACATTAGACAACTTCTACATTGGGTGTACTTTATACATTCTGGGCAGGCTTATTAAAATAGTTGATTTCGCATGTGAAGATACTAGAAGAAAATTGCACAAGGATATGGAAATGTAAGTTTAACGTATATAAGACATAAGATGCGACTGAAATGTTTAGTTGCACATTATGTTTCTTAATTTGTTTGCAGAACATTTGCAATGCTAAAGCCTTTACCAACAAAGATAGCAGGTAAAATCCTCACACATTTCCAAGAGCATGGACTACGTGTGACTAAGATGAAAAAGGCGCGATTGACTGCCGATGATGTTAACATATTGTACAGAACACAGTTAACCGATCCTACATTTCCGTAAGCCTTATCTATTTTTTAATTCCACTAACTAAACACACATATATAATTATATTATGAGCATGAATATATCATAAAAACAATGTCTTTTTATGCTTAGGAATAATTTTTGTTGTATTTGGTATGTATGTAATTAAAAAGCATAATTTTTTATAGCTTGAATGGGTACTGTTATGTATAAAATGGGGGTAAATAAAAAACTTTTGGTCAGAATATGCTCCTGACAAAAAGCGCGTGTGCATCTGCAATAATTTTGTGATTTTGTGTGAGTACATAACAGCCACTATAAATAAGTATACTAAGTACAAATATAATCACAATAATATACAATAGCCTTTTTCTACATTGTGATGATTCAATCCATAAATCTGTTCCTAACATAATATTATGAGAATTTACCAGACTGGATAAAATGTCTCGAGGCATAGGCTACTCATAAATATTTTTAAAGAATATTCAGAATTGTGTGTTTAGTGATAGCAGTGCTTTGACTGTGGATGAATCAAAAGTGTCATGACATGTATTATTGTTTTTTTTTTTTTTTTTTTATTGCATTGAATGACGAGACGAGCATGCCGTTCGCCTGATAGTAAGCGATACGACCACCCATAAACAGTAGCAACACCATCCAGCACCTTGACTTACAAAGTACTGAGTGGCATTCCACTGCACTCGTCATCCTGAGACATAAGATGTTAAGTCTCATTATGTCCGGTAGTTATACTGGCTACAATGTCCTTCAAACCGAAACACAACAGTGCATGCACACTGTTGCTTGGCGGTAGAAATAGACATTGCGGTGGTACCCACCCAGACGGTCTCTTACTTTTTTTTTTTTTTTTTATTGCATTGAATGACGAGACGAGCATGCCGTTCGCCTGATGGTAAGCGATACGACCACCCATAAACAGTAGCAACACCATCCAGCACCTTGACTTACAAAGTACTGAGTGGCATTCCACTGCACTCGTCATCCTGAGACATAAGATGTTAAGTCTCATTATGTCCGGTAGTTATACTGGCTACAATGTCCTTCAAACCGAAACACAACAGTGCATGCACACTGTTGCTTGGCGGTAGAAATAGACATTGCGGTGGTACCCACCCAGACGGTCTCTTACTTTTTTTTTTTATTGCATTGAATGACGAGACGAGCATGCCGTTCGCCTGATGGTAAGCGATACGACCACCCATAAACAGTAGCAACACCATCCAGCACCTTGACTTACAAAGTACTGAGTGGCATTCCACTGCGCTCGTCATCCTGAGACATAAGATGTTAAGTCTCATTATGTCCGGTAGTTATAATGAGAGTCCTACCACCAGTTAGGACCATCAATAGTTAGTTATATTGTATAGTATAGTCACTAAGAGAAGGCAGATTTGAAGTTAGTAACTATTCTCACTAATGACAATAAGATTTTTGTCGTCTGTTGAAAGCTAGAGCAGAAGTTGTGCTAACCTCCAGACTGACTGCTGTACTTTTAGATTTTTATGTTTTATCCAAGTAAGGAACATGCTCTATTACTTTTTCTTAATGAGTAAAAAAAAAAATATGGTTTAAAATGCATAAGTAGTCAATATTGATGTAGACCAATTGAAGGACTACATTTTTTCAGCAGTGGGACTCGAGCGGCTAAATAAATATCATATAATTTTATAATTTCAAATATAAAAAAACGCAATTTGTAAAATTGAAAACTTTATTCTTTTTTTATTTGTAAAGGTTCCTGCTGGACTTTTTGACTGGCCAATTGATTTATGGTTTAGAGTTGGTTGGAAAGGATGCAGTGTCAGTTTGTTTGAAACTGTTAGGGGAAAGGGACCCATCAAAGGCAGCACCAGGCACCATAAGAGCTCTATATGGAACTGACATGGTTAGGAATTGTGTACATGCATCAGGCACGTCAGAAGCAGCTAGAGAGGTATTTTAAATGCATGTTATGAATCTATGTAATGAGTTGACCGCCTCGGTGGCATAGTTGTATTAGTACGACGGCAATGCTGAGGGCTCGAGTTTGATCCCTAGGTTGGGTAAAGTGATATTGGGTTTTTCCATTCAGTATCAGCTCGGAGTCTGGAATTTGTGCCCGATATGGTGATAGGCTCGCCCCCTATCATGTCATGGGGCGGAATACGCACGGCGAAAAGTGGATGCACTATTTGCGCCTCTGCCTACCCTTTCGGGAATAAAGGGCGTGGGTTTGCGTATGCGTAGTTCTTCAAAATTTGTTTTATTGGAATTCATTAGTTATTTCTTATTTTTAGCATTGTAAAAAATATTTTATTACTTATATTTCTTATTATAGTTATGTATCGAACAGGAACTTATTATCCGAATTGACGTATAGCAGTATTTTTAACTTTTTCGCCTTATTAAAACATGTTTTCTCCAGTTCGTCATTTTTGCTAGCATCACTATCCTCAAATTTATGTCAGAATCTCCAAAGATTATTATTGTATTATTATTTTAAGTACCGAAACAAATAGAGAATGGCGGTTTTATTGCGTTCGCAGTTAATAGGGTTTGCAACAAAAAAGATGCCTTTATTTTTAATTCACAAAGTAAAAAAATCTATTTTGGCCTAACAGAAATACCTCAAATTAAACCACATGGCAGTTAATATTGTTTAAAATCTACTAGACCGATTTTGAAGACATTTAGCCCTATTAAAACCATCTTTGATAGTTGACACACATTACATACATAATACAAGTGATAAGAACGCTGCAATCTATGATTTTAAGCTTTGATTAAGGTATATAATTAATCAAAGATTTTAAGATTAAAAGAAGTTTATTTACAATTCGTTTTTTTATTACATTGCGTTGTGCTTTGATAAGAATACTACATTTGTTTATTCATGACCGTTAATCATTTTTCTTGTTCATATTGTCATTTACTTGTCATTATCCTAAACAGGCATTTAACAGAAATCTTTAATACATCACAAAATATAAATATTGCAATGATGACTCTTTAATTAAATTAACGAGTGTTGATCCAACAATGCTCTTAGTACTAAATAACTGCAGTGCTACGAGTTTTTTTTTACCGAAAATGCTGAAAATGTAGTCCAACCACTTTTGTGTTCGTACCAAATTTTATTTTCTCTTCACAAAAATAAAATAAATGGGACTTACTTTACTTCACACAAAGGAAAAATAAAATGTTTCAATTTAACTTGACGTGTGTAGATGAATTGAAATTTTAAATATGTTCAGCCACTTTTTTGGCTGACTGTATGTATTATGATGTATATTTCTTCCCTTAAGTTTATATTTACTATGGCGTCTTCTTGGTCATTTTATTTTTAATTTCAGGATATAGAATATTTTTTTCCGCCACCTCCGCTGAACACAGCTCGGCTGAGACTTACTGCCACACTATCAAACTGCACTCTCTGTATAGTAAAACCACACGCAGTGCGCGAAGGCAAGTTGGGCGAAGCTTTAGAATGCATTGATGAAGGCGGTTTCGAAGTTACTGCACTCAATATGATTGTAGTTGAGAACATAAATGCAGCTGAGTTCTATGAAGTTTACAAGGGGATAGTACCAGAGTATAAGGTACTGGTAATATAACAATATATTTTTTAAATAAAATAAAATACTTTATTCATCACATAGGCGAACATAGTTGCACTCATGATAAGTCAAGATACATTAAATTGATTATAATAATTATTATTAATACCAAAGCTAAGGTCACTTATATAACTACTGACATTTTTATAAGGAGTCAAATCAATGATGAAAAATAAAAAGCCAGCTCGGGCTGGCAGGAATTGCAATGTAAAAAAGAGATCATTTTTATTAAAAAATAATGGGAGGAACGCGTCGCGATCCTCACCGGTGAGGACACTACAGGCCCTAGCCTAGCTAACCTACCAGCCTTTCACTAGCTACCTAAGCTATGACGATATATATATATATATATATAGTTTATATATTCATAGTTTAATACACCTTCATATTTGGCGTTGGTTGTTGTAGGCATTTGAAAGTGTGCATAGAGACGACACACGCGAAAAGCAAATATAATCTCGGTGTTTAAACTCTACGTAATCATTGTGTAGATGCGTGAACGCTGCATGGTTTTGATTTAAACATAAATTAATTTTACCCATGAAGGAAATAAAATTGTTAATATTATTATCGAACAAAATAAAAAACAACGTAAATCCAGCGTTTGAATCTTTATTTATGTTTGCAAATCTATCCAAATTTCCTTTGCAACTTTCTATTGTTTCTTTCGTTAAAAAAGAATATTGATAGATTAGAATAAAATGAATAGAGAATGCCTATCGCAGTTCGCCTGTATGAAAAGCAAATAAATAAATATTGCGAACATTTAAAAAGATACTAGCCAAATTGATTGACCCGTGCTTAAAGGATGAGCTTCCAACGAATAGTATTATCATTTTATAAATATAATAGGTCGACGACATTCACATGCAACGCCTTTCTATGCGGGGAACGTTACAGTGTAAAATCCGCCGTAATTATTATTATCTGAAAATAAGCAAGTAATGTTTGTACAAGAAAAATGATATGATTTATATATTATTTTTATTTTATTGTTTCCGAATGACGAGACGACTGACGAGCATGCCACTCGCCTGATGGTAACCGATTCGACCGCCATATAATGCCCAGTAATTACGCTGGCTACAATGTAACACAACAGTGCATGCACACTGCTGCTTGGCGGTAGAAATAGACACAGAGGTAGTACCTACCCAGCCCGCCTCTCGCATACGAGGGATCTACCACTAGTAAATTAAATTAATCCGTAATTTTTTTTTATACAGGGTATGGTCGAAGAACTTTCCAGTGGTCCGTGTGTTGCTATGGAGATAGTTGCTAAAGACAAGAGTCTAAATACAGCAGTAGAGTTCAGAAAACTAGTTGGTCCGTCAGACCCTGTAAGTATTACCTAATAGCCTACAGATTTAATTTAGATTTATTTAATTTTATGCCACTAAAATTACTTTTTTTCTTCTAGGAAATTGCAAGGTTATTGCGTCCACATACGTTAAGAGCAAAATTAGGAAATACCAAAGTGCAAAATGCTATACACTGCAGTGATTTGGCTGAAGATGGTTTACTAGAAGTTGAATATTTCTTCAAAATATTGGATTTATAAATGAAGACTGATTTAAAAAAATATATTTTGATTACTTAAACATGATACTCAGTGTGATTGTCGATTGATTAGGTAATGTTTGGGAATCATTGCGTTTATCTTGTGTTTGGATATGTATGACGTATGTCTTAATATTATATAGCTTTGTTGTGATTTTATTATAATGTAACTCGAATTAAATTCCAAATAAATACTATTAAAAATATTTTTGGTGTCAATTCTTATCGGTACTAAACATTTTATGAAACAAATACTAAACGAAAGCATCGGGATTAACAGCTCATGGAGAAGTATTACAGAGGAAGACTTCCAGATCGCATCATTTTAGGATAGGCGAAATGTGTGCAGCTGGTCTGCAGTAATCATACTTGAATGTTTCATTGTCCCGATGTCTTTCGGAACTCAAAAATTACTTTACAAAACACAATAAACAATCACACATCATGCATTTTTTTTTTATTGCATTGAATAACGAGACGAGCATGCCGTTCGCCTGATGGTAAGCGATACGACCACCCATAAACAGTAGCAACACCATCCAGCACCTTGAGTTACAAAGTACTGTTTGGCATTCCACTGCGCTCGTCATCCTGAGACAAGATGTTAAGTCTCATTATGTCCAGTAGTTACACTGGCTACAATGTCCTTCAAACCGAAACACAATAGTGCATGCACACTGCTGCTTGGCGGTAGAAATAGACATTGTGGTGGTACCCACCCAGACGGACTCTCACATATGAGAGACCTACCACCAGTGCATTGAGCCTCGAATGGGTAGGCAGAGGTGCAACCACTTTTCGCTAAATGTCTTCCGTCCCATGATGTGATATGGGGCGAGCCCATCGCCACATCAGGCACAAATTCCAGATTCCAGGCTGATACTTAGCAGGTGAACCCAATATCACTTTGCCTGACCCGGGATTCGAACCCGGGACCTCAGAGCGGGGTTGTAGTGCGTACGCAACACAACTACGACACCGAGGCAGTCATATAAAAACTCGCATAAAAAAACCCAGCCACCCAAATTCGTGTCATCGCGTATCATCATCAACTCGTAAATTAGATGTGATAAAAAAATCTACTGTACATATGAAATGAGTTTGAAAAAACATTCAATGTAAAGAAAGGAGAGTATGTGTAAACTAGAATTTTTTTTTTGGTGAAATTTGGTTAGTAGATAATAAATTAATAATATTATCTCCAAATTAATACTAGTAACTACTAAGTTGATTTTTGTTTAATTGATGACTTGTCCGCTGTTAGTTTTCACCGGAGTTACGTAATGGGACAATAGTATTTTCCACTATGTAGAGACTTTTTTGTTGTACCTACCTAAGCATATTTAAAACACACAAGATCCGATTGCACTATTTCCTGATAAGTCATATAAATTTTCATGAACATTAAAGTAAGATCAGGGGACCCTATTCCGTCTACGGGGACATATCCGTATTTTTGCAATTGCAAGCGTTCTAATCCAAGAACAGCTCTGGTAAGTAATAGACAAAAAATCCCGTTTACCTGTGGACGGAATAGGGCCCCCCTGACCTTAATGAGAATAACATTTTGTATTTGGTACATAATAGATTCGATTAAGTTTCTCAATTCATTTACTTTTTTGTTTTTTTAATGTTTTTATATTCCCAATTATTGCTGAAACAATATGAGAAAACTACAGGTACTATAAGCGGCCAGCTATTGCGATGGTTGCGTGTTTGGTTGTGTGCCAACAATCTACATCATGATTAGCTGAAAATGTAAAATTTTAATGGTCACTTCAGTCTAGTGGCAGTTTACTGAAGCTGTTAAAACTGCTCCTCAGCAGCACAGGACCTCTCTTGTTTTCCATTCCCAGGTAGAGTGATCAAAATGCAGTAGCGACCTTAATAATGCAAGGCTCTGGGCGGCAGATGATTGCTAGGGTTTTTTACCTGATAGCCTAAGGAAGGTAATGTTTTTTTTCTTTGTGTCCTTAGCGCAAGGTCCGGGTGGTTACCCATTCGCCACTTTCTAAGTCCGCTATTGTCAAAATGAATGTATTTCATTCATCATCGGCGACATACCAATGTGGCGTCAAAACCCCGAATACTTACCCATCGACTTAGCAGACGACGCAGTGTAGGCGTGAGAGTAACGATGCATTTTGCAGCATCGATGACAGGCAATGAAATACTTACATTACATAAGCTAGATTCTTAAATTCTAGATGCTACCTATACGCTTGCTAGTCGTATTTCTCATTATATTATATTCGCCTTGTTTTCTTAGCAGTTTCCATAGCCAGGTCCTTATTAGCCCTTGCAATGGCCCCTGGGTACGTAAGTAGCGATTGGTGCCCGGAAAACAAAATACCTAAGTACTTTATCTTTAAAAGTCACAACCATATTTTTTTATTGTTTTAGTGAGTTGCTTAATATTCCAGATCCCACATTTTCTGTATGTACCTATCAAGTTGGGGACCCTGGGCTTTTGCCTCACGTGTCCTGAGACGAATCACTGAACTGTTCATAACAAAATAAGGCATCAGATAATAGCCATAGGGTCATTCGGGGCAACAGCACGCAGTGGGTAAAAGTTCGCATGGTCAATATCTCGGAACCTATTAAGGGGGCTCAGACACTTTTTCGGGTAGATCAGGGGCGCGTCAGGGACGATGTCAGAGCCACAAGCTATTTTACCAAGCCTCACTTGTTTAGCGAAAAACGGTGATCAACGTGATTTTGTTGATTAGTTACCAATATTTTGTGCTGGGAAAAAAGTGTATGGCTAGACGGTGTATCAGTTTACAAAAGTCCGTTAATTATGTTAAGTTTACATGATTATTGTAGTATTTATTTTAGTTATTAATTCTGACCTAGAAAACAAATGCGTCTCAACTAACGTGTGATTGTTTAAAATATTCCCTGTTTGAGTAAGAGTACGAAGTTAAAAGTACGCACCCTGTTATATCTTCATTACAATGATTGCACGGTTTTTTCTTCTTTAAGCTGCAATTAAGTCGAATATTATTTGTAAAGATCTTTAGACCTTATACAGAAAAAAAATATTCTCATTAAACACTCTGCGTAGTTTTACCCACATAACGGGTCAATGGTACGAATGTCTCCCGATGCACTTAAACATGTATAGCAAAAAAAACAATGAAGCAATGTACAAAAACTTATTAAATAATGAAAGTAGAATAAATTTACTTTATATAGAGTGTTAAAACGTTTTTCAAGACACTATATTTTTGACTGTGTAGACGATAGAAAAAAAAGTGCGTACTTTTAGGCCGAATGACCCTATAGTTGTCCGTGTGACATACCTAATTCACTCATTTTATGCAGGGACTATATAAAGAGAAATAGCCCAAGTTGAGTTTATTATAGCCCAACTTAAACGTGGCCCGATATGATCTTGGGTTGGTTATTATTTGGTCGCAACATTCTGGAAGCTTAGTAGGTATCTACATGCATCGGAAATGATTATCTACTTCAGGTAGGGGTACCTAAGTATTTTTTTATTTCTTATGAATCATCATAAGATAATCATCATAAGGTATCTAACTACATATTTTTGCTTTGCAATTGCTTTGAATAAGTATTTTTTTCCAAACTATTTACTTCTATGGATTTGTAAGCTGTGCTACAACAAGTAGGTACGTGTAGACTATGACTAGCTTATGAGCCAAAATTACAATTATTGTTTCTTGAAAAAGCCAATTGCTGAACTTCATTGATTTAAGCAAACTGCTTCCATACCAAAAATGTTAAAATATACGAGCATAAACCATGAACTTTAAAAATGAGAAATGGTTAGTAAGTAATTAATATGTATGTACAATCACCCAATTTGGTTCTAGTACACTTACTCAAGATAAAACGCCCATTTTTCATACTTTACCAAGCACTAGCTACAATTTCGGAGATGTACAAAGTGTAATATTTTCGGCGTAGGGCCGCTGCAGACTCGGGAATAACTCACAACGAAACAACCTCGACCGTCACGCACCAACCACGTTTAATGCAGAATTGACAACTGTCATGTTCCGTTATTATTACCCACATTTGACATATATACTACACATCAAAGACTACACAAAGGAAACAGCAGGTAACTTTTAACGTCTCCTTTAGTTGTAAGTTACATACATGTTGCTGACAGACGATCGACTTATTTAGAACCTTAAGGTGATCGAGCATACACTTTTCTGACTGTACCTATCTATTATTTTAAGAAGCTTTGATTATTGGGCTGTCTGCCCGTTTAGTTTACATGAAACCCATACGACCCTGTGTGCTCACCTTTCACTGCATCGAAACTGTGATACTTTGTTTTATAACAGCAAATACTGTCGTTGTATGAACTGAACGCGTATAGAGGGGACGAGCAGTCCTCGCAGGGTTGTGCCAACTGCCAGTGCCGCGCAAACTTTCATACTTGTGGCCGCGCCTGGGCGATCCGCCAGTGACGCACGCGCATCTTATTTGAATACTGTTAAATTTGTTTCATCGGTTTATAAATTTGATTGGGTTTAAAAAATACAATTCGAATCGTTGGAAATGTAACAAAACTCTGGAAAATTTTATGAGAACTTGCTGATAAAACTTAATAGTGGAGTTTCATAGTTTATGATAAGGTTTTTTCAATTTCAAACTACGGTAAGTGTTATTGTCTTGATAACTAGATTTTAACGTTATTGCAGGTGTTTACCCTTTCTTATAAATTATCGGGAACTTTTAAAAAAATATCGCACAAGTACCTATTTACCTAATTTTATTTTATTTAGACTTCATTTTAATTCTCTTTTTTAAATAATTATTTTGGCTGAACTAATTACTCGTACCATTTAGTATTTTGTTTTAAACTACATAATTATAACCGAAGAATGATATGTGATATAATAATGTACTATCATATAAAACTTATACCATTAGGGTACATTTTTCAATCCTCAGAACTGCTATTGGATGACTAACTTTGTTATTATGAGAAAGTATCGCTTACATGTACTTATACTAGAATTAGCTAAAATGTTAAACGTATATTTTAGACAAAAAATATGTGACCAGTAACAAAACAGCCTCTTAAGTATTTAATATTTTAATTATTGTTTTTATTCTTACTTATTTTTTCGATAATATTTATTAAGAGTTTTTCCTGTTCCCGGATTTTGATGTTGGAAATTCCCAAGAGCTGACTCGTAAATAGCTTTTGTAGAAACTAAAAATTAACACCACTAGTGACACGTGCCATGTGTGTATAGTAAAGTATCGTTTTAATAAAATAAATAATAACAGTGACTTATAACATCTTGGGGTAAACCTATTTACTATCCATAATCGACAGAAAGTTTCACGTTAAATTGATGTTTTACTTTGTCATCTGTTTTTTCTGTTTCGTGGTAACGTCCATGCCTATCTAGGTATGTCTTTCAAAAGTGTGAATAATGAACCCTTTTGATATTTACTTCCAATTCTGAGTTGTTTTTTATGTTACTTATTTTCGTTTTCAACCTTTAAATGTAAATATTTAGATTACTAGGTACGCGGCTTCGCTCGCATGAAATGCCTTTCCAGCTACAAAAGTCCCTACAACGCCAGCGGTATCTATTTAAAAAACCTGACGAAAAAGTCCAATATTTAGAGCAAATTACTGGCATAAAAAGTATCCTATGAGTTAATCCAGGGCATGGTCTACCCGTGTGCCAAATTTCATCCGAATCTGTTTAGCTGTCTCCGCGTTTACTTCTAACAAACATACAAACATCCAAACATTTTCACAAAACTTTCGCATTTATAATATTAAGTAAAACATTTTCACATTAAGTATAATATTAAGTAAAAAAACGCTTAATTGTAACGAGTTTTTTTTTTAAATTCAGACATTCTTTATTCGGATTATTAACAACATTGATCTTTGTTGACAAGGTTAACGAAAGCATCTACATTAGTCTACACTGTGTCGTAAATGCAAGCGCCCCCCTCCATACGCAACTGGGCGTTCCAAAAAAAGTCTTAGAAGCATAATAAAATAAGTACAAATTAAAAATAAAATAACCAAAATAAAAGTTTGTGTGTGTGTGTGTGTATGGTAAGATGTGTGTATGAGCATTTCCAATTAGCACCAAAGCTTAAAAAGATTTTCAGATTCTGTATAATTAAGACCAAGCAACCATTGAGTGGACGATAGCCTAGCTGGGAATGGAACGGTCTGCAGAGACAATGTCCGGAGGTTCAAAACCCAAGGCACACACCTCTGACTTTTCGAAGTTATGTGTGTATTGTTTATCAATTATCGTTCGCTATAACGGTGAAGGAAAACATCGTGTGGAAACCTACATACCTGAGAATTCTCTATAATAATTTTGAGATATGTGAAGTCTGCCAATCCGCACTAGGCCAGCGTGGTGGACTAAGGCCTAACCCCTCTCAGTAGTAGAGGAGGCCCGTGCTCAGCAGTGGGCAGTATATAATACAGGGCTGGTATTATTATATTATAACCATTGAGTAACCGATAACTTACATGCACGATATGTGCAGGGATATATAGTGAGAATTTTATTAATTTTGTTATATAAGCGAGGAGCGAGAACTGTTGAGAAGTAAGAACCGTTCTACATGGTAAAGTTTCACAGACAATATCAGTTCTTCTTTTTGCAGAAGTAGTTATGTACGGTAGTTGGGAGTGGATACGAAGAAATGAGTGTAAAATAAAAAAATATCTAACTGTTAAAACTTTAGTAAGAGCATATAATACGTCAGTGGGAAAAATCATAGGCTTTGATCATTGATGTCATAACCTTTAGAACACCTCTTTGTGCTCTCTCAAGTGTCAACATTTTTGAAATACCCGTACCTCCCCAAGCTGTAATGCAGTAAGATATAACGGATTTTACAAATGCATAGTAAACAGTTTTTAAAGTTGATTAGATTGGTGTAACAAGAAAATGTAATGAGACGCAGTATAAAATTATTTATATTATAAAATGATCAATCATTAGACTAGGCAACACGAAAGAACCTTCTGAAGATGAAGAGGTCCATACTTTCCCAGTCTTTTTGCTATGTGAGGATTTTCATTAGAATTATAAGTAACTATTATGGAATACTTGTATAACTGAAACGTTAATTACACCTATCTACCAAATGAAAACATAATTATTAACAAAAACCACAAGTACCTAGGTAGGTATTTTGTAAGATAGTCTGAAGAGATATTTTCCATTACGAAAGAAAAGACTCAGATTTTTGAAGAAGTGGGAAATATGCTAGGAATTAGTTGAAACACTTAAATTATGCTTATAGAGGTAAAATAACCTCATTATGCTTATAATTGTTAATTAAGACAATAAGTAGGTAGGCACTATTTTTTTTATAAATAAAAATTAGGATCGATTTGTATAGGTAATTGTTATCTCACCTACGTTAAAACAAAGAAGTACTATGTGTGCTGCATCGAAATGACTATAAAACTCGATGTTGTAAACACTTAGCACATTAGAATGGTGGGAAGAATTTGTTCGAGAATTCGTCAATTACCTAATGACTTGCCTAATCCGAGTAATAACTTTTGCGCAATTTTTACTGTTTGCATTATTTTTATTAATAGTTCATTGATTATGCATTAATATATATTCAAGTTTACCTATTGTCATTTTTCTACAGTTAAAACTCGTAAAACTTTTTAATATGTACCTATATGTTTGACTAAGTTATTAGCAGTCACTTTTATCTCAACGGAATTGAGAGACGATGAAAAATAAAGCCAAGGACAAATCTGTCCCACATACACAACACAGTCTATGCATATTTTAAGTACATCATCAGTATACATATATATCGACTACATGCCGCAGAAAAAATATTGCAATTTTGGGGCGTTTACGGGAACTACTTTTTTCCAATTTTTGTGAATACATTTATATATAAATCAATATATCGTCAAAAAGGTATCTAGTAATCGTGATATTTTCGTTTATAGCGGTTTCTGCTGACTTTTGACTTGAAACCGTGGAGAGCAAGAGCGAGACTAACAGTGACACTCGATATTGCGATTTCTGCGCTAGTAGACTACGAAATTGAATGTGTCTCCTCCAGGATATGTAGAAGCTGAGAATCCCTGTGGCTCTTATTTTTTTTATCTAATTCGCCTACAGATAATATCACGATGTCTTATGATAATGGTAAACTTACAAGTCGCCCACATTGAAAATATTCCAAATTGAAATATTTGGCAAATTATGTAGCTTGGCAGCTAACCTGCAGTCAAGTGTGTTTAATTAAAAACTTGCTCTATTATGACATACCTTGTACATACATTTATGTCTAACATTTATAGTAGCAAAATAGTAATAAAAGTAGTCATACTGTAGACGCATCTGTCTTCAGCATAAATGAGGCGTCTGGATTGGTGCACCAAGGTCTTAGAGAAAATGGACGTGAAGTGACAGCTGGCTGTTGCGTTGGTGAGTGAGATGTCTGCAAGCCCAGACACACCTCCATACTCCCTGTTCCTTCTCTTTAATTCATAATTCTTTAATTCTTCTGGTATTGTAGGTGTTTATAGCAAATGGAGATCACTTAACACAGGTAACTAATTCTTCATTTGCCAACCTACTATGAAGAAAATCGAAGCAACATATTACTTAATCAAAAGTCATTAATTAATGAAATCGGGCGATTAGCCAGTTATACCTACATTTTAGGGCTCAGGCTACACTGGTCTGCAATGAAATCCTTGTTTAAATAAAAATATGATAAACATGAGTAGTTTAATATTTTGTAGGCAGCGGCTTGTCTGTGTGCCTGGCATCGCCGAGTCCATGAGCAGCGGTGGCCGCTTACCATCAGGCGGGCCGCTAGCTCGTCTGCCTATACAGGCCATAAAAAAAATTCTAATAATATACTGAATCTAGATCTGCCCGCGGTTTTCCCCTATCACGTATATATATTTCTCAAATTCGTTTTTTTAGAGGCTCCGAATTCTGCATATTTTGTATTAGGTTCCTGCATTAAGGCTAATTTATTCAGTGTAGATTGTATTTTTATACATAAAACCGGTTTGCACTGATAGACAATAAAATAACATATTGAATGACGTTATTTTGATCAAATGTGCATGCGCCAGCGCAGTTTTACTCTAACTTGGTGGATCACAGTTTTTTAAAACAATTGTGTACAGCTTTTACAGAATATTTTTCGACCATTCGAATTATATTAATATATGAGAGGAAAATATATGTCTAATCTTGATTATAGAGCAAAATAAAATCGCATGACTAGAATATTGATTCACTTTAAATAAAAATAAATAAAATAAAACAAGCCTTTATTGCTGTTCGCTTTCTCTGAATTAAAGTTACAGATTGAATGATTTTATATTCTAATGAAGCTATAAAATTATACCTACCTAATCTAAGTTTTAATTTTAGTTTTCTATAATATTATCACGATCTATACGTACAATATCGGCAATTGGTGGATCTGCTTGTGAACCAGCTTGTCTTTCGGCAAAGGCATCCTCAAAGTTTTCCAATGTATTCTATCCCGTGCTATGCATATAGGCCATATAGGTCTGCTACTTTTTTAATATGATCCTCCCAACAACGTCTGAATTGCCTTCCTTTACATCTCTTGCTGTCCCTCGGATACCATTCTGTGATCTTATTTGTTCATTTTTTTTATTACTTCTTCCTTAACATATATCCCGTCCATCGCCATTTTAATATTTCAGTGTAGAACAACTGAAAAAATAAAGTTTGGTATGTCAAAATTGAATAGAGCGAAGCGTGGTTGGCGTTAAAAGAAGAGACAGAATAACATTAATAGAAATAAAAACAAAACAACATTAAAAAGATCCGCCTTAAACCAAATTAAATTTTGTTCTAAATACGTACAATAAGTGCTTAGAATTAATATTCTTGTTGATGAAAGCGACAAGAATTGGATTCCAAAAATATGCTATAGGTAGTTGCTCAAGAACGTTGAGAGGATAGCTCGAAGGAATTCAAAGTTCATACCACTAGTTTAATGTACAGTCAGCCACATAAGTAGCTGAACCAATTCTAAACATCAAATCACCTCTACACTTTTTTGTTCTTACCAATTTTAATTTTCTCTTCACAAAAACAAAATGAAAGGTATTTTACTTTACTTCACACAAAGAAAAGAATATGTTTCAATTAAACCTAACGCGTACCTATAGGCGATTTGAAATTTTGAATTTGTTCAGCTACTTATGTGGCTGACTGTACATGGTTTATAGTGAATATCTGGATCATTAATAAGATTGTTTTTTTAATGATTATGAAAAATGGAAATATACTGCACATAATAGGTATAGAGACGCTACAACTATTATAATTCTTTTTGCGCTACAACGAAAAATGGTCCGAACTCAGAAGCAAATCTTGTTGATTTTTGCACGACTCTATTAAAAAATATTGAAGAAAGAAAACTTTAAAATGAAATTTATTGACAACAAGTAATTACATTGTTATAATAGTTTTAAATGTTGTATATTAATTATAATAAATAATGTAATTAATATAAGTTATAATGCAATAGCAAAAAGAGCGTAATTTCAAAATTTTATAACAAAAAAATTATACGTGACACATACATTTTAATAATACAAGTACTTCAGTTCAGGAGTATCGAATCTATGAAACTGGGGCACAATAATAAGTAGAGAAAATAACTGTTTTTTAGACCAATGTAATTAGGCACATGTAGAGGCACCGTGGGTTTTGGTGCTTATAATTACAGTCGTTTATATACGGCAATGATATTTCTGGTGTGTAGATAGACGCCGCTTGCTTACATTTTCTTATGAACAAGCCATTGTGTACTTCCATTGTTTGCGAAGCGGGCCGCAGTGACTAACTGTGCCTGTACCCTGCCCGCATTGCACGGACAATGTTCCCAAAATCACATTCATTTGCCTCATTGCCATATTTACAGCTATTATTTTCAGTTTTGGGTACCGTTTTTATTTTTAAACACTCACATCAATCACACAATGCTTTAATAATATTGATTAATATTATGTCTTTACCTATGAAATTTCCGTTTAGTATACAGAAAGAGTCATTTTTTTATATAATTTTTTTTTATTACTATCAATCAAAATATGCACCCATGCTATTGATGCATCTCTGCCAGCGCATTGGTAATTTTCAATGCCTTTCTTGAAGAAGTCCTGTGTACGGGAGCCTACAAACTCTTCAAAGGCATTTTTTATTGTCTCGGATATTAGAAAGAAATCCTGCAACAGACGGACAAGCTACAAGAGTTAGGGTTGGAAGTTTTGCGTCATCCACCGTACTCACCAGGTCTTGCGCCGACAGACGTCTACCTTTTCCAAAATTTAGACAACTTTTTGGTAGGAAATTTGAATACCCGAGAGGTAGTACAAAATGCCTTTGAAGAGTTTTTTGGCTCCCGTACACCTGACTTCTTCAAGAAGGGCATTGAGAAATTACCACTGCGCTGCCAGAGATGCATCTTAAGCATCGGTGCATATTTCGATTGATGGAAATAAAATATATTTATAAAACGATGACTTTAACTTTCTATATAGGTACTAAACGGCAATTTCATAGGTAAAGACCCAATACTTATTATGTTTACGTAGGTGTACATGGCATATATAGGTGTTTTTAAGTGTATTCAAATATGAAATACGAAATGATCCATTATCACAATAAATCATCCACATATAACCTTGTATCTAGCATTTACATAATCGCCCCTGTTAATTGTGTGGTTTATTTAACTCTTCATTAATACTAAACATATCTTTGTTGCAGGTATTCCAAACAGAATTTATCTCCCATGTATCACAAACAAGAAGAATTCAATATACCTGAGGGAGTTTGGGTGATAAAATACTTTCCTACGTAGTGTAAACTTACTCATTTTAAAGTTATTTTGGTAATAAAACCACCATCATGCAGTTCCTACGGTCGTTTTTCAAACGAATCACAGATGACTTGAAACAGAAAAAACTTATACCACTAAAGATATTATTCTTCGTTCATGCCTCAAGTAAGTTGATCAACATCCACGTAAAATTTTGATTATTTTGTGTGTGAATTAGGTATCTGTCTTCGTAGTAAACTTAGGTAATGACCTAACGATGTTTGTCAACTCGGAAGAGATAAATTAATGGCTGGGTAAACATTTACATCAAAATAGGTTACGGTTTCTTTGCATTTCAAGGTATCAGATAATAAAATATTTCTTCCAACAATATTATAATAATATGAAGCTATATATTAATCAAGTCGCCTGAAACTGTGTATAATTTTTTTAGCATTGTTCGTGTTATACCCATATTTGACGATACACATGAGAGAGTTGGGTATCAATGTCGAGGAAACTGCGATCATGTCAGCTGTGACTCCGGTCATATCCATCGTGATGCCGCCATTGGCTGGTATGCTTGCTGATAAAATTGGCAACTTCAGGGTAAGACTATTATTTATACCTACGTTTAGCAGACACAATATGCGTGCTTATCATGCTTGAAAATAATTACACACACACACTCACACCTTTTATCCCCGAAGGGGTAGGCAGAAGCGCAACTAGTGCACCCACTTTTCGCCGTTATTTCGTCCCATGATGTGATAGGGGCGAGCCTATCGCCATATCGGGCACAAATTCCACACTCCGGGCTGATACTGAATAGAAAAACTCCATATCACTTTGCCCGACCCGGGGATCGAACCCGAGACCTCAGCATTGCAGTCGTACCGTAATACAACTACGCCACCGAGGCAGTCAAAAAAGTTGAAAATAATTAACTATAATTAATAAGATCACGTACTAATTTGAAGATTAGTATAGCCTATTGTGCCCATAAGCGGTGTCCAACGTAATTTTAAAGGTATTCTATTTCGTGTTCCGGTTCAATACGATCGAGTTAATCCACAACATCCGTAACTCAAATTACGACCAATTCTGGTTACAATAACCTTTACCTTGCATTGTATTGTAGTCCGACATTGTGAACCATTGGACGTACCTACCTAAATATGTGTAGAGTATAGTGTGTGCGTGCGTCATCGAATCTTCGGTCCAATCCACAATGTACACACGGACTATCGCCAAGCGACGAGCCTCGATGCGGAAGCGGCAATGACAACTATAGGTTCTGAAAATGCCCTACGGTGGCTTCACAAGCATACACAATTGCATTTACGCGTCACTCAATACACTCATGCGTAATGAGAATGTTTTATACAAATAAAAAATATATAATAAATAATTTACCAGGTTTTTAGCAGGATTCGAATTGATATTCTGCAGAGATTGTGCCCTGATAACATAACTATAGATAAACAGAATTTATTTATACACATATACATTCTTAAAAGTGTATTATTTGTTGTTAAGTATTTCGTTTGTTTTGATTATAAATTTTTTGTTCATAATACCTAACTATTTATTTATTAAAATCTCAACAGGATTTACGAATATAAATTGAGTTTATTATAGTATTTTTTGAGGTGATTTCATTTATATTGCAGAATTCTATTTATCGATTGCCTTGTTGGCGTAGTTGTATTAAGGTACTTACGCCTGCAATGCTGAGGTTTCGGGTTCGATCCCCGATTCGGGCAAAGTGATATTGGGTTTTTCTATTCAGTATCAGTCCGGAGTCTGGAATTTGTTCCCGATATGGCGAGTGGCTCGCCCCCTATCACATCATGGGACGGAATACGCACGGCGAAAAGTGGGTGCACTAGTTGCGCCTCTGCCTACCCCTTCGGGGACTAAGGGCGCGCGTGTGTGTGTATCTATTTATCGAAGTGTTCATTCTGAATTTTAGAAAACTTAAACTAAACTTCGTAAAGACATTCTATATTTACTTACTCTTAAGTAATACCTACTTATTTTGTTAAAATTATGCAACAGAAACGAATCTTGTGGCGCGACCAAAATATGCAAAATACAAAAAGTTTACCATTAACTTAGATAGAGGCATTTATAAATCTCATGTTTAAAATAAATCATACATTACTTACCTCGTTCTTTACTCTGCTTGTGGCAGAATCATCCGATTAGGTATGTGATTTAAAAGTGTTTTTCTAATCTTCGATGTCAAGGCAACAATGTGCTAGATCATACGAGAAATATTTGTAATCCGACTTGGGAGTTTAATCCAGAAACACGCGTCTCCTACACTAAGCGTAATATAATAATGTAAGTATTTTGCAGACTATTTCAAGGCTATTTTGATTGGTTGGAAGGATAAGCAATAGTTCAAGTGTGCCTTATACATGCATTGCATATCAAATAGATCAGGTGTCAATAATATTGTTGGATATAATTAGCCTTTAAGGACAGTGCAAGATTTACTTATCGGCCATTGAACGTACCAAATAGAGAGTACAATATATGGCATTGCCTGACAATAAACTATATTAGAGATACCTTTCGTTTGCATTTGTAAATTGTTACACTTTTATTTCGATCATCGTGTTCGAATTACAAAACCCGCATATATCTTACTTGCCCCTGGGAATTGAAACCAAAACCACGAGGCTTTTTGGTCTACAGCCGAATAACGTTGCCAATATAACACAGACTTGAAAAAGTAAAACAATCTACGGACGCGACGTAGGTAACAAACACAGTGATCGAAATAAG
Source organism: Sphinx pinastri (assembly GCA_947568825.1). Classification (NCBI taxonomy): domain Eukaryota; kingdom Metazoa; phylum Arthropoda; class Insecta; order Lepidoptera; family Sphingidae; genus Sphinx; species Sphinx pinastri. The sequence continues at coordinate 7,975,049 of OX387617.1, forward strand.
ATACACGAATAAGTAATAATCGAGCTATTATTTTCATAACATCATATGACTATAACGTGGCATATTTAAATACTAACTTTAGTACTTAAATCCTATATAATTTTTCCGCTAGTGAGCATGGGACTCGTTCCCTTGAATTGTTCTATTCTCGCATGACATTCGCCTCATCGTCTACAATTTGTATCTAAAAACGACAATTTGCAGCAGTTTTGCCGATCACTCTTCATAATGTGACATCCTGTTTTTACTTTCCGCACTGTTATTAACATTTTCGGTCCACGTTTATTATCGAGTCGTTGCGTCCGCTAAGCACATGTATGCTTCCTTGTTATTTTCAAACAGATTATCATGGTAATATAGTTTTTTAATGTTGGGGCCAGTAAACGTACAAATTGGTGTCGGTAGTTTTCCTACAATCTGATGGAAATTGTGAGAACACTGCAGACTTGAGATACAGGAAAGAGGAATTGTTTTCTGGATCTCTGATCCTAGAGCAACAACTTCACGTTTACATCGGTTTTTTGTTACTTTGGTAGGTACCTACTACTACACAGTACTACAGTAGTGTCGGTTCATTCTTGCTATAGACAACACTTACTTATGTAGTACCAGTTACATGGTGATTCTATTATTAGTTATAACATATTTTTTGCAGATATAAGTAAAAAACTCTAGTTCTCATGTTATTATATTCAAATGATGTACTTTGATTATTTCCGTCCTTCTCACAGTTATTGCTGGCTTTGTCGTCGGTACTTGGCGGCATTTCTGCACTGCTCTTGTTGGCGGTACCAGTCGGTCGTATCACCGTGACATTCCCACCGGAAGTAGAACTATTAGCAACGTGTGATGAGTCCGCACTGAAACTTCAACACATACAAGATTTTTCATGTGCACCACTGCATCCATATTCTTATGACATCAATTTAACGTGGGTATACAATTAGTATGATGGCAATTTAATTTAATTTCCAGTCATTCAACTAAGCATATTTCATTGCAGCATATCATCATGTGGGTTTCTATGTGAAATGCCCGAAGGCACATCTTCAGTTGATTTAGATGATGTACTACATACGCCTTTTTATGACGTTCATCTTCAGTCGCGTGTGGATGGGGAACGAGTATTATTCCGTCACACGATATCAACACAAGACTCTCGCAGGACAACACCACAAAAAGACCAAAGCACTATACGATTAATGACCAACGACCCACATTTCAATACCAGTATATCAAAAATTTCTGATCGTGGCATATTTTTCCCAACACCTAGGTTATATGAAATGGAATGTTCTCCCGGCTTGAATAATGTGACATGCGTTTTCGGGATAAATAAAATATTCAATGAAGGACAGAACGAGAATAAAGGGAATAATTTACGAGTCCGGGTCTCGCATAATGCTCAAACAACACCGGTTGATGTGAGAGAGTATTGGATTAAAGCGATGTCTACTGGGAACGATACGAAGCTAAATAATGATTACGATGGAGTTGGCAACATTACTTGCAAGGATTATTATGATGATGTGTGTTGGCTTTCAATTATAGAAAATGTATAAATCGTTTGTCACCATACTATTTATAATTTTGTATTCCAGATGATTAGTGAAGAAGTTGCTTGGGTGCAGACTGGCTCTCGAGAACTCAGGAGATGCTCAATAGCGTGCACTGGGTTGTCATCTCGTAAAAGTTTATGTAAAAACAATAAACAACAATTGGAACTGGATCCTGTATTCACATTTTGGGCTTATCTCGCTGTAAGTGTTTTTGAGAAATGATATATAAATAATAATACCTACCAGCTCTGTATTATACCTATACCATCCCACTGCTGGGAACGGGCCTCCTCTGCCACTGAGAGGGCCTTAGTCCTGCACTATCAATAGTGCGGGTTGGAAAACTTCACATACCTTTGAAATGCTTATGGCGAATTCTCTATTTAGATTTCCTCACAATGTTTTTCTTCACTCACTCACAATCGTCAATCAATACACACGTAATTTCGAAAAGTCAATGGTGTGTGCCTTGAGTTTTGAGAAATCATATATTTGGGTGTTATTAGCTTAATAGAAAACTATTCGTTTCTAGTAATTTATCAATCACTTGGTAAAAAACAGAATCATAATAATTTAATCGTTTGTAAATAAATATATCTGATACTCAAAGATCTGATCTAGTAAATATTTAATGACCTCGGCGAGAATTGCTTATAGACGACGATCAATCAAAAAACACATATTAGAAGAATTGCTATTAGAAACACAGTATATTATGTAACAGTTATTAATCGAATGTATGAAGTATGTATTATTGTGGTATTATTATGTCATATAGATATACACACCCAATGATTGAATACAACGTAGCGTCTCATGTGACATGGCAGGGTACCTACGACCTGTACTCGTGGTCTGCCAACCAAGCGTATGCAGATTGAGCGTGGATCCGTTGATGGGAAGATTATCGCCTAATCGTCTCTAACTGGGTAATGGCGAACTTGGATATCAGGCGGCCGCGGCCGGTCCGCATCCTATTGCTCGCGATCTCATTCCATTACCAGTCGTCTGTGACTCGGCTGTCAGCTGTTCTACCGCATTCAAGCAGTTTCTACCAGCTATTATACAATTTACAAACACAAATACACCAACAGTAGGTGTTTAGAAGGCAATTGGAAGCCATTCTTCAAATTAGTATTGCTGTCTGTTAACAATTATAAAATTTGTCTATAATTATTGATTCACTGCAGGTTAGGTAGTCATGTTTGTCTAAACTTGCTCAGTTAAATAGTGCAGTTGCATTATTCAGAGCCATATTTACCTAAATGTGTAGTTTTAACTATGCAGTTATAAGTTAGTCGTTACTAACTACTCAAAAGTACGTAACTAAAACTGGTACTTTACATTTGAAATAAAACTATTTTTCGTATTTTATTGCGGTTTTTTAAATTATATTTTCTTTAATTTAAATAACTGCGATAAAATCCGAACAATAGTTTTATTTCAATGTCTAACATTCGCGTAAACATAAGAAATCATTATTATTGTAATTTGACTTATGAAGCATTAGGTGCAATTTTTCACGTACTGTCGGGAAAAGTTCCTAATTCATTTGCTTTAAACGGGTAGATAAATGATAAGTGTTTATTTATTAAGTCAAACAATTAGGTAACTTCACATTAACTTCTAGGAAATAAGATAAATAACACGAGTTCTCATCTCGTGTGAGGCAATTTTTAAGGCGTTAATAATGCTTGAATTTGCCAATCTTTACATAATATTATAAAACATAGCCCTCGTCAAGCTGTCGGTCTGGATTTCGATGAAATTTGGTATGGAGATACTTTGACACCCTGGGAAGGACATAGGCGTTTTTTCCCGTAAAAGTACACAGTGGAACTTTTATCCACGAAAAGGGTATTCACGCGGGTGGACCCGCGAGCAAAAGCTAGAGAATCATAAATCATTGATTGTTTCGGATTCAATTAAACTATAATGAGCTTAAGAAAGCTCGCGTATACGCTACTAAATATTTTAAGGTACATCTTACTCTAACGGAGATTTTAACTATAATAAGTAAGTTTGGGATAGCCAAAGTGTTTTTTCTATGTTAGTTTCATATAGTACCAGCATTGCGCGCGGCTCCGCCCGCGTGGAAAAGTTTTTCCGGGATAAAAAGTAACCTATAGCACTCCAGTAGTTCCTGAGATTAGCGCGTTCAAACAAACAAACAAACAAACTCTTCAGCTTTATATATTAGTATAGAAGTATAGATTGGTCCTTAAGTGATTTTCTTGTCTTTGCAATAGAATATAATCGTATATTCTAGAATGACAGGTGGTTATTAATCTCAAATTTCTTCTAAAATCTCATCTCAATACAAAGGTAAATACATAATAATTTGAATGTATCCAGGCCTTCAAAACACGTTACACGCGCTCTAATGAGACAGAATCCATACAATATTCTAATCACGACACACATGAGCTGTTTGTTATTGAGGATATTTTTTACATAAATAACTGGTTTCAAAACAAAAAAATTGTGCGGTTTTAGTATTGCTCACAGCTCAACCAAAAGTGATTTGATATTTCATTAAAATGTTTATAGCTTTGGATTTGTTCGTTGACGTGGAAAAATCATAAAAATAGTACCTATATCTCGATTTGACGGTGTGGTGGTTTAGTTTTCTTAATTATTTTTTATATGTTGTATTAGAATAACATTAGCATGGATACCTTAGCGCCTGCACTTAATTTCGTTAAGATATTGGTTTTTAAACACAGTAGCGTAACGTTTAGAGTGGTATATAGAAAATAAAAACATTTTGACGCCGTACCAATGAGGGTGACATGTTTTGATTGTAAACAAAACCCCTTATAAAGAGAAAAAGAGCACAGTAGCGCCATAAATAATTATTAATAGTGCGTAAAAAGAGTAACAACAACTACCCGATATTAATTTCGAAGTTTATAATCTACGCAAGCTTGGCGAGTTAAGGCAATAATAAGACACGTGGGTACACAAGATACCTACGCTGTATGTAGTTTATCGCAGGTTACAGACTGAAAATTAATTCAACCTAACTAGGTTGAAATCCAAGCTAAGGTAAACTTACCTTAGCTTAGATATTTTCTCATACCTGTGTGCAGATTGCAAACTATCTAAACTAAGCTATATATCATGTGTCATTTTCTGTTCTATGCGAGCCAACTATTTTTTTATTTTTTTATTGGTTTCGCGGAGAAAGTGCGTTACTACTACCGCCCGGCCTTTGTGGGGGGCGACCGAGCGGTTATGTTGGGTTCACCGTGCCTTACGTCCCGGCGTTGAGCCGCCCGGAGAGATGGAAAACTTCGGGCGACCGCCGGGCCGAGTCCCTAACCTATGTACAACGCACGGCATACCAACTAAAACTCCGCGGTGGCCATCTTCGGCGCATTAGGGACGGCTGCGGGCTTCCTCGGGCAAAAAGTATCTAAGTTGTCGTCCGCAACCGCCCCTGCGCGGTAACGCCTGGTGCGGCCCGTCTCCTGTTGTGGGGGGGCTCAGAAGCCCTCGCGCACCGAAGGACGCTCCGAGCGTCAACGGCAGCGTAAGGCCTACCTGCCACGCTGCCGTCCATCACGGGGGATGCGTGCCAACCTAAACTAACTTAGCTTAATTTTTGGTCTGCAATCGGCGTTAGGTGAAATCAAATAGAGCTATCTAAGGTGTAACTACATAGGTATTATTGGAAAATATCGGAGCTGTATATTAGAAATTGTTTGCACCCCAAGAACGCTTGTCTTTTTAAAACTATAATATATCCAGCCAAAAGTAATTAAATGACCCGGCGATGTAGCTAATGTTAAGATTGTAATCGGTCGCTAAGCGCGAGGAAACGGTAACACTGTCACAATAATAAGAATACATAAAGATTATAAGTAATAAATATCTTAATTTATTAAATACGACTAAGACGACTTACTGGGATGAAAAAATGACGTAATCATGAACGAAGTTATATTTCGGTAAATTGTATAATACTTAGTTTTTTATATAAATGCCCCGTCTGTTTACAAACGCGTCTATTTATAAAATGTCAAAGGCAAATTATTTGCTAACGTCTTCATAATTGTGGCTGAGTATCCACATCACCGGTAATGATTTTATATTTTCGTAACACATTACACAACATTAAAAACCACAATATAATTTATTCTAGGGACGTCATTGATGTATTAAAAAACCAGACGTATAGTAAATTTCATGCCCACTGTCATAAATCTGTGTGAAATTTTGTGTGATCGTGAAACTCCCAAGCCTTATAATTCCACCAATTCATAATGTTGATAGAGTTGGGCTTTGTTCAGTTATAATCTTAATTCTACTTGCGATCTTATAACTTTTTAACTGTGAAAGCAATATGAGCATGTGAGTCTAGGAAACTTCACAATGATTCACATGGAAAGATTTTGGTTGGATATGATTATGTAGTGCGATTTTAAGAATGACAATAGCATATCATTTCTTAAATACTTAGATGATTAGTACATTTTCAAACGTATAAAAATACTAGCTTCTGCCCGCAGCTCCGCCCGATAAAGTTTTTCTGGGATAAAAGTCCTGCTTAATTTTTTTCCGGGATAAAAAGTAGTCTATGTGTTAATCCAGGACATGATTTACCCGTGTGCCAAATTCCATCGAAATCCGTTCAGTAGTTTTTGCGTGAAAGAGTAACAAACATACATACATCCATACACCCATACATTCTTACAAACTTTCGCGTTTATAATATTAGTAGGATATAATATAGGTAAGCATATATTTTACTAATATTTAATTAAGCGCGTAGACTATACACTGCATAATTATCTTCATTGACGTATTACTACAGAGAGATGGTTAAATGCTAAATGCTCTAAGTATTACTACGAAGGCAGTCCGTATGCGAACAGAAAAACCTCATTGTATAGGTGTGCCGTGTGACACCTCCTAATATAGCTGCTAGGTAATAAGGTAATGCGTACAAGAGCCAGTTTCTACCCTTATTTGAGACGTTAAAGACGTTAGTGATATACTTTTTAGATACTGGTTATTCCACGCGTCTCCGCTTGCGTAAAGTACTGGGCAGATGGAAAACACCATTTAACAACTTGTCAGAAATTTTCCAATTAGGAAATATTGTTAACACCCAAATATAACTGTTATTATTTTTATTCTGTCCCTGTGGCGTAGTTGTATTACGGTATGACTGCAATGCTGAGGTCTTGGGTTCGATTCCCGGGTCGGGCAAAGTGATATTGGAATTTAAATTCAGTATCAGCCTGGAGTCTGGAATTTGTGCCCGATATGGCGATAAGCTCGCCCCCTATCACATCATGGGACGGAATACGCACGGCGAAAAGTGGGTGCACTAGTTGCGCCTCTGCCTACCCCTTCGGGGATAAAAGGCGTGAGTGTGTGTGTGTGTGTTATTTTTATTTGCCTTACTTCAGTATCAAAGACATAGACTGCATGAACTGTTACTCTAAGATTATGTATCCACTACTACAGAATACTGAATTGCTACTACGAAAGCTCATTATCAAATAAAGGTATTTTTACTACTGAAACATATTTTAGGGTCGTGGGTCATAACCCAAGGTTAAAGGGTTAAGGCGTAGGCTATACAGGTTAAAGATTTGTGGCTTACACATTTCTAAGTTATTGCGTTGTATCAAAAAAAACAGAGACTTCAACAATTTTTAAAAAATATTTTTTCTATGTTTTTTTCCGCTTAGTGTATCTTTATATAGATTTTATTAGGCTCATGTGAGCGTGGGTAAGTTTCGTAATACTGTAGACGAGACATGATACGGCCTTGTCCCCGATGCTTGCGAGCTTAGCTAGTAGCTGCCACGCTCTGTCGCATTCAAATGTATTTAATATACCTGAACTTTGACATCAACATAGGTATGGTAAAAACTTGGTACGTGGAGTCAATTAAATGTTGAAATACATGTTTATAGATTAAGAGATATGAATAAATCTTATCTCACTTCTTACTAATATTATAAATACGAAAGTTTGTGAAAATATTTGGATGTTTTTTAGAAGTAAACGCAGAAATTGCTAAACGGATTTGAATAAAATTTGGCACTTGGGTAGACCATACCCTGGATTATCACAAACGCTAATTTTTATCCCAGTAATATGCCTCATGGGAAATAATAGTAATATTTCATCAGATTTTTTAAAAAGATGGCGCTGACGTTATAGTGACTGTTGTAGCGGAAAGGTTTTTCACGCGGGTGAAGCCGCGAGCAACACCTAGTACTTAATAATCGTATAATATGTAGACGTGTAGGTTCTTTACCCCACGATTTATATTCCCCTGTTCGAGAAAAAAGTCAATACATTGTATTTTGATCATAACGCGGGATTTATCTCTATATCCAATAGCTTCAAAGATAATCAACTGCTTTCTATTTTATACGACGGCTTGTAAAAAAACATCGTTGTTGGCCATAAAACAGAATACTGATAATACTTTTACATGACATCCCTTTGGAGCAAGTCCACAAGTTTTGCTACTTAGAGTCAACTGTGTCGAACAACCTTTCACTAGAAATAGAGATCGATAAATCAATAAAGCAATAATATCTTTGCTAAACATCTTTAAACCCCCTTAATGCTAAAACTAAAATCATCCATTTTTAGCATATTCTTATATGGTATCGAGTATTGATACCTAGCCTGCACTTAAAAACCAAGTCTATCATACTTTTTATATGCACAGGCATTACAAAGAGAGCTTGAATCGTTTCCACTAAGAACTCCAATATGCTTGAGTGTTGCATAATTCTATAGATATGTATTTATGATGATTATAATTACTGAGATTTTAAATTTCCTCGCTTCTTATTAGCTATCGGCGTAGTTAACTTTTAATAAATTTTATTGATTGACTGTATGGCGTAATTCTAGGGGTAATTCGAACGGCTGTGTAGGAGACACTCAGGAGGGGATTAAGATTTAAAAAATCAAAGTATTTACAACTTAAAACATGTCACTTTTATCATTTATATTAATAATTGTGCTGTAGAAATGAATCATGCATAAATTGATGTAGTAGGTAAGAAAGTTATCTATCTATACTTATATTAATAGTAGCGATCCGTCCCAGCTTTGCTTCGGTAGCAGAACATAATATGCATTAATTTTTTTCTGCGGTAGTATCTGTTTATAGCGCTTCATTTTCTGGGATAAAAGTCCCGCTATATATTTTCCCGGGATAAAAAGTAGTCTTTGTTCTGTCCTGGGTCTCAAACTATCAGCATACTTATTTGGTCGAGGTTCCACTCGCGAAAAACGATATTTCGGGTCGGGTAAAAATCCCGGTATGTTATTCCGGGATAAAAGTAGTCTATGTCCTTCCTTGGGTCTTAAACTATCTCCAAACGTAGCTTCTCTTGGTTCTCAGAAAACAATTTTCCGGGATTAAAGTCCCGGTGTATATTTTTCGCGATAAAAAGCAGCCTGTCCATTCGCCACATGTTCTAAGTGTGTAGAAAAAGCGTTAGGGCTTATAAACTACATCAGCAATATGGTATTTTCAACTACATATAACATATAACTATTTCCAGCCGCGTATTAGTACATTTGTGACTATTTCACTGATTCCAATAGTTCAACGCTTCATACTGTTTTATGAGTTTACCCGTATCTATGGCTAATCGCGATGAAGGATAGACAGCATAATATTTAATCTTATGTGAAGTATTAATATTATAATTAATTAATTATACTGATAACCTTTGGGTTACATACGCACACACACTCGCATGCCTTTTATACCCAAAAGGGTGGGCAGAGGTGCTTTTAGTGCACACAATCTCCGCCGTATTTTCCGTCCCATAAGGTGATAGGGGGCGATCGCCATGTCGAGCACAAATTTCAGACTCCTGGCTAATAGTGAGAAGAAAAATCCAATACAATTTTACCCGACGCGGGATTCTAACCCGAGACCTCAGAGTGGTAGTTGTACCGCGAACGCGAAACAACTAGGCCACCGAGCCAGTCCGAGGCTGTTGGGTTAAACCGGATCGACGAAAATAGTAATGATTATGATCGAATTTCTATTAATGAGAGAACGTGAATTTATTTTAGATTTTTTATATAAGTGTGTCGATTACAAATACACAGATTTTGTACCATCTTAAAATGTGATGCACCTAGTAACTACCCACCCATGGTTTTAGAAGCGGCATTGTTTTCATGAGACACCAACATTGGCGAAGAATTCGTTTTAAAGATTCCACTACCTATCGAAGGAGTTACGGAAGCCAGAACAATTAACCTACTAATGTTTTAAAACAAAAACAATTTAGGCTTTTATCTTGCAAATAACTGTTGAATGTCTTTGCTTGCAAAGTAGAAATAGCACCTCCATCATTTGTGTCCAAATGTCGTAGAGCGCATTTAAAGTAATTTTAAATTGACGTCATATATCTACAGCGGTTTACTGTCTTTGCACGTATTAACCTCATGCGAAGGCATTCGTGAGGGAAAGCTGTGTAATTCCTGCACCCAATGTAGCATTACACGTTTGTGCAACAATCCTATGGATTCTGCCGGTTATGTTTTATGGGTGAAGTAGATTATGAGGGGAGGGCTTAATTCCCATTCAATGAAAATTAATGTGGAAAATATGACACAGAATTAAACAGTAAAGACTGTAATGTCGCCGAGACTGACCATACTTTGCATATAAGGTACATTGCGAATAGACAAATATCTCGTATTTTAAGGAAAACGGTTTTGATGCCTGCTCTTTTATTTCGACATGTCTGTTGTTATTAATGTGCTATTCAATGTGAATTACATCTTATACGATTCGTGAATTGAATAATGTTCGAGGCGATAGACTTGAGAGTACTTCTCATTAACTAATAACGCTAGTTTGATTTGATTCTTGGATATGAGAACCTTTATAATACAAGTATTAAACATAACATTTAAATATTTATTTTACTTAAAATATTTTTTATCATAAGTCATAGGAGATAATTCTGAGTTCTACACAGTTTACAACTGCCATATTGTAGATAATTATTAACTTAAGCATTTTGCTATTTATCAATATTTATAACTATCTTTGTACCAACTTATAAACTACTAACTAAAACTAGAAATCAAAGTGATTCCAAAAGTGCTGAGAATAAATATCACGATCCTCACAGGATTCTTGGATAACCGAAGAATGCACACCTATTTTATATAGTTCGTTATGTAGTTTTCGTACACAAACTAATTGTCTCATTGTGTTTTCCAGGTACGAGTGTTCATCGGCATCATTGGTGGAACAGCATTCGCCATGTTCGAAGGAGCAGTTATCGCTATAGTCAGAGAACAGAAAGCTGATTACGGCATGCAAAGAGTTTACGGCAGTATCGGTGGAATGATTTCATCTCCTTTATCTGGTTTATTAATTGATTACGCCAGCAAAGGGAAAGGATACACGGATTTTAGGTAAGATATTAACTTTAGCTATTCATTTGAATAAACAACATTGTTATTTGTTTTGCATTATTTATTCAACAAGACGTCGACAAAAAGATGTAGCGAGTAATAACCACAGAGTACTTAGAATTACTGACATTGAGATTTGCGAGAACAAAAAATGTTAAGGATATTATTTTTGAAATATCTTTGATATGTAGACATATCAATGATATTTCAATATCATTAATATATTTGGGAATCAAATTCAAAATTCTATGGACGAAATGTTGTTTGTTAATAAACCCCACCTGTGTAGGTGTAACCCTTATGTGAATGGCCCGGCCGATTAATTAACATGTTCTAGTTGTTTCTATTGGCTTTAATGTAATTCCGAAAAGTTATTGGTATGATTATTTATTTTATGTATAAATAAATCTACTAATGTCAGCTAATTTAAATATATTATAAATTGTAACGTAAGCAAACAGAACAACATCATGCCTTTATGATTGTTTTAAAGTAATTATACGTACTCCATAATCATAACGGGTGTACTTAATGCAAACAATATTGATAATTTATTTGTGTTTACTGTGTACTATAGTCATATAACTCTCATAGTGAGTTAAGACGACCTCTTTTTTGAGTGCACGGTAAGTCGTGAGATTTGTGGTTTCACTTTGACATTTACCTACTACGTAACTTCCTCATAGTTTTTATTGGCCAAGTTTTTTTATTCAACATTATTGCACACCGATTTGTGTGACGTAACATTGCCTATAGGCGTTTGTTTCTTAAATGATTACGCTTATCGTGTTTTTTTTATACAACTGAATACGAACAAGCCGCTGACCTGATAGTATGCGTCACAGCCGCCCCAAAGCAGTAGAACCAGAATTGTGAATTACAAAGCACTACGTGGCACTGTACAGCGCCTCTACTGATACAAAACATTTTAAGTCTTATAATACTCAGTATTTAGTAATCATATGGGGTACAATATTCATCAAAGTAGAAATAAAGGACTTGTACACTGCTGCAGGGTGATAGGAATACACATTGCGGTGGTATCTACCCAGATAGTTCCTTGCATACGAGAGTTCTATCTAGATTCTGGAAGATGTAGGAGTCGTTGTTTCACCCGTGAGCAAGTAAAGTAACGGGTCTTATCACACTGGCAAATAGCAAGCGAATTCACAGCGAGGCGAAGACGCTGCGCTAACATCCAGTGTAATAAGACTGTTAACTTTACTTGACCACGGATGAAAGAACAGTGCCTTAGAGTTAGATTAGTTGGTTTTGATTTTGATGCAGAGAATTATCTTTAACCAGGAATTACATGTACATGTAGCTACATAATGTGTGTCGTCCAATAATGTATACCTACATATATGAGACCATATCTATGATAATTAGGTATTTATTGATAGTGGAGATATTCAGTGCAGCCTATAACATAATTATGTCAATGATGCTTTGACAACTCTACCCTTGTCAAAACGTTCACCTTTCTATTTCTATTCGGAATTTGTTGAATTTGTTGTCTCCTATACTATTTACCGCGATTTGAAAAATAATTTACAAATTCCAGTTTGTATTACGCAACTAATCGCAATAAAAAGTAATGCTTAACATTATGGTAAATATAATATTAATTGTTAGTATAATATTATGTAGTCGTTATTGCATTACTATGTAGGTAAATGTTTAAAATGTTTGCTGTAGAGAGTATTTTCGTACCGGAAATATACTCGGTTCTCATGGGACTGCCGATACGATCCATTACGCAAAGTGTAAAGGAAGCTACTTAAGAGGTGTAAAGGTTATTTAAATAAAATATGTATACCATCTTTTCTACTTTGTAGATACAACGTTACCCTTTTAAACAATTAAGTTTGAACTATAAGTATGCATGATTTATGTTCGTCAATACGAATAGCTGAGGACACAAACATCGGTTTGCGGTCATTATTGTAATTGTAGACAGTTTATTACCGTAAGAGGTTGATTACATAATAAGTCTTCATGGACACGCATGCCATTTGCTCTTGAGTTACTTTTATGAGAATATCAAGTGCATGGCTTCCCCCATCGATTGCGATGTTTACTGGTTGATACATTGTGTTCTACAGAATGTAAATTTGAAGAACAATCCGTTTTCCTGGTAGGTGGCATAAAGAAAAACAAGTACTAAAATAAGATGCTTCGTAGAATTTAAGTTTATTGGCGAAACAGGATTTGTCTCTTAATCAATTTACGTTATTAACCGACGTTTTAAACAATCATTATTAATAACTTTCTGCTTCACTTCAAATAATTTGAGAATGAGGGCAAATCACTGATAAGGTTAATCATCGATTGAGAATGTTTATTAGTAAGGCCATAATACTTTCAACTACTAATCGTAATATATGAATACTATTAACCTTACACGTGTGTCAAGGCGTACGTACGCGATTCGCATGTTGTAAAATGGTCTGATGAATACTAACGCAATCAACATTTGTCCTTTAATCATATGCGCACAAAGCATGACTCTTGGTAGGTCTCTCATATGTAAGAGTCCGTCTGGGTGGGTGCATGCACTGTTGTGTTTCGGTTTGAAGGACATTGTAGCCAGAGTAACTACTGGACATAATGAGACTTAACATCTTATGTCTCAGGGTGACGAGCGCAGTGGAATGTCACACAGTACTTTGTAGCTCAAGGTGCTGAGTTGTGTTGCTACTGTTTATGGGTGGTCGTATCGTTTACCATCAGGCGAACTGCATGCTCGTCTCGTCATTTAATACAATATAAAAAAGCAGTATGCAATGGCATATAGATAATATACAAAACAGCATAATTTTTATAATAAAATGAGAAAAATGGAATAAGATACCCTAAAAACGTTTAAGTCCTCTAATGGTACTTATATATTCAATACTCATGGCTTGCACCCACCCATGAACACCCATAGAATATAGCAACTACCCGAGGGATTAGGGGCTTTCCAAACTTTTGAGGTAAGGATACGAATAGCCCTCGCCAGACGAAACGCATCAGCAAAGCACTTTCTTTAGGTTAAATTTCTATAAGTAGCACAAGTCAAGTGAAGCCGATCATAAAATTAAAAATCTGTGTTATTTATTGTCTAATTTCTCTTACAGGCCAGCATTTTACCTGTACGCAGTACTAAAAGTTGCCTCTGGAGCTTTGATGTTAAGTATCGACTTAGAGTTCAAGCAGCCTGCACAGAATCTTCTAGAAGATGTCATCACTGTCTTCAAGAATATCGAGATTGTAGCGCTGTTTATTGTTTGCTTCATTATGGGTAATACTAGATGTCATAAACATTAATATTTCGTTGCTATTAAGATGATTGGTATCTATAGCTACTTCTTTAGTATAATAATAATAATAATAATACCAGCCCTGTATTATATACTGCCCACTGCTGAGCACGGGCCTCCTCTACTACCGAGAGGGGTTAGGCCTTAGTCCACCACGCTGGCCTAGTGCGGATTGGCAGACTTCACATACCCTCGAAATTCCTATCGAGAATTCTCAGGTATGTAGGTTTCCTCACGATGTTTTCCTTCACCGTTAAAGCGAACGATAATTGATACACAATACACACATAACTTCGAAAAGTCAGAGGTGTGTGCCTTGGGTTTCGAACCTCCGGACATTGTCTCGGCAGACCGTTCCATTCCCAACTAGGCTATCGTCCACTTTTTCACACACTTCTTTAGTGCGAACATTTAATTTGAAAAAATCAATCTATGTAAATACGCAAGGTAATTCTGTCTGTTTGTCTGTTACGCTTTCAAGGCAAGCATTTTATTGATGTTATTGAAATTTGGTTTGGAATAAGCTTGGTCCTTGGACCATAAAGATGTAACACCGTAAACTAGCTTTTATCCTGGAAGAGTACACAGTGGGACTTTTATCCCGGGAAAGATTTTTCACGCGGGTGAAGCCACGTCGTCTACTATAAATCTATGTAAGGAACATAACACTGATTTTGGTTTTATTTAATGAATACTAGTTAATAGCTATATGAAACTTATCTTGATTGTAAATTAATATCTTAATATATATAAATCTCGTGTCACAATGTTTGTCCTCAATGGACTCCTAAACCACTTAACCGATTATAATAAAATTCGCACACCATGTGCAGTTCGATCCAACTTGAGAGATAGGATAGTTTAAATCTCAAATTATAGTCGCAATTTTAATTTATTGCTAATTATTTGTCTGTTATTATTTGACAGTCACAATTATCTTAACTCCAAATGATTCTAACAGATGTCGATACCTTTCGACTGGGTTGAGTAAGTAATCAATAGATGGCGCTGCTATGGTAAATCTACGAACGTGTCATATAAGCGGGACTTTTATACCGGGAAAACTCATTCACGCGGGCGGAGCCGCGGGCAAAAGCTAGTTTCTCTATAAATTGTATGGTAAATTAGTACAACCGTATAATACACCAGACACGTATATTACTTTGAAATTTTTAAACATCATGATCGAAATAAATTGGCGAGTATAAAACAAAGTAATAATTTTGAAAACTATATTTACTAAATAAAATTACATGGAACTTAACATAGCTAGCGAAATGTGGGCGTCTTTCACTTTTGCCTTCCCCTAAAAAAGGAAAAATCGTGACGCTATCAGCCATGCATATAAACTATTAAAGGCATTTTGAATCAATTTCTTTATATGACTGTCCATTACGGTCAGCAAGATTAATAACTTTGCTTCCACAGGCACAGCATGGGGCTACATCGAGAGCTTCCTGTTCTGGCTGCTGCAGGACCTTGGCGCGTCCCGTTCCCTGATGGGCATCACGATAACCGTGGGTGGGGTCGCCGGCCTTCCCCTGCTCGTGTTGTCAGGCCCGATCATTAGGAAACTAGGACACGCCAACGTACTCTTTATAGGATTTATATTCTACGCAATCAGGTTACTTGGTGAGTGCTTTGAGAAGTTTATTTTTATTACTCCCTAAGATTTTGAGTTCTACTAATGAAATTTACTGTGTCCAAATTTCGCACTAATGGCGGACAGGTGTTCGTTCGTATTCCCGCATAAACAAATGCTTTTTCTGCAAATATTTGTTTCTGGTCTGATCACTTGTTATCAACCATGCAAGAACGAAGTATTATTTGTATGAGTCTTGGTTGTATTTTATAAATTCACTGTTGTTTATTGCATGACAGGTTACTCGTTGATCTACAACCCGTGGCTGTGTCTGATATTCGAGGCGTTGGAGTCGGTGACGTCATCACTGTCCTTCACGGCCGCAGTCACGTACGCAGCTCGACTCTCTTCTACTACCACCGACACCTCAGTCCAGGGCCTGCTGGGCGGCCTTTATTATGGAGTTGGTAAGATCACACTTCCACTGTTTCAAATGATAAAGAATATTTCAACATTTAAACTAGGTACCCTCTTTTATCTATATCATTCAAAGTTTTTAATTTAATATTGTTTAATTTTCTTATACAGGCATTGAATTCCATATGACCATAAAATTTAAAGTTATAGTACGATCAATGTAGTAGTAACACTACACGTTGTATAAAGAAACATTTATAATCTGCCGTATAACTAAATGAAACTTTTTTATTCACAGGCAAAGGCTCCGGAAGTCTAATAGGCGGATATCTAATGAAATTCTTCGGCACACGACCTACATACCAAATGTTCGCGGGGGCCACATTAGTCACTGGCTGCATGTACTATCTATTCAACAAGTTTTACTTACGTAAAAGGTCTACATGCGACGACAGCTCCATCTGCAAGAAGAAACAAGCGGCTACCGATGTAGAGAGCCATGAGAGTAACAAGGAAAACGATAAAAAGACCTCGACAGATGTCTCTAGCAAGAGTGAAACCGTTAAACAAGAAAGTTTAACGCTAAATAAAATACCGGACTCGAACCAACGGGCTAAGTTGGCGTTAGACAACATAGATGGCAGCAGCGACTCTGGTGTGGAGAACCCGGCGTACATTGAAACCGACTCGGCAAACGGAACGCGAAAAACTGAGAGCAAAGTTAACGGGTAGTTGTGTGATATGTATCTCTATTAGTTAGTAAGGTGACAAATTAGTATTAGAGTTTTGTATTCCGGATAACATAGATGTAATATAAAAAGTATTATCGCAGTGTTATGACGTGCTGAAGTGCCTTTAGTTATAAATCAGACCTTTTAATACTAGGACTATAACATTCTATTAGCAAAGTTTATTTAAAATTATATTTTTTTTAAAAGACTTTTTTTTAAGATTATATTTTACGTATGAATAACTCTTTAAAGATAAGATCGCGCGTGACGTTTGAATAGCAACAAAGCAAATCGTACAAGTACTGTAAGTACTTGACAAAAAAGTGACTGTGATCCTATAGAGTTAAGGCTTATTGTGACTTCGGTGTACAATCAAATGTAAACTGCGAGCATAGTGCGTAGAGTGTTTACTTTAGCATGTATGTTTGGACCGTGTAAATATTTTAATGTAGGTACAGCAAGGTGGACAGACGGCTTGATAAAGGTCGCAGGAACACGCTGGATGCAGGCCACTTTTGACAGGTCCGTCTGGAAATCTTTAGGGCAGGCCTATATTCAGCAGTGGACGTCATGTGGCTGATGATAATGATGATGACAGCAACTGAGCACACACTCTTATAAAAATGAATTTAGTTGTCTCAACCTGCCTGTACGGTATACGTTGTTAGAAGACAGATAAAAAAGGATTTCGTCGCAGGAATCCAAAACTATACAACTGAAGCCCACGTACAAATGCTGTTTTAAACAATTTGTATTGTTATTTTAAAATCAGGTATGTTTAAATGTTTGCAGTTTTTTTACTATTTTGGATGGAACAGGCAGTATTCATTAAAGACTTAGTTATCTGTTAGGTACTCCTAAATTTAAAAACGGTCAAGTAAGTAGTTTCAGTTAAATATTATTTATATATTGCAATTGCGTGGAAACGTTAAAGCCAAGTAGAACTATGTGTGTTTAAGTTGACTGTGTGATTAACTTGTAATTATTTATTATTAAAATGTTTGTAATTGTGAATAGTATATAATGGAGCAATAAATGAATTTTCTGCAAAATTTTAGATGTTCTTAATTTATAAACGTTAAACCTTGGACCTCTCGAATTTCCCTGACAAGAATTGTATGCACGTATTGCCTCTATCATATTTATCCGACAGTGAGCCTGTGTTCTTATGGTATTATTCCACTCATTCAGCTACGCGATATATATTAATACAGTGAATTTTATTATCCTACTAGATAATATTATAAGAGAGAGAGATATTGAGACTTAACATCTTATGTCTCAGGATGACGAGCGCAGATGGAATGCCACACAGTACTTTGTAACTCAAGGTGCTGAATGGTGTTACTACTGTTTATGGGCGGTCGTATCGCTTTCCACCAGGCGAACGGCATGCTCGTCTCGTCATTAAATACCATAAAAAAAATATAAACGCGAAAGTTTGTAAGAATGTATGGATGTATGTATGTTTGTTACTCTTTCACGCATAAACTACTGAACTGATTTCGATGAAATTCGGCACACGGGTAGATCATGTCCTGGATTAACACATAGGCTACTTTTTATCCCGGAAAAATATAAAGCGAGACTTTTATCCCGGAAAAAATTTTAACGCGGGTGGAGCCGCGGGCAAAAGCTAGTAGGCCTATATATCGGCTCGTTATCAGTGTTAGGTAAAACTTTAAAAAAATATAAATAATTATTTGTTGAAGTAGGTGATTTAGGCCATAGATTTGGGGCTACGGCGACATATAGAATCAAGCGATTAAAAGCTCAATGTGGTACTCAAGTATCGGAAAATGTTTCGAGTGAATGTACGGTGGGTGCCAGTTTTCAATTCTTCGAACATGGTTTGATACCCGACTATTTCCGAATACATAAAAATTTACGTCGATTTTCGAAAAGAAGAGGTTTTTAATTCATTTTATGTTCTACTATGCAATGGCTGATAATTCTTAACCAATATTAATGATTTTTTATAAGTTTTATTTTCAGCGTGTTGTCATTTGAGTTTAGTTAAGATTTAATTATGGAATAGAAAGATATATTAATCCCTTAAATAATTACTGATCAACGTCAATTCTACTAAACGTGACATTACCAGAGATGTTCAAGATACTTCATAAAAGTATCTGAAATACAAGTTACAAGATACTTGTAATTAAAGGATTTGAGATACCAGATACAAGATACTTTTGAAAATGGTATCTAAATACTAGATACAAAATACGTATCTTCTAAATACTTTTTTCAAATAAGATACCTTTTGAAATTATTTTTTTATAGCCTTGAATGACGAGACGAGCGTGCCGTCCGCCTGATGGTAAGCGACACGACCACCCATAAACAGTAGTAACACCATCCAGCACCTTGAGTTACAAAGTACTGTGTGGCATTCCACTGCGCTCGTCATCCTGAGACATAAGATGTTAAGTCTCATTATGTCCCGTAGTTACACTGGCTACAATGTCCTTCAAACCGAAACACAACAGTGCATGCAAACTGCTGCTTGGCGGTAGAAATAGACATTGCGGTGGTGGTCTCTCATATGTAAGAGTCCGTCTGGGTGGTCCGTCATACAATGCCATAAAAAAATTCAAATGTTGAACGTTTTAGATTTTAGAAGCTACTGTGTTTATTAAAAAATATGAGTAAAAAGTATTAAAATTAGGTTCTGCTGATTTAATAAAGTTCATTGAGATTTATCGGAATCAGGAGACACACTGAAAATCAAAATTATAAGACTCAATGCCCTCATGTTTTCAAAAGAAGACAGAAACCAGTTGAATACAATGTTTGGTTAACCAATTATAGCATGTGCTTTTTACACAAAGAAATCAAGAATGTTACGTATTGATTATTGAAACCATGCATGTCATATATTGATTCAATTTAATTGTATGCAACAGGCAAGAAACTTGCAAAGTGTATATGGGCCTTAAATGAGCCGTTAATGTAAAAAATGCATAGATAATTAGTAAAAGTATCTTAGCAAATTAAGTATTTATAAAATACTAAGATACTAAAAAATTGTATCTAAATACAAGATACAAAATAAAAATTGAAATAGTATCTTAGATACAAGATACTAAATACGTATTTTGTATCTTGTATCTGTATTTCAGATACTTGTATCTAGTTAAATCACATCTCTGGACATTACAATAGGGAACGTACACGTCGTGAGCTCTGCCATCTGGTGGCGCCAGCAACCAAAGGTGGCGCAATCTGAATCTTTCAGCCCATCGATATTTAGCATTGACGTAAAATATTCATATTAAAAGGATGAAAAATAACATTTAATTTGTTGATAATGTATTTCTATGTACCTGGATGATCCAAAACATAAAAATAAACAAATCAAATGGTTTAAAATTCTATTACGTTCCCAAGAATAGTAGGTACCTAAGTACTTACATTCCATGGTTATGTGAAAAACGTAAAAAATAATAAAAGCTATATAAAACATTTAGAAATGTCACATTACGTAATTTATAAAAATAAAGTAGTTTTGAAGATAATATTCAATACAGACAAATCTGTAATTAAGGGAACATAACCTTCTAATTTTACTTTATAAAAGCATATTCTGGCCACGCTGGGTATCAATAATTTTCCGTCGGAACCCATATTTTATAATTTTTGTCATATTAAAAGAATAAATAAATTATATATTTGAAAAGTTTCTTTTTTATCCACATGTGGTTCTTGTGTCGATTATGTGCTGCCATCTATAGTTCGTGCAGTATTATTTATTATTTTAATCTCTTTGTTTTCAATTCTCCTTTTTTAAATTTTTTATATACCTATACTATTTTTTTTTATATAGCATTGAAAGACGATACTAGCATGCCGTTCGCCTGATGGTAAGCGATACGACCATCCATAAACGGTAGCAACACCATCCAGCACCTTGACTTACAAAGTACTGTGTGGCTATGTCCTATTACTTACTTATTCTTCGTGTTTATCACTTGTTTCCAAAAATATTTATTGTGCTTACTACTACTACTAATCCCACAATATTAGGCCCGGAAAATCTAAAATTTTATTAATTGTACAGATATTTTTTATTCTTATAAATAGAGGCATTACAAAGTACAATATTAGTTAACTAACTTATACTATAATGTGACAGGTCCATCTGGAAATCTTTAGGGGAGGCCTATGTTCAGCAGTTGACACCATAATATGGCTGATGATAATGTTATGCCATACGATGATAATACTAATAAAAATATTTTTTATCGAAGGCATTCTATCTTATCACTGAGAAGGTGAAAAACACTTCAAAACATAAGCACGCGCGAGAAATAACCTTAGAGCATTGAAATAACTGAGAAATTCTTTCCCAACGAAGAACCACTTGACATTAATGCTCTAGTATGATTAGAACTACTTTGACAGTTTTAACATAATATAATCTAATATGTAAGTTTAAATATACATAAAAAAGATTAGATTAGGATACAAGAAATCGAGTCACATTTGTCATGCAATATAGGAGCAAACCTAATGGTTACCATCTTGCCTACATTTCATACAGAAAAAATATGCTATATCGTCATTGATTTATAAAAAATAATAAAACAATGTATGTCGTGTAAAAATGAAAGCGACATGCTAAGCTACGTTAATTCACATTAAGTACCGATACGTTGTTTCATTGTTGCCAAGTTGTTAACTGTCTGAATATTTTGACTGCATATTATTATAGAATAAGTAGGTATAAACGAAACTATTTTAGTACAGATAATTCGTGTATTATAATAGAGACTTTCCACTTAGGGCGCTCCAAATATATTGTTTAAATATGTGACACTTTCTACAAAGCCTTAACCGGGAGCGACATTGATTACCTCGCTAACAGTGTAAATTGTAACTCGGCTTGGGGTCATATGAATCGTGCTGCAGACGTGCTACATATCTGAGTACCGCTAAAAATTATCGCATTTTCACGTCGGCCCAACGAATGGGTACCTGAAAATATTAAGCCATACACTTTATTTTCTAGTCAGTTCTCAAGAGGAACGGACGCGTACTAACAAATTTTGTGAAATGCACTGAATACTTCCAAAATGAAACGACTCGTTACATTTTCGTTACTAGTGTGTTTACTTATAATAGAAATAAATGGCTTGAAATTACCCGGGCCTTTAGTGTACGTGGTCACAACTTCGCCGAGGCCTCCGAAGAACGACGAAGGCCGATCAGCACCCTTCTACTATCACTCCTGGTTACGGCGAATGGACTCACCGCCAAATACGACGACGACTACAACAACACCGAAAACGAAGACGCCTGATTTGATATTTGCAGAGTTTGAGTCGGGCAACAACATGAAATCTATTCGCAAGTTGCTTGAAAGGGAGAGGATCCAACCTAAGACGACGACGACAACGACTACCACAACGACTTCAAGACCCATCTACGTTCCTGACGACGACACCGATGACGTAACTCGTTTTGTTAATTATGGATTACCAGTAACAACGGAGGACCAAGAAACAAAACCTATTAGTGATTCCAATGATTATTTCTCAATGTATAATTCGTTGTACAACAATGCTCAATTCCCAGTATACTTACCAGCTACTACAACCACAACCACTACTAGTGCGCCTACAACCACCACAAGTTCGCCTACAACCACGACGACAACGACCGCTCCATTAGTTAACGTGCAAAATATTTGGCATATTATTGACAGCGAGAAATACAATCAATATTCAGGAAAGTGGGAGGAGGAACCCGTTACCAATGAAAACAATGAAGAAGCCTCAGATGAGCAACATCAGCCCACTGATGACGAAAATGAAAAACAAGAAGATAAAAATGATAAGGAAGATACACCAGTGGACGAAAACTTCGCTTTACCTGGGTGCGTTTTAACTGTTTAATATTCATAAAATAATATTTTGTTGATAATTGTACGTAATAATTTTCCGTCAGGAAGTCTTTAGAAGAAAATTAAAAATAGAAAATTGGTCGCCCTTGAGTTTATTTATTGTAGAAGGAGGCGATATTTGACATCACTGATTTTGCCGATGACTGTTTATTTAAAATGTTTAATATAAACAGTATCAAGATGGTACTTATACGCTAATTCTTAGATTCTGTGCATAAAATAATCAATGTATGTACAACAATATTTTAATGTTGACTCATATAAAATATATATCTTTGTTTACAGATTTGGCACAAATCCTGGAAATGGAGCTGAAAATGAATCTCGGGCAATCCGTACCGAACCGAATATACGGTTTCCTTATATCAATTTGAAGCCGTTTCAAATGCAAAAACAGAAGAAACCAATAACTAGCACATTTTCGAATACTAAGAAGGGCAACAATATGTTTACAAACTTAGATCATTTCCATGATGTAAAAAATCCTGTTAGAGGAGAAGCCCAAGATGTTGTTTCGATATCTCAACCGATCGACCGATATAACCCAGCCCAACCCTACCTACCACAGTCCAACTACGGAGGTTATTCAAAACAATCTACTGGGCCGAAAGCACCAGTGAAAGCAGTAGCAAACTTAGTACCACCGCCGCCACCACCACCACCAAAACTTACAGATAACGATTTCCCTGCACCAGATAGTTACGATTCATTTCCTCCGTACGCACCCGCTCAGTCCCCGCCAGCACCCCCTGCACAACCGCCCCCACCTCCTCCACCACCTCCGACACCCGCGCCTAGACCAGTGGTGTCTATGTATCAACCCCCAGTAGTCGATTCATCTGATGATTTAGGTCCCGATTCACCTCCCAGCGACGACAGTGCACCGCCGGCTGATGTAGGGTATCGATATAATCAACCTTCGTCAATTTTTTTGCCAACGCTTCCACCTTTATCAAAACCTTTTGGCGGATATTCTTACGACAAACCACCCATGACGATTGATACTCCACCAGCTATGGATATAGGAAACAAACCAGATTTTCAAGGTTACCATTATAGTAAGCCAGCCCCCCCAGCGCCGGTACAAAATCAACCACCCGCAAGTTATGGTGGCCACGGTCCTTCTTATCATCATGAGCCTGATTACCCAGATTTGATATTTGATAAGCCACATGGCGGAGTGGATCACACTAAAGGCGGCGACGACATGAGTAATTCAGGCATGGCTCCACCTCCTCCACCTGATTCGAAACCTGATCATGGACCACCGATGGACAGTGGATCGCCAATGGATGACCACGGATTTCCTCATGACTTTCCCGGTGATTTTAAATATCACCACGATTTTGATGAAGATCACGATTACCATCATCATCATCACCCCCATCCTACAACTTCCACCGAGCAACCTCGTGTTAACCGATACAGTTACTATTATTTAGGAAAGAAATTGTACTATCTGCCGTTGTACTTCAGTGTGTATTTTATTATATACGTTGGTGCTCTTATCATTAAGGCTGTACTTCGGCATAAAATTGTGTATCCCAACAGCTGGCGACCAAATGATATGACGGCATCGTTCTTCAGTAAGCGATCGGTTGATTCTTGGGATATGTCTCATGAAAAACTGCACGATATTACTGGGAGAGTCACACATGCTATTGCTACAGCCGCTGAAAAATACATGAACGACAAAAAAAAGCAATAGATTTAATTTAATTAGGTGAAGAATCTCCAATAGTGTGTGTACATAATAAAGTTTCTGTAATGCAAATTGTTGTTAGGACGTTGTGAACTGGACACGTTCAATAGAATTGTAACTCGACATTGAATGTTGTTCATTATCACAACAATCACTATACTTTAGTTTTAGTACCAAATGCTCAATGTATTTTCTATGTAGTATAAGAATTTAATAAATCACTAAAAATATATCTTTCTTTCTTCTTGTAATAAAATATACCTCATTCTTTAAAGAGAAACAAATTATTAAAATGCGAAATTATTTAAATTTCTTATTCAAATTAGTTTGGCAATAAACTAATCATAACTGTTAACTTACATACGACTATTTAAAAATGCGAATATTGATCAATCATATTCTTTAGAATACACAGTGTTACGGCAGTGTAAATTCTTAAACAGCAGGTTCAAGAATTTACACTGCAACGGTTTAAAAATAATTTCGAAAAACTATCTATATAATTATATAAATCGTGATCGTCTCCGTAATGGTTATAAATCTCGAATACTAAAAATGGGGTATTTAAGGAATACTTAAAGTAATTTTTTTAGCCATCGTCAAAGTATCCTGAGAGGTTTAGACGTTATGAATAATCATTTAGGCAATGTTACCTATAGTAGTTACACCGAGCAGAGTAATTATTAATTAATATTGAATCATTTGCAGTTGATTGATTCTTTTTCACGACAACGATAGTGAAATCGATTAAATAGTGTTATGACATAATTGAATTATAGAAATTTCATGGCACAATATTATCTCCAAGTAACATCTAAAAGTTACTCAATGTTTAGTCTCTATAAGGGTACCTATAGGCAATCTTTGAGTAAAACCAAACGATTTGATAATATTAATGATGAATGAATAAATAAATCAAACCGCACCACTTAACACCCTAAATACTGAAGACAAGACAACGATGGAAAACGTTTGTAAGTATGTGAAAGTTTTATTTTTATAATGAGCTACTTAGCAAGTATGTTCTAAATCGCGGAGACAATTGTACTAATCATGTGAGCGCTGTTCTAGGTCACATACAAGAATTGCTATAAAAGTTTTATGAAAACATACGCCGGTTGTAGAATAAGAAGTAAGACGAGTTAGATTAGCTTAGCTTACATAGTTGAGAAAATTACACATAGTACAAAAAGTAGTTTTTAAAAAGTCTTTTTTATCATTTGACTTCGTAAGCCAATTTCAGACCTCTCTAGAATAACCAAAACAAGTGCTACATGTATTAAACAATATTTTTACTGATATACTGCCAATTAAGAAGTGCATTAATAATAAACTTGGCTCTGACCACTGTGGTCAGACAGTCAGTCAGCTTCAGCAATATTGTTCAGAATATATCCAATAAGAAAAATATAATTGTCCCTGTAACAAAGGCCCGGTTAGAGAATTTAAGACAACAATTTATAGAAAAGTTTGATGTACCTCTAAAGGGATCTGACTCTAACTTGTTATATAATACCGTTTTTAACACATTTTATAAGGAATTTAGATCAGTATTCACATCTAGATCGGTTTTAACAGGCAACAAAAGTACTTTCAATAGCTGGGCCACTATAGGTATCCACAGAAGTAGGGAGAAATTATATAATCTATATTATGAAAAAACCTATAATCATACTGAAAGTTTTGTTAGCTTTTGTTAGTTTTGTTTAGCTAGGGATTTTGTAAATTTCTTTACTAATTTACCTGTTTCTCCGACGACGACCGACGCTCTACGAAGTCTGCAGTTGCTGAACATTCAGAACAAGGCTCCAAGCATTACCTTAGATTTGACAAACCACAAATCCTTGCCAAAGAACACCGATTCCTACCTAGGATGATTCGCGAGGCTATTGAAATTAAAAAACATCCAAATTTCAATAGAGAAGATGGTTGGAAGCTTGCACAAGCCTGGGATCCAGTTATACATCTTATTAAACCGGACCCCAAAATACCAACTGCCAGACCTCAAGACACTGTGAGCTCTTTCTGCGTAGATCGGACCGTCATTAACAACTAATTTAAAAAAATAAATAAATGTATAATTAAAAAATGAAGGTAGATATTGTAACATTAACTTTTCGGACCACCAACACCTCAGTCCGCCCCGTGACCACGAAGTGCTGCAAAGCCTTCGAAACGTCGGGAGAAAATAATAATTAAAAAACCGCGATAAAATCCGCAAAATAGTTTTATTTCAATGTGTTCACCATGACATTCTTATCGGGAAATTGAGCCACTATGGGGTTAATGGCATTGTCCTTGATTTATTTAAATCATACCAAAGCAATAGGGTACAAAGTGTTGATGTCAATGGAAAACGATCTCCTGGCTCTATTGTTACAATGGAAGCTCCACAGGGCTCAATTCTTGGACCTTTCCTTTTTCTAGTTAATATAAATGACTTACCTTATTTAATAAGGGATAACTGTGAGGTAGTGTTGTTTGCAGATGATACCTCCTTACTATTTAAAATAAAACGACATCAAACTATTCTTGACGATGTAAGCAACACTATCTCAAAAATCGTGCATTGGTTCAGCGTTAACAATTTGTTATTAAATAGTGAAAAAACGAAATGTATATAATTCGTCACACCTAAAGTTAAAAGTGACGAGGTGAGCCTTATGGATACTAATAACTGATAACCATATTTTTGGGTGTCACATTGGACTCTAAACTTCAGTGTATACCATACCAGCTATGTATTATATACTGCCCACTGCTGAGTACGTGTCTCCTCTACAACTGAGAGGGTTAAGGCCTTAGTCCACCATGCTGGCCTAGTGCGGGTTGGCAGACTTCACATATCCTCGAAATTCTTATGAAGAATTCTCAGGTATGTAAGTTTCCTCGCGATTTTTTCCTTCACCGTTAAAGCGAACGATAATTGATACGCAATACCTACACACGTAACTTCGAAAAGTCAGAGGTGTGTGCCTTGGGTTTTGAACTTCCGGATATTGTCTCGGCAGACCGTTCCTTTCCAACTAGGCTATCGTCCACTCGAATCAAGCAAATCTTTTAAGGGTTACTGTATACACTTTTATAATAAAGTTCCAAGTCCTTGAATAATAAATAAGTATGAGTACATTCCAGGCAACTACTAAGCGATAGTTTTGCAATAAAGCTTATTACAAGATTTCAGAATAAGTACCTAGAAGATAAAAACGCCTGGAAATAAGCTTTTTTTGTGTCTGATTTTCTTTGGAATCATTGTCTTTCCATCTAGTAAATTATATATATTTCTTCTTTTTTTATTCGAACTAATATAATATAATTAATTGTAAACAGCTTGGGTATGACATACACTCTGCCATTTATGTTTCGCGGGGAAAAACTCGTTATCGCTACCACCACTGGGGGTGAGTGGAACGGTTATGTTGGTTTCACACAATCTTACGGTCCAATTTCGACACTCAGGAGTCATATATAGTATAGTATATATAGTCATATATATAGTCACATCATCCAAGCGAGCATTGGACCGAGTCCGTAACACTATGGGTACATATGGTGTACAGTCAGCAGCATAAGTAGATGAACAAATTCAAAATTTCAAATTGCCTACATACTTTTGTGTTCTTACTAATCTTTTTTTTCTCTTAGCAAAAATAAAATAAAAGGTATACTTAAGGCATTTTAAAGGTACTTTACTTCAAACGAAGAAAAACATATTTCAGTTTAACTTTAGGCGTATATAGGCGATTTGAAATTTTGATTTTGTACAGATATTTATGCTGCTGACTCTACATAGGTACACCCTACACTGGCTTACCAACTAAAACCCACGGTGGCCTTCTTCGGCGCATACAAGACGGCCCCGGGGTATCTTGTTGTACTAAGATAGTTGCACGGGACCGTCACTGCGCGATGCCGTTACGGCCCTTCTTTATATAAGGGGGCTAAGATGCCCCGAACTTAAAGGACGCCTTTGGCGTCTACGTACACTAACTGTCTGTGCCTGCGGCCACTTTCCTGCAATATGGCTGGCACATGCGTCATAATCGTGAACGGGTGCTGCTTGTGTGGACTAGTTTGCTAATTTCTTTTTTTTTTTATTGCCTTAGTAGGCAAACGAGCATGCGGTCCGCCTGATGGTAAGTAGATCCGCCGCCCATGGACTAAAGCAATGCCAGAGGCACAGCCAAGCCGTTGCCTACCGGATTTCGCTTACTATGTCTAAGAACTTTTAAAAGCTATACGTCTTTTTCAATATAGTTATTTCGGAATAGACGTATAGATCATCAAATTATTTCTTGATTCCTGAGAGGGATGTACACTCGGATAGGAACTGAAAATTTATTATTATGCAAGTAAGTATATGAACTGTTAACTGTTAAACAAAATAAAAATCTACATGTATGTATTTTACGTTGTGTTATACACTGTACCTAATTTATACTTTTGATATTATTTTCAGAACTGGTGGTAGAGTAAAAATTGACTGAATCTTATTAATGTTTAATATTTTATGGATTCGAATAAATGATTTCATTTCATTTACAAAAATTTGGTGTATATAGTTTGCGGTTCGCAGTCTGCACAAAGTATGAAGAAATATATCTAACTATGCGAGCTTGGCTAAAGTAACTTACCATAGTTCTTAGTCTGTAACTGGCTTTAGGCATGCATTCAAATAAAATAATAACATTTATATATCCATTTTTATTTATCTATAATACGACATTTATGTTCACGTGATTCTTACACATGCGTTGTGTTGTAAAATTTTCCCTGTAGGTATCCGTTGACATTGTTGTAATTTAGTTTATAAAATAAGTCCCAGAAGGCCATTCTGTTACTAAACGGTCTTTGTTTTACTTTAAGGTCAGTGTCTATATCCAAGTAGTGTCGCACATCTTCCGTAACCGGTGGCCATAAAACGGGCAGTAACTCGGAAGTCTCTACGGTAGGGTTTCTGAAAAATATCGTATTTGTTAAAAAGAAACTTAAAGACAATATATCTTATAATTAGTGACTAAATCCATAGTTATGTTTTTATACGAGATGAACAATCTTTAATTTTTATATTGAAGTTAAATGACGAGACTACTCAAACTCAAACTCAAACTTTTCTTTATTCAAATAGTCTTTCTCAAGCTCTTTTGAATCGTCATGAATCTACCACCGCTTCGGAACGTGTTATCGCTGTGAAGAAGTAGCGGTACAAGAAACTCCCTCAGCAACACGATCTGTCAAAATGTTATATATTTTTTCCAACAATATCATAGCACCTTATTTTTTATTTTACTTTTTAACATGTAACAAAAAATATACTATCAATAAGCAACATAGTAGACACAATTTAACTATAGAACAGCATCCCGTTCGCCTGATGGTAAGTGATACGACCGCCCATAAACAATAGTAAAGCCGCACATAACTTTGAATTACAAAGTACTGCGAGGCACTCCACTGCGCTCGTCACCCTGAGATATAAGATGAAGTTAAGTCTCATAATGTCCAGTAATTACGCTGCCTACAATGTCCTTTAAACCGGAACACAATAGTGCGGCGGTAGAAATCGACATTATGGTGGTACCTACCCAGGCGGCCCCTTGCGGACGCCTCGCAAACCTACCACCAGTAAAATGAATCTGAACGTTAATTAATTTTTATCTTTACTATCGGAATATCAGTGTATGATCAATATCTTTGAATTACTGTAATACAACATGTCAATTAAATTACCTATTAGTTGCGACAAATTAGTCTGATTACTTACCCGTATTTAGCAAAATTCGCCCAAAGCGTAGTCATCTGATCAATAATGAGTTGATCCTCGGGCGTCGGATCTTCGGTCATGTAAGACAAATCAAACAAATAGCCAATTTCATCAGCATGTGCCGCCCCGCCCGCAGTTATGTTATGCCGAATCTTTACGAAGTTTCGTCCTCCAACGTATGAAAAAACATAATAATATACATTTGTAGCTCCATTTTCTAAATATCTGCTGATGCTCCTCTCAGTGGGATGATTAAAATACACATCAGAATCATAGTTAATGAAATTCCATTTAGCATTGGCATCAAGCGGTTGATCGCCGTTATAGAAATGTCGGACTATTTGTTCCATTTCCTGCAGTTCTACATCATCAAAAGAAAAGAATTTTGCTAAAAAATCTCGGAATAAATTTAAACCATCAAAATATTCTGGTTCTTTACTCAAATAATCTGCACAGCGTTCATCGCTATTATAACCAATGAGAATAGGGATATTTCCTGCTCTTGGTACATTTATGTTTATTGGATGTTCCGTTACAAATCTATCAACATTTTCATTATCTTGTTCAACGCAAGCGCCAAAGGAGAGATCTAAGTCAGATGTTGCGGCAATAATTAAATTCGTGTCAACTGAGGAAAGAAATGCTAAAGCTTCAGCAGTGTCCTGCGTTGCTAAACCGAGATATGCAGCGAGTTTCAATGGTGCGGCCCTGTCTGGCTCCTTAAACACCCAGGGGGCAATAGCAGATCCGCTCTGGAAGATAACTCTATGAAACAACTTTTCGTTACTATAATGCAAATGAAAATCAACAGAAGCACTTCCCGCACTTTCACCAAATATTGTTATTTCATTAACATCACCACCAAACGACTCAATGTTATCTTTAATCCACTTCAATGCTAATTGTTGGTCCTTCAGTCCTTGATTACCGGGAACTTCAGGCGTGTCCAAGCACATGAAACCATACGGACCAAGACGGTAGTTTATTGTGACCAAAATAATGTCGTGTCTGATTAAGTACCGCGGCCCATAAAGGTAGCGACCTGCAAAGCCTATAGAGAAGCCGCCGCCATAAATCCAGACCAGAACTGGCAAACGATTTCTAGACGTGGCAGAATTAGGGACGTAAATGTTCAAATGAAGACAATCTAAGCTTCCTGTTATGGTATTATGGAATTCTTCTATTTGGGGACATATGGCAGAGTCATCAAATGCTTCGAATGTGTCATTAAATCCTGGATGGGGTATAGATGGCTGAAAATAATAAAATACTTTTATATCGTAAAGGCGTTAAAAAAAATGTTATGATCTCTATCTAGTAAATACAGTAAGTTACATAAAATGCATTTCTTATGGACATTAAATCGCACGACACACTGCAGCTATAATGTAAAAATGTATATTACAGTGCGATATATTTCAATACATTTTTGCATTAAAATCGTCACTAGACTACACACCTTTACATCTTCGTATCTTAAGATTCAGAGCGATATGAAAATATACATTTGTATCTCAATACAAGTGCGTTACAAAGATAGATGATATTGCATGCTTTGCGTGTACTATACTTATTTAAAGCTGTACTTCCTGGGACATAATGCACATTAATATAAATTATAAATGCCGTGTGTGATGTGCCTTAAATTTAACATTTCACTTCAAATTGCCTTAAAGATGTCTGATAGCCAACAAAATCTGACAGTAAAGACTTACTCCGAATGGATTTTCATTATTAACAGTGGCGTACGGTATTCCCATAAACATGGAATATTCTCCACTGGCCGCTCTGAGTCCTCGAATCAGTCCCACTTTCGTATCCACCAAAGGATCGATCCTTGCAGATCCTTCTACATTTTGAAAAATATAAAATATTATTGGCAACAACTTATAATCCATTTGGACCAACATGGAGCTCGTATCTGTAGAGAATGATCAAACTCGTGCTCTGCAATGCTATAAGAGATTTGTTATTGATAAGCCAATGATTTTTATAATCTTGACTTGAGATGATTGAGTGCTTTGGCTTACACCGTGGCGACAACAGGTGGCACTTTGAATAGGTATTAGTTCCGAATGTTGACGATATGTTTTATAACAACATAATCTAATCTATAACACATCGTATTTGTCATCACTTATCTTACTCATACAAAAGTTTTTGAAGATTATGTTTGAAATGAAACCGAATGGATTTGGATGAAAGGACTTGTCCAAAAACGGGCCTGAAATTCTAACCAAGACAGTTTATATATAACTATTTGGATAGAACTCGTAAAAACTAGCATTTTACAATAAATCGTTTAATTTTAAAGACCTCCGATTCTGAGATTTATGCAATTTTATTTTCCTTAAAAACTACACTTAATATGAACGTTTTGAAAAAGGTTAGTTATGAATGGAGGGGTCTAAAATATTTTTTTAATGGATCCAAGTACCATATTTTGCCCCTTTAATATCCCTAAAGTTTGAGTATAGTTAGATTTTGAGTCCCAACACCCATGCAAAAAGCGGACATCTCCTTTGTTCTAGCTTAACATATAGGCAACATTTATCTCGGTAAAGTATAGGACGTTCATACACTAGTATAAGGTCTTTAATACGGGTGCCGCCGCGTGCAACACCTAGTTTTAAAAGATCAAGTAGTGATATGAAACCCGCAAGATGTTGTAGAATATGTACTTATAACCAAAATCATGTTGTAAAATAAAATTGTAATGCATCAATTACACCACGTTTATGGCCGTATTAGCAACGCCTGTGTCTAATTCCTGCATGTGATCAAACATCATTGAATGAAACACATTCTGCACATACTTTGAATTCATTCGTTTTTATATATATAGGTGCGTTATATTATTATTCTAATTTCTAGCATTGTTTTCCGTTAAGAAATAATTAAGTTTGAAATAATTGCTTACAATAGTAAAACAATTGTTAAAATTCAATTCGCGTTCAATTGTTCTTCTTAGTAGCGTTTCTTCGTAAATTGATAAAAATAATTAGCCACCCCTAGCTATTGTCATTTCGGGACCCCTATTGATTTGGTTGCTTACGGACGAATTGTAATTATAACTTTGATTAAAAAAAATGTTAAGAAAGTGATTAATGGCACTCTCTTAAATCTGGTGCTCTTTATTTCAGTATGTTTTTAAATGTTTACTTTGAATATTGGAATACTTTCAAATATTTTCAAAATTATAATTGATATTAAGAAAAATAACTACTAATATTTACTTTTTTAAGAAAGTGATTAATGGCACTCTCTTAAATCTGGTGCTCTTTATTTCAGTATGTTTTTAAATGTTTACTTTGAATATTGGAATACTTTCAAATATTTTCAAAATTATAATTGATATTAAGAAAAATAACTACTAATATTTACTTTTTTAAGAAAGTGATTAATGGCACTCTCTTAAATCTGGGGCTCTTTATTTCAGTATGTTTTTAAATGTTTACTTTGAATATTGGAATACTTTCAAATATTTTCAAAATTATAATTGATATTGTTCAAATAGTTTTATTAGTATATCCATATCAGCATGTGGCTTTCACTACATTCACACCCATGCAACCTTTCAAATTAAATTGACACCAACGGGCGAGAGCAACTTGCGCACGATTTGTTTGCACTAGTCATATATCGCGCACTCCCTATACTTTGTTAACTGGGGCGCGCTTAAACCATCCGTCAGTCGTGTTTCTGCCATTGAACCATGGACATGATATTATAAATTTAAAAAAAGTTTTAGAAATAAAAGTGAAATTAAAGGAACGTGGTACATTTCTAAGTATAGGTTTATTAATTGATGGGATGGTGTCTAAGGGGGTACTGTTGACATGTCACGGGTTGGTGTGGGCGGCGGCGCTCGCCCTGGCGCTGTGGGCGGGCGAGGCGCGGGCCGCCGCGCGCTACGACACCGCTACGCCAT
The DNA here is from genome assembly GCA_947568825.1 of Sphinx pinastri. Taxonomy (NCBI): domain Eukaryota; kingdom Metazoa; phylum Arthropoda; class Insecta; order Lepidoptera; family Sphingidae; genus Sphinx; species Sphinx pinastri. Next base: position 8,009,383 of record OX387617.1, read on the forward strand.
ACACGCCGCCTTACAACCGCAAGTACATACCGCTGCAGTAAGTTGTACATTTATATTGTTCTTATTTGGATAAATTGGATTGGATTGCAATAATTACTTATATTTAGTGAGTTTTCGCGATCAAAAATATAGTTTGTATACCAATAAATATTTTTTGAGGCTTTTCTGTCAAGTTTGCACTTGTAGGTAACATAACACCACAATTTAAAACATGCGTTACTGTCGAATACCTAAATGTACCTACCTAATTTTGTATTATCTATACTAAAATTATAAAGAGGAAAGAATTGATTGTTTGTTTGTTTGTAATGGATAAACTCAAAAAGATTTTGAAAATTCTTTCACTAATAGGAAGCTACATTACTCCTGAGTGCTATAGGCTACTTTATTTACCAGGAAAATATTTTTATCCCGGAAAAACTTTTTCACGCGGGTGCAGCCGCGAGCAGAAGTCTAGTATTATAATATATTTATGAATCATGTTGGCTTGTGAAAAGCTCGTATGTCAGGTTAAGGCTTTATCATGCGAGCGAAGCCGCTATCAATGATTAATGCTACTGTTATTAATCAAAATCTCATCGGAGTTCGAACAACATCTTCGCTTGAATGTTGAATGAATGTTCGCCCACCGCGATTTATTACTTGATACGGCTTATTAAGTTTGTGTTTTTTTTATGTAAACAATATAAAATAGTTTGATAATGGACCATCTTTTCGCATCTCAAACCAAATAATAAGTAAATATTTAAAAGCTTATATCGTTCAATTTATTTAAGCGTCAGGTTGGATTGGACTATTTACTTTTAAAATTTAAAAATACTTCTTACAGAATATGAGTAAATGAAAAGAAATTAAACTATATGATAATTTATTATAATGGTAATTTAATCATATATTCATAATCATTAAATTAAACGTAATAATTGGTCTGAAATAGTTATGGAAAAATAATTACTTATTTTATTATTACTGAAGCTTGTTGTGGTTGAAACTTAAAGAGCAAAGTATGAGTTTTGGCGGGAGCTTGGAAGTGTCATGAGGTTGTTTTTGCTTTAATTCATTATTTTGGTGATACTTAGTGTTATATTGCATATTTATGGTGGTATATTATCCAATATAGTTCTATTAAAGAGCTCAAATGAAGTGAATTGAAATAACTGTGCTAATGAAGTGTTTTTTGTTGCCGCCAAAATTCCTCGATAATTTCTTGGTAAGTTAGCCACTGCTTTACTACGACGTACTACTAAGGATAAAAAAAACAACAAAGTATACGTCTGAAGGACTTGTATCCATGGACAAGAATAAATTAATAAAAAAAAGTAAAGTATTTTGAAGTTTAAACGTGGTGGGTTTTTTGAAATCGTTTGTAAACAATGTATTCGTTTGAACTTTGAAGGCTACATAGTTTCATGAGATTATGTCTTATTGTACATACACATGAAATAATTTGGAGATTTCATGGAACAAAAATATCCAACCTTGCGATTTATACATAGAGATTTATATAAAAAAGTCGTCGGTGCACTGAAACGGTGCTTGTCAGTTCATTTTCAATCATAAGTGCTAAAATAACTGCCCAGACACTTTACGAGTATTCGGGAATAAATCATTAAATTAATTAACCTCTGACATTTATTATTGGACTTAAATATATAAATTATAATAGTTACATTAAAGTTATTAGTAATTTATTATTTCATATGATTTTCGGTAAGAGCTTCTGAAAACTTATACAAATATTTTGCTTAAATATTCTATGTTTCACATACACATAACATTTTACATACACATCATCATGCCTTTTTCCCTGATCAGGGGTAGGCAGAGGTTTTATTTCACGCACATATCATACATATTTATTTTATTTTTCCAGTGGCAATGACGAGTCGTATGATCCATACCAGTCAGACTCGCCAGCTGAGGAGGCCGACCATGGTCCGAGGGTGCCGCCATCCCAGTACATTATGGGTGCTCTGCGTACAGTGCTGGACGTCGTCAGGAACATCAACAAGCAAAGATCTTTGAAGAAATCACTTCCGGCTGCGAGCAACTCCACTGCGCTTATTGTAAGTTGTATGCAGTTTATAGAGAACTAAACAAGATTTTGATATAGAAGTCTATTTTAATTATCTTAGCAATAAATTAGACAATAATCGGACCAGAATTGCAAGTCATTACGGAACGATGTCCTATTCATGGTCTCTATCTTGGATCGGGCGAAATAATTTAAAAAAGTTAAAATTCATTTTACGATCTCGTCACATTCCACAGATACCACTTCCGTTTTTTTACGTAGATATAACATCAGATGTAGTTTAGACACTTTACCAATCTCGAATTAAAAAGTAATCTTGTCGCTTGGCAATGGTCAATTTTATGCTCACTAGACCAATAAGTATATTCCTCGATGCATATATTATTCAATTTCTTATTGATGGAATGGAATCCTAATTCCATTCCATTGTTTATCTCTGAAGATCTTCGTCAGATCCTAACAAATTATATACTAAAACCTTCCCTAAAAAATAAACATATGAATAACATCCAAATCGGATCGGTAGTTTTTGAGAAAATCGCGGACATACAAACTTACTTACATACATACATACGGGTCGAATACAGAACCTCCTTTTTTTGAAGTCGGTTAAAAACGAATCCGCTCAATTGAGATAACTTAACAGTATCTTATTGATGACATCTTCAATGATAAATCAGTCGGAGAACACAACATAGCGATAAATATCGTTTACTAAAACACAGTACGATGTCAGCGCCACCTACTTAAGGAACCAGATTTAAAAATATCCATTATTTCCCATGGAAGCAAATTACCGGGATAAAAAGCCTATATGTTAATCTAGGACATGATCTACCCGTGTGCCAAATTTCATCCAACTCAGTTTAGTTGTTCCTGCGTTTACTTTTAACATACAAACAGCCAAATATTTTCACAAACTGTGGCAATTATAATTTTAATAAGATGGCAATAAATATAAGCCTTGCGTTTACAGAAAAAAAAACAAAATTGTAGGAGGATGTGAGATAACAAGGTCAGAATACGGTACATGCTGAAGTAGGTGACCCGGTGGGGCAGCTAATCGGTCTAGGCGGTAACTATGTTTGTACAAACCATCCGTGCTGTTCACTTGGCCGTGTGAATTAAACCTCAACGCTTATTTAGCTTACACCATATAATCTCACCACTTTGCTCTATTTGTTATTGGGTTGGGTGTTATTGGTCATTCATTTATTTAGCTGCTCAATCTTTCAGAACGCCTTAAATTAATTCAAATTAACAGGGTTTTGAACAAGGCTAAAATTGATTCGATCAGCATTGATGAAGGAGCTCATTTCCTAAGTCATGTTAATACTTTCAGCAGGAATACAGCATACGCTAAGCTTCAATAATAAAAAACAGATTCGTCCTTTTACAGCAGTTAGATAATAAACTATATTATTATATAGTTTATTATATATTTATATAATATTAGGACCCTCTCCATGACCCTTAATATATTTTATTACAGGTTACATTCAATTCAATGGCTTGTTTCTCTAATAAGATAATCCATTCAAAAGATTTTTATTGTGCGCCATCTAACTTTACAGTAATAGTTGAAGAGAACTATAGTTTCAGTCCGCAAGTAATAGATGGCGTATCCATCATAGTACCCAACGAATATGAATTTATGAATAATGCGTGACTCAACCTTTAAAGCCAGAATTAATTTGGTTGGACAATGGACAGCCTGTATTTCATCTGGGTTTAGATGCTATTGATCCAAGCAGGCTTTAACATTTGACGACTAACTTCTTTTCATTCATGGCATGATATTTTGAATTTAACACTTACATACACACATATCATCACACCTTTTCCCTTTTTCAGGGGTAGGCAGAGGTGTATCACACCCACATTCCACCAGCTATGTTAGCTCCCATGTAATAGGAGGAGGGCCTATTGCCATTTACCGGGCACATTTCCAAACTCCGAGTTCATACTGAGTGTAAAAACCCAATATCACTTTGCCCGACCCGGGAATCGAACCCTAGATCTCAGCACTGCAGTCGTACCGCAATACAATTACGCCACCGAGGCAGAATTCAACACTTGCTCGAACGTAAATTATTTTTTTGTGAAAATAGCTTTTATTCATATACACACTGACGCCTTTTATCCCCGAAGGGATAGGTAGAGGCGCAACTAATGCACCCACTTTTTGCCTTTATTCAATTGTGGCAATTAAATGTTATATGCAAATTTTCAGGCCAAAAGAACAAAATCAGTCAATGGTACTTCAGTAGGTGAAGGACGTGGCTTCGAAGACTATTATGACGAGCACCACGACCACGAGACCACCACCGCGAAACCCATGAAGCAGGGCAGATACACCGACCCATGGGCTGGATACTACGACTGGATCATCAACGAGGGTTCCTTCAAATTTTGGAGTGTGTTCCAAGTAAGTACGAGAAAGAATATACTATTTTGTGTTTACATTTCTTGGTTCACTATTCAGATCTAGGTACAAAAAGGCGGTTTCGGAAGCGCAAATAGGCTATGTAACATGTTGGGGCTGTAGTCCGATCTCCAAGTCAAGTTATGATCAGTTTAGTTTTTGTTTTCTATTCTAAAACACACTTGAATTGTCTAGGATCATATTAGATAGATAGATCATATTAGAGTTATAGCAATACGGTTGCGCCCGCCCATTCACATTATGGGACGAAATTACATGAGCTTATGCACTTATTCCGCCCTCTGCCCCTGAAGCATCTAGAAGTTAGCTTATTTTGTATAAAATTATATTCTGATAACTTAATCTATTTCCGAAATAGTTCATATTTTAAATAGGATGTTAGTTTGTAAACAAAACTGAGGTTGTGCTGAACTCACAAATAGTTATGACCTCACGTGCACCGGAGTGCATCGTAGCGCGATAATAACGTTGTTAATAATTTTGGTATAAAAAATACCGCTTATGTCGTTGAGTATAATAGTAAACAGCAGTTACGACTAGGAGTGCATCACTATAACATTGACACAATTACTTAACTGCGGTAACGTCAAGCATCGCGACGTCAACGGCTGTTGGTTCAAACAATTGCTTGAAAAACTTAAACCTGAATGTCATTATATTTTGTTTCCTCGGTTTTTATTCCATCCGGCTACTAAACGGCGGATAGTCGTTGCCATTTTGTTCGTCAATGATATGCAATTGAGGGAGTATTATTCGCTGAGTTAAAACTTGAGTTAAACAAATTTGCAACTGATTAAATTTATTATTAATGTCAGGCAGGGTATAGAGTATGATTCACTAAATAGAGAGGAATATCGCATACTGTATGTTAATAATTTTTATTATAAAAATATTTATTTGCTTAGAATATCTGGAAATGAAAATCTAAGGCGGCAGATTATTAATTTAAAGCACTTATTGACAGGTTTGATTGCATAATTGCCGACACGTGAGCGAGTAATCTAAGGTCGTGTCTAAGTGGTTCTTCTCTATGGTTCCGTATTTTTTCTGCAACTCCCTACCCGAGGCGCCATGGAACAAAGAACGCTCGTTAAATATAATATTCTAAGTAGATGCGTAATGTTCGCTTCTGTGTGTGTATTTTTTAAGCACCGTAAAAAGAGTAAATCAGTTTTTTTTTGGCAAACTCATTTGAAGATCATAATAATATGTTTTACAACAATATTCATATATTTATACATACATACACACTCACGCCTTTTAACCCCGAAGGGGTAGGCAGAGGCGCAACTAGTGCACCCACTTTTCGCCGTGCGTAATCCGTCTAATCTAATAAGAGGCGAGCCTATCGCCATATCGAGCACAAATTCCAGACTCTGGGCTGATACCAAGTAGAAAACCCAATATCACTGCCCGAATCAGGTATCGCACCTCAGCACTGCAGTCGTACAGTCGTCTGCAGTCTCAATACTAAACGATTTCCAATAATATTTTTCATAGTGATAATTTTTTATGTGATTTTAATTGCATAAGCCGACAGCGTGTAATATTTTTTCTGGTACTGTGGTTATTACGTGATCTTCACCTTTCACAACCACAGTACCAGAAAAAACAATAAAGTGCTGCTTGCCTTAAAGAAAACCTGTAGTATTTGAAATAAGTTGAGAGGTGATATGGACTTCCAGACTTATACATTACCCTTTTTCTTTCCAGCTCTTCACAGCAGCTCTTCTCCTATACGCTTGCCTTTCTGCCATCTACTACGCGAAATTCAATCCTATTCTGCCTGACTACAGTATGGAGTACGACGACTATTTCCTCGAAAGAACAGTTGGCAGAAAAGCACGGAGTCTTGACGTCTCCGAACTGGCCTCAGGTTTGACTTGGATGAACCCCACCACCTTCCAATTTATATTAGATGCTATATCGAATCATTATAAAGAGGAATAAGAATAATCATGTTATCGTAGTTTGATACGGGGCAACAATGATTACGTAAGTGTTATGGATGATCTGAATAGCATTTAATTTAGTTATTAAATGCTAATTATTTGAATAATCACCGTATAAACTAATTTATTTATTAAAAGAAACTGAAACATCTTCTTTGTGGCTAGAATTTCGTAAAATATTTTTGATTTCTATTATGCTATTTAAGTAGTTGTTTAGTTCTGATAAGTATTTTGTTTTCTCAATGGTCATAAAGCTGAATACATGTGCGCAATTTGTGATTTCTTAAATATAAAGTTTTAAGCTTTTGTATACTTTATTGAAATACGTATTACTGTAAACATAAAAATCAAAGTCAAAAATTGCAGTAATAACTGAAAACTTTATGTTCTTTTAGAGTTCTTCTGTTTTATGTAAATTATTGTAGACTAGTTGTTGCTCCGTATTGAAAATTTATAACGATTTCTACCGTCCATTCTAGCCTTACGACAGAGTAAAAGACTTTCTAGGATAGGCCCTACATGGCCTGATTTGACAGAACTTAAATGTAAGTTCTCATTGAATCGGGTCTATAAAGATGAAGACGATAGTTTATATTAGACTTAACTTTACAATATGCTCATTTTAGTTCCTAAAACCTTTTAAGAATAAATATGTATATTATTTTACGCTGCAGTTTTATTGACATAACCACGATGCGTCGTTAAGTGTGAGTGCTTTATAAGGGCGTTTAATGGCTGCAGCCCGCAGGAGGGTATAAAATGAAATTTGCTCACGGGAACCTAAATGACCATCGTTATTGTGTAGCGTTATGCCTATATTTTTGCATCTTACACGTTATAAAATCGGCATTAAACATAAGAAATATTGTTACAATAATCGTTATACCTAAGTTTTTTGTTGTGGTCTTCAGCGAAGGGTCACCGTTATTAATTATGGAAATAAAAATAGTTGCACCTCTAAATGAATATATTTTGAAATAATTTATATCATCATCATCATCAGCCACATGACGTCCACTGCTGAACATAGGCCTCCCCTAATGATTTCTATATTTCTATTTCTATTCTAAATTTATATTTTTAGCATATATTCTAGCGTTCATAAAAATATTTAATAGTGAGATCATCGTATTAAAACACCTAAAAACCTAATATTTTTAGTCCATGATTAACTTCGCGTTTGTACGTTTTGAAAATGATTGGTTTTTATTAATAAGATGTTTTATTATATTCTTTTTGTAACGAAATAGGTGCGTACAAGCGTCTGAAATACTGAGTCCCGAGTGTTTTACTGACCGAGGTTAACAAGACAGGTTCTTTTTCCAGGGTCTTATTATAATTATGTATTTTCCTTATCACCAACGATATTAAAACAAAATGTATGAAATATGGCGTAATTGATTACATGCATATAATTACAGTACCTATAGTAAAGTAATTCCTTTGCTACCGGTGCTTTCAGTGCTCGGTATAGCGTATAGGTGAGTTGCACGGCGCCGCGGGTTCGATGCCCGGTCGTCGTGAGCGTCCGAAGGCTAAGGATCGCAGGATGTCGCTATTATATTGCCTCGGCGCGCCTTACATCGACTTTCATCGCTTATTCCCACTTAGGCTAGACTATTTTTATTTGCGGATGCGCGTGCTGTTAACCTGCCAATGACAATTATTGACAACTGGATACAGTGCAATGGTCTAGTAAGATTATTCTCAAGATTTAACTTGTCAGATAATCTTGAAGCGGTTTAGACTGTGGAACATTATAGGACAAAAAATATTTGAGAACAATACTATTTGTAAATTGGAGTTCAATAGTTATGACTCTGTCTAAACTTTAGAAGATATAGGCGTGATGTCATGTTTAATGTTAAAATATGTTTTTATATGTTTTTAGATAATTTTTGATCTTATTTTTACATTGTAACAATTTTCAGGTAAGCCATTTTATTCAAAAACTTTGCTTATGATCGTGGGATTTTTTTTTGAATATGCGGATATATAGATGTACTAAGATAATAATGAGCACATAAACATAATATATAATGTTAATGTTGTTAATCGCGTAACTTAATATTTTATTATTTAAGATAAAGAATCTAACATGCATATAATATGAACGTGAGCAGGCTAACCTTGCGTACTAAATAAATTTGAAAAAAAAACTAATAATTTAATTGTTATTATTCATCGAGATAATTTATATTTACAATTATGATTTCTTTGTTATTTTTAATTGTAGATGCATGGAATTGTCATTTTATATTTGTATGGCAAAGGCACTTAAAATTCACTAAGAAAATACATAATTATTATTATTAAGATGAATTGTATGATATAGTGAACTTGCAGATACTGTGAACAAACATTTTACTCAATATTTTACTATGAGCTTATACATTGATATTGACTTATGTAGATTTTAATTCCAATGATCGTGATTTGTAATTTTTTCTCAAAATATTAACTAATCCTTGGTATGTCTAATAAATTGCAGGTCAATTTGTTTACATTATCTGCTAGTAGTATTGAAAATACCCTAGATAACAATATTTTGAGCTGTTTATCTCAAAAAATCTGGTGAATATCAGTTCCTGCACCATAACGTGTAACTGTGCACGTCGTTTTAATAGGCTGTGATAACGCTACCTTGAACAATATAGATTCGCAATAACGTTACATTAACATTCGCCATTCATCAATTTGCGGTTAGCTACGGACATTAGCGGAAAGAATAATTAGTGCATATCTTTCGAATACAGCTATATGCTATAGATAACGTTATTGCTGTATGTGGGTGATGGCAACGTTAAGTAATCAATTAAACTATCATACGCACTGGCCATCGACCACAACATAGCTTCCAAACTGTTTTTGCGGTTTACTGTCCATTGCCCGCATTCGTGTTTTTCGCTACGATTACTTTGGAGTACTTGTGATGGTATAAACCAGTGAAGTGCGATGGTCGGTTGCGTGTGATGAGTTGCGTGGAGGAGGCGAGCATCTACGGCCGGCAGGGTTGTCGCGCCAGTTCAACGTTCAAGTGCAGCGCGGACGCACATCCGAAGCGATCGTGCCAGTGCGCGGGTGCGCGCACGCAGATGACCCATGCCGCGTCCTATATTCGAATTTCGAACGATTCTATGAACACAGACTGTTACACAATATTTGAAAATAAATAAAGAACATACTATTATTGAGTGCGTGTTGTTTGTAAACGTTGTTGATGCGGTTCGTCCTGAACGTGGCGGGCTGTTTTGGGGTCGAATAAGAAGGTAAATATCTTTTTACAGTTACTTTAGATACAGTTAAGATGTCTGTCTAAGCGTTTAAACCAATAACATAGATCAATTTTATTATTGTTGCTACAATATAAGACTTATGACACGTTTTCGGTCAAATTATTTTGAACAATATGCTCTTTTTTTGAAAGAAATTGTGACAGAAATTATATTTATTTTCTATTATTTATATATTTAATTAGTACCTATAAAATGGTTAGCAAACAAAAAGGAGAAATAGTAACTGGAAAAAAGTTAAATCAAGTTATATTATTTGTAAACGGTAGTGAGTAGTGACGTCGCGTCGCTCGCAGTATTGTGATTGAAAAGACATCAACGACGTTTCAGCGTAATTGATAGTAATCAGAATGAAAATAGATTATACTCATATAATTATAATTAATTATTTATATTCTTTCCCTGATATGCTGTGAAATATAAAAAATGAACACATATTATCTTCTAAATACACAAACAAACAGCGTTAGCGTTTATGTTTAGACAAATATGTATTAAACATATGTAACAATGACCTTACGTGAGTTACACATAAAGTTATCTATTTCCTAAATATTTGTGGATGAGTATAGAAGGATGTTTGCAGGTAAATAAATTAAAATCACGATTCAAGAAGCGGAAAGTCCTTATTCGGAATTAGGATTTTTTATCGATCATAATAACACACGTTTTATTTAAAAGGGTACATTGGACCCTTGCTTGTGTTATTTTTATAACACCCGATGCATTTATTATATTAAATGTTAAGGATATTTTATACATATAAGGTTGATAATTGAAGTGCCTTGCTTCCTCGCTTCCTTGTCTCTTTGGTATAAATTGTTAAATTAAAATATCGACCTTAATTTGAGACGGGTAATGTTCAATTTAGTGTGCTCAAGTTTCAAGCATTATCCAAAATCTTTTAAGTATGACTAATTTTTGGTCTTATTATTTATTAAGTTGTTGATATTAAAACTGAAACAAAACGAATACGGTAAAAACTTATTCAGGCATAATTTTCGGCAACTAAATAAAAAGAAACAATTCTCTTCTAAGTAATGATTTTGGAAAATCTATTTTAAAATCGTCTTCTGATTTAAAATCTTCTGACATTAACGGTTATAGCCGTTGTAGTTAAGAAGATGAAAAACCAAATTCGAGAAAGATCTTATCTTAATCATGACCTCTTGTGATTCAAAAAACGTTTTTTGTGTGAGAGCAAACTGCACGACAGTCATCTAGTACCGCTATGTGAGATAGGCTTGCAAACAAGTTTACTATTTATGATTCAGTATTTATTGCACATTAAATTTATATTGTAAAAAAAATACAAACACACGAATTGATAACCTCCTCCTTTTGGAAGTCACACACGGCACACGGGTAGATTGCCTGGATTAACACATAGGCTACTTTTTATCCCGGGAAAATATTAAGCGGGACCTTTATCCCGGAAAAACTTTTTAACGCGGGCGGACCCGGGGGAAAAAGCTAGTATTTAAAAAAATCATAAAGATGTATTTTATGAATGAAGAATTGTGTTCAAGGCATAATTTATTTATCTTTCTTTTCTATATCAAAATACTAATTAATGGTGCTTTGCAATTTCGTCCTGTTTTTTCTTTACTTATAACTTATAAGTAATACATTCAAATCTACTTGGCATACCGGATGATACTATCGACGATCCGATCACAATAATCCCGTTATCCAATGATAGCTTTAGCCAGTAGCAGGTAGCTTAAAGCAGTGCAATAACATTAAGGGCGCATTTACAAATTCCCGTAGTTTTGAGGTACCATTTATTGAATCAGGAGTTACGCTTATGAGGAGATCTTGGTATATAAATAAAGATTAAACATTCCTCTTTGCTTATAGCATATAGACATTGTATGCTCCCATATAACATTATCACGTAAATACGTTTATTCTGGAGCAATAATCGCTGAAAATGACGAAAAATAGGGTCGGAATCGGAACCATTATACCTTAAACTAATGAATATTTTAAGATAAAACCAAAATAATATGATGGCTTATATAGTCTTCTCGCTTTATGACTAATTATTTTCAAGTCAAATTAAATACTTTTCCAGTTAAGAGAAAAAATATAACCTGAATTGAATTTCTTCATACATTTTCCAATTTCGGGCCGTCATTCCGCGCTGAGACGCGGCCGAGGAAGCACGGGTGTACAACTTTTTTTCAAAAAATAAATACGTAATAAATTGATCGCGATGTCATTATACTATGAATAAAATAGTTGATACTATTTCAAATTATTATTTTTCAAAAAGCAAGTATGAAAATTTAATATTACAATAAGTCAATGCAAATTTGATTTAATTAATGAAACATTCATTTATTTTAATGCAAGTATTTAAATTTCATTATTAAAATGGCATAGTATTTTTATATTTACAAAATCGACAAGTTTTGCAGTATATGGTATTTACTATTTATCTATTTATAATTTTTAGTATCGGTGATTATTTATTTTTAAATTTTACTAGGTTAAGTTCGCGTTTTTGCCCGCGTTCAAAGCCTTTCCCGGTGCAAAAATATCTAAACACTCAATACTACAGTACTACAGTTCAGCCACAACTACTCACTAGGCATGGCTGCTTCGGTGAGTAGCTGTGTCGTATCGTAGGTACCGAGGTGTCGGCTGTGTGTGCCATTGTGTCAGTTGCCCGCTGGATACGGCTTAATATACGTTTGAGTTTTGCCCAGCCTGGAATGAGGAGCGCAGCGCTCTCAAAGCAGTCGTCAGAGGCGGCCTCTCGTTTCCGGCCGTGGTCGCTCCCATGGTCGGCAGTCAGGAGGGCTGGCGTGTGTTGGCTCCCTTCTACGAGATAGTCCTCTCGTAGAAGGAGAGTGCTGAGAGGGTTCTGGGACGCGAGGATTTCTCCCGCCGTCAGTGGAGACGTAGGAGGCGCCGGGTGGACGACTGACCGGCGTCTCCCACCCTGTGGATTGAAGGTGTTTGGAGAATTCCACCACGGTATCCCCTGCCTGTCGTAAAAGGCAACTAACAGTGGCCCACCCGGGCGTCGCGGGCGGGTGCCGTCTCTAGCTTTGTCTTTTTAGCACATTGTTGCGACCCCCTGATGGACAGCAGTGTGGCAGGTAGGCATCACGCTGCCGTTGACGCCGAGAGCGCCGAGATGCACGGGGGCTCTTGAGCCTATATCTCACTTGCTTTACATGGATGATCTCAAGTTGTTTGCATCAAAACAAACAGAATTGATTGAGTCGTTAAAAATTACTGAAAGATGTAGCAAATAACACAATATGGAGTTTTGTGTAGATAAATGTGCGGCTTTCCATATGAAGCGAGGAGAGGTCGTGGTCTCTGGTGACATACAAGTCTTAGAGACTGTAAGACTTAGATCCCTTTCTGAGACGAAAACTTACAAATATCTGGGTATGCCTGAGGCACTGGGGAATATGAGTACCGACGTAAAACAATCGCTGAATGACAGTTTCTTCGGCCGCCTGGCAAAAGTATTTAACAGTATTTTGTCAGGTGGTAACAAGATTTGTGCTTTCAACGGTTGGGTTATGCCTGTACTCATGTACTCTTTTGGTATACTCAGAAAGAAAGACTCAGACTGAATTGGACGCCCTGGATCGAAAGTTCCGGACCCTACTGACTGCATATCGTATGCATCACCCACGGTGGTCAGTGATGAGGTTGTACATCCCGCGGAGATGCGGGGCCGAGGCTTACTTAATGGACTTGCATATCCGCGAGGTATGCAATCTCAGGAATTATTTCCTACACAGCGAAGTAGGCATGTATAAGATTTTAGTCATGGTGGATAAGGGATTTATCCCACTTTCCTTGGGGAATGAGAACTGGCGAATACCTATGGCGATGGGCATTAGGGAACGCGAGGTGATATGGAAGATCAAAGAACTATACGGTCGGTTCTATCGGGGCCTTGTCGTTTCTGCTCATGGGTTGATACCAGAGTCTCGACCAACACCTGCTGAGGCTCTCAATTGGTAGTTGGGTCAAGAGCCAGATGCAGAAAGTAGTACTTCTGGACACCGCAATGTCAATGTCTTTTTCTACCGCCAAGCAACAGTGTGCATGCACTGTTGTGTTTCGGTTTGAAGGACATTGTAGCCAGTATAACTACTGGACATAATGAGACTTAACATCTTATGTCTCAGGATGACGAGCGCAGTGGAATTCAACACAATACTTTGTAAGTCAAGGTGCTGGATGGTGTTGCTACTGTTTATGGGTGGTCGTATCGCTTACCATCAGGCGAACGGCATGCTCGTCTCGTCATTCTATGCAATAAAAAAAAATGTAAAAACAAGGAACATTCAAAATATAGAGATAAAAATATCTATTACATGATGAAATTATAATAATTATTATTATTAAACATAATTTTAAACATTCGACAATTCTAAAAAAATAAATATGGATGAGTAAAATAATAACTTCAAGTATTAAGATTAGCTCGTTCAAATGGAAAATCTAGTTTAAATCGGTTTCGATGTGTGCGCGTGTAGCAAAGCGCGTTCTTGTCATTCAAATATTTAAAATCGAAGATGTCAAAAATGTAATAGCGTCCTTAAACGTTTCAATTACGAACACATCAAATGATTCAAATTGTTAATGTTTTAGTTAATGTCTTTTAGCATATATATGTGCAATTTTTTAAGAGCGCATAAATGGCCCTGCTAGGCTAAAATAGTTTATTAAGCCGGCGACCCCAGCAAAACTGCGCGCTAGCCGTATTTTTAGAAGATATCTCTGCGAAATTTATAATTCATAGAGAAAAAAAATTAAACTTAATATTTCTACAATAATATGTTATCTTTACTTTTATTGTTTATTTTTTTTTATAATGTGGATATTGTTTTATTAATTTCATAATGAAAATGCCACCAAAATTATTGATCCCGTGTATCTCCTCCTAAACTATACATGATTTTAATTTGCAACCAACACTATTGATAGGCAATTTAATAAGGAACATTCTAATAGTTTAAAATATTCAAATAGACGTAAGATTTATTTTTTTCAAATTATTCTTAAATCTGCATATTCCCGCCCGTAACTGAGCCGGAATGTATGGATCGAATGCTCAAGGCCGTTTGCTCGGGGGAGGGCCTTAAGCGTTTGTAAAGTTAGTATCTTAGATTCTCCAGAGCCTTGTTGGGTTCCTTGACTTTTATCACACAGAGCAGAAATTGCTTTGGCTCTTGAGTACGTTACTTCAGATGTTAGTTAGACTTTCATCCTCCACTTGTGTATTATTCTTTTTGTAACATTTACAGTGCGTATAATTTTTGAAACAGTTATAAACAGCTATTTGTTTTAATTATGAATCACACGTTGTAGTTGTTGTGGTTCGTTGATTGATTACTTAATTAATGAACAATTATACTCATAATGATTCCTTATGTTTACGCGAACGTTAGACATTGAAATTAAACTATTATAACGGATGAACACTCAGAAGAAGGCTCCAACCATTACCTTAGATTCGACAAGCCACAAATCCTTGCCAAAGAACACCGATTCCTGCCTAGGATGATCCGCGAGGCTATTGAGATCAAAAAACATCCTAATTTCAATAGAGAAGATGGTTGGAAACTTGCACAAGCCTGGGACCCGGTCATACATCTAATTAAATCGGGCCCCAAAAGACCTGCTGCCAGACCTCAAGACATTGTGAGCTCTTACTGCGTAGACCGGACCGCAAACAATGACTAACATCTTTAAATTATATAATTGTAAATTGAAGGTAGATTTGTAACACTAACTTTTCGGATCACCAACACCTCAGTCCGCCCCGTGACCACGAAGTGCTGCAAAGCCTTCGAAACGTCGGGAGAAAATAAAATAAAAAACCGCGATAAAATCCGTTATAATAGTTTAATTTCAATTATACTCATTTAATAGTTCTACTAACACTAATAGCTAAACATATTTTGTAATAAATTAAAATAACCCACAACTTATTTTAGGCAGAAACTTATATGTTGTAAATATCCGTCTTCTAAAATATGGCAACATGATTATTGAGAGTAATTCTTAACATAGAGACTTAAATAAAATCAGTTAGGTACAGAATACTATATGATAACTGAATAAGTAAATGCAGCTGTCTACTACGCATTGTTTTGTGTATTCTCTCGTCATTGACGGCTGCTAAATGTATGTCATACCTTCCGATCTGTGTTATAGCCACTTCAGGCTGATAATTGCCTTTGTGCCTTTTTGGCACTTCCTTGTGGTATAATCTATGTATAAATATCCGTATATGAATGCAAACATTATTGATATATGCTGTCAATTCTGTAGCTTCAAGTAAGTAACTGTACATACTTACATACTATTCAGTAATAGTTATTAGGCGCACAAAAAATATATTTGAAAATTATACTTAATAAACGCAAAGCGGAGCACATCTTATAATGTAGTAGTTAGTTATTTTATATTTTCCAGAAATTCACAGAGATTATAATGTTTTTAAAACATGTTTGATATACTATATATGTATAAAATATTTAGGAATTACGTATTTGCCTACCTGAAATATAAATAGGAGTTTCATTTATGGTAAAAGTTCAAACTATAAATAAATGTATACTCGTTTTATATTACATTTATATTATTAAATCACATGCGTTTACGTTAGTATAAGTTAGTTAGTTTAGTTTCGCTTAATTAGCGTTCAATAGATTATCCAGTTTGTATACATGTATATTACTTAGTTTTCTGTTAAGTAGATGTCTATTTAACAGTAAACTAATATAAAGTTTCGTACCTCTGCTAAACAATATCAATTTAGATAGTAATTATACGATAGGTTTCCATGTAAAAAAAAATATGAATGAATGAATGAATGAAAACACTTTATTGCACACCACATTATACAAAAATTAAATAAATAACAAATAGATTTAGAACTGAATCGTGCGACAATAGGCGGTCTTATCGCTAAAAAGCGATCTCTTCCAGACAACCTACGAAGACTAACCTAACCTATACAAATATGTATTTTTTATGATTCAATTCAAGATTCTGACACTTCATTAAAAAAAAAATCCTTAAAACATTTTATAACAATGACATGGGTTTTTAATACATCAATGAGTGACATTCACCTAACAGTTTGTACCTCACTTAAATTTCATACATATTATATTCAAAACTTATGATAAAAGTTCAGTTGAGATCGATAAAACATAATGGGTGCTGCAGAGTTGGGAATTAGCCGTAGTCTATTTTTAATAGTTAGTTTGTAGAGATATGAAATGTGCGTGAAAGTGGTTCAAAATTTGAAACACCGCAAATGTTCTCTCAGATAATAATGAATTATCTTTACTATCATTATTACATACTCGACATAACCATACTGAGTAATGAGAAGTAGAGTACCTTTACAAGAACGAAGATGAGCACCGATGTGAGAATGCGACTAAAAATCGCCGATACTCACGGTAAGTAAACGCATCACGTAGGTATATCTGGCTTTTCTGAAAACAAATCTCATTTGTCTACAATGTCGTCATTAAAGTGGAATTTTCTCCATAATTTTGTCGCTTCTTTGCTGCAACGTCTATGAGATGTAGAAGGATTAACAATTTTTGTGAGTTTTCTAACAAGATTTATCAATGACTGAATTTCCCAGAGGCGATTGACATCCGAAAGGCGGACTGTCATATAACATAAAACGTATTCCTTCTGAGACGTGCTTGAAGATTATTGCAGACCCTAAACTAGGGTAGCATAAAGGCATATAGACCAAAAAGATCCACAACAATATTACTGCGATTTTCTACAAGAACTCTACAATTAAGCCAAGTCTTTGGCCGTTATCTCTCAGTCGTCTTTAACGATGCCGAATATCTCAAGACTTTGATAGTATTTTTGAACCCGCGTCGCGTCGTTCTATGTCTTGGCCGTAGATCGATAATTGCAATAAAGTTTTGTGGTGAGCACGAGAAAGCAGACGTATGTAGTTTATTGTTTCAGATCATAACACCCCGCCCACCGTTATACCATCAATCAATTTCAGATCATCGAGCGTTAAATTAGTTTTCAGAGCGGATCCAGTCACGCTGTTGCTGTATGAAGATGAGTTAAGATGACTATCTTGAATAAAAATCACCGCTCAAGTTTTGCAATAGAATGGGCAGTGAACAATGAGGACTTAGATTAATATTAGAGGATCCCAAACAGTAATATGTACATAGTAGATTTGGATTTTATGATTTTCCTGGGATTGGATTTTTGGCGTCATATGTCAGCGTATGTAATCACGGGTCTATAATGACGCTATTATGGCAGTGTCTCTACCTATATCAACGTCATTATGTCTTTTGTCAGACGGTACCAAATTAAAGGTAAGCTTGAAAATATGTTTAAAAAAATTTGATTGATCTTAGGTTTTTATATTTTCTTATTATATCCGATCTTTACCTATGAAATTGCCGTTTAGTATACAGAAAGTTAGTCATCTTTTTATATATATTTTTTTTTATTTCTATCAATTAAAATATGCACCCATGCTATCGATGCATCTCTGCCAGCACAGTGGTAATTTTTCAATGGTCTTCTTGAAGAAGTCAGATGTACGGGAGTCAACAAACTCTTCAAAGGCATTTTGTACTGCCTATCGGGTATTCATTTTTTTCCTGCCAAAAAGTTGTCTACATTTTGGAAAAAGTAGAAGTCTGTCGGCGCAAGACCTAATGATTACGGTGGATGACGCAAAACTTCCAACCCTAACTCTTGTAGCTTAGAGACCGTCTGTTGTAGGATTTCTGTTTAATATCCGAGACAGTACAAAATGCCTATGAAGAGTTTGTCGGCTCCCGTACACATGACTTCTACAAGAAAGGCATTGAAAAATTACCACTGCACTGGCAGAGATGCATCGATAGAATGGGTGCATATTGTGATTCATAGAAATAAAAAAAAATACTAAATTTCTGTAAATTAAACGCCAAATTCATAGGTAAAGACCTAAAATTAATAAACTTATTAATTACGATGTACAGTTCCACCCGTTTATATTATAAAACATCGATCCTCGTACATTTAAAACGAATTCACGCTAAACCATGCAAAAGGTCCGTATTATAAAAAAATACATCGTGTTTATGATGCACGCCCTCTATTAGGTAATTTTAATTACCGTGACGTCATCGCCAAGGCCGATAGGATTCACGGATGCTGGTGGCATCATCGGTAAAGACGTGCGCTGTCGTGACGAGATCTGGTAATCATCGCCAGGAAATATGCAGTGAATAAAAACATAATATCTTCTGCGTACCTGTTACAATTAAGTGTTTATGTTACGGGTAAACTGAACGATGTAGAGTCAAAACTGCCTAATGTTTCTTAGCGCTTTATTGTTGTGTTTTATGATATATTATTGTTTGAATTATTAATAAAACACACATATAATAACACGTTTATTGATCCTAAATAGGCTTTGCTTGAGTAATGTAAGCCCGACGTGGGTGGGACTTTACCCAAAATTCGAACAACTCGTATCACCATACCAGCCCTGTATTATATACTGCCCACTGCTGAGCACGGGCCTCCTCTAATATTGAGAGGGTTTTAGGCCTTAAGTCCACCACGCTGGCCCAGTGCGGGTAGGCAGACTTCACATACCTTCGAAATTCCTATGGAGAACTTCTCAGATATGCAGGTTTCCTCACGATGTTTTCCTTCACCGTTAAAGCGAGCGATAATTCACAAAGAATACACACATTACTTTTTTAGAAAAGTCAGAGGTGTGTGCCTTTGGGTTTTGAACCTGCGGACATTCGTCTCGGCAGTCCGTTCCACTCCCAACTAGGCCATCGCCGCTTAACTCGTATCACAATACGATTATATTAAGTTTATTTGCAATATCAGCGCCATCGATCAAAACAAAATAAAAATAGCGGACTTCCCTGAACCTCTAAAGATAATAAACTGCCCGTAACATGTATGAGCTTCACGGTGTTATGGTTCTTTGTGTAGACGGTATGAGTCTTCAATTCTTTGTCTCGTTACTGTTGGGCGCATGTTCAGTAAACACAACAAAACATATTACATAATCGCGTAGACATCATGAATACTTAGAGCAAGCTTAACACCAACATTATTCATATACAACGGTTATTAAGAGCTGTTGATCAATGGGCGATGTTCCTGCAAATAACTAGGTAGATAAGGAAAATAATATGGTTAGTATAATGTTGCACAAAAATACTACCCATATTTTTGGAAATCTCATTGGGTTTTTGACCGATGTATTTTTTCCTGATTAAAACCCAGGAGCTTTTGTAAAATAAACCATTAAAGTATACTTTTTCCTGCTTCCCTGAGTAAAACAGGTAATTTTAGTAGAAAAATGTAATAATCTAAAATTCTATGCAAAATAGTGAAATCCATTATGATTTATTGTTAACCTACAAATATATACTGTCTTCGTCACATTTTTATTTACCTACGAATCCATTGTGACCAGCTGTGTAATGTATTACGTATGACTTATGTATTACCCTCCCCGCCATCCTCTTCCTTGTATAATGAGCACTCGATACATGTCCAGGTCATAGCGTTTATTGTTGCACGGATACCGTACTGGCCGAATTCCTCACATTTCGCGTTAACCCACCTACATTCTGTCTTTTAAATAAAATTTACATATATTATCAGCTAAGTAGGACATACAAGCAATCGGAAATACCGAGATGTAGCGCATGTCATTTATATTATAATAATGTATTAAATAAATTGGTTTATAAAAAACTTAGAGGCATTTCTGTAATCTAAAATAGTTGATGTCTTTTCACAAATATTTCCATGATTTATTTAAATCTTTTTGTTTAAAAGTAACGCCAAGGTTAAATCCTAAACCCGGTAATCAAAAACATAATATACATATTAAATCTCATTAATTACTTAATTAGAATTCACAATATTAAAAGGTTTCTAATTAAAATAACATAAGAAAACAAAGGAAGCTATTTCCATGAATGGCATAATCGAAGTCATGGTTTTCCATCCAATTGAGAATTGAGTCAGATTGCCGCGAAGTCAATGGAAAGGTGACATTGACATTGAAGTTGCCAGTGTGGCCGCGCTGCGCCTCCGAGCAAACGTTGAACCTTGGCAGGTATTTTGTTTGTCAACATTTAGGGATGTATACAAGCACGTTTTAAATTTCGGAGTTAAATGTTAAAAAATTGATATATATTGTATAAAAAAAATACGGCTGGTCAACTGATTGCACTCCTGAGAGGAAAGTCGCCAGTTCCATCCAAAGCCAATTCAAAACCAAGTGTTCTGTGTGCCATAGTTAATATTCACTCCCCTTGAAGAATAATGTCGTCGGAAATATTCAACCAGGGAGCTTTTCATACTATAAAAAGCCAGGGATAATTTCGATGATATGAGAGGTCTACGAACTCGCGCTTAGTCAGCGGGTTGGACGCTAACGCTTCTCATTAATTGTGGAGGTCCGTACTCTGTACCCATAATTTATAGGATTTTGCGTATGGAATATAATAAAGGAGTAATATTGTACACACATACATAGCATCACGCCTTTTCCCTTTTCAGGGGTAGGCAGGGGTATATCACACTCACATTTCGCCAGCTATGTTAGGTCCCATGTAATAGGGGGCGGCCCTATTGCCATTTATCGGGCACATTTCCAGATTCCAGGCTCGTCCTGAATAGAAAAACCCAATATCACTTTGCCCGATAGAATGGAATCCGAGACCTCAGCACTGCAGTCGTCCTATAATACAAACAACGCCACCGAGGCAATCAATATTGATATGATACAAAAATGGTGTAACACGTTTTTTTAAGATTATTTAACTACGTCATAATTGACTTAATAGAATATAATAAACTTAAGACAATTAGCTTGCTACATCTTTTTCCTCAGACATTCAGAGCATGGAGGAACATGAAAATATTTATGTGTGATATGTTTGTTTTTGCAACATGTTTATATATGGAACATCTATAAACAAAGTTCAAACGCGTAATATAACCACAAAAACCTTGCACGAGTTATGGAAATAAAGCTTTAACATTTCCGTTTTCATTATAGAGCGTTGTTTTGAAAAGAATCGCTTACGGCATACATTAATTGTACGCAGTGAACAATTAAAGATGCATCTCGATAATAATAATAAATATTAGATCCTTTAGAAATAAATCAGATAACGATTGTTTTACTCGCGATCAATGCAAATGTTGATGCCGTCGAAATTCCCACGCTGTCCAGGGTCTGCGCCATGAGTCAGCAACACGATCACAAGGCAAGGCTCATGCGGCGTGCTCCGGTTAGGTAACTTATCTGTAGTATATTTTCGTGTTAACGACTTACTACGCTACGTGCTAAAACTCTAAGGGCATTATCATTAGAAACAACGGCAAGGTGATGTGATACACTGTCATAAGTAATAAACATTGTCCATGCCGCGACCTCGGAGATGATTGCGAGGCGTATTATAAGGCTAGAAATATGTAACAATCATAGACGGAAAAAGACGCCACGTATGTAGATGTCGCCTTGTCATATTTGTATCAAGACCAAAACAATATCAATTTTATTCCATAAATATATTCACTAGTTCATTATTTATTTGTAATATTTATATGAAAACGCAGGAAATAAAACATGGAGAAGCAAAGATAAAGTCCCTTTTTATATTGAATATACAACATATCAATCCGAAAATTGACTCCGACTGCCTCGGTGGCGTAGTTGTATTACGGTACGACTGCAAGGCTGAGGTCTCGGGTTCGATCCCCGGGCCGGGCAAAGTGATATTGGGTTTTTCTATTCAGTATCAGCCCGGAGTCTGGAATTTGTGCCCGATATGGCAATAGGCTCGCCCCCTATCACATCATGGGACGGAATACGCTTGGCGAAAAGTGGGTGCACTAGTTGCGCCTCTGCCTACCCCTTCGGGGATAAAAGGCGTAAGCATGCGCACGCGAATCCGATAATTGTCCGTAAACCAGTAACGGTGGATGTTATATCAGCATTATGTAACTAAATAATATCATAGAGTCATGATTCCTTTTTAATAACTCTGCTATTTGTTCGTAAACTCTTTTTAGTGAATTATTATGACACTAAGGAAGTTTTTATGTGCAGAACAAAACAAAAAAGATACCCAAATACAAGACGTGTTTTTTTCCTGCTTCGATATTTAATTAGTAGTCCCTATTATATTATTTTTAAGCAAGTCGATGACCAGTGCGCGAATATCGCCTTTCTGATGTAATTTCGTTATTTCGGCAATAAAAGATTATAATATATTTTTACTCAAAATATATGTAAAGCCTCCTTTAAATAAAAAAGTACAGTCAGACACATAAGTAGCTGAACAAATTCAAAATTTCAAACTATTACATATAATGAACACGGCCTTAGACTTATTTTATCTGCTCCATTATATAAAAAAAAATGAGAAGTGCATAGCTCTAAAAATAAATAATAGTTTAAAAAAACTAAAAAACACGCTTTATAGAAAATCCTTCTAAAAATAGAAAATAAATTTGAATTAAGAATAGTGTAAATAAGAAAAAAATGTATTATATTGTAAAAAAAGCGTGGGGTGCTTTTTAAGATATTATTCAAATGATATATAACACTTCTACTCTTATTATCTGTCAATAAAATAATTATAACTATTGTCACCATGCACCCCACGCTTTTCTAAATTACTAACACTACTACTAAAATTACACTTTTTTTTTATCAAATTAGCACTTACACTGGCGGAACTGCGGACTAAAACTAGTAGAAAATTAAAAAAAAGCAACTAATGGTAATCTGTTATGGAAGGATTTATGACCGGAGTCGGTTTCTTATTTTAATAGTATTTTACTAACTAAAAGTTTTAAATATTCATTGTCTGAAACAAAAGTCCATTATTTGCTCTTGAGTACAGCCATTTTAATTATTTCTAGATGTTCAAGTGCCGTGTTATGAAGGTACCAATATACAACACAAAAAAATCTTATTTGTGTCACCATATTAAAGGTCCTAAATACACATTTAGTAGATAAAGTAAACTAGGTCATCTGTTCTCGATATTCCACTCAGGGAAGATGTCAGAACAACTCTACCAAACACCTTATGAACAATATTTACATGGGTTATTCTGACATCGAATCCAATGGTTGTCTGTAAGAGATTGCCTCGAGCGATAAGACCGCCAATTGTATCACCGCTGCATATATTATTTTCCTAATATTACTTGTATTTACTATAATATATTTGTTATTTCTGTTGGTGAACAATAGAGATGTAAATAAAAAAAATATTAAAAATAAATAATACTTGAACCTTAATCACATAATTCATGATACGCTTTTGTCTTCTCTTGGTAGTCGATTCGTTTACTCGTTTATTCATTTTACGTTTATCTTTGACGAATGAAATATGAATCTTATAGAATCATCCGGAAGATCACGGTTTTAATCACGTTCTTGCCCCCAAACAGTAAAAAAGATGCAAGCAGAATTCACGGAACATCATTATTATAATGGCAGGTGAGTATTTGTTTTGTTTATAGTTTATAGGTCTATTAAAATGGAAGTGTGACCGTGGCTTGAGGTCGCGCTTGATGAGTACATACATTGAACAATGTACAGTAAGTATTATCAATTAAATATTATAATGAAACAAAAAATCATGACAAAAACAATTAATAGACTGTGTACGAGTTGTATGTAGAACTAACAAAAAATACGTGAGAAACAATAAAACAGCTGAAATGCGATGTGAGATTTGACATGGGGGTTAGAGACGCTAGCAAGCATCAAATTAAAATTTATAGAACCTTACAAGCTTATTTATATTTAGCATGAAATCATTAGAAAATACAATACATTTTAGTTGGTATATTATAGAGAGATATAAGCTCTGCAGTATAACTGAGCCAGTTCGATAGGATTATACCATCTCACAGAAAACAAGCGTGAAGTAGCGGCTTTATTGTATGCTGCGTTTCATATGGCTAATGAGGCATTCGGAATTTAGAGACCAAATAAATCCTTTCCATCCAATCTCTATTCTTACATTTTAAAGTTTAGCAAAAGCATCCACGATAATGCAATGTGGTGCACAGATAAGAAATTATTCAAATGACGGTAAGTAATCATCGTCACCCATAAACATCTTCGATGTCAGAATAATCGTGGGTCTGTCGTCGTGTCTGCAGATATAGACTCTTATCTTAAAGGCCCCTAAATAGCATTAGTCGGTTGGTATAAAAGCAAATGGAACTGTTTAGACACGCCATCCGCCCATCTAGAATATAGACTCTACATAGCGTGATGGGTCATGGAAGTACCCAATACCCATGTTTTAAACAATACTTTCATTGCACCACACATTATTTTTCAGTCTTACTAAAACTACGCGCAAACAATTAATGTTGCCTTTTAAAAGAAAAATTAATTTAATTAATACTTAGTATTTATTACCCTTTATACTGTTTCATAATCTACTATGATACATGAATAATATTTCATTTATTTCTCATTAATGATAACCCGTAACAGCTCAACATGAGTATGTTGTAATTTATCATTTTTTGTCAACTTCTTCGCGACGCCGATTAAGCCTAATTTATTGTTGCTGACAGGGTATTCCAGTGATAATTTATACACAGTGGTCAGTCATTTTACCAGGTTTTCCTGGCCGGACCGTCCTACCAACACGTCATCTTCACTCAATACAAAGGTGATAGATTAACACGACTCCTACTGCTTTCATTCAGCGTTTTTGATGTTATGTGGGACACTAACCCGTTATATAGCAATATTATGGAAGAGAAGTCGTATTTGCTTACCATCTTATCAGGTAACCATTCTCCACTGGACATTGGCAAAATTACCATTTTCCATTCAAAAGAGTTGGTCTATACTTCGAACGGGAAATCACACTAAACATTAATTTCTTTCTTTTGACGTTTAGATACGGTTCCATTTTAATTGAATGGTAGTTTATTAGTATTCAATTATGCTATAATTAGGTATCTGCGGTCACATTTGTACCGTTTAGAATCGATTAGAAAAAAATATATAAAATGGCGTTATTCAAAAAAGTTCGACGAATGTCGGATGCACTAGTTGCACTGTTCCTCTCTGTCTACCCTAAAACGGGCCGTAAGTTATATCACTCAATGACTTAGTAATAGTTCCGCTAAATGATCGACGAGTTTTTTCATTAAATAGGTACCCATTCCGGTGTCGGTGGAAAGATGTCAGACTAACCGGTTTACGATATTTCTAAGTGTAGGTGCATTTCTAAAAGTTAAAGGAGTAACTACGTAATAAGCTACATTTGTCAATAACGTAATTCTATTTTATTTATAATAAACGGAAAAATGTAGAGAAAAAAGTGTATGTGTACTTATCTAAATGTGTTAATATCTTTCGCCTTATTCTACGTTCAAAATTCAAAACTAAAATGTTGACTATAGCTAACTTCAGGGTGTCGGTTTTTCGTGACGGTGTGCGCGCGCATCGTAAAAATTTACTCTCATCATTTTTCCCTAACGCGCCATAAGAAGTATAACTTCAAAAAACCTTTTTATGTTCTAAAAATAAACAAGACTGGACCAAGTAACACAAACGATAAAACACAATAACGACACCCAACTAACTATTAGTGTTGGTGTAAAAATAACTAAACGAGGATGTAATATTAACATTTATTTATGGAAAGCTCTAGAGGGGACAGAAAATAATGCGAGCCAAGTACTCCATCAATCAACGGCCATGCACTTCTGACAACTTGTAGGATAACTAACGCGACAGACCGTCCACTTTATATATTAATAATATTAAAATTTTCTTGGAAAACAAACTGTAAAATACCTAACGCGATGCTCTTGTATAACTACATTTTATAGTGGGTATTTGGTTCTTTATCATCATCATTACCAGCCACATGTAGTCCACTGCTGAACATAGGCCTCCCCTAAAGATTTCCAGACTTGGTTCTTCGTAAAATAATTCAATTAACTGGACATTTAGAAAAGCCGCAAGATAATTTATTGTTGTTTCGATACATACAAGGAATTCCAGTTCAACTATCTTTAATCACTGTTTCGCTTAATTTCTACAACATCCTGTTTAACAATTTAAAGTTCTAATCTCTACTATTATGGGTTTAGGGTTATTCTTTTCTGATATTTAATTATATCAATGCCATTACATTTTCATCGCGATAAAGCATCAAAGTAAATTAATATCATTATTATCAGAAGTTAAATAAATAGAACAGCTATTGAAAATAGTAATACAAACGCATAATAGCATTAGTTATGAATGAAAGAAACATCCCGTCCCATGATTAAGGTGTAAATATGTGGTCCCACCAGTCGCTAGATTATACACTAATGTTTATTTATACCTACTCGATCCCCCCGTTTTGAATGCGAGACATGCTCTCGTGCCTATTCCGGCATTCTTCGACTCTATAGAAAGTGTTACGGAGAAATAAAATATCAAACACAAGTTACCTTCAAATTATAAATATTAATTAAGAATACACCGAAGATCAACAACGTCGAATTGATTATATTATTTGATTAAAGATTCATTCACATTGCTGTCAATTCCATAATAATAATTTGACAAACGGTGATTCAATAATATTTGTAAAATCCATTAACTCTGGAAGAATTTGAAAGGCACAATATAGAAAAACTGATTCATATTACAATTTCTTTTGTTTCAGATCAAAACATGTAACCGTCGAGTGGACTCACGTAATCGGAACTCTTTCGAGCGGGTTGTGATTAGTGATAGAGCAGTGTTGTGAAGCACCATGCACACCATGGACACGATGGGCTACGGCCACAAGAAGTACCGGCCGCCGCTGTCGCCCACGAACTTCTACCAGCACGACTACTACTCCAGGCATACCACGCTTCGCCCACAGGTATGTAAATAACCCATTAAACTATTATAGCTATTGCTAATGCCTATGCATTATGGCCTATTGGCCATAGCGGTTTCGAAGGCACACATAGATAACTGACAACTTTCGAAGGCAAAATTCTGTGTTTTAGTTTTATAAGATTTACTATAAGGTCAGATCTATCCTATTTAAGTTATTGAAAAATAACTTCATTGGTGGACATTGAGTTTGCACTTAAATTTAGCAAGACTTCTATTACCTTCTAAACGTTACAAATTCATGTTACAATAATGTTTTCCTTACGTACGTATGCATTTTCAAAAAATATGTTCCATTATCGATATGTATTTACGTGATTATTTTCAACAACTGTTTCGATCCAATATTTTGAAACAGTTTCGAATCACGTCTCCATCGTCCTTCACAATTTCGAACATTGTCCGAATGATTGGATTACATTATTCAATACAGAGCTTAGGGCCGGTGGGCTGGTCCCGTTACCGAACGGTACCCGACAATGATCGTTAAAGTGGCATAAATGCTAGCGGCCAGCGCATCAAAAGATAACTCCGCAATCACAAATTACGTACAACCGTCTTTGGATTACAGAGATATAGACAAGGATCTCAAGTTAGAAGCAGTTATATGTAGTATTTTGTTGATTTTATTAAATTTAAATGATGATACAACAGTCCGTAAACATATTATAAAAAAATATTAGATAATGGACATTGGACAGCTCAAAAATGAAATGCGTAAAGAAATTAAGGATATTAATTACGAAAGTTTCTGCATAGAAAATACAATTTTGGCAGGTAATGGGGCCGCAATGCGGCATCGCGCAGGGACGGTTCCGAGCAGCTATCTTAGTGCAACAAGATACCCCGGGGCCGTTCCGCATGCGCCGAAGAAGGCCACCGCGGGTTTTGGTTGGTATGCCGGTGTAGGGTGTACATAGGGTTAGGGACTCGCTCCAATGCTCGCTCGGATGATGCTATACTCCCGAGTAACGACATTGGACCGTAAGACCGGTGAAACCAACATAACCGTTCCACTGACCCCCCGGTGGTGGTAGCGAAAACGTGTTTTTTCCCGCGAAAAAAAAAAAAAAAAAAAGGTAATGTAGTGCCTAACAGTTACCAGCCGTGCTACAGTCAAATAATAAATAAAAAAATGGCAGCAATACAAAAAATACTGCCAACAAAAACGTAATATTAATAACACTGCGTATCTACTTTTACTTACAAAGCTATTATCTTAGATAATGATAAACCTTTTGACTAACCTGTTTCATTAGGTTTTTATTGAAAATTTATGAAACTTGAATGTTAAAATCGTCATATTCAATAGGTACGTTTATTATTTTTCCATGCTTTATGAACTTGAACTTTTTGTTTTGCTGATTGTCGCCAGACACCCAGAAAAAAGTTTAAAATTATGTGGTTATTATATTATTTTATTTATTGGGAATCAAAATAGAAACTTTGTAACTATTTCTTATTGAGTATAGATTTTAAAAACAATAGTATCTGATCGAAGGTTGATTTCTGACCGAAGCGATCAACCAACTATCGTCACAGCTTTGACAAAAGTAGAACCCGAAGGATTAAAACTCAAAGAAATTAAGTTCAAGATTGGCAATTGGCAAAGTTACAATTAATAAAATAATGACTTTAAAACTTTAAAATGTATGGTTTATATTGACTGAAATTTATTTAAATTAGCGATGATGAAATTACCTTTCAATTTATCAATAACAATAACACACACACACTCACGCCTTTTATCCCCGAAGGGGTAGGCAGAGGCGCAACTAATGCTCCCATTTTACGCCGTGCGTATTCTGTCCCATGATGTGATAGGGGGCGAGCCTATCGCTATATCGGGCACAAATTCCACACTCCGTGCTGATACTGAATAGAAAAATCCAATATCACTATGCCCGACCCGGGGATCGAACCCGAGACCTCAGCATTGCAATTGTACTATAATACAACTACGCCACCGAGGCAAAAACAATAACATTTCTAAATAATGTGAGAAAAAGAATGACATTTCGAAATAAATTTTGATGCTTGCCAGGAACTTTCGACCCTTCGGCCAATATTCGACCCATATTGGCCGAAGTCAAAGCTTCTTTATGACACGTAGAGCGATTAAAGTAACAAGTGGTAAATATAATTGTATTAAAAAAATCGTTTGAATATTAATATTACGTATAATTTATAATTGTACATTATACTTTATAAACAAATAGCTTTTGTTTTCAAAAATGGTAACTGTTTCTTTTCGATAAAGAATTATGCTCATAACTTTGTCACACGACATTCCCACGGACGCAGTCACGAGCTAAAGCAAGTATTTGATAAGTTAATATTTGAGCGTGTATCGTACCCCTAGCCGCTGCCGTGTGATTCTAGGAAGGCACGAATTTAGGTTTAGATGGCACGGACGATCGTCGACGAGTCGTGATAAATGCGCCGCCGGAAGTTTGTTCCTACCGCCGTAAATTTGTCAGATGAATATAGATTTACCTTCAAACTATCTACCGAATTTGCTTGATGTTAATTTAGTAAATACACAACAGGTTTATTTACTAGCTTTTGTGCCTCCAATGTCTACATTTTTGCATTTAATAGTTCAAAATAAACTAATAGTAGAAAATTACAACAAAATAAAATTACCAAATCAAAATTTATTTCCGAACACGTTTTCCTTCTTTTTATTTCGTTTTTAATTACTTTTACGTATTGATAGCATAAGAACAGACTGACAGATGAAACTTAATTTTTGTGAAGTTCAGTAACCCTCAAAATGATAAGTTGTATGAAAATCGTTGTCTTTTTTGTTTGTGTAAAAATAGTAAGTAAGTACGTACATACCTATTACACAAAGGTATTCTAACTGTAATGCGGTTTGACACAATACCATTTTAATTGCTGTTTAATTTATATTAATTGGTTGTGATCTAATAATTGCGCTATCGGTGTTAGAGTGCCGATCGCACGGTGTCGTTCACCGCCGTGCGTATAACCGTTGCCTTTGCCTTATTCTCGTTGGAATCGAATTTCTCACATTCGCTAACCCTTCCATAACCTCAATGAAAAAACGAAATTTTTAATCATTTGAATTTCAACCTCAATTAATTTGTACATAGGCTGAAGTTCCTAAATCAACTCTCCATGTGATCCATGTCACAGTGTAGAGTTTCTTGGCTCAAGTGTTCACGGGACACCATATTAGGACTAGTTGCACTGGATATGATATAACATTATCATCTTATCTTACTAATCATACTAATATTATAAATGCGATAGTGTGTGAAAATGTTTAGATGTTTGTTAGAACTAGAAAAGTAAATGTAGAAACAACTGAATGGATTTGGCTGAAATTTGGCACACGGGTAGATCATATTCTGGATTAACACAAAGGCTTTTTATCCCGGTAATTTGCTCCCATGGGAAATAAAGGATATTTTTTTATCTGATTCTTTAAATAGATGGCGCTGGCGTCGTAGGGTGTTTTGGGGACTTTTGTAGCGGGAAAGGCTTTTGACGCGGGTGAAGCCACGAGCAACGCCTAGTTGTTTTTAAATCCAAATGTTAATTTTTAAACATGAAATCATGCTATAAGTTCCATAGAGTTGGACATTAATTACTTATAGATATTAAAAAAGTAAAGTGTTACAATTGTGCGGAATCGTATTTTAAACATTTTAAAATACACATTTTTTGTTTGATGAATCAATATTCGAATGGTTCCTTAACCACACTTGTAAAACGGTGAAAGAAAACTTGTTTAGAGGATTTAATACTATTTGTGGTAAGAGTCAATAAACCCAAATAGAATGTCAGGTCTTCTTAATACAACCGGCAGCAAATCAATCAGAATCGGTTGCTTTTAAAACGAATAAAAAACTTATCTCATGCTCTGGTGAACTACATCGGCTCATCGTCGCTCGTTCCTCGGTCGACTCTATTTCACGTGACAAATTTTCGACAAGACGGAAATACTACCTAAAACTTATGTAGCAGTAACAGCATTGAGTGAACTTGTCCACTTTGTTCTGTTTACAATGGACAACTTTTGATATGATGGCTTACCGAGACTCTCGTATGGTGTACTTTGTTTTTTAAACTCCGTAGTTCTAGACGATACCTAATGAAAACATATTAAAATTAGTACTTTAAAACGCAATATTCAACTCTACAGCGTTTTATATTAAAATTTACTGATACCGTTGTGAGTTAAATCAAACTAACAGACCGAATCGCTCTGTGAAGGCAGAACATGGAGTTATGATGTAAGAATTAAGATGAAAGGAGTGATGTGTTCACACGAGCGCAGCACGACGGCACGCAATAGCATAGCCAACATCACCTAAGAAAAACCGCACCTCCGCGACTTACCGATGCTGCTAATGACCAATACTTCCGCTAAACTAATTATAATTAACATAAAATGCACCTCGACTAGCTTATACCTTATAAAAACCTTTAAAAGGAGAACAGTTGACCGTAAAGGCACGCGCGACTACCCTTGTTGCTGCCGTATTATTAATGGCGTGCGTATAGTGTGTAAATTATTAATGCAACTAACGGTGTTCCTTGAAATATTAATGGTAATGGTATGTACTATTTCTCTCAGTTAATATCATACAGTAGAGTATGTTATAGTAAGATTTGCATGAATGAATTGCTTTTAAAAAAGGGAAAAAAGTGTGTGTGTACTTATGTACACGCGTTAGAAGTTATACTTCATTGGCGTAACAAGATAAAAATCTTTTTAAAAAATTTATCTTTCGCCTTATTCTAAGTTCGACATTCAAAAATGTTGACTATAGCTAACTTCATGGTGCGGGTTGTTCGCGACGGTGTGCGCGCGCATCGTAAAAATTTACTCATCATTTTTCCCTAACGCGCCAAAAGAAGTATAACTTCAAAAATTTTCTTCACGCCGGCAAACTCCGCCACTGGAATAGGGGGCGGTGAATTTTCGGTCGGCTCCGGGCCAAGACAAATCTCTAAACCGAATTTCTCTGGCATCTCGCATGGTCTATGACATTATGTGTCCCATTTGCTCATTTGACCAAAAACTGCTATAAAAAGTATAAAACAACTATGATACACTGTACCCCACTAGGTTCAGGCTCCACAAGAAATTGATTAACTTAAATATTTTTCTTTTCTTCTTCTTAAAGCCACGAGAAGATACTAAAATAATATAAATCAGCAGAGAGTGAAGAACAAGTGATTATAATAAACCAACAATATGCAACTGTTAATCACGCAAATATCTAGCAAAGCTTATTCGAATTATTCTAAAAACTCAACCATCAATCTTCATGAAACATATTTTTAAATATGGTGTTAGAAAGCAAAAAAAAGAAAGAAAAAAAAAAGAAAAAGAAATAAAGCAGCATACAATGTCCAAATATTATTCAACTGCTTAAGCAAATGTTGGCCCGGAGGTCGAAAGTCATTCAACAGTTACTTACTCTCGAAAAAATATCGTAAACATAATCGGGATTTTCGAGTCAATGATCTTACTTTTCGTACAAAATATTCCGAGGCTTAGCGGTCGTTATTAATGTCCGACAAATTTAAATTTAATTTTGAACCTGTTTCGTCGGAATTCGTCTGTCAAACGACTTTCTCCTTTATTTGGATGGAACCACTTATGCTATGTTTAACAGTGTTCCGTTATTATCTCAACCCGTCATCTATTGTGTGTTAAAACATTGATTGGCTATCCCGCAATTTATAAAAGAATTTCCTAATTAAAGGTTATTATAGTTACTGCAGTCTAAATGTTTTCAAAAATAATATACAGATATATTAAGTGCTCGGCAAGATTTTTTGGTTTCTTAACTTTGTAGCGACGTTTTATTACATTTGTAGTTGATAAAAATAACAAAACATAAAGGTAAAATAATACGGAATCTTATAAATTTACATCCTTAATTCTGTTAACAAAAATAAAACGAACGGATTGCATATTAGTTTTGTTCCCACACACCACAACATTTATAATATTTTTAGATTATTCTCGCGGCTCCGCCCGCGTGGAGCTTTTGAAGTCTTTTCTCGAAATGAAAGTGCCACTGGACGGTTTACGAAATAAAAAGTAGCTTATTGTTAAACCGGGACTTGGTCGATCTGTGTGCCAAATTTACCTCCAATTCAGCGGTTTATGTCTTTACTCCTGATAAAAATTAAAACATCCAGTCATCTATAACTGTAACGGAAAGTATCCTCAGAAGTATCATGCTGTTCTATACACAATATGTATATTTATTTTTATACGTATCAACCTTCAAACTGTGTAATTGTACCGCACTACCTAGTGTGTTATAATATCGGTGACCATAGTAAGTGGTGACCTGAAACACCAACTTTGTCTTCCCTTCATCTCGTTTGAAGGTGAACATACGATAATGAATTGTAAAAAGTACAATACAAAAGCTACAATCGTAATTTCCAGAAGGGGAACAAGTATGAATTCTTTGAATAATATCATGCAAACATGTATGTAATAACATTTAGTGCACATTAAAAGCAATTCGACATCATTGTTACTACACAGTAGGTACAATTATAAACCAGTTCAGTCTCCGTGAGGTCCTGTTACAGTTTTATTTTAATGCCTAAGGGTCATTAATTTGTCTGCAAATTCCGTCTATGTGGGAATCTTTGTCAATTTAACATTTCAAGACATAATTAGTTATAAAGAATTCGTTAAATTTGAGATGGAGCGGCGATGGGTTCGCTGTATATGGCTCACTTTGTTTCGAGTTGATTCAAACTAAGAGCTTTGTCAGTATTTGAAAACATTTCGAAAGTTATGTACATGTATTTAATTTTACGTAATATTTTTATACTTTTGAATATTTTATTAATCATTGGGCTTGTCAAACCTGTACCAAGACCGAGCATGTCAATCAATTTAATTGAAACGTCTGTCTGGATTCGACATAAAACCTTTTTCGAGTAATATGTTTGCTCGCAACATACCAAAATTTAGTCATTTACAGACCATTGCGTGACAATTAATTTCTCAGAATGACGAGCCCATTGTATTGCTACATAGTGCATGGTAATTCAGTTTTGGGTTCGAGTCGACCGCATCATGCTATAGACAAACAAGTATGCAGCGTGTTCCTATCATTTTTATTAATCATACAAAACCTCAATGTTTCCGGAAACAGGTTGCAATCTTAATTAACTTATTTATTATATTCTGTAAACGTAATTTACTGTACCTTAAACGATACTCTAAACTGTGAATTGGTACCAATAAATCTTGTGCGCTCGTACAAGCATATTCAACAGCGAGCACCATTAGTTTTTGCAATAAATATATAAAACGTTGAAAACATACCCAAGGCGCTCACGTCATAAAGCAACACATAAAAAAGTATAGTAAAATTGCTTTCCAGAAAATAAAATCCCAAAGTACCTATCACAGGTAATTGGTAAAAAAAGAAATGTACGTTGAAGGCGCGATCAGTATCATGATTTACTCTCGCATGAATCGTGCTCCGACTGCACATCTTATACTTATTCATCAGTGGTTTTTTTAACTAATTTGTATGAGGCCATGGGCTATGTGAGGATAAGGTAACTTACCCTCAAATCTCAACTGGAAAAACAAGAGCCGATAATAAATAGCTTTGTGAGTAAATACTTACACTGACTTTTTAAGGATTTGTTGAGAATTTATATTTCAATAAAACATAGTTAAACATTTCTTCGTTTTATAATGGACACAATTTAAACCTACGGTGGATATATAAAGGGCACTAAATTTTATCACCAACTTTCGAAAGATATTAAAAAAAAATATTAAAAAAAAACAAAAAACCCGACTGCGTCAATATCTGCCATCTTTATTAAATTCATTGAAGAACTGAAAAAATAGAAACAAGATTTTAATTTGAATATTTTGTTTTGGTTTTGAATAATCTTAGTTGACAGTGTTCACAAACGCTGTCGGAGGCATAACACGCTCACTTCTCATAATTTGGTTGGTGATATAGGTAGAACAACAAAATCTCGGAGTGAGCAGATGCCTCCGACTGCGTTTGTGAAATAAAAATACGACAAGCCGTTTAGGCTGTAGGGCGTGCCAAAGAAATATACAAACATACATACATACATACATACATACACTCGAAAAACATAACCCTCCTTCTGTCGCAGTCGGGTAAAAAATAATATTGCTGTGATTATCGGATGCAGCATTTGTATTTGCTTGTCATGCGGAGCTGACTTTAATTTGCATCTTCTTCTTAGTCGTGCACTCTTGACAGAGTGGTCGTGGTCATGTTTGGGCCGATTGATGAACTGCCGTTTTCACGATGCGTCGCCATATGTCTCGATGTTTGGCGGAGTGGAAACATTTGTTTATAGAGGAGTACGTCATAGTTTTAATAAGGTCTGTCCAACGTTTAGGAGCGCGTCCACGAGCTCTTTTGCCCTCTACTTTTCCTTGAACCACCAATCGTTCCATGGAGTCCTCGTTTCGGCTTATGTGTCCGAAGAACTTGAGGATTCGTAATTGCACAGTCGACGATAATCTCTCTTTGATGTTCAGTTCTTCCAGGATTGAAACGTTGGTACGGTACGCAGTCCACGGGATCCTAAGAAGGCGTCTCCAACACCACATTTCCAAAGCATCGATTTTGCGTTTGTCTTGGATCCTCAGCGTCCACGTCTCAGCTCCATATAGAAAGATTGGAAAGACCAGGCATCTCTTTAGTCGAACCTTAGTATTTATGGTTATTCGGCGATCTTTCCAGCTCTTTGCGAGTTTTCCCACTGAAGATCTAGCCATAGCGCAGCGTCTTCGGATCTCATCTTCGGGGCCTCCGATGTTGGTGATAGTGGAGCCTAGGTATATGTAGTTCCCCACTACTTCACATCCCGCTATATTCTGGACATCAGGTCGGTTGTTTTCCATGCGATCTACAATCATCATCTTGGTTTTATCCCGATTGATTGAGAGTCCAAAATCTAACGCTGTGGTTTCCAAGCGTCGAAGAAGAGTTTCGATTTCATCTCTAGTTGCAGCTAGGAGAGTGGTATCATCTGCGTATCTTATGTTAGATATTTTCCGGCCTGCCACCGATATTCCTTTATTCCAATCTTCTAGGACGATTCGCATTTATTCGCATTATGTGTTCTGTGTATATGTTGAATAACAGGGGAGGGAATATGCAATCCTATCTGACGCCGGCTTGGGTTTTGAAATGTTCCGAGTCAATCTACTCAAACAGCAGCTGTACCTTCTTCATATAATCGTCTAATGAGATACGTACAAGATGTTGTGGTACACCCATTTCCGAAAGTATCAGCCACAGTTTCGACCATTTGATGGTATCATAAGCTTTTTTGAAGTCAACAAAACACACATAAAGAGGAATATTGAACTCTCTCTCTAGCCTTTTCTATGATTTGGCGCATGATGAGCAGTTGTTCTCTTGTACCTCGACCTTTAACGAAACCTGCTTGTTCTAAGGCGATCTCGCGAGATAGATACGCTTGGAGTCTCGTGTTGATAATTTGTAGCATGATTTTACTAGCGTGACATATGAGAGAAATGATTCTGTAATTACTGAACTTTTTAGTTGATCCTTTTTTGTGTAGTGGTATGAATATAGAGTGTGACCAATCGCTCGGCCACACTCCGGTTGTCCATATCCGGCAACATATAGTGTAAAGTATATCTACTCCAATTTCTTCCATGTCTTTTATGGTATCGATCGGGATTTCATCAAAACCTACTGCCTTGTTACGCTTAAGATGCCGGATAGCTGCTCGTACTTTGTCTCTCAAAATGGCTGGTTCTTGCTCTGACTGACTGTCAAAGGTTGATGCGCAGCTTATATTATGTGTGTCTCTAAAAAGTGTCTTGCAATGGTCCTTCCAGACTTTAACAATTTGTTTAATCTTAGTAACAGTGTCTCCGGTAGCATTCTCTATAGCCCAGGTCTTTGGCTTAAATTGACGAGTTATAAATCTGATTTTATTATGCAAGTCTTTTGTTTCGAATTTTTGTGAGTGATGTTCTACTTCTTCACAGATTGCTTAATTTGCATTAACGTACACATATCAGTTATCTTGTAAAATATTGGTTAAAAAGTGCATTACAGAGTAGCGATCTCCGAAACTAATTAACACTCTCCACGTTACTCTGCATCTACATAACTTAACGGTGAAACATGGTGAAACCTTAACAGCTATATAGGTAATCATGTTCCGTTTTTTTACTTTCATATTAAATATATTTAATTATAAAAGTGACAAATAGATACCTATTTAAAGCACCTATTAATAACTTTATTTATTAATTTATTATTAAGTACAGAATTTTTAAGCGCACAAGTACAGTAATTTTCTGAGTTAGGCACTTATTTTTCTACATAGTTTCTATACCTATAATATAATGAATAACACAAATCCCGACTACACCTCCGTAAAAATTATGCGATATCGAACTTTATTTACGAAAATAATCAACAATTATTTATAAAATTCTTTGTCATATCTCCTCATTACCATAATGAATGTAACAGGATAAGGTTCGTAGCCGGCATTGTTAACAACAACAATGAAAGCAACATGTGTTATGAGTAAATATTGTGCGCTATTGTCTCAACAGGTCGCACTAATGTGGTAATGAAAGCTTTCATTCGTACTTTGATTTTAAAATGAGGTGTCTTTAGAAACAAGTGGATAAACCGCACTTGTATATAATATTAATAAGATAGTTTGACCAAAGATAGCCCGGTTCCTAATATGGCCCACCATCCATGTTTTCGTTTTTTGTGTTGTAATGCAAAATATTTTTTTAGTTCTTTTATAATAAAAAAAATACATGTGTGATGATATGTTGCCATATAATGAAATGGTTTTCTTTATATTTTTTCGTGAAACGAATTTAGGAATATTTTAAAATTAAGTGGGCCGTCAAAGGTTCTGTTACACGTCATGTCGGCTTAATGTTTCGTATCTTCAAAGAACGAAATGTCTCTCGTAGGTTATTGTTTATTTGGAATGTTCCGTTTTCACTATCAGATCATATTATTACTGTCATACCAGAATATTAAACGGCGCATATTGATGTATTTGTACTGTTCTCGCGCAACCATGCTGCGTACGAGGAAAATCTTTGGGAACGATATTTTAAAACAAATTAAGCGTCATGAAGCCGTCCTTCAACAAATTTGATTCTGCGTTTCAGTAACCTTAATTAACTTAAACACAATTGTGGTTAAAACACCTGGAACACAAAATATTTTTTTAAATGAAGCAAAAAAAAATGAAAAAGTTTGCATAATTTTAGACTTTAACAATTGTTCGAGAAAACCGTAAAACTTAAAAAAATCTGGTCTTCACATTCATTGTCATTACGTAGGTATTCAAAAACCTATACTAAGGCTCGGAATGGTATTGACCTATTTTTATAATTATTATTATAAACGGCTGTGTTGTAGCATATCAAACTATATCAAAAGCAAAAACAAGCTGTCCGAATTCACAAAAATACTAAATTCACTATTCTAATTAACCCACAATCTATCTACACGCAAGAACGTCCATAAAAAGCGTACCTGCGCTTCGCGTGTTTCTGTCATACTTACCTGAATATTGTCTGTAAAATAAAACAATGTTGAGACACGAAGCGTGTATTAACGTTTCGTAGTTATGACTTGTTACGTGTCGGAGAGGTTTGCCTTGCACTTGGCTGCGGCCAGCAGTCGCCGCGTCTTCAGTGCAACAGCCGACCCTGGCGCGCCGCGCCGCGCCGGCCCGGCCTGAACCGGGTCAACAGATAAACACGCGGGCCGGTTTTATAACTACCTTGCTTGTCATCGATTCTATGAGCACAATAAACTATCCCAGACAAGAAATTCGACTGGCTTCTGGCTTACAGTTAGATATTAGTATTCCTCGTAGCGGTGGGATTATGGAAATTGAAAATGTAATTCGTTAACATATCTAATAATTTGCATTTTTAGAATGAAGGCTTTAATCTATTTATAGGCTTTATTCATATAAATACTATTTGTATATAAAAATGATATATTTCTGTCCGAAGTAAATCCTCGTTGTGAATTCGGGTGGGTCAATATCAGCGATCAGCAGCTCACAGCATCGTAGTCTCTGGATATTAAAACTTGTTCATTATATATAGCCAAAGACCGGCCGGTAACCTGTCCTGTACTATCCCACTATTTATAAGCATTTATCGAGTACCGACTCCGTCGCATTTTATTCTCCAGATAATTATGGTTTGAACATGCAACATCAGTTCACGTAACGAAAAATACATAGTTACAAATGTTTATTCAAGGCTCGGTGAAGCATTTTAACTTGTTGTTTTAACTTTATTATAAATAATAAAAGCTTACCTGCGTTTTTGTTAAACCAACTACGTAATAATGTGTCGTATATATATGACAACGATATATTTTGAGCATATTTTGTATGCAAAAACAATAAGACAGGAAATAACTGTTCAATTTCCACTGAATTTATTTTAACTATCAACATTAAATTGCACTTTTTGATAACGAGTTACGGTAAACTGTTATCCATATACCTTGATGTAAATGTAATTAAACAAATAAAATTCCTATTTGCATTTATTCTCACAGTAATTCAAAGTAGTATTACGCTTCACAATGGGAATCAAGTTACGGAAACCATTGTGCTTTAAGAAAAACACTAGTTTAAAACGGTTTGCAGTGTCATTTAATGTTAATGTGCAAACGTACATAACAATAGGCCGGCAGTAGATTAATATAAAACAGTTAACGAACAGCAAATGATGCAAGGAAAGTGCTCGTCAGGAGTAGGTCAGTGGGGCCAGGCGTTCACCTTTCTCCATTAACAACAAAAAGACCGTATTTTCCGTTAATTTCATTACACTGTTCCTTGAATATGAGTTATAAGAAAGTGGCGGTATGGTGGACAAATACCGGCCGGCGGTTATTTTCCACTAGTTGAAAAAAATAAT
This sequence comes from Sphinx pinastri, assembly GCA_947568825.1. Lineage (NCBI taxonomy): Eukaryota > Metazoa > Arthropoda > Insecta > Lepidoptera > Sphingidae > Sphinx > Sphinx pinastri. The sequence continues at coordinate 8,050,058 of OX387617.1, forward strand.
TAGCAGCGTTAGAATTTATTTACTCGAGCAGACTTTCTATTTTAAAATGATACAAGAACATTCAAATCACATTTCACTTTTAGTTGTGTTCTCTTAGCATCTAGGTTTGTGTATCAATAGCTTTTACTCACGGCTCCGTCTGTGTGAAAGTCCTTTACTGGAATAAAAACTGCATTGTGCACTGTTTTGGGACAAAAAAGTTTTAAATAATTTGTAATATTTTGCTCTTTGGTCTCTCTTAGTAGTAGAGGTCCGTGCCCAGCAGTGGGTAGTGTATAATACAGGGCTGTATTATGGTGGTGCTCTTTGGTCTACCTATGGATTTACAAAACATTCTAGCGCAATCAGTATCATATCATATCTGTTTGTACGTTAAACTTATAAATCTACATACACAAACATTTTTAATTTAGTAGGTTTCATATTTTGAAATGACTATTCATGCGTCGCGTCGCGTCGTGCCAAAATTCGGCGGTACAACTATTACAAGTGCTTGCCGTGTGAAATCTCAGGAAATATTCAACGTGTCACCCGCGATGTCACCGTAGTAGTTATCGTCATTTTACACCGGCGTGGCATTCCCATTAGCGGCTCGCTTCCATAACTAAAGTCTACTGACGAGATATTATAAAATGATGTAGAAATACATTAAGGACCGATTCTATCTAGGAGCATAGATTACAGAGTGACTTTTGTATTTGGTCGGCTTGTACAATTATGTGACAAATAGCGTTTATCAGCAAGCGGTGAAATCGGCCCTCAGTATATTATTCTAAAACTTTCTAACACGATTATCTTTTTTGTTTTGTATTGGGACTTCTGTATCTTTCTAGTAAAATCATACGGTCCTGGAACATATAAATAGGTGCAGAAAATATGAAGGCGTTTTATCACATTTTCGTCGTCAGTAAAAAACAGTGTGTAATTAAAACGTATTGCATAACGAAAGCAATCACGTCTTCCATGCATAAAACTTAGCTTCAAAATATATTCACAGGATATAAATTTTATTGCTACTCCATACAGATTCGTTTATCAATTTCACGCAATATGTTTAGACCCATAACCTTCGAAATAGGCATTTGCAATACGTGAACGGCTCTCGGTGCTCACAATACCGGGCTTTTGACCTGTCCGAGTTCAACGCTCGTGGCGACGCGGCTAGAGCCTGGCCCATGCTAATTACGAGGTTCATATCTTCATGAATAACTTTGATTACCGGTTGCGGTTTGTATCCTCAGCCTATAATCATAGTTTTGTACCGGGAGATCGATATATAAAAAGGCATTGTGATTGAAGCAGACGACAGAAATAGTTTTACTTGTTAAACACAGAATAGATTACAGAATGACATTGACTAGGAACATCGCCTGATATAGCTCTGCAAGTTTTTTTATTTTTTTTATAGCATAGAATAACGAGACGAGCATGCCGTTCGCCTGATGGTAAGCGATACGACCACCCATAAACAGTAGAAACACCATCCAGCACCTAGACTTACAAAGTACTGTGTGGCATTCCACTGCGCTCGTCATCCTGAGACATAAGATGTTAAGTCTCATTATGTCCAGTAGTTACACTAGTTACAATGTCCTTCAAACCAAAACACAACAGTGCATGCACACTGCTGCTTGGAGGTAGAAATAGACATTGCGGTGGTACCCACCCAGGCGGACTCATACATATGAGACCTACCACCAGTACGTTATGTATGTATGTTCAGTATGTTCCTAATGAACTCGCGCGTGAAAAACTAAACAGTTTTTTAATCTATATTAAGATTGTATTCATTCTATTGAAGGGACTTTTTAAGCGTTCGACTACAGTTATTAATCCACTAAGTGTTCTAAAAACAAATTAAAAAGAAACAACTTGTGAAAGGAATGTTAGAGTAGATCAACTGAATTTAAAAGTTCAGCGTGTAATGTTTTTATACAATTGACTGCTTTGAAATGACTGTGTTTTCATGACATAAAGTAAGTAAGTGATTTAAAGTTTTTGCTGTAGGAGTCATCTCTTAACTTTATGTTTTGCCACCAAAAAAGTAATTGCATCTCGGGCACTAACTTAGTAGCCACATATTCGAATGAGTACTTAAAACTTAACTACTTACGTTAGAAAAAAGCAGAAAAAAGTCAACTCAATTTAATTCCAAATTTGAAAATGATAATGACAGTCGGAATTTTCTAATTTGCAGCACCAGTTACGTTAACAAAAGACACGTTATTATAATTCCGAGATGAGAAAGGCTTTAAAATTGAGAGAATATGGGTAGTGTCAAACTGTCACTGTGTCCAATTTTGTCCTTACATTTTCATAATAAACTTTGCGTTGTGATATAAGGATTTCAATACACCCATTTATCATTCACATGATAAGTTACCGAATATGATGGATTGCTTGTCTAATCATTCGACGGGACACAATTGGTTAATACGCCACGTTCCACGAATTAATAAAATTCGAGTACATACGTTCACTGATATCCCCAAAAGGTTAAAAGATTAATGTAACGGATGGTCCTGGTTGTGAATGAGGACGACTCCAAAGTCCGGAGCACAAGACAATAGAGACTCTGGGACAAATGAGAAAAAAAACAAGTAGTAATTCGAAGCCAAAACAGTATTTGTACTTTGATTGAGTAGACAAGATACCAGAAATTCGTCAGTTTTACAGATAGCCAGAGATTTTTCTGTGAGTTGCTACTTCACTGGTCAATGAAGTGAATTATACAACATACCTACTACGTAGCAAATGATCATACGCACAATAAATTAGGCAGACTTTTAGATAATACTTTTTATTGGTCTACCCAAGGTTGAGGAAGTTACCACGCTGCATGTTTACAATTGATTCGTGATTTGCTGTCGAAAATAATAAATTTGAATAATTATGCCACTTTATCTCCGCGTAGAGGTATTTTTTTAAATTTGAATAATTGAGCAGAAGCTTACTACTAAGAAGTGTATATATTTCCGGAGTACATGTTATTGAATTTAAATTCAGTAGGTTCCATAGGTTTGTGAGCTTAAATTTACTGTTTAACTCTAGAGAATCGCTTTCAAACGTTGTCAACTTTTATCACGAACACACGACACAAAGAGATACGTTGTAGACACTAAAAACACGCTTATCTACAGTATGACAGGGCTTGCTATTCCGGTGTAGTACTAAATGTCAATGTTCCGCAGAAGACGAAACGTAACGATGTACGGTTGCATTTCGTCTGGTGAATGAAATTTCCGGATATTCAAACATCTCCTGTCCGTCTATTCGTTTAAGGCCGGCTGCGCATCCATAATTCGCAAACTAGCAAGTTCTCTCAGCAATATATTGTGTAAGAACTTTAACATACATTTACTTTAGCGACAATATTTCAATAACTCTATACACATGCGTTGTAGAGGAGGCCCGTGCTTAGCAGTGGGAAGCATACATATAATACAGGGCGGGTATGGTATGGTATACACATGCGAATTACCAAGTCGTGTCGGCTTCAATTTGCAGAAGTCATCTTTTCGTGACTGATAACAAATAAAAATCACTTGCAGAAGATTACTTCTGTTTTCTTGCTAATCTCAACCCTGCTTTAGAATTATGAGGGGTTTATTAGTGATGAAGAATCATAACATCAGGTGACATATTAACTTACTAGGTTATGCTCGCGGCTCCGCCCGCGTGAAAAAGTTTTTCCGGGATAAAAATATTTTCCCGGGAAAATATTTAAAAAGTAGCCTATAGCACTTAGGAGTAATGTAGCTTCCTATTAGTCAAAATCCGTTTAGTAGTTCCTGAGAGTAGCGATTTCAACCAAACAAACAAACTCTTCGGCTTTATAATATTCGTCTTAGAACATGCTTACAAACACAGTATTTCAACAGCATTGACTTGATGATACGTTTTAAACCGTAACCGCATTGTACGTTACGCAGCCGATATAATAATGCACTACCCTACTTTTGGATATTCAGACAATCTAAAATACCACAACAGTTAGCCAGTGTAACCACCAGTTGCGCACCGCAAAACAACTACGCCACCGAGGACTGCCTCGATGCGACTGCAGTGCTGAGATCTCGGGTTTGATCCCCGTGTCGGGCTAAGTGATATTGGGTTTATCTACTCACTATCAGCCCGGAGTCTGAGATTTGTGCCTGATATGGCGATAGGCTCGCCACCTGTGATTTCATATCATGGGATCGAATAAGCACGGCAAAAAGTGGGTGCACTAGTTGCGCCCCTGCCTACCCCATCGGGGATAAAAGGCGTGAGTGTATATATATGTATATGTTAGCACTAGTAGACCAATTCACACGGCCACTTTCTCCAGCCGTTCAGCCGTACCACATACTACGTATCATTCTCTTAATAGACGCCTGATACGTATGTGGTTGCCGTGAGTAGTTCTCGGTCAAGGACTCGGACATTGACCCGCTCCTACGGTCACACTCAAATTTTAGGGTGGCTATTATTGACTGACTACTTGATATCAGATATGAAATGTGAAATTAATTGTGCTGACCTAAAATGTATTACTTTGTACAGATATTTGAATGCATGATTTATTTATTTATAAAATACTATTTTAAAGCTTTCAACAAGCTTTTATTTAACTCTCGAAGTTTCGTATATTTTGTAACAAAAAAAAACAAAAAATAATTGACATCTGCAAATGTAATAATTCTATTTTGGCCAACTATAAATCGTCGCATGCGACGATGGCCCAGTTGGGAATGGAACGGTCTGCCGAGACAATATCCGGAGGTTCAAAACCCAAGGCACACACCTCTGACTTTTCGAAGTTACGTGTGTATTGTTATCAATTATCGTTCGCTTTAACGGTGAAGGAAAACATCGTGAGTAAACCTGCATACCTGAGAAGTTCTTTGAATTTCGAAGGTATGTGAAGTCCGCCAACCCGCACTAGGCCAGCGTGGTGGACTAAGGCCTTAACCCCTCTCAGTAGTAGAGGAGGCCCGTGCTCAGCAGTGGGCAGTGTATAATACAGGGCTGATTGCATTGATTGCAACTATAAATACGTAAAATTTGACTCACCACTGCTGATTCTTCAGTTCAGTTAAACGCCGTCTGCGTTTGTTGGTTGGCTCATCATTAGGGTTCAGTAGGTAAATAAAAAATTCTTATAGTTTAACCACCCAGTTGAAATAACCGCTTGTTGATTTGCCATTCTTACTAGTGCTATTCTGACCCATCTTATAGATAATGAGACAATGAATAGTTTTTTTTTAATAAGGCATCATTACTTCACGTTATCAAAAAACAAAGATATTTTTTTGTACTTAACAATGAAACTCAAGAAGTAACGCAATTTGTCGGACGTTTGATTTTAAACAAACATGTAAATAGTGACTCATTGATGTTCCTCAGTATTTAATAACATATTTCCGGCGTACAATAGCGTACAAATTGAGATTTCTTACAAATATGCGTGAAGCTATTTATTTCTTAGTATTAAGGTCGGTTATTTTTGCAGTTTGTACACCTATACCTTACTCATACGTATTTTATTCATGGAAGGTGTACGTAGCTGTTCAATAATGTAATCGACTCCAGTAATTATTAGGGACATTTCTCGCCTCGAGAAACCCTATCCTGATGCGCCTAAGTGATCTGCGCCGACATTTTCATTAACTATGCATTTGCATAGTTAAACGAGTTGGATTGTCCGATAAGTTACTAGGTGACATATTAAATGCCCTACTCCTGATTCAAGTTTGGATCCTGGTTTTGCTAGTAATTTTTACGCTCAAAGTTACAAAAAAAATTTAAATCTACACCAATTTCGTAATTTCAGACAATTTTACTCTATCATCCATGTGGAGATAAAAAATTTGAATATGGTACGAATTTAGACATACGATATAAGCAATTTTAATTATGCTCATACCGTCGCTAGAAAAAGTAACAAATAGCAGTTGGAGCATGTCTGCGGCCGCCGCGCGCTAAGCCGTCGTCAATGCCCCCGGCGCAGCGCGGCGGTAGAGCACGGAGCGGCGTGGGCGCAGCGCGGCAGTCAGCGGGCCCCGGGGTACCTCGCGCCGCGCCTCGTGGTCACCGTGACGCGGGTACCGTTACCCGACACACTGGCGCGCGTATTCACCTGCCACTAACGCGATACTTCTATCCTGTTTTCTATTTTATTATAGATCCTCGCTTATAAGGCATTGATATTTAATATTAAAATGGCTCTTTACAACATGGATTTACTATATCTTATTCGAAGTCATTCATTATAATATAGCTGTATATTTTTCGTCATATCTTATTATTTATAAAGATCTCGATATTTGTAATTAACGTACGAGCACATGCGGCATAAAGATGAAATAATAATACTTGAGTTTTACTTCATATTACTGTTGTAATTACCGCTACACTGCCCCTATAATTTGTAAAAGTAATATAAAATCAGAAGCATTTTTTTTAAATAACCTGTTACGTATACGCATTTTAAAATTAATTTCGCACATTGCAACGTTAAAACTTGCGAGGTATACCTGAATTGCCCTACATGACGTGATTAATGTTTCATAAAGGACGATAAATATTTTAAAATTACTTGGTTTCAAAAATAATTTAACAATTGTGGTGAAAGCTCCCAATTCTTCTGAGAAATGATAATAAAACCTTTTATTAAAACTTGCGAATATCACTACGTGCATAAGTAAATGTTGTTTCAAATGAGTTGACAATAGTTTTAACCCGACCACGCAGCATACAAACATAAAAACACGCTTACTCGTCACATTACGGGGAAGTAGGATGGATCAAAAACTACTAACATTCTACATTAACCACGGGCAGGCCTGAATGATGACAAACGCGAGATTTATATAGCTAGTGTGGACGCGTCATCTGCGGACTGGATCGGAATGCCGACGTACTACTCATCATTACCGCAATCAATGTTATCTGGTAACGTAAAAGCCAGCAAACGCTCTGCATTCCACGCTTAGTACATTCTTACATTCGCATTCCTAAATATTGACTCCGAGGAATGCCAAATGAGTTTAACTGCGTCGTGAATAGGATAAAGAATAATGATGCAGTATGTATTCAGGGCGAGAAAAGTTCATATTTGTGTATTGCACCATGATTATGAGGCAACTTTATGTTTTGGGAAATAAAAATGACCATGCTGCAGATATTAAGAGTACCCAAATCTGATTGAAGCGGAAGAAACCCTGCTTCTTATATCTAGAGTTCGTAAAACTCTTTAGATTCTCGTATACCACTAAATTACGAATATAGCTGTGAATCACGAAGCTCTACCGAAGAACTGAGTAATGACACTTTCATTGCATTGACATTAGGTATATTTAGAAGGACAATCTTTTCACTGTGTATAAGAATTTATATTTATAACAGACTTTCTAATGTAACCTACATAGAAGTTCAACTAATAAAGAAAAGTAGTTACAATTATAATCGATGTTTGAATTGTTTCAAAGAGATCATCCAATGCTAAGTCTCTTTCTCTTCCTCCCGACGCAATTGCAAAACATACTTTAGGGATAAATTATAATATCGAAATGAGCAAAACTACTTAGCAATATTGTTTCTAGTTTTGTATATTTCGAACATATTATTAATTTTCTGTGAGAAAATAAAAACTTTGCAGGTGCTCAAGGAGTAACACTTTTTTTTTTTTTTTCGCGGGGAAAAAACGCGTTATCGCTACCACCACTGGGGGGTCAGTGGAACGGTTATGTTGATTTCACACAGTCTTACGGCCCAATGTCGACACTCGGGAGTATTGCATCATCCAAGCGAGCATTGGACCGAGTCCCTAGCCCTATGTACACCCTACACCGGCATACCAACCAAAACCCGCGGTGGCCTTCTTCAGCGCATACGGGACGGCCCCGGGGTATCTTGTTGCACGAAGATATCTGCACGGGACCGCCCTTGCGCGCTGCCGCATTGCGGCCCTTCTCTATACAAGAGGACTCAGATGCCCCCAAACTCTAAAGGACGCTTATGGCGTCTACGACAGCGGGAGACCGACCACCCGCATCGTCGTCCACCTCGAAGTCACATAGATTGGAATGAGCAGACCCTCACTGCTCACCCCGCGACTTTCTCTAAGCCCCATTTAGTCGCCTCTTACGACAGGCAGGGGATGCCGTGGCGAAATTCTCTAGATGCCCCCGGACCACAGGGCATGAGGCACCGGTCAGTCGTCCACCCGGCGCCTCCGTCGTCTCCTCTGGCTACGGGCGGGATCGTTCTGCTCACGATCCCGCTCGGCGCTCTCCTTCCGCGAGATGACGCACTCGCAGAAGGAGTTCATCGCTCGCCATGACCTCCAGCCACCGACCATGGCGGACTTTTCAAAATATCGATTATTAACTTTACGAGATCGATTTTTTATCATATCCAACAAAACAAGCTTCTTTTGATAAAGTATCGAGATTGTAATACATTACAATTGTTAGTTTATACGTTGTCTGATTTACCGAATTTATATGCATGATCTAGTTTAGACGACTAGAAATTTGGCACAGATATAAAAGTTGCTTGCCTACATTTAAAAGTAGTGGTACTAGTAAAATAGTAATTTCTTTAAAGAATTGTGTAGTTAAACAACTAAATATTAAGTCGGACGAATTTAAGTTATAGAAAACACATTTATCTTTATGTTAATATTTGAAGCTAAATGCTAGATGCTTTAAGAGCTGAATAGATTAAATGATTTTTTTGTATTTGCTTATCTGTAAAACTACTATGCCGATTTTGAAAATTGTTTCACTAATTATGTTAATTATCTCAGAGTACTACAGGTATTTTTTATTCGTGGAAGGATTTATAAGAGTAGAGCATAGATATGTAAAAAAAAACATCAATGAAGCAGAGACAAAAGCTCAAATCATTGGTATTATTTTAGCGAAAGGATTGAAAGTGTTATGCTTCTTCTTTCTAATGTGAGTACAATTTACTTCTTAATTTGTAAACGGGTCAAAGATAAATTCTGTTAAGTAATTGTTAGATTTCTCAAAATGTAGATTCGTCACCGAGTTATAATTATAATAATATGTAATACAGTTTTTATTACAAAACATAACTGCTCCTCCCATTAACCTTGATATAGTTCAAAGCCTTTTGTCAGTTGGATCATGATTTTTTAAAATATATTATTATGTTCGCATGTCAAGGTTTTTTGTCACTTTATCAGTGCTCACGTAAGGAGTCATGATAATTGCGTGGCCGAGAATACAAGTTTGTCTATGATTCATTTTGTCCGTAGACGCATGGGCGATCGTGCTTTGTTTTTATATACCTTCAATAGAATAGGATAGTTAATAGTTATATACCCACAAGAATTTTTAAAATGTTCTCGGAAAAACTTCGAATGTGGTTATCTAAGGTCTATTGAGAGCTTTTTGCTTATATTTATGTAATCAATTAATATACGTATAGTTCGATCACGATTTAGGGTAAAAAAATGCGTGAGATAGCATTTTATATGCATCCGTAATTACAAAAAGTTATGTAATAATGACACCATTGCGTTTACATAATAACTTTTTCTTGCGCGAAGATTCCACACAAAAAATCTTCCTGGATTTATTAATTTTATTTCAGTTTTAAATAAGTACCTATTAAAGATACTTCTGGTATTATTATATAAATCTGTATTCGTTCACAAATTTTTAACAAATTTATTTTATTGTCTACCCCTGCAATATAAACCCTATTTTGTTAAATGCTATGCCATAGGCACTTCTTGTGCATTGCTGTGGTATTCTCGTGCTTTCATGTCCCCAACTCCGTCATAACCTAAGTAATACCATACCATCCATAATAATACCATAGAGTAATACCATCGTGAATGCATACACGTTACAGGTTAGGCTTACAAGACTGCCTGCAAAGCGGTAACTTGTTAAAGTGGACTAAGCCGGCAAAGAGCCGTCAGGTATAATGGACAATCACAGAATTATTCGTAAGGTACATAACCATATAATATTTAAAAAACGATGCATTTTACATGTCTTTAATATTTTACAATCTGGAAAATATAGTAATTATCTAAACAGGTAAAATAATATTTACGACATTTTACTAGCGTTTTTTACAATTTGCGCACAACTGGGGATTTCACGTGGCCGAGTCGCTAACAGTCTGTTATAAAACTAAAGGAACTTTATCGAACTAAAAGATGTCAGAATTGTTAAATATGGGTGGTTGTTAGCGGAATAAATTGATGAACATTTTATTTCTGATATCGAGAAACCAACTTTCAACAAATTGTTATACAAAAACTATTTCGTTTTACAAGTTGAAAAACTCTGTGATCATGAAATACTAGACTTTTGGTCGCGGGTCCGCCCGCGTGAGAAACTTTTTCCGGAAAAAAATATTTTCCCGGAATAAAAAGTCACCTATAGAACTCAGGAGTAATGTAGCTTCCTATTAGTGAAAGAATTTTCTAAATCGGTTCAGTAGTTTTTGAGTTTATCCATTACAAACAAACAAACAATCAAATCTTTCCTCTTTATGATATAAGTATAGATGAAAATAGATTAATATATTTATTCGTAGAATAGTTTTCATCGTCTCGTGTTAATGAATGAATATCATACACGTGATACAAAAATTTCATACAAGTTTCATTTCACATTATAATTATTCGTTAGAGTGATATGGAATATTATTGTAAAATCAAAGTTAAATATTATTCATATCATTTTGCCTTTGGAGCTTAGTTTCTGTAAATAGCGAGCTTTTATAAAGATTGTTCAATGAAAACTAGCAGCTTTTTTAAATAACACTAATAATATAATTTTACCGTTACTAATGTGTGGCGACATAGAATTTGGGCAATTAAGTAAAATGCTTAACTCGACAATCTCGACGTTTCTGGACATTAACAAAAAATATATGTGTTTTATAATGGTTATCTATGTTTTCATAATTGTCTTGGCTATATTTAGTGAGTTTAAGGTTCTGTGAGAAAGTTTCCTAAAGCCTGTAACAATAGAGCAACAGCTGCTGCCTTGGCTATATTCCCTGTAGCACAACAAGTGAAATACACAAATAAATTTAAAAATGGAACTGGAACTTGAGCTCTATGCTATATTCCAAAGTGTATTTTTAGGAGTTTTGGCGGGAACTTGGGAGTGTCATAAAGTGTTCTTGTTTTAATTCATTATTTTGGTGATAGTTAGTGTTATATTACATAATTATGGTGGTATATTATCCAATATAGTTCTATTAAAGGGCTCAAATGAAGTGAATTGAAATAACTGTGCTAATCAAGTATTTTTTTTATTGCCGCCAAAACTCCTCGATAAAGTCTTGGTAAGGTACTCTGCTACTGCTTTACTACGACATACCACTGAAGATTAAAAAAAAAACAAAAAAAAGTGGCTTCGGTCTTATAGTTTGAGAAAATTGCAGTCATTGCAGTATTAACACAACTACAGACATGGCTCCGGCCTTTGAATTTTAAAGAAGTCTTTAGATGTAGAAAAGAAACGGCAGACTAGGCTGCATGGGTAACCGCCTTTGCCTTCTCCTTTTACTAAGAAGGAGAAAACAAGACCAAAAAAAGTTATTTTTAGCCTGGGCAAAAAAAAAATTACATATAACGGACGTAAATAATAATTCGAATGCGTGTTGTTATTATTAAAAATGATTACTACTAAACATACAGAATTGTGATTTGATGGTATGTAATGAATCACCATTAATCATAATTTTGTTATTATGTCATCACGGCGTGATAGCCGTGGTACAGAAGGCGAAAACCTCAATGCTACCTAGCAGATACCGGCAAATTAGTTCCCGCGTGTAAACTGCTATACGTGTTCACCCGTGACCTACAGACCGCACCGTGAACCTTGCGCATCGATTATATAAAAACTGGTTAATTAATTAACACTTTTTAAAAAAATATTTATATTTGGAATTAGCTAAAACTCTGCGTGATTGAGGTTTTGCAAATCTACACACACGACTATGTTCCTAACGCAAAACAAAACAAAAAATGTTCAAAATACCAGTGTTAGGAAATCATTTAATAAAGTTAGCATATAATTTTCTGGGTAAAATAGGTCGTCAATCTTTTATTTTACCTATCAATGATTAGCTTAATTAGCGATCCGTAAAATTTAATTAATGTATTAAAACGCTTGTTGTCTACAACACGGAAAACTATAATTATAATTACAAAAACGCAGCCCCATTAGGGCTGTGCCCTGTGGTCCGGGGGCATTTAGAGAGTTCCGCCACGGCATCCCCTGCCTGTCGTAAGAGGCGACTAAATGGGGCTTCAAGAGAGTCGCGGGGCGAGCAGCGGGGGGCTGCTCAGTCCAATTTAAGCGACTCCGAGGTGGACGACAATGCGGGTGGTCGGTCTCCCGTTGTCGTAGACGCCAAAGGCGTCCTTTAGAGTTCGGGGGCATCTTAGCCCCCTTGTATAGAGAAGAGCCGCAACGGCACCGCGCAGGGACGGTCCCGGGCAGCTATCTTAGTGCAACAAGATACCCCGGGGCCGTCGCGTATGCGCCGAAGAAGGCCACCGCGGGTTTTGGTTGGTATGCCGGTGTAGGGTGTACATAGTGTTAGGGACTCGGTCCAATGCTCGCTCGGATGATGCTATACTCCCGAGTGTCGACATTGGGCCGTAAGACTGTGTGAAACCAACATAACCGTTCCACTCACCCCCAGTGGTGGTAGCGATAACGCGTTTTTTACCCCGCGAAAAAAAAAAAAAAAAAAAAAAAGCCCCATTAGGGCTGATGTAATCGCAAGGAAAATAAATTCACCAGCCTTAGGTCTGAAATGGTATGTATTGTATTTTATTAAAGAAAAGAAGGTAGAGACAGAGGTTAACTGAGGTCAAGTGCATTTTGATATGATAAATTACCAACAAACGATTGGATATGAGAAATACAAATTGTGCTAGCAGATTGCCAATAATACAACAATCACGACACAATACTAATAGATAAACCTTCAACGAATGAAGGATGAGAAAAAAAAATGTCGCATAATTAACTACCCTCACCCACTAACGTGGTCATCACTTCGAATCGAAGTACATTTTTTCGTCTGTACGAATTTTATTCTATAACATAATACAAATTATAGTAGCGGATATGAAAATATAATCAATAGACTAGATTATAAAAAGTTGTATTTGTAACCACAAATCATAAACTAATAAACCGCGAAACAAGATAGCGTAACAAAGGTTAGAGTTAGAGGATAGCCGAAGGACCGTAGGTGTGTGATCTTGAACATCTGTCGCAAGGCCAACTTCTCGTGAACCAGTTACTCATGCCGTGTAGTTTACATGTCTATTGCAACTGGTGTATTGTAGAAACGATATTTGCTATAATGCATGAACATGCTACAATTTGCAATTTATTTAGAAATGAAATCTATGCCTATTCAATAAAAATTTGCGATTGTTAATAAAACTGAAGCACAGTAGAAATCTAAAATTAATAATTTATGTTTGGCTTGTAACAAACTGCTAAATCACTCAACATAATATTCGACATTTTTATTAAACAAATATGTAAAATTAAGACGTTAAAAATAGCAATATACTTCATTAGGCATTTACTCGATATAAGTAGAGCATAATCTAAAGTAGATGATTCTCATACAAGAATCCATGGATACATAACTGATCTCAGCACGCCTTCGTAATATAAAAGAAGTTTAGATACACAGTCAGATAATTGAGCTGGCAAATTGGCCGTGGTGCCCCGCTGACAAGCTAGAGATAACGTGGGACAAAACACAACGAGCGCGACGGTGCCCGCCGAGCCCCCACTATTATGATAATTGCACACACCGACAGCGACATGTCAAGGTATTGGCTATTAAATTAATACTTAACATCTATCATGAAGTGTTTTACGTCTCTACTTAGTAGATAATAGAGACTATTTTCTTCACGCTCGATGCTCGATAAAACTGTTGGTGATTTCGTAGATACGTATAATGTTTTATCAAATCTTATGTTTTTTTCCTAAACACATCAATCAATATAATACGGTTGCCACTACAGACGTCACCTTAACTCGATTCATTCACTGATCCATTCATATTAGATGCTCATTCAATTAAATACGATGTAAGATGTTTCTTCAAAAGCAAATATCGCTCAGTAACTTTATTTAGGTACATATATCTCACGCAAAGGAGTGAAATGGAATTAAGTGATGTATGAAATTCTCTGCGGCTTTAATGCGAGTGGAATTTCAAGTGCACGCTAGTAGTACTAGATAAAATAAAAAATGGCAGTACTTAAGAAGTAGTTTAAATAAATGGTTCGAATAATATTACAACAGTCTTTTCGTGTAAGTAGTTTGATTTGCTAAAATTGAACTTATGGTTTAATCTATTAAACTGATATAAACAATTGCGGTGCTATAAATATCGATCCATAAAATATTCTGATATACATGCGGAGTCACAGAAATTTCATTATAGCAAAGAGTTGGTGAATGGATAAAGCAACTGAAAATGCACCTACGCCACGTTGTTAATTGATGATTCACGGTAAAGTTGGTTTTAGTTAATTTTGGTTTCTGTATACCGTACTATAATATGCAAATATCTATCGATTTATCTAGAATAACACGTATTAACACGTAATCTTTATTATATCGACCCGGTTGCAATGGGCCCACGGTCACCGTGTCATCTCATTGTATATTCTTACTAACAGCCTGTTGTTGTGTCATAAGTGATGTATAACTACTTATTACCGTCTAATCGCGGTAACCTCGGTGATATGATAACAAAGCTGAAGATTATATTATGTCAACCAGCTGGTTTGGTACCTGAAGGAGCATTCCTTCGTCAGCCGCTGATGGTAAAATAAAAAAATAAATGACTTTATTCATCACGTAGGCGAACACAGTTGCACTTATGATCTTCAATTAATAATAATTATTATTACAAAAAGTCACTTATATAACTATAGACATTTTTATAGGGAGCACAATCAATAAAAAATAAATAAAGAAGCCAAGCTCGGGCTGGCAGGAAAGAGGAGATAAAAAAAACGATAAATATTTTTTATTAAAAATAATGGGAGGAACGCGTCGCGATCGTGTCATTGTAATATGCTATGGCCTTCCGCGAACAAAACTAACGACCATTGACCTATAGTTGTTAGGAATTTGGCTGTTGATCTACCTGACCGTCGTATGCTCGGAGTACCATGTGGAGGTTTCCTGACTCCGCACCCCTTTCCTGACTACCCATCCCGTCAACCGGTAATCTGCTTATTTTGTATTAGCTTTTTCGCGTAATCCGCGTGAAAATCAATACAACCTTGAACACCCATCTATCCCTTAATCTTTGAATACCGTAATAGCCTTCTTACTTCTTTGTACGCATCATAAAGGAATCCTCTGTGCAAACTTCAGCTTTCGAAGTCCAAGGGAATGTATGAGTCAACAGAATCAGTGAATCACGACTTTCCTTTTTCTATAATACCAATGACTTGTTACTACTTGAAGCCTACGCAGGCGATGATTTTGTGTTCCTGCAGTAATTCTCCTGGTGACCGTGGATTTATTGACAAACAGTGTGAGAAAGTTATCATTTACATATCAATGATGATATATATATCTCGTTGTGTACAATGCCAAAAATACAGGTGGCCATATGCTTAAATTCTAACCAGCGGCTTAAATTTTCGGCTGTTTCTTATGAGATTCTTATTATTTATTTTAGTTTCGGAATGCACGCACGCTTAAAAACTTCATTAATTTCAAACAGGATATTCCGTTAAGTAACATAATTTATTTATGAAAGTAAACAATGGGCATATTGTCTACAATACTTCTATTATACATATATTATTGTACTTTACATTAAACCAAAGTAAGATACGCGTGCGGAATAGCTTAAATCATAACGATAGCTTTAAATAAAATCTACTTTAAAGTGGAGTAGGAATATCTTCTTTATAATGAAAACCTGAAAGCTTTCATACAAATTGCAAAGATACGAAAACGCAATCATGTATTTTAATGTAGTTTTCAAGCGGTTCCATGGTGTAATGGTTAGCACTCTGGACTCTGAATCCAGCGATCCGAGTTCAAATCTCGGTGGAACCTGACTTTTGATAATATTAGATTTACGTAATTATTTTCCGAGTTTCAATTTTTAGATATTGTTGTTTCAGTTCTATGGAACAACAGAAGAGGTTTATAGATCAGAATTTTAGGCGCTTAATTTTTTATTTGACAAATATATTAATTAAGCAGAAAATATAGGTATAATATGTCATTTAATATTATTTTCTCAAAATCAGCTCTTTTAATATTAATATCTCTTACTTAAAAAATCTAAAACCGACGGCTTTAACACATAGCTCCAACTCCATTATACACATAATAATGATGCTTAGCAAAAAGTATCTCTCTCTCTAAGGGCTCATACACATAAACACGACACGGCGTCGCACCGTCCCACGACGCGACGCCATGTCGTGGAAATCCACGACGAGACGGTTAAACTCGAAACTGGACCGCAATATACGTCTATTGCGTCGCGTCGTGGGACGGCGCGACACCGTGTCGTGTTTATGTGTATGAGCTCTAAGGTGGATGGCTTCGCCCTATCCATGACGTCGTTATCGGAAGTATAAAGAAATTTCCTTGATTTCGAATCTTGATATTATGATAAACCGCAAAAAGGATAACTAAAGCGCATCATACCTACCTACTGCAAAAGCACCGCGTATGTAATATAGTTCAACAACTAGTTCGTAAATGCTATTATGGCTGTTAGCTTGACAAAATCGGTTGCCAAGTTTTGCAATTTTCACAATTGGTATCATATATCATTTTATTGAATAACGTTTGAGCCACACGTTTGAGTTTCATAGAGTTCCATAGAGCACGGACCATGAGTATACACTAACTATTCATTTATCAAAGGCTTAAAATGTTTTTATTCACACTTCATAGCATAAACTCTAATCGTGTATTCGCAGGACAAAAAGTTAATTCAGCAAAAATAACGGTACGCCGAATAAGAGTTCAAACGGCTCGGCCATTGTGTGCCTTGCGATTGCCAGACATAAAACGTTTACTAGAATAAATGATTGCTTTCTAGATTGAATAAATTATCGGGAATGATTTTATCTATTCTGTACGTGAGTTAATTGCTTGAATGACGAGTTTATAACATTTTAACCCGAAGTCAAACAGCATTAAAAAATAATTGGAACTTAATTTTTAAAGTTGGTATTACTATATTTTTAAGCTGATAACCGTGTCTCATATCATTTTAAAAGGACACCAAGGATCTTCACACAAATATCGGTGTAGAATAGGCTTGATCCGAATAGAAAAAGCTGTACATACTGACTTGTAATGTGAAAATTATTTTGGCCGACTCGACACGAATAGAACGCGGGGTAACGCCACGCCGCCCACGTTGAAACGGAAATTTTCGATCGATGCCGATCATATTCGTACAGATTGACGGCCAACCCTAGCAATATCATACTGTCATCTCCGAAGACAAGGGCGTAGCCAGCTCTCAATTAATGGGCAAAATCGAAACAAAGGCAATCATGCTGCCCGCTGCATTCTGACGATCAATTCATCAGTTTAATTTAACTTCAATCGTTGTTGGTAAAGATATATCTTTCATTGCTACCTGACTAGACGATGCAATTGATTATCCAAAATATAAAAATTTGTAACGGCCAACATGCTCAACTAAGAATGCAAGTTTTTGTTGCTTATCCGCGGCGAAAAAAATTCGCGTTCAAACGGTTGATCAAAAAACGGAGTCCTGAAGTGCTATTCAGACTATCGGAAGAAGGTTAACAACTGACACGACAGCCGAAGGGCCTTGATCTGATTGATGGAAAGCAGCGTTAGTAAATATATTAGGATTGTGGAAAGGCTTTTCAAAAATTATTGCGCTACAACTAAAATTACATAACTTTTTGAAGAATATTCTGTGCAATAATGTGAAAGTGCTAAATTTATATCAGGGGGGGTTGCTCCGTGCCCATCCACAGGATTTTAAGGCAGCCTACTACTACCATACATTTTTAAAACAACTAAAATTATCAGATCTCTTGTACACAGGTAATTTTTTTTGTCTAGGAGACTGTAACCCCCTGCAAAATGACTAGCATCACCCATAACATTCTGTACTAAAAGACCTACCTACGCAGTATAAACATGTAAGTAAAATAAGTTTTCATACCATTTTAGCTTTTGACGACGAGCGCGGTCGTCGACGTTACTGGTCAGTGTAATGCTTTGCACAAAGCGAATTGCCACGTACAGGTACAGTCAGCCACATAAGTAGCTGAACAAATTCAAAATTTCAAATCACCTACACGCGTTAAGTTTAATTGACACATTTTTTTTGTATGATGTAAAATAAAATAGTTTATTCATCACGTTGGCGAACATAGTTACAGTTATGATGAGTCAAGATACATTAAATTTATAATAATTATTATTACAAAAACTCACTTATATAACTACAGACATTTTCATAGTAAAATCAATGAAAAATAAATAAAGAAACCAACCTCGGGCTGGTAGAAAAGAGAAGATAAAAAAAAGATGAATCATTTTTATAATAAATAAAATAATGGGAGGAACGCGTCGCGATCCTCACTGGTGAGGACACTACAGGCCCTAACCTAGCTAACCTACCAGTCCTTCACTAGCTACCTAAGCAATGACTATCCGAATAAGAAAGGCAGAAAGAAACTCCGGGCTTACTTTTTTGTCATCATTTGTCCATTGAATCTTTATATATATATTTTTCCAAGTCTTTTGCATACAAAGTCAGATTATTTACATAAGCTAATGCACACACATCACCGTTAAATTGAGATAAAGTCCAATTGTAGGAATTTAACAAACACTAAACTCTACACCTAAAAAAATCATAGTACCTAAGATAAGAGAACACAAATAAATAATTATAATTAAACGGTTTACAGAGAGCATACGCCTACATTTACAAACATGGTAAATTAAATCCCTTTTATTTTCATGAAGCGAAAACAAATATTCACAAGAACACAAAAGTGGAAAGGCGTTTTGAAGTATTGAATTTGTTCAGCTACTTATGTGGCTAACTGTACATTAATTACGCGACTACTTAGCAGTAAAGTAGTGCGGTTTGGCAGGGTTCAAAGTATTCATTACACAACCTGCAGTTTAAAATTGAACAGCACAATGGATGTTGCAGATATACATCTATGTGTTTTCGATATAACTGTTTTTTTCTGAAACTTACATACATAATTATGTAATTATTATATACGTTCAAAACCCAAGGCACACACCTCTGACTTTTCGAAGTTACGTGTGTATTGTTTATCAATTATCGTTCGCTTTAACGGTGAAGGAAAACATAGTGAGGAAACCTACATACTGGAGAATACTCCATAAGAATTTCGAGGGATTGTGAAGTCTGCCAACCCGCACTAAGCCAGCGTGGTGGACTAAGGCCTAACTCCTCTCAGTAGTAGAGGATGCCCGTGCTCAGCAGTAGGCAGTATATAATACAGGGCTGATTGCACTGCATTGCATATATACGTAATTGTCTTATATGTCCCTCTAGTCTGTAAGCTAATATCCGGAACCCCTACCTACTGATTTTGACGAACTATCAGTCTTAATTTAAAGCAATTTGCTCACCGCGCCATGTAGACTATGAAGAAGCCTTTATTTTAAATCATGTGAACTGAAGCTATTCTATAATATTTAAGTAACGCCAACTGATGACGAAAAATAAAATTATGCATGAAAACCATACCACAAAATAAGGTAAATATAGAGTCTTGAAATTTAACTGGGTTTGAGATCCAAAACGTAAAAAGGAGCCATATCAGACAATAAATAAATACCTGATAATTTGCCTGGAATTTGTAAACAGATTAAAAATAGCCGTCTCAATCTTCGTACATAATAAGAAGGTACCAGCGCCAAAATGTTTAATACGCATGGTGAGTCACGGCAGCCACGTTTTGAAAACAACATTCTCAGGCGTTTCGCCGTGATTGGTTTTGTGGAAGGATGATTAACGGCGCGAAATGACAGATGCAGCAAGAGATACACTTGAAATGTATGGCCCACCGCGGGCGATTCCCATGAGCCATGTTCAGGCGAAAAAAAAAAGTAAACGTAGATTAAATTATTTTTGTTCAGATCTGTCGATTACACCGAATACAACCAAGGTAGGACATAAAAGAATAGGTACTACTTATTTTTTAGTTCCTTGAATATGGTATACAATGCAATATGTTGAAATAAGACTATAGGAAACTTATCTAAGAACAATATACTTATCTATTGATATAATTTTTTATTTTTATGTCATATCGTGGCGACTTTCTATGATATTATTTTGTACTTTACATCACACATTATACACACACACACACTCACGCATTTTTATCCCCGAAGGGGTAAGCAGAGGCGCACCTAAGTGCACCCACGTTTCGCGGTGCGTATACCGTCCCATGATGTGATAGGCGAGCCTATCGCCATATCGGGCATAAATTCCAGACTCCGGGCGGATACTGAATAGAAAAATCCAATATCACTATGCCCGACCCGGGAATCGAACCCGAGACCCCGGGATTGCAGTCGTACCGTAATACAACTACACCACCGAGGTAGTCTACACATTATAGTAATAAATAAAATCCGTAAAACTTAAGCCTTTAAAATATATATAGAACTATTTTAATCAAAGAGATTCTAGGTCTTTAAGTAATAAATGAACATTCAGCTTTCAATATTTTCATGAAGACGAATCAATAGAACTTAAGCTTGTTATGTAACCTGCAGCTACACGGTTTTATAGATTTTAACAAATGGAAATCATCATACGATCGCGAAAAATATAACATAGCTGAAGTTAGGCGTAATTAAGTATGTAGTGCAATGATGACACTCTTAATTAAAACAAAAATGGGCACAGAGTAAAACAGCGTGTAAAATGTCAATTTACTCACTTTGTTGTGGCGCCACCTTGGTGGCCAAAAAATATATGGATTACGAATGCGACACACTCTGATCGTAATACGGGTTTATAACACACAAACAGTTAAAATATTGTATTGTATGTTGAATTCTCAAATTTATTTTTGCTGATAATTAATAGAAATAAAACTTTATTATTTGTTACAGAGTGAATACCGATTCGCGGGTGGTGGGTATCCTCATACAAGCACAGAGAGCAGTCGAAGCGGCGGCCTATGTTCTGCCGCGCTCATAGGCGGCGCGCTGTTAGCAGCTGTTGCTGTTCTGGCGGTTGCGGCACTAGCTTTTTATATGGGAGCCTTGAGACCTGATAATGGCGAACGTAAGTAAATCTCAGTCAGATAAACCAAAGACAAGGATATGAGCAATTGTAGTTATGGTTTCTCTTGTTTAACAAAACGTATAATTGTAGCGTACTCTAGATTACAGAAAGTAAATATAATATAGGTAAATAAAAAAACACCTTAAAACTAATAAAGAAGTAGGTATTTGTTATGTTTCTACTTGCTTTCACTGTCGTCAAAGCAGTTATTCCTTATATTTCCAGCGATGATGGCCTTTGAGGGTACCCTAAGGGTGACTCGGGGTGATGTGTATGGTGGTGCGCCGGGGAGCCCTGCGTGGAAGGAGCGAGCGCGGCGGTACGGAGCTTCCTTGCGTCAGGTGTATCTGCAAGGAGCATCACCGCTACGTCAGGCCTTCACTGGCGTTCTTGTAACAGGCTTTGGCGACCGGAGGCTAGATGTACATTTCCGATTATATCTCGACAGAAGAAAAATACCTAAGTAATTATATTTTTGGAAATCACCCCTATTAATTAATAGAATATGTACGATAATATTATTTACTGGTGGTAGGTCTCTCATATGTAAGAGTCCGTCTGGGTGGGTACCACCGCAATGTCTATTTCTACCGCCAAGCAGCAGTTTGCATGCATTGTTGTGTTTCGGTTTGAAGGACATTGTAGCCAGTGTAACTACTGGACATAACGAGACTTAACATCTTATGTCTCAGGATGACGAGCGCAGTGGAATGCCACACAGTACTTTGTAAGTCAAGGTGCTGGATGGTGTTGCTACTGTTTATGGGTGGTCATATCGTTTACCATCAGGCGAACGGCATGCTCGTCTCGTCATACAATGCCATAAAAAAAAATTAAACCTTACGCGAGACATATCACATAACTAGCTTACAAGAACGGTTTCACTCACGTATTCTTGGTCAGAATCGCCGACCAGTTTCGATCTATCAAGTAGGTCATCTTCATGGGCTGACTCGCATCACCATCCGGCTCATTTGGCTTCTATTCCACGGACTTTGATCAATAGAGCCCTGCGTTTATGTGATCCCCAATACATAAATGAGGAGTTGATACACGTCAAGCAAGTGTTGGAGTCAAATGGCTATAGGTGGAAACATAGTCTGCGAGTTAGTGTAAAAACAGTGGAGCGCCGCACGTCTGTGGATAGAGCGCTAGCGTTTCTACCCTTTGTAAAAGGTATCACAGACAAACTATCCACTATCTGATTATGTACTTGTTTGTGGAAACTTAATTGGGTTAAGTGTTAGTTTTTTTTGTAATATGTAAATTGATGTGTTTGTTTCCTTAATAAATAAAATAAAATAGGTCATTTGCTACGCCGGCAATACAACATTAAGACCATTTTCCGGCTCTCAACAAAGATAAGGAATTTAATGCGCTCTCCTAAGGACAGTGACCCACTGAATGTGCCTAGTGTAGGTATACATGGTGCCATGAGACTGCGGCAAAAGCTACATAGATGAGACGGGATTCAACGTGGCTACTAGGCTGACTGAACACATTAGGTGTTTGAAGAAATTAGACAGCAATGGCTCTGCGGTCGCTGAGCACGCGTTGGATTCGGACGTTTCCCATTATATCCGCTTCGATAAGGCCAAAGTACTGGCCCGTGGAAAGTCTTTCGGCCCGCGTAAAAAACGTGAAGCCAGTGAAACGTGAGTGAAACTGATTTTGTAAGCTAGTAATAGAAGATGTACGCTTATTTCCTTCTTTTTTATTTTCAGTTCCGTGTCCAATATTGAAGAAACCCTCAAGAACGTTTTAATTCACGATATAAATACAAAGCAATCTGCCTTTGGACAAATAAAAATAGACCCTTCTAGTATAATAATTAAAAGGGATTTAGAACACACGTATCATTCTGAATCTTATGTTAAAGAAGCTCTAAATGAAAGTATGGCAACAAATCATCAAAAATCCATAACATCACAAGCCGGGAAAGATAAAACACTACAAACAAGAGTAGGCGTCGTTCGAAAAACTACGGTAAAACCAAATCAAGGCGCAAAAATAAAAGATCCAGATGAGCCAGATATTGACACAGAAAACATTCCGGTTGTTCAAGGCACATTTCAAATAACCAAAACTGAGGCTGACATAACAGAAAACAAACATAATGCTAGTCCCCCACGCCAAGACGATAAATCAAGTCACAAAACGCAAGTTACAAAGGCACCTGCTATTAAATCAACAACAACCACTCAAGCTCCAACAACGAAAAGTTTCACTAAAGCGACGACAGCTAAAAGAGTTCCTACTAGCACACCAAAGACGCGACCCTTTACTATTAAATCCACACTTAATGTTAAAACAAGAACAGAACCAACAGTAAGAAAAGATATGGATATAACAACCAGAAAACCAACGACGGTGACACTTACTACCATCGCATCAACTACTACAAGTACTATGCAAACAACAACGAGCAACGTATCACAAATTTTATTAGATTTATTAACCAACGTTAATCATTTCAAAGAATTACCTAAAATTGATACATTGTTTACTGTACCACACGTAGTAGACAATGAGCCATGGCGACCAATAACACAACCATATTACGAAACACCAACTAAAGCCACCCCAGTTATTGATATTACTAGTGACGCCAATGCCGAAGACAGAATGGGAGTTGCAGAAGTCGTAGATGATGTATCTATTTTAGAAAGCATTCTTAGTCCAATACCGCCCGTAAACCATAGGGAAATCACAACTCACCGCCCAGTAGACATTTATAATATAGATCCAAAGTTGGCCGCCGACATCTACGTGCCAGGTCCAATTTACACAAGTTTCTCTAATCCAACATTTGCTCCTCCTTTAAAAGATATGGAAACATTGGGTTCACATTATCTTAAGCCTCACCCTATACCCGTTGATAAAATAAGTAGTGTTGTGGAAGTTTTCGAAGAACCTGATACGGATGAAGACGATGGTAAACCTATGGAGAGACCTCCAAAGGAAAAGGTAACATCTGTTTCATTGAATGTAATGCAGTTAGACCAACAAGAAAATGACACACACAAAGTCACTGTGGAAGGAGGCTCTATTATAAAGAAACAAAATTTTTCAACAACTAGCACTACTACGGAAGCCACAACAAGCACAACAACTGTTGCTTCAAGCACTTTAAGTACGGCTAATCCAACAAAACCTGTAGGGAACATTACATTAGAAAATACGTCTACCACTATAACAAGCACTTCGCCTGTTACTGATACAACCACATCTAAACCTGAGGAAAAGCATTACCTAGAGATTAACAAAGAAAGTTTCACTAGGCGTCCCAATGATAAAGTATCTATTATACCTAGTACCAGTACACCTCATCTTACATGGGAGCTTGTAAATACATCTACTAACGATAATGATACCATGAATAAAAGCACTCCCGAAAAATACTACAATGATACCCTACAGGCAATAATAACCAAAAATGATGCAGTATTTCCTAATACAACACCAAAATTTCCTGGGAAGGTCGCAATCTTGAAAAATTTAACAGATATGATAAAAAAATACTCACAGAGCAGCACTTCAGAAAAACCAGAACGAAATTTAGAGGAAGCCGATACAGACGACTATGATAATCATAACATCAGTGGTTTCGTAGAAGTAGTTCCTGATGATGAAATAGAAATCACAACTGCTAATGTAATTACATTATTACCGGCTAAATCTAATTTAGGTGTTAACCGTCCTTTAAGACCAAGGCCCCAGATTAAATCAGAATCTCAAAGCGCAAAAGAAAATTTACGCGGATTTTTTCGTGACGAACCAGAAGCCCAGAAGCTAATAAATGACTTTAGTACTGAAGATGATATACACACTCTTGATTTAAAAGACGAAGCCACTGATAACATTGAATACAGATCTCCACCTGACTACGAAACTAAATACAGCGATGATTACATATCTCCCGAATCTGAAAATTTAAAAGTAATTCAAACAACTGATTATTCTCCAAGTGGTAATAGATTTCCTAAATCTAGTGATGACTTACATATTCCAGACAATATTAAGGATGTAAATGCTCCTGAAGGAACTTATAGAGTATCATACCACGTAACGGGCAGTGTGAGTAGTAAACAAGCAAATAAAACTTTAAATTTACCTGCCTATGAACTTACATTAGAACCCGACGTAGTTTTGGAGATACCTTATAATCAAACCAACACTCTAACTATAGATAAATTAAGGCAACTTGCTAATCTTGCTACTATATCGGATACTAATAACAATACGTTATTTCGCACGCCCGGAGGAGTAATATCAACCAAAGCAATACCATCTAGTTACACGTTGAATCAAGCTGGGTTTAAAATCTTGACAAAGACTTTTAACAAAATCCAATCAACGAAACATGATGATAACAGTCTCGATAATCCCGAAAAAACGCACAATAAGCCGCACAAGCTGCAAAAAGAAAGTGAAGAGGCAATCAATCTAGAAGGTAATCTTGGGTATCATTACCTAACCCAGATATTTTAATTAAATGAGTTTATTAAGCTTAGTCTTCTACGACCATATTTTTGTTCAGAGCAGAATTTAACATGTTTTTTTTTTATTATTTGGGCCAAATAGTGGCTGCTGCAGTTCGATGATTTACTGTCGCGATACACAAGTTTCTACATATAGAGTTTCACATTCATAGATTGTTTGTCCTAAGACATCCACCTACAAGTTTTTAGCTTATCTTACATTTTTTTCAGACGAATGTTATAGCACAAATACATCATTCCGTTGCGCCAACGGACTTTGCTTGCCACTCACTTCGCGCTGCAATCGTTTACTGGATTGTCCCGGAGGTGAGGACGAACGGGCGTGCTCTTGTGCAGATTACTTACGAGCAGATTTTGCTCAGTCAAAAATTTGTGATGGAGTTGTTGATTGCTGGGATTATTCAGATGAAAACAAATGCGGTAAGGCCATTAACTCCATTTCAATTTAAAATCTTATATATAAAATTCTCGTGTCACAATGTTCGTTCCCATACTCCTCCGAAACGGCTGAACCGATTTTGATGAAATTTTATATTCACACTTGGTAGGTCTGAGAATAGGTTGTTATCTATTTTTCATTCAAGTGATAAGGGTTGTTCACCCTTAATTTTTTTTTTTTTTTCGGACAAAATGTTTTGTTTTTATTTTTCTATAATGTGGCATTAAAAAATACATACAACCCTAAATTTTCAACCCTCTACGATCAACCCCTATTTTTTAATAGCCATTTTAGTAATTTAATAACTTTTCGATTTCGATGAAATTTGGCACACGGGTAGATTATGTATACTTTTTATACCGGGAAAATATAAAGCGGAACTTTTATACCGGGAAAACTCATTCACGCGGGCGGAGCCGCGGGCAACAGCTAGTATTTTTATAAAACTATAAATATCCTTGATATAGGATTTAGCACGTAGCATCTTTTACTTTCAGATTGGTGTAAAGAAGGACAGTATGTATGTGCAAACGCTCGCCAATGCATAGACATTGCTCGCGTTTGTGATGGAAATCCTGATTGCCCGCTAGGAGACGACGAGAAAAGTTGCGTCACCTTAGCGGACGAACTTGACGATAATGAAGTTATACCTTACAATGATGAAGGCAAGTTGGTACCAATCATTAATTTATTATTGATGGATATCTTTTCGTGATTTATAACAATATTTTACCTACTTAAAATAAACTCTGGCTCGAATAGTTCAGATCGGTTATAGAAATAATTTGGTATAAGAAATTATAAATTTAAACATCAGATACATAATTAAATATTTTTTATATCATAATGTTTCAGGTTACGTGATGGTCCGTAAGCGTGGCGTGTGGGGCAGGCTGTGTGTGGAGAGTTTTACGAACGTCGTGGAGCAAGCGCATAGCTCCTTAAAATTACCAGACCTCGGCCGAGCCGTCTGCCGCGCCATGACTTTCCAGTAAGATATTAATATTAACTAAAATATTGAGGGTAGAGTACGAAAACAGTTTTTATAGTAGAGGCCGATAAACAAGCTGGTGGGTCATGTTAAGTATTCTCCACGACACGTACAAAACAAAGACCTGGAAGAATCAGGGATGTACAACAGGTTTTAATGAGATGAAACAGACTAGGAACGGTAGAGGGTTGTTGAGCCTCTAGAAATTGCACTCACCATACGAAACGCTATATACTTGCATATGCATGCTTGTCATATTTCATACGCTTGTGTTACGTTATGCTTTGTCGTCTGCCAACTAGCATATCCTCACGGTATTGATATGTGCGTGTAGAGATGCAGGGTGGGCGCGAGAGGCGCGCGAGGGCCGGCGCTCCAGCGCGCACGGGTACTGGGAGGTGTGGCACAACGCGGCCGCGCGCGCCGCCGACACGCGCCTCACGTTCCGCCGCGCCGCCTGCAAGCGACGCCGCGCGCTGCGCGTGCGCTGCACTCACCTCGACTGCGGCATCAGACCGCACGCTGATGCGCAGCAACCACGGTGAGGATATGGTTTTCATACAGATGTTAGCTATCACAGGATTGAATTTGTGATCTTTTGGTAACCTGTAATTTATTTTTGAAGTTATACTTCTTTTGGCGCGTTAGGGAAAAATGATGACAGTAAATTTTTACGATGCGCGCGCACACCGTCACGAAAAACCGACACCCTGAAGTTAGCTATAGTCAACATTTTTGAATTTTGAACGTAGAATAAGGCGAAAGATTAAATTTTTAAAAAGATTTTTATCTTGTTACGCCAAAGAAGTATAACTTCTAACGCGTGTACATAAGTACACACACACTTTTTTGTTTCTACGTGACAGTAAACAATGATCGCTAGATTTGAAATCATGCAGGTATCTGCATTCTAATTTAAAAGTTCTATTTAAATATATTTTACATATATCTGTTGACAACTGGCAACAATAAGGATATTTAAAAACGTTCAAAATCAAACAACATTTGTGGCCCTGTATTGATCAGGCACTGAACGATGCCTCAAATTAGGTGTTGAATGTTTTGTTCATTGCACTGCTAACAGTGTGTGTTGATGTAGTGATGTAGTGTGGGGCCACAAACAGGTTGTTTGCATAGGGTTATGTCTGAATGGGTGCGTCGGAGCAGGGTAGTCGGCGGCGACGCAGCGGCGGCGGGCGCCTGGCCCTGGCAGGCCGCTCTCTACCGCGACGGAGACTTCCAGTGCGGCGCTACACTCATACATGCACAGTGGCTGCTCTCCGCAAGCCATTGTTTCTACCAGTAAGTATTCAATACCCTACTATAATATCGTAGAAAAGATTTCAATGTTATCAGTGCCTATCTGTCAGCATGGGCGTATATAAGGGGGGATTCAGGGGGTCCGGACCCCCCCTTAGCTTACAATAAACCACGCTACGCCGCTGACATTTTGGGGGTCCGGACCCCCGCCCCCCTTTAGCTTCTAAAATGATCGGACTACCAAACATGTCCACAATCATATTATGTGACGGAGGGGGGGGGGGGGGGTGAATAAGGTGTCATGCAAGGCAAGAACCCACGCCACTATTTTTTTTAGAAAACCAGCTGCTTACTATTAATTGGTTCTGTTCCAGAGCGACGGAGGCGCACTGGGTGGCTCGGCTGGGTGCGCTGCGGCGCGGTGCGTGGCCGCGCGGGCCGTGGGAGCGCGCCGCGCGCGTGCGGCAGGTGGTCACGCACCCGCGGTACGCGCCGCGCGGGTTCCGCAACGACATCGCGCTGCTGCGGCTGGACCCCGCGCCACTGCACGCGCGCCTGCGCCCCGCCTGCCTGCCGCCCGCCGGCCGCGCGCCGCCCGCCGGCCAGCACTGCACCGTGCTCGGCTGGGGACAACTATACGAACACGAACGCGTCTTCCGTATGTACTCTGTTCTGTTGTAAAACCTTTACAAGAGAGCAGAGCTTCACAGAGTTAAACTTCAAATAAATTCTGTTGTAAACGAAAAATATTGTTCTTGTTAACCCACAACTCAGTCTTTTAAAAAAAGGTTTTTATTTAATATCTTATATGTATAAACACCCGCGTTTGTATGTTCCAGCCGACACTTTGCAAGAGGTGGAGTTGCCGGTGATCTCTAGCGTGGAGTGTCGGCGGCGCACGCGCCTGCTGCCGCTGTACCGCGTGACCGACGACATGTTCTGCGCGGGGTACGAGCACGGCGGCCGCGACGCCTGCCTCGGCGACTCCGGCGGACCGCTCATGTGTCAAGTATACATCGATGTTTTTATGTGATATATAATATTATGTGTCTTTTCGTCCGTAATCTCGGCTAAACTCTTCAAGCTGGCTATCCTATTTTTAAATTATGTACCTAATGTTTATGCAACGTATGATAAATGTAACCATAAACCACTACAAAATGTTGACGAGACGCCTAATGGCGGATCGTGATTACTACGTGTACGTAGCCGTTATATAGTAATACATAATAGTAATATCACTCGTTGGCACGACATTTGATGGCACTGCGTATTGCTCGTCATTTTGAGAAATATTAAAACTGTACACCTACTAGACATAATTCGGTAATAAATATATATTATGGTGTTGTATTTCAGGAGTCCGGTCGGTGGTACATTTACGGAGTAACGAGCAACGGGTACGGGTGCGCGCGAGCCAACCGGCCCGGCGTCTACACCAAGGTCTCCAACTACATCGAGTGGATCGACTCTGTGATCTCCGCAAACACTCCAGCACAAAACGACACCACCTCCGACGAATACGTGTCTAACGAAGACTTCTACGCGGATTTAGTGGCAGCAGAGAACAGGAGATCATCGCGGATCGACTTGTGCAAAGGCTATAGATGTCCCCTCGGCGAATGTCTCCCCGCGTCGAGCGTCTGCAACGGGTTTCTAGAATGTTCGGACGGCAGTGACGAGTGGCAGTGCAACAAGCCCGCGACGAACAACTCTAGCATAGATCCCGACTAGCATGACATTGTTTAGTTACTTGTAAGCCAGTACTTATGTAATAAATTCTGATTGACTGATAATTTGTAAGTATACATGTAGTGTAAGTTTAACTGTCCGTCATTAGTTTCGTTCTTTGCTTACAACTAGGCCATATTGCATTCCGGGCTTTGTAAATATAGATTGTTAGTTCCACCCGCCCATTACTGTTAACTACACGATAACTGCGACCTATTTATTACAAGTTCATGGAGAGCCTTTTCCGTTTGAATTATGTGAACCGCGTTCAAATGGACGACGTGAGCCATGTATAAATAAAATATTTATGATGTAGAATGTACTTTTATTTATCCATATCAACACTCATACAATTCTATGGTTTTGAAATCTATTGTTCTAGTTAAATCTATAATATTATAAGACTATTCCCTGGAATAGGTACAAATAATAAAGCGAACTTCTTAAAAATAAATTTAATCTCGACAAATAATTTAACAAAATGCAAATTTGTAACACAATATTTAAACCTTCAAAATAATGATGGCGAAATAAATAATTACAATTATTATACTCCAAGTCACAATAATTACATGAATACAAAACACAATCGTCGATCTTGTAGGTAATACTTAATTTCAATACAAAATTATAAAATAATTACAAACATTAATTAAACACAATGTCGCATTTTAAATATATTTGGGGTTATTAAACTCAGAGTCAAATATGAAATACGATTAACGTCTAGAATTACTATTAGACAAATATTAGACCTCAAGCTCGGAGGTCAAGCTCAACGGGGTTTTAAATAGACAGTGTTACTAGTTAACTAATAGCCGAAGTCGATAATCGAGATACAAAGCTTTCCTTATACAAACTCGAGACAATCACACGCCTTACAACTAACTTATCCCGTACCGAGCGGTACTCCGTTTAGATATAAAGTAACTCCGCAGTATACTCACGTCAATCTATAGCTCAGAACATTAATCAGGAAACAACACAAAGGGCCAATAAATACATGACTTAGTTAATCTACGCCATAATACATTTAATTACATATTTAAACTACGATTAAGTGAAGTGAGCAAGAAATGAACTATTAAGATGACAATATTAATAAACGAATGCACGTAATGACGCCCGAGGATCATGTTCTAGCAACAATATATAATAATTCGCACCTTTAGGACGAAAACGACACAATTCAAAAAAATCGAAAATTGAGTTATCGTCATAAAATTACTTAAAACGAAATTTTCAATACAACAATAGTTCAAACACTGCCATATTCAAACAGGAAAAGGACAAAACTATTATATCGGTCCCTTTTTTATTATATTTTCATAAAAAAGGGACCAGTTTTAAGTCATTTTATAACGATAAACCAATTTTTTATTTTTTGAATTGCGTCGTTTTCGTACTAAAGGTGCGAATTGTTTGTGCTTATTTGAATGTGTCGAGGCGGGTGGTGATGTTGAACTAATAGGTGCAACGAATGTAGATGGTGGTGCCCCGACATGGATTCTTAAATAAAGCTAATGAAGAGTGAACGTGAGTGGTCTCGGGCGCGTGGGTCCTGGTGCTTAGCCCTTGTTCTCGACGGGTGACGTCACGAGGCCGGACTGCGAGTTGTTCAGCACCGTCTTGTACTGCTCCGGGATCGGGTGCTCCGTCTGGAATACATTATATTATATTCATCATACTCCCGTTAATGTCATCTGGCATGTTACAATGCCTTGATATTTTCTTTAATCATGTGAAGATAACCTCAATCATGAACCCCTCAAAAGTCACACTACTGGTCTAAGGCTACGATTTATTTTATAAATTACATTTTATTAAACTTTACTCGTAGCTTCAGCGTTAGTCTTTTAAACGAAAAGAAAAGAGGCGAAGAATTTCCTAATACATAGGATAAAAAAGACCTATATAACTCTACACAACCTCTAAACAATGTCTCTCCATTGCTGCATAAACAAGGAACGAATCAACAAACCCATTTAGGATCTTTGTATTAGCAAGGATACTCACGAAATCACCGTTGTTCTTGGGCAGCAGCACGTTCATCTCGGAGGACTTGGAGCTGACGATCTCCACGTCGAGCGAGTCCGGCGACAAGTAGATCTGGCACCCGTCCGTCTTGTCGATCGAAATTGTTGGCACCTTACCCAACACCTAAACAATGCACGTAAACCAATCAAACAATTGTCTAACGTTCGGAAATCAAATAGCATATTACAAAATAACCTTATACAATATGTTTTTTAAACCTTCAAATGATAATATTGATATTGTATTTTCTAATCAAACTTGCATACAGTATAATAAATACACAAATTTGTCTTCATCATTACCAGCCACACGACGTCCACTGCTGAACATAGGCCTCCCCTAAAGATTTCCAGACGGACCTGTCAAAAGCGGCCTGCATCCAGCGTGTTCCTGCGACCTTTATCAAGTCGTATGTCCACCTTGCAGGTGTTATGTCTTGGATGTTATGAATTATTGTTGTATATTCTTCCGATAAATGCAGAGTTTAGTTACAAAGAATTGAAAATTATATTTAAATGAAAATCAGTATCGATGTATGTATGTTTGCGAAAGCTTATTCTGAAATATAAAGTAATCTAATTCATTGGAACAATATTGTATGTTTAAAACAGCTTCGATTTTATTTGTGACGATGATTTGTGACTTCGCCTAAATGCCCTAAATAATCATAAGTATTTTTTAAACTTTCTCCTAAACACACTTGAACATAACATTTTTAAATCATAAAAAATCTTCTTAGTTCTTCTGTCCACTTGATACAATATCAGACAAGTAAAAAAAAAATACTTCTGTCAGTGTCAACTTTGCAAAGTTATTTCGATTTTTTTTATCCATTAACAATAATTACTTTTACAATTAATGCAATTACCATTTTTTATTTCACGTACTTTGTTTTTAGATGCTTAATATTGTTACAATATTTATAAATGTGTACAATATCCGTTCGAAGAAATTATGAATGCAGAAGATAGCACGCCGGTCGAAACGAAGGATGGAATGATAAACGGGGCGTCCTGGTGCTTGAATCAATATGGAAACACTATAATACATCAATACGGTGTTCCGTTTATGCAGTTTTTGATAACTTTTATTTATGCAATTTATTTACGATTGACTTTAATCAACGTGGTGAGTTTCATAAAGTTTGTTTAGTTTTAACAAGCGTTTCACTCATACTGATTGTAAATGTTTTCGTAGGCAATATTTAGTCTGAAATACGTGCCCACGGCTATATACATGTATTCTTTGGTAAAAAAAGTCTACGTGACATCGCGAGCTAGACTGAAGAAAAAACAAAGCGATTTAGAAGACATGCAATTACAGGTAAAGTATACGACCGCGGTAACAATACAACTGTCTGGCATAAATCTAATATCAGCTTTCAATAGATTCAAATAATAAATACGAAATTATCTGTTCGCGACGCGGAGTTTATGGAGCGGGCAGAGTTGTTGCGACGAGGAACCGAACGGCTACGAAAAGTTAGACTACGCGTGCGAGAAGTCATAGCAAGCGAAGAATCATTGAGACACGTTTTAGACAACGCGGAAATGTGGGATAGCGAAAACGAAATAAACTCGCACTCCACACCACAGGAAGGTACGGAAACCACTATCAATTCAGTCATAAATTTTATAGACGCTATCACCAAATACGCTATAAGTTGAACTATACTTTCACCGTTTCAGACCGCGAATACATTGTTGAACTATTGAAGGAGCTGCAATGCGATAAGGTCGCCATTACAAAACGGCAAGCGGATAAAATGGATTGCGGGGAACGAGCGCAATCCGAGCCAGACACGGGCGACAATAGCGTATACTCGTCACTGAGCGACGTCGATATCCGCCAGGACTGCCGCGTCAAGATTGTGAAAGTGACGAATGTTTACAAAGTGGCTTACCTGAAACATTTCATCAAGCAAAAACGTCTCCGTCGCGCTAACAGACAAGCAGTGTTGAAGAAAAAGGTCAACAATTTTAAATTGAATTAAAATAATTGCTATTGCTAAATGTAAATTTACTAGGAGACGCAAAAAAATATTACTGTGATGAAAATAAATAACAACACTTAATTTACAGATGGAAAGTATAAAGAAACTTCTAGAAGACTGGCAAAAGACACTGAACATGGTGATTAATAATAAAATAGCTTTCCTGGACGCGCATCCGTTAGACCTGGCGTCTCAGGACGCGCGAGGAGACTACTCCAAGCCGCGCGAGTCAGACTCGGACAGTGACTTGAGGAACAGTAGTAACGACCTGTGTTACGACGACGAGTACAGCTCGAGTTGGACGCACAACCCATATAGACCCTACGGATTTGGTTTTGAGGTATTTTACATGCATTAAGTATTTACAGTAGCAAAATTAAAAGGATCATGAATTAAAAACCTCACTTTTCAATGTTATTATTAAAAGGTTTTTATTACCTACATTTAAACCAAAATACAGCTCTATTCTGAGCTATATTCTTGAGCTTACATGCATATTTGTTATCACGGACAACAAGCTGAAGAAAACTTTTTCATTGAATACAAAATAACGCTTTTTCGCAACTGATACGTTTTTGAAAAAGTTATAATAGCAACGTTGTGGCTAGAGACTTTTACGACGTTTATTCTTACTACAAACTAACAAAAAACATATTATCTAATATAGAACAAGTATTATTATATTTGACAAAATATATTCAATATTTGGTATATTTCAGGATGCTCCGAGCGCGGCCGTATCAAGGGAACACAGCCCGAAGGATTTCGGCGATATCAAATATTCTGGGCACAATCTTCATTCATGTGATTACGGCGCAAAAGGCTCCGCCATGCTGTCGTCCATTATCGAAGAAATACATGACCAAAGAACTGACGAAATCAAAAGCGAGGCGGGGGAGGAGAGCGATTGCCGTGACTATGTCGCTATATGATATTTTTGAATGGAGTTTTACAATAAATTACATTGTTTACGGTTTGCATTTTATTAAAAATAAATTTTGTTTTAAAAGTCGACATGTGGCCGAGCGTGTAGTGGATAAATTCTTTAAGAACATAATATGTTAAACGATATGACGCGACTCATTTCTCTGACTACAGGGTTATCCATATTCTGAAAACCGGCTAATGCACATCAATCATTGTTAGCAGAGCACTCTTGGTTGTGTCGATGGTAATAAACGGATCATTGTAAACATCTTCAGTTGACTTGGCGACGATCACGGATCTGCCTAAGTTTCTCGATTTTTCTCTACTACGACCACATCACATTTTTTGCAGCATATTAAAGCCACTGCGTCGGTGGCGTAGTTGTATTACGGTACAACTGCAAAGCTGAGGTCTCAGGTTCGATCCCCAGGTCGGGCAAAGTGATATTGGGTTTTTCTACTCACTATCAGCCCGGAGTCTGGAATTTGTGCCCGATATGGCGATAGGCTCGCTCCCATCACATCATGGGACGGAATATGCACGGCGAAAAGTAGGTGCACTAGTTGCGCCTCTGCCTACCCCTTCGGGGATAAAAGGCGTGAGTATGTATGTATTAAAGCCACATGAGATTAGAGACAGCAATGCACCGACCTGCATCTGCACGGACTGGCAGTTGACGAACTCGATGCTGGCGACGAGGTTGTCGAACACGACGGCGCACTTGGTGCAGGAGTCGAGCACGACGCCGTTGACCTTGCCGCGCACCGTCAGCGCCGACTCGCGGCACCGGAACATGTACACCACGTTGTTCATGTCCGCGTTCTCTACCACCAGGTCGGCGTTGCCCTTCTGGTATTCCTGCGAGAACATTTTCACTCAGTTTATACACCAATATTATAAAGAGGAAAGATTTTTATGTTTGTAACGCATAAACTCAAAAATACTGGACCCATTTTAAAAATTCTTTCACCAATATAAAGCTACATTATCAGCGAGTAACATAGGCTCTTTTTTATCCCGGGAAAATATAAAGGGAGACTTTTATCCCGGAAAAACTTTTTCACGCGGTCGGAGTCACGAGCTAAAATGTAGTTGGAAGTATTTTTTGTCATTACGTAACGATGAAGCTTGAAAAATGTGAGTATGTCTGAGTTACACTTTTTGGAACATCAACCCCTAAATTCACCATTACATGTGCAATCTGGCATGCACACACAAATCGGTGTGTACTGATTTTGTTCGAGATCATTCGAAATTTGAATGGCGAGATTTGTACGATTTGTTTACACACGCGGTGACAAAGGAGAGTTTATGGGGCGATACTTGCTTTCGAGAGGCGACCATCGCACCGTTTATTTACACTAGGCGATAGATTATTGCATAGCAAGAAACTGCCGCTGGTATATGTTATAAAATAAAACTACGCTTGTCGTGGTGTTTGAAAGCCAACTGCCATATTAATTTTTATACCAACCATAAACAGTGAACCATAGACTAAGGATCATAGCCTAGACTAATTATTTAAGGGTTGACATTCTGTTACACATTTAAATCATATTTTAGATATATAATATAACTAGCGGCCCCGGCAGACGTTGTCCTGCCCTAAAAAGGAAATAAAATCCTAGAACCCGAGTACAGCGCTATATACCGGATCCAATTGTAAATCTAAACCGTTTTCGAATCCACCTGAAGACACAAAAAAATTAATTAAAATCGGTCCAGCCGTTTAGGAGTTCAGTGACATACACACGCACAGAAGAAATATATAATATAGCTTTTGCCCGCGGCTCCGCCCGCGTGAATGAGTTTTCCCGGTATAAAAGTCCCGCTTAAAATGTAGCTTATATGACACGTTCGTAGATTTACCATAGCAGCGCCATCTATTGATTACTTACTCAACCCAGTCGAAAGGTATCGACAGGTTTTGGCGGGAACTTGGTAGTGTCATGAGGTGCTCTTGTTTTAATTCATTATTTTGGTGATACTTAGTGTTATATTGCATAATTATGGCGGTATATTATCCAATATAGTTCTATTAAAGGGCTCAAATGAAGTGAATTGAAATAACTGTGCTAGTCAAGTGTTTGTTTTGTTGCCGCCAAAACTCCTCGATAAAGTCTTGGTAAGGTAGCCACTGCTTTACTTCGACATAGTACTACTACTACTGAGGATAACAAAGAAACAATATTATATAGTATGTAACTTCTAAAAACTTTGACACTGGCAGATGCGCAAACCGCGCCTTGCCAAAGAAAAAAAAAAAAAAAAAAAAGGTATCGACATCTGTTAGAATCATTTGGAGTTAAGATAATTGTGACTGTCAAATAATAACAGACAAATAATTAGCAATAAATTAAAATTGCGACTATAATTTGAGATTTAAACTATCCTATCTCTCAAGTTGGATCGAACTGCACATGGTGTGCGAATTTTATTATAATCGGTTAAGTGGTTTAGGAGTCCATTGAGCTTAAACATTGTGACACGAGATTTATATATATTAAGATAGTATGCGAAAAACTCTCCTTGTGTAACTTCGGCTTAAGCCCACTGGGGTAGGATTATAGCGGCAAGTACTCACAATGAGCCACTTCTTGCCGTCGCGCATGAAGACGGGCGGCTTGTCGGGCAGCGTGCCGGCGCCGGGCTGCGGCAGCTGCTTGTGGACACCGACACCGCCGCCGGGGGCCTTCACCGGCGCCGGCACCTGCCGCAGCGACGGGTTCTTGTGCGTCTGCATGTCCGATGTCACCTTGCGTAGAGCTGCACATGAACCACCATGAATTAAACAGTGAAACCCTTTAGGGGTCGTCCATTAATCACGTGAGCCACGAAAGGGGGGTTCGGCAAACATCACGAAATATCACAAGGGGGGGATGTAGTGATATATCACCGTGTATTTATTCGCGCGATTCAAATTAGATTAGGTATACTTTAACCTTTATTTGAAGATGATACACTAACATTTTTACGATCCTTTGTACCAAAAGAAATACACGTGATCTTTGGTAGGGGGTAGTCTAAAACCTCACTACATATCAACAGGGAGGAGGGGGTTACAAAAGTTGCTAAAAAACATCACGTGAATAATGGACGACCCCTTACTTTACAGCACATACAGCAAAATAAATACAAAAATGGATCTTTCAAAATAGGAGTGGCAATAAGCGATATTGTCACTTATTAACAATCATGTACTTAGACTTAGTATTTTTGATTTCTCTGTATATTTTAGTTGATGTGATAGTGTGTGATTGATTGTAGACCTAATAATAAATAAATAAATAAATAAATAAATAAATAAAAAGCGATCTCTTCCAGACAACTATCGTATCAGAACATAATAATAATACCAGCCCTGTATTTTATACTACACATTACACAATACTGAGCACGAGTAGCCTCTAGTACTAAAAGAGTTTAGACCTTAGTCCACCACGCCGCCCTACTGCGGGTTAGCAGACTTCCAGAAATCTCTTCCCTAATTCAACATTCAAAGGGAATGCCTAAGGGCATAAACCCATCGAATCAATGCGACATTGGCCTATTTTATAACCGAGCGCCACAGCAGTTCTGTGATGTATATATTCAGTGTTTACTGTTTGAAGTTAAAAAAACTTTCT
Organism: Sphinx pinastri; assembly: GCA_947568825.1. Taxonomy (NCBI): domain Eukaryota; kingdom Metazoa; phylum Arthropoda; class Insecta; order Lepidoptera; family Sphingidae; genus Sphinx; species Sphinx pinastri. The sequence continues at coordinate 8,088,921 of OX387617.1, forward strand.
CCAAATCCGGCATAAGAATATAATTATTATTTTCTGGACTAATGACGTCACGATTCGCTCACCGTTTTTATTATTCATTACTGAGACTATCGAAATTAATACAGCGCAAATATGAATGAATATTCATAGATGCGCAACGGCTAGGAAATGTCCACTGGCGAATTTAAATAATGACCGTCCAGTACTCCCCGAGTTCCTAAATATAAACCAACACATAGTTACAAAAATAATTACATGATAATGCAAAAATGTTATTACTAATTTTCGTTTTGATCAAGTATTTATGCCGCATAAATATACAAGGATAATAAAAAAACAAGCTGTTATGACGACAATACTTTTAACACAACATTTTTAATCAACTTCAAAGGAGGTTACTCAAATCGTCGTTATTTTATTTTTTGGTGTTTGTTCAGCGATAATTTTATACCCCATGGTCCGATTTAAATGGATTTTTGCGTAAGCTTCGGAATGTTCCCGTTTTAATTTCATTGGTATAGGACCTAGGACTTCAAAGATACAGAGGGAATCTCCTCAAAATAAAATAGGATTTTGAAGACTCTTTTTGTATTGGGTTCAGTACAGCTTCAACATACTATCATATTAAAAATATTGTTGTTTAACCTTGAAATTTGATGATGCCACAGGGAACTCCTCAAAACAAAGTAGGATGAGAATGATTTTCTTTGTATGAGTTTTTATAGCTAACAGAAAAATATACAGAAAATATATCGAACATAATTTAACATTATCATCTCATATGTGGGAGTCCGTCTGGGTGGGTACCATCGCAATGTCTATTTCTACCGCCAAGCAGCAGTGTGCATGCACTGTTGTGTTTCGGTTTAAAGGACATTGTAGCCAGTGTAACTACAGGACATAATGAGACTTAACATCGTATGTCTCAGGATGACGAGCGCAGTGGAATGCCACACAGTACTCTGTAAGTCTAGGTGCTGGATGGTGTTGCTACTGTTTATGGGTGGTCGTATCGCTTACTATCAGGCGAATGGCAGGCTCGTCTCGTCATTCAATGCCATAAAAAAAACATTACCTATATACACATCCCTGACGTGAATCCTGAAGACATTTTCTGCCAGTCAACCTTTAAGGTGGTGCAAAGACAAAACAAGGTAGGCGTACCCAACGTGAGAAGGTAGTGGACAAAACATTAACATAATAAAGACTAATTAATAACTAAGCATTTAATAACCATTAACCATCAAAGTATAAATGAAAGTTACGTAACACGGCCTTACTTATCCAGCCCCCTTATTCTCTGACAGTGTTACTCGTAACGTGGTCGCGTCACGTTTGAGTAATTAGTGTTAAATGGAATACCATTACAATGGAATACCATACAGAATACTGTATGCCAATTTCCATAGTGATCAACGCGTGTGTTACGTGCGGTGAAAATAACGTGTGTCATCTATACTAATATTATAAAGCTGAAGAGTTTGTTTGTTTGTTTGTTTGTTTGAACGCGCTAATCTCAGGAACTCGTGGACCAATTTCACTAATAGGAAGCTACATTACTCCTGAGTGCTATAGGCTACTTTTTATCCCAGAAAAACTTTTCCACGCGGGCGGAGCCGCGCGCAAATGCTATACAGAATAAGGGGGCTACAATCTCCGTTGTTTGCGTACTGGCTAAAATAGTACTCACTGTTAGTGATGCCCTCGCCCTGGTTAATCTCTGCGAACAGAGCGCTGCGGTCGTCAATGGACATGTTGGAAAAGTCGATGTCGGGCAGCGTCGGCGGCGGGGGAGGCATGGCGCCCGGCGGCGGGGGAGGGGCCGTCGCGATACCCTTGCCTACAAACCAACAATCGCAATTAAAATATTTGCAAATCTTGTTACATCACCAAGTATAAAGTTATTCCGGGTAGATGCATCGATAAATAACGACAAGTGTACAATCTAAGTAGCCTTACTAAAAACACAGTTTAAAGGTTTCAAAAGAACTTAATGTTGTACGGAAAATTTGCTAACGCACAGACGTAAGACGTTTATTCCTATACCTACCTACCTACTTCAACATACTGAAATAACGTTACCGAAACAACAATGCTATTTACTTCAATATAAAATAAAACATGAATTTTCATCGTACGACTATTCGACTATAGATTTGTCCATTTTTAACTCTTGTACCGAAAAAGCAATAAAGCCGATATTTGAAATGGGTAGAGTTTGTATGACAGAATAACATAACGTTGTTTATTTTTATCCCTGGAGGATGACGATTGATATTGAAATAGTAAATTTAATAACTGGCACTGAACACGTCATCAACGACTCTTTCCAAGATGTTACACAATTCATGCTGAATGATACACATATACATAATATTAATAAAAAACATTGTTTCCGATAAGCGAATTGCACAAGAAATTTCACTGAGCATCCATATTTTCCTACTAGCAATTAAATCTCAAGTTTCTCGCGTGTATAAATTATGAAATCGTTTGTGTACAAGTGATGAGAAATGTCAAAGGGCAAGGATCTGGCGGGAGCCCGGGAGGACTATTAAATAGCTTAACGCGTTGATTATTTTATTCCCCACAAATTCAAACTCTATTTGAAACAGTAGCTATATGTTCAAATAAGTAGGGCTCCGATATATAAATAATATAGAAGGTTAGAATATAAAAGTACACCGAAATTAGATTAAAGATGATGCAATCGTTATTAAATATTAGAATAAATTCTACCAAATAACATTTTTGTATTTATTTTTAATCAAATATTCAATATCTTTTGTAGACCGGGATTAATAAACTGTAAATAACCCTCAATTCCGTTAACTTCCGACGGAACGTTCAAATTAAAATAAATATGATTAATTATTTAAAAGTGATACTTATGACTGAAATCTGAATAGTTCAAAATCTATCGATACTGGATTTTCGGAATAATCTTTAACAAATCCTTAGAGCATTGTATATTTATACTAATTGATATATATTATACTTGACCTCACATATTTCGGTATATTATAATAACTTTTTAGCATCACAAAAATTTGCATGTACGCAGTACGTAGACACTTCATACTTTTAATGCAAAAACAATGCAATGCATTACCAATGACCCAAACAAGCATTACATTCACTAAGCACTTTTGAAGAAAATAATTACCGTGAGTGGTAAATCCTGTATAAGCATTTCTTTGTTTAAATACATTTTTAACAAAATTCATATTGTGCCGAGATGAATTTTAAAGTTCATCGAATGCGGTGGACGAGCGTCGAGGGATTTTAGCGCGAGTTTAATTTAAAAGTAACCTCAATATCAGGGTACAGCGGCAACTCCATTCTATCGCTGCTCGTTATATCGTGTTACAAATAAGTAACAAGTTGTTTTTTATAGTGACAAAGACCAAGGGCGGTATTAATAAATCAATCTCAAGTTTGAGTAATATCTTAAGTAGACATTGAATGTATTGAACTATTTAATAAACCAAGTGTAAGCTGTCATTTAAGAGCTTGTTCTCAGCTGAGTAAGCGCTGTTACACAAACAAAACTCGGGTCTCAAAGTCCGTCACATATTGCAACTTGAGATGTAATTTGAGCTGAAGTTAATATGTGTTTATTAAATAGTGACTATCTTAAGATTCTGAACTAAATTTGACAACGACTCAGCTGATATTGCACTTCAGAGCGAAATTGGGTTGCATTTATTAATACGGCCCTTAGTTTCATCATATCGCACATTTAGGACGAAAACGACACAATTAAAAAAAAAACGAAAATTGAGTTATCTTCATAAAATTGCTTAAAACGAAATTTTCAATACAACAATAGTTCAAACACCGCCATATTCAAGCAGGAAAAGGACAAAACTATTATATTGGTACTTTTTTAATTATATTAACATAAAAAAGGGACCAGTTTTAAGTCATTTTATAACGATAAACCAACTATTTATTTTTTTGAATTGCGTCGTTTTCGTACTAAAGGTGCGATATATTAGAATAAATTTTTATTAGCGATGAATGTGGTAATTATTATTGTTTTACAGTTAATGACAAAATAAATATTTAAAATATATCGTGATCAATCGCACCTTTTAAATAAGATCAGTACAATCCCACGAAATAAAATAACATTTTGCGGGCATATGATTTATGACTGCCAAGACTTAAGTTCACAACCTTTAGAACGTCTCTATATAAAAATCCACGTAAACTTTTGGGGATCCTTATTCTGTTTGCTGCTATGCCAAAACATAATATTCTTATAATATTCTTGCTCCACTCCCAACTCAGAAATAGGATATAGTTTAAGTAGAAACGCTTTCCACTTGCATTACATTTACGTGTAAACTCAATCATTACGGCCCGAAAACTCTACTGTTTTTACCATAGCCAAGGATTTTTCGTGAAATACGCAGTTATATTTTATTTACATATTGGATGTTTTTTATTTACATTTATTGTGGATACAAGTTAGATTACCGACCGGTCGTAAACACAAAGTCAAATATATTTTGCAACATGTGTAAAAAGCATGTAGCGTCGACCCCCGCGGATTGTGATCAAAACAGAAAGAATTTGGTCCTACTTAATGGCTCATATCGAATTATATCATCACATGGAAGAATTGATGTGTCTAGTTTTAATTTAAAAAGAGCTGTGGTAATATTATGACATGAACCATTAGCTCGTATTCGTAGATAAAACTTAATTTACGTAGTGATGCCTATAGATATATAGGGCTTATATCTAACAGTAATTAAATACGCACGTGATTTGGTCATTAGGTATTTTACCAAAGAGGTCTTAGTCGTCCAGCCATTCGCCTAATGTCAACACGTGGTTAACATAACTACAACTTAGAGCGTTTTTCCACTGACTTCCACGGAACATTCGCGACGACACGATACACAAACGACATTAGACACGACCTATCGTATAATTGACGCGAGAGAAGAATCCAACAAGCACGTTGCACTGTTTAGGTATTAGAGCTCATTGCTGTACACTGCTCCGCCTGCAAGTTCAAATTTGTTACGCATTAGCAAGATTATATCGTCCCCAAAAAAAACTCGTAACGATATAGCAGCACCGACAACAAACCCATAATGTCGATCGCAGAACCTGCGTCCTGCTGTGCGGCAAATATAAACATGTCCCCCTCGGAGATGTCGATGCATTCTGTGATAATATCGTGCGCTGGTTCGTGGAAAAACGCTCTGAACAGCGCCGCACATCGGACGCGGCGCGGTGCGTTCAAACTGCATACACCACGCCGCGTTCGGTGTGCTCTATCTTATACAATTGCCTACAATATTTAGCAGCCGCAAGCTCCGGGCCGCTCAGCAACACGCGGCGTCGGTTCCGACGCGAGCTCCTAGGTTTAGCCAGACCTAAAAATCGAACACAAAAACCTTTCGGTTTACTGGCAACGTACAATCGCTTTAGATATTCAAAAAAAAAATATAATTTAAATAATCAATCACATATATATTTATTTAACTACTGAAACACATTGGATAAACTATAGACGATAACAATAAAATAGCAAACAAAGGAGTAGCCAGAAACAGAAGCAGGAACATTCATAGCACTTAACCACTCATTAAATTATTCAGAAGTCAGCCCGTAGGCGGTGGGTACGAGCGTACCGCGGCGTGGGAACCGGGTCGCCACTGCATTTTGCACCTTCACTGAACACCCTTCATGATGTACGTAAAACATCAAATTATACAGAATGCACATAGTCATAAAGAGATTCGAGTAATTAAAATGCTACTTAATATTATAAACGCGAAAGTTTGTAAGTATGGATGTATGGATGTTTGTTACTCTTTCACGCAATAACTACTGAACGGATTTCCATGAAATTTCGCATACGGGTAGGCCATGTCCTGGATTAACACATAGGCTACTTTTTACCCCAGGAAATATAAAGCGGGACTTTTATCCCGGGAAAACTCATTCACGCGGGCGGAGCCGCGGGCAAAAGCTCGTTATAAATATTGCAAGTGTCGTAGAAAATGATACACTCCATAATGCACGTTACTCAATAGCATGCTCACGTTACTTAATAAATCAACCAATGTGCCAATTTCTTTAAAACGTATTACATTAATATCGTATCGTTTAGCGACCCTCGACCGCCGACTTGAACTGTCGGACATAAACAATTCGGAACTTTTCTTACTTAAAGTGTTGCTATATAAAACCTTCGTAGTTGGGACTGGGTTCTTAAGCTATATTAGAAGTTTACGCATTTCTATAATATCATTCTAACGGTGGCAAGAATAGTTTTAATCCTAAAGCAGAATGCACTTAAGCAGGAATGGTAAAATCTAAAATACGTTACCGATTGTCCCACAAGCCCTATTACTTACACTCCATAATTAATGACTAAATAGAAGGTCATTCAGTGCTCATTCATGATGAGTCCGTCGTACTCCGAGTTATCAACTATCGCATCCGCACACAGGAAAATAATAAGTAAAATAATAACAAGTACATTAACGGACCGTGGCGCCAATGTGACAAAAGAAGTTGATTGCTGTGTGGCAAAGGAACGCGTCCGCAGACATATGTCGCACCCTCTTCTGTTCCGGTAAGCCGGTAAATCCGGTATTCTGAGTGTTTTCCGACTAAACGGAAAAGCATTGCTTTTGTACTAGTATTTCGCACGAGGAACGACGTCCGCTGGACCACAATTTTGAGTGTGGTTGGCCGCTCTTTAATTGTTTCCTAACTGGTTTATACTGGTGAATATCGTATGTTATTATTTAGTGCGTATTTTATACATAAAATGGTAACATATTATACAGAAAAGTCTTGGCTCGTGGGTGTAGTGAAAAACTGTAGGATTTAGTCTCAGTATATTTTGTGTCAGTGTGAGACTGTTAATTATAAATGGTGATTCTAAAAACAAGTGAATTAGCATATTTTTTCTTCAACATATTTTTTGGATTAGCGCGTTCTATTAAATGCCTTTAGAAAAAAAATACTTGAACATTATACATTTTTAAAATCCGCCATACCCATACCCGCACATCAGTCTATGAATACCTATAGAGATAATATACTGTCTAATAAACATACAATATAAAGGGCGAAGCAAAATAAAAATAAATCTACTGGCGGGGAACGCTAGATTATTGTCGTTCTATAGGAATAAGCTATACCGTGTGGAATATAAGCTGGCAGACGGCAATGCTAAAAAAGCGCCATCAGACTCATTCTATACACAATAAAAAAGTTACAAGTGCCAGCTTATACTGGACAGCTTATTTCTACCATTACATGCTGTCTATGTTCAAAAATGTAATTAACAATTGAATATTAAACTCACCAGCCCAGACGACTCCAGTCGTATGGAACTCTCTGACATAGGCCTGCAGCTCGGTGAGCACGTGCACCCAGGCACGGCACCACTCCACGTGCTTCTTGTCTTTCTCCTTCCACTCCTTGAGCACGCGGTTGGTGTAGAACTGGCCCGCGTCGTTCATCTCCTTGACGTAGGGCGCCGGAGCGGGCGACACCGCCACCCAGCCCAGGGCGGGGATGCTCTCAGATATAGCCGAGAGGTGGTTGAAGAACGGCGACGTGCGGTGGCTCTCACGGTATTGCTGGATGGCGCTTATCTGGTCGCTGGTTGGCGTCAGGAGTTGGATGTCCTGGGCCTTCGCCGGCTTGGCCTGGGTCGCCGCTAGTTCCAGGTAGCGGTACTGCGCCCTGCATTCATATTGCTATCTTAAAAGTATGCATAGGGAAGTGTAATCTAACCTTTTTCGTAGTGAATCGGAATGCTCTACCTATTTCGTAGATAGACAATATGTAGAGCTGGTTACGTTTACATCCAGATGTCTTAAACTCATCATCCAGACAAAAAAGTGTTCTAAACTATGTAAGTGGGTTAATTGTCTATTCATAGGCTAAGAAAAAAACGCCACCAATGTATTTACATTAATTATAGTCCCTATAAGGCAAAATTTGTTCATTTAAATTCAAAATTTTCAAATGTCAGGTGCTGAATTTTAATACTCTAGAGTTTGTATTATAATCCTCCTTATTCCTTATACAGACGAAAATTATAATTTATTTTTCAGGGAGATACCGAAGGAAAATATCTTTAACGTTCATTGTAAAACGTTCTAAAAACTAACTTGACGATGCCCTAGTATTTGTTAAAATAAGGAGTGGTTTACACAAGAACACTTTCTCGAACGCGTGCTGACGAGAAACTCCGATACGATTATGCTCGCCTAAAGCAAACACTTATGACTTTCTCAACCCGAAATTACTTGAAACCTATTGTAGCCAATAAAACGATTTTCAGGTCACTGCTGGATAAATAGGGACCGATAACTTTGCGACTTATGGTCGTTAGCTACATTTATCCAACCTACAGACTTGTTTTTTTTTTCTTTTATATTATATGATGTATACATTCTTTCCTCAATATACTATTGATAATGCCTGACGAATTCCGCATTTCAAAATACTTATCACTCCGATTCTCCGGAATCTCGAAAGCAACTCTCACTGAAGTGTCGACGTAGATGTCTCGTCTCTTGAGTAATTATAAAAATTGATAGGTTCATTATTGCCTTGGTACACTTGTACCTGATTATCGATCGATTAAATTGGTGTATCTCGCAAGTCGCAATCATGAATTCGCAGTCGTATTAACGCCGAGGCCGTGCGAGAAACTTTTCTTGAGTAAATCAGACTCAAGTTTTAAAATATTCACTATTAAATTTCTGCTTTTGGAAAAATCACAACATGCTGGTGAAATATGTATTGACAAAACTTGAAACAAGTTTTGAAAATAAGTTAGTAATAGTTTAGCGTGAATGACAGTAGACAGTAGCCACGCTAAATTAATATGGTTTTGGTGAACATGTCAAAAACAATTAAACGTTCGATATAAAATATTTCTCCTTTAATACTCTGCGATAGAGATAAGCTTAAAAAACAAAATGCATTATTTTTAAATTTAGTTAAAATAAAGGGTATTTTTTTTTTAATGTAATTAGTGGGATACAGTTCACTGCGGGATCCCAATGTTATCCTGGACTTTGAACTTACGTATCTTAATAAAAATCTCGTAAATGTTGTGGTAAAGACGTAATACAACCTTATTTCCATATTAAAAACTGCCTCGGTGGCGTAGTTGTATTACGGTACGACTGCAAGGCTGAGGTCTCGGGTTCGATTCCCGGGTTGGTCAAAGTGATATTTGATTTTTCTATTCAGTATCAGCCCGGAGTCTGGAATTTGTGCCCGATATGGCGATAGGCTCGCCGTCTATCACATCATGGGACGGAATACGCTTGGCGAAAAGTGGGTGCACTAGTTGCGCCTCTGCCTACCCCTTCGGGGATAAAAGGCGTGAGCATGCGTAAAAAGTTATTTCGCCGGCTTACATTGGGACCTTTTGATTTTAATAAGTTTACACATTTCCAATAATGATAACATAAATCACGTAATTTTTTCAACTATTTCATTACTGAAAGATTCGTCAGTAATGACACTTAGCTACCATGAAAATAAGCCGAATGTCACAGGTATAAATCATAATCATGTTCCTTAATTACAAAAAGAAAAGAAAAACACATTTGTATAAATCTTCAAAAACTTCGGTAATTATAGGCCTTAACAGATATATAAAAATAGAATAGCAACTTACTGGAAAGCGGCAAGCACAAGATTGGCTTGGGCAAACACATCGCCTCCGATATGCTTCGACAACTCCATGAAACTCTTCAGGGGACCCTGGGAACAAAAAAAAACTGTCGTCAGCAAACGCGGTACAAGGAAACCGAACTTTGGCAATTACGAAACATAGGCAATAATTACATAATACTAAAACAAATTAATAAGATTTGTATTGCCCTTGGCACCTTAATCAGATACTCGTCAATGGAATTTCGTTTGTGACAGCGTTATATTAAGAATTTTATTTTTGTTCTGGATTCTGCCATCTGCCAACTTATCTTTAGGACTCTAAAAATAACGTGACCAATCTAAAATACACTTAATTAATCGAATGTATTAGGGCCATCATATTGCTCCAAATGAAGCATTCGCTGCACAAATTAATTCCAGTCGATATGCTCGTAGACTGACGTTGATAGGTTGAAGGATGAGCTTAATCAATGCGCTTTCAAAATTTTATCATTGGCCCCGTGGGAAAATTGCATAAACGAACATAGTATGTTATGAAATTTGATATTTTACAGAGAGTTTGAATAATAATTATAACTCTCAGTAAAATTCTGATATCCAGTACTATAAAAAACATAATAAACTGAGAATAATCTCACTTATTTACGACGTAAGTAATTGTTACAAGGCATCTATTATAATTGTGATCACTATCTAACCTCCACATATTAAACTATGCACATTTAAATACAATACGTACAACATACTTATGCAGAAGCATCCTTCCTACTATCTAAGGTACATGTCACACAATCGATATTGCTTTACGGATACATGTGGCAAAATGTAGTAAACTATTTACAAGCTAAGCTAAAACATCGAAAATAGTACTGAACAGCATATTACAAACTCATATTGACATATATGTATATTAATACCTTATGTTTGTGTCACTCAATTAAATGCGTCACGTATAATGACTATAATAAAATTAGGAAGTATGTCCGCCTTGAACAGTAAAATGTGCTTGGATGATTCGAAAATATTGATTTAATATTGGTACAATTGAACATGTTGTTCTGATATAAAATAAAAACTCAGTTGTAACGTGTAAACAAGAACAAAATTGTGAGAAGCTGACTAAACGAACTGAACTGAAGAAAAGAAGTTTTTATTGTTATTACCGTTAATTACCCAAAAAATATAAGCGGTAACACATTTGTGCCAAATTCCTAATTGGCTCGCGACGAAATTCGCCAAGGAAACTTCCTACGATAACTGATCCTACAAAAAAATAGAGATTCCTACATATTGTGTACCTTCTATGTTGCGAAAAGGCAAATAAGGCAAATTGAGATTTATTTCTATTGATTATTTTGCAGTCGCTATTGTGTGGGCGTACAATACCCTGTTATCGATGAATTATATAGTAGCCGAGTTACCGCAGAAATGTTTTTATACAATTAGAAGACGTAACGTCGAATTTATTTTGTTACAATATAGCTATTGGAATTTGCAAATAATGCCACTGATAAAACTGGTTAGAATTAATAATGATACATGTTTGTTTGAGCTGCGAGCTTGTATGCGCTAGTCTTTTAGAGCTACGAGACTATCCCGCCCTCACACCCGCCACTGCAACTCCTGTAAGCCAGGATCAGCAGTGGCACGCATTTTATGACACCGAACGGTGAAGCTCGGCGAGTCTCTGGGAACGCTAATTAGTCTTAACCCGCAACGAAGTTAATCAAATAGAAGAATAGGGAGGAGTTAGAAATATATTTTCCACTTCCCTCCATAGCAAAGCGGGAGACAAAATAATGAACTAAAAAGGTATTTAACCTTAATTATTGAGACTTTTACAACTGAAAAAGCCAGATGTAAAGCACCACGGATAAAATTTTAAAGGGTCCTATCATTTGAGCTGTTAGATTTGATTCCAATAGTAGGTATGGCAAAAACGCCGGAAAGCACGGAAATTCTGCCTAGTTTCCACAAGGTCCATGTAGTATACAACTCCAGATGTTATTTGCATACTATCCAACATAATGTTGCGCTCATTTTGCCAAAGACTACACTCCCAAAGTATGTGATGCGCAGATTGTTCTTAGTCTTTTAGAGCTGTATGAAACGGTTATCTCTACATATATCTAATTTACTGAAATCTTTAATTGCTTCTCAAAGTCACGGCGTAGTGTGTACGTATGGCCCACGGGCCACGTCATAATTAGCACTTTAATTAAAAATTCTGTGCTCCGGAGACTTGGTTGTTGAGCGTCTCAGTTAATATTGATAGACAGTCAACATACGAAATTAGTCACTGTGTATTACTCAATACTGTAAACAAATTGTTGCGTGGGTAATAAGCGCAGGATAAAATAGGGAACAGAACTAATGTACATAATTGATAAATATGTATAATTGTTTTGTTAGTATTTAAAGTTTATTTTCTTTATTATAAACTAGACTTTTTCTCGCGGCTCCGCCCACGTGAATGAGTTTTTCCGGGCTAAAAGGCCCGATTTATATTTTCTCGGGATAAAAAAATAACCTATGTTACTCGCTGATAATGTAGCTTTATATTTGAAGTGAAGGATTTTTTTTAAATCGACCCCGTAGTCTTTGAGTTTATTCGTTACAAACCTACAAAAATACAAATATTTCCTCCTTATAATATTAGTGTAGATAAATAATTAAATCCGCATTCTGTGCATAAGCACAATACCGCAGTGGCGTTAAGTGATAGGTGACCCGCAAAGATGCCATTTTCATATCAAATTAACTAAGTTTTAAATAAATTGGTTCATAGCAGAACACTGTTTTTCTAGCTACTAGGCCAAAAAACTTGCTAATCGAGCACACGATGTGGAACGATCACCGTTGACCATAACGACTTACAGTAACAGAATCATGAGGACGTTATCAACTATTAAAACGTGTGAGACGAAGAAGTATTGACCACCGACAATCTCACTTACTACACGAAACGCAACAGCAATGCTGCCAGTTGCCACTTCATGTTTTTTAAGAACATGGTAAAAAACCCGATCTCTATCGTATAATCTCGTGCTATAAGCAAAACTAATTACAACATGTCTCTAGTATGTATAAATATAGAACAAAGTCGGTTTCCTTGCAAGTAAATCTACCTAAGACCTATGCAACTTCAATCTGGTCAAAACTTTACTGGTGGTAGGTCTCTCATATGTGAGAGTCCGTCTGGGTGGGTACCACCGCAATGTCTATTTCTATCGCCAAGTAGCAGTGTGCATGCACTATTGTGTTTCGGTTTGAAGGACATTGTAGCCAGGGTAAATACTGGACATAATGAGACTTAACATCTTATGTCTCAGGATGACGAGCGCAGTGGAATGCCAAACAGTACTTTGTAACTCAAGGTGCTGGATGGTGTTGCTACTGTTTATGGGTGGTCGTATCGCTTACCATCAGGCGAACGGCATGCTCGTCTCGCCATTCAATGCAATAAAAAAAAAACCTCACACCACACTGTATAATGCATATGTATACCTGACCATAGTTATTTCATACTTTAGAAAGAAACATTTAAAGGATCACTTGCTTGCATATACATACATACACTCTCGCACACGTCAGACGCAAACTGTGGTGAAGCGGCATTAAAAGCGCAGTGGGGTCGCTTTAATGTGCCCGTATAAAAAACGAACGGTCAATAATTGCACAGAATACCGCCGTTTATAACAAAAATATTCGACGCCTATTGTATGTGAAAAACAATATCATTCTCGCTTACCGCGATGTCATCGTTAGCTGTTTTCGCTACCGTAAATTGATTATATTACTGCCGGTTCGGAGCCAACAAATCGAGAAGACCCAAGCTATTGCACGTTAATATAATTATATTGAGAATTTCAAGGTAGCGAGCCCAGTAACAACAATGTAATAAACGAAATTAGCATGTCTTTTATATCGAAATAAAGGATTCTCTAAGGGAAAAGAGTCTTTGAAGATATCGATGCCGCGACCAAATTGTAGTACCAGAAATAATATAATGAAATCGTGACTACAAAACCTAAAATGTTGACTGACACTTCTACACCACATCTCATGTTTGCCGATTCGTAAATCGTAATAGACTACGCGTAAGCCTCGATAAAAAATAAATGAGACCTGTTTGAAATGTAACGTCGTGTAAACTTTAATTAAAGTATACCATCAAAAACCGCAGGGCTATTAGGGATTAAGTTAATTAAAGCGCACCCAAAATATAAATTTAACATAAATGTAATTTACGATAAACTCTTTCACGTATATAAAATGTTTAATAAAGCAGAAAATAAAATTAACAAAGAGCCATTTACAATTGACGGTTTCACAAAAAAATACTGAATATACATGTTGTCGATGTGAATGCGTGGGAAATTGAGTGGCGGCACATTATCGCCCTTTGTGAGCGCTGAAACCACGTTATTTTATTGAACTTGTGCACGCCACACACCGTAGCGTCTTTTCATTTGATGAATGGCCTAAAAGCGATAGAATAACAGAGTCAATGTTTCGATATTGCTGTAAAAAATATGATATGATACTTATTAGATTAACTACTCTTTTAAATTTTTTAGCACTGTCGTAGTTCTATTGTTTACAGTAAAACGCTGCTCTAAGATTCCGGGTTCGAATCCAAGGTCGAGCAAAGTGATATTGTGTTTTTCTGCTTAGTATCAGCCTGCGACTCTAGAATTTGTGCCCGATATGGCGACAGGCTCGCTCCCTTTCACATAAGACGGAAGACACATGGCGAAAAGTGGGCGCCCTGGTAGCAAGCACCTCTATCAAGCTATTCGGGGATAAGGCGTGATGTGTGTTGTTTTTTAGGGTTCCGTACCTCAAAAGGAAAGCATTTTAATCCGTGTGGATGAGTTTTAAGATAATTTTTTGGTAGCTGGAAGGACCTATACGAAAAAATAATAAGAGAAATAAATTTCGTCGGCGTACGAAAAGGTCGATAACTGACAGTGCAAAGATGCGTACAGAGTACACAAATGTGACCATTGCCTTTGAACAGAATAATATTATCTCGCCTGTTAACACAACGGAGGCCATCTTTAACCGATGAAGACGACAGGAACATAAATATAGCGTACATAAGCGTTTGTGGGCAGAGATACAAGAATCTTAAAACTGCAAATTCGAACATAAATATGGTCAAATTGATGACAAAGATATGAATAACCACGCCCTGAACGTTTGATCTTCATCTATTTTAATATATTAAAAAAATTGTAAAGGAACTCAAGGCTGAAAAGCCGCTATGAAAATAAAAGAGATTTTTTTTATAGAGACTGTATTGAAAAACATCGAGAAATTTCATAAAACGTACTAAAGATGAACGGTATTGAAATAAAACTATGTTGCGGATTTTATCGCGGTTTTTTTAATTAATATTTTCTCCCGACGTTTCGAAGGCTATGCAGCACTTCGTGGTCACGGGGCGGACTGAGCTGTTGGTGGTCCGAAAAGTTAATGTTACAATGTCTACCTTCATTTTGAATTATACATTTTAAAAAAAAATCCTTCGAAACGTCGGGAGAAAATATTAATTAAAAAAAACCGCGATAAATTCCGCAAAATAGTTTTATTTCAATGTCTAACATTCGCGTAAATATAAGAAGTCATTATGAACGGTATTACCATTTATTTAGTTATAAAAAGGAAGGTTATTAGTTCAGGCCGGCTTAAAGCCAACCGTTATGATTTAAAGGTGATGTAATTTACCAGCTCAAATATTCTCTTACCTGTAGAAAAGCATTCGGATGCCTTTCGTGCAAGAGTTTTGTATTTTAAGTCTTAAGTCAGATTTATTACGATATATTAATACCACTGAGTATGTAAATGTTTTTTTAAATCTTCTATGGTGATTGTTTTAATGCGTTGTTGTTTTAAAACATTATAGATTCAGATCAACTTTCATCCTGCTAATATTATAAACGCGAAAGTTTGTAAGGATGTATGGATGTATGTTTGTTACTCTTTTACGCAAAAACTACTGAACGGATTTCGATAAAATTTGACACACGGGTAGCTCATGTCCTGGATTAACATATAGGCTACTTTTTATCCCGGGAAAATATAAATCGGGACTTTTATCCCGGGAAAACTTTGTAACGCGGGGGGAGCCGCGGGCAAAAGCTAGTGACTAAATTAAAGCGCCCATCGTCAGTGAGCGCTCTGTTGAAAATAATTAGGTTAATGAGACCCGCATTTTGCAAAATTCGTAAATGTATAATTATTTATTTACATTATACTTAATTGAGTGTAACAAGCGAACAATCTACTATTTAATGTCTTTCTTTATTCAATAGCTAACATTTCGAAGTACATTTATTCCCTTTCAACTATTTAAACACACCAATTATAATTGGGCTTAGAGCACAAGAGCCACTTTAGCAATACTACTACCTTTAAATGCGAATACTTTAAAGCGTCCAATTTAATCGTTTTAATGGAGTTAAGAACACTCGTATTGAACTAGCGTCAGACAGTAATTGGTTTTCATCATAAAGTGTTCTGTATTTCGAAATTTTCAGTGCATGATAAAAACCCGCTGCATAGTACGAAGTACATAGTACAAAGGTCTTGAGTGTTCTTTTGAGGCATACACCTAGACAAAGAGCAATGAGAAATGATTTGTGAAAAACCAAGATTTTCACAGCTTTTTTCTAAGTTTCCACAATCTTGCAATTCTAATTCCGCTATTTTATCTGCTAACCGGTCAAATAAATTTATTAACTAAACAGCTCTGAGAACATAACAAAAATTTTCATGTTATGAAATTAAAAATTGTTGATAAAGATGTTTACCTGAATGAGCTCTTGATAGCCGAGGACACTCATGATGTCGGAGAAGTCTTCGGTCTGTTGCGGTTCCTGGTTTGGTGGCGAGGGCGGCGCGGGTGACGCGGGAGAGCCCTGCGGCGACGACGCGCGCTCACGCAGCAGCGGCAAGCGCTCCAAGCGCGAGGTGACGCGCTCCAAGCGCTCGATCAGCGACTCGAAATCCGACGCCGGGTTGTTCGACGCTGCAGCGGCCTCGGCTTCACTGACTGCATACAAACATTATAAGATTAATTCACAAACAAAACACGATTATCATGACGCATTCGCCATACAGAGCTTGGTAACTCTTATTTTAATAAAGAAACAACAATGAAACAGAGCTCAAAACCACTATGTTGACCTTTGCCTTACTTAAGTTTTAATTATAATTACATATAAATTACTCCTTTGTGGTACTAACATAATACAGCTCATTTTCAGAAATACATTCCAGACCAAACAGAATTTCTCAAACAAAACAATTTTAAACAAAACACTATTAGGGCTGTTTTCACCGCTTGCTGATAAATGCTATTCGTCTTGTAAATGTATAAGCCGACCAAATACAAATTCACACTCTAATCTACGCTAAAAATCTAAAATGATGATGTAGATAGTACATCTACATTAACTGTTTAATACGATATCTGTCAAATTAAATGTACTGGGAACCGTTGAAACTGGTCCTTAAACTTGTAAACAACCCTTACAAAACTTGAGACAGAAAATTATAATGTACATTGTAAACCGGTCTAAATGACTCGAGAATATAATAATATAATGTTTTAGAAGGATGCCGCCTACAGAAACTCTTATCGATTTTCTTCCCCGCACGAATGACCGTAGCCTGAGGGATCTGCAAATGCGACTACAATTTCAGCGTAAATCTTGTAGTGTGGGTTGTGCTCGGAACGCCTAGCATACCATCCTACGCTTCTAAATATTTAACCTACTCCTATGTAACGAATCTGCTTTTGAAGCGACTATGTTATAACATAAATTTTCTGTCAAATATTTGAAGAAACTACACTTAATATTATAAAGAGTATAATATTAATAAAGAGATTAAACTTTATTGAAATTCACTAATTTGAGTACAGTCTAACTCTATAACTAATGTTAAGGGACCATCCAATTTCTTCGTAATAGAGTTTTCGTAACAATAACAAATTAAAAGCAACGTGGCTGTTTACGATCCACCCAATGTGCCTTGCGGCATGTTGGCACCTCTGAGTTTTTGCCAGTCTTTTGTATATTAACCCAAACAATAATACTGATATAAATATTTACTGACAACTATGAAATAAGAACGTATTTCTTCGTAATGGAGTGACTGTTGCGCTATAACGAGTATATCAAAGTAAAGGTTTTAAGGTAAACCCACAAAATTGAGCCAATTCCTGCGTACAAATTTTCGTTATTGAGAGTTACTACTGTATTTTGTTTTGAAATGCCGCGGGCGGATGACGTTATGGTTAAAAGAGGATTTACAACACAGCAAATGTAGAATAATATAATCGACTGATAACCCACAAACATAATATTATGTCGTTAAAAGTACCTGGTAGAGAATATTCTATATATTTCTCGAAATACAGAGATTTATAAACATCTAAAGGTGCTCCCACACAGCAGTTTGGCCTAACTTTTTTTAACAAATTGTAACAAAAGTTATAAATTGTTAGTGATGTTATACAACTTCATTTAACAAAATGTTATACAACTAATTACAACACGATATAACAAATTATAACTTTGTTGTATTACATCATCTGATCGACACAGGGACGTGAGCGGAAGGGCGCGGAGAGGAGGTTTGTAGTGTGGGTCTCGAAGGGCAAACCCAAAATGATGGTTACAGAATGTTATACGATGTTATACAAAGAGTTTAATCAGTGTGGGAGCGCTTATAACATATAACATTTGTAACATATTGTAGCAAAATGTAACACACTGTTAGAAAATGTTATCGTGCTACTCAATGTTTTATAACATTATATAACTGCTGTGTGGGAGCACCTTTATATAGGAAATGAAGTATGACGTCACCGAGAGGCCGTCTCCGTCAAATAAATCTATTTCTAAACCCTAGTTTTCAGAATGAAATATCAAATTGTATTTTATATTATGTATTTATTTACCTATTTAAAAAGGTCAATATCCTTTATTAACAACTGACACATACTTCCATGTCATATCAGCTTGTTATCAAATTTTAACGAAACGGTGACTAATATGATTTATTATGGGCGTTGTTACTAAATTACAACATAATTATTTTATCGTTAAAAAAATATTTAAAACCTGCTGTAAGCATAATTTAACGACCTGCGGTTATATCGAAAGTTATTTTTACGTATAACAACCCCACTATGATGCCTATAATTCTAAAAACAACAACGTATCTTAAAAATAATAAAGTCAATTCTGTTTCCCGAGTACCTAATTACAAATTGAACCCGGTTTTTATTCAAAAGTAATTTTCGTTTAAATGTACAGTCAGCAGCATAAGTAGCTGAACAAATTCAAAATTTCAAAATGCCTACATACTTTTGTGTTCTTACTAATCTTTTTATTTTCTTTACAAATATAAAATAAAAGAGATTTACTTTAGTTCTATCGAAGAAAAAATATGATTCAGTTTAACTTAACGCATATATAGGCGATTAGAAATTTTGATTTTGTACAGATATTTATGCTGCTGACTGTACGCAAACCACGTAATAACACTATATAAATCAAATACTTCAGAAGAAAGTCCTTCATATTTTAAAGTATTTACTAATTGTAATGGAAAATCGTGTACAATATGTTATGACTTCACTGAATTAAAAATAACTAGTATGTACAAATGCGATATCCCATTGGCAACTATGCATACCCATAGCGTTGTTGTACGCCTCTGCCTCGACAATATCCGGCGCACCTTCGTCCTCTGCGGAATGAGTTCGCGCCTCGAACATCTCAATAAGATTCCTCATGTTTTTACGAGCCATTATAAACTCTACTATACATTAAACACAACCACACTAAGTTCACTACACGATGGATACAGCACACCCGACGGAACGTATACACTCGACTGACTAACTTGTAAAAGATATCACACGATAAGCCACTTTAAAACGAAATTCATGATCGCGCAAATAACCGGAATAGATAAATGATAAGATTACCGTACCACCATACCAGCCCTGTATTATATACTGCCCTCCTCTACAACAGAGAGGGTTTAGCCCTTAGTCCACCACGCTGGCCTAGTGCGGGATGGCAGACTTCACATTCGAAATTCTTATAGAGAACTTCTCAGGTATGCGGGTTTCCTCACGATGTTTTAATAAGATTATTCAACATAAACTTAAGGCTTCAGGAAAGGAAACGTACTAATAATTCAGTGTGTAATGTCATAAACTTTTTTAATTTCACTTTGAGGAAACATATCTTATCTCTGCAACTCCAGTTAAACTTGTGTCACCACTTGTATAAAACTCGCTTGAAACGTAGACAGAAAATGAAACACCGTGAGGGAATTATATAAACCAGAGAAAGTTATATGGAAACCTGAAGTACGTGATATACGTCTGACTATTAGGCTTTCTCAGTTGAGAAGCTTATTCTTCTATTTTACTAGGTTTCCTTTCTTTTCTAGTGTTTATGTTGTACATATTTGTGAGTTAAGTTCAAAATCAAGAAGAGTAGAAGTAGAAGTATGCCGGCCTGCCTTAACTGGACCCTGGATGTAACGGTACACATCCAGTCACAGCTGTCAGATCAAAGCGCGACTTATTGATCTATAGTGTGCAAGTGAAATATACAGGTGTCCCAGAAAGTGACAATAAAAAGGCATCAAGAGGAACACTTAATAAAGACGGCACAAAAAAAATTGAGTCCTGAGTGTGTTGTGATTTATTTCTATCTGTAAATCAGTAGCTTGGTCATCTATGGTTGTGATACAGTAATTGTAATTACAAACTGTTACGACCAGTGGTCACATTACCCTAAAATATCGGCCAGGGTAGAGATTTTTGAATTTTCTCTAAAGAGACTATAAATCGAGAACTATAGGTATGGCTCTATATTTTTTATTATTCATGCCATCATAATAAGGTGTTCTTACTGATGGCTTTTTATCGTCACATTCTGGGACGCCCTGTATAGTCAAATTAAATCAATGTTTCAACGATAACATATTTTATTAACTACTAGTTTTTACCCGCGGTTCCACCCGCGTGAATGAGTTTTCCCGGGATAAAAGTCTCGCTTTATATTTTCCCGGGATTAAAAGTAGCCTATGTGTTAATCCAGGACATTATCTATCCGTGTGCCAAATTTCATCGAAATCCGTTCAGTAGTTTTTGCGTGAAAGAGTAACAAACATCCATAAATCCAGACATCCAGACATCCATACTTACAAACTTTCGCGTTTATAATATTAGTAGGATTTATATTTTCTCAGCTGATTATAATTTTGAAAGCTTTTTGACACAAGTTGTTTACTATGTGTGTTATAAAAATGTTACACATACGGACTACGCTTTGCATATAATCTGGGTTACTACATTATATCGGAACCGGTCCAGGTAGTTACTGAATTTTATAAATTACCGTTATCCAGAGTAACAACATAAAAGGTCTTGTTTATCCAAACCGTGACGTCAACATTATCTTAAGTATCTTCCTTCAAGCGTCAGCTTCTCATTAACTTTTAATTTAAATACAAAATGTCGCGAAGAGTACCTGATCAACTTTGTTTTGAGAAAACACTACGTTCATTCTTCCTAGTAACTTGTTAAGCAAATTAGAGTTAATATCCTAAAGGAGACATTTTAAATCAAATGGCATCAAAGAGAATGCAAGTTGCTTGTAAGCTTTTTGATCGTACAAATAAAGGTTTAATTGCTAGTCTTGTAGGTCAGAACGGACATGGTAATTTTTGAATAACTCTAGAAATTATATTGCATGGAACAAAATTTCCGCCTTGACTATTTGTAGCTATAAATATAATAAGCTATTCTTATAAGACGATGATCTACAATTGACCCTAACGGATTTACAACTGGGCGACCTTTTGAAACAAATGGTCACTTCAACTATTATTTGAAAGTCACACCTGAACGTAGACGTCAACCGATTATATCAGATTAGGAGGAGGAATGTGTTTGACATAATTCCCCAAGTTTAGTAGCTTAGTTCAATTTTCATGAATTTGGCGTCAACGCATTTCGGCTTTGAAACATGCGAGCCCCAAAATTCCACCCTAAGATCAGGTAAACGAAATTGCATTGTCTGAGATTTTCCCGTTGATCAATTGTTATAATCTGAGCGCTACATTTTTACATACTGTTTTGAGATATAGACTTGAAAGTATCAAATCAAATCAAATCAAATCAATTTATTGCACTCCACAATTGTTAAATAGGTTTACAAATTAAGAGAAGTACATAATCGTGGACCCTGCAGGGCACGGCAACATAGAAGAGAGGGAGAAACTGTTTTCTTAGATAAAACTCGTTGTTTATAGTAGTTAATATTATTTAGTATATTTAATTTTTTATTATTATTATATATTTTTTGTCTAGTAGTCGAGAAAAAAATGTTATCTAGATGTCAATATTTGTAAAATAAGTAGTGAAATTAAATATATTACTATGTCATGCATTTAAATTTTACATAATTTTTAATTCAAACATTAGCTTATTCAGAAATACATAATATAATTATTTTAAAATAGGGTGTCAAAGTTATAGTTATAGTTCGTCGTTAAGGAAATCAGTTAAAGAGTAATAGCATTTTTCATATAGTAATGTTTTTAGTTTATGTACAAATATATTATTTTTGGCTTCTTCAGTTATTTTGTTAGGTAGTTTGTTATATACTTTTATTGCCATAACGTAAGGGCTAGAAGAACATGTGTAATCTAGAGGCCGGTAGGTTGAGTCTGTTTTTATGTCGTAGATTTCTTGAAGGGTTGATGTCTTCGCGTTTGGAAAATAAATTTGGGTACTTTCTTACAAATTTACTTATCTCTAGAATGTATATGCAAGGAAGAGTGAGAATTTTACATTTGTTAAAGTGAGGCTTACAACTTTCTGTTTCTTTAATATTTACAATTATTCTGACTAGCTTTTTTTGTTAAGTACCTATATTACTTCATGTACCTAGTCCAACACTAAGTCAGGGTCAATGAAGTCATCCAAAATACTCATTGCAATCGTAAAATCACTCTTATTTCTGTCCACTTTTTCTCATAGCTCTAAATAGATCACAAATGAGTCAAATCTCGATGACTTTACTCCGTTACGAGTGACCACGCGGTCTTATAAGGAACATGTTGAGGTCAAATCAGTGTCCGAAGGCAAGGATTATCAACGAAACTGGATTTATATAGAAACATTATTATTATATTTGGAATTGTATCTGACATCTTTGAATAATTATAATGTACATTTTTTTAAAGAGTCATTACACCTAAAAGCACGTCAGTTTCCACAATTAAACTTATGAATTGTGAAGACCAGACCGGTGGCCGGAAATATCGGATGGTCGTGCTGGTTATGGGCTATGGCGGCTTACCAAACTTGTTCATACTTCATTTGAACATTACAATAAAATAAGAAGCGAATAATATAAGTTGGAAAAAATTGGTAAGTAGTCGATCTCATAAAGTTTTAACTGGAGACAAGATTAATTTTACCATTATGTTACTACGAATGCAATTAAGTTTAGGCAAGCGTTTAATGACTGATTCGCAGAAGATACATTAACCGACGATTATCTTAACGATTTGTCCAAATCACATTTTATAGTTTACGTCCCTATACGTTACGTAATAAGTACTAAATATTTTTATGGAATCAATAAAATAGAAGATTCAATAAAACACTTTATTTCATAAATTAAGTGTTTTAATTTATTTCTGCCTGTATGATTCTTCCAGAATAAAAAAAATATTGTACTTTTTTTAATAAAATTAGCTCAAGTATTAGTCATAATCAGTCTTGACTCTTGGCTCATCTGAGTGTTAAACTTCATAAAATCCAGTCAGCGGTTTATCCTTGATTGGCTGACAAACAGCCTTCAAAGCTTTTACATAAAAATATTAATAGGATTAATATCAAAAATATTTCGCTGTATGTAATTGCATATTATTATTGTTAAACGTTTCCTGGATCTATGTAAGATTTTCATAGGACGTGTATCTTGTGTCTCAGGATGACGAGCGCAGCGGAATGCCACACAGTACTTTGTAACTCAAGGTGCTGTATGGTGTTGCTACTATTTATGGGCGGTCGTATTGCTTACCATCAGGCGAATGGCATGCTCGTCTTGTCATTCAATGCAATAAAAAAAAACTGTTCACTATCAAACAATTATACGCCATTGCTTTAGCTATAAATATTTTCTATTGGCCTTAGCTAGCAGATGATTCAAGTCTTATTATGTTATATTCTATTTTTAGCATATACGAACATTCTAAATTGTTACTAAGATGTAAGATTGTCGACGTGTGCATGCGTTTATTTACACGCTGCAGCATAACCAAGGTCGGCCTATATTTGGAACAGCTTATACATAGTCAGTGACTACTATAAGATCGCATATAGACGTAACAGGTTACAGAGTTTGAGATATCTCTATCGAAAGATACTACTACTACTGGTGGTAGGTCTCTCATTATGTAAGAGGCCGTCTGGGTGGGTACCACCGCAATGTCTATTTCTACCGCCAAGCAACAGTGTGCATGCACTGTTGTGTTTCGGTTTGAAGGATATTGTAGCCAGTATAACTACTGGACATAATGAGACTTAACATCTTATGTCTCAGGATGACGAGCGCAGTGGAATGCCACTCAGTATTTTGTCAGTCAAGGTGCTGGATGGTGTTGCTACTGTTTATGGGTGGTCGTATCGCTTACCATCAGGCGAACGGCATGCTCGTCTCGTCATTCAAAGCAATAAAAAAAAAAAAAAAAAAAAAGGAGCCTTTAATAACGACGTATCATTCCGCCCCTGCCAATATATCTGCAAGGGAACTGTTGGGATGTTTTATTATCTATATAATTTTGTCATTATCAGATTTTAATACGAAAGAACACAAAATGGTGTAAAAAATGACCTCTCAAAATATTTACCACGTTTGAATACGATCAAATACACTGCACCCTTGATATTCGTTGTGCTCATTAATGATTTAGCTATAGTACCTAAATAGAAATTGAAATATCAAATCTGTTTGCATCATTAATTAAAACCAATCCAATAAATGAATGAGCATTTTGAATGCTGTACTGGTTTGCGTTTATTTTTGAGCTAATTATATTTTCTCCATACACTTTATTTTGCGGAATACAACCTTAAGTTAATGGACGTAGAATATCTACCGTGAAAATATAAATCCGATAGTTCAGTTAAAAGTAATTTCTATGGCAAATGGTTAATCCAAAATTATAAACTACCTTTTCACACATAGATACAAACTTCAACTATTATAGCAAACAACATGAGTTTTTTTTTATAATTGTAAAGTCATTTAGGTACTAAATAAACTCTAAATTCTCTTGTATCAACAAGCACAAAACTGAAGACAATTCCTTCGTCGATATATTGTTGCGTAACTCCCTAGTTTACGTATCGGAGACCACAATTCGTAACTAGAAACCGCTTGAGTATTACATACATAATAAACGAGGGTACCAGGGTACTGAATATTCCTGATAAAGTCACTATTTCAATAACTTATTAATCGTGTAAAATATATCTTTTTAATAGTATAAACGCTGAATCAATGGACTCAGAACATCAGGAAATATATTCGATTTATCATAATTCATATTAAACTATTTCGAGGAATATTACTCAACAAACACTTTTATTACACACATAATACGGTATATATCTAATAGGGATCCAATTCGCCCTATCACAAACACCGCTATAAACCATGTTGGTCTCTAAGATAGTGTTTTACGAGGGAACGTTTTCTTTAGTTTCTTGCATCCGGAATAAAGACGGAAAGACGGTAATCTTGTTCACACAACCCACATTGCGGTACAAAGTATCTTAAGATTCGTAGGGCTTACCTACTTATCGTAGGATAGAGTCAACTGTGATATAATCAAAAACAAAGAACACGACAAATCGTTTATTTTACACTGAACTCGTTTATTGCAAGAAAGAAAGCAACTATGCAATGATTAGATAAGACGATAAATAAAATTATTTATGCATTAGTATGATTATTTTTAGCGACAAATTCAATATTATAGTATAAGATAACAATAGCCTTACATTTCACGAATAATCATTTAAAGTTTTCGTTGATGCAAAAATTTATATTGCCTATTCAGATTTCAGGTGTTATCAGAATATAGGCAATATAATATTGTGTGCGAATTCCAATACTCATCTTAAAATTTAAATGTGGAATACAATAGTAAAAGGCCCAGTCAATAGAGATGTACTTAGAAAATATAACTCGATACAAACACACACATACACACACTCACGCCTTTTATCCCGAAGGGGTAGGCAGAGGAGCAACTAATGCACCCACTTTTCGCCGTGCGCATTCCGTCCCATGATGTGATGAAGGGCGAGCCTAACGCCATATCGGACACAAATTCCAAGACTTTAAATATAGCGTCAATATAATTCATCTAGATCATAATATAGACTATTCTTGTAGTATTTTACTATTACATCGTTTTTACGCTTGTAAAATCAAATTAACAAGCGCTACCAAGACCATATTGTTATTATGTGACAAAAGATAAAAATATTACGATAAAAAGTCTACGTAAATATAAAAAAAAGTACGAGAAACACTACAATTATGGTTCAGAGTACTATTTCGTCACCGTGTCTATTCAATATTGCTATTGAAATTCAATTTAGCATTAAGGTAAATGCTATTTTTATAACTAATAATATTTACGGTTTCCTCAAAGTTAATGAGTCAATTATACCAACTCAATATTATGTATCACCAGTTATTTTATTTCAAGCTTTCATATTTTTTATCAAAGCCAATTTACATTTTGTTTCTCAAAGTTAACGGCGTACACTATTTATAATTAAAAGAAGGATCCGGTAACTAAAGTAGAGCAAAAGATGAGTTATTCAACGTCAAAGAGATCTTACAGGGGTTAATACAAGGCTTAAATAACAAATTATATTAACTTTTTAGTAAATAAAGGCAAAAAGTGAAATTAGTTTTATTAGAGCTTATTAACTTTATTAAATTGGATAATTTAAAAAAAAGCAATGAAATGCCCGGAATTTATACTTAGAGAAACAAAAATGCAAATTATTAACACTAATATAGATTATATGTCATGGTTCGGGGAATTAATTAACAGGCGCCTTGTAGAATTACTTCAAACCTTTTTTACATGATATCCAAAATATATACAGCAATTAAATAAAAAAGTAGAATCCGAAGTCACATGTGCTTATGTTATTTTATACAAAACAAACATATAAAAGAGCGTCTGTTTGTTGGTCACAGTCATGGGCCTGCCATGTGCCAACCATGACATCAGTGTTCAATCTGGCAGGACGCCTATAGTGGAACCAAAGTTATCACGGTTGACTTGCTTTCCTCATCCACGCCTATATGTACTTACAGCGTCATCATACGTATATTTATGTACATTGTTAAAAAACGTAGTGTTTTCATAGCTATGAAAACATATCAACACACCGTCTCTCTCATTAATTAATAAAACGCCTATATTTTAGACGCGACATCATATTGCAACAACTCTGAAGCTTTTAACATTACAACCTTCAGAAAGTCCAAAATGTAGCGAGAAATAAAGCGTACTCGAGTCGCGTCACATGCGAGACTACCTTTCTACTAAATGACACGAGAAGTCATTTTTAATAAGCAATTTATACAACATTTTGCGTGGCAATCTGCCTTTTAGCTTTTTTTTGTAACAGCTTTGCTATAGTAGGACATTATATTATGACTGTAACAACTGAAACAACTTATTACGAAATCTGATGTCAGAGCTGCTTTCCAGCAATATTGTCCGATCTATATTTATACTAGACTTGGGAGAGGTGCCAGCTGGATAAGACATAGCATCCAAATCGAACCATCTCAACTCTTTACAATATTTAGGGATAAAACGCCGACTCTATTGATTTTTATGTATGAATGAAGGACGTCCTTGTAATCAAAATATACTGGTGAACGTTAGAAGCGAAACCATTAAAGAATTTAGATAGCGCATTTCTTATACTGCTAAGTATCTTTGCATTAGTAATATCAAACTAACGATGCTCGCTGAACCCATACCATAGGGGCCTCGAAAGCAATTCTTTTTAACTCACTTAGAATGGTTAGGACTAAGATTTAAACTCACGTTATTTTTATGCGCTATACCTAGTAACTACAAATCTATTCGCTGTACATCCTACTATAATATTATAAACGCGAAAGTTTGTAAGTATGGATGTATGGTTGTCTGGATGTATGGATGTTTGTTACTCTTTCGCGCAAATCTACTGAACGGATTTCGATGAAATTTGGCAAACGGGTAGATTATGTCTTGGATTAACATATAGGCTACTTTTTATCCCGGCAAAGTATAAAACGGGACTTTTATCCCGGGAATACTCATTCACGCGGGCGGAGCCGCGGGTAAAAGATAGTATAAAATAATGCTGCGTACTCATTGGAATATCTTTAAAAACAAGTGACGTGAATAAATATAGCGTTTGCGCATATCAATTGTATGGAAGTAGTGACAAATAGTGCCTACGCTACGTATCGACAATTTATTTGTTAATGTTTGCTCTCTGCAGCGCTAATACACTATCGAGCTAAATTTATAGAATGGATTACATCCAAACAGTCCGAGCGTGTTTACTGCATGAACAAATCTTGACCACAACCAATATTTAATTAAATTGGTTATGTAGCTCACACTATCCCAGAGAATAAACATAAACCAATACATTGCTAAGTATTCTTTTGTATCATATGGAATGTATGAAACCTTACCAAACAGTCTTCCGATAGTTATTTTCATTTGTTATTGCTGTTATCTTAGCATAATACAGATATCGCCGCGCAGGCACTGATTATAATTTCTTTGCTGTCAAAATATGTGTTCTCTAACATACAATGCTTAGGCATTATAGGTATTAGTATGAGCAGCCGTAGCGAATATGCTTTTCTACAAGCCAACAAAAAAAAAACAAAGAAAAAAATGCGAATGACGTATCCTTGCAATAGACTTATCGATAAGATATGTCATTCGCATACATTATTCCCTAATCTATTGGCGTTAACGCTTGGTAAAAACACGTTGGCTACGGCCCCTGGTCATAACGCGAGTCAGAAATAAGTTACCTCTTAGTTGTAAGTGGAACAAGCATACATCACTTCAGATACAAAAATTTTGTACCCGTTTCAACGAGAAACCTGTCTTTTTTATACGGCGTCACGTTGACTGACTACTTGTATAATAAAAAGTGAAGAATAAGAGCTCGTTAACAAATAATAAAAAAATAATAAATAAAATAAAATCAGTTTATTGCCTTATAACACTAATAATAACAAAGATACTCTTAAGCTTAAACTAAAATAAAGGCAAAAGGAGGCGGCTCAGCTCGTGCTGACCGGGACAGTAGTTCCGAGCAGCGCTGGTTTTCAGCCTCTCCTAATTATTTCCTAAGATGTTATGCGGAAAGTTTATAGCGTTGGCCTACTGAGCGACAAGTAACGTTTTATGTTACAGTAAATTAATCTAATGTAAAAAAAATATATATGAAATAACTATATAATAAAAAGGAACAGTCATTTTAACAATATTGGAGCTCTAGTGTGTGTGCGTGAGCGTGTGTGTGTATGTATGTATGTGTGTGTATGTATGTATGTGTGTGTATGTATGTATTTGTGTGTGTTGGTGTTTGTGTGACCTTGTTGTACAGCGTGGGTTATTAGTTAAAAAAGTCACATAGGCTCAAAAATTGCCAGTGGGGTTGAAACAAGTTTTCTGCTGCAAGCTGTCTTTTAAGTAAAGCATGTTTGTACTTAATTTTAAATATCGGTGAACTCATCTTTTTCCTTAAAGGAGGGGGGAGGTCGTTCCAAATTTTTGCTGCAGTAAACTTGAAACACGTTCTGTACCGTGTGGAGCTATGCACTGGAGTAACAAGAGAGTTACAAGTAGCTGACCGTAGATTTCTGTGGGTTACATCTTTTACCCAGGAGAGTTTTTCAAACAAATATTCTGGATTTTTATTCCATATTACTCTTTGTACTGTGCATGCGTAATGTAATTCCCTTCTTGCAGACATATTGAGAATTTTTTTCCTGTTCAAATATGGTGTGATAAATTCTCTCCGGGGTATGTTGAAACAAAATCGTATGCAGGCATTTTGTACTCTTTGAATATTTTTTTCTGCTTTCAAATTTAACCTCGGCCCGAACACCGTGCTGCAATAATTAAACTGAGACAGGACTAGTGACTCAGTTAGAAGAATCCGGGTGTTTTCATTGATATACGGTCTAATTTTGTATAGGGTTTTTAATTTGAAAAAGGCGTTTCTAACTTTACTGTTTATATGTTCAATATATTTTTGTTCCCCATCTATAATAAGACCCAGATTTCGTGCAGAGTTTACATGTTCAAGTACTGTGTCGTTAATTTTCACCTGCTCTCCACAACTCAGCGTACTTTTTATTTGAGATTTTGTTCCTAGCACTAGCATTTGAGATTTTGTCGGATTTAATAAAAGGGAGTTTTTTTTGGACCAGTTGTAGATATTTGATAGATCACTATTGATTTTCTTAATAGCTGCTTCAGTGTCTTTACTAGGGAACGAGTAGTATAATTGTGTGTCGTCAGCGTATAAATGATATTTACAAAACTCTATACATTTTGGCATGTCGGCTGTGAAAATACTAAACAGAATTGGACTTAATAATGAACCTTGAGGTACCCCTCTTTGCAATGGTTTAACTGCAGAATACTTTTTATCTCCGCATTTGCTATCTGTGACAACGAATTGTTCCCGCCCCGTAAGAAAAGTTCGAAACCATCGGCAGGTATTAGCTGAGAACCCATAGCTTGCCAGTTTGGCTAACAGAAGTTCGGGATGTAGACAGTCAAAAGCGCGCGAGTAGTCGAGTAACACCATAATACTGCTCAGCCCCTTATCTGAGGCCTCCGTTAGGTCGTCTGTAACATGTAACAGTGCTGTTTCTGTGCCATGACCTCTGCGAAAGCCTGATTGAAATTTTGGTATAATGTTTTTACTGTCGAGGAATTTAAGGATCTGGTCTAGAACAACTTTTTCAATTACTTTAGATAGAACCGGTAAAATTGAAATGGGACGAAGATCTTTTAGTTGGCTAGCTGGATTTTTTTTGGGTAGGGGTCTAACTAATGCTCTTTTCCAATATGAGGGAAATGTGTGTGTTTCAATAGACTTATTTACTATATTTGTTATAACTGGCAGGGTTACTTTTAATGTTGTTTTTATCATGTCTATATTTATACTATCATATCCAGCTGCTTTTGTTTGTATATTATCTATAATTTTTTGAACTTCAGTTTCAGTGGTTGGTTTTAGATCAAAAAACAAATCATATGTGATGTTTTTATTTTCGTATTTTGGTATCTCTTTCGTATTTACATTATGGTTAAACGGTAGATTAAGAAAGTGGTCATTAATAGCATCCGGGTTATTAAGGTGGTCTGGAATTAAATTTATGCATGGGTTATCAAATACTGTTGTGTTTTTCAAACTTTTCCACAATAAAACCGGGTATTTTAGATTACTATTTATAAAGGTATTGAAATACGCTTTTTTTTCGCGTTCTATGGTTGCTGTTACAAGATTCCTGAAACTGCGATAGTAATTTTTTGAACTTTCCATATTATTTGTTTGTGCTTTTATTAGCGCTTCGTCTCGTAAGTCAATCATGAATTTTACCATGTCAGTCATCCATGGTTTCGGTTTATGCCTTACCGTTATTTTTTTAATGGGTGCATGTATATCATATAATGTTAATATGTATTGATTAAAGATAGCGACCATTTGTTCTACATTTTCTAGAGCAGTAATGTTTTTCCACGGCATCGAGATTAGATCTTCATTGAAAGTGTCTAGGTCAATATTACGTAGACATCGCTTAATTACTACTTGTTGTGCTAATTTAGGTTTTTTTATATCAAAGTCAACTAAAACCATTGCATGGTCACTAAGGCATCGATTATGGACAACCTCAACTCCTTGGTTTTTGAGCTTACTATCCACCATAACAATATCTAAAAGTGTTTCCGTATGATCAGTCACTCTTGTCGGTTCTTGAACCAATTGTTCTAAATTATGCTGATAACAGAAGGACATAAGTTCTTTTGCTTGGGGCGATTCCATACGGGACAAGTCAATGTTAAAATCACCTGTGACACATGTATAATCGCACCGTGCCATAGAATGTATTGAATCACTCAAGGCATCAAGCGCATCGAAGACACCTATACTCTCGGGTCTATAAGCAGTACCAAGAGCCAGGGTGGTCCTTGGGAGTTGCACTTCCAACCATAGTTGTTCCAGGGATGAAAGCGGGTGCTGTCGCACTCGCACTTCTATACCCTGCCTAATATAAAAACCTACACCCCCACCCCTTTTGCCTTGTCGCGCTTTATGTATAAAGTTATAGTTCGGTATCGCGGGTGCGAGTGTATCTTCTCCAGTCTTTAACCAAGTCTCGTTAACGGCTAAAATATCAGGTCTAAATTTTTGGACACTTATAACAAGTTCGTCTTCCCCTGTATTTAGTGATCTAGCATTTAATAACCCTAGTCGCAAACACTTTTTATTTTTATTAGCCATCTTTAGGAATTAGGACAATGTAAATCTTAGTATATTTGGTATTTATAATTCTTTTGTGTGTGTGTGAAAAAGTGTAAAAGTGTTTTGTATGTGTAAAAAGTATTAATTGTTTTGCTAGAGAACCGCATGTTAACTGGTACAGGTACATTAAAATATTAAAGCTTAATAATGTGAGATCATAGTAAAAAAAGTGAAAAATCATGAGATCAAATATCAAGTTTGCCAAAAACACTTATGAAATCTGCCTCTGTCCGCAGCTGATGACGTTTTTGTCCTTGTTCCTGTCGTACAAAAATCCTTCCATCGCGAGTCCAAATAAATTTAAATTTTAAATCTCGAGCCAAGCGGCGCGCTCTTTGGAATAGCACTCGATTGTGTTTCGTGAGTCGTTCATTAAGATACAAGGAGCATGCGGGTCCGGGTAACTGCATCCCTACGGTGTCAAGTCCTCTTCGTACTCGCGCTGCTCGTATAATAGAGTCCCTGGATGCCCGTCGGACAAGGCGTACGATGAGCGGCCGTGGGCGCGGCGAAGAGGTAGCCTCAGTCTCCGAGTTATGCACTCGCCCTACTCGCTCCGCACTCGCCACATCTCTTTCGTCGAGGTCAACCCCTAGCTTCTTAGCTATAGTAAGAGCAAGATGGGTGCAATTTTCGTTCACTGTTTCGGGACAACCAGATATCTCAACATCATTGGCCAGTAACAGTTGGTCCCTGTCACAAATATCAGCTTGCAGGTCCAGTATAGCATTCTCAAGACTTGGGATGATATTGGGGTCTGGAGCCTGCGCCCGATTCTCCAGTGTCGTAATCCGTTCTTCCAACTGTTCTATGCGCACGTTTTGAGCGGTAATAAGGCTGGTTAAATTGCTAATGGCTTCACGGATGCTGTTCATTTCACTGTGGATCAGTTCGCGCATATAGTTCTTAATATCCAATGCAAGAGTATTTTCTGGTGTTTGCGTACATGGTTTTTGTAAAGTTGGGATATTTTGGTCGTTTTCTGGTACGGGTCGTATGGGCTTAGACCGATGGGTTACGTTCAAATCTGATGCAGTTTCACGCGACGTCTTGGTGGGCTGTTTCCGTGGCGCACTCATTGTCGTTAAAAAAGTATTAAATTGATTTAACGACCTCTAGATTGTTTAGCGGAAACTAATTATTGTGTTGTTGTTTAAGAATTATTAAATGGATTTGGCGACCTCTAGATTCTTTAGCGGGAACTAATTGTCATTTAATTTACTATAGTGCTGAGCGCATGTAATTCTTTGCTTAATTCACATCTACTTCACTAGGTGACTCTATATCCTTTTTCCTAGTTTAGGTGATGATTTGCACTTTTTATAGGTTATAAAAAGATAATTATCTGGTGAGATGCAAAATCAACACTGTAGAGATTTTCAGATGAACGCCTGCATATAATACAATCCCGGGGATATTGTTCTTTCACATACAGAATATCATTGCTTCACTATGTAACTGTTTATATCATTGTCACTCACTAAAATTGTTTCAATTTATTTAACAATTCACACTTATCCATACGTAATGTCTTCAATATATATTGTTTATTGCACTATTATCGAAGTTTTAGGCACCTTTTTTATACGAAAACTGGAGAGTTTCCACTATTTATTTATATTACTACGGAAGTTAAATGTACACTAGTCGGCCATTTTTTTTTTTTTTTCAAATAACAGTATATTACTGCACTCAGCGAAAAGCAATATGTATTAAATGTATGATGTATGGAAGTATATACCCTAAAACACAGCTGAACTATACCTAATACCACAGGCTCTACTATCTATATTATAAAGGCGGTATCGATCTGTCTTGCAAATATTTGATACGAACTTAGATTAAGCGATCTCATTGTAAAACAAATGAACAAAAGTTTATAGTACACCAACCTATAACCAGGCTATAACTTTAGGGATATTCAAGGAACAAAATATAGATATTGAATCCATTAAAAAAAAATTAAACCCCTCCATTTATAAAAAAAAAACGTTGATTCTAAGTGTAGTTTTTAAATAAAATAAAATTACATAAATCTCAAAATCGGAGGTCTTTAAAATTAAACGATTTATTGTAAAAGGCTAGTTTTAGGAGTTCTATCCAAATGCATATACACAGTCTTGGTTAGAATTTTAGGCCCGTTTTTGGACATATCCTTTTACAGACACCTTAACCCCAAACATCTTCACAAACTAGCATTTATAATATTATTCAGAATTGAGGTAAATCTAACAACCAACACGTAAACGCATAAACAGATGAATCATTGGTCAAAAGGTCTGATATAAATTATAAATACATTTATGATGACTCGTTTTAGAACCGAATACAATAAGATAGGAATGGATATTATTGTTCATATGTATAGGTATTAGGTATATTATAATCGTGTAGTAATGAGTGACGCGTTAGGAGCATAGTTGAATGACATCGCGTGTGTTACTTGACATCCGGCAGGAGCTGCTATAGCAGATATCGGTACATAAGTGTCTAACATTGAATAATAATACAAACATAATACTTGAATGCAAAGAGTTAACCAAAAAGCTATGAATTGAAAATAAATTAGAATTATTCACTTTATCGACAGTTTTAAAATAGTACTACGGAGACTAAACACAAAGTATGTTTAGCAACTGGTCTATTTTTGGAAACTTACCTCAATTGAAGGAAACAAATCCGAAAATGCAAATGACTCATACACA
Source organism: Sphinx pinastri (assembly GCA_947568825.1). Taxonomy (NCBI): domain Eukaryota; kingdom Metazoa; phylum Arthropoda; class Insecta; order Lepidoptera; family Sphingidae; genus Sphinx; species Sphinx pinastri. The sequence goes on from OX387617.1 coordinate 8,124,000, forward strand.
TTTATCAAGAACACAAAACCGTTTTTTCACGCACTGATAGTAAATCCACAAGGCGTGTAAGCTTGCGCATGCACCGTCGGATACTGGCGCGCGTACAACTGTAGAATCAACAGGGACGGAAGTGTGACGATGATTCAGACATCGGTTGGTACCAAACGTTCTCTAGAATCTCATTAGATCGCCAAATTATCTCTGCTTTACTCCAACAATATGCCGGTGGGTGAATCGTAATGACTCATAATGATGACATAGGCCCGTAATGTCGGGGCAGGCAAAACATAGACATCAGGCCAATCAACAAGGTCGCGGCGCGGCGCGGCCGAGTGGCGCGCCAGCAGCGGCACCGCAATAGTAAATAGTTAATTTTCGCTTATCTACGTGTCAGCTGACAAGAACTCCCCAAATAATTTTGTGTCCTGGAATAATTCATACGTACATCTCGGGTAAATAAATTATTGTATGTGAAAGGGATATGTCCTATGTTCCACAGTTCTGCTTCAAATGCGACCAAGAAACAGGGATATCAGATAAACGGATGAAAAACATCGCGGTCAACTCAATAAAACTCCGAACAATAAACATTTTTATGAGATTCGCCGGACAGGTGAGCAAAGTCCTTTTTCGTGAAGACGGTATAAATTACAACAATCTTGCAGTTAACTGTTTCATTCGCTATTACATTAGGCTGTCATGACTCCAAGTTAACTACTGTAGAAATAGAAAGAATTACTACAGAATCTTTGGTACACCAATATATTTTCTTGGCTTATCGTGTGCAGTAGATGCCCATGCATTCTATACCCATCGATCGATTTGCCTTACGATTATTGAAGCGAACTAGCAAGTATAAATATTATACTGTACTTGCCTATATTATTACCGGTTTTCAAATTATGTAGATTGAAAAACACTCAAAATCTCTTTTGAATACCTTGAATTTTATACGATTCTTTCTCGGTGGGTACAGAAACTTACGGCTTACATGAAATATTTTGGCCAAGATCAATTTAACATTTCTAAATATCACTATTTTAATTTCCCTTATCGGTGTCTCTGTCCTCTGCCAGCGACCGCCCTGAGCTGAGGTTCGTACCCCACTAGGGGGTGCCTTCCGCATGGTCGTTTAAATTAAAGATTGGAGCGTCTAAAAACGTTCACTCAAAGACCGGTGCGTTTGAATAAGCCGACTCGCATCAGGCTATTAAACGTAGAGCCCGAATAAAAAAAACAATCTAAATAAAAAAAAGTCAAGCTTTTAATCTCAAATGCTATTATTTTAGCTCGGACATGAGGTATATGCTATAAACTGGTTTTTGTTCTATTTTGACTGGTCAATGAGTCACTGATGACTGATGAATTATTCACCAATGGAAAGGTTAATAAACAAACAGACGTCTGTTTCAATCTATTAATTACTAGAGGCAAATAAGGTCCAGTCATTGGACATCTTCGATAAATTAATAGGAGCCATAATTGGAGCCGGCATAAATACCTATTAGAAGGGGAATGTATCAAATTCATTACATCGTATTTAAGACGCGGAGGCCTAAACCTCCATTACATATAATAAATCAAAAGGAAAAGTTCAGCTAAAATATAATAAGCATCAATTTAACCCTAAGGATAAATATGTAAATATAATATGTAATGTAACTGTATAGTTATAAGAAGAATTATCAACAAACTAGCATTATACAGAACGTACATTACCAAATAGGTGGGATAGAAAATTATATTTTGTACTTTAATTATTCAAATTAAGGTATTTATTAAAATGACATTAGTCTTCACCTAAACATATTTTTTGTATACCACGTTGAATTAGAGCATCAACACATTTCATGATTCATAGCTTAATGAAGATAGCCTTAAACTAAATAAATTGTCATTGAAACGTGTTTATAATAAAATATAAGGTTTACAATGTCTTATTAAATACAATTACATTAGATGGGGCACCGGTATCAGTGACACTGATTATGATTATTCAAATCAGAATAATTTTTTTTTGTTTTCAAAACTATAAACATTACTTCTTCTACTGTTACATAAATAATTGGTTGGTATCCATCCTTGGCCTTGTAAACGAAATAGTGCGATTTAAGTACAACGTAACCGACTGTGCCCGCAGGAGGGTAGGTAACTTAGCATTAACGTCACAATAATATGAATCTTTTCCATAGATGATACTCATATAAACTATGGAGTAAAGCCATTTACAGAAAATAAATTGCACTTCAGGTATTAAGTTCCCGAACCGTCTATATAACGTATATAGATAACAGAATAAAGATCTGTTTTTAAACGAGTATTACTGACCCAAGCCACCAAGCCATTAAAACAAATAATTCCGCTTTAGGCAAACAACTTGGAAAACGAAGAGGGTTCAGTGATCTTGCAAAACTTTTTGGGATAGAGCCAAGCGCATTGATTTTTATCTCTTCCATAGTAAGTTTATAACATCATAGCAGGTAGACAAATGTTGGACGTGTTTTATACAATATAGATCTGAATATTATACAAAAAACAAGCCGCGCCATTTTAATTTCTGTAAATAAAATGTTACATTCGTTCCTAAAACTGACAAAAAGTATTCGTATATTTGTATTTTTTACCTGGGTCAGCAACAACGGGACCGAGTGGATCAAATCGTACCCGATGCTCGACTGCTGCGCGCGCAGCACACACTAGATCCGAGAAAAACCGGTGCCTGCGCAGGGCGAGCTCATCGCGGCCCACAGGTGTCGCAGGTGGCTCTTTCGGCGCTTCGGAATCAATACTTTTAACAGTGTTGTCGACAAAAACCTCATCATCATCAGATACTGATTCCTGTTTATTGACCAACAATTTAAAGTCGACGCCGTTATGACTGTTTGTGGTAGACTTCAATATTCCTGTAGACTTTCGTCGAACACCTGGCCTCACATCAACATTGGTCCGGGCTAACTCTTCCTCCAAACGCGTCAATTCCTCTAAGGTAGCAGAGTCTCGCCGACAATCTACAGAATATCGTTTGAAATCGAGCCGACTTCTTCTATAGTCTACTGAATACCTCTTTTTACTCAAACCTATTTTAGAAATTGCCAGGTCCAGAGTATCTGCATCTCCAGCATCGCTAGCTGAGTCATCAAGTGGCTCTTCACTTTGATTCACATCAGATCCTTTATTAGGGTTTTCGGATTCACATGCACTCTTTTGATTTTCATCAGTAGAGTTTAAGCACACTTTAGGGTCAGAGTCATCATTATTAACTTGTAAATCAACGTTATTTTGCAATTCACAGTTATCGTCCGACTTATCATTTGTTTTTATTTCTGATTCAGACATCTTATCCATATTCTCTTGTTTAGATTTACTTTTACTTAATTTTTTATTCGGTCGAGCACAGCAACTTTTGAACATAATTAAAATATAGATCTTGAAAATATAAATAATTCATTTGCGTAAAAGTAAAATATACGTGAAACATGTAGATAACAAAATAATAATCTCCATCAAAATATGTCAAACATTTAAAATATTCAATATTTTTAGTTATGAACGTATCGCATGTAACACTAGTGAACAATTGTGTATGAAAGTCGTGAACATCGGGTGGCGCCGAGCGCGCGGCGGCGGCCGACTGACGGTACTGACGCAGGGCGGATGCGCCGCCCGACCGGCGCATCCTGCCTCCCGTACCCACACTTCACCCAGCTCTTACTACTCTCAAATTTGAGACTCGCAGTACCCGATGTTGAGCCGCAAAAGCACAAACATGAACTTAGATGAACCAACTATTTTCACATTCATTACACTGTATATAACGATGTCTCCGAGTCATTCTATTCATTGGATATTCTTGATTTATACCTACCATGAATGCACGATTGTTTTCGTTGGTATATTTGCTAATATTGATATACGCAAAAAAATATGTACCTTTTTTTCTAACAAAAATACGACTAACAAAATATATGTCGGCAAATATTATTTCGTTAGTTGTGGTTTTATCGAAATGTGTTGGTAATAGAGCTGAGCGCAATGAACTAAATTCTAAGACAACGCCGACGATCGGCTGCACTTAACGACCTACGCCGGATGGAACTGGCTGCAAGCGAACATACATACCCTGGCACTACACAAACTAACTTCAGAGCTTTATATTTTGGATGCTTTATGGGAGGGTACAGTTGAACGTTTAAGAGCTTCTAGACAAAGGTCTTTTAGGAAATATTAAATTTATTCTCCCAAGTTGATCTAAAAGTGTTTTTTTAATCAAATATCTCCTTTTCTCTAAGTAAATGAAACACATTATTATTTTTAACCGACTTCCAAAAGGAGGAGGTTACTATGGTAATAAATAAGTGCATGATTATCTAAGAAATGCGCTATGAATTTTCCCTTGGCAATTTCGAATGTTGCCTAGTGTTATTAGTTATTAGAGGTTTGACTAGCGATGTCGGAGATGCTTTTACATAAGCTCTCGCCTTCACCTACCTTTACCTCAGAATGGATAGACAGAAGCGAATGCTACTAATTCGTCACGCTTATTTTTGGATGTCATAAGGAACAAGCGTACCTTATTGAGCAGTAATACCAATCCCCAAACTAGCATTAAACAACTAGATCATGCAAACCAAAATGAAACAATTAAACCTTTAAATCTCGACTGTTTTTGTCTACATAATTTACATTCTAATTCCTGCTTTAAATATTTGTTAGTCTTGCTAACACTTGGGAGTATTTGTCTTAATAATTTGCACATTTTGCCCAAAGCAATATCAACTTTATTAGTTTACTAGCTTTTGCGCGCGGCTCCGCCCGCGTGGAAAAGTTTTTCCGGGATAAAAAGTAGCCTATAGCACTCAGGAGTCATGTAGCTTCCTATTAGTGAAAGAATTTTTAAAATCGGTCCAGTAGTTCTTGAGATTAGCGCGTTCAAACAAACAAACAAACAAACTTTTCAGCTTTATATTAGTATATATATATTGCGCGCGGCTCCGCCCGCGTGGAAAAGTTTTACCGGGATAAAAAGTAGCCTATAGCACTCAGGAGTAATGTAGCTTCCTATTAGTGAAAGAATTTTCAAAATCGGTCCAGTAGTTCCTGAGATTAGCGCGTTCAAACAAACAAACAAACAAACAAACTCTTCAGCTTTATATAATAGTATAGAGTATAGATAGAAGTATAGATATAGATTAACAAACTTGATATCGGATTGACCAATTAACGCCAAAATTCGACCGAATACGCCAACTGGAAGCAATGTCACAGGTTTTAAGTAAAGGAAATGAGTGAGTGTAACGAATCCGCTTTTTGTATGGGTGCTGGGCCTCAAAATCTAACCAGGCCCAAACTTTTGGGGTATTAAAGGGGCAAAATATAGAGCTTGACCCTAGGGTTGCCAACATTTTTTTGTCTGATTATAGTATTTTTTATAAAAATGCTATAAAAAACATAGTACGCTTAACAAAAATATAGTATTTTATGGGAAGACAAAGAAGAATAGACAAGTTATATTTTTTTACTCATTTATTTTTATAAAAACTATTTTTTTTTGCATTTCTTGCATTCTATAACAATGTTTTGTCTTCAATAAAACTGGCATAAGCTTTATCGAAGTCAATTTATAAATTAATATAAATCAAAGCTCATTTTTATTAAAGATATACTTGCTCTGTGTTTTTTTTATTTTATTCGTCGAAACATCTTTTAATAAAGTCAAAGAATCAAGACTAGACAAGTCAATTTTAGTTTTAGTGTTGCAAAATATAAACATTGATCTATTGTACGGCAATATAGTATTTTCGCGTACTATATATTTCCTCAACAGTATATAGTACGGAGTCCCGAAATACAGTACAATACTATATATTATAGTACGGTTGGCAACCCTACTTGACCCCTCCATTTAAAACTAACTTTTTTTTAAATGTTTATATTAAGTGTTATATTATTAAGCAAAATAAAATTACATAAATCTCAAAATCAGAGGTCTTTAAAATTAAACGATTCATTGTAAAAGGATAGTTTTTAGGAGTTCTATCCAAATTTATATATACTGTCTTGGTTAGAAATTTTGGACATGTCCTTTATTTCACAGTTATCGTATTAAACATAAACATCTAATGTAGATATTACTCATTTTAGATTATGAGCATAGATTAGAGTGTGACTCTAGTATTTTGTCGGCTTATAAATTTATATGACGAATAGCATTTATCAGCAAGCGGTGAAATTGCCCCTAAGAGTAGCATTGACATTAAAAGTTAACACATAAACTTCGAAATGGTTATCAACGTTTAGCAGACAGATAAATGTCCTGAATACAAGCTTAAAATAAGTACAGCCTTTTTTTAAGCGCAGAAAAGTGCAGTCGAACTTTTAATATGAGGAAGAAATTTCGCATGGGACAAGTTGAGAACATATTCTAGTAAATTTTATACTATAAGTAATAGAGTTTGTTACATTTGTTCGCGTATAACGAAAACAGTTTTTCTTATGTTAGCAAAATGCAAATCAAGAAATTAAGAAATTTAATTGATTATTTGCTTCTAGCAAATAATTAAATTGAAATCCATTTGGACAAAGCGTTGGTTATAACAATAAAGGAGATGGATTTGAAAATACTCAATTCTTTTGTACATTGTTAGATATCGACGCTTGAAAGGCAATAATATCTAAGCGACAAAAATACCTAAAATGAGTTATATACATATTTGGAATCGCCAGATTTTTCTGCGTCGATTGATCCGGGTTTCGTAGCTCTAGGACAACTTTTTTGGCGGTTAGATACTAGATGATTCCGGTAAATTTCACTTTTTTTTTCTCACTTACCGCCAAAATTTTTACGACTTTTTGGATTTACAGTAGTTGGTACGCTTAAGGAAATTGATTTTGAACTTAGTGTGTTTTATATGAAATCATGATATTACTGTTTTGCATTAATATATGTTTACTTGAAATAAAAAACTGCTCGCTCTTTAATTAGTTGTTTATTACCTACACAAAAAATTATAACTTTGGCATAGATATAATTTTACCTGGACCCATACTCTCCATATTTATGTGCTTAGATATTTTCAGCTTAATAAAATATTTTGTTAATAGTACATTTATACAATTTTACCTAAAATAAAATAAATAATTATTAGTCGGTTAGATAATTTTATCTGAATAATATAAGTTCTATTTTTATACTTAGATATTTTTACTTGACAACCTTTAACTTCAGTCATGTCGCATAGATAATTTTACCGGGTATGTTCAGGTGGTTATACTTATTGCTAAGAGATATTTACCTGTTCATAATAAAGTAAATACACCCACTTGCGAACCACCTAGTGTTTTGAAAGTGTCATTTGTATATGCGCGCGATCCTGTACAGCGCGTATTGGTTGTCGCTAAGAGAGGACAGCCGTCCGACGTTTTTATGATTTTGCCTCAATTTTACGTAGATATGGTGAGTTTTTTACAAATAAATAGACTTTTATAATTTTAATAACATTTATTTTTGTAATAAATATATTTATGTTGCATTATTGTGTATTACAATATGTTAATAATAATTTAATTCCAAATTTCCCTATTCTCTCCGTATACTTTTTTGCCGGTTGAGGCTAATCCTGACCTACCCTTTTTGGAGATAATTTATTTGATAAATGCACGCTCTCGTTGGGTGCCCTCTTCCAGCCGTACCATCCACATTAGCTCGAAAGCTTACGAAAGGTATTTAACCTTTCATGACCTGTCTTGAATCCATCCTCTCCACGTGCCCAGACCTCTTTCTATCACAACCACTTTTATCTTGCTCACATTAAGTTTCATTCCCTTCTCTTTAAAGACATCATTCACATAATTTTTCGTGCCTTGCAGCTCTCCCGTCGATGTTCTCGCACAGAGACTTCAAAGTCCTCACCAGGTGACTCTCAATCCGATATATTAAAGACAATGTTAACAATCTCTGCACCACCCTAAGGTTGACTGGGAGAGAATGCCTACGGCATTAAGTCCGCCTTTATACATTTGTATATGAAGTGCTTAAATAAATAAATAAATAACAATGTTAACAACAGTTCATTCCTCAGCATACGATCATAAGCCTTTTCCAAGTTTACGAAGGTATAAAAGACTTTTTTGGACTTAGCCAAATGTTCTTTCGCTATGCACCTTATGTAAAAGACTTGATGTGTGTAACCCATTCCTCTTCTAAAACCTGCTTGGACATTCCACACTTTTTTTCAGTCTCATTAATCACTCTCTTAATGAGGACCTTGGCATACAATTTACTGGCAGCACAGGGAAGGCTTATTCTGCGGTAGCTTTTATATTCTTGCTGTGAAAATTTCTTCTTGAAAATGGATATAATAATGGTTTTGCACCAGATATTAAAAAGTAGCCATAACAATTTTGCTACTACGCCTTTGCCGTATCTCAGCATTTTAACGGTTACACCTAGCAGCCTTGCCTAACCTCATACTTTTCATCGCATTCACTATTCCATTTTCCATAATCTCATTATTAGCCTCGTTTTAAGAGTAAGCCAGGTCTATAGCCTCTTAACCACCTGCTACATCCCCATCGCCTCATTTAAAAAGTCTTTTGAAGTAGGACTTCCAAGCAATACTTCTCTTTTATCTCTAAACACCCTTCCATCTTCATTTCTGATGACTCCTATCTTTGAAGTCCCCGACTCTCCCTTGATCAACCATATTTGTTTCCAGAATAGTGAAAGGTTCGCTTTGGATTCACGAGGTTTGTGGTCTAGTTCCTTTTTCTTTCTTTTGCTCAACTATTTCCTGAACTCTCTTTTTCATTTTGGTATACACTATACACACTTACTTGTCTTTGCGAAGTACTATGAAAAACCTTTGTGGAAGACGTATGTCAAGATCGTAGAAAGTGGTGCTCAATAGTCTTTGTCTACCCCTATGGGTTAAGGGCGTGGGTGTGTACGTATGTATGTACTTTCAGCAAAAATTTAATTTTTAGTAATGAGTGCTGCAATGTTTCGTCATGCGAATACCCTTTAATACCAGAAGATCTACATCATAAATCATTAGAAATAGATTTAAAAGTAAATTATATCGCTTCTCTTAAGCTTTGCCCTACTATTAAAAGACAGTTTTACAAGGCCAACTATGATTTAATAAAGGCAGCACTTATTTCTATTGACTGGGAAAATATTTTGAATACCATGACTGATGTTGACTCCATGACTAATTATTTCTATGATGTTCTTGATAATGTTATTGATAAATATGTACCGGTCTGCTATCTAAATAAAAAGCACAAATATCCACCTTGGTATACCCTACCTTTAATAAAATTGTCAAAAGAAAAAAGTAAATTTCACAAAAAATGGAAAAAATACGGTAACCGTTGCGACTACGTTACCTTCTCCACCTTGAGAAACAGATTTAAAAAAATGGAAGTGGATTGTTATAATATGTTTATTGTACACTCTGAAGAAAATATTAAAACACATCCCAAATTGTTCTGGTCATTCGTGAAATCAAAAAATTTGCCTAACGATATTCCTGACAAGATGCTTTATAAAGGAAAAATTCTCACTGGTGGCAGTGACATCTGCACAGCCTTTAATCAATATTTTAACTCTGTCTTTGTATCGTCTCAATACTCTTTTCGTAATGTCAATACACCTTCAGTTGTCGACATTAACTCTGTTAACATTGATTTTGAATCTGTTTTTAAAGAATTAAAGCACATAAACACTAATAAGGGTGCGGGTCCCGATAATATTCATCCCATCCTAATTTCTAAATGCGCTGATGCTCTCGCAGTACCAGTTACAATAATCTTTCGTGTTTCAATTAGAACTGGAGTGTTTCCAAGTAAATGGAAACAGTCTTTAATAACGCCTATCCCTAAGAATAATAGGAAAGATATTATTACTGAATATAGACCGATTTCTAAGTTATGTGTTCTAGGTAAGGTGCTTGAGAAAATGGTTACTTCCTTTATTTCACTTGCTGTTCGCAACCACTTATCGTCGCAACAACATGGTTTCTATAAACATCGCAGTGTGGATACTAATATGATTAATTTTACTGACTTTCTGGCGGATGCCATGGATAATAATTTTCAGGTCGATGTTGTGTACACAGATTTTTCAAAAGCATTTGATAAAATTAATCATGACATGCTTATTGAAAAACTAGCCAATGCCGGTGTACACGGTAATCTTCTAAGATGGATACAATCTTACATTAAAAACAGAAGTCAAGCGGTATGTGTAAAGGGTTACTCTTCGCAATTCCTCCCCGTGCCGTCCGGGGTCCCCCAAGGGTCACATTTAGGGCCCTTACTATTCTTACTTTACATTAATGATATAGGGTACGTTTTTAAACATAGTAATTATTTATTATATGCTGATGATACTAAATTATTTACAGTAATTAAATCCATCGACGATTGTATTAAGCTCCAAAATGACTTGTTTTCCTTACAACGTTATTGTGAAGAGAATCAACTGTTCCTCAACGTAGACAAATGTCATATTGTATCATATACCCGTAAATTTAATCAAATATTTTTCGAATATAGTATCAATGATACTGTCCTTAAACGAGTCTCCACCATTAGAGACCTGGGGTTAATAATGGACTCAAAATTAACTTTTAACAATCATATTGACCACATAGTAGCTACCGCATTTCGTAGTTTAGGATTCATTCTCAGAATTAGTAAGCCGTTTAAAACTGCAATTACCCTCAAAGTTCTTTATTTCTCTTTTGTCCGATCAATTCTAGACTTCTGTAGCACCGTTTGGAGCCCTTGCTTTAAAAAACACATAAATAGAATCGAAAAAGTACAGAAGAAATTTTTGAAGTCACTTAACTATCGCGTTAACGGAGTAGATGAATCATATGATGATGCCCTGCATAGACATAAATTCCTAAGTCTTTACAATAGGCGTAAAATGTTCGATATTATTTTTCTGTTCAAAGTTTTAAATTCGTTGATCGATTCCTCGACACTTCTGGCCAAGATATCTTTTATAGCAGGTGCTCGTCTTCCTATACGCTCCTCGCGCTCATTGCCACTTTTTGTTCCTCCACGATTTCATAAAACATACACACTAAACACCTTTTTATATCGTTCCACCAGCACATACAATGAAGAGTTTTCTAACATCGACATTTTTAATATCACCCTCAAAGGTTTAAAATTAAAATTACAACAAGCGATGACTACTGGCTAAGTTTTTCCTACGATCTTGTAATAAAATATAACTCGCCTATATACCTTAACCACTAACTATTTGAAACATTTCTCGACTATGTAAAGTTCCAAATTTAACTAATACTAAATCTAAGATACTAACGATTCGGCACTGTAGGTCTATTGTATTAGGTTGTTAATTGTTACATAACTAAGTTTGTAAGAATATGACTGTTTGATGCCTAAATAAAGGAAAAAAAAAAAAAAAAAAAAAAAATAAATTTAGAGAGAAAATTATTAGTTTCCAACACAATTAATAAATTATAATATTATTGCTTTCGAGTTATGCTTACACAGAGATATTTAAGCAAGCCGTTGTAAATGTTCAGATAAGGCAATTTTGTATGTCCTTCCGCTCATCGTATATTTGAGGCGAGAAACTCCCTCCAAAGAAATAAGTGTTGGCTATTAACAAATTCTATATCATTATGCTATATTTTGGATGTAAGTATGTTTATCTAACAATAAAATGTTGATTATTATTAAAATTCACTGATTATTAAATAGTTCAATGTTTGTAGGAATAACAAGATTTACAATATTATGCACGTATTTATGTTTCTCCACGATCGTGTGACCCAATAATTTAGCTATAGATATTTTTACTCGATTTTATTAATATGTTTAGATATCCTTATATGATTTTTACCAACTGCGCATTTTCAAATATTTGTATTTCATTAAATTTACTTGTTACGGTATTCATAAGATGATCCATTTAGATGATTTTACCTGTTTGTAAATTTAGGTAATTTTTAACTAAGCGACGTTAACTTTTTAATTTATAATCTTCAGGGCTGTTAATTTTACTCAAAAAACGTCAAAAATTAAGAGGTTCCTAAAACAGTTACAACTATTTTAATGCAGCAAATGGTTAATTAGTTATGATTTTTTTTGTCAAAATCAAAACTTTAAACCGCTCTACTGAAAAATTTGCTAAATGTCGCTTAGATATTATTGCCTTTCAAGCGTCGATATAATGATTTTATTATGACGCAGTATTGTATCCTTGGGTGCTCTATGGGGGTAGAAAAATCAAAAATGTTTTACTTATTGGGATAAAGAAACTCTCACATGAACGCAAAGCCATTAAGATATTTACATGTTTATACAGGCCATGCAATGCAATTCAATCAGCCCTGTATTATATACTGCCCACTGCTGAGCGCGGGCCTCCTCTACTACTGAGAGGGGTCAGGCCTTAGTCCACCACGCTGGCCTAGTGCGGGTTGACAGACTTCACATACCCTCGAAATTCTTATGGAGAATTTTATGATATGTAGATTTCCTCACGATATTTTCCTTCACCGTTAATGCGAACGATAATTGATAAACAATACACACGTAACTTCGAAAAGTCAGAGGTGTGTGCCTTGGGTTTTGAACCTGCAGACATTGTCTCGGCAGACCGTTCCATTTCCAACTAGGCTATCGTCCACTTCACACAGTCCACGCTTGAGCAAAATATCTATTTATTATACATACAGTATTATGTTTTTTGGCAACCATAGCAATTTGTACATAGTTAAACATTTGTATTGTAATAGCATTTCTTTTTGAGGCATCACATTTACTGAGCACATTTCCATAAACCCAATATCACTTCTCCCAATCTGGGAATTGAACCCCAAATTGTAACACATTCACATTTCCTACCCACCACCACCCACCAAGGTTGTCTTAACACACAGGTGACGAGAAGTATGGTTTATCACGGGTCAACATTTTGCTTGGGCTGCACTACTGGGTAAAAAATGTATGTGGTGGTTGTGTATGTGGTGATTATGGACATATTATCTCTGTTCTAATGTGTTCCTATTGAATATATTCTTAATATTGATTTAAAGGTTTTCAACAGGTGTTTTTTTTTCTTGAGATAACATTTTTATCAAGCACTGTGTGGCACTGCACTTGTCACCCCAAGTTATTAGATGCTAAATCTCAGTGCCTAGTTTATTATACTGGCTACAGTATATATGAGTATAAAGATCATAAGAAGCATCAATAAATTACACACTCTAATTATACACATTTTTTGCATCTTAACCTGTTAAATTCCTGAACCCAAACAAATCTTATAAGTAGATCTTTAACGCAAAGGTATAAGAAAACAAGTCTTATCATGTGTTAACAGATTGATGTTAACTTGCATTAAATCGTCCCAAAGGTAACACAGTAACATTTAACATAGTTTACTTTTGTAGTAACTTATTAGCGATTAACAAAGTTAATTATTTTATTAACGATGCCCAGCTATAGTCTTATTACCTGCAGCTCCTCCTGTTTTGGGAATGAATCATATATTTTTTTCTTAGTACTGAGATGAGTGACCTTATGAATTCCAATAAATAAATACATATTGATGGGTAGTATGCCTAATTGATATAAGTTTCTTTTTATTTAACTAGATTTAAAATCCACAGAAAAATGTGATGATCCAAAATATGTATGAAACTCAATGCCGCAAAAAATGTCGCTCAAGTCATTTAAAAACAACTACGAAAAAACATTTTAAATAGTGAGTAATAAAATAATTTCTTATAGGGCTTACATATAGTTGAGTAAAGGATAATTGGAATACAAAAACTGCAAAAATATATATCTGTTTCTATAGAACGTCAATAGTTATATTGTTTTATATAGTATGCGTAATGCGTGTGGGGTATTGTAGCGCGCAAAAATAGTGTACTGTCCAATGAAAACGGTTTGTAAGAAACACGCAACGATTAACATATTTATCAACAAAGATAAGCATTGAGCATTCGATACAATAACACATAAACTCTAATGATCGGAAGTGATGCGGCGAAGCAAATATTTCTGGGTCAATAATTGAGACATAACATACAATAATTGTGAAAACTCTTACCTTAAATAAAGTTTGCTTTATGTTGTCACAAATGGAACAGTTTGAAATAATATAACGATAGATATTTATATGTAAAATAATAAAAAATCAGTCTTTTTTAGGTTACTTGTCAGAATTTACGTATCGATGCCCAATGGCCACCAAACAGTGTTGCCAACAGCCAATAGTATTATATCTGATGATAAAATATAAATCAATGGAAGCCATGAGAGCAAAAAATATAAAAGCTCAAGGGCTGATGTTTTCTCCAACTTCAAGTTCTCGTGTCACAGAAAAAAATGATATAGATACAGAGATAATGAATAAAATGAAAATGTATCATTTGTATTTTACAAATGAAAGATCGCGTCGTTATAATTCTCTTTGGATCGCGTCCACGACATGGACCTATATGTATAGACGGGCTGTATCACAAAGCAAAAATCAACGTCCTGTAATATGTTTTGTATAGAACTGGTTTCCATTAAGCGGGATTTAGATTAGCAAGAATAATCTTGCAGAGTTATTTTCCGGAAGCTATTTTTACCGTCTAAACAGTAACGGAAGCAGTGCCGTAACTAGGGCGGTGCTAGCGGTGCCCAAGCACAGGGCGCGGACCCTGGAGAGGCGCAGAAATGACCAGACCAGTATGAAGTCTTGCGTAATGAATGTGCGCAGTTATAGAAGCTCGCACCAGGCGCACAAAGGGGCAAGGGCTATTTTAGGGTTCAGAACTGGGAAATCTCGGTCCTGAAAGTACCGGGATTTCCCGGTTCTTTTGATGGTTAAAAGTACAGGGAATTTAAAATTTTATTCCCGGTTCTTCGGTACTTTCGGTACTCGATATCGCCATTCGAAAAATGTTTTTAATGTGGTTTAAGGTCACTTTTGAACTATACTTCATACTTATTTTGTAATTGCAGTGTGTCAACTGTATAAAGCACATCATAATCGGTGAAGATTATCTTACTAATATATAAATTCGGAAGTATGAATTTGTTCGCCTTTGGAGGTTTGGGCATTTGGATGTTTGTAAGTAATAACAACCGAAACGAGTGAACGTCATCATCATGCATGAATCATCATCTTCAGCCTGTGGGAGTCCCCTACTGAACATAGGCATCTCCTAAAGATTTCGAGATTACTCTGTTAGAAGCTGCCTGCTTCCAGCGAGTTCCTGCTACCTTTACCAGGTCCTCTGTTCATCATGTGAGTGGACGTCCAACGCTTTGCTTGCCGATACATCTGTCCAGTACCACTTTAGCTTGCTAATCTACTTGGCTAGCCCCCCGAGGCAATTCTTGTGCGCTGGGTCTTCACACCCAATGCACGCCCATGCGCGGGGGGACATTGGTCGTGGGCCGAGGCACACAGTTCAGTGTGTATACCTCTTGGTTGGATAACACATTGAGGCCTAAAAGGGCCCGCGAACATTTCATGGCACCCTCTCTTTCCGCCCATCCTGGGAACCTTCCTCCCTTCCCCCACCTTCCCGTCCATACTCCTCTCCACTTCCTTCCCAGGCCCCTGCACTCGTCAAGCCGGGGGACTCCAGTATCCCATTCGCAGGTTTCCCCCGGTGTTGACTCTAGGATCGCCTACCTAAAAAAAATCTACTTGGCTATATCGAATACTTTCGTCCTTTTACGGAACTCCTCATTTATGATTTGATCGCGTAGAAATACATCTAGCATAGCTCTTTCTTTACCTCGCTGAATGAGTGTGAGCCGTCTGAAGCGCCCACAGTCAGAGACCGCGTGTCGTCAATGGTAACACACATTGATCGAAGGCTTTTGTCTTCAGTCACGAGGTATTTTAAACGAGAACGCGTTGCCTAATTTCCCAATGTTGCCCTACATAGCTGGATTCGACGATTGACCTCTGTTTCAAAGTTGGACCTGCCAAAATGGACCACTTGTCCTAGATATATGTATTCGTGGACAATACTGAAAGTTGAGATTACAACAGTATTTGGCATAGGTACAACATGAACATTTTCGTCTTGTCCATTTTCATTTTAAGATTAGGAAACTCGGTTGAGGCTTGATGGTTCCATTCCCAACTAGGCTATCGTTCACTCAGGCGCACCGCGCACTACCTTCATTTTTTTTATACCGGCGCGGCATATTAGTATCACCATTGCATCTTATGGTAAGTGGAGTAAGATCTAGATCTAGATCTCGTCAGTCAACACAATAGGGTAGTTTCCTATGTTTGATTTTGTAAATTATTTTATGCAATGCAATGCAATGCAATGCAATGCAATCAGCCCTGAGTTATATACTGCCCACTGCTGAGCACAGGCCTCCTCTACTACTGAGAGGGGTTAGGCCTTAGTCCACCACGCTGGCCTAGTGCGGGTTGGCAGACTTCACATACCCTCGAGATTCTTATAGAGAATTCTCAGGTATGTACGTTTCCTCACGATGTTTTCCTTCACCGTTAAAGCGAACGCGATAATTGATAAACAATACACACGTAACTTCGAGAAGTCAGTGGTGCATGCCATTGGGTTTTGAACCTCCGGACATTGTCTCGGCAGACCGTTCCATTCCCAACTTGGCTATCGTCGCTTAATTATTTTATATGTAACAGAAAATAATACGAAACAGAAATTATTCTGTGGAATCAGCATCAAAATTAGATGAAAAATAAAGCAGTTATTCATATTTGAAATATTGTTGTGAGCAAAAGTGGGGACGTGGAGGGGATATCGCGCTCTCTTTCGTACGCACGCAGCGTTATGGCCGGAGACTCTCGATGACGTCACAGTGTAATATTACTGTTATTTGACAACTACCACTTCCGCCAAATTTCAAAGCTTTATAACTTACTAAATGTTAACCCAATTTTGAAACTTATTTTTCCGTTAGATTTTGGATGGCATACATTTTTGCACGGACATATAATTACTCTATATTATATGTCTGTGTATTTTTATAAATGTATTGAAAAAAAGTAGTCAACTAGCCTAATTGCTGGAACTGGAAGATGATCCTGGAACGGTAGAGCCACCTCTATAAAAAAAAGTCTATTGCCGCGTGAATGTAAGAACATCTCTTGAGAACGACTCGACCGATTTAGCCGATTTCTTATTTGTTTGGTACTTTTATACAGTGCTTTGTGTTAGGGTTTTTAAAAAATAAAAATCCGGAATGAATTTTAAAAGACAGCCCTCTAGCGTGAAGGATAGGAAGAGACAAGCGGGGACCAATGGAACCAGTATATATCATGTAGTATGGGACAAATGAGCAGGCAATAGGAAAACGCACGATAGGTAGGAAAGGGTGCATCACATAACTATGACAGTACGTTTTTATCAGGACAAGGTTCGTAGTTTCTTAAAAAAATCATTTTGAAAATTCAATGGCAAAAGTTGTATGAATGTGTTTTTTCGTACACGCTTAACTCCCAAAGCACCTAACCGATCTCAATCAATTTTTTAGATTGGTTGGTTCCAGCTTGAAAGACAGAATAATTTTGAATCTGATAGGTGGCGCTGTTACCGAGATGTAAAAAAATTAAAGGTCGTTTTTATAAAATGCGATCTACGTAGTAGGCGATCTGTGGTAGGACCATGTCTTATTATGTTTGTAAATTACAAAGATAATTTCTAATACTACTGAGTAAATTATATATGATAACATCCGCGGGGCCTACTAATTCTTACATAGTATAAATGAAAGTCCTCCGCCGTGTATATCTGTCTACAACTGTCTAAAGTCTGAACTCTCATCAAAATAAACCCAGATTCCTTTGAGCATTTTACGCTATTCCTCATAGATTCGGATTTCGCCATCCACGCACACTTGAAAAATTCACCTGTATAGTAGTGGGAGAAAGAAGTACTGATCACCTCAGCTGGCAATGTGGCTATAGATCCGGTACTGAAAGCTGGTGCGTACAACACGTTGAGTACAACACAAGCTGCGCGTGAGTAGTTTCTGTGAAGGAACATGCATCAGTTGCCATGACCACGCTTTGCTCACACATCCTCAGATTAATAACTCACACATCAGCAGTCAAAATATAAAGCATGATGTTTTTTGACATCTACGTATCTGTCCTTTCAATGATAGTAATATGTAACATGTTTTTGACACACTGTGTAAAATTGTATTGGTGTGAGTACTGTAAACGTGCCAGTTTTTGGTAATCGACGTAAAATAAATAGCTAAAATAGCTCAAATTTATGCATTGCTAATGGACTTTCGTAAGGGCACTTTTAAGTCGTCGAATGAAATTACTCGTATTATTCAGGTCTATACGGTCTGTTCCATAAAATGACGAACCCTAATCCAAGATATATTGAAATGGGACCACTTCGAGACCCTTATTTACTAAATAAAGAAGGAATCAAGGAAATACGCTCCCAATTTTCAGAGAAATCAGTGTACATACAAAAAAAAATACAAACACACGAATTGATAACCTCCTCCTTTTGGAAGTCGGTTAAAAAGTGTGTGAACAACTTGTATGTGGTCACCGCACCTTAACTAGATGACGAGCGTACAGTGCGTCCACAGTTGCGTCATTGACATGTTTTTCAGATGACACATAATAATATTATGTAGCAAATTTATCATAAACAAAAACGTACGTATGCCTACGCATTAAAACACAGTAATTGCTGAATAAAGATGTACTCAATATAAGTAAATGATCCACTCCTCTACATGCAAATTAACATCTAAAACGGACGATATCCAAATATAGAACTTTTACATAACATTTCTTGTGGTCTATCCATACACATCTATAACCGGCCCGGAAATGCGCTGTTAGAGAAAAAAAGCCAAAGCATAAATTATATTCACTCATTCATTGAATCCGTAAGTCCTTTAAATTCGCACAGTGCGTCACTCAAAACAAAATATAGGTATTTAGGTACCTACCACTTTTGGTATGAACTGTGATAGTAAGCGCAGAATTTTAAAATTACTTTTAAACATATAAGCGAGAGTAAGCTATATCAATAATGATATTGCTCGTTTAAACCACGCGCATAGTCCGAACACTGATGTATAAGTATAGACCAATATGCTGCAAGGCACAGACATTATTGCAAACTTTTGTTATGATGAACTTATTATATCTTTTATCATTACACACAATAAAGACGTCGATAAAATATTATCATTATCCTTATTTAATACACAAAAGTCTGTAGGTATTTATAAAAAATCATAACTGCTATTTTGTGCCCATTAACCTATAGGATTCCAAAAACCACTATTTCGGCATTTCACTACAAATTATCTTAACAAAATATAAAATACTATTACACCCCCTAGACAAATAAAATGTACTTAGAAATTTTTATCGTGTAAAATACATTTTACGAATGTAACACTTACCATAAAATACTTTTTAGTGTGCATATAATTATACCTTTGTTCCATTTTAAAGTTCTGTTTACATGGTAATAACCGCCGATTCCATTAGACAATCCCAATCGCTTTTTTGAATCGATCGCGAAAATGGTCCAATCAGAATAAATATTTTTTAATATGCTGACAAATAACTTGTTTTGATTGGTTTATTCTTGGGATCGGATCAAAGATTTTTTTTTATTTATTTATTTATAGATATTATTGGGATCGTTTATTGGAATCGATCGTAAATATTTTTTTAAAAGTAGATAAAATATATTACATGCTTAGGCAAGCATATGGCTGATGCTATTGATTTAATAAACTCCATAGAAATATAATAACAAAAGTTTTAATACAAATTGCAGGCAGTTAAAACAAGCATATTACTGAATATTTCTCCTTAGATTTCCAATAAATTAGCAATGGTATTAAACAATGATTTCATGGTTTCATTATTCTTCACAATTTTCTAAAAAATACGAGACCAATAGTATTTATAAAACAGCTTAGGTTGTTTACACTGTCTGCAAGGTGTCTTAAAAATATAATATTTCTCAACTAACAAATTACATTAATATATTAAGTAAACAATTACATTAAAATTGTAGTCATGCTGCTTGTTTGTACATCAATAGACTTTGAAAAATAAGTTGTCTTATTATTTAGAAATGTACTAACACTAGCCCGCCAGTATATAATTCTCGAACGAAAATTAGATGTAAAGTAATCCACTTAATCTCGATAAAACATAACATTTGAATGAAAAATATTATGCTCTATCTACTTTGTATTGTCTTTTGGGTTTTATAAACAAAACTATTTATTTTTTCTCTTACACAATGCAATAAATCCCGTTAAATGATGTAATAACATAATTAAATGGGATATAAAACAACCAGATTAGCGCAACATAATTATAAACGACACAACTATATTCGTTTATAAACATTGTAGGCAGAGTCATGCTGGTTCATCGTAATAACCAATACCATAACATTATTTTAAGATGGATAAACATATTGCCCGTGTGCCAACCAATTTATAAATTTTAAAGCTTCCCTAAGAATATAATAGATGACTAATTTTCTTTAGTTTTGACATAAAACAATGATTGATTGATGATTGCGATAAGACCGCCATTTGTACTTCTTGTTTAAGTGTAGTCTCTATTGTATATTCAAATGTTTCTTTTCTGTGTGTGATGTACAATAAAGAGTTAAATAAATAAATAAATAAATAAATAAATAAATAAAATATACAAACATAATTAATGGAATTCTATCCCACTTAATTGATTCTATGATTTTTTTTATTTCAAATCAATAGACACTATTTATAAATGTACACTGTACACATATACTGGTATAATTATTGAATTAAACATTTAACTATTGAACCAGAAGTAAAAGTTATGAGGTAACTTCATTGCTTTTATATTTTTGATTTTGAAGACAAAAAAGGATTTTAAATAAATAACAATAAATATTGCATGGAAATATTCCAGGTTGGTGCAATATACATTATTATTTATGGTGCAATTTAGACTTACTTCTGTGTACAATGCATAATTTACGCTATGCCGTAACTAACAGTGCCAAAATGTTAATAACTATAATTTATACCACAAATCGTTGCTTTTCGCAAGGACTAAGTAGTTATTTCTACTATAGGATGAAGGCGAAAGCTCAGCTTTGCTGTGTCTTATGACAGAGGAATGGTGTGCCGATACTAGTTTCAAGACAATTCACCGATCGGCGCATTCTGTAGCCACAAATCGTGAATGAAGTTATATAGATCGTCGCTGACTGCCACCTAAAACAAGAGTTTACGGTTTAGATTAAAGAAAGCAATATCTTAACGGCGGCGGGGCACGGGCTTTGGGCAACAAAGGAGATGTCCAAAAACGGGCCTAAAATTCTAACCAAGATACTTTATATATATTTGGATAGTAGTACTACCAAAAACAAGGCCTTTGCAGTAAATTGTATAATTTTAAAGTCCTCCGATGTTGAGATTTCTGTAATTTTATTTTCCTTGAAAACTACACTTAATATGAACGTTTTTAAAAAGCTAGATGTTAATGGAGGGGTTCAAAAATATTTTTTAAGGGATCCAAGATCCATATTTTGATCCCTTTAATATCCATAGAGTTTGAGCCTGGTTAAATTTTGAGGCCCAGCACCTATACAAAAGCGGACATCTCCTTTTGGGTCCGCCCCAGGCGACACAAACCCACGCTACGCCACTAGCGTGCATATGGTGTGCTTTTACGTGAACAGTAAGCCTATTTGGGAAAGTTATTGTATTATTGTTGTACTATTGGTGGATTTTACCTCACGCAACGCATACCTCATTGCACTACGGATGGCTTCATACCCTTAATGATAAACATTTGTCGAGACATATTTAAAAATCTGAATTCTAAACCTTCTAAAATTGATTCTTACCTTATACGGCGTTGGGTTTAAATTTCTCTTAATGTCCTGACGTAGTGTTTTCAAAGATAATTGTACTCGTTCTCTCACCTCAGACAGTGGCTTGGGCGGAATGGTAACATGACCATCCTTCCAGTAAACCTTAATAAAATAATTTAATAGTATTTATATAGTGTTGCGAATTTATAGTGTATTTTCAATAACGATTATTCTATGAAGACTGGCCTCTGATTCGATAAAACGAGTTACATAAAAATAGCCGGAGGTACAATGCACTCCAAAAGTCATTCAACAGCTATGCGCTATGTATATTTAAAGCAAAAAAATAAATCAAATACAAAAGTCACACAATCAACTATGCTCTATAGATGGTCAAATAAGCAACTTCATAGTTATTCCGTTCTTAGCGTTTCCAATTATTTACTTCGAATTAAATACAGAAAAATAATTACCTTACAAAGATGTTCTACTTTGCTGGGAATAACGTAAGCCCTCTTAGATTCTTGGAAGGGATGCCTGCAAAGCACCTTCTGTCCTACCACCGGCGCTGGCTCCGAAGATCTTTGTAATAAATCGATCAAGGCGTGTCCGTCCGCACCAAATAGTCTATAAGCCTGAAAACCATGGTAACAAATATGTAACACCCGCCCCAACCACGCTACGCCACTGAACATAAGTTTTTGCTCCCGGTTCTGTGGGCGTTAGAAAGTAGTCGGTAGCCAACAGAGATGCAGAGATGTGATTTATCTAGATACAAGTATCTGAAATACAGATACAAGATACAAAATACGTATTTAGTATCTTGTATCTAAGATACTTTTTGAATTTTTATTTTGTATCTTGTATTTAGATACAATTTTTTAGTATCTTAGTATTTTATAAATACTTCATTTGCTAAGATACTTTTACTAATTATCTATGCATTTTTCACATTAACGGCTCATTTAAGGCCCATATACACGTTGCAAGTTTCTTGCCTGTTGCATACAATTAAATTGAAGCAATATATGACTTGCATGGTTTCAATAATCAACACGTAACATTTTTGATTTGTTTGTGTAAAAAGCACATGCTATAATTGGTTAACCAAACATTGTATTCAACTGGTTTCTGTCTTCTTTTGAAAACATGAGGGCATTGAGTCTTATAATTTTGATTTTCAGTGTGTCTCCTGATTCCGATAAATCTCAATGAACTTTATTAAATCAGCAGAACCTTATTTTAATACTTTTTACTCATATTTTTTAATAAACACAGTAGCTTCTAAAATCTAAAACGTTCAACATTTGAATTTTTTTATGGCATTGTATGACGGACCACCCAGACGGACTCTTACATATGGGAGACCACCACCGCAATGTCTATTTCTACCGCCAAGCAGTAGTTTGCATGCACTGTTGTGTTTCGGTTTGAAGGACATTGTAGCCAGTGTAACTACGGGACATAATGAGACTTAACATCTTATGTCTTAGGATGACGAGCGCAGTGGAATGCCACTCAGTACTTTGTAAGTCAAGTTGCTGGATGGTGTTGCTACTGTTTATGGGTGGTCGTATCGCTTACCATCAGGCGGACGGCACGCTCGTCTCGTCATTTAAGGCTATAAAAAATTATTTCAAAAGGTATCTTATTTGAAAAAAGTATTTAGAAGATAAGTATCTTGAACATCTCTGCAGAGATGTGACTTATCTAAATACAAGTATTTGAAATACAGATAAGTACAAGTTACAAAATACATACCTATTTTGTATCTTGTATCAAAATGCCATTTCCAAAAGTATCTTGTATGTGATATCTCAAATCCTTTACTTAGAAGAATCTTGTAACTTAATGATTTCTTATGTTTACGCGAATTTTATACATTTAAATAAAACTATTTTACGGATTTTTCATTTATATTTTCTCCCGACGAATGTCCGCAGGTTCAAAACCCAAGGGCACACATCTCCGACTTTTCTCAAAAGTTATGTGTGTATTCTGTGTAAATTATCGCTCGCTTTAACGGTGAAGGAAAACATCGTGAGGAAACCTGCATACCTGAGAAGTTCTCTGAATTTTGAAGGTATGTAAAGTCTGCGAACCCTTACTAGGCCAACGTGGTGGACTAAGGCCGAAAACCCTCTCAGTTGTAGAGAAGGCCCGTGCTCAGCAGCAACACAATTTAAAAAAAACGAAAATTGAGTTATCGTCATAAAATTACTTCAAACGAAATTTTCAATACAAACAATAGATCAAACACCGCCATATTCAAGCGGGAAAAAGACAAAACTATTATATCGGTCCCTTTTTTATTATATTTTCATAAAAAAGGGACCAGTTTTAAGTCATTTTATGACGATAACCCAATTTTTTACTTTTTCCTAATTGCATCGTTTTCGTCCTAAAGGTGCGACATATCAAGAGCTATTGTGAAAAGTTTATTTCGTTTCAGAGACATTTTTGAAGTCCGATGAGCCACTTGCCACAACTCCGCGGTCCGCAGGTTGAGTATAGATTTTCTAGACCCTTACAAAGTGTACTCTTTAGGAAACTCAAGAATTTAATGTTATTCTTTTATCAGGGTTATCGTTAACACGCAATTAAAAGTATAATGAGTTAACAGACTTATTAATATGGAATAGCTCCTTGTATTGTGTAGACGATAACAACAGGCAAATAATATCTTTTGTTAAAGATTATAACTCATAAATGACGCGGAGAATTTTATAGATTATCAATTATTATGTCATTTCGTTGTTTGGGTACTATCAATTTCGTAATTGATTTATGAATTTATAAGTACATTCCTGTAAGTGTGCTACAGTAGGCCTCTCAATGAATACTAAAAAAACAAAGATCATGACTAATAATGACAAACGCAAATAACGGTCAATAAAGAAATAATTGAGTATGTAAATGAGTATATATATTTGGGACAACTTATAGCAGTAAAGGATGGTATGACAAAGGCAATTGATAGAAGAATCACGAACACCTGGAAAAAGTATTGGCCACTCTGTGAAATTATGAAAAATAAAGACATAGGTGCCCATTCAAGACAAGCGAAAAGTATTCAACACATGTATACGTCCATGCTTGACCTACGGGTGCCAAACGTGGGCACTAACACAGAAACACCTACAAATCCTAAAAGTAAGCCAAAATAACATAAAAGTATCCGTCCGCCCCGTGACCATGAAGGCTGCAAAGCCTTCGAAACGTCGCGTCTGGAGAAAATATAAATTAAAAAACCGCGATTAAATCCGTAAAAATAGTTTTATTTAAATAAAAGTATCATCGAAATTAAATTGAGAGATAAAATAGAATTAAATAAAATTAAACACAGAACAATATTTAGACATGTTGACCGAATTGTTAAACAACTAAAATGGAGGTGGACTGGACACATGATGACAGGACTAGAAAAATGGGCAAAGATTGTTACCGAATGGTATCCGCGCGGGAGAAAAAAGAATAGAGGAAGACAAACAAAGCGCTAAAAATGAAATTGGAGTATTCTGTATTTTATCAACTCCAAACTTATGGGTAGAAGTAGGGAGATGCTAAACCGTTGAACCGATTGTAATGAAATTTGGTACGGGGATATCTAATACCTTAAACATAACTGTGGGATTTTTTTTTATACCTTAACTAAGGGGGTTAAAAGAGGGGAGAAAATACTGTTGCTCCGATTGTATTGCACTGTATGGGGATTGGGGATATCTTGAACCTTGAAAATTAGTATGAAATATAATTTTTTCACTAACCCCAAAATGAGATGGTTAAATGGGGAAAGAAAATAAGCCGTTGAACCGATTATGGTGAAGTTTAATATAGATGTACCAGGTACCTTGAGTATAAATATGGGATATTCAAATGTATTAACCACTAGCTTAGGGCAGCTAAAGGGGGGAGAAACTAAACCGCGAAACATATTATTAAGACCAAATTTGGTGCGGATATAATTATCTTAAACCATGATAATAAATATAGGACATTCGTCTTTATCAATTCATAACTGAGACAAGGGGTGAGAACTGAACCATGTATCTACTCGTGATGTAATTCAATATGGAAATATTATGAAACCTGAGATTTATAATATAAAATCTGAACCAATGAAGAACCGATTTTTTTTTATTAGTAAGGTGTCGACTCATTTGACTTCAGACGTGAATATTTACTTGAAATGGAGAATATTAGTAGGACCTACTTTTAAAGTAATAAATACCATGTATAGTATTAAAAAACCACCCGAGTAAGGCTCGGTCACCCAGGTACTCAACAGTAATAAAGGCTATTTTTATTTTAAGTACATTCCAGATAAGAGAATTTACCATGTATGCTTAAATATGCAATCAATAAACGTTGCGTAAAAACCTTGTAAGTATATAGATATCTCCATATTATCCATGTTCATTGTAAGTGTACCGTAATATTTGTCTCGGTACGCATTGGTTCACGGCCGAACGTTATACGACATTTGCTATCAATATTTGTCTTCGTATTATCATTTAGACCAGTACCTAATTTGCATCCTATTTCGCGGGGTTTGGAAACGCTCATATTTATTGTTAATGAGTTTTCCCGGGATAAAAGTCCCGTTTATATTTTCCCGGGATAAAAAGTAGCCTAAGTTACTCCTTATTACATCAGCTACCTGCCAATAAAAGTCCCGTCAAAATCGGTCCAGCCATTTCAGAGATTAGCCGGAACAAACAGACAGACAGACAAAAATTGTAAAAAAAAAATTTTTGGTGTATATACCGTATATATATTCATATACAAGTAGTAAAAAACGGTTATTTCAATATTACAAACAGACAATCCAATTTTATTTATATGTATAGATGTATAGATATATATTCATCTAATATAGGCCTTTTTACCCGAAGGGGTAGGCAGGCGAATAATTTGAGCCTTCGCACTTCGCCGAACTTACACAGTACACCCATCTCATGATATGAGAGGGGACTAGCATTGATATACTTACTATATCAATGGGGACTAGTCTATAATTTCAATATAAAGTATCGAAAACGTATAGAGCCCAAGTACGCTACTACGAAAGCATTAATTTATTTATTTATTTATGAACAACCAGTAGTAGTTACACTGTTTGCTTATAATATTTACTTAACCATAAAAACGAACAAAAACTGAGTGCACTACTTTTTGAGGTTGTTACAGCATGCGCCAAAAATAGGTAGCAGTAACAACTGTTAAAACAGTGCTATTTGACAAATATATGTAGCTACTATACTAAATTATAAATAAAATTAAATAACATTAAATCTATGACTCTATTAAACACTAAAGGAATATAAAAGTGAAAATAAAAATAAAATAAAAAGGAAAATAAAAATAAAATACAAATAGATTACCATGAGACTAGCTTATTAATAATAAATATACAGCCTATATTATATACAGCCCACTGTCGAGCACGGGCCTCCTCTACTACTGAGAGGGGTTACGCCTTAGTCCACCACGCTGGCCTAGTGCGGGTTGGCAGACTTCACATACCCTCGAAATTCTTATCGAGAATTTTCAGGTATGTAGGTTTCCTCACGATGTTTTCCTTCACCGTTAAAGCGAACGATAATTGATAAACAATACACACATAACTTCGAAAAGTCAGAGGTGTGTGCCTTGGGTTTTGAACCTCCGGACACTGTCTCGGCAGATCGTTCCATTCCCAACTAGGCTATCGACTATCGTCCACGAAAGTATTATAGACTTTGAATTCTGATCATAGATATATTTCACTAACCTTACTGCGTATAAACTTAACAGTTTTGTATAGTATCCAGGTGCCTTGTTCCACGTAGCATTTTTTATTACGCAATTGTTAGGACTTTAGTTAAATTTTACTTGAAAATTATCAAAAGCTAGTTAACAAAAATCATAAATTTATACTTGACTAGACTTTTGCTCGCGGCTCCGCCAACATCATTTTTTTTTCATTTGGAGGGGTTTTGCCAATACTGACAGGTTGGTCTGGAAATCTTTGGGGAAGGCCTATGTTCAGCAGTGGACTTCTAAAGGCTAAAGAAGAAGAAGAAGATACCCATCAGGTGTATCGATCTCACCTCCTTATGTCCAGGGATTGTGACTTTTCCAACGTCTTGACTGAGTTTGATGCGCGGCTGTCCGTTTATTTCGACCAATTTGTACACACAGCCCAGGGCAGGTTGGCGCTGGCACGTCACTGAAAAATTATATAAAAAAATTGACGAGTTTACCCTAAACTCATATCATAATTAATTCAAGTTGTGTTAATAAATATAATGCGTGACTGCCTCGGTGGCGTAGTTGTATTACGGTACAACTGCAAGGCTGAGGTCTCGGGTTCGATCCCCGGGTCGGGCAAAGTGATATTAGATTTTTCTATTCAGTATCAGCCCGGAGTCTGGAATTTGTGCCCGATATGGCGATAGGCTCGCCCCCTATCACATCATGGGACGGAATACGCTTGGCGAAAAGTGGGTGCACTAGTTGCGCTTCTGCCTACCCCTTCGGGGATAAAAGGCGTGAGCATGCGTAATGCGTGAATGCAAAAGGCAAACTTTAATGGAACTGATGGAATTAATTGTATTTTCAACTAGACAAAAACTTGCGTATCTCCTTGGTATAATATTGTGTGGAAGAAGTTACGTAGACAGCCATGAGTTATTTTTTTTTACTTATTACACACACGCACACACACACGCACACACACACACACACACACACACACACACACACACACACACACACACACACACTCACGCCTTCTATCCTCGAAGGGGCAGGCACGCAACCAATGCACCCATTTTACGCCGTGCGTATTCCGTCCCATGATGTGATAGGTGGCGAGCCTATCGCCATATCGGGTACAAATTCCAGACTTCGGGCTGATACTGAATAGAAAAATCCAATATCACTTTTGCCCGACCCGGGGATCGAACCCGAGACCCCAACATTGCAGTCATGCCGTAATACAACTACGCCACCGAAGCCGTCTATTTCATATATTTTCTTAA
Source organism: Sphinx pinastri (assembly GCA_947568825.1). Lineage (NCBI taxonomy): Eukaryota > Metazoa > Arthropoda > Insecta > Lepidoptera > Sphingidae > Sphinx > Sphinx pinastri. The sequence continues at coordinate 8,152,888 of OX387617.1, forward strand.
ATCGTTCATATTATAGATAGATATAAATCGACGGGTGATAACATTTCTTTTGGAGTAACTCTTTTTACTTTGCCCCCGTCGAAATTATCACTCGAAAGAAAAACTTTTTTACAAAAAAATGCTATACTTTCAACATCGGTTTAAAAACCTTCATTAAAAACATTTACCTAAATGTGTGCCGATGCCGAAGCAATCGATCTTGTGACCTTGCTCGTTCAAGCTGAGTATAGTCTCCTCATTTATATCGTTTGATGCGACTATAGTGAGTTTTGAGAACCAGGGCAAGTTGAAAGCGTTCCCGACTTGTCCGAACGTGTCCCTGGCCAACACAGAGAGATAAGCCAAGTCCCCACTGTCGATCCTGATGCCGACAGCTCTGTATCCACAATCGTTCAGGGCTAAGGCCACAGCACAGAAGTTAAGCAGACCACTCCTGTTAAAAAGTATTCACAAAATAGCAGAGACAATTTTAAATTCTCATCATACCAAACGGATAATTACAGTTACTAGCTTTGCTGACTCTAATTCAAATCGTATGTTAAATATTTTCTCTACTAGCGAAATTAATGCAATGAAATGTCCACTATCTACATCCAGCTACTTATGTACTAACATAACAAATAACATATACCATGTTGCTTTCCAAACAATACATATAAATGGTGTGTTAATGGATACATGCAAATATATTAGTCAATTACTGTGTAACGTGTGCATATCCCTATACAATGCAACTGTGCCCAATGACTAAGGTTGCCCCTAGTGTTGCTCATAGATCCAGTACAATACGTCACACTGAAGCAAATATAAAGTTCCCATCAGACGTTTCACTTATTTACATTCATTTGGGATATGAAGCGCCGTCCACACGCACTTCACTGAAAAAGCCAAATAAAAACATAATTGAAACTACGGCCGTGGATATCGTCAGGTACTGGTACTGGTAAGGATGTCCCCGGGTACTGAGTTGCGAACTGCGACTTGCGGCTTGCTGCGTGTGTAGTTAGGTATAATATTATGTGCGTAATGGGTATCGTCATCCCGCCCGTGTGTATGAACCGGTCATGCCCCTTCGGTGTGTTCGATGAGTTGCAATGACTAACTCGCGCCAGGTTATAAGATAAACTAACAAACTCCAGGTAATTTATAAATGACAATACAAGACAATACAAATTCATTGGATATTATCTCAATATAAACTGTCTATGTTCATCTTTACCTCAGTGTGCGTTCGACCGTGCTATATCCGTATGTACTATGGTTATTCGACGTTATTTGAGTTCTAGTACCATTGGTTCCACAGTTGCTATTGTAGCCAGAATGCCCGTTCATATTACGCAGCCTGTGTTGTGACGGTAAGCCTTGAAAATTATACCTCTTGACATCGTATGTATCCACTAGAGCCAAGAATCCTGAAGGGAAGGCTAGGGCATATGATATGAGCGCGGCCAGTTCACCGTCACTCGCTTCCTCCGGAGATATATCGATAATGGCGGAGACGCGATTGCGCCACTCCGTCGCCAGCTCTAACAGATCGCATGCCTTCTGCGTATCAGCATGTCTCAGTATCACTGAGTTAATGTCATCCAAAGTGCTAAACGAAGTCACAAACGAGTGTGCGTGTGTACCTCTCACCGGGATATTGAACAGTTTACCGGCTAGTACATTGCTGGTCCCATCAAATCCACCTGAAAAAATAAATCCTTAAAGAATATATTTTGCTTTATAGCGGCGATAGCCTAGTTGGGACTGGAAGGGACTGCCGAAACGAACGTCTGCAGGTTCAAAACCCAATGGCGCACGCACCTCTGACTTTTCTAAAGTTATGTGTGTATTCTTTGTGAATTATCGCTTGCTATAACGGTGAAAGAAAACATCGTGAGGAAACCTGCATACCTGAGAAGTTCTACATAAGAATTTCGATGGTATGTGAAGTCTGCCAACCCGCAATAGGCCAGCGTGGTGGACTAAGGCCTAAAACCCTCTCAGTAATAGAGAAGACCCGTGCCCGACAGTGGAACAGTACATAATACAGGGCTGGTATTATATATTATAAAACGAACTAACTTTATTAAAATTACAATTAAATTGCCTTTTCCCAAAAATCTATCGAAAGCTAAACGAAATACCTAGTGCTACAATCAAGTCACCGTGACCTGGCAATTAAGAAATACTAACTTGTTCTTACGTATTGATAGGCATAGATCTTTGATTAATAATTAATCAAAAGCATAGATAATTATTTTATACCTATCGTGACTGAATGCTGTACTTAATAACGGCTAAACATTCAAGGTCGCGATTCGCGAAAGTTGCCTGATTAAACCTATTAAAGAAAAGTATATTCACTACAGAGTTCTTATAAGTCGATGGCGCGGTGGGGTGTTTTATATTGTACAAGTTTGAACAAGGCGGGTGGCTTTGTACCTGGCACCAATTTTCGCCACACTGCGGGAACACGCTAACCAAATCAATAATATAAATCTTTTAGACCGGGTTTTTTCAACTGTAGTTATCTTTTTGTCAGGGTGTTATTAAACTGGACGCGCTTGCAGAGCTTCGAGTCCTCCAGGTCCTGCGAGAGCGTCCAACATAATAAGATCATGACAAAAAGATAACTACAGTTGAAAAAACGGGGCCTTAGTCAGTTTTACTTCATCATGTAATCCTATTTAATGGTAGAACCGTTATATAAAACGAGCGACACAAATACAACTACATAATCTGTGTCATTCAATCGGCGAGACCAATAATTGCCCGCTAAACATCATGAGCTGATATAAAAATGAAGCAGATCATTATCCGCTACCTAGAGGATTGATTCCTGAACAGATATTGACATTATGACTTGAGGTCGCAAGTAATATGTTGAGACTAGTTGTGATGCCCAATATTGTCAAGAAATTTGATCTAAAGTCTCGCACAATAGCTTTCCTGCTATTCCCTCTCGATCTGTGAGCGTAGAATTACCGTCCTCGTTGAAAAATGCGCAAATCTAAGCAGAGAATGCTATAAGCTGCGAATATTTATAAGTTACTAGTTTTAGCTCCCGACTATACCCACGTGAACGAGTTTTACCGAGATAAAAGTACTGCTATTTGTTTTCATGGGATAAAAAGTAGTCTATGCAAGGACATATTTATAGTTTGAGACACTGGGAAGGCCAGAGTATTAAATTATCTCCTTACCAAATTTCATTGAAATCCGTTCGGTAGCTATGAGTTTATCGCGTTCAGACGTTAGATTGACACGGCTGGGGCATTCGACTTGTAATCTTAGATTAATAACGACTAGATTACCTGTTTGTCGCAGCGAACGTGTCACAAAAAATCTACCAAAATTGGTAGACTTGCTCGTCACGTACGTCAGTATCAATTCAATCACTAAATCGTTACGAGCTCACGAAATTAATAAAAATATGCTGGTTTATGCTATAAAATTGTGTCGCAATTAAGTAGGAAAGTATCATAGTAACACCATAATCACTGACCACCGATAATTTTTGTTGTTTAACCACTATTTTAAGAGTAAATACGATAAGTATTATATTTTCATACGTTCGAGGCGGCTCGGATTGCCCGGTGTTGCTGGTTTATAGCTGGGGTAATTTGCTAAAATTATGGGAGATTGTACATTTAGGTATTCATGTTAATTTTCATTGCTTAGCAAACATCAAAATATCATTAAATTTACGTATAATTATTGTAAATTTTATCCTAGTAAATGAAAATTAACAATACAATAGTTATCTTTAGAGAAAATAATTATTCACCTTTGTTACGTCTAGCGTTACCTCAAAGAATGCAGAATAGTACTAGACGTAAGTATAATGCTTTCGTTTAAATAGTCAACATTTTTTTCACACGACTTTTAGCCACCGTCAAGTTTTTACTTAGGTACTATTATATACATTGTTGATTTTTCAAAAAAATAAGATTATTTTTATACGTTAAAAACAATGATGATGTGAGCATTGAGCACCTATATAAATCATTGTTTTATTTGCCCCAATGTTTTAACCACAGTGCAAAGAAACTTGGGTAAATTATCTAGAGAAGGTATCCCTATACGCGCACACATTGACAGCGTCTCGGCGCGAGCTGTGACACGCTGCGTTGCATGTTGTTTGTTCGTGTTGCTCCGTCTATATTACTCTAAGCTTATAATAATATGTAGTATATGGGCAGATCTTAAGTTTTCTTCTGAATGTAAAATGCATATCTTTCTAGAAAAACACGCTTCGCAACTCATATTAGATAATACTTGATACCACAGTACTGCGCTTAAGCTCACCCTGTTTATTTATCTATAGTAATATTATAAAGAGGAAAGATTTGTATTTTTGTATGTTTGTAACGAATATACTCAAAAACTACTGGACCGATTTCAAAAATTCTTTCACCATTAGAAAGCTACATTATGCCTGAGTAACCCAGGCTTTATATCACGGGAAAGTTCAAACCGGGACTTTTATCCCGGCTACGTGTGTGGAGCCGTCACGGCAAAACCACTGAACCGATTTCGATGAAATTTAGTAAGGACTAGATACTTTAAGACCCTGGGAAAAATATAAACCGGGACTTTTATCTCGGAAAATCGTTTCCTGCGAGTGGAACCGCAAGAAAATAAGTATGGAGATAGTTAGAGATCCAGAGGCGGACATAGGCTACTTTTATCCCAGAAAATCATAAACCGGAAATGTTATACCAGATTTTTTTTCTCGCGAGTGGAGCCGTCACGGCTAAACCACTGAACCGAATTCGATTAAATTTGGTAGGAAGATAGCTTAAGACCCTGGGAAGGTCCTAGGCTACTTCTTATCCCGGAAAATCGTTTCGCGCCAGTGCAACCGCGAGCTAATAAATATGGAGATAGTTTTAGACCCAAGGAAGGATACTTTTTATTTTTAAGGATATGTCCTTACATCATTACATATTATAAAACAAAGTACCCCCATCGCATCTTGTTTGTCTGTCTGAACGCGATAAACTCAAAAACTAACGAAAGGATTTTGTGCAGATTTATGTGAATAATTCATAAATATTTTGTACGACAAAAAATAAATGAAGGAATATAATATTATGCTTTGCTGCCTGTGCGGGTCGCTAGTTATTAATATTTTCACACTACGCAGTTGCTACGCGCAGGTGACTCATTACTCTTGCCAGTAAAATCGTGTACCAAATAGGTATAGAAGTGCCTGTGCCACATGAATCATTTCTATGTCACACAGTAGCCACAGAAAAGTCAGTTCACGCGAGTATTTACGTTATTTTAATTGAAGACAGAATAGTATGATAACTTACCGATATAAGCATACTTTGAAGCTGACAGCCCTCCATCAGGTCCTTGCGCTCGTCGCAAACCGAATTCAAGTAAAGAAACACTTTTCCCGGCCACCATGCGATACCGCGCTGCATTTGTTGCCATCAAGCTAGAACAAAAATCTTCGGTAATATCCGTGACAAAATAACCCACTTTAAAGTGATATCTAATGATGTTATTAGGTGATTGTATGTTGTTGTTGTTTTCTAAAAGGTATACCTTTTAAAGTTTATAAAAACTGACCGGCCGAAACATAAACAAATCAATACAATTATAACAATGTGTAAATAGCAATAAAGGATCCAACATACCACGATAACCAAGCTACTGAGTTACGTAGTGTAATTAACCGTGTCAGTCGAGCGTGGTTACTGATAACGGCGCAAATTGCCTATCTAATGAAAAACAAACATTATAGATGTTCCTATAAAAACAAAATGGATAATAACGTCCTTCTAGATATACTTAATGTAAACATAAACCGCCTTTAAAACTACTAGAAAAGGAAAAAATAATTTAACATTACCTATATACTTATTACTTACTGATTACATATTTTGGAGTCTGTGACTAAATTTAAACTGAAAATGAAATTTTAAAAAAGCAGCGATAGCCTAGTTGGGAGTGGAACGGACTGCCGAGACGAATGTCCGCAGGTTAAAAACCCAAGGGCACGCACCTCTGACTTTTCTAAAAAGTTATCTGTGTATTCTTTCTGAATTATCGCTCGCTTTAACGGTGAAGGAAAACATCGTGAGGAAACCTGCATATCTGAGAAGTTCTCTATAGGAATTTCGAAGGTATGTGAAGTCTGCCAACCCGCATTAGGCCAGCGTGGTGGACTAAGGCCTAAACCATCTCAGTTATAGAGGAGGCCCGTGCTCAGCAGTGGACAGTATATAATACAGGGCTGGTATGATGATGACTAAATTTAAATACCTATTGATTTCGTCTATTTGTTCATGTATTTATCTGGCTAGCAATTTTAATTAGTCACCGACTCCAAAATTGGTAATCAGTATGAAGGTAATGTTAAATTAATTTTCCGTTTTTAGTGGTTTTAGAAAGGAGGTTTATTTTTTTGTTTAAAAGCTTTATTTGTTGCTTTTTGTTAGTTAGAGCCTGTTAAGGTGAGGCGTTTTTTTTATACATCGTAAACACACAATACAAACTAGCGAGACCTATATCCCTGCCGAACAGTCAGAGAACCAAGACCTTGTTATTATCTTTTTAAAAAGAAGAGGTTTGGAGTTAAATAAGTCAAATAATTATCAAATAATTAATAATTATGTGATAACTACGCGCTAAAAAAATCTAAATCTGGCGCTTTATTTGACGGGCGGACGGAGAGGGTGTGCGTGAATTGATTTCTTGGCAGTTTTGTCATGTGGCAGCAAAAAGTGACGCTAGCTTTACTTATTTTAATATTCATAACATTGTTTAGCGGAATCTAGCCAGATTTTCACAAGATATATAGATATTCGCTTTTTTAATATGGGTCTAGTGCTTTTTTTCCGTCAAACGGCAACACTGGCGCCATTGCTGCGTCCAGTACTACGTGCGAGTCCGTGGCGAGTGGAGATATTTGGTTCGAAATGGAGCGTGATAGCTTCGATGCGGAACTTTTTATTGACGAACTTGAAAATAGAGTAGCCATATGGGATATGGAATCATAAGATTATTCTAATAAAGCCATAATTCCAATAGTCATTCTGTCACGTAGAATTGGATGCACGTTAAATCGTCGACTTTCTCTTCTCTTACGACGACGTTTCCATCGACAGTATGCAAGCCACAATACAACCGCTGTATTCGAGTCCATGCTTATAACTGGCAGGGAATCCCTCCCAGCGTAGAAAAGCGCGTAAAACGCTGTATCTGGATTATGGACACAATATAAATTGAAGCGCGCGAGTGGACTCGCGCGCACATTGCCTCACCTGAACACGCTCTTAGAAATAGACTGCCTCGATGGCGTAGTTGTATATTGCTCATGCGGTACGATCCTATGTATGTATAAAGAAATATTAAATAGACCCAGCAAAACCTATCGCAATATCACCACTGAAACAGTCACAGGAAAACAAAATTCGCAATTTCGTTAACTTGGACGACATACTTGTGTCTTATTCCAGTTATCTTGATAAACCAAAGTATTGAACCGATTTTGAAAAAAAAATCTATGGGACCAAACAGGAAGTATATTCTCTCATATAAAAAAATACTTTTTCCAAATCGGTCGAGAAATATCCGAGTTCTGAGGGAACAAACATATTAAAAAACGACGTCGAATTGATAACCTCCTCCTTTTTCTGAAGTCGGTTAATAAATGAACACAACCATGGTCAATAAACAAAATTAATATGGTGACCGTACAGCGCGGCGTCTTTAGACGAGGCAGGGAACTACACGTGACACGTGTGCACTGTGCAATGTGCATACTCGTATTGTCATAGGAATGTTCTTACTTGCTATTTTTAAATTGCATGAGATCAAAACTGGCGCTTGCACGGCCAAGTGCACGTAGTTCTCCACTAAGGGTTAAGTGTTAACATCACCTACACAGTGACAACGCGACGGTAAACCTTATTGCGATGATATACGGTTCATTGTCGCTTTATGTCGGTGGCTGTGACGAACGTATGACGCAAAGAGAAGATGGTAGGGCAGTGATCTGCGCTGATGCTTGGATATAAACAATATACGCAAGTAGGAAAGGCGATTAGTGAGACGTCAGGCGACGCCTAAATCAAATAACATCTATATTGAGGTCTGAAAATCACTAATAATGCAGTGTTAGGTATATTATTCCCTGTGGTCCGGAGTTATTTAGAGAGTTCAGCCACGGCATCCCCTGCCTGTCGTAAGAGGCGACTAAATGGGGCTTCAAGAGAGTCGCGGGGCGAGCAGCGGGGGGTTGCTCAGTCCAATTTAAGCGACTCCGAAGTGGACGACAATGCGGGTGGTCGGTCTCTCGTTGTCGTAGACGCCAAAGGCGTTCTTTAGAGTTCGGGGGAATCTTAGCCCCCTTGTATAGAGAAGGGCCGCAACGGCATCGCGCAGGGACGGTCCCGTACAGCTATCTTAGTGCAATAAGATACCCCGGGGCCGTCTCGTATGCGCTGAAGAAGGCCACCGCGGGTTTTGGTTGGTATGGCGGTGTATGGTGTACTATAGTGTTGGGGTCTCGGTCCAATGCTCGCTCGGATGATGGATGCTATACTCCCGAGTGTCGAGATTGAGTCGTAAGACTGTGTGAAACCAACATAACCGTTCCACTCACCCAGTGGTGGTAGCGATAACGCGTTTTTAACCCACGAAAAAAAAAGGTGAGGTATATTAACACGTTTTTATTAGCTCCATACGTATGTAGGTAATAGGTGTGTATGTAGATATGTAACGGAAACTTTGAACATGATTTTGACCCCTTCAAAACGTCGGATTACATAGAAATTTGGCATACCTATCAAGGACCGATGACAATTCAATATTTTAAATAAAAAAACACGCTTTTAAAGAAATCCAACTAAAAATGAATAAATAATAGTTTATTTATTTTAGTAACATCTGTTGGACTATAGTAGAACTTATGACTAAAGTGGCTACTCTTATGTGTAAAAAAATCCTACTTGTCACAAGATTGCGCTTTCATTTTTTAGTTACATCTGTTGGGACTATAGTAGGACAGAACTAAAAAATTAAAAATAAACAATACACAGTTTAAAAAGACTAAAAACACGCTTTATAGAAAATTCAACTAAAAAAATAGAAAATAAATTTGAATTAAGAATAGTGTAAATAAGAAAAAAAAATATTTTATTGTAAAAAAGCGTGGGATGCTTTTTAAAATATTATCAAAATGATAATCCTTCTACTCATATTATCTGTCAATAAAATATTTATAACTATTGACACCATGAACCCCACGCTTTTATTACAAGAAAAATATTTTTTTCTTATTTACACTATTCTTAATTCAAATTTATTTTCTATTTTATAGTTGGATTTTCTATAAAGCGTGTTTTTTAGTCCTTTTAATTTATCTAATGCGCTTCACAAAAACGACTCCCTATATTATAAATCTATACATCTATACATACATACATACATATAAATAAAATTGGAGTGTCTGTTTGTAATATTGAAATAACCGTTTTTTACTACATGTATATGACTATATATACGGTACATACACCAAAATATCATTTTTTTCAATTTTTGTCTGTCTTTCTGTCTGTCTGTATGTCTGTTTGTTCCGGCTAATCTCTGAAATGGCTGGACCGATTTTGACGGGACTTTTATTGGCAGGTAGCTGATGTAATAAGGAGTAACTTAGGCTACTTTTTATCCCGGGAAAATATAAAGCGGCACTTTTATCCCGGGAAAACTCATACACGCGGGCGGAGCCGCGGGCAACAGCTAGTACAAAATATAATAGCATTTTTGTTCTTAACAATTTACTTAAGTAGGTAGTTACCTACTTAAGTAAATTGTTATAAGTCAAGGTAATCAATATTGAGCCATAAAGTACTTACACCAAAATTGTAAATTCAAAATGCAGTGGTTAAAAGATCAAACCCGTCGACTTTCAAGCTATTCTAAGGTCATCGAAATTTAAAAGACGCATGGCATTCATTTTATGTTCGCATAATAACTGGTAAGTATACAAGAACACTATAATAAGGCTTTTATAGTACCTACCTACTATAAAGATTAGTACAATGCTATACAGATATATTATGTGTCACGGTAATAAATGAATGTTATGAAAAACAAAAAGGTATAGAATTATTATAATGAAGTAGGTCTCTGTACTCACCTTGCAAAGTTGACTAGCGTTAATAATGTTGTTTCTAGCAATTGTGCTATAATTAATGGACCCTCCACTCTCAGTAATGGTACCCTGGAAATAGAATCACATATCATACATCCATAGCAAAGTAAGCAAAATTATTCTTATACTATTATTATTTATTATTACAACACATTCAATTTCTATAATAAATTAAACACACACACACTCACGCCATTTATCCCCGAAGGGGTAGGCAGAGGCGCAATTAATGCACCCACTTTTCGCCGAGCGTATTTCTTCCCATGATGAGATAGGGGTCCAATATGATTTTGCGCAACCCGGGGGTTGAAGCCGAGACCTCAGCATTGCAGTCATACCGTAATAATAAATTAAAATCAAAATAGTAAAATAAACAGTAATTAGCAGGACTTTATACTAGACCACCATAATATAGTACATAGTTTCAAATTTGGTCATCAATGCACTTTCACAAAACAAATAATGGTATCTACATAATATTTATTCATCATACAATAAATAAGTCATTAATCCTTAGACGCCCGCTGTGGACACCGGTGTCCATTTATATAAGGAAATTAGCTTATAGCTATATATAAGCGGGCGTTGACGGGTTAAAAATATCATGAAATAACAATAGACACTGTATAAAAATTTTAATGCATCTCAAACCTTGGAAACACAACAGATCCCTCCTCAATGGCACTCACTGTAATATCTTTGCAAGTTAAATCTTTCAAATAAGCAAAAAACTCAGGTTCAATGTTACCAGGTAATATTTGCCTCAAGTACTCTATGTCTGCAATAAAAGACATTTAAATGTATTTTAAATAATTATAAGACATGTTTTATGGAAATATTTTATACATACATTATACTATGCAATTTAGGATATTAGACTATTAAAAATAATAATAAAGACAGATTCTTTATTATTATTTTTAATAGTATGTATTCTTTGCGTGCACCCACAAATGTTTTAATAATTTTGTTTGTACCCTCAAAAGCGAGTTTAGAAACTTTAATTACTAATAAAAACAAGATAAATTGCAACATTAATTATATTATCTATACATATAATAAAGCAATTAAAGAAATGTGATTAAAAAGAAAGGGGGTGACTAACGAAGAGTAATGGAACACAAATCATCGAATTTGTAATTCTTTTCTGTCGGTCTGTTTTTCTGTTTGATTGTTACTGCACATCTCCGAAACTACTGAAGGTATTTCGATGAAATTTGGCACACGGGTAGGTCATGTCCTGGATAAACGACGAAGACGCGGGCAAAAGCTAGTATACTAATATAACATGGCTTTTTTGTATGCAAGAGCTAACTAAATATAGACCTGATTTTAAAGAATTCTTACAGGTAAAAAGCTATGCTATGCTTGATTATTATGAGACATGAGCTTCTCGGTTTGTTAGATTTTTTATTAGCAATAAGTTTGGTAACACCCGCATACCCTGACATGCAAAACTAATATAGTCTTGGTTTCATTGGTTGTTTAACAAAATGTACTAAATACATGTGAAGCTGGATTTGGTGCTGAGATGAAGATAGTCTACTTAAAAGCAAATTTTTATATCATATGGGCAAGTAATTCACTTTTTTATATTCTTTAAATAAATTCTACCCCTAAGGTAATTAAAATTAGCTAAAAACGAATACCTATCTGTGGAAACTTTTAAACAGCCCATTGTTTTCCATAAATAATAAAATAAAGATAATTTTCACTATGTAAAAGATTCAAATCTTTTGCAGGCCAACTTGCAGGTGGCCTGCTGATGGTTAGCCATTACCATCACTGATCAATCCCCACAATGGCACAGAAATTGTAGGGGCCTTAGAGACTAAAAAATGCAATGAAGATCGAGGTGTATCCCATGTCTCTGCTCTGGTAATTAATTTAAAGGAAACACCAGTACCCATGGCAGTAATAAATGCAATTGAAAATGGAATACAAAATTTCCATATTTAAATATCAACTGATCAAATACACAGCTGTTTTTGTTATGTTGCACATTATTTTAAAAATTGTTTGTTAAATTAAATTCTTAATTATGAGGATAACAATGTACATACCACTATCGGAATAATTAAAGTTCTCCAAAAATTTTAGGCACTCCTCAAGGCCTGCAAATATTGTGAATTCTCCGTGAAATGGGTTTGTGCGGAAGAATAAATCAAACACGGCACGGTCATTGACTTTTCCAGATTTCCAATATGCATAAGCCATTGTTATTTGATAGAAGTCTGGGAAATTCAAACACATTTTCCATTATTGGTCGTATACAAGTTTAAATACATGATATACCAGTATCTTTTCAGTTGCAAATTATAAAACCCTTATTTATTTCTTAATTCTTGGACGCCAGTGGTGGACACCAGTTTCCATTTATATAAGGAAATTAGCTTATAGTTATATATAAACGGGCGTTGACGGGTTAATATCAATGATGTTGCCATGAACCCATCCCATGATAACAGGAGGAAAGTCTTGGTTATTATAGTGTACAAATCCAATACCAAGCAAATCAGACATTTTAAAACTTTAAAAAATTATGAAACCATTTACTGGGACCTGGGATTGGTCAGAGGGTCTCAGCCTATGTATATTACAATTACAAAAAAAGGAGGAAAAATCAAAACATACAACATGCCGGATTTAAGTTCTAGTTTTTACAGTTCCTAAAATCATGTAGCTAATATATACTAATTTATATATCAACATAAAGATAAAACAATATCTTATCAGACAGATCATTTGCTCTGTGGAACAAATGGTTTTACAACTTATTCATTCTATTAAAAGTAACAAAAAATTGCATCACTAGGATTAGTTCACAAAGTTGTCTCATAAAATACAAACACATTTACAACAAATATTTAAAGAAAATAATGCACAACAACTGAACACTGTTATCTGGAGAGCTGCTAAGTTGCTGTCATAAAAATTTAAAGTAACCCTGGATTTTGAAATTCGCTCCAAAACTTGCTACGATTTAGCTACTTACCAGTCAACAGAGGTTGCACAATACCATTTTGTCGTGCCATTTTTTTATCACTGACTAAAAGTTCATTAGACATTATCGATGCAAGTTTTTTGTTTATAATGGAAACAAATAATAACGTCAGGAATGCGTGATGTCTGTCGACTGACTAAAATGAGTAATTTCATCGTGATCAACGGGTAGTACTTATCAGCGCGCCAAACACAATAATTTGACGGATAGATACTTTACACATGCGCATTTAACTCCTATTGACTGAGGTTAGAGGTCATTTTTGAAGGTCAGTAAGATATGTTTGAAAATATTCTTACTCTATATTCTTTATCGAATTAAATATTTTTACTCTATATTCTTTATCGAATGTTTTCCTTCACCGTTAGGCGCCCATTAGACAGTACGATATGCTGTCAGTTTTACCACAGTCACGTCTGTGATTGACGAATAACCTATCGTCTAATGAAGTGATTGATGGTTGAATGGCGGTGATTGACGAATATTTGGATTTTTTGATTTGCGCGTCATGCAACCATCAATCGTGACTTTTGCGCGATCGTCTAATGGCATTTCGTCCGGCAAACGTCAGTCAGCTCAGCGCGCGTACAGCGATGGAGTCGGACATGCATTGCGTCCACTGACGTCTATTATACTAGTACGCGTACTAGTATAATAGAGGTCAGTGATTGCGTCGAAAAGGCGCCCGCGCACCCGCGTGGCCAGTCACATTCTCTGAACTAACATTATGCTCGTCGGAGAAAGAGTTTATTGTTTTAAAACAAACCCTGAGTTGTGGTATATACAACGAATCTTTAATAGTTAGTAAGATAATAAAGAAAATAGTTGTCATAGTCCTTATCTTCTTTTGTATCTCGTATTTCAGACTAAATGAATTTATACTAATATTATAAATTCGAAAACTTTGATGTTTTTACTCAATCACACCAGAACGGCTGAACATCCAGATCGGATGTTTGGCATAGAGATTGATTAAAGTATAGAATAACACATAGGGACTTTTATCCCGGAAAAACATTTTCACGCCGGCGTAACCGGGTGCTTCTTCAAAAAATGTTATTTTTACCAGTTTTATGCAGTTTTAAGAAAAAATCGAAATAATAGGGTTTTAGCTTTCTCAACTGATCATAAATGATGATATGACCATAATAAAATAAAAGGCATAAAAAATGTACTAAGCGTTTATAAAATATTAGCAGTTTAAAAAAAATGTATGTTGAGGATAATGATAGCGGGTACTCAGAATGATTCATCTTCATGTTTGCAATGACGTTCTGTTACAGATAATGACAATTTAGATTATTTCTTATTTAAATCAAGGTAATATTAATTATAATAATACAATTTTTATTCAAGAAATTATAAGAATTAACAACATTGCTGAATGAAACACAAAGCAATTATCTCGAAACATAAAATAATAAATTCGTATTTTGGTATAATCAGTCTAACGATTTTCTTTTATAAACATTTATTTTAATCAAAATCAACAGTCATCCACAATAATATGATAGGTAAGTAACCTTTACACGATTCACAAGCACATACCCAAAAACAAATGCAACCAATTAATTAAATATCTAATAGGTATCAGTACCTAATTTGACATTATTATTGGTGTTCAACATAAAACGGTCTTACAAAGTAGACATAAATCAATCATTAGGTCTCAATTTTAAATAAATTCTAAGGGCGGCATTAATAAATCAATCTCAAGTTTGAGTTACATCTCAAGTAGACATAATGTATTGAACTATAAAACTATTCACATATTATGTCTACTTGAGATGCAACTCAAACTTGAGATTGATTTATTAATACCGCCTTAAGTGTCTAAGTGACAGAAAATCATCAGCCTTTCTAGAATTTGACATGAAACACTACTCAAATGTCCGTGTCGTTTGATTGTGATTGGTCAAGAGATCAACATGCGACTCGCTTGTTGCTCTCTCAGCCAATCACAAGCAAACTACACGGACTTTAGTGTCACTTTCCAAGGGGGCAGAACAACAAATCTCAGCAGTCTTTTTTAATTATTCATTATTTTTTCGATGTTGATGGACGCATTTTTAAAATATAATTTATGTTCGTTGCGTCTACTAAGACATCAGATAAAACATTAATTTTCTTCGTTTGTCCTAGAAGTATCACATCAGAATCAATATTTTCTTTTTGTTTTACAGGATTACTTATTTTTATAAATCCAAGATGTTTCCCATGTTGACATACTTCATTCAGTTCACATTCAAAACAGCTCATTGATCTGAGGGTTGTTTTTGTATATCCATCTGAAAGAACTTGATACACGGAAAAGGTGCCCTTGAAGGGTTTCAGATCTTTCGGAATCATTTTATCTTTTTGAGCTATGTCTTCTTCTTCTACTTTTTTGATGAGCACGTTATCTAAAGTTTTTATTACTTTATAAAAATGTTCAAAAGTACCGACATCTGAGCCAAAATTCACCATGCTATCGGCCGTTCTCTTCAAAGTTGCACCAACTCCATCAGGTGCACCTTTTCCGTGTCCTGCTTCAGTATAATTCCATGTAATTTTATTTATTTGGTTGTGGTTGAATACTAACTGACTAATGATATAAAACATGTATTTATTCCTATATTGAGAAGTTGGAGAATCAGATAAAAAATGAACAGTATCGATAAATGGGTTAACTTTAATTACTTCATCAATAAGAGGATCTAAATGTGCCCATATTGCGGGTGCATCGTGCCGAAGACATGGACTTACAGTGCACATAGATATTGGGCATACAGTTCCTGTTGTGAAATTGTGAGTATACATTACAGCCGTATGAAGAGACACTTGCTGGCGGCTGCCACCAAAGTGGAACGACTGTACTTCATCTGCATATTTTAGGCAATAATTTTCTGAAAAATCTACATGCACTAATGCTTCGTGGATATTTAGATTATCTTTAAGGCTCTTAATGACATTATATTGATGCACTATCTTATACGTATGAGAAAAAAATAAATTCAAATCCGATTGTAATTTCGCAATAGCTTCTAGTGGTTTAACAATAAGCTCCTGTTTTTCGGTTAGGATTTTTTTAATCTTATTACCATTTTTACCAATCACTTCTCTCTGAACTCTTTTCCATTCAAAGTAATTTATCTCAGAATCATTAGAAAAGTTGTTATAATTAAGATGTTTTTCTGCGCATGTTTTGCACTTTCGTAGCAAGCATTCAGTGTTTCGGATATCACAACAAAGGGTTGCCAATACTTGGGCAGAGTTCTTCTCGTTTATGATGGAAACTTTATGTAAAGCAGCTATAAGGAGTTCCATATTAAGATGCGTTGAACACTGGCAAGTTTCTCTGTCTATGGCTTTAGGATATACAACCCAAAAAGGACGATGCTTGCAAAAATACGAGTAACTCACCTGTACATTTGTTTCGGACTTAAACTTTCTGTATAGCTCAGTTAAATGGCCAGTAAGATATCGTTTTTGCATTCTCTTCTTATTCCTTGTTACAAACTGTTTCTTACCAGCACATAAAGTACTATTAGAATCATCAATGTAAAACTTTATTATGACATCAATTTTGTTTCGACGAGCGCTCAAAGATGGAGTTTGCACATCAGTGTTACTTGGATTTTGATGGTCCCTAGGTTCATGAATAACTGAGTTATCTATATTCTCAATTTTTCTCTTCAATCTATTGATACATTTCTGCTGTGCTTCATTTTTATTTTTCAGAATATCAATAACACTCATCAATCTCTTTCTTTCTTTTAGTTCACTGTATCGAAATTTCCGGATGGCGCGTTTAACTGCTGGACAGTATCGATCATGTTCTAAAGGATCTGTAGTTAGTGAAGAATATTGACTTACCATATCGTCACTAACATTCGCTTCTATCTGAATAGCCTCTATATCCACTTTCTTCTTCGCGTTTGCTTTCTTTCTTTGCCGATATCTTTTAGAATTCTCCTTCCATCTTCTACGTTGCTCGCGTTGAGATCGTGGTGTTTTTTCATCAATACAAGTGACATTTTTACTTTCCTTTCTTTTCTGATATTGAATTCTTCTTTTTTCCTTCTCTATCTCAAGTCTTTCTGGGTCATTTTTTATCTCATCGTAAAGTCGTTTTTTACACAGCCTTTGCTGAATAGCACGTGAAGTTTCTTTACGTTTGGAAATTTGGACATTTTTCTGCCCTACAAAAAGTACAAATTGTGAAATTATCATATTTTGCAGTCTTAATTATGATTATACATATAATATATAAGATTAAATATTGAATTAAATAAGACTTTATACCTTTTGTTAAATAGAAGCAATAAAAATCTTATAAAAACACAGAATTTTTAAAGAAATTACTTTATAAAATCATTAATCATAACATACCATCATTATTAACAACACCACTTTTGCAAAGAATGACGTTCCTAATAATGACGAATACGAGTCTAAGCATGTCAAAACACGTTTAAAAATACGAGGCCCACTTTTTTCCTTATTTTACTACAAATCTACCTGTCTATATTAATTAGGGCACATAACTGAAAACTAATAATATTACACACTAAAGAGATATTACTTAAAACGCAAATGATGTTTTTTGTGACAATTTTTGGAGAACACTATATTTTACTTACGTGAGCGATGCAGCACAACGTGTTTTCACTTTGAACGACTGTCGGCTACTGAGCTGGGGTGTGCGGTGCATATAGTAAGCTCACAGATATTATAAACCCGATGTAATATTAAATATTATTATTGCAAACACTGAGGAGACAAATGACGATTTTTCGTGACAATTTTTTAAATCAAATATCTGAGTTATCAGTTTATTGAACATTACCGTAATAGAATTTTTTACATAAAGTTTTATATGTGTTTGTTATGTTACTAGTCGTTAATATATATTTTTTACGTAATTTTACTGTTAATTAAATTAAAACTACATGGGGTCTGCATTTGGACGCCGAGGAGAATGACGAACTACACATGTTTTTTGAGTATATCTTTTTTATGGAATGATATGTGACAAAATACATTGAAGCGCCTTTTCGTATTGTTATTATATTATTTAACAAAAAGGATTTAATGACAAAAATATTGATACAAGTGTATCTAATGTTAATGGTCATTTTTTTTTACGCTTTCTAAGAACGACCCCCGCTATAAAAAGTTGAGTAAAACAAAAGTATGGCTATAAAACTTTCTTTTTTACAGCGAATATTTTACCCAACGCTTTCTTGTAACCCGTTTTCTTGCTCTAAATTCCAATTTATTTTATAACTATTCATACTAAGATGATTGAAAACGTGTGTTCTCCGTAAAATCTTGAGTAAAAACAAAACGATGGATAGTAGGAAAAGCAAAACAATAAAAATAATTTTGTAAATATCGGCGAATGCACGTTGTACACCGTTATTTTATTATTTTTTTTGTGTTATGTCCAGTTTTACGTATTTGTACATGCCTGTCCAGGTATTAAATTCCTTCATTTGGATTTTATCTCATTTCAACGGTGATGTGCGTGCATTAGCTTATATAACTAATCTGACTTTGTATACAGCACAAAAGTATCGAAAAAAAAGAGAAATGAAACAATGAACAATTGATGACAAAAAAGTAAGCCCGGAGTTTCTTTCTGCCTTTCTTCTTCGGATTATTTCTCATGATGGATTTTACTCCCAATAAAAATGTCGTTAGTTATATTAGTGAGCTTTAGTATTAACAATAATTATTATTATAATCAATTTAATGTATCTTGACTTATCATAAGTGCAACTATGTTCGCCTACGTGATGAATAAAGTGTTTTTTTTTTTATTTTAAATTATTTTATGACTGAAGGTGATTTAGAGTGATTGTGTAATAACAATTTGTTTTCATTATTCACTGGTCAATCATGAGTGTTGGAATTGAGTGCCGGTTGTGTGAGCGTGTAATAGACGCTTTATAGCGAGCGTGCGATAATTCCAAGGATAATTCACAAAGAATACACACATAAGTCATAACTCTGATTATTAGAAAAGTCATAGGTGCATGTCCTTGAGTTAAGTTAACTTTTAATAGTAATATATGTGTCTATTTGGGGCTATTATCACACATTTGAAGTTATTTTAATATCAAAGTGTTGAATGCTCTAAGCTTAGAATAATAACACATATTCTATGGCTCTAAGTATCAAATGGATACATTTCGCCAAAAAAAAACAATTATAGGGTGACAAGTTTTTTATTTTTATTCATGACCATGGATGCATGTCCTTCGGCCGGAGGGCGACAAAATGACGACAATGGCCTGGGAATGATTTTTGACATACAAGTAATGATCATGGTGTACCAGTAATGATCTTGAAAATTTATAATACGTATAATACAATTGTAACAGGCCAATGTGCTTGCAATGCAATGCAATCAGCCCTGTAATATATCCTACCTTTAGGACGAAAACAACACAATTCAAAAAAATCTAATTTTGGCTTACCGTCATAAAATGACTTAAAACTGGTCCCTTTT
Source organism: Sphinx pinastri (assembly GCA_947568825.1). Taxonomy (NCBI): domain Eukaryota; kingdom Metazoa; phylum Arthropoda; class Insecta; order Lepidoptera; family Sphingidae; genus Sphinx; species Sphinx pinastri. The sequence continues at coordinate 8,172,547 of OX387617.1, forward strand.
TATGAAAATATAATAAAAAAAAGGACCGATATAATAGTTTTGTCCTTTTCCCGCTTGAATATGGCGGTGTTTGAACTACTGTTGTATTAAAAATTTCGTTTCAAGTAATTTTATGACGATAACTCAGTTTTCGATTTTTTTGAATTGTGTCGAATTGTGTTCGTCCTAAAGGTGCGACATACTGCCCACTGCTGAACACGGGCCTCCTCTACTACTGAGAGGGGTTAGGCCTTAGTCCACCACGCTGGCCTAGTGCGGGTTGGCAGACTTCACATACCCTCGAGATTCCTATGGAGAATTCCCAAATATGTAGGTTTCCTCACGATCTTTTCCTTCACCGTTAAAGCGAACGATAATTAATAAACAATACACACGTAATTTCGAAAAGTCAGAGGTGTGTGCCTTGGGTTTTGAACCTGCGGACATTGTCTCGGCAGACCGTACCATTCCCAATTAGGCTGTCGTCCACATGTCTGTACTTAACAGATATTAAAGAAAAGCTGGTATGGGGGTTATTGTTAGAACAACGGAAGCCAAAATAATTACATTTAGAATTTTTGTCCATCTCTTTACAAAAAATGCATGTTTGTACACGGATCACGCAAAAACCAGAGCATGGTATTGAATGCAGTTTTCACAGATGTTTTGTTAGAGGTCTAACTCAAAGTACAAACTTATTTGACTGCTTCGGTCCCCTGCGTCCCCCAGTTGGATACAGCATCGCTTGCCTTACCTTGGCTATTCATGACAGCTTCCACCCTAGAGTACACCAGTACTCTAGGGTGATACACCAGTGAAACCATTCACTGGTGCTCCTGCAGTATGCCCCCTTCTGATCTTACAAACCTTGTTGGCCTACTGGACCCAATAATGTCTCCTAGCTTTACCTCCTGTAGTTGTGCTACTTCCAGTCTGTTTGTTCCCAATATCTCCCATCCTGGCAGAGAGTACATTGAGCACTCTGCCAGAAAGTGGATTCTGGTCTCTTCTTCACCATATTCTGAGCACGAGGCATCTTCGGTCTTACCTATGATTTTTAAGTGCCTGTTGAGCATATCGTGTCGTCATGATTCCTATAATAGTTCTTATGTCTTCCTTCCTAATTTGGAGTAATTTGGAGCATTGGTTTTCTTCTGGTCAAGCGTCTTGATAAAATTTTATATTGGCGACAGACCTTCATGTCTCCCCATCTGACATTTGTTTCTGTAACTATCTTCCTGCTGATTACTCCTTTCGTGACTTTGCCGGTATAGGTAAGCACGGCTCCGGTCCTATGAATGTTTCATCAGCTCCCTCTCTCACTAGCTCATCGGCCTTCTCATTTCCTGTGGTATCTTGGTGGTATGGTACCCAGGCGATGATGATTTCTTTGTCGGCTGCTAGCGTTCTTTCGCTCGCGTTCGTTGCATTCTTTCACTAGGGCCGACGTTGATGCTGGTTTGTCAAGTGCCTTTGGAGCTGCTTGACTATCACTGTAAATCTTCTGATGTTCTGTAAAGTTCTGATGCTCTCTTTTTTGCTTCCAAATCCTATCTAGAATTATATCCAGTGCCGCTGTTGCTTATATCTAGTTCTTAATGCACCTGTAGTCATCAGCCCAGCGAGTCTCTATACCTAGTCTAGCTTCTTATAATTTGTCTTAGTGGTCGCCACCTGTGCCACCATAACAAGGCTCTGTAGAGTAGTCTTGGGAGTAGGATGGCCTTATATATCCAGTAAGTTATATTTGTCTTCATACCCCAAGTCTTACCTATCGCTCTATTGCTTAAATTTTTTTATTGCATTGAATGACGAGACGAGCATGCCGTTCGCCTGATGGTAAGCGATACGACCACCCATAAACAGTAGCAACACCATCCAGCACCTTGAGTTACAAAGTACTGTGTGGCATCACACTGCGCTCGTCATCCTGAGACATAAGATGTTAAGTATCATTATGTCCTGTAGTTACACTGGCTACATTGTCCTTCAAACCGAAACACAACAGTGCATGCACACTATTGCTTGGCGGTAGAAATAGACATTGCGGTGGTGCCCACCCAGACGGCCTCTTACATAATGAGAGACCTACCACCAGTAAACATAGATTATTACAGTATTACATAGATTCAAGCTCAACTAAATAATACATCTATTAGAACTAGTTTTATATTTTATTTTTTATCTTAGAACTTAGTATTCCTCATTTCTAGAACACGGGCGTCATTTCTCTCGTAAGCATAAAACTAGTAATGACGTGCCCAGAAATGAAGATTCCGTAAATATTGAACGAAATTTCTGGAAACTTAGCTCGCAACCTTGAAAAATTATTCGTTAATAACCGTGACTTTATAAAAGCACACAGCAATTAAAATAGATTAACCAAATATTTTATAGTACTTACCTTATGGGATGAACCAGGAATGATAAAATTTATGACTAACCAAAAATTGCAATAGTTTTTAAATAATTTCGCCGAATTCGTTATATTAATCATTAAAGTGCACTCACTCTCGCTTTAGACTGCCGAATGCCGATCTCGCGCGGGGTGCTGGATTCCTGTACCATTATTCTTCTTAATTTAAAAGACCAAATGATGTACGTTGACATGAATGATGAAAAATACGTAACAAAATTTTTGGGCGCCTTTGTTTACTATCAATAGTTTTCTTACGGTAGTAATTGATACCAACCGAGGCTCAGGAATGAAAACCAGTAGTAACAATGCTTAAAAATCGATTTCGCAATGTTTACTAAGCATGCTCCTAGAGAAAAGTACGCAAAGTCACTTTTTGCCGGTACTAGGAATGATGTTTGTCAACATTTTTTTGCAATTAGAAATATAAGTTGAACGTTTTTTCTATTTTAATTAATGATACCTGTAGGGATATCAATCTTAAAATTGGGTCCTTTTCGTTTTTTATTCAATAACCCTGTATTTCAATTGGTATTTAGGCGCGACTTGATAAGAACCATTTTAGTTGATTCACTTCCGAGGTAGATTTCTAACATTACCCGACACGCCTACTCCAAAATAAACGTATAATGAGAATCCTAGGTGATCCAAAATGTACTTTAATAGTTGCAGCATACAAATCTATTTATATTAGTCTTTTAGGAGGTGTAATACTTATTGACCCCAGCAATGGAACATTTGGGCCATACCAGCCCTGTATTATATACTGCCCACTGCTGAGCACGGACCTCCTCTACAACTGAGAGGGTTAAGGCCTTAGTCCACCACGCTGGCCTAGTGCGGGTTGGCAGACTTCACATACCTTCGAAATTCAGAGAACTTCTCAGGTATGTAGGTTTCCTCACGATATTTTCCTTCATCGTTAAAGCGAGCGATAATTCACAAAGAATACACACATAACTTTATTAGAAAAGTCAGAGGTGCGTGCCATTGGGTTTTGAACCTGCGGACATTCGTCTTTGCAGTCCGTTCCACTCCCAACTAGGCTATCGCCGCTATTTGGACCATAAACAGGCCAAATTTTGAAATTTTAAATATTTTTCAGTAAATAATCATTTAATACCATTGTTTGTGACAAACGTTATAATTGATCTATCTATGCTTTACCTATAGCATAAATGTAAAGAAAAATTAGAATTCTATGTTAATAACTTAGGTAAGTAACTGAAAGTATTTTCAGAGTTCTTAAATATACCCTTAGCTTCCTTTTGATAGACAACTAAACAATGCATGTTAGTAACATAATAACAGTAAAATTATGTTGCCGGATAGTACCTAATATACTAGTTTACGCCCCCCGAGGCAATTCTTGTGCGCTGGGTCTTCACACTCAATGCACGCCCATGCAAGGGGGGACATTAGTCGCGGGCCGAGGCACACAGTTCAGTGTGTATACCTCTTGGTTGGATAACACATTGAGGCCTAAAAGGGCCCACGAACATTACCTTCCTCCCTTCCCCCACCTTTCCGTCCATACTCCTCTCCACTTCCTTCCTAGGCCCCTGCAGTCGTCAAGCCGGGGGACTCCAGTATCCCATTCGCAGGTTTCCCCCGGTGTTGACTGCAGGATCACCTACGTAAAAAAAAAATATACTAGTTTAACTGCCAAACGAAATAAATTGAAGGATATTAAACTCATACGGCCGGTCTCAATAACTTACTAACATTTTACTGGAGTTCGATAGTTACGCTAACTGTTAAGAGCTACTGTTTCAATGTCAATTCTTATCTATCTTCGTTTTTAGAAACACAGATAACAACCAAAAATAAGCATTTTAACTGTTTTTTTATTTGTTAGTAACTTATTAAGACCGGCCGTTATCCATTTTATGCAGAAATTGGACGCCGGGCAATATTAGAGTGTTTGACGGTATGAAAGCATCCGCGAGTCGTGTAAGTTGTTATGTGGGGTTCACCAGAACTTTTGATCCCGCCCACAATGAAACAGTTGGTAATGCAAGTACAAATAATGATCTGTTTGTAAAATTTCAAAGTGTTATGTGACCAATCCGATGACCAACAATTTCATATCAGTATCTTGCAATCTTTGTGGCACAGTATTTAAACAATCCGGCATAGATCCGGACTACAGGGCCGGTTTTAAATACTCAAGTAACCAGGATGTAAAAAAACTGCTCTCTGAGTGGCAAACTAACCCCTGCGCCATCTCATTGAATGTTATTTGGCTCTACTCCTCCACAAAGTCCTAGATTCAGCTTCAATGATCTTTTCTTACAATGCAGTATAGTTCTAAATCCAATTGATTTACGCGCGGAACCGCGTGGTTATGTGAACTTTCGCTAAGCTAAAGTAAGTTTAGAACTTTTGTTAATAAGAATCGTTTAATGATCAAAAGGTTTAAAATTATAAGCCAGAAAATTTGTATTTTTTATTCTACGACGGAACCGAAGCCACCTAACGCTTGCGAATCGTGATAGTATTCAATATTTAAATTAAATTATACTATTGTATCTATGATCAGTTATTGTCTCTTCCTTTTGTAGTGGCAGTGTGTACGGGCTGTGTATCGAAAGGTCCTTCGGTGTGCGTAAAAACGAAGAAATCCTGCCTGCAATAATATGCTTAAAACGTATGTAGCGCCCACCCCACGTTGAAGTAGAATATAGACAGACAAGCAGTTTAAACCAGAATGTGCCGTCTATGTGAAACTATATGACTGACATTATTTGTTTGGCAGATTGGCGACTTCAGTTCCTTCGATGTAGCAACACTTAACATATCTTTAACTAAAACCTATTTCAACAACAAGTTCTTGGAAAGCAATGCGAGTGGTCGGTCTTGTAATGGATGCATCTTGTCATGATGGATTAAAAGGCCTTTTCTGGTAACAAACTTCTCCGGACATATAGAACACTGGAAGGGTTTTTCACCAGTGTGCTGGTACATGTGATACTGAAATAATACAAAAAAAATTGTTAATATTGATAAAATAAATAAATATTGATAAAGGCGGCGAGTAGGAGATGTATGCAGCCTGCTCATGACCCGGATGGTGGGCGCTCACTTGGGGAGGCCTACGTTCAGCAGTGCACGGTGACAGGCTAATTGATTGATTCATTGATAAAATTGTACATATTAATTTTCTATCAGGTCATTCAGATTTAAATAAATATTTACATAAATATAATTGTAATGCTTATTTGTAAAATGAAAAGGCTGCCAGCCTTTTACATTATTTATTTGGTATGAACCTAAAACCCAATTTTAATATGTCTGCCTGACTGTTTGGGTTCATCTACAAATTCGAGACTGATTTTGATGGAGCTTTAACTATGACTTTATGGCGTAATCGCTCGTAATGCCACACAAAAAATCAAAAGCCTTAAAATCGGGGAAAGAAACCGATGAGATGGAACCATTCCTGGCAGGTATGGCTGGAGACTTTTACTTTTAAGCAAGGCACCAGTAGAACCTCATTCTGAAAAAAGACATTCACGTAGGCGAATCCGCGACTACTAACTAGTTTTTTTTTTATGTGCAATGCAATGCAATCTGCCCTATATTATATACTGCCCACTGCTGAGCACGGGCCTCCTCTACTACTGAGAGGGGTTAGGCCTTAGTCCACCACGCTGGCCTAGTGCGGGTTGGCAGACTTCACACACCCTCGAAATTCTTATAGAGAATTCTCAGGTATGTAGGTCTCCTCACGATGTTTTCCTTCACTGTTAAAGTGAACGATAAATGATAAACAATACACACGTAACTTTGAAAAGTCAGAGGTGTGTGCCTTGGGTTTTGATCCTCCGGACATTGCGTCGGGAGATCGTTCCATTCCCAACTAGATTTTTATGTATTGGTTTTTATAAGAGTACTAGCGTTTGCGCGCAGCACCGCCCGCGTGAAAAAGTTTTTCCGGGATAAAAAGTAGTCTATAGCACTCACAAGTAATATAGCTTCCTATTAGTGAAAGAATTTTCAAAATCGGACCAGTAGTTCCTGAGATTAGCGCGTTCAAACAAACAAACTCTTCAGCTTTATAATATTAGTATAGATTAAGCATCTTAAGCCAGGTGTTTCCACTTCTTTCAAATGACCACTACTACATAATATTTTGTATAATACAAAAAAAATGTAAGTTGAATATGGTTAGATAAATCATAAACTTACAGTATAATTATCTCTCCTCAAAAAACTGTGCTCACATATTTGACATTGATATTTATAAATTCCCTTCACATTTGTTAGGTGACTTTTGGTGGTGGGTCTGGATGGCATTATTGGATTTTCTTTAGTTGTACCATTCCATCTCCTAACTTTGCCTTCAACGCGTCGCCCTGGATGCATGCGACTTCTGTGTGAATAGCAATTACCAGAACTTGCAAAACTTTTATCACAGAATGGACATTTATAAGGTTTTGCACCTGTATGCTGATTTATGTGAAACTGAAACATACGAAAAGAAACATCGCAATAAAACAAAAAAAAAATAGTTATGCAAGAAAAATAAAGAAAACCTTCATAGGAATGAAAATGATGTGGCAGTTTATATTAATTTATTTATAATTCTACCATACCTTTAAGTCTTGGTTACGTTTAAAGGTCTTCTTACAGAAAGGACAATGGTATGGTCTTTCACTGCTATGAGTAATGTTGTGAGTTCGCAAACTGCCCCAAGTTTTATAAGAGCGACCACAGATTTTGCATGTGAATGACTTGCCTGTAGAAGCATGAACAGCCATGTGAGCTGTGTATGTTTTTTCACTCCTGAACCTGTAGTGGAAATATAAATTAATGATTACATTATGTAATAAATACAATTAAAAAGAATTCACCACAGTTAAAGAACTAATACAATAATGCCTCTATTATAACATTAATACAATAATGTCTATATCTTAACTCCCAAAAGAACACATTGACCACCACAGCATCACAGTTGAAAATGTGAATTCAATTTGTTTATTTCTACACTTTAAATATAAACCTACTAGGCACAAACATAGAAAGTGATATAACCAAAGCAAGATTCATATCACGTCTACTTACATTCTTCCACACAGCTGACACTGGCCATTTGTTTTGTGTTGTATTTTTAGATGTGATACTAAATCACATTTATAATCAAAAATATCCATGCATGTATTGCACCTGTACTTCTTTTCTTTATTGTCACCAGTATGTATCCATGAATGATTCCTAAGAGCTAGTTCTGAGTAAAAGCTGCGTTTGCATGTTATACAAGGAAAGGGTTTGGCAATTGTGTCTTTCTCGTCATTGCTATCTGGGGAAGGCTCGCATTTTTTTATTAATTTAATTGTAACATTTTCTCCATCAACTCCATGTAAATGTGTTACATCCTCCATTGAAGTACTATTGTCATAGGAAATTGGTGACAGTACTTCTTCAGAATTTTGCAGCACCATCATAGGATCTACACTAATCTCCATTTCAGTAAACTTACTCTCGTCATCCGAGTTCACTATTTCCACATCATTTTCCATTTTTATAGGTGTTATTGTACAAGTGTTTATTACAACTTGATCTAATATTAGACTACGATTAGTTAGCAGTTCCTGAGCTCTATGGGCAGAGTCTATGAAATCACAAACTGTTTGCAGTTTTGAACAACATTTAATGCAGATGTTTTTTGGCAATCTATCATCTTCATCTACCTGAAATATAATGTAGAACATGCTGCACACAGCATAATATAATCAAACATAATATTAGTTATAGAATATTCACATACCTCTATTAGTAAATATTTATTAAGCTTGTTTTGCAGAAGCATGGCCTCAGCTTCTGCACTGAAGATCATTATGGTAACGTCTTGTTCCTCGGCGCACAGACGGCAGCATCGTTCGAAACAGCCTTTATTAATTTCAGCCATCATTAGATGATTAGCAGTATGGTTAATGCTTCACTTGCAAGTTGCATGCTTTGCTGTAATGATTTTTCCACTTCTTACGAACACGACGTACCACGCATGCGTGTTGCGAGTTGTTGAGTCTCCTATACTTCATTATTGATGTTTTGAAAATATACTACACAAATGTGCAGAATAGTGCGCAGACTCGAACATGTTACTTTTTACTGGAGTGGGAGCACATTACTGCAAACAGAATACTATACTTAATTGTAATAAGTTATCAGTTTCTGTGGAAAAGTGGTTGTTATTTTGCATGTTTCCATAATTATATTATAGAGCAAGGTAAACAAGAAAAATCAGAATACTTAATAGTAACCTACCACCTACTGGCTACCGCTAAAGTAAAACTCGTATGCAATATTCTTGTAAGAAGAAAAATTTGCCTTTATAATTTTTCTAAGTTTCTGTTTGTTTTGAACCATATATAATGTAATAAACTTTTTCATTTTGTGCTTCGGAGTCAATTCAATTAAATTTTTAGGTTATGATTTTGTTTGGGATGAATTTTGGACACCAAAGAAAGAAAACGTCAGTTGTCAATCGTCATTTAATTTTTTTTCACAGAGTAAACTTAGTAATTATTTTATAGTTCTGTGAACTATGATAATGATCACTGTTTTTACCACAGTTTTTACTGACGAAACCCTACGGGATCTACCAATTACATACTTCTTTAAAGGATATATCCAAGAACGGGCTTAAAAAGCAAGCGTAGCTTCTCTAATCTGTGGTCATAGCTGAGCAGACCTGTATAATATGAAGACAGAATAGAGATTATACACTGGAGACTATAGTGTAAATATTTAAACATTTATATATGCATTTTCCAATGTCGACAGTTATAGGAAACCATTATACTTAGATATTATTTTATTCTCATTTAACGAAATTTTAAAACCCCTAAAAAACCCCTAAACTTTTTTCCCCTCTAAAAAAACCCCTATTCACTTTTTTCCCCCTTAAATTTAGGGGCAAAATCCCTAAGTTGGCTACACTGGGCTGACGAGCTAACGGCCCACAGGTAACTGGTAAGTGGTTACCTGGTGGTTACCGTCGCCCATAGACGTCAGCAATGCCAAGGGCACAGCTAAGCCGCTGCCTACCGTGAAAAACTATTTTTAAACCTCGTTTGAAGAAGGATAAGTCATAGCGCTGAGGAAACACCATGGGAGGAAGCATAGATAATACACTACTTCTATATATGACAGAAGGAAGTTCATTCCAGAGTGAACACGTACGCGGTACGAGGTAAAAATATTCCCTGAAAACGCATAGTGCTGGCAGTGGGCGTTACCAGGTGGATCGGATGAACTTTCCTCCGAGAACGCGTAGTCCGGTGGTAAAACGAAGATGACGGTGTCATCTCGAACAGTTCCTCAGAGCACTCCTCGTGGAAGAGCCGATGGAGTACGCAAAAAGACCTAATTTCTCTTCGCATGCCCAACGGTTCCAAGCCGTCCGAGCACTTAAGATCTTCTATGATTCGAACAACACGCCTCTGTAAGGAGTCAAATGGTAGCAATTGGTACTTGGGTGCCCCAGCCCAGAGGTGCGAGCAGTACTTCACTACAGGCCGGATTTGTGCTTTGTAAAGCAATAGTCTTTGCTCTGGCGTCTGTCTACACCTTACTCTGAGATCGCGCGATGCATGAATTAAAAAAAATGCTCGATTAAAGTCATCATCATAGATTAATTACTATACTGGAGTCATAATTATTATGACACTCGAAAATCGAGATATCTTGAAATTCTAATGAACCATTAGTTGATTTTATAGATAATTCTATGAATTCACCATGAAATAAATATGCTAGTAGTTACTAGTTCTAATATAGTTCCATGAAATTTACTGATTCACTGATTGGGAGCGATTTCGGTATGGTAGAAAAGATACATTTTAGGAAGTCAGGAAAGGGAAAAGGAGCCCCAAGGGGACAATGCCTAGGCGCCCCGAAATTCTTAATCTGGCCTGCTTGGTCCCTATATAAGACGGTTCTCCTTACTCTACCCTAAATAGTTTTCGGCTGTTAAATGTTTACCCGTACCGTTTCGTTCCTACAAGAACTATTGTATAACTATTAGATTGTATAACAGAAAAGTGAATAAGTTTTTCACCTTACGCCCAAGTGACGATAGCGAAACAGCCAAGCCACATATTTTGACTAAGGTGTAGAGTTTGTGAAGTTATGGTTAAGTTATGGGCTTGTCGAGTTACGGCGTGTAAAGTTAGAAGCTTGGCTTTAAATTAGATCAGATAACTTTATGACAGTGCGAGACATATGATCTCGTGGGATCTTATTATTGTATTCATAGGCGTATAAAGAGGGGGCCGTGCCCAGCCCAGAATTGCTTGGTGCCCACCCCAAAGATTTTGAGGCAGACTTTAATTTATTTAAACGAACTAAATACTAGAACTGCTAGTGTAGATTACAGTGCGGATTCAGAAGTGAGCTCGATAGTGAGATCTTACATCAATAGCACAGCAGAAGTTTGGTTTTTAAATCAATATACCTAACTGGAATAAGTATGTCGTTAAAGTAAACGAAATTGCGAATTTTGCTTTCCAGTGAATTTGTCAATGATGTTTTTGCGTTAGGGTTTTTTTGGGCCTATTTAATATTTCATTGATACATAATATGACAAACGTTGCATCATGTCTTTTGCCCTTTTCAGGGGTAGACAGAGGTGTAACACCTCCCCTCGATAGCCGGACCACGTACGAAATACAACAATAAAAACTTTTTAACAAAAATTAAACCACTATGTACCTAAGTGACTAAAAACCGAAAAGGTATGTAGAGTTTGGATGATGAGATGTAGAGTCAGACAGAAAAACACAGTCGAATATGGCAACTTATCAACTTGTGTGTACAGATGTGCTGATCTCCGAGATACAACTCAATATAAAATACACGTAATGAAGTCGAGCTTTGGTAGGTACTTACCTTTATTTTAACATTTACATTGATGAGTATTTTTTGACGTTTATAATTATAGAATATGCCTTGCAGGGCTCAAGATTAGGCACCTACGTTCTTATAATAATTACTTATCCCATCTTTTTCAAATTCCAAAACCCCATAAATATTATTATTTTGCTAGTGTATCGAAAGAATAAGGTAGTTTGTATCTTGTTTTGTGTAGTAAGTAGGTTGGAGTTTCTTTGTTCTACACGTAGAATGAAAACTTTATATGCATGGTGCGGATACAAATACCATTATTTTACACCATATTTTATGTTCAACCAAAGAGATAGTAGGTAAGCGGGGTGAGGGGCATCGTTCTCAAAGCGAAGACCGGTCCATGCTCCGAGTCAAGTAGGTAGGTACGCGGCTGTCGACTGTGCTACGCGGGTGGTGTGGTGCGGCGGGTGCGCGTGGGCAGGGAGTGTTCGCGGTGCGGGCGACCGGCGGGGAGAGCGTCAGTCGCGCAGCGAGCGCTATATTGTAAGTACGTCGGGTGGCGCCGCGCCAACCCGTCGCGTGTTAGTGTTGTGTCACAGCGGTGGGCCAGGTCGGTTTCGAGATTTCTTCGTTCCGACGTAAATAATGGCGCTGAATTCGGACGCTGAACAGAAATCGAACCTGGTCCTCCGCGTGGACCAGGATTCTGACTCGGTTCTACAGTCATTGTTTGACACAGTGCTTAAGCCGGACTCAAAACGACCGCTACAGGTGCCTCTCCGCATGCGACAGCTTCCAAAGTCGTTCTTTAACCCGCCGTCGACCGGTTCTAAGTCGCCATCTGTGTCTCACTCGCGAGAAAACTCGGCTGACTCGGCATTTGGATCGTCGTCAGCGACTGGCGCCTCACCGGTGTCGCACTCTCGTGCACACTCGTCACCAGCCAGTTTGCAACAGACTTATGCTGCGGGCCAACAGAACCAGCAACCACCGTTACACCATCAACACACTAAACAACGATCCTATGACGTCGGCTCACATATTCCAGATGATCTCGGCCCACTTCCAGCGGGTTGGGAACAGGCTCGCACTCCAGAAGGGCAAATATATTATCTCAAGTGAGTAGTTAACACTTTATTTATGAAATGATGAGCCAACGCATAATTTTCCTGTTGAGGAAAGTAAACCGATTAGGTACATTATTTCCTTTTCATATTATTAATTTTTATTATGATGTCCTGTGTACATAGGTATGAAATCGCAGGTTGCAGTGGTAAAAACAAACACAGATATAATTTACTAGTGTGAGTGCACGGGTATGGTTTCAGCTTTTGGCGTGAGGATTTACGGTAGTTGTAAATATGAAGATATGATTTATGAAAGGGTTAAAAAAATTGCGTAGGTACATACTATAGGTATAATTTGCAATAGAATAGTATACTTAAGCATCAGAATATACCTTTACCTACCTATTACCTATGAAATATTAACAAATTTGCTACAAAAAAATCCCGTAGAAGTAACTGGTAACTAAAATGTAGTAAATTAGGGATCTAACCTTATGCTGAAAACCATTGTCGTCATTTATCTTATCGTAATATATACCTGCCGTCTGTATAGTAATAAAAATGATAAGGCAAAGAAAATGATTCACATGCTCCATATTAGCGTTGTGGACACCTGTCGGAGAGTTGAAAAGTGAATTATGGAAATTATAATATGTACATAACTAGCTACATACTTATAACAAATCTTGGCGTACCTATATTTCTTGCTTATTGTGAGAATAGGTAATATTGTACGCTGTATTGGGTCCGTTCTGTTATCACAGACAGGACCCAAGAGTCTAATACATCTTACGGAAAGACCGGACTATAGGGATAGGCATTAATTGTTGCCAATAAGCAATAGTAGTTTTCAAACGAGTCTTAAGAAACACTGGCTTGTCTCTGTCCCTGATATAGCCGATGCTCATGGGCGACCATGACTACTATTGTATTGCGCCAATATAAGTCGGGATTCTACAATCTACATTTATAATTTCGATACTTCGCAACGTATCCATCAATGATTTGATAGAAATGCCCTCGGCTATCCTTCTCAAGTCTCAGTAGCTCATTCAGTTCAGAGCCCAATACAGAATACGCATTTTGTGTTAGATCCTAATTCCCGGACTGTCTCGGTGGCGTAGTTGTATTACGGTACGACTGCAATGTCTGGAGCTCGATCCCCGGTCGGGCAAAGTGATATTAGATTTTTCTATTCAGTATCAGCCCGGAGACAGACGGGAAATACGTACGGCGAAAAGTGGGTGCATTAGTTACGCCTCTGCCTACCCCTTCGGAGTTAAAAGGCGTGAGTGTATATATATAAATTAATTTTCCCGCAGCTTGGAACGAGTTTGTTACGAATAGTTAAGTTTTCCGTCCACTAAGCTGGTTTTCCTAATGCGGGTTAGCAGACTGCGTTTTCTTACTTTCTGAAATCTTATGGAGAACTTCAAATATGCGGGTCTTCTCCATATGTTTCTTTACTATAAGAGCTCGTGATATTTTACAATAAGGTGGCACAATATAACCTCGAAAAGGCAATTCACAGCGTCATAGGTGCGTGTTTTGAACCTGAGAACTACGTCTCGACAGTGCAGACTGCAGAGTGCTTCAATTTATTGTAATAAATTTGAATAAAAACTTATAAAATACATTCAGTGTTTTATAATTATATTAGGCATAACTGTTAACTCTAATTTAAAAACATATTTCAATGGTGGTATGAAGTAACGCATTAAAATTATCTACATACATAATATAATTAAACATATTCATATCTTTTTCTACTTAATTCTTCTGTGCGTGTGTATGTCACTGAACTCCTAAACGGCTGGAACGATTTTAATGATTTTTTTGTGTGTCTTCAGGTGGATTCGAGAATGGTTTAGATTTACAATTCTGTCCGGGAAAATGTAGAGCGGGACTTATATCCAGGAAAAAACCTTTCGTGCGGGCGAAACCGCGGGCAAAAGCTAGTGATTTATAATACCAGATCAAATGATCGATAAAAAATAATCATTATCGTCAAACAAACATCAAATTTAATCAAAAATACGAATGCCGATAATCAAATTACGACTAAAGTATTATCTCTCCCACGGATGTAGTTTCCCTTCCCTTAGTTTCAGAATAGCTTGCTTCAAAACCATGAACCAACTGTACTACCGATATTAATTACGTAATATAGATTACTTACATAAAAGAACTGAGCTTTAAATGATTCTCCATCTCAATATATTGATAGATTCAATTAGATTCCACTAAAAGCATAGGTATACTTACTATAATATACGTCATATTAGACGTATAAAATGTTATTGGTGCGGCGAGCATATTCTGCTCTGCTCAAAAACCCTTCAAATCGTTATACCACGTGATGCCCGTCACGATTATTTTGTATTAGATGATTTCGTACGAACAGACGTCGGCGCTAATGCTTGAATCTAGTCGAGTGAATATGAAATAATTATTATCGATAATCCCTAATAGCCAGTCTGTAGTCTGGCGCCGTTCAGCCGTTGCCATTATGATGTACTGTGTATTTAGTTGTTCGCTTACATAATTTTAAATAGGTGCTGATATAATGGAAAAATTGATTCGCTTTCTTAAGTAGCTTTTCTTTTTCAATAATGTATTAATGTTTCTTATATACAATCTACATAATATATCCTGAAGTTTTAAGAATGAAAATTAAGGGTTGGCATTACCCGATGATACAATATGACGAATATTATAATTTATAACGTCTTATGTCTAGGGTGACGAGGGAGTTTTGGCGGGAACTTGGAAGTGTCATGAGGCGCTCTTGTTTTAATTCAATTTTTCGGTGATATTATAGTGTTATGTGGCATAATTACGGTGGTATATTATCCAATATAGTTCTATTAAAGAGCTCAAATGAAGTGAATTGAAATAATTGTGCTAATCAAGTGTTTTTTTTGTTGCTGCCAATACTCCTCGATAAAGTCTTGGTAAGGTAGCCTGCTTTACTTCGACATACTACAGATAATAAAATAGACAAACCAATCAGTACTATGTTATTCAAGTTCTGTATAATGTTGCTACTGTTTATGGCAATTATAACGCTTACCATCAGGCGAGCATGATCGTCTGGTCATTCAACTGGAAAAAAAACGATTAGGAATAATTTTGAGTTTACATGATCAGTTTTACACTTGATTTGACACAGTGACATACACTTTATTCTATAATTTCTGAGTTATAGATAAAATAAAATCGAGTACAAATAACTATGACAACGGATGCACGGTTCTTTTAGCTTTAAAATTTAAAACATAATTTGCGAAACTTCAAATTTTATTAAACAATAAGCAGTTTTATAGACATGAACACAATATGTCTACTCGTTTATGAGTACTGCTTAGGTAGCAAACATATCGAGCTTAATGGATTATTTTCCAAGCTTAAAACTATTTCTCATCCAGCTCAAGCATGAACACAGGACAGCTTGCAAAATATCAAATAACCATACACTTTTTCATAGCAATCAGTATGTATTATGCCGACTATGTTTAATCAGTTACAATAATAATTAGGTAATTATTAAAATTTTACAAGTGACTGAAAATCACAACACCAATGAGAATTAAAATACAACTATCAATCTGAAGACTACGATGGTTTTAGTCCACAATGGTCCTTAGAATGTTACTTGATAAATAATTTATTAAGATGCATACGTTTAACGGAGTTCGTTAGCGCACGTCAAAATTGGCAATGCGGAAGGCCTACATGTTATATCTGCGACGACGTACTTCATAAGCTCCCTTAAAATATTGATATTTCGAATATCAAAGGTATTAATTTAGACAGGCGGGCGCTTGGCTCTGCTCTCCGTGACGCCGCTACTGCGTTTACCGGCTGCAGAAGCATACCGCGATGGACCATTGCAAGCGGTGCGTCTCTTCCGTGTCGCTAAATAGACGTGCACGTCGTTTCTTAATTGCGAGTAGAGACCGATGCTTTATAAGCTCCATAACGTCCGTCGGCGTGCGTCTCCACTGCGAAATGTTTGCTTTAATTATTATTGGAATGGAGGGTAATTCTCAGTGGTTTTGTTCGCCTAGACTTGGCGATGTTCCGAAATGGGTAGCGATGCAAATTGCCTTGGCGTACGCCCAACGCGGCGCTATCAGACCCTCGCGCGGTAACGTTATCGCCACGCATCTTTGTCCATCCTGGACCCGAAGCCTTTTGGAGCTTACCACATGTCTATTCATCAATCCGAGTCCACGCGTGCGGATTGTTATTGTAACCAGGGGTTTACAGTAACCAGTTACAAGGGTAGGTATACGTGGTACAGTTTGCCGTGCTGCTTTATGACTATATTATAAATCTTATTAATTTAATTATTTATAACCAAAGAGATAACTATACTGTTGAATGTCTTTGTTTATAACGATTATGTCCGAATACATTAAAAACCCGATTTCAATTCTTAGAATTAATTACTGGACTGTGTTCCACGTCACATTTATACGTTTGTGAAGGGAGGTGTAGTATTTCGTTGTCCATGCAATAAGCAAATTGACCAGGCCATATTTCCTTTTAAGTGTCGTCCTTTGAATCCCTAATAAGAGAAACTTCTCGCACTGAATACAAAAGCAGCTTAGCACGAAAAAGTTACTTTAAGTTCGTTCAACTTTTACATTAGCTGCACACACACAAAAAATAATACAGCCGTACTGAAACAAACTTTACGTAGGTAATATTCTATTAGATATTTTTACTAGTTTTCCTTCGTTTGATGATAATATTATAATTTTCTAGATATCTAACTCTTTCATCATAAAAGTAATTGTTTTTATAATTTCTTCTTCTTTTAAATCATGGATTCCACCGATTATCTATCGGTAAATTCGCAAATGTCAAGTAATTATAGCAGTTACAAAACAATAAATATAATTCTAAGGAATAAAAAATTGTCATATCAAAAAAAAGTAAACAAAAAAAAAAATTTACAATTTAAATCACAAAATAATTTACTAAATCATGTCTATTGTCTATGTGTGTTGCGTATAAAACTCGAAATCCATAAACCCATACGCATCCAAAGCTATTTTGTAAGGTTAGAAAAATCGTAGCACATGGTTCAATCACGTATCTAAATAAACAAAGACCTAATAATTACGAATTATCGAGATATCACGCTAAGAGAAGACAGTGGGTTATAACTTATAGCGCCCACACAAGTTACTTGTTTTGTAGGTATGTATTTCATGCGTGCAAAATGCACGGAGAAAGGAACACAAGCAACCTCTCGGACGACTTTGGCAAGGCCGTCGCCAGCGTAACCGACCGCGTCGACATCGTTCTCAGCCAATGTAATAGGTGTCCGGTATAGTTCCTTGTGTTGATAAGCAAAATCATTTTAATATTTCCAAACGGTTTTGTTTTTTTTTACAACCAATAACAACGAACAACGTCATATCGCTGCTATAAAAGATTTAAAATAAGTTATGTAAGTTCACCCGTGTACATCTACAAAAGGGTAGGTATTATATACTTTCATTCAAGTTGTATTTACGCAACGCATAAACCGTTTGAAATCAACCGTAAAGTACCTACATTTCAGTCGGTTACTGGCACTCGGCGACGACTCATTAGCTAAAAGTTCACGACCATTTCTTAGAAGGATATGGTGTCGTAACTAAATGCACAACAAATGAACTTATCAGTGTATTCACTGCGATAACATTAAAACTCAGCTCACTATCGCCTTCCAAGAAACTCGTCCGGGCCGGCGGCGGTGGCGACACGACAGGTAGCTTCTACCTAACGGCACTTTGAAGATACAATTTTTGGACTATATTGCCGTTAATACTTTCTCCTTCTATTGCAACTACAACTCATTATTCAATTACTATTCATTTACTACTGATTAGTTCGATGGATTAGATATAACAAGTTACGACATCTACTTAGGTGTCATTTTAAGGGATTCATATTTTGAAAGTAACTTTTAGGTGAGTAAATTATAGTTACATTAAATAAAATTTACGTGTACTCAAAATTGTAACCTACTTATGAATGTAAACGAATTATTTAAATAGCACTTAGCGCTATTTCAGACTATGACGTTATTTATTTGTTTTATGTGACATGGTTTACCTAAAAATACTCGGGAAGTGTTTTTTTAATAACTTATCTCTAGTCTTATTTTTAACAATTTCGTAGTATGTACCTGAGTCAAGTATTAGTAACCCACCTAATTTAGAAATACTTAATTACATCTTTGTATCATAAAACATGTAAATAAAACGTTACAACATACATAAGTAACTTTTTAACAAGTTAAAAGACACTTACATTGATTCATTGAACAAGCATCCTTACAGAACGGCCATTTACTAACTTCATTAGATATATTGTTACATCCTTGTATATATAAGCGGCAGCGTAAATTATCAGCTGACTGCTGTATTATGGACCCTAGTGTTATGTGACAAGTACTAGTGTTCCATGTGCCGGCGGTGTAGCAACAAGGTACTTACTCAGTTTCCACGCTCTGATTACTGGATGTTGCCTCTAGACAGCGTCTTTATCGGTACCGATCAGAAACTGAGCACAGCGGGAGTTGCACTGAGAAATCTGTCTAGTTAGTATATCGGTGTTAAACACTAATAATATCTGTCGTTACTTCACATTTAAATATTCACGTGTTACCGAAATAATGGGTGGCAAAATAATTTTAACATGGGAAAAACAATTTCAAGTGTGTCCCATTCTCATGAAAGGTTGTCATGCCCTTACCTTTGTTGATCAACGTTATTTATTGTACCGTGAAATATGTGAATTCTATGTTACTTGAAACAAATGCATCTAATTTATTATGTTTGCTTTGAATGTACCAACAAGATGAGGCGGTTCCTTCAAGGGCATATCTTTGTTCGTTCGTTGCGCTGCATTATCAAGCATTGTGGACACAGTTGGCTCTCATCGGCTTGTGTCATCGGTATTAATGTGCTACCAATAATACTTGGTATGGTCAACATAGCTGCCAGTCGCGGTAAATAGAGAAAGACAGTGTTCTCTCGGACCACACCGGTGGGACCACCACGTTTATTTAGTTGCGTCATGTTAATAATAATTGCTATTTGCTATGAATGCATTTTTGTCAACATTCAGCATGAAGCCTTCGTGTCATACAAATTGGAAGTTGTTATATATTTACATTAGTATACATTTATTGCGTAATAGATTTTCTATAATTAAATGCAATAGTAATAAACTTAGTCTCAATTGCTTTGCTATTGACGAAACATGATAAAATGAGATGTCCTGACGATTACTGCATGTGAAAAAGAAATCGTGCCTTAAAAATGATTTATAATGAACGATGATCAAACTAGATAACAGACAGACAGAATAAACAACAATAAGAATATATTGTAACTACACAACACATGAGTGATTTGGTAGTCTTATTGCGCGGAGTGGATCGCCATGCTTAATTGTAGGATCAAAAGGGGTCAAGTGTGTATATTGACAAGCGCCTTAGGGCCAACGTCATCCTCAAAAAGGAACAACCAACCTCTACTAAAACAAAAATATTATGTAATAATATGTGTGCGTATTAGAAATTATCCTAGTTTTATTGTATTCATTTATGGAGACTAATTATAATTTTAGATCTTGTTGAATGTTAAAACTTTTCGAATGATTACAGCACACTTTTTTGTTTTAATAATATGATGATGAGTACATTGTGACTGATATTGATTTATATTGTTTTTTATCTGATTGCTTCTTCCTGCAAAATGCACTTTTAAAACATTATTCAAACATCGAGATAATTGGAGCCGTTTTCGTCGTAAAAAAAACTTTTTAATGGTCTTTTAATGTTAAATTAGGTATAACCTTAGATACTTCAGCAAAATAATTTATAAACTAACAGTGTCAATTTAAATAAAAAACTCATCATTTCAACAATACATTAAAGTTGCAAAGTAGGTGAGCTATTGTTATGAGACACATAGGCAAGTTGATATGAAATATTTATACTTTGATACAAATACCCGAAGTAACAGCGGTTAATGGTCAGCAATAACTTATACCATGTTGATCTGTTATCCAGGCGCTCTGATTGACCGCCCACCGTGTATTATTTCTTGCTATGGAAATTTCCCATAGATAAATTATAGGGCTAAGTTAACGTAAACACTGTACTGAGTTCAACGTCATTATTCCAGAAATGTATTGTTATATTACTTGACTAGCTTTTGGTCACAGATCTGCTTGCGTTAACGCCCTTTCCCGGGTTAAAAAGTAGCCCAAAGCACTCAGTAAACAAAAAATTTTGAATGTTTCTTTCCTAAATCTGTATTCCTATAAAATAAGAATTTTGTACGTACAAAACATATTGGTTTTAGATGATCTAAATTAGCGGAAAATGATGTCTAAGATAATTATATTAATAGCTAGCAGCTTTTGCCCGCAGCTCCGCTCCCGTGAATGAGTTTTCCCGGGATAAAAAGTAGCCTAAGTGTTAATCCAGGACATAATCTACCCATATGCCAAATTTCATCGAAATCCGTTTAGTAGTTTTTGCGTGAAAGAGTAACAAACATCCATACACCCAGACATCCATACTTACAAACTTTCGCGTTTATAATATTAGTAGGATTCTGTTCGCGGCTCCGTACGCGTGAAATAGTTTTTCCGGGATAAAATTATTTTCCAGGGATAAAAAGTAGGCACTCAGGAGTAATGTAGCTTCCTATTAGTGAAAGAATTTTCAAAATCGATCCAGTAGTTTTTGAGTTTATCCATTACAAACAACCAAATCTTTTCTCTTTATAATAGTAGTATAGATATGGCGATTCATGTTGTATGAGAAATCATTACATCATACATGATCTCAACGCCAAGATCTATATAACAAAAAAAATTAAAACTATTTTTTTTGTCTTATTTACGACTTCGAAACACAAAGTAACATCGGATTTTTTTCATGTTTTCTGCGTAAAAATCATAGCTCAAAATGAAGTATCTCATCAATTTTAGAAAGGTATTTAGGCGCAGTACGACGTAATCAGTTTGATGACATGGTTCCCTTATTATTGTGTGATGAAGTCAATGTCTCCTCATTGTAATCAGATTGGTGTACTCTTATTACTCATGCGATGTCACAGCAAGGTACGGCGCTGTTCTGTCCGTTGTTGCTCGTTCGCTACCGTGTGCGCCTTCATTGAATACTGATTAGTTTACCCATACCGCGGACTGGCTTATTGTTTTCAAGTAGTAGTCATCTAAGGCTTTTGTTCAGAACATGTGTTTATTTTTGTTAAGTAGGTAGTTCTGATTTAGTTCATTACTTTAACCTCTTTCTAACCGGTGAAAGCGTCAGCAAATGAGTTTGGTTCGCAGTTTCAAGCCACTTTTATAGAGCAATAACCTCAATTTGTTATTTTTTTGCGTCTCAACATACGAGATGTTTAGTTATCGTTGGTCACAATCACAATGTAGAGTTCGGCATGGTTACTCCCAAATAAAATTTTCACCATTTAATCGTATTTTTTTTTGGGAGTTGTAATATAGGCATACATAACATTTGTATTATCTTTGCTCAATTATATACTTGACAGGGAATATAATACAATGTCTAGATCTTTAACACGATACTCTGTCACCTTTGGCTCTGCATAGTGCACCGTCTCTATCACTCACATATTTTGTGTAACGTTTTGCTGATTCTCTTTCTACAATTCGATCTGTTATTATATGTGTATAATCAATAATAATCTACTATACATTATTTACTCACAGATTTTTGATAATTTATCAAACCCTTTCATATTGTTAAAAGGAACAGTACGCTAAAGCTGGAAAAAGATGGGTTGGTTGAAGCGAAACACGTTTTACATTTCATAAAACGAAACTTAACTTTGGGAACCAACGCTCAATCGAAATCGCTTATAAAAAATTCCGAGCAAATATATGCGTGCATTGTTAAAAACGAGGGAATCACGTGAACTGATAAATAAACATAAACATTGTTTAAGTGCGTACAGACGCCGATAACAACAGATCTCATGATCGTTATAACCGTATAATGTTATCCATTTAAGGAAGTGCGATCGTAAACAATAAACATCAACAATACGTTATATCATACGATTTGTTTCATAAAAGTTATAAGATAAACACAGCCTATTTGTTGTTGCACATTGATGGTCAATTGTAGGGATTTTCGGTTTTGTCGAAAAGTTCGTAGCATGGCGGAGTATATAGCGACGTTTGTTGCGAGCTAAGTGAGCGTCGCCGGCGACGGCGCCTCGTGCCTCGTTGTGTTTACGTCTAATTTTGGCGCGAGCGCCGCGACGTCCGCCCCCGCGCCTCCCGCGCGCTTCCCATTGAACACGGCACGGTACGCGTGCGGTTATTTTGGCATACCGAAGGCGTCACGTCGACGCCACGGAATATCCTCACTCCGCTACACTAACGCATTATGCTTCAACCAACTGCCTCAAATATACCGTATTATAGAATACGCCCAAGCTCTGTAAACCTGGTCTAGATGATTACTGAAAGTACCTATTCGAATACGTTGGGAAACCTGGTTTCAGGAAAGAGTCAAGTTTACATTTTACAAAAGTCTAAAAAGTTTTATCCTCAATGAGTGGTGCAGTTTTGATTCACATTAAAATTATTGCCGATAAAGATCATCAAGAGACAAATCATACAATATTTGATTCATTCATTGAAATAATTTATTATAATAACTTGGAATCAATTATGATATAAAATAATTGTGAATGAACATGTTTTAACTTTTAGCACATCATACGTTTACTATATTGTTAGATTCTTCTTAATATTTAATGCCTTTAGTAATTCAACATTTTAATTGTCAAAACTATTGAATTGTATAATATGATTTTAACTGAAGAGTTAAAGTACAAGTGCAGTTGGTCTTCTTTCAAACGCCTGAAAAACATTTATTGTTCAACATAACGTTTGTAAAATACCACGTTGTAAAATATAAACAAAATGAATTCGTAATCGATTGCTTGTTGTGAACTATAGCGAAATATTTCGATTATAATCGAAGGTTTAAGGTTTAAGGCAGATAGCGGCGTGCAGCGCTGTCCGTTTTTCATCTGCTATTAGGGTTGCTGACTTTCTTTTAACAATAATATGCATTTAAAAAATAAATACTTGCGATAAAAAATAAGATGAATAAATACAATTTTAAGTACCTTTTGTTAAAAAGCATATAAAACTATTAAACCCAATCTACATGTTAGTTTTGAAATCGACTTCATTAATCTGTAACTTGAATAGTCATGATTTTACTTATGCCACGACGTTAACATTAGGTGCCGTATTTTCAAATAGTACATTGTAGTAACTATTATTTTTGAGCTAGCTAGCAGAATATTAATATTACATAATGTGTGGGTTGGTAACCCTATCCAGCGAGCGCGGCGCGGCGGAGTTAACGAGCTCGCGTCTCGCGCCCTGTGATGTTACCGCGGTTAGCCTTGGAGGCTGCGGTGCGCTCCGACTTCTCGGAATCGACCCTGCCCGCTCCCCCTGCCCGTAATCGCCTTTCCTGTCAGGACTCACTTATAGGATGCCATGCCATTAAGTGTCTACCATCGAATGGAATATCGATAGCGATAGCTTTCTCCGGGGATTTTTTGTATAATGTGTTTATGATTGTGGCTGGTATAATATATAATAATATCTACTATAGTGATAGCTATATCATTCTTAGGGTAGGAAAAATAGATATTATGTAGAAAAATAGCTATCCAGTCTTAACTATTGTGTTTTCTGCAAACGGCAGGTTCTAATACAGGCAATATTATTAAATACTTAGGTTACTACAATATAATATCTATTTATTTATATTATGTATTTAGTTTTTCATCTCTTAGATGTGACACGGGCCTCAGCCTTCAATATAATTTATTTCTACTTGAAGTTTTGTTTTAGTAAATATAAATTTATTGTATTCGAATTAGATATGAAGACCTAAAACTATGTTCATCAATTCTTGAAGAGATTCCCTTGACTACACATATTTGAACATGACAATCGATAAAGGCGGCCAGTTGCACTGTCGCGTCACTAGCCACTGTCAGCTCACGCTGAGGTGTTTTTATTTTATTTCTGTACACCTGAGTTGTTAGTAACAAAGGGATTGATTTTTTTCTCTCGACTACGCCCCGGCTTTTGAGTGGGATGCCGCGGATCCCGGGACTGTAGCGGCTCCGATCATTCACTAATCTGCGATGGCCACAGATAACATGCTGTGAACCTGCCAACAATCTAAAACAGGGGAAAACGAACAAAGATTTACATGAAATAATAATAAAAAAAAAATGTTACGTTAATTTAAAATTTTATTCATTAGAGCTAATTATAATCATTATGTGGGTATATAATACGTATTTCTATGTGGATATCTGTTATATGTTTTTATACAGGAATTTATTTTAATACATTTTTTTATTGCAATTGAATGACGAGACGAGCATGTTGTTAGCCTGATGGTAAGCGATACGACCACCCATAAACAGTAGCAACACCATCCAGCACCTTAAGTTACAAAGTACTGTGTTGCATTCCACTGCACTAATCATCCTGAGACATAAGATGTTAAATCTCATTATGTCCAGTAGTTACACTGGTTACAATGTCCTTCAAACCGAAACACAACAGTGCATGCACACTGCTGCTTGGCGGTAGAAATAGACATTGTGGTGGTACCCACCTAGACGGACTCTTACATATGAGAGACCTACCACCAGTATTAGCAATAACAATTAATTGATCGTTGCACTCATTGTCATTTCTAGGAAAACACCTACTTCTACCTTATACAATCACAGTAATGACACACTGTTCAATTAATCGTTTTGCCTTCTCATAACTTTTAACTACATATCCTCCATAACATAAAAGAACAATAATAAGTATCAAGACCATTTAGTACGATTCATTTAAAACCCATAAGAAGTAGGAATAGTTATTATAAGCATCATGTAATTATGTTTATTGCAAAAATCAGACATTTGTTAATTACTGTTTAAAAACACTACATATCCTTTTATCCTACTACAATATTATATATTAATAGAAAGTTTGTGAAGTTGTTACTACGTTATAATTTTAAAGTTTTGCTCAATGAATTTGGATGGAATATGGCATACAAATTGGTCAAGTCGTAGTTTAACATAATAGGCTCCCTTTTTGTCCCAGAAAACTATACTGCCCCCTTATTCTCTATGGCACTGTTAACTCGTAACGCGGCCGCGTCACGTTAACTTCGTGTAATTAGTGTTAAATAATATTCTGTATGCCAATTTCCATAGTGATAAACGCGTGTGTTACGAGCGGTGAAAATAATGTGTGTCATAGAGAATAAGGGGACAGGTGTCAAGATGCGTAATGGTTGCTGCTTAGAGTATATTCACATTGTTTCATAGAGATTGCAATCGTTACAAGTACAGTCAGAATCAAAAGTATTGTAGGTATGACAGAAGACATGACCCACGTAACGCACATCTAGTATCATACATTATCTACTTACTACTAGAATTTATTTATCAATCACTTAATGCTATTTACATTTCATATTTGTGCTATTTAAGCAGTTTCACGGTGTATAATGGCAAAAGACTACATCCGACTAAAGTGTACGTATATCGTGGACTTTAATACATCACGAATGATCTAGAAATGTGCGTCATCTAAACAAGTATAATCATTGATGAAGATAATGTCGCGTGTATTGCCCTTTAGATAGATAGAAAACAAAGCAAAGTTCACGGCTTTTGAAGGGGTGTAATGAATGCAATGCGTTATTCGACCTTGTATTTAAACAATAACTGTAATTGGGACGGATGTTATGTAAATCATTGACATTTTGCATCTCGGGGGCGGGATGCCTAAACTCCCTTCTAGCCTTTACTATTTCGCAACGATTGCTTTGTTGCGAATGTCCTACATTTTGAGTTGTAATTTAACGATTCGTATGCTAGCAGTACTGGTTTGTCTTACATATATTAAATTGGCCTTCTAGGGATATTATAATTTTATTAAACTGATTTTAAACTTGTTATGTAAAACCGCTAGTGTTGATGTTGCTTCGTGTATTAGTTTTACTTTATTAAAGTTGACATTTACAAATGTGAACTTAAAACATTTTGTATTTTACCTAAAACTGATTGAAACGTAAAACATGTAGAGTCACGAAGGTTGAGATTTACCTGGTTCATAGGTTTACACTGCTGTATCAACGGCGGAGTATATGTGTGTGGCACAGGAAGGTTCATGGACCGCTAAGTCATTTAGTAGTCAGGTATGAAGTATTCGCTTAAGGCAGCCTATACACCCGGCCATCTCAGTTGCGTGTAGGAAATGAGATTTCGTCCTCTTGTCTCCTGCAGCCGAAAGCAATTTAACTTGATTGAGGCGAATTTGCAAAAAAAATACTTGTGTTTTATTGGATTCTTTATTGGATCTACAGGTACCTAATGATTTTTCAAATTTAACTACTTTGCACTTTACATTCTTAACATAATTTTAGCATGTATGCATGCATTTCCATACAGATGCATAGTATCATTCTATAAATCTCTACTCTAAGCGACACTGAAAAGAGGTATAAGTTTAACATTCAAATCTCTTGACAAATGACCAGGCTTTATTTTCATATTAAAAGGTGAGAAGATTCCGATCACATCTTAAATCAAGTGATGAGGAAACGTAATGACGGCGCGGGGAGGAAGCCCGAGCGAGATTGATGCCAGTGCGACCGGCGGGAGTGAACGGGATATCAATACTCGTAGGATTGAGTCCACGATCATCAACCGTGGCGGTGCGGGACTGAAGCCTCGCAACGCGCAGCACTCACCTACCTCACCATACTACCGGTTTACATCTCAACGTTGTACAATTACTATTTTATGACTGCACAACGAAGATATGAAATACTTTTACTTATTAAAAATTAAATAAAAAAGAAATAATATTATACGGTAATAAATACGGTTTTTAAGACCTAGATCCTAAAAAGTATGTTGGAAATCCAAAGATTATAATTGATCTGGGTGCGGGAGTTAATTGCGGCATCTAAACAGCCGACCTTTGCGCCACGAAGACTTCTATTTATCATTATCTACGCCTGGTTTATAATTTGTGTGTCGGATTGGCCGAAATATTACGCCGTCAAATATATAGAAGTAGAGTGTCCTGACATGGTGCGGTGTCTACTGCCCATGGCGTTAACTGTTCGGTTCCTGCCAACTTCCAGTTCCGGCGCAGCAGTGGCGACCGCTGAATGGCGAACATACAACGGCTCGCGCTTGCGACTATTAGAGCTTCCTGTGCGCATCCAAACTGAATGAGTGCTGTATCGGTAGCCACTGACATCACATGAATAGTTGCGTTGCGTACTGCACAATGAATTATTTCGTGCCAGACTGTTTTCCGGTGGCGCCGGACACATGCGTTTTTCGCTGATTAACATCTAATTATAGGGCGCAGCTCTCCGCCACACGTCTCCTAGTGAGTCAGGCCGTCTAAATAACTGCACAATACCATTCGGGGCTCATTGGCATTCGTACGCGCAGTGTGTATGGTGAATTTAGCGGCGTGGAAAGTTAATCTTGTAGCTTTGCTCATTGCATTAATTGAATGAACTTCTAATTTTGTATAATACACGCAATTGCAGTTTTATGATATAAATACTACGTCCTCTATAAATGACTCATCAATCTATGTTTTATACTGGGGAGACTAGATGACTGCGTCTATACTAGATAATAACTTTAGTGCAGTTCACAAATGTTGGCGAATAGCGAATGGGCGACTTTCTCAGATGCGCTATCATCATGCAGGCCTACAGTGTTAATGATTATACGAATTAGATTGGTTGCTTAATTAGCTGGTGTGCTCATTAGAGAACGTTATGTCACTCATTTATCTATCTACCTTTTAATTAAATTATATTCGTGTTTACTCGCGTCTCCGTCTCTAGACTTACACTAAGATAACGTTTGGTGGATAAGTTTCGAGTATCATCTCATTATATATACTAGATTGAGTTTTTTTTTAAGTTAATTTTGAGTTAATTATCTTGCCTTAATTGAGGTGCTATACAGGTTATTCGTCCGTCTGGAAATCTTTAGGGGAGGCCTATGTTCAGCAGTGGACATCATATGCCTGTTGATCATGATGACGAGAGGCTATTATTTTTTGCCACTACCTTATACGGACTATCATCAGCTATTAGCATGATGTTATCCATTACAAAAAAAAATCTTCCGTGCGTAACGAAAGAGGTGAGGTTGATGTTCATTTCCAGTATCGCTTTAAAGTTTATACTAAATTTACATATTTCTTTTTGAGCAAATTACGAAAATATATGCAATCAATAAAATGTGTTTCACGCCGACCAACAAAAGTTGACCAATCGAAACATTTATACTCGTTTGTATTCAGAATAATATAAATGATTATTTTTCCGAGCCAAATATCGACCAATAGAATTGCACCATTCGACGTCACGTGGTACAACCTACATGGTATTATACTGACAATTTTTTTTGAATATTTTCTCTGGTCGTTACTATATAATAAGAAACAATTTTTTTTGAATATTTTCTCTGGTCGTTACTATATATTATGAAATTCTTATTTGTTGACTGTTCATTTCATCTCATGGTGCAATTCTATTGGCCGACATTTGGGACGGAAAAATAATCCCCCGAATACCACACGAGCTTCAAAATTATCTGGCATTTCCCTCAAGGTTCCCTGCAAACAAATGAAGTCGTCAAGTTTTTCAGGAAAAATCACTCGCGCTTCGCGCTCGTGATTTTTTAACCTGAAAACTCCTTCATTTGTTTGCAACGAACCTATCGGAAAATACCCGATAATTTTGAAGCTCTTGTGGTATTATATGTGATTATTTTTCCGAGCCAAATATCGACCAATAGAATTGCACCATTCGACGTCACGTGGTACAACCTACATGGTATTATACTGACAATTTTTTTTGAATATTTTCTCTGGTCGTTACTATATAATAAGAAACAATTTTTTTTGAATATTTTCTCTGGTCGTTACTATATATTATGAAATTCTTATTTGTTGACTGTTCATTTCATCTCATGGTGCAATTCTATTGGCCGACATTTGGGACGGAAAAATAATCCCCCGAATACCACACGAGCTTCAAAATTATCTGGCATTTCCCTCAAGGTTCCCTGCAAACAAATGAAGTCGTCAAGTTTTTCAGGAAAAATCACTCGCGCTTCGCGCTCGTGATTTTTTAACCTGAAAACTCCTTCATTTGTTTGCAACGAACCTATCGGAAAATACCCGATAATTTTGAAGCTCTTGTGGTATTATATGTGATTATTTTTCCGAGCCAAATATCGACCAATAGAATTGCACCATTCGACGTCACGTGGTACAACCTACATGGTATTATACTGACAATTTTTTTTGAATATTTTCTCTGGTCGTTACTATATAATAAGAAACAATTTTTTTTGAATATTTTCTCTGGTCGTTACTATATATTATGAAATTCTTATTTGTTGACTGTTCATTTCATCTCATGGTGCAATTCTATTGGCCGACATTTGGGACGGAAAAATAATCCCCCGAATACCACACGAGCTTCAAAATTATCTGGCATTTCCCTCAAGGTTCCCTGCAAACAAATGAAGTCGTCAAGTTTTTCAGGAAAAATCACTCGCGCTTCGCGCTCGTGATTTTTTAACCTGAAAACTCCTTCATTTGTTTGCAACGAACCTATCGGAAAATACCCGATAATTTTGAAGCTCTTGTGGTATTATATGTGAGAGTTTTTTGGAAATACAACTCGTAAGGGGTTAAAATATGGGTTAAGCAAAAGCTTGTTATACATAATCTTACTAATATTATAAATGCGAATTATGAATGCGAATGCGAAAGTTAGTGAAAATATTTGGATGTTTGTTAGAAGTAAACGCAGAAACAACTAATTGGATTTGGATAAAATTTGGCACACAGGTAGGCCACGTCCTGGATTAACACATAGAGTACTTTTCACCCCGGTAATTCTCCCTCCCATGGGAAATAATGGATATTTTTTATCTGATTCTTTAAGTAGATGGCGCTGGCGTCGTAGTGAGTTTTAGGAACTTTTATAGCGGGAAAAGATTTCACGCGGGCGAACCCGCAAGCAACATCTAGTGTTATTATAATATGTTACAATGGTTTGGGTACCTACTTGGGATGCATGATAGAAGTCTGACAAAACAGATACACACCACGTAAACAACACAATATTTTTACAGGCGATGTCCACGCGAGAGCTTTTTTTATCGCTACTTTTCTGCAGTTCAGTTGCCTTTTCAAAGTTTCAAAATGCAAACAGAATAAAGAGTATACCGTAACAACTAGTACTAACTAGTTGTTACTGTATACATTATTGTTTGACTTCATCAAGGGTTAAACTTAAGGGCGCATTTACAAATTTCCATGGTTTTGAGGTACCATTTATTGAATCAGGAGTCACGCTTCTGAGGAGATCTTGGTATATAAATAAAGATTAAACATTCCTCTTTGCTTATGGCATATAGAAATTGTATGCTCCCATACAACATTATCACGTAAATACGTTTATTCTGGAGCAATAATCGCTGAAAATGACGAAAAATAGGGTCTGAATCGGAACCATTATATCTAAAACTAATGAATATTTTAATATAAAACTGAAATAATATGATGGCTTATATAGTCTTCTCGCTTTATGGCTAATTATTTTTAAGTCAATTTAAATACTTTTCCAGTTATGAGAAAAAATATAACCTGAATTGAATTTCTTCATACATTTTCCAATTTCGGGCTGTCATTCCGCGCTGAGACGCGGCCGAGGACGCACGGGTGTACAACTTTTTTTCAAAAAATAAATACGTAATAAATTGAACGCGATGTCATTATACTACGAATAAAATAGTTGATACTATTTCAAACTATTATTTTTCTAAAAGCAAATATGAAAATTGAATATTACAATAAGTCAATGCAAATTTGATTTAATTAATAAAACATTCATTTACTTTAATGCGAATATTTAAATTTCATAATCAAAATGGCGGATGTATTTTTATATTTACAAAATCGACAAGTTTTGCAGTATATGGTATTTACTATTTATCTATTTATGATTTTTAGTATTGGTGATTATTTATTTATAACTTTTACTAGGTTTATTTCACGTTTTTGACCGCGTTCAATGCCTTTCCCGCTACAAATATATCTAAACACTCACTATTACAGTTCAGCCACAACTACTAACTGGGCATGGCTGCTTCGGTGAGTAGCTGTGTCGTATCGTAGGTACGGAGGTGTCGGCTGTGTGTGCCATTGTGACAGTTGCCCGCTGGATACGGCTTAATATACGTTTGAGTTTTGCCCAGCCTGGAATGAGGAGCGCAGCGCTCTCAAAGCAGTCGTCGGAGGCGGCCTCTCGTTGCCGGCCGTGGTCGCTCCCATGGTCGGCAGTCAGGAGGTCTGGCGTGTGTTGGCCCACTTCTGCGAGATACTCCTCTCGTAGAAGGAGAGTGCCGAGAGGGGTCTGGAACGCGAGGATTCCTCCCACCGTCAGAGGAGACGTTGGAGGCGCCGGGTGGTCGACTGACCGGCGTCTCCCACCCTGTGGATTGAAGGTGTTTGGAGAATTCCACCACGGTATCCCATGCCTGTCGTAAAAGGCAACTAATAGTAGCCACCCGGGGGGTCGCGGGCGGGTGCCTTCTCTAGTTTTGTCTTTTTAGCACATTGTTGGGACCCCCCTGATGGACAGCAGTGTGGTAGGTAGGCCTCACGCTGCCGTTGACGCCGAGAGCGCCGAGATGCGCGGGGGCTCCTTAGAATAAAGCGTGGTATATTCCAGGGTCAGACTAGAGGGTACAGCCTGAGACCATTGTGGTTCTGCATGGCCCTGTATCCTATCAGTACTCTGTTGTTGGATTCAGGGCTAGGATACGACACAGCAGGGCTAGGATACGTCTATGGAGAGGGACTGGGCCTATATCTCACTTGCTTTACATGGATGATCTCAAGTTGTTTGCATCAAAACAAACAAAATTGATTGAGTCGTTAAAAAAAACTGAAAGATTTAGCAACACAATCAATATGGAGTTTGGTGTAGATAAATGTGCGGTTATCCATGTGAAGCGACGAGAGGTCGTGGTCTCTGGTGACATACAAGTCTTAGAGACTTAGATCCCTTTCTGAGACGGAAACTTACAAATACCTGGGTATGCATGAGGCACCTGGTATTATGAGTGCCGACCTAAAACAATCGGTGAATGACTTGTTTCTTCAGCTGCCTGACTTTTGTTGAATACTTTTGTATTTAACAGTTTTTTGTCAGGTGGAAACAAGATTTGTGCTTTCAACGGTTGGGTTATGCCTGTACTCATGTACTCTTTTGGTATACTCAGAAAGAAGGACTCAGACTGAATTGGACGCCCTGGATCGAAAGTTCCGGACCCTACTGACTGCATATCATATGCATCACCCACGGTGGTCAGTGATGAGGTTATACATCCCGCAGAGATGTCGGGTCCGAGGCTTACTTAATGGAGTTGCATAACCGCGAGGTATCCAATCTTAGGGATTATTTCCTCCACAGCGAAGTGGGCATGTATAAGATTGTAGTCATGGTGGATAAGGGATTTATCCCACTTTCCTTGGCGAATGAGAACTGGCGAAAACCTATGGCGATGGGCATTAGGGAACGCGCGGTGATATGGAAGAGCAAAGAACTATACGGTCGGTTCTATCGGGGCCTTCAGCTTGCATCCGTATCTTGGCTACGTTTTGGTAACCTATTTGGAGAAACTGAGGGTTTTGTCTTTGCAATTATGGACAAAGTTATGAAGACGAATAATTAAAGGAAATACATCCTGAAGGACAGTACGGTCGATATCTGTTGGGCATGCCACCGTCCCGGTGAATCAATCGGCCATGTGATTTCGGGTTGTTCGTATCTCGCTAACGGCGAGTACTTGCATAGACAAAACCTAGTAGCCAAGGTCTTGTGTCTCCTGAAGTGCCATATAACCAGTATGTGAATCAACCAGTTCTCGAAAATGATATTGCAACGCTGTACTGGGATCAATCTATTATCACGGACAGGACAATAGACAGGAAATTTGCCTATAAGCCTGATACTGTTATAGTAGATCGATTGGCGCGCCGAGCAATACTTGTTGACGCCACCATTCCGCATGACGATAACCTCGTTAGGCCGAAAAGGACAAAATTTCTAAATGTTTAGATTTGGCACACGAGGTTACCGACTTGTGAGAGGAGGACTCCACAATTATTGTTCCGATTGTCGTTTCTGCTCATGGGTTGATACCAGAGTCTCGACCAACACCTGCAGGGGCTCTCAATTAGTCGTTGGGTCAGAGCCAGATGCAGAAAGCAGTACTTCTGGACACCGCAATGTCAATGACTTTTTCTACCGCCAAGCAGCAGTGTGCATGCACTGTAGTGTTTCGGTTTGAAGGACATTGTAGCTAGTATAACAACTGGACATAATGAGACTTAACATCTTATGTATCAGGATGACGAGCGCAGTGAAAAGCCACACAGAATTTTGTAGCTCAAGGTGCTGGATGGTGTTGCTACTGTTTATGGGTGCTCGTATCGCTTACCGCCTGTATTGTGAGGAGATTCCTCACTTTGAATCCCTGACTACCGGTGGCTTGGGTCTTGAGCCTCGACATCGGAGGGTGATACACTTTTTAAATTTTTATATGTATTAATGTTTTTTTTGTACCTATATATAAAAATGTAAAAAAAGGAACATTCAAAATGAAGAGATGTCTATTACATGATGAAATTATAATAATAATAATTATTAAATATAATTGTAAACATTCGACAATTTAAAAAAAAATATATATGGATGAGTAAAATAATAACTTCAAGTATTAAGATTAGCTCGTTCAAATGGAAAATCTAGTTTAAATCGGTTTCGATGTGTGCGCGTGTAGCAAGGCGCGTTCTTGTCATTCAAATATCTAAAATCGAACATGTCAAAAATGTAACAACGTCCTTAAAGGCCGTATGTAGTCGTATTATAGACACAACGGTATCAGTGAAGTACGATGACGTATCGTTTCGTCAGCACTCAGCTCGAGGTGAAAACGGAAAAGCTCTTGGAGGCAGTTCCAATAAATAAAAACATGAATGATTGTTGATGTTTGATCGTCATTCTGAGAATTACCAACGAGTTTGGAAGGGAGCTTGCGACATTTGTGGCGTCGACCCGGATGCTGCGGCTCTCGGCAACCCAACACTGACTCAGCTGGCCGGGTCACGACGCTGTTATCCTTGTCTCATGCACTAACGCTAATCCTTTTCTATCACATTTTATATGGTAGTTTTTTTTATGTTTAGGCTGTTTACTGTTAAATTTATGTTTTTTTATAAATTATTAATATAGTATGATTAAAACAATTTATAAAATATCTTTAATTTCTTGAAACTAATTCCGGAATCCTTGCGTGTTTACTAATAAATTAGTCACTTTTGTAATTTTTGAATTATATACTGTTATTTATGTTATCGACGTGTTTTGGCGAACGTGTGCAAAGTTCAAAAGTGTCACACATTATAATTTGTGCGAGATAAAGCAAACGGAACGTATTATCTCGTTACTTTCTAAAGTTAGAGGAAAAACATGTTGTTAACCTCTGGTAGCGAGAGGCAGGCCATCGAGCGGCAAGGCCGACTAGTCGCTGCCGAGCTACGACCCGCTCCGCGTGCGACGCGCGCCGTGACCGATAGCTTGCCGTCTGCGTCGTGCGTGCGGCCCTGCGACAACGCCAGTGCATGTACGGTCACACAAAAGCCTCATTTAGACCGAGCAATTTTTGCATGCTATTATGTCGTACAAAAATCGCTCGAGCAACTTTCTCGCCCACCGCGACTGTTTTTACTATGATAATTTTTCTCGAAGTGCGAGTGTCGTACAAATTGTTTTAAATATCTGTCGTAAAACTCGCATACGATTAATGTTTGTATTTTTCTGATTTACTGA
This sequence comes from Sphinx pinastri, assembly GCA_947568825.1. Lineage (NCBI taxonomy): Eukaryota > Metazoa > Arthropoda > Insecta > Lepidoptera > Sphingidae > Sphinx > Sphinx pinastri. The sequence continues at coordinate 8,207,939 of OX387617.1, forward strand.
CTGAAGCCCTCAATATCTATTGGAATAACAATAGATATTGAGGGCAAAATGTGATCAAAGATTTTAGTTTTGCTAATGAGGTAATAGGTAAGTTGATTACTTTATTCGTAAAAATAACGATTGTTGAGTTGGGATGAGATGTTAAGTGCATTTAGCAATTTTTCTGCGAATTTTGTTTGTTTTGAAAGATCAACCAATGATTCTCGGAAATGGATTACAATCCTACTCAAAATGAAAGCAACATAAATAGTGAGAGCATCTATTTAATATTAATGATTCGTAAACTAAAGTTTTCGTTCAGTGAATTTTCCGTAGTTTAGTATCGTAAGGTATTGTGTTTTAAAACAGTATTCATGAATATCTTGTGGTGAAACTTGCTGCTTGTAGAAATATGGCGAACAAGCTGTGGGTCATCTGTGTATATGCTGAACAGATCTAAAGCTTATTGATTTTTTTGACATTTGTTCACATGGAAAAGTCTCGGGAACATTGTGCTATAACTACTTGTAGATGTGCATGCCATGATATTGTATATCTTTACACGTGCTGTTTAGCTAAATTATATGAGTAGAAAAAAGTAAAAAGCAGTAGGTAAGGCGATTCAGAATTGAAAGAAACTGGTGGTCTCTTATATGTAAGTCTGTCTGGGTGGATACCACCGCAATGTCAATTTCTACCGCCAAGCAGCAGTGTGCACACTGTTGTGTTTCGGTTTGAAGGACATTGTAGCCAGTATAACTACTGGACATAACGAGACTTAACATCTTATGTCGCAGGATGACGAGCGCAGTGGAAAGCCACACAATACTTTGTAACTCAAGGTGCTGGATGGTGTTGCTACTGTTTAAGGGTGGTCGTATCGCGTACCATACCATAAATTAGTCATTTATGGTGCCTATAGTTGAGCACAATAACTTCATTCCAGATGGCAAATAAAAAAAAAATATCTTGAAACTATTCTACTCCGTGGAATGCTCTTAAATATATGTGGCAATTAATTATTTTTGTTACAAAAAACATGAAAATCTGAGCTTTATCTGATAATGGGTATATTTTAATAATTTTCTGAGTACCGTCAACATTATGGAATTGATATATTTTCGTTCACTTTATTAGATTCTTATCAGCGTACAAGACACATTCGCGACTTCTATATTTGGCGCAATACGCTTATTGTTTTGTAATCTGTGGTACCGAGCCTTCGTTACAGTATCGGGAATATGTAGAGACCACATCTGATCATTATCTATTTTCGCATTGTCTATTCCTGTCGTTCGTTCGCAATGTCTTGTGTTTCTGTTTGGACCAACTTGTAGCCACTTTTTTTTTTTTTTTTTTTTTTTTTGTTTTTTTTTGGTTTCGCGGAGAAAGTGCCTTACCACTACCGCCCGGCCTTCGTGGGGGGCGACCGAGCGGTTATGTTGGGTTCACCGTGCCTTACGACCCGGCGTTGAGCCGCCCGGAGAGATGGAAAACGTCGGGCGACCGCCGGGCCGAGTCCCTAACCTATGTACAACGCACGGCATACCAACTAAAACTCCGCGGTGGCCATCTTCGGCGCATTAGGGACGGCTGCGGGCTTCCTCTGACTAATGTCTAAGTTGTCGTCCGCAACCGCCCCTGCGCGGTGCCGCCTGGTGCGGCCCGTCTCCTGTTGTGGGGGGGGCTCAGAAGCCCCCGCGCACCGAAGGACGCTCTCAGCGTCTACGGCAGCATGAGGCCTACCTTCCACGCTGCCGTCCATCACGGGGGTCGCAACAATGTGCTAAAAGAAGATATACAAAACTATAGACGGACGGCCCCCTGCCGCCCGCCCGCGACCCCCGGTGGCCCCTATTAGTCGCCTCTTACGACAGGCAGGGGATACCGTGGTGGAATTCTCCAAACGCCCCCATTCCACAGGGCGGGAGACGCCGGTCAGTCGTCCACCCGGCGCCTCCTTCGTCTCCTCTGGCGGCGGGAGGGATCAGCTCGCTCCCGATCCCTCTCGGCACTCTCCTTCTGCGAGAGGACCACCTCGCAGAAGTGGGCCACCGCACGCCAGGCCTCCCGACTGTCGACCATGGAAGCGACCACGGCCGGCAGCGAGAGGTCTCCTCCGACGACTGCTCTGAGAGCGCTGCGCTCCTCGTCCCAGGCTGGGCATAACTCCAATGTATGTTGGGCCGTATCCAGCGGGCAGTTGTCACAATGGTGACACACGGCCGACACCTCTGTGCCTACGATACGACACAGATACTCACCGAAGCAACCATGCCCGGTGAGTACCTGTGTCAACCGAAACGTAGCTGGGCCGTGGCGCCTGTCCAGCCACTCAGCAAAGACCGGGCGCACTGCCGCTACGACCCTGAGCCCCGCTGACGGGGTCTCCAGCCTGAGACGCCACTCCTCCACGGCGGCTCGCCGTAAGGAGGCCCTCATGGCCTCCACCTCCTTCAGGGCCGGACGCTGCCCGCGACTGAACGCCTCCTCCCGCCAATGAAATGCATCGGACAGGGATTGGGCGTCCAGATCCCAAGGCAGAAATCCGGCCAACATACAAGCCGCCTCGTACGAAACCGTGCGGTATGCCCTGATCGCCCGCTGCGCCACTACACGCTGAGGATTGCGCAAAAGTGCGACGCAGCGGTTGCTCAGGGAATCAGCCCAAACTGGACTGCCATACAGGGCCATGGACCGCACGACTCCGTGGTATAACCTTCGGCAAGGGATACCAGGACCTTCCAGGTTGGGCAGCAGGCTAGAAAGAGCGCCCGCTGCCCGGGACAGTTTCGTCCTCATCTTCTCAAAATGGGTGCGAAATTCCCATCGGCTATCCAAAATCAAACCCAGATACTTCATACAACTTGTAGCCACTAAACCAACTAGCTAAGGCATTATGAGTAAAACGTAATGACTTATGAGATTCCATTTTGACGAGCGCTGATAATAGACATGCAGAGCTTTATAATTAAAATATACAGCAGCCTGGCATCGACGTCTATGGGTGACAGTAACCACTGACCATCAGGTGGGCCGTGGGCCGGCTGGAACAGCAAACGCTCGTCTGCCTCAGGAGGGTATGAAAAAGTTTCTGCGTGATGGAAATAAATTATTATAAATTGCTCCCCATAATAAAAAGAAAGACTAATGAACGACAGCTAGTTAACCTCAGACATAAGGACTTTTACCATATGTAGAGGCCACATGTAAATCACTACGGAAATAACGACATGGGTGCCTTTGATGCCTTATATGGTTGATTTCAACAATGGGTATAGTAAGAATATAGAAAAGTATTTCCGCCTAATCTGTGTTTTTACTGTAGAGTAGGTAGTAGTGTAGTGATCAGTTAGGGTTCCGCGAAGCGACTTATGTACAAATACAGAGTCAGGGTTGATACCTTGGAAGTTTCATCTTTAAATTTGCCACATGTCCATCTTTCACATCTTCCTCTACCTTCTTAGTTCTATAGGGATGTATCGGTGATTTCAAATTTACCCAAATATATTTGTCCTTTAAAGATTTTTATAACATTTTGTTTTTATTTTTAAAACATAATTATTGTGACAATGAAGGCGCCAATGACTGCCTCGGTGGCGTAGTTGTATTACGGTACGACTGCAATGCTGAGGTCTCGGGTTCGATCCCCGGGTCAGGCAAAGTGATATTGGTTTTTCTAATCACTATCAGCCCAGAGTGTGGAATTTTTGCCCGATATGGCGATAGGCTCGCCCCCTATCACATCATGGGACGGAATACGCACGGCGAAATGTGGGTGCACTAGTTGCCACTCTGGATACCCCTTCGGGGATAAAAGGCGTGAGTATGCGTATGCGTATGAAGGCGCCACTTATATTTTGGCCAACGACAAGAAAACAACGGATTGATTTAATGCCTCACTGCATCAAAAGCTTACTTGGTTACGGCGCGACGGTGAGGCGGGCCGCGCAGATCTGCGTTTTAAGATCCAAAATATATTACTTGTGACATTTAAAAAATCATTCATAGGTTGCATCTTTTATTTTTATGATATTAATTACTACCAATATAACATTGTTTTACCAATGATATGAAACTTTACACCATGACATCATCGTGTAAATTGTACCCGTATAAAGCTATCTGAATCCCAATTATAACTCAGCAGATGAAAACAAGACATCTTAATTAACTCGTATCTTAGTTCATCTTAATGAAATTTAAACGTCTAAGGAAAAACCGTGTACCTACGCTTCGAATGGAACAGTAGATCTCATAATAAAATCATCGGCCGGAAGTCGATGCGTCACGGGTACGTTTTCGTCCACTTCTGTTTGTGTGGGTATAATGTGCGCTTTGGATGTAGGTAGACGGTACATGGCTTAATATTAGATCTGCCGATTGTCAAGCGCATATGAGACGCACGTTCCGTTTTACTAACGAAATAACTTAATCTTTAATTGATAAGAATTTGTATGACTTCGGTATCATTTGGAACCTTATTTATCTTCTTAATAATATATGTTTATGTCATGAAATTACTGTGTTTTCCCGTATATGTACAGCTAATCCATATGGGTAATATAGTATTGTACGTTATTCTAATACTTGTATAGTGTTACTGATTATTGGTGTGTGCGTTTATTTACGTACGCGAGCGCCGACTCGTCCGAGATTCAAATTTAGAATGCCGTCTCCGCCATGTTGTTCTCGGTGAAAAACCTACGATCCAGTGCGCGAAAGTCGTGGAATTGTCACCAAAACAACGTTACATGCATCTTTAATACGATAGGTACGAGTAATTATTACTGTCTATGGTCCATGGTCATTCAGTCTCTAATGCGATTTACATACATTTCCTGATCTATTTAAAACTGTCAACCAATACTTTACTTTTACCATTTCCTGTACATTTGTTTAAAATTTCCTGTCCAGGTTGTTAGATTAACCGATTGAGATGTCGTAGCTTATTCAGCATTCTGATTCTTGTTCCAAATATGTGAACTTATATTAATTTCTACAAAGTTAAACAAAATCATAATAATATAGAGGTGGCGATGGAATAATAGTCAGAGTTCTCATGGATATTCGAATGCAAAATATAAACATTATTATGTTGTGTCTATCGCAGGTGTGGGGTTAAGAGATATTAAATTAACTGAGAAAATGAGATTGTGTGAAAAATGTTTATATGAGTGTTCTAGTACATCTGGGTGATTTAGGTTGCAGTATATTGGGCCAATATACCAAACCCACATATTATGGATCATAGAAGAAATCCTTCTGGTCAGTCCGTTCTAAGTATTTTGGGCTTTACTCATAAGAAAGGCAGATCACTCACAACTACACGTTTATTAAATACAATTATGTACCTACCCAGTACCTACTCATTTATTAACTTTGTCGATCCCCTTACCAAGCAATACGTTTGTAAAGATATTTTACTTATATGTTTCGCTCAATACAGGTAGACATACATTATCATTTGCTTAAATACGCCTGTCTCAACCAGTTAACATTTTAAACTTATATGGGTTGACATGACTTAACATTACAGCTGGTACTAGATTAATATAAATTATTATTTAGATTCTTGATTAATAACTTGTATTGTGGGACATGTTAGATTTATTTTTCTTCCTAATGTTATGAACATTAATCAAAAGCGTGAGCCTTTACCCACATTCTACAAGCGGGTGAAATTATGACCATCGGCGTTATTTCCGTCTTATAAATCCAATCTCCATACCGGGCAGAAATTCAAACCTTTAACTGATGTTCGTTTCGGAGCGAACATATTTTTTTTATTACACGACCCCAAGAATGCACCCAGGATCTCACTAGTTGCATAACCGACGTACACGGCGACTAGACAAATAAGCTATTTTATAATAATAAACATAGTAAATTATTTTTGAAAACTACAATTACGTATGTCTATAAATAAATTATAATGCAGCATGGAAGGAACGCAGTTGTCTTTCGTTCGAAAATTCCGTTAACGTAAATAAGTTTTGGTGGTTAGTAAAACGTAAGAGTATTTATTCATGTGAATGAATGAGTCACGGTCAGAAATGGTTCAGTTCAGTTCAGTTATCCGCCAGATCGGTGCGAAAATACGAATTTATAGCATTATACCTATTTAGCAATTTGTTAGAAGTTGCAGACTGGAAATATTTAAACATTTTGTTTAGATTAACAAAATATAGAATAACCCGTACTTCATCATCATCATCATCAGCCCTGTATTATATATTGCCCACTGCTGAGCACAGGCCTCCTCTACTACTGAGAGGGGTTAGGCCTTAGTCCACCACGCTGGCCTAGTGCGGGTTGGCAGACTTCACATACCCTCGAGATTCTTATGGAGAATTCTCAGGTATGTAGGTTTCCTCACGATGTTTTCCTTCACCGTTAAAGCGAACGATAATTGATAAACAATACACACGTAACTTCGAAAATTCAGAGGTGTGTGCCTTGGGTTTTGAACCTGCGGACATTGTCTCGGCAGACCGTTCCATTCCCAACTTGGCTATCGTCGCTTAAGCCGTACTTAAATAAATAATAATTATTACTATAAGAAACTATAATCACGAAGATTCCTGCCTGAAACAATTTTTTTTATTTCTATTTTTTTACAGATTAATTTTAGATATCATTATAATATGATCATATTAAACGTAGAATATAACTGTTGTAGAAATCAACGCAAGGGTTACCTACTTACTTGTTTAAATAACCATCATTCATTCATCTCTGAACGCACTAACATAAGGTGTAGTATGTGGAACACAAGTAGTATTGCGCGCTTCTGTTTATTTCGCAGACAGTGATTGTTGAAGAAACGACAGACTTCGAGTAACGGTACCAACCTGCTGTTTATACTATCATCTATTGCATTACCGCGGCAAGGAAATAATTTGCATGTCAACATTGCGTTGATAATTGATATTCCACTTTTTCAACACAAACTGCCCGCTGCGCTTTACTACAGCATAGAACGCTCTACATAAGCACTTATTGATATATTATATCTTTATTACTTCAAGTTATATCTTGAAAGTTTTAGAAATTGTTTAAGGCAGCCCCGTGCTCAAAGTAAGCGATTGTACCGGTATATCTGATTATAGATTACTAGATGTTGCTTGCGGCTTCGCCCGCGTGAAGGCGTTTTCCGCTACAAATGTTCCTAAAACAACGACGACGCCAGCGCCATCTACTTAAAGAACCAGATTATATCCATTATTTCCCATGGGAGCAAATTACCGGGATAAAAAGTAGCCTATGTGCTAATCAAGGACATGATCTACCCGTGTGCCACAATAATCAGTTTAGTTGTTTCTGTGTTTACTTCTAAAAAACATCCAAACATATTCACAAACTTTCGCATTTATAATATTAGTAAGATATTTGTGCTTTACGTTCTTTCCGATCTGGCAATCTGTAATAGCAATTTCGTTATTCAAAATCTAGGTTGTGCAGTCGACCGAGCAACCACACACATTTTTATGGGGTCTATCAGCCAAGGTTATAGGTTAGTGTAGGAGCTGGATACTCAAAGTAAGATTAATCACATTATACCCTTTCTTATACACATAATAAAGTTACTACGTCTACGGTTTTATACGAAAGTGAGTCTAGCAAGATAGATTTATATGTTTTTTTTACTAAAAATCCAGTAATGAATTCGTAATGTGAAACTAAATAATAAAGAGGAAAAATAACAAATTACGGACAGTGGCTTAAGGTGGGTTTTTTAATACATCAATGCGTAAGGTTAATATTTAAAATTAGTGTTGACAGTTGCCGTTGCAGATAATTAGGCAAAATCAGAGAGCCTATCAAATGGCTTATCATGTTTTTTTTGCTATCGGTAGCTGATTAAAGTAGACGAAAAAATATTTTTTGCATTATCGTTCGTACATTATTCATTATAAAAAGACTATTACAAAACTGTAATTTTTACTAATCTGAATAATTAGTGTATGATAAAAACATTATTAATAAGACTAAGATAACATAAGCATAAGTTTGTCTTTAAATCAAGTGATACTAACCATACCATACCATACCTGTATAACTCCTCTACTACTGACAGGGTTAAGGCCTTAGTCCACCACGCTGGCCTAGTGCGGTTTGGCAGATTTCACATACCTTCGAAATTCAGAGAACTTCTCAGGTATGCAGGTTTCCTCACGATGTTTTCCTTCTCCGTTAAAGCGAGCGATAATTCACAAAGAAATACACACAACTTTTTTAGAAAAGTCAGAGGTGTATGCCCTTGGGTTTTGAACCTGCGGACATTCATCTCGGCAGTCCGTTCCACTCCCAACTAGGCTATCGCCGCTTCTCCTAATAAGCATGGTAATTATTAATTGACTGCCTCGGTGGCGTAGTTGTATTGCGTACGCGTTACGAGTACAATTTGCGCGCTGAGGTCCTGGGTTCGAATCCTGGGTCGGGCCAAAAAAAAACATTGTGACTGGGTTTTTCCATCTTAAAAAAATTACTCAGTCGCAGCTCGGAGTCAGGAAGTTGGCGGTGTGATACCCCCGTGCCTCGGAAAGCACGTAAAGCCGTTGGTCCTGCGCCTGATCTCTCTCCGGTCATGTCGGATTGCCGTCTCACCGGACTATGAGAGTAAAGGAATAGCGAGTGCACCTGTGTATTGCGCACACACTTGTGCACTATAATATCTCCTGCGTATCTGTCTGATCTCTGTTGAGATTGGCCGCCGTGGCTGAAATCGGCTAGAAAGGGTTATTAATTACGTAGGATAGAGCCGTAATTGCTCTAAAAATATTTTATAAATTAAATAGTCAATATTTATATTGTAATTGTCATATAAGTATTTATAATGACGAAAATTATAATTATACAGGCACAATCGCTAGTCTAAAATTTAAAAGTAGCGTCACGGAAATTGCGTAAATATTGGAAAGGAAGTTGGCTAATTTTGTTTATTAGTCAGAGCCTTTATTTATAGTAGCCAAGGAAACAATACATACATATTTTTATCAATACGTAAATCTTATTTTTTATTAATTTTCGCAATTTACACGAAAACCGATAATTTTAAATTTTTGGCTATGTGAATAATTATCACATATAATACCACAAGAGCTTCAAAATTATCGGGTATTTTCCGATAGGTTCGTTGCAAACAAATGAAGGAGTTTTCAGGTTAAAAAATCACGAGCGCGAAGCGCCAGTGATTTTTCCTGAAAAACTTGACGACTTCATTTGTTTGCAGGGAACCTTGAGGGAAATGCCAGATAATTTTGAAGCTCGTGTGGTATTCGGAGGATTATTTTTCCGTCCCAAATGTCGGCCAATAGAATTGCACCATGAGATGAAATGAACAGTCAACAAATAAGAATTTCATAATATATAGTAACGACCAGAGAAAATATTCAAAAAAAATTGTTTCTTATTATATAGTAACGACCAGAGAAAATATTCAAAAAAAATTGTCAGTATAATACCATGTAGGTTGTACCACGTGACGTCGAATGGTGCAATTCTATTGGTCGATATTTGGCTCGGAAAAATAATCATTATTAAATTGCCTCCATCAGTCATACGAAATCCCACTTTGTATAATGAGTGCCAGAAATCCAGAAAGTAAATAATCGAGCTCAAGAAAAATAATAAAATAATTATTTGCTAAAAATTGTGTACAAATATGATTATTACAAATATTTGGTTGTTTTGCAAGGTTTTATGTTTTTTTGTAAAAAGTCATCGTCCTTATTGATTTATAATAGATAGTTTATTTAAAATATCAATCTCTGTACCTTTGACGGAAGAAGTACAATGGGTGTAGATATTTTGGATACCTTATCTTTTTTATATTATAGATAACAGAATTTTATTCTGTAGGGGTATCTCACACCTTTCGTTATCCATTCAACCGTAACAGAATAACACAATGATTAAATACTAATATTATGTCGTGTAAATATTTTGGGAGATGAAAAATCTGCTTAAATGGTATAGCAATTTTTTAGGTCGGATACCTAACAATACCTTTTGATATCTAAGGACAGCGTCGTAGAAAACTGCTTAAAATTTAGTTCATGCTATCCCGTATTTGTTTCGACTCATTCCATCGTACTTTAAAAAAAACAACATGCTTGAATTCCTGGGACTTGCGCGTGGCTTTCCCTCATTACACACTATGGGACGGACAAGCTTAGCGAACCGTGAATGCACTGGGTGAACCTAAATCTCCCTTCCGGGATACGGGAGAAGCGATAGAGTTTTTGCTATTTGTGGTCAACTCTGAATAATTTACGTATTTATGATCATTTATCTCAATTTGGGGCTTATAAAAGGGATATAATTGAGCTTATTAAAGGAAGAATTATTGGGGTTCGATCCCCGGGGATCGAATCCTCAAATAATGCTAAGTACCTACTATTTAACGGAATTAATACACATGTATACCATTTACAATGTTTTTATATAAATAAACTTTTTATTATCAAATTTATAATAAAAGAAACTATAAATTTTAAAATAAGTTTACAAAAAATTTGTTATAGGCAAAAGGCAGAAATCAAAAGTTGAGTTTGGTAGCGGAATCGCAAGTGACTAACATAAACGGACTCAAGCTGGCACTTGAGTATTGACAGGGTCTATCCAATGATCAATCTATTACTATTATACATTATCTATTAGTCACTCTGCGTCAAAATATTGGTATCATGCGAGAACATTTTCGTTTACAAGAACTTATTAGGTATGTTGTTTCATAACTTTATAAATACTTAGGTAATTGCCGACTGAAATTAGATAATGGTACAGAACACAGGTATTTTTATCTTTGTATTGATATAACACGACTTTGATATTTTACTATTGAAAATATAAATATTGTAGAACAAGTTCGCCACGCACTTTAATTATTCGTATTATATCGAGATTTGCAATTCCTATCCTCATTAATTTGTTTTCCGTCATTTGAATTACACCTTTAAGCGTAATATTGTAACCGCACAATCTAGACGGTTACGCAATCAATCCAAGAGTAAATGAAGCTGATTTATTTCGAGGTTACTCGGCTTCTGTGCCTGCTGTTCATTGTGTTGTCTGCTCTCGGCTCGGTACGAGTGTAAAACCGGGAAAATTACACAGCTGACGAGGATGTGCGTCTGACATGACGCGTATCCGGTGCCAGCCAACGCCATCTTAGGAGCGAGCTGCGAGACCCGGTGTGTGCAGACTGTACTCGATTTAACTAACTAATCGGCTTGTTTATTATGCATTCGCTGCACCAGCTCCGAAGCGTTCTTTCATCTCGAGACCACTGTGGGCGAATAAAACTGTATATAAACTCGTGAAAAAGTTGCGTTTCGCCTGTTTATTTTTGCGTCTGTTTATCGACAAAAGGCTCAATGGCGAAACTAACGTGTTGGTTTTTAATTCGTATTATCTATGAAGATGATTTTAAAATGTTATCAACTTTTATCATTCGCGTGACGGATACGTACTTATTCTCGCAGCTTCACACGTTGATTGACACGTGTCACGTGTTTTTTTTGCAATCAGCGCTTGTCACATTGTGTGCTAACGCCTAGATATTAGTATAGTATTATATGATTATATGTTTTACGCAGGAATAGGATTACTAATACCGGCCAATATTCGCTTGGCCCGCGTGGGCCGTGACGTCACCCGTCAATCACAGACATTCACTACAATATTTTTTTTGTAGATTTAGCCCGGTGCGTTTATCAAAAATGCTGCTTATTGTTTCACTTACTCGTGTAATTTTTTGTAAATTTCATGGTGATGTTAGATATCTATATTTTTTTGTCCATACTCCTGTATACTACTAGGGTACGGCCAATACAGCGTGGGGCTTGTATTTAGATCTGCTAACTTACCTAAATAAGGATATTTATTCCTTAATACTGAATAGTACTACGTATTATACTTTGTTTTTCAATATATATGAGTGGGCAATGATTTTTTTGCGTAGTATTCATATTAACACTTTAATTAACATAGGTGATGCTCGTGGCTCCGCCCGCGTGAAAAAGTTTTACCGGTATGAAAATATTTTCCGTGGATAAAAAGTAGCCTATAGCACTCATGAGTAATGTAGCTTCCTATTAGTGAAAGAATTTTCAAAATCGGTTCAGTAGTTCCTGATATTAGCGCGTTCAACCAAACAAACAAACTCTTCAGCTTTTTAATAGGTATTAGGTAGTATAGATTTATGGGACTGGAAAAATACGAACTTTTTAAATATTTTTTCCTGAAGGTCAAAATACCTGCTAGAAAAAGATTTCGAAAGGCAAAAATTCAATACCCTCATAAAATTCCGTAAGTCGGGATATTCGAGCAATTCATAAGAAGTACTTGTAGTTATGCTGAGTGGGCATAAATGTCAAACAACGCGGCGCTGCGCTGCGCATGGGAAACCAAATTACGGTTTAGTACTTGTCAGCGTGTAAGTACGGTAATGTATTGGCAGCTGAATGAGATTTCGTGAGTAGCTGCTAAAACATCATAGTTATTTTAATGTGTATATGTTACGTCGAAAGACGCGATGCCAACTTTATTTTCCGTTTAATTGAAACACGAGGCATTTCTCCGAATCCGTCATTGTGCTTGCGACTCTGTTTACGATTCTTACTTTGTACACGGTTTACGTGCACTTGATCAGTTTTCTACAAACAAAATTTAACCATTTGTGTTAGTTTTTGTTCATGGCACTCGAGCATTCGAGCACTCGGCATTATACGCTTATATTAAAAATTACAATGGTGCACGTCGCTACATAGTATCATTCGATTAACAATCTCGATAGCATTCGAATTCGAGAGTAGAACAGGTATAGAGGCGTGTTGTCGACTGTGAGATAGCAACCAACACTCCACAGTTGTGCAACAGTGGAAGGCCTTCGCGCAAGAGAAATGGCGCGTAGTTTCATAAGGCGCTTATACGTGCGCTTGCTCAGTGTAAACCACGGCTTGGAGATTGTACACTCATAGAAAATATATTAAACGTAATATTTCCAAGAATCTAATGTTATGAGCGTTTAATCTTTGAGGTTATTAAGAAATCATACTGCGTTTTATCTTGTGCACGTCGGAGTTTTTAGTGTGTCAACGTTTCTCAACTTTATTTGTTCTAACGATGGGGCGCCACCACGCTATTGCATTATTGTTCTTTTGTTTAATGCTTTTTATCATCTAGCGATTCTATACATATAGTTACCATTGCCTATTAGGTCATTACGTTCTAATTTAACTAGGCTTTCGCACTTATCATCTAGTTCTAGAGCAGTTATTGCGTTATGAAAACATATTGCCTTGTTTTATTGTCTTATGTCTTGTATAACCGCAATTTGTTGCATTTAAAGGTATCGTTACTTGTTAACATTTATATTTAGGGATTATCAACTTAGCTTATTGATGACAAATGATTACTGTGAAAATAATACGACGTAGGAAGTAGTTGAATCTTTGATGCTACTGGAAAATATTAATGTTTGTTTTTTTATAAGTACCTAAGTAATTGAAGTTATTAATTAGGTAAATAAGAGTGTTAGTTATAATAGTTAAATAATGACCACACTTTATAAGTAGGAGTCGCCTGCAGACCTTTAAGGAGATACAAAGGATTTGTTGGACGTCCGGCAATCTCACTAACTGTACGAAATACGAAATAAAAGCTGCTCCTTCACGTCGGTTTACAAATTCTATTAATACCTTTAATCTTTGCCAAGAATATACCATAACTGTTTACCTTAGTTTTGTAATATTTTTGGTTGAATCTATGACTAAATCGCAGGTGTTAATCTGCGGTGCCAATTTATGTTCCATTTGTCAGAACAAGCCCGTGTTTTGTGCACATGGCAAGAGAAAATGATGAGATTGTATACAAACAAAGGAGATCCGCAGGTTCGAATCAAAAGCAAAACAGTACCGCCGATGTTATGCAACATGAGCCATACCTGCGCTGAATAAGCGTTGCAGGGTAATCGCAAATGCAGTATATTAATTAGTCTCACGCGGCTGCTACTCTAATGTATGTATTGATGGGAAACTAAATTTTCCTTGTTTGCAAAATAAACGAGGACGATCTAGTTTTCCTACGTCTTCCCGAGCTACGAGACTCGAGAAGGCGTATAAAACTGGGGATATTTGATCCCGGACGAGAGTTGATAAAGTCGTTATAATAAAAATATATAATAATGCAATGCAACCAGCCCAGTATTATATACTGCACACTGCTGAGCACGGACCTCTTCTACTACTGAGGAGGAAATATGTGTAGATTTTTTAGGAAAAAACTCAAAATAAAAACACTTGACAAAGTTTAAAACGGTTGGATGGAGCGTCAGTTATTTGTCTGGGAGTGCATTTGTCTCTTAAGTAGGTACCATGGTACCTATGTAATATCATATACCTATACCATGAAATCTACCTGTAATTTGTATGGTAACATAAATACTAATTTTTGTATTCTCAGTTAAGGATTTACAATTATCATTTTATACCTTAAATAAAGTATTGGTAAACTCAAAAATTGTCATATTGTATACACACATATTCTAATTCAGTGTTTTTATGTACAATTTATAGGTAACAGATGTTTAAGACATACCAAATTAATTAATATTGCAAGATGCAAACAGCTAAAAAAAATCGCATATTCTCCATTCCCACCTGCGTTTTGGACTAAAGGTTACCTGTTTCTTAGGAAGTAATAAAGAGTTATCGATAAAGTAATACTGCAGGTGTGCATTGTGCCAGGTGCCTAGCGTGACATCGGCAATAGCTGATTGTGGGGCCTCGGGCCAAGTTCATTACCGCTTCGTGCAAATCGATTTGTCGTGGCAATGCCCAGCTTTCCAATGCACCATTTCCCTTATCTCTGATCATGAGTGTTGAGAGCTAAAGTTAGATCAGATAGTGACCGCGTGCTATCACTGTAAATATTTAAGTACTGTCTAACACAGCTCAAATATAGTGACGTCTATAATCACGATGTGTCGAGAGTTAGTGCCTACTTTCAGTGTAAAGAAAGTAAAAGAATCATTCATCATACCGCGACGGCTTCACTGGGACGCACTCGCACGCTCAGCGTGTCCGGTTTGTCTACAAATTGGTCACATCGACCGCTAAGTGGGAAGAGTTGGCTCACACGATGCCGATGTTGTTAACGGGTTTATAATGAATGTTGCGATGTCCCCGCACTCCGCGCGATTAATGTCTTTATCAGAAACAAACATCTGTGTATTTTGTAATATTTAGAGGAATACTTAAAGTTATTTTTTTACGCCGTCTTTAGTTCGGCTAATCCTCGCTAACTTTCACTTTCAACAGTACCTACGTGTTTGAATTTTATTTTGTGGCAAATTCATTGGGGCATTTCGCAAACTTACGAACAAATCACACATTTATGCATTATTATGGAAAATCATTCAGTAGTTGATAGGTAAATATTGAATTAAAGTTTGTGTTATTTATCGAAGGAACCTCGTAACTTTATAGAGATGAGAAGGTATACAGGGTGTATCACGTTAGAGTGATCAACTGAAGCAGGTTAACTTGTATACTATCCAATTTCGGGCAACACACATGTGGGTTAATTCGATGACCTGCTTCAGTTGAACACTCTATCGTGATACACCCTGTATAATGCCTGCGTTACATGATTCATCCCATTTCACATCGTCCCCGATAAAGCTTGTTTATATCTGCACTACCCTAAGGTCAACTGGGAGAGAATGCCTATGGACTTAAGTCCGCCTATATACTCCTGTACATAAAGTGTAGAAAATAAATAAACTCCTGGGCTCCGTTGCTATAGCATTATTTTTTATTCATCCACAATTTGTGCATAAACAAAACTGTGCGCGTCGGTGGCCGAAGTAATGAAATATGTGTTAAATGCACATACTCTTTCACGCGAAGTGATTAATTGTGAATAGTCAAAGCCCATTTATTAGCGCCGTTCTTAATTTGTTAACAGTTGATAGGAAGTATTGTTTGAATTCACCGACAGATAGCGCGGAGAGCTCATTATAGTGTTATAAATACGTGCGAGCAATGAATTTTATTTATCGCTCCACTGAGCAATTGTTTCCTAACGATCTCTTTACTTACTATATATATTTTTGTATAATTATAATATTTTTTTAATTTTTCCAGTCACATAACAAAGACGACGACATGGGACGATCCGCGCAAGACCCTGGCGGCGCAGACCGTGGCCGGCGGCGTGCAGCACCAAAGCGCTGAGGCGCTCCTCACGCAGCCGGCGGCCCCACAGCCCATCGCGAACACGACCACCACCGGTATGACCAACGCTCTGGTTTTTGTTTTAGTTGTTAATTTTGTAATATAAAAATTAGCATGGTACAAATGTTTGCTTTCGGAGCGTTTATTTTGGATCATGATCGGTATGCCTTCATAGATTACGGGTCGCTTTTCCCAATTGATTCATAAACAATGTTTTCACAGCTAAGAGTACTATTTAGCAATTGTTTCTTACTGTAGTTACTATTTAAGTTGTTTTAAATACATAATGGTTGACGTCGCGGCTTTTAAAATGTAGAATGTGAAATACCTTATTCTGAGTCAGTGACTAGCCACCAAGACATTATGGTATTTGTATAAATAGTGAATCCCATTGGGTTCTTGTGGCGACGTTCTGTGGCACACGCGCGGCGTCGTGGCGTCGTCGCCACCTAATTTTGTTTTGCGTCCCGACACCCGAGCAACGATTTAGAGTTGGCAATGTTTGTTTATGTTTTAAAGCTCGACGTTTCACTTTCGATTCTTTCCTATTTATGAGTTTTAGTAAACTAAACGTCAATGTTTCTTGTGTCCGGTGTTGTATCAGTGCTTAACTTCTATCTGGTGCGATTGTGGTGGGCACGTATTTAATAGCGGGTCGCCATCTTTGATGCCATTGTTCTCCCCGCCAACCACTCCCAGGAATCATTTTTGAAAACACCTAAATCACAAACCTAGAAAATCTGTCGCTCATGCAAACTACAATCCAGATTCTGTAACTTTCAATTACTATTGGATGAAAATCATATATTAACGTTAATGTTTTTTGTATGCTATCTATTTCGAAAGCAGTTTTCACCAGAAAAATATGGGCTAAAATCTTATGTTTCTCCAGTACCACTTTATACCAGTTTTTGATACAATTGCTGTTTCACACATACAATTCCTTTTTGATTAAAGTTATAATATTGTGTGACTAAAAGGTCTCAATAAGCGATCAAATCAAACTAGGATACACTTTGTTTATATAAACAAAAACTCCTGAATATCCTATAGACACGTCACACTATCAATAAGACAAATAAATTGAACAACCTAAGTTCAACATTAAATAATAATTCTTAAAATTAACTCGTATAATGTGGCGTCTCCTTGTAATTTATTCGCAATTATTATAATAAATATACATTTATTTGTCGTTTCAAATAATACGACTATAGACAATAAAAGTATATAAATTAAGGTAAATATAAAGTTTCAAGCTATTATTGATAGTGGGTATTTACAATTAACTTTGTATTTGACGTATATTATGTCGCGTATTATTAGTTAAATTGATAGCGTGTTTTCCTGAACATCTTTTAGTCCACATTTATTCCAATTGCATTGGCAATGCCAATGACATAAATAAACATGATATAAATTATGTTTAGAAAATTATTATTATATTATGTTATAATTAACAAAGAGCAGGAACATCAGGAATACATTAATTATACAGTTGGGATTAGCACAAAGATGTTCGGGCCGGTCGCGAGGCGCGCTGTGCATTTACCTTGTTCACTACAAGGTAAACGTTATTTTGTAAACCGCTGTGTTATAGGAGGTGACGTCTCCGGATTTTCCATTTTAATGTTTCAATATATACATCATTTGCCTCAAGTTGTCATTATTGATTTTCTTACCTATTATTTGGATACATGCATTCAGAAAGACCGCATTGAACGCATAAAAAGTTTCTTTAAAATATCATATCAACTCCTGGCGTCGGAAAACGTTGAGATTTGTTATATAAAAATAAAACACAGACAGATAAATAAGTATCGACTACCACAGATAGTTGGTGGTTTCGCTTCAGTTTTCACGTGATCTAATTGGCCACAACAGCAACTTTAAAATTATCATGGAACTAAAATAAAAACAAGTAAATAACCCGAATTCTAAAACTGATTTTATGACGGGAATTAACGTGTTGTTTCCGTCGGTCGATGCGAGGCAAGCGATGAAAGGTGTTCGAAAAATACATTGATGTCGCGACGCCGCGCCGGCGGTCGGCTGCCGTCTGGGCTCCACCGCGCACGGCCCTCGGTAGCAAAAGAAGGCACTGGTGACGACCAGCCCTGCCGCTTTCAATAGTTTTCAGTATGTTACGACATAAAATTCCAAATTCAAAACGCGCCCGCAGCATAAGCGTCTGGACTGCGCGTTTGCTGCATCTAATGCCGGTAAACTAGTTCTTTTGTCTGAGTCAAATGTTCGTGACACGTGGAAAAACAATATATTTGATATATTTGCATATATTTTTCCTAACAATGTCACAAACAGCGTGCATGCCCTTCGTAGTGCCGCCGCAGTGGTGCCGATGCGCCCGCGCCGCTGCTGGTAATGTCACGTGCGAGAGCTGCTATAATGCATTTTTTCTATTATGGCACACTCTGTACGTGACCTAGTCACGTAATCACGTTCTAGTGTATCGTGCAAGTGGCGAGTGCGACCACCTCCAGCATTAAAGACACCGTCGCTCGCGTCATCTGCTTGAGATTTAATATATGCGCTTTATCTGCCGTATTTATTATCTCTACAGTCTAAAGTGACAAAATATTTTTCTGAGGACTAATACATACATTTAAACACATTTGACTCACAGTGTTTCTTGGAAAGGTATCTTACATTTGATTTGAATCCAAACGATGACGAATAATGATGTAGCTGTGTACCATTCCGCTGATTAACCATTAGGTGCTTTTATCTAGTACTTTCATATTCACTATACTTTTTTTTTATAAAAAGTCTAATAGAAAAAGTGGTGTAAATATCTGGGTTGGTTGGTAGGTGAGAATTTATTTTTGCTATAACATTCGTTATTCTTGATAAGTTTTACTGATAGAAACTGCCTCGGTGGCGTAGTTGTATTATGGTATGACTCCATAAGAATCTCGAGGGTATGTGAAGTCTGCCAACCCGCACTAGGCCAGCGTGGTGGACTAAGGCCTAACCCCTCTCAGTAGTAGAGGAGGCCTGTGCTCAGCAGTGGGCAATATATAATACAGGGCTGATGATGATGATGATGACTGCAATGCTGAGGTCTCGGATTCGATCCCTGGGTCGGGCAGTGATATTGGGTTTTTCTACTCAGTATCAGCCCGGAGTCTGGAATTTGTGCCCGATATGGCGATAGGCTCGCCCCCTATAACATCATGGGACGGAATACTACTGCCACTACTGCCTACCCCTTCGGGGATAACGGGCGTGTGTGTGTGTGTGTAATAAGTTTTACGTATACGAGATTCACACGTAGGAATAGTGCCCACACAAAGACATAAGTTTAAATAGTCTGTATAAGTGAACAGTGGACGAGACAACCCACAAACTTTATCTCCAGTCTCCACTAAGTACAAACACGTATGTAGATCAGGTGACAATACAAATAATGATGTTTTCACAACACGTTCCTTCATAATCTGATGTCGCGATAACGTGCACCACCGACCAAACATTGAATTTCTTTTGTATGACACGCTTTCTCCGACATATACAAGTTGATTATAAAATATTTTTCTTCAACCTCTCTCCAGAAAATGACTGCCTCCAACTCGTGACAGTCCGAAAATGACGACGATTGACGGTTAACGAAAGGCGATTCTCATTAGACGTAATAGCAATTGTAATGTTTTGATCACCTCTCTAGTTGTTCAGTTAGTTATTATTTTTAATAATATTTTCGTCATGATAATATATGCTCGGCGCGGTGCAGTACAATCCCTCTATCAATTATTGTATTATTATTATACTAATTTAAAATTCAGGAAATGATAAAAAATTCAACTATTTAATTATTTCCAAATTGAGACCCGTAGTTCTAGAAATTTTAAGTTAAGTAATAGTATATCGAAGTCTGTGACTCATTCAGGAATGGAAAAAATAAAATGGTAACAAGAATATTATCTTGTTTTCAAAGAAATCTTATTTAGATTTGTCGGGGGTAGATATTTGTTTTCGGTTAGGTTAGTTGATAAGTATTTGTTCTTTTGTATTCCTTCTTTCAGTATTTTATATGATTACTTATAACGACTACTTACAACATGTAAATCAGTGATTACACACACTAGAGCTGCAATATTCATTGATAGATTTTTTATACATATTTCATTCATAAATATGCTACAGTATGACTTGTTAGCTCCGATGGCCATCGCGTAAATAGCAAAGCGTGGTAGAATTATTTCAAAAGTCCGCAGATGAATCCCTGTAGTCTTCTGTTCTGTGATTTCTACGTATTAAGATAAAATCAACAATTTGTGTGTATATATAAACTTACAAATCAAGTAAGTACGTACTGCGTGCAAGATAGCGGTAAACAGTAGTAAAGACAGTAACAAAACTAACAGTAGTAAAGACGTAACTCGACTGCCAGTCGCCGCAACGCGACGGTCTGCTGTTGACTAATGACGATCGTTGGATATTATGTGTAATTAGGTACGGCTTCCTCTACTAAAAGAATTTCATTATCTTTGAGGCGATTTAAATGATGCCTAAAGCAGACTCGTACCTACGAGCATGATCGCTTTCTTTGTTACTTATACTGAGACCGCCAATAGGTAAAGTTTTCTGATAATAAACTGTAAAGTGTAGTACTAAGTGTCTGTATAATTCAGTCACGTACATATATCCATACCTACTATGAACTGGCTAGTGTTCGCTAATTGCGATGATATTGATGTTCAATTAGCTATGTAGCTGTGATTTGTTTATGAATGATCGGCCGTATGTTACGCGTAACGATATAAAAACATGAGTGAATAGACCCGAGGCCCGGCGGCGCGGTGTCGGCGCGGTGGCGAAGACGACACCCACCGGGCACGAGCCCCGCGCGGCGTCCCGCGACCCGCCGCGACGCGCCGCGCCGCCCGCCGCCTCCCGCGCTAAGCGCCCGTATCTATGATTCATATTGGTGCGTGTGCCAACGCAACTCGCAAACTTGCGCAGCACACTCGACTGGCGCCGTTGTTTCTTGGAACGAGCTCTCGATGACCTTCCCGATGTCCACCTGATTACCGATCACGTGCGCGTACGTCTTAGTTTATAATCTCGCTTGCAACTAGTCGCTGTTGAGAGGATCATTCATACATTTGTTTGTTGTTTTACAATTAAATAAAGCTGATCACGAACGATTAATTTCAGCAGCGAAGAGTACAAGTAACGCCACGACAGATCCACTAGGGCCGCTGCCGGAGGGCTGGGAGCAGGCGACCACCGCGGAAGGAGAAATCTACTTTATAAATCATGCCGCTCGTACTACATCCTGGTTCGACCCCAGAATACGTAAGTTTCCTAATTAAACGTCGCCAGACAATTTGCGGTCGAAACGTGTGATTGTGAACATGCGTGCCTTGTGTTTCAGCACAACATTTGCAACGCACGCCCGTGTCGGGAGGCGCGGCGGGCGGCGGCTGGGCCAACGCCTCGATACAGGCCTGCCAACAGAAACTCCGTCTCCAGTCCCTGCAACTAGAGAGGGATCGCCTCAAGCAACGCCAGCAGGAGATTAGGCTCCAGGTGAGTCATAATACAGTCCGCATAAAATATGCCATACTTAGTCCATCGTTTTAGATTTGCCTAAACATTGAAATATTAAAATAAAACGTAAATTATAATTGAAACACTATCCACAACATACATTTTGACAATGTATATTGTAAAAATCTTTAAACCAATTTCAGCAAGAACTGATGGCTCGGCAAACGACATCGATTTCCGCGTCGTTGGCCAGTAGTACAGGGGCGGTGGCCAGTACCGACCTGCCACTGGATCCTTTTTTGTCCGGCTTGACGGACCACCAGCGGCAGGAGTCCGCTGACAGCGGTCTGGGAATGGCGGTCCCGCAGTCATACTCCATGCCTCACACGCCCGACGACTTCCTCGCCGGCATGGACGACCGCATGGACTGCAGCAGCGAGGGCGGAGCGAACCTTGACTCCACCGATATCACGCTCGGTGACAACATAGACTCCACTGACGACCTGGTACCTTCTTTACAGGTATTTTAACGCTTTCCGCTTCTAAACGCTTCCTCATTAACAAAAGTCCTTGTGTGGCCTTCCGATCTTGATTATTTCATGGAATAGTCTATTTGTTTTTTGTGTAGTGATTTTCAAAAATTCGTGAACTTGTTATAACGTGTAAAAAGCATACACTTTCATTAATATTTTCAAAGGAGGGACGCTTGAATGAGATTAGTCATAAATTATTCTACATGACAGGTGGCGGATTCCAATGCTTTGCCGGATATTCGTCATAATTTTGTTGGCTAGTAGTAAGTGTGTTATAAATATGAACAAACAAATTAAGACCAAGTTTTTTCAACTGTTGTTAGTTTAATCCTCGGTGTTATTAAGCTGGACGCGCTCGCGCTCGCTTCGAGTGGTCCAGCCGTGAGGTGCTGCGAGCGCGTCCAGGATCCTGTATTATATACCGCCCACTTCTGAGCACGGGCCTCCTCTACTACTGAGAGGGTACAAATTCTTAGCGAATTATTAGGTAGTGTTTCCTTATTTCAGAACCTCGAGCCCTTATATTATTTCATTGAGATTTGTATCCCTGTTAGTTAGGGTCCGATGATGTGTTTATTCTAATTATACTTTAACTACCAGATGTTACAGAGGAAATAATTATTAACGAATGCCTAATGCAACTAAATTTAACATAAAAGCATATTAAAGTGCAACTTTAGTGCCTTCTACGTATTACGCATATTGCTTATAAATATATGCAATTGTTTCAGTTGAACGAGTTCACAAACGACATTCTGCTGGACGACGTGCAATCGTTGATAAACTCGACGCCAAACAAGCCCGACAACGTGCTCACCTGGTTGTAGGCGCCGCCGCGTTACTGAACCAACAGAACTAAACTTCAGGAACACGCACTCAGTACCATTTGTGGAAACCAGCCTCTACGTGCCCACGTCGTCATACTAACGTGTAAAAATAATCGTCAAATTAGGAAATTATTAACTTACAAATGTACGTGTAAAGCGTATAGTGTTTCATAAGTGGCACTGAAATTATTCTTGGAAGTTTTCACTACATTCTCAGTAACATAAATATTTTAAATAAATTCAGCGTACTTATCGCTTTTATACAACGTCAATTAAACAGTGTCCGTGGCAAAATCGTTTTAAAGGTGTACATTTTAATATGAAATGACAATAACTAGCATATGTGTGTATGAATTGTGAACAAGACCGCTTTTGCTACATATAAGAATGATTTGTCGACACTTATATGGCAGTATCAAATCACTATTGGTGCAAACAATTATTACAATGCAAATCTGGAATTGCTAGTAGTTGTTTGTGCTAGGTATAATTGCTTACAAAAGATATAGTAAGAGTGGCAAGGGGTACTTTAAAAGAAAAAAAAATGTCATTATAATATTGGAATTTTGATTACATGATAAGTCATGCTCGTTGCATGCTTTAGCTTGTTAATATTTTTTCAAGGCCAGTACATAGCCAGTGAAGGATATTCTTGGTAATCCGTCTGCCCCTTTCACTCTTAACTCGTGGACATCCTATTATCTGCACGCTTATTGAGCAGTATCAGTTTTATCTCTATCTCTGCATTTATTCGAATGAGATAGTAACACTGTAAAATTATATTTGCACAATAAGTGTCCTGTGTAACATAGGGAGGTTAATGCATTGTAACATTTTGTACTAATCTAAACTGGTGCGTTTGATCTTGAGGACTGTATTATAAATGTTTGATAACGTATAGTTGTTAGTTAATCATCTCCAATAGAGCGCAAGTGATGAGTGTCTGTACACTATCTCAAAACGAAGTATTCTCTGGCTATGTCATGCAGTAGCGTGGGAGGCGGGTAGGGTGACGAGTGACGAGTGACGACACTCGTCCGAGCCGCGCGGCCGCTGGTCACGTGGGCCGCGAGTGTGACGTCACAGTGTAGCGCCAGTCGCCACTCGGGTGTCGCAAGCCTTCTTTCCGCGAGGAAACGAGTTGCGTTGCGACGAGTTTGTGCATGAACCACGTTTCCCATATTCTTTCGATTGAGACTATCGGAAATCAAAAACGTCCATAATATTATATCATATCTCCCTGCGATTAAATATTTTAAACTTACGGTATGTGTAACATTAAGATTGTGATAACATCTCGACACCACAGTGCCTTATTCTGCCTTAAAGAAGATCGTATTATATTTATTGTTTTGTAATTTAGATCATAATGAGACCCTATTTTGACATGTTTTGTAAGACCACTGATATGATAGTGATTTGTATGGAAAAATAAATCTACTTATTTACTTGTAGTGATTTGTTTGTCGACTTACACCGTCCTTGTGTATTTTTCGAGATTATGGTTAGATGTTAAGTTTTATAGTTGAATCGCGAAGTAGACTATTATGCTGGCAACTGTTATTATAATTGATGGTATTTGATTGCAGTGGACAATGTAACCTGTGCATTGTACACGTGTCACGTGTGTGTAATGTGTATGGATGCAGCTAGTTGATGACTGTGTCGTGAGCCGAGTCGCAACGGTCCTCCGCGTGCAGCGACTCGCCACGCCACTTGTGCCTTACAGCATTATGGATTATAGCTTAGTGTTCCGTGCTCATTGTTCTCGTCGACTCTCTGACGGGCAAAGACTATGATACAATTCTGTTATTCGGTGCCAATTACGAATAATTTATTACGTCTGCAGTTTCTTCATTAAGTTCATAACATAATTTGACTATTAAAGGTAGGTATCGTTTAAGCGACTCATAATATTTCACCAAATCGATTATTCTCAAAATTGTGTTTAGCCCACCTAGTCTTTAGATTTTGTTTTTTGTATGAGTGTAATAAATTCAGCTAGCTTGGTCGATTACGCTATTGTAATCCGACTTTTAATATAAAATGCTACATTGAAAACTTTGCCATATTAGTAAAAGTACTGTTCTATAATAAGACTTAATGTAATCTTCAATTATGGTAAATAGCAATAATTGTCATCAATGTAACTATTGTAATTAGACGTAACGGTGCTGGGTTTATGGTACATTATAATTTTGTATTCTGTAGATCCATTCGTTGTATACTTTATTTTGTATTTGTCATGTATTCATAGTAAGATTCCATAAGTAGCGATGCTTCTGATATTGTTCGGTTGATTATTCTCCGGCGCCACCGCCCGGCACCGTAGTCGGTAGAGGGAAGTGCCGTATCGAGAAACATTCCATGTTGCTAACAGTGAACAGGCCAGCGCGCCGGCTCTCGCCACCCGCGGAATAATACCCAAACAATATATCAAGTATTCACTTTATTCTTTTATAAGTATAGCCTTTATTATATTACAAACATATCTTTTCAGTCTGATAGCAGAAGCAAGTTTTCTCTGTAGTGTATGTGACTATGTTTATCAATGTTATAACAATGAAATTAAAAGTATCAAAATTAGTTATTTACTATACTTAATTTCATTGTAAATAATTCGATATTCTTATATGAATTAAATAAATATTTGTTTTAATACCTAACGTTTATTTTACTTGGGGGCTTACAGATCAGTTTTGGGAATTCTCTGCGAAAGAAAACCGGGTGTTACACACAAAATTAATTTATTTAATTTAAACATGCAATATTTTGTAATTCTAAAAGCATTTATTCTAAATAGATGTCGCATTCGTCTGCCCAACACCTCACAGCCTTCTCACCTGCAGGATTAAGCACGTATACAGTTAGGTTCATTCTGCAAGCATATCTCAGTTGTTAGTGAAGTCATTACAATATTTAAGCTACAGGTTTACCAAAACGCACTTTTCCAAAGCAATTTTTCCACTTAAATATTTGTAGTATATTTTTTCGTTTACAACCAGAGTTCTAAGATTATATGGAGCGGACATTGGGAAAATTTTCATATAATAATTTTGAGCCTGTTCGTCAGTAAATCGATCTACCGTGAAATAGCAAAACACCTATGTAAAATGCATTAGAACATACTTTGACATGATCGTAATGCGCAAATTGGCATATTTCCTTCCAAAATATTACTTTCTTTACAAATTTTGCGCATACCGAGACATCACATCGTCACATAAATGTGTCAGATACCCTTTAGGACGAAATATTTGGGCCTGATATCCGGTCTATAACTAACTTGAATGTCTTTGTTTACAACACATTGCCACGATTTTTTTAGTGTCATTTTAATACTAATTCCAGATTGACACACCACACACAACACAGCGACGAATGGCTATCTTACGGCTTGTGACCATGATTTGTAGATGTACAACAAAGGAGAGTCCTAGCGCGTGGTGCATCGAAAATTAGAGCACGTATTTACGTGATAGATCTAATTTACGCACTATTATTAATTATTGCCATCATTCATGACTACCTTGGTGGCGTAGTTTTATTACGGTACGACTGCAATGCTGAGGTCTCGGGTTCGATTCCAGGGTCGGGCAAAGTGATATTGGGTTTTCTACTCAGTATTGAATTGAACCGGGAAATGGCAATAGGCCCGCCCCCTATTACATGGGATCTAACATAGCCAGCGAAATATGGGTGTGATACACCTCTGCCTACTCATGAAAAGGGAAAAAGGCGTGATGCTATGTATGTATGTATTCATTATTCATCCAAGTAGAGCGCGTACAAGTGACATAATAGAGCTTATTTCCGCGCTACAATCCTACTATAATATTATAAACGCGAAAGTTTGTAGGTATGGATGTATGGATGTTTGTTACTCTTTCATGCAAAAACTACTGAACGGATTTCGATGAAATTTGGCACACGGGTAGATTATGTCCTGGATTAACATATAGGCTACGTTTTATCCCGGAAAAATATAAAGCGGTACTTTTATCCCGGGAAAACTCATTCACGCGGGCGGAACCGCGGGCAAAAGCTAATTAACTATAATTCATCTAAACTGCAATCGTTTGTTTCGTAATTCATACAGTGTAAAAATGTAAATATATAAGTTATGTAATATAACTTGATGTCGGTCACGGGACAATAAAGCTGGTATTTACAGGTACGTGCTGTTAGTTTTTTTACCTATGTATTTACAACTGTTAATTAAAATAAGTCTAAAGTGCGAAGTTTTGAAGCTCAGCAAAATACTACTGCTTGAAGCCTGTTTTGTGTCTTACAGCAGGGTCCTTGAATCTCTCGTCCTGGGGCAGTTCTCGATTCGCAATGAGTTGACGGTAATAGTCCACTGACAGTTTAGGTGTTCTTGGCCGGTCGGGGTGAGTGATATCCACGTAGTAGAATCCGAATCGTTCCCTGTTGAAATAAAGTTAATTAAGAGTATCTTTATTTCATAGTCGCGGATCTTTAGAATTTAAAATTATAAAGAAACTTTTTTTTTCGTTTAAATAGCTTTCTTACTGAGATATTAGGTACCTACTTAGTTTCAGAAAAAAATGTTTGGTACCGACAAAAAATAAAATACTGTAAAAATAACATTTGCCGGGTCGGGCAAGGTGATATTGGATTTTTCTATTCAGTATCAGCCCGGAGTCCGGAATTTGTGCCAGATATGGCGATAGGCTCGCCCCCTATCACATCATGGGACGGAATACGCACGGCGAAAAGTGGGTGCACTGGTTGCGCCTCTGCCTACCTCATCGGGGATAAAAGGCGTGAGCGTGTGTGTGTAAAACATAAAAAAGTAACTAACGAAAATCCAGCTCTCCATTCGAAATTATCCATAAGTGTCCACGCTGTGTAACCCACCACTTTGACACCATCGTCGTAGATGACGTTTAATATTTCCGACAGATAATCCTGGAAAGATTAAACCATTAGTTTCGGTGATTCTAATTATTTCAATTAATTGAATCAAAAAGGTAGGTACTAACGTTAAAGTACTGAATACGCCCGTAATCCTCCAGGGTACCGCGGTCCGAAAATCCGTTTTCAGTAATGTAAATCGGTGGGTCGTTGTATGAGCTCTTGCACCAACGAAGTAAGTTAGCGAAACCAGTAGGTACCACCTGAAAATAAATATAAGATTATATTTAGTGGGAACAATGTAGCTATCCGGATATGCTTCAGCTTAGGCCGCATCATCGCTAAACATCAGGCGGATGGCGGAAAAACGTGAGCCCATTTAGCATTAAAAATTATTAGGATCAAAAATAGGTCACATTAATAGAGATTTCGTATTTTACCAAGTATCATTAAAAACTGTGGAATGTATTCGTTTGTGCTCTCAAATATTATTTTTTACGAAAACCTTTCGTAATCGCGTAAAGGGAATCGTGATATTGTAATCTGGTATCATACTATCATATGCCTGTCAGTTGTAAGCAAAATATTAGGTACTTATTGATTCATGAAAGAACTAGATATTTAATTAATATTTTACCCTAAGCCATTCCGAAGCAGAATCGCCTCCCATATTCATGGTGGTCACGGCTCCGATATCCTTCAGCCACGATGGTGCTTTGGCGATGGGATCAACACCGGCTCCAGTGATCAAATGGGTGGTGTAATGGTTGATACCGAGGAAGTCTGACGTGCCCTTGATCCTTTCAATCCAATAATCATCAATCTGCTCCAAGCGAGGTTTGTTGAGACCTTCAGCTGCGCTTTGGCGAGCTACATTCTCGACCATGACTGCAGGGTATCCACCTTCCTCGGTGAATATGGGGTGTGCGAACCAACCAAACTAAAAGTGATATATATAATATAAAATAAAGTTTAGTTATGAACATAGAATATATTCTATCTCAAATTTTGTTACATATATAGTAACAGTTACCTTAAATTGATTCGCCGCTTCAGCCAACGCAACTTGTTCAGCATTCTCAGGGTCACTAGGTTCGTACCAGATGGAATTGATGGAAATCATTATCCTGCCATTTTGAACGGGTCTGTAGGTCTCGTTGTACAAATGGTAAGCCTCGGCGTGGGCCTTAAGTAAAGTGTCACTGCATAAGTAGTTGCCGACACCATGGCTGTCTATTGCAGGCGCCTTCTTGTCATCACCGTAAGCATCCTCACAAATCTCATAAGGTTCATTGAACGTGATCCAAGACTTAATCTTGTCGCCAAATTGTTTAAAGCAGACATCAGCGTAGTCGCGGAAGTAATCAATCATTTTAGGGTTGGCCCAACCTCCAAGATCTTGAAGGGATTGAGGTAAGTCCCAGTGGAATAGTGTTACCTGTGTAATAACAAGAAGCGCATTAAGCCAATAGCTTTTGTGGTAAAAAAATAGAGTGTAAGAAAGAATTAGTATTATTCATACTAAAGGTTCAATGTTGTGTTCAGCGAGAGCATCAAGGAGGTCGTTGTAGTACCGCACTCCATCTGGATTCAACTCATCAACAAAACCAGTTGGTAAAATTCTTGCCCACGATAGAGAAAACCGATAGAAATCAACTCCGAGGTGGGCTAGCTCTTCCACATCTTCGCGGTATCGGTGATAAGAGTCACACGCGATGTCACCGTTGGTACCATCCGCGATCATTTCAGGGCGTGTATGAGATAAGTGGTCCCACACATTTTCGGATTTACCTGAAAAGGTATAGGCTTAGATTGAAGATTATAGAAAAGTTTGTAGGTAACAGAGATAACATACAATAGTCGATTTATGATAAATTTGACGGCACACGTCCACTTGAATGCGATAAAGGTTGATTACATCATGTGTTATTTATTTTTAAAAAATGACATCGCTAACTGATACCATGGTGATACCCACCACTGACATTCCAAGCTCCTTCAATCTGATGAGCCGCTGTCGCTACACCAAATGTAAATCCTTCAGGGAACTTAGTGTATGCAGTTATGTAACTCCTGTAAACAGTAACAAGAATTAAGCAAAATCTAATGAATATTGACAACATCGGCTGGAGGCATTCCGGTTCTTAAAGGTAGTAAATCCGATAATTTGTCGTGATTCCAGAACGGGATGATTTGATATAGCTCATCTAATGTTATTACCGGGCGAGTTGCTAGGTAGGTACAATGCCGGATAAATTTTTTTGAGTATTGTCTTTGTGGCAACATTTAATTTAAAAAAAACTTTTTGCGTCTTCGTAGTTATTGCTGGAGCCATTTGTGGATCAATGATCTATACATTAGGCAGGTGAAATTTTCCGTAGTATTATAATGCTCTTTGGTTTAAATTAAATTAATAATGGTAATATAAAAGTACATACTTATTAGATAGCTACTTAATTATAATAATTTTAGGAGTTACGAGTGTGTTGTATTAAATGCTTAATACACCTATCTACTACCAAATACATTAACTGACATGCCACCAATCATAATTATATTATTATTGGTCTCTATTCTCTATTATTTTATTAAAATATGCCGCCCCATGAAGTTTTGCAAGCATAATTAGCTACCATATTGCTAGTTTCCGGTATATATCCATCCGGAGTCTGGACTTCGATAACTGATACTGATCAGAAAATCTAATAGGTATCACTGCACGTCCTGAGGCAGTCGTGCCAGTGCATTGTATAGCTTTCTAATTATTATTTTCTGAATAGTTGTGCTTCGAAAAATACCAGGAAGTTCATATAGGTTGGTACCTACCTATACAATGACGATACAATACCTGTATAGGTAATTCTTCATTCAATTCATTGTATAATATTACTAATAAATCCAACAGTATGGAGGCATACAACATACCCTGGGCATATCCAGGGTATGTTGACGCGCCCATCGAGATTAGCCTTTAAAATTCAAATTTATAATATCTAAACCTATCCTCTTTTTACCCTATATTACTAATATTATAAATGCGAAAGTTTGTGAAAATTTTCGGATGTTTGTATGTTTGTTAGAAGTAAACGCAGAAACAACTGAAGGGATTTGTGTGAAATTTGGCACACGGGTAGACTGTGTCCTGGATTAACACAAAGGCTACTTTTTATCTCGTTAATTTGCTCCCATGGGAAATAAATAACTTTAGAATCAGATTTGTTAAATAGATGACGCTGGCGTCTTGCATTCTTTTAGGCGTTTGTTGGCGTTTATGTCAGTCTATAGCGCCCCCCTAAGGCCCTTGCGCCCTCCCTAGAATCTGGCGCCCGGTTGTTTACCTATCTGATTTAATTTGTAGCATTGTACTGATGACACTATGTATCACTACAGTTATTTAGTAATTGGACTTTTATATTGAGCTGCTTGAATTTTTTTTCCCGCAAAGTAGGTACACAGTTGGACGTTTTTACCGCAAAAGGCCGTATAGTCGGTCGTGACGTAAATCATATTGTTCTCTAGGCGTGACACGCAATAGCTATCTACCAAGTTAAGATTTGAAGGTCACTTAG
This sequence comes from Sphinx pinastri, assembly GCA_947568825.1. Classification (NCBI taxonomy): domain Eukaryota; kingdom Metazoa; phylum Arthropoda; class Insecta; order Lepidoptera; family Sphingidae; genus Sphinx; species Sphinx pinastri. The sequence goes on from OX387617.1 coordinate 8,239,483, forward strand.
GCGATTATTGAATTGAATACGACATCCTGAATGTAAAGCCTAAGTTACACACGGAGAGTTTTTCCCATACGAGCGGCAGTTTCTTGCTATGCGATAATCTATCGCCTAGTGTAAACAAACGGTGCGAATGTCGTCTCTCGAAAGTAAGTATCGCCCCGTAAACTTTTCTTGGTCAGCGCGTGTATAAACAAATCGTACGAATCTCGACATTCAAATTTCGAATGGCGAGTCTCGTACCAAATCAGCGATTTGTTCGAGGATCGCATCAACACTTGCGAATCTCGCCCAAGTAGTGTTTACACTAGGCGAGACACATATGCGAATATCACCCTACTAATACTTGCCTGTAGTGTAAACAATTTAAGAGGAGCGAGACTCGCCTTTGACACTCGAATGAGAGTATCGCTTTATTGCTACGAATTTGTATCCTAATGTAAACAACCACAGGAGAGAATCGCATGGAGACTTCTCGCATTCGACAAACTCTTCTTACATTTTTTACACTACAGGCAAGTATTCGTAGGGTGATATTCGCATACGTGTCTCGCCTAGTGTAAACAGTACTTGGGCGAGATTCGCATGTGTTGAGCCTTGAACAAATCGTTCTGTACTAATTTTGCACGAGACAATTCAAATTTCGAATGGCGAGATTTTTACGATTTGTTTATACACGCGGTGACCAAGGAGAGTTTATGGGGCGATACTTTCTTTCGAGAGGCCACAGTCGCACCATTTGCTTACACTAGGCGATAGATTATCGCGTAGGAAGAAACTGCCGCTCGTATGCGAAAAACTTTCCTTGTGTAACTTCGGCTTAACATTCCTCCAACAAAAATATGTTTCCAGTGTATTGTTTCCTTCGATGGAATCTGAGTTCTAAGTGAAATTGGTAGTACTTTAATAAATAGCCAAAGAATAACTATATTTTTTTGTCCTCAATTTTGAAATGATACAATTAGTTTTTGTTGCATACAAGATCACTGACCGAAACTGACAACATCTTAGTGAAAGTACTTATCAATAAATTAATTCCATATACTGATCAACAGGATTTTAGCGCAACTTGGAACAACTTACTTAAGTTTGTAATAAAGGAATCTAAAATGACGACATGGGGCTAGTAAGAACAAGATTGGGGTTAATTGGGGGGATTATGGACTTAATATAGAAATTAGTGTTATTTTCTGAGATGCCTCTTTAATAGGGTATCTGCTTAGAGAAATACTCAAAGGGTATCTGGGTGTTCAATTGGAAAAACAATAGCGCACAGGGCTATTACTTTATAAATAAATAAATAAATAAATAAAATCAGTTTATTGCCTTATAACACTAATAATAACAAAGATACTCTTAAGCTTAAACTAAAATAAAGGCAAAAGGAGTTTATTAGGCGTTATAAATCATAAATGCAATCAGTTCAAACCGGCCAGGATTATTTTAGATAAGGAAGCTATCTGCCTAGTTATATACCTCTCTATGGCTAGTATTATGACGTAATCTACTTTCGCATGCAAAATAATTGAAGGCACGTTTACGTTTAGTTCAACAAAGGAGCCTCGACTAAGATTAATTCGTCGTTTGCTCCGACTAAATTCAACCAAGTCTTTAGGACTTAGGTGTTATGCTTTATTTATGTAAACAAACATTACTCACGCGTGGCTGACCGCCAACAATCCGATAATCGTCCACGATGCCATTGCTCCGTCATTCACCGTCGACTCTCTTTGGCAAACTGCGAAGTGGGCGGTGGAAAACACTTCTTTTACGCTAGCGTTTTAAGTAACGGTAATCTTTCAAGACATTGCTTTTGTGAATTGGGTACTCCTCGATAAAAACATCTCCTCTATCGATAACACAAGTGAGGATTTATTGTGGATAACATATATTGACATGTGTCTGTTATTAGATAAATCACCTGCCTGATATGGCATGGAAACAAAAATGATACAACCATGTGGGAGACACGAAAGTCGGACATATCTGGTACGTTCTTTTACAAAAGGTAAATAATTTAAATATTAATTTTAAGGTGAGTTAAATTTGATTAAGGTTTAAACTAAGTAAGTCAATTTAACTTTAATTATATCTTTTAGACTATAAAAATGTCGATACTTCTAATTTGCGATTTATAACAATTAAAACACAGACATAATATATTTAGGTACTTGGGTACTCATGTTTATATTATTTCAGTTTAACTATGAATAAAATTACAAAATTTATGTTTCGTCCATCAGGCCCTGCATAACGCACAAGTAATCAACAGAAGTAGCTAATGAATGAGCTAGGAGTATCCCTCTTGTCAGCACTTCACGGACCTTAGACACGTCACGTGGGCATGTGGGTCGAAACGCTGCAGAGAGCCCCCGCCGAATGATTGTCGTCGGCAGGAAGCGCCAAGGCTCATCTAGTCGCCAACTGTCGAATTTATCCATGTTATACTAACATATCAAATTAAATATATTATTATGTTGTATCTTAGTATCATAATATACAAGGAATACTGTATTTTGGCTAATATATAAATAAATAATACTAATACTAATGTTGTTGATGTTGTCCTTGGCATACGCCACTTTTGGGATGCCCATCTAAAGGCGAGCAACAAGTGAAAGTCTGCCTTGGGCCCATGCACATCAAACAAATTTTTAGAGTCAGTGTCTGATTTTTACAGAACATTGTCTTTAGAGATTTGTTCAGGTATTTACTAAGCATGGCTGACACGAAAATTATAAAGTCCACATAAAAATACTAATATGAATATCAATGCAAATGTCATAGCCCTCATTAAAATTTATGAACCTTTATGCAAAATAAGTTTTATTTTTATTAGTGGTTTTTGAAATCTGTTTTACCTACTTGTTGTTAAAAAAGGTTTTATTTTTGGCTTTTTAATACATCTTAACACATTAACATTTACAATGAACTCAAGTCTCAGAAGCAGAGTTGGGTATCAATCAATTAAAATTTAATTTGTTAATCTTTAGTTGTTTTTACAATTAAAATTTGCCCATCTCTGCTCAGAAGCCCATATTTATCATTGAAGAGTTCTATAAGAAGTCTTTTGTTTGAATTTTTTTTTCAAATCTGTCGAAGCGTTCGATCTAGTTGCGTTTGAAATAGAATACAAGTAATGTCAGTTTATAGACAGACATTTAGTTTACGTAGACAACAAGCAATTTTACTGCCTATTTGACCCCGGTCTATTGTTTGAACGTTGCCTGAGCGTTTGTCGGTTGGTCGATTGTTATTACGTCGTTGTTTTCCTTGCCGCCCTGTGCAAACAATTAAGCGTTTGGTTGAGCATTTCGTGCAAACCTTCTTCGAAAAAACGAACTTTGAAAATTACCTATTTCTGCCGCAAAGCAATTTTATGCAAGCGCTATTGTGTCCCGATTTGAAGGATATTGTAGCTAATGTAATTGCTGGGCATTAGGAGACTTAAAATTCACATTATGACACTATGACAATTTTGTTCCACCTAGACAGTTTTTCAAAGTAGCCCCCATAAAGGCGTCCCTCTCTTTCCCTTTACTATTATACAGATTTTAATTCCTAATAAAGGTTTTAACTTTTTAAGTAAAATGCTTACCTTAAGTAAAGGCTCTCACAGGTAAAGTATGTCAAAGCAACAACGAATATTGGGTAAATCAGTGGCAGAATGACCAGCAAGCAGAGTACTAATGTTCCAATAAGTTTTAAAAATGTTGGAAATGGCGCGCCGTACCGCCAAAGGGCGCGAACGTCGTTCCCAAACTCGCGCAAGAGTACACGCACTCTGCCAAACAGTGAAGCTGAGCGTAACTGCTGAAAATAAAAGCATCTGTCTCCAATATTGGTCCGCTATCGCCCTTTCCTGAATAATTTATGAGGACCTAAGGATCTAGGTAGAGTAGTGAAAGACACACTGGTGGTAGGTCTCTCATTATTTAAGAGGCCGTCTGGGTGGGTACCACCGCAATGTCTATTTCTACCGCCAAGCAACAGTGTGCACTGTTGTGTTTCGGTATGAAGGATATTGTAGCCAGTATAACTACTGGACATAATGAGACTTAACATCTTATGTCTCAGGATGACGAGCGCAGTGGAATGCCACTCAGTATTTTGTCAGTCAAGGTGCTGGATGGTGTTGCTACTGTTTATGGGTGGTCGTATCGCTTACCATCAGGCGAACGGCATGCTCGTCTCGTCATTCAAAGCAATAAAAAAAAAAAAAAAAAAAAAAAATAGAGAGAAATTTATCATTTAAATAAGAAGTCGCATAAAAAAAGACAAGCTCTACCAATTTCATCCGTTTTCGGTCCTCAAAATTTGGCACAACATGTCAGATTTTTTTAAAGCTGTTTAAATGGTAGATATTCATGTATAAATCTTCTACTCTTTGTATAATTAGTAATTTTGAATAAACCCAAAAACTCAGTTACAATCAAAGACATTTATAGGTTAGTTAGTTACGATTGAATAAATTTCAATTGTGCGAAATTTTAACGTTTTTGCGTAACAGTATCTATAGGTATTTACGAAAAAGAAAGATACAAGTAAATATCAGATACTAATGCAACAGATAAATACTAGATTTTAATTTGTAATATCCAAATATACCCACATACATTAATGTATCCTTAATACCTACATACAACGATTAGGTAGTATTTTGACCTACAACCACAATATGATCCACCGGTTCAAGCGAATCAAGTTTTATATTTTACTTTGTGGAATGATTTATAATTTCTTATTCCCAATAAATTGTATATTTATAACAAAGTGATCATACTTGCACCATAAATTCTTTATTTGTTCTTTGATATGGTTTCATGTCGAAGTTTAGGTATCGTTAAAGTCAACTCAGGATATGAACTGCTTGACAAAAGCATGTTTAATGTTTTACGTCCAGATAATTACGAAAAAATATTTAATAACTTATCGGTATATAGGTTATCGGTGGACATTTTGACAAATTTTGATAAAGTAAATTTTCATTGCATTTTGACATAATATAATGAATACACGAGTATGAAAAAAGTTTTTATGGTAGTAACAATAAAAAAGCCCATCGTGTTTTTCAAAAAATAATGTTTAGTACGTAAGCCGTTTAGATTTGACTAGATTCGACTATTCGACAGACTTGGTACGAAAAAGTTAATTTAATTAGGTTTTGTTAACTCTTAATTTCGATCTTATATATCGAAATGAAGAGTTAACAAATGATATTTTTATACATTTGCTTAGTTCCTAAAACTTTAATAGTGTGACATTGATTATAATTTGTTATACATTTTCTGTTATGCAATAATTATTTATATATATGTTTGTTTATTTTATACGTATATAATTCATGTATGTATATATTTATTGTATTATTGTGTATGTATGATCTGTAAGTATTATTGTGCTTTTAATTTTAAATTATATATATATTTCATATTTGCTTATATGTACGCCCTAGACTACCCTTTTCTTTATTTTCTCTTATTCCATCCAATGGGTGTCTGTAAGAGATTGCCTCGAGCGATAAGACCGCTAATTGTACCTGTTCTCTGTCATTGTTTTCTTAATCTTTAGTACATTGTTTTTGTTTTTGGTGTACAAAAATTTTATATAATTAATAATAATAATAAATAATATTTTTGAATTTGGTCAACTACAATTTTTCTAAGTTTGCGAAAAAGAAGTATACGTAAGGATTAAGCAGATGTTTGCATTTAATTTATGTGGCTCTACGTTATTTTATGAGTACCTGCATAGAGCACCGTATGTTAGCTAGGGAGCCTAACATAAGGTAAGAATTTGGCGCATGAGCTGCATGAGCATAGGCGTATAATATATAGAGGGCTTAGGGGGCGGGGGGTCCCCTATTGGAGTTCAGTGTCGACACGGCCGGATATTAGAAAATAGAAGTTAATTTAGGTACCCTAACGTGAAACGTCAAATTCATCAGTACCTGACCTTGCAATGCAATGCAATGCAATCAGCCCTGTATTATATACTGCCCACTGCTGAGCACGGGCCTCTTCTACTACTGAGAGGGGTTAGGCCTTAAGTCCACCACGCTGGCCTAGTGCGGGTTGGCAGACTTCACATACCCTCGAGATTCTTATGGAGAATTCTCAGGTATGTAGGTCTCCTCACGATGTTTTCCTTCACCGTTAAAGCGAAAGACTTTACCTGACCTTAGAAAGTTAATTTTATAAGTAAAGTGTAGACTAGCGACCCATCTCAGTTTCGCTTCGGTAGCAGTACGTAATATGCTTTCATTGTTTTCTGCCGTAGTATCTGGTTTAGCGCGTTTCATTTTCTGACGATAACTGATATTAAATATCGATTTTCCGGAAAAAAAATCCCGGCATGTTATTCCGGCATAAAAAGTAGCTTATGTCCTTCCCTGAGTCTCAAACTTTCCCCAAACTAAATTTTATTTAAAATCCGTTCGTTAGTTTTTGAGTTTATCGCGTTCAGACATACAGACATACATACAGACAGACAGACAGATAGACAGACAGACGCGGCGGAGGACTTTATTTTATAATATGTAAAGATGAAACAAGTATGGAAAAGAATCTGACTGTAGTCTGTAGCTAGCAGGTAAAAAACTTATAATAATTAATATTTACGAGAAAAGAAAATTAGCAACTTTTATTGTACCAATTTGTCTTCCATTTTACTGGTCATTTAATTATTCCTCGTGAATAATATATGGTTAAGCGGAACTTATAACAATACTTTTTAAATTGAACTTTATTTAAAGTTCATCTGCTACACAGAAATGCGTAATTGGTTATTGCACCAGGAAGTTGAATTCCGCAATAAACGTATCTTTTGTGCGGCGTCCTAAGGCGTGTTCACACGTCATTATTCTTAAAAAGTAATATATTATTTTATTGAAAGACAATTATTTTTAAGTGGGATACCTTTCGTACATTATTAAAGATAGATGTCGTTAGTAAATTGTATAAACAACAAACATGACAAGTGAAGTTCTATACTGTGAGCTCCCCACAATATGTTTTTGGTTCTACTGTCCCTTCATAAGAGATTACTATAATTTATTTATTTATTCATTTAATTATAATATACTTATTTTTGATTCAGTAACCCATATGCAAATACATGTCACCTTCATGAGAAACTTCAGAATTGAAACAAAATAACTAAATAAATAAATAAGCAACAACACAAATTAAATCTTTGTAAATCATACCAATAAGCTGATATTAATATGGCTCGTGATGTCATAGGGTACGACGGTCAGTAAGCTATTGTTTAAAAAATGAGCAATAAGTATCTATGGCTTCAAATCTTTTATTTGGGTTCTAATAATATGTATAATATGTATATAATGTTCTAATAATATGGGTAATCTCAATTTATTATTTGTATCATATTCTATTACGCCACAAATAAGTAAACTTATAGGTACTTAGTCCTTAATGTTCATCCTAGGGACCCAGGCAGATCGAATGTATTACCTAAAGCTGTGGTTCTAACATCAGTAACTTTTAACATGTAAATCAGTCTTATGCCAAGGCTAATAAAGTGAAAGAGCGCGTAACGCAGGGGCGAAGAGCACAAATTATAAAAACTTGACATGATTGACGTTTATATTCGACGATTTTGCAGTAAAACTTAGGTATCTCCTTAATGTAGCAAAAAGCATTATATTACTATAGTAAAATAGGATACATTGGAATTATGATCTAGTTCTAGCTTTAGGTGGGAATACGCTCTTATTTTTGAAGGTCGCCAGATCGTATCTGTCCGGAAATGCTGCTGGCGGCAATTGGTTCTATAGTTTGGTAGTACGTGGTAAAAAATGTCGGCAGAAACGTACCTACTGTAGTGGATTGCCAACCTCCGAGGTGATGTGGATGGAATTTGGAGTTTTGCCGCGTTGTACGGCGATGCAACTCAGCAGCAGGCATAAGTCCGAACAAATTTACAGAGCACTCCCCGTGGTAAATGCGATAGAGAATGCGAATAAGACGCTACATCTCTACGCAAAGCCAAAGGATCAAGCCGATCGGAAAGAATACGGTCGTCGACGATACGAGCTGCCCGACGTTGAATGCGGTCAAGAGGGAGAAGCTAGTACTGGTACCCATACATAATATATATGTATGAGTTATTTTACCTCTGACATTTGTAAAAATATTTTTTGTCTCCGTTGGCATTACTTGTTGTCAAAATTCTTGTCATGTTTAACTGTGTGTTTAAATCTCCGTGTGTTTCTCTTTTAAATCGGTGATTAGAGATCTATCATCATGCATAAAAGGATATAACGTAATGGCAGAAAAATCGTGCTATAGGGAACGTAACCGTAATCTCTGCCATCTGGTGGCGCAATCTGAACCTTTCACCCTATCAATAATTGGCATTGACGTACAATATTCATATGAAATGGTGTGGAAAATGACATTTAATTTGTTGATAATGAACTGCTGTATATTTGGATGCTCCAAAACGTAAAAAAAAACAATCAAATGGTGTAAAATTCTATTACGTTCATAAGAATAGTATCTAAGTACCTTCTTACATTTCATGGTTATGTGAAGAGCAACCAAAAACTAATAAAAGCTATAAAATCATAAATAAGTATGAGTTTCAAAATCATTTAGAAATGTCTTATTATGTTATTTATAAAAATAAAGAAGTTAATATTCAATACAAAAAAATCTGTAATGAAGAAAACATAACCTCATAATTTTCCTTCAATGACTTCCAAATAACGGGTTCCTGTCTAAAAAAAAGTATATTCTGGCTATGCCACGTATCAATAATAATTGTCTGGAAACCAAATTCAGTCATTTTTGTCATGTAAAAAAAGTATATAAATAAATTATAGGTCTGAAAAGTTTCTTTTTTTATCCACATGTGGCTCTTGTGTCGGTTCTGTGCTGCCATCTATAGTTCGTGCACGTTCCCTATCGGTGTGTAAGCTTTGTGAAGAGGAAAAGCCTAAATCCTAATATAGTTCCAACAGTTCCGTTTGAAATGTTCGGCAATGGCACGCCGTTATGACAGGTATGTAAATTATACTATCAGCTATCACTGTTTTTCCTCAGGGTAGCGGAAATTAAATGTATATGCATGATATATATGTATGTATTTATATAATGTATCTTTGTAAATAAACTACAATTCTTTCATAGTATTCATACAGCTGCTTGGCGTACAACCTAGGAAACAACCACGAAGTGTGTACTTTTTAACACGCTTTTATTAGCTTCATACGTATGTTGGTATGTATGTATGTATGTAACGGAAACTTTGAACATGATTTTGACCCCCTTCAAAACGTCGGATTTCTAAAACGCATCATCACAGAATACTGAATAAGTACATTATGTACTTACGCAAAATTGAAAGTTTCTAGTAGGTTCAAATATAATTGAAATTTAAAAACTACTACTAAACGACTACTTAGAGGAAAATTGTTTTAATAAATTGCTAATCGGCGTTTTGCAAGAAATAATATAAAACAGCTAGGAAAAACTACGAAAATATTAGGCCTTTAAACATCTTCAGGAACGGCATAGGTTGAAAATAATGTTTTTGACTTATGTTATTTGTTCAACTGCAGACGAACTGTTTATTGTTATATAAACTGCACAGGTATTGTATTGTATTGTAAAATAAAGGTTCATAATGTATTTATTAACAATTTTTTATTTACACGAGCGTCCTTTAAAAATCACTATAAAAGGCAGTCCATTCGACCGCGCCAAATGGAGACGGTCGCGTTCAGTCCTAACCGATCTAGAGGACGATATCACTCTGGCCATTCCCAGTAAGAAAGAGTTCCTAAAACTCCTACACTCCACACGACCGCAGTTCCGTCGCCGCCGCCGAGGACCTCGCCGCGTTCCCCGTCGCCCCCCCGACCCTCCTAACAGTTCCAGCCCGGGTGCCGACGAAATAAATGGATAGGATTAGGTTAACCACCAACCTACCACCAACTAATCGTTGATGTCTCATCCTCTCCCAGTGACCGTCCTTTTTTTTTTTTTTTTTTTTTTTTTTGGTTTCGCGGAGAAAGTGCGTTACCACTACCGCCCGGCCTTCGTGGGGGGCGACCGAGCGGTTATGTTGGGATCACCGTGCCTTACGACCCGGCGTTGAGCCGCCCGGAGAGATGGAAAACGTCGGGCGACCGCCGGGCCGAGTCCCTAACCTATTTACAACGCACGGCATACCAACTAAAACTCCGCGGTGGCCATCTTCGGCGCATTAGGGACGGCTGCGGGCTTCCTCTGACTAATGTCTAAGTTGTCGTCCGCAACCGCCCCTGCGCGGTGCCGCCTGGTGCGGCCCGTCTCCTGTTGTGGGGGGGGCTCAGAAGCCCCCGCGCACCGAAGGACGCTCTCAGCGTCAACGGCAGCGTGAGGCCTACCTTCCACGCTGCCGTCCATCACGGGGGTCGCTACAATGTGCTAAAAGAAACACAAAACTAACGACGGACGGCCCCCTGCCGCCCGCCCGCGACACCCGGTGGCCCCTATTAGTCGCCTTTTACGACAGGCAGGGGATACCGTGGTGGAATTCTCCAAACGCCCCCAATCCACAGGGCGGGAGACGCCGGTCAGTCGTCCACCCGGCGCCTCCTTCGTCTCCTCTGGCGGCGGGACGGATCCTCGCGCTCCCGATCCCTCTCGGCACTCTCCTTCTGCGAGAGGACCACCTCGCAGAAGTGGGCCACCGCACGCCAGGCCTCTCGACTGCCGACCATGGAAGCGACCACGGCCGGCAGCGAGAGGTCTCCTCCGACGACTGCTCTGAGAGCGCTGCGCTCCTCGTCCCAGGCTGGGCAAAACTCTAGTGTGTGCTGGGCCGTATCCAGCGGGCAGTTGTCACAATGGTGACACACGGCCGACACCTCTGTGCCTACGATACGACACAGATACTCACCGAAGCTACCATGCCCGGTGAGTACCTGTGTCAATCGAAACGTAGCCGGGCCGTGGCGCCTGTCTAGCCACTCGGCAAAGACCGGGCGCACTGCCGCTACGGCCCTGAGCCCCGCTGACGGGGCCTCCAGCCTGAGACGCCACTCCTCCACGGCGGCTCGCCGTAAGGAGGCCCTCATGGCCTCCACCTCCTTCAGGGCCGGACGCTGCCCGCGACTGAACGCCTCCTCCCGCCAATAAAAGGCATCGGACAGGGATTCGGCGTCCAGATCCCAGGGCAGGAATCCGGCCAACATGCAAGCCGCCTCGTACGAGACCGTGCGGTACGCCCTGATCGCCCGCTGCGCAACTACACGTTGAGGGTTGCGCAAGAGCGCGACGCAGCGGTCGCTCAGGGAGTAAGCCCAAACGGGACTGCCGTAGAGGGCCATGGACCGCACGACTCCGTGGTATAACCTTCGGCAAGGGATACCAGGACCTTCCAGGTTGGGCAGCAGGCTAGAAAGAGCGCCCGCTGCCCGGGACAGTTTTGTCCGCATCTTCTCAAAATGGGTACGGAATTCCCATCGGCTGTCTAAAATCAAACCCAAATACTTCATGTTCTTGCCGATGGGAATCCGCACCCCGTCGACTACGATGTGGGCACCGGCCGGTGGCCCTTTCCGAGGCCCGTGAAAACAAATGGCCTCGGTTTTCTCAAGGGCCACCTTCAACCCTAGACGTCGGATCCTATTCACGACGTCGCCGGTGCCCGCCGCCGCCAGAATCGCGGCGTCCTGGAAGGTCCCAGAAGTCGCCGTGACTAGCGTGTCGTCGGCGTAACATGTCACGCCGACGCCCCGGAGATTGGCACCACGGAGCACCCAGTCGTACCCGATGTTCCACAAGAGAGGGCCTAAAACCGAGCCCTGTGGAACACCGCACGACATCGCTCTTCGGTGCCACCCGTCGGCGCCCGGATACACCACGTCCCTGTCAGACAGATACGCGTGCACCAGACGCCGGAGATAGGGCGGCACCACGTGGTACTCCCAGTGACCGTCCTGAGCCAAGGTTCGTAACCCGTTAGTGTGTTGCCCTTTGCATGGTTACTTAAATCAAGGGTTGCGAGCGCCTAAAGCGTTCACCCGAAAGTCCGGTGTGGTGGAAAAGCCGACTCGCGTCAGGTTATTGGCCGCTAGTGCCAACCAAAAAAAAATAACTATGCAAGTTTAATTATTTGGAATTGGCACATATTTTATCCTGTACTATCTTTTTTATAGGTAGTGAGTACGCGCATACGCATACTCACGCCTTTTATCTCCGGAGGGGTAGGCAGAGGCGCAACTAGTGCACCCACTTTTCGGCGTGCGTATTCCGTCCCATGATGTGATAGGGGGCGAGCCTATCGCCATATCGGGCAAAAATTTCACACTCCGAGCTGATACTGATTAGAAAATCCAATATCACTTTGCCCGACCCGGGGATCGAACCCGAGTCCTCAGCATTGCAGTCGTATCTTAATACAACTACGCCATCGAGGCAGTCGGTGGAGGCAGGTAGTGAGTAATCATGAGTTATGAAAAAAGTAAACACTTGTGAGACTTGTGTGGTAAGATTCGTTATAAGGACATAGGAACGGTACAAATTATAATTGCACGGTGTACTAAATTTATTATCCTATCAAGTAAAAATTATATTATAGGTAGTCATGATATTTTTATAATTTGTTAAACGATTCCGATAAATTTATACACGCCTTTTGCCCACGGCTCCGCGCTCGTGAAAAAGTGTTTCCCGGAAAAAGACCCGCTTTATATTTTCTCGAGATAAAAGTAGCCTATGTCCTTCCTAGGATCTCGAACAATCTTCATAACAAATTTCACTGAAATCGGTTCAGTACCTAGTCTTGACCTAGTTCCAGAAATAAGCACATACAAGGTACAAACTAATTCACAAACTACCTCTTTATCTTAACTTACGAATATTATAAAAGCGAAAGTTTGTGAGAATGTTTGTTAGAACTAAACGCAAAAACAACTAAACGGATTTGGATGATATTTGGCACAGGGATAGGTCATGTCCTGGATTAACAACCCATAGGGTATTTTTTATCCCGGTGATTTGGTCTCATGGGAAATAATGGATATTTTTAATCAGATTTTTTATTTTACGCTGGCGTCGTACTGTGTTTTAGACTGTTGTAGCGGGAAAGGCTTTTCACGCGGACGAAGCCGCGAGAAACAACAAGTAATAATTAAAGGTGCGGCTTTATATTTTACGGGAATAAAAACTAGCATATGTTACTCGCTGCTAATGTAGCTTTATATTGGTGAAAGAATTTTTAAAATCAGTCGAGTAGTTTTTGAGTTTATCCATTACAATCGAGGTCTAGTCAGGACAGAATCCAAATCGATTACAAAAATAAATTTAATTACAAAAGAAATTGTATTTTATACACTAATAGTAGGACTAAATTGGTCACAGTGGCTCACTTCATTACTTAATATTGTAGTACGTTATGCTCGTGCAAACGTGTGGTTACCTGCATGGTTGATAAGTAACCGCTAGTTACTTAAAAAACACAACATGCTATACTGGGTGTCCTGGTGACCTGTCACTCGCATCCCATTCCGATCGCGCGCGACTTATACGTATCGTGAGAGCTATCCTAATCACGCTAGTTGTCCTGATTGCTGAATTATCATTCGTGTCAGCAAAACCTACTTATAAGGACGAATTCCTGGGACTGGATTTATGAAGAAACTCCTATACTCCATCGGTTTAGGTATTTAACTAAATGTAAACAAAACTTACATAATATGATTCCCAGGTAGTCAACATTTTCTTACGAAAGTGTTTACGAAGATAGTAGTGACAATGAAGCTACGGCGTACAACAAACACTAAAATTATTAAATTCACTTTAGAAATGGTACTTGATGGTACTACAATTTTACTGGTGGTAGGTCTCTCATTATGTAAGAGGCCGTCTGGGTGGGTACCACCGCAATGTCTATTTCTACCGCCAAGCAACAGTGTGCATGCACTGTTGTGTTTCGGTTTGAAGGACATTGTAGCCAGTATAACTACTGGACATAATGAGACTTAACATCTTATGTCTCAGGGTGACGAGCGCAGTGGAATGCCACACAGTACTTTGTTAGTCAAGGTGCTGGATGGTGTTGCTACTGTTTATGGGTGGTCGTATCGCTTACCATCAGGCGAACGGCATGCTCGTCTCGTCATTAAATGCAATAAAAAAAAAAAAAAAAAAAAAAAAAAAACAAAATACATAACTAAAAACAACTAATTATCAGAACCAAATCAAAAATATGATGAATAAACAATTTTCTACAATGCAGAAATGTATCGATAATTGGTGTCTAGTTAACCAATTAAATTAAATAGCGGTCAGTGTTAATGGCGTGCTGCGTGACAGTCGTACTCTCTAATTTTGTAGGGATATCTATTACAATCCATTGGAAAAATGGTATTAGCTCTTTTACAGTTGACAGATCGAGACCTTTTATTAAAGTATTGTAATTTTTAATAATTAATTGTGTTCGCGCTTAATAATTAATAACTATAACTTTATAATAACCAAACAACTTAAATAAACGGGAATAACAGTCCTAAGTGTTGTGTAGGTTATGAAAACGTTTATTTTGGTTATAACGTATTATGTTAAGAGAAATGGACAGATAAAATACCTATTTTATGATTTGTTTACATTTAGTTAAATACCTAAACCGATGGAGTATAGAAGAGTCAACGAACGTTATATACTGGCCGACATTGAAAACGATCCCACCACTAGTTGTCGCCGTATTGCTCGGCGCATTGGTGTTGCAAGAAATTAGGCACCACATTTTGAAGAGAAATCATTTGTTCCCCTACTAGGCATACTGATTATCAATGGCAGGTTGCAGACAAGATCCATTATTTTTGATATGCAACAGTATGGTGGGGACGCCCAATACTCAAGAATGGTACATGATTATTTAAATGGCACCTACAGTAAACTGCAGGATTGGACGCGGATTCACCATTTCATGATTACCCCAGTCTCTATCTATAAATTCCTTAGATTGACCCTTCTACGAAATATATCAAGATCAACCAAAGAAAAATGTGATAGAAATTGAGCCGAAGCGCGAAGGGCCGAAACTGTTAAAAATAATGAAAGAGCATTGAAAAGCCTTCAAAGATATGCGAGATGATGCTGCTTGTGCGTAAGATTCAGGGGAAAGCATTTTGAACAATTATTGTGATAAACAATATTCCTTTTATTTTATTCCCTTTGATAAATGTCCATTGTTATGCATTTATGTAAAGAAAAAAAACAATTTTATTACATTAAAGCACCACAATCATGCCTTTTTGTATGCAGTATAAACTGCAGATGTTTTAAAAAAGTCCCACGGCCAAAGTCCCACAAGGCCACGGTTACGTTTTTTAGACCAGCGTCCTTTAAAAATCACTTGTGCAAGTTTTATGATTTGGAACTTGCGCGTGTTTTATTCTGTATTGCTTTTATTGGTGGTAACTAAGAATAAATTTAATTAGGAAATTTAATTATTCACCAGTTCAAAAAATAAACTACCAAATACGAAGTCATTAAAATGATAATTTCAGTTTTGTGTACCTAATAATACGTTGATATTGTCATAAAATTAATAAAGAAAAACATAAATTTGGAACCCCTGACCCTAGGGAATTAAAGTTACTGATTCGGTTAGATAATAACCTACCCTGTCACTGACTTTCTTTTTGGATTATTACTTTCGGGGCACTCTGTATAAATAAATAACGAGTCATTTCATCCTACGATATAAAAAGTCCAGTACTGCATTTAATATCGCAGTCCGAAGATAGGGTCTTTAGTAGCAACACACAAATGATAAAAAGCTGTTAATACGAATTAATTATTATCAATCTAAATTCAAGTGCAGTATTGCATCAACATGTTTATTTACCTCTTGGCAATTATTGTGATTTTGTGTGTAGTTAATTTAATATTTAATTACAATGCGACCGCTAGGCTTATTAAAAAAATACCAGGGCCCACAGATAGGTTTATCTTGGGAAATTCACTAGAACTCTTGCTTTCTTCAGGTGATTATTAATTTTGTCTTGGTATTTATTTATCAAATGTGCAAGCGTGACTCTATCTGGAAACTTCGAGGAGGTGCATGTGTGTTCATTGCAGTGGGGTACCCCCTTACCTACAAAATATTTTACGTGTATTCACAGTTTACAGAGTTAAATTGCATAAATATAGTTTTATAAAAATGTTTTTAGTGCTAAATATCACTCCATAATATTTAAGTGATTTTGAAATACAAATGGAATTTTATGTTTTAGTTGAATTAATGAAATTGCCGAGAAAATATGCTGATCGGTGGGCAAAGTCGGGGATATGCAGATTTTGGACTTTTCCTCTTGCTGCAGTGATTATCTACGACCCAAAAGATATAGAGGTAACATTTTTTTTTCATATAACAAGGAATTAATAATTATTATTTAAAAGCGAATTCAGTATACTCCAAAAAATGGCGAATCCTCGATGTCATTCATACTGACTCATAAAAAAACTGATAAATAGCAACTAAAGGATATTAACCTAAGTGGAGAGTTTTCACTATGTACAAATTGACCGCTCCATAAACGTTCCAAGGGCCAAAATGCCTTTTTACAATGGATAAAGCTAACGTTACCTATACATTATAAGAATGGGTTTTTTAATACATTCATGTAAGAATGGCATATTCTAGTGACAGATTTATTGATAGTATATGTCATTCTCATACCTATTTTCTCTTTTTAACCCCCGACAAAAAAGAGGGGTTATAAGTTTAGGCTGTGTATCTGTGTGTCTGTGTATCTGTGTATCTGTATGTCTGTCTGTGGCATCGTAGCATTTTTTAACTTTTTAGAGGCTTTTTGTGTCGGGGGTTATTTTAATTTAATTTTTATCCATTAAAGTAAACGATTATTTCGAGAATTTCAAAGGTATGTGAAGTCTGACAACCCGCACTAGGCCAGCGTGGTGGACTAAGGCCTGACCACTCTCACTAGTAGAGGAGGCCCGTGCTCAGCAGTGGGCAGTATATGATACAGGGCTGGTTGCATAACGATTATGCAACCATCAAGGCATTATGCCCATGCAAGGCATCTTGACTTGGGCCCCTGGACAGGTACCGAACTACCACCTGGCCGAACAAATAGTCCGTTTGTACGATGAGGTCCCGTCTTTTGTCTCTCTTGATATAACTTATGAATAAGTTATTAATTAAAATAGAAGTAGGTACCTACTTTGATTAAGGTGCAGGTAAATTCTAAACATTATATCACGCATGAGTAAGAAATACGTATCTCGATTACATAATTATTACATTAGATTAATTTCTTACCTCACATATAATAAAAAATATATATTCTTCGTAACACATTTTACACACAAATAATGTCAAAATGAATTTGCTTAATTGTTTTAACACCTTCCTGTCGTCGATTTCCATGTTGTGCCTTATCCCGCATAAATGGTAGAATAACTCACACAAAATTTTGCCCGACTTTACTCGAACATAGAACTTTTCGCTCCAAGTTCATATACCTACCAATGAACTAATCTATTGAATGCCATTGAACCAAGCAGGCGGTCATTATAGATCCATATGAAAATAAAACAATGTCATTTAGAACATAACAAAAACCAGCTACTTTAAATTTTAGAGATCGACCGTCGACTCGACCTATTCTTCACGAGCTTTTGCCCGCGGCTCCGCCCGCGTGAATGAGTTTTCCCGGCATAAAAGTACCGCTTTATATTTTCCGGGATAAAAAGTAGCCTATGTGTTAATCCAGGACATAATCTACCCGTGTGCCAAATTTCATCGAAATCCGTTCAGTAGTTTTTGCGTGAAAGAGTAACAAACATCCAGACATCCATACATCCATACTTACAAACTTTCGCGTTTATAATATTATATATAATATATATATATATATATATTAGTAGGATTGCTTAATTAATTTGTTCATATCTTTTTACTTGTTCTCGATGATTGAATACATTTATCGTATGTTGTATACCATACCATACCAGCCCTGTATTATATACTGCCCACTGCTGAGCACGGGCCTCCTCTACAAGTACTACAACTGAGAGGGTTCAGGCCTTAGTCCACCACGCTGGCCTAGTGCAGGTTGGCGGACTTCACATACCTTCGAGAGACAAAGGTGCGTCCCCTTGGGTTTTGAACTAGCTGACATTCGTCTTGGCAGTCCGTTCCACTCCCAACTAGGCTATCGCCACTTCTTCGTATATCGTATTAAATAAAACTGTCAATATTAATACAATAACCAAAGGTAACATTAACCTCGTGTGAAGGTAGATAATGCATATCATAAATAAAGGGCCAAGGTTGTGTCGTACACGGATGCACATTACTCTTTAAAGACGTTAAAGTTCAAATGTCGCGAGTCATTATTCATCCGAATAATCGATACCGAAATAAAGGAAACATTAACACGAAATATTGATCCCACATTTAAATCGAAATATCATAAACTACGAGGGTAAACACCCTTGTAATCTGATTTAATGTTCACACTTACTGCACATTTTTCTTGATACAAACTATTAACTCGATGCCCGGATAAATTATAATAAGCTTCAGCGCTTTTATTTTTCAAAAAGTTTGGTTCATTTTATCAGCTGTTTAGGAGATAGCTTCTATAAGTTCTATTTATGTCTTACATTTCTATTGAAAATTCTTAAAAGAACGAAAATGTAACTCGCTTGATAAGAGTTCTTAAGCGGGAAATATATCTACTTAGTGATTTTTCAATCTGGGACCTTTTAAGTATTACGTAAGCAGAATTTTAGTATTTTTTAAACCCCCATCCCTCTTGTCATCCAAAGTAAGCTCTTACACCCCCTCCTATGCTTACGTAAACATAGGTATAATATTTACAAAATCTGTTATTTATTTTTCTAGTAATTTATTAATAATTAAGAATTTTTATACATATATAAAAAAATATTACTGACGTAATCACTATTGAGACCCCCCGTCCCCTATGTCATCGAAAATAAGCAAAACATGGACCCCCCCCCCCTTTGGTGCGTACATAAAAGGTACTTGAACGGCCCCTTTCCAGTTATCCCAAAATAATAAGTATTTTGTACAATCGCAGTACACAAGTTGCAACCGAGCTGGCACCATCGCAATATCGTTTTCCGAAGCATCAATTTGTATGGTTTTACATCTCATCGTTTACTATACCCCTAGCAGGATTTTACGCATTATAGTAAATGTATTCGTATTGTGTAAGTTAACGTTGCAGACTTTTTTTTTAACAATGGCCCTAGCTGCCAGTATCCTTACGCGAGTCGGCTTTTCTGGCCACAACACTGGCTGGCCGTACTTTCGGGTAAACGCTTTAGGGGCTCGCAACCCTTGATTTTAGTGACCATGCTGAGTGCAACCCACTAACGGGTTACGAATCTCGGCTCAGGACGGTCACTAGGGGCGGTATTAATAATCAATCTCAAGTTTGAGTTACATCTTAAGAAGACATAATGTATGGAACTATTCATTCATTATGTCTACTTGAGATGTAATTCAAACTTGAGATTGATTTATTAATACCGGTCTAGGAGAGGATGAGACATCAACGATTAGTGGGGAAAATTGGTGTTTAACTTAATCCTGTCCAATCATTTATTTCGTCGGCACGCAGGCCGGAACTGTTAGGGGGATCGGGGGGGCGACGGGGAACGTGGCAAGGTCCTCGGCGACGAAGACGGAACAGCGGTCGTGTGGAGTGAACAAGTCGTTAAAGTATTTCTCTACAGTCGTTTGACAACATTATAGGTACGGCAATAAAAAAAACATTTGTGTTGCCGATTCCCATACATTTTGAGTTAAGGTACCATGGTTTTGTGATTTACTATTCGCAGTTTACAAGCGCCCAGTGTTCATTCTACAGTATTTAAGTTCTAAATACTCTCATCGGGCGCTATTCAAGATTGGAAAAAAATTACTTAAATGAAACCATTACGTTAACAATACTCTGACGCGTTAATTCGTACTAGGGTACAGTGCCGGATTAACTACGTAGCAAGAGTAGCAATTGCTACGGGCCCCGCGCGAAAGGGGGCCCCGCATGTTTAAACCCACTCATTTCTGCCTGAGCGTAATTTTTTGAGTGAAACTTGTTAAGATGTGGTACGTTGAATTTTTTTGATGTCACAAAACAAGACACTCGGTACCCGATTATTTCCTTGGCGTAAATAATTTAAATAATATCATACAGTAAACGCACAAGTTCTACAAAAAGTTGCTTGTATAAACGTGAAGAATTTCAGTCGGCCTGATAATCAGCTCTACAAAAAGTCTGCCGCATATGCAAGCACTCTTACCCGACACTTAGTGTGGATGTGTAGCAGAATTGAAATGGCTCGATTTAAATTGTTAAAATTATCTATTGATTTGTAAAGTTAACAGTCTACATTATTTTTAGTATAATTTAGTAACCATATACCAAAAATCTATTTTCTAGAATATAAGTATATTGAGTTATAGAAGTTATGACTAAAAAAAAAAGAATTTGCTACGGGCCCCGCGCTTGCTTAATCCGGCACTGCTAGGGTACAGAATTGTTTGTATATTACTATTTAATTAGATTGCTATAGGTCGATTACCGAAAGCTGGCACGTTCACAGTACTCACACCGATACAGTATTACGCAGTATGTTAATAAAATGATTCAAATTGTTAAAATTGGAGGGACAGATACATAGATGCAATATAACATCATGCTATATTTTTTTACTTTGTTTTTAAATGCGTTGTTAAGACAAGTGACGTTTGTACATTCATAGAGATTAGAGACTACACTCTCGTAACTTGTCGACCTATACTCAATATTACATATCCTTGATGCACATAATATGTAGATTAGATTAGATACTGAGCTACCAAATCTTTGCATGTCACCACGTTCGTAGGTTACCGATTGCAACCTACGCTATAAATTACTTGTATGAGCTATTTAAGTTTAAATTGTTGATTGAAATTGAAGCACTGATAATACTATAAATATTAATATAATATAACGCATACTCACGCCTTTTATCCCGGAAGGGGTAGGCAGAGGTGCAACTAATGCACCCACTTTTTGCCATTTTTATTCCGTCTCATGATGTGATAGGGGGCGAGCCTATCGCCATATCGGGCACAAATTCCAGACTCCGGGCTGATACTGAATAGAAAAACCCAATATCACTTTGCCCGACCCGGGGATCGAACCCGAGTCCTCAGCATTGCAGTCGTACCGTAATACAACTACGCCACCGAGGCATAATTTAATATAGCATTAATATAATATAACCTGTGGTAAAATTACGTAAAATTATCTATACTAATATTATAAAGAGGAAAGATTTATTGTTTGTTTGTTTGCATTGAATAGGCTCCGAAACTACTGGACCGATTTGAAGAATTCTTTCACATTTGTATTGATAAAGCTACATTATTAGCGAGTAACATAGGGTACTTTTTATCCCGGGGAAATATAAAGCGGGACTTTTATCCCGAAAAAAACTCATTCACGTGGGCGGAGCCGCGGGCAGAAGTCTAGTCAGATATTATCTGACAAAGATAGAGTCATCATAATGACGAAATTGTATGGATTTTGTTTTACAATATTGGAGTTTATTTTTGGGAAATTCCACGGGTAGATTATGTCAACTTAGTAACTATCAAATGATATCTGTACATGTACTAAATTGTAAAATCCACAGTTGATATACAAAAGGACACATAGACTAAAAGTTACGGGTACGAGTGTGAGATATTCATAATATGAAAACGAAAATCAGAATATTTTATGTCAGGGGAAGCGAAACTTATGTAGGTACATTACCTGTATCTACGTCTAACTCTATAGTCTACACAAATTTCACTTATAATTAAAAGTAATATTAAAGAAGTTTTTGAAGTGAAAACTTCTTTAGCGGCGTTGAGCACTTTTGGGATGGGTATAAAATGTTAAACTCGCGTCAGGACACGAGACCCTGATCGCAATTGCGTAGGAGGTTTTACCATCCCTTACTAATATGAACCTTAAATACAATGCGTAGAAACTATAATTCTTAAACGAGTACATTTTTATTTATTTACTTCATTAAAACCATCCCTTACTAATATGAACCTTAGATACAATGCGTAGAAGCTATAATTCTTAAACGAGTACATTTTTACTTCATTAAAACCATCCCTTACTAATATGAACCTTAAATACAATGCGTAGAAGCTATAATTCTTAAACGAGTACATTTTTACTTCATTAAAACCATCCCTTACTAATATGAACCTTAAATACAATGCGTAGAAGCTTTAATTCTTAAACGAGTACATTTTTATTTATTTCCCCAGCGTTGGTACGGCACGAGTACAAAAGAGCGTGACATTCTTTTTTCAAATTTTGATTTATAACCAATGAATTGTGTATCGGTTAATGAAGTATCGATGTCGCAATAACAGCCGCTCATTCAGTTTTGTTTTTTCAAATGGGCATAGGATATCGTTTAATTTTTTTTATTAATTCCAGATTGTCCTGTCGGGTATGAAGCACCATGAAAAGAGTATGTTTTATAAATTTCTAAGGCCTTGGTTAGGAGATGGATTATTATTAAGCGCAGGTACGTAAGTACTTAAATATACGTAAATTACTAACATGCAAGGGTCTTCATAGTTGATAGAAAGTTCAGCTTAAAGCCATAGCCCAATCCATCGGTTTTCTAAATTTTTCTTCTTGTGAAGATTCCTTTTTAGTTTACCTGAGGATGATTAATTGATTCAATTCAAAACAAACATTTACTGTTGATAATACCTATTAGATAAAACTTGTTTTATTTTTATATACTGCATATACACATATATAGTACTCAAAACAAAATAAAGACCAGTGGTTATTTTTCATATTTTGATCGATTTATAGCTAATTAAATAAAAGTAAGGGTTAAAATCTATAAGACTGTTTTCTTAAGTGTTTGTGAAGTTATCCCATTAAACACTTATGTTTAAGTGGATATAATTTGTAGGTTTTTGTAAACACTTGATTTTGCCCTAATTCACTGTGAATTTTAAATTAATTTAACTTTTGACTGCCTCGGTGGCGAAGTTGTATTACGGTACGACTGCAATACTGAGGTCGCGGGTTCGATCCCCGGGTCGGGCAAAGTGATATTAGATTTTTCTATTCAGTATTAGCCCGGAGCCTGGAATTTGTGCCCGATATGGCGATAGGCTCGCACCCTATCATATCTTGGGACGGAATACGCACGGCGAAGAGTGGGTGCACTAGTTGCGCCTCTGCCTGCCCCTTCGGGGATAAAAGGCGTGAGTATGCGTATGCGTTAACTTTTGAACTCCGCAACGGGCAGTTTATTTTTAATAATAAAGTGGTGGAATTTGCATTATTAAACAACAATGATGAGAATGCGACGCCATATGAACGTTGCTACCACGTCTAGAGCCATAACATTGATTCAAGAAGGCCATTCAAAACATTCGGTTGCTCTACAGCTGATTTTTTCAAGTAGAGCGATTCAAAATGTGTGGAATCGATTTCGAGACTCGAAGAGTCATTAGAAGACAGAGATCCGGCAGGAATAGAGCAACCACTGCCCACGAGCGCCGGTACATACGCTTATGTGCACGTAGAGAGCGCAGAGTCACCGCCCGCTCTTTGCAAATCCGTTTATGTCAGACGATAGAAACTAGTGTTAATGATCAAACCAACTGAAATCGTTAGCATGAAGACCAACAGTTCTCCAGAAGATGATCTGTGATGATTCCACTGACAAGTGCTTATCGTGCAAACCGATAAACTTTTGCAAGACAGCATCTGGATTGCGACACGAAGGTTTGAACTTTGAGCTTATTACTTACTTCAGATGAGTTCAAAGTCATTTTTTTTGTGATGATCAAAGTGGTAAAGTGAATAATTTTGAAACTCATGTATCCACGTAAGTGACAGATTTGCAGGACCTAATGTAATTGTGTGGGAGGCATTAGCCTATCGTGCAGAATCGAGCTTGTAATTTTAAACTAGGGCACAATAACAGCTCGACGGTACCTTGAGGCGGTCATAAGACTTCTTGTGGTGCCATTTGCACAGCAAGTAGGTGATGGATTTAAGATAATGCACGACAATGCTCGAGCACATGCTGCTTGAGGTACCAAGGAAGCTCTACACGAATCCGTTATACAAGTGTTGCCGTGGCCTGCGAATATTCCAGACCTAAATCCAATAAGACACATGTGGGAACTATTGAATAGAAACGTTCGAGAGACGAATCAACCCGTACATAACGAAAGTCAGCTCATAATTGAGCTTAAAGCTAACTGGGCGTCGATTCCCCAAAATACAGTTCGTTATCTGATTAAAACCACGCCTTTACGGTTATAACCTTGTGTTTGAAATAGAGGACATGCTCGATATTAGAGAACATCATAGGAGATTGCTCATGTTGAGTTTATTAACTAATGGTTTAACTTATGGTCGATTTTATGTACGACTATTTTTCTGCCAAAATTAAATTTTCCATTAAATTAATTAAAATCTTGTAAATTTTATCTATATTATATCTATACTTATAATATTATAAAGCTGAAGAGTTTGTTTAGTTGAACGCGCTAAACTCAGGAACTACTAAACCGATTTTGAAAATTCTTTCACTAATAGGAAGCTACATTACTCCTGAGTGCTATAGGCTACTTTTTGTTCCGGGAAAATATTTTTATCCCAGAAAAACGTTTTCACGCGGGCGGAGCCGCGATCAATACTAGTAAATTAAGAGTAAAGAAAATTTAAAAAAAAAGCTTTTATTTGAATGCTCTAAAAAGAAAAAAAATAACTTTAAATTGAATCAAACTTTGTTTAATACTATGTAGAGATAAAAGCTTGTCCCGAGATTTAAACTTTTAAAATTTAAATCTGTTATACAAAAACCTGTTCTATTTGTTTTTTTGTTTAATCTGATACGTAGATAATTATGCAGGTAATTTATTGTAAGATTAGGCTGCACTGCACTGGTATCTGTTTATGAGTTCGCGTGGACTCGATGAACTTTGATCGCCAGCTTACCATGTTGACAACGAAAATTCAGATACTGAGATATGATTGATTTTCATTTTGCAATAAAAACACAATCAACTCTACGTGCTTGGTATTACTAACTATCTTTTACTGTAACAAGTATACTGTATAAGTTGCTTAAATTATTGAGAATAACATCATTATAGAGAAGTTGCCGCTGCTTAGTTCTCATTGTATCAAAAAAATTAAATGATTAAAATTCTGTGAATACAGAAATAACAGCATCTGTCTATGCCACTAAATATTTTACAGTCCAAAAGATACGTTTCGATTACATTTAATTTTTGTCCGTAGGTGAAAAATGGCAACATCGCAGAAAAATCCTTACACCAGCTTTCCACTTCAACATTTTACGGCAGTTTTCGGTAATTTTAGAAGAAAACAGTCAGCGTTTGGTTGAAAGATTAGAGAAGACAGTCGGACAGCCTATAGATGTGACGCCCGTTCTTTCGGAATTTACTCTCAATTCTATATGCGGTAACTATACTCAAATATTTTTTATCGAATGCTGCGTGAAAATTTAACAGACACAGACTACAGTTTTTATTTATGAATGTGCAGGAATATCAATAATAATGTCAAATGTAATAAGTGTTAGGTACATGATATTATATCACAAATTACCTTTTGCAGAAACTGCAATGGGCACTCAATTAAACAAAGAGACAACGGGCGTTGGCAAAGCATACAAGGATGCACTTTATGAATTGGGACAGATATTGGTACAAAGATTCATAAAAATTTATCTTTTTAGTGATATCATATTCTTTAGTACCTTATTGGGGCGAAAATTGAAAAGACACGTGAAGACACTTCATAGATTCACAGAACGAGTTATAAGTGATAGAAAAGATTATCTAGATTATTTCGGTCTCAATTTTGGGGATGAAATAGTTGATGATGATAAATACATTTATAAGAAAAGAAAGAAAACAGCCATGCTCGATTTACTTATAGCAGCTGAAAGAGATGGTGAAATTGATAGCCAGGGAATTCAAGAAGAGGTCGATACGTTTATGTTTGAAGTAAGTAAGCTGTGATAATTTCACGTTTTACTAAAAATTAAAAGATAGATTTATTAAATTTCTTTATAAAATATAATGTACTTGGCAGGGTCACGACACTACTGCTTCTGGGTTGACGTTCTGTTTCATGCTTCTCGCGAATAACAAACATATACAGGTAAGGTCTAAGTAAAACTGGAAATGGAAACTTAGAATTGTGCAAATATTATTATAACAAAACTACTATAGGTGGATTACACAATGATAATTTTCCACATATTATTTAGTAAAGTATAAAGTTATAAAAATATTATCGATGATGACTATTAATAATAATATTAACAAAACATATAATATTAGAGAGGTTATACAATGACGCAAAAATATTTCACTCAATTAGAGCAACGAAGATTAACAAATCTATAACTTTTTTTTTTTTTTTTTTTTTTTTAACCTGATTATCGTTTGTTAGCCTGACGAGGGTCGGCTTATACAAACAAACCGGACTTTAGGGTGAGCGCTTTAGGCACTCGCAACCCTTTAATTTAAGAAATCTATAACGTTATAGGATAAAATAGTAGCCGAGTTAGACGATATTTTCGGCGACTCGACGCGACCTGCCAACATGGAGGACTTTGCCAAGATGCGTTACTTGGAATGCTGCATTAAAGAGTTCCTACGACTCTATCCGCCGGTACACTTCATCAGCCGCAACATCAATGAAGCAGTCAAACTAAGTAAGTGATAATTACATAGAAAAGGCTTTTTTTAATATTATTTCCACTCTTCTCTCCGAAAATCCGTTACGTGATGGGGTTATTGTTAATTAAGCCTGTTTGACATGCTGATCTAATTTGGCAACGAAACTTCAATAATCTAGAAACCTTCCCGGTGAATTCAGTAATCTATACTTTTGTATACTATATAATGCTATAAAGCTGAAGAGCTTATTTGTTTGTTTGAAAAAAACTTTCACTAATAGGAAGCTACATTACTCCTGAGTGCAATAGGCTACTTTTTATCCCGGAAAAACTTTATCACGCGGATGGAGCCGCGAGCATCACTTAGTAATGAAATATGCCTGAATGTAGTATTTGGAAAATAGATTTAAACCTTTTGATATAAATAAATAAATAATTTTTTCATTGGTGTGTAAGTAATAAAAATAATTTCAGGTGACTACATAGTGCCAGCGAAGGCATCGTGCTTTATATTTATTTATGACTTGCACCGTCGCAGCGATATTTACAAAAACCCGTCGGTTTTCGATCCTGATCGCTTCTTACCAGAGAACAGCGTTGGGCGTCATCCCTACGCCTATATACCCTTCAGCGCTGGCCCCAGGAACTGTATAGGTAAGAATATTAAGGGCTTAAGTTACGCAAAATTCAATGTTATAAACTGTTATAAACTTTGACCGCCAAGGATAAAATAACCTAGGCATTCTTCGTAAATATTTTGTAGGAAATAAGTAGTTTGCGCTATGATACAGTGTACCTATTTTTTTTTATTAAACACGATACCGTGTGTAATATCTTAATCCATTTTAGCCAAAAATCCTCCAAAGCCATGTTTTCATATCGCTAAAATTACGATCTCTATGTTATTGATTTGATTTTACTATCCTATGACTTAATAATTACTCTATTTGAAGTGTAACTTCTTTATATTTAAGTACGGGAGAAATCTATGTTAAAAAAAAATCGTCACATTTTCTGTCACTTTGGACCGTCACGGTGCCGTCTTCTAGAGTAATTATTTCAAAGAGAATCTTGACATCGCGATGTAGTAATGAACGAACTGTACAGAGCCATCTATTGTCGACAGTTTAAATATTATGGGTTGCCACACTTATTGAAATTCATTTAAATAAATAGTGAAAGTGAGAGATTATTTTTTTATTGTTTAGAAAAATCATAACGTGATTGTGATTTTGGTATTATTTTTATGTTAACCTCACTTTTGATTGTAAGTATTAGTGAATGTATGTTTATTTATTGAAATTAACCATCATTTAATAATATGACTGTCAATTTAGCAGACAATAATATTTAAATATATTTAACTAATAATAATAATAATATGACCGTGTTAATGGAATACAATAATTACCTAGAAAAAGTTTCACTTCGTACGTGTGTACATTAATACACACACACACTTCTCTTTTCTTTTTTTTTCTTTTTTTATGGCTACAAGCACTGTGTTGCTGTGCTACGCCAACGACAATACACTTTTAAATACATGTCGGTTCTTTTTTTAAATATCGTTATACAGTGTTTTTTTTAATTGGGACAGTATGGGGAACACCGAAACCATATCATATACAGAGAAACTATGTTAGGAACCATTAAGTCTTTTTTGTGTAAATAAATCTGCCATAGTATTCCTTTTTGTCAAGCGCGAGTTGTCCATAAAAATGAATGAAATTGATCAAATTTATTTTTCTATGTCGGCTCAATTTTATGTAAGTACTATTTAATTGTACCTATGGGAAAAAAATCTGAGCAGCAGAAGTTAGTCAAAGGACTTGTCCAAAAACGGGCTTAAATTCTAACCAAGACAGTTTATATATATTTGGATAGAGCTTCTAAAAACTAGGCTTTTACAATAAATCGTTTAATTTTAAAGACCTCCGATTTTGAGATTTATGTAATTTTATTTTGCTTAAAAACTACACTTATTATGAAAGTTTAAAAAAAGTTAGTTATAAATGAAGGGGTCTAAAAATATTTTTTTTGTGGATCCAAGATCCATATGTTGCTCCTTTAATATCCCTAAAGTTTCAGCCTGGTTAGATTTTGAGGCCCAGCACCCATACTAAAAGCGGACATGTCCTTTAATAAAATGTTTTACCATACAATTTTATAATCTGGTACCCATGTTATTACAACTAACGTAAGAGATGGTCAATATGGCCCGCATCATGCTTTATGCTGGTACGGGCACTTTACAGGACAGGTCTAGTTAGTCCATTGAAAAGCTACATTTGGGGTTGCATTTGTCAGAGGACGTAATTTTTTATTTTTTAGATGTCAAGTGGGGTTAGTGTAAAGTTAAATGCAAATTTGCAGGGTCGCACTCCTTGTCCCGTAGTCGCCATCATGGAAAATAGGATGCAGATGGTTTTCGTGGTTTATTTTGCAAACTATTCGTGGTACAAATATTGGTAAATTATTTTACACATACAAAGTTACAAGCCAAAGTTGTAGAGAATTTAATTTTATAGAAAAATATCGATTTTGAAGACAATTAGCCCTAAAAAAAGGAAATTCAAAATAGCGGCCACTTTT
The DNA here is from genome assembly GCA_947568825.1 of Sphinx pinastri. Lineage (NCBI taxonomy): Eukaryota > Metazoa > Arthropoda > Insecta > Lepidoptera > Sphingidae > Sphinx > Sphinx pinastri. Next base: position 8,268,840 of record OX387617.1, read on the forward strand.
TTCAAATGCAACATCAAATATGTTTTGTGATAAAGTACACGCCCAGATATCAATTTGGAAACCAATTGGCCATAAAACAAGGAAATTCACAATGGCGTCTATTTTTTTCAACTCTAACTTTAGATCTGTTATTTGTAACCAAATCCACGTCCAGATATCGAATTTGAAGCCAATGGCCTTATAAGAAAAAAAAAAGAAGATGGCGGCCACTTTTACTAATAGTTGTAACATTCGATCATGATTATGGATCCAATGGCAAATAAAAAAATGAACCTAAAATGAGTAATATTTTTAGACATTGCAAAAAAGAAACAGCTTTAAATGTCCGTTTTCATGCATTTTGCAGAAATTGGCCAGACCGCATGTAATATACGCTCCCGTCACCGAACATTTCAACGAACTTTCACCTTTATAATAATTATAATAGCTATTTTACAAGCCCAATATCACTTTGACCGACCTGGGGATCGAACCCGAGGCCTCAGCACTGCACTCGTACCGTAACCGTAATACAATTACGCCACAGAGGCAGTAATATTGACATACCCAATGTTTCGACAACCAAGCATATTATAAACGTACAATCGTGTAGCTACGCCTACCGCCATCTTGTGAGCGTTATTTATAGTATAATGCCTTCAACGCTCAAGGGGCATTGGCGACACTTAAGGGGCTATGTCGAAAAAATATCGGACGGTGATGGGCGTGGCTTAGCGTATTTCCAGTGCGAGGCGCCCCGCCGACCCGCTGCGACAGATCGCGCGCGTCGCACCGCCATCGCATCAGGTCGTTGCGCTCAAGCCCGCGAAAAGATCGTCATTCCAAATGCAAATACACAGCTGCGTTATAAATATTATAGTTAAAATTTCCAATAAATTCTTAGTTTTATAACTTATAAAACATGTAATTTATTTTAATTCGCCTATAGAATCATTATTATGTCACTATACTACCTAATTACTTGAACATTATGTAAAATGACATTGTAAGTTATTTAAACTCATCGAAAGTATTATTCACTTTCTCGGTAAAATTTGGTATGGTGGTAAATAGGTCTCGGACGTACGTAGGTATATAAAAAACAGAGCAGTATGAAAATTCTATAATACATTTTAAATTATATTTTGCATCGTTTTGATTTATTTTTGTAGGCTTTCCTAGCTTTGATTGACACAAAGTAAATAATAATACAAAAAATGCAGTCACTATTTTACGGCCCGACTCTGGATTCAAACCCGGGACCTCAGTGCGGAGGCCGTACCGAGCACGCAATACAGCTACGAGTTACGACATCGAGGTAGTCTTGACTCTCGACAAGTCAGTCACTATGCTACCTCTTCCCTGGAATTCCGGGTCTATTTTACCGGGTTTTGCCGGGTCTAAATGATGCTTCACTCTTCAGTGCCACCATACAAAATCGAATTTTGGGTGTAAAGGTGTTCGAAATTTTTACACCATAAACTTAGTTTGATATGAAGTTTGAAAACATTATAATGGTTCAATGGTCACTAGATAGGGTATAAATGTTTGTAATGGTGAAGGTGGCCGTTACCAATCTAGAACATTTTTATTTAAGAACCAATTAGCTTCAAAATCCATACCTGGCCAAATTTTGGACAATAAAACATGTGTCTAATGTACAAGGTGGAATAAGTGGCTGCCATGTTGTTTTAATTTTTAAGGCCAATTCGCTTTAAAATCGATACTTTGCGTCTTTGGTTACAATGGTCAGATCCGATTTTATACCTATTGACCTCAAAATTGTTATCTAGGCATACTTTGGCCCCAGAGGGTGAGCCTAATGCCAAAAAAGTGACTGCCATCTTGAATTTGAGAGCGTACATGTCCGCTCGGGCCGATTTCTGCAAAATATATATCAAACTGAACATCTACAGGTTGTTTCTTCTTTCGCTATTTTTGGCTTGCCGTTGAAAGCAAGATCTTGACTTAGGTAATGTTAGAATTGAGAAAAGTGGCCGACATAGTGAGACTGATCCAATGTCAGAATTGAAAAAGTTACCGCCATTTTTAATTTCTTTGTTTTAAGGCTAACCGACCTCAAAATCGATATCTGTGTATAACTTTAGTTACTAAAGACTGATCTAATGTCACAATTGAAAAAGTAGCCGCCATTTTAAATTTCTTTGTTTTAAGGCCAATCGACCTCAAAATCGATATCTGGGCATTGTTTTGTGTACAAGAGGCAGATCTAATGTTAGAATTAAAAAAAGTGGCCACCATTTAGATAGTTCTTGTTTTAAGGGCTATTTATTGGCTTTAAAATCTATGTGACCTTGCAGGTGGACGGCCGACGCTGCGCCGTGGCCTGGCCTTAAAAACAAATAAATTCAAAATGGCGGCCACTTTTTTCAATTCTGTCATTGGATTAGTCTTAGGCAACTAAAGTTATAGCCGGATATCGATTTTGTGGCCAATTGGCCTTAAAATGAAGAAATTCAAAATGGCGGCCACTTTTTTCAATTCTGACATTGAATTAGTCTTAGGCAACTAAAGTTATAGCCAGATACCGATTTTGTGGCCGATTGGCCTTAAAATGAAGAAATTCAAAATGGCGGCCACTTTTTTCAATTGCTACATTGGATCAGTCTTTGGTAACTAAAGTTATAACCAGATATCGATTATGAGGTCAATTGGACTTCATACAAGGAAATTCAAAATGGCGGCCACTTTTTTCAATTCTGACTTGGATTAGTCTTTTGTAACCAAAGTTATAGCCAGATATCGATTTTGAGGTCGATTGGCCTTAAAACAAAGAAATTCAAAATGGCGGCCACTTAATTCAATTCTGACATTGGATCAGTCTTTTGTAACCAAAGTTATACCCAGAAATCGATTTTGAGGTCGATTGGCCTTCAAACAAAGAAATTCAAAATGGCGGCCACTTAATTCAATTCTGACATTGGATCAGTCTTTTGTAACCAAAGTTATACCCAAAAATCGATTTTGAGGTCGATTGGCCTTAAAACAAATAAATTCAAAATGGCGGCCGTGTATACCAATTCTAACATTGGCTCTGAATATTTTAGTGACTATTGATCCATAATAAATAAATAAATAAGTAATATAAAAATTCATACTAAAATAATTTTATGGTGTAAAAATTTGAACAGCCTTTGCACCCAAAATCCGAATTTTTCAAATGTATGACCGGCACGCAAGCTTCATTTACGCAAAATTGTCCCAGCATGGCATTCCAGGTATTACGCGTCCCTAGCTCTGGATTACGAAATATAAATAATAATACAAAAAAACCCAATGTCAATTTTTTTTCGTTCAGGGGTTCGAACCCGGGACCGGGAGCGCGGTAGTCGTACCGATCACGCATTATAACTAAAGTAGGTCTCCGAAAAGAAATAATTTACAAAGGTGAAAGGATGTAATAATTACGCTTGCTACCTATCTCATAGATCTAATAGAGCCTATAATTTTATATTGACACACGGACGTGAGCTGGATATACTGTAAAATAGAATTTGAAGGGCACTTTCAAATTTGCCGCGCGGGTCACGGCGGCAGCGCGGCCGCATCCCTATACCAAACGGGTAATTTGAACTTTGAAGGCGCCCAAAAATGTCGAGCGCACGTCCGTCGTCAGTAAAGATTCCGGGCGACTGAAGTCGGCACGGGCCACTCCCATGACAGTGATGGCGTATTTAGCCGTCGCGGATGAGAGGAAGAGACGGGAAGCGCACTCGTATGCCGAAATGAAATGGCGTAAGCGCCAAACCAATTTTCTTTTAATTGTGATTATACTATTCAATTTAGTTTGATTGCGTCTTTTTGTGACCTTAGAAAATATTGAGTTCTAGTATTTAAATCAAGTTACGAATGTATATATTACACCATTTAGAGATAAAGCGTGTTTAAAGAAAATATCAGAGGTAACTTTGGATTTTTTTTCTATCGAGAAAATTTGTAGTAATTGTGTTTTGGCTTTCGAAAATCATTGAGTTATATGTTCAATTTACACATACCCAAAAATCAAACTTCCGATCTTAGTACTTTACGAGAAATTTGAATTTAAATAACCTTAAATTTTTCGACATAGCCTCTTAAGGCCTTTATTCATGTTTTTATAGACTAATATGATTAAAATTAAGTATTTGCTATTTGTATACATAGGATCTCTGGACTTCACCGAGTTCTCAACTTATATGCGTTAACCTGTCACTAGACTCGAGTTAATGAACTGGATCATAATATGAAGTTATCGAACAATAAATATTTTTTATGAAAAGGCATCGTTTGTAGATAAATAAATTATGTACTATGTATCAATTATAAATTGTTATTTATTGTACTGGAGACATTGCCTCTTCAGACTCGCAGCAATTTATTTCGTATCATACTTTTTTTTACACTTTCTTTGCGGCTTGTTCTTAAGAGGCCTTTCAACTATTTTAGTCAACTTTTCATCGTATTTTTAAAAAAATAAACTGATCTAATTAATTTCTAATACATTATCGGAAAGACTATTATATATAATACTACACATTTGTCAAGTTCCAACGTCTGTTTCAGAAATTTTGTTGTACGGAGACTCAAACATGTTGCCGTTTTCAATCAAAATCGTGCTTTAAGCTAACTAACGAAAATTACTGTTTATTGATATAAAAGTCGCCTTAATTATGAAAGAGACAATTTCTGTATTTTCAATGTAAAATCATACAAAATGAAAGTGAATTTTTTTTCGCGCGCTAGCCACTGGCTAAAAATGTGGCTCGTTTGTTTTGTGTTGAAATAGTCTTTCCGATGATATATTAGAAATTAATCAGATCAGTTTATTTTTTGAAAAATCACGATGAAATGTTGACTGAAATAGTTAAAATTTTAGATACGGCCTCTTAATGTATATCAAAACTGTTTAACAAATGAGCAACATGTACGTTACTCTAACAATGTCGATGGATGCAGACTTGAAGTTGTTTACTAACAAGTATCACTTCATAGGTAGAGTAGGTACGTACTCTAATAATAACGCACATGGATTGTAAACTAAAGGGATATCGGTTCAATTCCAGACCAAGCAACAAATTTTTCCCATGTGGATTTATGTTCCGATACAGTTATAAGCTCATCTAATCATATTATTAATAGGGTAGTTTTCTATGTTCTATTTTATACATTATTTACATGCAATAGAAAATAATACGAAAAAGAAATTCTGTTGTGAAATCAGCATCAAAATTGGTTGAAAAATAAAGCAGTTATTCATATTTGAAATATTGTCATGAGCAAAAGTGGGGGCGTGGTGGGGATATCGCGCTATCCCTTTCGCACGCACGCAGCGTTATGGCCGGTAACACTCGGTAACGTCACAGTCAGTTATTACTGTTATTTGACAATTTCCCCTTCTACCAAATTTTAAAGCTTTATAAGTTACTTATTATTGCGCCAATTTGGAAAAATCTTTGTCCGTTAGATTTTGGATGGCATACATTTTTGATAAATGTATTTAAAAAAAGTAGTCAACTATCCTATTCTAAAATAAGTGAGATCTACACGGGTCGCACTTCTGCCTCTCTCTGCCTTCGGAGATAAAAAGCATCGCATATTTACAATTAAATATTAATAATTCATGTTCTTTCTAGGTCAAAAATTTGCAATGATGGAGATGAAATCCGCAGTATCCGAAGTGCTGCGAAAATACGAACTACGGCCAATAACAACACCAACAGATATAGAGTTCATAGCAGACATCGTACTCAGAAACGCAGGTCCCGTAGAGGTTACTTTTGTTAAAAGACAAAAGTAATACTTATTTACTGTAGTCTTATCTCTAATTACCAAAGTTTAATAAATATATCTATTTTTAAAAAGATATGTGTCTTATTCATAAGCGTGTGTATGTTGATAGTGACTACTACAATATACTTACAAGACATACAACCAGTTTTAGTGGCCCACGTAAAAGTGTCGCGTTCCGGGATTAGCCAGAGCGTATATTTGGTTTCGAACAGGCCGGCAATAGGGTGGTTTTCTATGTTTGATTTTGAACATTATTTTATATGTAACTGAAAATAATACGAAAAATAAATTCTTCTGTAAAATCAGAATCAAAATTGGTTGACAACTAAAGCAGTTATTCATATTTGAAATATTATTGTGAGCAAAAGTGGGGGTGTAGTGGGGATATCGCGTTATCTCTTTCGCACGCACGCAGCATTATGGCTGGCGACACTCGGTGACGTCACATTCTGCTGGTTCCATTATCTGACAGATGACCCTTCCACCAAACTTCAAAGCTTTATAACTCATTTATTATTGCTTGTATTTTAAAAATTATTTTTCCTGTAGATTTTAGAAGACATATATTTTTGATAGATGTATTTAAAAAAAAGTAGTCAACTACCCTATTGGCATAATTGTATTAACTGACGAGGGATAATGATCTCTCGTCAATCAATATCCACTCTACCTGGGCCCCACTCCACTTACCATCAGGTGTATTGTATTCACATTAACGTGCCAGCATATTTATACGTACTATAGTCTGACCGCGAGTGCTGTACCGCGCCTTGGGTAGGGGGGAAAAACAAAGACACTTTATTTATTTTATTTTTTAGAGATTTTTGTGTCGGGGTTTATTTTAATTTTAATTAATTTACTTTAAATGTCGAGAACACACACCAAGATGCTTTTCACATTGTTGGTATTCAAAGGTGGTCGCGACCTTATCGAATTGCTCTCATTTGCCGGTTTTATTTAGTAGAAAAAAAAAACCTGAATTGTAGCAATCTGCAATACCATGAAACTACGCTTTCCAATATCTTACTAAAATAAAGCGTAGCGTATTCTAGGTCTATCCCTAAAATATCTTAGTGAAAAAATGTCTGTCATTCCTATGTGCGTGTTTCTATTATAATTATTCCGTATTTTCCTATGGAACACACAATATACATACACACAGGCCAGTAAGTCTGACAAATATAGATATAACTAGCTTTTGCCCGCGGCTTCGCCTGCCTTAAAAAGTGTTTCCTGCATAAAAGTCACTTTATATACAAACTATACATTTTTCCGGACCGACTTGTAAATCTGAACCATTTTTGAATCCACCTGAATACACACAAAAACATAAAGTGCTGTAGGGCGAAGCGTGGCCTTCGACGCGCTATTTACAGACACACGTCGCCAGCCCCCCAGCCGGTACCGCCGCAACCGCTATGTCCCTGCATTTTAAATCTGTAATATCTTCGAATATATTTATTTAAATTACATGATGTAAAAGGCCATACTAATATATGTTAAATGCAAAATGTATTTAAGTTACTTAATTGGGTAAGGATAAATGCTGTATTGCTTAAAATCGCTTAGTAAATAAGCCATTATTTCTCGTAAAATGTAAAGGATAAAAAATGGTTATTGTGGGTTATCCCTAAGAGATAGACATATATCATCCGAGAGTTTTTTGTAGACCTTTTTAAGGTGTACAATATTGTAGTACATTATTTTGATCTATCTCGTAGGGTTTAGCCAGCATTTGCAATGTAAGCGCAAAAAAATGTGTTTATTTACGACATCTCTTTAGAAACCTCTAAAATTATCAGTGTTTTTCTACTATATTATGCATGTATTATACATATAAACCTACCTCTTGAATCACTCTATCTATTAAAAAAAAACCGCATCAAAATCCGTTGAATAGTTTTAAAGATCTAAGCATTATGAGACATAGAGACAGACTGCGGGACGCGACTTTGTTTTGAAGCAACATGTCATGATAGAAACATACTAAATGACATGACCCCACGAACATTTTTTTCCCAAAGTACATACCACTGATAAAAGTTGCTTAACACTTGCAAAGTACTGCGCGGTCTGCGCCACAGTGTTCGGATACTCGCGTGTGCGCAATGTACTTTGTGATTATATTGTCTTTTGCTATATTTGTGTGTGGAATACACTTGATATTTAATTACAATGCAAGAGCCAGAGCAGTAAAAAAAATTCCTGGGCCGCGAGACCGATTCATATTAGGAAATTTGCCCGAAGTTTTTGTTTCGGCAGGTGGTTATTTTTTTTTTTACCGGTTAACAAGCCAATGGATTACCTGATGTTAAGTGACTGCCCATAACACTTGATCTCCGCTGTCAATTTAAGAAGAGCGTGGATACAATGCCTATCTTCCAGGAAGGTAATTGGAGTTCAACAAGGTGGAAGTTTTGTGCGCCTCCGGACATCTTAATCACCCGTACGAAACGCAACAGGATCTTCACGTTTAACATAAATTCACGTTGATTTTCTGCAAGACAGTGGTGCTACTCCAGCCCAACCGACCTATTTATTAAATTAAATTAAATTAAATTGAATTTATTTCAGGATATTCACCCATAGTATTAGTAAGTTACAATACTTATAGCTATGTTAGTATGTACATAAAAAGAACAAAACATAGCAAAACACATCACAACGGGCGAATCACTGACCCACTAGTTGAGCGATAGGTTTATGCAACTCAAACCAGCGTCTCATAAAATCGCTCGTGTAATCATTGCCTACAAGGGCTAAAATATTATTGGGTGCACCCCAGACTCGGTGCATCAGCGATGTCGCTCGCTTTCGAATAATCGCACTAAAGTCATCTGTGTGACTGACAGCGAACATTGCCGAAGCACTACAGAAGCGAGGCAAACCCAACAACATTCTTAACGCGTTATTGTATTGGATTCGCAGAGCATTATAAGTTTTCTGCGTATAGTTGACCCACAGGCTGCATGTGTAAAATGTTTGACAATACGCCTTGAATAGAGTTATTTTTACTGGAACTGTGCAGCGTGCGAACCTGCGAGCCAGCATATTGCATCGAACTGACAATGCTCTACGCTCCCTCTCAATATCAGTTTCATCTGACATATCATCTGTGACCCAGTGGCCCAGGTACTTAAACTTCTTGACCCAACTGAGTATAGCTCCATCTAACTTCACTTTAGGGACTGAGTATGTTTTCTTTCCCGCTTTAAAAAGCATTAATTCACTCTTTTTAGCATTGTACCTGAGCCCATGAGATTTAGCATATATTTCACACTTTCTCATCAAAATATTAAGCGCGTTAACTGACGGTGTTAACAAAACCATGTCGTCTGCGTAACTTATATTGTTGACCATTACTCCATTAATTGAACATCCGACATTGGCGTTGCTAAGCCCGACAATCAAATTATTCATATATAGATTAAAAAGTTTCGGCGAGGAAATCCCCCCTTGTCGCACTCCACAGTTCAGCCTATACATATCTGAATGTGCATCCGCCCACTTTACAACATTGTTTTGATTGTCGTACCAATACCCAAAAATTTTTATAAGATCCTTAGGCAAAGTAGTTTCATGCATAAGCTTTTCCCAAAGTCTACTATATGATACCAAATCAAATGCCTTCGACAGGTCCAAAAAGCAGGCATAAACTGGCGTATTCCTGCGAGTGTAGTACTTAACAACATTCTTGAGACATAATATGGCTGATTCAGTCGAAAGCCCAGGTTTGAACCCGAACTGGGCATCATGTAATTCTATGTGACTACCAAGCTGTTTATCAAGCAAGCTGTCAAGCACTTTAGCAATAATTGTAGCTAACGAAATTGGTCTATAATTAGACCCGTCGGAGGCATCACCAGTTTTGTTCTTAATGATTGGCACAACAATCGTCTTCATTAAATCTTCAGGAAGATATGAGTGCCCTATACACAGATTAAACAGCATTGCCAATACTCTATAAATATGTGAACCTGCGTGGCGCAGATGTTCAATACTGAGCCCATCATGACCAGGCGATTTACCTTTCTTCATATGACTTATTACTTTATTAACGTCTCTAGCATCAAACATCAGTGACTGTGCCTGATGCGAGTTGGGAAATTGTACCTGCGACTCGGGCAACGACGAGTTGATCTTAAAGCGTTCTTTGAAAGCATTAGCAATTAATTTAGGATCAGACACGCCATCTACGCTCACCGGGAGACTCGCCTTAGGACTGAGCCTATTCGTCTGTTTCCAGAACCCACAAAAATCTTTAACGGAGTGCTGAGTGGCGAGCATATCCATTTTTATTTGTTGTTGGTTATTCTGACACCATCGCAACTTCGATTTAAACACTCTTCGCGTTAGACACATTTTCTCAAAAAGTGGCCCACTAGTAGGTTTCCCATATAGCGCCCACTGTTGGAAAGAAAGACGTGCCTCACTGTGCGCACATCTAACGTGTCTGTTCCATCCTATAACATAAGCTCTCTTGTTTGACTTTATTTTAGCTGAGCATGATTCAGCCGCCTGACTTAAGATATTGACAATTTTTACATAAATGCCGTTAATAAGAGTTCTATGGTCTGTACTGGTACACATTTTACCACTACACTCAATAAGTTCTGAGGGGTAGCCCAACTCTTTTAAAAAGTTATTACAAATATAATTATATTTTTCAATTTCAACATTATCTTTTTGGCCCCATAGGACTCTGTTATGTGTTCTAGTATTTTCTGGTATTTTTGGCTTAATTACATCTATATTACATGTCACAAACAGAGGAAAATGATCCGACCAGAATACGTCAAGTTTTACATATATATCTGATATTGTTTTCCATGCTAATTCTGTAACTACACAATGGTCTAACCAACGTCTACAGCCATGGGCGTCGCTTATGTATGTATACGTATTAGATAATGTCCCAAGTTTCTTAAAGTCTGCACATAACCACTTTTCGTCTCTACAGAAATTTAACAGTTCCTCACCAAAAGTTTCTCCAGGATGGGCGTTAAAGTCTCCCAATACATACACTGACTCCGTGCCGCAACTCTCGACGATCGCACTTATCTCACTAAGACATTCCGTATATTCACTTAAATTTTCCGCGCAATCGGTAGGCATGTAAACGGAAATTACTACAAAGGACCTACCATTGGCCATCGCCACTTTTATTGAGGTTAAACGCACATTATCACTTTGTAACACTGTGACGTCACTGAACATATCCTTTCTCCATAATAAAGCCACACCGCCGTGAGGTCTGCCACGAAAGATGCCCATTGAGGTATCCACCGCAGATGTTCCAGTACACGCAAAATTGTCATCGATAGTGCTCAGAAAAGTTAATTCATGGGGAAATAACCACGTCTCCTGTAAGGCAATAATGTGTCCTTGTGTACATAGTGACCTAATACAGTCCACGGATCGAGACACTGATCTACAATTGTAACTTATAAGTACACATTGATTATCCATAATATTTATTATGATATATCATTCACTGAAGTTACTTCACTTATACTGAAGACAAATGATTACAGCGTGACTACCACATTCGAAAATAGTTGATATTTTTATTAATTTTTGACTGTCTCGGTAGCGTAGTTGTATTAAGGTACGACTGCAGTGCTGAGGTCTCGGGTTCGATCTTCGGGTCGGGCAGTGATAGCTATTTCGTTATTCTACTTAGTACCCGCCCGGAGTCTGGAATTTGTGCCCGATATGGCGATAGGCCCGTGCTCAGCAGTGGGCAGTAGATAATACAGGGCTGGTATGGTATGTATGGCGATAGGATCGTCAGCTATCGCATGATGGGGTTTTTTTTTTATTCGGGCACGACAAAGTGGCTGCACCTCGCCTGATGGTAAGCGCGATGCCGTCCAGATAGAGTATCGAATGGCAGTAGATAGTTATCTAATGCCATTCGACACAATCATGCCGGCCTTCTAAGCTGCTTCTTCACGCACGGCGAAAATTGGGTGCACTAGTTACGTCTCTGCCTACTCCTTCTGGGATACAAGGCGTGAGTGTGTGTGTGTTAATTTTTAAACTTGAAACATCTCATTTCAGTTGATTTAATGAAATTGGCAAGAAAATTTGCAGAAACGTTTGACGGCATATACAGGTTCTGGGTTTTTCCTTTTTCTTTCGTCAGCATATATAACCCTCAGGATATAGAGGTAACTAAATAATGTCTAGCATTGACCCATTTTGAAATATTGATTTATTATTTACATTGATCGCTTATTTTTAGATATTACTATCAGGTATGAAATACCATGGAAAGAGTAATATTTATGATTTTTTGAAACCTTGGCTCGGCGAAGGATTATTAACAAGTCGAGGTACGGTAGGAATAACCAAGTCATAAACCAAGTGCCACTATATCTATAGAACAGTTATCAAAAGAAGGATTCAAGGTCCATTTGTATGTGCATGCGTTTATCTTTAATTGCGTATATATAAAAACAAATTAATATTACCTATTGATATAATAATATGCGAAATCAGAAGTTATGATTACATGTTATAAATTTATATTCTTATAAAATTCAGGTGACAAATGGATAAAGCGTCGAAAGATTCTAACGCCTGCGTTTCATTTCAACATTTTGAGAAAGTTTAGTGGAACTATACAAGAGAACAGTCAGCGTTTGGTGGAAGCACTGGAAAAAGCCGCAGGAGAAACTATTGACGTGGTGCAGGTCATCTCCGAATTCACTCTCAACTCTATCTGTGGTAAATATTTGTTGTTCGGTTGTCCTGCCGACGGTTTAAAGTACAATGATCAATAGATGCTCAATTATTGATACGAACATACAAAAAGTGTTTTGATGCCACGTTATGACTTTTGACCCATAAGCAATTGAGTAATACCTAAGCATTTCGCTTATTTGCTAATAAGCGGTTACTAAGACACAGTAACAACACCACCAGAACATTCAATTAAAATGCTTATCGTCCTGAGACTGTTCTCATCGAGGGATGTGATTTTAGAAATTATATAAAGCTACAATGTCTTTCAAACCGCTACACAATAATGGTTGAACATTGTAGTTTGAGGCAGAAATAGATATTAAGGTGGTAACTCAAATATCATTGCTATATGAGAGACCTACTACAATGTGCTTTCGGTATATAAAGAAACATTTCTAAATGGTCTATATGAGACTTTAAAAAATGGACAAAGACATATAATAGCGCTTAAAAAAATCGGTAATGCAATTAATATTTCTTTACTTGTTTTCACAGAAACTGCTATGGGCACACAATTAAACGCAGAGACCACGGGTGCTGGTAAAGCTTATAAAGATGCCATATACGAACTGGGCCATTTATTGTATAAAAGATTTGTCACAGTATATATGTATTATGATTTTATATTTTCTAAAACGACTATCGGACGAAAATTTTATAAGCATTTAAAAGTGCTGCATAGTTTCACTAAACGTGTTATTAAAGATAGAAAAAAATATGTAGAACAGCATGGAAATACATTTAGTGAAGATCATAATGACGTTAAGAAAACAACCATGCTAGATATGCTCATAGCAGCAGAAAAAGATGGACGCATTGACAGCGAAGGAATTCAAGAGGAAGTTGACACATTTATGTTCGAAGTGAGTCTGCATTTATTATTCATTTATATGTTTACAGATTAAGTATTCTAGAGTTAACATGCACTTAATTATCATAGAATTTCAGATATCTGACTTATCCCCTACAATGGGATACCTTGGAAATTATTAGAGATATGTGCAAGTAACAAAAATCCTGTTAAGTAGATTTTAATGGTGGAAAAATGGTGGAAAGAAGAGATGTTTAAGCCTTACCAAAGTATAATTATTGTGTATCATTCTTTTGATTTTGATAAAGATAATAATAATAATCTTAACAGCCCATGCATAATTAAAGGAGAAAGGTTTGGAGATGACAAACAATGCACTACAATACAATATAGATCATAGAAGTTGAATGTTTATCTTATTTTGCAGGGCCACGACACTACTGCTGCAGGATTATCGTTTTGTCTAATGTTGCTGGCGAATCACAGTGACATACAGGTACTATTTATTTTCTATTTATAATTGATTTGTACTTCCTTATACATTTTGTAAAACAAACTCCCTGCCGCGTCTATTTGATTTTTCGCGGTAAACACAAAAACTACCGAACGATATTCCATGACATTTGGTAGGGATATAGTTTGAGACCCTGGGAAAGACATAGGCTTTTAATCTCGGGAAAATATACAGTGGGACTTTTATTTCGGAAAAACTAGTAACTTCTTAGAATTCATAAATTTATACTACTAGTTTTCTACCATCCAAAGTCCCGTCTCATTTCACTTTACATTCGTACCTACTACCTACATAGGTTCAAAGTAACTATGTGTCTGTACATTACGCTTCATGGTGAAAACAAAAACCGATTTCGACGAAATTTGCCGCAGTTTAAACAGAAAGACAAAAGCTTGTTTATTATTTATTTAAATTTTCAGGATAAAATAGTAGCAGAATCAAATGAAATATTTGGTGATTCAACTCGTCCTGCCAACATGGAAGACTTTTCCAAGATGCGGTATTTAGAATGTTGTATCAAAGAGTCTTTGCGACTCTATCCACCGGTACACTTCATCAGTCGTGATATTTATGAACCCGTTAGACTGAGTAAGTATTTAAAAACTCAGATGAACGTTATCATAATTCCTGTTACATAGGCCGATTTCACCGCTAGCTGATAGCGTTTATTCGTCACATTGGTGTATAAGACCACCAAACACAAAAGTCACAGTCTAATCTAGGAGCATAGATAGTGTGCCTTATGTGTTTTGCCAGCTATACAGTTATGTGACTAATAGCGTTTATCAGCAAGCGATTAAATCTGCCCTTAAATAAATAATGCCAATTTACTTCAGATGAAGGGTACCCGAATAATGCAAGTTAGAAAATATGAATGCGCCGAGTGTCATCAATTTATCATCCCGGTATCGGATTGTTTCAATGTGGGGAGGACTTATTTGTTAGAGGACTGCTTTAAAGAAGAAAATGTTAATAAAACAGAGACCCTTATCGGTTAATTCAAATCGGATATGTCTGTCTGTCTGTCTTTGGCATATTTGCTGCAAAAGTGAACTTATTTTGTTTTTATTCATTACGCGGATGTTTAATCAATTTTCTTTGAAACATGCAGGTAACTACACGGTGCCTGCAGGCACTATCTGTCATATTTTCATTTACGATTTGCACCGCCGCAGTGATTTCTATGAGAACCCCTCTGTTTTCAATCCCGATCGTTTCTTGCCAGAGAATAGTGTCGGGCGTCATCCTTACGCCTACATACCCTTCAGTGCTGGACCTAGGAACTGTATTGGTTAGTTGCATAATAATATTACTAGTTTGTTATATTATGCAGTGTATTATAATATCTTTGGGTATGTTTTTAAAATATTTAATCTAATGTTATAATACAATCTATGTAAATATTATAAACCTTAGGCAAAACGATGGTTCTCTGCTTACGGCAACTGAATGAAGTAGCAAGATGACAGGGTGTTGAGAGAGCCCGTGAAATAGTGGGAGCCATAAGAAATCTAAAAATTGGAGAAGTGGCTTGTTGCCCTGCCAAAAATATGATTAATATACTGCCTTATTAAAAAAAATATTATATTCTTTTCCAGGTCAAAAATTTGCAATGATGGAAATGAAATTAGCAATTTCGGAGATACTACGTAGGTTCAAATTACAGCCAGTAACTAGACCGTCAGATATAGAGATGACAGCTGATTTAATATTGAGAAATGCGAATCCCATTGAAGTTAGATTTGTGAAGAGGCACAACTAGTTATATCAAGATTCAAGATCTCGATACTCTGTATTTTATTTTATAATAAAAGAAAACGCAATTATTTTGTATCACAAAATATATCATTTGCTTGTGTGTCTTGCTTTAGTTTTTTATTTATAAATACATGCATTAATTCATACTAGCAATCTTTGATTAAGCTAGCAATAATAGATATGATGCTTGTTTGTAATTAATGGTAATAAAGTTGCTGGGAATTTTACTCTTAAGAGAAAATTTACAACTATAGGCATATGTAGAGTTCACGGTGCTTAAGTAAATATTGTTATATCATAATTTTATGGAAGGGCACAAAATAAAATAAGGCGGAACCGGAGTATAAGACATTTTAATAATATTGATTGAAAAATTGTAGCCGGTTTTGATAATAAAAAAGGATATAAAAATTTAATACATAGTTATTAATGTCATCACAATTAACGTTTTATAATCAAACAACTTGGCCTTGGAATACACTCATGGTCAAATTTAGCGGAATGCAATAAAATTTCTGATATGAAATGTTTTAACGTGAGATATTGATTGGTGGTAGGTCTCTCATTATGTAAGAGGCCGTCTGGATGGGTACCACCGCAATGTCTATTTCTACCGCCAAGCAACAGTGTGCATGCACTGTTGTGTTTCGGTTTGAAGGACATTGTAGCCAGTATAACTACTGGACATAATGAGACTTAACATCTTATGTCTCAGGATGACGAGCGCAGTGGAATGCCACACAGTACTCTGTAAGTCAAGATGCTGGATGGTGTTGGTATTGTTTATGGGTGGTCGTATCGCTTACCATCATGCCAACGGCATGCTCGTCAAGTCATTCAATGCTATAAAAAAAAAAAAACTATCTCCAGTGTACCTATGCGGTAAGAAAAAAGTGAAGATTTTGACGGTGTTTAATTAACGAGTTTAAATGTTATTTTTAAATCAATCCAAAAATGAGAAAATTAGAAATGAGCTGATATTCTTCAAACGCCTGAATAGATCTTCATAAATTATAGCTAATAACCATCTCGATCACATCAGCTTTCAAACAAAAGAAACCGCGTCAAAATAGGTCCATTCGTTAGAGAGCTACAATGCCACAGACACACAGATACACACCCTAAACTTATGTCACCCCTCTTTTTCTATCGGGGGTCAAAAATGTTAGAATTAACAATTTGTTACTGGCGATCTTTAAAAAATTCAAAAGTTTGCTTTTCAGCTAATTTTTACTTTTTTCTTTGCGTTCGTCAAAGGACATGTCCAAAAACGGGCCTGAAATTCTAATCAAAACAATTTATATATATTTGGATAGAACTCCTAAAAACTAGCCCTTTGCAATAAATCGTTTAATTTTAAAGACCTCCGATTTTGAGATTTATGTAATTTTGTTTGGCTTGAAAACTACACTTAGTATGAACGTTTTAAAAAAAGTTAGTCATGAATGGAGGGGTCTAAAAATATTTTTTTAATGGATCTAAGTTCCATATTATGCCCCTTTAATATCCCTAAAGTTTGAGCCTTGTTAGATTTTTAGGCCCAGCACCCGTACAAAAAGCGGACATCTCCTTTGACCATGACTTTAAAGGACTTGTCCAAAAACGGGCCTGAAATTCTAAACAAGACAGTTTATATATATTTGGATAGAACTCCTGAAAACTAGCTTTTTGCAATAAATCATTTAATTTTAAAGACCTCCGATTTCGAGATTTATGTAATTTTGTTTGGCTTGAAAACTACACTTAATATGAACGTTTTAAAAAAAGTTAGTTATGAATGGAGGGGTATAAATTTTTTTTTGTAATGGATTCAAGATCCATATTTGGCCCCTTTAATATCCCTAAAGTTTGAGCCTGTTTAGATTTTGAGGCCCAGCACCCATACAAAAAGCGGACATCTCCTTTATGGTCATCACAGCGTAGCATTAGTTTATAATGTATCGTCAAAATAGCAAAATCCCGTCCCTTATATAGGCTACTCTGTGACATAGGCCCATACAGGTTATCAAAAGGATATTTTAAGCGTTAGATAATATGAAGTTATATGTTTACGTTTGTCTTTATGATTGATAATTATTATACATTAGAGCTGATACCATGTTGGTGATAATAGCAGTATTTGCTGTGTTTTTGTATTTAATTCATATTTTATGCAATTTCAATAAAAAAAAGCGCGTCTGTTAAGAAAAATCCCTGACGCCAAGTATAATTTTGATAATTTATTTATTTATACATATATACAAAACCATTACAGATCTACTAAAGCGGTGTTGTACAAAGTTATTTGCTATTGACCCCAATACACCTGTAGGCCACTTCTGTGAATTCCTGCAGGTTGCAGATAAATATATCAACGTTCTCGGAAATAGTATCGAGCAATCGTATGGCCCGCGACAAAGGCGCAAACCTAAGCATATTTGTTCGTGGTGTTCCGAGGTGGAACAGTGGCGGGAGACGCGGAGTGGTGACACGGCCGCTGGGCACGCACAGCTGCAGCGCAGACAGCACCTCCGGCTAGTGCAGCCATCCGCGCCAGACTCTGAACACCAACTTGACATACAATTGGAAATGCATTGAATTTTCTGAAATCTCCAGGTAAATATTTTTTTAATACGTAGTTATATAAATATAATACATGACGTAATAGGTACAAAATTCTTATTTTCCAGAACAATTATTTTATTTCACGAGGGAATATTATTACAAGACATGGAAATCGTTGAATAGGTTTTGGGCGTCTCCAATCGCATTTGTTAATGTTTACGAGCCACGTGGTATTGAGGTACGTAAACATAACAGATTTTGTTAAAAAAGATTATGTGAGTAATAAGCTATGTATTATAGAAAATATGTGGGGTGCTTTGTTAGTCAGCTTCATTATTGTGTGATGTAGTATATAAGTAGATGTAAGATGTATTATAAGTTCAGTATAATAAAGGATCTAAAACCAAAAACACGTCTACAATCAATCCTTCCATTACAATTGAAATAAAGCGCTGGCGTGGCCGAGTATGATATAATTATAATAATAATCGCATTTCTAGAACGGTTCTCCCAAATTCATTTTTATCTTTATTTTGGACGTAGTCGGATTATCGGGATTGTGATAAATAAAAACGTCATCAAGAAATAGCAATCGCTACAGTTGCGTAGATATACAGAATGGATTTTTTTGAGGTGGGGCAGTAAGGACATACCTTAGCCGCTGTAGCTACTAGAATACTGTATTTGTTTTTGACGATTTTATCTAATATTCAACAACATATATTTTGTTCACATATATACTTCATCATCATCATCAGCCACATGACATCCACTGCTGAATACAGGCCTCCCCCCAAAGAGAATTATAATACTACTCTCCCCCAAAGAAGTAATAATATTCGTATAAAACATTACCGAAATGTCAAAATTCGTTATTGAATAAAAAAGATAAGAATTATGCCAGTCTTCGCCGAGTTGACCTATCAAGTTCACATCGATCTCTTTTTGTAATATAAGACTAAAACATTCAAAATATAATAATATTATTAAACTATGTTTAATTACTCTAACTTAATTACAGATCGTAATTTCAACTGGTACTGGTAGAATCTTTTAGATGATAATAACATTGTAAAAAATGACGTGTAAAAGTGCCCTTAGGGGCCTAATTACTTAATAAATGATTTGATTTGATTTGATTTGATTTGAACTACAAAGCACAATGCAAAAAGTGCACCGTAGCTACTACTTTTTGAAGAACTGGTTACGCGCTGGTTTACTTTTGAGTAAAGGTACGCAATCGTTATAAGTTACTATCTACTAATACTTAAATATTTACATCGAATATTAATTACAATTTTTTAAACAGGTCCCAAATGGCAATCCCGCAGAAAAATACTCACACCCACGTTCCACTTTAACATTTTACGTCAGTTTTGTGGGATTCTGGAGGACAACAGCCACCGCTTGGTGCAGAACGTGGGAAAATCTTTAGGAAAACCAGTCGATATTATGCCAACTATTTTACTGTATACTCTATATTCCATTTGTGGTGATTAAAAAAAAATTATAAAATAATATTCATTGCAAGAATTTGATCGATTTCAGAAACAGCAATGGGCTCTAGGCTGAGTGAAGAAAATAAAGAATCGCAGAAGTCATATAAACAAGCCATCTACGTCCTAGGAAGAGAATTTGTATACCAAATTTATTTGCACTCAGATTTTATTTATAATTGAAGAACATTCGGAAAAACACGAAATGATTTGGACGTTGTTCACAACTTTCCTAAAAAGTAATCAGAGACAGAAAAGATTATGTTGATAAGTATGGTATTAATATGATTGTAGATAGTCATGATAATATTGATAATACTAATGTGTATAAGAAAAACAACAAAATTGCCATGTTGGATCTTCTTATAACAGCACAAAAAGAAGGATTTATTGACGACATCGGAATCCAAAAGAAAGTTGGACACGTTTATGTTTGAGGTTCATACCTCAAACATAAACGTTAGTTTAGTTTAGTCATCGTTTAGTCATCTAGGTAAATGTCATATGTGCTATTCATTTTCAATTGGGCATTTATTATAAAAAAAACGATCAGTTGTTGGTGGATGTTGACTTTGTGAAGTGGTGTAAAGTAGTGTAGTTAAGATCGATTTACAACAACTGAAGGATAATATCGGAAATAAATATAGTTTATATTTAAAACAACGTGTTATTTTCTAACTTCTTCTTAATCGTATTCTTCATCACTGAAGGTCGTGACCGTCCTGAAATATTTTGATGGAGTCGATGACGAGCCGTCTCCATGCCCCCCTATCTTCGGCTTTTCTCAGGGCAGTGGCAATACAAAGTCCTGTTATGGCCTTTACTTGGTCAGACCAGCGGGTAGGTGATCGCCCACGTGGTCTTTTACCTTCTACTTTCCCTACAACCAGCAGTTTGTCCAAGGTATCTGGTTATCTTCTGGCAATGTGGCCAAAATAACTCAACACTCGGTGGTAGCATATTGTAGAGAGCCTAGTCTTGATGTTCAGTTGGGCGAGAATAGACTTGTTGGTGCGTCTTGCTGTCCATGGTATGCGTAACATTTTCCTCCAACACCACATTTCAAAAGGCTCAATCTTTTTCCGGTCTGCTGCGCGAATCGACCATGATTCGCAGCCGTATTTTCTAACTATTAATGGACAATAAGGTATTATATTTTTTTTTTTGCAGGGACATGATACTTTTGCACTTGCCTTGACATACACCTTATAGTCCGGTCAAATTAGACCAAAAAATAAGAGTAAAGTTACCTAAATTCCCACCAAGCTGAAAGTCGGTAAGATTGTTTAAAATATCATTAAAAATAAAATTTGAAAGTTCCCCATCTTTCCCCTGTAAGGAAAAAAATTATTCAACGTCAAAGGTAAAAAAAATGAGTTTTCGCGATTTTCAGCAAAACGGTAATTTTTATCATAAAAATACCTCAGACAAAAATTGTAGATCATAAAATTATCTACAAAAAATTGATAATACTTTTTTTCTACGAGCCACCGTTTTTGAGATATAACGATTCAAAAAGTTGTAATCGTCATAATATGCATGAGTACGCCACGTATATATACATCTCTATAGTTGTAATATATGTTAAAATATTTTTCTATCGGTCATTGTAACTTACACTACTAATATAAAATATACATATTAAGTTATAACTATAAGAATATCAGGTAAAATGAAACCCAGTCCCTTAATTTGGAAATTGGCTGTCGGCCAAGTTCGGTCCGACTCTCTCGAGGTGCTCGAGGGCTAGCACCCAGGCTCTTCCGGGGATGCCATCGAGCCCCGGGGCCGTGTTTTTGCCCCGCAGCCGAAGCACTACCGCCCGCATTTCTGCGGGCGTAACCTCTGGGATATCCCTTGCCGGATTCTCAATCGACGATGACGCCACATCCGGTGACGCCATCGGTGGAGGAGTGGTCTCCACGGTGGCCGGGAACAAGGCCGCGACGACGTTGGCCAGTAAGACCCTACAGACTGGGGTTGGAAGTTGGTCAACAATTCATTAGAACCAGTGCACACTTTACTTCCACCTGCGCCGGAAAAACGGCTGAACTCGATTTTTTGCAACTGCAAAAAGGGATGCAGTGCTAAATGTGGTTGCAAAAAAGTTGGACTGTTCTGTTCTCCGGCATGTACACATTGTCAAGGCCGGTTGTGCTCTAATATTGAATCACCAACAGTAGAGGATCCGTTTGATTCCAACGAGGCAACATGCGATACATCGCTATTAACGCAGTTTACATGCACTCAGGATGAAGATGAAGAAGAACAAGAAGAACAAGAACAAGACGAACAGGAACAAGAAGATCAAGAAGAAGAACAAGAAGAAGATTTTGAAAGTTACGACTCGGACGATTAAATTTCACTACTTTTTTTACTTAAATTGCTTTTATCTTTTCAATCTCTGCTAATATCCATTATTTTTCAATAGTTTCAAACTAAACAGGATCAAAACTGCCCCGTGGAAGTACACTACCTCATAGGTGGCGAGGAAACGTGTGCATATTATGACGATTACAACTTTTACAACTTTTTGAATCGTTATATCTCAAAAACGGTGGCTCGTAGAAAAAAAGTATTAATCAATTTTTTGTAGATAATTTTATGATCTACAATTTTTGTCTAAGGTATTTTTATGATAAAACTTACCGTTTTGCTGAAAATTGCGAAAAACTCATTTTTTTGACCTTTGACCTTGAATATTTTTTTTCCTTACAGGGGAAAGATGGGGAACTTTCAAATTTTGTTTTTAATGATATTTTAAACAATCTTACCGATTTTCAGCTTGGTGGGAATTTAGGTAACTTCGAATGTCTAAATTGACCGGACTATTAATGCTACTTGCGAATCATAGGTCCATACAGGTTAATAAAACAAAAAATCAATGGCGTTATTTCTGTTAACGTTGTAAATTCTTATACCAATACCTTTTTAGCACAAAATAATCCCCGAAATAGATAATATATTTGGCGATTCCAATCGACAAGCGGATTTAGACAGCTTGTCTAAGATGCGGTATTTGGAGAGGTGCATTAAAGAGTCGCTGCGGTTGTACCCGCCTGTTCCAGCCATTTGTCGCATATTGAGCGAAGACGTCACCCTAAGTAGGTATAAAATATGCAATTATACATGCTGGCTGGCCAGAGAGCAACTACTATACATAAGGAGTAAAACCCGCCATATATGGCTCAGGTAAGTGTGTCGGGTTCTGGAATCAGCCTGTGTATATCTGGTGTTAAATAGCCCGGCATAAGTATGTCAAATGGTAAGGGTTAAACATCTCTCGTCAGCCGACACTATTTGGACCCCACTGCACTTATCATCAGGTGCAGTAGGGTCATTTTGCCGTGCCCGTAAAAAGAAAACTTGCGGATACCTTTCAACCCTAATTGGTAGCAGATTAAATTTCTATAGAGTCTTATTAACATTCAAAATTATAAGACAAAACAGCAATAAGTAAATATTTAAAAAGACACTATAACAATGGAAAAGTTAAAGTAGTGAATAAGTATTGTGAACAATAAAATATCATTTTTACAAAGTCATAATATTAGTAGAGCATTCTTATAGTTGAACGACTTTTGGTAGTTACCCACTTCATTTAAATATAGACCAGCTTTAGCATTTCAGGCCATGAACTCCTAACTTGTTATATCATTATTAAATAATACAATATTTTAGGTGGGTACAGTGTACCTGATTCAATGTTTCGACTTACATCTTCGAGATGATCTATATAAGGATCCTTTAGTGTTTGATCCTGACCAATTCTTACCCGAACACTGTTCAGACCCGCATCCCTGCGCTTACATACCGTTTAGCGCCGGCCCCAGGAACTGCATAGGTTTGAAAAAACTTTATCATTTAATGAAATTTTAAAAGTGATTTTTCTAGTGAATTATTTTCTAATTAATCATTTCATTACAGTACAAAAATTCGCCATTTCGGAAACGAAGTCTGCCATCTCGTCGTTACTGCGCCACTATGAGTTACTGAAGATTTGAAATTCATACCGGATTTAGTATTAAGAACTACTAACCCTGTTTACGTCAAGTTTGTAAAGAAGAAAAAACTTCAATGATATTATAGAGAATATTATATTTGTAATTCAGTGGAACAATAAAATACTTCTCATTAAATAATTGTTGATAGCATTATTTAACGTAACTAACTATAAACGTAATTAGAGGTATCCGGGTACGTATTTTTCTTTTTGTGTCTCTTTAAACTTTAAAGTTCTTTCATCATGATTATTTTCTGGATAATATAATATAATACAGGACTACAAAAAATAAAACATAAAAAATTGGTGGCAATCCTATAATATAATTTGATGAATGAATTGATAATAAGTCGTACAGAAAAAATACCGATTTTGTTATGTTTAAGTACAGTACTTAAACATAACAAAATCGGTATTTTACGAACACAGGTTCGTATTCTGCCGGTTTCTGTGATTATCTGATAATATCATTATGTCGTCGTCTAGGAGTTGTTTAAATAATCCGAATACATTTTGTTACATTTGTGGTGCATAATTTAAAAACACCTATAACGGCCGAAATGATTAACGAAAATTACGTGGAATTAGTTCAGCATCTTCTAGATAACTTTAAAAATGTTGGCTGTAACATGAGCATAAAAGTGCACTACCAGCACAGCCACTTGGACAAGTTCCTTGAAAATCTTGGTTCCTACAGTGAAGAACAAGGAGAGCGCTTCCATCAAGACTTAAAAGTGATGGAAAATAGGTACTAAGGTCGCTGGGATGAGCATATGATAGCAGATCACTGTTGGAGTATCACGCGGGAGGATCATAACAATGCACATTGTAAAAAAAATAGAAAAGAAGCTTCCTACCGGTGAAATAATGTAATTAATTAAAACTTGCTTATTTTGTTTTTTTAGACAGAACTCGTATCTCGAATACTACACGTAGCATTAAAAAAAATATGCATTTGTAATCCGGGTACACAATTTACAAAAATCAGTTATAGTTTTGGCGGCAACAAAATCACTGTAGACCTCTGTAATCTTGTAACCGTTATTAGTTGACAGACAAATTCGTTTCGCAAATCACTTTCCGCCCATTAATCTTACACGCCTATCCTCCTTGTCTAGCATTATCTGTTTAGTTGTATTGCTATTATGACTACTTCAGGCATTACGCATGCTCACGCCTTTTATCCCCGAAGGGGTAGGCAGAGGCGCAACTAGTGCACCCACTTTTCGCCAAGCGTATTCCGTCCCATGATGTGATAGGGGGCGAGCCTATCGCCATACCGGGCAAAAATTCCAGACTCCGAGCTGATACTGAATAGAAAAATCCAATATCACTTTGCCCGACCCGGGGATCGAACCCGAGACCTCAGCCTTGCAGTCGTACCGTAATACAACTACCCCACCGAGGCAGTCATTACACTATTATTAATATATCTATAATAATTATACCTAAAACTACAACGTTCATATCAGAAAAGAGATACTTGACTTAAGCCATGACATCCTGGCGCAAGGCAGATATCAAGATAACCCTTTAAGTCCATATGCGCTCATCGTAATGTTAAGGGTAATAAAAAAAGTTGCAACTTTTTTTATGTAGTTCGTTTACAACTAGATATTTTTTCATATTACTTCCTGTTACAGATAAAAATAACGAACGAATAGAACTGTAGAAACTATCCAAGGTTCAAAGTTCTCACCGGTTCAGTGATACATCTTCCGCTCTGTGGTCTGAGCTCCCTGCTGCACTCAATTTCGCATTCTTTTCACATTTCCGTAACACTGGATTCCTGTTGGGATGCTTTCAAAATACCTTTAGGGCCGATTTCACCGCTTGCTGATAACTGCTACTCGTCACATAAATGTATCATCATCATCATCATCAGCCACATGACGTCCACTGCTGAACATAGGCCTCCCCTAAAGATTTCCAGACGGACCTGTCAAAAGCGGTCTGCATCCAGCGTGTTCTTGCGACCTTTATCAAGTCCTCTGTCCACTGTGCAGGTGGAGGACAGACGCTGCGCTTGCCAGTAGCCTCCACTCGAGAACTTTTTGCCTCATCTGCCGTCAGTTCTTCAAACTATGTGCCCTGCCCACTGCCACTTCAGCTTCATACATACCTACTTCCACTTAAATGTATAAGCCGACCAAATACAAAAGTCACACTCTAATCTATACTCCCAAATAAATGGTAATGAAATGAGTACTACTTAGAGTATTGCTAAATGCTACTATCAACATTAGCTGTTTAATACAACGGTCAAATAAAATTTACTTGAAATCTGTGAAACTGACTACTGGCTCTTAGACTCGGGTATGACGAGACTAAATAATGGCTAAGTTTTAATTGCAATACATCGCACGTGTGATCTAAAACATCCACAATAAAATTATTAAGATTTTTTCCTATTTTTTACCTGGTAGTCCGTACGCGAATGCAGTCATAAAATTGGAACCGATTCGAATACGTTAATTTAGTTGAGGGCCTGAAAATGTAGACTGAATGTTGAAATACATGCTTATATTAGGCTGTTACCCAACTCTACACAAGCCGTGAATTATTATTAATCCCGTTATTTTGTCTTATGGATGCTCTTATCTCTTGTAGGTCAATTTTCTTTAGCTTTACTTAACACTAGCCGTAATGAAGTCACTTTACCGTGTTAAGCACAAAAAAAAAAATCACTTGGCAAAGTGGCTTCGTAGCACCGGATGTCAAGTTCTTGATGTTATAGTTATTGATGGTGAGTGGTGACACAAATAAAATTCATGTTTAAATACTAACAATAAAGAGAAAAGATTTAATTGTTTGTTTGTTTGTTTGTAATGGATAAATTGAAAAACTACTGGACCGATTTTGAAAATTCTTTCACTAATAGGAAGCTATATTACTCATGAGTCCTATAGGCTACTTTTTATCCCGGGATAATATTTTTATCCCGGAAAAACTTTTTCACGCTGCGAGCAGAAGTCTAGTCTATAATAAATATGAAGTTTGATCCAGTGGCTAACGTGTTAAGCTAGCTAAGAGCTTGTTGTCACTGGCTTAACCCATCATAACATTGACGCGCATCGCTTGCGCGTGCCCTGTGGTCCGGGGGCATCTAAAGAATTTCGCCACGGCATCCCCTGCCTGTCGTAAGAGGCGACTAAATAGGGTGGCGAGAGTCGCGGGGTGAGCAGTGGGGGTCTGCTTGCTCAACTACTCCAATGTAAGCGACTACGAGGTGGACGACAATGCGGGTGGTCAGTCTCCTGCAGTCGTAGACGCAAAAAGCGTGCTTTAGAGTTCGGAGGCTTCTCAGCCTCCTCATTTAGAGAGGGGCCACAATGCGGCATAGCGCAGGGGCGGTGCCGTGCAGCTATCTTCGTGCAACAAGATACCCCGGGACCGTCCCGTAGGCGCCGAAGAAGGCCACCGCGGGTTTTGGTTGGTATGCCGGTGTAGGGTGTACATAGTGTTAGGGTCTCGGTCCAATGCTCGCTCGGATGATGCCATACTCCCGAGTGTCGACATTGGGCCGTAAGACTGTGTGAAACCAACATAACCGTTCCACTCACCCCCCAGTGGTGGTAGCGATAACGCGTTTTTCCCCGCGATAAAAAAAAAGGGTTGCGGAAAAGCAATCAATACGCTTCTCGGCAAACAAGCCCTAGTACAGCTTCAACAATGTCCTAAGCGCATTAACTGGACGCGCAATGTATTCTATGCCTTTATAGTGTAGTCCAACCAGAGGCTGCATGTATTAAATTAGGTAAATAACGCTCTAACCAACGTTATAAATACCATGGGGAGAATTTGAAGAATTTCACTTCGCCGCAAAAGTAAAATTACTGCAAGATATCGATCATGAAGAATTGATTTAACTATTGGACGAAAACATACCTAGTTGTAGAAATTTTATAAATTAGATCAGCTAAAAAATCAATAACAATCTAAGGTCCCCTTCTCCCCTATGTGTTTTATTCTTGCAGAGCAAAGTGAGTTACCACCTAACGATAATTATGTTTGTCTACGGCAATTTCGCCAACGTTGCGGGATTTAGAGCACAATAGGCCGTGTTCTCTAAAAAGAAAAAAAAAAAAAAAATATGTTGCGAGTATTTGGCAACTTTTTCCGATCAGGCTTCCCATACTTGGGACGACTGAATTTATTTGTAGTAAACTAGAGCTAAAATTTATGACTCTAAATATAAGCTTGAGTTCTAGACGACACAGAAAAAAAAAAAAAAAAAACATGACTATTATACGAGACGATCAAAACGACTCACGACACAGATTTTAGCTCCTTTATGCCGATTCATACTTCCGTCTCGTACTTAATGGTATAAATTATGAAATCTAACCAGACATTAACTAGTTGTATTTATTACAGACGCGTTTGAATGTCGCAAACGTTTCTGATAAAACAACTTTATAATAGATACGTGAAATTAAGCCATATGTGATAAAAACGAACTAAATATAAAAAAAATTATCATCGTGCGGCCTCGTCAATTCTTTATTTAGTTTATACCCAATCGGAACATTAGTAAGAATGTGTATTCTTCGTTGTAAAAATAATAATTAATCACAAAATACTTTTTTTACATATGCTATAAAGTTTTAAATGTTAATATACTGTTTGATATTAAATTATTTAACATGTTGTGGTTTTTGGCAGCAGCAGCATTGTTATTGAGTTTTATTCACATTTTGTTGAACTACAATAAAAGGGCGCGTTTGTTAAGAAGTGTCCCGGGGCCTAAGGGTACTTTTATAGTAGGCAATGCCTTTGACGTATTTACGACTCCAGGTAAATATAATTCTGTTTATTTTGTAACTAGATGTTGTACAGTATATAAAGTTAGTCGAGGGGCCTGTTTAAGGGTATTACGTGTTCGATTCTCGTCTCAAATATATCTCACTAATATTATAAAGCTGAAGAGTTTGGGTGAACGCGCTAATCTCAGGAACTACTTAACCGATTTTGACAATTCGTTCACTGCTAGGAAGCTACATTACTCCTGACTGCTATAGGCTTTTTATCACAAGAAAATATTTTTATTCCGGAAAAACTGTTCACGCGAGGGGAGCCGCGGGCAATAGCTATAAAACTTATGACCTTATGTTTTTACGAGAATTTTAGCACCTAGGTATGTATGCCTTCCTAAGCCAGATTTTAAGTATGAAGGGAAAAGGGATAGTACTAATGGGTTATATTCACAAATAATGACCAATAACATCGGTCAAATAAGTAGCTAGCACAGAGTAACCACACCTTGGGATTTTTTTTACGAATTTCTTATGAGGTTTACTCAGTCTATCATTATTTGCGTATATTTTTATTAGTTACATGTAAACATGAACTGCCGTGTATTTAATTAAGGTCCCTAGCCTAAAAATACATACTGTAATTATAATTTACGCATAAAAAATAATTTTCCTTGTTTTAGTGGGATTATTCCAGCGAATGAGAGATTATTCCAAAATATGGACTTCCATAAACGGCTTCTGGTCCTTTCCTATCGCAGCTGTTAATATTTACAATCCAGATGATGTTGAGGTAGGTACAATAACCCAATTTGGTGTTAGTACACTTTCTTAAGATAAAACGCCCATTTTTCATATTTTACCAAGTAGGTGCGATCGTTTCGGAAATGTACAAAGGAAACAGCAGATAATTCTTATTGTCTACTGTAGTTGTAAGTTGCATGTTGCAGACAAATGACGCGCAAGGGACTTATTCAGAACCTTAAGGTGGTCGAGCATACACTTTTCTGACTGTACTTTTTTTACAGCCTTTGGGTAATAATGTCCAACTGGTGGAGAAATGCCTTTCCTTTTCAATACGGCCTTCAGATTTACCCAAAGGCTGGGTATAGTTACCCATGGTAAGCTGTAGGTTGATGTTGGTAGCTAGTTTAATTAACGTCTTCTTGATACTTTATATATTAAAAACCATATTACACATTTTTAACTGGTGGTAGGTCTCTCATATGTAAGAGTCCGTCTGGGTGGGTACCAACGCAATGTCTATTTCTACCGCCAAGCAGCAGTGTGCATGCACTGTTGTGTTTCGGTTTGAAGGACATTGTAGCCAGTGTAACTACTGGACATAATGAGACTTAACATCTTATGTCTCAGGATGACGAGCGCAGTGGAATGCCACACAGTACTTTGTAATTCAAGTTGCCGGATGGTGTTGCTACTGTTTATGGGTGGTCGTATCGCTTACCATCAGGCGAACGGCATGCTCGTCTCGTCATTCAATGCCATAAAAAAAAAAACATAGTAATAACACATATTTTATTGTTTACGAATCAAACGCAAAAGATGAACATCGATGATTTAATGTAAGAAAATATATTAGTTAAACAAAGTACGGCATACACGTCATGTTTATAAGACAAGGCCCCTTTTTATTGTGTTTTTCGATCAGTATATATCTTCATTTTCTAGAAAGTAAATTAAACCTATTCCAAGTAAATACTATAGAATTGTTCACGTGATCCAAAATTTGCATGGATTACTTTAACAATAACATTTACAAAACAATGATTGAACTATTGAGCTCGGCTGTATCCGGTTGTACAGGAACGCGTTCGATATTGTCACGGTAATGTTATCTATCCAGTATTGCGACTCGGCCTTGTCCTTGAAATAATTACAGCCGCGCGGTACGTAAACACGCGATTGGGCTGCCCACCTACTGTATTTTACGGTGCTGCCACACTACTGTTTAAAAATCTTTTCAATCATTTTTTACATTATATATTTATAACATTACATTTATATCATTAATAACATTACGTACAATACTGATACAGAAAAATTAAAAAAAAATTTTTTGTTACAATTTGTCAACTATCATTTTTTTAAGTAATATTTACTAACATTACCTAACATGAACACGTTTTCTAACATTGTGATCAAAATTTTACTAATGTTTGTAGAAAATGTTTCCTAATGTTTGTAAACATTTTTAAACAGCTGTGTAGCAGCACCATTAATTTCATCGACCTACTTAAGTTTTTTTCTAGTTTTGTGATTGTAATTATAATATTTTTTTATAAAAAAAATTAAACTTGTGAATAAAATAGGGAGTGTTCAATAGAGATACATGTTGTGTTTTTTAGCAGATTTAATAAAAAACCACCTTTATAAATCTGAGACTGCAAATATTCGCGACTATTGTGTACCGAGTGTATACCGAACTCGAGGCGCGTAGCAACCGTTTGTATGAAGATAGTATACTGGATAGAATATTGTGTTCCGCGCACCGAGCCGTACAAAGTTCAGAGCCGCCAAGCAGTTTGAAGTTAATTATAAATCATTATTTTTTTACCTTGAAGGTTGATTTTCTTGTCTAAAACTTTTTTATTTCCAGGTTATTACTTCAAACACTAAACACAATGTAAAAAGTCCATTATACGGGTTTTTAAAGAACTGGTTGAGAGACGGATTGCTTTTAAGCAAAGGTATACTATCGTATACATAATTGTGTTATTGCTTATTTCCATTCATTAAAAGACACCAAAAAGGTTCTCAATTAGTGTTTGTATATGCTTTTAATTCTACAATAACTATAGTTCGGACAAACTAAGCTGGCCGGTATGACAATTCAATTTTTTTCCCGAAGCGACAACTCTGTGAGAACGTCTACCCAAAAAATTCAAAACCGTGTCATGTCATACCGGCCATATTAGTTTGTCCCTACTATAATGCGTCTTATTTTAATAGGTTCGAAATGGCAATCCCGCAGAAAATTACTCACGTCAACGTTCCACTTCAACATTTTACGCCAGTTTTGTAGGATTCTGGAGGACAACAGCCACCGCTTAGTGCAGAACGTGGGAAAATCTTTGGGACAATCAGTCGACATTGTTCCTGTTGTCACAGAATATACTCTGCAGTCTATATGTGGTAAATTATGTAAATTATAATTTATATCGTTTTAAAATAACTTTAAGGACTGATCAAACGTCAGATAAAAGTTACGGGACCGATTAGGTAAGTCAAACGAACTATAAATCTGAAATTCTTAATTTTTTGTGTTGTATCCTTCAAACACATGATTTTCTTATGATTGAGAAATCATCCTTAGAACATTATATAATTATAGTACCTTTAATTATAAAGTAAATAGTATAATTAAAGCCCGGTTTTCTTAATTTCCTTCCTTTGTACAGTCAGCCAAAAAAGTAGCTGAACATATTCAAAACTTCAAAATGTTTCTACACATTAACTTCAATCGAAATATTATTTTTTCGTTATCTATACTAAAATTATAAAGAGGAAAATTTGTAGGGCTAATCTCTCTAACTACTGAAACGATTTTGAAAGATCTTTCACTAATAGGAAGCTACATTACTCCTGAGTGCTACAGGCTACTTTTTATCCCGGGAAAAGACTTTTATCCTGGAAAAACCTTTGAGATTTATTTTCGTGAAGAGAATACAATATATAATTAGGACACAAAAGTTTAAAGGCGATTTGAAATTTTGAATTTGTTCAGCTACTTTTGTGGCTGACTGTACCTACACATGTGAAAATACGCAATATCGGTGAACATTTTATTATCATGAAGCAAATTGCAAAATGTTATCGAGCTTTTTTGTTGGTCTGCTAAGCGTACTCGCTTATTACCCTAAACATAACCCAGGAGGGTAAGCCAGGAGCCTAATCATATGCTAATGTGGGGTCGACGCAACACACGTTTTTTACGTATGCTGCGGCTTGCAGAATGTATTTGGATTAATATTACGACTGGCTGCCTGTCTGGTTTTAATTAATAACTAGCTGTTGCCCACGGCTCCGCCCGCGTGAATGAGTTTTCCTGCGATAAAAGTCCCGCTTTATATTTTCCCGGGATAAAAAGTAGCCTAAGTTACTCCTTATTACATCAGCTACCTGCCAATAAAAGTCCCGTCAAAATCGGTCTAGCCATTTCAGAGATTAGCCGGATCAAACAGACAGACAAAAATTGTAAAAAATATTATTTTGGTGTATGTACCGTATATATATTCATATACATGTAGTAAAAAACGGTTATTTCAATATTACAAACAGACACTCCAATTTTATTTATGTGTACAGATATGTGTATCTGATACTAAATAATATTAAGTGGAGGGCGTGTGTCACAAGTTTCAAGTAAATTCCTGAAACAGGCCCTTATTGTTATGTATTTTTTTTTTATTTCTCAATGGGCTCACGTTTGTCGGCTATCCGCCTGATGTAAAGCGATGATGCGGCCTAAGGTGAAGCACGCTTGCCCAGAAGAAACCGATTCACTCGCGACTTGAAGAGTCCCAAATTATATGTAAATAAATTAAATTATATGTATTATATTTATTCGATAGAAACAGCGATGGGGTCTCGTCTATCAGAAGAGACACAAGAAGTTGCTAGGTCATATAAAGAATCTGTACACGCTCTTGGGAATCAGTTCGTTCACAGAATGAGTCGATTATATCTTCATTCAGACCTTATTTATAACTTAGTTAATTTTGGAAAACCTAAAAAAGATTTAGACACCGCCCATAAGTTTACCGAGAGAGTCATCAATATCAGAAAAGAATACATCGACAAGCATGGAGTTAACGTATTTGGTGACAAAAATGAAAATACCGATGAGAACATTTACACGAAACCTAAAAAAGTAGCAATGCTAGATCTTCTTATAACAGCACAAAAGGGAGGTTTAATAGACGACATTGGAATTCAAGAAGAAGTTGATACGTTTATGTTTGAGGTATGCGTTTTATGTTCTAGTTAATAAGACAGTAATTATTTGGATATCGCATGCTGCACATATCAAATCTGTTTGTTGGCACATAATATTTAAACATCCGAACCGACATCTACTTATAAGGTCAATTATGTATTTTCCTTTAACTCATGTTTCTGATGAATAAAAAATTTCACGGAATAACAGTGCGGCACGCAAAGACTCGCGATTGTAAAGGCCGTTGTCAAAAAATAACTTGTCATGTTGTTGATATACTGTGAGGTTTTCACCATCATAACTAACATATTAGCAACCCCTAGGCGTCCTAGAATTCAAACTATTATTATTATTATTTTAATA
Source organism: Sphinx pinastri (assembly GCA_947568825.1). NCBI lineage: Eukaryota > Metazoa > Arthropoda > Insecta > Lepidoptera > Sphingidae > Sphinx > Sphinx pinastri. The sequence continues at coordinate 8,302,559 of OX387617.1, forward strand.
ATTATATACCTATAATTATTCATAGTATTAAAAAAATACTCAGTCGCAGCTCGAAGTCAGGAAGTTGGCGGTGTGATACCCCTGTGCCTCGGAAAGCACGTAAAGCCGTTGGTCCTGGGCCTGATCTCTCTCCGGTCATATCGGATTGCCGTCTCACCGGACTATGAGAGTGAAGGAATAGCGAGTCCACTTGTGTATTGCGCACACACTTGTGCCTACCTGGCTGATCTCTGTGGAGATTGGCCGCCGTGGCCGAAATTGGTTAGAAAGGGATTATCTTATTGTGTATTTCAGGGGCATGACACGACTGCATGTGGCATAACGTACAGTCTAATGCTGATCCCAAATCATAAAGATGTACAGGTAATTCACATAATTTATGTTATTCTGTCTGTTCAATTTTTATGGTTATATTAGATACTAGCCTTTGTTCGCGGCTTCGCCCGCGTGACAGTTTTTTTCGTCATAAAAGTAGTCTATTTCCTAAACAGGGTCTCAAACTATCTCCATACCAATTTTCTTCGAAATTCATTTGGTAGTTTTTGAGTTTATCGCGTTTAGATAGACAAACGCGGCGGGGGACATTGTTTTATATGTAAGGATAATAGTTAAAATGATTTTGATAAATAGCTTATAAATATATTATTATAGACAACAAATTACAGTTTAATGAAAAAAATAATATTACAATTATAGGACAAAATAGTGGCGGAACTGGACGACATTTTTGGCGATTCCAATCGACAAGCGGATTTAGACGACTTGTCTAAGATGCGGTATTTGGACAGGTGCATTAAAGAGTCACTGCGGTTGTACCCGCCTGTTCCATCCATTGGTCGCATATTGAGCGAAGACGTCACACTAAGTAAGGACATTATAATTTAGGTTTTAAGTTTTACATGTTCTAAATATCAACAATGATTACACCAGCGTGGTAGACCAAACACCGAACCTGCCAAATTAGAGGAAGAGGCCAGCGTCTAACTACGAGACACTAGCTCTGATAAAAGAGTACCACTACCGATTTTAGGAGGGGCGGGCCGGGTGTTTCCTGGTGCCCCAAATCTTAGGCAGGACACTAGATCTTAAGGAAGGTGCCAAGCCTTAGGAGTGCGGCGAGGCCCAAGGGCGCTACAGGCTCGCTCGATGCATTCACTCAGTCATCAGCCATTATACACATGAGATAGCAGCATGAAGGCCAAAATACTATAGAGACATTAAGAGCTATAACTACTATTTTAAAAAAAGCTCGCCGAAAATAGGGCGTCCAAATATTTTCGGACCTCAAGCATGTGTTTAAGAGTATAGCCAAATTAGGTAAATACACATGGACAAAAAACATTTTTGATATTCAACGCAAGATTGTTGTGATATCAAAGGTTCGTTTATATTGTAAGATCTCTTGAAATGAAATATACACTGAAAATAAACTAATACTGAAGTACAAGTCGCCGTCATAATAACTGATAAAGAATAATGTTCGTACATAAACAAACTATTCTTCTAATATTCTATTCGGGTGATAAGGTGATGGTCACTAGACCCAAATAATTGAACCAGCGTGTATCTGCGCTGATAGAAATGTTGCTCCACAACTATTAAAATAATAATTATGAAATATTGTGTAAGCTCCTTGTATCAAACAAGTGAACCAATTTGATTAAAATAAGATAATATTATGCACAATTAATTTAATTGTTAAATTTATACAGGTACGCAGAAGACTATTTTTGTATTTAATTTATGTTCTCCAATTGGACGATAGCCTAGTTGGGAATGGAACGGTCTGCCGAGACAATGGCCGGAGGTTCAAACCCAAGGCACACACCTCTAACTTTTCGAAGTTACGTGTGTATTGTTTATCAATTATCGTTCGCTTTTACGGTGAAGGAAAACATCGTGAGGAAACCTACATACCTAAGAATTCTCTATAAGAATTTCGAGGATATGTGAAGTCTGCCAACCCGCAGTAGGCCCGCGTGGTGAACTAAGGCCTGAACCCTCTCAGTAGGAGAGGAGGCCCGTGCTCAGCAGTGGGTAATATGTAGTACGGGGCTGATTGCATAGCATTGCATGTTCTCCAATTAAGGACTATGCTTTGTTGAGAAGGCGACATAAATAATACCTACTAATAATTTGTTTTAGGTGGATACAGAATTCCCCAAGGAACATATTGCCACATACAAATTTTTGACTTGCATCGCAGAGAGGACGTATACAAAAATCCCTTACTGTTTGACCCCGATCGCTTTTTACCAGAGAACAGTGCAAATCGTCATCCGTTCGCTTACATGCCTTTTAGCGTAGGACCTAGAAATTGTATAGGTAAGATGACCTTTCTTTCAATGCCTTATGAATTATTAGATTATAATAATTATATCGACAGTTCGAGGGCTAATTGACTTAAGCGATATTTTTATATGACATTGAGTTTTATTCATATTTAGAATCAGCAGATTTTGCTCCTTCTTTTGAACATTGTTTAAATTTAAAAAAAAAGAATGTCACTTAAGTCGCAATTAATTAGCCCGCCAACCGTCGATATTATCATTCCCTAACGCTTCTTTTCAGGCCAAAAGTTCGCTGTAATGGAGATGAAATCGGTGCTCTCATCAGTACTGCGTCACTACGAATTACTTCCAGTAACAAAACCAGAAGATCTAACGTTCACGCTGGATCTAGTACTAAGAACTACGAACCCCGTTTACGTTAAGTTTGTTAAAAGGAACAAAAAATAATGCTTGAACGTCTCAAAAATGTACGCGGCACTGAACACTGTATTTGCGACGTTAAATATAGATCAGTACGTTCCCAACAAATAGCTTTTGGCATCCCAGATGTAATATTTATAAACGATAGACAGGAGGAGCATGGCTCAGTGTAACGTGTGTGGGACAAGGGTACGATCCGCGCAGTTTTCAGTGGGTCAGTTTCCGCGATATTTCGTACACACACGAGAGCAAAATAAAAACCAGTTTACTGTTATGCGAAATCTATCACGTGGTGGATACGAAGATTTCGTTATGGAATGTGACAATGGTTTTGAGGTAAATATTTTATTTACAACGGATTTTTTCTTTGCGTGGTGATGTTGTAAAGTGGGTAAAACAAAAATAGAATACATTTTCCTACATTCATTATAACGTTATCAATTGGTTGGTGGTGTAGAGAATCCATGCTTATCGTAATCAAGTGTGTATATTTTACTAACTGCGACACTATCACGCTACTACTACTATGTTGGCATTTATTTATAGCTACTTACTCATCACATAGAAAATAAAAATGCAGATTTTCCTTGATTTTATTTATTTCATCGTTTAAAAATGTAGCAATTATTATTTTTAATAAAATATGTAAGATTCTGTCTATGCAAAAGAGTAAGTAGTTTGTTAATTTATTTTACCTACTATAAGTTTATTATATTGGGTCTTTACCTATGAAATTGCCGTTTAGTATACAGAAAGTTAGTAATCTTTTTATAAATATTTTTTATTTCTTTAAAACAAAATATGTAAATAAATAATATGGTGATTTTTCAATGCCCTTCTTGAAGAAGTCTGTTGTATGGGAGCCTACAAACTCTTCAAAGGCATTTTGTACTTATTAGACCATGTCCTGGTTTAGCATATAAGCCAAAATCTGTCCTGGTAATTTGCTCCCGTATGAAATATTTGAATTTTTAATCTATATTTCTAAATAGATGTCGCTACAGAGATTTAGGGGCTTTTGAAGCGGGAAAGGCTTTTCACGCGGGCGAATCCGCGAGAAACACCTAGTTAACCAGAGGCCTAGCTCAAAACAAATATTTGTGGACATACATTTTTCTCGATGCGGAATCGAAACGGGTTCCCACGTTTCACAGTTCGTTGTCTATCTGAGATAACAATAAAACATTGAGTTTTTAATATACCTAAGTTAGTTTAGTACCTATTGTATGTTTTCTATTATACTCGTAAAATTCACAGGTTTGTTTAATTTTATGTTCTACAATTTACGTCTTATTATAATTATTACCATCCAATTTAACCGAAATTCACTACACTTTAAAGACTGCAATTTTTTTATGACGCTAAAAGTCCATACGTAGTGTCATGGGAATTTTTAGGGCTTCTATGCGAATACCGAATTAAAAAAAAAAATATAAAAAAATGTTTATAAATCTAGATACTAACCACTTTTACTGGTGGTAGGTCTCTCATTATGTAAGAGGCCGTCTGGGTGGGTACCACCGCAATGTCTATTTCTACCACCAAGCAACAGTGCATGCACTGTTGTGTTTCGGTTTGAAGGAAATTGTAGCCAGTATAACTACTGGACATAATGAGACTTAACATCTTATGTCTCAGGATGACGAGCGCAGTGGAATGCCATACAGTACTTTGTAAGTCAAGGTGCTGGATGGTGTTGCTACTGTTTATGGGTGGTCGTATCGCTTACCATCAGGCGAACGGCATGCTCGTCTCGTCATTCTATGCTATAAAAAAATAAAAAATAACCTCGATGGCTTTATTGTATTACGTGCGCAGTACAACCACTGCTCCGGGTCGGGCAAAGAGATATGATGTTTTTCTGTTCAGTATCAGTACGTAGTACTATTCAGTATTCGATGGTATCAGCCCGGAGTCTGGAAATTGTACAAGCTCGCCCCCTATCACATCATGGAATTGAACACACTTGGCGATAAAGGGGGTGCCCTAGTTGCACCCTCTGCCTATCCATTCGGGGTCAAAGGGGTAATTGATGTTTATATAAACCTAGACTCTATTTATTGGTAAGTTTTTAAGCATCTTACAATCCTGACTAGGGCAACACACTAATATATCTAAAAGAAGATAAAAAAAATCGGACAAGTGCGAGTTGGAGTCGCTTACCGAGGGTTCCGTAAACTTGTAAGTAAGGTATCTAAGTATATAAGTTCAATAGTTCGCCAAAATTAATTAATAAAATGAAAAAGTTTGTAAATTAACTTTTTTTTGTTATTAAAGTACTTATTTATAGTTTTCAGATTTTTTCCTTTATATGTGCTGTAAGACCTTGTTTCTTGCCAAATTCATGGTCAACGGGAAGTACCCTTGTGAAATCGCAAAATATGCGACACAAACGGTTATATCTTTTGAACGAGTTGACTTGATAAGTTTGATTTTGTCACAGCTGAAAGAGACCGTAGACCAGAGTATTTGATATAAAGGAGTTGTCCAAAAACGGGCTTAAAATTCTAACCAAGATACTTGATATTTGGATAGTACTCCCAAAAACTAGGCCTTTTCAATAAACCGTATATTTTTAAAGTTCTCCGATTTAGAGATTTATGTATTTTTGCTTAAAACCATATCATACCAACCCTGTATTTTATATACTGCCCACTGCTGAGCACGGGCCCCCTCTAGAACTGAGAGGGTTTTAGGCCTTAGTCCACCACGCTGGCCTAGTGCGGGTTGGCAGACTTCATATACCTTCGAAATTCCTTTAGAGAACTTCTCAGATATGCAGGTTTCCTCACGATGTTTTCCTTCGCCGTTAAAGCGAGCAATAATTCACAAAGAATACACATATAACTTTTTAGAAAAGTCAGAAATGTGTGCTCTTGGGTTTTAAACCTGCGGACATTCGTCTCGGCAGTCTGTTTCACTCACAACTAGGCTAACGCCGCTTTCTTTGCTTAAAAACTACACATAAAATGAACGTTTTTAAAAAAAGTTAGTTATAAATGGAGGGGTCTAAAATTTTTTTTTAATGGATCCAAGATCCATATTTTTGCCCCTTTAATATCCATAAAGTATGAGCCTGGTTAGATTTTGAGGCCCAGCACCCATACAAAAAGCGGACATCTCCTTTCAATTTGATATTTTTATGCGTTGTATGCAGACAGACAGACATACCGACAGACGGACAGATAATAAAGTGATCCTATAAGGGTTCTTTTTTTCCTTTTGAGGTCTGGAACCCTAATAAGAAAATTCATGTGACCTACAACATTTTTATCTTAAAACTGTCAAACCACGTCATTCAAATATGTCAAGTAGATTAACTAATAAAGGAAATCTATTTACAGCTTGTTGCCATTTATTTCATGCTCCTGTTCGCTTTTTACTAATTGAGTGTATATGCCCAGAATACTGAATGGTATATATGTAAAATTGTGCTTTAAACGTTATAGATATGAGGCATAATACTTCAAAGTAAATGTACGGGTTCTGATACGCAATCATGTACATATTCATTAGCGAGCAATATGCATGTATAACGTACAAGTATAGACAGAAATAAACATGTTAATCTTGAAACGTGACGAGTAAATTTTAGGTTTCCCCATGAGCATCGTCCCACTCATGTAAACACTGAAAGTAAACAGTATGATAAGCGAGAGAGGTGTGTGTGGGCCGTCAGTTGACGTCGGCGCGCCGAAGCTGTGCATTACAGCGCGTGCGCGACTCCCCAATGCCCATCGCCTACAAAAACTCAGTACTTGAGGTGTAGGTGAACAGTAGCCCTTCGCCATGAACGCTAGCCAACTCCGCCGATTTGCCTCCCCCGTGGTGAAACCATCGTTATGCCTCTGTTATCGCCACTACAGCCAAGTGAGACCCGTCTATGTTATAGACCAAGCTGATGTGAGTGTCTATTCAATGTTTTTCATCTTCTTTTGGTGTATTACAAGCACTAGCGTTCATATAAGGTAATATGGTTGCTTTCAGCTTTTTGGTTATGTAAACTTTATGTGAATGTTACTGGTATTAATGATAATATTATGTAAAGAAATTAACTAGAATTTTTCGTTTCAGAAATGGCGTAATTCAGCACCGCACTTCTATTCTGTCCAGTCCGTCGATATGAGGTACGTACTTGTTTAATATTCAACGCATCAATATTGACAGGTCTATTGAAAATAAATTGCTCTCAATAACCCCTATCGACACATTTTATTGATCTATATTAATGTCTGACCGGCGCCATACAGCTGCTAGCCGGCTCGCCGGCATTTACACCAATCACCTTTGACATTTCCAGAAAAAACATCCAGAACCGTCTAATGCTATCTACATTATCTTTTTTTATTAATTAAACATGTAACATCAGATTATATGTTTTAGTCAATTCATAAAAATGTAATGCAATTTTAAATAGAACTAGTAATGAATAACCAACCAAACAGCTCATGAATAACTCGCTCAACCTCGTAGTGATTTTGATTGAAGTGAAATGTCACTGATAAGATTTTTGTATGAAATATTATGTACAGTCACCAGCATAAGTAGCTGAACAAATTCAAAATTTCAAATCGCCTACATACTTTTGTGTTCATACTAATCTTTTTTTTTCTCTTCAATAAAATAAAATAAAAGAGATTTACTTTACTTCAAACAAAGAAAAAGAGGTTTCAGTTTAACTCAACGCGTATATAGGCGATTTGAAATGTTGATTTTGTACAGATATTTATGCTTCTGACTGTACAGCTATTTTTGTTCACGTTCCATGGTGCAGACAATACTCATTCGTGCACAACATCGATCCCAAATCGTGAGTACAGGACGCAACACCCGGCCTGGGTGGTGCCAATGCATGGCTCGGAATTCGCGAATCGCAAAATTTTACCTCAGAATGCCTTCTTTTGAGTTTGAGTTATTAATTTCTAAATTGTTGCAGCTTTGATTTGTTAGTACTAAGGTTACCATGTAGTAACATTCCCTGCTCATTTGATGTAGAGTTCTTTATTTTGATTTTAATAGGCGCGTTTTTTAGATAGTGCTTTGAACAACTAACTATGTTAAATTTATTATAAAATGGACAGTAACTGTCCAACATATAAAGTAGCTTACTAGTATTATTTATACGTAGGTGCACTTTTATGTTTCTGAAAGTATGGTGTTATTAAATTATTATATTTCTCGCTAAGTAGATATAATTTCCTCCGTTGCCTTCGTAAATGAACTATTATAATATATCATACCATATGTTTAAAGCAATTTGAGATAATGTGTGTCATATTCGCAAAAATACAACCACGTGCATTTAAGTGGACTAGTTTTTTTTGCTGTGAAATACGTATTATTTAGAACACAATTAACGTATTTTTCTTGGCATTCTTTCATTTGCTAAAAATATTAGCATCACATGATGATCAATAACCGTAGCAAACTGAATTGTTTGCTCTTCAGCTGACGTCACAGACACACCCGCCTGTTACGTCAATAAAACACGGGTAATAATAGATTCGGAGTCGTGACGGTTATATTTCGTTTATATGTGTTTTTATTATCACTAAATTTATTATTTACCAAACAATCGATCACATTCATTAGCTCGAGCATGTTTTTCACTGTTGAGTGTAAGATTTAAATTATCTTCAACAAGTATTAAAAATAAATAAATTCATTGCTACAGGGTACGAGAGGGTCCCCACAAAAATGCTGATGACGTATTGTTCGATATGTTCAAAAATGAAGACACCGGACTTCTTCCTGTGGGAAAGTTTTTGGCCGTAAGTTTATTCATACATTCACAGGGTTTCTTCTCTTATAGTGAAAATACTAAACTTGAATAGAACTATTCTAAAGTTTGTCGATGCGCTGTCAAGCCCTCTTTTTTCGTAAATAGCTTGATGTAACAAACTTATGCTGAATATAAGGATTTATGTTTCTTTCTGGCTGTAAAGAAATACAGTTTCCAGCGTGTCGTAAGAAGAGGATGCGGTTTTTTCAAATGATTAACCGTAATCCATAAAGGTCTTGTGTAACCTTGATTTTGACACTAAGGAGGAGGTTGTTTAGTACAAGTGAAGAAAAACACTGAAACGTCATTACTACTTAGAATAATGACCCGACAAACATTTTTTTGCGGGAGAGTACTAATTTAATTTGCCATTTAAACACGTGCAAGACAAATAAATAAATATGCAATGTTGAAAGCGTGACATGGTACGAAATCCTCTCGTGACGCGACTTCCATTCGTAATAATTGTCCGGTTGATGATTTAAATAATACTTATAAAAGTTTTTTTTTCAGGCCTTGAGAACTACTGGAATTAGGAAAAATGACTCGCGCGTCAAGGACGTGATGCACAACTTGTACAAAGTGCACAAAGAATCGAATTTCGAAGGAGGTTCTCCAGAGACTCTAAAACTGGATCGCAATACTTTCAAAGAAGTTATCGCACCTAACATTGTTCTCATCACAAGGGCTTTCCGTAGTCAGTTCGTCATTCCAGATTTCCAAGATTTCATCAAGGATATCGAAGAAATGTACTGGGCAGCTAAAAGCAACACAGATGGCAAAGTCGCCAGCTATATTCCACAACTAGCAAGAGCGAGCACCGAGAATTGGGGTGTTAGTGTTTGCACCATAGATGGACAAAGATTTTCCATAGGTATGTATGAGTACAACAGACGACAATTAGAGGTTAAAAGTTCAATTATTTAACCAAATTTTGGTTGCAGGTGACGTCACGGTACCATTCACTCTGCAGTCTTGCAGCAAGCCGTTAACATACGCGATGGCTCTGGAGACGCTGGGCCCTGACGTGGTACACAAATATATTGGCACCGAGCCCAGCGGACGAAACTTCAATGAACTCATCTTGGACTACAATAGTATGTATAAATGTGTTACTAATTTGTTTTCAACGAGCTCCGCAACCAAACAACTTATTTAAACGACTATTATATAGTACAATGACTTTGGTTCGCAATTTATTTAATTATTAACATAATATATGATCATGAATATGCAGAGTTTAAAATAAAATTATTTTTATTTTTAGTGAAACCGCACAACCCGATGATAAATGCCGGCGCAATTTTAGTTTGCTCGCTGTTGAAAACCTTGGACAAACCCGAGATGACACTTGCTGAAAAGTTTGACTACGTCATGTCATTCTTCAGCCGGCTCGCTGGCCATGAGGTTGTAGGTTTCAATAATGCAGTATTTTTATCCGAACGCGAAGCTGCCGACCGCAATTATGCTCTTGGTTTCTACATGCGTGAACACAAATGTTACCCGGAGAAGACTAATCTTCGCGAATGTATGGATTTCTATTTCCAGGTACATCAAAGTTTATTTTTATTTTATGTTTTTATTAAAAATTGCACATGACACTAATAATTTAATAATTTAATGACACTAATAATTTAATTTTAATAGTGCTGTTCCATGGAAGCCAACTGCGACATCATGTCTATAATGGCAGCAACGCTCGCAAATGGGGGCATTTGTCCCATAACCGACGAGAAAGTTCTGCGGCCTGATTCAGTTCGCAACGTACTGTCGCTTATGCACAGCTGCGGGATGTATGACTACTCAGGGCAGTTCGCGTTCAAAGTGGGTCTTCCGGCGAAGTCAGGAGTTTCTGGAGCTATGCTGATCGTTGTTCCTAATGTGATGGGTATCTGCACGTGGTCGCCCCCACTGGATCCGCTCGGAAACAGCTGCAGGGGATTACAGTTTTGCGAGGTACGTCGCCGGTATAATATTCATTTATCCTATTAATATTATAAATCTTAAAGTTTGTAAAGATCTCATGAACTTTTTTGGATGTTTGTAAATGCAGAAAGCGCTAAACGAATTTGGCACACAGAGACCAAATTGTAGACATTTTTAACACGCTTTTATTAGCTTTTTCTATTTTTTAGTTGGATGTTCTATAAAAGTGTTTTTTAGATTTTCAAACTTTTTTTTATAAAAGTTTAGTTATATTTATTGTAGAAAAGGTTACAATTGGATCGTTATTCCGGGAAAAGACTTTGATAAAAGAAAAAGTGGAGGGAGGTCAATAATTACTTAGTAAGCGGCTAATCATACTATTTGCTTTATATTTCAGGAGTTAATAAATCGATTCAACTTCCATAAGTACGACAACATTCGGTATGCCAGTCACAAAAAGGATCCCCGAAGGTACAAGTTCGAGTCGACTGGTCTCAACATCGTCAACCTGCTTTTCTCTGCAGCCAGCGGAGACCTCAGCGCTCTCAGAAGGTGATACTTAGAACATATATACTATACATTAGATATGAGTCAGAGTATTACAGATAGTAATGTTGTTTATTTTATTATTTGTTCAGCACTATCGACAAAAATAGCGACTCAGCTCTAGAACCCGTGCCAGAAAAAGCAACAGAATAAATTTGCTTATGACAAGTATAAAATTGATTTGATGATCACTGATTAAAAATATGCTAAAATGTCATCAGTCATTAAAATCACTCTTTGCTTGATATTCGTCAAATTGATCTCACAACAAATAAAGACACGTCATATTATCATACGTATTTATTATATCGCTTTTTTAAAACAGCTGCCGCTTCATGCATTAAGCTAAACTTGATGCTTTCAACGGGATGTAGGTAGTGGGTAGTGGTTCTGGTGTCGGCGAACTTATTAAATGACTGCTTCGTATCACTTTATACCGCTGAGCATCTGTTCCACAATGTCCAAATAAACGTTAATCAGATATTTTTTATTTTATTAACTACATTGTTGTTATAATAAAAACCTATGTTTGCCAAATATTTTAACTATGTTTTTTTAAATACGATTATTACACTATCTCATAAAGCGGCATTCGAAATAGCGGGCATTGTGAAACGAGCCTTATGTTATGAAATAATTACCGTTTATTTATGATAACAGGCATCATCTTTCCGGCATGGACATGACGTTGTCGGATTACGACGGGCGCACGGCTTTGCACCTGGCTGCGGCGGAGGGACATCTTGCCTGCGTGGACTTCCTCCTCGCTCAGTGCGCGGTGCCACACGACCCGCGCGACCGGTGGGGCAGCCGCCCACTCAACGAGGCGGAAACATTTGGCCACACCGCCGTAGTACAATACCTTAAAGAGTGGGAACGGTCCCACCCCGAGAAACCAGCCGACGCAGCTAATTCCACAGTCGACGAAATTCTCGAAGCAAAGCCAGATGCCGATGACGCTGTTAAAGATCCTAGCATACAAGAAATAGTCACCAGGAACGGCGACAAAGTACAGTAGATCCGAATCTCAAACACCCTCCGGGAACTAGAATAATCTATTTATACTTATGTTTACGTTAAGGTTAACCTGCTTAGACATACTATATATTGTCTATGTTTAAAGACAAATTTGTAGTGTTGCATTTGTTATACATACCTCCTAATCAAATAATATTCTTTAATCGGAGTATATTGTACTGAATGTCAAATTATTGTATAGAAGACTTTTTATCGATTTTGAATAGGTATGATAAAGAAAAATTCGCATCGCGTTGCAATTTCGCCATGATGCAGGCATTGTGGATTTAGATACTCGTAATTCGTGGCGTCCATTAGCTCACAGAACTGTGATGTGTTGTGACATTAAAAAAGAGCAAGGTATAAAAAAAGGAACTGATGGATGGAATTCAAGTGGTTCCTAATATAGCACTTGTAAGATGGAGGTATAAAATATTGTGTGAAAAAATAGGTACCCGCTTACTATATTTTTAAATTATGATAATACATTTTATTTTAATTAGCCAAACAAATTGTTTTTGCTACATTTGTAAAAAAAATATATTGTTTCTATTTAATTGAATTTCTCTGCAATAAGCCCATGTTAAAATATCCTTTTTCATAAAATTATTTTCAAATAATTTTTTTAATCATTAATTTATGTACTTTTTGACATTCCATTTTTATGAGACATTTATTCTGATTTAACTGTATGTGTGTCATTTATCTTGTCACTCATGTTAATTAGTTTTATGGGTGTCTTTAACTTGCCGCAAAGAATAAATTCGGTAATTAAGTGCCCTAACACTAAGGAATGTTAAAATCATTACATTATGCATATATTATCTATACTTTCAAAGACAATAAATAGTTGTAGGACAAAATAAATAAATACTACATTAATTTAGAAGTAACTCTTTACCTATCTTATTGATGTACAAAACATTCATCAGTGAAGTCAATTAAATTGTTGAAAGAAAATCTATGAATTTTTATTTTATTTAAAATGTTAAGGAGATCCCTGTTTGTCAATTAATTTGATATTTCAAAAGCCAAAAATTTCCAATAAATAGAACATAAATAACAACAAACAGATTTACTACATAATGTCTATCAATACATTACCGTATTGGAATGTTTCATATGAGATTAAAAAATAACACCGCATGAGTAAAGGTTAATTCATAAAACAACATTTGTAACTAGTTCTATATTAAATACCTTTATTGATCTAAATACATGACGGTAAACTAACTAGCACTAACCGTAGAACGGACCGGTGTTGAGACAAGACTGAGGAGTTTGCAATCAGCTTCAAGTAGAGTTAAGTCTGTGCTTGATCCAAGAAACCGCGAGGAAAGTTCTAAATCATTGACTTGGATCCTCACTCTTGCTCCTGTGACATATTCATCACCGCGGTTTTCAGGCCTGATGCACACACAGTGGAACTTCCATCCGAAGTCTATGTACAAATCATCTTCAACAACATGGAATATTTTGCCAATAACCACCTTGCCTACTGGATCTCCGAGCTATAAACAAAAAATTATATTATTTTTCTATGAGCCAATATGAATAAAGGGAATAATAAAATAAAAGACATTTATTTTACTTCACACTAAGAAAAAACAATTAATTAAAGTTTAAACGTATAGACGAGTAGAAATTTTGACTGCACACATTTTTCCAAATAAAAAATATGAATATAGGTACTCACATCCATCAGTTTAGAATTCTTCAAGAGTGAGGCAAATGTGTATTTTTCTTCAATCTCCGGTGTCTCTACTATTTGGGATTGTTTTTCAAAAGCTTTGGCGAATCCCCCTATTTTATTATTTGTAGCTTCTGTAGGATTTACAGAATCGGGGGTTTCATTGGCATTAGAAAAATAACGCGCGTTTGTCTTAATACGGCTGTGTTTAAGTTGTCTTGATATTCCATTGTATTTCAAAATGTTTCTAACGCACTTTAAATTATTATGTAATGACATTTTAGAAATTAAACTAGATAAGTTTTACAAAATTCATGAAAATCTTATAAAAAAACAATTATTCTTGAGCACTTCAAAAATATAACCTAAATTTTGTGTCAAATGTCAAGTGTCATTTGTTAACTTTACTCTTTGGCACAGACTCTTTGGTCATTGGTCAATACTCAACACATAGAGGAATACATGCCGTGGCCACATGAGACTGAGAATTTGAAAAGTGAATTGAGTAAATCTATACCACACGCTACACCGAACCCATGGATTTAGTAAAATTATTGACACTTTTAATAGTTTTATAACACTCTGAAAACACCCGATACTAAGCACAACCACTTTACGACAAAGGCAAAGTCTGGAATTTCATTTCCGACCTTGAAAAAACTGGCACGCACTACGGGACAGCAATAAAACGATTCTATCTCTTTCTTTCATAAGCAATACCTCTATAGTACCATCCCTTTCTGTAGGACTGAATAGGAGCTATATAGTAGTCTATATTGTTTACTCTGTCTACTACTCAACACCAAGGAGGTTTTTAAATGCTAAATGCTCTAAGCCAAGGAGCTAGTGTTGGGTAGGACATACAAGAGGCGGTACATTTGTCCCGTACATGAAATCAAAATGTAAGAGTGGCTCAACATTTTATATTGTACTACTTCAAATTTCATGTCGCGGTAGTCGCGAAGTCACGTTTCTCACTATCTGTCTCAGTAAAACTATAGTACGAGGATAGAGAGGGAGCGAGACGCATGCTACAAATTACAATAGTAGGTCATTTTTCAATGAAAATATGTCATATTTGTACTCGTTACTTGAAACGTATCGCCGAGCTTCAGAACGCCTCGCCTCATTTGAAGTGGGACATTGTACTGGCTTAGTGCAACAAAGAGGCTACTCTTACAAACTCTTTTTTGTGTCTTGTCCTACCCAACACTACAAGGAGCTTTTACAGCGATGCCAGATCGACACCAGTAATTTATACTAAGCTCTCATAAAAGTGTACTTTACAGGAGAGGCTTATAAAGGGAAAAACGTGATAACTTTTATAGTTACTTTTATTAACTTTAAGATACTTATATGAAATTTGGTACCATTAATGGTTATTTTATTCATTGTAATTTCCCATATGTATTTTTCATTAATTATTTATATTTTTTGATTTAGCACGAGTTAGCCGTATGTACACGTAATTCCTCAATAAAATTTTACATACTACATACGTCTAACTAATGTTAGCGTAGTGTATTACGGGAGATCATAGTGCTAAATAAGTTACATTTTTATTGCGTTGTAATAAAAAAATTAAACCATATTATGCATTAACTATAATTTTAGATTTCTATGTATTATATTTATTATACGCTTAATAAAAAAATAATAAAATTAGCTTTATGTAACCGGCACACGTGTCACTATCGTATATCGTAAAAGCCGTCAAATGATATATAGCGTACTAAAATCGACCTGTGCCACAGGTTAGCGTATCATTTAGCTTTTCTGTGGCCTCATCTGTCAATCTGTCTGTCATCACTACTGCATAAATGCAAAATGTCAAAAAAATTACACACGACACACGGTTTTTTGATAATGTTGAGTGATTGTTCAGCGAGCTAACGCAAACAAATTTACACAACACAATGACTGAGGACCAAGATGCCAAGGATTCGCAATCAGATTCCGGCAACAAGGCTTTCGCCAATAAGAACAAGGATAGGAAGACGAAGGCACAACGGCCTTTGATCAAAGTGATTAAATTTACTTTTATGAAGTTGGAATTCATGTGGATTGTTGATACATGACCGATGACACGTTTATGTTATGGTTTTAGATAATCCTTAGGCGGTTGCCGCCCACCATGACTGAGGAATCGTTTATGGAACAAGTGTCTCCAATACCAGAACACGACTATTTTTACTTCGCAAGACCCGATCCTTCGCTGGGGAATAACCTTTACTCCAGAGCTTACATAAACTTTGTAAATGTTGATGATATTTTCTTGTTTAAAGATAAATTTGATGGATACGTCTTCTTGGATGACAAAGGTTTGTTATTTGGATTTAAGTAATGGAAAATTTTCATTTGACAATTTTAGGCAATATAGCTTTAATAACTGTTTGACATATTTCTCACTATGCAGTATCACTAAGCATACATTTTGTATATGTTCACACTCTGCTATGCCTTGCTACACTTACAATATATTTGCTATTTGCATCATCACAATGTGCTTTGCAATATCGCAAAATAGAATATTATAGAGGGAAATGTGATGCAATTATGTGATAAAGACTCATATAATTTCTCAACTTGTTGTCTGTATGTTTAAATGATAATATATTATTAAAAACAGATATAAAACTCACCTTGACAAGTTTGAAGCCAAGTAGATGAGTGGTCCTAAAATGAGTTCTAAATATTAAGCATTGCACTCACTACACATCAGAGTGGCAAAGGCTGTCAAGTGTTAAGGCTGAAGAAGGAGTTTATTTTTAAACCAAAATAAATATTATAATAGTTTTCTCATAAGATCTATATTTCTTTTCAGGTGTGGAGTATGTGGGCATTGTAGAATATGCCCCATTTCAAAGAATACCTAAAAAGAAGAAGAAGAAGGATCCAAAATGTGGCACCATAGAGAGTGACCCAATTTACCAGGAATTCATAGAAAACCTAACTAAAGAACCAGAAACAGAGAACCAACCAAAACTTGAATATGCCTACCCTGTCAATGATGGTAAATGTATCTTAAAATATTTATACTTTGAGTAATAAATATCTGCCATAATAAATAAGTGGCAGCATATCAGTTCCATGATGTTAACAGGGAGGTGAACTGCGGGTTTAATTGGGATACTGGCATCAAGTGTAATTAACACACCACTATCATTCTCACCTATCACTATTATCCCTCACTGTTGTAGTGGAGACCCGTGTTCAGCAGTTGGCAGTATATAATACAGGGCTGGTATGGATGGATGGATCATTCTCACTATAAAAAAGATAGTCAATATAATATGATTTCTTGGTCATGACTCAATTGGACAATAGTCTCTTACAATATACATATGACTTATGGTGCATTCCAAGTGAAGCAGGCACACAAAAATGTCAATGATTCCGATTTTAGTAGTATTTTACTATGTTATACCTGTATGTATCCTCGTTCTAGATAAAAAATATTTTTAAAGTCTATACTGCCATGCTAAGTGCAAAAGCGGTATCTCAAAAACATAGTTACGAGAAAAGTGAAGTTTTATAAATATAGTTTTTTTCACTCTTTGATATTTGAGGTAAAACTGAAATAGGGAACTTTTCCTTAAGGTTTTTTTACATGTTTTAAAAATATATCGCTATTTGACTATATTATTCTTAAAAATCAAGTTTACAATATTTTTGAGATTCCTTTGCGCATAGCACGGCATTATAGTCTGGTTTATGAGCTAGGGGACTTTGAAGTTTTGACTGGCCGGCTATTATGTACCACTTTGAATCAAGTTTTTAAAAGTTACAATAAAATAAATAAAGTAGTGTAATGTATACTTCATTTGATGAGCTTTTTAATGGCATACATGAAATTAATAAAAAGGTTTAAATAAATATATTTTAACATTTTAGACTTGAATTTCACAAAGTTGGCAGATATAGATGTTTATATTTTTTTTCTTTTAAAAATAGCTTTTATTGTGTAGATAATCCAACATAAACATTGATTGAACATAATAAACATTGATCATTTTATTTTACAATTTTAAATTAATTTAAATACATGATTTTGATTAACACTCTTCTTAGTATATTAAGCATGTTTCTTCAGCCATAAAATTCTACTACAATTTGGAATATATTCAATGGAAATTTAAGTGTACCAAGCAATGGTTAAGTACTTGAAATTGTTTTTCACAACTGTTCTCGAACTGTCATTTGGATATGAAATGTTATTCAAATTATTCTGTAGATTTTATATTTGTTGAGCACCATAGGCATGAAACGCAGAGCTAGCTCCGAAATGCGCCCCAGAATCCTGCTGGCGTACTCTGGAACATAGTTTACAGCAATGGCGTAGCCTGGTTGGGGCCGTGGGGGCCGTTCCAAAATGCGTCAAATAAAACCTTTTACAAAATTTTACTTTTGTGTCATGTATCAGTGACTTAGGGTGTTGGGGGGGGGGGGGGGGGGGTAGATAAATGCGTCACTGTTACTTGTTGAAATTACGTTTTTTTTCTTTCTCGCCCGGTGCCTTGTAGCGGACCCATGCTACGCCACTATAGTAGTGGTAAAAGTTAGCAATGCCATAACTTTGTTTGCCTCTAATAATGAATAATTCATACTTATGGAACACATTTATTTTAGTAAATGATAAAAAGGTTCAATCAACTCCATTGCTTGATTACCTTGCTGCTCGCAAGCAAGACAAACGCGGTAGAGACGAGCGCAGGCGCCGCGAAAACGATAAAAGGAAAATGAGAATTGAGAGAAAAACCAAAGACACTATAAAAGTAAGTTGTTTTAGGCTTATTAATTTGTTACCCTTGAATTGGAAATACAATGTAATTTTTGTGGCCTAATGATATTGTTAATTATTCATAATAATTGCCTTATTTATATTTTTTAACAATATATCAACATGTTAGTTAGTGAACTCTTATCTTTGTTCTATTTCTGTAGCGATCCAGTGATTTATCAGAAGACGAAAGTTTTAATTATAGTTCCGATTATCACGAACAAAAACAAGGTTACAGTAATAATAATTTCTGGTATGGAGAACAAAGAGTATATCACAAAAGTAAAGTTCACAGTACTGCCAAAGTTGAGTCTAAGTGTTTGCACAACTCTGACGAATTTGTTACAAATGATTCTGACTGGGATAGTCATTTTCCAGCTCTGTGTATGAAAACCCATAACACTTTTACCCTGACATCAGGGAAATTGTGTGACAAAAAAGAAATCCAAGATGGCAGTCAAAAAAGTGGCGGCGATACATGCGATAAGGTTTTTACGGATATTTTGCGCGTTAATGTTGCAGTAGTTAACAATATTAAGTCAAGTAGAAAGTATCATTGTATATAAATGTTTAAGTTTCTGTAATTATCATGTAACAGGGTTGCCAAATCTAATAAGATATGTTATCATGTTGTATTAATAAGTATGTATATTATATTACAGCTGATTTACGTAACATTATGCATTTTCCAGGAAGAAGATAATGGAGAGAATGAAGTTAAAAAGATTAAATCAAGAGAATGGGAAAAGGAAAAAGTTGACACGAAAGATGAACATGCAAAATCAAATAATCAAGATGGATCTGTTTTTGAATCTAAAACATATAGAGAACAGCGTAAAACAGGATTGAATGTGTTAGGTGATAAGAAAAAGCGACTTGAGAATGACAGAAAGGATGGTTCAATCAACGATGATCAAGGGGAAGACTCGGAAGCTTTCAAAAGAGACAAGAGAGACAAAATTAAGGAATCTCCGCGTGAACTGAAAAGTAAAAAATATAGTGATACCAGAAAAGAAAGAATTAAGCAAAACGAATTTGTTAAATCAGAAAGGCAGTCTGCAGTCAGTAAAATTATTGCTGAGAGCAAAGGAAAAATACTAAGTGATGATATTAAACCATTCACACAATTGCCACAAGTGAAAACTGATGATTTGACAAAATTAATAGAAGGAATGGACAAAAAAATGAAAATTGAAGAAGCTAAGAATCAGGAAAATTCTAAAGATCACTCTGGAGACAAGGTAGAGAATGATGTAACAGATGCTGTAATCAGAAGAAGTAGTCTGGAATCTAATGACGTATATGTAAAAGAGACCACACTGAAGAGACAAACATCTCTTGATGACAGAGGTAAATCTACTGATAGAGAGGGCTCTGAGGAGAAGGAAAAAAGTGAAAGTACAGACCAGCGCATGGAACGGAGAATTAGGAATAAGGTATGCATGTTAGTTAAATCAAATCATAATTTACTTCAACATAAAATCCATTGGAGTATTAGTAACAAAAGGGTATATTATAATGTTAATATGTACAATCATCCAATCTGGTTCTAGTACATTTTCTCAAGGTAAAACGCTCATTTTTTTATATTTTACCAAGCAGGTACGATGTTTTCGGAAAGGGCAAAGGAAACAGCAGATAACTCTTATTGTCTACTTTAGTTTGTATGTTGCATGTTGCTGACAGACGACGCACAAGCAACTTATTTAGAACCTTACGGTGGTCGAGTATACACTTTCTGAATGTACCAATATTAAGAACCAAATAGAATATTTAACTGCCCCTATGACAATGTTTAATATAAATAATTTATTGCTTATGGCCTATTTTACCTGTAACTTATTAGTATCATAATTTCTCATGAATGGTTTCTCACCTAACCAAGTGTCCCTGAGACAGCAGCTCTTTCGTTGATGTCGAAGGTATTCTTCAGTTCACGGTGTCTACCCAGAACCTATTGGTATTTAGGCCCCTTGTTTAAGCTGTAATCAGGCGTTTCTAATAATCGGGAGTAGCCATTCCTAGAGTCTTTCATGTATTGAAATGGGTCTCCGCTATATTAAATCGATATGCTAGCGGCTAGTGGTAATACCAACATACCAACTTGGTTTTTTGCCGCTTCGGAGATGGTGATGGATACAATGATGATGATGATAAACTGATGCCCAGACGCAGTCCAATTTTACAAGCTTTTATTTAACTTGCAATGTTTGTAACTATGTTTGTTTGGGTGGAATCTTGCAAGTCAATTTCGAAGCAGTTATACTTAACCGATTGTGTTGAAATTTTGCATTCAGTTTGGGTGACAATGCAATGTTAGCTAAGTGACGTCATTCTAAATCCAATATGGCGGACGGCCCAAGATGCTTGATTAGTAATTTTTCACGCACTCCTATAATATGCGTATCAATTGAAAGGGCTTGCTGAGAATAACTAGATAAATAACTAAAAAGTAAAAAAGTAATAAAGTGTAGTTTTTTAAAAAAAAGATTTTATTTAAATGCTCTTAAAAGAAAAAAATAAACTTTAAATTAAAAAAAACTTTGTTTAATACTATGTAGAGATAAAAGCTTGTCGCGAGACTTACTTGTGTAGATAATACAATAATTATGTAACTTGATCTTGACAAAAGTAAATCTCGCGACAAGCTTATATCTCTACATAGTATTAAATAAAGTTTGGTACAATTTAAAGTTGTTTTTATTTATTTTTAGAGCATTTAAATAAAAGCTTGTTTATTAAAAAAAAACATTTTTACTTTTTATTATTTGTAGGCATATTGTAACATACAAAATTAAATTAACACTTTTTGTTTGGATTAACAATAAGTGTTATTCGCAGGATCGCCCAAGTTTAGTTATATACCAACCAGGCATGGGGAAGTTTAGTAAACAGCGTCTTGCAAAGGAAAAGGAAACACACACACCGGGCTCGTCTAAAGGAGTGAATGATAGTGAAAAGAAGGACACCTGAAGCACTTGGCTCTCTCCCCAATGCTTGGATTACATTCAACGGAATTTCCCTGAAGCTGGCATTCATGTCCACGCAGACAAAGTAGAAGAGGACATCTGAATGTGCCAACGGAAGGAACTACTGCTTGTGTTCACTCAATACAGTTTTTATTAATGATTTATTTCAGTTATGTAATTTGTTTCACTTTGGAGATGTTAACAAAATCAGATAGCATATTTTCTACCTTCATATTTTTAGCTTATGACAATTTTCGTTCAGTTTGTTAATTTAATTTAAATATAATTCGTTGTTTTAATGAGTTTGAACGCATTTTAATTTGTTCTCGTTTTATGGAATTTTCAGGGATATATAAATAAATGACAGTTGTATAAAAATATTTAAAACAGTTTTATTACCTATCACAGTGATTTAAATTATTTTAAATAATATTGTTAAAATATTAATAATGGCTAAGCATTGCATTACATAAAGTTTCGTTTACACATAATAATAAAGTAAGAAAACAACTTCTGAAATCTGAACTTCACTTTACATCAATTATTCAGCCCTCGTACGCCCGTCGGCCACACACACACATACATGCTCGCATTATTTCACTATCTTTGGCAAATGCATTACTCTATCAAACAATTAACACAAAAACATATTTTTATTTTCTACATAACACAATTACGTTTCATGGGAAGATAAATAAATATTTTTAAGGTTAGTTTAGTCAGCCTTTTGTAAGCCTTTAAAATTATTTGTGATTTAAAATCTTGCAATACATTTTTCAATAATATAAATACTGAAATATTTTCGACATTGAAATACAATTTTTTTTTTGCTAATCAATCTCCAAATATTTATTAATTTTATGAACAACTAACTTTATTTCTGCTAGACTTCACTAGACTTCTGCTTGCGGCTCCGCCCGCGTGAAAAAGTTTTCCGGGATAAAAATCTTTTCCCGGGATAAAAAATAACCTATAGCACTCAGGAGTAATGTAGCTTCCTATTAGTGAAAAAAAACAAAATCGGTCCAGTAGTTTTTGAGTTTATCCATTACGAACAAACAAACAAACAAACAATCAAATCTTTCCTCTTTATAATATTACTATAGATGGATATGTTTAAACACCTGGAGATTTCGTCATGTACACCTATGTACTTTATAGTTAATATTTTATTGCTATTACAAAAATGATAAGGTTCTATCGTTTTTTAAATCTCTTAATCAACATAATAAACAATTTTTAGTTAACAAAAGTATTCAAAATCTGCATAACACGGGTTATGCCGTAGGTAATCCTTTTACTATTAGATAGGTACTATTTTTCTACTAGATTGGTATTGACATCCTTCGAAATTATGTAGCCAATAGAATTTAACATTACTGCATTATATGTCGAAGGTACCTATTTGCATATTTAGAAAGATGGCAATACCTCTTCATATCTGAGTTTATTGCACTTGTACAAACAATCGTAGTTGTGAAAATGAGACGTTCTAATTAAGTAACTAGTACTTATTCTATTCGGCAGTATACACTCTCACAGTTCCAGATCTCGTAGCTTAACAGGTATTTATTTTATTGCGATACATCGTTAAGAAGTATTGCTGTTGTTTGTTTGTCACCATCAGCTGGTCGGACTTTCTTCACATTTGATGCATTTTTGATTTGTGCCACGTTGTGACGATGCATTAGGTATAGCAGGAGGATAAATCCGACCAGAAACCCTGCTAGTCCACCTCCGATCGTCAGCCAAGTGCGACGAGATGCCCTGATATTTTGCACCTGAAATATATATAGAAAATCCAATTAAAAAATAGAAAAGAAATTTGAATTAAGTAATAGTGTAAATAAAAAAAAAACTATTTTATTGTAAAAAGCGTGGGGAGCTTTTTAAGATATTATCAAAATGATATATAACACTTCTACTCATATTATCTGTCAATAAAATATTTATAACTATTGACACCATGCACCCCACGCTTTTTTGTACAATAAAATATTTTTTTTTCTTATTTACACTATTCTTAATTCAAATTTATTTTCTATTTTTTAGTTGGATTATCTATAAAGCGTGTTTTTTAGTTGTTTTAAACTATTATTTTTTTTTATTTTTTTTAGTTCTGTTCTACTACTGTCCAACAGATGTCACTAAAAATAAACGAAAGCGCCATCTTGTGACAAGTAGGATTTTTATACGAATAAGAGTAGGCAGTTTAGTTGTAATTCTACTATGGTCCAACAGATGTCACTAAAAATATAAAATATATAAATTGACAAAAATCTCATTTTGCAAGTTGAATAATGGCATAATCTTATCAAATTAGTGTATTGTTATCGGTCTTCGTCAAATCTACAAACTTTGAATAAAATCTGACCGTTTAAAGTGGGTCAAAATCGCGCCCAAACGAGTCGGTTACAAACATACATACAAGTGAAGCATTAGCTTCACTTTATATTAATAAAGCGTGTAATAAATAGCCACATTTTCTTTATAGCGTAGGAGATAATAGCTGCGATAGCCTAGTTGGGGTCTGTATTCGTTGTGAATTATCGCTCGCTTTAACGGTGAAGGAAAAACATCGTGAGGAAACCTGCATACCTAAGAAGTTTTCTATTAGAATTTCGAAGGTAAGTATGTGAAGTCTGCCAACCCGCACTAGGGCAGCGTGGTGGACTGAGGTCTAAACCTCCTCAGTTGTAGAGGAGCCCCCTGTCCAGTAGTGGGCAGTAGGTATATAATACAGGGCTGGTATGGTAGCAGATAATAGATTTCGATAATCTGTATTTGTCAAAATAAAAACCGATTAATATTTTCTAACCGGTATCACTACTATTATCCACGCAATAAATTACTGCAATGCAGGCGGCTACAATTAATAACATTAATTAGTTATAATATTTTTTTTTGTGATGGATTAGGGAATAGGATATAACAGTTTAGGTACAGTTTACAAGTTTATTAATAATGTTTGTCACAGTCTTGGTCCAATTAAAGGAGAACACAATTCTGCTCATTCGTAGGTACACTTATTTTAAATTAGTTACCAATCTAAAAACCAATCGCAATATTATCATAGAATAGGATAATATGACTAAAAAAACTGTGTACTTTGTGTACCTACCTCTAAATAATCCGCTTTGCATCTGTGATATGTTGCGTTGTACATCACCGAGTTGTTCACTTTAGGACAATTTTGAAAATCTGCAACAAAACATTAATTATTACATAATCCTTTTCATTACTCATTTATATTAAAATCATTATCAAAATTGTTACCAATTGAATTTAGTTTAGTATAATCTTGCAACTGGAAAAATACATTCTTCTCTTGGAACCAAGAAATCGTTGGTTTCAAATTGCACAGCTTGAAATCGTTTATAGATTCTGTTAGGTCCACCTTTGCCAAGTTGCACATAGCAGCGAAGTGATCTGCATCTAGCGTAGTCAGCGGATTGTGGGAGATATTGTAAAAAATCAACTGCGGAAGAGGTCCCCATTGTGGCAGCTCTTTTATTTTACAATCTGATATATCTAGCAGCTCCAATGGGGCTTTTATCGGCCGAGTTATCATTAAATCATTTAATCTCAGATGCAAAAGAGGATTTCCTTTTAAATAAAGTTTACGAAGAGACGGTAATTGAAATATGGAGTTGGCTAGTTGTAAAATAACGTTATTCGAGAGATCTAACGTTAATAGACTTGTAAATGATGTGAGAGCATCTTCATCAATAGAGTAGATTTGGTTTTCAGCAAGGTACAAGAACTTTATACCAGTGTAACTAGACAAGGTGTCTGAATGAAGTTCTTGGAGTTTGTTCTCGCTGAAATCTAGAATCTGGAAACAAAATAATTTGCATGACTTAGTTAATAAAATTTTAGTAGGTATCATTTATAATATTATGTCCTGAAGTTCGTCGATGAGAATGCAATTTTTAAGAAAGAATTTATTTATGAAACCTTTAATAAATTACACAATAAGATATCATCCTTCATTTTCTTACCTCAATTCCACTTCTCAGGCTTGGTACCTTCGTGAGTCGAAGGCCGGCGCAATATGCACCATACATATCGTAGGCATATTCGTATGTGCAATGCGTCGGTTTGCTAGCCAACGCTTCGATATCTGTCATTACCTCCTTACTACTGACATGAGCGGAGCAGAGAAGCACCGCTAAGGCTAGGAAGTCACTTATTCTGAAAATAATATAACGTATCCTTTAATATTTGCATATTATAAACGTAACATCCTATAGGATTTAGGAACTCTTAGTTGCCATCCATGTTTCTAAGCACATATTGAAATTACATCTTAGTTATTAGATATCTTACTTATTTTAGAATATCTAGAGGTTCCAAATTCGCCGATTATCCTGGGTCAGCTTATACTTATGTTGGAATTTATGTACCTATATGTATAATATAAAAGCTTTCATTATGCGTTCTTGATAAACAGTGTGTCTCATACTATAGATAACTTGTGCTGCATTCGCTTCAGGTCATAAGGTCAGACTTCTGAGTTCTGGGTACAAAGACACTAATGAGTGTTCAGCCTTCTTGCTAAGAGAGAGGTTATCACACTGACATTGTGATACACCTATACCTAACTCATATAAAATGCAGTTATAAGATTTTTTTTATGACGTTTCTTTATTTGGACTTCCCGATGTACACAATACGCTGTCAATTTCTTTCTGTTTTCTGTGTGACAGTGGTCTGTTGGCAAGAAGCTTATACCCTTAGCTTATATGCTGAGCTTAGAAGTTGGGTATAAGCTTCTTGTCTGTGGCACTACCGCGGTCGAGCCAGCCCATTCGCGATGCAGGCACACCACCATCATACCACAGTAAAATTTTAGGACGCCAGAAAGTATTCCACAGGTTTAGATGATTGTCAGTCTAAAAGGAAGTAAACCTCGCAAGTTTTCTAGATAATGAATCTAATGATTAGCATGAAACTTACGGATAGAATTTCGAAAGCAATTTAAATCTAAATAACGACGGCAAGCTGAATTCTGCAAACTTTGAAGGTGGCTTGCCTTGTGACAAATCGTATGTGTAAAGATTTAAATATTATTGCCGCTATTGTAAACGCACCTAGAAGAAGTTGCTAGTCCAAACTTAACATTAGGTCTATTGATATATACCTACAAGATCAAAGATTGCAATATTTCTTTTGTTTGATATTACATAGGTATTTTCTTTAGCACTTCACATTTCTCAGGCCACTGGGTCTCTACTTAAAATGATGTTTGAAAACCCATCACTTCATTCTCCTTGAAAACTTAGTACCTACTTGTTCTTATCTAGTCTACTATTTTATGTGATTATTTAAGACGCTTAAAATTATGTCGTCTATTTCGTAGTGTGACCGCGTTTCATTTTCAGGGTTCAGCACCACTGAGGTACTGCAAAAGCGGGACATTATTAACAACTTATCGAATCACTTTCTTTTCCGACGTATGTCCGTGGATTTATAGTTGTGACCATTTTTATGACTGGATGTATAAAAATAAATAAAATAAAATAGTGTAAAAAAGTTAAATTCCTAGTTGGTAAACCATCGGAACAAATGTAAATTTTAACGCGTCATTTCTCACTAATTGCGTTCTCATCCAAAACTGTATAATTTCCTGAGTTAAAAAAGGAATGAATTCGAAATTTCTAAGTATGTATTTCTAGGTAAACCCGTAATAAATTACTAGATAGGTGTAGGTACATGTATGTGGCGACCGTTAACTATTAATAAATTAACAAGTAAGTAAACACATAATAAGAAGACGTAACATGAATACTTACAAAGTCTAAAACGTAAAACATGGAACCCTCTCAATATGCGAGCTCTACTCGCACTTGACAGGTTTTGAGAATACATTACGAAAACACTGCTGTTTCCACGCATGCGATAAGACTGAGATACTCTGATGACTGATAAGATGTAAAAATAATCATAGTTTAGATATTTCTATGAATATTATTTTAGCCAGTCAAAACCTAATACGGCTGAAGCTTTACTTTAATCATTACATTTTGATGTTAGAAATCACAAACCGGAAGAGGCATAGGTATACCGGGGAAAAGTTGCGATCTACCAGGATATTTAGGTGGGCATACCAGGGTATTTCAAGGTTAACAGTTAAGACTTAAGGCTAGCAATTGGGTTACTTGTGATCATTCTCTCAACTCACTGTCGAGACCGGCTCGCCTGATATTAAACACGACTTCTCATACACGGTGGCAATACTACTCGAAAACCTTTAATTTTAAATCAGAACATGGAGCTGTACCTATTGCGCTTGTCATCCTGAGACATTATATGTTTTAAACACAATACTCAGGTGTTAAATTATTATCTATGTAATTAGCTCGAGCAAATAGTGGTGGCAATTAAGGCCTAGTGTCACAGTCATGACTCGAGTTTCTGGGTCTTTGTCCTGGAAACTTGAGTGCCGCAAATGCGAATATCTAATTATTAAGTGTATTAAAAGCATTATGGGTGGGATTTTCCGATTTGAACAGTTCTCATTATATTTTTACTCGTAGAGTTAAATGATTTCAAAAAGTGCGATAATGCTAATTCTGTAGGTACTTTTATGTATTAATAATAGTTATTTATTATATGTATACAATTCCCAAAGTGGTAGAGCCACGATACGGACTTATGTGACAAAAGCATGAACGGGTTGGTTCGCCCCGGAATAGTAAGTAGGTACTAAGTACTTACCTACTATTGTCGCCCAAACCATGGTACCTAGGTACCTACTTACTGTTGCGTTTCTTAAATTATTATGCTAAATAAGATAACCGCAATCCTAAATGTTCGATCCCCGGGTCGGGCAAAGTGATACCTATTGGGTTTTTGTATTCAGTATCAGCCCGTAGTCTGGAACTTGTGCCCGATATGGCGATAGGCTCGCCCCTATCACATCATGCGACGGAATATGCACGGCGAAAAGTGGGTGCACTAATTGCACCTCTGCCTACCCCTTCGGGGATAATAGGCGTGAGAGTGTGTGTGTGTGTGCAATCCTAAACAATCGATCTTGCCTAATTCCTATTCCTTGAGCAATGTAGAGCATTCGCATCTCTTTTAAAACTCTCGGTATTAGGTTTGGTGGAGATTAAAAATTGGACTGGATTAAAAATTGTGCGCTCTATATATGTCTACATGTTTATTATCTTTTAACATTGTTATCACGCAAATGTTTGTTACCTACTTTCTACTCAAATAAAGAGGTAACCAATGTCAGCAATTAAATATACAGGTATATATGCTTACAGCGTATTTGAAACAACATAAATATCCTATTCCAAAATATCTAACTATTTTAATTTATGACAATCGTTGATTTGTTTTTTTTTTCATGTTTCTTATTGTAATGATTCGCCATTAAATGGGCTGTTTTCGAATTTAATTTAATTTCAAGCCAAAAATATTTATGTATTTGTTTTTCAAGGAATATAGTATCAGACCTTGGTTGATTGTTGGTTGAGCTCTGGCATCTTGGAATTGTGTTTTAAATTTAAGACATTTTTGAAAAAATTGTTGGTCTATCTATTTTGATTGGAAGCAATAAAATTTATTAATACCTATGTAGGTATTAATCCTTTAACGCCCGCGGTGGACACCGGTGTCCATTTAGATAAGGAAATTAGCTTATAACTATATTATGTATATAAGCGGGCATTGACGGGTTAATAAAGTAAAGTAAAAGTAGTATGTACTATTCAACTAAACTGCAAATATTGCGTTACTTTATTAATATCACGAATAAGCTTCTTGAACTAAGGCATCTTAGGTATCTTTTAATGAATTAATATTTTTTCTTGATTACTTATTAGAAACACCTTTTAGTTATTAGTGCGATATGTTTAGTCAATATTCTGCTCCGCTATACTTTTATAAAAGTTTCTTATACGTATACAATTAGTGAAATAAAATATTATATTGATCAAATATAAATGAGCTGAAATGGGTCGGGCAAAGTGATATTGTATTTTTCTGTTCAGTATCAGACGTAGTCTGGAATTTGTGCCCGATATGGCGATAGGCTCGCCACCTATCACATCTTGGGACGGAATACGCTCGCTGAAAAGTGGGTGCAGTAGTTGCACCTCTGCGTACCCCATCGGGGTAAAAGGCGTGAGTATGCGTATCAAAGTTAGCTGAACCGTTTAATGTTATCTTTCTGCAAATATTAATGACTAAATGTGAATGACGAATGCGCGGAAACAGTTTTTCTGAAAAATACTATTTACGTTGTAATGTTGTACACCGCACCTGTAATTTGCCTTCATCATGTGGTGACAATGTAAAATAAGTTATATTCTTAACGTTATGTCAGCACAGATAATGAAAATAATGGACGCGAAATAATATCAAATTAGAGGGTTTAAAGTAATGCAATAATGGGACTGTGCAGTTGTTAATGTGTAGCGTCCTCGTGATGTGACGAGTAATGTAAGCGGACAACGGACATGCCTCTCCCGCCGCCTCGCCTCAATCACGCGGCAACCGCTTTTGTTGTGTTTGTTGTTAGATATACTATATGCTAGAACCCCTACTTACTCATGTTTTAGCGTATAAAATTTGAAGTGTCATGTATAGTTTTAATAGATACCTAATTATTCTAGCAAGCAGTAACAGCTCCAGTAGAGTTTTAATCATTAGGAGATGTTCCTACTTATGTAAATAAGTATTTCGAAATGTTAAGGTATCTGTGCTCCATATGCAAATACTGATCTGTTATATTATGGTCATATTAATCCGTCTGATTGTTTTCTATTCCTATGTGGCCTTTTGCCCAATTGCGGTTAAAAGAAAGCGAAAAAGTTTTAGGATTGTAGGTCTGTGTGGTAAAATTTTAGCATTGTAAAGGTTGCAGGAACCCGTTGGATGCAGGCCGCTTCTGACAGGTTGGTCTGGAAATCTTTGGGGGAGGCCTATGTTCAGCAGTGGACTTCTAAAGGTTGAAGAAGACGAAGGAGAAGAACAAGGTATGTGTGTTGGTAATTTCATTTATTCCTTCATAACTTGTGAACAGCTTAACATATTTTGTTGAATGGGTGAGTGATGAATAGAGATATTTAAGAGTGTTATGGGGCATCTTATCATTCAGCGTGTCATAGGGTAAATATATTTAATATAATAATTCTACTTATGTAATTATAATCCTACTAATATACTTGTATGTTTGTGAAGATGTTTTGTTGTTAGAACTAAACGCAAAAACCGCTCAATGGATTTGCATGAAATTTGGCACATAGATAGACCGAGTCCCTACTAAGTACTTTTGAACGAGCACTTGAAGTTGTACCTAATGTATTTACGTTATATAAGAGAGCTTGTACATTTGATGATAATGTTTATTTACAGCATGGCATATACGTCTATATCGTGGAATCATCACCATACATAATTTAGGTAATGAAAGTATATGAAATGTTTAATTGAAAATTACTTGTGTATTGCAATTTTGACCTGATATATATCTAATTGACCATGCCCTAGATAGTTCAATACTTCTCATAATAAAAGCTGTATCTTGATAAAAACTTGACACCGAAGATACTGATACGAGATATTTTTACTATAATTTGGCGTGGTTATCGATAAAATTGTCAAGGTGAAATACCTTTACGTGTTTGCTGTTATCAGTGTTATTACGAAAATTTAATGAGTGAGTCAACTAAAGTTTACCCGAAAATTGTATTGGAATACGTTCAATCGAACGAATTTTCCCTATACCATGGAATTAAGATAAGATTTACTTATGAGTATTTTTTTTGTTGCATTGAATGACGAGACGAGCATGCCGTTCGCCTGATTGTAAGCGATACGACTATCCATAAACAGTAGCAATACCATCCAGCACTTTGAGTTACAAAGTACTGTGTTGCATTTCACTGCGCTCGTCATCCTGAGACATAAGATGTTAAGTCTCATTATGTCCAGTAGTTACACTGGCTACAATGTCCTTCAAACTGAAACACAATAGTGCATACACACTGCTGCTTGGCGGTAGAAATAGACATTGCGGTGGTACCCACCCAGACGGACTCTTACATATGATAGACCTACCACCAGTGGGAAGGACTATACTTCGATATACAGGTGTTATATACAAACCTGGTCTTTGTCTCTAGCCGAATGTATGAGATTTGGAAGATTGATTACTATTGTATATTATTATACGAACACCTTGCTAGTGTAGCTCAATACGTGACTTGTAATAATAATAATAATAACCCCGCAGGGGCGGCTTTGTGGCGAGCCGACGGTGAGTGGCGACACCGCGTACCCCGATTCCGTGGGGGCTAAATGAGACCCCCTGACCCTTGGCTTGCCTTAACTGGCCGGCTAGGGGTGGAAATCGCAAGAGCTAAAACCTCAAGCTCCAGGGTGGAAGTGCTCAAGCTGCGTAATAGCGAGGAAACCCGCTCCGGGACGCGTTAGCGACCCGCGATGGTGAAATCGGTGCACACCTCTCGACACCCTTTAGCCACCCACACCGATGTTGCGTCCTTGGCATGCGCCGCTTTTGGGATGCCCATCTAGTGGGGGGCAAGTCACCGTCTGCCTTGAATACAAATGATTGAGACATTTTACTTGGCAGGCGTCCCGTTGTCTCAATCAATAGCCCAGCAACCAGTCCAGCTAGATCCCATCCATAGACCCAATTAATTCCCATCTACTCTGCAATAGTCCTTACACCTTGCAGGGGCTGTCTTTGGTTGTATTTCTTCCATAAATGCAGACAGAGATAGTACCTGCATGGTGTACATATCCCAACTATATTAAAGTATCTTTAAGGGGCCTCTACGTGTTGGATCTGTATCCCCACGCAAGCCTTCCAAAAGGACCGGCCTTCGTGCCGTGATATTCCACAGGAAAGATACAATAATAATAAACTTTATTGAGCACCAGAAGTAAGAAGAAAGAAGAAGTTGTAGGTATTTTAATTTGTAAACAAAGTTAGTGTTTTCTTGTTGTTAAAATATAATAAATACTATAATAATATAATACCTAATCACTGTTGATTAAAATCCATAGTACCTGCTTTTATGTTTGAAATTACCGCAATAAAACTTCTATTTATTAAAATACACTCTACATACTCCTTAGTATGCATTTTATAAGTATTGAATCCCCAAAAAAAATTTTTCCCGATAATTTGCTCCCATGGCAAATAAGGGACATTTTTAATCTGATTCTTTAGGTAGATGGCGCTCGCGTCGTACTGTGATTTAGAGACTTTTGTAGCGAGAAAGGTTTTTCACGCGGGCGTAACCGCGAGCAAAACCATGTTAAGAATAATTTTCGGATTTAGGAATTATAAATCATAATTGTAATTCAACTACAATGGTTAGCTCTTAACAATAGCGCGTAGGTGATAGGCATAAACAGTGTTCAATCAAATTGGATGGAATTGCTAAAACGGAAGTTTCGTGCGCTCAGGGAACACTCTTCTAGTTTAGAAAATTACGATCAGATGAAGGAAAGTATCATAAGATTTAGGTACGTACAAACCTAATGAAAATAAGAATTTCAAAAGCATTTGAATCCTAACCAACATATTTGTCCTGCATGATGCGTCTATAGAAGAGTTATATATACCTAGTCATAGTATAAGTAGTACATAGAAGACATGTGTGAGGTCACGAGATCGCACCAAAGAATAGCCTGCGATTGCTTTTTGAAATAATTTCTGCTATTTATAAGTTCATATGAAGAAAAGTTCGCAGAATACCAATTGAGTGTACCGTTAAGTCACCAAAGGTCTTGAGTCAATCGTCTTAATTCACTCTAAGGTCAAATTAATTGGTTTTAATTGTGGTCTTGTTATGAAGTTGTGTTTCAAGCAAAAACTTTGCAATATTCGACGTGAGCTTCACATAAGACTTAACAAGACAACAAAATAATTTAAATATGCATTAATAACACTATTAACAATGTTGATACCCCACACGAAGTACCTACATAATATATTAAGGGTTGAAAAAATTATTAAAGCAATGCTGTAATGAATCAAATGGTTCAGTTTATATTGTGGTAGTAGGTAGTTATGTACATTGTAATGATGTTATTTTTGAAGATTATTATGATCTTTTCATCAACAGCAATGTGGGATTCGGGCTATGGGAGAAACGTAGCTTAACAAATGTCAGTATAATTATGGACATACATTACATCATATTATTTTGTACAAATGCGTTTACGTTCTCCGTGATGGAGTTCAGAATGATATTACTCGATGCTTGTCAGTTAGTTGTTACTTAAGAAAAAAGACAATGACTTGGTGGAAGTAAAATTTTCCAAGAAAGGAGACTGTTCCGCCATAACATCACAAAGGATGGATGATGATTGATGATAGGGTGTCATGAAATCAATCTTAGGGTGTTTTGTTACATAGGATGAATACGAAAACAATTTGATCCAATCATTCGGTTCAGCGGAAGCTATAGGTATATTTGTTAGGGACACTCCTGCGCATAGTGCGTGGCGAGTGGCGACCCCAATTGTCTGATTGATCTTTATGATGCACCCACGCCCCTGGCAATGCTAATAAAAAGAAAAAATGATTCATTGAAGTACCTAAAGAGAATTTATGTATTATTATAAGACTATAGTTATTTGATTAATCTCAATTTTCTTTGTTTCAAAATTTATTTGGATTTTGAGATAAAATATTGTTCTAATTATACAGTAATAATATATACAATAACTAACCTTCCATGTATTAGAAATTTGCCAACGTTTCTACCTCAGAAAACAAAACCGATAATGGATAAGACAAGAAAACTATATTAGATAAGCACCAAAAATACGCTGTAATGAACAAATGAATCACGCTTACTCTGATTTACTAATAAATTGTTAAATACATAAAATAAAAAGGTAACTCAAACAAACGAAAATTCCTTGCCGGGAATTCAATTCAATGATAATTGATATGTCATTATCGTTTTAATTCAAGATTCGTTAGCCAGGTAATTAAGATAATGGTGTGGTGAAACATACAATTGCCTGCATATTGATAACGTATTCTTGATTCATCAAATTTAATTTCAAATTGCGTAGACAAATAGAGCTGTTTTTTGGACTTAGCTCTATTATTATTATTATATAAGTACAAATCGTTACTTTTATATTGCAAGGTAGCAACTTGTATACCTGTTAACATTTACTGTTGAGGGGTAACCAATATTGTAAACCCTTGATAACAATAAGTCATGAAACGAAACAAATGAAAAAAATATAATATCATACTTATTAGGTCAATATATGTGGACTCCTTATAATATAGGTATATGTTAAATATATTTATCAATATGGATTACCTGTACATCTTGTGACTTATAAGTAATATAACATGTTCCCACACAATCACATTTGAGGATTCACATCACCAACACTTTAGTCTTATGTTGTTAGTAGTATTATTGACGCAGGACATCCAGCCACTCGTGGTGGTCGCATGCGACGGAAGACGGCGAATTGATTCAATTGAACAAGTGAGTCCACGACAGATGTTTCTACGGCGGACGATCAAGAGAAACTGGTGGTTGTAATCTTTTATCAGCGCGCTGCGCTTACGCACCCGGTATCAACTCTACCACCGTTGAGACAATAATACCATCGCTCACCGATGATTTGGGCCAGACACGTACTTAATAGATATACGTTCGTATCTAAATGCTCCGATTGGTCGTGCATTATTTATTTCTATAATGGTTCTTCTGTTTACCAAGTAAACGATTGCCTTTGTTTTGATTTAATAAGTACCTATCCGCTTGATAACGGTCATATTACTCAGTAAATGAGTCTATTAGATAAGGAAATTAGTTAAGTGCAATCATTAGTGCAACTTACAAAAGTAAAATAATGGCAATATTCATCTTGGGAGAGCATATTTCTCAGAGTGCAAAACATGTTGACCATTGGTATGATATACATAGATATAAAGTATGTAGGTGGCTATGCGGGGACTAACAATTCCTTTTAAGTGGTTACAATTGGATAATGTAGCAAGAATAGCGCATTGATGGTCTTAAATATTCACGTGATAAAACTATTATGTTTAAAAGAAAACAATGCGTAAAATAAAACTGACAATTACAATACCTAACACGTAACTACAGGTACTCATTTTATATTTTTTTTAAATATCAGTATATATATCCAAACATACCTAGAGGAAAACATATAGGAATATTCAATTATGTGTACAGAAATCCATCGTATTAAAATCGGTTTTCAGATTTTATTCCAATTTCCATATATGAATGCATGATATCTCCTCTTTTCTACTAACCTGCTTTGTCTTTGTGGGTCCCGAGATATGACTAGCAGGAAAATTGTGATTCCAATTAGTTACAATTACTTCATTGATATATAGGGTATTTTATCTATCAATGAATTACTTATACAAAATAGACGGACTTCTCGGTAAAGATGTTCGCACTGCTTGTCATCATTATTTATTAATTTACTAGCTTTGGGTCGCGTCTCTGTCCACGTGATTAATTTTTCCGTGCACTTTTCTGAGATACTTAAATAAGAGTCTATAATATGTTCAAGACTTAGTTTAACTATGAGTCTTTCTCTTAATCCAATTCCATTCAAGGGTTTATGCGTGACGGGTGACGCGCTAATGCACCTAACTAAATTTTACGGGTTTAAATCTGTAGGTAGTTGAAAGTCAGCGGCGGCCCTGGGGTAGAGCTAGAGCTGCGGTCGCTCTAGGCGTCAGGTAGCAAAGGGCGCGAAAATGTAATTTATGCGAAAATCAATTTCGAACGTATGATATATTTTTTATAGCGCCTTTCAAGAGGCGCCTGGCTGCACCGAATGAAAATGAAAATAAAATTCAAGAAAATTAAAAAAAAAAAATTTATGACCAAATATTTAAATTAAGCAATGTTTTCATGCGTTTATTCTTATTAAATAAATTAAATTTACCAACTACTTTTTAAGCTTTTTCATTTATTGATTACTAGAATTTGCTCGCAGCTTCGCCCGCGTGAAAAAGTTTTTCCAGGATAAAATCCCGCTACTTATATATTTTCTTGGGATACAAAGTACCTAGCCTATATCCTTCCCAGGGTCTCAATTACTATCTCCAAACTAAATTTCATTGAAACCTGTTCAGTGGTTCAGTCGTGAAAGCGTTACAGAAAGATAGAGTTACTTTCGCATTTACAAGAATCAAAGACATTAAACAGTATAGTTAATAAGAATGGATAACTCAATACTATAATATAAAGCCCAATACCAATGGCCCCAAGAGACTATCTCGAGCTAGGGCCGGCGCGGCGCTGTCAAAAGTTAATGATATTATGAGGTGAGTATCGCAGAAAATGAATAGTCAGTGAAAAAAACCACAGTTAGTGTTTTAAAAAAAAAGTACCTATGTAAATAAAAAAAAGTTAACGCCACTTTGCGACCTTTGTGAAAAGTTTGTGCGCCGACTCTACATTGTAGTGAGATAATATGAAGGGCTCGGGATAATGAAATGAAATGGCAATGGCCTTTTAGTAATGACCTTTTAAAAGAAATAAATAGACTGAGCTGAGCCGATCCAAAATATGACGCCCCCTATTTCAGTGGCAGTCTGAGCCGGCTCGAGAGCAAAAAAGCTATCTCCGAATTCAACCACTCCTACAAAGAAAAAAAACTAGCACCGCAGCCTCTTTTTGCATGAATTGCCACTGGGTACCTACTTAATTATTTCCGATCAAAATCTTTCTTCCGCTTACCGTTTTAAAATATTTTTTATTACTTTATTTGTTACTTACTTAAAGTAAGTACTGAAAAATACTCAGTTGGTTTCGAAATTATGATCAAATCAATAAGCCTCCAATCTCTTCGTGAAATCCTTATATGGTAAACTAGCTATGAGTTTCTTCAGAGTTTTGTTTTTTGGCGCCAATCAAGAATGGCGGCATAAGTTTGGTAATCGGGCAAAAAAGCTCCGAGAAGCTGCCAGAGACTGTTCACAGTCAATGGTAAATTCCCGACGACGTGCGGTGGGTGCAGTGAGGAGGCGTAACGCTACGCTCAGAGCTTGCGCGACGAGCCCCACCCCGGAACGACGACATCTTGCGCGCTTCCTTCAACGTGAGGTTAGACGTCGCATAAAAGAGGTCGTCGATTCGAGATGGGAAACTCGCTTAGCCGAACCCGACCCGACACACCAGGCCTTCTGGCAGCTGTGTCGTTCCTTCAGGAGAAACGATGTTACCTCCGCTCAATCGTCCGAATCAACGCCCGGCGTTTGACGACGACGAGAAAGCGGGACTGTTGGCCGACAGTCTGGAGTCTCAATGTTCCCTCTCGACAATACCTATAGACTAGTGGTGTAACGAATATTCACATTCGCATTCGCAAGAAATCATGCGAATATTTTGGCTATGACATGTGAAAATAATTTATAAAATAACAGGCAACAGATTATGTTTAGAATATATAAATAATAATTTTGCTAGTTTTTATAGTACTCATACAAAATAAAAATTATATATTTTGATAACAATAAACCTCCATCTTTCTAAACGCACTTAAGTACTTTAAATTATTTTTTTACCGAGATCACAACGTGATAGGATTTACCTTGTTATTTATACGAGATTGCTCTATACCGAATCTATAATTAATTATTCGAAAATATTATGAGAATATAACGACCACATTAAAATCTTTTAAAATATTATAAATTATTGATGTTTTTCCTTCAATGTCAATATACCTTTTAAATCCTTTAGTTGCACTGATGACTCACTATTTACTTAACCCGAATAGAATAGTTATATTTTTTTTTATTACAATTAGTGCTTTTTTCTTAAATTGAAATGATTAAGTTACCAACGTCGATATATGGCGTTGCAGTCTTTGAAGGACGCTGAAGCATATCGGAAGCTCGATTGACAGGCAGGGAAATCCTCCTGATACGACGTCCGTACTTACAATGTTGAAAACATCAAGAAGATGATCGAGCGAAACAAAGACTCCAAAGTGTTGAGGGCCACATTGACTATTGATACATTAAAGTGCTGAGGTGCTTGTACAACAACGCCACCATGTCAATTCAGGTACAAGAGTAGAGCACGAAGGCTATTCCACTACATGGGCTTGAGACAGAGAGATTTCATTTCTCCGAAATTAGTCACTGCCACGTTGGATGACATCTTCAAGCTTTTTGATAAGAAAGGATTTGGAATTAGCTTCAATGACGAGTACATTATTCACCTTTGATTTGCCGCAATATTGTCGTCTTGTCAGAATCATTTGAGGACCATAGCATTATGCTTATTGTTGCAAAGACCTCAACCGAGTTTCCCACCCGGTAGGCCTTAAAATGAACAAGACTAAAATCTTGTCCAATGCTCATTTTTTGCATATGCCAATTAGTATTCAGAACGCAACTCTCGAAGTTGTCGACGAATCTGTCTATCTAAGAAAAGTGGTCTAGTTAGGCAAGTCTAACTTCAAGATAGACAAAAATCTTCAATCAATGAGTGTTACCAGTGATGAAGTACGGCTTTGAGACGTGGCCTCTGACTATGGGCCACACAAGACGGATCACAGTCCCTCAGCGAGCTATGAAGATGCTCGGTGTTTCTCTGGGCAATCAAATTGGAAATGAGGAGATTCGTAAGAGAACGAATATCGCTGACATATTTCAAACAGGCCACTCTGTCAGGACTTCACTACGCTTACTATCAGGTTCAGTGGGGTCACTTTGCACGATAAAATCTTTTGGTGCCAAATAAAAATCCAATATTCGCATTCGCATTCGCGAATATTGGAGTCAAATATTCGCATTCGCATTCGCGAATATTGGAAATTGGACATTCGTTACATCACTACATAGACCACGACCATCTTGTTGCGGTTAATTCACTCGTCGAAAGTAGGAACGCGGTCCGGCCACCGCCTATCTCGATTTCGCGACCGATAAACGATAC
This sequence comes from Sphinx pinastri, assembly GCA_947568825.1. Taxonomy (NCBI): domain Eukaryota; kingdom Metazoa; phylum Arthropoda; class Insecta; order Lepidoptera; family Sphingidae; genus Sphinx; species Sphinx pinastri. The sequence continues at coordinate 8,341,943 of OX387617.1, forward strand.
TGATACCGCCAACGTCGTCGAACCGCCGCCGCCCGATCCCCTTGCACCGGTGAAGATCGAAGAAGTCACCGCTCTGATCAAGGCGCACAAAAGACGAAAAGCCCCCGGGGGCGACAGGATCCCTACCCGTATGATTAAGATGCTTCCGGACCATCTGGTCCAAACGCTCACCGCGATATTCAATGCTGCTTTTCAAAACTGCTTCTACCCAGAGGTCTGGAAGGAGGCAGTTGTGATAGGTATCCACAAGCCGGGAAAACCCGCATCCGAACCGTTCTCATATAGGCCAATCAGCCTGCTTAGTACCATAGGCAAAATTTACGAGCGGATCGTCCTCGACCGCCGCAAAATAGTCGCCCATAACAACCATCTGATCCCTCCGGAGTAGTTTGGTTTTCGTTCTAGACACAGTTGCGTAAACCAGGTGCTCCGCATCACGGAGCACGTTTACGATAAATTCAAAATCGATATGCCTACTGGCAAGCTCTACAAGCTGTACACTCTCAACGTGCACATCATACGAGACTTTTTGTCGAATCACGGCTTCAAATATCACGTGGAGGGAACTCTCTCTTCCCGACACACTATTACGGCCGGAGTCCCGCAAGGCTCCGCTCTTTCCCCTTTTCTTTTCTCGCTGTACACCAGCGATATCCCTAAACCGAAGAACGCCCATCTGGCGCTCTTTGCCGATGACACCGCAGTCTACGCCTCACGTAGAGACCCCAACAATGTGGTGCGCACTTTGCAGACCGCTGCCGATAAGCTCGGCAAGTTGTTCCGCAAATGGCGAATCACCGACAATCACACAAAGAGCCAGGCTATCCTGTTCACTCGGAAAAGGAGAGTCCATGTGCCTCACAACCCAGTCCGCATGTCCAACCAGGTTATCCCCTGGACGGACAAAGCCAAATATTTAGGAGTGACCCTTGATCAGAGGTTGACCTTCATCCCACACGTAAATGCGGTACGCGCGCGAGCCGCATTCGCGATGAGCCAACTGCATTGGGTCATAAATAGGACAAGCAAAATGTCCATCCACAACAAGATTAGGATCTTTACCACGTGTATTAGACCGATCATGACATACGCGTCGCCCGTGTTCGCCCATATACCGCATGCTCGTCTTAAGCGTATGCAGGTATTGCAAAACATTTTTCTTCGACACGCTCTTGGTGCCCCGTGGTACGTTCGCAATCGCAACCTCCACGTGGATACCAACATGCCGACCATCAGGCATTTCATGCAAATGACCAGCAAACGCTACTTCGATCGGGCGGTAAATCATCCAAATACGTTAGTCCGCAAAGCGTCAATATACACTCCATTCGACCGCGCCAAATGGAGACGGCCGCGTTCAGTCCTAACCGATCCAGAGGACGATATCACTCTGGTCATTCGCAGTAAGAACGAGTTCCTAAAACTCCTACACTCCACACGACCGCAGTTCCGTCCTCGCCGCGTTCCCCGTCGCCCCCCCGACCCTCCTAACAGTTCCGGCCCGCGTGCCGACGAAATAAATGGATAGGATTAGGTTAAACACCAACCTTCCCCACTATAGTTAGGACAAACTAAGCTGGCCGGTATGACAATTAATTTTTTTTCCCGACGCGATAACTCTGTGAGAACGTCTACCCAAAAAATTCAAAACCGTGTCATGTCATAGCGGCCAGATTAGTTTGTCCCTACTATAATCGTTGATGTCTCATCCTCTCCCAGTGACCGTCCTGAGCCGAGGTTCGTAACTGTGTTCGTAACCCGTTAGTGGGTTGCCCTCAGCATGGTTACTTAAATCAAGGGTTGCGAGCGCCTAAAGCGTTCACCCGAAAGTCCGGTGTGGCCAGAAAAGCCGACTCGCGTCAGGCTACAGGCCGGTCTGGCCAATGAAAAAAAAAATGCCATCATTACACAGAAATATATTGCTTTAGTTATTGGTCTGAGCAAAGGGAATTATAATACTACTGGATTATAATTCTCTTTGACTACTGGTCTGAGCATCATTACATGTTCATAGTGTCAGCTAAAATAAAACGTAACTAAACGTTCCGAAAAATCAAGATGATATTATTGCAGTATTTTTTGAGAATGTATGTGATTATTGGTTAATATTAATCATTATTTATTTTAAATACACTATTTTAAATTAAGTAATTTGTTCTAAGAATTTAACAAGAAGATTTTTAAAATGCTAAAGATTATTACGTTTGGAATAAAAGCTATTTTTGACATGAGTTGAAAATTGACATTGACAATTTGGAGTTTTCGAAGAAAGATTTGCGGCTTTTCATTTGTGTATTTTTGTGTAAACTAAACAAAACGAGTTAACATAAATGACAGTATTGTGGAAGTACATTTGTTACAATGAATGCGACAAGTTTGTACGTTTCTACGTGTCGGCTTATTATATTAGCAGACCCCGCAGATAAATCCTCATGGATAGATTTATTTCGTTTAGTTCCGTATTTACGGCAATCTCTATCGTGTACTGTGTGTGGTAACTTGCTCAAGGAGCCGTACACGCCGACCAGTTCTGGCTGCCAGCATCACGTGTGTAAAAAGTGCAAAGGAGGACGAAAGAAATTAAAACCTTCATGTAGTTGGTGTAAAGACTATGAAAACTATGCAGAGAATTTACAATTGAGGATACTGCTTCAGTGTTATAAAAAGTTGTGTGAATATTTTATGGGTACGGACGTTTATAAAATTTTATTAGATGAAGATGAGATATCTGCAGGTATAAATGGTGGTACGGTTGCTAGCTCCGGCTTAATAGACTTGATACAGGAAGGGGCAGGGTTTACAGATGATTACAAAAGTACTGCGGGCTTATCAAAGTCTGCATACAGTATACTACCATGTGTATACACAAATTCTGCATCTACACAGACGCAGGTAGCATCATCATCAAATCATTCAGAAGCGAGGTCATCCAAAGAGTCACCAAACTCTAGGTCAACATCAAACGGTTCTCCCCTGTACTCTGTCATGTATGCTGGATCTGGAAACAAAATCACAATTAAAAGGAAAGCAGTAGATGATATAGATTCACCTCAAAGTGAGACAACTACTAGAGAAAGTAAGGTAAATATACTGGGTCTGTTGCAGTGGATTAAACTTCATTAGTGAGATATTGTTTAATGTCTATAAAATTAAAATATTATTGAAGTTATACTTCTTTTGGTGCGTTAGGGAAAAATTATGAGAGTAAATTTTTACGATGTGTTCGCACAATGTCATGATAAACCAACACCCTGAAGTTAGCTATAGTCAACATTTTAGTTTTGAATTTTGAACGTAGAATAAGGCGAAAGATAAAATTTTTAAAAAGATTTTTATCTTGTTACGCCAAAGAAGTATAACTTCTAACACGTGTACATAAGTACACACACTTTTTTTTTGTTTCTGCAAATAACATTATCAGTGTAATATAGGTTATAGTAAATAAAATAAATGCCATTATATAATGCTTCTATCTATGTATGTATACTCCTTGTTAGATTCATAAGTTCTCTATCCTTCACATAAAAAATTACAAATTGTCTACATGAATTGATTTCTTGCAACTTTAATATTTTTAAACATATTCTTAAGCTTATCTGTCATAAGAAAGTTTCATCTAATTGAAAGTTAAATATTTGACTTATTTTTATAATAGACAAATAAATTATTAGCAAATAATAATAATGTTTTAAGTTATGTCAGTAAGTTTAATGTGAATAGTGTTCTAATTTGTTTATTATTATTGTAAATGTAACTTTATAAATTATTGCTTCATATTATGAACAACTGGATGGCAGGTTAGCATGGTGGTTTCTAGTATTTCTACTATTATTCTAGACTACATCAGATTATAGATATACTCAGAATTAATTATACCTCATCAAGATTCCTTATGTTTACGCGAATGTTAGACATTGAAATTAAACTATTATAACGGATTTTATCGCGGTTTTTTATTTAATTTTTCTCCCGACGTTTCGAAGGCTTTGCAGCACTTCGTCGTCGCGGTCCGCCCCGTGTATAAAATAAAAAACCGCGATAAAATCCGTTATAATAGTTTAATTTCAATACTTCATCAAATGTAGAATTTTAGAGAAACCGATGTTTCAATATTATTGATTTGCTTACCTTCATTCGTTTTTGTGTCAGTGTTTGCATAATCATGATTGTATTTTCCAGAGTCAATTAGGTTTTAAGAAACCCTCCAATAGACAACGTAACTCAGCTAGTAGTAAACGAAAAGGATGTAGATGTGGCAACGCTACAGCTACTCCCGGAAAGTTAACATGTTGTGGGCAGAGATGCCCTTGTTATGTGGACAGTAAACCATGTACTGAATGTAAATGTAAAGGTTGCAGAAATCCACATAGACCAGATGGAATGAAGGTTGGTATAAATAAATGAAAAAAGTAGTTTATATTTACTTGTGTTTGTGTGAGCTTTTTAATCTGAGCAATAAAGAATTTCTGTATTCCTCATATGAAGAAAGACTTGCCCCCTCTCTTGTGTGACTGAAATAAGTTTTATTACCTGTACATACTTTTCTTGACTACCTGATTTGCTTAGTTTATTGGTATATTTTATAGTAAAAAAACATTACAAATAATTTTAAATACATATTATTAATGGAACAAGTAATTTCATTCTAGATTTTTTTTTGTTATATTTACAGGTGCGGCCACATATACAACATCTGGAGACGTTGCAATTGACATTGAATTCAAATCCAGACAGTTCTCCATCATGTTCAGGGTCTATGGATAGTTTGGACACAGATACACTCACTATGGAAGCCATGGAGGAGTCACTCAATTATAGTGCTGATATCAAACCATCTAATATTAAAGGTGAAACAAATAGCTTTACCTTTTTTAAATAAATGTTTAGTATCTAATTAACTGACTGTACTGTAAAAAAATGCCATTATAAATATTCTTTCCATTCAAAATTATGATACGAACAAGCCAAGATTCCGGCTGCAGGGATAATAGTTTAGAAATAATCAGAACATTTCATTTCATAGCCTATTAAGATTATATTAACAAAAGTTGTAGTCATTTATAATTGTGTTGCAGTGTACGCGAGTCAGTTACAAGAAGTGTCAGCGTGTTTGCCGGCGGCGATAATGATGGACGAGGAGGGCTCGGCGGAGGAGTCGTCGGAGTCGTCGCCGCGGTCGGGCGGCACGGCCGGCACGGCGGGCACGGCCGGCACGCACGACCACGACAGTGACGTCGACGTCGACGTATGACGTCAACTCTGCCAGCCCGCACACTAGGGGTCGCGCTGCGTGTGCGTCATCACCGTGACACACACGCCGCCGCTACCGTCACTCCTGTGGCTCGTGTTGCTAGTGTTGCTAGTCATGTACAAGTGGAAGTGGTATAGACATAAGTTACACCTGTGCAATGTACAGATGTTTGAAGTGTAATGCGGTGCATATCATTGCGTTTTGTGAGTAGTGATGTTCATAAGCAAATAAAAGTATTTATATTAATAACATTATATGTCGCTCGTTACCAACTTGTTAATGCTGAAGATAGATTTAGCTTGTTCCAAGTTGATGGATACAATATTTATTTTTTGTACTATGTCACTATTCATAGAAAGCAGTAATATTAGTAAGAATTAGAAAGGTACCAACAACTCCTTGACAAAATCAAATGATTGTACTGATTCAAAATACTTGATTGAAAACTTTCCATGTAGATAATAATACATTAGTTGATAATTGTTAACTCTACTGTGAATATTTCTTTAATCATGTTCTGAGTGAATGTCCCTACAAATGAGTTTAAAACACAATATACTTCCTCGTGATGCGGATCTCAGCACGGAAATGTAAATATTGATATCGACGGTTAACGGCCAAAAGGGGATAACCGCCACTTTACAAATTTTACAGGAGAGTGGTTTAAAGTTGAAAATAACCGAAAAAAAATCATATAAATTTTTCCTTTGATTCCAAAAGTTTCAAATTTTAACCATATAGCTTTTAAATGGTTTTCTTCAACACTGCATTGTTAAATTAATATAAATCACCGTTTTAACACTATTTACTGTCGCTTACCCTCAAATGTACCTGATTTTACTAACAGGAAGAACGTCGTAAATGAAACAACTCACTGATCCTCTTCCAGCCTAAATGATGTTACTGCCTTTTTCATTTTGTTTAAATGGTGGAAAAAGAGCATACTGTGAGTTTTTTTGTTTATCAAGTAGCACGAAATATCATATAACCGACTCTTGGGTAGTGACAAACAGACAGGGAAATTGTAATAATAGAACAGTTTATAAAACTTACATTCAGCTCCTTAAAAAACAAGAAAGAACTTTGTGTGATTTTCTTATAAAATAACCATAATTCCATAGGATCTACACCCAGAGACCTGGGATATAAAAAAAATATTGTTTTTCTTAAATCAGTCTTTATTTTCTCTAGATTATCGAAATAAAGTTTTCTTCGAGTATGGAGGCATATGTTTGATTTATGTAATGCTTTGCCGATAATGTCCGATGCACGATGTTTTTGAGACAAAATGGGCTGCCTGAAACGGAAAAATCTTGTCTTACTATAATGTAATAATAATTATTAATATTAATGCGAAAGTTTGTATGAATTTGAATGTTTGTGAGAAATAAACACAAACTGCTGAATGGATTTGCATAATATATGGCACAGACATAGACCATATCAGATTAGCGTATGTTATGCTACTTTTAATCATGGTTAATTGCACTCGTAGGCAATATTTGTTTTTTTTTTATCTGAGTATAGTAATTGATGTTGATGGCATACGCATACTCACGCCTTTCATCCCGGAAGGGGTAGGCAGAGGCGCAACTAGTGCACCCACTTTTCGCCGAGCGTATTCCGTCCCATGATGTGATAGGGGGCGAGCCTATCGCCATATCGGGCACAAATTCCAGACTCCGGGCTGATACTAAATAGAAAAGTCCAATATCACTTTTCCCGATCCGGGGATCGAACCCGAGACCTCAGCATTGCAGTCGTACCGTAATACAACTACGCCACCGAGGCAGTGATGTTGATGGCGTCGTACCGATAACGCTATGGATAGCTACAGTGAAAAGTACACAGTAGGATTTTTACACCGTGAAATGTCTTTCACGCGGATGAAGTCGCGCAACATCGATACTCTATGGGTTTACGTACTAAATGGGTGTATGTAACTTAACTAATTAGGTATATACCTATATTAATACTACTACAGATAACTATCCAAAGCGATACATTATGATTTAAGTACTTAAATTTTTAACCCCCGACACAATAGCGGGTTGTTATAAGTTTAGGATGTGTATCTGTATGTCTGTCTGGCGCATCGTAGCTCTCAAACGAATAGACCAATCTTGACGCGCTTTTTTTTTGTTTGAAAGCTGATATGATCACGATGGTTCTTAGCTATAATTTATGAAGATCTGTTCAGGCGTTTGAAGATTATCTGCTCGTTTCCAATTTAAAAAGCCCGATTAAATTTAAATTTGGTGTACTGTGACTTCGGCAATATTTTTAAACATGAGCTGATGCTGCAGCATCAAGTATTCTGCGGGATACCCTACTCCTTAGCAACTTATAGCAGATATAGCGTGTTTGGTCTCATAAAGATGGTCTCATCGAGTAAGTGTTAGATAGTTGATTATCAAGGCCCCATGATGGAGAATAAAGTAATTTAAAAAGTTTGAAATAAAAATTAAAATAACCCCCGACACAAAAATCTTTAAAAAGTAAAATAATAAAAGTGTCTTTGTCGTTTAAGTACCTAGTAATAATTTGAGCTAAGCGTCTTCACGTCGGGGGACCGAATTCAGGACTAGGGAGACGAAAATACTTCTTTAGCAGTCCCCCGACGCGACAATGCTTGGGTCAAAAAATTACTAGGTACTTAACGACAAAGACACTTTTATTATTTTACTTTTTAGAGATTTTTGTGTCGGGGGTTATTTTGTCTATATAATATTGTATAGTATTATATAATAGGTACAATAGCACAATCTAACAAGTGCTGAAACATCAAGGATGCTCTCCAGGACTAGAAGATAAGGTGTCCTAACAATCTACCAATTACTAATCAAGTGTTTTTCAAGACGTCACTAATACTATGTAATAGCGAGGTATATAGGCACATATACAATAGTATACATACTTAATTACATTCGAAGGTAGGCAGAGGTGTTCTCACAGCAATTTTTCACCCAGCTATGTTAGGTCCCATCTAATAGGGGGCGAGTCAATTGCCATTTACCAGGCTGATACTGAGCATAAAATCAAAATATTATTTTACTCGACCCAGGAATCGAATCCGAGAGCTGAGCATGAGAGTTGTACCGCAATACAATAATGACATTACATCACCAATACACTAAAGCGTTCAAAATGAGTGAATAAGCTTCCTAGCAGAATGTTTTTTATCTCAATAAAATCGTTACAGTAACACAGGAAAATTGTATCTCCTCCTCCTCCTTGCATCGTCTTCCTCAGTGCTGAGGGTCGTGATCCCCTGAACATGGAGTAATCTTAGTCTTCATCAAGTTGCGCTACCTGTTACCACCTGTTCTAAAGATACAGTATACATACACTTATATTTCGTTTTCTAGCTAAAATAATGATGATCACAACCAAATCAAAGCATAGCAAAGCTACCTAACAAATAAAGCATTCAAAAACTAATATAGCGTATATGCATTTAACCACTCATATTGACATTATGTGTGATTTATATCTAAATAAATAAATGGCAATACTTACATACAATTATTATCAATAAGACAAACTATGAACTTACCTTTTTAACAGTTTACGTAGACACAAGACCGCGTGCCAAAATGACTCACGCGCACATGTGGTGCTTATGCCGTAGTCGTGTGAGCACTGGATGTTCGCTGTTCAACTATAACCCCATTTGATTCAAACGAGTGAAAGAGTTTCATTTTTGTTGGACAAGCCAATCGCCAAATTCTTTACAATTAGATTTATTCGAATTGGGTTAACTATTAATTTTCGTTTTACCTTTTTATCTAACCACCATTCTGTAAAAATTTATCGGGGGGAAAAAAAAGGATAAGCGACAATATTTTAGGTGAGGTTTGTTTGAGCGATTTATATTAAGCGTCATGGATAATTGACATAGGGACTCGAAAAAAAAGGACTAAACGCCAAATAAAGTCTTGAAAATTCGGTCTAAACGTATTAAATGAAAATTATTTTTTTCTAAGAATGAGACCTAATGTCTTAAGCAGAAATTTAGACCAAGAATATGTAAGCATAATTGGAGTAATCTATTTATTTGTAAAAAATGTTTCCAGCCCAAACAGGTTAACGTGCAAGAAACAATATTTTACATAAAGCCTAAATAGCATAACTGTCAATTTTGAAGAACTGTTTTCGTCCAACTACCATAATAAAAAAAAACACAAATAAGTCCGTCGTTTACGACGACAAATTTAATGGTATTGCCCTAAATTTGTGCCCGCTTAAGCGACAAAAAAATTCTTGTAGCGTCATGAAACTTAGACCAAACGACGGAGAAAAAAAAGCCGATTCTAACGGTATATATAACTCTATTTCGTAAAAAATGTCGCTTACGACGTTTTGGCCGTTAACCGTCGATATATATTTTACTTCGTGTTATAAGCAATGCTACAGATTATGCATAATTTTACTTACAGGAGCACATCCTGTTTTACGCTTGGTTGCATCATAAATTATTTAAATTAGTAAATAGCTTTCCATAATCCCTATTAGTATAATTTGCATAAATATTATTTATTTCACATGTTAGTACAAAATATTATTTGGTAATATGTTTAATTACAGTCATTTTACACAATTATTAGAATGTATACACATTGCTCAGACAAACATAATTTTGTGCCAAACAGAACAACAAATATTTCAAAAAAATCCGACACACTTACTATAGAATTTATTTATTTATGCTTGAATTTAAACTAATTATAATATTGGGAAGCATGCATCAGGGTTTATTATTCTGAGATTCGCTTTATCACGATCGCATTAAGCTAATGTTATATTTTCATGATAAAATCAGTGTAAATAAGTGAAGTGATTACTTAATGGAGTACTTAGCGGGAATTATCCAAAGCACATAATGTATGAGAGAACGATAGGGACAGAGTTAAGTGTAAATTTCTGTAATTATGTAAGTACCGACCTAGTTTGTTGATATTATTGTTTGATAAACATAATGTATATAATTAGTTCTTCAATATAGAATTATGTGTATTTTATTAGTTGTATACCCACGGCGAATATAGCGAATCAAATCAAATTTTACAGTCGAAAGTTACTTTTATTCCTATATTTAATTTAAACTTTTGTTGAAGTTGAACTTGTGAGGAGCCACCGACACACATTAAAAAAAATAATATTTGTACCTAGATTATTCTATGCATTTAGTGTATGAATGAAAGTGAAAAGGTAACACTATAAACCAAAGTATTTGACTTTAATTAATTTCCGATATTACTATAATTTAAAATTTTAATTTTACACATACGCTGAAAATTGCCAATGTTTTGCTCATCATAAATCTGCAGGGTAGAGTTATACTTACCGTAAACATTATGCTCTTATTTTACCAAACATCATTGCTAATGCGTACTAGCTTTAAGGCATTTATTGCTTCGAGCGGTTTTTGTCCGAGGCCTGGGCTTAGTCGTTCTTAAGCGTATCTTTCTCGTTGTTTCGTCTATTTTGTTTCACAGGCTTCTTTGTTTTTGATTAGCAATTGATTTTATGTCACGATCGCAGACTGCAGCGCTCGCGTCACATCTCGAATAAAAACCGTCCGGTGTAATGAATGCCCTTATCGGCCAAAAGTTATCAACTCGGCCAAGTGATTTTAATGACGGCCTTATGTGTGCGTAGGATTTACATAGAGTAGCATGGAAGTACCGGAGGTGTAAACCATAAGAAACTATAAAATAAAAGTATTATAAGTTAACAAAGATGTAATACAGAGGTTATTAAAGACTTATAGTTTTGGAATAATAATATACTTGCATACAAATAGTTGCGACAGATTGTTTTGTGTCGATTATGAGGATTACATAATATATAGACAATATAGGTAATTGTGGTAACCGTTGTACTGAATATGAACTAAATGTCATGTTAAAAATATACTTACAATGATTATAAGCGCCCATTTTCCCACCTCTCAGTAAATGCTACTCGTCAACTAAAATAATAAGTATAGTACGACCAAATATATTACACACTGTCAACTTTACTCCTAAATAAATGGTAATTAATGAGTGCTAGGTACATTAGTTTAATATGTTAATTAGCGGATAACATTTACTTGGTCGATGTGAAACAGGCCTTATGTCTACTCAGTTTCTGATAATAGTTCGGTTGAGCCCGTTTATACGAAATGCTTAGACTAACTTATGCACTTGAGTACAAACATTTTTATAAATCTACTTTTTGTAATGAATATCAATGTAATACAATTATAATGATAATCTCACAATGATCAAAGGAAAATAAAATCGAAATATGTTTTGTTACAGACATACTTTTATTTCTAATAACAATATTTATCAAGGGTAAGTAAAATTCAAATAATTGTATCTTTATAAATAAAAACGAAACGATCACATATTTTCTCCGATTCAACAGGATTTATAATCTCTTTCTATATTTTCAAATGTAACGTTTTCTTCCGAATACCACACTCTGTCGAATTCTTTCTTCAAGGCATTCACGACGTTAATATCTGACGTTAGCACAGTGGCGTCCCTGTTGCAGTTTACCCGGCTTGCTTCGTAATCAATGGCCCCTATAACTGCCACTGCATCCTCGACATTTCCAGAAGCATCTATAAGTATAAAATCATGTTCTAATGCCACTACTGAGTTGATCACTTTTACTTGAATACCGTTTTCAGTGAAGGATTGTAGGCAGTGGAAATCGTCATTGTGCACGGTCACCCTTATTTTCACATTGTTTCGTTTCTCGGCGCTCATGAGGCTTTTGATGATTGTTTTGCTCGTGAGGCTCGGCACACAGACATCGACTGACCTGCAGGCATGCTGGATCATGTAGGTAATGCAGTGGAGATTGTTCAAACCCACCTGCTTGGATTGTTCTTCGTCGGCCCCACCGTAAAACAAAACTTCGTTCATATTAATTATATCGCCTTGTTTCGATTTACTTTTAGTAACGAATCTAAACATTTTAGATGTAAATTGACGTATGTATGATCCAGAAGAATAAAATGCAGTCTTCAAATTAGTGGTATTCATTGTTATTAACGAGATTTGTGTTTTACTTTTTGGAATAACTAATTAAACATTCTTTTCTAATATGCATTTGTTCATGTACCCACATATGAAATTTATATTTTTTTACGTATAGAAAATTGAACATTCAATTTATTCTGCCAATGTGCAAGTCCGTCTGGCGTGTCAAGGATTCTGTAACTTAATCTAAGGAGTTATTTTCTCCTAATAATAGATATTATATGTATGTAATACATTAACGAACATTTCTGTAAAACTTTAACAAGCTAACCAATTCTCTAAATCATCTGAGTTCTTTTCGCTAGATGGCGCTATATAGTATTTTTTTAAATTTTGAAATCAGTGTACACTCAGCCTCCAATGATCCCCTTGCACCGGTGACGATCGAAGAAGTCATTGCTCTGATTCTCCATCGCTCGCGTTTTTTTTCATGCAGCTAACATTGAATGTGTCGCACTGATAGATTCCGGATAGAACCGGTGCGCGTGAGGTGTCTCATAAGCTAAATGCGACAGGCGCACAGGTGTAGACGATAAACTGCACGAGTCTTATGGGGCACCGTTCAACGCAAGACCAATAAAAATGAAATGCAAGATGAACATGAAAGCTCGCACTGGTGTAGACATAGCTTAATATAATCAAAGAGTTTTTTTATTATTTAGGTACTATTACGTTTTACGTTCGAATTACAGTGAATAATGCATTTGACACTGGCATTTGATAGAACAGTTGAAAGCGCATGTTTTTATGTTTACAATTTACATTTTGATCTATATTTTTAATACTTATTTATTTTTAAGAGTATATTGAAGGGTGTTTCAATTTAGGTTTTGAATTATAATTATTTTGTGAATGTTTTAGTGTGTCGGGGTAACAATGTCTCAGCCGCGTATGAGGAAGGCGTCTGTAATGGTTGCAGGCAATGGCAATCGTCCGCACGTTGCCATGAACAAGGCGTCAGGAGATCGTGGCTCTTGTGCACCCGCCTCAAAACAGCTACCCGAGAAGCGTAACAGAAATAAAATACCAAAAACCATAAGATACGACCTTGAAAATGCTTTGGTTGGTGTAAGTAATATCATTTCATGTCTTCTAACTACTTTATAGCAACGTAAATACGCTATCTATACGCCTGAAGACCGAACACAAACAGCTGTGCTGCTTTAGTTAAAACTTATGGGAATTGTTCATATGTGATTGCTAACAATAAATTTATAAAACCGCTCACTCAAAATTAGCGCGTGAAGACTACCTATAATACATCTTACTTACTTATCAGCTATGCGACGTCTGGTTCGAGGAGATCAAGCCGCACCTGGTTCGCAACAACATAAAGCTGCACGTACACGGGGCGGGCGCGGCAGGTCCGGCGGGCGGCGACCACCGGCGCCTGCCGCCCGGCGCGCCCGGCTGCTCCCACCTCGATCCAGGTGCTGCTTCCGATGTACGAGCCTCGCTCCATCTCGAATCGCGCTCTCACCAACACTTCATCTTACGTAGTAGTTTTTCTTTGCTTTATTTGCCGTTTTTTTACTATTTACCCAGTAAGTACAATTCTTGTACAAATAAGTATACACAAAGATAAGTTTTAAATACAAAGAAAGTTAGAGTTAGTTAAAAGTATGAGAAATTAACCTTTGCAACAAAATTGAATTAGCGCGAGGCTGCACATAGAAGTATTGTGAAATGTTGAGCTAAAGGCAAATTATTACAAAATAATAATGTTAATGCCATATCGACATTGACAGCATTCTCTGCGGCCGGCTGTGAACTGTGCCGGCTGCTGTTCAACGCCGCCAACAGCATCGAGAGCGCCGTCTCTCAGGCCGCCAGTGCGGCTAACTCGCTCCCGGTCACGCCTGTTGTTGCCGTCACCGCCGTTCCCATTGTGCCCTCCACTGATAAACCAGGTGATACTACCTTAGGGTCCATTTACATACCACAACCAGCCACATCGCAGCGACAAATAGTGGTCGAGCAGTGGTTACGTTGTGGTTGATATCTACGATACTATAATTTGTATGAAAATTAATAGTTCCATTCACACGGACCACATTTTTCCGATGAATTCAAACATGTGCGCAATATGACAACATCGCAACCACTTCTGAACCACGTTTTGTCGCTGCGATGTGGTGTGATTGTGGTGCGTGTGAATAGACCCATAGTCTAAAACTAAGCACTAACTTATTAATTGGATTTAGCATAAAATAGTGGTATCTTGTACCTACACTTAGAGAGTTCAATTTTAGAAGCACTAAATTAAAGTTTGTATAAGTTTATGGCAATTATTTATTTATTTATTTATTTATTCTCATAGGAAAACATACAGCATACAATACAACATTGTGTCTTATTCAAATAAACAATATAAAAAGCCAATAAAGTTTTCACTATTAAATAATACAGGTTTGTGGAGTGAACCTTATTATAAGTGGCATAAAAATAACTATTAACAAAATACATGTAAAAAATCTATTGAGAAGAACACTTAATTGCTTTTAAGGAATTGATATAAGTTGTTTTCGTTTTACTGAATACATCAATATGATTGTACACTCTATTATGAATGTGACATGCTCTTGCAATGAAACGATTCTTACAGTAATTAGTTCTACATTTTGGGATGAAAAAGGTAGGTTTATGACGGGTATTAATACGTGGACAATTAAGATAGATATTACTTAATAAATAAGGTGAATCAAGTTGATTGTTTATAATTTTATACAATAATATTTGGTCTCTTTGTTCTCTACGACTTTCTAGGGATACGATTCTGATATTATGTGATTTAAATTTATATGTTTGTCTTTTATTATTATGTTAACAAAGTTCTATTTCTATTTATTAGAACCTGAATACTAAAGGAGAACGAAAACGTACGCATCGTTTCCGAAGAAATAAAGCTTCCCCTAAGTCTCCATCGGGGCAATCTACGTGGCGCGTGCCTCGAATATGCCGCACCTACTGTGCGTTGTCGCCTCCCACCACGCCGAAAAAATTGTTGCGAAAAATACAGCCTGACAATCCTCAACAGCATAGAGAATATGGTTTTGTACGTGATGCAGTTACTTCTTTTGTGATTTTTGTGCTCATAATGTATACATATCCATCAGCATTTGTCTAATTACTATAATAGTTGTTTCATACTTACTTTATTGTTATGTTGGAAATTCGGTCGATCCGGTGAAATTTCTGTATTGAGTTATCGGCTGTGTGACTGTCGATTTTTTGCAAGGAGATAAATATACATTTGATCATTGATGTTATAACTTCATGGTTCATTACTAGCTAGTCTTTCATTATATTATCACCATATAGTAAATAAATAATCAAAATTTATCATTTCTAGTCAGTATTAGAAATTTGATTGCACCTAATCTCTTCAATTAGCAGGTAGAAAAGAAAAATAAATCAACACAGACCGAAATGTTTTCGAGTCGCATACGATGCTCGGTTCAACAAAAGCGTGTGCCACCGACTCCATTCGGGCGCTGTGCTGCTACTACTACATTTTTTCCTCTCAAATGTGATAAAAATACCAGCCCTTCCCCCAAGAACGCTGTTGATCAATCTAAGATTTCCAAACCACCACTATTTTCTAAAGTAAGTAAATCCATTCTATATAGTTCTGTAAGTATATTTGAAATAAATACTTTTAATAGCTTACTATCCACTTGTCCAATACACAGTAACATGATATACCTAATATGTTACAAGTTGGCATTAGAAGATGGTCATAACTGTCGGTGCCTAGACGTCAGTTTGGCTAGTTAACTTTTTGTTTAGCAAATATCGACTACATATTATTTCAGATTTCGCGGAATTGGAGATTTATTAGTTTTTTTTTGCATTAATCTTTAGGTACTATATAAATAATCTATTTTTAATGAGTTGATGACTTTAGTTTCTGCTGCGCATTTTCAGTGTGCACATTTATTACGTACTAGACTTATACTCGCGGCTCCGCCCGCGTGAATGAGTTTTTCCGGGACAAAAGTCCCGCTTTATATTTCCCCGGGATAAAAAGTACCCTATGTTACTCGCTGATAATGTAGCAATATATTGGTGAAAGAATTTTTCATATCGGTGCAGTAGTTTTGGAGCATATTCAATGCAAACAAATAATCAAATTTGTATATAATATTAGTATATTTTACATCTATATTCCAATATAGATGTAAAAGATGTTCTTGACTGCCCTTCATGATTTTTTCATAGTATGAAGCGCGTCATCAGTTTGCTTAAAACTAGCGATGTATTATGTTTATAGGCTCTTAAAATATTTATAATTTTATCACATTACATTACATAATATTCTTAGATGACTGCTTAAACTCTATTCTTTCTTCTAGGAATTCGTCAATATCGTAGGAGAGAGACATGATAAGAGATTAAAATTGTTGTACAGATCTCCTATTCGTGAGGAATGTTCATCGATTTTAAATCTAGTTCAATCGCCAAAGGATACATTGATAGAGGGTTGTTGTAGGAAAAAGAGACCTTGGAGATAACATTTTTCTTAATATGTTTGTCTCGAAAACTCACGCATAGTTATTTATTTATTTATACGTTTATAATATTTGTTGTCTTGATAAGTTGTAGAATATTGGGTTACCTAAATAAACTTTAAACTATGTATTTCGTGTTTTATTTGCGTTACAATATTTCTAAATGAAACGACTAAGACTAAAGTTTATTGATTGTTATTCCCTATCGTAACCTAAGATTTCCAAATAATACGACAAAATTAGAGTTCTCACACATAATTTTTATTGGTAGGTATATAACTTAGACTATTTCCTTACTTACGACTCTTTACAATATTACAACAGACGTATCGGCTATAAGGCAGATAACAGGGTGCTTTACACACGAGTAAAATAATTTACAAACAGTCGAACATATACACCACGCTCACTAGACAACTAAATAAATAAGTCACACATCACGTTATTGCCGAGCTTCGACCGCGACCGCAACAGCGTCGCGCCGCCGAAGTCGAGCTGCCGACGCGACGCCGCGTGCCGTCCGACCGGGGCCGAAGCGCGCACGCTCTTTGGATCCGAGAAATGTTTATTGAACGTCCACGCGTCACACATGCCGCACCAATGTTTTCTTAGTTAGTATGTTTCACGTAATCTGTCTCGTAGTAAGCCGTTGCCCCGTGCGCGCCTTTCCTGTCGAGCGCTCGCACACGCACGAAAAGAAATGCGGCGACCAGAGACGCTACGATCAACACTAATAGCAACATGACTAAACCGGCCACGAACGACGGCACTGACATGCATATCGTCTCGGGATCACTCGCCGGAGACTGGATGACTACAGTTTCATTGGCTGCAGCATTGTTTAATGCAAAGTTGACGTCGCCTGGTGCCACTACTTGGATTATGCGACTCGTGTTAACATCCGTCATTTCTTGTGCGTCTCGTTTATAGATACGCGTGGGGGTCGATGTGTCGCGTCGCAGCCGAACTCCAACTAATCTCTCTGGAAAATCTTCCACTGACCGAGGGCGTCCCCCTAATGTTGCGAGGTTTCCATGACCTTCGTCTTTCCTCTTTACTGTGTTGTATACACCGCGACGGCCTGGAGGTGGTGGCGGTGGGAGATTGACCTCGTCATCTTCTCTCGTTGGAGCAGGCGATGAAGGACTAGGAGCGTTTGGTGTAGAAGATACTTGTGCTTGCGGGGGTGGCACAGCATCATCTCGTTTTTCTGAGAAGGAACCAGCTGCGTCTGCAGGATGTCTTGGGTCTGGGAACGCTGGAGGCACTCCGTATTCAGCGTGTGGTGGCGGTGGCGGTGGGCCATATTCGGAATGAGGTGAATTTGGTACGCCATATTCGCCTGCACTAAGTGCATTTCCACCTAATAATGCACCGTAATCGGCACCGAGCCCACATTTTGGTTCTGGACAATTGTACCTACAGACTTGAATTACGCATTGGAAGTGCACATTCATCGAATCGGGGAATTTGAATGCTTGGAAATAGGCAAACGAGACCACTGATGCCGAAGGACCGAAATTCTTTATTTTTTGGAATTTACTCATGATTTTAGGTCGCACCACACATCCGTATTGATCAACCAACTGTATCGGCGCTCGTTTTCCATCGTGAGCCACGCAGTTTCTGACTAACATGTCAAATTTATTTTCATCGTCTTTAATAGCGAGCACCATCGTCATCGTCTGTCCTATTTTTACTATGCCGGACACTTCTGAAGCCCAAGGTCCTTTGCCGACCTGAATTTGCATCCAGCATTGCAGGTTATCTCCGAGAAAGTTGGCTGTAACAGCGTGTAACATATCCACTTGGAAAGGTCTAAATGTGACTGCTTTCTCGTAGAAATCGTACCACGTGCATCGCAATTTTCTTGCCTGATCCCATACTTCTTGGACGTAAGGGTCGTATTGGACAATAATCGTATTTTCAACGTATGAGCCGCTGGGTGTCGGACTCCCATAACTTGCGACGTTGTGATTTGCAGAACTCGACATACCGCAACTATTGAGGAAGATTTCGAAAGTAGCACTCAAGTGTCCAGTGCCTGGTTTAAGATGCATGCAATGAGGGTCGCTGTAGAATCCTTTGGAAAAGATCATGCCGTAGAATGGACGGTCAAACTCTATGTTAACTCGCATGTGAGTTTTTTCACATTGCACTTGTAGATGTTTTATCTTCGGACTGTCAGGTGTAGCTAAAGGCCATGGATCGTCTGTGTGTGCTGGGGCTAGCGGTGGGCCGTATCCACCGCCAGCTCGATGTTCTAAAGGTAACGAAGCTGAGTCCACAGGAGCCTCGCATCTTGCATCCTGAAATCGGAAAGAAAACGTTATTTAACAAATTATAATTTCTAAATTTATTCGGCAAGGAAGATGTTGCGATATTGTCAGAATTTATCCACGTGAAAATATGTTTAACAAAAATGAAGGTCATCACAATTTTGATTAATATTAAACTGTGAGAATATGATAGAGACTTGATAAGTTTAGCGATAGTAAAGAGCGAATTCCGCCGCCGCGTCTCACTCTACATATTTCGCGAGACGTGAGTATGCGGAGCGCGTGCATTGCGGGCTGTACGGACGGCCTCGCCCGCAGCCGCAGCGCTACGATCTCTCGCGCCGCTCGCGCAGCGTCACTGCCGACTTTCTATACTGACAGATAGCTTGTTCAACCAATTATAATATTAATCAGCTCAATTATACTGACTAGATGAGTTCCACAACGGTTTTCACAATATGTATGTTGCGCTATGAGGAGAATACAGTTTAACATTGTTATGAAGCTAATGGTTTGTTGCTAGTATTTCTTGGTATTTACTTTTCATTTGCATTATGCATCTACGACTGTAAATGCCCTAATTTGGTTTATATAACTGTTAGAATTTTTTTTATAATATATCTATATTAACAAAGCCCTTATCTTGTTGACTGGTTGTGTTTTGGAGCGAGAGCTAAGCAAGGTGCCGCCGGGTTTGTGATGGCAGTACATGTGCAAGAATAACTGCAAGCGACAGCCGTCGGTGCCATGTCGCCTGGCGGCGCGTAACAACGCGAGAATTTTCTAAACCGGTTAGAAATTACCCACTGATCGACATTATCAGTTGCGGAAGAAAATTCCGGCCCATAAATATGCGTACATCTTGAGTAAGGAGAGCTTTCTTCAGCAATCTTCATGTCGCTACGTTAAAAATATTAGTTCATGCAGTCTCATATTATGTCGCTCAAAGTTGTTTTGTTGCATCGCGCTATTATACAGCAAATAAAAACATAGTAATGCGGCAGGTTACAACGTAACCAAAACATAAGTTTATTGTAACCTTGAGGAGGGGAACGTAACCCGTGCTTCTACTGATAGCCCCGATTCTATAATCTAATAAGGCGGCGAGATTTTTGAATCGCAACTCACAAAAAAAAATTACGAACGTTTATAAGCTTAGTATTCGCAAACTTCTATACACACCAATAGATTTACCTATCGTTCGTAAATATGTTCAATAGTGAATAACAAAAAGTTATTGTCATGGTAAATAATGTGAGAAATTGATAAATCTCGTGCGTGCGGCAGGTTCGCGAGACGGCAGGTGGGCCGCCGTCACAGGTGAAAGTACATCCGGATTAAATTGCTTAGTACTATATCCGTTTACAAACACTATACCTGGTGATGTACAATTAACGGAGACTAGCCGATATGCTTTATAGGACCTCAAAATTATTATTGAACCCTATGTACGTTTTATGTCATCAATATTGTTTAGTTCGGAGTCATTTGGATTTTCATGTAGTTGTAACTTGTTACCAAAATCTATTATCTATACATCTATACATATAAATAAAATTCGAGCGTCTGTTTGTAATATTGAAATAACCGTTTTTTTACTACTTGTATATGAATATATATACGGTACATACACCAAAATAACATTTTTTTCAATTTTTGTCTGTCTGTCTGTCTGTTCCAGCTAATCTCTGAAATGGCTGGACCGATTTTGACGGGACTTTTATTGGCAGGTAGCTGATGTAATAAGGAGTAACTTAGGCTACTTTTTATCACGGGAAAATATAAAGCGGGACTTTTATCCCGGGAGAACTCATTCACGCGGGCGGAGCCGCGGGCAACAGCTATAAGTAATAAGATTAAACTTTGTAACTGCAGCTAAACAACAGTTTAGGAATGTAATTTTCAATTTATTTCGTTTTAAATCTTTGGACAGTAGTGTAATCAATTATATTTTTTTTATTGTGTCTATATTTACATATTTATGTACGTTAAATAAATAACATAATACTTAATCGTATGATTTCAAAAGTATCTCTTATCCTCTTACTTTGACTATTGAAATTAGTACAAAATGGATGAAAGTTGTCTCAATGAACGCAAATTGAGTTGAACCGGATTTTTACTTGTTCCTCTTTGTTTGTAATCCTAAGAAGGTCGAGGTTATTTACTTTTTTCTCATCGTTTGCATAACAAACTACGAAAACACATTCCAATGCTCAATGGGTACTGCTAGGATGGTCAGATTTTGACTAAGCTTGTAATTTGTTGCAATAGTAAGTAGGCTTGATGCTTTTAAAAGAACTAAAAGTACTAAGTAAATTTTTCCTATACGAGAGTGTCGTCACAGTAAAGAATTAAAAAAAAAATTACAAAGATATTTAGAAATAATCATGCTAACGGTGTATGATTGGAGCCCCTAGTTCTTTAGCGCAATAAGTAATTAACAAAATTCCATGATTGCGGGCTTTTTATGAGACCGAAATTTATAACAAACATTTTCTATTTATGTTGATGAACCGAATCCTTATTCATTCGCGTAACTTTAACGTAACTTAGCAATTAGACAATAATAGAGAATTGAAGTTTAATGTCTATTAAAAATATAATTACACATTATCTATACTATAATAAAGCAGTAGATCACGGTGTGACTGTACATTGAAAGAAATGTGATAAAAAAGAAAGGGGGCTATTAAAGAAGAGTAATGGAAAACAAATCAGCGATTTTTATAATTCTTTTCTGTATGTCTGTTTGTTTGTTACTGCACATCATCGAAACTACTGAACGGATTTCGATGAAATTTGGTATGGAGATAGTTTGAGACTCTAGAAAAGACATGAGTTAGTTTTTATCCCGGAAAAACTTTTTCACGCGGGTGGAGCCGCGGGCAAAAGCTAATATGAAATATATGAGTAGTAGGTCGGCTTATACATTTATGTGACGAGTAACATTTACTTAAAAGTCGTGAAACAGGCCGTCTAAACTAGATCGGGAGCCCCACAGCTCTCCCTGCGAGACACGTCTATAACAACCGGTACGTGGGAAGTGTGTATAGTTATCTGATGATGCGTGAGCGACTGACATCCTTCACCATTAGAAACGACTAACATACTTAATTCTATTCTGAATAGACGCATTCAGACTTAGTAGATCAGTCCACATTGTTTCTATCAAGTTGTGTTTGTTTTTTGATTATTGAATTTCGATTTAATTTAGTCGACATTAAGGTGAGTAATTGAACTGGTATCTCAGAATCTTATACAAATAATTTGTCTAAAAATAACTTAGGGCAATACATGCAACATCATTCAACATTGCAAATTGAATATTTATTTTGAATACTCATAAAAATTATTCCCATATCGTGTACTCATGTCAACATCAGTACAGGAATCATACACACACACACACTCACGCCCGTTATCCCCGAAGGGGTAGGCAGAGGTGCAAATAGTGCACCCACTTTTCGCCGTGCGTCTTCTGTCCCATGATGTGATAGGGGGCGAGCCTATCGCCATAGCGGGCACAAATTCCAGACTCCGGACTGATACTGAGTAGAAAAACCCAATATCACTTTGCCCGACCCGGGGATCGAACGCGAGACCTCAGCATTGCAGTCGTACAGTAATAAAACTACGCCACCGAGGCAGTCGTGGACAATCTAATATATTATTAACAATTTTTGATACGAATAATAAGTCATTCAATACACTGCGTTCCGCTAACGAAATCATTTTAAAGTGTGTTAATTGGCTCTTATATGACTTCGAACTAAGATTGTACAGAAGAAATTTAGTCGTTATCTTTTGAATCAATGTTTGAATGTATTGAAATCTCGTCTCTGGCTTTAATCATTCACATTCGTAATAAGAAATCAACCATATCTATATGTATGAACAAAACTTAATGAGCCTTAAAAAGCGATAGTTCTCCTTATTTGACAGTTGGAGAATGATGTGTTCCTCTTTAGCACCCATTGTGAGCCTGACAGATCAATTGTCACGCTTAATAGCCTAGAATAAGCCACATCAGACATTAAATCTGACCAACAAATGAAAGTGATCACCAGTTTACACTTTCTTTGACGAATTGCTTTCTAACATGAACTAGCGAGATTTGTTGTGACAACTCCACTTGGCGTTTTCTGACGTGTTCTCATAAATATAGTTTCAAATTGAATAGTTATTACATTGGTAATTTCATCTGCCGGTGGTGATTAATCTATCGTTTATAGGCATGGCAGATAATAATATTATACTATAAGTCTATTCAAAAATGTGTAGAAAAGATTTAAACATGCACTATAGATACTCTGTAACTTTTACACTTACAGTAGCAACGGTATTTTCATATTAATCAAAATTTATTAAACTATTGCTGCTCAGGGCAATGAAGAATGTAATAATTGTATTTAATGTCAAAAACCTTAAAAACGTCTAACTATTTGTAGAATAAACTATAATAATATAAATGTGAGTATCGTACTAATAAACTCTACCTAAATATTCGATGCTATAATAATAAAGGATGTTATATCATTGTTGTGACAGATCTCTGTTACGCCTTTTAGGATACTACAATAGAGTGTTGACTGAAAATGAAATCGAATGCACGGAGCGATTATATCATTCGCGGACAAAACTGCGAAATATCTTAGCTTGGTGAAAGTGTTCGCGAACAAATGGGTTTCGACTGTCAACGACATCGCTAAACGTGGTATAGTGGTTTGTATTAGGCAATGATATTCGCTAGAAATTTAATTGGTTTTTAACATCTTTTTATGCATCATACATAGTATCAAACTATCAATATCAGCAATGATCATTAACTAGATAAAATGTAGAATTCCGAGAGTAATATTGATTGATTTCTAATTGATGATCAAGCATTAAATCAATAGATACGATGAATATACATATAAGAACACGCAGTTAGTTTCCAATGGTTCGCTGTTTTGTGGATCTGCTAACGGCATCAATAGCCTAGTTGGTGAGAACACGAGCGGAAAAAGCTGAATAATGTAACTATAGTAGTGTGGAGTATCGCGGCGCGTAGAGCACCGCGCGCGTCGCCTTGCGTAGCATGACACCTGCCCGCTACACTTGCTACAAAACTATTACGCACGCTTGCATATAATAGAGAGCAGAGACAATTATATTATTATTTTATTTGAATTATCTCCTGATCACGCAAAAAAAACTTTGAACTCATATTACGAAAATTATGTAGGTATTACCATATTATTATGATCGATGCACAATTATTAAAATAAAATATGTCTTAAAGATAATTTACCATCGTACTATACTTTATATGTCCGTATCAAAAAATATGAAGTTAATGATAATTCTATATTATATATCTTTATTAGTATATTTATTGACTGTCTCGGTGGCGTAGTTGAATTACG
Organism: Sphinx pinastri; assembly: GCA_947568825.1. Classification (NCBI taxonomy): domain Eukaryota; kingdom Metazoa; phylum Arthropoda; class Insecta; order Lepidoptera; family Sphingidae; genus Sphinx; species Sphinx pinastri. The sequence goes on from OX387617.1 coordinate 8,366,435, forward strand.
GTATGATTGCAATGCTGAGGTCTCGGGTTCGATTCCCGGGTCGGGCAAAGTGATATTGATTTTAAATTCAGTAACAGCCCGGGGTCTGGTATTTGTGCCCGATATGGCGATAGGCTCGCCCCCTATCACATCATAGGACGGAATACGCACGGCGAAAAGTGGGTGCACTAGTTGCGCCTCTGCCTACCCCTTCGGGGATAAAGAGCGTGAGTGTGTGTGTATTAGTATATTTAATTTAGTAGTAAAGCATTGTAATGCTTTCATAATTAATTAAGCCTCTAATAGCATAGTGGGCGTGAGTTATGAAGCATCACTAATATTTAACTCGTAAGTAAGAAAGAAAGACGAGCGCAATCGGAGCATATTAATTATTTTCTCACTTTTATCGTGATACATTTACTGTTTTCGCTCGTCTGTAGACTATTGGAGTAGAAATGTAATATTGAAGCTATTGCAGTTGTTATATATAGATCGATGGACTTGTTAAAATTAATCTCACAGCTAGAATAGCATTTTGTAAATAGATTTTAAAGGAATAAAGTTTTTATTAAGTATGCTAGCAGTTATGTTTGTTGCAATAAGGTCATGGTCAGTTTTAAGTCTTCAATGGCAATTTGAATGATGTTAAAAATATTGAACGTATGTGACAAATTAATAATAATCATATTCAATAATATCGATGTTATCTATGTGCTGAAGAAATACATGAAGTGCGCGGTTTATTGTTAAATTCATTCTGAGAATCATATAGTGATTCGAGGCTTTACCAGCCTGTGCTTAATAGTGACGAAGATACAGCAAGGTAGACTGTTATCTGGTCTGTTATATGTCTACAAGAATGTTCAATTTAACGGTATAGTGATGGCCAGGTGACACATCCACTAACATTTATTGTAGCTCAGAATGTAAGTTGACTCAGTTACATCAAGCATCTAAACATTTATACGACATGGATGTTTTTAAAAATACCTATTTGCAATTTGTTTTTGTGTAATTAGGCAATCTATAAAGAAAGATGGTTAAATACCCTAACAAACTATAGATCAAGCGGTGTTCATTTACATGACAAATAAAAATTAAGAACTAACCTTCAAGAGGAGCGTAGCGAGCACCAGCAACAGTTTGATCCTCTCCATAGTAACAGTCCGATATGTCAGCGCCCTGCAACCAACGAGACACGTTCAGTGGAGCACTAGCCTGGGCCCGTCGCCGGCGGTTTGGCATCGGCGCTAGTGGCGCGGCGGCGCGGGCGCAGCGCTCATGACAGCGCGTGTGTTCGGCACACTGGTAGGTCTGCACAGAGAGTTGCGCTCGTGCAGCTTCCTCTGGCTCCCCCCTAGCGCTACCCCACTACGCGAGCGTGACCCAGTGACCGAGTGCAGCAGCGCCGGAACTGCACCGGCTCGACACGCGACGTCTGCATCTTTCACTCCCGCACGCGCGCGCGCCGCTCCCGTTGCGTCGAGAGGAAACCGCGCGTGGCCTTCACCTTATTACAATGCAAGGTTATCTTTGTTTGTATGACTTATCAGTTTTGCTTTCTTTTTGATCATTAATTTTGTGCTATTTTACCACTCTACATGTTTTTATAGGAATATAACTAGAATTATAATTATACATTCATATTCAATCTAGGTATACATTTGTACCCATGGTTTCAATGGCATAATAGTCATCATATCAATCTAGCATTATTCTGAGCGCAAATCCTAATCATAAGCATATTAAGTATTTATTTTATGGAGGAAAAATTTAATTAGACACCTGGGAATTCAGTCCGGGACCCCATGGTGGGTACTCGGTAGATAAATAAATAACGTAGGCCAAATAAGTTTGTAGCGTTCCCTAAAATTCGGATAACATTTCCCACGTGACGCAATATAACAAATTGGCACACAAATGCGTTTAATATAGCGGCTGGAGACGAAGACGCGAGCGTTTTTAGTGATTTCACCCTACACTACTACAACACGCATCGGTTAGAAAGCACGCTAACTCTCATCTTTGATGCAAGAACTCTACCGATGCTAGACCGCTATTGCACATAGTGCAATGGCCATTAAATAAAAAATACATTTTATTCAGAATGGTTATCACACTTTACGGTAAACATGATCTAGTTCGAAGCACATGCACGGCGCATCTTATGCACAAAACAGTTACGGAAATTAATAAAAATTGTTCCGTCACGTAGCATACTTTACTGAAGCGCTAGCCAGCGATTGTCTAGACTCTAGTTAGTCATTATTGCATTAGTTAAACGTTGGAATGCTTTCTATTTAGAGACGAGAGTGGAGACTATTTTTTCTCATCAACTGCACCCAACTGGTCGTAACTAGGCTGCTAGCACTAGTTACTCTTAAGAAAGCGGGCCCTCGGGCATTTTCTATTTTCTGTAATCTGCGACGATATTATAATAATAGACGCGATAGTGGATGCCGGCCGCGCTCAATTAAGCACCTCCAACAAGAAACGCTACCAAATGTGGGCCAGCCGTCACCCAATCAAATACAGACCATAAATGTACCAGATCTTGTTTTAGACAGACGCGTGGAATCTTATTTTTTGGTTCATAGACAATTTCAGCACGCGATTGCCCATTTAATAAATTAATATAAAAAATCAATTCAGAACGTTTGTACCTATTACAGTTATTTAAAACACATTAAATGTTATTGCTCAAATTTTGCAAATTTGGAACAAAATCGTGAGTTTCAATATATCTGTATTGTCAGATTCTCCGAATGATATAGAAGAGAAATAAGCGCGCAACGTATGAAGTTGGGAAGCGTAATCTTCACTAACTTGAAGTTTTCTAAGCTCTCTAAATTTGCCAATAATTTAATTGTAGGTATCTACCATAGAACAAAGATAAAAGGTATCTACTATTAACAAAATGCGATTGATCAAAGCACGAGCAAATAATATTATACACGACTAAACAGAAAGAGGTTGCGTTTCTTATGGGTACATGTTGTTTCTTAACGTGTCTTCATTTTGTAGTCCATTTATCTTAGTGGCTGAATAGCGAAATGTGACTCGGCCACGCCTCAGGGCAAAGTATTATTTGTACCTATCTGCTTTACCCTTAATTGCTCTGTCAAAATGTTCATCAGTCCAGGGACGAGCGAACTTATTCAACATTCATTCGTCAAAGTCCAACGCCCAGTGAAAGTTTAACTCATGTTTTTTTATTTACCGCACGTAATGTTCCTTCAAACATCAAAAGAAATTAAACGAGTTTTAACATGTTTATCATGAATATTACCATGTGTATAGCGAAAATAGACATATAAAGATTTAAGCTTATAATGTAAGGCTTTTTTTTAATGGCATTGAACGACGAGACGAGCATGCCGTTCGCCTGATGGTAAGCGATACGACCACCCATAAACAGTAGCAACACCATCTAGCACCTTGAGTTACAAAGAACTGTGTGGCATTCCACTGCGCTCATCATCCTGAAACATAAGATGTTAAGTCTCATTATGTCCTGTAGTTACACTGGCTACAATGTCCTTCAAACCGAAATACAACGGTGCATGCACACTGCTGCTTGGCGGTAGAAATAGACATTGCGGTGGTACCCACCCAGACGGATTCTTACATATGAGAGACCTACCACCAGTAAAATACATACTTGAAGTTTTATATAATAGAGCCATTTTTAGATAGAGCTAAGATAACACCGCGAGACGTGTCGCGACAAAGCATAGCGACTTGTTGCACACTTCACGTGGGACTGAATCCCGGTTCTTAACAAATAACGCGCAAAAAGCCATGTTCAGATTTCACACGAGATGATCGACAAAAACTGTGGTGATTCGCAAGTTTGTACAGAACTTTCGTTTTCTGCCTATCTCTAATCTGCAAGTCAATGTGATCGATATTGAGAAAATGCGCACCACAATTATTATTGAATCGGCTTTTTGTATGTAATAATTGTGTGTAATTATGCTGTAGTTAGATAATTATAATTTTTTGTTATAGCAAAATAGAGGATAATTTATTAAAACACTTTCATTGTGTATGATTTTACATTGAAAATACAGAAATTGTCTCTTTAATAATTAAAGTAACTTTTATACCAATAGGTAAACAGTAATTTTCGTTAATTAGTTTAAAGCACGATTTTGATTGAAAACGGCAACATGTTTGAGTCTCCGTACAACAAAAATTCTGAAACAGACGTTGGAACTTGGTTGATAGATTGAAATTAAAGTAAGATAGGAAAAATGTGGCTCGTTTATTTTATTAGTGTTGAAATAGTCTTTCCGATGATGTATTAGAAATTAATCAGATCTGTTATTTTTTGAAAAATCACGATGAAAAGTTGACTGATATAGTTGAAATTTTAGATACGGCCTCTTAACAGACTATTTATTACTTTGTCGCGCTAATTGTTCATACATATTTTTAAAACAAGTAATTCATATAAATTTTAATCAATACCAAGTCTAACCTTATAGTGTTTGTTATAAATAGTTAGTTCCAACCAGAAGCATAGAAAAGTAAATCATCCTTACGTCCAGATTATAAAATAAATTCCCTCGCCGCGTCTGTCTGTCTGTCTCTCTGTCTAAACTAAACTCTAAACACAGTAAACTCAAAAACGACCTATAGGATTTCGATAAAAGAGGGTATGAAGATAGTTTGATACCCTGGAAAAGATATACGCTACTTTTTATACCAGGAAAATATATAGGAGAACTTTCATCAAAACTTCTTACACGCGGGCGAAGCCGTGGGCAAAAGCTCTCTCTCTCTCTTCAGTCGGCCCCACATTACTGAGGATCGTGATCCCATCCAAAATCATTCAGCAGTCTTCTCCACGAGGCGCGATCTTCGGCTTGGTGCACCGCTAAGCTCATTGGATATTTAGGGAGTTGGCGACCTGGTCTGACCAGCGCTTCGGTCTACGCCCTCTTGATCGCTTGCTTTCGAGCGTTCCGGTGAGCACTAACTCCTCCAAGTTGTCTGGTTTCCTTTGCGCTATGTGTAACAATAATTACAGAGGCTGATAATATGATGCTTATATAGATAATTTTTATCTCTTATCGTTAATTTAATAAATCAATATCTCGACACTTCATTGTATAGTGGAACTAACAAGAACAAAAACCATACTTTCTTAATTATTTTGTATATATCGTACGGTATTACAAGTAAGAAACTACAACTTATACTTTTTCGCATTACTGCTGTAATAACTGGTAACTGACAAAGTCGCAAATTGCAATTAACAGGCAAGGAATTGATAGAGAATACACATAATTAAAACATCTTGAAATATTTGTTGCTTAATATGTGTATGTACATATATGTTGAAAGACATATTATATAATTTTTAAAAAAACATTTAATGGTATATACCTTTGTTTTACAATGATCTATAATCAATGTTCAGGTTATACGCATCTACATTCTACAATACATGTTATTACTCAAATGCACTAAATCTAATTGGAGTGGAACAAACGCTTTGAATAAAATTTGAGATGAATTATAAGTATTCGTGAGCAAGTCGAAAGTAACGTACATAAAAATTAAGCCGGGTGTATACGAGAGAATTATATTTTTAGCAAACTCGTAGACACGCCTGGTAGATACTGCATCTTAATTGGATTAGTCTTGCTTTTTGACAAAGTTATGCTTTCATCGCTTTCATAAACATAATGTATCTTACGCAAGAACTCTCTAATTACTTTCTTTTGCCGCAGTTAGTTAAACCAACGCAATGTAACAATATAAATTAGGGATACATTTTACCAAGTCACTTTCGGCTCTGATTAACGACGCATAGGCGTGAGCGCTGTGGCTTTTAATTAGACAGTTACGAGCTGAAAGTTTACATACATTAATGTATGGGATTCTTTCGAGAAGATTACCTTCTCTTCGCTATTATTCTTCGTAGAAAGCGACTCACACTGAGTACCCACCACGAATATAATATTATCATTCTATTATCAACACAGAATCCGAGGAACCACCATCCGTTGTTTATAAGAGTAATTGCCTATGCACGTCATTGTTACACGCGGTTTGGAAGATTTCACTTACTTACATAAAATTATAAAAACGGAAAATAATCTGTCTCTATTCATGCGTTTCTAAGTAAAGGCATAATTTGTTAACTACCTCGCTTGGATGATATTCTTGCATTAATCTGTGAACACACGTAGAGAAGCTATTGAATTTGTTTTACCGACTTTCAATTCTTATGAAAAACCACCGTTGTCACTTTTATTGTTATGAATGCCTATTTTATCTGTTGTAATTTTCACTCAGAAGGTCATTGTACATCATCGAAGCATGTGAAAATTCTATAGTTGTTTAAGCTTTCTCACGATTGCATCAACCAAAACAATATAATTGCCTCTTGATTTTGTGTCTGTAATTATAAATAACATTGTAACAATAGCTTGGATAAGAAGATAGTTAACAGAGGCCTTGTAACAAAGGAGATCCTCGAAATAATGCAGGCAATGTCATTGGTGCTCGTAAAACGTTGCGTTTGGCCCATTGATCTCATAAAGTTGAATACTTGCCTCGATACCTCGATAGTGTTAAATGTCTCACTTGATTTTCACATCACGCAGTGAAAAGTGGCATAGCGTATTACAATTATTGTGGAGTGCTTATTCAGACGTAAGAATTGCCGTTCATTTATCATCCTACCATGGCAAAATATGAGGATTGTAACTATACCTACCCAATTTTTTGTATGTAATTTATATTACTTGACTGCCTCGGTGGCGTAGTTGTATTACAGTACGACTGCAATGCTGAGGTCTCGGGTTCGATCCCCGGGTCGGGCAAAGTGATATTGGATTTTCTATTCAATATCAGCCCGGAGTCTGGAATTTGTGCCCGATATGGCGATAGGCTCGCCCCCTATTGCATCATGGGACGGAATACCCACGGCGAAAAGTGGGTGCACTAGTTGCGCCTCTGCCTACCCCTTCGGGGATAAAAGGCGTGAGTGTGTGTGTGTGTGTGTGTAATTTATATTAATTTGATAACGTAGGCTCCAGCATGGGTACATTACTGTGGTAAACAGAACTTCGAAATTCATCAACTAAAATTAACTCTCTGTCAATAATGTTAATCAAAATTCTTGCAGTAGCGTTAGTTGTTCCTGCGACTACGACTAGCAACCTTCGAGGGAATGGCACGCAAAGCATAAAAATACATTGTTGGTTTGATATATGCATTGATTCTTTAACCGAATAGAACCAGTAATACTTGAAAAGTATTAAACTATTCATTAATAAATCAATTATATTTATTTAAAGACTTGCATTGTGAGCGTTAGCCTTAATGCGCTATTGCCAGATTACTACTTATGCTAATAGGTATTAGATTTGCCCAAGTAAAAACTTCACTGAATGGCTTTGTTGTGTGCTACGACGTTCGCGAATCGTACATTTGGTATTATCTACGTGAATGCCATGCTGGTAATGTTACGCCATTGCGTGAAAATTTACTTTTCCTATGGTAGGAATTAATATTTCTAGTTACATTAACACAGGGCATAGAACATGTTACAGATTTAATAAATTCAATTTATTAAACTTTTCTAATTGGTGTTTTTCTCCAACATTGGTGATCTTGATTTAATTCGATCAAATAGGAACATTCTCGGGTAAAAATGTAGCGCCCCCGCTCTTAAGTACTGAGCCGTGGTTGTAAACGACACAAGTTAACGATCATGTTAAATTTCGTCCACTTGTGCGACATTCCGTCTAATTACATGCGTAATTGATGACACGTGCAAGTGTACACTTGTGGTTCGAACACGTATCACGCATTGGTGACGTATTGATTAGATGGTTTGATGATGAACGACGTGGGCTCAAGGTTACGCCACAACACTTTCACCGGTGCCCGTAGTTCATTGCTCTCCGAATTCTGCATCTCTGTGCTTTTAATATCAATGGTCGCACGCCGGTTCCTACCAGAAGATGTTTTTCACAAGAGACAAGTGAAAATGCTCTTTAAGTTATCCGCAGTAGTGGTGAGATTGGAATATGAGATATGCTATTCGTTGACGTTTACGTTCAATGCCCGTGTTAATGGTAGCGAGAAACATAGCGTGGCCCACTTTCTCTTTTACTCTCACGTGGTCTCTGTCTTACGTGAGAGCTGCCAGGTATGGCGAGCGAGATGACTATATCTGAAACGTTTTGTTTGGGAAGCTGGGCTCGCTTTCTTCGCCGCACTTGGCAATGGAGTTGTACAAAATCCGGTAACTTTCGTTAGCGTAGTGCGATTGTGTCGATTCTGAGAGCGGCGCAAGCGCCGGTCCGATGCGTTGAAATTCATATTTTTTTTTATTGCGTAACTATTACTTTACTATTTAGTAACAGAAAGTTTTTATTGCATCATTCCGTAAATTATTTTTGGATGTGATGCAAAAAGGAATCGAAACTTATGATTATGTATAAACTTTTTCATACATATTTCCCAAACGTAGTTTTTTTATGTATATATTTACTTTTAATAGTTTGTTTTTCTGGAAAATAACATCGATAATTAATCCAAAGATTTTAGATTAAACTAAAATATTTCCAAATTATTTATAGGGTTTAGGGTTTAAGATGTGAATCGCATTCTGTTAATTCTTATTGGTCTCAGAGCCTAGTGGAGGGTCGCCGTGAACCGCTGTAATAATAATTGTAACTACTATAATAAATAAATAATAAAAAATAAATGCATTAATTATGAATCATGAAATGATGACACGGATATTGAAATATCGGCATTTAATATAATGTAGTGTAATAAATTTAATATTTAAAAAAAAATACGTGTTATAACAAGTTTTTTTTTACCTTAGTAGGCAAACGAGAAAGAAGTCCGCCTGATGGTAAGCAGCGTCCGCCGCCCGGAGACACAGCCAAGCCGCTGCCTGCCGGGCACTTGATCGTATTATTTTTTTAACGCTCTATTATTTGAATCGATGCGAGGGTATGATAATGTTGATTAACATTTTACCCGAGACATTTGCGACTACCTATTTTTGTGCCAGTAGGTAGATTAAAAGAAACATAAATAGATTAATTTAATTTTTATCCGTGGTGCTTTACAACTGCCTTTTCTTGATGTAAACGTCCTTACACTTGAGACTAAAAATAACTCCTTAAAGTTCGGACAAACTAAGCTGGCCGGTATGACATTTTTTTTTCCCGACGCGATAACTCTGTGAGAACGTCTACCCAAAAAATTCAAAACCGTGTTATGTCATACCGGCCAGATTAGTTTGTCCCTACTATAGTTCATTATTTTGTCTCCTTCATTGCTATGGAGGGAAGTGGACAATTAATATTTCCAATTCCTCCCTATCTTTCTTCTATTTGATTAATATCGTTGCGGATTAAATGAGAGTAAAATAAGAGTATATATAATTTAAAATTGGACTTTGTGAGAGAAGCAGTTTTAAAAGTGCAGATAAAATATATAACAAATGAAAAGCCTCTTTCTCCCCTTTCAATCATTTTACAGTACGGAGGATAGTAGACATAAATTAAAATGACTATAAAATATTATCCAAAAATTGGCACATTCAAAGATAAAATTATAGCAAATGAGTATGCGCGCGGGCTGCCCGCCGCTGCGGCGCAAGCCGGAACTTCCGACTGGAGAAAACGTAGAAAATGATCAGATCAGTTGAGAGTGCACTTTTCCCTACATCTGATACTCAATATCACATGTCTTCTGCGGTAGTTTGTCATCGATATTAGTTTAGGTTTCACTTGAAACTTCGTGTTAAGTTAACTTTAATTTAACTATATTACTTTAACATTTTTATAAAAATAACTAGCTTTTGCCCGCGGCTCCGCCCGCGTGAATGAGTTTTCCCGGTATAAAAGTCCCGCTTTATATTTTCCCGGTTAATCCAGGACATAATCTACCCGTGTGCCAAATTTCATGGAAATCGAAAAGTTATTAATTTACTAATATCGCTATTAAAAAATAGGGGTTGATCGTAGAGGGTTGAAAATTTACGGTTGTATGTATTTTTTAATGTTGTATCATAAAAAAATACAAAAAAAATTATATAAAAAATAAAAAAATAAAATTAGGGGTGAACAACTCTTATCACTTAGGGGTATGAAAAATAGATGTTGGCCGATTCTCAGACCTACTCAATATGCTCACAAAATTTCATGAGAATCGGTCAAGCCGTTTCGGAGGAGTACGGGAACGAACATTGTGACACGAGATTTTTATATATTAGATTTAACAAACCTTGTGTTTTGTTAAAATAAACAAACAATTACACTAAACTATAAAATGAATGACTACTAAGCGTCGATAGTTTGAATATCAGAGCTAAGAATTTTATAGTGCAAAATGCAGTAAGTATACTTTTTGATACGCAAGCCATCGGCGATGTGATCAAAACCATTTAGATAAACATCAGCTGACCCAGTGATGCTGTCCGGTCTAGGAAGCACATGTTATCGGACCACTCAGGTTTAAAATATGCAAATTAAACTACGCACATCTAGTTAAGTGCAATTCATTACGGAAACTTGCAATGCTGTCTTATCATTTAGCCCCATTAACCAGTTTTATAACGTAAGATTTCACATAAATAGTACAATTAAGTTCTAGTTCAATGAAACTTTCAAGGCAGCTGTCCGATTTTGCTTTAATTGCCAACTGTTCCCGCAAATATATAAAATGTGTTTATATTATTTCAATTTATTAAAATGATATCCTTTATCTATACAAAATATTTATCTATTCTAATATTATAAAGCTGAAGAGTTTGTTTGGTTGAACGCGCTAATCTCAGAATCTACTGAACCGATTATTAAAATTCGTTCACTAATAGGAAGCTACATTACTACCAAATGCTATATGCCATGCATAATGCCATAGACTTTTTATGCCGGGTAAAAACTTTTTCACGCGGTCAATATAAAAGATAATGTAAAATTTTATCTCGTAAAAGTCTATCAAAGACTCACGTTTTACATTGTAAAAACTCGTCTATAAGAACTTACAGGGTTCAGTTTCCCTTGGTAAATAATGTTCTCGCGGTCTACTGATAGAAAAAATATTTATGTACTGAATGCAGGCCCGTGCGGCGGAAGAGAAAGTTACGGGCCAAGGACGAGGGCGACGCTCCCGTTCGTTGCGTAACAACGACATCATAATTCAAGATCGCGGACATACCCGTGCGCACGGGTTTGCTTGCTTTTATTTATTGTTGTAGGAATAACTAAGGAAGTTTTTTTATATTGATTATGACTAAGCCTTTATTTATTTATTAGAACTATCACATTGTATTTAATGTTTATTAGAACTGGTTATACAAGGACTTTTGTAGATGAGCGATATTGTGTGATAGCTGGAATCTATACTAATATTATAAATAGGAAAGATTTGTATGTAAGCATGTTTGTAACGAATAAACTCAAACGGGTAGATCATGTCCTGGATTAACACATACTTTTTATCCCGGGAAAATATTTTAATACCGGAAAAACTTTTTCACGCGGCCGAAGCCGCGAGCAGAAGTCTAGTTATTATGTATTTTACCGTAATTGTTTTAACATAAATCAATGCTGTCGTTCATTATTTTAATTTAATTGACTGCTGAAGTAACAAGATTAAGGATTATACCTCCCTTTATAACTTTTTAATACTTATTTACAACAGAGATTACTTATAATAACTTTCGGCTATTATACATTAGACAAACCAAAATATCTCAACTATCATTATTATATCTCCAAACATGGCCGAATGCGTTCAAGTTGCGTAATCTTATAGATAGTTATTACGACCATGGGAACTCCCCTTCATGACGAAATATTTTCGATTCAAGGACGTTGACTCCGCTTTCAAAGTTATTACATTATTATCTAAGGGATCCCTTTCACTTCAAATTCTTTGAACCGGACGCCGCGCCGTCGGGTTGCCTAATATCATTTCTAATAAATTTTATACATTTTTACTGAAGGCTTGTTTGATTAAATATGCTTGTATCCTACAAGCCTTGAATTGCTTCGTAAGTTGAACCTTGAAATATTTTATTTTATTTTATTATTTGAGGATTGCCAACAAAGTTTACAATAACACAAACATAATAATAACAATCAGAAAATAAAACTAAGTAATTGTAACTCAGACTACAGGCAACCACAACGTGCATAATACAATTTTACGATATAATTACTCAATTAAACATTATAAGGAACTAGACAAAAAATAATAGATTTATCAGAATGTTAGGGTCCAAGTTAATCAATCTCACCTAAAAGAGTTTTCCTAATATAACCATAGATCTACGCATATTAATGTTATGCAATGCAATGCAATCAGCCATGTATTACATAGTGGCCACTGCACGGGCCTCCTCTACAACTGAGAGGGTTTAGGCCTTAGTCCACCATGTTGGTCTAGAATATTATTATGTTTAGGCCTAATTTCATCATGCTCTGCTAGTTACTTTAACAGCCTGTTTAGGGTTTTTGAATGTACATGCCCTAACAGGTGATTATCTTCCTTAACAAGGTGTTCTTTCATGGGACGCGCCATACTTTAATATTTGCGTTAATTTTAATTCCCGATTAACTAACGCCCGTTAAATAAGAAATTGGTGAAATAGTATAAAATCGGGTATAAAGAGAAAAGGTCAGTGACCATGAATGAAACTAATGTTGCTTATTTAGGTTTCTAAAAAAATATCTCTAGCCGTAAACTAAGTATAATTTTTTTTTTTTATATAAATTAAAATTATATGGGAAGCAGCTTTCTGGAATATTAGTAGAACATAACAAGAGAAATATAAACTTACATAAAGACTGCCTCGGTGTCATAAATTCACGTTTAATTCTTGAACTTGAAAACCTGAAACAATAAATAATACATTGTATTAAATGGCTTTTTAATATTCATTTTATTCCTTCTTGTAAACTTTATTATTTTTATAATGATTCCTTATGTGTTATTTATTATTTTTATTTATTATTTCTTATAGCAATTTGATTGTAATTATACTGCTATTAATGCCTAAAATTGCAAACTGTAGATACCTCATGTTCTTATTCTACCTAGAACTTGCGGGATAGGCGTTATTATGTACGTAATTCAAGCTAATCCAACCGACCTCGAGTCTCTAAATTTTGCATTGTCTTATTAAATAAAGTAAAGCCTCACAATATTGCGATAATTGTTAATGTCTACTGTTATATTGTTGTTTACTATTATTATAACCACAAATTAATTATGCGCATATTTTTAATGTAATTCCAAGCAAAAAATAAGGAAAAGTGTGTCATGGTTTGACCTCTTTCAATCGCAACACGGATTGTTATTGTGTTTTGATAATTTATGTAGTCACATATTTGGACCTACACCGAAGTTGGGAACGAAACTCTTTGAAGACAAATCTCTACGCACTTTGCAATTACTTATTTTATTTTGCGTCATTAGGTAAATCTAAATTATTTAACTAACTCTGTTACATTTTGTGTAATCGACAGAATTGACAAAACTATTGTTTGAAAAGTAGGTAGATTTTATTTGTTGAAATTTAGTTTGCTTGAATAGGTACACACGATGTAAATTCGGTTTTTTACATAGTAGAATAACAGAAAGATAATTTTTTTATTCATTAAAAAGTACAACCAAGAAATTGTTACTACTAAGTATTTATAATATTCATAATTCTCATATTATGGCGCTAATTGGACAAACATGTAACATTTCGCTCTGTTAAAATCATCATTCTTAATAAGGTTCAACGAACTCAACCAACCTAATCACTATAATACCTACTCATAACAATAAACCGACATTTCCAAACGTAGGCAGATAATATCGAACTAAACAATAACATATTAGCATTACATAACAATGTATATGTCTCGGTAGTTATATAACAACACCATAAAGAGAGAGTCCATTGTCTCGTTATGATGTCACAAATGATACTTAAGTAATTGAATCGACAAAATGAGTTATCTATGTCGCTTGTTCTGTGGTGAAATCGTCCTTGCGACAATAGCTTGAACACAATGGTCTATTTAAGCGATAAGCTGCCTTCCCGGGACTGCGCCAGCGGAAATACGTGAAAGTGAAAGCATATAACAAAGGCGTTAGACCACTTGAGGGAATTTAATGTTTCTTGTTTTAATATTTAAATGATGGTTTTTAGAGCTCTTTTTTAAACGTTTTAATTATAGTGGGAATGGATAATGGTATTTCAAGGAGATAAATCATGCATTCTGTTGTGGAAATTTGGGCAATTAAATCCCATACTATTGTTACTGAAACAGTGTGCAAAGAGCTAATGACTAATGACTCTAGACGAGTAAACTTTGTCGTGATGTGACGAAGGTTACACATTCCAAAGTCAGTGTAACAATATATTTTTTTTAAATGTTATCGCAATATATGTATAGTTATTGATCCCCGTTTTAAAGATTAAATACAAAATCAAACTGGTATCTCTTAACTGATGAGGCATCATAAATACTACCATTAGTGCTCTCATGATAATGTAATGTATATCTAAAAGTAACATTAACTATTTTTTATTCAGTCTGTTATGGTATGCATGAGCACATCTAAAATATGCTGACGAATGAATGTAATTCTGAACATCGTAAATACGAGATGAAAGTGGTGAAATCTTTAGACGCACGAGAAATCGCAGCCATAATAAATAATGCACCAGTTTGAGCGAGCAGGCCCTTAAAGTGTCCGACTGGTTCTAATACACTTGTAATTCGACCAGAAATATGATCCACGGTAAAAATATAAAGTGTATCATATAAATCTCTCTGAGGTTACTGCGGGAAACTTATTTTTAAGAAGTTTGATTGAACCATTAGAGATGTTGATGGATTCTTTACTAGAGGTTTGCTTTTTTTAAAATTTTCCATTATCACGTGGGACCATTTATATTGGGTGATAGTTTTTTTAATAGTAACTATAAGTCACGGTAATGATTCTGTAACATTTTTTAAGGGCTTTTTAAATTATTTTATTACATTCACTAATTGGATTATTTTATAATGTATTTTTCAATATATTTGTTTCGAAACTGAATACTTTTGTGGTTTGCCTCTCAAATAACTGACCGTGCACATGCAGCCGCGGTTTGATCAGACGTGTCAAACTCATTAGATTGTAATACTTGGTTGGCGATCGATTAACTTCGTTAATATTTGATCCAACTTTTTCGTCACTTTAATCTTAGGAAAACAAATATAATTAATTACTATTCTTATTCAATATTAATCTTTATGCTGCTTTGAAAAGGCTACGGCGCTCCAGTGAAAAATCTCCATACAAACGATACAAACGCGCGCGCCTAACCACATTGTCTCAGGCTTGCGGCGAAGTTGATATCCGCTGTCCCACCGACTAAACTCATTTGCCGGAACATAAAACTTCACATCATAATTGGAGCACAATAATTTGATATACTTTCTCCAATCCGACATTTAAATCATAAAAATCCAAACACATGCATGCGCAAGTCTAATTAATACTTTCGGTTTCGGTTTCAGAGTTTTCATACAATAGTTTCTATTGTTACGCATTTATTTGTGATGGTTGTCTACGATGTATTGACGTTAGGCGTTAGTATATTTAGAGAGAACTGAAAGCTAAGTTGTTGAGCTGAAAGTTGTGTAGTGGAGTAGTGTCGTGGAAACTGTCGTGGGACAGGTTATCCGTTTTGACGTGAAGGAGAAACTTTCGAGTGTCCCCACCGATTACTGATAGATGGTATAACAAAAGTGAAATCAGTTAAATTTTCCCCTAGCGCAAAGCAGTGATTGGGAGTGCATAGGGGCGCTATCATCTCGTTAGACGCAGCCGACATACGGGCACAGCTCGTTTACCATTCTTGTTTATTATTCATGACGTTGTCATACTGATGATGTATGGTGGCACTTTCCACCGCAATAAAATATACAACACTTTTCCCGTATTTCTATCTAGCTATATATTTTTATCATGGTCAATGAAGCCAGATGGGTTGAGCTTCAAGATAGTAGCTACGAAATTGTCACCGATGTTAACACATTAGTAAAATGCTGGTAGTTAACTAAAAATGAGGGACGTTAAATATAAAAGATGAAAGTTTCAGAGATCATTTATTTCAATCAGTTTTGAATTATAATTCTGATTTATAATAATAATTTAGACGTTCGATATCAAAACTACGTTGTTAAGATTTCATACCCCATTTGCTAGCAAGATCTGCATTCGAAATGCAGAGGTATTTAATACGCGAGCAAACAATGCAAACAAACGTTTGTAACGCACCTGCATTCTGCAAGCATCGGAATCAAACTAAACAATCAATGGAAAGCTGTCAGCCGGCGTTCGCATAACCGCATTCTTCAGAACTTCATCCGACACAAAAGAAAAAAGTTACATCAGCTTATTGCAAAGCGGATACAAAAAAACGGGCGGGGCTAAACCGCGACACGCGAAATTTACATTGATTTCCTATAGGTACTATAGAAAATATTGCGCATTTTCATGCTATTACAAAATCTATAGCTAGCACATTCTGACACATAAAAGAAACTAATTTACCGTTTAGAAATTGTGAGTGATGGTGAAGTCATCGTAATGATTTTTTGTGTAAAACAGAATGACCAAAGTTAAGTAAGAGCATGTCGAGCTATGTTTAGTGTAGAGTTCCGTAGCTATTCATACAAAAGGTAAAGTAAGCATAATTTTATCGGCTATTCATCATAAAGCAATGAAAACTCTTAAAATTAAATTAAATTACAATAATAAATCTTACGCCTACATTATAATTTGCTGGTTTTTACTATATTTCATTGTGATAATTATGTGGAAAAACAGCAATAAATTAAATTCATTTAAATTATGTAAATTGAAGTTCTATCTAAGAACACGGTTGCAATAAAAAATAGAAATACATTTATTTCATTACCTTACATTCGCATAAACATAAAAAAGTCAGTATGCAATAACGAAGCTAAAATTTAATTCATTTTAGAACGATAAATTTCTCTTACCTATTGTAATTTCTCTTTATGGTCGGGTTAACCCATGTAATTATGCCGCACCAAAAACATTGCTTTATCAAGTAATAGTATGAGTAATTTTATTGTTTAATACGAGATCAGATAAAGTCAGGTCTCATTATCTGAGAAAAAGAAATGAGTTCTACTTCCGAACACAGCATTAGTTATAATTCTAGGGCGAGCGTGCTCCCGCGCTCTATGGAAACAATGCAAAAATGTACATATACATATACACTCACGCCTTTTATCCTCGAAGGGGTAGGCAGAGGCGCAACTAGTGCACCCACTTTTCGCCGTGAATATTCCGTCCCATGATGTGATATAGGGCGAGCCTATCATCATATCGGGCACAAATTTCAGACTCCGGGCTGATAGTGAGTAGAAAACTCCAACATCACTTTGCCCAACCCGGGGATCCAACCCGAGTCAGCATTGCAGTCACTCGTACTGTAATATAATTACGCCACCGAGGCAGTCCAAAGTGGCAGGCAAAAATATTCGAGTGAAAATAATAAGCAAGTGGAGTAAGCACATTTTTTTTTTATCGCATTAAATGGCGAAACGAGCATGCCGTTCGCCTGCTTGTAAGCGATACGACCACCCATAAACAGTAGCAACACCATCCAGCACCTTGACTTACAAAGTACTGTGTGGCATTCCACTGCGCTCTTCATCCTGAGACACAAGATTTTAAGTCTCACTATGTCCTGTAGTTACACTGGCTACAATGTCCTTTAAACCGAAACACAACAGTGCATGCACACTGCTGCTTGGCGGTAGAAATACACATTGCGGTGGTACCCACCCAGACGGTCTCTTACATATGAGAGACCTACCACCAGTAATTTAATATCACTTCTCTTTTCTAATGTGTTTATGAAATGTGACGGATGTATTAAGCTTTCGAAAGTAATTTGCGGCAGGTCTACCGCCTACTAATGGAATGTGCAAACAGAAAAAAATAATAATGGCGGAAGGTTGAGAGATTAGCCTATAATATATTGATCTCACTATCAGAAACATTATAGTATGTTTAATGGATTCTCTCCCATAATTATTATAACAGTTTCTCGTGTATTTTATTCGGTGCTAGAGTTTTTTATATCACTAAATGAAAAAAATGTTAATTGATTTATAGCCTAATGTTAAATCTATACCAATATTATAAAGCTGAAGAGTTTGTTTGAATGCGCTAATCTCAGGAACTAATAGACCGATTTTGAAAATTCTTCCACTAATAGTAAGCTACATTACTCCTGAGTGCTATAGGTTACATAAATATTTTTATCCCGGAGAAACATTTCCACGCGGGCGGAGCCGCGCGCAATGCTAGTGTCTTATAAAGCAAAAAATCCAACTGAAATTTAACGTAGGTAATCCGAGAATAAACTAATAATATTATTCACAGTAAACCAAGTTTAATCTTAATATTTACGAATAAAATACCCATAGATAAAGCGAATACAAAGTAAGCTACCTTATAATATATTCAACCGATTCCAATACGTGTTTATGCGCAATTACACAGTGTTTATGCTGATAAGTGCGTACAACCGGCCAGTCCAACCTAGTTACCACTACGCCACTCGACATACCAACCCTTCGCAAATCCCTTCTGATCTGGTATACGTGCTAATTACTACCAGTTGATACATCAATTACGGTTATCTCAGCTAATTTCATACAAATTTTATAGTATCACTAGATGATCCTCGCGGCTCCGCCCGCGTGAAAAAGTTTTTCCAGGATAAAAATATTTTCTCGAGATAAAAAGTAGCCTATATCACTCAGGAGTAATGTAGCTTCCTATTAGTGAAAGAATTTTCAAAATCGGTAGAGTAGTTCCTGAGATTAGCGCGTTCAACCAAAACTTTAGCTTTATAATATTAAATAAATATTATTTAAGTCATTAAGTGAATAAATTTTAGTAATCCTCAACTTTGCGTGCATTAAAATTTTCTCTAGTTTACATAAGCAATTTATATATCGCCTGGTAATTGTAGAAATATTTAGATTACCGATCATTCATTATTCAGAAGACATCCAAAATTATTACGCAAAAAACATCGATGACCTAAATCGAAACAGTTTACACAGTAAATTGCCACATGTTAGTCGTGCAAATAATGTGGCGCATGTCAACTCGTGTAGGAGGCATGCTGTTTAAATGACAGCAAGGGTATTAATCAAGCAATCAGGTGTTATTGAGAGATGGGCTGGTAGGAGCGGCCGGGGCTCCGCGGCTGACACACTGACTCGCTTTCCACTCGCCGGTGACGAGACCACTCGACTCGTCTATGCTTTACACGTGCTTAGACATTGGTAATATATAGCTGCGTGAGTCAGTAGTCAATCATATTCAAATATTCCATTAGGCTAATTTAATTTGGAATTATTTTGATACCGCCATTATTTGATGTATTTATTAATTAAACCAAAATCAAAGAATATGAAGCGTAAATTACAAAACAATAATTTAAATTAAACAGCACTTTACAGAGTCATGTAAAATAAATAAATACACTTAATACTAAATACAATGATATCAAAGTAAATATTATGATAACTCGTATAATTCGTTTATCAGAACCTGTCATAGTATAAACGCTGATGTTTGTAAAGATGTTTGTTTAAACGCAAAAACTGTTGAATGGATTTGAATAAAATTCAGCACACATATCTGCCAACTCCTGGATTAACATTTAGGCTACTTTTTATTTCGAAAAAGTTCAAGCGCGACTTTTATTTTCGACGCGAACGGAGCCAAAAGCAAAACCCTGTTGTAAATAAACATTTAATTTCTTTTACTTAATGCATTTTATTTAGACTGTTCTTAGGCAATTTTCTATAAGTATCGACACGAGTACTCTAGGTAAGAATCAATATTATATATAGGTAAGTGTCGATAGTACCCAGGGGACCCGGATGCATGCATTTCGTGGCAGCCATAAAAGTCTGTCTGAAATATGAGAAGCATCAATGAACCACGCACGTCAGCTGGGGGTGGCAGATCCGGTATGCACTTACTGCTATCACTCTGGTCCCTTCACAAAGCCGTGTTACATAATCACCAAAATATTGAATGAAATGATTTTGCATAATTTATTTATATTTAGTTTTTGGATGATTTCACAAAACAGGTTGTTGAATATTTTAAAACATTATGTCAAGTGCATAATAGGAAATGACTTCATAATCTGTTAAAAGAAAGGGCCAATATGCAATACTTATGAGAGTGAAGATTAGAAAAGGAAAATTACAGGGCCACCACTGGAATCTGGCTAAAAGAAATAAAACATGCAATTTATTGCAATTTGCTTCTTGATCGTCCTTGCTATGTAATAAAGCGAGTCATATTGATAATTTTATTTTAAATCGTCTTGACAGGAATTAAAAGTGGACATGCTCATTAACACTTTCTCCGATTTCCGTTATATTCGTGCATTATCTCGTAAACACGAATTCTATAAACCCAGAAAGTGAAAGCCGTAATTAATAATGTGTAATAAATACTTATTCATAATGTTACGGTATGTACGGCAGTAAAAGTGATTGCTATTTTCTAATGCACGGTAATAAATGCATGTCAAATGATACACAACATTGGGCGTTGAATGCTGTTATGTAACGCAAACCCGTTCGAGCGATTTCCAATTCATCTCACCGTGTGATAAACGATAGAAATTTATTTAAAAGAAAAGTAATGGTCTTCGTGCTTGTCATACTTTAAATACTCTATATACGATGTATCTATATCTCGAATATTGTATTTGGAAATCTATATAAAACTGTTAATTTTGCACAATTTTCAAACAATAAGTACACAACATTTAAAAGAGTTATTTCAAAAACTCATTATGTTTTCCTTGAACATTGCGCAATGTTGCAATCTTCAAACATGGGACATCGCCGTGACGAAAACTTACAAAACCATAATGCACAAACAATAGAATGAAGCGTTAATGTTGAGTGGGATTTTGCAACACGCTCACTGAAATAGTATGCGTGTTTTTTGTGAGTCCACATCCGGTGTGCGGCAGATAACTTTAATGGAGACTTTAACTCTATTATATTTTACGACTGTAGAAATTGCATGATTCTTTTATATGACTACGCAGCTTGGTCAATAACTCAAAATGAACTATATTTATTGATGAATTGATATTCGATTGGGATATATAGGTAATGAATAATTAGTAATTTGGAGATGATTTAGAAAACATATAAACACAAAGAATGCATTACTCGAGTAGCCCGGGATTGGATCCGTCAGGGGTTGAAGTAACATGAAAAGGAACTGGAGTGAGATTAAGTGACTCAAGATAAACAAGAAATTGTGCAAATGGACCTATATTTCAAATAATAATTATTATATTATATAATACTAATATTAATGGTTTTAATGCGGTGCTTAGCATCCTTAACTTTAGATATTAGGTACTTATATTATTTTTTACGAAACATTTTGATTTGGGAAATGATTAATTTGGATAAAGTCTCTGGCTTTATACCTATCTGTGATTTAAACATAACAGAAAGATAATGAAGAACATACTTGAAAGCAGTGCTGAAATATGAAATTCAGAAGAGAATTCGTTACAAAATCTCAGGAATATGACTACCATGTCATGCACAGGCAATATGATCAATCTACACGCGGATATTGCTCATAATCCCAGCATAATAGGGCTTCAATGTTTGCTAGTGTAGTTGTTTATATTTTTCGAACAGGTGATTTGGACCCCATTGAGTTTCTTGAGCCTTTGTCTACATACTTTTTAATAACATAAGGTACAGGTAGGTAATTTCACGCCGTATGTTGTAGTGGCCATCTGTTATTTCTACCAACTTTTCCCATTGGCGCAAAGTGGAGACATTAAGCGTAGGTATAACAGGTGCTCACTGGCAGTGAGTCACTACACCCTAAAATTTTACCACAGAATGGAAACATAGGTACTAAACAAACTCAGCATAGTACTATTTCCAATGAAATGCCATTTAATTTATCAATTAATTAGCCACTACAAAATAATCTTATGCAAATATTATTTACTTTAATCGGTAATAAATATTGTAAGAAAGTATTTCTTTGCTTTATAAAATAAAGATAATACAGTGTTGATAAACCACAGATTATCCAACTTTGTAAATTCACAACTGAGACTGTATTTCTTCTTTCGTTGCTGTTATCCGACAAACATTTACGAGTGTTATGGTAGAACAAAGTTCGAATGGGTAATAAGCGATTTCATTAGTTTAATTTGTTATCGGAAACGACGCAGGAAGACTTAAAGTGAAATATGAAAAAATTACTATGTAAACTATTTACTACCATTTCACATACATATTTAACGTAAAACGAGAAACCTTACTTGTACACCTATAAAATGCGAGCGGTGTGACGTGTGTCCCACTTTCCACACACCGGCTGTACAACATGTCGCGTCTTCAGATGACTCGTACTGATATTGAAATAAAGAACAAGTTGCCGTGCGTTGCGTATGTACGTTAAAATGCTTTAAAAATTGTCAGCTACGTGTAGCAAAAACGGTTGAACAAATGCAAATTGCGCGCTTCAAATATCCGCGATATGAGAGATAATTTCGGTTGGCTCGCTGTCGAGTGAAAGTAACATTATGCAACTTTCTACAATTGTACAATTCGGAGATAAGGAATGTAACGCGTAATCACGGGCGTATTTTTTATGTATCCATATCTTAAAATAATGTTTAATGTGTTCTAGTTAATTGATCAAAATTATAAAATATGTACTTACATTTAAAACAGCTTACTTTTATATTGAACTGTTTACGATCAGAGAAAATTGCTGTATGAAGTATCGTGCATTTTAATGCATGTATCATAAAATATATTTAATGATACCTACATGCCCCTTAAGTTAATTAATTAACCAATAGAGCTTTTACATATTAACAAGATTGATGAACGTGAAATTTAGTATATTACTATTTTGATGTCTTTAATAAGTTTAAGATGATTAAATTTCAAATAGGTATGGTCTAAAACTGCTTTAGATATATTCAAGCCATAGAGCCTTTTCAGTAGCTTCAATTATTTTTTTTATCAAAAATTTATTACTATAGGTATAAGCGTATTATGGAGATAAGGTACTTTATATAATGCTTAATGATAAATTGACTAAAGTAGTTCTTAAGTTTACTAAATATTATATCTGCTATAAGATTTATCGGACATTTTAATCACTGAGATATCGTGTAGACCTTTCCAATAATAGCAAACTGCAAGAGATACCTTATTGTTACTTGAGAGGCTTGAAATTTACTTGTTATAAATATTTATATATCATAAAATATTTGTCACTAATTAAAATTTAATATTAAATCATAAATACCCTGACTGGTAAATCCAAACCACTCACACAAAAAAAATCCAAAAATACCTTAACAGGCGAGTTTTCAACGAGAAGAAACAGATTCAGGATAACAAGACAGCTACCGATCACTGTTCCAGAGTTCACAACACAGTATCACTGGTGAGTTCACTTTCGTTTTCGCGGGCGCGTGCTGGGTGTGCGCTCGCGCAGGCCCGGCGATGTCGGTCTCACTGTCCGCGCCGCCCCACGGCTCAGATGTTATATACGCGTGAAAGTTCCGCTGCACCCGCCGGCTCGTATCCCGGATCAGTGTTTTGGCGCGGATTTGGATTTTGAAATCCTTTGATGACGTCCATGAGTGGGTGAGTTGAATGACGAATGTTATTGCAAAAGGTTTTAAGGTTGAACCTACTTTGGTGAATGAGTGGTCATAGGTATATATTTTATTGAGCTGCATATGTTATCTCATCTTACTAATATTACAAGTTCAAAATTCTGTAAAAATGTTTAGATGTATGTTACGAGTAAACGCTAAACAGCTGGACGGATTTGGATGACATTTGGCACACGGGTAGATCATGTCCTGGATTTACACATAGGCTATCCTGTTAATTTGCTCCCATTGGAAATAATGGGATTTTTTAAATAGTTTTTTTTTTGTTGCGTCGAATGACGAGACGAGCCTGCCGTTCGCCTGATGGTAAGCGATACGACCACCCATAAACAGTAGCAACACCATCCAGCACCTTGACTTACAAAGTATTGTGTGGCATTCCACTGCGCTCGTCATCCTGAGACATAAGCTGTTAAGTCCAGTAGTTATACTGGCTACAATGTCCTTCAAACCGGAACACAACAGTGCATGCACACTGCTGCTTGGCGGTAGAAATAGACCACCGGTAACCACCACATGGTACCCACCCAGACGGACTCTTACATATGAGAGACCTACCACCAGTAAAATAGATGACGCTGGCGTCCTGTAGTTGGCGCTATACATCGCTACAATGTTTTAGTGACTTTAGTAGCAGGAAAGGCTTATCACGAGGGCGAAACCGCGAGCAACACCTGCCCCCTTATTCTCTGACACACTTTATTTTCACCGCTCGTAACAAACGCGTAACATAACTCATCGCATTTATCACTATAGAAATTGGCATACAGAATATTATTTAACGCTAATTACACGAAGTTAACGTAACATGGCCGCGTTACAAGTTAACACTGTCATAGAGAATAAGGGGGTAGGTATTTAATAATCTTAATACCATGTAGTTGCAAAGACTTAATAGTCTTTGTTTAGATTGTTATCATCAGCTCTCATGGAACAGACACAGTTTTTGCCGGTAGAGTCAACATAGATAACCACCGCCCGCCCAACTATTTAAGGCGGGCTTATCCATGATTCGCGCCGCGTCTTTATGAGCGGCACAATTATGTATTCAGTTTTCAGATGGCCGACTAACTCGTCTGATTGTGTTTTGTTGAAAATGATTATGTTAAATCATTTTATTATAATTTATTAAAATATAAGATATGTATAAAGTCTGTTAAGTAATCTCACTTTAATGACATTGCCTACGTTATAAAGCTTATGATTCTGTTGCATAAATTTAGAAAAAGAAATTGTAGCTTCAGAAAAACTAACGCGATCTTAAACAAGAATGAATTGAAGTTGCTACTGCATTAGTAGTTCACTATCGGGCTAGAAAGTAAAGTAACGTTATAATACTAATTTTGTAATAAAAATATATATTACGGCAAAACTTATTTGGTTCAACAGGTATCATATATTTTTGATACATAGAGTCTGGCTTCTAATGTATCTAGTAATAATAATTGTTTAAGGCACTTTTTATTTCACTAACACCTATTCCCACAGATCTTTATTTATTCTTATCGTGGGCCACGGAAAATACGTAAAATGTGACAGTTTCGGTATTTTCCTCTGCGTGTCATACTCATGCGCAAGCATAACGACAAATGTAAAATGAAATCGGATAAATTGCCCATTGTCTAATGTACACGAAATTGGTAAGTAATACTTTCTGTTTTAATCTGAACATGTGCTGCCGGCGGGTGAACGCTCTCATAGCACTGTCTCATTACGACAGGTAACTCTGCCACTACCGTGCAAAGACTCTTTGTAAGGTGACCTAAAAGTATTTATTTAAAATAAAATTAATTTGCTTTTTTATTGATTTCGAAAGTATAACTTTAAATCAAGCTATGAATTGATTGACATTACCAGATACCTGTACTAGTTTTTTTGTAATAAGTAACTACCTGAAATAGCGTATAATAATTATGTTTTATTAGGTACTTGATTGTCCTTCACGTAAAAATAAAATATCTTATTCTATGTCGTACATTAGGTATGTAAATTATAAAATCTACATAATATAAATATACAGATAATACTAAGAAGTTCTTTATTCTATTCAAATCAGCTTAGGGAATACAGAGCTTAACACTGAAATAAAATAATTTTAATTTTGGTAATAACTGAGAATATGGTATAGGGAGATAAACACGTGTCAGTAGAATTTGTTATGTTCTTTGTAGTAACTAATAGATGCCTATTATGTATATTTACGAAATGTGCATTTAGATCTTTTGTAATCATACAAGCAGGACACTAGCAGTGCTGCCCTCTATTTTAAAATCACGTGAGGTATGTTATGCGTTTCACCATTTCACATCGTCCCTCAATGGCTCTGGACCCTGATGAGTTGCAACCTATTAGTGTGCATAGGATTAACAGTACCTCATGCTTAAAGTATGTTTGCCAATTGTATTCAGTCTTGATTATTAACAAAGCATTAAAGCTCAAGCTCTAGATATCCAGAGACTTTACATGTTAAGTACCAACATAATTTCACCAGCTACGTCTTTAAAATCAAAACATAACAGTGCTTGCATGGGATCTCATTGGCGGCAGAAATTAACAATGCGGTGGTACAGGTATAAAGGTATACTTACTACTAGGTTTAGAGAGACGTATCAAATTATATTTTAAAAAAATATATTTAATCAAGCATTTAAAACACAATGACTTAACTTTGAAAGCGGAGAGAAAACAAGATTTCTTTTCCCTAGAAATTCCTAAACAAAACTGCATAAACAAGATAGTCGTGTCTGTAAAGCAATCGAAAATCTACCTAGGTTTAAAAATTGTTTCATAATTATATGTTAGTTTCCAGTTATAATTATTAGGAGGAAAAAGTACCATAATTTCTCACTGTAATCCTTGGACGCCCGCGGTGGACACCGGTATCCATTTACATAAGGAAATTAGCTTATAGCTATATATAAGCGGGCGTTGACCGGTTAAATATTCCTTATTGATTTTAGCTATGTGGTGGTTGAAGTACCTACCGGTTTTAGCTAGCAAAAATAGAATTGGGACCTAAAAAGGCTGCCGAAAAATGGGATAAGTACTAAAAACATTTACGCCCGGGGCGCTCGAATACCTAAGGCCAGCCTTGAACTGGTTCTACGCGCCTAATTATTTTTCCTGTATTACTCTCTAGCGCATAAACTATCTAACTACTCTATTCAAAATATTCATGTTGTTCTGTTAAAAAAAATACAAACGGAATATCGTGTTTATAATATTAGTAAGTATATAAATGAACGAACAACTGAGAACACAGTATCATAATCTTATAGTTGCGACCAATGGCGCTTACAGTGATCTTTGTCGTTTGTTCCTGCGCTACATTTAGCTCGCCAATTTTCTTATTTCACTTACCCATTTAATGTTTATACCAGAGTTCGATATGTAACTTTTTGTGTTAAAGGTCAACGGCATCAACATTGTGATTTTACATAAAAGAAAAATTATCACTTGCAATGAAATGCAATGCAATCAGCCCTGTATTATATTCTGCCCACTGCTGAGCACGGGCCTCCTCTACTACTGAGAGAGGGGTTAGGCCTTAGTCCACGACGCTGGCCTAGTGCGGATTGGCGGAATTATCGCTTATTTACCTAAAACCAGATACAATAACATATATTAGTAACTAGCTAAAATGAAGGTACTCATAACAACAATACCGTCAGATCCGCTTTGCATAACAATGCCTTGTAAGAACTTTCTTGGACGGCGCACGAGAATTCGGGTTATGTTAGTCATTCTACTAAGCTAAGTGTTCCGAATGTCGCCATTTACATAAGGGGCTTACACGCATCGTTATTGCAAATGTGTCAATACTGCATTGTACATACGCTCTCATTACATTTAAAGTGAAAGGGAATTGGAATTTTGCTTTTTGCGGTACGTGATGAAAAACTTGTTTTTTGCAATATTTATTATAATTACTAGGTAAAAGACTATAATAAAGTCTTAAGGTCTCTTTCATAAATTCTAATTAAATACTACTCGTCATATAAATGCATGAACCGACTAAATTCAAGAGTCACACTCTAATCCATTCTCCCAAATAAATTGTAATAAAATGTGTCCTATTTGTTTGATACGACAACTGTCAAAAAAAAATTATTTGAAAAATGTGGAAGGTTCTTATTTAAACAACAAAAAAATAGAGGCTACTTGAACGGATAAGTCGATCTAATAATGCGAATTTTATTAAATCAGTCGCACTACACCTATTTTTTATAGGGTTTAAGACGTCTTAATTATGGTATCTCAGACCCCAGCCCACAAAGTAAATTTATTAGCATACTGAAGAGTCTAATAGGGTATTTTTATAGGTTCAGTGTGCAGCTCAAGTTCTTTGGTACAGTTTCTTTAGTTTTAGTGTTTTTTTTTAAAGTCAGATGGGCCATTTGAAAAAGCTCAGCTGGCCGAAGGTTGAGTATAGCTATCTTAAATGTATGATTCAGACAGAGGCCTCAGACTATACGGTCGCTGATACTTTTTAATACATACATACATACATAGTATCACGCCTTTTGCACATTTCAAAAGTAGGTAGAGGTATGAGACACCCACATTTCGCCAGCTATGTTAGGTCCCATGTAATAGACCTATTGCCATTTCCAGACTCCGGGCTGATACTGAGTAGAAAAGCCCAAAATCACTGCCTGACCTGGGAATCGAACCCGAGACCTCAGCTCTGAAGTCGTACTATAATACAACAACGCCACTGAGGCAACCGAAATGACTCGTATATAATATGAATTAAAGAGGCGATCCGCACGGACATCATTACAATAATTAAAAGGGGTGATACAAGATAATTAAAATATCATATATTTTTTAAACTTGGTAGACCTCAAAGATCCATATCCGAACTCGTAAAAAGCCGCTCAGACAGTAAATTGAAACAAGTTAAAATGAAAGTGGTGACCTTACGAGCGCGGTGTAAACTTCAACGCCATTGACCTTTGTTCAAAATTTCCGTGGTTGTGCAATGCGTACGTCAAAGCCATTAGTATGGAGCGGGCGCTGGCACCACCATTATACAATTCGATGGCTCATCACCGAAACGGACACTGCACCTCGGCAATCGGATCTTGACTATTTCATAACTTTGTAAGTAGGTTGGTAGCACTTTGATTACCTCAGAGAAACCATTGACGTAGTAAGTAGTAACGTGGGATATTTGTTGAGGAACTTATTAATAATAAAGAGGTTTCTTATTGGTCACTTGTATGGGTAAGTAAAGCCCAGTTCATGACTAAATCAGGTGTGTTGGCGAGATCTGTACTTATAGAGCCGTCTGCCGATGCTTCCGGCCTGCTGTCGCTCCCATCCCGCTGTGGTTGAGAATACGAACTAAAAATTAAAATACTTCGCCGTTAATATCAGACGGTAAGTTGGTTTTGGTTGCTTGTGGAACAAGCATAAATTAAAATAGTAATAATATATTGAAATAGGTAATAGATTTTTTTTAAGAATTTAAGAATGTAGCATTAAACATAAATTATTGTTATTTTAATGAATTATCTATATATATTATAATTGTGAAATAATTTTAATCTTTATATAGGAAATTTAAATATGTGTGGATAAAATTAATAACATTATTTTTCTCTATAGCTTTTTTCAAATTGTTATGAATTTTTTATTGGCATTTATTAGTTACTTATTACTTTAGTATTTATTGAACTTACTTCAAATGAAATAATTAAAGTCGAGTCATTCACTTGTTTTGTCCACCGCGATTTATGTGTACGAACGCGTTAGTTATCTAAAGTAACAAATGAGAGAGTTCTTATTCAATTCCATGAATCGCATTTTCTCATACAAATTGTAGAAGTACTTTCACCAGTCCAGGAATACACATTCCATACAATATGAACAAGATCACCTTTTCTCATTTGCACGTAATATGTTATATTAATTGCTTCAATAATACGCACACCAGCAATTTTCCATTGGCAAAATTGGGCGGGATTCGTCTTTATTTGGCGGCGCTTATATTGGTCATTCGTAGTTTTAGCACTGGTTCATTAGTCGGTTTTTCTTGAACTAAAAATGTTCAAAATTCCACCAGTGCATCACCTACTGGGTCCTGAAGATATAATATAATTTATGGGTACTAAAAGTATGATCTCTACCTACACATGTATTTGTCGTTAAAGCTTTTTTGATATGTTCTAAGGAGTTAATACTTACGCGTGTAATATTTAACTATTGCAAGACATACAGCTTTTTTGTGACTCCTATAACTGAGTGATTATACTTATCTGCGTCTATCAAATCAGATTTCAAGATCTGATAATATCAAGATTCTATGATTGAGTATGTATTTATAGGTTTTAGCTTGGTGTGTCATTAAGTAAATAAATAAATGTTTTAAAGTGAAATGAACAACTAGGTACGGACTATTATATAAATTCGCAGTTTCTGAAAATGTTACAATCGTGACATATCGCGAATACAGTAAGTCACTTCTACTTTTTTTTTTATTTTTTTTTTATTGCATTGAATGACGAGACGAGCGTGCCGTTCGCCTGATGGTAAGCGATACGACCACCCATAAACAGTACCAACACCATCCAGCATCTTGACTTACAAAGTACTGTGTGGCATTCCACTGCGCTCGTCATCCTGAGACATAAGATGTTAAGTCTCATTATGTCCAGTAGTTATACTGGCTACAATGTCCTTCAAACCGAAACACAACAGTGCATGCACACTGTTGCTTGGCGGTAGAAATAGACATTGCGGTGGTACCCACCCAGACGGGCTCTTACATAATGATAGACCTACCACCAGTACTTACACCAGTACAGTTTTATAATTGTATACAAACTAAGTGAGTCATTGTTATTATAAAATTAAGAATGCGGACCAAGTATTGCGTAACATGTCGCCGGCGTAAGACTTACAAGGCATCCTGTAGCCGTAACAGCGGTATGAATCACATTGAAAGTGAAAGCGACACATTTTGAGAGCCACTCGTAGACCTGGTTTAGGTTGCAACCACAGGCAGTTTGCAGATATCGGTTGACTAATGAAGTTAGTCAGTCAATTGTGAGATGCAAATTATATTTTGGTTGTAACGATTATTCGCTACAGATTTTTTTGGGCTTTATCTCGTAATATACGAGTAATACGACCCTAGTACCAAGTTATTATTTTGAATTAATGAAATAATGAACGGGGTCTATTCATATTATTTTTCAGATTCTTTCACTGACGCACATGGAGTAGAGTATTTAAAAAGGAGATATTATAATTAAAAAAATAGTTGGGTAAACTTTTTAATGGTACCTAAATACTCAATGAGGTGAATCATTAAATTTTTGGGCCTCTTTTAATGTAATAGCAGTGACATAGCATGGGTTCTTGCCGCCCGGACGGACCCAAATTTTGCCGACCCAAGTCACAGGCAAAAAAAAATAGGTCCTTTCAACAAATAAGAGTCACGCACGTCCCCCAAATCACTGGTATAAGGTATTTTTTTTTACTTTTCTTTTATGCATTTTGCCGCCCCCGAAAAAGTGCCGCCCGGGCCGCCACCCAGCCTAAGTCACTGTGTAGTAGATTATTTTTTTCATTAGAAACGACATATTAGTTATTCCAGCATGATTTATCTTTGAGGAACTCTACCACAAAACAGTGAGTTTTGGAATCACCTTAAACTCTTGAATATGTACAGTCACCAGCATAAGTAGCTGAACAAATTCAAAATTTCAAATCGCCTACATACTTTTTTGTTCTTACTAAATTTTTTTTACTCTTCACAAAAATAAAATAAAAGTGATTTACTTTACATCAAACAAAGAAAAAAGGTTTAGGTTTAACTTAACGCGTACCTATATAGGCGATTTGAAATATTGATTTTGTACAGATATTTATGCTTCTGACTGTACCTACTGCTTTGCACGTCGCTTCTTCGTTTACAATATCCCTACCTCCTTAGGTATTTCATGTGCTTATCTGTACTCCTCATTGTTATCTTTTCTCAAAACACAGTTACATCAAGATCTGAGTGCGTTTTACTGATTATAATAATTAAAAAAATATTTTTTTTAGTTTTTTTATGTTGTTGAGTAATTGTTGCGCTTAGAGAAGTTTCAGTTTGCACGGAGCGCCGCACACATCCGTCCACGCGACTCATTCCCTCACACTTTCACTAGAACTGTTCTTACTACGATTGTTTATATCTTAATGGAAGTTTTGCGTAGCTTCTAAATGTATCCGGCTGATGTAATGCTCGCTGGCTCCATTTGTAATTGCATAAACAATTTGCTCATTAAATTTCCTTGGATTAGTGAAATCATTAGTTATAATAAATTAAACATGTTAGTATATAGTATATACCTGCCAATTTTATTAAATAAACTATGTGTTGGTCGCGGTTTCGCCCGCGTGAAACGCCTTTGCCGCTAAAAAGGTCTAAAACGCCAGCGCCATCTATTTAAATTTCAGATGAAAAATGACCATTATTTTCCATGGGAGCAAATTACTGGGATAAAAAGTAGCCTATGTGTTAATCCATGACATGATCTATCCAATGGTATGCCAATTTTCATCCAAATCCGTTAAGCTATTTCTGCGTTATAAAATACCCTTTCTAGCCGATTTCGGCCACGGCGGCCAATCTCAACAGAGATCAGCCAGATACGCAGGAGATATTATAGTGCACAAGTGTGTGCGCAATACACAGGGTGCACTCGCTATTCCTTTTACTCTCATAGTCCAGTGAGACGGCAATCCGACATGACCGGAGAGAGATCAGGCGCAGGACCAACGGCTTTACGTGCTTTCCGAGGTACGGGGGTATCACACCGTCAACTTCCTGACTCCGAGCTGCGACTGAGTAATATTTTTTTTTAGGATGGAAAAACCCAGTCACAATGTTTTTGGCCCGACCCAGGATTCGAACCCAGGACCTCAGCGCGCAAATTGTACTCGTAACGCGTACGCAATACAACTACGCCACCGAGGCAGCGTATTTCTGCGTTATACTTGTAACAAACATACAAACATCCAAACATTTTCACAAGCTTTCGCATTTATAATAGTAGTAAGAAGTAAAATACTTACTCGTCTATGTACTTAGATGTTATATTACTTAATATTTATTAGGCGTGCCAGGCGCCAGCTAATCCGTCCGCGCAGAATCTCAGTTGCATTATTTTTCCCCTGCTTATCTTAATTTAGGTCTTTTTTAAATCCAAGGTAAAAAAAAACGATTTACAGATTGAAAACAAATATGAAGATTGATTAGTTTAAAGTAAAACATAATTTGTAGAGAAAAACTACGTCCTATGTTGGGTAGGAGTAGGACTCGCACACTGCACGTGTTGTTTTACCAGATTCTCTAAATAATCTTAACTAATTTCACTAGATGGCGCTATTTTGTTTTTTAAAATAATTCTGTAGCAGTCTCCTCAGAAGTCAGAATAATAATCTGAGGGCGTCTCAATTCTCAACGTAATAATACATAGGTAACCACTAACCAAGTTTATTTATTTAAGGTGTATTATTATTATTTCTTCTGTGTGTACTTGTATGTTTGTATGTATTAATACTTTTCACCTCAGACACGGAATATTGAATAGTAATTAGTACTACGTACCTCAGGTAACTATAAAACTCAGATAAAAAAGTAGATAATATATAAAATATGTGGGTCGCCCCGACGGCGACGGTCGATACACGATATTATTTCCCACATATTTCAGAAACGAGATTGTTTCTATGACTGGCTGGGTATACTAGGCAAATCACGTTAGAAGAATTCTCATCAAGCTATACTTCTTCGATTAATTATAATTTTATTTTTATAAATTAAACCACAAGGAAACATTTTTTTTATTTAGTTAATATTGCAATGATTAACCTTTGTAATGCTATAATATTTGTTATAATAAATATATTGAGCTTTTAAGCATGGCCCTCGTGTGGAAACTGCCCCAACTTAAGTAGTTTTTAAATCTACTAAAACTATGGTGTTCTGTTGTCCAATACAAAAATCTACCTTTTCTCTGAGTTTGTTTTTCAATACTATGATACAGTTTTATTATGTTAAGAAACTCTAAATAGCTTTTTAAAGAACATTATCATCAACAATTAGAGGAATTTTATACGGAACACTATAAAAACTCGCCAGTATCACATCAAATAGATTTGCAAATTACAACGTTCATATTATAGTCGTTTAACCTTGTTTCACGGCCTGGCTATAACTGTAAGGTCTAATAGGACTTCCTTTGCCTTGGCTGTCGTAGAAATTAATCAAATGCTTCACGCTTCCCGGTCCAGGAGTGGTTATGGGGTTAGATGCAGGAGTAGGGTTCACGGGGACTGGTTTAATTTGATTCGGTGGCGTGGGTTGGGCGGGTTGAGGGGGTTTCACGGGAGGCGTGGGGACTGGTGGGGTAGCAACAACAGGCTTGAGGGTACTCGGCGTTGGACTCTTCGGTGCCGGCGCGGGAGCTGGCTGCACTAGAGCTGGCCCAGGAACTGGGGCTACAGGTGCG
Organism: Sphinx pinastri; assembly: GCA_947568825.1. Taxonomy (NCBI): domain Eukaryota; kingdom Metazoa; phylum Arthropoda; class Insecta; order Lepidoptera; family Sphingidae; genus Sphinx; species Sphinx pinastri. The sequence continues at coordinate 8,400,731 of OX387617.1, forward strand.
ACGCTTGGTCCTCTCCCATATCCACCAGTTTCCATGTTAATAAAATCAACGTTCGCATTTTTGTCAATTGGCTTGTATACTTTCCGACCTGTCAATAAATTTTGACTATATAATTACGGTATTAAATTTAACCATAATTTAAATTGTAAGGATATCAATCCAATGCTAGCAACAAGCTTATAAGAGTTATCACTGAAAAACAATATGTAGTTACATATTACATAATAATAAAATAAGTAAATGAAAATATCGTGTTTTGTTATAAGTAGATATCATCAATTTTAGACTAAAATCTAAATAATAATGAATATATTGTAGCGTCTAGTAAAAGATACGATTATCATGGGTCACAGGTATCAGGCAGAAAATACTTTGGGTTTTATAACACACAGAAAACAATCCAGAGTCCAGACCATAAAACACATTTTCCGGGTGCGGGAATCGAACCTGCAAGCTCTCATTTCACAACCTCCATGTAGGTTTACTGATATTGAAAAAGTATGTTCTATGTAGGTACTTACATTCAATATAGCAGAACGTCAAAAACACAAAAAATAACGCCGCTTTCATTTTGTTTCCGACTTGACGAGCGCTCAGTAGATACTGCTTTTAGTGACTGACGAGTGACGTGAGGTCTGCGATCTACCTAAATGTGTAGCCAAACTTGTTAATGTGTATTGAGAATGCTATCAGGGTCGGGTAAAACAAGCCAGTGAAGCAATGTGTGCGGATCTACTAGAGTGAAGCTTGCTTTGAGCGAACAAAACGACCTTTGCCCGACATGACCTCATCGAGATAGTGTTCTCGGTATACATCGACTAAATTTTGTTTATAATAACAGATTATCTGTCTGAAAACAAGAATACACGTATCTTTTTCATGGCTTTGTTCGCTTTCACGCAGAATTCTGTTTTTATAGTTCGGATGTACAGGAACTGTATGCATTACTATAGTAGAGAAGATCAGAAGTAACACAAAGTTATGCATAAAACATAAAGCAAAATACGATTTTCCCGCCGTGCGTCCGCGCAGCAGGCACGCTATTGCTGCATTGTTGGCGCGCGCTCGTCTGCGACGGTTCGCTGGTGATAATATCTCTAATGATGACTTTCTACATGTAGTGAGCATCTTCAAACTCTAACGTTGCAAATCGGATATACAGAATACTGCTCTGCCAAAATTCTTAGTCTAATGCAATACTTAGGTACTCAACAAAGTTTCTTGACCTATAAATTACCATGACATCATCAAATCAAAACCAGTTTCGTCGGATAGAGAAATTAAGATTTGTATAAGGATATCACAGTCAATATTGTTTACCTGTGTACAAAACAACGCCTCGCATCACCTGGCTGTCCAATCACCGCGGCAAAAACTGGAAGTTCGCAGTTTGAATCTAAATAACATGTATAGGTATATATACATACACAGCAGTGACGTCACCCAAAGGTCGAAGTATCGCCCACTCGGCGCGGACACAATCATCACTAGTGCGTTGGGGCTGCGCTAGGCAGAACGTACAACAAAATGAAGTTGATTTTGATTTTCTTGGCTTGTGTGGCGGCTTGCCGTGCCGACGACCTGGCGCATGCTGCTGGACAAATCTTCAACAGCATCCTGCCGAACCTGATCTCCAACTCTGTTACGGGCCAGCAGGGTAACACTGCTCAGAACACAATCCAGCAGATAGGCACTGTCGTAGGAGGCGTAGTCGACTATGCTAAGAAGAAGAGTTATGACGACATGCTCCGACAGGTGCAAGACTCTACCACTGATGAGGACCTCCTCAAACTGAGCGAGGAGATGTTCAACGCGGATATAAACAATGCTTTCAACTACATTCAAGTTAACTTGCAAGGCAAAACTACTCCCATGTCCAGAAATGATGAGGCGCCATCAAAGTAAGTCATCATATAAATAATCTACCATTATTTGCATACTATAATCAATATTGCAAAATTCTTTCTTATATTCACTTAAAATAATTATATTATTAATTTGAACTTCTAGCGAGCATTGTTTCGTAATTACAGTTACCTTAACTAAGACCAAAATGTATTATAACATAATCAATAATTCATTTTTTTAAATCGTTTTTAAAACGAATTATTTATAAAATCTTTTATAGTCCCAGCTGGAGCTATTTTTCTTTGTTCACAATACAATGATTGCAGCCTTTTGAGCGTGCCCGAGAATGTATGGAACGGACCAACAATACGGCCATTTGTTGCCCTCTTCGACAACTATCATAAGAATGTAATTCGGCCTGAATTCGTCACGCCAAATGTAAGTACATGTAACATTATCTTTGTTAACAAACAGCTCGCGTATTTATGGTAAACTAATGCGAATGATGTCATGTTGCAGGAAGAAACGGAACAAGTCACTTATATCAATACGATACTTGCAACAGGACCGATCAGAAGTCTCATGAATTTCTTAGTCAGTAAAGGTAACAGTCATCGTTTAAAAATATTGGCTACGTAATTATTATGTAGGTATTGTTAAAAATTAGTCCCAGGTACTGCATCAACAGGAAACTTGTCATTACAAACTTATTAACGTGTCTTCAATGTTATGCTATAACGATTGGTATTCTCACACAACTACTATCCTTATTATTTTTATTTTATTTATTAGAGATACCATTAGATAACACATACAGTAAATTTTTAATACAAAGCCATTCAGTATAAAGGCGTATGTTTACCTTTTGAAGGTATCTACAACTTATTAGTTTCTTATTATCAGTTTCTTGTCAAGTTAAATAGCTTAAGGTTTTTTAAGGAATTCCTAGGACACGTTTATATTTATGCAGTCACGCAATAGCAATGTTGCTGTCGCACTACTCGCTCTATTTCGCGTCTTATTTAAATTTACTAAAGATGATGTGTGGGACATTGTTTTTATTGAGTTGTTTATTAGACAATTTTAATCATCATGTAGCACCACTTAAGTTCAAGTGTTGGTTAAATAGAGTGTAGTAAAATATGAAGCTTGATGTTTCGTTTGACCAAAGCGGGCACTCAGTCCCAAATAATGAAGATCATGTTTAGTAAACTTTAATTACTAATCAAAGGCGTCAAAATAGAGATGACACTGGGATTTTAATAGGGTATTTTCCTATGTTCGATTTTGTACATTATTCTATATTTAACAGCAAATAGAATTAAAAAGAAGCCCCTCTGTGAAGACTGCATTTAAATTGATTAAGATATGAGGCAGTAATTCGTATTTCAAATATTGCATTGTAAAGGAGTGGGCGCGTAGTGGGGATGTTGCTCCATCTCATTCCTTCGCACGCATCGCAGTTCCCGATGACGTCACGATCGCGTATTGCGCCTCTTTTCTCGTTTCTTGACACTTACCCCTTCTACCAAGTCCAAAGGCTTATAACTTTTTGATTTTTAACCGGATTTTAATCAATCTTTCTGAGTTAAGATTTATATGAGGTAAATATCTGATAAACGTAAAGAATCAAATATCCTATTATTACATACAATAAACGCTTATTTATTAAAATATCAATTATTCTTTCATTAATTTAAATTTAATTCCCTTTAGGTTTGACCCAAATGAACGAGTACAATGAACAAGTGGAATTACTGAAGAAAATTTGGTTCACCAAGTACGCTCGCCACTGGACTGGTCTGTGCAAGTGCAGTTGCGCTTTCGAAAACATCTTCATGGCTGAACTCAAATCCGATACAGTTTTAGGTGAGTTTGCACTATAGATAATGCCATCCGCGATGATCCGCCCCACTACTTTCTCTAATCGCTTATTACAATAATATGGCTTGCATCTGACGCTTGGATCAGTCCCCTTACTCAGCGACACCCCCGCTCAAAAGTAGTGGGGCACTCATAAGTCCTTACATAGTATAAAACCAAGTCGCCCGTCGCCTCTGTACGCGACAAACTCAAAAACTATTTCGAAGAAGCTTGGTATGGATAATGGACATAGTGATGAGTATGAGGCTATTTTTATACCGGGAAAATATATAAGGGGACTTTTATCCCGGAAAAACTGTTTCGACACGGGCGAAGCCGCGAGCAAACTAATAGCTTTATACTAATATTATAAAGCTAAAGAGTGTGTTTGTTTGGTTGAACGCACTAATCTCAGGAACTACTGAACCGCTTTTGAAAATTCTTTCCCTAATAGGAAGCTACATTACTCATGAGTGCTATAGGCTACTTTCTATCCCAGGAAAATATTTTTATCCCGGAAAAACATTTTCACGCGGGCGGGGCTGCGAACATCACCTAGTTACTTATAATTGCTAACGTTATTCAGTATTTGGTTAACAGCGGTCACTTCATACTTCGTATAAAACATGGCGTATATAAAAAACAGTGAACCATAGTATTATATGCGCAATCCATTAATCTTTATAATTATTCTTGTCTAGGTTTACACAGCTGGCTGTTCTTCGCTAAACGCGAGTTAGATCGCAAGGCTAACTACTTGGGACACATCGATAAACTTGACCTCTCTGGAGTAAGTTGATCTTTTTGTACTTATTTATTAATAACCACAATTCTTTACATTTTCTCCTTTTTGATCCCCGAGGGAAAAAGAGGGGTATTATAAGTTTAGGGGGTGTGTCTGTTTATCTGTACCTATGTCTATCCGTGGCATCAGAGATCTCAAACGAATGGACCGATTTTGACGCGGTTTTTATTGCTATAGGCTTTGTTTCATTCAATCTTTACGTTTCAGTACATCAACATAGAATACTCTGAACATTAACTTTCAATTGACTAGAGCAAATGTATTTTATTGCTTAAACAAGCAAATGATCAATTCTCATCCACAGACACCGACAATTCCAAAAAAAAATTGGATAGGATAGGTATTCCAAAACTTAAAAGAATTATGAGTGATGCATTCTTCCTCTCAGTTCGGTTCTATGCGTTGTTTAACTTAGATAAATATATTTTTAAAGGTTGAATTATATAATATATAACAATTTCTTAATATCTTGCTTCTACAGTGTACCGAACCTATCAGTGAAAACTTTTAATTGGCCTTTTGTCGCTATTATAATCTTATATACTATCATTTGTATTAGCTCTAAATTTTCTACAACCAATAAAAATAAAATAAAATAAAAAGTATAGGGGAGGCTGGGGGTACCTACTACCATTTGCAAATAAATCAAAAGAGCAAGCAATTCCTACTAGATATTTCTATAATTTCCAGAAAGGACTGATCCTCAAGCAGCACTCAGTGTTGAGCGACACTAAAGACGCTCCCGAAGTGAACATGTTCGTGGGCACTTCCCCCGAACTAGAGATGGCTCTATACACCGTGTGCTTCATGGCGCGCCCCGACAGACCGTGCAAGCTGCGGTACAACAACATCGCCTTCACCATACAAACCAAGACCCTCAAGTCCGACAACGTGTTGCTCATCGACACAGCTTACCCTTTGTGGTGATCGTGTGATCGCAGTGTTTGTAGATTTATAGGTAAGGTCTGATAACATTCTAGGTAATTTATGAAAATGAAAAAAAAAATTAAAAATGTTTATTTCGTTCCACAATAAGCAAAAAACATTAGAGTAAGGTTGGGACCAAAAAAATTTTTTTTATGCCTACTAGGAAGTAGACATAAAAAAAAATTTTTTGTCTAGGTAATTTATAGTTATGAAAAGTGGGTTTCATAAACTGTTACCAACCAAATCTCATTTAATGTTACAAAACTCACGCTCTCTGTCATCACTAAGATAATACAAATAAATTATTTTAATTAACAACATTGTTATTATTTGTTAACAAAGACAATTTCTTAAATGTTTACGATAAAATTATCAGGGCCGATTCGCAGGTCTTGCCCCGGTGATAACAAACGGGTACAAATAAAAAACACACACACATTCAAGTACGATTTAATTCGAATAAAACTCTCGAAAAGTATAACAATTTCATTACAATATGCTTGCGAGACGAGAATCAATAAGACACATATCGCCTTTTATTGTAAAAGTGTATTCGCTCAGTTGATAATGCCAGATTTATTGTCGAACAACACTAGTGTTATCTACAACGACTCCAAATTAACTGACCTAAATATTATAAACGTCATGTGATAATACTGTGACTATTATTTATAATATATACTGTTCAGTTTCACGATATACAATAGACATTCAAAAACTAGACATCAGTACTATGATTTATAACAACTAAACTACGAACTACGTACACCTAATTGAGATTATTCTCGACATATTACGCTTATAATTAAAATTTGATTACAAAACATTAAGCATAGTAGGAATTGAAAAACAACATTTTATCTAATTTTAACTCTTTAGCGATAACAAATTTATGACAAAATTGTTTTAACAAAGAACATGACATAATTACGTCGAACAATGTTTTAACGAATTACCAAGCTCAATAAAAATGCTTCGAAAAATAATTGTACATATTATATTTAATGACTGTAGAGGGTATGGAACAATACGGATATATTCTAAGGGCATGTTTCACAAGTATCAAGTAAAATTTATTTGAAAGTTATCGTGATAAACAGGTAATGTAGATAGTACTAATTTTATTACCATTTTTTTGGAAGCATAGATTAGATTGTGGCTTTTGTATTTGGTCGGTTTATATATTTATGTACACAGAAGTTGAAACAGGCAAGGCAGGCAGGAACTGACAAAAGCGAGGAAACTTTAAAAGCGCATAACTTAAATTATAAATACAATATGATACATTTGTGAGCTAATATCTGCTTGACCGGGTTATAATAGTAAACAAACAAATGCTCAATAAATCCATAAAATTATAAAATACAAATCTGTAGCCTTAAAAATCAATACAAATATGAGATGGAACGATTAAAAATATTCCTCTTAACACCTATCTACATTATTAAAACCAAGCATGCATTTTACTTTTACAAGTAAAAATTGTGGTTTCTGACATGTGTAGCAGTTTTATGTACAGTCAGCAGCATAAGTAGCTGAACAAATTCAAAATTTCAAATTGGCTACATACTTTTATGTTCTTACTAATCTTCTTTTTCTCTTCATAATAATAAAAGTCGGGCAAAGTGATATTGGATTTTTCTATTCAGTATCAGCCCGGAGTCTAGAATTTGTGCCCGATATGGCGATAGGCTCGCCCCCTATCACATCATGGGACGGAATACGCTTGGCGAAAAGTGGGTGCACTAGTTGCGCCTCTGCCTACCCCTTCGGGGATAAAAGGCGTGAGCATGCATGCGTAATAATAAAATAAAAGAGATTTACTTTACTTCAAACGAAGAAAAAATGTTTCAGTTTAACTTAACGCGTATATGGGCGCTTTGAAATTTTGATTTTGTACAGATACTTATGCTGCTGACTGTACCAACAGTATGTATCTTAAAAATATGTACTCTTATTCTATCTATATAAGATTTCCTTATATAACCTTAAATACAGCAAAGAAGCTAACCAATTGACAGTAAGATATGTAGGTAGGAGTATTTAAACAGACAGAGGAACATACTTAAATGAAACTGTATTAAATACGTCTGACTAGAACATCGTTGGATCAATTTCAATACCGGCGAGGTACCTTTAGTCTTTTGTCGAATTAGCTATTCCCATTAAAAGTATATACAAGCAAAATAAATATTCATACAAACTAAACGAGCGCCAAAATGCATTACGAGATTTTGATTGAGCATAAAAAAATATTTCGCAAAAAAATGTTCATAATCTAATGAATTGATAAATGTAAATACATTCCATTAATTGTATACAAATAATATCGCTGCTTTGCATGAATAACCACACAATCCCAAGAAAGCAAATGTTACAGGACAGCCATTTGAAAATTTTGAAAAATGTATTTTCTTTGTAACTTTGTACTTATTGAAGATATATAATCAAAGAATTTATTAACCAAGAGGGCATTCATCAATGTTTTGCTGAAATCTTGATTTGGTTTTGGTTTAGGTTTGTCGATTTTTCTCCAAAAATCAACCGATGACATAAAGACATTTTGTCATACCACTGCGCCAATTTTGCCGATATGACTGTGAGTTTTATTTAACATAAAATATGGACTATTATCGATTGTATGACATAAAACGCAAATGCAAACATTTTGGATTGTGCGGTTATTCATGCAAAGCACCGATATATATAGGTATACATTTACTTATATCTATCAATGTCGAACTACGACTAGTTAAACGAAGTACGATCCGTATTCGTGCGGCATGACGCCTCGTCGCGGATAGAACGTGTGCGTCAGTGAGTAGTTGAGCAAGTTTGTGATGTTGGATGTGTAGATGTCCGCGAACCTGAACAGCCGTCGAGAGAAATACGTAGGGTTGTGGTACGTACGGAACACGCTACCGAACTGAGGGTTAAACACCGCTTTGATCTCATTCCTGGAAGCGAGACAATATCTCCTACATTGCAAGCATGAAAGGTAAACATACAAACGTTACAAACGATAGCCAATTATATAAAAAAAATTACACATTAGGCTTTCACTAACAGAACAGTACGGTAAAGAATTTTACAGAGTTTTAAAACCTAAGTCTCGAATACGAACTATAAAAGATCATAAATATGATTTTTAAAAATCACAACGTAAATCCTTTGATGAGTTGTTCTGTCAGTGAGCACCAGCCCAAGTTGACTGCTAGAATGGCGGTATATGAGAACTTGCGAACGTGTTTCCAGCACAGCGTTTATTGAACGGACGCAGTGAAAACGCTGCGACACGGTGACGCGGACGCCATGTTTACTTAGATATTATGTAATAAAGCAATAATATGCGCAAAATTCTAATGCGCATACGAAGCGAGCGCTTTGGCCACACTCGAAACAAGTTCACAAACTGTTAGTGCTCTTTGACAAACAATTATTGCCATCTGTCAACTTGTATTTGGAGCAATTAGAAAATTTTGAATAGAGAACTTGATCGATATAATAAATTTAATAGAAAAAGTAATGCACCATCTATGAAAAATATAGACACCACTCTGTGGTCCCGGGTTCGAATCCCGGATCGGCAAAGTGATATTAGGTTTTCTTCTCAGCCCGGAGTCAGGAATTTGTGCCGAATATGGCGATAGGCGCGCCCTCTATGTAGCTATGACATCGTGGGACGGAACACACACAGTTACGACCAAAGTCAGAGATGCCTCCTGCCTACCCCATCGAGGCTAAAAGCGTGATGTGTGCTTCTTGTTTTATTTTTAGTATCTGTGTATTATATAAAAATCAAGTAATCAAACCTGAGATAGTCCCGTTCAGCCATCCACTGTTCGAGGACCTCTAGTGCCTCGGGGTCCTTGTAGTCCTGGTGGTCCTCGATCAGCTGCGTCAGCATCTGCAGCCAGTTGGCATTCTCCTTGAACGAACGAGTGTTCAGCGTGTTGATCTCGTGCTGCAAACATATCGTCTATGTAATTTACAATAGGAAACAAGAAACCGCGGTGGCGTAGTTGTATTGTTCGATATGACTACCGCGCGGCACTGAGGTGTCAAGTTTGATTCCCAGGGCGGGAAAAGATAATAGTTTTTCTTCTCAGCATAGACCCGGCGTCTGAAATTGTACCCGTTCAATAGCAATAGACTCGCCCACTATAACATAGGATCTAACATAGCTGATGAAAATTGGGTGTGTTGTCTGCCTACCCTTGGAAAGGAATAGAGGCGTGATGCTATGTATTTATAATTATATAGGTACATATTTCGCCAACGATTCCTTTGTCTACTTCACGAGTTTGTGAATGTAATTATTGGCATTATGTCAAAATATAAATAAGTGAGTTATTTTAAAATCAGTTATCTCATTATGTTAATCATGAGAGAAATATATTATCTCTCGTCCCGTACAACTAATGATTTATTTAAAATATCGTTTCCAACAATGGACGCTTATTTCGATAACACACACAGTGTCAATACGAGCAGTAAAATAAATTTTGAGTTTATCAATTCTAACCTACGTAATATACCCGATATTGAGATTTGTGCCTTATCTTATAAATCAACATAAAATCCATTTTTGATTTCATGGCTTAAATATGTTACCGAGTAGTGATTACAGTATGAACTGTCGTACTGATATATCATTCTAAGAAAAAGCAAGATAAATCACTTTCTGGCGTCTCTTTTCGGGCAATATTAGTTTCTCTGATGCCGTGTCTGAATATCATTTGAATTTCAATACTAGTTCGATACACGCTAGGAAAATGGCGTGATTTCAACGCATCGAGAACGTAGAACATTTGATTGTATTCCATTTGCCATATTCTGAACTCGCTAAGATAAATAGGCCGTAAGAGTAATTACGCATAATTTACGATAATTTCACTAAAAAACAAAAGATTTATTCATGCAAAATATGTGCACGAGGCGCTTGGCATTTGCGAATAATCTACTACAGGGTATATTATTTTACTTGATTTAGTATAAAATATAGTGGGCAGTATATAATACAGGGCTGGTATGGTATGGTATATTTTCCCAGGATAAAAAGTAGCCATAATAATATACTCGCTCGATAATGTTACTCGCTGATAATGTAGTTTTATATTGGTGAAAGAATTTTTAAAATAGGTCCAATAGTTTTGACTTTATCTATGACAAACAAATAAAAAATCAAATCTCTCATCATTATCAGATGCACTCTCTATTCTTCACTCTTATAGTCCGGTGAAACGGCAATCCGACATGACTGGAGAGATGAGACACAGGACCATAGACTTTACGTGCTTTCTGAGTCACGGGGATATAACACCGCAAACTTCCTGACTCCTAGATGCGACTAAGTAATCATTTCGACTGAAAAACCGAGTCAGAATTTGTCTCGTCCGATTCGAACGATACTGGAGTGGAGACCGCGTCTTGGCAAACGTAGCGTAGGGCCGGCAACGACTGGATGCATAAAGCAGCAGACTGGGCTCTGTGGCGTATCTTGGGAGAGGCCTATGTCGAGCAGTGGACTGCAACAGGCTGATGATGATGATGATTCGAACTCGGAACCTCAGCGCAGCAGTCGCCACCGAGGCAGTCACCATACCATCATACCAGCCCTGTATACAGTGCCCACTGCAGAGCACGGGCCTCCTCTACAACTGAGAGGGTTTAGGCCTTAGTCTGTTGCGGGTTAGGCCCTATTACGTATTTACACGCCGTATAAAGTGTATGTATGTACGTACGGTGAGCTCGTTGATGATGGCGCCGGTCCGCCAGCCGTGCTCCAGCGTGACGTCGGCGAGGTCGCTGTAGGGGTGGTCGCCGAAGTACAACACCTGGTGACCGAGCCACCCCGTCAACTCCTGCAGCTGCTTCACTGTACCCTGGAACCATCATACTGTACTTGCGATCTATTTCTAAGGGCGGTATTAATAAATAGTTTGAGTTACATCTCAAGTAGTCATAATGTCGCACCTTTAGAATGAAAACGACACAATTCAAAAAAATGGTAAATTGAGTTATCTTCATAAAATGATTTAAAACGAAGTTCTCAATACAACAATAGTTCAAACACAGCCATATTCAAGCGGGAAAAGGACCAGACTGTTATATCGGGCCTTTTTTATTATATTTTTATAAAAAAGGGACCAGTGGACTTAGAATGTGACACGAAGACGCAACTCGTAAAACGATGTCGTTTAATTTTGATGTTTGTGATTGATCGAGAGACCAATACGTCAGTCTCTCAACCAATCCCAATAAGACGAAACGAAGACGTGACGTGTTTTTTTGTCACATTCTAAGCCCATAGTTTTAAGTCTTTTTATGACGATAACTCAATTTTTCATTGTTTTGAATTGTATCGTTTTCGTTCTAAAGGTGCGATGTATTGAACTATACATGTCTACTTGAGATGTAACTCAAACTTGAGATTGATTTATTAATACCGCTCTAAGAGCTCGACTGTGTGTTTATCTGTTTACTTCTAAGTTCTAACGCGTGTTCTTGTAACCTTTAATAAATTCCGTATTTATATATATATCAGTAAAAATAAAATATTAAATGAGAACCTTATCAGTTAGTAATGGCAATTAATGCTAGTTTGATTTAATTATATTACCATGTGAATTCTCGTATCTTAGCATGCCAAACAATTAGATATTTCATAATATGTAAGAGTCCGTGTGGGTGGGTACCACCGCAATGTCTATTTCTACCGCCAAGCAGCAGTGTGCATGCACTGTTGTGTTTCGGTTTGAAAGACATTGTAGCCAGTGTAACTACTGTACATAATGAGACTTAAGTTTAACATCTTATGTCTCAGGATGACGAGCGCAGTGGAATGCCACACAGTACTCTGTAACTCAAGGTACTGGATGGTGTTGCTACTGTTTATGGGTGGTTGTATCGCTTACCATCAGGCGAACGGCATGCTCGTATCGTCATTCAATGCAATAATAATTTTAAAAAATGCTTATTCTAATTGCTAATATGATACGTTTATTAAAATCATGTGGATAATATTTATATTAATATTAACGTTTTCGCCTTCTACCTTACACACTCTCCTCCACACAAACGATATTGTGTCAAAAAGGGCAGTGATAGCATTAGCAGTTAGCCCGGATTCCGAAATTATTTTTCGTATTCGTAAAAACAATACTAATTAATCTAATACTAATATTTATATTACAAATCTCTATTATAATTTTACGTAAGGAAATCTCAAGTATTTAATTGTTACAAATTCATTGCTATAATATGTCCACAATAAAAAAAATATTGGGTTTTTCTATTCAGTAAGGCGATAGGCTCTCCCCCTATCACATCGTGGGACGGAATATACCCGGCGAAACGTGGGTACACCAGTTGCGCCTTTGCCTTCCCCTTCGGAGATAAAAGGCGTGAGTATATATGTTGTATGTCCACAATATTTTCATACATTACCTCGTAATAAATGATGCCTTTATCCAGCGACGTGACTTTCTCCCATATATGTGTGTTAGCGTTTTTGTCGAACACCCTGATGGGGCGGGAGACCTCCGTGAAGAACTTGGGTTTGTTCGCGTTCACTATGACTACATCGAAGTTGTCGCGCCAGTCCGGGCCGGCTAACATCTCCATGCCGGCGTTACTGGAACCACCATATATTATAAACTCTTCCTGAATGGGGTAGTTGACTACTTTTTTTAAATAGAATTATGAAAAATGTATTATATCCAAAATGTAATGGAAAAAGAATTATCAAAATTGGCGCAATAGTAAGTAAGTTATAAAGCTTTGAAATTTGGTGGAAGTAGCTGTGAAATAACAGCAATACTAGGCTGTGACGTCACCAAGCGCCGTCGGCCATAACGCTGCCTGCGTGCGAAAGAGATAGCACGAAATCCTCGCCACGCCCCCACTTTTGCTCACAAGACTATTACAAAATTGAATAACTGCTTTATTTTTCAATCGATTTTGATGCTGATTTCACAGAAGAATTTCTGTTTCGTATTACTGTCTGTTACATCTAAAATAATGTACAAAATCAAACATAGGAAACCCTATTTCGGCCAAGGCGGCCATGCTCAACAGAGATCAGCCAGTTAGGCAGGAGATGTATGCGCAATACACAGGTGCACTCGCTATTCCTTCACTCCCATAGTCCGGTGAGACGGCAATCCGACATGACCGGAGAGCAATCAGGCGCAGGATCAACGGCTTTATGTGCTTTACGTACTCGTAACGCGTTCGCAATAAAAAAAGAGCACCGATGCAATCACAAAAAAAAATTATACCATCAAGCTAGGAACAAACAACTAAAAAAATATTGAAGGCACATAAAACCCTTTCTAGAGAACAGGAACAGTAAGTGGAAGGAATGCAATATGCGACGTTTAACCTTTTACTGGTAAGATGGCGGAGGAGGCGGTGTCTGGTATATTTTCTAGGTACCCAATTAGGTAGTGAACATTGAATTCGTCGTGAGTCGTCTTTAGTTTTGCTGGTATAGGTACAACCAGCAAAACAGGTTGGTACACTGAAATTAAACTATTATAACGGATTTTATAGCGGTTTTTTATTTAATTTTTCTCCCGACGTTTCGAAGCCATAAACTACGCGATAAAATCCGTTATAATAGTTTAATTTCAATGTCTAACATTCGCGTAAACATAAGGAATCATTAGGTTGGTACACTTTTGGCGACCGTCGAAGGACGCACCGTCTTTAGCGACATTATTTATGTATTTGGTCTACACTGTACCGAAATATCGTCAGCAGGACAGTGTAGGCAGTTTGTCGAACCACGATAAAAATATTATGTTACGATATGTAAGTTTTTAATATTATAAGTAGATTTGTATTTTAAAAACTTACACAAAATGGTAGGGGCTGTTCGTCACTAGGAATAACTTCTTGGAACTTTCTTGCAACATTTGGAAATATCTCCTAAGATCCTTATTGGGCCTTATGTATTCCTCCACATTCTGCGCAACTATTTTGTGCATAATGGGATGACAACTTTGCACTGAATTCTGAAATAAACAAAATACATTATCACGGTTATATTAAAGACACGGCAGACTTACGAACTTACGAATTTCCATTTTTATTTCCAATTTAAATGAAGATATAATTTATATTATATATACAGGGTCATTTTGCCGTTGCGTTAATAAATGAAATCACATACTTATCTCGTTGAAAATAACGCTTTCCATTAAGTTGTTTTAACCATAGATGTAAAATAAAAAAATGTAAGTTTCGAACAAAATAAATATCAATAAAAAGTAACTTTAAGTTTATACGCCCTAATGCCACTACTACTGCTCTAAGATAATTCGTCGCAGCGGCAACATTATACTTTCATTCAGAAATACACTTTCGCACACACCATATTCGCACTAAACTACGAAATGATCAAAAAAATTGAAAACTGCAACCGGGATTTTTGGCAATAATACTCGTTATTCATGGATGATTTTTGGCAAGATGATAGAAGAGGTAAAGACGAATATGTGATTTCATTTCGTAATGCAATGTAAAAATGGACCTGTAATAATTTCTCATAAGTAAGACTGCGAATGTAATTTACTGGCTGGTCCGATTATAAAAGTATTGTCTTGTTTGGTGAAGGGCTTTGTTACAAGTCATATCTTTTATTTTTTAAACTTAGCTATTGCCTCCTTTAAAACGTAGTAGGTATGCAATGCAATCAGCCCTGTATTTTATACCGCCCACTGCTGAGCACGGGCCTCCTCTACTACTGAGAGGGGTTCGGCCTTAGTCCACCACGCTCACCTACTGCGGGTTGGCAGACTTCACATACCCGCGAGATTTTTACAAAAAAATCTCAGGTATTAAGGTTTCCGCACGATGTTTTCCTTCACCGTTAAAGCGAACAATAATTGATAAATAATACAGACGTAACTTCGAAAAGTCATAGGTGCCTTGGGTTTGAACCTCCGAACATTGTCTCGCTCCATTGTCAAGTAGGCTATCGTCCACTTCGTAGGTATATAGTAAAAACTCGGCATTTGTCTTTCGAAATTTAAAAAAATGAAATCTTATACGATCGTGACTTATAGTATCGTTATAGTATCACTGGCTAATATTTTTTTTTTGATAATGGACTGAGATTTCACCTCACTAATGTTATCTGCCAATACGGCCATCAAACCGTGCCGGTAGAATTGGTAGGTATACCGTATATCATAGATTTAAATAAGACAATCTAAACTCCACTAACCTTAACGTCTAAAAATAGGATTTCCGGATGATAATCAATGTGATTCTTAATGAAGTACTCGGCTACATTACATAAAAGTCCCATTTCAGGCACGGAAAATAAATCGGCAAGATGGACCATTTTGGCTCTGTTGGGCTGAAAAAAAAACCATATTTACCTCTATTAAACAAACTAAAACAAATTCATTTGAATCAATGCATCTTTTGTGTAGTAGGTACCACCCACGATATAAATTTGAGTAGCAACATATAAGGCAATACCTGGATCAATTTTAATTCAATTCTCATGTGTTATTCGTCCAAATTATATTAAAACTAGCATTGCGCGCGGCTCCGCCCGCGTGGAAAAGTTTTTCCGGGATAAAAAGTAGCCTATAGCACTCAGGAGTAATGTTGCTTCTTATTAGTGAAAGAATTTTCAAAATCGGGCCAGTAGTTCCTGAGATTAGCGCGTTCAAACAAACAAACTCTTCAGCTTTATAATGTTAGTATAGATTGAGGTAAAAAATAAGCCTAAGGTCTTGGGGACTCAATATTCAAATTGAGGACATTGCCTTTTAGACAGGTTTGCAGTACGTTGGCACGTAAGCATGTAGTGTATATTTTTAGTGGACTGGTTTGCATACGTGCCCTGTCGCACGTAATGCCCGCAGCGAATACCCGTTATAGCTTAGATAAAACGCTATTAAGATGAGAATAGCATGAGTTATGAGAACACACTTCAATACCCCCTAAAATAAAGTTCTAAAATCCAGACCCTAAACATAGATGTCTATTTAAATTTGCTTCGTTGCGGATATAAGTATGATTCACATCACATCAAAACTCTACAGAATAAGACTAGGTATTAACTAATCATACATTTAAATCTAATAGACAATAGACATATAAGTCACGTAAATAAATACTAATATATAGGTACATATAGTTTTATACACAAACTTCGTGACTATAATGTGTGCATTGTGATTAAAGAAAAGAAACAAATAACAATATACAAATATGTGGAAATAATATTGCAACATACGACATCAACAATTGTCACAAGGTTGTGATTGATCCTGGCTAACATAATATGTGTATAAGGGGGAACTACAAATGAATGATTGCTTACAAGTGCCAATTATTGCAGAGCTAGTCTGGTCTAGTGCATACATAGCCATATAACAGTAAATATTTGTCTCTTGAATCAACTCTAATATAACAATGAATGCTATCTATATTACATTTGTTTATTCTATTTAATTATAGGTCTTTAATAACAACAAAATAACTTTTATATAAGTAAGTACCTACAAGTTATTATTTTGTTAAGAAAAAATATTTCACCTAATAGATAAGACAACACTTCTTTTATATTTTATTGTAACTGAAACAATAGGAAATACTAAATATTACTTGTTTGATTAATTATTATTCTTTCTAGAATTACATTTTAGTACAAACAGTAATAAACATTCAGAAAGCGCATTCTCTGTATAAAACTATAAGAATAAAATATTTATTGCTGATAAAACTAGACAGGCGACCACGTTACCTTTTTCCGCAATGGATTCTAAAATAAAAACAATATATTACACACACTCTCACGCCTTTTATCCCCGAAGGGGTAGGCAGAGGCGCAACTAGTGCATCCACTTTTCGCCGTGCGTATTCCGTGCCAGGATGTGATAGGGGGCGAGCCTATCGCCATATCGGGCACATATTCCAGACTCCGGGCTGATACTAAATATAAAAAACCCAATATCACTTTGCCTGACCCGGGGATCGAACCCGAGGCCTCAGCTTTGCAGTCGTACCGTAATACAACTACGCCACCGAGGCAGTCCAATAAATGATATCTGAGTTTTTTTTTTTTTTTTTTTATAGCATTGAATGACGAGACGAGCATGCCGTTCGCCTGATGGTAAGCGATACGACCACCCATAAACAGTAGCAACACCATCCAGCACCTTGACTTACAAAGTACTGTGTGGCATTCCACTGCGCTCGTCATCCTGAGACATAAGATGTTAAGTCTCATTATGTCCAGTAGTTATACTGGCTACAATGTCCTTCAAACCGAAACACAACAGTGCATGCACACTGTTGCTTGGCGGTAGAAATAGACATTGCGGTGGTACCCACCCAGATGGCCTCTTACATAATGAGAGACCTACCACCAGTAAAATTTACACAAACTGATGTTAATCTAAATAGATTTAGAGATACAATAAAACTATTGTGGTATACATAAAAAAGAAACAGACTGTCTAATCAGCACACAGCTTAAACCGCTAGGTCTAGAAGCGTGAAGTTTTGCACAGGAATTCTTTACACAACATAGGGGAGCATATTATTGAATATTCATACCCTAAAGGGATAAAATTACAGTTCAAAGTTGGTTTGGAGAAACAAATATAGATATTTAGACTCAAAACTTCATAACAGTACTGCAAAACCTATTAAATGAAGACATTGTTTGCGATTTTACTCCTTTAGGCCATGAAATGGAGGTAAAAAATCTTAAATATCAATGTCATTTGTTTTAAGAAAAAATTTAAGTTTACAGCAATTATTATGTTCATGTTAGTACCTCTGTTTTTCATATACCACATACAAAGTACAATATGTAAAATTCACTTACTTTATGAGCTCTTGTGTCACCCTCCACATATGCAATGGGTATGATTCTATTTTTATAAAGTTTCAATACTTCTTCCGTCGATACTGGTGTTAAACCTCGGTACACTGCGCCAAATTGTATTTGTAAAAAGGAATCAAGTTTCAACAAAAGACCCTTTTCAATGTCATAATGTAAGCCCCTTACTGCAAAATTTGGCCTGTATTCAAGTTTTAATATTTCTGGTGGATACTGGAAAAAAGTACACAGATTTTTTAAAGTAAACTCATCCATAACAAGCAGCGTTTTTTCCAATGAAACGAAAAAAATATATATTTAATACTGAAAGACAAACAAGTGATAGAAAAATATACTTCTTCTTCTTTAGCCTTTAGAAGTCCACTGCTGAACATAGACCTCCCTCAAAGATCTCCAGACCAACTTACTTCAAAAGATACTAGTCATGGTAAAGTAAAACTTACATTATATTTCTCTAAAAGGTATTCTCTACCAAGATTGTACAATAAATGCTCCATGGATGGTTTGTAGTGTGCCAATGTGTAGTCATAGTCAAAGCCATACACCTTGACTTCTGAGAGGTCCAGTTCATTGCATGCAAACACTCCTCGGGGATTTACATCTTGTGGCAATTTTTTTGCTACAAATATCAACATTTTCAAATTAAATTATGACATCATTTTACTTGGACATCAAATTATTTGTTCTAAGCTATACCTTTTACATTAACACAATATTAGGGCTGACATAGGGATCTTCCAGGTGGTGTGTAAAGAGATTTAGGAACTTTTTGAGGAAACTTATTTATCTTAAATTACAGATACACCTTAACCTGTATTCCTACTTTTGAAATAAGTATTACTTTATGGTCCACCAATTGGATGATGTTATAATATGCAACAGTAGTACTTTAGCATACAATGTATAGATTTCTAAGTCACAATGTCAGTTAATGGATTGAAAAGTGTCTATGATCAGTTGTGGCGTAGCATGGGTTGGCACCCAGGGTGGTTCTCAATCTAGCACCACCCAAAAAAGTTTTTTTTGGCGGGTGATCGGCTTGCGCTTTTGGGCCCTGCGCTCAGGTACCACGCACCTCTAGCATGTCTGTTTAACGACAGCCTTGACACGAAAATCATATCCATAGCCCGAAGTAAACAACAGATAGTTTTTTTTCCATAGTACAGTGTTCTGTAAATTTTCTTTGGCTATACAAGTGAGATGAAGGTGTCACCTTGGTGCCTGGTACCCGGGGCAGATCAGCTCCACCAATTATAATTACTTATAACTATAACTCATAATTTTGTATACTATAGTCTATCTAATCTAAGAAGTACCGTTTGACAGCTTTGACAGATTGAAAAATAATTAATTAATTTCTCGTATATTTTTATTCCCATGAGATACCCACTATTGCAAAGGTAAGTTTAGTATTAAAACTAACGCAAATTTAAAATTATAGTAATAAATATGTTTTAAGACATGGATACAAGAGATTTTGCCTACAATGGTTTATTTAAAATTACATTAACTTACATAATTTTTAATTTTAATGATATTGTGTTTTGGTTGATAGTATATTATTAGCTGAAAGTATAGTTTTATTAAAAGCTAAAGGAAAACTAAATTGAAAACGGCTTGATTGTTCACACATTTTTATCGATTATTCGTTTATTTACAAGTGAGTTTGAATAGTCGCAACACTACGGTGAAGGACCTAACTAGGTGACTTTGTAATGACGTCTAGAAAAAAACTGTCTGTTGTATATAATGGTTATTTTACTTTATTTAAAGGATTTGAACTTAAATTTAGTGATTAAGAAGTGTACATCTTGTGATACAATAAAAATACCTTCATAATTCCATGGTTTTACGGAAAATGTTATTAAAATTGTGTGAGTTACGCTTATACAAAGTTGTTTCGACTTGAAAAGTATGAAACGTCATACGGTACCTCGTAGATTAGATGGACTATAATATAATATACATTAGGATATTAGTTCATAGAATGTTACAAAGGGAGAACACAAATTGAGTTTGAGGTGGTGTTCCACCAGAATTATGTTCTTGAAATTTTAGCTCCTTAACAGTTTATTGAGTACCTAAAAATATAATTTTAGTTGATACCCATCCATCTTGAGTAAGTTATTATATGCTTACTTAAGCGATTTTAAAACATGTTTCTAAATATGTTTAATTACCATAATAGTATGTAGAAAAGTCATTGAAAACGGAATTGGAAATATTTAAAAATGTTAGTACTTACATCGACATTTCAGTTTGGTACGACAGTATGCCTCGTTTAGTAATTCTTGTGTTGAGAAACCTCTGCTTTTAGTGGGAACCGAAGATAACAGACCGAAATTGATTGGTTTTTGAAATATACTACTACTAATTTTAAATAAATAACTAACACCACCAAGAGAACTTCCACAAATTTTCACCAAAGACATTTTACTAATTAATAACTATACGTGAATAAACTGATAAGTCTACAAAAAGCTGTAAGGTTTATTCAATTTTAAAAACTTGTTACGTATCTACATAGTACAATATACAATAACAAAACTGAAACTAACATTTGCAAATTTATTTAAATGAATATCTGCGCACAAAGGATATATTATGGATTTAAAGTAAATAGTTCATTTAAAATTAATTAAAAATCGTTGCATAATTCGAAATTTTCGTTTTAACATTACAAATACGAGTAAATATTCTCGCGTCGCAAATCGTACTGTCAGTTGTCACCAATTGGAAAATGGAATCTACAAAAATTGAAGTCAAATGTCAAAATTCGAATGTCGCCATTGTATATTAGGCCTGGCTCATACATCCGGGATCGCAATCTGAATTCTATTTTTTTTTTCCTATCTGGCTCTGTCCTTTAGGACAATTTTGCCAATGTCAAGTGAGATGGAATCTGAATTCTAAATCCAGTGATGAAATAAAGGCCGGGCTCTCTACATCCGGAACCGAACTTTTAATGTCTAAGTGTGGCGAGCGCAATACTTAATAATTCAAAGTTATGTAATGTGTTGCTTCTGTTTATGGGCGGCCGTAACGCTTACCATCAGGTGAACGGCGTGCTCGTCTCGTCATTGAAGAGCAAAAAAAGAGAAACAATATCAATTTTTGACTTTTTCCTTCCTTTATAGACTAAACGCTAACTAAAATTTAAAATTTCAAGTTTGTAAGTGTATTTCACTAGTAGTATTCACTGGTGGTAGGTCTCTCATATGTAAGAGTCCGTCTGGATGGGTACCACCGCAATGTCTATTTCTACCGCCAAGCAGCAGTGTGCATGCACTGTTGTGTTTCGGTTTGAAGGACATTGTAGCCAGTGTAACTACAGCACATAGTGAGACTTAACATCTTATGTTTCAGGATGACGAGCAAAGTGGAATGCCACACAGTACTTTATAGCACAAGGTGCTGGATGGTGTTGCTACTGTTTATGGGTGGTCGTATCGCTTACCATCAGGCCAATGGCATGCTCGTCACGTTATTCAATGCCATAAAAAAATGGTTTCAGTAACAATATTATATAATATTAAAGAACTTTCACCAGCGATAATTCGTAAACTATAAGGTATAATTATTTTAGGTATATTTACAATATAGACCTCTAAAAATTCAAACTTCTTGCACAACGAAGTTACAGAGTGGTCAAAAGTGCCGTGCGTCGTGTGTCGTGGTACGGCTATACTCGACTTGGCGGGGCAAATCCGCGACTCCAATCTTTTATAACAATTTACGAATTACGAATAAATACGTTCCTTTCTGACACAAATTAAAGTAGGTACCTAATACTAATAGTCCGCACGCGAGCTTAATATTAAAGAAAAGAAGGTTCGTTAAAAAAAACGTCGAGAAGCATATTTTGCTCATAGTAGTCAGATAAATAAAACGCGGAAGCTAAAATAAAACATCATGTCAAATTCAACTTTTGTTTTTAATCAAAAGAAACTGCGAGTTCTAAATTAAATATCACAAAAAATATTACATAAACAATAATAAAGCTTTTAGGAATAAAAAATAGAACAATGAGTCAGTATTCACAATTAAAAACTAGATTCATATACAATATACTTATATTATACATAACAAATAGATACCTATTAAGTATAACCTATTATTTTTATACTTTCACTATGTAGAGGACTACAAAATTATGAGTAATCGTAGAGTTTAAACAAGCAGGTACTTATTAAATTTGAGGATAACCACTGCCGATAAAATTCTTACTTCTGTAACGGAAAGTATGCGTGACTATATCGACATCTTTATCCGCTAATTTAAGTTTACAATCATTGTCAGCTCGTGTGACAAAACACAGTGTATAAAGTGCTATTTCTAATTCAGGCGATGTGCCGATAAACATAGTGTCCACAGGTTTGTCCACACCTTGTTGATTGAAATGCAGTTTCATCACAACTCCTTTCTAAAAGAATATTTCAAAATCGATTAAATTTTATTGGTACACCGTACTAGGTACACTCGATCGACTATTTTTCTTTACATACCTCGCCAAGTTGTACATATTTTAAATATCCTAAGTAATTTATTCGATTAGCAATCTCTTCTTTTGAAAAATATATCCAGTTGTGTAGTCCTGTAATAACAAACTTTGCTTTAAGTTCTAATGTGATTAAAGGGGAGATCAGACTACCAAATGAGGAAGTAAATAGAGTTTTTGTTCATATTATACCTACTGGCAAAAATTTGGACAATTTGAATTTTAAACCAACGTCGTGAAAATAAAGATCTAGTAAGAACACAAAAAATAAAAACAAGCTGAAATAGAAAAAAAAATATTAAGTAAAATTCGATTCATACTTCTTGTTGGATGTGAAGTTTGCTGCGAGCGCAGGTATGTACGATCAAGGTAATAGGTTCAATTTAAATTTCTTATAAAAGGATTCATATCATGTTGGAATTCTATTTCGTTTTTGTTATTATATTTTTAAATGTTTTTTTAAGACAACATTCCTTTTTATTGTTTTTTGTGCAGTTTATATCTTCATTTTGTAGAAAGTAAATTATCTACTTAATTAACAAAACAATTATGGAACTATTGAGCTCTGCTGTGCCTATACAGGAACGTGCGAATCTGACACATTATCTACTCATCAGAACGTACGATGTTCAGAGCCGGCAAGAAGTTCGAATCACTTGACTGTGCTTGGTTTTGTATTCTACAGTAGTAAATACCTAATTACGGCCAGCTCAAATAGAATGAACTAGATGAAAAAGATATTGTATAATATTACATAATTAATTTCGTAGAATATTTGGTCATTACCCACGTAAACATTCTTTTGGTGCTGACTGTACCTACATAAAATAAAATGTTTGACCTATTTGTTAAATGACTTTTTTCGAGTACGTTATAGAAAGGAATTGACAACCTTTTGGATTTTTGCATTTCAAACTATTTGAACCCGTAGGTAATAAAATACTTACGTGTACATGTATTCACGGCTTACCTGAAACATCTCCATTCTTAAGTTCGGACACAAATATGTGTTCAAATCCTGAACTCCCGATTTTACCTTTTCCCCTTGAATACAAACCGAACCATAATTGTTTTAGAAAGTCTCTTTGTTGTTTGGGATCTGGAGTCACGAAACCTTAAAATATAATTTAAAAAATGTTGTTAAGGACACAAGGTCGATGGTTCAACGAGATGACATTTTTATACTTTTATGATATTCTATAATAATATAAAAATATTCTACCTTTATCCTTCAAAAAATTCATTAAATGCCGTATAACTGAAGTTGACATAATGGCATCCATAAAAGCATTCTCCTCATTCCTTTCCTGTAATAAATTTGCTATAAGGTAATATAATAATTATCTTTGGGTACTGTTTATTTTCTAGTATTTGCAAAAAGATCATTTTCATCCGGTTTGGCTTATCTATCTACGAAGCACGAAGTGCGAGCTGGCACGTGTGTTCACCAACTAGAACTTAGGCCGTTCTTCCATGGAGATACTAAGAAAATATAAACGCTACGTTAGATAGGCGACCATAAATTTTATTACCCTGTGTGAGTGTGAAATACGTAAAGAAACCCCACTTATTCCTTTAAAATGTGTTCAGGCTCATATTGCCGCCATTTCAGTAGGGCTATCAGAGGATTAATATATTTCCTTGAATAAAACTTAAAGTATCAAAAATAATAAACAATAATTGTATAAAATCAATTAATCACAATAAATAAATAGCCAGTGTAATGATACAATATATTATATGCTAATTAATATGTTTTGTGTTTTTTGTGCTGACTTGTCATAATTGCTTTGTAATAATTACTTACCTCCATGACCCATTAAAAAACGAACATGTCATTCCATTATGATAAAGAAATATTAGTTTTGTTTTATTTATTAATATATTATTCTAAATCTATAAATGTAGTGAATAATGGTTTAGTAGATAAACATACTAAAGTTGATTTAGCTGCTAAACATCTACTCACTCGTCAAATATGTTTATAGTGTTTGATTTACTTCCCTAAATTGCAGATTAATTTCATAGTGTAATTTCGTGACAACTATATGTACTTTTGCACCATACATCTTAGAAAAAAAAGAAGCATTTATTGGAAACTACACAGCTAATTAATTATTACGTACTTACGGCAGAATTCAAAGATTTTAATAATAAATGATTTGAAAAGTGGATACCTAATTTGTGCTTATATATTTTAAGACTTCGATTTGAAAATATTAGTGTTTTATTACTAAATAATGTTCCCATTAAAAAAAAACCTTTATTTCAAGGTATCACAGTTTGTGTGGTGTAGCAGCACTGCATATACATTGCTGCCAACATCACGCCATCGGAATTTAAAGTTGAAACGCACTCTACTGGTAGGACACGCGTACGAAACTTCGAGTTGCTTGTCAGATGCGACACGCCCAAAGAGAATTATAATACTAGTGAAATACTACTGCGTCTCAGTCGCGTCACTTTTAAGTATCTCCATGCTCCATGGGAGAATGGTTTCAGTAGTATTATAATTCTCTTTGGAGAATGGCCTTACTGTGTTGGGAGTTAACTCACGCCTTGCGAATGTCATTTGCATCCGTCAATGGCTCACACCCAAATAGTATAATATATACTATGGAAACTTTCATCCGAGTAACACAATAATTCGATTTTCTACTCACTATTTACCGGGAATGCATATTTAAACTCAATTTTCTTCTGTCGGCCACATACTACAGTTTATACCTACTTCCGAGTGACCTATGACGACATAGGGAAAGTTGAATGGCTAACAAAAACAAAAATTGTGTAACTCGAATAGGAACAGCGTGTCTACCATGAAACCACTTTACGAAATTTCGGACCGAAGTTTCGTTCAATTCCTACCATGAAACACTTTCTATCCGAAATCGGTCCCGCAAACGGGCAAGTGACATTTCCTTCGCACCATAAAGTGATCCGTCCGAACGAAATAACGTAACTTTGACAGCATTTCTTTCGGACTTTAACTAATAATTCAAAATAATTTGTATGCTTAAAAGTATTTCTAAGGTCATAAAAGTTGGTTTATTGCAATTATGTTGATGTATCACAGCAACAAATACGATTAAACCAAATAAGAGATTATAATACAAACTACTATACAACACATTTGCTAAGTTTCGGATTGAATGAATGAATTCACTCGCATTATGATCGACGTTCATTCCGAAAACGGGCACTTGACGTTTTCTTCGTGCTAAATGCTACCACGAAATGGTCCGTCCGAACGAAATATCGGCATTTTGACAACACTTCTTTCGGATTTTCTCCGTAAACGACGCGAAAGTGCAAAAGGTAACTTTTTATTTTCGGAAATATAAATTATCATAGTTAAAAGTACTTTTATGGTCGTATGCGATGACTTTTCACAAATTATAACGAACATACGTGCTAACAGGCATCAATATTATACTTATTCAATATTGCTCTTGATTCTAGGAGCATCTCCAAGAGCATCGATCCTTACAGTATTATCGCAATATTTTACTTTTGAATATAACTTAGGTGAAACTTAAAAACTTCATTTATAATTTCATCGAATATGCAATATGTGTACATAGTATTATTATAACTACTGCAGTTAGCAACTATCTATTATACCTTTTTTATGTATGTTTTGTACCAAATAAAGATTATTCTATTCTATAAGGATACGAATTGAATAGGCCGGTTCGACAGTCTTACAGAGAATAAACGTGACGTGACTCCTCGTTGTTGTGTTTCGCGCTCATGATGAGTGCGATTTTGGAGGAGTAAACTTTGAGCTCAAACTGAGCTGAAAACTTAATATCACTGTCCGCCCCGGGATTCGACCCCGAGACCTTAGAGTGATAGTCGTACAGCGCATGCAATATAACTACATACCGAGGCAGCCAATAAAGTAACACTTATGATAAAGGAGCTATTGAAATACAATTTTTATTATTACTTATATTTAATTACTTAACACAAGATGATGGATGGTGCAAGAAGATCAGCAACAGCTATAAGTGCATTAAACCAAGACATTTATATCCGATATCCCCCAACAAGTACAATAAGCTATTCGTGTTATGCTCCTAATTTTCTTAGCACGTCTTGGAACAACTTCTCTAATCTCTTAGGAGTGTTTATTCTTAGGGCGGTATTAATAAATCAATCTCAAGTTTGAGTTACATCTCAAGTATTGATAGTTCAATACATAATGTCTACTTGAGATGTAACTCAAACTTGAGATTGATTTATTAATACCACCCTTAGTTGCGTCGAGCTTCTGCAGCCACACTTGTCTCTGAGGAAAAACATATGCTATCGGATATCTTGTTGGAATACAAAACATGAAAATCCCTCCGTATTGTTTTCTATGTGGACTCGCTGCTCTTGAAGAGCTGTAAAAATAACAATAATCAAACATTAGAATAATTTCTACTAAGGAAATAATAAAATATGTTGATATTTCTTACTAACAATGGCAATAGCATCAGAATTAGTGTAGAAAATAAATTAATAAATCGTTAAAAATTAAAATTGTATTCAATGAAAAATGCCTATTAGTATTAAATTAATAATTAATCAACAATAATACTTACAAAAATAAAATACTTTGCGTGAAAATTGAACAACATTGTACAAAATTAATATGTAATAACAAAATAAGGCTGCGGTCAGAACGTCGTGTTGAAGACAAGGGACACGGGACTCGCAGCGGGATAGTCTACGACGCGACACTAGTCGTACAGACCGGCGCGACTACAGCGCGTCGCAGGACCCTTATTTATATACGTTATTTCATTGACAATTGTCATTTGGTTAAAGCAATATTTTACAAAGTATAGGTGCATGTATGCTGCTTCAGTGGACGCTGTGACCCTGCGTTGGTTGCGTAAGTGTGCAAAGCGATTTAATCTTGCGCTTCGCGTCCGGGGTCCCGCGTCTCCGACGCGATGGTCTAGCCGCAGCCTTATTGTTTGTATAAAATTGACGAAACATTGCGACATTGTCATAAATACTTGACATTTTTATTCGACTTATTGTCATAGTGTACGATTTACTATAGTCTTAAACTACAAAAAAAGTAATTTATAATATGTTGGTTTATACCACTTCATTTATTAACCAAGCGGTATTGTACGAAAACGCACTTGTCATCTTTGGTTCATTCACGAAACAAACTCTATGGTACCCGAACGAAAGAAATAGATCCGAAGTAACTTCATGGTAGCTATTAATTTCGTATTGCGGACGTGTGTCGTTCGGCCCGTAATTTCGGATGGAAGTTTTCATAGATTCAACACTTAAAATTGTTGGGACTACGTATGTGAGATAACCGAAATCTTTTTTAGTATGTATTCACTGGGTGCCTACGAATTTTTAATTAATATAAAATATGTTCGGACAAGAGCAAGCCGCTTGTCGGATGGTATGGGATACGTTTACCCATAAACCCATCCATAATCATTTTACAAATACACACCTACTTCCACCACCACCATCACCATACCAGCCCTGTATTATATACTGCCCACTGCTGAGCACGGGCCTCCTCTACAACTGAGAGGGTTTAGGCCTTAGTCCACCACGCTGGTCTAGTGCGGGTTGGCAGACTTCACGTAGCTACCTTCGAAATTCTTACAGAAAACTTCTCAGGTATGCAGGTTTCCTCACGATGTTTTCCTTCACCGTTAAAGCGAGCGATAATTCACAAAGAATACACACATAACTCTTTTTAGAAAAGTCGAGAGGTGTGTGCCCTTGGGTTTTGAACCTGCGGACATTCGTCTTGGCAGTCCATTCCACTCCCAACTAGGCTATCGCCGCATTCGCCGCGCACATCTACTTATGTATCTTTATTTTGCTTATAAAATATGGAAAATAAAGATACATCTTACTAAAATGTATGTTTCGTTAACACGAAATCTACATTTATTTTACGTGTTTTGAGGTAAATAATAGTCTATACTTAGTACGTCGCTTCCTTGCCGGCGCGGCGTGGCCGTGGGGCAAGTGCCTTAATATCGATACTCGTGCCGCACACGCCATGCAACAACGCTACCGAGGCAGGCATCATTTTATTGAATAAAATACTCGATACTTTTGGTGCTTACATAGTTTTATTTTTGTTTGAGATCTAGACTTTAGAAGAATATTATGGAGTAAAAGATGTTGAAATATATTTTTTATTATAATATTAAATTACAAGAGCTACAGCAATAAGTGCGTAAAACATATCTATGTGCTATACATATATACATATACATATGGGATGTATAAAAAATTAAACTATTCTCTTGGTCTTTGTCTTATTATATTTCTGCGACCATTTCTTCTCTCTTTATGAGGAACAAATGTTGATCCACGTCTTGCTTACGCCAAACATGCAAGTTCATCCATTATAGTTATTTCTGTGGATACGCTGCCATTAATTAGCTGTAAATATAATAATCGAACTTTAGGAAAACATCTATATAGTCAAAAATATAATAAGTTGATATTAGTAACAATGAGGATTGAGAGCGAGTCTAGAAATACAATTAATCGCTAAAACTATATGCTCAAAGAAAAATACCTAATAGTAGGGATTAAATTAATAAAGTATACACTTCATAAACAGTAAGTTCTTCATTGAGTATACAATATAATACTCATACTATACATAGAAGTAATTAAAGAATATTCAATAAAAAATACTTACCATGAGAATCAACCATGTTCCTTTTCCGACAAAAAATTAAGTTCTGCGTGTATATAGAACGATACAATGCAATTATAATAAATAACTTTCCAAGCAATTATAATAAATAACTTGCAGACAAACGTATTTAATATAAGATAATAACATTGTTTATATTTTGCAGAAAAATGACATAACGTTGTGACAACGACATAAATATTTGACATTATAATTTGACTATTTTAGTAGTACACGTTTTACTTTTGGTATAAAGTACAAAGAATGTGCTTAATAATAAGTTGGTTTATACCTCTACATTTATCACAACGCAGTATGCGAAAACGCACTATCATCTTTGGTTCATTCACGAAACAAACACTATGAACCCGAACGAAAGAAAAACATCCGACGTACCCAACTTGTAACGTGACATTTTCGTTCGGGCCCGCAATTTCGGGTGGATGTTTCATGGTAGACTAGCTGATGACAAAGGTCATGTTCAAAAATGGGCTCAAAATTCTAACCAAGATACTTTGTATATTATATTTGGATATTACTCCCAAAAACTAGGCCTTTGCAAAAATCGTATAATTTTAAAGTCCTCCGATTTTGAGATTTACTTATGGAATTTTATTTTGCAAAGCTAAACTTAAAATGAACGTTTTCAAAAAAATTATTTATAAAAGGAGGGGTCCAAAAAATTTTTTTTAATGGATTCAAGATCCATATTTTGCCCCTTAATATCCATAAACTTTGAGCCTGGTTAGATTTTGAGGCCCAGCACCCATACAAAAAGCGGACATCTCCTTTACATCAGTAACTTGCGTAAGGTATACCTATCTACGTTATGAAAACCTGCAGCGTGTATTGTAGTGTCTCAGTAGGACAATTCGCACACCAGGTAACAGTTTAACTAAGCTATAAAATATACCTACAGTTATATAAAATATATATACCAGATATATAATAGGCAGAATGCCTACCATAAATTAAAATGATTAAATAACTAAGCATGAGACGTACAGTCAGCCCCAACGGAAAGTAAACGCACATAAAGACCAAACGTATGAATTACAAAGTAATTAATTTTATGTAACATCTTCCTGTCAATGTATACGTCCATTTGGAGCTGATCATACATACCCACCTCATCACTGAGTTTTAAAAATAAATATTTTGCTGCTTAGTGTCAGGCAGGCGTCCAGTCGTGAAAACTAAGCTAACTCCTTTCTGCGACATCCTTGAAGGAGTGTATTGAGCCGACCAAACTTTTGAGTGAAACAGGGACAAATGGAAGAAGAGTAGCAGATTTTTTTTAAAAGACCCACCTGTGGTGTTACATATTCATTTATTAATGTATCCCTTTCGTAGTTATCTAATAACGGAACGAATTTTTCTATAGTCGAAATATTCCATACTTCTGATGGTATAGTTAAAAATCTGAAAAAACAAGGTTTTCTAAAAATATATCAATCATGAATTACTGACTGACCAAAAAAGAACAATATTGATTTTATAATGACGTTATTGTTTGCGTTGTAAATAAAAATGATGTTGACAAGATATTATTATCTCACCTACGTAGTTTGAGATTAAATTACCCGTTGGCTGCTAGACAGCAAACGGTCTGTTCGGCCGCTACCCTACCACCACCACGCACCAGATTATGCCGGTTCTGAATCTGTGCATCAATAGAAAGTACTTAAATAGGATATTTTTTTCGGAATTTTGAATGTCTTATACTTACGGCAATGGAGCTTTATCTTCTTTAGAATGGGAAGTCGTCTTTTCTTGGTAATTTACAGTTATGTATTTGGCCGCGTTATTGGTGTCTTTTCTTAGAAGGTCTTCGCTTAATATTAGCAATTCTTCGTCTGTGGGAGGATTTGAATTCCACCGATTTGTGTTTTTGTTGTTATTAAGAATAGCACTAGGCAACACTGGGACCCTCGTCGTTGGTTTTGGTGTTGCCAATGTAGGTTGAGCTGGTTTATTCGAACCCGCTACTACAGAACTGAAGCTCAATGGTTTAACTGTAGGTGGTTTTGGAGTAGTCTGTGTAAAGGTTTGCATTCTCACTGTGGATGTACTCGGCAATTTTCTTGTAGTCGGCCCTTGTAGAATAGAACTATAGCTCGGTACACCTTGAGGCTTTTGCTCATTTGCCTTATTGTCGTAATAATTAATCAAGTCCTTGATTTTACCCGATTGTTGTTGTGTAGGTTTAAGTGTAGGATATTGAGGGGCTACATAATCTCTTTTGCCACTGTTCGATTGTGGATTTACAGCGGGAGTGGCTATTGAGCTCCAAGTGCTTGCTGCAGTCGGCTGCACTTTTGATGTTGGATTTAATGTTTGTGTTGTTGGCCGTGATGTTTGCGATGTTGGTTTTAATTGCGGGAACTGGTTAACATAGTCTCTTTTCCCATTATTTTGATTGTTAGTCTGATAGTTAGGAGATGAAGATTCAGGAGCCGATTGTGAAACTGAATTATCTCGTTTAGGGCCACTCGGAACTACACCTCCTTCATGTAGCAAAAAATCTGTATTCGGGTTATAGCGTTGATGTTTATTATATTCCAACCCTGAAACCGTACAAGATACAATATTAATTGAGAGTTATGATAAAACAATATTTTTATACGTATAAATGACTTCCTCTCTGGTGTAGTTGGATTTGCGGTACGACACACTTCTGAGAGGCCGGGTTCAAATTTCGGGCTGGGCAAGTGTAAAGGCAAAGGGCAAGGGCAAAGTACTATACCAAATAACAATAGAACTTTACTATATTTATCACTCGATGGCGCTGTATGCAAATTGCAATGATGTTGGTCAACAATATAGGAAAAACAAAAAAAAAACTTCATTATTTAACTCCTACAACAATTTCATCTTATACATATAAAATTTATTTGGCTATATTTACGTACTTGTAATATTCAATAAGTAATACAATTTACAAGCAACGCAGAGCTGTTATCTACTTGAAGGTTTCTTGAGTCATGGCATAGTGACCCGTAAGAATAAAATAAATAGTTCCGTTTTTCCTTGAATATAAGCAACATGTTTCATAAAGTAAAAGACTTACCAAATGTTACATCAGCAAATAATAAAATAAACAAACTTAATTTATGATACACCATCATTAAATATAAAAATTTAATTGTAACACACAATTAAAATCATTGATTAGTTTTATATCGTAATTTTCTATTTTAATACGAATGATGTTGGAGGTGTAATGTTTGAGAGTTTTGGCGGGAACTTGGAAGTGTCATGAGGTGCTGTTGTTTTAATTCATTATTTTGGTGATACTTAGTGTTATATTGCATAATTATGGTGGTATATTATTCAATATAGTTCTATTAAAGAGCTCAAATGAAGTGAATTGAAATAATTGTGCTAATCAAGTGTTTTTTTTGTTGCCGCAAAAACTCCTCGATAAAGTCTTGGTAAGGTAGCCACTGCTTTACTTCGACATACTACAGATAATAAAATAGACAAACCAAACTCGACATTGGCAAAATGTGAACACAAATGCCATTATAAAAAAAAAAAAAAAAAAAAAAAAAAAAAAAAAAAAAAAAAAAAAAAGGTGTAATGTCAACAGTGTGCTACAAGTACCGTAAGCAGAATGAATGACCGCTTTTGTGAGTTCGAGCGAGATGTTATTTGCGTGCGTAGGTATCGTTCACGAATCGAATAAACTCAAATTAATTATACTCAAATAATATTTTATAAGTCTTATCAACAGATAAAATATTTTTTTATACCAGTAGCACCTAATTGTTGACCTTTAATAAACGATATTTTAACAGTTTCTCATAATAAACTTACATGTGCGTTTTTTTATACTTCTTTTGGCAGCATAATAATAATTATAACTAGCTTTTGCCCCCGGCTCTGTATGCCTTTAAACGTCTTTTCCTAGATAAAAGCTGCTACTATTGGGTACTACTATTCCTGCATAAAGCTCCTCTAGAGTCTACGTATAAATGAAAATCGCATCGAAGTCGGCCTAGTTTTTTCTGGGTTTTACTGGACAGTTAAACAGACAGAAAACATATTAAAGCCACGTCTAGGTTTTGGTACCTAACTTGCGAATTATTACAATCATATTGTATGTACTTGATTTATTCACGTACATACATTACAATCATGTACTTAGGGTACGCGTAGGCATAAAATACACCAGTCACAAGTCACTTCATATGAGTTGGTAATATAGATAAGTATAATTAGGCGGAACTATTAATGTTTTATACCAACAACCTTATTATATAATTCGATACCTACATAGATAATAACATGGGTACTACTTAATGTTTTAAATAAAGTTTCGCCGAGTATCAATGGCAAGCCTATGGCTCTGCAGTGGGCAGTAAGTATAAAATACAGAGCTGGTATAAAGGCCCGTAGCAGGCAGCAGCTCTATGGGTGCCTTTCCACCAGAGATGTGCTATGCTACGTTGCTATGGATGCGTTTGATATCCACCAATCATAATATTCATTGGTCCATACGATATAGCACTGGTGGAAACGGGTTCAACTAGGCTATGTTTTTTATATGGATGGATGCGTGCTAAGGATGGATGCTAAGGTCTATGGATGCGTGCTACGGATGCGTGCTGTAGATGCGTACTATGAATGGTCACGAGTGGTGTATGCACAGCATCATAGCATCTTCATAGCACATATTACTCGTTCCGCTACATAGCTTAGCATCAATAGAAACGGTCACATAGTTTCGTAGTATAGCTTTCACATCCTCGCATCATAGCTGCGTAGCACATCTCAGGTAGAAAGGCACTCTTAGGCCCATATCACGCTGGCGTACTGCGATCGAAGTCATAGCGGAGCAGAGGCGTAGCGAACTCGCCGCGGGTGCGCAGTCTTCGCTTCACTGACGTCATTTTGTACAGTCACGTATAGCAACCCTTTTTTTTCAATTAAATTGATTATTATAAAGTTGTATGTGTTTACGACGTAAGTACTTTTGAATCAGATGTAATTGTATGTAGGTACCTACTGTAGATATTTTTACGAACATAAAGAAGCGCATTTATAGCACTGATAACCCAAAGGTTAGGCATGGACGGATCCAGCTTT
Source organism: Sphinx pinastri (assembly GCA_947568825.1). NCBI lineage: Eukaryota > Metazoa > Arthropoda > Insecta > Lepidoptera > Sphingidae > Sphinx > Sphinx pinastri. Next base: position 8,435,328 of record OX387617.1, read on the forward strand.
TAAGGCAGGCGGGGTCACAGTGGCGTAGCGTAGGTTTTTACCGCTCAGGGTGGATCCAAAATATGCCGGCCGCAAAGGTATTAATTTCAAGAAATAAGAGTTACGCATGCACCCTCCCCCCCAACCACGCTACGCCACTGGGGGGTGATATAGTCGAGATCTAGTCAGGACAGTCTCCAAATTGTTTATTATAATGAATTTAATAACAATAGAAATATAAGCCCACGGGGGGTCATGACCCCAATGACCCCCCTCTGGATCCACCCTTGACGTTAGGAATATCCAAGCTGTGATTGTACATTGATTTTCAATATTATATTCTGGTACATTTTGAGGATGTTTCAGTGATCTACTGGTCGTTTTGTTTGCTGCAGATTTTATTTTAAAATGGTCGGTAAATTAGGAACTAAAGAAATGGTCACATATCACTGTGGTTTTATTGGCCTTCTTTTACAATTGCTGTATAATTTGTTCGTGGCTGAGACTGGTACGTACTAATTATTTAATTGAGGTATGATTTTACAATCATCTGATATACAGAAATAAGGTATTCGTTGTATAAAATACAACTGTTGGAAAATAGAGTTGTAAGTACGAGGATAATAATATAACATTATTACTATTTCTGTTAAGTTAACCGGTTGCTTGTTTTTACGCGCTTGCCATTCTATCAAAGTAGTATTAAAAACATAAACTTCGTCCATTGGTTTGGTTGATTTGAATATTTTGTAAGAAATATGTGTAACAAAAATCCATATTTAAAAAAAAACGGAGGAGGTTCTCAAGTCGACGTGTATATTTTTTTTTATGTATGGCCATATGCACGCATAACTTATTACAGAGTAGCCCGATTTTAATAATTCTTTTTTTATTGGATAGGGTATACCTCGAAATTGGTCCCATGTAAATTTGGATACAAAAAACTACCCTAAGGGTGGGAAAAAAGGGGTGATTTATTGTTTACTCACAGATTTTAATGCTGAGTTGTGTATTAAAAATAAAGCATGTAGTTTATAGCCACAAAAAAAAACTTGGCAAAAAAAAATTACCGCCAAAAAACTGAAAAGCAATAAATAATAAACAATTTTTATTTATTCTATTGAGGATGTACATACGTAATTTTGGCGCCGACCCAAAATTAGTTTAACTTAGTTTAAGAACTTAATTATTAAGGTTAAATAAAAAATGCTTATAATTTATTGCTTTTCAGTTTTTTCGGCGGTTTAATTTTTTGTTAATAAGTTTTTATTACATTTTTAAAATAAAATTCGTCATTATGAGACTTTTTGATTGTATAAACCCGACCTAAATGTATGAAATCGACTCGATAGTGCTTCAATAGAGTGTTGAATTATAATTGTTTCGCGACTTTTTGTTTAATAAGAATTCGTAGAGTGAAATGATAACAAATTATAGTCCCATGTTCAGTTATAATAGGTTTTTTTATATTATATCAATTGCGAGGCGCAACTAGTGCACCCACTTTTCGCTATTTGTGTCTCGTCTCATGATGTGATAGGGCGCGAGCCTATCGCTAATAGGCGAAAATTTCAAATTTCAGCTAATGATACTCAGCAAAAAACCAACAAATTATATTCGTGTGGTATTAAAACTTCAGTACGTTGTTGATTGTTCATAGTTCATACTATTCAAAGAATCTATACATAAATATATTAAAATAGTACATTTTTGGGTCTGTAGATATTACTTTGAAAAAAAAAACTGGGAGCCGCGATAAATTTATACTATACTAGTATTATAAAGCTGAAGACTTTGTTTATTTGGTCGAACGCGCTAGTCTCAAATTTCATCATGAAGAATTATAATAGCGTTCTTTTAAAAATAATATTACATATTAAATTATAATAACACATCTCTTATACTCATACTTAATCCCATGACATCTATTAACCTGTGAATGTACATCGATATAAGCGGAATAACTCAGAATCTCGAATGACAATTCAAAAATCCTCAGAAGAAAATGATATTATTTTTATTCGAGTATTTGAAACAATTCAATCGTTTCGAAAAACTTTCGTACTCACATCACTATTGCTTTGTTTGGTTCGATCGCTATTTGCTGTCAAATGCACAGATGAGTTTTGGCGGGAACTTGGAAGTGTCATGAGGTGCTCTTGTTTTAATTCATTATTTTGGTGATACTTAGTGTTACATTGCATAATTATGGTGGTATATTATCCAATATAGTTCTATTAAAGGGCTCAAATGAAGTGAATTGAAATAACTGTGCTAGTCAAGTGTTTGTTTTGTTGCCGCCAAAACTCCTCGATAAAGTCTTGGTAAGGTAGCCACTGCTTTACTTCGACATAGTACTACTACTACTGAGGATAACAAAGAAACAATATTATATATTATGTAACTTCCAAAAACTTTGACACTGGCAGATGCGCAAACCGCGCCTTGCCAAAGAGAAAAAAAAAAAAAAAAAAAAATTTGCTGTCAAATGCACAGATGAGTTTTGGCGGGAACTTGGAAGTGTCATGAGGTGCTCTTGTTTTAATTCATTATTTTGGTGATACTTAGTGTTATATTGCATAATTATGGTGGTATATTATTCAATATAGTTTTATTAAAGAGCTCAAATGAAGTGAATTGAAATAATCGTGCTAATCAAGTGTTTTTTTGTTGCCGCCAAAACTCCTCGATAACGTCTTGGTAAGGTAGTCACTGCTTTACTTCGACAGATAATAAAAAAAGACAACCCAAACTTGACATTGGCAAAATGTGAACACAACTTGTTATACTTCTGTGGAACACAAGTGCCATAAAAAAAAATGCACAGATGTCATTGTCAAAGAATAATTCACATTGTTTAAAATTGCCGTCAAATTTAAATGAATTATTACAGCGTATAGTCGTGCTATTATAAACTTTACAATAAAACTTATATTATGAAGCTTACATATGTTTAGATTCAAATATTGAATGTTATTGAAATATGAACGGTCAATTAGTTTTAATAGAACGGGTTATTTACTTTTGTGTTTGGATATCCGTTAACTTATTTTCTCTTTACAAACTAATTACATCACAAAACGGTAAAATATTACTTTCCATTTTATAGTAATAAAGTTTGTTAGAATATAATGGAATTAGACTGTCATGTGCTTGTCTAAAATCTAAAACAATGTTTTAATGGGCTGCTTTTGTTTGTTTCCAGAAATAATAGAGAAACATCCACAAATAAAATATACCCTAAGAGATCTCAGTCACGGTTGGAGTTTTGTATCAAGACTGAGAGATATATCAGATGTTGAGTGGAGCACTTGGAAATATTTTATTCAAACATCATGGTATTACTTGGTAATACAGTTTATCATATCGGAGTTAATACGTAATACAAAAATCAACATTTTAAAGTACTGGTACATATTATCCAGTATAATATTTATAGCCATTTCTGCTGGATTAAAACAGTTACTCATACTTACCACACAACCAGTGATCTTCGCTATTATTATATTTAGTGGTGGTAAAAAGCTGAGTGTGTGGGTAACTAGTATAGTATTGTTATTGAGTTACAACTCACTTAAATATAAATACTTCTTCTGGCGATTCTTAGACAATGGTGACTTACTGGACGAAGAAGTGTATCTAATATTGTTTGCTGTAGCATGGATTGAGTTGAGATGCATAAGTTTTTCTATTGATTATGTTGATAGACATGAGAAACTGCAGAACACAGAAAATACTGAGCACAAACAACTTTCTAAATATAATGAAGCTGTCAACATGTTTAGTTATGTACTATATTCACCTCTCCTACACATTGGACCCATTATGTTGTACGAGGACTATGAAAAGAGTTTCACAATGAAAATTGAAAGGCTATCAACAAGACTGAAGAGATTCTCATTTGATATGACATTGTTTTTACTTTATACCTTTTTATTAGATTTGGCATTTCATTACATTTATTTTTTTGCAATGCAAAGCAATATTGAGGTAAGTTCAATTTATCATAAAATTGTCACCACAAGTATTTTTTACTAGAAATTTAAATAGCTACTTTTCCAATACAAAACAGCTTGGTATATTATATTATAATACGCAGTTATGGTCTATAAGTAACAGTATAACTCTAAATACAATATATACAATGAATGCAACAAGGTAGTTAACATGTAATTATGTCCCATTTCCAGTTATCTACCACATAAAGTTTTCAATCATTCATAATAATATGACCTTTATTTCAGGCTATTAAAATGTTGCCCACACTCGCCCTTTGCGGAGGGGGTTTATGGATGGGCTTAGAGTTCCACATGAAGTATGTGATAACATATGGTACGACAGCAGCATTTTCAAGACTGGACAATATGGAACCCCCACCAACTCCAAGATGTATAGTTAGGATTCATGTTTATTCTCTCATGTGGAGATATTTTGATGTGGGTCTCTACAAGTTCCTGCTCAAGTAAGTATTGGTGATTGTTTGGATTTACATTTCATGGTATATGATAAAAAAATCATTGTATTTAGCCTGATTTTAATATAATGTAATTGTTGCAGGTACATATACAAACCTGGATACAAAACCTTATCTAAGTACATAAAATTATCTAAAATAGGATATAAATTAATTGCATCATTGGCCACATTCCTGTTCATATTTTTGTGGCATGGAACTGTGTGGAATATATTTGTTTGGTCGGCATTAAATTATATTGGTATCCTGCTAGAATACACTGGTAAGGCCATATCAGGGACCGATACATATAAGGTTTTTAAGATTTTTTTTCTGAGATCTGATGAAATGGAAATCCGGTTTATCGCCTTCTTGTGCTCTCCGTTATTAGCATTATCTGCTATATCTAGTTTTTATTTATTTGCTGGCAGTGAAGTTGGTGATTTATTCTTTGGACTCCTAAATGGGCCTACCCTCTACAATTGTATGATAGTGGGCCTATCTTTGTATTGTTGTTGTCATGTGTCCATTGCTTTAAAGGATGTTCCTTCTAGGACAGACGTGCCGAGAGTGCATGTGAAACATGATTAAGGAAAATAATATTTATTAAATACTTTTTGTTCCTAATATAAATTCTGTGATAATGATTATGTGGACTTCATCAAAAGTACTCTGATTTTTGTATTACTATTTACTGTAGTGTATTATTTATTGACATTGTGAATCTCAAGAAATGTTGTAGGTCATGACATGTTTTTTTTAAATTATTTAATTTTACTACGTACGGCACAAATATACCAATTTTAAGAGCAACAATGCATTTTATTGTTAATATGTCTTTTTCTTTGTGTATAATAGACGGTTTAGAAATGAGGAAGTAGTTCTGATGACCCACTTGCTCATTTAATTTTGTCAATTATCCAGAGATAGTTCTAATTGCTATTGCTTGCAAAACCACAACGTCGGTTCAAACATTGACTAAGATTGGCGCTTTTGACATCAAATAGAGGAAAGAGCCAAATTCATTGCATGTTAGTCTAGTCACTTGTGCATGTAATTTTGTTAAAATAATCATTCTATAAATTAAGTTAGGTAGGTACTTATTTCTTGCTTTAGCAAATATGTTATCAACTTGCTAACCGTCACAAATCGTAGTTAACTCATTCCGAAATTGCAATGTGAATGTGATGAATTTTTTAATTAACAAATTAGGCACGAATTTTAATTGTGCGCCGGCTATCACCAGCCGACCCTGACTTTGATGATTATGATCGTGTTGCGGCCGGCTCTATAACTGTACCAAGTTCTGGGAGGGAAAAAACTAGCATTTTTGTTGCAATTTACAGTTCCCGATAATTCAAAAGCAATTGATTATTTTATATCTCGTTTCTTTCTTTGAATAAAACAGCTACATGTTTATTTAATGACTATAATATAAAGACCACTGAGCAAGTAAGTCACCAAAAGGTGTGATCACTGCTGTCCCATAATACACAAGAAAAGTTGTGCATTGATTGCAAAAAAAAAGGAAATTTAATATGAATGATGCGCCTCCCGCATATTTTTTTAGATGTATTTGTTCCCACACAGTGGCGTAGCTTGGCATAAAGGGGCCCTATATCAAAATTTTGTTGGGGACTTAAGTACAGGCCACTTTTTTTTTTTTTTTTTTCGGTAGGCGATCCTGCAGTCAACACCGGGGGAAACCTGCGAATGGGATACTGGAGTCCCCCGGCTTGACGACTGCAGGGCCCTGGGAAAGAAGCGGAAAAGGATGATGGAAGGAAAGGTGGGGAGTGGAGAAAGGTTCTCAGGATGGGCGGAAAGGAAAAGGGTGCCAGGAAATGTTCGCGGGCCCTTTTAGGCCTCAATGTGTTATGCAACCAAGAGGTATACACACTGACTGTGTGCCTCGGCCCGCGACTAATGTTCCCCCGCGCATGGGCGTGCATTGGGTGTGAAGACCCAAAGCACAAGAATTGCCTCGGGGGGCAGTACAGGCCACTTAGTTTGTGACGCCCCGCATGTCCCGCGTCCGCAGGCCTATAATGCGGGAGCAAAAAAAATACCGCTAAGTTAAGCGTATAGGCTAAGGGCCCCATATCCTTGATACGGCTGATACAGCAGTAGCTACGCCCCTGTTCCCACAGAACTGATTTTACTGGTGGTAGGTATCTTATATGTAAGAATCCGTCTGGGTGGGTACCACCGCAATTCTATTTCTATTGCCAAGCAGCAGTGTGCATGCACTGTTGTGTTTCGGTTGGAAGGACATTGTAGCCAGTGTAACTACTGGACATAATGACACTTAACATCTTATGTCTCAGGATGACGAGCGCAGTGGAATGCCACACAGTACTTTGTAACTCAAGGTGCTGAATGGTGTTGCTACTGTTAATGGGTGGTCGTATCGCTTATCATCAGGTGAGGCATACTCGTCTCGTCATTCAATGCAATAAAAACAAAATACTAAGTCAGAAATCGGACAATAACTTAGACAATTATTATGGGAAAAATAATAATTTATTCACTAACTGTTTGAATGCCTAAATGGCTATTAGTTGATATGTGTTAGACGCTTTTAATAATAAATATGAATGTATATGCATTGCTTCTATGAGATCGTTGGGATCGCCTCCAATGCCCTCTGCTTTGTGTATATGAATTAATTCTTTTCTGGTGAATATGTCTTTTCCCAACTGATGCGATCGCCTGGTTAAAGCATCCAAGAATTTTTTCAACTGGAAAAAAAGCAATATAACATTATTATTACTGAAAAATAATATAGAACGATTGCTTCTCATGAATAGCAAAGCGTTAATTGTATGACCATACACACACACAGTTTACACTCACACACTCACGCCTTTTTTCAGTAGACAGGCGTAATTAGGGCATCCACTTTTCGCCATGTGTATGCCGATTGCCATCCAGCGTTGTGATATGGCGAGCAATGAGGATTGAATGTGTGACAAAAACAGTTTATTCGTAACCTGTACTTAAATAACAATTCTTTGTATCTAGTGGCAATGCATACTTACTTTACTTCTAGAACTGACTCCCGACCCGTGGATTGATCTTGATAGTTGTATGTTTCCAAATTCATCGCTGAATGTGTCAATAAGACTGTGTTTCATAAGGCTTATCACATCGTTTGCGTCTTGTACAGTGACCTCTTCTCGCAAGTCAACCCTTGCACGAGCCTGAAGCAGAATAAAGACAGGTATATTAATGGAGAAATTAGTTTTGTTATACCTCAAGACATCATTTATTTGTTATGTGATGGATACTATAATAAAAATTATATAATTACTTAAAATCAATAAAAAGTACCGGGATGGATGACCGATTTTTTTTGGTTAATTGTGTTTTTTAGAAATTATATTTAAATACCAATCATATTTTTATAAGTAAACAATTGATTTTCTTGGTCTAATTTCAAACCAAACACTCATTGGCTTAGTGTTGCTTACTAACGCCACCTACTGGAGTAGTTTAATTACTCGCCAATAGATGTCAGGAAGAGTCATATTTTTTAGTTAATGTTTAAGTTGAGTTTCTGAAAACACGGATAAAACATTTTCTAAAAATGAATCTTAGCTAGATCGATTTATCGCCCCCGAACCCCCCTGCATGCTAAATTTCATGAAAATCATTGGAGCCGTTTCCGAGATTCAGATTATATATAAAGAAGAAGTGCTCGTTTAAAGATATAAGATAAGATATCTTGTAAAGTTACATGATTACCTGGGTTAATCGTATACAAGCTTCCAGTTGTCTCGTAGTAATAGGCGTTCCATCCTGGCTATCGCCTTGGCAATGACGTAGTTCCAAGTAGAAGTTTTGCAAAACATTAGCTGCCTCAACACTCAGTTTTGGGTGAACGTATCGTCTCGCGTATGCTATATATTTGCGCAGTAATACTAGAGGCAGATGGTCGATTACTTCGCCAGGTTTCAGTTGTAGTCTTTGACTGGAAACAACCACGTGTATTGAAATCTGAAAGATCTATGGACTGAGGTTATACTGTTGCAAAACTTATCACTCAATAGGAAGAGAAAAAGTGATGTAGCGGTCAATAGAACTCTTTTCCATAAAAGTCGGTGACAAAGGCGTGTTTGAAATTATCCGCTTAAAGCAAGAGTAAGTAAGGCATCATAATTCTAGAATCTAGATCAAGAGAACCGTTGGCCGCACAATCGCTTCATTTTTATCACTCTTTTGCATAGATATAAAATTATACTTCCTCTATCTACACTCTTTTGTCAATATTTATGTGACAACTAAACACCAAGTACCCTTTTGAGGAAAGAGTAGGAGCTTGTTAACACTGATTGCAGCGCTAAAACAATGAACTATCTACCAGTGCGATCACCACGCACGCAGTGTGTTGTCCCGCACTGGCGTTTGGCTGCGCGATGCGAGTGAGTGAGACAGTCTTAGATAATAGATACGCATACTCACGCCTTTTATTTTTATCCCCGGAGGGGTAGACAGAGGCACAACTACTGCACCCACAGGGGGCGAGCCTATCGCCATATCGGGCACAAATTCTAGACTCCGAGCTGATACTGATTAGAAAAGTCCAATATCACTTTGCCCGACTTGGGGATCGAACCCGCGACCTCAACATTGTAGTCGTACCGTAATACAACTACGCCACCGAGGCAGTCATAATAGATAGGGAGGTTTGTTTCAACATTCCAGTTGTGTGCTAGCTGCACACCCGTTGCGCTACAAAAAACGAAATTGTGGGAGCCACAAGTACAATGAAAGAGATAAAAAGATTATGAAATATAATGAAGGTATCTACAGGCTTTCAAGTTTACATTCTAATGTGGAGAGGTAAGAGAGGATCTCGCGAATCAGTGAATGACAAATGTGAAATTAAATTTCAAAATTAATTACCTAAGTGATTGCTCGCTATCACCGTCACTAATACTAATGTTGCTACTATTCGGATTGGATTTCTTATACGTGTTCTTGCATTTATGGCCGGAATGCAAAGCCAACACATGTTCTGACAGCATAGCATCCATTTTCTGTAATTAAAAAAGATATTGCTTATTAATATTCTCTATTATACATATAGATACTACTGATAAAATTTATTTTGATTCTATAAAAGGAGTAAAATGTTTACCTCATCTGGTTTATCCAAGAGAATGAAAACTAAGTCAAATCTCGACAGCAGTGCTGAGTTTAGTTTTAAGTTTTCAGCTACTGTTTTAGCCCTGTGAACACCGTAAAAATGATTGGTTTCGAAAATGTGCTTTATAAACTCAATGAATACTGGCAAAAGGCCCAAATCTTATTCAGGTCAAGTTCCCAAAGCAGTGATTACATTTTAAAAATTTTTTTTTTCTTATCGAAACAGAACAGAAAAAAATTGCAATTCGATTTCGTGGAGTAAATCTATTTAAAAATCGATATTACCCTACGGATTGTTCGAATTTTCGAGGAAAACACCGTGAGTAAACCTGCATGTCTGAGAAATTCTCTATAAGAATTTCGGAGATGTGTGAAGTCTGCCAACCTGCACTAGGCCAGTGCAGTGTGGTGGACTAAGTCCTAAACCCTCTCAGTAGTAGAGGAGGCCCGTGTTCAGCAGTGGGCAGTACATAATATAGAGCTTGTATTATTATTGTTCGATTATTAAATCACAGATCCTGTTACTGTTGTGGGCCTCCTTTTTCCACCCTTAGCCCGTAGAAAGTCGGGCCGTTGTGCGTGATGTGCCAGCTACAAGTCTAGCCAACTCAACGCCTTCCAGAAGCGCAGGATCTTCCTGGTTCCTTTTTTTTTTTTTTTTTTTTTCGCGGTGAAAACCGCGTTATCGCTACCACCACTGGGGGATCTTCCTGGTTCCTTGCCAGGCTGCTCGTATGTCGCACAGTCGCACCTGTTGTACGAGCCGGCGGCGGGGTTGGCGGCGGCGAGCACGGTGGCGCGCGCGGCGAGGCTGCACACGACGCCGCCCTTCGCCACCGACACGCGCCGCTGCTCCATCGCCTCCAGCAAACTGCTGTGATGTGCTGTCATCTATAATAAACGTTATTAAGAGTCCGTCTGGGTGGGTACCACCGCAATGTCTATTTCTACCGCCAAGCAGCTGTGTGCATGCACTGTTGTTTCGGTTTGAAGGACATTGTAGCCAGTGTAACTACTGGACATAATTAGATTTAACATCTTATGTCTCAGGATGACGAGCGCAGTGGAATGCCACACAGTACTTTGTAAGTCAAGGTGCTGGATGGTGTTGCTACTGTTTATGGGTGGTCGTATCGCTTACCATCAGGCGAACGGCATGCTCGTCTCTTCATTCATTGCTATGAAAAAAACAAAACAGAATGTTGTTCAATTTTACTTTGTCTAGTTCATCAATACAACAGACTCCTTTATCGGCGAGGACCAGTGCACCAGCTTCGAGGGCGAAGTCCCCGCCTGCCTCTCTACCTAGTGCCACTGTGAGTCCCCCAGCCGACGCAGAAGCCCCGCACACATAAACACCTGTAAGCAATAGTAATTATGCATATAACTTTCATATACAAAGCAGGAGCAGCAGTAATAATTAGGTGTTCCTCGCGGCTGCGCCCGCATCACATATTTCCTACGAGAGCAAATTACCCGAATAAAAGTAGCCTATATGCTAACCCAATACACATGTGCCATATTTCATGTAAATCTATTGTGGTTTCTGCATTTTCTTTTAATAAATATCCAAACAGAGTAAGAATTGGAAGATAAGATTATTTGATACATACCTCTAGGAGCAGCATGCGCCGCCGCCTGTAACAATTGAGACTTTCCCAATCCAGGATCACCAACAATAAGTATGTGTGGATTAGACCTTGATCCATTTTCATTCTCTGTGCCCCCAAACATGCCCAGTATGAGACCTGCTTTTACTGCCTCGTGGCCAAATATAGTCGGGCACAGTGAGTGAACTAGTAATCTAAACACATATTCTGATGCATGGATCTCCTGAAATAACATAAATTATGTATAGTATTTCATTATAACATAATAATATACACACATAGAAACACTTGTTGTGTAGGTATCTTTACATTATAATAAATTAACTTCTGAAAAACATTTATAAAAAAAGAGATATATTTAGGTTTGTTTATTATGTAAACAAGATTATAAATGTTATTTAAGTATACCTGGATGGCATAATAGTCTTTCAAAGTGAAAGAAAGAGATGGATTGCTAAGATTTCTTTGACTGTGAATGGAAACAGCTTCAATATATAATTGCAATAATCTTGCGGCTCTTTTGCCATCCTCACCGCCCTTACTCTCACCACGCACCTAGAACAATAACATAATTTCCAAAATCAAAAGGGTTCAATATTTTCTGCTTTACTATAGTATGCCATAAAAGATTAACCAAGCAATATTTTACTGAAGCTGCTAGAATGTGGTGACAGTGAGGCTTAATCTGTTAGGTAAACCCTATGATGGTTTAGCGGCGAAATGGGCGTCGCCGCAGTAGAGGAACAGATGGTTGCGTTCCTCTATGGAAGGGGAAAATTCCCAGTCAGGCAGATGTTGCGCCTGACCGGCCGCGGCCCCTCCGATGGTTCCTAATCGGAGGTGGTATATATGCTTCGCTTTGCGCGAATATTGCTATCGCAATTCTCGATCGTGTGGTGCCATCTGTCAATCGTCGATACCACTTCGATGTCTGATCGATGAGTGTCGGGTCATCTAATTGACTATTATTGTAATAGTTCCCAGCCATGTGGATAGGTGGCGGTGTTGTCAATTATGCCGCCACATCACTCCCCCCCGGAGACCGGAGGTCGAAAGTCTTCAGTCGAGTCGTCTTCGAAGCTATCCGTAGCTATTTGCCAGTGCCAGTGAGTTGAGGCCCCAGTGCGTCTGGTTGTCGTCGTTGTCGTTGCCCCAGCGAGTCGGGGTGTCGTCGTGGTCGTTGCCTCAGTGAGTCGGGGTGTCGTCGTCGATGGTCCCAGTGAGTCGGAACCGTGCGCAATTGGCCCTAGTGAGTCAGGGCTGTGCGCGAGTAGTCAGCTCCAGTGAGTCGGCGGAACTGAGAGTAGGTTCGATTCGCGCGTCGGAATCGAAGTAGCGTCTCTGCGATGAATCCGGTGCGTCACGTGGCTATACTGCGACAACCGGCGAAGGCTGCCCGTAGAAGATCCGGCTGTAGCGCAGTTGTGCCGTGACGTTGGAGCCGAAGACCGTGCAGGAGTGCCGAAGGTACCAGGCTTGCATAGGCAGCATGCGTGTGGTAACCTGAACGGCGAGAACGCTAGGCTGGCTGAGCGAAGTGTTGACTGGCTGGCTGGAAAGGAAGTGGCGGATGGCGATGCGATGCGATGCGCTGTGATGCGAAGCGATGATGATGCTGGTGCAGCTGGACTCGAGGTGTAGGTTGCGATGATGTTCAGCGTCGGGGGTCACCACTTTAGCGGCGAAATGGGCGTCGCCGCAGTAGAGGAACAGATGGTTGCGTTCCTCTATGGAAGGGGGAAATTCCCAATCAGGCAGATGTTGCGCCTGACCGGCCGCGGCCCCTCCGATGGTTCCTAATCGGAGGTGGTATATATGCTTCGCTTTGCGCGAATATTGCTATCGCAATTCTCGATCGTGTGGTGCCATCTGTCAATCGTCGATACCACTTCGATGTCTGATCGATGAGTGTCGGGTCATCTAATTGACTATTATTGTAATAGTTCCCAGCCATGTGGATAGGTGGCGGTGTTGTCAATTATGCCGCCACAATGGCATCACAAGATGTGGACACCAAGTCTATTGTATGTGTCATGCCCCGTTAGTACACCAGATATCTGGCATTAATACGGTGAAGTCATTCCATGAAGCGTCATTCTCATACCTGAACTATGCCAGTGACAGACAGCACGTCCCCAGGGCAAGCTGTGCCCACCAAATCGCCTTGTAACTCTATTTCAACACTTCTTGGAATAGTTCCTGATATACTCTGAAAAGTAATGTGTTAATAAATAAAAAAGCCTATGAAATGACAATAAAATTCTCCTAGCTAGGTATTTTATGACACCTTGTTACTTTAGCAGCAGCTTGTGATTTGGCAGGGTGGAGAGTTCACTAGATGTGCTTCTGCATAAATCATCTACAATGAAGCCATGGGCTAATGTTATGTTCCTTGTTTAGTAAAAATGTTTTACCTGTGATTGTATTTCTTGTATTTTTGCAACTTGCCAGTCAGTTGTGGTTGTGAAAGGTGATGATTGGATAGGATCAAATTTCACCCCACCATTGCAACTCTGGCAGAAGTTCGGAGCTGAAATTAATAAGTTTTATATTACTAGTTAAGTATCATATTTTTTATGTTTTAAAACATAGTATGGAAAGATTCAGCAATCAATTAGAGATAGAAAACCTTGTTGCTTCTATTAGAAAGCACACAAATCTAAGCCTTATAGCACATTTGCTAATGTGACATTGTATGCATTGTCTACAAATATTATAAATCTAAATTATAATAATTCAAAAAGTAGTTTGTTTAAATGTTTCTGAGATAATGTTAAAGCTTTCCTACATAGAATTTTCCTGTAAATTTACTATTCAGTGAAAAGGACTAATAAATGGATTTTCTCACCAGTAAATATTCCTTGAGGCTGTAAAACTGCTTGAACACAATGACAGCTGGAACATTGAAATGCCATTGAAGTACAAATAAGGCCCACACTTCCCACTCTAATAACTGTGCCTTTAATTGTCACCAACTTGCCTGAAATTTTGAGGTAAGTGAGGATTTCGCATCAAATTTTATTAATTGAATGTGTTTAAAATCTTACCAAAATAATTCACTTTTAAGTTTGCCAATGGGATCACAGGTTGATGATTTAGTATTCTTACTTTTATTTTTGACACACATTTTAATGTCTGAAAAATATTTTTTTTTTATTTTATATTTATAATTCTTCAAGACAAGTACCATGCCAATATTGTGCGATTTAGCCACTAATTTAATGTTATTTAACCCGTCAACGCCCGCTTATATATAGCTATAAGCTAATTTCCTTATATAAATGGACTCCGGTGTCCACCGCGGGCGTCCAAGGATTAATATGCTTTACAATATGCCATTTTGGAATGCAACATTATATTATTATTATCTAGTTTTAGATTATGTATTTTAAATTAGCCAACGATAACTTCTTTAAACGGTCAACGTCCACTTATATATAGATATAAGCATATTTTCCTATATACTCGGACACCGGTGTCCACCGCAGGCGTTGACGGGTTAATATTATTGAGAATTTAACAATAAGGAACAAAAAAGATTAATTTAAACAGTTTCTCTCAACAAGACACAGGATACAAGAATATTTTATATTCTCACCTCATGTAGACAGTACTCTAATAAGTTCAATGTGTCATTAGGAGTTTCTGATAAGTCAGTGCTGAAGGTGGCCCATCCTTGCATAAACTCATCATTATTCTGCAAGCTCTGCACATCCAAAGGCACGCTACGAGTTTGATCTATCTTTTCTAGATCAAATAAATTTTTATTCTTATCTATGAATGATTTAAAACATTGTATTTTTTGGGTAGCTTCTGGAGATGGGTTGTCTGTAATTAGGAAAGTGCTACTTATTATCACATTAATCTAATTTGTTTATTCAGTGCTACAGTTATGTATGTCCATCAAATTATTTAAATCATTAAAAATTTAAACAGCAGTTGAAACAAACTGCTGCGTAATTAAGTTTCAGTAAAAGAAATAAATACGTCGAGGATAAGTGATTTTGTTCCTTACATACCTTGAGTAGGGAAATATATCTTCCATATGTTATTATCAGAATTAATAGGAACTACAACTGGCAATCGATTCGCTGGTGCTCTGGAAGACCCAGCCGTGCTCGAAATACGAGCCGAACTAGATGAATTATCTAAACTTGTGTCTTCAACACTTCTATTAGTTTTGTTGCGACGGTCTGGATACCAATTATTACGATAACGTCCTCTCCAATTACGACGCATTATATTTTTACTAAGTGCAGCCTAAGAAGAAAAATTAACTTGTTTTCTAATATATATTTTTTGATGCAAGCTACAATTTTTCAAAGGAAGCAATTTTCAGTAAAAAAATCCCATTTCAACAAGTTTTTGTTGACAGTTTTCTTTCGCGGTAATTTTTCTTTTTTAATTTTTTTTTTTTTTTTTTTTTTGTTCGTCCAGAGGACAGGCTATAGTCTTTCGACCATACTGCCTGGTCCTACGTATTTTTCTTTTTTAAATTTGTGCAGCACTGGATACTAAGTTTTGAAGCCCTTTTTCAGTGTTACCAGAACAATCACAAATTCTTCTTCTTTTAGCTCCTCTCCAACTAGTGAAGTTTCCGTATTATATAATTATAATTATTATGCTCTTTGTAGTGAAGATTGGTAGTCAGCTCAGCTTATTTTCTTTTGTCCTTACTCCTTTGCAAGGCGAAATATTTCTATAGCCCTTGCAATTTTCGTCCACTCGCGATCACTCGCGGATGTTCCGTAACCAGGATTTTTTTCCTACGACTGTTTTTCCTTTTCCTCGGTACTTTTCCCATCATTGAGTTGATGGAACTTGTATCTGTCATGTCTTAGTACGTGTCCTAAATATTATGGAATTTTCCTTTTTTGATGGTCCTTCCTCGTGGTAGGTCTCTCATTATGTAAGAGGCCGTCTGGGTGGGTACCACCGCAATGTCTATTTCTACCGCCAAGCAACAGTGTGCATGCACTGTTGTGTTTCGGTTTGAAGGACATTGTAGCCAGTATAACTACCGGACATAATGAGACTTAACATCTTATGTCTCAGGATGACGAGTGCAGTGGAATGCCATTCAGTACTTTGTAAGTCAAGGTGCTGGATGGTGTTGCTACTGTTTATGGGTGGTCGTATCGCTTACCATCAGGTGAACGGCATGCTCGTCTCGTCATTCAATGCAATAAAAAAAAAAAAAAAATTGATGGGTTTCAAAAGGTTGCGGTTTTGATCAATTTGCCGTAAAACTTTCTCATTAGTAACCTTGTGAGGCCAAGATATCGAAATCAGACGTCTATAAATCTACATCTCGAATACTTTTAACTCTTCTACTTCGTTTTCTAAGATTTTCCTTGATGCTCCAGGCCTCACATCCGTAAATATACGTTTTTTAAAAATTGCATTTAAATGACGAAACGAGCATGCCGTTGGCGGCGGTTGGCCTGGTATGTCTCTTAAAACCCAAAATCACGCTGGCTACAATGTTTTTCAAACCCAAACACAACAGTGCATGCACACTGTTGCTTGGCGGTAGACATAGAAATTGCGGTGGTAGGTAGGTACCACCTGGGTATGTACCCAGGCGTATACGGATACGAGAGACCTACCACCAGTACGTACAGGATTACCTATGTAGTGAGATTTTTAGACTACGGTTGCAAAGGAATTTTCTCATCTTACCGAAGGTGCTGCGAGTGACGTTTTATTTCAGTATTGCTATTCCATTCTCCAGTAAGCCAGGTACCAAGGTATATGTGTTTCAAACAATAGATTATAATTAATAACTAAGTCGCAGCTCGGAGTCAGGAAATTGGCGGTGTGATAGCCCCGTGCCTTGGAAAGTACCTAAAGCCGTTGCTCCTGTCCCCGATCCCTCTCCGGTTATGTCGGATTGCCCTCTCACCGGACTATGAGTACACTAGAGTGAAGGAATAGCGAGTGCACATGTGTATTGGCCGCACACTTAATACAGGGCTGGTATTATTAAAAAAGAAAAATAGGAGTACAGAACCCTGGGTGTCTCTGAGAATTTATCTAACTTGTAGGTACGTTGCCGGATTTTATTAATTTTTATATTTTTTACTCTTTGCTGAAGTTCTACTTCCAAAAACGAACGCCGAAACGTCGGTCCGAAACGAAGAAACGACGAACTTCGGATTTAACCTTACTACCAAATTACTTCGGATCCGTCACCGTTACTTTCGGACCCATAATCAATCGTTCGAATGAACATATTGTGTCGGATTAGAGATGTATATCTTCAAAAACCGTAAATTTTTTCTTATTAGTACATTCTTGTGAAAAAAACGTATAATTTGGATGTCTAATTAGGTTTTCTGTAATATATCTATTATTTTATAACTCTAATTAATTAATAGTTACAAAATAACAAATATTTTTGCTGATTTTACATTATACGGTTTTATTGCATTGTGTTTAATCTATGGAATATTAGCATTTTTGACAGACGTTGACAAGTTTGAAGTTGACTCGAGAAAAACTTTATTGGTAAGATTATTATTAAAATGTTATTTACTCGCTTTAAAGTTTAAACGAATGATCTTTTGCATTGCAAAGGCAGTTATTGTGTAACAAAATGAAATTTCTGTGATTTGAACTATTACAAAAATCATCATTACTTCAAATTAACGTATAATGTTTTTGACTATTTTTCAAAACATTTCAGCTCAAGGTGATTGCCCATAAGCGTGCAGATCGAGGCGCTTTTAGAATTCATGACAGAAAATCCCAATCTCGCTCACGGGCTAGTGCATAGCCTGGAGGGGCCGGGTGGGCTAAAACTAGTCGCTTGTGGGAGACCTTGACATACCACCATAATAGTATGAGGGGTGCAATGAAAACGGTGCAGCAATGGAAGAAGCTAGAAGAGAGTAAGAGAGAGAGAGAGTTGGCAATGAATGGAGTGAAAATAAATTTGATTAAAAAAGTTGGTATTCATTTAACGTGTGTTTTATTATGGCTATATGGCTGCAGTCAATGCACCCACATATGCCTGGAATCCCATTTTTTTAAAGAATCTAAAATTATTAATGGCTTGTTTCACATAGCATCACGCCTTTACCTTTTTTACCTTTTCAGGGTTAGGCAGAGGTGTATCACACCCACATTTCGCCATCTATGTTAGGTCCCATGTAATAGGAGGCGAGCCTATTGCCATTTACCGTGCACATTTTCAGACTTCGGGCTGATGCTGAGTAACCCAATATCACTTTTCCCAATCCGGGAATCAAATCCGAGACCTCAGCACTGCAGTCGTACCGTAATACAACTATTCCACCGAGGCAGTCAATGGCTTGTTTTTAACCCGAGTAAATAAAGTGTTTGAATATATTTTATAGTAAAGGCTTATGCTAGACGAATGATTAATATTTTGCTCATTGTTCTTTTATAAGAGTCCACTGAGAGCAAACCTTCTTTTATAAGGCTGATTGAACGCCTCAGTGACTTGCCTAAGGCACTTTGAAACAGTTTGCTGGGTCATAGACCTATCTATACTTAGTCCTACTGCTCCCTGATAACTACCCCTGGCATAAAAAATTTGCGGAGTCAAAATCTAAAATTATCAAACCAATATAGGTCCTTTTGGTATACAATGCATCTAATAACAAAACAAGATAAGATTATATAGGCGTTAAGACTTTTACTACCAGCTAGGTACTTGAAAAAGGTAGAAAGTAACATAAAATAAAATAAAAATAAATTTATTCTGTAGTAAGCTACAGAATAAACTTATGGTGGGATCAATTATTTTTTGGAGGAAGCAGTGGAACTATGTTCTCGTACATGATTTCAAAAAGGGATGGTGAAACCGTATAAATTCTAAAAAATTCCATGTTTGGAATATTGCATTGAACGAAGGTTTCACGCAGTTGGAGACGCTTCCGAATTCGCTTAGCACTTTCCTCTCGCAACAACTCTTCATACAGAAGGAATCGAACCATTTTAAAACCTCTGAAGACCAAACGAATATCAAACGAAAGGTTTAGAGCTTTCGTGAAATTGAGGCTAAGATCCGAACGAAGAAACGATGTATTTTACGTCAAATTGGTTTTCAAAGTAGGGTCAACGAAAGTAAAAATGTCATTAGTGTCAAAATCCGAACATCGAATCCGTCGTCGAATCCGTCATCGGATCCGTAACACTTCGTAGTAAGAAAACGTGCGATCCGTCACCCGAAACTACGGATTTCGTTTTACAAAGTAGGCACTCTGTTTACCTATTTGTAATATTTTACAATAATATAGTCTTTTTAATATTTAAATAAAAATGTTTGAATTAAGAATGTGTATTAATTGTGATGTTTTTCCGGACTTTGTCATTGTTTGATAATTTTTTGTGGTGGACGCTTTGACGAAAGATATTTATTTTAATTTTCTCTCTTCTGGTTTAAGTATTTTTGTGGTACCATGGCCACTGAAGAAGGGGAGGTACCAGAGGCCCCTGCCGAAGGTGAAGCAGATCCACAGGAACTTATAGAAGAACAAGCTGCGGATGTTTCTCATACTACTGTAAAAATCGATGAGATTGCCCATCGGATTTCAATGAAATCATCTATGTATATGCGAACTGGATTTAGCGATGAAGAGCGTGTCGAAGTGGACAGAACAGCTTTGGAAGCTATATTAGATGTCGGCTCTCGCTTGCAAGATATTCAGAAAAAGAGTAAAATTTCTATGAGTACGCTGAACCTAGCTCATGAGTCTTATAAAGACAAGCAAGTAAATAAACATTTCAATTGAATATTTGTTTAATTTTTAGTTATTTGCCAGTCTATCTGTAATATTAATTGTTATAGGCTAAAGCCAAAGAAGCCCGTAATAACCGCACAGGTGGCATTAAAACACAACACAGATTTCTATTAGAAAATGCTGCTTCAATACTAGATAGGACTACTGATTACGTATTAGTAAGTAAAATGTGTAATTTATCATACAAAATACCAAGTACGTACGAAAATATATTATTTACCTAACTAGCCATTCGGGACGGCATATCCTAGGGATGGCGCTAATGGGTCTATTTTTCCCTTAATAGTTTTAATGACGAGATAACTAGACAAATAAATAAATAAATAATTTACTTATCCAGGTCATATCAGATAGGAACTTGAAACAATTACGAGTACCTAAAATATAATTACGCAGATTGAATATTTTCGTGTCTGATTTTAGTCTTAAATATAGCGTTGAATATGAAACTAACGAAAACAATATTTTTAGGATGGTGTTTACGATTCAGATATACATATAGATTTGTTAGACAGCGCAGTTGTAGAGGGTGGCAGAAATTGTATTGTACTCTGTGACGCTCTGCTACCGCCTTTGAAGATGGGTAAGAGTCTCAGATAGAATAGTAACATGAAATTATGAAAAAAATATAGAAATTAATGTAAGGAATATTTTTTTTGTTCCTGAGATAATTCGGTATTAAAATAGTTTAATATCTAAGTACATAATATTGTTTTGTATTTGTTTAAACTAGCATCTATTGAATAATATTTTCTAGAGCTATCTTTAGAACGCATAATACTTTTTCTTTCTTTTAGAGTCTGGTAGGTTTATTCCAAATCAAAGGACCTGGATGGAAAGAACTTATATTTCTGATGCAGCAACTATGGGGACAGAGGGTAAATGTGTTGCCATGTATAGGATCAAAAATAAAATCATTGACACTAAAAATGTAGCAGATGTAAGTTTTCGTCAATAAAATTACACTAATATTTTATAATTTTTGGTACAAATATCTTTGTGCTGCATAAATTATCCATAGGCAATTTTTTGTTAATTTCATATTGTGTTCCTCGGCCCTGCGTGCAAAGCCCCAGTAGGTACCAATCAAATAAATCTTGAAATAAATGATCAGTTACCAAAACATGTTAAATTTATATCGTAATATCATGAGTAAACGTAGACATAATCTTACTATACTAATATTATAAATGCGAAAGTTGGAAAATGTTTGGATGTTTGTATCTTTGTTATAAGTTAAACGCAGAAACAACTAAACGGATTTGGATGAAATTTGGCGCACGGGTAGATTATGTCCTGGATTAATGCATAGGCTACTTTTTATCCCGGTAATTTGCTCAAGGGCAATCACGGATATTTTTAATCTGATTCTGTAAGTAGATGGCGCTAATATCGTACTGTGTTTTAGGGACTTTTATAGCGGGGAGGATTTTCATGTGGGCGAAGCCGCGGGAATCACCTCGTAAGATTAATAATGTAAAATTGATAAATTTCAGGATTATTTTCTAGTATTCTTTGATATGAATCAAGAAACTGAAAATGTGGTGTCTGGTATATTCAAGACGATGAGCAGGGTATACATACCTGCACTGAACATGTGCAAGGCTTGGGGAGATCTTAATCCACCTTGTCCTGATAGCGAAAATATAATTAAGTCATATATCTCCAAGATCATGTTGTTCATAGATTATTTGCAAAGTAAGATTTCAATGAACACAACCTAGTTATTGATTTTTTGTAGTTTAAATTATTTCTAACGCTTTGTAGGTTAAGTCTAGTATTACCAAAATATGACTTCGTATCTCTATACGCTGCTGTCATCAATCGTCTCGAATTTAGTCACAAGGAGCGATTATCGCAGTGATTTTATTTATTCTCGAAGATCTAAGTGTGGTTGGAGGTGTGAGAAGCGAGTGATATTAGTAGCTACTTAGCAAATAACTTCAGGGCCGTAGCCAAGACGCCTTTCTTTAATCGTTAACGCTAACGCTATCTATGAGAATGACATCCTAGTGATCACTTATCGATTGGATATGTCGTTCCCATACATTTTTCCTATTAGCATGGCCGGTCTGGGGCCGTCCTCAGGCCGGCCATGAAGATTGATGAGAGTTATAATCCCCACCTCTATGTATTATTTTGCTTTAGACTTAGAAAAGTGTGTAAAATATAATTGTAGTTCGATATTATTTTATGTTAAAATATTGTTTGTTTCTATGTTCATAGAAACCAAGATAGACTTAGATTGCTGTACCAAATTCAAAATAAATTTAGTTTTATATGAAGACGAGTTGTCAGATCAGGACAAAATGAAGCTTGCTATAACTAAAACTCACGTGCTTGAAGAAATATGCACTTATGTAAAGCAATGGGTCAAACAGATTACAATGGTAATTAAATTGGAATGCTATTACTTATACAATACAGTTTATGTTTTCTTAATTTGGCGACACAGTTTAATTTACTAGTTGTTTACTTACATCGGATTAAAACTTCCCCTGTGTACCAAAGTCTTGGATTCCCGCTTGCCTCAAGCAAGTTTGGGGACTTGGGTTGATCAGTTTAGGCAGCGAGTTTTCAGTAATATTATGTAAATAAACTTCCTTTTAAACAAATGTAATATTTTCATGTATTGATATTAAATTAATTTATAGTTATAACGGGTGACCACTTACATTAGTTACTTCGAATATTTTTGTATTTATTTGCACATTATATTGAAATATGGAATGATCACGTCGCTGTACTTGTTTTTTACTTGCTGGCTCTATATAGAAAACCTGCGCGATAGTAAAACAAAATTATATGCTAAAATACGGGTTTTTGTTTCAATTTCGGTTCGCGAAATAATGTAGAGAAACTTTTTTTTCTGCTCCAAGTAAATGCTCAAGCGTGTGTTCACAATTTACACTGACTATTATTGATTCCACATTGAATATTTTATCTTTCTACTTAGGTGTTAGTACAAAGTCAACAACTGAGACGCGAACCGTCTAACATAGGCCCCTTAGCCGAGTTAGATCACTGGCGCAGACAGCTCACCACATTCACGTCTATTATCGAGCATATAAAAAGTGATCCCTGCCAAATGTACATACATACTTTGATTCGTGCTAAATCAAAGCTCATCAAGGTAATGCTTTATTTCATAAATATAATGTTTGTTAGATATACCCATCCACTGCACACAGATCTGACTACATGAAGATATTTATTCAAATAGGTTCATACTTGATTGTTTTTTATAAGGTACAAAAGGAAAATGAGCAAGTGGTTTATCTCATTTAGTTGTGTCTAAGTAAACTCTTTTGAAACACCCAAGTTATTAGAAATTCAGCTTTAAGAACTGCAACAGAATTGTTCTCCGATTTGTCAGTTTTTCGAAAAATAGCCCACTAGTTTCCCTGGTTAGGTTGATTAGCCTTTTGCGTAAAAAACATTAAACTAGTTAGTTTAAAATCTGTTTGCTCGGTGTTGATATGGGAAATGAGATATATGGCTATTTGCTGCTGTTGCAGAAATGGAGGATAATAGATAACCAAGTGACAGATTATTACAATGAAGCATTTGATAATGTAAAATATTTATATGCACTGGAAAAGTATTGTGAACCTTTATACAGGTAAGATAATATAATATTATATTGGTCAAATGGGTGCAGTTAGAAAATTGGTGAGATCGCACGCTATAGAAACTTCTAGCAAGAAAGGAGATGTCCGCTTTTTGTATGAGTGCTGGGCCTCAAAATCTAACAAGGCTCAAACTTTAGGGAGATTAAAAGGGCAAAATATGGAACTTAGATCCATTAAAAAATATTTTTAGACCCCTCCATTGATAATCAACTTTTTTAAAAACTTCATATTAAGTTTAGTTTTCAAGCTAAACAAAATTACATAAATCTCAGAATCGGAGGTCTTTAAAATTAAACGATTTATTGCAAAACGTCAGTTTTCAGGAGTTCTATCCAAATATATATAAATTGTCTTGTTTAGAATTTCAGGCCCGTTTTTGGACATGTCCTTTGGTGTTCATCTCTTTGCTATGGAAGGCTGCTTGTTGGTCCTACATAATCGAGTTTATAAAATTTACGCACTGATATTATTGTTCTTTAGTGAGTACTGCCGGAACTACTCGCAGCTCTACGTAATATATCTCTAAAGATTTAAAGTTTTTTTTAATAGGGATAGTAAACATATGATTATGAAAAGAACAATGCCTAGAAGTAAAGTTTTTAGAAGATGCGTCGTCGGGCTAGTAGCTTTTTCAATTCGTCTTTTATTTGCACAAAAAAGGAGCTTATCAGGATGCATTTAGATATATAGTTCAAAAGGGAAGAAAAACAATATAATTCTATTCCTATTTTAGATGTGATCCACAAACCATGCAACAATACATACCAGGCCTACTGTACACAGTTCGCATGATATTCGCAACGTCTCGTTACTATAATACTACTAAGCAAATATCCACATTGCTGGTCAAAGTGACCAACCAGATTCTTAACATGTGTATGGATTATCTTACTAAGAGTGAAACGAAAACTATTTGGAACCAGGACAAGTTGAACTTTATAAAGAAAGCTAGGGTAAGATATACTGCTACATGTCGATAAATTCATAGGTTATCGGAAATATATTTGTGTTGCCTCGGTAGTGTAGTAGTATTGCATGCGCGGTACGAGTAGGAGCCACGGACTAGGAGGCAAAAGGATAATATTCGGTTTTTCTGGCCAATATCAGCTCGGAGTTCGGAATTTGTGCCCGATATTGTGATAGTCTGGCCCCTATTACATCATGGGACGTGATACAGCGAAAACTGGATGCACTGTTTTCACCTTTGAATACCCTTTCGGGGATAAAAAGTGTGTGTGTACAGAAGTTTAGGATCCTATACGTATAGGATCCTAATAAAACTTCTCTATACACACACCTAGTACATACTAGAGCCAGTAGGTCATAACAGTCCTTCTAATTTTTCAGCTATGTCTCGATTTATATAATTTTTACCGAGAATGCTATACAGAAACTCAAAAGGAGATGATGGAAGCCGCCGATGAAAGACCCTTTGACTGCTCTGAAATGTATATATTTGGTAAATTCGAAACGTTTCGCAAAAGATTGATAAAGGTAACATAAAACAACATACTTAATCCTGGTTCGTAATTTTTTTAACAATATCCGTTTTAATTTTTTCATAGTTTTAGACTTGTTAAAGTTAGGTATGGCTTTCATTGTCCTCATTCTAAATTCTAGGTTATAGGTATATTCTGTTATTAAAGGAATACAATTTAAATATATTCTAGATCATAGACCTTTTTCAAACATACATCACGTACTACGTGTTAAATAAGACCACTTTGGAAGGCATCGAAGAATATGCGGCAAACTTTAATAAGCTGTTCAAAACAATATCGTCTAAAACTTACGACGCATTGGAGCACAGGTAAACACGGGTTAATGAGCAGAGAGTTATCTAGTGAGAGCCACCATACAAGGGCCCAGCCAGCCTTCACTTCAGGTGGAGGCATATTGTCAAAATTTTGAATAATGGGGGGCAGGGGGATGTTCAAAAATTTAAACAAGGTAACCCTAATAATTTAACACAAGTAAATTCAGAAGTATGCGGTTAATGTTTAATCTGGGTGGGGGGTAGCAGTCCTTGAGTCTAGACGGTCTTAGTGGAGCAGTTGCATTAAACATTAATCATTAATTGGTAAACAGTCTGTATTCGATGAATTGAAAAAAATGATTGTTTCAAAATTGAATTGTACATTACAGACGACCTGATTTCGACAAAGATTATAAAATTTATAAAGATAGCGTCGCTAACCAGGAGTTGCTATTGGAGAATTTCATGATTGCTGTAATTATATTTTATTTTTATCAATTTTTAAATCATTACATATTATGCCGTTCTTTGTGCTGTAACTTTAATGTTATTTACATGCTTATTACATTTTTTTCACCG
Organism: Sphinx pinastri; assembly: GCA_947568825.1. Classification (NCBI taxonomy): domain Eukaryota; kingdom Metazoa; phylum Arthropoda; class Insecta; order Lepidoptera; family Sphingidae; genus Sphinx; species Sphinx pinastri. The sequence goes on from OX387617.1 coordinate 8,461,259, forward strand.
AAGCCGATGTATACTACAGTAAAATCTCTCCTTAAAATATATTTTATTGGATTTGATATAAAACTCATTGTCATATTTGTACGTGATTTTGTATGGTATTTTGATACTCCATTTGTTAAGTTAGTGGTGCTTGAGATTTATAATCAAAATTTGTTTATTCCATGAGAAATCAACATTCATACTTTTGTAGAGCGTTAACAAATGTCCGACCACTGAGATAGCGTTACATTTATTGAAAAGATTCGAGAAGCTGAAGTTGGACTGTTTGTATCTCGAAGATCAGTACTACGATTTGATCAGCACTTATACAGGAGAAATTGAGTCCATTAGAGACAGGTAAATTATCTCTATAATTTGACTTTAAGTTTCATCATGATATTATTATGCAGGTATGTGTCTAAGCATTTGGATTCAATTTGAATTTTTTTTTTTTTAATCATCAGATGTCTTTACGAATTAAGATCCCATTACTGGGTATGGACCTTCTTCAATCTTCATGCTAAGCTACTTTTCACTTTGTGCCACGTAATAGGTACCTACTATTAAAACGGATATTATCTTTATTAGTTTCATATCTCTTAAATAAAGGTACAATGAAGAAAGAGAAAATCCCGAGTTACCGCGGAACATGCCGCCAGTCTCCGGGAGAGTCATGTGGATAAGATTCTATGACAAGAACATTAAGGGGCCGATGGAGGAGTTCATGCAGCATCATGAAGTTATTACGCATATGGTTAGTGCATATTTTGATCATGACATGAAAGTGCTGCTAACTCCCTTTAGTATTTTATTTAGAAAGTATCAAGTCATAAATAAGTACGGAATAGATTTGCACTCGTGACGCGGGACATGATATTCAAGATTATATATCTTCGCCGATATTCTTTATGATAAAGGAGATCATTAATTCCTAATAATTTTATTACAGAACACGCAAAGATGTATAAAATTGTTTAACGTCATGAGCATTGTCAATACTGAATTCGAATTGATCTATCACAACGCATGGGCAGAGAATGTCGGACAAGTACGTATTTTTCTATATTGCTTCTAATATGTCTGTTTCGTGGTTTAAAATTGTATTTACTTTAGGTGAGACTGGGATTGATCGCTCCACTGTTGATTCGCCATCCAGCGAATAACATGTACGTCGTGAACTTTAGCATCTATATCCCAGAATGTATTAGAGAAGTTGAATACATGTGGCAATTGGGGCTTAGTGAGTGTTGCGCTTCTAATCAGTTCTTGATTTAAAGAAATTATGGTTATATTAATTAAAAATGTTGTAGGTGTGCCCGATGGAGCTCAGATTGTTGCATTCTGCAAAGCCAAAATATTAGGAAATTACGAACGCATAAAATTTTTGGTTGAAAGAAATAATCAAATAAGAAGGTAAAATTATCACAAATATGAGGAAATTGGACTTGGAATGTATAAAACTTTAATGAAATGATAATAATATATTGATTTTCTGAAATAGGAGCATGCCTAAGTTGTATTTGCCCTTACTTCGAGCGCAACTTATAAAATTAGAGAAAGCATTCCAACCTGGACTATCAACCATCACTTGGACTTCCTTAGAAATACCTTCTTACTGTGAAAAGATTGAGAAGATTCTGGACGAAGTGGATTTATTTGTTAAAGAGGTGCAAATTTTGTTGTGAGAAATATAGTTAATCAAGTTTCTGTACCCAAAAAAATATTAATTATTTTCTATGATATATCACATAAATTAAATACAAAAAGCGGTGGTGATCTTTTACTATAAAAAATTAATAATATGAATCATATCCTTTTGTAACCCTTCTGTTAAAAATAGTGTTTTTATGCACTAGGTGGTTGACATGAAAGAAGCCCGAATCGATGCTATATTGGCGTCAATAACTAAAACGTTACTAGTTTATTTGCCTGATCTAGCTGTGGAACCTTCTGTATTTTATGAAGAGAATCTTGTGAGGCGTGATGAAATAGGTAAATCTATATCTATAATATTATAAAGAGGTAAAGTTTGCGAGTTTGTTTGTAAGTTCGTAGGAGCTAATCTTTGGAATTAATGAACCGATTTTGAAAATGGGCTACTCTTTATTCTAAGAAAATATAAAGGGGTACTTTTATCCCGGAAAAATTTAGTTATGCGGGCGGAGCCTCGGGCAAAAGCTAGTATACCACAAATAGTTTGTGTTGTGCTTTTAATGAATACATTTTTCCTGTAAACTGTAACCTAAAGATGAAGGAGATAATATTATGTTAATACGTTGCAATTTTTTATAATTCGTTTAGCTACCGATCTACAACAGAAGTCATGGAATGCAGAGATCGCTGTTATAGAATTGATACACAAGTTCTTGGATAGCGTACCATCAAAACAAATTCAAGACTTGAAAGATAATTGGTAAAACTCCTGATAAATACATACGAGTATTTTTTCAATGTAGAGCTAGACCCTTTGGTACTTGATTTAACTAGTGTATTGTAATATCTGTAACCCTACTATATTTTAAATAGCCTACGAATGTACAATTGCTGGTTATAGCCTTTCTCGAACTTAGTGGGATCAGGTGATAGTTATAATCCCAAACTACAGTTCAATGCAGGTTTATCAACCGTTTACCGACCTGTTGGTCGTCAGAGCGTTTTTTGTTAGCCAACATAGTTTGCTACGTGTTTGTAAGATTAGTTTGGTAGGACTCCATGTACGTTCCGTATTTCATTTACTTTCAATAATATATACATACATACACAAACATCTTTTATCCCCGAAGGGGTAGGCAGAGGCGCAACTAGTGCAGGTCCACTTTACGGGGCGCCATGCGTTTTTCGTTCCATGATGCGATGATATAGGGCGAGCCTATTGCCATATTGGGCACAAATTCCAGACTCCGGGCTGATGGTTTGCTGAAAAAAATTCAATAATATGGGTACATTTTATTTGTTCCAGGTTAGATATAGAGAAAGCATTAAAGCAAGTTACTTCAGCTACAAGAGTATTTCCAGAGGATGCCGGTAAAATATTATTAATCCTGCAGAATATTCTTTTAAATGTAGTGTTTAGCTAAGCATTGTTTCTTCATCACATTATTTATCGATAAAATCGATTATCTAACTGCTACTAGTCATATTCATAAGTTAAGAGGTAGTTTTGCATGAGTAGGAAAATGTTCGAGAGTTTACATTACGATATATTTATTTTCAACAAAAGCAGCAGTTGTTGGTTTTATAGTACTTTAAATTTTAGCATTCCTTGAGATTGAGAATCCAGATCGGTTTGATGTTCAACCTGCTATAAATGAATGCAATGAATTGTTTGCATATTTTGCTACCAAGTGTTTGGAAGCTTTGATTAAATGCACCAGACAGAGTCTTGACATATTGAGACGGCGTGCATCCGTATCTAGGTAAGTAGAGTCAGGACATAAAACCAAAATATTATATTTACCAAGCCCTATAAAAAAAATAATAATATTATATTCAAATATTATTGTTAGCTCTCTAAAACTTATATCCAGGAAGGAAAAAGTGTTCAGGTTACAAAATGGCATCTACGTAAACGTTCGTAAAGTACCTAATTTAAGTAGTTACCAGAAAATAAGACATTTACTTGTTTCTTAGTTTTTTAACGATGACCACGGATCCCGAAGAGCAGAAGAAATTGAAGCCACTGATGTTGACTAAAATGTTTTTACAAATACCCAGAATTCTTATAAAACCGACGTTGGAAGAAGTACAGACTGCTTTCTCTCAAGTAAATCCACTTAAAATCAATTATCTGTCTTGTACAGTATTTTGTAGTCTCCAGACACTTTACTGACAAAATCCTGCGTTGTTAGGTTCGTTTCAAGTCTATAATGATTTAGTAAAATCTTTATTATACAATCATGACCCATAACTAATAGTAGATATTGATTTTACGATGCTAATAAGTTTTACTTAGCGCAATCATATTCCAACAGGTTGTTTTGAATTGCATAATGGACATACATCGCAATATATTTATGTGGGGGCAGCAAGAGTTGATAAAGAAAGAGAAAATGAGAGGAGTCTCACTAACCGCCACGCGCAGTGTGAGCAGTAAGGGATTTACAATTTTATTATTGTTGTGTTACGACATTTTTGACTTCCTGATAAAAAATTATCGATGTTTTAGGTTCTCGATCTGGATCCAGCATTGTGGGTATTAGAAATTACTTCCGTATGGTATCAGAACACAAGGACATCGTGAGATCTGTGATGGCATTACAAGGAATGATGTATATGTACAAACCGGATATTGAAAAACTATTAAAGGTATTTATTATGCTCAAGTAATATCGAAACACATTGTTGCCCTTTGTTGATAATTTTTCAAAAACCTCATTAAATGTCATTGTCTTGCAAATTTTGACTTGAAGCACTACGGTAAATACGCTCATCTTTGGGCTGAAGATAGAGTTCAACAAGTGCAAAGTTTCGTGGACTCAAATCCGTTGAACGTCATCATTAGCGACACGCTTAAAAGATATGAAAATCAAACTGAGGAAGTTATTAACTTACCAGAGAGGCACATCATTGGGTCTATTCAAATTGATATGGGTAAGTTGTATTTGTTTTTACAGTTTATTTTAGGGCACTAAATTATATTGTATGTATTATAAGTGTAACACTTATATCATGCTGTATTGAAGTACCTTCGGAAGAAATTTACTCCATTTTTTCATAAACTTTACCAAGAATTGTTAGTTTTTCAACCATTAATATGCATGCTTGCTTACGCCTTTTATCCCCGAAGGGGTAGGCAGAGGCGCAACTAGTGCACCCACTTTTCGCCAAGCGTATTCCGTCCCATGATGTGATAGGGGGCGAGCCTATCGCCATACCGGGCACAAATTCCAGACTCCGGGCTGATACTGAATAGAAAAATCCAATATCACTTTGCCCGACCCGGGGATCGAACCCGAGACCTCAGCCTTGCAGTCGTACCGTAATACAACTACGCCACCGAGGCAGTCTTTCAATATGAATCAGTCCATTAATATGAATTACAGAAAACATTAAGTTGGGTTTACATGTTGAATCTGTCGAATGGAAAAGGATTCTTGGTAAATTGTTAAGTCAAGCGTACAAGGAACGGGTAACACGTCTAATGCAATTTATAAATGATCGTATGAAAACAATGGGAAAGAAATTAAAAGATTTGGATGACGTTAGGCTGGCAATGCTTTGCCTTGAACTCATTCGAGAGGAATTTATTGGGTAAGAATAGTTGTGATATTATTTATAGATATGAAATTATTAAAAGATATTAGAGTAATAGAAAATACCGCCGGCATTAAATGCACCTTTATAGCGATTGTATAATATAGAATTAACAAAGACATTGGACGTTAAAATTTATAATACGTAATTTATATCTTTTTGTACATAGTACCATGCCTTAATACCATGTTAAATATTATTTTAAGAATGGATATGGAACTAGATCTAATTGAAGAGAGTTACTCAACATTCGCCCAATTCAATATCGATATACCTAAAGAAGATGCTGACATGGTATACGGTTTGCGATACGCTTTCCAGAATATGTTAATAACAGTACGTGTTACTTTATTTGATAAAGTATTTTTGTAATAGGAATATTCGAACTTAAACTGATGGTATTCGATGTATACAAGTATTGTTATAACTCTATGTTTTAGTCACAACAAATTCAGCAGAAAATAGTAGAGATGCAAGGACCGCTTCAGAAAGAATTGACAGATGGTGTGGGGACATTTTATGAAGATGTATTGAAATTTGATGCTGATTATGATGCATTCGGGCCGATGACCCCTGGACTGAGTGCTCGAGAGGCTAGTGACAGGTATGTAAAGTCTAAAAATTAGTCAAATGTAGACTCGCGTCCTGTAAGTTTCCTATCATAACAAATCGGAATTTATTCCAGAGTAATAATGTTCCAATCGAGATTCGACGATCTGTGGAGACGTTTTGAGATGTACTCCAATGGCGAAAAATTATTTGGCATGGAGGTAAAAGACTATCCAATACTTCATGCAAAGAAAAAGGAGTTTAATTTATTGAGCAAATTGTAAGTATGGCCTATTTAATATGTTAATTATTCATTTATAATATTATTGTTGCGTCTTCCACTTCTGTAGCGACAATAGTATTTTGCAAGATAATAATACACACATTTTATATTTTTTACAGGTATAGTTTATACCTGTCTGTTATGAATTCTATTGATGGATACTTTGAAACACCGTGGGTCGAAATTGATATTGAAACCATTGTTGCGCAATTAGCAGAGTTTGATATGAGGTATTTCATTAAATTATAAGACTTTACTTTAATGGCTCTATCACGTTAAATAGGAAGAGACTAACGCACGGAAAGAGTCTTAATATTTTTTCCAAAGACGGTTTAACGTAATATCATGTTGAAGAAATAATATTAAGTAATTAGTTTTATACCATTCTTTATCCTTGTGGTAAGGCTGTTTCTATAGGATCGCATTATAGTTAATTACACCTACGCCACCAAGGCAGTATAACTTGTACAATGAAACTTGAATAAGTAGTAAATACTAGTTTCATTAACTCTAAATTATAAAGTAATCTAATCAAAAATGTTCAGATGTCGAAAGTTGCCAAGAGGCATGAAGGACTGGCCCGCATTCATTGAACTGAAAAACAAAATTGACGATTTCAATCAGACTTGTCCGTTGTTAGAGTTGATGGCTGATAAGGCTATGAAAGACAGACACTGGAAGAGATTGGAAAAGCTCATGAGTTAGTAACTATTACCTATGCTATATAGTAGATATTTGCATTATACTATTAAAACTGATTGCACATAATTATTGAATGAAAGACTAAAATAAATTTATTTTCTGTAAGGGTAATTTGTTTTTCTTTTAGATTGCGTGTTGGATGTTGAATCTGAATCTTTCACGTTGGCGAACGTTATGGAAGCACCGCTACTGAAAAACAAAGAAGATGTGGAGGTAAACGAAATAACCAAATAAATTGAAGATCTCGGATTATATGTGGACGAAACTAAACATGAGAAAACTTCCCCTTCGTGATATTTTTCAGGATATATGTATCAGTGCTGTGAAAGAGAAAGATATTGAAGCTAAATTGAAACAAGTTATCGCAGACTGGGCGGTTATTGATTTGACGTTTGGTCCGTTCAAGAATAGAGGCGAATTGCTCATTAAACCGCAAGAGACCCTTGATATTATTACCTTGCTGGAAGATTCTTTGATGATCCTTAATTCTTTAGCTTCGAATCGGTATAATTTATTTATATTGTTATATAACTTGCTTATTTTTGTATCTGTATTTTAAAGTAGCAAATCAGTAAGAGTATAATAATTGAATGCTAGATACAATGCGCCCTTCAAGAAAGACATTTTACTATGGATCAATAAATTGGTGAGCACTGCAGAGATTCTAGAGAAGTGGCTCCAAGTGCAGAATTTGTGGATGTACTTAGAGGCTGTGTTCGTTGGTGGCGATATTGCTAAGCAATTGCCTGCTGAAGCGAAAAGATTTGGAGTTAGTACCTGTTTAGAATGATTACAGTTACGAGATTTTTTGATTTTTTCTAATTCGTTATGGGTTTACAGACAATAGATAAAACCTATGTGAAAATAATGTATCGAGCACGAGACATAGTAAACTGCGTTGAAACATGCACTTCGGATGATACACTGAAGCAACTGCTCCCACATTTGTTCGAACAACTGGAAGCCTGTCAGAAATCTTTGACAGGATATCTAGAAATGAAACGGCTTATCTTCCCGAGGTTCTTCTTTGTTTCCGATCCAGTGTTGCTGGAGATTCTTGGGCAAGCGTCGGATCCCCATTCTATTCAGGTGTGGATTCACATTTTGAGAATTTTCATAGTTTATTCATAGGAGTACATTCTTTAGCAACGATCGGATTGATACAAAATGGTTTGTTCTAAAGACATATAAAAAAGACCACGTAAAAATACATAAAGCAGAGTACCTTTATAAATCCCCATTTAGTCAAAAGCGTAAATAATGGAACGTTGCATTAAATCTGTCGTCGTCGTTGTATGGCAACTAGCAATCCTATCGCGACTATAAAATGGAAATACCACTAGCTTCACGCAGAAGCACTATACCTTTATCATTATGTACTACTTTATCACGTATGGCTTCAATGAAACATATTATATGTTGTGTTATTAAAAAAGACAGTTTAGATTATATTCGCTTGAATATTAGATCTTTCGGGGATTAATTAAATACCGTTTTTGTAGCCACATTTGCCAAGCATTTTCGACGCGATGTACACAGTCGACTTCGATGACAAGGAGAGGATTGTGAACATGAACTCTGATAACGGAGAGACCATTCCTCTTGATCGTCCTGTTGTTTGTATTGGAGGCGTTGAGGTAAATATATATAACTCAAATTAGCGAATCGCAGTCTATTGTTAAAGAGTTAGTTATTTAAATTTTAGGTATTTAAATTGTACACTATATCCTTCACATTATTATTTTTTGATATTATTAATCTGTAAGTTCGTTGCAAATATAAAATGACCTCTCACTTCTAGATTTGGCTGAACACATTATTAGATACCATGAAGGATACCGTGAGGAATATGATTGCTAACATATCTCAGACGATGGCTGGTGATCCTGAATTTGAGTTTTTAGTTGGATTTTGGCATTTCCCTGGGCAGGTAAGTATTTGTTCATAAGTTCCAAAAACTCTAGAGGATTTTAAAGTTTAATTTATAGTTTTTAAAGCGTGTAATATACCAAAATTACTAAAATTATCTCATCTTCTGCTTAAGTCTTAGAATAATGCAGATAGTTACGATAAGTAGCTATTATTTTTGTTCCAGGCCGGTCTGTTAGGAATGCAAATCTTGTGGACAAGTGATGCCGAGTACGCTCTTAAGAAAGCAAGAGCGGATCGTTTCATTATGAGATTGACAAATCAAAAGAACCTCGATCTTTTGAACGGTCTTATTGACCTGACAGTTACTGATTTGGCGCCATTAGACAGAACAAGAGTTGAAACGATGATCACAATTCACGTGCATCAACGGTAAATTATATTGTTAGCTCCTATGTTGTTTTATACTTATTTTAACTTCAACGTTACTTTAAACTATTTTCCTTTGTTCCCCAGAGACATATTCGATGATTTAGTCCGAATGAGGATAAAATCGCCAATAGATTTTGAATGGCAAAAACAAGCTCGATTTTATTATCTTGAAGATTCAGATGATTGTATTGTCTCAATTACTGATGTTGATTTCATATATCAGGTTAAGTTTGATCTCGAATATGGTATGGAGTTCCATGAGGATGTAAGTGCTGATTTCCTTTGGGTGTTTACAGAACGAGTACCTGGGTATTACTGAGCGTTTGGTGATAACGCCACTGACGGACAGATGCTACATCACGCTGTCACAGGCGATTGGTATGAGCATGGGCGGCGCGCCGGCGGGCCCCGCGGGCACCGGCAAGACCGAGACCACCAAGGACATGGCACGCACGCTTGGCAAGCTAGTCATCGTGTTCAATTGCTCCGACCAGATGGACTTCAGAGGTTCTTTTACTATATATAATATGTTGCGTCTAGATTACGTTCAATTGTTCAAGTAATATTTTCGACGTTTAATGAGAATCTACAGCGAAATATATAAATTCAGAATTGAATGCAGGGTAACTGAATGAAATTTCTATAACTAATAATTTGCTATATCTATTTTCATATGTTTCAGGTTTGGGCCGCATCTACAAAGGTTTGGCCCAATCCGGCACCTGGGGATGTTTCGATGAGTTTAATCGCATAGAGCTCCCCGTACTGTCTGTAGCTGCCCAGCAGATTTATATTTGTCTGACGGCACGAAGAGAGAAGAGAGAATTCTTTATCTTCAGGTTCAGGGGTTTACTATAAATTAGTATGAATATTTATCATCAAATTATATATGCTTATTGACAGCACGAATAATACGACTGAAATATAAGCTTATGTGTTAAAACATGCAATGGTTAAAATACTTGATATAACGTTTTATAAATAAGAGGGATAATGAAAATGATTAAGTTTCTAATAGGTATAGTTTTAAATTTCAGTGACGGGGATGTTGTGAGCTTAAATCCTGAGTTTGCATTCATCATCACAATGAATCCGGGATACGCGGGCCGGCAAGAATTACCTGAAAATCTAAAAATTCAGTTCCGCTCCGTTGCCATGATGGTGCCAGATAGGCAAATTATTATTCGAGTCAAACTGGCCAGTTGTGGATTCAAAGAAAACATTCTGCTATGTAAGTCTTTTTTCTTTATTATTCCCTAATAAAATCTTACTTGGATATGTTGTGATGTGAATCTGGTATTCTCTTTGACGGCGTCGGTGGCGTAGTGATATTGCGTGCGCGGTACGACACCACTCTGGGTTTCCGGGTTCGAGTCCCGGGTCGGGCAAAGTGATACTGGGTTTTTTTACAGTATCAGCCCGGAGTCCAGAAGTTGTGCCCGTCAGGGCGATAGGCTCGCCACCTATCATATCATGGAACGGAGCACACAGGCGAAAAGTGGGTGTCCTATTTACACCTCTGCCGACGCTTTCTGGGATAAAGACGTGATGTGTGTGTGTATTTTCTTTGACTATTTTACAGCGCGTAAATTCTTCACGCTATACAAACTATGCGAGGAGCAGTTGTCAAAACAGGTGCACTATGATTTCGGTCTTCGGAATATTTTATCAGTGCTCAGGACCATGGGCTCGCAGAAACGAGCTAATCCGGAAAGCACAGAAGAAAACATCATGATGAGAGTATTAAAGTACGAATCACAAGTGAATATTTATGGAATATGTAAATTTGGACGTTTGTTTATCGTACTTCGTTTTGCAGAGAAATGAATGTCTCAAAATTAGTAGACGAGGATGAGCCACTGTTCGTGTCGTTGATTGAAGATTTGTTCCCTGGCATGAAGCTCAGTCAAACCGTGCATAGGTTAGAATGATAGTGAAACTTAAATATTTAAAGTTTTCTAGAAAATGACCCTTTTAATACGTAACCATTTTTATCGATAGTTTAACTACTAGACTCGTTACTTCGTTCCTTTGAAACTATTTTTTTGCACGTAGAGTTATTCTGTTCGAATAATTTTATTTGAAAACTATTATTTTTAGGGAAATGCAACGGGCAATAATTTTAGTAACAGAGAGAACCGGTCTCGTAAATCATCCTGATTGGAATTTAAAAATAATCCAATTATACGAGACGTCCTTGGTGCGGCACGGTCTGATGACTATGGGCCCCACCGGCTCTGGGAAGACCACTTGCATACACTCGTTGATGGCAGCGCTGACTGAAGTCGGAAGACCTCATAGAGAAATGAGAATGAATCCAAAGGCAAATATTTTTTTATTATACATTTTTTTAATTCACTTAATTTAAATAGATCTGTCTGCAATATTATATTACAGGCCATAACTGCTCCGCAAATGTTCGGTCGTTTAGATGTCGCGACCAATGACTGGACAGACGGTATATTTTCGACTTTGTGGCGACGAGCACTGAAAGTTAAAAAATCGGACACCACATGGATCGTGTTAGGTATGCTCAATGCCATTTTTGTAATGTAGTATCTCAGCAATATACTTTCATATGACTACTTACACGAATATCTAAAAACAATAAAAAATATTAAACATCAAAATTATATAAAAGATGGTCCAGTCGACGCGGTGTGGATTGAAAACTTGAATTCCGTGTTGGACGACAACAAAACGCTGACTCTAGCGAATGGTGACCGCATCACGATGGCTTCGAACAGTAAGCTCGTGTTCGAGCCTGACAACGTCGACAATGCCTCTCCTGCAACAGTCAGTCGCATGGGAATGGTCTTCTTGTCTTCTTCTGTTTTAAGATGGCAGCCTATTTTGGAGGTTAGTCTATTTTTAAGTACCTACATATAATAATATAGGCTCACGATTCACCCCGTTTTCCCTTTGCAACGGTAGGTAGAGATGTAAATACATTTACATTTCGCTAGCTACGTTAGGTTCCATTTAAGAAATGGGGAGCAATATATTTAAATTTATTGTCACAAATAACATTCTGTTTTGCATAGCACAAATACATTAAGCAGTTTTAGAATTAGTTTAACCATTTTCATAAAAAAAAATCGTTCAGGGCTGGTTAAAGAAGAGATCACAAAAAGAATCCGACGCACTACGCAACGCATTTAACAAAGTGTATGATGAAGTACATTCGTTCGTACAACAAAGGTTACCTGTTAAAATGAAGCTACTAGAGGCTATTTACGTAAGGTATTATCATTTGTAATTATTTTGTAAATGCTATGAGGATTTTGTTATTTTGGAGTCTGGTAATTTTAGTAATTATTTTATTTTTGTAACTTTGCAGGCAATGCATCGATGTTTTGATTGGTTTGCTACTAATAGAAATTCCGGGCGGCAGTAAGTGTTTTCAAATTTAAACAATGTTGCATGAAGTCTTCCAAGGTACAAGTATGATAAAAAAAATAACTCTGAATAAGAGATAAAAATAAACTATGCTTTTAGTACTTTCATGTTCAAGCTATCCAATAATCTATTGTTGAAACAGACGCAAGAAACTAAACGATTATCATATTGTCTTCAGAGATGCACACGGATCGTCATTTAGAGCGACTGTTCATATTCGCCATGATGTGGTCGCTGGGCGCGGTGCTAGAGTTGGATGGGCGCACGCGCATGGCGGAGTTCATGACCAAGCTGCCCGTGAAGATGGACTGGCCCGGCGCCAAGTCCAAGGAGTGGATCATGCCGTTCGAGTACATGGTCAACGAGACCGGAGTTTGGCAGCACTGGTAATTTTTTAAAGCCATGTAGTTTAAAAAGTTACAAGAAAATTTTGGTCATAATGGAAGGTTGTTGGGTATCCCGAAGGCTGGTAGAGTCGACTGTACCGTCTGTCGACAGGGTTGCATTCTGTTACAAAATTTCTTAAGTATTGTTATTAAGATTGAAATAAAAATGGTATTTTTATAATGTCCGTTCTTCCTTATAGGGCGGAAATCGTGGAAGATTATTTGTACCCACCCGACAGCATACCAGAATACGCATCGATTCTTGTTCCAAATGTTGATAACGTGTGCATATCGTTTTTGATTGACACAATAGCTAAACAGAATAAGGCTGTACTATTGATCGGCGAGCAGGGCACTGCAAAGACTGTCATGTTGAAAAGTTATATGCAGAAGTATGATAACGAAGTAAAACTATACAAGATGATTAACTTTTCTTCTGCTACCACTCCGAATATGTTCCAGGTACTAAATAGATTCATTTTGTAACTGTTGCATTTTTTATGTGATTTTAAGCTGAATAAACTAAGCGTCGTTCTTTCCACCTGTAAAACCTAAATAGAATCAGTGGATGAAGTAGATTCAAATTCTATACCTGTCGTTTGAGACATCGTAATAAAAGCTCGTAGTTTCAATTCCTTTAAATATTAGGTTTCTATTGATGATAGTTTTCTTTGATAGAGGATTATCGAATCGTACGTAGAGAAGCGTGTCGGCATGACGTACGGTCCGCCTGGAAACAGAGCCATGACCGTGTTTGTGGACGACATCAACATGCCCGTGGTCAATGAATGGGGCGATCAGGTTAGATGACGATATTATTACATTCAGCTATTGATAATTGAATTAAAGTATTTATGGAAAGACGAGCAATTATGTTATATCCAAATATGTATTATAGTCCTTCAGTGCAAGTGCTGATTTAGTTACCATTTAGATTATGGCCGATGCCAAAGTCTTACGTTTGCGTGCTGTGAACTATCCTGATACTATGTAACCTCATTGTTTCGTAGGTAACGAATGAAATAGTAAGGCAAATGATGGAATGTGGCGGATTCTTTTCCTTGGAAAAGCCCGGAGACTTTACTACAATAGCTGAGATCCAAATGTTTGGGGCCATGATACATCCAGGTTTGATTTTGGGACCTTATCTTGTACAAAATTCTAGCGTTTAAGACGTCTGTTTGTCAACACGGAAACGACTGCAATTGCATTAGTACATCTGTTTTATTATTGATGGGCAGTACCACATATAATAAGGATCCAACTTGCGTCTCTCAATGGGCGCCAGAGGTACGTCGGCTTAACTCACTGAATGTACCGATGTGGACGCAGTGACTTATCCTACGCCTGTCGCACAGCTACCCGCAATGCAGAGCATAGAATATTATTACCTGCACATAGATGGATAGTCGCAATTTATATTATAGATTCCTGCATTCGCACCTTAGTTTGGTTTCATAACGTAGTTCTGCTGTTACAGGTGGTGGACGAAATGATATTCCACCGCGTTTGAAGAGACAGTTTAATATCTTCAACTGTACTTTGCCCAGTAATGTATCAATGGATCGTATATTTGGTAATATTCGTCAATATTAACTATGATATAAAATTCTGCTTGATTTACTAACTTGATTTAGTTTACATAAGTAATATAAATACATTTTCACGTAGTCGAGGTACAAATCTTTCGCCAAACTTATTTCCATCCTATGGGATCAGTCGTTATATAGAGCATAAGTTATAATTACGAGCAACTCACGTGTGCTTCGTCAAATCGATAAATTAAGTTTCAAAACAATATCTTCGTAATATTTTTAGAAACTATAAGCGCTGGCTATTTTTGCAAAACACGATTTGACAAGAAGATCGTGGACTTCATGCCGAGGCTTGTATCAGTTACTCGTATGATTTGGCAACAGACAAAGGTAATGATCCAAACAAAAGCAATACTAATAAATTATGTTTGTCAATAGTAATAAATGAAATATTGTAGGTAAAAATGTTACCGACGCCAGCTAAATTTCACTATGTATTCAATCTGCGAGATTTGTCTCGTATTTGGGAAGGAATATTATTTATCAAGAAGGATGAACTTCAAAATGTGAAAACTGCTTTGAAACTTTGGTTCCACGAGTGCTTGAGGGTTATATCTGACAGGTAACTTTTCTAACAGTAATATTAGTTTCGTGAGAAAATCGAATGTCTTAGCCGTCTGCTCCCAGTCAACAATTTATTCTTTATTTAATGAGCAATATGATTTGGAAGGCAAGTTAATATGAGCTTTTTAGGGACAATAATAATAACAATGAATAAATTGCTCGCATCGTTTATTCCAATCGTTTTAGATTCACAACATTTGACGACAAGGATTGGTTCGTGGCTAATTTCTGGAAGACAGCTGCTCAGGAGCTGCCGGATATAGTGGCCGAATTTCCCGAAGAGGAGACGTTCTTCGTTAACTTTTTGCGTGAGCCAGTAGAGCCTACGGGTGACGAGGAAGAGGATTTCAGTACTGACGCGCCCAAGATTTATGAAGAACTGCCTTCGTGAGTTATTGTATATACTTAGCCTGACCAGGAATTTAAAAAACCTTGCTATGTTGTAACTAATGTAAAGTTTCATGGTCTTCCTTATATTTAATATGTTATGTTATTTGGAGAAAAATAATCCTTTTAAGAGGTATCGTAAAATTACGGGTCTTTTTTTATCATTTGGCGCGTTCGATTCCCGCTTCAGACAAGTGATTATTCAAAAATCTTTGAATGCAGTTTAATTATTTTTTTCATCAAAATGATGTCTTCCTTCAGTAAAATTCTCTATCTACAATATTTAAACTCTCCCTCTATGGGACATAGCCGTGGGACGCCCTGCATAATATTATTGTTCAGGTACATAAAAAAATCAAACGAGTGAAAAATGAACTACATTAGCATTTATTTTAGGTTGTATTGCAGTTGATAAGTATGTAGTTTTAAATTATATAATTATGTCTGTTCCCAGCTGGGATTATATACTAATGAAGCTTAAACAGTTCCAAGAACAATTCAATGAACAAGTCCGAGGCGCACATCTGGATCTAGTGTTCTTCCATGATGCAATGGTTCATTTATTCATAGTATCAAGAATTATAAACACACCTCGGTACGTATTTATTTTTTGCGAACGCTTCTTTCATTAGATATAATTGAAAGTTTTATTAATAGAAAAAAATAATATATTTCAGAGGCAATGCTCTGCTTGTGGGAGTAGGCGGTTCTGGCAAGCAGAGCTTGACAAAATTGGCTTCTTATATAGCAAACTTCCAGTTCTACCAAATCACCCTGACAAGGTACGTGCAGAACAACAAAGCCACAATTTAAACTATAATACCAACTTACTGTGTTTTTATTTTTGTAGGACCTACAACGTGGGCAATTTCATGGACGATATAAAGTTGTTGTATCGTATAGCTGGTCTGCAGGGGCAAGGGATAACGTTCATATTCACAGATAACGACATCAAAGATGAGCAATTTCTCGAGTTCTTAAATAACATTCTTAGCTCAGGGGAAATTGCTAACCTCTTCCCTAAGGACGAGATGGGTTAGTTGTAAATTTTGCAATTCTTTGCACTATCTTCATTCATTTCGAATAAGGTACAGCAAAAAAGAAAATCATTTTTTTGACAGATGAAATACTCAACGAACTGACTCCAATAATGAAAAAGTACGCACCAAAGAGGATCCCGGTGCCAGATATACTGTACGAATACTTTATCATGCGGTCTAGATCCAACCTGCACGTCGTGTTGTGCTTCTCTCCAGTACGTATCACACAATACACATCTTTCAAAAGGCTGCCAGTAGACGCAGCACATGTTTATCGATAATATAATCTGCCGTATGAAGATATGTGCAGTCGGATTGAAATCCAATCTAAAGCCCAAATCTGCACGTAGTTGGACATATTGTTAACAATCTACTGGTAGCCAATATGTTACAGTTCTTCTGCTAGCTACCAAGAAGTAGTAAGCTTCAGGCCTACATCAGGTTATAAAATCAAAGGGTATTGTTTTGTATTTATGTCGTTCGATTTTTAGAAACTTTATAATTAGAGAATGATCTTAAAGATAAAGATATTTATTTTGTAAAACATGAGACAATATAATTGTACAAAATCTTCAGTATTCAAAAATCAGCTACATGTTTTGACTTCTACTTCGTACAAAATTGATATTTAGCGCAAAGGCGCATAGCTTATGATTACAATAAAACATGCTAATACAATCTAATAATCATAAAAGTAGATTGTACTTTGTTAAATGTTACATACATTATGCAAACATAATACATAAAACAAAACAAAAAACATATATCACGTCTTTATCCCCGAAGGGGTAGGCAGTGATGCAAACAGGGCACCCACTTTTCGCCAAGTATGTTCCGTCCCATGATGTGATAGGGGGCGAGGCTATTACCGAATCGGCCACAAATTCCAGACTCCGTGCTGATACTTAGCAGAGAGCCCCATTATCACTGCCTAGCCCGGGATTGGAACCCAGGTCCTCAGAGCGGTGTCGTACCGCGCACCTGTACAATTACGCCGCCGAGCCAGCCTACAACTTTATACATTTTTCCATTTATATAGGTAGGAGAAAAATTCCGCAGTAGAGCGCTAAAATTCCCTGGCCTTATTTCGGGATCCACAATGGACTGGTTCCAGAAATGGCCTAGGGTTGCGCTTATTGAAGTGGCACTTCACTTCTTGTCCGATTTTCATGTAAGTGGTTGAAATTTATAATTATTACTTACAATACGACCTTCGTGACGTATCATGCGTGGAGTCTGCTACGAAAGCCGCTAATATAATTGCAGATGTTCATGGGCGGCGGTGATCACTTACCATCAGGTGAACCGTATGCTCGTTTTCCCCCTATATCATAAAAAAAAATATAGCCCGCGGTTTTGTTCCCCAAAAAAAGAAAAAATATTTTGTGTGTGCGATTGAGAGAATTTTACTACGTAGTAATGTTCCTGATCGAGGACTTAAGACTAGTTAGGAGCATGCTAGTGATTGCTGGTGTAATATGACAATTATTTTGAATTTTTGACATTAGGTGGTATGCTCAGCGGAGACAAAACAACAGCTGATTGAGATAATGGGCATGGTACAAGACAATGTGGCGGATACTTGTGTAACGTACTATGACAGGTTTAGGAGGCAGACACACGTCACTCCTAAGTCATATTTGTCGTTTTTGGAGGGCTACAAAGTGTTGTATAAGGAGAAACATCTACAAATTGCCGAGATGGCGCGCAGGTATATTTTTTTTTTTGTATGGGTGTAAATATCTTGTGGGTGTATTAATCAAAATCGAGCACCATAACATAACATAGCCTAGAATTGCATAGCATTGCATAGCATGGAATATCATAGCATAACATAACATAACTAAACTTTCGAGAACCGCTGATTGAAGCAACCTTGAAAAACCGAAATTAGCATATCAATAAAGATTAGAAAACGCGACCACTCCTCACCAAGTTTAAAAGCTAAAAGTAAAAAGACTAAGAATTCATTCGAGTTTTGAATTATCACCGCTAGATGGCGCCCAGTGTATGAATGAATTCAAAGTTAAATTATACAATTTAAGTTCCCTCTTCATGCAAAACAGGGGCGGGAAGATGAGGTCTGGGGGGTGAATGTATTATTGATACATAACATAACATACATAATATTGATATAGGTAAAAGATTGTAAGGTTAGATGGTATATACAATTTATTCATTCAGAATGACAACTGGACTGGATAAACTGGTAGAAGCGGCAGCTAGCGTAGATGTCTTAAAAAAGGAGTTGGAACTGAAAGACTTGGAAATTAAGGAGGCTACAGAAAAAGCTGAGGAGGTAATGTATCGTATTTCATTTCAAAAAAGTATGCCTGTATAAAACATTTAAGTGCCCAAAATTTTGTAATCAAAAGATTTAAAAAGTTTTCTCAATGAGTAATTAAACATAATTCAAGTGTATTTGACGTCTATACAACAGTTATAGTAGGGACAAACTAATATGACCGGTATGACATGACACGGTTTTGAATTTTTTGGGTAGACGTTCTCACAGAGTTATAGCGTCGGGAAAAAAAATGAATTGCCATACCGGCCAGCTTAGTTTGTTCGAACTATAATGTAAATTATTATTAAAATGAAAAAAAAAATTGATCATTACCCTGACTGTTGTCTTATCATTTAGGTATTGGCAGCGGTGGCGGAGTCGGCCGCTGCAGCCGAAGTGGTGAAAGCCGAGGTGATGGATGTGAAGGACCGCGCCGTGAAGCTCGTCAACGTGATAGCTGCTGAGACGGCTATTGCGGAAGAAAAGCTGGCTGCTGCTAAACCCGCTCTTGATGCTGCTGAAGCCGCGTTGCAGGTTACGAAATATTAGTAGCATTGTTATTATTAATAGCGTAGTTGTATTACGGTACGACTGCGATACTGAGGTCTCGGGTTCGATCCCCGGGTCGGGCAAAGTGGTATTGGGTTTTTCAATTTAGTATCAGCCCGGAGTTTGGAATGTATGCCCGATATGGCGATAGGCTCGCCCCCTATCATATCATGGGACGGAATTCGTACGGGCAAAAGTGGGTGCACTAGTTGCGCCTCTGCCTAGCCCTTCGGGGATAAAAGACGCGAGTGTATACGGATGTGATTATTAATTTAGTGTTTTCTTTATTTACTACCACTTTTAAGGATCTTGTTGTTGCCGCTACAACACGGGAGTCAACTTACTCATTTCCTGTTTCGTTACAAAGTGTTTTATTTTCCGTAGTTTAATGTTCCATAAGCTTTGATATTCTTAGATACTGCGTAACTGCAAAGCGACACTTATTTTGTCTTATCCGTTTTTAATCTAAGTAATAAAATGATTATTTTTCAAAACTGATAGACAATTAATGCTGCTGATATTGCAACGGTGAGGAAATTGGGCAAACCGCCGTATTTGATTACACTCATTATGGACGCTGTCATACTGTTGTTTAGAAAAAGGATCGATCCTATTAAGCCGGACCCTGAGAGGCAGTTTTTGACGGCTTCGTGGGCTGAGTCCCTGAAGGTATGTATAGAAAACTAACACTATTCTTCAGTATTTTCAAATGTCTAGCAACAAAGTCACTCATTTTGTTGATTTTTATACAAGACGTGAATGACGAAACGAGCAAGCTTTGTCTACCTTTAATAGCAGTTTTTTAATACTTTTTTTTTTTGCTTATGTTATATTAAAACAAATTCTCTATTTTACCTCAATCAATGTTACTCCAATAATGCAATGGGTTCCGTCACATATCGGGTTGGCTGGGAATGAGCAGGCAGACCAGTTAGCAAAGGTGGCCTTAATAGAAGGTATAGAAAGAAACATGTTCAAACCAAGTTATTTTGAGCTCTTATCAAAGTATAAATTGCAAATTTATATAAACTGGCACGAATATTTTAATGAAAGATCACAAGAGAAAGGCATCTGGTATAAAACAATACAATGTGAACCCCCTCACGTTCCTTGGTTTGCTAATACTAAACGTAGTAGAAAACTCATTGTAATGGCGCATAGACTACGGTCTGGACATGTCCCACTCGGAAAATTTAAACATCTTATTGGTTTAAGTGCTAGCCCCAACTGTGAAGAGTGTCATACTATTGAAGATGTATATCATTTGTTGATGGAATGTGTTAGATCCCAAGATGTCCGTGAGGCTCTGAGAAGAACTCATAACATAAACTTTAAGGACATCGGCATCTTCCAAAGTATTCTCTCAGAGCCTCATTCTGATGCAGCTGCTCTTCTGTATACAATGTTGTAAACAGTGTGGAAATGAGTTATATTATGTGTTGTATATATGTATCCATATTTGTATTATGGGGCTGACATAGTCTCCTAAGAGACTCTAAGCCTCTAAATAAATAAAAAGAAAAAAAAAAAAAAAAAAAAAAAAAATACTTTTTTTACTTGCCTCTATGGATCTATGATTTTCACAGGTTATGGCGGATTCAAGGTTCATGAATAACCTAAAATTCTTTCCCAAAGACGAGATCAACGCCGAAATGATAGATCTGTTGCAACCCTATTTCGGTTTCAGGTACGATTTTCAGATTCTGTTTAAAGCATTAACTTTAATGATTATTTCCTTTACGTTATGTCGTAATTTTCTTCAGTTTTTATGAATGCCGTTCAGGAAAATTCAGATAAATATTCCGTAATTTATATTAAGTGGTAAAAACGATTAGTCATTTCTGATTTTTGTTATGTGCGTAGCGGGTATACATTTGAAGCAGCGAAGCTAGCTTGTGGTAATGTAGCCGGTTTGATATCGTGGACTATTGCAATGGCTCAATTTTATTCGGTCAACAAGGATGTATTGCCGCTAAAAGCTAACCTAGCTATAATGCAAGGCAAATACCAGTCAGCCAAGAGAGAGCTAGAAGCTGCCGAAGCTCAGTTAGTGGCTAAAGAGGTAAGTACTATAATGGCACTTTAGCAAACCGCATTAGTGTAGGTACCTAATCAATGAAGGATACCTACAAACTTAAAAATAGGTAAGTACATTTATTGAATCTAACATTATAAATAATTTGTTGTTGAGTTTTGCTATAAAACAATGTTTGATGCTGTTGCCAGTAACCGCAATTTTATGTACCCGGTGTGGCAGACGATACTACGATCTTTAATTTTGTACTGAATACATAGCATTAATTATGATTACCTTATTAACAACATGAATCCTCGTAGCTGGAGTTAGCTGAAGTACAGAAGATGTTTGACGAGGCGATGGCGCTCAAGCAAGCGGTGTTGGACGACGCGGCCAAGTGCCAGCAAAAGATGGACGCCGCCACCGCGCTCATCAACGGGCTCAGCGGCGAGCGAGTGCGCTGGACCGAGCAGTCCGCGCTGTTCAAATCTGAGATTGAACGGCTGGTTGGCGACATACTATTGCTTACAGGGTGTGTTTCATTATAAGCACATGTTGTTATTGTGAGATTGTATAGACAATTGCAGCATTGAGAGACGTAGTAGTATATTCCAGCTAAATAATTTCTATGTAATTGAGTTTTTTGCGAGTGCATATTTAGGTAAATTTGATATATTCGGATGTTAGTTTTGCCATATAAAAATAGAGATTGGTGTATCATGTTTTCAGATTTTTGTCATATTCCGGACCCTTCAATCAAGAATTTCGGTCTTTGCTAATAAGTAATTGGTTAAATGAATTATTGAGAAGAAAGATACCCGTATCTATGAATTTGAACATCACAGAGCAGCTTACGGACACGGCCACGGTACATTTCATATTTGTGAAAGTATTTATTTGAAAAGGAAACACGTAAATTGCCTCCATCTTTCAAATGTCACAATTCACAACTCTACCTTAATGAACCATAATATTGATATTTGTATTCACGCTCATTGTACGCGTTAGTCACACTATGCCGTAAACTTCCATTAATATAATAAACATGAGCATATTTTGACATTTAACATTTGCTTAGTGAAATTTTCCTTATCGAATCCGTAGATTGGCGACTGGAATTTGTGCGGACTGCCTACAGACGAGTTGTCGATACAGAACGGCATTATCGTCACAAAGGCGTCCCGGTTTCCCCTTCTCATCGACCCACAGACCCAGGGCAAAAACTGGATTAAAAATATGGAGAAATACAACGAGCTCATTGTTACTACTTTGAATCATAAATATTTCAGGTAAGTTATTCCGAGATAGGGTTATTTTCTGTGTGATTTTTTTATATATATCTTTAAAAATTTAGTTTACATAATATTACTACGCTGAATGCAGGCCGCTTTTGACAGGTCCGTCTGGAAATCTTTGGGGGAGGCCTATGTTCAGCAGTGGACGTCATGTGGCTGATGATGATGATGATGATGAATATTACTAATGAACGTAGTGGTAATTGTGATCTTTTTTGTACTTTTGAAATGTTACAGAAATCACATGGAAGACTGTGTGTCTTTAGGAAGGCCTTTACTTATTGAAGATGTTGCTGAAGAGTTAGATCCAGCTCTGGATAATATTCTCGAGAGGAATTATATTAAAATTGGATCTTCCTACAAGGTTATAGATTTCTAAATCCGTATTATAGATATAGTCTTATAAAACTTTGTTAGAGAAGATGTCACTTATGCCCGTGTTCACAAACGTTACTTGGCTAAGTATGGAGCAATGCTGTGATAATAAGTCTGTTTCTCTATGCTTTTGGCATAACAGCCTGCGCAGTGAGTAGGCATAGGGGCACTGTGATTGGCTAATATTGAGATACAACTTTAGTTGGCTGTCAGGTAAACAAAGCCAAAGAAAACTATGAAATTGTCAACACTGCTTTCGAACACACTGTGCGTCCTCATAGTATTCTTTGAATACGGGTGTTAATTGCTTTTAAAGGCTTAATTTAAATTGCTTTGCTTTGTAGGTTAGGTTAGGTGACAAAGAAATTGATGTGACGGCTGGTCATAAAATATACATTACAACAAAGCTTCCCAATCCCGCGTACACTCCAGAGATTTCAGCACGAACTTCGATAATTGATTTTACTGTAACTATGCAAGGTATTACAAATTGATTTCATAGTAGCATTTGCTCGCGGCTCTGGCCGCGTGAAAATGTTTTTTCAGGATAAAGGTCCCGTTTTTATTTTCCTGGAATAAAAAGTAGCCTATATCCTTCCCAGGATCTCAAACTATCTCCATACTAAATTTCATCGAAATCGGTTCAATAATTATTGCAGTTAATTGACGAGACGAGCATGCCGATCGCCTGATGGTAAGCAAAATGACCGCCCATAAACAGTAGTTCCCGAGATTACTTCCTACAAACGAACTCACAAACTTTTCCTTTTTATACTTAATATAGATTAGTATAGATAATTAACTGATTTTACCACGTGGGCTTTTAAGGATTGGAGGATCAATTATTGGGTCGGGTGATTTTAACGGAGAAGGCCGAGATGGAGGCAGAACGTACACAGTTGATTATGGACGTAACCGCTAACCGACGAAAGATGCAAGAGTTGGAAGCCAATCTGTTGCACAAACTGACAACTATACAAGGATCGCTCGTTGAGGATGTCTCTTTGATACAAGTATTGAACGTAACGAAGGCTACTGCTACTGAGGTTAGCTACTGTGATATAAAATTTTTGCTAATGGTCTTCAAGCTAGGATAAAAATGTAAATGCAAACTTTCTATGTTAACGTGTTTCGGAGAGTTATGTATTTTGTTTAGTTCACTAAACTGCATATACCTCAAAATCCAATGACTTTAGATACACTCATGGCCTTTATTATGAAGGAATGAACATCATGTGATGATGAAATCAGCTTTCTGTGATATAACGAGATGTAAAAATTACAAATAAATCCATCTAGGTAAGAGAAAAACTAGACGTCGCCAAAGAAACTGAAATAAAAATCAACGCGGCACGAGAAGAGTTCCGTCCTGTAGCTACAAGAGGATCGGTGTTGTACTTCTTGGTCTGCAACATGTCGCTCGTGTGCAATATGTATCAGACGTCGCTGGCGCAGTTTTTGGAGAGGTTTGACATATCTATGGAGAGATCGCCACAGAGCCCTATAACTACGAGGAGAATTGGATTCATCATTGAGTATTTGGTAAGAAGATATTTTATTTACATAAATAGCTTGAAGTGCTAACCGATTATCAGAAACAGAGAGGTTCTCAATTTTTGTCTGTATTTCTTTAGTTTACCTACCTATCTGATTCCTGTACTTTTTTTTAATAAAAAGAGCAAAATAAACTGTATTAATAAAATATTAAACCTTTTTAGACATACGACGTGTTCAAGTACATCAGCCGCGGATTTTATGAACAGCACAAGTATTTGTTTACACTACTACTGACTTTGAAAATCGACTTGCAGAAAGAATATATAAATTATGACGAGTTCCAAAACTTGATCAAAGGCAAGTATTTGCTTAAGCAAGTACCTAACGATTATTTAGTCGTGGCAACTTTTTAACGCGCATACGCATACTCACGCCTTTAACCCTGAAGGGGAGGCGAGGCGCAACTAGTGCACCCACTTTTCGCCGTACGTATTCCGTCCCATTATGTGATAGGGGGCAAGCCGATCGCCATATCTGGCACAAATTCCATACTCCGGGCTGATACTGAATAGAAAAATCCAATATCATTTTGCCCGACCCGGGGATCGAACCCGAGACCTCAGCATTGCAGTCGTACCTTATGACAACTACGCCACCGAGTCAGTCAGTCGGTAGATGATTATAATAACATATTTGTTGACTTTCTCCTATAAAAAAGTTTTGATTTGTGGTTGTTTTACATTAGGCGGTGCTGCGTTGGATCTGAATGCTTGCCCGCCTAAACCATTCAAGTGGGTTACGGATATGTCTTGGTTAAACTTAGTGCAACTGAGTAGTTTGCGGCAGTTTACCAATATTTTAAACCAGGTGGCTAATAATGAGAAGGGATGGAAAAACTGGTGAGCTCACACTGCAGTTATTGTTGACAAAGAAACGTAGTAGGTAATACCAAGTATTAGTGCTCATCCTCGTTTAACAAATGATGACGGTTACGAATGATTCGACTGTGTTTAACTTTGATCAAACTTTAAAAACATATTATTTTGCTGTGACACTAGCATAGTTGAATTAGAATATAACTGTATTTCTCCAAATGTTCATATGTGAACTTAGATTCAATAATATTAATAAACTTCTTATGCGTGGTTTAAAAACGTGGTTGTTTTCAGGTTTGACAAAGAAGCACCAGAAGACGAGCCTCTACCCGATGGATATAACACGCTGAATGTTTACAGAAAGTTACTTGTTGTTCGTGCCTGGTCTCCCGATCGTACTCTAGCGCAGAGCTTGTAAGCTTACTAGTCATGTAATATCAAGTTATTTAAGTGTGTACACTTCATTAAAATCTTGCCTGTTGTTTACAGGAAATATGTCTGCTCATCAATGGGAGTTAGATTTTCTGAAGCTGTGATTGTCAATTACGAGGT
Organism: Sphinx pinastri; assembly: GCA_947568825.1. Lineage (NCBI taxonomy): Eukaryota > Metazoa > Arthropoda > Insecta > Lepidoptera > Sphingidae > Sphinx > Sphinx pinastri. The sequence goes on from OX387617.1 coordinate 8,487,144, forward strand.
TTATTATTTTTTATTTCCTCCAAAACATTATTTTTTTTATTTATGTAGATAAGAAAATATTTCATTTAAACGAACTAGATGGTTACAAATAAATCAATATTATTGTGATTGATGAATTTTTCAATGATTTATGATCGTGCTTAGCAAATGGTGATGGAGGCGCGACCGCTGGTGCCGCTCATTGGGTTCTTGGCGATGGGTTCGGACCCTACTCCTTCCATCGAAGTCACTGCCAAGCGGCTGGAATGTCTCTGTTCCTCCATATCAATGGGTCAAGGTCAGGAAGTACATGCACGGAAATTAATAGATCGCGGCATTAACGAGGTAAGCTCGAGCAAAATGATCATTATGATAAATTGCCTTTCACCAATTAAACTAAAATTGCATTACAGGGATTATGGGTGCTTCTTCAAAATTGTCACTTGGGTTTAGAGTATATGGTTGAGATTATGGAACAATTTGCTGAACTAGAAAAAACTCCCGAAAAAGTTCATGAAACGTTTAGGTAAGTTTTTTTTGTTTATATACATTAACGTATTAACCAAATAGTAATTATTTTTCTTTTTAGACTCTGGATTACTACAGAGGTGCATGATAAGTTTCCAATCACTTTACTGCAGATGTCTATAAAGTATACTTGTGAACCGCCATCAGGTAAATTAGCAACACATTATTTTATTCACCACTTGCTCCTTATTTCCTAACTCATGTTTTCGATAGGCATAAAAGCCGGATTGATGCGAACATATGATTCGATGAGTCAAGATTTCCTAGACTACAGTGACAGTCCGTTCTATTTACCGCTTATTTATACGATATCCTTCCTGCATACTGTGGTACAAGAGAGGCGCAAATTCGGCCCACTCGGGTGGAACATACCTTACGAGTTCAATTCTGCGGATTGGTTGTCGTGTTGTATGTTTGTGCAGAATCATTTAGATGGATTGGAACAGGGACAGACTATCAGTTGGACTACTGTAAGGTAAGAAGCACCAGGTCAGACATCTTGTACTTACTGTACATATTTTTCTCAAATTTTCCATAATTTTTGTTGAGTACAGTGCCGATTAACCAATGAATTAATGATTTTTTATGCAGTCATTGTAGCAGTTAACTGTACATTGTAGCATGAAGCATCGTCTAGTGTTACTACTTACATTGTACAGTTGTGGATAATAGCATGAATGCCCCCCTAGATACATGGTGTCAGCTGTGCAGTACGGAGGTCGGGTTACCGATGACTACGATAATCGGTTACTCGGCACCTTCTGCCGGGTGTGGTTCACGGACCAACTATTCACGGAGGATTTCCAGTTCTACAAGGGTTACGGCATCATGAAGTTCAAGAATATTCCAGAATACCTTGAAGAGATTGAGAAAATGAAGACTGTTGATCCACCTCAAGCTTACGGACTGCACACTAATGCAGACATTACGTAAATAATTTATAATATGTATCAAGTTTGAATGAAATTGGAAGTATACACATTTTAATGTGTTCAATAAAACAGTCTACTTAAATCATACATATTCTTGGCCCCTAATGCTCAGGCTGGTACAATAGTATATCATACAAGCCTTTTATTCTATGCCAGGATCGATCTGATTGTCTTTAGTTATAAAGATAACGCTATAATTATTATAGTAGTTTTAAAGGAAGATTTAAATTGAACTATATTCATATTAACGTGTTTTAAAACGATTTGTAATACCTATTAAGAATGGAATTTGGGTTACAGTTATCAACGCAGTAAGACTCAGGAATTGTTGGATACAATACTCTCTATACAACCCAAAGAGTCTAGTTCTGGTGGCGGAGAGACCCGCGAGGCTGCAGTATATAGACAATCTAGAGAGATGCTAGACAAAGTACCACCCAATTTTGACCCACATGAGGTCAAGGAGAGGTACTAGTATAATATATTACTGACGGACACACTTGAGCCCTAACGTAGAATATATTTTTCCCAGTTTTACTGGCGCATCGAAAAAGTCGAGAAAGGTATTTAAATACCAATGATCTATATCTACAGCGGTTTATTATTACACTGTAATACGTGTGTGGTCCTCCGAGTTAGCCGAGAGAATTATAAAGGTTTGTTAGGTTTTGGGTATAGGTCTACTCAATCTTAACAAATCCCAGAGGATGCCATAACGTATTCGTATAAGGTTACTTAATCCACTGTCATTGTTCAATATCCTTATAGAATTGCAATAAGACCTATTATTATGTAAATGAGTGAATGAGTATGTGTAAAGTTATATGCATTTAGCATTTTACAACGGCCTCGGAGCTAAGCCATGTCTGAAACCTTATACGCCTAATGTTTGTTTACGCTAGAATGAGTACTCGGGCTAATCCTATATTGTATTAAACCCAGCCAGCGCTGCACCGTTATACAAGTAAATTAAGTTTGAATTATTATTATTCACTTTCACTTCAGATTGAGATATTATGGGATACTGAATTCAATGGTGATTTTCTTGCGTCAAGAAATCGATCGAATGCAAAAAGTGATTTCACTCGTGAGAACAACGTTAAGAGATTTGCTATTGGCTATTGACGGCACTATAATTATGAATGAAGTAAGTTAATTAGGGTCATTTGTCGCGTATTACTTTAGAATTCAAACATGGTTGTAGAGATTTTGTTTAAAAAAACAATACTGGAGTGGACGCAAAATATTCGTAGCAAACAAATAATTCTTCGCAATGTTATAATCTTTCAAAGTACATTTTCGAATAATTAATGTTGTTGATTTAGGCACTTCGTGACTCGTTGGATAGTATCTACGATGCAAAAGTACCAAAGTTGTGGTTGAGGAGCTCGTGGTCATCATCCACACTCGGTTTTTGGTTCACCGAGTTCTTGGAGAGGAATATACAGTTTTCGACCTGGTGTTTCCAAGCGAGGCCTTTCTCATTCTGGATGACCGGATTCTTCAATCCTCAAGGTTAAATCTGCAATTTGATATTTCGGGGCTATTGAATTTTCCCACTTTCTAGCTTTAAATGCAGTGCAAGTGGAAAGGGAAAGGGGAAAGTCCTAGTAATAAGTCTCGTTTTATGGCTATAGTTTCATACAAGTTATTGGCCCTTCTACCAAATGTAAACACTACTGCCAGTGTTTTGGTAGTCCGACCATGATCAAAAATTTTCTTTTAGGGTTTTTGACGGCTATGCGTCAAGAGGTAACACGAGCACACAAAGGATGGGCTTTAGACATGGTTTCATTGCACAATGATGTTACAAAGATTTACTACGAAGAGGTTAAGGCTCCGCCACCAGTAAGCATACTGTGATTTCTTATTATAAGTAGTTTTGAATAAGACTAATTTAATCTTCAATTTTTTTAAAGGATTTGCTAAGATAAGCGTATTCCCCACAGGAAGGTGTTTTCATCCATGGTGTGTTTTTGGACGGCGCTGGATGGGATCGTCGTAATATAAGACTTTGTGAGTCAACTCTCAAGGTGCTATATACTGCCCTGCCAGTAATACATGTGTATGCCATCAATTCTACTGCCCCCAAGGATCCGAAGTTATATCAGGTATCGAGTAGAAATGGTTTGCCTTTTTCTTTGCACGTCCGTATGTTTGTCCTTTCTTCACGGAAAGTCTGAGGTAAGTTGAAATTATTATATTGGAATCGTATTAGGGTATGCCTAACAAATTAAACGAAATACGTGTTCCGCACGCACATTCTTGACATTACGTGTGTGAAAGAGTTGACGTATTTAAACCAGTATGAATAATAAAGACAGCTAGTATTTGTCATTTAAGTGTAGTATATAATTAAAATGGACAGACGACTTGATAAAGCTCTTAATAAAGCAAAGGAATACGCTGGATGCACTTTTGACAGGTCAGTCTGGAAATCTTTAGGCGAGGCCTATGTCCAACAGTGGACGTCATGTGGCTGATGATGATATAAAACTATCCCAATTAGGTTACTTTCAAGTCTTCAGATTGCGATTGCTAATATCATGTCTATAGTTTTAAAATATAATTGATTGGAATGTCAACTAATTATAATATGGTACCACAGAACGTAAAAACAACAATTAATCAAATGTATTCTTCGTTACAAATATATGTTTTGTTCTGTCTGAACACATTACACTAAACAAATATAATATGGGTGGATAAATATTTTGTATGAATTTTATTTCTTCGCAAGGACTAAGGCAGTGGTTTCGTACATCGGAGTCATAAGTTTAGTTCGTAGCATTTATTCGATTTTGTTTGTTGTCAGTGCCCAGTGTATAAGAAGCCGTGCCGCACCGGACTGACATTCATCACGCCCTTATGGCTCCCCACCATTAAAAATCCCGACCACTGGATTTTGAGAGGAGTAGCTATCTTGTGCGATATTAAATAAAACACTTTGTGGGTCATCCGTGGTGTTCAAACATGTGTTCCTGTTAATCATCTTCCTAGATTCGGTGGGACTTATTTTTTATGAGTTATTGTGCATGGCGTTTATCATATTATGCTTGTGATTTTTAATGGTAGGTATTAATAATTGTCTTGTTTTTATTGATGATTTTGTCTTTTTATTTTGTGATATGATCGAAATAAAACATATTAATTTTTGAAATCATGGTAAAAGCATTGGAGGTATTGCATTTTATTTATACTTACAAAATATGAACTTTAATCCTACAATACTGTAGACATGTAGCTTACATACAATAATTACATTCGGTCGGTAAATGGATGGTTTCGGTTATTTCATTACTTTGTTGTTGGCTTTTAAATATTATCCGACATAAACTTATAAGCCAAAACTAAACTATTATTAAAACATTCTGTTTAACAATATCAATGGACGGAGCACATTCGCTGATGTTACACAACTGTCATCACATTTGCATGGAAGCTATCTATAGAAAGAGTATTTTACAAGGATTCTACGGTAGAAGCATTTTAGTACGTTTAACAATGATTCCATAATCACTGGTGAGTTTTATAGTTTTTATATTTGATAAGGCGGCTTCTTATATAAAGTCTAAAACTTTGGCAGTGATGAAGGTACTCAATATGGAATTAGAACATCAGTCTGATTTCATTTCATATTACAAGTTAAAGGTAGGAGATTCGCAAAGGACTATACAAATAGTAACGAGATCTAGCATTTCTAATGAAATGTTTTATCAATATTCGTTAGGCAGACTACACATATTAAATTAGATATTTCCTAAGTGTCTATAATACATACAGTCTTATCATATCAGTATATCATACAAGCTAACATAAAATAGTAAGCCATTTACGTTACACCAGTGATATTCTTTAGCTCATAATATACTTTCTGTATAACGTGTATTATTTAATGGTCAAGCTATAACGACACTAGCGTAAAATGATATTCAACAGTACATACTCTACAGCGTCTTTATAAAACATTTACTTACAAAGTAATATTTAATAATATTTGATTCAGTGTAAATGAACTTAATATACAAGTATTTTTTTAGCTTCAAAACATTTGCCTTTGGCTAAAGTGAATATATAATAGAAGGAATATTATTGCACATATACATTGGCTCTTTGGAAAATAAGGTTCCTTAGAAATTTTATTCCCTTTTACTGTCGCATCGGAAATTTCCTAGAGGTTCCACGGATCTTGACCTAGGTGCTCTAGAAAAAAAAACAAAACGCAATTAGCATAAGTAGTTAATATAATATTAAAAACACATAATATGAATACCAATTTTACCTTCTTCTTGAAAGCGTCAATTCTATTTTTCCTTCTTTTACTTGCTTGAAAAGCGATATGGCTCCAGCATGGCTCAGTCCACGCGTTGGCACATTGTTGACTGACAAGATCTCGTCACCTAAAACCATAGAAAATTTCAAATTATTTTATACCATATACCTAAGAACAACATGAGCATCAACTATATTAAACCTACCTTCAAAAATTGTATTCTTGTCGGCAGCTTGTCCATTTGGAAATACAGTCTTTACAAATATTCCCATTTGTCCTTTCGGCGAATCGATTCCTCCTACAATGCTAAAACCGAGACTTTTATGCCCAGGCCCTTTCCAAAATTCTGCTTTATGTATACTCGTGTGTGAGTAATGCCCGCCATGTGGTCCTTCTTGATGCACTTGTGAATTATATTCTTGATGTCTCGATACGTGACTTGGTGAATTTCGTTGCGAACCGACCCTATTGAAGAATCTATTCCGACTATTTCTTAATTGTTCCGGTATACTTTCAAATGATCTGTTTTGATAGAGCCGTGGAACATTTTTTATATAATGTGATGAATTTTCTTTTGTTTCATTTGTTGTATTATCGCTGTAAACGGAATATTGGCCGACTGTCGGTTGAGGTCTACTACTGTGAATTGATATTGGTCGGTAATTATTGGTGTTATTAGACCGAGGCGTTGGTGAAGATCTCATAGAGATTTCTATGTTTGTTATATTTTGTAGAGATGCAGAAGACTGTGAATAACAATGCTTTTCAAATATTTTTTCATCGTCACTCTTCTGATTTGAGTTTCTATGGTCATTATTTCCTTGAATGCCTCCTTCATATTTTTGGTTAAGGTCTATTCTGTTGAGATCAGCTGAATGTCGATTGCTCGCAAAGTTTTCATTGAAATTATAAAAATGGTTATCGGTAGGAAAATGCGTTTCTATAGTAATTTGACTGGATGGTGAGGGTTTATGTACAGTTTGTGATATTATATCAGGAGGATTGGCATGAGTCACGTTTTGTTGATCGTGACTTTGGCTGTTAATTATTTTGCTTAAAGTAAAAGGCGATATTTCATCATGAGCCATAACCAGATCGACTTGATACCTGTGAAATAAAGCACCCTCTTCTGCAGCAGCTTCAGTAGAACACGAGTTAACGATATGCTGGACTTCTTTTAAAGAAGATAAACCCCTTAAAACTCTACCATTTACATTCACTATTTCATCGCCAATTCTGAGCCGGCCATCTCGGTGCGCTATTCCATCTAAGTCTAATTTAACAACGATATACCGAATTTCGTAGTTTATACCGCTACTGTCGAAGTCTACTCTATGTTGTGCCAAATAAACTCCAAGGCTTTCATCTAATCTAGATTTTAATAATCGAATTTTTCGAAATCGTTTCGTACAGGGCCCTCGACCAAAAATATCTGTCTCGGATATTTTATGAATTTGAGAATTGGATTTAGTCAGTGTGTTACTTTCAACATTAGGAATGGATCTATTATCTTGAGGAAGAAGCTGTGAATGTAAAAACTTTATCTTTCTTGTCTGTACTCTTTCATCCAATGTTATTGTTTTGTAAATATAAGGCGGCTTTTTACTATTTATTTTCTTTGGAAGTGGCGGTGGTTTGGAATCATTGTGATCAACTATAAGATTGTGATGTACGTTTGTATATTTTTTCTCTTCTTTCCTTTCATTTTCATATTGATATGAAACTGCTTTTTCTACAGGGAGTAAAGCACATGGTGTAGAACTCCTTCTCATTGGAACTTGCACTCTACTGATGTTTATTTTATGGTTTAGACTTAATTGCCTAGAAAATGTGCTATGGGTTGCTTCGAACCCGGTATCAATATTATGGTCTCGTCTTATAGGGCCGTTAGAGAGATGACTTAAATATCCTGGAGGCGAATGATTACTATGTTCGTCAGTCGGTCTACCATCACTGTCATATCCTGACTCATTAGAGCTAACGTAATTACTTAAACGGTGAGCTTGAACTTCACCATTCTCAGGTCCATGATGTATGCTGTGCGACGAAGATGCCAGTTCAGTTTTCAAATCTCTAATGGAATCGATAATTGAATTGTACTCGTACACTGGTAAGCTATTTCGGTTTCTGGGTATAAGCATAGGATCATAATCGAACGGTGCCCTTTGGGATATCATTGATGATCTCCTGGGCAAATCATCGGTACGGCCCATTACATAAGAAGCACCGTCGATTTCATTGATACTTTTTATAGAACTTCTAGTCAAATCGTAATCATTCCTTAATGCACTATTATGTAAATTGTATGTATTATCTTCATGCATAGATATACTATCATTACTTTGGTATCGCTCCTCTGACCGCGAATTTGTTAAGTATAGTCTGTCTTTTCTAAATTTAGGTGACCGTCGATCCATTCTTTCTGAAAAACTCTGTCTAATACAACTGGCTCTTTGTTGTTGAGCCATACTATTTTCTTCTGGCAAAACCGATAATTTTGAGCGCAAAAATGCATAAGGAAAGTTCGGTTTTTTACATGCACCGTTATTTGTTTGTCCATCGTTTAAATGAGGAATATTATCACAACTTATAGCTTTTGCTGATGATGCAACTAAGGATTCCTCAGGTAGCGACTTATTATACTTAGTGGGAGACATTTTATTTTCGCTATCATTATTCTGTAAATCAATATCATCTGAAGGGTCGTCTGCTTTGACATAAGTTGAAAGGTGTGAGGTAGAACAGCTTCTGTAGAGAGAGGGCCCATTTGCAACAGGATAATTTTCCGAACTTTTATGCGTATTTAGTGATTGTGATTTGGAAGAATTTAACATTCCTGTTGAACCCATTCTGTGGAACAATGACTTAAACGGACTGGGGGATCTATCTCTTGAACCACTTCTTATAGAATCTGTATCATTATCTTTTTTTAATGAAGTTGAATCAGAACTACTTCGTCCCATTTTCCAGTTGGGTTTCTTTTTGTATTGACCCGTTACTGTTGCAGAAATATCTTCTTTTACTTCCACTGGAGGTGGTGGTTCATGCGAAGTTTCTTTAAATTCAGGTTTTTTTATCATTTCCAGTTTCTTGCCCATTCGACGACCCCATGTAGCAAACACTGTAAAGTACATTGTATATTAGGCAATTAACAAGTCTATATCACGAACAATTTGATTTTTTTATAATTTTACTAGCATTGCGCGCGGCTCCGCCCGCGTGGAAAAGTTTTTCCGGGATAAAAAGTAGCCTATAGGATTCAGCAGTAATGTAGCTTCCTATTAGTGAAAGAATTTTCAAAATTGGCCTAGTAGTTCCTGAGATTAGCGCGTTCAAACAAACAAACAAACAAACTCTTCAACTTTATATATTAGTATAGTATAATGTTATACATATATACGATGATACCTTTTTTCATCTCCCTGACATCGTCTTCCATGACCATGGCTGGAAGCGCGGTAACAAGCGCGAAGTCGTGAGGCGGGTCGCTGGCGGCGTCGGCGGCGGCGGCGTCTCGGCGCGGAGACGGCGTCGTGACGGCTCGCGGCCCGGTCACTTCCCTACGCTTCGATCCGCGGAAGAGGCGCATGATGACCGATCACGCAACCATATCGCCACACCGAATGCTCCGTCGATTCTGAAAAACAATCGCATTTAAAACCAAACATGTTATTGGGTCATTAACTATAATTGGTTATTGACCTAATGCCAGCTATAAATCGAGACGTAAAATTTGGTTTGATGTATTTTTACTTGAATGCGAAAATTTCCATATACCCGTATGTGTTATAAGAATTCATGATACATAGTTGTAACCTAGTTATAGATGGGAGGTAGCGAAGTTACGGCGGTCCCTTTATAACGGTTTCCATAATTACTTAACCACGACTTAAATGTGCCTAGACGTCGTAATTAAATATGTGTGTGTTCTAATAGCATAACACACTATCGAGAGGGTTGTTTAGTGACTCGTAAAAGAGTCAATAGCAATGGTTGCACAGAATCGCTGGAAATCCACATAACTTAAATAAGTCAGTCCTGTCTAATAATTATCTGTTATTGCAACCAGTTCTGGATCACATGCCTCCTTTATTTTTCACTTAAGACGACGGTACCAGTACGTGCTTAATAATAATATCTTGGCAAAACGTTTAATCTTATTTTAACGGTCGTCCGGTAGAGGAAACTTTAATGGATTAAAATACAGCTTGTGTGTTTGCAGGAACTGTTACTAGTGACCGGTTGTTTTAATTTACCCTACTGTCTTGAAGTATATATTTGTTGGATATGTGGAAGCGCTCGTTTATTTGTTCGCAAGGGCTAGAATGGAGCCACATATTTTTAATCTTTGTGGTGTCAGCGATGACGCAACGCGGGAGGAACTGAGAAAGCATCGTCTTCCGGCCGGATGCTAACGTCACTTTATGGTTATCGGCCAGCGCGGCATGGCAAGTGGCGACTGGCGACACCTCTTTGTCTTCCTTGCCATGTACATTTTATAATTTTTTGAAGAATTAGATTACAAGTTAATTAACTAATAAATAATTATGAGGAACGCATTTATCCTGTTATGGAACATTAAGAAGCTATTAATAAAGTTCTGAGGAATAAAAAGTACGATCTCGCTGCCATCTTGGAATTGTTTATGCGTATTGTACCTATCTTTAATTTACCGTGAGAGAAATTAAAGTTTTATAGGTCCACGAGATTGCCGACAACTGCTTTACGAACGTATAATTTTAAGTTATAGGACATATTGCATTATTTATACATTAATACCCATACGCACGTACCCTTACCCCTACATAAATACTGTAAAATAATTGTGTAGAGGTTGAGGTTTGAGGTGTGTTATTATTGTTTTTTTCATATACTTTAGTGATATTTGCATCGCAATTTGTAACTTACATTGGCTTGGCGTTTTGTGTAAATATGAAATCCGGATTATAAATTGCGTAAACCCCGACATAGATTTGAATGAAATACACAGACCAAGTCCTAGGTTAATTGATATATTATAATTTTATTGTTTTTTCTTTATCCCGGAAATGTACAGCAGGATCTTCCGGGAAAGGTCGAGTTGCAAGCAAAAGTCAGTAAAAGTATAAATTATTGCTCTATTCTTTGTTGCGCATGCAGGTATACTGCCGAACGGGATCTCCGATCGGCGACACTATTAGGTTCCGCTTGGATATTTTAAATATCTTCCCACTTAAAATTCCTAGTGGATGGACACGGCGTAGTGGCCATACTTGGACCTGATTTGTTTACGTACATAGGTAGTAATTATATTATAGGTTTTTCACGGCGGCGCCAGCGCAGAGCGTGTGCGTAACTGCCAGCCTGTCCACCGTGCAATTACTGTGGTATTACTTATTTGCTGCTACCGGAAGCATTACTCGCTAAATTGTAAGAAATGATTGTGTATATTTTTTACTGGTTTCGATTGCTTGTAGCTATATAATCATGGCCATTGATGATCTAATGTCTAGTATTATACCTTTTAGAATAAATATAGTGTACGCTATTTCAAATAAGAACAATGAAATTACTTTTCACATTTTACTATGTGATGCATTCAACAATGATATTAATATTATACATACTAAGGCATCATACACCTATTGTTGAAAAATCTTATTTATGTAGGTACAAGTATTTCCCACGTTTTTTTTTACTCTAGCGGTGATGAAATGGGCTGACACGATCTTTTTTATACTTCGTTTGTTTTATTACATGGTAAATTATGTTTTACATTTAAATATCTTGGCACAAAGGTTTTTTTTTTATAATGGCATTTGTGTTCACATTTTGCCAATGTCAAGTTTGGTTTGTCTATTTTATTATCTGTAGTATGTCGAAGTAAAGCAGTGGCTACCTTACCAAGACTTTATCGAGGAGTATTGGCAGCAACAAAAAAAGCACTTGATTAGCACAATTATTTCAATTCACTTCATTTGAGCTCTTTAATAGAACTATATTGGATAATATACCACCATAAATATGCAATATAACACTAAATATCACCGAAATAATGAATTAAAACGAGCACCTCATGACACTTCCAAGTTCCCGCCAAAACTCCCACAAAGGTTTTGTTTGCGACATTACGAAGTGCCGGCGGAGTAGGTAGACGCATGGGGGTCGCGTTTGACGGACATTGACATCGAGCGAGTCTCGAGACAGGTGTGCGTTAACTAATAGCGAGCTCACGATAATCTCTACCACGCGTTGCTTGGACGCGCAATATTTGAGACACCACGAGATATTGCCATAATGTTCCAAATTTGAAATGGGGTGATTTCTATTCGCAAACAAAGCTTTCTTCTAACAGTTGTTAAATTATTAAAGTGAACTAAAATCCAGGTGATTTATAGTTCGACTCGGCTGTAAGATTTTTATTATAAAACAACTCGTAAATCGGAATGTTATTTGAATATGGTAAACAAAGTTTACGTTGAGTGGTGACTCACCTTGCGCCAGTGCACATGGAGCAGCCGACACTAGAGGCGGCGCGGCCGCGGCGACGCGACGTGCGACTGCAAAAGTTTTTATTTATAAATACGTATACGAAAATAAAACTTTTTCATCACAGCAATGTTTTATAATTTTATATTATACATACACACAATCACGTCTTAATCCCCGAAGGGGTATGTAGAGGCGCAACTAGTGCATTCACTTTTCGCCGTGCGTATTCCGCCCCGTGATGTGATGGGGGCGAGCCTATCGCCATATCGGGCACAAATTCCAGACTCCGGGCTGATACTGAATTTAAAACCCAACATCACTTTTCCCGACACGGGGATCCAACCCGAGACCGCAGCATTGCAGTCATACCGTAATACAACTAACTACACCACCGAGGCAGTCAGTCAGATATTATACAGAGTAGACATTTTAGTTATAATCATTTGAATAAACTTAATCAATTTTTAAAACCTTTCATTACTCCTTCTTACATTATATTTGCAGATCTAGACGTTATCTACACTAATATTATAAAGCTGAAGAGTTTGTTTGAACGCGCTAATCTCAGGAACTACTGGACCAATTTTGAAAATTTCTTTCACTAATAGGAAGCTACATTACTCCTGAGTGCTATAGACTACTTTTTATCCCGGAAAAACTTTTCCACGCGGGCGGAGCCGCGCGCAATGCTAGCACTTAATAAGTTTATAAGCAGGTGTTTTGAAATAATTAACATATGTTCATATTTATACAATAGTTAAAGCGGCGATAGCGTAGTTGGGAGTGGAACGAACTGCCGAGACGAATGTCCGCAGGTTCAAAACCCAAGGGCTCCTCTAACTTTTCTAAAAAGTTATGGGTGTATTCTTTGTGAATTATCGCTCGCTTTAACGGTGAAGGAAAACATCGTGAGGAAACCTGCATACCTTAAAAGTTCTCTATAAGAATTTCGAAGGTATGTGAATTCTGCCAACCCGCATTAGGCCAGCGTGGTGGACTAAAGCCTAAACCCTCTCAGTAGTAGAGGAGGCCCGTGCTCAGCAGTGGGCAATATATAATACAGGGTTTGTATGGTGGATACAATAGTTTTATTCAATGGTCATTTAGGTATAATGAGGAAGGTACAAATATATCACAATGCTAGAGGTGTCTAGGGATCGGAAACATAAAAATTCCATCACGTAGAGAATGTTTTATCGCTATATATTACAGGACAATAGGGCGGCATTGAAAGAGTTGCTAATGGCAATCTATAGAGTGAGTTTAGAGCTCTGCGCTCACCATGACACGCAAATAGACTTATCACTCTTAACGACGGCCTTTCCCTATAAAAACGTCCTCGAAGTTAACCGTCTGATCGTGCCGCAAGCACATTTTATTTAACTCAAATGAGTCTTAACAACCTTTTTCCGTTTTCTTATTCCCACAGTGCTTCTTCAAAAAAAAATATTTTACTTAAATCTAAGTTACTTTGCAATTCGTCATCGATTTGCTGCAACTAAAGCATTTGAAGCAGCAACAATGTTAATTATTGAGAAGAAACATTTTTGTGAACGTTACTAATTGGTTATAATTAACAGCTATCAGACTATCAGAGAGTTAACTACAAAATCATACAGTCGGGTGGAGGTGGCTGCTGTTGCGTAACAAATTTATGCAGTTTGCATTTGACTCTTCTCCAAATAACAGCTGTTGAGTAGACCGAGTGTAGATATCGCTGAACTATTGATTATTTATCGTAATTAGTAATTACAAATTAATATACATTATATGCAAGGTGGACAGCCGACTTGATAAAGGTCGCAGGAACACGCTGGACGCACGGCGCTTTTGACAGGTCCGCCTGGAAATCTTTAGGCGAGGCCTATGTCCAACAGTGGACGTCATGGGGTTGACGATGATAGATGTATTTAAAGTTTTAAAACTTTCTATGATTTTAATAATTTTGTATTTTAAAATAGTGATTTAACACACGAATAACTCAAAATATTAATTTTACATTTGTAACAAAGGAATAATAATATAAAAGTGACTGAAAATTTAAACTATTAAATAATTTTTATTGTGCAAGTAACTATGTACCTACATGAGGTTAATAGAATTTAAAATCACTATCCATTGTTATGCCAACATATAAAACTATAAACGTGTCGGGATTTTTCACACAAATTTACATAATGTGAAATAAAACACTTTTGTCAAGTTTTTGTAAAGCAATTACATCAGTTTATGGTTTGGAATATAAATTATATACCAAATACCTACACGTCTTGAAGCGAGTAACACAGTAACTATTTGATATAAGATAATGTTTTAAATAATTACGGTATTATATCACGTATGGATATTATCGGAATAATCATAATTTTGATCGATTGAGCGTCACGTCGATGATTCACGTATGATGGCATCGTACCTTGAATTCGAAATATTTGATTTTCGAGTCGTGCAATCCTTTGTGTATACTTTCCAATCGATTAATAATATTACGCTGTATTCGTCGAGGTAAGAGCTACAGAAGTCAAAATCTATCACATAACAGACGATACAATAAAGAAATGTACAGTCAGCAGCATAAATATCTGTACAAAATCAACATTTCAAATCGCCTATACGCGTTAAGTTAAACTGAAACATTTTGTTTCTTCGTTTGAACTAAAGTAAACCTTTTTTATTTAATTTTAGTGAAGAGAAAAAAAAGATTAGTAAGAACACAAAAGTGTGTAGGCAATTTGAATTTGTTCATCTACTTATGCTGCTGACTGTACTTGAACTCTATTGTGTGATGTCTGCCTACACTTGATGCGGGGCGAAGACGTATTTTACCATTATCCGCGAACATCAGTTCACGTTGATGCGATTAGAAACATTATACATTAGTGTAATTCACCTTTAAATTACACATTGAAGGAGTGTATTCTAATATAAAAGCGATCATCTAGATTGTGAGTGTAAATGACTTGATTCATACATAGCTTCAGAGCCTTTAGAAGAGCGTCTATCATGATGGTAACTCGAGGAGTGCTAATAACCGCAAGCGGGAATAATTTGATATTCACGGTACGTTTCTCAATTTACAACACAGAAACAAGTGTGTATACATTTTATTATATATTTCGATAGAATATAAGTTGGTTTTTACGTTGTCTGTTTAGTTTGCTTTTCGTTTAATCCGTGATCTTGGTATGAATTTTATTGATAGAGTATCCAATGTGTGTGGATTGAGAAGGATAAGAAAGTTTATCAAAAATTTGTGCTATATTCATCGTCTAATGGTCATTAAATTTATGTAAAATATTAGTGATAAAATTTGTATATAATTATTTAAGCATGTTAACGTCCTATTCGTCCATATGATATTTATGATTTAAAAGGCATAAAAACCAAATTTTGTAGGTATGGTAAGTACTAAGTGTGAACTACTCATTGTTATTCACAATAAAATGTTGGTGACAATAAAAAAGCTGGCTATGACTGTCCACTGTCGCTGACCCGCAAATTGTGTTACACTACTGAATTGCTTTTGTAATGGCTTAGGTAGAGGTATTCTGGGAAATGGTAGATAGGATCACTATAGTCCACTACCGTGTAATTGGATTAAGTATTATAAACTACAGAAGCTTTTTCTTTAAAACACATAAACGATTATGGGCATGTTTCACAGTTTTCCAAAAAATTTCATTTGACTGTTATTGTATTAAACAGCTAATTTAGATAGTACTCATTTTATTACCATTTATTTGGAAGCATAGATTAGAGTGTGACTCTTATATCTGGTCGGCTTATAATTTCTTGTGACGAGTAGCATTAATCTGCAAGCGGTGACATCAGCCTTTATTGCCTTTAGCTTCGAGATTTTTTCCCCTACAAATACATCCTACTAATCCTACTAATATTATAAACGCGAAAGTTTGTAAGAATGTATGTTTGGATGTATGTATGTTTGTTACTCTTCCACGCAAAAACTACTTAACAGATTTCGATGAAATTTGGCACACGGGTAGATCATGTTCTGGATTAACACATAGGCTACTTTTTATCCCGGGAAAATATAAAGCGGGACATTGATCCCGGGAATACTTAATCACGCGGGCGGAGCCGCGGGCAAAAGCAAGTGCAATATAAACATGCTTACCTAGACTTTAAAGTATTACGCGTTGATGTAATTATAATTATGCCACTTACACGTCATACGGGTGTCGTGATTCGTGAATTCGTAACATAAATCAATTATTGGCATGCGTGATTACTTTACTGCCTCGGTGGCGTAGTTGTATTACGGTACGACTGCAATGCTGATTCGAGGTCTCGGGTTCGATCCCCGGGTCGGGCAAAGTGATATTGGATTTTTCTATTCAGTATCAGCCCGGAGTCTGGAATTTGTGCCCGATGTAGCGATAGGCTCGACCCCTAACACATCATGGGACGGAATACGTACGGCAAAAAGTGGGTGCACTAGTTGCGCCTCTGCCTACCCCTTCGCGGATAAAAGGCGTGAGTATGCGTATGCGTGATTACTTTGTGAAAGAAGTGTAAAATGTAGCCGGAGACCTGGCGAACGTTACCGCGGCCAAGTGATTCGAGTATCCAACATTACAGTACTGTGCTTATCCGGGCCAAGATCGTTAGTATAAAGTTTCACTCAGTTAAAAGGAACGTTTATAATACACTGATTACAACGCCTTACCGCAAATCGCATCGCAGACTTGTTATTTTGTTTGTTCGTAACGCTTAAACGTATTTCAATGGCATGAAATGAATTTCGTCGAGAATAAATCGTTTTTTTTTTATTAATTACACAGATTATGGGTTTTACGGGTACTTAACCTTTTTTTTTGATTACTTATATTATACAATCATGGTACAGTCAGCCACATAAGTATCTGAACAAGTTCAAATTTTCAATTCGCATTTACGCGTTTAGTTTCACTGAAACATTTATTTGTTTTTTTGTGTGAAATAAAGTAAATAGCTTTTATTTTATTTTTCTGAAGAGATAATACAAATTGGTAAGAACACAAAAGTGTATTATAGGCGTTTTGAAGTTTTCAATTTGTTCAGCTACTTATGTGGCTGACTGTACGTGGGCACCCATAAGTAATTCCTAAAATGACCTTTTATGTCTTCTTTGGTCGCTATTGGGTTATTTTGAGGCTCTGGCATTTAAATTAGGTATATACCAACAGAAAATATTAACCGAGATTAGTAAATGGTGTATATGGATTAAGGGCCTGTTTCACAAGTTATCAATAAATGTTACTCGTCCCATAATTAATGTATAAGCCGACCAAATACAAAAGTCGCACACTAATCTATGCTCCCAAATAAATAGTAATAAAATGAGTACTATCTACAAAGAGTTCTACGATTATATAGAGCGGACATTGGGAAAATTTTCATAGAAAATTTTTGAGCCTGTTCGTCAGTAACTCAATCTACGATGAAAAAGCAAAACACCCATGTAAATTGCATTAGAACATACTTTGACATGATCGTAATGCACAAATTGTCATTTTTCCTTCCAAAATATTGCTTTCTTTACAAAATTTAAGCATACCGAGACCACTTATTACGTATTGGTTTTAACTTTTGGACGAAAAATTTGGGCCTGATGTCCGGTCCATAACTATACTGTTGAATGTCTTTGACTATCTACAACAACTGTGAAATATTACTTGAAACTTGTGAAATAGGCCCTAAATCTGATATCTACTATACCAAGACACTGCCCATGAAATACCAAGCGTTTAAAAACATGGTAATTTTTACATTGCCGACAAATGTTCAAATTACATACTATTCAAGATATATTCATAGTCTATACCGTTAATTATTTACACATCATTACCCGAGCTGATAATCTGCAGAAGCCGGAATCCTCACGTCATACGGATGCAAATCGTCCAAGAGTTCTACACTTTGTAGTATTAGCTTTATACTTACATTTCAGTCGGTCTTTAATGTTTTTGCTAGCGGATTCCTTATGCAGACCATTTTATGTTCCCGGAACTGTTTAAATTATAGTACTTATTGTGTGTTGATAAGTTAGGTTTTTAGAATCCCGCAGACTACAGATTTTATATTGTAAGTCGTTAGTCGATTCCTTCTTTTGGGTTTATTTGTTGAGCTTCTATTCTTCAGGGGCACTATGTAATTTAAACAGTTAATTATACTGCGAATTCTGCGGTTGTCAGCCTTCTCCGTATGACTATGAACTCGTTATACTATGTTGGATGGTCTTGGCTACAATAGGCGTGATCTTACTTGCCCGCTTTGAAGTTAGTCACAACCTGCTTTGAAGCTATTGTTTTAAAAAACAAAATGGTGAATTGCGTACAC
Source organism: Sphinx pinastri (assembly GCA_947568825.1). Lineage (NCBI taxonomy): Eukaryota > Metazoa > Arthropoda > Insecta > Lepidoptera > Sphingidae > Sphinx > Sphinx pinastri. The sequence goes on from OX387617.1 coordinate 8,505,666, forward strand.
TGTACAGGTAGAAAGGCGGGTCAAGTGCTGAACTTCAAGTCGGCCGACTTAGAATGCGCGTATTGTTTGTACTTTGTAGTCATCACTCAATAGGATTTGGCCATTAAATGCACTGCCGATTGGGTGCGGTTTTGCTATTGTCAACATAAAGTTTAAATAAAACTGTCTGGCTGTAAGTAATTGAATAAATTGGTTACTGACCACAACAAAAAATAACGAAAGTGGCATGATTATTATCGGTGCATACTTGAGTCGTGGAGGCCTGCGTCCATGTAAAAAACGTAACTTGGTAATGGTGTCTGTGGAGTTATTGCGAAACGATTTTGTTTGTCGATATAAAATTATCTTTTTATACGTAATATTGTAAGATTATGTGAAATGGTATGAGTTATTGTGGATTTATCGATCGAGACCTGGGCTGTGCTGCAGTCCCTCCAGCGGTGCCACATAGACTATCGGTACATTGAAGTGCTGAGACGCTTGTACAATAACGCCACCATTTCGGTCCGAGTACAAGACCAGAGCACGAAGGCTATTCCACTACACAGAGGCGTGAGACAGGGAGATGTTATTTCTCCGAAACTGTTCACTGCCGCGCTGGAAGATACCTTCAAGCTCTTGGATTGGAAAGATTTGGCATCAACATTAATAGCGAGTACATGACTCACCTTCGATTTGCCGACGACATTGTTGTCTTGGCAGAATCGCTGGAGGACCTCAGCACTATGCTCAATGACCTGAACCGAGTTTCTCAACTGGTGGGCCTTAAAATGAACATGGACAAGACCAAAATCTTGTCTAATGTTCATGCTGCGCATATACCAATTACTGTTGGGAGCTCAACTCTCGAAGTTGTCGACGAATATGTCTATCTAGGGCAAGTCGTCCAGTTAGGCAGGTCCAACTTTGAGAGAGAGGTCAATCGTCAAATCCAGCTTGGCTGGGCAGCGTTCGGGAAACTAGGCAAGGTATTCTCGCCCAAAATACCGCAGTGCCTAAAGACAAAAGTCTTTAACCAATGTGTGTTACCAGTGATGACATACGGCTCTGAAACGTGGCCTCTGACTATGGGCCGCCTAAGACGGCTCACGGTCACTCAGCGAGCTATGGAGAGGGCTATGCTAGGTGTTTCTCTACGCGATCGAATCAGAAATGAGAAGATCCGCAGAAGAACGAAAGTCACTGACATAGCCCAGTGGATTAGCAAGCTGAAGTGGCAGTGGGCAGGGCACATAGTTCGAAGAACTGACGGCAGATGGGACAAAAAAGTTCTCGAGTGGAGACCACGTACTGGCAAGCGCAGCGTCGGCCGTCCACCTGCAAGGTGTACAAACGACTTGATAAAGGTCGCAGGAACACGCTGGATGCAGGCCGCTTTTGACAGGTCCGTCTGGAAATCTTTGGGGGAGGCCTATGTTCAGCAGTGGACGTCATGTGGCTGATGATGATTGTGGATTTATATACTCGGATATGTTGGTAGAAGCTCTGCTGACATATCGGTCAATGACTGTACTACACGAATCATAGCATAGTAGACTGTTCCATAACAAGTCTTAAGAAAACAATACGACACTGAAAGTGAGGCGTCTACAGGCGTTAACCATACACAAACGTCAATCGAATCATAAAAGTAATACGCCCTTGTAAAACCGTATAAGTTAGCAATCAAATTAAGCTCAAAGGAACTATATTATGCAAGTACAGCGGTAATTTGTCGCGGATACAGTTAGGGGAACGATTTACACGCGCGTGGGCGGGCGGGAAGCGGCTCAGTCGCGGCCCGTGGGCGGACGCAGCCATTGTGGTGAAATGATCCTCGGAAGTACATCCCTCCTACACCAAAATAAGGTTTTTACGATCAACAACAAAACAAGCCTCAATAAAACTTTAACACCTTTACAACGCCACCATTAAATGTAACAAACAAGAGAAAAGAATGGAGCCGCGTTTCAGTACCTTCGGAATTTTTATTTACTATTTCGTTTTGTATTTTACCGCACTATTAATTGTATTTGTTTTTGTAGAGATTTATTTGTCGGTAATATAATTAAGAGATAAGCCCGGCAATGATCTTAGATAGTTAGTCGATTAGATCAAATTAAACGTGATGTACCAGCGGCAGATGTATTGAAAGTTAAGTGGCTCCGCCTTGCGTAAATCTAGTGTAGGTAAATCAAACACGTCTAGCTATGAGACATTAATAGCTGGCAATAAAACAAACTCGGCTATTTCCTGTCACAGAATTGGATCCCAAGCACTTCACATTCAAGATATTTACGATTAAGAATTAGCATAAAGTAATCATTATCCAGGAGATAATTTTTGATGTAACGTGATGTAATCTGTTCGCTTCAGGGTCGAAAGATTAATTTTATATGATAGTGGAGGTGTTATTATTTCTGTTTTAGCTCGTGCCAATGTATCATAAAGAGAGAGGATGATAGGTGGCTAACCTTGCCGCCTACTCTGTTTTAGCTATGGGTGATTAGCACACATGATGTAGACTAACATGGAACCTAAATACGAAATAACGGGTGATCTTTATGCCAAAATATGCGTTGTAATTACGTTCAAATTTGTAACTTTCTGCAATCTTTTCATCATTCATAATGAACTGACTTTTACAAGCCAAGTAGATCGGATCATGACGCTTGGTTTTATTGTGTGGAACTCGCGATTCTAATTTGTTACACTGGTGATGTACAAAATTTATCAATTAAGTAGAGGCATTAGTTTATAAAGTTCGCTATGCTTCACGGTCACGCAGTATTTTGGTTAAAATATTTCAATAGATTATTTATAATGCCGTACATTTAGAATTCTTCATCACAGTCGATGTGATCGTTCACCTACATTTTAAATGCATTCGTTATCAAACAACGTTGTTTATTTTTAATTGAAACTGAGTGCATTGAACTTTTAAATTAAGTATAGCTAGACTAATATAATTATAGGTGAGGAGATAGGTGCTTAGGTTTTATGTTTCTTAAAATAATATTTATTCGTAAAATATTGAAATATAATACTGTACGCATTTATGCAAAAAAAACTGTCATCGATTGAACTGTGTAAGCAGTTGCACATATACCATTCTACATTTCACTGCGGTCATTCAATAGACACTCGACTTTCACAGCTCTACATTGCAATTTTTTTGGTAGTGTCTACAATAAAAACGCACATGTAATGTAACACATTACGTATATATTTCCGAGCACTGTTTGTAGTATAAATGAATGATGACATTTAACATGCATAATGAAGCACGTTGTTTGTATGATCTTTATGCTTCATTGAAATTAGTGTAACGCGTTCGATTACCTAAAAACCGTTGCGTGTTGGTTCGACTGTAATAACTTGTTGGATTCAGTGAAAGCCGCATTATTACTCAATAGCTGTAATAGGTTTAGAAAAAAGATTCCCGACCTGCTCCGACGACTTAAGCATCTTTCATTAGTAAAAATTAAAATTCCAATTAATATTTATCTTTGCTCTTTGAAACCTGTTCGCTTCCGGAATTACGCCGAACCAGTCTGGCGCCCAATTTGTTTTTTTATCTTTTTATGAAGTTCCACTGGCTCGCCCACAGTCACTTTTCGTGTATCAAAAGCGCCAAGAAATGTTAGATTGTAATTAATCATTGTGATTGTAAGAAATGACTTGAAATGTGAATTTTTGTTATTAGGAAATATGTGACAGCAAAAGTGAAATTGAGTAATAATAATGAATTATGTATGTTGTTAGTATTGTGCATGTAGTCATACCTAAACCTTACCTGTCTTCTCAATTTTGTCGTATCAGAAACATAGGGGTTTTATATCCTACGATACCTTTAACAAACATTAGATTTGCTCAAACGTTTGCCTTTGTGCAGAGACGGAACCCGAGATCTCACGTTTCATAACCGCTCATCGCCTACTGTACCATAAAGTCTGGCTTATCGTAGACTTAACTGAGTGGTGATATAAAAACAAAATACCCTGCAGATTGTGCGCGAAGTACTAATGAACCAGCCATTTTGACCGTTGTTATCTCAATGCATACGGTCAAAAGCTTTATTTTTTACTGATAACTTCAGAGTAAAAGGTAACTTGTATGGAACTGTAACGAATCCTGTTAAAACAGTTTACTTTTATTCAAGTATTTACCTGGAACATACCAGATCGTATCAAACGAGTGCCATTATATAGGAATGTATATTAAATATTAGATTACGAAACTATATTTCGATATTTAGACTTGATTTACAATGTGATGCATTTATTAACCAATGCAAAAATTTCTTGAATATTTCGCAAATTATTTAGAAATTAATGAATTAAACATATAAAATAGAGATAGTTTAATTATAATATGATTCTATTACAAAATCATTGGAGCTAAACCGAAGACTGTGCAGTTATTTCTGTTCTTTTTGCACAAATACTTTATAAAATGTGGAACCTCATAAATCGACTTGTTTACTAGCGACGAGCAATGTTGATGAATTATCAAAATTAATACGCGAGACGCTCCGATGGCATTCAGGTCGCAGATGCGTGCGCTCAATACGGGGCATTGCGAACGCACTCATTTGGCTCGCAGTCTTATATAAAAACTCTGTTTGCAGATTAACAAACATACAAATACACGGAATCATTCATATCTTTCAATCAACGTATGTTTAGAAATACAATTCTTACAAACAACTTAACAATTTGTAAAGAATTAAATCATTTTGTCGAGATGAATTACGTTGTTGGGTTTTATCCTACAATGATCTATTCGTGTTATCGGAAACTAGTGTAAAGAATGTTTATATTATAGGCATCATTATCAATTAGTCCAAACGATTTATTCAAAGCCTTGAGTTAATAAGAACCGGATGGTTCAAAGCATATCTATTTTATTGATTTATGACTAACTAATATAACATTTATAGCTACTGATTTTTTGTTAAATGTTTACAAGTATACTAAAATTCGATTCGTATCCATTGTTAATTCTTCACAAGTAAGAACAATTAATCACCGATAAGCGACCCATAGAATAAAACCGTATGGTACAGTTGAAAGATTCATAGGGAGTGATTACGAAAGCTTTTTATACTCCTTTAGTTCCAAACTGACTGCCTCGGTGGCTGAGTTATATTACGGTACGACTGCAATGCTGAGGTCTCGGGTTCGATCCCCGGGTCGGGCAAAGTGATAATGCGATATGTCCATAAAATTATATGGATTTTTCTATTCAGTTTCAGCCCGGAGTCTGGATTTTGTGCCCAATATGGCGATAGCTTCGCCCACTATCACATCATGGGATAGAATACGCACGGCGTAAAGTGGGTGCACTAGTTGCGCCTCTGCCTACCCCTTCGGGGATAAAGGCCGTGAGTGTGTGTGTGTGTAGTTCCAAAGAGCGATGCAAGAATCACGTTCTCTATGAGTTTATTATACCCAGCGGTCAGGAATCGTAAAGATATGTAACAGAATGCGCCAGTCACTGCGAGGGTGATACCGAGATTGTGAGCTTGGCCATTGCATGCAATATTTGAATAGAGCGCACCAACATGATTTTCAATATTTTAATAATGCTAATTATGTACTCAAACCGACACGTGTCTTTATTGAATGAATTATCTTTATATGAATATAAGGTCGATTTAATGTTACCTAGTAATATTGGTTAAATTAGCTTATAGTAATTATTTTGTGTAACTTTACTGGTTATTGATTAATAATAAGAATGTAAAATATTGTCATGATGTATGTTTGGTTGTTTAGTCGTTGTGCTGCGTGGATTGACATTAAATTTAGCATCCAGAAAACTAAGAACTATATTTTCACTAGCATTAGCCCGGGGCTCCGCCAGCGTTAAAAAGTTTTTCCGGGATACATGTCCCGCTTTATATTTTCCCGGGATAAAAATCAGCCTATGTGATAATCCAGGACATGATCTACCCGTGTGCCAAATTTCATCGAAATCCGTTCAGTAGTTTTTGCGTGAAAGAGTAACAAACATACATCAAGTACAGAGTAACAAACATACAAGTTTCGCGTTTATAATATTAGTAGGATATACTCCATTTTTATTACGATAAAAAACTACAACCGGACTTGGATTTTCATGTGGGCGGGACTGCGGGCTAAAGGTTATAATATAAAAAAATATGAATTGCCCAATTATCTATAGATAATTAAAAATTAATCTTTTTGTGAATATTAATAACATCATAGTAAATAATTAAGTAAATGTATTTTTTCGAAATACTTCATGTGATTCTACAATATTTCTCGGGAGAAAATTCTTTTCACTATGAAAATGTGAAAGGATAAAATAAACTACACTGGACGCGACGTGGTAATAAAGTCAAGCTGGATTCTTTTAATACCAGCTGTTCTTTCTATTTGTTCAGGAAACTCTTTTATGTCCGTGGCATAAATATACACATGTGTCTTCAGATGTTCTCTCTAAAACTACGAAGTATTTGACTTCAAATTAAATATAAATTATCTTTAAAGTTTCGTAGTATCTTCCGTGCAATACGTTGCTGTAAGTTTAATTTTATAGTAATAAGTAAATTTTAATATCTACTTGTCATACTTATAATAGAAATGAGACTCCAACAGTAAAGCATACCAACTGACCCAGTTATTTACTGAGCAGATTTTTTTTTTTTTATTAATTTATTTCTTTGCCTTGGAATGAGACAGTACGTAGCTACTTAATTATACAGATAATTTAAACTATTTATGTATGAAAAGGTTAATTATTTTATCATTCGGTCGATTAATTATACATGGAATAAATTGTATAACCACCTTGTAAATTATTATCTCTGTTTATAGACGTGTGGTATTTAAAATGCGTATAATAACAAGGATGTATAACGCTTGTATAATTTAAAGTAAATAATACAAAATTATTAAACTTACTATTACTTGAACCAGCAAATCCTAAAATAATATTATGTAGAGACGCAATTATAAATCACATGTCAAACACAACACTTGTATCTATTAGCGGTCAGGGTTTAGTCACAGTCACGACGCGGTGGAGAGTTCACGTTATCACTACGTATTCTCAATTGTGTAAATACATGCGGATCGATCCGAATGCGGGAATGTTTTGATAAGGGCGGGCACGGCACGGTGCGGACACGGGCTCGTGAGCGGTAGAGCTGCGGCGGCACACGGCGACGGGCGGGCACGGTGCGCGCGACTCGACTGCCGGCTTGCGGCTCCCGGCACGAACGCTGCGGCCTGCGTACACCACGCGCCCTGCACACGTCGAGCTCGCTGCGCGGCTGCCTCAGCCACACTCGTCACACTATGGAACCTCTACTCCTACTATTCACAATGATAACCCTAACACCGCGTTCCATGCACGCGACAAGTGCATTCATTCATTCATTCGGCCCGATTTAACATTCGAACAATAGATTTATGAATATAGCAGCAAGATAACGGCCATTGTTTTAGGCCGGCATTGTGATGCGGTAAATCAGATCGCTGCAGTTGCGTCTTTAAATTAAGATGTCCGACTGATTGACAGCGTAATTATATTTTCGCACTTAAAGGTACCGCAATAAGATGAATAATTGAATAGGTATTACGTTTGTATTTACATCTTACGTGTTTTGTTATCGTCTTCATATGAAATAATTTTATTGCGTAAGATTCAAGAACAATAATACATTTAATAAATTTCATGAACAATAATCACAATGCCATTCTGTAAAATTGTAACATTGTTGTAATTTTTTGGGTCACTTACATTACAACATAACAGAATACAGAACCCTTGCTGAATATTGTTTTTAGCTGCCTGCTTCCCTGCCCGTGCATTGTTTAATGTATTGTGACTCTATTTATAAAATGTTTTGAGGTGGCAAGTTGAAATCCATAATTATACTAGGATCTACTCTTTAATGCTGCACACACATTTCATGTTGGTACGTAATATCGTATGTTTAATAAGTTGTTTTTGTCTTTGTAACAATCTTGGCGCTCTGTAACATTATGATGTTGCCAATTGTATAATGTGTTACTTATATATATTTGTGTTTTTCTTTTTCTTCCATGTTTGAAAATGCCACTTGGAGTAGACAAATATTTGATAAGAAATGTATAATAGGTACCAGCAGAATTACCAGCGCTTTACTCCTTGGAGCATTGCATATTGCTGAGCTGGGGCCTGATTGCGGCTACAATATTTCACAAATGGATGCATACTTGTATGTTGCCTATGTATATACAGTGTATTATTTGTAGCCAAAATAAACGTTTTTATCTATGTATCTAATAAAAGTTAAAGGTTGTAAAAAAATATCACATAACTGAGTGATCATTAAAACCTTTAATGTGTAGACTATAGAGTACGTAACAGGTATTTCTAAGTGACTCAAGCCAGGTTTAGATTAGCAAGATTTTCTAGAAGTCGACTTCTCCAGCAATTTTTACCGCATAAACAATCACGGTAAGCTGACTTTTGTAAACTTCGAAGCTTGTAGGACTTGCTGCAAGTCACATGTGTATAAAATTATTAAAATATTGCCGCTAGTGTAAACGCATCTGGTATTGCGCAATAAATTGCTGTAAGAACTTGCTAGTCTATCTATACTTAGTATTAGGTTTTCAGATTAGGTAGCAAAGAAAGTGTAAAGGCAAACATTAGCTGAAATTTAAATTTGCGGTGGTAGGATATACTTGACTTGACTGTCTCGGTGGCGTGGTTTTATTGCGGTGCGACTGCAATGCTGGGGTCTCGGGTTCGATCCCCGGGCCGGGCACAGTGATATTGGATTTTTCTATTCAGTATCAGGCCGGAGTCTGGAATTTGTGCCCGATATGGCGACGGACTCACCCCCTATCACATCATGGGACGGAATACGCACAGAGAAAAGTGGGTGCATTAGTCGCGCCTCTGCCTACCCCTTCGGGCATTAAAGGCGTGAGTGTGTGTGCGAGGATATACTTAATTTGTATCCGCCCGGATAGCGACCACCGTACATAAGGTGTTAAAACCCGATATAGTGTGCCACGTTCCGGGATCAGCCTGTCTATTTCCAGTTCTAACAGGCCGGCATAATTGTATCGACTGACGAGGGATAATCATCGCTCGTCAGTCGTTCTATCTGGATCTCTCGCCGCTTGCCATCAGGTGCAGTGGAGTCACATTGCCGTGTCTGTATACAAAAAAAGAAATGTTTGGCTTAGGAAAAATCTGTAGATAAGAATATATAGTACTTTAATTGTTCTATAAAACGTCTATGATTCCATTGAATAACACTTTCAATATGTAGCTTAAATGCAAATACCATTATTGTTTTACGTATAATTGGAAAACAAATATTTTTTGGGAAAATATATAGCCTATAACCATCGCACAATAAATATAAATCGGTGGACACCTCGTTTGTCAAAATTGGTTCAATAGGAGCGATACTAGAGTGGAATATAAAATGGATACATACATACATAGGGTGTTAAAATCATTACCCTTCCTGGCTTCGCCGTAGTCGGGTAAAAAGTCCGGCGAATGTCAAATCGTTTGTGGAATATTACATTCATAGTGACATTATACGTGCGTGTGTATATCTGTAGACTGTATGTAGATATTTTCGGTACCTAAATAATATCAGACTATTGTCACAATATTCTTATTATAAATGAAAAGATCCACCTATATGGGTATTCAATTCTATGCGCCAATGATCTACCTGATGTAATAATTATTATATTATATTATTATATGCGGGATGTGTAGAAACTTTTACTGTTTAATTCCTTACGTAAAGTAGCGTTTACGATGTCGGTCGTTAAATGTTAAGTGTCTATTAATACGCGCGTGTGCGGTCACCTTTATATTACTTTTATGTTAGTAACCGTGGTTATATTATGTATAATGTACTTTCATTGTCAATTGACTTTCATTTCGTTTCAGTTTTTGTGCACTCAAATCGATTCTTCTGATGGTCGACAGTCGGCACACAATAGGCATCACGTTGATTAAAAAGAAGTAGCTCGCGTTCATTCCTAATATTTTCTTTTGTTTTTAGAAACTTCCTTTTAACGTGTTTATAACGTTAACCTACTTCTGGTGTAATGACTTCATGACTTGCAAGCAGAAAGTTTTCTTCGATGATTTTATTTAACTTTTGATTTTATTTTAATGTAATAGGATGGCATTGGAGGTATTGACAATTTAAAATAGGTTTTTCAACAAAGATTTCCCATCACGAACTAATAAAATAGAACCAAGCAAAAACTATGTAAGTAGATTATAGTTTTTACTTCACAACAAAAAAATACAATGGCTTTAGGAATAATTGAGCGATAAAGCAAAGAAGAAGCGGCACTGTAATAAATATAGAGACGCTTTAAAAATGTTTTAAAATTGCAGTGCTATGTTGGTGCATAATTTATATGGTATATGAAATGTGGAAAGGGGTGTAACTATGCGTATCGGAGTCAATGGCGCAATAGCTGCCGTCAAGAACAAAAAGATAATTCAAACTGTAAGCCGTTACTAGCCTGCTTGGATTATTATTATTATTTTGATACATATGAAGTAGGTAGAGACATCGCAAGAAACGTAGCGTCACATTAAACCGACATTATAGTATGGGACTCCATTTGATGCTGATAAATGACCGGAATCTGCAATATTAAGTGGTAATTTCTAGTACGCGGAGTCCTCCAAAATTATCTAGTTTTGTAACATAAGCTCTCGTGGTCCTGTTTGAAAAACATTGTATTGAAGTAAATATTTGCAATGCAATGCAATTAGCCCTGTATTATATACTGCCCACTGCTGAGCACGGGCCTCCTCTACTACTGAGAGGGGTTAGGCCTTAGTCCACCACGCTGGCCTAGTGCGGGTTATATTTACTAGTTATTATTACATCAAATGTCTCGGTATGACAAGTGTCACATAGAATATAATTGTAATTCGAGGTTCGTGATTAGTAATGTAGAGCAATAAAACTACACAATAAACAAATATCATAATTAAAAAATAATAACTAAATTTAAATGGAAAATATAGTAAGATATAGAAAATATTGTATCTTATAGTACAAGAATTACATATAATGTGTCATACACTGTTTAATTTACTCACACGTTACATACGTGTCATTCTTACCAATTGGGATCTTATCTATGATAAAATTATTAGAATTTTTATGTATTCTAAATAATAATGACTACTTTTATCAATCGATGCTATTTTCAACGCATATAGGGTTCTTTGAAAGATGAGTAATGTATAAAGGCAGTCATCGATGACACCAAAATTTCGATAAATGTAGAGTCAATTGAAAGGCATTTATTAGTTATCCGGCTGTACGATGAAACACGGGTAGGTGATCCTAATTAATTTATTTTGGATGTATATATTATGTAGTAGAGAAGGATAACCAAGTTACTGCAGTAATGTTAATGGAATCGCAATATTATGGCGACATTATGGCGGCAAAAGACGTTGTTGTATACTTCGACGGTTTCAACTTATCCGGGTTTTTTACTGGAAGGAACTGAGATAGTTTTGTGCACACTCAGTTTTGTATTAACTGAGAAACTAAACTGGCAGAGTCTTTCTATGGCGGCTTAGTATGGCGGTAAGCACATTGCCTCCTTTAAAACATTGTTATGCCAGATTTTGCTTCATACATTACTGGCATTGCATTGCGTTCATCATCCTGACACATCAGATGAATACTTGAACCTCACAATGGCAAGTAATTTCACTGGCTTCAATGTCTTTTAAACCGGAACACAATGCTAGCACGGCTACTTGTAGTAAAAATAAAACTAATCGTCAGCGTGTTTGGGGTACGTGACACCACAAATACTTCACAAATTTATACAGACTTGATTTTAAATTATTTAAATTACAATTTTCAACTTTATGTTTTTTTATTATCGTTACGTATTGCAAATCGAACGAGTTCTGTTTGTATTAACTTTTAAATGGCATATCGATTGCACAAATACTTTCGTAACAAAATTGCGAAGAAATGCGGAGATTGCGATCATCGAAATAATCTCAATGCTCGAGCTTAAGTGTTCTGATATATAATGGAGTCCGTTATTCGCTAATTACTCGACCGGTACTATATGATTATAATTGTGAAATACTTTATATTTTGGCACACACATGTACTTAAATAACGGTGGAACGTGCAAATTAACAAACTACGCGGTATATTAGCCGTGTCGTAAAATTACGAACGGTTTTGACTTAGAATTTTTATCTTTGTTATTCAACTATGTTTAAACTAAAACTAGGGCATTCTAACAATTCATTTTTGTAATGTAGTCATATAGCGTAAACGTCTATTAACTTTGTTGAATGTTTTACTTACAATATATTAAAAGTATTTAAGGTTTGCTTGATAGTACATCAAGTATAACCCATCCCACAGGGACAAACATGTTATGGGCAAAGACAGCGTCTACCTAATACATAATATACCTAAACGACATTTTACTTATGTATGCATAATAAAATGATTTCTAATAATTATAATCAATATCGAGTTTGAAGCTGGGCCCATTAACAAATATTGTTTGATATTAATAAATAAATAGACTGCCTCGGTGGCGTAGTTGTATTGCGGTACGACTGCAATGCTGAGGTCTCGGGTTCGATCCCCGGGTTAGGAAGTGATATTGAGGTTTTCTACTCAGTCGATATGGCGATAGGCTCGCCCCATATTACATCATGGGACGGAATACGCACGGCGAAAAGTGGGTGCAGTAGGTGCACCTCTGCCTACCCCTTCAGGAAAAAGGGCGTGAGTGTGTGTGTGTTATTAATAAATAACTTTATGAATATAAGGTAGTCAGTAGCTTGTGTGCTTTAAAGTGGATAATATAGGTATTTAAGTAAATTACTTCAAGGCACCGCTTGCGCAAGCATTTATTTTATACTCAACAGTTGAGATTTTAATAATTCCCGCAACTTCGGTAAATGCTAAATAATTACTCCCTCTAGGTATGCAGCTGCCGTAAAGGGTTTTTATCTGTTCGGATGAATTACATCGCAATTCGATAAGTCATAAAATTATGTGTAATTAAATATTTAATTTATCTTTGCAAGTACCGTGTGTCCTATATTTACACTTTTCCAAACAATTGATATAACTGTAAGTACTTTTTATTTCAATTACAATTTATGAAGACACTAAATTTTATTTAATGACCGACAATTTATTACTTAATAAAAGATTTCTTTGAGAGTGATTATAATTAATTATTTTGAGTCATTAAAATTCACATTACTGTTATAATTACGATACAATTTATTGGCGTTTTTGTTTCTTTTTGCGGTAAATTGGACTATATAATTTTCCTAAAATTACTATGAATATCGAAATTGACATTATAATTTCTTTAAAAATAGTAAATAAATCAAATCCTTCCTAGCCGATTTCGGCCACGGCGGCCAATCTCAACGGAGGTCAGCCAGGTACGCAGGAGATATTATAGTGCACAAGTGTGTGCGCAATACACAGGTGCACTCGCTATTCCGTCACTCTCATAGTTCGGTGAGACGGTAATCCGACATGACAGGAGAGAGATTAGGCGCAGGACCAACGGCTTTACGTGCTTTCCGAGGCACGGGGGTATCACACCGCCGACTTCCTGACTCCGAGCTGTGACTGAGTAATTTTTAAGATAGAAAAACCCAGTTACAATGTTTTTGGCCCGACCTGGGATTCGAACCTAGGACCTCAGCACGCAAATCGTACTCGTCACGCGTACGCAATACAACTACGCCACCGAGGCAGTCAAAAATAGTACACTTATAGTGGCGCATGTTGTTTCACATTGGTATATTAATGTACCTTGACTTAATAATACATTTTTCTCGCATTTTAGAATTAAATTATCTACAAGCTTTGCCTTTTTTGTTTCTGATAGTACTTTCTTTTAAATTGGAACTCGTTATTTCTTGAAGTTAACAAAGACGAAACAACATGTCCTCAACCAATTATGAGAACAACCAACGTATAACCTATCTAAACTAATGTACGAACACAGTACGATTTGTAGAATAGAGTCACGTTTCCTAAAACGGCACGTCCCTCGAAAACCGCAGCAAATAACCATGTTCCGCTAATTGCCAACAAACTTTAACAATTTGTCTGGCGTTTTACCGGTATTCGCGATACATGCATCGTCAGTTATACAAATTAGTGAAATGTTTTGAGGGTCTTCGATTAGTTCATGTCGCTTCTATTTGCACAGTTGTTGCTGCGACACCGAGATACGTACCCAGCGCGAGCCACTCTTGCGTGGCCCCATCCACGACCTAAATAAACGAGTTGCAATCAATGTTATTTGCTTTTTTCATTGTTAAAATGTTCTTTGTGTTGTCTACTGCGACACTGTCGTCTCAACAGACATGACCTGTAAAACAAAAGCACAAGTATGTGCGTGGAATGCCGTTTATTGTTTGAGTAACATTTGTCCAACCGATTAATTACAATTGCCTCATATTTGTTTATCAGTTTGTTTGTAAGGTGATATGGACTTTCACGGTTTCTTGGCGAGGCCAGCGGCGACTCGCTTAAATGTTATGCATATAGTATTAGTATTCATATTATTAGCATCCGAAATTGATTACATTGCTCATTTTACACGATACCAAGTCATTTTATTGGGTATCAGGTCTGTGTTGTCAAAATGCGCCTGCGAAACTAACTTAAAATTGCTCAAAGTGGCTAAAAACGATATTACGCCCTAGAAATTTACTTATTTCTAAAGCACAGGCATACTATACGACATAATTGTTGGAAGATGCTTAATTTTCCATTAAAAGACAATATGTTTTATAGAGACATTCTATCTATGATAACGCAAAGTTAAAAATAATTTGAATCTCAAAATAAAACTACTTAATTTTTGAGTTCTTCGCGATTTTCGTTTCATTTTTATTTCGGTCTGTCTCGTCTAACATTCTCATAACAGCGGTGATAGCATAGTTGGGAGTGGAACGGACTGTCGAGACGAATGTCCGCAGGTTCAAAACCCAAGGGCACACACCTGACTTTTCAAAAAAAAAGTGATGTGTGTATTCTTTGTGAATTATCGCTCGCTTTAACGGTGAAGGAAAACATCGTGAAGTTCTCCGAATTTCGAAGGTACCCCTCTCAGTAGTAGGGGAGGCCCGTGCTCAGCAGTGGGCAGTATATAATACAAGGCTGGTATGGTGGTATGGTATTCTCATAAGCATTTGAAACCAATTAAGTCGGATGTTATGTCTCTATTCTGCCATAGTACATATTACGACGTAATTAAATTTAATAAAGGTCACTATAATAAAAAAGTGGTACATTTACTAAGGTCCTTACACATACTAGAAAAAGTTTTATATGATTGGAATGTACTTAGATCTTTATTTAGCCTCTGATAATAAGTGAATACGCGTAATAAGGCTTATGTTATTAAGCAAAGTATTCGTACAGTTGCCTAACATAGATGAAACATTGAGCTTCCTATGACAGTGTTGCAACTGCGGAGGTGGGCATAAATTGCAACATAAATGATATCCTGCGACCAACAGACTGCATACAATAATGGGATGTTATATTCTTCGTTGTGTACTTATTTTGTACGTATTTCGGCGGAAATATACTATTAAAGCTGACGCATGTAGCTAAGTGGACTGAGTAGTTTTGAAATGTAAGTATTCTGTGCGATGATACATCATACAACCCTCTTCTGGTTGTACCAAATGTTTCTAAATTTAATTACAATGCGCAAGATCTATTAATAAAATAAATTATCATGTACATGCATTATAATTACGTAATTTTCTCACGCGTATCACTTCTAAAATACTTTGTTAATTGTCATGATTCATGAAGTTATAATACTTAATAGAAATCTGATACCTTCTGATACGTAATAAGATTGTATCTCCTCAATGCAATATTAAACACTGAGAAATATTACGTTCAAATAAATAAGATCTTTAAATTGTAAAAGTGAGTGTCCGCTATTGTTCTTTAAAAGTGTTACGACACTTCCAATCTAGGTGAAAAACAAATCGATGCTTGTAAGAAATTTAACAAAATATAGGTTAATCTTTAATTAGATTGTGTTGCATAGGATAAATGAAGCATTAAATCCTGATTTATGTGTGTTATGCACGCACGGTATTGAGCCGTATGTGTGTAGGGGAAAAGAACACTCGAACGTCTTGTCGTAAACCCGTTTATTCGCAGACTGACTCAGCGCTAGCTTATTATAATTAGCGGGGCGGTGCAATGTAAATCTACCCGCATTATAACAATAATAACTAAAATATCAATCTACATTACACCTCCATCACTAAATAAGGAACTATGACTACAATAATTATAATTATATCTAAATATAATATTATTTAACTTAAACGTAGTTGACATACTTAACTTACTAATCTATTCGTCGATACCATAGCGCACTACAGGTTTACAGTCCCTTTTGGGGTATCGACGCTCATATTGCGGGGGTGCATGGGATGCGTCTGGCGCAGAGCATTCCGCAACGGGTGCAGGTGACATTTCCTGTTTACCGTCGCATGCGAGAGTACCACGGTCTGTAGTTTTTCCTACATCTCGCGTTTCTACTATACCATTGTTACTCCCATCCACCACCGCGGCCTCTACAGGCACGGCATCCTCCCTCCGATTTTCCAAATCTTTGTCTACTGAATGTGGTATGACCGATTGTCGGGACCTGCGCCGTATTTGATCGATGTGTCTTTTAACAATTTGACCGTTATCATTTTCAACTATGCATCTACGCGACCCTTCATTATCTATAATCTTTCCCTTGAACCATCTATCCTGTGTACCGTAACCCCTCGCCCATACGGTTTCACCGCTTTCAAACCTTCGATTAACGCCCCCTGCGTATTTAGATTGATTTTTTTGTGCCAATTTTACTCGGTCTTCAACACTACAATGATTGCGAAGTAAATCTAGTCGTGAGCGTAACGTACGCTTTTGTAATAGTCTAGCAGGAGTTTCTCCCGTAGTGCAATGTATAGAATTTCTATAGGTCAATAAAAACGTTTGTAGGGCCGCGTCGACATCTACATTATCACGTAAAGCTTTCTTAATTGCTCGCTTACACAACTTAACTGCATTTTCCGCGGCTCCGTTTGATGACGGGTGGTACACCGGCGAAAAGATTTGTTTAATGCCATTACTCTTTAAAAAACTTTCAAATTCCGAACTAGTAAATGGTGGACCCTGGTCCGACACCAGCTCCACCGGTAACCCGAATCGGGCAAAAGTCGATCTAAGTGCTTTTATGACACTTGCCGCTGTCTTTTGTTTCATGTCAAAAACTTCAATCCATTTTGAACTCGAATCGATTAAAATTAAGTATGAAAGTCCCCTAAAAGGACCTAAAAAATCGATATGTAAGCGCGTCCACGGTTGTAGTGCGTATGGCCATGGTTGCGGCGGGGCACGCGGGGGCGCAGCTGCCTCAAGCGCACAAGTATCGCACCCGCGACATTGCTCCTCTACGTCGTGATCAATCCGAGGCCACCACACGTAGCTTCTAGCTAAACTCTTAGTTTTTACGATACCCATGTGACTAATATGTAATTGTTTCAGTACCAAAGATTGTAATGATTCTGGAATTACCATTCTGTAACCCCACATTATACAACCATTGTCCAAGTATAGTTCATTTCGCCTTATAAAGTATTGACTGATTATTTTCTCCGGGCAAAATGATGGCCATCCTGATTCAATATAAACCTTAACTCTGTTGAGCGTTATATCCTTAGCAGTGGCTTTCCTAACATCCTCATTTGTCACTGGTAAGAAATTTTCAACAAAATGACTATATGTGACCTCCTTAACTATTTTACCATCGTGTTGTTTCCTAATACCGGGTGGAAGTCTTGACAGAGCATCTGCACAATTTTTTTTAGAGGTAACATATTCAATATCATATTGGTACCCTGACAGGAGTACAGCCCATCGCTGTAAGCGCGATGCCGCCATCACCGGAATACCCACTTTATCTCCTAGTATATAAGTTAACGGTTTGTGGTCTGTTCTCAATACGAAACGCCTACCATATAAATACTGGTGAAATTTACGTATACCAAAAACGATCGCGAGGGCTTCACGGTCAATCTGCGCGTAATGACGCTCGGCTGGTGTGAGCGAACGAGAGGCGTACGCGACAGGCCGCTCGCCGTCTGGCGTGACGTGCGCTAGCACTGCACCCACGCCGACCGCGCTCGCGTCCGCCGTCAACACTAGCGGCAGTTCCCCCGAATAGTGCATCAGCACCTCACTGCTCATTAACCTAGCCTTGAGATCCTCAAAAGCCTTCTGACATTCGCGGCTCCATTGGTATTTTACATTTGTCTTTAATAAATTATATAATGGTGCTAATATGGTGCTTATATTGGGTACAAATTTAGCGTAATACATGATCATTCCGATGAATGATCGAAGTTCAGACAAATTAGATGGGGGTGGCGTAATGGAAATGGCCTTAGTCTTGTTTGGGCAAGTATGAACCCCGTCCTTACTAATAACATGACCGAGATAACTTATAGATTCCGTGAAAAATTCACATTTTTCTTTTTTTACCCGAAGTCCGTATTTTTCTAAACGTTCAAACACCTTATATAAATTATCTATGTGTTCCGATGTGGTTTTACCCGTAATTATTATATCATCTAAAAATACGCCGACGCTTGGTAGATCTGCGAACATCTCCTCTAGACGCCTTTGGAATATGCCCGGACTCGAGGCGAGGCCGTACACTAAGCGATTATAAACAAACAGACCCTTATGCGTGTTGATCACAGTATATTTCTTGGAGTCGTCCAACTCGAACTGCGCATACGCTTGAGACAGATCAATTTTGCTAAAACGCAGTCCCCCATTTAAACGGATTAATAAGTCTTCAACTTTCGGTAAAGGATAACGGTCAATCTCTATAACCTTATTTAATGTTAACTTATAATCGGCGCAAATCCGAATACTACCGTCTTTTTTGACTACCGGCACGATTGGTGTGGCCCAATCGGACCGCTCGACCGGAGTGAGGATGCCGTCCCGCACGTGCTGGTCCAGCACGCGCTCCACCGGTGCACGCAGCGCGTACGCCAGCGGGCGCGCGCGCATGAACACCGGTCGCACGCCGTCACGGACATGGATGCTAACTGGCCCGCCGGTGTACCTCCCCAGTCCCTCGGCGAACACATTACAATATCTGGAACTGAGATCGGATAACAATGACTCACTACTCAACGTATTTAACGTACTACTTTCAAACTTGGGTAACTGGATATTTAATTCTACTAGCCATTGTCTTCCTAATAAGGCAGTTTTTCCATTTTCAATTACATATAAGTCTAATGTTTTTAATTTGTTATAATATTTTACACGTGGCCGTATCACCCCTACGGGCCTTACGACCTCCCCCGTATAATATCTTAAAATTAGATTACAAACATTAATTTTTAAATTACTAAAATGTTTTTGATACATCTCCTGACTAATACAAGACACCGCACTTCCCGTGTCACATTCCATATTAATTAATTTACCATCAACATTTATTGGTATCAAAATAGGTTTGCAATCTTTCAAAGACAATTTTTTTAAATCAATTGCTATTACCTCTGCACTATTATCGCTGTCACTAAGACATCCTTGTTCGTCCTTAAACGTACCCTCCACATGATTTTGCTCTGCTAAATTAGGGCACCTACGTCTCAAATGCCCCGGTCTGTTACAAACGCGACAGACGTAACGTCGAAACTTGCAGCCAGAAATGTTATGTGAGCCGCCACACACCCCGCACGGTTGCTGTCGCTGGACACGCTCACCCGAGCATGCAGGCGCGGGCGCTGGCGATGCGCGTGCGCCCCGTAGCCGTCGCGCGCATTGCGAAACGGCCTCCCGCGCCGCTCCGCCACCGTAACCCCGCGCCGCAGCCACCACCGCTGCCGCGCCCCTGAGCTTCGTTCCCGCCGAAATCGCTTGACATTCGGTCGTCGTCGCCTCGCTCGGTGACCTTCTATGACCTTCTACCGTGGCCGCATCTTTCTCAGCTGCCTCCATGCTAACTGCGATTGTATACGCCTTTGCGAAATCTAGTTTAGTCTCCGCGAATAACCGTTGTCGAATGTTTTCACTACTAATCCCACATACTAACTGGTCCCGCAGACTTTCCTCGAGCCAACTGCCAAACTCGCATGACTTGGACATTTTTTTCAACGCCGCTACGTACTCCGCTATACCTTCATTATTTTTTTGTGTCCTATGTCGAAACTTATATCTTTCAGTTAGTTCACTGGGCTTAGGTTGTAAATGTTTTTCCATGATGTCCACGATTTCTTGGAACTTTTTATCCTTCGGTTTCACAGGTGTACACAAATTCACTAACAACTCGTAACTTTCTGTGCCCATAACCGTTATTAATGTCGGTACTTTCCGCTCGTCCTTCACTTCATTAACCACAAAATATTGTTCTACTCTTTCGATATACAGTTTCCAATCATCTTTATACACGTCGAACTCCTTTATTTTACCTATAGGCATGGTGATGGTAATAATATTGTCACGTGTTAGTCCGATGTAACCTCGTCGCCACTGAGCCGTATGTGTGTAGGGGAAAAGAACACTCGAACGTCTTGTCGTAAACCCGTTTATTCGCAGACTGACTCAGCGCTAGCTTATTATAATTAGCGGGGCGGTGCAATGTAAATCTACCCGCATTATAACAATAATAACTAAAATATCAATCTACATTACAGGTATATAATTGAATTTACCTTGGTACTAGTGTAGCAGGGTGAGTTGTCTTGTAATCTCCCTGCAAGGGCACGAGTGACACCACATCGTTATATTTAGCGACCGTCATTATATTATTACTTCTAATATTATAAATCTGAAGAGTTTGTTTGTTTGGTTGAATGCCCTAATCTCAGGAACTACTGAACCGATTTTGAAAATTCTTTCACTAATAGGAAGCTACATTACTCCCGAGTGCTATAGGCTTTTTATCCCGGAAAACTTTTGTCACGCGGGCGGAGCCGCCAGCAATACTAGTTTATAATAAATCAATCTGTATTTTATACTTTTTTTTATGGTATAGGGGGCAAACGAGCATACGGTTCACCTGATGGTAAGTGATCACCGCCACCCATGAACATCTGCAATACCAGGGGGCACACAAATGCGTTGCCGGCCTTTTAGGTGGGAATACGCTCTTTTTTTGAAGGTCGCCAGGTCGTATCTGTCCGGAAATGCTGCTGGCGGCAATTGGTTCCACAGTTTTTGTATACGTTTACATATACAATGTGAGTTTTTAATAAAAAATCATTACAATACAATTTACATAGAATTTGGCAAGTGTATTTTCCTTCTCAATCATTTACAACGTCTATAACTCGGCAAATCAGGCCATTTATGTTAAACTAGTATACAATCCAACTCCACGATATTAACCCATAATCTTAGCATGCTCCAAACTATATCGAACTTATATGTATAGTATAGTATGTGTTTATAACCTAAATTACTTTATTTTAAGGGCAACCTGTTTAGTATTTGTTACGCGTCCTATTTATAAAAGTAATTGTGTGCCGATTTCATACTGTGTAAACCCAAATATTTTTTTATCTGAAAGGGCTTCGGGAATCCAAGAATACGTAAACAGTTTACGTTTTGCTCCAAATAAGTATAAAAAATACTATAAGTCGGTGTCTAGCCATTTAAATAGAGTAAAACGATATTTATGAGCTAATCAAAACAAATTTCACTCGAACGCCCCCTGGGGGTAAGATTATAGTATCTACCTATCAACAAGGTGACAGACAAACCGGTTTTATTTAAATCAAACGTTTTAATAATTAATTCGCATTATACTCAGTGTGTATGTAATGTAAATACGTTTAGTCGTCATATTCAATCGCTATGTAGGACGTTATAAGTAGCAAAAAGCAGATGGCT
Source organism: Sphinx pinastri (assembly GCA_947568825.1). Classification (NCBI taxonomy): domain Eukaryota; kingdom Metazoa; phylum Arthropoda; class Insecta; order Lepidoptera; family Sphingidae; genus Sphinx; species Sphinx pinastri. The sequence goes on from OX387617.1 coordinate 8,527,639, forward strand.
TACTAAGATACACATTGGTACTCACTACTCATTGTAATTAAACATATTATGCATCACGATACGGTATTTTACATAACTTGTAAAATGTATATTGATTCATCTATAGATCGAGGCGTTGATGTATATGTAAATTGAGAAACCGTAGTTGTACAACAAAAAGCAAAAACTAGAACCAAAAAGTGAGACCATAGCATTACATTTATATAAATGGTAACACAGTGACTGTTGATTTTTATTTATAGGAAATACGTAATCCGCTTTGGCTTGTCACTTATTACTTTATTTCACACACAATTTAATACGATAATTACGCAATCAGTTTTATTCATACTAATTAGAATATCTAGCAAGCTACCGTTAATATAGAAGTAGTTTAAAAAGTGATGGTGTTAATATATAATTACTCGTTTATGATTGTATTGAGAAATACATATTATGAACACGTGGTCACGGTGGATGGTCAAATCACATTCAGTGAGTAGAAACCCCGCCGGAACGGGGCTAAGTTGTTCAAAACCAATGACGAAACTGATGTGTATTTGATTGTGGAATGCGTTTCAAAAGAATTAATTCAACGTTGTTGATTGGTTGCATTTCGGCCATTTAATTAGAGCAAACAGAATGCATACCGTACACTCTTTCAAAAGTTTTATATGAACTGCAGTGATTGCGGATGATTAAGGGTAGTAATACGTCAATAAATATCTTTAAGAAGTACGATTGTCATTTTGTATAACGTACAGTACGTTTCACGCTGCATAAAACAATTTATAAAAGTATCTTATCAAGAACAAATTAGGTGGCTTATGGAAGTTTGTGGCAGGTGCACGAATATCAACGGGATTCCTGGACAGATCGGTCGAAAAAATAGAGATTCACATGAAGGAATGCCACAATTAACCGGCTGAAAAATGTCACCCGACATCCTCGCAAAATAAAACCTACACCTGTTCCGCTCTTAAACGACTGTTACACTAATAGCATGTATTTAAAACCGTCTCGGGCTTTTTGCAATTCTTTCGCAATTAATGATTTTTATTTCCATGAAGTAAATATAATCATGGATATTTCTTAATTAATGCTAACGTGGACTTATATCGGCAGCCATAAGTTTTCCGATGCATTTTATAAATTAATGCATCGACAAAGCTCAACGTTTATACGTCTAGTTTAGCAAAAAATATTTCATTTCATTATTAAATCACGTTCACTCACTTTTTCCCATTCCGTATGTTTTTTCATGTTACTGTATTATACGCGGTTGACAGCCGATGCGATGTCTTCTGACGTTGACAAATCGAGACGCGAACTCATTGCGACATTGTAGGCTGTTTTCAAAGACAAACTGGAAATAAAAGTACTACACCATGTTATTTTTAGCCGGCAATCATTATGGACCTGCAAACTATGGAATGATGGAATCCAAAACGAATTCTGTGTACATTTGTGTTTGGTTTTCGTAATATACTACGTGTTTAGGAATAACGTCAGTCTGGACTAGACGAGACTATTGATCACGCTGCATCGCAAATGTTTGCGTCTAAAGTACCTACACGAGAATTCACTTTTACGTAAATTTGTGTTCATGAATTCACGTCAATTTATACATATCATATATTTTAATCTACATTGAATAACATACTATTGTGTCCAAATGTAAAAACCTCTTATGGCTTCTCATCGGTTTCGAGAATGTTTTGTTATTCTATTTTTATTGAATCACTTTATTTGGATGTAAAAATATGAAATCATATTTTGTCAATTGAATTCAATATGTAGACTTTACAACAATACCCTTATCATATTGACAGTGATCATTAAAGTGAGATGCCTTCCGTTCTCCTCGTTTCTGTAAAAGATTTTATGTCCTTTTTATATACAACAAAATTTTGCCTACGCATTCGCCGGCGTGAATGAGTTTTTCCGGAATAAAAGACCCGCTATATTCTTTCCCCGAATAAAAAAAGTCTATATTTGATCCAGGGTCTCAAACTATCTCCATATCATTACCAATTTCATCTTAATCTGCTCAGTAGTTATCGAGTTTATCGCGTTCACACAGACAGACAGACGCGGCGGGGGACTTTGTTTTATAATATGTAAGACTTTCAAATATATTATGTAGTATATGTTGGAATCGTAAGACTCCATATAAATGTAGACAAAGCCACAGATATAAACCCAACCTTATAATTTACAGGATAAGGTGGTTATTGATTTATTGGCCGTTAGGCACAAAACATTAGGGAGGTAAGTTCGGGGGCGATGTATTATATTAAATCAAAACTATTTAACCCGGGCAAATATGTCTGTTTATCTTACCTTTATTCCATAAGGGATGGGCATTTTATACGCATTCTGGAACAGGGTCGAGGGTATATTGTTCGTTAGGTATTTCCAAACCTAGGCAGCAATAACGTGGTTTGTTCGGTTCTAAAAACCTACACTGATATTTAATTGTGCCACCTTAGAATCAGTCCTAAAACTTCAAGATTCCATGTAGCTATCACTGTAATAATGATACCAGGTCATAGTTTAAGTTTACAGTAAACATAGTTCAAGAGTAAGAAGTTGCAAAAAAGGCAATAATTAATATAATCGTGCTTCTAAATGACTAATTAGCAATGCAACATGCATGTTAAATATGCGCTAACGCAGATCGCATTCGCATTAACTAAGAAAAGAATAATTCTGTATTCGTAATGAATCTCAGTTGCTTAGTAGTTTACAACGCTCAGTAGACAATGCGTCGTGGCATTGGAGTGCTGAGCGCGTCCCACCGCTCACGTAACAGCTCCCCAAAAGGCGTGAACGCAGGAAGGGCCACTGACTCAGCGGCCTCATGTGTTAAAGGCGTACCTGCCTTTCACGATGCTGAATAGATCTTTAAAGCTGTCGTGACGCAATGATTATTGATTTGCATCTATCGTCGTCACCTTATTTGGTTGCTTTGAGACAGGTGTATCGCTTGTGGGCAGCCTATTTGCGATTAATGCTTATAGACTTATGTAACGTGCGTACATCAATACCATATCGACGTAGGAAGATGTAGTTACGGAAAGTTACTTTGCTTTATTGAGACGTTGATTAAATCATTCCTTATACTTGACATTCTTCGCTACGAATAGGAGGAGCAGAAGAAAACGTGGAAAATGTAATTAAATTCAGCGCCGGTGGTTGTTATTGACTCCATATGGTTTGTTGAGAATGATATACGTTTATAGTAGAGGAACGCGAATCCCAAACACAAGTAGCTACTACAATTTATTTTTTAACAAAGTAATTGAATTAAATTAAATGGCGTTTGTGTGCTTGGTCTAGAACACATTACTCTGATATCGGCATTGTCCATGCAGGACCTAAGACAGAGGAAAACCAACTAAATAATATTGTCGGATTAATAGGTATTGCAAATTAGTTTATCTCGCACATAGTGGACGACTTGTTACATTTCTATGTATTTTTAGTGTCCGCGTGAACTGGCCCTGTAGACTGGCGTGGATACGTAATTTGTTGCACTCGCTCACGGCCGCCCCGGCATCGTGGCTTGTCCATTGACACTGGTGCGAACTCGTCATCACTTATACAGTATGCAAGTATTAACGTGCCCCGGCGCCGCCCCGGGCCGGTGCCGCACTCCACTGCCGTGCACTTTCTACAACGATGATTCTCTCCAATTAGCGGAATGATTGGCGGGCGGAGAGCATCTTTGCTCGAGCACGCGACACACTTACTTTTGTTACCAGTCATGTGATTACCATACAATGTAGTTATGAAAAACGGTCCGATTTCCGCAAACACTAATTGCGCGCTGAGCTTGTATGGAGACGTACTGTCTGGCGTACACTATGGAGATTATATCACTCCACGATTTAGCATCGTTGCTCAGCAATGTATTTTTATATTCCAATGTGAAGATAATACTGAACTGAATAATGCAGTTAACATGTCCTAGTATTATAATTCAACACCACAGAAAATAAATTCAAATAGCATAGTGATGTTTTGTGGTATTTGGTCATATTGAACCGTCCGTGCTTTCACTAGACGGACGTCGTTTATATGCAAGCAACGTGGCGAAATAATCAAGTAGCATCTATTTAACGCATATAGAACGTATAATAAGAAATGTCAACTTGTGCATACTAGGAAATTATTGTACAGTCAGCAGCATAAGTAGATGAACAAATTCAAAACTTCAAATTGCCTACACATTTTTGTGTTCTTACTAATCTTTTTTTTCTCTACACAAAAATATAATAAAAGAGATTTACTTCAAACGAAGAAAAAAAATATTTCATTTTAACTTAACGCGTATATAGGCGATTTGAAATTTTGTTTTTGTACAGATATTTATGCTGCTGACTGTACAAGTGTTAGCGATAAAATACTATTCATATGTGAGTAGAATCACTGTGGGAATAGCTATTAATTTATGGTTTAACGTCTACCATACCATAGGAGCGCTGTATTATATATTGCCACTGATGAGCACGGGCCTTCTTTACTACTGAGAGGGTTTAGGCCTTAGTCCACCACGCTGGCCTAGTGCAGGCTGGCAGACTTCACATACCTTTTTAATTAGAAGTCAAGGGTTCACAAAATATTTCTTATTTTAGGTTTGTTTTATGATAAAATTATCTTTCGAAGTAGAATCAAGATAAACATTATTATGTATGTGTATTCATCACATCACATCTAACCCATTTTATGCTTCAACTATACGGGGCTTTTCAAAAGTACAGAAAATCCTGGAAGTTACTTAGTCCATCCAATTTTACAGCCTAACTTTAGTTCCGAATACCGCATTGCGGCCGAGTGTAGTATACAAGTACATCTACTATATACAACAAATTTTGGTACCTAAGAGAATTTTGATGTTTTTTGCACTATCATCGTATGCCATTAGCTTAATCCACAATTCTATATTGAACAAACGAATCGTCATTAAACGCTTGCCCACGTATATGTCAAACAAAATATCACAAAAATTAAAATCCCCTTTCACCGGAACTCGGGAAGGAACTTTCAATTTGGCAAAATGTCCGACCTAGATATGTTATTGCCAGGAAAGCCCGGCGACACATCTTGAATTCGTCCCTCGTTCCACAACGTTATACCTTTCCCCTTATTATTTGTGTTTTTTGGACGCCTTCAGTGAATTGAACGGTATTTAAATGTTTTCGACATGGATAATGATTGAAGAGCTGTATCCGTGTCGAAATGAGTCAGGCGTGTACTGGAATGTTATAGTTTCCTGAATTGGCCGGTGGAACGTCTATTTGGCAATAATTGGTTTACTGCCAGAACAAATAGAACAGATGCTTTCAAGTGGGTTTGAATTTTATGGAGGTAATTAGTTTGTAGGTATAGTGGAAGGAACATATATACATAGTATCACGTTTCTATCCCATAGGGGTAAGCTGAGACTATGTATTGTCAACGAAATTAAATTCATATAAATAAATGGTCATCTATTTTAGTTCTCTTTGATATTTAAACAAAGCACATAAACTAGATCGGAATTTTCTTTAGGCATGGTAATATTGTATCCAAGCCATGAGTATTGTATCTCTTTTGCACTGCTATGCAATATCTTAGAACGTAGAGCCATTGACCGCAAAGAGAGATTAGGTTCATCGAACGAATATCATAAACACTAATGGAGAAATATGTAATGGGATTGTAATAAAACGTGGTAAAATATCCATTCTGTATGGTATATTGTTGTTTAATTAGTTGCGGCAACAGAGTAGGGCTGCCAGAAGGATGAGATTTGTCTGGAATCGTGCGACATTTCGTTAGATTCTCTGATGGCAAAAGCTCTTAAAGAATTGCTTATGTAAGTTTTGAGTATATTTATTAATGAAAGGTTTTAAACGGTACAGTAAACAAAAGTAAAATGTATGTGAAAACATAAAAAAACGACGTAAATGAATGTGGGATTTATTCCAAAAGGATTAATATTATATAGCTGATGAAGCAAATAGTATGAAAATGAAATGGGCTCTGAGTTCTGACCACAGTTCAGACAAATATCATGATTTAGATTATGCAAGGATCTTAACATTTAACATTATATTACAACCTTTCAAGCCCATTTGGGCTCACGGTAACGCTGGCGGATAAATAACAAGAGCTGATTTGGCGCGTGTGAGGGCGATAAAATCTCATCAAATTGCCTAATACCTGATCCACTTTGGCTCTCCAAACAGTTTCAAACATTATCCTTGTATCATTACACCTTTTCTTTTACGCCAAGTGACAGCCCTAATCCGTGGTGGAGCGAGCTATGCGGATGTAGCGCAACCGCGTCGGTAGTGTCGGTACAATGTACAATGCGCGCGCGCACACACCCCGCCCCGCCCCACCGATGAGGTTCGCGTCCTTCGAGGTCGTTCCAGTTCCACGGAGCAACGTGCGAGTCCCAACAATGTTATGAAAGCGTAAACATGTTAATTGAAAGCGATTAAATCCTTGTATTCACTGGGCAACAATTGATGCGCAAATTTTGATAATGTTTGGTAATGTTGTACAACACGCGACGTTCCTAGATTGTGCGCAATATGAAGTGATATACCCCAAGATATACGCACAAGATAATGCGCACTGTTGTGCAGTGTTGGTCAATACAGCGTGGTACATGTTGCGCATTGATTCAAATCAGTGAATACGAGGCTTATTGATAAGCAACATGCTTGAAATACTTATGCCGCAGATTTTAAAAGTATGAGTAGGTAAGTAATTATTAAGTATATGATTTATTTCTATGTTTTACAATTGTGAATTATTTAAGTTTTAGCCTTCTATTTTATTATTACATAATAACTTATGGAGACACTTTATAAAATTCTCAATAACGGGGACTCTTGTTACCATAGAATACTACTATTACTCTTAATGATTTATAATTCGTATAATATACAGACAATGTAAGCGCTAAATAGGTTAATTGCGCTTTTGTTTTGTTGAGACTCAGAAGGTTCAATCTTGCATTGGAGTCCAAGGAACGATAAGTACATCGCCAAGCTCGCTTTTCTAAGTATTAGTTCTAAGCAGTTCGTAAACTATAATTTTAATCACCACTTCTAGGAAATGAACGTTAGTGATTCTTTAATTGCTCGAATTACACACGAAATAGCTTGCTAATTGTACTGAGAAAACTCGCAGAAGGCATAAAGTACTATAATTAGAAAATCACTACATAAGATTGCTTAGTTTCATAGAGAAATCGTCAATTGGTTATTATGAGGACAATTTATGACTACACAGAGGGCAATGCACGTCAACAGATTGCGTTTATTACAAGAATTACTCAAGAGTAGATGAGCCTTACATTGGAGGTAATGACATCTAGAGATTACATTTGGAATCGTCGGCGCATCCGCCCTCGGGGGTAATTGGCCACATTAGTACAATACACTCTCACGCTGTACTTTTGAGACTGACTCAAACAATAAGAAAATTTATAAAACGCCTAGTCACACGATAACTCAGTGTTCAAGGGAGTTTTTATACCGCTAAAGAGATTCTTTGTGCTTGGTTGAACTTTCGTTATCATAATATTGAAAATCAATAATCATTAATTAATTATGAATTGATGTGTTTCGGTGGTTTCGCACATATTGTATCATTGTTAGCAACTGTACCGTATCTTGTTTCTTAAAAGTACCCTACACTTTTATAATGCCACGGCTTGATGTCTACACCTGATTGTAAATGCAGTGCCATCTAATGAAATGTTCGTTAACCAATAATTTCATTGTCTATTTTTAGATAGCACAGTTACCTCTGTCTACTTATTGTTTCTTCATAATATTCTGCGATATTCTAACAAGACAGAAAAACACGGGACGGTAAACTATTCCTCAATTTAATGGTGCGGTAAAAATAAGAATCTAGCAATTTTTAGGACCCAGCCGATGCGAAGAAGACTATTAAGCTATGGTTCCCCAAAATACGCGTGGAAAGTAAAGGTTTAGACGGTAAAGGTAGGTGGTAGTTAAGTAAAAAAATCTTCAGTGCATTAACTATTCACAATGTCTACATTTTGAATTTCATTTGTGTGTTTATAAAAACAATGTGGCAAACCAGGTGCAGAGTAGTTACGCATACCTATCTTTTTATAACAAGATGTGTTAGAAAAACTACATTCTTACCAATGCAAGACATCTAAGTTCCCAGAAGGTAATTTTAGATACTAAACAATGCGTTAGTCCGCATTCAGGAACGCGTAATTAAACCATAGAACCGGATTGGATGGCTATTCATCGTAAATGGGGTCCTTGCCGAGACGTGTGCTATTTCACTACATAATGGAATTGCCATCGGTGATGCCAGCTCATCAAAAATTATTGTGCCGTCAATGTTACAAGGTTCATAATATATTTTTCTTGTGTTTGATCCCATTTCTAATATCGTTTTTGTAATTGTTCTGGTAAAGTATTGCTAAGGCATTGGTGTTCGTTTGGTTCTTGGTATTATTAATTGTTGTATTCACCCCATTATGGTCTATACTTTAAGTAAGGGGTCGATTACACTTAAGCTAAGTCAAGTCGAAAGAAGACGAGTGGTGCAGTGAAAATTGTTTAATGTGTCTACTGAACCAGAGCGGAGACGAGACGTGTATTTCAAACAAGCTGAACCTGACATGTCTCGTCCATCCATCACCTGCCCGTGCCTCAATGGAAACGCAACCTTATATTCCTTCATTGGTATTTTTATTATGTCAAGAAACTTTAGAAAAATGCGTCAGAAGTTATCCATCAAGTAAGTTATAACCTTACTGAATATAAAAGTGAGACAATTGTACAAATCTATTCATACAACTGTAATATTTATTTATATGTGTTGTATTCTATCCTACCAATAACTTAACTGATAGTTGAAAATTCAGCTCTGAGAAGAAAGTATTGTTCTTCGCAGTTTCAATCAACCGTGAATTACGAATAATCGAGAACCATTTGATATCGTCAGGAGTGCGTGGTGACGTGTAGCAACACAAAGCTGGCTGCCTATCCAGGGCGCATTCCGGATTCGTTCCCTGTTGTTTTTGCGGCTGCCCACTTACTAATGGCTACTAGTTTAGTCCTGAGTTGTCCTGCTGGAACACACTAGAGAAAAATACAGTGGGCTTAGAATGTGGCAAAAAGACGCAACTCGTAAGACGATGTCGTTTAATTTTGATGTTTGTGATTGATCGAGAGACCAATACGTCAGTCACGTGTTAGTCTCTCAATCAATCCCAATAAAACGAAATGGAGTCGTGTCGTGTTTTTTGACACACTTTATACTGGTGGTAGGTCTCTCATATGCAAGAGTCCGTCTGGGTGGGTACCACCGCAATGTCTATTTCTACCGCCAAGCAGCAGTGTGCATGCACTGTTGTGTTTCGGTTTGAAGGACATTGTAGCCAGTGTAACTACAGGACATAATGATACTTAACATCTTATGTCTCAGGATGACGAGCGCAGTGGAATGCCACACAGTACTTTGTAACTCAAGGTGCTGGATGGTGTTGCTACTGTTTATGGGTGGTCGTATCGCTTACCATCAGGCGAACGGCATGCTCGTCTCGCCATTCACGCGCTATTATTACACTATAACACTAGCCGATACAAAATACTGAAAGGAGTTATGGAATTTATTAAAAATATATAAATTAGTGTCGTTGTTAAACAGGGAAAAATAACATTGACACGCTTCATAATATAATCATTAGTTTTGTTAAATTAGTTTACATGCCCATTAAAATGTACATTGTACCTATTTGGAAAATGATTTACTTTACTACAGAGAGCTGTTTCGCTAGTAAATTATTTGAAATTACTTATGACTCAAGAGAATTCCGCAGCAATCGTCGTTCTAAAGGGTCTGTAATTTAATGGCCACCTGCAGGCACCTTGTGCTATACTGCTACTAGTTAATTGTTACTTTGCGATATAATGGCCATCTCGATTTTACTTTTGTCCTTTCTAACGTGTTTGTAAGCTGCTTTAAGTATATTTATAATATACTGCATCGTAGTTGTAATATCATTATAATAGTTGCTACGAATAAAATGTTTTGTCGGGAAGAAATGTGCAAATGGAGTTCATTGTCAATTTTGCTCAAGGTGTGATGACTAGGAAAATTATTTGATTAATAGTCCATATTGGCACGCGATGAAAGTTCACCAAGCAAAAAGTGAAAGCGAGCACTTCGCGGACCAAAGGTAAAACGCAAACATTTCAGAGATTCGTAAATTTATTACTCTTTAAAGTTGTTTATATTGTCGTTAATTGTTATTTCAGAGATTCGTAAATTTATTACTCTTTAAAGTTGTTTATATTGTCGTTAATTGTTAAATGGCGCCATTAAAAATTAAAGCATTATAAAAAAAAACTGTCAAAATACCACGTCCATAAAAATACTTTTATGTAGAGTCGATGTTTTATTGGTATTCTTGGTAAATAAATATACATTTTATTTATCATAATGCTATATTGATTAAGGAAAAATAATAAAAAAAATATGTTAGTATATCACAGTTAAGAGATTGTATACAAAGCACTGGACTAGTTTGGAGAAAATTTATTTGATTGAAATTTTTATTGTCCCAAGAATAGAATAAACCTAATCATAATACATTTAATTAAATACATACTTATTTTTAGCATATCCCTTAATAAGTAAGAGGTATTAACGTAATATTATGTATTACTCGAAATATTCTACGACTCAAGAAGAAATGAATAATTTGTTATGTAATAAAATTATGATTTTATTACATAACAAAAATTATGATTTTATTACATAACAAATTATGCAAAAATCTAATGAGATTTTTATATACATTTATATAGGGCGTCGGTTCTCAGCTTCAGTTCTGCTTTTCCCGTTACATAAATGAGTCCTGCGATTATGATCAATACCAATTTATTTCATAGTTTATGCGCAAGCAATTATAAACGGATACATACATAGTCACTGCAGTCAATCAGAATTGTGTGCTAAGATACGCGTAGTCTTTAGTACAGAAAGCATTGATATACAGAATTATTTTAATATCTAATACAGCTTCGAGCTTACCTTGTTACTCTATCTAAGTAATACTAAATTATAATTAACGCTTTCCTAACGATACGAAGTCAAGTGTAATTCGTTGTTTGTGCTTGTTCCACTATATTTATTAGGATTTGTGATATCAGGTGTTCTGTTATATAAGTACGAAGTTTCCTGCTATGGCGTAGAAATCGAATAAAATCTGCATATCATTAAGCATATCTAATATAACTGCTTGACGCTCATAAACTCTTGAAAATGTTGCATGCATGGATATATATTATTTTGATAGAAAAGAGATGTCCGCTTTTTGTATAGGTGCTGGGCCTCAAAATCTAACCAAGCTCAAAGTTTAGGGATATTAAAGGGGCAAAATATGGATCTTGGATCCATTAAAAAATATTTTTAGACCCCTCCATTTATAAGTAGCTTTTTATAAAACGTTCATATTGAGTGTAGTTTTTAAGCTAAACAAAATTACATAAATCTCAAAATCGGAGGTCTTTAAAATTAAACGATTTATTGTAAAAGGCTAGTTTTTAGGAGTTCTATCCAAATATATATAAACTGTCTTGGTTAGAATTTTAGGCCCGTTTTTGGACATGTCTTTTGTTATTCTTACCTGAGTCAATGATTGTTACCCGACTGACATTTTTGACATAGGCGATAGATATCATAGTAGATCCGGGGTTGATGCGGAGTATTTCAATCAGACCTTCGTCAAATTGATGTCGTAGGATACATATAATAAGGTAGACTATACTTTTATTGGCAGCTCATCAGCCTTTGATACTTTATTTTATTAATACAAACATTAGAATAGCTGTATGCCAATGGGTGTAATTTTATATTTATATAAAGAATTTTATTATTTTTGCGTTTTATTAGTATTTTAATGTATCATAAAGACTTTTAAAAAGGGTTTATACCAACACCTGGTTTAATTTTGGAAAAACATTCTTGGCTAGGTATTTTTAGTGTACCAATCATTGTACAGTTTACCCTATATACGACATGTTTTCTATCGATTTTAGTACAAGCAAAGCTTTTTAAGTGACACTGTTTATTGGTACTTAAATAACACGTGTGTTACAACCAAACGTCGCACAAACATAATGATTATAACGTTATACATGGCGTGCAAACACACTGATGTCACGGTTCATTTACATCAAGTATCTCAGCGAATATCACGATAAGTATAAAAATACGGACGACGTACATCAGTACATATAACATTCATACAATCGACTTTCATTTTCATATGACCACAGGAGGAAACTAAAGTTATTTGGGATCAATGAACCCCGATCCGTGACTTCCTTTTTAACATCAATGGGAAAGTGTCGAGGAATTAACAGGAGCGTAGCGACGGCCTTTGTTCTTCGTCTGAAACGAAAGAACCAGCTCGCGTCAAATGACGACCCATTACCGGTCTATTATGTTTGGAGAATATATTTGTTTACATTATTACGTAAATAATGTCCTCTGTGGTACTGCAAGGCTCATTTGAATGTAAATGTCTTCTTTCAAAGAAGATTAATGGCTAGGAATGACATTGAATGCAAGTATGCCACACGCACTTCCACGTGTTTTATTCGTCTAATGTTTATAGTACCTATTTATTATTGTTATACACATTTCCATACATATTAACATTGGCAGATAGTACATACTATTTTCTATCATGTTACTTACGTAAGTTACGTTTTTAAATATTTTTTTCTCTATTACGTTAATAAGTATTTTCTAATGAATCAAAAAACAATAACCTATATCTTAATTGACCGTTCAATTTATATAACGAAGATTCCACGGTGTCGTATGACTTAAATCTAAGAACAATATGAGTCTGCGCTGTGTTCTCCGTTTACTACGTCTGGAACGAAATCGATCGTGAAGAAAGGTGCTCTCCAGATAATGACATTTATTTAGGACACCTTCGCGCACTCTTGAAGATTTTTAACAAGTTCTTAAAAAGATTACCTCTGCGAAGGGCGTACGAAATAAACTTAGACATGTAGCTATTGAAGTATGTACAATCATCCAATTTGGTGCTAGTACACTTTCTGAAGATAAAACGTCTATTTTTCATATTTTACCAAGCAGGTGCGATCGCTTCGGAGATGTAAATAGGAAAAGCAAATAACTCTTATACTTTACTTTAGTTGTATTTTGCATGTTGCTGACAGACGACGCGCAATTGTCTTATTTATAACCGTAAGGTGGTCGAGCATACACTTCTCTGACTGTACATAAGAAACTCAGACGTTTAGATAGAGTATTATGTATAACGTTTTCAGATTAAAGAACCGCGATTCTGTTACATTTGTTGATGTCAAAAATGGTTTTATTACAGTCGAGTAAGAAATTATAAAGAACCGCTTAAAGGTCGAGAACCCTAAATTAATATTTGTCAGAAATATATGAATAGTTTGGAGTATTGGTAATACCAGACAAAAATAATTGTTTTGTATAGTATAATAGACATAAGCGCACGTCCATGCGAAGCGTATTATTGAGAGAAAGTATGAAAGCATCCGAATACCACAGATTAACTTTTATATCCAAACTCATATAATAACATTTCTGTAAAATGTTCTAAACAAAGAGATATCATCGGAGATGAGTGCAACACCGCGTAACTAGCATTGGTAAATACCACGTAAGTGGAAGAAAAAAAGGATAGTATTCTGTATTAATAATACCCTTTCTAGCCGATTTCGGCCACGGCGGCCAATCTCAACAGAGATCAGCCAGATACGCAGGAGATATTATAGTGCACAAGTGTGTGCGCAATAAACAGGGTGCACTCGCTATTCCTTTACTCTCATAGTCCGGTGAGACGGCAATCCGACATGACCGGAGAGAGATCAGGCGCAGGACCAACGGCTTTACGTGCTTTCCGAGGCACGGGGGTATCACACCGCCAACTTCCTGACTCCGAGCTGCGACTGAGTAATTTTTAAGATGGAAAAACCCAGTCACAATGTTTTTTTGGCCCGACCCAGGATTCGAACCCAGGACCTCAGCGCGCAAATTGTACTCGTAACGCGTACGCAATACAACTACGCCACCGAGGCAGTCGAGTTATTCTGTATTATCAATCACAAGTTTAGTGCTATAAGTATCAATTTCAATTTAACTTTTTTCGTCACTTACGCGGTATTTACTAGTTGCGCGGTTTTGCACTATCCCCGACGATATGCCAATCTGTGACGAAGATGGACTCTGTGGGGTACCGTGTGCAGTGTGCATATTATATCCGACTGAAGTGACGTAGAACCAATAAACCGGCAAGTCATCTGCGCTAATAAAGCCAGGGTCCAGTTACATGATTGTACGTCGATGATTGTGCATCGTGGAAGGCACGGTCGCGTTACATGCGAAAACGCGGCTTTTATTTCACTAGAGAATGTCGCTTAGTTGGAAATAATTTATACACTTAAATATTGTCGTAAGTATTAACTTTGTCAAAATAAATGGTTTGGTAACCCAATTATAGTCGCTTGGTAGATTATTGGAAGAGTTGTCAGATTTTTTGTGCTCTATTTTATGCCTCATTTAGATTATTGGCGATTAATTCTCCGAATAACTTGGCAAATAATTCGTGCATAAATATGACTATGTATTTTGAGTAACGAATGCACCCGACGGTGTGGTCAGAAAAGCCGACTCGCGTCAGGCTACTGACTCTAATGTCATACCAAAAAATAAAATAAAAAAATGCACCCGAGAAAGCTGTTTACACACTCGTATTTGTGACTATTCGTCTGTACTCGGCTTTACTCAATCAGGGGTTACAGTCATATGGATAACAATGATGACAGATTAACAACTTAGCTTAGCCTTTACCTCTTAAACAGACATACACGACACACACTCACTCACGCCTTTTGTCCTCGAACGGGTAGGCAAAGGTGCAACTACTGCACCCACTTTTCGCCGTGCGTATTCCGTCCCATGATGTGATAGGGGGCGAGCCTATCCCCATATCGGACACAAATTCCAGACTCCGGGCTGATACTGCTTAAAGAAACCTAATATCACTTTGCCCGACCCGGGGATCGAACCCGAGACCTCAGCATTGCAGTCGTACCGTAATACAACTAACTACGCCACCGACGCAGTCGACTCAGTCAGTCGTCAGTCGCCTTTAGCTTTTAGAAAGAGTTTATTTGGTTTTAACAACCGATTGCCAATCTGATGTCAACCTACCCACATAGTAATTAGTACTATCCGTCCTCCGAATCGACCCCATGACCTTCCGCTCCATAAGCCATATACACTCTCCCCGACCAAGAGCACAACCGATGATAATATATCTTTATTCCCGTATAACAGTTTAATAACCACCGTATGAATTTGTCAATACGACGTCGTAAATACTGGCTTAATGGGAGTAATAAAACGTTTTTGTCTTCAACAACACTTTATAATCCACATAATGTGCAGTAATATTGCTTTATTTATTTAGTCTTTCATTTGAAAGAGGTCGTAAAACGTAAGAAATCATGTTTATTTAACACTAAAAGAAAATCTAGACCTGAGGTATTAAACTTTACAAACCCATAAAGTAAAAGACTATTTCTACCATTTTCTGTGTAATCGTAATACCAACCGCTTTTAAGGCCGATTTCACCTATTGCTGATAAATACTACTCGTCACATAAATATATAAACCGACTAAATAAGCTTTTTAATTCTTTCTTTCTTAATTACTTGGAACCTGCGAAATAGGACTTAAATGGCCTGAATTAATCGTATAAGTACTTCGTAGATTAACTTGTCTCTCTTTAGAATCATTGTAAATAATACTACGTAGTTACATATTTTCTTTATACGTACTTCAAAGATTCCTATGTTACCTAGAATGTTTTTCTTATACAACATATTGTGAGGCAATACTGTAATCCTATCATAATAACCGATACAATATCTAACCCAATCGATAGTAAAACGTCGAAAACGCGTCGTGCGCTCGTTTGTGCTAATCGAAGCAGGCAAAAGCTCAGGTTTCATACGCTTTCATTGCGATTTGATAGAGGATTACTCTCCATGCATAGTTAAATATTATATTATCTATACTAATATTATTATAAAGAGGAAATATTTGTATGTAAGTATGTTTGTAACGAATAAACTCAAAACCTACTGAACGGATTTCGATGAAATTTGGCACACGGGTAGATCATGTCCTGGATTAACACATAGGCTACTTTTTATCCCGGGAAAAAATTTTAACCCCGGAAAAACTTTTTCACGCGGGCGAAGCCGCGAGCAGAAGTCTAGTATTGAAATAAATACAGTTGTTTCTTGGATAAGTATTTTAGATTTTACAACTTTGTACGAAGTTTTATCATATTATGTACCGGGTAGAGTTCAATAAATTTTGTAGGTGGTAGACAATAAATTTACCGAATATTTCGTGAATGAATTCGTTTAGTACTCTCATAATTTTTCTAACTTTTAATATGTTTGTGAAATGGATTTTAATTCTGCGTAATATACATAAATTAGAGATGCATATTATTCTGCTTGTAGCAATGATAAATACATGGCACAGCTCAAAATACGTGGCAGCGTGTAATTAAAAAAGTTGGGCTAGCGCTGCGTCTCCGTTCGTTGCAGATGCGGATACGTATTTCGTTTAGCACAGGGTTGGATTTAAGTGCAAATTGTTCAAATAATGGAAGAGACGGAGTTGAGCTGGCGAGCTGCCAGCGCGCGTGCGACGACCTCGCAGCGCCCACCGGCTACCGACCGTCTGTACCCTCACACTTCCTAATTGGTAACCATTCTTCAACTTAAGGCATGAACTGACGAGTAGGCCTGTCTGTAAACATATTTACTATCTATTTACTACCGACCGTGAGTCACACCACCGCTCATACCGCCCACGGTGCCGCGGATGTATTTATTTTCACGATCACGGTTTGTGCCGTAACATTCAATAATCTTTATCACACCGTAATTGATGTAACAAATGAGATAATTGAACGAAACTGTTTGCTTTTAATTACAGCCGTAGTAAAGATTTTTTTGTGTCGACATTACGACACTCGAGACTACTCCGCGGCAGATGTCTCGACGTTTATCAGTGAACGAGATAAAAATGCACTGGTTTTAGTCTGACTTAATGCGCGCTTGTGTTTCGATAACCCCTTTTAAGTGTTGAAGTTTATGGCATGCTGTGGGGCGAAGGAAGCGTTTCATAATTTTCGACGTTACATAATGTTGGTGTATGTCTTAGGATAACATGTTTATCACACGAGACAGGTAAGGTAATATGGTGCGCCGTGCTAGATTTACGGCTGGATTTACGCATGTTGCGTGGACGTGGCGCGCTCGCTGCGTGTGACTAGTTGGTCGCCACTCACACACTCGCTGTATTACGGTTTGAGAAGTGTTTCCTTTTATAACCGAGTTGGTGCGTCGACACGGAGTCTATTCTTAGTCACGGGTGGATATTTTTTATAGACACTGTATTATTTTGTGTCGAGTCCGTTTTTAGGTCAAATCGTGTTTTTGTTGAGTTCTAACGGTTTGAATATTTCTAATTACAATTTGTAGCGTTGTAGTTTTATTTTTCTAGTAACAAGAAAAATAAGAAAAAGTAACGTTGCTTTCACGTTTTAATGCTTGCCAAACAATTGATGGAATACTTATTATTTATGGGTAAAGCTATTTCGGCTCAACGCAAGTCAAAGTAAAGGTTGTGACAAAGTTAATCGATAAGGGCGACCTCTGTCAGTCCTTGGAATGAGCCCGTTTGACCCGAACCTCGTAGTTTATCTTAAGGACATGACGGTGCGAGGTTAAGACAAGATTGTACGACCTCACTCAAAAAGTTCGTATTTACAATATACGTACAAATAAATAATACATAAAGATCAAAGAAAATGACGATGTCTATCAAACGTGTAAGGGGAACCATGGCCAATATTTACACTTCGCACATTTATGATCAGTACACTTGTTACGAAATCCGCATGTTTAGGAAAAGTCAATTTTAACATGAGTGTGAACTCGTCTTGGTTATATTCGAAATACGCATTTCGAACTTTGATATACTAACCAAAATTACTCAATATTGGTCAATTGACAAGCCTTGTTGACCGTAGGTAATATTTGATTTTTACATTCCGATTGTAAATATTAGAGGGGAGAAGCGGCAGGAAGATACTTAGAAATGTATGATAATGTGACAATCTATCATGCGATAACAATGGGGACCCATGCGCGGTGCATTCCAGAGCTCCACGTGTAAGGTATAAATTAGGTTGGCGCACTGCTTGCTTGTTTGTTCAACAGTACGGCCAACAACCAACATTGACACAGCGGTGACAATGTACACACAAGTAATGTTTGAACTAGTTTTTAATTACCGAACACCGCTTTTGGGCCAGCACTTTGATATATGACACTCACATTATTATGTCGTATGCAGGCGTCGGGTTGCGAACCCGGCTCGGGTGCACCAAATCTGGGACACAGAGGACGGTTAGCGACATATATTTTCGCGCGCCATTTATCTGAGCGAATGGGAGGGCTGCTGAAATTATGCCAGGGAGGCCATTTGGTATTTTTTGCCGCTTTAGAAAATTTGTATAATATAATCTTTTTCGTCATTTGGCCTGATACGTGCTTCCTTTTTTGATTTTATATAAAAATTCTAATTATGGTTTGATGCAAACATTGCGCATTCGTTGCTCGTTAAATTAGCATAATATTCTTTTAAACACTAACGATCTTATTCATAAACAGTTTATAAACCTATTTTTGTTATCGCATGTTTTATCTTCTTCGAACGATTTTTTAATTAAGTTTGAAGGAAGAAGACAAAACATTCTATAACTAAAATGGGTTTATAAACAGTTTATGAATAAGGTCATAAATGTATTTAAAAAACAAACACAAAGGTGACTAGTTATACGAAACCACAGTATAATTGCACTTTAAGGTTCTTTAACAATCTTACCGGCAAATAGAAATGCATCAAAGAGACAAATATTGTTCTTTGCTTTTTATTTATCGACTATTGAGTGGAACTTGAAATGGTTTGAACGTTAAAATCGTGGTTTGTACAGTGGAGTCACGCAGCGGCTCGCCACGAGTCCCTAGTTTGTTTTACAATGATGTTCACATAGCACTGCTTAAATAAATCGTGAGCCCATATGAACATTGCATAATTACTCCACGCGTTAATTTGATTTGTAAATTTTGTCCCTGTGTGGCATTTAGTCCGTTAATCCTGGGAATCGAATGTGCTATTAAGATAATAGTGAATTATTAGCATTTTAGTTCAAGGTATTGCGAATGATATGATAATGCACGGCAAAATATTGTACGATACAAGAGGTAAAATACATTACGTCATCGTGATTTTAGCTTAATAGTTATTGAGTAATATGCGAGGCTAATTTTCACAAAAAATATGAAAATTAGTTCAAAATAATTGGGACTGCCTCGGTGGCGTAGTTGTATTACGGTACGACTGCAATTCTGAGGTCTCGGGTTCGATTCCCGGATCGGGCGTAGTGTTTTTGATTTTTCTGTAATTCAGTATCCGCCCGGAGTCTGGAATTAGTGCCCGATATGGCGATAGGCTCTCCCTATTACATCATGGGACGGAATACGCACGGCGAAAAGTGGGTGCACTAAGTTGCTCCTCTGCCTACCCCTTAGGGGATAAAAAGGCGTGAAAGAGTGTGTTTTGACGAGGTTAAGATTTTTTTTAAGAATTTACAGGATAATACCACCATACCATAGCAGCCCTGTATTAAATACTGCCCACTGCTGAGCACGGGCCTCCTCTACAACTGAGAGGGTTTAGGCCTTAGTCCACCACACTGACCCAGTGCGGGTTGGCAGACTTCACATACCTTCGAAATTCCTATAGAGAACTTCTCAGATATGTAGGTTTCCTCACAATGTTTTCCTTCAATTAATACTAATAATACACTAAACTTTAATAAATTAAATATACAAGAATAAATAAAAATATTTATGCTTCTACACTCGATCTTTAACGCTTTGCGTCTATCTCTAATGTTACTACTGCAAGCCCCCAAAGCGTCGTCACCTAGAACAAGTTGTATAAGTAATAATTTGTGGTACTTCTACGTAGGCAGTCATCGGCCGTGACAGCGTTTCGCGGCGGAAGGACGCGCAACGTTATGTGTTTGTTATTCAGCACTACATGTTAGAACTCTAAAGTTCCCGGAACACATACATACTCGGCACTGGGCGCACTGGCTGTATACAAAGTGCCTTTGCCCGCAGTACATTGTACGTTTGCTTGCCTAACACGTTTACCAATTAAGTGTTATTTATGTATCGATGTAATAGATATTGACCTATATTGACAGGGAAGACTGGATGGAATTAACTAAATAGTTATATTATGTAAATTTATTGAGGATACGATATGACTAAAAAAAAGTTAAAAATGGAGGAAATATATTGTTACCTACCAACTGAACCTTATTACTAAGAATGCCGTTTGTCTGTATGTCCAATATTTAAAGGACTGTAGCCCTAACACTTGAATAGGTTGAATGGGTAGCGGTATTTATTTATATACAAACAATATGATCACGCCCTCATCTCCGTTATCGTAGATAGGCATCTAATGCATTTACACTTTTACGACCTTATATCCATCAGATGATAGGTGGTGAGCCTATTCCATAAAACATAAGCACAAATTCCAGTCTAAGGCAACTCAGATGTGTTAACAAATCGAAAAACTTATACAAACTCTTTTAATGCATTCAGCTATAAAAGTCTTGTACTGATGTTAAAACTAAGTGAACATAACTTCCTTATGTAAAATTTCATTTTAATCCGCAAGAACATTTCGATATGATCGTACGAATAATATTATGAACCGGTAGCAAAGCAAGTGCTGCGTCGGATACAAATTACGCACATATTATTATTCCAGATATAGATTATTATTCTAATGACATCCGGGTGCAGATGGCTTGGATGTTAATTCTAATCTTACAAACTAAAATCAACTTATTAATGGAAATTAATGGCGTAATTGATGCTTTCTTGCGATAGTAAAAATAAGTTTTTTAACTAGCAGTTCATTTATATTATTTTAAACTTTAGTTTAAACTCTAATCAGGATTTCGCATATGTTTTAATATATCTAGATAATGCACATCATTGAATCTTCCTGATGATCGATACATTATTATAGAAAGAATTATCCTCTCATCATTATAGAAAGAAGCTCTTATTTTTTACAATAATCTTTTATTGATGTAACAGCTAGTCAATATTCATCAACTAAAGTGCCATTTGTAAGCCCGCAATCGTAGTTTCAAGACCTTTGGGACAATCTATAAAACTTGAACTCTAAGACATCCTGTAAAATAGATATATATTGCCTATCATGTTATCTTGAATATCTTAATCAACTGACAAAACGTAGCAATATATTAATTTACGGATTGTCATTAAATCGATGGCCAATATAATTTCATAGTGTATTTTACGAACGTAGCACGATTGTCATCAGTTCGTGTAATATTTTTACGATTATGGCTTGCACTTATTGTACGAATGGATTAATTTCATTTTATAATATAGGATTGCCTCGGTGGCGTAGTTGTAGTCGTACCTGCAATGCTGAGGTTTTGGATTCGATCCCGAGTCGGGCAAGGTGGTATTGGTTTTTCTATTTTGTGCCCGATATGGCGATAGGCTCGCCCCCTATCACGTCATGGAACGGAATATGCACGGCGAAAAGTGGGTGCACTAGTTGTGCCTCTGCCTACCCCTTTTACGTTTTCGAGGGCATAGAAGACTAATTTATAGATATGAATTTCTGTTATCTAACCATAATAAGTTATTATATTTACGATTCAGAACACAATTTGCAATACGTATTAATGTGTATAAACTATGAATAATTACAATTTGATGAAGAATAGAGATTTCATCATAAAACGCGGTCGGCCGGTGGGTGGAAGCTATTAAAATCTGAAGAAACATTCAAGGACAATTCCATTAATCACATTCACCGGCACCCAGGAAATTAGTCATAGCACAAATTATAATAATACTAGTCCCCGCTCACAGCTCCACTTGCGTTTGTATAAAAATGGCTCTGTTGCTAATACTGCTGAATAAGATTTATCTGCTATCCCTTAGTAACGACAAAACTATCATAAAATATTTTATGCATTAACAATGTGTCATTTTATTATTGGCCATAGATTTAGCTTCCTTGACTAGTTTATGGTCAAATAAACCTCCGTATTATATTGAAAAGTAAATACGAAGTATCACTTATCTAAAATTGATCGAACGATCTCAGCATAAGCCTGTGGGAATGGTGGAACCCTGCCAACGATTGACGATGTTGTGACTTGATAAATGCTCTCTTGATACTTGAATGCCGGCGCCAGGCCGTCTGTTTTCGAACGTACTGTTAAATTACATTTTTTAACATTATTTTTAGAAAATATTATTACGTACTTCTTTTTGTTTCAATTAAAATAATAATTTATATTTGTTTAATCAACATTTGTGTTATCTAAGTAAATATGAGTCATTAACCAAATTGAGAGTTAGTTTATTACTAGCCAAAGCTTAAACAATGATTTATCTGTAAACGACAAGTGACAACAGAAGACCTATTCTTCAGATGACATAAATTTCCACCGAACTTATCTTTACGACACGCATAAAGTCAAACAATCGCTAAAACTTATGCGAAGGAGTAAATGCGAACAAAAGTTTCAGTCTTGTATCAAATGTCACTGCCGTGTTTGCGCAAAACTTTGTGTATTTTCTGTCGCCGGTATTTGTGCGTCGAAAGTAATTTCTTCCTCAGGTATTGACATAAAACGTGGGATATTATTAGATTTGCCAATCTCAGTGAACGCAAAAGGTCTCTCGACAATCTGCATGACGATATAGCGCAAAATATAGACAAGAATACAAAAGGCTCAGTTCCAATAAACTTCTAACATAAACGTAAAATACAAAAGCTATTTTGCCAGCGACGATTAAAATAGTTATTTCAAAACGGTAGCCGGCCATGACTGTAACTGCGTAATTTAATTCTTTGTTGATGCGTGAACCTTCTTCAATGTATAATTTTTGTGTTACCGACGCCTATATTAAATTTTTAGGGCCGTCAGAGAAAGGACATAAAACTAATTTCAACATTTGAAAGCATAAAAAAGCGTTTAAAACTTTTCGGATTACTTACATAAATCTTCGGCATACATAACTTTTGTGGATAATAACCATAGTGTTTTAACCATTCTGAGACCATAAAAAGGAATACTTAATAGTGGCAGGTAAGATTTTACAAATAGAAAAGGCCTTTTAAAACAACATGGAAGTCGTTCAGGTAAAGATAAAAAAAGTTACATATTTATTTTTAAGTGAAAGTGAATCCTTTTTTGTGAATTTATTTTTATGTGTTTACAAAAATCTTACTTCTCTTGTTACTTTTTTGTGTTTTGTTTATCGGCATTACTAAAGCTTAGCGGAAAAAGCGCGAAGCCCACTCGAGATGCTACATCCGATGGATTTTGCGTCGATGCTCACGCGGGGCTTACTCCGGAAATCACGTTTATGTTACTTCCTTTTCAAGTACCCGACCGTTTTGTATACCGCTGTACCGGCTTTATAAATTAATTTAAATACGCCTGTGTTAGATATATCTCCGCGTCTTTTGAATAAATGATCAAAATGATGAAGAAGTTATATAATCAGGAAAACTTTTATATATTGATAGAAAATAACTTTTATGGTATTTAGAATAAAAATGTTAATAAATTAAATATAATGATTCAGTAACGTTACCTATAGGTAATATTTAATTAATGAAATATCTCTTTATTAGCTCTGCTATTTAACATTTAATAACCAAATATAATTTATAAATATAGCTATAAAGTTTAACATCAATTATTTTATATATTTGTGAATGATATAAATGCATAACATCGACTTCTAACGCAGACCCATAACGCGTTTGCGTGCGTTTAGTTGTTTATATAAATAACACTCAAAACCTCTTTTCCGTCAACGTATAAACGACCACTACTAAGTTGTTTTAGGGGGCGATAAAGAGTGTAACAATATATTAGGCTTAACGCCTAGCCGGCGGCGCTTAGGGCAGAGGGGTGAACAAAGGGGATCAACGGCCAACTTGTGCACCGCTGTTCTTGATGCCACCTGATGCCTATTTTGGCAATATGGGATAAATTAGCGGTAGTATAGCTATAGTTCTTTATTCAAGTTAGTACCTAGTAGAGTATGGGTATTTTGGAGATTTGGATAACGTTCTATCAGTATTTCGATGGTCATTAATTAAACACGTACAAAACTTTGACAGTACCAAAGCAAAATTGAGAAAGTATCTCTTCGATATTACTAGATTTTTAAAAATAGAACAAGTAAAAACCGTCATAGTTATTATTATTTTAAGACTGCCTCGGTGGCGTAGTTATATTACGGTACGACTGTAATGCTGAGGTCTCGGGTTCGATCTCCGGGTCGGGCAAAGTAATATTGGGTTTTTCCATTCAGTATCAGCCCGGAGTCTGGAATTTGTGCCCGATATGGCGATAGGCTCGCCCCCCTATCACATCATGGGACGGAATACACACGGCGAAATGTGGGTGCACTAGTTGCGCCTCTGCCTACCCCTTCGGGGATAAACGGCGTGAGTGTGTGTGTTTTTATTATGTAAGTAACAAAGCATGACTCACCCAAAAGTCCTTGTAATAAAACTTATTCAAACTTTTATAAGAATGAATTGGAAGTGGGTGTATGGATCCTGAACAGCTGTCGCAGAGCTATAACCACGTTATAAAGTAGTAATATCGTGGTAATTGCAAACACACCTTCTCGTTTAGTACTTTGTTAACGAAACGATTTAGATTTAATAAAGACATTAAACTTTATGTTGTTTCATGATTAGCGACTTGCTGCAGAGTTTAATCAAAAAGGTAATGTGAAGGAAGTATCCGTGATGTTATCTCCCATATTTCAGTCTGCCAGACGGGATACAATTACTTTATGGGATGAAACGGCGGCTGGGGTTGATGTGCCATTCCTAAGTAAAACAAAAGAAAAGAAATTTGTCGCTTTCAGTTTGAATCAGTGTAATATAATTGAAGTTCATTTTTGTTGTGTTTTAAAAACGAAAAATGCGATGCCCTTTTTCTGATTTCATGAGTCTTTATTGTCTTCTCAATGTCGTGATTCTTGCTCTTTTTGTTAGCAGGGCAAATAAAATAAAAAATTATAATTGTGGCCAATATACCCGAGATGACTAAATTATAATTTTTTCCTTGTAATTTTTTTAACGAAATCAAATTAATGGCTCGTTTTATTCAGAGGCTGGCTGAAACAATGTTTAATTAGGAGCCTTATTCTCAGAAGTTTGATAATGTAGAACGAGCTTAATTTTTATAAGTATCTTTTTTTTTTTTTTTTTTTTTATAATGGCATTTGTGTTCACATTTTGCCAATGTCAAGTTTGGTTTGTATATTTTATTATCTGTAGTATGTCGAAGTAAAGCAGTGGCTACCTTACCAAGACTTTGTCGAGGAGTTTTGGCGGCAACAGAAAAAACACTTGATTAGCACAATTATTTCAATTCACTTCATTTGAGCTCTTTAATAGAACTATATTGGAAAATATACCACCATAATTATGCAATATAACACTAAATATCACCAAAATAATGAATTAAAACAAGAGCACCTCATGACACTTCCAAGTTCCCGCCAAAACTCTATAAGTATCTTAAATAATATGTAAAATTTAATTAAATTCATTGGCCGCTTCTAAATTAGAAATATTATGTGGAATCTTTTCAAAATTAGTTACATACCTCAAGTGCTTTGCATTCAAGTAGGGTCGAGACGATAAATTGGACGGGCGGTTCATATCTCTGCTTCCAGTACAAAGAGCAGACAGATATTGTAGCGCAGGGTTGCCACTCTTCAAATAAAATCATCTAGACAAAGGCCGCTTTAACATTTATAATTAATATACTTTGATATTATAGTTTTAACTCAATTAGTCTGTAATTATCCTACAAATATTATAAACGCGAAAGTTTGTAAGAATGTATGTATGTATGTATGTTTGTTACTCTTTCACGCAAAAACTACGCAAGGGATTTAGATGAAATTTAGCACACGCGTAGATCATGTCCTGGATTAACACATCGATCATGCTTTTTATCCCGAGAAAATATAAAGCGGGACTTTTATCCCGGAAATACTTTTAACGCGGGTGGAGCTGCGGGCAAAAGCTAGTATTTCGTGAAGAAATAACTTTTTACAAAGTCGCATTTAGTAATTGCAAAAGCTCATTTGCAAGTGATTCATGATTATATGATGGGATATTCCAATTAAAATACTTCATACTTCTTAAGAACATGTCCACTTGATGGGGTTCATCAATTATTATCTTTAGATGAGATTTTATTTTCTGCCGTACGTAATTTACTTTCTGCTGATCCAGTGTATTGCGACAATGTATATGTATATGTAATGCGACAATAAATAATCTATTCTTATAACACAATATTATACGAAAAAATATAATACCCCTTCATTATAATCAGTGTCTAGACTCTAGACATCCATGTGTCAGAATAGTTAGTAATATTTGAGTTGCTAGCTTACGCTTCGGACTATACATTAAAGATTCAAAACCATTATTTTGAATAGAGGTAACCCTTGCCCGTCGGACTGCATCATCGATCCGTCGCGACGCCGACGCCGCCCGCGCCGACCTTTATGTCTACTACTAGCTTTACGGGCGACTTGTGTTTTATTCTTTTTAAAATCAGTCTCATCTGTTGAACCTAGGTTAGCTTGCAGATGAGGGGAAAATCCACAGGCATGTGAGTTTTTGGTAATGGATTTTTAGAACGGTCCTCCACTTGGTTTTGATGAGTATATACCTTGTTTTTACTTGTAGGTTCGCTAGCTTTTGTAGCTCCAAAGGGCGAATACTTACCGAAATTAAAGGGTCTGATGGTTGCCGTGTGACTTTTGCAGCAAATTTACCTACTGTCTATGGTAGTGTTGTTGTTTATTGCACTAACTCGAACTTTCTGCATAAGCGAACATCATTTGCTAAAATGTGGAGACGGAAAAAGTAAAATATAGTCTCAAATTATTTTGTCTGCCTCGGTGGCGTAGTTGTATTATGGTAGGACTGCAATGCTTAGGTCTCGGGTTCGATCCCCGGGTCAGGCAAAGTGATATTGGGTTTTTCTATTCAGTATCAGCCCGGAGTCTGGAATTGGTGCCCGATATGGCGATAGGCTCACCCACATCACATCATGGGATGGAATACGCACGGCGAACAGTGGGTGCACTAAATGCGCCTCTGCTCACCCCTCTCTGGGGATAAAAGGCGCGAGTATGTGTATGTATGTGTTAATTATTTTACCAAATTTGGAACCACTGTATTCCAATCTTCTCTTCCTTTCAGATTACCTCTTCCAAGGAGCTATTATTAGGACGCTCACTGATGTTAGTCTTGACCTTTGAACAAGCCAGTTACTTTTATACGCCGCTCCTAGATCCCCTTTCAAGTTCAATCTCTTTACGTTGCCTATTATTAGATCACATTCAAAGACGTCTGGCTTCTAAAATTGATTTTCTGTCCTTACATAGCTTACCTTTTAAAATGAAAGTTATATTATAGCCTGTATTTTCCTCACTATTTGTAAGCATATTTGAAACTCACCTCTGCTCATCTTGAGTATTAATGTGTGTAACAAGGAACACTCTATAGGTAAACAATTTAATATTAGACAGCTATAGCGTATATTCTCGAATATTTACTGTTTTGCCCATTGATGTTTTGCCTTAATAATACATTAGCTGCTAGATAGGTTTAACACCGCAATGTCTGTTTCTGCCGCTATGTATCATTGTTCAAGAAATGTTGTGTTCCGATGTGAAAGACATCGTACCCAATGTAATTACTAGGCATTATGAGAATTAACATGTAATGAGTCTCGTTGAACAGCAAACTCAAAGTTCGGATTGTGTTACTATTTATGACAGACGTATCTACTATCAGGCGAGCGGCTTGCTCGTCTCGTCCTCATATAAAAAACATTTCGCTTGTCAACATTATACGTATACATACAAAGGAAATACGATTCTAATAGGACTTAAATGATATGTGGGTTGACGCAACTTGATAAAACTTTAATCGCATTTAAACGGCAATTAAAACCTTTGCGCACGTTATGTATTATCTGGTTCATCATCCTGCAGATGCAAAGTTATTTGCAGTAATACTGCATTAGAGTGCACAAGTATTAAGAAACATGCTATTAATACTAATATAGAAAATTAGTTAATTATTTTGTGGAACTTAGAAGGATTAAGAGCATTAAGTAATGTTATGAATACTAGTTTTTTTATTTGATCTCAAAGCATATCGTTTATCGAAGTTCATTAAAAAAAAATGCATACAACAAAAAGCATTTAGCTTTTTATTTGATTTTCAAATTTATTTATTTATTTAAACGAACAAACTAACAGTTACACCTTGAGAATTATAGAGAAATATCTATGTTATTTATACAAATACAATGATTAACATTTAAAATTTGGAGATGCAGTTATGCAAAAGGAAACAGGAGGACAGAAACCTTTCAGTAGTAGAGGAGACCCGTGCTCAGTGGGCAGTATAAAATACGGGGCTGGTATTATTATAATGAAACACACACACACACACACACTCACGCCTTTTATCCTGAAGGGGTAGGCAAAGGCGCAACTAGTGCATCCACTTTTCGCTGTGCGTTTTCCGTCCCATGACGTGATAGTGGGCGGACCTATCGCCATATCAGACGCAAATTCTAGGCTCCGGGCTGATATTGCCTGACCCGGGGATCGAACCCGAGACCTCAGCACTGCAGTCGTACCGTAATACAATTACGCCACTGAGGCAGTCGAACAATATCGCTATAATTAAACACATTCAATTGACACGAGTGCTCTCGCAACGGAGTTACTATATTGGTCCCATCATAGGTCTTCTATCCTGTCACCACTTAGACCGGATTATTTATTTGTTTTTCCACAGATGTAATTACGCTCTCTCACGAAGCCACGAAGCGAGGGGATCTCGAATAACTGGTCCCGTTTGTATTAATCTGATTAACTATAACGCCAATATGCAGGCTATGAAGGCTAATATTTTATTAATGTTGTGAGAATTTTCGCTCCACTAAGCAGACACTTGTTAACTACGCCATTCCTTGTCATGACGGGATGTCTGATGGTACACAAGGATCGGATTTTTTTTTTCATTATGCTCCACATTCTTTATCTTTAATTGTTTGTTTGTTTGTTAATAACTTTTAGCTCCTTTTAATGTTTGAGTTATGCAAAGTTAATTATACTGTTCTACTAATTAAGAACATGTGTTTAGGTAGTTTTGATTCTTTATACATTTGTTTTGGTCCGTTATTGCTCAACTCTGAACCTATCAAGGATAAAGCCCATTTAAGTATATTTAGATTTCGAAACGAATGATACGATAAAGGTGTCCACCTTTTAAAGGTAACTGACGTTATCATAATCTGTACAGTGCAATACAAAACTCATAAAGATCCGAGGTGCTTCGTATGTAGGTGGCGAAGTGGTAATTTTATGACATTCCTATTACTTGTATCGGTAACTTGTTCGCGTGTATTAAATATAGCGTGAGACATAAAACAGCAGCAGGTGCCCCATACATCCTCGCTTTTGACGTATTAGGAAAGAAATATTATGCATGAATAGAGAATGGCGCGATTTAAATGGAATGTTTCTTCTCATTACCTTTGAATTCTTAGGCCTTAATGTATTTTTTACTGTGTAAGTATTTGTATTACTTTGGTTTTGAATTTTTAGTAGATAAGTCGATTATAATTTGAATGTAAGAAAGTATACATCTAAAAATTTCCTATCTATACTAATATATAAAGCTGAAGAGTTTGTTTGTTTGTTTGAACGCGCTAATCTCAGGAAATACTGGCCCGATTTTGAAAATTCTTTCACTAATAGGAAGCTACATTACTCCTGAGTGCTATAAGCTACTTTTTATCCCGGAAAAACTTTTCCACGTGGGCGGAGCCGCGCGCAATGCCAGTAAATAATATAATGAAAACACAACTACTGCTACATCAATGTTACACGTATATTTAATGTCAAACATGTTTAGTAAGTTAGGCATCGCAGCGGCGAAGATAATGTTTTATGATAACTCATGCCATATGCGGTCCGTAATATTTATGAAGAACGTAAAACACGTAGCCCCGTTTATACAGGATGGGGAATTCGTAACACTGCCAGAGTAATTGACTTAGCACCGGTGGGTTATAAACATAGCTTGACGAGTAACTGCGCATGCGTCCAACTATACTGAAATAGACTCAGAATGCAAAACGCCGCTCAAAAGTTCATCATCCTCGCAGCTATTTCAAATATGCTTCATATGAAACACCTTAGCAAGACGTGGCGACATGAGTTGTTCGCGCGGACTCGCATTAAATTGCTTTGGCATTATTTTATCTCCATACTTCATTAACTACTGTTTGCTATTAAAAATGCGGAGTAGTTGTGCATTTGTTGACTAAGCAACAAAATTTTATGATTTTGCTTTATTGTGATACATTTTCTGTTATAATAATCATTTTGATAGTCACTTATCAACATTTAAAAAACAAAATAAAATGATTGCTGAAGAAATGCCGATGTTCTAAAACCAACATAATGGGTTGATTTCAATGGAAACCTTCTAGTACAGTGTACAAACCTTGTATACAGTAGTCAAGTTTTGATGATGGAGCGTGAAGTAGACACAGGGACGTATCTGTATTAAACGTAAAACTATCGAGTTTGAACACGTAGGGTCGGTCTTTACAAAAACAGTAGATATCCGACAAGTAATAAACTTGAGATCTTCACGGAAAGACTAAAAGTACTAAGGTAAAACCATGAAATCAACCCAAAATAAAGAAGAAAGAAGCTACGACTGAAAAAAACCTAAAAATAAAAAACCTATCTTCAAAAATATTCTTCTGTGCGTGTGTTCACTGAACTGCTCTTAAACGGTTGAAACGATGTTAATGAAAGTTTTAGCGTGTCTTCAGGTGGATTCCAGAATGGTTTAGACTAAAAATTGGATCCGGCAGGTGGCGTTGTACTCGGGTTCTAGGATTTTATTTCCTTTTTAGGGCAGGACAACGTCTGTCGGGGCTGCTTGTACAATTTAAATTCTGAGTTTGTGTATTTGGATCTACTTTTTATACACATAAAATCAGACATGAATCATGATTCATGATACTCTAGACTGTAGAAAGTTTGTCTGGGAGTTGACAACTGAATGACAGTGAAAAAAAATTGAATAAACATCACTGTAGCGAAAATATACGGATTTATTTTAGATTTTGCTACCAAAATGTTTAACACAAGTTATTACAGTGTATTTTTTTGCCAAATTGTCAGTAATCTGATAAAAAGGTTCCATCTAATATTTTTTTAAGCCGACTAAATAAACGTACACGATTAAAAACATATTCATATAACTAACATTCATAATTTGTTTTCCTTATATTTAATCTTAAAATTGCAAAATCAAACCTAATTTGTGTCTTGTTAAAATTGTTTTATGTTTTTATTAAGTGTCATGCCTGTTACCCGACCAAAAGGTGGAGTTAAATGTCGATACAAAACCCTGATATGAAGACATGTAAGACTCTGTACAAAGTTGTATGTCAGGCGCAATTATAAACGAGCATACTTGCATTTGCACTTTGGTTCGCTTGACTTAATTTACGATGTATATCAAAAGTGGTTGTATTAAAAGACATCTTGTATCGCGATGGTTTCTTTAGAATACATACGTATTTATGTGTTATAGTAATAAGGAATATTCTCTAGGGTCTCCAACTATTTCCACACAAAATTTCATCATAATCCATTCGGTAGACTTTTTTTTATACTATGTCAAGATAAGGATGTATCATGTAAGGAACGATAAAATGTTGTATAGCAAACGGGTTCATTAAATGAACAAGTAGTTGTTTAATTTAGAGTCTATTATTTCTGTCGTAAACTGTTAACTGAATCCGATGCCTCTAAATGTATAGTTATAAATAACTTTTAATAATGTCGACGTGGTATCCGTTACGTGAAACTATACTTTTACTGCATAAATTAATTAGGACTTTTAAAAACACATGCCCCCTCCTTATTGCAACCACATCCCGTGTTTCATTTGAGGAAGTGATTGTCGATATAAAAAAATATTACATAAGTGAACAAATAAGAAACGAGTTTACATAGAATGCAACTGACGACAAACAGACATAAAAATCATGAGTATCCCAATGTTATAAATAAGTGGTCTTGCGCGCTGCCGAGTGGCATTTCACGATCTAGGAAACACTCCGATATGGAAGGGACGCGGACAAGTCTCAATAAAAACAAACACCCAATTATCTTGAATTCTACGCCTTCGTAGATACGGTGAGAAACGATTCTATCTTTGGAACAATCGACGTAATTAGAAAGGTACCTTCATTGTCGTTAAAAATCAATGAAGTGGTGTAGCAGTTGAAGTACTTTCTCCTAATAGTCAACTTAATCTCTCCCTTAAAGCTAATACGTTTAGCAGGTTTCTAATGTCTCATCTAATATGGTAGCATTTTAAATATAACACAGGCATATAGTGTTTTTCGGTGTCGGTTTTTTTCTTAAACCTGGCATAGACGCATGAAAGTGTATTTATTTCTACATTAGTACAGTTGTATTCTAGCTCAGGTGTACAATACTTTTATAAATTTTAACGGTATCATGTTGCTAAGAAATAAAGCTTCTATGACCTGCATAGTTTGGATCAAATGTCTATGTATCCTTTATTCTTTAATGGGTAATTAAGTTATGTTATTCGATGTTAATTTATCACCAATACCTAGGGAAGCATTCCTAAATAGTAAATATTTGGGGTTATATTTAGATCTGAAAATTTTACTGTACAAAGTGTGGTCTAATAGCAAAGTTGTGACTTAGCGTCTTAAAAACATTGAAACTTGTAGAATGTAGGGCTAATCTATACGTGCTATGGACAAAAATATTTAAACCCCAGCTTTACTATGTATTTCGTTAATTATATTCGTGATTTTGTCCACTACGTAGTCATTTTACCTACATGTTGTTTTTTGGTTTTTGTCATATTGTTTAGCAATCCAATTTATACCGTAATAACAACCAACAATCATAATATAATATTATAATAATATTATAACAAAAGTGTCCATCGGAATAACGCAAAGTTCAAGTCACAGAGAAAAGTTATAAAATTTGCATTCGACGCTCGCCTACATTTCTACTTTGCATTTTTATATGCACAAGGGAACAAACGTGTTTTGGATGTTAACGAGATCAAAAATGCAAAGGCGCCGATTGAAGGGAACAGGAGTCACATTGTATTGTTTGTTAGCAGTACATTCAAACGCAACTTGTAAATCACCGTTACGTTGCATGTTCAATTTTGATTAATCAATCATGTTTTCAACGCTCACGGAAATTTCATTCATAATGAGTTAACAAGAAGTGTTCAACTCCAGGCAATTTACGCTAGATTCAGTGACTTTCAATGTTTTTAATGATTTAATAAAGATCAAGGTTTATATATTGATGCATACGACTTCAAACGTGAAGACATTTATTCTATGAATCGTGTCATAAAATAAGTGTTCTTTTATTGCGTCACATAAATTATATCCAAGTGAATGAATTTATAACTTCAGAATGTACAATCGTACAATAATCTTGGTACGGTTTTACAAGCAGAGGATTCGTGTTGTAGAGAATTTATCTGTAGTATGAATGAACTGGCTCGTTACGTACGCTCAGTACAAATGTCCTTGGCCCAAAAAATCGCCGTCTTTTTGCCAATGCCGATAATACCCTTCCTTAAATTTGGAAATGCATATTAATTCCTCTTACAATGTGTTTTTTCGTGATTGGAGGCGAACATTTACCGACATTTATCACTTGTTTGTTGGTCTTATCTGTTACTAGCATTGCGCGCGGCTCCGCCCGCGTGGAAAAAAATTTCCGGAATAAAAAGCCTATAGCACTCAGGAGTAATGTAGCTTCCTATTAGTGAAAGAATTTTCAAAATCGGTCTCGTAGTTCCTGAGATTAGCGCGTTCAAACAAACAAACAAACAAACTCTTCAGCTTTATAATATTAAGTATAGATTAAAAGCTTAGGTTAATGGTACTCCGTATTAGTCATGCTATGACACTGCACTATAAATAAAACATTACTTCACCAACTCTTAAACTGAAATGAATTCAAGATGGAGCTTGGGGATGTGTCTGAATGTGTTACAAACACACAAACGTAAATATTATTTCTAATTTCATGTTTCCGCTTAAAATGGATATTATAAACGATCTGTTAATGTTGTTCTATTACTTATATCTTCCTGTGAGTGTGCCAGTGGCGTGTGCAGTCGTAAATGAAGCTTAGGTATAGAGTAGGGACATCCTTAAATAAACTACATCTGTTTATGGTATCAACAGATCTCACCAGTGGTTACGTTGCATTCCTCGCCCGTACTGTCACGTAATGTAATTTTAAGTACACTTGGTAAGAGTTTATAATAATTTCAATTTACTGATATCACTTGTGAACATATTTAGTACTTTTATAAGGTAATTGGTTTAATTGAATACTTCGTTATTCATGGTTGTATTTATTGTTTTAGTGTTTTTTATTACAATTGTATTTTATGAGATGAAATAAGTTAAATTAATAGCGAAATATTTTTTTATTAGGTATTACAAAATCCTCAACAATGAGTCGCGACCTAAAATTGTCATGAAAACATAACGACAGTATTCGTGTAGAAACCCATTGTCCCGAAGACAAAGTGAGGAAGTGCCGCAGTTGACTTGCACCATTGATTGATCAAATTTACGCCCGTGGCCTAGATATACAGGAACCACGGACGCTTGTGCGGTTCAAATGGGATTTAGCTTTAAACTATTCATGAAATATATGACCTTGTGTTTTAAATTGGTATTTTGCTGTTGGTGATCCTGTGTTGATTTGATTCTACTAGGAGATATTTGGGAAGTAGCATAAATTACAGTTCTTGTACTGTGTATTATGTGCCAAATATTATTATTTTGAATTAATATTTGGAGTTGATATTGCTTCATTTATTAAATTCTATATACATAGTCGTATGGTATAAGGTTTAATCGTTTTATGAAGGCATTTATTATTAATACCATATTCGTTTTACAGCGGTTATTGAAACTCAGAATGAAAACGTATTTAAAATGTAAATAAGCTTCATTAATTTAAAGATATCACAATTTAATTCCTCTTGTCAAAGCATGTTTAACAATCAATCAATAAATTACTCCTTTATGTAAACTAGGTATCCTTTAGCACAGTTACAATTAAGTACATTCTCCTGACTGCGCTTGGTCCACGTTGACATTTGGCCGCGCGAGTTGCAAGTTGCAATGGTGAGAGGCGATCATTCCGCAGATTCACTATCTAAATGCCGCCGCCGGCCGTTTGTGTAAAACTTTCGCAGCAGTTCAATGAGATAACTTAACAAGTCGATATTTGCATCGATACTTTATCTCTACATATTAAATTATTGGAGCTGTGGCCTGTTTGTACTTGTTACGATAAGATTCATTCAGTTCGTCAGATAAATGACGCTCAGTTATCCGAGCGTCATTTATCGTTGTGGTATTTTACCATTCTTCTATTTCATACAGACAAAATATAATAATTCAAATGCGGTAGTAGTTTAGATCTGTGATTAGTTTAAGTGTAGATGCATTCGAGATACATCTTGGTAATGCATTAAGAAATTTCCGCGAAACACAATATCATAAACAAGAAATTTCGCGCAATAACTAGTCTATGGTATGTTATATTTTAAAACATCTGAGTATAGTTCCAAGATGACAATGGGCTGATAAGCTGATAGTATTATATCTAAAGAACGTTTTATCTTTGCATAGACCTCATTGGAGTCTGTTTTTTGCTTTTAAGATCAAAACGTACTTATTTATTAAGCTGACAGTAATAGGTACCTACAATATCTATTGCATAGTTTTTTGATAAATTGTAGCCAAATAGGAGAATATCAACCCAGATTAAATGTCAATGTAAGTGTGACAGACACTCATCATAAATCAGCATAGTAGTCTACGCAGTAACTGGAGACACGCTGGCCTCAATTCTGGCTCACGCCCGAACAACCATGGCCATAAGTTGGTCATGATGCGCATCTATCCAGACCAATGCTTCACCATTAAGCAAGCCAGATGTTCGCCGGAACCTGATCCCCAATCGCTTTTAGGGATTAAGTGCTGTCACAAGTCGCCTCATACTGGGTGTCGTATCGTGTGTAAAATGAAATTTGAGCGATCTAGACTGCACAGATTTGCCTACTTTCTTGACCTGAAGATTACTGTACCGTAATAGTGTAACACGACACTTGGAGCTCAAATGCAGCGCTGGCCTAAATTATGGATCATGTAACATACATTGTATACGCATGTTATTATTGTATAAGTATTAAGTTAAGCTGATATTGTGTGACATTTGTATTGAGCTCATTTGGTAGATTGCCTCGGTGGCGTAGTTATATTACGGTAAGACTGCAATGCTGAGGTCTCGGGTTCGATCCCCGGGTCGGGGAAAGTGATATTGGATTTTTCTGTTCAGTATCAGCCCGGAGTCTGGAATTTGTACCCGATATGGCGATAGGATAGCTCCCTATCACATCATGGGACGGAATACGCACGGCGAAAAGTGGGTGCTCTAGTTCCGCCTCTGCCTACCCCTTCAGGGATAAAAGGCGTAAGTATGTGTGTGCGTCATTTGGGTCATTGCATAAAAAATATGTGATCATATTATGCTAGTTTTATCTAAGCAGTTTTTATGCAATTACTAAAATGATGCTAAGCCTCTCACTGGCTTCATGATAATCTCCACGAATGGAGAAGGAACACCATCTAGAATAGAGGTTTAGGAACTATACTAATCAGTCGTCATGAAATTTTAAAACTAATCCTTAATGTTTCATTTAAATAATAACTTTGACTCGTACAGATTTTTATATAACAAAGGGGTGGGGTGTAAACGAGCTCGAAACTGCTGCCCATAAAATCCATAATAAAGACATTCATTGTAGGCCTTTAAGGTAGGAGTTAGATGTCGTAATTTTCAAGTATCCAGTAAGGTTAAAGAGGTGATAAAGGCAGTGAGTGATACATTAGCGTGATATTTGTTCCCTTGCCGACTGCACCGGTCCGAAGTATTCCGAAGGTTGAATCAAAATATCATTAGGGTATTCACAAGGCGTGGTCATAGCATTTACACGGCCTCGGGCCCAGTAAGACTCATTGTTCCATACTTTATTCACCATTTACAAGACAGTCTGCCGGGCATTCATAAGATATTCCTTGCAAAATTGAGTACTCTGAAGTGAATATCTCAGGAAAATAGCTTCGGTCGTAGTTGATGCTGATGGCCAATCATGGCAATTTGATTCTGACCTTAAAGTAGTATTAGGTGATAGATTTACCATTTATTGGCTTAAGACTCTTTGTTAGGAATATGTTTGCATATCTTTTTATAGTAAAAGGTGCTGCCTCGTTGTAATTAATCACCTACGCCCATGACCTCTTCCAATGCTAGAATACTCATAGCTGCTTTGTCGACTTTAATAGTAAAACCCTAGTCAAGGGTGAATCCAGCATTCAAGTCAAGAGGGGTCGAGGCATATAGTCGAGGTCTAGTCAGGACAGACTCCAAATCGATATTACAGTGAGGTCATTAAAAAAATATTATCAGTAGTCACCTAGACCCAGCCAGAGAGGGAGAGGGTATGGGTCATGACCCCCCTCTTGATCGACCATTGCCCCAATTATCACAATACAAACGTAGTCATTTTGGAAAAAGTAACAGTATCTGTGAAAGTAACTGTCAATGGAAAATCTAGCTGTACGGAAATGAATGGAGATTAGCTAATGGGAAAGGGGTACGATTAGACTTATTGTGATATCACCGTATACAATATTATCGAAGCTGCCATTCAATACAAGTATCCCGTCGGGTAGGGTATATGTATGTCGTTTGTCCACAGGGCGGCACTAACCCTTTAAAATAGTGACAAATTAGCTTGCAATCAGCCCTGTATTATATACTGCCCACTGCTGAGCACGGGCCTCCTCTACTAATGAGAGGGTTTAGGCCTTAGTCCACCACGCTGCCCTAGTGCGGGTTGGCTTAAATTTAAAATTAGCTTGTGCTCTTCTTATTAGCGTTCGTAGATTGTTCATGCTTCCACATTCATTTCGAAGCTACCTTAAAAATTGGTAGAAATTTGCATTACATTATAACTGTCTGCGTCTTCAATTGTTACCATAACATTAAGTTTAATTTTAATTGAACTAAACAAAAATTCGTTACTTCTATAGACCGTTCTTTTTCAAGCTATTACCTAAAAAGAAAATGGGAAGCAATTTATACGTTTCCTTTTTGTATTTTCACGCGGCGGTGATAGAAATAAGGGCGTGGTTGCTTTTATTTGGAATAAGGAAAAAAATCGGGATAACATTTTTCCCGAGAGTGTTATGAAGATAGGAAAACTCCGACTACGTGTACGGACTGAAAATACGCGTAGTCTTTAAAAATTGAGTTATTTAGTCACTTTATTTATTTTGAGAATTACCTAAATATTTAATTTGGTATTTTTGAACAAAGATTATGTTTGATACGTTGAACTTTTGAAAACGCATGCATGTGACAGCAGTTTAAGGACATTCGCAGCGCAATGTTTTGAATTGTTAAAATTTATGGTCAGTGAATTAGAACGCGCTAGGCTTGAAGCTTTACGATTTCAACACGTACTATAGAAAAATAATAGCCCCTGTATTGTGTCGATAGCAGCATTCCATCGTCATACACGATTTGATTTCGTCAGCTTTTGGCGGAAGTTATTGCCTGCGTGTTGCGTAGGTACCCACTCCTTATATAGATCGATTCAAAATATTTATTAATATGTCTATGGTAATCCTACCTAGCCTTACCTTGAAAACAATAATGTGGGTTTGCGTGAATTACTGACTAGGGGCGGTATTCATAAATCAATCTCAAGTTTAAAAGTTACATCTCAAGTAGACATAATGTATTGAACTATTCATACATTATGTCTACTTGAGATATAACTCAAACTTGAGATTGATTTATTAATACCGCCCTTAGTGTTGCTCACGCTTTCGCCCGCCTGAAAAGCCTAGCCCACTACAAAAGTCCCTAAAACCCTGTACGACGTCAGTGCAATATATTTAACAAATCAGACTAAAATTACATTATTTCCCATGGGAGCAACTTACCGGGATAAAAGTAGCCAAAGTGGTTATTCAGGACATGATTTATCCGTGTGCCAAATTTTATCCAAATCCGCTTAGTACTTTCTGCGTTTATTTTTATTTTATTTTATTTTATTAGGAAAACAAACAAGTGTACAGATAAATAACAAATAAAATTATCTTAAGATTAGGTTAGTGTACACTCCACGACGTTTTCACGGATTACTTAAAGTACATTACATAATTCATAAACGTGTTTAGTTCTATCAAAACATACAAACATAAAAACATTTTCACAAACTTTCGCATTTATAATATTAGTAAAGATAAGATGAATAAAACAAAAGAACCGTAGAACATACACCTACAACGTATAACCTACTTTATACCCTCATTATCCTTAATATACCAGTTAATAAAGCTGTCAATGTGCAAGACATTAAATTTTATTAATTGTTTCTAACGCTTCTATGTTAGTTTTGTGCAGGCATGCGTATCGTAAAGTGCGGTGATGACATCAATACACAAACATACTGGCTTCTTGAATTGTATTGCTTCAATAAAATCAAAGACATTAAACATTATAGTTATAGACCGGACATCAGGACCAAATTTTTCGTCTAAAAGTGAACCAATTGGTAATAAGTCGCTGACTTATCTGACATGTCTGTGTAAAAAGACCTCTGGGTATATTTGACTGCCTCGATGGCGTAGTTGTATTGCGTACGCGTTACGAGTACGATTTGCGCGCTGAGGTCCTGGGTTCGAATCCCAGGTCGAACCAAAAACATTGTGACTGGGTTTTTCCATCTTAAAAAAGTTACTCAGTCGCAGCTCGGAGTCAGGAAGTTGGCGGTGTGATACCCCCGTGCCTCGGAAATCTTCAAGGGAAGCCTAAGCTCAATAGAAGTGGTCCTGGTTGATAATGGGTATTTCATTGTTTGTACGGAATGTTCTTAAACGAAATAATTATGTTTTTTACAAGCTTTTATAACTCAGTACTATATACTCTGTGGATATGGTACTGAATACTAATACTTACAAATGACATGTATGGATATTTTTAACGGCACTTACAAACGTCTTTTAAACAACCAGCAGTTACACCTTCGTTCATTCGTTAAATAGCTTTAATATATTCGTAATAATTTCGAACAACATTATTAAATTACGACCTTAATCGGTGCCATTACTCTTCAATGGTAATGATTCATTTATTTGTTGCTTTTCATTGTAGTTATTTATAAAGTTATGCGTACAATAACATACATAATTTATGTAAACGCATTTACCCACTGGAAAAATATTAAATCATCTTTTCGATGTTTAATTGGCATAACCATTGAATTACACACAAAATGTTCCCGAGTTGTTTGTTCATTGGTTATTTGAGTAACATGACACGTAGCAATTAATAAGTCAGCCTCATTCCGCAATATCTTTATATTACAACTAGACTTCTGCTCGCGGCTCCACCCGCATGAATGAATTTTTCCAGGATAAAAGTCTCGCTTTATATTTCCCCGGGATAAAAAGTAGTCTATGTTACTCGCTGATAATGTAGCTTTATATTGGTGAAATAATTTTTCAAATCGGTCCAGTAGTTTCGGAGCCTATTCAATGCAAACAAACAAACAAACAAACAATCAAATCTTTACTCTTTATAATTTTAGTATAGATAGTATAGATAATATGTTGGTTGTTTTCACAAACACTAAACAAGTGTGTTGATTATGAACGCCATGTTGT
Source organism: Sphinx pinastri (assembly GCA_947568825.1). Lineage (NCBI taxonomy): Eukaryota > Metazoa > Arthropoda > Insecta > Lepidoptera > Sphingidae > Sphinx > Sphinx pinastri. The sequence goes on from OX387617.1 coordinate 8,568,867, forward strand.
TTGTACGTAATGGGACAGTTTTATAATATAATACGGATTAATAATTAAATTAATAAATCATAAAAATCTTACTAATATTATAAATGCGAAAGTTTGTGAAAATTTTTGGATGTTTGTTAGAAGTAAATGCAGAAACAACCAAACCCTAAACTAGGCCATGTTCTGGATTAAAATAGGTAACTACATATAGGGTACTTTTTATCCCGGTAATTTGCTCCCATTGGAAATAATAGATATTTTTTATCTGGTTCATTAAGTACATGGCGCTGGCGTCCTACTGTATTTTAGGGTCTTTTGTAGCGGGAAAGGCTTTTCACGCGGGGGAAGCCGCGAGCAACACCTATTAACTGAATAAATTATGAGCTCACAGTTATAATGATATTGCTATGCTCTGTAACATTATGATGTTGCCAATTGTATAATGTATTACTTATATATATCTGTGTTTTTCTTCTTCTTCCATGTTTGAAAATGCCTCTTGGAGTAGACAAATATTTAATAAGAAATGTATACCAGGTACCAGCAGAATTACCAGCGCTTTGCTCCTTGGAGCATTGCATATTGCTGAGCCGGGGCCTGATTGCGGCTACAATATTTCACAAATGGATGCATACTTGTATGTTGCCTATGTATATACAGTGTATTATTTGTAGCCAAAATAAACGTTTTTATCTATCTATCTATCTATATCGCATGATCTTTTTATCAATTTTATAAGTCAAGATGAAATTATTAATTAATTTATAAATTTGATAATATTATTATACTAGCTTTTGCTCGCAGCTCCGCCCGCGTGAAAAAGATTTTCCGGGATAAAAGTTCCGCTTTATAAATTTTAGGGTCTCAAAATATCCCCATACCAAATTTCATCGAAATCCGTTTAGTAGTTACAGATATGTGCAGTAACAAACAAACAGAAAAACAGACAGAAAAGAATTATAAAAATCGCTGATTTGTTTTCCATTACGCTTCTTTAGTCACCCCCTTTCTTTTTTATCACATTTCTTTAAATTTACAGACAAACCGGTCTACTGCTTTATTATATGTATAGATTAACTGAAATCTTTGGGAAAGGCCTTTTTTCGGCATCCTGTGGGCTGATGATGATTAGAGAGTTTAGAATTTAGATGATTGAACCTATATTTATTTTATTATTTATACTAATATTAACATCGAATAGTAATAATTTTTATTCGTTGAAACTTATAATTATCCTTAAGTTATTCATAATTGTACTGGGCTGTATCCGAAAATTGTAAAGCGTAACAAAGTAGGATATCCTGGTGACAGTATTGTTTTGAACGATGCGAATGGCTAGACTGATTGCCGTTTGCGTTATGTGCATGCGTAGTGTAATTGGCACTGAATAACCTCGATACCGAGTTTTGGCGGGAACTTGGAAGTGTCATGAGGTGCTCTTGTTTTAATTCATTATTTTAGTGATACTTAGTGAATTATTGCATAATTATGGTGGTATATTATTCAATATAGTTCTATTAAAGAGTTCAAATGAAGTGAATTGAAATAATCGTGCTAATCAAGTGTTTTTTTGTTGCCACCAAAACTCGATTAAGTTTTGATAAGGTAGTCACTGCTTTACTTCGACATACTACAGATAATAAAAAAAGACAACCCAAACTTGACATTGGCAAAATGTGAACAAAAGTGCCAAAAAAAAACTCGATACCTGTATATTATGCATACACAGTAGTACGTATGTTATCAATAGGCATGCAAAAATCACAACATTCGTTATGTCCGAGCAAACTCAATACAAATATGTTATTTATTACATCTTTCAAAGACCTAAAAATGATATGACATACTTTACCAATTTTGATCGCATGTTATATGGAATATTTTTAGCCGAGCCTTATAAAGCTATAGATTGGATAGGTTGTATAAACACGTACGAAAAGTATTTTGATAAATTAGGTCAACATACAAATTTCCTGCAAAAATGGCGAAATCCATTCAATCCACTTTTCGCTGATAACAAATTGTTCCGCTTTTTGGACTCAACCTCCTTTACCGATAACAGTTTAGATCTAGTTCGTGGACTAAATATAGGTCAACTAGTACTTATTGAGTTGATTGGCAGACTAGACTGAAGTATCAATCAAATGGAAGCGAGTTGCCGACGTGCGTGGCCTACTAGTTTTTAACCGACTTCCAAAAAAGGGGGAGGTTCTCAATTCGTGTGTTTGTATTTTTTTTATTATACACTACACTACAGGTATCGCATGTTGCGTTGTTATTGACTCTACATTTTATTAAGTGAATTGACTTCTGGTCGCAGCTCCGCCCGCGTGAATGAGTTATTCCGGGATAAAAGTCACGCTTTATATTTCCCGGGATAAAAAGTAGCCTATGTTACTTGCTGATAATGTATGGGTTCGATCTAGCGGGGCCACTCGAGCTAGATCGAAAAAAATAGTGGCAATGCTTTGTTTGTTCAATGTACCTCACGAATTTATTAACAAGGACCAATGTACCTCAACTATTTTGATAGAAATTACAATAAATCGCCTCATCTATCCAGCGGGGTCCGCGGTTGTATTACGCTCGGAATACACAAAAATTATACTGATCGTTACTTGTGCCAATGTACCTCTCGATTAATGTATTAACTCCAAGGGATCTTTAACAGAACAGGAGAAATTCAGTAAGAAAAATTTGTCTGCCCAGCAGGGCCCTTTTTAATTTTTCGATCTAGCTCGAGTGGCCCCGCTAGATCGAATCACATTGATAATGTAGCTTTATATTGGTGAAAGAATTTTTCAAATCGGTCAAGTAGTTTCGGAGCCCATTCAATGCAAACAAACAATCAAATATTTCCTCTTTATAATATAAGTATAGATATTAACAGTAGAAAAAAAATACTACTTTGCCTAATGCCTATTCTACCAGAAAAAGGATTTAGTTTAAATTTAAACCGCTATTGGAATTAATGATTACGTTTATTGCATTGACATAAGATGTTATTGAATTACATATAAACGTAAATAATATTTAAATTAGTTGTAAAACAGTATGTAAAGATGTCGTCATTCAATTAATATAATAATTACTTATCAAATATTCATATTGTAATCCTCTTATTTTTAAAGCGTATTACGAAGATCAAACTACGTATAATCACAATACGAATTTAGTTCTAGTATTTGGTTGTTGACTTGTGCCACATTGATAAAGAAGCAGAAGCAATTAATTGAATAACCACTTGCTTTAATTGCGTTCCTAAATCCTTATCCAAAACACGACGATTATACATTCAGTTTAAGTTCGTACTTGGTTTCGTCATTACGCAAACTAAACCATAAATAACATCCAAATAGATACAGATATCAAGATACCAAAAGCCCTTTGGGCTTGCAAATACCCCACTAGTATTATGGACTCCAAATCTTGTTTATTTCTCGTACAATTCGGCCCAAACTACTTAATGTCGAAGGAGCCTTAGGCCCTTGAATCACAATAAAGGGAATACTGTTACATTTATTTATCTTTTTTTTTTTTTTTTTTTTTTTTTTTTTTATTGCATTGAATGACGAGACGAGCATGCCGTTCGCCTGATGGTAAGCGATACGACCACCCATAAACAGTAGCAACACCATCCAGCACCTTGACTGACAAAGTACTGAGTGGCATTCCACTGCGCTCGTCATCCTGAGACATAAGATGTTAAGTCTCATTATGTCCAGTAGTTATACTGGCTACAATGTCCTTCAAACCGAAACACAACAGTGCATGCACACTGTTGCTTGGCGGTAGAAATAGACATTGCGGTGGTACCCACCCAGACGGCCTCTTACATAATGAGAGACCTACCACCAGTATTATCTTAACTCAATATAGTTGTTTTCGTAATAAGGAAATCTATTTATGCATAAGATATAATACTTTAGTTAACATGGCCGTTTTTAGGCGTACAATAACATTATTATCTTCTTTATATCTTGGCTTTCACTCGCGGCTTTGCTCGCGTGTAGGCTATGTCCTTCTCGGGGTCTCAAACCATCTCCATACCGAATTTCATCCAAATCGGTAGTTTTGGGTTTATTGGGTTCAGGCACTAAGACAGACGCTGCCGAGGAATTTGTTTTATAATATGTCGGTATGTAAGGCCGCTTTTGACAGGTCCGTTTGGAAATTTTTAGGGGTGGACTATTTTCAACCGTGGATTTCATGTGGCTGATGATGATGATGTCAGGATAATGAAACGTACATTTGTAGCGTAGCGTCGTCATTACCTCTATTTGCTTCTTTCTCAGAATTTTCATTAAATAATATATATTTATATACTAGCTGACCCGGCAAACGTTTTTTTGCAATATACATTCTTTTTAGAGATTATTTTAGTAGAATAAAATGAATAATTGATCAGTTACAGACCGGAGTTAAGTTATTAAATTACTAATATCGCTATTAAAAAATAGAGGATGATGAAAGAATGTAGAAAATTTAGGGTTGTATGTATTTTTAATGCCACATAATAAAAAAAACTGTCTCTTAAATAAAAAATAACAAATTTGGGGGTGTGCCACCCTTATCACTTAGGGGGATGAAAAATAGATAACAACCTATTCTCCGACCTACCAAGTGTGAATATAAAATTTCATCAAAATCGGTTCAGCCGTTTCGGAGGAGTATGGTAACAAACACTGTGACACGAAATTTTTATATATATCTTAATATATATAAATCTCGTGTCACAATGTTTGTCCTCAATGGACTCCTAAACCACTTAACCGATTATAATAAAATTCGCACACCATGTGCAGTTCGATCCAACTTGAGAGATAGGATAGTTTAAATCTCAAATTATAGTCGCAATTTTAATTTATTGCTAATTATTTGTCTGTTATTATTTGACAGTCACAATTATCTGTTAACTCCAAATGATTCTAACAGATGTCGATACCTTTCGACTGGGTTGAGTAAGTAATCAATAGATGGCGCTGCTATGGTAAATCTACGAACGTGTCATATAAGCTACGGGTAGATTATGTATACTTTTTATACCGGGAAAATATAAAGCGGGACTTTTATACCGGGAAAACTCATTCACGCGGGCGGAGCCGCGGGCAAAAGCTAGTAGATGTATAATTATTATATGCCGCTATTTGTGTATTACTGGAAAGCATTACATGGTGTGACTAAAAGTTTATAAACGAGATAGTAATTGCGTTTAATATGAAATTCGTGACAGTATTGGAAACTTTCGTAAGTACCTTTCTTTTGTGGTTCCATAATTATCTTCAGTTGGTACAAAAGAGTAATAGCTGTAATGAAATTAAGTAAGTATGGACTGACTCGGTGGCGTAGTTGTATTACGGTATGACTGCAATGTTGTCATGGGTTCGATCCCCGGGTCGGGCAAAGTGATATTGATTTTGCTATTCAATATCAGCCCAGAGTCTGGAATTTGTGTCCGATATGGCGATAGGCTCGTCCCCTATCACAAAATGGGACGAAATACGCACGGCGGAAAATGGGTGCAGTAGTTCCGCCTCTGCCACCCCTTCGGGGATAAAATGCGTGAGTGCGTGTGTGTTAGAAATGAAGTATCAAATTTACTATGCTTTTATAATATTTTTTCAGACTCGTCCTTTACTTATAGTATTATTGAACATTTTAGAATTATTAGTGTCACTACTCCATTGACAGAGACTGCGATATTATTTAGATAATTTTCCAGAACATTATGTTGCACTTTCTTCTTTCCGTGACCACAAAATTGCGTTCTATACAGAAATACGCAAAAGGTGATAGTTCTAATTCAACCACAACATTAAAACGTCCGCAGCCTACAGAAGAAATAGGGGCGGGTGTCCCTTTTATTATAACGGCTAATGTCTATAAGGTAGTGTGTACAACGAGACTGCGGATATCATAGTTATGACGGCTTTATGTTTTTTTTTTGTATGAAGATGAGGGATTGTTCATAGTTACAACATTTACCAGAATGTAATTATACGCCCTGTCGTTATTCTTTATCGGAGTGTTGTTCGCGGCTTCACACGCTTGAAAGACCTTTCCCGGTTTAAAAGTTTAAAAGTTCATTGTGTACTCTCCCGGGATAAAAAAAAACCTATATGTTAGTGCTAAACCCATTATCAATAAAATAAATAAAATAAAATACTTTATTCATCACGTAGGCGAACATAGTTGCACTTATGATAAGTCAAGATACATTAAATTGATTGTATTAATAATTATTGTTAATCCTAAAGGTCAGTTATATAACTAACGACATTTTTATTGGGAGTAAAATCCATGATGAGAAATAAACAAAAACAAAAAAGCTAGCTCGGGCTGGCAGGAAAGGGGATATAAAAAAGAGATTATTTTATTAAAAAATAATGGGAGGAACGCGTCGCGATCCTCACCGGTGAGGACACTGCAGGCCCTGACCTAGCTGACCTACCAGCCTTTCACTAGCTACCTAAGCGATGACGACCCGAAGAAGAAAGGCAGAAAGAAACTCCGGGCTTACTTTTTTGTCATCAATTGTTCATTGTTTCTTTTCTCTTTTTTTTCAATATTTTTGTGCTGTATACAAAGCCAGGTTAGTTATATAAGCTAATGCACGCACATCACCGTTGAAATGAGATAAAATCCAAACGAAGGGATTTAATACCTGGATAGGCATGTACAAATACGTAAAACTGCACAACACAAAAAAAAAAATACGGTGTACAACGTGCATTCGCCTACATTTACAAAATTATTTTTGTTGTTTTGCTTTTCCTATATCCATCGTTGTGGGTTCATATAATTAAACTTATAAAGGCAAGCGCAACAAAATGATCGGTCCGTCTCATTTGCCAATTTCTCATTTTTCAATTTGCCCAACCCGGGGATCGAGCCCAGACCCCAGTACTACAGTCGTACCATAATACAACTACGCCACCGAGGCACTCAGTATCGCGATTCGCGTGGTAATGTTTTGTGTTCCGGGGACTTCCAGTGAAGTGCATCCAGAAAGACATTATACTATCAAATAGGAAATAAAAAATCATTCACGCGGACTTGCCGGTTCAAAGCAGGTACATTATGATTAATCAAACTGCTCTTGGTACTTGTACTCGGTGTGTCGCCTCCACAATGCTATACAATTTCCGCAGCTCGCAGCCATTCGTAGCCCTGACGACTTCCTCTGATATCAGATGCATTAGCGTTCGCAAAAAATATTGCTTAGGATATTTACTTCGCACTGATACCTAGAGAATTATTCGCAAACGCAATCGGTCCGTTGTCAGTTATTTACAGAAACATGCGATCAGTTGAGTTATCTATATTCTGCGAAGTTTGCATAGTCGTACATTTCAATCACGATTTGTTAGATTGTATCTTTTTATTTATGAATGGAATTGGACTGGATCAGAAATGTATGGGTTTTTCATAGTAAATTAGTGGGAGGGTACTAGATATATTTTGTGTTCGTCTAGATAGCGCCCACCGTTTACGTGTTGATAAACTAAAGTGTTTTGATTCGATGAGTAGTATTCGGGGGTTAGGTTGTGTATTTTCCGATAAATAACCGACATAATTTTAAAATCAACGAAACACTAGGTCGATATTGTACTTGATCAATATAGAGACCTTGCCTATTGGTATTTGATATTACCATAGGTAATTATTATTTATTTTAATATATAATATATTAGAAATTTAATAATTAAATGAAAAATATAATAATAAACTTGAATACATAACTGACGTTCACGGGTATATTCCCTAAACCTAGGCAGAGAGGCAACGAGTCATGCACAGTTTACTCCTACCCTATGAAAATAGACATGCAAGATTAACATATTTTCAATTTGAAAATTTACATGTAATCCTCCTAGCCTCTCAACGGAGATCAGTCAGGTACGCAGGAGATATTATAGTGCACAAGTGTGTGCGCAATACACAGGTGCACTCGCTATTCCTTCCCTCTCATAGTCCGGTGAGACGGCAATCCGACATGACCGGAGAGAGATCAACATGTATTCAAATTGACAGGGGTATCATTGCCAGTATCTTATCGATTTCGCAGTTTAAGTAACCAGTTAGAATTTATAAAATTAGGCAATATTGTAGGTACTTATTTATTAGCACATCCATCGCACATCAACGATGCTGGCATAAAATACATAATGCGTATTTCTTTAGCGAGTACAGTAAAAGTTGGTTTGAATAGCGAAATCCGTCACGGTGTTTCGTATGACGGCTGGAGTCACCATTTGGCTCGGTTACCTTTGTACTGCGACAAACCGTCCCTTTGTTAGGCAGCGTTGCGACACACAATATGTGCCAATATATTTAAATGCATTCACGAAACAAATGAAAAAGTACATTACCACAACATTACGCGTTCGCATATTACTGATCTAGTTAGAAGTACTTAGGGCCGTCAGATCACGCGATCGCCAATTGCGTGTATTGCATGATGTATATTCTTGCAGTCACATAGCACATTTATTTTCTATGCTAATTTTTCTGGTTTCGGAGATAAATGAAGCTAATACGATGTCACGGTGTTTATCGCTGGCTACAGTTTAAAAATATTTACATTCATTGACGGAATAATTAGATAACTTGTTTGGCTTTAGATAAATTGACGTATTGAAGGAAGTTAATCAAATTAAACTTGTATATAATGAGCGTCTGATAGTGTCTGCTGTAGTTAAGCAATGAAACGTGATTGGGTCATTACCAATAAAAATAACATTAGTAAATAATGAACCAGATTTCGTTCGTAGATATTTTCATGTGATCTTATTATGGAATTATAATCGGAAAGGAAATATTTTAGTCACACACACACACACACACTCACTACTTTTATCCCCGAAGGGGTAGGCAGAGACGCAAATAGTGCACCCACTTTTCACCATGCGTATTCCGTCCCATGATGTGATAGGGGGCGAGCCTATCGCCATATCGGGCACAAATACCAGACTCAGGGCTGATACTGAATTAAAAAAACCCAAAATCACTTTACCCGAGCCGGGAATCGAACCCGAGAACTCAGCATTGCAGTCATACCGTAATACAACTACGCCACCGAGGCAGTTATTTTAATCATTGGAGTGAAATAAATCAGTTGTTGTTAAGGGTTTGCGCAATTAGGTATTTGGTCCTACGCAGTACACGTACTTCGTAATACTGTTCACAATATTAATAATACAGCCATAAATAAATGTATAAAGTCGATTTTATGCCGTATTTATAAGTAAAATATACCAATTATAAAATCGCTAAATCTTCAAATTCGCTATAACTAATTAAATTATAACAAAAGTAAATCTCGCTTGCGAAAGTTAATAAGCACTATAGCGATATTTATTACTTAGAAAGCTGTTGTAAACTGAATTGGAACGTAATTATTAACAATTTCCACTTAATACAGTTTATTAATAAAGAAAAACACCAATCAAGTACTGACACGTGGGTTTTAAAGGGTTATGTAGCTGTAAGATAGGTATTGCTAGAGATAAAAATATGTAGTATATTATCATTGCTTGGGGTTAACTTATTGTTTATTAAATTTTAATTTATGTTTTTTTGTGATTGCGTTCACCGTGATAGGTATTAGATCCGTTAACAAAAACCTAAAACTTTTTAATACATAAACATAATTACGGTGTCATAACTGTCTTCGATGTTACAGTAATGTGTGTATATAAAATTATGAAATGATAACTAAGATAATATAAAACAAACAGCTAAAATAGGTAGGTAACTAGATGCATGGTCGAACATAGACGATATTTATTGTGCAATTATAGGCAATTTAAAAGCGGAACACACAGCTGTTATTTTCTTAAGAAACATCACAGTTAGTCCAACTTGTGAAAATTCTCAACGCACAAGCTACATAAATCTTTCCGCGTCTAGGGTGGAAGTATAATCGAACGGGACCGCTCCAAATTTGCATTACAGTGTGTTTGGTGAATGTCTTCTGTTATTTTATTTTTAATGCAAAACAGTTCTGATTTGATTATTTGTTCAAATTTAGGATGATTTTGAAGCGTTGTGGTCTAGCGGTATTCATTATTCAGAAAAATATGTTTTATCGAAAATTTTACTCTAAAGCCTTCATATAATATGTACCTAGAGTCTAGGTCCTAGACAATATATTAAGGACGCGGTTTTGTATGATCCTTCCCTCTGTCAAAAGTTTTAAGGTCAAATGATCATCCACGCGTTTATGGAATCATATTAGTGTGCGTAAGACGGATAAGCGTAGAATATGTATTTTTATGTGCGTTCATATCGACCCAATACAGTTAAGGCATATGGCGCGTCCATTCCAGATGGTCTAAAAATATGTATAATAAATAGGCTTAGGGCCGGTTTCACAGGTTTCAAATAAATTTTATTTGACAGTTATCGTATTAAACAGGTAATGTAAATAGTACTCATTTTATTACCATTTATTTGGTAGCATAGATTACAGTATGATTTACGTGTTTAGTCAGCTTATAAATTTATATTATGTGACGAATAGCATTTATCAGCAGGCAGTGAAATCGGCCCTAACACTTATATCCGTCAAGGAGGATTTAGAAATGTCAGTAGTTATTTAAGTGACCTTAGCTTTGGTATCAATAATTATTATTATAATAAATTTTAATGTATCTTGACTTATCATAAGTGCAACTATGTTCGCCTACGTGATGAATAAAGTATTTTATTTATAGAAGCATAAAGAATAAACGCTGAGAATAAAAGCTCTTTTACGAGAACTAAACTTTGAAATGAGATTTGCGCGACGCGACGCGAACTCCCGTATTTAGATTTATTTAATTTATAAGTACTAATTAAAATAACAAGGGTTCCATTTTGATTAAGGGTAGGTAAGGCTTTTTTTTATCGCGGGGAAAAAACGCGTTATCGCTACCACCACGGGTAGGTAAGGCCTAAGCCTAAGGGTTGAGTTTCGCAAAAACCCGTCTTAGTTAGCACCGAGGTCCTAAAAAGAACCATCATGCAAAATGAGACTCCTAGCACTTGTAGTTTCTGCGATTTCGTGATGAGTGAGTGACCTTTTGCTTTTATCTATACTAATATTATAAAGAGGAAAGATTTGATTGTTTTTTGTTTGTTTGTTTGCATTGAATATGCTCCGAAACTACTGTACCGATTTGAAAAATCTTTCACCAATATAAAGCTACATTATCAGCAAGTAACATAAGTTACTTTTTATCCCGAGGAAATATAAAGCGGGACTTTTATCCCGGAAGAACTCATTCACGCGGGCGGAGCAGCGAGCAAAATTTTATACTTTATAAACACAAGGCAAACAAACTCTGAAACATTTATACTCCCTTGGTCTCAAGGCGACCCCCAGCATAAACAATTCAATATTTGATACCTAGCGTGCAATAATTTTTGATTTAGCGAACCCTGCGGCACGATGGCACGGCGCGGCGCGGCGCGATTGAGAGCATGCGATATTAGCCAGGGGAGATTCAGTGAAAGGGTTTTGTACGTGTAATGATACAGGGGATGACTAATTTTCGTTGAGCAACCTCAAAGGGTTGCAAAGGCTTTGAAAATGTTCTAAAGTTGTATTGATGTTTTTGTTGTTTAGAATGTAGGTAAGTTTATGTCTCATACGTTTTGGAGATATTATAATTTATTTATGAAAGCCGAAAAGTGTGTGAAATATTTACATATCTATCTGATGTAATAATGAGCTGATTGTATAACCTGTCGAGGGCCTTAGGTTTGATCCCCTTACGACGACAAATTAATTTGTTTTGGGTTTGGGTTCTTTAGCGATTAACTTACCCGCGACGTATGGTACGTAATATTATGTACACACACACAATCACGCCTTTTATCCCCGAAGAGGTAGGCAGAGGTGCAACTAGTGCACCTACTTTTCGGCGTGCGTATTCCGTCCCATAATGTGATACGGGGCAAGCTTATCGCCATATCAGGCACAAATCCCAGACTCCGGGCTGATACTGAGCAGAAAAACCTAATATCACTATAACTTTGCCCAACCCAGGGATCGAACTCGAGACCTCAGCATTGCAGTCGTACCGTAATACAACTACGCCACCAAAGCAGTTATATTACGTATGAGGTCAAAACTATCGGAGGTGTTGGAGGTAATTATTAATTTTAATATAGCTATAATTTAGATATTCGAATTAAACCGAAACTTATAACATCACACGTGAATCAAATATGATTGCGATATAGCGTGCATTTGATACATCATATTAACTTGTCTCAAATTAGTTCTTGATGCGACGCCGCGCTTCGTCATTATCGCTTTTTGAATGTGATAATTCTTATGGTACACACTTATAAAGCGTGTGGCGAGTTGGCTGGCTGTTGACACTAATTCCAGTAAACAAGACATTTCGCCATGATAAAGTGCGTCGAGCGTTATGCAAGCTCTTCTTAGCACAAATCATCATCAAACTAGATTATGTGATGTCTAACCAACATTATATAACTGTAATTGAGGACTCGTTTACCCTTGTTTGCTGGTATAAGCGTGTATAAAAAGGTGCTTAACTGCCCCTCCGTTGAGAATTACCGTTTCAAATGTGCCGTACTTACTCGGAAACGTCGAAGTGATTTGCTGCTTGTTTTAAACGAACGCTTTTTTGCCTGTCATGGCATCGCTCGTAATCTGTTCAAAAGTATCGACATTTTAATAATGATAACTAAGAAGTCAATTTAAAGTTGATGTATTCGTTTTCGGTTAAATGAATGCAGACGGTTAAGGAACGAAATGTAAAAATAGTTTTAGACGCATGCCTACTGCCAAAATCAGGAAGCTCTAAAAACAGAATAGGCGAGTGATGTGACGATTGAGGATTCAGGTCGTCACGCGACGTCTCGCTTCCGTCCCTTTATGAAAACGATTTACGTCCGCGGTGGTGCACGCTAGCTCTCCATTGTTTGTGTTAAAATACGGCGAAAGTTTCACATCCCAATTAGATCGATTCGATGGCTTCCGAGGAAACCAAACGAGGAAATGCGCCTTAATGGGTATTCTTATTACAAACAATAAATGAACTGATCGCTGTCTTTCGCTACTAAAACGTTAACTTTCTACCTCATTTCAAGACCGAAATGGTTAATTAGCATAATCATTAAGAATGTTTGGTCCAAGTAAATAGGTATATGAAGTGTTGTATGTATCTACAAGTTTTCTACACGTTTTATAAAGAGGAATGTGAATAATGTGACACACAGTTTTATAAACGACAGTTTACTCTTTCAAAGCAATAACAAATATTTATTCTTTAATCCTTATGCCTAATTTCACCATGCTCTGCTAGTTACTTTAACAGCCTGTTAACTCTCTTAACGGACTGTTAGGTTTTTGAGTTTTCCACCATACCTTAACAGCCTACAGGTGATTATCTTCTTTAACAAGTCTTTCTTTCATAGGATGCCTGATAAGTAATTTTACATTCGTGTTAATTTAAATGCCCGATTAACTAACGCCCTTTAAATAAGGAACTAGTGAAATTGGAACTTAGGCAGCCATATTTTGTTCTTTTGCAATTGCCTACCTACTAGTTTGGCAAAATTCCGTGAAAGGTATACATAACTTTATTTTCAGCGTCAAGCTGTAATTCTTGGTTGCCAAAGTAGAGTTGTCACTAGTAGCCACTGCTGTTGGAGGAATTGTTACTACCATAGTGTGTAAAATCAAAATTAGAATAGCTCGCTGCCGCCATAGTAAATTGTTATTGTGTTGTGATTGTGCTTTATAACCTTGACATCATCTGCGCTCCGCCTTAGTTATTGGAGTGATCTTGAATACAATAATGTCGAATGTCAATAGCTTTATATCGAATGCTATTTAAATAGAACTCATTTAAAATATAAAATGTATTTACAATATAAAAATAGATTATTTTGTGATGATTTGTTTAATTTGTACTCCCTATGTTTCGCAGATTTTGCAGCTTTTACGGGTTTCTGGTCACGGGATGGAGTGAGGTTTTGGTCGTCCGAAAGGTTATTGTTGCAATATATACCTTCATTTTTTAATTACTGATACAAAATCTAGAAAACCTGTGTAAATTTTGTAATCGACAATGAATTCGTAGTGAATATCAGTATTTATAGATTTTAAAATTTTGGGTCATGGCCAATGTAGGTAATTTAAGGTAAAAAATTGGAAGTTCCAACGTTTCTAATTATGTACATATTAAATTCTATATTTTTTCTACAATGCTAATATTTTTAATAGGTAAATAAAATTATAATTTTTACATTTTCATGATAGATCCTATTTTATTATGTTACGGTTTACTTACACAGCTTTAACAAGTAAGTTTTTTTTTTTTTTTTTTTTTTTTTTTATTGCATTGAATGACGAGACGAGCATGCCGTTCGCCTGATGGTAAGCGATACGATGAGTAATGAAAGATTGCACTATGGAGAACATCAACAGCCTAATAGCGTGAAGCATTAACCAACACGAGCTCTTGTGTACTTCTAGGGTTGACCAAGAAGTCTATTCTTCATAACATCTAGGGGTAAATTACTGAGCACATGCGGTGTAACTAGTAGCGCCATCTTTTATTGAATGCCACTATACGTTTAGTCTAAACGTACTGAGTTGCTTTACTGCCATCTTGCGGATAAGAGTCTATATATTATTTAGTTTTCGTACTACATCATTTTAGGTTTTATCAATAGATGGCGCTTATTTCAAAAACTGTCATAAGGGCATTAAGGCCTTGGGCGGAAACTATGAATTGGGTACCTTGCTAGTTATAAAGGAACTTTATCAAATATAACTGTTAGGAATAGGTGGGAATATAGGCTTCCCTTTGATGAAATAGAACCGACCCAATAGTCATATTATCAGATTTTTATACCAAGTAGCATTTCAAGACCTAAAAACAACGTTTTACTTTGGAAGCTCGATACAATGATTCGTGCATTGGACAACACGCATATTCAAGTTATCAATGCGCGATGGAGTTTTAAATTAATCATAAATAACACACAATTTCGTTACGTTTAAACTGTGGAATCTTCTAAAGAGTAAAGCGATCATCGAACGGATAAATTTTACTAAAAATAGGATATTTCAGCAATTATAGCGCTGTAAAATAGTTGAACGTCCATGAAAAATGATCGTACTTGTGCAAAGACACTAAATATTAGGTACAAACAACTGCGTTATGCAGCGGTAGGATCTGCGCGAACACTATCAACAAGTTGCTGAAGTAACTTTCGGTGTCATAGTATAATGTTTCTCGGCAACAAGTTGACACGCTTTATTATCAAATCTAAATATAAAGTTACGAAGACAGTTTCTCAACTGAAATGAAACAACCAAATATTTTTGTTTATTATATTGAACAATAATCAAATAATTACAAATGAATCGATGATATGCATTCTATAATAAGCTTCTATATTATGTACCTGTGAATGATATCTACATAATATATTATAATGTTTAATTTTTCTGTGGCGAAAGACTCGTTCGTTAAAACACGAACATCTCTTAAACGGTCACTGCTGCTAAAGCGACAAATATTTTTAAACAATAGTTTGTTCATAGAATATAATTTTACACTCAATAGTATTAATTAATAAATAGATTGTCTGCATTACAGAAAACGTCGACAATTTCCATTTGATTTATTAGTGATGAAAATTACCAAAACGTACATTTTAAACGTAGTCATGAATTTTTCGATATTATTATAAATAGAAATTAATTTTGGTTAACAAGATATTTGTACTGAAAATTTACACTGACACGAAGTAAGAGTGTTTCAAGTTTTTGGCCCATTTACGTACAATTTAATAGTCAAATTCGCTTCTTTGACACATACAACACAAGAGTACAAGCTAATAAAGTTTACGTACATTGACCTAAGTACATCCGAGGATAGTATAGAAAAAAAGAAAGAAAATAATGTTTATTGTGTATCGGTTTCCAGTACAGATTCTTATTTACATCGATTACAAAAGGATTTAAAATTTATCACAGTAGAAACATATATTAATGACAAATAGCCCTCATTTACTTAACTGTTATTGCACATAAAACAACAAATCTATTAGAATTAGGTACAACTAATAACAATTTCATTCTTAATTAACATCACCCCATTACTTTTGAATTTTGATATATTTTCTATCAGTTTGTTTAGTAGAAATATTTATGTTTTATTAACTAGGAGTAGAAACATACTACAAAATCCTTATTCAATACACTACTAACAATTAGACTGGAAATAGGTACCTAAAGATACAGAACTACCTAATTTTTTATTAATCTTTGGGATTCTCTGTTTCGGTATCCACTACGTTTGAGCTTTGCAATAAAATATGACATTAGAAAATTAAAGTCAGGTACAGATTCTTTACAAAAGATTTCATAGTAATCGTTATTATTTTGTTTCAATTAATTTAACCTAAGTGAAAACGTTTATAATGTGCAACGGTTTATTTTAAATGGCACAGTTCTATATATTTTGGATCTAAATAAGATAAGATCTATGTCGATTATGTATTTAAAATCAGTCCATTAAAAATAAAGGAAATACATGTAAGTAATTGTATTATTATTAAGAATACATACAAATCAGATAGGCATTCTGATAAAATTTTGACGATAACAATCAGTTTTAAAGCAGGTAAAATCATGCATAGTAGAGCTCAGGCAAAGACTATTTTTAACCTCCCTTTTATTCGAGCATAAAATTGTATGGGACGTAAAATATTTATCAAACATAAATAGATTCATTGAACTCAGGAATTAATAAATATTTTCAGTCAGTCGTCGTCATTTAAAAGATCTGTGCACGATTTTGCTTTGGTTGATCTGCAATGAGAAAAAGAAAACCATTTAATCAGATATTTACATATGAAATGAAATGAAATTGAAATCATAGGACCATTGATTTTTTAATATAAGGACGTCTGATCTGAGTAAAATAAATATTATTATTATACATTAATACAGGAAAAAATGGACTGTGGTAAACTCCACGGCTAATAAACAATAGTAAAATCAGCCAAGTGTTGCCAACGATCTAAAGGGTTTAGCGTATGAGAGACTTACCACCTATCTAAAGCAAAATATAAAAATTAAAAAAACATGCAATATGTGCGATACTGAATAGAAAAATCCAATATAACTTTGCCCGATCCGGGGATCGAACCCGAGATCTCAGCATTGCAGTCGTACCGTAATACAACTACGCCACCGAGGCAGAAAATATACAAAAATATACTTATAAAAATATACTTGGCTTAGAATCACAATATTGTATTTATTTTTTGCATGAAACATCAGAGAGGACAATGTTATCAGATTTTTATATGTCTTTTACATTCAGTAGTCAGAAAGAGAAAATACGTCATTTACGCCTGCAGCTAGATCCAAATGTTTGAAAAAAAAAACCACACTGACTCCTACTTCTTGTTATGTAATTTTATTTTGCGAATTAATATTCAACTCTACGCAGTTTAAGGATGCCATTATAATAATATATTTATTGTACTTTTCCTCTATTTGATTTTGCTCAAATCAAATCGATGATTTGTAATAATATCGACAATATAGTACCTATAGACTTCATCATTAAGGTCCTATGTCCCCTGGATGGGGCAGAGGGCTTCAACAGTGACTCCATTTTTACCTATAGACTTACAGATTTAAATTACGTATTAGAAATATAATCAAAAGGACAATTAGCATACGACTACTACAAAAAGTTGGTGGTTGAATATATTTTGGGACAGATAAAAAGACGGAATGAGAAATTAAGGCCATACTTACTGTGAACTCTTTACCCTCCTACATATTCTGAGCTCTATGGTTCCACTCCTGACTGCTTTGAAGAGCGCCAAAGCTTCTACGTGCGCGAGCTCATGGCACGCCTGCCCGTTCACTGCCAACACCTCGTCTCCTGAAGTTGAATCAAACAATAGTGCTATTAAGTACTTAATTATTACTTCTTCCTTACTTTAAGGTCACTGAACCTAGTTAAGTAATTAAGTATTTTTGTTATCACACTGTTTCTAGGTCGTCTGCTTGACGTTATTCTTTTTTAGGAGAACTAATTTAAAATGGTATTTCGTGATACACAAATCGGCACAAACTGTTGCCTAACCTCGAAATCGAACCTGAGTCTTCTAGTGCACAGCCTGCATAACGATAACATAACAAACCTACCCATAGTAAATTTAGCTTTAAAATTTACGGTGCTTATATTTTAAAATATTAATATACAGGAGTTCCAAAATTAAATTATTAGTATTTAAATAATTAACGTCATTTATAGCCTTACCAGGAAAATAAAAAACCTTGTCATGTTGTTGTAAAATCTATACTAATATTATAAAGAGGAAAGATTTGTATTTTTGTATGTTTGTATGTTTGTAACAAATAAATTCAAAAACTTCTGAACCGATTTAAAAAAATCTTTCACCAACATAAAGCTACGTTATCAGCGAGTATCATAGGTTGCTGATCCCGGGAAAGCATAAAGCGGGACTTGAATCCCGGAAAAACTTATTCACGCGGGCAGAGCCGGGAGCAAAAGTCTAGTATATTATAATATAACTAATTTATGTTACTAACACGGAAAAGCAAAAGTGGCGCCACTAAATCGGGTTTCAATAATAAATAGAACACAATAAAATAATTATGGACATCATTATTCCGTTTTTGTTTCTGCAGCCTGTATTAATTTATTGTACTGTTTAGTTCGTAACCAAAATTGTAAAAATAAAGTGCCAATTTTTTTTAAAGGGTCCGTATTACCTTAGATTAATAAGATGTATTATTAATCAAAGCGTATTACATTAAAAATATCAGTAACTCTTACAAAAGGTATCTTAACTGTGTGCCAAAATATTACTTCATATATAAATATTATTGCATAATATAATTCCATACTATTAATAAAAGTGATAAGAAATTATTAAAGTATTGGATAATCATTTGCCGACCTCCCAATAAATGGCATTAATTATTCTTTTTAATATCATTGTTTTGACATTATTTAAAAACTGGAAAGCTTTGGCTAAAACACTATTAGGATTAATCACTGATTATTTGTTATTTATTGCCCGTGCCTCCGAAAGCACATAAAGCCGTTGGTCCTGCGCTTGATCTCTCTCCGGTCATGTCGGATTGCCGTCTCACCGGACTATGAGAGTGAAGGAATAGCGAGTGCACCTGTGTATTGCGCACACACTTGTGCACTATAATATCTCCTGCGTACCTGGATGAACTCCGTTGAGATTGGCTGCCGTGGCCGAAACTGGCTAGGAGGATTACTACTATTTGTTTTTGCTAAAGTCATGCTTTTTGGCTTATTTGCAGTGTATGTAAACCTAAAGGGCTTGTTATGATAGCGAATAACAATTTAATTAAAGTGATAGCTACTAGCTTTACATCATACCGGTGACCGCACAAAAGGTTAATTATTCTCCATAACGGTTTCAATGACATTTGATTGGCTCATAAATTATTCAGTGGATGTCACTCATTGTAATATACAATAATTTTTATTACATAAACATTGGTATCGTATGCCCCGACACGTCTAGCGACAATAGCTTGGTTGATATTGTAAGTACGCGTTGTAATTAATATATCACTTCTTAGAATCGGTACAATGCCACGACGTACCTTTATCGTGCTGCATTCCAAAAGCATTAATTAAACAAATATGTATTAATAAAATCTACGTACCTGCTTTCAGTCTTCCATCTTCCACCGCTTGTCCTTGCGAGAGAATACTTTTTATAAATATGCCAAGAGGTCCTCGAGGCGAATCTCGGCCTCCGACAATTGTAAAGCCTAGCGGTTTCTTCCCGTGACCTTTTTCAAAAGTAATTGTGTGGTATGTGTGCGTTGGTGCCCGCGGTTTCCGGGGAAGCGTGCAGAAATTTGCTGGATTTTGTGTTTGATTATCACTTTCACTGTCAACTTTGTCTTTAGTCCGATCGTGAGGCCCGTCCGGCGTGTCGACGTTCACGATATCACCGGCACAACTAAGTGAGAGTCCATCTTTGTTAGCGCCACCGTAACTGACGACCTGCCGGCGAAGCAGCTTGTTATTCATGCTGCTGTAGCTCGCGTTATGACCTTTGAGGAAGTGCGAGTGCGCGCTCGCCGCGCCGTCCGCCGGCTCGTCCGCTGCTGATAGCGCGCTGCGATTACACGCGGACTCATCCTGCGACCGCCGTCGGTCCGTTTTGACGTCATATTTATCGATATGTTTTTCCTTCCCTAATATGATTGCGTTTTCGTAGTCCACTGAACTTTCCCGCATGAGGACGACGCTTCTCTGCGATGGTTCCCGTTGTCTGGCGTCAGGGGAGGTTTTGTCACGTTGTCTGCATATTACAATATCGATTTCGGCAACACCAGATTTCAGAGCTTCTTTGGCTTCAGACATGGTGAGATCGCGTAGTCTTCGACCGTTAACATTCAGCAACTCATCGCCAACACGTAAAGTTCCTTCTCTGGAAAAATATAATATGTTTTTAATTTAGGATACTATATTTGTAAAGTGTAACATAAGCAATACTAACTTACCTTTCAGCCAGTCCTCCTGGAACTACATGGGCGACTAAATATCCTATATGACCTTCATCAGTGAGTTTTGTTTTAGCTATAAATATTCCCAATTCGTCAGTCGGGTTCCTTCTTGTTATTTTCACAACTTTAAACTCGGATTTATCAGATTTAACACCTCTAGTTGGCTTTCTGCATGGAGGTATAGGAGGGATGCCAGAGTTCCCCAAAGTAGCATCTCGTTGCCTCATCTTTTGTTTTTCGGTTAGTTGTAAATACTGAGGCTCCTCATAGTCACTTTTACTCTTTGGCATACGCCTTAAGATCTCCTTACGATCAAGAGATAGAGCTCTTTGGGTATGTCGGGGTCTAGGTCTTGGACATTCTTTTCTTTCTCTACTCATCCTGCCAGATGTTCGTGTTTTTGCGTAGCTTTGATCTCCTGATACGCTTCTTCCATGAGATGGCATTAAAGTGTTCGCATGCGAAGCAGAACTTTCACACCGAGATGATATTCTGTCACTATCAAAAATCGAGGAAGCTGTTGATTCATTGACTAGAATTCCTGAATCTGCGTCTTCCGTATCTTGTATCAAAACATTTTCATCGTCACACGATACTTGATAGGCATCATCATGAAAGACAGAATGTCCTTTTTGAAATTCATCCAAACCGGGCAAGGCGCCATAAGAAAAGCTGCGTAATTTTGCTCTGACACCGCCCCTCTTTTTGCGACTTTTGCTAACTGCACTAGAGTGTTTTGAATTCTGTTCATTGCTACAATTATCATCTTCTTCTTCATTTTCGCCGCCCTGTTTGTATAATCTAGACAGAAATTTATTTGTTGATGACTTGAGATATCTGTCTGACATGGCTCTTAGTTTTGCCGACAGGCAGGAACTTGGACCAACAGAATCTTTTCCATCTTTAGTCTTAAATTTATCAGTCTTTTTGTATTGAGATTTTAGTGATACAGGGGCTTCGCTATAAGGTTCATAATCGTCGTTAAAAATTTGATCACTAGACTTCGATAGTTTCGCACCCGCTTTTGGAATCTCATGATACCGATCACATTCTGAACCTGAGCTGTAGCATCTAGTACCTCTATTATTGAAACACTTTCCTTCTCGCCATTGACAATCAGCAGGACTAGTAATAGTTTTGGCAAAAAAGACATCGTCGTCGTAATTAGGCATTTTTACCCACGGATTGTGATTTTCAAATTCAATGTGGGTTTCAGGGTAAGCGCTGCTGTAGCGAGAATTGGACACATCCTCGACTTGTCCGAAACCGCTGCAATCACTTCCAGATGTTGATGCGGCGTCGTCAGTATGTCGAAGAGGTCCGTTAGATTTGAAACACGATAGTTTAGTATTTTTTACTTTGTCGAGTAACGGGTTTCGCTTTTCTCTATACACCATATACTCTTTTTCTAGAGAGCCTCCGCGGTTTTTACGAGATGTATTATAACTTTCTTGTGGTGAGATGGGTCCGTTTTGTAGCGATATTCGACGTGCGACGGGAGTATCGCCACCGCGATGACAACGGTGAGGTGATTTTTCCACTATAATTATTTGGTCGCTTAGATTGTAGAAGTTGGTTTCAACCGAACTGCCGCTACTTTTTCTGTTAGGATAGCGGACTGGTGACATATCTGCAAATAAAATAAGTACAATGTTAAACGAAATTTGTTTCAGACGATACCTTTTATCGTATTGTTTACACAAGTATCAAATTTCTAGAAATATGTACGCCGCTTTCTAATTTTCTAACTGCCGTATTAAATAACCAATGGATGAAGTGATATCTATTATACAAGAAGATATGCTTTCTGTCTTATGTATTACATGTATATTGTCAACTCGCTTTTTCTTTACTAATTTCTAAAATATGTGGACCTTTAGGCAGAATTTCTATGACAAGTAGTCTTTAACACAGAACATTTTACGAGACTTAAACATTTCGAAAAAAAAATCTATATAATTTTATTTACATATATTATCTAACATTTAATATAATAAAATTAAGTCTACAAGCAAAATATGTATGCAAGTTTATTTAATAACTTAACGAGTAAACACTTAACCCCACAAATATATTTTCTGATGGACTTCTAATCAAAGAAATCTTTAAGTATTTGGTTAAATACACGAAGAAAGAAACTAATTTTGCATAATTAAATAAAGAACATCGAGTTCCCGATACGTTTGCCTACTCACCCGAAGATACAGTTACATAATACAGTACAGTTAGCGTTGCAAAACTGATAGGTCACCGTGGACTATTAATTAGTATGACAAATCGTGATATAAGCAAAGTGTGATTGCGACTCGGCAATTCGAGTGTTGAGAATACGAATAGCGTTAAGAGATATGCAACATCGAGATTTTATTTCAGTGAAATAGAATAAGTGATAACTAAATTAGACGAGACAGATGCCATCAAATCGTTGCCGAGAAACACTACATCACTATGAAACTAACAGTTGCTCCAGCAACTTCGACACCTAAGTGGTATGAAACTGTCTCACGATTGAGTGTCGTGCCACTTGATAGTCTATATCGGGTTAAGAAAAAAACAGTATTAAAGCAAAAGATGAAAACCTTTTTTTGCTGGAGAAAAACGCATTATCGCTACCACCACTGGGGGGTGAGTGGAACGGTTATGTTGGTTTAACCGATCTTACGGCCCAATGTCGACACTCAGGAGTATAGCATCATGAGCGAGCACTTGGTCGGTAGATTTGGAATGATTTAGGTTTATAATCTGCGTTCTGATTCTCTAATCTTATTATTGAAAGCCAACAATCATCTGTTACGTGATTGACTTTGGGTATTTTCGTCTCATTTATTTCACGTAGATAATGAGGTGATACAATTGATTAGTTGCAACATTAAATAACTTTATCGTTGAGGGGGATAATGGTTAAGCATGAACTCCTATTACGTACAAGCAAAAGGAAAACAATAATTTTATTTATAAACAATCCCATATGTACATTGCAGCAAGGAAATTACTAAATAAACTATTGTGACGCATTGCAAGCCTCAGTAAGTTACCTAATAAGTGGCTGATAATTGGGTTAACTTGTATTACCTAATCGTTATTGTTATAATGATAAAGGATAATGGTTGTTACATGATATTCGTTTTGCGTAACTTCCTTGACAGCAAAGTCTATATAAATATTCATTTGAATTAATATTAAATTATGTATAGGTGCGGAGGATTCTTAGGAACGCAGGTTTTCATGATGTTTTCCTTCATCGCTACTTATAATACTTATATGAGTAACTTCGGATATCGCTTATTCAAGGAATAAATACGTATTTTTAATGTGATCGGCGATGAGCTTATAGGATAATACATCATATTATGACTCCTTGTTCGAACCATTTACTAAAATTCCCTTTCTGAGTTCCCATTTTAATCACTTGTTTTTCATTTGGAAACAAGAGTAACAGATCAAACTCCCACATGCTGTTATTTTAAAATTCAATAATGTTAATTCCTTTTGCGTCATAAACATAATTTGGGCATAGTGTTCTCTTGATGAATGGATTTATTCCAATGCCATTCTTTATTTGCCATATTTTGTTTGTAAAATAGGGCAGAAACAATTACATAAATGGTACAACCAACACTCATTCCGAAGAAGGTGATAATAAAACGCACAATATATTCGACGCCAACACAAAATGCGTCGCCCATAGACAGTTGTAGCAGCTTGTTTTTGTTAAAGTAACCATTAAATATATAATGCATGTGTACATTCATAGATATTTCAAGGAGAAATATTTTAACATCTACAGAAGGTACTTCCGGTAGAGATCGAAATATTTTTAACCACTTCACTTGTGTAACATTAGGAACTCCTTTAAACATCAAAATAAATAATAGTGTATTACTTATAAGTATTACAGCGTTTATTATTTTATCTTAACATGCCAGTGACTGACTAGTTGACAACCATTGGTCTAGTTCAGTATAAAAAAATAAATAATACATCCAATATCTTTCCAATATCAAAGGTCAATCAAATCAATAGTTTGTTCAAATAAGGAAAAGTTTTGACTCTCTATAGGTACATGTATGTACCTACTTAGCAATCGTGAATTTAAGGGTTGAAGATTTTGATTTTCTGTACGAACTTACCAATCCTAGATCTGCGGGTGGAGCGTGGTTCCATGTCCGGGGAGACGGCGAGCAGCCGCGGCGGCTCGCCCTTTTTGAACCACCGCATTTCGACGCTTTGATATCACTCCATGGTCAAGTCACTGAAACAATAAAGTAATTGAGATTAATTTAGTTTCCCTATTGCGCTTCGCAGACACTGTCAACTTGTCGCCAAGTAACATTACACAATTTGAAACACTACGGGCCTGATTCACAATGTTCAATTAAACGTTATCTTCCTCAGTTGCATATAAGATAGGAGTGTTTTTCATTCACTCTTTTGTGTACCATTTATTTGGTACCTTGACTTGTTTGTGGTCGCCCTATATTTATTCGACGATGAACGTTAACTCATATATTGAGAATCAGTCCTTTTATCCTTCACAATTACTTGCTGGCTTTTATGTATTTTATACATTAAATTTATTTAGCTTATGCTACCGCATGTGCCATGTATAGCTTAACTAGCGCCGCGCCGCCACGATTAGCCGAGCTTATTTTCATCTTATTACGCGATAAGAGGCTATTGCCACATCAAGTATATATTCTAATCTCGGGCAGCTTGCAGAATACTGCAAGCTGCAGAATGCTGCAGAATTTTCCGACACGATAAATATATCGTATCGGAAAATTCGCGCCAATTTCGATTATCCTCTAGGGAATCAGCATTACAGCCATTTCACAGTTCATCGCTGTCACTAAACCAATGAGGCGATAAATTAAAGTATATTATTTTAAGAGAAATATTTAAATTTACATTTATCTCGGTACGCGAAATTACTCCAACTTGAGATATTTTTATGATCAAGAAGTCGCAAAGTTTGATGCCAAAATTTACATCCCAGGAGAGAGAGGGCACTTTAGGCGGTCGGTTGTAATGTAAGCCTAACTTTTTAAAACACCTTATAAAACAACGTAGATTCCTTATACAAGGACAGCGAGATTAAAAGCGACTCCGTCATTTATTCTTGCTAAAGTTAAATTAACGTGGATATTCTATAGATCTAAAGAAAGTGGTTCTACAACAATCTCGAGATAAATGTTGATTAGTCTTAATACCATTTACTTTGATACGGAAATCAGTCCACCGAGACGCGTTACTTACCACAAATGGATGTAATACTGTTTATTCCCCCATGAGTAGTATTAATGGCGGAAACCATGCGGGAAATAGTAGCCATACTTAATAAGATCTTGGATTTCACTTAGAATTACTTTATGTAGTGCGATGTGTACTTAGTTTCGTATCTTCATTTATTATTAAACTAGGTTATGTTCGCCGCTTCGCTCGTGTGAAATAAAATTTTTTCCGAGATACAGTAGCCGATGTCCTTCCCAGGTTTTCAAACTATCTACATACTAAATTTCATCGAAATCCGTTCGGTAGTTTTTGAGTTTATCGCGTTCAGAGAGACAGACAGACGCATGATTGAGGACATTGTTTAATAAAAGTGCTGTAAATACTATTTTACAATTTTAAACATATATATGCGTACTTAGATTTAAAGACGAAAGTTACGTGTCATTGGAAGGAGTACTCTGTGGTAACATCAACCTAGTTAATAAGATAACATTGCAAAACAGTTAAAGTATGTAACTGCCCATTTAACCATTGAACACCTCAAAGTCATTAAGTTGAGACAGGTTTCAAAACTTGGCCGTCTCCATTTACGATGCTATTTGCAACTACATAGCTCTCTATAAGTAACAGCGTGTGACAATTTGCATAATTGTTACCGCTGAGGTATCTATAATGTGTTACTTGGCTATCTTCTAAATTGAATCTCTATAAAAGAATACGGGCAACGGGTTAAAATAATTGAAGTTCCTTTTTAGCACGTCATTAGGAACATAACCGGATCGACGTCTTTAATCTAAAGTGGAGTCCATATTAATAAGAAACTGTGGTGTGTTCTGTTATGTTGGTCTTTAAAGCAAATCGAATCTTAACCCACGTAAAATAATCTAAATAACTGAAAATTAGCTCACTAGCACAATAATTTTCATAAAAAGATTAATCGTAATGTGTTGAAACAACTTCTCAAAACGACGTACAGTGTAGCAACGCATCAAATAAATTAATTATCTCACATACAATCTGCGCGTGTCACAACATAATGCTCGTCAACTAAACATCCATGACACCACATCAATCACAAGGCACCGAATCGAATAATTCGAAACGATACTTGACTTATCGAATGTAACCTTGCTGGAGGCGCTGTTGTGTAACGAAACAAACTTTTTCGCCAACGAATGCTTGGAAATAATACTTTCTACAGTTAAATGAACGGCCAGTTATTTGTGTAAATATATCGATACCCCCATTACAAATTTAAAAATGTTGCAGTATTGAGTAAATGGACAAGGTCAATTAGAATAGATCTTTTTTTACAATAAACTTGATGCAGAATTTTTCGGGGTCTCCAGAAAAATAAAACGTGTAGGGTTATTCTTAGGCTCCTTTTTTGTCGTCTCGCAAATAATACAATTTATAACTTTACATTGGGAAAGAGTTATCAGTTTGGGGAGCAAATATTATAGTAGGAGAATGTTGATGAAACTAGAACTCTCAAGGTGCTGGATGGTGTTGCTACTGTTTATGGGTGGTCGTATCGCTTACCATCAGGCGAACGGCAATCTCGTCTCGTCATTCAATGCCATAAAAAAAAGCGTGATACGATATGTTAATTTTATCAATTATTTATATGTGTCATCAATCAAAAAGGAATAATGAAGATTAGGGAGCGTTTAGTCCATATTATTTCTATAATATGGCAATCTAGCAGTCAGAAATGATCTGTAAGAAAGAATCTCTAATACTTGTACTGGTGGTAGGTCTCTCATATCCCTCATCCCTCATCTCATGCCTCGGTGGCGTAGTTGTATTGCGTACGCGTTACGAGTACGATTTGCGCGCTGAGGTCCTGGGTTCGAATCCTGGGTCGGGCCAAAAACATTGTGACTGGGTTTTTCCATCTTAAAAATTATTCAGTCGCAGCTCGGAGTCAGGAAGTTGGCGGTGTGATACCCCCGTGCCTCGGAAAGCACGTAAAGCCGTTGGTCCTGCGCCTGATCTCTCTCCGGTCATGTCGGATTGCCGTCTCACCGGACTATGAGAGTGAAGGAATAGTGAGTGCACTTGTGTATTGCGCACACACTTGTGCACTATAATATCTCCTGCGCACCTGGCTGATCTCCGTTGAGATTGGCCGCCGTGGCCGAAATCGGCTAGGAAGGGATTATTATTATTATTAGGTCTCTCATATGTGAGATTTCGTCTTGGTGGGTATCACAGCAATGAGCAATGTCTATTTCTACCGCCAAGCAGCAGTGTATATGCACTGTTGTGTTTCGGTTTGAAGGGCATTGTAGCCACTAGCCAGTGTAACTACTGGACATAATGAGACTTAACATCTTATGTCTCAGGAGGACGAGCGCAGTGGAATGCCAAACAGTACTTTGTTACTCAAGATGCTGGATGGTGTAGCTACTGTTTATAGGTGGTCGTATCACTTATCATCAGGCGAACGGTATGCTCGTCTCGTCATTCAATCCAATAAAAAAGAATAAAAATTAATAAAAATTTGTTAAATTCGATACAAGGTCTAAAAAAATGACTAAAATGAGTACAAAGGGAATAGTAATGCAAAGCAATGCGACAGTTTTCTTACTCTTACATACAAAGGCGATAACTTTACGAATTTCCGCATACAAATTATGCAGGAAGTAAGTAAGGAACCGACGAGACACCCGTTTTACAAATGTGTTTTGCGGAAGTATTTTGCATTAATCATTATGTGAGGTATCGTCACTGTTTACATTATTGAAATTATTCAATCTAGTTCACGAATGTGTATATTTGAATTTGGAATCCATGTTATGTCACAGTGTAATGTATCAGAAATATCGGGTATCTTTGGAAGTTATTATTAATAGTTATCTATAAATTATGTTTTAATTATATATCTAACAGTGATTAGGAAAATCAACTGAATCTCTGTCGAAGTCATAACTTTAAGAACATGGTGACTCATGATGACAGGATATCCACGCATCTGTTTAATTATAATTATCGATTCAGAACAAATAAAACCCAACTAATACAAAGATATTCCACGGTAAACTATTTTTCTGTTCACTACGACCACAGCCCACGCCTAGAAAGTAGATTAAACCGAAAAGAAATTAAAAAAACAAAATTGACCATAATGGTGAAACAATGGTCAGCATTTGTAATCGAGCATCACTTTTATCGACGTTAAAACAGAAACCACATTACGTTAAAGAACTTTCCCATTTAACTTTGTAATAAACTTGCGTAACCAAGAATAGTATTTCAATTCGAAGTCGATAAAGTGTGCGTATTTAGGTTTCGAAATTGTACGTGTTAGCTCTGTTAATAAAGGCTTACATTAAAAAAAAAAATGTATTTAGTACTCTCGTACTGAGTGTAATACAATAGTATACAACATACATCCTACTAATATTATAAACGCGAAAGTTTGTAAGTATGGATGTATGGATGTCTGGATATATGGATGTATGGATGTCTCTTTCACGCATAAACTACTGAACGGATTTCGATGACATTTGGCAAACGGGTAGATTATGTCCTGGATTAATACACAGGCTACTTTTTGTCCCGGGAAAATATAAAGCGGGACTTTTATCCCGCGAAAACTCATTCACGCGGGCGGAGACACGGGCAAAAGCTCATACTATATAAGTGCGTTTTATTTTATAATTTTTACACTTCGTAAACACATTGTAAACATGCAGATTTAATGCTCAGTCAAGCTTGCTGCAGAGATAAACGGAGGCAGGCTGTTTAAAGTCGGTAAAAATCAACGAAAGTGCGTTATTGATTTATACGCAAAAATACGTGCGGACATTAGTGCGGCTGTTAACGCGCATTTTGTATGAAGTCTTGTTAACATTTTACCATCAACGTTCATTCATGTATGCGGGCAGGAAAACGTGATTCATTGGCTTTGATGATGTAAGCAGGACATTTTCGAACAAGGAACCTATTAAGTGCATTCATTCCTTGTAAAATAATGGCATTGTTCGTCGACAATTCGCAATGGTTTCATGGCGTATTCAGGATATATGCCAAGCATACAAAGAAGTATGAGTAAATGTTAGGGTTGAATATCTACGCGAATTTTGTTAATTATATTTATAGTAGTAATACTAGCCTTATACATATAATATACTGACTCACTTATACTACTGAGAAGGGTTGAGAGTTAAGACTATGTCAGGTTGGCACACTACAAAAAACTTACGTAGAAATCTTAAAGGTTTTCTATTTTCCGCGATTGTTTCTGTAATATAATCACAATAATTTAAATATAATTTAAACAATAGTGATGCTGGTTTTATTAAATTTTTCATGGATAATTATTAATAACATGTTTGTGTTAATGTTGATTTCGTTAGATTTTATTATGATCAGATATCTGAAATCGGACTATTGCATACTTATATTGATATAGGTTTTTTTTTATATATCAATGCATATCGCGAATGATGTCTCTGTAATTGCTTGTTCTACCTATTAGCTTTTGGGGTCAGCTTCGCCTGCTAACTATACCTATGTTACATTTAGCGGGCCAATAAGATAACCCGCGGGGGGTTATCGATTTCATAAACATGTCAAGGCGACTCTGAGTATACCTTACAAAAAGCGATGATAATTTTGTTTTTTAATCTATACTGTGTGACACAGGTATTTGGCACTTAATTTTCAATAAAAAAAAACAATCAATTTTATGAATCTAGAGGTTTTTATAGTCTCTGATTATGTAATGTATTGGAAGTTTATATAATTAACTTTTAGTACGTATCTACGTGATAACTATTTGTTATGAAGGATGGCAGATTACAGAAGGCCTTCAAGCTGTCTGGAGGTCAGCTCTCAGTAATAGAGCGTGCGTGACAATTGGCAACATTGAGTTTTACTTCGTTTAGTAGTTTAAGACAAAACATGTTGCAGACTGTAACCTATATCGAATGTCGTAATATTTCAAAACAAATGGGGCATTAGTGAACATTACTATGTAATACCTACTAGCTTTTGCCCGCGGCTCCTCCCGCGTGAATGAGTTATCCCGGGATAAAAGTCCCGCTTTATATTTCCCGGGATAAAAAGTAGCCTATGTGTTAATCCAAGACATAATCTATGCGTGTGCCAAATTTCATCGAAATCCGATCAGTAGTTTTTGCGTGAAAGAGTAACAAACATCCATACATCCATACGTACAGTCAGCCACATAAGTAGCTGAACAAATTCAAAACTTAAAATCGCCCCTACATTTTTATGCTCTTACCAATTTTCATTTTTTCTTCACGAAAATAAAATAAAAGGGATTTACTTTATTTCACACAAAGAAAAAAAGGCTTTCAATTGAACTGAATGCGTATTTAAGCGGTTTGTAATTTTAAATTTGTTCGGCTACTTATGTGGCTGACTGTACAAACTTTCACGTTTATAATATTAGTAGGATTGGTTAGATTTTAACTTATGTTTGTAAAAATGTTTCGATATTTGTGTGTTAGAAAGTTAACGCTGAAACCGCTGAACGTATTCGGATGAAATTTGGCACACAGATGTCCTAGATATATAACATTAAAGTCACCTAGGCTAATTAAAACAATAATTTAAAATGATTTTAATATAGATGGATCACTAAAGTGATTTAGATACGTGTAGCGGGAAAAGCTATTCAAACAAATATATTTATTTGATGGTATAATAAGATTACCCAAAGAACATATTGAAATTTGTAAAATTACGATCGAAGAGTCCGTAATACATAGCATTTTTATGGTTTTCAACTATGGCAAGGTGATCAAATTCAAGTTAGTCATTAATCTACGCAGTCAAGATGGTGAAGCTACCATTCTGTGGTTTCAACATTTTACGAGGGTGCATTCTAACTTTACTTGAGGTTTAAAGTCTTCGCGTTATGATCTTGCAGGGTTGTTTATGATCGTCTATTTTAGTTAAACAGTAAAATTTTATTAACGTACGCGTTTGGAATGTTGATCGTGAGCTTCTCTCACTCATTTACGTGTACAGACAACATAATGTTTAAAATTACTATGACTACGCATCGGCGAGTGAAATATTATTTTCTGGTGGTAGGTCTCTCATTATGTAAGATGCTGTCTGGGTGGGTACCATCGCAATGTCTATTTCTACCGCCAAGCAACAGTGTGCATGCACTGTTGTGTTTCGGTTTGAAGGACATTGTAGCCAGTATAACTATTGGACATAATGAGACTTAACATCTTATGTCTTAGGATGACGAGCGCAGTGGAATGCCACACAGTACTTTGTAAGTCAAGGTGCTGGATGGTGTTGCTACTGTTTATGGGTGGTCGTATCGCTTACCATCAGGCGAACGGCATGCACGTCTCGTCATTCAATGCTATAAAAAAAATGTATATATATATATATATATATATATATATATATATATATTCTTTAGAATGACCTTGTATTATTATGGCTGTTTTAACACGTCGTTCTTAGAAACCATTATACGGCATCCTCGGAAACCAACTTACGGTAAACAGACACACGACGCCGAGCGATTTCTGTGAAATAGCCTTGTTTATGATTGACAATCAGGTCTTGGTTTGACTTTGCAACCGTTTAATCAACCTAAAACTTTACTTAATATTTTGCGTACCGACATCAAAATAGAGACGATATTAGCAATTCATGCAGTTGCGACAATAAAGCAGAAATTGAACTTCCTGAGGAATAAATTATTTCAGCTAGAAAGAAAGAAATTTTCCTTATTGACAGACATTGGATTGCGTATATTTCGGCTAGATGGGGGAAGGAAAATTGTACCTACGCCGTGTCGTAAACAGCGTAGTACGGCGCTTGGTATATCTTAGATTTATTTTTTGTTACGATATATTTTATGTCTTTTAGGTTAAATTTAATTTAAAATATCTTATATCTTTTGGGGTATAAATCGTTGATGTTCATTGATATTTGTGGTCAAATACATATTTGATTTCCAATAAATTTATTTAGTACACACATTGCAGGAAATTAAATTTACATAAGATAAAACGAAAGCGAAATCAATTGGCGGGACACAATGATATTTAAAACGAATATTACTGCCAGGATATCCTTTATCATTCCGCACGGCGAGACATGAGTAAGCCCACATGAGAAACGCTTAGTCTCTAGATTTGGCAACGTTGGGTATATTTCATAAATATTAAAATCCACAAACAGAATGTAGACACGGAGAGATAAAAGTATTTGTTTAGAAAACATTCTTTTGGGAGAATAAGAAAGTTCAGTATCGTCTCAGACACTACGCCTACTTATGTCCTTTTTGTTTCATCTCGTAATGTTTTAGGAAGAAATAGTAGTACCTACGTTATATGTAATGACATCCAGTCATAATTTATAACCCAATTTGGCAGCACACCAAGAACATTTTCATAGTAATCTAATATTTTATCATTTTGTTCAAATATTACACGACTCATAAAAAGTTAATATGCATGCTGTTACGTTTCACGTAATAGATAGCTTTTGCCTTTTTATTAAGTCACTTTATGGATCCCACGAAATATTTTATAGGTCTGTGTAATAACCCGTTGCGTTGATTAGAAGATGGAGTAGACACGCGAGTTATACTTACTCTTATTGTGATTTTCACATGCTCACGCCTTTTATCCCCGAAGGGGTAGGCAGAGGCGCAACTAGTGCACCCACTTTTCGCCAAGCGTATTCCGTCCCATGATGTGATAGGGGGCGAGCCTATCGCCATACCGGGCACAAATTCTAGACTCCGGGCTGATACTGAATAGAAAAATCCAATATCACTTTGCCCGACCCGGGGATCGAACCCGAGACCTCAGCCTTGCAGTCGTACCGTAATACAACTACGCCACCGAGGCAGTCGATTGTGATTTTCATCCAAGCGTATTTTTATTAGCAATGATCTCTGTACGATCTTTATTTTTTTTACAGATGTAGAGGCGAACAGACGAATCATCTGGTGAATGATTACTCTCACATACATATATCCACACTCACGCGCTCCATCCCTGAAGGGGTAGGCTGAGGCGCAACCAATGCACCAACCCCTCCTCGCCGTGCACACTCGGTCCCATGATGTGATAGGGGGCGAGCGCATCGCCATATCGGACCCAGACAAATCCCGACTCCTGGCTGATACTGAATAGAAAAACTCAATATCACTTTGTCAGACCCGATTGAGATCTCAGGATCTGGGGTTCGATCAGTGGCATTGCAGTCGTACGGTAATACAACAACGCCACCAAGACAGTCACAACATCTATAATACCAGACAAATAATTGATGCGTTACTAGCATCTAAGTAGGTCATTCGGGGCAACAGCACGCAGTGGGTAAAAGTTCGCATGGTCAATATCTTGGAACCTATTGAGGGGGCTCAGACACTTTTTCGGCTAAATCAGGGGCGCGTCAGGGACGATGTCAGAGCCACAAGCTATTTTACCAAGCCTCATTTGTTTAGCGAAAAACGGTGATCAACGTGATTTTGTTGATTAGTTACCAATATTTTGTGTTGGGAAAAAAGGGTATGGCTAGACGGTGAATCAGTTTACAAAAGTCCGTTAATTATGTTAAGTTTACATGATTATTATAGTATTTATATTAGTTATTATTCTGTCCTAGAAAATAAATGCGTCTCAACTAACGTGTGATTGTTTAAAATATTCCCTATTTAGGTAAGAGTACGAGGTTAATAGTACGCACCCTGTTATTACTTCATTACAATGACCGCACGGTTTTTTCTTCTTTAAGCTGCAATTAAGTCGAATATCACTTGTAAAGATTTTTAGACCTTGTACAGAAAAAAAATATTCTCATTAAACACTCTGCGTAGTTTTACCCACATAACGGGTCAATAGTACGAATTTCTCCCGATGCACTTAAACATGTATTGCAAAAAAAGCAATGAAGCAATTTACAAAAACTCATTAAGTAATGAAAGTAGAATAAATTTACTTTACATAGAGTGTTAAAACGTTTTTCAAGACACTATATTCTTGACTGTGTAGACGATAGAAAAAAAAGTGCGTACTTTTAGGCCGAATGACCCTAAGCAATTAGATCTATTATTAATTTATCTAATTATATGTCTCTTAATACTACAGATTAATAATCCAGTAGTAGTTGTATATAAAGCAATAAAAAATATTGAATGTAGTCTATTCCACCAGCATCTACCACATAATTTACATGCATGTCAGCCTGATTATAGCGTCTGGTTTTGATTTTAATCCTTAGTTTCAAGTGAAAATTCCTTGTGTGGAGACATAGATCACGTTTGTTCACTAATCAATATTGGGGGCGCGGTACGAGTGGGTCACACGGAATACTAATTCCATGAATATACGGATGTGATGCGGTAGGTGATAGACCTCTCGCAACAATACCAGTTGGTTAAAAAACGTTATGAAGAAAGGATTTTATCATAAAAATATCAGAGTACAACTTTGAATATTGATAAAGATAGGCTTGGTTTAGATTTTGTTCTGATCTTATTTATAGCTCTACAATACATTTTGATTATGTAATAAAATGGTAAAATATCTGTCAAAATATTTTTTTTTATGTTTATTATTAAGTATTTATATTATAATTACATTAAATACATAAAAAACTATTAATCTGTTGCTATAGACCTGTAACTTATTAGCATTCTAAACCACAAAACCATAAAATGCGATTAAACGAAATAAGAACCTAGCAACTGTTTATGATAATATTTTTATATCTTTGTATAGTAATCAAAACAGTTATGTCTCATAGTCCCTACATAACAGGAAAAGGTACTGGCAAAACCCTTAGCAAAGGACATACCTATTTATAAAATACTTTTAATACTAAATGTTTTTTGTACTTTCATAATTATACTAAATGGTTTGTAAATAATTCGCTAAGGATTTCAACAGTTATTAGCAACACCTACTATTCGATTTCGGCCTTGATTATTCGATTATAATAATTATTGTCTTACAAATTAATTTAGTAGATTATGTACCCAAAAATATTCTAATCTTTAAATTAAAAAAAGATGATTTATACTAATACATACATACTTTCTATCTCGCTCAAGTTGTCAAAAATTCCGTATTCTAAATAATATCATTTATGTTACGGCGATAGCCTAGTTGGGAGTGCAACGGGCTGCCGAGACGAATGTTCGCAGGTTCAAAACCCAAAATCATACACCTCTGACATTTCTAAAAAAGTTATGTGTGTATTCTTTGTGAATTATCGTTCGCTTTAACGGTGAAGAAAAACATCGTGAGGAAACCTGCATACCTGAGAAGTTCTCTGAATTTCGAAGGTATGTGAAGCCTGCCAACCCGCACTAGGCCAGCGTGGTGGACTAAGGCCTAAACGTTCTCAGTTGTAGAGGAGGCCCGTGCTCAGCAGTGGACAGTATATAATACAGGGCTGGTATGATATGGTATGGTATGGTATACATACTTTATATCTCGCTCAAGTTGTCAAAAAATCCCGTATTCTACATAATATTATTTATGTTACGGTGTTATAAGCCATAATCTAGTTATAATAGGACCTTTTATTTTCATTGTGACGATAACGAAATATAATAATGTTATC
The DNA here is from genome assembly GCA_947568825.1 of Sphinx pinastri. Classification (NCBI taxonomy): domain Eukaryota; kingdom Metazoa; phylum Arthropoda; class Insecta; order Lepidoptera; family Sphingidae; genus Sphinx; species Sphinx pinastri. The sequence continues at coordinate 8,605,249 of OX387617.1, forward strand.
AGAAAAGGCTAAATATAAATAAATAATGCGTTTTTGACATGGGACAGTGTAAATACGATAACAACTGATACGGAATTTTATCTTTTGACCTATTTTGACAAGGGCATCACATGCGGCTTAGGCGAGTGTTATCTATATAACAAAACCACATGTTAAACTTTAATCGCTTTGTGGGTAGTGATTGCTAGTTTGTGATATTTATAAAATCAATCGAATTGGGAACCTCCTCTTTTTTAAAATCGGTTTAAAGTTGAATTACTGTGACAGCGTAATTCAGACCAGACATTATTTCGAGAATTTTCTACGATCTAATGGATCAGTTAAAATAACTGCAATTTAAATTATATGCTATGACACAGTATGAAAATCGAAGAAACTGGACAACTTTACTATAAATATTTCAATCAAATTGCATTTCAGGGGGTGGTTCATGGATGATGAAGAGGACGATATTAAAACTATAAAAAAAAACTTTGGTCCAAGGACAGTGTAAGAAGATTGTAAAGGCGAGGGCTATATATGTACTTCGATCCCCGGTTCTGTTAAATAAAAGTGGAAGCATCCGATTTTTAAAACACGTGTTGCAAGGCTTTGGCAATTGTGTCAGATAAAAAATTTAACAAGCCCGCCCCCTTTCATAACAGAACGGACATTAGCACAGCGAGTTAACCATGGTCACATCTCGGTGCACGCCTTTAGATGAAAAGCATTACGAAATAAAAATTGATTCGAAATAAAAATAAACTTGTTTAACGGAAACAATAAAACTTAACTATTTTTGTCTAGGTATTTGTCCAAAGGCTTATTCCTGATTTTGTGTCACACATCTTTCTTTTATTTTCTATTCTTGACAAAAGTTTGACCACTACTTAACCTAACCTAACCCTGTCGTTCAATCAATTGTCAATCAGTTGCACACATAAGTAGCCACAGTAAAAGAACGCTCGGCGGTTTCACTTGAATTAACATAAATGGTTTATGTAAGATCGATGTAGACAATGCGTGTATCCAGGTCGCGTGATCCGTTAGTCTCGGGGTGAGAGTTCTTCGATCAATGCTAAGTAGTCACACTTCGAAATTTCATGGATTTTAACAGCCTATTATAGTATTTCCTAGTACGTAGAGGCGGCAGAATTTAGGTTTGTTTGGGCTACAGATTATATAGGTACGATTGCGTGTTTCTCGTATTTGAGTAGCAAATTATGAGCTTGAGTTTGCCTAAACGAAGCTATTGGATCACGATTGCTTACGAAAATGGTTCATAAAATCCAACTTTCAAAACTAAATATTCTGATCCTCTTCTATTTTGATTCTATTTACACACAAATACATAGTTTCAAATTTGGATTCATGGTAAGAACAACTAGTCAAAATAAATATTTAAAAAAGTTATTAACAACCGTTATGGATATGAATTGTATAGTTGCGGACAACACAATGCGAAGACGCAAGTAATAAAATGTAATCAAACGTAATTTACTCAGTGATCTCCTAATAACGAGACAACTAAATGTGGTCGGATTAGAAGAGTGAGTCAGGTAGGGGTCACCGTCAAGGTGTGACACTGACGTCTTGTAGATGGCTAAGATTAGCGCTGACGCATAGGCTAGGCCCGGTCACTACCCTGTACCCGTACAAAACAAAAATGATATGAGCTACACGCCAAGTACCACGCAAACTGTCTCGCAACCATTTTGAACACTTCCAACAAAGGATGCATTTGTTCTTAAGAAATCCATTCCCCACATTATAGACGAAAAGAACGGATGTTTTTGAATGAAGTCTTCCCGCACATAGGCCGTGTTTCGCCTGTGCCGTCTAAAGAAATGAACTGCCTTTGCCTTTCACGAGGCGGAACAGGGCTTTTTCTTAACTCCAGCTTGTTGCCGGGGCAATTCTATTGAGTGTTGAGATGCACAATATGCCGCAACATGAATGAACTCAGCCCGCCAGCCAATAAAGTCGGAATTGGGAAGCGTGCAGATTCGCTTTGGCTGAGTCCGGTATTTAATAACACTGTTTGTGTTCTTGTTTTAGTTTTTTGTTGGATCAGCGTTAATAAATCCTAGCAGTGCGGACGTCTGTTGCGTTTGTGTTCAGAAAAATGAGGTTTCCACCTTATATGTTCTTGGGTATTGGACTCTTGGACTATAATGATTATTACGAGTTGTAACAATTTTACTAAAACATTTCAAATAGATTATCTGTGTAATAGTATAAATAATATGCAGTTAGTTGTAGGTACTTTGAGTTTTGTACCAAGTCGTCAGTTTATCAAAAGGGTTGCAATTACAAGTAGCATAATGTAATGTAATTTCTACACTTTTATCGCGTTTTATATTGACTTTCTTTTATAGTAGCTGTTGACATCAAACAAGAAAGGTTTTTCAACTCTACGAAGTTAATTACGAATTTGTACATTTTGTTGCCACGATTATGCTTTTATTACATTTTTTGTTACATTTTGACCATGTGCAGTAACTTTGTTACCGTAATCTAGTAGTAAAGTACTGCTCCACTTTCAGATAATGTAAGACATTCAATCCAAATTTGCTGCATAGGCACAAATACCTATGTTGAAGATGTCATAACATTTTTTTTAATCTTATATCTTACTAATATTACAAATGCGAAAGTTTGTGAAAATATTTGGATTTTGGATGTTAGTATGTTTGTTAGAAATTAGAAGTCATCGCAGCAACAACTAAACGGATTTGGATGAAATTTGGGACACGAGTTGATCATGTCCTGGATTTAAACATAGGCTTTTTATCCCGCTATTTTGCTCCCATGAGAAATAATGGATATTTTAAATCTGATTGTTTAAGTAGATGGCGCTGGCGTCATTCTGTTTTAGTGACTTTTGTAGCAGGAAAGGCTTTTAACGCGGGTAAAGCCGTGAGCAACACCTAATCCTACTAATATTATAAAGCCGAAAGTTTGTAAGTATGGATGTATGGATGTCTGGATGTATGGATGTTTGTTACTCTTTCATGCAAAAATTACTGAACGGATTTCGATGAAATTTGGTACACGGGTAGATTATAACCTGGATTAACACATAGGCTATTTTTTATTCCGGAAAAATATAAAGCGGGACTTTTATCCCGGGAAAACGGATTCATGCGGGCGGAACCGCAGGCAAAAGCTAGTTATATATAAATCCTTTTTTAACGCGCAGCTATAGGTACACATACCTATATTATGTTATCCCTCACGTTATTGATCAGTGTTATTACTATCCTATATCCTACTGGTCCTATATCCTATTAATATTATAAACGCTAAAGTTTGTAAGAATGTATGTATGGATGGAACGAATGAACGGATTTCGATGAAATTTGGCACACTGGTAGATTATGTCTTGGATTAACACATAGGCTACTTTTTATCCCGGGAAAAAATAAAGCGGGACTTTTATCCCGGAAAAGCTTTTAAACGCGGGCGGAGCCGCGGGCAAAAGCTAGTTTTCTCAGTAAATTAATGGTTAAAAAGATGTTATTTCATCTACGCGCCCAGTTACGACATTGACTTCCCGTTTTCATTTTGTTACCATAACTTTATTGTATGGGGCTTTGTAATTTTAATCTTAACGTGTCATGTCGTCTCTTTGTTCTATTAATGAATATTCAATGTATAATTAGTCGGCTGAAGTTTTTGTTTAACAAATTTTTTGGACAAAAGAAAATTTAAAACACAAAGATATGAAATATTCACAAGACGTTTTTGTAGTTGTGAAACACCAAACACAGAGATTTACAAGATACAGAAATAAAGCGTCTTTAACGAAATTTGTTCGCAGTATATCATCTAAGATAGTGCTTTTTTGCAAACGATGTCTAGAATTTTTAGCTAGCTCTAGTTTCAATGAATATTTTAACCAGTTTCATTAGTCTCTTGGCAGCATTGAAGCGATCAAAAAACAAGTTTTTTATTTTATGAAAATAGAAAATCGCTTGAACCCATGGTGAGTACCATGTAGATCAAATATAAAATGCATAAACGAGAGATTTTGTAATATTAAGTAATTTCATGTAAGTAGTTTTACGACTGTTGGTAATTCTTTAACTAGATTTTTATAATTATGTTAGAAAAATATAAAGTGATATAACATTGTTACCTAGAGTTACATGTCACTGTTCAAGCTGAAAGGTGTGATGTTAAAAAGATTAAAATAACTTCTAACTTCGTTGAATAATGTATGTAAATTTTGCATATATTAACTATGCACCGCGAAACTGGTTTCTGCATAAACAATTTATTGAATGAATATAGAATGAGTTTATTTTTAATGGTAAGAGCACTATTTTTTTATTTTTTTTATTGCATTGAATGACGAGACGAGCATGCCGTTCACCTGATGGTAAGCGATGCGACCACCCATAAACAGTAGCAACACCATCCAGCACCTTGAGTTACAAAGTACTGTGTGGCATTCCACTGCGCTCGTCATCCTGAGACATAAGATGTTAAGTCTCATTATGTCCAGTAGTTATACTGGCTACAATGTCCTTCAAACCGAAACACAACAGTGCATGCACACTGTTGCTTGGCGGTAGAAATAGACATTGCGGTGGTACCCACCCAGACAGCCTCTTACATAATGAGAGACCTACCACCAGTACAAAAATAAATGCAAAGAATCTTGACCTCATACTAAAATACATGTCTGTAAGCTTATGGGATTAGTGTCTTTCGGCCATTACAACTCGAAGTCGATATTTGCGGATCACACGAATATTCCCTTTGTGCGGGCATCGAACCGGTAGCCTAATGTTTCTATTCGATTCATCTTCCAATGAATCACAAGCTATCGATTTATTCATTCTTTTTTAGCTATATACCATGTCCATGGAGCTGAAAGAAATTATAATCACCAGAATAAAAACATTTTAAAATTAATATAATAATATGAAAAGTAGATAATATTAATGAACTAAAAAAAAAAAGTTCATTGCACTTTTCCGTTAACTAATTAGAAGTATTGACAATATCTATTTGCTACTATAATATTATGACATGGTATAACTCATTTTAAGTCGAACAATCATGATAAATGATATTAAATTACTTATAGGTAGAGATCAATAATTATCTATGTCCGTGAGTTCTATTAAATTTTCTTCCCTTTTATCAGGTTCATTAGAAATTACCAATTCAAAAAGTTTTAGATACAGTAATATTGTTTCTCTCTTTAAATTCGTAATAAGGTTTACGAATTTACCATAATATTTGCTAGTTATAACACTGTCGTTGGGAATATATCAGTAAAAATTACGAGTCAATATTCCGAAGATCGCCAATATTGTTTTGATGTCGCGATAAACTCGAACGTCATTAACGCACGTAGACCGGATTTACCCTTCCAAAGTGGAGGCATTAAAGCTTCTTCTGCAAAACATCTCAAGTTACTACAGGTTAGGTTTAGGAAAACACTAACGAAAGAGGTCGTTCACATTTCGCTTGTTGGTTTGAACTTTAAAATAAATAATACGTAAAACAAACTACTAATATTTATGTGTCTAGCAAATGTTTCCTTTATTATTTTTTATCTATTAGCACAGACTATTAGTCCTTCATACTCACGCCCAGAAGGGGTAGGCAGAGGCGCAACTAGTGCACCCACTTTTCGCCGTGCGTATCCCGTCCCATGATGTGATAGGATAGGGAGCGAGCCCATCGCCATATCGGCCACAAATTCCAGACTTCGCGTTGATACTGAGTAGAAAAACCCAATATCACTGCCCAACCCGGGGATCGAACCCGAGACCTCAGCATTGCAGTCGTACCGTAATACAACTATGCCATCGAGGAATAAATATCCCTTCCTAGCCGATTTCGGCCACTGCGGCCAATCTCAACGGAGATCAGCCAGGTACGCAGGAGATATTATAGTGCACAAGTGTGTGCGCAATACACAAGTGCACTCGCTATTCCTTCACTCTCATAGTCCGGTGAGACGGCAATCCGACATGACCGGAGAGAGATCAGGCGCAGGACCAACAGCTTTACGTGATTTCCGAGGCACGGGGGTATCACACCGTCCACTTCCTGACTCCGAGCTGCGACTGAGTAACTTTTAAGATGGAAAAACTCAGTCACAATGTTTTTGGCTCGACCCGGGATTCGAACCCACGACCTCAACGCACAAATCGTACTCGTCGTACGCAATACAACTATGCCACTGAGGTAGTCCTACTGTTATTAAAAAAAATATTATATTATTGTTGATATAATATAATACATTTTAGATTTTTTAAAATTATTGATGTTTATTTATTACTCTTTATTGTACATATAGGTACATGAGGAATAAACACAGTACTTAGGTTAGATGTTCAGTAACATTTGTTGGCCAGTTGAGTTTTTTAAATTTATTTACACAAAATATAATAACGTAAAGAAAAAGAAGAAGAAAAATAAAAGAAAAGAGTTTTCAGAAAAATGTGCCCACTAAGGGTCAGTTTCACCGGTTTCTGGTAAAGTTCCAGATAACTATCTGACATCGCTATCTAACAAATAAATCTGACACATTGTTAGTGACTTTCTGCCAGATATTTCCATTCGAGACCCGTAAAACCAGAAGTTGTAGATCATACTTTTAAGTGTATATGGTGGATAACTTCTGGAAAGGCTATCAGGAGATTTATCAGCATGTGATGAAATCGGCCCTAAGTAAATGACTCGTTGAAATGTATAGCATATTTATTGTTATTAATTCGTTTTGTATAACACCTACTAAGACGTTTAGGTGACCTAGAAACTATTGCAAACACAAAATATGATTGACCTACATACTTGAATATTTTTAAAACTTCATGTACTTAAGTACTGGATTTATTCGGTAGTTGATCAAATTATGTATAGATACGTTTTAATAAATTCAAGTAATGTAGTATTGGGAAGTAGCAATGAAATTGTATCGATATATTTCGACATTGCGTTGAATGTACTTGGTTAAATGCAAATTATTTAAATTATAGGCAGGTACGCGTTGATATTCTGGTTACAATTTTATTTTGTAGTTCATGGTTCGATAATCATTTTATTTATATTTTTTATAGAAACCACTGTAAAGTTCGTTATTTAATATACTCAAACATAATGATATTTCGTAACCATTTATCTAATTTTTATTGACATATAATTGTAATACAGATAATAAAAAATACGTGCTATTTTTTGTTTCGTTGTATCAATTTCTTTGAACGATAATTTTATGCTCTATTTTCTTTGCATTGGCGAGATTAGATACAGCTGAATCAGACGGAAAGATGATTTAGTTACATCCGATAGTGAAAGTAATGTGTTATTTATATTTAACTCAGCTTATGTCTTGATAAGAGTTGATCTAATTTGGTTTCCAAATTTCAAGTCTGTATCGGATACAAGAGAAAAAAATATTTTGATGATAGTTTTCTAGGTCTAATATTTATTTTGATTCTATACGCTTTTGAATTAAAATTATATCGAAAACAGAAAGTATAAGCCATATGAGTTATTTTGTTTACTTCAAAATAAGTGTTATCCAAGAATTTATAAAAACATAACGTTCCCTTAATTTTATGAGGAACCGGTGAAACTGGCCCTTATTATATGGGACATGTCACGTACGATGCACGCACACTGGCCACTGAAGTTAATTACTTCCATATGAATATCATTAAATAAAACCGTTTATTAAAAATAAATCATAAAATTACTCGTCCTTCTTGTTTAAACCGTAGACCAGGAAACGCTGTTTAGCACAAATAAAAACGTGTCGATCAAAATACAAGTAATTTTAAACTTTGGAAAGCAGCATCAGCGTTTAATTTCGTTAGTCAAGAATAGAATTACGGTATAATGTAAATCATCTAAAATTATGTTTTTTTTTTTTTTTTTTTTTTTTTTTTTTTTTTATTGCATTTAATGACGAGACGAGCATGCCGTTCGCCTGATGGTAAGCGATACGACCACCCATAAACAGTAGCAACACCATCCAGCACCTTGACTAACAAAGTACTGTGTGGCATTCCACTGCGCTCGTCACCCTGAGACATAAGATGTTAAGTCTCATTATGTCCAGTAGTTATACTGGCTACAATGTCCTTCAAACCGAAACACAACAGTCCGACCGTCACGCCTGTGGACCGGCAAGGTTAGGATTATTAGCGAAGACATTACGTATCCGTATTAACCACAACGTCGCTAGGTGACGAAATGAAAACAGTCTCAGTATTATACCATACCAGCCCTGTATTATATACTGCCCACTGCTGAGCACGGGCCTCCTCTACAACTGAGAGGGTTAAGGCCTTAGTCCACCACCCTGGCCTAGTGCAGGTTGGCGGACTTCATATACCTTCGAAATTCAGAGAACTTCTCAGGTATGTAGGTTTCCTTCACCGTTGAAGCGAGCAATAGTTCACAAAGAATACACACAATATTATAAACAAAATGGAAGATATAATGGCAGCCGTGAGTATGATCTCACTGTTGTGGAACATCTACTATCTACAATTACTATAACTGTCGGCAAACAACTTGAACCACTACCGCTTGGTGAGGGTTTTATTTTGCACGTAAATGTAGCGACGCTTACGAGCAAAAAACCCATGGTTCAAGTTGTTTGCCCGCTGTTATATTATTACTACTACTAGTAAATACTACTATCACTACTACAGAAATGTGTTAACTCTGGAACATCACGCTCAAAATCCTAGTTGATAGTCTTTACAAACCTTCAATTTTGTTATAAATAACTCCCAAGTATGCAAAATTCGTCACCATGTTGAATAACTGGTAATACAAGTTGATAGTCTTCAATACCTTCGATATTTTTATGAATAACTCTCAGGTATACACTATTTCTCGCTATAGATAGCTGGTAGATATGAAATACAAATGATAAAATCGCCGGCATGATCCAGCGTTTAAGATCATCTTACCGTTGCTCTAAATTGTATCATGTATTGCATTCCGTACCTACTATTTAAAATGCAATCGGAATGGTTTGAATGTTTCACTCTCAAAGTTTACATTTCGGTTCTTTTGATGCTTTATTTACGCAACGAATTGCTTTTCTGTTTGCTCCTTACTTGCTTCTCTATTTTCACCTTGCAATTGGAGATGCATTGATCGAAATTTTGTGTATTTTTTTATTTCTAACGGTTTTAAATTGAAATGCTCCATTTAATTGTTAATTGTAATCCATTGCATAATAATGTATTATTGATTGAAATTAATCAGTCAACGTGCAGTTCTAGATTTTTGTTGTCGTAGAGTATATTTTTCCTTCTAGAATGTTTGCCACGTGGTTGTACTCTTGGTTTATAAGTTTATTTGATTCTAATCAACAATTTGTATGTCAACACTCAATATTTGCTACCGGACTTGCTTTTCATTATTATCTTATGTACAATGGATAATATCTTACTGATAACACGGAATAGCATAGATATGACGCTTATCTTTACCCCTTACTCATCTTTTACTTTTACGACATCCGTGGGAGAGTAAGGGCCATCTGTACTTGATGTAATATCGTAATGTAATAAAAAAATATCAAGGGACATAAGTGACTCAGTCATAAACCAACTCCTAGTGGATTTCAATGTAATCAAAAATGTATGGATCCGTAACGTAAATTCCATTTGTATGACACAAGCATGTATCTACATGATTAATTCGTCATCGAATACCTACTTATGTACTTATGCTTCTTACAAACAACACACAAAACAAAACGTTAAGCGGGTACGTAAATTAGCGAAACGCTTGCAAAGCAATTTTGTACAATGCTCGAGTAAGTAAATTGCTTACAGGCCTTAGTGAAGTACCTACGCTGTGTATTTATTTTATTGCGAATGCGATTATTAATCACTTGGTAGGTATCTGTGTATTTATCATATTCTTCATTTCATTTAATGCCTACTTAGTTTATTTTTCAAATATTTATATAAAATAATATTATGTCATTAACCGAGGCTCTTTGTTGTTGGAATTTATTTGTTGTTATTGTAAATTTGGACCAAAATGTTCGACTGCTTCGTATTATAAAATTGTGTAAAATTTTTCACATAGGTGTTACGTTCATTTATTAATGTCACATCACTAGTCGATAGTTTATAGCTGGTATGCTATTTCTGTCGCATCACTGGTTTTTGATAGTAGTTGTTGACGGTAGTCTGTGATACAGACGGGCATTCGAATACGAGCTCTCGGCGAGGAACAAAGTAGTGAAGTGTGTCCAAATAAAGTGATTGTAAGATATTGTGATTATTTCTTCAAAATCCTTCTGAGCATTTTACAGCTCAGAAGTGGGATTACAGCAAAAATACATCGTTTTTGCAACGCCCACGAATCAAGTCGACGGTTTAAAGGTAATGTTGCTTTTTATATTGTATATAGAACATTTTTATTTTTTTAGAATGATATAACTGACAAAATATTGTGATAATATAAAAATGAATTTGCTTAAAACATACCTTTTACGTACATAATACAAAAATATTTTAATTCTGAAGGTAGATAGTGAATAAAATATTGTTCGTAATGAATTAAACACCAAAGTACGTTACCCGATACTTGGAAATTGTATTAAATTATGTTGTTTAAAAATGAGATTACTTATGCCATGATATTATTATGTGAAAATGTAATAGGTTGATTTAGCCTATTTACCGGCCGCCCCAATTTTTCGGCTAATAAGCAGTTACATCCTAATAACAAGAAAACCTTACTTTGTTATTTATAAATCACCATCTAATTATATTTTTTTTACCAATGGACCTTATTTTATGAGCTAATGAGGTTAGATGTAAATGTTGATTCATACAGTGTGTATTATAAATATTCAACTTAACCCTCGTTATAACTAAACTAGTTGAATGTTTTATTAGGGTATACGTCCCAATCACGTTTAAACCAAATAGTTCTTGTATAAATAATTATATGACAAGACTAGCATATTAGTAGAAGTGTAGAAGTATTAGAAGTGGCTGTCTAATAATAACTGAACTAATGAAAATCGTGTGTACGAGTTCCAGATGAAAGAAGGTGAGTTTGAAAAGGCTGAGCAACAGAGACGTGATTCGCCCTTTAGACGCTCTGCACAGTCGGATAGAGGAAGCCTGAGACACCATGGAGGCGACCGTCGTAGTCGAAGCCGTACCAGATGTGACAACCGGCGAATCAGTGCTCGTTATCAGCGAAGTAGAAGTCGAAGTGCACGTGAGGGCGAAGGAGAGGGCAGACTACGAAGTCGCAGTCGCACTAGACAGAGTGGTGATCGTCGTGGCCAAAACTTCAATCTCAGAGAATCAAACAATGATGAAGACTTGTATCAGAGGTTACGTCTATTAGAAGATGAACTCTCAAAACGCAGGGAACGACACAGGCACAATGAAGCGACGACCAGCTTTAACCAACCAACGGGCCAAGCGCGGAAAGTGACCACTCCTCCTAGAGGGGACTTCAGCAGCCCTGAACGTAAGAAATCCAGGTATCCTGCTCGTACTGATTTTTTTGAAGAATTTGTTAGACTTTTTAAAGGTATTGACCGTGAACCGTCTCTTTCGTCTGCTTTAAATAATGTCATTCCAGAATTCGACCCGCTTTTGAAAGAACAAACTATTGAAATTTGGTTAAACAAAGTAGACGAGTGTGCGGAGATTTACAGTTGGAACGATAAACAAACGGTTCACTATGCTTTGCCTAAATTGACCGGACATGCGAAAACCTGGTATCAGGGCTTACCTTCTGTTAAGCATTCTTGGTTAGACTGGAAGAAGTTACTACGGGAATCTTTTCCCTCAACAGAAAATTATGCGGAACTATTAACAGAAATGCTTAACAGAAGGACACGCCCTGGTGAGTCACTTGAATTGTATTATTTTTCGAAAATTAATTTACTTAATCGTTGTAAAATATTTGGGAAACAAGCGGTGGACTGTATTATATTTGGAATTGAGGATAAGGGTGTTCGTTTAAGTGCGCAAGCTGGGAAGTTCGACAAACCTGAGAAGACATTAGAGTTCTTTAAAACTGTTAAGAATCACCAACCGCGAGATATTCACGAGTATAAGAGGGATATCCAATTAAAAGATACACGTTCCTTAAACCATAACCCACAGTCAGTTAGTGCATCTCAGAAAATTAATGGCATGATGAGGCATCGATCTAAAGGAAATGTAACTTGTTTTAATTGCAATGATTCGGGACATATGAGCTGGCAATGCCGTAAACCTATTAATAAATGTACTGAGTGTAACTTTTTGGGTCATAACGCAAATAATTGCCCAAAAAAGATCGGTTCTAGTAGCATTAGCAATATTGGAGATGCTCAAATTAACAGCGTCCCAAATAAATCTAAAAACATACTGGAAGTCTTTATTGATGATGATGAAGACGACAAGTACAAAATTGGAATTAAAATAAATGGCATGCATACTCCGTGCCAGATAGATTTAGGAAGTCAGGCTACGTTGATCCGTGAGATTGACGCTCGCAGGTTAGAGCTTGTATGGGAATTAGTGCAGGGGCCAATGTTAAGAGGGTTAGGTAACATTCCTTACCTGCCTATCGGTAAGGCTCTTGTGTCTATTGAGGTACAAAACGTGAGGGAAGAGCAAGTAGAAGTATTTATTGTTGACAATTCTTTAATTAATGCACCGGTTCTACTTGGACATAGTTTTACAGAACGGCCCGGGTTAAGAATTGTAAAAACTGCATCCGAATTACTTTTTGAAAAGGTCGAATTAGCTAAAGTTGTTAAGTTAGCTCTTGTTACTATCGATGATATCGAAATTGAAATAGGCAAATTGAAGGCAATGATAGTTAGCTCTGACGAAAATTATACTGGTAATGTCTATGTAAGTGGATCAGTTAGAGGAAAACCTGAAAGGGAGTACTATTTATTGCCAGGTGAGTATCAAATGCGCAATGGTGTAAGTCGTATATTGGTTCAGAATATCGGGTCTCAAATGCTTTATTTCAAGCGGGGCTCCCTTATTTCTAGGGCAAGGGTTGTGTCCCAAAGTAGTGTTGTAGATGTTCTGAACGTTAACCAGGAAAGTGAGAAGACTTCTCAAGCTTTAAAATTTAATTTCGGGAAACAACTTACATTTACCGAGAGACAGCGGTGTCTAGATTTGTTAGATAAATATAAGTCATGTTTTAGTACTGGCTTGCACGATTTAGGCTTTACATCAATTACTGAGATGGAAATCCATTTATTAGATTCCACCCCAGTTGTTTATAGACCATATAGGTTGTCCTACTCCGAACGTGAACATGTTCAGGAGATGATCGATCAAATGGTTCAACATGGTATAGTGCGCGAGTCTAGCTCGCCTTACGCAAGCCCCATAGTTCTTGTACAAAAGAAATCTGGCGAAAAACGTCTATGCGTGGACTATCGGGCGTTGAATAGACGCACAAAACGTGACCATTACCCGCTCCCACGCATAGAAGATTTACTTGACCAGCTTGTAGGGCACTCGTTGTTTACCACGCTGGACTTAGCTTCCGGGTATCATCAAATACCCATAGCTGAAGCATCCAAGGAGAAGACCGCGTTTGTCACGCCTGATGGACAATACGAGTACAATCGTATGCCCTTTGGGTTGGCAAACGCGCCTTCGGTATTTCAACGGGTGATCCACAAAATCCTCAGCAAAGCCAAAGTCCCATATGTAATTATTTATATGGATGACATTTTAATCCCCTCAAAGACCTTCAATGAAGGGTTAGTACGTCTTGAGGAAGTTTTGAGACTATTACAAGAGGCTGGCTTGACTCTGAGGATGGAGAAATGTAGTTTCTTTTTAGAGAATATTGTCTTTCTTGGCTTTGAAGTGGAGAAATCTGGCATACGCCCTGGAGACCAGAAAATTCAGGCCGTGTCTAAGTTTCCCATTCCGCAAAGCCAAAGCGATGTTAGGAGATTTCTCGGGTTAGCTGGATTTTTCCGAAGATTCGTAAGGGGTTTTGCTCTATTGGCCAAACCTCTAACGGACCTACTCAAGAAGGATTTTTCTTGGCAATGGTCAAAACCTCAACAAAATGCTTTTGAGGCACTTAAGGGGGTACTCATAGAACGACCGATACTAGCGCTGTACAACCCTAGCGCAGAAACACAATTGCACACCGATGCAAGTAAATTTGGATTGGGAGGAATTTTATTGCAAAGAACTGGGACAGATCCTTGGAGGGCTATATCTTACTATAGTCGCCAAACTAGTCCTGATGAACAGAAGCTACACTCCTTCGAGCTTGAGACACTCGCGGTAGTTAGCGCACTGAATAAATTTCGGACTTATTTGTTAGGCATAAGATTTACTATAGTGTCTGATTGCAATGCCCTCCGTTCGACTTTCACAAAACGAGACCTAATTCCGCGCATATCGCGATGGTGGATTCAGTTTTTGGAGTATGACTGCAACATTGAGTACCGTCCGGGTGAGAAAATGGCACATGTAGACGCGCTGAGTAGGGGAGCCATATTGGAGGGAGAACAGCAAACAGACATGTTGGACATACTGTCTGTAAAAATCGAGGACTGGATCACCACCGTTCAGTCAGCAGACGATGAAGTTAGGCGAATTAGGGATATTATACAGGATCCCGAAACGTCTAAAATAGCTGCCATTCACAGAGAATACCAAGTCAAAAATGGACGTGTATACCGTGTGATAGAGAATGAGGAAATAAGATGGCTAGTACCAAGGGGTGTTCGTTGGCAGGTCCTCAAAGCCAACCATGACGATGTTGGTCACTTTGGCTTCGAAAAGACCTTGCAGCGGATTAAGTCTCTATTTTGGTTTCCGAAAATGCGGAAATTCATTAGAAAGTATGTCATGGCGTGCTTAGAGTGTGCACACCACAAGGTTCCATCGGGCCCTAAGGAAGGTTTTTTGCATCCGATCCCTAAAGTGGATGTCCCAATGCACACCCTACACGCTGACCATCTTGGCCCATTTCCAAAGAGCAAGCGTGGTAATACATATATACTTGTCATCATAGATGCTTTTACAAAATATGTGTATCTTTCTCCTGTACGTAGCACAAAATCCAAAGCAAGCGTTAAAGTTTTTAAAACATATTTTAGTTTGTTCGGTCCACCACGGCGCCTTATCACAGATCGAGGGACTAGCTTCACTAGTAGAAGGTTTAGGACATTTACACAATCTGTTGGGGTAAAACACATTCTTAACGCAGTTGCCACTCCACGTGCAAATGGCCAGGTTGAGAGGTGTAACCGCACGATCTTGGCTTCGTTAGGTAGTATGACTCACGGTAAACCTGATGATACTTGGGATGTCTTCTTACCTGACGTTCAATTAGGTATAAATACCGCCGTACACGATACTACAAAGAGGACACCTACTGAATTATTGTTTGGACGCAAGATAGCGAATCCGTTTAATGGGGTTTTGAACAATGTTGCAGAAGAGATTGATGAAAATTCGAAGGATGAGGATATAGCGAGTATGCGAGCAGATGCACATAAACGTATTGAACTTAATCAGGATAAGACTAAAGATCGATTTGATAAACGGCGTAAACCAGTCACAGAATATAAGGTAGGCGATTTAGTTAGGGTGATTAGGAATATAGTAGGAGGATCAGGAAAATCAAAAAAGTTAGAATCCAAGTGCCAGGGCCCATACCGGATAAAAAGTGTGCTTCCTAACGATCGATACCTCATAGTGGACACGCCACTTACACGAAAAGGTAGACCATACGAAAATATTGTGTCTGTCGATAAGATTTATCCATGGATGAATTTTTGTGCGCCTGCTTGTTCCTCAAGTGATGAAAGTGACTAATTAAAACATTTGTGTATGTATATTATTTGATTGGTAAAAGATCTTGTAATTTAATGTAAACACATTATTGGGATTCTTATTAAGTACATTATACAATTGGAAGGCGAAACTGTCCGCATAACATAGAGCTGGAGCAGATGTGAGCACAGCATGAGTGTTATGCGTGATCAAGTTGGTAATGCGTATAGATAGAAGCAGGTGACTATGTAATTTCGATTGGATATAAGGTTTTAAGTATTTAATACCAAGCGAAACTATCTGCATGACACAGAGCTCGAGCGGATGTGAGCCGAGCATGAGTGTCATGTCTGATGGGCCTTATCAAGTTGGTAGCGAAAGAATAGAAGTAGCTATCCTCTTGTTGGGCTGCAGTGATGTTATGGAATTATGTGATGAAAAAAAAATAGAGCAAGATGGTAGTGAAAGAATAGAAGTAGCTCCTCTTGCTTACTAGTAGTATATAACGTGTGTGAATTAGTAATAATTATCTGGAATTGTTTAGTAATTATCTTTAAGACTGTATGATATTAAATTATATACTTACCAGAACTAATTGTATAAAATTGAAACATTGCTTTAATTTGGTGTAATCTTAAACGAAGGGACTCGTTAATGTGACGGATGGCCGACTGTTACGTTCATTTATTAATGTCACATCACTAGTCGATAGTTTATAGCTGGTATGCTATTTCTGTCGCATCACTGGTTTTTGATAGTAGTTGTTGACGGTAGTCTGTGATACAGACGGGCATTCGAATACGAGCTCTCGGCGAGGAACAAAGTAGTGAAGTGTGTCCAAATAAAGTGATTGTAAGATATTGTGATTATTTCTTCAAAATCCTTCTGAGCATTTTACATAGGTAAGTATTTTATTAACATACTTCAATAAATATTTATTAATAAAAGTGAAAACCATATATTATGTAATACCTATAACAGGGAATTGCGGCAACTAATAGGTACATTTGAACACAAAATAAGTTCCTTAAGGTGTCTATGTTTTTGTTAATAACTTAATGAAAAAGTATTCGTGAAAACGAGTTCTGTAATGGATATTAATCCATAGTTCGTAAAACATCCATGGTCTTGTTGATCATCGATTACTTACTTCAAACTGTAAACACACTAGAGATAAGTCACAAAATATCTCAAAGCGAAGTACGAAGTGAAGATAAAAATACATTTAAACTTATAAATTACACGAAAGCAATTTAAAATGAACTTCAAATACCTTCAAGTAAGTACAGCAAAGATTCGTGCGTCTCACTTTGGTGATAAAGTCGGGTGTACACTGTAACTGCACTACCTATAAATTATGCAAAGCAACCGAACGTTTCTACAAATATTTAGTTTCCGAGACAAAGCAATTCACTTATCGAAAATTTATTATGTGGGAATTGTTGCCATGCGGAGTACCAACACAACGTTCGCCTTAGCGGGTTTTCTCCACGGAACTAAAGTTATTTTGTCGACACCGCGGTCGGGGCAGTATAGACTAGCAGATATAGCTTCTGAGCGCATCTTACAGATAACATTGACGTTAGCGCAGTACAACGACGTTTTACTATGAGAAAGGCAAGAAAGTCCTTAACAGAACCAGCAGTGTAAAAAGATTCCAATATGGTTCCAATTCAAAAGTGGTACGCTATTAAAGGAAACGTCGTCTGAGGAGATACGTTGTCAGGCGGGATTTCTCGCACGTGAACAAATTTGATTCAAGAATGAGATTATAATATCCAGGTGAATTTGTGGTATCGTATAGATTTTCTCACAGTTACGTCCTTCGTAAATTGCGGGATTTATTCCTTTTAAGTTTATTTTATGTCGGCGAGATGAGAAGGTTGATATATTGTGTGCGTTAGATGAGGAGAGGTATTGTGATTGATTGTTATAATGAGGTACATGGATCTTCATAACATTATGCTAGTGGAAGTAATAATTACGCGCTGGCTACTGGCCAATGACTCTATCTATAAGTCATTATCATCACATAGTAAATTATGAATGCAGAAGATATACAATGAGATAATAATATAACTAGCAAAAAATGACTGAACGTTTAATTATAAACACGACGTTTCCGTTGTTAATATATCGAACTGTTTGTTTAAGCATGCCATCAAAGGAGCAAACAAACAGCTTTACATCGACCGAAGTGACAATGTTTTGCTAACGCATCAGAATGTGGGTTTAGTTAGCACTACGTGTCCAGTTTCGTGAGAAAATAATGCATGACGTCCAGTCCGTAAACTGTTTGAACAGTAGGTACCTACCGACATATTACGCTGTTGTTTCAATTCGAGTGTACCATATTTAGGACAGGTTTAAAAGAACAATATAACCCGGTATGCCCGTTCAGTCGTCTGTGAAAATATTGTGCTGTGATTGCAACGAGCTGGTATTGCTTTTCAGAAAATCATTCAATCTGCCGCAGACATTGTCACTCGATTTTTTCATCATCATCGACGTGAACTATTTCCCGGGAAATGTCGGCCGAGTAAAGAGAAAATAAAGGTTTATTAAGTTCACTCTTCCGTAGAGTGAGGTCACTTCCTAGTGTCAGGGGAATGGCCAGCAAATCCGATTACCTGTGTATCGATCGCGCTTACCCATTCCAGTTGTGCGGAGCCATAAAATAAACAATTAAAATGATTGCGGATATAAAACAAAAGAAACATCTCGTAAACCAATGTAAATATTATACAATTAGTTGAGAACGAACGTGTTGGCGATTCTTCTAAATGCGGATATAATCATTAAATGCCAAAGAAAAATATACCTTCCATTATTATGGAATTGTTAATCTTAAAAATGTAACGCCACAATAAACGTTTTAGAAGCTGTAACACAAACGTGATATTTTAATCATGCTTCATCTTTCATGTCTTAAAATGGTTCAAACCATCTGCTATTAAAACTGTTTTGACACCTGTTGCACGGTCGACCGCACACTGTGTAGCTTTTAAAATAATGTAGCCGAAAACGTATCTATTATGTGTATTATATATCCATATGTTCTACGTAATTTAACATAAAATGAAATTATTTAATGTGAGTCAACGAAGGAGAAATAAATTAAAGATATTGTCGGAATATTATATTCGTACGCTATGAAGTATTAATTGCTTTAAATATCGTTCAAATTCAAGGGACTCCAATCTGAACATTATTAGCCAACAATGCGGTTTAATAAGTTAGTATTCTTCCAGTGTTTTTTATTCACATTTGCATCGAATACCCTTTTTTATACACCTCTGCGCATTACGTAAAATTTTTATTTAGCTGCCTGCTCTGTTATGTACCTCGTAGTTTCGTGAATAAAACACATAAAAAATCCGACCGTGTGATGGTTTAACCCTGAACTAACGTAAAAATGTTTCATGCTTATTCCACGGAAGGTTTATGACACGACGCCTTCGCAAATTTTCTGCTTCGGTGAATACACGGATTTATTATACTTATAGGTATATAAACAAAGTTATATAGATAATTTATAGAGCCACGTTTTACGTTGTCCTCAATACGAATAGTCCGTTCGTCCAGGGTGGTATTCCTTATAAATTAGCAAAAAATACTAATTATATTCAAATTTAAATTAGCCAAAAAGTTTATAAAATTATAAGTAAAAATTTGTTCGGCTTGCGATGACTATGAAACAAAGCCGACCAAGCCTGGACTCCGGTCTTTGACACGTCAAGGCTGACCATACATGTATTGGAACTACATTATATTCAAATATAGAACCTTATATTAGCAAGGAATGTTATTGTCTTGTCGTTACTACATTTTTTTATCGATGGCTCGACAAAATGGCTTCACTGCACCTGAAGGTAAGTGAAGTAAAGCTAAAAAAAAATCGACCGGCAAGAAATAGTCATCCCTGGACAGCCGGCACAGTTATGGCGACCTGTGTAATTGCTTCTACACGCTCTGCTTGAAGGACCCAAGTTGTAGGAAGGAGGTAACACGTATGCTGGTAAAGTGTTGTCTAATGTCTACTATAATTGAATTGCTAAAAAAAAAACAACTATCATTCATGATACACATTATGAATATAAGATAAAAAATATTATTTTATTTGTTCTCTATAAACAAACTTGACTATTTTGTTAATTTTATCAAACTAGCATTTGCCCGCGGCTCCGCCCGCGTTAATGAGTTTTCCCGAGTCCCGCTTTATATTTTCTCAGGATAAAAGTAGCCGTTTTAATCTAGAACATAATCTACCCGTGTGCCAAATTTCATCGAAATCCGTTCAGTAGTTTTTGCGTGAAAGAGTAACAAACATCCATACATCCATGCTTACAAACTTTCGCGTTTATAATATTAGTAGGATTACAGCTAACTTGCGTTCCAGTGTTTTTTTTCTAGCAATTACTGCCAGTGTAAAAAGCCCTTAACAAGTGCGTATGTGGTATTACAAAAAACCTTTAAAGGCGACGCATTAGCTGTTAGAAACCTGCGACATAATGGCCCTCTGGCTCGCAGCTCTAATGACGTCTATTTATTGTGAGAAGCCCTGCAATTATACAGAGGTAGATTACGGTAATAATTTCAATTCTATGTTATTTTTACTAAGCTTCATTTTAGATTGAATGCAGTAAAGCATTTCCAGCTGAGTTATTTAAATGCTCTTAATATACTCTTTAGAATCCAAAGCCCTATCGACTATCTCGTATTGTAAAATTGCCAACTTGCAAAATTGTTCTTTATTTTCCTCAACCGACTATGTCCTTCTCGCAACGTGTTCTCAAGTAATTTCCTGTATTTATCGTCCGGTTTTACGAAAACAGTTTACCACTTTTTACTTAGCTTGGTATATTTGCAAATACAGCCAAATATTTTGTTAGAGTAAGTCATTATTTAGTTTCGCAACTGGCAACTTTCGACATACCTAAACCCACTCTTGCCCTGAAGTTGACAACTTGAACAATAAGTATTTCCACCTACAATATTACTTAGTAAAAGAAATATTGCGCTATTGCTTTTATTATTCTGAAGCAAACGTCAAATTTTACAATACAATCAATTAACTGTATACCTGTCATTAAACATTTTATCGATTGTACACACGATGCGTTCAAAAGCTTAGAGAAACCGCCGATAATTAATTCCACGGTGAAACTAATTTCTTAATTATTTCCACCGGCTTGTAGCGAAGCGTTCCGTCCGAGGTTGGTGACTGCCATGGTGTGAACACTTAAAATAGTCATACACTTCTCCGTAAAAGTCCCGCCACTTTACCGAAATAAATTGTATATTTTCCAAAACGCCTTTGTATAAAACATCTGTAGGAGATTTGAAACTCTTTCCTAAACATTTCACTTTTGTGACTGAGATATTTTTACGTAACTATGACTCGAATTCTTGCGTATGGTAAATAAACTATTGTACATATTGTTATAATTTCTCGGTTTTAAACATTTACAAAGAAATTATTAATGTTACCACATCTATGACTTGCTGAGAATGTTCCAAAATATTCATAATGAAATCTCATAACTTAAAACGAATGGGTTGACTGGTTTTTTGGCCAAATAATATTTAATTATTCAGAATGCGTCACTGTTTTTGTTGGTACAAATCAAAATTAAGATTTGTTATTTGAAGAGTCATTACAAATCTGTCAGTTATAAGTACGGCGTCCACTATTTCAGTACAACGTATGATAAACACGTGATATCTATCTTAGAACTTAAACTGTCTGAACTAATAGCTGTGTGAGTGAACCTCAGGTGTAGAACAGAGACTCGGTGCGGCCCTCGGCAAAGTTCACTGCTCTTTCAGACTACGCGTTGACGATATTAGTCTCAAGGGAAACTAAACTCTAACAAGAAATGCTTAAATACACATTGAGTTGGTACAAAGCTTTAGAATATCCTGACAAATCATTACACCATTTTTTATTGACAATGGGAACTAAGACCACCGACAACGTTTCAAATGAATACAATAAAAACAAAAAATTGACGATTGCACACATCTTATCCGTTTGAAGATTATCAGATGCTGATACTCCATAGAAACTGGTTGGGGCGTTAGAAAAAGTGGGCAACGATATTTCGCCACACTTACGTATTCAATGATGTCAAATAATGTTGGCCGAGTGTCGCAAGTGGCATTTTGACACGACTAAATCCGGTCCTGCCGAACTGCGGGTGCTGTATGCTAACTTTACCAGTATCTCACTGCCCACCTGTTCCAGTGAAGGACGAATAATATGAAACAAAATTTAAACGAGACAGTGTAATTAAAATACATTTAAGCTTTTTATTCAAAGCTGGTTTGTGGAACAGTTATTTTTAGAATCTCTGTTTTGTTTGCGAATCGCTCGCTGGCATGAATAATTCTGTGTTGACCTCCAACATAAAAATGCCTATGCCACCGGGTCTCTCATGTCAATGGAGTAGCGGCAAAAGCTGTATATGATATGTATTTACATAGTGTCATACAATATATTTTATTTATTTTTTGCGGCGTATAATTTCTAGCTGACATTCCACAGTACAATAAAATTAATGTAGAGAAACTTAAATACAATATTAAATCGGCACTTTATTATTTACAGAATGACGGTAATTATAATATATGAACAGAATGTTGTTATACAATATTTTATTAAAACAATATTACTAACAAGAAAACAAGAACAAACAAATGAATAAACCACAAAATTAAGCCGCAATGCATTACGCAAAATCCATTATCATAATGGACAGAGATAGCACAAAAAGTATCTGTGTATTGTGAATAGTTTGTGTTGGAGATTACTTGGCTCGTTTTGTATTCTGCTAAGAACGGGTCGGATTGAACTCTAAATAAACTAAATTTAAATAGTCAAGTTTGTGATAAACATATGTTATATCCTAATAATTGAAATTCACTACATGTATTTTAGCTCCGACAACTGGTGTTGCCACTGACAGAATAGGTCTGTTTGTATAAACAAGTAAACCATTGTATCCATGTTTTTTTTATAGCATTGAATGACGAGACGAGCATGCCGTTCGCCTGATGGTAAGCGATACGACCACCCATAAACAGTAGCAATACCATCCAGCACCTTGACTTACAAAGTACTGTATGGCATTCCACTACGCTCGTCATCCTGAGACATAAGATGTTAAGACTCATTATGTCCATTAGTTATACTGGCTACAATGTTGTTACAATGTGTTGTTGTTACAATGTACAATGTTGTGTCTGGTGTTATTTCGAACACACTTGATCACAAATAACTAGTCTTCAAGCCTCAAAGAGCAAAGGACACTGGGTTCCGCTTGCCTATTGTTACCAACAACTAGGCAACGTTAAAGAGTATAGCTGAACAAAAACACTGGCCACTACAACTTTCAAATGAATGAATGCATTTAAAAAGAAAACAAATGCTGTTGCTACTGCAGCGAGGTGCAGTAGATGAGTTTTGGTAAAATTAGCAAATTATTTATATCTCACCCCCGCAATGTGTCATGGCACCATTTTAATGTCGTTTTGTTCGGTTTTCTCTGTACTATATTTGACTTATAGGTTAATTACCTTTTAGGCCAGCTTACTATTTTCTCAAAACTTTCCTATTGTACATCCTAATGTTTTATAAATATCTGTTCCTGTACTATTTCATTTAGTTCAAGTGGCCTAAATATATCAAATATGAAATTATTTTAAACATAAAACCACGAAGTACCTATATTTTCGAAGAATCTTTTTTGTTAAAATATGAAACTAAATATAAAAATAAACGGACAGGCTAAGTACTAACGGAACTAATGCGACATACTTCGACGAGCTCACATCCGCCCTAAGATTTGATGGGGAGCGAGGCTAACGTCATATCAAGCACAATTTCCAATACCGGACAAGTTAGTTGTGTTTTTCTACTCAAATTATTTGCGCAAATTTTTCCCCGTCCTGATGATCGAACCGAGGACCCCAAGGCCCACGCTACTGTACCAAAGCGATGAAAAATAAAGATTGATTATAGAGCAGAAACGGTTGATTTAATTATCACGACAATAAAATTCTTCAATCGCTGCATGCATTAAGTCAATTACTATGGCTTCAATAGGCGCGGTCTCAGTAATACGATAATGTATTTCAAGTGGATATATTTTAGAACCGTTAGTGCTTTACTTCAGCCAATACAGTTCGGTCAGCAAATGGCCCATATCCATTCCATCATTCATCATTGGTATAGAATTATTAATATACTCTGGTTTCAGGTGAGTTGGATGTTCCCGTTTGTTCAATGGCGAGACACGACCGTGCCGGGTCCGGGCAGTGACGTGATCGCATAAAATCCAGTAAGTCACATGAAGTCCACTGCTGAAAATAGGCCTCCCCTAAAGATTTCCAGACGGACCTATCAAAAACGGCCTGACCTGTCATAATAATCACTAGCAAGTTACTGACGCAACACTTTTTTTTCCTTATTTAAAGAGTTTATGAAATAGCATTAGCTATAGACTATAAAATGTGTGGAAAAATATGCTTGTTTATCCTGTGTGGAATTGCGTTGCCGAGCGGACCCTGCACGAGTGTGGCGAAACCTTTAAACGGGTGCAGTATCCTGTCCGGTTTATTTCCGATGTCTCGTATTGATTTGTCCGTTTTCAACTATCGTAATTTTAACGGCAAGCACTTATCTATTTACAGTTATTTATTTACCAGGTGATAAGTGTTAGATGTCGAGTTTAGTCTTCGGTAAAGTCACGTTCTTTAGTTTGTCTATGCAAATAAAGGTGTTGAAATACAAGTGCCTCGAGGTTCTTCAATTGTCAGCAAATTACTTATGTTTACGGGCCATTTTTTATGAAGCTTGCAAATTTGATTTAGAATGCACGTTGTTGGACATTGAGTAATAATAATAAATAACTCAATAAAATCTATCATAATATTTATTTCAAGTTTTTTCTAATAGCAATATTATTTAACAAACAATACTTTACTGCAAATTATATTTGTATAAAAATCCCTTTTTAAGGCTTTATCAAAACGTCATTATTCGCCACTCGCAATGCTTTGTTTGGCTTAAATATTTGATACGAAAGGGTACAATTTCAACTATAACCACCTCCGCATTTTGCTTAGTCTGCAAGTTTAACCGCTTGCAAGCTTAAAATTGCTGATTTCGAGAGAAAATATTTGTACAGAGGGCGTGTGTCCCGAGACCGGTTTTATTATTTATTAAAACTAATTACGCTTGCGGTTAATTTGATCTCGGTGTTTGTTGCATGTTTCAAGATAAATTCAAGCATACTAGAATTAGCAGTGTTTAGATAAAAGGGCTTTTTGTTGTATTTGTATCTCTTGCATACAAACGGGTTAAGCGTTGACAAAAAATACGTATCGCAGGACATTCTGTATTTATCTTAGACCCTTTTTTAATTTTGAACGGATTTGATTCGGTCTACTCCTTTTTTGTAATATTTTTTTCGAAGTTTTGTTTAAATAATTCATCTCCATTTCCCAGAAAACAATAAAATCCGTCAAGCGACAGGGTATTACCCAGTTATTGCGTGCAAAATTCCCCTTTCCGACTGCTAGTCATCAGAGTTTATTTTTTTTATCGCCTGATGGTACGTGATACTACCTATAAAATAAAGTAGCCTATACCACTCAAGAGTAATGATGCTTGCTATTAGTGAAAGAATTTTCAAAATCGGTCCAGTAGTTTTTGAGTTTATCCATTACAAACAAACAAAGAAACAATCAAATCTTTCCTCTTTATAATATTAGTATGGATGAAAGATGCACTAATTCATTGTTTATTCTAGAGATTCTAAGTGTTTTCTTAAAATTACTTAACGAGCGCCTTCGTTATACAACAAATATTTTTCTAATAAATCCTCCGAGCGTTACGGAAAAAATCTTTGCTTTAATTATGTGTACATATTTAAGTGCAACAGTTATGTAAACTCATTAACTTCTTGCCGGATATCTCCAGGACATTACCCTGCGTTATCAGTCATCTTTGCTCCTGTCTGAAGATAGGTCATAGTAATATGTTACGATTGTTATTTCTCTCTGCCAGTAGAATGAATGGTTTACAGGATATTGATAGTGTGTTCACAAGAAAACCAACTAGTCCAACTACAGGATGTTTTGAATATGCGAATAACTAGTGGGAAATTTGTTTGCTTTACCTCACACGTTTCCGTCATGTTTATTTATGTGTATTGCATTTGGAATTGCTTTCCTTCTATCATCAAAAAATGTCATGTAGCCTAAAACCATCGCACAATAAATACGAATCGATAGACACCTCGTTTGTCAAAATCGGTTTGATAGAAGCGACGCTAGAGTGGAATATAAAATGGACACATACATACATAGGGTGTTAAAATCATTACCATTCCTGGCTTCGCCGTAGTCGGGTAAAAAGGTCTGCGTTTTCCTAAGACATGTCAATATTTAAATAAAGGTGTTCACATCCAAGGCATAAAGACATAAACAAAGGTGAATTATAAATTTATGACAGATATATTTTATAATTATGATTTATTATTATATAATCGAATAAGGAAAAAACTGAATGGAATCTAACTATTTACTTACATCAAATAATATTGGGAGCACACGTTTTTTCAAAATATCTTTGGACTTTTGAGTCAAAAGAAAAACGCTCTATGCTTAGTGCTTACAATATGCTAGTAAATCAAATCGGTTAAAAAACAAAGGCGAGAAATATGTAATGTAGTATTTGTTCTAATGATTTGTTGACTACAGCTTACGTGATATAAGTCACGTAAGGACTATTTGAATAAAAAAACGTTTTTCATTCTATAAAGGAAAACATTTTGTAGTCATTCAATATTATCCACCATAAATGGTGACTGGGAAATAACTTTCAATTGTGGTTAGTTGCCACAAGTTTGTTATTGGTATAACTAATAATGTTATAATTAATGTAACTATCTTATCATTCAAACCGCTTTTACAATTAGTAGGTAATCAGAGATAATAAAAAGAAAGAAATGTTATCTCGAGAAAAGTATTGAACGGAGATGCATTTATGGAGACAGAATTAAGATAATATAAGTATATTTGTGACCATGTCAATCATTGTTCTTAAAAGGATATTTCTCAAGAAAAAAAAAGTTAACAACACGTACGTCATTTGTAGAAACAGCATGTGTATATATTTACATTAACAACTGATAATTATAATTATTGATATTTATGTTTATAAATATTTTGAGTCACTGATAGAAAATATTGTTTGCGAGTCGAGTTGATACATAGCTATAATATATTTAAAAGAAAATTAAATTTTGTGTTGTTTATTATAACTTAAAATATTTACTACTAATGGTCTATCCGGGTGCCAAATTTCACGCAAATCAGTTTAGTTGTTTCTGCGTCTACTTCTAGCAAACATCCAAACATTTTATTTATTTTTTTATTCGGGTACGTCAAAGTGACTGCGCCTCGCCTGACGGTAAGGTATGACTTTCACAATCTTTCGCATTTATAATATAAGTAAGTAAGAAGTTAAGATAATCGTAGAATTATATTAATATTATAACATCCCTCTTTTTTGTCGGGGGTTAAAAATGATTATTTTTACGTACTTTGTCCACGACTACACGAGGTGTTATCATCATTATCATCATCAGCCACACGACGTCCACTGCTGAACATAGGCCTCCCCTAAAGATTTTCAAACGGACCTGTCAAAAGCGGCCTGCATCCAGCGTGTTCCTGCGACCTTTATCAAGTCGCCTGTCCACCTTGCAGGTGTTATAGTTTTAAGAAACTCAAAACTAAGGCAGAGCAGACTTCAATTTCTTATCTCAATATAAGTAATCACAAGAGGATAGATTGGATTTTAATTAATTTGAAAGATCCGATCTCGTTAAAATAGGTAATTCATTAATAGTGCCCGATGAAGCGCAAATGCATAGTAAACTACTTATTATAGATATCGAACCGGATAATTTTAATTATTTTGCTAAAGGCAAATTTATCAAACGTCATTTAAATTTATCTTACGGTTCTTTTTTATTAATTTCTAATGACAAAGGTATTTAATTAAACGGCATAAGTAACATGTTACGGAAAAATAAGACATAAACAACACAAATAAAATAAATTAGGTACATAACATCCAATAACGCAGTTCTGACCATACATTAATATTTTAATGTATGGTGGCATCACGTAAGTGTATTCACTTAAGTCATGTGTTGGTCAATTGGAGAAATTACAAGGAACTTTCGTTGTCATAACACCCAATTCGAAACAAATATATGCAGAACATACAAAAATTTACACAGTGCGGGAATCGATCCCGAGGTCTTTCGTACTGTCGATTAGTTAGTACTCAACCGAAACGTCACGAAGCCCAATATTTTCAAGGAATACGTCGTAAAAAAAAGAAAATAACTTGAAATCGATGTAATTACTCCAGCCTTTTAATTAGCCATTCCCTGGGGATGAATAGCGTAGTAGGTACAGTAAATATGCGGGATACTTTCCTTAAAAATCCTTAGTTTTGGGTTGTTATATTGTGCGTATTAGAGGAGGCCTCTGTCCAGCAGTGGACTAAAATATAGGCTGATGATGATGATGATGAATCAAACGTCAGTCATTCACCATCAAGTGAACCATTTTATACTTATTCCTGTTATACTGTCAAAACATAAAAAATAATAATGGTGATTGCAGTATTGACGTAAAGAATCTCCTTCTTTCACTCATTCCTAGACGATGTCCGAAGCTATACATTCCAATAATTCGTAATTATTGTTCTAGTGTTGTACGACTGTTTATGACTTACACGAATGTCATCAATTATTAATTAATTCTGCATTCGTGTGCAGCTGACGGAACCTTGATCATGCTCCCCTTGATAGCTAATTGTAGTCTCAGACAATTAACGGCGGTCTCAAATTAACTATCATCATTGTTATACCGATGGCGAGGTTTCTCATGTTTTCTAATTAATTCAATAATAATCAATTCCGTATCGCTAACTCAATTTCTGACATGTTAGAACCATCTTAAGGTGGGGCTGGTTTCAAATTTTAAATAACTTTATCCTTGTTGGTAGTTAGCGTAAGGCCAGTAGTCGTGCCTCATCTCGATACCGGACCGATGAGATACCAGCTTGAGGCAAAAAATAATAACAAACTATCACCTGACCGAGAACTGGTTCCTACAGTTCGGACTTCGGCGGATGAGACTTGCCGGATAGACATAAATGTTGAGGTAATTTTTTATCACTCGTTGCCACATAAAGGAATGAATGATTGAATGAAAAAATGAGTATACTTATAAATGAATAATAGCATCGTAATCTTAAGCTGCAAGAAATAATGAATTAAGAATTGTAATTAGTGCAGTGTTCATGCGTTAATGTGTGATTACATACATATTAATACATCTAAAAACTGTTTTAAGATTTAAAACTAAATAGAACATAATATTTTAGTGATGGGTTAAGGAATGTTGAAATCTTTTGCGTTGTACCATTATGACACATTCGAAGATGGATGTTTGTACTTAGGTAAATACTGTTATGAGATTCCATTCCCATGTTTAGTGAAGAAAATGCTTACCTCCAGCAAACAGCAATTAGTGTATCGGCGCGGCACAAACTGCGCAAACAAAAACAAAATTCGTGGCTCGAAGCGTCCACAGAATAATGTCACCGGAAAATCCAAAAAAAATATCCAACACTTTGTATCGTTTATGTGATTTCTCTTAATTTTTCATTAGTTTCACTCCACTTACAGTCACAAGTGTGTGACGAAGAGAATAACTTAGTTTCGCGTGGGCGCGGGTGAACAACACGTAGTGTTGCGCCGATAATTCGTGTCCAACTGGTAACGCGTTCGGTACTGCCGGCAGCCGAATTGCCCCATGCCGCAAGCCGCCTCGTGTACACTCGGCTCAACTGCATTACAAAGGGGTGGCTATTGTGTTGTTACTGGAGCTTAATAATAATATGCTTAAGTTCAACGATTATACTTTTATACAATTTCAAAATATTTTATTATGTTCATTGATAGCTAATAGTCAGTTCTATATTGCATATAGTTTATGTTTAAATTCGTTTAAGATCTATCTGTCCTTTGCATTATTTAAAGTTATACTTACAACCAACCACATTGTTATTATCGGCAGATAGCAAATAATTTTTTATACTTAGCGTATGTTTTTGCTTCAAAGGCTAAAATTATTGTAAACATAATGGTTGATAGTTTGTTAGATTTTGTTAATGTTAATAACATAGTATAAAACAAAGTCACTTCGCGCTGTCTGTCGCTATGTTCCTACTATGTATGCTTAGATCTTTAAAACTACGCAACGGATTTTGATACAGTTTTTTTTTAATAGATATAGTGTTATATTCAGGAGGAAGGTGTATATGCATAATACATGCATAATATAGTAGAGAAATGATTTATATGTTCTATTGTGACTGCGAGTGCCTTTCTGACAAAAGTCGGGGATCTACTTATACTGGCAGGAAAGGAGTTTTGTACCACAGTGTCGCTGACCGACCATTTTGTAAGATTTCTCGACCTGTATCAGTTTATTGTCGCCTGGTACGTGTAATTATAACGGATACTGTTAAAAAAATGTACATACTTTTATATAAAAACTATTTAATGCGGGCGAAGCCGCAGACAAAGGCTAGTTACTTATAATATGATATTTTTATAATGAATTCTTAATTTTGTACTTATTCAAGTAAATAGAAACAATTCAACTGCCGTTTTTGTACGTAAGAGTAGTTTGCTCTTTTTTATAAAAATGTGTTATGACGCAAATGAACTTGTTCATTATTCCCACACTGCATTTAGCTGGACGTCACTCCGTGTGTGAACCTGTCAAGAAAGTAAAAGCATGTTTCATAATCGTACTAATGAAAATTAATTTAATATAAATAAATTGGCCTCACACATTAATAATGTAAAGGTATTTTAATTATTTTGGCTGGTAATAAAGGATATAGAGGTAATATCAAACGCGTAGACCTAATATCCATTAAGATTTTTTTCTGGTCAAGTGGCATTAACTATTCCTATTGGTTAATCAAATCAAATGCGTTTAGTTTTGTCGATAGTAATTTATGGCCACACGGCCGACATAATTGGTAATATATCCTAAATTATAGACTATAGTAGATCCGCAATGCAGGCAACAAGAACTAGTTGAAAATACCTATGTAATCCAATACGGGGATAATGATGCCCTCGGGCTGTGAAGCAATGAAAAGGAAATCACTGATGGATAGTCTGCCAAACGCGCATGAGTGATGGTGCTTTTCTTTTACTTTGAATTCGTGTTACCTATTGTTATGAGTTTGAGTTACCGTAATTAATGATTTTAAAATGCGGGATTAAGGTTGTTGGTGAAACAAAGCCTTCAAAGTAAAGTTTATCAATCTAACCAATAAATGTTTTTTTTTCTTATAATCTGTGTTTTAATTATGCTATATTTTAAAATTTTGGCATTATCTGGTACTTTTTATCCATCTCTTTATGAATATACATATTTAGGTGACCTATACCAATTGCCAAGTGAATAACGCTGTTACATGAAAAAACGAAGTTATGCACTCAAATAACATATTCCTAATACAAGCTTAAGTAAACCCAGGAATGTTGCTGAAGGCGGTTAGACCACATTTTAACCAAACCACAGGAATTATTCGTACATGTATATGCTTGATCATACTAACAGGTGACCTAAAAGCGCTTGATTGAATTACCTGAGCTATAATTATGTTTATTTTGTTTTAATTCTATTGAATAACTAGATGAGTAATGATACGCAACTGCCCATTAGCACCAATAGTAACCACAACAAAAAAATAATGAATTCTTTTGCACTAAACTGCACCTTGAGGTTCTAGATAGTAAGGCTCGTCTCATAACACCCAATCACATTACATCCTGGCTCTACAGTCAGGAAACTACGTTCTTTTTCCACTAATAATTTGCCGTAGAAATGGACCGAATGATAGTAGGAACCCACACGAAATCTCGCATACTAGAAACCATCTACCTATAATATATTTGCTAACACTTAGTATATTATGAATTTATAGTAGAGATAATAAACTGTCGCAATATCAAACAATAAAAAAGTCCAGGTAAACATTTATTACGGACGGAAATCAAACTCATTCTATTTATTTAACTATAAAGTTGAAGTCGCTACGGACTAACGAGAACTTTTTCTGTGAGACGCCATGCTTCGGTGCTCGGTGTCATCAATGTCTATTGTAATGGCGAATGTGGGAGCGACTAGTGTCTGTGGGTTGAACATGAATGTAAAATTGAACAGAAACTATTTGTGATGTACATTTGAATTGCAGTTACACTTTAAACCAAAGGTAAGGTAAATGTCTATAAAATTTTAAGTCACGAACTTTTCTAACAAAGAACCTTGTTTGTCGTTCAATTTACGATAAATTTTGTAATAAAGCATTTGTGCCAAAAAAATTACACAAACGTTCGTTTACAATGACATTATTTGAGTTACTTTAGTAGACTCGTAATTTTAATACGGTTCTTTGCTATTTACGCGGTTGATTATTCTGAATCTATATCAGAATAAAATCTATTTTTCTTATTTTTCTGCCTCGGTGGAGTAATTGTATTGCGTACGCGTTACGAGTACGATTTGCGCGCTGAGGTCCTAGGTTCGAATCCCGGGTCAGGCTAAAAACATTGTGGCTGGGTTTTTTTTTTCTTAAAAATTACTCAGTCACAGTTCGGAGTCAGGAAGTTGGCGGTGTGATATCCTCGTGCCTGGGAAACCACGTAAAGCCGTTGGTCCTACGCCTAATCTCTCTCCGGTCATGTCGGATTGGCGTCTCACCGGACTATGAGAGTGAAGGAATAGCGAGTGCTTCTGTGTATTGCGCACACCCTTGTGCACTATAATATCTCCTGCGTACCTGGCTGATCTCCGTCGAGATTGGCCGCCGTGGCCGAAATCGGCTACGAACGCATACTCACGCCTTTTATCCCCAAAGGGGTAGGCAGAGGCGCAACTAGTGCACCCACTTTTCCCCGTGCGTATTTCGTCCCATGATGTGATAGGGGGCGAGGCTATTGATCGAATCGGCTAAGAAGGGATTTTTCTTATTATGAGATCTCATGATAATACAATTTAAATACCTATCTACAATGTGACTTTAACACGTGTTATAATGTTAAGAAAGAAAGAAAGAAATACGTTTATTGCGATAACTCACACTAAAGATAACTTACAAACAGAAATTATACCGAATGTTGTGATATGATAATTCATAGAACAAGAAGCTAGTTATGACTAGAGACGTATTGGCTAGAGTGCGGCTAGTGCCTCAAAGAGAGACCTGCATACGACCTAACAATTTGCGTTTCGTGTACTCAGGAAGGAGGTCAATCGTCAAATCCAGCTTGGTTGGGCAGCGTTCGGGAAACTAGGCAAGGTCTACTCGTCCAAAATACCGCAGTGCCAAAAGACAAAAGTCTTTAGCCAATGTGTGTTACCAGTGATGACATACGGCTCTGAAACGTGGCCTCTCACTATGGGCCGCCTAAGACAGCTTTCTGTCACTCAGCGAGCTATGGAGAGGACAATGCTCGGCGTTTCTCTACGCGATCAAATCAGAAATGAAGAGATCCGTAGAAGAACGAAAGTCGCCGACATAGCCCAGCGGATTAGCAAGCTAAAGTGGCAGGGCACATAGCTCGTAGAACTGACAACAGATGGGGTAGAAAAGTTCTCGAGTGGAGGCCACGTACTGGCAAGCGCAACATGGGACGTCCTCCTACAAGGTGGACGGACGACCTTGTGAAGGTCGCAGGAACCCGCTGGATGCAGGCCGCTTCTGACAGGTTGGCCTGGAAATCTTTGGGGGACGCCTATGTTCAGCAGTGGACTTCTAACGGCTGAAGAAGAAGAAGAAGAAGAAGAAGAAGTACTCAGGAAGCTAGCCTGTGACCAAAATCATCTAACTTCTAACCTCATTTTCATTAAATAATTGCTCAGCAACGTAGGTACTGAAGATTTTTACAATTGTTAATATTATCAGGAAACCTCACAAAAATAATAATCTGTAATAAGGATCACTGGATGAAAGTTACACGAGAATACAGTCTTCTGAAGTAATAATGTTAGGTAAATATAGACTAATTACCAAGAATTTCAGCTTCTGTCATATCTAATAACAGTTATTGAGATAATTAATTAAGAAGTTGTAACAAAATAATCAATTAATTGCTATAAAAACATCAAATTTAATGATGTAGGAGTCGGCGAAGGGTTATACGCGTTTCTTGTTGGCAAAAGTAGATCGTCCACGTTCTCGTTCGTTCCGTCGTGTCGACTGAAAGATTGAATTTGTCGACTAGTTAAACTGTCAACTTCTGTTTCAAAGACGGACAGTTATCCTCGCGACAGAAAAACCGTTTTACGAGTAGTGGGCTAGACTCACGCCATTATACCAATATAAGTAGCTTCAGACTTTATTAATTAACCTTTTTTTTTCTTTTTTTTTATGGCATTGAATGACGAGACGAGCATGCCGTTCGCGTGATGGTAAGCGATACGACCACCCATAAACAGTAGCAACACCATCCAGCACCTTGAGTTACAAAGTCTTGTGTGGCATTCCACTGCGCTCGTCATCCTGAGACATAAGATGTTAAGTCTCATTATGTTCAGTAGTTACATTGGCTACAATGCCCTTCAAACCGAAACACAACAGTGCATGCACACTGCTGCTTGGCGGTAGAAATAGACATTGCGGTGGTACTCACCCAGACGGACTCTTACATATGAGAGACCTACCACCAGTAATAATTGCTTTGCATAACATGGAACTTACGCGTGCTTTTTTTGCATAAAATTCAAAATATAAATTTAGCCGTATTCGAAAATCATCTCACTTTTAAACACGTTACAGTTCAAAATTGATTACGTCAGTTGAGTTAATGAAGAAAATCGTATCAACTTCATTATGCTACCTCGTTTACGCGTTTCAGACTCGTTGCGACTTCAATCACCATCTACGTTCTACGAATTCGACTAGTCGATCAATCTATTCCGGGGGAGTCGACATGATGATTATGGCTAGCGTCGACTAGGCTTGCGGGAGGCGAATCAAGTTGTGTTTATTCGCATGCTGTAAATTTACTATGAAACTGCGTCCAATATGAACTCGCCACGCGTGCAGATCACCTCGCGTTTAATAGCTGGCAAAAAAGTTCAGCATATTACCGCGCGGTGGGAAATATTTTTGTACATAAGTGTAGCTCTACTAACGTACAAAAAAAATCTCCTACTACGGGGTAGTGTGCTCAAGTTGTTTGCCGGCACTTATACAAAATACTTAAATGCGATTTGATTCGGCGCGCTAACATTCTGCTCTAGTAGACGCCGGCCTTACATTTAGTCGGTCGTTTTACTAGTTTGGTTACTCAACGCCCACCGCTTGTAGGAATGTCGTGAGGTTATGTAATATAATTAATAAATACAATAAAAATATAAATATAAAATGTAATCAATCCGTGCAGACTGTCGTTTTCATTATAAGGATATCCAGTCAAGGTAAAGGATTCCTTCTGTTATGGTCTTCCGCATCTTAAGAGGACAATAGGCCATTGAATAGTTAGTTATTGTGACGAGGTGACATAAACATCTCTTTAATAGTATGGTATCCTTAGTAATATTTGTTAATGGAAAGGAATTTAATGTATGCTATAGTTATAAATACATTAATTGCACTGGACTGTCTCGGTGGCGTAGTTGTATTACGGTACGACTGCAAAGCTGAGGTCTCGTGTTCGATCCCCGTGTCGGGCAAAGTGATATTGAGTTTTTTTCTATTCAGTATCAGCCCAGAGTCTGGAATTTGTGCCCGATATGGCGATAGGCTCGCCCCCTATCACATCATCATCATCATGGACGGAATAACGGCGAAAAGTGGGTGGAATAAATATGCAAACAAAGATTATGTCAAAAGTCATCGTCCAATATCTTTAAAATTGATCAATATCGGTTCAATATACGTATATTTACCGCCTTTAATATTATTTTTATTCCATAACGACCTTTATCTAATCGTATTAGGCTGCACATCTACAGCAGAATCTTCAAATTCCATTTATATCTCTTGATATGTCGTTTAAAGGCACTACATTTTATATTATTAATTGCAAGCTATTTCATTTTCGTGGTATTGAATTGTATTGTCAAATATATAATTAAGTTTATAGTGATCTCTTCTTCTTCGTAAATGATATCTTTGTATGAATTATTTCACTGTGTGCTACATAGAAGAAGAGAAAAAGTAGTGATGATAGTGTAAAGTACAAATTACAACAACAAAGTGTTTTTACCGTACTATAAAATGGAACGCTTAATATTATTGACAAAAATTCTAATATTTTATTTTTATTTTAGGATCTTAATAAAGCTAGAAACAAAATATTTTGATCTATTATCGAAATTGGGTTAAACATTCCTCTGAATCTAAATTATGACTTCTAGCTACACTCGTTATTAATATTGTTACAAAATTTATAAAAACTATCTCAATTTAGTACTGAATTTCTGATTGAAAGGCGTTTACCGACGTATACCAATTTCGGAAGCCTCTATCTACACCTCTGTAACGAACGGAAATAGAGCACAGAGTGATTCGATTTCTGCAGAACTCTCTCCTAGGAGCATATCTCCAACATACTAGCGTGTTCACGAAAATATATTTCTTACTAGTAATATAATGCTTGAGTTAATATAGTAATCATCGTGTAATCTAAATGTAAATAAAAATGATTTGAGTAAAGTTTAATAAATTAAATTTGGCAAAAGTTTATTTTAAATTTAATAAAAGACACGAGCGACAGCCTAGTTTTTCATTAGTAACGATTTTTTAAGTGTTACTTTTGATTAATTTGCCGTACTTACACAAACGGTAATCAACCCACATCAAAATATTTTTTATTACTTGATGTCAACATTTTTTGTTGTACAATTAGTCGGTTGATAAAAACGTCTGGCATTTTATGAGAAACAACTGAGGTATTTGGACAATTAACTCTACGTGAAAATCATAAATCTGCGATTAATTGTGACGGTTTTATAACGAAGTCGAACTGGTCATTGTTATGGGGTTGGTTACTGTTTCCGTACGTATGTCCAACTGTATTCTGTAATATGCATTTTACACACACACACCCTCACGTCCGTTATCCCTGAAGGGGTAGACAGAGGTGCAACTAGTGTACCCACTTTTTGCCGTGCGTATTCCGTCCCATGAAGTGATGGGGGCGAGCCTATCGCCATATCGGGCGCAAATTACAGACTCCGGGCTGATACTGAGTAGGAAAATCCAATATCACTTTGCCCGACCCGGGGTTCGAACCCGAGACCTCAGCATTGCAGTCGTACCGTAGTACAACTACGCCACCGAGGCAGTCTATTTAATACATAAATAAAAACATGCATTTTATTAACTAAATAAATAAAAATAAATCTATCCTTCATTGTAAATGTACCACACCTGAACCCATCAATATACGTATATAGAATTAAAGCTAGTAGAGATGTCCCATACAAGAGTTCTGTACATTAGTTAATTACATCTATTATTAGCCTCGTTTTAGAACCGTGTGAAGATTTTCTATTTTTGTTCGGTTATACATATTGCATGAGAAAATTTAATGTAAAGATGTTTACCCACGTAGATAGGAATATAAGTAAGCAGTAACTTTGCACTTTTAAAGTGGATCAAGTAAACATTTACAGTTAGTCATCAAACAGTAAGATTATGCAGCAAAACAAAAAGAATTGTCTAATACTTTATTTACAAGATACGCTGACTATAACCCTAAAACTACATTTATTGAAAGACAATATATTCAAGGCGAGATAATGATAGATAGAAGTGATTAGAAGTTTACGAGAAACTAGGCAGATATACTGGCACAGTTTTGTTAATATTAAATTTAAGCCCTAGATATATATAAAATGGAATTTAACACAAAGAAATGTATTCAAAAAGTTGTCTATTGTGTATGTGTACCTCGATAATATTTTATTCTATAATTTTGTAGTAACAAAATAAACTGACTTTAGTCTTGGTTGTAACTAGGCTTATTATAATTGTTAATAATAAGGGCGTTATTTTAAACGTACACGTGCAAAGTCGTTCTCGAGAAAATGAGATTAATCTCAAGTTGATGGCGTCTATAATGGAGTTTGTATCGAAATACTTGAGCCTGGGCCGTTGTCAGAATGCTACCTCAGGACATAATAAAGGCCATAAATATATTCCTTAAAACGACTGAGTATCAACTATGTATTTGTATTTTATTTAAATTGGTATTAGTCACTGATAAAATTAAATAACAATATCGAGGTAGAAACATACCATAACGTGATCTCATAAAGACATAAAAAAAAACTACTTATAAGCAGCTTATAGTATGCAGCATTGAGACACACACATCACACCTTTATTCCCACAGGACTAGGCAGAGGTGTAACTAGGGCATCCCTCCCCTCTGGCGATAGGCTCGCCCTGTATCCCATGAAGTGATAGGGGGCGAGCCTATCGCTATATCAGTCACAAATTCCAGAACCCGGGACCTCAGAATGGTATCGTACTGTCTACACAATACAACTATGCCATCGAGGCAGCCATTGCATTGAAACATAGATCTAATTATAAAATATCGTCTACCATTGTAACACTTTACTATTCAAATTCATTACCAGACATTTGGGCACTATTGATGTAATCATTATTTACAAATACGACCTTTAGACTGGATTGCTATAAGCGTATGCTATCGGAATACATAACATGAGTAAAGCCGACGACCCAAATAAGAGCTAACGCCCGATAGCCAAGAGAAAGTGATGTATCGCAGCAGCTGTTACGAAATCTTATGTGGCCTCTCAAGTCTCAATAGCCGATGATGTAAGAACAAAGGCCTCCCACTGATAATTAGATCGGAGTTACTCCATTGTGTGTAAAATTGATACCACTGACGTATTCGTAATTTCATTACCTTTTTCTAGAGAAAAGTTTCCCATCGCTGTGAATACTTTGAACGTCAGGGGCATTGTATTATGCTTTATGATCGGTAATAGTTAATAACTCTCTATTCTTTCTTTACACTTGTGCCTATGTGGAGTACAACCTAGGAAACACCTATGTCAACGTGACAGTACAACATCAAAGCTTTAAAGCCACTGCGCTGTAAACAAATACTGGCAGGCGGCAAGCGGAGACAGAAACCCCGCACTTGAGTCAATATTGTTCCCGCAACGTTCATGTGTCGACTACCTTTATATGGCTTCGGGAAGTTTAAAACATGCACGCCATGCCCTGTTGAAATATGGAGCTGTGACCATTATTACTTTTAGTATAAATTCAAATTCGTGTGGATAATTTCTAAAATCATCCGCGGCAGGCCCAGAAAATGTGGCGATATTAGTTGGATTTGTATAAAAAAGAAAGGTAGCAGAAATATTTAGAAAGACATTACTGGATGACCGGTAGTGAGGCCTTTGTCATGTAATGGCATTGGCTGCTGATGATGATGTGTGGATGAAAGCATTATATTGCTTGTCTTTGGATTTAGTAGGTTTATTAACTATACAACGCAAAAGCTTATTAACTTATTATGATGACATCATGATACGTAGGAGATAATTACAACTGGTTGTACCTTGATTGATGGAAGAAAATAGATAAAATAGTGTTTTAGTGTCTCTTGGTAATATTAATTTGTGATTCAATATAGTTTTTATAGCATTTGTTGATTATGAATCTTCTTTTATATACAGTCAGCAGCATAAGTAGCTGAACAAATTCAAATTTTCAAATTGCCTACATACTTTTTTGTTCTTACTAATCTTTTTTTTCTTTTTACAAACATAATATAAAAGAGATTTACTTTACTTCAAACGAAGAAAAAAAGTGTTTCAGTTTAACTTAATGCGTATATAGGCGATTTGAAATTTTGGTTTTGTACAGATACTTATGCTGCTGACTGTACATTTAATGATACACAGAATTGAAAATCGTTATAGTATTTTATAATAACCATGCTTTAGAATCTAGTTATAACTGTGTAAGTCTTTCGAAGTTCTAGATCTTCTGCGGTCTGGATTTGTACTGCCTAGACTGCAAATGGATATCCGGCTCTTTGGGATATTCATGCCACTTCAAACTGTTACACTAAAACGGCAGCCGAGACGTTTGGCCGCCAGCTGTACAGCTTTTAGTTTGTTCGTATTTCGGTATAATTTCGTATTTAGTAAAAACTTTAAATACTTAAACGTCACTTCATACTACTAGCTAACAAACACGGTTTCACTCACGTATTCCTTGGTCAGAATCGACCAGTTTCGACCTATTAAGTAGGTCATCTTCATAGGCGAGTGCTGAGAGACCAAGGAATACGTGAGTAAAACTTACCGTGGTAAAACCGTCTTTGTAAGAGAGTAATGTGATATGTCTCGCGTAAGGTTTAATAATATTAACTTCGTACTATACAGTTTTTAAGGAATACAAATGGATCCATTTGCTTTATGGTCTTCTTTGTGTCTTTTTCTCAAAGATTTTAAATTAATTTCTAGTTCTGCTCGACTTCTTTGTACAGTATCTTTATTTCTAAGAAACAAAATGTTGCTAAGCGTTTCACGAACCTACTGAATGTAGTTTAATACTTTTATATTTATAAAAAGAAGAATCTACGCATTTATAGGTACTTATTAATTTTATGAAACA
The DNA here is from genome assembly GCA_947568825.1 of Sphinx pinastri. Taxonomy (NCBI): domain Eukaryota; kingdom Metazoa; phylum Arthropoda; class Insecta; order Lepidoptera; family Sphingidae; genus Sphinx; species Sphinx pinastri. The sequence continues at coordinate 8,645,815 of OX387617.1, forward strand.
TTAAATAAATTATGGAGTGAATAAAAATAGATTTATTGATCATAACGATCTCATGTTGAACTAAATACGTGTATTATTAAAAACAATTTTGCCTCTTTTCACTTTGTAAAACCAAAGTGTGTAATTTTTTGGGCGTGTTTTGGTCTTCCTCGCGGCCTAAATGCAATCCGATCAATTTCAAGGGTCACAAGATATGTGCCTCATGTTCATTATACCAGGTATTTTTAACCGGCCGTGTTGTTGACTCAAGTAACAGGATTTCGGGTGGCCGTTATGATTGTGTGCAATGTAAAACATTGTTTTAAGTTTCTGCGGAGCGTGTTTGCCGATAACCAACCATTTACCGATCATTACGCGGTTGGCTGATTACATAATGTCCTATCTTACGCACGTAAACTTTACGAAATTACGACTCACAGTTATCGAATTAACTACTTATTAAAATGTGACTTGAGCGTAAATTTCCGAAGTTATTAAAACGCAGTTTTTGCATCTTCTCATATCTTGTTATAACCTCGATGGGTTTTTGTATCAGTCGTTTTCCCACTTTTTGTTGGTTAAGTTCGTTTTTGCAGTATGTTTTTATAATAAAAAAATTAATGTAGATTCAGACGAATGAGTCGGAATCTTTATTTTGATGCTAATTGGCATGAAATTTTTCAACTTTAAATTACATATAAATTTAATAAACGTACAGTAAACTCTAACGACATAATTCAGAAACAGTTTCTGAACCTATTTTACTTATAGAATGTTTTGTCCTTTTCCTTCGAACTCAATTCAAAATTCTTTCGAAGAAGACAAAACGGTCGATAACTAAAATAGGTTTATGACAGAGGCTGTAAGTGATGATGTCCTCCTTGACGTATCCGTCAACGGCGAACCTTGTCACCTCCGGAGATGCGATCGGAGATGGCTGGCAAATCCAAATTTGGTTATAAAGACTCTGTTGCAGGGCGCACAGTGCAACTGGCCGAAAGAATTGTAGGTGTAATTATAGGAAGGCTTAGGACGGTTCTTTTTAAGTAGGCGTTTTGCATCGAGATCTTCAAGCCGTTTTTCTTCAAAAGTTCCAACCGCCTTAGCAACAGAGTTACGCCAGACACTTCTCTGTTCTGCAAGCTCTTCCCATTGTGTAGTTGTGATGTTACATGAGGTTAAATGTCGCTTGAGCACATCTTTGTAGCGCAAAAACTGCCCTCCAGGTCTACGCTTTCCCTCCTTCAACTGCGAATAAAACACAGATTTTGGCAGCCTTGAGTCGTTCATACGTACAAGATGACCACACCACCCAAGCTGACTCTTAATCAACATTGACTCTATGCCACTTAGCTTGGTACGGTGTAAGACTTCCGAGTTTGGTATTCGGTCCTGCCACTTGATGCGCAGAATTGAACGCAGACATTTCATGTGGAATGTATCGAGTCGCCTAATGTCGCCCTTATAGAGACACCAAGTCTCAGTGGCATAGAGCAGGATGGGAATTATGATTGCACTATACACTGCGATCTTAGTTTGTAATTGTAAATCGTGTGAGTCCCAAACACGTTTTCGTAGTTTCCCGAAAGATGCTGCTGCTTTTGCAATTCGAAAGGAAATTTCGGTTTCCAGCCGGTTGTCATTGCGAATATAGCTACCCAAGTACCGAAATGAAGATACTTCCTCGAGAGCCTTGCCGTCTAGAAAAATGGGCATGAGGTCAGCCGTAGCACCACGGGTAGGCTGTTTTAGGACTTGCGTTTTGGAGATGCTTATAACCAGGCCAAACTTACGGCATGACTCATCTAAGTGGTCCAAAAAGCGCTGCAAGTTGCAAACATCGTCCGCCATTAGACATATATCGTCAGCATAGAGTACGTCTAAAATAGTTCTGCTATGAACCATGCGTTTAGAGCTGAAGCGTGACAAATCAAAAATACTCTTGTCTGATCTAACATCCAGCTGAATTTGGCCGGTGCAACCAGTATAAGAGTCTCTCAATACAGCAGCAAAATAAATGGCAAAGAGAGTAGGAGCCATTACACATCCTTGTTTCACGCCGCAAGTCACGGGAAATTCTTCGGTGAAGTCGTTTTCGTGCAGAACTCTAGCCATCATACCGTCGTGAAATTGACTCACAAGTCTAACGAACTTTGTGGGACACCCGACTTTCTCCAGAATAGTCCATAGAGCAGATCTTGGTACTCGGTCAAATGCTTTCTCCAAGTCGACAAAACACATATATAGAGCACGTTGTTGTTCAAGACTTTTTTCTTGCAATTGTTTTACAACGAATATGGCGTCCACCGTGCCTCTGCCTGGTCTAAACCCACACTGGCTTTCAGGCAAAATCTGTTCTGCCAGCTGTCCCAGCCGACGATTCAGAATGTGGGCTAAAACCTTACCAGCCGCACTAAGTAGAGCAATACCTCTGTAGGACCCACAGTCGGAGGAGTCACCTTTGCCTTTATAAAGTTTGCAAATTGAGGCATCTTTCCAGCTCTGAGGTATAATGCCTGAGTCCCATATTCGTAAAACGAGCACAAATAGGCTTTTTTGAACAGTAAGTCCACCATACTTATAAAGTTCAGCGGGTAGGCTGTCTGATCCCGAAGCTTTGCCATTTTTGAGCCGAGTAATAGCTCTTAAAAACTCGTCAAAAGACGGCGGATTGTTAAGCTCAGTAGATGTAGGGAGGGCCTCAAGAGAGTTGATGTGGTCAAGATCCGCACTGTGACTAGATGGGTTTAGGACGTCACTGAAATGTTCAACCCAGCGGTTTAGTACCTCGCTGTGTTCCATCAGCCGCCTCGATTTGTCACGAGAGAAAATCGGTGAAGTCTTCTTAAGCTGGGGACCGAATATGGATTTTGGCACTCAAAGAACATGCCCGATTGCTTAGTGTTAGCAAGATGTTGCAACTCAAGCGCCCTTGCCTTCCACCATCTGTTTTTCAGTTCGCGTACTTTTGATTGGAGCTTACGCTGAAGAGTCTTTCTTTGCTGGGCACTTGAAGATTTTTGTAGTAGGCATCTAAAGTCACCGACGAGCTTCATGATTTCAGCATCAGAGTCGTCAAACCAGTCTTGGTTCTTCTTCTCCGGCTTCCCGACTACACGCTCAGCAACTTTGTGGAGAGAATGCGCTAAGGAATTCCAATGTTCATCGATTGAACCAGCTGTTTCAACTGTCATTGAGCCAAAATTCGAATTAAGCTGCTGTTGAGTTTCATTGGAGTTAACAAGCCTCGCGAAAGCCAGCCGAGTTGGTATCCTGTGATTTGCTCGACGGGGAGGTTTGTAAAAGAGGCAGAATTTTGACCTTATTAACCATATGTACATATACAACTTGATATACTGCTAAGGTTAATAGTCAGAAGGTATTTTAATGTAAGAACATTAGCTTTAAGATTAATCCCCTCCCGTTTAAGCCAGTTTAATGAACCGCGCCTGTACATAAAACTCTTGCGTCAGGACCAAAGCTGTTACGTAACCATAATCCGTTGAGCATTTGCATGTATATGAGGGTAATAATTATGATAGGACAGGTTCAAATTGTCCATTTGCGTGCTATCTGGCAGGAGCGGTGTCATAGTGGGTGGACGGTGTCACGCATACTTTGTCACGTTGGGGTTTCATTTCACGCAGCCCGAGTCCGTTACCTCCAAATGACATGTGCGTAGTTTAACCGAAATCGGTGACGTCACGCGTGATGCTTAGGTGTGGAATATTTTAATTTTTACGTCGTAACCGTTAGATGGGTTTGAAATTTGCATACTCACGTGGTTTCCTTGCTAAAATGTCTAATACATCCATTCTGATATAAATGCAAAAATAGCTGTGTTACTATTTACAGTTAAATCACTGTTGAAACTTAACAAGATTTTTGGAGTAAGTTTGATCCTACTCTTTGATTGAGCGCTAGAAATGACAGAATCATTAATATATTGGATAGATTGTAGTAATTTATATATGCATGTGCATTATAATTTTTTTATTATGTTGCGTTTAGAAGCGTGACATAGATCGTTAAGTTTTACCTTTAGGTACCTTCAAACTGATTTTGTTCAACAAGGTAAGTAATAATTAACAAGATTTATTTACATTCAAGAGGAGGCAAATGAATCGGTAAATAAATAACTAGTAATTACATTAGTACGTCAAGACTCATGATCGTGACATCCTTTAAAATTACTCAATTACTTAGAATTACGGTATAACTATAGACAACTCATACAGAAATGCATACCTACATAGCAAGCCACCTACAAGCCACAATCTCGCAACAACCTCTCGCATGTAATTGGAAAGATATTTTTGAAATTGCATTCTCGATTTTACGATACATTTTCGACAAGAGTAGGCAGCGTTCTCTTTCAGATGATCTTGAATTCCATCCTAAATATTTAGCACGAAGGCGGCGCGAGAGAGAGATGGAGATAATAATCTCGAGCAGTGGTATGCGGTTGGCACGACAGCCTTGATCAAGGCAGCCAGCGACACGAACTATGGAAGTATGGATGCAGTTTGCAGGGTCACCACTAGGGCTCGCAGTCGATTTTAATTTATAGATAATGAGATATGTCTGAGCAACAGTTTTATCTGCAGATCTGTGGCCAACTTATCCAATATCTATTATCAAAGGTATAATATTAAAGAACTAGGATTAGAAGAGGGTTCCTTCTAGAGGTTTATTAAGCATAATTTTGATAAGCAGACATTTGCCCGGAAAACTAAAAATTGTATTTTGTATTTATACAATACTAGCTTTTGATCGTGGCTCCGGCCGCGTGAAAAAGTTTTTGCGGGATATGAGTCCCGCTTTATTCTTTCCGGGGATAAAAAGTAACCTATGACCTTTCTCAGGCTCTAGACTATCTGTGTACCAAATTTCATTTAAAGCGGTTCAGTAGTTTTGGCGTGAAAGCGCGACAGACAGACAGATAGACAGTTAATTTCGCATTTATAATATTAGTAAGGATTGTTGATGTTGACGTCATGACAATTAAAGTTACTTTATCTTTTACACCAATGATAGATACATGATATCATTGTATTTCCAATTAACAACTAAATTTAATTTCGCAATGTTTAAACTCATTACTCTCTGTCGGAACAATATTTAATACCCACATAAATTATTGCATTACTTAATTCTCAAACAAGTTTAATAAATGCGAAATAAATAATAGTTATTAGAACGAATAGGAGTACAAACAAAACCCGTGTTAATTGACCTGTGTCAATCATATTAAAGTACTTAAAATAGCTTAACCTTTTTATCGCAAATTTCTATGAAAAGTCAAAATGTTTTTGGGTTAGTAAGCCCGCCTTTCAAATTATTTCGAAATGTCATCATCTGAATTCTATCGCGGAGGTATTTTAGGGTTATAGCGCGTGATATTTCAGAGCGAGTTGCTCCCGCACCATACTCGCCTGCGCCGCTAGCTCCTGCACCGTACCGAGCTTACGGACTGCGTCCGCGGCGGCGCCCTACGCTTCCCCAGTGCCGAGCCGGCTGTATTTAGAGGTGGACGCGCGCGCGGCGTGATCCGTGGGGTCGCCGCGATACTGTCGATGTAGTACGAATAGCGATTCTTGTATGTTCTTTCGTTACTATTAGTTCCCGACATGTATTGTATTCACCTTTATAAAAATAAATAATATATATACCCGATAAGTGGCGCCCAACGTGGGGCCTACGAACTTGCCGTTATTACATATTATTATTATAAACAATCGGGTACACAGTGTTGTGACAAAGTTGTTGTGAACATATTATTATGGCTCCCACTACACGTCATGGAGTTAAGGACAAGGGGGAGAATGAGTCGCGACCAAGTTCTGGTTTAGATAGTGCCACGGCCACGCCGGCCGCGTCGACTACGTGTGAAGCGACGCCGCCTCAACCGGCGCCGACCGCGCCGACTCCAGTAGTCATCACTGACCAACAACTGCTGCAGCTTGCGCAGTTACTTCGAGCACAGTCGCCCACGACTTCATGTGCATCGCCTTCGCCTCCGTCTTGGCAAGGCAATTTTGCCAAATGTACGACACGGTTTGACGGCGCCAAAGAAAGCGATGTACTAGCATTCATTGATGCTTTGGAAATCTACAAGGAGTGTGTCAGTATTGATGATGGTATCGCCTTACGAGGTTTGCCGATGCTTCTCACCGGATTAGCTGCAACATGGTGGCAGGGTGTAAAGGCTTCCGTGAAGAGTTGGTCTAAGGCTATCCACTTATTAAAACAGACATATGGGCCGCGTCTCCCGCCGCATAAAATCTATAAGGAGTTGTTCTCTAAGGAACAAAGTGAAGAATCGACAGATATCTTCGTGTGCAGAGCAAGGGCTCTGATTGCTCAATTACCTTATAGCCTGACGGAAGAAATTCAACTTGATATGGTGTACGGACTTCTGCACCACAGAATTAGAGAGAAGATTGCACGAAGCGCTTTCGGTTCTTTTGCCGATTTATTAACGCAAGCGCGACGCTTGGAAGACTTATTCGATGAAAGCCGCCCTAAGCAACGCAAGTCTGACACGACGCACGTTGGCGAATTATCGCCAACCGCCACTCACAGTTCTGCACCTAATATGCATACTAAGGCTACAAAGTCACGACCACTTTGCAATTATTGCAAAAAGTTTGGCCATGTCAAGGCTGATTGTTCCCGACTACGTGACCAGACCAAGAAGCTGTCGGCAGGCGAGAGTACAGCGCCGCCGTCGACGTCGACGCCGATCGTGTGCTTTGGGTGTGGTGCCCCGGGTGTGATCCGCGCTAACTGCGCGACTTGCAGAGGAAGAAGCTCGTCAGATTCTCCAGCTTTTCAATCCGTGGCCGCGATATCATCGGCGTATCCACCGCGCAGTAGACCCGTCATGTGTGTTGACATTTACGGAGAAACGGGAAAATTATTATTAGACACTGGTGCTAAACAATGTATTGCGAGTGCGAGTTTAAGATCGTTTTTAGTAAAGTGTAATCATAAATTCAATAAAGTGCATTATGACTTTAAATTTGCAAACGGTGTTACGAGCAGTGATATAGTTGAAACTGCTTTAGTTAATGTAACGGTACAGGGGGTAGTGGTGCCGACGTTGTTCGTGGTGTTGCCTGGTGCAACCGAATCGCTGTTAGGCATTAATTTCATAAGGGACGCTGGCATGGTATTTGACTTTGCTAGAGATCGTTGGTCAATACGTGATAGGTCTGGTACGTACGTACTGGAGTATGAGGATCAAGCGACCCGCCTCGTCTGTTCCGCTGTGGACTTATTGCGTGAGGATGAAGGAACGCTATTGGAACCTCATGAGCGTATAGAGCTCTCGACACTTCTGGAAGATAATAAGGATATCTTTGAGCTAGGGGGAGCCGCTACCACATTTGCAATCCACAGGATTGATACTGGCGATCACCTTCCGATATCCGTCCCGCCATACCGAGTAACACCTGCAAAAAAGGAAATTATGAGGAAAGAAATAGATAGAATGTTAGAAGAAGGAGTAATAGAAGAAGCAGACTCTGAGTGGACCTCACCAGTTGTGTTAGTGCCTAAGAAAAACGGTACTGTACGGTTCTGTGTGGACTATAGGAGTCTTAATCGAATCACACGTGCCGACAAATACCCGTTGCCTCGCATTGACGAACTGTTGCTGTCAACAAAGAGGGACAGTGTAATGTCAAGTATTGACTTGAGATCTGGATATTGGCAAATAGAGGTAGCGCCTGAGGACCGCGACAAGACAGCGTTCGTGTCCCCATTCGGGACGTTTCGGTTTCGACGCATGCCATTCGGGCTTCGGAACTCCCCGTCGACGTTTCAAAGACTGATAGATCGCTTTCGCTCTGGCCTCAGAGATATCACGGTGATATGCTACCTTGATGACATTTTAATTATATCCGAAAATTTTGAGACCCATGTGAAGCATTTACAACAGGTATTTGACCGCCTGAAGTTATTCGGCCTTAGGGCCAATCGTGAAAAATGCGTCTTCGGAAGAAATCGCCTAACTTACTTAGGTCATGTCATTTCACCATCAGGAATTGAACCAGATCCTGAGAAAGTCCGAGCGGTGTTAGATATGAAAACGCCGTCATCACTGAAGGAACTCCGGACCTTTCTCCAGACGTGTTCCTGGTTTAGGAAATTTATTCCTGACTTCTCGGGCGTAGCCCGCCCCTTAACGGAACTCACAAAGAAGAACCGTAAGTGGATCTGGGAGACGGATCAAGCCCAGTCCTTCGAACTACTTAAAGAAAAGCTTTCTTCTGCTCCTATTCTTAGACAACCTAATTTTGAAGAGCCGTTTGTGCTGCGTACAGACGCAAGCGCATACGCTTTGGGAGCTGTTTTGATGCAAGGATCAGAGGCAAAAGAAGAGAGACCCATTGAGTACGCGAGTAGGCTGCTGACGTCAGCTGAGCGCAATTACAACACCACCGAGCGTGAAGCTCTAGCTGTAGTGTGGGCGTTGGACAAATTCCGAGGCTATATCGAAGGAGCAGAAGTACGCGTCGCTACGGATCATCAGCCACTGAAGTGGTTAATGTCACTGAAGAATCCCAGTGGACGACTGGCTCGTTGGGCCATGAAGATTCAAGGTCAAAATCTCGATATTCAGTATTGCCCTGGAAAAGCAAATGTCGTAGCTGACACGCTGAGAAGACCTGCTGGACTCGCGTCAACAGATGAACAGGAATGCGCTATTTTTCCTATAGTGATAGACTTACCTCGTAGAGGACCTGAGGAGGTCCGCACAGCCCAACTTGCTGATCCTGAATGTAAGAAGATTATAGATGACTTCGAAACTGATGATGACGGATGCGCGTCGCGATGGACCGATCGAGGCTATTACATGTCACAAGGAGTGCTGTACCGGTGTGATCCTGAGGGTGAAACCGAAGAACCCTTATTAGTCTTACCTGAATCCTGGCGAGAAGATGTGCTGAAGCAGCTGCATGATGCCCCGACTGCTGGACACCTGGGTGTAGAGCGTACCTTACGCAAGTTGATGGAGCGATATTATTTCCGTGGTATGCGCTCATATGTGACCAACTACGTAAAGAAGTGTGAAGCTTGCTCTAAATTTAAGCCGTCTAATCTGAAGCCAGCAGGACTTTTACAAACTCCCGTACCGCATCAAAGATTTGAGGTACTTGCGATGGATTTATTTGGACCCCTTCCCGAGGGTGATTAAGGAGAAAGGTGGATTTTTCTTGTCGAAGACACCGCCACCAGATGGGTGGAGTTATTCGCATTAGTAGAAGCTACCGCAGAAAATTGCGCGAAAATTCTCATCGAAGAGGTTTTTATGAGATATGGGGTGGCACGGCGAGTTATTTCCGATAACGGATCGCAATTTGTATCCGCTGTGATGCAAAAGGCCATGTACGCTATGGGCGTCCGACAGAGTCTGGTACCAGCATATCATCCGGAGGCGAATCCCGCCGAAAGGAAAAACCGCGACCTGAAGCAGAGGCTGGCCCTGTTGTTGGGACCAGAGCATCGGAAATGGCCAGAGATGCTCTCTCAAACCCGCTTTGCTCTCAATACTGCCTATAATTGTGGTACAGGAGAGACGGCAGCCTATTTGATGTTCGCTCGGAAACTACGGTCGCCTATCGATGTGGACCATGATATGAGGGCCATCGTGTCCCAAGAAAATTATGTACCGCAAATAACGCCGTACTTACGTAGTTTCGGTCACACACTTCAACGCGTTAAGTATCGAGTGGAGGAGCAGCAGGATATTCGCAAGGAAGTGGCAGACAGGCATCGACGTCCTGCTCCAATTATTAACGTGGGAGACTTAGTTCTGGTGGATTCCCATGTCCTCAGTAACGCTAGTAAGGGCTTTACCGCGAAATTCGCACCTCGGCGTAATGGTCCGTATGTCGTATCAGAGGTGGCGAGTCCTACGTCTTTCGTGATCAAAGATAGTCGCGGACAAGTAATCGGCAAGTACCATGCCAGCACTCTTACTCCGTACCAAGGTACACAAGATGTTGTACAAAAGGCACGTAGAGGAAGACCAGCCAGGTCACATCCGGGTCGGAATTGTGACCTGGAGGGGGAGGATATAGCGCGTGATATTTCAGAGCGAGTTGCTCCCGCACCATACTCGCCTGCGCCGCTAGCTCCTGCACCGTACCGAGCTTACGGACTGCGTCCGCGGCGGCGCCCTACGCTTCCCCAGTGCCGAGCCGGCTGTATTTAGAGGTGGACGCGCGCGCGGCGTGATCCGTGGGGTCGCCGCGATACTGTCGATGTAGTACGAATAGCGATTCTTGTATGTTCTTTCGTTACTATTAGTTCCCGACATGTATTGTATTCACCTTTATAAAAATAAATAATATATATACCCGATAGGGTTCCGTAACTTTATTAATTAGCAAAACAATAAAAATGAACGGACGCACGAACGAACGGCGCTTGAAACTATTTTCAACTAGGCAATTGCCTCCTCACATCTTTTAAAGTACTTTTCGGTGGCGTTGCAATCTTGAAAATTAGCACGAAGGGAATTTTGCGTGTTAAGCGAAGAAAAAACGTCATAAATTTAAAATCCTCCGAGGAAGGTAGTAATACCTTCATTACGGCAAAAAAGTAAACAATTAGTCCGGAACGCTCAGGGTGAGAGGTATATTTGCACTTGACCGGTTTTTGTTATAACGACACATATATTGTGACCGCTTAAATTGTTCATCCCACGCTTTTCATAACAATTTTAAAACGTTAATTCATTTTTAAAGTACGTAATCGTGGAATGTTTTAGCCTAAAAGACAAATCATTTACCATGTGATACAAGTAATTTAAAACTTTAGTTGATGAAAAACCAAGATCCATTAATATTCGTACGCAGAAAGTGCTGATTTTGACAGAATATGGAAATACAAAATGATTTTTAAAAATTATAGATACGCTAACAAATTAAACGAAATAAGTGTTCCGCACGCACATTGTTGACATTACGTGTGTGAAAGAGTTGACGTATTTAAACCAGTATGAACAATAAAGACAGCTGGTATTTGTCATTTAAGTGAAGTGTATAAAACTCAGGTATAAAACTATATAAATAGGGTTACTTTCGAGTCTTCAGTTTGCGATTGCTAATATCATATCTATGTTTTTGGAATATCATTGGGTAAAATATAATTATTGCTGTTTCGACTAGCAGAAGCGAGATTTTATGTTTTGTTCTATTTACATGACTATTGTGTCAATAAATCGCATGGTTCCCATTATGAGTATAGTTTCAATTAAAAAGGTGACATCTACAACACAATCTAGGAAGGAGATCCATGAATCTTGTCATGATACGTAAACCGCCTCCAATAATATTTTATCCTCCAAGTATACTTAAGACTTCAAGATTGTATTTACTTGAACCAGGTATCGATTAAAAGATCTGATTAGTCAAAGTCTTCATTAGCGACGACCTTCATAGCTGATAAGTCACGTTGCGTCTATCACAAAGGTTTTTGATGTGATAGCGCTAAATATTTATAGAAAATGTCTCAATGAGAAAATTTAATTATAACTTTTAGGGGCGATACTTCAAAGTCGAGATTTTTTTTAACAAAATACCAGATTTTTTTTATTAATTAAATTAACATTAAGGCTTTATCACACTGTTGTTTATTTAAAATTTTGTTGTTTCACCAGAATATTATCATTTTTCTGTAGCCCTGTGTAATAACTAGAGCAATAGCAGTCTATGTAAGTTCTTTCTGGTAAATTCGACAATGTGCAACAAAGATGTCACTCACATTGACATTGAAAATGATGTCCAAAGCAAAGTCATTATTTCTTCTGTACATATATCCGCCTCACTTGACATTGGCAAAATGGTCCTAAAGGACAGAGCCAGATAGGGAAAAAGAAAAAAAAAGCAAAGTCTTTGTAATAAAAAAAAGACGTCCTATAATTTCGGATATCGCATGAAACATTTGCATTATTTATAAGATGCTATAATGGATGCATCCTGTTCGCAACACAGGAAGCTACTAAAAAATATGCGTTTACCAAAGAAAAAATATCGTATTCAAATAACTTATCGGGATGCCTTTTTAGTTTTATGATAAAACGGATAGGGAAGTTAGAAGTTCTGGAGACAATACTAGTTATTTTGAAAAACAGGGTTACTGTTTTAAAATGTTTCCAAATTTAAAAGTAAATTCTACTGAATGCACAAATATATTTTCTCTTTTATAGAAGTTAAAATTTTTTAACGGCTACGAAGAATTTCTGGTGATTTTGATTTGATTTGATTCTGTTTTATTACACCATTAGTATTATAACTTAGTCGCAAAACACACTTAGCTGGCTATCATGCTTAGCCAGTGAAACCTCGAGGTAACCCGATGCGCCGGTTAATGAGGACGTGACAGCATCCGGCCCTCTTTATCTGTGCAAAAACAACTGCCTGTGTGAACAGCATTGAGGTTAGCGCACGTGTCGTCTAGTTTGGCTACAATTACAATTTGCGGTTGTTTTTGGATGAATGAGGGTAGTTTCGTGAACGCTGTTACATTTATGACGTCATATCGCACCTTTAGAACGAAAACGACACAATTCAAAAAAATCTAAAATTAAGTTATCGTAATAAAATTACTTAAAACGAAGTTCTTATTACAACAATAGTTAAAACACAGCCATATTCAAGCGGGAAAAGGACCAAACTGTTATATCGGGCCTTTAAATATATTTTTTTAAAAAGGGACCAGTTTTAAGTCATTTTATGACGATAGCTCAATTTTTGATTGTTTTGAATTGTGTCGTTTTCGTTCTAAAGGTGCGATATGTAGGCTCGGTATTTATTTTATTTTATTTATGCACTTCTTGGTACAATCAAAGTTAACTTTTAGAATTTTGCAAAATCAGTTGAAATTTTTTACATCTGCCCATCCTTGAAAATCTAATTAAAAGTCGTTAAGTATAATGCATTTTCATCTCAATAATGTTTTCATTTGATTAATAAAATGTAATGGAGATATCAATGTTGTTTCTTTTTAGAAAAATGTTTTGTCGAAGTGCAAGAAGTTACGACCTATTGTTTATTACTGTATAACAGATTGTTTTCTAAATAAAGATATACATAAAAACGTCCCTTCCAATCTATTATTAACAGTCTTCACGGTCATCATAGTAAAAAGGCAGGATAATTGGAATATTTACGTAAAACAAACTCTAGAATGTTCATAATAAAGTATTGTAAAATTTATAATTTTATATCATAGTCTTTATCATCAATAGATTGAGAAAAGACTTGATTGAGTTTGTATTTATTACTGCTAGTGTTAATGAGGGTTGTATTGCTTATCATCAGGGGCCGTTCAAGTATAACGTAAGCACCAAAGGAAGATGAAGGGGTCCATGCTTTACTTATTTTCGATGACATGGGGGACGGAGGGTCAACGGTGATTACGTAAGCAATATATACCATACGATCACACCAGCCCTGTATTATATACTGCCCACTGCTGAGCACGGGCCTCCTCTACAACTAAGAGGGTTTAGGCCTTAGTCCACCACGCTGGCCTAGTGTGGGTTGGCAGACTTCACATACCTTCGAAATTCCTATAGAGAACTTCTCAGAAATGCAGGAATCCTCACGATGTTTTCCTTCACCGTTAAAACAAGCGATAATTCACAAAGAATACACACATAACTTTTAAGAAAAGTCAGACGTGCGTGCCCTTGGGTTTTGAACCTGCGGACATTCGTCTCGGCAGTCTGTTCCACTGCCAAATAGGCTATCGCCGCTTATAAGCAATATATATTTTTGATAAATAAATAACAAAGAAATTTTAACAGATAGACAAGGGGGACAGGGGGTTAAAATACTAAAATTCTGCTTACGTAATACTTGGACGGCCCCTCAGGACAGCGGCATGCTCATCTCATTTAGTTACATACATAAATACAGAAAGCAAGTCATAACATAGTACGTACTTTGAATACCATGACCGCAAACAAAAAATTATATAACAAGTTTCTTTTGACTGACATTGAACTTGTTTTCAAGGCGATGTTTAATCGATACCAACGTTTTACTTTGAACTGGCGTATAACCTTAGTTTAATTATATCTATAATACTACGGTAAATTGCTTGCGAGTTTTCAGTACTTGTAATAACGTGATCTTATACGTTATGACTTGCTTAAATTTTGAAGTTTGAATATTAAATCAGTTTTTATACTTTCTTTTTTTTATTGCCTTAGTAGGCAAACGAGCAAGCGGTCCGCCTGATGGTAAGCAGCATCCGCTGCCCATGGACTAAAGCAATGCCAGAGGCACAGCCAAGCCGTTGCCTACCGGGAGGTGAGAACTCTTTTTAAACCTCGTTTAAAGAAGGCCAAGTCATAGTTGTCGGGAAACACCGATGCAGGAAGTTTTTAAATGTATCCATCAGTCAAAATCTGTGAATGCAAATCTTAAGTAGTGTCTTGGAAAATGATGCCAAGTCACGTAAGAAAGTTTCTTGTAGCTACAGCGGTTAAGGTAGCTGCCCTTACTGCCCCGTCTCAAAAACCAACTCTGTATGCTACGACCTTTTTTTTATTGTCTTATATTTTTAGGGACTTTTGGTGACATTAGAGGCTTCGACAAAATACTTTGATAGGCCCCAACGTCTAACAAATTAATATTAAAAGCATTATTCAAAGCCTCTCTCATAGCCCTCATCCTGACACATTCTGCTATGCTACAACCTTAACAACACAGATACTATTAACAGAGCTATCAAATACATAGAGTCATCCATCTACACTTTTATATGAAAGACGACATTAAGTAAGTAGGCATACACACTTCGCGTTTCGCATTATGTAGTTAGATGCTACTATTTTTATAAACTTATTAATATTATTATGTACTACAGATAGTATTGCTGATAAAATATTGTAATCCCTTTGAGGTAGCCCTAGAATCCGTTTGGAGACGGAACCGATTGTTAATTTAATAATTTCTGATGATTAAGTATTTTAACCCAAGGCATCGATTTTTTTAATGGTATATAGTAGGCCCTTGATAGCTTTAATTAGTAGCATCTAACACAGTAATTCAATGGGAATTACATACAAAAAATCCTTGACTCTGCGTAACAACCTTTACTCAAATACCTGAGATGAAATATTATCGGGTAAACCCCTTATTTTCTACATTAGCTTCTGTTGTTCAAATTTGTTTTTTACCTAAAAGGAAAAAAATCAGTTTGATTCGACGGTTATTTTTTATTATATTTTACGCCATCTATAGAGTGTTCTGTGTAATAAACTGTAAGGCCAGAAAAGTTTTCGCGAGGCGATGGCAGACTGATGTTACATTTGTTTCTAGTACGTATATACAGATGGCGCTGTATGTAAATCTTAATACTGAATAAAAATTGTGCCACTGGATTAATTTATCATCTCTCTGGATGTGCTGTGATTTGTGAAGGGATCTATATATTAAAACAGAATGTGAAAGTAGAGTTGAGCTGGAAAATATATGAGCCCATCCCATTACAGCACGTCTATAAAGTATAAATCAAGCTGGAGAAGCCAATAAAGAAAATAAATATATGGGTTTCTCTGAACTAAAATGAAAGCATATTATTATTGATTGTTTTAAGTTTGAATTTGCTTTATTAAAAACATACTCATCGATTTTATGTATGAAATTTTAATCCAAGGGACTTTAGATGTACTTTGACTAGACTCTACTTTCATGGAGGCACTCTATGTCACTGCAGACGCATGTAACATAATCTCGTACTATAATAAACCATATATAAATAACGTAGTTAATGTTGACTATTCATATTATCTTTATCACATATTATATTACAATTGTTTTGAAAATTTTATCCTTAAGTTTAGTAGCTTTAGAACCCGAATGAGCAGGAAATGGGGGTGAAAATAAATTAAGATTTGACTGTTTACTTTGGACAATATTTTTAAAGCTCAGGCCGGCAAACTGCTATACCCTCTCTTTCTGTGCATTTAGATTGAATTTTTAACTAAGCAGATTTTCTTTTTAACTTTAATAATTCGCATCAAAATATAAAATCGAGATGGCTAAGTTTCTTTCCTGCCATCCTTCGACCAAAGTAAAACACTTCCACAACCTCTCCAATTACACGTGCTAATCTAAGTAGTTTGCACATTGTTATCAACTGAATTCACGATTTTAAAACCGATACTAGCAACCAATCCCATTAAGAGCACCTCCAAAGAGAGAGAAATAAGAGCAATTTCTCGCACCATTGGCACTCGCTCAGGATCTAGGCGTTCGTAGACTTCGCTGCGTTCTTGCCCATTTATCACGTCACGAATCGTGAAAAAAATCACGGGTTTACTGACCCGTTACTTTTCCATTTACTGAGTTTTCACTTATCTCACCCGTGTAATATCTTTTAACCTCATTCGGTACAAGACAACAGTGTATCACATTAATGTTGGGTCGGGGGATAGTTTGAGACAATCGGCCGACATTTCTCAAGCAAGGGTTATTTCAATTATTCACTTCATTTGAAGTTTTTTGGGTTCAAACTGAAATTCCTGTTGAATTGTTTATGGAGTGTAGATGGTTATGTAATGGAATCTTAGTCTTGTTTATGGTTGTTCTTTTACTTAGACATGGCATAATAAAAAGGGAAAACCAGGGTGAATAACTATTTTAATAGGGGCTGGTATAAAAAATAGTTTTATTTAATTTATTGAATGCTTTTAATTTATATAAAAACGGTATTATTATAAAACTCTACATTCTCGTTGCTCAATATATAATTTATTACAAGGAGCACTAATAAAAAAATAAGAAAATCTAATGTTCTCTATTTTCGGAATTCAGGCAACCAAATCCGTCGGAAAAAGTAAGTATTATCAAAGCAAGGGTCAGCTTCACCCGAAGTTTGTATTTCTTAAAGTCGTAACTGAAGTTAACTGTAACAATTTTAATTTAAAATCATTAATAAGTTCCAAGATATTTGCACTTACATTTTAAAAAGAATTGCAAACTGATTTCAATATAAATATTTATTGAACGTTCAATATGGAAAGTTATTATAGTAATTTTTTGTTCATAAACATGTTGCTTTCAATTATAACTTTTAACATACAAAAGATACGGGTATTATGTTTTGATGAATTGTCCATATTGTAATGATTCTGAAAATGTTTTGTGAAATTTACAATAATTTTGAGGATATTTAACAACAGTGATTTTTAAAGATATAATAAAACATGTTTGGTTATGCATTTGACTATTGTCGTTCAACGTTTTAATTTGAATGTTATTTTATAATTATATGTTTTACATTATGTTTGCATATTTAATGTTTATCAATTTTAAGAATATTAAAATAAGAATTAATGTATGATTAGTTGATCGATTGACTCGACAGTTTTTAAAAAGATAAGAAGATTGTTTCCGGCGGTAGGTAGTCGATTTTATTCTGTTCTCTGCAGACATGAGATCATTCTTTGGAGAGTTGTCGATCGACTAACAAGTGGAATACCAAATTTGTGGAGTGGTGATTAAAAATAGTGACTGTATACTTGGAGTGTATAATTTCATCACATTTCAGAAGTGGGATAAAAGGTATGTACAATTACCATTACCTACAGAAAAAGAAAGAGATGCCAATAAGCAAGCTCACTTTAAAGTTCCCTAATAACAAGCTTGGTTCTGGTATAAGTAATAAAAGTGTTATAAGCACAAAGCGATTTAACCGAATTAACGTTTTATTTATAAGCATAAAATAGTATAGCATAAACTAGGTGTACCGAGTCAATAATTTATGGGATAATATGTAGGATATCACCTACCCTAAACAAAATGACATAACTATATGATATGGGTTGATAGTTAGAGGAAGCTAGGTGTGCTTACTGTAGTTATTAGAATATGTTTCCCGAGTTTATTTATTGTACTTGAATCACTGGCTATGTACGCCAACAAAGCCAAGTGTACTTTATTAAAGTGTGTGATCGTGGGCTATGTATGCCAACAAAGCCAAGTGTGCTTATTTAAACTATGAGATCGTGGGCTATGTATGCCAACAAAGCCAAGTGTGCTTTATTAAGGTATGAGATCGTGGGCTATGTATGCCAACAAAGCCAAGTGTGCTTTATTAAGGTATGAGATCGTGGGCTATGTATGCCCACAAAGCCAAGTGTGCTTTATAATAGTATGTGACCGTGGGCTATGTATGCCAAAAGAGCCATGTGTGCTAATATCGGTTATATACCTAGGCCTTACCAGCCATGTGTGCCGTGGTAGAGCAGCGAACGATATCAATCAAGAGTAGTACAGTATCTGCAACGATGTTAATATATTTCTTGTTACGGCGTGGAGAAATCATTTCATGCGTATGAATGATATTTTCTAATGCATTTTAATTATTTCGAGGTTATGAATTCGGATGGGACCATGACCCCGGAGGGCAAACCGCCTAGCTCTGAGGGCAGACACAGAAAGCGTAAGCGTTCAAGCTCAAAAGGAGCTGCGAAGAGCAGACATTCAAAGAAGCGATCAAAAGGGAAACGTAGACGATCGTCGAGCTCCTCCTCATCCGGAAGTTCGAAGTCTTCGTCACGATTTAGAAACACTGAGTCAACAAGCTGGTCTACCGAAAAGGTTTTTGAACTTATTAATTCTTTGCAAGAAAACAAAAGAAAGTCACATAATTTTCATACTCATTTTAATAATGTTATTCCGGAGTTTGATCCGTCCAGTAAGACTCAAAGTGTTAATAGTTGGATTAGAAAGGTAAATGAATGCGCTGTAATATACGAATGGGACGAGAAGCAAACCACCCATTTTGCGTTACAAAAACTATCGGGCCTAGCGAAGAAATGGTTCGAAGCTCTTCCTAGTGTAGTATTCAGCTGGGACGATTGGCAAATAAAATTGAGAAAGGCATTTCCTAATGAGCAAAATTATGGTCGGCTTCTAGAAGAAATGTTGGCTCGTACTACGAAACATAACGAAAACTTACGCGAATATTTCTATGACAAGTTAACATTAATAAATAGATGCGAGATTAATGGCAAGAAAGCAGTAGACTGCATAGTTCATGGTATATTAGATAAGACTATTAGGAGTAGTGCTCAGGCGTTGATTTGTGATGAACCGGAAGATTTACTGAATTTTCTCAGCTCTCAGCGTCCCATATTGGAAAATGCTCCACCCTTAAATAGAAAGCGAAGTGACAACCCAATCACGAATCGATCTGACCATAATATGTTAACCTCTAATGATAATTCCATTACTTGCTTTAACTGTCGCAACAAGGGGCACCCATACTTTCGATGTCCTAAGCCACTCGTTAAGTGCCAAAAATGTCAAAGGGTAGGTCATAATAATGAAAACTGCAAGCTTGAACCTATAATTACGCGAAATGAAATAAAGACTGTAGACAGTCATGCGCGACAGACTTTGACAATTTCTACATTGAGCAATAATAGTGACAAATTTTATAAATCAGTCAAGGTCAATAACATTGATTTAACAGCGTTTATTGATTTCGGGAGCGAATGTAGCTTGATGCGAGAGTCTGTTGCTCAAGATTTAAGGTTGACAAAGACTCTAACGGAGTTACCGGTTATCAAGGGATTCGGCAACTCTAAAGTTTGTCCTGTATATAGAAGCGAGATAGAATTAAAATTAGACGAGGTAGTAGCCAGTGTTGAGATTCTTGTAGTCAAAGACGAGTTTATGCAATCAGCTTTATTAATAGGTCAGAATGTCACTGAGCTTCCATGTGTGTCTGTTTTTAAAGACAATAGTCAGTTAACTTTTTATCAGAGCCCAGTTACGAATAATAAAGGGCATTACGTCAATTGCCTTAAAATGAACACTTTATATGACAATGAAGTATCACTGACTAGTCTAATCGAAGTTAAAACATCAGATCCTAATTACTCTGGAGATATTTATGTTGAAGGTTACAACAATACTACACCTAGAAAAGAATATTACTTGCATCAAGGTGCTTATCATGTTAATAATGGAAAATGCTTTTTAAATTTAACGAATTTATCCGATAGAACCCTTGTATTAGCTAGTGATTACCCCATTGCTAGAGCAGTCCCTTTTGACGAAAAACAAGTTCTTTATAATAATCAAATAACTACTAAGGATACTTCGAATTTTGAACACTTGCAAATAACTGACATTAACGTTGGGCCTAGAATAGATGGACAGACATTGGAGAGACTTTATAAACTATTACTCAACTATCGTGATTGCTTTGCTTTTAATCTAAATGAGATTGGTTGCGTTAACTCTGTAGAAATGAAGATAGACGTGCTAGATGATAGACCTGTCGTGTATCGACCTTACCGGTTATCTTTTTCTGAAAGAGAACAGATTAGGGAAGTAATCAGTGATCTTTTACAAAACAACATAATACAAGAATCCAATTCCAGTTACGCTAGCCCCATTCTGATGGTGAGGAAAAAGACCGGGGAACAGCGTTTATGCGTCGATTATAGGGCCCTGAACAATAAAACTAAAAAGGATTGTTTCCCTTTACCTTTGATTGACGACCAAATAACAAACCTGAGTGGTAATAAGTTCTTTACTTCGTTAGACTTAGCTTCCGGTTACTATCAGGTGCCGATGGCGATAGAGAGTCGTCCGTTGACCGCATTCGTGACGCCCGATGGGCATTATGAATTTAAGAGGATGCCCTTTGGATTAGCTAATGCTCCAGCGGTTTTCCAGAGGTTTATGAACACAATGCTTGGTAGCAAACGTCACGAATCCGCGCTGGCATATTTGGATGACATTCTTGTGCCATCGGCTGACCTAGAAGAAGGCTTTAAACGGTTAGAGGATATTTTAAAGATATTGCGAGTGAATGGTCTTACTCTAAAACTCTCCAAGTGCCGATTTTTTGACAACTCCCTTGACTATTTAGGTTATGAAATTTCCGCTGAAGGTATACGTCCTAATCAACATAAGATTTTGGCCGTTAAAGAGTTTCCAGTCCCTCGAAATATACATGAAATTCGGCAATTTCTCGGCCTAGCAGGATATTTCAGGAAATTTATTAAAGGTTTCGGAGAAATTGCAAGACCATTAACAAATTTATTACGAAAGGGAAATAGTTTTAAGTGGACAAATGATGAATCACAGGCTTTCACTTGCTTGAAAGAAAAACTTATTACCCGACCTATACTTGCATTATATAACCCTGCATATGAGACTGAGCTGCATACGGATGCCAGTTCTTTGGGCGTAGGGGGTATATTGATGCAGTGGCAACCTGAACCTCGCGTATTGAAACCCGTAGCTTATTTCAGTAGGCAAACTACACCTGAAGAGCGTTATTTACACTCCTATGAACTTGAAACATTGGCAATAGTTTGCTCACTAAAGAAATTTAGGGTGTATTTATTAGGTTTAAACTTTAAAATTGTGACGGATTGCAATGCCCTTCGTACCACATTGACTAAACGCGATTTGATACCACGTATAGCTAGATGGTGGCTCCAAATTAGTGAGTTTACTTTTAGCATAGAATATCGTCCCGGAGCCCGTATGGCTCATGTAGATGCATTGAGTCGCAATACCAGACTGCCACCTGAGAACGATGAATCTTATATAACAGTTTATAGCATAGAAGCTGACAATTGGCTTTTAACTCTACAATTATCGGATCCCGATATCTCCCGAATTTCTAAAATTCTAAAACCCGAAACTGACGAAGAAGCTAAGGATATTAGGAAAAATTATGCCATTAAGAATAACAGGGTATATAGAAAAATTGGTGAAAAACTTTGTTTAGTTATCCCTCGAGGTGCTCGTTGGCAGATATGCCGGTCCAATCACGATGACGCGGGTCATCTTGGTATTGCTAAAACAACTGAGAGAATTCAATCCATGTTCTGGTTTCCTAAATTGCGTAAATTCGTTAAGAAGTACGTAAGATCTTGTATTCACTGTGCGTATAATAAAGATGATAGTTCTAGAAATAAGAGTGGACAGTTGTACCCTATAGAGAAGGTAAGCATTCCCTTCCACACTATACACATTGACCACCTAGGTCCATTCGTTAAGAGTAAAAACGGCAATGCTTATATTCTTACTGTAGTGGATGGGTACACAAAGTACATGTTTATAAGAGCTGTTAAAGACACAAAGACTAAGACAACTGTTAAGGCCCTTTCAAATATATTTTATGATTTTGGATTACCATCACGGATAATATCGGATCGAGGTACATCCTTCACTTCAACGGCTTTTAAAAACTTTTGCGAGTCTAATGGGATCAAACATGTGCTTAACGCTGTTGCTTGTCCTAGAGCTAATGGTCAAGCGGAAAGGTACAACCAAACAGTGTTAAGTGCGCTGGCAAAATATAACGATGGTAATGACGAGCGGAATTGGGATATGTTCACTGGAAAAATTCAATGGGGAATAAATAATGCTACTAATTCTACCACACAAAAAACAGCCACAGAAGCGTTATTCGGGATTAGATTGAGGGATAGCCTTAGTAACAAATTAGATGTTAATACGGAGGGAAATATTGACCCCGAAGCTTTGATTAATATAAGGAAGGAAATAACTAACAACATTGAATCTAGTCAAATTAAACAAAAAGAAAGTTATGATCAAGCTAGAGCACCTGCACCGATTTATAAAAAAGGTGATTTAATAAAAATTAATAGAACTAATTTTAATAATAAAGGTAATAGTACTAAACTTTTATCTAAATTCATAGGTCCGTATAAAATAGATGATGTTTTAGGTAACGATAGATATAAAATAATCGAAATACCGGGATTTACCACTAAAAAGCATAAATTTGAAAGCGTTGTTGCGGTTGACCGTATTCGACCATGGATTAATATTGATGGATCGAACCAGTTGGGACAAAATGATTTCTCTGACAGTAGTAATAATTCTGACAGCGAAAATGATAACGACAGCCCATTATCAAATCAATCTGAGACCATGAAATAGCCGAATGTAATGATTATGTTTTTTAGATTAATGTATTACCATTATGTAATAGTTAAGAGTTAGATTATTATGTACTAATATACTAAAATAATTTGTGACGTGCGTCAGGAGATCGCACGTAGTAGGACGGCCGAATGTAATGATTCTGAAAATGTTTTGTGAAATTTACAATAATTTTGAGGATATTTAACAACAGTGATTTTTAAAGATATAATAAAACATGTTTGGTTATGCATTTGACTATTGTCGTTCAACGTTTTAATTTGAATGTTATTTTATAATTATATGTTTTACATTATGTTTGCATATTTACGGTCTTATTCATAATGACTCTTCGGAACTTTATAGGACCGTTAGTAGAGGCTTGTAAAAAATTGTTATTCATAATGGTTCAAAAGCGCTAAAACGGCCTATAAGCCTACGGTGAAGTTGCTTTGATTTATAGGAGCTAGACCCCTTCTTTAAGCGTTCCGTAACAAAAAAATGGCCGCCGTCGGTCAGCTGTTTCGTGTTTGGCACCGATTTCCGATGTCAATTGTCAGTCGATTTAAAGTAAACAACACATCGATCTCGTAGCGCATAATTTTCGTTTCAAGAAGTATTTTTATTTACTTGTGTATAAATAATGGAAGCCTTACAAACCCTGCATAGCATTGCAGTAATTGAAAATATTTCACGTAGAAAAGTTTATCGTCAGAGTTTGATCCGTTTTCTCTGGATGACGAGGAATTCCGTAAACGGTATCGTTTTTCCAAACGAACGGCTGCTTTTATAATTGAGTTAGTCTGCGAAGAGTTACAGCTGCACCGTAAAGGTAAGAGGTAAGTTAATCCTTTTCGATATTCATACAAACTTGGGTATACCTAATGATGCGTTACTTTTAAGACTCGTTTTCTTTACAGATTCAAGAAGATGCTGGAGACCTCTATGGATTATTTCAAGCCACTATCAGCCGCATATTTAGCAGAGTAGCGCGTGCGCTCGCACGACGTGCTGCAGATTATATAATGATGCCCATTTCTGTTGCAGAGGAACAACAGCTAATGACAGAATTCCACCATGTAAGAGGCTTCCCATCTGTAATTGGTTGTATTGATTGCATGCATATATAAATAAAAAAACATGGTGGTGATGCAGCCCAATATTACATAAATAGAAAAGGATATTCCCTCAATGTTCAGGTAAAATTTTCAGGAATATATAAAGTAAACTACGATAGGCTTTACTTTATTGCATAAACAAGATAATAATTGTTGTAGGTTACCTGTGATACTAGTCTTCGGATCAGGGATATTGTTTTTAGGTGGCGAGGCAGCACTCATGACTCCCAGATATTTAATGAATCGACCCTCAAAGAATGTTTTGAAGCAGGTGAGTTAAGGGGTATACTTCTAGGAGATTCAGGGAGAGACCACTTAGTCATGCTGAAGAGAAATATAATGAGGCACATATTTCAACAAGAAATGTTGTGGAGGGTTGCTTTGGTGTGTGGAAACAGCGCTTCCAATGCTTGCTCCATGGCATGTCTGTAAATTAGGCAATGTGAAGAATACTATTGTGGCTCTTGCAGTGTTGCACAACATTGTAATTGCTCAAAGAGAGACATATGCCACAGAAGAAAGTGTGTCTGATATTGAATAGGTGTCTGAATCAATTAATTTTGAACCACACCCTAGACAGGGTAAAAATTCTGCCATTTTGCAGGCTTTTATAGCTAGGCACTTCAATTAATGAAGTTTTTTACACTCAAATAATTAAATTATAATTAAACATCCTAATTGTAGTTAGTCATTGTCATCATTTTATAAAATTTATATTTTTCTTTTATTATTACATCATAAAGATTAAAAAAATATTTCACTGGAGGTTATTGTCCATTTGAATAGCATGCTACTTTTTCCTGCAATGCATAAACATTATTTTGAATGTAATACTGAAAATAAGCTTTATTTATTTAAATATACATCAGTACCCTACAGGATTATAGCACAAGATTGGAAATACTTAATGATGATTTGTTAATACCTCCTTTATATTTCCAGGTGCACCATGCAGGTGGATTTTAGTATCCTACAGGATTATAGCATCAAACTAGAATGATTTAATAATGATTTGTAAAATACTTTTTGTTTTCAGGTGGCGGATTTGGACTTTTTTTATTTCTTATACATATATGCATGCATTATTCTGTGTATTGAACAAATTGTTAATAGTATTGAAGGGAGGGAAGGAAGGATAGTGGAACTAATCCTTTCCACCCTGCCCATGTCTTCTGTACCTGCTAGGCCATGTTGGTTCCCTAAATAATTTAAGTAATTGAAAAATGAATATTATGTATTGACTTATCATAAGAACCTTTTATATGCCTACGTAATGAATAAAGTTTTTATTTTATTAAGTATTGTATTTTTTTTAACTAATACCTGAAAAATATGTTTTACATCTCCACATGAAACAATAGTATCTTACATGAATATAGCATAATACTGATACATAAATATCTAATTTATATTTCCTGCTGGAAGTGGAGTCTGATGAGGTACAACTATCATATTCTGAAAAATAAAATTATGATTTACTAGTTGTTGCTCGCGGCTTCCCACTACAAGTCCCGAAACACTGTAGCGATTTATAGCGAAACCAGTAAGACACCAGCGCCTTTTATTTATAAAAACCACATTATTTTCCATGAGAGCAAGTTATCAGGATAAAAAGAAGCCTATGTGTTAATCCAGGATATGGTTTACCTGTATGCCAAATCCATTTAGCTTTTTCTGAGTTTACTTAACAAATATTCAAACATTTTCAGAAACTTTCGTATTTCTAATATTAGTAATATAAGATTATCCCAATATTCTATTTATATGAATATATAAAAAAGTGGCTATAGCAGTAAGGTATACATGTGGAGCCATATTTATATACACCTGTAATGAGACTATGTGGTACAGAGAAATACAATGAGGCAAGTATTGTTGCTTTGATGTATGGAAACAGTGCTTCCAATGCCTGCTCTATGCCATGTCTGTAAAATTTGACCTAGTAAATATGACTAGGTATTATGGCCATTGCAATTTTGCACAACATTACAATCGCTCAAAGAGACTTAAGTATCAGGGGATAGTGTGTCCAATATTGAATGAAGTGCACACCCAAAGGTAATAATTAAACATCATATAGTTTAGATACTTTTTGGTTTATAATTATTAAGTTTTTTTTTTACTAGTTTCTTTTAATTTAAAAAAAATATTTTTCTACTGCTCATTCTTCATCTGCATGGCATGCAGCACTTTTCGGCACTGGATTTCGAATTCAGCTATTTGTTCTGCAGGTGCGCGACAAACCTGAAATAATGCAATGTATAAACATTCATAGTTGACAATAGCCTAGTTAGGAATGCAACGGCCTGGTGAGACAGTTGTCTGCAGGTTCAAAAGTTATGTGTGTATTGTTTATCAATTATTGTTCACTTTAGCAGTGAAGGAAAACATTGTGAGAAAAGCTACATACCTGAGAATTCCCCAAAAATAATTTTGAAGGTATGTGAAGTCTACCAACCTACACTAGGCTAGCGTGGTGGACTAAACCCTCTCAGTAGTAATATAGGGCCCTTTCTCAGCTGTGGGCAGTATATAATACGGGGCTAGTATGGTATAAACAAAATGAAAGAATTACTTAAATATGGAAATTAATTTAAAGTTTACTTACTGCAAGAACCTTTTTTTATTTATTTTTTGGCTGTGGACCTGAAGCCTCTGGAGGATGTGGCTCCACAACTGGCATCTAATATGTTGTATTTATTTAAATATATAACAGCATCGTTCAGGTTTATAGCATGGAACTGGAATTACTTAATATTGATTTGTAAATACCTCCTTCATTATTTCACCGGAAGGTGAATTTGGAGGATTCACAACTATCACCTGAAAAACATACGTTTTATTTATATATGTACAATGGTGGGCAGTATTTAATACAGGGCTGTTATGGTATGGTATCCTACACAGGGCCACCAGGGCACACCATCATGTGTGTGTTGAACTATGATCTTTACATTGATTTTAATTTGACTTTTGGTATAACATACCTCTTCAATAATATTATTTACAGTAGTTGTAGTATGTGTGAAAGCAGAGGGTTTTGAATATTTGTCCTGTAAAGGTGAATCTTCAATATGCTATAATATTCTCATCTAAAATATTCAAATAGTTACAAAAACTATGACTCAGTGGTTACAAAAAAAAACATGCCATAAATGAATATTACCTGATTTATACTGTCAGAGTCAAATTCATTTGTGTCGGTAACAAATTCATTAGGCAGCCAGCTGCTAATGTCTTCACTACTGACTCCTTTTATTACTGGTGGTGGGCCACCACCAGTCTTCAGCAGCTCCTTCCTCTCTTCCGCCTTTGCTTTTTAGCCTTCATTTTTAAGAGGCCCCACTGTGATTTCAGGTGCACTACTGAGCGTGGATACCATTACACATACAGTTAAAACTGAAATGAAAAAATAAGTTTGTTTAAGGAATGTCTTAATTGTGTATATTGTTTAACATGAAAACAATGCAAAAGTAGCAATATTAGATTTAAGTTAGCACCTCTTTCTCAAGTCATTCCACGCCGCCACCTTCATGGAATTGGAGTTCTTGTCCGTAGTTTTATTTTCGAGGACACTGACCCACTCCCTCACCAGTTCCTTTAATATAATCTTGAAAGCGAAAACAATACTGTTAGTAATGCATGCATGAATCGCGCAAACTGGAACTTTCAAATAAGTACGTAAAATAGCTGCACCAACCTTGTCTTCTTCCAGACAATTTTCACCCCTCTGCCGTTTTTCTTTTTTTAATTGCTGCATACTTCCAATTTATTATTTTTTTCTGTTTTTAATTACTTTCCAGAACAATCAACAAACTGAATGAGAAAATAAACACTATAATACATACATTGGTAGTTTCCCTCCATTTATATTTTGACAACTGACATTGACAAGTAGTTTTTTTTGTTGTTGTTTCCAGAGACAAAGCTTGGTATAAATTGGTAGAAATCAACTGAAATATTTGTTTTCTACGTATTGGCAACATCATGTACTATAACGGCAATTCACTTATAGTAGCTACAAAAAACCATTATGAATAAGAAATTTTATCGAACGTTCGATAGGCTTCTAGGACGTTATATCTAATGGAGGTTTTTACCTTCGATTAGCGTTTTATTATGAATAAGACCGTTAATGTTTATCAATTTTAAGAATATTAAAATAAGAATTAATGTATGATTAGTTGATCGATTGACTCGACAGTTTTTAAAAAGATAAGAAGATTGTTTCCGGCGGTAGGTAGTCGATTTTATTCTGTTCTCTGCAGACATGAGATCATTCTTTGGAGAGTTGTCGATCGACTAACAAGTGGAATACCAAATTTGTGGAGTGGTGATTAAAAATAGTGACTGTATACTTGGAGTGTATAATTTCATCACAATATGTTTATAGAAAGAAATATCTAATTTCTTTTTAAATTATTAGTTTAATATTGAGGAGAAAAATGCGGCAGTGGTACAATTAAAATTTACATTAAGCCAAGGATAATTTGAACTTTTTTTTTTTTTATAGCATAGAATGACGAGACGAGCATGCCGTTCTCCTGATGGTAAGCGATACGACCACCCATAAACAGTAGCAACACCATCCAGCACCTTGACTTACAAAGTACTGTGTGGCATTCCACTGCGCTCGTCATTCTGAGACAAGATGTTAAGTCTCATTATATCCAGTAGTTATACTGGCTACAATGTCCTTCAAACCGGAACACAACAGTGCATGCACTGTTGCTTGGCAGTAGAAATAGACATTGCGGTGGTACCCACCCAGACGGCCTCTTACATAATGAGAGACCTACCACCAGTAGATTAAAGATATAGAACTGTTAAATGATTAACAACGTACTCGTTAAATGCAAAGCGTAGTTTGTTCAAACACATTAAATAGTATAGTTGTAGACCGGACATCAGGCCCAAACTTTTCGTCCAAAAGTTATAACCAATTGGTAATAAGTCGCTGTCTTATCTGATACATCCATGTGACAAGACGTCGCGATATGCGGAAATTTTGTACAGAAAACAATATTTTGGAAGGAAATATGCCAATTTGCGCCTTACGAACAGGCTCAATATTTTTGTATGAAAAATTTCCCAATGTCCGCTCTATATAATCATAGAGCTCTTTGAGTTTATTCATTATGATAATAAAAGCCGGTGCTAATCATTATCAATAGTGCAATGGTAAGTAGATAAATGATATTTCTCCCGCGCAGCTATGTTAGTGTGGCAAGATATGAACCACGGGTCTTGGCCACGGCCGTCTTGTATGCGCCGAAGAAAGCCACCGCGGGTTTTGCTTGGTATGCCGGTGTAGGCCGTAGGGTGTACATAGGTTTAGGGACTCAGCCCAATGATCGCTCGGATGATATTATGCTAAGATAAATTATATTTAATAAACCGCTAGTCATTCGTTTGTGTACCTAAATACAACCAAAAATGCGTACCTATTTTACAACGTAAAAAGGTGCCAAAGAAAAAACGTTGCGTTTTAAATTTAAGGCCTATCTAATAAACGTTATATTGTGAGGAATAAAATCGTTTTCTTCAAATAATTTGATGAATTGAAATTTATTAAGTTTATCCTTATTGATGCGTTTAAGTTCTTAGACATGTTATCACTCTCTTATTTAACCCGGCGCGCATGAGCCAGGGTATGTCACACCCTGGTAATCCTTGTCTGTCGACACTGGCTCGCTCAGTAGCTGGGGGCAAGGGCGTGCGGGACGGGGTAGTGGTGTGATCGCAGCAGTGTTGCCAGATTAGGCGACTTTTCGCCATTTAGGCTACTTTGGAGGGTGTCGGGGCGACCAAAACTTGTGAATGGCGACTGCTCGCCGTTTAGGCTACGCGAATGGCACTCAGGCGCCAATTATAATCCTTGTTTGTGTTGGATTTGAGGATATTTCTAGCTTTGAGAGTACAAAACATGACAGAAATTGGAATTGGGGACCTTTTTTTTAGCTCTTCGCGTCGGCGGCTGGGAGGTTTCTTTTTTTTGCTCCTTCGCCTCTCTATATACGGTGCGGCGACTTGAGGCGACTTTATAATGTTTTTTCGGCGACTTCATCCGTCATACATCTGGCAACACTGGATCGCAGTGTGTCGCGGGGCACCGACCGGGATATTCGTCTGTAAACTTGTCTCGGGTATGTTATACCCTGCCTCATTTTTTACGTAATTATGAATTTTAACCATTTTATTAGTATGTTTTTCTATTAGTCATTAATCATATTTTCAATTTTAAAAATATATATTGTTTTACGAGGAGGGTCTCATTATCTTTTAGTTTTAAGTTGATTTACATTCCAAAGAATAATATTTTTGGAAAATTCGAAATTTTTGTAAATGCATAAACATTTGGTTCTATAATTACAAAGTATAAGAAAAATGTGAATAAATAATTATTATTTCATAACTAGCAACTTCTTTCATTTTTAAATAAAATCAGAAAAATCAAATAATAATAATTACAACTACATTATGGTACATAATATGTTATGGGTATGTCCTACCCTGCCACATTCTTGATGTAACTTTTTTTTACCTCATGCTCGCCGGGTTAAACGCGCTAAACTTGTATATATATATAGTACCTGGGTGACTGAGCCTTGCTCGGGTGATTTTTTAATACCTACTATCGGTTCAACGTTCCGTTAATTTATGGGTTGATAAAATAAATAATATGTTATGTTTCTTTTCTAGGTTTGAGATATCCCCAAATTTCTTTACTATCGGTTCAGCGGTTTAGTTTCTCCCTCCTTTTACCCCTTGAATAGGAGTTAATAAAAAAATGCAAATCCCATATTAGTTTAAAACGTTCAAAATACTAAATTTGGTATGGGGATACAAAATTTCAGTACAATTAGTTCAGTGGTTTAGTTTCTCCCTCCTTTTACCCCCTTAAATAGGAGTTAATACAAAATTAAGATCCCAAATTTGTTTTTAACATTCAAGATATTTCCATACCACATTTCATTACAATCGGTTCAGTGGTTTGGTTTCTCCATCTTTTACCCCCTCAAAAATTGTCTAAAATAATTTCTTCCACTAAATAAAAAGGTTAAAAGAGGAAAGAAAACTAACCGTTGAACCGATGATGGTGAAATTTGATATAGAGGTACCTTGAGTACAAATATGGGATATTCATATTTATTAACCACTAACTTTGGGCAGCTAAAGGAGGGAAAAACTAAACCGCGAAACATATTATTGAGACCGAATTTGGTGCAGATATAATTATCTTAAACCATGATAATAAATATAGGAAATTCGTCTATTATCATTTCGTAACTAAGTAAGACAAGGGATGAGAACTCAACCATGTATCTGCTCGTGATGTAATAGGAGAGTTTCCTATGTCTGATTTTGTTAATTATTTTATATGTAACAGAAAATAATATGAAAAAGAAATTCTTCTGTGTAATCAGCATCAAAATTGGTTGAAAAATAAAGCAGTTATTCATATTTGAAATATCATTGTGAGCAAAAGTTGAGACGTGGAGGGGATATCGCGCTATCTCTTTCGCACGCACGCAGCGTTATGGCCGGCGACTTTCGGTGACATCAAAGTGTAATATTACTGTCATTTGACAACTACCCCTTCCACCAAATTTCAAAGCTTTATAACATACTAATTATTGCCCCAATATGTAAAAATGTTTTTCTGTTAGATTTTGGATGGCTTACATTTTTGATAAATGTATTAAAAAAAGTAGTCAACTACCTACCCTATTCAAAATGGAAATTATGATGAAACCTGAGACCTAATATAAAATCGGAACCGCTGAAGAACAGTTTTTTTTTTATTAGTAAGGTAACTGTAGGTATCGAGCATCGACTCATTTGACTTCAGTCGAGAATATTTTCTTGAAAAATATTATTAGGACCTACTTTAAAGTAATAAATACCATGTATAGTATTAAAAAACCACCCGAACAAGGCTCGGTCACCCAGGTACTGTATTAATTATATTTCGTAGCAATAATAAATGATGTGTGTAGTACTTACAACTTTTAAGATATAATTGTTTTCGTCGCGAAAGGTATTGCATGAGGACTGAGGTAAATCGAATCATTTTATTGATTCCAAAGACGTCTTCTCGGGAGCCTACGAGAAATGCGGAAATTAAAAAGGGGGAATCTGTTATAATTCAATTTCCACCGCAATCCGATTCGGCGTGCTTTATTTACTTTTGAAAGCTTGTTTTCCTTGTGTTACTTTTTGTTTGCCAATCTTTGGTGTAATTTAAGTAGGAGGTGTATTGAATAACAAGACGTAAATTACAATAAAAAAAATTTCAGTACAAATACAAAATCTTAACATACCATTGTCTTGCATTATGGTATATGGTTTAAACACATAAGCCGGTAGGCAAAGTGGGATACTTAATGTTATGTGATTCCACAGTCAATATAGACCCACTACACCAGAAGAACAATGCTGACGACCTTCTAGGAAAGGAGCAGAGATTATATTTGTTTCATAACGTTGTAAACGCTAATCGTTCAACATAGGGCGAAAAATACAAAAGTCAAGCTCCCAAATAAAATGTTATCAAAAGAGTACGCATACGCATACTCACGCCGTTTATCTCTAAATACTCAAAGTTAAGCCCCGACAGGGTAGGTACAGGCGCAACTAGTGCACCCACTTTTCGCCGTACGTATTCCGTCACATGATGTGATAGGGGACGAGCCTATCACCATATCGGGCACAAATTTCAGACTCCGACAGCTGATAATGATTAGAAAAATCCAATATCACTTTGCCCAAGCCGGGGGTCGAGCCCGAGAGCTCAGCGTTGCAGTCGTATCGTAATACAACTACGACACCAAAGCAGTAAATCAAAAGCTGAGTATTATTATATGTATTAACTATTATATGTGTTAACACAGTATTAAATGAAACTGACAATAAGTCCTTATTCGCCTGTTTCAAATAATTTCTACAAGAATATCGTACACTGCACAAATTCTTTTATCGTGTCTAAATTGTGTAAGGCTATATTACTGCTTATCGTTTGATATACGAATTGGCAGTCTACACGCGTACGACTGAAATCTAATTTATAATCTGCGTGGTGCCTGAACCCGTCATATCGGAGTGTAAAAATGCGTCGCGTATCGAAAGTAATGCTGAATAAATATGTATTAAAAATTATATGCCCTAGATGTTATGTATTTTCACTTATGCCAGTTTCTTAAAATATTACTTAGATACACTCACTTTAGGCTTACAAACGCGTACCCCACGAGACGACATCATAAACGATTATTAAAACGATTAAACGAAATGTTAAACTTAGCAAACTTTATACTCACAGCCTACCCTGTTACGGATGGAAGCGTTATACGCGATAAATAGGCCTAAATAATGTCGGGTAGTAAAACGCACGAGTTCGAATAGTGGGCACAGCTAATGAGTGACTGAATGTACCTAAAGTATGTACTACCTAATGGTAAACAACGAAATAGAACCTAAGTATATAATATAAGAATTATAATATACCTCCGAAAATTGTTACAACCTACTTGTTTGTCGCGGGAAATAGTACTATACGAATTAGTTGCAACGATTAAAGTATATAGCACTAACGTATTCATACACGACAATAGTAGGATTGATCGAATGGCTTACGTATATAAAGGATAGTAACGAAAGTATATGAATGTACTTATGCCGCTTATTATGATGTAGGTAAGCACCTAAATGTGTTTGTTTTAATAAATAGACGTCGCTAGAATTAAATACGGATGAACGACACCTCTTGTATTAAAACCGATACGGGATTGAATCTGCGTACAAGCCAGCTTATGTGTTAAATTAATATGACGAAGTGTAAATGTAAGAGGATCGAAACACGACGAAACACCAACGAATTTAAAAGAATAGATGTAACGAAGGTAACGAGACGAATAAATCACAATAAACAAACGTAAATAATTAT
Source organism: Sphinx pinastri (assembly GCA_947568825.1). Lineage (NCBI taxonomy): Eukaryota > Metazoa > Arthropoda > Insecta > Lepidoptera > Sphingidae > Sphinx > Sphinx pinastri. The sequence goes on from OX387617.1 coordinate 8,679,810, forward strand.
AACACATCGGCTAGTACGAGAACGTTTTCGAGGTTTTGTATTTCCTATGTAATACATAAGCGGCAAACGTACGTCGGCGCAACTGCAAAATGGCGGATATCAAACGAATACGATTTAATCATTTGCATCGGGAGAATTATTTTACCACGATTAACTGTAATAACGAAATAGCTACTCACACCAATAATATTTTTTTATATTATTAACTGAATCGGTAACAAATTACAACAATTAGGCACTGCGAAGTAATCTCGCCGCTATATACCTAATGTTAGCACGTAACAATTTATTTTGTTGCCTATATTGAGATTGAATTTTATTACAGAAATCGCGGAAATACAACGGATTAATAGTTTTATGCAAATAATCATATGCCTTCGCTGGATAATTAGATTGAACTATGTATGAAAACGTGTAATGGCGGGTTATCGTAATGTTTCGACTTTCGAGACAGATTTATCGAACTAACTCAGACTAAATGATGAAGCGGACCAATAATGTTCGCTATTCCCGGGTTTCGGCACCAAAATATGTACCGTGATGGTACATAGGGACAAAATCGAAACTTCGCGTGACGATGGAAATATGCACAAGTACTCACATCTGCCACTGCCACGCGACTTCAGGAAACCGCCTTGGTGTGCTGCTGAACTCCGTCACTATATATCAGGGCACTACGCACAATTAGTCCACACAGTGTACGGATTTTGGGTGCTCAGACAGCCCAACTTACATAGTTTATTCAATTAATTATGAAGCGCGCCGGGGATCGTGCCGCCATAGATGCACCGACCTTGGTTACTATTCCATCCGTTCGATGGCGCGGGCGCGCGGCCTCCCGTTGGCTACCGGGAATGGCCCGTTTAGTTGGCGGCAAATGTGTGCGAATTTGAATCGCCTTCGCTCTCACACACATACCACCATCACGCGAATTTAAGGATAGGAGTATTGTTGTTACATTTAACATTAAACTACGGTTACGAAACATTCCGCCCACCAAAATACATTAATGTATTTTCGATTAATATTATTGAAACAAATTAACCTAACTTACAGAAGGCATATGATACTAACTTACACTATAAATTAAAAGTTTAATTATTAAGTTAGTCGTTTTGATTTGGCAAAGGACAAAGTTTGACTAGAGGCCTCGTCAAACGAGAGCCTTCAGCCATACGTATCGTGGCGATGCGGACTACACCGTCAGGACTCGGATGTAGTTCTTCAACACGAGCTAGCGGCCAATGTAATGGAATCGAATTATCAGCTTTCACAATAACTACTGATCCTACGCTTAACGGTTTTGAATGTTTGGTCCACTTCGCCCGCTGAGTCAGAGAATGAAGATATTCATGCTTCCAACGGTTCCAGAAATCCTGCTGAAATCGTTGAATCAGTTGCCATCGACCCAAACGATTTATGTTTAATGAAGTTACGTCTTCATCGGGGACAGACGTTAAGGGCTCAAGAGTAAGAAAATGCCCGGGTGTTAAAACAGCAAAATCATTAGGATCTGAACTCAGCGGACAAAGAGGCCTCGAATTTAACATAGCTTCGATTTGTACAAAGAGTGTTGTCAACTCTTCAAAAGTTAAACATTGATCGCCAACGATACGATACAAATGCGATTTTACGGATTTTATCTGTATTTCCCACACTCCGCCGAAGTGGGGACTTGAGGGCGGATTGAAGCGAAATTCGATTTGATTGGCATGAGCAGCATTTCGCATATACTCATTTAATTGTGCATTAGCACCAACGTAATTTGTCCCGCAATCAGAATGAATTATGCTGACCCGTCCACGTCGCCCGGTAAACCGGCGCAAAGCAGCGAGGAAAGCATCCGAAGAAAGATCCGAGACTGCCTCAAGATGTAATGCGCGAGTCGCGAGACAAACAAATAAACATAAGTAAGCTTTAGTGATTTTTGCACCCCGATGTTTACCGGTTTTAATACGAAAAGGGCCGCCGTAGTCGGTCCCTACAACAGAAAACGGTTTAACCTGATTTACACGAACTGAAGGCAGGTCACTCATGAAAGGTTCAAGTGGGGATGGATGCGTTTTATAGCACGATACACATTTGGATAGACAGTTGCGAATGGCACGTTTAGGGGATAATATCCAAAATTGTTGCGACAGAAGATACTGCGTCGTGTTCACGCCGGCGTGACAATTTTCACGATGAACGGCTTCTATGATGAGATAAGTCAACCTAGAGTTACGCGGGAGTAGAGCGGGGTGCTTGTGTTCGAAATCGAGACCGGATCTCGCAAGGCGACCGCCCACCCTGAGAATTCCCTGCGTATCGAGAAATGGGTTCAACTTACGCATTTGCTTCGCTAATAATTGTCCTTCCCGCAACTGTCGAATTTCGTTTTCAAAAAAAGATTGTTGATTGTGCTTGACGACGATCAACAAAGCGGCATGAAGCTCAACACGATCTAGAAAGCGATTTGAGCAACGAATTTGCTTATGCCGTAAGAATTTAATGAATCTCAACCACCAACAAATGATGCGTTGAATTTTCCGAATCGAAGAGTAACGGATGAGAAGAGTGTCGATAAATGAATTCTTCGCTACGTCGGAGGTAAAGAACGTCTTTAAGACCTTTTCTTCGGACTGAAGGAGGTCCTCGTTAGGATTAACATCAAATTGCGGCCATCTATCAGGGGGGAAGCGAAGCCAGGCGGGACCCGCCCACCATAAGCTATTGTTGACAAGATCTGATGGTAACTGACCACGAGAAGCGATATCTGCTGGATTATCTTCGGAAGCCACGTGGCGCCAATGAACATCTGGAATGACATCGTGGATGTGACTAACGCGATTTGCTACGAAAGTTTTCCAACGCGAAGAGTGAGAACAAAGCCACGAGAGTACGACGGTGGAGTCAGACCAAGCGATAATGCGAGGAAACGGAGAAAGAGGAGATGTGCTGCTCTCCGTACGAAGTACAAAATGATGAGGAATAAAATATTTTCCGCTACTCAGCTCTTCAGTCGGTACAAGGCTCATGTGACCCTGATCGAGATATTCCTTCATGAAGTCGCAGTATTTTTCATACAACTCCATATTCTTAAGAAGGCGTTTCTCAATGGAATGGAAGCACCTCAAGGCTGTGTCACGGGATCCGGGAAATGTAGTCTCATGCTCTTCATTTCTGAAAGGTAAGGATACAACGTATCGACCGGTGGAATCTCTTGCCTGAAGGTCTTCGAAGATCTTCTCGCATCTCTTGTCTTCGACGGTGAGAGGTTTCGAAGGAAGAACGCTCAATTCCTCCAGCTGCCAAAATTTCTTCAACTCGTGATGAAGTTGTGGCTCCTCATGAACGAAGAATGAATGTGGTTCAGGCTCTGCGTATCCGACATTCCCGACCAGCAGCCAACCAAATACCGACTTAAGAGCTGACGGTTGATTGGAATCGCCTTTGATTGTTCCCGGCAATAGAAGTGAAGCAAAACACTCCGCACCGATAAGAAGATCGACTGGACCCGGTTTATGACAATTTGGGTCCGCTAATTGCAACGCTTTAATATGATGCCACGAAGATTTATCAAGCCGAATTGATGGCATCTTACCACAAATACTTGGCAAAGTCAAGACTTTGATGGTAAAGAGAGGTTTATCATTACGTCCAACATCAAGGTGTACGATACCTGACACTGGAGCTGACGAATGACCCAATCCACTTACCGTACGTGACGTGGAAGTACTGGTGAGACCCAATCGATGAACGGCATTTTCGGTGATGAAGTGACTTTGACTACCAGAATCAATCAAAGCTCGAAACGATTGAAAATGTCCTAATGAATCACGAATTTGAACAATAGCGGTAGATAATAAGACAAAGGAATGTTTACGCATACTAGTCAACACGCGAACCTGATTATCCGGTTTTTCACTATCCGGAACATCGACTGACGAAGAAGTGGATGAAGCTTCCTCGTGAAGAAGTGTATGATGTCGTTGATGGCATTTGTAACACCTGAACAAAGATTTACAATATTTGACGCTGTGAGACGGTTTTAAGCAATTGAAACACCAACGATGGGTTCGCGCATGTTCACTGCGTTTCGCGACCGAAAGTTGTACGAATTTATTACATTTGTTTATCGAATGATCACCCGAACAAAATGAGCACTTTACGGATATCGCTACAGGTGGATGAGAAGAAGGCGAAACGGACTTCCTCTTAGAGGCGGATTTCTCTGTACTATTGGAAAGAAATACTGTCGTTTTCTTCTGAAACTTCGAATTATTCGACGACGTGATTTTAAGCAGTTTCGGTTTATCTGATGATTTTCCTACATCAGAATTACCCTGACTACTCGACGAAAAATGGTTATCTCGAATTAAAGCATCAGCTCTATTAAACAAAAAGGTTTTCAACTTCTGGTACTGCGGTAATTCAGTAGCCTCCTGTTTTTGTTCAAAAGAACGCCGAGTCTGGGTATCTAATTTCGACAACACCAAATAACACAGAACGAAGTCCCACTCGTGAGTAGGAAGGTCGAGACTAGACAGTACGTTTAAATTTTCATTTATTAAATCTAAATTACGACGAAATTCGACAGGTGACAGAGATTTTAAATTAATATTTAAGATTTCTTTCCAACACGTAAAAGACAACTCTCGTTTATCTCGATATCTAGCGACCAACGCTTCATACGCGCCGCAATAATATTTACCTTGAATGGGATAAGATCGAATAACACCTAATGCATCCCCACTGAGACATGTCTCGAGATACTGCATACGTTTCGTGTCCGAAAGTGATTCATTATTATGAATCAACGAATTAAACAAGTCAATGAATTTTGGCCACTCTTTTATTTCCCCGGAAAAAGATGGTAAGTTAATTTTAGGTAACTTGACGTCAGATCCCGACGACGAATTCGCTTTTTTATCGCACGGTTCAGAGTTAGATTCAGGAAATAATTTTCTATGGATTGCCAAAATCTCAAAAAGAATATCATCGAACTCGCTACGTATTTCATCCTCATGCTCGGAATCATCATCATCGATAACACACAAAATGTCCGAATGAGCGGTCTCAAAACTATCAATGAATTTAGGTAACGCAGAGAAATGAACACTAAATAAATCTAAGGATGACTCATCATCTTTTGCTAATTTAGCAACTTCTAGAAGTTTCTTCAAACGATTTAAGGGGAGGGTACGCTTGCGGCGAAGCACAGACAACTCCTGAGTCCTTGGGCGATCCAAGGTCGACTTAGATACACTCACTTTAGGCTTACAAACGCGTACCCCACGAGACGACATCATAAACGATTATTAAAACGATTAAACGAAATGTTAAACTTAGCAAACTTTATACTCACAGCCTACCCTGTTACGGATGGAAGCGTTATACGCGATAAATAGGCCTAAATAATGTCGGGTAGTAAAACGCACGAGTTCGAATAGTGGGCACAGCTAATGAGTGACTGAATGTACCTAAAGTATGTACTACCTAATGGTAAACAACGAAATAGAACCTAAGTATATAATATAAGAATTATAATATACCTCCGAAAATTGTTACAACCTACTTGTTTGTCGCGGGAAATAGTACTATACGAATTAGTTGCAACGATTAAAGTATATAGCACTAACGTATTCATACACGACAATAGTAGGATTGATCGAATGGCTTACGTATATAAAGGATAGTAACGAAAGTATATGAATGTACTTATGCCGCTTATTATGATGTAGGTAAGCACCTAAATGTGTTTGTTTTAATAAATAGACGTCGCTAGAATTAAATACGGATGAACGACACCTCTTGTATTAAAACCGATACGGGATTGAATCTGCGTACAAGCCAGCTTATGTGTTAAATTAATATGACGAAGTGTAAATGTAAGAGGATCGAAACACGACGAAACACCAACGAATTTAAAAGAATAGATGTAACGAAGGTAACGAGACGAATAAATCACAATAAACAAACGTAAATAATTATAACACATCGGCTAGTACGAGAACGTTTTCGAGGTTTTGTATTTCCTATGTAATACATAAGCGGCAAACGTACGTCGGCGCAACTGCAAAATGGCGGATATCAAACGAATACGATTTAATCATTTGCATCGGGAGAATTATTTTACCACGATTAACTGTAATAACGAAATAGCTACTCACACCAATAATATTTTTTTATATTATTAACTGAATCGGTAACAAATTACAACAATTAGGCACTGCGAAGTAATCTCGCCGCTATATACCTAATGTTAGCACGTAACAATTTATTTTGTTGCCTATATTGAGATTGAATTTTATTACAGAAATCGCGGAAATACAACGGATTAATAGTTTTATGCAAATAATCATATGCCTTCGCTGGATAATTAGATTGAACTATGTATGAAAACGTGTAATGGCGGGTTATCGTAATGTTTCGACTTTCGAGACAGATTTATCGAACTAACTCAGACTAAATGATGAAGCGGACCAATAATGTTCGCTATTCCCGGGTTTCGGCACCAAAATATGTACCGTGATGGTACATAGGGACAAAATCGAAACTTCGCGTGACGATGGAAATATGCACAAGTACTCACATCTGCCACTGCCACGCGACTTCAGGAAACCGCCTTGGTGTGCTGCTGAACTCCGTCACTATATATCAGGGCACTACGCACAATTAGTCCACACAGTGTACGGATTTTGGGTGCTCAGACAGCCCAACTTACATAGTTTATTCAATTAATTATGAAGCGCGCCGGGGATCGTGCCGCCATAGATGCACCGACCTTGGTTACTATTCCATCCGTTCGATGGCGCGGGCGCGCGGCCTCCCGTTGGCTACCGGGAATGGCCCGTTTAGTTGGCGGCAAATGTGTGCGAATTTGAATCGCCTTCGCTCTCACACACATACCACCATCACGCGAATTTAAGGATAGGAGTATTGTTGTTACATTTAACATTAAACTACGGTTACGAAACAGCCAGTATAACTACTGGGCATAATGAGACTTAATATCTTATGTCTCAGGATGACGAGCGCAATCGAATGCCACACAGTATTTTGTAATTCAAGGTGCTGGATGGTGTTGCTACCGTTTATGAGTGGTTGTATCGCTTACCATCAGGCGAACGGCATGCTTGTCTCGTCATTCAATTGCAATAAAAAAATCTAGTTATAATATGGATAGGATTTTTTATTGTTGTAATTTCAAATATTTATATCAGCTGTTTGACCTCAAGTAACATTGAATTATTCATACCACGCGGTAATACGTGCCAATGACTGCACTGCAAATGCCGAAGACTCATTCAGACGTCAACTCGCGCCGTAATCGAGTCATTACCAGGCGCATACGTTCTTTCATTCAACTCAAATTGGCTGACTCGAGGTATGCTCTGATACCAACCAACCACTCTAAGCTGACGTCAAATGGTTCGGCACTCTGCATCAATGTAGAATAAGCTGACGTGTGTTTACAAACCGAGCAGTTGCTAATTGGGTAATTACTATAACTATTGGTCGTCCAATGGTCGAAATTAGATTTAATATATAGGGAATAATAATAAACAATATATTTTAGGTGAAAATATTGATAAATAATCCTTACTAATATTATAAATGCGGAAGTACTAAACTCTCTTTGTCTGTCTGTCTATCGCGCTTTCACGCCAAAACTACTGAACCGATTTAAATGAATTTGGTAATCAGATAGTCTAAAGCCTGAGAGAGGACATAGGCTACTTTTTATCCCAAGAAAATATAAAGCGGGACTTTTGTCCCGGAAAACCTTTTTTCACGCGGGCGACGCCGCGAGCAAAATGTAGTTACATATATGTGTGTACTCGCAGGCTCCACTCACAGTCTTGAACTGAGTTAAGTACAAACAAATACTTTTTGCAAAGATGCGATGCGATAGGGTGACATCCAATCACATCATGGAATTGAACATACTTGGCGAAATTAGGTGCCTGCAAGTCTAGCTATTCCTTTACAGATAAAAGACGCGAGCGTGTGTAGACGATTGCGAACTAAAGACGTGAACAAAGCTTAATGCGAACAAATAAACGTCACCAGTGGATATAGAGGTGAACTATAACCCAATATTTCACCCTCACAGTGAACTCGGAGACAAAAAGAAATCATATCGGATAAGCACCGGGAACCTCCGTGCGTGCAGTTTATAACCCACAGAGAAATTTTGCGCTTCAAGCGAGCGTAAACGAAAATATTTCTTTGCCCTGAGATCCAGTAAAGCTTGCTGTGATCCTTTTTATGACCTTCTATGTTGCTTATGAGCAATGAAAGTGCCATAGTGTCAAGTTCGGTTAACGTCTTTACTAAGAACGCTTACGTCTGTAGAGTTGTCAGTAATCTTACTTATTATAATTATACTAGCTTTTGCCCGCGGCTCCGCCCGCGTAAATGAGTTTTCCCGGGATGTAAAGTAGCCTATGTGTTAATCCCGGACATGATCTACCCGTGTGTGTTCATCGAAATCCGTTCAGTAGTTTTTGCTTGAAAGAGTAACAAACATCTATACATCCATACTTACAAACTTTCGCGTTTATAATATTAGTAGGATTCAAAACTTCTTTATTTTTATTAATTACGTAATGAGACATTTGTAAATGATTTTGAAACTTTTACTTATGTATGTTTTGTACAGTGTTTATTATTTTCGTCTATTTCAACATAACCATGGAATGTAAGTACTTAGATTCTTGGGAATGTAATAGAATTTGACACCATTTGATGTGTTTATTTTATCAACAAATTAAATGTTATTTTTCATCCTTATAATATGAATATTTTACGTCAATGCCAAGATGCCAAGTATCGATAGGCTGAAAAATTTTGATTGCGCCACCAGATGGCAGAGCTTACGACGTGCACGTTCCCTATATGTAGGTTATAATAGTACCTTTTTAGGTACTGTATACTTTAATTTTTTTTACATTTACATACATACAGGAAAAACTGCAATGGTCGAATTTGGTGTATAAACACATTCTCCTGATTAAGGGAACGAAACAGGTATATGTTAATATCGTAAACGATATTTGTGTTCGTAGCCATTGGCAAGGGTTTCCTCTTAGCTATAATCTTATCTTACTAATATTATAAACTAGCATTGCGCGCGGCTCCGCCCGCGTGGAAAAGTTTTTCCGGGATAAAAAGTAGCCTATAGCACTCAGGAGTAATGTAGCTTCCTATTAGTGAAAGAATTTTCAAAATCGATCCAGCAGTTCCTGAGATTAGCGCGTTCAAACAAACAAAAAAACAAACTCTTCAGCTTTATAATATTATAATATATATATATATATAAAACGTTTGGATGTTTATTACAAGTAAACGCAGAAACAACTAAACGGATTTCGATGAAATTTGGCACATGGGTAGATTATTTCCTGGATTAACACATACATTACAATTTCGCTTTTATAATACTAGTATAAGAAGTATTAGATATAATCTAAAATCTAAATTGGTACGCAAACCTAAATTATAAAGTAATATTAAATGTAAACAGAAATTGTCTTAGTAAACACCGTTATTGGAAGAGGAATGTACATATAAAAACAGTATTTTTTAAACAAAGATCATCTATGTAAGTCGCCCAATTCTAAACGTTTTACAAATATTATATTTCTGTTACAATAAAACGTTCCTAAATATAATTTTATATTATTTTACTCAATAATCACAAGTCTGAGATAGTTCTACCCTTAAAAACTAATTTTCGTTTGTAATATTCGCAAAAATTACCTAAACAATGATTGATTACTTTTCTAACAATGTTCATTATTATTTTTGTACACTGGACTACTGAAATTGTCTAATTATATATTATAATCAAATTATCTAAAAGTTATAGAAACAACGCTATGGTTTCAGTTTCTAAGGGCGGTATTAATAAATCAATCTCAAGTTTGAGTTACATCTCAAGTAGACATAATGTTTTAATAGTTACATACATTGTGTCTACTTGAGATATAACTCAAACTTGATATTGATTTATTAATACCGCCCTAAGTAATATAAGGGTGTGGCATGATAAATATGTTTTTTTGTTATTAATGATTACTGCTTTGATTAATTATATACCTACATAGATAGACACTGAACGTTTCAAACGCGTCGAAAAAAATAGAGGCCAATTGTTGCCCGCTAAATGAGTTTGAGTGAATTATTTTTTGTTGTTTTTCATGGATATAATTATCTCCCCGTTTTAATAGAAACCATGTAATAACTGGTATCATTATGCGCGCACACAAGGATACGCAGAATGATGCAGCGATAGCGTATGACACAGCTGTCACGCATACTAGCTAAAGAAAAGTTGACCTGTTTGTTTTAGTTTCATTGTAGTACGTCTCTCTATCTAGGTATATAATTAATCAAAGGATTACTGTCTCAGGCAAAGTATGCATTAAAATGCCAAAGTGAGCTTTTAAGACTGTTTTTTCCTATAATTCAAAGACCATAGTTACAAAAAGCTCTATCCATTAATATAGGTAAAATGTAAATATTACTGAATCTACAAAAATAAAATAGGTACATCTTAGAGTATGTAATTTTCCGCCCGACATATTTCTAAACCAATACAGAACAGGATAAACCTACTTACTGGGGATAAACTTACTTAAAGTGATGCTTTAGATCTACCGCTCCGAGCTTTATTTGGGATTTATAACACTATCAATATACTATTGATAGTTTAGTCTTCGCTAGTGAAAATTAAAAGGCTTTAAGTAACTAAAGAGTGAATACAATAAACGATGTCCATAACCCCTGGCTGCCAGCTTATGGGATAAGTCGCGAAGATACATGGCACACAATACGGCATTTTTATAAGTACACAAAGGAATTCCAATACAAATCAGATTTGGTTAGTTACGAGAAGCATTGGAAATAGAATTGGAACTTTAATACTGTAGTGGCTCTCCGTCATATTCTAAAGAGGTCTCCTGAAATTATAGCTCTTTTTTTATAAGACTAAAACTAGAATGTAAGGAATAAACAGAATATTGAACTAAACTATGAAAAAACAGCTGGTGATTATCTCTCTATCTTATTTCTGTTAGTTTTTGGGTTTGCTAAGGTAAACATGTTCGAAATAATGAAATGTTTGCTATGAAATTATAACACCAACTTTTGCTCGCGGTTTCGCCTACTTGTAACAGTTTTTCCGGGATAAAAGTCCCGCCATATATTTTTCCGGGATAAAAGGGCTATGTCCTGCCTAGGGTCTCAAACTATCTCCATACCAAATTTCATAGTTTTTTTTTTTATTGCATTGAATGACGAGACGAGCATGCCGTTCGCCTGATGGTAAGCGATACGACCACTCATAAACAGTAGCAACGCCATCCAGCACCTTGACTTACAAAGTACTGTGTGGCATTCCACTGCGCTCCTCATCCTGAGACATAAGATGTTAAGTCTCATTATGTCCAGTAGTTATACTGGCTACAATGTCCTTCAAACCGAAACACAACAGTGCATGCACACTGTTGCTTGGCGGTAGAAAAAGACATTGCGGTGGTACCCACCCAGACGGCCTCTTACATAATGAGAGACCTACCACCAGTATTCATTTCTATTTTTTTTATTCTAATAAAACTATAAAATAATGCAAACTGTATAACAAACGTCACATAGGCAAGCCCGAGGCCGTATCAAGAATTACGTTCATAGCTTTCATAACGTGCGTCGGCTTATTTTATTACCCGCGTTCCCTCCCAATACTTCTTTATTACCTCAGTAATTAATTTCAGGCGTCTCGCGCGACTCCTGATTTAGTTTCTTAACGATTAGATATAAATTGTGAGAGGGAACAATTGCGTTCAGTTATTGGTCTATTCGGTGTGGTATGGTCCTCGTGGGTGTCGTAATTGTACTGCTGGATGCTGGTTTAATAACGTTACGTATTAGCTGAACGGTTTTATCTCTGATTGGAAAGGCGTGATTCATTGAACGGTTATTTGGTCTTGGTTTTTTAAGCTTTAAAGACTTATATATATGATTCGTATTAGTAGAGGAGACCGTGGTAGATCGACCTTCACCCATCAGATAATTCGATGAGACATATTTTTTATAAAATATAATTTATTAACAAACATGCCTATGATAGCTTGCCTCTTTATTTTAATTTATTATAAAAAAAACTTTTGCAGAATATTCAGAGTGTCGGTCTATGCGAACAAAATGAATAAAGGCGACCCAATTAAAAACACAAACTTTTCGAATTCGTTAAATTATTTCGATATAACAATTTAATAATTATAACTTGAATCCAATGCCTACTTTTAAACAAAGAACTTGTCTATCTAATTAACAAAGTTGGAGACCGTTCGTTGTCGAAAGAAGTTTTGGTGCGATCGATTGTTGTCATTTTTGATGGGTTCATCTCTTGAACATTGCGTTGTAAATAAAAGTGTTTCGATCGAAAACTTCGTAAACATGACTGTCTCATCTATTATTATTTAATGGATATTTTACGTTCGTCTTTTTTGCAGATTTGTGCGGGCTTGTTAATACATTTTGAAAATAATTTGCATTTTTAGTACTTCAAATACTGTTAACTTCAACGATAAGTATTCTTGTGCAAAGATATTTTTTTTTTATATATGGATGTTTGTTAGAAAACGCATATAAACCGCTGCATTTGGAAAACTGTTAGGCCAAGTTCTGGGATAACATATAAATACATTTTCTTTATTCGAAAAGTGCACAGTATACTTATATTTCGGACAAACACTTCACGTGGGCGGATCTATGAGTAGAAAATGTTATATTTTAAGTCATTATACGAATATTTTGTAAACAAATAAAGTCAAGTAAGTTTGTATCATGAAGACGTGAAAGTAAATTGAAACGCCGTATAAAATATCTCATGTTTATGAAAACATCGCATGGATGTGATGAAGATATTTTGCTTTTACCTGACGTTTTTATAAGCAGCCACTTCCTTCAGATGCGGCTCATGAATTTGACATCGTCGCGCGATACTTTGAAGCTGCTAGGCGCGCCCGGTGAATGCTTATTAGTATCGAATAAAAATCCAAGGTAAAGTAAACTTATAACACTATTTTAATGTTCATAAAATGACACGGAATCAAATTTATTTTTATACAACCGATAGAGGAAATGTCTCGGGCTTTATGGCAAGCACCAGTACTATATAAACAGTAAAAGATAATCTATAGATTAAAGCGTGAAGAAAAAACTCTGTACCACTTTTGAAGCACATTGCGCGGACGGGGTAGTGTGAGATTTGCCATAATTAAAGTTAATATAGAGGTGTGTAGAAAAATAAAATTTATATGTAATATGTTTAACAAAAAGATTGTGAAGGCCTCGCTCTCTTATTTGATACCATGGAGTTCTTAAACTGTGAACATATTCAACGTCTATCAATCAATAAACCCATTATATAATTCTGGAAAATCAGTCTTAACACAAATGTATTATCGTCCCACGTAATATTACATTCTCAAAGAGGAAGACGTGGATATAACTACCGCAGACATATTCCGTTAATGTCGTTTTCATATCTAAAGGATAAAATAGGAGTATTATATCCAATATAAAAATGGCTAAGAACGTTCACAGTAAAATATGGCGGCAAACATAATATGTTAATGTAAATGTGAACTCGTTACCATAGTGATGACGTCAAAAGAAAATATTTGTAAGAAAGCATCGTATACCACTGTAGGTACTTGTATCAATATTAATATCTTAAGGTATTGGTTTCAGCATTTTTTCGGTCGTAGTGAAATGAAATAACTTCAGAAAGTTCACTAATATTATACGATTCGCGAGGAGAAGATGAAATTAAATTTCTACGTAACAATTTTTGCAAAAATATTCTCTGAAGTATTTCAATATAGAATAAAAGATAGACAGAAATTAATCTTTTATGTTGCCATCTGTATAAATGTTTTAAAAGAATGACTAATCGAAGCTAGAACTTTATTAAACTAAGAAAAGCTAATACCAATCAATACTATTATGTAAACAATTTAAAACGAATACTTAAGTGTCGATTTTTCTGGATTAGTGACATTAATTAATTTATTTATTTCAGGTATCAGAGACCCATATTACAACAAAATTACAACAATAAGTCTCATTACATGTCATAAATAGAAATTTAAAAGAAACGTACACTTCGATATAAACACATGTTTACAAAGTACAAACAACCAAACAAAGATTATAGTATAGTGACAATTTATATCATACTAGACTTTTGATCAGGGCTCCGCCCGCGCGAATAAGTTTTCTGGGATAAAAGTCCCGCTTTATATTTTCCAGAGATAAAAAGTAGCCCATGTCACACGCTGATAATTTAGCTTTATATTGGTGGAAGACTTTATAGCTTTTTATTGCTTTATAGTGGACGATAGCCTCGTTGGGAATGGAACGGTCTGCCGGGACAATTTCCGGAGGTTCAAAACCCACGGCGCACACCTCTGACTTTTCGAAGTTACGTGTGTATTGTATGTCAATTATCGTTCACTTTAACGGTAAAGGAAAACATCGTGAAGAAACCTACATACCTGAGAATTTCCCATATGAATTTCGAGGGTATGCGAAGTCTGCCAACCTGCACTAAGCCAGCGTGGTGGACTAAGGCCTAACCCCTCTCAGTAGTAGAGGAGGCCCGTGCTCAGCAGTCGGCAGTATATAATACAAGGCTGATTGCATTGCATTACATAGTATAGGGTGATAAATATATTTTTGGAAAGGGGAAGACTATTGGATGTATGGGCAAAACAGTGGCACAATAGCAGAGTTTCCTCGTCTTTCTGTTTGAAATATTTTTACCAACTTGGATTACCCCGTCCTATCATCATCATCAGCCACATGAAGTCCACTGCTGAACATAGGTCTTCCCTAAAGATTTCCAGACCTGTCAAAAGCAGCCAGCCCTGTATTTGTTTTATTAATCTAATTGTAGGTTCTACATACATAATATGTATATAGCATCACGCCTTCTTCCCTTTTTAGGGGTAGCCAGAGGTGTATCACACCTACTTTTCGCCAGGTATGTTAGGTCCCATGTGATAGAGGGCGGGCCTATTGCCATTGAAGGATCTATCAATGACATACTATCAACGTGTACGAGAATTAAGAATTATTTAAACAAGAACAATTTAATATACCCTTTTCTTCATCCATTGATTAATGCTACATCGACATATACCGAAACAATTTATATCCAGATTTAAACATTGAAAAAGGTAAGACATATTTTTGAGGTTAATCTCCTCCGTTCATAATTGTCTCCGTTCCCCTTTCGCTCCGGAAGCTCAGTTAAAATACTTTTAGTTAGCACGGTCCCGAAAGAAAATCTCAAGTTGTTAGTTAAATTCAAATTGGGAAACTTTTAAAATTTATGTGAACAGTTTTAATGTGCCCATTATACCTTCGCTACTCGTTACATGTGTTAGGGGTTTTTCTTCACAAAGCTCCTGGACTTTTATAAGATATATTTACAGGTATGCTGTAATTTTCATGCATATGATTTTTTACAAACTTTTGTTTTGTTGCGTCAGTATTTTATAAACTTTGTTAAAATAATTCTAAAGATGGAAATTTAATCGGCCTTCGTTAAGATAGACGTTTTATTAAATACACACGTGTATTCATAACAATTAATATATTTGATTATACTAAAATATCTTCTATGGGGTGTGTAGATTTCCCTTTCATTCCGTAATAGGTGTTTTTGTTACACAAATTTGGTGAATGTGGGCGATGAAACTGGAGAGTAAATTGGTTTCCCAGCATCACCACGTTCCACGAACACCAAGACAATAGCAAATGACACTAAACATTTATTGACTCTAATACATCCTTAACATTTTAATCTTTACTAATATTACAAAGAAGAAAGATTTGTATTTTTGTATGTTTGTAACCAATTAACACAAAAATTACTAAACCGATTTAAAAAAATCTTTCACCAATATAAAGCTAAATTATCAGGGAGTGTCAAAGGCTACTTTTTATCTCGGGAAAATATAAAGCGGGACTTTTATCCCAGAAAAACTTATTCGCACGGGTGGAGCCGCGGTCAAAAGTCTAGTACGATATACATTCACATAATTATGTTTACTTTCATATGTTTTCAAAAATCATTCGTTCTAGTATGAAAGTAACCACGTACAAGCGACCTCGCTGATTTTATTTTATTGGAAGTAGAGAGTACCTATATGATAGGCATAAAAATATGTTAATATGTTAATTGTAAAATAACGAATCCTAGCGCTATAAAACAGCTTTAAATAACGACTGCAAGTTATACCGTTAATTATAATTTGATTATTTATATCGACAGTTATTGGTAAATGGGATTTCGAATGATTCTGAAGGATGCAAACTATTTTACCTATATTACTTGACTTAGACATTGATAATACATAATTATTATTTTATTATGTAATATGCTATTTAGTATATTAAATAAAACTAAAGTCTTGAATAAACTTGTTGTATTACGGTATGACGGCAATGTTGAGGTCTCGGGTTTGATCCCCGGGTCGGGCAAAGTGATATTAGGTTTTTCTATTCAGTATCAGTCTGGAGTCTGGAATTTGTGCCCGATATCGTGATAGGCTCGCCCCCTATCGCATCATGGGACGGAATACGCACGGCGAAAAGTGGGTGCTTTAGTTGCGCCTCTGCCTATCCCTTCAAGGATAAAAAGCGTGAGTGTGTACATAAACTTGTGTAGTTCCAATAAAAAAAAACATAATTAAAGTGCGAGTTAATAAAAATAGGATATGTAGTCACCCTTTACAACCAATAAACCTTTAGATATATTTAAAATCGTATAATTCTTTATTTTAAAGACAAAAGCAAAGTGAACCGTTTTCGGGCTTTGAACAGTTATTAAACTTCGCAATACAATGTTGGACAGGGGTGATAGATCCTTTATGTCTTGGGTTAATCTCATTAAAAATGAAGTACATCTTAATTTACAGCGGTCGTTGGTTCGTTGATGAGGGCTCTGTTCCAGTTAATTAGCCCCTAATCCCCCGGATTAGTATCTGGAGTCTATAAAAAGATTTTATTACTGTCTGTCTTGACAATGAATTTAATTTGTGCCCTAAAGAGGTTACATATTTCTGCTGTGTAAGTAATGAATGCAGAAGATATTGTACGATATTCTGTTCATTTCCGTTGTAATTTTTTATTACAAACAAGTTTTTTATTGTTTTTCGGTGAATATGGTTTTATGTTGTAGCATATTCGCAGTGATATTTTGAATGTGTCGCTGGTATAAATTCGTGGAAATTATCTTTCAAACGAAGTATCCAAGTTGTGTCGGAATACGAGCTTATATGCACGATGAAACGTACATGTAAATAAATAAACGTAAATTTACACCCGAATTCCAATATATCAAAGTTCAACACGGTTAAAGTACATATAATAAATAAATAAATAAATAAAATAAAATTTATTGAGTAACCAAAACTTTCCTTATCTAGTAATGAGGTTGAAGCCTTCTATTAAGTACAAGAATAATTGTGTCAGAAGACTTCGCTCCTCCATAACAATAACATACTTAGTTTATCAATATCTTATATCAAAAGTGTATGTGTTTGTGTGTGTGTGTGTGTGTGATTCTATTCCATAACTTGTTATAAAGCTTCGATCTCATTATAATCTTTGTTTATTTACATATCGCATGGTATATCTAAAAAGCAAGCACGAATCAATATTTTTATTATCTACAGTTTATGAATCAATGAGTGTATTTTGCATTGAGAAAGCGAGTTTCACGGCGCTTAAATTTAAAATAAAATATTATTAAGATTCCCGCATGAAAATAAAAGTGTTTACTCTTAACAAAAGCTTTAAATCAAATCAAATCAAATCTTTATTGGTACAGTAGCGGGTATTATTGTATATTATTCTTAAGTTCCACAAAAATCGACCCTATTGGGTGTACACAATTATTTCATGTGGCGACATATTATATAGGAAGTTGTTAGCATACATAATATAACTGTTAGAAGTTACTGAAATAATAACTATTTTAAAAATGGAATTAATAATAATGCCACAATATTATTATCAATTTAGTCAAATATAATTATTATTATGTCTTAAAATTGTCAGCAAGGAATTCGTCAATTGTGTAGTAGCACCTAATTGTTCATAAATTATGCAATTGTTTTTAAATTGTATTAAGTAAAGTTTAAAATATATAAATTGTGAATCTAAAATAGCGGACATTGTCTGGTATTAGACTACGTTTACCTTAGTTAATTCCTGTCTGGATAAAATCATGAAAGTGCAAAATTTCTTGGCGAGCAAGAAACTCGAGTTTTAAATGAAACACGTTGTAAGTGAATATAAAATTGTATTTTGCGGTAAAAGCGTTGTAGTATTAGGTATAAGGGATATTTTAAAATGAAGAGTGCTCGCAACAGAGGAAGATAATGCGTCGGTTAATGGAGTGTCGCTGCGCAGCTATGTTCCACCGCTAAGCGACTTTCACCATTACGGGATTTGTACAGCCAAAATAATATTTTATGGCCAACGATATAAAATCACTTATTGCCTATTATAAACATAAAACATATACTATACGACTTTGTTTTATACTATGTAGTGACAATATTGTTTCACGAGTGAATGACCAATAATGTGGGAATGTAGTAGCGTTTACTTACAATAATAATAATATTGTGTTTCTTCACCTATGCATCCACAATACGCAGACTGTCTATTAGTGTTTTGTGATTATTTTAATAACGTTACTGCATTACCAAATTCTTGGTCATTGTTTCGTGTAACAACCCTGAAATCCGATAGTCCGAAATACACAGAACATGTACTTAAAACATCTGTTTATACACAAATCTTAAAAGAAAAGGCAAGACAAATCTTAAAAGTTGTGTACACTGTACAGTAGCTTTTGTTATTGGAAATACGGAAAGTGTTGATTCAGTTTTACTGCGCCGTCCCTCGACAGTCCCCATCGACTTATATCACGATCCTATTGATTTGAAATCATGTAATATTGCCATTTGTTTTTTAAAGAAACAAATAAATGCTATCAACAAAAAGGGATTTGGGCTGTCGTGATTTAACGCAGATTTACGTCTCCTACCTACGCAATCCATTAAAACGATTTAACGTCTTTAGAGTTCCGCATAAATATAATGAAAGAGTTGCCTTTTTTGTATAAATAATATAATTATAATAATGCTAGCCCTGGTTGTGATACTATTGTGAGATAGAAGTTAGTGGGAACGGACGTCCCATGGTACTGAATGAGGGCTCCTCCTCTTTGTACAATATGATCAAGTAATATAATAAGATTGGCCTCCTACAAGCCCGAAGGTAGACTTTTTGGAGATTACATAATATTACCATTTTATTTAATATTGAATAAGGTTGAATTTCGTTATTATTTAATATTGGGACTAGTATTTAATTTGGTTATATTGATATCTCAATTATTAGAATAAGTGTCAATAGCAAATAGTTCTTCTAAACACCTCTGTTATAATTACCCTTGGATAGAAAGGTACGGTTGGCTTCTGAAAATAATAGCTATTAACGATTCCAGAAAATCATGCACAGGCTCTATTAACGTCTAATGTGACAGTACTCAATTTTCATCATTTATAGGGAACGTGCACGTCGTAAGCACTGCCATCTAGTGGCGCAATCTGACTAATTTTCAGCCCATCGATACTTGGCATTGACGTACAATCGTACAATATTAATTAAAAGGATGAAAAATAACATTTAATTTGTTGATTATAGATTACTGTGTAACTGAATGCTCCAAAACATAAAAATAAACAAATCCAATGGTGTGAAATTATAATATAATCTTCCCAAGAATACCTTAGTACCTACTTACATTCCATGGTTATGTGAAAATCGACAAAAATGATATAAGCTGTATAAAACATACATAATTATGAGTTCCAAAAGTATTTAGAAATGTTTCGTTAAAAATCTGTAATTAAGGGAACATAACCTCATAATTTTGCTTAAATAACTAGGTCACATCTAAAAAAAACATAATCTGGACACGCTGGGTATAAATAACATTCGGCCGGAACACATATTTTATCATTTTTGTCATATTAAAAGAATATAAAAACAAATTATTGTTCTAGTTCTAGTTTATTTTTTATCCACCTGTGGCTCTTGTGTCGATTTTGTGCTGCCCCCTATAGTTCGTGTACGCTCCTTATTATAGTGTAAATTTTAAAAGGTTTTCGTATAACTTGGGTGCAAGCACTGTTCATAAAAAACGAAAAATAGAGAAAAAATGTTAAAAAGTGGACTATACTTAATATAGAATTTAATAAATGTGAAACTACATCACGTGGCTCTCAAATTAATGTTAGTTAAATGACTGCTGAGCATTTTAGACTCGTGATAAATGAATAATGCACATAAATGAAAAAAACTGTCACAGACGTTATATGACGAACAAAAGGATGGTGAGATATTTATGTACTAACGCTTCCGTTGTAAGCATTGGTTGTATGAAGGCAAGTATAAATAAGAAGAACTTAAAAACAATGGGACGTCACATGCCCAATGCCCAATGTAAGAATTCGGAGATCAGATATCGAAGATGAGAATGATTAATGATTAATAATACCTGTATTGGACAAGTATAGATTATCTAATTATTTAGTGATTCCTGAGAGGGTTGTACACTCAGATGGGAATTGAGAATTTATTATTATGCAAGTAAATATACGAACTGCTCTAAACAAAATAAAAATCTGTATATATTTCTTTTTGTTTTATTCACTGTACCTATTTTATACCTTTGAACTGATTTTGAAAAGAGAAATCCTAGAGTTTCTTGCCCGTTCTTCTCTGGTGGAAACTGCTTTCCGAGCTGGTGGTAGAGTAAAAATTGACTGAATCTAATTAATGTGTAACATTTTATGGATTTGAATAAATGATTTCATTTCATTTCAAGAAGGTCAGGTCAGGGATCATTGGTCACAAATTACGGATTCGAGGTCAAATGTCATAAATCAGATTTGGATGACGGACATGTAAATAAATGTGGGACAAAGCATGCTACATGACCCATTCCTTATATTAGAGTTTGGAGATCAGAGATAGGAGGGCAAAGGTCACAATTCACAGATCAGATATTGGAAGTCAGATATTTATATACCTATATGTAAATTATACATGCGTCCAGCACAGTTGGAGTGGACGATAGCCTAGTTGGGAATGGAACGGTCTGCCGAGACAATGTCCGGAGGTTCAAAATCTAAGGCACACCTCTGACTTTTCGAAGTTACGTGTGTATTGTTTATCAATTATCGTTCACTTTAACGATGAAGGAAAACATCGTGAGGAAACCTACATACCTGAGAATTCTCTATAAGAATGTCGAGGGTGTGTGAAGTCTGCCAACCCGCACTAGGCCAGCGTGGTAGACTAAGGCCTAACCACTCTCAGTAGTAGAGGAGGCCCGTGCTCAGCAGTGGGCAGTATATAATACAGGGCTGATTGCATTGCATTGCATTGCAAATTATACTGTATGTTACAATGTAAAGGCAAGCAATTATATTATATTTATAAGTAGCCGCATCACAACGTCGTATAACACATCCGACATCAAATATATGGCTTCTAACATCTGATCTTGGAATTGTGACCTTCTGGATCTGTGGATTGTAGGTACTACGATTATATTGCTAACGACTGGCTTTACTGTTTATTTTAATCGCATGTTTATTGCGTTGCTATCCTATTTATAATCGCAAGGCTTTTCTTTTCACGCTTATCAATCTTTTATTGTGGTTCCATCGATTGATTTTTTTTTTGACGGGTGGGAATATTTTGTTATTATCGTCGTTGGTACATTTTTCTTATTCACTTCTGGGAATAACTTCACACAAACAATTTACTCTTCAGTTTGGGTGTCTAATAATGATCGAGACTTTTAACAGTATTTTATCGGTAAAACATTTTTTTGTGTGTTAACTGTAATTTCCTTTTTTTATTACCATAAAATTTATTTATCACCATTTCAAATTTAATTTATCGGATTTTTTTACTAGATATACGTGAATTCTGTTTGTTTTCCAAATAAATAAATTAAAGGATAAGTAACGTTTGTATAAAAAGACGGAGCATCTTGATGATGATGATGATGATGATCTTCGATCTATATATTAAGATATAGAATTTGGAAACCAAGGCTTTTATTATACAACACTTTATTTACTCCGACATTTCTATTATTAGTTAAGTACTCTGTATTATGACTTTAGTATTATAAACAAAAATACTTCTATAATGACATGCCTTCTATTTTATAGTATAGTCGAAGATAGCCTTGTAAGGAATGGAACCGTCTGCCGCGCCGGGACGAATGTCCGTAGGCTTAAAATCAAAGTTACACACCTCTGACATTTCGAAGTAACATGTGTATTGTTTATCAATTACCGATCCCTTTACAGTAAAAGAAAACACTATGAAACTCACTCGCTGATGGTAGGTCTCTCATATGTAACAGGCGGTCTGGGTGGGTACCACTGCAATGTCTATTTCTACCGCCAAACAGCAGTGTGCATGCACTGTTGTGAACTTCGGTTTGAAGGACATTGAAGCCAGTGTAACTACTGAACATAATGAGTCTTAACAACTTATGTCTCAGGTTGACGAGCGGAGTGGAATGCCACACAGTACTTTGTAACTTAAGGTTCTGGATGGTGTTGCTACTATTTATGGGTGGTTGTATCGTTTACCATCAGGTGAACGGCAAACTCGTTTCGACATTCAATTCAATAAAAAAAAAAGTTACATACCTGAGAATTCTCCAAAAAGAATTCCAAGGGTATGTGAAATCTAGCAACGCCCACCATAACTATCAATATCTCTTATTTCGAAAATATAATTTTTATTCTCACAAATTAAAAGATTATTTTGTATGGACTGCTTGAGGAAGTACTCTTTACCGCTTAAAAGACCTTAAGAGAAGCTGATCCATTTTATCCAACATTAAATAAAACGACACTGGAATAGGGTGAAATATATTTGTAATTTTTCACCGTGCGATACGCGTCGGCGACATGAAAATTTGTCGCCATTTGTTCATCTCAACTTCCCCCTAACGTTTTAATTGATACATTGTGAATAAAAACAACATGAAATGTATTTTTCAAAAAGTATACTTTAATTCGCGTTTAATTTTAGTGTTCACTCTTATGTCCTTTAACGTAAGAAAGAAAGTTATTAAATATCAGCTATTACTAAGAGGGATAGTATCTCCCAGAGAGGATTGACGTCATGGAGGCAGGCGGTCTTTAGGACTGTAACAAATTCTAACAAGTTTGTGGTACTGGCTCCACATTCGATAAGAGACGTGTGACAAGGGCAGATGGAAGAAGAAAGAAAAAGGAGTTAGACATATTATATTTCGAAGCAAAGTCCAGTGGTGAATTTACGGTTCTCAGATCTCAGTAGCCTAGGCCGAATGTTAATTTGGGATCACAGTAAACACTAGGTACTTGTAGGTACTATAATTGTTCGTAAGTAGATTGATTGAACATTTTAATTACACCAGCAGAATCGCAGGTAGAATTTGTCATTTGTAACCTAAGTTGAGGTTTACATTTTCTAAGCGGTTGAATTTCAAGGTTAATCTACGATTTGATGGAAATTTTAGTCGTGACGAACAGCTGAGATTAATTTTGCAAATCTGCGACCCATTTTTGCTAAAATGTTTTTTGTTTTAATTCTTAAGATACTCTTCTTGCGAAATACAGTACTTACTGTTAAATTTATATTTATTACTATTTCTTTACCCTTAGTATAAATAACGAGCTTTTGCCCGCGGCTCCGCCCGCGGGAATGAGATTTCCCGGGATAAAAGTCCCGATTTATATTTTCACGGGATAAAAAGTAGCCTATGTGTTAATCCAGGATATGTTCTACTCGTATGCCAAATATCATCGAAATCCGTTCAGTAGTTTTTGCGTGAAAGAGTAACAAAAATCCATACATCCATACTTACAAAATTTCGCATTTATAATATTAGTAGGGTGTTACGGTTCATGTGATTAAAGTGGTTATTATTAATAACTGCCACATGATGTAGTAAGTGTGATGAATGGTATGGAATATATAACTTTTAAAGGTTATAAATAATTCATAATCCCCTACAGCCTTAGGTAAAAGTAATAAATGTAAATATTTTTAATCTAGTAGGTCTAACATAACGCAATAATAAAATGTACCAAAAGGAGTTCTACGCTTGAAAGTTCATTCCTTTACTAATTATTTATTACTGTAATCTCTGTAATCTTAGTCACTTTTAATAATGACAGGTAATTATAAATACTTTTCAATTAATCACTCTGACGGTGACATAATATTCATACATAATATCATCACACCCATTGATGTAAAAAAACCGTTTTCCCAATTCAGAAGTAAACAGAGGTACTACGACGCCCACATTTCGGCAGCTTTGTTAAGTCCCATGTAATAGGGCGCGAGCCAATTTTCATTTAACAGACATAATTCTAGATCCCAAGTTGATACTGAGAAGGAAAATCCAGTATCAATTTATTCGACCCGGGTATCGAACCCGAGACCTCAGCAGCGTCTGCAATTATACGACTATGCAACCGAGGCAATCAGTAAATAATGTAAATAATAATATGTGTATCTTAGATTTTGTATTCGCTTGTAAAATAATTTATCGCACGAAAATGCCTAAAATCTGCAATTTGTAAGCTTATATCGTCAAAATTGTCACAACAAACTTATTTATCATTAATATTCAGTTGAATGTAGTTGAATTAATGTTATATAATTTAGATGCCGGCTCCGTAGGCAGCTTCCAAAACATATTGCTACTTAGCGAAACTGTAACTATGTAGATTGCGTGGAAGCTTTACCAAGGATATTATAAACGTACGCTGTACTCATATGGCTTGAGTATAAGGTATAGGGGAGTATAGAAAATTAATGTTTGCGCACAGCTGTGGTAACATAAGTTGTTTATACATTGCTGTGACATCAAAAGGGGTTGCGGAAAAGAGATTGTTTAGCTACAGAGTTGTATAATTACGAGCAAAAAGAAATTATAATGTAAAACTTTAAAATTTTAAATATTTGGCGCACGTGTTTTTGAATAAAACTTTGTATCAAATCTACTCCAAGTCTGCAACAGGGAGGTAACAAAGAATTACATACGCACACAAACACACACGCCCTTTATCCCCGAAGGGGTAGGCAGAGGTGCAACTGGTGGTAGGTCTCTCATATGTAAGAGGCCGTCTGGGTGGGTACCTCCGCAATGTCTATTTCTACCGCCAAGCAGCAGTGTGCATGCACTGTTGTGTTTCGGTTTGAAGGACATTGTAGCCAGTGTAACTAACTTAACATCTTATATTTCAGGATGACGAGCGCAGTGGAATGCCACACAGAACTTTGTAACTCAAGGTGCTGGATGATGTTGCTACTGTTTATGGGTGGTCGTATCGCTTACCATCAGGCGAACGGCAAGCTCGTCTCATCATTAAATTGAATGCATTTAAAAAAAAAAATAGTGCACCCACTTTTCACCGTGCGTATTCTGTCCCACGATGTGATAGGGGGCGAGCGAATAATAATCAATCCAATATCACTGCCCGACCCGGGGATCGAACCTGAGACCACAGCATTTCAGTCGTACCGTAATACAACTACGCCACCGAGGCAGTCAACAAAGAATTATTACGAAAAGAAACGAAAGGATTTCCTTCTCCGTAGACGATCAAAGCGTAAAAGAAGATTTCTCATAACACGTTTTATAAAATACATCAACATTACTTTGTTTGATGTGTGCGGGCTTGTTTCAGTTTATGATCATAGTGAAGTATGATGTAGTGATACAATTTGTACTAGGTCAAGTTATCAATTTGCTTTATGTCTGTCATTAAATAGAACCTACCGAACGCTTACATAAATGAGATTACTTTTTATTCAAATGCATCGAATGCTGACGAGAGATCTCATTGCCGTAGTTCAGTGATAACGTAGTATGGTCGTAAAACATGCGCAATAGGGTAGCTTCCTATGTTCTATTTTGTTTAATATTTCATACGTAACAGAAAATAATACGAAAGGGAAATCCTTCTATGAAATCAGCACCAAAATTGGTTGAAAAATAGAGCAGTTATTCATATTTGAAATATTGTCGTGAGCAATTGTGGGGGCGTGGTGAGAATATCGCACTATCTCTTTTGCACGGACGCAGCATTATGGCCGGTGACACTGGGTGACGTCACAGTCTGATATTACTGTAATTTGACAATTGCCCTTTCTAACAAATTTCAAAATTTATATAACTTATTTATTATGGCGCCAATATTGAAAATTCTTTTTCCGTTAGATTTTGGATGGCATACATTTTTGATAAATGGATCTAAAAAACGTAGTCAAATACCCTATTCTTGGTTTGACATGTATAACGTACCTAAGCTAGACATCATATTTGAGAGTTTTTCATCCAAGAAAACTTGGAGTGAAGTCATGGTTAGTTTAGGACTAGATTCGTGTATTTTCCCATCTGTTCTGGCGACATCTATGAGAAGATAGGCACACGCTATGCACGTCCTAGACTGATAGTGAAGGCTAACTTGATTCTACCTCTATACACATTACACGTAAAATATGCTTTGCTTACTCACGTCTCCAAATACACTGTCTCCAATACATGAGACGTGTTGATACCTTCGTATTAGGATGATGATAGGTACAATTTACATGCACTGTTTTAAGGCTATTAAAGGACTTATACCTAAAAGGGTATAATGAAAATATAAACAAACTATCAAAAGATTGATTAGTTGATAGAAACAAAAAGGCTGATTGATTGGTAAATAGTTCATTGTTGGCTTCATGTTTTTTAACTTTCAGGACACATATTTCATTTATATTTTTAGGTTTATATTATTATAAATATATAATAATTGAAGTGTACTTACTACTTGTACTTGAACTACATTATGGTGATCACATTTTGTCGAGAGCTAGTTCCAAAGCGCGGTGCCTGTTGGGACAGATAACGTAGTAAATGTCAATCTCTGTAGGACTGCTCCATTTCGAGGGGATCAAAGTTCCGGGTAGGGATTATAAGGGTCTAAGATAAGCTTATTTTCTAAAGCCTAAATTTGTACTCACCTAGTTTCTTTGTCGAAACGTTGATGAGTCGGGTTTTTATAAATGCGACAGAGGGTCTCTTTGAATTATTTTACTTTGTAAGATTTTTTTGAAGCTATGCTATTTGATTCTTCTGAGACAGATTTTACGAATGTTTAATATTTTATCAACTCCAATAAAAGCTCTGATAAGAAAAGACTGAAAATTTGTTTACCTTACTTGGTTTTAGATATTATTTCTTAATATAAAACAAGATTTATGTAATATAATGCAGAGACATAATATTCTTTTACATTTTAATTACTATTTAATTACACTGGTCTGCAAAAAAAATATTTTTTTTTCTCCTCATTGATTTCATGCATAATAACATCATATTTGCTGCTCTAAACACAGAATTTAACATGCAAATAAATACAGCACATAGATTTTAAATATAATGTCCATTTAATTAAAAAAACGATATTATCAAAGTAACAACAATTACAAAAAAAATTAAAAAGACTACGGCCTAAGTTTTACAACGAAAAACGCTAATTTACAGTCACTAGTGATAGAAATATCAATATAATTTATCTCATTATGGTAATATAATTCAAGTTCTTTTGTAGTTTTTTCTTCTTTTCATCGTATCCATCGAAGTTTCTCGGCGAATCGACCAACAAAAATCAGCAAGCATTGCTTCTGACCATTTGCCATTGTAGCGTCTTTCAATATGCATAATATCCTGATGAAACCTTTCACCATGCTCATCTGATACGGCACCGGGATTTTCCGGAAAGAAATCTAAATGCGAGTCCAAAAGGTCTGCAAGGTGGATAGACGACTTGATAAAGGTCGCAGGAACACGCTGGATGCGGGCCGCTTTTGACAGATCCGTCTGGAAATCTTTAGGGGAGGCCTATGTTCAGCAGTGGACGTCATGTGGCCGATGATGATGATGAGTACAAAAAAATAATTTTGTGTGACGTATTGCAACCTAAAGCTTTATAAGCAAAAAGAAGCTCTCGAATGATTTGTCGGTAGTTGTCAACTTTTGTATTACCAAGAAAATTATGACACACTTTTACAAAAGCCACCCTAGCTTTTTTTTCAGCTTTGTTCAACTTCGAATTGAAAACTACACCCGTCATAAGCTCCAAGCCTTCTCCAAGATAAGTTTTCAAGTAATTGTTGCAAAGTCGCAGTGAATACTGCGCAGGCGCATATGTACTACCATAGAAATCACTTTCGGCACTTTCTTTCTTTCTCCTACGACTAGCAAAACGCTATTTCGTAAGTATATATATTGCTTATAATGTTAACGCATAAACGAATTTAAAAAAACGTAAATTATGATATTTTGGAAAAAAAACATATCAAAAAATCTAGACGTGATAGAAAAAATCGGCCATCGGGAACAGATTCAGAGGATTAAAATCTTTATATTTATGACACAATTTTTTTAAGGAGGATTTTGTTGCAGACCAGTGTCATCTATAAAGTTGTAAAAACGTAGTAAAAATAACACAAGTCTCAAAACACAAACACCATTAGTTAACAACAATTAATACAAATAGAAAGCAATGTACTAATGAATTAACGTATATATTTGTCCATTTAGTCAAGAAAAAACGAGTTCAGCCTGTAATTACATAAATTAATTAGTTCATAATAAAATTAGGCGTGACGAGGGTCAAAAAGACAAAGCGTTGTGCTTTTACTGAACCTTTTGCAGACCGCGTTTATGTTTGGTTCAGGTGTTGCCATTTGACATGATAAAATTAATAACTGTTTATGGTACATGAAATTATTTATGAGTAATTGGAATAATGTCATGTAATTTAAAATTGTTTTAACGCGTATTATTATTGGACTATGCAATATTATAATTTCCATGACGTCGTAAAGAGAGCTAGGATAAGTGAAGGAGTATTTAACGGTTTTTAAGTTCAAATTCTATAAATACCTAATCGATACGAACCAGTTTCTTTCCTGTAATTAATTGACATTAATAAATTTCTATTGTATCGTTGAATAAAAATTTTAAGATAGTAATTAATATTATAATTCTCTCGTTCAACTACATTATTTGATTTGCTGTCGTGTTTAGTTTACAAGTAATTTGTGCTTGCACATCAAATTAATGTTGATGCAACGTCAATGTAATTTTACAGCTATGAAATGAAATTCTTAAATTATGACAAAATTATGCAGTAATTTGAACTCATGGAAGTACAGTGCCAAAACGAACTTATCTTGAACAATAGCATTAATATATTTGAGTAGAGTTTACAGTAATATTTACTTTAGAGTTTTTGGTTCATACATTATTATGAATGCGACAATATGATTGTTGTTTTTTTTTGCAGCAGACATGTTTTGTACATACATAGTTCATTGGCTCGAGAGAGACATGCCACAATGGAAAAAGTTAGCTATTTCATATTCTATTTACTGACTCCTTGAATTTCATGACTCACCAGTCAACATTTTCAAGGAAACTAAAGAACCGAAAAAGAAACGAGGCTAAGTATAAAATACTATTCGCCCCAAAACAAAACCAGAGTAAACTGCTACATTTTAAAGTGGTTATATAAAGGAAGCCGCCTTAGTCGTAAACTTTTAATGGGAAAGTTTTTACTCGAAAACAACAATGCTGAAGTGCACTGTTAAATTGTTAAAGTATTTTTTATCATCCAGTGTACTGTCGCTTGTTTTTATCGGACATGCGATTGACGATTATATTTTACTAGCATTTGCGCGCGGCTCCGCCCGCGTGGAAAATTTTTTCCGGGATAAAAAGTAGCCTATAGCCCTCAGGAGTAATGTAGCTCCCTATTAGTGAAAGAATTTTCAAAATCGGTCCAGTAGTTCTTGAGATTAGCGGGTTCAAACAACCAAAAAAACTCTTCAGCTTTATATATTAAGTATAGATGTGTTTAAAACAAACATTAACGTGAATTTTATACTGTGATTTCAGTACTAAATGATGATGAATGATGCTTACAATCAGACAAACCGCCTGCTCGTTTGCCTTTTTTATGGCATTGAATGGTGAGACGAGCACGCCTTTCGCCTGATGGTAAGCAATACAACCGCCCATAAACAGTAGCAACACCACATAGCACCTTGAGTTACAAAGTACTGTGTGGCATTCCACTGCGCTCGTAATCCTGAGACATAAGATGTTAAGTCTCATTATATCCAGTAGTTACACTGGCTACAATGTCCTTCAAAACGAAACACAACAGTGCATGCACACTGCTGCTTGGCGGTAGAAATAGACATTGCGGTGGTACCCACCCAGACGGACTCTTACATATGAGAGTCCTACCATCAGTTTTATTGCCTGCCTGCCAATAAAAAAAAACTAACCTTTTGATAGATAAAAATTATTCCAAGCAAAGTCCACTAGATGTCATTTAAGTAGCCAAATATAATATTCAGTTTCGTTACTGGTTGTATCGTGGTGCATAATATTATTAAACCAACTTCATAAAGCAGTTCTCAATTCGACGTGTTACTATTTTGATGTTAGGTATATGATGTGAAAATGCCAGTCAATACCATTATGGAGCATTTGTTAGAGTAACAGTATTGGATTGCATCGTCACGTCGTGCTGGCTGAAAGAACGTGTGGAAGTAATTACACAATACCATTTGTACCGCACTGGTGCGATTTCCATACATAATGGATTAACTACGTCACATCTAGCTTGTTCATAATCAATATAGTGGTTTTATCAAGTTTAGTGCTTGCAATATTACGGGAGGATACCTGGTATATTTTGTATGTATCTGGATAGACTGGTCACAGAATAGATAGTATTGAAGCCAGGGTACATGTGACGCAAAATGCCTTAGGGCTTCGGTCCGACGACTCATGTTCCAAGCCCCATAATATAATTGTGGCGGCCATCGTTGATTGAAACATTACTTCAGGTTGCCTTTTGACTTCATTATTTAATATCAGGTATAGTGTTAATTATATTCCACTCTGATATGCTATAAAAATACATGGGCTATTGAACAGAGAACATACTAGTTTATGCTCGCGACTCTGACTGTGTAGATGTCCGTTCTCACGAAAATAATCCTATTACAAGATAAAGAATAGCCTATATCACCAAAATATTACGAGCAGCACCAAAGAATAATCTAAATTCTAACGTATTAATAAAATAATTTTAATAATTGGAACAATTACCTATAGGTATTTAGTGGGATGAGGAAGATCAAACACTCATTCTCTATAAAAGTGGCAACGCTTTCATTATTCTTGCTATGAGTATCCCATATTGCAACCATAAAATACAAGACAGTAGCGTAATTACAATTGTAATCACAATACAGACGCCATTATTACAACACAATAACAATTATCATTCACAAAAACCTAGAGTGGACAATTTAACGGAGATTGCTACGAGTTTTCGATTTGCTATTTAAATCCCCCCATTTCTTTTGTAACGATGAACAAAAATTTACTCTTCACGCCAGCCAGACGTCCCCCGTTTCTTAATTGTCTCATAAAACAAAGGGAATGAACCCGTTTTGCGACTACGGCACTCCCATTTTGCGAGCGACTTTCGTAACTGAAGGACTGAGTATTCCAGGTACAATATTTTATTTAACCAAAGCTTCTAATTTACATATGGACCATAGACACAATTGTCATTGTTGTTTACGACAATAATAAAGGGGATTCGTGATCACTCTTACGCGAATTTACACTTGCTTCTATTTTTCTATGCTCAACACCATTATTATATAGTGTCTTAAATATACATTTTTTATTTTTATCATCAGTAATAGCTTTTCATCAAAATACGTTAAACACTTTTTGTTGTATCGACGTTTATTATGATAGACTCTTTATCTATCATAAAAGAGTTATTGACAAAGGGTACTCGTAAAATGTTATAAAAAGTACCAATTTATTATAATATCTAGTGAGTTACAAATAATAAAAATAGTTATTTATAAAATAAATTAAGTAACAAAGAAAAGTATGCATTAGGTACTTCATTACATAGTATAAAACAAAGTCGCTTCCCGCTATCTGTCTGTCCCTATGTATGCTTAGATCTTTGCAATGCAATGCAATGCAATCAGCCCTGTATCATATACTGCCCACTGCTGAGCACAGGCCTCCTCTACTACTGAGAGGGGTTAGGCCTTAGTCCACCACGCTGGCCTAGTGCGGGTTGGCAGACTTCACATACCCTCGAAATTCTTATGGAAAATTCTCAGGTATATAGGTTTCCTCACGATGTTTTCCTTCACCGTTAAAGCGAACGATACACACGTAACTACGAAAAGGACATTGTCTCGGCAGACCGTTCCATTCCCAACAAGGCTATCATCCGCTTAGATCTTTAAAACTACGCAACGGATTTTGATGCGGTTTAGATAGAGTGATTCGAGAGGAAGGTTTATATGTATAATTTTTATACCGGGGAAATATAAAGCGGGACTTTTATCCCAGAAAAACTCATTCACGCGGTCGGAGCCGCGAGCAGAAGTCTAGTTGATTATAAAGTGCGCTGCTTCAATTCAGCTACAATTAAATTTTGTATTACAGCATGAATCGTTTTCCAAATAAGTTAAGGAAGTGTTCTAAAATTGGAAATTGCCACTATGTATTTATAATTTATCTTGTTCATGGTAAATTGTTGTTTGAATGGAATTGAATTTAAGAATTCCATTCCAGGAGAAATATTAGCGAATTATTGGCGTATCTGTAGCAAGATTATTGTTTGATATATTATTGGAAACATTCGTTCTTTGAAATGATAGCAAAAAAAAAATCAAGCAAACATCAAATTCGCTTTGTAAACAAAATCCGCTACGGAATACATCCTGAGCGTGTGTAAATACCATGTGATAATAATTACCCCATTTAAATAAATCTCCCAATTTAATTACAAGTTTCTTGGAATCGTTTTAAAGCTACTAAATACGTTTACGAAGCGAGTAAGAAATTTTGATGTCGAGGATCTTAAGAAGATTTCCTTTCATTGCGTCAGCTTAATCCCTGACATAAATTATTTCGGATTCGAACGGTTATCCTTTAAACTCAGCAAAATATGGAATTTGTCGCATCTATCTACAGCCAAAAGTACAATGCGATTCAAATAAGAATAGGAACTTCAATGACCTTTTTGTGTCTAATATCACTTGAAAAGTATAAAATTAGTATAGAAAAAAAAATTACCACGTTGCCGCTATCTAATACATTTAGGCCCGTATTCACAAACGATACTTAGCTAAGGACAGCTCAACGCTATGATAATAAGTCTGTTTTCGTTAACATTACTTGCATAAGTATAGAAGTAACACTGGCAAGCCATTCATTTCATAAACAATACTCAAGGGACTCTTTGCTGTGCGTTCCCATAGCATTGTGATTGGTTTATATTGTAATGAAACTTCCTCGAGTAGATTGACAGAAAACATCAAACATTGACTTTGAAATTTCAATTTTGATGGAAATTATCGGAAATTATCAATAGGTATTAAAAATGACACGGATTTCAAATAGTAAAAATACATTACATAAATGCGACATCACCGATAAATTCTTGGTAGAAGCCACAACACGAAAGAAGGAGACAACTTGTAAAATTTTTAGTTAAAATAATATTATGTTCGCATTTGCATTATGGACACAAGTTTCGCGCCTTTATTGAGTAAAAATCTCCTAAAATGTGGTAAGTATGATGTTTTCCAGTTTGTTTCCTGGTTATATATATTACAATAATATAAAATGATAAGACGAATAACAGAAGTTGATTTCTTTTAGTTCAAAGAAGTTACCATATTTTACTTCTGCAGAGAGGGAATTAATCGTGGCTTTGATGCGGGAACGGCCTATTATTGAAGATACCGTACGCATGCTCAAAATATAGAGCCAAAGAAGAAGGCTTGGGATAAACTGACAATAGCTTATAATGCACAGTCGTATGTTACACCCAGGGACAATGTACAGTTGAAAAGATGTTGGGAAAATATAAAACTTATAGAAAGAAGGAGCTCTCTCAAGAGTCAATGAGTATGATGCGTATAGAAAAAATATTAGATTATAAAAACAGCTCCATGCTTTACAATTAAAAAAAAATTGGAAATAGAACGATAAGAAATACATTTTGAAAATTTAAATATATTTGTTTTATTTTATCCGACCAAATTAACTAAAAATGCTGTGTTATAAATTATCTCTTGTATCGGAGCGCCTCGGTATGTAGGTATTTTATAATTTATATTATTATCATTTATATTTTCGATAATGATGCCATTGGATGTACTAATACTAATGGGTGGTCGTATCGCTTACCATCAGGCGAACGGCATGCTCGTCTCGTCATTCAATGCCATAAAAAAAAAAAAAAATCTAAACTATCTTTCACTAATAGGAAGCTACATTACTCCTGAGTGCTATAGGCTACTTTTTATCCCGGGAAATATTTTTATCCCGGAACAACTTATTCATGCGGGCGAAGCCGCAAGCTTGTATAAAATCGAAGTTGCTATAATCACATGGCACGTTGTTATGAGACTCGTAGCCAACTTTTTGGTCAAACAAGGATCAAATCCTCTTCGACTCCCCTATTGTACGTTCTACTGTGTTTCTAGTTTTTATGTTAGCTTTATTGTAATTTTCTTTGGAAATATTGCCTGGTTGTGATACTGTGAGATTTGAAAATCTCGATCACTTTTCTAGTGTTATTCGTTCTCTGTAGGTCTCTTTCAAGGGTGTAATCATCAAATTCTTTTTCGCTACTGCAGTCCATCGCAAGTTAACGGATCAAATCAAGAAAATCACACGAATTTACAAACCTAACTTACGTGGTCTCTAAACCCGGTGTTAGATTGACGTTTGTGTTGATTTGCTATGCGTTGCGTAAAATAGCTCGCGAGCTCCTTTTGCTGTGCGTTCCTTTTCCTAAATGCATACTATCATTCGTCTCTTAAGTGTTGTTTAAGAATAAGTTTGACGGACCCTGTGCGTTCGAGAATACTATGCGTCCTCGGGTTGAGTGTTTGGGCATGACAGCCTACGCACTGCGTAGGCCAAGGGGCGCTGTGATTGGCTAATATTGAGATACAACTTTACATCAGTTGGCTGTCAGAAAAACAAAGCTGAATAAGGCAAAGAAAACGATAAAACAACCGACACTATGCGTTCGGGAGCACTATGCGTCCTCTAAGTATTGTTTGTGAATACGGGTGTTAGTTTCATTGTCGATTCAGCACACATTATAGAGTAAACCAACGAACTTAAGTCGCTAGTTGTTTTAACTGTGACTAACAACTCTTTGCTACCAAACACACGAGTACTCACTGCACTTTCGACATTGGCAGAATTGTCGACAACGGCACAAATTGCCATTCATAAAAAAAAGCATAGATAACTTATTAGCATAACAGTAACGGTTTATTTGAACGAAGTTCCTTATCGCGCGTTGTGAAAGGGGACTGGACGGAAAAAACAAACGAAAAGTTGTCACGACACTTTTTGCTATTATCTTACTAATATGAACCTTAAATACAATGCGTAGAAGCTATAATTCTTGAAACGAGTATATTTTTATTTATTTTATTTATTAAAGTCATTAAAACCATTTCTTACTAATCTAATATGAACCTTAAATACATTGCGTAGAAGCTATTTCCCCAGCGTTAGCACGGCACGAGTACAAAAGAATCGAACGTAACATTCTTGTTTCAAATTTTGTTGATTTACTCTACTTTGGTTACTGACATTTATCAATAACAAGACTAAACGTGCTTTGCTCGCATTTAAAAATCTACTTTATGTGGTAAGCGTAAGATCGAATTTGTGTTTAGTCAATCAAAATTTGTGATAAAAATGCCATGCAATAGCTTTACCGCGGCAGTCTCCGAGTGCCACACGTATTTATTTGTTTTTTTCTCTAGAAACTTATGTATTGGAACGGAAATAGGAAAATATTTATATATTTATATATATACACACTCTGTTATATAAATAAAATTTTATTACAATTCCTTCACTAATTAATCGAAAGGAACTTCGTTCCATCCGGGTGTCCCTTGACACCTCTCAAGTTTATTTTATTTTGTCTAATTGACTCTAACACCATTGAATAAAAACGTTATTGCTAAATTAGCTTCATAAAATATTGAATTATTTAAACGTCACAATATGGCGCAAAGTCCATCCTATTCTTATTTGAAACGCATTGTACTGTGTAATAATTTTGAGGGATTTGTGTTATTCCCTGGTGCCCCTTCCTGGAACGGAATAAGAATATTGGCGGTAATTTATTGGGATAATTTTGGAACATAATTCAGTATTGTGAAAATGTTCGAACAGCTGCGTTTAAAGGGTATATGTGATATATTAGTATGTTATATGTATATATAACATATAATTATACTATACAACAATATCATACTAATACTAATATATAATTGATATATGTACGCTATGTAGCGTTGATATTAAGATTTATAATAATTCATTGGACTTCATTCGAAACATTTGACTGATAAATACTTTAGGAGGGATATTCACAAAAGAGCGTAGATGTTTTAATAATGTTTTTCATTTTATCAAGACTTACACATTATTAAAGTCTGCTAATCGATATTTCACAAAATGATTAGTTTTACTCAGAACTTATAAAGTAACGTTTAGTAAGGTTTAATTTCGATGATTTACTGATTGAATACATAGGAATTAATCTGATACAGCGATACGAGTTATAGAGAACAATTGTCTCTTCAAACTCTCCAGCGTAAAGTAGCCATCAGTCTAAAGATGTTTAAGTGTGCTTGATCTACGACTTGGTCCGTATTATGTCATACGACTGAGGCTAAGTTGGCTTATCATAAACAACGTACGGATATATTAATTTATTACATCGCGCGGTAAATCCCCGGATATATGGATTACTAATTAATACATTTCTGTCAATGCCGAAATTAATTTGCAAGGCATTAATCAAAATATGAATTGTACAGATAGGGATATTTCATGAATTTATAGATAAATAGTTTAGTCACCAAAATACAAAATTATTACGTATTAGAGAACCGTTATTGTCAAAATTTAAGTCTTTCAATAGGACTATAACCTTACCATTATATTGTGGGCGGCCCCTTGGTTTGACATTATCCCGCTGCAGGCCCTGGCATTCCCTTGAATGTCACCAGACTTGCTATATATATAACATAACACTTTTACGCCGGTTGCAGAAGAAAAACTAGGCTAAGTTATAGATAAGTTAACTGTGGCACTTTCACATTACTCACACCAATACAATTTTTACACAGTATGTTAAAACCTGCATTCCTTTTTTTTTCGCGAGCAAAAGCTTGCATAGCTGAGAAGATCTTTATAAGAATTCGAAGGTATGTGAAGTCTGTCAACCCGCACTAGGCCAGCGTGGTGGACTAAGGCCTTAACCTTCTCAGTAGCAGAGGAGGCCCGTGCCCAGCAGTGGGACAGTATATAATACAGGGCTGATAAGTTTTTTGACTTTGATGATGCATGCAGCATCAGCATTGCGTTGTCATGACAACTGATGTTTATTCACAGACACTACACACGCGCAATGTAAATGTGTTGTACGCGTTAGCTTCAGATAATCGACTTGTAGTTTAGCTTAGCTCCCATGAGATATTTTTTCATACTTCTTTCTGATATTTAAACTAAGCTATGCGCCATGTGTAATCTTCTCAGCTATACGATCTAAACTTAGCTTAGTTTTCTGTCTACAACCCGCATTATACGTGTACTCATGCTGACAAAAATGGCATTTTATAACAAAGTAATTTTACAAGCAGAGAGGACAGTGGTCTATTAAGTGTAAATTGAGTTTAACAAATTGAATACGAAGGACTCATTATTAAGAAATATGCTTTATACTGCAACGGTCGAGGTAAAACAGCAAGCATAATAGTTATGACTTCTCTTTCATTAGTATCAATTTATTTATCTCGTAAAATATATACTTGATTGTATCTGGGCAGGTTTTTATTACAATTAGCAATAAATGTACATGTTCCTGACAATAATAAAATTTCGTAATTCGTAACCGATGACATACTGCCCGATCTCTTTAAGTAATATTGTTCTATTTGTAAACAGAGAAGTCCTAGCTTATAAGTAACTGAATCCTCTATTAATTAACTATAAATTCAATTCAATCAATTTATTGAGTATAATCGATTTTGTATTACTAAAAAGGACTCAGCGATAGTTACTATCTGGGCGCGTATATACAGTACTTTTAAATTGTCATTCGTAATTTTATATTCATGTTCCTTCTTTAAATTGGCTTCATTAAAGGAATAAAGAAACCAAAAAGCTCTCAATTAATATACACTTCCTGATTTAAGAAAATGCTAATGTAAAATGTGATTTAAATATTGGAGTGGTGTGTGCCTGAACCACCGCTAGCGCTTAAATTTTGACTCCGAATATTTTTTGCCGGTTGATTGGAAATTCGTTTTCATCTAACGAGCGACGCCGCAGTCAACAATAAATTAAATTTGTTAAAATGTTCGCCGCCGCTTTTCCCGAAAGCTGAAATTTTGGGGTAATCTTTTAAAAGGCTCAGAAAGTTACTACGAATGAAATTTGTCTTACATCGGTTTTATTCGATTTGTTAGTAGCGTGGTAGTTCATTGAATAACAAATAATATGATATTCTAAATATTGCTTATGGCTTAGCCCATTTGATATTTATTTTCAGATAGAGAAAAGTCCTCAATAAGCCTTAGTTTAATCCAGAAAATGATCTATCAGTGTCAAATTTCATCATAACCCGTTTAGCTTTCTGCGTTTACTTCTAACAAACGTCAAAAGAAGTTCACATTTACATCTATATTAGTAAGGTTATGGATATGAGTTTCCACATTTTAAGGTCAATAGGTTGCGATGAACGTTTACGATGTTGAAATTACCTCAGATGTCTGCTTACACAACGAAATGCTGCCGGGTCAATATCTGCGGGATATTCTTGTCGAGCGATTTTATGGCAATGAACCCTGATATTGCATCCAGGGAATATTAGTGCCTACTTCTGATCCGGCAGCGGCCATCTTATCCATCTTTTTCCAATATCCGTTAATATTCGTGGGCGGCTAACAACTTTTAGATCGTTGCAAACACTTTCCCTAACGTTTCCGCTGTATCGAGAGCTTTTCTATAAACAAAAGCGTTTAGTGGCGAAAAGTGTTCGTTGTAACAATTTTTTTTATTATTATGTTCTTTAGTCTGGAATTTGTGCCCGATAAGGCGATAGGCTCGCCCTCTATCACATCATGGGACGAAATATGCATGGCGAAAAGTGGGTGCAGTAGTTGCACCTCTGCCTACCCCTTTGGGGATAAAAGGTGTGAGTGTATATGTATATATCTTAAGGCCCAATTTTTTCTCACAAGTATTGGTTTTTATTTTGCAATTCTATTTGGATTTATAAAATCAAGAGTTTCAAGATTCATTGTTAAAACGATCCAGTCACATCCCTTTAAAATCCCATGGATTAATCATCTGAACCTATCGAGAAAAGCAGCAGTAGTAATCATGAGGCTCCGTACTGGTCACATACCATCACGAAATTTTTTATACCTTATGAAAAAAGTCGATTCGCCAAACTGTGGACAAAGCGATGTACCCGAGGACGCATACGCACGCATGCTCACGCCTTTTATCCCCGAAGGGGTAGGCAGAGGCGCAACTGGTGCACCCA
Organism: Sphinx pinastri; assembly: GCA_947568825.1. NCBI lineage: Eukaryota > Metazoa > Arthropoda > Insecta > Lepidoptera > Sphingidae > Sphinx > Sphinx pinastri. Next base: position 8,719,697 of record OX387617.1, read on the forward strand.
CTTTTCGCCAAGCGTATTCCGTCCCATGATGTGATAGGGGGCGAGCCTATCGCCATATCGGGCACAAATTCCAGACTCCGGGCTGATACTGAATAGAAAAATCCAATATCACTTTGCCCGACCCGGGAATCGAACCCGAGAACCTCAGCCTTGCAGTCGTACCGTAATACTACTACGCCACCGAGGCAGTCTCCAGGACCCGAGGACATATTACATATATTGATGGAATGCGCCCGAAACGCAGTCTTTCGCAGAGATATGTGCAGTCACATACTAAAAGAGTACTCTGATTGTAATATTATTCTAGCAGACCCTCTTTCAGAAGATGCAAAATTGTTAGTCAAACTATACAACTTATGTTTCACCTCATATCAGTCTAATTAGAATAATTAAGTAATTTTTGCTTGTTAATTTAGTAAAATTGTGTAGAAGTTAAATATTCTTAATTTTTATCTACCAGAGTGACATAATCAAATTATGATTTAGCTCTGAAATAAATAGAAAAAAAAGATACATTGTTAGTTTTTGTAGTACTTATACCATCTCAGTTTTGTTTAGTAGTTATTCATATTGCGTTACACAATAATACTAATTTATTCTGTGTTGTCTCGTGCATTTTTATACAAAGTCTTACAAAGTTAGTAAACAACATGCTTACATAATATCTTTTATCATTTCGAAATAAGTAAAGTTAGCATTTGAAAAATATTAAAGTACTCTCATTCTGTTCAACTTAAGGATTTTCGCAAAGTTCAAAGTTCAAGTCATAAACGTGTATTATTAAATTATCTTTGTTTTCAATTGCTACTAAAGCTATCGTCCTTCGGTTCTTCCCACAGTTTTCTCATTACAATGTTTAGATTCGTCTTTTTGTAAGTCATCGAGGTTCACTTCATTTTCATGTTTATCTATGATGCAAAACTGGCTATTATATTTCTTTCCCATTTGTCTTTTGGAATTGATTGGAATGACACTTGACAGATAAAGACAACTAACAAAGACAGCTAAGAAGTTGAACAAGATATGTTCCAACATGCTCCATCTAAGAAAATATATATTTAATGTAAGTATTAAACAGTTTGTAGTTTAGAAACTGGAAAAGGTATTCCAGCAATGGTTGAAATTTTTAATTCCATAAAACTCATGATTTTTGTGTCGTAGTTATTCTAATTTATTATTCTACTTCGAATCTTTTTTAAACATTGTTGTAACTTACGTTTGCATACAAAGATGTTGTGTTATCTTACATTATGCTGTTATTTTTTAATGAAAGAAAGACATTACAGACACAGAGTTCAATACAAAAAATTGTTTCCATAATTTTTGATTAATTATATACCTAGATAGACACTGAACGTTTCAAATGCGTAGAAAAAAATAGAGGCGAATTGTTCCCCACTAAATGAATTCGAGTGAATTAATTTTTGTTGTTTTTCATCGATATAATTTTCTCCCCGTTTTAATAGAAATCATGTAATAACTGGGATCATTATGCGCGCACACAAGGATACGCAGAATGATACAGCGATAGCGTATGACACAGCTGTCAAGCATACTAGCTTAAGAAAAGTTGGCCTGTTTGTTTTAGTTTCATTGCAGTGCGTCACTCTATCTAGGTATATAATTAATCAAAGTCCATAATGATACCTAATAGTAGGTAGATACTTAATTAGCATTAACTAGCAGTAATATGCAAAATAATATTATTTGGCCAATTCTGAAACGTCTTATCGCGTCCTTCCCAGTTGATTACGACATTACAAACTTTCATTATTCGAACGCTGAGATCTTGCCCGCCCGGGGACCTTTTACACATCTTGACAGTACCTAAAAGCAATGGTTATTTTGCAGGTTCTATATACGCGTAGAATTTCTACGACAATGAAAGTTTGGAGTGAGTTGAGCGTCCACAGGGATAGCGTTGATAACAATGCTAATACGCCCTTTGAGTTCACCGAAGCCAACATGATGGTGAGTAAAACCTTTTTTATTTTTTTAAACCAATAGTGTACCTAGTGATTTAGTTGAGGATTCAGCTTTACCTACTTAAGAATTCTGACCAAACGTGCTTAATCATTTTGCTCGAAGTTAAGAAATTGAATTTGACGATATTCAACAGCATCAGCAGAGCTTGGTATAGATTTATTTTATTTTAAACCGTTTCATTTTGCAAATTTTATGTCATATTAATGGTTATTCATAGTAACGTTCCTTAAATTATCAATAAAATAAAAAACACCAAAAAGTATGTATTAAGCGTTTATTAAAATAAGGCGAAAATTTTTAGCGACGTATATACGACTTTATACTCGCATGTTAATTAAAATAATGTTACAATAATTAATGCGACGCGAGTAAATTGGGAATTCATCAGATTATGACGAGTTTGTAGTGGTGACGGCTACTTTGTTATTTTCGTATTAACGGTGCGACCGCTGAAAATATTGCACTTTTGCAAAAAGTAATCAGGACTTTACTCTGTTGCCTATTTTTTTAAGCAGTAGCAGTCAGACAAGTTTCATCGCAAAGGAAAAATTATAGTTTACGAATTTGAGTTTGAGAGATGAGTTTCAATGATGGCCTCATGATGGACTTAAATTTTCGAATATATCTTTAGATTCTAATTTTATATATAGTCGTTGCAAAGGAATAATGACTTGTTGAGAGCTACGGTAGAACACTTAAATTAGGTAATGAACATTATTAATTCTGATGATTTCTGTTCTCCACTCCTTTAAATAGAAAATCGACCTATATCGAAACTTATTAAGTCGTTATCAGATGTTTCCAAAGCCTCAGAGCACAAACGAAAAGTTAAGCGTCTCCCCCAAAATTCAATTATAAAGATTTTGACGCAATTAATCAGATACAACAAGAAATTGGCATCGGGACGTTTTGGGAGTGCTGTGAGTCGCCAAAGTAGTTTAAATGCATTCCGGCATTACTGTAATGATTTAAATAACACAATAGTTCAATAAAATAGTCAGCGCTTAATTTGTGTTGGTATATAGGAGTAAAATGTATTTTTTGGATAATATTTAATATAAAGCCAGAAAAACTTACTGAATTGTGTATTGAAACTAAAATTATCAAGTCTCGATAGATTTTGCTGACTATAGGAATTTTAATAATATATTATTTAACCTTGCCAATAAAATACGTTAAATATTTACTTCCGTGACGTATATACTTTAAATAAAGATTTTAGGTTAGTACTTTTAACCAGTAAAATTAATGATCTGTAGAGTGGCTAATTCTACTAAAACATAGACTGCATAATATATCTAAATAGCACCAAGGGACTAATCAAATAAACCTTTCAGCGTATAGCTGCATTAATACAAAACTATCCAGTCGGTGCTCAAAAGGCCGCAGTGGGGGCGTGTCTGGATATAGTACAGCGTCAAATGGGTTGGATACCCATATCAGCGATGCACAAAGTGGCAGAACTCCTGAGCATGCCTCGGATGAGAGTTTACGAATGGGTTACGTTCTACACTATGAATAAGAGGTATTAGCTTATCCGTTACATACACAAGGTACACTATAGTATGTAAATCAATAGCACGTATTTTCGCACAATATCTTAATGCTAGGGATACATTTATGTTTAACGCCTATGATCGCAATAAATAAGACCAAATCTAATACCTGTCGATGTCAAATTATTGCAATAATTCATATCTATCAACGTTTTGCCTCGAGTAACGCAATTCATGTTGGCGTTTTTAATCATAATATTTTCGTAGACATTTTCGAGGACAATTCCACATCCAAGTATGCACGACAACGCCGTGCATGCTGCGAGGTGCTGAACAGATCCTCGATGCTGTGGAGCAGTCGTGCTGTTGCTGCGCTGGAGGATTGTCTGCTGACGGCATGTTCGGAGTCGACATCGTAGAATGTCAAGGCGCCTGTGTTAATGCGCCTATGTTTGTTGTCAATGATGACTATTATGTGAGTCGTCATCTAGTGTAATTTTTATTCTTCTTCTATCTGCTCCCATCCCACTGCCATGTGTATTCCTAAAGATTTATTTTGATTTTTTATAATAGTGTTAGCAACAGAAGCGATTTTGATTTAAATAAAAATGATTTATCACTGATTTTACGTAAACACATGTAACAGAAATACTTTTACAAAGATATCAGCAACTAACCGACCAGCTTGAAAGTCAATGATCAACTTACTCAACTGCCACTAAGACTACGACTGAGATCGACTGCGAGAGTGCACATCGATACGCCACCCTTTTTATACACCCAACTGCCACTTCCACAATTAGTTTGACATTTCGACTAGTTTTCATAACTGGTCCATATGCTACAAATTCCCTCACAAAACTTGTATTTAACAATAGTAATTACGTTATTCAGTTTAACATAACACTATTCAGTAACATTCCATTGTTTAGATACACCTTGAAATATTTTTTATCACCTGGTGGGTTTTCTTTATATTACACCGCAACTGGAAATAACAAAAGGTATAAAGGCGAATCTATCCGACAAACGTACGATATTGTCAGTAATCGTCGACCCTATCAAGACACCTCACTATTAATTATTATCGGTACGAATAATGGAAGGTTATTGAGCAATAATAGTCCTAATAATGGCTCGGCAGGTACTGCGATTAGCGTAGTCTGCGTAGTAACGGTCCCCAAACACAATATTATACCATTATTTTCTTTCTGTGGGAAAGGTAATATTTTTTCGATCATTTTCTTTTTTTATTATTTTTTTTGTGTAATTGCAACTTAGGCCGTGAGATTTTGAGTACAATTTCTATTTCGGCCATAAAAAAATTGCCTTGATTTTTTTATTGGAATAGCAGTGGATTTGGTACGTATTGAAACTAAGCCCGATATGTGATAATCTCTACCCCATTATCATAAAAGGGATACAAGCACGATCATGTGTTATTGTATTATTTGCACTAGTTACAATTTTGCCTAAGTATTTAGACAGAGATGTTGTATTTTATGCTATGTATTTAAATTTTCAGGAAGATGTCGACGTATCACACGTGTATAATATAATTCAGACCCTAAGATGCGGCGGTATACCACCAGCTGGGCCACAGTAAGTATACGTGATATTTAATGATTCCATAAAGTAAACTAAAATGCCATTTATGAATAGAACATGTAGTGGAATTGTTCTTCCTGCAAATAAATGTAGGATGTTTGTTTTGCGCCGTGATCGCTGAACGAATTAATTGTTTTTATGTATAATAGACTTCTGCTCGCGGCTTCACCCGTGTGAAAAAGGTTTTCAGGGATAAAAAGTAGCCTATGTGTTAATCCATGACATGATCTACCCGTGTGCCAAATTTCAGCGAAATCATTTCAGCGGTTTTTGAGTTTATTCGTTACAAACATACTTACATACAAATCTTTCTTCTTTATAATATTAGTATAGATAAGGAACTTAAATTCTTACAAGGTGTTGTTTGGGACTCTGCCTGCGTAAAATACCTTGTCTGGGATGAAATTCCCAATGTACACTTTCCAATATAAAAAGGAATCTATATCAAATGGTCTGCCTGTGTAAAATTTCAGCCGAATCTGTTCAGCGGTTTTGGTGTTTAACCAATATCCAAACACAATCACTTGACTTTAAAAGTTTACATTATTTTAACGAATCGAATACAATTGTTTGTTATGTTCTTTAAATGTATCACTCCATACATTTATTTTGCAGAAATGGAAGATTTGCTTCGGAGCCACTGGGTGGTTTGACGAGTCTGTGCAGTCCACCGCCGCCGCCCGGCCACGGCCTGCAGGACTCTCTTCTGGGAATGCCCACTTGTCCCGGAACTGGGAAATAACTAATCCGTCGTTATATTTTGCGATTAATATTAATAAATTTCAATTTGAGATTCATATTCTTGCGTATAGTACTTGGAACTTTATTGTATTATTTAGGAGATGATAGGTAGTACTTCCCTTTTTAATTATAAATCGCCTCATTGGTCCAATGACACCATATTTGAGTTGTGGACTGTGAATTTCTGGGTTAGATCCCCAATTCGTGCAAAAACCACATCTTAGTTGTCCGGTATCGAAATAACTGGAAGTTATAATTTTGTTTTTATAGCAAAACTACGAGTATCAATGTAGTTGGTTACGTTCCGGATGAAAAAGTCTGAAGATTCTTTTAGCGCTGATACATTCAATGAAGTCCAACAGAGGATGTTCTTCTCGAGGCGTACTGATTTTATTTGCCGTCCCTTGTAATGTGATTTTATTTTCTTATTCCATTCTCTGCATAGTCACGGTGAAATCTGTAAGAAACGTGATTCCTTTGTCTTTTTTTAAATAAAATGGCATCAGTAGAGATTGTTCTCTCGATGCAAATGTTCAACTTCTTTCTCGTCGAGAATTTACTTAATTGAGACGCTACGTGGCTTGGGTTTGTTCCCACGATTGTTTTGAGATTCTGTTGGTAAAATAATTTAAAGCTGTTTATATTTGTTTATAAATATGGCTATAAAATATTATAATGATTTATTGCAATCATTAAATGTATTAGATCCATGCTATGGCATATTTTGACAGTAATACGAGTTGCCAAATGTGGTGTACAAAAAACTATGTGAAGTTGATTTGCCGGGGCTTTTTTGAAAATGATGACACATCAGTTATATGCAAGCATTGTTGTGTTTTGGTTTGAAGGCAATTGTAATCAGCGTAATAGGGTAGTTGACAAATTTTTTAATACATTTATCAAAAATGTATGCCATTAATTGACATTGCCGGTTTGAAGGACATTGTAGCCAGTATAACTACTGGACATAATGAGACTTAACATCTTATGTCTCAGGGTGACGAGCGCAGTGGAATGCCACACAGTACTTTGTTAGTCAAGGTGCTGGATGGTGTTGCTACTGTTTATGGGTGGTCGTATCGCTTACCATCAGGCGAACGGCATGCTCGTCTCGTCATTAAATGCAATAAAAAAAAAAAAAAAAAAAAAAAAACCAAAATCTAACGGAAAAATATTTTTCAAAATTGGGACAATAATTAGTTAGTTAAAGCTTGGAAATTCGGTGGAAGGGGTAGTTGTCAAATAACAGTAATATTACACTGTGACGTCACCAAGAGTCGCCGGCTATAAAGCTGCTTGCGTGCGAAAGAGATAGCGCGATATCGCTTTCCCTCCACGTCCCCACTTTTGCTCACAACAATATTTCAAATATGAATAACTGCTTTATTTTTCAACCAATTTTGATGCTGATTTCACAGAAGCATTTCTTTATCGTATTATTTTCTGTTACACAGAAAATATTTTACAATATCAATTATAGGAAACTACCCTATTACTGAGTATTATGAGACTTAACATCTTACATCTCAGGGTCCGAGCGCAGTGGAGTGCCACGCAGTACTTTGTAGTTCAGAGTCCTGTGCGGCGTTGCTACTGTTCAAGGGCGATCGGTCGTATCGCTTACCATAAGGCGAGTGGCACGCTCGACTTTATTTAACTGCAATAAAAAATATTAATAATATTATTATTAAATGAAATCAGAACTCGCAGCATTCGGGTGCACTGTATGCCTGTTTAATTAATTAACGTAAAAAGAGCAAAATCCTTTGAATAACAAAAATATAACACTAAAGAGTTTTAATTACACGATCGAATCAAATATATAACGTACATTTCAGTTTATAATACTTTGCGAACGTTTTAATATGCCGTCACAAAAACGACAGTATAAAATTCTAATTTATCTACTACTTGAAGCACCCGAGACGTGGCACGACGAACGAATGTATAATTATTTAGTAGAAAGATGTCAAAATTACTCAGCTATAACTCCAGTATGACAAACATTAACAAGGTCTATTACCCAGTTGTTTGAGAGAGTTCTACCTCGGCTACCCATCCTAGATTTATAGATAACAACTTTGTACGCGCTCCCTCTTCGAACTGAAAGGAATTAAAGTCTTTGTTTTATTCATTATCTTTTCAAATACAAGAGAAATTTAACTTGTCTTCACATCTAAATTTGTTATAAGAATACTTAATTAGAACCAGTATTTAATTAAATCTCTTCACAAAACATCGAAATGAATTATGAAACTCGTCTCTCGTAGAAAAATTATCGTTTTTAATTTTCAATCGATAAAAGCTTTCGAAATATGATAAAGGCACAAGTCTTCGAGTAACGTGTACTTACGACAGGCTAATTGTATTAATATTCCATACATTTTCAAAGCAAAGCTAAATTAGATTTGTCTTATCTTTTATAATATCAAGTTGTTTGCAAGCACAGGTTTAGATCAAGTGGGGTCAAGAGCAGTAAATCTTGAAAGGCGCACAAGTGAACCCGATCGGTTCCCTCGGGATAGCCTGATCCCGTAATTAAGTACTTGGCTGCAATCACAACCGATATTATCCGCGCTGCAAACTTTAATTACTCGTGAAAACTATCTCTTGTGTTCAACAATGAGTGTTTGTAGATTGCGAATGGTTCTGTGGCGGATATTGTGTGGGAAATTGTAGTATTCTTTTATTATTTAATTTTAAATTGCGTTAATGTGAAATGCGGATTATATTTTAGTTTAATTGAATAAAACTCGTTGGGCATTGGTGGCTTGTATGGAGGATTCGAAAGATGAAATTAATTATACACGAAAATTACATAAATTTAAATATAGAATGAATTTAGTTATACAATTGAAAAAGCAACTAATAACAATTATTACAGTTGTTAAAAAGTAAATAAAAATATACATACTGTAAATTTAGTATGTTTAAAAAAGAAATTAACTACTTTTTGGTTATAAAAGTTGATATGTGTAACTTTTGTGTTTTAACGCATTTTGCATTCATATTTCCGATGTATCATCGTACCAATTTTGAACAATGAAACTAGTGAACAACAAGTTACAACGGCTAAAATCCTATATAGAAAATTCTAACAATTGATTGTTGCAGAATAAAATCCGGTTATCGACGTAATAGACGGATGTGCAAAGCCCAGTTAATACCTGTGAAGCTAAATTGATTTTTTTAACCGTACAATATTTACTCGATGGAAACGGTGAAGGGAAATTCATGTTTAGGACGGGCTTCCCTTCCCAGCGTAATTTAATTTCCTTTACATGTTAACAACAGAAAGTAAAAATCTGTTTTCGAAATCATTACACATACTACTCATACATATTACTCATACATATTACTCATACATTATACATACTAATATTATAAACATGAATGTTTGTGAGTTTGTTTGTAAGAAGTAGTCTCTAAGAACTACTGAACCGATTTTGAAAATTCGTTCACTAATAGGAAACTACATTACTCCTGAGTGCTATAAGCTTGCTTTTTTGCGGCAGTTAATGGCGCGGCTGGACGTCGCGGCGTGTTATTGCTTTAGGCAACTGTGCAGTACACCGACACGTAATTGGGTATCGGGGACTGTGTAAAACACTAATAGCTAGCTCGTAATCTTGGAAAATGTAATTAAAAATAAAAGGCAAAATATTATTTTACAAGCTTATGAAATAACCAGATGAAGAAGTCGTATTTGATATCAAGGTTATGATTGCAGCTGCTTTTATGTAAAAAAGTTGAAGGAGTTATGAATTTGCTACTATAATAATAAATATAATAATACCAGCCCTGTATAATATACTGGCCCACTGTTGGGCATGGGCCTCCTCTACTGCTGAGAGGGTTTAGGCCTTAGTCCACCACGCTGGCTTAGGGTTTAGGCTGCGGGTTGTTAGACTTCACACACCTTCGAAATTCTAAAGAACTTCTCAGGTATGCAGGTTTCCTCACGATGTTTTCCTTCACCGTTAAAGCGAGCGATAATTCACAAAGAATACACACAACTTTATAAAAGTCAGAGGTGCGTGCCTTTGGGGTTTGAACCTGCGGACATTCGTCTCGGCAGTCCGTTCCACGTCCAACTAGGCTATCGCCGCTTACTACTGCCGCTCGGATTTGCTACTAATTATAATTATTACTAGCTTTTGCTTGCGGCTTCGCCCGCATGAAAATGTTTTTCCGAGGTAAGAGATCCGCTTTATATTTTCCCGAAATAAAAAGTAGCCTGTGTACTATTTCACACTATTATCTATCCCTGTACCAAATGTACCAAATGTACCAATGTACCAAAAAAATGTTCAGCCGTTCTGGTGTGATTGAATTACAAACTTTCATTCAAACTTTCACATTTATAATAGTAGTATTTATAATATTTTCGAAGTATTACGATTATATATTATATTGCCAACTTCATAGTTCTTAAGGGCTCAATAAAATATCTAAACCTCCGTATTCAAAACATTTCTCAAATAAAAAAAACATAGCATCTCATTATACTTGCTTATTCTGAAGTAATAACACGGGTTAAAAAATAAGAAGCGGTTAAAGAAAATGCTGAAGTGGACTGGAATCATTCGTGTGAAATTTTTCAACATGTTATTTTTAGCGGGAAAACTATAATTTATTGTATTAACTTTTGTTACTTATAAGTTATACATCTACGTTATTTGTACTATTAAGTAAGAATAACGAAATTATTAGGTTTATTACAGCAACTTATCCTACATCATGATATTCATTATTATAATTCGCACACGTATCAAACCAAACAAGTCCAATACTTAAAAATACGGGTCCTATCATAAAATCGCTCAAGCACAAACATCAAACAAATCGTATTATTCCATCCATTTTTCAATGAACAATCCGCAAGGCAATTCCTTTTGCCATTACACTGCATTGTAACAGAATGCCATCTTACCGACCCTGGGGCCAACCGCCAGACAAGGCGTAACCGTAAAACGCACAAATGGAAAACAAAAATGCAATAATATTTCCCTCGAATTGCGATTCCAGCGCTTGTGATGGAAAGCGATTCCCTTTTCGTTGTGTATTAAATTTTATATAGGTGCCGTGAAATGTGGGGTTTCTACTGAGCTATTACTTCAACGGAAACAAGATTCTGTTAACATGCTACGCCCTACGGTATAGTATTTTAAGGTATTCGTCTTGATAATAATGCTACGATAATATAATTGAGAAATTGATATTGAAATAAAAGTATTATGCGGATTTTATCGCGGTTTTTTAATGTGTATTTTCTCCCGACGTTTCGAAGGCTTTACTGCCTTCATAGTCACGGGGCGCGATAAAATCCGCAAAATAATTTTATTTCAATGTATAACATTCGCGTAAATATAAGTAATCATTATGAGATATTTATGTAATTACTCGTTCGACTTATTTGGTGTTTTTTTTGAAGTCCATTAATTATGCAGCTGCTTTCATTAGATAAATAATTTCTGTCTATCTGGACTTTGTTAAGGTAATTCTCGATTTCACCTCATGCTTATAGAGTCCCTGACAGCCTATTCGAAGCTTACCCGCCATATAAACTACATTTGTTTCTTTTGCCCTTATGTACGTTTTTATTATTTTACTAGCGATTGTGATTGCCCACGATCAAGCATAGCTTGGTCCAATTTCACCAATTGGATCTTATTTAACGGGCGTTAGTCAATCGGGCATTAAATGAACGTGAATGTTAAAGTATTGTGAGTTCAATGACAGGACGCCTAGTAAAGGCAGATAATCACCCGTTGGGGTAGGTGCGACACTCAAAAACCTTAACCCGTAACACAGTTAACAGGCTGTTGAAGTAACTTACAGACAATGGCGAAATTAGGCATTAGTGTGGGGATCACAGTAATGAAGGGTTTAATTTATAATCTGTAAAAATAAATAAATAAATACAGATCTCGTATAAAAATATCTGACAGTAAAATTATTTGGTAATGTGTCAGATTTATTTGTTTATGTTGATATTGATACTGTTATTTATCAGATAGTTATCTGGAACTTTATCAGGTAATGGTGAAACTGGCTACTAGTATAATCATTTAGTATTTCCACAATCAATCAATCAATCAATCAGCCTGTCGCCGTCCACTGCTGAACGTAGGCCTCCCCAAGTGAACGCCAACCATCCCGGTCTTGAGCAGCCCGCATCCATCCGCTATCCGCTGTTTAGTATTTCCACGCGAGAAGAAAATACAAACTTCAAAGAAAATCAAACTTGTAACATGATAGTGTTGATTAATTTATTACTTTCAATATGATAAAATGGTGTTAGCAAAATGTTAGCAAGAAATTTCAAACTAAACTATTTAACTAAAGGTAACGGATGCTGCGCTGCCATAGGGATATTGGTTACTAATTAAGATCGTTGTTTACCTCTAGTTACGAACAGTTCTTCGGTAAAACTTTGTTTAATGGAGATTCATTTTCATACTGGTTATTTTTAACAAGTGCCTACCTCTGTAGTACTGATATTATTTGCCTCGTAATGGATTCCAAGGAACGATTGTTTTATTTATCTATATTGTGCACTCGGACTGCCTTGGTGGCGTAGTTGTATTACGACTGCAATGCTGACTGCTGAGGTCTCGGGTTCGATCCCCGGGTCGGGCAAAGTGCTATTGAGTTTTTTTACCCAATATCAGCCCGGAGTCTGGAATTTGTGCCCGATATGGCGATAGCATCGCCCCCATCACATCATGGGACGGAATACGCACGGCGGAAACTGGGTGCGCTAGTTGCGCCTCTGCCTACCCCTTCGGGGATTAAAGGCGTAAGTGTATGTATGTATAATTTTTACATTGTATAGTCTTTCTTTTTGTCTGAATTTTGAAGGTATGTGCAGTCTGCCAACACGCACTAGGCCATCGTGGTGGACTAAGGCCTAAACCCTCTAAGTTGTAGAGGAGGCCCGTGCTCAGCAGTGGGCAGTATAATATAATACAGGGCTGTTAGGTATGGTAGTAATAATAACAATAATAAATAAATTTATTTCCGAACAAATGTACATACAAGTTTACAATCGGTAAATTTGTGTTAAATATGATTTGTTATACATCAATGTAAATATATGTAGTCTTTGGATACTGTGTATGTAATTAATCGATTGATCTTTAATAATAACTTTGTCATTACCTTCTCTTAGCCATTGCAAGATTCAACTTCAAAGTTATTGACCTATTAATTATACGACTGTTGTATTTCAATTGATTCTAGCAGTTTATTATAGTAATTCAGAAGTAAAATTGCTTAATAAATTTTCGCTGATTACTTGCTTGTGTTTTGGTAAATGAATTAACTAAATCAAGTGCTAGACTTTGATTAATATAAAATTATTGTATGCTTTTAATTGAAACATAACCTTAATTGACTTTCATTTAAAGTTCTCTTTCGCAAATAGTATTACGAACATATCTTTCTAAATGGGAGATGGCATGAACGACAGATCGCATTGGTTTTCGTTTCCATTCTCGCCTTCGGTAGTAACAAACAGCGGTTTCTTGTTAACGCTAAAGCGGTTAGGAGGCGGCGCGGCGTCTCCCACCAATTGGACCGACCGTCTTATTCCGTTTACCAACCATTCGCAGTTTATACCATCTAACTTCGTTTATTTCTGACCTTTATTTGAGAAAATGAATAAAATCCTATTGGCATTCTGGGATCGTACGTATCCCGATATTTTTAGAGTTATTGTATAAACTGTAGTCATGCATGCCGCAGCTGCAGCCATGTTAGTTTTTAAAGCAACATTTGGTCGTTTGTTTTGTATATTTCTATTTCTGCTACTCCAACGTTTACGCTTTTTTCAACTTGATGAAAATATTATCATTGTTTGTGGCGCACCAACCTTTACTTTTTTAGAAAACGTGGGATTTAGTTGAGGAAATTTAAATTTAAATTATTGAAGGGCGTTTAAAATATTGCTAGAATTTCTCGTTATTGCCTGGACAAATGGTACTCTTGGAATTACATACATACTATTATCATGATGATGATGATGTTTAAAATATTGCTAGAATTTTTCGTTATTGTCTGTACAAATGGTACTCTTGGAATTACTTACATACTATTAGTACTAAAGAACATTGAATACCTTAACGTTATTTCTTTGTACGGCAGAAAATACGCAATTCCTAGATTAACTGATTCATTACGCGATCGGAAATGTGTACAAAAACTTATAAATGAATTATGCAATCAATGTGCATTTTTTTACACTTTTTGTATTTTATCGGTCGTATCGTATGTATTCATCCATTCCGAACGCTTTCTGCCGGCGAGTACTTATTTATTCTATTTGATTGATCCAATTAAATCGCTTTCGAACCATCGCAATCATTCTAGCCTATATTTTTTTTATTGTACGTCAACTTTCGTATGTGAAGTAATTTGTTTTTTAATGTGCATTACAGGCTTCATCCGACTGATTGTTTATGAAATTAACAACTTAATACATACATATATACACCCACGCCTTTTATCCACGAAGGGGTAGGCAAAAGCGCAGCTAATGCACCCACTTTTCGCCGTGCATATTCCGTCTCATGATGTGATAGGGGCCTATCGCCATATCGCGCATTAATTCCAGACTCCGGGCTGATACTGAATAGAAAAATCCAATATCACTTTGTCTGACCCGGGATCGAACCCGAGACCTCAGCATTGCAGTCGTACCGTAATACAACTACGCCACCGAGGTAGTCAACAACTAAATGATATACATTTTAAAACTTCGTATTTGTACTAAAACGAGAGCTGCATATTATTTGCATTATCACCATGAACGCTAACAAAAGAAAATTTATATCGTAAAGTTTAGGGGTAATAATATTCGTTTTCTGTGACACGTTTTTTCGAGGGCCGTTGTTCATCGTTAATCTTGGAAACAAAAACAGCAAGTTTGGTCGAGCCGCGTCTGTTCTACCCATAATTTACGTGGAACAAGTGCGCGCGACATGCGGCCGCGGTACCTACTGCGATAAAAATTACCTTCCATATACGTAACTCACTCAGCCTCTATTTCAACTGGTTTTTGCGTAACTAACGCCAGTGTTTTCTTTTTTTTTATGGCATTGAATGACGAGACGAGCATGCCGTTCGCCAGATGGTAAGCGATACGACCACCCATAAACAGTAGCAACACAGTGCATGCACACTGCTTTTTGGCGGTAGAAATAGACATTGCGGTGGTACCCACCCAGACGGACTCTTACATTTATGAGAGACCTATCACCAGTGTCGGTGAATGTCGCTATATTTGTTTTCAGCTTTAACCTTTAAAATCCGTAAGATACGAACCTAGGCTACGACGTTTTTTAAAATGAGCTTTTCGAGTAATAAAAATTATGCGTTTTAAACACTAGAGAGTAGGGAATTGTGTACTTTCACTTACAAATGTGTATTCACTCGAAAACGCAAAAGAAATGCGTATCAAAAATTTCCGTCTTCAATTCGTTTAAAAAACGTCGTGTGCATAGTCGATAAATAATATCGTGTGGTAAGTCCGCATCTTTAAAATAATTTTACTTTATTTTAAGGTGTACTTCAATAGCCAAGAAGTCACTGGCGGTTCAAATTTGACCTATATATTTACTAAATTATGTTTATTCGTAATAAAAAAATTACATCAGCATTCCTATCTCCGCACTCAAAATAATATTATGGAACTGAAATGTATTACGCGAAATTTCCTTAACAGTGAAATTCTTAGTCCCCTGGTGTATTCGTCCTAAATCCAATTGAAAAGTTCTAGGCCTAACTTCATTACCCTGTAACTTGTGGCGAACATAGCCCCAATAGTTATCTATTACATTATTGAATATTATGCCAAATTTTCTGCTTGCTTGATTGAAAAATTCTCGATTTTTAATATTGGAAAAGGTGTGTAATCAGATTTTTTTATGTTCGTTATAAACCTTAAACCAGTGAAGTGTGAAAAAAATATATGAAAAGAGCATAAAGCACTAGATTTGTAATGCAATGCAATGCAATCAGCTCTTTACTATATACTACCCACTGCTGAGCACGGGCCTCCTCTACTACTGAGAGGGGATAGGCCTTAGTCCACCACGCTGGCCTAGTGCGCGTTGGCAGACTTCACACTAGATTTACGACGACTAAAATTTCTATTTATCTCATAAAAATATTAAAAACAAATTGCCAGCTAGCGTACTCTGACGACGATAGTTTTACCCCTAAGTAACAATGATTAATGTCAAAAACTTGCTTATGGAACCACGTTAGAGGTCCATTAAGGGTATGTAGGTATCCGAGGCCTGTTGTCGCACCCTTATAATTATGTTTATCTTAGTTACTATCGTAAGAAAGGTCGTTACGCCCATGAGAAACACCAGAGCCATGTACAAGATATGAGGGTAATTGAATAACGAAAATACACAGCACCTGTTACTGTACATAAATATCTTTATTAGATTTTTGTGTGTTGAAGGCAAATATACGCCAATATATTGAATAAGGTCAATATATGTTAGCATTTGGTTGATAAGTTTAGTTTCAATCTCTTCTACGAGTTTATTACATCAGAATAGAAAACATATCGTAGATTTTTCTTTGTTATCTTCTTCTTCAGTCTTTGGAAGTCTACTGCGGAATATAGGTCTCACCTAAAGACTTCCAGAGCAACCTGTTAGAAGCAGTGGCGTTGCGCGGGTTCTTGCCACCTGGGGCGGACCCAATCTGCAGCGGCACCAAGAAAAGCAAAGAAGAAATAAAATTGTCGCGAGCAACATCCCCCCCCCCTCACCAAAACTTTAAATTTAAGAAAGGTTTTATTTTACAACGCATTTTGCCACCCCCCCTAAAAGTGCCTCCCGGGCCATATCCGCCCCATAGACGCTACGCTACGGGAAGAGATCTTTATCTTTGTTATAGTGAAAAATAACAAATATATTTCACGCCACTATATGCGTTCATGACACGTGATGTTTAAAAAATCATGGCACGGTGTATTTCACCAGCTGTTACTTTTAAGTACGAAATGCGCAGAAAGTATACTAAAATTAGGAAGAGAAGGAATGCGGAATTTTGGCATCTTTGCTTGTGGAGCATTGCGACATCTTATTATAATTTTTTATTGTGAAGAAACTACTGAAGTAGTTGGTGTCAACGTCGAAACTGATGAACCATCTTCTCATTCAGGAGTTTCCATTAAATATCAATAACAATCAACTATGAACTTTGTTTCTGATTTTACAATTACAGAACAATTAATGTTAGCAGCAAAATATCCGCTTTTAGAAGATTCATTATATCATTTCTACTACTTGTGCACTCCTATAAAAAATGCTTATTGTGCAAAAACATAATAACTAGCGGAATAACATTGCATGTTTCATAGCTCAGCTTTAATATCCCATTGTGTGATGAGCATCTACTTGATCCATTGTTACATCGGTACTGTTTTAAATAAACAACAATGTTCATTTTGAACCTCAATCGTTTGCAAAAACCACTAACGACATTTGAGGATGACTGCAGTGTTATAAATGTGTATTATATTGATGCAATACCTCATTTTATTATGATTAATGTTTAAATGTTTGTATTTACGTTGTTCTAAACTAAATAAGATGTGGAATTTAAATTTACAAATTTTAAGAGTAAAATTGACCTGTTGATTGAGCGAGATTTAGGCGATTTTCTCGTTTGCATTCAAGAAATTAATTGTCGCAAAGTTTCATTTGAAACCAACATAACCGTTCCACTCACCCCCCTGTGGTGGTAGCGATAACGCGTTTTTACCCCGCGGAAAAAAAAAAGTTTCATTTCGGAGTTTTTAATCGATTATACAAGCGGAGTCAGCCTGACCATGTCAATATGGTGACAAATTGCACCACCGAAGTTTAAGTTATACATACATACATACATACATACATACACACTCACGCCTTTTATCCCCAAAGGGGTAGCCAGTGGCGCAACTAGTGCACCTACTTTTCGCTGTGCGTATTTCGTTCGATGATGTAATAGGATAGCCTATTGCCATTTCCGGGACAAATTCCAGACTCCGAGCTGATACGAAATATAAAAATCCAATACCACTGAGCCCGATCCGGGGATCGAACCCGAGACCTCAACATTGCAGTCGTATCGTAATACAAATACGCCACCGAGACAGTCAGTCAGTTTAAGTTATCAAATAAATAATTTTAATGAATTCAAATCTATTTCTATTGAGGCACGTTCGCCTAGCTTTTCAATAGAAATCAATACTCATCAGCCGTTACCCATACACCCACATATTGTAAATGGTTAATGAGATGGAAGGGTTGACTATCCAAAATCATTGAATAAACGATGCTTAGATGGCATTGTTTAGTCTGCGATTCTAGGGCCTTACCTTACGAATTTCTAATTAACACTAAATTAAGGGTTGGTAAACTTCCTTTTGGGTTGAAGTGGTATACATTAAATATTATTCGAACTTGGCTACCTAAATGTCGTTTTCGAGATACTCAAGTGTTATCAAGCTAAATATTGTATTTGGTCTAGTTTTATTGTTGCTATTATGTTAATGGGAGAATGTGCGGGTAGTTAAATCCTTTTTGAGTAAGAGATTGCTTGGTTTGTGAGCTTACTGGTCTAGTAAGGTACTGACACAGTTCTCGATATTTATGCTTTTCGTTTTATTAGAGGTTGGTATTCTTTGAACAAAGATAAATTTAATTCATTTAACTGTTAATGAATAATATGAAATAATTTTATACATCATTCAGAAGATATATGAGCTTACACTGCAAAGTCTCTGAAAAGAATTTGTGGTAAAAATTGATAGGCTTCGTTCAAGATATCAATCAAGATTTACAGCCTGGGCTTCCTGTAAAATTTAAATAAGCCTTTTAAATTGATAAATTTGGTTATATTGTTATTCAATTGAAATATTGTTTTTTTTTCAATGAATATGTTACTCGCCGTTCGAAATAATTTTATTTGCTCGAGATTTAGTAAAAATAATATTTATATGGTATATCTTATAACTTATATTTAATTAAAAATTAAAATATTATTTAATATATTTAGTCGCTTATAGATCTTCATAAGACCATATTTTAGATACCAATATTTTATTTTTGAAAATATTCCTCTACTTTCATTATCTCAGTAAGTCTCGGATTTAGGTGAAATCTCCTTTCTCAGTAAATATTCGTATTAAACGAAGTCTCTTGTCTCGATAACGGTGCTCAGCAAAAATTTCAGTCAATTTCGTAAAGTGATATAGGCGGTAGAGACGGCGCCGGCTCTGGCCGTGATTGATCGTGCTAAATGGTTTGTGATGGTACACTCTTCGCTGTGACAGCCCGAGGCGGCCTGCCGTGAAACTTTACGAGTTCCAACATTCGTTTAAATGGAACGTTGTGTTCAAAAAAGCACGTGGCAACTGTCACTATTTTTTGTTATGAATGCAAATATTGATCCGGCCCGCTCGAGTTAACTGCAAATTGTTGTTGCCCTTTCAAATTGTAAATGCACTTTGGCAAGTTGGCCGGAATAATTTGTATGATATGCGACTGTTGACGTGTATACGCCGCAATGTTCTATTAACGTATACGCTTATGCTTATATTGAGTGCGTTGTTATGTAGCTTGCCATGTTCCGTGCTACAATAGGATATAGGATATAGGATATATTTATTTTATTTTATATATTTAATTCAGATTACATAATCCATAAAATATATATTAAAAATCAAATTAACAAGATATCAACAACTTATTAGCTACTACATTAATTAATTGTTATGTCACATGCTATGCTATGTTATGCTACATGTTACCTGCAGTTGTATGAGATTTTATTGGCAATAAGCATATTATGCTGTATGTTTATAAATCAATCGCTATAGGTAAGGTTTCAGCTCATGTTGTAAAAAATAAGCATTTGCAAAGGTTAGAGCTCATTTAACACGTCATGTAGTGTACGAGAAATAACGGGCTAGACATGGGTGGCAACAGTATGTCGCATAAACCGATGCGAAGTGACGGCTTTAGTATTGCATTTCATGTGGCACAAGATTGCCTGAGGCTCGACCCACAAAATATATTTTTCTGAGATGTTGGCAACGCTTGCACCTTAAACTTTATGGGTGTTTATAACATGCGGAATATTCTCGCAAACAAATACGTTATAAGATATGACATCTTTGCATTTTTCCAGCATCATTGCATTGAACTTCTTTGAATTGGCATTTGTCCGTTAAAAATATAAATATTGTCAATATAGAAAAACTTCCATTCGGTCTATTGTCATGAGTGCATTTTCTGTAAATAATGTTGATGCAGGACAACAAATAACGGATTAATGTTTGTTTTTCGCATAAAAAGGATTTATTTCTACAATTTACACAGTAAACATGATTTAAAGTACGCATACGGCATATCTCGCCCAAAATATGACGTGTTAGCATACGCTGTAAAAATAGTGACATGACGAACACTTTTACGAGATGCACCCTCGGCAGGTTTTCATTTGTAATAAAATTCGGGAATGCTCTCAGATATATCGATGAAATTTCTGAAATATACATCCCAATAAAAAAGAAAGTGTCCGCGAAATGTCGAAAGTGTGTCCGCATTTGAACAAATTTGGGTCGAATATAACCTCGAATGTAGAGACTGAACGGTCCCTTACAACCGTAATATAAAATCCAGTGAATACCTCTTTACATTATTGAATAGATATCGACGAAATAAGTGGACGCATATCATTATGAGTTGTTGGGGTTGTAATGCGCCGATTAAAAAAGGTTTCCGAAATCCAAACCAGGTGATGTTTACGTGGTTTACCTATCGGGTATTTTCGAGAGTCAGCAAAAATATGCGTTCGATTTTATTCGATAATTTAAATCTGTCGTTTCACACTGTTACCAGTAACGATTCAGGCAGCATTGGGGACTTTTTGTTCGAAAGATTAACGACAAAGTATGGGTCACAAAAAAGCGTCGCCAAGTACGGAAATTGCCGAAACTTCGTGTCGAAGCCCGAAATTTTCTTGTTCAAAATGTCGTCGTAAATGAAAGATGGCTCTTTTAAAATCGGAAAAGAAATTAGGGACAGGCGTTTTTGGTATTAGGAATTACATAACAACTTTTGTTGGTGTTCATTTTGTTACTCACACGCATCTGTTACACAATGTTAAATGTGACTATTTAAAGCTTTCTACTTTCCAAGCAAAAAGTGTCTTCTTTAAAAAATATATACATTCCGGACCTAATTAGGAGTTTCAAAAAATCTCCTTTAACTTAATTAGTTTCTGTTCGCGCGGATGACGAAAGTTATTCTTTAAGAGCCGTTTTATATTCAGAGATAAAAATTCGTAAAACTTTTGGTGTTAATCATGATACATATTATTTAACTTGTTCCACAAATGCAATCAATTGATACATCGAATTCTCTCAATATTTATTTGCTTTTAATACCGTGTGAGAATCGCAGATTTGCCGTGTATTTACTTTTCCTTGTTTCTATTTGAGTAGGTATTGAAGATATTTAAAAATCAAGGCAAAATATCAGATAGGGTATTTAAAAGCCGGTAAGTTTATAATAAAATTATAGATTGACTGTTCATATCACACGTGGAATACATTTCATTGTTAAAATTAAAAGAAACTAATTCGTCCAGCTTTTATTATACATCTGCTTACTTTTTAATACCGCATAACATCCTTGCAACACCGCGGCGGGATCCCTTTATGTCATAATTAGGGAAGCGGAACATGCGAAACATTCAAAAGTTATGTACACATCGAAGGCATCATGGTCATGGGTAGGTTTCGCATCCCTTTCAATTCATCCGGGCACGCTCCACACACGTGCCGGGCTTCGTAACCGACGGTAGACATTACCGCCTCCATAAATATGTATATTCCACGTCCTCGCAAGCCGTAACGACGGCATTATAATATTGGCGAAACTGCTGCCGTACTCAATGTGATAAACGCTTATGGTTATTCGAAGGTGGAATATTTAGCAGAGACAATCTTCAAGCGTAGGCACCGGAATGTCTTCCAATAATGCCGAGCAACAATAGACCCAATAGTTTGGAGGAAACAAACTTTTCACTTAGAAAAGAAACTCGAAGTTCCGATAGTGATTCATCGTGAGGGTTCATTTATTTAATTATACAGTTAATCAGATTATCTACAAATGACTCTTTTGAGCTCGGAGCCATCTGTATCTTATTTTATTAATTACTAATATTTACTATATAATCTATACTATAATAAAGCAGTAGATCCCGGTGTCTGTACATTGAAAGAAATGTGATAAAAAAGAAAAGTTTGACTAAAAAAGAGTTACGGAAAACAAATCAGCGATTTTTTTTAATTCTTCTGTCTGTCTGTTTTTCTGTTTGTTTCTTACTTCACATCTCCGAAACTTCTGAACGGATTTCGATGAAATTTTGTATGGAGATATTTTGAGACCCTAAAAAGGACAAAACTACTTTTTATCTCGGGAAAAACGCGGACGGAGCCGCGAACAAAAGCTAGTAAATAAATGCGAAAGTTTGTGAAAATGTTTGGATGTGTGTTAGAAGTAAACGCAGAAACAACTAAACGGATTTGTATGAAATTTGGCACACAGGTAGATCATATCCTAGATTAACACATAGGCTACTTTTTATCCCGGGAATTTGCGCTTATGGGAAATAATTGATATTTTAAATCTAATTCTTTAAGTAGATGGCGCTGGCATCGTACTGCGTATAAGGCACTTTTGAGGCGAGAAAGGCTTTACACGCGGGCGAAGCCGCGAGCAACACCTAGTTATCTATATAGACATTTCTAACTAATATGCCGATTATGCTTAATACACTCTCATCAGTTATTGTGCATATAGACTTGAATAATACTCGCTGTCTGTTTAGTTTCTGAACATGGTTAGCGATATATACGTAGGTTTATCTGGTTTCTAGGAATAGTTTAGTGCTTTGTGCAAACATTTGAACTGTAATTCATACGATAACTGAGGCAAGGAAAGTAACGTATATTGTATTAATACCAAATTTGTGTATAATAAGACTAATAAAAAATACCTATATAAAAAGAAAAAACAGGTGATTTATGTTGAGATGATTTGCTTTACACGTCGCGCTTTATTTACATTTTTGTGTCTTATAAACAGGCTGCTGTAAACGTAAAATTATAAACAGCTTTTCCTGAAATACACCACAAGACATAACTTAACGAAAATCCGGAAAGACGGCGACACCGCGACCCAGTAATTAAGACGTACCTAAGTACGAAAAATTGAAGTTCATGTCCGGTATATCAGGCTCATACGAAAAGTTACGCGAAAGGATATTTAGAGGCGGCGGGCAACGCGGCGTTTTCGGCTAATGACGCGCCCCGGCCCACAATATATCTCTCGTAGTTAGGCGCAGAAATCACGGCGACTCGTGCGCTTGATTGAGTTTTCTTTTCCATTGTGCTTCCATTAACAGAATAGCTTTCTCCCCCACACTCGCCCCGGGGACGTCATGTGTTCTCGCAAAATTATATCAGCCATTTTTCTTTCGGACAGCCGGTGGATGTTTGCTTTTTGTTTTTGCTCTTCAAGTGTTATGAAGTGTATATTACATTAGATTATTGTTTTGATTTATTACCTTTTTTGTGCTCTTTAAATTTTGTTTCGGCTTGAGGACAATTAAAATAACGATTCCTATTTTTATAGGAGAGGGTATTATCCCATAAAAAATGTACCAACCCATTTTCCCCAAATATACCAAATGCCAGAGTAAGAAATTAAATTAGCATCTAAAATATTAACTTGATATTAAATTTCAATTTCAGAGTGCTTTTTGGAACAATGGCACCGGAAAAAAGGAATTACGACAGGTCCCACCAGGCCCATAAATATTAACGTGGTCACCTATTTTAGTGATTTAATTTAGGCAGTACTAAAGACTGAGACCTAGCTTGTTCCTGGAAAGTAAACGAAAGCGACCCCTGAGTGCTCTTGCGGAGCTACCGTCTAATTAACGACGTATCTAATTATACCATCGTGGAGCAAGCTCCGGCGAAGAGAATTTCCCAAATTACGTATTACGAAACGCAATTACACTTAGGGGAAATGCTATGAGACAAATTGAGTTATATCGTATGTAATTGAAATAAAAATTCCTAATGTATGTGTTGTATTGTAAATATTTTGTTGGAAAATCGTTTATCTAGGGGTCTACTGGATGTTAGTAGACGGTTGATATTTGGTTTGATACGTTGAGGGAAAACCAATAACGAACGGGACCAGAGAGAGATATTTTCAATGTAGCTACAAATAACTAATTGGTATTGTACCCTACAATACCAATTAGTTAATCGTTTCCTACATTTTCCGTTATTTATTTTTATTTATCACATTATGGGTTGAAATACACATGGGGAAACGTAGAGGACCTTGGTTACACTTCTGACATCCCCTCATGGATAGAGGCGTGGTGTGTGTGTGTGTGTGTGCGTGTGTGTATGTTACTTTTTTTACTTTTCATGCTATACACAACGGTGTTGCGCAGATGGTGATGGTTGTTAAAATAGCTATCATATTCATAGTAGGTAGTGTTATATAAAAAAGGTAGTCTGTTAAGAAGCTACATTACCCTTGAATAGGTACTTCATGCTACTTTTTATCCCGAAAACATACTTGAATTTATTTATGATTTACTTTCCTTGAATTTATTGTAAATAAAACTGTGTTATGCAGGTTTGAGATTTTTTATTACCTGTGACAAGTAATTGACGTTTGTTGCTTCTTTATAACGTTTTTCTGTTAATTTGTGAACATTGGTGTTGGTTACATGTTTATTAATGTAATACCTATGCAATTTTATTCTTTAGTTTTTAATGTGTAATTGTTTTCTTTTGCTCTTGAATAAAATAAAATTGAATGCGCATCGATCCGCGAGCAAAAGCAAGTATTTATTTATTAAAAACGCATGTCTCCAAGTCAAGACGCCAAGCGACGTGGAGTTTACGTATCCCACCATGGATAGCATAACAGAGTGTTCGCATCCGCGATGCAATACGTTGCTATAAATTTGAAACACGTCTTGATCCTGCAAGCTATTTGTTGATAATGGAAAGTAGTTCGTAAACCTTTAGATACAAGGCTACAAATATATATATCACCTTAAAAGTATACTTCAAAAAAAATTCTTCTCTCAAGAGCTGATTTGAAAATTACCAGATAGTATCTACTTAAATATATATTATTATTCTCATAGATAAAATTTCAATATCTGTTTTAACAATAACTTAATAGAAATGAAACTGGTTAGTTTTATATTTATTTATTTGATAAATAGCTTTTGGCTGATGATTGGCAAATCAGCCCCTATAAATTAGTTTACAATATTTTCTAATGTTTATATTTCAATAAGTGTATATTTGTGCTACCGACCCATTGACTTTTGTACTGTATTCTATTTGTGATAACTTTTAAATGGCCTTCTCATATTTATGTTCCTCTAATATTATTTAATCTGGTTGTAAGTTTCCCGAAAATAAGAAAATAAAATAAAATATTGTGAGTACTTAACGTTGTTTTTTATTCCGACTAGGCAAGTACCTGCACCGTACATAGGAGTGCAAATATTATATTAATGAGAGTTGATATGTCCCCAGAGACTCGAGAATTACACCCAGAATCATGACTGCTGTGTTATCTGGTAGAAAAATATAACTAGGTATGAAAACGGTCCCAAATCCCAATGAGTAGAAAATATTATCTAGAAGCATTTTTTATTAGATATAAGCTTTTTGTTATAAAAACCAATGCATACAATCTTTATACGAAATGTCATGGAAGATTAAATTTCTAAATAATTTAGGTAATAGTCCAGAGTAGTGATGGAATCTGCAGAAGCCAAACTTAATTTTTTTTAACCAGTATGCCGTCATTAAATTACAAACCAAAGCCTCCATCTATACGTACTATTGATTTTAACCTATCTGAATCGGCAAAGGATGTATAAATCAGCATTACTCTTAGTTCAATCAACTGCATATATCAATATTAACCTAAATGTAAAGTCATTTACGTAAGGCAATTTATTATTATGAGGTTACACGCTTTAAGACGCTCGCTTGACTCTGTTTCAGCAATCTCGTCAATTTATCATAGCGGTACATTTTCTTTACTGTGGCTGTTTACGAACTCGTTGTTGCAAAGTGATGGATTTTTATTATATTTAAAGCGCTGTGCTTTTTCTTTTACATTTTCGGCGCTTTATGCTCAGCACGTACAGCTGAATTGCTGTACTCATTGTACTATTTCAACGCTTTAGATGTTTTGTATTTCTTTGTGTTCGAATGGCTGAGGTTTAGGAACCTGTTTGATGAAGGTAGTTTTAAAATTTTACATACACACACACATTCACGCCTTTTAATCCCGAAGGGGTAGGCAGAAGCGTAACCAATGCACCCACCTTTCGCTGTGCGTATTCCATCCGCTGATGTGATATGGGGCGAGCCCATCGCCATATCGGGCACAAATTCCAGACATAAGTGTGATACTGTATAGAAAAATCCAATATCACTTTGCCAGGGCCACCGAGGCAGTAAAATATAAATAATAATAATGGTCAAGTAAAATTTTATACGTGTGGCATATGAATGCTTTTCGGTAAATGGGAGACAAGTTTTGGAATTTCTGCGTTTGAAACAAGGGTGCAATCATAAAGTCCAACGTTCGGGTGGTGTTAATGGGCAGTTATATCGCTTGCCATCACCCGAGCATTTTGCTCGTCCGGTCATTCATGTTAATAAAAAGAAGAATATTGGTAGAATAATACAAAATTCGAATTCCTAACGCAATCTTCATAGTGAAATTCTTCCTCGAAAGACACGTTTTCCTCTCTTGATTGTATCGTCTGCGTTTTATTAGAGTTTCAGCCGTAAAAGCAAATGAAACATGTAAATAAATTAAAGTACGGGTGTGCCGTACAAACCGGAAATGTATCATTGAAACATAGAGCAGTTGCGGCAACGTGCTGCGGGACAATTTGTCTCACGATTGGTACACACTTCCCTGTACAACGCTGGTGAGTTTGTTTTATGTGGGTTTTCCGTTTAGTACTTAATTCAATGAGTAATAAAAAATATAGATAGATAAATATGTATCTACGTATCTGAAAAATAATAAAACATATTTATTGAATATGGAAAATCTTCTATACACAGTGCAAATACAGTGTGAAGTTAACAATTTTGGAACTTTACAAAATTATTGACAACGGTTCCCACACTAAGGAAGCACGTATCCCGTGTAGGTACCTATGCAATAAGTTATAATTTATAATGTAGAATGTAGTTTGTTCATAGTACGCATGCATGCATGCTCACGCCTTTTTATCCCCGAAGGGGTAGGCAGAGGCGCAACTAGTGCACCCACTTTTCGCCAAGCGTATTCCGTCCCATGATGTGATAGGGGGCGAGCCTATCGCCATACCGGGCACAAATTCCAGACTCCGGGCTGATACTGAATAGAAAAACTCTGCTCACTCTGCCCGACCCGGGGATCGAACCCGAGACCTCAGCCTTGCAGTCGTACCGTAATACAACTACGCCACCGAGGCAGTAGTAGTTGATCATAGTAATATAATGATATTACGTTTATTATGAGAATAAACGTTAACACACACTTGTCACCTGTTAACCAACATAACCATTCCACTCACCCCTCAGTTGTGGTAGCGATAACGCGTTTTGCCCCGCGATATAAAAAAAAGTGTACTTGACCTGAGTACCATCAAAATATTTTCACCTAAAATGTCAAATTGACTTCAGTACACTTGGAATTAAATAGACAATATTTTTATTTGTTACTTAGTTTAAACAGGAATAAAAGACCATTTTGAACAATGCAAGCAAATCAACGCTCACTAAGTTACATAAAAAATTTCAATTCAAGGTCCCTAAAGCTTAATTTTGGTTCCGGAATGGTTGGTATTAAGGGGTTGAGGGTACCTCTTTCCTGTTATTCCCCTTTCTAATTGTTCCATAAACCAAACAGAACGAGCAATTC
Organism: Sphinx pinastri; assembly: GCA_947568825.1. Taxonomy (NCBI): domain Eukaryota; kingdom Metazoa; phylum Arthropoda; class Insecta; order Lepidoptera; family Sphingidae; genus Sphinx; species Sphinx pinastri. The sequence goes on from OX387617.1 coordinate 8,747,592, forward strand.
GAGGTCGCTTTCTCAGATACGAACATCATCCGCGAAATACAGAGCTCCTCGACGTTTTGTAATCAGATTTTTCTTGGAAATTGTATTAAGTTTACTTTTGTGATGATTTAATTTACGATATTAATTCCTCGTTGTTAATTCATGGGAATATTTTTTATAACACTTCTAATTTTGATAGCGGAAGTTCGTGATGATGTTTGGAAGTTAGTTAGAAGTACTCAGAAACCTGTCTCAATGGCGTAGTTGTGTTGCGTGCGCGGTACGACCACTGATCTGATGTACTGGTTTCTAATCCCGGGTCGGGAAAATTGATATCAGATTTATCTGCTCAGTATCAACCCGGAGTCTGCAATTAGAGCCCGATATAACGATACGCTTGATCTCTATCACATTATGGGTTGCAACACACAAGACAAAAAAAAATGGTGAGCTTCTTGCACCCTGCCTAGCCCTTCATTGTGTTTACTCAAAAACTATTTCATAGATGCACCGGATGAAATTTGGTACACAGATAGTTCAAGGCCCGGATAAACATATTAACTTACTTATAATTATCAGCTTGGCAAAGTTAACAATGGGACTTTTATTTTGGGAAATGCTTCACCGCGGACGAAGTCGCACGCTAAACCTAGTATGTACCTAATGTGCATTAAACCTCTATTCAAATGCTCTTTGGAAATATTTTTTTTTATAATTCTAGTTTATTGTCTTTAACGATTAATTGTATTTTTTTAGGGTGAACAATGTTAATACCGTTTTTATCGTCTTTATAAATATATTATAATACTCGTATAATAAGTGTAATTAAAGCCTAAAATAACTTCTTAATGTGTGTCAAATTGACTAAGCTTTTAATGGCTGGATTTCACTCGAATGAGTTGATTTAACTACTGAAATCACATACGATTCCGATACTACGATATTGATTTTGCTATTAATACAAGCTACAATATCGTTAAGTGCTTAGTTCTTCGGCGCTTTACAATTTGGACTAATGACACTCGTCTGTACAGTCAGCCACATAAGCAGCTGAACAAACTCACCATTTCAAATCGCTTTTACGCGTTAGGCTTAAGTGTTTTTTTTTTCTTTAAGTAAAGTGAAACCTTGAATCTTATTTTTGTAAAGAGAAAATATAAATTTGGAGGAATACAAAAGTGTATAGGCGTTTTGAAGTTTTGAAATTGTTCAGCTACTTATATGGCTGACTGTACATCCGCAACGGGAGTTTGTGCTTCACATCTGATTTATTTAAAATATAACCACGTAATGTAATAAGTAAATAATAAAACAATTAGGTAGAACGTTATTATAATTTATCCTATCGTTAAATAAATTTAAATTAAAAACATTGTATCTACCATATTATAAATTGTAAAATTTTAGACGTAACCTGTTAAAGTGGTGGGGGAACCAATTTTACTTTACTTTATAAAAAATATACGCATAGCCTGGTACAGAAAGTAGAATCCGCTGAATAATAAATGTGATAAGCCTTTGTAACCCTGTGGAAAGGGAAGTATGAAATAACAGATAAAAGATTCACGACTTGTCATGACGTCACTGTCACTGCGGTTCGGGTGTGCGAGCGAGATAGTAAGATGCCATTATTACTACAGTCATTATAACAACTAATATACTTTGTTTCTTTTGTTTTTGCCGCTTTTGACAGGTCCGTCTGGAAATCTTTGGGGGAGGCCTATGTTCAGCAGTGGACGTCATGTGGCTGATGATGATACTTTGTTTCATCCAATTCTGCCATGTTCTTATCGCTGAAAATATTATCTTTCTTATTGTTTACTTTAGTGATTTAAATAATAGGTACTATACCCATACCATACCAGCCCTGTATTATATACTGCCCCCTGCTGAGCACGGGCCTCCTCTACAACTGAGAGGGTTTAGGCCTTAGTCCACCACGCTGGCCTAGTGCGGGTTGGCGCACTTCATATACCTTCGAAATTCGGAGAACTTCTCATGTATGCAGGTTTCCTCACGATGTTTTCCTTCACCGTTAAAGCGACCGATAATTCACAAAGAATACACACATCACTTTTAAGAAATGTCAGAGGTGTGTGCCCTTGGGTTTTGAACCTGCGGACATTCGTCTCGGCAGTCCGTTCCACTCCCAACTAGGCTATCACCGCTATACTTATAATAGGTACTATAACTAATACTAAATCAAACATTGTACAAATGTAAGTATATTCTATTTATAAAGTTTATAAGTAAATTTCGCTACACTTGCTGGTGGTTTGCGAATTCTCATTAATGATCTCACCGCAGAAACCGCTTCTTTCGAATTACAGATATTCAAGTTTAATACTTTCTGTGTTCAGTCTTTCATGTTTTACATACGGCACCTTCTGTTTCTACTTCAGTTTTGATTGATGAGAGTTTGTAATGGAATTTGTTTTGATTCCTATTTAATTTCCTGTTCGGATATTCGGTTGTCATTATATTATAAATTAAGTTAAATTGCGTGATGTAAGGATAATATGTTACTCATTTTCAACGATCGACAAGAAGAAAATAAATGTACTTACTATGAAATGATACTGGCCTGCGTTTATTATTACTACATTATAAGAGTTCTGACTGTAATAATTATAATCTTAAATTTATATCTCTTTATAATTTACTAAGAAATGTTAAAATTATTTAGGAACGTTGATATGTTAGTTCGGCAAAGTAAATTACATTTTCCTCACTTGTATCGAGTTATACAAGGCGACATGGAATTTGATATCGAATATCTACAGTAGACCATCTTTAGAAGCACTTGCCTTACATTCCAAGAAGGAAAACTCGTAACAAACTAGGTATTGGTTTTGCATTAGGCAAAAGCTAGGTTAAGCAACCGATGCCACGTACTATTTTATTATTCCTGTGGATTCTGTAGTTCAAGACAATTATTTAGATCTTGGTTCTTTTTTATTCTTATTCCACTGCATCTGATGGTAAGTGACGGATATACACTGGTTGATACCAGAATGCAACACACTTACATAGGCTACTATGCAGGAGGCATCTTGTAGATTGCGGGTTTTATACTCGCTATCTGGGCGGAAACAAATTTACCACCACCAGCCAAAGATATGTCTTTATTTAAAGATATGTCTTTACCATAATTTTAAGTGAGTAATTACCTAGCCAATGCACCATTTTGGAGAGATTCCTTCATAATTTGACGTTGTGTTCTCATTTGTTCTAAATAGAGCAGTGGCAGTTGCATAGACTTCGAGAATTTAAAAGTAGCCAACCATACCTTTAAAGTCTGATATTTGATCTATTGCGTTCCATAAGCATTTAAGATCTATAAGCGTTTTAAAAGCTAGCGATAGTTTTAAATTCATAAATTTGAGTTTATACGTTCTAGGTTATCGTAAATATGTCGTATAACAGGTACATCTTTAACGGGCTATGCCATTCTTACAAATATTGTAAGAATACTCTCAATAGAGAGTCCACATTTACTTACACTTGATTTAACATAAAATTCAGCTTACATAACTTCTTGCCGTTCAAAACGTATGCGACATCGCTCAGCACAATTGCTTAAGAATGAACCACAATGCAAGTGTTCTGAGTTTTATTCGTCGGCACGAATATTTGTGCTATCCGTAATTTTCTGCAGTGACTGCACCATATTTTTCATCAGGACGCTTTTGTGTAAACGGTTCCATATCTTTTGTGATATTGAGTTATATTTGAGAATTTGAACGTACAATCGATTAGTCTTAGTGTTCTTAATATTGCAATAGAAATCATTCTTTTATTTATTTTACTGTTATTATTAGTTAATAATATGGTGCACTGCTGAGGTTTTGGGTTCGATTCCCGGGTTGGGCAAAGTGATATGGGGTTTTTAAATTCAGTATCAGCCCCGGAGTCTGGAATTTCTGCCCGATATGGCGATAGGCTTGCCCCCTATCACATCGTGGGACGGAATACGCACAGCGAAAAGTGGGTGCACTAGTTGCCCCTCTGCCTACCCTTTCGGGGATAAAAGGCGTGAGTGTGTGTGTGTGTAATAATATGGTTTCTTCTTAGTCCACCGGACCTTTTTCTTCAATGTGAGTTCGGTATAGTTTTCTAAAAATCTAGCCACTGAGCTAACTTGGTGGAATTCATAATATTATGTAATATTTGATTTACAGTGAACAAAAAAATTAGGTTATATCACAAAAAGCGAAACGATTTCATTTTATTGTCAGCAACATGATTTAAAGAAAGGATTGATTTTAATTAACAGATATCGGGACCGGACCTATTCTGTTATTCGCCAGCTTGATTAGATTTTCGTGAAACAATGTGTAAAGGACAGATAACAAATTGAATCGTGAGTTTATTAAAATTTGTTCGTGTTTAATAATTCTTTTGTTTGTCGAAACGTTGGAGTCATATATCAACAAAGCTCGGACGAAAAGGAAAAACAACAATATTATGCATTTATATAGACAAATGCTGCTAGAATAATACTGCACAGCTGTCATGTTTTATTAACATAGCTTTAGAGTTTTAGCGGGAACTTGGAAGTGTCATGAGGTGCTCTTGTTTTAATTCATTATTTTGGTGATACTTAGTGTTATATTGCATAATTACGGTGGTATATTATCCAATATAGTTCTATTAAAGAGCTCAAATGAAGTGAATTGAAATAATTGGGCTAATCAAGTGTTTTTTTGTTGCCGCCAAAACTCCTCAATAAAGTCTGGGTAAGGTAGCCACTGCTTTACTTCGACATACTACAGATAATAAAATAGACAAACCTAACTTGACATTGGCAAAATGTGAACACAAATGCCATAACAAAAAAAAAAACATAGCTTTAATATTTTTTCTTTGCTCATTCATCGCTGAAGCTTGATATTTATAGTAAACATTTTAATCATAATGCTATCAATGTATCGTGTCAATATTCTCTTGCACGAAGGGGTGCCAAAGGATCCCATGCGGAGCTTAAGGCCCAGTGGGTGTCAAACTTTACAATTCTTTTGTTACTTACTTTTTTGTAGTAAACCTCTTGTCTGTCAAGATTGATTGTGGGTCTAGTTCTTGATTAACAATTCTAAAAGACAATACTTCTATTCGTCTTTTGTCTGCATTGTACAGGCAGATAATAGTTTCTTTTATTTTTTTAGACGTTATTTTATTCTGACGTACTGCAATATTCATTTCTAGGTTAAATTTAACTCTACCGTATAGGTTACACACCTCCTAGTCTTCGTCAATTATTTGACTAGCAACTATTTGACTTCTTCGTTCTTATTTCGACATATTGTTATCATTTTATGTCAAAAATACAGGTTTTGCCTTCAAAGTCAGTCTTATACCGTTTATTTATTTAACCTGATCCTCGCAATAAACATAAATACTTTCTTTACTTTTATAACCCCGTTATATTCAAAGTAGTCTACGGACAGAATGCATAAAATTCACGAATAATAACTTCTCACATTTAAAAAATGAAAAAGTTTTAATTTCATGAATTCATGATACGGAACAAAACAGAGGTATGCAAAACCTCCACATTCTGAAAAAAGTTTATAATAAAACAATCTGGAGGCCCCGAGTGTAATACGCTGAAAAATGAAATGAAAGAATTTAAAATGGCTAACATTTACGAAATATTTTAGGTAGTAAATGTAGAAACAGAGATCTAATGCTACGCTATTCAACTATTGTTGACATCGGTGAACGAGTTGCAGCAAAATTGTATTTGAAACGTATCGAATGTGGTGGAGCTTTTTTGCTAATTGTTAAAAAGAATTTGTTTTAAAATTACTTTGTTTATTGTATGGAAACGTGACTTACATTCATTTTGAAATAACCTTTATTCACAAACAAAATGGGTAATTTGATGAAAATATTAAAATATTGTTAAGTGACTTTTGAATATTTTAACAACTATTTTGTGATTCTACTGAATCTTTGCATACTGTTAACCCTTAATAAGTTTTATTCTACAGACAAGGATGCAAGGGCATACCTCTCTGAGTTTTTAAACAAAGTGTAATAGGGTTGCCACGCACTGCGTAGGAAATATAATATTTGCAGCAACAGGCGTCCTCATAGAAAGAAAATATTATAGCATTGCGGCATACGCCGCAAACCCCCTGAGATTCAGGCGACTCGCTCGGAATAGCTTTGTTTCGTATTCCTTTGTCTTTAACTGAGCATCCCACTATCTCCTCAGGCCTGCTTATATATTCCCACCTTAGCCTCCAGCTATACCCTACACATGGAGGTATCGCTTGATTGTTTCCATAAACAGTGTATTTTAAATTTAATTATATTTGATATATCAGTATGCAAACCGAATTTGCAAATCGGTATTATTGAACATATTACTATAACGGATGTAAACATGATTATTTTAAATAAGCAAAGTATGTCTAACATTTATGAATCTGAAAATAACTATGTATGCCATATTATGTGTATTACATATTTTATTTATGTGTGTATTCTTTGTGAATTATCGCTCGCTTTATCGGTGAAGGAAAACATCGTGGGGAAACCTGCATACCTGAGAAGTTCTCTGAATTTCGAAGATATGTGAAGTCTGCCAACCTGCACTAGGCCAGCGTGGTGGACTAAAGCCCCTCTCAGTTGTAGAGGAGGCCCGTTCTCAGCAGTGGGCAGTATATAATACTGCTGGTATGGTATGGTATGGCATATTAAATATAATTGTGGAAGTGCGACTATACACGTGGTACATTGTGTCACGTTCCACACAAATTATATTTGTAGGAAACTAATGTAAAAGACCTCCAAAAGTTATAGAATAAAACGGCCCCATTTTGGAAATTGCAAAAGTTTGAAGAAAGCAAACAATTCGTTAGGAAAGATTTGGTTGAATAATTTCTTGTAAATACAATCTTTCGCTCGATTTGCAATTCACATAACGACTGGCCTAAATTATTCATTTTGTTTTTAGCGTTCCGTTTTCAGGTGAAACGGTTTTAACTCGATTTCACCGCAAACAATGTTTCAATTAAATTGATTGATGTTTGGCTGCACTTAATAATTATTATTGCATGGTAGTTAAATTTAATAGCAAATTGTTCAGTTTATGAGATAGTATCATTAAATCGCTCAACAGGCGTGTGCATGTCTGAACTGTTAAGGATGATATAATTTATGTTTTCGAGCATGTTGTTAATGTTGGCTGCGGTCAGCTGATCAGATTTACGATCATATCGAGATGCCTCTGTTCAAAGGGCTCGCAGACAATATCTTAAAATGGTAGGATTACGATACCACTATTATAGGGTATTTCTATGTATTTACCTAAAGCTTGTTGTCACAATATAGAAAGTTGGAAAGAAAGGCGAGATGATGGTAATTAATACTTAAAGATTAATTTAAATGCTAACCGAATGGAATACATTTTACTACTAAGTAGGTAGGTACCGATTTTCACATTGATGAAGCAAATAAGAATAATGCCATAAAACTGACGTACCTATTTAAGATTCCATAGACGCATGGAAGATTATTGTAGTTATTATAATATAGTATATCGAACAATAGTCATGATGCAACTGATGCAAAAGAGGTATCCGCAATAGACGTATTTAGCAATGTCTTCTTTCGTATCGACGCGACGTGTTGAAGAAATTTACTCATACAAATGCTTAGTATTGTCCAATTAATATTTCCTCAAATTTGTTATTATTAATGAAATGAAATAATTTATTCGAACCCATAAAATGTTATACATTATTTAGATTCCGTCAATATTAACTCTACCACCAGTTCGGAAAGCAGTTCTCACTAGAGAAGAACGGGCAAGAAACTCTAGTGTTGCTCTTTTCAAAATCAGTTCAAGGTATAAAATACAATGCATTATGTAGCGAAAAAAAATATACAATTCAGTATTTGTTTACTTATGTTTAGAGCAGTTCATTTATATACTCGCAAAATAGGTAATAAAAATTTAAATTCCAACACGAGTGCATAACTATCTCAGGAATCATGTAATAATTTGATCTGAAATCTTCAAGATGTCGTTATTAATCTAAGTTTAAGATATACACCCAATACTTATATATAGTAAGCGAAAAGGGCAGACCAGTCCACACAAGCAGCACCCGTTCACGAGAACTATATAAAACTAGGGCATAATAAGCACTTTTGTAGATACAAAGAAAGATTTTAATTCTATTTTTGTACTAACAAAAAGCTGTAAGGTTGCTTGGTTTTCATTTGTACGATTTGGAAGCATTTTGTACAATCGTAGAAAGGGATAATCTAAAAAATGCTTTAGAAAAAATCTATAGATTATAAAAATAAAATATTAATCAAGTAGGTTTATAAAAAGCACTTATAACTAAGTCATGACAAGGTTGAAAATAACAAATTTACAAAGGTACATATACCAATCAATAGGTTAAAGTAACCTACATTAAACAGCGAACAACCAGCACGGGTGATAGGTACAGAGGACACGGACATTGGGGACGGGAATAGGGCTAGAGGGAAGGAGAAGTGAAGCTAATATAAGAGAAAAGGAAGGAATATTTTAACTTTACGAGGAAAGGAAATGCCACGGTCCTCGCCGGCGAGGATAATAAAGGTTCTAAGCTTGCTAACCTACCAGATTATCACTAGCTACCTAAGTGATGACGACCCAAAGAAGAAAGGCATAAAGAATTTATTTGTAGTATAAACATTGATTTGTAAAAAACCCTTCAATATAAGTATGAAGTTGAATATTAGGACTCTAAGGGCCAGTTTCACAGGTTTCAGGTAAATTCGATTTGCCAATTATCGTATTATACAGCTAATGTAGATAGTACTCTTTTTATTACCAATTTTTATTTTATTTGGGAGAATACATCAGAATGTGAATTTTGTATTTGGTCGGCTTATACGTTTATGTGACTAGTAGAATTTATGAGCAAATGGTGAAATCAGCCCTTAATATAAAAAAAACTGACTACAAACCAGTTTCAAGCAATTTATAGTAACATATGCCAAGATTTATCTAAATTTATAACTGCTGAGCAGCTAATTTCTTACCTTGCTACTAAAATTGATAGATTAACGCCTTTTACAAACAGTTATAAAGAATCAAGATCTTACAAAAATACATTTTATTAACTCACCAAATTCGGTCATTAACAGATAAGTTTGCTTGATAGTTATAAATTTTACATCAAATTCCTGTAACAAGAGAATACAACCTCATATCAGTCGTAGTTTCCACCCATCCAATTAAAGGATTAAACGTAAAATAAGCACTAACTATCTGATATTTATGACTGCACAAAGGACGTTCATGACATTTACGAGCTGATATTAAACTGCAAACGTAATGCTATAACAGTAAGAGAAGCGAGCATTTTAGAAAAATGGCTGTATTCTCGTCATCCATATTAAAATGGTTATTCTAAACGTGTACGATTGAACGACGGCGAAATTCAACTCATGGGAAATCTGCTTCTGTTAAGTCTATAAGAAAGTAGGACACGTTTTGTGAAGACAGAGAATTATTTCGGGAAGAATATTTTTCGTATATTCAACACTAGGTGTTGATCGCGGCTTCACCTGCGCGAAAAGCCTTTCGCGAAACAAACCTCCTAAAAAGACTGTACCGATGTATAGCGTTACCTGTACGACGTCAGCGCTATGAATTTGCAATACAATGCCATACAATCAGCCCTGTATCATATACTGCCCTCTGCTGAGCACGGGCTTCCTCTACTACTGAGAGGGGTTAGGCCTTAGTCCACCACGGGGGCCTATTGCGGGTTGGCAGACTTCACACACTCTCGAAATTCTTATGGAAAGTTCTCAGGTATGTAGGTTTCCTCACGATGTTTTCGTTCATCTTTTAAGCGAACGATAATTGATAAACTATACACACGTAACTTCGAAAAGTCAGAGGAGTGTGCATTGGGTTTGAACCTCCGGACATTTTCACATAATTTCGCATTTATGATATTACTAAGGTTCATGTTATCTGTAGATTTTTAGATAATGCTGTTATTATCCAAGTGGCAGCATATCAGTGCTTGTGAAGGATGAAAAGCCTAAATGACTGGAAGAGCAAATCGCGCGTCTTTTAATAAGCGCTGAAACTGCCCATGAACAGCAGCGTCTCTAGATCCTCAAATTATCAATTACCATGCGTGACACCCTGACTTATTGCATCCTAATGAATGTCCCAATGATTTAGATGCGTACAAATTTTGGATTTAACGGAAATTAGTCTACGAATTCCACTTGAACTCTGTTAATTATTCGGGGCTGTTTGCTCTGTGTCGTATTTCGCATGTAGTGGCGTTCACAATGAGATTAATACCGCAATATGATTTACCGCGCCTATGCCAAATTTGTATAGCCGCATCAGAATAGGATAAGTTATCTAAATTGATGCGTGTTGAAGTTGCGTATATTATAACAGCAACTTATAAACGAATGTTCGATATTGAAATAAAACTACTTCATCTCAAACATAACAAAAATATATTTTTGTTGTTTGACGGTTTTATGGTAGTGGTAACCAATAATAATTATAAGAACACAGTAGAAGTTAAAGGCAGCCACATGCGACCAAAAAAGAGTAACCATGATAACCAGGACCATACTAACGCACATTTATCGAATAGATGAATACGATTAAAAAATATCTTGTATGGGTTCGATCATTTATATTTCTCCACTCCAACTACTTCAGATGCTTCAGAAAAAAAGCGTCGCCTCTACTCAGTAGAAATACCTCTACAGTGTGGCCCTATACCTCCTTTAAAATTATTATAACTGGCAGGCAGTAATTTATGAACGAATGTTCTAATTTTACAACAGAATACTATTTAATTACCCTTAGGCTCATCTAAACCGTATTCGTAATCAACATCAAGCATAATGTTGATACAACGGACCGGTGCCTTTTTAAGCCCACATAATTCAGGTCTTGGTAAGCTTACAAAAACCAACCTGTAATTGAATATTAAATATAAGTAAATTAAAGCAATCATCTGAGGCCCTGAATATTAATAATCCTGTTGCCTCAGAGAATTAGACCCTTATAATCCGACCCTTCAGTTTCATCCTTGGTTCAACCCTTGTGTGATTGACGTTTCAGCGGTGATTATTACGTGGGACTCTTGGATCCCTCTTTACGGAAACCCTGATTATGTCAACAGAGTTTTTCAACCGAAGTATTATTTGAAGACAATCGTAGTGAAGTTCTAAATGTTTTCCTCGTGGCTTTTGGGCGCTGATTTATTTAATTTTATATTATGGGGTAGAGAAACAATAGAATTACGGAAAATGTAAAATCTAGTAGTTAATATGTATGGTATTACTGTTCATGCGACTTTCCTATAGTCCGCGCGCAAGCTCCGACAAATTGCAGGATGAGGAACGTGACGGGTACGCGCCGTGTCCGACCATTCAGTACACACCACAAACTCCCGGTACGAGTTGGCCTTAGCGCGAGAATACACCAATGACGATATAGTATTACTATTTATTTATGTGGAAAACTAACAGCTAGAAAACTAAAATATTTTGCACCTTCTAATTTTAAGACTAGTCACAAACGGTAGTGTTAGTTCGTTTCGCATAATTTATTTTTATAGTTGGTTGAAGGTCCATTAGCTGTAGCCAAAAATTACCAGAGAAACTTAAATTTATAAAGATTAATAAGTTTACAATCGGAAGTCAGCACTGCTCATTTAATATTGTAAAACATAATATTACATTGTATCAAATTAAGCTAATAAATTGTAGCGCACTATCGCCGACTGTTTATACCGATATCGGTAACTTTTTTTTTATGGCATTGAATGACGAGACGAGCATGCCGTTCGCCCGATGGTAAGCGATACGACCACCCATAAACAGTAACAACACCATCCAGCACCTTGAGTTACAAAGTACTGTGTGGCATTGCACTGCGCTCGTCATCCTGAGACAAGATTTCTCATTATGTCCAGTAGTTACACTGGCTACAATGTCCTTCAAACCGAAACACAACAGTGCATGCACACTGCCGCTTGGCGGTAGAAATAGACATTGCGGTGGTACCCACTCAGATGGACTCTCACATATGAGAGACCTACCACCAGTAAAATTAACTGAGTCACTACGTCAACATTCCTTAGAGCTTGCGCGCGGATTGTACTGCTGTACAATATCATACGATGCACCTTATAGAGGGTAATCCTTGCTACGGTGAATCCTGTCAGGAGACAATAGAAAAATAACGGGTCAAACATTTAGTTTTTTCATTTTTGTATTCGTAGAGTTACGATTATGGTTGTTTGAAGGCATTTCTAATCGTAAAACGTTGTGTTAAATTTTTTCGCCGTCTTTATAAAGCATTTATGGCACATTATTATGCGATACAAAGTTGGACGTAAGAAATAAATACAGTTACATGCGATTACGTCAGTTTGAATCAGTGATTTAACGATATATTATAAACAATCAAGCTTTTGTCACGGTCTTCATTGCATCACACAGTTTGAGAGCAAAAGAGCCCATAAAATAAAATAGTTTATTAATCACGTAGGCGAACATAGTTGCACTTATGATAAGTCAAGATACATTAAATTAATAATTATAATTATTACAAAAAATCACTTATGTAACTACCGACATTTTTATAGGGAGTAAAATCAATGAAAAATAAATAAAGAAGCCAAGCTCGGGCTGGCAGGAAAGAGAAGATAAAAATAAAATAAAAAAAAACTATGAATCATTGTTATAATAAATAAAATAATGGAAGGAACGCGTCGCGATCCTCACCGGTGAGGACACTACAGGCCCTAACCTAGCTAACCTACCAGCCTTTCACTAGCTACCTAAGCGATGACTACCCGAAGAAGAAAGGCAGAAAGAAACCCCGGGCTTACTTTTTTGTCATCATTTGTCCATTGAATCTTTATATTTTTTTTTCCAAGTCTTTTGCAAGATAGAATAAAAAGATTAATTAACGTAATATTATCTAATAAAAAATCTTAACTGCGAATGGCGGCCCTAACTGATGGCTCTAGGAGCAAAAAATCACATAGAAATTACGTAGGTAACTTGGATAAGCATTAAGAAAAAAAATGGTAATTAATCCTTTACGGGAATCACAAAAATTGACGATAAAAAATCTCATCGGGTACAAGGCTATTTTGTGGGCGAGTTACTAAATATATTTATTTTATATTGTTACAGTTTAAAATGAATTTCATCAAATTATCACCCAACCTGAAAATGCAATCTAGTTTGTCGGTTCTTTACAAAACAAATAACTAGATAAAAAACGTAATTCTTTTCAAAATAACACAAGTTTTCCGCACTACCTTGATTTCTACCTTGAATTTAACCCGAACACAAAGCACTTTTAGTCCCAACTTCAAAGGGAACGGTTGGCACAGATTCAGAACTAAAGTGAGTTCGGGGACAATTTTCTGAAATCTCTATGTACGCCCTTACGACGTATCAGAATAAGGTTAGACATAAATGGCCAAGCCTGTAACAAATTCAATAGCTCTTAAATCCATATCGGATGTCAAAGAGAATGAGTTGGTGGGTTGGGCGTTTCCACGTTTGAAAAGATTTAGGAGAATGGATTACGAGAAATTTTCGGTTCTTAAACTGAGATCATACATTTATTCCCTAGTATTTTAGTTTAACTTTTAATACCTGCTGTTTTTAAATAAGAAGCACGAAATACTAAGAGGCATTCTGAATATTCACTAGGCAAAGTAAAGTGTTTTTCTTTAACAACCATTTTTTTTATTGCGGAGAAAAATCGCGTTATTGCTACCACCACCGAGGGGTGAGTGGAACGGTTATGTTAGTTTCACACAACCCTCTTACAAAATTCAAGTATTTTAAATACCATTTATATATTGCGTTGCCTACAACTTTTCTACTACATATTATAGAAAATAACCACTAAATATGCCAATAAAAGATTAAAATTAAAGATTTTTAGTAAAATGGAATATCATTATCTATACTAATATTATAAAGAGGAAAGATTTGTATGTAAGTGTGTTTGTAACGAATAAACTCAAAAACTACTGAACGGATTTCGATGAAATTTGGCACACGGGTAGATCATGTCCTGGATTAACACATAGGGTACTTTTTATCCCGGAAAAACTTTTTGACGCGGGCGAAGCCGCGAGCAGAAGTCTAGTAAGTAATATACGCGGTTTTTTATAAATCAACTACACTTCTGCTCGCGGCTACGCCCGTGTGAAAAAGTTTTCCCGAGATAAAAAGTAGCCTATAGCACTCAGGAGTAATGTAGTTTCCTATTAGTGAAAGAATTTTCAAAATCGGTCCAGTAGTTTTTGAGTTTATCCATTACAAACAAACAAAGAATCTCTTTATATATTAGTATAGATGGAATATACTGACATTATTATAGTAAATGAAGCATCTCCCAGGTCACGAGCATGTATTTCTGTAACAAGCCGCTAAATTGCCAATTTAATGGTATCAATCATAGAATTAATTACGCGAATGCAAATTAATAATTAGCTGCCATATTGGATTAATAGTAATCATAGCTTTCTTCATGCAAAACTCTAATCTATATATGTAATCAAGCAGTAGAACCAGCGTGAAGCCATTTAAAGAAATGTGATAAAAAAGAAAGGGGTGACTAAATAAGAGTAAACAAATCAGCGATTTTTATAATTCTTTTCTGTCTGTCTGTCTATTTGTTACTGCACATCTCCGAAACTACTGAACGGATTTCGTTGAAATTTGGCACACGCATAGATCATGTCCTGGATTAACACACAGGCTACTTTTTATTCCGGGAAAATATAAAGCGGGACTTTTATCCCGGAAAAACTTTTACACGCGGGCGGAGCCGCGCGCAAAAGCTAGTTAAATAATAAATTATATGACGTATTACATAATTATTATAACACAATTGCTTTAATTATACATAGTTTTATAGCATTTTATGGTTCCTATACGAGACTCACCAACTATGTGTGCCAAACTTCATTCAAATCAACTCAATGTCCTTAACTTCTAATAAATATCTACACAAACTTTCACATCTTTTTTTTTATTGCATTGAATGTCGAGACGAGCATGCCTTTCGCCTGATGGTAAGCGATACGACCACTCATAAACAGTAGCAACACCATCCAGCACCTTGAGTTACAAAGTTATACTGTGTGGCATTCCACTGCGCTCGTCATCCTGAGACATAAGATGTTAAGTCTCATTATGTCCAGTAGTTACACTTGCTACAATGTCCTTTCAACCGAAACACAACAGTGCATGCACACTGCTGCTTGGCGGTTTAAATAGACATTGCGGTGGTACCCACCAAGACGGACTTTTGCAAATGAGGCCTACCACCAGTAATACCAGTAATATCTATAATGTTACTGTACTATATTGTATAACTGTTTATCTAGAACGTTTGAGCTTATATCGAGAAACTATGTCGATGGCAGGTATACGTAATATGTGTTCAGTCAGCATACAGAAGGTCACTAGTTCGGAATTTACTTTTCCATTGAAAGTATTGGACATAGAGTTTACTAAATAGGTTCAGTAATATGAATGTTGCTCATAAATTCAATGAACTGTATAATAGTATACATCGCAATTGGATTTATGTTTGGTGTGTCGTATTTTTTTTATTTGTTGTGGTATAGACATTATAATATGTTTAACCTATATCTGTATAAACTATAAACATTGGACCCTACTTCACTACTATTAAGTGCAGTAGGATCAGTTTATCGTAAAGTATAAAAGGAAAACAAAAGTATTTTCTAAAAATATCATCATCATCAGCCTCATGACGTCCACTGCTGAACATAGGCCTCCCCCAAAGATTTCCAGACGGATCTGTCAAAAGCGGCCTGCATCCAGCGTGTTTCTGCGACCTTTATCAAGTCGTCTGTCCACCTTAAAAATAAAAATATCGTTATCTTTATTCGTATAGGAACTCTACTGTTCGGCGTTTAAATAAAATTGATTTCTTCTAAAGAACTTCAGTCCGAACTAAAAATGTCTGTTCAAAGTTAATTAACATTTTTTACTCGTGACTTTAAACATGTAAGAGTTTCATAGTTGATATGCAGCGCTAAGTTTCTAAGTTGCAGTTAAAAGAATAGTTTTATAACTGGCGTGTTCTTTCGTGCTCTCACATTTTAGATACTAACATACTTCGCACTCTTAATAAAACAATGACCTAATCCAAAATATTGGCTAGATGAGTTTTAGCAAAATATGGCCGCTAAAGGCCAAGCTGCATCGACTAAGAAAAAAAAACCTCTTTTCAACATTGTGAATAGGGTCAAAATCGTTTGTATTTATGTTCGTACCCCGCTCCACTTAAAAAAAATGTCGTATACATTTAGTTTTTGTGACGATTACCACAAGTCAATGATTTTGGATTAGGTCATTGTTTTATTAAGAGTGCGACTTGTGTAGTTTTGCATGAATGCACAGCATGGCGAATGCAGATATCCGTAAATATATCAGTCTACAAGTCTTATAAAATATAAGGGAGATATTAAAGGACTTGTATCACATAATGAACAAAATTTTATATGACAGCTATCGTATTACTGCGATGGCGTCGTTGTATTACGATACGACAGCAATGCTAAGGTCTCGGTTTCGATCCGCGAGTCGGGCAAATTGATATTAGATTTCTCTTTTCAGTATCAGCCCGGAGTCTGGATTTTATGCCCGATATGGCGATAGGCTCGCCCCCTATCGAATCATGGAACGAAATAACGGCGAAAAATGGGTGCACTAGTTGCTCCTCTGTCGACCCCTTCGAGGATAAAAGGCGTGAGTGTGTGTACGTGTGAGTTATCGTATTAAACAGCGAAGAGAGTACTCATTTTATAACAATTTATTTGGGTGCATAGATCAGAGTGTAACTAGGTCGAGTTATACATTTACATGACGAATAGCATTTATCAGGAAGCGGTGAAATCGGCTCTTATAAAATACAAGATAGGAATTTCAATAAGATAACTGTTGTGTAGCAAAACTAGAGCTATGGTAGGTAAGAGAAGGATAAATTATTAGGACAGAGTAAACATACGCTGGCGGAGACGGCAAACCATTCATCGTCAAATTAGCTGTTGTAAGCGAGCTATGGAGAGGGCTATGCTCGGTGTTTCTCTACACGGTCAAATCAGAAATAAAGAGATCCGTAGAAGAACGAAAGTCGCCGACATAGCGCAGCGGATTAGCAAGCTAAAGTGGCGGTGGGCAGGGCATATAGCTCGTAGAACTGACAACAGATGGGGTAGAAAAGTTCTCGAGTGGAGGCCACGTACTGGCAAGCGCAGCGTCGGACGTCCTCCTACAAGGTGGACCGACGACCTTGTAAAAGTCGCAGGAACCCGCTAGATGCAGGCCGCTTCTGACAGGTTGGTCTGGAAATCTTTGAGGGAAGCCTATATTTACCAGTGGACTTCTAAAGGCTAAAGAAGAAGAAGAGAATCGGCTATGAAGAAAAACTATGATGTGCGTTGGTTGTTAATATTAGTATCGTACGAACATATCTTCCTGTGTGTTTCATGTCATGTTAATGAATGTAATTTAATTTATGTCACTATCATTTAATTTATGGTATGGTACGACCCTTATGTAGACTTACAATAGAACATTTATCCCGGAAACCTTTCATACAGGTAGAGCCGCAAATATTTTCTAGTATATATAATAATATTCTGTTTAGTATTACCGACAGAAAAATAACTCTCCAAATATACTAAGTAGGTACATTTCGAAAGACACGATAAAATATAATAAAACACATTATTTTCGATTATCTCCCGTTTGGGATAACATCTATATCACCTCCACTGAAGTGTACAGTATTCTCTAATCGCACATTGTGAATGCGGAGGAAAAATATTCATAAGACTACATATTCTTATTACCTGCGGATGGCAGTGTTAGGTCGACGTCGCGGCGCATAATGTGTTACAATGTGTTCCGAGGTAACAACCTGGGCTTATGAGGCTCTCGCGGTAGCACAGATAAGGCACGTCGAAGGCTTTGTGAAGATACTTGTACAATGTAATAAGGCGGCCACGGTAATACGAGCCTGCCCGTCTATTTCGCACCTTTTATAAATAGCGTCCACGCGCCGCTCGTCGCGTCGAGGATGTAATTAGTTTCTAATTTTGTTGTTTTTCGGTTTAAGGTTGATGGCATAATAAGGTATTTATCTCGCATTCGTGTGCATATTTCTTTATTATACATATTTAAGAATAATAATTAAACACATTTGAAAACTACATACTGATTTTGTATGTCTTTTCTTACATACCAAACCATACGGTTTTTAAGAAATTTGCTGTGTATTATATGAAGAATTATTTTATTTATTAAATAATAAAATGCCAATTTAATTGCACCTTCAACGCTATTGGCAACAGCTGATAAAATTTAAATTCACCGTCTGCATTATTGAGAAAAATTAAACGACTTTATACGCAGACTATTCGCGAATAAAATCCTCAAAGCGTAGATAATTAATTAAAGCAAAGCACTCATAAAAAAACATCAAATGCTTTCACAGAAATATTTAAAATACATTCTTTAAATTATCGTTCAAATAGATGATGAATTCAGAATGTTTCAATAATACGAAACTATTGCGGCGCGGCGGCGGGATGAAACGAGATAAAATCTCAACACCTCTCCAATTTTAACATATTTTTTAACGAAATTATTTCAAGTCTATTCGAGATGCGCGATTCATTATGCCCGCAGTTGCAAGAGTGGGGCGCGGTAGAGTAAGAGGCAAGTTTTAATAATGTAGGGCGGTTGGCAAGGCTGGTGCCGTTTCCTTCCATTCATCTCTCCCCTTTCCGGTTGGCGCAATTAAAACGGTGGCTTGTTCCGGCACTTAAAAAACTTTTAAAGTATAGGCACAGACAATTTGAACTGTACCTAGAAGCATATTGTTCCAAATTACGGGAGGCATAATTTCTGCCCGATGATTTAATGTAATAAGTTTATCTTGTTTCATGTTGCTTATTTGTTCTCGCTTTAATTAATGCTGGAAAATTTCATAAATTTATTCAATATAAGAAGTAGTTAGTACTAATAAATTTTTCCCTATAATATGAAACTTACTAAGTATGACTTCAAGCTTCAAATATTTAGGTCTAATTTAAAACCAACTCACACAATATAACAATAACAAAATAGATTGTTAATTTGTAAACACGGTAATATCGGGAAGATGCCTCCAAAGTTTTGTTTGTCACGTTGTCAACTAACTATCCAAGTTTAATTATAATTTGGCCTCGTACTGTCAGTTGAGAGTTAATGCAAAACGTGACGTCACTGGCGACGTTTAATCAGCAGACGACGCGGTGATGTTGGCTGATGTCTGGCGTCGGCTGACGTGACGTCTGCTGCTCAAGCTTCGATCAACACAGCAAAACGTCTGAATCATTCGCATGTGGCTGAAGCCATTCACCGTTGTGTTGAAGTTCCGCTACGCGTGATTAATGGTCTGGCGTTCCCTCGACATTGTGTTTTTGTGATGCAAATAACTCGAGCCGTCGGAACAAGGAAAATTGAGTGGGAGGACCGAACAGCACCGCAGTTTCAATTGCTTTGCCGCTGAATACTGATGAACCGTTTAGATTGGTGATATTATCTCAGTTGCAATGTTTAAGGCGAAAAGCTGTTGACGTAAGCGCTATTTGTAACTTGAATCGCAGTGCAACCTTGAATCCAGGCGCGGGATTGTTGAATTTCAATTATTTAACGAGCGAGCGCGCCGGATTACGGCGAATTTAGTCCGGGATAACTCTACTGTACCTTTGAGCGTTGTTTTGGAGTAAATCTAAATTCTTATGAAGGTCAACTGCATGAGGCAGGTGCACGTCACAGGGCATTATCCCTTTAACTTTGAATTTAATCCTTGGCATGTACTAATTTCTAATTAAGTGTTTGTTGAAAAATTATGATAATATATTTAGGTACAGAACGCAATATTATGAGAGTGGCTCTCTGACTATCGTACCTCATCTTCTAATTATAATCATCATGTCCAAGTTTATCTATTAAAGAAGTTATTTCAATACGCTATGAATGCATTGCCTTAGGAAATTTAATAAAACTTTACACATACATTGGGCTTGCAGTTCGTTGGCATAGAAACAATAACGCACGACTTCAGCGCCAGCACTTTGGTCGAACTCTCGTGTTAGTTCTCGTTACATTACCCATGCAAACTTCTTTTGTCGTCGCCCCACTTTGTAATGTGAAAACCATTCGTGTCTACGTGATGAGGACGGTTGCAACAAAAAACCCTTCGCGAGCAATTAAGAACTTTCCGAACACCGGCTCATTGGCATACTTTCGCCTTGTAATACGCAGTTAATCTCGGCAAAAAACTTGGCACTCTCTAGAGTTATAATTCACGAGGGCCCGTCCAACGCCACCAACAAGGGTGAATTTCTTATGAGGTCTACGTATATTTGTCACGAAAATCTATATGTATATTAGGCCGTACGTGCGCCACGATCCTACTCAGATAAGACGTACCGACATCGTTCTTTATTGCTTATAGTCTGAATACATTACACCATTATTTCTTTCGCCATTTACTTTGCGTGAATATGTAATTTTGAGTCGCTTAACGCCCTTAAATTGAGATAAAGTCGGTTATATATCGCGTCGCACGCAGCTGGGACGCAGAAACGGGAGCATTTCATTACTATTATTGTCGAGTTAATGATGTCTTACTAAGTTCTCTCAGTGTCGGGACGAGGTATGCTGTGAATTTAAATATACTCGGAGACACATACGGGTAAGCTATCCTTCAGTGAAACAGACGAACTCGGTGCGATGTGCCGTACAAAGAAACGACGGTAATTCACTGGCTTAGCGCGATCCACTCTTATCTCTTCAGTTGTGCGGGGGACGCTCTTAAATTTTACGAAGACTTGAATACCAGACTCGTTCACGAATACTTACTAGCGCTTAATCGGGACAAAATATTGCATAATTTAACAGTATTTAATCGCGGTTAAAGACTGTTAAACTGTAAAATTATTTTCGATTCAGCTCTCATCCTTTCAGCTAAATGTTTTGAGTATTTTGTTAATTAAAATCTCCATATTTTGTCTTAAATTTTAATCTTCAAAGGGAATTTATAATTTTCGCGGGATAAATTATGTCTGGATTTATGGTAATAAAATATATTAACCGATAATTATTGTGATATTCTTTGATTTTAGTGTTGTAAAGCCGATTTCGCGTCATGCTGGTTTAACTCGATTGAATCGTGAGAGAATCAAGTACTTATGGTAAAAAATAATGTGCGATTTGAACGGTGGTGCTATAGTGTTACCAATATTATTACGTTTTCAATTAGTTTATATCAAATAACCATAGCCATGAAATATTATGTACTAAGCCTAGTGGGTACAATAGATATGAATTTATCGAATGCTAGAACATTCTATAGAACTAAATGTAGTTAATTCCCGCCCAAACTTTTTTACATTTCGAACGTGGCACATCCATTATTAAAACACTTTCAAAGTAAAAAGTGTCGTGCCAAACGGAAAATTATTTCGGCTTCCCATTTTAATTTGAACGACAATTATTTCGGTTCGTCAGAAGGCAGGTTTCGCGGCATGTGTTGGGGACCTGAGCTATAAAAAGGGTCCGGACTCGACCCAACTAATACCCTTGTCATGTCGAGATGAAATTAGTAGAACCCATGCAGCTGCGCCAAAACCTCTGTCTGTTTGTACGAAATTTTAAAACTGCATATTATTTATGTTGGAGAATTATTAGAGTATTAATTTAAATTGTACTACTTACGACAATATTGAAAAGTTGAAAGTCTGGATTAATGGTACGATTCTTTGTAGCCCAAAAAAGATAAGGTAAGTACTAATACACACACACACACACACACACTCACGCGCTTTATCTCCGAAGGGGTAGGCAGATGCACAACTAGTACACCCACTTTTCGCCGTGCGTATTCCGTCCCATGATGTGATAGGGGGCGAAACTGTCCCCATATCGAGCACAAGTTCCAGACTCTGGGATGATTCTGAATAGAAAACCCAATATCACTTTACCCGACCGGGGATCGAACCCGAGATCTTAGCTTTGCAGTCGTACAGTAATACAACTACGCCACCAAGGCAGTAAGGTAAGTACTAATAAAAAAATAAAAATATTTTAATAAGTAATATTTATTATATTTCCGTGGAGATTTTTAGATATTTATTTATGGATACCATATATCGACGAGTGACGTTTGCTTTCTGAAAACTAATCAACTTTTATAGTCTCAAAAACAGATTCGCAAAAATAAAAAATAAAACGTTACGAATTCGAACCTTTTTGTATGGAACCCTTAACGGTCGAATATTGCCTTCATTTGAATTTAAATTTATAAAAAACCGGTATTGCTGTATAAATGTCACGATGGTTGTAAATTACAACTGGAACAGATGTTACAAGGAAAATAAGGGATGTTTGTAGCAAAGATTAACGAGAGTAAACTTGTGTAAAAAAGTTTTATAAAATGAGCGTCACAAACCTCTTTTGTTTTAAATTATCCATACAACGGCGGCGTTCACACCGAGAGCACTCACGTGGCAGTCTCTAGGGTCCTTCTGTCCAGTGTGGACACGGCTTATAACATTAACTAACCTATAAACAAATAGTAAAATCATTTCCATTGAATAGGTATATAATGTTCTAGACTTCTGCTCGCGGCTCCGCCCGCGTGAAAAAGTTTGTCCGGGATACAAGTCCAGTTTTATATTTTCCCGGGATAAAAAGTAGCCTATGTTACTCGCTGATAATGTAGCTTTATATTGGTGAAAGAATTTTTAAAGTAGGTCCAGTTGTTTTTGAGTTCATTCGTCACAAACATATAAAAATACAAGTCTTTCCTCTTTATAATGTTAGTGTGATTAGGTACAAAATGTACGAAATCAATTAATGCCACTAACAATTCAGTCATAACAGCATTTCGCAAAATTAAGGCATGAATTAGGATGTCAACTTGCCCTACGTTCGCTCTCATTTCCAACCCTTTTTTGCTGTATAACGAAAATATTCAACAAAAACTACGTGGGTATTTGAGGACACAGAAGCGTTATTTCCAACGTTAATAATATGATTTGAGAAGTATGCCTCTCTGGGGAGGCATTACGGTAACAGTCGTATAAAAGACAAATGAGCCAAGAACACACTCATGTAAAGCTTATAAGTTATAACTTTTAAAATAAAATATATCCGAAGTTTATTTTTATTATTTGAATAACTGTTGAAAATGCATTCCTTTTCATTCGGCTGAACGAATCTGGATGAAATTTGGCTCCGAGATAGATTATAGTCTGGAATAGCACATAGGCTACTTTTTATCCCGGGAAAATATATAGCAGGACTTTTATCCCGGAATTACTTTATCACGCGGGCTGAGCCGCGAGCACAAGCTAGTTATAACATATATTGATGTACGTAGAATGTTGGTCGAAAAGTTAATTAATATTATAGGTATACATATGTTTTTTCTGAATCACAAATATCCACTAAATGACTGATTGAAACATGTTAAAACTATGTTTTTCTCTTTTAGTGATAGTATAATCTATAATAATATTATAACGAGGAAAGATTTAATTGTTTGTTTTTTTGTTTGCATTGAATAGGCTCCGAAGCTAGTGGATCGATTTGAAAAATTCTTTCACCAATATTACTTTACTTTACTTTCTTCGGCGCTACAACCCTTTATGGATCTTGGCCTCATCTACAATTGACTGCCATGCGCGACGATCCTTGGCTATCCGCCTCCAGTTGGTGAACCTTCTAAGAGCCTTGAGATCCTCATTGATGCAGTCGCACCATCTCTTCCTCAGCCTTCCCCTAGGTCTCTTTTGCTGCGGCTTCCAGTTTCACCAATATAAAGCTACATTATTAGCGAGTAACATAGGTTACTTTTTATCCCGGGGAATATAAAGTGGGACTTTTATAATTAATAATGAAGCTCTTTCAATTTCCATAAATTGAAGCATTAGCAATGTGTTTCTTTGAAATTATTGTCTACCTAGCAAAACAGATGCCGCAGGATCATAAGTAGCTTACATAACTCTTGATAATTGAATCTTGTTCAGAATTATAACGTCTTGCGACATATTTTTACCTTAAGAAAGCTCAAGTGAGCGATATAAAGAGGAAATGAAAATTCGAGATAGCTACTAAGAGCTATTAAGAGTGTTCTGTTGAATGTTTTCTCCGTCAAAAATGTTTTCTTATTTGAGAGTTTGATTGATGACGTAAAATATTACGATATGGAGACGAGTACCACTCTAATGATGTTTAAAATTGCGCCTCGAGTGAGTGCTATTATAAGATGGTTCTGGTTTTCAGAGGCATCGGTGTCTTTTTACAGATCGTGTACAGTTCACAAATAAATAATGGTGGTAGGTCTCTCGTATGCGAGGGGCCGTCTGGGTAGGTACCCCCGCAATGTTTATTTCTACCGCCAAGCTGCAGTGAGCATGCACTGTTGTTACGCATGCTCACGCCTTTTATCCCCGAAGGGTAGGCAGAGGCGCAACTAGTGCACCCACTTTTCGCCAAGCGTATTCCGTCCCATGATGTGATAGGGGGCGAGCCTATCGCCATACCGGGCACAAATTCCAGACTCCAGGCTGATACTGAATAGAAAAATCCAATATCACTTTGCCCGACCCGGGGATCGAACCCGAGACCTCAGCCTTGCAGTCGTACCGTAATACAACTACGCCACCGAGGCAGTCATGCACTATTGTGTTCCAGTTTAAAGGACATTGTAGCCAGTGTAATTACTGGGCATTATGAGACTTGACATCTAATGTCTCAGTGTGTCGAGCGCAGTGAAGCGCCACGCAGTACTTCGTAATTAAAAGTTCTGTATGGTGTTGCTACTGTTTATGGGCGGTCGTATCGTCTACTATCGGGCAAGCGGTTTACTCAACTCGTCATTCACAAGTAAAAAAGGCAAATAATAATATATTTTGATCTATTCTGCATTATCGATATAGATCCGGTTAATATTAGTTGTTAAGCAGACGAGATTGTTTTTTGTTTGTTCGTGAACGCGATAATCTCTGGGACTATCGCTCCGATTCTGAAAATTCGCTTTTAGGAGACAACATTATGTTTTAGTGCTCTAAGTTGGTTCGTTTTTATCATGGGGAACGAGATTTTACGTGAAAAAGATTAGATAGTTTTATGAACCGTCGAAAAATATACCTGCAGCCCGGAGTCTGGAATTTCTGTATGATACGGCGATAGACTCGCCCCCTATCACATCGTGGGACGGAACACATAGGCGAAAAGTGGATGCACTAGTTAAGCCTCTGCACCTCTACTTACCCCCTCGGGGATAAAGGCGTGATGTGTGTGTGTGATTTGAAAAATATATTTTCTATTATTTTTCGTAGTGTATACCAGGCACATTGTTTAATATTCCGGTACATAGTTATTACAGAAAGTCTAGTAATTTCTCTTAAATTTCCTTTAAAAATACTACCACCTGGGTAGTACTTATATAAGTATTTATATTATACCCTTTTCTTACGTTCGTCCGCGTGATCCCTGAACACATGACACGTTTTATTATAAACTAGGTTTCCGGGTGTCATATTGCGCTAAAATGTTATTGTGTTTCGATGGTTCATTACCAATATACATGTGAATACGCATTATATTAAGTGATTTTTTAATTATGGTAAAAAATAACACATTGTATAGTTTTCGAATCATAGAAGGTAGATTTTCTTTCAATAATTCCTTCTTTGAAGAGTCCTATTACTTGCTTATGAACAAGTGTAATTTCCCAGCTATACTATTCTGTAAGATTAACAACGAACTCACTTCTAAATTTAAAAATCTACACTAGCGCCACAAGGTGAAAATGTCGAGCGAGATATTACGTATATCACGCTAAAATATTCTGTAAACATATTCGATTTTCACATTGGCTTATGTCATAATCTTCTGAGATATCGAAACCAAAGTTTCGTCCGTGGTTAAGTAAAGTGTCTTATGGGGTCTTATTACACTGGACATGGGCGCAGCACCTTTGCCTTGCTGTGAATTCGCCAGTGTGATAAGAGCCTTAACAGGTTACCAAGGATGAAACAACCCGGCCGAAATCACCTCACTTCACGCTGTGTTGTGAATTTTATAGTTATGATTGTTAGAAACTGAAGCGATTTTGATTTAAATAAAAATATCTACCACTGATTTTACAGCAATACTTTCACAAAGACATTACAACTGAACCAAGACTGAGACCGAAGTCCAGCGTGAAAGAGCCTGCACATCCATACGGCATCCTTTTTACACGCTTTATATTAGCTTCACTTGTATGTTTGTTTGTATGTATGTATGTTTGTATGTTTGTAACTCTCCGACTCCTTTGGGCGCGATTTTGATCCACTTTAAACGGTCAGGTTTTATTCAAACTTTGTAGGTTTGTCGAGGACCGATAACAATACACTAATTTGATAAGATTATGCCATTATTCAATTTGCAAAATGAGATTTTTGACAATTTATATATTTTTAGTGACATTTGTTGGACAATAGTAGAACAGAACTAAAAAATTAAAAATAAATAGTAGTTTAAAAAAAAAACTAAAAAACACGCTTTATAGAAAATCCAACTAAAAAATAGAAAATAAATTTGAATTAAGAATAGTGTAAATAAGAAAAAAAATGTATTTTATTGTAAAAAAAGCGTGGGGTGCATGGTGACAATAGTTATAAATATTTTATTGACAGATAATATGAGTAGAAGTATTATATATCATTTTGATAATATCTTAAAAAGCACCCCACGCTTTTTTTTACAATAAAATACATTTTTTTCTTATTTACACTATTCTTAATTCAAATTTATTTTATATTTTTTAGTTGGATTTTCTATAAAGCGTGTTTTTTAGTTTTTCTTTTATACACCCAACTGTCACTTTCACTGTTAGTTTGATATCACTAATACCCTCATAAAACGTTTTATCCCAACATGATAATATTAACTTATATTTATTATAAACCTAAATTTTAACACAATATAATATAATAAGCAAAGTAAAAAGCTACGCAACAATAAAATAGCTGTCTTGATTCACAGTCATAAAATATCACAGAGATAAACGTAATATACTATATCCACAACTATATTTGGGGTAAACATAACCTACTTTATAAAATTACACAGTACTTATGCCGGCAGCGACGGTTATTCGAGACAACGCTTTTTATGTACGGCCTTCACCATTTCGCTTTAATGCAATGTTTTGGCACAATACCACCGCTAAGCACTATCTGTTAATTGGAATGTGTTTTTGAAGAGTTTTTTTTTATTGCTTTGAATGACGAGACGAGCATGCCGTTCGCCTGTAGGTAAGCGATACGACCACCCATAAACAGTAGCAACACCATCCAGCACCTAGACATACAAAGTGCCTACTGTGGGGCATTCCACTACGCTCGTCATCCTGAGACATAAGATGTTAAGTCTCATTATGTCCAGTAGTTACACTGGCTACAATGTCCTTTAAACCCAAACACAACAGTACATATACATTGCTATTTCGCGGTAGAAATAGACATTGCCGTGGTACCCACGCAGACGGACTCTTACATATAAGAGACCTACTGCCAGTAATTTTTTTATATTAAGTGACATGCAAATGAATTTTAGTAAGAGTTTTTAATACAAACTGTCAGCGTTATGAGGAATTTGTGTGGTAGGATGTGTTTCATATCCGCCCGGATAGCGACCACCAAACCCACCATAGTGGCCCACGTACAGTGGCGTGACTATAGGGTGGCAGAGGTGGCAAAATGCGACGGGCCCCCAGCCACCCCGACCTGAAAGGCATAAAATTTTGATGATCAGGGGGGGGGTTGTATTTGGTGTCACACTACGCCACTGACATTTTGGTTTCCTAGGACGAGGGTCCTATGTGAAAGCTATTGCTACGCCCGTGAACGTGACAATTTTTACTGGGGCCCATCCAATGAATTTGCCACGGGCCTCAGATGATATAGTTACGCCACTGCCCACGTAACTGTACCGCGTTCCTGGATCAGCCTGTCTATATCCGGTTCAAACAGGCCGGCGTAATTGTGTCGACTGACGATAATCATCGCTCGTCAGTCGACACAATTATGCCGGCCCTTGTACCTTGTATACAATCATGACTTAATATGAGAAATTGATATGATAATAGATTTAACGGACATCGACTACTACTCATTTATTATAAAAACAAATATAATGTTCAAATACCAATGCGCGTTCTATATGTAGATAACGCACTCGACGCATGAGCAACGCCTCTATGGGCGAGCGTATACGATATACTTTTTTGTGTGTTTACAAAAAATAATACCCACTGTAAGATTCAAGTCATTCCCCACGGCTATTTGTACAGTGACATAGAAAAATGGTAAGCTTTTGCATTTTTCAAGCCTCGAGGATACAGACCCGTCTTTTTATCATCGATCGCAAACACCGCAGTGTAAATACGTACGTGGTCTTCTATATTTGTCGTAGAGGTCACCACATCAAAAGGGACGAAAGTTTCATGTGGTATGAAATCTTTTTAAGTGCGTAATAACAGTCTATTTTGTCAGTTATTTTAATCATTTTATTCTGCCTTTATTGCGTTTATGTAACTAACAAAATAATTGTAATTATTATTGTTAAACTTCGATATAATTGCTATATATTTAGTAATACTTCGATATATGTTCGAAATGTACTGCTAGTGTACGTTGAAACCGGAAAATATGGTAAAAGTAATCCAGTTCTCTAAAAACCATCCTTGAACGTATTTACGATAATGACGGCCATAAAAGCAATAGTGTGTTTACGTAAATATCAATTTAGATTACACAAAACAACCCAACATTCGGCCAGTACACCGAAGGACATGGTATTAGGAAGAAATATGTAGCACGTGACTACGTGTGGTGAAAACTAAACGTAAGTGAAAGTTACAGTTAACGGTCACAATACAGACCATTATTGCTTTTAATATATAGAATTCTATTGAACTAATATAAAAGTAATGTAGACATCTGGAATAAAAAAAGGATCCAAAAATTATGTTTAATTTGAGACCGCGCTGCACATCTGTTACAATAGTAATTAGATACTAGAATATGATATATTTTAATGACAATATTCTGGTAATATTCGTTTAACACACACTCACGCCTTTTATCCCCGAAGAAGAAGGCAGAGGCTTTGATTAATTATATACCTAGATAGGCACTGAACGTTTCAAACGCGTCGAAAAAAATAGAGGCCAACAGTTGTCCACTAAATGAGTTCGAGTGAATTATTTTTTGTTGTTTTTCATGGATATAATTTTCTACCCATTTTAGTAGAAACCATGTAATAACTGGTATCATTATGCGCGCACACAAGGATACGCAGAATGATGCAGCGATAGCGTATGACAGAGCTGTCACGCATACTAGCTTAAGAAAAGCCTGTTTGTTTTAGTTTCATTGCAGCGCGTCACTCTATCTAGGTTTATAATTTATCAAAGGGAAGAGGCGCAACTAGTGCACCCACTTTTCGCCGTGCGTATTCCGTCCATGGTGTGATAGGGGGCGAGCCTATCGCCATATCGGGCACAAATTCCAGACTCCGGGCTGATACTGAATTTAGAACCCAATATTACTTTGCCTGATCTAGGGATCGAACCCGAGAACTCAGCATTGAAGTCATTTCGTAATACAACTACGCCACCGAGGCAGTCGTTGCTGTTTTTTTTTATGAGACAGTGGTGATACCCTGGTCGAACCCCCACATTCAGGCTGTAGACAAATGTCTACAATATACTTTTACCAGTGTAAATACACCGTGGCTTTAGCATTTTTTTTCATGCAGCATAATTTTTGTTTATTTGCATGATATAGTTTACTAACTATTGCCCGCGATGCTGCCCGCTTAAAAACACGTTTTCGGTATTAAAAACAACCTATGGCACTCAGAGTCATATAACTTCCTGTTGGTGAAATAATTTTCAGTTCCGCAGATTAACACGTTCAAACAAACTATAACTTCAACTTTATAACATTAGTGTAGGTTATAAATAGTTCCAAATATTCGCTAGCCGTCCGCGATGATCTTTTCCCAGAATCTGTATCTCCCGAGAATTTGCTTGTGACTAAAACTTTCCTATGTCTATTCAGACAGGGTCTATGTGTCCCAAATTTCATAGAAATCCAAATATAATAGAATTTTTTATATTTATAAAGCCATAGTACGTACACATTCTACATGAAATATAATGTAGGTACTAGACAGCTAGTCTTGATGTTTGACTCCGGCTATCTATAGAAGGCTTGATTAATCTATCTGGCTAGGTTTGAAGCAGCTATAGATCAAGACAATAGAGGCGTAGGAACCGCAGCCAATGAATCAATCAGTATAAGAGCTAATACTACCGCCTATTCCACACTTGAGCGTCTTGGTATCGACAGATCGCCTTGTTTGATTAGCATGCGTCGAGTTCTGCTAGTTCTGATATCGATATCTGTTAAAAACTTTGAGTATTTATACTCAAAGGTTAAAAATGAATTGAAATTCATCTCTGTGAAATTCATATTTAACAGTCTCACGTTCCAATTTTAAATTTATACTGCCAGATATTAAAAATATGAAAAACGGTTTCCAATATTTTCTGAATATGTTAGATTTATTTTTCTTAGATTTCTTGAATCGGAAAATGGCTTCTGAAATGTCAATATGTATAAATTCTATTCTGTAGCGCTGGATAAGAAACATTTTACCTGTATTTAAATTAGAAGTAGACTTTTATGTGAAGTCAATACACTGTCAATTTGATATAACAGACACAATAGTTAATTTTGGTGAAGCATACGCATACTCACGCCTTTTATCCCCGAAGGGGTAGGCAGAGGCGCAACTAGTGCACCCACTTTTCGCCAAGCGTATTCCGTCCCATGATGTGATAGGGGGCGAGCCTATCGCCATACCGGGCACAAATTCCAGACTCCGGGCTGATACTGAATAGAAAAATCCAATATCACTTTGCCCGACCCGGGGATCGAACCCGAGACCTCAGCTTTGCAGTCATACCGTAATACAACTACGCCACCGAGGCAGTTTGGTGAAGCAACTGTTTAATATCCAAATGTCTCACGAACATACAAAAATACATACACATACGGGTCTATACCGAACCGCTTTTTTCAGAGTCGGTCAAAAAGCTTGGAAATTTAGTTAAAGCATCTTAGTTTCAATCAAATTGGACGAAGAGGAAATATTGACGGTTCAATATTAAAGATTCATTTAAAGGTTAATTTTATTTCATTTTTTTTTAGTTTTATTTCATATACTTGTACATGTTTTTTAGGCTAAACATCTCAATGTGTGTCATAAAGCTTATACGGAATAACTCTTATATTTTTATCCCAGAGTTGTGTCCCTATGAAAAGAGGACCTAATATAATCGGCCATGCGGACATGATGAAGTTGGTCTGAACGGCCCAATACGAGTTTTTGTCTAGAATCATAAATCTGAATTATTATCAAAGGAACGCTGTAGACTCTACTATACTCTGTCATATGTAAAAGAAAAAAGAAGTGATCCAAAAAACAAGTTATTATTTTTAAATATTACAAAGACGTATTATTATTTTAGGATACAAATATTTACTAGGTAGTACCTACCGAGTTTACGCCACTAAGGTGCAGATATTTTGCATCTGTGACTTTGACTTAACTTCCGTGACTTTTGATGTATTTGGGAATCTGAAGTTCTCTCCTATTGCTCGTAGAGGCTATAATAATAATAATCAGGTTGTAAAGCGGTGAAATAGCTCAAAACCTTGTCTGTCAAAGCTCCCTACTAGGCCTACAGGCTTTGAGGAACTACCCACCTTTGGAAGTCTACCGTAAGAAAGCTACACCTAAATTAGTTTAAATGTTATATTAAACTAGATTTTGATCACGGCTTCACCCGTGTGGAAGTTTTTTTCGGGGATAAAAGTCCCGCTTTATATTTTCCCGGGGTAATATTAGCCTGTCCTTTCCTGTGTCTCAAACTATCTCCATATCAAATTTCATCGAAATCCGTTCGGTAATTTTTGAGTTTTTGCGTTCAGATACACAGACAGACGCGGTGCAGGACTTTGTTTTATAATACGTAAGGATAAATAGGTAAGGATACGTAAGGATAGCCTAGTTGGGAATGGAACGGTCTGCCGAGACAATGTCCGCAGGTTCGAAACCCAAGGCACACACCTCTGTGTATTGTTTATCAATTATCGTTCGCTTTAACGGTGAAGGAAAACATCATGAGGAAACCTACATACTTGAGAATTCTCCATAAGAATTTCGAGGGTATGTGAAGTCTGCCAACTCGCACTAGACCAGCGTGGTGGACTAAGGCCTAACTGCTCTCAGTAGGAGAGGAGGCCGGTGCTCAGCAGTGGGCAGTATATAATACAGGGCTGATTGCATTGCATTGCATTTAAAGGATAAATCATCAGTGCATAAGAAAACTATGTATGTGAAGGTTCCCTAAAGGGTAACTACGAGTCGGTGCCTCTAGAAAGCTCTAAGCGCGTTACTTTGTATTATGGTCCAACTAAATTGCTTTCAATAAGAATTCAGTCCCTGATGTGAACTCAGCTATCCACGGTAAACGTGACGCCAATTGAGTCTGAGCTTCTCACCTTAATATTTATAAAGAATTGAGTACGAAAGAAATAAAATAAAAATTAAAAATAAAGAGAATTTCGTTTGATGTATATACGTCGGCTTACATTTATGAATACCCAAAAGAAAGTCCAAAAATTACCCCCGGTTATAAAACATTTGGGCCGACCTTTAAAAATGATCGCTTTTTGAATGAAGCCCCAAAAAATTATTACCGACCGTTGACAGCCTACACGATAGCTAGGTAAATGGTTGGCGTAATTTGTATTTGAACAATAAAATCGTAACGAACCTTAGCTGTATGTACATTAAATGTAAATCAAATACATTTCCAACCGATTCTACATACCTCTAATTATATTATTATAACTAACATTGCGTGCGGTTCCGCCCGCGTGGAAAAGTTTTTCCGGGATAAAAAGTACTCAAGAGTAATGTAGCTTCCTATTAGTGAAAGAATTTTCAAATTCGGTCCAGTAGTTCCTGAGATTAGCGCGTTCAAACAAACAAACAAACAAACTCTTCAGCTCTATATTATAATTATTAGTATAGATTAGCATGATTTTGACTTTGTGTACTGTAATTAATTTATTTTAATAAAGTTGATATAAAAAGGCTCCATAAAATATAATCGTCAGCGATTACACGTGCGCAAGCTAGTTAGTATGCTGAGTTGAAAATTAAAATGATTTTATCAAAGGCTTCTTTGTGAAAAAGTACTTTATTGCAAAAAGGTTTGGGTGTGGAAAATATGCACAGCATTTGCTTTGTGAGTTTGGCAAGCCTTTTGACGGCACATCGACCAAATAGTAGCTCACATCGTCTATATGATTATGGAGTATTAATTAATGTATCGCACTGTTCGATTTTACGGTACATTGAATATGTTACGTAATACAATTGGTGAATTTAATTGAGCACATTTAACTTTGCACTTTCGATACTGTAAACTTGTTCATTAACGGCTTTGAAGGCCGGGTGTACACTGACGCTCGATCACGCTGTGGCAACTGTTGTTAGGCAAACAATGGTTTAGCCGTTGCAAGTTCCGTAGCACAGAAACGCCTCATCAGCACCACGCAGCCACGAGACCGGCGAAACCGGCCTCCGCTACGCCCAATCATTGTGAGCTCTACGCTGTTAACTACATGGCATCCTGTCACAACGTTGCGGGAAATTATAACTCTTGGATTATAGATGTAATGCAACTGATAAAATATAAAATTTGCTAAATATGTGACACCCGTAATAAACAGCACCTAAAACAGTTACTCATCTTTAGGAAAAGGGCTGAAGAAGAAGAAGAAAATGCTCAAATTATTATCAAAATTAGGTAATTAAATGGCTTTCGAAGATACGAATAAAGAACACATTTACCTCTAATTCAGAAGACTAAATACGATACGAATTCTATCATAAAATACGAAGTACTACGTAGTTTTAAAGGCAGCCGCGTGACACCGAAATCTTTTTTGCATTGCAATGGCAACATTGCTGCCTTTTGATGACAAACGCACTACTCACGTTCCATTTTAAGATCAAACGTTCGCCAGCATTTACAAACACGATGTGTTTCAGTATCTAAGCGGCTTAGTGCGATTCAATTGAGCACGCCACGCTCGCCTCTGTGTGATGCGTTCCCCCCTCAGTAGTATGTAGGCCAGTCATCACAGGGCCTGACTCGAGTCATTTGCATCACAACACCAAACCGAGCAAGCGTCCATTAATCATGAGATGGAGAACTTAGCTCGTCTGCATCTTAAAATGTTTTTCTTTTCAACGGTCGTGTAAATTGCTATTGGATGAGTTACAAAACTGATCATTCAGTTGTTTTTAATTCGTTTTTATTATCAATGTTTTGTAATTCATTATAAGCGTTTCTGTAATATTTGTAAAGATAAAATAACTATTAAATAGTTATTTCATTTTGTGCCCGATATGGCGATAGGCTCGCCCCCTATCACATCATAGGACGGAATACGCACGGTGAAAAGTGGGTTCACTAGTTGCGCCTCTGCCTACCCCTTCGGGGATAAAAGGCGTGAATGTGTGTGTGTTTATAAATTATATATCATAGGTGCGACGTTAAGCTACGTTTGGCCTTAAAAATAAGCCTATATAGATTCGAAATTCAAAATCTAGCTTATAATACCGAAGTAAATTACAAAGTCAAACTGGGCAATCTAAACCCGTATACATATAGGTTTATAAGCGTATCTCACGGACCGTAGCGGACCGGTGTGACTAATTTTACGTAAGTGCTCACGTAGGCACGCCGACCCACTCCGAACGGTACATAAGAGGCTTAAGTGGAAATCATAGTACGATTTCTTTTCAATTTACCAGGTAAATAGTGTTTTTTGTATAATAATGTGTAATTGAGGTTAATATTCGGTTTGATCGATTGCTATAATATTAATATCCCGACTGGATAAATTTTACCTACGTAAAGCTCCGGGTACGTTGCACTATCAGCCGTAAAAAGGAAAATAAAATGAGATATATGATAAACAGACTACGCAATTCTTCTTATTTGTCCTTGTGCTACTCCAATGGGAGGTAACTGTAACACTAATTTTTAATTCAGAATGGCACTCTAAGCAATATATGCTAGTTATTTAGCCAAAAAATTATGAAAATCGTATTAATAGACATTAATCGATCAATTCGATAAAACATAAATGAATTAATCGTGTAACCAACGTTACATTTAGTAGTAATTCTGATCGAATCAAAGCTTTTTCATAATAATGTGTAGCCATACACCGAAACAGTATCGCATGACGTGCTCACCAGACCGAGTCATTGTTACGAAATGTTGCGTTTGGGAATTGGGCATGGCGAATTCAGTTTTAATATTCTAACCGTGTAACCACTAACTTTGAAATGGGAATCTTTACAAAAAAAAATATATTTCGCATTTAAGAATGTTTTCTGATTTCTAAGGGGCTAAACACATTATTTTCTCACTTAAATACTTCTGTATAATAACACAATACACAACATAATCGTATAAAAGGTTGCGCATTTTTTATGAACGTAGTAATTCACCTAATAGTATATAATACGATCCAAATAATTAAAATAAGCAACTTTTTTAATTCACTCAGTTATTTAACAAGTCCCTGGTTCATTCAAATACTAAGATGTGTACTTGAAGAACTACATGTTTTTATTAAATTACTGATCGTTCCGTTCATATATTTGCACTTTTAATGGCTTGTACTTATAGTGGTATTCAAATAAGATACTTATTTGTAAACAAAAATGGTAACACCACTACCACACCACTTTACTTTGTTCATACTTATTCCATACACAACCTGAGCATTTTAAATTAAAAAGAAAAAAGACGTTGACGCTGCATTCCTACATACACGTCGACTTCCATTCGGACAGTGTCATGTGTAAACTCAAGTTTATTTCTTTGTGTAAAGAGGATTTATAAACCTTCAAATATTACGTAGGTATAGTAGATAAACATTATTACGTTTCTCGATTTTTTATTGATGATACCACAAGACACTACGTGTGTTTCGTTTTCGCAATTGTTCGCAAATTTTCAAGAAGATGAAGCCACGCCGAAAATTAAAAATATTATTTAAGAAACGAGAATTGTTTTTAAAATTAAATTATTGCTCTAGTTTATTTTATGTTTATCAATTGTTGGTTGCAAATATCGTGTAAACAAGCATAGCTGGCCTACAACACGATATATTTTATTAAGAGTTTATTTAAGCAAAGCCGTTGTAAAACAGAACGACTGTGTACGGTACCGACTATTAGAATTTATAAAGTCATATATTTTTCAATTCTCCAAATAATATGTATAAATGTATAATTAGAGTTAAAAACCTAACGATAGCTATGGAGTGATACGAATGCTTCGGTAACATTTTATACATTTTTATTTGTACCACTGGATTCCGAAACATTATACAATATTTACAGTGTTGATGAATTATTGCGTCTCTTCCAAAAAGTGCTCGTAAACGATTTTCAATAAAAAATATTTTAATAGCCCTTTGAAAATGTCAATAATGGCTTCCGAGTATAACAATAGAGTTCCGTCCATGGACAGGCGGTATTGTCATCGACGCTCAATAGGTGCCCTGACAGTGGAAAATGGCTCCTCGAATCATTTGCCTTTATGCAGTGAAGGGTGGCAAGTCTTCTTTTATACACTCAGAGTAATTGAAATCTCATCTGGGGGACTTCTGACGTCTCAATTCTTTATTTCGTTTTGTTTTCTAACTTCTGCGTTCCCGTTGCAGAATTCATGTGAGTTATGTGGGTTGCAATTTTATTTCTGTTTCATGTATTAAAAAAAATGCAAGTTTTATAAAAATATGGTTAAATAATAAAAAATATGTTAAACGAGAAGAGAAATGGCAATGTAAATCGGCAACTATGCTTTACAACTATGGCTTAATATTTTCATGTTTTAGTAAAATAATTTTAATTTTGAATTACGTATAATTTCTACTTATTTATAAACAACATACACGGTGATCTTTATCACCGCTTGCTGATAAACGCTATTTGTTATGTACATGTATAGTCCGACAAAATATAAAAGTCACACTCTAATCTGTGCTCCTAAATTATCAGCAGGTGGTAACATCGGTCTTTAGTTTTTAAGACTTCTTAGCGACTTATATTAAAATTCATATTCATTTAGTTTGGGAAAAACAAAATGCGATGCGCCGGTAGGATTTGCATGCACACTTTCAAGTGTTATCTCAAATGCTTTTCGCTTTGAAAGCATTTCTAGTATACAACAATAAACTTAGCGCCGCCAGTGCATCTGTGCCAGATAAAAGTTTTAATGACTCTGAGCATTCGAGTATAAAAGATGCGATTCGAACTAGTCGTCGTTCTTTCATCTAGATGTCAGAAGCGTCGTTGAGGAACCTAATCGATAAGAAAACTTCGCAATTGAAAAAGTTTTATACGCAACTATTAATCCAGTTCACATTTAAATGCCTAGAGTTTTATTGAGCGTAGACAAATATTAACGGTAAATAAGCTTTCAACATTTATCTATAATAATAATCCTTTCATATTTCCCTAAAATTTTTATGTGCCCCGGGATTCGTACGTAATTACATTTTTGTAAGAGTTCAAAAAATATGTCCCAAGAAACCTGATTAAACAAAGTTCAAAGCAAAAGATTAGCCGAGTTAACAGGAAGCAAATAATATCGGCCGCTTCCCCGTCGGGAACTTTCGGCGAGTTTATATCAGTTCCATGTTCAAATAAAAAGAATGAACGATTTATCCTTACCTGTTAAATTGAAAAAGTTGCCGGGACCACTGTAAGGACAGATTTACGTGCACCGAGTGCTGAGTAATATCAAAAAAGTTTATTGCAAACGGGTAACGTAAGCGCTACCGCGGACTCGACGTATAAATTATTAAAAACATAATTCTATGCTTTGATGTTCAATAAATCGTCACATCTATGCTTTATTTTTATTATTTCTAATGGGTGGAGGATGGATGATAGGAGACTGACAAAGAGGATATATAAGGCGAGTGTGGATGGAAGAGCCGGTAGGGGACGACCGCACCGAACATTCGAAAAAATCTTCTGGGTAAGGGCCAGGTGAAAAGTACCCGAAACCGGCGGGAATTCATGAAAAGATTGATAAAGGTGGAGGAAGCGAAAGAAGTGTGCCAGAAACATCAAAGTGGCAATCCATAGTCTCTACCTACCCCTATGGATAGA
Source organism: Sphinx pinastri (assembly GCA_947568825.1). Classification (NCBI taxonomy): domain Eukaryota; kingdom Metazoa; phylum Arthropoda; class Insecta; order Lepidoptera; family Sphingidae; genus Sphinx; species Sphinx pinastri. The sequence goes on from OX387617.1 coordinate 8,786,040, forward strand.
GGCGTGATACTATATATTTATGTATATCTATACTTTACTCCTTAGTAGAAAGTAACAATCTAAAAAATCATTTTTCATTGAGCATTGTTGTTGGATGACAGTCCCTAGATATGTGATACATAGCTACTACACTTTTAATACATCAATGACTACAATGCAACAGGAATGCTTATTGTAATGTATCATCCTAATGAAATTCTGCTTTAGCCTATAATTTACCTTACAACTTTGTATTGTAGACGCTTTTTACGACATCTTCCGTAAACTAAGAATTAAGGGATCGGAAGTAAGAATTTTACAACGAACGTTGTGTTTAATTACAATTAATTTTAATTGCTTAATAACTAAGCCATACTTAGGGTGTAAAATAGCGAGTTATTTCCCATCATTCAATAAAAAAATCAATACAATAAAAAATTGACCATGATTTGTTTTCGGTATTCACTCGCACTCAAAATAAGATTACCAATTAAAGAAAATGTTTATTTTTTGTGAGCTGTCACAGCTATAAATCGACTAAGACAATATGATGATAATAACAATTGTAATACGTTGAATAAGTTTCGTTCGTCTTAAAAATACGAATAAAGTTGATTATATTTTTCATAATTTTCATTTTAAAATGACATTTATCCTCCGCGTGACCACCCCTGGTTAAGCCTTATTTACGGCTACAAAATACCAATTTCATATAATTTCCATATGGCAACCTTAATCACCTAACGGTGACATTAATTTTGGCTTTGTATGCCACGCAATAATTGGTGTGCAGTCATTAAAACCAAAATACAATTGCGTTCGAGTTATGTTATTTATTACGCAGTTTATTATGGACCTCTATTTTAATCTTTGAGTATGTTTTATCACTAAACAGAAAATAATGTACATTAATAACCATTAAAACCGCATTCAGACAGCATTTAATAAAAGGTGTCCCATAAATAATTTCAGTTTTAAAGTAATATAATAAAAATACTGTTAGGTTTGTTTCAAATCTGTTCATTTTCTATTAAACTATAGTTTATGGAATAGTATATTGTCTTAAAAATAATATTCTCTAAGTGCGAACAGTTTCGTTCTATACACTCCTCTAAACGGACGGTAAAATTTAAGATGATTTTTAGTAACGTGTTTTGAGTACTTTTGTAGAAACTTCAAGTTTTGATCTGATTGATTGTTTTGATTGATTTGATTTTGATTAGCTGAGCTTGAGTTTTGATCTCTCTCCGGTCATGTCGGATTGCCGTCTCACCGGACTATGAGAGTGAAGGAATAGCGAGTGCACCTGTGTATTGCGCACACACTTGTGCACTATAAAATCTCCTGCGTACCTGGCTGATCTCCGTTGAGATTCGCCGCCGTGGCCGAAACTGGCTAGGAGGATTACTTTTGTAGAGTAGGAATGAGAAATTCAGGATCTTTTCGACAAATCATTCCAAATTTATAGTTACTGGTCGGTTTCAGTCACCCATAAAAAGTATGGGCTGGTGATACCGCGCTCCGCCAGTGCAGCCCAAACGTTTACCTTAGGGAATGCAACGGTTTTTCATGCTCAATCATTTGAACACTTGAGATTTCACTTAAATTATGGTGGTTTCGAAACTTTTGTCGTATTCAAGTCGCAGAACCATTATTTTGGTATACTCGCGTACGGAGAACGCGTCCTCTACTTCTGCAAAACGTTCCATAGTGACAAAATTTCCAGAACTGAGCTGTCATATGTGCTTTCACTCGCCCTCTAACGCGCTTCCTTTTTATGCAATAGACGAAACAAAAACGAAATTATTTATGACACCAGTTAGTTTTTAGGGGTATATTTCTAAAAATATTAAAAAACCAAAGTGTAATAATTTTAATAACGCGAACCTTACACGTAACGTACACAGTGAAAAAGAAATAAAAGTGAGACAACATTTCCAAATGTAACCAAGTGAAGCGCTACGCAAATGTTTGCTCAAGTCTGAGCGTAGTAAGTCTCCGACGTGCTACGATGTACTACGAATCGGGCTGGAGGCTTGTAGCCGCTCTACGCGACGTGTCCGAGCCATTGGGCTGGAAACATTTACTCGATTAGACGGAAGGCATACGCTTTAGTGGTGGCAGAATTCTCCTGCTTGGCCAACGGTTGTCTGATTTGTGTACTTACATGGTGTGTGTTGTAAATTTTCACATAGCCTTACACTTTCGTCTTTATGGGTAAAGCTTTAAGTGTTTATGTTGAATGTTGTCACGTGAAGGTGTAATGGTGTTAAAAATAACCAGACATATTAATATTATATTTAACTAATAACACTTTGCAATGAACTAATCACATAATATAATGATCGCACAGCTTATAAAAATCGCAGGAATAAGTAACGTATTATTATTCCAGGAAAATGAGATGGTCCTCGTAAATATGATATCGCACGCACATTCGCAAATGATAAAAGGTCATTATCAGGTACTTTAAGCTAAGATAGTTCATGGCATATAATTCTATTATTTTCATGGAAGGAATTATCAATATGGTGTATTATAAATAAAATGAAATGAAAACATTTATTGGAATTCAAAAAAGTTAAACATTAGTTAGATTCAGTAAATTTCAGATAGCAGTTTCCACCAGAACAGAACGGGTAAGAGACTCTACGGTTGCTCTATTCAAAATATAATCAAAGCATTTATATATCTTTTTACATACTAAACATAATATTTATACTAATATTATAACGAGGAAAGATTTAATTGTTTGTTTGTTTTTTTAAATATAGCCAAAAATGGGAACGGTACAGCCTCAAGTAACGTTAACTATAAAATCACATACGTTTACCTTTATCCTGTACCCAAACAACATTCTATTTTTAAATTCATCCGCATAGATATTTAAAACGAAAACGCGAAACGAATAGCTTTTAAATTCCATTAAATCTTCGCCATCAGAGTACGAAGTTAGACACTACACATTCACTATTCGATGTTAAAAATACCGCAGAGCAAGTTTTTCCAATCAGTGAGTTATTCCGGTTCTTTTGTTACCAAATGGAGATATGTCGCATTGGACACTTATCAACGTCCCTTTACGGTTGGGTTAAAACGAATGTAACAGTTGTACCGCCCCGCGCATTACTCACATGACCAGGGTAAGTGGAAGAATTTGCGGGAATACTTGAACAATGGACACTTTGGCTTGAATTGCTGCATTTGGCGGTGCCAAAATATTAGTTTTGTGTGATGTATTATTTTGGTATAGGATTTTTGCGGCAATATTAGTTGCCTAAATCATGCCTTTTTGTCTTTTCTGAGACAAGCTGAGGTTTCATACGCACATTTAGCGAGCCATATTGTGTACAATATGATTGCCTATTGAAATTACGGGTACAAATAAACTTAACTATTCCAAATTTAAAAACTTTGTTCCTTTTTCAACCACCATAACACAAATTACTTTTTTCATTTGAATAGAGTTTGAAAGAAGTACACAGAAACCTCTTGCGATATCCACATATCAAAACGTGCACGAAGTTACTAATACTTATTGGCAAGTACATTCACAATTCAGTTTCAGTCATAAAAAATACCCACTTATCAATTGTATTCTATCCCATTTGGTACAAATCCTTCGCTTATGCATATTTAAATTGTACCTACCATTGATGTAAACTAGTTTTCACTTGTCAATCTTGTACCTAGTTATGTTTATGTGCGTCTGCGATGCGAATGAATTTGGCGATGGCCAAAATGGGCTAGGAAGACAACATCATCATCATGCTCTCAATTGTACAATTGAAACATTTATCTATGAAATAAATAATATAAAATAAAACCAGCTATTTTATGGTACATATTTTTACTGGTGGTAGGTCTCTCATATGTGAGAGTCCGCCTGGGTGGGTACCACCGCAATGTCTATTTCTTTCGCCAAGCAGCAGTGTGCATGCACTGTTGTGTTTCGGTTTGAAGGACATTGTAGCCAGTGTAACTACAGGACAGAATTTGTGCCCGATATGGCGATAGGCTCGCCCCCTATCACATCATGGGACGGAATAACGGCGAAAAGTGGGTGCACTAGTTGCGCCTCTGCCTACCCCTTCGGGGATTAAAGGCGTGAGTGTGTGTGTGTGTGTGTGTGTGTGTAACTACAGGACATAGTGAGACTTAACACCTTATGTCTCAGGATGACGAGCGCAGTGGAATGCCACACAGTACTTTGTAAATCAAGGTGCTGGATGGTGTTGCTACTGTTTATGGGTGGTGGTATCGCTTAGCATCAGGCGAACGGCATGCTCGTCTCGTCATTCAATGCAAATTAATTCAATAAAAAATAAATACTATTCATACTCATCTTCTGATTCAATAGTTCGCATTCGATGTCGCTTTAATAAACGAAAACGAAAAATATCAAGCCAAATATTTATAAAAGAAATCCCGTGTAATCCGCGGTGCAGCGAAGAAATACAAAAAAATCAGATGATTAAAACTTTTCATTATGTTTGCCACAATAGTTTGTGTAGAATTTCAATAGATTCGCCAATATTGGAATACGCAATGATCATGCTTGTTAGGGTTGTTGGGCTATTCAATAGAATACGTCTTCTTTTTTAACCGACATCAAAAAAGGAGGTTCTGTATTCGACTCGTATGTATGTAAGTTTTTATTTTTATTTTTTCAGGGCAGGTTTTATATAAGTACTAGTTTTGCTTGCAGCTTTGCCCGCGCAAAATTCCTTTTATTGGAATAATCCATTTTATTATTACATTTCAATTTAGCGTGCATGACTCACTTAAAAGCTGCCTAACTGACAATAAAAATCTGGTCATTTCCGATTTAGTCTCTTTGAGGATTAGCCGGGGCAATCAAATAGACATATTATAATGGATCTTACTTAGGTTGGTAACATGTGAATTCTTATAGGTTAAGTTCAAATTTCAAAGTAAAATCAGATATTCCAATTTTACTTATTTTTATAGATATCAACTTGTATGTGTGCAATATTTACATAATATATATCATTGTGTGTGTGTTTAGCATTTAGATCTTTAATCTAGATACTGAATTTCAGTACATTGTGTTGACTGTCATCGCCATCAATCACCGTGCCAGCCTCCAAATTAACTGAACGTACATTGAGTGGCCCTGAATACTCCTGTAGATTTACGTGATTTAACTCTGAATTTATTACTATATTTGTCGTATATTATTATTATGTTGATACCTAGTATTTTAGAAGTGGTAACAATAGGTATAATCTATACACACATACAAATAAAATTGGATTGTCTGCTGTTTGTAATATTGAAATAACCTTTTTTTACTAAATGTATATGAATATATATACGGTACATACACCAAAATAACATTTTTACAATTTTTGTCTGTCTGTCTGACTAATCTCTGAAATGGCTGGACCGATTTTGATGGGACTTTTATTGGCAGGTAGCTGATGTAATAAGGAGTAACTTAGGCTACTTTTTATCCCGGGAAAATATAAAGCGGGACTTTTATCCCGGGAAAACTCATTCACGTGGGCGGAGCCGCGGGCAACAGCTAGTATAATATATAACGGGGAAGTCAAAAACCGGATACGAATTCTCCACGGGAATGTGCCCTTAAAAGATATTTTAAGTAATTGCAGAGTAAAAAGTTGATGTGTACTAATTAGGATTACTTGACTTTTAAAAAAAAATATCTGACACCTCGGTCTTCTCCCTAAATGTATTAAATATATAAAATAATGTATTTAATTCAAATAGATTTTACGTAATAATTTAAATAATCTCACGCTGACAAATTGAGTGTCTCAGGCTCAATCTTAATATTTTAACACAAAAATAAATAAAAAACCGCTATAAAATCCGTTATAATAGTTTAATTTCAATGTCTAACATTCGCTTAAACATAAGGAATCATTATTTTAACACAAATAAAACGTAACTATCAACTATAAATAAGGTTCAGTACCGAAACTAATTATATTTTATAAAATTAAACGCAGCAACTTATTAAATTTTTTGACAAGATTAAACGTTGAATTTTTCATGTTCAGATAAAAATGGAATCATACTAAAAATATTACCTTAACTTTATCTAAAAAAGGAACGAGCCCTGCGTAAAGGCCCGTACGGCGGGACCCTTGCGCATCATTCACTTCTGCTTCATTGAGTTTTGTGTTTTAGGCGTGTCATTTACTAGAGAGGCTTCGGATCCGCTTCGCTTTTGCCGCTTGTAGTGCTAACTTAACATTTATCTTTTCTTTTTCGACTGTCACTCCGATTCCTTTTGGATGTAATGGCAATTTAAGTATCACAAATGTCAAGATATATTCAGCTTTATTTGCTTGCTTTGAGTGAATAAAAAAGTAAATCAAAAGCTGCAATATGAGTTGAATGTAAATGTTCTATATTTATAATGTTTTTCTAAAGGACATTAATTACACTAAATTGTAACTTTATACAAAAGAGGATCGTGTTCTAACATTAAGATTCGAGGTATAAAAAGCTGTTACCGCAATTGATGCCAGATGCTGGGGTATTTAATAAAATAAAGAATAAACGGGAGGCAGTCCGCGGGCGGTAATCTATCACGACGTCACTCATAAGCCGACTTTAATGCTGGGTCACTTCAGGCCTTTTTGTTGACTTTAATATTACTTAATATTTGTCCGAAAAAATATTACAAGTCATCCGGCGGCGTTTAAATAAAACGTCAGCGTTGACGTCAGAATATTCACGGGCATATGACGCCGTGTCACGAGTCACGACGTTTTTATTAAAAACCCTTGCTAAATAACAGCAATTAGCTCGCTTTTGTGTATTTTGTTTTACAAAATGCAGCAATTGAATTCAGTTTTAGAAACAAACTGTCTCTGTTATTTCATTCATACGAAGACTGGGGTTTTTTTGGGTGCTGCTACAATTGCCAAGGGTTCCTGCCAGCGACCATCCTCTTCCTGCTAATGGGATTCTTGCGACCCCTCGGTAGCTACTTCAAGACGTGATATTTGACTTGCTGTTAGGAAAAGAAAATTCAAAGGTGATTGCTGCTCATTTAGAGAAGGCAGAAGAGACAGAGTAGGAGGGTGGAAAAGGAAGGAGGAAGTTTCTGGGTTAATTATGTCTCGATAAGCTTACAGTGTACTCCGTCATCTGAGGCATAGAACACTGAATGTCCAGGGGAGTTGAGATAAAGATATTTACAATATGAAACCCGAAAGCAAATGATTATTTAGGTGTAAAAATAAAATAAAATTAATAGTTTTTTTTTTATAGCATAGAATGACGAGACGAGCATGCCGTTCGCCTGATGGTAAGCGATACGACCACCCATAAACAGTAGCAACACCATCCAGCAACTTGTCTTACAAAGTACTGTGTGGCATTCCACTGTGCTCGTCATCCTGAGACATAAGATGTTAAGTCTCATTATGTCCAGTAGTTATACTGGCTACAATGTCCTTCAAACCGAAACACAACACTGCATGCACTGTTGCTTGGCGGTAGAAATAGACATTGCGGTGGTACCCACCCAGACGGCCTCTTACATAATGAGAGACCTACCACCAGTATACTATATAATAAAATTCGTTGCGCTTGAAATTATATTTAAATTAAATTATATACATGTTGAGTTTTCGTAACTTGGGCTTAAATTATAGCTATAAGCTATAGTATTTTAATTATTGTAATCGTAGTGTTAAGTCTGTTGAAAATCTTTATAGATTAATATTGACATTGGAATTACTATATAGTAGGAAGGTATATTGAACGATTAAAATTACGTCGTAAGGCATCGCGGTCTGGATAGGTGCTTGTTTAATCTGTCATACAAGAACACGAGTGTTATATAGCTATGTGTATATCTTTGCTAGTTACGTCAAGACAAAAGTGACAATAACACCCATTTTAATCAAGAAAAGTAAATGAGTTTTACCACAGTCCATACCTCCTTCAAAGTTACAAAAGGATAAAAACCTAAACAAATGCAACGCGTTCCCACAGCGTCGAGTGCGGTCATCGTACAAGCGAGCGCAACTACGCTACAATGCATGCGACCCCGGGCAATTTCACCCTTTGTTTTAAATGACGAGGAGTCGTCTTCGCCACTCGAGGACGTTAAGTGGGGAAGATGTCACTATTCCGCTGCTCCCCCACACACTCGAAATGTCGAGCATTCTTCTAAACTCGTGATGCAACGAGAGTGCAGATTTCAACAGCCTTTTGTAGTTGCGTTCTGGCTTCACGTATGTCAGTACAAAATTGTATATACCAGGTGCTTTGTTGAAATTTTTGTTTGTATTGTACAGACTGTTTTTGCACTCGTGCTCGTTACTAACCAGCGTTCGCATGTGCCTAGTTTTTTATAATATTTTTTTAAACAAGGAACCTGGGTAGTTTTTGCTTTGCTATTTCAATTTGACGAAATGATAAACCTTGTTGCACATTATACAAACTAAATTTCAAAATGCATCAAACGAAGTAAATCAAAACAAAGCTAGATTTGATGTTCTCAGAAATACTTTACAAACATGGTTTTGCGTAACATAAGAGCAGTAAGCAGCTATAAGCACGTGGCCCGATATGTAAAATGTAAGTTTGCAGTGCCCGCTCACAGACGCAAATGAGGATCGCCCTCTAGAGGCGCCGAGCAAATGAGTTTCTCAAATGAATCGTTACGAAGTGTCGGCAAACGAGAAATAATTCCGCGGAACTCGTTCGAGCGCTTTCCAATTCGCTTTTTCTACATGTGTAAGGATCTTTGGCCCAAATCGAAATTCGACCTCAATGATCTATCAGAATATCAGAATGCGAGTGTTTTAAGTGATTACTCTAATCAGTGTTTTTTTTTACTTTTAAATTATTTAGGCTAAGGAAGAATGTTGCAAATGAACCATGAGATTTGTTTGTTGACTTTTATTATTTATTATCATTAATAAGATGGATTCCTATTCATACATTTATTTTCTTAATTTGATTCGTGATAATATTATTCATAGTTTCAATTTTAATAGTTTGGTTTTTATTAATCGTGCAAGAGCATCCTGCCCTCAAAGTGGTAGGCAAAATTATGAATGGAAAACTTTCGCGGTGATTTATTACTATTGTTTATGAAATTCGCACTGTAGTGTGATTGCAGAGATGATAAACGAGCTAGGAACTTACAACTGATAATAAGCCTTTCCACAATCATTAACACTAAGGGCGGTATTAATAAATCAATCTCAAGTTTTAGTTACATCTCAAGTAGACATAATGTATGGAACTATTAATACATTATGTCTACTTGAGATGTAAGTCAAACTTGAGATTGATTTATTAATACCGCCCTAAAAAATGTATGGGAATGACATATACTTGCGACAGATTTATATCTCGGATTTTTCATTACCATATTTTTTTTTTTCTATTACTGTTCTCGATTATAGAAAGGCACCTTGTCTACGGCTCTGATTATTATAAGTGATCTCTACTACCGATTAGCAATCATAACCGTCATGTCGGTGATATTATGTAAAAAAATAATAATTAGGTAACTTAGGCCTGGCTGCCTCGGTGGCGTAGTTGTATAACGGTACGACTGCAACGCTGGGGTTTCGGGTTAGATCCCTGGGTCGGGCAAGAGGTGGTATTGGATTTTTCTATTCAGTATTAGCCCGGAGTATGGAATTTGTGCCCAATATGGCGATAAGCTCACCCCCTATCACATCATGGGATGGAATACGCACGGCGAAAAGTGGGTGCATCAGTTATGCATCTACTAACCCCTTCGGGGCTAAAAGGCGTGAGTGTGTGTGTGTAGGTAACTTAGGCGTCTCTGATAAGTAACATCAAAATATATATCTACGCACGTTTATGTAACATCTAAATAAAACTTTACATTTAGTGCCGATTTCACCGCTTGCTGATAAATGCTACTCGTGACATAAATATATGAACCGCCCAAATACAAAAGACACACTCAATTCTATGCTACCAGATAAATGGTAATAAGATGATTACTATCTACATTAGGTGTTTGATACGAAAACTGACAAATTAAATTTACTTGAAACCTGTGCAACAGGCCATTTTTTTTATGGCATTGAATGGTATGATGGTAAGCGATACGACCACCCATAAACAGTAGCAACACCATCCAGCACCTTGAGTTACAAAGTACTGTGTGGCATTCCACTGTGCTCGTCATCCTGAGACATAAGATGTTAAGTCTCACTATGTCCTGTAGTTCCACTGGCTACAATGTCCTTCAAACCGAAACACAACAGTGCATGCACACTGTTGCTTGGCGGTAGAAATAGACATTGCGGTGGTACCCACCCAGACGGACTCTTACATATGAGAGACCTACCACCAGTAAAAACCGGCCCTAAACCAAAGACATTAAACAGTATAGTTATAGACCGGACATCAGGATCAAATTTTTCGTCCAAAAGTTATTACCTATTGGTAATAAGTCGCTGTCATGTCAGAACATGTCCGTGTATAAGACGTCTCGGTATGCTTAAATTTTGTAAAGAAAACATTATTTTGGAAAGAAATATTGCAGTATACGCATTACGACCATGTCAAGGTATGTTCTAATGAATTTTACATAGGTATTTTGTTATTTCACGGTAGATTGATTTACTGACGAACTGGCTCAAAAATGTTGTATGATAATTGTCCCAATGTCCGCTCTATATAATCTTAGATCTCTCTGCCCTAAGCGAATTAATTCACCTGTCACTATGGTATGTATCAGACTAAAAACCACAATGATTTCAACACTATCGCCTCCTTGGTTTCACAGAATGAATATTCCGATGTAGGGAGATACAGTGTGTGAATGTCATTCGCTCGCAGAAACCCCAAAGGATCTATTTTTCATATCTACCGCTAAGAACTAAATCGTTCCTGCCAGCTTAAAAAGCATGTTGTGCCATTTTAGTGTTGGGTAAGCGCGGGATCACTACTGATATCTATATACTAATATTATAAAGCTGAAGAGTTTGTTTGTTGGTTTGTTTGGTGGAACGCGCTAATCTCAGGAACTACTGAACCAATTTTGAAAATTCTTTCATAGATAGATAGGTACATTACGCCTGAGTGCCATAGGCTATTACCCCGGGAAAATATTTTTATCCTGGTAAAATTTTACACGCGGGCGGAGCAGCGAGCAATACTAGTTATAAATAAGTATGTTTTAAATAACAAAACAATATCGTTACCACAAACATTCACGCGTAATTTAAACATTGTCCTCGTTGTAAAACTACGTATATAAACGAAACAAATAAAGGAAATACACTGTGAAAGCTCTAAAGATAGTGAAAAATGTATTTTCTTTCACAATGCGCATAACGCGAAGAACATGAAATATGGTACGGATTCCGTTTGGCTCAGCGTGCGTCGGGGAGACTACCTATCGGTTTTCGCGTCTCGAAAAGCATCGAACTTATTTCATGCATTTGTTTTCCATTCGTTGCCCGACAATATTTCACTGCTGTCCCATTGGTGTGTGATTTTAAATTAGATATGCTTTATTTTATATTTCTGAACGTGTGGGGGTGAAAATTCTCGGTTTATTTATTATGTATTGTGTGCTATGTTCCCTATAGTAGGTTGGTATGCGGTATTCAATATTTAAGCTTTTGTCAATTCCATATGACTTTTCTGATTCTTGTGTAGGATGTAAGCCGATTATTATATGCCGTCTTCTGTATCTATAATTATAACGTGTGATAATATTTGTTATTGTATGGAGTTTTCTTTTATAAGCTTGAAAAGAGAAAATGTGTCACCAAGTCATTAAATAGTCTCAACTATTCATAAATATATGTAAATCCAGAAGAATTACGCATGCGCAGCAGATCATAAAGAGAATGGAAACAATCTCTGGAAATCAAACTAATTATAGGTAATGGTATGCTGTTCCTCAAGTTACTATTCTTTGAGTCAGTGGCGTTGCCTCGCCGATCCGACCAATTCATGTTATATACAAATATGATATGAGATATTCAGCATGGCTACCTTTTGTAAAACTTTTGAGTATTCAAATTCAAAATATACAGACATCATTTTGGTCGACTGCCCTTATATTTTATTCTTGGACCGTTTCAAACGATTTGCAAACGTAAGAGTTCGTACGATGCATCGGTGTACTAATCAGGTGAAACAACAACGAATGAATATTTTGCGAAAGAATTTGTCTTCAAAATATTCAGTAACTACCCGCATTTATTTTAATAACAATTAATATGCACACAATACCACTTAAGGTAGATTACTTTGATCGTACATCAGCGATCTTAGAAGTCTTTCACTTTAATTTAAATTTTCAATATAGCCATACGACACGACTTCATACGATAGTAAGATTCACTGAGCAACAAACGATTACCGTAACAAGATACATACTCCAGACAGCGCCTCGTAGAAATTACATTTGACGATGACAAGCCTGAAATTAATTCAAGTCAAACAACGCAATCGTTCTGCAAAATTATCTCGTTCGTAAACGGAATTAATAATATCATTTGGCGTATGCGTCGCGCGTTTGTGATCGAGTTACGTAAATGTTTAATTGATTTTCATTTTTTTTAGCATGCGAGACAAAATGTTTTGGCCTATTACGCGACGAACTCACATTTTAAAAGAGGGAAGAAGATAATAGCTCAGTATCACAAGTAAGTTGATGGTCATTACTGCGGACTATGTCAGACACCAACTCCTTTCTTTGCGTCCTTGTCTTATTATTATCATAATAATACCAAAGAAAGAAAGAAAGAAATTAAATTTATTTGTAACAAACACAAATTATACACATATATAAAGTATAACACTAAAGAATTTAACGATATAATTATAACACATATAGTTTAACACTAAAGAAAATTCATTAATTAGCGGATTTCGGTTCAGTTCGTATTTTCTCGGCGATAAGTTGACAAGGTCTGCGCTGCGCTAAAATAAATAATAATAATAGTGTTATTAGGGTTTTTTAATACATCAATGGTTATTAAATAAAATAATGTAGTGGTATATTATAATTAATAAAAGTTTTTGGAGATGGCTGGTTCTGTATATTTTAATTTTCAGTTAATTTTATATGTTATTGACCTAGACATTTTTACCGGGAAATAAAGCTGGTATAGTGCTTTCCGTTGAAAGCTTTCCAATGTTTGATTGAAACAAACAGATTTGGCCGTTAAAATGCGAAGTAAACTCATAAAAAGTGAATCGACAAATAACGGCTATAACCTTCAATTCGGCTGAATCAAATTAACCAGGCAGCGTAAACCTGACATGTTCCATAAGAAAATAAGGAAAATAACGTAGTCTAGTAGGTACAAATTGGCGCGACGCTAAGCGGTAATTTGATGTTTCCGCTTCATCTACATCGTAATATCATCGACGCTCATGCAGGAAAGTTCAAGTAAATTATATTGCTATATACCTACGTAGATAACTGAATTTCTGAATTTCCACCGAGATTTTGTTTTGAATATAAAGTTTTACAATCTCGTACGGTCCCTTTTATAACTATGGTTATAGGTTGTATGCTATATTCCTGATACAAGAACGTTATTTTACACATTGATGACGTTCCTAGGTACCCTTTTACCACTAGACCTTCATCATCATCTTCCGCCTTTGGAAGTCTACTGCTAAAAACAGGCCTCCCCTAAAGATTTCCGAACGAACCTGTTAGAAGCGGCCTGCGTCCAGCCAGTTCCTGCGACCTTATTTATGTCGTCTGTCCTCGTAGGTAGGTATCCAACGCTGCACTTGTCGGTACGTGGTCTCTATTTGAGACCTTATCCTTACCTCACTTTAATGTGGAGTCGGCAATACTTTTCCAAGCATGTTTGCAATACGATTTAGCTTAGTTTTTCAGCCGGTCGCCTGTCTAAAGTCAGTCTCCAATGGAGAATCCGATCATGGCAAATCGTGTTATAAACACAAACATTAAGTGCTGTAGGACTTGGGAATTTGGACTCATAACATACCAGCCCTGTATTATATACTGCCCTCTGCTGAGCACGGGCCTCCTCTACAACTGAGAGGGTTTAGGCCTTAGTCCTCCACACTGGCATATTGCGGGTTGGCAGACTTCACATACCTTCGAAATTCTTATAGAGAATTTCCTCACGATATTTTCCTTTACCGCTAAAGCGAGCGATACTTCCACGAAGAAATCACACATAATTTTTTAAAAAAGTCAGAGGTGCGTGCCCTTGGGTTTTGAACCTGCGGACATTCGTCTCGGCAGTCCGCTCCACTCCCAACTACGCTATCGCCGCTTATTATAGTATATATTTAATTTGGACCCGTTATTATCAAATTATATTATACTGATTCTAGACGAAGGAAGCAACCGCCACACAATAACACGAAACGTAGTATAAGATCTGTGATAAATATTAACATGCCCATTATCCACATACATACATATTACATAGACTGCTAAATTCGTCAAAGAACATCCCTTTGATGTTTCTTTTGACGTATAAAAATAGAGTTATATGGTACAAAAAACGGATAGTTTCTCTGAGAATTTTCCCATTGATATTGTAATTTTTTTTCTGTATTTTTGTGCGCATTAGATCTTCACCGAACACAAACTTATATAAACCGTGCCATGATTCATATTAAATGAGAGTTAAGATGCATATTTTTTTTCTATTCGTTAAGAAAATCGGTCAGAACCGTTTAGATGGAACCTACATACGTGCAAGCTATTGTAAGAAAAACCTTTTATATTGTACCTACTGTATAGCTCTCAATAAAAAAAATTAATGTACATCTATTGGCTTTAAGCTAGCTTTCGCTTGAGGTTGCGCCCTTTATATTGTGGATAACAAGGTAAAACGTAGCATACAAGTTACAACACATAGAGATAACGCAGTTTCCTAGTAAATGAATTTTCAAAGTCGGACCAGTTCCTGATATTAGCGCGTTAAAAAAATGACATATTCTTCAGTTTTAATATGTGTAGAACTCAAGAGATAAGTAAGCGCCTATGGACAACCTTACTTTTCGTTTTTTACCATGGTTACAATCAGCACCGGCTGTCGACGGCTATTGGAGCACCATCAGCCCTGGAAATTTACATCGAGAGACTGCTATTAATAAGTATTTTTACCTAAAACGTCTTGTAATAGTTGCATAAATTCAATGTTGCCATAATTATTAATTTAATAAATTATAATCAACAGCCTACAATGATTCATAAAAATTTTATGAATAAGCAAGTGGGCCTTGCTCATCTAGTCACATAGTAACATAATATTATGTTAAAATGATTATAAGCGACACCAACAATCGTTAATATTAGTCATACCACCCAAAACCTAAAATTACAAAAAAAAGGAAATAGCACTACGTGGCACTATACTGCGCTCGTCATCCCGACAAACAGGATTTCCTCAAAATACCCAGTTATTATAGTGGTTATAATGTCCATCAACCCAGGATACAATATTTGTATCACACTGCTTACTTATAAGACACACCTTTATTTTATATGCCTTTTATTCCCGAAGGGGTAAGCAGAGGCGCAATAAATGCACACACTTTTTGCCGTGCGTATTCCGTCCCATGATGTGATAGGGGGCGAGCCTAATAAGACAATTCAGACAATAATTCACTGTGTTTTATAGTTTATCAGGAGATAAACTATAAAACACAGAGAGACAATGTTTTGATAGCTTCAGATAATTTTGTTATATCAATTAAATTCAAAACTAAAAATAACTAAAAGCACATTCACTAATAACATTACTTGTTCTATTATACGAAGTTTTCTACAATAATAGGTTTATTTATGTTAAACTGCGCGCCCTAGATTTCCAAGAAGAAGCAATAAATAACTTAACAAAAAACAGATTTCTTTCTTTGGCTGCAACTCGCTCTGTACTTCAAATGGCAAAGTTTTGGTTTCAGACAAGCCGACCTAAGTGCACTTTGTCACTTAAATTGGAAAATATTGTTCTCCGGAAAGGAAACTGTGAAGTAACGGTTTTCAACTAAAATAATGTCATAGTTATTTTATAAAAATCTAAGTGAACGTAAAGGTGTGCGCTAACATTTCTGATGGATTCAGGTCTTTAATTTGGTATATGAGTCTTAATAAAAATTCCTAACTTAATATTTTTGAGAAACATTTGTTTTATAGAGTCCTCGAGAGGAAATTAAAAGCAGGAGCTAAATAGTCGAAAATATTTTTGGAGTTATCTCGCTATAGGTACTTATCTTACATCTTTGGTAAGGCCATCATATAGCATACCACAACATTAGATGGGTAACAATTTAATATTGCATTTCTTGCCTATTATTTCTTATTTATCCATTCAATAGATTTTAAAGGCTGTAATATCTTATGTATTTTTAAACGGCTTTTGATGAAAGTACGTAGTAAAAATATAATCGACAACTCATATTATATGTAATTCATAATTAAAAGTTGTAAAGTTCCACGCTAGTACAACATAAGTGACTTTCACTCTTTAATTAGTAATTTACTCGAACTGCCTGGACTGCCACGGTTGCGTAGTTGTATTAGTGTACGACTGCAATGCTGAGATCTCGGGTTCGATTCCCGGGTCGGGTAAAGTGATATTGAATTTGTCTATTCAGTATCAGCCCGGAGTCTGGAATTTGTGCCCGATATGGCGATAGGCTCGCCCCCTATCACATTATGGGCCGGTGTACGCACGGCGAAAAGTGAGTGCACTAGTTACGCCTCTGCCTACACTTTCGGAGATAAAGTGCGTGAGTGTGTATGTATGTTATTTACTTGAAAAAAAATATCTCACCGAACACTACTCAGTACTTCGATGTCTGTGGCGTTTAACATCCTCAAATAAATTTGCGAATACGAAAGAGGAAAAGACAATTTAGAAGTTCATTCAATCAATTAATCGCTGAATTGTATGTAAAAATTATTTCTCGTGTCTGTTTGATACAGTTTCAAAACTCAAATGGATAACGAATTAAAAGTTTAACTATTTTAAGCTCACAAAGGCGTCATTTTAATATTACACAATGAAGTAAAATGTTTACTAACATGTAAATAAAAATTACAATTATAGTAATGTAATTCCGCCTCAGTAATGTACGATAAAAGCGGCGATAGCCTAGTTGGGAGTGGAACGGACTGCCGAGACGAATGTCCGCAGGTTCAAAACCCAAGGCCACGCACCTCTGACTTTTCTAAAAAGTTATGTGTGTATTCTTTGTGAATTATCGCTCGCTTTAACGGTGAAGGAAAACATCGTGAGGAAACCTGCATATCTGAGAAGTTCTCTATAGGAATTTCGAAGGTATGTGAAGTCTGCCAACCCGCACTGGGCCAGCGTGGTGGATTAAGGCCTATAAACCCTCTCAGTTGTAGAGGAGGCCCGTGCTCAGCAGTGGGCAGTATATAAGACGGGGCTGGTATGGATATGGAATGTACGATTAATAATATTTTATATGTTACAGCAGTTGTGGCTGATGCTATTTTAAAAATATGAATAAAAGGATATTAATCTGCTTTACCATTTGAGTCCATTGTTGATTCCATTTGAGTCACCATACGACACGTGATCCAACGGGTTATACTGATATGTCAGAATTGAAAGCTGTCAAAATCCCTGTTATGTTACGCATGAAGTATTTTTACGTATGCTATATGAAATGGTTTAAACATATCAAAACATACCCTATGCTATTTTTAATTGAGTTCAATTTATGACTCATAAAACACATACTGGTGGTAGGTCTCTCTTATGTAAAAGTCCGTCTGGGTGGGTACTACCGCAATCTCTATTTCTAGCGCCAAGCAGCAGTGTGCATGCACGGTTATATTTCGGTTTGAAGGACATGGTAGCCAGTGTAACTACTGGATAAATGAGGCTTAACATCTTATGTCTCAGGATGACGAGCGCAGAGGAATGCCTGAATGAATATTAAGTAAGTTATAAAGCTTTGAAATTTGGTGGAAAGGGTAGTTGTCAACTAATAGTAATATAAGACTGTGACGTCACCGAGTGTCACGGGCCATAACGCTGCGTGCGTGCGAATAAGATAGCGCGATAGCCCTACCACACCTCCACTTTTGCTTACAACAATATTTCAAATATGAATAACTGCTTCATGTTTCAACCAATTTTAATGCTGATTTCATAGAAGAATATATTTTTCGTATTATTTTCTGTTACATATAAAATATGTACAATTTACAATTACAGTACAATTGTTATATATAAAATAATGTACAAAACCATACATAGGAAACTAACCTATTGTATATTATGACTTATATAATGTCGACACTTCCAATTGTTTCGTGTACAGACAACAAATACAACTTCAACCACAATCGCACGACAGGTTTTCTAATTCTACTATATTCTAAAATTAAAACGGTTGCACTGTTCGCCCAAATACTCCGAAAACTTCCCCACAGTATCGTTGGTTAACAGTAACAAATGCAAACAGAGCTTAATAGAGAAGTAAAGGGCCAGATTCTAATACTGGATCTAGTTTAGAGATGTGACCACAACTGCAACAATTCACCACGCTCTAATGGCGAGGCGGCGAAGTTTCACATTATCAAAGTTTTACCTACGTTCGCGGTACTAACAACGTGTAACATTCTGAACACTTGGGTAATGTATTTAGCACGCTTGCATCTGTAATCTCCGTTGTCTCCTTCGCGTACTTAACGTGTTAACTCACTGAATATTGTAATTCTGCGAAACAGAAAACTTACTCAAGTTTGTCGTATAAAACTGTCGGAATGGTTATTTGAGGTTTTTGTACGTGGAATGGGTCAGAAAGCAAACTAGAGTATTTATTACCTAAAGATATTAAAATTTATATTTGAAATATACAACAAGCTATACAATATAAAACATATTTATTGAGTCCCAAACATATTTTGGTTGAAACGGTTCGAACCATCAAACATTCCTTTAGTTGCGCAAAACCCATTTGATCAACTGGAAATCGTTTCGTTTCGGGAATTGCTTGCAGAAAGAAAATGAGAGAGGCATTTTAAAAAAGGTCCGAGCTATTGTCCTCGCTGCGTCGCAGCGCTTAACCCGCCAGACGGCACAAAGCCACTACAGAAGGTAAATGGGCTTTCTGCTCCTGAAACTACGTTCACATTATGCTTTACAGTCTTCGACAGTAACTTTGCAGGGTTGACAAATTATTAGTTTAGTACACCTGCACAAATAACTGCATTGTTAAACACTGTGTTGCCACAAACGCGAGACGAAGCGACTGTTAAAAAATTCAATACACCTTTTGTTACTTCCACACAACGGGACCAATGTAAATTGCAAAGTGGAAATTGTGTTTGATTTTTATTTATATTTACTACACAAGAAATTATTCTTGTTTCTAATATAAAACTATCTAATATCAAGAAAAATATGTCTGACGTTCAACAAAAAGGGCGAATAAGACTAGATGCGTCATAAAAATCATGTATTCCAGCAACATTTGTGAGTGCGGCTGTGAGCTTTGTTGCTGTGTCTTATACTCTTATTACAGTATGCATAATAACATAACATTCATAACTGACACCGCTCGCAGTGCTCGGTTTATTAAAACCCAACCGAGTTTATACCAAGCTCTTTTGAATGTGTAATCGGGCCGCTTATTTGTTTTACGAATGAAACTCATTTTGTGAAATTACTTGTAGGCGGGCAGGTAAATGTTTTGTCAGTTATTTTTTATCATTATTAGAAAATCTTTTGATTGCGTATGGTTCCTTATGCTTATTTGGGATGAAATTTTACCGTAGGCACTTATACAAATAATTAGGGGATTGTAATTTGCGAAGAAATTTTTACTTAAATACAGACGTTAATTTATATTCATAAGACCAGTTTCTTTATTGTCTGTAATATTTTAACTCGCTGTTCTCTTTGCCTATTATGATGTTTGTGTTGCAAAAATGGGGTAACTCTTATGGCCTTAATTTTAGAGACGCTTGTGCTGTGGCATTGCTTTTAAGTTTTACTTTAACTGACACTTTAACTTTTACAGTTCATGAAAAAACTGTCTGAGAATACAAATTATAAATAACAAATAGAAACCGACGCGTTAAGATGTTCCAAGAATAACCTTAAGTTCTAGGTACTGTACAAAAAAGTAAATAAATGATCGTGGAATAAAATATTTCTGGAATTGCTCCGCCGTGAGTTATGAAATATACATTTATAAAAGCATTTTTTTCCACAGACAAAATTATTAGTTTGCGTATCTCTTTATTTGACATGGCATGCCGCAGTCACAAATTACAATTTAGCAGTTAAGTTAATAATTAGTATAACGGTTTGTCCAATAGCGATTGACATCCTTTTTTTAATTTATTGCATTGAATGACGAGACGGGGATGCCGTTCGCCTGATGGTAAGCGAAACGACCCCCCATAAACAGTAGCAACACCATCCAGCACCTTGAGTTACAAAGTACTGTTTGGCATTCCACTGCGGTCGTCATCCTGAGACATAAGATGTTAAGTCTCATTATGTCCAGTAGTTATACTGGCTACACTGTCCTTCAAACCGAAACACAACAGTGCATGCACACTGCTGCTTGGCGGTAGAAATAGACATTGCGGTGGTACCCACCCAGACGGACTCTTACATATGAGAGACCTACCACTAGTAATGCGCCTACAATATGTAATAATGTAATTTTCACCCTTTGGGCCTAATTTTAACATACTACGTTAGTTACTTTAACGCCATGTTAAATATCTTAACGGACTGTCGAGGTTTTTGAGTGTCCCACCATGTCCTAACAGATGATTATAATCTTCCCTAATAAGGCGATCGATTTAATTACCACTATTGTTTTTTTTATTATAGACGAAAAAATGGCGGCCGCGTATACGTACGAAAATTATTTTATTAAAGTTCATTTAGCAAGTATTAAATTAAAACAAATTGTCAAAATAATTTTAAAACAACACAACTTCACATAATATTTGTAAATGTTTTACTTAAATATTAATGACATTTCAATCAACCGGCTACAATAAGTTAACGTCTCGGTAATTTAGGACATGTTTATCTTTTATGTTCCAATGGAAAGTTGAACACATGGCCTGAAATAATCATGTGGTATTATTATTTGGCAACATCTTGCTTTGGTCGTTTTAAATTATGAGTGAATGGTTTGCAAAACTTTCCCTTTATCGTGCCTTTATGGTTGGTTTAGTAATGGACTGTTACATTTTTTTCGTGGGACGCTCGATAATTCAATATTCGTGTTAATTTTGATGCCCGATTAACAAACGTTTGTTAGTTAAGAAATTGGTTAAATTGGACCTTAATCTGTTTATAGATGTACCTATCCTACCTATCTTTTTATACTCCTGATTGAAAACAGTTTTTCTGGCTAACTTCCTATTTAGTTAGAACAGAAAATAATAAAAATAACGAAACTTATACGTATGTTTCGCCGCGTGTCTATGATATTGACGGATTAGGGCCCGACTTCCCAAAAACATTGTAGGTAATCAACTGCTCCAGTTGGACTAACTTACAAACCAAATAAACATTTCAAATATAGTTGAACCTTTATGTAGTCGATAACTGTAAAAATTATGGATTAATTATACACACACACACTCACGCCTTTTATCTCCGAAGTGGTAGGCAGAAGCGCACTAGTGCACCCAATTTTCACCGTGCATATTGCGTCCCATAATGTGATAGGGGGCGAGCCTATCGCCATATCGGGCACAAATTTCAGACTCCGGGCTGATACTGAGTAGAAAGCCCAATATCACTTTGGCCGACCCGGGGATCAAACCCGAGAGCTGAGCATTGCAGTCGTACCGTAGTACAATTACGCCACCGACACTAACAAATGAAAAAATATTAAGTACTTCAATACTAATAAGCAAGTGAACAATAGTGGAATGTTGACAGTAACGGCTACTTTCAATTGTAATTTTTTTACAGACGATTAGTCTTTTGACCCTAAATTCAAAAATATTCGCATTCGCATATGTGTTTGCGAATGTGGGAAATCGAACATGCGTTACATTGCTACTACAGATGATTAATGGTTTTATCCGCTTCGTTTATAAAATCAACAATTTATTTAAATCTAGTCTCAATATGTGGTCCGCACTTCAGCAAGAACGTTTCATTCGTTTCTATTCTATTGGTCTAGCCATGTTGCAAGCTTCTTGGAATTTAAATTTCGCTTAAAATAGCAAATACGTAGAAGATTTCTGCGATATCAAGAAATTATACATCTATATTACGTACTCATTTTATAAAATTACAAATCTATTTTTCGTAAAATTCGAAATAAACAAAAATAACATCATAATATTATTATTAACGTATATTAAGCCATTATGATCCTTAAGCTTCTTTTAATTCACATAGAAATCACTTTAGTGACTCGTACAGTCTTATCGCGCATGTCACGTCTTGCCTCTTGATTACCGTCCAGTGATTTAAATTCCTATAAATGGTGTATCACGACAGAGGTTTCAACTGAAGCAGGTTGATAGAAGATCTCAATGTGCATCGAACTAACCCCGCGTATGTTGCCCGAAATTAGATACTTAAAACGGTATTTAGATTTTCATAATTTTTTATTTGATATTCGTAAAAAATATTGTTTATTTCTAAATAAATAAAAAGCCGATTCTAATTATTGTGATTGTTGGAAAGACCAATTATTACTGTTATTTGAGTAAAAATAACATGACTGTAGACCTAATAGCTTTAATTATAAAGTTAAGTCGAAAAGTCGACTTTCACAAAAACATTACAAAAATCTAAATAACTTTTAAACTATTAAATTTCGGGCAACATACATGGGGGTTAATTCGATGGACATAGGTTCTCTATCGACCTGTATCAGTTGAACACTTTATCGTGATACACCCTGTATAATTATTACAGTAACAATTTATTTTAAAAGTTGATATTGATGGTTGTTTAAGGGTTGACTGACGATGTGCCCTGTGGCCCGGGGGCATTTAGAGAGTTCCGCCACGGCATCCCCTGCCTGTCGTAAGAGGCGACTAAATGGGGCTTCGAGAAAGTCGCGGGGCGAGCAGCGGGGGGCTGCTCAGTCCAATATAAGCGACTCCGAGGTGGACGACAATGCGGGTGGTCGGTCTCCCGTTGTCGTAGATGCCAAAGGCGTCGTTAAGAGTCCGGGGGCATCTTAGCCCCCTTGTATAGAGAGGGGCCGCAACGGCACCGCGCAGGGACGGTCCCGTGCAGCTATCTTAGTGCAACAAGATACCCCGGGGCCGTCTCGTATGCGCCGAAGAAGGCCACCGCGGGTTTTGGTTGGTATGCCGGTGTAGGGTGTACATAGTGTTAGGGACTCGGTCCAATGCTCGCTCGGATGATGCCATACTCCCGAATGTCGACATTGGGCTGTAAGACTGTGTGAAACCAACATAACCGTTCCACTCACCCCCCAGTGGTGGTAGCGATAACGCGTTTTTTCCCCGCGAAAAAAAAAAAAAAAAAAAAAAAAAAAGGTTGACTGACGATGCCGCGAGATCACCTAATTTTTGACCCCCTAATAACATTTTTGCAAACACTAAAACATTCACATCTATAATAATTTTAGGAACTTGTGTGTCGATCAGTAAATTTACAATACAAAATATGTTTTGAGTTCCAACCAATATCGTAACTTACAAGCACAAATTCCATATTGCGCGGTATTCAATAAAGGATACAGTTTTAGGAGTACATTCAGTACAATGCCAGTTTTTACTTTAGTAAGCATGACGAAGTTTCACCGCAGTTCGCATCTCGAATCTTCTCAGATTTTCTAAGCTTTGTGCGCAACTTTAAAGATTTTAGTAAGTGCCTTGTGAATACTAAGAATACAGTTAAGTATGAAGTGTAGGCAAGTTCATAAAATATTGTTAATAATACACAGACAGTGTTGTTTTAAGTTCGAATTTCGGTGTGAGATATTTTCGGAGCTTATGGATGTCCCAATTGTGTATTATTAAAAGTTTAACATATGGCTTTAGTTAAAATAATAAAATCGAAGACACTGATTATAGAAAATAGTTGCCAATTGCAACGTCTTTTTTTATTTGTTATGATATCCGCCAACATAAAACAATATATTAAAAATATAGAGTCCATAATAACGAACAGTCAAGCATACAAACAATGAAACATTTTAAGTATTTTTTTATAATCTTACAAATACGCACAGGATAAACACTGAACAAACAAATATTATAAGTAGACCCAAACTTTATTTCCCTCGAGTATTTTATACCAACGTCGTTGTCTTATAATCTGGGCTGTAACTAATAATGCCGCGATTATACCCTCTACTACATCGCAATTATTAGTACTAAAACTTCTGATGCTCAAAGTTGTGGAGAATTTCGTTCTCTCTCATTTCTATGAAAAGGCCAATGAAAGCGTACTAAATTAATAATAAAGTGTACTAAATAAGTTACTGGTGGAAGGTCTCTCATATGTAAGAGTCCGTCTGGGTGGGTACCACCGCAATGCCTATTTCTACCGCCAAACAGCAGTGTGCGTGCACCGTTATAAAAGTAGCCTATCTGTTAATATAGGACAATGTTTTTCAACCTTTTTCATGACACGACCCCTCTAGTACGAAAAAATATTTCGCGAGCCCTTAGCTTTTTCATGTATTTCATTAAACACAATTTCGTCATAATTCTTATTATTAAAGATTAATGACTGCCTTGGTGGCGTGGTTGTATTACGGTACCACTGCAATGCTGAGGTATCGGGTTCGATGCCCGGGTCGGGCAATGTGATTTTGGGTTTTCCTATTGAGTATCAGCCTGGAGTCTGGAATTTGTGCCCGATATGGCGATAGGCTCGCCCCCTATCACATCATGGGAAGGAATACGCACGGCGAAAAGTGGGTGCACTAGTTGCGGCTCTGCCTACCCCTATGGGGATAAAAGGCATGAGTGCGTGTGTATGTATGTATGTGTGTGTGTGTGTGTGTCAGCATTAATACAGCTGATAGTAAAGATAATTCAACTACTGCAATATATAATAATAAGCAGAGATTACTGAAAAGCTAAGCTATTTTAACTATTCATCAATTGAATAGCCAATACTACTTCGGAACTTTGATTAATCTGATTGGCTGGTCATAATCTACTTGAAACCCAGTCCAATGTTCGCAATCTCCTAGGAACTTCCATTTCCATAGATAGACGCGCTAATAAGCCGAACAAAGTTGTATTGTGTTCTTAAACGCTGTTTCTCATAGCTTTAACGGATCATGAAAGACAACACTCACAGCATTTGTGTAAAGATATAAACATTAAGGCAATTCGTTGGTTATTAATCTTTCTTCTACTTTACTTCGTTGGCAAATATTGTTGCCTTACAAGCTTAAACGACTGCTACTATTTATTTTCTTTGTTATTGGAAAACGTCTTAGAAGTTCCTTGGCTCGACGTGGGACTAAGGCGACTGGCAGTCTATTCATTTTGTGTGCCTGTTCGGTCAATGTAAGGATTTTCAACCCATTTATTTATTTAGTGGTAAATATAGTACGTGGGTCTATCTAAGTGGGTATCGTCGCTATTCTATATCTGCCGTCAAGCACAAGTATTCGAGCAAAGTGCGGTTTAAAGTGTCATTTTTTTATGATATAGGGGGCAAAAGAGCATATGGTTCACCTGATGGTAAGTGATCACCGCCGCCCATGAACATCTGCAATACCAGGGGGCACAGAGATGCGTTGCCGGCCTTTATGTTTGAACATTGAACATTAAAAAACATTAGGTACCCAATGTAAATAGCGCAGTGCCGTGTCATACAAAGCGTCCCAATTTGAATTACATAGCTACTGTTTTTGGGTAGTCATGTCATTTGTTATCAAACGAGCGACGCTAGTCTCATTATATATTTAAAAAAAATCAGATTCCGCGTTTCTCGTATCCTGGGTTCATCTTGAGGTGAGAAAAAACAATTTTAAGCACTGCACATAAATGTGTGTTTTATAAATAAAAGCAGCACAATTTAACACAAATTTATTCGGTCCATTTAGCGAATGCATTTCGAAATGCTGGTTATTTTAAAATATATTCTGTGTAAAATTAACTGATGGCAGGCAAATGACAGTCACCGCAAGGCGAAAACTGGCGTGCGTGTTCTAATCAGTAATAAATAGGTCAGCCATTAAATCGTTTATTAACTGTAATAATGCTCAATGGCATACAGTTAATTTGTTTGGAACGTGGAAATTCGAATATACTTGCTGTGGCAAGCGATTATTTATTTTACTATCGGAAAACGATTCCCGTTGGTTTATTTGTTGTACTAAATAAGTAGGTTATATAAACTGATGAATCATTATCACCAGCCATAAGAAGTTCACTACTGAACATAGAAATTTCCTGACAGACTTTCAAAAGCGGCCTGCATCCACCATATTCCAGAAACTAATTGCGCTTTGTGAGCTTCTGTCTATGAGGTTACAAAGTAAGAGGTACATAAGATCTGTTGGTAGGTCTGGTCTCTCATATGTAAGAGCCCGTCTGGGTGGGTACCACCGCAATGTCTGTTTCTACCGCCAAGCAGCAGTGCGCATGCACTGTTGTGTTTCGGTTTTAAGGACATTGTAGCCAGTGTAACTGCTAGACATAATGAGACTTAACATCTTATATCTTAGGGTGACGAGCGCAGTGGAATGCCACACAGTACTTTTTAAGTCAAAGTGCTGGAAGGTGTTGCTACTGTTGAACACCCAGGTCGTATCGCTTACCATCAGGCGAACGGCATGCTCGTCTCGTCATTCTATGCAATAAAAAAAAAGAACTAGCCCATAAATAAAAAAATAGACGATGTGTAAAAAAAAATAATATCATGTACCCATATGTTTAGGAGCGTGTCGACATTGGGCCGTAAGACCGGTGAAACCAAGATAACCGTTCCACTCATACCCCAGTGGTAGTAGCGACAACGCATTTTTTACCCACAAAAAAAAAGGGTTGATGGATGCTTCAGTTGCATTATGTCATCTATAGTGCAACTGAGTTTGTAAAGCGAAAAATATTTGCACTTGCCTTGATTACAAGTAGAAGAACTGTATCGGTGATAAAATATAAAAGAATGTTCGACGTATATTCATTATGTGACATAGGATTTCTTGTTTACATGTTTAAAAAAATTGAGGGACTACAGATTTGACAGATCGTGTTGCTGGGGGATTTTCTAGCGGCGCTTTTTTTTCACAGCGATAACACGTTCCGAAGCTTCAAAAGAGCTTGTGAAAGCCTATTTAAATAAAGAAAAAAAAAGATCATAGCATGACTTTAAGCTGATTTACCAGTGTTGCAAAAAACCCCTCGAAAAAACCAACCGAAATGAAATCCGAACACTGCTGAATCTATAAAGCGTCTATAATGGAAACAGGCTGGGCTCTTGAGCTGATCTCTAAACAAATGACAATCGAGCCCGGCGCGGCGACTTGTCGAAGTCATCCAATCCGATCGGAGGCAATTTACTCAGACAAGGATTTTCCATCCCTCGAGGAAATATGCACTCATGAGCTTGAGAACTAGGATGAAACTTGTACGGAAAATTGAATTGTATCTCGAGGAAAGATCTTGTTTATTTATATGGTGAGTAAGCTCCGTAGATTTTTTTAGTGTATTTCAATGACAAGAGGAGCATGCCGTTCGCCTGATGGTAAGCGATACGACCGCTCATAAACATTAGTAACGCCGAACATAATTATGTACTGCGTGGCACTCCACTGTACACGTCACCCTGAGACATAAGATGTTAAGTCTCACAATGCCCAGTAGTTACGCTGACTACATGGTCCTTCAAACCGGAATACAACAGTGCATGCACACTGCTGCTTGGCGGTACAAAATAGACTTTGCGGTGGTACCTACCCAGGCGGTCCCTCGCATACGAGAGACTTACCACCAGTGAATTTCATTGGCTTTCAATTCTACGATTTTTTTATGATTTAATTGTATATGAGACTATCCCGCCCTTACACCCATCACTGCTACTTTTGTAAGCCAGTATTGGCAGTGGCACGCATTTTTTGACACCGAGTAGTGAAACTCAATGAGTCTTAGAGCGGTATTAATAAATCAATCTCATGTTTGAGTAATAATAAATAAATAATACCTCACTGTCTCCTACCCAGCAACCCGGTACAAGTTCCCAACCACAATCAAGCATTACGGAAAAGGCCAAAACCAAAAAAATACCACAACCACCGCCGATCATAGTAGATGGTGTTACCAATTACCAACAGTTTTACGACATTCTGTCCGAAACACAACCCGCGGGATCATTTGCAGCTAAAATGTTGAGTGGAGATTGTGTTAAGATCAACGCTAAAACTGAAGACTCTTACAGGGTAGTTACCAAACTGCTAACAGAAAAAAGTTTCCACTGGCATTCCTACGAAAATAAACAGGCCAGGCCAATAAGAGTTATTGTAAAAAAATTGCACTCTTCTTGCGAACCAAGTCGTATCAAGGATGACTTAAAAGTTCAAGGATTCCGCATAGAAAACGTCGATAGGAAGTTGAGCTGGAAGACCAAAGAGCCGCTCAACATGTTTGTACTGTCATTCAAAAATGACGAAGATGTCAATAAAGTCTATGGCATACATTTTATCTTAGGATGTAAAATTGAAATACATCCACTTAAAAGCTCAAAATTAGTCCCCCAATGCAAACGATGCCAGGCTTATGGGCACACGCAGAAATACTGCTCTAAGGAGCCAAGATGTGTAAAATGCACTGGCAAACATCTTACAGCTAACTGTGATAAGCCAGCAGAACAGAAACCTAAATGTGTCCACTGTGGACTTCCTCATCCCGCTAACTACAGAGGGTGTGTGGTAGCCAAGGAGATACAAAATCTAAAAAACAAAAATAACAAAAAATCTGTTGGATCAGCACCAAAATCACAGCCGATTTCTGGCACTAAAAAAACAGAAAATGGGCCTCTAAAACCAAATGTAGAGCTATCACGTAATACTGTGACATTAGCTCAAAACAATTCTTATGCACAAGTGGCAAAAAAAAATACAAGTGTACAACCATTAGATCTTGACGAGAAGATCAACAAGATTCTAAATTATATATCTTCTTTTGATAAGAGACTACAGACATTGGAATCTAACACCAAGACAGGTGTCCTTAAGCAAACCAACGATGCATAATATGCTTAAAATAATGGCTTGGAACGCTAATGGGCTCACTCAGCATAAGCATGAGCTGCAGGCAGTCCTAGATACAGAAAATATAGATGTGTGTTTGATATCCGGAACACATTTCACTAAACATTCCTTTTTAAAATTTAAAGGTTATAAACTGTATAGTTCGCTCCACCCTGACAACACAGCCAAAGGAGGTAGTGCAGTTATAATCAAAGAAAATATCCAGCACTTTGAACAGAGTAAACATGAAGAGCAAGACCTGCAATCTGTAGCAGTATATGTTAAGACCAAACACTGCCATGTAACAATAGCAGCCATATATTGTCCCCCCAGGTACACAATAGAGAAAAAACAATATGAAAATCTCTTTCAACTCTTGGGACAGACATTCATTTTAGGTGGCGACTTTAACGCTAAGCATACGCACTGGGGATCCAGGCTAACGACAACTAAAGGGAGACAACTTTATAACGCAGTAAAAGAAGCTCACTGTGAGGTTATGAGCACTGGAAAACCAACGTATTGGCCTACAGACACCCAAAAAGTGCCCGACCTTATAGATTTCTTTGTCTGCAAAAACATATCGAGAAATTATGTTAGTATGGAAGAAGGCTTTCACATGAACTCAGATCATTCTCCGATAATATTAAAATTAAGCCATAAAATATTACTGCGGGAAAGTCAAGTGACTCTAGTTAATAAGTACACAGATT
Organism: Sphinx pinastri; assembly: GCA_947568825.1. Taxonomy (NCBI): domain Eukaryota; kingdom Metazoa; phylum Arthropoda; class Insecta; order Lepidoptera; family Sphingidae; genus Sphinx; species Sphinx pinastri. Next base: position 8,815,910 of record OX387617.1, read on the forward strand.
GGGAAAGCTTTGCCCTAGATTTAGATAGTTTAATAGACTTAAAAGTCCCACTAATCACTCAAGCTCATCTTGATTGTGAAGTCAATAAATTTATTGTCGACATACAGCAAAGCGCGTGGAATAACACTCCGCAAATAAAAAGAAAATTTAAGGGCAACGTATATCCTAAAGAGATCGTAAATCTGCTATCGGAGAAAAGAAAACAAAGACAGAGATGGCAGCAAACAAGGTTTCCACCAGATAAATCTCTGCTGAATAAATTGACTAAAAAGCTCAGTAGGAAAATCCGAAACTTTCAAGATGAATGTCTGAACAATGACCTGCGCCAGTTAACCGAGGACCACACCACGGATTACTCCCTATGGAAAGTTACTAAAAACTTTAAAAGACCGAACACTCAAATTCCGCCTATCCTAGATGGGAACGGAAAATGGGCCATAAGCAATGAGCACAAAGCTTCAAGGTTCGCACAATATTTAGAAGAAACTTTCAAAGAAAATAAAGCAACAGCGAAACATCCAATTTTTGAGTGCACAATTTCCTCACATAACCAAGGAATCAAGCTTGTGACCCCTAAAGAAGTTTCTGGAATAATCCATAACAGTATTAGTTCAAAGAAGTCGCCTGGTTATGACCTCATAACAGGAGAAATCTTAAAACACCTTCCACGCAAAGCGATAATAAAACTAACGAAACTAATAAATGCCTCATTTTCGTTAAAGTATGTACCGGAAGCATGGAAGGTTGCTGAAGTCATAATGATCCCAAAACCAGGGAAACCACCCCATGAAGCATCATCATATAGGCCTATCTCTCTCATACCTATATTATCAAAACTTTTTGAGAAGCTTTTACTGAAGCGCTTAAAATATATTATCTGTAAGAATAACCTTATACCAAACCATCAATTTGGCTTTAGAGAACAACACTCTACTATAGACCAGGTACATAGAATAACTACCAGGATAGAACAAGCTCTCGAAGAAAAAAAAGTCTGCGCGACCGTGTTTTTAGACGTTGCCCAAGCTTTTGACAAAGTTTGGCATGAGGGTCTGATACAAAAACTCAGACAAATGCTGCCATCAGATTTTGCGGACATACTAAAATCGTACATTACAAACAGGATGTTCAGAGTTAAGCAAGAAGATGAATATTCCGAGCTTAAAATAATTAAAGCTGGGGTCCCGCAAGGAAGCGTCCTAGGTCCCACTTTATACCTATTATACACAAGTGATATACCAGAACCCGATAATAATACTATTGCAACCTTTGCAGATGATACTGCCATTATGGCTACTGGATCAAATCATAAGGAAGCAGCAGAAAAACTACAAGGTGCCCTAAATAAAATTTATGACTGGACACAAAAATGGAAAATTAAATTAAATGAAACAAAATCAATTCATGTCGATTTCACGAACAAAGGCCAAAATTATCATCCAGTACATATAAACGGTTTAAAGGTCCCATATGCAAACACTGCCAAGTACCTTGGCATAACACTTGACGCTAAGCTGCGATGGAAAGCTCACGTCAAAAAGAAGAGACAAGAACTTAATATACGATATAAAAATATGTATTGGTTACTGGGAAGAAAGTCTTGTTTATCAATACATAATAAATTATTACTATATAAGCAAATTCTTATGCCAATTTGGACGTATGGAATCCAACTTTGGGGCTGTACCAAATCGAGCAATGTTAAAATAATCCAACAGTTCCAAAATAAAGTCCTGAGAGATATTGTCAGCGCTCCCTGGTATATAAGAAATGACGACCTCCATCGTGATCTTAAAATGGAATCCGTCACGGAAGTCATCAAAAAGTTTGCGAAAGCTCACGAATGTAGACTTCGACAACATGTGAACATTGAGGCATTCAAGCTACTCGATAACACGAACCTTGTGCGAAGACTAAAAAGAACTAAACCTTTCGAACTAGTGTAGTAAAGTGTAGTGCATAATTACAGCGAACAAATAATAGTGTCAGTGCTAAGTATATATAACACACGAACAAGGTGTTTTTTATGTTATCAGACTCTAAGAAAGTGCCTAGATCATTATTCTTAGTTGTAGTAAACTTATCACCTAGAAAATTAAGTTAGAATAATATTGCTTATTAGTCTTATAGACTAGATTGTAATTTATTGCTAAGAACCTAGTTCTTACAACAAAGGATAAAAAAAAAAAAAAAAAAATGTTTGAGTAAAATCTCAAGTAGACATTTAATGTATTGAACTATTTAATAAACCAAGCTCAAGCTGTCATTTAAGAGCTTGTACTCAGCTGAGTAAGCGCTGTTACACAAACAAAACTAAGTTGTCAATATCCGTTACATATTGAAACTTAAGATTTCATTTGAGCTGATGTTCGTGTGCGTTTATTAAATAGCGACTATCTTAAGATGCTGACCTTAACTTGAGAGCGTCTCAGCTGATATCGCACTTAAGAGTGAAAATGAGTTGTATCTTTTAATACGACCCTAAATTGTAATAGTATTACTTAAGACATGTATTGCATTGTTTAGATAAATCCAATAACGTAAGATTATGTCCTGCCAGCGAAGCTACTGCTACCAACCGAGAGACCTACATTCTACCTACCTTCGAGATAGTAATAAATATACCAATAGTGTATGATTTTTACAATAATATGTTTTTTGACAAATCGATGTTCAGACACACCGTTTAACGGGTTTAATATATTTTATATAAAGCCAACTCTCCATATAATAATATGTCACTTTGTAAAATATTTTCCTATACTCAGATTCGCTAACGACATGAAAAACTTTTGATGGATTTTTCATAGGTTCTGTGAAAAAATACCACAGTATGCGGTCATCCAATAACGTAAGTTTGGTCCTTTTCGCGTTAGAAGAATTGGGTAAAGTTAACGTTCTATTTTATTGTGACGAGTATGTGTTGGTACAGTTGGCGACAAAAATGTTACGATGCTACTTTGCCAAATATTATACCTATAAATATTATCGAATTTTATAGCTCTCGTATAATTTATAAATATTCATGCAGCCAAAGAAATATTCTACTCGCTACTTTTAATTTTACGTTACCTAGTATGCTCTCCACAATAGGGTAGCCAACAACGTTTTTTTTATACATGTATCAAAACAGAGACGTGTCATCCAAATCTAAGCTTTTTCAAATTCCACGCAAAAATAGATAACTTATAAAGCTTTGAAGTTTGGTGGAAGGAACGGCCACCACTGCCCCTCATTTGCTTCCAAACACATAACTGCTTTATTTTTCAACCGATGCTGATTTCACATGCATATATATATTTACTGGTGGTAGGTAGCTCATTATGTAAGAGGCCGCCTGGGTGGGTACCACCGCAATCTCTATTTCTACCGCCAAGCAACAGTGTGCATGCACTGTTGTGTTTCGGTTGGAAGGACATTGTAGCCAGTATAACTACTGGACATAATGAGACTTAACATCTTATGTCTCAGGATGACGAGCGCAGTGGAAAGCCACATAGTACTTTGTAAGTCAGGGTGCTGGATGGTGTTGCTATTGTTTATGGGTGGTCGTATTGCTTACCATCAGGCGAACTGCATGCTCGTCTCGTCATTCAATGCTATATATATATTTAAAATATATATATTTCTTATTCGTATTATTTTCTATTATGTAAAAACTACCCTATTATTCATAATTAGCTAAGTTATTTAAAAGTATTTTTATAGTTCGATATTTTAATAAATATTTTTTTAAATCGTATTAATTAAAAAAGCCCAGGTCAAAAGTACCCTGAACCGGCGGAAGTGCATGAAATGATTGATGAAGGTAGAGGAAGCGAAAGTAGTGTACCAGAATCGAGCAGTGTCAATCCATAGTCTCTGCCTACCCTTATGGGACAGAGGCGTGATAGTATGTATGTATTTCTAAATAATATTATGTCAACAAACTTGAATGATAGAACAAACGTAGGTAACGCAATTGTATCAAATAAAGGCTAGAAAGTAATTACAGCCGCTTTGTACACAAAAAAGCAACATTCCTTTATCATTATAATAATTCCCGATGAGATATAAACATTCCACCATTCAATCTTCCGCGGGTTATTATTTTTCATTGTGGCCTGTTATTGTGGACGCGAGCCGAAAACAAAATTAAAAAAATCAATTTATTTCCCTTGTGAACGAACGTGTCCCGGACTAATCCAGTTTGTTCGTCCGCGCAAGGGTTGAATCGTCAATGAGCATTGAGCAACGCAGTCCAAATGTAAAAGTGTGCCACTCGAGGAAAAAGTATCGAATATTGGCTCTTTGCAATGAAAACCCTGTCTGAATGAGATCAGTATCTATTTGTTATTCTCCCTTTTCTCGGAAGGTCCTTTAAACTTATTTAAAATAGTTAGAGTTTAGGGCAGTAACAACAACCGGAAACAAGATGTGCTGACGGTGAATTTTAACAGTTTATTTCTATGTTACTTACGTGAAATTAACCATTTTAACTCGTCTTCTTCAACAATACAATTTTTAAGGTCGGTATGATAATGAGATTTGTTTTATTACATATTAAGCAAAGGAAACACACACACACACACATTCACGCCTTTTATCCCCGAAGGGGTAGGCAGAGGCAGAACTAGTGCACCCACTTTTCGCCATGCGCATTCCGTCCCATGATGTGACATGGGGCGAGCCTATCGCCATATCGGGCACAAATTCAAGAATCCGGGCTGATACTGAATAGAAAAATCCAATATCACTTTGCCCGACCCGGGGATCGAACCCGAGACCTCAGCATTGCAATCGTACCGTAATACAACCACGCCACCGAGGCAGTCAAAAGAATCTTTTTAATTTAATTTAAAAACTTATTAATTCGATTTCCGCTTAGTCGACTATCAGTTTTCTTGGAAATGGTTATAATGAATTCCTACATAGTAGATTATTTTAATCAAAGGCGAGATATTATTACTATTATTTAAGAGATTTCATAAAAAAATCTTGACCAGTGTGACCCTTGCTAAGATTACCTTTTTAAAAATGGTTGCTTACAAAACAATCTAAAAAATTCAAGAAATTTATTGTATGAATTTTTATTTTTAACTCAAACTCATCACAAACGAGTCGGATGCTCTGACTGCTGGCTTCAGAACAGAAAAACTTATGAATAAAAAATGAATTCCTTGGTTTTAAAATTAGCATTACAAAGAGAGGGTAATTCTCGTACCTTTGCGCCTGCAAAAGAAAATGTATAAACGTGTTCCTTGTCTTTTTATTGTAAATGGAAAATCTGAATTCTTACTTTAAAACGACTCGTGGGAGTAGAAAGACTAAAAGTAAACTGTTAATGATTTTGTCGACCATCGATAGTTCGGTATTAATAAAAATGGAAATATAAAACACCTGAACTATTGAAGGTCAAGCGACACTCGACTGCTATTAAATAAAATATTTCACAGAATAAGCAAAAGAGAATAAACTGTAGCGGCAGTAAACTACCTGCCATTAAGCCTATCTGTCTCAAGTCCACAATTTATTCAATGCGAGTCTCTCACCTTTATAAAATAAACTTTGAGATTCGACAAAAATATAAACCGAATTATTACGGTACATTTAACATTCCAGTTTCGTGTGAGTAAATTCGAGCGAGTGATTGATCCCGGTAAATGGCACGTGGTTGCTTTCACCAAAATGCGAATATATATTTTCATTATAAAGCGAAATATAAAATGAATGTACAATAATATCAATTAGTGTTAATTATACGTATGAACGTATAGTTTGTATTTGAATTTGCAAATGAAAGAAAACACGTTGCGTCAACGAGAAAATTACACTTTAAATTAATAATTACCAGTTCCTTTGATAAGGGTCACGCGATGCTAGCGAGTTACGCCCTCTTGCGTGTTAAAATGTATAATTTTTGCGTTAAACCTATATCGGTTCCTGTTTCACAGCTTCTATTGTGTAGTAATAATAGTTAACGGTCACAGGATATGATTTTGCGGAATAATATTCAATGAAGTTCATTTGTAATTCTAAATTATAATCCACATAATATAGTGAAACTATACTTAAAATTTTGTATTAGATCATTAACAAGCATGATTTGTACATATTTATTTCGAATGAATTTTAGCGTCGGATTGTAGCTAAATGACGTACCTACCATAAACCATTAAGTAATATATAATCATTATTATCGAAATTATAGCGATGAATTGTAGCTATATGACTTACTATGATAAATAAGTAATTTATATTCGATACTAGTGTAATAATATACTAATAAATAACATAATAAATCGATACTTGTGAACGTAATATTTCCTCATACACAATATTTCATGTCATTTTAACATTATAGTCTACATTTACATTTGAATTTGAAGTGTGGATGGGATACTGTAGCGATATGAAAAGAGTATCCCCGTCGCATAATCATGAAAATGTTATCGGTTCACAGAAAATTGAGTCCTTTTGAGGAAAATAACTCCGGCACTACAATGAAAACTTGATATGGGAAGGTCCTTATACACGGAAAATAAAAAGATATTTTTGGACGAAGTTGGGTCACATACTGTGCGTTTTATTGTCGGTTATATGAGATTTTAATTCTAACATAAAATATTAAAAAATCTAAGGAAAATTACTGTTTTTTTATACGCTCGATAAAAAATTTGATGTGGTAAAATGTTTTTTTTGGGTCAGTGGATTTATTATTTATATAAATATGTATGTTTATACTAATCTTTTTAGGTGTCTTATACCCAACACAGATTCGGTAAAACGCTCGGCTTCCTACGAGTATTAAATATTTGGTATAGTTTACTGCAAAGAAAATCTCCTATGAATAAACATACGTGTAAACATAGGACCCAAAATTCAGGGCTCGTGATCGTTTTTGTAATATGCGGTGAAACTATTCGAAATTTCGGTTGCATACGATGTGAACAATGCATGCGTTGTCAATAACTCATGCCTTAACCCCTTTCGCTGCGAAAAATGCCACGTCAGCATTTTTAATCCGGACCCGTCACAAGTTCGCAAATTGTATCAAAGCACCACGTTCAAAAACGTCGCTCTTGGGCCGTCATACAAAATGTTGTGACATCGGAATTTCTCATTACAGCAAGCAAGAACCTCATACATCAGGATGGGAAAATATAGCTTTAACATCCCCAACGCCATTAATAGTCGCACACATGTATTCTATCCAATAAAAGTCTAAGGAAAGTGTTCGTAATTTCAAACTGTTTCAATTACAGTCGCCAGGAGCATGATTAAAAAATAATAAAAGTTAACGAATTCAATCGACATAAGTAATTTGCAGCGAGCGCCGAGAGGATCGCTAAACCTTGCCTTTAATTAAGATGGGAAAACATTAGCTCTTCAGTCGGGCGGGTGAAAGACGTGTATAAATAATAACTTTCATTAATTTATCTTTCCACGTCAGCCTTACAGTCAATATGCTTTTATCGTCACAATTCCGCGTTATAATTATACTAATTGATTCAAATGTTATACCTTTATGGTATTTAAATAAATTAAGGTGTACAAATAAATTAAGAAATGCATAATTTTATATAAAAGAAAAAAAATACTGATTGAATTTCTTAATCTATTTTTATTTATTTTTTATAGCATCGAATGACGAGACGAGCATGCCGTTCGCCTGATGGTAAGCGATACGACCACCCATAAACAGTAGTAACACCATCCGGCACCTTGATTTACAAAGTACTGTGTGGCACTCCACTGAGCTCGTCATCCTGAGACATAAGATGTTAAGTCTCATTATGTCCAGTAGTTACACTGGCTACAATGTCCTTCAAACCGAAACACAACAGTGCATGCACACTGTTGCTTGGCGGTAGAAACAGACATTGCGGTGGTACCCACCCAGACGGTCTCGTACATATGAGAGACCTACCACCAGTAAATTCAAATTGAAATTCTTAAAACCTGCAAAATAAAATATCGAAATATCAAAGGGGAATAAATACTAGGATTAGTGTACGACATATTTATTGAGGCACGATTTTTACAGTTATGTTATTAATATTTGCTCGTTGGTGGAAATGTAGGGATACCTTTAAATACAAATCAACCAATTTTCTGAGCTTTGTCGTGACAATCTATCATTCCTATTTGAATAATTTTTTTACTCTGTTAAATGAATCAAAGGAATGAACAAATATTTTATTTCCGGGGTGAAAATATTTTCCCTGGAAAAAAATTAGCCTATATATAGCCCACTCAGAAGTAATGTAGCTTCCTAATAGTAACAGAATTTTCAAAATTGGTTCAGTAGTTCTTGAGATTAGCGCGTTCAACCAAACAAACAAACTTTTCAGCTTTATAATATTAGTATAGATGTGTGCGGAATTTTTATGGTTTCATTTTTTACACTAACTAACTAACTCTGTAATTGTGTCTGTCTGTCGCGCTTTCACGCCAAAACTACTGAACCGATTTAAATGAAATTTGGTACACAGATAGTCTAGAGCTTGAGAAAGGACATAAGCTACTTTTTATCCCGGGAAAATATAAAGCGGGACTTTTATCTCGGAAAAACTTTTTAACGCGGGCGGAGCCGCGGGTTAAAACTAGTATTATAATAACTCCTTTATTCTTTCCATTAGTCTATGTGCAGGTATAATGTATATTCTACAGATTGACTACAATAATTACTGTCCAGAGTAACTAGCGCAACCAGAACAACAATCTAGATACTAATTAAGAAATAATGGACAGCTGTAGTTGAGTTATAATGAAACATAAACACTGATGCATCTGACATCGGTTAAAACATGTTACTTACGTCCATTCATTGCAAATAATATTCATGAATTAACTCATCAAGTAATTGAATAATTTGCACGTCAGAAATAATTTAATATATTCAAATAATATGTTACGTATATTAAAAACTCTTGTTTCAAACAGAGTACGAGCATAAATTGTTTTATTTCAGCGTAATTGCGAAGGTTCGTGCCATAAAACACAATAGTGTTACTATGTTGCCTCGAGCCACTTCTAACCTCTCTACTCCAGCTAATATAATACTGCCTACGTTACCATAATGGAATCCCTGAGCGTCTCTGAATTACGTAGTAGCATGTCTCTCCATTAGCCGAGTCTTAATTAGGAGCCATCAGGGTGGATCTCTGAAGGCAAGTTGCCCGCACCGGGACGCCTTAATCCTGCCATCAAAATTCTGATCACGCGTCTACGGAGTTTCTATGAGTGCGCCGAATGTCAGCAGCCGCTGGCGTCATCAAATTTATAATCGAAGGGATCTGGACTAAGTTGATACCGAGTTTTCGGTAATGTGTTTCGACGTTGCGGGTGAAAATTGGGAAATGGTGTGGTTAGTGAACTATATTATGACTATGACTGTGATTTTGGGATGGCCCCGTCTATATAACGGCTAGTCGGATAATGAAATAGTCTGGCATTGTATCAGTGCGTTGTGTCAAGGAAAGCAAAATACACCGGCTTATTTATTAATATTTGGAATAACTTGTACATCAAGTAATTGATTTCTTTAATGATGACTTGAAGATTGGCTCATCCCCTTAAAAGTGCTTAGCTAATTCCTATATGGAACCTTCTGCTAATAACATCACGTTGGCATATTTATTGACAATGATGACTAATACACACACTACACTCACTCCTTATATCCCCGAAGGGGTAGGCAGAGGCGCAACTAATGCACCCACTTTTCGCCGTGCGTATACCACCCCATGATGTGATACGAGGCGAGCCTGTCGTCATATAGGGCACAAATTCCTGGCTCCGGGCTGATACTGAATGGAAAAATCCAATTTCACTTTGCCCGACCCGGGGATCGAACCCGAGACCTCAGCATTGCAATCGTACCGTAATACAACTACGCCACCGATACAGTCTGACCGAGGATGACTTACATACACGTGAAATAAATTTTAATTGGAGCTTTGGTACACATCGAATAAGCCAAGCGTCGCACTAGATGCCGCCTATCCTTACTATATCTGTAGCTACGAAGTTGAATCTAAAGCGCTTAAACCGGATCACTTCGTACTGCGAGCAGCATTAAACAGATCCCACTTACAACGAACTCCGTAATACTTTAAAATTCAACTCACTGTATTAAATCTGTAAAAATAACAACCGAAAAAATAAAACATTGTTTTCGTATTTCCTTTGAGGAATTGTTTTTGCAAATCTGTTTTTTGCAGGTATGTAATGTTGCTTAATATTCCATTTGGAGTTTAGAATTACATAAGTAATTGATACATGTTTTACTCGAATTAATTTCTTACATAACTTGTCCGAACATAAATACTTGTAGTTAATCATTAACGTTTCCATTGGTCTGCTGAGTTCCTCTGCCAATATTGGTTTTTAGCTTTAATATTGCTTGTTTACCGCAACTTCTAAGCCAATTAAGGGAAACTCATGATCGTCTTCAAGTGGCAGTTTCAGTACAAATTAACTATGAGCAAAGTCTTCGATTGGGTTTCAAGTCACGAACAAACTGAATTTAGATGAGTGTATCAATGTACGGTCAGTGAGGCTGCGTATCCTCGAAAACTTTTTGGGTGAAATTGGACCGCATAATATAATAAAACATAAACTGCAAAACTCACTTCACGGAACTTGCTTGGGGGAGTGTTTTTTGAAACTTAAACAATTTACTTTTTCTTAGCTAAATGAATGGGTTAAATAACCCGATGCTTCGCCTTGGAATGGAAGATTTTGCAAATGGTGGCTGTGTTCTTAAAGCCACTCAAAGACGTAATTCTAGAATTGCTAGATATATTTCATGTATAATATATTTACTTTTAAAGATTGAATTTAATAACATTAGATATTAGACTTTGGTCTAATTTAGAGAAAGATCGCCGATTTTTTTATTTTAATCTTTAGAAGACTCCGCACCCACTGGACCCCTGAAATTCGTACCCTGTGCCCACTCATCCCCTGTAATATTTTTAGTGCCTTCTGGTAGATTTTAGATTTTCCTCTTCTTCTTCCTGAAGAGTATTTCTTTTTTCGAGCCCTATGACTGTGGTACAGTCGCGTGCTAAAGGCATAAATAAAATTCATTAAAATTGTTTTTATGAAAATGATGTGGTTGCAATTAGTAAAATCATACTCGCTGATTATAAATTCGACATTCTCAAACTTCGCCGGAGTACTATTTTCGTAAAAATTTAATGACATAATTCTAACCTCAAAAATTTTACGTATTGTACACGGTTCTAACATAACCTAACCAACTTTAGAATTTCTGTCACATAAATTATTTATTTTTGTATATTTATTGTCATTAAAACCATGCTTTGATGTACCGACAATAAACCGATCACTTAGGCCTACAGGTGACGATGGCCACTCGCAGACGGTTAGGCCTTCTACATAATCGTGCATGCCTGTACTCGTTTATCATGTATTTTCGTGTGGTTTTGATAAAGTATTACGAGGGGGACGAATGAGTACCTTATAAATAAATTAATATTGACTGATCTCCTATCAGGGGATCAATGGGTAGCTGAATAGGTGACGAACCAACTATTTTTATTCTAGTGTACGAGTTTTAGGGTGCCAGTGGGTCTGAGACCCTTGAGAGCACTGTATACCGCTTAGCGTCCATAAATCGTGTATTTTAAACGCACAAGGCAAAGTGACCTCATTGTATCTGATGGGAAGCGGTGTGGGGTCTAGATAGAGTGTTGACTGACGAGATTTTTTTTTATGGCTTTGAATGACGAGACGAGCTTGCCGTTCACCTGATGGAAAGCGATACGACCACCCATAAACAGTCGCAACACCATCCAGCACCTTGAGTTACAAAGTATTTATTTATTTATTTAAGCACTTCATATACAAATGTATAAAGGCGGACTTAATGCCGTAGGCATTCTCTCCCAGTCAACCTTAGGGTGGTGCAGAGATTAACAAGGTAGGTGCATCAGAGGTAGTTATTTCGAAATAATATATACTTATAAATACACATACATAAATATTGATTTATACTATGATAAGTAAAATGCAAAATTAATAAATATATATACCATACATATACAATATATAAACGTATCTACAATAAATATATACGTAGTTACAAATTCATAGATAAAATCCAAGACGTAAACTAGAAATTCACGATGGTTCCGCTAATTCACCCGCAAGTAGTTCTTTAACTTTAACTTTAAACACGTAACGACTCGTAGACATCCTGATTCCAAGAGGGAGCGCATTCCAAAGAAGTACAGATTGAACAGTACTGTGTGGCATTCCACTGCGGTCGTCATCCTGAGACATAACATGTTAAGCCTCATTACGTCCATTAGTTCCAGTAGTTAGTTAGTTAGAAATGATTATCACTTGCCAGTCACATAGTTATGCCGGTCTGTCTGAAACCAAATACACAGGCTGATCCCAGAACGCGGCATACTTGCGTGGGCCACTATGGCGAGTTTTGAATATCGTGTACGATGGTCGCTACCTGGGCGGATAAAACTATCCTTCTTCTTCTTCAGCCTTTGGAAGTCCACTGCTGAACATAGTCCTCCCCCAAAGATTTCCAGGCAAACCTCTTAGAAACTTCTATCTTAACACCACGTATTTTGTATATGAACAGTAATAAGAAGATCCTTATTACTATAATATTATAAGATGTGGTAATTAAGAAGTATTAAATTCGTCACTCACATATGCATAGATACTATTAAACTGTGAATGAAACTGAGAGATGTTCCGAGAATGTTGATCATTTAGTGGCACAACGGGAATTTCGTAAAGACTCCACGTTGTATAGTAACATCAAATATTATATTTAATGTAATTCACCACTCTACTTCAAAGAAGTATAATATTAACATGTCAAGTTTTTACTAAGAATGCTTGTATCGGAATTAACTTATTAACTTACTAAGATTTTATTAAAGTTAATTAATAGAGACTTCTATTTCATCGGATTAGCGCCAGCTGGTTACTACTATTTGCCAAACTAATGCTTAGTTAAAGACCATTGCTTCGAAATTGCATTGCCATTCTAGTTTAGATCTTTAGTGGCTAGATTTAATGAATGCAATTAAAAACTGCACTGTCAGAACTAATTTTATTATGATTCATTTATTGTAATCCGTTTAGTGTTTTGATGACTCTATTTTAAAATAAATTAACAACTCTAATGAACATTGAACTGAAAAATTATGTTAGCATTTATTTAAAATGATATTGAGGTTTTTCTTCTTTGTGTTATCTGCTAGGAGTCAGGAATTTGTGCCCAATGTCGCAATAGGCTCGCACTCTATCACATCATAGGACGGAACACACGGTGAAAAATTAGTAAATAAAAAAAAATGATGCACAATAATATGTGTTGTAAAAGCGTTAATTTACACCAACTCATCCTCAAAGCTTTATATATAATATATAGTTTTTGCCCGCGGCTCCGCCCGCGTGAATGAGTTTTCCCGGGATAAAAGTCCCGCTTTTTATTTTCCTGGGATAAAAAGTAGCTTATGTGTTAATTTAGAACATAAACTATCCGTGTGCCAAATTTTGTCGAAATCCGTTCAGTAGTTTTTGCGTGAAAGAGTAACAAACATCCATACACTCAGACATCCATACATCCACACTTACAAACTTTCGCGTTTATAATATTAGTAGGATTGTAACAGAAGCTATTCCACTATAATAACCCGCTCGTATAATACATAGTAACTAGATGCACATAACATTGACTTTTGCTTGATTCCGAACTCAACGCACTGTTAACCTACATTCAATACGTTACGTACTTGGTAAAAAGTCAAAGGAAAGCTACACTAATCTTCGTAATAGGTTCTGTGGAAGACTGTGGTTAGTGTAGTTACAGTTTTTGTAAGCGGTAGAGCCACGGTCGAGATGGTTTTGTCTACTGTATTGATGAATTGACTGGGGTGGTACCAATGCCTTAAGTATAAAGATCTAGGTATACATTTTATGCTAGCATGTGAAAATCTCTTCATAATTAAAATCCTACTATGTACTTATTACTTATTAGTGATAAAAATAAGCTAATACTTATCCGAATTAATAACTTGGGCTATTTGTGTCGAATATCAAAATGTATTCAGCGAGTTATACATTAATTTCTAACAAAAATCCAAACATCTGAACATACAAGCATCTTCAATTAACACATTTATAACATTAGTGGGACAGGATTTCAATCTATTTTGATTCTTGAATTTAAGCAATTTGATTATAAAATGATTCTGCAAGCGATGGTGTATCTACACACACGTCTAGCCACAAACCCATTAGAAAATCGATTTCACCTAACCAGCTGAGTAGATATGGAAACGAGACTTGGGATATCGTTAAGGAAAGCTAACCTTACCGCGTTTGCCGTTCATAAAAGAAATTCTTATTTTTACCATATCACTTGCATGTAGGTCAACCACCTACTATTTTTTTTATTCCGGTGAAACATATTGTTATTTTACTTCGAGACTAAATTTTCCAATAACAATGTGATTATTTAGTCTATTGAGACCACTTCAGCTTATAATGACATAAACACAATCTGTTTAATAACACAAGATAGCACAAATTAACTAAATTACCTGAATGACCGAACTTTGCTCGGTATTTTTTTTTTTTGGTAAATTGTGTTTTTTAGAAATTATATTTAAATACGAATTACATACTCTAACCTCAAACCAAACACTAATTGGCTTAGTGTTGCTTAACAACGCCATCTACCTGACATTGGCTAAATGCAACTGAACTGCGAAGCCACAAAGAAAAAAAAACAACACTATCTACTATTGTGTCGTTAAAGCAGCTAGTTGCTCCCAATTAAATGTCAGAAAGAGTTTTCAATTTATGTGCTTAACAACGCCATCTAGTATCATACTTTTCACTTAAGTTGAATTACTGAAAACACGGATAAAACGATATTTTCTAAAAATGAATCCTAGCTAGATCGATTTATCGCCCCCGAAAACCCCTGCATACAAAATTTCATGAAAATCGTTGGAGCCGTTTCCGATATTCAGATTATACCTATATACAAGAATTGCTCGTTTATTTTTATTTTTAGATATGATTGTTGTTAAAACCGTTTAAGTTGATATGACCATACAACATAACATCATCTTGCGTGTATGATCTCACTAACTCTAATATTTCATCCGTGTTTGATTAAAATTATTTTCGATTTATGATATGATAGGGTGAGAATAAATTCCAATCGCAGCTCAACGTAAGCTTTAAAAATCCATAAAAGATTGACCTCTAGATTAAACCTAAGACCTCAACCATTGTATAACAGTCATGTTTGACTGATTTAATTCATTCGTTGAAAATCAATTATTTCAATATTCGTGTAGATTCTTGGAAAAAAACTGAGAACTCAAGTAAAGCAAATATCACGAAATAGACTTAGCTAATTAACATTAGTTCGAAGCCACAAATCATTTTCGAATACAGCCCAATGGTGTTTTTGAACTTCTAGGAACTTGCAGACCGTTAGTTAGTAATTGTAGTATAATTCGTGGCGTTTGAGCTGTGAGCTATGCTTAAATTGAAATTTGTGAATTTCAAGTTAAATGGTTAATATTAGTTATCAACCTAACAGCTGTTGAATTACTTACCTACTGTTTTTATTACTCAAATGGATGTTATTGGTAATATTGAAAATTTAAATTAAATACGATTAAGAAAACTAAGCACGGAAAATGCTAATTTCGCAAACAATTAGTTCAACCCATTTATATAGTTAAAACTTAAAGAGCTATTGCTTCTTTCTAATGACGGCGACGGTCATTACTCTTAGTTTTAATTAGCATTGTAATAAGTAGAACCGTAATAGATTCACAAGGCCAGTGGTAACAAGTTTCATAATTTCACACCAACAACTACCGCTAAAGGTTGGGTTCGAACGAAAGGCATATTTTATCAGTTTTGTCGGATAAAAGCTATCAAGTACACCTGAGACTTATTTTACGCCTAACCTGCCAATATCCCTACCCCACTCTATCCACTTATAGAAGAAGCGTAGGGCTGCCATATTTTCCGATATAACCAAATCGGCACCTGTAGTGAAATAATTTTACCTGTCAAAACTCGCTTTTATACAAAAAATGTAGGTAACCTTTCTGGCAATTTTATTTTTTGTGTAGCTGATTTCTTTGTTGTATAATAGAAACAAGTCGATATTAAAGTAAGTAGGTATCTATATAAGATTGTTTGTTCACAGAGTTTTATTTAATTATAACTATAATTGAAGCTTCTTTTACCTGATTCAATGACTATTTCTTTCTCTATTTGTCTTCAATCGTCATTACTTCCTATGGAGTATAGTAAGGGTTTTAAATAGTGCAGTATCTGTATATTTAGGCACCCCCTTAAAAAAGTGGTGAGCTTTGCTTGTTACAAGATAAAAGATGTTTCAACATAATTTTATGCAGTGGCACGTAACAAATTACACATAATGTCTAGAGAGTATAATAATGGTTGTTTGAACAATGCATCAGGGTAAGCCTTTACCCCACAAGCCAATTTGGGGTACTAGCTGATGGGGTAAGAACGCTTTATGACAACCCTAGCTCACTTTAACCTGGCCCCTCCTCGGGCTTTCCACGGATAAATCATAAAAGTCGTGTGTACTGAACCGGGACAGAATTAGGTTTGTTAATTGTAATTTGTTTTTGTTACCTCGTCTGAGTTATGACTGCGGATTGTTTTATGTCTGAAATTGAACATAATTGGACACAAGGGTCTACAAACAACACGGCTCGGTAATTATTTAACTAACAACTCTGCCAAACGAAACCTATACAGTTTGTGTTTATTGTGCTTTCAAAACTATAGACAAACATTCGAAAACACTGTGTGCACACTGTATGTGATAACATTATCATTCCAATTTTAGGAATCAAAAGATAGTGTCCAGAAATATATCGATTCCCATAAAATCGATATTTGATTCGCGACAGAATCGATCGCCGTTCACGTGGAGAAATGGAGCACTGAATGGTCGCTTTTCAATGATTCAATCTGTTAGCCGATACTTTTGAAGCGGTTTAACAGAGGGTTATCTTTTTCGTTTTGCTGGTTCGCCTCAAATTTCACCTGCATTCGAGACTCCATACTGAATTCGGTAATTGATACAATACTTCGAACTGGGAACAATAAAGGTCATGATGTTCACGTATCAAATTGTACATGTATAATGCAAATATTAAGCATTTTTAATTATTCTTGGAGTGTTATCCAAAATACAAAAATCTGTTTTGTGTGCTTTATTTTATACATAATTTTGTTCGCGGCTACGTTCACTTGAATATCCTTTCTCGGAATAAAGGTATCCTGGTGCACGTTTCCCTGTCACAACATGGGCGTAAATCCATGATCTTATCCATTGGGGATAATAATTATAGGTTTACCTGGGTTGCGCAGTTGTATTACAGTACGACTGCAATGTTGATGTCTCGGGTTCGATCCCCGGGTCGGGCAAAGTGACATTGGTTTTTTCTACTCAGTATCAGCCCGGAATCTGGAATTTGCGCCCGATATGACGATCTTCTCACGTGAAGTGGGTGCACTATTTGCGCTTCTGCCTACCCCTTCGGGGATAAAGGGCGTGAGCGTGCATGTATGTAGATATGTATAATTATAGGACATATAGTATATACCTGGACATCCGCTGTGATCTGAACCCAAGGAATCATATCGAAGGCGTTATATCTGCCACATCTCGCAGGGTTGGAATCCTGAACAAGGTGCGTCGCTTTTTCACGCCCGGTCAGCTTTACCGCTTGTACAAAGCGCAGTTTCGGCCGGGAATGGAATATTGCTCGCACCTATGGGACGGTTCCGCCCAATACTTGCTTGATGCCTTGGATGGATTACAGCGGCGGGCCACCCGCATTGTAAATGATGCAGACGTGACGGGCAACTTGAAGTCGCTACAGTTGCGGAGAGATGTCGCTTCTCTAAGCGTGTTCTACCGTCTGTATCATGTTGTTTAATTTGATGTTGTTTAATGCTCTGAGGAGTTGTTTAATTTGATCCCCCCCTCTCCTTTCCTCAGCAGAACCACGCGTGCTGGCGTGCGAAGCCACAGCTTGATGGTGAAAACCATTACGACCCGAACCATTAGGTTCCATAATTCATTCTTCTGTCGCACCATCAGGCTGTGGAATAGTTTGCCGGCACACGTGTTCCCTCCTTCCTACAATCCTGGGTCCTTCCACCGTAGCCTGAAGAAGCAGCTGGTCAGGCCGGCATGATTGTGTCGAATGGCACGGGATAATCGTCCAATGCCATTCGATTCTCTGTTTGGACTGCCCCGTGCTTACCATCAGGTGCGGTGCAGTCACTATGCCGAGCTTTTATAAAAAAAAAAAAAAAAAAATGCCCTGTCCTACCTGTATCAAATTCCAAATTCATAAAGTGGTTATTGCGTTTACTTCTAATTATACAAACATCAGACATCTACACAAACTTTTAATATTAGTTGAATATATTCTTGTGTACTAAGTATTTATTATTGTGGCCGTACATTTGAGTCCGATTTCATTCGTTTATTTCCATCTTGATATCTAGATGGGGGAATATTTGAAAAATATAAAGAATATGGCCTACCACTCCACTGCTGCTTTGTCGACTATTGTAAGGCCTTTGATTCCTTGGACCACAATAAAATTTGGGATGCCTTGAAGAAACAAGGGGTGGAAGAAAAATATATTAGGATAATAAAGAACATCTACACTGGTGGAACAGCAAGAGTTAAGCTAGAAAGAGAAGGAGGGATTATCAATCTAGAAAAGGGTGTACGACAAGGAGACCCACTTTCACCGAAATTGTTTACTGCAGTACTGGAGGAAGTCTTCAGACAATTCAATTGGGAGAATTATGGCCTCAGAATAAATGGCGAGTATCTAACAAACTTAAGATTTGCTGATGACATTATACTGTTCGCAAAGTCCTCTCATGAGCTTCAAAACATGCTGACAGATTTAGATACGCATAGCAAAGCAGTGGGCTTAAACATGAATACATCAAAAACTAAGGCAATGACTAACAAAGAGAAAGAAACAATCATAGTAAACAATATTCCTATTGATTATGTGGATGAGTATACATATTTGGGTCAGATAATCAAGATAAACAATATGTCAAGCAAAGAGATCGAGACACGCATAGGGCATGCATGGAAGAAATACTGGGCACACAGAGAAATAATGAAAGACAAAACAATACACATTTCGGTTAAAGGAAAACTATTTAACACTTGCATACTTCCTATCCTAACATATGGATGCCAGACTTGGGCACTTACTAAATCTCAACAAGCCAAACTTCAAACTTGCCAGCGAAGCATGGAACGAAGCATGATGGGGAAAAGGAAAATAGATAAAATTAACCACAGCAAAATTAGGAAAGCAACAAAGACCCAAGATGTGGTGCTGAAATTAAGAAAACTGAAGTGGAAATGGGCTGGCCATGTAATTAGAGGAGAAGAGAAATGGAACAAAGTAGTAACATTGTGGTACCCAAGAGAGGGAAAGAGAAAAAAGGGGAAACCATTTAGAAGATGGGAGGATGATGTGGTTAAAACAGCTGGAAAAACCTGGACCAGACTGGCGCGGGAGAGGGAAGATTGGAAAGTGTTGGAGGAGGCCTTTGCCAAAGGGCACACAGAATGAAAACAAACCTATATGTAAAAACAAATATATATGTATAATTTCTGAAAAAGGCTATAAATAAATAAATAAATAAATCTAGATGGGGGGACTACGTAGGACATTAGTATTCCATCAATTTGCAAACATCTCGTATGCAACAGGACTACGCCGATCGTTTACAGCGAATGTGCGCGGCATACCGCATCGTTTCTGTTTACTACTAATGTTTCTTCTGGGATTATAAATGAGCTAATATGCGTGAGCGAAATGTTTTTATAAATCAAACTGTTTTTCTTAATTAAAACTTTAAAGGATTTTTGGAAGGAACGATGCTTAAGTGCCTGGGGCTTACATGCTCTGAAATCTATAACAAACTCCGCTAGTGTTCGCATCAAACTTTGTCAATTTTCGCGTTTTACATGGATTTAATTTACTGATGAAGTATCTTATTATATTTTTGTCCCTATTTATGTTAAATCTTTTTAAATTGTGCAATTACGTAGCTCAATAAAAAATTTATATTTTCTAATGATTTAACAATTTCAACGGAAGTTTGAAAACTCCGATATGAACTAATAGCGCCTTGCAATAATAAAATAATTTATGTAGTGGGAGTTTCTTTTCTTTTACTGCGCGGCAATAAATTAAAGTTATGAATCGTAACTGCCGCGTGTAAGTAACAATAATGCGAAAACAAAAATTGGTTTTCACGACCGTGGCCATTTGCTTATCTTGCTTCATTTTATTTCCGATAGTGATTGCAAGCACCTGGAATATGCCATTACTCTTTTAAAATTGCAAACTTTATAGCGTCAATATTTCAGTGGAATTGCGGAACTGTTCACGAATATCATATTTGTTTGAATTTGCCTTAAGTAAATTCTTTTACATTTTCTTTTGACAAGTAAATTTCTTAGTCTTACGAGGAATTTAATTTAGAGAGCTTTGTTTCTTATTGAATAATTGAATTTCTATAACAAATAAAGAGAACAAGATTTTCTCTGTATGGTAAACCCAGTCCAATAATATTTGCAATTATGTACATTTTTCAGCACAAAACCGTCATCTTTGGCTATTTTCCGCTAGCCCATCATTTTTTTATTTATTTACATTTTTATTGTACACCAACAGAAATAACAAATACTATATTCATGGGCGTATATAGATGGGGGGGAGGGGTATTTTTGCTGTAAGCTAAAATACACCCGGGCCACAAAACATGTACGCATTATAATGCCCATGTGCACTTCTAAGAAACACACAAACATCCAAACATTTTCACAAACTTTCGCATTAATAAAAAGGTGAAATGGACCCAACAAAACCCGACGCAAAAGCACCACTGAAACCGAAAATGCGTAAAATAAAACCTTTAATTCTTTTTAACTTTTGGTGACGGGAGGTGGGAGGTGTGTACGTGACTTATTTGTTGAAAGGAGGATTTTTGGTGTCATGGGGCGGCAAGAACCCACGCTACGCCATTGACCTTTTGGTATCCTAGGACCCCCCTATGTGAAAGCTATAGCTACGCCCGTATGTATATCATAGTAGATACAAATAATATTAGCGGTTATACAATTGGCAAATCTCTTACAGACTTCTGTCACAGGCCAGTCTGATGGTTCATAACCAGGCCAATTGTGCACTCTTAGAGGATTTTTTTCAGAATCCAACTATCGCGTAAGCTCACTCAAAACTTCTCATCTCTGATGGGATAATATTATGATTTAAACGCGACGAAACAAAAGATTTAAAAAGCGCACTCGTTTTAATTTGAGCGTTTTCTTTCTAAGAGATCTTTTAAATTATATTTTACTAAGAGTTTTTTACGGCTTCGCACGAGTGAAAGTCCTCTCAGTAAAAGTCATATTGTATACTTTTCTGGGATAAAAAGAAACTTATCAAAGGCATCGTATCGATATCGTTTTGGATCGCTGTGATTTATTATCTTTTGTAGCGGGAAAGGCTTTTCACGCGGACGAAGCCATGAGCAACACCTAGTATGAAATAATTTTTACTTTGTTTGAAAACATGTTGTATCCCTAATAAAACGTTTAACCATATAGTTAATTAAACAGAGCTAAACGAATGGGCCAATAGGGGGTGGTTACGGGTCGGTTGTCCTATTTTAATGACAATCACGTAGCGCTCGCTCGTCTGATCACTTTGACGTATATACTAGATTACACGCGAAGCGGACTGATCGTTACGGTTATTTGACCTTTAATTACACATGTTATACTTATCAAGATTGATTTGTGTATTTCAAATCAGAGTTAGAAAGAGAATTGCGCGCATGCTCACGCCTTTGAATTGAGTCTAGGAATTCTTAATAACATTTATGATGTCACTAGATGTTTATCTTGGCTTTCATCATCATCAGCCACATGACGTCCACTGCTGAACATAGGCCTCCCCTAAAGATTTCCAGACGGATCTGTCAAAAGTGGCCCGCATCCAGCGTGTTCCTGCGACCTTTATCAAGTCGTCTGTCCACCTTGTAGGTGGACGGCCGACGCTGCGCTTGCTAGTACGTGGCCTCCACTCGAAAACCTTTTTGCCCCATGTGCTGTCAGTTCTTCGAACTACGTGCCCTGCCCACTGCGCTTGCTAATATCTTGGCTTTGCCTGCATCAAATGCCGTTCCCGCTACAAACGTCCCTAAATAGCGATCCAAAACGGCATCGGCACGACGACGACGCCATCTATTTAAAAATCAGATTAAATATTAAATTATTTCCTTCCGGAGAAAGTTACCGCGATGAAAAGTAGCCTATTTATTAATCCAGAACATGGTCTATGTGTGTGAGTTTCATCTAAATCCGATCAGTTGTTTCTAAATTTACTTCTAACGAGCATCCAAATATTTTCACAAACTTTCGCATTTATAATATTTGTAACATAAGATGATATAATGCAATATATATGATACTGGCAGAAACTGGATGCGACAGGCTGAAGACCGGGTAAAATGGCGCGTAGCTATTGGAGGAAGCCTATGTCCAACAGTGGACTAAAATATAGGCTGATGATGATGATGAAGATGATATATGTAATTAGTTGGTACGTATTTAGCTTGCTAAATGGCTTGCTATTGAGATGATATTTGATTAAATAAAATATTTTTTACTTGTTAATACTGAAATTACAGTTAATCCTATAAATAGCGGCTTTAAAATACTGACAGTCGGTCCGAAACCTTTTCTTGGTGAGTTAGTACTCGGCTTGCGCCACAGAAAATTCAGTGAACCAGCAACCTTCATTACTATCCCGACGAGGAAAACAAACGAGGCGGTTGCCGAACATTATTACCGAGTAATCCGCGATTACACTGTAAGACGTTGCAAATTCTGTAAAGGTGAAAAAGTGTTCAATTTACTCGGATGGCCAAGGTTTATCTCTTTTTTTCCTCGTTTATTAATGTTGCAAAATAAATAAAGACTTTTGATAAAACCATAAGCTTTATGAAAAATCTGAAATGTTCACGTTGTTTTGTTTCGCTAGAATAATGCTTTAGGTATGTGAAATATTATTTTGCTGTGAAATATGTGTACACTATTCACACTAAGTACAAGTATATAACTCTAAGTACACTTCGTTGACTATAACGTAATTAATGAATGTGGTTTTATTCTTCTACTAGAAACGAAAGACCAATAAAACTCTTAGGGCACAATTTGATTATAATGTCCGCAACACAGTATAACAATTGTTCTAGGACAACCCCTTAAAAACATAATAAATGAAGTTGCAATCACCGTCATCACATAATAACGTTCATCCAAAGCATCGAGCATACAAAAGTGAACTCTAAAGAACTGCTTTAAATATTCCATGCCGTCTTAAATTCATTCAAAGGATAACAGTGCACTGCAAATAGAACGCGAGAAACTGTATTTTTTCACAGACCTTAAATTAGATCCGTTCTACGCCGCCCGCATCGATAAAACGAACGAGCTTAGCTTTTCTGATTGCAAAAAAGAGGAAACGTCTCTATGATGCAAAACATCCGTATAAAATATACTGATAGTAACCGAATGAAGTTATATTGCCATAAACGCATTTGGGTATACCTTATTTTGCTGTGTAATAGCGAATTAGAATGGGAAATATTGTGATGACTGTGTGTTGAATATCCGATTATTTTAATAGTGAAGTAATTCTCGATTAATTTCGATTAGTAATTATTGAAATACTTTTAGCGGCTCTTTAATGATGAAATCCGCTGGTGTTTTGTTTATTATGCCATCGATAAAGAAATTACATCATAGTTGATGACTGGTTTTGCATGTTTCAATAATAGCATACATTCATACATATACACTCACGCCCTTTATCCCGAATGGGTAGGCAGAGGCGCAATTACTGCATCTACTTTTTGCCGTGCGTATTCCGTCCCATGATGTGATGGGGGCCAGCCTATCGCCATATCGCGCACAAATTCCAGACTCCGGACTGAAACTGAGTGGAAAACCTTAATATCACTATCCAATAATAGCGATGATAATAAATAAGGGTACACCTACAGGGTACTTAGAAATAGCTCCAGCTGATCCTCAACAAGTCGTGATATAAGAGTTATTGGAATGTAAAATAGTTTTACAATCATCTATTCAGATATTTTTTTAATAAAATATTTCAAAGTGATTTTATTTGGATAAAAATCTCAAACATTTAACAAATATTTTTTTTTAATGATACTCTCAGAAGTTTTTAATTTAAAAAATTAAAATGTCACATTTTTTTTATTAAAAACAAACCATGAAATTTTTATTTCAGAGCAATAAATAAATTAAATTTTAACGATCCTTCTAAAGAAATTGAATAAATAACGTGATACTTACAACTATTATAATAAATAACAGTAAATTGTATTATACATTTTTCACTTAGAGCGATGCGAGGCTGTAACGAGGAGACGGGGACCGCTAGTTGGACGATTAATTAACAACGACCAACCTCCAGAGGGCGCGCTTGGTATTATTCACTGGATCCTGTTCTTACCCTTCTGCAAAATAATTATCAGGAAACCTAATTACTTCGAGCTGCAACTTGTGATATATAACGGCTTTTACTTTTATATTTACGTTTATAGCTTTGCTATCTATTAAGGTTTTTAAGCTACTTTATTTGGACGTGTCTGGTGTGATAAATTCAAAAATATAAATATGATCACTGCGTCAAATAGTAATAATGTTGGTACCGTCATCAACTGACGTAGCCCGATATCACATTGGTAACCCTGATATATCCACCTCGGCTCCTCATGTAAATCCGGAATCTTAAACGAGTTCTGCTTAAATCAAAATCATAGATAAAGTTTTGTGGAACAATAATATTACTTTTCAACTTATTTATTTTTACACACTCGCAACTTAGTAACAGTAGCACGACTAAACAAAAAGAAAATATACATGTTAAGAACGCCTATTTTAGTGCAATTACCAACCAAAAAAATGTTTTATAATAATGTCAAAAATACATTAAAGAAACCCAAATCTTTTAAAAAGAAGATAAACGCTCCAGATGCCTCCTTTGTCACAAAAGCTTCTTCCTGTTTCTTTGTACTTTTACTTTGGTAATGGCCGGGATCATGGCTGTGGACAATTGTATTTAGATACTGAGATAGTAAACGAAATGGGCTTCTCTAATTTGGTGTAACGATAAATGGAACTACAATATAAAGTATGGACTTTACATTTATCAGGCAATATTCGTATTTTTTAACGACTCTCCAATTGAAATCAATGTTACTTATTTTATTCTAAACCTTTTCCATAGTTATTTATTCGTAATTTTAATCATAGTACCAAAAATGTTAATTCATGAAGCTTTGTACTTAGCAAAATATATTTAGCCTCTATCAATCACGATATAACTTCAATAAAAATGAGGGTCCTGTGTAAAATTAGTTTAACTTTAACCTGTTGTTACGTTGTCCTAATAATGGCAAAACCATCATGTTTGGAATAAATTTGATTAGATTTTGAAAAAATGGTGTATTTTAATTATTTAGTTATTCAGTGCGGCAATTAGAAGCTATATTAAGCGTCGCATAAACGCAACAATTTGTTGCAGACAAACACTACATTAATATTGATTATAAGTGGTGTCTCTAGATAACAAGTTGATAGAGTCTGCGCGACGCCTTAATGTAATGTTATGTCAAAGGCGGTATGAAAGTGTGTGCCAATTATTATTTTATTTATAAGATGTCAGTATTTGTACCAGTTAAAATCCATCGCTTAGTTCGTGTCGCGTAGTCCATTTTGCTTCTTGTGCTTTTTTTATTTCACTGTTTCATACAGTCGATATTGTAACCTCAATTCCGCTAGCAACACATTGATTGGCTGTATGTTTGTTGCTATATCAGCCGTTGTCCTATTTGTTTGCAGCTAAAGTCGACATTTAACAGTGATCCTTGATTACGTCCCGGGTAGTCATAGACTCGGCCCCTCTGTGTAGGGTTGCCAGGATTTTAATTTCTAACGCCGGAAAATTACGTCACCCTAGACATTTATTCTGGCTTTAACGTTTCTGCCAGGGAAGTCTTCATTTATAGAAAGCAAGTTTAAAAATAGGAATTTCTGTGAGCTCTGTTCTCTGGTTCAAGCTTTTTCCATACCGATTTATTTAAAGCAATAACCGGTTTTGATAATAAGGAACAGGTAAGATAAGAGTTTAGTATTAGTATTTATAATAACCTCCTCCTTTTGGAAGTCGGTTAAAAAATCATCATCGTCATTAGCCACAGAAAATCCATTATAAATTGAACAATATACTTCATGAAACTTTTTCACGATGAACATTCATTTTGCATATTTTTAAATACAAAAAATCGATATAAAAATATTCTTTACTGGAACTTTCGAAATCTCGGTCTAGGCAAATCACAATAGTAGACCTATATCAAATCTCAAAAACTGGGACATGTCCCGGGAAATCTCAACGAATGGTAATTCTACATCTGCGTAGAGCGTCACATACAGCGGTTTGGTTAGGATCCCTTTGCACGCAGGTACGCAGCAAGTAACAGTAGTTACCTAGTTGTTTGCTTTCATTAAGCGGGGGGTATAGAAATTTTGTCAATTATGAGCCCGATTTTGTTTGTAAAGTAATAGGAATAGTTTTGCAAGTATACTGGACCAATATTCAAATCATTTCCGCAGTTAAACTAGAATATATAAGATAATATATTATGACATAAATGTAACACAACTAAACGATATCGCATTTATTAAATTGCATAACTTTCACTAAGATATTTTCCCGTTTGTCCACAATATTGTTAGTTAGCTATATGCATGAAACTTTAATTCTATTAAACTATTCTATATAGTGCTTCGTGAAACTAATACGCGAACTAAATTTAATAACGATTGGTTTATGGTCGCGCATCTGAAGTTAAAAGTTTACAAACTAAAGTCTACCTATACAATGTAAGCATAGATTTCTCGTTGATTTCCTTGAAAATAAACAGGTACAAATTGAATTGAGTCTCAGCGCAGTATTTGTAGGACAAATTCAATTAACCAGCTGTTATTACTTAATTACAAATGTAAACATTTGCTACGTACAAATTATATTAACGTAATTGAATGTAAGAAGTGCTAGTCGAATATGTGTAGTTATAAATCGAATAAGTGGAGTAATAAAAGAAATAAGAATATCTTGTAGGATTGATATAGTAATATCACACTTAGAACATAACATTTTAAACACGGATTTTAAAGATGGTCTGATAAGGATCAATCTAAAAATATTGACATACGTAATTTAATACACGTCTACATAACAGTCATTTTACAATTATACATTTATTTTCTTCTTGAAATCGACAATTTCCCGAGTAACATAAAAAATACGTTTCTCTAATTTGATTCACCAGCCTCTAGGAACTTCGTCGTGTCCTAAATAAATAATACCAAATTACACGGAATCTCTACGCAAAACAAGTACTATAAAATTAAACGGACATCCATTCCTTGTAAACATAAAAATAATTTGTTATGCCGCAACAATTTATAATAATACCCGGGGGTGAAATTTGCAAACTTTGCGGTGTAACGGATTATTTCTCAGTACTTCTATTAATAAAGCAATTTCAATTCATACAACCTTCAGCCATTATAGCATGGTGAAGTGTTATACTTGAGTTTATGGGCCTGACTGTACGGCCTACGGATACCTTCACATACAATTTATTGCCTCCTATTTTGGTAAATATCCGCGGGATACAAATATGCTAGACGTTTAAAATTGCTTGTATTTTGTTGTGTTTAAAATTATTATGATGTTATATTATACTTATTTATCTACTTCATACACTTTTTAATATCGAAGGCTTAGGCAGAAGTGAACCTATACGTGCTGGTGATAGGATATACTTTGTAACAGCCCAGATATCGACCACCGTACTCAAGGTGTTGTTAAAACCCACCATAGTGGCCCACGTATGGTTAGGTTAGCTAGGCTAGTGCCTATAGTGTCCTCACCGGTAAGGATCACGACGCCGTCCTCCTATTATTTTGTAATAAAAATAATCTCTTTTTTTATATCCCCTTTCCTGACAGCCCGAGCTGGCTTTTTATTTTATTTTTCATCATTGCTTTACTCCTAATAAAAATGTCGGTAGTTATATAAGTCACCTTTTGTATCAATTATTATAATCAATTTAATGTATCTTGACTTATCATAAGTGCAACTATGTTCGCCTCCGTGATGAATAAAGTATTTTATTTATTTTGTTTTATTTTTATTTATGTGAGTCAAGTTCCGGGATCGGCCTGCGTATATCCGGTACCAAACAGGCCGGCATAATTGTGTCGACTTGCGGGAATAAACATCTCTCGTCAGTCTAAATGTAGTATGGACCCCATTCCGCTTACGATAAGTTCAGTGGGGTCATTTTGCCATGTCTGTATAAAAAAACAAATACCTACGATATGTAATGTCGGATGTACTTATTTTCCAGCTTATGTTGGGGTAGATCAAGCTTGTCGCATCATAGTGCACAGATTCCGGCTCCGGGAAAAATTGGTAATTTACCGACAAAATTATTAAGGTTTTTGTTTGTCCAATTTGGTATTCGGATCCAGAATTTTACGGCTTTTCTTTTGCTCTACGTCATCTACGGGTGTTTGCCTGTGTGTTATTGGACATTAGAAGATTTTTTTAATTTAAAACATGTAATCCCTCAACGCACGCGGTGGTGACCAGTGTCCATTTATATAAGTAAATTAGCTTATAGCTATATATAAGCGGGCATTGACGGACGGTTGAAGGATTTAGTTAATTTAAGTCCGTTTTAAGAATCCGACAGGCACTAAAATTGTCGGTAAAAACTTTAAGTATACTTTGGAAAAGGTTAAATTAAAGGAGTGATTATTTTAATAGCACTTTGATACAGTTAAATTATTTAAGGAGGCAGCAAATGTATAGGCTCCCCACCATTCTTGGCCTTAAATTCAAGCCCATTATTTTACGTGTAAATGAAATCGTTAAAACGTAACTCGGACTGATAGTATATCAGCAATGACATGCATTTTATTAAATATACTTTGATTAATACCAAGTAGCGCAAGCATTAAATATATTTGTTGGTGCTCAATAAAATTAGGACTGATTTTTCATTCTATCAGATAACAGTTATACTTTGATTATAAATAACACAAAAAATTACACTTGTATCATTGATGTAAAAAAACTCATCAATAACTTGTAGGCATAAAATAGCGTCAATTGTTTTAAATTCACTATTCACTCAGGTTATAATTTATTTGACGGACAATTAAAATCAGGTCTAAATATGATACAGAAAGTATTATTTAAAGAAAATTATCGCAGCTAAACGATCAATAATTCTGCCAAGTACGTATTAGCAATCAAGTAAACGATTTAAAAGGTGTATTTACCAATGACAGAGGCGTTTTCTACGCAGAACTCGGAATACTTTGAGGCGTTAATTGCGACGTATCCGTAAGAGAGCCGAGGGCAATTGCCGTAGCCCTACAGTTACTGGAATACCAGTGGAACGCCACAAAGAGGCAACCTGCGAGTAATACACGCCGCAACCCCACTTCTGCTAAGAAAACCTACCTAATTAAAATGACTCCGTACATTCCGGGTTTCATTACGTAAACGTTGTTATGAAAATTGACTCGTGTTACAATTTCATTTCCGAAATGAAAGCAATTATGATTATATTTATCTTCTTGCTTTCTATTTATAACGTTTTTATTTATTACAGATAAACGTTCTCAATAAGCAAGTATTATTCGTAAATTGTAATTAAAAGTGCTAATTTTATCCGTGTGTTTTATGATTTTACGGTGTAGATTGAGGTCTAAAACAGCGTTATGTTGAAATACGATAAGAACGCCCTTCCAAAGTAGGAGCTCAACGTATTCGGATTAAAAGGAGTTGGATAAACTGAAAGGTTAAAAGTTTTTGAGATCTCTCGAAATTATCAAATGGGCTCTTATCTCGGATTTTTGGCCATCATATTGAAGAGGGGTGAAAGCTCTGAAAGCTTCGCGCTGTTCTGAAATCGCTCACGGCTAAATAGCCTTTTTATAAGAAAACCGCAAGTTTTCCTCATGCCTGAAAAATATTTGGATTATATTTACACAAGATTATGATAACATTTTTATGAGCTATAATAATATTATCATGATAGTAAAAAACTAATCTTAAATATTTTTTATAGTATAACTAGTTATTTGCCCCAAATATTTTCATTAATGGAAACATATTTCCGAGAAAAACATATTTCAATATAGGCCTCCGTAGCCAGATCGTAGCCCCGGGCTACGAGTGCTACGAGATATTATCTGCGTTAGGGGCTAGTCGATTTTTTCGGCCCCGGTTTAAATTAATGATCGTCTATTATGTCATCACTTTCGTTAGTTATGACTAGGCCGGGTAAGCTGGACTAGTTATAGTAAATTTATGTTTTCAATGAAAATGAAGAGTAAATATACACAATATTGTCTAGAACAATGTATGAACATTTTCTGTGTATTAATTACTCAGAACGTCTTTTAGGGCTCATACACATAAACACGACACGACGTCGCGCCGTCCCACGACGCGAATAGTCGTATATTGCGGTCAATTTTCGAGAATAACTGTCGTCGTGGATTTCCACGACACGGCGTCGCGTCGTGAAGCGGCGTCGCGTCGTAGGACGGCGCGACGTCGTGCCGTGTTTATGTGTATGAGCCCTTAATCACTTTTACTTTAATTGCAACGTGCGAAATAAAACTCTCATCTTAATTAAGTCTTGTTCGAAATTTTATTATAGATAAACTATTTTAGCTAAGCAATCTGCGACATCAAGAATATTGCTTACTGTAGAATTTTAAGTCAGCTTTTACTTAAACGTATTTAGATTAAGAACATTTTAATTAAAATTGAAATAAACTTTTAACATAGAAATATAATTTTTTGTTAAGAGATTTATACTATGGACGTAGTTGTATTTAGGAAAGTTTAATTTGAAATAAAATATCGGAGAGCTCATTCCTCGTCGAAGCGAATGATTTTATTATAATTCATGAAAACATATCGCAACGGAACAACAAATGAATATCTGCAAAAAACAGAACAAAACGGTACACAGTATCGTTTCCTGATGAAAAAGAAATGGAACAAAACTATGCCCAAATTTGAAATTCCCATCTTCATTCTATACGTAGCGATATACGGCCTTTGAATATTGCGAATGAAAAATGTCGCCTGAAATCACTCTCAATATGCAAACAAGTGGGGAACAACCAAAAACTGCGGTGAAAGCACACTTTCCGGGTTCTACAGTGTTTATAAAACATCAATATTCAAAGCCAGTAGAAAAATTTGCCGCTGCGTCGCGTGTCGGGTGGCAAGGAGCTTAACCATTATACAACTAATGGACAGTGCAACAACTCCAAAAGTCATTTTAGGTACCGTAGGATGAGGCGTTTGAAATGAATTCATTTGATTTTTTATTATAATTATTTATTCGTATATATTTCATCACTTCTTGCTGGTGGTAGGTCTCTCATATGTAAGAGTCCGTATGTGTGGGTACCACCGCAATGTCTATTTTTACCGCCAAGCAGCAATGTGCATGCACGGTTGTGTTTCGGTTTGATGGAAATTGTAGCCAGTATAATTACTGAACATAATGTGACTTAATATCTTATGTCTCAGGATGACGAGCGCCATGCCGTGGAATGCCACCCAGTACTTTGTAACTCGTGGTCGGGTGGTCGTATCCCTTACCATTAGGCGAACGGCAAGCCCGTCTCGTCATTCAATGCAATAAAAAAAAAGGTAAACAAAGTGTTAAATCCCGCCATAGTGGCTCAAGTAAGTGTATCGCGATCCGGGATCAGCCTGTGTATATCTAGTTCAAACAGGACCCCACTCCGCTTACAAAAAGTGCAGTGGGATGTGCTTTGTACCGCATAAAAATGAATTCATGAAAATCCTACTAATATTATAAACGCGAAAGTTTGTAAGTATGGATGTCTGGATGTATGGATGTTTGTTACTCTTTTACGCAAAAACTACTAAACAGATTTTGATGAAATTTGGTACACATTTAGATTATGTCCTGGATTAACACATAGGCTACTTTTTATCCAGGAAAGGTATAAAGCGGGACTTTAATCCCGAGAAAACTCATTCACGCGGGCGGAGCCGCGGGCATCACCTAGTATAATATATTTCCGTGTTCACCATGCCTCGGTGGCGTACTTTTATTACGGTACGACTGCAATGGTGGGGTCTCGAATTCGATCCCTGGGTCCGGACAAAGTGATATTCGGTTTTTCTACTCATTATCAGTCCAGAGTTTTGAATTTGTGCCCGATATGGCGATAGGCTCACCCCCTACCACATCATGGGACGGAATATGCACCGCGAAAAGTGGGTGCACTAGCTGCACCTCTGCCTACCCCGGGGATAAAAAAGGCGCGAGTGTGTGTGTGTGCGTGTGTTCTATTTATGACCGAAGTTTGCCAAACATAGAAATTGTAGCCACAGGAGATTTCATAGATTAGAAATCACATCGTTTCGCAACATGCGTAAATAAGTTTTCTTCGCCGATCTTATATGAACAGTATCATGGTAAATAATGTTGGACGTCCCCCTGCAAGGTGGACAGACGACTTGACAGAGTTCGCAGGAACACGCTGGATGTAGGCCGCTTTTGACAAGTCTATCTGGAAATCTTTAGAGAAGGCCTATGTTCAGCAGTAACTTCATATGTGATTAAGGCAAATAAAAGAAAATTGTATGGAACTTACACGTTACTTTATTAATACTCAAAAGTCGTCTGAACATATAAACCATAAATAAAATGGCGTTACTGCACATTTATTGTACACGCGATCGACTGTTCAGTTTCAGGCGTGTGTTTATGCAGCAAGAGGCACGCTTCACTGGGTTCTTCGACGACAAAATGCACTCACGTCCCGTCCCGCGTGCACTCAACTAGGAATTCGAATGCACTAATATTGATCACAGGATCAATCTGTGTTCTCTGCTGTGCTTTGCGCGACGGCTGCATTGGATATGACGTAGCTATTTTAAACCGGCGAATTGATTGGACACGCATGAACGGATTATGTTTTCGAGAATATTCGATGCACTGCGTATCTGACGGTATGAAAACGCTTAATGCGATAAGTTAATTTTTATAAATATTTTTACATAACTAGTTCCTCCAAAGAATTGAGTCGGAGATTTGAAGCTAGTGCTTAATAAATAATGTTTAATTTAATTAATGTTAGTAACAGGACTCGGTAGACTTCTGGTAATTTATATTTCATGATTCCGGGAATTGTTGATAAATATAAGTCATAAAATATGTTAAAGAGATAACTTCTAATAAAAGTAGCTTTCAAGAAAATCATCGTAATATTTCCAAAGTGTTGGCTGAAAAAGTAATATATTATTATGAGGATTTAACAGGCTATATATTGTGTTTCTATTTGTAGTATAGGTACAGGGTGGATATGACAATACGTATACGATTACTGATCACCAGTTCTAGCTATGTTTGAAATTAATGTCGTATTGTTATCTCCACCCTGTATACGAACAATTCAGTACGTATCTCTAAAAAAAATATGAACCCAATATTCACTTTTGGATAACCGTATAACCCAACTGCGGCAAAATCATACAACATGGTTGACGAAACAATTTTTCAATTTTTAAGTTAACGGCACAAAAAAACTAACAAATAGTAACCCATTAAAATTCCATGAACCGAAAAAATCTGTTAAGACATTCAATAATTTCAATTGCTGCGACAAGCTAATCCCAAGTAATCTCATGTATACACTATCACAGTCGTTATTTTTCCTGAGGCCCGGGGGTTCAAAGGTATCTTCCATTTGTAGTCGAACCGTTGAACTTGCTACGTGAGCACTTATCCTAAATTAGTAGGGGCTCCACCATCGGGCGTTACACGCGATGGAGCGTGAGATCCGCTTGCGCTGAGTTAAACCGATGTTGCCTAAACGAGCGCCCGACATCCGTCGCGGTGTCGTCTCGGTACATTATTTTCGTATACAATCACGGTGATTGCTGCCTGTTCATCGTTGTGGAGGGAAGGAATTTTAAGTCATGTACAGTCAGCAACATACGTAGCTGAACGAATTCAAAGTTTCTAATAGCCTATACGCGTTAGGTTTAATTGAAACATTTTTTTTTATGTGAAGTAAACTAACTGCATCGGTGGCATAGTTGTATTACGGTATGACTGCAATGCTGAGGTCTCAGGTTCGATTCCGGGTCGGGCAAAGTGATATTTGATTTTTCTAATCAGTATCAGCTCAGAGTCTGGAATTTGTGCCCGATATGGCGATAGGCTCGTCCCTTACACATCATGGAACGGAATACGCACGGCGAAAAGTGGGTGCACTAGTTGCGCCTCTGCCTACCCCTTCGGGGATAAAAGGCGTTAGTATGCGTATCCGTAAGTAAAGTAAATCTTTTTTTTAATGTATTTATGCCAAGATAAAAAAATATTGTAGAGCACAAAACTGTAAAGGATTAAATGTTCTGAATTTGTTCAGTTACTTATATGACATTGTTAATAGTAAATTTTTTTTAAAGTACTCTAGTACATAATCGGGATTTGTTATTCTTAAATAAATGTTTAATAGTTCCCCTTTTGCCTGTGATTCCGACCGAATAATCTTCCCTCCGAAAATGTCCACCCTCCATTAAGTAGCCTATTCCTTTATTCAGGCCTATCTGTGTGCAAAATCATTCAAATCCATTTATCAGTGTGTGTATAATTGGGTATCATACAGCCCCAAACATTCACAGTAATATGAAAATGTGATTTGCTGTCTAGCAATCATATCATAAATTGTATTTAGCCCCTTTACCTTTAGTGAAATGTGCCACAGTTTTCACTCATCTGGATACATTAATAAAATCGATAGCTTCGTTCGAGGAAATTACTTTATTATGTATTTTGCCCGCGTGAAAAGTAGTCTATGTTACTGAAGGATAATGTAGCATACTAATGGCGAATTTTCGAAATCGATGCAGCTGTTTTTGAGTTTATTCGTTACAAACATACAAATCTTTCCTCTTTTTATAAAGATAATATTATTAATGTAGATGTACATATTTCGAAGTTAATATTGACGTAGCCGAATATTTCCAAAGTTTAGGCGTAGCATATTACATTGATTCGGCACATAGTGAAAATACAATCTGGCCCTAGTTATTATTTCCAAAATTCTAATAATTGTATAAAACATGTTAATTAACTTCCTTAATTGTTTTTCCGTCACATATATTTCGACAAAATTCAATTAATTTACCCGTTTAATTTGTTTAAGCAAATCGCATAATTATACCGCACGTTATAAAGTTAAAAAACATTCAACAAGAGTTATTAAAAAGTTAATAGCATCACAAATCAAACAAACTGTAAGACATAAAAGGGATCTAGGGATTGAACAAGGTTTTTTCATCACGAAGCGCAGGCAGAGAAAGAGTATTTATATGGACTTTAAAACTGTTGTGAGCTTAAACGTTCCAAATAAAAGGCATCCGACAGACAACGTCCCAGTGGCGGTCCTTTCATAGAAGCCGAAAAGCCTGGCTTGCCCTAAAATTATTTACCTAAGTACTCAAAATCGAATATGAAACATTAAACAATGACCAACATTTTACGGTAACAAAACGCTTCGAAATAATTTTCTTTAAAATTTTAAAATTCCCGCGCTAAGGTTCGCTGAACCGGTTCGCCTCGAGCGCACCTAAAGACACACCACTACACCTACACACACACACAACCACATCCGCGCCGTACACTCATTTCATATTTAATACAAAACAGCTAGATGCGCACAAAATATACTCATCACTCTCTCTCTCGTTGGGTTTTACCTGGCTTTTCGCCGACATATTTTTCTCATTCGCACTAATGGATAAACTGATACCACATACGTATAGCTATAGTAAGTTTCTATAGCAATCAGTACTAGAAAATAATCCAGGCTTAATGCATCCATAGATACTGTATAAAGTACAGGGTTGCCAATTAAAAGAATTACCTCTAATATGGTTGCATTATTTTGCTTATTTTAATGTGTATTTTTTATTTATCATGAATATGTAAAGATTTTAGTGATAATATAATTAAA
The DNA here is from genome assembly GCA_947568825.1 of Sphinx pinastri. Classification (NCBI taxonomy): domain Eukaryota; kingdom Metazoa; phylum Arthropoda; class Insecta; order Lepidoptera; family Sphingidae; genus Sphinx; species Sphinx pinastri. The sequence goes on from OX387617.1 coordinate 8,852,229, forward strand.
ATTACATATCTGATTATAATTATTTAAGGTATTGTACTATAATTTTATTTATCAATAAGTTTTTTTCACAATTTTAGCATTCATTTTGTGGAGTAATTTTGATTCCAATAGGCAACATCAGTTATTTGTTTTGATTGAGCCGGCGATCTACATTGTGAAGTATTTGTGTTTATTAAGTGGTTTTTGAGTTATTTTAAACTTTTAAGCACAATAAAGATGAGTGAATATATTTCTTGTAATAGTTTAAAGTGTGTGAAAGTTTTTATCGGCGAGAATAAGTTAAATTTGTTAGGTTATGATGGAAAAAACAACTTTTAACGAGCTGGCGAATGGCGCGAAATGTGTCTGAAGAATCATAAAAGGTATTTCGATCAGTATACAACAAAACTTATTGTCTTATTGGATGCTCTAATACGTTATACGACTACGTATTAAGTTGTATTGTTGGTGTTTCATATTATTCTCGGACAAAACAAGTGTTTGGAATAGGTAGGTACATACATCTGGCTAGTAAAATGATTTAATTAATCAGTGTTATCAAAAGTAATTCCAATTCACAAAAACATATGTTAAATGCATTCATTTCATTTCATAATTTCGGTAAACAGCGAATTGTAACCTGATTATCTCGTCCAATTAAATAGGTACAGTAGCTGTGACGAAATTTGAAAATTTCTAAACAAAACTTGTGCGTCAACAGTAATAATGATGATTGTAGTGTTTTTACTTTTTGAAAATTACTTGATACAGGTAAAATCTATGTAAATAGTTTATCTTTACAAGAACTTCGTTTAGAAATCGTGATGGGTCAAAATTGTTGTTAAATAAAGGTACCTAATTTCGAAAAGGTCAGTAGTCGACTCGATGGCGTTGTTGTATTGCGTACACGGTTCGAACATTGTTTTGAGGCCCTGGTTCGAATCCCGGTACGGGTAGTCATTTTTATTTTTAGATATTGTTTTTCTTTCTTATAGTTGCACATTTTATATGTATCGGAGGTGCGAATTTTTTTAGGTCTGCTTTGGCTTGCCCTCATCCAAAACACTAGGCACGCCACTGCAACGTCCTACAATGATTGTAGAGGAGAGCTATTATAGCTCTCCTCTCCCTAATGCTACAATTAGAACGAGAATACTAGTGAAAGGATTTGTCTCTCGCTAATGAAGGACAACCAATTGCACTCAAGCTTTTGTTTTATTTAAAAAAAAAAACATAAGAATACTTAATTGATAATTACTGGCCGTCCAAGGAACCTTTTTTGTAATTAAAGCAAATATTGAAACTCTTTTGTATTGTTTTGTTATTTGCTGGATGTGTTGAATTACAGTTTGGGTTTTAAGCAGTTGTAAAATTAGGGTCGGCTTTATACGAATTTAGAGGTATTTCTAGATTAATGAATTGTCGGAAGCTATGCAACATTCCAGGACCATTAAAAAGTACTTTCAGTTGCAATGAAAAACTGAACGCGTACGAATAAGTTATTTGAATATTTCACTGTGACTGCGTTCTGGAATTCCGAGAGCGAAATTGTAGTGTCGGTGATTCAATAGAGTAAAACAGCCGGTCAAGTTCACAGTTACTTTAATACTGGTTCACGATCGGGTTGTAATTTCCGAGGCGCAGCTCGACGGTAGATATAAATATTTTTATAATTGTTGCGTACACATCATTTCTTCCGCCTTATTTTGAGCACCTAGTAATAAATAAACATTTTTAAACGATACAATACATTATAAAAATTATCAAAAGTATTTTATCGTCTTATTTCTAGGACGTAGATTGTAGCGTTGACTGTATGGATTTGATATTTCTGTTGATGAGGCCGGACTGTTGACTGTCGGCAAATCGGTAGGTGTTACTCCTGTTGTCAACGCAACAACCTGGTCGGACCCATGCGTAGCATTCTCGCTATTCGCGTCGCCGTTATTATCAGAGATTGACTCACACTTTCCCTCTTCGTTATCATTTACCTTGCTTTCGTTGTTGACGGTTATTCCATCCGTCCTATCTACTAATGGCACTTCCCTACTATGAGTCGATCTCTGAGGAGTGTGAAAAAAATTTGGGAACTGATTACCACCCGGATACCGCAACAATTGATCTACATGCCTTGTACATAATCCCAAACCATCGACTGAAACAATAAACATTCTATTCCCTAAGCTTTTCACAATGTACCCTAGTTTCCAAACAGGTTTTTGAGATATAAAACACCTGACCCAAACTTTTTGATCTTTATAAAATAATCGGCATGTAGGAGGGTTAATTGTATCATTATTGTCTACTGGTTTCGGTGGAAGTACCAGATCAAGTCGCCCTCTAAGCTCCCTGTTAAACATTAACTTAGCGGGCGACTCACCCGTGCTGCAGTGAGCAGTGTTGCGATATTCAAATAAAAATGTTAACAGTTACCGCATAATTCTTTACAATTTAAACCGTAATTATCCTTCAAAATACATTTTACCATTTTTTTACATGTTTTAACGGAATTTTCCGCCTGACCATTACTGCAGGGGTGATATATTGGAGATGTCAAATGCGTAATTCCGTAATTTCCACAATAAATATTAAATTCTTCATTAGTTATTTTTGGATCATTGTCGGAGACAATAACTTTAGGTAGGCCGAATGTACAGAACAAATTTTTGAGTTTATTAATTAACAATTTTGTACATAAACCGCCTTGCATGGGTAAACATTCTAACCACTTGCTATGTGCATCTACTACTATAAGAAAAGTCATTTGTGCTATTTGCATATAATCTATGTGTTTTCGCTCCCATGGCGCGTCAGGGCGCGGCCAGGGTGCGGGGGGCGCGCGCGGCGGAGCTGGCCTTGCGGCGGCGCACACGCTGCACGCGCCCACCGCGCGCTCAATATCGCCATCAATGCCCGGCCACCACAGTTTACCACGCGCAATACTTTTAGTCTTTACAATGCCAAAATGACCCCTATGTAGTTCGTTTATCATCTGCTCGCGCAGTACAGACGGTATTATGATTCTATGACCCCGCATTACGCATCCTTTTTCCACTTCTAAATCTGTTTTGCAATTAAAATAAGGCTGTATATTTTTACATTTAATTTTACGTGGCCAACCATTATGGATGTATTTTATGACATTTTGGAGAATCCTATCCTTATCAACCGCTTGTTTTAATGTCCTAAACGATACAGGTAACTGGCTATCATCGAATCTGGTGAACGATCCGGTTATACAGTATGTGAACAATGAATATACACTGCAAAATTTTATTGGGAAATCCTACGTAGACAAATAGAATTTAATAAGAATTTGAACGGTCGTATAATTTTATTGATATTTTGATACCTATTAATTTTTGATATAGGTATTTGATAAATTGATATGACACCTATTGTATAAATTTTGCACACCTAGGCTGCGTTTAGATGGATTAAATGCTCGTAGTACGGTCAATATAATCTACCGCACGTTAACCACTGCCTAATGCATATACTGCTGACTTCACCCGATGCATGCAATGAATCACCACTACACAGTTGATCTCAACAGTATTAATCCTATTCCTCAGATAATACATTGAAGATTTAACTTTATAACCCAAATAGAAATGGTAAGCTAAAATTATCTTTACGCATACTAACATACGCAATGTTGTACGGCACTTAATTGAAACAAATAAATTTAAATATTGACATTCCCACTCGCAAAAACCTCAACTTAGGATTTAATTAAAACTCATGGCAATGTATTTGCTTATTCAATAATGAAAATGGCAGAAAGGATGCGAAAAAGACAACCATTATTAACCTATTTCTGAAAGTGAAGAAAAGCGACTGCAAGGATGATTAATTAACAGAACGGTCTGGCCGCAAATGCCGCTGCTAAGGAAAACTTAATTACTTTTCTCAGTGGAATCATAAAGCTGAATAATTCATATACTAGCTTTAAACATAGCCTTGGATGTATGACAGAGAAGTGCACTTTCAGTCACTCAGATAAAATTGATTCGCTGTCTTATACAGCGACTAAGTTAAACCAAGATTAAGCGCTTGTTAATGTAGCGTTACGTTTACTTTATGGTCTTTCTAACACATTTTATCTTTTGAATGTCTAAATTTTATTCGTAAAATAAGTGTTTTATTATAATTAATATATTTCTTTGTCGACAATAGTCCCGTGTCTGCCAGATTTTATTAAGTACCTATCTTAAAAGTAGAAATTTAATATCATCATAAAATATATCCTTCCTCACAATTAATTTCATCAAGAAAAATCCTGTCCAGGAATAATTTTATTTTATCATTTTATATTTTCTACTATATTTTAATTATATATATTGGATACAACATAACAAAAAAACTCATTTATATTTGGGTATTGTACACAAATAATTACACGTTGCTATAAACATTAATTACCAAAGATATAAATTACTTGTACAGCATCGGATCGGATATTACTTCAAAAGTCAATAGCGTTATGAGAAAAGCTAAATTGTCCAATAAGTCAAGGAGTTAGCGAGTTGAAGTGACAGTGGGCCGGCCGGCTGTCGTACGACAGACAAATGTCAAGGTAAACAAATTCCCTAGAGAGCACGTGACCAACCTCAACCTCAAGTACAATACAATATAGAGATAGGGGTTTATAAATAAGATTGATTTAATAAACTACATATTAATTATATGTAATATAATAATATCAGTCCTGTATTGTATACTAGAAGCAGTGATAGGCTAGTTGGGAGTGGAACGGACTGTCGAGTCGAATGCCCGCAGGTTCAAAACTCAAGGGCCCGCACCTCTGAATTATCGCTTGCTTTAACGGAAACTTGCATATCTGAGAAAACTCTATAAGAAGTCTGCCAACTCGCACTAAGCCAGCGTGGTGAACTAAGACCTAAACCTAAATAATAATACCAGCTCTGTATTATATACTGTCCCACTGCTGGGCACGGGCCTTATCTAATACTGAGAGGATTTAGATTTGTCCACCTTTTTAGATTGGTCCACCACGCTGGCCTACCGTGGGTAAAGTCTGCCAAGCCTTCACATACTTTTGAAATTCTCATAGAGAACTTGTTAGGTATAATAAAGGACAATGGCACGTCTCCATACATGATTTTAGTTGATGTAAATGTGTAGCGTTTAGAAGTAAAAAAATATTTAACTATTCAGCAGCAATTCCTAAACAATTATGTATCAAGATTATTAGTGAAAAAAGTCTAAATCTAAAGATTTTTTATTTTAAAGATTTTGAGGTTATGATTTAGTTGACATTTATGAATTGATTCTTACATAATAATATGAATAATGAAACTCATAAAATGTTTGGTAATCTGTCTATTGTCACGCGAGACCCTCCCTCATCACATTCGAACCTAACATTTCACTAAACATGGAGAAGGGTGATCTGCCACACGGCATACTAGCGCGCGGCATGCACCTTCCTCAGCTATACAAGCTTATATATTATCAAATCATTTTTTATTTATAGATACTACTATAGTAAATAGTAAAGGTTTATTTGTTTTTTTTTTTTAATAAACTCTGAAACTATTGGGAAAAATACGTTCAGACCCTAAGTCCTAGACTTTGGGAAATAACAATTAAATAAAAACGAGTTCTGAAAAAAAATAAAACACATTTGTTTTTTTTTTAATGTTTATTCATCTTCTTCATAATAATTCTCTCTGATAAATATCTCATCTAAAAATTCTCCCGGGGCAGATACATTGCCTTGTCTGGCGGCCCAACCCAAATACCAGACAACTGTCATGGTATGAGCGCAGCAACCTACAGTACGGTTGCTCGACCAGGTACATTATTTTCAATCAAAACATATTATCACACATTTTACAAAAATACTACATGCCAGAAACGAAATGTCGGAAATAGCTTTTTTTTCTAAAATGATATAAGCAATGACCGTAACTATACAGCCAACAGGCAGCTGGTAAGAATGTATAGAATAGAATATACATAGTAAAAAAATGTGGTAAGAAAGCTGAAATCTTTGTTGTTATTCCTAATGAACATTTTATAGTCAGATATATTTTTTGCAATTTTTAGAGACCTGATGAAAATGATGTTTTGGTAGCCTAAATAATCTTGTCATTCATAAAAAATGGCCGTGACACATTGCTAAAAAGTCAATTAAGTTTTTTTAATAATTTATGCAACTTATACACACTTGTACAACTAAAGTTAGTATGCTGAAAAATCATACAAAATAATTATATTGAGATTACCATGTATGGAATTTCTAAACGCATAATTTATTTATAAATACGATTTCGCCATTGTCCTTTCATAATACTTTATGAATGTTTATAGCCGCAGAGTTTTTTATTTATACGGGTTCATATTATACACAATGTTATTTAATTACTCGTTACACTTTACACAAGTAAAACTATTAGGATTTTGTTATTATGTATATTTTGTGTTTAAGTTTATTTAGTTTCTGAAAACTTATGTTTAAAAATATTAGGAACAAAATATGCTTTGTTAAGGACTAGTTTCACAGGTTTAACGTATATATTATCTGGCAGTTATCCAATTAAATAACTAATGTAGATAGTACTTATTTTACTATCATTATTTGGGAGCATAGATCAGAGTGTGAGTTTTGTATTTGGTCGGCTTATACATTTATATGACGAGAGCATTTATCAGCAAGCGGTGAAATCGACTCTTGGGTTTGTAATTGTACTATTAATGTATTCAAATACTAGCTTTTGCCCGCGGCTCCGCCCACGTGAATGAGTTTTCCCGGGATAATAGTCCCGCTTTATATTTTCCTGGGTTAAAAAGTAGCCTATATGTTAATCCAGGAGATGATCTACTCGTGTGCCAAATTTCATCGAAATCCGTTCAGTAGTTTTTGCGTGAAAGAGTAACAAACATACATACATTCATACTTACAAACTTTCGCGTTTATAATATTAGAAGGATAATTTTATACCCATCTAAATATTTTTTCTAGACCACAGGATAAACGTCTAAACAACATAAATGGAGCGAGTAAACCGTTGACCGCTCTAGGAGGAATTCCGAGGGATCGTAGTGACACGTTCTGTCCGCTCAGCAATACAGGCTCACATCTCAAAGACAATTCCACTGTCTTTCAGTTGGCTCAAGAGCTCGCAGTATATCTCACGTAATACTTAATTTCAACGCGATGCCTGTTTGAATTTTCGTTGTGTTTCTGTGCTGTTACGTAGATAACTATGGTTTAAGTTTTGTTTGGGTTTAAGTTTCCATGTTTAAATGTTGATAATAGTGTTTTGTTTTGTGACATAAATGATTAGTGCCATAATAATATATGCATTGTAGGCATTGATGTATTAAAAGGGTTTTTAATACATCAATGATTGCAGGTATATAAAATTATATATTATATTTTTTCCGTTATACAGAATAATAAATACTCTTACCAGATATTTTACATACTTGCATTTATTTCAATAAATAATGACATCTCGACAAAAAAATATTATTTCGATAAACCTTTTCTGTATGCAAATTCTTGTAAAATAAGACAGTGTATAAATGTGAGGGAAATGTTTTACTTCGAGCAAACTGCATTTATTCTACGACACGACCGCATCGCAGTCATATTCCCAAGTCATATATCTGAAACTCTTTCCAGATTACAAAGTTGTGCCCTCCTTGAGTTTTTACAAGAAAAGTGGATTAAGATTTTCTATATCTACCTAATATTTCAACATAAAGCTAAGTTCTCATGATTTATAGTCTAACTTCCGAAAGTTCTGCATGTCATCTACTGGCTTTAAGAAAATTTCTAAGCTTTAAACTTTTTACGTTCTTGGCATGATTATGGTTTGATATTTTCATTGGCTATTTCATATAAAAAGTTCACTTGTGTGACTTTGATGTCAAAATATTTTAGGTCGATAAACCTTGGCAAACTTAATTAATTAAGATCGATTTTCTAGAGATAAGTGACAGTCCAACGAAGTTGGTATTTGATTTACTTTAATCTAAAATTTGATCTAGAACGAGGATTTAATACATTTTATCTTTAAAAAATCTCATACCTAGTCATTCAATATTTCATATTTAAAATTTCGATGAAATATAATATTTTAATTAGGTAATCGTTATCCACCACTAATACTCAAAGTCCACCACTATTTAATCACGCTAAATCACTTAATTCCATATTCAAATTTGTTGTTTTGTTTATTTTTATATGTACCACATATAGAGTGTCTTTGTGGGGTGTTTATTTTATATGTACAGTCAGCCACATAAGTAACTGAACAACTTCAAATTTTTGTTTTTGTGTGTAATAAACTAAATCACTTTTATTTTATTTTTGTGAAGAGTAAATAAAAATTGGTAAGAACACAAAAGTGTATAGGCGTTTTGAAGTTTTGAATTTGTTCAACTACTTATGTGGCTAACTGTACCATACATACGAGTACATGTATTTCCGTATACTGAAATATCCGCACGTGTTGTTGTTAAAGCAAAGTGACGGAGGTTGCGTGCTCGCGCTGGATGAAATCTACGAGATTGTGTCAGCGTTAACACTAGCCGGAGAATTATGAGGTAGGATTTTGTACGAAGCGAAACAGGCTGTAACCGTCCCTTGTTGTCCCATTTCGGTGTCCTATCAGCATTAATTAACTACTTTGATGCAATAAGGGTGTTTGGTTAATCCATAGATATGGTTTGTAAAGATGTAAGCTTTATATATTTCAATAGAAATAGAAATTTTTACAAAATCTGTCCCAAATTGTCAAAATAGTACATTTAGAAATTTGCCTTTGACATGCTCATTCGATATAGTTATGCATTAATATTTGTCAAAAATATCGAAGGGAATATTGCAATCCTCTATTCAAGCTATATCAGTAGCAGATAGGAGATTTATAAATGTTAGAAGTAAAAAAGGCTTTACTACTAAAAAGTTCCTCCTAAAGCCGACGAACTAATGATATTTGTCTGGTACCGTTGATTAATGACGCACTGCCGGATTGTTCGAGCGAGATGAGTTCTCAAGAAGCATTCACAGGCCGTGAAATTAACTTTCGTCGTCTCTCGAACGCTGTCAGTTTATTTTCTCAATAGCGTTTCGCTTTTTGTAATCGGCTGCCTTTGGAACTTATTGGAAATGTTTGCTCCCTGCACTTCTTTGAGTTTTGATTTTTATAACTTATTTGCTAGTGAAAACGTCATTGATTTCATTTGAAAAGTCTTAATAAGTCTAAGAAATATAAAAGTGTAACTTGTCTTGTAATACTTTTGATCTGAATTTATTAAATAGCAAGATGAATACCACTACATAGATGGCTTATTTGATATTAGATACTTACCCACATAAACATAATTATCACGATCAGTTAGATACATATAGAAGGCCTATGATTATGAAATTTAACCGAACAGGAAATTTTGCGGCAGCTAACAATACGTTCCGCATGAATTCGCGGAATCCATGATAATAACGTGACGTCATTATAATGTAACGAGCGAAACAGCTATCTATGTTGTTAATTTTATTTATGTATTCACTACATTCCTTCCAACAACCATTTCTTTGTCGCGACTGCAAAAATGTATTCTTTATAGTATGTAGGTATGTTACTAACGCATTTGTTCTTCTTCTATTATCTATAGTGCCTTGATTACTTTATAATGTAATTACTTAATAGCGGTCTTTTATGTTGTAAATAAATCCGTATATGTTTTATTTAAATAAAACTAAGTTACGGAATTTTTCGTGTTTTTTTGTATACTTATAAAATGAAGCTAGTTTATAGTCATTGTAAAAAAACACATTTTAAAATTATAAAGAAAGAAAGAGAAACTTTATGAATTATATTTTATTTAGAAATATTAAATAAAAAAAAATTTTAGGTCTCGAATTATCTACATGAAGATTTTTCGAAATTTTATCTCTATCATTTCAAATTAACTCCACGCTACCATAAAATTATTTACAACACACCTTTTACAAACACGTAGATACGGCTCTTTAATCAACGCTTACTTACCTTTTAGTACATTGACAAAGTGACCGGTTGTTAAGCTAGAGAGACTACAACTGGCACATACATCGCACACGTCCCTCGGGGATGGGCAATAGAACCACTAATGGATCGGCATTCTGCGTCATGCTCTATGTCAATAAATGCCGTGGCTTTTAATGCTGCCTTTGTTCTAGGCAATTACTATCTGTTAACATACACATTCTAGGGGTAGGCAGAGGCACAATTAGTGCACCCACTTTTCGCCGTGCGTATTCCGTCCCAAGATGTGATAAGGGCGAGCCTTTCGTCATATCAGGCACAGTTCCAGACTCCGGGCTGATACTAAGTACTGATATTATCTGTTAACAATGCGTTTTAAGCCTTTTTTTTTGGTATAGGAGGCATTGTAAGTCAATAATATTATGTTAAGGTACATGGTTTCTGATTAGATTATTGTTGCTGTGTTTCATTCTTCTTTGCTTGTATTTAGGAATGAGCGAAATATTGAAACAAATATTTTAGATATAACAGAATTCATTTTGTATAGTTACTAATGCACAAATAACATTTCCATAATTAATTCTCATGTTAATAATTCTCATTATCTATTTGCTCAATTACTATGTATGTTACACTTTAATGATCGCATTAGCGCGTTATTTGCGTATAGGCAAGTTATTTTATCGCAATTTAGCTGATTAGTTATTATAACAATACAAACACGCATGGCTTAGTACCTTATGAGGTACGCGAAATCGTAACTGCTTTTGCTGAATTTATTGCAGTCTGTGTTCTCGTTATGTGATCGTTTAAGCTATCGTCATATGAGCCGAAAATGTATTCAAATAGTAAATCTCATACATATTTTTAATTACCTAACCTGGGAATCTAACCTAGAAACCCATATGTTATTATAATAAACTTAGTATAAATCGCCAAAACATAATAGTTTTACAAGACACCTATGACGTTGATTCGTGTAACTAAATAGATAAGTAATTTACGCTTTAAATACCTATTAGAAAGTTCTATGAGCGAAATACCTAAATAAAGTTAATTTAGAACCGCTTCTTTATGCCACTTTCGTTCTGAAAGCCATGACTTTTTTGACTAAAATTGGATTTTCAAGTAAGACGTCAAAATAAATGAATTTTTAATGTCGCTTTTATTGCATTTTTCTTGGAAAATGTGTTTCAACGTCTGTATTATACGTTGCCTTCTCGATTAGGTTAATTTAGTTCATATTTTTCACTTGGCCAGGCGGGTAATAACTATATTCGAAACACGAATAAGTAATTTTAAACAATTGAATACAAGACGAAGCCGAGTTGGGAGTGGAACAGTCAGCCGAGACATGTTCCGAAGGTTCAAAACCCAAGCCACACACCTTTGACTTTTCTAAGTTACGTGTGTATTGGTTATTATTGTTCGCTTTAACGGTGAAGGAAAACATCGTGAGGAAACCTACATACCTGAGAATTGTCCATAATACTTTCGAGAGTATGTGAAGTCTGCCAACCCGCACTAGGCCAGCGTGGTAGACTAACGCCTAACTGCCAGCATAGCACCAAGGCACTGAGCATTCACATTGATCGGCTATGAAAAAAATAATAATAATTATACTAATAATAGACTTTTTATTTTTTCTTTTACCCCTTTTAGACATCTTGACATTGTTCAATTATAGTGACGACCGATCTATATCTATTACTATCAATGACTAAAGATATGATGTAGGTATTTAGTATAAACTACATTTGTAAACGTGGGTTAATGCATCATGAACGCCAATATATTTTTATTTGGTTGCTTCCCAATGGTATTTTATTTATATCTTAGGGCTACATCCATGCATACATTAACCCGCGTAATAATAATACTGTAAGATATACATTAAAAAAAAATTAAAATCATGACAATTGATGACGAAAAAATTAAGCCCGGAGTTTCTTTCTGCCTTTCTTCTTCGGGTCGTCATCGCTTAGGTAGCTAGTGAAAGGCTGGTAGGTTAGCTAGGCTAGGACCTTTTTATCCTCGCCGGCGAGGACCGTGTCGTTTCCTTTCCTCGTAACGTAAAGATATTCCTTCCCTTTCTTTTATATCAGCTCCACTTCTCCTTACCTAGCCCTATTCCCGCCCCCAATGTCCGTGTCCTCTGTACCTATCAGCCCGTGCTGGTTGTCAATTATTTAATGTAGGTACTTTAAATTATTTAATTGGTATATGTACCTTTGTTATTCGTCTATACCTAGTCATGACTTGTCATAAGTGCTTTTTGATAAGCCTATTTGATCAATAAATGATTTTATTTTATTTTATTTTAACCCGTCTCAGTAGTAGAGGAGGCCCGTGATCAGCATAGGGCAGTATATAATATAGGGCTGATTGCATTGCATTGCAATACAAAAAGCATTTCTCGAACACGAAATATATGTTGGACATTCTACATGATTTTTTATTTGCGTTTGAGACAGCTACTCCGATTTGGAGATCAATATGTAAATGCATTCGTGAATGCACGCGGCCCGGCGGAGGCGTGAGTGCATTTTGTCGTAGAGGGAAAGCAGCCAGGCGTGACGCGGCGACTGTTTTTGACTTTGTGAGGCGAACCTTTTTTCGAATTTTAAACAGTCATTTTTCGTTCTTTAATGTACTGGCATGTAGTATCTCGGGCACGACTTCGCGATGGCCTCGACCATTATGGTTTTGTTTGTGAGATTTTTCAATGGCCGATGATGACAGCCGTTTTATATAGAATAATCTTCAATTTACAAGTTTTAAAGTAATTACAAATAGCCCGACTGCGGTTCTCTTAGCTAGGGATATATCCTTCTTTTGATGTGGGTTTGGCGTACGTAGTTATATTGCAAACACGATTTGACTTAGTTACGACCAGCCGTCTGCCTGAAGTCAATCTATGGGGGTTGTCAATATAAAATTATTTATTCATTATATACCTTAGGAAAGATATTAATTAATATACAATAACTATGCCGAATACCTTTTACCAACCTTATACACTACACAATATGATCTAAAATGCTTCCTAAACGTTTGAGGATCATCTTTCCATATTTTCCATATAATAATCGGTAATTTGATTCAGTGCCAAGTATAATCAAACTACATTAAAGGTGGCTTGAAGGTTGGCAAACATCTCGGTTAGATATCAAGTATCACGATATACTATGACAACAGAGCGCACTTCCTGGGCACCTTGCCATGCAAAGAAGATTTAGGTTAAGATTATTTTTCAATTCACTATATTATAGCAGTAAGTATCAGGAAGATGATATGTCCATAGTTATATAAGTGACTAGTAATAATTATTCTCATGAATTGTTTTGACTTATTATAAGTGTAACCATAATATGCTCCTAAGTGATTATTACATAGCATCACGCCTTTTTCTTTTTTCAGGGGTAGGCAGAGGTGTGAGACACCCATATTTCGCTAGCCATGTTAGGTCCTATGTAATAGGGGGCCTATTGCAATTTACCGGGCACATTTCTAAATTTCGAGCTGATACTGAGTAGAAAAACCCAATATCACTTTTCCCGACGCGGGAATCAAACCTGAAACCGACGTGATTATAATTTAATTTTAGATGTTGGTTTAATACGATGTAACTTTACAAGTGTCGATACGTGAGCGGACGTGTACATAGGGGACCAAAAGCAATTGAGTAAAAACGAGTTGCGTTAATTGTATTTTTTGCAATTAATATTATTGTATCATTGTTTCCACCACAGTTGTTAAACTTACTACTATTTTATTGAACGTCAGCTTTTTTACAATCCATCGCGCATCAAGCTGAGTTGTATAGCTATATATTCTACGATATGGACGAAGTCTCAACCTAATAGTGGTCGAAGTATGAATGGGAAGCTTGTGTCTTATTTTTTGCAGTCTTTAATTCTTCTTGGATTTCTTTTGTTCTTTTTAATATCGGCAAGCCGAGAAATTACAGGTGAATTTACAATTTATTGCAATGCATACAATTGTAATGTAATACAAAAAATGCATAAACCAACATCGGACACAATGTAATATTCAAGGCTTCATCTCATGGCATTCTGACTTCAAAGAATTGCTATTTACATAACTTAAAGTGAATGAACTTTGAAAAATATGTTGGTAAGGCCGACCAGTAATTTCGTTCGATACTATCGCACTTCGACGAATTAACCGAGTTCAAGGTGACAGATTTCATTCTAAGCCAATCTAAAATTATGACAGGAATTCCGTCACGGAATGCTTGGAAATAAAATAAGTACTCACAAGAAGTTTTTATTATAAAAGGTAAATGTTAAAAAAAATTACATATCCTTGATTAATTGAGAACCTCCTCCTTTTTTGGAAGTCGGTTAAAAATATCGCATGTATTTCTACTGCGTACTTTTTACATATGGGTCGTCGTATCGCTTACCATCAGACGAACGGCGCGCTCGTCTAGTCATTTTATGCCATAAAAAAAATATAGCGTTTACTTATTATACGCAAAACTTTTGTGATGTAAAAATGTTATTATCATAATAGAAAATCATACTTTATTCTGCAATCCTTTCACTTACCCGTTTAAAATTATAGAGCCCATTAGAAATTATATTACGTAAATACTGTTCAGTTGAATCAATTTCAAGCCCGCGTATATTTCAGATAAACAATTTTCGAGAAAAAGAAATCCCTTGAAGGTCTTAAGATCAATTTGTACCCAATTTATTCCAGTAATTAACTTTTACCAGCCGTAATTATTTGCTTGTTGCTTTCTTCCAGAATAACAAGTAATGAGATTTTTTTGTTTTCTAAGCTAATTTGCTCAAGCAAAGGATATTAGGATTCTGCGGGTGAAAGTGATTGTAATTATTATGTTAATACGTTTTTTAAACCTATACAATATTTTAGTAATATATTTAATTCGCCTGGATATCAATACTATGGATCCTCAAAGCTACCGATTTACTTGAAATTGATTTTAATTGTTTTTTATATATATTTTAAGGAATCATTAGATTACCGACAAGATTAAGGTGAAAATTCACTTTATCTGTTTTCACTTTACCTAAAAACTCAAGTAAAATACCAAAATTAAAGTTTCTAACTGAAAAAATAACAATGTTCCTATCTATATTAAAACCATTGATCTATAAATTATGTCTGTTAGAACGTCGCTTTTGCATCCCCTTGGGGGATGACGTAGCAACAAAGACATTTGTTGCAAAATAACCTGACTATTCCATCGCAATAATGCAAAACATACATACTCGTGTAAGTCGGTACTAAAATATGTATAGCATTTTCATGCTAAAAAACTTTCTCTATATTTTCATATTGAGAAAGTTTTTGATTTGGCGAATTTCATATACAGTGTTGTCGCACCAACAGGCACTGGTGTCGAAACTACGGTCATTGCAATTGTTGTGACACCAATTACTTCTTCCACGTATATCGAGCTACATGATAAAAGAAGTTGTAATGGACGGAGATAGCACTCCATTCGACCGCGCCAAATGGAGACGGCCGCGTTCAGTTTTAACCGATCCAGAGGACGATATCACTCTGGCCATCCGCCGTAAGAACGAGTTCTTGAAACTCACACACTCCACAAGACCGCAGTTCCGTCCTCGCCGTCGAGGACCTCGCCGCGTTCCCCGTCGCCCCCCCGACCGCCCTAACAGTTCCGGCCCGCGTGCCGACGAAATAAATGGATAGGATTAGGTTAAAAACCAATCTTTCCCACTAATCGTTGATGTCTCATCCTCTCCCAGTGACCGTCCTGAGCCGAGGTCCGTAACCCGTTAGTGGGTTGCCCTCAGCGTGGTCACTTAAATTAAAGGGTTGCGAGTGCCTAAAGCGCTCACCCTAAAGTCCGGTGTGGCCAGAAAAGCCGACTCTCGTCAGGCTACCGGCCGTTAGGCCCGCGATAAAAAAAAAAAAAAAAAAAAAAAAACGGAGATAGCTCACTTTATTCCTAATCATCGTAGAGTTTACTGGTGGTAGGTCTCTCATTATGTAAGAGGCCGTCTGGGTGGGTACCACCGCAATGTCTATTTCTACCGCCAAGCAACAGTGCATGCACTGATGTGTTTCGGTTTGAAGGACATTGTAGCCAGTATAACTACTAGACATAATGAGACTTAACATCTTATGTCTCAGGATGACGAGCGCAGTGGAATGCCACACAGTACTTTGTAAGACAAGTTGCTGGATGGTGTTGCTACTGTTTATGGGTGGTCGTATCGCTTACCATCAGACGAACGGCATGCTCGTCTCGTCATTCTATGCTATAAAAAAAAAAAAAAAAAAAAAAAAAAAAAAAAAAAAAAAAAAAAAAAAAAAAAAAAAAAAAAAAAAAAAAAAAAAAAAGAGTTAACAAGTATACAGGGTCATTTTAACATTGCGTTAATACATGAAACCACATACTCGTCTTTGCTTTTGCTAACATCGTGCCAAAAATTATCCATGAGAAACGAATATTGTCACCAAAAATCGTTAAATTTTATTTTCCAGATTTTTTTATCATTTCTTAGTTTAGTGCGAATATGGCGTGTGCGTGAGTGTTTATCTGACTGAAACTGTGATATTGCTCCAGCGACGATTCCTTCTAGAGTAGTAGTAGTGGCATTAGGGCGTGTTAACTTAAAGTTACGTGACGAGCAACTTGGAGTCGCTACAGTTGCGGAGGGATGTCGCTTCTCTAAGCGTGTTCTACCGTCTGTATCATGGTGAATGCTCTGAGGAATTGTTTAATCTGATCCCTTCCTCTCCTTTCCTCAGCAGAACCACACGTGCTGGCATGCGAAGCCACAGCTTGATGGTGAAAACCATCTCGGCCCGAACCAATAGGTTCGCTAAATCTTTTCTTTGCCGCACCATCAGGCTTTGGAATAGTTTGCCGGCGCACGTGTTCCCTCCTTCCTATTATCCTGGGTCCTTCCGCCGTAGCGTGAAGAAGCAGCTTAGTAGGCCGGCATGATTGTGTCGAATGGCATTAGATAACCATCTACTGCCATTCGATACTCTTTCTGGACGGCATCGCGCTTACCATCAGGCGAGGTGCAGTCACTTTGCCGTGCCCGGATAAAAAAAAAAAAAAAGTTACATTTCATTGATATTTATTTTGTTCGAAACTTATACTTTTTTATTTTACATCTATGGTTAAAATAACTTAATGGAAAGTGTTATTTACAAGGAGATAAGTATGTGGTTTCATTTAGTAACGCAATGTCAAAATGACCCTGTATACGTCTTATTCTTTTATTTCACTTAACTATACCATTGTCTTTTGAGTAGTTCTCTCAATACATAATACAGTATTGTTTATGAGCATTTTAAAATGTTTTTTTTTTCACGCCTGCATTCATATTTAACATTTTCTATATTGCTATAATATACTTGTATTGGATTCCCTTATGTATTTCCTAAACGAACGTAATAACGATTCAATTATAGATCAAGTAATTGCAAATTATTCCGGTATGTTGAACATGGAAAGCTATTTGTTACCGAAGCGTTGTTTATAGACTCAAAAATTGAATAGTTGCATGTTCAGCAGTATTTACTGTGAGTGGTCGTGGTAGAGAGTCGTAACTTCCACTTAATACTTACAGTTAATGACTACAAAAACATGATTTGATGGCTGTGTAGCGTTTTTCGGTTTTGTATTTTTTTTCGGTACCAGCTAAATAATTACAATGTTTCACTGCGATTTAGGTTCGGTGTTGTTTTACCAGAACTTTGAGGTGAGGCATTTATTAGGACTGAATTTTATTAGTTTACTAGTTTTTGTTTGTGGCTCTGCCTGTATGGAAGTTCTTTTCCGAAGTAAAGTTTGATAGTGCATTTTTTTAATATAACGTAGCTTTTATGCCAATTTCGGACTTGGTTTATATGGGTGCTAAATTCCATCATAATCCATTTAGCAGTTTAGGCATTTACTTCTAATGACAATTCAAACTCTTCACGAACTTTAGCAATCAAATATCAATGCAGACTGAACGCGATGATCATAAATTAAAATGTGGCTCTTGTTGGTCGAAATCATCATGCCGGCAAACTTATTAAGCGGAAATCAAATGGATTGAAAATGAAAATCTCATAACAGGGTTCTCTGTGACTTGGTATACCTCTCTGTCCAGTACAGAAGATCGCTCGAAGTCTGCTGGTCACCGGACACGATCCGGTTTGTATAAATAAATACGGTAAACATTTGTACAGTCAGCTGCATAAGTAGCTGAACGAATTCAAAATTTCAAATCTCTTTAACGCGTTCAGTTTAATTGAAACATTGTTTTTTATTTGTGTGAAGTAAAGTAAATCCCTAACGTTTCCTTTCTATGAAGAAAAAAATATTATTAGAACACAAAAGTGTATTGGCGATTTAAAATTTTGAATTTGTTCAGATACTTAAGTGGCTGACTGTACCTAGCCTAAGTCTTCTCAGAAGATAAGCAGGGAGTTTTAAAACAACTTATTTTACACAAGAAAAATATCGAGTTGTCATTTTATCCAACGGCTGCGTTCAAGGAAATTGAAAAGTATTAAGAACTAGCTTCTTTCTGCAACTCGATTCGCGGCTGAGTTCTGATCCTAGGGAATAATCTTATAGTAGCATTTAAATCTACCTTAACCTTTTTTTATTGCTACTGAGTGACAAGACTGCTGCTCGCCAGTATAGATATTGCGGTGGTACCTACCCAGACGATACCTCACATACAAAAACCTACCATCAGTTGAGTTCTATTATATTCAATTATCTACTTTCTACTATAAACTTAACTACATAACTTGATCGAGTCCACGTCAAACAAAAATAGACCAACAATAAAATGGACTCAATCAATGGATCGTAGCATTGTAAATACAGTGCAAAAGCTAAATTAACATTTTAGGAAACACACTGAAATCGAACTAATGTTAGAAACAGTTAAATTGCTCTCAATAATATAAAGCATTGAAAATAGCACTACAACTCTCAGCCAGCCGGCAGTTCGCAAATTATAGTTAAGTATACGGTGTCAAAATTTGTTGGTATGCGGCTGCAACACAAGCTGTGTTCACTGAAGTTAAATACGACTTAGTCCAAGTTCTGCGACATACCCAACCAGACTAAGACGCCAGTTTCGGCTACGAAACTACTTGACTTTGTTTGGAACGTACCTGCTAAGTAGATTCTATTCAATCTGGGTGTGATTTATCAATGTGCCGTTTATTGTTGGGACACGTTCTAAGAAATGTACGCTAATCGTGTCATGTGTACTCGTATGTACTTGTATATACTCGTATGTACTCGTATGTACTCGTATATATTCGTATAAATGGTGAATCACTCGTATTCATGTAAACATGTCATCACGGAGATATGCAACGATTGCACTGATTTTTGCCAAAGGTAGTTCAAAGAGATTCGTAATATTAAATGTGCCCTCCCCACTGCCACTTCAACTTGCTAATCCGCAGGGCTATGTCAGTGACTTTTGTTCTTCTACGGATCTCCTCATTTCTGATTCGATCGCGTAGAGAAACATATAGCATAGCCCTCCCCATAGCTCGCAGGAACACGCTGGATGCAGGCCGTTTTTGACAGGTCCGTCTGGAAATCTTTAGGGGAGGCCTATGTTCAGTTGGGGATGTCGTGTGGCTGATGATGATGAATATGAAACTTGATATTATTTTTTGAATATTTTATTAACACTCACAAAGGATCTTTGATTCCAGGTTCTGATTACGGATTTAGTATTATGAAAGCATAGAAATCATTAGTTTTTACAATTTAGCAATATGTACCTACGACAACCGGTGGTAGGTCTCTCATTATGTAAGAGGCCGTCTGGGTGGGTACCACCGCAATGTCTATTTCTACCGCCAAGCAACAGTGTGCATGCACTGTTGTGTTTCGGTTTGAAGGACATTGTAGCCAGTATAACTACCGGACATAATGAGACTTAACATCTTATGTCTCAGGATGACGAGTGCAGTGGAATGCCACTCAGTACTTTGTAAGTCAAGGTGCTGGATGGTGTTGCTACTGTTTATGGGTGGTCGTATCGCTTACCATCAGGCGAACGGCATGCTCGTCTCGTCATTCAATGCAATAAAAAAAAAAAAAAAAAAAAACCTATGATAAGATTATATGACTGAGATATATCTTTCATAAATCCTCGGAATATTTCGGTTATATAAACAATTTTTTCATTGGAAACTTAACATTTCCTGGAAACGTGGCATTATTTTGGTGTGTGATTTAGATAACGTTTTAATTAAATCTAATTATGTCAGTCATTTTATATCCAAATCATTTAAAATGAGTATATTATGTGAGGCGTATATGTAAAAAGGACAATTTGTACATATATGCAGTTTAACATACATTAACCAATTATTTTATATTTTACTAGCTGTTGCCCGCGGCTCCGCCCTCGTGAATGAGTTTTCCCGGTATAAAAGTCCCGCTTTATATTTTGCCGGTATAAAAAGTATACATAATCTACCCGTGTGCCAAATTTCATCGAAAACGAAAAGTTATTAAATTACTAAAATGGCTATTAAAAATAGGGGTTGATCGTAGACGGTTGAAAATTTAGGGTTGTATGTATTTTTTAATGCCACATTATAGAAAAATAAAAACAAAAAATTTTGTCCGAAAATAAAAAAAAAATTAAGGGTGAACAACCCTTATCACTTAGGGGTATGAAAAATAGATGTTGGCCGATTCTCAGACCTACTCAATATTCTCACAAAATTTCATGAGAATCGGTCAAGCCGTTTCGGAGGAGTACGGGAACGAACATTGTGACACGAGATTTTTATATATAAGATAGTCTTTGAGACACGACTTTTCCTATTCCCTGTATTATACAGGATTCAGAAAATTATACTTTAACTAAGGGCGTGAAATATTTAATGACCGAATTTAACGTCGTAGGAACATAATTAACACTAGTTTTTCCAGCACTCTTTTAGATTACTAACTAGTTACAACTTATAACAATCTAAGTCTAGTTTGAAATCAAAATCTCTTAGAAAATTATAATGTAGAGAGTTTAATCGATTATTCAGGGTTGCACATACTGTCTTCGCATGAATAAGCAATGTTTGACTCAGACTTTCCGATTTATGACTGGACGCAAGCAAAACTTTGGATATGACCCCTGATACGGTTATCGGATTTCGGCAATATGCATCATAAATCCGTAACGTGGGGTGGGCTGCAAAATAGAGCAAAAAAAAAATGATTCAAAAGACTTTATCAATTCTCATGTCATAATTAGTGTTAATTCTTTCTATAATTATACGGTAAATTTTATTTAGCAACAACTTATTGATCAGGATACAACTATTGCCGTGACTCGGGAGTATCACAAAAAAGACAAGATTAGTTACTACACACATACACTCACACCTTTTATCCCCAAAGGGGTAGGCAGGCGCGCAGCTAATGCACCCACTTTTCGCCGTGAGTTTTCCGTCCCATAATGTGATAGGGAGCGAGCCTATCGGGCACAAATTCCAGGCTCCGGACTGATACTGAAAAGAGAAATCCAATATCACTTTGCCCGACCGGGGAATCGAACCCGATACCTCAGCATTGCAATCGTACCGTAATACAACTACGCCACCGAGGCAGTCGATTAGCTACTACTTTCTAAATATCAATGCTTGTACTGTGTATGTAGATACCTACTACATGACGCTGCGTAAAGTAAATTGATATTAAGTTACTTACATAACGAACAAAGTATATATTATAATTGTGTACGTGTATGAATAAGAAAGTCTTAAAAATAAAATAAAGCATTATTATCTCCAGATTATTAACATATTCAACAAAACGTTGCCTTTAAAATACTTTAAACGTTCTTAAAACGGTTCAGTTATGCTGAGGTTTTGCATATAATTCGAGCGAAGTAATCTGCCCCGGGGCCTTAGGTATGAAACGGAAATCCTGTACATGTTAACACACTTAAGTGTCTCACGGCGATTAAATTTGCATTTGTTTGAACAAGGTATATAGAGCGGTGATATTGCGAGTATTTGCCACTACTGCTCAAAGCTGAATAATATTCATAAATGATTGTATTTAATTAACAATTCATTTATAACGCTCTTTGATTTCTGTTGTATTAAATAATATAAATAATAAAACCAGCCCTGTATTTATATACTGCTGAGCACGGGCCTCCTCTACTACTGAGCGGGTTTACAATCCTATAAAATTCTTTGTGGGGAATTCAACGTAAAACGCACTATAATTTATAAACAATACACACATAACTTGGATCCCGAACTTGCGGACATCCGTCTCGGCAAACCGTTCCTTTTCCAACTAGGCTATCGGGCACTTTTGTTGTATTACATTAGAATAATTTATGTGAACATTTTTACTGTCGTTACCACCCATGACTATTACGTCGCAGTACATGTGTTCAGTTATTTTCAAGTCATCCATATTCTTTAACTAACATATTTTAAATAAACAAAAACAAGGTGACTTTAGAGCTATATTCTATGAAAAAAATATATGTTTCAAGTCCAGAATATAGGTAAAATGCATTGTATAGATATCGACATTCATTCATACAGACTAAAGATGACATGATAAATCAATCCATAAATCCTGGTTAGTCCTACTATAATATTATAAACGCGAAAGTTTGTATGTATGGATGTCTGGATGTATGGATGTTTGTTCCTCTTTCACGCAAAAACTACTGAACGGATTTCGATGAATTTTGCACACGGGTAGATTATGTCCTGGATTAACATATAGGCTAACTTTTATCCCGGGAAAACTTATTCACGCGGGTGGAGCCTCGGGCAAAAGCTCGTATGTTATAAAATGCAATTAAATAATTTCAATGGCACATAAACACGGAATATTATATTCAATCAAATTATGTGCAATTATCGAAGCAAGTATTCCTAGCATTGGTGCCGGATCGCAGTAAATTGGGATGGCGTTTTGGCCTCTCGCAATCGGCCGAGTCACCCGGGTGGAATTAAACGATTTATCGTAGTCACGCAGTCCGATTTCCACGGAGCCCATCACGGGTGGCAATATTGTTGTTACATGGGTTGAATATGTGTATAAATTTCTATTTGTATCCGCGGCGTCAGGAAACACTTTGTTAAACATCCAGTCCCTTTTTATTCATAAAGTGATTTGAGTGTGAAAACTTATTTACATGGACAGGTTTTTGTGAGGGATCTACGGGCCTGTGAAGAGTCTTAAGCCCTGTTAGTGCAGCTTGAAGAATATTTTATTAACTTTTATAAACAGGAAAACTAATCTTGAGTGCTTTAATATTTACTGGCACATTATAAAACTAGAAATCACTATTTCCACTAGATCTGTTTGCTCTGTTTTTATTTAGTATTTTCAACAAATATTCTTATTCTATTTATAAATATGATAAATTACCATCACTATTGGACGGATTTACAAGTATCAGGCCCAAACCACTTCATCAATCTTGTCAATCCTCAAGCAAGTTAATAAACACGAAGGTAATAAGAATATTATGACTAAGACGCCCTACGCTACTTTTTATATCATACCGACAAAATGACTTTACTGAACACGATTGCATTTATAAACAGAAAAGAAATGAGAGACTTCAGTCGGATGCGATAAGTAACTATTATTTCTTTTTATTTAAGTAATAAGTATTCGATACACATAAAGTATGTAAAATAATTAAAATCTTGTTTCTATCTTTTCAGTTCTTCAATGAATTTAATAAAGATGGAAGTTAGACCCGAGATGGCAGGTTTTTTTTTTGCTTTTTTTATATTTCTTTTTTTTATTTTACATACTTTATGTGTATCGAATACTTATTACCTAAATAAAAATAAATAATAGTTAGAATATATATATTCGTAATTACCGTTAAAAAATCTGATACCACACTCGATGTATTTTGAAAACATTTTTTTTTGAGATTACTATTTGCCGCCGAAACATCCTTAATTTTGTTTTTTTTTATTTTGATGTACCCAGTGTCAGTCTCACGACTAAGACGAATCTATTGACACCACTCACATAAAAATACGACAAGCCGTTTAGGCTCTAGGGTGTGCCAAAGAAATATACATACATACACTCGAAAAACATAACCCTTTTTCTTTCGCAGTCGGGTAATAAGTGCACTAATCGAGCTCACAATGATCCCCAGGGTATTAATATAGATTTAAGTTAGTGCACTACTTGCGCCCCTGCCTACCCCTCCGAGGATAAAAAGCGTAAGTGTATGTATGTATGTATATAATATAATATTAATTTAATATATTATAGCACGCTGTTTCCTTTTAATAATTTTATTTTTTTCTACAACAACCAAACAAACCATATTCATTTCAAAACAATTTTACCTTTGTAATTACAGCGACAACATACCAAGCCAATTTGTATAAATTAACGTATGCAAAATTAATTTTCTATTGCTTATCTCAAGCCACAAACTCTAAGGTAATATTTCAATGCGGCTCATATGATGTAGGGCCCTCCACAGGGATGATATATCAAGTTGAAATTATTTCTCCTACGTCCTTTTCTTACCTAACCATTTTACTTGATGTCCTCGCGTTTTACTGTAGGTTGTAGAGAAATCTTAATCTCTGAATATTCATTCTCTGAAATATCTTTTTGGAGTTCATTGGCCTTGTAGATGTTTAAAGAATGATGGAATTTTATAGCGGGATCCATACATAAAGATCTTGTAGTTTTCTAAGAAAAATAGAATTAAGGTTAATATTTACAAATCCACTTATTTTGCGTTACTTATAAAAGTTATACTATGAATTAAAATGGTTTAAAGGAAATATATAGGTACACAATAATATTATATATACCTACGATAAGTTGCTTAACCAATCCTACTTATAATATTATAAACGCGAAAGTTTGTAAGTATGGATGTCTGGATGTCTGGATGTATGGATGTTTGTTACTCTTTCACGCAAAAACTACTGAACGGATTTCGATGAAATTTGGCACACGGGTAGATCATGTCTTGGATTAACACATATGCTACTTTTTATCCCGGGAAAATATAAAGCGGGACTTTTATCGCGGGAAAACTCATTCACGCGGGCGGAGCCACGGGCAAATTTATAAAAAAAATATGAAAAAATGGTAGCCATTTTCAACCTTATACATTGATAAATAAAAGACCCACCTTATCTGTACAATAAAAAAAATGTACACCCATGTACGGCGAGCGAATATGTTAGCATAGAACAAAACAATCGTTACCTACAACAGTGACGTCAGCATTTTGATTCTTTCGGTTCAAAAGCGGGACCCAGTCGCGTGTATCGCTCGCGCAAGCCGTATTCCCAACACGTCCCCCGCTGCGGGACGTCTGGATACAAATCCCAAGCGACTGCAAAAATCTGTATGCTTTCATGTTCACCTTATTCATACACTATTGAAAGAAAAATAGTCACGCTTTTTATCCGCGAAGGGACAGGTGCAACTTGTGCACTTTTAGCCATGCTTACTAAGTTACTCCATGATGTGATAGGGTAGGAGTCTATCGCCATATCCGCGTAAATACCAAACTAAATTCCGGACTATCAACCTCGAGTCTGGAATCTGTGCGTACCAACTGAGCAGAAGAACCTAATATCACTTCATTACTGAGCAGAAAAACCCAATATGAGGATTATGAGGTTACCTAATACGGGGATCGAACCCGCGACCAGCCGCCACACGGCAGTCGGATTACCGAAACGTACATAATAAAGATGGTGCGCCGTATCCATTTTGCGCGACGAAAACTATAAGTACTCGTTTAGTTGAATTCCCACAAATGAAGTAAAATATTACCTTTATTTTTCTCTGAATTGGCTTAGCTTTAAGTCGGCTTCTAGCAGAATTTTTCCAGGTAGAATCTTTTCTGCATTGTCAGTCTCTTTAAATGGATTTGTAGAGGATTCGTACTTTTTTCTTGTGTATACTTTAGGGCTAAATTGTGTGTATAAATACAGATGTATATTTTGCAGATTGTAAACTATGTTTACCCGACTGCGAAAGAAGGAGGGTTATGCTTTTCGAGTGTATGTATGTATGTATATTTCTTTGGCACGCCCTAGAGCCTAAACGGCTTGTCGTATTTTTATGTGAGTGGTGTCAATAGATTCGTCTTAGTCGTGAAAGTGACATTAGGTACATCAAAATAAAAAAAAAAACAAAATTAAGGATTTTTAGCGGCAAAAAGTAGTCTCAATAAAAATATATAAGAAAAACAAAAAACCCGACTGCGTCAATATGTGCCATCTTTATTAAATTCATTAAAGAACTGAAAAGATAGAAACAAGATTTTAATTTGAATATTTTATTTTGGTTATAAATAATCTTAGTTGACGGTGTTCACAAACGCAACCGGAGGCATCTGCTCACTCTGAGATTTTGTTGCTCTACCTATATCACCAACCAAATTATAAGAAGTGAGCGTGTTATGCCTCAGTTTCAGTTCTTCAATGAATTTTATTAAGATGTCAGATATTAACGCAGTCGGATTATTTGTTTTTTTATTCTAAATATATTTTTTTTTAAATTTATTAATTATAATTATTTTATTTCTAAAGTTGTAAAGTTGTGAGAAGTTAAAAACTTCAATTATGCCAAATCTCTCACTACTCCGTGCGCTTGCGTGCTTCAAACAATGATTTATATATACATACACGATCATTGGCTTCAAAGGGCTACACATTTTTTTCTTTATGTATTAATATAGAACATGAATGATTCCTGCACATTTTAAAGTACTGGATTTTGGTGTAATGTAACTATACAATGCTGAATTGTCAGTTTCATAAAAGAGAGTAAATCGTATTATATTCAGCATTGTTTTTAAAATTTACAACTTTTATAATAACTGTTGTCATTAATTGCTCCCAGGCACAAAATGCCGTGAACTGAATGAGCCCCCTTTACAAACTACAAAAGTTTTCTACGTGCAGTAACAGCTCGAACATTTAATAAAGTGATAAAGCGTTGCGCCGAACACGCGATGTTTTTATGATTCCATTTCGTTACCATTTATTAGGCGTCTACAGCTACGTATGCTCGTGCTTTAACCTTAATGACTTTGTAACTTCTAAAAATGGGTGTAATTCTCTCTCGACCTCACTTTCCCCTTCATAGTCTATTTAAATAAAGAACAAAACTTACCCACTTTTTAAATGTCACGTGATTTTTTAAAACTAACTTGTATGTCAAGTTATTTTCGTTGTAAGCAAACAACATAAAACTTAAGTAATAGGTTTTTATTAATCAACAGTTTCTAAGTAATATTTTCATTCAATTAAGAACTAGATTAGCGTTTTGCATTTTTTGTTGACCTTAATGCGGCGTAAAGTTAGTTCAAATTACTAATGATTAATAAAAAATTCTTACAGTCACATACCGGGTAAAAGTTCATTTCGCATTTTCAGGAAATACAACGCGGAATGCCGTTTCACTTTTTGGTATTAATACCTATTGCTTATTTTCCTCGTTCATAATGCCTCTAGGGATTCCGGAAGCTCACGTGATTTATGACTTATGCAAAGAATGAGAGGATATTTTCTACACCATAATTCAGGCTAGTTGAGATTAGAGGCGGGTCCGCTTGGAGGATGATATATCAATCTGTGTGCTCTCTGCGCCTTTTATGCCCCGTATATAACGTAATTTTGTCACATTAATAAAGATTTATTGATTTGCTGGACTTTTTGAATTTAATCTTTAATTTTGTTTTTATTGAGTTAATTATTTAAAAGTAACCTATTGTTTAAATTATGCTTACCTAACTGAATATAAAAATAAAACATCTCAACTGAACTATTACTACGTACTCTGGAAAGTATCCTAAAAGATTTTGTTATATTCGTTGTATTTTAAAACTTAATCTTGACATTTGTTTCGAATATATTTTAAATATTGTTAAAATGTAATACTAATGCGATTCTTATACTACTTTTTTAAGATGAGAGATAAAATCCATGAGATAAAATCCAAACAGGGATTCACCATTGAAGCAACCATTCTAATGATCGTGTTTGCTACAGTGAATTATTGCGTAAACAGTTACTTTCAACAATGTATAGTTAAAAGTATAATTATATACTATAGCCCAAATAAAACAATTAAAATACTTTAGGATCAAAAATCTTACGTATTAGGTGTTTCACTGTACTGTTCGAACGCTTCAAGGTCCTCTTATTGGATCGAATTTCATATCCTTTCTTAGTGATCACTGAGGTGCATGATCTATGAAACTCGTGGGCAATATTCATTGTTTCAGATCCATAGTTTCAAGCTATATAACTCAGTCAGTATTAAGACGTTTATTACAGTAACTAAATACCGTAGAACGTATTAATTACCGGCTTACTTTACGAGTTGTTCCGAGACACTAAGTACTAAATTCATTAGTATAACTTCG
Organism: Sphinx pinastri; assembly: GCA_947568825.1. Taxonomy (NCBI): domain Eukaryota; kingdom Metazoa; phylum Arthropoda; class Insecta; order Lepidoptera; family Sphingidae; genus Sphinx; species Sphinx pinastri. The sequence continues at coordinate 8,880,646 of OX387617.1, forward strand.
CCTCCATAAAACCCAACGGCACGCGTCAAAGTAGCAAACAAGTTCGCATCATCAATCTAATCGCCTTATAGCTATCAGGTCGTTCCGACACCATGTCGGGCGTATTGTATCAACCCGAGGTCTGTCCCGCAATTGTCTGTATCATTAAATTAAAAGCTTTCGTGTTTGTAGGCAGTTAGTAATATTCGCGGCACCTACAGGCCAACTCACACAAAAGCGCTCGCTAAACAGTTTAGGTACTAATTTATTATCCATAAATTCTTGATCAAGAACTTGATAAGACACGTCCTTAGAGGGTTTTACGAGTGTAGTCTGTGCTTAATCAGGCCGTGGATTGGAAGTGGGCAGAGTTTTGCTATCAATATCGTGCAGGCACAATCTCGTCCGTCGGTACGCTTCTTTCGTAGCAGGAATCCAAGTTGGCGTAATCGATAAGACACGAATAAACGAAATTTTATTTAACATTGTCGTAAATAGGATGTTTTATCTACTTTCCGCACGAGCTCTTACATTGTAAGTATTTATACTGCTTTGATTACTGCTAAGTATCTACAAAGGTTTTCATTTATAGGCTACATTTGATTTCTAAATAGTTAAATGTGTTGGTTGGTGATATGTTGCATTAAAACAAACATTTGCGGATTGCAGTCTCTTTTATTAATCGTTTTATATTCAATAAACTAAGATAGTTACATCAAAACACACATTGCGTAACAAATTGGACTGGAAGATATGTAAGACCCAGTGATATATTATTGTACCTACATTAGGTAGATTTATTGCTGGTAACCCTTGCCTCCGTTTCTTCAAGATTTCGTAAACATTTCTAACGATTTCCATATAACGTGTCTATTAGTCTTAATCGCAAATAGATTATAAAATTGCCAAGAATAAACGGTGACAGGGTTCAATCTAAATCTATTAGAGTATTGGTTATGACTCGCTTAACACGAAGCACGTCTAATACGAACGAAACGCTAAAAGTCGTTCTGATATTATATAGTTTTAATATTGTCATTGTTTTACTTTATTAGTATCATTACCTTACAAGTATTCCTCTAGATGAAGATTAGAAAAACAACTTAGTTCCAAACTCAGCGCTCAAAGTAGCACATTAAAAAACAAAATGATTACCTTAGATAATCCATTCTAATTTCTATTTACCAAATAATTTGTCTATACATAACATTAGGTTCTTTTAAATTTACATTCTTACAAATAAAATTCAAATTCGTTAATTATTTAGTACATCTTGTAGTAGCTATTCTAAGCCGTTTTGGTTAATTTTCACAACGTTAAAACATACCTCAGTTAACATTAATGCATATAGATACATCTCACGCACATATTGCTTTAGTAAAGAAAATTTATATGAGATTCATTTCGTTCAAGGCCGAGTGAAGTTGGCTACGTGTCTTAAATGTAACTTTAATACTGCGCTGTAAGATACTTGTTTGAAAGTACAACTATACATCATAGAACCGACTTCAGGAGAACATCTCTATTGTCCTCTTGAGGTTTATCCGCAAGTAGGTTTAATTTAGGATAGGATACGATTCGTTTACAGACATTGCTCCTAAAAAAATTAAGCGACTTAAACATAAACTAGTCTAGACAATTATGTACATATGTTACAGAATTATATGGCAATGGTGAGATAATATAAAGTAATTCGTGAACAGATCAATTTATAATATAGACATACATAAGTTTATTGAAAATAAATTGTTAATGAAATAATTTACTATAACGAAGGTAAATAAGAAATAGAAGTCTCTACTAAAACGCCTTTACAGAAGAAAATAAAGCCATAATTATGTTCTATAATCACCTATATACACTACTTTGAATGTTAATGTCATAATAGAACATAATTTTTGATAGAAATCAATCTATGAACATAGCTAATTACTGTACAATTACTATGGCACTGTTTAATTAAATTAATAGTAATTAAAATTAAGTCGATCTTAAGGCCTTAGCACAAGATCAAAAACAAAAAGGCTGATTATTCCTAAAATGGACATTCAGTTGTGAACAAGGCGTGTGTTAGTCGCAAATGGAATGTTGCCACCCATCTCGATATCATTTCAAACTTCACTCGAATGAAAGTTTAAATATTTTTTTTGCAATTTGTTTTCTTGGAACGAACTAATGTAATAACTATATAATATTTATCTGAGGATTATCGAGAAAAATATCCAGTTTATTTTCCATTTATTTACCAGTATTGTATTTATACGCTGAGTTTTTTTTTTTGTAAAATATGGTGTATTATTACAAGCCTCTACACAAACTGAATACAAACATTAACACCTATAGCTACAACGTAAATTATTATGGCAGCACATTCTTTTCGTTAAGTAAAACAATGATATTTTAGGTGGATACAATTTTTATCATTTTGGAGTAATATTCTAAGCACCCTAAATTCTCTTGTAATTTGTAAATTTCCATGCATATGTTATTTCAGTCTTAACTGTAGTTTTATGTGGATTGTCGATATTATATTTGCCGGTACAATCGACTACTTACAAACTATATTACATAAATAAAATGCAAGACATGGCCACTTATTAAGTCTGGTCGATCTAATATTTTATGTAAAGCATACGATACTATTCCACGGACTTTGTCCCCGCTCATTTGAGAAATATTACTAACTATGACAATTACTAAATTGCAATTGAAATGGAATGGATATGTATAAGGTACATAACATTAAACAGGTACTATAAAACTATTCAACAGAACAGCTACAAAATAATACTTTTGTTTTTTTTCTCACAATAAAATTTGCGTAATCTCAAAATTTTCGACGTTTTTTATTCGCAATGTCTTACTTCAGTCGCAGGTCGTATGGGTGCGCCGAGGTCTATATGTCGTCCGTTTGCTTTCACACTGGTTACACACCCGCGTAGACCTGTGTAGAGGGAAGGTGGCAACCCTAGGGGCAGAGATGGCGATCCGCCTGCACAAACAAATGCAAACTATAAATATTATGGCATATATTATCTGCACTATAGCCCTAATCGTTATATTAAAGTGTCATAATTTACTCAGTTGAAACCGGAATGTACAACAATAGAAACTAGATCGAATCAGCATGAACACAAAAAGGACACGTTCTAGATTGCGGCGCACAAAACTTGATACAATTTCGATGCCAAGCTTTGAACAATATTGTGCCTTGTAACAATAAAAAAATAATCCAATACATTTTTAATGCTATGTTTTTAGTTATCTGTGTACTCAGAATTAAAACACATGGAAATTTAAGCCTATCATAATGTCAATAGAGTCTAAAATATCTTACCGATCCAAAGCTTGGGGTTGGATTTCGAGGGTACCAGTAAGGACTGAGAGTACCCTCTTACAGGAGGTTTGTCGTCTACTTGCAACATGGCCAACCTTTTCCTCCGTCTGATGGTTGCCGTGTGCCATCTCCCATCATTCACTCGTACTTTGGACTCCACACATTGGAACCAATCTTCGTGGGTAGCAGAGTTCAATTCTTTCACATCAGTATCAGTGTATATCAACTGAAGTTTCCCGTCGCCCAAACCAAGTCCAATGAAATCACGTGGTCTTATTCCAATCTTCCGTCTCCATAATAAAAGACCTGACTCGTTGTACGTCCGAAATTTAATTTCATATCTAATACCGCGAGCTCCGCTATTCCTAAAACGATTTTAGAGGTCATAAAACAATCATTCATGGAGCTTGGTTGGTAGCAGCAAATAAAATGGCAAAGGAAAATAACACTTCTAGTAGGTAGCTACAAAACTTTTGTTAGCAAAACAATGATTTCGTCCAAAAGGAAGGAAGGAAACTAAAACATATCTACACACTTATTTAAAAACAATGGTTTGTATGTTATAATTGTTAATTTTGAGATAAGACGATTTAAAAAATATTTTTATCATAAATACATACAAAATCTCCGCAAATTAAACCTCAAGCGCCTAACTTACCAGTAATGGCAAATAAAAACAAATATCACTGTCTCAGTGCCCATTATAACCAGACCAAAAAATAAGCGAGACAATTTAACGGTTTCAAAACGATCAAAGTAAACAGAGACAGCGTAATCTTGCAAACTGTATTCCTATTTACGCAGTTTAGTTTAACGCGTTTATGTAAATGCGTAAACTTGGGCGTAACTTATTTGACTTGCTTGACTTGAATTTATACATTCAGCAAGTAAGGAGGGCCAACTAACGTGAACAACAGTTTAAAGAAGTATAGCAGCTTGTCTTTGGTATTCACCGCATTATGACTTCGTTGTGGGGTTGTTTTGCATGTTTAACATTTGTTAACGTTCAAGCGGAGTTTATAGACGATTTAGAGTCGTATTTTATTAAAGTGTAACCTACCAACAATAATACCAATTAAATGATAATTAACCATCAATTTCGACGATTGTCCAAATTACACTTTAAGTGGAGAATAATATTCAGGTCGACATTAAATATTTAGCATCAGGAAACATAAGGTGGTCTAATGTCTCTATAATTAGGTCAATTTTATAAATTGGCTCGATTACCCTATACTTACGTAATTTTATAGTAGTAGATATGCGATAAATATATTGGAAAATATATTTAATCTACGTGCAAAGTAAAATAGATATAAAAAATATAAAGTAATTACCTAAACTAAGTTTTCTGCAATGACGTATTAAGGTCTAAAATTATTTGGCGAATCCATTGAATGTTATCTTACACCATAATGTCCTTTGTTAGTATGTAAGCTAGAAATGTAGTAGAAATGTTAGTAACAAATTAGTAAACAACTGTTCAATTACAATGGTTACATTTAACAAGTCTTCGATTCAATTATAATCCCTATCTCAATATTTAAAACTGTAGACAGACATACGTAATTGAAATTAAAAAATGCGAATATTTTACACAGTAATACTTATTTTTCAATGGTAGAACATTTAAGTCGTACTTAAGTACCTCTAGCGACGGATTAGCCTACCCTCAGCGGGAACTTCTAGATTTTTGTCAGACACTCAAGTACTGACAGCTGCAGCTAACGCTCATTTGAATAGTCATCTTTTGGTCATTTCCCCCCTTGAATTTTATCATCTTCGGCGTGAATAAGTTTCGTGCCATGTACTCTTACCCTTTTTATATATGTCAGCATTATTTTCGGCATCAAAAACAGTAACTTATCAAAAGCTATGTATGTAGAAATGCTTAGGAAAAAATGCACCATGTAATACCAAGATTGTCCTTAAAACAGCACACTTATTGGTAATACATGAACACAAATTATCGAAGAATTTTGAAATACACAGGCAATTAGTATTGGTGTGAACGTATTCGTCAATATTTCGACATTTAATTTGATAATTTCTACAACCCAAAAAAAAATTATGTCACAAGAAACGCCCTATCACCTAACAACTTGTAGAAAGAAGTATTTAAAAGAATTTCCATTCGGAACATTTCGATATTTTCTTTCTTATTATGGCTACAGAAATGTAGCCTGTTATTAGGTATTTTGAATGTATTGATACTATTTTTAGGCAAATATGTCAAATGAAAGAAAGGCGCTGATAAAAATATATGTTTTTTGAATTAGATGATTGATTTCAAGAAATTAGTAAATACTTATGTATCACTTAGATGAAAACCCAAAAAACTTGAACTTAAATGTGCCATTAAATCTTAAATGTAATTTTCGAACCGTAAATAAGTTCTCATTAAATTGCAACCATTGTATAAAATTATTTAACAATTAGAAAACTTGCTAGGTAACTTACCTACGGCTTCCTCTGCTTCTGTACGAGAAATAATTATTTCCGTCAAAATTAACTGGAGTTCTCTCGTTTAACATTTCCACAGTGGGATGTTGAATTTCACAATTCCTTCCTTTGTACCCATCGCCGCATACACATTTGTATTCATTTAGTAGAGGAACGCATGACCCGTTGTTTTTACATGGTGTTAATCCTGGTGAAGAAAATATAATTTTTTTAATTCTATAGTGAATGTGGAAAACATATCATCACTTTTTTTATTTTCATGCTTTTTGCTTCAGACCTGTCGATTCCACATAAATTGTACGAAAATTTGTTGTATCGTATAATTTATAGGTTTATATTTTTCTAAATTGTTTCACAAAATATGATCACGCCGTAATTGAAAACATTTATTAAGTTGGCTACCATGACATTAACGATTTACATAAGACCTAACATGGCTGCAAATTGTATTCAATCTCTGCCTACCCCTGAAAAGGGAAGCAAACGTGATGTTATCTATCTACGTTAATAAACAAAGAGACCCCGTGACCATCAACTGCCCTCTCCAAATTAATAGAGAAGTTTCATCGCGAATAAAATAGTTCCAAAAATACGCATTGAGAAGACAAAATGAAGGCATTTCCCAACAAGCACGGTGTACCGCGATTCCTGTCCAATTTTACGAGATTTACGAGTAGCTTATACATCTGTAGTCGTATCTCGTTTTATACGTTTCTATGAAAGGAGAAAACAGTTCTTATATTTCTATACCAAAAAAAGATGTTTTCATAAATAACTAATGTTATAGAGACGTAGGAACTATTTTGGGTATTTTATCACATCTCCATATTCGTATTGTAACTTAAAAAAATAAGGTTGTATAATATAAAAAAATCGCTATTAATCCTTGATTTTTTCAGCAAATGGCCAAAAACGTTAACACGTAAACTGAACAGTAAAAAAACTCATTTGTATACAAAACTTGGATTTACACCCGTAACTTTTGTTTACAAGAGCGCGCTTTACCTCCTGGGTACATCGTGGGTCTTTTATAATTTTAAATCAGAAAGTTAGAAAAGTTTGCAACAGTTGACGAGGTCAATCCACAGAATTTTATCAATATCCAGCGGTCTACGCGTTGCGGGAATTACTTTATATCGTAAGCTGAAAGGCATACATTTTTTAGTGAACTTTGGTTACAATTTGATCTGTAGTACGCCTTTCTGTATAATTAATATTTTCTTATGTTTGTTAGAAGTATACACAGAAACTGATAAAAGGATTTGAATGATACTTTTTGCGTCGGAAAATCTGCACATGGTGTCTTTTATACAGGAAATGGACTTTCACGCGCGCAAAGTCACGAGTCAAACCTAGCACAAAGCTTAATTTCAGGTTATATATTCGTAAATCAAAAACTAAATCAGCAAATTTCGATATGGAACATTTACAAATATATTGTTACAAATGTTTTTTTTTTTATTGCATTGAATGACGAGACGAGCATGCCGTTCGCCTGATGGTAAGCGATACGACCACCCATAAACAGTAGCAACACCATCCAGCACCTAGAATTACAGAGTACTGTGTGGCATTCCACTGCGCTCGTCATCCTGAGACATAAGAAGTCTCATTATGTCCAGTAGTTACACTGGCTACAATGTCCTTCAAACCGAAACACAACAGTGACATATACCGTTCATAGTAAGAAAGTTACATACCGTCGCCACACGGCGGCCCGGTGTATTTCGAGACCCCTGTCGTGGCACAAGGCAAACGCTCCTCTTCCTGAACTATAGTACACTTCGCTATGTCGCCACCGTATAAAGTAAGTGGATTCCCGTTCACAAAAACCTGTTGCACTGCTCCAATAAAACTGCTGGTCACTCCTGACATTTTGTGTGGGCGGATGTAGGCGCTGGAATCAGTGGGTAATGTGACAAAGCGTCGCGGATTCTTCACTTAACGCAAACTAACAAGCACATAACTTTAAATAACTTTTGTCTTATAATAACTGATATTATCGAAATTTTTTAATACCTTTATAACTCAAAGCTACTAACTTGTTGCAAAGAATAAATTTATTGAAATGAACAACATCAATCTAAGTGAAAACAATTGTAAAAAAAAGGAATAATATTATCTAGATGGGAAAACAAAAAATATCAAAAGGAACCAGATGAAACGTTAGTTTGCAGGTATTTTTAACGTGTCGAATTTTATGTCCGTCTAATTTGTTTTTCCTTTTTAGTAATAAATTAATGTCAACTTACGATCTTTAAAAGTGCTATATTTATAAAAGTTACACATATTACTTCGGAATATTATGTTATAGATATTTTTAATAGTTGATTGGATTTGTATTTATAATACTTTAACTTCATTGAAGTAATTTAACCCGTCAACGCCCGCTTATATATAGCTATAAGCTAATTTCCTTATATAAATGGACACCGGCGTCCAAGGATTAATTATAAACATTAATATGAATCCTTCGTAACATAAGAAAAATCTATTAAGATTTTTCTTTTGTTCAAATAAGAAAATTACATTGTTAGATTTCTCATGACATTAACCTCTCATACCTTAATTAACTATCGATAAACACGATCGTAAAAATGTTTCAAAAATAAATAAAGTGACTGCTAGTACTCACGGCAAAGATCCAATGAACAAAGGCAGTGTGAGTTCCAAGTGAGTGAGAGGCGGCGCGGAGTGTCCCCTCTGTGTGGGGTGGTGGTCGAGCTGAAGGCTTCCGTGGCGGCCAGAGCGGGACACTCTCGCCCGGTGCCAACGACCTTTTGTTATCGGCACCGGAGACCTAAACAAAAATAGAATTATATGAGTAAAGGTTATTTACCAAACAATGCTAATAATTATATTTTTTTTATGAAATCGTTTGTCAGTGATATATAGACAAAGATTCATATAATCGATAATGAAATGCCTGACTTACGTTATGTTAGCAATCCCGCTTCCCAAATTGTACCTAAATTGAAGGTAACCATTAACTAAGTTAATCGCAATGAAATCCCCTTTGGCTTTATTAGACTGGCCGGTGTAAAGAAGCATTCCGGAAAATCGGTTCGTTAAAAACCAAATTTCTATTCGGAACGATTTCCCCAGTCCTTCGAGTGGCGGTAATTCGATATAGCTCGTACCATTGAATTGGGGCGTCCAAGCTTCTTGTACTACATTCACGTCTGAAATATTATGATTCATTAGCACTCGATCAAAGTCAATGTTAGTTATAATCGAAGTAACATCATACGCACCATTACTGCAAGTATTTCCGTTAGAACCAATTTCACCTCCAAACAAACAGCGGCAGACATGTCCGCCTTCGGGTCCTATGTCACACAATAGCCCCTCATCATATCCGCAGGGATTTGACTCGCACGGATCTAATCTCTCGTCACAATTGGTTCCTTGAAATCCGATAGGGCAGCTACAAGTATATTCGGTCGCCGACCCCTCTATGGATTTACACGTGCCACCATTCTTGCACGGAATGCTCATACAAGGGTTGGATTGGCACTCTCGTACGTTTTCTATAGCCACAACTAATGAGTCTGGACGGCCCAACTTCTTTGTCACTTGATGACGAATTATCCTCAAGGATTTTACGCAGCCGATAAACCCGCTTCGAGTGCCGATATTATCGAAAACCCTGAATAAAAGTTGCCATTATGTATCGGATTGGTTATTACTTTGGGGAAATTATTAGGTTGGATATTGAAAATATCATAAAGTAGTTCGTATTATTAGTGATTGACTACCTGGAATAGTTTGTGGGTACAGTGCCGATAAAAGCGTCTTCGGCGAGATCTAGTGCTTTTAAATGACCGGTCGATTGTCCAACAACGTCTTCCATGTCATCAATTGCCAAAATTCCATCTCGATGATACCGTTTTGCAGATACTTTGTGATATTCATTCAACGATATTTTTTCCAAAGACGTCAATATTAATACACCATTCCCTAAATTATACCTGCATCCAAAAAGAAATAAAATGAAATTGGTGAATAAAACGGCTCCATTTGTCGTTTCAACGAGAACAAATTTTATTCCCGTTTCACTAAAATACAGAAATTCTGCTCACCTAAACTCTAAATATCCGTTGACCAAAGCGAGCGAAACAAAATCGCCCGTGCCATCCGGTTTTTGCTGATTGTACAATATGACGCCATTCTCGGAAAAAGCTTTAAATTCGATATCGATATTCAACTTATGGTAAGCCTTCAAGGGTTTTAGCCGTATGTAGGATGAACCGTCAAAGGATGGTGTTTCGATGTAGTTGTTGATGATGCCATCTTTTGCGAGTGATTCACAATTGAGTCCTGTGTAGGATCCCGCACACTGACAGGTGTAAGTGGAGCCTGGCAAATCGATACATGTGCCCAGGTTGTAGCATGGCTCTGATAAACAAGCGCTGTATTCCTCAGTCGTCTCTTGCGGTGTTTGTTCTGCAGGAATTTGTACATATTTGTATTGCTCTAATATTCATGAAACTTTTTCTTTGAATAGTAAATTAACTCAAATTATTTTCACGCTGACGTAGACGGGAAAAATAGGTCAAAAGAGAATAAGGTTTGCGTGGCTATGCTCAATACGAGCGTGTGCTACGAACTACTGTGCTATAGTCGCCCTTAACACCAACGAGTCAACGACACAGTTATAGGCCCCACATACTAGAATTGTTACTTGATCAATATTCGAAGAACTGTGTATGATGGTATAAAATTTTAGTAGATAATTACGATAATTATTATTCATGTTACACAAAACTTTCCAAACACATCATAAAATATTCTTTACTCGCGTTTTTGAAGTAGGTCGAGGCCCTAAGATTCGTAATCTTAGCAAACAATTCAAGCATCATAATGAATTAAATTATTTTATTAATAGCTTTTGCCCGTGGCTCCGCCCGCGTGAATGAGTTTTCCCGGGATAAAAGTCCCGCTTTATATTTTTCCGGGATAAAAAGTAGCCTATATGTTAATCCAGGACATAATCTACCCGTGTGCCAATATTCATCGAAATCCGTTCAATAGTTTGCTTGAAAGAGTAACAAACATCCATACATCCAGACATCCATACATCCATACTGAGATACAAACTTTCACGTTTATAATATTAGTAGGATTCGTTAAACTTTAACAATAAGATTATGATAATCTGATTGTTAAAGTTTTAAACACCTTTTTCAACTTACCAACACATGCCTTCCTGTGAACAGTGGGCGTGAACCCTGGCCTGCAGACGCAGCCGCCGTTCGGGCAATAAGCTCCCGGTAATGCCACGCAGTCAGCATCCTCAGTACAGAGGTCTCCGAGCAGCGCGCCCACCGCGCCCACCGTCGCGGTTGTTGCTGTTTGCGAACCTAACGTTTACATTTATGTTACGAGTTACGTGTAAACTGAAAATCTATCAACCAATACCAAAGCTTCTAATTTCTCGTAGATTAGGAATACGTATATCTTTACTAACTGTGAATTCAGTGACGAGGTTTGATACGCACAATTTGTCACGAATAAAATTATTCCTATGAATTTTATTAGAAAAAGGTATACAGTAATTTACATTTAACCTTGTATATTTAAGGTTGTCTGGAACGATTTGCTCTTGAGTTTAAAGGCCTCCAACCTAGGCCTTATCATTGTTGTTGTTATAGTATTAATTTTTATTTCATTGATTTACAACAACTAGTACAGGAGGCCCGTGCATAGCAGTGGGCAGTATATAATACAGGGCTGATTGCATGCACAACAAAGAATTTTCTATTGTATTCAAATCTATTATAACTGTGATTCAGCAATCGCGGCTTTTGGTACTTATGTGAATGAGCTTGCAGGCATATTGTACAGTTTAATATAATCAGGAATTTTGATATTGCAAACTACTTTTTAATGAAATAGACACAACTGGGAACATTGGATAAATACTAGATAAGTGAAACCACAAAATAGCAAATAAACTTTGGAGAAACACCCCCGATAAAACGTTAATTGTATTTGTTCGGGTTTGCTAGAAACACTATCGAGATTAAATACAAAATTGGTTAGGGATATTCTAAATCTCTGCTAGCACTCGTAACAAATATAAAAAACGAAGGTAACACGCGAGCCTCGTAATACGTATCTAAAGCGCTACATAAACAATAAAAAACATGATCTATTGATAAAAACCTTTTTCACAAAAACCAGCGGCGATTAAACCATTCAGCTAAAACGAGCACAAAATGGTTACATTTTTATCCCTCCGCCAAGTATTAAAAATAGCACACTAAACACACACATTACACCATCACACATTATTACATTACACCTACCTTTAAATTTCTGGCCCGAAAGAACGCCTTCAAAATCGCTTGGTGTTTCCTTCCTCGTCCAATCGTATTTGTTGTAGTTGGGGTTCAGCAAATGTCTGGTAGACTTGGACGCGGCGCCGTCGTCTTGTTGTGTAAACTGTATTGGGGAGGACGGACGCGGAGGGCCCGCGGTGCCAGCCACCTCTCCCAACTTGCAGGGGCCAAACGCCTGAACCACGATATCTTCTTGCGTGCGGCACGCTTGCAACTTGAGGTGACACTCCGATTCATAAGTTTTCCCATCGCTTCCGCACACCTGTTGGATAAACGATTGACAATCAAAAAATACGAACGATAAGATGACAAAAGTTTAATTAGAAACTTAATTTCAGAAGATATTATAAGGAGAATTAATTACAAAATTAATAATGAATCCGGTAAAGTTCAGGCAATTTGTTGTAAAAGATGAGTAATATGTAAGTAATCAAATTCATTACGTAAGTATGCACAGCGTTACAGCTATGTTATAGCACAGCTGTAACTTCTAAACCGCTGAAGTTAGTTATAACACACACACACACTCACGCCTTTTATCCCCCAAGGGTTAGGCAGAGGCGCAACTAATGCACCCACTTTTCGCCGTGCGTATTCCTGACTGATTCCGATACTGAATAGAACAATCCAATATCACTTTGTCCGTCCCGGGGATCGAACCCGAGACCTCAGCATTGCAGTCGTACCGTAATACAACTACGCCACCGAAGCAGTCAAGTTAGTTATAACAAATATCATAATAATGTAGGTAACTTATGGTTTATTGGATTGTTAAAATCAATACTATCAGGTAGATAAAGTTATGAAACTCTAAACTAACACAGGTGTAGTTATCACCGATACTAAATTAAAACCTTTTGAACATGAAGGGTAACTTACCAAAATCTATACTATAATATTATAAAGCTGAAGAGTCTGTTTGTTTGTTTGTTTGGTTAAACGCGCTAATCTCAGGAACTACTGAACCGATTTTGAAAATTATTTCACTAATAGGAAGCTACATTACTTCTGAGTGCTACTTTGTGGCTACTTTTTATACCGCAAAAAATATTTTTATCCCGGAAAAACTGTTTTCACGCGGACGGAGTCGCGAGCATTACCTAGTTGTAAATAAAAATTAAAAAGATAAGAAGGAATTTGAAATATAATCCGGCGACCTAATTAAATTTAATTTTATAATACAATAATACTTCGAAAAAAGTCAATCGGTGACCAAATGTGATAATATTGTTAATTTAATAATTAATAAGGTTGTCTCATTCAAATAACTTTTAATAAATTATAAAAACTAGACATTGATCGCGACTCCGCACACGCGCGTCAAAAGTCCTGCAGTTAATCCAGGATTTAGTCTATCCATATACCCAATTTCAGTCTGTACAAATGCATTTACTTCTAAAAAAATTTCACAAAGTTTTGCATTTATAATAGCAGTAAAAAGTATGATAGTAGGATACAGTCTACCGACCAGCATGTTGGTATCGCTGTCAGGACACGGAGCGGCTGCACACTCGCAGAGAGCTCCGCCAGTCCGTTCCGTGCACACGGCTCCAAAGTAGCATGATAATTCGGCACAGGAGGATGCCACGCCGCCGCTCTCCGCTACAAGTACGCTCCATATCAGAATTTTGATAAAATGTTGGTTAGCAAAACGAGGGCATCATTCGGGAGCTTCGTAGAAATCATTATGGGATTTCTAATTTTACAGCAACATAATTTACCAAAAAAAAATCTTTTCAAGCTTTACCGCGTCGGAGTAGCAAATGCCCTTATAAAAAAAAATCCCATCTTTTGTTATAATACTTACGATCAGAGCATCCATTAGGTCCTAATCTACGTCGGTGGTCAGCGCATACGGTACACTTCTGCCCTTGAACCCCAGTACGACATACACAACGTCCCGTCATTTGTTCACAATCTTCACGCACTGAACCAAACGCTGAACAACCGCATGCTAAAAAGGATTTCATTTGTTTAAATAAATATCACCAGTAAGTTCAATATCGCTTAAGTATAAAAATAACAAAACATAGGCAAATACAGAAAAAGAAAATGTTTAATGTGTAAAACATCAAAGTGTTTATGCACCAACACGCCATACATTAAAAAAGGTAAAAGCCTAAACAAACAAGAGACGGTTCAGATATGCAAAATAAATACTAACGTATGCAACCAGTATGGCCGGAGCCGATCCTCGGCAGCCCCCAGTAGCCGGGCTCGCAGCGGTCGCACTTGAGACCGCCCACGCCCGGCCGACAAACACACTGACCACCCTCGTCGCATCGATCCGACACCGAGCCGAGGCGATTGCAACCGCAAGTCGAACTCGTTATCGGACATCCCTCCTCATTAGGCCCGGCCGCCGCAGTGCTGCCATCCGCGCAACATCCGAACGCGCTCTCGCCACAATGAATGCCTTTCTTCTCGTCCTGTTGCCTCGTTTCATCTGTACAACAAACGTTGAAGCAATAGTTACATTCCGTTGAATAACATTTCCTATTTCACTACATCTAGATTCAAAGCATCACATAGCGTGATATCATACGATTTAGCAGTGGTGGCACGTACCGTTAGTGTGTACTGTTAATCACCGGTTAGATCGTGTTTATAGCATAAGCAAATAGCCAAACTAAATGATATATGCAAAGTGATTTTTACGTGATGAATATATAATCCCTTTAGAGTTAATTGTCGATGTTAAAATTATATAATTTGCGCCACAACTACGCCTTAAAAGTATTCGAAAAGAAATGCGATTTATATTTAATTGAAACGTAACAGACTGGATAATTTTTAATTTTGGCACGACAATTCCGTGAAGAAGTATCTGTCATTAACATTTATCATTTTTTGTTTAACCCAATTCCATTCGTAAATTGCTTTTATATAAAACTATTGAAAGAGGCATGATTGGTTTTCTCTTTGTATTTACGTAATACTCACTTTTAGGGCAACATCTTGCGGCAGTCAATGTAATATGGCAATAGCTACCGACGGGGCAATCTTGCCGGTGTGGCCCATTACCGCAGTCAATTTCAAGACCAGTTGTTGGATCAACCATTGCCTTGTTGTTACCGCAAGGCCTTACTTCCATACCTGCGGTTAATAACACTTCGTTTCGAGACGGAATATTTGAAACTAACCTCCTCCATATGGAAACAATGTGTTAAATTGTCACGTTTATGTTCAGCGTTATTTTTAGTGAAGCTTGGGTACAAACCTTTACATAGATCCAACGGTCGAAGTCTTAATTCAAGTTGTTTTTGACATCCTTCTTTCCGCATTGCACACATGCTGGGGTATAGTCGGAAATCGGAAGCACAGACGGGAAAGTACTCATCGTCATGTGGACATTCGAAGGGGCAGGAACAGCGAGGGTAACCATCGGCTCCGATCTCGCAGCTAGCTCCGAAGTCGCATCGAATATCTCGGCACGCAGTAGGGCTGACGGTGCCTAGGTCAGTGGCGCCTGAAGAATCCGTCGGCCCTTCGTCCGTCTCGGTCGTGGTCATCGCGGTCGTTGCTACCCACCCCCAAATATTTGCGTGTTAGTCGAGCGATAAAGCGGAAAGTTAGTTAATTGGTCACGGTTGGGTCGTTTTATTGGAATTACTGCTAACAATTCGGTTGATGACGGTGTAATGGTAAATATTTTATATGTGTAAACATCATTTACAGATAACAATTTAATAGAAATTGTTTAAAATTATTTTTCTTACATCATTACAATAATCCCAATAAAATTTTAGAAAACCGCATGCATGTTTAAAGTTATGAATAATAACTCACTCATAGCGATCGGTGGTACTACGGCGAGCCTGTCTTTGCAATCTCCGTAGAATATGACGTGGAGAGTGCCTGGTGGGGGGAGTCGGCAGGCGGCCTTCTGGAGCTCACATTCATTGGGATAGGTCTGCATGGTGCTGCTACAGACGGGCTCACGAGCGGCGCCGGTGCAATCGGTGGGGCAGATGCATTCACCTGCCGCGCAGGTCGCACCGAACGAGCACTGAACGTCTTCGCACAAACCTGTTAAAAAGGCACTGCTTTCTTACGACACAAAGTAAAAAAACGCTGTGACCAGAACTTTATAGTTTTTCAGTTAAATTACCTACTCCAAGTAAAAGTTTTAACTCATTATGTCACTTGGGTAATCGGGAATCTCATCTTACGTCCCCGTTTTGACATTTAAGGAAAATTGCACCTTCTCGTTTTTCGCGTTGAGGAACGAGGGAAGACACCCGTGCAAATTTAATAACGATTGTTTACCACTTCCCCGCAAAATGAAATTCTAGTGAAAGCGCCCGATAAATACCGGACGGGAAATGAAAGATGTTTTGCAATAAAATTATAAAAATAGCAGGGGAAATCCGCACCACGTTATATTTAATAAATTCCCTAATAATATTCTGTTTCAAATCGGAGGAATGGATATTATGTAGTTAACAGCTTTTAGTTAATATTTAGTAATTGATATTATTCACTCGTATACAGGGTCACTTTGACATGGCGTTAATAAATGAAACCACATACTCGTCTTTGCCTCTGCTAACATCATGTCAAAAATCATTCATGAGAAGTGAATGAATATTTTCAACAAAAATCTCAATTTAACTTTCCTGATTTTTTTATCATTTTGTAGTTTAGTGCGAATATGGAGTGTGCGTGAGTATTTTTCTGACTGAAAGTGTGATGTTGCCGCAGCAACGAATCCTCTTAGAGAAATGGTAGTGGCATAAGGGCGTGTAAACTGAAAGTTACTTTTTATTGATATTTATTTTGTTCGAAACTTACACTTTCTTATTTTACATCTATAGTAAAAATAACTTAATGGACAGTGTTATTTTCAAGGAGATAATTATATGGTTTCATTTAGTAACGCAATGTCAAAATGACCCTGTATATGTTCCATAAAATTGTGGATGATTACTGAGCAAAATAACGATGGTAGTAACCCAGTAATGCTTTCACTTCTTATGATAATTATTATTATGTATAACAATATATCGAACGGGTCGTGACTAACTACATAAAATCAATACTTATTGCTCACGAAGTATGAAATACGGAGGGGTTATGCGTAAACATGTGTTCTTGACAGGCAAATTCGGAATCCAGTTAAGGTTGGGTGGTTTGACATATTGTTAGCAGTGAAAATACTTTTCGTTTTTACCCGACTACGGCGAAGCGAGGAAGGGTAATTATCTCTCACGTGTTAATGTATGTACCCTTTTTTTTATTTTAAGTACATGGGACTTACAGGAAAAGCAGGGATAGCCTAGTTGGGAGTGGAACGGACTGCCGAGACGAATGTCCGCAGGTTCAAAACTCAAGGGCACATACCTCTGACATTTCTTAAAAGTTATGTGTGTATTCTTTGTGAATTATCGCTCGCTTTAACGGTGAAGGAAAACATCGTGAGGAAATCTGCATACCTGAGAAGTTCTGTGAATTTCGAAGGTATGTGAAGTCCGTCGACCCGCACTTGGCCAGCTTGGTGGACTAAGGCCTAACCCCTCTGAGTTGTAGAGAAGGCCCGTGCTCTCCAGTGGGCATTATATAATACAGGGTTGGTATGGTATGATATGGGACATATAGGTACGTAGGAAAACATAAAAAATTGTAAGTATTATATAACTATGAAGTTGAATTTAAATTCATATTGTTTATAACACAATAAAAGTATCTTAATAATAGATTGTATTGTTATTTTGATAAAGTATGAAATTGCATGTAAACTAAATATTTAATATTGAATTTAACATGTTATACAACACCGTAGTAAATGTTAAACATGCTCAAGTATTTTGCACGCTCGGCGTGTTTCTAAGTCGAGGGTTCTTATCGTGTGTTATATGCTTATCATTCACATTTTAAACTTATAAATAGGTCACAAGCAAATCTTCAAAGTAACCTCTACTGCAGTGTATTCCAGCCGTATTATTGCTTTAAAAGAATCTTGTTTAGTGACTAAATAGTAAAACCACATGAATAAGGTTAAATTTAATGATTATATAGATAAAAAAGACTGATATGAAAAGCCTATTTATTCACTCATCTCATATTAAATTTAGTTTATTAGAAAGATGTTTGTTTTCTTCTTTGATTTACCAAATTCTACTATAGTTGCAAAAAAATCGTTACAAAATAATGAGCTGAACATCCACTAAGCTTATTACTGGACCTGAGACTTAATCTTATCTACTTTTGAAGTATTACAACGAATTAAATTCGGACAAACTAGAAACGTTTCTGATCAGTTTATAAATAGAGTAACCACTTAAGTAAAGTTCCGACAGCACAGAAAACACCTTAAGCGATTAAGTTCTAAGTAACCGGAGGATGCACATCACAAAGGAGCTTTACTTAATCTGACTTTGTTTCGGGTGCTATGAAGGACTTTAATCCCGTATCGACCTCTAATCCTGTATAACGGAGGCACAGGTTCCCAAGTATTACAAACTTTACAAAGGATGGCACAATCAAAACTTCACTGGATACTTCCACGTTGGTTAATGACATCTAGTTAACGAAATTTGACGAAGTTGGTAAATTAACAATATTCCTGGTCAGCCTCAGTGTAAACTTGTATTAAATTGAAGAAGGCAAAATAATTGTTTCGCCGCGAAATATACACACACAAATATTGATCGCGGCTCCGCCAACGTGAAAAAGGTTTCCGGGATACAAGTCCCGGTTTATATTTTCCCGGGATAAAAAGCTGCCTATGCTACTCGCGAATAATGTAGCTATAAATTGGAAAAAGATTTTTTAAAATCGGTCCAGTAGTTTTTGAGTTTATTCGTTACAAACGTACAAAAATACAAATCTGTCCTCTTTATAATCTTAGTGTAGATACAATTTATGACATGAAAACTTCATTATTAAAACATTATTTCTTAAACTATAGAAACAAAAACAATGTATAACTACTCTCTCCACTTCAATACACATTTAATGGTAATTCTGAATTCACCTTTGTATAGATTTTCGTTGAAACTGTAAACATGAACATTAAATTTACGAAGCCCTACGTACCAAAGTACTTATTAGACCTATACAATACATTACTCGACTCTACATCATTTACCAGCATTTTCTGAACGTATTGTATGCTAGCGTAAACATTTTTAAAATTAACGGAGGCACTCACAAAAAGAGTAACGCGTTTTTCCAGCGGCGACCTATATTTTCCCGTATGTCTAAAGTTACTTTTATCTGATAATTAATTAATAAAAATGCTGCAATATGCCTTTTTTGTTTTATCCTGGCAGGTAGAGTTTTTCTTTTATAGCAATTGAATGACGAGACGAGCGTACTGCTCGCCTGATATCTGAAACCACCGCCCATTAACAGTAGCAACACCGCACAGCACTTTGAAGTACTGAGTTGCATCCAACTGCGCTCATCACCTTGAGACATAAGATGTTAAGTCTAATAATGCCCGCTAATTACGCTGGCTACAATTTTCAACTCGGAGCACAACATATTTTTTTTTATGGCATTGAATGACGAGACGAGCATGCCGTTCGCCTGATGGTAAGCGATACGACCACCCATAAACAGTAGCAACACCATCCAGCACCTTGACTTACAAAGTACTGTGTGGCATTTCACTGTGCTCGTCATCCTGAGACATAAGATGTTAAGTCTCACTATGTCCTGTAGTTCCACTGGCTACAATGTCCTTCAAACCGAAACACACATGCATGCACACTGCTGCTTGGCGGTAGAAATAGACATTGCGGTGGTACCCACCCAGACGGTCTCTTACATATGAGAGACCTACCACCAGCAAATACTCAACCTAATAATGGCATAGTGCCATTTTGATGGATATTTCACATGACTTGGATGGATTGTGGGCCCGGTCAAGTAGGGCACTAAATACATTCAGTGTCCGATCAACAAACTGTTCATTTTCTTTTTTCGATTAATTCGACATGAGATTAATTATTGAAATATGTTATTTTATCCTATTACATTTATTTATAATCAAAAACATAACACAACTAAAAAAACAAATCATATTGCCATACAACAAAATAATATTTGTCCACCAGCTATTTCCGAATGTAAACACATAATTCAAAGGCCGGATTGTCATGACGGGTCGCAAGCCGACAACATCCTAAATTTCAACCAATTTACCAGGATTATCACGGGTTACAGAAATACGAATAATGATTAACCCTGCTCCGAGTCAAATGGAATATAATCGTTTTCAATAAATGTTACCCATGATATAAAAGTATTTGTTGCGAAATACTTTAACCCTTTAACGGCCACAGAATTCGGCTGTACCCCTGTAAATTCTCGAGTTTTAATGCTATTTGTAGGGTTCTGGATACAATCGATTTACTTAAATATGATCGTAATTACACAACCGAAATACGCAGTAATTATAATACCTGCAGCGCTGTAAAATATAAATCAAATATTTATTGTAGACATAAATATAACTAATCTACAATAAAGTTAAAGATACACCTTAAGAGCAATAGGTATTAAAAAATTTATAATATCTTTACAATATTTTATGTTTACTAACACGTTTTCTTTGTTACATAAAAGCGTATACTGGATAATATAATTTCAAGCTCCAAACTCTACTTACATTTCAACGTTAAGATTCTTGAAACTTAAGACCTTACCCTTTACGCATCTCCTTTATAAAGTAAATACGTGGACTAAATAGGATACGAGAAAATACACCAAAAGGGAGGGAATTTAATGGAATAGACAATAGTTACCAGACTAAATAATGGTATCATTACGAAAACACCCAGCTTGGGATTATTTCGTGGATATAACAATATTATCTTTTACTTTGAAGAACAGTCCAAAGTTCTGCAATTTTTATTTCGTCAAAACGTCATGATATGTCTAGAAAGTTTCGCAAAAATATAATTCAAGTGCTATTGTTCCAAAAAGAGCCACAACTGTCTGAACAATGCAATAATATAATTTCTTAATGCTCGTGATGATTTATAAAGTAAGATTGAATCCCTGGTGAACCAACTACAATCTTTGACAACGAAGCACTCTCATTCATGTTTAAATTAGGTTCATTTCTTCAGAAATTCAAATAAAAATAAGCTAGCCCACGAACAAAATAAAAACAAAACTTTACACATTACCGAATTCAAATTTTAATCATACAACGCATAATTAACATAGCTTACCGCAGTCTCCTTTGTAGGCGAGCCGCAAATCACTTTGTTCGCGACACGCTGTCGAGTCCAGTTCACATTGTGAGGGATAGGTCTGACCATCTGTCCCGCATACCGCGACCGATTCCTGCCGTCGAAATTACGGGTTAAATTTATGAACGAAAATATTTGGAGAAAAATTTAAATTTGGAATTTAAAGTTTATATTCAGATTTTAATAGTATCGAATTTGTAATGATTAACGTGAATATATGACATTAAAACTAGTTTCAGAAGAATTGAGATAATTTTTTTTGCTTATTTCGCATAGGTGAGAAAATTATACATAATAGATATTTATTCATTAGCTTTGTTTATATAGTTTGTGATCTGTACACGAGTATAGAATATTACCTCAACTATACAAGTTAAGCTATAGGTACAGTCAGCAAAATAAATTTCTGAACAAGTTGAAAATTCCAAATCGCCCATACAGTTTTTTGTTCATACCATTACTTTTCTCTACAATAAATAAAATACTTCAATCAAAGAAAAAAATGATTCAATCAAACTTAACCTATAAGCGCTTTGAAATTTTGAATTTGTTCATCTACTTATATGGCTGACTGTACTATCTTATCTTTGCTCTTAGTCTGCAATCACCTTAAAACTAAATATAGAATTAATATTAGGTATTTGCAAAAAATCACACACTATTATGTTTGCATTTAAATTCTCATGGCATTCAACTGAAAATAGAATTCAAAATGAATTATTGCACTCTCAATCTGAAAATCACTTCAAATTAATCTAGATAAAGATTTCGAAGTCTTTAAATATTTATTTTGAATAAATAGTCACGATTTAGTGGTGAAAGAAATAATCAGTTTAAAAAACCGTAGACCTAACGTAGAATAAACGTCGAAATGAAATTTTTTACCAAATTATAAAATATTGGGATGAACTAAGAAAATATTGAAACATACGCGAGACATATCACATTAATAGTTTACAAACACGGTTTTAATTACGTATTCTTAGTCAGAATCGCCGACCAGTTTCGACCTATTAAGTAGGTCATCTTCGCGACGTCCTCTCAGCACTCGCCTTTGAAGATGACCTACTTAATAGGTCGAAACTGGTCGGCGATTCTGACTAAGAATACGTGAGTAAAACCGTGTTTGTAAACTATTAATTATGAAACATATCGAGAAACGTAAAATTTATGTTCTTAAAAAATGTTTTTTTTTTTTTTTTTTTATAAAATCTCGACAGAGTGACTGCACCGCACCTGATGGTAAGCACGGAGCAGTCCAAATAGAGAATCGAATGGCATTGGACGATTATCCCATGCCATTCGATACAATCATGCCGGCCTGACCAGCTGCTTCTTCACGCTACGGCGGAAGGACCCAGGATTGTAGGAAGGAAAGAAGGCGTGTGCCTTGCGGAACACGTGTGTGTTCCCACACGTGTGCCGGCAAACTATTCCACAGCCTGATAGTGCTTAGCTAGCAATTATGATCAGCATTATAACTTTTCTTATTAAAAATATGATTCAGACGAGATTAGCGTGTAGCTTCGAAGAAATAAAAGGATTTCTCAGAAATTTTGAAGTTTTTATAACTTTTAAATACTGAAAGTTTCGCATGAATTGTAACTAATGGTACGATAAAAGTATATATTATCTTAATAAAACCTAACCAAAATCACATTTGAAACAAAACAAATTAAGGTACATGTTCATTACAGGTTTTCCAAATAAGACCAAGGGTCTTTAAATTGCCTTCTCTCTTTCTATTGTCTGCGAGCTTATTATGGTAAATTGATTCAAAATCAGCTTAACTTGATTGGATTGGAAATCTTTGTTACCTTACTGTTTATTCGGAAGTAAATAACAGACGAGCGGTCATGACGTGTATAATAAATTGGAAATAACCGTAGTCCCAGTGAACGAAGGGGTCACTTATACGACTTGGAACGGATTAAATATGTGCACTTTACTTAATGTTCTAATTTCAAATTTAAATATAAAATTGCATACATTTTTAAGTCGAAGTGCTGGCTGCAGCGCTACTGATGCCTGATGTTAGATTTAAAAAATATTTTAAATATGCTAAATTAAATTATAATCCGCACGCGATCAGAATGGGTAAAGAGAATATTAACACTACGTTAGAAGAATGGGATGGAACCTTGTCGAGGTTAAATCAAAAATGTCAATTCCCCAGCGAAGTAGCGTTCGTTAATTTCTGAGTTTAAATTCACGAATTACGTTTTCTTAGGGCCGATTTCACCACATGCTGATAAAGTCCCTGATGGCCTATTCGGAACTTATCCGCCATATAAACCACAACTTTTGATTTCACAGGTCTCAAAGAGAAATATGTGACAGACAAGGTCACTAGTAGTATGTCAGATTTATTGGTTAGACAGCATTATATATCAGACAATTATCAGGAACCGTTGAAAATGGCCCTTATTCTTTTAATTATTATTGTTTTGTAAAACCAAAAAATGGTGTTGATTTCTGTAGATTTTCCCCGCCTATACAAAGTACAGTCAGCCACAAAAGTAGCTGAACAAATTCAAAACTTTAAATCGCCTATACACTTTAGCGTTCTTACCAATTTTCGTTTGTTCTTCAAAATAATAAAATAAAAAAAGGATTTACTGTACTTCCCACACAGAAAAAGAAATCGTTTCAATAAAACTTTACGCGTATAGGCGAGTCGAAATTTTGAATTTGTTCAACTACTTATGTGGCTGACTGTACATGTGAACAAAATACGCATATTTGTATTAAGGAATTATAGTTTTATAAATATCATCAAAATCTTTTCATATTTATTTAATTTGTATCTCTCGAGCATCAGCGTGAGTTTGCCGACGCTACCGTGGGGTGTCAGGTCCAAAAGGTCGCATCCCAGTCTGATCACGCGCGAGTTATATAATATAGTTATTATCGATCCTGTAGAAAATTAGTTAAATCTTACACTGATATGAAATCATGTTATTGCATTGAATGTTATTTTTTTAAGCTTTTTTTTTCATGATATATGTGGCAAACGAGCATACGGTTCACCTGATGGTAAATAATCACCGCCGCCCAAGAACATCTGCAATGCCAGGTGGCATAGAGATTAAATCTTAAAAATCATTCTCATAATCGAGATTGCACTGTAAAGAACAATAACATTCTGACATGGCAAACAATTATACGTCCAGAAATAACAACATAAAGCCGAAATGCCATAGCATTGTGCCACTAGTTGGTATCTGACCTGCGCTTCTGTGCAGTTGTGGTTGCAATGACATACAGGTCGGCCCGTATCCGCGTCGACGATGCAGTCCCCGCCGCCTTGGCATACGATGTCAGCGCATGTCTCTGTACCAACAAATAAATACACAATATTACCTTTGAGCCCACTAAATACGGTCTCATTTTGAATGATCAATTTTTTATCTTAAAGACCATATGACATATGAAAGTACCTACGTATTAACAAGGGGTTAACTTCATGAACTGTAGGCGTAAAAGTAATAGTGAAAGGAAAAGTCATAAGAACACAACACAATGCAACGCCACACCGTTATAAACTGATCGTAAATGGTGAATACATCTATGGTAATATTATGGAATATGAGTTTATTATATAAATTCTGGTGATTTAAATTATGTCGTAAATCTATGTGCCTGCCTCGGTGGCGTAGTTGTGTTACGGTACGACAGCAATGCTGAGGTCTCGGGTTCGATACTCGGGTCGGGGCGTCGGGCAGTGTGATATTGAGTTTTTCTATTCAGTATCAGCCCGGAGTCTTGAATTTGTGTCCGATATGGGGATAGACTCGCCCCCTATCACATCATGGGACGGAATAACGGCGAAAAGTGGGTGCACTAGGCCTACGTCTCTGCCTACCCCTTCAGGAATAAAGGCGTGTTTTTGTGTGTGTGTGTGTGTGTCTATATCTAGGTACATAGCTGTAGGAGGATATTTTGCTGCCAAAATGCATTTTTAAGAATCGTAAATGGGGTATATTTTCGTACCTACAAGGAAAATGCTCACATAAATGCTCGAAATACCTGTATGTTTAGCGAAAGTGTTCTCTTAAGTTAGAAGGATTAAGAGCATGTCCTATAAACTAGCAGGCTTAGTGCATAAAGAATCAAGCGTTATTTACGGCGTATGATGAATAGAGGGAATTCCTTCTTAAATTACAGCCAAAAATTAAAATCCTTCACTCTGTAGAAGTTCTCGATAATTTATTACACGAACGGAATGTCCTATTGAAAAAAGTGATAAAAGTTTCATTATACTGACTAGCCGGTAGACGTCTTAATCGGATATTATTTCTGCAAAACCCCCCAACTCGAGTATCCTACTAATATTATAAACGCGAAAGTTTGTAAGAATATATAGATGTATGTTTGTTACTCTTTCACGCAAAAACTACTGAACGGATTTCGATGAAATTTACCACACGGGTAGATCATGTCTTGGATTAAAACATAGGCTACTTTTTATCCCGAGGAAATTTAAAGCGGGTCTTTTACCCCGGAAAAACATTTTGACGCGGGCGGAGCCGCGAGCAAAAGCTAGTTAGTAATAAAATTAGTTTGTAGCATTCGTTTATGAATATTGAGTTCAATATCCTATGAATAATTTTATAGTCTAATTGATATTAAACCAATTTAGGGATATATGTCTTCATTTACCATGACGTGCAGTGAGGCGATTTTGGCGTGCCGTCGATAATAAAAGATATACATGTATGTTCTAGCTTAGCCAAAACATTTTGATTGCCTGCTAACCCGAGCAAATAACAGTCGCATCCCCACAAAAAGATAAACAAGCGAACATTTTTGCAGAATCCTTTTTTTTTAAGAGAGTACGTTTTTGAATTTTGCGGTAAAATAAAATTACGGTATTTTTCGGCTTCTTAAATAAATGTAAACATCTCTAAAATTAAAAAAATACTCCCGCGTTTTATTCTGTATCGGTAAAAGCGAAAAAACAATTTATTCTAAAAATGGATAGAGACTTTCTTCGAAAAGGTATTTCATAATTTATTTCATCTTTAAATTCACCGCTGTGGGAAAGGCTCTTTAATTTAAATGACTAATGGAAGCATTTCTTCACTCTTGGAATGTGAAAAATGTAAAATCAAAAGAAATTAGCCAGCTTTCAGAATAATTTTGCCGAATCTCTTTTGTGCGCAGTTATACGGCTAGGAAATGAAACCTATTAATTCTCGTGTCAGCTTATTGTGCCGGGAATATAATAAAATTTCTGCCTCAACTCTAATACAGGTATTTTCTATAAACTTTGAATTTTTCTCTTATTAAAAAGGTATTGTTATCTATGCTATCTTCCTGACGTCTGATGTTGTCCATTCCTAGCGCTAGAATGCGATTCCTTGCTTAGGTAGGCACTACTACTTCATCCGGTATTAATGTATACGATTACAAAACAGTTTTTTTATGGCATTAAATGACGAGACGGGCATGCGGTTCGCCTGATGGTACGCGATACGACCACCCATAAACAGTAGCAACACCATCCAGCACTTTGAGTTACAAAGTACTGTTTGGCATTCCACTGCGCTCGTCATCCTGAGGCATAAGATGTTAAGTCTCACTATGTACTGTAGTTATAAACACTGGCTACAATGTCCTTCAAACCGAAACACAACAGTGCATGCACACTGCTGCTTGGCGGTAGAAATAGACATTGCGGTGGTACCCACTTAGACGGATTCTTACATATGAGAGACCTCTCACCAGTAAATACAAGTACCAAAATTAATTATTGCAATGCTATATAAATTAAACACTCACGGCAAGTTCCATTGTACAGAGTACGGAGGTCACCTTCGTTTATTCCCTCCTGGCAGGCGTGCATGCGCATCTTGCACTCAGTGCCGTAGGTGTTGTGATCGGAGGCGCAGATCGGCGCAAGCGCAGCGTCGCATACGGGGCACGCGCATTGCGCGGCGCCATTACGAGCTATACACGCACCGCCCCAAGGGCATTTAACGCGTGCACACGGGTTTTCCAGACCTGTTATAATAGTTATTGGAAATCAGTTTTTACTGATGTACTCTTTTGAGCAAGATAATTTAATATTAATATAGTATATACAATAGTAGGATAGTAATTATTTTAACCCTCTAAAATATTATGATATTTTAGTTATTAATTTATGATAATATTTTCGTATTATCAAACCATGATATCGCCTATTTTGTACCTGTCACGAAACCATAATATTTCCAACACTCACCACAAGGCCCGGCATACGCGACTCTTATATCGCGTCCCTCAAGACAAGCGATGCGGTCGAGGTGGCAGGGGCTGTCGTAGGTGCGTCCGTCTGTGGCGCACACAAGCCGCACCACGGCCTCGCACTCCGCGCCACAGCCGCACACAGCCACGCCACGTGCATCCAGCGAGCACTGCTCCCGGAGACCACACTTCACGGAATCACATGGGTGTTGGGCTGCACATAAAAAAAAAACTAACCACTCTGATCTCATCGTATTGTTTATTTATGCACATACCATCAGGTCACTTTGATAAGTCCGGAATAATATCTGGCACGCCAAAGTAACTAGATTGTGCTTGTTAAGTGCAGCGTGGCTACAATATTATATCTGTTAACGAGAGACCTGGCATCCCTCAACAGTGGCCAGAATTATGCGAGCCTGTCTCACTGGAATCGCCACAACAATTTTGTGAACAGTTTTGGCGTAATATAATTTTCGCCTCAGCTCCGTTTCAATAACAAAGTTTAAAATATAAGGTTTTGTGCAGTTTAAAAGTTATTATCTTAGAAATCCGACAAATTGAAACCACTAAACGACGTTTATGTCTCCAGCTGCATGAATGCTATTGCTGCGCAGAATGTCGATTTTACCAAGTTTTGCATTGTACGGAGGTGGCATGTTGCGCTTTTCAGTAGAGAATTTTTATAGCAGACAATATTTTCAAAACGCGCTCTTAACGTTCTATTTGATTATATCTATGTACGCTTAACTACTACGCAAATGTCTGTCTGTATTTCTTATACAAAATACAGGAACGTAACCTCATCCGAAAGACTAACAACAGACCAGGCTCAAATTATGATCTACCCTCTTTAAATGTACCTTCACTTTTGTGATTACTGGATTTCGTAGCATTATCCAAATAATAAATAGTTATTCAAGAGTTGAAAACAATTTGACTTACATAAATTATTTATTTATTTAAGGTATACCAACAGCATACATATTGGTACAATTATACACCAATAACTTATATATGCCAATAACAGGTACACTCAGCATTCACCAATTAGGGTCATTCGGCCTAAAAGTACGCACTTTTTTTTCTATCGTCTACACAGTCAAAAATATAGTGTCTTGAAAAACGTTTTAACACTCTATGTAAAGTACATTTATTCTACTTTCATTATTTAATGAGTTTTTGTACATTGCTTCATTGTTTTTTTTGCAATAGATGTTTAAGTGCATCGGAAGAAATTCGTACTATTGCCCCGTTATGTGGGTAAAACTACGCAGAGTGTTTAATGAGAATATTTTTTTTCTGTATAAGGTCTAAAAATCTTTACAAATAATATTCGACTTCATTATAGCTTAAAGAAGAAAAAACCGTGCGATCATTGTAATGAAGTTATAACAGGGTGCGTACTTTTAACCTCGTACTCTTACCAAAACAGGGAATATTTTAAACAATCACACGTTAGTTGAGACGCATTTATTTTCTAGGACAGAATTAATAACTAAAATAAATACTATAATAATCATGTAAACTTAACATAATTAACGGACTTTTGTAAATTGATGCACCGTCTAGCCATACACTTTTTTCGCAGCACAAATTATTGGTAACTAATCAACAAAATCACGTTGATCCCGTTTTTCGCTAAACAAGTGAGGCTTGGTAAAATAGCTTGTGGCTCTGACATCGTCCCTGACGCGCCCCTGATGTAGCCAAAAAAGTGTCTGAACCCCTCAATAGGTTCCGAGATATTGACCATGCGAACTTTTACCCACTGCGTGCTGTTGCCCCGAATGTATTATATATTGCCCACTGCTGAGCACAGGCCTCCTCTACTACTGAGAGGGGTTAGGCCTTAGTCCACCACGCTGGCCGAGTGCGGGTTGGCAGACTTCACATACCCTCGAGATTCTTATGGAGAATTCTCAGGTAAGTAGGTTTCCTCACGATGTTTTCCTTCACCGTTAAAGCGAACGATAATTGATAAACAATACACACGTAACTTCGAAAATTCAGAGGTGTGTGCCTTGGGTTTTTGAACCTGCGGACATTGTCTCGGCAGACCGTTCCATTCCCAACTTGGCTATCGTCGCATTAGATAATATTCTGTTCACATAACGTGTTATGTGAACAGAATATTATCTACCTAACGATAAAGTAAAAATGTGCCAAAATTTATTCACGAATATGTTTCGACACTTTACTCATAAAAACATTAAATTTATCATTAAAATAAGATGTTTGCGCCCTTATTCACAAGATTGTATTGATTACATATTCTGACAGTTGGTGAATTTACCCCGACATTAGTATTACAGTTTGGAATGTGAAAAATATGGGAAATCTGGGTATCTTGGGCGGAACATTAAAACTAATTTTATGTAAAATATCAATACTGCCAATCTCGCCGTGAATTAATTTGTATAAAAACTTGATATCGCTCAATAGCAATTATAATTATATACTGACACAATTGTTATTTCAATGTACTTTTATGATAAATGATCCAAAATAAGTACGTCCAGTAACGCAAACAAGGCGTTCCACATGACAAAAAAAACATAATTACGGTGTTATAATGATACCGGTTCCATATCTATCGTCTACATAATATATACATTATATTATTATTATAATTCCCCAGTTACGTAATCGAAAACTATTCTTTGACAAGCACTTCAGTAATACAAGTGCTCCCAAAGCGCCTGTCACAATAAATTTTACTTCGAAACAGGCGAGCGCTCAAAAAATTAAGATAGGCAACCCTTCAAACGACAAAACTTTAATACCACGTAATAAAATTATTTTGTTCCTGTCACAATTTCTTTAGGTCGCGTTGACGCTTCGATGCGCGTATTCAATTACTTTCTTCAGAACAAAATGTCTCTTCAACACCGACTACAATAAGGCAGCTGCTTTGCATTTTCGAACAAAGATTTAATTTTAGATTAGCAGACAAGCTTTTCAGCTGACAGAATAATATAGAATTATATTCTTGTAAAAAGTATTATATTTTATGTATGAGAATATATCAATTCTTTCTTTCGCGTTTTTTTAAATAAAAAATGGTATGATATAAAGGATTTTTAAATTTATAATAGTAAGGCGTCATCATTTTAAATGAGAAGGTGTATTTGCATTTATTATGTAATTAATTCTAACTAAAGGAGGGGGCGCAATGTTCAACTTTTCGTGCGTCCCATTATGCTCCAGTTTGCTACCAATAATAGGAACTAGTTCATTGTACAAGAACGAATGATGCAGATAAATTATGACGATATAAAAACACTGGCTCCATCACTTATTTATGAGTCGCCTTTTAGGATTGGCAAGTGTATTATTTTTACCCGACTGCGAAAGAAGGAGGGTTATGTTTTTCGAGTGTCTGTATGTAACGTTTGTGAACACTGTCAAATAATATTCAAAACCAATATAAAATATTCAAATTAAAATCTTGTTTCTATCTTTTCAGTTCTGCAATGAGTGTAATGAAGATGGCAATTGACGCAGTGGGGATTTTTTTAAAATTATGTTGTAATAGTTGAAATACTTATTTCTTGTTTCATTTTTAATTATCTATATTATGAACAAAACAAAAACATGCAGACAGTTCTGGCCTTTGGCAGATTTTTTGTTGCCTTTCATTCCTACAATACAGAAGTTTGAAATATTCGCGTATCACATAATTATTACTCCCGAAGCTACGATGGAACCCAAAGCCTGCCATTTCTCCCATTTCACAGCCCGTTGCTCCACTAATACAAACTTCTTCACATTTCATCTTTCGATTGAACCATAAGATTTGACAAAATATTTTCGAGATTTGGTAGAATATTTGTATCCACCCAGAGAATGACTACCGTTCACAAGATGATTCACACCGTTTGGCCGTAATGTCCCACGTAGGTAAGTGCGTTACGTCTTGCGATTATCATGCGTATGTCTGGTTTCGAATAAGCTGGCATAATTATGTCGACTGGCAAGTCATTATCTCTCGTCAATCGATACTTTATTTGAACGCCACTCCTTTTACCATTAAGAGGAATAGAGTGCCTACATTATACCCATATTATAAAAATAAGAGAATTTTACCTGAAGCGCATTCTCCTCTATAGGCGATAGTGAGTTGCTGTCGAGTTCGGCATGACTCCTGCCGTAGTGCACATTCGCTGGGATAGTCTCTGTAGTCTGAGCCACAGACAGCTGACCCTGGACGTGCCACCAGCTCGCAAGATGGACCGCAGCGGCATACCGGCGCGCGCGCTTCGTTTAGCTGGCAAACACCGCCATCAGCACACTCGTGTTCCGAACAGGGATCTGTACAAAAGTATAAATAAATAATAATACCAGCCTGTATTATATACTGCCCACTGCTGATCACGGGCCTCCTTTACTACTGAGAGGGTTTAGGCCTTAGTCCACCACGCTGGCCTAGTGCAGATTGGCAGACTTCACATACCCTCGAAATTCTTATCGAGTATTCTCAGGTATGTAAGTTTCCTCACGATGTTTTCCTTCACCGTTAAAGCAAACGATAATTGTTAAACAATACACACATAACTTCGAAAAGTCAGAGGTATGTTGCCTTGGGTTTTGAACCTCCAGACATTGTCTCGGCAGACCGTTCCATTCCCAACCAGGCTATCGTCCACTTTTTCAAAATAAACAGAAATAATAAATGAGATAAAATTCAAGAGAGAATTTTTAGACTCGTGATTGATGTCATAATTTATAAAGCTCTTATACTTCTGTGCCCAGAAGGCTAGTAATGTCAACTGGTAATTAGATTCAATAGAATGATATTATGATATTGAGTAGGAAAATCAGTCATCACACTTATTCTTAATAGTTTTGACATACTTCACGATTAACAGGTAGTTACTATAATAATGTAATTTCTATTTCTGATAAGATATGTTGCATCTCTTTAGTAAAGAACAAATCCTCCAGTAACACTCTTTATCTTACCCATAGGGATGTACAAGTAAGTCGCTGATGACGCCAATTTACCCACAATAGTAGGGACCTTAAAAGATCTCCGAGGTAAACCAAAGGCTTGCAAAAATGACGGTGCAAATATCCAAAGATATTTGCCCCTAAGTTACTAACACTAAAGTAAGCCTGGATTCAACCATACTCAGTAGAGATTTGTAGTAAATTATATCTTCAGCAAAAAGTACGGTCAACCCCAAATGAACGTGCGTTGCCAGGAATACGCTCGATATTAATAACTTCATAATTCGTACATTTGGTCTTTATTCGCATATAAATTTTTTTGAGGCTGACTGTGCGTACTCAATCTCACGCCACAGATATCGATTCGTAATTTAATGAACTAATAAATATTCAAACATGTCGGCAGTCGACACCCTTCTCGTAAAATATACAGCAATTTTTACACGTGGAAATATAGCACAGTAAAATATAATAGAATAAAGAATCCACGAAATTCCAGAGACAAAATATCGTAGATATAGATGTAGTAATGTAATATGTATAGATTTGTTAGCTTACATAGCTGGTAGTTGGTAGGTACATATGCGCTTAAAAATAATGGTGAAAATCAGTCAAAGAAAAGATGAAACAATTTAATAAAAGTACAAAGCAAACTACTAAAGTAAATAGAGATTCTTGCAAAGTATGTCGGAATGTGCGGGTATTTTGTCTTGTACGAATTTTGTTCAAATCGAATGCTCCGGGACTAGTTTCGTGAAAAGGGTTAACCGCTGTAAGTACAAAGTACGCCAGATTAAATTACTTGGACGAAAAATTGTTCAGCGGATCATTGCGACATTTGGGGCCTGTTTCAAAAGTTTCAAATAAAATTTATTTGACAGTTATAATAATAAACAGCTTATATGGATAGTATTAATTTTATTACTATTTATTTGAGATCATATTATAGTCATTATAGTGTGACTTTTGTATTTGATCGGCTTATATATTTATGTGAACTTTACTCAGAAATTGCGAAACATGCTCTTAGTATTATCAAAGGACTTGTCCAATAACGGGCCTAAAATTTTAAACAAGACAGTTAATATTTATTTGGATAGAACTCCTAAAAACTAACCTTTTACACTAAATAGCTTAAATTTAAAGACGTCCGATTTTGAGATTTATGTTATTTTATTTTGTTTAAAAACGACACTTAATATGAAGGTTTTTAAAAAAGTTAGTTATAAATGGAGGGGTCTATAAATATTTTTTTAATGGATCCAAGATCCATATTTTGCCTCTTTAATATGCCTTAAGTTTGAGCCTGGTTAGATTTTGAGGCCCAGCACCGATACACAAAGCGGACATCTCCTTGAAAGATTTACTAGAGTAAACGTTTACACAATACAAGTGGAAATGAAACTAAAGTTTGTTTATCGTATTACTGAAAAGCGAGATAAAGTAAATCGTTCATTTTCCTTGTGAATATATTATATTCAAGTAATAAATTTAGTTAAGTCAAATGTTTCCTTTCAAACAACGATCTCGTGGTCTAGTTCGTAAAGTACTAAACTAAGTGAATATTAATCAAGGCAAACATTACAATTTATTGTTACATTGGCCTAAGCTCCCTAATGTTATATTTCACCTCTACAGCATAAGTAAAACTGACGTTAAATTCGGCAATTTATTCGTACACGCAAAGATTAGAACCCTCCATGTCAGTGGGGAACACTAACGCCTGACATTTTACCGCTCGTATTATAAAATCAGAATAATAAGAACACGAAATTATTATATCTACGTGTTACCTCGAGTATTAGCCAAAGGAAATTCATGTCACAATACGAAATAACCGATTATTTGATAAGAAATTGTACGGTATCCTGTATCGGATTGATATCGCAGAAATCTTTTTCGATAAATAAAATCATGGACTGACAGGGAGCGTTACGCGTTTCCAAACGTGTTTCCTCTTCGGGCTGATTTCATTCAGATATCGTCATGTCATCCACTCGGGATGAAATGAAATGTTGACCCTTTTTGTGTACTTCACGTCTATTATCACGAAGAAGGCTTCCCTAACGAGTTTCTTTTATGCTCTGAAGGATCCACACTAACAATACGCTTCCATTTGTAATTAATAATCCCTCATTAAAAATATAAAAAATGTACCTTATTTTTCTGTGTCCTGGCTACTATGTTATTAAATTTTCTTAATTAATGTGTATTATAGTCATGAAGCGCGAAATTAAGAAATGTTAAAGTTATATGCCCGCCATGATTTCATTTCTGATTAACCATTTATTTATCCATTATACGAGAACGGACCGTATTAATTGAATTTCATTGCAATTTTCAGGGTATTCATTCGTTGCTGATTTAATAATAATCTGTAAGTAATCTTATTTAATTAACCGGACAATTTACGTGCACTTATTTGTCATTGTACATCTATCTATATATACTATAATAAAACAGTAGAAGCCTGTGTGTCTGTAAATTGAAGGAAATGTATTAAAAAGAATGGAGGTGACTAAAGAAGAGTAATGGAAAACAGCAATTTAATATATATTTCTTTCTGTCTGTCTGTCTATTTTTCTGTTTGTTGTTACTGCACATCTCCGAAACTCCTTTCGGATTTCGAAGAAATTTGGTATGGAAATAGTTTGAGACTCTAGAAAGGACATAGGCTACTTTTATCCCGCGAAAATATAAAGCCGGTCTTTTTTTTTTTTCCTTTATAATGGCACTTGTGTTCGAACACATTTTGCCAATGTCAAGTTTGGTTGGTGTATTTTATTATCTGTAGTATGTCGAAGTAAAGCAGTGGCTACCTTACCAAGACTTTATCGAGGAGTTTTGGCGGCAACAGAAAAAACACTTGATTTCACAATTATTTCAATTCACTTCATTTGAGCTCTTAAATATAACTATATTGGATAATATACCACCATAATTATGCAATATAACACTAAATATCACCAAAATAACGAATTAAAACAAGAGCACCTCATGACACTTCCAAGTTCCCGCCAAAACTCCAAGCCGGTCTTTCATCCCGGAAAACTTTCAAAGGGTTCATACACATAAACACGACACGGCGTCGCGCCGTCCCACGACGCGACGCCGCTTCACGGCGCGACGTCGTGTCGTGTTTATGTGTATGAGCCCTAACGCGGGCGGAGGCGCGAGCGAAAGCTGGTTTATAATATGCTATAAAATTTTCAAATTCAGACTTGTTAGTATGCAACACAAGCTTTTATAAAAGCGTTTAACAACTAATATAGAAACTGCTCTGAATTTTGCAGTAATATGATGCATTTAAAACACTTTAGCCTGCCTTAAGTACCGTATAATGTTTAAGACATGAAGTCTAGAAGCAATATTAACATAACGCGTTATGAAGATGCTAAATTGCATTTATTAGTCAAATTAAATTTCATGGGACTAACGTCTTTCTGACTTAATATTTCCTAAACCTGACAGAATTAACATCGGATATGTTATATAATGATCAAAGAATCAGCCTTCAGAATAATTGCACATTGTTTGTCCAAGTCGTGAATAAACTTACCTAAAATTCTTTATACAATACAAACCACGTATTGCTCTTTCGTATTTGGAGCAAATACAACAAGAATTGGCAACAACGAACAATCCACCGGCCACAAGTTAATCTGCTATTAGGTACGTCTGTGGCGACTTTCAAATCCAATTTATATTGAGTTTGTGTAACGGACTGTTCCTATACTTGAATCCAACTATCACATCCATACAAAATAACCGATTATGATTATTAATATCCAAATCCTATTAATATTATAAACGCGAAAGTTTGTAAGTATGGATGTATGGATGTCTGGATGTATGGATGCTACTGAACGGATTTCGATGAAATTTGGCACACGGGTAGATCATGTCCTGTATTAACACGTAGACTTTTTATCCCGGCAAAATATAAAGCGGGACTTTTATCCCGGTAAAACTCATTCACACGGGCGGAGCCGCAGGCAAAAGCTAGTATTCTATACTATACTAAATACTAATAATATAAAGAGGAAAGTTTAGATTTTTTGTTTGTTTGTAATGGATAAACTCAAAACTACTAGACAGATGTAAAAACATATTTCACCAATATAAAGCTACATTATCAGCGAGTAACAGGCTACTTTTTATCCCGGTAATTTGCTACCATGGGAAATAATGGATATTGTTAATATAATTCCTTAAGTAGATGGCGCTGGCGTCATACTGTGTTTTAGGGTCTTTTGTGGGTGAAACCGCGAGCATGCCCTAGTATTATATAAAAAGAGGTTGAATTAACGAATTAGTAAACCAGACACTGGTTACTGGTTTACTGGTGGTAGGTCTCTCATTATGTAAGAGGCCGTCTGGGTGGGTACCACCGCAATGTCTATTTCTACCGCCAAGCAACAGTGTGCATGCACTGTTGTGTTTCGGTTTGAAGGACATTGTAGCCAGTATAACTACTGGACATAATGAGACTTAACATCTTATGTCTCAGGGTGACGAGCGCAGTGGAATGCCACACAGTACTTTGTTAGTCAAGGTGCTGGATGGTGTTGCTACTGTTTATGGGTGGTCGTATCGCTTACCATCAGGCGAACGGCATGCTCGTCTCGTCATTAAATGCAATAAAAAAAAAAAAAAAAAAAAAAAAAAAAAAAAAAAAAAAAGACAGTGCTATTGGCAAATAAAAAAAAACATGACAAATCTAAATAAATCACTTACCACATTTTCCATGATATTTGATGCTTATATTGAGGGTATTATCACAGGCATGCTTGTCGAGATGGCAGACTGATGGGTACTCCTTCCCGTCGGTTCCGCAGACAGGCTTCCTTCGTTGGCAACTCCGTGGACACCTGCATTCAGGCTGGCCGTAGCTGGCCACACAGCGTGCACCGACTGGACAGGAGACTCCGGCGCAAGGATCGCCGGCTTCTGTACAAAAATATTTATACAGATCTTTTTTATAAGGTTTATTCACTAAATGATATTTTATAATATTAAAATAATAATACCAGCCCTGCATTATATACTGTCCCACTGCTGAGCACGGGCCTCCTCTACAACTGGCAGGGCTTTAGGCCTTAGTCCACCACGCTGACCTAGTGCGTGTTGGCAGAGTTCACATACCTTCTAAATTCTTATAGAGAACTTCTCAGGTATCCTTACGATGTTTTCCTTAGCGAGCGATAATTCACAAGGAATACACATAACTTTAGAAAAGTTAGAGGTGCATGTCCTTGGGTTTTGAACCTTTGCGGACATTCGTCTCGGCAGTCCGTTCTACTCCCAACTAGGCTATCGCCGCTTGTTGCATTGTAAAGGAACATTGATTAAACACTAATGTAAACCAGTCCCTAATACAGTATTATTCATATTTGTAACAAAAAAAAAACTTAATATAAATCTATAGAAATCTTAACTTGAAGCCACCTTCGTAGTTTTTTATTGAAAGAAACATTTTAATTTATAAAGCGATTTGCTAAAGATGCTTTTATCGCGATTCGCGATTTCTTTCCGATAACATTTGAATGGATTGGATTTATGTAAGACAAGAGCGAGGGTCAATTCGCACGAAGGCTCGTTGTTCGATGTCTAATTTAGAATAATAATTTTGGACTTTTTTTTTAAGACTATTACATATTTAATCAATCATTGCTAGCAATTATCGTACGCAAAATTGAAAGCCGTCCAATCCGAACATGCACAATGGCAAGACAATTCTCGCCCGCGTAGACGTACGAGTCTTTTGACAGACATTAAAAAAACGATAATAGCAATCATTGCGTACAATTATTTCTAACAATGATTAATCCGTCTAATTGAGTTTTTAATTTTTACAACAATTATTGAAATAATAATTGTTATGATTTTTATTGGTTCCGTATTCCATACATATGTTAATTTTCCTCTTCAATTTACAACTTTTCTTAAATCCCTAACAAAATAGAGAAATTTGGGAGTGCTACAAAAATTCCACGTATTGGTATGATTCCATGAAACGAACATTTGACATTTATAAATAATAACCGCCTTTTCCACGAATTCTTTACTGGCATAAACTCTGCCGATCCTAAACGTTTACTATGTTAAATAAAAAAGTATTATGTAGTTTTATTTAGATAATTTCATAAATAAAATAGGTAACAAAGTCTCAGCATGATATAATATTTAAAATATGACAGTCATTATCATATTTTAAACATTTTGTTAATAGGTTGTAGGTTTATAATTGATTGGGCTTAGAATGTGGCAAAAAAACACGACACAACTCCGTTTCGTTTTATTGGGATTGGTTGAAAAAGTAACACGTGACTAACGTATTGGTCTCTCGATCAATCACAAACATCAAAATTAAACGACATCGTCTTACGAGTTGCGCCTTTTTGCCACATTCTAAGCCCACTGATGGGCGAATGCAAGACATATTTTGTAATCGGGTGGATAGCATCCATAGTACTTTCGAAAAAAAAACGTTATATTGAATAGGTAGAATATATATTTTTTTCCAAAGTCACTCCTTCTGAGCTGTCGCATCCTTGTGTCAGCCGGTATACCTCCAGTACAACAAGTCGTCAAAATGTTACCCCAATATGTACATTTCCGTACCTATCATTAGGTTCACTATCGTTCTAGTATGAAATAGTGCTGAATTCATAGATATCTTTACGCAACGGATATCGAAAACTACCGCTGTGATTCCATCAGAATAGGGCCTATATTTGCGGACCACACGAACATTTGACCCACTGCGGGAATCTAATAATTGAGTCCGCTACTCGGCCGCCGCGCCGCGGAATTAATAACAAAGTTTATGGTATCAATTAATTTTACAACAAAGACCCTGATTGGCATTAAATATTAACTAAATTAAGGGGCATTTTGCTGCATAATATTGTTTATTTATCAGTTGGCAATAGATACGATAAAATATATTTTTAGGTGTTTTAAACATCATGGAATTTAAAGATTTTTGGTAAGTCAGATCCCTAAAATTACATAATCCTAGGAATATAGTATCCACATAACCGTCGCACTCACTCCCCAGTGGTGGTAAGGATAAAGCGTATTTTCCCGCGAAAAAAAAATAGTATCGTAAGTGAATTGGAACTTCAAACGAATTAAAACTACGTGTTTTGCCATCTTCAGTAAAACAACACTAACCGCATTCGCCATCATGCTTGACGCGCAGGTTCAGCCTTCGTTCGCACGCCTCCTTACGTAAGTAGCAATGGTTGCGGTAGGTCCGGCCAGCAGTCGAGCACACGGCCGCGGCGGTCGGCGGGCAGCTCGCAGGACAGGCGCAGTGGGCACGCCCGTCCCCCAGGGACACACACTCCGCACCCCATCGACAAAACGTTTTTTCACACGCCTCTGCAAAAGGAAGTATAGAGGAAAAAGTTTTGCAATGGCCTTTTTGACGTATCTACTTTTTGTCAGGGTTTCTTCGAATTGGTATTTTTCGACGTATATAAGGATATACAATACAATTTCCAATGATATTAAATTCTTCTTGCAATTGTATGTTATTTATGTACAATTAAAACTCAATTCCAATATTGAATGAAGAAACTGAAAAGAATTTAATAAAATATACCTAATGATTTTTTTACGTTTACTAGAATGTTAGACATTGAAATAAAACTAATTTTCGTATTTTATCGCGATTTTTTTAATCTTATTTTAAAATAAAAGTAAAAACCCATGACAAAATTTAATAATAGTTTTAGTTAAAAAATATAATATATAGATAGCTGTATTAAAATAATATTATAAGCTCGTGATAGTATCCCTGAACGGGTTAAAAAAGTGCAACTTATGCGTAAATAGCTTGTTGAACTTTTTCACTTCCAAAAGTTTATTATCACAACGGACACAAATCCCAATGCCAAAAAACAGATGCTTGCTTTTTCGAATTAAAATTTTAAATTAAGAGATTGTTAAGTTTATCAATGAAAAATAAGGTACAATAAATAGTTCGTAAAAGTTATCTATAATACGTCCCAGATGACAATATTACACAATTTATTTACAAAACCATGATAAAAGACTACTCCATTCAATGCTTTGCAAGATTTAAAACAACTTTGTCAGCCTGAACGAACAAGAAAACAAAAATCCTCGTTTAAATTACGATTCTAGACTCTGAATAGAACTAATAAAGCCGATATTCTCGATTCGAACGGAAGGAAAAAATCTTTTAAATAAGACTTAATTTTGTACATGGCTCGGCTGAAGTCGACGCAATTTCCAATTTTCTATCTGGGGACTGCGAGGCGTGACTAAATTATTAAGATCTTAAATAAGACGCAAACATCAATGTTTACACAGCACTCTTATTAGCTGCCGTCTAACGAAATGCAAAATTATATTGAAGATAAAATGCGGAGCAGGTATTATTGGAGATCCTTGTGCTTTAATTATCCACTAAAATCAAAAATAATTTCGTAATTGAATATTAAATAATTCTTATTAATGTGTTTTTGCTTGCAAAGAATCAAATAGGTTTACTAGTACAAAATTATTCTGAAAGCTCAGAAATAAGTTGTTTGTAACTTCAATAACAAGAATTAATTTAATTTGTTTAATAATTTGATACAAAAAATATGATACACATGGATTATTTTTTTTCCTCTAGTATTGATTAAAAGAAATAGAGACTGCTACCCATGTTTGTAACATTAAAATATTTTGAGACGGTGTCTACTCAGTTCGTTACCTCACTTTTGAATTATTTGACAAAGACTAACCATTTATTGGTATTCGTTGATAAATAATATAAAAGATAATATTAGTTTTTCTCGTTAAGGTTCCTTTTTCTTATATCAAAAATCATATAAAAAAGAAAGCTCACCTGTAACACGTAATAGGCTGACAAAGTGTTTAAGCATTACGTTTGTTTTTTGAAAAAAGAGGTCAAGTATCAGAATTCAGCCGCGAACTCATTTCCTTTGCTTTCATATAAATGCTGTCAAGTGTCGACGAATCCGCTTAGAGAAAAGAAAACAGTCGGAAATAACAATTTTGTAAGAAACAAACAAAATGTTAGAATACGAATCGCTGTAGGAGAACACGAGATAAATGGTGACAGGGAGGGAAGATAAAAATGATGGCGGATGCTTTCTGAATGGAAGAAAATTAGGAAATTCACCGAGACGCTTTTTTCAGGCCAACGGACTGTTTAAATTATCCGCATTATCTGAGCGTAAATAAATTTGTATTTATGCGGGTTGAACGTATAACGAGAGGCTTCGCTCGCGCCCGTTTCGTCCTATATCGCTGTCGGCTAGAGGCATTACCGTTAAAATGCAAAAATAAATTTGCCGCCATATTTTACGTTCAATACCAACCACCTGCACAGATTTAATATTGTGAAAGTATTGCCTACTATTCTGAAAGTAGGTATATTTTAAAAATTGTCTACGTATGTTGTATTCTATATAGAAACATAATATATTTACTGCATACAGGAGACTACGCTGGAAACCGCAACGAGACTCCCAAAACAAAGATAAAAACTTAGTATATACGACAAAAGTTCATTAAACGAAGCGTTTGTTTAGCGAAATAAGCCGAAAATAATATGGCATCACTGTCGACGACATAATGCGGGACTCACCCTTCCTAAGTCTCGCAGACACTCGGAGACAAAGCAATTTTGTTGGCTCGAGACACCGAGTTGGCATGTCACCCGCACTGTAGCTACATGTGGGTT
Organism: Sphinx pinastri; assembly: GCA_947568825.1. Taxonomy (NCBI): domain Eukaryota; kingdom Metazoa; phylum Arthropoda; class Insecta; order Lepidoptera; family Sphingidae; genus Sphinx; species Sphinx pinastri. Next base: position 8,922,889 of record OX387617.1, read on the forward strand.
GTAACCCCAAGATAAGGCATTACGAGTAACTCTGGGGTCGTCTACCAGCTATTTGGTTTAAATTAGACAGCAGTTGCCATGACCAGTGCCGCATCTAGCTCCAACTTTTAAATGTTGCGTTTGTCTTTGCGTCAAAGCCAAACTTTTACATAGAATATTTTGTACTGCAAAAATATAGCCGCTCCTCGTTTATTTTTTTTTTAGTGGCTCTGAGCAAATTAGCCACTGAATGAAATAAATCTTTCGGTTTAACTCTTAATTTCATGGGTTTGCTTTTAGTGTATGAGCTATGAGCAAACCATTTGCTATAAAGCATCTCGATCTTCATTTTATTTTGATTGAACAAAATTTTTCATCAGATGCGGTAGTCAACAGCTGCTGGCATAGTAAACACTGCACCAATATAGGGACTTTGAATACGGCGGAGAGGAATAGAGAAATGCAAAAATGTGCTTTACCTGGAGCAATTATTTTAGCCGTTATGCATTATTTGAAAGAAGATAATATTATGCACTAAAATTATGTCGTCCTTATAAGCCGCTGTGAGAAGTGTTTCCATAGGTTTGATGAGTTATAATAACAAGGGTACAATGCGTATTTTAATAATTATAATGGACTTTACAATTATACTATTTAATGTAACTTAACCAAAAATAATAGGGTCGCATCTAGTCCTGGTACCGTACTAGTTCATTTACTGGGCGATGTGAGAATTAAAATCCAGTCCCTCAGAGCGGCGCGTAGGTAATACGGAACCACGCTCTGCTCTGTAATTCTAAGTACTGAGTGGAGTCTACTTTCTATTGACACGTATGGTAATCAAGCATTTTGTGAAGTTATTCAGTTCACTCTAATATAGGATTAGCATGACAGGCTTTTTCAAGCTTCCTGAAGAAAGTATTTGATATAGCTTTTATGACCAGCCGCTTATCTGACGTTAAACTTCTCTGAATTATCCAGTCTCGGTGATTTCGTGTAGTTAAATCTAACTTATAATTACAGTGCGTATAGCAATATAAGTGGTTAAAAGAACCGATTATAAAAATAGTAATTTTACATAATACGCCACAGATATGGAATTTGTAACGTGACACTTTTTATAAATTACAGAACTCATTAAAATGTTAATTTCAGGGCAAACTTGTTAAGCCGTTATAAATTTACATAATTTAATATGACAAGCACTCCTATACGGATTGTCCAAATTTATTAAGTTTTTTATTTTTGGGAGCATAAAACACAACCCTATTAGGTGATAATATGGGTATCAATGCTTCGTCTACTTTTGCCACCAAGCAGCATCATGCAAGCACTATATTGTTCGCTTTGGCCGAAGCAATTACTGGTTCCCCACTCTTAGCAGACCTAATAGATAGGTATCTGCACTATATTTATTTATCGTATAGGTATAGAAATGCATAAATATAATATGTATACATACATACTTACACACTGACGCCCTTTATCCCCGAAGGGGTAGGCAGAGGCGCAACTAGTGCACCCAGTTTTCGCCATGTATAAAATGTATGTACCTATATTTTATTACCCGACTGCGAAAGAAGGAGGGTTATGTTTTTCGAGTGTATGTATGTATGTTTGTATATTTCTTTTGCACGTCCTACAGCCTAAACGGCTTGTCGTATTTTTATGTGAGTGAGCAGATGCCTCCAACAGCGTTTCTGAACACCGTCAACTAAGATTATTCAAAACCAAAACAAAATATTCAAATTAAAATCTTGTTTCTATCTTTTCAGTTCTTCAATGAATTTAATAAAGATGGCAGATATTGACGCAGTCGGGTTTTTTGTTTTTCTTAAATATATTTTTTTTATTCGTCGAATTATATTTAGTTGTATCGAACTACCAATATCGATTAAGAGCACAATGTTCAAAATTAAACCATTAAATAATTGTAAACAATACCTTTTACTTAAATAAGCACGCTGAAATAATTAATTGATTTGTACAAAAACCAATTTCATCAAATATCTTTTGTGAATAGAGCTCTTAGCCGGTAAATGGAGGTAATTAATTTTACTATGTTATCATTTACCGTGTAATAATTACGTTACGTGTGATTAATCACGCGCTATATTAATAAAAGAGATTTCTATGTTTATTTAATTAATAACACAGTAAGTATTAATTAATTATCTTTTTTATTTACTTATAACTTTATCTTTCACCAGCTTTTGCCCACGGCTCCGCACGCGTTATAAAGTTTTCTTATTGTACTTCTTATAACATCAGTTACCTGCCAATAAAAGTCCCGTCAAAATCGGTCCAGCCATTTCAGAGATTAGCCGGAACAAACAGACAGACAGACAGACAAAAATTGAAAAAAATGCTATTTTGGTGTCTGTACCGTATATAATATATTCATATACATGTAGTAAAATACGGTTATTTCAATATTACGAACAGACACTCAAATTTTATTTATATGTATAGATGTATAGATTACAGTAGAATTCGCGGCACATTATGCTTGTAAAACTGTGTTTAAAAGAAAGTTAACAAATTTTAAAAAAGTAAAGCGTTATGACTATGTTATTTACGCATATTTGGGGCCAGTTTCACCGATCCCTGAAAAAGTTCCAGATAATTATATCTAACATGTAAAGCTATCTAACAAATAAATCTGATATTTCTATTCGATACATGTGAAACCAAAAGCTGTAGTTTATAAGGCGGATAAGTTCCGAATAGGCTATCAGGGACTTTATCAGCATGTGGTGACACCGGCCTTAGTATAGCAATCTAACCCATACCATAATACATTGACCTAGTACGTTTGTGTGCTAGTGACCCACAATTTATTTCCTATTCCATTAAAAGATTTTAAGATCTTTTTTAACTCGTCGACTGCCTCAGGGCTCATACACATAAACACGACACGACGTCGCGCCGTCCCACGAATCCACGACGATGGTTAATCTAAATGATGATTAAGTGTCGTCGTAGATTTCCACGATACGGCGTCGCGTCGGAGGACAACGCGGCGCCGTATCGTGTTTATGTGTATGAGCCCTCAGTGGCATAGTTGTATTACGGTACTAACGACTGCAATGCTGAGGTTTTGGGTTCGATCCCCGGGTCGGGCAAATTGATATTGGATTTTTCTATTCAGTATCAGTCCGGAGTCTGGAATTTGTGCCAGATATGGCGATACGCCCGTCATAGGATGGAATACGCACGGCGAATAGTGGGTGCATTAGTTGCGCCTTTGCCTACCCCTTCGGGGATAAAAGGCATGAGTGTGTGTGTTTTAACTCGTCCAATAGCAGTTATGTTTTTATCTCAAGTCGCTCGTACATCATATTATAAATCTTTCATAAATTAATGCAAGGATTCGTAGCTACGTGTATTGTATGTAGTATTATATTAAGTACAGCTATAAGTACTGCTTACCTTCTGGTGCAGGCGGTCGAGGTTGGTAGTGAAGATCTAGAACAATAAAAAAGAATATCATATATTAAATTGCCAAAATTACTTAGGGCCTGTTTCATAACGGAGTAAATGCAAAAGTCACGCTTTATCTATGCTCCCAAATAAGTGGTAATAAAATGAGTATTATCTACATTTACTGTTTAATAAAATAACTTCTAAATAAAATTTACTTGAAACTTGTGAAACGGCCCCTCATTATCTTAATAGAACAACAATTTGAAGTTACTGGCAGGGTGTTCTTAAAATGTTTGATAATTTGAACATATTTAAAACGAGCTTTTGCCCGCAGCTCCGCCCGCGTGATTGAGTTTTCCCGGGATAAAAGTCCCGTTTTATATTTTCCCGCAATAAAAGTAGCCTATATGTTAATCTAGGACATAATCTATCCGTGTGCTAAATTTCATGGAAATCCGTTAAGTAGTTTTTGCGTGAAAGAGTAACAAACATCCATACATCCAGACATCCAAACATCCATACTTACAAACTTTCGCATTTATAATATTAGTAGGATTAAGTCAAATATTATGTTTCCGTTAGAAGAAAATTAGTATTAGGATCTATAAATGCCTGAGGGTGACAAACATGCAGTGCTTTGTGATTCAAAACACCATTGGTGTTGTTATTATCAGTGGGCGGTGGGAAGCTCACCATGAGTCGAACAGCTTGCTCGTCGGGTTATTCAGTAAAAATAATTGAATATATCTTGTTATATATACGTATTATATTTAAGTCTCTTAAAGAAATATCCGTGAATTCTACACAATTAAATTAAATTCCCGGCAGTTTGTAGTTTGATGAGCAATTTTGTTTGGCATAGTTCAATAACGTCATTCTATAAACCGATAGTTCGTATATGTCGCTCGTATAATGATTTAGCAAAAAAACACAAACAGCTTGACTTTTTGAATGGCATTTGGATCATTGTCAAGAGGTCTGCAAAAATAATATTTACTTGCATTGGTTAATTAGTGTGAGTGTGTGTATATAATATATTATACACAATAAGTATTATTTATATACATTAAAGCTCTTCATAGTACGAATGCTAACCTCAAATTATGGATGTTATTGTGATGCCGAACTATTTCCACACCGCAGCACAAATTACCTAGCCGTAATTATCACAATCTATTTAATGAATTAGCTTGCATATGGAACCTTTTTTGGTTGCTATTAGCCTTTTACATTGCAATGCAATGCAATCAGCCCTGTATTATATACTGCCCACTGCTGAGCACGGGCCTCCTCTACTACTGAGAGGGGTTAAGGCCTTAGTCCACCACGCTGGCCTAGTGCGGGTTGGCAGACTTCACATACCCTCGAGATTCTTATGGAGAATTCTCAGGTATGCAGGTTTCCTCACGATGTTTTTCTTCACCATTAAAGCGAACGATAATTGATAACAATACACACGTAACTTCGAAAAGTCAGAGGTCTGTGCCTTGGGTTTTGAACCTCCGGACATTGTCTCGGCAGACCGTTCCATTCCCAACTAGCCTATCGTCGCTATTCCTTCCTATTCCATTAATAATGTATAATAGTATTGTAAATTATGTAATGAATGGAGCATACAGCGAAAAGCAATATTTGAACATTTTGGAAGATGATATGATTCAGGTAACAAGCTACAATTCCCCGATCATTATGGGTGTTCCTGGGCGATACATCACTACCTGTAAATAAAAGTAATGTTCATACGTACTTAAAGTATATTAGAGATCTACTACCAATATCCATAAAGCCTGGTGTCGAACAACACCAACGCGTAGAATCGAATTGCGTTTATTTGGTATGCACGTTGATTCGAATGCGACGCACTTTTTTCCCGGGCACGGCAAAGTAGATTCATTCATTCATTCATTCCACTACCCTGGATGGTAAGCAAAGTATCTAGTACTCTATCTGGACTGCATCGCGCTTACCATCAGGCGAAGTGCAACCTCTTTGTCGTGCCCGATTAAAAAAATAAGTGGTGTCCAGACTTCGGACAGAGTGTTGACCGACTAGAGATGAGTATACCTCGCTAGTCCATACAATTATGCCGGCCTGTTTGAAAACGGATATAGAAAGGTTGATCCCGGATCTCGATACAGTAACTTTATGGCATGCCATTATGGCAGGTCTCACGTTTTTTTTTTTTTTTTTTTTTATAGCATTGAATGACGAGACGAGCATGCCGTTCGCCTGATGGTAAGCGATACGACAACCCATAAACAGCAGCAACACCATCCAGCATCTTGAGTTACAAAGTACTGTGTGGCATACCACTGCGCTCGTCATCCTGAGACATAAGATGTTAAGTCTCACTATGTCCTGTAGTTACACTGGCTACAATGTCCTTCAAACCGAAACACAACAGTGCATGCATGCTGCTGCTTGGCGGTAGAAATAGACATTGCGGTGGTACCCACCCAGACGGCCTCTTACATATGAAAGACCTACCACCAGTAGCCTTATGTACGGTGGTCGCTATCCCGGCAGATGTAGATATCTTACCACAGTTATAATAAATGGATATAAATTATCTTAGCATAGTATAAAACAAATATGCTTTACGCTGTCTGTCCCTATGTCTCTATGTATGCTTAGATCTTTAAAACTACGCAACGGATTTTGATGCATTTTTTTCAATAGATAGAGTGATTCAAGAGGAAGGTTTATATGTATAATACATGCATAATATAGTAGAGAATTAATTTATATGTTTTATTGTGACTGCGAGTGCCTCTCTCACAAAAGTCGGGGATCTACTTATACTGGACGGAAAGGCGTTTTTTACCAAAGTGTCACCAACCGAGCATATTGCAAGATCTCTCGACCTATATCAGTTTATTGTCGTCTGGTACTTGCAATTAACTGTTAAAAAATGTGTAGATTGTATATAAAGTCATAAAGTGACTGTCATACAGGAAAAACTATTTTATGCGGGCGAAGCCGCGGGCAAAAGCTATGACGATTAAAAGCGACTCGACGCACCTAATCCACGTCGGGCATTAGAGCGACAGCAGTTGTTCGCTCTTATAACTCTCGGTTACCCTTTTCGATCCCTTCGAGAATTAAAGTAAGGGGGAGTGATTAGTATTCTTACGCCGCCATCGACCCCGCCTTGTCGGTTTTACAACCTAAATCGCTGCCACTAAACCAATGAGGCGATACTTTTATTATACTCTTTGAAAAGTAAATTTTAGGTGGCTGGTTAAGTGTTTGTAAACAACTGGATAGCGACCACCTTAAAGAAGTAAAACCCACCATTGTAGCACTAGTGAGTGTGCCGTGTGATGAGATCAGTCTTTGTACCGGTTTCGATCAGGCCGGCATAGTTGTGGCGACTGTGCATGATCATCTTTTTTCTTTTATTGCATGGAATGACGAGACGAGCATGTCGTTCGCCTGGTGGTAAGCGACACGACCACCCATAAACAGTAGCAGCACCATCCAGCACCTTGACTTACAAAGTACTGTGTGGCATTCCACTGCGCTCGTCATCCTGAGACGTAAGATGTTAAGTCTCATTATGTCCAGTCATTACACTTGCTACAATATCCTTCAAACCGAAACACAACAGTGCATGCACACTGCTGCTTGGCGGTAGAAATAGACATTGCGGTGGTACCCACCCAGATGGACTCTTACATATGAGAGCCCTGCCACCAGTAATCAGTCTCATCTCTCGTCAGTCGATACTCTATCTTGAAGACACTCAACTCATCATCAGGGTCTGTAGCCAAGATGCTTTTCTACAAGCCTTTACGCCGATAGAGTAGTAATAAATGTATGGGAACAAAGACATTAAACAGTATAGTTATAGACCGGACATCAGGACCAAATTTTTCGTTCAAAAGTTATTATCAATTGGTAATAAGTCGCTGTCTTATCTGACATGTCAGTATAACAAAACGTCTCGGTATACTTAAATTTTGTAAAGAGAACAATATTTTGGAAGGAAATATGCCAATATACGCATTACGACCATGTCAAAGTATGTTCTAATGAATCTTACATAAGTATTTTGTTATTTTACGGTAGATTGTGTTACTGACGAACAGGCTCAAAATTTTTGTTTCCCAATGTCCGCTCTATATAATCTTTGAACTCTTTGTATGGGAATGACATATCCTTGCGTAACTTGCGTTAGACTTGTCGATAAGATTATGTCATTCGCATACATTATTTTCTATTCTATTGGCGTTAAGGCTTGCAGAAAAGCATCTTGGATATAGGCCCAGGCATAGCACATATAAAAAATGATTGATAACTAGAGACACCATTCCCTGCCGCATCGTGCCGCCTATATCGCAAGAATGTCCGTCTCAAATAAACACCGCAATATTAATTAAATCTATATTATCTATACATATAACAAAGCAGTAGAACCGGTGTCTGTACATTTAAAGAAATGTGATAAAAAGAAAGGAGTGACTAAAGAAGAGTAATGGAACACAAATCAGCAATTTTTGAAATTCTTTTCTGTCTGTTTTTCGGTTTGTTTGTTACTACACATCTCCAAAATCACTCAACGGATTTCGTTGAAATTTGGTACACGGGTAGATCATGTCCTGAATTAACACATAGGCTACTTTTTATCCCGGGAAAATAAAAAGCGGGACTTTTATCCCGGAAAAACTTTTTCATGCGGGCGGAGCCGCGAGCAATAGCTAGTATTATTATAAAGCTAAAGAGTGTGTTTGTTTGGTTCAACGCGCTAATCTCAGGAACTACAGAATCGATTTTGAAAATTCTTTCACTGATAGGAAGCTACATTACTCCTGAGTGCTAAAGGCTACTTTTTATCCCGGAAAAACTTTTTCACGCGGGCGGAGCCGCGAGCATCACCTAGTAAAGTATAAAAGTAATTGCTTAAACAAGCGCAACTCTGGTAGCCCAAATTTCCATAAGGCCGAGAATTACACGTAAGAAAAATATTTTTATGTGAATTTTGGAGGCAAACTTTGGTATTTCTAAAAATGTTTACATTATCATTTGAAACGGTTTTATTAAGGACCTTTAAATATTTATTATAAAGCGGCGATAGCCTAGTTGGAAGTGGAACGGACTGCCGAGACGAATGTCCGCAGGTTCAAAACCCAAGGGCATGCACCTCTGACTTTTCTAAAAAAGTTATGTGTGTATTCTTTGTGAATTATCGCTCGCTTTAACGGTGAAGGAAAACACCGTGAGGAAACCTGCATATCTCAGAAGTTCTCTATAGGAATTTCGAAGGTATGCATAGTCTGCCAATCCGCAATAGGCCAGCGTGGTGGACTAAGGCCTAACCCCTCTCAGTAGTAGAGGAGGCCCGTGCTCAGCAGTGGGCAGTATATAATACAGGGCTGGTATGGTATGGTAAATATTTTTTGGAAGATTGTGTTTTTATACCTTTCTGGAAATATGTTACTCCGTTTATGGAATATTGTTAACCCCCGACAAAAAAAGAGGGGTGTTATAAGTTTAGGGTGTGTATCTGCAAGGTGAACAGACGACTTGATAAAGGTCGCAGGAACACACTGGATACAGGCCGCTTTTGATAGGTCCGTTTGGAAATCTTTGGGAGAGGCCTATGTTCAGCAGTGGACGTCATGTGGCTGATGATGATGATGATGAGAATCTGTGTATCTGTATGTCTGTCTGTGGCATCGTAGCTCTCCAACGAATGGGCCGATTTTGGCGCGGTTTTCTTTGATTGAAAGCTGATGTGATCGAGATGGTTCTTAGCTATAATTTATGAAGATCTGTTCAGGCGTTTGAAGATTATCAGCTCATTTCTAACTTTCACAACTCCGATTGATTTAAAAGTTGGTGTACTGTGACTTGGGCAATGTTTTAAAGACATGGTAACTTTGAGCTGATGCTGCAGCATCAAGTTGTCTGCTGGATACCCAACTCTTTAACAACTTATAGCAGATATAACGTGTGTGGGCTCATAAGAATGGTCTCAATGAGTAATTGGTATATAGTTGATTATCCAGGCCTCATCATGGATAACATAGTAATTTAAAAAGTTTGAAATAAGAATTTAACTCCGGACCAGGGAGATGAAAAAACTTCTTTGGCGGTCCCCCGACGCGACGACGCTTGCGTCAAAATAGTACTAGGTACTTAAACGACAAACAAAGACTTTTATTTTTTAACTTTTTAGAGGATTTTTGTGTCGGGAGTTATTTTAATTTTATTTGTATTTTGAAGTAACGAGTCTGTAAAACAAAAAGATTTTGTCATATTATAAGTCACAAATCACGTCAAAATTTACGAAACAATGATTGCACACACACACTCTCACGCCTATTATCCCCGAAGGGGTAGGCAGAGGCGCAACTAGTGCAACTAGTGCACCCACTTTTCGCCGTGCGTATTCCGTCCCATGATGTGATAGGGGGCGAGCCTATCGCCGTATCGAGCACAAATTCCAAACTCCGGGCTGATACTGAATGGAAAAACCCAATATCACTTTTCTTGACCCGGGGATCGAAACCGAGGCAGTCAATGATTGCAAACAAAAAAAAATTATGCAATAACAAGTTTCTGGAAATGTTCATACATTCTACCGGGAGCGTGTTTATTTAAACGTTAAAACTAGTTAATTACTTATTATTCCATAATAACATTAAATACATTTTGTCGTGTGTACAAACTAAACTCAGAGAGACAGGTCACACAAAAAAAACATGTCCCGTGTAGTTTGACATTCCACTTATTTACTAAAAACAACATAACAAGCTACGGCAATGTTTATTGCCGTAGCTTGTTATGTTGCCGCATTGCATGCGCCGGGCTGTGCGGACGTATAACGGATTGCTTGTATTGTGTTACAATAAAATGGTTACTAAAGTGGTCAAGTGCAATAGCTGCAATATTGTTATAAATGAAGTTCTTGCTTTCATACAAAACAAATTAGATGTGATGGACAATGTAAGCCTGACTCGAATATGTATCAGTGCTTTTACGGAAGACGAAATTGTTTCTTCAAAAGATTTATTATTTGATTCGGTGAAAACTACCACGAGAAAAATACAGCGGAAAAAAGTTCAACATGGCAAATTACAACGTGATATAGAAGACATTATAGGATTGATTAAACAGCTGGACCCCGACGAGATACCAATTTTTGTGGCGCGTAATCTAAGCAGACTACCCCCGGTTACGTTTGATCATGTAGATGTGACGAGGTTATTAAAAGATATTGTTTTGTTGCAACAAGAGGTTACTTTAATCAAGCAAAACTATGCGACGATGGAAGAGTTTAATGTGTTAAAGGATGGTATAAAAACCGATATATCAAATTACATGGAAAATAACAATTTGAATTTACAGGAGGGTAGTTCAGCACGACCTAGTCTTTTAGACACAGGAGTTCTAGTCGCAGAAAACCATAGCCAATCATTCACACGAAACAATATAATTGTTAAACCAGTGAGTGAAATACCGATAATATCACCTTCATCAAAAAGACCTACAACAGCTCACGAGTGCGAACAAGAACAACTACCAACGGCGAATAAACAAGAAAAAAATATAGTCACCCATCCGGGGAGTAAATCCTTCGCTCAAACTTTGCAGGAAGATGGTAGCTGGAAAGAGACGAAAGAGGATAATCAATGGCAAGAAGTGCAAAGAAAGAGGTTTAGAAATAGATTTTATAGTGAAAAGGGTAAGGCAAGTGTTGAATCCGGTGGAAATTTTAAAGCAGCTGACATCAAAATACCACTATTCATTAATAATGTGTGTAAGAATACATCTGCAAATGACATTGAGAATTATATATTACAAAAGACACAAGTCCAAGTCATGCTTGAGAAAATAAATATGAAAAAGGAGAAAGAATATGACGCCTACAAAATAATGATACCAAAACATAGGCTAAATATATTTATGGATGCTAAACTATGGCCAGAAGGAATTTCATTTAGGCGCTTTGTACATTTCACAAAGCGAATTGTGCACAGAAATGAATCTAATAATAATGATTAAAACAGCAACATTAGTGTCATTTAATTGTAGATCAATTAAAAGAAGCGTTGAAAGTGTACGTAAGTTATGTGGGTCAGCAGATATTGTGGCCCTGCAAGAGACATGGCTTATGCCATACGACATACCAATGTTGGGAAAAATTGACCCTGAGTTTGCTTATGCTGGGGTATCGGCAGTAGATATTTCTGGTGGTATGCTACATGGTAGGCCATATGGCGGTGTCGCTTTACTTTGGAGGAAAAGTGTATTTCAATCAGTATCGGTTATAGATTGTAATTGTGTGCGTCTGGTCGCTATTAAAATAGTGTTAAGGGACAGGACAATTTTAGTGTTTTGTGTCTATATGCCCACCTGTTGTACTGACAATTTAAATGAGTTTACAGAGTGTCTATGTCGGATTAATGCCATTATTGAGGAACAGCAGGTAGAATCTTCAATTATATTAGGTGATTTTAATGCTCACCCAAATGAATTGTTTTGTAATGAATTGCAACAATTTTGTATGGACCAAAACTTTATATGCGCAGATTTAGAATTGTTAGGAGAGGAATCGGACACATTTACATACACTAGTGAAGCACATGAATGTAGGAGGTGGCTTGACCACTGCGTGGTAACAAAATCAGCATGGAAATCAGTTGTTAGTGTCAATATAAAATATGATGTCTTGTGGTCTGACCACTATCCCCTATTTATTAATATTAATCTAGACATTATTAATTCAAAATTAACTTTAAAAAATGATAAAATTCAACGGAATAATGTTTTATGGGGTAATAGACAGAAGGAACAATTAAATGTATATTATGATATATGTAACAATAACTTATCATGTATTGACTTACCACATGAATTTAATATTTGTAATAATTGTAGTTGTTGTAATATACCTGAACATCTATCAATAATAGATAATATGTATCATAGTATAACATCAATATTAAGTGATGCAGCTGTATCTAGCTATGAGAAGCCATTATGTAATCGAAAGGGTGGCTACATAAGAGGTTGGAATAGGCACGTTGCAGGTGCTCACAGGGAGGCCAGGCTTTGTTTTCAGGTATGGTTAACAGCAGGTAAGCCTCTTGGTTGTGAATTATATTATAATATGTTACAAACAAGAAAGGTCTTTAAATCAAAATTAAAATGGTGTCAAGATAATCAAGAACAAATAATTATGGACAAAATTGCATGCCATCATCATAATAAGAATTTTCGAGAATTTTGGAAAAGCACCAACAATCTGAATGCTCGGTCGGGCCTTCCTGTGAGTGTTGAGGGATTGACTGATATAACTGGGATAGCCAACATGTTCAGGGATTTTTTCACTGTAAAATCACCCTTGGGCCCATCGTCTTCTGCTGCTGTGAATGAGTCACCACAGTTGAAGAATTTGCATGTTAGGTACACTGCTAAAGATGTAAAAAATGTAATATCAAATATGAAGCGTGGTAAATCTCCAGGACACGATGGGCTCAGTGTTGAACATTTGCGATACGCTGGTAATCATTTGCCCAGAGTTCTGGCTCTGTTTTATAATTGTTGTATATCGCATTCTTACTTGCCAAGGGATATGATGAAGACAATTGTTACACCAATTGTCAAAAACAAGACCGGTGATATATCAAGCAAAAACAATTATAGGCCTATCTCTCTGGCAACTATTGTAGCCAAGGTTTTTGATAGTTTGCTTAACGCTTATCTAAAAACAAATGTCAAGCTGCATGATGCCCAGCACGGTTTTAGAGAGGGTCTGTCTACTGAAACTGCCATATTTGCCCTAAAGAAGACTGTGAGATACTACACAGATAACCGCACTCCTGTATTTGCTGGCTTTTTAGATCTTTCGAAGGCTTTTGATATGGTGTGTTATGATATATTGTGGTCGAAACTTCACAGGGCTGGAATCCCATCAATACTGATTAATGTCCTTAGATACTGGTACAAACATCAGTCAAATTTTGTAAAGTGGGCGAACGGTTACTCGGACGAATATGTATTGGAGTGTGGTGTTAGACAGGGGGGTTTGACCTCTCCTACACTGTTCAATATTTATATAAATGATCTAATTTGTGAGCTCAGCAGTACCCAGGCAGGTTGTTACATAGATGGGGTAGCTTTTAATAATATTAGCTATGCAGATGACATGGCGCTGCTTACCCCATCAATCGCAAGTATTAGAAAACTGATAAAGATTTGTGAGAATTATGCTGAAGGGCATGGTTTGAGATACAATGCAAATAAAAGTGAGGTTATTATTTTTGGAGCGGGTAACAAGAGCTCTGACAGTTTTCCAGTCATTACCTTGTGCGGTAGTATCTTAAATCGTGTCAGTCAGTTTAAATATCTTGGTCATATTATTTCCGAAAACCTGGAGGATGATCTGGATATACAAAGGGAGCGAAGAGCGTTGGCGGTACGGTGTAACATGCTTGTCAGAAGGTTTTGTCGCTGCACATCTGAAGTCAAACTGACTCTTTTTAAAGCTTATTGTCAGGTGTTTTATACTTGTAGCCTTTGGACAAACTACACACAGAAAGCCATCAACGCTCTTCGGATCCAATATAACAACGCATTTAGGATGCTGTTGGGCCTGCCTCGCTTCTGTAGTGCTTCCCAGATGTTTGCAGACTTAAATACTGATGGATTTGCAGCGATTAGGCGTAAGCGTGCAGCATCATTACTGCATAGACTACGGGGCAGTTCCAACAGTCTCCTATTTGTCATTGCGGAAAAATTAGATTGTCCTCTAGTTCAGTCTCTAGGCAGATTGCATCACTTAGGTACTAACATAGGTAATAAGTGTCATTTTTACTAACTATACATAATGTTAATGTTGTACTATGGAATGTGTGAAATTCTGAAATAAATGGATTATTATTATTATTATTATTATTAAACAACAATTTGGGCCGGTTACGGCGTGATGCAAATGTTCAGGTATCGTAAACCGAACGCTACGTGGGCGGCATTTTTATGCAAAATGCCTGACAGTCGGGCCGTCTGCATTGTAATCTAAGTAATATTTATTTTGTTTGCAACCGTCAATAACGTAACTGCTGTAAAAAATGCACTCTGTAATATACAAACGCAATTTGTAATCTTTTTTTTTGTTTGTATTTTATTCTTTCTTTTATTCCATTTCCATTTTTCTACCGCCAAGCAGCAGTGTGCATGCACTGTTATATTCAGGTTTGAAGGACATTGTAGCCAGCGCTCTTACTGGGCATTATGAGACATATGGGCGTTATTACATCTTATGCCACGCAGTACTTTGTTATTCAAAGTTATATGCGGCGTTGCTACTGTTTATGGGCGGTCGTATCGTTTGCCATAAAAAAAAAACACTTAAGGATTAATACTATCTTTTGTTTCATATTTTAATGTTCCACTCCTGGCCAAAGAATTTGCTGAACAGCCGTAGCCAGGATAGCTATTAATAGATTGACACCTTATAATATTCATACTAACGATAATTTCAATATAGCCCAAAAGTTACGACGTGTATCCTTGAATTACCATTCGCAATAAATTATCCAACCGGCTGGTCGGGAAACGTGACTTGAAGCAACGTCACGGACAAGTTTTAACGATGCCATAATTTAATTACAGAAACTGAAATACCAAATCCAATGATTAATTTTTAACCGATACTATTATTTATTATATTAATATCGTGAGAAAAATAAAACAAATTCTAATGGAATTTAGTCACTTCTACTCATTACATAATATTGATAGAACAAAAAGCTCACGTTTGTAAGCCGAAAGGTGTCGTTCGGAAAACATACCGTAACCGAATTTCCGACGTTCAAGTCATGAGTGAGCTTTCGACTCATTCTTGGCCCTCGGATGTTTTGTGACAATACGCTCCAGAAGAGTACACGCATTGTTGATTTTCGTACGTTAAAAGCATTCGGAACAAAAATACTACGTAATTTTCTTGTATTTTTACTTCACTTGTGAATACGAATTTAGTGTTTGTTATTGTATGTAAATTGCGATGTTGCCAAAAGATTATAGTAATAAGTATCATAGATGAGTGATTTATAGTTTAGTTTTACCTCGTTGTTTGAAACGTGCATGATCTCAGCCGACTTTAGTCTCTGTTTAAAGCAATACATAAACATAATAAGCGTTGAAAACATGTGAGTGTTTATTTAAAACAACAACAAATCCACTGGGTTATTTAAGGTAATTCGGAAAAAAAATCTAAATCTAATATATAAGTCAATATAGCATTAAATAGGTGGGTATACCATAATTATAGGTATGTATAATGCATATCTTCATGAATATTTGAATGTAGAGGTTCATTAAAACTTATATTAATCCAATTTCCCCGCGTCGCATATTAATTACTTTATTTCCTTGCCTTCACGAGATACTTGTTCAGAAAAAAATAAGGAAAATGTCAAAACGTCTGCTTGTATTATACTTCGTGCAGATACAGGTCTCCGATTCTATCGCTAAAGCTTAATCTCCCCGTGAGATAGCAGAAATAGATAATGAAGCAAATTACTTTGACGTAAAAAACTTGACCAACAATATTTTGAATTTAAGCAACAAGATACAACTCTTATATAAAGCGGGGTTTGATAAGCAAGAAAACTTGCAGAAGTTATCTTTCGCAAGCTATTTTTACTGTGTAAAGAGTCACGACAGGCTGACTTCTGCAAATTTTGGATCTTGCAGGGCAAGTCAGATTTTTATAGACTTATTAAAATATTGTCGCTAGTGTAAACGCGTTTCGAAGTTCTTGTGCAATATATACCTGCAAAAACTTGCTAGTCTAAACACGGCTTAACACGACCCAATCCTTAAGAATCCCACATAATAAAATTTCGCTCACACTTTATATCCCAATGAATACATTTCGGGACACAAAGGTATTGCAACTAATGTCGGGATAAATATAAAATACGAGTGTATCCACTAGCGGGCTGCGGGCGTGTTGGGGCTCACCATATTGTTTTATTGCAAATTGGTTGGACGTACACCGCGTCTGCCCTTTACATATAGGAGGCTATTAAACTACGGCGGGTCCACTCACGTGTTAAACGAATCCGATCGGTGCAACAACGCCAGACTTCGGCTGCTGTCGTGCAAGGTTTAGAAACTGGACGCTATGCAAATGGCGGACCCGCTCGTATTGTAAAATGAATTTGTGAATTTTAAACGGCTTTTTACGTTTTTCGTATGGTCACGAGCGATAAAGTTGGGTTTTGTTGTTTATGCTGCATCATTGAAGGGTTTTTTTTATACAAGTCTCCAATTTTATGGTTCAAGTAGATTAGCAATGAATTTGATCGGTTTCAATCTTGGATAATGTTTTACTATGTTATGTTATAAATAATAATAAATAAGTCATGCAGTTTTAAGGTGTAGGTATTTTGTAACATCATACTGTGTTTTACACTGACTGAATATCTTTATAGGTACATATAATTCTTCTATGCGTGTGTATGTCACTGAACTCCTCCTAAATGGCTTGACCGCTTTTAATGAAATTGTTTGTGTGTCTTCAGGAGGATTCGAGAATGGCTTAGATTCACAATTGGATCCGGTAGGTGGCGCTGTATTCGGGCTCTATGATTTCATTTCCTTTTTAGGGCAGGACAACATCCATCGGGGCCTCCTTCCCTTTCTTTTATATCAGCTCCACTTCTCCTTACCTAGCCCTATTCCCGTCCCCAATGTCCGTGTCCTCTGTACCTATCAGCCCGTGCTGGTTGTTCATTATTTAATCTAGGTACTTTAAATTATTTAATTGGTATATGTACCTTTGTTATTGTCTCTACCTTGTCATGACTTGTCATAAGTGCTTTTTTATAAGCCTACTTGATCAATAAATGATTTTATTTATTTTATTTATTAATAGTTTTTACCCGACTGCGAAAGAAGGAGGGTTATGTTTTTCGAGTGTATGTATGTATGTCTTTGTATATTTCTTTTGCACGCTCTACAGCCTAAACGGCTTGTCGTATTTTTATGTGAGTGGTATCAATACATTCGTCTTAGTCGTGAGAGTGACACTGGATACGTCAAAATAAACAAAATTAAGGATTTTGGGCGGCAAAAAGCGATCTCAAAAAAAATTTTTTTTTCAAAATACATCGAGTGTGGTTTCAAAATAAATATTTTTTAACGGTGATTACTAATATATATATATATATATATAACTTATATGTTTTATTGGAGTTTGGAATAGAAAATGCTAATAAAGTTGCTTGAGAACTAAAAAGATGGAAATAAAAAAATATATTTAAGATTTTGTTGCTCTACCTATATCACCAACCAAATTACGAGAAGTGAGCGTGTTATGCCTCCGACAGCGTTTATGAACACTGTCAACTAAGATTATTCAAAACCAAATCAAAATATTCAAATTAAAATCTTGTTTCTATCTTTTCCGTTCTTCAATTAATTTAATAAAGATGGCAGATATTGACGCAGTCGGGTTTTTGTTTTTCTTAAATATTTTTTTTAATAACTAATAATATAATTTTATATCAAAAGGTAAATTATTTTTTTTAAACGTAAAGTCTTCTTCGAATTTTACAACGTGCCTTACATCGTCTACGACAGTATAGAATATAATGAACAGCCATTTACCACGAAGGTTATCACTAATATTAAGTCACCCTAAACATGCTGATTTCATCAAACTATCGTCTTGGAACAAACATTTGCCAAACACATCTGCAGTTTGTCTTCATTATGTAATCCTCCTAGCTAGTTTCGGCCACAGCGGCCTATCTCAAAGGAGATCGGCCAGGAACGCAGGAGATATTATAGTGCACAAGTGTGTGCGCAATACTCAGGTGCACTCGCTATTCCTTCACTCTAATAGTCCGGTGAGACGGCAATCCGACATGACCGGAGAGAGATCAGACGCAGGTCCAACGGCTTTTCGTGCTTTCCAAGGCACGGGGTATTACACCGCCAACTTCCTGACTCCGAGCTGCGACTGAGTAAGTTGTAAGATAGAAAAACCCAGTCACAATGTTTTTGGCTCGACCCGGTATTCGAACCCAGGACCTCAGAGCCCAAATCGTACTCGTAACGCGTACGCTATACAACTACGCCACCGGGGCAGTCCAATATAATGTGTCTTCAATATAATGTTATGTTTAAGCTATTACTGACCGAATGATGATTTTTAAGTGACTTCAAAATATAAGGAGGTTTTCAATTCCTGTGTTTGTATGTTTTGTTTGGTATTATTATTACAGAATCGGTTAAAATCATGTTATTTTACCGATAGAGCGGACAATCTGTGCTTAGATGATTTTTTAACTCACGATAATCGGTCAAACTGTCCCACTGCTGAAATAAAAGCTCCTCTGTTTTGATTTGGGCTTTGGACTTGAATGATGGATTGATATATTTTCTGGTTATCAATGCCTCGGAAATTGGTCGAGACACGGGTCTACAGGCCAGAGGTTGCCTTAGAATCTGAAAAAGTTATTTGGGCCATTCCACCCATTCTGTTTTTATAGGTGTTGAAAATTAATTATTATAAGTTTTAATAATAACATACTAATTAATTTCAAATATTGTAATAAATAAACGAGTCACTACATCGATTAAACGATTCATAACCAACATAAGCCAAAAGTCAAAGCAAATCATCAGAATTTCCACTCGGTACGCTCCAACGTTTAGTACATACAAAGCCGCAATTACGTAGAGTTAACAAAGTGTTACATACGGCGACCACCTCGCTTGCTCGGAGGCAGTGCGTGATTGCGCTTGACACCCGTAATATCCGGCCGCCCGCCGCTGCCCACCGATGGTATCAATTTCAATTTGTTGCGCCGCCATAACAGCCGCCTCTGCTCGATTTGTATGAATCGATTTCACTCCAGTTTCCTGTGGCGTTCGCGTCGGACTTAATCTCTCGGACGATTGAAATGCTCTCGCGGTATCATTGGTGTTTATGGCTGATATCTATTTAATATCACGTTCGCCGAAACACAATAAAACGGTACGATAACGTATATAATATTATAAAACGGTAAAGAGCTGCAAATGGTGTCAGTTTTCATAACTACATCGAGGTTTATGTTTGTGTTTTTGTAATGTAATTATTGTATGAAATATTATGTTTTGCTGTTACGCATACTCACGCCTTTTATCCCCGAAGGGGTAGGCAGAGGCGCAACTAATGCACCCACTTTTCGCCATTTTTATTCCGTCCCATGATGTGATAGGGGGCGAGCCTATCGCCATATTGTGTTTTGCTGTTATTTTGTTTTTATTTCTATTACTATGTTATAACACAATTTGCCCGGGATCTTGTAAAGGGGTATAGGTAATGTTAGGCTGGCAGCTAGTCGTAAAAACAAAATGAATCCTTTCTGTTACACATGTATAAAGCATGTTGTGCTAACTCTACATTGGAAAGGACAAGGTCGGGAGAATGGGTTTCACAAGTAGCGTGACGTCAATAATATCGTACACTACTTATGCTTTAAAGTATTAAGTCTATATATTAATGAGTGAAGAAAAGCTTTTAAGCACGTTGTGTAAAAAGAAATTAAGCACAAAGGAGCTTTGGCATAATTAAAGTTCATAATATACAGGAAAAATAAAATTTATGTTTATATGTGTTACAAATATATTATACTAGCATTGCGCGCGGCTCCGCCCGCGAGGAAAAGTTTTTCCGAGATAAAAAGTAGCCTATGGCACTCAGGAGTAATGTAGCTTCCTATTAGTGAAAGAATTTTCAAAATCGGTCTAGTAGTTCCTGAGATTAGCGCGTTCAAACAAACAAACGAACTCTTCAGCTTTATATAATAGTATAGATTCGACGGTCGAATTCCAATCTAGTATCTATCAAACCGCACATGTTTAAAAGCAATTGACATTTACCCTATTAGCAGCCCGTTAATAGGACACCTAAATATAACCAATAAATTATTAACAGAAATTCCAAACCAAATCCCTCAAGACACCATAAATAACAAGAGCAAACATACCTGCACGTACCTATCACAGAATCCAATCCTTAGTAAATTCCGCAAGAAATTTGTGTTCAAACAGCGTGAAAATTAATCGATCGATTAGCCATTCGCGCTCGGCTTCAAAAGCTAAAGTCGAACGCGAGTTAGTCGCCCGGCTCTCGGGCCGCACAGGCGCCGGTGGAAATTAATTCTGCCTTTAAAAAAAGAACGTTTCGAGTTTTCGACAATCTATTGCAATAGAGTTCGGAATAACTCTTCGATTGTGCCGATACGTAGGTGGCGTGTTCGCGAACTGTGTATGTAAATAAACTGCTTCGAATATTGCCATCGGTTATTGCTTGTGACTCAATATTTCGAGACTCGACGTTTGGCTGTCGGAAATGAATCAGATTGTAGATTCGGGAAAATTATGAAATGCGATAATTGAAAAATATTTATTTAAAAATAACGGTATGTTTTTATGTGATAAATGATAATACACCATCAAAAAGTAGTCATATTCGGTTCTATTTTATTTTACTAACACAGAAATTATATTATCGTATATTATAGTTCATAAAGATAATTTTAATTATGATTATAATTGATAAAAAATTAAATAAATAAAAAATATTTTCTTAATATATTTTTGAATTTTTTATCCTGAATCCTGGTGGCTTATACATATAGTTAAAAAACATGATCAAATGTTACATTTTATAATCATAATATATTATTAAGTTTTACATAAGCCATAATACATTGGCCACTTAAAAATTATAACGATATAAATTAGAGTTAATCCAATTTATCTAAATTACTCATGAACATGTTTAAATCAAGGACAAAATTCCAGTCTAGATAATACCATCACCTAGGAAACATTAACAAGCAAAATTCCACATATAATTAATAAAAAGTTGATCGATGAGTTCGAAAGTAACTTGGGGCCACGTGCGCAACATTTCTGCCTGACATTATTCACGAGAATAATTTAGCGTAACGAAATATTTGGAAGGTGTTGAGGTAATACTTTGGACTATGTTATACGTCTAGGTATTTGGTTTAAATAAACGTCCATGGAATAAAAAGTAAAAAATAATAATAATAATAATAATAATAATAAGCCCGCAGGGGCGGCTTTGTGGCGAGCCGACGGTGAGTGGCGACACCGCGTACCCCGATTCCGTGGGGGCTAAATGAGACCCCCTGACCCTTGGCTTGCCTTAACTGGCCGGCTAATGGTGGAAATCGCAAGAGCTAAGAACCTGAGCTCCAGGGTGGAAGTGCTCAAGCTGCGTAATAGCGAGGAAACCCGCTCCGGGACGCGTCAGCGACCCGCGATGGTGAAATCGGTGCACACCTCTCGACACCCTTTAGCCACCCACACCGATGTTGCGTCCTTGGCATGCGCCACTTTTTGGGATGCCCATCTAGTGGGGGGGCAAGTCACCGTCTGCCTTGATTACAAATGATTGAGACATTTTACTTGGCAGGCGTCCCGTTGTCTCAATCAATAGCCCAGCAACCAGTCCAGCTAGATCCCATCCATAGACCCGGTATAATTCCCATCTTCTCCGCAATATTCCTTGCACCTTGCGGGCGCTGTCTTTGGCTGTATTTCCATAAGTACAGACAGAGAGAGTACCTACAAGGTGTACACACCCCAACTAGAGTAATGTATCTTAAAGGGGCCTCTACGTGTTGGATCCATATCCCCACGCAAGCCTTCCAAAAGGACCGGCCTTCGTGCCGTGATTACCCGCAGGAAAGATACAACATAATAATAATAATAAACGTTTATTATCAAAAGGTAGGTAATATTGACATCACAATTCTGCGAGTCTTGAACTAAGCTTAGCTTGTATCTCAAAACTCTTACAATTATACAGATTTACCATTATACGTATTTTCTAGGTTGTTGACATGTTATAGTTTATTATATTTTCATAACTACTATGTGCAAGTTATATAATAATATTTTATGTATGAAATCAGAGTGTGTGTGTATGTGTTTGTGTGTGTGTGTGTGTGTGTGTGTGTGTGTGTGTGTGTGTGTGTGTGTGTGTGTGTGTGTGTGAGTGTGTTGTGTGTTTGTACTATTTTATTCACAAGTTAAAGTATGATGCTTTCAGTTTCAAGATAAGACATATGTAAGAAGTTCTTTTTTAGAATTTGAGTGCATTGAAAAATTGAGCAATTTTTAAGATTGAACATTTTTGCGACCTTGTTATATGTGTGTGGATGGGAAAAAGAAGGGGCACGTCGGGCAAGTTGGGAAGTAAAGGTTGGTAACGGTAAACTGAATACACGTTTTCCTATAAGATTATGGTAGTCTTCTCGGTTTACGATACATTTGTGAGTTCTTGTTGTAGCACTTAGGATGAAAAGTTGCCGCACCCGAAGGACTTTAAATTCATTATATATTGCATCGGTAGGATACCGGAAAGGTTTCTTCATAGCTATTTTTAAGATAGCCCTTTGCGATCTCTCTAAATTTATAAGGACCGACTTGCCGGCGCTACCCCAAACTCCTATACAATACTGTATCACTGACTGACAGAGACACATATAGACTGTGCGGAGTACATCTAGAGGGGCACAGTCCCGGAGCTTCTTCATAATGTGGGTGAGCTTCCGTGCCCGAAGGGATAGGGAGGATATATGCTCTTTATAAGTTAAGTTTTCGTCTATTATGATGCCGAGGTATTTGATTGATGGTGTGCGTTCGATGATCTCGCTGTGGGTGGTAGGGGTGTTATTGTGGTAGGTGATAGTTTTTATTTTTAAAGCAATTTTAGGGTCAGGGCTAGAACTACTGTTCTTGGAGAAAGCTATGTATTTGGTTTTTTTGGTGTTTAAAGTTAGAAGATTCGTATCTAGGGCATTGGCTATTTGTGAAAGACCTAGCTCGGCTTGTTCAAATACGCGTTCCCATGTCTTATCGTGGAATATTAGTACTGTATCGTCGGCGTAGGCAATGGTGTCTGCATTAGTGAGAGGCAGATTAAGAATATCATTTACATAGAGAATGAAAAGTATCGGACCAAGAATGCTTCCTTGCGGAACTCCATAACTGATGGACTGTAGGTCGCTTTGGAGGCCGTTGATTTTAACATATTGATTTCGGGACGTTAAGTAGCTTTGAAACCACATTAAAGGGATTCCTCTGATTCCCACAGCTTCAAGTTTTCTCAGTAAAAGTCCGACAGATACAGTATCGAATGCGCGTGCCAAGTCTAAGAAAACCCCAAGGCAGCGTTCTTCGCTTTCTATGTGGAGTGAGATCTTGTCAACCAAAAGCGTTGCAGCATCTTCGGTCGATTTACCTCTGCAGAAACCAAATTGTCTATTGGAAATGATCTTGTGCTTTTCGAGGAAGCCAGTCAATCGATTTTTCACAAGTTTTTCCAAGACTTTAGAGATGATACTCAACAGGGCAATGGGTCTATAATTCTCTGGAAGATTGTCAGGGCCACTTTTGTAAATTGGACATATAGCTGCAGTTTTCCATGCGTCAGGGAAGATTCCGGTTTCAAAACTTAGATTAAATAGGTGGCAGAGGGGTGAGAGAATGCTTGGGAGTGTCTTTTTAAGTAATTTAACGGTTATGCGGTCGGGTCCTGGAGAGCTGTCTGAATTTAGACTATGAATAATTTTGGTTATTTCTTCTTCATCTGTAGGGTGTAAATAAAATGAGTATGCGTTAGTGCTAGGAGCTTTGTAAGATTTAATTAGTGACTCTTGAGTTATTGAAAGTTTCGTCAGGATTTTTTCTGCATATTTTTCACCTAACATTGTGAAGTGTTTATTAGAGAAGTTCAATGACTGTGTTGCAGTTTCCTTAGCTGTGAGAAGTTTTGTGGAGTGACTTTCAGAATGTGTAGTACCGCATATATTTTTTATGGTGTTCCACAGTTTTTTAGGGTTATCTTTGTTGTCCTCTATCTGTTTTCTATTGTAATCTGCCTTTATTTTGCGTAATAAAGTGTTGAAAAAATTACGATAACGTGTGTATATCAGATGCTTCGTTTTATTGTTAGGTTCTACTTTCGTGTTAAGATGAAGTTTGTCACGATGATGCATGCATCTGATTAGTCCTCTGGTTATCCAAGGTTTCAAGCAAATCATTCTTCTACTAGGATGTGTTTGTGTGGTGTTATTATCTATGGTGCGGTAAATTATTTCATTAAATATTTTTAAGGCAGTGATTATACAGGTAGTGCGCAAAATGTTGGTCCAGTCTGTGTTGTTGATTACATCTGCGACTTGTTGCCAGTGTGTTTTTAGCCTTATATTGACAGTTCTATTTATTTTGTCGCGTTGAGATTTTAGCGGTAGTAGTGCCAAAGCTAGGTTGTGGTCAGTAATCGCTAAGCTACAGACTAGTCCTAATGGGATGGTTTGTGCCTTTATGAAGATGTGATCGAGACAGGCGTTACCCCTGGTTGGGAGGTTTATTGCAGCATTAAGCCCATGAAATGCTAGTAATGATAGATATTCCTCTGTCTGTTTATTTTCCGTGTTCATGATGTTTATGTTGATATCTCCTGTCATAACTATTGTTTCCATTTGTTGTATATTGGATAAGGCAGTGTCCAAGGATTCTATGAACCTGTCAGTGTTAGTGTAGGAAGGCGATCGATAAATGCCTAATATGACCAAGTCATTGTTTATTTTTATCATAACGCTATCGGCGTCATTTAGTGTGTAATTCTGTACAGAGATATTGTCACTCCAGGCATCGTTCTTTACGTAAGCAACAACCCCGCCATTTTTGTTTGACTGGTACAGCGAGCGAAAGGCGGTGTAACCCTGTAATGGTTCTATTGCTGTACTTTCACGAAGCCAACACTCAGTTAGTACAATAATATCAACCTGAGCATCCAATCTGGTGACGGCAATCTCAAAGGCATCAAAGTTATGTTCGTAACTCCTTATGTTAAGTGTTAAAATGGTGATAGAGTTTTTTAGGCTACAGAGTGTTCTCTTGCACAAGTCTAAGCATTCTATTTTACGACAATCCGATGAGAGGGTTTTGTCTATGTCGTCAGTAACGCTAAGTAAAGCCATTAGTATATAGTAATGCTTGTAAGAGCAATGCGTGCCATAAGTGGATAGTCTTTGTTAAAATATGTTGAAAATTTGCAAGAGATATCAAGGTGAACATGTTATATAATATGGTGTGCCTTTTGTATATGTGTGTGTCTGGTTGTGAATATGTTAATATGAGGTGTGTGTTCGAATTGTGTGCTGTTGTGAATATGGTTGTGTGTGCGTGTTCGGAACAGTGTATTGTGGGGAGTGTCGGTGTATAGTTCAGAATGTTGGGCTTGATTCTGAATCTGGGGAGTGGGCGAATATTTAAGCGTGTGTGTATTATTTCAGGACTTCTAAAGTGTAAAAATGGGTTGCAATAGTGGGTTATGATCCCACTTGGATGTACTAGTCGTTGTGTGTTAATTAGTGTTTTGAAATGTAATGGAACAATGCCGTTGCAGGTCTTCCATGCTCTTGATGGTGATGGAGGGGTTCCCTTCTTGCCTGCGGATATGGATAACGCCATTTTTAATCCAGCAGAATTTATAATGACATTCTTTGCTTCGCTGTCTTGCCGCTCGAAATAACTCGCGATTTTGTTTTGTTAAGCGCTCGTTAAAATACAGTTGTCTGTTACTGCCTTGGACATCTATGTCTGCGGAAGTGATCCCGCGCCTAGACTTGCCAGCTTGTAGGAACTCGTTTCTCTTCTTGAGGCTCAGGAATCTTACAACAAGCGGTCGAGGAAGTTTATCCTGGCTGCTGTCGTTTGGGTTTTTGTCTTTAGCAGGTCTCCGTGGGCCGGTTCTGGTTGCGTAGTCAATATCACAATCATTAAGTTTAACGCCGATTTTTAGAGCCGCCGTAAGAATTATATGGACTGGATTTTCGTTGGGTGCTTCGTATATGCCTGATATTTCCATATCATTTTTGAGATTAGCCTGGGCTTGGGAGTTCAATTGTTCTTGGAGTTGTATTATTGTCTCATTAAGGTGAGCCACTTTGCTCTCACGTTCTTCCAACATCCGGATTTTTGTTTCAGCAATGCCTAGATTCTCCTCATATCTATCTAACCGATTGTTGCAGTTGGTTAGTAAGTCAGTCAGTGACTTAAATTGGGTTTTGAGTTCGCCCATATCCTCTCGCAGAAACTTAATTTCTTCTGTCAGTCCAAGCAGCACATCAGATGCTATTGGTATAGTGGCCGAGGGAGGCAGTAAAGTCTTCTTTTGGCAGTGGTAGCTACTGGGAATATCATTGATAGAGCCTCTGTCAGAAGATTGTGTTTGCTGCTGCTCAGAGTTGTTACCTGTAGGCGTTTTGTGGCGACATGGCGAGCATACCCAGTTAAGCTTCATATCTTCTGTTATTTTCCGATGATCTGACATATTGATACACAAAAGGTGATAGCAAGAGTTGCATTTGCAGCAATTAATTAGCTGGTTAATTCTTATGGTTTTGCTGCAGGCAGTGCAATTTTTAACCATATTGAGAGGTGGTACGCTTATAGCTTTTATTGTTAGAGATAGCAGTGATATCCGCAAGCAAATAAAAAGACTGCCTCGGTGGCGTAGTTGTATTACGGTATAACTGCAATGCTGATGTCTTGGGTTCGATTTCCGGGTCGGGCACAGTGATATTGGGTTTTAAATTCAGTATCAGCCCGGAGTCTCGAATTTGTGCCCGATATGGTGATAGGCTCGCCCCCTATCACATCATGGGACGGAATACGCACGGCGAAAAGTGGGTGCACTGGTTGCGCCCCTGTCTACCTCTTCGGGCATGGAAGGCGTGTGTGTGTGTGTGTGTGGTATAAAAATTATTGAAACCTATGAAATGGTTAATCATATTAGACGTTAAGTAAAGTATATGTTTATATTGCACTCGCTTTTGCTCCCGGCTCCGCCCGCGTGCAAAAGTTTTTCCGGGATAAAACTTCTTCTTTATATTTTCCCGGATTAAAAAGTAGCCAGTTCATTGAAAACTTAATACGAGGATATCTGCTTAAAAACGAATAAATTATTTTTACAAACTAAAAGTATCAAATACAACACAAATTAGATTTTACACATCACACTTTGCCTTGGATATTTGAAATGCTTCCTTAATTTCAGCGGTTTAACCGCAATTTGAAAATCCGACTCTGTGGTGCCAGAGTGCCACTAAAATTAATGTTCTGCCAGCGAGAAAAACGAGCGCTACGGAACCTGCCACCCATACACCCACGGTTTTCCATTTAGTTGAATGAAATCAACTTTGAATTTAAAGTCATTTGCAAACAATTTTTCATACATGGAAAAATAGTGTGACTAATGCGCTTTTACTTATTTTATTAGGGATTTTATAAAATAAGATGCAATAAAATCAAATTACATATTACGGTTATTTGCTTTACATTCAAAAGATCCTGGTAATATTGGAACGAAGTTCCTTATCGCGCGTTGTGAAACTGCGCTGGACGGAAAGTTGTCACGACACTTTTTTCTATTATCTTACTAATATGAACCTTAAATACAATGCGTAGAAGCTATAATTCTTGAAACGAGTCTATTTTAATTTATTTTATTTATTAAAGTCATTAAAACCATTTCTTACTAATCTAATATGAACCTTAAACACATTGCGTAGAAGCTATTTCCCCAGCGTTGGCACGGCACGAGTACAAAAGAATTGAACGTAAAATTCTTTTTTCAAATTTTGTTGATTTATTCTACTTTACTACTACTGACATTTATCAATAACAAGACTAAACGTGCTTTGCTCGCGTTTAAAAATCTACTTTATGTGGTAAGCGTAAGATCGAATTTGTGTTTAGTCAATCAAAATTTGTGATAAAAATGCTATGCAATAGCTTTACCGCGGTAGTCTCCGAGTGCCACACGTATTTATTAGTTTTTTTCTCTAGAAACTTATGTATTGGAACGGAAATAGGAAAATATTTATATATTTATATATATACACACTCTGTTATATAAATAAAATTTTATTACAATTCCTTCACTAATTAATCGAAAGGAACTTCGTTCCATCCGGGTGTCCCTTGACACCTCTCATTTTTTTTAATTATAGTTTGGACAAACTAATCTGGCCGGTATGACAATTCAAATCTTTCGCGACACGATAGCTTTGTGAGAATGTCTACCCAATGTATTTTAAAGTCAACTGAATAATTACAAATACTTATCATGTTCTCCATACATAATAACTAAGAGTATCATACTTATGTAACATATTTGAATTCATATTGTAAAAATATACTGAAATAAAGAATATATCTTATCTTGACTCTTATATCAACGCGACACACATAAACACACATTACATAAGATAATAAACTCCTTTAATAATCGATTGCATTCAAGAATTGGTTCTTTGGAGCAACCGATTTTTTGTCCTGTTTCCTACACATAGTATTCCGTGAAGTGTCAATAAATTGTCATACTGCCCAGCTTAGTTAGTCTCAACTATAATGTATGTACATACATAATTCCCACTTTTTGAGTTCACTTTTTATACTGGCACAGAAAAGTAAACTATATTGAACGTGATATTAAGTTCAATGTTGTCTTAACATAATATCAAACCATGAAATAATTCCCATAGCGGTCGATAGTAATATGCCACTTTGCGCGGTATTTTTTTATACGCTACCACTTTCCTGATACTGTCCCCGATTGGAACGGTATATTTATCAAATACTTGTCATTTCCTAGCAGATGACCCAAAATGCTTGGAGGTTTGTACTTAGAACTATTTCTTACTCTGAACATTTTTGATCACGAACTTATACTGGCATAAGGCGCGGCTTAACTGAATAAACTAGATTTAATGTTTCGTTAATGTGCCACGTGTGGCAGCATAATTCACATAAAATATAAACTGATTCCTTTTAGAGAAACTAGTAACAGTCCCTTACACCATTTTTCTAGGATTAAGCATCAGTCAAGGGTAAAACCGTACTAAACTATTTCTCGGAAATAGACAGATATAGGTTATATTGCATTTTATACACATAAAAACTTTTTCTGGCTGCCTCGGTGGCGTAGTTGTATTACGGTATGACTGCAAAGCTGAGGTCTTGGGTTCGATTCCCGGGTCGGGCAAAGTGATATTGGGTTTTTAAATTCAGTATCAGCCTGGAGTCTGGAATTTGTACCCTATATGGCGATAGGCTCGCCCCCTATCACATCATGGGATGGAATACGCACGGCGAAAAGTGGGTGCACTAGTTACGCCTCTGCCTACCCCTTCGGGGATAAAAGGCGTGAGTGTGTGTGTGTGTAAAAACTATTTCCAGGAAATAAAACGGGAAACGCACATTAAACGAACAGCTCTATATAGTGTCAACCGGCTTTATCAATGGGTAGCAATGATCAAGTTGATCGAATTAATCGGTTTATCGGCGGCAACTGCAGTTGCCGATGCGACAGCCGGCACACCCGTACTGTACATTTTGAGTTTTAAATGGAATAATTTTTAGGCTGCAATAATTTCTAAAACGACATTCAGTAATTTACAGTAATAAATGAGGATACTCACAATTATTTGTCAGTAAAAACCCTGTTGAGACACCCAGCAAGACGAGAAAAAATAAAAGCAGAAGAACAATCAGTGCCGGCCGGCAATAGTGCACCCAACAGTAATCTTCTGAGTTGGCGGCCGGAGGGCTTGAAGACAAAGAACAACACTTGCCACAGGAACGTTCCGCGGGAGACTCAGCCCGCACTACAGCACTGTTTCCCTGCTGATTCACTATAACACCTTGCACAGGAGCTTCGCTCCCTTGTCCGTATATCGCACTTTTCTCCGAGAGTCGTGCAAAGCCTGAGTTTTCATCTTCGTGGTTATTACTGTACACACCGTACGACGCGACCATATCGACCCTCGACAGTGACCTCGTGGTCTCATTTGCAACGACATCTTGTACAACATTATTGTCTGTGGTAGGCCAGCATTCACAAGAGCAGCGGTCCTCTTTCCTCCGCTGCCTCGTTTGCGCGACGTCCGCCCGTCTAACGGGAACTTCGGTTTTCTTCTCCTCTTCTTTTTTAATTTTGGCATCTTGAGGTACAGTGTCATGATTAACGTCATAGGTGGGTTGTAGATTCTTGTGGTTTTCTATGTACCAGTGTCTTTCTTCAGCTCTAAGTGTGGTGTCATTGTTACCCTCATACACATCTGCATAATTGGATAGAGGATGTGAAGACGGACTGTATAATGGGCCGGCTGTGAGTTGTCCGTAACCACGCTCGTACTGCGGTGGTCGGTTATTGCTCGCGTAATACGTGGTGGATGCAGGCACGGTATAATCGTAGGCCGGCCTGTTCATCTTTAACGCTTAATCGCCTCATTTGAGCTTATGTTTCACTACAAAAAACATCATCAACGGCGCTGTAAATGAATTGCGCAACCATTCAAACCCTGCCATGATTCTATTAACGTCAGTTTCTTAGCTGAATTAAAAGCTAAAATATAACGTGAATATTATGATAGAAAATAGAAACACCTTTTTAATTTAAGGGTTAGTTAATAGACAAACTGTCGATTTTGTAATACGTTACATTTGAAATCAGAAAGTTATAGAGTAGAATACACATCTGCTTATCTTAATTACTTCTTGTTCGGCTGTGGTATTTGTTTTCCAAATTACGGGTTCCCCGCGCGCCGCCATGAAGACAAAGAAGTAGCGACGCAAGTAAATAAGTGAACTTAAATTAGTCGTGTTTATTCCACTGATTTTGACACGTGAGAGTTACATAATTTAGTTAGCAAACAACTTGACTAAGAATGGGAAACAAAGAGTAGCGAGGAGTGTTCTTAATTTAATTATTCGTGTTGTTTGCTACGCAGACAGAAAGTTCATCGCATTAATAAAGAATCGACGACCTTTGAACCAAATCAATAACAAAGTTGTATGAATCCCAGCGAGGAGGAGGGTAATCCGTTCTAATTAATTAAATTAAAAACAAGTCATTATTAAACTTGGGGGACGCGAACGTGTGTGTGACGGGTGCATTTAAAAATTGGAGGAGTGATTCCAACCTAATCTATACATATAAATAAAATTGGAGTGTCTGTTTGTAATATTGAAATAACCGTTTTTTACCTCATGTGTATGAATATATATACGGTACATACACCAAAATAACATTTTTTACAATTTTTGTCTGTCTGTCCGTCTGTCTGTCTGTCTGTTTGTTCCGGCTAATCTCTGAAATGGCTGGACCTATTTTGACGGGACTTTTATTGGCAGGTAGCTGATGTAATAAGGAGTAACTTAGGCTACTTTTTATCCCGGGAAACATAAAGCGGGACTTTTATCCCGGGAAAACTCATTCACGCGGGCGGAGCCGCGGGCAACAGCTAGTGATACGTATATAATTGTACCCATTATTTACTTAAAGACTGAGGACGGTAAAATAACTTACTTAACTATAAGTATTATATTTATTACTATATTATATAAGTTGACAGAGTTTGGGGTTAAGTCTAATTTAGTACAATTAATTTAATGTCCCGTAACGGTATCGAACGATATTTCCTAGACTTCCACTTGCGTGAGTAATGTTCTTGAAGTGGGGACAAGGCCGAATAAATGATGCTAACATATTTACCTCAGTATTTCCTTCAGAGCTTATTATTAATCATTTCTAGGTCAACAGTGCGGCATTAATACTTACTAAATCCTTAATAAGTACTAGTATGCCATTAAAAAGATTCCGTACCAAAATACTTTTTGCTTATTTGTTTTTGTTACAATATTTTATTTTTCCAAACCACACTAAGCCATCGTGGGTACAGGCCTAAACCCCCTTACTAGTAGACGAGGTGCGTGCAGTGGGACAGTATATAATAGGGTCTGGTTTTACCTACATTATTATTTTTATTTGATGGGTAGTTATGTAAACTAAATATTATGTTTCTACATAATATCTGCGTGGTATGGAAATTATATTCATACTAGTATTGCTCGCGGCTCCGCCCGCGTGAAAAAGTTTTTCCGGGATTAAAATATTTTCGCGGAATAAAAAGTAGCTTATAGCATTGAAGAGTAATGTAGCTTCCTATTAGTGAGAGAATTTTCAAAATCGGTTCAGTAGTTCCTGAGATTAGCGCGTTCAACCAAACAAACAAAGTCTTCATCTTTATAAGTATAGATTTACATATCCATCTGCACAAGAATTCAAAATTGTAACATATAAAGCTACCTATGGTTTTAAAATCAGCCAGTCAATTCAATTACTTTTTGTAGTAACGTATTTTTATTTCATTATTTTTATAATATTTTGTATAGCAGTACAAACATACAAACTTTAGCAGTACATAAATTATTGCTTGATACCGCAAGCCGTTTCCGAGAAAAAAAGAAATAGAAATAGGTACTAGGAATAAAGAAAAACGGACAAAAGAAAGATCCTATAAAAAAATTGTTTGAGGTACGGAACCACAAACTAATTAAGTTTTTAGAAATAAATGAACTCCTAGGTAACCCACTTTTAGCTGCATAGAAGGTGAACTAACTCTAAACAGCCCGTGAACGATAAAATCGTTATGCAGCTCTCTGTGCGGAAATATTTTGTTATTCATGCATTATTTTCATTTTGTTCTTATTCTATTATTTATATTTCGTGAAAAGGACCAGCTTTCGTTAAGGATTATTTGATTGATTTTCATAGACAAGCTAAATTAGAAACACGCCCCGGATTATGAAATAGAACACATCTATACATCTATACATCTATACATATAAATAAAATTGGAGTCTCTGTTTGTAATATTGAAATAACCGTTTTTTACCACATGTGTATGAATATATATATACGGTACATACACCAAAATAACATTTTTTACAATTTTTGTCTGTCTGTCCGTCTGTCTGTCTGTCTGTTTGTTCCGGCTAATCTCTGAAATGGCTGGACCTATTTTGATGGGATTTTTATTGGCAGGTAGCTGATGTAATAAGGAGTAACTTAGGTTACTTTTTATCCCGAGAAAATATAAAGCGGGACTTTTATCCCGAGGAAACTCATTCACGTGGGCGGAGCCGCGGACAACAGCTAGTTTGCAACAAAGTACGCAAAACCAATAAGCAAGTTATTGACACTGCTGACACGCTTTACGAGAATGCGAACACATGCGTAAATCTTATTCATAAAACGTAAACGAGTCATGTAATCTTTATTATAACTCTCCAATGCCTTTAATCATGGTCTATTCATAAAAAATGTCCCAAGGCACTCATCGGAGGACCATAAAATATGGCTCAAGTGTAATACGGACATAAACTACGTACGCACAAAATTTTCTCGTACATTTTTATCCGCTCCCTTTGCAGTGTCATAATGTTTATACAGTATACAGTAAACGAAGGCAACGTTAACTAAAAATAACAAGTTGCAGTAAACACTTCCCTTTATTCTATATGAAATGAATTTGAGCTTGCTCCTTCTGTGTTCATAATATCGTCATTCAATTTTTTACATAGTATAAAGCAAGAATTTTAGGCGTGCAGGCTGAATTGAATTCAGGTTATTACCGGTCAAGCTGAATGGGACCTAGTTTTTTTGGGTTCCGTAGCTAAACGGAACATAAGTTAGCCTATTGCTAATATTGAAGGGGTGCTACCCCTTCCACCAATATTACTGTTATTTGACAGCTAGTCAAATAACAGTAATATTACACTGTGACGTCACCGAGAGTCACCGGTCATAACGCTGCGTGCATGCGAAAGAGATAGCGCGATATCCCCACCACGCCCCCACTTTTGCTCACAACAATATTTCAACTATGAATAACTGCTTTATTTCTCAACCAATTTTGATGCTGATGTCACAGAAAAAAATCTTTTTCGCATTATTTTCTGATACATATAAAGTAATGTACAAAATAGAACATAGGAAACTCCCCTATTTATACAAATTGCGAATAGAGTTTATAAATCCTAACACTGCTTGTATCGCGTTAGCTTTGTAATGTGGTCGGAATAATCAGACTTACGTTTTATTTGCTCTACGCCAAACTTCGATCGTAATTCGCTTTGGATTAACTACTTTCGTCTAGGAAACCTAGTTTGCTCTGTAATAGGACTTGCTCGGCCACTGATTGAAATTTAATATGTTACTATTGTTCTACTTGCACTCCATAGCAAATGCTAAAATATATTTCCAACAGTTTCCTATTTGATTAATTTTTTTGCGAGTTAAGACTGATTAGTGTTCCCAGAGACTCGCCGAGCTTCACTGCCCGGTGTCCTAAAATGCGTGGCACCGACGATCCTGGCTTACAGGAGTTGCAGTTGTGTGAGGACTCGAAATTCCCGAAACTCGAATCGGAAATTTATACTTGTATGTGTAGTGATATGAATATTTACTTATATACATTATATAGCAGAAATAACGGCCCATTCTGACACGTGTATTTTATACGTGCCGCCAATGCGTGCGTTTTCTTACAGTTTGCGACTGCACGCCATTCACTGCGTTTTAGATGAGTTTGAAATGCTTGTTTAAAAGACTTGTACATAGGCTTTGTGTCTTTAAACACACAACTTACAAGTCAAAATCACTGCTTTATATTTCTCGTTTTATAGAGCTCTATCCATTAATTTATAATGTCTACTACTCAATCCTCGTTGACTACGTAAAACGGTATTGTAAAATTACAATTTCCACGAATTCAACTATCCTGACGGCAGGCTTAAGATAGCCGATTTAGAATAAAATATGATTGATACTATGATAATATATACTCTCTTATCAAATTAGCGACAACGTGATATTTTAGCATTATAATTTTGGACATAATAAAACACATTCAAATACGAACTAATGCTTATGTTACCTTTTTCAGTTCGTAATACTTAGTATCTCTTATACTCTTAGTGTCGTCTGGAAGAAATCGCTTTCTAGAGAAAGGATCGTTTATTATTGCGCTTAAAACAAACCTAATTCAATTCACGTGTTATCATCATTCATTCATGAATAAAGCTTATAATTCGGTTATAGTTTAGTTGTACCGCAGTGTAGAGACCACACACGATTGGTTTTCAGACTATGCTTCACAAGCTGACGCAACGCAGTTCAGTAAACGGATTAAATTCAAACTAGCAGCCAATTTGGTGTCAAATTTTTCGAACTACCTGCAGAATTACTGATTTCTAACAAGTTGGAAAACTGGTGGTAGGTCTCTCATTATGTAAGAGGCCGTCTGGGTGGGTACCACCACAATGTCTATTTCTACCGCCAAGCAACAGTGTGCATGCACTGTTGTGTTTCGGTTTGAAGGACATTGTATCCAGTATAACTACTGGACATAATGAGACTTAACATCTTATGTCTCAGGATGACGAGCGCAGTGGAATGCCACTCAGTACTTTGTAAGTCAAGGTGCTGGATGATGTTGCTACTGTTTATGGGTGGTCGTATCGCTTACCATCAGGCGAACGGCATGCTCGTCTCGTCATTCAACGCAATAAAAAAAAAAAAAAAAAAAAATTATAACAAACTTTTGAATGCGTATATTGATCACAATTACTAAGCTAAATAGGGTATAGATTTTTCATATTCGGGATTTTGTCATTTAGTTCGTTTGCACTAGTGTTTCTGTGATGTGTTCCGGATTCAAAGCCCTTCAAGCAAATTTATTTATGAAACATAAATTATAATTATTATTACTTAGTACTCAAATGCTTTAGGGGATTTTCATGTAATTTAATGTTATAGATTGTGTGGCTATTAAGTAGCTCATGAGCCAACCAAGTGTTTACCCTTATTAATTAGTCCAAAAATAACTTGTGTCCGCAAAGGGTTGGCAAAATTATATATTATATATAATACAGTGAAACCTGGTTAAGTGGGACCTGGATAAGTGAGAAACCTCTATTATTGAGAATTCCAATAAGGTCCCGGGACTTTGCCAACGAAATACCTCTGTTAATGGGACTTTTCGAACCTGGTTAAATGAGAACTAGCTATGGGACTGTCTCACTTTGCAATCAAAGTCACAACCTCGCACATCGCACGCTCCAGCTAAGGCAAACTATTAAGCACACTTGAACGTCATAGTGCCCTATTTCGCAGCCAAAGACCAACAAACGTACTATATTGTTACAATGTATGCTCTCCAGCGAGTTGAGTAATGCATATACGATTAGGCTGGAGAATAAAATAACATATTCGCAGTGAGACTATCCCGCCCTCACACCCGCCACTGCAACTCCTGTAAGCCAAGATCGCCAGTGGCACGCATTTTATGACACCGAGCGGTGAAGCTCGGCGAGTCTCTAGGAACACTAATTAGTCTTAACCCGCAACGAAGTTAATCAAATAGAAGAATAGGGAGGAGTTAGAAATATATTTTCCACTACTACAAACATATTCGCAATGAGAGGACAAATACAGTGCTAGTAATATTATCAAAGACATTAAACAGTATAGTTAAGTATAGATCGGACATAGGATCAAATTTTTCGTCCAAAAGTTATTACCAATTGGTAATAAGTCGCTGTCTTATCTGCCACGTCTGTGTGACAAGAAGTCTCGGTATGCTTAAATTTTGTAAAGAAAACAATATTTTGGAAAGAATAATGCCAATTTCCGCATTGCGATCATGTCAAAGTATGTTCTAATGCATTTTTCATGGGTGTTTTGCTATTTCACGGTAGATTGAGTTACTGACGAACAGGCTAAAAATTTTTGTATGAAAATTTTCCCAAAGTCCCCTCTATATAATCTTAAAACTCTTTGAATATTATAAATAAAGTTTTTGAGAAAAACACATAAACGGCTGAAAGATTCGGATACAATGGGAAAACATTTAGACCAACTTCTGGAATACATTAATTATTAACAGATGTTAACAGCGTGGACTGCCTCAGTGGCGTATTTTATTAAGGTACGAATGCAGTGCTGTGGTCTCCGATTCGATCTCTGAGTCAGGCAAAGTAATATTCTGTTTTCTACTCAGTATCAGCCCAGTCTAGAATTTGTGCCCGATATGGCGATAAGCTCGATGCCTGCATTACTTATGTGTGTATGTGTGTGTGTGTGTGTATCAACAGCGTGGAATGCTCCTTATCAGGGGAAAGAGCACGGAGGAACTCTTATTTCGCGAAAGACCTTACATGTGGGCTAAGCCTCAAAAATGAAGCTCATTTTTGCGGCTTATAATAAAATGCAAGTCTCAAGGAAATACCGAAATAGTTAACATAAGCTCAAAGAAATTCAAGGAAAATGAATCTGATCTAGAGTTAGGAGCAGGATTTCGCTGAGAGCTAATTATCACAAATAGCCTAGAGATACGATACTCCCTGGGGCCGTTCCGTAGGCGCCGAAGAAGGCCACCGCGGGTTTTGGTTGGTATGCCGGTGTAGGGTGTACATAATGTTAGGGACTCGGTCCAATGCCCGCTCGGATGATGCCATACTCCCGAGTGTCGACATTGGGCCGTTAGATCGGTGAAACCAACATAACCATCCACTCACCCCCCAGTGGTGGTAGCGATAACGCGTTTTTTCCCCGCGAGAAAAAAAAAAACAAAAAAAGAGATACGATACTGCTACAAATCTATTTAAGCAAGATTCCTGCTACACTTAGATAGAATGTTAAGGTGCATAAAATGCAACCCCTTTGAAAGTCTAATACACTTACCTAGATAGTAATAATTTATAAAGGAAGGAACCATTGAAGGCCCATTTAATCTCAAAATCTTCATAAAATCGTTTCATGAAGAAATATAAACAAAAACTTTTATTTAAATTAGAACATCTCTACATGGTATAAAATTTAACAACAAAAGAACTAACAAAAATCTTTGTATGATTTTGCATTACGAAACATGAAAACATGGATGATGTGCCATGTTAGGAACCGGGCTTTATTCGGTCACAATATATTATTTAATATTTACTTCTACTTTGAATAGATTTATATCTATATTAAACAGTGAGCGTCATTCAATGCCATAAAAAATATTATATTCACAATATTGAGTACAAATACTTGACATTTTTAATTGAAAAGTAAAATGTTCTAATTTCAATTTTAATCAAATCGTTAGATTTTTTATACATAACGGTTACGGCCGTAGTATCATGCAATAGAACATTGATTTCTATATTTAAATATTCAAACTGTAAAAAACTAGGGCAGTAGCGACCAATGCCTTTAATT
Organism: Sphinx pinastri; assembly: GCA_947568825.1. Classification (NCBI taxonomy): domain Eukaryota; kingdom Metazoa; phylum Arthropoda; class Insecta; order Lepidoptera; family Sphingidae; genus Sphinx; species Sphinx pinastri. The sequence continues at coordinate 8,961,464 of OX387617.1, forward strand.
ATTAATATTTTCATTGCTGCAGTCCTTCTCACGTATTAAGTAGGTTTTGGTGCATGTGTGAGTGTAATATTTTTTTTTTATTTTACAAGTGGAGTAGACGAACAAGTCGACGGACGGTGAGCGTCATAACTGCCAATCACAGCCAACTAATATCTAAACGTAACTGTTATTAAACTTCCACAATAATGTAAAAATTCCAAATTTATACAACCATTCACAATTTGATACTTGAAAAGTTTATATAACAATGTTCGTATTTCATAATTGAGCGAGAATATTATATAAAGGATCAAGAAAATTACTTTGACTTTTACCTTAGGAGTAACCAATCTACATACATACCAACCTACATATTATACCTATAAGAAATATGTATGTAGAGGAATAGGGGTATACCCAGCAAACTTACGTGCCTTTCTGGGTAATATTTCGCCCAACCGCATTTTTAAATATGAATAAAAATGCTGTATGCTACACGTAGCGGCATAGAGCTTGGTAAATTGCCTTTTCATAAAAGGTATTGAAGATGGAAACCTCATGTAACTTGGCAACCTAAAAAAACTTTTCTCGTGTGGTAAAGTGACCACTCTAGACGTTATAATGACTATATTAAGAATCAGAATATAAAGTACCGAGTCGACCAATTATAATTTCGAACTGCAAAAGACTTTACGTTGATAGGTTGTTGTAAGCAATATAGTAATATTGTCGTAGAATTACCATTAATTATCGCATGAACGAACATAAAAAAAGATGAAAAGTTTCATCAAAACCCAAAAGATTTTCTATGGGAACACCGCGGAATCGAATAGGCGATCTGATGGTTATGCGTAAACAACAACAATGCTAGAGCAATCGTGTTTCTCTCCAGGGCACCGTGCGATGTCACTAATAACAAAACTGTTGCTTGATAACCATTTCTTATGAATTCTTCTTGATCAAGCCAACCTATTCGTACTCTAAACTAATAATAACATGACTACTGATCATTTAAATGTGGAGAAAGAAAAGGAGAAGTAAAAAATTTACATGCGTAATAAATGACGCGACCTATAACGCCACTGTATGTCATCAGTAAACATAAAACCACTCGGAACAAATTGGAGGTTTCATTAGGGTTCCGTAGGCAAAGGTATATAACATACCTACTTTGAAATATCTTATAATACATACGTAAATATGCACTTACGTACACACTCACGCCCTTATTCCATAGAGTTAGGCAGATACTAGTGGACGATAGCCTAGTTGGAAATGGAACGGTCTGCCGAGACAATGTCCGGAGGTTCAAAACCCAAGGCACACACCTCTGACTTTTCGAAGTTATGTGTGTATTGTTTATCAATTATCGTTCGCTTTAACGGTGAAGGAAAACATCGTGAGGAAACCTACATACCTGAGAATTCTCGATAAGAATTTCGAGGGTACGTGAAGTCTGCCAACCCGCACTAGGCCAGCGTGGTGGACTAAGGCCTAACCCCTCTCTGTAGTAGAGGAGGCCCGTGCTCAGCAGTGGGCAGTATATAATATAGGGCTGGTATTATTATTTTATTATTATTATTAGGCAGATACTATTAAGCGCTACATGCTACGATCTTGCACATTTCTTTTTTCATGATATCTTAGGTAAAGTGTACAATTGTACAATATAATATTTTCTAGTCGAATAGTCAACGATCACAGTACACACAGTTAAAAGCCGCCATAGTGGCTTGTTTTGATTAGTCGTGTGTAGAAATTAACTGGTGTAACTACAACCAGTAAGACAATATAATTCTGATCGATATTATATTAAGGTCATACAATAGGTGACTCTTTATCACGCAAAGAAAATATGTATAATTTCACAAGCTAATGTCTCACGCAGGTGGGTACAACACGTACCTAATTACGTTGAAAAAAAATCAAATTTTATACGTGAAAACCTTTAATTAGATAGCTCACTAATTATTACGTTACCTAAGAATGTAACCAAATTACGTCAATTCAATCGATATACAACTTTATTTATTATTATGTAAGCAATACTTTGATATGATGTGCCCCAACATGATTGGGGACTGATATGAAAAACGACATTAAGATAATGAACCGTCGTCATGCTTTTAATAAATGTAAGTGGTTACGTATACGTCTAAATTGTATATGTGTATGTGTGACTGCCTCGGTGGCGTAGTTGTATTACGGTATGACTGCAATGCTGAGGTCTTGGGTTCGATTCCCGTTTCGGGCAAAGTGATATTGGGTTTTAAATTCAGTATCAGCCCGGAGTCTAGAATTTGTGCCGGATATGGCGATTGGCCCGCCCCCTATCACATCATGGGATGGAATACGCACGGCGAAAAGTGGGTGCACTAGTTGCGCCTCTGTCTACCCCTTCGGGGATAAAAGGCGTGAGTGTGAGTGTGTGTATGTATATGTGTATACTCCAGCGGTTTACAGTACTGTTACGAATGATTGCAATCAATGTACCGATAAAACCACTTCAAATGGACAAATAGACTTGATTGGAGAGCTGTCCAAAATTGTCTATTCCGAAAACTGATAGTCACGTAAGAAGCTTGTCACATGTTTTGTAATTTTATGCTTAAAAATAGGTCTTGAAATGTTGGAAATAGATTTATATTTATTAGGAATCTAAACCATAAACAAATTTGTACGTCGTCTCACCACGTGGTTTCTGTGCAGAAATATTTGGTAAGTTGAAGTTACGGTTTTGCGAGTAACTTGCCCGCCTTAGAGAGAATCTTTTCTCTCATGGTCAAGAGATTGAAAAACTTACAAAATCATTTCCCCGACTTGGGAATCGTTCCCAGAGACACATAGTTAACCGTCAACGTCCAATAAGAATAATGGAGCTACAACTCAACCTACGGAGCCCTCTGAAGTGAAACAAGGCAGCTTGCAGTGGAATTTAACGGATTGTGAATAGACAAAAAAAAACTTAGTTTCCAAAGTGCAATTTTAATTTCCTTTAAATAATTGGTGGTGGTTTTGTATTTGTTATTGTATTGAATGACGAGACGAGCATGCCGTGCGCCTGATGGTAAGCGATACGATAACCCATAAACAGCAGCAACACCATCCCGCATCTTGAGTTACAAAGTACTGTGTGGCATTCCACTGCGCTCGTCATTCTGAGACATAAGATGTTAAGTCTCATTATATCCAGTAACACTGGCTACAATGTACTTCAAACCGAAACACAACAGTGCATACTCGCTGCTGCTTGGCGGTAGAAATAGACATTGCGGTGGTACCCGCCCAGATGTACTCTTACATATGAGAGACCTACCGCCAGTTAAAAGGATATATTTTCTAACCGACGGGATAGCCACAGTACACAACATGTTAAAACATGACGCGTTTTGGGATCAGACTGTCTATACCTGGTTCAAACAGGCCAGCATAATTGTGTCGACTGGCTAGGGATAGTCATCTTTCGTCCAGTTTAGTCTATCTGGACTCCCTCTTCCGATCAGATGCAATGGTGTAACTATGACGTGCTCGTATAAAAAGCCAAGGTGACCTATATAGTGACAAGGTATCCAGTCACCATATAGGTCTACTATATGGTGACTGGTCACCGCTTTGTATGGACATCGGGTTTAAACCATGAATACAGTCAAACCTACTATGTGAATCCATCAAGATAACTTTACAGGAGCGTATTTTATAACTATTCAACTAATGTAATTATTTATGTTTGTTAGAAATTAAGGCAAAATCAGCTTAACGGCTTTTAATGAATAACATACAAGTAGACTAAATCCTGGATTAGCATGTAAGTTAATTTTTATTCTGGTAAAATGTACCGTGGGGCTTTGACACGGGAGACACCACAAGCAAAAATATTTGTAGTTGTGATGGTTTTATTCCGAACGAAGCAACGTTCTGTAGAAATTTGTTAGTGGGTTTGTAACTGCGTATTTAGGTAGGTAATTATTCTCCTAAAAATATTTCTATGCGTTAAATTATACTTAAATATATTCAATCGAAATTAGTAGGGGTAATGCCGTAATAATGCCGTAGACATTATCTAAAATTAATAACAAAATTACAAGGTTCTGAATAGTAGTGTAAATAAAAATTCAAACCAAAACCAACCTAGTTTCTATCACAACAAACATCCAATCACATTCACAAATATTTGAACGCAAACTTCTCCGGTAAAACAGTTACAGTAACTGATTTGATCAAAAATCTTGCTCGCTCCCTCACTATTCGTCGTGACGCAATGGAATCCAAGATATAAACTTTCCAAGAAACCCTAAAAGTTGAGTGCCTTTCCTCGGATTTAGCGAATAAAACAACGAAACGAAAGTATTGTATTACAGTTTAGTTACAAACGCACCAACAGATTTAATATAACTTTTGTTTGGAAATAAAAAAATTGTGAACGCATTTGCGTAGTTACCTTTGAATATTTTTTGTATGGTATTAAGGTTATTCAATATGGAATTTGAAGTGTCTGAAATATCTACTTTACGAGAATAATTACTGGAGATATATGTAATACAATAATTATTTGAATACATGAACTCTATCTATTAACCCTTTTTTTTTTTTTTCGCTGGGAAAAAACGTGTTATCGCTACCACCACTGGGGAGTCAGTGGAACGGTTATGTTGGTTTCATCGTCTTTATAAATTTTAACGGCAAACACCTTAAATATGCGCTTTCGAAGTAATTCTCTCCAATGTATGTTAGAGAGCAAACTCCTAAATCAGTGCAGATTGATGAAAGAAACAATTAAAAGGGATAGGTCTGAACATCAAGTTAATATAAGAATGGCTAATTTGTCTATTAACCTTAACCCAAAAATAAAAATAACTCAATTAATTTTTACAGAAGGCTAGACACAGTTTTTACAAAAATCATGAAACAATAACACATTTCCATAATATATTTGATAAACTGTATCTGACGTTAATGGCATCATGGCAGTTAAAAGACGAATTTGCACAATTAGGCTCATATTAAACATGAAAAGTGGGTGACTGATGGCACTCGACGATAGACCAATGCACCCATATAAATGGAATACGCTTTTAACACATATTACATGGAAAGAAAACACAAGCACGCGACGCACTAAACACATTGTCAAGGCTTGATGTAACCAGACTGGCAGTGGTCCCCATTATCGTCCATAAAGTAACTTGAGTATAGAAATTGTAAGTGAGAGAGGTCACGATCGCGTGGCACTCGTAGACGGAGCGTAGAGCCGTGGCGACGACGTAACCTCAGCCGGGCGACGCGACGCGAACTGGCACGGCGGCCGAACTGAACCCCGCCCGCCCTTGCGCCTCCCGCCTCTGTCACCGGCACTCTTCGCCCAAATTCAGACGACTTTTCATTAATGTTGTTATCAGTGTAAAAGTTCTACCAACTCAAACTAAGAACGGAGCTTTAATTAACTGTCCGTAAAATAACACTAAACACACAGCCAAAGAGCCGTCAGCCTGCTTTAGATATCAGTCGTGAAAACTTTTTGAATAGATTTCGATGTAGTTGATTGACTTGTTATGTAAATTAGAAGCTACTTTTGTAAGTAATCTCTGCTTCTATTTTATTTATAGCCTTATAGGCTGTTAAAATCTTATTACAAGAGCCGCCTATAATTTTCAAGAGAAATGGACTAAATTTTCACGGTTGCTACGTAGAGACTACTTAAATAGTATTAATATTAGTATCGTCTCATTGAACTGCTGACATAACTTACGTTTTAATGAACGGTAAACACAATATAAATCACATGTTTATAAAACAACTGTTTCATTTGGTAAGATAACCGTATGTCTATCTTCCCTATTAGTAGTGAAATTGGGAAAGATATTGAGACAAACAGGCAGTGTTTATCAAGATTCCATTATCAAGAGTGGCAGCGATCTTCTATCGATTGAATACTGGCACAAATTGTAAGAATTATTGATATCACGGCGGTGGCTCATACAAAAAGTTTATAAAAGGAAGTGGAGCGAACAAACTGGCGGCGAACAAACTTTTACGCTGGGACGCGACGCGAACGTTACTTATCTGCCGCCGGCGAGCTGACAGCCGCAGATGAAAAATTGAAATTGTGTGAGATAAAAGTACCTAACTGCTGCAGCGCGACCAAACAATGTCATGTCAACAACTGCTGTACATATTTTCGAGGCCCATTTTTTAATGTAAATTTAAATCCCGTCTGTATGACATCCAAAGTGGTTTTTTTTTGTTAATAATAATATAAGGTATAAAAATCATAAAATGTATGTACGCTGATGGAAAGAAATTTCATGAAACTAGTAAAGCCAACGTCGAGCTATTGGCAGTACTTAAAATATTCTGGGTCATCAGTCAACTCGGGCCGTACATCAATAATCGTCACGCATTCGGTACACCACACACGTTTGAAGTGAAAAAAGTCAATATGCAAATATGAGTGTTTCCGCTACGTATCAATTCAGTACGGTCGATGGAAGTTGAATAGTGACGACGGCGCGACGCTCTAACATGCAATAACGAACGCCCCAACGTCAGCCGACCCTTCTCTATTTATGGAGAAACTCCGTCGAGGGTGCCACGTGAAAAGTCTCGCGTAAATCAAAGTCATAAATTCTCCTATCGTGAATGAACATTTCTCTTCGCGGACGTCTACACCGGCTGAATGGATAACGTCGGCCAACCCTGCAGGATCACCTCTACCGAGTCATTTGCTTTTGTTCGTGGGGCAATTAATAACGGGCAGAAGGGCGTTTTCAAACCGCAGCAGGCGCCATTCGCATATCAGTAATGATCTAGCGGAGCCGACCTCGTGGCCGTGTTGACAATCACTCATATTATATTGCTGAGCGGTGCTGTATCAACTGCTTTAATTAATGCTGCTTGGCTCGAGTATGCCTAAATGCTTTCGAGCAAAAAAAATATTTAGTTTAAATAAGAAAATATTATTTTTTGGGTAACAACATTATTTTAAAACTTTCCAAAAAAGGTTTATTCATGGTACGTAAACATAATCATACGAATGGTATAATTATTATTTAAATTTCCTAATAAACTATAAGCAAAGCAGCAGTTATGTTTTACTTTACAGTAGTTTTTGAAGTCGGTGCAATTTTTTTTTAAGTTTTTTTAGTTTAATTCAACATGCCAATATCCCACTTCAATGAGGCATCGGTGCAAGACATTTTTTCAAACATTCTTCTGTGGGATCCAGTTCTGAGTAAATCTTATTAATACCCACACAAAGTGTTGCAGGAACTATGGGTCTACTATCCCATATATTAATACACTGCCGCTTGAACTAAAAAACGTTAAATTATTTAAAATATTTTTATTTTTAGGCCACCATATTAAAATTGAGCAAAATCAGGAGCTCAAATAAACGTATCTCGAATCAGCTTGCGCCCAGAGCATGATGGGCTGTAAATATTGATTGTTATTAAAGTATTTGTCGTTAAACCAAATCTATTGACAATCGGTGACTATCCAGTCACAGTAATATCCATTGGCATGTGCCAATCTACAGCATCACATCTAATGTCACGGTGAACTATGAAAATCCTTGTAAAATGTAAGCCTACGAAAAGCGATAAAATCTCTAAACTAGTTCAATTTCAACGTGTTACATTCACGTAAATATAAGAAATCAAATGTATTTAGGGTAATCACACGTATATTTAAATAAGCCGGTGATACCACGTGACAGTGCACGCTAGCCTAGATGGGAATGATACTGACTGCCGAGACGAATGTCCGCAGGTTCAAAACCGAAGCCACAAACCTCAGACGTTTCGAAGTTACGTGTGTTTGTGTATCAATTACTAGCTTTTGCACGCAGAGTTGCCCGCGGACAAAGATTTTCCGGGATAAAAGTTCCGCTCTATATTTTCCCGGGATAAAAGTACCCTCCTAGTAGTATACCCTCCCAGGGTCTCAAACTATCTCCGTATGAAATTTCATCATTTCATTTCGTGGTGGACTCAGGCCTAAACCCTCTCAGTAGTAGAGGAGGCCCGTGCCCAGTAGTGGGCAGTATATAATTCAAAGCTGGTACTATTATTATATCATGTGAAAGTATTCAGTTGCTATTCGTTTACAGATATTATGTAGATACATGGGGTAGGTGGATACCTACCCTAATAATATGTATACCTACATAAGTTTCAAAGAACAAATTTTAAAAAATCGTAGCAGTATGGTAATATTTCAGTAGATTAAACTATATATAGTCTGATCAAAATATTAGTATCTTTATTTAATTTATTTATAACTTTTTATTTTGCATATTTATATCAGGAAAAGACATAATATAATATTCACGTAAACAAAGTAAAATTGGCGGTTTTATCAATTGGGACAATTTCTTAAAATGGTGTAGAATCGTGAAATACTATGCAAATTGAACCAAAATATTGTTCAAAGCAATCTACGGTCTAAATATAACAACAATATTACCACTAACTTAAGCAAACATAACTTTGTTGTATACTGGATACGTAATACGATACGATACGGATAATACTCCACATAGATAAACTATTGTTCAATTTTACACTTAAACTAAATTATCTAAACTATATAAGATAAATATTTGGTAAGATAAGACCTGTATGTGAATGAAATGTGTTTTTATTAACAGCAACGTTTATTTAAAAATCACTAATATTGAGAAAGTTTTTACTAAAACATTGGAACAAAAAAATAATTAAATATTTCATTTTATAATAAATGAATTAAAAGTAATTTAAATTTTATTTTAATTTTTATTCCATGTACATGTTGTTAGGGCTAGCCTATAGGCATATCGGGCACAAATTCAAAAAAAATATAACTTTACCCAACCTGGGATTCGAGCCCGAGACCTCAAAACAAAATTTGTATCGCGTACGGAATACAACTACGCCACCGAGGCAGTCAACATATTTTTCGCTCCTCACATAAACAAACTACATATTAATAGTCGCATGTAACGTATTTATTGTTCATTTTACTGGAAAAAGTTAATCTTCATATTGTTTTATTCTTATAAAGTACATTTAACTGTCACAAAGTACCTAAAATGGCGAGTCGTATACACTTCTTCTGAGAGGATTTGTCAAAGAGTTCTATATAATGTTTAATGTATTTTGGATTTGTTTTATATTCCCTGTCACATTAGGCCGACACCTAAGCACAAGTTCTGTATTGTTGTTTACGATTAACTTAGAAGTTAGTGGAAGCAATTCCCTCATAAATTTTCTCTTTATAACAGCTCACAATTTCCTTAAGACACTTGTAACTGCTCTACGGTAAGTTTGGTTTTGGTAGTGTGCAACCGAAGTTTCGGCTTCGGCTTCGTCCTCCTTCGGCCAAAAAAAACACCTTCGGCGAATCCCTCGTCTGCAGAAAGGCCGAAGGTTCCTAGCAAACACCAAAATCGACCCAAATGAATAAATAAATTGACATAATTCACACTACCTATTTCGAAATGTTATTATTTATGACAAATATAAGCTAGATCGCTTTCTAGAGCTCATTAAAATTAAAATTAACACTCAATAAAAACGTCAAATTTTAAATTTTTAATATCATTTATATTATTGATTGTAGCTTGTAGTTAATCTTCAACAAAATTTCATAAAGTTTTATTATGACTCGATCCTATTGCATTCGGCGCACTTATTTGACTTGAGCATGCATACAAAAACAAAACTGCTTCACACGTTAAAACATATCGTAGAAATAGGGATAATGTTACATTACAATACGATGTCATGAAATTGGGTTATAAATCAAAACGGGTTATTGAAACTTTGTGCAAACGACGTCAGGGGCGTATACTAGTTATTCTAGTCTGACACACAATAATATTCCATTACGTCACGTCACGCTGCCCGACCTGTAGCTTCGAAAACTACTAAACTCCAAATATAACATATGAACTTGAAGAGACAACAGTCTGACCGTATGAAAAACGTAGTATTCTTAATATGTATGTTTGTCAACTTCAAGCGAGTCTACGGAGATCACAAAAAAAGTCACATCAAGCACTGAAATTAAAACTCATAAATCCAACTAATTAAATTTATTATAACAACAAAAGTTTGTAGACCTAATTGGATGTTCGGTTGTTTAAATATTTATTAGATCATATTCTACTAATATTATGTCACAACCGCAGTTATCGATGGAATTCGGCACCAAGTACTAGCCAGCAGCCCATATATGCTACTATTTATCTCGGAGAAACGCACACTGTGGCTTTTATCCTTGGCAAGGACAACCGGTTCAAACAGGCCGACAAAGTTATGTCGACTGGTGAGGGATAATTATCCGTCTTTGGACATTCTATCTTCACCCCACTCCGCTTACTGTCAGGTGCAGTGGAGTCACTGCCGTACCCGTATAAAAGAAAAGCGAGCCGAGCAACATCAGGAGATGTCCGCTTTTTGCATGGGAGCTGGGCCTCAAAATCTAACCAGGCTCAATCTTTAGGGATATTAATGGGGCAAAATATGGATCTTGGATCTATTAAAACAATATTTTTAGAGCCCTCCATTTATAAGTAACTTTTTTTAAAAAAGTTCATATTAAGTTTTTTTTTTTTTATAGCATTGAATGACGATACGAGCATGCCGTTCGCCTGATGGTAAGCGATACGACCACCCATAAACAGTAGCAACACCATCCAGCACCTTGACTTACAAAGTACTGTGTGGCATTCCACTGTATTCGTCATCCTGAGACATAAGATGTTAAGTCTCACTATATCCAGTAGTTATACTGGCTACAATGTCCTTCAAACCGAAACACAACAGTGCATGCACACTGTTGCTTGGCGGTAGAAATAGACATTGCGGTGGTACCCACCCAGACGGCCTCTTACATAATGAGAGACCTACCAGCAGTCGTGTCGTTGTTAAGCAAAATAAAATAACATAAATGTTAAAATCGGAGGTCTTTAAAATTAAACGATTTATTGTAAACGGCTAGTTTTTAGGAGTTCTATCCAAATATATTTAAACTGTCTTGGTTAAAATTTTAGGCCCGTTTTTAAACATGTCCTTTACTCTGAAACTAGCTTTTGCTCGCGGCTCCATTTGCGTGAAAAAGTTCGTTCTGGAAAAAAATCCCGCTTTATATTTTCCCGGGATAAAAAGGAGCCTGTTACTCAGGGATAATGTAGCATTCTAATGGTAATTTTTTTTTTAAATGGGTCCATTAGATTTTGAGTTTATTCATTACCAACATACAAAAATACAAATCTTTCCTCTTTATAATATTAGTATATATTAAACAAATTCAACAAAAACACTTCAACCTCCAAAATACCTAAAGAAAGAAACAAGTAATCACGCTAATAATTCGAAACTTATTATTTAGCGCCAAACTTTGAACAATAATGCACACCAGAAGCTGTGCCAGAAGCGAAATAGTTACATAAGTTTTAGCAACGTGTATTGCACGTTACAATTGTGAAATTATCGGATACGGGTCAAGTGGACCTACCCACTGGACGAGAGGGTTGTTTACAGATCTACTGCTACAGATGAAACTAGTTTGATAACTTGTTAAATATTTGCCGTACTGTTTGTTCCTTTTTACTCTGTTCAATCTATACATTTATATTCTGGTTTTAAAGAAAATAGCAGATCTGTGAGTTTTATTTCGTAGTTTCTGAGCATGATGTTGCTGTGCAGCGAGAATTTACTATCAATTTTGCCAAAAATGATTTTTATAGCCAAAGTATCTAAAAATCATTAGGTGCCTACTGCCTCCTGACCAACATTTTTTAAAATATTATAATATATGGATTAAGAAATGTTTTTTTTAATTATCATTCATCAAGAAAAATCTATTCTACTCACACTACAATGATATTAAGGGTTAATATTTCTGCCGAAAACCAAAAATCTAGCTTGATAACTCTAGTAGAAAAATATAAATAAAAGCTTGACTAACTAATGAACAAATATAATGAATTAAATTTGAAGTCTGTAGTGTCTTCACAAATATTTTAAATGAAAATACAAATTTTCCAACCATTGCCGCTAGATGGCGATAGTTGTACAAGAGAAGAACGAATCATTATAAAGGCAATTGTACAGTAAATTAAAAACAGTAAAAGATAATTATTGCAACTATATTACGGTATTCATTAATTGCAATACACATTTATATGATATCTTAACGATTTAATAAAGAAACTAACTTACTGGTGATAGGTCTCTCATTATGTAAGAGGCCGTCTGGGTGGGTACCACCGCAATGTCTATTTCTACCGCTAAGCAACAGTGTGCATGCATTGTTGTGTTTCGGTCTGAAGGACATTGTAGCCAGTATAACTACTGGACATAATGACACTTAACATCTTATGTCTCAGGATGACGAGCGCAGTGGAATGCCACACAGTACTTTGTAAGTCAAGGTGCTGGATGGTGTTGCTTCTGTTTAAGGGTGGTCGTATCGCTTACCATCAGGCGAACGGCATGCTCGTCTCGTCATTCAATGCAATAAAAAAAAACTAAATAAGAAATTACGTCACTTACAGTAGCATTTCAACTTATCGACGTAACATTATGCGCTGTTATTACTGTAGTAATATTCAATAGACTTTACGATAAAGGCTTTATTTTAAGATAAATGTAAGGACTCAGTGTTATTTCTGTTTCGCCTTTGCATCGATGCATTTATGTATGAACGACGCAAATAATCTTGTACTATATCGACGTAAATGTTGAAGTTTTTGTAATACTTTTTATAGGATCTCACGGCAGTCAGATTGAATATTTGTTATAAAATGCTTTTGATGTCCTGTCAATATTGGTACAGTATTATTATGTTACTGTATTGTTCAGCTTTTCTGTAGGAAAATCTCGTCTAAAAGAATTTAGCTTTCAAACAATGTAACCAGTACCTACTACAAACCGTTACACAGTATAAATTCGTCTTCAATAAAAGCATAGTATGGAAAACCTACATCACAAATGTTGTAATTATCAAATCATTGTAAGAATAGGCACTATTTGTTTTTATATTTATTAGTATTTATTTATCTAATGATGGTACTAGTAGTACTTAAGATGGTAGAGCCTAATGTGTCCCCTTGAAGTATGTTTAAGACGGACGTATCGCATTTACGCAATTGTTAAAAAATATCGTGTCCACGCCACGTCTGGCAAAAAGGTAAAACACTTCCAAACCCAGCCTCTAATGACCCAACTTGAGACGAGTCAGACAAATTCAAGACGCAAAAGAAATAAATTTTACCCACCCAACACGAATCTAACACAAGATTTTATTATTACAGATTGTCTTACCTCCGATAAATCAGTCTATTTCAAAACTGTTAAATCTATACTTAATATATAAAGCTGAAGAGTTTGTTTGTTAGTTTGTTTGAACGCGCTAATCTCAGGAACTACTGGACCGATTTTGAAAATTCTTTCACTAATAGGAAGCTACATTACTCCTGAGTGCTATAGGCTACTTTTTATCCCGGAAAAACTTTTCCACGCGGGCGGAGCCGCGCGCAATGCTAGTACATATATATAATTACAAAGCGATAAGTCTCCGGTAGGTACCGATGAAAGATCATAGTTATTATTCATTATACAGATAGCAATAAATAGAAAGTAACATTAATACCTTATGCAAAATGTACTGCAAATTGATTGCTGAGACAAGAGCGTATAATTTGCTGAGTGTCAAATAGTTTTAATAAATCTAGTTTCTAAGCTTTTAAGATAGTAAACATTTAATCTGATTTAAATTATTGGTACCAAGAAATTCAGAATTTATAGGTTATGCAATTGCTTACAAACCGATAATTATTTTACACACTATTTCATAGAGAATAGTCTATCGCAACAGATGGAAAAATAGAAATGAATTTCATACACGTCCATAAATGCATGCGAGTAAAGATATCAGTGTACGCACGAATTCAATTTGCAGTTCTTGCTGTTTATAGTCCAATTCAACTGAGCGGCGAACTGTAAGTACTAAAAGGTATGTTCCACGCGGGTTTTAAATTTTACTTTTAATAGAACACGGCGATAATATATTCAGATACAGTTTCGCGTAGAATTCTCGACCACGGTGCGGCGTACCGCCGTCCGGACGACCCCAGCCCGCTACGTAATTAGCTAAATATGACTTTTAAACTAAGAGCTACCTAGAAGCTCTCCATATTCCAGCCGACATTTTTGGCAAACGAGCATATTTTTATGCGAATCGTGTGGTACAGTTTCGTAATTAAGAAATTTACACCAACTCATCAAAAGGTTATCATTTGGGATTAATGGGATTTGATGTAAGAGCCCGTGTAACGTGACTGATATTTTTTAAAAACATTTTGCGGTAGTTCTTCTTGACGTTATTTAATTTTCGACGTCATTAATACACGCTAGAGTGGCATCGATGTGAGTGATTTTTTCTTGGTAAGTAATAATTTTCGCGGAAGTTTTAAAGTTCACGTCACGTCCATGCAGGAAGCTGCCAGTAATACTGGTTCGTGAAGTCTCACTATAAATCATAACGCCGTTTCAATTTACCGACTCTAACACGGCTGTAATAGGCCAGCCGCTGCCCGCTACGCTGAAAGACCTGAATTTGTATTCAAGAAACGATATGATCATTAGATGGTGCAATTTTCTTCACATCCATACGAATAGTATCACTACGTTCGGAATAAATAATACTTCGTAATTGCTATCGGCATCTGAATTGCAAACCGAGTTTGCGAGTGGACTTTGGTAATAATTTGTGTAAAGAGCAGACATAATGTGGTTTCATTGCGTGCGTAACTTATCTCCAACGTAAGCGCCGCATATTAGCTACATTATGACTTTATTATAATTAACTTTGGATTTTATTTCGATTTGTAGCATGGCACCGATGTATCTGGATCACTTCATTTAAAAACGATCTAGTTAATTGGCTCCTACACTCACATCATATGCGTGTAAGATTGTCACTTCGTTTACTCAGTTAAGATAACTGCTGGCGACTTTTAAAAGTCGTCAGATATGTTTACGATACGTAAGCAGGCAGGTTGAGAACTTTGCCAAAGGTGTAAATTGCACACGTTCATTATGAAGATACGGATTATGATGAGTTTTTAATGGAATAATTATTATAATTTCATATAGCAGAACCGATAACCTGCGGTATTCGCTCGAGGATCCCACGTCCGACCGTTCGGTCTTCGAGAAGTGACTTCAGGAAGCACGTACACGTAATATTATTGATCACAGGGCACAGCGTTCCAGGCCGATTTGAATTTCTAATGAACTCGTTACAATCGGTCCGCACACGGCCCTCCGACAAATGATAAAAAAAATGTTTCCTTTTTGGCTGATCGTGCATGATTACGTACCATACTTAATCGGCGCCTTCTCGCAAATATTTTATTATAATGACGGCATAAACGTGTATTCGATTTCGCGAAAGCATCGGTAAGTAGATTTAAATCTACCCACTAAAGAGAGTGTTAAAATTTTCTTAGAATGAAGAGGTAGTACTCGTAAATACTGTATGAAAACAGATTAAAGTATCAATGAAGTTCATGTAATAACATAAAGTAGGCGATACTTTCTCAGTTGCACGGTACAGTTGCAGCTACGTAGCAATTGGAGTTTGTACCAGTTGTTAATTAAAGTCCGGAGGCAGAGCCTAGCGCGAAACTTCGATTGCCCTGTCAAAAATCCGAAGAATTATTCCAGTAGTAAAATAAGTTGTGCGATTTTAGGCTTTATCGTATAAGTTCAGGCATATTAGCGAATTTATACTGCACAGATGCAATATGCCGCCGTATCGAGCCGCTAGTTGAACGCAGCGCTTTTATTAAAGCTGTTTTTATTTATTGAGGATTCGAAATAGGAGATTTTCTTTCTGTATTTCTGATTCTAGATTCGGGAAATTGATTTCCAACTTTCAATAGTTTTATTGTAAAAAAACATCAAGAACCTTTTAGATTGTTTGAATATAAACAAAAGTATTGGGTGCGAAAAATACGTGAAGCATTTAAGTCCAGATTTATGGATCATTGTGCGCAGTAATTACACTATTGCACTGTTACTTCGAGGTTAAAGAAGCACGTACTAAGTACTTCTGTTAGGCAAAATATCTACGGAATTGCGACTACAAAGTGTATAAATTGTTTGTAAAAGTTAAACGAAGAACCACTTCCTTGTCTTGTTAATTTAACATTTTACCAACGTTTGCTACTTTGTTTCATACGATAACTGTACAATCCTACTAATATTATAAACGCGAAAGTTTGTAAGTATGGATGTATGTATGTTTGTTACTTTTTCACGCAAAAACTACTGAACGGATTTCGGTGAAATTTGGCACACGGGTAGATTATGTCCTGGATTAACACATAGGCTACTTTTTATCCAGGGAAAATATAAAGTGGGACTTTTATCCCGGGAAAATTCATTCACGTGGGCGGAGCCGTGGGCAAAAGCTAGTTAACAATACAATTACGTGTAGAACAAAAGTTGATGTAATCGAATACAAGTTTGAAGAAACATGATGTTATTCTCTAATATAATATTAAACATCTGATTGTCATATCAAAAATAATGTTTTAATGTTAGCAAAAAATAAAAAAAAAAAATATTATAAAGTAATTAAAATATTTACAGATAAAATTTAAACGTTTAGATAAATTACGACATTTGTTTACGTATTTTAAAATCAGCTGGCACAGTATATCAACGGCAGATATTAAATCAAGGATCATCGAATGAACGAAACTAATACGATAAAATTTTAAGTGGCTTATAAATTTATGATACAAAATATACGATGACACTTCCAATATTTCATTCCAAAAAATAAAATGACACGAGAATATGATTAATATTCATATACAGGCGCTATTCTCTTTAATAATAACACTCAATATTTTTATACTATAGCTTCAAGGCAGAACTATTAAGGTTTTGCGCTTTTTAAGTACAGTCAGCAGCATAAGTAGCTGAACAAATTCAAAATTTCAAATTGCCTTCATACTTTTGTGTTCTTACTAATCTTTTTTTCTCTTCACAAAAATAGTATAAACGCATACGCATACTCACGCCTTTTATCCCCGAAAGGGTAGGCAGAGGCGCAACTAGTGCACCCACTTTTCGCCGAGCGTATTCCGTCCCATGATGTGATAGGGGGCGAGCCTATCGCCATACCGGGCACAAATTCCAGACTCCGGACTGATACTGAATAGAAAAATCCAATATCACTTTGCCCGACCCGGGGATCGAACCCGAGACCTCAGCCTTGCAGTCGTACCGTAATACAACTACGCCACCGAGGCAGTAGTAGAAACGAGATTTACTTTACTTCAAACGAAGAAAAAAAATGATTCAGCTTAACTTAACGCATATATAGCGATATGAAATTTTGATTTTGTACATATACTTATGCTGCTGACTGTACCTACGCGGGTCTGAATTAAAAGAGCAGCCGACTGAATGCAGAAGTTAATATTTATAACGGCTCAATTAGCGACCGGTTCTTAGTATTTCTTACGCTATTTATGTACCTTGTACGCGACGAAATTTATGAAAATCGCTTACAATTTATGAGGAGCGCTGACCAGTTCATCAAGTTTTATTTTTTACATACGCTTGTATGGCGTATGCAGGTAGAATCGAAACGCTTTCGAATTTCATGTGGATAGATTCTAAGGGCATGTCGCAGTGGCGGTCTGTTCCTCGTAACATGTGCAGTTTACGGCCCCAACGGAAGAACAGGCCCGCGACACATTAGATAGAGCTCCCTTCACTAGGCCCGCCTACGACAACACTGCCACCGCCCAAACCAAGGAATTCCCGTTCGCAATTTTATTACCACAAACTCTACTCTACTTACAATGGCTCTAGATTATTCTCGAGTCGGCATTCCTTCGCGCAAAATATTTACTGCGTTGGCCATCGATACTTTGTTATATTTACAATCTGACAAACGTTTGATAAATTATTTCGCAATACTATGAGTGTCGTTGAACCATGTCCTTTATCCTGTTCAATTTAATGGAAGTATTATTAATCTATTTGTGTAAAAAGTAAAAAAAAAACAATCCTATAAAAATATTTACTTACATACAATTACTATATCTGAGTATGTGAACTATATATAACCAAAGGCAGCGTTACTGCCGTAACCCCTGATATGTATTTCATGGGGGTTGTCCCTGCATAGGCCGGCCGGACATTCGAGTTGATTCACTTAATTGTTAATGCTACAGTGATCTAAGGTACACGCCCGAGCTCATATGGGTTAATGAGCTCGCTAGTAATTCATAGACACACAAAACTCTAGTTATGAACTACCGTCTGCCAAGTGAAACAATTTTCGTTATGTTCCTTAGAAAACCTTTGCTTTTAGGATTCATAATGAATTCACGTTTCTTGGAAGAGTCTGTGTGTTTTAGTAATGAAATAAATTAGTTACACTTTTACTTGGCAACAGCCATTAAACTGTGTACTTAGGCGCTGCTAAGCTAATTGTTAATTAGTAGTGTATCAATTTTAACACTGCAATTACGTAACTCTTTAAATAAACAAGAATATCGACTTAATTTTTGTATTGAAGTCTTTATGAAATAAACAATTATCGATTGTCAAAAGACAGTACTTTTCAAAATGCAGTCGAGGTCTTAAATACCAACAGCATAAGGCTGGTCAATATTAAATCAATATTTAATATAGCACCCCACATAACCCTTACTAATCCTTGCATAATGAAAAAACACCGAAAACCCAAAGTTGCTTAAAAACACTTTTCAAATTGCCACTGTATAAAAAATTACCATGAAAAGCACGTCACGAGTGAGGAACAAGCCCGATTTAAATTTAAATTAGAAAGGCGGTTAGATAAGGCACGAACATGGAAAAACGTTTCCGTAGACTATTAAAGGAGTCGTCATCAGAGTAGAGAGCAATAAGCAAATGAACGCGGACTATCTAGTGTGCAGACATTCTGTTATCGGAGGGCGGAACGGGCGTTGCAGTAAGCAAGATAGCATCGCGCGCCCGACCTAATTCGATTCGCCGGGCTCGTCGAGACGGCCAAATCCGCCTACCCCACGTAAACCAAACTCGACACTTATTACTAAAACTGCGACTGCAATGTAACGATTGGTTGTCGCCAAACGCCATGCACGGCTCTGGCAGTAATAAATCCGCGATCTACCGCAAGTTATGTAATAGCCGGGTAACACCGACCCCGGCCTAGTCGTGTGAGCGAGGGAATGTTACCCTTATCTGCAGTGAAATGCAAATTCGCCAGTGGATCACGACAATCAATTTCGTAGTAGGTAAGTCTTTCTGTTCGTGCTATTTTATTTTTATTGTATCCGGTTACAAATCATACCAGTACAATGTAAACTAGTTCTTGTGCACTCGAATACAATAAGTCATACTCGATATTCGTATGGAATTTTTTTCATCGCGTATAGAAAAGCAATAAACGCAGGTATTGGATTCATTGAAATGTTATGGAACAATTATATGCAACTTTTCGTATTGGTTTTCAATGATTTACGTTAGAATGGAAAATGAGAATAACAATATTTTTAAAAGAATTATCAGGTCTCAATCATTTTTATAATATACCTAATAATCATTCGTATATTATTATTATATAAAAAAAATGTGATTGCTCACATCGATTGTTTATATTGCAACTTTTCATTTCTATCCGTATACAAAAATCTCTATATGACCTCTAATAGTCGCCCATAGTGGACCTAAAATACAAACTGCAGCGTTTTTTCATACACATTGCTTTATATGTATTTAAAATCAACCATCGGTCATTTTTGCAGCACACACTATTTCATTGAGGCATTGAGTCCTAATAGTAGATTTCCATAGATATTTTCAAACCTAAGCTTCCGACATTTACAACCGAAAGGAATCTCGGGCAAAAGCTAGTGTAGAAAAGAATGAAACTTTATCGTGGTATTTAAATAGATTTCACATTTACATAGTTTTCACATGAATAAGTTAAAACGTCCGTGAATAGAGAAAATATATTTCAACAAATCTGAAAAAGTTCATTCATCAGTGACGGAGCACATCCATTGTGAGGGAAGAAGCGCGGGCGCTAGAACGTGGAGTCGACGTGGCAGTGGCGTGACGACGTGGTGGCGTGGCAGCGACGTGGCGGCAGCGGGCACGCGCCGGCCGAGGCCGCTTCCACTCCCGTAACGTCCGCCTAATTAATTCAATGATCGTCCGCATAATGACTTGCATGTGGCCACTCTCTTGCGAGTGCGCCCCGAACTAACGCTCACTAATTTCCACAACGTTAATGAAGGGGATTTTCCACAGGGACGTTTTTGTTACAACTAACACACGGCGGGAGTGGAAAGGATTTTTGGCAGTGTCATTGTGAGCGCGTTTAAACGTTTATGCCATTAATCTTGTACTTCCGCAAAGATTGCATTTTAAAAATTCTGTTTGCGCAACATTTGTTTGTAATGTTTCATTTCGACCGCCTCCGCTGTTTCAGTATTGAAATGAAATTCTGCAGTATCCCATAAAACAAAATTATTTTGGTGTCAGCTGCAGCTACGTGAATGAACCGGTCAAGTGTTCGGGTAAAACTGAGCTATTAACGTCGAACGCGGACGCCCGTAAACAATCATTTCTATAAAGTTATATTGCTTCTATAATAAGCTCATGCATTTATCCATTTAGATTAAGCAAAATCACAACAAATGTACAAGTTTAATGTTAAGTAGCACATAATAATGTAATTAAATAAGTATGTTGGCACAGATATCACGAAAACAATGTCTGTATTTCGAAATTACTTGCATCTCTCGATTATTGCCAACTTTCCTACAAGAAGAAAAATATAGACTAAAAATGCCCTAGTTCAAATAGCAATCGACTAAAACCAACCTTTGCAGAACAATCAGTTACAAAAACGGCCTGCGACCACCCTTAGTTGGACTATTGATCTCCAAATAGCTTTTAAATCTATACAAAGGTATCGAGCAGCACGTGCTACCATTTTGGACTACTTAGCCAGCTATTTACAGAAGCCAGTCCGACCTACCTCAGATTGCGGAACTTTACAGATAACTCCTCGAACTTCGAACATTTTGACGCTGCAATACTAGGATAAGGTAAACTGACTGTCTTAATTAAGTAAGAGATGCTCAACTATATCTCAGATTTATGTACATTAGATGTAAGTTTGATAACTCTAATTACTTAACGGCAGCTAATCCCTGGCAAATCCGAACTCCATACACTTCCCACAGGGTTCCTTGACGGCCTACTTACAAGTGATGAGGATACGCCTAGAATTATTTATTTCGTTAGTTCTCTAGGTTCGATGTTGTGTACTTCGGAATATCTTGCCTTAAAACTATTTGTAAATTCTATGCGATTAACTTAGTCTAGAGTACGAAGTGTTGCTCAAACCGTCGCACGCTTAAAAAACCTTTCCCGTTACAAAAGTACCCAAGCACTGTAACTATCCATAGCGCATTTGTACGACGCCAGCGAATTAGGGCTCATACACATAAACACGTATCGTGGAAATCTACGACGAAAGCTAATGTCGAAAATGGACCGTAATAGACGTATATTAGTGTCGTGTTTATGTGTACGAGCCCTTATATTTAAAAAAATCAGATAAAATCTAACCGTGTACTAAATTTCATACAAATCCGTTCAGTGGTTTCTGCTTTTATTCCTAACGAACATTCAAATATGTAAACATTTTCACAACCTTTCGCATTTATAATATTTATATTATTTATTTGTTTTATTTTAGGATTGATTTGTTATTTCGTAATCTTTTGTAATTTGTTTTCTATCTCATTGCTAATCTATTCGATTTCCAAAAGGTGTAAACGACCGACCTAGTTAAAATTTTCAAAATAATGGATTGAAAATACTCCAAAAATGTTTACTTATGTTTACCCTATTTGCAATTTTATAAAACTATCGAGTCTGTCAAGAACCACGTGATCAAGTCGTGAATGTTAAAGTTAATCCAATGATGCTTTAATGATCGGCTTGGACATGTACCTAGTACAATAATGGCGTAGAATTACCTTGAAAGCATCGTATTAAGTCATTACTTTCCTATTGCAATCAGCCGAGTTCGTTAGAGATAATGACGGATTTTGTGACGTTTTTTGTTCGCAGGTTGTAAATATATAAATTATGAAAAGGATAACATCGGTTTTGACGTATGAAATTAAGAAAATGGTTATAGTTTACCTAGTTTCTATAAACAACATTGATATACAACTAACTATTTAAATTCACTAAAACTTTCCACACAAGTATCAAACTTAATTATCCACAACTTAAGCTTAAATCATTAATAAAAGATTTTTTCACTTTATTAACGTTTTAAAAATTATCAGAAAAAATAATTAAGATTATTTAAATAATTTTGATACATTAAAATGCACAGTTTTTCACACAATTAATAATTTTGTAATAGATTATAATTTATATATATATATTTACTATAATTGAAAGTAGTCCTTAGATTTCTAATACATTTTGAGTTACAATTCCCACCCATTCCTAATTCAAACTTTGTGATATATTTTTTTTATCGCTGTTCCCTAAAGATATTAATACATTCGATGTCTAAAAAGACATGAAATCCTTAAAGACTGCGCGGAAACGCCCAGATCTCAACACAATGCCCTGGAAATGTATTGTATTGTAAAGCATTTTGAGAAATCGCTTTCTCAAAAGCGGGGTTCGCCTTTTTGCAATTTATAACGGCTCTCATCCAGATTGCATGAATACAAACAGTGGGTAAGTATGACCTTTGTGTGCTGTAGCTTTGTGTTTACGATTGAGACGATCGTCTATGGACAGTTCGTGTAAGTACTTTTGTTTCTCTAAGATTGGCAAGGGAATTCAGTTTAAAAATCTTATATCTTAAATTTAAAATAGCTTTGTAATAGAGTACTCGACAGTTTTATACCGATGTTCATCACAAGGCTCGCCCCCTATCACATCGTGGGACTGAATACGCACTGCGGAAAGTGGGTGCACTAATTGCGCCTCTGCCTACCCCTTCGGGGATAAAAGGCGTGAGTGTGTGTGTGTGTTAATCCCAAGACACAATTTTAATATCAATTCACTACCATGCCAAAACATAGAAAATTATAGAGATGTGTGTGTTATCTTTTACAAAACTATATTTGGGGCTGCAGTAATCTCGCTGGCAATATCAAAAGCAACAAAAGCAGTCACTTAAGTTTGAAAATGGTACCACCCTCGAGCCAATCCATTTGTAGTTTTACAAAACGGGCTATAGCGTTCTACTACCTAACATCTTCAAGAGAATCCGTTTATTTTACCCCCATGCGACTTGCACCTTTAAAAGTCTAGGCGGATAAGATTCATTTAAATGTATTTTTATGTGTAGAATTTACAGTTTTTACACAAATTAATATTTTTTTAATAGATAATATCTTAACATCCTTTGTCATCCATGTTCTAACATTATTTTACTATGATTGAAAGTAGTCCTTATTAGTTAGTGATTATAAGGAAGTGGACATAACGCCATGTCGGTTCGATTGTAAAAAATTAAATAGTATTATTTTTATTTGCTACGTTCCCCTTGTTTCAATGCTGAAAGTTATTTATTTATACTTATGTATTTTAAGGGAATTTTCGTAACCATCATGTAGATTTTTTACATAGGCAACCAGATAATGTAACCTTTTTTGTGGCGCGTAAAAGTGATTATCCTTACAAAGTAACAATAGTTTTACAAATGTAAGTAATAGGATAAAATATACTTCGACAAAACTAAGAAATACGTAATTAAGAAGGTTTACCGTCGCCTTTAACCAAAACGCAAAATTCACACGGCTATATAATAAATTCCTTTTGTGGGTTCGGAAACTTCCGTTAAGGGACTAAGGCAACTTCCTCCCACAGCAATCTATCAAGACATTTATGTATAATTTAAGCAACGGATTATTAGTATATTCAACTTAAATATTATGCTATAAAAGATACTTAGTAATCCTAAACTGCCCAGGGCGATATAACGAGAGGCTTGCGCCCTATCACATCATGTGATGTAAAATATGTTCGACAATATCGTGTGCAATAATTAAGACAGAGATGTACCTCTGCGTACCCTTTTGGGGATAAATTCGTAATCGTTTTTTCATCTTGCAATATAAAATTAATAAAACTACTGACTGTCAGTTTTAGGTTTTAGTACAGGAGATACTAGCTTTTAATGTTATTATATCGTCTATCGTTCGCTATCTCAAAGCACAGGCAAACGCTTTCGGAAAACGATAAATATTTGTGAGAGAATCAATACCAATCCGCAGCATCTAAATAGTCTTCTACTGGATTTCCTCCCTGATATCTGGTGGAATCTTATAACAATTACTTTTAGTCGTTGCTATATTTTTCTCGATTCGCCCGCGGCATAGATTTTTCCGGTAAAAAGTAACCTATATTCTTCCTAGGGTCTCAAACTATCAAAAATCAAAATCCGTTCTGTTATTTTTGAGTTTATCGCGTTCATACAGACAGATGCGGCGGGGTACTTTGTTTTATAAATGTAAGGAAGGATATTCTAAACACTGGAACATTAAAATACATAATTTATAATGAGTGACGGGACATGTAGGTCGCTCTGCAGGCGGTAAGTGTCCCGCGCATAAACAGTAGCCACCCAGAAATTTGTATTACAAAGTATTGGATGGCATTGAATTACGTTTCTTACCATAATATTCAAGTATATTGGATATCATTCTCTTTAAACCCAAACACAGCAAAACTTCTGAACTGCTGCTTGACACCAAGAATAAACAAATCAGTGACCCATCGAACAGACAAACAGACGTAATTTACTACTAGGTTAGAATTATTGATGATATTTCTCTTTCTTTGTATAATAGAATATGTAATCTAATAATTATTATATAAAAAATGTTCATAAAATATAAAAGGCTGAACAAAGCTTTCGTTTAATCTCAAAATATAATCCGCCTACGGATAGAACATGCACTTTTCCGTGATCATACATATGAAGATCAAAACTATAATCTACGAAAATAAGACTCATGATGATGATTACAATTTACACACATCAATCTTGAACTATAACTTTTATTATTTATACCAAAAAGTCCAGTATGGTAATGAGCTATTCCACTACAATTAAATATGATTAATTCCATTTCACTTTAATAAAATTAATCCATATATAAGCTGAAGTCCGAAGTGGAATGCACCATCCGCGATTGTCTGGCATTGGCGCCGGCGCGCTAGCCGCGTGGGCGAACCCGTGGCAAGCTGCAAACCCGAATAGCCGGTGATTAACTGTGCATTGCACACGAAGCCTTAAAACTTCAAACTTATAATTATTAATGCAATACGCTATAAAATTTTAATACAATTGACAGCAAAGTCAAGAAAGAAGCATGGCCTGTCATTACCGGACGCGGTCCTTTAAGTAATAAATTATGGTACATAATTCTTCAGACATTAATCCTTGTATGGAATGATGTTTAACATAACTCTACATAATGGTGTTCATTTTATAATATTTAGCATGTTATTGTTCGTATATGTAAAAACGAAACCAGTTTCAACCAAATTAAAATAATATTTTTGCTCTCCCGCGGGTACTTTCAATTCCGCATTAAATTACTCATCTGGCGCTTACCGCTTAACTTAATAGCTCTAAAGCCAATAAACTAGCTTAACTAATTTCACGACGTGAGAAATTACAAATACACATTTGCTTAATTGCGCTTTTGTGCGAAACATTCTACGCAGGAACATTGCCGTGTCATTTATAACTCCATTACTTTCATGGATGGGTTTGCGTTTAAAAGAGAACGGTGCGGAGTTATTACTATGAATATTAGTGTAACTATAAATAAAACTAGAAATATGTGAGCTTTGTTCCATCTTTGTAGACAATGATTGAAGGCGTCAGTGATTAAAGTGGCTCGATATATATTTATTTATATGGGTTATGGGGTACTAACATACGAAAACTATACGCTATCTGTCTTTTTCTATTAGTAAAGTTTTTACTGTCCATCAATCTTATTTACGTGGTTCATGATTTTTTGCACAAAATGTTCGTCAAGATCTTCAATGACGCGACACCTTCCGTAAAGTGACATTACATTTGAACTATACTGTTTATTTATCATTTCTTCCAGCGTAATTAGCGCTATAATAGGAAAAATACTGGCACTTCCCTACAGTAAGCTCGTCCGGTCCTCCAATAATATTTTCGTAAATGTCACGATTTCCCGTTTCCCGACATTGACACAATTTACGAAAAGGTCATGTTCGTATTATAAGCTCGATTATCGCTTCGATAAGCACTTTCTTATGTTCCATAATAAACATGATTTGTACAATACATAATTAATACCTAAACAAATAGAGGAATAGTTTGAACCATATGAAATCAATCAAAATGTATACAATAATGAAACATTAGGCTTAAAAGAAAAGAACGTAATACCGAGTTTAAAAAATGATCTTACATAGATATTAAAAACATCAGAAAACTAAAGCGCGGCGCAGTCTTGGTTAATTTATTGGCAAGAAATAATACTACAAAACTAGTACCTACTTTAGCACCTTAAAACAGAATTTACAGAATCAGTTTAGTAATTCCAGAGATTAGCATATTAAAAAACAAAACAAACAAACTAACTACAGTATTTTAGTATATATAGATATTTCCTAATAACCCAAGTTTCCTCCCAATGTTCTCTTCAGACACTTATAAAATTTTATTGGTGGCATTTAACAAATCGATATAGGAATATAGGCCGTGTAAAGCCGAATTCGCGATGGTAATGTTTTGAATTACTATACGCCGAATGCATCCAAACGATGGGTTTAACTTAGGGTTTCGTGATCATTGCCATGATGTTTTTTATGGACTTCCTTATAACCCCCATTTATGACTTCATTGGTTAAGTAGCAGTATACGTGTATAAAATATTCGGGAGCTCCAATAACCCCTACCATTCCCTTCCCATTCTATTACCCTAAGACCGACTGCGTATCTATACAACTTTAGGAATTGGAAATGTAAGCGATAGGGTTATGCAATAATAAAAGTCTTCAACCTCATTTTCCTGAGTTTGGATTTCAGTGTATACTTCAAAATACAAAATATTTTCAAAGGTTAGTGACCGTTATGGTGATAAGCTGGTACACTATCGCACCGTGGGATGAATATACCGTTGGCAAAATGTGGGTGAACTCGTTGCACTTCTGCCTTTCCTACGGTGTATTGAAATACACCAAGCAATCATCATGCAGCGACAATTTTGAAATAAGAATAGTTTTTATTACCTCAATGCTATTTTAGCACATGTAAAATTAGTCACCTTTCCATGTAAATGATAGAAAATATTGTTCACCAGCTCTAAGTCAACTAGTGTAAAACATAGCATACAATATATTGAAGTAAATTGTAGGGCATCGGTAACATTATGAAGCATAGTTGGCTTTCGAGTTTCGACCATAGAGCCAACGTTCGCACGTTTCAGTACATTACGAACTTACTGTTCAGTAAGAGACTTTATAACTTGAAACTGCTATACGAGTATTTGATAATAGTTTCTGTTCGCGTCTCTTCTTATTATACTTTAATGAGCTTAACTAAAATGCAACGAGCACAGAGCGCGCATTTAGGGTAATTCCGCTGGATGGCATTAATACGATTCTCTGGGTTTTTGATTTGCGGGAAGTATTTAAATGCTTCTATACGGCATCTATCAGTTATCAGGCATCTATCAACGTAATACGCTCTTTATGTGCCAAGATAAATAAAACATAATTAATGTACGCGTTCAGAAAAAAAGTATTAAAATAAATGAACCGTACCATTCAACATTAAGCAAAATAAACAAGAATTAATGTAAATAAAAAAATATTTCTTAGTGGATTTTTTATTTGCTCTTGTTCCTTAACTCTCTAGAGAGCTAATTATCTTCGAAGCATGTTCAAGAAAATTGTACAATAGTGTACGCAAATTTCATGCTTCGTTGAATTTTAATTAATAATCTTCCGTAGAAATATTCCTAAGTTAAATCATAATAAAATAAATGACATTCATTTTGATAACTTTGCCGTGCTTGTTAAACAATATTTTATAAAGTAGAAGTAATTGGCTCCAGAAATACTTCCAATTAAACTGTTTATTGACGTAAGATATAGCACATAAATCTATTGCCGCTCCTAAGTAGAAACGTCAACTGTTTTCCATACATAATTGAACGAAGTCAATCTCCAATCAGCATACAAGCTCAGTTTACTTAGAGCCTACGTACACCAATTTATTTAAGAAATGTACATATTTACGTAACAGTACTTCTTATAAGGTTAACACAGATTAAAGCAGCCAAGTGTGTTATCCAATAAGGCGGAAAAGATATTTAGTGTTATTACATTATAGGTGTAAACGTTTACACTACAGGCCTTCTAGTAAATGCGATTTTAATAGTCTCATATTGAACACACGCATTCAAGTAATGTAATATACATTACTTAGATACTTCAGATAAATATTCCTTCACATGTAAATTTATAAAACATATTTGCAAAAGCAGTATTGTATAAATATTAATTTATTAAAAGCTTTGTAAACACCATTGTCTATTTTAATGTATTTGCTCAGGTTTTGTTATTACCAGCACTTATTTTTAGAAAAACGTCTAATAACAACATGATTTTAGTTTTAGAAACAACCGCACCGCAAAAAAATAGTTGCACGAAAGTAAAGCAAACGGAGCACAACTTTACAAAATTCGAGGCACAGATTAAATATGCAAAGCAATGCGGGCCAACGAGGTTTCTCTTCAAATTTTGATTTCTCTAAAACCTGTCATATTTGCGCAAACGTCACGCACTCCGGTAGGCCCGCGATGCAGGCGCCACTGTCAACAAATCGACGTGCGTAAACAGAACTTGGCGAAAGCCAGCCCGCCAGCCCTGGTTGCCTTCAACTTATATATTATTTACTTAGTGAAGACTTTAGACTAAATAAGACAAATGGAATGGGTACATTCAGTTAATATACGATGCTTATTTAATTTCATTAATGGTTAGTATAATTACCGTAAGTAAAACGGATATATCAAACATGCTTTTTTATCATTACCTGTCCTTGGAGACATTAATGTACCTGTAACAATAGAGGAAAAAACAATTAGTGAACCTTTGTTACATCACCTGGCCGCGTAACAATACATCAGTGCCCCCGCAGCATTGTTACAAATAAATCATAGTGGGTGTTACTTGTGGCGTGTCGGCCGGGCCGTCTTGAACGGATTGCGATCACGAATGTTGTCGCAAGTCACTATTGCGTCTTCTATTTGTTTACAAAATATATAGTATTTATTTAGAATAATGTTCAGTTTTAGCTTCGAAAGAAGGCTTTATAGCTATGTATGGTAAGGAGATTGTGTTTTTTCTGGAGGAAATGAGTTTTTTTTAATTTATTTTATAATGAATGCATAGTTTACTAATAAGTATTAATTTAAACAAACATAATATTATTACATCATCCGTATCCTCATAATCATTTGATCTCCGTTAATAAAATATGAAATAAAATGTAATATTTTAGTAGTTACTATTATTGTTTTTCATCTACATAAACATAAAATATTAAAATATCGTGTTTACTAAAGCTACCTTATTACTAAGTATAAAGGAACATAAAATATTAAGCTTTCTAAACCTTATCTTCGTACATTAGTAAAATTATCTCGACGACTAACGGTCATAACCCATTTCATTAATAATATCCAATGTCAAATTTCCGAAGGACATAGATAACAGAGGGCGCCACATAACTCAGCAGGAGGAAATATGACGAGGTTTATACTTATCTGTAAAATGAGTTTTTTTTATCAATGTTATAGAAAGGACATGTCCAAAAACGGGCTAAAAATTCTAACCATGATACTTTATACATATTTGGATAGTACTCCCAAAAAGGTCTTTGCAATAAATCGTATAATTTTAGTACTCCGATTTGGAGATTTGTGTGATTTTATTTTATTTAAAAAATATAGGGGTCTATAATTATTGTTTTTATGAATCCAACATCCATATTTGTCCCCTTTAATATCCATAAAGTTTGAGCCAGGTGAAATTTTGAGGCGTAGCTTCCATACAAAAGCGGACATCTCCTTTACAATATTCAAAATATGTTTTTGCATTTTCCGATACGATTTACACCAATGACGTCTTACTGAGTACGTAAGAGCTATTCTATATGAGTATATTATAAAAGCTCGCTATGGCCCAACGGCCTATATTATGAGATCATTTCAAGATTTC
Organism: Sphinx pinastri; assembly: GCA_947568825.1. Lineage (NCBI taxonomy): Eukaryota > Metazoa > Arthropoda > Insecta > Lepidoptera > Sphingidae > Sphinx > Sphinx pinastri. The sequence goes on from OX387617.1 coordinate 8,991,796, forward strand.
CTTTAACAAATAAGCGTGTAGACTTGCATCTTCTCATCGTTTATCTAAAGACATCCCTGTCAGATTCACGCCACACTCAGTTTTTATAAATAATTTAAAATATGGTTGCTGCCATGCCGACAGAGATGAACCGTTTTTAATATAAAAAAATGGTTTCGGTAGCTCTCAGACTGTTTCATCTCAACCCTTTTTTACTGAACAGGTAAAGACAATACAAATCATTGTAGTTGATTAATGATTAACGTCATTACAGTTGTCTCGTGTTGACAGTTAAATACATTAATTACCCACCTACGGATACAGCGGTGGGTAACTTTTAACAGGCCATTAGACGAAAACTGATTAATCGATAACCATTCATTGTAGTTTTAAATACTTTCGGTGAAATATTACTTTGACTATTATACTTATTTATTTCCTTACAAGAGGCGGATGTCAATCTTCTGATGACACGTCATTGCCAACCAAAGATTGTTGCCAACCATTAATAGTATGATCTTCGGACTTTCGAATTATGAAGGACTGCACTGAAGTTGTCTTGAGAGATATGTTTTAGTGTCATAATATCGAGCAATTATCTAGTTTCACAACAGAGCTTGAACAAATCTGCTTGGCAGCAAAAACTGACAGCAGTGTTGAACCTAATCCGCACTATCGTATGCAGGAAATACACCACATAAAACAATAATTATAATAATATACGACTCCAAAACAATGAATATTTTTTTGAAACCAATGTACATATACGAACATAAGTTGAGGAAAATATGCAAGGCACAATAATCGAAAATTTAATTATTCTACCAAATACTTCAGAACGTTATAAAATACAAGAACTTTAATAAAAGAGTAAAGCTAAGTTTATCCATGTAGAATGTAAAAGAATTGCCATGTCTATATTACAAAAGTATTCAGTCCACCGGCACACATTCTTATGAAAGAGAAAACCGCACGGCTGAAGAGATTTTTGGGGTTGCCTTACGACAAGTCCACTGCGGCCAAGCTCATTCCCAATATAACCACAAAGAGGAAACCCATTCAATATACAATAGAAACCACACAACTACACTATTCTTATATCACATTTTATATATCCTTGTAGAATATTCTATTATACTAATTTAGTTAATCACAAGTCCAAATAGCCATTAGTCCAGGCGGCGATAGCCTAGTTGGGATTGGAACGGACTGCCGAGACTAATGTCCGCAGGTTCATAACTCAAAAGCACGCACCTCTGACCATCCTAAAGTTATGTGTGTATTCTTTGTGAATTATCGCTTGCTTTAACGGCGAAGGAAAACATCAGAGAGTGAGGACACCTGCACACCTGAAAAAGTTCTCTATAAGAATTTCAAAGCTATGTGAAGTCTACCAACCTACTAAGGCCTAAGCCCTCTCAGTAGTAGACGCGGCCCGTGCCCAGCAGTGGGACAATATATAATACAGGGCTGGTATTAATATTAGTAATATTACAAGTCCAAACTAAACGCTCACGGCAGAGTGACCTCGCTGCACCTGACGGTCAGCAAAGCGAGATCCAGATAGAGTGTCGACTGACGAGGTAATTATCCCTTGCCAGTCGACGCAATTATGCCGGCATGGTTGAACCGGATATACCTACACATAGCGGGCTTTAACATGTATGGTGGTCTATATCCGGGCGGATACAAATTATACCAAACAACAGCAAACGTATTCGTATAAGAGCAAAATATCGTTTAATCCACTTTGAAACAATATTAACATTAAATTTAATGTAATTGACGAAACAGTTACTATTTATTTGTACTGTATCCGGAAATGTGTGGGCATGAGACAGTCATCTCTAACAAAGGTATGGAATGTCGGTCGAATCCTACCTGCGCACGAATCTTTATAAGTTTATTAACAACCTTCTACCCTTATGGGCTATGGAATAGGATTCAGAATCGCGTACCCTCCGTCTAAATAGATGAACATGAAATAATGTTGGAAGATTTATGCGGTGAAGACACAAAATAAAAAGATGTCGTTAGTAAACAATTTGGGATCCCATCCGAAGACAAAAATATCTCGGTACTTTTATCGCGTGTAAATATTGAACAGTCCATCAACGGATACATCAATACCGATTATTCTTTTTTATATTGTCTTGATTGAATGGAAATAGTTAATAAATTATTTAAAAAATAATAATATTATACTTTATGTTTTACACAGTATTATGCCCTATTATTTTACCTATAAATTCAATAAATTATTGTCATTAATATTATAATAGGTCAGGTAACGATATACTGAAAGTAAATTAAGTAGAAAACAATATTCATTATAAATAAACAGTAGAGCTTTGATATTATTTAAAGACTTGATAATATATATTTTGTTTTCAATATAAGACTTGAACATGACTACTCGTAAACGAAATTATAACCAGTTTTCATCACGTGTGCAGTGATCATCCAGGTACAAGACAAGCCCTACCACGAGTAGACATGTCCTTGAGAGGAATTTACACGAGTCGAAGCGGGCTTGATGTTCTGCCAGGCGCAGTGCCGTAACTAGAATACAATACGATGGCATAATATGAGAAAGACTTAGCATTAAACTCGATCTTTTTTTTAATATTAAGAGACGAGTAAACTTGTCTGATGGTAAGCAATACGACCCATAAACAATAGCAACACCAATCGACTGAATTATAAAACACTGATTCGCATTTCACTGCGCTCATCACCCTGAGCCTAGACATTAATATATTCTATTATATGTTTAAGTACTTAAAGTTTTAACCAGGTTTGAAATCAAAAGAAATGTTATCGATCACAATTTTCCTTTTTTCACTACGCGGTATTGCACTACCCCGACGAAATGTTAACTATATGTCTTAGGGTAAGTGACATAAGCAGGGGTATTACCCCTCAGTGTCCCCCTCCCCTGCGGGCCCTGGCTTGTCACTTGTAAAATAAAGGGATAAACAGCGATGACACAGAATCAAAATAAACTGATACGGCAGTTGTGGTGGTCAGTTTAATTAAAAAATAATAAGAGAATATTTAAAAACCAAACTAACGAGAATCGTATTATAAATAGCTTGACTTTTTTTTTTTTGCAAGTTACGTAACTTTTATAAGACGACCATAATGTTGTATAATTTTTTTTGTTTCTGCATTATCGTTACATACTGTATCTATCATCTATCATGTTTTAGAATGATATCATATACAAAAGTTAAACTTGTGGTGTATTTTCATACAAAGAATGCGTTCAAAAAAGAACTAAAGGCAAGTGAGCACTCGCATTCCTATTTCCATAAAGTAAAATGTCTTCGCCGTAACGTTATTAACATTGAAATGATATGACCTCAGCATTGAAGTAAACAGAAGTAAACATTATTTGTTTTTAAACATTAACATACATATGTTTTGGATCCTGGTATGTGTTGTTGAGGTATATTATCTAGTACGTACAGTCAGCCACATAAGTAGCTGATCAAATTCAAAATTTCAAATCGCCTCTACGCGTTAAGTTTAATTAAAATATTTTTTCCTTTATGTGAAATAAAATTAATCCCCTTCATTTTATTTTTTTAAGAGTATACGAAAATTGGTAAGAACGCGAAAGTGTAGAGGCCATTTTAAGTTTTGAATTTGTTCAGCTACTTATGTTGCTGAGTGTATTATTATTTGAAGTAGTGCTCGAGCCTCTATATGTTAAGTGCTCAGGATTTCTCAGGTTTTCTAGTTATGTTCCTTCTTTTTTTACTACCAAATGACGAGACGAGAAAGCTGCTCTCCTGATGGTTAACGACACGACCGCCCATACACAGTACCAGCCCCATCCGAACTTTGATTTATAAAGCACTTTGTGACACTGCACAGCGATCGTCACCCTGACACATTAGATATTAAGTCCCATAATGCTCAAAAATTACACTGTCTATATCCATTGTTTTCATCGGCACGCGGGCATGCAATGGATAGATTGGTGTATTACACCGCTAAAATCCCCTAATCGCTGATGTCTCAATCATCTTCCAACGACTGCCCTGAGCCGAGGCTCGTACCCCACTTAGGGGGTGCCCTCAGCGTGGTCGTTTAAATGTAAAGGGTTGGAGTGCCTAAAGCGTTCGCCCGAAAGTCCGGTGTGGTCAGAAAAGCCGACTCGCGTCAGGCTACTGACCGTAATGTCCATAACAAAAAAAAAATAAAAAAAAAAAAGCTGTCTATAATGTCCTTCAAACTTAACATGACAGTATTTGCCCACGCTGCTTGAATTTGACCATCAAATGACCCACTTACTCTTTTACCGACCTTGTTCTATAAAAAAAGTATTAAATAGTTTATTTAAAACAACACTTTCTTGTAATCGATCATTTGTGTCACAATGTCAAATTACATCAAGCTAGCACAAAGACGACAAGATAACTCCACGAGCTTATTAAGACATTTTATATTTCATACTCGAAGTTTTCTTCTAGTCTCATAAATCATTCTGTTATATTTTAAATAGCTTTAAATTAAATAGAAGGTTAAAACCACTGCATAAATCTAATTCGTAGTTCAATTTCATCAACATTGTCGGATATCAGAATATCCAGTTAAGCAGAAAGATAGTAGGGTAGTTACACAAGCGTTTCAATTCAAATGGAAGTTTTCTTTAAGCGACTGCCGTCGGCGGAGTCGGTTCGCTTTTATGACAGCAACACCCCGTGCAGTAAGGCCGCTTTACGACCACCGCGTCCCCTTCCCTCTGCCATCTTGTTTGAAAGTAAAACGGTTAAAAGAACACTTACATCATGGAAGGTATATAATTCCCTGCTTAACTTTAAACACTCGATTTACTTTATATTAAAACTGGTAAGTTTCTGTAATTTTATTGTTACTCTACGTAGTTGTTCCGCGGAAGATAGCAATGATTTTCCTTGCTACTCATTTTAAGCTATGCACATCGGTCATACCATACATTTGTGCCACTTTAACCCTTTGCATGTTGTATTAAATACCATTTTATTTATTGATAAATACACCCCAGTAGTGTTATTAAAGCGTCAAACTTATTAAAACGGTATGTCAATAAATAAGCTGAGTAATAATTCTACGAAAGGTTTTAGTACGGCATGAAGCCATTGAGTGCATGATTTGAAATATATTAAGCCGATAATTTGCTGTATGAATCACTTAGTTTCGTTACTTGCGTAGTATAAAAGTGTAAATTTTTATTAATTATTCCGATGGATGCAAGCGAAATTTACTTAAGAGAATTTTATTTCGAATTACTTTAACTATTTAAAAAAAAAAAAACAGAAAAATGTACTGATTCATAATATGTATAAAACTCAATGTCGAATAAGTCAATTCGCCCTTTAACCCATCGCTTCAGTTATATACTATTAAAAATTGAAAATATAAAACGATTACAATTGTTCTCTAATTTAATTATCCCATTAATCCTTCAACCAGGGAAATATTTGAACTAAATCAGACCAAAAATCGTATGTTATAATATCAATTGTTTATCTCCATAATAACCCTGTCAACTAATCAAAATACCAAGCACATACAAATACATAATGCGTTGACTTAAATAAAATAAGCAAGGACACTCCTTTGCAATCACAACGAGAAGACTACAAAAATATGGCAATATAATAACGACTCCTAACACCTGTCAAACAGCACTTTAAGTGGCCGCGCTTAAGCGTTGAGTGAGTGTATTGAGCCCCGTTTATAGAAGGTTTAATTTTATTATAACCCAAGCCTGTCACAGCTAGGATGCTATACTTTTAACACGTGCCTCAACCACAATGCCATAAATTTCGTTATTGAAGTCATAAAGCCTTTGTTAAGAATTTCTCATTGCGTTATAACATCTCGTAACGTAGACAAATAAAATTTGTGGAGATACAACCCGCAGCTTCTTTGGAAGCAAAATATTAGTCCAAGTTAAATGGAGGCGATATTACCTTAGGATCGCCCGGGCCGTACCAACAATTGTTTTGATACACACGAAAAGCTTTTGCAGGTTGAATACGTTTGGTGTTTTTTATGATTTTAACCTACTTATGAATTGAGTAATTTAGTTTTATAGCCTTCGTTAAGTACAAGTGCAATTCTCAGACAGTTTTGATTACCGACTGCTTATAAAGATGTTCTTAATTACTTCCAACTCGCTCGTACATAAAAATAAAACCCACTCAAGATATTTGCCGCTGAAAGTATAACAACCTCTACCATCATAAATTACGCAATAGTCATATTTTTTTATTATGGCCTTATTGAAAAGATCAAGATTGTTTCGGTGGCGTAGTTGTACTACGGTACGACTGCAATTCTGAGGTCTCGAGTTCGATCCCCGGGTAGGGCAAATTGGGTTTTTCTACTCAGTATCAGATCTGAGTCTGTAATTTGTACCTAATATGGCAATAGCCATACCTTATCACATCATGGGACGGAACACGCATGGCGAAAAGTGGGTACACTAGTTGTGCCTGTGCCTTTGGGGATAAAAGGCGTGAGTATGTGTATGTGTTGTATAGATCAAATAATTAAAATGAAGGTGAGAAAAAATCTTTTGCGTTAAATTTAGAGCCGGCGGATCCCTCAATAATAGTTATTTATAAGATATTATTCCTGCCTAATGTAACTTATGTGAGAACTTTCCGAATACACTTTGTTACCTGAAAGGGGTTTCATAAAACTGAATTATAGCTATAACCTTTACTTGGTCTGGAGGATCGTCGTAAAGTAGCATCTTGGGTGCTCACAGGACACGTGAAGTCAACTGTTGTTAAATTTTATGGTAACTCGGCTGGATACAATGGGTATATGTAAATCGAGGCACCTCTTAACATACTGAACTGCGTTTGATGTTTGTTAAATTTGCCGCTTAATATCAAAGCGACAGACTTAGGTTTTATTCACACTAAACATCTAAGTATTTGAGGAAAATCTCAAATAGACATTTAATGTAATAATAGTAATTTAAAAGCTTGTTCTCAGCTGAATCGGCGCTGTTCCGTAAACAAAACCCAGCTGTCAAATCTGTCATATATATACTCATATACTTAAGCTGGCACTTGAGCTGCTGTTAATGTGGGTTTATTAAATAGCGACTATCTTAACACGCCGACCTTAATTTGAGAGCGTCTCAGCTAATATCGCACTTCAGAGCGAAACTTGAGTTGCAACTATTAATACGATCCTAAGTATTGCATACTAGACGCCGGGAAACGCGGACCATCCTTAAATTGAAATTCATGTCATGATGTTTACAATCATAATATTCTATTCAGCTAAAAGCAAGCAAATAGCATCCCCCAAGAGTACCGTGTGTGTAATGTAAATTTTACAGCATTGTTGAACTCCGTTTCGAGGAATAAAATGTTCTCGTTTGTATAACATAATCCAATACAGATATGTTTTATGTTACAAATACAAACAGATGCTTACTATGCATGGTTATGGTATCTGACCTTTCGAAACGCTTTTTTATATTCAATATATCACGTGGGTATTGACAATAGAAATCACATATGGGCTCTTCTCCGTAATAGGCATTGGGATGTAGTTAATAAAGTATAAAAATATATTTTGTAGCGAATATATCGCAATTTGATATTTTGTGTGTCAGATTTACTTTTATCGAAAGGACAATCATGGTTCTCATAAGCCAGTGACGTGGGTAAAAAGAGAATCTCTAGCAAGTGTCACGTAGCTATTTCGTCTCCCAAAACAATGCGTCAGCAACAAATGACCCATTCTCGTGTCACGTTCTCTAAGAAGATTATCTCGATCTCACTGATCTACCCCAACGCATACGAAACAATAAAAGGCTTTTAAACATTCAATGTTATTTATTTTAAGCGTACGTGTTTATTATTTTATTATCATTTCTTTCTTTGATGTAAAGTTGTAACAATAGAGCGGAGTTTTTAGCAGCGTAGGCGTTTACGACTAATATTGGTCTACGTTTATTTCCTATCATAGATTAATGGTTCTGAGAACTGCCTCTCTGTCAAAATTATAACGTTTAGCAATTTATTTTAATGGTTTTTAGTTTAGAATACCACAAAATTAAAACGTTACAGAATGCCTAGTAACATTTAACGATTTATGTTCTGAAAATGTTTATAAGACAACAAAAATATTTGAATATTTCTAAAATCTAGATATTTATCGTTCTTGCAATGTTATTGTATAATTCAAGCAGCATTACTTCCGTAGTCGTAAATACCTGGATCTTAAGTGTATGGAAACGTGTCATTCTTCATGACTTAACATTTATTAAGTACCGTTTTATTATAATCTCTCTATGGAGTAATTCAAATATTTATTATAAAAAAAAATATACAAACACGAATTGATAACCTCCTCCTTTTGGAAGTCGGTTAAAAATGGCAATTAATAAAATATCAAGTAGTGTCATATTTCTTTTGTTTTAATACCTAACCGAGTATGGTTTAATAAATTTAATCAACGAGTATAATGTACTAAGTTGATATAGAATAGGCGAGATTCGGCATTATATGAAAAAAATGATTATGTTTCAATATTGAAATTAAACTGTCATCGGGTCCAAAAAAAATGTTTGATTTCAAAAACATCACCGATGTCCAAATTCCAATGCACACATAAGTAATGAGCGTAGAGTGCCGAATCAAGGCGGCGCGGCTGAGTGAAGCGAGCCTGCTAATTACGATGAAGGCCGATAGTCGTCATGCGACTTGTCATAAACGCCGTTCTTACCCCCTGGAAGCTTCCAAGAATCTTTTAGATTAATGCATTTATGTACCTCATAGCTACTTTTTTTGTTTTTTTTTTATGGCATTTGTGTTCACATTTTGCCAATGTCAAGTTTGGTTTGTCTATTTTATTATCTATAGTATGTCGAAGTAAAGCAGTGGCTACCTTACCAAGACTTTATCGAGGAGTTTTGGCGGCAACAAAAAAACACTTGATTAGCACAATTATTTCAATTCACTTCATTTGAGCTCTTTAATAGAACTATATTGGATAATATACCACCATAATTATGCAATATAACACTAAGTATCACCAAAATAATGAATTAAAACAAGAGCACCTCATGACACTTCCAAGTTCCCGCCAAAACTCCTCATAGCTACTTATAAATTAAGATATTTCTTGTGTCGTAAAAAACGGGAATTGCGAGTAAGCCATGGTAAGAACCAACCCCAAAACCAATATTTGAATTCCTACAATAAAATATGCCGAATACGGACATAAAACCCGTGACCCCTATTTTCATAGCTGGTCTATCTATTATAAAGAACACTTTAATATTGAACTATCCACAAACTGCTACAAATCTTTATTCAAATAAATGAGCCATTTATAAACTCAAGGTAATTTATGCTATGAAAAATAAACACGCTACAATTTCTGACGCTAATCGTCGAGCAACTAACGGTTGATCGTGTTATTTACACAAAAATGCGTGAAGTTCGCGGCGCGGTGGACGCAGGCAGCGCGCGGCGCGGCGACGCATGGGGCCGCGACAGTGCCCGCCGACTGGCGCCGTGAATTTCACTGCGCCCACGCGAGCTTATCTGCCCTGTTCTCACATAGAAATTTACACGTGCTTGCAAGTAGTAGTAATAACGCAGTGGTCGCATTTTATCTGCCAGTGTGGCAGCGGCTCATCCGCGCCGCAGCCCGATATGCACCGCCGTGTACGAACACTCGACAACACCCGCGGGACGTGGGCCGTGGGCGAGCCGCAACCGCCGCATTTTATAACCTTTTTATTCCATTGTCACTCCGTCGGAACGCCGTATCCGAGGGAAAAATAAATTTTACTCTTTATCTAAATGTCAAATCGTTCGGTTTCGATCGAATCAGTTTCCAAATAGTTTTAATAAATCTCCTTTTACTGCGGTCCGAGCGGGACACGCTCGATATGGGAACACATTACGGATACACACGACGAGTTATCGTGTTTTATTCTGTTATGACCGCTGTGTCTGTTCACCGCAACAATAGATTTAATTGAAAGAGTGTCAATAAATTTGTCGAGGTCTGAGAAGCGGCCCTAGGCGTCGTCGGTGGTCCCGATAAACTTGATTGTCCCGGGGCGCTGCGACACATCCCGCAGGATCGGGCCCTTGTTCCGGAGGACGAATGTTTGTTTTTATCAACCACCGCCGACTTTGTCTTCATTATAATAAATTATCAACAAGGTTATCTTTTATAGAGGTGATATTGAAACTATCACATTGTGTTCGACATTAGCTTGCTTTTATAGAGTAAACAAAATGATACTTTTATTTGGAAACCGTATCAAACCATATCGAACCATTAAGGAAACATTAAAGGCTGTCTAACGATTCATTTTTTATTTTTCGTTTATTTTTAAAGACTCGGGTTATTTATTTCTCAACACCTCACATCACGCGTCAAACAAGACAGCCGGGCAGTCCTTCAATTACGATTTAAGGAGGTACGAAACCGTAAAACAAAAGCGAAGGATGTCCGAAGATTGATCGAATAATACGATGTCCGTTTTCCATGGCCATTTAAAAGCACAATCGTACAATTTGGGGTCTGTTTTCTCACGGTACGATCCGCCTACGCCCACGGCTTGCTTCTACGAATACATTTCTGACCAAGGAGTGGAACTTTGTATTCATAATTTAGCTAGAACATGAAAAAACGAATGATCGCAGCATTTGGACTCGCCTGAGTAGTTATGATTTATGTGTGCAGAATGCAATTTATTTTAACCATAACTAGATTCTATTCTTTCTTAGAAAAATAAAAGTAGAATCGTATACTTTAATATGTTAAACGAAATTGGTAAATTAACGCTAGAATGGTTCGGGACTAAGCGCTATATTAGAACGGAATTTATATTATGGCGCCAAAGTTATTTAGTGATAAACGATTTTATGGCTTTACGAGCAGCAAATTAGAATGTTTTAATGATCGAGAAAATAAAATTGTATGACATCTGTGCCTTCTCCACGAGTTTTAATATTATAACTCCATGGTTTTACAGCAGTCCACCTTCGGAACCACCAATTCACACCCGATAATCATCTTTGAGATAAAAATTCCGGCGGTACGCCACAGAGATCACATCAAACACCCGCATGCTTTTCTCTGTCTACCTACACGCATATGAAACTATAGAAGGCACTTACCGTCGGTTGTTTACATAAAAATACAACAATAATATATTTAGCATACTGCATTATGTATATTATACTTTTTCTGAATGTGTGTATTTTCTTTTATGAATCTTAGCATAATGCGTTACATGAATATTTTAGATGCTATCGTGTTTTCTAAGCATTGTATTTTTTACCGTTGGTACAAAAAGTAATAAAGATTTAGTTATTTTGTGTTTTTAAACTCGTTGAGAAAAGTCATAGGTCATTTGATTTTAACTCACTTATTATCTTACCTTTTATAACTGCTTTCACCCGTCTGACAACATCTAAGTTTGATGGAATAGGATCCAAGAGCAGTTTCAGAGGCGAGGAGAATTCTCCCTTACTGAACAGCAACGCCGCCCAACCTTGACTTGCGCCGACGCAGCTCTGCTTCAATGACCTACTCTCCGCAAATATGTACGCACGATTCGACGAATTCAATGTTCTAGTTTCAAAATATAACATATCACTTAATAAATCCACATCACCTTTTAAAACTCTCCTAACGAATACCTTAAACACATTACTCTTTGTTTTACCGCGATTCCGTTTCTGCGCATTCGAAATTTTTCCCGTAAAAATATATTTAGAATCTAGCACAACCCGTTTCAATGTTTCATTGTTTCTAAGTACGGTATTTTTGTAGCACCTCGAGTGTATGTTATCGTTAATTTTTATAATTGTGTTTCGTTTTTTAACTTTTCCACTTATAACAAAATCTGCATCGGTAGCGCAAATCAGCAGTAACACTGTAATCGTTATTAGCTTCTTCATTTTGAATTACATGTTTTCAACACTTTTGTTTTATACATGATTACGTCCACATTGAGTCACATGAGTCGAAAGAGATGTCACTCTCGAACAATACTTCGACGAGTGTCGATGGGATCTGAACAAGGTAAGTAGGTGCGCGCGCGCCGCCTGCCGTGCAAACCTCGACTGGAGGCTTTATCCGATCCGCTGCAGCTTGCAACCTGTTGTATGTTAATCCTTAAGCTCGCCGCGTCTTTACTAAACGGCTTACTACCAATACGATTAAGTGGAATAAATAATGTTTTTTAAATATTTAATAAACCCCGAGTTTTATCGACGTCTCTACTAATTGTTCCGCTACTTGTATTTGAATTGAATTTCTAGCGAAGCGCTTTTACGATAATGTGGATTAATTCGTTCTATTTTAGAATTATGTGACTTGATTATCCTTACCTCCCTAAATGTTGGTATTATTGGAGCTTACAAAAATCCTACTATAGTAGGGACAAACTAATATGGCCGGTATGACATGACACGGTTTTGAATTTTTTGGGTAGACGTTCTCACAGAGTTATCGCTTCGGGAAAAAAAATTGAATTGTCATACCGGCCAGCTTAGTTTGTCCGAACTATAACATTATAAACGCGAAAGTTTGTAAGAATGTATGGATGTATGTTTGTTACTCTTTCACGCAAAAACTACTGAACGGATTTCGATGAAATTTGGCACACGGGTAGATCATGTCCTGGATTAACACATAGGTTACTTTTTATCCCGGGAAAGTATAAAACGGGACTTTTATTCCGGAAAAACTTTTCAACGCGGGTGGAGCTGTGGACGAAAGCTAGTTACTATATAATAATTGCTTGCATTATAAACATTGCACAAGCCTCTGATATTTAATTTACATGTAATATATAACTATAATTAGTGCGTCGTAATCACGATAATAATTGAAAATGCACAAATAGTTGACTTGAATATTGTTCTAGTGCCATAGTTGTGTAAAAGTATTATTATTCGTATGTAGACATGCGAATCTAGTGTAATTTCCCTTTGCATGTAAAAATGCAGTGCTTATTATAAATTCTTTACAAACAAGAAATAATTTATTTGCTCCTTGTTGAAAAAAAAACTACACATCAACATGTAAAGCGTACATTTTTCATGATTTCATGTAAAAAATATCATTTTTATCGATCTTTCCAGAATTAAATTAGTTGGCCATTAGAATCCTTACCAAAACTTACTGATTTGTGCGAGATTTTATATTAACTCTACTAAGATGAGTGCAAAGGAACTTTTTCGGTAACTATAGTTTAAACCGACTTCGTCAAATGTACTAGAAACACAAACTAAAGCGTAAAGAAAAAATATTTATTTGCTTGTTTTGTTAGTAAAAAGCTGTATTTTTTCTCGCCGATTTCTTACAGTAATAATAATTTGATTAAAATAAATGTAATCTTAAATTTTCATACCTCCAAAGATAAAAAAACGTAATTATGCACATTGTTAGTCTGTGAGACGTTTCATATTTATGCTATTATAAATATCAATTATGTTACGTAGGCTGGGATGGTGGCAAGTCTCATCGCATGCACGTGGCGACGCGTGGGCGAACAAGTGCCCTGATACGTTAACTTGCATGTGCTAAGGCGAAACACGATAACAATTTACTAGCTACGATAGTACCAGCGTATTTATTACACGTACTCGTAGTACAAGCTGCTTTACAAAATATTTATTTCTAATGGTGATAAGATGTGTCGGCCAGGTCATTTATCAACTTAACCATCTTTTTCATAATATTCAAAATTATCGACGACTAACTGATACCTCGGTTTAATAAAACTAAGTTTATCTTTTTAATTTATTGTATGAATGTAGGTCTCTCCTAAAGATTTCCAGACCTGTTCGAAGCGGCCTGTATCTAGCGGTTTCTTGTGACCTTTATGAGGTCGTCTGTCCACCTTGTAGGAGGACGTCCAACGCTGCGCTTGCCTAAACACCCTACCAAATATTATATAACCCGCGTGTAAGCACAAAAAACAATGTGTAAATGTAGCACGCTAAATAATTAAATTTATGCAAAAGGTCATTTTATATTTGGTATCCCCTACGGTGAAGAATCGATATAGGTAACTAATGTTAGTGGAAGTTGTTACGAATTTCGCGCGGAAGAAGCTGCGGGCGATTCTTAGCATAATGTAGCATACTTGTGTTACACTCAGTCTATAATTGAGTTTCATAGCAAAATTAGCTATTTCACACGTCTCTGTACGTGTAGTGTAAATGTTCAATAGTTTAACGCGAACAACGGCTGACTGCCTGGGTGGCGTAGTTGTATTACGGTACGACTGCAATGCTGAGGTCTCGGGTTCGATCCCCGGGTTGGGGGGTGATATTGGGTTTTTCTACTCAGTATCAGCCCGAAGTCTGAAATTTGTGCCCGATATGGCGATAGGCTCGCCCTCTATTACATCATGGGACGGAATACGCACGGCGAAAAGTGGGCGTACTAGTTGCACCTCTGCCTACTCATTCGGGGATAAAGGGCGTGAGTGTGTGTGTGTGTATGTGAACAACAGCTCTACCTAAAACTGGATTCGTATTCGTGGATGTGCTCACATTAAAGTATTTTCATTAAATTTAAGAAACATTTAAATTATGTACTGTCCCGTGTAAAAATAATTCTAGACGCTCTTTAATTTCCCAGGCTAAAGAAATGTACATTATGGTCTCTGGTCTCTGTGCTAAGTATGTCTATGCAACAAAATCATGTCGATCCATTATAAAATAAGGACAACTTTTTTTTTCGCATATCTATAAGAAAGTAAAGATTTTGAAATGTAGATAAGTAATATTTTTACACTCCTTCATGACATTTTAAAATCAGCAAGCTTCGTAACACTACTACATTCTTAGTTTTGTCCACCGAGACACGTTGCAATAATATTTCATCCTCATGTTTAAATGTGTAGGGACATCAAATTGTCCACTGGGGAAATAAAAAATGATTACAATCGGAGCTGACCTCACGGCATCAGGGACTTACATTTTTGAAGAAAACGAAACCACAGTTGAAAAAACAATTATGTATTTGTCGCTAGCTTTTTGCTTTGACTCTGTCCGCGTAAAATCCGTTTTTGGACAAAAATAGTTTATACCGGAGATGATTTAGTTTTCAATTGGCAAAAGAATTTTCAATATAATTGAACTGTTACATCTGAAGGAATTTTGCCTATAAAATATTAGTATGCATTACAGGAGCAAAACACGTTTCATGTAATATCACTGTATTCTACTAGCTCTCTCCAGTTCCTTTATTTTAAAATTAACATTATATGAAGATAAAGCTCAACTACGAGTTGGTCCGTGGAGAACATTTGATGCAACAACTAAAAGCAATGTTGAAATAACCCGAATGTGGAAAATGACTGGAGTCGGGCGAAGAACTTTCTGCATATGATCTCGGCGTGGAGATTAAATTTTATATTCTGAAGATAATAACAGTATTACGAGTGCTACAACTTTTATAATTAATTTAGCTAAGATATACCAAAAGACCAATTAAGGCTTTATAAAAAAGACGGTCGAAGTTCTAAGTGTGAGCCACTCTGTAAATTATTTTGTCAACAGCATGTATATAGACTGTCTTAATCGGAGTAGTATCACTGTCTTAAAAAACCGCTGTTAAGTGGCGATTTGGTATTCCATTCGATCAATGATACTGCGAACTTCGGAAGCCTAAAATCTCTGCTCCCACTTAAATCCATGTTGCCTCTATAAATTTACAATGTCCTAACAATATCTCTAACAATGGAATGGATGGATGCATAGTTCATATCATCATTATCCTTACGTGACCCAACTGCTTCTATGTTGGATGGTGTTGCTACTGTTATGGGTGTCGTATCGCTTACGATCAGGTGAACGGCATGCTCGCCTCGTCATTCAATGCAATAAAACAAAAAAAAAATGTTAACATTCTATTAGGTATACAAAATATTTTTTGGCACTGGTATGCACGATAAAATTTTGTTCTAGTAATATAATTTAGAAATTAATACACTGTTATTTAATAATATTATTGCATTTACTCGTCGGTGAAGTTCTTAATGACAACATCCATTCTACATACATAAACTTAATCTGCCAATATATTCCAAAGGAGGGTCCTTATGCTGGTAATATTGCTAAAGTTGCAAGTGAAGGCATGGACGCAATAAGTTAGGGATTGGATACGTTGGCAAGTAAAATGGAAGTTTAAAAACATTACACTAGCGTTGTAAATAGTATAACCTAATGGTTAAAACCAATGATCATAATATTACTGCAATTACCTAAAAGAGAGAAATGTCAGGCTGAAATAAAATCCGACAGATTTAAAATAAGAAGAATTTATTGGCAAATATTCGATTTTGCAAAATTAAAATCTGAACGCTCTGCATTTGTACAATCTCATAAAATAAACGTACCTATCGATAAAAATGTATATTTTGGCAAAAATCAAAAGTAAACAATAGGTGCATACTAAACAAATAGTATAAAGTATATTTAGCCTCAAGTGAAAAAAAGAGAAAGAAACAATATAATTGTAGAGTTCCAAAAGAGTTCTACGTTGAGAAATAAAGATCGCGCGGCACCTGCACCCTGACATCATGTGGCAGTAACGATGCAAAAATAGCTCTTTCATTGCTATTCTACTAATTTTATAAAGGACACGTCTTAAAACGGATCTAAAATTCTAACCAAGACAGTTTATAATATATATTTGGATAGAACTCCTAAAAACTAGTCTTTTACAATAAGCATTTAACATTAAAGACCTCCGATTTTGAGATTTATATAATTTTGCTGAAAACTACAATTAAAATGTACGTTTTTTTTAAAGTGCGATATAAATGGAGGGGTCTAAATATATATTTTTTAATGGATCCAAGATCCATATTTTGCCCCTTTTAAATCCCTAAAGTTTGAGCCTGGTTAGATTTTGAAGCCCAGCACCCATACAAAAAGCGAACATCTCCTTTGGATGTTTGCTAAGCAAACACGCATAAACTCTTAAATAGATATTGATGAAATTTGGCATGCATGATTAATTAATAAGTAGGTATTTATGTTGGATTCATACATAGGCTTACTTGTTCACGGTAACACGGTCGCATATTTTTTTTATTGCGTTAGTAGGCAAACGAGCGAGCGGTCCGCCTGATGGTAAGCAGCATCCGCCGCCCATGGACTAAAGCAATGCCAGAGGCACAGCCAAGCCGTTGCCTTTTTATTCCGGGTAAAGATATAGGCGAGCAGGGCCGTGAGCAAAGGCTAGTTTCTTCTATTCGTGAATATAATATTTTGTCTAGATTAGGCATAGAACTATTTATTTGTAAGGCTACTCAAAAACCTGCAACTGCTGGGTAAATAAAATTTTCCCCAACTTCTAATCCGTGTATTATATTGTTTTATTTGTTGAGCAAAACCATTGCATTATCAAAACTTTTGCATTTCAAATAGTCGTACCAAGCCACTACGTTAAGTATAAGTAATGTCGGTTGAGTAGAATGGGGATTATAGTTTGACCTCTTATTACTACACAATAGTGTTCGTTCAGTAGTTCAATTTAATTGGATATTGGTACTTATAAATCCAGGATTTTGGCATGGAAGAAATCTTAGACAAACCCTAATTTGCAATAAACACTTGAACAAACTAAATCTAATCTTCTTCTTTTCACTCTTTAGAAGTCCACTGCTGAACATAGGAATATTATTAATAACTGTTTATAGTATATCTATAATTAGGTATTTCTCGCGGCTTCGCCTGCGTGAAATGCCTTTCCCGGTACAAAAGTCCTTATATCACTGTAGTAATCCATCGCGATACCTGTACAAAGCCAGGGCTATCTACTCAAAAAACTTTATTTCCTACGGAGCAAATTATTTGAAAAAATAGTAGCCTACGCGTTAATCTATGAAGTCATGATCTATCTGTGTGCCAAATTACATGGAAATCCGTTCAGCTATTTTTGCGTTTACTTCAAACAAAATCTAGAAAGATTATATCGATCAGCCTATCAACTTCCACTGCATAACTTAGGATCCTCTATTGAGCGCCAACCATCCTAGCCTTTCTAGTAAATAAATTAAATATTATTAATAACATAAACCTTAAAAGCAAAGGCATAACTCGCCTTCACTTATATAACAAACAAACTAAACCCAAACCATATTTAGTAACATTTCACAGTTCTATTTCTATGTGAAAAGTAAACTACACGCAATCAATTTGTTAGTTTAGTAATGCAGGATCTTAATCTTCTCTCTTCTGTTAGTTGATTTTGAACTAATAAATCCCTCAAAGATTTTAATAAACTTGTTCAGATAATAATAATATAAAATACCATAGTAACGGGTCAACGACAGCAGGTCGATAGTTGTCTATAGAAAGATGAAACATCATCATTGAACGTCAAATATCAAAGGCAATTAAACAAAAGGACTTATGTTGCAAAAAACTGCGACACAAAGGCCACTGCAGGCCAGTACAGGCTCATAGTTGGCTAGTTGGCCTCAGCATTGGAATGCAATCCGAGCGTAGCTGTGGCGGACATCGGTCGATAATTGCATTTTGTGGTTGTAGCTCCACTTGGCGGCGGACACGCGCGATTGAACGGAACGCAAACAAACTCCATGGTTTCTTCTAGAAATTTCGATGGGGCAAACAATTTTCAAGGGCTTCGAAACGGTTTCGTACCTCTATTATGTCGATACGGCGGCGTGTAGTTAAATCGATCAGTTAAACCAAACAAAGCTCAAGTCGAGGAAGTTTAAAGTTATTGATTATGGTGCCAACAAAGCTTCACTCGACAGGTTGGCAGAGTGCAATGCCGCAAACCATTACTGCGCAGGGACTGTTATTGTTATTCACTTTATCCATAGTGTACAAAGGACAATTGATTTTATTAAACTGGTTTTAAATTAATAAAGACAAACACAAATAAGCGTAATTTTTTTATGTTGAACGATGGTATCTACAATCATATTTAGTTATTTAAACCAGCTAAATCTACAAAACACCATTCAATAAAACGGCGTGACTGCATTTTCAGTACTTATTAGCATTAGACACAAAGCCACTCGTACACGACAGTAGAGAAACATAAACTTTCATTTACCAATAGAAATTGTAAAGGCATATGTTTAAAAAGCTGTAAAACTTCGACTCACGGTAGACTCAATCGGACATCAAGAGAAATAGCGGGCTCTCTACATTTAACAGCCCAATTAAACGTTTTAAAACAGTTAATGGTAAACTTTGTTTCACTAAGTCCTGATAGGAGCACGCCACATATTTGCGACGAAAACTAAAAGCCAACTAAAGCTAATGAGACATTATCTAACCGAGCGCTGGCACGGTTCAATAAAAGGATTATGTTAATACCAAGCTTAGGTCACAGGTGGTATTGACGCGACGTTACAATACTGGCAAAAATGAGATACCCGTGCCCACAAACGAGATTAAATGCCGACTCGTGTCGTCTGCCATTGCCATTCGCTAAAATATTAGAGTACATTGAAACTGCCATAAAATAAAATATTACCTCCGCTGATATGAAACTAATATTGCTGTATAATCGCGTTGTACGAGAGGAGTAAAATGAATAAAGATTTGCTTTAGGAATTATTTTAACAATCGCGACTTGTCTTGTTTAAGTAACGAGACAATCAAGGGGTGTTCTTAATGGATATTCTTCGACAGAATTTGTTGAGGTGTCAAATGGTTACAATACGAACAAAAGCACTAATTCTGCACAGAGTTATCGATAGTTTCGCGTCAGCTCAATCCGTAGCTTTGTTGCGAGGACACACGAGAGAAATGTCCGACAAATTGCGTCCTACGACTGCAAAATCGTGTACACAATGCTTAGTCGCATCAACAGATTATTTTATGCACTACTGGACTTACGAATGTTTGAAACTGAATCTAAAAATACGTTTGGTTTATAGTTTTTTTTTATTTCAGGATCCCGACGTTACAACGCGTCGAACGAACTTTGTATAAAACGTGTTATGTATGTCTAAAATTGATATGAAAAATATACTTATTGGAAATGAAACTAAGTGGCTTCAGAATAAAAAATCATTAAAAAATACGGAACAGCTCTATATTAAGTATGAAAGCCAAAAATGTTTCTTTTTTGGTAATTCATTTCTGACGCGTTTATTCAGTATAAGCCACGATAATTAACGTACGCGACGGCACCGATCACTGTATTTATTATTATTGGACATCATTGCGAATATAACATC
The DNA here is from genome assembly GCA_947568825.1 of Sphinx pinastri. NCBI lineage: Eukaryota > Metazoa > Arthropoda > Insecta > Lepidoptera > Sphingidae > Sphinx > Sphinx pinastri. The sequence goes on from OX387617.1 coordinate 9,012,014, forward strand.
TATACTTAGGCAACGTTAAGCTTACAGCTAAATCACTGGTAATTTAGCCCGTCCATACAGTAATTTCGCTTAAATCCGCAGAAGTGTCGCGCGGCATGCGAGAGAAATAGTCTACAAATTGCGTTCGCCTGACTGCGTCCCGCGCCATACGCCTGCCTCGGGCACGAGCTCTAAAATAGATAGCATTACTAAAATATATGGGATTGCGACTTACCTAACCATGACGTACTCTAGCGGCGTAAAGGGGGCGGTGGGGGCGACCCGGGTACCATACACCAGGGGGTGAAAACTGCAACTCACTTGTGTGGCCAAAGAAAATTGACAGAATTGAGAACACTGTATGGAAAAAAGGGTCTGCTGTTACCGTATAGTAATACGGTTATGATTTTCGTGTTAGGGCCTCTTTACCCGGAGATTTCCAGGGATGCGTGGTACCCGGGCGCAGGGCCCAAGAGGGTGCAAGCCACATCGCCCACCAAAAAATTGTTTGGGGGTGCTATTTAGAGATCCGCCCCGCGTGCCAATCCATACTACGCCGCCACTAATAACGTACTTATGTAGGTATCATATGAGATGTTAATATTATTTTGTTTCTCGGCGTTTACGTTCCTCGGTATCTCAGCTCATACTTAGATCTAACTAGGGAGTTCTATGTGTTATTTTTGTCCGTGTTTATCTATTTCCATTTAAGTTTAAAAATCTACTTTTAAATTCTTCTACACATGCCTTATAAAGTAGCTCTAAGGTTCATCACTAGTTCCATTGGGTCAAAAATGTTATAGTTTTCCATTAATCTTTTATCAAACCACCTTAAAATGTATCATACTGTGATACTATTATAGGTGGATATAAAGAGTAGTCTTCGCACCTTTTTAGGGATAAAGGGCGAATACTATAAGACTCTTTCATAATATTAATCAGCATCTTCATTCACTTTCTTTGATGCTCATTAATTAATATCAATGACGCCTGGGACCTTCCGCCACTTGAGCTAAGCTTTGCCAATATGAGAATTAAGGTCAAGTCCAATATTACCAGAGTTGTATACAAAATGAAGTACAGTCAACAAATTAAAAATTTCAAATCGCTTATACGCGTTAAGTTAAATTTTTTTTTTTCTTTGTGCTAAGTAAATTAAATCCCTTTATTATTTTGAAGAGAAAAAATTGGTAACACAAAAGTGAATAGGCGATGTGAAGTTTTGGATTTGTTCAGCTACTTTTTTGACTGACTGTACATTATTCTCAATGTCACTTTGAATTTGAATAGGTTTTAAAATAAAATGCTACTGCCAGGTTACGCTTAAACCTTTATTAGAACATTTCATGATTAATAGAAATGATATAATTTGAAACGAAATAAAATTTAATTTACGTTTTATTTCACAGTTTGGCGTCAAGAAATAACTACGCACAATAAAACACGGCCCCAGCACGGGGCAATCGGGTTTGTCCCATCTTCAATCGCTCACAAAGAACATTAAATTTTCTTTAATGTGTTTGTAGAAATTAACGTCACACCTAGCGCAGGACACTAAAAAAATACTTCCATAAACAGAACCATTAAATGAAATGGATTTAGCACTAACGGATATTATTGCTTTTTCATTGATAGCCATGAAATCATTTATGCCTGTCTCGCAAAATACCTGCACCAGTTTTACCACGCGACACTTAGTATAAATATTAATTAGAAAATGTAAAACTAAAAATTATAAATTAATTTATTTAAAAACACAACCTTTCAATTTAAATAAGCGAAAGAAAAACACTAAAAACATATTACTTATAACAAAGAAGAAACAATTTTCTAAGTGCTCAGCCAGTAAAGGTATATTAAAAATAAGTGTTTTTGTTTTCCTTTTTCATCCTTCGTACTCCTTCAATAATGTAAATTAAACGTTGTAATTAACCACAGTTAATCCGCTATAATAATACCAGTAGCAGTATCGATCATTGTGGTTTGGACGTCAACATATTGACAACAGTCGATTGAAGTCCCAATGTAATCCCCTGTTTGTGTCTTCACTTATCTGTTAGGACGACACATAGATTAAAGCTGTATAGGTAATTAAGCCCAATTGTTAATACAGTGTGCAACTCTAATCGGTTTACAGTCAGAGCTGCGTACACCTGGGCCTTGCCGATATAATAACGTCTGACACCGGGGACCATTGAGGTTGACTTAAATCTCGCTCACTTGTTAGTTTAGGCCCCTTTGTATCTTTGCACTGAGGTGTACTCTACACTCTAGTATTTACGATATTAGCGGGGACGTGATCCCGAATATAAAACCTATCTTTTAGTTTTGTTCTATTTTTAAAAAACATTTTGATGTTCTCAGCCCCACGGCTTATTCTATTTTTAAATCTGCATTCTTACCAGCGCTTAACTTTTCACCGCACGCCTATTTGTTTCCACGGTACATCTTTTGTATGTAAACAAAACAACGTTGAAAAGGTGGTTGTGCGGTGACCGCGTCCGTTTTGTGTAAAATGTCAAAGTGAGGAAAAAGTGTGGGGCGTTTTGTGTACTGCAACGAGTCCGTACTCGTCAGCGGTGTTCTGTCGAGGACGTTCGTGCAATGTGATGTGGTGTACCGGAGCGCATAACCGGGTGGTCTGCATACGGTTTCACTCAAGAACTATTCTAGTGAAGCCGTCATCCACTGGGATAAGCGGCTCATTATTCACTAAAAGCCCACGGCGTGCCCGCTCGGATAATTGGAGGCTTTGTTCCTTTGCGCACGGCTTTGACGCTCTCCGTGAACTACATGAGACGCCGCTCCCTCGGATTATTATTCGCACAATCAACGTTGTATTCCGAGCCTTAGATTAAGCTGACATTTGAAGTATGAATTGTTCGGGCAAAGACATCGCATTACTTTTTGCAATGTTTTCGTTTTTGTTGTTTGATTCTCCGTAAAAGAACAAATGAAAACAAACCGACGACGCTAAGAAATTTTCTTCGGGTAGTTCGAAATATAAAGTCGCTACACAATATTTACTAAAAGAAATGAAATATTGCACTATTGTCGTTCCAAGAGGTCTCTGGATTTATTGTTAGCGTGGGAGAAATATTAACAGGAACTCTATATTCATAGGCACGAGAATTGCTCAACTGTCCAGAGCTGGCAACAAGATCAGAGTTAAATACGGCCACTGTTATTTAAATCTTGTACTAAATGTAGACTTAGGGACAATGAATTAAAAAGAAAATAAATGTAGTTGTAATATCATATCAAATTGGAAAGCTTTTTCTGTGTGTTTAATTTTTTTTCATGAGCCAGAAGGGGACAAGTGATCACATGATATTAAATGATCTTCAACTCTCATAAACAACTACAATATCGCAAGAATCGTGGATACGCTGCTTTTGAGAGATGGTATGGGCATTATGAATGGGAGGAATTTTCGCAAAAGCTCACTCACAACACGCAACGTAATATAGCAAGCCGTTACTTCACGTCAGTTTTCTGCGAGACAGTGGCACTTTCACGGACGAAACCATTCATACTGCAGTGTGGCCCTATCTTTAATTTTATTTTTTCGATTATTTCCTCAGCTAAATTCTGTCATTATTGTAAGATAAACAATTTAATTAAATTAACCACCAAATTTGTAAATAAATCGTCCTTCCAAAGCCAAACACATCCATAGTATCGCTAATATAAAAATATATCTAACTACAAACATTCTAAAACATAGAGTAAACTATAGCACGGTATTAAAAGTTGCAATTTACATCAATCTATGTCTCCGCTAACTATCGCTGTATCATACGGTAACTTACTTTCTAATTTAAGTTGCATGAAGCCTATTCTGAGATCCTAACTCATCTCACTCGTTCGCTATTATTGCAGTGCAATTATAACCTAATTAATTGTTAGTGGAGAACAGAATGTCAGTTTAATTATTGGTTGGAATATTATAGACCAGATGTCCCTTGTACACTAGAGACACCAACCAACTTCCCGCAAAGCAAAACTGTGTAAAACAAGTGTAGCTCAGGAATGTGTAATTCTAACGTGTTTTATCAACGGAAAGTTGTATTTATTTATTTATTTATTTAAGCACTTCATATACAAATGTATAAAGGCGGACTTAATGCCGTAGGCATTCTCTCCCAGTCAACCTTAGGGTGGTGCAGAGATTAACAAGGTAGGTGCATCAGAGGTAGTTATTTCGAAATATTATATACTTATAAATACATACATAAATATTGATTTATACTATGATAAGTATAATGCAAAATTAATATATATATATATATACCATACATATACAATATATAAACGTATCTACAATAAATATATACGTAGTTACAAATGCATAGATAAAATCCAAGACGTAAACTAGAAATTCACGATGGTTCCGTTAATTCACCCGCAAGTAGTTCTTTAACTTTAACTTTAAACACGTAACGACTCGTAGACATCCTGATTCCAAGAGGGAGCGCATTCCAAAGAAGTACAGATTGAACAGGAAAAGACGAATGGACAAGGCCAGAGTTATGAGAAGGACACAAAAGTAGAAGATTATTACTAGAGCGAAGATTTCGCTCATGGTTGGAGTGAAGATATTGGAAATGTGGCAATAAATAAGAAGGTGGTGTAGGGGACTTAAGGATTGAAAAAAGTGTAGTAAGCGTACGTAGGCTTCGACGCTGCCGTATGGGAAGCCATTTAAGTAAAGATCGATAAGATGATACGTGGTCGTATTTACGGAGATTAAAAATGAATCGAATGCAGTTATTAAGAAGACGGTCGAGTTTGTTAAGAAGATCTGCATTCAGGTCAAGATAGCACACATCACCATAGTCGATTATTGGAAGGATTAAGGATTGCACAAGCATCACTTTAGTCCGGTTTGGAAGAAAGTTCTTAAGGCGATAAAGAGCGCGCAGGGTGCCAGTAACTCTCTGACACACTTGAGTATCTAATTATGTTATGCAAATACACGGGAGTACTGTACACGAATCAAATAATTCAGTGGCATGTTACGTAGTTCAGTGTTTGAAGTGTATTGGTCTAATGCAGAAAACAGTTTGGTTTACGGTCAAATTATACAATCAAGAACTAATTGAAATGCAATTACATGGAATTTGCATGCTCCACAGGTAGTCGTATTTTCTATTTTATAGCATTAATAGTTATATCTTATTCACAATATGTCCTTTACCGTAAAAGCACTTAATTAGAAATGTGTCTCATATGCAAAACTGATCTTTATTCTATTTCCGTAACTCTCATTTGACAAAAGGAATAAACTTAGTACTTACGTATAGAAAGAAAAGCAAAACATCAAAGACATTAGTCGACAAGGTCGGCGAGGCAAAAGTATAAAGTAAACATGGAGTCAAGATGTTCAAGTCAGACCTTCTTTTGAATGTTTTAGTATAAAAAGAGACTAGAAACAACAGTAAAACTTTATCCACACAAGCAACATCTTGAGATCGCGACTTGGAGTTAAAATTCACGAGATAATTTTTATAAGAGGCTCAGTCGAAGGCTCGAAGGCGGTTTGTAGCGATCGCCGGTGTCCCGTCAACGCAAGGGCGCTCGTTACACAGAGCCCCGCGGCGCCGGATAAAAAAACCATCATACGTTATACAACCCATATCATTAATTGACACGCGACTTTCAACCCTATAATCAAGCAATAGATCCCCTAGAAGCATTTCTCGCGTGTCGGTTTACCGTGGCGAAGATTTATAACCGGCCTTCCTCATTACGTCTGTCGGTGTTATTGCCATCTCGTCGCAACATCAGTAAGCGCCGCTCAGAAAAATATTTACATACATCTCTTGCACAAATATTGAAAGCAAAGGAAACAAACAGTCATATGTAATTATGCTAGCTCGTATATGTATTAATGACATCGTTATATTTCTAAGAAACTTATTTCAATAGCCTTTCGCAGCTTGAGTTAGTCATTGGCAAGTAAGTGATATTTATTTTACTTTGAATTTCGTTGTATGGGTATATCATACAGTTGTTAATGGAAAATTGCACTTTTCACTCTCTAAATTAAACAACAATAGTAAGTGTACAAGTACCCAATCAACATTCTATTGGCTACGCATACCCATGCTCACGCCTTTTATCCCCGAAAGGGTAGGCAGAGGCGCAACTAGTGCACCCACTTTTCGCCAAGCGTATTCCGTCCCATGATGTGATAGGGGGCGAGCCTATCGCCATATCGGGCACAAATTCCAGACTCCGGGCTGATACTGAATAGAAAAATCCAATATCACTTTGCCCGACCCGGGGATCGAACCCGAGGCCTCAGCCTTGCAGTCGAACCGTAATACAACTACGCCACCGAGGCAGTCGTCTATTGGCTACCTATAAAAGAAATACATAATGATTATTATTTGAATCTTTAATTCAGCTCGGAAATATATTCTCTCGAAATTATAATTTGTACCGTTTAATGCTAGGCAATGCATACAATCATATACTTAAGCAATCAATGTATTTCGTAATTATTTAACTTTATTATTACTCATTATCATATACATCATATATTTACTATATTTTTACTCATTACTACTTGGCCTTTATATCGAATTGGGAGACATGTAATATGCCAAAAAATATGTATTTATGTCCATGTATCGTGTTTTTTCATTATACATTGTAGGCGGGTCGGACCAAATTACAGAGAAACTCGCCTTTTTGGTCATAACTTGATAATAATGTTAGCCAAAAAAGTACATTACTTTCAAATTATTACCACACCGGATTTACAACGTCTTCCGATAAGACAAATGACAGAGTCGATTTGGATGGTTTTTTACGGTGTTAACTAAATTATGAAAATTATATTATTTATTTTATATTCATATAAAGTTGATATAAAAGAAGAACCTCACCATGCTTTGTAATACTTGCATGTATAGATGTTTGTTAACAGTAGAGTATATGTAAATACTGCTGGATTAAAATTGATGAATTATGGCTCTATAGAAGGAGTCTAAATACACAGGCTGCATTGCTTATAAAAATCTATAAGATATAAGGTCACAAACATTAGACGTTCAATAATGTTAACATCACAATAAACATTGAACATGTATAAAATAGGAAATATCATATGTAATACCAGCCCTATATTATATATTACCCACTGCCGAGCTTGGGCCTCCTTTACTGCTGAGAGGGTTTAGGCCTTAGTGACGCGTGACCTAGTGCGGGTTGGCAGACTTCACATACAGAATTCTCAGATATGTCAGTTGCCTAACGATGTTTTCACTCACCATTAATGCTAACGATAATTGATAAATAATACACACGTAACTTCTAACTCAGAGGTTGGGTTTGAACCTGCAGACACATGTCTTGGCAGACCGGCAACTAAGTTATAGTGCTGCTAATAAAATGCATCGACGTAATAGAGGGTTCATTCATATCAAATCATTTATCTTGTTAGTCCTACGAGTTTCATCCTACACTATCATCTAACATCTAGTCATCTGTTGTGAAACATGACAGCCATAATATTTTGTGTAACATAATGAATCACTAAGCTGGCAGCCATTGCCTTCCCCATTACCCTTTAGAGCCAGCTAATTGTAAACAGTTCATCTTTCACCTTACATCGCAATTCCTCGTATTCTTTATTGTTTCTGTGAGTAATTTGTGTAATGAGAACAGCACAATGTAATTTTAACATTGAAGTCGTCCCGTTTCAGTATATAAGCTTTTTTAAGCGACATAAACACTAAATAATGACTACATGCATGTTTGGACATCGACGTCAAAACTTATTTCACAATTTAGTAATTAGCATGTTTGGATTATCCTATTATAAACGCGTAAGTTTGTAAGTATGAATGTATGGATGTCTGGATGTATGGATGTTTGTTACTCTTTCACGCAAAAACTACAGAACGGATTGCGATGAAATTTGGCACACGGGTAGATTATGTCATGGAATAACACATAGGCTACTTTTTATCCCGGGAAAATATAACGCGGGACTTTTATTCCGGGAAAACTCATTCACGCGGGCGGAGCCGCGGGCAAAAGCTCGTAAGTAATAAATTATAAACTCGTATTAATAAACCTCAACTACGTAATATACATATGCACATACAGTTAAGTATCCATGTATATCTCATACTAATTAGCACATGTATGTCGGTACGATCTAAACCAACATTTGCGAAACCACATAAATATAATATCTTGTATCTGTAAAATGTATTTGGTGGTATCAAATAATAATTTTGTTAAAATCTATTTCATTTGTTGATTTTTTTATCTACACTAGATGGTAGTATGGTGTCACTACCGCACACTGCTTTGTCTAATTTTCGCACTAAGCCGCAGTGTGCAAGCACTATTGTGTTTATTTTTGAAGAACATTGTAACCAAAGTAATTACAAGGCATTATTAGACTTAATTACTAGTGTCTTAAGGTGAAAAGCGCAGCGCGAAGCCAAGGTTAATGTTCTGAGTGGTGTTGGAACTATTTAGAGGCATTTGTGACGCTTAGTTAAAACAAAAACAAAAGCAAGACACATCACGCCTTTATCCTTGAAGAGGTAAGCAGAGATGCAACTAGGGCGAAATTGATGCAAATTTCTGGCTGATACCTAGCAGAAAAACCAATATCACTTTTCCCGACCCGGGATTCGAATCCAGGTCCTCAGAGCGGTGTGGTACCGTCAACCGTGCATATAATACAACGACGCCACTGAGGAAGTCTTACGCCTCTAAAATATAAAAAACAATATCTACTAATAAATATAATTATTCTCACAGCAATTTATAAGCTATTTTTATTATTGTTATGTATCCTTCCTATTGGTATCTTATCTTACTTCTTACTCTTAATAATGTTATAAATGCGAAAAGAAAAAACAGTCGACTGCCTTGGTGGCGTAGTTGTATTGCGTACGCGTTACGAGTACGATTTGCGCGCTGAGGTCCTGGGTTCGAATCCCGGGTCGAGCCAAAAACATTGTGACTGGGTTTTTCCATCTTAAAAAATTACTCAGTCACAGCTCGGAGTCAGAAAGTTGGCAGTGTGATACCCCCGTGCCTCGGAAAGCACGTAAAGCCGTTGGTCCTGCGCCTGATCTCTCTCCGGTCATGTCGGATTGCCGTCTCACCGGACTATGAATGTGAAGGAATAGCGAGTGCACCTGTGTATTACGCACACACTTGTGGACTATAATATCTCCTGCGTACCTGGCTGATCTCCGTTGAGACTGGCCACCGTGGTCGAAACTGGCTATGAGGATTACGTTACGTAAATGCGAAAGTTTGTGAAAATGTTTGTATATTTGTTAGAAGTAAACGCAGAAAGAACTGTGGGCTTAGAATGTGACACGAAGACGCAACTCGTAAAACGATGTCGTTTAATTTTGATGTTTGTGATTGATCGAGAGACCAATACGTCAGTCAAATGTTAGTCTCTCAACCAATCCCAATAAGACGAAACGGAGACGTGACGTGTTTTTTTGTCACATTCTAAGCCCACTGAACGGATTAGGATGAAATTTGGCACACTAATCGACCGTGTCCTGGATTAACATATAGGATACTTTTTATCCCAGTAATTTGCTCCCATAGAAAAAAATGAATATTTTTATATGATTCTATAAATAGATCGCGCTGGCGTCGTATCATGTAATAAGGACTTTTATAGCGAAAAATACATTTCAAGCGAGCGAGGCCGCGAGCAACACTTAGTAGAATATAAATTTAACTCGTCAACGCCCGCTTATATATAGATATATATGTGGTTGCCCTATATACACGGACGCCGGCGTCCGCCGCGGGCGTTGACGAGTCAAGATCAGCCATCATTCTTCTCTCCTCCACCGTGTGGTGCCTTATTAAATAGATTTCTCACAGTACCGTAACGTCCATTTAAACTAGTGTTTAATCGTTTCACTTAAGTAAGAGAAACTTTCAATTCCGCTCAACCTCAATGTTTTCACAAAACGTCAATCAAAGCGCGAAACAATCATTCACGGGGGCATACAATGTTATAATTAATAGTTTGGAGCTAAAGTTCTGATTGAAACATATTCCATCACCCGCACTGCCATTCACAAACTTAATATATAACTTAGGGCTAATATAAAACGGTATATGACCTTTCAATATATAAAATATGTGTAAATGCCGTCAAAGAATGGTAATAACTTTGTGCGTGACACATTTTGGTAATCTTTTACATTTATACATTTGCGAAGTTTCTTAACTATATTATTGACTGCCTCGGTGGCGTAGTTGTATTACGGTGCGACTGCAATGCTGAAGTCTCGGGTTCGATCCCCGTGTCGGGCAAAGTGATATTGGATTTTTCTATTCAGTATCAGCCTGGACTCTGGAATTTGTGCCCGATATGGCGATAGGCTCGCCCCCTATCACATCATGGGACGGAATACGCTCGGCGAAAAGTGGATGCACAAGTTGCACCTCTGCCTACCCCTTCGGAGATGAAAGGCGTGAGTATGCGCGTATATATTAGTTACAATTAGAATCTACTTTCATACATCTAGTGCGGGTTTAAGACGATATAATGTATAATATATTTAAGAGTATTATTTTCTAGCAAAATTACGCATTATATTGCTTCCACGCACCGATTCCTAATTGAAGCTGTAAAGCAAACAAATACAAATACCCACTTACAAATTCAATGTCACTTCAAGGATTAAGCTATTCATATGAATTTATAGCCATTTACAGTTTGCGCGGGAGTGACAACTGTCACCATTCCATTCCACGTTCCAAACATGGAATTTCGAAAGCTTGTGGACTGTAACACACAAATCTAACTGCTTGTGGCTGCTCTTATAGAAAATACTTAGAGACAGGTTCTCAGATATGGCGAGTTTTATTTCGCGAAACACGGCCAGCAACCGTCGACAAGTCAATATTTTATTTTCATACATTACTATGTAACATTTACTTCCATAGTCGCAACGATCGCGACTGAAAATTGTCTACGTCTGCTTGCACAAAAGAGTTGTTGCAACTATTTCAACTACCAACTTCCAAAACTTGTAAAATCTGATCTGAAAACGTGATCTGTACACGCAATCAAAATGCGCAAGGACATTACGAAAACGCAAGACAGGAATCCGAAGATAGAATATGTCAAGCCTACTTAGCAGAGTCCGCTCCCGAGGCTAGATGATCGGCGCCGAAAACCGCGCTAGTCTATGGGTCTGCTAAACACCACTTCGCACTAGATTGTCCACAATAAAACAAGGAATTAATAATAATAATAATAATAATCTCTATTGCTTCAACAAAAATATACTACTAACAGAACTAAACAAAATAACATAATATTGGACTTAACTATAATATTTTTTATAAAAGTGCAGGTAGAACTCAAATTTACGACATTACCAATGAGTTCTTACAATAAAACTGCGAACTTCTCGACTTAGTTAAATACTCATAACATGTTTCATGACGTTTTTTTTTTTCTTTTTCTTTTCTTATAATACTGATAGTGTATATTGTTAAATTAATATATTACTAATATCTAAACTAGGCCTAGCCTGTATCTCAGATATTAGAAACTTCCTGTCTATTATATGGAACACACTATGATTAATTACGGAAAGGGAACAAAAATGGAGAATTATAAGTGAAAGTCAAACTCAGCTGCGGAACTCGAATCGAATCACCCAACGCGGTGCGCAGCGAGAAGGCAAGCGACAACAAACTCAACCCCCTCAACTTGTTTATATTTCAAGCACAAACAAAAAACTGAAAAATAAGAAAACTATTGTGGAACTGTTAATATACGAATAAATTATAATTTAATTATTAAACTAAATAAGCGGGTGCACTAGCTGCGCCTCTGCCTAACCCTTCGGGGATAGAAGGCGTGAGTGTGTGTGTGTGTGTGTGTAAATAAGCGGCTACAACAACTATCTTAATATTTATTTAAATAGTTAAATTGTGAGTTCCGGAAAACGCTTAAATATTTGGCAAAATGTTGCATTTTCACTTTTTCTCGGAAATAAAATTGCCATGTATGTGCCGCCATTAACATGCAGCTTTATAAGAGCAAAAACAAATGTGCAAGAACGTATTTAGAATCTAGGAACCAAGCGTTTATATTAGTGACCTAAATAGTACCTCAGGGGCATACAAAAGCCGTAAATGTAGACTGATTTTAAGCTCAACTTTCCATAACTGCCCGAATTTGTTTGAACAGTTGGCGTCAGTGAATTATCATCTATGAGAAATTTTAGTATTTTGTTGTATTATTTCTTCAACAATAATTATTTTTGATTTAAATAAGAAATATTGAACCATTTGGCACGAGAAATAAATAGCATAATGCATTGATAGCTCACGCACAGCAAGCAATAAGTTGATTAAACTTTCAGCAACATTTTTAAAAACAAATTAGAAATTAAATAAATTGCGTAAAATTCAATTCGGTATTCATTTAAGACTGAACTTCGTTAAGAAATAAATTCTAAAGTAATTTCTGAAATGGACACTTATTTAGAATCCAATCAATTATTTTCTTTTATTTTAATTTCGTCTACAAATCACTATAAAATTACAAGATTTAATCAAGACAAATGGAGTAATATAATCCTAAAGTTAAACTAAAGTAATGTCTATATTTCAAAGAATAACCTATTTGTACTTATATCAAGTCATTGTCTTCGCGAGATTATTTTATAAATTTTAATAGTAAAGTTACTTGTGTTATATGAAAGGCACGTAACAATAGCTCAGGACTAAGGATTTTAAAAGAAAAAAACCACGATCGGTACACAGTCACGAGCTCGGTTAATCCAAACAAACACATCTTAGTGTCAGCGTGGCATTGTCTAGAGCAAGCTGGAAGGCGTGTCACAGAGGATTGTAAGCGACTTTAGAAAAATAAGTCACCACGATCAACCATCAGTTAAGCTGTGCGCCTTTATTATATTTTAATAACAAAATGCCGTAGGACAAATATAACTTATTATAATAATAATGCTATTTACTGAATAAATACATTTTTACTCCTTTCAAATTCGAGATTTAAATTTTTGTTGTACTTACGTAATATAGGTTTTGCTCGTACGCTTTCTTCATATTGATATCGACATCAATTTTCCGATTATAAAGTAACCTATAAATAAATAACATTTCGTTATATATAATATATAATTACATATATTTAATAGCATAATATTTACCAACCTAGTATAACTTATATTATGTATCTTTAGGGAGTATGTACTATCAGTGAATGCTGTGTCTACTTTTTAACAATCATCTACTTAGACTTAGTTTCTTTGAATTCTCTGTATATTTTAGTTGATGTTATAGTGTATGATTGATTGTAGACCTAATAATAAATAAATAAATAATGTTAAATCAAAATTTGATTATACCAAATTTCATCCAAATCTGCTCAGTCGTTTCTGCGTTTACTTAACAGATATTTATCATTATCTTCACAATATTAATAAAATAGTGACATTATAAATCGAAGCTCAGTTACTCTACTAACATACTTAACACTTTCAACCCGGATAATGCTATTAAACTTATTGTATTTTTATATAATGCATAAAATATGCGGAACGGATGGATATGAGCATGTAATTATGCCATAAAAGGCACAACTTTAATTTGTTCATGTGGGCAATAACGGGTAAGTCAATAAAGGAAGATGCATCGAAACAGGACCTGATGCCCCATATCGCAATATAATTAACGGGATTTCGGATACGGCTTTATATAGTCACTAATTATGAAAACGACTTTCGATTTAAAAAATCATTGGACAGTACACTTATAATATATATAAATTCCTTTCGTATTTATACTAATGACGAGATCAGCAATCCGCGCGTATGACGATCAACACAATACTAATAAACGTTAACAACACCACTTAGGCCCCGTTTTTCGAGTGTAGTTATCTTTTTGTCAGGTTCTTATTAAGCTGGACGCGCTCGCAGCACCTGGAGCACTGGAAGCTCTGTGAGCGCGTCTAGCTTAATTAGACCCTGTCAAAAAGATTACTACAGTTGAAAAAACGCGGTCTTAGTACCTCGAAGTTTTAGAGAGAAAGCTGACATATTATTAATCAAAGACTTATCCTTTAATTACAGTCTTGTTGTCTACATCAGTTGCGAAGAAAATAAGTAAAATCCTATACAAATACGATGGTAGGCATGCCAATATACAAGAAATACATCTATCGGTATCTCAAAATATTTATATGACTCGATATATCAATAATTGAAATAGTAAAGCTATTATGTTTTTATTGTTGTCATAAAACATGTCCGCAGCCGTGTAGTGTGACCACGCAAATGAAACGAGTCTGTGGGTGCTCTCATTAAATAATCTCGTAGGCGGTAGGGTGTGTATCATAAAATAAACTAAAATAAATAAAATCCTTTATTCATCACGTAGGCGAACATAGTTGCACTTATGATAAGTCAAGATACATTTAATTAATAATAATTATTATTGTAAAAAGTCGTTTATATCACTGCAGACATAATAATAAAGGGAGCAGAATCAATTAAAATTATAAAAGACGCCAAACTCGGGCTGGCAGGAAAGAGGAAATAAAAAAAACAATAAAACATTTTTATTAAAAATAATGGGAGGAACGCGTCGCGAGCCTCACCGGTGAGGACAATACGGATCCTAACCTAGCTAACCTACCACTAAACACACATGTGCTAAAGATTATAAAACTAGGTGTTGCTCACGGCTTCACCCGCGTAGAATACTTTTTCCTCTATAAAAGACTCTAAAACACTGTATAACGCCCAAATAGATGGTGCTATTTGAAAAATCATTAAATAACTCCAATTTTTCTTTGGGAGCAAATTATCTGAATAAAAATTAGTCTATGTGTTAATCCAGGACATGGTCTACCCGTATGCCTAATTTCATCCAGATCCGTTCATCAACATCCAAAAAAAATCACAAACTTGCTCATTTATAAGTAACGCATATTAGTAAAATGTATGATAGAAATATGGTACCCCCTATAAATATTTTACTGGTGTGTACTTTTCTTAAATGTTTTATAAACTACCTTTAAAACATTTTGATCGTTTAACTTGTTTCTAATTGTAGTATTTTTTCGTTATATAGTTATTACATCAACCCTAAAAAGGAAAGGAGTTGTTAAATCTAGACAGTCTTAAATCTTATAATATTACTCGAAAGATATATAAACAGAAAATTCAACTAAACTAAAGTTCTTTTTAAGGCATATCTGTAATAACATTTATAAATATGTTATGTCATAAACCCAGAAGAGCACTATAAAACATCAAGAAGACAATATAAGTAAATACACTCGTAACTCTTTTTTACGACACATTCACAGGGCGTTGCTGTCTTTCAAATGGTTGCAAATGATATACTATAAGGTATTAAGTCCTGACAAGTAAAAGAATTGAATACGGAAAACGTAGGCAACGTAGTATTATACGGTTCTGTTCTTAGGTATGGCAAGTTTATGTGCATTGTTTTTGGTAAACTCGTCCTGGATTAGTATTTCTGTTATTTCTAAGGCAAGATGCATTATTACCTGACGCCACAAAGTAGGATTACAATGTATCGTACATTGAATAAACGACAGTTGTAAAAAATGTAAATACTGAGCTCATATAGACATGTATCTTTGTACCCCCATTAATAACAAAATTAACCTAAACGGCCATATCCGAATTTGAATTAAATATGGGATATCGAATTTATTTAGCTTAATAAAGTGGACGTTAGCCTAGTTGGGAATGGAACGGTCTTCCGAGACAATATCCGTAGGTTCAAAACCCAAGGCATACACCTCTGACTTTTCGAAGTTACGTGTATTTGTTTATGAATTATCGTCCGCTTTAACGGTGAAGGAAAACATCGTGAGGAAGCCTGCATACCTGAGAATTGTCCATAAGAGTTTCGAGGGTATGTGAAGTCTGCCAACCCGCACTAGGCCAGCGTGGTGGACTAAGGCCTAACCCCTCTCAGTAGAGGAGGCCGCCCGTGCTCAGCAGTATTTAATACAGGGCTGGTATTATTATTATATTAGCTTAATACGCGATACCGGTTTCCAATTTAGTATTACAAACATAACTAAGTTGCAATTGGAATACAAAAATAGATACATAGTTACCACGCCCCTAGTACCGGATTCGTTTAGCAATATTGATCTAAATAGGCTTAGAATGTCTCACAGCCTCGTTAATGTCTTTGTTAGTCTGTTATAGATATTAATGTAGATCACCGATATTTATCAGTGTACGTAATTATGTAAACACAAATGTTTTCCTATATATTCCGAGTAAACCAAACTACAGAAATATTTGTAATAGCTTTAGACTTTACGCAAATAATTTAGATATTTGTTGGACAAAAAGATTACTTTTTTTTAAAAATGTATGTCACATACCTCAGAATGGTGTGATTGTTATAAAAGTCAAATAAGTGCTCCAAATAACAAGCACTAAATATTTTTTATCGAGTTAAAACAATAAAAAGTAAGGGCATATGGAGCATTCAATAAAACCATTTCGGGTGGCGTGAATCCACAATATTGGTTTTCTTTGAATCGAACGCATTTTATTTGAACTTCAATCAAATCCACAGCAATTGAATCTATAACTTGCACGCCAATGCGAAAAATTGCCAATAATTGTTTGTTTATTATTTTCATAATTCATAACATCATTGGTTTTCATAAAAATATTATTACATTTGACTCGTCAACGCCCGCGGCGGAGGCTTGCGTCCGTGTATATAGGGCAACCACGTATATATCTATATATAAGCGGGCGTTGACGGATTACAAACTGACTGAAGGCTGCCTCGGTGGCGTATTTGTATTATGGTGCGATTGCAGTGCTGAGGTCTTGGGTTCGATTCCCGGGTCGGGCAACGTGATATTGGATTTTTCTACTCAGTATCAGCCCGGATTCTGCCCACTATTACTTTCGACATAACATAGCTGGCGAAATGTTGGTGTAATATACATCTGCCTACACCTGAAAAGGGAAAAAGGCGTGATGCTATTCTATGTACATTTAAGAACAATAAATTCAACACTTATAAATGTTCAGATAGCCATTGTCGTCTATAGACAAGGCAAATTTTTTATCCGAAAACAAAAATCTCCGCCAGTTAAGCGGCGGGTATAAGCTAAATAAATAATTCTGAAAAAACAAATATAACGTAACGGTGTAATTTTTTTTATTGTGTACCACAGAACAACAATATCTCATTATCCTTGCAGTTACTAGCCGTTACTAGCCGCCAGTAGCTCGTGCGCCGGCGCGATGGCTCACTATTCTAAGAGTATGGGCGTAATAACTATGGGCGGTATTGATAAACCAATCTCAAGTTTGAGTAAAATCTCAAGTAGACATTTAATGTATTGAACTATTTAACAAACCAAGCTTAAGCTGTAATTTAAGACTTGAACTCAGCCGAGTAAGCGCTGTTACATAAACAAAACTTAGCTGTCAAAATCGGTCACATTGTAACTTAAAATGACATTTGAGCTGATGTTAACATGGGTTTATTAAATAGTCGCTATCTTAATATGATAAAGAGGTAGAGCGAAGAATCAAAAAAACCTGGAACAAGTATTGGGCAATGAAGGAGGTATTCAAGAGTAATCTACCAGTTACACTGAAAACTAAAGCTATGCAGACATGTTTAGTACCCTGTCTCACTTACGCTTCCCAAACATGACCTTTGTCAACAAAATAGACTCATAAGGTCACAGTGTGCCAAAACAGTATGGAAAGGAGTCTCCTGGGCCTTAAGCTAAGCGATAAAGTGAGAAATGAAGACGACAGGAAAATTACCAAGATAAAAGACATTGCAAAAATCATAATGACCCAAAAATGGAAATGGGCTGGGCATGTCCAAAGATCACCAGGGAACAAATGGTCCAGAATTGTCACTAATTGGTACCCTATTCACAAGAAAAGACGGAAAGGAAGGCCATTCCAAAGATGGAGTGATGACATAGTTGCCACGGTGGGAAACACCTGGAGCAGACTGGCAAGAGACAGAGCAAAATGGCAGGAAATAGAGGAGGCTTTCACCGCCAGAGCGGTCCTTACAACAAAACGCGTTAACACAGTTTAATAATATATACTAACAAACTACAATAAATATAATACTAACACTACAAATAATGTTTAGAATTAATGTGAACTATGTGTAAGGAATAAATAAAGCTTATTATTATATATTATTATCTTAAGATGCTGACCTTATCTTGATAGCGTCTCAGCTGATATCGCACTTGAGATCGAAATTGAGTTGCATCTATTTAATACGGCCCTATGAGTCATTCTGGATGGCAAATCTGACATCACTCTAATGAGGGTGTCAATTAATAAGTATACGTTAGTAATGGCCTCAAGAAACCCATTACCACCCTATATCAACATTAATTGATCTCAAGTAATTTATGTTGTAGTCTTGCAACCTAAAGCAATATTCATTATAGAGCTGTTCACAAAGTGGATTAACTAAATTTAGTATTTTACATTGTTTTAATCGTTAGGAATTTGTTGTTATTACTTAATCACACTTTACACAATATCTATACATATAATAAAAAAGAAGAGCCCGGTGTGTCTGTACATTAAAAGAAAAATAATAAAAAAGTAAGGGGACGACTCAAGAAGAGTAATGGAAAACAAATCAGCGATTTTTATAATTCTTTTCTGTCCATCTGTTTTTCTGTTTGTTTGTTACTGCACATCTCCGAAACTAGATTTCTATAAAATTTGGTATGGAAATAGTTTGAGACCCTGAGAAGGGCATATGCTATTTTGTATCCCATAAAAACTCATTCACGCGGGTGACGCCGCGAGCAAAAGCTAGTTTTGAATAAATGGAAGTATCAGGCCAAATATCGTTAACAGATCTATTAATCAAAGAATAATAATGGTTTCTAAGGTAAATACTTCAAGGGCGATTTATGAAGCTAAATGCTCGACGTGATTACCAATTAACCAAAAGTCATAAGTCCCATCTAAGCGAATGGAATGTAGTACATATGGATGTAAGATATTTTCATCGCGTTAGGAGCTTCAACCTGCTTTCCATCAGAGTAATACCGAGGTAAAGGGAAAGACGCCCGACGGCCGATGTGCCAAATCAGTCGCAAGCGCCCAGAGAGATTAGAAATAGCTACTAGAAGTTGGGAGCCATGTGGTCGCAGACAAAGTGAGCCACCTAATTTTGAAAGGACAACCAAGACGCTTTACCACAAGAATAAACACCCAAGGATTTTTCGTTAATTTTATCACAATTTGCATCCAACATAGCTAAGTAGCCATTTATAATTACTTGTCAATTTAAGTAAAGCTAGCTCACACAGAAGCTTCATTAAAAATACGTAGCATAATGGGTTTTTTTATACATCAATGAGCATAATGCTTAAAATTAACCTGCCATAGGTAGCGAACACATTTTTCTTGTTAATTACCTGTCAATGTCAGCGATACCCCTTACTAACTCGACACAAAACCATATTCAAGGTTAAGCTTTTTATGTGTCACGCACAGAGAATAAAGGAGATGTTATGTACTCTTTACAATGAATGATTTTTGAAAATCGAATCATGATTATTCATATGTTTCATCATAGCGCAGAGTTATTGCCTAGGGGTCTGTAAAAGTACCCTAAGAGAGCCGCGGACAAATTGAAAACCAAAAAACAGTAACGTCTACCTACCTACATTAATTGTTTAATAATTTCTATTAGGCTAGAATACAAAACAAAATCGATTTTATGGTTAATCTAAAGGATTCATTATACAATTAAATTCGTGGTTTCTTATAACCCCAAACGCTTTCTATATTAATTATATTTATTATTGGATTAATGTTTATTTATAACCATATTTAATAGTAAGATATATTAAAATTCATATATTGACTGACGTAAATATGAGCACAGCTGTCGACGTCTACAGACACACAACTAATTACAAACTTACCACACAACATCATTTAATTATTTTAATTTCATTTACGATTCTCATCCAATATTAAAGCCGTCACTTCTACCAAGAGATTTCATTTTATTATCTATAAAAAATTGATAATCGTCATTTTATGACCAATAAATTGATATCTATATGTGCACAAACAAATCGAATGATCTTATATTGAAAATTAATTAGTATTCTAAAGACAAGCGCCGTTTAAAACTATGATCGATGTAATTCCATCACATTATGCATCTAATTATAATACGTATAGATGAAAAGTGGAGACCGGATCGATTGATCGAAATGAGGACAAATTCTTTAGTTTCCATGACGTAATCATAATTTTGTCATACATTATTTAACATGTTAATGAACAGTTAAAGTAATAAAGAGATTCGATACAAAGACTTAAAATATGACTTAACGTCGACGCCCACGTCTAGTTGAAATATAAAGACAGGACGTATTGGCTAAACTACTCAAGTTATAAACAAAAAGCGTTCAACGAAACTATTCATTTATTGTTGCTTGAATTGATTTCAATTTACCGCACAATTTGCGACCGCTACTGGTTGCGCAATTATTTCTTATTTTTATTTGTAATTAAAAATACTAGCTAGTAACTTTGTAAGATAATTGTCTACTACATGACATTTTACATTTTTGAACTAGGCTTTTGTATAAAAAATTTAGTAAAGACAATAGCATAGTCTTTACATTGCTGCCATTTTAAGTTGATCTTAGAAGGCTACGATAACGATCTTTTTTTTATTAGTCTACTAGCGGACCCGACAGACGTTGTCCTGCCCTAAAAAAAAATAAAACCCTAGGACTCGAGTACAGCGCCACCTACCGGATCCAATTATTAATCTAAACCATTTTTTTTAGTAATGTTACCATCGTATAAATATTGACATTAATAATTTATACGATACTAACGTCACTCAATTGTTTTGCCTTCCCGGAACCTCTCCACTAACACTTAAACTTTATGGTATGGTATTAAAGTTCAAATTGACTCTACATTTTAGTTAGAAAACGTTTCTATGGGAAAAAGAAAAGGGCTGTTATTAGGGTTTTTCCGGCAATTATTCGAATATTTCTTGCCGTAAAAACCATCCTTGGACTTCAACGAACATTTAAAAAAAAGAATTGGCAAAATTGGTTCAGGCGTTGTTGAGTTATGCGCTTACCAACACATTTTGCGATTCATTTTTGTATTATAGATAAATATCCCAAATAAAATTAAAGGTCACTCGTGGTTTTCTGCTTTGGGAGATTATGAGCATAAAGTATATCTAAATAAAGCGGTAAAATTACTATATTTGTATGTGTTCGTAACCGATAATCTCTCAAATATAGCTGAAAGTGTCCTAGTGTTTCTAAAAAAATCTTTATCCCTTTTTATTGATTTGAATAGTGTATTCTTATAAATTCACACAGACAAAGCTTTGAACAAAGCCAGCAGTAGTGCATAGTAAATTATTCATGACAGAATAAGACTCGTACGCCTTTGAATTGCACCGGTGGTGATTTATTCGCTGCATCACGGCTTGTCAGTACACCGGTTACAGGGCCGGGAAGCCACCACGCTCGAATGCCAACTCCAACCATGACTACACAAATTCTGCTCCATTTATGTTAAATTTTATATTATCATAATCATTTACATAGTATGCTCGCGAGACGGATAAACGCCACGTTCTATTATTACACCTAATTATTGTTCTTTGTGTTTTTAAATAGAGTTTTATATTTAAATCAAGTCACGAATGTCGGTATGAACAAAGGGTAGTATTGGCTCACTGACAGTTCCTTCATGAGCAGTAAAAATAATAGTAGCAGCTCAAGTAAAATCCATAGGACTTGCCAAAACACAAACGTCATAATTTTGACAAAAGTAAGGCAGAAACGGGTAACGAGATCGCTTTTTAGCGATAAAACCGCCCATCGTTGCACATATTTTAAAATATCATACCTACCTATGTAATTGTTTACATTTTGCTGTATGTGGTGTACAATAACGTGATATCTTTCATTCATTCATTCAGTAACTTTGACTGTCTTCAAATAAGAAAATGGCTGTGACACATTAATATTAAGACAGCACATGACATAATAAATGATTATGTTAAACAAAAACTCACGCGTTGTACTTGAGCTCCAAATAAATTGTAACTCAAACACTTTCCTTTTAAAAGGACGCGGATGTGAGGTCTAAAGTTAAATATTA
Organism: Sphinx pinastri; assembly: GCA_947568825.1. Classification (NCBI taxonomy): domain Eukaryota; kingdom Metazoa; phylum Arthropoda; class Insecta; order Lepidoptera; family Sphingidae; genus Sphinx; species Sphinx pinastri. The sequence continues at coordinate 9,034,222 of OX387617.1, forward strand.
ATTCATGAGAGCATTGCAAGCTCACGTCCATTACACATCTTATATGACACAAATACTAACAAATAGTATTTCTAATCCTTTTAACGCTTGTACACTATTAGTTAGCGGACCGCAGATAGCGTTACTTTTAAAAGGAATATATTATAAGGGACGCGTTAGACGGCCACATAAATCCAAATGTGGCAGAAGACGCCACATAAACTTGATTTATCTGTCGTGACGTAAGTTAACTCCTAACAAATCTACAATTTCACCTTCTTACAACACATTTCTTATAGATATTCAGTGAGGCTGGTGATGGAATTTGTGTTTACACTTATTTTCATTATATCGTGTGGAGAATGGTTTTATTTTATCTAAATATGAAATTAAAAACATATTCAATCATTGAAATATATCCATTATTACATACATTACATTAATAAGGAATCTTCGTGTGTACAACATGTTAAATGAAATAGGAGCTAAGTTAAAAGATTTTTGTAGTAGAGCCATGATGTAAAAATTGAGAAATAACTCATGCTCACGCCTTTTATCCCCGAAGGGGTAGGCAGAGGCGCAACTATTGCACCCACTTTTCGCCAAGCGTATTCCGTCCCATGATGTGATAGGGGGCGAGCCTATCGCCATACCGGGCACAAATTCCAGACTCCGGGCTGATACTGAATACAAAAATCCAATATCACTTTGCCCGACCCGGGGATCGAAACCGAGACCTCAGCCTTGCAGTCGTACCGTAATACAACTACGCCACCGAGGCAGTCAATTGAGAAATAAAGAGTAGGTATAGTAAGTAGTAGTATATATAGTAGGTAGTAAGCAGCTTAAACGTTTTGCAAATTTATTTTTATTACACACACACACTCTCACGCCTATTATCCCCGAAGGGGTAGGCAGAGGCGCAACTAGTGCACCCACTTTTCCAATAGAAACTTAAAACTATTATTAAACTTTAAAACTATTGTAACTTTTATGTTGTTGCTTCACTTTTTGTTCTGTATGTACTATGTCCTATAATATTTTTCTTAATTGAAGTTTTCCGTTGCAATTACGCCATTAATTACACTAACTCCAGCACAAGACCATAGGGAGATAGGGGTGACTGAAAACCAGCGCTGATCTAAACACTAGTTTCGGTCAGCTCATGCTGAGTCATCCTCTTTTGTCTTTCACTATTATTATGTTTGCTTAAATTTTTATATTATTTGTTAATTTGAAGGCAATAAATTACTGTTATTTATTTATTTATTTTATTTAACAACACAATATCACTTTGCCCGACCCGGGGATCGAACCCGATACATCAGCTTTGCAGTCGTACCGTAATACAACTACGCCACCGAGGCAGTTAAAATTGATGAAATATATTTTTATTGATAATTCAACATTTTACAATGGAATGAAAATACAGGCTTCTTAAAAAGTTTAATAGAGATTAAAATAAACACTTAGTTCAAGTACCAAAACAATCACAATCATCAGTACCAACAAATTTAACGGATCTTTACGTTGATTAATTTTACAAGAATATTTAAACCTTATTACGTATTGAAATAAGACAGTAGATTAAAGACAAAATTAATGTGGTAACGTCGCACCTCCTACGCTCTTTATAAAAATAGAAAGTATCGAACAAAGCAAAGCACATTTATTTCAACATAATAGATAAATATTTTATGGTGGTCTCTGATAGCAGTATCTAAGGGCAGTGAACTAAGGGTTCTAGATTTGATACCTACATCGGGCAACGATTTGTGAGTTTTTAGGGTTCCGTACCACAAAAGTAAAAGGAACCCTTATAGGATCACTTTGTTGTCTATCTGTCTGTCAAGACCCTTTTTCTCAGGAATGCGTAGACATATCAAGTTGAAATTTATATCAAACACTCAGGTCTACGGTCTCTTTCAGCTGTGACGAAATCAAACTTGCAAGTCAACGCGATCAAAAGATATGACCGTTTATGTCGCATATGTTGCGATTTCGAAAAAGAACCAAAACCTATAGTGTACTACACGTTGACCTAGAATGATGAAATTTGGCAAGAAGCAAGGTCTTACAGCACATGTTCATAAAACCATAAATATATGCCTTATTAACAAAAAAGAAGGAAATAATACAAACTTTTTAAATTTGATTTATTAATTAATTAATTTTGGCGAACTATTGAACTTATATACCTGGATACCTTACCTACAAGTTTGTACGGAACCCTCGGTACGCAAGGCCAACTCGCACTATCTGGATTTTTTAATACGACGATCCCCGGACTAGATATCCAAGAGGGTGTGACGTTAGGCAGAGGGCTGGTTGAGATTTAAGCCAACTCGTTATTGCTTCTGTATTGCGCCGACTCCACAATAGTGTGGGGGGGTGATTGCAAAAAGATTTAATGTATAATATTATTACCGATAAAATTTCATTTGAAATTATTACGAATTGCACAATCATAAAATAAATAAACCGAGATATTACCGTGCCGAGATACTTCATACAAAGCTGTTTGCTTAAATTGAACTAACATAATACATTCTATATTTACAAATATTCTATGTAAATACATTCTGCATTATACCAGTTTCCAATATCTGGTCAACACATTTGTAAATATGGCATATTACAGCACTTTAATTAAATACTTTCATAAAACGAACTCTATTTAAATCTAAAATATTAGAAGTTTATTCATTTTGTCCTTAAAAACAATTTATTACTCGTTTATTTACCAAACATATCCATTATTATATCCTTTGAATTATTGAAAGATATTTATTCTATACTAGTATCGCTCGCGGCTCCGCCCACATGGAAAAGTTTTTCCGTGATAAAAATATTTTCCTGGGATAAAAAGTAGCCTATAAAACTCAGGAGTAATGTAGCTTCTTATTAGTGTAAGAATGTTCAAAATCAAGTTCAGTAGTTCCTGAGATTAGCGCATTCAATAATATAGATAACATTTATTATCTCTGCAAATCTGTCACACACCGACGCATTCTAAACAAGTTAATACCCAACGAGACAAGCCTCGCTCCTAATATGATTAACAGGATACCCCCAAACAATAGCTTCGGTGTACAATTAGTATTACGTTAATAGACATTGATTAGACCATGTTCGGGAGAGCCTAAAGGTATATATATTATGAATATTCATTCGAGATTTACGTTGTCGGAACACACGCATCCCAATTCTGTTTCACTATTGATATTGGGACTTGTATGGTATCCCACCTTTTCCCTTTAGGGGTAGACAGAGACATAACACATTTCGCTAGATATGTTAGTTTCCATGTAATGGGAGTGAGTCTATTGCACTTCCGAGCACAATTCTAGACTCCGGACTGATAATGGGCAGAGAAACTTAATACCACTGTCCGACCTCTTGTTCGAACCCAAAACCTCATCGCGATAGTCGCACCGCATTCGCAATACAGTTATTTTGTGACAACTATCTCGATGTGGTGTAGGTAACCGAAGCAGTCAATATCAGTCAGTATTAAAACGTTTTATTATACTTAATCTGTATCGACATCGAAGATGAACCCGTCGTATTAAGTTTAATGAGAACACTAATAACAACACAATATTGTGTGACGTTTTGTTAGGCGAGAAATTGATATTTGAAGAATTTTCCCGTGGGGATATAAGGACGGGAAGAGATTATGTTCCGCATTTTCCTCGTGTATTTTGATACACTAAAGCCCTACGTAAAAGTTATTGTATAAGGTGAAATTTATTTTAAGTTAAGTTTGCGCGGTATGACATCGGTCTGACGTCCCGGGTTCGAATCCCTGGTCGGGCAATGTGGTATTGAGTATTCTGCTCAAATATGATGATAGGCTCGCCCCCTATGACATCTTGGGATGGAACACACTTAGCGGAAAGTTGGTACTTGGTGCCTTGGTTGCACCTGGTGATAAGTGTTTGTTTTGTTTTAATAGGTTTGATGTTTAACGTCTGTCTAGGTGTAGTAGTTGTATTACGGTACGACTGCAATGCTGAGGTCTCGAGTTCGATGCCCGGGTCGGGCAAAGTGATTTTTTTTTTTTTTTTTTTTGTTTTCGCGGAGAAAGTGACTTATTACTACCGCCCAGCCTTCAAGGGGGGCGACTGAGCGGTTATGTTGGGTTCACCGTGCCTTACGTCCCGGCGTTGAGCCACCCGGAGAGATGTAACCATCGGGCGACCGCCGGGCCGAGTCCCTAACCTATGTATAACGCACGGCATACCAACCAAAACTCCGCGGTGGCCATCTTCGGCGCATTAGGGACGGCTGCGGGCTTCCTCTGACGGGAGTGTCTAAGTTGTCGTCCGCAGCCGCCTCTGCGCGTTGCCGCCTAGTGCGGCCCGTCTCCTGTTGTGGGGGGGCTCAGGAGCCCCCACGCACCGAAGGACGCCCTCGGCGTCAATGGCAGCGTGAGGCCTACCAGCCACGCTGCCGTCCATCACAGGGATCGCTACAATGTGCTAATAGAACACAAAAGTGAAAGACGGACAGCCCCCTGCCGCCCGCCTGCGACCCCCGGTGGCCCCTATTAGTCGCCTTTTACGACAGGCAGGGGATACCGTGGTAGAATTCTCCAAACGCCCCCAATCCACAGGGCGGAAGACGCCGGTCAGTCGTCCACCCGGCGCTACGTCTCGTCCTACGTCTCGTCTGGCGGCGGGAGGGATCTCCGCGCCTCCGATCCCTCTCGGCACTCTCCTTCCGCGAGAGGACCACCTCACAGAAGTGTGCCACCGCACGCCAGGACCTCCGGCTGTCGACCATGGAAGCGACCACGGCCGGCAGCGAGAGGTCTCCTCCGACGACTGCTCTGAGAGCGCTGCGCTCCTCATCCTAGGCTGGGCAAAACTCTAACGTATGCTGGGCCGTATCCAGCGGGCAGTTGTCACAGTGGTGACACACGGCCGACACCTCCTTCCGCACTACCCGCCACAAGAACTCACCGAAGCAGCCATGCCCGGTGAGCACCTGCGACAGGCGAAACGTTGCCGCACCGTGGCGCCTGTCCAGCCATTCGGCAAAGACAGGACGCACTGCCGCGACGACCCTGAGCCCCGCTGTCGGGGCCTCCAGCCTGAGACGCCACTCCTCCACGGCGGCTCGCCGTAGGGAGGCCCTCATGGCCTCCACCTCCTTCAGGGCCGGATATTGCCCGCGACTGGACGCCTCCTCCCGCCAATGAAAGACATCGGAGAGGGATTTGGCGTCCAGATCCCAGGGCAGGAATCCGGCCAACAAACAAGCCGCCTCGAAAGAGACCGTGCGGTACGCCCTGATCGCCCGCTGCGCCAAAGCTCTCTGCGGAGTGCGCAGGAGGGCGATGCAGGGGCGGTTCAGGGAGTCAGCCCAAACGGGGCTGCCATAGAGGGCCATGGACCGCACGACTCCGTGATATAATCTCCGGCAAGGGATGCCAGGACCTTCCAGGTTGGGCAGCAGGCTGGAAAGAGCGCCCGCTGCCCGAGACAGTTTCGTCCCCAGTTTCTTGAAATGGGCGCGGAATTTCCATCGGCTATCTAAGACTAAGCCTAGATATTTCATATCTTTGCCGATGGGAATCCGCACCCCCTCAACCACGATGTGGGCACCGGCCGGTGGCCCTCTCCGAGGCCCGTGGAAACAAATGGCCTCGGTTTTCTCGAGGGCCACCTTTAAACCCAACCGTCGAATCCGACTTACTACTTGGCCGGTGCCCACCGCCGCCAAGGTGGCGGCGTCCCGGGGGCAAAGTGATATTGGATTTTTCTAATCAGTATCAGCTCGGAATCTGGAATTTGTGCCAGATATGGCGATAGGCTCGCCCCCTATCACATCATGTGACGGAATTCGCACGTCGAAAAGTGGTTGCACTAGTTGCGCCTCTGCCTACCCCTCCGGGGATGAAAGGCGTGAGTATGCGTATTTTTAATAAAGTGATAGCAAACTTATTAATAGGTCTATGAATGTCTATTACTTCCATACAAAAGTTCACGCGGGTTGGATAGAAGCGCATTGCATCCAAGTTTCGTCGAGCTTAATTTCGCTCTGTTTGTTCGAAACAAAAAACTTACATCAATTTAAGTTGTACTACTTGAGAAGCTCACGATTCACATCCCATGTTCTCTATTGCAATGCAATGCAATCAGCCCTGTATCATATACTGCCCACTGCTGAGCACGGGCTTCCTCTACTACTGAGAGGGGTAAGGCCTTAGTCCACCACGCTGGCCTAGTGCGGGTTGGCAGACTTCACATACCCTCGAAATTCTTATGAAAAATTCTCAGGTATATAGATTTCCTCACGATGTTTTCCTTCACCGTTAAAGCGAACTGATAATAAGCGAATAATTGGTAAACAATACACACGTAACTTCGAAAAGTCAGAGGTGCGTGCCTTGGGTTTTGAACCTCCGGACATTGTCTCGTCAGACCGTTCCATTCCCAACAAGGCTATCGTCCACTTGTTCTATATTAATGAAACGATAAGAAATATTTCCCAACTTCAAAAATGTGTACTCACTTGTACAATGACCAATATTGTGTGAGAAACATCTGCTACGATTGTATGTATCCAATAAAACATATTTGGCAGCTAGAAATAGCACAGTAAACATGAAAATGAAACGTATATTTGCCTACCTAGGGTGTAGGAAGTGGAGGGCCCGACATGCCGCCGGATCTGACATCCGGCCGCGCTTCCTGCCACTACCAAATTGTGTGCTCACACTACTATTTATACACTGTTATATTTATTTGCCAAATAGACGTTCGAGCGGTGATCGTTCGAAACGTTTTCGTTCATTACCAAATAAATCAAGGTTTTATTTAATTCGTTCATTTGTTTTCTGCTTTTAAAATGTTACATGGAAATAGTAGCAGTAGAGTTAAGGCGTGTAGAGTAAGAAGATTGGCTCTACATGAGCTCTGATAACATTTTGACAGTGCGAGCCATATGATCTCTTCTTGGCAACATTTTACATGTTTTTTTTGGTGGGATATAATATATAAGGATAAAACACGTGTGAAATAAAGAACATAAATTATTATTTTTGTATTATTTCCAGTGATATGTCTGTGTTTATAAATCTATATGAGTTCCATTACCTCTACTTACGTCAATCTGTCCGTCATTCATCACATACGTATCCGGACAGCTTGACATCACATCAAAAGACCACTTCAACGCCTTGCCGTCTTATTAAATAACATTAATTATAAAGTCTGTATGCCGACATGCAACCTAAATAAAAACGTATTTTTATGCACAGTCCCTTACTGTTTTTACAATGGATATAGAACTAAAATCATACTAGTCATGTAAACAAAAGTCTATACTGGCAGAGCTAAATAAAACCATACCATGCATGCATTAATTAAAATGCATAAAATAAATAAAAATAAACATCATACATTGAATAACAAAGTTGCTACAACACCGCCCGTGTCTATTTTAAAGTGGCGCGAGTCGCTTTTTGCATTTAAGTGTAAATACAGACGGTATAAAAAGATACTAAACAACCTTTTTCGCTTATGAGCTATCCACTCAAATATAAAAGGCGTTTATTACGCCCACGTGACATGTACTTAAAATATCACATAATGTTACAGCTTGTCACTTTACAAAAATACAGTAGAGAAATAAAAATGGAAACGTATCTAGTAGCTACTTCTTTTCTCTGACACTTAAGTGCAATTACAATTTTATCGCTTAAGGCTATACATCGTATCTGCATATAGGCCTTTCCCAAGCTTGCATTTATGCCTGTAGCCACGCTTTAACTGCGGAATCAATAACACAAATTATTATCAAGCGAAACTGACAACCAGTTCAGTACAAGAATGTACAATAACATTAAGGTATGGCTGATATACCGACGGCGCCTCTATGCTAAACCAGGAACATGCTCGTAAAGATCTTATTTCGCATTTAACCGATCATAAAATATGATTTAAACACTTTGTACGGCAATAAATAATCACGTACATCGGCGGGATATGTGGCAACGTGTCGGGTAAATAATAAAACACGCATAAATAATTTAAAAGCCGCTAACTACTGTTGATTGGCTGAATGTACTAAGAAACACTTGTTTTTGCGTTAAATTTGCATTAGGTTTAATGCTTTTAACTTAAGTTATTATCGGCGTATACCATATTTCTCGCAGCAGGGATCAAACCTCTAGCCTTAGGGCATGATTCGCCGTTTACCAACTGGATGACAAGCTTAGCACAGAGACAAATTAAGTGTATTAAAAAAGTTGGTAAACATTATGTTGACGCAAATTTTGATTTGTATCATTACAAAGATGTATAACTATATATACGAACATACACATTTATACAGAGGTAGACTATTAAGCCTAAATCAATACCTCGTCGAGTTGCAGGGCAATAAATTACTTCGGAATTCCTATGAAATTACCGCAAATCGGTATCTGAACATCCCTTGAATCTAATCATTAAGCTAATGATGCCAGATTAAATACCGATATAACGTTATTATAGCCGACTAACTCAATTAATACACGGCAGGCAATTATTTACGACCCTTATCTGTTGCAACAGGCAAGGAACATTGAGCCTTCAACCTTTCGCCAAAGACGGGGGATTCGCGTGCTTCTGTAAATCGAAACTAGTTATTAAACTGAATATTTAAACAGAGGCGGGCAGCGTGTGTGATTAGATGGCTCACGTGATATTGTTGCCGGCAAGATGCAAACTTAAGTGTGTTCTGTAGTATAAGCAATAAATAAATCATTTTTGTTTTTTATTGCATTGAGTGACGAGGCAAGCATGCCGTTCGCCTGATGGTAAGCGATACGACCACCCATTAACAGCACCAACATCATCCAGCACCTTTACTTACAAAGGAGTGTGTGGCATTCCACAGCGTTCGTCATCCCGAGACATAAGATGTTAAGTCTCATTACGTCCAGTAGTTACACTGGCTACAATGTCCATCAAAACGAAACACAACAGTGCATGCACGCTGCTGGCGGTAGAAATAGACATTGTGGTGGTACCCACCCAGACGGACTCTTACATATGAGAGACCTACCACCACTACGGAAATATTAATCCAAGCTGTTTGTTTAATAATATTCAGACGTGTGACGTAACCAATTAAGGTAATTATCGAGAATCAACTCGATACGTTCAGGCACCGTGCAGATGATGTCAATTTGTTGCCGAGAAACAATACAACACTACAAAACAGTTGCGCAAGCATATGTCGGTTTCATCATAGTGTTTTCAAAATGTAGATAGTGTTTGCGCTACGCTTTTAGTTGACTTAAAAAACATATTTCGCAGAAATGCGGGTTTAATTGGACTTCGCTGAATATTATGAAATCATGTATAGCTATTACAAAAACAACCACGTACCGATTATAATTAGTGCTACATAATAATTTATTAATCAACACTCAAAACCGTAACAACACAAATAATAATAATGTGAATATGTAATGACTTAAACGTTTTTCCAGAGATTCAAACCATTCAGTGAAAAATATTTAATTAGTTGTGTTATTATTTGACCGCAGCAATAAAATTCTAATGCATTATTTATTAATTAATGATTACCTATTATTGTGATAAATATGGGGTAAATATTTTTACCAATAATTGCGTACGATTATTCTTAGCAATTGGTCCGTCTAAATGAGAATTTACGTTATAAGTAAGTAACTCGTGAGAGTCTTGCTTCTAAAGCCAGCAAAGCGTTGTATTTCAGTCAACATTAAGAATTTTATTAAGTAGATTAAATGAATCCCTCCTGGCCGTATTTCGACCACGGCGGCCAATCTCAACGGAGATCAGCCAGGTAAGCAGGAGATATTATAGTGCACAAGTGTGTACGCTATACACAGGTGCACTCGCTATTCCTTCACTCTCATAGTCTGGTGAAACGGTAATCCGATATGAACGGAGAGATATGAGGCGCAGGAACAACGGCTTTGCGTGCTTTCCGAGGCACGGGGGTATCACACCGCCAACTTCCTGACTCCGAGCTGCGACTGAGTAATTTATAAGACAGAAAAACCCAAATATTAAACAATATATAGTTAAGTAATTATCAATAAATTAAAATTCCACATTCACAGTATACTTTCACAAACAAACGGCTCGAGATAGATTAACATTTAATTGGTGTAGCGTTTACAAATCGCGACTATGATTAGGAACTTCATTACAGCTGCCATTACACCCAATCACTAAAGTAATTAATTACTCGTCTTCGTAACAGGATAAGGGTCCGGTGATGTTCATTATGCTAACCTTTTGTCAAAATCACAATACCGAAGTTCATTAACCAGTTAGTAACTTAGGCATAGTTTATTAACTTAATTGATCACTCGTAGGCAGAAGTCTTAATGTATGACCGTTTTGTGTATTTTTGGCGCTAACAGTGTGCAATTTATGTTCTGGGTGTAACGACATTGTCGCCATAGAAATGAGAATTATGAAATTCAATATCTAGAGTTTCAAGATTCGTAGTGCAGAATAACATAGTATGTAATTTTAAAAATGTATGCTTCATTTGAATTTAGTTCCTAATGCGACGAAATTATTATGACCAAGGTTTGGTGAAGTACTTTTGACGATTAATAAAAAAGCTATATGCTGATACAATGTACATTACGCTTAGATGTAATACAAATATCATCATAAATTTCATCTCGATTGAATCTCTTGCAGTTGGTCTCAGATGGCTTTTAACTGTTCTTGTTTCTAGTAAAAGGAATAATATATTTGGTACGCTTTTTAGTGTCCATTTAAAACATAGTAAAGGTCTTTACTTATAGACCGACATAACAACACTTTTTATTAGACAAGCGTGGGTTAATATGTTATCTTTGATGAACATTTACGCAAAATTGCGTTAGTTTAAAATAATTTACACACAGTTTCCTTTTGCACTCATATCAAGGCGTAGCTCTACCATGACCATATCACATTTATATAATATTGTTGTTGCTCCCGGCTCTGCCTAGTCTATAAGTGAATTCAAGAATGCCATATTTGATTTACCTAAAACCTTTCGGCGGCTTGTGTTTTTACTTCTTACAAACATCTTCACAAAAATTGCATTTCAATCTCACTAATATGATAAACTAGCATAGCAAATTGCACCGAAATCGGTTCAGTGGTTCAGCCGTGAAAGCGAAACAGACAGACTGAGTTACTGTCGCATTTATAATATAAGTATGGATAAGACATTTTTCCAAGATATTTGAACGTTTGTTAGACTTCAGACGAGCGGAACCGCGAGCATCATCTAGTTCATACTTCGTAATACAGTAAGATATATCCACGTCCTTATAGTTTGTATAGTACCCATTACGCCCAAAGGAAGACATCTCTTTTTGCTAATGAGATGATATTCACGAAAAGACCGCAACGTTGCATCTTCTTAAATGTAACGAGTGTGTGAACGTACTCAGGGATTTAGCTGGTGGGTTGAAACCTTGTAACCAAAAACCTCCTCACACTGACGTAAGACATGTATAAATTTTCCTAGTGAGTATAAGTATATGCGTTCACTGAAATTCTTAGCCATCCTAGAGGAAACAAGTTCACAACATTTATATCAGCGCACTACATTGATATATCAATGGCGCACTAGCATTTATTTTAATCGTCGTTCAAAAATGCACCTAAACAATAGCTAAATACAAATAATGCAAATTTCACTGTCCACGAACTTAAAAAAAAAACTACACTTTTTGAATTATATTAGAAATTAATTTATTTTCTTTTTCTTCACTCGAATTTACGTTCTTGGGCTACTTATTAAAAGTTATCGATTATTTTATTATTAATGATAATATACCTAGCGTGCAACCTACGTACTACCAGGAAATAAAAAAAAACTTAAAAGGTTCCCCCCATTAAATCCTGGATGCCGCCGTGCGTTTAAGTGTTTAAAACCGCATCCTGCTGCATTTAGTTTAGAGTAGAGTTGGCGTTAGGGTGGTTAACGATTTCAAAGAAATATAAACATACATACAAAAATATGAATATTCCAACTTGATACATACTACTATTGTTTACAGAGTTGTGTACAGCGTTGGGACAATTTGAAAACGGTAGGAATATTCTTATACATAAGCATTATGAATAATTTAAAAGTACTCTTCCATATATTAAAATGAGAGGATTTTGAGCCTAATCTACGACGTCAAATACTCGAAGGTAATACATATTTATTTAAAAAAACTTAAAATACAATTTCTTGTGCGAATAACAGCAAATTGAAATTTCGTAGACTCTAAATAGATACATAGACGAGTTTCTCAATTTTAAATTCTATCAAATTTAATTCAATTTTTTAAAATGCTTTATCTCTTAATTGCTTTAAACGCTTCAAATGTAAGGTTTTAACGAAAAAGAGTAATCTCTTTAATGTTACCTATTTGAAAAACAAGCGAGTGACACAATTAGAGAAATTGCTGAACTTTATTGCACTTATTCCAAGTGAAAATGGTGAGGATTTCAAAATGCGACTATTTTTCCTTGTTGAATATTATTGAAATGAGTGCTGCTTATCTGGTATAATGATAATAAAACTGCGTATATCTAAATATATGATAAAGAATATAATATCATGGATACTAAAATCACAATCTCAAAATACATTAAAGAACAATAACATAAAAAAATATTTTCCATATCAGAATGTCTAGAAATGGCAATATCTTTCTCTCAGCAAAAAAGACATAGAAACAGAACACGAAGACACGAATCCAACAGAATTACACGTTTATAAATGTCGTTCCGATCGCACCGCATGAGCAGAAGGCAGTAAACTTATAGTATTAGTGGGCAGGTATGTAAATAGATCATTATTGGAGCATTTACACCTCCAACCGCTGGGAATGCTAACATTCAATAGCCCGATATGCAGTAGCGGAGTTTAATCTCCTCTGATACAGATAGCAACCACATAAATACAAGATTGTACTATCTGGGAATTCACGGTGTTTCGATATTGCTATGTTTGTGGCAGGATTGTTTGTATATTGTGAAGTAGTAATGCTAGGAATGCCATTTCAGCAGATAAGAATTTTGGAGATCTAAAACAAGATACTTAATAAGATAAGAACCTTCGCACGCTTCTTCCAAACAGCTGATTAGACAGAAATATGCTTCGCAATTCCAGCAATAAAAATACAAAATAACTGATATCACCACCAAACTGCTGATGTCTTTCGAATTCTGAGCTACGCAGTCGCTCAATTACCCATAATATACATTTTAAATTGTTATATGGAACCTTGCAGTTCAGTTCACTTAACATCTTATGTCTCAGGATGACGAGCGCAGTGGAATACCACCACACAATACTTTGTAACTCAAGGTGTTGGTTGGTGCTGCTACTGTTTATGGGTGGTCGTATCGTTTACCATCAGGCGAACGGCATGCTCGTCTCGTCATTCAATGCCAAAAAAAAAAAACCAATCATGTAAAAAGTAAAGCTCTTTTACTTTTACGCATGTCATAAACTCTTCACATTTATAGGTACCGCATAAGGGTTACAAAATAACATTAGAAAAGTCAAAAGGTGCAGGATTAATTGACTTCGAAGTTGATTAATTTGTATAATGCTTTAAAGATAGGCCAGTATCGGTTTGAAGCCAGGCCTCGTTTACACGGGTGATTTACGAGTTCACACATCGGGTCCGATCTCACTTAGCAATGATTTATGTCCAACATCTCTCCCTGCCGAGTTAAATGCTATCAGACCACATGCCCTATCAACTTTGTGAGTAACACAAGTCAGTGGTGTTACTCCTGACACGTTCGAATCCTAAATCAAATCGAGTTTGATTCGATCTCAAGCGTTTTGGTACTCCCGAAATCTACACTAGCGCACGATCGAGCCGTGCCTCAAATGGGAACTTACTTGGATCAAAAAAATCCGTTAGGATCGAGAAATGCTTACTCTCCACTCGTTCGTACGATCGTGAATCGAGTTGTCAATTCGACTTTATCTGTCAAATTCTACGATTGCTAAATAGGTGCCGTGTACGGTTCAAGTGAAGTTGTTTTGTGTTTTGGTGAGAATTTTTAAAAATATCTGAGCAATTATGGCTAGACTTCAATCATTTTTTAATGTTCTTAAAGAAGCTAACCGTATTGACAATCGAAGAAGAAGAAATTTGCTTAGGATGGGCCGTTTTACTAATCGGGCAATTAATATGGATTGCGATGAGTTTCGAAGTTTGCATAACTGCCCATCCCTTATTATTATTGCTGAAGACATGGAGACAGGCATTGCAGACAATGTCATACATGCCTCATCATCATCTCGAAATGATGAGCTACGACGTAGGCAAAATGCACGGCAACGTCTTGTTCAAAGTCTGTGACTTATTGTTTGATTTTTTTAAATTTAGTTGTTTCTTAGTTTGTTATAAAATAATAATATACATGTTAAGACAAAAATCTACTTTTTCCTTTTATCTCATTAAGCCCTGTTACATATTTTTTATGAAATGCAGTCTAATCTCGACCACTGGGTGAAGTCTAGTTCTTATTATATTCATAATATCATAACCATTATAATCATTCTGATTTACAAATCATATTATGGTCAAACTTTAATTAAGGGCTGATACTGAAAAAAATACATTTTTTTGTTTTTGTTTTCACTTATAATAAAACCATTTTTGAGCCTAGAACTTGCCTGTAACTTTTTTTGGAAACTGATTTCAATTTATTTTTATCTTTACACACACACATACTGACGCCTTTTATCTACGAAGTGGTAGGCAGAGGCGCTACTACTAATGCACCCACTTTTCATCGTACGTATTCCGTCACATGATGGACAGGGGGCGAGCCTATCGCCATATCGGGCACAAATTCCAGACTCCAGGCTATAAACAATATCAATACTATCCAGCACTTTGAGTTACAAAGTAGTGTATTTTTTTTTTATGGCATTTAATGACTAGCCGAGCATTCCGTTCGCCTGATGGTAAGTGATACGACCACCCATAAACAGTAGCAACACCATCCAGCACCTTGAGTTACAAAGTACTGTGTGCCATTGCACTGCGCTCGTCATCCTGAGACATAAGATGTTAAGTCTCACTATGTCCTGTAGTTCCACTGGCTACAATGTCCTTCAAACCGAAACACAACAATGCATGCACACTGCTGCTTGGCGGTAGAAATAGACATTGCGGTGGTACCCACCCAGACGGACTCTTACATATGAGAGACCAGTAAATTATAACTTTACTTATTTTAACCATATAAAAATAAAAATAATTCGATATTAATTTCCAAAAAAATATATTTTCTAAGCTTGAAAATGGTTTTGTTATATGTAAAAACAATAAATAATCCAATTAATGCCAGTTTTGACCTCAAACTCCTGTTACAAGATTCTAAATCTTAACCAAAAACTGTATTTTGAGTTTCCCGCTACGACTTATATAGTTGTGACGTGACGCTGACAATGTCAGATATTTTGATAGTTCATAGCATAGACTAAATAGATTTGGGCAACTCAATTTATCTTTGGTTACTGAATTATTACAAAAAACTCAATAAACAACGTAATAATTTCTTATATTTATATAAATATGTATGTAACAACAACTGGAGCATCGTTTTATAAGTAAAATAAATTAAATATAAATTATTGTAATGAAGTTCTCCATAGAACATAGCCACATAAATATGACGTGATCTACAGGATACAGCTATAATCTGTGAACGAATACTCGATCGACCAGTTGATAACGGCCGTTTTTGATCAGCTAGTCGATCGACGTCGGGAGTGCGCATTTCAAGTTCGAATCGAGATCGAATCGAGTTCGAATCCAGGAACAATCGAACAATCGAATCAGTTTCAGGAGTTACCCCACTGTGCCTGTGACCAGACTTGAGATTTGCGTGATGTGCGTGATTAGATAACTGGTTGTAACTGTGAAGGCAATTACAATAGCAGTTATCTGACACTGAATTACAGGTAGGCAACGGCTTGGCTGTGCCTCTGGCAATGCTTTAGTCCATGGGCGGCGGATGCTGCTAAGGGAATAAAAAAAAAATAAAAAAAGGTATTTATGTATCGCTAACAAAACTGATGGATACTTTTAGACACTGTCTTAGACAATAACATAATGTCACGCATACTCTTAATGAATACATACCTATAGATTCTGTAAACGAAACCAAACAAACAATTATACTGAGAACGATCGAAATTCGACCGTCCAATCTATACTAATATATTATATATCTAAACTAATATTATAAACAGGAAAGATTTGATTGTTTGTTTGTTTGTAATGGATAAACTCAAAAGCTACTGGACCGATTTTGAAATTTTTTTGACTAATACTACCTTTATCCCGGAAAAACTTTTCCACGCGGGCGGAGCCGTGATGATACTAGTTTAATATATTTGTAACACATATAAATAAATTTTATTTTTCAGCACTCCTCTATATGTACTTTAATTATCGTACGCTCTATGTGCTTAAAAGGGGGTACACAATTTTTATACACGTATTAATATGTGAAATCTATACTATCTATAGTAATATTATAAATCTGAAGAGTTTGTTTGTTTGTTTGAACGCGTTAATCTCAGCTGCTGGACTGATTATGAAAATTCTTTTACTAATAGGAAGCTACATTACTCCTGAGTGCTATAGGCTACTTTTTATCCCGGAAAAACTTTTTCACGCGGGCGGAGCCGCGCGCAATGCTAGTCAATAATAACATTATGATATCTTCTAGCAAAATTTATCAAGGTTAGCGACTTAATAACACCAACCGAACATATTGTATACAATATAATAAAGCGTATCAAAAGTTTTCTGACGTATGAATCTCTGTTCATAACACCGGTATAATATGAAGGCGGACCTCCCTTAATATTGCATTCATTAATCTTACTACAGATAAATAAATGGATGATGACGGGAATATTCTTTCGTACATGAGTCAATGTATACGAACGAAGTTTCGGAAACTTAACTATAAATGTTTTTTTTTTAAGTGAAAACTTATTTAGCGGATTTGAGCACTTTTTCTGGGATGGGTATAAAATGTTAAACTCGCATCAGTACACGTGACCTGATAGAAAATTCGTAAGACGGGGGGGGGGGGGGGGAGTAGACCGCCGGCGCGGCGTAGGAGAGGAAGTAATTTATGTAATATAAATTGTCATTTATGTGTACGATAGCGCAATAAATAAATATTGTATTTAACCACATAAATGCTAGTACTTTTATACTGATAAATAAAGCAATTCGTGCGAAATTATTCCCTAACCATTCCAAAATATTCAAAAAAGCACAACGTTAATGTTCAAGTTTTCACTTCTGCCGGCACTTTCGGAGTGCAACCCGGTTTTTTTATTATGGTATGGTTGCGTAAAACAATATCGTATACGTATATAATCTACTAGGTGTTGCTCGCGGCTTCCCCCGCGTGTAAAGCCTTTCCCGCTACAAAAGTCCCTAAAACACAGTACGACGCCAGCGCCATCTACTTAAAGAATCAGATGAAAAATATCCATTATTTTCCATGGGGAAAATTACCGAGACAAAAAGTAGCCTATATGTTAATCCAGGACATGATCTACCCGTGCGCCAAATTTCATACAAACCCGTTCAGTAATTTTGGAGATGTGCAGTAATAAACGAACAGAGAAACAGACAGAAAAGAATTACAAAAATCGCTGATTTGTGTTCCATTACTCTTCTTTAGTCACCCCCTTTCTTTTTTATCACATTTCTTTAAATTTACAAACACACCGGTTCTCCTGCTTTATTATATGTATAGATAAGGAGAAGTTACCACCAAATCGGCTCGATATAAAATTATGAAATTCTTAAACTTCCCTATTATATTCAAATCACAAATGCCCACAGTGCTCCAAAAATCGCTTACTTCCTTTACTAATTTTCCACTGCATGAACTGTTCATTGAAAATTCTAAAAGTTCAACAAGATTTCATTCCAAGTATTCGTATGTTAATGAAAGACTTCATAGCAGCAAAAGGCTTGAAATGCGAGTTTCCTTTACAAAGGCAAATCAGGGCAATATTAACCATTTAGTGTAAGCGCCGTCACATTTCTGTGCGGTAAAATTAAACACAGTTTTAAGCCGGATCTAATTCGTGTGAGCAATGCGCCAAACGTACAAAGTGAAGGAATGAAAGAGCGCAAAGCACTGTAGGTGACAAATATCCTGAGTAGAGCTAACGAGAGTGCAACTTTAGAGGTTTACTATCTGACGTCTGTATTAGGACGTTTCGCCCAACTTAATGAGGTACATACTTTGTGTCCTCGACTTAAATGGAATTTTTAATTAGGTTACGATGAAACTCTACACAGCAAAGAGCCGTTGTCGGCGCCGCAACACATTACTCAGCTCTGTGATTCGTCTTAACTTATTTCATTTTCATATTACCGGACATACATAGCGTAAGTCTCCTTCCTATTTTAATTAAAGCAAATGGTAAATATGAGTTTGAAATCATTAACCTCCTTCGTTGAAGTACTAAAACATGCTTTCAGTGCCTTCACAAACGGCAATTATGTAGAGCATCAAAAAACAATAACTGCAGCAGTCGTTTAAATTGGACGACATAAATCCTCGTAGTGTTAATTGCTTCATCCATACCGCTATAAAACCACAGAGATTTCACACGCGAAGTATACTATACAGTACAATAATGTTCAATCGAAATTAATGGATGCTTTAAAAATATTAACTGAGTACAATGTTCTGTTGTTTTTTATGATTCTCGATAACTTTTAACGACACAATCTCTACTCCCGCACACGCCGCTTTCTCACATTTTATGGTTCTCTGCCGCTCCAATATACATTAGAATTTAGTTTATCAAAATATCCGTAATCCTTACTTTATTTTGTTAAATGGCGCGAGAAAACAAGTCGACCGTGCGATAATATGAGAAATAAAATGTCATAGTGTTACATAGAGTCTTGTATTTAATACTTATAACCGCTTTGATATAAACATTTATCTCGTCAGGTTAATTTTGCAGGTCAGGCCAGCGACGGGGACCACCGCCCGACGGATTCAATCAGAAGCAACAACCTAAGCAATCTTGAAGCCAGTGAAAACGATTGCGGCCGAGTGTGTATTGAGGTGACCGGCGGACGAGTGGCCGAGTCTGCCCGAGGAGCCGAGAGCTCTCACCGCCAGCCTCAACAGCGACAAAACTGTTTATGCACCGGTATATAGTTCAAATACAAATACAATTTTCTGTTCATAACAGCGGCACTCTATTTAATTCTCTAAGTCCATTTTCTTAAGTAATTCGCTAAATTCTATGTACTTATTATTATACGAACCTGCAAAGGCCTCTCACCTTTGTTTTGTTCAACCATGGGGATACCTAAACGCTGTGAACACAAGTGGCGGCCACCATTTGCTCCAAGCTGCGGTTAACGGTTTAAGTGAAACAGACAGCAAACCACTTAACCTTCGTCTTGAATTTAAAGGGTAAGCAAAACGTTAAACTGGGCGTGCGGCTGCTTGATATTTGACGCACCCAAATTCACTTTTGCTGAACCATGTTTGGACATTTTCCTTTGAACGTGAAGACGTGATTGTCCTTTCAACTTCTTCAATTCTGGTCATTTATGTGATGAATAACGTTTGCTATGTCATTTAATGTATGTTACTTTCAAGTGCGCTGAGATTGATTTAAATATGTGAAAGTTATGGGACATTAAACTATTACTTGATTGATTCTGGGCACTGGTGTGGTATGACCGTTCATCGGTTAAGGGCAATCAGTGTCCAGTGCCATCGCGCCTTCTAGACGAGGCGACGCTCAATAAATTGACTCAATTATTTTACTTTACAAAGAGTCCGTCTGTCTGTGACCTTAATATAACTTCCATTCAAGTTAGTAAACGCGTGCCCACCATGTTATCACTCTTATATTTATAACCACAATTTATTTACAGAACAATGTACGAAGTTTGTCGTCTACTTACTGTCTGATTTATTTGAATATTCGAGCACAAAGTTGCATAAAAATCTGATACGACAAAACATATTTAGAGTAATATATTATGAGATCATAAACAATGACAATCGTTGAACAAAGCAAGTTACATCGCCCGTGTAGAACCAATTAATCAAGAAAGCAAAACAAAAGCTGCGTTATAAACAATAATGAAAGTGCTCATATAAACATTAAGAAATTAGTGGCTTTTGTAAAATTAGACCTGTGGTGAATTATTGTTCGACGTTTACGACGGCTATCAAGTTTCGAGACAATTGCCACGGCGTAAATCTAAAAATTCCACGTAATTGATTACGTAACTTGTTTCCGAGAGAAATATTACGTTGCCATAAACATTTGTCGGGTAGTACTAAAACCTTATACAGTTCAATAAAAATATGTTGGTATATGTGACTCATAGACCACCTACGATATGGGTTTACGAGTGCTGTCGACAACGAGTGGCTACATATTCCCCAGCAATAAGATACAGAATACAACTGGACGTAACGTAAATATTATGCAACCTTACGAACTTGTCGTGTTATCTAAATATGTATTCGTACTTCACATTCAATTCTGTAAGGGATCTGCTCCGGGATAGTAGCTGCGATAATTTTACGTATCCTTGTACATAATGTGCTGTTAGACTTAGAAACAAAGATAGGATTGAGCTTTGTTATTTTTTATGTGCTGTTTGAGACATTAAATTATATCTAAGTTTACGAACCGGGGAAAAATTAGGTATAATTATCTAAAAGGAGAAAAATAAACCTTTTCGTACCAAAACTTTTTGTCGTAGTTACACTTTTTTATATAGATTTTTATGTTATATTTTAATGATGTCACATTTTTTCGAAATTTGGTATGACGATCGTTTGAGGCCCTGGGAACGACATATGCACTTTGTCCCCAAAAAGTATATAGTGGGACTTTAATCTCTAAAAACTCTTTTACGCGGGCGAAGCCTCCAGCAAAAGCTAGTCAATTATAATAGCAAAATGAAATGTAGGTATTCTAAGCCACGAACAGTTAATTAAAATTTGAACTTCATAACTGCAAAGGAAAATAAAAACCTAGTAAGTACAAATTTACTAACCTTTAATTGTCAGGTAACTTCTACCAGACGAATAACTTAGAAAATTATATGTTATCAACATTGCAAAATAATTTATCCGACGATTACGAAGCGAATCGCAAACATAGACAATATTACCAACATTCTACGAATAAAAACGGTAATAATCAATACCACGTAGAACCCAAGTGGCAATTCTGACAGCGGCGATAATATATTCAATTCGTTGGCATAACGACCAGGATCCGGCTAGTTCACGAGATGGTTTAAAGCTAACTAATTTGGTTAATGTTAGTGATGGAAATTTGTGCCAGGAACGTTTTCGCCGCCGCTAATATATGGAACTGACTAGTCGGATTTCAGTTGGTAATGGGTTTAAACGTTTTGCACGTTACGCTCATTAATCTTGTCCATTTATCTGGGAGCAATTAAGTCACACCGCGTTATAGATCTTTAATGGACCCTTCCAATGCAATGCAATCAGCCCTGTGTTATATACTGCCCACTGCTGAGCACAGGCCTCCTCTACTACTGAGAGGGGTCAGGCCTTAGTACACCATGCTCGCGTAGTGGGGTTGGCAGACATCACATACCCTCAAAATTCTTATGAAGAATTCTCAGGTATGCAGGTTTCCTCGCGATGTTTTCCTTCACCGTTAAAGCGAATGATAATTGATTAATAACACACGTAACTTCGAAAAGTCAGAGGTGTGTGCCTTGGGTTTTGAACCTCCGGACATTGTCCCGGCAGACCGTTCCATTCCCAATTAGACTATCGTCCACTTAATGGACCCTTATAACATTGTTATTGGGATCACACCTGAGTAGACAAGATGCTTTTCTGCAATCGTTAACTAATAGAAAACAAAAAATATGGGAATGACATATCGTATCGCTAAGTGTATCGCTAGGCTATGTCATTCTCATACATAGCGTTAGCGTCAACGATTATAGAAAGGCATCTTGGCTACGGCCCTTGTTCTGGTTAGACTGCATGTCGATATAAGTCATCATTATTTTGCATGTAATTATCATCATAAGAACGTTTGAATGTGTGCAATAACATTTGAAAACGATAGTCGATTCTCTAGGTTCGCTAATAATAATAATTAAGTTAAGGTTACTCTAAAAGTCCTTCTTACTTATGCGGCAAATGAAACATAGAAAAAACTACAACTTTATAAATGTCTTTAATGAACGAAAATATAGCTATAGGCTCGCCCCCTAACACATCAAGGGACGGAATACACACGGCGAAAAGAGGGTACACAAGTAGCGCCTCTGCCTTTTTTGTTTTAATTTTTGTTTTTTTTTTTTATTCTCGCGGCGGAGCGAGCAGTGGGGGGTCTGCTGGCTCCACTACTTCAATATAATAGCGCCTCTGCCTACCCCCTCGGGGATAAAAGGCGTCAGTGTGTACGTGTGTGTGTGTGTGTGTTTCTTTAATGAACGGTGCAAAATGTTATGTTTCTTTTAATATGTACGTCAATAAAAAAACAAAACTTAAAAGCCCATTCTTCGACATCCGACCCGAGGTGTCAACCGATATAAAATGTACCCCGACTAAACATTAAGTTATACTGCAAAACCTTAAACGCAGGTACAAAATACCGATTGTGTATATTGGCGGCAGCGGAAGTTGGTCAACAGTGTAATGTTCATACAAATTCCGTACAAATGGCGCGTCAGTTGCCGCATCTTTTACGGCCCACTGTCTTTGGCCAACACTTGAAATCCTGGAATTCGTTTCATAACGCAAAGTCAAAGAGCAATAATTCTAACTGTATCGAACAGATTCGAAATTCAAATATGTATGGTAATTACGTCGTAAAAAGCACAAGTAACTGCACAGTGCACGGTTATTGACGGATTGTTCGAGACGTGACAACTCTTTCGCTTGTGTAATCGATGTCGAGTGGGTAGTCCGGAATTCTGAATACATCATCATAATTTCTATTCACTACGTCATTGTATAGGCAATATGGGCTCTCATATTTTCGTGCGAACAGCGGCGTCGTAAATATAAAACAAGAGCTTATTACACTATAAATCCTCGAAACTGGCGATATTCGAGTATTCGAGTATTCGAGTGTCACAGAGGGCACCTTTAATAAAAGTCGGATGACTTTATCAGCACTACACGTAATATTTTCAAGTATCACTCTAATTTCGAGATGGGTAATTAATTTCGAAGAGTTTAAAAGCGATCGAGGCATTTTAAGTTGCTGAGGCATTCCGACCCCAGTTTCTTGGTCGGGGGCCGTGAGTGCGACACTGGGTATTTGTTTCTCACGCTCACACCCGCCTACTACAGGGCGTCAGTCTGTGCAAATGTACACTTAACTTGTAAAACCTTTATTCTACTTTGAGGTGAAACATTGTGTTTGCTTTTTATATGTTTAAGGTCAATAAGCGGACCAGACGAAACACGCTAAGTTACCTTAAGTAAGCCGAGAATTTGTGCTTCGAGTATAATCTTCACAACACGCCATACCTGAAAGAAGAAAAACAAATTATAAAACATACACAAACTCCACTGTAATCATAATTGTGCATTAACCAAGTAAATTCAACAGTAAACAGCATAAATCTATGCCACTAGGTGCGCGTACGCACCCACAGATTTCATTTACGGTCGTAATTTCCATTACCTATTATTGACACGTAATAAACGAGTCAATTGAAGCTGTACACAAGCGCCATTGTAAAACAAAGTCATTATAGCAGCTTGTAAGGGCCAAGTAATTCCCAGTATGGCGTGTTGGCCGCCCATAAGTGGTCGGTATTAGATGCACATCAATAAATTAAGTCGCGTCGCCAGAAGCCGTTAATACATTCTTTAAACAGCGTTAAGTGACTCGTTATCGTATGCCGTACATGATTTCTAAATATAGACATGACTGTTATCGGAATCAATAAAGCGTTCGCGAATGAAAAAAATATTAGATGTTGTGGAGATAGCGTAAATGCTCTAGTCATATGGCAAAAATCTTATTCGTAATCTACAACGCATATTTTATAATATAAAATCTTAAAATTAAAGTAAAAAAAAAATATCTCAAGTTGTATTAGATGACTTCATTACAGTTTGTAGTCTGTTTGCTAAGTATTTTAAATTCTATATGACGTCAATATGTGAAAAATAGTGGTTGTCTATTTTTGCAATTATTTACATTAAGATTAGTTCATAATATACCTCAACAAGTACCTAACCATTTATTACTCCCGTAAATAAAAAAATGTGCACATTAGCGGATGAGAAGTCCTTATTTTTTGGTATAGTGGTGGCATACTGTGAATCTTAAGATTCTAGATTCGATTACCCAAGAGAACAACTAATACGAATGTGCTTTCGAACCGTCTTTCAAACACACTTAACATGCCTACCATAAAAATTTGTGTTCGATGTAGAGTTTAGTTTCAATATAACGACATTACCAAATCTATCAAAGAAGTAAAGGCGTCGCTACCTGATTTTTACTTATTTTACTTAAGATAAATCTTAGTTGAAATGACCAGCTTAATATCTGTCCTCAAACCGTACAGGATGTCTAACAACACACTATCCTTAACGTAGCTATTTACTGGTGGTAGGTCTCTCATATGTAAGAGTCCGTCTGGGTGGGTACCACCGCAATGTCTATTTCTACCGCCAAGCAGCAGTGTGCATGCACTGTTGTTTTTCGGTTTGAAGGACATTGTAGCCAGTGTAACTACTGGACATAATGAGACTTAACATCTTATGTCTCAGGATGACGAGCGCAGTGGAATGCCACACAGTACTTTGTAAGTCAAGGTGCTCGATGGGGTTGCTACTGTTTATGGGCGGTCGAATTGCTTAGTATCAGGCAAACGGCACGCTCGTCTCGTCGTTCTATGCCATAAAAAAAAATCTATATGCACCATCTCTAATTTTAATACCCCGGTATATTTAAATTTTGATTCGCAAAATTTTTGTAGTGTAGCCGACGTGCATCGTTACATAAACTTCACACGGTATGGAGCCATCGTTAGTCATTCTCAACTGGCTAACAGGTAAAGTTGGACGTTTCACATTATATACGTAGACGAGCGCAAACACCTGCCTGGAGAATGTTCTACAACTCAGACAGATTTGAGAGCCGAAAATGACATATGAAATTCAACAGAAATGCCGAACGTCTAATTCGGTTATTTTGAGCAAGAGTTGCGAGGACTATACATTACTTCATGATTAAGAAAGTAAGCAATCTTAGCAAGGCTATTATCAAGGCCTCTAGAAGCCATAACTATAGAACCAACTGACATATTTATTCTGCAGCGTTCATTGTTACTTTTTTAAAACACTTTTATTTAATAATATTTTTTTTGTTATTTCTTATAATATATAATTATATCTACGTATTTTTATATACACCTACGTCTTCTCATGTCTACATCACCCAAAGGTAGACTGGTAGATAATGCCTAAGGCGTTAAGTCCGCCTATATACATGATTGTATATAAAGCTAAATAAATAAATAAAATAAAACGAATGGATGCATCTTATATTTCTTGAGATAGCCGTATTTTATCAATGTTAATAAATAATTTCGAATCTATCATACCTTCAATAGAAACTATTATTACTAAAACTACATTACTGATAGAAACGAAAGATCCATATCCTTACTATAACTAGCCATATTTTATTGTTGAGCGCCAACAGGCCGTTAAGATCATGATATGCTACAAGCGTATTGTTATATTAACACATTGGAACAATGGCGCTGATTTGATTTAGATCGTCAATACACAGTCTATTATATGAAGGCATTAATAGAACCAATATCTGTCTAATAGCTATAGAGCCGGATATAATGACGTAATCAGCAACCCTCTCGTATAGTACATATTTATTCTTGTTGAAGCATTAACCGTTATTTATCAAAGCTAGATAAAACGTAAATACAAAGACAATTTAAATTCCTGAGCCAAGGATTAGTGATCAATGTACGAAATTATTATTTAGAAATGTTAACCGATAAAGTGGTCGATCGTCTAGTTGGGAATGAAACGGTCTGCCGAGACAATGTCCGGAGGTTCAAAACCCAAGGTACACAACTCTGAATTTTCTAAAAAGTTATGTGTGTATTCTTTGTGAATTATCGCTCGCTTTAACGGTGAAAGAAAACATCGAGAGGAAACCAGCATATCTGAGAAGTTCTCTATAGGAATTTCGAAGGTGTGTGAAGTCTGCCAACCCGCACTAGGCCAGCGTGATGGACTAAGGCCTAAACCCTCTCAGTTGCAGAGGAGACCCGTGCTCAGCAGTGGGCAGTATATAATATATGCCTGGTATGGTGCTATGGTAAGCTTGAAGAATAAGAAAGCATACAAGGTGCGTTTTATCCTGACAAAGTACAAAGTATGACTTTTATCCTTATACTTGTAACTATTAATATTCTACAAATATCCTATCCGCCAACCCTGAGAGGTGAGTAAGTATTTATAGATTACCATCTAAGATGAGGGAATTAGCTCAGAGATTATGTAGATATAACCGTTCAGGAACTACTTTACGACTCTTACAACTAATCTGAGTCGTAATGATCTAACCTGACTACTCTACCAGTACCGCTCAATCAATTCTATTACATTTGAGGAATATTTCATTTTGATGATTCTGAAGCTATGACGAAAATATATAATTAAATAATAATTCTAGCTATGTCATTTAAATATATTGTAAAAATTACATAATGAATCGACTATTAAGTTTATTGCTTTTATAGCATACTAGCTTTTGCCCGCGGCTCCGCCCGCGTGAATTAGTTTTCCCGGGATAAAAGTCCCGCTTTATATTTTCGCGGGATAAAAAGTATCCCTTGTTTTAATCCAGGACATAATCTACCCGCGTACAAAATTTCATCAAATCCGTTCAGTACTTTTGGCGTGAAAACGCGACAGACAGACAGACAGTTACTCTCGCATTTATAATATTAGTAAGGATTTGTGAAATCTAAACATGTAAGTACATTTTAAGAACTAAGATGACGGTATCTTCCTCGAATACAAGAGTCCTAAGTAGGCATCATTGTTTTTCTTTCGGTTTGAAGAACATTGTGCCTGTTGTAATTACTAGATATTATGAGACTTGAGGCTATATTGAGGCGTAGTTGTATTACGGTACGACTGCAATGCTGAGGTTTTGGGTTCGATCCCCGGGTCGAGCGAAGTTTTATCGGTTTTTCTATACAGTATCAGCCCGGAGTCTGAAATTTGTGCCCGATATGGCGATAGGCTCGCCCCCTATCACATCATGGGACAGAATACACACGGCGAAAAGTGGGTGCATTAGTTGCACCTCTGCCTACCCCTTCAGGGATAAAAGGCGTGACAGTATGCATGTATGTATTATGAGACTTAAGATCCAATGTCTTAATTGAGATCAGTGCCAGCGCTTTGTTTTTTAAATAGATTTTAGTTCTCGATGCTATTTTTGATATCTATGGTAGCACTTATCAAGAAACAAGTGAATTGCTCGTCACGTAAATCCCTTGTGTAGAAAAATTGCACTTGCTATAGATAAAACAGATACATGTAAACAAGTAAAAGTATAAGTTTATTGGCGAGATGTGACAGAACTAACAATAGATATAGTTAATTCTTTAAGACCACTTCAAACAACGACCATATAGCCTGACGCCATATGTTGATAAAATTTATACTAGTAATACAAATAAAAATATTTTAGAATGATAGCTGTGTTGTGTTTCTGAGCAACACATTGTTAGAGGCTGCACAAAGCTTAAATCTTCACTAATATTACAAACTAGCCATTGCTCTCATCTTTTCTCGCGTGGAATTCGGTTTGTGTCTGATATAAACAGTAGCCCAAATCCTTTCTTCGTGATCAAACTTTCTTCGTACAAAATTTCATCAAAATCAGTTTAGTGGTTGAGCCGTGAAAACGTAACAGAGGAGAAATATTAAGAATTGTAGCAATTTTCTACAATATGTGAACAAAATATCTGGATTTGCGCTATCATGCAATATATCTCAAACATTACTCCGAACCCTAAGGCTTAAATTTCAAATCGCAGTTAATAACAAGAAACTGCACAACCAAAGAGGAATGAACCGTCCCACGCACATTTAAACTAGATATAGTGTCATCCGATTGCAAGAGCTTATTGATGAATATCTTTATATCTAGTATTAAGCAAAGATTGAAAGAAGAGTTCGAAAAGAAATTTGCGAAAATAATAACGTACTTTTAGAAGACCACGTCTTTCAACGCAGTGTATAATTCATATGAAATATTTTATTTCATAATGTCGCCTCTTTGCGTTGTTGCATCGAATATGGACTGTAGATTGGTAAATCCTGAGTTCGATTCCCAGGTAGGTATTTTTAACACGATTTTCCCGGGTGAGGCAGCTGACTGCCGCTCGATAATACTATCCGAACTTCAACAACTTAAGCCAAATTCCTTCTTAAAAATGAATAAACAGGTGTAAGTACAAGAGTTATGACGATGTTGTAGTTACCTTTTTTTTTTTTTTTTTTTAACACGGGGAAATCCATTTACGGATTTCTGCCGGACTCACCGGTCGAAACCGTCCTACCGACTAAAACCCCGCCATTCTACTCTCTCTCCCTTATATCGAAAGTCGCGGGGTGCGCATGAGCATGCAACCGCAACCCTCGCAGGAGTTAGCTCTTGACCAGAGCCTCTCGTAGTCCGAGGAACAAAACCTCGGTAATATCATAGTCAAATATTGTAGCTTTGTATTATAAGTTTCGTTTTCATTTCTGGAATTGGTTTACACTTATAGAGATTACTGCATATAAACTCACAAACTTAAAGTCTTAAAAGAGTTCTTAGAAAAAAAACTACAATAACCTTATCAAAAACATCTCTAACAAAAAACATAAATTCAGTTGCTTTTCAATATTTATAGCCGACATAATAATCATGGTGTTATGAGTCAGATCGTGAGAAGAGTGGTGCGTGGGCGAGCCGGTCCCGCGGCTGCGCAGTAACAAATTACGTTTGCCTACTTCAACTCGCCTGCGCCGTGAACGAGTTGCAGTCGCGGTAACAATACGCTACGATGCGTACGATACGCACTATAGTACCGTATAGAAGATGCCTTGCTACAGTCGTTAACGCTAACGTTATTTATGAGACCAAAGACAGTATAGGCAGTTATAGACCAGACGTCAGGACCAAAATTTTCATCCAACAGTTATTACCAATCTATACATCTATATATACATAAATAAAATTGGAGTGTTTGTTTGTAATATTGAAATAACCGTTTTTTACTACATGTATATGAATATATATACGGTACATACACCAAAATATCATTTTTTTTTAAATTTGCCTGTCTGTCTGTCTTTCTGTCTGTCTGTTTGTTCCGGCTAATCTCTGAAATGGCTGGACCGATTTTGACGGGACTTTTATTGGCAGGTAGCTGATGTAATAAGGAGTAACTTAGGCTACTTTTTATCCCGGGAAAACTCATTCACGCGGGCGGAGCCGCGGGCAACAGCTATTGGTAATAAGTCGCTTTCTTTCTAACACGTCCGTGTGACAAGACGTCTCGGTATGCTTAAATTTTGTAAAGAAAAAGAATATTTGGAAGAAAATATGCCAATTTGCGAATAACAATCATGTCAAAATATATCCTAATGCATTTTACATGAGTGTTTTCATTCCTCAGTCCGCCCCGTGACCACAAAGTGCTGCAAAGCCTTCGAAACGTCGGGAGAAAATAAAACAAAAAACCGCGATAAAATCCGTTATAATAGTTTAATTTCAATGTCTAACATTCGCGTAAACATAAGGAATCATTAGTGTTTTGTTATTTCACGGTAGATGGAGTTACTGCCGAGCAGGCTCAAAATTTTTGTAAGACAATTTTCCCAATGTCGGCTCTATATAATCTTAGAACTCTTTGTATGTGACTGACATATCTTAGCGATAGGTTAGGTTATGTCATTATATTTATTGGTTTTTAACCGACTTCCAAAAGGAGGAGGTTCTCAATTCGTGTATTTGTATTCTTTTTCAATTAAAGTTAGCGATTGTAAGAAGGTATCTTGGCCACGGCGTCAATACGCAAGTACGTCAAAAATGTATGTACTTTGTATGTTAATGAACTTTGTTGAGTTTGGGTCATCCAAGTCTTTCCTTTAGGATTGATAGAGAATACTCGGCATAAGGTAGACTTTATAGTTCATACAATGTTTTTTTTTTTTTAAATATTTTACAATAAGGTAGGTACTTAAATCATACTTTTAATTTATATATCGACGGAAGAATTTTGAGAAAAGACTTGGTAAAGTATTAATACGATGATACTTCTCATGGCTATAAGGCAGAGCGTATACGGGCTATATGGTCAAATTTGCTACTCATCAAAGTGCACTATGCAAATATAGTGAGTATAGTTTGAAAAAAGAACAACTGTTCAATGACCTCAATCCCACTAAACAATATCAAATAAAAAGAATCAAGAAACTTCATCAATTAATTAACAGTGGTGTGGAAAAATACTTTTTAAACGAAGCGGTTTAAAGTTCTAAACAGATTGATAAACCTCATCAATGTTATTCTTGGTTGCGCAAATATTTCAGCCTGTAAAAAATTCAAAATTATTTTCATAAAAATTAACCGGAGTAATTTTACAAATATTAATTTAATAATCAGATAAAATCTGTCGGACGAATAAATTTATAACTTTTAGTTGTTTTTTTTTTTAAAGCAGATACCGTCGTCTATTTTGAGAATTAATTTGCCAGTCATAATTTATTATATAAGTTATCTAACTTAAAAAATCCTTTCCAATTTCAATTTCAAAATATATTTTTAAAAAATAAGGCCGTTTCATATAAATAATTACTTACTATAAATTATATCTGTCCTTTGTATTAGTATACAAAACCAATTATAGCATGTAAGTTTCAATGTTATAAATTCTTTTTGTTTTTGATAACGAAACTTCCAAGACGATGAGTTTTGAAATGTTCAGGCATACGCTAATATAAATTCTTTTGAACCTGAAGATTTTTACAGTATCTTTAAGCTCAGAGTACCAATTTATTAAATATTTTCTGGGGCGATTATTCACACAGCGCGGGCGGAGGAGGTTGGTACCTTTTTACCTTCATACAAAATTTCCATCCTCCGGTACGCATTTATTTTTATTCCAAATTAGGTACACAAACTACGATGATACATTTTTTTTTTTATAGCATTGAAGGACGAGACGAGCATGCCGTTCGCCTGATGGTAAGCGATACGACCACCCATAAACAGTAGCAATACCATCCAGCACCTTGACTTACAAAGTACTGTGTGGCATTCCGCTGCGCTCGTCATCCTGAGACATAATATGTTAAGTCCCATTATGTCCAGTAGTTATACTGGCTACAATGTCCTTCAAACCGAAACACAACAGTGCATGCACACTGTCGCTTGGCGGCAGAAATAGACATTGCGGTGGTACCCATCCAGACGGCCTCTTACATAATGAGAGACCTACCACCAGTAAAATTGGAAACTTGAATACGTGCGTAATATTGGAAATTTCCAAGTAAAAAGTAATATAAATAAAATTAACATAGCAAGTAGAATTCACGTTTATTTACCTTCAACAACATGTAAATAAAGACAGAATATAAAATGTATAGCACAAAACCGCCGCCGCCCTTCATTTCTGAATTAAAATTGTCGTATTATCTTCGTAACTTCAAAAGCTGTTTGGATGGGTACCGGGAATCGAACCCAGGACCTCAGCGCGCAAATCGTACACGTAACGCGTACGCAATACAACTACGCTACCGAGGCAGCCGATTATCTAGGTATTCTTCTGGTATTGTGGTTATGAGTGGTTGAAATTAAGTACTTAACATCATGTTACCTAAATGTATTTATGCAAGCCTATACAAAAAATATCTTCCACCCCGTGGCCACGAAGTACTGTCAAGCCTTCGAAATGAAAGAAAAAAAATTAAAACCGCAACAAAATCCTTAAAACTAGTTCAATTTCAAAATTTTACTTGTACAGCAAAAAGCAAGGTAATTAATATGATCCCATTTTTTTTTACCCGTACAGCATTCATCCGTTATTTCTCCATAACAAAAGCAAGCTTACCATAACGAGCAATACTGACACACATCTTCTCGATCGTTATCTCGTGTAAAGTCATATGAAGGTATAATAAGTTAATGGCAAAAAGTTCACACCTTGTTAGCAAATATTTTTTTGCTATATTATGCATCGTGAAATCCTAAGGTGAGTGTACACTGGGAACATTCGTATCAATAAAACAAGTAAACTTCGATACCAAGAACAATTTCGTTAAATAATTTTAAATTAATATAAACTTGTAAAAGTTTCCGAAGAAATTTAAATGTTGTTTGGGTTACCGTTTAAGCTACTTTATCCCAGGAAAGGAATTTCACATTTGTCTTTTTCAAATATTTTTTATTGTTTTCATAAATGGAACATGTTTAATACATGTTCATAGATTTATATTTTTTTTCCTTTCAGACGTCTTATATTTCACTTTAATTATAAAAAAGATTCTACTGTTCAAAATCGCTTAGTCGAATCTAAGTTTAATCAAGCCTAGCTCCTGTGACCACTTTCATGCCTCATTTGTAAATCATTCATCGAAATCAAATTAATGAGCCCAAACGGCCGAAGACATAAGCATATAATTATTTGCAGTAATTTCATTATCTTAATTGCAACATTAAGCTAAGTTTACTACATTAATGTAGTGTAACGATTGATTGATCCATAGAAATAAGGAAAGAGCTGAAAATCTCTCAAAGAAATACCGAGTTCGAATAAGTATGTTTGATAAGAACTGGCTTGCCACACGAAGACAGAAAAATTCAAGCATACAAGGAGGAACACCTTAGGTTCTGTGTACAGAGTTAAAGAATAATGGCCTTATTTATAAACAGTTTATGAACCTATTTTAGTTATCGAATGTTTTGTCTTCTACGAACGAATTTTGAATTGAGTTTGAAGAAAGAAGACAAACATTCTATAACTAAAATAGGTTTATAAACTGTTTATGAATAAGGTCGCAAGAATACAATATAAGCCTCAAACCGACGAATGCTATGATAGTATTAAAAAACCGGTCATTTTTTTTATAATCTCTGTGTGAGTCCTCACCTTTAAACATCTTTAATAAAATCGACGCCATTATTGGATAATAATTATTTAATTTAAAAGAATAATAAGAGGCTCATGTCTTTATTGTTTATACAACAAAAGTCCATTTCCAGTCCGAAAGGCACTGTGACTTCCACACACATACTGACTCCTTTTATCCCCGAAGTGGTAGGCATAGGCGCAACTAATGCACCCACTTTTTGCCGTGCGTATTCCGTCCCATGATGTGATAGGCAATGAGCCTATCACCATATCAGGCACAAAGTCGAGACTTCGGGCTGATACTGAATAAAAAAATCCAATACCACTTTGCCCGACCAGGGGATCAAACCCGAGACCTCATCATTGCAGTCGTGCCGTAATACAACTACGCCACAAAGGCAGCCACGGTAACATCCATTTTATATTAAAGAAATAAAGTAAGTGCACTACAATTATAATAATTTGTAACATTGCAATCAAACATCATGCACGTTAATATCGTAAATTGAATTAAAGGTTTATTGTTCTGATGTAGATTTCGTGTGCCGTTAAACCAGGATTTAGAGAGCGGTGCCGTCACCATGTAGCCGGTTATCAGTGCTTGCATGGAATACTTTATGTATTTTAAACATCAATGAAAATATCCTAGTATTCTATACAGCATTTTAAAAATATATTAGTAAGACTGAAACTCGTAATGGAGATTTTGAATTAACATAATCGATTGATTTACGCAGAAAAAAGCATTTTTCACATAGCATGTAAAAGAACAAAGCAAGTGAATTATCGTCTCATCTCTATTGTTACGTTCTTTAAATTACTATATTATTTGACCATAGTAATTACAGTAAAAGTATAATTTCACGCAGACTTTCAGGAGAAATCTTATTAAAAATATTACTAATATTTATAATATAAAGTACGCTTTACGAATTCATAATCTAGTTAATTTGATAACCATCACTGATACATTATCGTAATAATAAACAGTTTTACCAAAGGTACATCCAGATTTGGAAGCTATAGTATATACTCCGTTCTCGGCAGTGAAATAAGAAGTTGTGGGTATTCCTAACACGAGCGCCATCCGCAAAAAGTTGATGCGCAACTCAAAGAGAGTTAATTAAATTCGTAGCTTAAAGGTTCTGTCATTAAAATAAGCAGCTCATGCATTGATGTATTAAAATCAATGAGCTCATGGCTATATTTCGTACAAAAATTATCAGCAATTTCACAGGTCTCCGCTTAAAATTATTTCATTTATTACGATATTACGAATTTAAAATGAGTACTCTTATGAAATTATATTTACATAATATTTTTATGGCCTAATGAGGTAATTTTAATACATATTTACCAAGTAAAATACATAATATATACCGTTTATATTTTTCGAATATTTAATATAAGAATATTTCGATATTATGTTTAGTTTCAGATATATATTTTTTTATTATACATCTTACTAATATTGCGTTTAAAATAAGTCTGCGCACGACCATACTCCATGTACAGTCAGCCACATAAGTAGGTAGCTGAACAAATTCAAAATTTCAAATTGGTTTTAAACTTTTGCGTCTGAATCAACAATCATTTTTTCTTCATTACAATAAACTTGACGGGGTTGACTTTATTTTAGATAAAGAAAGAAGAATACTTTGACTGGAGTTAACATGTAAAAGCGTTTTAAAGTTTTTCATTCGTTCAGCTACTTTTGTGGCTGACTGTACTTATGTTTTACTGTATTTTTATTTACTAAAAACTAAATTGAAAGACATTCTATTATTTTATATCATACATACATACACACTCACGCCTATGGGACCCCTATGGGATAAGGATCCCATAGGGGTATGCAGAGACTATTGAGCGGCACATGCTATGATCTTGACACACCTCTTTTTTAGTTCTTCTCATACATTTTCAACGGTTAAGGGTACTCCTGACCTGCCCTGTTCGGAGAAGATCATTTATTTATTTGATCATTATTTGAAATCATTGACATCTAAAATGAGTTTATACGTTCCCTTTTTAAAAAAATAAAATTATTTTATGATGGTATCGAACCCATTTTACTACCTATTTGTAGGACCAGAAATCCAAAAAGCATTTGCCATTTACAGCAACAAAATTATAATTATTTGTGTAGTTCTCGCGAACGGAACCACTTGCAATATCTAGTCGAGTATCATTGAAGTCTTATTATGTTCTAGATTACTAGAACGGTGGAAGTGAATTTGAGCCACGCGTTCACATTGCTTGAGATGCAGCAACGCAATTACTGCCTCGGTTGATCCTACGCTTAGTAAGAGGGAACAGAATTACAGTTTAAAACGTGTGTCAAATATATATACGAAGGTAAATAAATTAGATGATTCTAAAAGAACATATTGCCCTTTAAAGGCTGTTCTAAAAAAAGTATTTTTTTTCTTTTCGTTACATTAACATAATATTGTCTATATTTTAATTTAAGTATCAATATTCTAATAACACCCGTCAGAATACATTTCGTGACCTAATTTGGACGAAATACTTTATTATTCATTGTTATATCAGAGGTCATTATGATTTTACAGACACTGAATATATTACAGTATTTCTGATCGTCGTATTTGGAACGCTATTGTTACATACCTCAATAGAGCCTGTAGTAGCAGTGAATGCACTCGCATGTAATTCGTTGATAAATTAGCCTGTTCATTGAGCTTGACGCAAAATACATTCTGTCTCATTTCGTATATTCAATACTCGTGGAAAACAAAGATTATTTTACAACCAAATATATTCTAGATTACATCGAACATATGAAAAGCGACCTATATAGTCCTGCCTTGGTGGCGATCCTGTCCTACATAGTAATTAAAATTATTTTATTAATTAAAAAACCAAAAATAATAATGTTAAAAGTGTTGTCGTCAATTTACTAACATATATAATATATATATCGAATATATTAGGCGTGAATATAACTCCGAATATACGTATTTAAGTTAAATAATTTTTTCGTTTGTAGTGTTTTTGAAGTCCGTTTTTTTTTGTTTTTCTTCTGTCTTCAGGTGTACTATCATCATCTTTAAAGGTTTCAAGTTCTCTCAGAAACTCTTTTTTTTTCTTGTAGCATAGCCCGGTAACAAATCGATGCAAAGCAAATATCGTCGGCCTTGTCGACCTATATCCAATAAAAAACACAACCACAATAATAGTATAGATAAGATAATAAATAATAATACTCACACCGCACACACATATTATCATCTAAATAAATAATAAATAAATATGTATCATGTACCTACTTGTATTGTGGTAATATAAACACTTTATTATTACTTTTAAATTTGTTTTTATATAAGGGCTAATATAAGTACATGTACTTTTACAATTAAATATATTATTTAATTATATTAAACTGCTTAGGGTGAAGGACGCTGACGGCTGTGACACTGTTAATACTATTATAGCCGTCAATGGAATGAATACTCTAAATAAAAATATATATTGTGTAGTAGTTGATTTCTTGTAGATCTGTAATAGTATTTATATGTTAAATTTTGACTCGTCAACGCCCGCGGCGGACGCTGGCGTCCGGGTATATAGGGCAAGCACGTCATCATCATCATCATTAGCCACATGACGTCCACTGCTGAACATAGGCCTCCCCTAAAGATTTCCAGACGGATCTGTCAAAAGCGGCCCGCATCCAGCGTGTTCCTGCGACCTTTATCAAGTCGTCTGTCCACCTTGCAGGTGGACGGCCGACGCTGCGCTTGCTAGTACGTGGCCTCCACTCGAGAACCTTTTTGCCACATCTGCTGGCAACCACGTATATCCTACTAATATTATAAACGCGAAAGTTTGTAAGTATGGATGTCTGGATGTATGGATATTTGTTACTCTTTCACGCAAAAACTACTGAACGGATTTCGATGAAATTTGGCACACGGGTAGATTATGTACTGGATAAGCATAAACTACTTTTTATCCCGGTAAAATATAAAGCGGGACTTTTATCCCGGGAAAACTCATTCACGCGGGCGGAGCCGCGGGCAAAGCTAGTATCTATATATAAGCGCGCGTTGACGGGTTAACTTATAATAAAATTTCATTTCAATCATATCAGCCCTGTATTATACACTATCCCATTGCTGGGCACGAGCCACCTCTACTACCTAAAAGGTTTAGGCCTTGGTCTACCACGCTGGTCTAGTGCGTCTTGGCAGACTTTGCATTCCTTAGAAATTCTCATAGAGAACTCCTCAGGTATGCAGCTTTCTTCGCTATGTTTGCCTTCACCGTTAGAGCGACCGATAATTTACAATCTATACTAATATTATAAAGAGAAAAGATTTGATTGTTTGTTTGTTTGTTATGGATAAACTCAAAAGCTACTGGACCGATTTAAAAAATTCTTTCACTAGCTACATTACTCCTGTGTGCTATAGGCTACTTTTCATCCCGGGGAAATATTTTTGTCCCGGAAAAACTTTTTCACGCGGGCGTAGCCGCGAGCAAAAGTCTAGTATTATATAAATAGCGTTTATGGCAGTGTAGGTAATAGAAAGTACGCGAGTGTGATATCTTTATTTATCTCTTTAATTTTAAGTTGCTCTAAGTAAACATTGATATGCATTTTAATATGAAATCTTACGCGGATACGTTTTATCGGTCTATTTTAAATGACTCGTAAAACTACATTGTAAAACTATATTGCAAGTGACGCGAGAACCTCGTCAGCTGTGGCTCTACTAACCTCTATACATATTACATCATTAAATTTATTTGACGTCTACATACAGTTTTGAATAATAATTATTCCATCAAGGCAATATAATAAAAATAGTTATAATATTACGCTAATTAAAATCAATATTATGTTCACAACTTCTAAGTAAATGTTATTCGTTCCAAAAACGTATAAGCCGACCAAATACAAAAGTTAGTAATAGAATGAGTGCTATGTACATTAGCTGCTTAATATAGCTGTCATATAAATACTCGAAACTTGTGAAACAGGTCCTAATTATTATAAATGCTACGTTATGTGCATGAGATAGCAAAATTACATAATACAAACATTGATAACACGAAGCAATGTTTTATTATATCAAAAAATTATCACGTAACGCAAAACTTGATAAGCCGAAAATTGTAATTGCGCATCTAGCATTTTAGAAGTGAATCGTAGTCGTACGCGGTAGTGTCTTGTGTAATAATTTTGTCTAAAATGCGACACGAAAATCCAAACGGAATTATATATGGTGCTGAAATTTCCTCTGTGCCCTCTCATATGAACTGTGGTCGGCATTATCTTGAATGTTTTAATAACGACAAATCAAAGTTTGCTTTGGTAAGCGTTGGAAGTTTCGATTCAAGTAGCATTAGTTAATATAACAATTAATACCAGTTTTCGTATAAAGATCGATGGAGCCACGGATGAAAAAGTTACGTTTGGTGAATTTGCACAACTGATAGCGAATGTAGCCTCATCTCTTACGCGGATTGGCGTGAAAAAAGGCGATGTAGTCGGCATTTGCAGTGAGAACCGAACGGAGTTCTTAGTTACAGCGTTTGCTGTTTTTTGCTCTGGAGCCACAGTCACATTCATCAACAGTGCTTACAACAACAGTAAATATTACTATAATTCTCATAGCAAGAGAATTCAGACCAAAAAGACATATTAGGTATTAATATTATGTTTCATTTTATTTATAGATGAGTTGGTACACACAATAAAAATTTCTAAGCCGAAGTACATTTTTCTATCGCCGAACACATACAAATCTTTTTACGATACCTTGAAAAGTTTAAACATCGTGAGTGATTTTACCATCTATGGAATATCAAAAAACAAGGATGTGCGCAATTTCAGGGACCTTTCGAAAAAATACATCGATATTAATAAGTACCAACCGTACGATTTCAATGGTAAGTGAAATATTTTTATTACTAGAAATTTTCCCGCCGCCTTGTTTTAATCGTTATTGTTTTATTTTAGGAGAAGTCCAGACGGCCCTTATACTTTATTCGTCTGGAACAACGGGTTTGCCTAAAGGGGTAAAACTGACACATCGTAATTTAATTATATCGGGACTTCAAACATCGTAAGTGAAATCAAAATTATATTGACGGTTAAGTGTTTTGACAATCCATATTATGTATATAAATTTCTGTGGAAAGATTACTAGTCGCCTAAGAAAGATATAAACGTATATTTGCACAACAATATTATATTCTTTGTTGACATTATCGAATTGTGAAAAGTTCTGAGAAATTCTTCTGTGTTTTTATAAACAAGAATTGAAATTATAATCTTTATCAACGTCGTCATAAAAATAATAATATGTGTTTATATTCCGTAGTATTTGTAGCAATGAATTGAACATTCTATCATTAGCCCCTTGGTGTAACACCGTTGGTATTATATTGACAATGAAAACTCTTAAAGAAAACCACTCGATTATTTACCTAAACAAATTCCACGAAGACCTGTATTTACAGTGTATTCAGAAATATAAGGTAAGATCCGTACAAATAAAGTAATTCCGAACGAAAATAGATGAAACCTATTTCAATTTATGTAATGGCCAGTAAAATATTTAGATTGAATATTCTTTCTTTTTTTACGATATAATAATGAGACGAGGAAATAATTAAATATGTTTGTGATGTCAAAAAACGTTTGCAGGTTGGTGTACTCTATGCTGTGCCGGCATTAATAGTTATGTTAGCAAAATCACGAATCCTACAAAATTATGACATGAGTTCAGTTGAATTAATGTATTGTGGCGGTGCTCCGTTGGATTTAGCCGTTATGGGTGAAGCA
Source organism: Sphinx pinastri (assembly GCA_947568825.1). Lineage (NCBI taxonomy): Eukaryota > Metazoa > Arthropoda > Insecta > Lepidoptera > Sphingidae > Sphinx > Sphinx pinastri. The sequence continues at coordinate 9,074,265 of OX387617.1, forward strand.
AAGAAAAGGTAAAATTGTAATATCTTTTGTATATTAATGTTTTTGTAATTAATGTAATTGTTATATGTAATTCATTCATTAGGACATTCCCTGTTATTTGCTTTTGCTCTTCAATTACTAACGTAAAACAATATAGTTACTAAATCTCTCGTGGCTTCGCTCGCGCGAAATGCCTATCCCGCTACAAAAGTCTCTAAACCACTTGAGCCACACAGCGCCATACATATTTCCTACAGGAGCTAATTACCGGGATAAAAAGTAAATATGTCAATCCAAGACTTGATCTATTGGTATACAAAATTTCATCCAAATCTGTTCAGCAGTTTCTACGTTTACTGCTAACAAACATTAGCACAAACTTTCACATTTATAATATAAGTAGGAAAGAAATAGGTTAGATAAGTAAGAAGTAACATAATAAATAAGACTATTAAATTTATGGCTATTATTTTCAAAAGTACGCGTATTTTTTTTTTTTATTGTTTTATTTAATACGAAAACTTTGAAAATAATAGCCTTCGTTTATTAAACAATCTGAACAGGTTTCCGCGCTTGAGACACATATTACAAGGTTACGGCATGACTGAAACTACGGGGGGTATAACTGAGGAGACTGAAGATTTCAATAAAGAAGGTAGTGTCGGAAAAATAATGGAAGGGAACATAGTTAAGGTAGATAGATAACGAATTTTAATTATACAATTGAAAAATATTAAAGTACCAGTATTGCCTTAACTTCCATTCGACATTTCTAATTCCCCGAGTCTGTTTCTTGATAAACCAATAAACTATGGTTGTAGAGTTATGTCGATTTAAACGAAATATGATGTGTTGTTATCATTAAAATTTTACCAATTAAAAGTGAAATAAGGTATAAAAGAAGACGCACCTTATGTAACATTAATATTATTGAAAATCCTTTGGAAATACTTAATATGCATAAAATAAAGTGTTGATTTCTTATAGGTAGTAGATGTCGGGACCCGAAAAGTCCTAGGTCCTAATCAACCAGGAGAAATATGCGTGAAAGGAGATGTATTATTTGAAGGGTACATAGGAAAAGATATAAAGGTTGATTTTGATGAAGATGGATTTTATAAAACCGGAGACATCTCTTACTACGATGAAGATGGTTACTTCTATATTGTTGATAGAATAAAAGAACTTATTAAATATAAGGCTGGACAAGTAAGTGCATAATCGTTAATTATGTCCTATTTTCTTAGATCAGATTCACAATAATTCATCATTAATGTATTACCTACTACAGGCACACCTTGCCTGGCATTTTATGCTGAACTGGATCCTTTTCGACAGTATCATGGGATGCACGTTGCCCACATGCGTTATGTAGTATGTATTACCTTGTTTGTTAATTGTTTGTGTGCGTCCCAGTATATTGAGCGAATAAATGTTTCTTTCTTTTTTTCTTTCTTTCTTTCTTACTAGGTTTTGTTCATAGCATCACCTGTGTAAAACAAGCCTTTTCCGCTTAAAAATCCCTAAATTACTGTATATTCATTAATTCAGATTTAAAAGTTCAAAATATATTTTCACCAAGAGCAAATTACCCAGACAAAAAGTAGTCTATGAAATTTGGAGGGCACACACACTCACGCCTTTTAACCCCGTAGGGGTAGCCAGAGGCGCAACTAGTGCACCCACTTTTCGTCGTGCGTATTCCGTCTCATGATGTGATAGAGGGCGAGCCCTGAAATTTGGATAGATACATGACTAAATATGTCTACACTCTACACATCCAAGACTTGTTCTATCCGTGTGCCAAACATCCAAATCCGTGAAACTGGTTCTAGGTTTACTTCCAACCAATATCTAGACACACAGATATCCAAACATTTTCCCAAACGCAATTGAAATATTAGAAGTAAAATAAGGAAATATTAATATTATGTAAGCACGACTCATATGAAATGAGCTCACTAAGTTTTATCTACAGAATCATTACATAATAAACTTATTGCCATTACATATTATTGATAAGTGCGAGTCATAGTACTAACATACCTAGTAGTTCTAATACTGATAAAGATTAAAATTAGGTATAACTCTCTGATCAAAGTCCAATAATGTATTATTTTAAGGTTGCACCTTCAGAGCTAGAAGCGACTCTGCTTCAACACCCGGCTGTGAAAGATGCAGGAGTCGTTGGCTTGCCTGATCCCTTGGTTGGAGAACTTCCTGCAGCGTTTGTAGTTAAAATACCTGGATCCAAAGTAACAGAAAAAGAACTCATCGACTTCGTTGCTTCTAAGGTTATAAAACTTGTTTCAGTTTTGTTATTTTTATCAATGCTACGTCATCCATCATCTTATATAAACATTTGTTTGTTCGACACCAACACGAAATAGCTCCGCCTTTTAAATTGAGATAAGTAAAAATTATACTATTTTCCTCACATATCTTTACCATGTCAAAGAGTACATAAAGACTCTGGAATACATGTAGAGTATAGACAATAGTTTGTAGGCAAACTGACACGTAGCTTCCTAGATTATTCCCCGATACAACGATATGCATTATTATGATTAAGCCAAGGTATATGTTACACAGAGAGGACTATACATACCAAAATATGAAGCAACATGCCCTAAACCTTAATCCATCTAGATTGGATATCTAGGCTTACCCGTTCTCATTGTCTTTACTATAATTTACAGTAATATAGTCAAACTATAATAGTTACAACTATAACTATATTTTCAACTCTTACTACACATTTTACCAATAATAATTATTTTTTCTAAATGAGGTTAGTCATTATTTACCATTTCCAATACCACTGGGCCAAAACTAAAACCAAATAACAAATTGAATTTGACATCACTGATTCATAAAGCTGCAGTGGTAAGTGACTAGTTAAACAAGTTAACGCACGAGATGGCTAGTAAAGTTTTTGCCACATACAATTGTCAAAATACTTTCTCTGGCAATAATAATATGGACACCATAATATTGTTTTGAACCAAGCACATCGGCATATTTTCAATTATCTAAATTGAGGTTATCGCCCCTCTTCTGGTAGCGTATGTGTATGTAACAAAATAAAGCTATATTACTTGATATAAGATATATATATTAATATCATATATCTACCGCATACAGTCATGGATTAGATGTATATCAAAGTTTATTGACGATACACCTATAAAGGAGCATTAGTAGACATAGATAATACGGCCAATGCATCAGCAACCAAGCTGCGACTACGCTTGTAATTGGAATTTACTCATTAGAGCGAAAGGGCGATATTGGTTGCATCATATTTTATTTAAATATATATTTTTTATCGTCAAACCCTCAGACCAATAACTAAAGCAACCAAACCAATGTTACGTCATTCAAGACTTTTTGTTTACAGGTATCGTCATGGAAACAGCTGAGAGGCGGTGTGCGGTTCGTAAATGAGATTCCAAAGACTGCTAGCGGCAAAATTCTGCGACGTGTGTTGCGCGATTCAATAATTAAACCTACTGCTAGCAAACTTTAATTATTCTGTAACAGCTATTGCGAACCATTGGTACAGGTAACCATAGCGGAACTCATCAAGAGCATATTTAAAAGGACTCAAGATTCAAAATGTTTGATAACTTTTACTATCTACAGTGATTTTGGCCAGTATTGTAATGTTAAAAGCGTGCAGTGGGCTTAGAATGTGACACAAAGACGCAACTCGTAAAACGATGTCGTTTAATTTTGATGTTTGTGATTGATCGAGAGACCAATACGTCAGTCTCTCAACCAATCCCAATAAGACGAAACGGAGACGTGACGTGTTTTTTTGTCACATTCTAACCCCTCAGACTACTTTTCTTGTATAAAATTAAATGTTATCCTAAGTAAAATTAGATAGGTATATATATTTTTAAATACTGTGATTATTTCGTTATTTTTTTTTAATATAAAAGATATGTCCAAAAACGGGCCAAAAATTCTAACCAAGATAGTTTATATCGACGGTTGAAAGGCTAATTGACTTAAGTGACATTTTTTGCGACATTGAGTTTCACCTATAAATATTTGGAATCAGCACATTTTGCTCCATATTTTGAACATAGTTTAAATTTTTAGAAAAAAAATGTCGCTTAAGGAAATTAGCCTTTCAACCGTCATACTTGGATAGAACTCCCAAAAATTAGGCCTTTGGAATAAATCGTATAATTTTAACTCTTCAGATTTTGAGATTAATGTAATTTTATTTTCCTCAAAAACTACACTTAAGGACGCATTTACATTTTTGACAACTTCGATTTTAGATATTTTAATGACAAGAACGCGCTTTGCTATACGCGCACACATCGAAACCGATTTAAACTAGATTTTCCATTGGAACGAGCTAATCTTAATACTTGAAGTTATTATTTTACTCATCCATATTTATTTTTTTGGAATTGTCGAATGTTTACAATTATATTTAATAATTATTATTAGTATAATTTCACCATGTAATAGACATTTTTATCTCTTTATTTTAAATGTTCCTTTTTTCATATACAAATATTTCTTTATATAATATTTTTATATATACAAAAAAAAAACATTAATACATATAAAATTTAAAAAAGTGTATCACGCTCCGATGGCGAGGCTCAAGACCCAAGCCACCGGTAGTCAGGGATTCAAAGTGAGGAATCTCCTCACAATGCGTGTGGTAAGCGATACGACCACTCATAAACAGTAACACAACACAACACCATACAGCACCTTGAGTTACAAAATACTGTGTGGCATTTCACTGCGCTCGTCATTCTGATACATAAGATGTTAAGTCTCATTATGTCCAGTAGTTAGACTGGCTACAATGTCCTTCAAACCGAAACACTACAGTGCATGCACACTGCTGCTTGGCGGTAGAAAAAGACATTGACATTGCGGTGTCCAGAAGTACTGCTTTCTGCATCTGGCTCTTGACCCAACGACTAATTGAGAGCCTATGCAGGTGTTGGTCGAGACTCTGGTATCAACCCATGAGTAGAAACGACAATCAGAACAATAATTGTGGAGTCACATGTCGGTAACCTCGTGTGCCAAATCTAAACATTTAGACATTTTGTCCTTTTCGGCCTTAACGAGGTTATCGTCATGCGGAATGGTGACGTCAACAAGTATTGCCCGGCGCGCCAATCGATCTACTATTACAATATCAGGATCTACTATTACAATACAATATCTTATTGGCAACAGTAGCCTGTCCGTGATAATAGATTGATCCCAGTACAGCGTTGCATGATCATTTTCGAGAACTGGTTGAGGCACATACTGGTAATATGGCACTTCAGGAGACACAAGATCTTGGCTACTAGGTTGTGTCTATGCAAGTACTCGCCGTTAGCAAGATACGAACAACCCGAAATCACATGCCCGTTTGATTCACCGGGACGGTGGCATGCCCAACAGATATCGACCGTACCGTCCTACAGGATGTATTATAATTGTTCGGCTTTATAACTTTGTCCATAATTGCAAAGACAAAACCCTCAGTTTCTCCAAAAAGGTTACCAAAACGTAGCCAAGATACGGATGCGAGCTGAACGCCCCGATAGAACCGACTGTATAGTTCTTCCATATCACCTCGCGTTCCCTAATGCCCATCGCCATAGGGTTTCGCCAGTTCTCATTCGCCAAGGAAAGTGGGATAAATCCCTTATCCACCATGACTACAATCTTATACATGCCCACTTCGCTGTGGAGGATATAATCCCTAAGATTGCATACCTCGCGGTTATGCAACTCATTAAGTAAGCCTCGGCCCCGCATCTCCGCGGGATGTATAACCTCATCACTGACCACCGTGGGTGATGCATACGATATGCAGTCAGTAGGGTCCGGAACTTTCGATCCAGGGCGTCCAATTCAGTCTGAGTCCTTCTTTCTGAGTATACCAAAAGAGTACATGAGTACAGGCATAACCCAACCGTTGAAACCACAAATCTTGTTTCCACCTGACAAAAAGCTGTTAAATACAAAAGTATTCAACAAAAATCAGGCGGCCGAAGAAACGGTCATTCACCGATTGTTTTACGTCGGCACTCATAATACCAGGTGCCTCAGGCATACCCAGATATTTGTAAGTTTCCGTCTCAGAAAGGGATCTAACTCTCTAAGACTTGTATGTCACCAGAGACCACGACCTCTCCTCGCTTCACATGGATAACCGCACATTTATCTACACCAAACTCCATATTGATTGAGTTGCTAAATCTTTCAGTTATTTTTAACGACCCAATCATTTTTATTTTGTTTTGATGCAAACAACTTGAGATCATCCATGTAAAGCAAGTGAGATATAGGCTCACTCCCTCTCCATAGACGGTATCCTAATCCTGAATCCAACAACAGAGTACTGAGAGGATTCAGGGCCACTCAGAACCACAATGGTCTCAGGCTGTACCCTGTAGCCTGACCCTGGAATATACCACGCATTAATCTAAGGAGCCCCCGCGCATCTCGGCGCTCTCGGCGTCAACGGCAGCGTGAGGCCTACCTGCCACACTGCTGTCCATCAGGGGGGTCCCAACAATGTGCTAAAAAGACAAAACTAGAGAAGGCACCCGCCCCCGACCCCCGGGTGGCCACTATTAGTTGCCTTTTACGACAGGCAGGGGATACCGTGGTGGAATTCTCCAAACACCTTCAATCCACAGGGTGGGAGACGCCGGTCAGTCGACCACCCGGCGCCTCCAATGTCTCCTCTGACGGTGGGAGGAATCCTCGCGTTCCAGATCCCTCTCGGCACTCTCCTTCTACGAGAGGACTATCTCGCAGAAGTGGGCCAACACACGCCAGACCTCCTTACTGCCGACCATGGGAGCGACCACGGCCGGCAACGAGAGGCCGCCTCCGACAACTGCTTTGAGAGTGCTGCGCTCCTCATTCCAGGCTGGGCAAAACTCAAACGTATATTAAGCCGTAGCCAGCGGGCAACTGTCACAATGGCACACACAGCCGACACCTCCGTATCTACGATACGAAACAGCTACTCAACCGAAGCAGTCATGCCCAGTGAGTAGTTGTAGCTGAACTGTAGTAGTGAGTGTTTAGATATTTTTGTAGCGGGAAAGGCTTTGTAGGCGGGCAAAAACGCGAACAAAACCTAGTAAAATTTAAAAATAAATAATCACCGATACCAAAAATCATAAATAGATAAATAGTAAATACCATACACTGCAAAACTTGTCGATTTTGTAAATATAAAAATACATCCGCCATTTGGATTATGAAATTTAAATATTCGCATTAAAATAAATGATTTTTTTATTAATTAAATCAAATTTGCATTGACTTATTGTAATATTCAATTTTCATACTTGCTTTTTGAAAAATAATAATTTGAAATAGTATCAACTATTTTATTCGTAGTATAATGACATCGCGATCAATTTATTACGTATTTATTTTTTGAAAAAAAGTTGTACACCCGTGCTTCGTCGGCCGCGTCTCAGCGCGGAATGACAGCCCGAAATAGGAAAATGTATGAAGAAATTCAATTCAGGTTATATTTTTTCTCATAACTGGAAAAGTATTTAAATTTACTTAATAATATTTAGCCATAAAGCAAGAAGACTATATAAGCCAGCATATTATTTTGGTTTTATATTAAAATGTTCATTAGTCTTAGGTATAATGGTTCCGATTCAGACCCTATTTTTCGTCATTTTCAGCGATTATTGCTCCAGAATAAACGTATTTACGTGTTAATATTGTATGGGAGCATACAATTTCTATATGCCATAAGCAAAGAGGAATGTTTAATCTTTATTTATATACCAAGATCTCTTCATAAGCGTGACTCCTGATTCAATAAATGGTACCTCAAAACCATGGAAATTTGTAAATGCGCCCTTAAAATGAAATTTTGTACTTGTATCCAAATTCAGGATTTGTGTTATTATAGGTATTATATAGATATTTGACTTCCTCGGTGGCGTAGTTGTATTGCGTACGCGTTACGAGTACGATTTGCACGCTGAGGTCCTGGGTTCGAATCCTGGGTCGGGCCAAAAAACATTGAGACAAGGTTTTTCCATCTTAAAAAAAAATTACTTAGTCGCAGCTCGGAGTCAAGAAGTTGGCGGTGTGATACCCCCGTGCCTCGGAAAGCACGTAAAGCCGTTGGTCCTGCGCCTGATCTATCTCCGGTCATGTCGGATTGCCGTCTCACCGGACTATGAGAGTGAAGGAACAGTGAGTGCACTTGTGTATTGCGCACACACTTGTGCACTATAATATATCCTGCGCACCTGGCTGATCTTCGTTGAGATTGACCGCCGTGGCCGAAATCGGCTAGGAAGGGATTATTATTATTATTTTTTTTTTATCCTTTGTTGTAAGAACTAGGTTCTTAGCAATAAATTACAATCTAGTCTATAAGACTAATAAGCAATATTATTCTAACTTAATTTTCTAGGTGATAAGTTTACTACAACTAAGAATAATGATCTAGGCACTTTCTTAGAGTCTGATAACATAAAAAACACCTTGTTCGTGTGTTATATATACTTAGCACTGACACTATTATTTGTTCGCTGTAATTATGCACTACACTTTACTACACTAGTTCGAAAGGTTTAGTTCTTTTTAGTCTTCGCACAAGGTTCGTGTTATCGAGTAGCTTGAATGCCTCAATGTTCACATGTTGTCGAAGTCTACATTCGTGAGCTTTCGCAAACTTTTTGATGACTTCCGTGACGGATTCCATTTTAAGATCACGATGGAGGTCGTCATTTCTTATATACCAGGGAGCGCTGACAATATCTCTCAGGACTTTATTTTGGAACTTATGGATTATATATAGATACACGCATTTTTCAATCTGTTAAAAGATTAACATTGACAATCTAACTAAAGACTCAAAGAACAAATATCGATTAAGTGTTAATTTTCAAATGAAAATTAACACTTAATCGATATTTGTTCACCCCCAAATTTAACAGATTTAAATTCCACCTTCTTCGATGAATCAATGGTAGTATCCATGAATAAAATATAAATACCAACAATATTGCTTTTTTATTTTTTTATGAATGGAGGGGTCAAAAATATTTTGAATGGATCCAAGATCCACATTTTTACCACTTTAATATCCAAAAAGTTTGAGCCTGATTAGATTTTGAGGACCAGCACCCATACAAAAAGCAGACATGTCCTTTAAACGATAAAAGGTTCGCCATCCCTGCCGAATAGGTATTATACAAGTACTTGTACTAAATGCCAGCTGTCATTGTGAAAAATCATTAGGCCATAAATTCCCTTAAGGGTGTTTCGCTTTTTTCGTGCATATTCCGTGTCCATCTAAAAAAAATAATTGTACATAGAATATCCACATTCCATAAAAAGAAAATCAAACACAATAGAGGTATGCTTATACTCACGTGATATTTAGTTTTTGAAGTCGGTTTATTTTTTGGTTTTTATTCTCAGTCTTCAGGTGTACGATCATCATCTCTAAAGTTCTCTTAGAAACTCATTTTTTCTTGTAGCATAGCCCGGTAATATATCTATGCAAAGCCAAAATCGTCGACCTTGTTAACTTATATGCAATAAAAAGTCCAAATAAGACAATCACAATATTAGTATAGATTAGATAATAACTATCCCACTTCTGGGCACGGGCCACCTCTACTACTTAGAAGGTTTAGGCCTTGGTCTACCACGATAGTCTAGTGCGTCTTGGCAGACTTAGCATTCCTTAGAAATTCTCATAGAGAACTCCTCAGGTATGCAGCTTTCTTCGCTATGTTTGCCTTCACCGTTAGAGCGACCGATAATTCACAAAAATCTATACTAATATTATAAAGAGAAAAGATTTGATTGTTTGTTTGTTTGTAATGGATAAACCCAAAACTACAGGACCGATTTAAAAATTATTTTACTAATAGGAAACTACATTACTCCTGAGTGCTATAGGCAACTTTTAATACCGGGGAAATATTTTTATCCCGGAAAAACTTTTTCACGCGGGCGTAGCCGCGAGCAAATGTCTAGTATTATATAAATAGCGTTTATGGAAGTGTACTAGAAAGTACGCAAGTGTGTTATCTTTATTTATCTCTTTAATTTTATGTTTGCTCTAAGTATACATTGATATGCATTTTAATATGGAATCTTACGCAGATACGTTTTATTAGTCTATTTTAAATGACTCGTAAAACTACTTTGTAAAACTATATTACAAGTGACGCGACAAACTCGTCAGCTGTGGCTCTACTATCCTCTATACATCATTAAATTTATTTTACATCTACATATAGTTTTGAGTAATAATTATTCCATCAAGGCAATATAATAAGAAATAGTTATAATATTACGCTAATTAAAATCAATATTACGTTATGGGCCTCTTTCACAACTTCTGACTAAATTTTATTCGCCCCATCAGGCGCGGATTTGATACGTTGGCTGCCCTAGGCCTACGAAAGATTGCCGCCCCCCTATGTGCTGTAAAGCATGAAAAGTTAAATAAACTATAGATATTAAATTAAAATGAAAAAAAAACGATAGTCTGTAAATGATTGAACTATCTCAATCAGTGTATTTCAGATACTGATCCTTACATTTTCTATTTGTGAATCGTTATTCACAAATTGTCTTTTGCCTGGCTTTCTGAGCAGCGAATTTGTTTATCAAATCATCTACAGACCGTAGCAACTGTGATTCGATGCAGAGTATAGCCAGAGCGTTCAACTTGCCCTCGTTAATTTTCGACCGTAAATAATTTTACACCCGCCGCAAACACGAGTAAATTTTGCCGCCCTAGGCCCGGGCCTACTCGGCCTATCGGGAAATCCGCCCCTGCGTCCCATAAATTTATAAGCCGACCAAATACAAAAGTCACACTCTATGCACGCCGACGATCACGTACTCCTTGCATCGTCAGTGTGCGAGTTACAACAAATGGTTACTATTATGAATGAGGCATTTGAGAGAAAAGGTATGAAAGTGAATGTAAAAAAGACAAAAGTGATGGTTATGGAGAGGGATGAATCGAGAACCGAGTGCAACATTATGATAGGAGATGAAAGAGTGGAACAAGTGGACGAATTTGTATATTTAGTATGTATATTCACTCGAGACGGAAAGTGTGTCGGAGATATTGAAAGAAGAGTAAAAATGGGAAACATTGTTAATGGCGCCTTGTACTCGATTATGAATAACAAAAATATTTCGAATAACGCTTGGTTAGCTATTCACCAAGAAGTCCTGGCGCCAACACTGATGTATGGAAGTGAGTCGTGGGTGTGGCAAAACAAGCATGTAAGTAAGGTAAATGCAGTGGAGATGAGAGCTTTGAGAAGTATGTGTGGGCTGAAAGTAAGTGATAGAGTGAGGAATAGCGTGATAAGAGAAAAATATGGATTGAAAGAAGATGTAGTGACTAAGATTGAGAAAGGAATGCTTCGGTGGATTGGCCACATTGAAAGGATGGATGGAAGAAGAGGAACGAAAGAAATCTATGTCGCGAAAGTGAGTGGTAGTGTCGGACGGGGACGTCCTAGACGTACCTTCATGGACTAAATTGGCGACCTCCTAAGGAAGGGTCAAATAAGGAGTTCTCGTAACCGACGAGCATGTATGAAGAGACTGATGACTGTAGAAGAAGCGAAAGAGGTATGCTTGGATCGTAGCACTTGGCACTCCATAGTCTCTGTCTACCCCAATGGGAGAAAGGCGTGAGTTTATGTATGTAGTACACTCTATGCACCCAAATAAATGGTAATAAAATGAGTACTATATACATTAGCTGTTTAATATAACTGCCAAATAAATTTTACTCGAAACTTGTGAAACAAGTCCTAATTATTATAACAGCTACGCATTGATGTATTAAAAAGCCCTAATACATCAATGCAGCTACGTTATGTGCAATGATATTAGATAGTGAAATTGCTTAATACATACATTGATAATACAAAGCAATGTTTTATTATAATATATTATCAAAAAATTATCACGTAACGCAAAACTCGATAAATCGAAAATTTTAATTGCGCATCTAGCATTTTAGAAGTTACCGTAGTCGTACGCGGTAGTGTCTTGTGTAATATTTATTTTGTCCAAAATGCGAGACCAAAATTCAAACGGAATTATATATGGTGCTAAAATTTCCTCTGTGCCCTCTCATATGAACTGTGGTCGGCATTATCTTGAATGTTTTAATAAAGACAAATCAAAACTGGCTTTGGTAAGTGTTGGAAGTTTCGATTCAAGTAGCATTAGTTAATATAACAATTAATACCAGTTTTTCTATAAAGATCGATGGAGCCACGGATGAAAAAGTTACGTTTGGTGAATTTGCACAACTGATAGCGAATGTAGCCTCATCTCTTACACGGATTGGCGTGAAAAAAGGCGATGTTGTCGGTATTTGCAGTGAGAACCGAACGGAGTTCGTGGTTACAGCATTTGCTGTTTTTTGCTCTGGAGCCACAGTCACCTTCATCAACAGTGCTTACAACAACAGTAAATATTACTATAATTCTCATAGCAAGAGAATTCAGACCAAAAAGACATATTAGGTACTAACATTATGTTTCATTTTATTTATAGATGAGTTGGTACACACAATAAAAATTTCCAAACCTAAGTACATTTTTCTATCACCGAACACATACAAATCTTTTTACGATACCTTGAAAAGTTTAAACATCGTGAGTGATTTTACCATCTATGGAATATCAAAAAACAAGGATGTGCGCAATTTCAGGGACCTTTCGAAAAAATACATCGATATTAATAAGTACCAACCGTACGATTTCAATGGTAAGTGATATTTTTGAAATATTTTTATTACTAGAAATTTTCCCGCCGCCTTGTATTAATCGTTATTGTTTTATTTTACTGACTGCCTCGGTGGCGTAGTTGTATTACGGTACGACAGCAAGGCTGAGGTCTCGGGTTCGATCCCCGGGTCGGGCAAAGTGATATTGGATTTTTCTATTCAGTATCAGCTCGTAGTCTGGAATTTGTGCCCGATATGGCGATAGGCTCGCCCCCTATCACATCATGGGACGGAATACGCTTGGCGAAAAGTGGGTGCACTAGTTGCGCCTCTGCCTACCCCTTCGGGGATAAAAGGCGTGAACATGCGTTTGCGTTTGCGTTTTATTTTAGGAGAAGTCCAGACGGCCCTTATACTTTATTCGTCTGGAACAACGGGTTTGCCTAAAGGGGTAAAACTAACACACCGTAATTTAATTATAATGGGACATCAACCACCGTAAGTGAAATCAGAATTATATTGACGGTTAAGTAAATTCATATAACAATTTCACTCAATATCTTCTAAATGAAGTACGAAATAATAAGTGTTTTGACAATCCATATTATGTGTATAAATTTAATTAGTAAGGTGGCAATTCTTAAACACATAATCAAGCCGCCTAAGAAAGATAAACTTATATTTGCATAACAATATACTATTCTTTGTTGACATCATCGAATTGTGAAATGTTCTGAGAAATTCTTCTAAACTCAATTCTTGTATATAAAAAGATTTTTTTATAAACAAGAATTTAAATTGTAATCGTTATTTACGTCGTCATAAAAATAATATTGTGTGTTTATATTCCGTAGAATTTGTAACAATGATTCGAGCATTCTATCATTAGCCCCTTGGTGTAGCACCTTTGGTATTTTATTGACAATGAAAGCTCTCAAAGAAAACCGCTCGATTGTATATCTTAATAAATTTCATGAAGACTTGTATTTACAGTGTATTCAGAAACATAAGGTAAGATACGTTTATTACATCAAACAAAGTAATTCCGAACGAAAATATAAGAAATCTATTGTAATTTATGTAATGGCCAGTAAAATATTTAGATTGATGTTCTAACTTTCTTTGTTTACGACAGAATAATGAGACGAAAAAATAATTAAACACGTTTGTAATGACAAAAAACGCTTGCAGGTTGGTGTACTCTATGCTGTGCCGCCATTGATAGTTATGTTAGCGAAATCACGAATCATACAAAATTATGACATGAGTTCCGTGGAATTAATGTATTCTGGTGGTGCTCCATTGGATATAGCCGTTATAGGTGAAACAAAGAAAAGGTAAAATTATATATTCTGGATAAATTTAAGGGCATAGGCAAATAACAGGAAATGTCACAAATTTTAATATTGTTTTATAGAATCATATCTTTGTCTATGGTATTTTGAATTCCAATCATTAGAATTTAAAAAAGTTAAAACAAAGCGCCAAAAATGCAGTTTTGTTTATGACAAAAACGAAAAGAACTGGGTATGTCCTAAAATAATATACTCTATCTCTCTTGTCTCAATAAAAATAATGTACTTTTAAACTTTCAAATAGTTTTTCTCAAAATTCATTAATTAGGACATTCCCTGTTATTTGCTTTTGCCATTCAATTACTAACGTAAACAATATAGTTACTAAGTCTCTCGCGGCTTCGCTCACGCAAAATTCCTATCTCGCTACAAAAGTCTTTAAATCACTTGAGATGCACAGCGCCATACATATTTCCTACAGGAGCTAATTACCGTGATAAAAAGTATACATGTTAATCCAAGACTTGGTCTATTGGTATACTAAATTTCATCAAAATCTGTTCAGCATGTTTCTGCGTTTACTGCTAACAACCAAACATTTTCACAAAATTTCACATTTATAATATAAGTAAGGAAGAAATAGGTTAGATTAGTAAGAAATAACATAATAAATAAGACTATACGCGTACTTTTGAAAATAATAGCCTTCGTTTATTAAACAATCTGAACAGGTTTCCGCGCTTGAGACACATCTTACAAGGTTACGGCATGACTGAAACTACGGGAGGTATAACTGGGCAGAATGAAGATTTCAATAAAGAAGAGAGTGTCGGAAAAATTATAGATGGAAACATAGTTAAGGTAGATAGAAACCGTATTTTAATAATACAATTGAAAAATATTAAAGTACCTGTGTTGCCTTAACTTACGCTCGACTTTTCAAATTCCCCGAGTCTGTTTCTTGATAAACCAATAAACTATGGTTGTAGTTTTAAATGAAATATAATGTGTTGTTATTATTAAAATTTTACCAATTTAAAGTAAAATAAGGTATAAAAAAAGACCCACCTTATGTAACATTAATATCATTGAAAATGCTTGGGAAATACTAAATATACATAGAAAAAATACGATTTCTTATAGGTAGTAGATGTCGAGACCCGAAAAGTCCTAGGTCCTAATCAACCAGGAGAAATATGCGTGAAAGGAGATGTACTATTTGAAGGGTACATCGGAAAAGATATAAAGGATGATTTAGATGAAGATGGATTTTATAAAACCGGAGACATCTCTTACTACGATGAAGATGGTTTTTTCTATATTGTTGATAGAATAAAAGAACTTATTAAATATAAGGCTGGTCAAGTAAGTGCATAATCGTTAATTATGTCCTATTTTCTTAGATCAGATTCACAATAATTCATCATTAATGTATTACTAGGTTTTGTTCAAGGCATCACCTGTGTCACAAGCCTTTTCCGCTCAAAACTCCCTAAATCACTGAAGCTATTCATAAATTCAGAATTAAAAGTTCAAATATTTTCACCAGGAGCAAATTACCGAGACAAAAAGTTGCCTATGAAAATTGGATAGGTACATGAATAAATATGTCTACACACATCCAACACATGGTTTACCCGTGTGCCAAACATCCGTATAACGGTTTCTAGGTTTACTTCCAACAAAGATCTAAACATACAGACATCCAAACATTTCCCAAACTATCGCAATTGAAGTATTAGAAGTATAACAATGAAGTGAGCTTAATAGCTTCATCTACAGAATCTTTAGATAATAAACTTATTGCCATTGCATATTATTGATTAGTGCGAGGCATAGTACTAAAATACCTAATAGTCCTAATACTTATAAACATTAAAATTAGGTATAACTCTCTGATCAAAGTCCAATATTAATGTATTATTTTAAGGTTGCACCGTCAGAGCTAGAAGCGACTCTGCTTCAACACCCGGCTGTAAAAGATGCAGGAGTCGTTGGCTTGCCTGATCCCTTGGTTGGAGAACTTCCTGCAGCGTTTGTAGTTAAAATACCTGGATCCAAAGTAACAGAAAAAGAACTCATCGACTTCGTTGCTTCTAAGGTTAGAAGACTATTACGCATGCTCACGCTTTTTATCCCCGAAGGGGTAGTCAGAGGCGCAATTAGTGCACCCACTTTTCGCCAAGCGTATTCCGTCCCATGATGTGATAGGGGGCGAGCCTATCGCCATATCGTGCACAAATTCCAGACTCCGGGCTGATACTGAATAGAAAAATCCAATATCACTTTGCCCGACCCGGGGATTGAACCCGAGACCTCAGCATTGCAGTCGTACCGTAATACAACTACGCCACGAGGCAGTCAATACAATATTATAAGACTATTAATACAATATTATACTGCCATATATTATTATCTACGAAAAATAAGTACGTAGTCGTTTCAGTTTTGATCTTTTTATCAATGCCGCGTCATCCGTTATTTTATTACAATTTTGTTTTTTTATTGCATTGAATAACGAGACAAGCATGCCGTTCGACTGATGGTAAACGATACGACCACCACTAAACAGTAACAACACTATCCAACACCTTGAGTTACAAAGTACTGTGTGGCATTCCACTGCGCTCGTCATCCTGAGACACAAGATTTAAGTCTCATTTTGTCCAGTAGTTATACTAGCTGCAATGTACTTCAAACCGAAACACAACAGTGCATGCATACTGCTGCTTGGCGGTAGAAATAGACATTGCGGTGTTACCCACCCGGACGAACTCTTACATATGAGAGACCTACCACCAGTGAAAAATAAAGTGATATAAACATTTGTTTGTTAGACACCAAGTAGATCTATTATGATGACGAAATAGCTCCACCTTTTAAATTAAGATAAGTAAAAATTATACTATTTTCATCACATATCTTTACCATGTCAAAGAGTACATAATGAGTCTGGAATACGTGTAGAGTGTAGACAATAGTTTGTAGCCCAACTGGCACGTAGCTTCCTAGATTACTCCCCGATACAGTGATGTGCATTAAAAATAATAATAAAATAAAATACTTTATTCATCATGTAGGCGAACATAAATGCACTTCTGATAAGTTAAGATATATTAAATGGATTATAATAATTATTATTGATAGCAAAGGTTACTTATATAACTAAGGACATTTTTATTAGGAGTAAAATCAATGATGAAAAATAAATAAAAAAGCCAGCTCAGGCTGGCAGGAAAGGGGATATAAAAATAGAAATCATTTTCATTCAAAAATAATGGGAGGAACGCGTTGCGATCCTCACCGGTGAGGATACTACAGGCCCTAGCCTAGCTAACCTACCAGCCATATCATAGCTACCTAAGCGATGACGACCCGAGGAAGAAAGGCAGAAAGAAACTCCAGGCTAACTGTTTTATCATCAATCGTTCATTGTTTCTTTTTTTTTTTTTCAATACTTTTGTGCTGTATACAAAAGTCAGATTAGTTATATAAGCTAATGCATGCACATCACCGTTGAATTATTATGATTAAGCCAAGGTATATGTTACATAGAGAGGAATACACATATCATTATATGAAGCAACATGTCCTAAACCTTAAACCATCTAGATTGGATATTCTAGGCTTACCCGTTCTCATTGTCTTTACTATAATATACAGTACTGGTGGAAGGTCTCTCATATGTAAGAGCCCGTCTGGGTGGGTACCACCGCAATGTCTAATTCTACCGCCAAGCAGCAGTGTGCATGCACTGTTGTGTTTTGGTTTGAAGGACATTGTAGCCAGTGTAGCTACTGGACATAATGAGACTTAACATCTTATGTCTCTGAATGACGAGAGCAGTGGAATATCACACAGTAGGTACTTTGTAACTCAAGGTGCTGGATGGTGTTACTACTGTTTATGGGTGGTCGTATCGCTTACCACCAGGCGAACGGCTTGCTCGTCTCGACATTCAATTCAATAAACAAAGGAATATAGTCAAACTTTAATAATTGTAACTATAGCTATTTTCAACTCTTACTACACACTTGTCCAATAATTATTATTTTTCTAAATGAGGTCAGTCATTATTTACCATTTGCAATATCGCTGGGCCAAAACTAAAACCAAATAACTAATTGAATTTGACAACACTGATTCATAAAGCTGCAGTGGCAAGCAACTAGTTAAACAAGTTAACGCACGAGATGGCTAGTAAAGTTTTTGCCACTTAGAGGTGTCAAAATACTTTCTCTGGCAATAATATGGAAACCATAATATTGTTTTTGAACCAAGCATATTTTCAAATATCTAAATTGAGTTTATCGCCCCTCTTCAGGTAACGTATAATGTATATGTAACAAAATAAAGATATATTACTTGATATACCTAAGATATATATTTTAATATCATATATTTACCGCATACAGTCATGGCTTTGCTGTATATCAAAGTTTATTGACGATATACCTATAAAGCAGCATTAGTAGATAATATAGATAATACGGCCAATGAAATAGCAACCAAGCTGCAACTACGCTTTTAATTGGACAGTAATCATTAGAGCAAAAGGGCGATATTGGTTGCCTTATATTTTATTTAAATATATATATTTTTTATCTTCAAACCAATGTTACGTCATTCAATACTTTTTGTTCACAGGTATCGTCATGGAAACAGCTGAGAGGCGGTGTGTGGTTCGTAAATGAGATTCCAAAGACAGCTAGCGGCAAAATTCTGCGACGTGTGTTGCGCGATTCATTAATTAAACCTACTGCTAGCAAACTTTAATTATTCTGTAACAGCAACTGCGAACCATTGGCTCGGGTAACGAAAGCGGAACTTGTCCAGGGCATATTTAAAAGGATAACTTTTACTATTACCAGTGATTTTGGCCAGTATTGTAATCTTAAAAGCGTGCAAACTACTTTTTTACTTTACAAAATATTTTTAATGGATCCTAGATCCATATTTTTGCCACTTTAATATCCATAAAGTTTGAGCCTGGTTAGATTTTGAGGACCAGCACCCATACAAAAAGCCGACATGTCCTTTAAACGATAAAAGGTTCGCCATCCCTGCCGAATATTATACGTACTAAATGCTAGAGTCATTGTGAAATATCATTAGGCCATAAATTGCTTTAAACAAATTACATTTGTCACGAGCAGTGTAAATTGCCTTACACTGTTATTAAAATTATTGTTAGTTCTTAAATCTTCGAGTTCGATGAAAACATAACTGGCAAAGGTTCGTCTCTGAAAATTCTTTAATTGTAAGTATTTTTATAACAGGTGTATGTTTAAACTTTTTGTCTGTGGTATAAGACTTGTATAATAAAGATAATATTTCTTGTATTATTGTTTTAATCTGTATGCCAGCTACTTATTGAAGATTGTCGTATGAAATGCGATTGTCGATTGACGTCTTGCACATGTCAGCAAATATTAGTTCTAGTACCTTAATATGTATTTTGACTGAATAGGCAAATCTAATGAATTTATGAAATTGTAACCAAATTCCGGGCATAATGTAGTTGAAGGTCTTTTTACGTCTTTCTGCATCTACTTTAACATTATCAGACATAAACGATAAGTCTAGTTGGCTACGACCATTCAAACTACCAGAAGAATTGTGAGCATTACTTACTCATAATGAGGAATGGAGATTGGAAAAGGGGTGGAGTAAGGAAATAAATTCGATCTCCATCAGAGACAACAGTGAGAACAGTACCAGGCCAGCAGAACTGGTTGATTCATTAAAAAAACTATCTACAGTATAACTTTACCATTAACCAATATGCCAATTATTTCTAAACGCACTGTGATTCAGTATTTCATTTGTGCCTTATAGAGTCTTTATTGACCAATCGCCTATTATGGTTGGTTTAAATCTATAATACAAGTATAAGGTTTGTTGAGGCGGACGCAACAGACCGAAGACATGACTATGTTTAACGTTCTCCACTGAGTAAATTGCATGGTGTAGGTTGACCCCCGCCCACTGCAGTCATTCCGCCTATGGGCTCGTAATGACACTGCCAACGATCCCTTTAAATCATTATTATTAAGTTGTGATTGCAATTCTACTGTACTAAAAATAGCTTTTATGTTACTCTGAAACGAATGTTCACGTATTAACGATATTATAGCTGTCAATGTTGTAAAATTATAATGCGACAGCATATTAGGGCCTTAATGGGATTTGGTAATAAACACGTTATTTGGACTACATTATGAAGAAATCAAAATAAAATGAAATATTTGTTAGAATCTAAAAAATAGATAATCTTGAATCCATGCTACCTAAGGAACATGATAACTATAATAGACTCTACGCTAAATAGAATAAAAACCATACTTTTGTTATTCGAACTGTGCTAACAGTATTTTATTAAATCACTGGATATATATTTTTGTTGTGTTGTTTGCTATATCGCGCGACCTGATAGGCGCTGATTACAAATAGTTTATGCACGCGCACGCCGCAGTCGACAACAAATAAATTAACCATTAAAATATCGAAATCCATATAAAATCTGCTACTGCCAAACGCTTTGAAATCTACCTGTCAAAATGCTTTTGTTTTCAGTTTAAATATAGAATTGTTTTTGTTATCTGCCATCTGCGTTAATCCGAGACAGTCGCTACAGTTAAATGCATGACTGTAAAAGCTTTTACGAGCAGCGCAAAAAGTGCCGACTGACTATTAATAATTACGCTATAGGGAAAATTAACGGATTGTGGATATTTTTATAGGATACACGTCGCTTAGAAGAGCTCGAGGTGTTTGAAGTGTTTGCCCACGTCGTATAAACCGGTAAATTAAGGAATTGTTAATCAAAGAGCCACGTTTAACAAGAAGTCAACAGCGCACTTGTAAAAATACCGAAACTTTATGACAATAAACATTTACCTTTCAAAGCGGCATTTACTCTATCCAAGTCGTAAAGTGACAACGGGAGAGGCTCGTTCAACAGCCGTAGACGAGGTTTTCTCCCGACCGACGAGCCTTCGTAAAAACCGTCACTCAAAAATACACCTGAAGAGTGTCTGTACAATTTGTAAGCGCATTTATTAGTCCGCAGCCAGGCGGCATACGCTATCGCTCCGTTTAGAGTGCGTCTTTCTCCAGAAAATACATGAGTCTTCAATTCCTCGATGTCTCCTTTCATAACAAGTCGTATATACAGTTTGTAAAACATAAATATTTTCACATTGGGTCTGCTGCCCCGTTTTATCTTCTTCGCGCTTAACACCCGGGCTGTGAAAATGTATTTAGATTCAGACACGGCTGACGACAGAATCTCGTAGTCATTAGTTATCGTCTCGTTTAAAACACATTTGGAACCATTTATGTCTTTCTTGCGGTAAACCGTATGTCGTTTCTTCACAACACCCTTTATACGTAAATGCGCATGAATTATTGTGAAGCAGTAAAGCGATAACACTAAAAATTGAAGCTTCATTTTTATTGTTTTTATCGACGTTTTATGTCATACACGATTGTATGGTAGAGCCATTTCAGCCGGTGTTTACGTAGATTTGGAGAAGTCTCGTAAACGCGTGGCGATCGCGGCGGACACAATGTTGCGCAAGAGAGCTTTGGCGCCACCGAGACGCGTGCGCTAGCGCAGCCTCGAGTGTAGACTGGGAGACCTCGCAATTCGATACAACCTTCATCAACGTAAACAAACGTGGCCTAACGTTAATCTTTCTCCACAGTTAGTTAAGCTAAATTAGTGTGGTGCTAATTGGCAACGTATTTTGAAATGGAAAGTTTATACTGTATGAGCTTAGGTCTGTGCAATAGAACACGATCTACCTCTGAGC
The DNA here is from genome assembly GCA_947568825.1 of Sphinx pinastri. Taxonomy (NCBI): domain Eukaryota; kingdom Metazoa; phylum Arthropoda; class Insecta; order Lepidoptera; family Sphingidae; genus Sphinx; species Sphinx pinastri. The sequence continues at coordinate 9,096,113 of OX387617.1, forward strand.
TTTCCCTTTTTAGTGATTATTGAAAAAGTAACTTCTCCTGTTAGCTTTGATTTTACACTATATTATTATTTAACTAACAAAAAAATCAACTAAAGCAGATCTTTAATTAATATGGGTATCTATATTTAACGAAACTTTATATTGAAACGTTTATAAACCAAATTAAATCATAAAAATTTACAATGGCGGCCATTGTTTGAGTATTTTAGGGAACACCAACGCTTTACATATACTTGAATTTTATGTAACATAGTCCAAGGTGAATGTGTAATTTTGAGTCATAAACCGTTGGCGTTGAAAACCGTTTAAAAAGGCAATATGGTCCGTAAGAGTCACAATGTAATAGCACGTAGTTGCACTATATAATTTTACATTAAAGAGCAAGATGCCTTACGTAGCATTTTATAAAAACGAGATTGAAAAATGTTGTTAGCCGTCGTCTCACGTACATAGGTGATTGCAAGCGCTTACACGAGGAATTTGGAAAGTGGTACGGGCGTGGGCGGGCGAGTCGGCGCGGCCGCTTTCTTGACGAATCTTCAATGTCGCACTTTATATTTTTTTACATTTTTCATAAGCTGGTCTTGATATTACTTTATAGCTCGGTTTTAACATGGTTAATCAACTTGTTGATGGAAATATGTTACTTTGCGATATTTGAAACCAATATTACTGGGCGGTGTTTTTATGTCGTATAGACAAGTCTACATTATGAACATGCTGGCTTGGCTGTGATAATATTATCTCATGAAGTGTTGGTGTGACGAGGCAGAGATTAGTGAAGTTACAGAAGGTCCATATAACCCTTCCGGGGACATTATTTTATAGAGTCCCAAAACCATCTGCAACCTTACGGCATGCTCAGATATTTTATTCTATAAGATTTTACGTGCAAATTTAATGAAGTACTTAACATCACGTACTTACTGCTACGAAAAAAAACCCTTTCATACAAGCTTCCACTAGTTATTAATACGTTATCGGAGTAGGTGCTGCAAGGATTTAGTAGATTTATACAAAATAAAATTTCCATTGAACTAGCTAAGTTCCAATTTTAGCGTGGGTCTTTTAGAACAAAAGAATTTCTACAGTGAGGCAAGGACGTCCTGGCGTCATGACGCCTTATAAGGATCAGTGACATCGTGAATTAGCTGGGTGATGCGATATTAGGACTGCGTATTTACAATGATTGCTGTGGATGTGGACGGGGTATTGCAACATTGACAGGTGGTATGATGACATAATCTCTGAAATGCTTCGAACTTAATGTTATGTACACATAACTACTTATAATATATAACATTTTTATTTCAAATACTAAAACTCCATCCTTATATATAAATTTATATTCGCGAGACATGACATTATTTTATTATATCTTCTTTTATTCCTTATCGATTTTTTTAATGAACCGGTACACGAACATAAAATGTAATTATTTTATGACATCGAAACTCGATTGTACCACCAAAACATATTAATATAGATAAAAAGTGTCATTTGATAACAACCTATCGTGACAAACATAATTAAAACGTTATCAAAAGTAAACATCGTGTGTGGCGATATTATAGTACGGAATTTATTAATTTATTACTTGCATTACAATCTTTAATGCCTTATTGATTACAGTTTAAGATATAGCATTCGAACGAACGATATATCGATACGGTGAATGCACGCAACCTATAAAAATCAGTATTACTATCGTGCAAGCTTCTGCGTAGTGTAACCCTTAACGCCTAATGAAGCTGATTAAATCGACCCATCTGTGGTCCATTGGTTTATCTATTAGGATTCTCACGGATCGTGCGGCTGCCAGACAGATACGGATCGTATGATGGCAGGGAGCCGTGCTGGTGACACTAACTAAAGTTTTACATTAGGAGAGGCTACGTGCCGCCTTCGCCGCATGACTCGTACGATGCAGCACGATAAGTCCCGTGCAACACTGCAAACTAAACATGTAGACGTCTGGCCTCAGAACACAAGACGCGCGCGCGATACTCATCTCCTCGGATTATGCGGGGTTTAAATTGGATCTTCTCGGAATTTTTAGGTTAAAATGGCTTTCGCAATAAAATTTATCGCAGAGTATTTGGCTTGGAATAAAGTCTATTCGTGACCCACTACGAATTCAATTAAGGGCCATCGCGGAGGAATATTATTTACATTATTTGATCTTACGATATCCTTAGATAAAATGCAGAAAAGGTTTATTCAAAATTGACAGGCGCAATGTATTACGCGACAAGAATAATGCCGAGAATAAATTACTTATGCTCAGAGCTAAATCCGATTATGTGGATTAATGGAACGTAGTGCCATAATAAAGAAATAAAATTATAACTAATCTGTTTCGCATTACCTCCTTCACGGTAGCTTAAGTTTGTCGGGAAAAGGGAGATAGTGAGTAGTTTCCAACTAAGGCAGTGCTTTGTGTAAGTCTTCGAAACGAAAAAGCCATACATTTGCCATCATATTGCCCGACATGCTAATAGGCTCGCACCTGACACAAAAAGAGCTGAAAATATTGCGTAGGAAATAGTCCTCTTCCGCTTGTTCCTTTGATGTACTACAGTCGTTATGGTATTCATAGTAAAAATATAGAGGGCTTCATAACCAAAGGCTGTGAATGCATTCATGCCTCCAAGTATATGCCTAGCTTTAGGTCAATATGAATGTTTTTTTTTAATATAAATAGGACTCAAATATCAAACTTATTTACCAAAAATTTTTTGTTTGTGTAATAACATCCTCCTCTAAAACAGCATTAACATGCCCGTTTGCTGTAAAATCGTCGATATCTTCCTATCACGGCTAAAGCAAACCATTCAATACACGGATATTCGCTCTTTATTTATCTAATTAGAATACGTTTTGTGATTACACTGCGCCCGACACTTGATTGATCCTTGTGTATTTAACAGAAGGTGCGTTATGCATCATCGAGCCATGTACAAACACACCGAAACCATTCGCTCCATTAACTTAACGAACAGTTGTCAAGACGTCGATCAAAATCACTTCTTAATGCCCTTGAGCTGTATACGTGCATTATGGGCACCCACGCCCAAAGTTTTAGAAGTTATGATTCATTTAGATACGATAGTTAACGTTTTATTTTTGAGATACATTTGACGTTCTTTGAGTTTGTTAAAATTAATGTTATAATATCAATAAATTATTTTGTAATAATTTCTTAATAAAGTGCGTTCACACTATTTTATTTAGGAGTCCATTTCATTGACTAAATTCTTCACAATATATTGTCACTTCTATATGTTCAAAAAGACAACGAACACACCCACCGTTTTCACAGCTTACATAGCATACCTAGGCAATCCTAGATCAATAAGGTCACATCCATCACCACTGTAAACCGCATAAGAAAAGCGGTTCGGTAAACCGCGATATGTCAACGTCCACTTACCTTTTACAGCAGCATTGATTCTGTCCAAATGATACAGAGTTAAGGGGACTGGATCGGTCAGCACGCGAAGTCGCGGTGTTGGTCCTCTCCCGAAATCAGCATACACGCCTTCATCGCTGAGGAATATAGCAGAGAGACGCGGCCGCGGCGCCGGCGTACAGGACTCGCGCGCATGCTGTCTCTCCACTAACAACGTCGCACCACTCAGAGTCTCCTCTGCAGAGTCTTCAAATTTCACAAACGTCCTTAACTCAGTCACATCTCCCTTCAACACTCGCCGCATATAAACCCTATACAAATTCGACCTCTTATTTGTAGCCTCGTCGAAAGTTTTCAACTTTTTGACATTCAAAACTTTTGCAGTAAAAATGTACTTCGATTTGCCTATCGCGTCCATCAGCGACCATTCATCGTTTATAATGGTCTCGTTGAAAGTACAAGGCGGCAACACGGCGCGGTGCCTCCTGTGAGCCGTGAACCTTTTTTTAACTTTGCCTCGGATCCTGATCTCGGCACCGACAATGATCGCCAACACGATAACGTAAACAATAACCAACGAGGGCTTCATGTCGCAGAATCGACGGTCAAACACCACTTAATACAGTCGCGACAAATGTATATGTCACATTATGCACGTTATTTATGTGTACAGAAGCGCATAAGGTAGCGGCGACAGCTTATTAAAGGGTCGAGGCGTTGACATCTCACTAACAGAAAGTCATCAAATGGAATATTTAATTTGCCGATGGTATCAGTTTACCTTGTAAGAAATTATGTGGCATTTATTTTGAATTCATGGTCAGTATACTAGTAGCAGTCTCACGGCGGATGGATCGTATCGTGTTTGTAAACAAACAGGGTAGTCCGCGACAGTCGACACTGGACGCAGTGTGGGGCAACAAACGCGTGCGCGCGCGCAGCTCACCGGCGCTGACTGAAGCCTGTGACACGCAGCCTCCCGCAAGGAAATAGGGAAAGAATTCTCATACTATTACGTTATCTTAACGTCCTTAAATTAATTAATAAACTCGAGGACACTCAAAGTGTTTCTCAGCATAATCATACTCGTAACAATATTACGATAGATAAAAATTGTGTATAAATACAGTAATTAAATAGAACTGTAGTAACAACATGCTTTTATTTTTAGCATTGGTTTTGTAGGTAAATATAAGTAAGTATTAATTTTCGTCCAAATTTTAGTACACAACTTAAAAGCTCAATTTCGAAACAAATTGCTTTAGTAGCATTAAACCATCTAAGCAACAACTATTCCGTAGACTAAATCCACGACTGTTACAGTATTACGCCTTGCAGGAGTGCTAGTACTAGAGATGGTTGTGAAAGCCCGCGATCGCGATGCGTGCGGCGCGTGGGTGAACGAGATGTGGAGCCGAACACCGCTCTCTTCCCCAGCTATGATACAAGTAACAGACGATTCAATATCACATTTATATCTGACAATATTTATAACGTTACATAGCAACATAAACTAGGGTAAGGTTAAAGGGTTACCTAGACATCTCTCTTATATACCTAACTCCTTAGAATGGAGGCGTAATGAGCAATCTCATTACGCCAAAATTAAGTCTGTTTTATGATCGCCAGTTAGGCCATGGATTCCTATCGCGGATCAGTCAAATTTTATCATAAAAATATTATACAAATTTAATTGCCCAATACGCGAATAAAACATAATCCCATCACATGAGAAGTACTAACTAACAAATCGATTCTATTAATATTAGAAATAACTTCTTCTGACCTTCTTGCTATGATATTGCAGACGAAATTATTATTACATGTAGGTCATTAATAAACATTTTATGTAATATCAAAATAAAAGCAGAGTTGTAAGTTATCATCTGTTAAGCATGTGTAATAAAACGTGTGTGTTCTGCAACAGATATTTTTTTCTGTAATCTTTGATAATTTCACTATACAATAAAATACTGCGGTTATAACTGCAATTAATTCAGTGTTTAGCTTTTACTTTATATAGCTTCAAAATAAAATAGCTATAATATCTCCGATGCTTTATTGAGATTTAAAACAAAATATTAGAAATTAGTTTCGAGTCCCTATTTTCTTGCGCCTTGTACAAACAGTAACATGTTCTGAATCGTAATTGCAATATAGTTAGCAGTGAGGCACACTAGCTAAGGCACAAAACGGGAATGTTATCTACGCCGTTACAAACTACAACACTAATGGCGAAACGTTGTATCCAAAGAAGCTGGATAATTATGACGATATTTTATAGATAAATACCTATACAGTAATTATAGAATATTAATATGAAAGTATTATGAAACGAAGATAAAAAACAAAATCACAAGCTGAGCATAAATATGAGTAAAAAAACAATTTGTACGCACAATGCGCATCTTCCCACACAGCAAGCTTTGTTTGTGGTCATGAGTACATTGAGACACCCACCACAGAAGGTTCAGCGGTAAACACACAAACATAAAGTAAGTAACAATTAATATAGATATGGAGGCAGCGTTAGAAAGTTGAGATTTTAATGATCCGTAGCCGCCGTTTTTTCGAAGTGAAGTCAACTAATTTCAATAAATTCACCTTAATATTAGCCCATGAACAAACTGACATTGGCATACTTACATTGATTCTTGAAAAGCATTTAAAAAAAAATTAAAATACGATTAAATTTTCGAAATTGCAGTGAAAATGAAATCCGTGATGTAAATAAAGAACTGGAGTTATTAAGACAGGTTCCTTTACTATATTTGCTGATCGTTTAAAATGGTAAACATACTTTCTACCGCAACTTCGTGCGTGCCTGGAAATAATTAGTTGTATAGTGTTCCACCTTCTTGATAAAGATTTCTAATACATTAATGCAATAGCGTAAACTGAACCAATACATTCGAATTTGTATATAGGTAGGTACGGTACTGCGCATATATAAACAGAATGAATCATTGTTTAGCTCACACGTTGTGGTGAAACCTACTAGGACTCTAGCCGTTATGGGTGGGTAAACACCTACACGCCATTCGCTTATTACTCGATCACTAGAACCAAATAGAATATTACAAAACTTAGGAGGGTGAACGGTCTGTTGAGTGTCGTGATGAATGTTCTTTGATTTTTTCGCGTTTCCCTAGACTGTTGTCTCTCGTTCTGTTTTAATATTGTATAGAAATTCATCGCAATAAGTTTGCCAACTATTACTAATGTGCATCGTAACAAACCTGTTAGGCTATGGGGCTACATTTTACAAGCATAAGTAGCTGACAATTAACTAATTATGGTTCGATTGTCGATCAGATACAAACATGTGATCCAAAAAAATAAAAAAAACCGGACATGTGCGAGTTGGACTCGCGTACCGAGGCTTCCGACAACAAACGGTATCTAAGTAAATTCTCTGTAAATTCGTTTTTCTTTTATTAAAGTACATATTTACAGTTTTCAGATTTTTCCCTTTACGTGTGCAATAAGACCTTGTTTCTTGCCAAATTTCATGATTCTTGGTCAACGGGAAGTTACCTATAGGTGTTGATTCCCTTGCGAAATCGCAAAATATGCGAAACTATGCGACATAAACGGTCATATCTTTTGATCGCGTTGACTTACAATTTTTTTTTTACGGCTGAAAGAGACCGTAGACCCAAGTATTTTATATAAATTTCAACTTGATATCACTACGCGTTCCTGAGAAAAAGGGTCTTGACAGACAGACAGACCGACAGACTGACAACAAGTGATCCTATAAGGGTTCCTTTTTTTTCTTTTGAGGTACGGAACCTTAAAAATGGTGTTAACGTGCTTATTGAAGCTAACTGTAATTATTCTTCCATATTAGGATATTTCTTATTTCTTATTGACTTAAGATTAAAATAAAAATGAGAGGTGTCAAGGGACACCCGGATGGAACGAAGTTCCTTTCGATTAATTAGTGAAGGAATTGTAATAAAATTTTATTTATATAACAGAGTGTGTATATATATAAATATTTTCCTATTTCCGTTCCAATACATAAGTTTCTAGAGAGAAAAAACAAATAAATACGTGTGGCACTCGGAGACTGCCGCGGTAAAGCTATTGCATAGCATTTTTATCACAAATTTTGATTGACTAAACACAAATTCGATCTTACGCTTACCACATAAAGTAGATTTTTAAACGCGAGCAAAGCACGTTTAGTCTTGTTATTGATAAATGTCAGTAACCAAGTAGAATAAATCAACAAAATTTGAAAAAAGAATGTTACGTTCGATTGTTTTGTACTCGTGCCGTGCCAACGCTGGGGAAATAGCTTCTACGCATTGTATTTAAGGTTCATATTAGATTAGTAAGAAATGGTTTTAATGACTTTAATAAATAAAATAAATAAAAATATACTCGTTTCAAGAATTATAGCTTCTACGCATTGTATTTAAGGTTCATATTAGTAAGATAATAGCAAAAAGTGTCGTGACAACTTTTCGTGAGAATTTTTTCCGTCTAGCTCCCTTTCACAACGCGCGATAAGGAACTTTGTTCCAATATGTCTATATATTTTCTCAACTTTATAATTTGAAACTTTAAAAAATTCGTAGTAAGTACGAACGACCAAATACACAAGTCATACTTTAATCTATGCTCCTAGATTGTGACTTTTGTGTTTTGTCGGTTTATACATTTATCTGATAAATAGCGTTTATCAGCAAGCGGTGAAAACGGATCTAACTACTACAATTGTCCTTCATCCTGCTGCCCTGCACACAACACAAAGGATTTTTTTAGTCGATTCCAACCAATTAAAGGTAAAGCAGAGTAAAATTAAGCATTAGTCCTAAAGCAGAAACGTACAAGCAAACTTACATTCAAACTAACACTTCTGTATAATACAGACTGTGTCTCAGTATGAACATGTCCCGATGTACGCGACTTGTATGCGACTCGTACAAGTCGTTGGCATGCTTTTGTTCCACCCGTGCCATAACGTGTAATTGATGTGGTTGTGAACCACTTATGATGTGTGGGTACGAGCCAGAATCTCTGGAAGAGTAGGTCTGGCTCTTATGCACTTCTTAAATTATCGTGTATAAAATAATTCAGCGATGTTTTTGGTAGTTTACTAATTGTTTTTAGTCCTAAGTATTTATTTAGTAAATATTTATTTTACCGATGTCATAATTATTCTTGAGTTTGAAATTGGTCAATTTTTTTTTTGTTTATTAGATTCGTTAAGACACTTATATTCAGTTTATAATTACTGTACAGTATTTACAGTCAGCAGCATAAATATCTGTACAAAATCAAAATTACAATCGCCTATATACGCGTTAAGTTATACTGAAACATTTTTTTCTTCGTTTGAAGTAAAGTAAATCTCTTTTATTTAATTTTTTGAAGAGAAAAAAAGATTAGTAAGAATACAAAAGTGTGTAGGCAATTCGAAGTTTTGAATTTGTTCATCTACTTATGCTGCTGACTGTACATTTCTAACTTCTACATTGTCTCTTATAGAAACATAATTTATTTTAAACCATATAGATACTTTTAAGTTGTATTGCTGATTTCATTACCTTGATATACTTAGTTTCGGCTGAATCGTAAAATGTACATAAAGATACAAAAACTAAAAATGCCAATTATCACAATATTAACCATAAACCTAGAAATGAGAAACTCAAGTACCGTGCTTCTCAAACGAAACGTGACAAAAACATTCCAACATTTTCAAACGAATAGTTCACGAATTCGGTATGATATCGAATATAATTCCGGCACCGACACGCCATATTCCCGCAATAATTCACGGTTGGCTCTCACCCCAAACTAATCCCGATTTACTGAAACGATCACGGTGCGATATTAAATCACTCTGTCAAACTACAACGGGCACTCATTAAGGCCGCCCCAGTTAGTAAACACCGATACACCTTTATTACAGATGACTGACTCAATCAGTATAGCCACTTGAACGAATTTATTGCTTTTAGGTGTTCTGGATTTATAAAATACTTGTATACATGGTTTTAATTGTGTAATCGTATGCAGTGTTTAATACCATATTGTAAAGAAATAATTATTTTTATGATACAGACGCCAGTATTTATGACAGAGTAGTCAGTCATAATTGATGATGTGGTTGTAGTTTTCAGAGGTAAGGATGATAAAATATACAGAAATCTATGGTAGAGTTCATGGCCGTATAATATTCAAAGATCAAATCTGTAATTAATTTAAAAATAGAATATTAATTTTAATTTTTAACATCTGTAATAAAAACATAACTTCCTTTTTAATTCATATAGATCAAAGAAGGTTGAGTATAATTAGTTATTATTAGACAACAAATTATCTATCACCTCGGACGTAATTGAGATTGGCACTTTTGAAACTAACACTCCTGTGACCTGTCCTACCCTAAATAACTCACAGGAATTCAATCCATGTATGTGCGTACGTAGTTATTACCGAACTAGGATAATTGCAGATCCTGGCTCTTGCTTCATAGGACACTCCAGAACCAATAATAAAGCTATTCTGCCACCGGATACCCTAAGACACGCTAAATAAAGATGTACCCATAAACAAGATTGCTAGCGATAAAGTAAATAGGGTGAAAATGTTCGTCTACTTTGTAAGCCGATAAGAGATTGAGCAGATACGATATTTTGAACTTAATTATGCGCGTTAGTGTGAAAGTAGCTGACGTTCGGCTCTCGACGAGCCGCCGCGCGGAACGTCCACCCTATAAAGCGTATCGTTTCCATAATTTAATTTGTCTCCTCTGGCGCTTGCATCTGAGCCAAAATTACATAGATTAATTAATACTTGTCACTCGATGGCGAAAGGGTTTGTATGTAAGTGTTTGAACTATGTGTTCTATTTTTAAAACTGCGTACATATTTTTGCCCTTATATATATCAAACAGATATACTGCGTTTATCTGCTCAGTGGCCTTTAAAAACTGCATGGTGTGATTGTTGCTGCGTTGTAACATAGTTTTATTATAAAATTCAACAACCCGCTAAGCTCTTTGGAGACTAACAACCTTTGTAGTTCATAAAATAAACTATAAGATATTATTACCATAGTGCGCACTCTATATAATAGCTATTAATACTTTACTGTTTCTGTCTACAAAATTAAATAAATCACTTAAAGTTAACCTCTAGTGAAAACTAATTTAGACATCTAACTCATGTAACACGATCACGAGCGTTATTAACACATACGCAACAGAATTTACTAAATTCATGGTTAAATTCACAGCTTGATGGACACTAAATTTTTGAGTGCGGACTGTTATTACCTACATATTATTTACTGCACAAAATATCATAATATTTTGGGTGACTAGATCACGATGTGATTATGATTGTCAACCTATAAAATCGACCTATTTGATAAGTTGATTTTGGCGCTCGATTGCAAATTGCATAAAATGTTTCGAATTGACGACACGACGCGACGTATAAACGAATTATGACACGACGATAAGTATCGATAGCTCTGCATTTTGATGGCTTTGTCATTGTTTAGACACATTTAATGCGTTGGATAGTGTGAAGGTTAATCGTTTTAGGAGCTCTTTGAGAAATCATTAGTATTTCATAAAATATTCTCATTACAAATTCTATACAATAAGTTAAAGTATTGCTCCACTGATCCCATCTTATCTTATACAATTATAATCAAGACAATATAAACGGCAGATATTTTGAACAAACATAATACGCATATCAGAAGAACCAATACGCATTCAATATCTAAAACGATACACCAAACAAATACCATTTTATTCGACCAACGAAAGGAATCAAATGTGACGTAGATTCCATTTGACTTACTAATATCATGAATATAAATTGAAACGTCATGGATATTTATGCGGGGATGCGCATTGCTCACGGCACCGATGTCACCGGCAGGTGTTCGGACAATGCAATAGATTCCTGATACCAATATTTATGCCTATTACCGAATGTACAAGAGTATGCAATAACTATTTATTTTATGTCGTAATGTTTAGTCGTAATCGTTACATCCCAGTTCACGTGCCGTTTGCACTCGTCGTGAAGGTTCGCTCAATTGGAATAGTTATTTCGACCTTATAGGTCTTTGGAATGTACGCACATATAAAAAATATCTACTATATCTGCTAATAATGAAATTAATTTTGAAGTAGTATTAATAAGGAAGAATACATTCGAACAAATTAGTAGAATAATATTATTATTTTCAGTAGTATTATAAGTTATTTTTCATGATTATTGTGAACTAGACTTCTGCGCCCGGCTCCGCCCGCGTTAATGAGTTTTCCAGGATAAAATTCCCGCTTTATGTTTCCCCGGAATAAAAAGTAGCCTATGTTACTCGTTGATAATATAGCTTTTTATTGGTGAAAGAATTTTTCAAATTGGTCCAGTACTTTCGGAGCCTATTTAATGCAAAAAACAAACAATAAAATCTTTCCTCTTTATAATATTAGTATAGAAATGCTTGACTGCCTTGGTGGCGGAGTTGTATTACGGTACGACTGCAATGTCAAGGTCTCGGGTTCGATCCCCGGGTGGGGCAAAGTGATATTGAGTTTTTCTACTCTGTATCAGCCCAGAGTCTGGAATTTGTGCCCGATATGGCGATAGGCTCGCCCCCTATCACATCATGGGACGGAATATGCATAGCGAAAAGTGGGTGCACTAGTTGTGCCTCTGCCTACCCCTTCGGGGATAAAAGGCGTGAGTGAATAATTACTATAGCGAATTACAGCTTAATTACGTTTAATAAAAAAAGGATTAATGCATAATGATGCAATAAAAACAAAATAAAATACAATTGTCGCATGATAACCGCAAAGGATTAAATAACAGTAATCCTGTAATGCACAAATCGTAAAATGTTCCCCTTTGTGGTTTCTGTTTAAACTCATTGGCGAATTTCATTTTAAATATACATTTAAATATTTTACACAGTAAAAAGTGTCTTGCAATAAGTATCTAAGTTGTCGTGTAAAAATTTGAGTATAACTTGCAAATTTTATAAAAGCATATGTAATAAAATCACAAAATTTGAAACATCAGGTAGCTCGAAAACTAAAGTTTGGCGACGGATAAGTGAAATACCCAGCTTAGTTTTTAAGCTGGCTGGCTGACTTTAAGTTATGTGTACTTTTTTGATCCTCAAAAATATGTTGCATTTGCGAATAGAGTTAATTAAACTTTCTAATATTAATGAGTATAAAATACGATTCAAGCTTCGTGACTAGCGGGACGTGTTTAATGTTCATGATATCCACAAACCGTATATATATGTATACATACGAGGCTTCCCAGAACACGCCTCTAAGAATATGGTATCTACTATACTATATTCTGTGTCTCAACTTAATGGTAATTTACAGTCACCTGCCAAATACGCTCATCGTCGTACATCCTACAATATATCATGAAAGTCTGGCGTTAATACGAATCTCAGACAAAAGCCATCAATCAACTCTGCAATTCTTTTTTATAAATCGAATGTCCGTTCAATCGCTATGAGTGTTTTGATAGCACTGGATGCGGTAACAAAGTGAAACAAGAACTAAACAAGCCGGCCACACGGGGAGACGCGGCGCCGATCCTAGATACGCGAGCGATCTGGACGGACGGCGCCTACGGTGAGATTGCATACCTCGCTGAGATATTGACTCTCCGACAAATGTGGGTGGTGATAGATAGATAGTGCTTTCAAAGGGATTTATACTGATGTTACGTGTTGAATAATACGGATTCACTAGATTAAGCGCCTTTTTTACGTCTAGGTAAGTGCTAATAGCCAAATAATACAAGCGAATACAAAATTCATAATGAAGTGAACATTATAAAATATCATTGATTTGAACATTATGTAACAGACCTTTTTTTACTTATTACTTTGAATGACGAGACGAGCGCACCGTGATGGTAAGCGATACGACCACCTATAAACAGTAGCAACACCATCCAACACCTTAAGTTATAAAGTACTGTGTGGAATTCCACTGCGCTCGTCATCCTGAGACAGAAGATGTTAAGTCTCATTATGTCCAGGAGTTACATTGGCTACAATGTCCTTCAAACCGAAACACAACAGTGCATGCACACTACTGCTTGGCGGTAGAAATAGACATTGCAGTGGTACCCACCCAGACGGACTCTTACATATGAGAGACCTACCACCAGTAAAACCACCCTAAGACGTTACGGTGTTCTAATTTCAATTTGCTTACTGTTTGAAGTGAACCTTAAGCTTTGAAATAAAAAAAGAATATTTTATTAAATTCATAAAATAGAGTAGACACATTTTTCAGACCCCATATTTTTTACTGTACCACCAGTTCGAAAACCAATTTCTACCCGAGATTGAGGGTGAAATCAGACCTCTTTTTAAGTAAATTTTCAATACAATATGAACGGCTCAACATTACAATCTCGATTTAGAGTAGCTTATTCATGCCATTTATGTACTATAATGAACTATACTAATTACTTGTATACAATAATTATTAATATACTCACTACTAGATTTCGCCCTGATATAATTGTGGGCTATCCTCACTTGCACCCCCATCGGTTTCACTTTGTAATGAACAATCATTATTATTAAATTTATAAATTTCTTTTGGGAAATAAAGTTCTTTAACCTCAAGCATTGCTATAAAAAACCATCTAATTACCTCACTACTTCAACTAGATAGATAAGAGCGAAAGTTTGCGCATTAGGAACACTATTACGAAATACTTCAAGTAAACTATTTCTAGTAGAAACGGAGTGCCTTTTGAAATCAAAAGGCAGGTCTCGTGAGAGCCGTCTCGAACGAAATAAGAGCTATTCCGTATTTTGTTTGAATCTATGTCTAGTCATACAACATAGTGTAAACTGAAGCCTCCTTTGATATTTATAACTATCTTTAGCTCGCGGCTCCGCCCACATTAAGGTCCTTTTCTGGGATAAAATGTTGCCTCCATTATTTAATGAGAACTTAGAAGTTATTTATCTTAAAACGAAATCCCGTTTGAATCGGTCGGCCATTTTATAAATTAAGCAAGATAAACATACAAAACAAAAACACACTTCACGCCTTTTATTCCCGAAGGGGTAGGCAGAGGTGCAACTAGAGCACCTACTTTTTCGCCATGTGTGTTCCATGCCATCATGGGCCACCCCCTATGCCATTGAGAGGCAAGACGAAGTAAGTGCTTAATAAAAACATAATATCTATATTATACTTAGTTGTCTTCTTGTTCAGAGGTCAGGCACAATTTCCCATAACAAAAAAATTACTTTGATCTTTTTTAGCAAAATAACTGCGGCCATCTGTAACATTTGAAACCACAAAAATATTATTCTCATTGATCGCGATGGCAATTTCAGTCTTAAAATATCTGACTCCAGACATTTTTAGTCTATCTGATAAGTTCAGAATTGACATGATATTTAAGAGTTTATCACAAAGAAATACATTGAAAGGATGAATTAATATAAATATATTGATACTTTACACATTACATTATTTAAATCATGATGAAAACTATTAAACACTATAGAAATAAAAAGTTTCCATAATTATGTGAAATATTTATTTGACTGCCTCGGTGGCGTAGTTGTATTACGGTACGACTGCAATGCTGAGGTTTCGGGTTCGATCCCCGGATCGTGCAAAGTGATATTGGGTTTTTCTACTCAGTATCAGCCCGGAGTCTGGAATTTGTACCCGATATGGCGATATGCTCGCCCCTATCACACCATGGGACGGAATACGCACGGCGAAAAATATGTGCTTTAGTTGCACCTCTGCCTACCCCTTCGAGGACAAAGGGCGTGAGTATGTATGTATGTATTTAAGCAACAATTTCACCGACGGATCAAAAACTGTCTCGTTAATTTGTGTTAAGCTATCAGCTGCAGTGTCCATAAATTGCCTAAGCCTCAGCTTAAAAGCAATTAAGCCTTTTATATACATTATTTTTCAGCTCGGCTATCAATCTCGAGCAGAGGTAAGGCAAGACGCAGCACCGCCTACACTGAGTACACTCCATTAATTAGCAACTAACTGAGACTCACTAGCCAAACAAAGCGGCAATCAACCATCTCAATACATGTTTACATTACAATTCAATTGTAATCGACTGAAATATAATTGTACACACTCACGCTTTTATGCCTGAACGGGTAGGCAGCGCAACTAGTGTAGGTAACCACTTTTGGCATGTGTATTCCGTCCCATGATGGGATAGGGGGCACTGTATTAGGCAATTTTCCAAATGTATTGTGGTGTCTAGTTTTTTTTTTTTGCAGGTAGACGACTGTCAGCGTATAAGATGACTTGAAGCGGGAATTTATAGTGTTCAAGGTACTTGTGTACTGAAGACCATGATAATGATTTGAACATTTCGTTTATCTCCTATTCCACCCTATTAAGATTTTATTAAGAATAAAACAATGTCTCTATAAAATTTCAACAACATTGCGACGAAAACTTAATCAAATAAATATATCCTTTCTTATTTATATATTTTGGACATAAAACATAGTGATTACTAAAGAAAAACTTCTTAATTTTAACAGTAATAATTCATTCGTGACAAACAAGATTTGTCCTCTCGGATATTTAGCCGCGTTAAGATTTCAATTATGCTAATTGAAGAGAACAGGCCTAACTGCATTTCTTGCCAACGACGCGGTACTACCGATACGACGTATTTACGAATAAAACAACACTAATTTTCCCAAATCAGTGACAAAACTAACTCGAGTAAACCAACAGACCAGACATTTTGTGATATAAAGCAGCAAAATTTATTTATCTAGGAATAAACTCTTAATATTAAATTATACTGTCTTAGTTTTGTACAATTATATAGAACTAGTTTTGTTTAAATAAATATGAATGGTAGGTCATGCATTGTCATGTCATTGTCCTGCAAAACTTTTAAAATCTTATATTAATCTTCAAATTAATAAATTAAATCTTAAATTACTAACACAAAAAGAAATATTACATTTGTTTAAGCATGCTTTCGTACATTGAGATAAAAATACATTAAAATTTCAAAACTCTACATGGCATCAATGCTCGCTAAATTATATATCTTGAAAGAAAGAAATAAATACGTTTATTGCGATAACTCACACTAAAGATAACTTACAAATAGAAATCATACCTAATGATAGTAATTTAAAATTCATACGAAAATTAAAACAATAGGACACTAATAACTAGTCTAACAGGTATAACAAGCAATGCGTACCGTACCCATTGAACAGTTGTGTGAGTCCGCAAGTGGTCCCATCTCAGCTTAAAATGCTGCAACACGAAAGCGTTGCAGCGCTGGTTTTCAGATGGCTACCCCATGGGCGTACATAAGGTTATGGGGGTCCGGACCCCCCCTTAGCTTACAATAAACCACGCTACGCCACTGACCGCTGACATTTCGGGGATATGGACCCCCCCCCCCCCCCCCTCTTAGCTTCTAAAATGATCGGGCTACCAAAAACGTCCAATTAAAATTGTATAAATATAGGTACAATATATTCATGGTACATGTGAATAAAGGACAAAATGATATCCCAAATATTAAATTGAGGTTAAATACATTAAAAATAATAAAAAAGAGAAAATTACAAAGTGAAATCTACTAAATTCTTATGAACACTTTGCTTAGATTATTGTTTCAAAAGCTAATAACAACTTTTAAAATTCTCTTACTTTCAATGTATACAAATATTATTTTCTAGTACTAAGTAAGGATGTTCTTAGTACAGAGTGTACTAAATACTAGAAAAAGTAATATCAACTAGTATCAGCAAACAGCCACTATAAACATACCGAAATTAGTATAATGTCGTACGAGAACCGATCTAAAATATATAGATCTTAAGGTAGCTTTCTCATTTAACTATTCCTTGCCATCGTCAACCAAACCATTATCTTCAGCTGCAATCTCTGACGTGTTAGTTGGGATATTGTCGTATTCGACACACACATTTCCATATGAATGCGGGATTTATTTACGTCGTTTTCCTGCAACACATCTGTGACTTTCTCTGTAGATGAGTACCTCCTACTCACAGTGTTTCAGAACATGAGCATAAACACAAGTATCATATATTAACACGTAAAAAACCTTAACTCTTTTTAAATATCACCATAGGCGATGGAATTGTTTGACTTTTGTGATAAAGAATACGGAGCTGTTGGTTGACAAGCAGATTATGTTACAGTAAGAGCCAATTTCATCACATGCTAATTAAGTCCCTGATAGCCTATTTGGGACTTATCCGCCATATAAACTACATTAATTTCACAGGTCTGGAATACAAATATCTGGAAAAAAAATCACTAGTAGTGTGTCAGATTTATTTGTTAGACCGGTGAAACTGACCGTAAATGAATTATTTTAGTTGAAGGGTAACAAGCTAAACATCGTGTAACTCAATAGATAAGAAAGAGGAAGAAATATTTTCCTATTATAATCAGTTGGTTTTCCAATTTGCAGTTTACTGATATGTGAGCCAGTTTAGTGTAATTTCAAACTCGACTGACTGGAGTAAGGTGTTTTTCACGATTGGCTATCACATAGTAAAGTCATAGAATAGATAAGTTATTAACTCGATAGACAAGCTGGTGACTATTAGTTGAAAACGAGTCTGTTTAAATAATGATATCGCTGCATAGAAATGTTATCCTAAACTGATTAACCTAAGTAATTTGCTTCTAGATACGCATGTTTAGTAGGTATCTTAGCATTTAATTAAAAAGTATTTTTATCAAGCCTAGGAAAAATATCTATACTATCACAATAATAGGCATGCGAGATAAAAAATGGTGTTAAGATATTAATGTCGGTTTTACAATATGATTGTACACTATTGGGTATTTTTGGTGTACAGTAAACAGGCGATCATAGGAGACATGAATATCAAAAGACGAAATAAAATTCGTGCACGTACAAATAATATTTGTATTCATAAACAAATGTCACTCGATAGAGATCAAGAGATCCAAAAAAATGTGTACAAAGAATCGTGACATAAAAGGTCTCACATCCCCTTATTTAGTTGGTAGAATATCCACGTAAATCCTATACAGCGGGTCCTGTGCGAAGCGTCGCCCGCGCGTTCAATGACTGAGACGTATGCAAAGGGATCAATGAGATAAATTGCTCTCCGCTGTCACTTATTTCACGGTAAAATGGATGGGGGAAATGAAAGTGGAGAGAGGGTTTGAGGAAATCTGCCAGCCTAATGGTGCGCGTGAGCATTACGCTCCACTCGGATTAATTACCTGCGCAGATAGAGAGGTCAATGGAAACACCCCTACTAAACAATACACGTTCATTAGGTTCATATTCGCATATATTACATTGAATCACGACATACCATTATTTAACATTAATCCGTCGCTCGTATTGGACAAGGAAGCAACAAAATGTATAAAGCTATATTAGTTTCAAGTCTTTTTAATTAAACCTAATATTTGACGGTAAATAATTAATATATTCGTAAAAAAACTCGTATGTATCTGTTTGGATTGACGTGATCATTTTTTATATTTCATCATCATTAAATGAAGTAATAATTAATAATAATTAAGCTAAATGAAGTCCACTGCTGAACATAGGACCCCCCTAAAGATAATAAATATGTTTTTCTGATTAACTTTAGAAAAATAAGGCATTAAACTAAACCTGCGAAAAATAAAAGACCAACCGCAGTCTAAAACTTAGAAGTCGCTCAAAAAACTTATATACAAAAAAGTATTATAACGTTTAAGTTTAAGCTATAATCCAAGATAACGTAATCAAACACTTTCTCCACCATTAATCCCGCGATAATGTTGCAAGAATACAGCGGCAGACGAATGGGAGCAGTTGGGACCGCAAATTACACCGTTATGAGACTACAAATAATCACAAATTTATGTAGATGGCTATCGAGTGCTCGGCGTTACGTAAAACGTGTTTAAGACGGGGTGAGGGCGATAACACGACACCAGTGTTAACATCTGTGCCACCGTCCTAGCTCCCTCGCGCCATCTAGCGAACATAAACATCCCGGTGTCGAGATCATGTCTTCATTTGCATGTTCCAGAGGAGACAACATCGGCGGTCGCCATCGCCTAGCCGACTCGTGCAGACAATGTTAGTGTGATCGTTACCCGAATTTATTCAAAGTAGACACTTCAGATTGAAAGGCCGGCCTTTACGTAAATAGCAAAGATTACCATAAAACGGTGAGATTTAAACTCTATGAACAGAGTATCAGGCTCGACTTTAAAACGCAATCAACTTTGGTTGTTTTTGTATACGATATTGCATTGTTAAATCGATAGCAACAGCACAATGCGCACTCGTTTAGCAGGACCATAAAAGTGAGGTACAACAATAACCCTCGACGAGCTGCAGGCTCTTCTTTCAGTTAATACGGGAATGTTCTCTGTTAAACAGCTTTATCCGACGTAATCCGTTATCTATGGCATTTTTAGAAGTAAAAAGTAATAGTGCCCATAGACTAAACCTTAACAATGGCCATCCAGACCGTTTTAAGGCTAATTTGGAAGTCTATGTCATCAAAAATGCAATGAAATTAAAATAGAGCTTCCCACAAAGATTCTTATAATAGTCCTAACATAAAATAGAGGGATTATAACAGAAATAGCAGGCTCATTTTGATGTAAGAGAATTTATGAGTATAATAAAATTGTAAACGGGTTTAATAACCCGGAATAATTAACGAATGCTGAATTAAAAATGGTTATTTAATTCCGCAGACAGACTTGACCGCAAAAATATGTTCCTTTTTATACACGGTGGTGAGTTTATTTATTAAATCACGTAAAAGTCTTTAATATTATTATTGTTATAATTTTTCTCCGATGCAGTTAATGGAATGTAAAATAATTAACAAAAAAAAATAAACCGCCGAAAAGGCTGAAAAACAAAAAATAATAAACATTTTTTATTTTCCTCAAAAAACTAATATATACATATATTTATTTTGGAGTCGGTGCCTAATTTAATATAAACATTGTTTTCGTATATCTGTTTGTGTATTTGCTCAGCTTAGCTGGCAATTTTAATTAAGCACCGACTCCAAAGATACGTATATATTAGTTAGGGTTTAATAAAAAAAGTTTATTATTTTTTGCTTTTCAGTTTTTTCGGCGGTATAATTTTTTTGTTTAAAAGTTTTAAGTTTTAATGGCTATAAAGTACATGCTTAATTTTTATAATACACAACTCAGCAACTCTGTGAGTAAACAATTAATCACCCCTTTTTTCCACCCATAGAGTAGATTTTTTCCAAATTTACATGGGACCAATTTCGAGGTATACCCAATCCAATAAAAAAATATTTATTAAAATCTGGCTACTCTGAAAAAAGTTATGCGTGGTCAGACATAAAAAAATATACACGTCGACTTGAGAACTCCCTCCATTTTTTTTCGTCGGTTAAAAATACTTCACTGTAATTACCAACAAGTACTCTTTCTATGTGATGTCCATACAATCTAACGAGCTACGAGATGAAAGAGCAAAACACCGCGCATGCATCCCTTACTATCTCGTGTAATATCAAAGCATCCGAGAAAAATATTAAATGCAACATTCTATCTTACATAGATTATATGGAGATTGGAGTCAGGCTTAGTTTTCTCTTTGGAATCTCAGCTGCATAAGTACGAGGTGATATCAAATCAACTTGCTACAAAATCATCTTAAAGTGAAGCCAATGCCTTATGGAATACATCATAATAAATCAACGTAAGATTTTACCACGCTATAGTCTACATACATTATGAGTGAGCGTATAACCGTCTACCACATGCCCTCCAAGTTCCCATGAGACATCACAGATCCGGGTACGTACCAAACCATTACCAGACACGCAAACTTCTCGTTACCCGGATAATAAATATGTACAGGTAGCTAAATAAATAATAAAACTACGCAAACTCAGGTCACCATATGTTTGGGTCATCTCGTATGGCTAAACTTTCCTGTGCTCGTAAATTTTACTACTAAGATTAAAGTGCAAAGTGTTTAATCATAGAGAAAATGTCGTAATATTTTTAATGTTTCGTTTAAAATGCAATTTGCTATTTCATTCTTAATTTGCAGCGCGTTCAGGAGTAATGCGAATCCTGTGTAGTTACGCAGAGCTTTGTAAACTGCATAATTGTTTTGTCACTTAGTGCATGCTCGTATCTGTTCGATTGCACAGAAAGATACCCTGATTATCAGTGAAAATTAAGGGTAACTAACTATGCCACTAGTTGGTATCTATACATTATAATATATAACTTAATATCCCAAAAAAAATTCGCTAAAGCCAAATAGCCTTTCACCCCTCGATATAATACAACAGTAAAAAACGGTATTGTGTCTTTACATATATTTTTTTATTTCATAGCATGACGAGACGAGCATGCCATTCGCCTGATGATATACGACCACCCAAAAACAGTAGTAACACCATCCAGCACCTTGACTTACAAAGTACTCTGTGGCATTCCACTGCGCTCGTCATCCTGAGACATAAGATGTTAAGTCTCATTATGTCCAGTATTTTCACTGGCTACAATGTCGTTCAAACCGAAACACAACATGGGAAGAAAAATAATAAAAAAGTAATGGGATGACTAGAGAAGACTAATAAAAAACAAATCCTCGATTTTTAGAATTCTTTTTTGTCTGTCTGTATGTTTGTTTGTTAGCGTACATCTCCGAAACTGCTGAATGGATTTCAATGTAATTTGGTATAGAGATAATTTGAAACCCTGGGACGGCCATAGGTTACTTTTTATCCCGCAAAAACTCTTTCACGTAGGCGGAGCCGCAAGCAAAAGCAAGTATTAAATAAATGAAAGATAAATTATATCTATAATATAAAAATGAATCGCAAAATGTGTTGGTAAGCGCATAACTCTACAACACCTGGACCAATTTGGCCAATTCTTTTTTTTAAATGTTCGTTGAAGTCCAAGGATGGTTTTTACGGCGAGAAAAATTCGAATAATTGCCGGGAAAACCCTAAAAACAGCCCTTTTTTTCCATACAAACGTTTTCTAACTAAAATGTAGAGTCAATTTGAACTTTAATACCATACCATAAAGTTTAAGTGTTAGTGAAGAGGTTCTGGGAAGGCAAAACAATTGAGTGACGTTAGTATCGTATAAATATTAATGTCAATATTTATACGATGGTAACATTACTAAAAAAAAGGTTTAGATTAACAATTGGATCCGGTAGGTGGCGCAGGGCGCTGTACTCGGGTTCTAGGATTTTATTTCCTTTTTAGGGCAGGACAACGTCTGTCGGGGCCGCTAGTATAATATAATATTTGACATATGAAGAAACAATTGGTCAGGTCAGCATCGAGATGTAGAGTAGCGCGTCTCGCTGGTCGACATTTTCTTCGACTGCATTAAACAAAAGACACCCGAGTCAGTTTTCAATGTATTATTTACAATTAAAAATCTCCATACATCATCTCACCTCCATTTATAAATTAGTGTGAGGTGTTTATTGGATAATAATCCAATAAACAACTCACACTGATCAATAATACAATATTTCGAATGTCACTATAATCACGCAGATCTAAGCGAAAACACTTTTAATATTTGTTGGCGTTATATGCATTATGGCTTATCTAAATTGGGTTATAGTAATCCGCTTTGATGGGATAACGCCCGAAATTATTCGATTATTGATTTAATACGGATCAAGCGCGGTGTCAACCTTACTATGTGTTTCGAATGTTGATGACTCTCGTTCAATAAGTATTAGGTCGGGGAAAAAGTCTTTTCGCATATAGTATGTATAAACTAGTAATAAAATCTCTTTGGCTGTACTATTTGTATCTGGCTGGTTATGATGACATTAAAAAGGCTGCATTTCAAAAAAAGAAACATATTATTAAAATGTTGTTTTCAGATATTTTCATTCATTTTTCTCTCGGTCAAAATGAGTGAATCTAATGAAGAAATTCGATATACATTTTAAAATTTTATTATAAGAAAAGAAAAAATGCACAGCAAACCGCGAAAAAAATGGTGACGTTTATGGACCTAATGCAAGCAAGAAGTTGAGAGGAAGCGGCCGGAATTTATTAATAGAAAGGGTGTGGTCTTTCATCACGATAACGCTAGGCGACACACAAATTTAGCCACTCAGCAAAAATTAAGAGAGTTTAGCTGGGAGGTGTTAATGCATCCACCATATAGCCCTGAACTGGCACCTTCAGATTTCCACCTGTTTCGGTCCCCTCTGAATCCTTTAGGCAGTGTCAGGTTAACATCAAGAGAGGACTGCCTAAACTATACTTGTCGCGTTTTTTTTATCAGAAGTCCCAAAATGTCTACTTAAAGAAGTCTTGAGTTTTATATAAAATGCGAATAAACTTTTTCCCCAACCTAATACATTATGTACACTGCTTATGATCGTGAACAAATTACTTTTTGGTGATAGTCTTGATGCTTACGTATTCTTGGAAGGAAATGACGGTTAATGCTTTCGGTAAATAGTTAAGTAGTCTTTATTTCTATCTATATACTATAATTAAGCAGTAGACCCCGGTGTATCTGTACATTGAAAGAATGTGATAAAATAGTAAGGGGGTAACTAAAGAAGAGTAATGGAAAACGAATCAGCGATTTTTATAATTCATTTCTGTCTGTCTGTTTTTCTGTTCTCCGAAACTGCTCAACGGATTTCGATGACATTTGGAATGGAGATAGTTTGAGACCCTAGAAAGGACATAGGCTACTTTTTATCCCGGATAAAGCGGGACTTTTATCCCGGAAAAACTTTTTGACGCGCGCCGAGCCGCGAGCAGAACCTAGTATTTAAATAAATGCTAACTCGTACATAAACAAATATTAAATTTACTAAGATGCCCATCACTCGGAAGGCATACAAGAGTAACAACTTTATTGCTTCATGCACCCTTAAAAATTATGTTTTGTATGATCTGATAAAATCCTTAAAGCCAATGTAATGTCAGAATTTATAATTATCAACTTTCAAACATCACTCACCATAAAAATTATTAAAATATTACTCACATAAATGCAATGCGGATTTTATAAATACAATTAAATAACGCTAATGCAATATAATGTGATTATAAATTGAATTGAAAGACTCCAAAAATATAAATTTCAATTCGAAAATAATGAAAAATTTAAAGTGACACAAATAGTTTCGTTGCATTAAAATTCCACCTCAATTTAATTAATAAATACTTATGAGCATAACTTATATTTTAATAACTTACATGTAAGTATTGTAAACTTTGGTACAGACGAAATGAGAGTTGCCACTGTATCGTAAAAGGTTTTAATGGGTGCCATAACAGAGGCTGCTTTCAATTTATGTGCGATACCCGAGACAAAATAAGTTATTAAATTGAGTAACTAATGAGCTCTTTAAGGCACCATTACATCATACTGCATGCACATGACAGTTTAAAACGTGTGATTACAGTCAAAAATAGAGATATCGCATATCTAAGCTTTTTTAAACGTTCGATGAACATTATAAAAGTTGCGTAATATTTTACTGCCTCGGTGGCATAGTTGTATTATGGTATGACTGCAATGCTGAGGTCTCGGGTTCGATCCCGGGTCGGGCGAAGTGATATTGGGTTTTTCTCCTCAGTATCAGCACGGAGTCTGGAATTTGCGCCCGATATAGCAAAAGGCTCGCCCACATCACATCATGGGACAAAATACGCACGACGAAAAATGGGTGCAGTAATTGCGCCTCTGCCTAACCCTTCGGGGATAAAAGGCGTAAGTGTATATGTATGTACATATTTGTAATAAATAGAAGAAATGATTCTGGGATTTCCCACAAGTACTACTGATCAATGACTAATGAGCAATGACTTATGGATATATACATTAAAAAATAAGGTATTAAAGTATTTTTAGAAAATTTACCACTGAATGATGATTCTTTTGACTCTTACGCCAGAAGTCCTATACCAACATGTCAAATAAAAGATGTTAGGTCCCCAACAAACTCAATCCTTAAAAATTTAATAGAAAAGCTGACATATGGCATTGGTTTTCTTTGGTACAACAACAGTACAGCTAACACATTTATTCTGTACAAAAAACCGACAACAAGCTCAACAACCTAAATTAAATTCCACTCTATTCCGAATAAGAACTAAAAGCGTAGTTACATAGACAAGCAGTAAACACCAACTTTATATTACAAACTATGAGTCACAGACGAAACTAACACAAGTCCTAAACAATCATACTAATGCATATTTATCTAGAAACTACTCCGTACGTATTAGGTTTAAATGTCTAGATTAGTTGGTTTTAAATCACAAATACTTCTGCCATTTGAATTGTAACATTTATGATTGTGTTTGTGAACTCAGAGAGGACTGACGTCAAATATACATGTCGTAAAAATGAAGACACTTGTGCAAAAGGCGAAAAATGTATTGCGCCGATCCCACATTCCAGGATAAGAGCACAAGATAATGATGAGAAAATTCAAGTATTGGCAACATTAATATCGGTATGCACTTTGCTCACATTTTACTGATGGTAGTTCGAAGATAAAATCCAAGATATATTAGGAAATTGAGGTCAAAACCATCACAGTTCACGGTATCGGAAACAAATATGACATGTATAATATTATGATGCATTAAAAATATGTTGTAAACTGAACATTTTTTTCAAAATATTAAGGACTAAGTAATCTCCTCTACAAATACCAATATATTATCTTCATCTAATCACAGCATAAATTATAAATACCAATGTAATAAATGTAATTATCTATCAAAGTAAGTTATTATTAATTACTTCGATGAATACAAACAATAAGTGTAGGGATATCGCAGTCTCGTGAGCACGGGCTAAATATTCAAACAGTTGTTTTAGGGCAATGTCAACAACGGTGCTTTACCAAGACAACATATTAATTGCAAATAACCAAAACCCTGCGTACAATGTTTGTTAAGGTCAGTATCCCGACGTTGGACTTGGCACCGTGATTAAATGAAAGAAAACGAAGTCTACCATTGCACCAAAAAAATTTTAAAATATAAACTAACAAAATAAAAAGGGTGCTTAAACAAAATAAAAATTATCCCAATGAAGTATTTTAATACAACAACATATTGGAAAATTAGTTAAAAAATAATTAACCTTAGTTCGGGAGAATTAATATCAAAAGTCGCGATTAATGATTAGCAATCGCTGCAGAATTACCTCTGTGCACTTATTATGGTGAATGATTTAAAGATAGATATCAAGGGGCCGTAGCCGCGATGCCTTTCTACATACATTAATGCTTATAGAAAACAGAAAACTGTATCATCATCATCATCAGCCTTATGATGTCCACTGCTGAACATAGGCCTCCCATAAATATTTCCAGACGGTCCTGTCAAAATCGGCTAGCATCCAGCGTGTTCCTGCGACATTTATTAAGTCGTCTGTCTACCTTGCCGAAGGCCGACCAACGCTGCGCTTGCCGGTACGTGGTCTTCACTCGAGAACTTTTTTGCCCCATCTGCCGTCGGTTTTTTTAACTATGTGCCCGGCCCATAGCCACTTCAGCTTGCTAATCTGCTGGTCTTCATAAGTGAGTTTCGATCTTTTACGGATCTCCTCATTTCTGATCCGGTCGCGTAGACAAACCCCGAGTATAGCCCTCTCCATAGCTCGCTGAGTAACCGTGAGCCGTCCGAGGCGGCCGTATGTCAACATTGGAAACATACATTGATTGAAGAGTTTTGTCTTCAAGTACCGAGGTATTTTGGACGAGAATAACTTGCTTAGTTTCCCGAACGCTGCCCAACCGAGCTGGTTTCGACGATTTACCTCTTTCTCAAAGAAAACTGTATGGAATTGACATATCGTATCGATAAGTGTATCGGATATGTCATTCTCATACATAAAGATAGCATTAATGATTATAGAAGGGCATCTTGGCTACGGCCGCAGTTGCAGCATCGGTAGAAGAAATACTATTTCCTGAAATTATTACAATATATAAAAATTCCTACTAGTTCTACTACATAGCCATTTGGAATATTTTAAAGATTATCTCCCATAGTTGCAGTAAGAATAATAAATAGCATTTCTATGCCGCTGTGGAGAGATCTAGTTCACATTTTGTTCATATTGCATGCCTAATTAGCGTCGACTCGTGTTGCCATACGCATGATCCCCTTTTCAATCCTTCCATTTAACGTTATTCTTACAACAAAAATATGCTTTATTAGATGTTAATTTTCTACTGTTAGTAATTTAATAAAGGGTTAAAAGCGGGTAAATGGACTTTTAATTATACAGAAGTGTTGTGAAGCAATATTACTCGTTAACTAATAACAGATCAGCTGTCTGAAAATCTTTATGGGACGTCTATGTTCAGCCGAAGACTTTCTCTAGCTGATGATGATGATTACTTACTCGTTTCATCTACATTTAAGTACAGGCAACACCTACTGCCTACATGATTTCTAATGTCATAAACATAAATAAAAATGCTGGAACAAATCCCACTTCCCAACACGGTAACAGCTGTTGGTGCTGTAGCTTAAGCTACATAGATCTGAATGAATATAACATTTTAAATTACCTTAATATCTATAAAATCAATACATCGCGTGTCAAAATAAACAATTAAACTTAGCTTAATGCGTTATAAATTGTTTCTGTAAATCTATTGAGGCGTGTTGGTTAAACAAACATGTCCAGAAATCACGATATCGCAATAATCGACCAACAACTTGACTAGCCTGTCGTAAACACCCTCCAATTTATTATCTGTGCCAGATTTAACGACTGGCTCCCTTGTGACCGAGACGTAGCGTTCCGCAGTTCACACTAAACCATCATACACTTCAACGCTTAATTGAAATACACATTACTTGCATGAATGTGTTTTACACACACTTAGACACACAATTTAGAGATTTGTAAATTGGAGTATATTTTACGAAAAACTCGATCGAACTTTAAGTGAACCGTTGGTAACGAAAATGATAACAATGTCTAAGTATAAATTTTCTATCCTCGTATTTCTCATAATTATAACTAAAAACATGAAATTGAAGTATGGCAAAGATATTATAATAAATTAGTAATATTAAAACTTAAAAATAACTCAATAAAGCTTACAATGAACGAACAATTTTATTACCTTTGTGACTAGTAAAAACTTTTTACAGTTTGTCAAGAATTTTAATGTTCTTTCCATTTGCCATTTCGCAAGAGCCTTGAACTTATTAAAACAAAATAAACGTAAAATCTCAAACAGATTTTCGCGGTATGGTTCATAGATTTCAAAATAAAGTTTGAAGTTAGTAACTACAACATAATACATTTCATACATTGATTAAATAGTTTTCTCCGTGCGCGATCAAGAATTATCAAAATCTTTTCAGGATTCAAGGCAACTTAGCAATCTTTTCAGGATATAAGGCAAATAATATGAATTGACTAGCTTTTGCCCGCGGCTCCGCCCGCGTGGATGAGTTTTCCCGGGATAAAAGTCCCGCTTTATATTTTCTCGGCATTAAAAGTAGCCTATGTGTTAATCCAGGACATAATCTACCCGTGTGCCAAATTTCATCGAAATCCGTTTAGATTTTTTTGCGTGAAAACTTATTAAATTACTAACATCGCTATCAAAAAATAGGGGATGATGGAAGAAGGTAGAAAATTAAGGGTTGTATGTATTTTTAATGCCACATCACAAAAAAAATGTGTGTGTACTTATGTACACGCGTTAGAAGTTATACTTCTTAGGCGTAACAAGATAAAAAACTTTTTAAATAACGCGTCAAAAGAAGTATAACTTCAAAATTCAAAACTAAAATGTTAACTATAGCTAACTTCAGGGTGTCGGTTCTGCGTTCAAAATTCAAAACTAAAATGTTGGCTATAGCTAACTTCAGGGAGTAGGTTTTTCGTGACGGTGTGCGCGCGCATCGTAAAAATTTACTCTCATCATTTTTCCCTAACGCGCCAAAAGAAGTATAACTTCAAAAAATTCACTCCGAAATATAAAAATAAAATTTTGGGGTGACTTATCACTTCGGGGGATGAAAAATAGATAACAACCTATTCTCAGACCTACCAAGTGTGAATATAAAATTTCATCAAAATCGGTTCAGCCGTTTCGGAGGAGTATGGTAACAAACACTGTGACAGGAATTGTTTATATATATAGATAAAAAAATTCCGAATTCTCAACTTTGACTGTATTACATCTTACAATCAATTATAAGTGTCTAAAATTAAAAACAAGACAAATAAAACAGGAAGAACCTATAGTAAGCTAAATGCTAATACCTAACATGAAAACAAGATGGCACCATCAATAAATCTTTAATGACAAACAAA
The DNA here is from genome assembly GCA_947568825.1 of Sphinx pinastri. Lineage (NCBI taxonomy): Eukaryota > Metazoa > Arthropoda > Insecta > Lepidoptera > Sphingidae > Sphinx > Sphinx pinastri. The sequence goes on from OX387617.1 coordinate 9,125,926, forward strand.
CTTCATCTTTGAACGCGTATAGGATGGCTGTTCTTAATATTCCGTGGATAAGTTTGGCAATAGAACATTTGCGTTCCTTCATCTCCATTTCATCAACGTACAACCAGAAGCTCCGCACATTTCCACCTTTACGTTGTTGACATCTCGCAGATTCACAATGTGTTTCGCCTTCATGCCTAGAATGTGGAATGTCAGACAGAAATTCTGCGCCAAATTCTGTGTTTTAAGTTTAATAAAGCGTCGTTTTTACGGACCATTATAACATTACCCTAAAGTCAGTTGGGAATAAATTATTTGAAAATGGCATATATTTCTTTTTATTTTTAACCCCCGACAAAAAAGCGGAGTGTTATAAGTTTAGGGTGTGTATCTCTATGTCTGTCTGTGGCATCGTAGCTCTCAAACGAATGTACCAATCTTGACGCGGTTTTTTTGTTTGAAGCTGATGTGATCGAGATGGTTCTTAGCTATAATTTATGAAGATATGTTCAGGCGTTTGAAGATTATCAGCTCATTTCCAATTTAAAAAACCCGATTTAATTTAAATTTGGTGTACTATGACTTCGGCAATATTTTTAAACATGAGCTGATGCTGCAGCATCAAGAAGTCTGCGGGATACCCAACTCCTTAGCAATTTATAGCAGATACATCATGTTTGGGCTCATAAGGATGGTCTCATCGAGCAGGTGTCAGATAGTTGATTATCAAGGCCCCATGATGGAGAATAGAGTAATTTAAAAAGTTTGAAATAAAAAATAAATTAAAATTTAAATAAGCCCCGACACAAAAATCTCTAAAGTGTAAAATAATAAAAGTGTCTTTGTCGTTTAAGTACCTAATAATATTTTGAGCCAAGCGTCCTCACGTCGGGGGACCGAATTCCGGACCAGGGAGAATAAAATACTTCTTTAGCGGTCCCCCGACGCGACGACGCTTGGGTCAAAATATTATTAGGTACTTAAACGACAAAGACACTTTTACTTACTTACTTAAACTCACGCCTTTCTCCCATTGGGGTAGGCAGAGACTATGGAACGCCAAGTGCTACGATCCAAGCAGACCTCTTTCGCTTCTTCCATAGTCATCAGTCTCTTCATACATGCTCGTCGGTTACGAGGACTCCTTATTTGACCCTTCCTTAAGAGGTCGTCAATTTGGTCCATGAACGTACGTCTAGTAGGCCCTCGTCCGACACTACCACTTACATTCGCGACATAAATTTCTTTCGTTACTCTTCTTTCATCCATCCTTTCAATGTGGCCAAACCACCGAAGCATTCCTTTCTCAATCTTAGTCACTACATCTTCTTTCAATCCACATTTTTCTTTTATCCCGCTATTTCTCACTCTATCACTTACTTTCATACCACACATACTTCTCAAAGACACTTTTATTATTTTACTTTTTAGAGACTTTTGTGTCGGTGTTTATTTTAATTTTAATTTAATTTCTGATACATTCGTATTCGCAATTCTGAAATGGCAATATGTTAAAAATAAACAATAGCTTATACACGAATGAAGACCGGAGAAATGTACGCGCTGGAAGTGAGGCGAGGGCACGGTCCGTGTTTTATGAATTTTTATGCATTTGAACAGCGTCTGTCAGTTGGTGCTTTAATTGAATCGCACGACAGCCGAGTGATATACGAGAGCCGATGCCACCGTGCCGCCGGCAAACCAACCCATGCCGAACAATTAATCCCACATAAACAACTATGAAAGTGTGAATTATATCTGATAAATTCGTTGAATCGAACTCTTGAACAGACAATCCTTTTCGATGACTTAAATTTATGATAAGTTAATTATGTTACTAATTGAGTTGATTGTAAAAGTGAGTGGCCTTCAGGATTTTTAAGCTGTCTGACATCCTGTATAAACATACATTAAGCTTAAAAATAATAACGAAATGCCATTTTCTTTTGCTTTTCAAAATGGAAGGTCAAAAATTGCAAATAGCTCTTTGATATGACCGTTGATAGGATAATCATATACACCTACAGATAAAATAGTAAGACGCATTGACAAGCTATCACTAGAAAAAAAGTATAAAAAATACAAACACACGAATTGATAACCTCCTCCTTTTGGAAGTCGGTTAAAAAGTTAAAAGCGTCACGTTCTCCTTTACCACAAATCTACATAATTTGTATCATTCAAAACACGTAAAATTAAGAACATTTGTGGACTTTACTTGAATCCTACTAAAATTCCAAGCTAGTAATTCTGATATTAGAGTGGTCGTTGCTTTTAAGTATCTGAGAATTACAGCAAAATCTATATAATATGGGACAGGTTCGTAGCTATATTGCAATATGGTTAAGTTTTAGACGTTTATTATGAATTCATTTACATATGCCTGGTAAGAAGTCATTGCCTTCCTTCTGCACAACGTATTACAAGGGCTCCTACTCCCGAGGTGGACGACAATGCGGGTGGTCGGTCTCCCGTTGTCGTAGACGCCAAAGGCGTCCTTTAGAGTTCAGGGGCATCTTAGCCCCCCTTGTGTAGAGAAGAGCCGCAACGGCATAGCGCAGGGACGGTCCCGTGCGGCTATCTTAGTGCAACAAGATACCCCGGGGCCGTCTCGTATACGCGCCGAAGAAGGCCACCGCGGGTTTTGGTTGGTATGCCGGTGTAGGGTGTACGTAGTATTAGGGACTCGGTCCAATGCTCGCTCGGATGATGCTATACTCCCGCGTGTAGACATTGGGCCGTAAGACCGTGTGAAACCAACATAACCGTTCCACTCACCCCCCAGTGGTGGTAGCGATAACGCGTTTTTTCCCCGCGAAAAAAAAAAAAAAAAAAAAGGGCTCCTACTCGTTCGAGCCTCAACAGGTAAACCTTATTTCGAGACCAACCAACAACACACATCATGTTACTCTACACCGCAGTTCCGTCCTCGCCGCGTTCCCCGTCGCCCTCCCGACCCGCCTAACAGTTCCGGCCCGCGTGCCGACGAAATAAATGGATAGGATTAGGTTAAACACCAACCTTCCCCACTAATCGTTGATGTCTCATCCTCTCCCAGTGACCGTCCTGAGCCGAGGTTCGTAACCCGTTAGTGGGTTGCCCTCAGCACGGTTACTTTAATCAAGGGTTGCAAGCGCCTAAAGCGTTCACCCGAAAGTCCGGTGTGGCCAGAAAAGCCGACTCGCGTCAGGCTACAGGCCGGAAGGGCCATAACAAAAAAAAACAAAAGAAACATGTTACTTCGTAAACTAGAAAGGAGATCCCGTCAAAGTCAATATTAATGTAAAAGTAATGTACCTTCTTTTTCAGTCTACTGTATGACTGACCTAAGATGTAAAAATAACATAACAATGTAAATATATTTAAAACGAGATCAAAACACGAATAGGCTGCACCAGAAGTGGAAGCGAGTAAGAAAGTTAAGCATAATACCTGGCTTAGCACACGAGTTCTCGCGATTTCACAATTTATAGTCGTGTTGTTCCCCAATGGATCTCGAAGTTGGTCTACGAGCAGACTCCAACTCGATCATCAACTTTAACGACCCGCCAAGTTTAGACATTAAGCTTTCTACTTTTACATAGTAACTAATATTTTGATTAGCATTTAGCTGCTATTAATACGAGACAAGTGAGTTATTCATGAACTTTGCAATGAAATTATATTACTTCATGGTTTACCTAAGCCATCTGTCCTAATTATTCGCATTTATTGATTTGTACAAGACATTCAAAATATACATATGGTTTTCTATGCAAGTATTTCGAAACTCACAAAATATGCCATCATCTCAATTATTTTAACCACCTACGATAAAGTAAAGTACAACGTACATTTAAATGATATTCTCAAGAATGCAATCCACAGATATTATGTCAAATAAAGCTGACATAGGTACCCAATGCAACTTTTGGAATGGAAAAACAATAATGAAGTGTTCCAAGAAGGTCGTTATTGCCAAGACGACGGCCACGGACAGGGCAGCCGACTACCGACATAAAACACATCTCCCGTCAAACTTTATGTATTCTTATAATCTAAGTAACAACTGCGTGTGAAATATAAGACCGAAAAGAACGTAAATCTCGCCAACAGTTTTTATAACGTGCCAAATAAGTCATTGTCACAAGACAAGTGGACACTTTGTTCTATGATCTTATCGTAACGCATATGATGGACTATTGCAGAATGGTTAGCGGAAATACTGTCATGAATGGCGACATCCTTTAAAATATATTCTTGCTTCACCCGCGGTTATAGCGCTTTTCCTCTGATCTGAACGATTCTAGAGTAACTTATTTAAAAATCAGTATAAAAAATTCTAAATTTTCTACAAAGGCAAGTTACCGAGGCAAGAAGGACATGAAAAAAAAATTACGATAAAATATACAGTTTAACAGAAACATGTATCCCAAACTAAATTTCCCAAAAAAAGACACAAATCAAAATTTAAAATGGTAAATATTTCATATGAAATTGAACGGGAATTTGCGTGGGTATCAAATACAATAAATAAATTGTAGGTCGCCATCAGAAACAAGTTTTACTTGGATTGAAGTCTATACTAAAGCCAGCAGTCATAAAATTTAATCTCACCTTGTTTATGACAATAGTAACCGTAACCACTTCGTAAAATACATATGAACGTTTGCAGAAGATAGACTACCCCGTAGCGTATCAGAATACGAGCATGTTTCAATTCCAATTACTATAACGATTCACATCGCTTCGATATCCGTGGTTGGATTTAGGTACAATTCCAAACACCACGTCATCAGACTGCAGCTTTACTTTAAACGGTATTGTGATTAACCAACAAAAATGAAGAACCCCCGTCCCAAAGTAATTTCATCGGAAATAATTTCATTTAATTAGCTGAACTAAAAACATAAAAATGTGATAGTAAAAACCTTCTTTCATCTATCCTCATCCTACCCCAATAAGAGATAACGCAACACGCATGCCTGGCAATCACTTGTGGTGGATGTGGTGTAGTGGAAAAAAAATGTTTGTCACTAAGACCGATTCATAAAACTAAAAATCAGTGTATTATTTTAGTGTCCTCTTCTTTATTTATGAATTTGTTGACAAATAAACTAAATTCCATTGATGTACAATGGAATTAAGGTTATTTGTCAACGATCGATACGATAGCGATACGACCACCCATCAACAGTACCAACACCATCCAGCACCTTGAGTTACAAAGTACTGTGTGGCATTCCACTGCGCTCGTCATCCTGAGACAGTTAAGTCTTATTATGTCCAGTTACACTGGCTACAATGTCCTTCAAACCGAAACACAACAGTGCATGCACACTGCTGCTTGGCGGTAGAATTAGATATTGCGGTGGTACCCATGCAGACGGACTCATATATGAGAGACCTACCACCAGTACATTTTCAAAGCATTTAAATAAATTGCTGGTATTGTTCATTGGCTTACTTATAGGGCAAGATTCACTTAAGGGATTTCCTGATAATATCTTAAAATTTCATTAAAATTATATTAATGACTAAATAATACTATATTTGTATCATTTATTTGTGTAACTCTTGTGTCAGTTCAGTAAATCTAGATCGAGTTAAGGAATTCATGCCTTAACGCGAACGTTTTACCCCAGAGGTCACAAGCATAATACCACTGCGACAAGTATATTTATTTAGAATATAAAATTTACATAGATTTGTATTTTCAGTATGTAATCATACGGCCAGCACAAAACAATAAGAAATCAAGGCGTACGCCGTACTACGTACTACAAGTTAATTAATATATTTTTTCTAATATGTTCCGTTCTACTTTTTTTACAGATTGAATATTTAAAACCTCTAATTTTTATAAAATCCTACAGCTGATCTCACAAATTCGTAAATTACATGGAGTTTATATAAAATTAAAATGTCGCTACGTGGCGCAAAGATAAACTAAACTTCAAACCGTGAGCAACTTTCTGAAGACATGAAACTAGAAAATTTAATATTCCTTGTGGCTTGTGCCGCGCCTCAGTAGCCGCTCCGGAACTTTCTCTAGTGAGATACAAAAAATACAAACCACTTTTTTCATTACTTTCAGACACTGATAGCAAAGTTTCGGAATATTGATTTTATACCGATTTAAAAATAAGTTTAGAACTTTAAGAACACTCGTGACTCGAAAACAAATGACGTACACACTACACAGACAGGCTACGGTACCTCAACTCTGCCCATTTAAAAAAAAAACGAATTTTATTTTATGCTACAGTGTAGCTCAAACAATATGATGTAAGATTCTTCCTTCCACATAATATTTTGTAGAAATCCCGCTGAATATCAACTGCATAAATGTAAAATTAGAGAAGATGGCTGACATACTCGTGGTTTTAGGAAATGTGGGAAAATTGCTACGACGAATGTGTAGTCGTGGTTTACATGATTTTTTATATTTGGGATAATTATTTATTTACTTAACGAAAAAAGATCCATAGAGGTATTAGTTTCAGTATAGCGTATAGAACCCAAAAACTTTCTTTTCCTACTCGGTCAACATATTACGCTCTTAGACATATCGAAACTTGTCAACAAATAAGCATGCTTAGTTAAAACAACATACATAAACACCAGTTAGTCTCATAAAACATATTTTATGAAAATGTATACAAACCAATTTATTGTAAAGTTGATATTTTGTATAAGAATCGGGGTTCAATTCCGTTTGACAGTTTTAATATTAGGTATACTAAAGTCATACCACGCTAAAACCACATTGAAAATTATTATTAAAAAAAATATCCGGGTCTGGGTATTGCGATTTTTTCTTATACTAGATTTCTGCTCGCGGCTTCGCCGGCGTGAAAAAGTTTTTCCGGGATAAAAATATTTTCGCGGGATAAAAAGTAGCCTATGTGTTATTCCAAGACATGATCTACCCGTGTGCCAAATTTCATCGAAATCCGTTCAGTAGTTTTTGAGTTTATTCGTTACAAACATACAAATCTTTCCTCTTTATAATATTAGTATAGATATGAGTTTGAACGAACGATGATTATCCCTCGTCAGCCGACACAATTATATCGAATTAAGATGAACCTTCTTCATAGTTCCTAAAGTGAGTTTTGCATTTATATTGAACCACAATCCAAGACCCAAACTATCACAGCTTACTTATCAGATATTTGCTACGAAACCACGGGGAATTCACGCGGTCTATTATTGAATTGAGGCGTAGTCGTTACAACTAGTCCACGAACCGGTAACCCTAGTAAGTTTACATCGCGCTGCGCCGCGTCCACAGTCCCCGCCCAGCGACTAATTACCGCTTGTATAATATTTATTATTTACAACCTTGCAAACACGTTTATTATAAACAGTAAAATCGGATTAAATTTACTATTTTACCCGGCTAGGCAAAGGGCAAAGCTGTATATCAGGCAGTAACATAATAGTAAGTCCATTTGGATTAAGTACCTACACACCAAATGGTACTAAATGTCAGCAACAAGATGAATTTTGTGTCTCGAAAGTCGCCAGAATTATGCCGGCTTTTATTATTAGCTGTAGTATGTACACTGGCTGACGGTTAGCACGAAACCCTATGGTGAATATTTTGCCATAATATTATAACAAAATGTACGGTCCAGTGTATCCAATCTATAATATTAAATGTCTTTGATCCAATCAAATACAGGTATCTATTACGCACCCTCCCGTTAGAAAATAATATTTATACCCACTCATATTTATATTATGTTTTGGATTATGTAGTGTTCAAATATGAATAAATTCTTACCTTTCACAGCGGTGTCAATGGTTTCTCAAAGTCAATGACATTAACTAGATCACTAAAGTGAACCATACACCACCGATCCTAGTCCGCTTTCAGCTAGAAACAGTTCGTACGATTTCACACGCAAACGCGGCCACGACAAAGGTAACGAACTTTGCACCACGCTTGGGTGCTGAAGCCCACTCGATGCGCCATTCCAAAATTAGCCACAATACCGGCCTGACTGTACGGTCAATTTTTAAAATTTGTCTGACACAGCCGTGGTTCATTCTGTAAACTATGCACGAATACTTATTCTCAGGTATATATTAAATAAATTATTCCAAAAACTTTAAATTGTTCATAAAACTTCCATGCGGACGTCGCATACCCTTATCGTGTGTATTAAAGGATGACCACTGCGGCACTGGCAACGTTCAGGACAGCACTCCGCAAAATAAGCGTTACCTGTGTACGCATCGCTGAACAAAATTACCAAACAGTTATATCAGTGAGCTTCCGGGCGCGTCGGCGAGCTGTTTGTTTATTTAACCCGTTTCCACAATGATCAGATAAGGCGCAGTGGCGCACTTCATGCGAGGTTTGGCCGCAAGCGCGCACGCAGGGACGGGGCGCGGCAGAGGCTGCGACGGCGCGGCCTCTCACCCACTCGCTCTAGATCGTTCATCTAACCCATATATTTACACATCGGTACTGCATAAATAACACCACGCACCACGTAATAGAACACCTTGTGATTGGATGCGACATTTATCGCGACACTATCTTGATTTGTCGGGCCAGAAAACGAACTAATGCTCCCCTTCGCAGGTCTTAAGAGAAAGACCGTTTATTACTTGAATGTCTCTATAAAATTTAATGTAGTTAGCACCGGGAGAAACGGATAGTGATGCTATCACAACAAAATAAATTAAAACATCTACTCTCGGTATTGCAGGCACATTAGCGCAGAATTAAGATGGGATCTTAATTCTATATAAATTACGTTCGCGAGGATACGCATAAAGAAATTGATGTGATTTTAATTTATCCACGTAAAGAGCAGCATAATTAAAGTCAATAAAATTTTACAATCTATAAATATAGCTCTCTACGAAATGTATGTTACACATTTCGAATTAATAACAGATTACATAGTAGACATAGCGCAGCTAATGTCAAATATAATAACCATATGAGTAGTAGGAGGCTGCGTAGTATGATGTGTGTGGTGCACGGTGCAGCCCACCCCACCCGCCAACACCGGGATTAAATTAAAACTCGTCATTACACAGGACGTAAATGTGCGTACGGTGGGGGCACAATGCGATAATAAATTATAATTAAACTATCAGCTAACGGCGAAGTTAATTCAATCAATCACAGGTAATGACCGCTTGGTAAAAGATCCTTTTACATAGCGTGGTTATTAAAGTTTACCGATAAATAAAGTTTTTGTCAGGGAATGAAACGCCAGTGGGCCGCAGAAAATCATTACGTGGCGCGAGCCGGCGACATCAAAAATCAATTTGTTCCTAGCCTGTACGCGCTTCGTTTATTTTTGCTTGTTGAATAATATCTCTCGTGGAGTATTATTTGTAAAAGTCAATTAATTATGAATAATTTACTTGACTACCAGCATCTCGAGGCACACCGAGCTGTTGCCCTGCAGGTATCTTTCTGATTAAAGAATACGGACAATCATAAATGACGTTTTATATCTTAATCAACTGCTGTATGATAAATTATTTAACCTTTTTATACGCTGGATGATATTGATGATGATTAATTTAATAAGACTCTGATAATAATATTGCTCATTCAAAAATAATATATAAAATCATAGTAAGTTTTTATTGAAGGAAAGTTCGTCCTAATACATAGCTAATCGCATAAACGCAAATCTAACTAGTTGTGATAATCCTTGTACTAAAATGTGGGATCGTAAAATTAAAATTCATGTCCACAAAGGCGTTGTAGTGGAGTTGCAATTAATATGAAATCTCTGGACAATATTTATGACACTGACACAGGCGAAATTATTGCAGAGTTTAATATTTACTGACGGGCCGTATTTTACTCGTCAAGCGGATTACGTGCGAAATATAAACGTAAGCTGCGTTATCAAAATTTAATGGTCGCTATTTGACACACAGTCATTTGCATTTCCTGAAAAGAGTCATTTGGATTGAAGCAATGGCCAGCGTTTATTATCGCTTGACAGGCGCTAGTCACACCATCACTAACCATATTTACGACGGCAGCCTTTCGACTACCAACTGTATTTCATTTGTTGAATAAATAACCCACGTTAAAACATTTTTTATATCAAACGCAGTCGATGTAATAAATTATAACATTTCCAATTCGGAACCCAGGTCATGCAAATCAAAAACGTCACGAGCGGAATGTTCAATCGGCCTGCAACAAATCCAGAATCCATAATGCATTCTGTCAGTGCATTGCAAATGATCTGGCGGTAGTTTTGATCTGCGCTCTCAGAGATGATTTCCGTGTTTGCAGCTATTACGTTTCGCGTTCGGCACACGGCAGCGGGCGTGTGAAATATTGCCGAGGCTACGTTTACGTTTTGATATAATCCTTTCTGCTCTGAAATTATAACCCGTGAATAAACACAAAAGGGCGCGGTGGTGCGATGGTGCGGCGGGCTGTAATTCCGGAGTGGAAACGTCGTAAATAATTGTCGTGGCATTCGCGTTAATTCCTCTCCAAGAGTGAAATCTATGTGATCTGCGTTGCGCACATGAAAAATTACTAGCGAGTTTGTAACCTGTTGCGTTTTTTGCTTTTAATTTTTTATTTGCTTTGATGCCAGCCCGTCACGTCGCCTAAATAGCGGAGTGAAAAGTAATTCAAGTTATACATCTGTTGCCACGCCTAAGATAAGTGTAATTTACTATGGCAGCCGCATTAAAGTAACGCTTGCGTATGTGCACGGCATAAAAGCGAGCGCAGGGACGTACGAGCATGTCATTAGTACAAACATACGCACACTATGCAAATCTACACAAGACATGCGTTAAGCGTCGAAAAGCTTACATAGCCACGCGTGTCTGTTGACGCCAACTGTCTCCTCACTCGTAGGAAGTCACAGCGGTAATTAAACATTCCACAGCCGCTCTTGATATTAACCAGTTTGAAAATTCTAACAATGTCGTATACCAGGACTTACTGAGGTATCATTATAATATCTAACATAACACTGCGTAGAAACTTTGTAATATTCTGAACTATTATTTTTACCTTACCATCGGGACAGCATTAACTCCTTCAAACTTTTATCCAAAATTAAATTCCAACAGATTTCCGCTTTTTGATAAAACCTATTCTTACTTAAATTTCGTATGAACCTGCTATTAATATCTACAAGCCACCCTGAAGTTTGATTAATTATTAATAAAAGGTTTATTTCATTTTCTATAACCGGACCACTATTTAAAAACATATCGATGCGACGCCTAAAATAACTCTACATGCTCTACATCTAGGTCATATTACCTTCATCAGAAAATTCAATTTAAAATAAACCAGTTGTACTTTTAACGCAATAAAATGATACCTAACTGCAAGCCTACACGCACATTTTGCTTGCTCTATTAAAAACTTTATTTACAACTTACAATATACACTCAATGCAATATTTAACGATATCCACTCAAAGCCACTACACTTTCTGTTTTCCGCGTAAAGGAGCAAAAACTGTCAACTTAAGAATAATGTTCAAGTCACCAGGTTTCAGTAACACCACTTATAAAGTTCCCTTTGTTACACCCGACCGTTTAGCCATTCGAGCCGCGACTTCGGCGTTTAAACGAAGGCGTTGCTTATAAGTATAGAACCTGCTTGCTTCTTGGAAAATAATTTATAAGCACTTCAAATCTATCGAGGAAAGTGATATTAAAGCATGTCTGCATGAGAATAATTCAAGACAGATGAAGAATATAACTTAATTTTGTAGGTGTGTAAGACAAAAAATTGGCAATATTTTTACAGATACTTATTGTAAAATTTTATGTCATCAGAAATACAAGAAAGTTAGATAGTTTTGAAATATCATTGGATCATCGCTTTAAGAGGTTAATATACCGAAGGAACGCTATTAAATACTAGACTTCGGCTCGCGGCTTCGCCCGCGTGAAAAAGATTTTCCCGGGATAAAAAGTAGCATATGTGTTAATCCAGGACATGATCTACCCGTGTGCCAAATTTCATCGAAATCCGTTCAGTAGGTTTTGAGTTTATTCGTTACAAACATACTTACATACAAATCTTTCCTCTTTATAATATTAGTAGGGTCATTCGGGGCAACAGCACGCAGTGGGTAAAAGTTCGCATGGTCAATATCTCGGAACCTATTAAGGGGGCTCAGACACTTTTTTGGCTAGATCAGGGGCGCGTCAGGGACAATGTCAGAGCCACGAGCTATTTAACCAAGCCTCACTTGTTTGGCGAAAAACGGTGATCAACGTGATTTTGTTGATTAGTTACCAATATTTTGTGCTGAGAAAAAAATGTATGGTTAGTCGGTGCATCAATTTACAAAAGTTCGTTAATTATGTTAAGTTTACATGATTATTATAGTATTTATTTTAGTTATTAATTCTGTCCTAGAAAATAAATGCGTCTCAACTAACGTGCGATTGTTTAAATTATTCCCTGTTTGGGTAAGAGTACGGGGCTAAAAGTACGCACGCTGTTATAACTTCATTATAATGATCGCACGGTTTTTTCTTCTTTAAGCTGCAATTAAATCGAATATTATATGTAAAGATTTTTAGACCTTATACAGAAAAAAAATGTTCTCATTAAACACTTCGCGTAGTTTTACCCACATAACGGGTCAATAGTACGAATTTCTCCCGCTGCACTAAAACATGTATTGCAAAAAAAACAATGAAGCAATGCACAAAAAGTCATTAAATAATGAAAGTAGAATAAATTTACTTTACATAGAGTGTTAAAACATTTTTCATAACACTATATTTTTGACTGTGTAGACGATAGAAAAAAAAGTGCGTACTTTTAGGCCGAATGACCCTATAGATTAATGAAATGATAATTGAGGTAACGTAAACTCCAAAGATGGATGCGAATAAAATACTTATAGTCAAGCAGATTTTGAAATCTAACTCTATGGATATTAGTTATCTAAACTATTTGAGTCCTAATAAAAATTAAAAAAACAACAAAATATATTAATCTCATTTGTCTCAATCATAGGTTATTATTTATTTCATTAATCATTGACTTACAACTGCTATAGCACAGATTTTTAAACTTTAGGGGTGGGATTATTTCATCAAATTATGAAAAACATCGGCTCTTTCGATGTATTTTTTTTCAATAAGAATTGATGAAAAAATAATCATAATAGCCGCAATCTACCTGTTAATAGATGTATGATTGATCGGCGAAATCATAGAAAAGCTTCATGTGAATCGGTGAAACCCCCATAACATTGGTACCTTTAACTTTCATTTTGTACAAACACATTTTCACAAACCTAAATCACTGAGACTGCCTCGGTTGCGTAGTTGCGTGCGTGATACGATTTCCGCTTTAAGGTCTCGGGTTCGATTCGTGTCGGGCAAAATCACATCCCCATCACATCATGGGATGGAATACACACGGCCAAAAGTGGGTCCACTAGGTGCGCCTCTGCCTACCCCTTCGAGGATATAAGGCGTGTGTTGTGTGTGAACTTAATTAAAACTAGACTTAGACATTTAATACGCATATACAGTCTTATCTACTTTATTGCTCTTAATTCCCGTCTCGTTTCACACAGTCACATCAATATACCGTTTAAGGCTTTGAGGAATAATGAATAGGGGCTTTTAGCTATATTACTGAGCAGGCGGCTCAACAAACGACTGTTATGACGAAATTAATGTCTCCCGTCTAAGTGAGAGCTCATGTGGTTCACCTATCTTAACGAGAAAGGGCCGGCACTTACAACTCGCGACTTAAAATTTTATCTTTATCACAGAACTTGCAGTCATAATTTTGATGCCTTCCATGTCAAGGAACACGTAGATACAGTAATTAATCTTCAGAGCGTTAAATGTGTTTTATTCGTTTTTAGGTAATTATGATAGGGTATTTATGTGCTTTCATTTCAAAATTAATAAATGTTTAATCATATGTAATTATGCAAATGGGTATGATGAAATAATTTTGAATAGTTTCAAGATTTACGAGTACATCAATAATTCAAACTATACTATAGTAGCACAGTCATACATAACACAGTGTAGTAACATAATTTTGAGAGATACGATAAAGTCTTTTAATATTCAAATACGAACCGATACGATCTTCTAATATCAAAAGTAAAAATAACATTAGGTTATATTCAACATTTATTTATATCTAAATATGAATGCCATAATCAATATTCTCAGAAAACATAATTCATATAAATCAAACTCATAACTACAGAAATAGGTCTAGGAAAAGATTTGACATTCACTTTCCTTTGATCTTCAAACAAAGTAACGGCTTTAAAATTTAAAGTGAACCGCTTTTATGAAGTAGACTCAGATAAGCGGGATTAATAATGGAAAGTAAGGGTGAATACTGATAAGGAAATAAGGGTTAAATAATGAACTTCGAGAAAATATTGTATAGCGTTAGACTATAGTAGGTCCTTAATTAAATTACATTTTGTTTTTTAAATATATGAATTAATCAAAAAATTTACTGCATAAAATGCAGTGAAATTTTTGACGCGGAAACGCTGAAAACGCTTTAAATTTTAGAACAGATGAACTCAGTAACTTTATTTCTATGAACGTGATATTAACATTTAAAACGCAAGTGCTGACTTATCCGTGGACAAACGGCGTACCTAGTTTGGATTCACGAATTTATGGCATCGAAAGAAGTACATTCTATATAGTCACTCTTCATTTATATGTACATATACCAGTCTTCGCCGCGTAAATCGTATGTATGTCCATAATAATAACAATGGTAACTATTAGTAGATGATCTTATACATCTCTATTGATTCAAGAATGGAACCGCGGAAGAAGCAAGGACCTCTAGAGCAGGTATGATAAAAGTGAATCATTGTATGATGTTTTTGTACGTATTATTTTTGGAAACGTGAATCAGTAATGAATGTCTAATATAATGAATGAATAGCCTTGCTTTTTTTATTAAATATAAAACTCCTTTGCCTATTTAATCAATAGTTGGTACGGAATAATGTCGATAAATGATTGTTATTTTATTCTACGATTTATTTATTGTTTATTACATTAACCCTGTTTTTTATGGTAATATATGTATATCTACACAAATCTGACATATTAATGACAGATCAAACTCGCCCACTTTAGCAAATGAAGGGCACAGGCAAATAACAGGGAATGTCATTATTAATGAATTTTGAGAAAAAACAATTCGACAGTTTAAAAGTTTATTATTTTTATTGAGACAAGCGAGAGAGATTAGGTATATTATTTTTATGGACATTCCCAGTTCTTTTCGTTTTGGCCATAAACAAAACTGCATTTTTTGCACCATCTGTTAACTTTTTTTAAATTCTAATCATTGGAATTCAAAATACCATAGACAAAGATAATATGATTCTATAAAAAACAAAAAATATAAATTATTTGTGACATTCCCTGTTATTTGCCTGTGCTCTTCAAATAATGTATTAAAAAAAATAAAAAAAAAAAAAACAAAAAACCCGACTGCGTCAATATCTGCCGTCTTTATGAAATTCATTGAAGAACTTAAAAGATAGAAACAAGATTTTCATTGAATATTTTATTTTGGTTTTGAATAATCTTAGTTGACAGTGTTCACAAACGCAGTCGGAGGCATAACGCACTTCTCATAAACTGGCTGGTGATATAGGTAGAATTACAAAATCTCGGAGTGAGCAGATGGGTAAAAAGCTTAATAACGAATTATTAGACTTTGTTGAAGCTATTTCAGTCATTATGATTAAGTCGAAATAAAACGCACATTTTAGAGAACAATATAATATAAGAAGAAAATGTATTATTATAAAAAGTATTAGATATGTTAACAATACGATGCAACATTTGAAATATATAGTTTGAATTACAAGTATATCACATTGAAGGTATAATCTATAAATAGTAGGTAAAGGTCATTAAGTTCAAGAGTCTTGTAGCATGAGTTATTTATATTATTGACTAATTTTGCAATATTTGAATATGTTTTTAGGTAATTAATAATACATTATATTATACAAACAGGACGTCTACTTAAAAAGTGAAATAAATGGTACATTATGAGTACACGAAGTATGATCAGTACCCGTTTCAGACTTTATTTTAATGCCGTCTCGTTTGTTCAATTTGAGATGGGGAGTGGCCGTGGACAGAGCCCCTGAAATATCTTTTGACAATCTAACCGCTTTATAGAGAATTTATTTAGCAAGTGCCTTGTATATCTCCAGAGCCCGGAGTTTTGATATTGTTTCATAGTAGAAATTAAAATTAATTAGTTTGGAAATTACAATACCCTATTGGTAAGATACTGTTTATATAAGCTAACCTGCCATCTATTTTAATTCCGTTATTGCCTTAAGTTTTTATTTTTAAAAGGAGTTAAATCTTATAGGTAATTATTTTATTACATTCTTCACTTTAAAACTTATCATAGATAAAATAGTCATTCTTACTCATTATGGCGATTTTATTTTTAAACGGATAATTTTCATTTTGTTTTTATTACTACGATTGTCATGAAAATACTGTGTAAACCGAAATCCGAAAATCGCATTAGTGTAAAAGAGAAGTGAGTCTAAAGGGGGATAACAATGATTAACATAGGTAGGTACTATAATTAACGTTATATCTTAGATAATTATTTAGGATTCTTCTACGTCATTAAAAAGCAATTATAAGAAACATTATATTATTACAAAACAGGGGCAGTCGACTCCAAAAATTCTATAGATTAAAATTGTTATAACTTACCTATAAATATATATTTATAACAATAAACATTAAACATAATATGATGGAAAACTTTGTGGCACAAAGTTGCAAATGTGTTTTTAAGGGCATACTATTCGAGCTAAATTGTCAGGAGTGCAAGCACGCACTCCGTGTGAAGTGATACTGGTTCCCTGTGAGGGAGGTATCACATCTCGATCACTCACGCGAAGGCGGTGTATGCAGCCCACAAACCCAGCGACTGATGTCCCCGATAACCTGCGCACACCAATCGTATCAGATCCTCTATTGTTAACAGTCAATATTATGAAATGTAACTGATGGGACCGAGACGAACTTTATGCATAATGAACATTGATGTAAAAAATGAAAGGTGATTTCTAATTGATTAAATGTTAAAACCATCAATAACGTTTAGTTGCTTATTTATTGCAAGTAATTCTGCATGGAAACTGCAACAATCATTCTTATTTTATGAAGTTGAAAGTCAAGTTCTACATAACAAATATCATGTCATATGTTTAACACATCGGTAGAAGCGAATCTTAAATATAAACATCATCTATGACTTACTTCGTAACGTTTGCAGGCGGCTGACCGATGTAGATGAAAGGGTCGACATCTAACGAATTCATGCGGCCCTGAGCTGATCCTTCGACAACCGTTGACCCCACCTTTAGTACAGCATCTTTCTTGTATCTCTTCGCAGATATCTTAAATCTACCATCCGTTCTAATTTTACCAGATCGCAATTCCAAGGGCCCACCTCCGACATCAAAACGCAATACAGTTTTATTATCGACAAAACCAAGCCATAAATGGTCCCTCATGCCTGAAGCACTTACTAAGGCTCCTTTACCGCACACAATAGACACCTCCGCCCATATATCAAATCGCTTAGCTGATAATATAGTTCGAGCAGTCATTCCCGCTTGCCCATCAAACAGTGGCAGGTCATACATGTTGGGCCTTACTTCTTCATATTCCTCATAGTTGTATTCATCAATCTCGTTAATTAAATAGTCCATTTCTTCGTCATAGGTAATAGTTTCAGGTTTACTGATCGTTTTTGCAACACAATTAGGAATCGACTCGTTATTTGACATATGTGAAACTGTGTAGATCTTCTCTGCGAATCAAATCCCAAAGTTTAAACATTAATGTTAAAGTTAAGAAGACGTTTACTATACTAATATCTAGCTATCTAACTCTAGCGATACCCAATCGGTGGAAGAATGTCGATGCAAGTCAACTCTGGTTCAGGACTGTCGGGTTTGCCGCTGTCACTCGTGTCTACTGACACGTCTGTGTACTGTAAGGAATTCGAGCTTTGGAACTTTATGTGTTCGAGATCTTTGATGGATGTCTTATCAGGTTCACGGGAATTAGCATCTTTACGAATGGCACTCGCTGATCTACCAGAGCGACTACCTCGTCGAACGTGTGGTGCCTCCTCACTGCAAGGTCCAAATGCTTGGACTACCACGTCAGACTGGGTCCTGCAAGCATGTGTACGAAGATGGCAAGCGGAGAGGTAAGTGCGACCGTCACTGCCGCATACTGAAGGCGCTTCGTTTGGTGGACATTCGGTAGTACTGCACTCGCATGTCGCAAGACCACTGCGCACGATACAGTGGGCGCCGAAGTAACACGTCATGTGATCGCAATTTGTTGCTGGTAGTTGAGTTGATTCCGCTGTTGATTAAAGGTTTGCGAAATATAAAAATCATGTTTTCATAAATTAATACATAAGTGAATTCCTGATTGTCCGAATTTATTTTTTATCATCTACTACACTTTAAATTTCTATAATTATTTGTACTCACGGTCGAAACAACCATTTGGCCCGAGGGTATGTTCGTGGTTAGAGCACACGGTGCACTTCTGCCCCTGAATGCCGGGTTTGCAAACACATCGGCCGGTCATTTGTTCGCAATCTTCACGCACCGAACCAAACGCTGAACAACCGCATGCTGTTAAAACAAACAAAAATTCATTTGGGTCATTTAAACTTGTTAAGTATATTATATACAGGTATCAGCTAATTTACAGATAGCCGTATTGTAATACTTTTATATATTAAGATGAAACAATTTTTGTTAGGGGAGACCAGGTATAAAAGTAACACGGGATGAACGTAACAAATGATTTTTTGAACGAATTATGTTAGTTACATTGGTGGTTGATTCATCGAAACGGGCCTTTTTGGATCCCAATTCACCTCAGTTGCGCTCACGACGCTGTGTTGTCAGGTTGAGGTCGTAGCGAGTCATTACGTCAAAAATACCTCCAAAGTAAGTATTAACCATTTTTTTCAACTGCGTTTGTTTTTAATACTGTAGGTTCAATCTTGCATATCAAGTGTCAGTGAAGTAGCGTAACTATTCATCTCTCTATTTTAGTGTTTGAATTGTTATCTTTCTACAGTGGTTTTTAGGTTACAGGCAAATTATTGTCGTATTCGGGAAATTTTAAATGTAGGGATGAAAGTAACAATCTGTTACTTTCATCCCGTTTATGGTGTGATATCTCAAAGCACATTTTGTTGCTTTGTTTTATATTTCAAAGTAATACAAATGCATTTTCTTATTTCAGAATGCTTAATATATATAAAAGAACAACCCGTAGAGGTTTAGCTACTGCAGAAATAATGAATTTGACTGCAGAAGAGGTATTTTTTAGAAAAGTACCATTTAGAGACGCTGCGAATTCATATCAGCTGTACCATGTAACCTGTATAAAAAATGATTGAAGAAGGTTCAACAAGTCTTCCAAATGTAGGCTATGTATCGAAAAGAAGTTTTGTAACCGACGAAGAAAAAAACTGACCAAGTATTTATTGCATTGTTTTCAAATTAAATTAATGAAAAGCAGGACCCAGAAAGAATAATGGAAAGGGAAGGAAATGCAGAAAATAGCCAATAATGACTGATACTCCAAACAAGCTTAAAATTCAAGAACAAGAAGAAAGAAAGTTAAAAGCCAAAGCAGTTAAGAAATCCATTTTGCAGACAAAGGGACAAAAACTCAAATACTTTAGTTGTTAAGAAAACACAAAAAAGGAGAAAAAGGATGCTAAAATAATAAAGTATAGTGATGATTGAGACAGCGAAGACTGCTTCTGTATAGTTGGCATGGAGTCCTTTTCAAACAGCTGTCGACAATGGGTTGTAAGACTGTGTGACACCAACATAACCGGTCCACTCACCCCCCAGTGGTGGTACGATAACGCGTTTTTTTCCCCGCGAAAAAAAAACTACAGTGTCGTTGTGGGCTCATGTAGACTGCACTAATAATGAAATAAGCTATGTGTGCCATAATTTTTTGATTGAGATCTCATTTTTAAATAAATTTGATTATTTTCGAAGATTATTGTGTATCCTAGAAATGATTATTTATTTTATAAGAATTGTGATACTAATGTGAAACCCAAAATTATAATCAAATATGTTGATTATGATAGTAACTTATTTTTTTTATACTGTTACAAACATCCCCTTACACTGTTACAACCAACCCTAGGGGTAGGGATGGTTGTAACAAATCCCAGTTCAAATATTTAGCCGTTTTTCTCAAAATGTGTATTATAAATTGCATTTAAGCTGATGTTAATAGATAGCTGAAAGACCAAACTATCATGTGTATTAATCAGAACTTTAGAATTCAGGAATCTCTCTGAGATATTACGAAAAAATACAAAATTGTTACGTTCATCCCTGGTCTCCCCTACTAGATTTTACAATTAATCATTATAACTCAAAGACATTAAACAGTATAGTTATAGACCGGACATCAGGAGTAAATTTTTCGTCCAAAAGTTATTACCAATTGGTAATAAGTCGCTGTCTTATGTGACATGTCCGTGTAATAAAACGTCTCGGTATGCTTAAATTTTGTAAAGAAAACAATATTTTGGAAGGAAATATGCCAATTTACGCATTACGGGCATGTCAAAGTGTGTTCTAATGAATTATCGATTGAGTTACTGACGAACAGGCTCAAAATTTTTGTATGACAATTTTCCCAATGTCCGCTCTGTATAATCTTAGAACTCTTTGTTATAACTACTCTCTCCTTACTCCAGTTACTCTCTATGCTGTTATGTTCCACATAGCAAAATTTTTAAAAATAATTATTTAATTCCATACATAAAATAGATGTATACTAACGTATGCATCCCGTATGCGGGTTCCCGATCCTCGGCAGCCCCCAGTAGCCGGGCTCGCAGCGGTCGCACTTGGGCCCGCCGACGCCCGGCCGACACACACACTGCCCCCCCTCGTCGCACGCCTCGTGCACGGAGCCCAGCCGGTGACAGCCGCACTGCGAGGGACAGCCCGCGCCGCCCGGCCCGCGCGCCGCCGACACCCCGTCCGCGCAGCACCCGTGCCACGACTCCTGGCAGCCTTTGCGCTCCATCACTGATTTGTCTGGTACATTCATTGGTTAATCAGTAATTTTTTTTTATTGCATTGAATGACGAGACGAGCATACCGCTCGCCTGATGGTAAGCGATACGACCATGAACAGTTGGAACATCATCCAGAAACTGGAATTACGAAGTACCTACTGTATGGCATTCCACTGCGCTCGTCATCCTGAGATATAAGATGTTAAGTATCAGCATGTCCAGTAGTTACACTGGCTACAATGTCCTTCAAACCGAAACACAACAGTGCATGCACACTGCTACTTGGCGGTAGAAATAGACATTGCGGTGGTACCCACCCAGACGGACTCTTACATATGAGAGACCTACCACACCAGCAATCTTTGCCTAATCCTTCAGATAGAGTGAACTATGTTATTCAACATAAGCTATGTTAATAACATAATTCATTAACATAACATAGGTAATGTCATTATTTAGGGAATTAGGGAAAAATAAGCATAGGTATTAGGTACTTCTTCGTTCATGCGCCATCAAAGTCATTTCATATATCTATTGTGCTATGATGTGGCTAAAAGGTACGATGAGAAGATGCGAAAATGAATATTCTTATCAGTTGGAAACTTTTCAATATTGCCTACTTATTTAAAGTTGGCTAGAATTGGAAGTTCAATCTGGTAATTCTGTAGAAATAATAGCATTTTAAAGTTTACATTGAGCGGCTCACCTTTTCTGCAGCATCTGGCAGCTTTAGCTGTGTGGTGACAATAACTGCCGACGGGGCAGTCTTTGCGGTGAGGACCACCGCCGCAGTCCAAAGGCTTCCCATCCGAGTCGGTTAAAGGTTCATCATCACCACAAGGTCTGAACTGCAGGTCATATGTATTTCATCATGATAAAAAATAATCACATTCTCATATATAGATATGGGTAAATTACCTTTATTTTGAGTATAACCCAGCAAAACCTAATGAGGTAATGTTAACATGCTCTTTTTATTTTTTAATATGTAAGTAATAGTACCTCTAGTCCACGGCATAAAGCCAAAGGTCGTAGTCTCAAATCCTCCTGCCGCCGGCACGCCTCTAACTTCATGTGACACAGCGTTGGGTATAACCTCAAATCAGACGCACAGACAGGAGTTGATGTATGGGCGGCGGCGGCCGCGGCGCAATCGAATAGACAGGCGCATCTAAAAAGGAGCACAATATTTTTACTTATATAATGTTACTTGACCAATAGGCAATGAGTGAGGCTTTCTTTTGTTTCAGATTCCCGTGAAGTCAAATCCGAATTCTAATTCTTTTTTTACATGTTCGGCTATTTATAAAGCGGCGTATTTAGCTGCTTACTGGGAAGTTATTAACGCAGTAGTAATTCTAAAGCACAAAATTTATGATCATAGTACCTTGGTTGTCCGTTAGAGTCGACAGCACACGTGGCTTCGAAGGCGCATTGCACGCGCGCACACACCGCGGTGCCCGAGCTTGCGTTCTCTGCTGACTCGTCCTCCGACTTGATCTCGTTGTTAAGATCAGCCACTCGCAATGTCTTATTTGTACCTTAAACAATTGGTAAAAACTCTAAAATTGTCTCTTGTACAAGGGACAAATTGACACTTATTGAGCTTTTGCTTGCGGCTCCGCCCGCGTGAAAAAGTTTTTCCGGGATAAAGGTCTCGCTTTATATTTTCCCGGAACAAAAAGTCTCTAAAGGGTCTCAAACTATCTCCATACCAAATTTCATCAAAATCCGTTCAGTAGTTTCAGAGATGTGCAGTAACAAACAAACAGAAAAATAGACAGACAGAAAAGAATTATAAAAATCACTGATTTGTTTTTCATTACTCTTCTTTAGTCACCCTTTTCTTTTGCATCACATTTCTTTCAACGTACAGTCACACCGGGATCTACTAGTTTATTATAGTACCTATAGTAGTAGTACCTATATTGGTTTGTCATAGCACAGCTTATGCTGAGATGGCCACCTAGTTGTCGCGGTGAATATTATATTGTACTCTGTTTGTTTTTTTTTTTATGTATCACGTGTACCGCGACAATAAATTATTCTTTCTTTCTTTATTTCTATAGACATGCTATTTTACTTGTTTACAGCACTGCGATAAACTGTAGTGCTACATACCTACAGTAGTATTATCTGTTTGTGTTTCAGTGCACTCGCCGTAATACGCGACGCGGATTGGTGTTTCCCCGCGCATGCGCGCCTCGCACGCAGCCTTCAGCAGCGCGCACTCGTGCTGGTAGGTGCGCGCGCCGGTGGAGCACACGGGCTCGCGCGCCGCGGCCGCGCACGGCGCCGCGCATGCGCACGCACCTCGCGCACACCACGTGCCCACCGGACACTGCACACCCGCGCAAGATTCTGCAACATATTAAATAGCCATCAATTGTTTCATAATTGGTGGGCTTGATATTATTATGCTCACTTTACTAAAAAACGTCGTGACAATATTGATATAAAATAATTTAAATGGTACGAACACGCACTGTTGTAAACATTGTATAAACCAATCACTCACCACATGAACCCATATGCTTGACGTAGAGTCGTTTCTTTTCCCGACACGCGACGTCGCGCAATGCACAAACGCTACTGTAAGTCTGGTTATCGTTTCCACAAACTTCTTCAGTTTCCTATAAATTAAAATAATACTTTAGTCTAATAATTATAGTAGTCAAATAATTATATATATTAGGTAATGTGTGTACATACGGTGCCCTCCTCGCAGTGCTTTGGACAAACGCAACTCGCCTCGGAAATACCGTCGCTTTCGCAAACGGCATAAAATTCACACTTTTTATTCTCACAGCCGTCTGTAACCAAGTATACAACAAATTAAAAATATTGTCACCAACAGCGACGCAACAAAATATTAGTATAATAGCAGGGTTAATTCGAATAGGACGTTGTCTCAAAATAAGTATCTTTATAAACAAACTCAATTGATGAAATTAATTAGTTTTTTGACGTTACATGATGAGTTTGTTAATTTTAGAGAAGAATGAGAAACTTGTGGGTCGTCTTTTGTTTTTTGACATGGCGACAACTTTTTATTTCTAATAATTTATAATTATTGTTTTGTATCTGCTATTATTACTTGACATTGGCGAAATCACCGATAGTTAATCGGTGGAAGCCATAATAAAAAGAAGAAGAGAAACTTGTGGTGTAATGGTTATTAAATAAATAAGTCCGATATTTGGAGGTAACGACCGTTTACTTGATTCGCTCAATACACACTGCCTCTCATCTTAATTGAATACACATAGATTATAATAAACACAAAGAATATAAATATGTAGAGGGGACTGCTACATAGAAATATAATATGTGCCTACGGCACAAACTTCTATCCATATTTGATAACAAGAGTATTGACAACCGGACGAACAAAATAACCCTATAATTAAAACCTACCGAAAGCAATCACTTACTACAAGGCCCGTCGTAAAGCACTTGCACGTCTCTGCGATGCCGGCACGCCTCCAGCTGCAGCTTGCAGCGGTTGCCGTAGGAGATGCCGTCGGAGCCGCACACGGGCGCGAACTCGTTGGAGCAGCGCGGGCAGCGACACACGCCGCGCCCGCCCGCCGCCACGCACTCGCCGCCGTGCGGGCACACGCGGTCCGCGCACACGCCGTTTGAACCTTGGGTTTCACAAATCCCAGGTTTTAAAGTAGTGTTTGAATTCTTCGGTCGTAATATTTATTATCGTTTTGGCAGGAGCTCTTTTTTGCAATTAAATGATGAGGGGTGCATGCCGTTCAACTGGTAGTAAGCGATACGACCACCCATAAAAGAAGCGAAACCATTCAGAAGATTAAATCATAAAGTACTGTGGGGTACTCCACGGTGCTTTACAGTCACCACTCTGAGACATAAGATGCCTCATAATGCCCAGCAATTGTACTAGATGGACAGGATGCAATGTTTTTAAAACCGGACCACAACACTGCATGCACACCGCTGCTTGGCGACAGAAATACCTCCACACAGACCCTCGTATACGAGAGACCACTGGAGTCACTGGTGGTAAGCAGTGATTAATTGACATGACATGACAGTATTTAATTTTTCCGTGTTAACTCTCCTGCCTGCATACGGGTGAACATGTTTTAGCTCAAAGCAATATTATGATTTCTATCTACCCAACAAGAAGCAGAAGCAAGCTGGAAGTATACAACTATCATCTGAATAAAGTACCGCAGGCGCCAGCGTGCAGCACCCGCAGCTCCCTGCCGAGCTGGCACGCGGCACGGCGCAGTTCGCACTCGCTGTCGTGCGTGCGCGAGTCAGAGCCGCACACGGGCCGCAGCACGGCCTCGCACGGCGGCGGGCACGCGCACACCGCGCCGCCGCCCTCCACGCGACACTCCGCGCCGTGCCGACACTCCACCTCCGCGCACGGATTCACACCTACACAAAGGAATAAAATAATATATCAAGTGCAAGGGGTGTTGAGTTTTAAAAATTGTAAACAGACTCAAGGACGACAGTTTATGATTAGACAGTTGCACAACCGCTTGAGGAGTGGTTGAGTTAATGATATCGAAAATTAGTCCTTATCGGTAGTTTCCAACGTGATTTCTATCTAAAAATATACCACTTACCCGAACTGCACTGTCCTTTGAATATGATTTTCAATTGTTTCCTAGCGCGGCAACTCTCTCGGTGCATTTGGCATTCGTTGGAATAGGTCTTTCCATCAGAGGCGCAGACGGGAGAGAACTCAAGTGGACACGGCTCCGCACACCGACACGACGGAGCGCGTCTTTCGTCTAATTGACAGACTTCAGGGTCTGGGCAAGTCACCCCAGCACACGGATCTAGAAGAATATTTTGATTTATTTATTTAGTCAGAGACTAATGAACAGAACTAGGATTAATGAGCTGTGATAGATACACAATAGAAATAATGCGTGTTTATTGAACGATTACAATATAGGTACGTACCGCACTTGCCGTAGTATTTGAAAGTGATATTAGTGTTGGAGTCGCAGGCGGCCCTGCGCATTTCACACTCGCCGGGGTAGTCGTGCGCGTCGCTGGCACATAGTGGCCGGGAGCCTTCGTGGTCTCCGTAGCTTGGACAAGAGGTCGGGCACTCGCAGTTGTAGGAGCGGCCGTCTGGCGTCGGACGACAGAGCGCGCCGGGGCCACAGGTAGCACCGCGGCACGGGTCCGGTACATCTGCAGCAAACGTAGGTAGGTAAGTATATTGTGCAATGTTACATAATATTAAGCATTTTTCGAACATCCTTCCTTCCTCACATAGTATAAAACAAAGTCTTCCGCCGCATTTGTACGCGATAAACTCAACAACTACCGAACGGATTTCAATGAAATTTGGAAAATAGTTTGAGACCCTGGGAAGGTTTTGCTTTTTATGCCGGGAAAATATACAGCTGGACTTTTATCCCGGAAAATCTTTCAAGCTGTGAAGCCGCGAGCAAAAACTAGTCTATAATAAAAAGAAAATAAAATCTCAATCTCAAGAAGAAAATAAAATAAAATCACTTTCCATGAATACCCACAAGGCAACGTCAGAACTTGAGGATTTTTAAGAAACGCATTGGATTAATGGGTCTCTACATCGGACTCTACGACATAAAAATGTAGTTATAAATGCATAAAAAATCATCTCAGGAATATTTCACAGAATATAATATTTCTAGCAGATACAATATTATTATTTACCACTAGGGAACAGATAGCAGCATTCTGCGGCTACCATCAGCAGACACAGTATCGCCAGACGTCTTGTTACCATCGTCTGGAAGGCGTCCCGCACCGGTGCCTCCTGCCTCCCACCATGACACATTCTGCATTCATTTTATTGTTTTCTACTTTAAAAAAATCATTATTACATGCCGTAGTTGTTATGATAGTGTAAAGTCTAATATAATTTAGCCTGAGGGTTACTTAAAATCATATTTTCTCCAAGACCTTACTATGGTTTAGCGTCAGTAATTTTAAACTCATAGTATTGTGATTAGTGAATTACATCTCTTCATATTTGTTTTTCTTTTACAAGTACAATCAGAACGTAGATGGGTAAATACATAAAGTAACAGTATAGGTAGGTAATTTATAGGTACTTTTTGAAAAGTGCAGATCTATAGGTATAAGTAACTTTGTACTAAACAAACTCAAGGTTAAATACGTTGTATCGCTGTAAAAATTGCATACAAATGTGCGTGAACGGCATGTGGAACGAAAAATACACCCACCAAGTATAATCCAGATCAATAACAACATCAAGGTATTGTTTACTAAATTAATTATGTGATACGTTTCTTCAAAAAAACATGAAACTAACCGTAATTTTAAATTGTTATGAATACCACTAGTGACGCACATATATAACGGCGAACATACTTTAATTAGGTACAGTATCAAATAAAATGTGTAGCAACCAAGTAAATTAAAACTTGTACACGGGTGCTGAACCGAGGCGCAGAAAGCCCGGAGGGTTACTGAAGGTAAACTCACTGAATGAAATAATTCCGAACATGCGCAATGCGTACAAGTTCGCAACAAAAATCTAAACATATCTAGTATCCCTAGGCACATATGACGTACCTAACTAGTCTGCGCCCTATACTGTTGACCTATACCGTTTGTACTTTGATCAAACGACCTATATTATATTTCGAGCATCCCCTAGTTAAGTAAGTAGTTATTTACCCACCTCACAGGGCCTACCTGAATAATAAATTCGTCTTTTCTAGAAAAAAATAATTAGCACTAGTATTTACTCGCGGCTCCGCCCGCGTGAGAAAGATTTTCCAGGATTAAAAGTAGCACTCAGGAGTAATGTAGTAGGTATTCCTTTTGCAATACAATGCAATCAGCCCTGTATTATATACTGCCCACTGCTGAGCACGGGCCTCCTCTACTACTGAGAGGGGTTAGGCCTTAGTCCACCACGCTGCCCTAGTGCGGGTTGGCGAACTTCACATACCTTCGAAATTTAGTGAACTTCTCAGGCTATGCAGGTTTCCTCACGATTTTCCTTCACCTTTAAAGCGAACGATAATTGATAACAATACACACGTAACTTCGAAAAGTCAGAAGTGTGTGCCTTGGGTTTTGAACCTCCGGACATTGTCTCGGCAGACCGTTCCATTGCCAACTAGGCTATCGTCGCTTTTATTCCTATTAGTGAAAGAATTTTCAAAATCGTTTCAGTTGTTTCGGAGATTAGCGCGTTCAACCAAACACACAAACTCTTCAGATTTATAATATTAGTATATATAATGAAGTCGAAAAAGTGAAATAACACTGAAAACACAAACTACAACAATACTATCCTACTAATATTATAAACGGGAAATTTGTAAGAATTGATGTATGTATGTTTGTTACTCTTTCACGCAAAAACTACTGAAGAGATTTCGATAAAGTTTGGCACACGGGTAGATCATGTCCTGGATCAACACATAGGAAAATATAAAGCAGGACTTTTATCACGGAAACACTTTTTACCGCGGGCGGTGCCTAATTTAAATTGCCAGCTAAGGTAAGCACATACAAGAAGAAATATACGAAAACAATGTTCAGTTTAAATTAGGCACTGACTCCAAATATACGTATATAAAGTTAAATTATTCTTTGGTTTGTAGTGGTTTTGAAGTCGGTTTTATTTTTGTTAATTGTTTATTGTGGTGTAAACTATACTTAATGATAAATTATGTCTTAATAATATTCTCCAAATGCGAACCGTTTCGATCCATGCACTCCTCTAGAGCGGTAAAAATTAAGATGACAACAAAATAAATTGAAATTATTTGTGAGATGCCTTGAACTTAGCTAATCTCAGTATCCACAGATTTCTGAATTGCCGTTAAGAGTGCGACTAATCAATAGTCTTAATCGCGACGTGCTGTGCCAATTTAAGAATCTCCGTGCGGACTCCAAAGCTCACTCCGAATATGGTCGACCTCTAAGGGCACAACGGCACGATTTGGTACTTCTACGGATCAAGTCAATGTTGTCCGCGGTGTTTATAGATGTACAAATTAAATACTATATATCAAAAATGTCGAGCAATTTAAGTACCTATCACGAATTTGTACAATAGCAACTGCGACAAAAAAAAGTCACAAAAATACGAAAATGTAGGTGAAAAGTATGTCCTCACATGTAAGTATAATATGAAATCTAAAGGTAGTGAACACCGGTGACCCAACCCGCACCTAAGATATCGAGACCTTTGGAACTACTTTTAAAAAATATCTAGGCACCCCATGCTTTAATGACCTTCATTCGCACATTTTATATATATAAGTATTTAGTGTACGAAATTGATTAAAACGTGTGAGTGCACACTATACTAGATACTTACCAATAATATTTTTGTACATCAGTACAGGTATACACGGCACCAGGACAGTCTAGAGCAGCTACGTATTATAACTCATCCTGCGGCCCGCGAAGCTATTGCGTGCGGCGCACTGAGTTTTTTCAAACGGTCCAACAAACATAGGCGTAGCTAAGGGAGAGCAAGGGTGGGCTATGCTCACTCTAGAATCTTTGCCTACCCAAGAAAAAAAAATCGCGCAGTGCAAAAGCGCCTTACCTTCTAAGTACGTAAAAACGGATTTTTTTTGCTCCACCCGGCTGCCTCCCCTAGACAAAATCTCTAGCTCCGCCAATGCCAACAAACATTCCCAAAATTATTTGAGCTGTAGGTATATTGACCCTATGAGAATAAGATCATTCAGTTGGTTGAGAATAGTTTTTATTAAAATAAATGAAAAATATTTTTATTGCGTATTTAGACACTTGTGTAGGTCAATGAATTTACGTTATGTCCTGAGGCGCCATAACTATACTCCATCTGTTTAGGTATTTAACTAAATGTAAACAAACCATAAAAAAGGTATTTTACCAGTATATATATTCGGGCATCTTCTTTTGCATCTGTTCTTGTAATAAAGTACTTAGATCTTCATTGCTAGTCACTCGAAATCGTACTAGACGGGTCAAGAAAAAATGAATATACCTAATCGAATACGGGTAGCGCCATGTACGAAAACCGAATTGATACAGTAGCACATCATTAGATGATCTATGGTTAACATCTAGTCATATCGCTTTTGAATATCTTCGTGGGAGAAGGGCATCGATATATAAAAACTCGAGAAGGATCTAAGACGCAGTGGCGTTACCCAAGATAATTTATAATACTATTGAAAGTCGTTGCGTAGTTGGACGCGGAGGGCGGCACTGTTAGGAGAGCGACAAAATGCGTGAAATAAAACCTTTTAAACATTGCTACTTTTGTCTCATGTATCAGTGGCAACGCGGACACGCGTCTCTTATTTCTTGAAATGACGTTTTTTTTTATCGCCCCGTGCCTTGCCTAAGGCGGGCGGTAAGATCCTGCGCTACGCCACTGCTTCTTGGCAGCATTGACGTAGCTAGACATTTTCCAGGGGCGCAGGTTCCTAGACTTCTTCAGTGTGCTTTCCGATATGAAAGTTTAGTTCGTATAAAAAATATAGTAGTAGTAGGCTGCCTCAAAATGGGGGCTGTGTCCTGGGCACTACGCAAATCTGGGGTGGGTACGGAAGATATGCTCCTATGCTTAGCTGTGGCATCTTTGTGGCCTGTATAAAAAAACGTGGACTACGGCTGGTATTGGCTCAAGTTTACAGCAACTTTACTACTCGCCTGCCTGCTCCACGGGGGCCGTGACAAATTGCTGTTATTATAGTTGTAAATATTTACAACTATAATAACAGCAATTTAAGATAAGAACAAGTATACATTAGGCGTTTTATGGGCGCATATAAGGGGGGGTCCGGATCCCCCCCCCCCCCTTAGCTTACAACAAAAATAATCCGGGCTACAAAACATGTACCTACACACTATAATGCCTATAAGAAGCATACAAACATCCAGACAATTTCTCATAACTTTCGCATTTATAAAATTCCCTTTGGTGACGGGGGGGTGTATACGGTGTCATGGGACGGCAAGAACCCACGCACGCCACTGACATTTTGATATCCTAGGACCCCCTCTATAGCTACGCCCGCGATACATCCATACATATCAATGATCCATCCATATACACTCAAACGTGTATTTGTGCCCAAGCGCGCGCCAGACGCGCGCTCTCGAATTTTTATGCACCGCATAAAATAATAACATAATGATGTACATTTGATCGCGCGCTTTCGTATATGGTGGATTTTTGTAACGAAAATGGAGATTGAGGAATTTGATACAGATTTATAATGTAAATCTATTATATTATATCGATCAAATACAAAAGCGACCAACTATTTGGGACGTGAGAGTCCAGATTATAAAAATAAAATATAATGAAGTTGGTAAAAAAAAACGTAATTGGGATAAAATTATTTTAATATTTGGAAATTCTGAAGATATACTTGCCCTACAACACTCTTCGAACGCCGCGCGAACCTGAGCGCGGTGTGTGTACGTTACCAACGCGTGTTGAACGCAACGCCAAACGCCTAATGTGTACTTGCTCTAAAGATAATACAAAAAGATTGGATTTCGCTTAAACGATATATTTATACAATGTTAGGAATTTTCGGGTAAATAAGCATACATAACTTTTAATATGTTTATTTATTTACTTATTATCATGGCATATACCATTTAAGACGCTTTCACTCTTATTACATTATTTTTTATGTAACAGAGAATAAGACTTTACATAATGTATAAAAATAGGACTGTTACCGAGTCTCAATGACTCGGAAATGCACATAGAATAAGAAATTAATGTACAAATCAAACTCTCCTGTACACTGCTAAAATGCAATGACGAAGATAATGTGCCCCTCTTCAGCTACACATGCTTCTTAAAATTGCACATGATTTAATTACATGCAAACCTACAAACAATTGCTAAATTTTGTACATTTAATACGAACTATATTATATCACCTGTTTCTGTCAAATTAAATACAAAATATCCTAACGTTGAGGCATGAAATAAATAGAACATTGAATTTAAACATTAAAATCAGAAGAATCGGCGAGAAAATTCGATTATTATAAAATTAATGGTATTTGTCTACACATCTGTACACCAACAATCAATAGACAGCTTCAGCAATAAATAACTTTACTGTATGTACAGTCTCACTTAAATAACACAATCACAAAATTTTATCAATGTTTTGTTGAGAGTCAAATCGATGCGTTTCGCTTATCATTAGATAAAAACCACAGCACTATTTATTTTGTCACTTACACTGCGAAGTTAGAGATCCCCAACAATTATTTACAATGTACACTATATTTACAAAGCTGGTGAAGAGAGTGGAGATCTACGTGGGCGGAGCGCGACGGTCGTAATCTCTCCTGTACACTTCGCGCTCGTATTCTCTCTCCTCGTACCCGTACTCAGGTTGCACATAGGCGCGCCACTCGTCCGGGTAGGGCCGCACCGGCGGGAACCCCATGCCGGTCGCCATCGACGTGGCGCCTTCATAGTAAGCACTATACGGGCCCGGCATGGCGCTGAAACCATACCTGCTGTAATATGATTACGTGTTTAATTACCTTCTGTAAGAAAATGTTTAATTATTTTATACACGCACACACATACACACATACAAACACACACACACGCCTTCTATCCACCAAGGGGTAGGCAGGGGCGCAACTAGTGCACCCACTTTTCGCCGTGTGTATTCCATCCGATGACGTGATAGATGGCAAGCCTATCGCCATATTGGGCACAAATTCCAGACTCCGGGCCGATACTGAATAGAAAAACCCAACATCTCATTGCCCGGCACGGGTATCGAACCCAAGACCTCAGCATTACAGTCGTACTGTGATGCAACTACGCCATCGGGGCAGTCATTCCGTATAATTATGTTTTGATGTTATGAGCATTACCATTTTCTCACCTTCTCTTATCGTGTTGCCTCGGATTCCGGTCGGCGCGGTACTGTCTTGGGCCGGGGTAGGCGGGCGGCGTCCAGGCGGCGGGGTGCGCCGGGTGCGCGGCGTGCGCGGCGTGCGTGACGTGCGCTGCGTGCGCGGCGTGCGTGGGGTGCGCAGGGTGCGCGGGGTGTGCGGGCGTGTGCTCGGCGTGCGCGTGCGGCACTACGTATGGCGGGCGCACGCGCGTCGGTCCTACGCCGCCACTGTCGCGCCGTGTTCGCGAACGATCGCGGTCTCGGTCGCGATCTCTTTCTCGATCACGCTCCCGGTCCCGCTCTCGATCTCGGTCACGATCTCGCTCACGGTCCCGCTCTCGATCCCGGTCCCGGTCACGATCACGATCGCGTTCACGATCTCGATCAACTCTGCCCCGGTCTCTGTACATCAAATCGTCCTGCTTCAAACTTCCGTCTTTACGGTTGCGATCCTTGTGCTTGAGTTTATGTCTGCAGGGATGGAAGAAGCGATAATATGATGGTGAGCGAGATGGCAAGGCAAGGGTAGCGAATTAACAATGTTAATTAAGGTGAAGATTAAAAGATAATACACCATACACCATAAATTGGAATTTCAAAGTGAAATTAGTATTTTACTTTGTGGTAAATAATTGTTAAACAGAAAGAGGTATTTTTAGCGGTTGTAGAAAGGGTGACTGTGAAAACCTAAAATAATCCCGTAATGAAACCTATTGAGAGCCTCGAGTCGAATTTTAAATTATTCATCAAAATAATCTTAACTCTAGTGCAAACTAAGTGCTAAGCTGAGGCCCGTATTCACAAACGTTACTTGGTTAAGTATGGCGCAATACTGTGATAAGTCTGTTTCTCAGTGCCTTGGCATGCCAGCCTTCGCTGTACACGGGCATAGGGGCGCTGTGATTAGCTAATATTGAGATACAACTTGACTTCAGTTGGCTGTCAGATAAACAAATTTGAACAAGGCCAAAGACAACAAAAAGTTTGGAGCCACTGCAGCTGCGCCGCGACATCGCCTCACTCAGTGTGTTCTACCGTCTGTATCATGGTGAGTGCTCTGAAGAATTGTTTAACCTTATCCCCTCCTCTCCTTTCCTAAACAGAACCACGCGTGCTGGCTTGCGGAACCATAGCTTAGTGGTCTCTTCCATCCCGGCACGAACCAAAAGGTTCGGTAATTCATATTTCTGCCGCACCATTAAGCTATGGAACAGTTTGCCCGCGTATGTGTTCCCTCCTTCCTACAACCTAGGGTCCTTCAAGCGGAGCGTGAAGAAGCAATTATGCAGGCCGACATAAATGTGCCGACCGACCAGGGATTTTTTTTATCTCTTGCCGGTCGACATTATTTTGGGCTTCACTTCATTTACCATCAGGTGCAGTGAAGCCACTTTGTCGAGCTATCGATAAAAAAAAAAAAAAAAAAAAAAAAAAACTGAAATTGCAGACACCATGCGTTCGTGCGCACTGTGCGTCCTCAATGTACTGTTTGTGAATACTGGTGTTAGTTTAGGTACCCTAACTCGCATAGCTGAGATATTTTTCATACTTGAGTGCAAACTATGTAAAGAAAGCTATGTCTAGTGTGTAATTTTATAATTATAATAATAAACATATCCGAGCAAAGTTAAACTAACTTAGTTTAGTTCATGGTCTGCAAGCGGCTTAATGGTGCGTCATGCGAATGAACAAACTGCACTTGTGCTATCGTGATACATCTTCAAAAAGCAACTTTACAAGTATATATAGAATGAAATTAACAGGGTAGTTACATGCTAGTTGCACACACATCTTATTCGAGCCACACATTTGACAGTACAGTCACACAGTCGCAACACGTTTGCCATATATTTTGGTCGCAACCTAACATAGATAGCTATTTTAATTTACTGAATAAGCAGTGCATAATATGTAAATTTTGGCTCCTAACCTTAATTAGATTTAAATATGTCGTAATGAAAAAGCTGGTGAGTTATGACTGGCTAGTGTGTGTATGGTAATTAATATTAATGAGGTAAGCAAAAGCAAGTGGCATACCTTTCGTGGCGTTTAGTATCGTTCGGCTCCGGATCACATTCACCTTCTTCCAGCTTTCTTTTTGTCCCTGAAGACTGTGGAACTTTATCATTCGATTTTTCAGACTTATCTTTTTCTATTTTTGGTCTCTTCTCTTTCTTTTCCGTTCCTTCAATTGATTTCGCATTTCTTTTGTGTGCCACGTGGTTATTAGTCTTATGATTATTCCTGTTATTTGCCTACAAACGAAAATGTAAAAATAATTAATGTTCCTAATAAACAACAATTCATGTAAAATGTGTTGTAGAAACGTACCCTAACGTTTTCCTTGTGTTTTCCGTCCTTTTGTTTAGATGCTTCATTTTTCTTCAGTCCATATTTATACAACCTGTACAGCTGTTTCGCATCAAAATTTGTAAACTTCGACACGAAATACCAGAGATTACTCCTCCATTCCACTTTTTTCTCGGCATCTGGATACGCCTTCAGACAAATGTCGATTTGATTTCCAATTTGGGTAAGACACGCCCGCGTTCTAGAGACCTGGTCGGCTTCCGATAAGGTTTGATCAGGATTATCGAGAGCCCGAAGAGCCTTCTTGACTGGCCTCATTTTCTCTTTGCACTAATAAATAAAACAGATATTAAATTAAACCAAACCAAAGTCAATTTTTATAACGCCAATAAGGATTTGGGTACTGATAGTTGAGATTAATTATTGTGTAGAGTTTACTTAATTACCTCTTCAAAAACGGAAGGATCAAGGTCGCCTAAAACCTCAAGCGCTCGGGGCTCACTATTGGCTGTGAAATGCATCGGACCCGCCGGTTTCTTCCGTCCTTTCAACTTTTCACCTTTAGTCCGATCTTTACCCTCCTTCTTCGTTCGTTTTTTGTCTTTTTCCTTCCGATCGTTGGAAGTTTCATCATGTGTTAATAAATCTTCAATCCTTTGCTTTCCCTAGAAAATATATTTATTAAAATCAGTAAAATACAGACATAAATAAATAAGCTAATTTATTGAAAAAAACATACTTTATCGCCTTTGTCGTTTTTGCCAGTCTTTCCTTTTTTGCCGTCATCTGCAGAACTCATGTCGTCTTCGACAATATCTTTAGTAACCGGTTCTTTGTTACCCCGTCTAACGCGAGGCTTTTTCTGTTTTTGTTTACCATTTTTCTGATCAAGTAATTTCTTGATAAGTTTTAGCAAATATTCTGCCCTAGAGTTTAAATGCTTTGCTTGAGGCTTCTTATCCTCGTTGGTAAGGATCTTATCGCCGATTTCAAAGGAAGAGTCCATTTTTATAGCCTCCCATGATCCCATTCCATATTGATAAATGCCAGCTAGCAGTTTTGAATCTTCTGCAACGCCCCATTCCACATCAAAATTCGCTGGTCGCGTCCTACAAGCATATAAACAAAATAATAATCAAAATTCTTATAATTCTATGCAAAAAAGTATGATTTAATAAAGCACAAAACTAATAGTATACCTAAAATCTAATTGCCATTTTAGCCTCTCTTCTTTTGTATCAGGTAGGAAATCGTCCAATGGCGCAAGCTCATTTTGGCATGCAGCCAATGTCTTTGCATTTACAGGAACACCACCAAGTTTAAAGGTCTTTCTGTTATTTTTGCGACCCTCGCTTTGTTCATCTAAAACACAGATCCACCATAAGAAAACCAATCAACATGTAAAACCCACTATTATAATTTTCTGAGAAAAAGAAACATTACTTGGCGCTTCAGTTTCATTCAGCACAGCCTTACACCTCTCTTGCAGGATCTCGCCTAACCTTTTCAGTTCGGCGAGAGGCTTTTCTTGAAGTTCTGCATCACATGCTATACTGTCCAGATGTTTGAGAGGCGCCGAAAATTTCTTATAACTCTTGACGAATTTACGAATCTGTATACAAGTCGAAACCATTATGTTAATATTACCCACAAAAATAATACTACATATAATCATCAAGCCAAAATATATTACTTTCAAAGGGTTTTGGGAAGTGCAAAATATCAATATTTCTTATTTTTACGAGAATGTTAGACATTGAAATAAAACTATTTTACGGGTTTTATTGCTGTTATTTTAATTTACATTTTCTCCCGACGTTTCGAAGACTTTACAGCCTTCATGCTCACGGGGCGGACTGAGGTGTTCGTTGTCCGAAAAGTCAAATATAAATTAAAAAACCGCGATAAAATCCGTAAAATAGTTTTATTTCATAATATCAATGAATGTAAAATTGCACACAATATTTTGTTGCATTTATTTCGGGAGCCCAAGTTTTAATATTGCATTGGAATGTGTCCATAAGTTACGTTTTCTTTAATTTTATCATATATCTTACTTCTTAATATTATTATAATAAATTCGAATGTTTGTGATTTTTTTTTAATGTTTGTAAGAAGTAACCACAGAAATTGTTGAATGGATTTAGATGAAATTTTACACATGGATATCTTATGTCCTGGATTAAAATATAGGATACTTTTTAAATCTAGTTATTTGCTCAGACAGGAAATATTTGTACTTTTAATCTGATTTCCTAAGTAGATAGTGCTACGGATAGCCACAGTAATTTAAGAACTTTTATAGCGAGAAGGACTTTGCATACGAGTAACACCTAGTTTTAAATAAAAGTGTCCATTAAAAACCTCTTGGTCGGTGAAGCCCTTGATCTTCTCGCGGTGCGAGGCGGGCGGGCGGCCGCGCTTGCGAGGTCGGTCGTCGCCGTCGCTGTGGTCGGCGTCGCTGTGGTCGGCGTCGCTGTCGTCCGCGTCGCCGTCGCCGTCGCCGTCGCCGCCCTCCGCGCCGTCGCCAGAGCTGCGCCCGCGCCGCTTGCGACCTCCTCCTACACAAAACTCACTATTAGCTGTCGCGTTCCGGGATCCGCTTGTGAATATCCTGTTGACAGCAATAATTGTATCGATTGTCGAGGGAATTTATCGATTCTGGGTGCCACTCCTTTAACCTCATTTAGCACAGCAATGTCTATTTCTACCGCCAAGTAACAGTATGTATGCACTGTTGTGTTCCGGTTTGAAGGACATTGTAACCAGCGTATTTACTGAGCATTTTGAGACTTAACGTTGCTACTATTTATGGGCGGTTATAACGCTTACCATAAGGCGAGCGACATGCTGGTCTCATCATTCAAACGCAATAAAAAAAATACAATAGTCGCCGTGCCCCTAAAAAGTGATTTAAAGCATTAGCTTCAGTATTAACTCTAGACGTCATAAAACTCCTATAACGTATTCAATAGATTAGCTAAAGAATTAAAGGAAACTCACTATCGTCAGCATTGTTCTGCTGTGTGTTCTTTCGTCGCGGCGGCAAGTAAATGTCTTCCATCTCTTTGATTTTTTCTGCTTCTGCTATGGTTTTCCTTACGTTTTCGGGAATAATGTCATCCTACAATAAAACAAGGTAATAAGCTTGCGTCTTCGGAATTAAAAAGCAGTACACGTATAATTTAATATTCATATATTTCATTACATACCCAATCTTTGCTCTCTTCTTCGGCATTATCTTTTTTAACTTCCATAACCGCTTTCTCTTCGTCAAAAGCAAAGCTGGCGACCTTAAATGCCGAAAGTAATTCATCTCCTGCCATGGAAGGCACCTCATCCCGAGTCTCGGCTCTTTGCAGAATTTCATCGATATCACACTGCAAAATAATTTTGGGTATATTATTCCATTCACTTTGTCCACTTATTTTGTGACTGCAGAAGCAATACTTACGACGGGATCTTCATCATTTTCATCATCATCTTTGAACAACTCCTCGGCGCCAAATTTCAATATGGCGTTGAGGTCTTCTTTGTTAAAAGGATTATTCGCCGTGGTTGCGGAGCCCTCCCTCTTGTTGAGCACTGTTCTACCAGTAGTGTCCATCCGTTGGATAACAAGGTGATCCAGAACCATCTTTCGTTTCGCTCTCTCAACAATATCCTCTTCCACAGATCTAGCAGTAACTAACCTATAAATGTTGACCTGTGAATCGAATCGTAATTTTTATATGTGGCTATTTTTTCTTTTTTATATGTGGTTTACAGTTAATCATAAATTCTCACCTGATTTTTCTGACCAATACGATGTGCGCGAGCTTGAGCTTGCAAGTCATTTTGAGGGTTCCAATCAGAATCGAAAATTATCACAGTATCAGCAGTAGCGAGATTTATACCCAAGCCACCAGCACGTGTGGACAATAGAAAACAAAAGTCTTGCGATCCCTCAGCATTGAAGTGATCAAGGGCCTGTTTCCTCAATTCTCCCTTTATACTGCCATCAAGCCGTTGAAAAGGGAAATGCCTCCTTTGCAAGTACTCCGCCAAAATGTCCAACATCCTCACCATTTGAGAAAATATAAGGACTCTATGTCCTGTTTCTTTCAACCTGCACAGCAGTTTGTCTAATAAAAGCAGCTTCCCTGAGCCTCTCAGTAATTTCTGTAAAATAAATAAGTATGTAATCACACAATATAAACTAACTGCTTAATCCCAAATTAATGTAATGTGTAAGTTGTAACTACCTCAACGGCGTCTGTAGTGGCAAGTGACGCTCGTGATTCGAAATCTTCAGGTTTGGTTAAAAGTGCGTGGTTACAACATTTCTTTAGTTCTATCACAATATTTATAAATGTATTAATGGAACCCTTGACGCCTTTACGCAGAGCACTGTAATTCTTCGTAAGAATCCATTTATAATATTGTTTCTGAATCGACGTCATTTCTACCCTTAAGATTTGTTCCACCTTGGCAGGCAAAGACTTTTCAACATCCTTTTTCTGTCTTCTTAAAATGAAGGGTTCTAACTGTTTGTGCAACTTTTCGTAACCTTTAGTTGCTGCATCTTCATGATCTTTTTCAAATTCCTCCCAAGTTTCAAATCTAAAAATTGTGAAAAAAATATAACACCCTGCGGTTACAGTATCTTATTATAAGAAAACAAAATATTGTACTTACTTATAAGGCATTATAAAATGTAGAAGAGCCCATAGCTCCTTCAAAGAATTTTGCAACGGTGTACCAGTTACAAGTAATCTGTGATTTGTATCAAATTCCTTTAAAGCTTTGTATAATAATGAATCATCATTTTTTAATCTATGCGCCTCATCAACCAGCAAGCAAGCCCAACTAAATGACCTCAAAAATTGTCTATCTTTTAATAAAATCTCATATGTGGTTAGAATAGCATTGAACTTCAGTCTTTTCGAACTAGCAAAACTCCATTCAAATTGTCTTAACTGAAAATAAAACAATAATTAAATCACTGCACTTTGGCAACTAACCATCAGTCAAAAGCATCTTCACTTACAATATCCCTGCTAGTTAGATCACCAATATATGTGACAACATTTATGTCTGGTGCCCATTGTTGGAATTCCCTTTGCCAAGCAGTCATTGTACTTAATGGTACAACACATAAAAATGGCCCATAAAGTTGTTGTGATTTGAAAAGGTAATATAAAAAACAAATAGTCTGAAACAAATTAAAAAGTTATTAGTCAACCTCCAATTTCAATTGATATCAACCACATTGTGTTATTATAACTCTGTATACCTGTATAGTTTTACCTAAACCCATTTCGTCGGCAAGAATGACTGAGTTGTCCTTACACCAGGAATGTATCAACCAGTTTAATCCATCCATTTGATAGTCCCTCAAAACATAACTCTGAAATGAAAACAAAGCTATTATTATTTACTAGCTTTTGCGCGCGGCTCCGCCCCTGTGGAAAGGTTTTCCGGGATAAAAGCCTAGCACTCAGGAGTAATGTAGCTTCCTATTAGTGAAAGAATTTTCAAAATCGGTCCAGTAGTTCCTGAGATAAGCGCATTCAAACAAACAAACTCTTCAGCTTTATAATATTAGTATAGATTAGTAAACAAACAGATACCTTGGGAAAGTCTATTTCCAGAACATTCAACAGATAAGGAAAAACCTAATTAAACCTATAACATGATATAAGAATAATTTGATTTAAATTTCAGTTTCTATAAATTATAATTAACGCACTCCTACACTAAGTTTTAAATAATATATTGTGTAGTCAATCACTATAAGACCTACTTCATAATCGCAAACTAGCGCCCTCCGTATGATGTGAACATAAACACGTCAAACGCAGCCAAGGCAAATTTAATCTTGTTCGCGTAAAGTAAACTAGATGGCGCTATACTGAGGACCGTGCACAATGCAAAGAAAATTAATATTTTGACGCAATGCAAATACAAACAAAAATCACCATGCGCCACGCAGATAGGAGTGACCTACCACACCAGTTTCTTTGCAACAAATCATCCATGTTTTAGATTTCGAAAACAATGCTTAGTATAATCATTTGTTTTTAAAATACTAAATATATATTATAGATATTTTTATAACAACGAGACCTACAAGTTACAATGAAAATATTAAATAGGTAGTTACATTTTTTAAATTAATGCTGGTTTAATTTAAACCTAAAACTCAGGATGAAACTCCGATCATAAAGCCATCTTGTTTCATATGAAACTCATGACTCATAACCTTGTTCAACAAAATGGCCGTCAGAAAACAACATGGAAGCTACATAGGGTTGCCAAATAAGAATTTAGAAATATACCATAATTTTTACAGCTCCTAAGTTGATGAAGAATTTTTTTTTGAAGAAATTATATAGGTAACATCTTCAGTTGTGTATAGTCAGTTTAGTTTTTTTTTGTTATATATATTTACGAAATGTTTTGTATACATAAATATCTAGTCATAAATTATTTTTTGGAAATCTTAGTGTTTTTTTTTTCGAGTAAGAAATGTGTACATTTTTTTTAATATCTTATGCATTGTGATTTTTTTTGTAATATGTACTTTTAAAAGTAGTTTTTAAAATGCAATTGCATTGCATTATTTTTTTTTCGAGTAAGAAATGTGTACATTTTTTTTAATATCTAATGCATTGTGATTTTTTTTGTAATATGTACTTTAAACAGTTTTTAAAATGCATCGAGATTTTTTTTTTCCATTTTTCTTTTAACATATTTTTTTAATTAATTGATATTTTTATTTAAATACAAAGATTAGATTTTTTTCATTGATTGGTTCTGTTTGATTTTTTTTGTCTCAATGCTATGCTCATGAACTGCAGAATACAACATTGATAAGGCATCCAGCTGATTTAAGAGTCGGGATTAAATTCTTTATTTCAGTATATTTTTACAATATTAATTCAAAGTTGGTACATGATGAATATTTTGAATTATGTAGTGGATTTTTGTATTTTTTTAGAAGACATTCCCACAAAGTTATCACACTGCAAAATTGTCATATCGGCATTCTTATATCGTCCAGACTATAACAGCTGTAATTTTATAATAAAAATGTATACTATGCATTGTACCTGAAA
This sequence comes from Sphinx pinastri, assembly GCA_947568825.1. Taxonomy (NCBI): domain Eukaryota; kingdom Metazoa; phylum Arthropoda; class Insecta; order Lepidoptera; family Sphingidae; genus Sphinx; species Sphinx pinastri. Next base: position 9,168,354 of record OX387617.1, read on the forward strand.
TATTTATTACATCTAAAATATCTAGTAAAGGAATATAAGTATATATGTACACATACCCGATCTTTTCCAATGTATTCAGGCTGTTCTTTGACCTGATGGAACTTTGGTCTTCTTCTTAATACAGGACAATGCCTTGAGGGGGTGCATTTGGCAGCTTCTCTACTTTTAAAATGCTCTACTTCTACTGGCCATCTTTTCTCTATTAAGCTGGAGTCCTCCCAAGTTGCCTCAGAATATGGTAGAGATTCCCACTTACAAAAATATTCATGTGCTGTTCCACCTGATTCTAATTCTCGTGTTTGTTCAGCTAGTAAGACAAAAATATTTATAAACATAACATACATAATTATAAACTCAAAAATGATTAATATAATGACTAGCCAATAAAAAAAAATCAAGTGCTAAAACGAAATCCCTGAAATATTGTTTTATTTATATCCTTCAAATTATTATAGGCTTCACTTCATAACACGTAACTTGGGTTGCAAATTTAAAACGAGGTGTGTGCATTTGTTTAAATACACAGTAAAAATATTGTACCTTGTAATTTGGCATTGAGTTTTTTATGGCGTTGAATGACAAAACGAGCATGCCGTTCGCCTGATAGTAAGCGATACGACCGCCCATAAACAGTATCAACACCACACAGCACCTTGAGTAACAAAGTACTGTGTTGGATTCCACTGCGCTCGTCATCCTGAGCCATAAGATGTTAAGTCTCATTATGTCCAGTAGTTACACTGGCTAGAATGTTCTTCAAACCGAAACACAACAGTGCATACACACTGCTGCTTGGCGGTAGAAATAGACATTGCGGTGGTACCCACCCAGACTGACTCTTACATATGAGAGACCTACCACCCATGATAGTTGCTATATTTTATGTGGCAAGATTTCAAGAAAAAATTAAACACAATAAGGAAAAATACAACCAAAAGAACCTACCTATTATCCTTTCCACATAGTTGTATGTTTTTACTAATTCCTGTTGTAATTCAGACTGGCATTCATAATAATCTATGTCTTCTGGACCAGCTTGCCTTCGCCACCATGATAATTCAGCTTCTTTTTTCATGTAATTTTCTAATTTCTTCATTCCTTTGACTTTTTGTTCAAGGAGTGACTTTTCCGACTCCCAGGTATTATGAATATGTGACCAGCCTTTCCATTTGATCAGGTACTGAGGTTCAGTCGACTCATCATCATTAGGATCAATGCCTTCATTAGGATCCCCATGCTCTTCTATATAATAAATTGTAGTCACATTCCCAGTGACTGCATAATGATAAGAAGACATTAACTAAAATTTAATATTACGTTTGCACCAAAATAAATGCAAATTATAGTAAGTGAAATAGAAAATAAATTTGGTCATAAAAATATGGGTCGAAAAATAAAGATTAAAATAGTACCAATTGATAGATGCGATAAAAAAACATGAAATAGGTACCTCCTTTCTTCCCTCGTCGAATTCCAAGTACTTTTTCTATAGTTTCACTGTGTTCTTCCGGTTCTGGTTCGGCCTCCCCCTCACCATCCACACCTTCCACCTCCAAAAGATCAGAAGAATCAGTTTGTTCATCACTAGCTTCTTTATAGCTAACAGCAGCACCTGTACGTCTTGTTGTTGTTCGACTGGGGAAAAATAGTCTTTGTTGTTTTGATACAAATATGCAATATCTTTTTTTTAAACACCTGCCCAAAAACCAGTTGTATACAAATGGAAGTCACGATCTGAGTTGACCAAGTTCCTTACGATTATATGTTTACGGAATGGTATACTATTATTGTTTATTTATTTGCATATCAAAAAAAGATAAACTTATTTTATGTAGGTTAGCTAGGTTAGGGTCTGTAGTGGTCCTCACCGGTGAGGATCGCGACGCGTTCCTTCCATTATTTTATTTATTATAAAAATGATTCAGTTTTTTTTTTATTTTATTTTTATCTTCTCTTTCCTGCCAGCCCCAGCTTGGCTTCTTTAATTATTTTTCATTGATTTTACTCCCTATAAAAATGTCTGTAGTTATATAAGTAACTTTTTGTAATAATAATTATTATTAATTTAATGTATCTTGACTTATCATGAGTGCAACTATGTTCACCTACGTGATGAATAAACTATTTTTTTTTTTCTTTATGATTGATTGTTATTCTATTAATTATTGCAATAAAAACTCTTTTATATACTTGTATCAAAGTAAAAAAAAATCCTTAGGAAGTCCTAAGCATCCCATATTGATTTCAAGATGATACCTTATGATGTTAAAAAAGCAATTTACATAATATACTTGAAGAACAAAGTCTAGTATTCGGATTACCAGTGCGCCATTAAACTCTAAATAATGGTAGATGTGTATTCAACAAGTTCCTGAATCACAAAAAAATAATATGGCCTGCGGTATAATATTAGTAGTATATTAGAATATTATTCAACTCTTTGCAAGGTTTAACTTTTATTATTATGAACAATAATCACAAAAAAATATGGTAAAATGCCTACAAAAAGAGAAACATCCTGTTGCTACAGATTTAAAAAAAAAGCTAAAAATAGATTTTACCTTTTTGTTTCATCATCAGAACCTTCAGAACTTTCATCTTCTTCACTAGTAAATCTTCTTCTTGCTGGTTTCTTTTTTCTAAGAGGTATACTTCTTTGGCCTGGTCGCTTTGAAGGTGGAGGTGGAGAGCCTCCTAAGTCACTATTACTCTCTGATGTGTCTGAATTCCATGAATCACTAAAATTTAAAGTTATGTTGCATGATAAGACATTACATAATTATTTTGTTGGAGAAAGAGAGTTACTGTCATCACGACTCACAACAGATTTTACCTTCGCTTTCTGCTTTTACGGCTGTGAGTTCTGCCTCTCTCGCTAGAATCACTGTCTGCTAATTTTAACCTGTCCGGTTCTTTTCGAGAACGGCCAGATCTTCTGATACCATAGATATCAGGGTTTTCCTCCCACAGGTCTGACTTCACCTTACTATGGCTTGATTGATGACGTGATTTGGATTTTGAAGGGGAATCATCATCTGAAGAATTTTTATCTGTATGCTGATCAGATTTTGATGAATTTGCATTACTGTGCTTTGGTGATGATTTTGTGTCATCACTGTGATGTGATCTATCTTCTGCAGACTTATCGGAACCTGAATGTTGGGAGCCTGACGCAGACGAACTTGACCCGCTATCACTAATAACAGAGACAAGAGATGAGAAAACCCACAAACAATTTACAAAAAACAATACTGGAAGACCATGTTTTACCTTTCACTCCCTGAGCCGGAACCGCTTGAATCACTCTTCTCTCCCTTCTCACTTGTTGAATCACTTTCAGACTCATGCATGGAACCTTTCTAAAAATAAATAACATAATATAAAGAACACAAACCTTAAAAACCTATGACAATGTTTTTAATTGTTACAAATCTATTAAAAATAAATAAGTTAATTAGTCAATTTTTTTAATTGTTTAAATAAACATTAAAGAAAACCCAAATCCTGTGATATCCAATTTTAACTGCAGAAATGAAAACATTTAGGTAACATGAGACTTGTTTATAGTTTGTGGTTAAAATTAATGTTATTGCTGAATTCGAGGTTATGTTTAAAAAAAATATATAAAATTAACTTTATTCCATGAAAACCATACAACAATTATTGTAGATATTCAAATACACTAAATATTTAAGTAATGCCATAAATTATAACAAATTAACAGAAGTATAACTTCAGAATTATGCATTTTTAATATAAAAACAATCATAATTTGCTGTTAATTCTAAAAAATAATGATTAATCACTGAGGATAGTATGCAGCTGTAGATATTCAATTTAATTCATCTCAGAAAAGAATAGATAAAACCAAATATTGTAACATAACCTCAATTCCTTGGATCTTCATAGGCAGACACAAGTAAAGCCAATTTTCAAAGCCAAATTGCAAAAATGGGTCCACTTCCGAAAACATTTTCACTGCTCAGTATGGAAAGATTACGTAACAAAGAATCATTGGAAATACTTTCTTTAGTGGGACAATAACATTTTAATACATAAAAACACGAAAATATATTGTAAACAATCACAGAAACCCTTAAATTCAGTATTACGTCTCAAATTTTTCCCTAGTTTCAGGGCCACACCCAAGACTTCCAGAACATTCTACAAACATTTTAAGTCCAGAATCTTGAATTAAATAAACAAATCCACCAAAACAATGAGGAATAAAGCTTTAAAACTACTTACCAAACGCATTTTGTAGAAAATTGCAGGAATACACGGTTACTTATATAATTATAGACCGAATATAGCAAAACCAGAATAATTCATTGAAAAAACTTCTAATAAAACATATAAAACTATATCTTTCTTCATATTTTTATGATAAGACAATGAAATGTGAAAAAATATTCTGCAGTAAAATCTTGTCAAGCGACGCCATTTTGTCGACGAATGAATTCTGGTGACGACGGTAATGAAAAACTATAATTTAGCCACAAAACTATAAACAAATTAAGGTAAACAGAAACAATGACTACTAAAAAAATCAAAAATGAAACTTTGAAGCCGTCGGATACAGTAGTCCTATACGGGAAATGTTCGAGCACCGCTCACTGCCAGCGAAACTCGAAAGCTACAGCCATATTGCCATCTGCCAGCACCCTGGCGAAATTTTACTAGTGTTGGGACATCTTACAACATTATCGACATCGACTTGTTATCACCATTATGGACCATTTGTCTGCCTCGGTTGCGTAGTTGTATTGCGTACGTGGTACGAGTACGATTAGCGCACTGAGATCCTAGATTCGAATCCTGGGTCGGGCCAAGAACATTGTGATTGGGTTTTTCCATCCTAAAAAATACTCAGTCATAGTTTCGAGTCAGGAAGTTGGCGGTGTGATACTCCCGTGCCTCGTAAAACACGTAAAGCCGTTGGTTCTGCGCTTGATCTCTCTCCGGCTTTGTCGGATTGCCGTCTCACCGGACTATGAGAGTGAAGGAACAGCGAGTGCACTTTTGTGTTGATCGCACACTTGTGCAATAACTCCTGCGTACCTAGCTGATCTCCGTTGAGATTGGCCACCGTAGCTGGAAATTTGGCTAGGAAGGAATTATTAACGACATCGAGAAAATATATCATATCATTATACTCACATTTCTTGTTATAAAAACATTTTAACTAAAACTTACCGCCTTCAATAACCACTAAAAGTAGAAAAATAATTTAACATTACCTATACCTATACTGTTACCAATTTTGGAGTCGGTGACTTAATGAAACAGTCACAGGACAGCAAAATTCGTAATTTTGATTATTTTTGGACGACAAACTTTTTACAATCATTTAAATTTAAAAACGAAAGTACTAAACTGATTTCGAAACGATTTCTATGGGAAAAATTGGAAATATTATATTCTTTCAAATAAAAAATATTGTTAAAAATCGGTTTAGACAAAGTCATAAAACTTTATATTATTGTTTACCGTTATAATTTTATCTTCCATTGTTTTGAAAACATAATGTATATTGTACATTTGTAATTGGAATTGACCGAATGGTTGGTATCGGTATGATTACATTGCTGCTGTCAATATAAAATCGATATAAAAAGCACAGGACATCACTACACAATATAAGTGTTACCAGTAAAATGAATATAGTTGAACGTAATTTCCGCTTGCTTGACTTGATTATTTGGGATTGCAGTCCATCGCAAATATACAATACTTCTAGCATAAGCAATCAGCGATTTTACCGTAGACAGAGATTTTACGAATATCGATAAATCGTTTTGCATTGTACGGGGCAGTACGGGGCTAGAATAAAATAAAATTTTATTTTTAAATTAACAACGTCATCTACTGGAGTAGTTTTAGTGTTGTTTGTCGTTAAAGCAGTTAGTTGATCCCAATAAAAAAAAATAGTATAATACAGGTCTGCGATAAAAAGTTTTTTAAATCAATTCATCATATTTAAAAATGTAGATGTTGGTCTGTATATATCAAATATAAAGTTTGTTTTAACGCACATTATTTTTGCATAACTATATAGATAAATATACAATAGTTCGTTAGGCACCCATTAGACAGTACGTTTTGCTGTCAGTTTTACCACAGTCACGTCTGTGAGTGACGAATAACCTATCGTCTAATGTAGTGATTGATGGTTGAATGGCGGTGATTGACGAATATCTGGATTGTTTTATTTGCGCGTCTCGCAACCATCAATCATGACTTTTGCGCGATCGTCTAATGGCATTTCGTTCAGCAAACGTCAGTCAGTGCGCGGACAGTGATGGAGCCAATCACACTCTCTCCGAACTAATATTATGCTACAGTCGGAGAAAGAGATTTTTATTTAAGTTTTGGAACAATCCCTGAATATTTAATAGTTAGTAATATAATAAAGGAAATAGTTTTCATAGTCCTTCTCTTCTTGTGTATCTCGTATTTTAGACTAAATTAATCTATACTAATATTATAAATGCGAAAACTTTGATAATTTTTACTCAATCACACCAGAACGGCAGAACATCCAGATCGGATGTTTGGCTCAGAGATAGATTATAGTATAGAATAACACATAGGCTACGTTATCCCTGGAAAATATATAGCGGGACTTTTATCCCGGAAAAACTTTTTCACGCGGGCGTAACCGCTATAAAAGCTGGGTAAAACAAAAGTATGACTATAAAACTTTTTTTATACAGCGAATATTTTACCCGAAACTTTCTTGTTACACGTTTTTTGCTCTAAATTCAAATTTATTTTATAACTATTCATACTAAGACGATTGAAAACGTGTGTTCTCCGTGAAATCTTGAGTATGACTGAAGGTGATTTTGAGTGATTGTGTAATGCCAATTTGTTTTCATTATTCACTCGTCAATCATGAGTTATGGAATTGAGTGCTGGTTGTGTGAGCGTGTAATGGGCGCCTTAGACGGTAAGTTCGTTTTTTTTTTTACAAAATTGATTCCACGATCTATATTTCTATTCAATACTCATTGTTACTAACTTGCCTTTCTCCTGTGAGAAAAAGTAACAAAAAAAAGTTTTCATGGGACCTAACTTCAGGAAACTGATTAGGGATATCATTTCTTTATGTATATGTAACTTTACAAAATATTCTCACTGGAGTATTTTTATAATTTGCCAATAAAGTACAATAGGAAGAGTCATATTTTTCAGTTATTGTTTAAGTTGAATTACTGAAAACACGGATAAAACGACATTTTCCAAAAATGAATCCCAACTAGATCCATTTATCTCCCCCGAGACCCCCTGCATACTAAATTTCACGCGGATGAAGTGAAATTTCGTAATGTGCAGAAAACCTAACAGTCAATTGATATAAGACAATTGAAGACTTTGACATAACCTTAAATTCGTCGCATTGTCCGTGGGATTGTTTTCACTCATTTTGTACAATACGTATCCACTAAAATTGAAAAAAAATTAACGTTGTGCATTTTTTAATATTTTGGAATGGTTGAAAGAAAGAAAGAAAGAAAGAAAGAAAGAAATACGTTTATTGCGATAACTCACACTAAACAAAACTTATACCTAAATAAAAATTATATCTAAAATTGAAATTTAAAATTGAGACAAGTAATATTAATAATAAAAATAACAACAATAGGACAATCATAGCCTAACACGAATAACAGGCAAAGTGTACCGTACCTATTGAACAGCTGTGTGAGTCCGCAAAGGGTCCCATCTCAGCTTAAGATGCTGCAACATGAAAGTGTTGCAGCGCTGGTTTTCAGATGGTTACCCTAAGTGATGTCATGATCAGCACAACTTCTTAATAAAATCCATATAATTAAGATGATATAGATATAGATATAGCTACAATACATTCATGGTACACGTGAATACAGCACAATATGATATCCGAAAAAAATATTCAGGTTAAATACATTAAATAAATAAAAAAGAGAAAACTAAAAAGTGAAATCTATAAAATTCGATCAAAATGAATGAATGGTGGAAGTCACAAAACATAAACGGAGCAGTAATATTGAGTGGTTAATGATGTGAGATTATTTTAAATTAGGTATCCGGAGAAAGTCACACCTAACCCAGTCCTGGGCTCAAATCCTGCACGGGTTGCAATGCAATGTACGCAGACATGTTGAGGTTATAATACTGACTTTTGCAAAGTAAGTAGATGTTGTTTATATTTTTTGTTAAATGTGCCTACTGTGTTAATTTCTCGAAGCGGTGGAGGGAGGTCATTCCAACAACGGGTTGCAGCGAATTTGAAACTACCTCGAAATGCTGCAGTCCTATGTCTACCCGTTACCATGAGATATTTCGATGCTCTTGTATTATATTTATTGTAATGACATGACCACGTCAGCTTGTTATAAAGATACACCGGTGATTTGTTGAGTACTACCCCAAATAATAAAGTAGCTAAGTGAAGCTTTCTACGTGCTGCCATTTTCATCAGGTTACCCTTATTCAGGTATGAGGTGACATGGGTACGAGGCGGAATAGCATAGCAAAATCGAGTGCATGCATTTTGAACTCTTTGAATGAGCCTCTCAGTTCGCTTAAGCAGACATGAGCCATACACAGTGTCCGCGTAATTGAGCTTTGAGAGTACAAGGGACTCACATAAGGTCACTCGCATATCCACACTTAAATAAGGGCGAACACGATAGAGAAGCTTCAGTCTGTAAAAACAATTACGGACAGCTTCAAGGATATGGGATTCAAAAAGCAATTGACCATCAAACATCACACCCAGGTTGCGAGCCTCATGAACACATTCAATCGGACAACCCTCGATTTTTATGTCTGGTCTAATATTTTGGATATCAGCAATGGTTTTCTTTGAACCCAAAATCATATATTTGGATTTTGCAGGATTTAATAGCAAAGAGTTACGACCAGCCCAATCAGCCACTCTGTCTAGATCAGAATTCAATTTAAGTATCGCATCGTCACAATCCTGTGAATAGAAAGAAGTATATATCTGAAGGTCGTCGGCATAGAGATGATATTTAGAGTTTATAATGTTTTTACATATATCAGAACTATACAGAATGAAGAGAAGCGGCCCAAGGATGGACCCTTGGGGGACACCTCTGACCACTGGGGAGAGAGCAGAAGACGCAACATGGCCATCTCTATTAGTTACCTGAACATACTGTAATCTTTCACTGAGATGAATTTCACTGAGGTTGGGGAATAGTTTCGCACAAATTGTTTTATTTATCAGTATAATCAGTGGAATCGATCAACGGGTGACCTTCTAGCGTTTGTCTTGCATCGCTGGGGGGAGGCGGTTGACAGGCATGGCGAGGCTCTAGCCGTGAGCCTCGACATAGCCAAGGCATTTGACAGGGTCTGGCACCGTGGTCTTCTTTCTAAGCTCCCGGCATACGGTCTGCCTAACATCTTGTGTACGTGGATCTCTGGCTTTCTGCATGGGCGCAGAATCCGTGTCGTCGTAGACGGGCACGCTTCGGAGCTCATGGCAGTAAATGCCGGAGTTCCACAGGGCTCGGTCTTGTCGCCCACCCTGTTTCTTCTGCATATCAATGATATGTTGTCACTCGGCAACATTCATTGCTATGCGGATGACAGCACGGTTCATGGGCGATACTTCTACGGGCCCCCAAGTTCGCGGGCGGACTCTGAGGTGGGACGTGAGGACCTTGTCACTGAGCTTAACCGGGCTCTGGACTTGATTTCTCTATGGGGTTCCAGCAACCTGGTTGAGTTCAGTGCCAAGAAAACGCAGGCCTGTGTCTTTTCGTGCAAAAAGTCCCCGTTTGCTCCGCTTCCCATTCTTCAGGGCGTTCCCCTCTCATTGCGGAATGACCTGTGTATCCTTGGTATGGACATCCGCTGTGATCTGAATCCAAGGAATCATATCGAAGGCGTTATATCTGCCACATCTCGCAGGGTTGGAATCCTGAACAAGGTGCGTCGCTTTTTCACGCCCGGTCAGCTTTACCGCTTGTACAAAGCGCAGGTTCGGCCGGGAATGGAATATTGCTCGCACCTTTGGGACGGTTCCGCCTAATACTTACTTGATGCCTTGGATGGATTACAGCGGCGGGCCATCCGCATTGTAAATGATGCAGACGTGACGGGCAACTTGGAGTCGCTACAGTTGCGGAGAGATGTCGCTTCTCTAAGCGTGTTCTACCGTCTGTATCATGGTGAATGCTCTGAGGAGTTGTTTAATTTGATCCCCCCCTCTCCTTTCCTTAGCAGAACCACGCGTGCTGGCGTGCGAAGCCACAGCTTGATGGTGAAAACCATTACGACCCGAACCATTAGGTTCCATAATTCATTCTTCTGTCGCACCATCAGGCTGTGGAATAGTTTGCCGGCACACGTGTTCCCTCCTTCCTACAATCCTGGGTCCTTCCGCCGTAGCGTGAAGAAGCAGCTGGTCAGGCCGGCATGATTGTGTCGAATGGCACGGGATAGTCGTCCAATGCCATTCGATTCTCTGTTTGGACTGCCCCGTGCTTACCATCAGGTGCGGTGCAGTCACTATGCCGAGCTTTTATAATAAAAAAAAATAAAAATAAAATAAAAGTACTAGCATTTATGTGGTTAAATACAATATTTATTTATTGCGCTATCGTCATTGATGTATTAAAAAACCCAAGATGCACAGTTTCTTGCAAATAACACATCAATAAGTGTCGTCGATAATTCAAACTAATATAACCTCCTCCTTTTGGAAGTCGGTTAAAAAGAAACAAACAATTACAAATTTTGATTGACTAAACACAAATTCGATTTACGCCTACCACATAAAGCAGATTTTTAAACGCGGGAAACGCACGTTTAGTCTGGTTTTTAATAAATGTCAGAAATGCAATGGTCATTACAACCAAAGTAGAATATCAAAATTTGAAAAAAGAATGAAACGTTCGTTTCTTTTGTATTCGTCCCGTGCCAACGCTGGGAAATAGCTTCTACGCAATGTATTTAAGGTTCATATTAGATTAGTAAGGGATGGTTATAAATAAATGGTAGCGTTAAACGTTTAACGCAACCTTGTTGGAAGTCGTATTAGAAGTTTCACTTCAATAATTAATGAACCCACCGCAAGAGTATAAAGAGAAACTCGAATCGCGCGAGCTTGCGAGCCGAACAGTATACGGGCTGCGAAACGAGAGTGTAAAGGAGCCATAATTATAAGTATTTCAATTTGACATTACGTCGGTAGCGCTGTACAGAGTTGCCAGTAAAATAAAATAATATCGACCGGTATCGATAATTGAATATCGTAAAAAGTTAAATTGTCTTTTTAGTTTCATGATTTAATTTCTAACATATAATGACATTAAATGATGAATATAAAGTCGAATAGGGGATTCCCCTTCATTAAACCTTTGGAAAGATACCTACTTAATACACATGTCATACACCAGCTTGGCGATTAATAATTTGATTTTGTATTCTATCGCAAAATAACGATAACACTTATTTCATTGTGGTAATAAAATAATTGCGAGGAGAATTTATGGGGAATCCGTAGATTATTGTCCCCAAATTTAGAAATTTAAATTAGATTATTGGGGAATTTGATATATTGATTTATTTAATATATTATGATTGGTATTTGGATGCTCTAAAGTATTTGGTAACCCTTTATTAATTATTTGACAGTTCTGTGCGTCTGAAGGACTTGTATCCATGGACATGAATAAATACGAATAAATAATAAATACGTACGTTTTAGCCGTCATTTTTTGCCACGTACTACTAAACTATGGAACCAATTGCCGCCAGCAGCATTTTCGGACAGATACGACCTGGCGACCTTCAAAAAAAGAGCGTATTCCCACCTAAAAGGCCGGCAACGCATCTCTGTGACCTCTGGTATTGCAGATGTTCATGGGCGGCGGTGATCACTTACCATCAGGTGAACCGTATGCTCGTTTGCCCCTACACAATAAAAAAAAAAAAAATAATTTGACAGTTGACACCTGGTTGACAGTTGAGAATCTGTTGAGAATTGAGAATATTGAGATCATAAATAAATTTTCTTGCCCTGCAATTTTTTAAACTAGATTTTATGATTTATGAATTTTGTTCATAAACTAAAAGAAATATAATGTAAATGTATCGTAGAAACGAATTCAATTTTAATTAAAGCAATAAATTATTCAAGGAAAGTACCCATTGAACAGGTATGAAACATAAATTTTAGTGTCTTTATGTATACCGTATATATAGAATTTATACCTACATTTAGTTTTATTTCGTTTAAATTATAAAATATGGCTATTTCAATTCAATTTGCATAAAATATTATTTTAACAAATATTCCTTTCTCGACATTTTGAGACAGATGTGCTAAAACGGAGCTTTAAAAAAATATATTAGGTTTGCTGGACAGTTTAAAAGCACAATAAAATGAGTGAAGCAATAATGTTTATAATGCTGACTGTTGCATAATCATGATGTTACATAATTCATATTAAACACTACCTATAATCAGGGCCGGATTAAGAATATCGGGACCCCTAGGCATTGCCCCCTTGGGGCCTCTAATCCCTTTTCTGACTTCCTAAAATATTTTTTATCTACAACAACCGCATTAACCGGCAGCAAAAAATAAGTATGTTTTTTATTTAATCTTAAAACATGTTTCAAAATGATTTGAAATAGGATGTAAAAGATAATCAAGGCAATAGTATTGTCATCGGGTAACAGGCTTATTAAATGCGAATTGATAAATATAATCTTCACATTATTTTTTCTCGGGATGAAGGGCCCCTAAGCAGTTGCTTAATTTGCCATTAGGCTAATATGTCCCTTCCTGGAATTGTGGAATGCGATAACACTGCCAATTATACTTTTGTGTTTTTATTATGTTACTTTTATGTTATTTTACTGGTGGTAAGTCTCTCATTATGTAAGAGGCCATCTGGGTGGGTACCACCGCAATGTCTATTTCTACCGCCAAGCAACAGTGTGCATGCACTGTTGTGTTTCGGTTTAAAGGACATTGTAGCCAGTATAACTACTCGACATAATGAGACTTAACATCTTATATCTTAGGATGACGAGCGCAGTGGAATGCCACACAGTACTTTGTAAGTCAAGGTGCTGGATGGTGTTGCTACTGTTTATGGGTGGTCGTATCGCTTACCATCAGGCAGACGGCATGCTCGTCTCGTCATTCAATGCAATAAAAAAATAAAAAAAAAACATTCTTCTTGATGTACAATAAAGTGTTAATAAATAAATACCTATTACATCTACCCATATGATCAAAATTTAGATACTGTTTGACATAAGGCATACTACACAAAATTTCTACAGTTTTTTTATGTTTCAGAAACAATGGACTTCACAAATCTACCTGAAGAAGTTTTAATTATTATCATACGGCTATTGGACGCCAAATCAATGTGCAATGTGTATAACACTTGTAAATATTTAAGACAAATTTTGTGTCTGCATGGAGTTGTAAAGAAATTAGATATGTGTAGGAACACACTGGCAACTGCACGATCATTGAGTTTAGATTTTTTTAAAGACATATCAGCGCATTTACAAGAACTTAATATGAGTGGTATTCATGATTTGAAAAAAACATCGCTATTGTCAGTGATGAAAAGACTCAAGTGTCTAAAATCATTAGACATTTCATACACTAATGTAACTATCATTGATTTCATGGAAATTTACCAATTGTGTCCTACAATTAAGTGCATATGTTTAAACTTTGTATTTGGAAAACTTGGCATGACAAAAATTTCACATAATGTCATATTGCAGTGTAGAAATATGTTTAAAAATTTTGAAAAAATCCACTTTATTGGATCGACTGGCAACCTGCTAAATTATGATCTACCTATGTATATTCTAGCTGAGTGTAACTTGGAGTCTTTAAAGTTCTCTGCATCAGAATGTAACTATGCATTTACTATAAACCACATACCACTAAATTTTGAAGAGTCACTTAAAAAACTACAATTTAATTATTGTAATATTTGCATTTTAAACTGGAGGGAGCAAAATCAGTATTATCAAAATCTAAATACCATTCCTTTCTTCTCACATTTAGATTTTAAGAATTACGAATTTATTGTGACCACAATGCTACATATTAATAATTGTAATGTTTTTACATCACCACTTTTCAAACCATTCTTTAATGAACATTTTAACATTGAAGCTGAAGTTATAAATCAGCTAGAGAAACCACTCTTTGGCAATATCTCCATAATGCTATGGAATAAAAATTCGAACAAGTTTGATGATACTTTCTTTAATAAATTGTATCATGAAATAAAGCCTTATTTCCCTGTACAATTTACTTTAGATATGGGACCTGTATCTTCAAAACACAATTGGTTTTATACTTTACCTAAAATAGAAGCAGATGAAGATACCATGAAAATTCATGTGCCACATGCTCCAAAGAGAAGAATGGCAAATCCAAATGTTGTTTTAAATTATGATTCTTTATTTAAACAAAAAGAGAAATTTATGTTAAGTATTGTATTCCAAGAGCATTTAAAAAATGCTGTAGCTTTAAGTAATGACTGTGATTATTTGCGTAAAATAACATTTTTAAGTTTGACTGGAATTGTTCGCTATAGTACAGATTTTTTTAATATTTTGTTTAGTTGTTGCATTAGTTTGGAGACGTTTGATGTTGAGTCCACAACTGTATCTGCATGCACATTACCTATATCTCGAAGTGTTCATTTATCTAAACGTTTGAAAAATTTCCGTTTAATTGATAAGAAGATTGATTTTAAAGCATTGGTTACAGCTTTAAGCAATTGTATTACTCTAGAAAATATCCATATAATTGAAGATACGCATCTGGGATTATGTACCTTAACGGATGCTAGTGTTTTAGTACAAAACTGTGATAATTTATATTATTTATACATTGAAGCTCCTATGGCAGAAAGTGAGCAATTGAAACACACACGACTTATCAACAAGGCAATTACCAAATGTGGTAAATATCATTTGAGTTCAGTTATCCAACCAAAGGCAGATAACGGTAGGTATAGATATCATTACGATCCATACATTGAAATTTTCTACTTGAGTCCAATAAAACAACTATAGTCGAAACATTTGTTTATTCTTCAATCACATAAAAGTATACATAATGAATGTATCAATAATTTGTAGCTGCTATATTTAAACATAACGGTGTGCCCTTTGTAAACTGCCGCGAGTGGAATATTCTTCTATTTTTGTAAATCTCGCTAAAATAAATTTGCAAGTTGCGAAGATTTTTGTATGTCTGTAAGTCATATGTAAATCTAGAAATTGTATAATGGATTTGGATACATTTTGGCAAACATAAACATAGTCCTGGGTTAACATAATCCTTATAATGAATATAATGGGTGCAAGGAGATCGCTCTCGAAGTTATAGTATTAAGATTCCTGACATGATACGTTATTTTACTATATAGGTAGGTAACGTTTCCTATTTTTGTTTCTCTTTACGTTAAAAAACTTGTCATTTATTAAAACTTGGGGGATGTGCGGTGCGGCGACGCGCGCCACGCGCCTTTAGCCGGATTATAGTTCCGTCTGTAGGCGTTTATGCACTCGCGATTGAATGTTCGTTATAGCCCATTGATTGTTACATATTTTTGGGCTTAGCGTGCATTTGTCAGAGGACGCCATTTTTTTGAGTATTAATGAAATTCAAGTTTGTGGGTCGCAACCCTTGTCCCACGGCCGCCATCTTGGAAAATGAGGTGCATAATATATGGTTTTCATGGTTTATCTGGCAAACTATTGGTCGCAATGAATTTTTTTAATTTTTAAAAAAATATTTGTAGGTTGGACCAGTCAAAAGCTGCGAGCATGCCTACAGTGCACGTGTGCTCGTTTTCCTCCCCAGATTTTGTGTATGCTTACGTTGCTCTCTTGTGAATACTAACCTATGGAAACTGAATCACAAGTACCTACCTACCTATTTAAACGTAACGTTTCGTTTCGTTTTCGAGACAGTTTCTCTTACACCTGTTATATTATGCTTACTTAAAATCTTATCCAAAGATTTATTTTTAATTAAATAGAATAAAACGCTGTAGATAATATATTTTGTATTTACGCGTTATAACAATATTCTAGGGTCAGATTACCCAGGGTCCACGGTCAAACCGTAAAATGTAGGTACATACCTATATACACTTAATTAGGAACTATTTAATTTACATTATCTGTGTGCTAGGTTTACTTTTGTATGTTAATTTTGTTATTGACAACGACAAAATTCCAAGCACAGCACTCCCGCCACAGGCATAAGTCAAAACACCTCTGTAGTATTGAGGACAATCCGCCTCCACTTCACATTTGCTGTAAATAAAAAATATGCTTTATACACCAACGTTGATACTATACAAAAGGTTATTGTAATAGTTAGTAACTAAATAGGCACTAGGTCAGGGCGTGGGGAGTAGGCTGTACGACATAGGAGATTATAGAGATAGAAACAGACATTTCTGTTTTTTGGAGCCATCATTCCCTTCGTTAATAATAGTTATGGATCGCAAATTGTGGGATTTAGCTAGATTATTTAGATTTCTTTTGCTATCCAATCTTTTCTTCTATGGAATTCGCTCCCCTCCGAAATCAGATCGTCCACCACTCGGTTTGCCTTCAAAAGGAGAGTACGTCAGCTGCTGGTGAACGAAGCAGAAGAGTCACCATCTTAACTCACTATACTATATTATATAATGTATATGTATTTTTATAATTATAATATGTATTTTATGTATTCAGACGTTTATAATACCTATTATTCATAGTATATTTATTTTGATATTTTTTTTTTATTGATTATATCGTATGTTTACATTTATATATGTTTAATTAGTAATCTTCGATACCTGTCAAGTTACCTTAATGCACCTACCTTGTTTATCTCTGCACCGCCCTAAGGTTGACTGGGAGAGAATGCCTTTGGCATTAAGTCCGCCGATATACATTTGTATATAAAGTGCAATAAATAAATAAATAAATTTAGTAACTATTAACTATAATTAAATGAGATTTTAAATAGTAAAATATACAAACTAATTTTCAATGGCGACCACCGCGATACCAGTCACGAGTTTGTCTGCAAAAGTAACTATGGAATAAATAGCAGCTCCTTGATGTGAATGGGGTCCAATCATATCCGCGGTCACACAGAGGCTGGACACTAGTGTTATTGAACTTCCCGCACCTGAAAACGGAAATGGAACAATAAGTTTTACCTATTAATTATTTTGTGGTAGAATATAAAAATGCATAAGAGTAGGTTGTTCCTAAATTAAATGCAGGGCTATTTGTATGGCACTATCACGTACTGCTTGGTCTATTCTTGCCATCAAGTAATATGATAGCACTGTGGTGTTCTGGTTATAAGGTCATTGCAGTTAATGTGATTTCTATGCATAATGATACCTAATATCTAGTGTTTTAATGACGAGCACAGACTGCACAGACATGTAGAGTCACCACATTTCTATTCGATATAGGTAATATTGGTACTGTTTATGGATAGTCAGAGAATTCAACAAGCCCGTCTACATATGCTTTGTGGACTTCTCTAAGGGTTTCGACTCTGTCAAGTGGCCCAAACTCTGGAAAACGCTGACGATGGGTGTTCCAAAACATCTGGCACACCTCCTGCGAAGACTGTATGAGGATGGCACAGCCTCAGTATGCACAGATGACGTTCAATCCAGTCACTTCCACCCCAGCGCCGGAGTCCGTCAGGGATGTATTGTTTCTCCACTACTGTTCAATGTGTACACAGAGCTCATAATGAGGATTATACTTGAAGACTGGACAGATGGCATCTCGATCGGAGACTTGAAGATCTCCAACCTGCGATATGCAGACGATACCTCTTTGTTCGCCACCAGTACCCAGCACACGGAAGAACTTCTCGACAACATGGAACGCGTTAGCCTTGAGTTCGGACTTAAGATAAACCGGAACAAAACAAAAATGATGATTGTCGACCGCATGAATAACAATTCTCCAGAAACTACACAAATTGCTAATTGTGATGTGGTGCAATCATATATTTATCTGGGAGCCTTGATTACGAACAACGGTGGATGTATCGACGAAGTGAAGAGGCGTATGGCAATTTCTAGCTCTGCGATGGACAAGTTGAGGAAAATATGGAGAAATCGCAAAATATATAGAGCCACAAAAATCCTAGTTAGGCTAGTTCAGACACTTGTATTCCCCATATTTTTGTACGCCGCAGAAACGTGGACCTTGCGTGAAGTTCAGAAGAAGAAGATGGACGCCCTAGAGATGTGATGCTGGAGGATTATGCTCGGAGTATTGTGGACGAATTCCGTACCAACGAGTCTATACTTCGAGAACTCGGCATCAAGCAGCGTTTATCATCTTTGGTACAGCCTCGTATCCTCACCTTTTTGGTCACGTATGCCGCCGAGGGGAGGTGGCTATTGAGCGACTTGTGGTCCAAGGAAAGGTTGAGGGTACCAGGCCACGAGGAAGAGCGTCTATGAGGTGGACTGACCAGATAAAAGCGGCAGTATATGGCTCGTCATCACTACTTCAATGCACGAGGAAGGCGGCCATCAGAGAAGAGTGGCGGCGTGTTGTGAACCTTGCCACCAACACCTGAAGTGATGACCACGACCACTCTGTCAAGAGTGATACCGACAAAGAAGAAGAATGGATAGTCGGACCCTATCATTAGGTAGTAAAAAGTATAAATATGTCGGTAGTACCTATATTAGGCACTAGGTGTTGCTCGTGGCTTTATTCGCGAAATAAAAAGTATGTGTTAATCCAGGATATGGTCTACCCGTGTGCCAATATTCATCCAAATCTGTTTCGCGATTACTGCGTTTACTTCTAAGAAACATTCTCTATTATAATATAAACAAGTAAGAGTGAGATTAGCACCGTCTCCTATACTCACCTATTAGTGTTGCCACCAAATATATTTGTACAATATTAGCATGTGGATCTATAGCCAACGCTATCCACAAACTGCTTATTAGACTCATGAAACTACCTATTAGATAAGCCATCTGCAAATGTAGAGTTTTATTATTAATCTGTTGTGTTCATATCGTTAATAAGCATTAAATCAATAGATAACAGAATGTTTCAAAGTACGTATGATATGTTATAGTATTCTTAGAAATAAGAATATATAATACTTGTATTTAATTTTAATATAACTTAAAATATAATATAACTAGCGACCCGTTCCATATTCGCTTCGGTAGCAGAACATAAAATGCTTTAATTTTTTGTCTGCCGTAGTATCTGTTTTAGCGCGTTACATTTTCTGGGATAAAAGTCCCGCTATATATTTTCCCTGGCTAAAAAGTAGCCTATGTCCTTCATAATCATCATTATTAGCCACATGACGTTCACTGCTGAACATAGGCCTCCCCTAAAGATTTCCAAATGGACCTGTCAAAAGCGGCCCGTATCCAGCGTGTTCCTGCGACCTTTATTAAGTCGTCTGTCCACCTTGCAGGTGGACGGCCGACGTTGCGCTTGCCAGTACGTGGCCTCCACTCGAAAACTTTTTGCCTCATCTGCCGTCAGTTCTTCGAACTACGTGCCCTGCCCACTGCCACTTCAGCTTGCTAATCCGCTGGGCTATGTCAGTGACTTTTTTTTTCTACGGATCTCCTAATTTCTGATTCGATATGTCCTTCCCTGGGTCTAAATCTATCTCCATTCCAAATTTCTTCAAAATCCGTTGGGTAGTTTTTGAGTTAATCGCGTTCAGACAGACAGACGCAGCGGGGGACTTTATTTTATAATATGTAAGGATACTAAATAATCACCATGTAACTAGGATTTACAATGCAAGAAATATAAAATTGTAGAGAAATGTTTTATTATTTTCCACATACCAACCTAGAACTTTATTTTCAGACCCAATAAATGTAAAAATCTAGAGATGTTTAATTATTACCTGATGGCCACAATTGTGAATCTTGCTCTTAAGAAGTAATGAGAAAAAAAATGAGGATATGTAGAGAACTAAAGGCACGCTCGCAACCAACTCGGATCCCGCGCTCGGGTTGAACGACAGCCGCTCCTCCAAGAACAAGGGAACATACACCAGGCTTAGAGCCCAGTAAAGTCGAGAAAATACGTACCTGAAATTAATATATAAATGATAAAAAGCCTTATTACCATTTCTAAGCAGCGCTTGTTTTTAATTTTCTATCAGTGACTTCTGACTTAATTATTTTCAAAACAGTGTTCAGTTAAATATGATTAGCCTTGAAAGGTCGTGAATAAAAATAAAAATAATATGCTAATCTCAGGTCAGTAGATAATAATAATATGAACTTTTAGAATCGGAAATCTAGAAGTTTAGCCTAGGATTTCGCATTTTAATTACGCGGAGCTACTATACCTACTTAAGAGAAAAGTAACAAAACATTACCTAAAACCTGAATACAAAATGAAGAAAAAAATTATATGTTTCAATATAGTCTAGTTTTATATGCCGTACTATCTTTAAAATTCTTTGGGATTGAAAAAAGAATGTACGATGTTAAATTGAGAAACTGATTTGGACCGATTCGTTTCTTACTAATGGCACCTATAAGAATGTCTTATAGCTATAAAATATATTTAGGTAGGTACAAAAATTAATGGCATAACAACTTCTTAATTAATTTTTCAATTTATATCTAGGACTCATAAACTTCCGACGCATTTTTAAATGAAAAATATATGTGCTATTTTGTTAATGGCAGTCAATATTTGTAAAATCAGTAAGTACTTACAATAAACTTGTTTGGTATAACAGCGGCATTCGCAAAAAATACATAATTTTCGACTTTGCTACCACCTTCAATGATTCTCCTTCTTCATTTGGGTGTATTGATGCAGTAGAATTTACCGCGGCTGGTAGCCCATTTAATCTACTGTCATTCGGTGATCTTAATTTAAAGAATATATGAAATATCGTGAACGTTACGACTCCAATCCCTGAGATTATTAATGAGACATCCTGAAATAAAACTCTTTTGTATAAAATTATTATGAATGTACCAATTACTTATGTATTGTAATGGTGTTGGTTTTGTTAATGGCCATGACTTGGATGGTATATACTTAGATGTAAATAGACAGATATGTAAGTAGATTTTCTTTCTTTTGAAAATCATTACTTAGCTATATAAATACACATCTTGCCAATATTTCACATTGCTGGAGCATGTACTTATATTCATTGTATTTCTTTATAATATATGTAATTAATTTACCCTAAATTTATAATCATCTGTAGGCCCGATGAAAGTGCTATAGTTCGTCGCCCTTAATACCACCCAAGTTATGAGATAAACAGTCAAACTCGACATCACAGAAGCCATATATCTGAAAAAGAAAGTGTGAACTTGATATACCTACAAAGTACGAACGTAAACCGATACGTTTAGTTACAAGCACGTTAGGTATCACTCGCATTTCGCTTTACCTTATAGACGTTAGTTCAGATCGGACTTGCAAGTTATCTGATATCGATGGGATCATAGCGAGGTGCGAAATTTGCACGATCGCCCAACCGATCTGGAAGAAAACTATGAGGATGGCGTAATATAAGGGCATCCACCATATTAAGTAGTCTGGGTCGTCCGTGAGCCAGCAACCCCAGCATCTTACGAATAATAAAGGAAATGTAGCCGTCACTAATATGCACCCTGAAAATTAAACATTTATTCGAATTGTGAATATATATATTGCTAATTTATTCCTGGATAGAAGTCCCACTATATTTTTTCCCGGGATAATTATAGTCATTTTTTGAGTGGGTCAGCCGTGTAAGCGTAACAGACAGACAGAATTACTTTCGCATTTATAAGTATGGAAACATGGATATTCTAGTTATAATAGATTATATGTGTGGTTGTTCCCCTTGGTTTAAAATTTTAATATTTTAACTATCCGTTAGTATAGAGGGATACTTATGAGTAACAATTATGAAGTAAGTATTTTACTATATATTATAAAAAACGAATTGCTGATTTTAATATTAATTATTACAAACCAATTAAATGCCATGCTTTTTTTGTGCCAAATCTATCGGCGAATAATCCTACGGCTGGTGTGGCGAGCGCATCTACAACTTGGCCTGAAAGATAAATATTAATGTATGTTAATAAATGCATCGTAACAAAAGTACCTCAAGGTTTAAATTGTTTCAGTCATATATGAAAAGTCTTTTATCTTTTGCGTGAGTGGTACGCACGTCCGCATGCACGGCATTATGTTATTGTACAAGTAAGTAGGAAGTCGCGACGTATCATTGTTAAGCAGATAATGCATAGCAACACGGCCGATCAAGTAATGCTGCAAGAAATTATATTTTTCTGGCCATTGTGTGCTTCATTAATGGGTGACAGTGATCTCTAAGATAAACGTTATCTCAAGGCTTCTACTGGATAAATATTTTTAGACTTTGAAGATTAGTATTACATCTCATTATGTCGAATAATTTATTAGGTTATTATCATGCTTGTTTTGCATCAATTTTTGTTGGTTGATGGACACTCTTTAGATACGAAGCCGGCTGAAAGATCGAGAAAGCAACAATGTTTGGCGTTACTTCTTCATCCTAACAGGCATTGGGCCGTAAACAAAACGAATATTTCTACACTGCTGTTCTGTCCAGTGACCCAGGTTCAGGTTTATCCCATAATTATCCTGATCACTCTACAATTATTTCATATTTTTTCTATCTCCGAATTACAATTCAATATACAACTACGTATTTTAGTAACGTACCTAAAAGTAGCATAGTTCCGGCGACAGCGGCCCTCATATCCAGTACTGCTTGGAAGAACAGCATCATGTAGGAGAACCACATGGCCGCGCAGAGGTCGTTGTAAACGTGCCCCAGTCCATAGAGCACATTTTGGCTGAAACGCCACCATCGCAGCTTCACCGGAACACTGCACAAGGGTTAAAACCAAATCATGAGGTCAATATTAAAAAATGTATTAGTAAAATTAAATGTTTTATAAGCACATTAAATTAAATTACATAGCACACGATGTCTGGCACTGGCATCAAGTGCAAAATGCATCGTAGTTAGTCCAAGAGCCAAAAAATGAATTAAGTTCTTTGTTACAAAAATAACATCAAATGAATGATTAAACAATTTTTTCTGTAGCCAAAACTGTTACTGAGAAACCCTGTAAAGGAAACCAATTTCAAAGGTCCAGTAACGAAGTATGATAGATACCCATATTATCTATACTAATATTATAAAGAGGAAAGATTTGTATGTAATTATGTTTGTTACGAATAAACTCAAAAACTACTGAACGGATTTCGTTGAAATTTGGCATACGGGTAGATCATGTCCTGGATTAACACATAGGCTACTTTTTATCCCAGGAAAATATTTTTATCCCGGAAAACAATTTCACGCGAGCGAAGCCGCGAGCAGAAGTCTAGTACATAATATTTTCATTACGACCCTTTCATCTATATTTACAGTAATTTTACTAATTTATTAGGTATTATAAAGGTAGCATAATATTTTTTGCTCTTTATATACAAATGTTTATAGGCGGACTTAATGCCATAGGCATTCTCTACCAGTCAACCTTCTGGGAGTCAGGGTGGTGGAGAGATACCTAAATAAGGTAGGTAATAATTACAGTAAAAAAAATCAAGGATATAGATTATATCAGTTTTGTATTAAATTATACTATCCCACTGCCCACTGCCGATCACACAGGTCTCCTCTACTACAGAGAGTATTCATTAATTAGTAATTATTATTATATGGTATATAATTTTTTAAACCTACGTAATAATTATAAAGTTTCTTTAGCATTCTTTCATTATAGAAAAAGTGGGATTCATCAAAAATATGCAGCCCTTCGTTGGTATCAATAAAAAGTGATTTAAACATTACAAACTTTGTTTTTAAGAAACAAAGAAACAAAAGTTGGAGCGGTTGTTAAAGATTAATTCATAATGTGCAATCAAATTTTTCCACTTGTTTCGATATATTATCACACTCATATGAATAGATCATTTTAAACAAATGTGGGCACACGGATTTCCAAACACTTGCCCATTTAAATAAACTCATAATGCATCATAAAATCGAAATGGCTGCGAAAAGGAACGATTTAAGAGTTTTTACCGCAAACAATTTTTCATTTTACGTTCTAATTCTACCGCGATTGTCGTAAATTGGATAAATTGTACGTAAGTCAATTTGCACAGTACGGGATAATGAAGAACATTTCTAATTTTTCCGGCATTACCTCAATTTAACATCCGTATCCGTTGTTATTTCCTTATCTTCTGTGATTTTCCCATTTGAATCCGTAGCACCATACTTTGCACTCATTTTGTTTTGTAAATGTATGTCTTTCTCATGAACAATATCGACGTAGAGAAACTAATAACAGTTGTTACTCATACGATTATGTGTCACGAATTGTAGCACCATAAAATGCCTGTTTATTAGTATACTTCACCGTTACATTTGTGCAAATAAATATCTATTATTATAGGTTTAGATATTGTTATTTGTAATCCACATGCGGTACCGGAGACGCACGTGTGCCTTGTACGGACATTTCAACTTGTATGAATTCTATCCCTGCACTTAGTGTAAAATTGGACCGCTATCTATATAGGTATTAGGCGGATCTCGTGGCTTCAGTGGCTAAACTGTAATTGAGTGAATAGGTTATTGAATCCTAATTGCTATGACTGATGTTGATACAAAAAGAGTGAAAAGTATCATAATGTAGCCACTAAGTTACATGTACTTAATGAGCAATAGAGATAGAATTAAATAAGTAGAGAGTAGAGACGCATAACGCTTCATAAAATATTATATTCAACGAACGAAAATATAGCTGTAATAAAAAGCGCTCTTATTATTTAGAGACATCTTCTTAAAACATGGTAACTATATTAGGTTGCCTTTATGACTTGATATAAGTAAATATTGTATATAATAGTGAACTTTACGTTGTGAATAATATAATTAACATCTGAACAAATGTTACCCATTGTTCAATTGAAAAGAATATCGTATTTAAAGATATATTCTTGCTATGCTTTGATTCATTGTAAAGAAGGCAGTTTACAATTTACATAATACGTTATTCTTTGATACAATATGTTCCATATTCATGGTATCATTTTCGTTACGTCATAATTTAATATTAAAAAAATTGTTGCTATGTTTTGTATCCTAATTTAGTGCCAATGGACTCTCGGCCTTGCGAATGATGAAGACAAATAATCAGAAACTACCGCTGCTGGGTTGGGTCTCATAATATTGTCTCATTTAGCATATTTTATAGTCATATTGGAATGCCTTGAAAGATTGTTATGTTGCATCCTATTGTCATATTATAAGAGGCACGTGGACTGGTTGCATATGTATTCACGGTAAGGTAGTTGGCGATGTCCTTATAATATCATTTCGAAACAAAGACTTCAGATTTTTAATTTTACTTCATATGTGCATTGTTCAGGTTAAAATAAATAAAATAAAGGCTATTATGTGCAGGTTTAACATAGAAACAAATAATTTACAGCCTTCATGGCACAGTCTACAAGAATCGATCGTGACACAAAATATTATGTATTTTTAATGAAGCACGACAAATTGACTTTTGAAAATGTCGATCGGCAAGAGATATAAGCATCCCCAGAGGAGCGGCACAGTTATGTTGGAATATGGCCACAAACTAACTTTATATTTTCTATGCATCGACTCTATATAAGTAAGGAGAAGTAGTCTACCGTCCAGGAGCGTTTTTTTCTTTCTTATTGCTGGATCCGCTTTCCATTAAGTTTCGTGTAATGAGCGATATTATACTTATTACTGCTGTTCTCAATACTTAAACTTTTTTTATCCAAAATATTGTGTCAAAGTAAATGATACGTTTGTTTTAATACTCCCGTTATTGATATGTAAAAAATCCCTATATCAATGACTCCCATGAATCAATGCCCATGAGTTAACATTTTCAATATAAATTGCAATGTTATGTACCATTTGTAGAGCATATGAATAACTTAATAGTACTTTAGACTGGCTAGGATAAAATGCTATAACTCATTTTCATATAGCATTGAAAAAGGCGTGAAAAATTATGTACCTAAGTATATAAAGACGTCGGCAGCGTTTCTTTTACACAATATTGTTGTTCATGTTAAATTGATACTATTATTGATTGTTTTTATGTACTTAATACATATTGTTAATTATAATATTTTACATTTAATTAAAATCCTACTAACATTATAAACGCGAAAGTTTGTAAGAATGTGTGGATGTATGTTTGTTATTCTTTCACGCAAAAACTACTGAACGTATTTCGATGAAATTTGGCACACGGGTAGATCATGTCCTGGATTAACACATAGGCTACTTTATCCCGGGAAAATATAAAGCGGGACTTATATCCCGGAAAAAGTTTTTAATGCGGGCGGAGCCGCGGGCAAAAGCTAATATGTAGGTACATATTATGTCGTTCACGTCTCCGTCCGCGGGTGAGACCTTTCCCGGAATAAATGTCTTGATGTGTAATTTTATGAGATAAAAGTAGCATACACTTATGATAACTAATCCAAGACATAGTCGGCGGGTTCGAGCAAAAGTTAGCATGAGAGAAATTTTATGGAGTTTCTAGCGAAAGTTGACATGGAACTCAGGAGCAATTTTATGGAAATTATTTCTGACCAAATAGACTTTGCAGATCTGAAAAATATATAGGTAATTTAAATTATCTAATATGTAGGTATTTGAAATTTTTTGTCATCGCATATTGATCGGTTTTAACTATAGGTGATTCGGTTTAGTGGCTTCCGCGTGTATTAAGTTACTATTTCAGCCGCACTACATGCCTCACTGCCATTGACTCTAACATAATCTATGAATATTGTAAATAGGTTAAGCTTGAAATATGTGAATATTATAATGACATCTGTATCACGTTATAGGTATTTGAGTTTAATATGTGTATAAAACAACCAAATTTTTCATATTGTTTTGTCTTTTAATAAATTTCGCAATACATAGAATATTATGCCGATCACGCCGTTCAAAATAGCGACGGTCATGGTGTATTATTATTCCTTTCGAAGGCAGCCAGTGTGACTGCTCCGTGCCCATCTGATGGTAAGTGGTGTAGTATCGCTGCACGTGGACATCGGCTTTGCCGGAGACGCAGCTATGGCGTTTGCTTAATAGTGTTTGGTGTTTCCGAAAATGATTTACAAATGTATATTTTATCATAAGAACGTATAATTGCGACTAAATTCAAATATTCAGTATACCAAGACTTGTAGACGTCTGTGTTTTGGTTTTATTTTCAATACCATTTAGCTAACAAAATAATTAAATTCTCAGTTCTTACTACTTTTAGTACCCACTTATATTAAATACTATCATAATATTATTATGCTTTCTTCTCGCTGATATACCTGAAATCCGCGTTAAAAAAAATATAAACATACGAATTGAAAACCTCCTCCTTTTGGAAGTCGGTTAAAAATAGGATGCGCGCTTCATCGTGGATGGCATTATGTATGCTCGGGCCTGAAAAGCATATTTTACCTATAACGCCATCTATGAATCGTAGCTGAAAGGTCATTCTAATTGTAGTACTATAGGGAGCGTGCACGAACTATAGGGGGCAGCACAAAATCGACACAAGAGCCATAGGTGGATAAAAAAAGAAACTAGAACTAGCACAATAATTTGTTGATATATTCTTTTAATATCACAAAAATGATAAAATATGTGTTCCGGCCGAATGTTATTTACACCCAGCGTGTCCAGTATATGAGCTGAGTTTTTTTAGATGGGAGCTAGTTATTTAAGCAAAATTAGGAGGTTATGTTCCCTTAATTACAGATTATTTTGTATTTAATATTAGGTACCTTCAAAACATATCTATTTTTATAAATTACGTAACGAAACATTTCTAAATGCTTTTGGAACTCATAATTATGTATGTTTTATACAACTTTTATTATTTTTGTCGATTTTCACATAACCATGGAATGTAAGTATTTAGGTACTATTCTTGGGAACATTATATAATTTCACACCATTTGATTTGTTTATTTTTATGTTTTGGAGCATCCATATACACAGCGATACATTATTAACAAATGAAATGTTATTTTTCATCCTTTTATTGAATATTGTACGTCAATGCCAAGTATCGATGTGCTGAAAATGAGTCATCAAGTGCCAGTGCCAAGTATTGATTGCGCCACTAGATGGCAGTGATTACGACGTGCACGTTCCCTATTGTTTCAACGGTCATACAAAGTGTTATTATAAAATAATACATCTAGAAGAAAACAGATGGCGGTACGAACAATGACTGTGTTATAGACACAGATTCAAATTAGGTACCTAAGTAAAAGTATAGTAAACATCAATGCTATAGGGAACGTGCACAAACTATAGGTGGCAGCACAAAATCGACACAAGAGCCATATGTGCATAAAAAAAACTTTTTAAACATATAATTTATTTATATATTCTTTTAATAAGACAAATTTGATTAAATATGGGTTCTGGCCGAATATTGATATTAATATTGATACCCAGTGTGGCTTGAATATGCTTTTTTATATGGGAGTTAGTTATTTTGATGTTATAGAAGCAAAATTAGGAGGTTATGTTCCCTGAATTAATATAGATTTGTATTGAATATTAACTTCAAAACTTCTTTATTTTTATCAATTACGTAATGAGATATTTCTAAATGCTTTTGGAATTCATACATATTGTGTATGTTTTATGTAGTTTTTATTATTTTTGTCGATTTTCACATAACCATGAAATATAAGTACTTAGGTACTATACTTGGGAACATAATAGAATTTCACACCATTTGATTTGTTTATTTTTATGTTTTGAAGCATCGAGATACACAGCAATAATATCAACAAATTAAATGTTGGTTTTCATCGTTTTAATACGAATATTTTACGTCAATGCCAAGTATCGATGTGCTGAAAAGGAGTCAGATTGCGCTACCAGATGGCAGAGCTCACGACGTGCACGTTCCCTATACTCATTTTTAATAACTATTGTGAATTGTTTATGTTAATATTAATAATAAGTTTCAGCTAATTGTCCAAGTAAAATGCCTGCGACTAAGAGGGGTGGAAAGACACAAAGGTACCAAAACAAACTTGTTTTGAAAGAAATAGCTGTTTTAAATTGTCATAAAAACTGTTGCTAGTCTCAAATTAACTCCTTTTATCGCATATATAATACAATTATAATATATTTTATTGATTATGTAATCATAATATTATTTTGAAGGTGAATATCGGTTAACGACTATGGTTGGTAAGAGGCTATGGTTGTGTAAATTTAAAACATTATATTTTAAAACAAAGTAATTTTTATGTGATTCATAGAAACTCCGCTTTAAATCAAAATTGAAATATTTGACGACATTTCTTTGTCGATATTGCGAGTCTGTTAAAAATAAATCGATTACCATCAGTCACAATCGACTGCGCATTTGGCTGCCCCATGCCTAGGGTTGATGATTACATAACTGGATTTAATAAAAAAAAACCTATTGGCTGCCCGCATGCCTAGGGTTAATGATTACATAACTGGATTTAATAAAAAAAAACCTATAAAAATGATGTTTTACCAACGTTAAAATTAATATTGTATTAATCAAAAATTTACAAACGTAATAAATGCATGGCAATGAAATGCTTCTCCACACATTTAAGCAAACATTTCGGCATGTGTTTAAATGCGCCTAAGAATATTTCGACATAAATTTAAATTTCTGATATAAGTATAAATATTTCATGTAAAGACTTGTTTCAAATATTATTGGACGTGATAGCCCTGCCGTCGAGGTCTGCTGGCACCAAACTATACCCAGTGATTTATAGCCCAACCGGTCTCTGCCTACTGCGCTTGCCTAGACAGTTGTAGACCATTGCAGTCATGATAATTAAATCCAACATTAATTGATATAGCTGCACTAATAGTAATTAAAATTTATTTCGTGTCGTCCTCATTTCTGGGCTGCTCGTTGTAATCAGTGTTTATATGATATGTATACAGGCTGCTCTAAAGATAGTAGAAATAAATTATATTTTATTGCATGTTTACTTTTATTTAAGTTGAAAATGTATATTATTTTAGTATTCTTAGTAATATTTTCCATTTTCGTAAATATTTAACCTATAATATTTTTTCAAACCATCGCAGTCGTTGTGTTTATTAGCTAAAAATAAAACCATACGACGTTCAATTAATTTATTCCCGTTTGGATGATATTTGTTAAACGCGGCGTGTGCGGCAATAATATGACCTAATACTATGAGAATATAATAAGAAATGATTTTTAAATATTCTTTATTCGAGGTCTGGATGGTTTTATTTACAACGGAACCCACACCACACGTGTTGCGACACACGCTTGGCGTTTGATTACTGTGACAGCTTTACTGCAGTATTTTCATATTTCCTTTCATTATGACATGATCCCATTGACCTTACCAACCTGTGCGAATTGAGGATACGGGACATTGTCCTTTAAATAGGTACAAAGTCCTTGTCACACGAGGTCACGTAGTTTATACATTGTTTGATATTGTTGGTTTTGTGTCTGTTTGGCTCTCAATAAGGATTGCTGCATACTAACCGGTGGTACGTCTCTCATGCGAGCGGCCGTCAGGGTAGGTATCACCGTAATGTCTATTTCTACCGCCAAGCAACAGTGAGATGCAATGTTGTATTCCGGTATAAATACATTGTAGCTAGTGTATTTATTGGGTATTATGGGTTCTTTTATAGATAGATCAAAGGCATTATGAGGCATAAGGTCTCGTCATTCAGTGGCAATAAAAAAAACTAAGCCTGAACTTTAATGGTAGCTCATGGCATACTAATCTATTATTAAAGATTTGATGAATATGTAGTATCTTAATCATGTGTAATATGATAATCATAATTATATTCTCAATTTTCCATTAAAAAAATATATATAAATATAGGTATATTTTTCAGTATTTCATTTAATGTTCTGCGCGTTACACATCTATACTAATATATAAAGCTGAAGAGTTTGTTTGTTTGAACGCGCTAATCTCAGGAACTACTGGACCGATTTTGAAAATTCTTTCACTAATAGGAAGCTACATTACTCCTGAGTGCTATAGGCTACTTTTTATCCCGGAAAACTTTTCCACGCGGGCGGAGCCGCGCGCAAATGCTAGTAGGTAATATTTTGGTTTAATTTTAGCTCTCATTTTCCTCGTTACCTGGAAATCCGACGATATATTTAAATAACTGGCTGTAACATAACCTGACAAGCGCAGCGTGTTAAAATAATAATTCCATTACACGAACTCTCGTGTCGTTAAAAGGTCAACACGTTTTAATCGATAAGTACTTTCAAACTGGTTCGGAGAAAAACTGTTAAGGTGACATTCACTTCTCATTATTCCAGTGGAGCTCCGAGCGACATTCACCTTTGATTTAAGATGTAGGTTTTTGACTTTTGTTTTTCTTTGAATTGGTCCATTTATGTAATAATACGGAAACGTGACATAATTATACAAGTACCTATCCAACATTTTTATACCTCTAAATAAATAAACAATATTATATATTAAAATTAGTACTTAATGGTTTGGTTCTTACAAATATTCGATTTGTCAATACCGTGACGCTAAATACAGTAGTGTCCGAACTCCGCTCGAGTATACTCGTACATATTCACTAGCAGTCATAAACCGGTTCTATTAGAGTTGAAAACTACGCCGCTTCTCAAACTTTTCCTCTTTCACCGTAATTAATACTTGGTGTTAAAATGCTTTGTGCAACATGTGGAAACTCATTTATAGAGGGTGTGCAATGCTCCAATTGTAAGAATCATTACGATTTTGGATGTGCTGGTATCACAGAAGCTAGATACAAACGAATGGGAGCCGATAAAAGAGCAACGTGGATGTGTTCTAGTTGCAAGTCAGCCATACCTTCGTCCACTGATAAAATTGACCTAGTCCTGAGTGAACTACGTGATGTGAAGAATCAATTATTGTCACTGCAACCACTACTGGAGGATGTTAAGAACATTAGAAAGGAGCTGGCCGAATTAAAAGCTTCATGTGAATTTAACAGTGGCAAACTTGAAGAACACAGGGTTCGTTTAGATGCAGTCGATCTGAAGCTTCCTATGATTGATGAATTGCAGGCCTCAATCAATACCACCCGCAAGGAACTCGCCGCACTGAAAAGCGAGCTTAATACGAATGACAGACGATCTCGTCTAAATAACGTCGAGATCAAAGGAATTCCTTTTAAAAATAATGAAAACTTATTTTCTATAGTTGCATCGCTAAGTAAGGCAGTGAATTATGAGTTTCCTAAGTCAGCTATCAATTACATCTCTAGAATACCCATTTACGGTTCCAAAGAAAAAGCAATAATCGTCAACTTCACAAATAGGTATATCAAAGAAGATTTTTTGTCGTCTGCACGATCTAGGAAGAATCTAACTGTGGATGCAATTGGTTTCTCCAACAATAACCAGCGAATCTACGTGAACGACCATCTCAATACTGAACATAAAAAACTGCTTACTAGAGTTAAGTCAACACTAAATGCTAAGTTCCGCTTTATATGGGTTAAATTTGGTAAGATCCACATTCGCAAGGACGAAACCTCACCTATTTTGATAATAAACTCAGAAACTGATTTAAACAAACTATTGTAGGCTGTGTTTCGTCCTGTGTTATCGTACTGATTGTATTCCAAAGACTAGTTCATTTGGCTAACTATTTTTTATATAATATTAATGGTGGCTTATTCTGTATGTATGTTCTTCGACTAACTATGATTATTCACTTAGGAAACTTAAATATATTAAACATATCCATAAAAATAAAATGTACATTATCTTTATGTTTGAGAACCGTTGCCTCGGATCGCACGCGCCTTTTGTTTTTTGCACCCACAATTCTTTGTTTGTTATTCGTCGACCTACTCAGTGCTAGGCAAACTAGTTCTGTCTATCAATGTTACATGTTTCTACCCGCAAATACAATTAGAAATATTCGTAACATTTACTGTTTTCTGATAATTGCACGTATTTCTTTGTATCGAATTATTCTAATATACAACACGTATTTTCCTATTTCATTATTGTTTAACATTAATCCATTTTATTTTAAGTTCTTTCATAAACTTGGTTGCTCGATTAACTGTGTGATATATTACTTCTATCAGATAATTATCTTTAAATGTATTTTAACAAGTTAAGTATTTATTACCAAAACGTTAGGGGACTTCGCTCAAAAACTACAGACTTCATACGCAATTTAAACTTGAGTTTCTATGACATCTTGATTCTCACTGAAACGTGGCTTAATGAGAATATCTCCAACAGTGAACTATTTGATGACCGTTACATGGTTTGGCGTAGGGATCGTGACTATATTTCTACAGGTCAGTCGCGTGGTGGAGGTGTTCTCATAGCGACACGTAAAGACTTATGTATTAGCCCGCAGCCTACTTTTTGTTCTAGTGCTGAGGACCTGTGGATCACTTTGTCAGTCAATCAAATCAAACTTCATCTATGCGTTGTTTACCTGTGTGGGCAAAATCATGGTTTCTCATTCTCAGATCAGTTGTCTAACCATTTGGCGAAACTATCTCAAATTATTATAAATAACTCGGTAGACAAGTATTTGATTATTGGTGACTTTAATATGAGCGGAATTAATTGGTCATCTCACGATCAGTTATCACACTATGAGCCCAGCAACTTTAGGACCACTGATGAATGCTTATTGATAGATGAATTACGCACCAATAATTTATTACAGTATAATGGTATCCTCAACAAATCCGATCGTCTACTAGACTTAGTCTTATCAAATGATACTGTAATGGTCCAGGAATGTTGTGATCCGTTGGTGCCCATTGACTTTTATCATTATCCCTTGATTATCAATCCTCTATTTGTCGATATATCTACTTTACAATCAGCACCCTCTACAAAATATTTGTTTTATAAAGCTGATTACGACTCAATAAACAAAGACTTGTCTTTTATTAACTGGGATAAAGAATTCTCTAATAGAACACTGGAAGCCTCAGTTGATTATTTTTATAATACATTTACAGAACTGAGAAATAAATATGTCCCGAGAGTGAAATTTAAAATTTCGAACTTTCCGACTTGGTATTCCAAATCCTTAATCAAACTTTTAAAAGAAAAACTAAAATATCTAAAAAGGTATCATACTTACCATAATCATTCTGACCTTGAGACATTCAAATTGCTTCGAAAGCGTGCCAAAATAGTGGAACAGAAATGCTATCAATCATATATGGCGAATGTTGAAAATTCTTTGGAAAAATGCCCTAAATACTTTTGGTCTTTTATAAAGTCTAAATCTAAATCTAACTCTTTACCGAGTAGTCTTAGTTTGGATGATCATGTCTTTAATACTGGCGAGGACATTTGTAACGCTTTTTCTGCGTACTTTCATTCTACATTTGTGCAAAGTAACTCCTCATGTTCTATTCTCTCTGCTTCCCCTAACTTTTCTTCGGTGTCTGACATACACTCTATAACTATAACTCAGGACCACATACTCAAACTCCTATCAAATCTCGATCCCTCCAAATCAGCAGGACCTGATTGCCTCCCTTCATTGTTTCTTATAAAAACTGCTAGAACTATAAGTCTTCCTTTGTATTTGCTTTTTAATAGGTCTATCTCTGAGGCTACTGTACCGCCCATATGGAAATCTGCTTACGTAACACCTATATACAAAAAAGGGTCAAAAACAGACATTAAAAATTATAGACCCATCTCCAAGTTATGTATCTTAATGAAAGTATTTGAACGCGTTGTCTATGACCAAGTTTACGCAGCTATCAAAAACTCTTTGAGCCCCTACCAACATGGCTTCCTTAAAGGGCGGTCTAGCACTTCTAACTTGGTTCTGTTTAACGACTATTTAACTCAAAGTATGGATAACGGTCAACAAGTGGATGTGGTCTATACGGATTACAGTAAGTGCTTCGACAGAATCAACCATAATCTATTACTTGATAAGATGTTGAATATCGGCATTCGAGGTGACCTCTTGAGATGGTTCTCATCATATATTGACAATAGATCACAGGCTGTTGTGGTAAACAACTATATTTCCAGCTGGGTGTCCGTTCCTAGCGGCGTCCCACAGGGCTCCTTGTTAGGTCCTTTACTTTTTATTATTTTTGTTCATGACATCGACACCTGTTTTCATTTCTCCAATCTATTATGCTTTGCCGATGATATGAAAATCTATATGAAACTTTCTTTGTCTGCGGATGCAGCCAATTTACAAACTGACCTAAATCGGCTTGAAAAATATTGTGCCCTCAATCAGCTAGATTTAAATGCAAGTAAGTGTTCAGTTGTAACATTTTCACGTAAGAGTAACATTTTCCTTACGGATTATGTACTTAAAGATCGAGTTTTGCAAAGGTCGACTGTGATAAGGGATCTGGGTGTTTACCATGATACCAAGCTCCTGTTTGAGACGCATATTGAAAACATTATATCTAAAGCTTCTAAAATGTTAGGATTTATAATGCGTAATTCAAGTTCTTTTTCCAAAGCTAAAACATTAAAAATTTTATACTGTACGTACGTACGCAGTCACCTTGAATATGCGTCACAAATATGGAATCCAATCTACAACACATATATATCTCGTATCGAAAATATTCAAAAAAGGTTTATAAAATTCCTGTGTTTTAAATTAAAATCGTATTACAGTTCTGATTTGTATCTGAGTCATTGTAAGAACCATCATCTACTACCGCTTTATAAAAGGCGTGAAATAGCCGACATAACCTATTTAGCAAAGGTTGCGTCTGGAGTTGTTGACTGCCCTGATCTTTTGGCTAAACTTAACTTTAATGTCCCCATTAGAACTCTAAGATTACCCTCTATGTTTCACATTAATCGAGCAAAGACTAATTATCGACGTAACTCATACTTGTTGCGCGCGTGCAATAACTTTAATGTAATTTCTAAGACTACTGATATAGACGTATTTAATACACATGTCACTAAAGTGCGATGTTTGCTTTCCGATACAGCGTTCTCATAACAATTTACTATAATTTTACGGATTACGTGTCACTTTTGCCGAGATGTAGTTCAATGAATTTAGCTGCTGTTTACGCGTAAGACTTAGATAGCTTGTTCATCACTTCGTTATATATTATGTTGTTATAAGTGAAGGCCTTTAATTGGGTACCTGTATTATAATATAGCTTCTAATTTTTGTTATTATGTAACCTGTAGGACTTCCGATTAAATAAATAAATAAATAAATAAATAAATAAATAAATACTTCCAAACTAAGCTTGTTAATGTTTTTTTTTTGGGAAACCAGGATAATGTTTCTTTCCCTGTATGCATTGCCTAAAGTATATTATTTCGTAATCAACAAGCAAACTTAGTAAAGCACTAAAACTGTTACGACTTACGATCCTCTCAGTCTTGCTACATTTGAATAAATAGACACAAAACTTATTAGAATAAGTTGTCGCTCTGCGGGGTCCCTGCTCCGACGCCGTTCAAAGTACATAGAAAGCTGGTTGCAAACCAGTGTTGAGGTTGTGATTGTGTGTATGTGTGTGTGTGTTATGTTTTTAAATTTGTTTTTCGGTACTATTGTTCAACCGTTGTTTTGTTTATGACTAAGCAAGGAGATTCGTTATATTAGAGTCGATTATTGAGGTCCTGTACGAATAATTTTGATATTATTTATTTTCATCACAACCCGATCCACAAACGTTACAAGGCTTACCGACATAACTAAAATTTTTCATGTTGAAATTTGGACTTTAACGTTAGCACTTTGACACTAATGATGGTTAGTCGTATCTGCCAAGATGTAAGGAAGTGTAAGTTTATCTAACAAATAAAAATATCGACTAATTTTTGAATTCTGGAGAGGTCGATCAAAACTTAAAACGATCGTGGCTATTACTCAGTAAATTGGCGTGATTTAAGAAATAAAAAAAATACTAACACATACTAAAAGATATCAGAGTTTCAAGCTCATGTTGAATTCACATATTCAACATGAAATGCCATAACAATCTCCACAATGATCCTAGTAGATTGTCGTGTTGTCTGTTTGTGAATACGTGGTACACGTAAGCGTAGGAGGACACGCTAATTTATAGCACTTGACACTAATATGTATTTAGGTCAACGATATAAATATTTATTAGATATTGTTAGGATTTATGAACGAGATTTATTTAGGTTAAATCATTGTCACTAACGTGTTTTGATAATACGTGATCTTGTCGTCGTTTAGATGTTAAAAAAAACTATGCTTTATGAATCACAAGAAACTTAGTTGGACGAGCGGAGTATGATGATAAAGAAAAAGTAAGAATACTGCATGACTTCACACCTTCAGGTTACATTTCATAGATGTCGCTACTTGTCTAAGTTGTGGAATTGTTTATGGAATAGATTTTATTAAAACCATTCTACTATTTTTAACCGACTTCCAAAAAAAGATATTATATATGCACTATATTATAAAAAGTATAGGTAAGTGGGTACTTATACCATACCATACCAGCCTTGTATTATATACTACCCACTGCTGCGCACGGGCCTCCTCTACAAATGAGAGGGTTTAGGCCTTAGTTTACCACGCTGGCCTAGTGCGGGTTGTAAGACTTCCCATACCTTCGAAATTCTTATAGAGAGCTTCTCAGATATGCAGGTAGGTACTTACCTACTTATGACAGAAATAAATTGTTTATTAAGCCACTTAATGTGATGCAATATATTAAAATAATTCGCGTAGAACAATAGAATAACTACGGTCAGGCCTCTAATGTTATTTTCACAATGCAATTACGGGGTTCCTCTAGCGGACGTCATTTGGGTTTCAAGCTGCAGCCGACGTGGGAGCTGGCAACGTGAATTATTGGGGCTTAGATCACGTGTTAAGCCTAGATACTATTTATGGTGCAAACGCTTATGTGCTTGCTCAGGCAAGAAAGTTACTGTTGTTGACATTCTAGCTAGAGAGGGAGTTCGAATAATTAACTAGGTATAATATATTGTTCATTTTTAAATTATACAGCAATGCCAAAATTATAACAAACCTTTCTTCCTGTGTATAGAATCCGTGAAAAGCGAAGGCTTGCTATAAATACAGACTAGAAAATGTAACTGTAGAGCGTGTCTTAGCATATATGTTACATTAAACAAACTAGAAGCCGAGCCGTGGGGCTCCGTGATAACAATTTGATTATTCTGCACCCTCCAATGTTAGGTTGAATAACGTTTTAAGGTAATCTCTGCTAATGATTCTAGTCTCACCCCTCACTGAAACAACATCGCACCCTACAATTTACAGGCAAATTAGTTTCCAGATTGATGCGTACCCCCCTGCACGGGAGGTTAAATAAACGTACTAAAATTTTATTAGTAATACATATATTTAGAGAATCAACGTTGAAGAGCAAAATATCGTTGCTCATAAATTTTGATGATAAAATATTCAATGTAGGTCATAATCTAAGGGAGGCAATATCGTAGACGCGAGCATCGCCGACTGTCGCGTGATCCCCGCAAAAACGCTATAGGAGCAGGATTAACACAATTTTTATGTTTATTTTTAGTACGACCCGACCCCGTTACATGCGGCTGCTCTATAAACTCGTTTAGAACGTATCAATATTTCATAAGTGCCGTACATGATCACGAGTTTGAGTGACACTCAAATATGTCCAGGTAGAATATTAACTGGGGGTCTATAATGATTTTGTTTTTAGCTCTTATGGAGTTTTACGGTGCCTGCTTTGAATTTTCGTAAATAAGGACTACAGGATTCCGATGGTTCTCGTAATACGACCAAATTTAGATACAAAAACGTTCACGATTTAGTATGGCTTAATGTGGTTAGTATTTCCGTTTTCCCTGTCATTGTTTGATAACTTATAGCGAAACAGTGATACTACTTCAATCAATCAATCAATCAACCTATCGCCGTCCACTGCTGAACGTAGGTCTCTCCAAGTGATGCCATACTACTTACTTCTATTAAATTTGATAATACTACAACTCCTAAAATATTATGATTTCTTATTTTCACGCGAATGTTAGGCATTGAAATAAAACTAGTTTTTAGATATCATCGCGGTTTTCTACTTATACTTAAATATTACCATACCATACCAGCCCTGTATTATATACTGCCCACTGCAGAGCACGAGCCTCCTCTACAACTGAGAGGGTTAAGGCCTTAGTCCACCACGCTGGGCTAGTGCGGGTTGGCAGACTTCACATGTCTTAAAATAATAAATAATAATTAATTTTGAAAAATGAATGTAAAAACCGATAAAGAAAATAAATTACTCGGTTTTTTGGAAAGTATAAAACAAATGACAATAATAAAGTAGGTACTTTAAATTACTTATATGACCTTATTGATCGAGTGGAATCTTTGGAAGCGTAAGTGGAAGCTTTAAAAATTTGCATGATATAG
The DNA here is from genome assembly GCA_947568825.1 of Sphinx pinastri. Taxonomy (NCBI): domain Eukaryota; kingdom Metazoa; phylum Arthropoda; class Insecta; order Lepidoptera; family Sphingidae; genus Sphinx; species Sphinx pinastri. The sequence continues at coordinate 9,207,933 of OX387617.1, forward strand.
ATTCAGCGAATAATGAACCCACGATGTATCTGACAGCATAATTTGTGCTCAATACGGCGATCAGTGTGCAACTTATCACAAACATGGACCAGAAATGAATTGGGTGAACCATCGATGCACTACATTGGGCTGTGCTGCATTATACTTTTTAAATTTTATTGTAAATTTTTTAGGTCACTTAGGTCATGGTTTTTTTTCGAATTGGCTTCCCTACGGTCAACACCGGGAGAAACCTGCGAATGGGATATTGGAGTCCCCCGGCTTAGCGACTGTAGGGGCCCGGAAAGATAGGGGAAGAGGAAGAGAAGGAAGGAAGGGTGGGGAAGGGGAGAAAGGTTCCCAGGACGGGAGGAAGAGGGGAAGAGGAGGGATAATGTTCGCGGGCCCATTTAGGCCTCAATGTGTTAAACACCCACGAGGTATACACATCGCACTGTGTGCCTCGGCCCGCGACAAATGTCCTCCCGCGCATGGGCGTACATTCGGTGTGGAGACAAGAATTGCCTCGGGGGCCCAATCTATGACTTAGCTACTTAAAAGTAAGATGACATATTGCTTCAGATCACCATAGAAGAGTAAATCAGTTGTTACAGAATTGAAGGTTACGCAGTACATGTTATTATGTGTACACGTCAGTAACACGACCTAAAAAGAATCACGCAAATCCATCTATTACCTTCATTTAGTGCACGCGCCTTGAATTTTAACAATCAACACAATAACTCATTACAATGTCTTCATCTCGGTACTGGTATTATGAATAACAGATTTTAATGACGGATCATCGGCCCATTATTAATAATCATCGTACTTCTTTAAGCTCAGTCTGTGTCAGCACAGTATTTTTTTTATGTTTAAAGTATATTGCAGTGGGATTTGACTAATTTTGTACCTATAGCCTATAGCTTGACACGAAGCCCTTGAATTCAGAATTTGTGTTCACGAATAATTTGTTGTGTAGATTTTTACTATATTATTAACTCATTATGACTTTATGCATATCTCTAAAAAGTCATGTTGGTTGCTTGTAAGTAGGTACTATGCTTATTGTTCATTACAAACATGCTCTTTTTCGACGTGCAGGCTAATCGTTAAACCATAGGTAAAACTTATTTGTTACAAACTAGCATGCTTCTGTCCTATTGCGTTTAACGTAGTTTGTTATTACGAAATGTAACAACATTGAACATGGATTCCGTTAATGCAGAAGTTCAAGATCTTGAGTGTACTAAATTTATCACTGTCCAACTCATCAGGTATACAGGCTTTAACCTATATATAAATGCCGTCTAACTGCTCCACATGAGTTTAAGGCGAATCGGGTTAATAATACTATAGTAGACAACTTTTGTAATATGAATGTCACGGCCCTTGGGAAAAAGTGAAAGCTAGACACGCCCGCATTGGCGTTCAAAGGCCAAGTTTTACAGTGAACTTTCGGCATCTCTAAATGTTGATTGAACGCCAGTATTGTGCACATAAAACTGGTGGTAGGTCTCTCATTATGTAAGAGGCCGTCTGGGTGGGTACCACCGCAATGTCTATTTCTACCGCCAAGCAACAGTGTGCATGCACTGTTGTGTTTCGGTTTGAAGGACATTGTAGCCAGTATAACTACTGGACATAATGAGACTTAACATCTTATGTCTCAGGGTGACGAGCGCAGTGGAATGCCACACAGTACTTTGTTAGTCAAGGTGCTGGATGGTGTTGCTACTGTTTATGGGTGGTCGTATCGCTTACCATCAGGCGAACGGCATGCTCGTCTCGTCATTAAATGCAATAAAAAAAAAAAAAAAAAAAAAAAAAAAAAAAAAAAAAAAAAAACGTAGTAATCCCCCAGCTGGATGGTCTGTCAGTGAATAATTTATCTGTTTATTACACACTTCACTGGGTACAGATACCCATGGCTTGGGATAAACAATGTGAATTAAACTGCATGGTACATACAATGTTATTTATTGACATCCAATTTTTGCATGGTCAAAAACTTGTTTTTGAGCTGTAAGATTATTAGCCTCGCGGCAGAAGCTTGAGATTCCATCATAAATTTAGACTAAAATCTAAAAGACCAAAAGCCATACCTCAAGACACCGAGTTTTTTCTGGGTACATCAGACCGTCAACGACTAACTTATATTTTAAATTGAACGTAGATACTGTAACATTTACGTTTCAGACGACCAACACTTCAGTCTGTCAATGAACACCAAGGCTGCAAAGTCTTCGAAACGTCAGGAAATAAACAAAAATAAAACAAAACAGCGATAAAATCCTTAAAACTAGGAGTATTTTAATGTGCAATATTCGCGTAAACATTATAAAATATTATAAACAATCAACCAAAATTGGTACAGAAAATAATGAAAGCTTCAAAAAGTGTTTTTATGTACAATGTTCTTAATTGTATTGTCCTTAGAATAAGATTAAAGTATTTAAGGAAGATTTTAGAAGACTAAAGGACAAAGAATTTTTGGTACTAATCTGTGTGATTGTGCAATTACGTCTAAAGTTTTTGCATTGAAGAATAAAGACCTAGAGGCGAAACAATAGCGCGTTCCATTTACCTTAGCCTTCATAGAAGTTTCGCGGGAGGTTGTTAAACACCTAACTTCGGTGTGGGTGAGTACATTAGTATTGTCTCGGAGTAGGCTGGCCGCGGTGCCCTTTAAACAATACACGGTTTGTTCTCATTTCCTACTTGCATACCAATTAATCCGAACCTTAATGAATCTTTAACTCCGATCTATAACTAACTTTGTTAAGTACAAATATGAGTTGGGGACGGTATATGCCCCTGTATTGTACTTCAATACATTGATGTACATGAATTAATAATTTGTAGAAATGTTTAGGCTAGTAATTTTCTTATACAGGTGATAAATCAGAGCTCTGTACACCGAGAAACCGGTATATGTGTTATATCACGTATATATCTTTACAAACTTCGTTAATATAAAATCAAAATGCCACTTTCTACCTTATCACGAATCTCAGAAGCGATAACATGTACAAAGTTGAGTTGGCAGACAGGTTTTTATATGATACAAGTGTTCGATAAGAAACTAATTTACAGTCATCCCAATGAAACTGTAAAAGAAGATAAGACCCTTCATATGCAAATCCATAAGACATTAAAGAAAAAAATATGAGATATCAAAGATCTGCTTCTTAGATGATGTAAAATTAAAGTTCTTTTTTTTAATACAACTACTAAGAGCGATTAAACAAACTAAAACATTTAACAGTATATTTTTCTCTCTTTCCAACATCTTTTGACCATCCTAAGACGCCTAACTATCGCCATATCAGTTTTCATCACATTTAGGCTGAACCGATACTAATGCAATTCATTATGGAAATATTTAGAATCCTGATAGGTCATACCATAGCTATACCATACCAGCCCTGTATTTTATACTGCCCACTGTTGAGCACGGGCCTCCTCTGCAAGGTTCATCCCTCTCCTGAGAGGGTTTAGGCCTTAGTCCACCACGCTGGCCTAGTGCGGGTTGATAGTCTTGACATACCTTCGAAAATCTTATAGAGAGCTTCTCTGGTATGCAGGTATCGTCGCGATGTTTTTCCTTCACCGTTAAAGCGAGCGATAGATAATTCACGAATAATACACATATATTTTTATTTTAAAAGTCAGAAGTGCGCGCCTTGGGGTTTTGAACACGCGGACATTCGTCACGGCAGTCCCTTCCAATTCCAACTAGGCTATCTCCGCTTTTTAGGTTATGGGACCACGAAATACATTTTTTCCTTATAGATTATTCCTTTTATCCTCCATGATTTGTTATGAAAAATAAACGTCGAGATAAATATAACAGTATGTACTTATATATAAACCTCTGTTTAGGTTTATTACTCAGAGGGTATGAACCTGATTGTATGCTGTTACAATACCAACTGCAATTTATAGAGGAATACGATGGACATAAATTACGTGTGTTTAAACAGAAACTAACTTGCAACAGTCTGTTTTGGCAGTGGATGTGATTGGTGGCCAACCTGCGGCTATGATACTCACAAATCAAAGCGCATTCACATTGTAGTAATATATCGGTGTATATTGTACATATACCTGCCTTGAAGAGCTACACAGTAAACAATCGAAATCAAAACATTTTGTATTGGGGGGCTCTCTACGTACCTATGTAAGTATAATATAACATGTTAAATGTTTTTGGAAAATTATGTAATTTGTCCCACAAATTACTAACCAATCTTGGTTTCAATTGCTGGGCAGTATGTAAATTGTTTAAGAGGCATAGCCCGACATAGACCGCAACGGCTTGGCAAGAGTACCACTCGAAAAATCAATTAGAACAACACTTTAAAACCTATTGTTAAACTAAAAAAGGTTTTTATAAAAACATCATGTAAAACACTCTTATTATATTTCGTGTTAGGAATTGAAAGGCGTATAATTTTTCAATCGTTAAGGTTGCAATAACACATCTATACTAAAATTATAAAGAGGAAAGATTTGTATGTAAGTATGTTTGTAACGAATAGACTCAAAAACTACTGAACGGATTTCGATGAAATTTGGCACACGGGTAGACCATGTCCTGGATGAACACATAGGCTACTTTTTATCCCGGGAAAATATTGTTATCCCGGAAAACCTTTGTCACGCGGGCGAAGCCGCGCGCATAAGTCTAGTCCTTAATATATACGACTAATAACTTCTTACATCAAATTGCTTTACTATTCGATTCCGCCAGAGTACTTACATATGAGTACGGGTAGGTATATGGGCACTTGTCGCAGGGCAGGTGCATTGAGCCACATTCCCCACCGACAAAAAAGTCGCCCCCGGCCATACCGACCATTACTGGTGTCGAGATTAGATATTGATTTAATTTTTATTTTATTGCCGCTGTAACGAGCCTGGGAACTATTATGCGAATAATGAATGCGAGCGAGTGTGTGAATTTGCATTTAAGTCTACCAGTAAATATTATGTACTTTTATAAGCTCAAGCATTACCTAGTATCTACATTTCTCCGAGAGGGCAGGCAAAAATGTATGTGTTAAATTAATTTCGTGCTATACCTACGTTTATCACGATAGACTGTCCAAGTGAAGCGGTCGATAGAGGACCTCAATGTGCATCGATTTAACCCCCATGTATGTTGCCCGAAATTTGTTAATTAGAAAGTTATTTAAACATTTGTAATTTTTGAAGTGCAAACTTCTTTAGCGGCGTTAAAGACTTTTTGGGATGGGTATAAAATGTTAAACTCGCGTCAGGATCACGTGACCCTGATCGAAAATGCGTAGGAGGTTTTACCATCCCTTACTAATATGAATACAATGCGTAGAAGCTATAATTCTTAAACGAGTACATTTTATTTATTTCTCCGGCCATTGCCTTACCCAGGCTCCAACCATTACCTTAGATTCGACAAGCCACAAATCCTTGCCAAAGAACACCGATTCCTGTATAGGATGATTCGCGACGCTATTGAAATCAAACAACATCCCAATTTCAATAAAGAAGATAGTAGGAAACTTGCACATGCCTGGGACCCGGTAATACATCTAATTAAATCGGGCCCCAAAAGACCTCAAGACATTGTGAGCTCTTACTGCGTAGACCGGACCGCAAACAATGACTAACACTTTCAAATTGTATAATTGTAAATTGAAGGTAGATTTGTAACACTAACTTTTCGGACAGTCCGCCCCGTGACCAGGAAGTGCTGCAAAGCCTTCGAAACGTCGGGAGAAAATAAAATAAAAAACCGCAATAAAATCCGTTATAATAGTTTAATTTCAATGTCAAACATTCGCGTAAACGTAAGGAATCATTATTTCCCCAGCGTTGGTACGGCACGAGTACAAAAGAGCGTAACAGTTTTGTTTTTTCAAATGGGCAAAGGAAAGCGTTTTTTTTTTGCTTTTTTTTTATTTAAAAGTGACGAAGAAATAGTGAAATTGTCATTTTTGTGTACGATAGCGCAATAAATAAATATTGTATTTAACCACATAAATGCTAGTACTTTTATACTGATAAATAAAGGAACTCGTGCGAAATTATTCCCTAACCATTCCAAAATATACAAAAATGCATAACGTTAATATTCAAGTTTTCACTTCTGCCGGCACTCCCGGAGTGCAACCCGTTCTTTTTTTATGAAAGTCGAAAGTCAACACTTTTGTATAATTTTGTATGGCACTGCTTGAATGACGTTAGACGATCCCACATTGAATAATTTATTTATTTATTTATAAACTCTTTATTGTACATCTAACGCAAAGTGGAAATAACAAATATACAATATAAACTAGGCTAAACAATAAGAAGTACAAGTGGCGGTCTTATCGCAATTGGCGATTTCTAATAATATTTGTTATTATACTTTCTATCACGAAATATCTACGACATATTACTGAAATGCGAGGTATTTAGAACACCGTCATATAGCTATAACGAGAAGTTAAAGCACAATCGTAAGCATCGTTACTTTTTTGAATGTCAGATTAATTTGCAGTTTATCTAATTTATTATATTTATATTATCACAACACTACTCATTTTAATAATTTGTTATATTTAATATGCTAGCTGTTATATCTCATAGATACAATGATTTCTTGAATAAGCATCTCCCTAGTTCAACATTTTTATTGAAACACCATTCTGGTAAATGTACTCAAAATAGATGACATTAATATATTAACATAATTGCAGTAAAGTAATGCAGCGTTTATGCTTTGATTAAACAGCATGTGATTACAGAAATCTCATCCAATTAAACCATGTATGACATGATGAATTGTAATCGCATTATGCTAATGCAATGGAGGATGGATGGTGAACACTGCGTCAGGATGCCGTACTCGGCACATGTGGTTAGCCTCATACGAGGTGTCAATTTAAATCTGTAGGGTACTATTTGTTTTTGACGCTGTTTCCAAAACGTAAGTATACGCCAATACTTAATATAAAAAGTACACTTATAATAAATTACATAAATCCTACTAATATTATAAACACGAAAGTTTGTAAGAATGTTTGTTACTCTTTCACGCAAAAACTACTGAACGGATTTCAATGAAGTTTGGCACACGGGTAGATCATGTCCTGGATTTTCGAAACTTTCGAATTTCTGGCAACACTGCAATTTTTTTTTATCTATAACCTTAATGGTAAGTAATAAAAACTATTTTCGTGTTTTTGACAGGAGACGTCATGGCCCAACTGGGCCAAGCGATAGCTGACAGATTAACACATAGACTACTTTTATCCCGGTAAAATATAAAGCGGGGCTTTTATCCCGGGAAATTTTAAATACACTACCCGAGTGAAACCACGAGCTAAAGATTTTACTTCATAAAATCATTAGAGCTGTTTACTTTCATCACCTATTTTGTCCCCCTGAGGGATTGTTTTAAAATTATTTTCTCATTCGCTAGGTTGAAGACATCTTTAAATTTTATCGAGTTCGGTGCTTCATACATTCTTATAAAGATTCTATTTCACATCTGCAAATGTTGATTTAAAAAAGTGCCTCAAATTCGTCCTCAGGAGAAGTCCAAAATTGTGTTGGCTTACGGTCTGCGCTTTATAACGTAAAAAGGGATTTTTTATATATAAATGCGTAAAAACGTAATATTAGACGTTTCAAATTCATTAGGTATATTAGTGTGATTTTATTCTTTATCGACAGGAAATTATTGAAAAATGAATTGAAATGCGTCGCTTTTATGATCAGCTATTGAACTTTGTAAGTAATCACTTATCAACGCTTATGTAATACGTAATTTGCTCGGAACTAATCAACCAGAAATAAAATGAAACAAAACCAATAAATTTGTGAAAATCTTTGTTCTTTATGCTTGTGCTGCACCGTGTTTACTTTCTTATTTTGTATATTTGTCTAATTATTATTTAATTGTATATTACAGAAAGCACAAAGGTGTTGGCAATGTTATGCGAACATCAAGGTAGAAAGAATGAACCCTAAACCAAGATATATTGAAATGGGACCATTTCGAGACCCTTTTTTACTAAATAAAGAACGAATCAAGGAAATAGGCTCACAATTTACAGAGAAATCAGTGTACAGTCAGCAGCATATGTAGCTGAACAAATTCAAAATTTCAAATTGCCTACATACTTTTTTGTTCTTACTAATATTTTCTTTCTCTTTACAAAAATAAAAGAAAAGAGATTTACTTTACTTCAAACGAAGAAAAAAAATGTTTCAGTTTAACTAAATGCGTGTATGAGTTATTTGAAATTTTAATTTTGTACAGATATTTATGCTGCTGACTGTACATACATAAAAAAAATACAAACACATAAATTGAGAACCTCCTCCTTTTTTGGAAGTCTGTTAAAAATAATAAAATAATTAATTATTGTCTTTCCATTTTATATCTCGATTATTATAATTTAATTATAGCTTGCAAATATTAAATAATCTAATTTTGGATAAATAAGCTTGGAATGTGTGATATTAAATGGGCAAGTCACAGACAGAAAAATATTTCCTTATATTTAACTTAACAAGATTTACTAAAATTCAATTTAAGCCTACATCAGTAGTAAGGGATTCACCGATACTGGAGCAGGTTCGACGGCCGGTCCGCGGCGCTCCGGCGGCTAATGGCGGCTAATGGTAGACGTTTTCGATTGCTCCAGATTCGGCCCGCGGGACCCGCGAATAAATCCGCGGATTACTTTAATACCTACCGCGAATTAATTTGATACCTACCGCGAATTAATTTGATACCTACCGCGGATTAATTTGATACCTACCGCGGATTAACTTGATACCTACCGCGGATTAATTTGATATCGACCGCGGATTACTTTGATAACACCCGCGAATAAAAATTATATCGTCCGCGGAATTCGTTTCATATCACCCGCGAGGTAGGTATGAACCACGAATTTGTTCATGGTCTACGGTTCCCTTAAGCTTGTACTTTTTCCCTGTTCGTTGTGCTTTTAACTTTCTACTTTCTATCGGCGATCCTTTTTTTTATTTGAAGGATGCAAAGGTCTTTGTCGCGTATTTCTATTAACTCGTGTTTCTACGCAAAAGCCGTTTAAAATTACTTAATAGTTACCCTTTACGCATTACGAGCATTGTTTATGATAGATAAAGCAACATTTTCCCTGTTTCGTTGTGTTATTGACTTTCTACTTTCTATCGGCGACCCTTTTTTATTTGAAGGATGCAAAGGTCTTTGTCTCGTATTTCTATTAACTCGTGTTTCTACTTAAAAGCCGTTTAAAATTACTTAATAGTCGCCCTTTACGCATTACGGGCATTGTTTATAGATAAAGCAATCGTTACAATACACCATACCTTTCTCAAATTCTAGGTAAAACCCTTTGGGTCTTCTCATTGTCATAATAATTACGGTTCCCATTATTCACATTACCTGATATTACGTATTCAACGGAACATTTAAGGTGAAAGTCGAAACATGTTGGATCTTGTCTGCAAGGAAACAATACTCCCTCTCCATATAAAAGACCGACTCAAAATCACATGGTATCGTATTCCACTCTGTGCTCTGCTCGAAGTGTGATCTCCAGTTGTGTGTAACAGTGAAGTGATAGTAAAATTGTGAAATAGTTAAATAGTGAAAGTGTTATAAAAATGAATGTAAGTACCTTTATATACTTTGATCTAAAAGTGTTGTAACCAGATGTTTCATTAATTGTTTATGCCATGTGTTGTCCACCAGGTTAATACATTTTAGCTATCTTTGATGTCTTATTAATTTATCATTGTTACTAATGTGTACATGTATACTTCGCATACCTATAAGTATTTATCATACAGTACTTACTTAACCGATAATTAAAACAGTTTCATTTCATTTTGTTACAGTTTTCTGAAAATACTTACAAAAACTACTATTATGCTGAAGAAATCGACGAACCTAGTGATGAAGAAGGTACACTCGCTTTTAAAGTAAAAAAAGCGATAATAGCAAATAAAAGACCGATCGAATGCAACAGCATTGATGAGTTCTTCGAAAAACCAAAAAAGAAGAAGACAACAACAAGAAAGTCATCCAGTGTTGGTCGATCGACGAGCGGGGGTGTTTCATACATCCGATCAAACAGCGATGACAGCAGTACTGCATCACATCTCATAAAAATTGAGGTGTATGATGTGAATAAAATAAAAAACATCGCACCGACGGAACATTGGAAACACGCTGATGTGCGAGTTAAATATTACGCGGAAAACGACAGTGATAAGAACTTGCAAAGTGTCAAGGACACTATATACGATATAACTAAACAGTTGGCTAGTAAGGACGATTGTGTCAAATATTTTATAGACACCGACAAATGAAAAAAAGTGCCAGTGCGTAATCCATATACATGTTTTATTATCATAAGTAACTTTGAAATGTTTTTTATGTTAATAATTAAGATTTTATTTAGATATTACGCTTGAAATAAGCCATTGTATTTTTTTTGTGATTGTTAAACTTAAGTATTTTTATAATTTTTATTGTATTGTAAAAACACTATTTTAAGTTATTATCTTTTTGCTTTTTGAACTTTTTGTGTTATTGTAAACAGTTTTGTCTTTTTAATGTTTTTTCTTGTACATGCTTACGATTGTAAAGTTATTGAGCGTATTCATAAATTGTTTGGAAAAATTATAATTATTGTATGGGGCAATTAGTCTTCAATAAAGAAAAATCATTCATTCATAATCATATTTCATTTATTCACCTCAAAACATGATTTAAATAAACCATTTAAAAACACATCATTGCATATTGTATTATCACTAAATAATGCTTGAAAATCTTTGAGACTCTTACCAAAGTATTTATAATACAGATACATTAAACAGTACTCCCCACAAACTATAGTAAAGTCATTTTGAATTCGACTGGTATTGTAATTCCACATTCTAGAATTTCTCGCTAAAAACATTCGGTGGTATCCTTGAGGTGGTCGACCGTATGAATCAAAGTACTGTCCAAAACCATTCTCATCTATGTGTATGGCGACCCAGTGAGAACCTGGTTTGTTATCAGGGTCTAAGTTGCTAACTATGTATGTAGGAGTTACCACATATATTGGTAGACGATTGGATGCATATACATTGTATTCAATACATGGATCAATTTTCTTTAAGTAATTCTGTATTTCTATTGTGTTCATTTTAATTCACCGTATCGCTGCAGAATCTTATCAGTTCGAATGATAAAGTGGTAATGTCTTATATAAGGTTAACAAGACACTATTATGGTACTTATCAGCCAAGATGACTCTTGTTGTGGGGTTGCAAGGATTATAGTAAAACAAAGAACTTAATATTTTGTGAATTAGTTTTATTGGTAACTTAAATCTAACAACAAATCTGAATTAAATTATTCACGCTTAATCTAATCTTAAACAGTTAATTTTGTGTTCTTAACTACTATAATCTACTGAAATATTGCGGTTTTTATCTATTTCAATAACATTATCAAACTCCGCATAAACAATGCAATTAATAGTTTGTGATAAAGCTGTTTCAAAACGCACTTCTAATCTCACACTACCATGCTTTACAAGATTCCAATGACTTGCAGAGTTTGCTGATAAATCAGGTGTCAAATCAAACGCTAACATACAATACCCTTCAGCGTATTGTTCTCGGGATATCCCATTACCTTCATTGAGAAAGTGTATACCTGTTCCAGAAAACAATGTATGATATACTGAAGTAAAAATTTTGTTCTCAAATGAGGGTTGTAAAGCCTTTGATGGTATTTGTTGACCGTCTATATATAAACTAAAAGTATTGATGTCGTAATTTTGAAAGTTAAATGGGTTCTTAGTGAGGTTTCCATTGAAAGCAGCGTTATTTACAAATCCCACTATACACCTTTTAGGTAATTGTCCTAAGAAAATGTTATCTAGAGTTTTTCCTTGAACGCCTGATGGTATTGTTAAAACTTTAACTTCAGCTCGAGTAATGGGGTATTTAGCTGTGGTAGAAGCTAAGACCTTTTGATGAGCAAGTAACACGCTGGGATTGATTCGTGCTCTACGAATAATCAAAGATGCATCCGTAATTGATACCTTTAATTTAAGGTCACCTGTAGAGGCCATGAGATTAAAATTTTCTCTAGAACGAATTAACTTAACACATATATCAACACCATTGATTAAAAAATTTTCTTGATTGAATAAATCACCATGTAAGTGACCAATCATTTCCATTTCTTTACTTTCACTAGCTAATTCTTGCCTCTTAGTAAATCCTTTATTAGTATCATCGGTGGAATCCATTTTTCCAGCTGTATCTTCATACCATAAACCACAGGTGAGGTGAGATTTTTTTGCTGCAGGAGCATAGTTCAATAAGTTTTCTATATACGCACGATAAGCATATGTGTTATTGGGTGGTGATACAAGTTTTTGATTTAAGTAGACATCAAGTTGACTGAAGAGTGAGTGCAACCAATTATTCACCGGAGCAACGACTGTAGATGCGGTTAGTTTGGTGTTATCTTGATTTACTATTTTCGCTTTCAAGTGAAGTAACGTATGAGATAAATCTATGTAGTCATCTCCTGCTCCAGGAATTTGAAATTCTATAGGACCATCATCGGCAAGAGATGAAATTGGTTTATAATGGATCCAAATACCACTTTCAATGCTAGTTTGAGTTGACGGCAATGCAAACAAATCCAATTCGGACTTTATACATTCACAGGAATGACTATGTAAAAAAGACATTTTGATTAATTGTTAGAAAATATGTCTTTGATTTGTTTTTGAGTAATTTTTGATTTTTTTAGAGCTTTCACTTTCGCGGTCAACGACGGACTGACTCCAGGTAGACGTTTTCGTTTTGTTATATATCCGGATCCAGACATATTGATTTTATCTATTTTTTCATCAGCCTTGCGTTTCAAGTTGGAACCAACTTCTTTAAGACGTGCTTTTATTGAATCTTCCATTGGTCGCGCACTAACCATATCTGTCAATAGACCAACACCAGCGCTCAATGCCTCTTTACCAACAGATCGAACACCGCTACATAATAATGGTAAAACTGACCTAAACAATCCCCCAAGAAAACTACCAATTCCATGTCCTTTTTGATAAGGCGCCCCTTTATATACCACCCCTATACCTGAACCAGCCTGATGAGAATAATAGCGTTGATAAGGACATATCATGTTGGAGCGTTCAAAATGCATTATAATTTTTTAAAATGTAGTTTAACACACACCGTTCCAAATTGAAATGGTATCTTTTGTCCGGTGCTTGACCTTATATCTATTTCAATGGTATCGAATTCTCTTCGCATTACCGATAAGTAATGAGGAGGTGAAAATACATGCATTTTATTGGCACCATAGATGTATTTTGAAGGATCTAATGGTATTACTCTCAGAAGAGGTGTCATTACATCACCTACAATTTGAGGTTCAACTATATCACAGTAAACGAATAGTTGAGATGGTAACCCTAAATGTAAATTAGCTGGACATTTAGCTAAATTCTTTTCAACAAGGTTTCTGTTTGGTTCAAATCCCAACTGTAAGCCTAGTTTAGGAGATAATGTTACAGATTTTATTGATTCGTCTAACACAGAAACAGAAACAAATTTAGATATATTATCGTAGCGGAATTTGATTTTTTCTCTTATATTATTTAATGCTGATAAAATATGGTTAATATTATCATAGTTTGTGGCAGGTATGTGAGTCTTATAATAAACTGTAGATAGTTTGTCTTCATTGGGCATTTTCATGATTTTTGTTATGTAAATAACATTCTCATGATCTTGAACAGTAAACATGGTGCATGGATATTGGAATTCAACGATTCCTACACACCATTCTCCTTCCAATATTATGGGTTTGGGTAATTTTGTTGAAAAAATTGATGTTTTGTTCTCAGGAAAATATTCCATTGAACTATTGCTAAGTAAAGTTAAATAAAAATCTTTAATCATATTTTTTTTAAACTGGAAGCTAAAATCCAACTATTAAATTTGTTTGGATAACCTTTCCACTTAACTAACACTTGTTGTCTGCTGCCAAAATAACGAGAGCGAATTATTTTATCAATCTTGTGTTCAATGGTGGGGTCATAAATGACCTTTTGTAATTCTCGTTCATAAAACGTTCCTACTATCTCCTCACCATCTAAATCTTTTATAGTATAAACGGGCCACGGAGTACGTTCTATTATAGAAGAAATCACAAATATTTCATCGCTCCAATTAGATTCATAACCTTTTTGGAATACATGTTTATATTTAGTTATTCTGACATGGTCACCGACATGAAACATAGGTAGTATAGTTTTTGATGATTTTTCAGATTTTTCATATAAATTACTCCAAACTGTCATTATATTATTAGAATTAACATCCGAAGGACACATTTTAATACTAGAATGAAAACTGTGATTGTAAGAGTGTATCAAATTCTGCAAAACATCAATATATTTATGTGTATTCTTGTGTGTAAAATAGCGCCACATCTTCATTTTTAGCGTTCTTTGAAATCTTTCTACAATGCTTGCTTTGATGTCTGGATTATTGGTCGTATAGTAATTAATGTTTTTTGTTTTAAAGTATCTTTGAACATCTTTCGATACAAATTCAGTGCCTTTATCAGATTGAATGTGAGTAGGTGTTGTATTAGCTTCATTAAATATACAGTCGAAACACTTTTTTATGGTTTCTGAATTTTTCTTTTTTAAGGGTCTAGCATATGCATATTTGCTAAAAACATCAATAACACAAAGAATGTAGTTGAAACCTTTATTATCTTTAGAATAAGTTCGCATGTCGCTTAAGTCAGCTTGCCAAAGTTCATTTAGATTAGAAAGAACGTATTTGTTTCGAGCGAATTTTCTATGTACTGGTTTGTGGAGTGTATACGTAGATTGGGATTGCAACCAGTTTTTAACTGCTTCCTTTTTCATTTTACCTTTCATAGCTTTTGATAATTTTTCGATATTGCTATATCCAGCTGGATGTGATACATCATAATAAATTTGATCTATTTCTAATAAGGGGTCCATTTTTCCCAATCAATCTTTTTCTTAATTTTATTTGCGTGTTTATCTTCACTCGTTGGCGTCAAATATACCTCTGTGTTTTGTGGAGGTTGTTCTTCGATGTCTTTTTGAAGTTGAGCCATGTATTCACGTCTTTTTGGATTGCCAATATATGATAAAGGTATTTTTAAATCCTTTAACGCTTTAGCAAATTTTTCCCAACCTGGTGGGTCGTTGTTTTTTAATGGTCGCAATGTATCGCTTACTAAATCGATAATGTTACTGTTAGGAATCACTTCATTATCTACAATCACTGTGCCAGCATCATTCCAATAAATTTTGTTTTTATTTAGTGACACCGAATTCAATAACAACTCACCTTTTTTTACATATGTTTTTGGTATTAAATTTAAAATTTGTTTTGTTGAGTAGGAAGGTTTTTTTTCTAGTTTAAAACTTTCTTGTTGCTTCTCTTCATCACACAGTGTCTGACTGACAACTACATCTTTATTCTTGATATCATTATTTATATTAAAAAATTTCCAGCTTTCAGATGTGGGTTTAATGTTATCGTCATTTGAAGTTATTATAGGGAGTTCAATGGGACGACGATCTTCTTCCATAAAGTGAAGATATCTTTGTAAAATTTGTAAGTATAATTTACACTTTTTTCGATCATCCATATTACTGTTGAGTATTTTTTCCATTTCACTATCTAAACGAGAGGTAGGATTTTCATTTCTTTTTTGATTTAACTTATCTATTAAGCTTGGATCAACTAACAGCATTTTTTTGGCGTGTTCCATTTTAAACTAGTCCACTTATCAATCCACTCAAAATAGATCCCAATATAATCGGAAGAAATGCACCACCTTTTTGAACTATTATATTCTTTCTAATTTTATTTGTACTTTTACGTACCAATTTTCGTAGTAGATTTTTGTACTTTTTTAGTTTATTCTTTGATTTTTCTTCAAGTTTTATATTTCCTTGCAAAATGTTATGAATACATTCACAAATAAAATTAATTTCGTTTTCGTTACAGACTTTTAAAAGAGCTTGTTGATGTTTTGGTTTAAGTTTATAAAGAGCATTTAATAAGTGTTCATGCGTCTTTAAGCGTCGATCCATCATTTGTAAATGACGGGTATTGGTTGGTTCTTGGTATATTTAAACTCTTTTGTGGGAATATATACTGTAGAATGACCATCAGATGGGAATATCTTTGATTTAATTCGACACATGTCAATAGTGTCTTGTTTAAGATCTATCATCAAATAGCCATGTGCTTCTTTTGTAGCATCTCTGTAAGAATCTTCTATGAATTTGCTATTTTCTGGCGATACTTGTCGCGCTAAGTAACGTATTTGAGTTTTATCACGTGGGTTCTTAAAATAAATGATATAGTTTGAATTCAAAGAAATGTCTCTTTGTCCTTTACCTTGATGAAATAAATTTTGAGTAATGTAAAATACACTCAAGTTCCTATGATGACTACCTTTGGTAAATATGTCAACAATGCGACCATCAGATTCCCTCATGAGATCATCGATAATAATAAGATTAGCTTCCTTTCCATCAAACATATTCAAATCTGGTATACCCTGATAATAGTTTACGTTTGATAAATCATATAAGGGCTGCATTTCATCAAAACACCAAGTAATTTGATGAAAATTGGTGTTGCATACCTCATTAATATGTTTGATAAAGTTTGTTACAAAATTAGACTTTCCACATCCACTTGGACCTGCAACTATGGCAGTAAAAGGATGATAAAAATGAAACATTTTTAAATGCACGTGTGAACTCGAAAAGCGCTTCGAAATGAATAAAACAAGAAGTTACGATTAAATGTTTTATATTTGATTTTATTTTATGTGCAAGATGACTCTACATGTACTTCGGAAAATGCCCACTGGAATGAGAAGAAGCAACAAGAAACTCAACCATAGTGTTTCGAAATACATAACTATTTTATAAAATGAATATTAATAAAACTAAAGTAAGTAGGTATAAAAATTTACTTAGTATCGATACATATTTTTTTAATTTTACACGATATTAAAATAAACAATAATTTATGTCAAATTTAGATAGTGAAAAAAAAAAGTATAATACATGCATAATAAATTAATGATTTTGAATAATTTAAAACTAATAAACACACATGCATAGAACACTACATAGTACACGTCTTTTGTTGTACAGAAAGTGTTAATAAAATCAAATGTCCTTTATTTTATAATGACCCCATGCTAGAGTATCAGTTGAATTGTCTAATAAATAACGTTTTGTATCATTATATGATAAAGATATCTTATTAATTTTTTGGGTGTATATTGTGTGTTTTATGGATTTAAATCTCAACATTTCATTATATTGCGTTTTCTTTTCATATAGGCATGATTTATAATCTGTAAGACAAAATTTTTTTGAAACATTTTTATTAATACCTTTTGCTTTACATATTGATTTATCCTGCACATCCATTGCATACATTTTTGAGCGAAGACCTACAAACTCTTTGAGAATTTTACCGTTGTTTTCATCTTTAAAAAAACCTAACCGCTTTTTATTTAATAATGGTAACCCATATTCATTATTTGGTGGATAATCGGATGTATCAAAGTAGTTTCCTAAATCAGTTTTAATATCAGCATAGAAGTTTTCTGTAAATATTTGATATATTAAACTATCAGTGTCAGTATAAAGTAATTTAAGTTTGTCTTGATATTTATTTTTCATGTAATCGTAATGAAAATCATATAGTAATGTTTTGGATAGATCCAAAATGCTAAAACCGAGATAAATTGGTTTATTATAGAAAACGTTAGTTTTATTTAATTGTATTGCAACTAAGCTTTCTGAGAATATTGATAAACTGTGAAATTCAGGCCTTGCTATCAAAGACTGAGCACCTTGGGTTTTGCCACGATTTAACCAATGATTTACTAGTTTTACATTAACTCGTTTTCTTACATTTTCCATTGTTTTACCAAACACAGAATTGTTCATGAGTTTGAAAAAATCTTTCTCAAAATCCGAAGTGGCTAACGAACGCATGTGGGTATTCAAATCTATGTAACTTTTTAACCATGTGGACTGTTCAAATTTAAGTATTCTGTGAATTTTAACTAATCGGAGACCTTTCCTTAAACATTGCTTAAGGTTTCTATAATGGATGACATAATTTTTTTTATCATTTAAATTTGGGATCAGTTTCTTATCTTTACTACTTCCTAAACACACATTTTCTGGGCAATAGGGAAAATCTGAATGAAAATCATGTAAAGTTTTTGAATATTCTAAATCTACTTCTAAAATAAAACCATGTTGAGCATCATCGGCGACATTAAAATCTGTCTCTATGTCGACCCATTCAAATTTACCGGTTGGGAGACATTGGGACATAGCCCAACCATATAGGTTATTTGCATCTAAATACATAAGAAATGAAGATGGTTTATTTGAATTATATTCTGACATAAATATGTTATTTGCTATTGCGTGTCTGTTACTACATTGCGATATACCACCCCGAATATTATTTGCTATAAACGTTATCTTGTCGATATCTGTTAAGAGCTCTAAATTAATTTTAGTAAATATTAACATAGCGTCCCAACTTAATCCAGGTGCTGTATAATAGTGGGCAGGATCTAATCCGTATGTTTTAAGACAGACATCTCTAAAATTTTCAAATATGTCCGCTAGTAGCAACACATCCGTTTTTAAATAAAGATCTGAATAATCACCCATGTCTTTACAATTGAAATGATTCCATACATCTTGAGCATGGTGGTATTCATTTTCTGTAATGTGACTATCATTTAAAGAACTGTAAAATTTGTCACGAGCAGGAAGAGAAGTTATTTTTAAAGATTCAAATGAAGTCATGTATTCGTATGGATAAACACCTTTTCTTATCAATCGCTTAAAATCTTCTTGACATGGATATTTTAATTTGAGTTCACGAAATTGTTCAGGTAATAAGTTCTGAGCTAATTTGTTAAGGCTACTTGACATAAATTTAAAAGAATCAAGAAATCGTAGTTTTATAGCTCTGTTATTGATTTGTAAAATTTTAGATAAAGAGATATATTTTTCCTTATTCTCGGGAATAAGTTCAATGTCACCTTCCTCGAAATCAAGACCGTGCACTATAAAGTGAGCGTCATAATTGCTAAAATTATGTAAAAACACTGGCACAAAATTAGGAGTTTTGTATTTCTGAGAGCACAGTGCATGAGCAACTCCTTCATATGTGCCAGTGTGGAAATTATATGATATTTCGGTATCTCCATTTAATTTGTTACTACAAATATAACATAACTCACTCTGACTTATATTTATTTTATTTTCATCTGTTAATGGTAATGGGAATTTGATAAAACTATTTTTTTTACAAATATTCTCTAGATCCTCTTTAATTAATTTCATAAATTTTAGCACGCAATCCTTTCCGGTATACGATCTGTATATTGAAAAATTGTCGTTATAAGAACACTTAATATAATAACCAAAACTATACATTTCGTGTCTTTGAACATTAACAGTTGATGATTGATTTGGGTTATTAGAACAACTTTCTATTGGGTTTAAGAATGCTTCAAAGTCAGCATATATTACAAAGGGTACTCTTAATTTACGTTCAAAGTTACTAAATGAAATTTGGTTTGATGGGATTAATTCGTTAAACCAGTTTCTTTTTCTCTCGTTTTCTGATGGTAAATTTGTACACACGTTGAAACAGTCATTTTCTTGGTGACGTTTCAAATTATCTAATGATGTAAAATTTAATAAACAACCATCACATATGTGAACTGCATGTTCAGAGGTTGATAATTGTTTAGATAGTAATCTCGAGAGGTTTTTAATAAAACAATAATGACCCTTAGTACCCTCAGATATGTACAATAAGTTTAAATGAGTAGTTTTTCTATGTTTCGTGAAATATAATGGGCCTACAACTTTATTAGTTTTGTTTAATGAATCATAATGTAATCCAAAAACATTAATACTCATATTATTTAATTTCTCAAACTTATGAATATCATTGATCTTAACAGGAAACGATAGATTATCAAATTTTAACTTGTTTTTATGTGCTATATAAGATGATACCCTATTGGAACTATAAGAAGCTGGATATAATCCTGACAATACTGCCCAACGGAAGCATTCATGATCATTATTTTGAACATTGATGACGGCTTTCTTATATTTTATGTCTAACGGTAAGTCTATATATGACGATCCACGTAATGGGTTAAATTTGTTAACATTAATGTCTAAGTGATTTATTTTTACTAAACTCCATCCACTACCCTTTTTTTCAAAATTTGTCATTTTGTTTGTTATTTCAGTAAATATTGATGGGAAAATAATGTCTTTATCATCCCCTTGACAAACAAGATAATTAGATATTTGAAAGTCAAAAGTATTACGTAGATTTTTTGTTTCTTGTATAAAGTCGGCATTAAGAATAAAATTAGCTTTTACAACAATATGTTCAAGGATAGATCGTTCTAATAGTTTATATATAACGTTTTTAATATTTTGCAAAAATAATTCAGGTGTTTCAAACAGATGATCAGAAACGAAATTAGATTTCACTCTATATGTAATGAGTCTATTTCCGAAAGCACTATCAATAAATTGAACATTAGGATAATCATTATCTTTTCTAATAACATTATTTTTATGCTCATTGCTGTTTAAGTGGCTGTTCAAAAATTTTTTTAACACATGTACATGACAATCAGGACATTCAATTTTATCAACAAATTCTGTACGTACATTTAAAGTGTTTCTCGCTGACGATGATGTCGAAGGGGTTTCAAGATGAAGATTTTTCTTCTTTTTCGATTCCTTTTCGCTCAGTATCGTCGACGCTGACCTCTTCCTGCTGCCTTCTCCATTTTGCATAGATCTGTTTGACAAACAAATTATTAACAACGTCCTTAGCTAACAAAAGAAATGTATTACTATTGCACTATTCTTTAAATACTAACATTTTTTCTTATTTACATTGTAAACAATATGCTTGCATTAGTAATACACCATCGATGACGTCCTCATCGGATTGAATTACATTCACGATTTTATGTCCTTTACATGGGGTGTAATAGGGAAAAATATCAGGGTCTCTTATCATTGACTCTGGTAAAACATTTTGTATATACCAAAACCTTATGAAACGATGATATTTATCTAAAATAATATTTTTGTTAAAACTTGCAATCTCACTTTGGGATAAACTACAAATATCAAGTGTGCAATACATGATAATATATTAGTTTTGCTTCGATGTTAAGAATATGAACGATAGAAACGCATGGAATGATTCTGAAAAGATAATCTAACCAGTTTAAATACGCAGAATACATCCCCACTTTATAGTTTATCAAAACATGTTACAACGAATCATAAAATAATAAAAAGTATTGTACTCACGTTTCAACGTGTGCATGCTCTATTTTATCACAGAGTTCGTAGAGTTCTTCATCGTATTGCGATGACATCAGATCCACTGATTCAATGTTTTCGAGAAGAGCGATGAGTTCCGAGTTGTAAGAATCACAGCTCAATGTATCCATGGTGAGGAATGCCTTAGTAATGCGTAGATTCAAAAATGAGTTCGGAGCTTATATACTACTTAAACAATACACTTTACAACTCTCATAAACTATTAGTACGTTTTAAAAAAGTATTCAATTTGTTCGAAACAGTTTACAACATAAACTTGATCAACAACAATTTTTAAAAAAGAATCATAAATATTTACAATAATTATACTTCACAATAACACAAAAAGTTCAAAAAGCAAAAAGATAATAACTTAAAATAGTGTTTTTACAATACAATAAAAATATAAAAATACTTAAGTTTAACAATCACAAAAAAAAAATACAATGGCTTATTTCAAGCGTAATATCTAAATAAAATCTTAATTATTAACATAAAAAACATTTCAAAGTTACTTATGATAATAAAACATGTATATGGATTACGCACTGGCACTTTTTTTCATTTGTCGGTGTCTATAAAATATTTGACACAATCGTCCTTACTAGCCAACTGTTTAGTTATATCGTATATAGTGTCCTTGACACTTTGCAAGTTCTTATCACTGTCGTTTTCCGCGTAATATTTAACTCGCACATCAGCGTGTTTCCAATGTTCCGTCGGTGCGATGTTTTTTATTTTATTCACATCATACACCTCAATTTTTATGAGATGTGATGCAGTACTGCTGTCATCGCTGTTTGATCGGATGTATGAAACACCCCCGCTCGTCGATCGACCAACACTGGATGACTTTCTTGTTGTTGTCTTCTTCTTTTTTGGTTTTTCGAAGAACTCATCAATGCTGTTGCATTCGATCGGTCTTTTATTTGCTATTATCGCTTTTTTTACTTTAAAAGCGAGTGTACCTTCTTCATCACTAGGTTCGTCGATTTCTTCAGCATAATAGTAGTTTTTGTAAGTATTTTCAGAAAACTGTAACAAAATGAAATGAAACTGTTTTAATTATCGGTTAAGTAAGTACTGTATGATAAATACTTATAGGTATGCGAAGTATACATGTACACATTAGTAACAATGATAAATTAATAAGACATCAAAGATAGCTAAAATGTATTAACCTGGTGGACAACACATGGCATAAACAATTAATGAAACATCTGGTTACAACACTTTTAGATCAAAGTATATAAAGGTACTTACATTCATTTTTATAACACTTTCACTATTTAACTATTTCACAATTTTACTATCACTTCACTGTTACACACAACTGGAGATCACACTTCGAGCAGAGCACAGAGTGGAATACGATACCATGTGATTTTGAGTCGGTCTTTTATATGGAGAGGGAGTATTGTTTCCTTGCAGACAAGATCCAACATGTTTCGACTTTCACCTTAAATGTTCCGTTGAATACGTAATATCAGGTAATGTGAATAATGGGAACCGTAATTATTATGACAATGAGAAGACCCAAAGGGTTTTACCTAGAATTTGAGAAAGGTATGGTGTATTGTAACGATTGCTTTATCTATAAACAATGCCCGTAATGCGTAAAGGGCGACTATTAAGTAATTTTAAACGGCTTTTAAGTAGAAACACGAGTTAATAGAAATACGAGACAAAGACCTTTGCATCCTTCAAATAAAAAAGGGTCGCCGATAGAAAGTAGAAAGTCAATAACACAACGAAACAGGGAAAATGTTGCTTTATCTATCATAAACAATGCTCGTAATGCGTAAAGGGTAACTATTAAGTAATTTTAAACGGCTTTTGCGTAGAAACACGAGTTAATAGAAATACGCGACAAAGACCTTTGCATCCTTCAAATAAAAAAAAGGATCGCCGATAGAAAGTAGAAAGTTAAAAGCACAACGAACAGGGAAAAAGTACAAGCTTAAGGGAACCGTAGACCATGAACAAATTCGTGGTTCATACCTACCTCGCGGGTGATATGAAACGAATTCCGCGGACGATATAATTTTTATTCGCGGGTGTTATCAAAGTAATCCGCGGTCGATATCAAATTAATCCGCGGTAGGTATCAAGTTAATCCGCGGTAGGTATCAAATTAATCCGCGGTAGGTATCAAATTAATTCGCGGTAGGTATCAAATTAATTCGCGGTAGGTATTAAAGTAATCCGCGGATTTATTCGCGGGTCCCGCGGGCCGAATCTGGAGCAATCGAAAACGTCTACCATTAGCCGCCATTAGCCGCCGGAGCGCCGCGGACCGGCCGTCGAACCTGCTCCAGTATCGGTGAATCCCTTACTACTTACATCCCCGAAAAGGTAAACTAGGTGGTTTCTAGTCCCCACACTGTTCACCGAGCTCATTTCCGTTCTATGATTTGATAGGGGGAGTCTATAGTCGTATTCAACAGCCTTCAGTAACTCGCTTGTTTTGAATCGAAAATCAAAATATATTTTTACTACTCGACCAGGAGAACGAACCCAGGATAGGTTTCATGTCTTAAATGTGTTGCCAGAAGGCTAACGAGGTGATTATATATTTATTGTACATATTTATTTCAAGTAAGAGTTATATGGCGTGATGTAGAGCTAAATCGCCGAAAATATTCATGTTGTTGAAATAACAAATTACTGAACTGAACTTTTGTACAATTTATAGCTATAAATTAGGTTTACGGGTTGACAAGCCAACACTTTTGCCGTTATGGGCTTTAATAAAAGAATTTTCTTGGAATTGTAAAGTCCATTAACAAGGCAAAGAAAATATGATGATACGGTCAAAGCAGGAAAGGTTTCCTAACCTTTACTTGGATTCCTTAGGCCGTGATTGCATAGTTAACTCAAATACATAATTGATGACTGAAGCTTGAAGACTAACAAAGAATAGCAGGCAGTTACAGGTATAATATTACTGGAGATATAAATTATTATTAACAGAAACCGCAGGTAAAGCATTAAAAAAAAAGAAAGGTCGCAATGTAGCGTTGCATAGTTCAGAAATGTCTCAAAATTCTGTTCCTCGCGCCAAATCGCAGGGTTGCGGTTCTATTGTCAAACGATACAGCCACATGCCATGACAACAACAGCAAGTCCAGTCTCTAATTTGGTTACATAAATATAACGCAATACGTCCCATAAAGTTATATGATACCAGAGACATTAAACAGTATAATTATAGACCGGACATCAGGACCAAATTTTTCGTCCAAAAGTTATTACCAATTGGTAATAAGTCGCTGTCTTATCTGACATGTCCGTGTAACAAGACGTCTCGGTATCTTAAATTTTGTAAACAAAACAATATTTTGGAAGGAAATATGCCAATTTACGCATTACGACCATGTCAAAATATGTTCTAATGAATTTTACATAGGTATTTTGTTATTTCACGGTAGATTGAGATACTGACGAACAGGCTCAAATTTTATATGACAATTTTCACAAATTCCGCTCTATGTAACCTTAGAACTCTTTTTCCGACACATATAACGGAACAGCTATAAAAAAACATTACGTTAGTGTACACGGTTAACTGGACGTTTTACTAAATAACGTTTCGCCCTTTCTGTTTTAGGTCAGAGCGTAGCATTAGGGTTAAAGCGTGTGGTCACATTAAAAACCCTAAATTGCCGGAATCAGTGTACTAACCCCATAACTCCACCGATTAAATATAGAGTCAGGTAGACTACGTACAAATTAGTGAGTGCGGCGGGGCCACCGCACTTTCATTAGCAAAATTATTTGCTAATTTGTACCGAACACGAGAGCAGTTACTCAGCAAGGGATAACGGCCGCGTAATCTACTTCGTTACATGGCCTTTGTTATAATTAACACGGCATCATTTTACTGAATTTTGACTGCAGATACTTTAAAAACATTGTTAGTCCAACGATTTAAATCGACTGTCACGCATGCCCCTCGCGGCTACTTAAAATCTTTCTAAGTAAAACTTTGCAGATTAAAGCTTTTGTAAAATTAACTCGGCGTGGTGGCGCAGTGGGAAGACAGCGACTAAGTACAGATTGTATATATTTTTTTTTTGGATTGAATGACGAGACGACCATGCCGTTTGCCTAATGGTAAGCGATACGACCACTCATAAATAGTAGCAAGTAGTTGTTGATTCGTTTCTCGCATTAGGATTACACCTAAGCGTGTATGTGAATTCCTGGCACGAATTGTTAACATTTAATGTCCCCGTTAGGTTAATGGTGTCCACACCCAATTACAAAATTAATTTTGGCTAGTACTAACAGCCAGGTTGATTAGATTAATATTGAATTAAGTCATAACGGACTTTTAGATAAAGGGTTAGTAAACGTAGTCCGCTTATTAAAATCCATGCTTTATTTCCGCCTATACATCTTGTATGAAGTGCAATAAATAAGGCACTATAACGTGTATCTAACAACGTGTGATGCTGAACAACTGGCTTATCAATCCCGCACAGCGCCCGCTGCATCGAACGCCACTATTGATTTTTCTTATTTGGAACGAAATGATAATTGTTTAGTCTCTGAGCCGTAGATTTCGCATTAAAACGTTAACTTTTGAATAAACGCACGTGCCGGCTTTGTCGGCTATAACAAACTCTAAACACTCTGACCTCTTTGAAGTATACAAAACGCGTTTAGAGAACAATTTCACTGTAAAAAGGGTATTATTTACTCGAGTGTAAGATACAATACAGTTAACTCCATGCGCTTAAATGGGCATTTCAGTTACAGTAATACGTGTAATAACAGTTAGTCTAAACTAATTTTGTTTAAGTATTGTAGTTATGCTAAAACAAATGGCCGTTATGTTTAATTTTCCCTTTAAACATGATTAGTATTAAAATAATGTTTTAACAATTATCTTCTCTAATCCTACTAATATTATAAACGCTAAAGTTTGTAAGTATGGATGTTTATTACTCTTTCATGCAAATACTACTAAACGGATTTTGATGAAATTTGGCACACAAGTAAATCATGTCCTGGATTAACACATAATTTACTATTTATCCCGGGAAAATATAAAGCGGGACTTTTATCCCGGGAAAACTTAATCACGCGGGCGGAGCCGCGGGCAAGAGCTCGTCTTATTATAAATTCATTACCCGAAACATTCATGACATTCAGTTCTTTTCCATTTCATGAACATAGATACTCATACGTCCATTCCAAACTTTAATGTCTTTTACCTAGAGTGAGGGATCAGGTTATTGGCTTGGAAGGGATTCACGCAGTAAACACCTCCATAGAGAAATTTAAAATTTAGAAACCTTATACTGTACCTTCTTGAATTGGATTGAGTACAGAAGAGTGACGTAGAACGTATGGAACTAAGAAAGTGGGATCAAATAAAGATAATTTGGAATTTAGGGTCGATCTAAATGCGTTTAAGAGTGTCTTGAAAACATTTAGGATTCTCCTCCATTCCATCATTGGGGATTGGATTATCTGCTACGCCAACAGGGAAGATCCGGTTATGCTTGGATGGAAGGTTTTCCTTTTTTTTTTTTATAGCGTAGAATGACGAGACGAGCATGCCGTTCGCCTGATGGTAAGCGATACGACCACCCATAAACAGTACCAACACCATCCAGCACCTTGACTTACAGAGTACTGTGTGGCATTCCACTGCGCTCGTCATCCTGAGACATAAGATGTTAAGTCTCATTATGTCCAGTAGTTATACTGGCTACAATGTCCTTCAAACCGAAACACAACAGTGCATGCACTGTTGCTTGGCGGTAGAAATAGACATTGCGGTGGTACCCACCCAGACGAAAAGAAAAAAGAATTTAAATTCCTAAAAGAATCTTCTAAAATAATGAACTAAGTAGGTATTTTAACCTCAAGTTTAGAGACGTTTACAACTAGAAAAGCCAGTTGTAAAGCACCACGGACATAAATTAAATGAAAGGGTCCTATCACATGAGCTGTCAAATTCCAATAATAGGCATGGCAAAAACGCCGGAAAGCACGGAAATTCCGTCTAGTCTCTACACGGTCCATGTTGTATACAACCCCAGATGTTATTTGCATACTATCCAACATGATGTTGCGCTCATCATGCCAAAGACCACACTCCCAAAGTACGTGATGTGCAGACTGTTCATATTCGTAACCAAGTGTAGAGCATGGGCACACAGGAGAGTCAACCAGCATAAATGTAAAATAATTTGCCCTTAAAATTACCGTGGCCGGTAAGAAATTGCGATATACAATGATCTATTTCTAGCCAAGTTTTATTTAGGCGATCGCGAACGCACGGAAAGTATTTATATAAATGACGCCCTTTCGATGATACGTCCCACCTAGATTACCATTTCGTCTCATGCCATTATTTTTGTCTCCAGCTTTCCTATGGAGGGAAGTGGACAATTAATATTTCCAATTTCTCCCTATCTTTGTATTTGATTAATTGCGTTGCGGGTTAAAGACATATAAGTGTTCCCTGAGACTCGCCGAGCTTCACCGTTCGGTGTCATAAAATGCGTGCTACTGCTGATCCTGGCTTACAAGAGTTGCAGTGGTGGGTATGAGGGCGGGATAGTCTCTAGAAGAATCTTCAAGTAGTTCAACGAACGTAGGGATAACATTGTATCCATTTTATTATCTTTATCGGAAGTTGCTTGTTTCCATTGTTGATTACAAAGTCCCTATACTGAAAACAACTGGGTTTTAACATTTAAACATCTTATATAAGTGTTTTTTAGCAAAACAATCTGAAAATTATAAACAACATTCTGATTTTTTTTTATCGTACCTTCATAATTCCATCTCATTATTGTTAATAACAATTTGTTATAATATGTAGGTTCACAATAATGTAAAATCTACAGTAATAATTAAAAACCTGTTATACAAGGGCTGCAATATTGCAATCTCATAATTTCTAACGGAGTTTGCAATGAATGATACGCAAATTACGAGTCATCAGCCGTGATCGATGATTATATTATTATTGTAGTCGGTCGCCACCCAACTGACATTTCCTTCGTTTTGCATAACCTGACATTAAGCTGATTGAAGTGCCTTCTTCGCATAAACAGAACACCTACGCAGTGTTTCATCAGTGTTTTCCACCTTGAGATTTACTCCACATATAAACTTTAAATAATAAAATATCGTTTCGTAGAATTATAGAATAGCATCATAAAAATTCAAAGCGTCTGGCATCTGTGTGATATAAAATTGTTTTTGATAGAGCTGGTAAAGCGATGCTGTAGATATTTCTTCACAATAATATTATATCGACTCGCTTAGCGAGTTAGTACCACTGTCTTATACAAAACCACCTGAATCGAAAGCTTGTTGTTATGTTTTGTATTTCTAGTGGGATTCCCGTAGAATCAAACACAGGGGTGTTTGATTCTATTTTATGCTGCTATCAGCTGTGCCCACACGTCTTCTACATGGACATAAATTTATTTCAGCCTATCTTATGTCCCTCCCCGTAACACAGAACACACGCTACGTGTGTGGCCTTTCTCCCCCGTATGGCCATCTACCACAATTTTTTTAAAAATTTACATCCCCGACTTACCCTAAATGTTACAAAGACTAAACTTGAAACGCAATGCAATCAGCCCTGTATTATATACTGCCCACTGCTGAGCACGGGCCTCCTCTACTACTGAGAGCGGTTAGGCCTTAGTCCACCACGCTGGCCTAGTGCGAGTTGGCAGACTTCACATACCCTCGAGATTCTTATAGAGAATTCTCAGGTATGTAGGTTTCCTCACGATGTTTTCCTTCACCGTTAAAGCGAACGATAATTGATAAGCAATACACACGTAACTTCGAAAAGTCAGAGGTGTGTGCCTTGGGTTTGAACCGCTGGACATTGCCTTTTTTTTCCTGCTATTTATTCCTCACGTTTTCCAGTTTTTTTTCAATCATATTTAATGTATAGACACGGTAAATCTACGATTTATTATATGTAGGTATAGATTGTGAATGTTTATTGATAGTGGAGTTGAAGATCATAAAATACCAGGTAACCCACTTTCTTGTTTGCAGGCCTATACTATAAAGAGCTATGTTTTTTATAATACTATAATATTACTTATGTAAATTGCCTCTTAGTAGTAATATTATCTATTATGTATATGAGTATAGCGAACTCAATAAAAGACAAAACGCACGCCTTGTTAACACTACAATAAATGTCAATGTGAATGCCAATGGAGGGGCTCTTGTTCGTTGTATTTTTGCAAAGAGTTCAAAGATTGTGACTGTTGAATGTCTTTGTATTTTTGAGACATGATCACGGAATGGGCTCGCGCTCTTAACAAAATACTATTAGGCCAGTATCTCTTCTTATCCACTTTTGCCCAACAAATAATTCAAGCACGAAGAACCGAATGGCTGGCTTTAAGCTGCTCTACCCCACTTCAATCTTAAAACAAGGCCGATAATTGCACTGCCAGTGATACTTTTTTAATATTTTCTGCCCTTATACACGGTTATTTTGAAAATGTGGGCAATAATTCGGATACATGTAATCCTGTATCTACTTCATCCCAGTAGGGCTATGAGTATAAGGCCATACTTAGAATAAATAAATTTTAATCGACTAGTTTCACTATGGAAATACAGCGGGACCATAGTTATGTAGAATTTGCATTTTATTGTATTTCATTAATATTTATTTATAATCATGCGGCCCGTGCAATCGGGATATTTGAAACTAAACAATTTATTTATTTTAGTATCAATTAGCACAATAACCTCACAACATAGCTTCCTATGTTTCGCTTGCGTCGTTAGTTTTTATATTTAACTTGTATCACTCGCGGCTCCGCCCGCGTGAAAAGGTTTTTCCGGGATAAAAATATTTCCCGGGATAAAAAGTAGCCTATAGGATTCAGGAGTAATGTAGATTCCTATTAGTGAAAGAATTTTCAAAATCGGTCAAGTAGTTCCTGAGATTAGCGCGTTCAAACAAACAAACAAACTCTTCAGCTTTATACATTAGTATAGATTCTATAGCAATGTTATAATGATTATTATATGTTTTGTGTTTGGAGTTAGGAAGTTATCTACGGAATTATTAATCCGCTTCTCAAAATTGAATTACTAACAAGAAACTATCTCTGAACAGTGAACAGTCTTTTGCGTGGGTAGAGACTTACTACTGGAAAACTGCAAAACTTGCCGATAGGCTCGCCCCCTATCAGATCATGGTACGGAATACGCATGGCGAAAAGTGCGTGCACTAGTTGCGCCTCTGCCTACCCCTTCGGTGATAAAAGGCGTGAGTGTGTGTGTGTGTGCAAAGCTTGTGTTATATGGTTCCTATTTAAATATCCATTATTCTATATATCAAAAAGCATTGCCACTAGGTATAATACTTCATGAAATAAAAAACATGAGAAACTTGCCTAGCTTAAGTTCTAACCAGACTGGATTTGAACTCTCCACTTATGTATTTTATGTGAACACGAGGCACCTAAACTCCTAGGCGAGCAGAATGTTACTTAGTCACTTTCTAACTTTCCTCTCAGGATTAAAGAAAAATATATTAATATGGAATATTTCCACGCAGCAATTTCACCTTCGTGGAAAAATGCGTGAGGGTATTCAATTTTACGTAACTAGCACAAATTCTGTAAGCAACTATTCTATAACAAGCCATAACACACTTATGTATAATAAAATATATATTTCAGAAATTGTTGACCTAGCTTTATTAATGGCAGCGAGAGAAATCCTGATTCTCGTCTAAAGGGTTTTACAAATAAACCAAATTGAACTTTTCCAATTAAGGGCTCATTTATTTTCAAGTACAGTGATTTAAACTGAGTCAACGTTCAGTCGGTTAAAATGCGAATTCGTGTCTCTTGGTCAGCGGGCTGGCGCGTCGCGTCAAGTCGGCAACAAATAATGCGACGTCAGACGCCACTTGCAAATCAGTAAATTACAAACAATTGTCACCCCACACACCATTTATAAGTATATGCAACTCTTTTATTTACTGGTTAGGTTTGTTATGCACACTTACTTATTTGTGGATTTTTATCAAGATTGTTTTTTATAGTAGAATGTTAAACTTATAAATGGATATTGTGATCCTTCTGCGAATGGAATCGCTTATTAAAAAAATCGTTTTAAAAACAATATACCTACAATAAATAAAAAGCGTCAAAAGAAACCACCTACCAAAGAGACAGGTCACAGGACGGCAAAAGATATTTTGTATCTTTTTATAAAATATCGTTGTTCGTCGTATTTCGATTTTTGTTGATCTACCGATCGATGGCAGTAGTGGTTTAACGTTTTATTTGACACGTACGCTGCCACAGAGATGTCAATGATATAAGAACCATGAGGGTAGAAATAGGATTATACTTCTTTAGGTCCAATTTCACCAATTTCTTATTTAAAGGGCGTTAGTTAATTAGGCATTAAAATTAACGCGAGTGTTAAAGTATCACGCGTCCCATGAAAGAACGCCTAGTTAAGCAAGATAATCACCTGTTAAGGCATTGTGAGATACTCAAAAACCTTAACAGTCCGTTAAAACAGTTAACAGGCTGTTAAAGTAACTAACAGAACATGGTGAAATTAGACCTTAGTCTATCTCGACGCCTACGAACGGATTCAGGGTTCCATAAAGTGGCAATCCTGGCTCATCATGCATACGACTGACGCATATTTATTTTGTCTAGAACTAGACTTCTGCTCGCGGCTTCGCCCGCGTGTGAAAAAGTTTTTCCGGGTTAAAAATATTTTCCCGGCATAAAAAGTATGTGCCTATGTGTTAATCCAGGACATGATCTACCCGTGTGCCAAATTTCATCGAAATCCGTTCAGTAGTTTTTGAGTTTATTCGTTACAAACATACTTACATACAAATCTTTCCTCTTTATAATATTTGTATAGATTATCTTGTGTTATGACATATGATTTTACAGTTGCATTATGCTTAGGTATCCTTAGTTTGTGTAGTGTGCAAACGCAATCAGCAATAGGGACCATGTGCCACGGTGTTTACTTTAATTAATAGAGGGCTATTGGTTCAAAGAGCAACATACGCGATAATAATCAAACACGCACACATTTTGATGAAAACAAAAAAGGATATTTACTTCTTCCAACAAAGAACAAACGATTTGGATGCGGTTCATGTGTCGGATAGCCAGGATGTAAAAATAAAGTGTGCTTAATCATTGATAAAATGGTGAATAGCGTATACGAGAGTATGTGTATGCAAATGACGCATTGTATGTGTCGGTTGATTCAGTCCGTGGTGCAGCTCGCCGGTTCGCAATCAGTCGCATTGACACGTCGCGCACCGCCACCGCCCGCGCCGCCACCGTCGCGCTACCGCCGCGTCTGCGCCACGCCGCCGTGTGTCGCTAGTCGCGACTGCATTTTTCAACCCCTGACATCCGCTCAGTTAGCGTGAACGCACTCGAAGATTTATGTTGTATGGAAGTCCATCGTACACAACAAACGCACATTATATTACTATTATTATGAATGGCTGTGAATATTAAAATTGCAAGTACAGGATATACTTTTTTGTAAATGAATATGTCTGTGATCCATGGAAAGACATGTAAACTACGTATCAATAAACATTTCCCATCGAATCATTCATGATCAAACAACACTTAACAAGGCTTCTGCCATCATATGATACTAAACACTTTATTAAAAGAAGTTAACTCTACCGACAGCTTTTTAACAAAAAAACACGAGGATTCACCCGATATTGGGAATCTTTACTTACGAGAACATTAATAAGTACCAACTACCTATACCCAAGATCGTTATTCACTATTGTAGTCAGCAAATTACGGAAGTTGTAAATATCGTTGGATGTAATTGCGCGGGAAGCAGCATTTATAAATGCGGTAGTTAGCGCCATAACGCGAAGCTGGCATCCGATGAGAGTGTATGAGAGGAAATCGGTTTCCATTGAGCGTTCCGTAATCACAAGCGCACAAATGATCGGCTGATGGCTACTTGCCGCGCCGTGGCCGCCGCTGGGTGCCGCCGGCCGCCGCGCGTCGCCGCAGCCGCGCCAGTTGCAATGCAGATAATGAATTACCGAGCGATTGCTTGCTTGCAAAATCCAGACAGCGTCGTATCGTTAAGTAACGAGGTTACTGAGCTCCCCTTGGAGTCAAGCGAGATCGCATCGTGACTTGGGATGCCTTCGGGAGCGTTCACGGACGAATTATCTTTCAGAATGGCCGATATAAATTATCTTTAATGGGTTTTATTGCTATGAAATATTGTTTGATCCGAGTTACCACCGCATAGCAACCCCTTTCTGCCGACGTTGCAGCCTACATAAGAACCTGCGTCATAGTTATTGTGTCGATGCATCATTTTCATAATTATTGATCGATTATTGTTTAATGTAATAAAATCAGTCTTGTATTAGCTGTTCATTAATAAACATTGTACTTCTTATAAATAAATATATTTTTTAACTAAAATCCCGATCGCGTAAACTTAACTGGCGCAGTCGGTAGGATCGCGGCACGCTTATCTCGAATACATCTCTTTGGGAAAAGCTGTGACGGTTCTCAAATCGTACTCTCGCGATCCGTAAAGAACCTTCGCGCGGTCGGAAACCTGGCGGTGCAAACTCTGAAGAAATAGAGAAGCTGCTGCTGTTGCTGCTGACAAGACTCCACAGGCGATGCAGAGAGCGCTCTGGTAAGTACTCTCGTACCATTCAAGTGCTCCTTGCTCTATTTCCTGTGCTATTGTTACTTTTGATTTTCCTATATCCTATATTGTGTGTGTCTGTCTATAAGCTACAATCGCATTAGGCATTCCATAATATTTTCCATTAATTACGTAAAATTATAAAACCTTTTTTTACAAATAGTTAATTGATACGCGAACGCATTGCATCAATACTACTTATTCAATAAAGTGTAACCGAACACTCCCATTGTTCTCGCGTCACCTATCATTATAATTTAAAGCAAATATGTCTCTAAAAGATTGTGATAATGCTCATTTTAAAATACTTACAAGTTTGATGCCTAAATATGACGGCAATCCTAAAAGATTAAACTATTATATAAGAGAGGTAGAAAACATACTGGGCTTAATAGAGGAGGGAGATCGTGCACATCCGGCACTGATATGTTTAATTAAAAGTAAATTAAGTGGTACAGCTATTGACGCCGTAGCTTATGACGATAATTTAAACAATTGGGCTGTAATAAAACACGCCCTAATCAGACGCCTTAGAGAACCGCGTAACGAAATCCAAGTTATGCAGGAACTCACGCGCACTAGGAGGCAACGAAACGAAGATGCCGAAACGTTCGGTAAACGTTTACGAGACCTTTTAGAAACGTTGTATTCAGTAGGCGAGCATGTCAATAAGGCATATTATGAGAAGATGGTTATTGAACAGTACATGAACCAACTAGAATTCCAAGTCTCAATAGGTGTTAAAATAGCTAGGCCAGAAACACTTGAGCTAGCGATAATAGCGGCTAGACAAGAAGAAAGTAGACTTTCATATAATAGATCAACTTCATTTAATAGCTCTCCTAACACGCAAACGAAATCAAGAGAATTACCTAAAATTAACGATAACATTAATACTCCATTACGTAACTTTGTAAGTGGCAATCCTAGGCCGTATTTAAACTTTGATAATCCGTCTACTAGTTCTCATAACCATTTAGGTCCGAATAACTTTACGCCACAACATAACAATGTCGCTCCCAAGCAACACCCACAGCTTGTACAACCTTGGAGTAGTAGGCCCATGTCAGGTAACTTTAGGCCAAGCACGTCTAGGAACAATAGTGGCAACTACAGGAATCAGCAAAACATCCCCAAACAACAGGTAAACCCTCCACAGCGAGTATCTGACGTGACAATGCGGTCTGTTAACAAGCCCGCAGCACCCCAATTCGCAACTCAAGAACTCTTTTATACGCCGAGTTATTTAGACCAGATGCAGCCGTATTATGACGAAGGTGAGTGTTACGATTATAATCAACTAATTAACAATGACCACACAGAACTAGAGCCATGTAATAACGAAACAGAGACAGGTTGCGATCAGGGTTTTCTCTCGGTAGAGGAACAGGAGGACCGGAAATAGTAAAAATTAACTTTCAATATAAGGATTATTTACCATATATTTTTTTGCCCGAATTTAATGGAAATTTTTTAATAGACACAGGCGCTAGTAGGTCTTCAATAGCATCTGATGTGATTTTTGGTACCACATTAGAAAAGTTTGTAGCAATAGAGCCATTCCAAATAGTCACAGCTCATGGTACATCACGACACGATCATATAGCATACTTGCCGTTACCATCAGCTTTTAACTGTAATTTAACACACAAATTTCTAATATTTGATGTGGACCCAAAATACAAAGGCCTTATAGGATGTGATTTGTTGAAGTTGTTACAGTGTAGTATTGACCTTAACAATAATATCTTACGTACATCCAACGCAGATATACCAATCCATTTTTGCTACCCCGTACAAAGGATCAAAGTTGAACCTAAATGCGAAAAGGTTATCACCGTCAAAACGCACTATACAGATGGTGAATATTTACATGACACCTTTTATTGGTCGGATCGCCTTGTTTCTCCAGCAGCGATCATTAACGTAACTAACGGCTCATTTAAAACATCTATAATTAATTTTAGTAACGAAAAGAAATATATACCTAATCAATCCCTAATACAGTTAGAACAGTATCGGAAGCCGGAAACAAACGAAAAATATCATTTAAATAACATGCAAATAAATAACATAGATCAGGAACTATGTGAGAATTTAAAGAAAATACGTACCGAACACATGAACGAGGAGGAAAAGCGAGAAATTATCAGGTTATGTTATCAATATAGAGATCTTTTCTACTCAGAAAATTTACCACTTACTTTTACACACGCAGTTAAGCACGAACTCAGACTAACCGATAATACACCTATTTTCGTACGTAGTTATAGACAAGCTCCACAACAACGTAACGAGATTCGTAAACAGGTAGATAAGCTTTTACAGCAAGGTATTATACGAGAAAGCATATCCCCTTGGTCATGCCCCGTGCACATTGTGCCAAAGAAGGCCGATGCATCTGGGAAAGTCAAATGGAGACTTGTAATTGATTATAGACGGTTGAACGAGCGGATAGTAGAAGACAAGTACCCTTTACCAAACATCCACGACATTCTAGATAGACTAGGGCGTGCCCAATACTTTACCACCCTCGACTTAGCGAGTGGTTACCATCAGGTCGAAATGCACCCCAACGACATCGAAAAAACAGCATTTACGACAGAAAGAGGGCATTACGAATTCCTAAGAATGCCGTTTGGCCTGAAAAATGCGCCAAGCACCTTTCAGCGTTTGATGGACCACATCTTAAGAGGTATAGATAATGTTTATACATATTTGGATGACGTCGTTATAATATCTACCAGCCTCCAACAGCATATAGAAAAGTTAAAGCAGGTCTTCGATAGATTCAGAACCCATAACCTGAAAATACAGTTAGACAAATCAGAATTCATTCAAAAACACGTAACATTTTTAGGACACGAGCTCACAGATGAAGGATTGAAACCTAACAAGGAAAAAATTAAAGCCGTTCTAAACTTTCCATTGCCCAATACTCAAAAAGATATTAAATCTTTCCTGGGACTTGTAGGCTATTATAGAAAGTTCATCAAAGACTTCGCCAAACTAACCAAACCTATGACAGTTTGCCTGAAGAAAAATCACAAAGTAATTCACTCCCCAGACTTTATAGAAGCTTTTAATAAATGTAAACAGATATTAACTAATGCCCCAATTCTACAATATCCAAACTTTGATGAGCCTTTTATTTTAACTACAGATGCATCAGATATAGCTATAGGCGCTGTTTTGTCTCAAGGCACTGTAGGCTCCGACAAACCTGTAGCATTCGCATCTCGTACGCTATCGGACACCGAATCTCGCTACTCTACCATAGAAAAGGAATTGCTGGCCATAGTCTGGGCAACCAAGTATTTTAGGCCTTACCTTTATGGCAGAAAGTTCACCATATACACAGACCACAGACCTTTAACGTGGCTAATGTCATTAAAAGACCCCAATTCTAAATTAATAAGATGGCGTTTAAAGCTTGAGGAGTACGATTACAATGTCGTTTATAAAAAGGGTCGCCAAAATACGAATGCAGACGCCCTATCTCGTGCTAGAATCTTTCACCATAGTATGGACTCATTAGCTGTAAACTTAGACGATAACAACGATGACGAAATAATTAATAGAATTTTTGATAATGTACGCCGAGAAGCTGTAAATGATCCTAACGCAAATCAGAATAACAATAATCCTCTAGAAAATCCAACCATTCCGGAATCTCAACCTGAAACCGTATCAGATAGTATTAGCGTAGTGTCCCAGAATCCAGAGTTAGTCTCAACCAATCACACCCAACCAGATAATGAAAATAATGGCATTCCTATTATAGCAGACGCGATAGATAGACAGCTGAAACAATTTCACATAAGATCTGCACCTGGATCTTCATACAGAGTAGATGACAGATCCACTAGTACTCGAAATACTATCAAAGACGTTTTCATACCCATCAATAATACAGAAGCAGAAATAATCAGGTTTTTAAAAGAACACACAGTAGCCGATAGAGTCTTTCATTGCTATTTTTATAACAACGAATTGTACTATGCATTTTCTAGAGTATATACCACTATCTTTAATAACCGTGGCCCAAAACTCATAAAGTGTACTTCACGTGTAACACTAGTTGAAAATAGATCGGAGCAAAATGAAATCATTAAGAAATATCACGAAGGCAAAACAACGCATCGTGGTATTCAGGAAACATATAAACAGATCCATCGTAATTACCATTGGCCGAATATGTTGCTCACAGTACAAAGTTATATCAACCAGTGTGACATATGTCTAAAAGCAAAATACGAAAGGAACCCTTTAAGGCCTCCTTTAGCTCTCACAGATACGCCCACTAAACCAATGGAACATCTATTTATGGATCTGTATTCAACAGGCGGTGCCACTTTCCTCACAGTTATCGATAATTTTTCAAAATTCGCACAGGCAGTCCCCTTAAACGCAAACAGTAGCGTGCACATAGCAGAAGCACTAATAAAAACATTTTCAATATTAGGATTACCATGTAAGATAACCACAGATTCTGACAGCAAATTCGATAACGACGTTATAAAAGAGATATGCGCCCTACATAATATCAGTATTCATTTTACTACACCCTATAACCCCAACTCGAATTCGCCTATAGAACGCTTCCATTCTACTATAGCAGAAATAGTTCGGATACAAAGAATGACCAATAAAGATGACCCCATACAGTCTATAATGATGTACTCTGTTATAGCGTACAATAACGCAATACATTCAGCAACAGGATACACACCCCATGAATTACTATTTGGTCACACCAACTCCAGAAACCCGTTAGAATTGTATTACCCAAAAGAATTTTACCAAGACTATGTTATAAAGCACCGAACAAATGCAGAAGCCGTCCAGGAATGTGTTTCAGCATTTATGTCTAAAAATAAGGAACAGGTCATAGCCAAGAGGAACCAGGCCGCCGAGGAAATTATGTTTAAGGTAGGTGAAACCGTATATAAGCAGGTAGCCAAGACAGCGCGTAGCGATAAAACCAAGCCAGTCTTCAAGGGACCCTACAAGATCATTCATCTGCATCCGAACAACGTGGCCGAAATAATAGGTAATCACCCTAATTCAAAGTCCATTAGGGTACACTTTAAGTTACTACGTAGGCCTCATCTTGTTGCAGGACCCTCGTCGCAGGAGCCGTCATGCTCTACGTCTCAGCCACCGTAAATATACGACATATAGATAACGGAAATGGTATCCTTTTGCTTAAAGAAGGACAGATCTTGAAGCAAGATAACTACTTTAGTTTAGCTTGTATCTATAATATTACTAGTTTACGTATTACATCTATGAAATTAATGTCATTATTTGTTAGTACTAGGGCAGCTGAAGGTTTAGCTTTTAGAGAACTACATAATACTTATAGAGACCAGATTCAATATAATCTTAATCTTATTTCCAAAAAACTTCAATTTCTGACACCCCAAATTAGGAGGAAACGCGGAATTATTAACGGTTTAGGTTCAGTAGTAAAAGCAATCACAGGCAATCTCGATAATGATGACGCAATCAAATTTGAAAATGACATAGCTAATCTTAGAAATAAAATCAACAGCATTCAAACTTCGCAGAAAAGGTCTATAGTAATAGCAGAAAATGCAATAGATGAGTTTAGTAACCAGTTACATAAGTTAGATGAAAATCAGAAACTGTTAGCAGAAACCCTTACAAACCTGACCAGAGATAGCAGTAGTGTTAAGAATCATTTACATTTCTTAGATATATATGTGCAAATAGATTTTAGTTTACAAATAGTATTAGATAAATTAATGCTTTTAGAAGACGCAATGACGTTCGCTCGATTAGGTACCATGCATCCCAGTATTATTGGCACTCAAAGCCTTGTCAATGAATTAAATAAATTACATAAGACATATACCTTTAGACCAGTAGCTGAAATAAGTGCTAGTAACATACATATAATAGAAAAAGCCATTACAGTAAAAGCATATAGTACAGCATACTCAATTAACTTCATTTTAGAAATCCCATCAGTGTCTCCCAAAATATACGACCTTATACACCTATATTCTATCCCTGATAAAAATAACCTTACTGTAGTCCCAAAGTCCAAATACCTTGCACTTGGTAACGATGAGTACACTTACCTGGAGTCCATCTGCAATCCGCTAACCGATGGCATCCAACTCTGCAAAACCCTCGAAACAAAAAGGACAGATAACACCGAAGACTGCATCGTGTCCCTTGTGCAGCACAAAATAGCAAACTGTACCCACGCCAAAATGAATCTCGCAGACAGCAAAATACAGAAGATTAGAGATAGCACTTGGTTGATAGTCCTGAAAGAAGAACAAGTTATTAGGACAGAATGCAATTCCAAGACAGAATACAATCGAGCAGCCGGAGTCGTCCTAATCTCGTCGACAGAAGATTGCAAAATTTACATCATGAACACAACTCTCGTATCACACACTAACACAATAGTCACTAATGAAGTCATTCCATTACCAAAGCAACAGATAGTACCAAAAGAAACAATAAGATTTGAACTACAACTAGAAGACATATCCTTAGACAACATCCACGAACTCATCAACCGAGCAAACGACATCTCCGTGAACAATGACGTCGACTGGCCAATGATAGTTGCAACACCAAGCTGGACTACATTACTGCTGTACATCCTTCTGATCATAGCGGTGATTTGGAAGATATACAAATGGAAATCTGCAACGCTCTCACGAAAGAACACCAAGTCACCCGATGGATCTAAAGGTAGCGAGGACGCTACCGGAAGCAGCCCCTGCTTCCGTCTTAGGGAGGGAGGAGTTACCACCGCATAGCAACCCCTTTCTGCCGACGTTGCAGCCTACATAAGAACCTGCGTCATAGTTATTGTGTCGATGCATCATTTTCATAATTATTGATCGATTATTGTTTAATGTAATAAAATCAGTCTTGTATTAGCTGTTCATTAATAAACATTGTACTTCTTATAAATAAATATATTTTTTAACTAAAATCCCGATCGCGTAAACTTAACTTCCGTGCTACGCTCAAAACTATTGAAAATGATTTGCGAATTCATAAGATACATAATCCTTATTGATTTAACATTCGAGTACATGTAATCGTAGCAAAATTAGAAAACGAAAAAGGAAAGCAATCGCTGAAGTGTGGATGCGATAAAAACGTTTTATCGGGATTTTACGATTCTTTTCGCACTATCCCAGCTATAAACGACGAATCAGATGAAGTGAGAGACCGCGGGTGGCACAGCAAAAAATAACTTTATTTACTCTGCCCCATATAAAGCTCAACCTATAATATTGCCCTCTGGCAAAAGATGGAAGTTTGAAGATTTCATCTTTGTGATTTCGTATGTGACTTTTGTATTGCATTCTTGGTAACTTTGTATTAAAAGCATTAAAAGGAATTATGCAAATATTAGACTGCCTTGGTGGCGTAGTTGTATTACGGAACGACTGCAAAGCTGAGGTCTCAGGTTCGATCCCTGGGTCGGGTAAAGTGATATTGGGATTTTCTCTTCAGTGTCAGCCCGGAGTCTGGAATTTGTGCCCGATACGGCGATATGCTCGCCCCCTATCGCCTTTCATGGGACGGAAAGTGGCGAAAAGTGGGTGCACTAGTTGCGCCTCTGCCTACTCCTTCGGTGATAAAGGGCGTGTGTGTGTGTGTGTGTGCAAATATTAGTACATAACTAATTTTATAATCAAGTGAAGTATTTTGCATATCAAAAACACAATAGCTACTTTAAAATCAGTTCAAATAACACACTCGGTTGACCAGTTGGGTCGATTCAGCTATAAAATATGAAACTTACGAAGCATTCTGCCCTTTTGGAAACCATTGAGAGTTGGCGATAAAGTAAGTGCCCCGTTCTCAGGGTGACACTGAATTACCAAAGAACGAGAGAGATTGTCGGCAGCGGACACTTGATTTTAAATTAGCTGTTTATCGCCGGAAATATATTTAGATTATCATAATAAAATTCTATTTCGAAATAGGCTCGGCTTTGCGGTGCAAACTGCGTTGCGTTCAAAAAGGATCATGATAAACATTTATTATTTACTTAATGTTTTATTAAGGCGTCCTAAATTTCATGACTTTGTGAGGATTAATAGCAGACTGTTCATTTTATGCTATGAAAAGTATGGCAATTTTTTTGATATATCATAGCGTATATCATTGTTCTTTGTCTTATTCCTTAATAATATTTGAAGTCCGAAAGTTAATATTTGGTTGTCCATCGCTGAATTGACTGAGAAGAGATTAGGTACGCTGATGAACCCTATCTTGGACAGTTAAGAATAGGTAAAGGGTCTCTTATACCTCTAGATCTAGATTATGTTAGATTTTAACCAAGTTAGCCTCAGTGAAAGAATGCTGCCTAAAGAAAGAACCTTTCATTAATTATATACCTAGATAGACACTGAACGTTTCAAACTCGTCGAAAAAAATAGAGGCCAACTGTTACCCACTAAACGAGTTCGAGTGAACTAATTTTTGTTGTTTTTCAATGGATATAATTTTCTCCCCGTTTTAATAGAAACCATATAATAACTGATATCATTATGCGCGCACACAAGGGTACGCAGAATGATGCAGCGATAGCGTATGACACAGCTGTAACGCATACTAGCTTAAGAAAAGTTGGCCTGTTTGTTTTAGTTTCATTGCAGCGCGTCAATCTATCTAGGTATATAGTTAATCAAAGCCAGCATTATTGCTGTAGAAACTTGCATAGATTAACAAAACAACGAAAGGCACCTCATTCAAATAATATTTTATCCAAATCCACATTTTGCAAATATATAATTTGATAATGACCTTGCCCGAACAACACGAAATAATTAATGTTAGTTAATTTTAAACGGTTATTTACATTATCTTCCAATGTAATGGTGTATTTAAGATGAATTTGAAACAGGGCAGTTATGTTGAAAATTGAAACGAAGTTCGGAACGTCTACAGAGTATAAAAAGTATAGAATGGTATCGACAATATTTTTTTTAAATTGGTCACGATTACACATATGGACACCGTGTTTATAAAAATAGATTTTGAAATTGTAATTTTATTTTTAGTAAAAGTAAACTCTAAGGCCGGGTTTTTCAACTGTTGTTAGGGTAATCCTCGGTGTTATTAAGCTGGACGCGCTCGCGCTCGCATCGAGTGCTCCAGGTGCTGCGAGCGCGTCCAGCTTAATAAAACCCTGACAAAAAGATAACTACTGTTGAAAAAACGGGGCCTTAGTTGTAACTTTTGTTTTACTATAATATTTTAAATTAACTACTCGTGTACTGACTTCCCATGGGACATGGCTACCTCAAAATGGTAATATTACAAAAACTATCATCAATTTATATACTAATTTCAAACATTACAATTTTTTATACTAATTTTAGGCCATTATTATACCTGCCTAGGAAACAAACTATCAAAAATCCTGTCTTAGCACTCACTCACGTTATAAATCCAGAACCATTGTGCCACACTTCGTGCTTTTAGTGCCATTAGTCTAGGCTGTACACGAATTAGAACTAAGGACTATGTTGACTCTTCGATATTATAATTCATCTATGATTTCTAACCGTAACTTTGTTTCAATTTCCAACTTAACTACCTAGAAACGAGTCGTGACGATAAAATATCGCTTTATAATCAGCCACGACTATTGAAATTTAGTTAACTGTTTATGTCGCCACTGGTTTTCTATAAACCCAATTTTTTGTTAATGGTTTAAAGAGAGTAATAGAACAGTCAGGTCGGCTTTTAGGAACGTGGGAGTTTCCAACCGTCGATAGGTACTTATCTATAGACATTTGCATTTTAAACCGTAATTACTGTGGTTTGGCTAGTTCACGCTGTCCAAGTAATTGAAGATTTTTTTTTTATTTTTTTTATGGCATTGAATGACGAGACGAGCATGCCGTTCGCCTGATGGTAAGCGATATGACCACCCATAAGCCGTAGCAACACCATCCAGCATCTTGAGTTACAAAGTACTGTGTGGCATTCCACTGCGCTCGTCATCTTGAGACATAAGATGTTAAGTCTCATTATGTCCAGTAGTTATACTGGCTACAATGTCCTTCAAACCGAAACACAACAGTGAATGCACACTGTTGCTTGGCGGTAGAAATAGACATTGCGGTGGTACCCACCCAGACGGCCTCTTACATAATGAGAGACCTACCACCAGTAAATTATCGGTATAACGCATTGCGATCACAATTATAATTTTTAGATATACGTTTATTGCCCTATATGCATAAACATTGATGTGCGATTTACTTACATAAACTAGTAGGTATTAGTAAGTGCTCGTAATATATAAT
The DNA here is from genome assembly GCA_947568825.1 of Sphinx pinastri. Classification (NCBI taxonomy): domain Eukaryota; kingdom Metazoa; phylum Arthropoda; class Insecta; order Lepidoptera; family Sphingidae; genus Sphinx; species Sphinx pinastri. The sequence goes on from OX387617.1 coordinate 9,252,463, forward strand.
GTGGAATGTGGATTGATAGTCATACTTAGAAAATTGGGTATCTATCAAACTCACAAACCAACGAATCATTTATTTTATATTTTTTTGTAGAAAATACGTAGTCTTATCTCTCAAATAGTAAGTAATGTTTTACATCAATCTCTCAAAATTTTGAACGAGCTTGTGGCTTAGAATACGTTTCACTTATCAACAAAAGCTCGTCGGTCTAATTGAATATAATTTATGTTCAAAGGTGGACAGACGACCCTGTAAAGGTCGCAGGAACCCGCTGGATGCAGGCCGCTTCTGACAGGTTGGTCTGGAAATCTTTGGGGGAGGCCTATATTCAGCAGTGACTTTTAAAGGCTGAAGAAGAAGATGTTCAAGCATTTTATAAACAATGTAGAGCCAAAATAAATAATAATTCTTCTTATTTATTCGATACACAGGATACGAGTATGACGCATTTTAATAGAACACTCATGTATCGCTTGAATATTCACTCAAATAAAACTAATTACAATTCGTGGTACACTCATTGTAGCACCACATGTGACTCATGCTACCCCGGGCCCTTTATAGACAGTCTGGTGACGCGTAACGAGGTTTGACGTCACACGAACGGGTGTTAAAACAATAAGCTAACTCACTGCAATAATGCAACATAGACACTTATATGGCGGTCTTGCAGTTTAAGGGTAGACAGGAAAATTGCTTTAAAAACTTATAGACCCGTGTTGTTACGTATATTGATTATAGCATTTGCGCGCGGCTTAGCCCGCGTTAAAAAGTTTTCCCGGGATAAAAGTCCCGCTTTATATTTTCCCGGGATAAAAAGTAGCTATGTGTTAATACAGGCCATGATCTACCCGTGTGCCAAAATTTCATCGAAATCCATTCAGTAGTTTTTGCGTGAAAGAGTAACACACATACATACATCCATACATCTATACATCCATACTTACAAACTTTCGCGTTTATAATATTAGTAGGATGGTTAACTCACACTTATCGTCATGGCGGAAAGTTGTTTTAAACTAATAGTAATACTCGCAGTTCACATAAATCATTCTGAATTTAATGAACAATATATATTTATCTGCTCCTATAAAACTGAAATATCTCCACTTACTAGCTCTTATAATATTAACTGAGAGAAAAGGACTGAATTCTTGGTCTGAAATCAGAACGCTGGCCAACTTCATTCTTTCCAACTGTAAAGTTATAAATCATTCACTCACGGAATAAATCTGCATGTGTGTAAGGTAACGACAAATTTTATGAGATCTGAAGCGTTCTAGGTTCAGACCCTGAGTTCCGTTTCAGAATTTCTGGATGTATAAGCCGGGCCGAAAAGTCGATAAGTGTGTGCCAACTTTAACATCGAATAGTGATTCAATCAAAGGATATCAATGCGCTAAAATCACGATATCGCATTCTCTTTGTACCAAATAAATGCGAGTATAAAGCCAAATGGCACGTGTATGAAAATCATATTTTATTTGGAATATATTATTTCAAATAAGTCTGCTGAATACAAAAATATGCATGAATGAACAACGAAAAGATTTCTTAAAATTATTTTGTTATACAATGCAGTGTATTATAAAGTTTTCAAACATCAGAAATGAAATTCTGGTTGAATTTTTTTATAGTAAAGAAAGTGTTGATTATCTGTTCGGTAACCTTTGTAAAACTTTTTGGTATTATAATTTTGTAATGGTATAAATATATTATTACGAATACAAATGCGCACATGGCAAAACCACTTTCCGCCATAAACAATAAATATTACCCTTACAATAAAAATCCATCGTCTGACCCGTGAAAACACAATCGATAGATTTTGTATATTTAAATTTAAAGAACTATATTTCCACAAAGAAATTACAGTATTTTATTTTATTTGTATCACTAGAGATAGTATTACGAGAGAAGATTATATAGTGATTATTTCCTACCGTTAATTCGTTATCTGATGTGCGGTATAAATTACAAATGCAGGTGCATCGCTTATCATGCGGAGCTCTACAATAAATTACTTCGACTTCTGGAGAACCCCGGCTTTAGAATGGTAAACATTACGATAAATCATTTCTGTACGATATTTGAGAAGTAGAGGGTGCTGTAACATTGAGAACTAGTGGCTAATGAAGCGATACTCATCGAACTGCGGTAGCAGGGTAATCGTCATGCCAGCAACCATAGGGATAGCGAGCGTGTTCATAATTGTATGCAAACAGTTACAACAGAGCGTTTAAGTTAGTAGTCACTGGTCACGTTTAAGTAAAATATATGCATCGATTTTTTTCTGGACAATGCACGGTTATGCCACCGCTCGGCCACTCGGCTATGGCCAAAGCATAAATCAACCGCTAGTAATTGCTTGCAGTGTAAAGGACAAACAAAGAGAATAACAATTTTTGTCCTCATATCATACAATTTAGCAGCATTGTAATTGTTCTGTTGTTTAAAATGTTTATATTTTCAATTTTAATCTTTCTGTGTGACTGCTTCTCGACATTTGAAAAAATAATTACCCGTAACCATACAAATTGAAAATTCGGAGAAATTTAATAACCGTTGTTTGTATTATGTCTATTTAGTTTTTAATTCCATGTCATATTAATTCAGCAACGCATCTTTACTTCCCCATCTGTATTTTACATTCTTATATTGTTTAATCAACGAAGACTACTTATCTATACTTTCTAAACTGGTATTAGATATATAAGAATTAAAAATAGTTGATAATCACGTTTATGTTCATGCCTGAATAATATTTATCATTTATTCAAGCAGTGTATACTAAAATTACTTTTTACGTCAAACTGTTATTCAACAATTTTTATTCCACGATACATAGTATATTTTAAACGTCAATTACCATACCATACCAGCCCTGTATAAGGTATATACTGCCCACTGCTAAGCACAGGCCTCCTCTACAACTGAGAGGTTTAAGGCCTTAAGTGCACCACGCTGGCCTAGTGCGGGTTGGCAGACTTCACATACCTTCGAAATTCAGAGAACTCAGGTATGCAGGTTTTCTCACGATGTTTTCCTTCACCGTTAAAGCGAGCGATAATTCACAAAGAATACACACATAATTTTTTAGAAAAGTCAGAGGTGTGTGCCCTTGGGTTTTGAACCTGCGAACATTCATCTCGGCAGTCCGTTCCACTCCCAACTAGGCTATCGCCGCTTCGTAAACGTCAATTATATGAATTATATCCAATGCGACTTACAAAAACATTTCAGAGTACGTCTTTGTTAGCACTAGCGTTAAATTTAAATTGTTCTTACGTCTGCGGATACAATTTTTGGCTACGAATGTTTTGATACACTTAGCAAACAGTGTTGTAAGACGGCGCGTTCTCGGCTCTAACTTGCAGTGTGTGATTTATTCAATCTTTAAATGCTTTATTGCTACAATTATCCATAGATACAGAGATCACAAAGTCATTATGTTATTTTGTGATAGTCCCGCCAGTTCGAATTGGGTATATCCTGTAATGACTGTGTGTGTTGAATAAAGAATAAATAAATAAATTAAAAAAAAATATATCAGCTGCAAAATAAAGTATTTCATAGAATACGGTTTTATTAAAAATCGTTGGTTATTTAAGATTTAGCAGAAGATACTAAGAATTGGCGTTAAAATCGTGCAAATAGTTTTCTTCCATTATAATATGAGGTGTTACAATTATATAAAAAAAAGTGTGTGTGTGTACTTAAATACACGCGTGAGAAGTTATACTTCTTTGGCGTAACAAGATAAAAATCTTTTTAAATAACGCGCCAAAAGAAGTATAACTTCAATATCTTTCGCCTTATTCTACGTTCAAAATTCAAAACTAAAATGTTGACTATAGATAACTTCAGGGAGTCGGTTTTTCGTGACGGTGTGCGCGCGCATCGTAAAAATTTACTCTCATCATTTTTCTCTAACGCGCCAAAAGAAGTATAACTTCAAAAATATTTTGTAACTGTTAATCAATAATCATTTTTAAAGATATGTGTACCATCTCTTTCATTCTAATAGCATTTGTCTCTAAAATTGGGGTGCGCAGCCGAAGCGCGAACATCTGCCAAAGAGCAACTACAAGGGGTTAAGCAAAAACAGTGAACGGGTAGTTTATTAGTGAGTAGAATAATGCTCGGTGTCAATCTAGCAGAATCACAGTGCGCAGAATGAAATCGCATTTATTTTGTATGCACGGTGTTTCAAATTGGTGCGCCGCAGCGCGTTTCTCATGTACTCCGTTTCCTAGTAATTTACTATATATTCCAGGCGAATTATTGCGATTTGATTCTTTTCAATTTGGCGCGTCTAGTCGACGCTGGGCATTACACGGAGTCGCTTGTTGATTTCGTTATATTAAAAGCAAATAAAGCAAATAAACAGGTTAGACTTTCACTCGGCACTGATACCATGCGTCGGTAACACAATTATATTTAATTTACAATGCCAATATTGCGTGAAATCGCATAACCAGTTTGGATGTCATTGTTCAATTAAGGTTTTTTACACATAAATGAATAATTTGAAAAAAGAGAAGATATTGTGTTTGAAGAACTGTACGGGTACACGCACGGACTTTCTATCGTCAAAAGAAATAATTGTGATTGATCAGTCAGCTGCTTAATCTTTAACTTAACCTAATAATATATTATATCCTTCCAGTAGGTATCGTATCGGTAAATCGCTTGCAACCGATAGATCTGCTGTAGTTAGAGCAAGCTTAAAACTATTAAAAGAAGACCCCTTCAGGCGGTATTGCCCTAAGGTCCGATTTCACCAATTTATTATTTAACGAGCGTCAGTTAATCGAGCATTAAATTTAACGCGAAAGTTGGAGTATTGCGCGTCCCATGAAAGAACGCCTAGTTAATGAAGATAATCACCTATTAGGGCATGGTGGGACACTCAATAACCTTAACAGTCCGTTAAGACAGTTAGCAGGCTGTGAAAGTAACTAACAGAGCATAATGAAATTAGGCCTAAGACTTCTACGGTCTGGAAACATTAATTAATCAATACGCAAATTGGCGTGTACCTACTCCTTGCGAAAATGGGACAAAGTTTGCTATGACTCTTTCCTCTCTTGTTCATCCTCCTGTATCACAGTGATAATTATTTTGCTTTTGTATAAGCCTGCAAGATTCATTGATTGGTCATATACCTATTATTCAAGAAAACTTGTCCATAATTTATTTTATCAAGTATACCTACTGTACGGATTATACAAGATTACGAGATCATACAAGAAATTATAACATCTTACAAGATTATGATCTTGTGAGATGTTAAACTTTAGTTTCATGTAGTGACAGTGATTTTAATTATGCCTCATAACAATCTTGTTCATACTTTGGATTTATGTGTCTGTAAAATTATATAATGATAAATTAAGAATAGTTATCAAATCCACATGGTAATTTGTTACATCATTATTGAAAATTTCGTAATGCTGTCATAATGCAATCTCAGAAAACGGTTTTGTATCCCTTTTTGCAAAGAGAAAGCGGCATTTGGTCGTACTATCGCGATATTTAATGCAATGATTATGAATTAATATGAAAGTGTTTGCAATATACGTCTTCACAGTACCGGCACGCTATGATAGCCGTTTGCAAGATTACAATAGTAAGGTAAAATGTCAATTCATTATCGAAAAAATATGCTAGCCAACGATCGTATCGACGACCGTATTAGAGTACGTTTTTTTAAATTTCGAATTTCGAAAAACAGATGCCAAGTTTTTTCGTAAAATTATATATGCTAATAAAGGACCTATCCAGAACGGGATTACAATTCTAACCAAGTTACTTTATATATATTTGGATAATCCACAGTATTCTGCAAACTAAATTATTGTAAACTATACAAAAAGGTTATCTCTATATGTAGTGGGTGACTTAATAGTTTTTGTTTTCGATAAAATTTTAAATACTTATTGATAGAATTGGTCATAGGTCGTTGATGTGCTGAATAAAACTATTTCTCAGGGGAAACACTCCCCTTTAAATATTAAATATTAATATGCCTATCGCCGGGCTGCAGTGATTAAAATGAATTGTAGGCGTAAGTATGTGCAAACTTAACAATATACCACAAGTACAAGTAGGGGAGCGAGGGGCTTGTTGTAACAGTTTTCATGAAAACTAATATATCTTGAGATCCATTGATTAAATAGCTACTAAATAAAGATGGATGGATGCTGTAACTCTTCCTCTACCAAATCAAGTAAAAATAATACCATAACTATTGGTCATTATTTTACAATCAACTATTTTCTAGAAGAAGTGTGGTGTTACAACTTACCTCGTGCTTGGGGCAAGTTGTAACGACTACCGGGGCAAGTAGTAACGACAAAAAAAACAACAATAATACCTCTAATCATTTATTCTTTGTTTATTTTTAACAAAATTTACATCTTTCTAAAGTAGTTATTATGTAATTCTTATCAAAAATCAACTTAAATATACTTTTTAATTAATCAACACCTAAAAATTAAGTTAACAGTTTTATTTAGTTGAACACTACTTATAATAATCATGGCACTTTTAAATCACAGTAAGTAATTAAATTATTTATATCTAAGGTATGCTTCGTAATTGTCTCTTTTTAATATCTATCTAACAAAGTATTGCACTTATATAAGAATCAATATTTGGTGGGTTTGATTATAATTAAATTCAGTCTTCATCTGAGCTATAATTAATACAAATAAAAGATATAGTGTCTCACGTTGTAACACGTTACAACAAGCCCCGGGATTTTGTTACAACTAACCCCATGGTATGATTTTTAACATTTATCAAGATAACTATTTAAACAATTTAGCAATCTTAAAACTGTTTCACGTTATCAGAGATAGATAAATTAGAATGTAAATAAGATATAGAAAGTTTGAAATTAGTCGATAATAATAACGCAAACCAAATTTTTACGACAGTACAATTTTATATTACCTGGCAAAAATGAAGCGCGTGCACAATTCTGCTCACTGCGCTGGCGGGCGGGACACTGGCTATGGCAACATGATGCGGCGCGGTTTATAGGTCAAATCGAGTCAAAGAAATACACTAATAAAGTTTAAGAGGCTATGTCGAAAAATTTAAGGTTATTTAAATTCAAATTTCTCGTAAAGTACTAAGATCGGAAGTTTGATTTTTGGGTATGTGTAAATTGAACATATAACTCAATGATTTTCGAAAGCCAAAACACAATTACTACAAATTTTCTCGATAGAAAAAAAATCCAAAGTTACCTCTGATATTTTCTTTAAACACGCTTTATCTCTAAATGGTGTAATATATACATTCGTAACTTGATTTAAATACAAGAACTCAATATTTTCTAAGGTCACAAAAAGACGCAATCAAACTAAATTGAATAGTATAATCACAATTAAAAGAAAATTGGTTTGGCGCTTACGCCATTTCATTTCGGCATACGAGTGCGCTTCCCGTCTCTTCCTCTCATCCGCGACGGCTAAATACGCCATCACTGTCATGGGAGTGGCCCGTGCCGACTTCAGTCGCCCGGAATCTTTATTGACGACGGACGTGCGCTCGACATTTTTGGGCGCCTTCAAAGTTCAAATTACCCGTTTGGTATAGGGATGCGGCCGCGCTGCCGCCGTGACCCGCGCGGCAAATTTGAAAGTGCCCTTCAAATTCTATTTTACAGTATATCCAGCTCACGTCCGTGTGTCAATATAAAATTATAGGCTCTATTAGATCTATGAGATAGGTAGCAAGCGTAATTATTACATCTTTTCACCTTTGTAAATTATTTCTTTTCGGAGACCTACTTTAGTTATAATACGTGATCGGTACGACTACCGCGCTCCCGGTCCCGGGTTCGAATCCCTGAACGAAAAAAAATTGACATTGGGTTTTTTTGTATTATTATTTATATTTCGTAATCCAGAGCTAGGGACGCGTAATACCTGGAATGCCATGCTGGGCCAATTTTGCGTAAATGACGCTTGCGTGCCGGTCATACATTTGAAAAATTCGGATTTTGGGTGCAAAGGCTGTTCAAATTTTTACACCATAAAATTATTTTAGTATGAATTTTTATATTACTTATTTATTTATTTATTATGGATCAATAGTCACTAAAATATTCAGAGCCAATGTTAGAATTGGTATACACGGCCGCCATTTTGAATTTCTTTGTTTTAAGGCCAATCGACCTCAAAATCGATTTTTGGGTATAACTTTGGTTACAAAAGACTGATCCAATGTCAGAATTGAATTAAGTGGCCGCCATTTTGAATTTCTTTGTTTTAAGGCCAATCGACCTCAAAATCGATTTCTGGGTATAACTTTGGTTACAAAAGACTGATCCAATGTCAGAATTGAATTAAGTGGCCGCCATTTTGAATTTCTTTGTTTTAAGGCCAATCGTCCTCAAAATCGATATCTGGCTATAACTTTGGTTACAAAAGACTAATCCAATGTCAGAATTGAAAAAAGTGGCCGCCATTTTGAATTTCCTTGTTTGAAGTCCAATTGACCTCATAATCGATATCTGGTTATAACTTTAGTTACCAAAGACTGATCCAATGTCAGAATTGAATTAAGTGGCCGCCATTTTGAATTTCTTTGTTTTAAGGCCAATCGACCTCAAAATCGATATCTGGCTATAACTTTGGTTACAAAAGACTAATCCAATGTCAGAATTGAAAAAAGTGGCCACCATTTTGAATTTCCTTGTTTGAAGTCCAATTGACCTCATAATCGATATCTGGTTATAACTTTAGTTACCAAAGACTGATCCAATGTAGCAATTGAAAAAAGTGGCCGCCATTTTGAATTTCTTCATTTTAAGGCCAATCGGCCACAAAATCAATATCTGGCTATAACTTTAGTCGCCTAAGACTAATTCAATGTCAGAATTGAAAAAAGTGGCCGCCATTTTGAATTTCTTCATTTTAAGGCCAATTGGCCACAAAATCGATATCTGGCTATAACTTTAGTTGCCTAAGACTAATCCAATGTCAGAATTGAAAAAAGTGGCCGCCATTTTGAATTTATTTGTTTTTAAGGCCAGGCCACGGCGCAGCGTCGGCCGTCCACCTGCAAGGTCACACAGATTTTAAAGCCAATAAATAGCCCTTAAAACAAGAAATATCTAAATGGTGGCCACTTTTTTTAATTCTAACATTAGATCTGCCTCTTGTACGCAAAACAATGCCCAGATATCGATTTTGAGGTCGATTGGCCTTAAATCAAAGAAATTTAAAATGGCGGCTACTTTTTCAATTGTGACATTAGATCAGTCTTTAGTAACTAAAGTTATACACAGATATCGATTTTGAGGTCGGTTAGCCTTAAAACAAAGAAATTAAAAATGGCGGTAACTTTTTCAATTCTGACATTGGATCAGTCTCACTATGTCGGCCACTTTTCTCAATTCTAACATTACCTAAGTCAAGATCTTGCTTTCAACGGCAAGCCAAAAATAGCGAAAGAAGAAACAACCTGTAGATGTTCAGTTTGATATATATTTTGCAGAAATCGGCCCGAGCGGACATGTACGCTCTCAAATTCAAGATGGCAGTCACTTTTTTGGCATTAGGCTCACCCTCTGGGGCCAAAGTATGCCTATATAACAATTTTGAGGTCAATAGGTATAAAATCGGATCTGACCTTTGTAACCAAAGACGCAAAAGTATCGATTTTAAAGCGAATTGTCCTTAAAAATTAAAACAACATGGCAGCCACTTATTCCACCTTGTACATTAGACACATGTTTTATTGTCCAAAATTTGGCCAGGTATGGATTTTGAAGCTAATTGGTTCTTAAATAAAAATGTTCTAGATTGGTAACGGCCACCTTCACCATTACAAACATTTATACCCTATCTAGTGACCATTGAACCATTATAATGTTTTCAAACTTCATATCAAACTAATTTTATGGTGTAAAAATTTCGAACACCTTTACACCCAAAATTCGATTTTGTATGGCGGCACTGAAGAGTGAAGTATCATTTAGACCTGGCAAAACCCGGTAAAATAGACCCGGAATTCCAGGGAAGAGGTAGCATAGTGACTGACTTGTCGAGAGTCAAGACTACCTCGATGTCGTAACTCGTAGCTGTATTGCGTGCTCGGTACGGCCTCCGCGCTGAGGTCCCGGGTTTGAATCCAGAGTCGGGCCGTAAAATAGTGACTGCATTTTTTGTATTATTATTTACTTTGTGTCAATCAAAGCTAGGAAAGCCTACAAAAATAAATCAAAACGATGCAAAATATAATTTAAAATGTATTATAGAATTTTCATACTGCTCTGTTTTTTATATACCTACGTACGTCCGAGACCTATTTACCACCATACCAAATTTTACCGACAAAGTGAATAATACTTTCGATGAGTTTAAATAACTTACAATGTCATTTTACATAATGTTCAAGTAATTAGGTAGTATAGTGACATAATAATGATTCTATAGGCGAATTAAAATAAATTATATGTTTTATAAGTTATAAAACATAGAATTTATTGGAAATTTTAACTATAATATTTATAACGCAGCTGTGTATTTGCATTTGAAATGACGATCTTTTCGCGGGCTTGAGCGCAACGACCTGATGCGATGGCGGGGCGACGCGCGCGATCTGTCGCAGCGGGTCGGCGGGGCGCCTCGCACTGGAAATACGCTAAGCCACGCCCATCACCGTCCGATATTTTTTCGACATAGCCCCTTAAGATCCTAGTGAAAAGAGCCTGTTACTACTTACCCCTGTTACAACAAGCCCCTCGCTCCCCTACCACATTTCAAGCGATATGCGGCCTAATGTAATTGAAAGAAGAATTCCCAAAATGTCATACGAATTCATCAAATCGCTTTAAACAATATGGGCTTATTATTTTATGGTATTAAAATAAATTCAGATTTTATTAATTTTCATTATTTTATAACTAAAGATAAACTGAAACTCGTATTAAGGTCGAGATTACTTTAATTCATACAATTTTATAGACCTTAGCCAAGGAAAAATATTAATAAGACAGAAATAAGTGTATCCAGAGATAGCCGGACAAGCTTAACTTGGCAATGCGATACCTTCTTCGTTATAACTTTTTAGTGTGCCTTGCAATGACAAAGGAAAAAAGACTGGTTTGTTCTGTTCCAATGTCTTGCTCGGTCTTGCTTTAATAATAATATATAATTGATTTATAGGCTTTCAGTTTCTTAACAGATACTTTATACAAATAGTATTAATAAAATGCAAGTCAGTAATATGACTTATCATGTTTTTGAATTTTCTTTAGTTGGCCATTAAATATAATCATGAACATAATTAGCCTCATATTCAATGTAATAGGGTAGTTTCCTATGTTTGATTTTGTAAATTATTTTATATGTAACGGAAAATAATATGAAAAGAAATTCTTCTGTGAAATCAGCATCAAAATTGGTTGAAAAATAAAGCAGTTATTTATATTTGAAATATTGTTGTGAGCAAAAGTGGAGACGTGGAGTGGATATCGCGCTATCTCTTTCGCACGCACGCAGCGTTATGGCCGGCGACTCTCGGTGACGACACAGTGTAATATTACTGTTATTTGACAAGTACTCCTTCCACCAAATTTCAAAGCTTTATAACTTTCTACTTATTGCCCCAATTTTGAAAATGACTTTTCCATTACATATTGGATACATTTATGATAAATGTAAAAAAAAAGCAGTCAACTACCCTATTATAACTACAATGACATTCATATAGAACTTAAGTTCAAAATGTTTCGTTACTGGTAAATCTACAATTATCATTATTGTATTTTAAAGTACCTTTAAGGACTTACTCTCAACTCCCTTTATTTGTAAAAAAAAAAACATGTCACTTGACACTTCAACGTCGGTTAAAAACTAAAAAAAAACAATCTATTAGCTTATCAGTTGTCTCGCACTTTGAGGCACAAAGTGTTCACAGCTGATAAAGATTTGGAGCAAAAAGTATTGAACACCGTGTGAATTCAATGTACTATGTTAACATCTTTCATCAAAGTGTATGTAAGTTACGTAAATGTTTTTATTATTTTCGGCAGGGAAACGTGTTTCTCGCCACTGACCAACTATGAAAGAGATTTGAAGACAAAAAATTAAGGATCTAGATGTACAATCCACCACTTCTTTTTTATTTTAATTGGCCCCAATGCCAGTAGCCTGACGCAGTCGGCTTTACTGGCCACACCGGACTTTAAGGCGAACGCTTTAGGCGCTCGCAACCCTTTAAATTAAGTGACCACAAGCCGCTGTGCGTAAAGCTGTAGAGTCGTCCCATGGCAATCTTTAGTTGGGTCGAGAATCACTGGGATACGGCGTGACTGAATCGGAACTCCCAATCGACCACACCACAAGACATTATACATTATACTCACATTCCTCCCAAAAATCCATCAACGCAGCGTTTTTTTGACACGCCTGACGATACTGTTTCAAAAAGTTATCAGTGAGTACGACGTAAGGGCAATTCATCAATCAATATCTCGTAACTCCAATTTTTCCATTTGGCACGTCGTCAAAGCAGATGCGACAAATAGTTTTCAAATAACGCCTAAGTTGGTAACTTTTCACATTTCCCCGACAGCGCGTCCCTTGGCAGTCTCGACATTGTCGCAATTTGCGACGTTACGGCTCGGACCCAAAATTAGGAAATATTAATAGCAGTTTGTACTACAATAATCCATTTTACCATGTTCAATTTGCGGTGCAATGCGGTGAATAGTGCCAAGTAACACTATATTCTCTAAGCGTTATTTCCCGGGGTAATGTTATAATTACCAGAGTCATTACTTACGCTAAAAGCTATTTATTTTGTATAATGGTGTTTGGGTGAGCGCAACAATGGTTGGTCGCAATGCGGCGAGGTGGAGATATGGCCGACTCGGCCCGTTGCCTCCGAATTGCCAAACTTGACCACGCTAGCGCTTTGTCTGCGTGTTCTGGCTTCGGTCACTTTTACTCTGTTTATTTGCTGCGAGTTAGTACCACTTCATCACTGTGAAATGACTTTCCAACTCAAACTATTGTACCTAAAATAAGTTAATACATTTTCACGCAAGTATATAAAGAAATCACGAGATACAACAAAAAACCTTTTTGAAGCTCAATACTTTCGTTCGTGACAATATGGCATCATAAACGACAAGTACGTTCGAGGTACTAAGCAGATATTGCTAAGTCATTTGCAGTTGAGGAGTCAACTTCGTGACAGAAAATGTAGCAAAAAATTGTAAGCGCCGATAAGAAGGTTAAGTGAAACATTTTGAGCGGTCTTTATCAGCAAGTTATTTCGACACTACATCAGTTTAAAACTGCAAGTTTTTGTTAAGAGTGCATGTGTAGCTAGCGGCACGAAATCTACTTATTTATCAGTCATTTAGAATTAACGAGAGTTTAATGGTGTAACGTCTGCAACAGTCGTCGAGTAAATAAAGGCGATGCGATCGATAAAAACCTGATGCTTCATTAGAGTTGGTTATTATGATGCATGACTAGATAGCATAGTGACATTAGTGACCTCTATTTGTAGCCAATTTAAGCAGATAGCCAAGTTTAATCGGACGTGATGTGGCTGAATAGGAAGACGAATACGTCGCGTGACCATTCTAAATTATTAATTGTGGTCAAATGACCCAGTACCTTACTCACAATTCGCATTATTACACGTGCCGGCAGCGATAGCATTTCAAATCGTAATGCTAACGTCCTGAAATGTTAACTATTAAGCGTTTGTGTCATAATGACCGAGTAAATGTCGTACCTACCTATTTTTGAAAGTGCTCAGTTGACGCACTTTTGTACTGTATAGTGATTGATATTTATATATATTTATCGTAATATCAGCTGTAATAGATGCTAGTTAAACTAACTGACGAAAGCTACATTCATTTTAATAACATTAATGGGTTACGGAGAATATATTTTATATCATAAGGTAAACTTGTTAATACCATTAACAAAAACTAGCGCGTTAAGAAGTTCATGGCAATGCTAATGTAGACGTTAAAATAGCTGAATCATGTAATGTAATACGTAACGCACTAACAGAACGTAGGAGGAATGATGTCATATAGACGTCTCAATTTAGGACATCCTCCTACCTGACCCTATTTATTCGCGGGAAGGAGTAGGATCAAGGATGTTCACCTGTTTTTTATATACATACCTACATACTATTTTATTAGTACTTGCGTACTTATAAGGAATGCAATGCAATCGGCCCTGTGTTTTTATACTGCTTACTCTGCTGAGCACGGGCCTCCTCTACTACTGAGAGGGATTAGGCCTTAGTCCAACATGCTGGCCTAGTGCGGGTTGGCACACTTGACATACCCTCAAGATGATTTCCTTCACCGTTAAAGCGAACGATAATTGATAAACATTACACATGTAACTTTCAAAAGTCAGAGGTGTGTGCTTTTGAACCTCCGGACATTGTTTCAGCAGACCGTTCCATTTCCAACTAGGCTATCGTCCACTAAGTAAAAATATAAATTATTTAAGTATAAGTAATCTACATTTAATGTGCTTTTATAGGGCTCCGTGTTAAAATAAAGTACACTGTAATGAATACGATCCGATATGTTGGTTAGGTTATTTTTACGTTACATGAAATTAAAGGTCACATAAAAATAGTTTTACTTTTTATAGGCTTTGTATACTTTTGCTTCATGTACAAAAGGTGTACACAGCATTAATTTTGAGGGCGGCAAACTGTATACTTAACTTAAAACGTGTTGCGTGTTGAGAATATTTGTTTTGAATACGTAGAAAAATATAAATAAAATTATAACGCGCATTTCATATGGCGTGGCACGTGACGCCCTCAGTTTGCGTACTTCCTACTTATCCTATATGACCACAAGACGTGGAATACAAAAGACCTATTGACTGCTTGATTGGGGCTTGTATCCATAAAGTACACGTCTCCTAATTAATATTCATGTTACTAAAACTATTTGCGTTCAACGAATTGCATATGAATTGTATATGGATTTGTGGTACCTCATGCATTTTATAATAGACATGCTATATGGAAAATGGCTCATTGTTAACCCTTGTGAACCTACTTCATGCAGTTCATACATTTTTACTAATGTAAAACTTGAATGTCTAACTCGCATTTTTATAACGCTAGTTCAATGTCCTCAAATACTGAAAATATTAAATAGGTTTAAAGAAACATACATTTATATTAAGTATGTAATTATTTATGGTGATTCTAATTTACAATCAAAAAATTATATCATCGAACTTTCTTATACTTATTAGGTACTCATAATAAAGTTCCTTATGACTATTCAGTGAATAATACGCTGTAATAAAATAACGGCTTGACTACGGACTGGCAACGGTGACGGCAACGAAGTGCCACCGCTCATAACCACAAAATAAATACAAGAATGCGACGCATGAAGTTTAATAAACGTTGGCTATTTGTCGCGCGTCGCGCCAACGTTTGCGGCCTGCTACAGAAAGCTCTTATTCTAATCGCATCTCACCCGCTCCATCATACAATAATGTGACCTAGTTGAGTTGATTTGCTCAAATTGTTTGACCCAGTAAGGTGAACTTGAAAACTGTCTCGTACGTATGATTACCGGACGCCCGCTGATTGACCTAATACCGTGGCATGATTAGTTGATGCATTTATTATTTTGATGGTAGTGTAGAGTTGAAACAAATATTCCAAATGTAAGATTTTCTTTCTGCTTTTATTATAGGTACTTAAAGTAATAAACTATTTATTATCTTTATAATGTTCTACAAAACCTTTTACATTACCTGGCTTGAAAGGTTTGGAATATAAGAAAAGCCTTGTGTTTTTTTAAACATAGTAAATGCATACAATTTAACAGTAAAATATAATTTATAAGTATAACGCATGGTTACGAAGGAATATGTAGTTAATTTTTACCGCATCAGGTTGGTTGTACGAATTGTCCGGACGCTGGACGGTTGCGAATTCATTATGCAACCGATAAACAAGTTGCACAGTGTCCCTGGATTACCGCGTTAATTAACATCAATACTGTTTCTTCATAGTTTGATGAATTAAGAACCTATACGAAACGCTAAGGTGATTAATGACAAGTCAAAATATTATGGCCTTAATTGAAAACCATGTGTCTATTAGATAGAGTAATCATCATAATTTACGATAGAGAATAATAAGAAGGACTGTCTCGGTGGTGTAGTTGTATTACGGTACGACTGCAATCCTGAGGTATCGGGTTCGATCCCCGGGTCGGGCATAGTGATACTGGATTTTTCTAGAATTCAGAATCCACCCGGAGGCTGGAATTTGTGCCCGATAAGGCGATAGGCTCGCCCCCTAACACATCATGGGACGGAATACGCACGGCGAAAAGTGGGTGCACTAAGTTGCGCCTCTGCCTACCCCTTCGGGGGAAAAAGGCGTGAGTGTATGTGTGTGTATTAATAAGAAGGAAATTCGACGTAAACGTATTAATTTATATTAGCTTGTAAATTTCCTTAGTATTTTATTTGGACCGTCAGCTTTTCTGTTTTGCTGATCCAAAGATCCAAGTTTACACTTGATAATTCTGTCCTGAGTTAGATTATTAACTGCTCTAAGTATTACATTTCTATTATAGGAATACAGAGAAGTGGTTCAAAAATAAATGTATAGTTTGTAACACATGGTGCTCACACGCATTTCGCGAAACCAAACACGTGGAACTAAAATAGAACACGATCTATTCTAGGTAGCAAAACCCACTGTTAGGAAGGCGCCATTACACTCGCTATCGATCGATCAATGAAATCAGATACATTCTCCTTGTGAAACTTTTGATATAGAAAAATAAACACTATTGACATTAAATATTACTGTTCTATTATGTACCAGACTGCTTTTTAAGTACCCAAAATAAATAATGAATGATGAATGCATTCTATGTCTCGTATTGTATATAAAAACAACATGTATACATATTGTATAAAATACTATTATTTGTTATTTAGAAGCCTAATTATGTCGATATTGTAGCGACACGTATTGATAAATACATAGTTGCATTTCTATATGCAGGTTTTTTAGCCCTCTTAAGTTAGTGGAGTTACACCCAGCACAATGTAGAGTCGTTTAGTAATAAATGCTATAGTATATTTGGTGATTTAATTTAACATAAATAGAGACCTTCTATGCACATTAAATGACAGAGTCAATGAACATGACTACACCCAAAGAACCCAAAAATATATAGACTAAGTAAGCTTTTGATGATCAAGCAACAATTTAATATTACACCCGCAAAATATGTAGCTATATAATATAAAATATTTCACGAATTTTCTTCACGTACGAGTACGAATAACCCAACGAAGTCTAGTAATATTTTGTATTTTGGGTATCGTAGGCAAATGGCAATAATAATAATATTCAAACATCATATGCTATATTGTATACACTAAACAGTTAACAATAGTAAATCTCGGTAAAGAGTAAATAGTAAGTAAAACAGATTAAAGCTATAGGCGGTTCTATACCTTCGACAACACAAAGTTAATTGAAAATCGCTACTTTGCAGTCGAATATTTATTAACAGAAAAAAATATGAAATTCGATTTAAGAAACCTGATTGTGTGATTTTAAATTTGTTTCAATAGTAAATTTTACGTAATTTAAATTTTATTTTGTACTACCGCTTAATTAAATCGTTTTAAATAGTTTGTAGATTTCTTATGATAAAATTTTAAGATCAACTCAGAAAGTAATTGAAATTAAGAATACTTTAAATATAACATTGTCTTATTATAGATAGAGTTGATTAATGTTTTGCAATACTCTATTTTTATAGTAATATGTATTGACAATAATATGTCTTTAATAAATCTACATTAAGAGCAAATACTGAGCTCATTCCAGACATTACATTTTTTTATCGATAAATTTATTTGCTCCCCCGTGCGGTAAATGATTTCCTGTATTTTTCGGGAATAAAACATAGTTTACGTCACTCTGTAGTTTGAGATATCTGATAGGAAAAGTCCCGTGAAAATCAGATTAATATCCTAATTATAATCGTTTTTAAGTTCCGTAAACTAAATATACTCGCAGTGAAAAGTAACTAACTTACCCAACTAACTCCTAGCCTAACCTATTCGTAATAAAATCAGCTACCTGTCAGTGGAAGTCCCAACAGAATCGATCCAGCCGTTTCAGAGATTAATTGAAACAAACATACCGGAGGGATAGACAGTTTTATAATCTGATTTTTGGCTATACGACGAAGACGAACACAATTACAAAACAAGAAATAAAATAATATTTTAAAATTACAAAGAAAATTTAATAAATTAATTAAAAATTAATGCAACCAAAACTTACATGGATATTAATTAATTATCATTTTGTTGTTATCAGATTTTGCATGCTACGGCTTTTCTTCGAAATAAAAGATCTACCCTTTTAATAACCTGTATACGCAACGATAATATTCTCTTCCGCCTTACTACGTTAGGCGTAACAGTAAAAAAACAAATCATTGAACGAATCAATATTGTAATCACCATTAGAAAGATTAGTGGTAAAAGTTTAAAATAATTTTAATATCTTGAAATACGTTTGAGCAACAAAACTAAGTTGAATATGCCAGTTGTAACTCCGAGAAAATTCCTCTTTATCCACGCTACAATTTATATAGATCCGATATAATTAAACAATTTTCTTGAACATTTATTATAAGCAACCTCAATGTACCCCGGAGGCATCCTGTCAAAACAACCTTTGCTTGCCACTTCACGTATTTTCCTCCCACGTTCATTAATATTATGTACATATTTAAATCACATAGCTGTGTGCCACAACTTAGATTAAATCCAACAAGAGCTGATATAACCATCTTTGTTAATTATTTAGGTATATTAAATATAGCAGACTGCCATTGTAGATAAATTATTCTTTACTTTCTAAATCTATAGTTGCGTAAGAAAGGTATTAAATTTATATAATTGGTTTTTATGTGCCAATAGTAATAGTTACAAACTCGAATGTGAAATGAATAATTTAATAGTTAACATTCAAATGAATAGTTTTATTACTTGTTTAAATAATATCGGAATATTAAGTTGTGGGTACAAAAATATAATAAACTTATAAGGAGCAAATACTTTTAACTTTTTCCACTAAGGTTTTATTGAAGGAATGCCGTATTCTCCACATTCGAAGTTCAAAATATTCCATAGGGTTGCTACATTACGCTTGCTTTCAGATGAATATTTGAGAGGCTAGACTCCACTTAGGGTGTAGTTTTACAATACCTAGATTCTAGACAAAGGGAGAGATACGGATATTTAGGTACTCGCTTGTCTAAACCAAGCTCGAGCCGTCGCTAAACAATATGGACAAAGTTACAAAGTCTCATACAGTCATACACTGTTATTTACTACTATAATAAAACAACATTTATATTGTGGCGAGCCGACGGTGAGTGGCGACACCGCGTACCCGGATTCCGTGGGGGCTAAATGAGACCCCTGACCCTTGGCTTGCCTTAACTGACCGGCTAGGGGTGGAAATCGCAAGAGCTAAGAACCTGAGCTCCAGGGTGGAAGTGCTCAAGCTGCATAATAGCGAGGAACCCCGCTCCGAGACGCGTCAGTGACCCGCGATGGTGAAATCGGTGCACACCTCTCGACACCCTTTAGCCACCCACACCAATGTTGCGTCCTTGCCATGCGCCACTTTTTGGGATGCCCATCTACTGGGGGGCAAAGTCACCGTCTGCCTTGATTAAAAATGATTGAGACATTTTACTTGGCAGGCGTCCCGTTGTCTCAATCAATAGCCCAGCAACCAGTCCAGCTAGATTCCATCCATAGACCCGGTATAATTCCCATCTTCTCTGCAATAGTCCTTGCACCTTGCGGGTGCTGTCTTTGGCTGTATTTCCTCCATAAGTACAGACAGTGTACATATCCCACTAGAGTAATATATCTTAAAGGGGCCTCTACGTGTTGGATTCATATCCCCACGCAAGCCTTCCAAAAGGACCGGCCTTCGTGCCGTGATTTCCCGCAGGAAACATACAACATAATACTAGTTTTGGTCGTAGCTGCACCCGCGCTAACGTCTATTCCCGTACCCAAAAATAGCCTATGACAATCAAGTAGCTTCCTTTGAGTGGAAGAATTTTAAAGTCACTTTAGTAGTTTTTGAGTTTATCTATTGACCAAATCAAATCTTTTATTTTTATCCTATAGGTTTAGAATTAGGACATTAATAATATCTCGGAGGATTAATTAATTAATTGTAACCATAATATATTGACAGACAGTCAGACGACTTGATAAAGGTCACAGGAACACGCTGGATGTAGGCTGCTTTTGGCAGGTCCGTCTGGATATCTTTAGGGGAGGCCTATGTTCAGCAGTGGACGTCGTGTGGCTGATGATGATGATGATATTATCTTACGTAATATAATTCGCTTAAAATACTTCCAATTGCTATAATTAAAGAAACAATAAACAATTTAGATATTATTTTTATTAAACCGATTTACAACCTGAAGTAGCTTCTTTCTTATAAAATTATACAACTGTTAAATTTGATAATACTTTGCAGCTTCACGGACAAGCGATTGGAAATGACGCTTGTGATTTCCAGCTATTTGGCTCAAGCGTTGTGGGTTCTGCTCTCGTGGCCTGATCACTGCTCGTGCTGTACGGATCAAATGGAGTTTAATCTTGCACGTTATTATACAGAATTTGTTTCGGGAAGCCCATGTTTCGCAATGCCTAATGGTGCTTCATTGCATGCTGGTTGCATGTGTTTTGCATGCCTAGTGGGTTGCTTTAAGATTTTTATTTAAAACGGGTAACATTAAATATTTAAGAGAAAGCAATATTGCAAATAAATAATTATGGTTATTATAAATACAAGTACTCAGCATCATCAGCCATATGATGTCCACTACAAATATAAAAACAAGGTAGAAGTACTAAAATATAAAAATTATTAAAAATACTTAATTTCTTTTTAATAAATTGGAACTAAAGGGAAACTTATTCATCGCTTTAAAAAAGAAACGCAGCGCATTAAATAAGCGTAAACAAAAGCTAAATATTAACCTCTAAAACAAGTGATGATGGACCTATTAAATTTGGCGGTACTTAGCAAAAAGTGCATATTTATTTCATAAATAATATTATTTTAGAGTGTAATTATGACTTATTTTTAACCATAAAGTCACAAATTATAATTAAGTTAGTAATAGCATTATAAATGAATTATAAATGTTTTATTTTGATAAAACTGCAACAGAAACGAATGTACTTTTTAAACTGTTAGAGCAAATTACGAAGAATATATTATAAACTTCGCCTTGTATGTCATTTAATATAACGTGTTAAGACTGTGTATTTTAAGGAATAAACCGAGTTCGTGAACAGAATTCATTACTCAACATGTCTATTATGAATATTCTGTTAATTTATGTTAGCTGTAGGGTGGATGAAGTTTCAATAAGTTACAATGGAGAGACTGACTTAGTAATGACGGTTCAGTGTGTACTGAACCAACCGTAGACACCAATGGAACTTAGTTTGATTTTAAGCAAATAGACGGCTTTCTCTATAAGTGCCGAATCATCGACACACGAGTAAGGTTATTGATAAAAATGGTTTTGCCTTTATAAATGAAGCCGTATTGGTTTCATACCTTAAAACCGCAACCTATGTCCAATAGTTGTCGAGTAATGACCAATGTCATTAAGCTAAATGCATA
Organism: Sphinx pinastri; assembly: GCA_947568825.1. Taxonomy (NCBI): domain Eukaryota; kingdom Metazoa; phylum Arthropoda; class Insecta; order Lepidoptera; family Sphingidae; genus Sphinx; species Sphinx pinastri. The sequence goes on from OX387617.1 coordinate 9,274,225, forward strand.
AACGGTCGCGCTTTCTTCATATTGCATGTTTCATTTCTTATTAACGCTATTACCATTCGATATAAAGAAATATTCGTACGCCATTTTTAAGTACATTTATAACGGTTCTTAAGACAAAACGACGCGCTTGAATAAATATTTGTAGAGATTGAGGCGTACATAATTTATTGCTGTTTCATTTTACACCTGCTACAAAGCATAAAATCTTCGATATTTTGTCTAGTGTATTTTTCTATCTCCTGTCAGAAGCAAAGGCTATCGTAACACTATGAGAGTGCCAATAAATAATGACATCCTGTCTTTGCGGATGCTTGCCGTATTTGATATAAATCCTCACATTTCATGCGGTTTTCTTTGTCGTATCGCGGACTGGAAGTTTTATACGGCAGTTAACGGACTGAAAATCTAAAACTTTTAGCAAAATATGTCGTCATTTTTCTTTAAAAAAACATGTTCATCTTAGCCTCATTAATTTGCAAGGCGTTGAAAAATTATGAATTCATTTCTGTATGGTCAATTTAATATGAAAGGCTTAATTAAATAAATTTAATTACTTTTCATCTTCAAGGAGAAAGTTACGCCTGTAAAGAAATACCTCTGAGAGCCGTATTTCAAAGTTTGACCAATGGGTCAAATCGTAGGTACACTGACCAAGACTTGTGTCATTGAGGGAGAATTAGTCAGATTTGTTTAATTGGCCATCCAGCCACCTATGTGATTCTATTTTATACGTACAACTATATGTGTATGTAGGTGGGTAAACAATTTTAGGATTCTGTTATTGAGATAGTTTTGACGTCAATATCGCCATGTAAGATTAGACCGAGATGAGGGTTGACACTCGTAAAATTGACAATTATTCCTTTCAATTTCGCAATAAAATTTTTCCGACGTTAAATATTTAGTTCTTCGAATATAATTTCTTATTATGGTAATATAAACGCCTTAGAATTTAACTTCTCTTTAATTTCAATAATATCGTGGGCTAAAATTGAAATTTGAGTACAGTACTTACGATTTTATAATACAGTTATAAAGTTAAACTTTTAACATCATTTCATTCCATTTGTATTCGAATTTTTAACACCCGATGTACCTTCCTTGCCTTTATAAAACTTTTAAATTAAATAATCTCGATTAACACCGACTGTATAAAGAACAGAATTAAAAAAACATTTTAACAAAAAATAGCACCGACTTCAAAGACCACTATAATGTAAAAAATAACTTATACTTTGCTCATGGGTTATAAGGAAATTTGAATACTACCAATATTATATACACTGCCATTCGTGTGATTATATTTATGTGCAATGAATAAACATTTGGAGTCGGTGCCTGGTTTTTTGTACTAAGTTGGCATGCGACTAGAATTTTTTTATAGAAGGTCGAATTTAACAAATTACTAAACACCAAAAAATCACTTTTTTCGGCTCGATATTCGTTTAATCATATTCATAAAACTAAAAACATGTCTTCGAAAAGGAAATTTTCATTTCAGAAGCTTGTTTAATAACTACCTTAAGCAAATGTCTTATCACAACGACCCAAGGACATTTTACACAACAAAGGTTAAATTTAATCTATCATTCTGCCAACCCAACAGAGCTCTAGGGACCAACAACAAAACAAATTAAAGTTTCGAATATATCTATTTCTAAAAGGTTATTTATAACTTACCTGTCGTAACAATATAAGGAGCTAAGTGAGTATAAAGTAATAAGTGAGAAGTTTATTTCGTGTGTCTTCACTGTTCTGTCTAACAAACAATGCCTTTTTTTATCGATACATAATGGGTTTGTGTCGAACCATAAAAATGCTTTTTGTACTCCGGTTTGTTCGTGGTAACTATTTTAATATGTAGGCTTAAGCACACAAAAAATACTAGTTAAATAATAGTTAGATGTTATTTGGATTCAATTTTATAACTATTAATTCTATAATATATTTTAGTACCTAATGAAACGTGATTATCATTTTTTGGACCTGATGCAATACTTTAATTTTAATATTTGGAAGTATGATATCTAAGATGTAATGTTTATTAGCAAGATATTCTAGCACAAAGCAAAAAGCTTAAGTTAAAAGTTAAGTGGCAAGTTTAAAAGCTTGTCGTTATGTTATTTTAGATTCTTTGAATCGATTTTCGAACCTCCGGCCAAGGTGAAGCTATTTACAAGTACTCTGACTTCGGCCGTGTCCTTGAAATAATTACCTACAGCCGCGCGGTACGTAAACAAGCGATAGATAGGGCTGCCCGTCCACAGTATTTTAATATAATGTAAGATACTTGAGTTTCTTTCTAGTTTTGAGATTGTAAAAGATATTACCTAAAAAAATTAATTCTTTGTGAATGAAATAAGAAGTGTTCAATTAAAATATGTTTTTTATAATAGATTAAATAAAAAAAATCACCATTATAATTTTGAGACTGAAAAATATTTGCGTCTCGACTGAGACGCACGAAAAGCTTTATTGTTAAATTTAATAGTATAAAAAATCCGCATTCCGATATTTTTTTTATTAAATATACTTTTAGGAAACATGGACAAGAATTCAAGCAACCAAAAGCAGCACAATATGATCTTTAATTGCTCTTTGCCATATTAAGTAAGTACTTGTACTTATTTAATTCAAATATTCACAAAATGCACGCTTGCTGCTTACAAAACCATCACACCGTTCGTTCGTAGCTGCGGTGCACTCGCGACAGTTTGTGTACTTAATGTGTACTAAACTCGAGGCGCGTAGGTATCACTCGCGTTCCGACACTTTGTATGAAGATATTCTACTGTATAGATATGTATACTGTGCTCCGGCGAATGAAATACAATAACAAAACCGCTACTTCCCGTTGGTTATCTGAGAGACAATTGTAACTTTCTCTGTCCCTCTTTATGGTGACTCACTCATTTATACTGAACATAAAATTGACTATAGAGGTGCTAGATCTAGTGGTCATTAAAGAATTTATTTGAACGTGACTAAATTTATTCCCTCTATAAAATTTATTAATCAACATTAGCAACCCCTGTTTTGCTGCTTTTTTTACGTCAGATAATTTGAGCCAAAGAGACACTAATTAAGTTAATCACTCATTATAATTAGCGTGTCGCTTACCGCCCAAAGCGGCGATAGCCTAGTTGGGAGTGGAACGGACTGCCGAGACGAATGTCCACAGGTTCAAAACCCAGGGGTACGCACCTCTGACTTTTCTAAAAAGTTATGTGTGTATTCTTTGTGAATTATCGCTCGCTTTAACGGTGAAGGAAAACATCCTGAGGAAACCTCCATATCTGAGAAGTTCTCTATAGGAATTTCGAAGGTATGTGAAGTCTGCCAACCCGCACTAGGCCAGTGTGGTGGACTAAGGCCTAAACCCTCTCAGTTATAGAGGAGGCCCGTGCTCTGCAGTGGGCAGTGTATAATCCAGGGCTGGTATGGTATGGTATGGTATGGTACCGCCCGTTTCTCGATTAAAAATCAGCCGATAGTCTACTAAAAGACATAGCTTTTTACTATCAAAACGAGTGTTTCAGTAGCAATGCGTCAATGAAATGAATTATTATTATGCGTCGACGATACGTGGCTGTGACTGGGGGCGATGCGTCGAGCCACATGTGAAATGTTGCGTGACGTTCGCTGCCCGTTCAATAAATTTACTCGCACGTTCATTTTAAAAGATTTATTTCCATTTGTTACGTTTATTTATTTGTAAGTAAATAAATCGCCAATATATTTCATATAGATTTAAATGTCATAGCGCACAAACTAATAATTAGTCTGAACGACACAATTAAAGCGACTTTAAGTGGCAAAACTTCGCTTCCTAGACGGAATATTTTTCTGCTGTTTTCACCCACAATTAGTTACTTTATTGTAAAGAAATAAAAATAAACCTATAAGCAAGGTACTAAAATTTAAATCCTATCCTAATTGTCTAATGAACGCGGTATACAGACATACAGTACCTAGAAACGACGAGCAAAATTTTAAACTGAGTAGGTACCTACCTACTTGATAGATATGTGTGATAGAATAATGAAAGTAACAAGAAACATATTGTGAGCAGGCGTGGGTTACACCAAGGAAGATGCGGAGGCGGCACATAAAGTCGTGCCCCTAATTCACAAGGCACAACTCACAAAACATATAATATTGAGAACAGTAGAACCATTTCAATTTGATCTTTAAGTGAAAGAAATAGCTTTTAAAATCGCAATAGGTGATATGTTAAATGTAAATTACTTAAACAAAAAATTATGTTTGGATCATTGTTTGGATGTAAGTAAACCAAAATATTTAATTACCAGCCCGTACTAGGCCAGTGTGGTGGTCTAATATCTCAACCTCTCAAATCTCGATAGTAGAGGACGCCCGCACTCGGCAGTGGGTCAATATAATAAATATAAAACAGACCTGCTATTATTTAGAATTTACCAAAATGTAAATAGATTTTTCAGTCTTTTAGACTTCTGGGGTCTATTTGCTGTCTACGTTTTGTAAGTAGGGAAGAAACAAGTTCCGCTTAACAGTTACAACAGAACACAGTCGTGTCGTCTGTCCCACTTACGACGGCTTTAATAAGTATGATAACGTGGTGGTTGCACCCGATTGACCACCTAGACATTCTTGAAACAGGATCCATTTACCCATTGATTTTTCAAAGTGCTCTCATTAAAATACTGCCCCATTTCTTCGAAGCTCTTGCAAAAAGCCAGGAATAATTAATATTCTCTCTGTTATTTTATTTTTAACCAGATACGGCAAAGTAACTACACTGCAGCTGATGCTAAGTACGTCTTGTTTATTTACATTTAAAATTCATGTTATTTCCCACGGTAGTTAACTTTATAATTTAATCTCATAACAAACATAGTGTTTTCTATTTATAACACATATTTCATCAGTTATAATAATTGTATTTACATTGTGTTGCAGTCTGAGTGCGGTTTTAAATAATTACGCATGTTACGCCCAAATTAATCAACGGGCCGATATTTTAAACACTTTCACTCGACACAATGTTGCCTCAATACGATTAATGACACGCGTGTCTTTACTTTCTACGCGACCTCAAACCGCATGTCGAAAGTGTACAGTAAACATCCACTCACCATTTCCTTAAAGTCCTCAGCAGCTGCATATCATATTTCGCCTTGCGTTATTTTTCTTTCTGAAACAAACAGTAAATTTGATTTACATTAGTACAATGTACTTACAGTGTGTCGAATGATACATCTATGTTTACACATACAATTAATTGTGAAGAAGGTATTAGTCAGTGAAGTCTACAATGAATCACAATACGAAGCGCTGTTGGTTAAAATTGGCGCAGTCTCGATAGAGCCAGTTTCTCCGAACGTGGCGACACGAACGGAAGTCGAGCCACTGACTCAGAATGCCTGCCCGCCCGCTACTATATTTTGAAAACTGCGAAGTGAAATGTCTTGTTTCACCTCGTAAGCAAACAAATTTATTAGTAATTTTGGATGTATATTCACCAATTCTACTACGGCGGCTCGTATAGAAATATAAAAATTATTGTAGAACATTATATTTCTTGATTTAATTGTATTCTAAGAGTGAAAAGATTTGGAACTTGGATTTATTTATACTTCGACTTGGATATTCTCTACTCCAAATAAATATTCTTCTATTCATTGTTACAAAACATATACTTTTAATTTCGAGTTTTGATTTTTTCACTCTCAATCTTATTCGCCCAATTTCCTGTCTGACAATATAGTATTATCATGCTTGTATAAACTTAAAATCTGTATCATCTCTACAAACAATACCACATTTTATCATATTTGTATAAATTTACATAATAATATATTTTACGGAGTTTTACTCATACCGCGTAAACATGGAACAATTTAGGTTTTTTTTACATAATGTCACTATAAAAGGAGGCTTGTTTATTGTTGAGATACCGGTTTGTCGAGACGGTCGTTCGCGTAATAGAGTAAGTTGCTACACCGTTTGAGGTATAAATATTACCTAACAGTGGCAACGAAACGTAAAATCACTTTATTGCAGGATAACTTGAGATTGTTCCCATTCAAGATCTAATTTTACCGCATTATTATTCCTTTGGCCCGTTGAGAATAATTTAAATGAAGTACGTTGAATAATTTACTTTAAAAGTATGTAGCGATAGCAGTGTTCAAGTGTTTAATTAGGCATGCTCCGTTTTTAGATGCAAAGTTGGTAATATTGAATTTTAAACGTTCTAGAAATTGAACGAAGCAGAACAGTTCTCACCAAAAAATGGTACACAAGGCTGGCCATGGCGACAAAAAGGCTTCGCGCGGTAGAGGTTATCGAGTGCAGTGTATTACTTTTTCTACTAAATTATCTTGATTTATATGAACTTGTTGTAATATATTCCAAGCTTGTTAATCTGCTTCGTTATGTAAATCCTTTGGTTTTTTTTTTAGTAAGATAAGTGTAGCTGACATTATGCATTGAATGTTTTCCACTTCAACTGGCCGGTACTATAGGCCTAGATAAGTTTGAAAACATTTATAATTATTTAGGCACGAAATTGTATTCTACAGTAGAATGAGTTCCGCGATGTTGTTTTTGGATGAAAAATATTTCTCAGCTACCGTGTAATTAATGGACAACTGTGTGACATTTTAGTTTAAATTATTTCTGATAGACTCATAAAGTATTATGAAACATATGCTTTAAACAATATTATTTAATAAAAATAGACTGGTAAATATTTCGGAGAAAGAAATAGTGTTCCAGACCAGTCTCACTTAATATTCGAGGCAGCAAAACTTTACTCAATATAACCAAAGCGAAATATTTACAAACACAGTTTCAGTGGGTGGATCTCCGTTAGAGCTCTATACGCGACAGGTGTGTCTAGTGACGCAAAACTTTGTCCAGTTCATACAAAATTATACAAAACGTATTCGTAAAAACCCTCCAATCTATACTAATACTATAAAGCTGAAGAGTTTGTTTGTTTGTTTGAACGCGCTAATCTCAGGAACTACTGGACCGATTTTGAACATTCTTTCACTAATAGGAAGCTACATTACTCTTGAGTGCTATAGGCTACTTTTTATCCCGGAAAAACTTTTCCACGCGGGCGGAGCCGCGCGCAATAAAATATATATTTATACTAAGACGGCTATTTCATTATTTTATGAAAAGTCAGAGGCTGAAAGTAATCCACGTATGGTTAATACATTGCCATACCTTATACATATTATATTATGTACATAGACAGTCGAATAAGGCATGCAAATATGGAATTTTACTCCCTTTGTTGGATGGATAGCGTTTCTCAAAAATTTTGCCGTGAGTTTTCTTCCTCATGCAATGTCCTTAGGGAACCAGCTTTCGCTAGCATTGATTTAGGGATTTTCACGACCAGGTTAATGAGCATAAAATCTGCAAACCAGCGATTACTTTTATTATAGTATGTCGTTGGTAGTCATAAACCATCAGTATAAATACAACATAATATAGTAAACTACCTTGGCGATTACCCATTCTTATAAGGGTTAACTTAAACTTAAGTCTAGTTTACTTTGTCTATAAATAAGGCTCAAAACGATAGAATACACAATATAGAATATAATATACTTTTTCATGACGTACATAAAGTACCCACATTGAAATGCAACCTAAAATTAAAAAGATGACACTAGTGAATGATGTTTTACTTGTTTTTTAATAGTACTCCATTAAGACTGGTCAATATGATCTTGTATAGTACGGCAGCTATTTATATTTTATTCAAAGACTGACTTACCTACACACAAAATATGAAACTCTGATTATGTACGTCGCAAACAAAAACGTCTAGGATAAAATACGTTATAGTTTAATATAACAGTTAAACAGTTTTTATGCAATAGTTTGGCAAGTTAGGAAAACGCTTCTTTGTATCTAAAGCGTTTGTGTACAAATACTGAACATACAGTCTGTGTACCTGTGCAGCCTGTTACTGATCGTGTAAGGCAGCATCACTAGTAAAGTAAGTAACCTAATCTTTATTCCTCTTATTTCACCGCTCAACCCAACCCGTGTCGGTTGGCCGTCGTGTTTTTACAAACCGGATTCTCATTCTGGCTGAGCTCCCAACTCCCTATATTGCGCCCTTATGATTCCCGTCTCGATCCTTCTCTTCAGAAACTAATTGAAGATAACAAGCTTGTTTTTTCGCCTGACCGTTTGTTCATTTTTGAATCGCAGCCAGCGAGAACGATATTGTTTTCCTTTGAAGTTTTTATCTTGCTTTTTGTGATAAAACACGTAAAGTTTCTGACGATGAAAGTTATTTTTTCCTTGATAGTGGGCCGGGTATAGCGTTGTGTACAAAGGCTTTGAAAAACTCGCGATACATTGTATCCGCGCTGTTGGGCCAAATTTGGAAATTTCTGTCGTACCGCGTACCGTAACCTCTATATTTTTTAAAGGCAAACTTTCGTTTAAATGTATATGACACCGACTAAACGATGGCCGCGTAATGCGCGTTGTTCATACATGCGTTAAAACTTCCTTCTGAACTGTTTCACTCTCATTCATTTTTGAAATCATTTTACATATTATAATTATATACCTAGGTTTACAAGTATTTCCGTAAATTTGTAGATAATATATATGTATATACAGAAATAATTACTCACGTACAAAATTCTTCACAAGTAAAGGCGGTCAGTGATTTGACTGCGCGTGACCGCATCCAGGAAGCCCCGAGTAAAACCAATAACAGCTTCCCGTGCATGGTATTTAGCTTGTCATCGCTTGGGAGACTTTTAGAACTTTAAGGCATTCAACAAAAAACCATTGAAGCCTTCACACTTTTTAGGCTTTCACAACAAATGATTTTGTTTTTTTCGCTCTTTTATGGTAGCTTTAGCAGCTTTGGGTGAACAGGGCTATTCAGATTCATTGTCAAAAAGTGTGTGTGTACTTATGTACACGCGTTAGAAGTTATACTTCTTTGGCGTAATAAGATTAAAAAAAAAATTATCTTTCGCCTTATTCTACGTTCAAAATTCAAAAATGTTGACTATAGCTAACTTCAGGGTGTAGGTTCTTCGTGACGGTGTACGCGCGCATTGTAAAAAATTGCTCTCATCATTTTTCTCTAACGGGCCAAAAGAAGTATAATTTCAAAAAATTATCTAAGAATAGGGACATTAGTCAATACTCACTGCTTACTATCTACTTGGTACATGATTATTATTTATTTAAATAAATACTGGAAAAGTTCAAAAACACATTGAATTGTAACCAAAACAATTTAAACGTTTTATTCCATATAAAATAAATTAATACAGATATTTTCGATTCACCGTATACAATACACATTGTTTATTTTTAACCTATATCTGGTAAATAAAGAAAGGCTAATTGAAAAAATATGAATATATACACAATCATTAATCACTTGTAATAATATTATACTTCAGTAAAATTGTATTTACGAACACATAACAATAAAATTAGGGCCGTAAAAATGCGTCTCTTTAAAGTTACAATAGTACTAAACTCTTAATTTAACGAAAACCTTTTTATTTAATTTGGTAAAAAAAGTTTGTATTTGAGTAACAACAAAAATGCTTATAAATAACATACAATTAATACTCATGCATCTGGTGTAGGTGTAAACAAAACACCAACTAAAATATCTGAGCTGAACACATTAAACATTTTAAAAACATAATATATAATAACATTGGGTAATGTAAATTCTAACATTAAAACCTTTAGTTTAGCTAAATAAAGTCTTTCGGTGATAAAAATAGGTAAAATCTTTATTGTAAGCGTGGACATAGATCAGCTATTTAAGAGTAAACGAAGTATCAGTCCTTCAGCTTAAGAAAGGACTTCTGAGAAAATAATGGCTAATCCATTTGATAACATTGCTGCTGCGTGTCGCCAATTTCAAAATTGAAAGCTTTGCTTCACTATGGTCTCTAATTAATCTCTAGTTTCAGTATGCAGCGGATGCCTCTGTATGCCTATGGCGTCAACCATGTGAGCCTTTGTTTCTATTTACTGTTGTAGCAAGTAGAGTGACACTAACTGCCTTTAAATCTACACCGAAATGGATGGCGACAGCTAATATAGGTTGTAATCGATGAATTCAAAATTTCCATTTCCAAAGCAGTAGCCATTCAAAAGTACCTATAGAATGAAATTACATGAACATTGTGAACAAGATTCGAAGATATACTAAGAGTAAAGTTCACTCAACTCGGCAAGTAACTACACAGTTTTTTAAGATGTTTTCAATTATGATCAATAAAGTTAATTATATTTTTTTTGCTTTCGTCTTCGCCCGCGTGGAATTCAGTCTGTGACAAAATTTTAGTAATTTATACACATAAACCTTCCTCTTGAATGACTTGTATCTATCCGTGCATTAATGTAAACCGTATGAAAACTGTATGCCTCGGTGGCGTAGTTGTATTACGTACGCGTTACGAGTACAATTTGCGCGCTGAGGTCCTGGGTTCGAATCCTGGGTCGGGACAAAAACATTGTGACTGGGTTTTTCCATCTTAAAAATTACTCAGTCGCAGCTCGGAGTCAGGAAGTTGGCGGTGTGATACCCCCGTGCCTCGGAAAGCACGTAAAGCCGTTGGTCCTGCGCCTGATCTCTCTCCGGTCATGTCGGATTGCCGTCTCACCGGACTATGAGAGTAAAGGAATAGCGAGTGCACCCTGTGTATTGCGCACACACTTGTGCACTATAATATCTCCTGCGTATCTGGCTGATCTCTGTTGAGATTGGCCGCCGTGGCCGAAATCGGCTAGAAAGGGTATGAAAAACCCGAACGGTAGTGTTTGAGTTTATCATTTCCATACAGACAGACAGACGTGGCGCGGCGGGGGACTTTCTTTTATAATATGTAGTGATCTAACAGTGGAGGTATGAGGTTTTTTACTGTATTTCATGATTTCCTCTTGAAGAAGGATATATTTTTTTAATAACACATTAGTCAGAGTATTTTTATAACTGTTGTATTAACAATGCTATCACCAGAATTGACAGACGCACACATTATAAATCTGCACATAATATTACCCACGCTAAACAAGTTACAATCAAAGAATAATAACTAATTTAAAAACAAACCACCACACTGCACTCCATGACGTGCTGACGTGCAAATTCACACGCAAACTGCTCTTAAACCAGATGAAATGCATACAAGTTAGATTTTTAAACGCGGTGACGAAATGCCGGCCATATTGTAATGTCTCCCTAACGCCATCTACAATTCTAAATTCTCGGAAAGTCAAAAAGCAATTTGGTTTATTGCAAAACTAGTAACGATACTTCTTAACTCGATTGTGTAAAGTATGAGAAAGTCTCTGTAGGCCGGATTTTTACATAAGACATAATTTCAGAACGATTACTGCCACTTTTTGTTTGGTTTAGAGTCTTTTATTTACATATACCTATTATTAAACATTCTTAATTGTGACATGATTTTGGTTTTTGGCTTACTCGCGAATAAAACATTGTTACCAGTCTAAATATTAAATTCACAATAAGCTCGTTACTCGTAATGTTTTAAACTAAGTAAATGCAAACAAAACACCGAAATATCTGTTGAATTTAAATATCGATATTAATTAAAATAATAAAACCTAAGTGTTTTTCGATGTAAACCTTTGCTTTCTACGACAATCGGGAGAATTTGTTTAACAAGAATCGATATGGACACCTTCGTGCGCCCGGTCGTCGACCGCATAATATTGGCGTGAATTAACGTCACGAAAATGTTGATTTTGGAAACAACAGTACAAACAGGTCAACCACCCTGGAGGTTTATAGTAATGGTAACTTTGAGTAAACAATAACACTGTAAAACATTACACCGAAATATCTTTATAAAGTGAATGTTTATGACGTACCTTTGTATGTAACAATAAAAAATCTACATTTTTAGTAATTAAAAAAGTTAAATTAAATAACATTTAGACATAACAATCACGTAAAAACAATCCTTTGTAAAATCGCAGCAATTATTAGCTGTTACTGTTCTTACTGCTTTTACTTTAGCCTATAAGAACCTAACAGCTAAATGGCCAGTGAAATTGTTTTACGGTAATCACGCAAGTAAAGGAATGACATGATGCATTGAACCCAAATAATAAATTAGATCAAGACAAGACGCTGAATATTGAATGTGGCTTATCTAGAAATTACCTAATGCAGTAAGAATAAATCACTAAGAATTCTCATACGTCCTCATAATGCATGAACTCATCACTAGCCATAAGCTCACGCATAGCTCCATTAACTCCCATCTTCGGCTCTAAGCAAGTTATCTAAGGCGCTTAACAGGGATTATCACTACGTTTGTTGTATAAATACCATTCACTTGTGGCATTCAGTCTTTGGAATTCCATTAAAAATGTAAAACGTGACGATGTAAGACAGTGACGCCACCGAGTGGAAGGGTATCAAAATATAAAAAGCGTACGTCCTAAATTATAGAAAGGATTTGTAGAAATATAAAAAAATATCTTAACACTTCAGCAGTTGATTAAACTACAATCAAATAAAGTCACATATCTGTGTATTAATTAATATGTGATGAAAAATTAATACCTCTTTTGAAGCACATAGCGGCTTGCGCGCACGGAGATGTTGTGAGATTTGTCATAATTAAAGTTCATATAAAGGAGTGTAGAAAAATAAAATATGTCTATAAGTGTTACAAATACATTAAATTCGACGGTCTAATTTAAACCGCTGGACAACCACTTGACTAGTGGTCATATGTATGCAATGTTTATGGTGTCTCCAATGACGTACTGTAGTTTGTAATTTCAATTTTCAATTATCTTGTGATTTATACTAATATTGATTCTCTTATTGCCTTCATAGAATCTGACATAAACCAGAACCGTATCGATTTTTTTTTAAATAAGCATAAATATAACAGGATCTAGGTATTAATCGTATGGTCCCAACGGACACTAGAAATTTTAGGTTTAAGGTTTAAGAACAACTTTATTTCTCATGAAGAATTGCATACATAATTCACTTACTGAGAAACAATGTTTAAAAACTAAAATTTATATCTAGAGCGCACAAAGGTACGCAATGATATTTGAACAAAATGTGTAGATACGGCACCTATACTGTAGTCGGCTCTCAAAAAACTGCACATTATCCCACGTAGTATAGTTAATTTAATATTACAATAACAAACAATATCATGACATCATATAGAAAATTTTATCGAACATTCTTTAGACGTCTAACTTTAACAGATTCTGTTACGATACTAAGGGCGATTGTGCTAATTAGTTCAATTTTAGTGTGCCATTTGGAGACTTTTTATAACGCATCTACACCTTTTTTTCAAACATCATTGTAGGTACGTAAACAGAAGTAATAGCAAAAATGTGGTTAAACATATAGCAAACAGTAAGAAACTTGTTCCTAGCTAAGCAGGACATGAGTGCATGAATTGATTGTACTAGTTGAGGCATTGATGGCATAGTCTCTTATCAACACTTTTTTTTTGGTATTATTATTTTTTCATTAGTTTGCGTTTTGATTTTAGAAATTACTAATACATATTTTAGTTTAAAGGTATATACTTAATAATTAGTTTTTTTTTTACATAAATTATTCTTATTTATTTAAATCAGAGTAAATGGATAAAATTAAAAGCAAATATAGTGCTTATTATAATTTTAAAACAATTTTACCTCTCTCCTGGGCTCGCTTGATTATTTCAAATATTTTGATGTCATTTTGTAATACTGCAATTTTTTTAATACGAGAGTATTGAAATATATTCCAAGTGCATAGTTTTGAACCTGTGACCAAGGTAAATATATCCTGTATATCTCAGTTTTACGTCAAAGGACTAATCCAATTGTAGCCGGTCAATTTTCCCAAATTGTCGCTACATCTGGCCGAGGACGTCCCACGCTGTGTTTGCCTAAACGCTGTTTCCACTTTAAAACTCGTTTACCCCAATATTCATCGGATGGCAGCAATTGTTTGAGAACTAAGATAGCTCTCAATGACATAATCTTTTGTACTGACCAATGAAATTACAAGTGAAGGGTTAAAATTATAATCAAAATACACTTTTGAGATAAATGTTTGAAAATTTATATTTTATATTCTATGAGGTCGACGAAGTAAATGCTAGTAGTTTCTTTGGCACCAATATGTGCTGTTAGACGTTAAGTAAAGCGATATCGCCTTTTAAGACTCTTAGGTCCAATTTTACCAATTTCTTATTTAACGGGCGTTAGTTAATCGGGCATTAAAATTAACGCTAATGTTAAAGTATCGCGCTTTCCATAAAAGAACGCCTATTTAAGATAGTCAGCTGTGAAGGCATGGTGGGACACTTAGAGACCTTAACGTCCGTTAAGACAGTTAATCGGGTGTTAAAGTAACTAACAGAGCATGGTGAAATAAGGCCTTAAAATTTTACACAATAACCGCCTTTTAATTTCTTTGCTTTATGCCATGAGTCGTAAATCGATTCACTTCGCAGTACAAAATAAACCCAGCGACGTTCTAAAACATAACGATATTAATAATGGTTTTAAGAACCAAACGACCCGACTAATATTTACAAATAATTACTACGTTCTGTACGATTCTTCACATACCGTGTAACTTGTTCTGCCACATAATATTATGGTGGGAAAATCTCGACATAACAGAAGCCACAGTGTGATATAACACGTCTTGAACAGCAACAAAGCGCGTTGTTACATTTATCTTCAAATAAGAAACTCGTTATGTCAGTTGCCTTAGTTTACGGAGTATATTTGAAGAATAAACATCACCGAAACATCTTCTTTGACCACTTTACAGAACTTTCCACATCATTATCTGTAAAGTGATATTTCTTGGAAGCTAATGCTTGCAGTCTGTTATATTACTATGTATTACTGTTAGTATAAAATGAAAAAGGGAAAACTAAGCGACGTCATATACATTTATTTCAACAAAAAAACTGCAAAAGTCCACTTAACATAACAAGTTCCTTTTTATATGAATTGATTTAACTATCTATTATGATAGTAGAACTTCACAACACTATAACACTTTTAGAAATCACTATCAAAATAACTATTTTTATTACATTTTCGATTAAGAATTATTAACATTTACATACATTACTAAAATTACAATGGTCTGTCATTGCCTGGCGAATCTATACTATTATACAAATCGATATAAGTATTTATCAAAAGATTTGGTCCTTTGTGTTACCGCACTACATTAATAGATAAAACAGTATCCTTACTGTAACACTTATAATTTATCGATGTATAATTATCAGATTAAGGAGAAATACTTAAATTTCATTTAATAATTATCATTTTACTCAAGACGGCATCAGTATTAGCCAGTTATGAGTGAACTATTTATTATGGTGGTAATTACATTTTCGTGATTTTCATATAATAAATGATAGCATCAGAATTAACACTATTGGATATTTATATAAACTGTCAAGTAAGTCGGGTAGATACATTGTGAATAACTGTTACAATGTAAAAGAACGCCAGAGTTGCGCAGCGGTTGCAGTCTTAAGTATTCAGCTGGCCTATGCTGGTCATGCTCACTGTTTATAAGTTATACAGAGATCAATAATAGAATTAATAGAATTTCACGTAAGCATTATTGTGTAATTTGTAATATAATATGATACGAATACTATATCTAGGAAAATATATACTAATAACTAAATATGTATATACAAAATATATCTATCGACTTTTCAGTTGTACAGTCAACCACATAAGTAGCTGAGCAACTTAAAAACTTCAAAACGCGTATACTCTTTTGTGTTCTTAGCAATTTTTATTTTCTCTTCTTAAAAACACAATTAAAGGGATTCACTTTACTTTAATTAAAGAAAAAAAATTCAACTAAGCTTAACGCGTAGGTAAGTGCGTTTTGAAATTTTGAGTTTGTTCAGCTACTTATGTTGCTGACTGTACCTCATTGAGAACACCTCAGTCTGTGTACCGTGACCTAAGCATGGAACGATTTGAAGAGAAAGCACTATTTGTTTACACATACATTTTTTGTTCCCGAAATAAAGAACAGTATCAACATAGTTTGTCGTAACGGACAATAAATTTATGTGCGCAATATGGCAAATTATCTTGTTAATCTCGTAATAAGTGGGCGATCTTGGTGTCCACCCAATGCACAATAGTCATTATAGATTCTACAACACATTTACAAACAGTGAACGATAAAGTTTAGGCCTTTAGAGAGATAAGTGAAGGGCCGCCCAAATAACGAGGATCAAGACACGAGAGTGTAGCGAAGTAAGATTAAAATAATATGTATTTTTGAGACATAATATTTGACAATAGTTTAGTAAACAATTCGCTAATTCTATCATGCATATAGTTTAGTCCACTGAAATACTTGTTATATATAAAAATAAAATTACCGTACTGAATATATTTTAATTAACCTTTGTGGCACTCTTATAGTACGGGGAAATATTTTGTATGTAATATACATATTGGAGCGGCTGTATCTCTATACAAAACTGTATTATCTGGACTGGTTTTGGCTGATAGCCCAACATTCACCGCAAAGTGGTGCAAGTAATAAGTTACGTAATAATGTTATTTACATAAATATTGTATATTATATGTCGTGTGTATTGACGATCATTTCCATTTTTTGCCATGGAAAATAGCACGTCATATCCACATAGCTAATCCGTATTACCATTTTAAAAGTTAAAACGAAGGCCACATACTATAACTTGGGTTAAAGAAACGCCTATCCAATGAACACACAGCTATCTCTTGTAGTCCAAGGTTAGTGCAGAAATCGACGCGAGCGCAGGCGAATGCAATACGTCACCGGTTGCCCAACCCACGCTTCTTGTCAAGTTTAAATGACCGCGTGCTGACCGCCTTTAATTAATTAACCGAGCAGCATTTTTGGACAGATGGCGGTGACGAAAGTTAAATAACTTGCTAAATGTTCCACACAGTTTGAACATTATTACATTGGGTAACCGTGTGTTGAAAAATATAAAAAATGTGACAGCTTTGGCACTTAATTAAAACATATTTTGTAAGCTTAGCTTGATAACATTTTTATTTTGTAAAACTCGCTGATAGGGATGCGAAAGGTTCATAGTAAAATTCCCCCTTCCCAATTAACATACCTCTGCCTTCAAACTTGGGAATGTCACTATAATTTCTTTGGCAGTGAGTATTCATGGACGATGTAGGTAATCACTTATGTTTAGGTGACCCATTTCCCCATTTGCGAGCCTTATGCTAAATAATTGCGGCACATGCTAGGATTACATGCGAATTATCTACTTAGAGATTTGACGTCACGAGAAAAACTCCATTTCAATGAAAAAGTTTCCTTGTAATGGGACATTTATGAAAAATTAGGTAATGAACATTTTAGCAAGTTATGAATGATGTACATTTGCGACTGTAATCATCTGGGGTGGCTCTGGCGATGCTTGCCCGGTGTTCACACGCCGGCGGGCCCTGGGGTGGGCGCCGCCCGCGACCTCGCGGAAGCGTCTAACTGCCGCTGACGTCGTCTCCTCTATTCCTATGTAAATCCTGCAGCGCATCCGCTGGCGAATAATACAGCCACGATTTGCATGCTCCCGAGCCTTTTGTGCCATACCACCAACGGAAAATTTTTAGCAAAACGACGCCACTTTACGGCTAATTAGTTCCAAAATCGTTTTTCACTATTTATTATTTCATTTAAGTATTGCTATGGGTTTACTTTGCGCGATATAACTTCAATTGTACTGCATCTTGTCGGTTTATAGGTACCTATAACGTTGGTCTAGGCGAGAACAATGTATTATAGTTTAAAAAGCAAACAAATTTCACCAAATCTGATAAATTATTCTATGTGTAATGTACATGTACTGAAGAAACGACTAATGGTGAAACGACTCAACTCAACGAGTAAGCTGATTCGAGTAAGTCTAAAACTACAATAGTAACTAGATCAAAATCAGTGTATTTCTTATGGGTGTATTAATAAAAATAAATAAAAATTATAATTCACTGATATCTTTTTCCACGATAAAATTTTTCGCTATATATTTCCTGGGATTAAAAGTAAAAACAAACTAACAAATAGACAGACAGACAGAGTTATTTTCGCATTTATAAGTATGGATTTTACATTGGAATATAACTATTATAACGGATTTTATCGCGGTTTTTTATTTTATTTTTCTCCCGACGTTTCGAAGGCTTTGCAGCACTTCGTGGTCATGGGGCGGGAGAAAAATAAAACAAAAAACGGCGATAAAATCCGCTATGGTCATGTTATAGAAGTTTAATTTCAATGTCTAACATTCGCGTAAACGTAAGGAATCATTATGGATTTTACGTTTATTTTTATTACAAATTGTTAGACATTATTGACACAATGTCTAAGCAGGTTACATTTTAAAGAGATTTAAGGCAAGTGGAATCTATGGTAGATTCGACTTTATTTGGATAGACTAGTGTCGCGACGATAAGGCGTCGATCAGGCGCGGCGCAGCGCTGCACTGCAGGTCGGGTATCGCTTGTCAAATGACTCCTACGGACTGTCACATGAATACCAAGCAAGCACTAATAGAGAACGGTTATTGAACAAGCTAGAGTGATTTGGCATTCATTGAAGTTGTAAGCGTTGGTCGGGGGTGAGAGGATGTAGGAAAGCGGTACCGGCCTGCCGTGACTTGAATAATTTACTCCATCGCTGTAGATACGTTAAACAGTTGTTACTCGATAACTTCGGTATAAATTAATTAGTTAAAATTCAATGCGTGTTTCTAATCCACATTGTAATTAATGCTACTGAGATATGATAGTGCTTTAACAATTTATAGTACCATTACAATAATGCACCATTTGAAATGCATTAGCTTTTAGCAATGCATAATAATTTATACGCATTGGATATTTCGTTTTTATTGTTCGATTCACGTTTATACTGAAGTGATTAAGAACTCATTTAGAAGTAGTTTGTAAACATAATTAATCCGATACGGGAAGTGTTTACTGATATGACGTGGTTTTTATGTGAAAGTAGGTGGTCATAGCTACATCAGAGTGAATGCTCTGGATGCTATTCCTCTTATGGTAAGACGATCCTCATTCTGAGCGTTCCGTGTGTGGTACCTATTACACTACGTAGAATCAATCATGGGTTTTTAAGTCGGCAGCGCGGTATCCGGTGCCTATAAAGGGCCTGATCGACTGGCAAGGAAACGTGTACCTTGGGACTTGTTAACAAACCTTGTGCGTTAGGCGTTGTCTATTGTTTTAATAAGCGATAACGCTGTTTGAATTGACAACTCCAGATACTTTGAGAAAATCTGTTGGTTTGGAAATAGTCCAAATGTGCTGCTGGAATACATGCAGTAAGACAGACTGGCATAATCTTGGAGACTTGTCTCGGTGGTCGTAATTGGACTGCATTGCTTTACCTTGGGGTCCATTATGGAATCTAATTTGCCGTGATAAGCTAAAAAAAAAGAGAGAAACATCAATTCATGTTGTTCAATATGTAACTTGAAGGTTAAATACTAGTTTTATCATATTAGATATCTATTGACTGCCTCGGTGGCGTAGTTGTATTGCGGTACGACTGCAATGCTGAGGTCTCGGGTTCGATCCCCGGGTCGGGCAAAGTGATATTGGGCTTTTCTATTTGTGCCCGATATGGCGATAGGCTCGCCCCCTATCACATCATGGGACGGAATAAAAATGGCGAAAAGTGGGTGCATTAGTTGCGCCTCTGCCCTTCGGGGTTAAAAGGCGTGAGTGTGCGTGTGCGTAGATATCTATTTCAATTTATTTCGTAAACTATGGAAATAAATGTAATGTGCAAAATTGTGATAAAAAAAATAACAAATTAAAATAGTTAGCAGGTAGTTTATTAATAAAAGAACACAACAATCACATACAAGTTTCAAGACAAAAATAGAAAGACAAGTTAAAGTACACGGAAGAGACTGTAAACTGTAGAACGTACAAAATTCCGAAACGGTCAAGAGCTTTTTGGTCATTGTGACAGTAAAGTCTGTTGCTGTTAACGAAAATAAACAATTACTACTCAATAGTCAGTTATTCTGCCATAAATAAATTATGCTCTATTGGTATTATATATTTCTGCAGTCAAATTAAAATTATTTTGATGTTACTTTTTTCCTGTAAAAATTTATTCAATGGCATTACATTTTTTTTTTTTTTTCCCATAGTGTGAACGCGACCGCTGTACCGTGCCTAGGATAGCTGTGCGGCGAAGGGCGGTGTGGAATAGCCGGTTGCATTCTGTCAGTTTGCCGTCAACGCCAAAGAGAATTAGTACTAGACTTCTGCTCGCTGCTCCGCCCGTGTGAATGAGTTGTTCCGGGATAAAAGTCCCGCTTTATATTTCCCCGGGATAAAAGTAGCCTATGTTACTCGTTGATAATTTAGCTTTATATTGGTGAAAGAGTTTTGCAAATCGGTCCAGTAGTTTCGGAGCCGATTTAATGCAAACAACAAATCTTTCCTCTTTATAATATTAGTATAGATATGGAAAGTCAACGCTTGCTTGTTATAGTTCTGTGGTCAACGCTGACGGGGGCATCACGCCATTTGTACCGGATGGTATGTGCCCTATGTACATACATACATGGAATAAAATATCTAAAGATGGATCTCGTCATATGAAAGCTGTTTTTTTTTTATAATGTGGCCGAATAGCTACGTAAAAAAAAGCAGACAGAGAAAGCTTTGAATATAACAATCAATCAAATATAAAACTACATTTTCCCTTCTTTTTTATTTAAGTGCGTAGGTATTTATATTTCTGATTTTACATTTAGCTCTGAAAATATGTTTTGTTAGTTTAATGTTAACATTTATTTCCTTATTTTTGAGTAATTGATTTCCTAGTCTCTCGTAACAATAAAATTTAAATAAAAAATTATACCCATCTTACGTATAATTTAATCTACTTTCTTTATATAATTAAATATTTAAATAGATATCGTATCTAATAAAATATTGTGAACAAAATTCAACCAATATGTTAAGAAATATCCTGGCAGTATTAATCTCATGTGGTATAGTGCTTTTGCTTTCTTTCCCCCTAACTTCAGTGCCTACCAAGGCGGGGTACAGGACTCGCGGTCGGACTATATTATATTTTCAATACTCGTAACCAGCCAATCATCGACCGATTAAAAAGAAATCTGAGACATTGTTCAAATTAACAATAGCTAGAAGAGATATAACAATTATATTCTTTTAGAGATACTTTACTGTCTCAAGAAAAACGATATAAAGGAATCCTAGAATATGTGAAGTTCTTTTTAGTTTTAATTTACATATAATAGGACCGCCTCAAGGAGCACTGATATCACAAAATCTATTACAAAGTACTGAAAGCACAAAGAACCATTAGAATTTTTCCACGATTATACTTATTTTCTGTAACACAAAGAGGATCACCGGTAAGAGCGGTAGTTTGTTAGCATTTCTAACGACTCGCTTCATACCGAGAAATCGGAACTAACGTAACAAAATGAGACAAAAATAAATGCATGTAAAGCCTCGTATTCATTAGTACTGGTGGTAGGTCTCTCATATGTAAGAGTGTGTAAGAGTATGTAAGTTGTGTTTCGGTTTGAAGGACATTGTAGCCAGTGTTACTTCTGGACATAATGATACTTAACATCGTATGTGTCTGGATGACGAGCGCAATGGAATGCCACACAGTACTTTGTAATTCAAGGTACTGGATGGTGTTGCTACTGTTTATGGGTGGTCGTATCGCTTACCATCAGGCGAACGGCATGCTCGTCTCGTTATTCAATGCCATAAATAAAAGTTATATAAGTATTGCATATTATAATGTTTGTTCCAAAGTAACACAATGACATCATATTATGCTTACTTATATTAATAAATGCGAATTTTTATGAAAATTGTTTGGATTTTTGTGGGTTTGAATGTTTGTTAAAACTAAACGCAGAAACCGCTGGACTTTGATGAAATTTGGCACACGGAATATGGATAGATTAATTCATTCAATCTGATTTTTAGACAGATGACGCCGTTGATCGCTACAATGATTTACAGACTTTTGTAGCGGGAAAGGCTTTTCACTCAGGTGAAGTCGCGACCAACAGCTAGTTATGTTGTAAACATTTTAAAGGTATTTCCCATCACGTTATGCATCGATACGCTCAACGTGACAGTGCGTGTTGTACTTTTTTTATAACAGACCGACAAACAACCACGCGGGTCAATTGATATAAAGTGATCTCCATTAATGAAACAACAGTAGAACAAGCACTGATGCGCTGTCGACCTTTAAGAGAAGGAATAGATTTGAGTGGGGCTGGTTGGCCTTCCACCACCTGTTATTTTACGTAGGTTTTATAAGACAGAGGTAATACCCCGGTAGTGCCGGTTCCGTCATGTAGACAAATATGTCTACATGACGGACTACTACTACTACTACTACTACTACTGTGTGGCTCTACTACTTCAAAACGTTGTCGATTTTGTTGAGCAACACATTCTGGATATGAATTCTTGTCTAGAAAATGCAATTGACCTTGATTGCCTACAGTGCAACTAGAACGTCTAGCACAAGTTTAACAAGAAATTAATGTAAATATGCCACAATGTCAACAACGGATAAGGTATATCACTATATTGTTATAGGTATTAGTAAAACACATTTGATGCCAAATATAATTCATAGGATTAATATATACAGTTAATCAAAAAGTATATATTTAGTAATAATGGCACCTTGGTTCAGTAACAACTAACTACGTATATAGACCGCAGACCGGGAAAGTTTGCTTCCCGGGTTGGGCAATACTTTATTCTTTTGATATTGTCCGAGATTTGATCCCAACGGAAGTTGACGTTGGGCCGAACGTAATAACATTGACACCATGTTACTTTTATTTTTAGATTTAATTACGGAAAATGTGCTAGCCTGTGCCACAGATTTATTTATTCTTTCTACAAGGGTCTCTAACAAATTGTAATTGACATATCTTATTCACCTAATATAAGACAACACACCCAAGATGCCCGTGCCATTATCAAGTAATTCCATAAACGTTTCAATACACAGTTTTATGTTTCTTGACGATCGTTAATAACGTCCACATTCGACAATTTAGGTGAAACTCGCACCTATTAAAAAATAGTTTTGTAGACAACAATGAAAACGTTAAATGTTTAATTACAAAAGAAACTGGTTTATTTAATTACTTTTATCACACACGGTGACTATCTAGAGTCTCTTATTATTATAATTTAACAATTATCTATTATTATATTGCTCATGGTACCTATCGAGAAATTATTAATACCTATACTGTATAGAACAAGTAAATTGATTTCAGCTTTTAAAGCAATATAGATATTATATAGATCAAATACCACTGATGGAATATTAACGTATTAATAGGTATTGATTAGAAAATGATTTTTGATTCAGAAATTCAATGTTCATATTTTCTTTCGTCCATGAGGCATCAGCCATACGTTAGCAAAATCACCAATCCTTCTTTATAATAAACATATAATAATTAGTTTACATACAGATAGACTAAAAAAGTTAAATCCGTATTTAAGATAAATATCCTTAATTCAACTCTTTAAAATAGCTTAATAATAATATTATCCTTAAAATACTATTATTACAATGTATGAAGGTTAATACAAAATAAATACTAACGAACACTTATGCCACATATTGTTATAAATGCGCACGTAACACAAGCGTAAATATTTTACAAACTGCCACCCACCCATAGTACGCTATTTTCACTAAAGCTTTACACTAATTGGACAAACATTAGGTACTCATTTCCATGTGGGCAACAAATTGCTTTTACTGCAACGGCCTTTTTTTTTTTTATAATGGCATTTGTGTTCACATTTTGCCAATGTCAAGTTTGGTGTATTTTATTATCTATAGTATGTCGAAGTAAAGCAGTGGCTACCTTACCAAGACTTTATAGAGGAGATTTGGCGGCAACAAAAAAAAACACTTGATTAGCTCAATTATTTCAATTCACTTCATTTGAACTGTTTAATAGAACTATATTGGATAATATACCACCATAATTATGCAATATAACACTAAGTATCACCAAAATAATGAATTAAAACAAGAGCACCTCATGACACTTCCAAGTTCCCGCCAAAACTCTGCAACGGCCTTGAATAAACATTCGCAATCGCAGTCAGCCTTGTATTATATACTGCCCACTGCTGAGCACGGGCCTCCTCTACTACTGAGAGGGTTCAGGCCTTAGTCCATCAAGCCGGCCTAGTGCGGGTTGGCAGACTTCACATACCCTCGAGATTCTTATGGAGAATTCTCAGGAATGTAGGTTTCCTCACGATGTTTTCCTTCACCGTTAAATCGAACGATAATTGATAAACAATACAAACGTAACTTCGAAAAGTCAGAGGTGTGTGCCTTGGGTTAAATCTTGAAATTTACTTTGTAGTTAAGTTTGCAGAATAAACTTGGCTTAATAAATATTTAGGATTATCCTTTATTCTTAAGGCATCGCGCAAACGCTGTCAATTTGTTAGTGACCTACTACGAAACCGGCAGCTGCTGAATTTGCTAAAACATTATTCTTCTTGTATTAACAAATAGTGAACGGTTATAAACATCAGACGACGCGCCTGTCCTAAAAATAAATAAAACCCTGCAATAAAAATTCATAAACTATTTGCTTACTGAATATAAATGTCGAATATATCGTATCGCTATCGAATGCAATAACAATACGAGTGTCTACTCGTCATATTTCGTTTTACGTCTACTTATAAGGTACTCGGTCGTAAATCCCTTTAATATTATTGACAGAAATCCAGGCCGTACTTCCATAAAACTGAAATTGTCACGCGTTACTACAAATAAACGAAAATAGAAAAGTTTATGTGACGATGTCTACGTGCGCCATGTCTTCGTAATAGATGATGAGCAGGGAGACAATTTGGTTTATATTTATGAGTTTTCCTGTAATAGTATACTGAACTAATCTATTATTCTAATATAGCATTGTTACTGAATTGGGACAGCATACTGTATAGTAGGATGTAGGTAATTAAATAGTAAATAATTGTTATACTTAAAAAATAGAGTACAATAAAATATAAGTATTTTCAATGCAGTTGTATGATTTCTTTATGCCACTCATATAAGCAAAAGCTTTTCTAAAATAACTTATCGTTAAATTTAAAATCCTATAGTTGCCTATGCGTTTAGTTTTAAACTTGGAAAAACCATTCTAACAATACGAACAATAACAAAAAAGGACCAATGCTTTACTTCCTTACATATTATTTAAATAACAGACCCCGCCGCGCCTGGCTATCTGTCTGTATGTCTGAACGCAATAAACTCATAAACTACCGAACGGATTTCGATGAAATTTGGTATGGAGGTAGTCTGAGTCCCTGGGAAGGACATAGGCTACTTTTATCCCTGGAAAATATATAGCGGGACTTTTATACCTGAAAAACTCTTTTACGCGGTAAGCCGCGAGCAAAAGCTAGTTTAGAAATAAATTATATTAGGAATAATTACCGTAAAGGATGTACGATAATTATAATTATTGACATTGAACTTATAAGTAAAACTTTGATAAAAAAAATATATTTATAATAAACGGTACGTAGCTTGCTGATAAATATTATGCCACAACGCTAAATTTGTCGAGAAAGATAGCTATAATGAACGGAATTCCGATTAAAAGAGTTTTTATAGATATTATTCTGAATCACGCGCGGTAATCGAATGCAAATAGCAAAAACTGTGCAACAAATTTCAATAAAACTTTATAACACTTTGTTTTTACCGTAACGTGAAATTGTTCCGGCTTATAGTATATTTTTCATTCTGGAATCGAGTCGACTCCCATGAGATGGAGTCGATTTTTCCATGTGTGAAGCCTGAAGGTGTAAAAACAAACGCTTCGTATACTTTTATGTTTATACATTCGTTGAACGACCTCAATAATCCTCACTTGATCACAGACTGGAAAATACCCTTGCCTGAAGGTTAATTAGACTACCTACTAAAATTGGTTCATATACATCTTACGCTACTACGTCATATAATTTTAGATGGGTACTCAAAGCATTCGCGTGTAACATGCCTGCTCAGATTCGAGCATTATGTCACTGAATATGCCAAGTCGAGCTTTACATTGTGCAGAGCGCACCACTTGTACACGCTTCTGAGACGCTTTGCATTATTTACCTAAACACTATTAAGTTTAACTCGTTTGTGCAAGATTACTCATGAATGTTCTATCGATCTGCAGTAGCGAGTGCGCTTTGGTGAGCTCAAACTACCAATCCATTGTCATCTGATCCTCGTCTTTGAATTCTGTATTAAAAGCAGGTTTGTCAATTGACCTGTGTTAAGCTTATAGATAATATCTCACACCTGTTAATTAACGTAGTGGTTATATTCTCTTTGTGTTAATCTAAAGAGACAGGCAGGAGTAAGATAAGCGGGTTTATTGCAGAAATCAGAACATATTTTTCGCGAACCATGTTTAAAGAATTTTATTTTATTTTTTATTTTATTTATTTAAGGAACCAACAAACAGTTACACATTGGGCATTACAAATTAGTATTTCTTACAGTTATACAAATGAGCAACTCACAGCGTTGTCCACGACTAATATTAGTTAGTGATGAGTGATTGCGAGTGCGAACGATTGACAATGACAATTAAACTATTTACTAATCAACTAAAAATTAGAAGAATTAATTATTCGAACAAGTGTTTTTTTTATATTTACTAGTAGACATAGCAAATAAATCTAATTCCGTGAAAAATTTATTGTAATTTGCACTGAGTCGACGCAGTGGTGCGCGCAGTCCAGCGTTAGTACGACAAGATGATACGGCAAGAATTGATCAATTTACGCATAGTATTGATCCATTTGAAAATCGAACGTAGAATTTTAAACAGAGTACCTACGCACAGTGTCAGTCGTCAAATGGATCGTGGAGAGACAGTATACAGCTTTTCTATAAAAAAAGGTTTTGTTAATCTAATTTGTAAAATACGGAGTCGTTTATGTGTATAAATGAGTCCCTGTAGGTGAATAATCTCGGCTTCGTCGGAATAAGGTTACTGTTACTCGGCTGGTAGCAGCTGTACATTAGTGGAATTTCTGCCTGCTGTCTACGATGACCGAATAATTGGAATTTCATTGAGGGCTCTACTTAACTACGATTGTATTATCGCGTTGACACCGTTATTGACTCCGGTTTAACTCAAATTGTATACAGTTACAGTTTACAAATCTGCGTCACTGAATGAATTAATAAATGATGTATTATTTTGAATGAAAACACACGTAATAATAGTGTATGTACATCAGTGTTTAACTAGTGTGAAATAATATTGTCAGCTTCTAGACAAATGTGTCGTTGACACTACCGCGCTATGATACAGCACTAATATAAGGCTAAAAGAGATAGCCTTGTCAGGCACTAGATTAGTAGGTTCATAGTGTTACTGTTAACAATGTCTTTGTTTAGGAATCAGTGTCCGAAATGTAGAATTATTTGCCGCAAATACGACTGATTTGACTCGAGAGACAAAAGAATACTTGCCACTAGTGTTGATATCACATACGCCTCTTTTATGCGGACAAAAAAGTTACTCCATTGCACTTGAAGATAAGTGGAGTGGTGTCGATATTGACGTGAACTTTATTATGCCCATCCATACCATACCATGCCAGCCCTGTATTATATACTGCCCACTGCTGAGCACGGGCCTCCTCTACTACTGAGAGGGTTAAGGCCTTAGGCCACCACGCTGGCCTAGTGCGGGTTGGCGTCACATACCTTCGAAATTCAGAAAAAAATATTATCTCCAGTCGACATAATTACGTCGGTCTGTTTGAAACCTGAAACTTCCGAACCCTTGGACTTCCTTCAAGCACTAGTCTACAAATACAACAAATTATATGTGAAGCGTTAGGTAGTAGGTTCAATTGCGCTAGACAGGCTTAGAATACCAGATGAGCCTTGCTTAACAGTGTTCTCGGAGAGCACGTTGAGATTTCAGTCCCGATTGCTAACCAAGTTACGGGCTTTATTATTGGGCGAAGATTTATGGCTGTTGATTGTAATATTATTTTACAATAAAACGATGATTTGAGAATACTGATCGTTATGTACATATGTTCGACGATTCCTGAGAGTAGTAGTCGTGCCTCCTCCTTTCTCTTTGGGGACAAATTCATTGAATATTTTAGATTACTCATATATCGAATACATGAATACAGACATGAATTTAAAAATAGTGCCATCTATTGTAAATTTTAGTGCCTATAATATCTTTATTGCGTGGGGTAGACAATATTATGAAAGGCAATTTTAAATGACAATCAACAAGAGTGGTGGATTTAGTACACAAGAAAATATTTATCACTCGAAGAGGCAGTAAAACATAACCCTTAGGTTCCGGCCTGCACTATTCCCAATATTCCCATGTCACACACAAATCATCTTATTCAATATTTTATTAAATTCACACCGCGTCATTAAAATTATTACGAAAATAATTGACGACCAAGGATAATTAAAATTATTACGAAAGCTTTACAACCGTTTTCGTTCTCAATTTAATCGGATATAAATGAGCACTGAACATTGTGTTTTATCTACATATTTACGTGTTGCCCAATATAAAGTTACACATGACCTACTTAATGATACATATTATGCTACGTAACACCGTAAAAGTAATTAATATATTGCATTTTTACTGTCCTAAAAATATTTGTATTTTTTATCATAATACCTACGCAGTATGGTTGTTGATCTGGTGTTAGGCTCTTCACTTAATCATGACTGACGGTGAAAAACGCTATACTAGTACGAAACTCAAATAAATCAATCAGCCTATCGCCCTCCGCTGCTGAACATAGGCCTCCAAAAGTGAGCGCCAACCATCCCGATCTTAAGCAGCCCGCATCCATCCGCTATCCGCCTCCTTTTTCAACTCATGAAATCCAGTTGCTTTAAAGATCGCGGTGACCCTGCACAGTGCACACAGGCGACATAAGATTGCCTACGTCTAAAGCAATACTAATCGTTCAAAACTCGGCATAAAATCATAATGAAATTTATAGATACGTTTTTTTTACATTTTATCTGATCTAATGTAGGGGACACTTGAGCATAAAATATTATAAATGCTGTCGAATTTTTAACAGCGATTATTGTGGAAAACTGAGACTACTGTCGCAACTTGACGCATTTTATAACATGCTGTTTAAGATTAGTAAGCTTAAATTGTTTTTTTTTTATGTTTTCAACAATTTGTGTAATTAGCGAGACATGCCAACGCCATGTGTCAAAACCTCAGTATGTCTTATGGCCAGTAACTCCTCGTCAGTAACAGTCAAAGTTACTGTTGCTTTCGTCTAAATCACGACGTTTGTGTTGTGGCTACTCTTTTGTTGTTTTTGTCTTTACTTTTATTTATGAAATTCCTATTTTATATTCAACGATTCGAAATTGAAAAGTGCAAATGCTGAATGTTAAAAATGGTGTGAACAGTCACATAGTTGCCGTGAACTTAGTGCAAGGGCGCGCGGGCACTGACGCGACGGGTCCGTGCGGAGTCGCGGCCGCCCGCCCAGTGTCGCGCGAACCGCCCAACCAGCTGTACGCGCCACAACATCCTAATATTCCGCCATCGTAAATATTGCCGAACAATTAGACACACGAAGTGAGTGAATTTACTATCCGGTGTCCACGTTATGTGCAGAAAAAACTCGAGTACTTCACAAACTTTGTTGACACTTGTTTACCATAGTATATTCTGAAGTCCGTGTGCGCACTTGGTTTAAGTTGAAATTTGTGCCGGACTTTGCCAGAAGTTATTAGTGTACAGTTGAACTTTTGAATGACCGAGTGATTTATTGCCGCACGAGTGCGTTCCACACGTCAGAAGCTAATTCGGAACATTTTATGGAGACCATTGGTTCCTGAGAATAAGTTGCTGAATCTTCAGTTGAAGGTATGATGACTTAGTACATAATTTAAATTATTTAATTACTGATGATATTAAGAAAATGAAATGTTTCCTCACCTATGTAATTATTCTTTAGTCGTAAATCCTAATGTTAATAGAGCTATTAAAGGCCCGAAATACCTAGTAGGTAACCAACCTACGTTTTATGGATCCATCATGATTTTTCAACTTTGTAAAAGGAGATGTCCACTTTTTGGGTGCTGGTCCTCAAAATCTAACCAGGCTCAAACTTTATGGATATTAAAGGGGCAAAAATATGGATCTAGGATCCATCAAAAAATATTTATAGACCCCATCCATTTGTGTGTTAACTTTTTGAAAAACATTAATTTTTTAAGCAGACTACAATTACATAAATCTCAGAATCGGAGGACTTTAAAATTATGCGATTTATTGCATAGGCCGAGTTTTTAGGAGTATTATCCAAATATATATAAAGTATCTTGGTTAGAATTATAAGCCCATTTTTGGACATGTTCTTTGCTTAAATGTAACTGTTTATCATTTTTATTATGTAATGTGATTCTTAGAGTTATAAATAAAACATAATTATAGTTTTATACGATATTTTTGTGGAAATACGATATAGCGTAGCGATATATCGTATAAAATATCGATATATCGCATAGTGCTGTATCGACATTCCGATATATCGCATAGTATCGGGAAATCCAAGGGAGAAAGGGAGTGTGTGTGCGAGGGGTGTTTGGGCCTCCGGATACCTATATCCCGTTTTATACCTATATCCCGTTTTATACCTATATCCTTACGTATATCAATGACAAACATCCTGTCCAATGCCGGTAGAGATTACTTTAGCAAACGGTATGATAATAAATATCCGCCTTTGTTTTGAAATCATCTACCTATATCTGTTTTAGCAATATCCGACTGGACATTGACGAGTTTAACTTTAAAAATACGTTTTCATAATTTAGTTAAATATTACTAATGAATCATTTAAAATACGGTTTTCAAAGAGACGAGTCAATGGCTAATGCCTAAGTACAACATAAAAAAATATAGATGTAATATGTCGCTTTACGAAATACAAGCGATGAAATACAATTGACGACGCGATAATCAGTCGAATTGCACTAATCGTATTCACTAAATCTTCGTATAGAGGTTGTGAAAATTAATATTCTGGGAATCGGTAGGATTGTGTGCACACTTACTGTGGATTTAAAGCAAGAAATACACCTTACAAAGGCTGAAAACAGCATTCACCCGGTCCGTATGTTTGGTGAGCATAAATGGTATGCAACAAAAACACGGCTTAATGCCTGAGGATTCTGTAGAAGGCACCACTTGTAACTATGTAACAAGGGACTGTATTTAAACACACATACATACGTACATACATAGCTTCACACCTTTTTTCCCTTTGCAAGGGTAGGCGGCGTGTTATCCCACTAACATTTCGCCAGCTATGTAAAATGATAGGTAACAGAGAGTAGGCTATTGGCAATTAACAGGCATAATTCTAGACTCCGGACTGATACTGAGCAGAAAAATCCAACTTTACCCGACCCGGGGATCGAACCTGTTTCAATACGGTAGTAGTGCAACACCGCATCGTAACTAAACGTAAAGATCCGTGGAATTATACGCATGGGTATACATGTAGATATAGTAAATACGTAATTTTGTTTGAATGTCGTTGGATTGATGAGGGCGGAGAGCGGTCAAGGGTGACGCGACCTTGACAAGACCCGTGTCCTGCAGTAAACGATTACAGGCTAATGTATCGCTATTTGGACAAAAGAGTCTAGAAAAACATTGTATAAAATCATTTACAGACCTATGTCTGTAACTGTATAGTATTTAGGAGACTCTACATAGAGGCAAGTTAAAAAATTTAATTACGTGCTTCGGACAATGGAATATATAATTGCTAAACAATAACGTATATTTTTTTATATCTTCTATATAATCTTTACAAATACTGTGTCTAATGGATACTACATTGAAGTCAAGTTCGAATGAAAATACCTTTTTAGTAGATTTATACTCTCAGTTAGATTTTATTATTAGAATTAGAACTTTCAATTAATTGTATTAATACGTATTCTAACCATGGTTATAACAACATAATGTTTGACATTTTTTTTTAAATTAAACACGGTTTATTGTGAAAATTTACCAATTTTATATAAGATTTCTGGGAATTCCATAGCACGTAAAAGTCGGCATTCCAATTATCATACCTATAAATTTTCATAATGAAGCAGCAACATTATGATAATTTTTAAATGTAAATAACAAATGTTCCCCAAGGATCCGTGTGTCACACGCGCGATTGCAGTTGGTGATCACTTTAAATAAATAACTGGTAAAGTAGCTACTGTATTTCTATGTAGAATTACTATTTCATGATATACTAGGGTTTACTCGTGGCAACGTCCACGTGAATGACAATTCTCAAAAAACATCCGACTAAGTAGGCCTCCGGGATAAAGTACCCAGCCTATATATTAATCCGAGTGATAGCTTGTGACAAACAACCAAACATCTTCACAATGCAATGCAATCAGCCCTGTATTATATACTGCCCACTGCTGAGCACGGGCCTCCTCTACTACTGAGAGGGGTTAGGCCTTAGTCCACCACGCTGGCCTAGTGCGGGTTGGCAGACTTCACATATCCTCGAGATTCTTATAGAGAATTCTCAGGTATGTAGGTTTCCTCACGATGTTTTCCTTCACCGTTAAAGCGAACGATAATTGATACACAATACACACGTAACTTTGAAAAGTCAGAGGTGTGTACCTTGGGTTTTGAACCTCGGGACATTGTCTCGGCAGACCGTTCCATTCCCATTTAGGCTATCGTCCACTTTCCCAATCCATCTTCACAATATCGCATTATAAATATCGGAAGGTAATAATTTAATCACATCCAGTAAATTGACAGAGCTGTAAGCAAATCGGATGGTATTGCCGATGGGCGCGGATTCCAGCGTGGTTGCGTCCGATTGTCAAGACTCAAGAAGCTTGGGAAAACAAACAACCGCTGTTCTCGTTAACAAACTCGTGTCTGTACTACAAACATCAAGGCGACTGCAATTTCTACCAAAAAATCTATTGCAATATCACCTTTAGTCCACAGTAACATGGTTTTTGCCGCCACTGTCCCGGTAACATTTGTTCCGGTCGTAAAATCTAGGCAGTTTTGTTACGATTGTTCAAAACTACTGGAAAATGTCATTAGTATGTTAAAGGTCGTGGGAAAAGTCTTTTCGCATATAGTGTGTATAAACTTGTAATAAAATCTCTTTGGCTGTACTATTTGTATCTGGCTGGTTTTGAAGACATTAAAAAGGATACATTTAAAAAAAATGAAGCAAATTAGTAAAAATATATTTTTTTCAGCTACATTTAATTTTCTTTCTGTGAAAGTCAGTGAATCTAATGAAGAAACTCGATACATTTTAAAATTTTATTGTAAAAAAGGAAAAAATGCAACGCAAACCGCGAAAAAAAATTGTAACGTTTATGGACCTAATGCAGTGTCAGTAAGAGTAGCACAAAGTTAGTTTAAGCGTTTTCAATGCGGGAATTTTGATGTCAAAGGTGCACCTCGTTTTGGTCGCCTTGTTACAGATAAAGTGGACACCATTTTGAAAAATTGGAACAAGATTGACATATCAGTAGTTACAACATAGCTGAAGAACTGAGAATTGACCACAAATAGTTTTGACCCATTTGAAAAAAGCTGGGTACACAAAAAAGCTCGATATTTGAGTGCCACACGAGCTCACTGAAAGAAACCTAATGAACCGTGTACTCATTTGCGACTTTTTATTGAGACGTAATGAAACCGAACCATTTTTGATGAGATTGATAACTGGTGATGAAAAGTGGATCACGTACGACAAGAACGTACGAAACAAGTCGTGGTCAAAGGTCGGTCAGGCTTCACAGACTGTGGCATTTTGGTGTTAAACCTAGGTTAACGCAATAAGGTGATGCTGTGTGTATGGTGGGATTAGAAGAGCATTGTTCATTATGAGCTTTTACCATCGGGCAGAACCATCGATTCGGATCTCTACTGCCAACTACTAATGAAATTAAAGCAAGAAGTTGAGAAGAAACGGTTGGAATTGGTCCATAGAAAGGGTGGGGTCTTTCATCACGATAACGCTAGACCACACACATATTTAGCCACTCAGCAAAAATTAAGAGAGTTTGGCGTTAGTGCATCCACTATATAGCCCTGAACACTGGTGGTAGGTCTCTCATTATGTAAGAGGCCGTCTGGGTGGGTACCACCGCAATGTCTATTTCTACCGCCAAGCAACAGTGTGCATGCACTGTTGTGTTTCGGTTTGAAGGACATTGTAGCCAGTATAACTACTGGACATAATGAGACTTAACATCTTATGTCTCAGGGTGACGAGCCCAGTGGAATGCCACACAGTACTTTGTTAGTCAAGGTGCTGGATGGTGTTGCTACTGTTTATGGGTGGTCGTATCGCTTACCATCAGGCGAACGGCATGCTCGTCTCGTCATTAAATGCAATAAAAAAAAAAAAAAAAAAAAAACTTGCACTTTCAGATTTCCTCCTGTTTCGGTCTCTTCAGAATTCTTTAGACAGTGTCAGGTTAACATCAAGAGGAGACTGCCAAAACTACTTGTCGCGTTTTTTTTTATCAGAAGTCCCAAAATTTCTACAACAACGGGATTATGGCACTACCTACAAGATGGCAGAAAGTCATCGAAGAAAAGGGGACATATAATATACTATAATTAAATGTAAATGTTGTTTGTATTTTTTAATATATTGAAACGTTTTGTATACGAAGTAAACAACAATAAGTGAATTTTATTAAACCCCATTCTATTTTAATGGGTTCGCCACCAGCCGTGTCCATTTCCGTTCAGTAACAGTTTCCTTCGCACGCTGTACGCCCCTTACGTAAACTGACTACGAGTGTGTTGTACGATTATCTATGCATAAGTTTTTATTTATAAGGACTAAAAAGCTACAATACAAAACCGGTTATTCAACGCCAACGCTCCCCGCGCCCGTCCGGTCCGACGAGAACGACAAAATTTCTGTTTCTTTTTGGTTCAGTGATCTAATCTCAAGTATCTGTTCTCCACGAGTAAGAGCGAGAAAGAGATATTTTCTGTTTTCTCGTGTTCGAGTAAAACCGAACTGTGCCGACGTTCTCCGAAGCGCATGCGCCGCTCGTTTGTTTCACTCTCGTAAATAGTACGCCTATTTGGAGTGATGTTTTTGTTCTAGGTATGACGTGAATTCATTGATATTTTGGCTACGACGCGACGCGACGCTGTGGAATTTTAATTTGTCGGAAATGTTATCTTAGGATTTTTATTTAAAAGAGAAGAATAAAGACGTTTATGATAATAATAAAAACACAATAATATGAATATCAAATATTTTTAATATAATAAAATGAGGTAGTGTGACCACCGACTAGTTACAATATTTGAAGTTGACACAATGATATTGTAATATGTACTATTAATATTTCGATGGAGACCAAGAAGCTTATATGTACTATTAATGTTTCGATGGAGACCAAGAAGCTTGGTATAAGCTTCTTGATGGAGACTAATAGATTACTGTAAATAAAAAAATAAAAGTTTGTCTATGAGAGATAAGAACCCATACCTATTATTTGAACCATTACCCACGTATCTGCCATTAGGTACCTAGATGACATAAAATATATTTACATTAATTAACTGGCAAATATAGTTTCTACGGTTTTTTAATATACTTACCTATAGATTTTCACAGAATTTAATTAAGCACAAGTAGCATTAATTAACAGTGCAGTAATTTAAGAAACTACAAATGCTTTGTTTGAACTGGTTCTTAAATGATCGAAAGTGTATGAATCGGAATGATACAGTGGATATAAGGCTGGCCGATTGCCGCAACCAGTGACCATATAGCCTCTCCGCAACAGAGCGCTGTGGATGATCTGCAACCTACCAGCTAACATTGAACATGATGGTAAGCCTGCAAGTTTATAACGTCCAGTTGCAGACTGAGAAAAAAAGGTTTATTGGCGGTAGGTCTCTCATATGTAAGAGTCCGTCTGGGTGGGTACCACCGCGATGTCTATTTCTACCGCCAAGCCGCAGTGTGCATGCACTGTTGTGTTTCGGTTTGAAGGACATTGTAGCCAGTGTAACTACTGGACATAATGAGACTTAACATTGTCTCAGGATGACGAGCGCAGTGGAATGCCACACAGTACTTTGTAACTCAAGGTGGTGGATGGTGTTGCTACTGTTTATGGGCGGTCGTATCGCTTACCATCAGGCGAACGGCACGGTCGTCTGGTCATTCAATGCCATAAATAAAATAAAAAATAGGATAGTCACACAAATATCCAAGCTTGGCACTTGATTTGTTGCTTTAATTTATTTATTACACTTTGCTCAACGTTTGTATTCTGTTGGAACTTAATACCAAACGCATTCTCTAATAATTGCCCTAATGAAACAAAATAAACATAAATTTAAGTAATATTACAGATAAAAATTGTAACACAAATACTCAACTAAATCAAACCGAATGCGTTGTTACTTGGAAATTGGAAATATCGTTTAAAACACGCTCGATGTAGACTTCAATTCCTTTTGTTTTGAACTTTTCTTATAAACTATGCAAATAATACATTCATATCATATAAGTTATAAAAACCTAGTCATTTAAATAATTATAATTCGTAAAAGTCGCAGATTAGTTTAGTTACATTGTCTACATGCTTATTTGAAATATGCTGTGCATTATTAAAAACGAGCGTTTGCCCGCGGCTCCGCCCGCGTGAATGAGTTTTCCCGGGATAAAAGTCCCGCTTTATATTTTCCCGGGATAAAAAGTTGTCTATGTGTTAATCCAGAACATAATCTACCCGTGTGCCAAATTTCATCAAAATCCGTTCAGTAGTTTTTGCTGCGTGAAAGAGTAACAAACATCCATACATCCATACATCCACACATCCATACTTACAAACTTTTGCGTTTATAATATTAGTAGGATACTGTGAGGGTACATAAACATTGCAACTTCAATACGAAAAAAAAACATTGTCTCTAGGTACATAACATAATACGATGCTCAGTACTTACATTACTAATTCTTACTCAGTCATTTTATATTCTCTCTTCAGACCTATACTAATCATTGTTTCACACACACACACTCACGCCTTTTATCCCCGAAGGGGTAGGCAGAGGCGCAACTAGTTGCACCCACTTTTCGCCATTATTCCGTCCCATGATGTGATAGGGGGCGAGCCTATCGCCATAGCGGGCACAAATTCCAGACTCCGGGCTGATACTGAACAGAAAAATCCAATATCACTTTGCCCGACCCGGGGATCGAACCCGAGACCTCAGCATTGCAGTCGTACCGTAATACAACCACGCCACCGAGGCAGTGTTTCAATTTACTCTTATTCTCAAGTGAGGGTTACAAAGACATTTTAGTTTCTGTGTAAATATTATTTTTATATTATAAGGAAGAGCAGTTTACCTAGAGGTTATAATACATCTACAGCAGTGATGTTGAAACTTGATGAATCTGCCTATAAATCAATGAATAGCACACTTAAATAGTACTGGCTATTTCATTCAGAGTAGATAGAGACTCCTATCACTTGTTTTAATTAAAACTTGTATCACACCTGCTATAAATTCATCATTAATTTTGAGAGGTTAAATCTGTCGTACAAAGAATTTATTATCCTAGTGATAGCTAGAGTGAAATCACATTCGGAACGGGTTAAGGTTCGGGTCGTAAGACGGGTGAACCCTACATAACCGTCCAGCCTCCCGAATCGATCGGCGGCTATAATCTCGTTTTGCCCGCGGAAAAAGATGAAAAACGCGTGAATATTGACGAGTCTATCCCATTACTAATGTGCCGACGAGGCCATACAAGCGTCACATACCGAATTTACAATTGGATTCTATGAAGGTTTCTAGACAATATTTTCTCCTTGACTCAGTCGGTATCTATTTTGCAGTTTATTTTAGATAGGTTTTTTTTCATTTTGTATCAATTTTCTAAACACTTTTCCGTATTGTTTAAGTGAGTTTCATTCAATAAACCTGCAGCTGTGTACGTAATACATATCTTGCCGTTTTATTAATAACCTCGAAACACGCTTTCGATGCAAAATTGCAGTTTCGTAAGAATGAGTTTTATAACTTGCAAATTATTGAAATGCAGCTGACTATAAAAACTTCTATTGACTATTAATTGTCTTTAACAAACGATACATTGATATCACACAACACAATCAGTCAAATCTTGATAGAGATCAATTCACATCGATTGTCGTAAATAGGCCACGTCGCCGATATTTCTTGACCGACATTCGAGACGACGATGACAATTATTGCTGATTGTTTGAACTCCGAGCTTACTTCCACCCATTCATTTCCATTCCGTTCATTTAATGACCTCTATAGTGTAAGGTACTTGACTGTGACACGATTTCTTTAACAACAATGTTTACATATTATTGATTGCATGTTTACTACATTTTGTAGTTTTTTCAGGCCAACAATAATCCAAAGATGTGTATTTGCTATCTTTTACTTAGTACTTTAAAGGGTCGAAAGCCTTTCTACTGAATACACACTTGCCAAAGAACAATGGTTGAAGCCTTTGTTAACTTCTAAAACGTGTAAGACACTGACGGAATCAGTGTTTAACTTCTAAATGTAAAGAGACAAAAGCCATGAAGTAACACTATGGGCAACGCGGGAAACTTTTAATAAAATAAGTATTTTAGAATCGGTTTTATGTACCACCACTGTTCTT
The DNA here is from genome assembly GCA_947568825.1 of Sphinx pinastri. NCBI lineage: Eukaryota > Metazoa > Arthropoda > Insecta > Lepidoptera > Sphingidae > Sphinx > Sphinx pinastri. The sequence goes on from OX387617.1 coordinate 9,313,150, forward strand.
AGTTCCGGTTAACTTTGCCACGATGTACTGGATAAGAAAGTTTTTTCTCAAATTGCCTGCTAGTTGTATTTGTTTCTAAACACGAGAGCCGCTACAAACTTGCAAACAATTAGAAACATTGTGTGTTGTTTTCACAGACCGTAGCTAATCTAACAGCAATGCACATGATAAAACATAATAATACACCATTTCTAATGCCAAGACGTTTGTGCGTTGCCTCTGAGAACTCTTGTAATAATCCTAATAAGTTATTGTAACCGCATCAAAACGAGAGATACTTTCTCACGAGACGCCAGAGCGACCTATAAAAAAATTCTTCAAGTACAATATAATGAGTATTTAAGTGGTTCTCGCGGTTTCGCCTTCATGTCTTACAAATATTCACATCCAAATACACGCCGGAGACAAATATGAGATATTACATAGTCGCAATATGAGTTGGAAATTAGAATCTACATAATTAAGAGCGGTTCAAAATTAAATCACTTCTAAATTAGAACAGTTGTATTCATAATACGGTTTTTGGTCGCCAGTTAATAGAAGCCCGACACGAACTAGGCGGCAGCCGCGTCGCGCCGCGCTGCACCACGCTGCGCCTCGCCGAGCCGCCGCGCCGCGCCGTGGCAATGACCGCCACTGCGAGACAGGCCTATTTTCGTGAACCACGTACCTGCTTATCTACTATCGCTGTTTTGGTAGCTTATTATTTAACATTTTGTGTGTCTATACAGGCTTTACCATCTGCTTACGCAAATATTTTTCTTTTAAATCTGCGAAGGTTAAAATATTTAATTAGCTATTTTTATAGAAGGGGACAAAGCAGCAAGTAGGTCATCTGGCGAACATAGCCGTTCATAAACATACACAGTACTAGAATAATAACATGTTATAAACAATATGAGAGGTACGTTAAAACGTAGGTCTCTACGTAGGTACGGTAGGTAACGTAGGTATCTAAGTATAAATAACATAATATTATTCTCAATTTTTAAAGACTTGTGTGAATACCTAAGATTTATATACTAAAAATAAAATCACGTATAGGCCATAGCTACTGTTAGAGCTGGAATTGATTAATTCTCTAGTGGCAGATGTGCCCATAAAAAATGGTGTCTCAGTATTTTACTGCTAGTGGAACAATGGACCGTGTCGCGTGACGTGACTGCAGTTATGAAAACACCACTGAAAGATTATCTTCAATACGTGATACGTTTATATTATACAACTCATTTAAAAACAAAACATTTCGTGCATTTTATACATAATACGTTGAAAGAGCATACACGAATTTAAAACTTTATTTGCTATACTGTTATTTTTATTCCAAACCGGAATAACAATTTAAAAAGTTAATAATATCTCAAATCACAATGTTCCCTTTGGTACTGCGAATGATACGAGGAACCTGCGCTCGGCACGGGGTGAAATGTCATTTATAGGAAGTGGTCTCATCCAATTAAGAGCACACCCTCTGGATTGCTTCCAAAGTTTTTGTCGTTTTTGTAATTGTCTTCCAGCACTTTTCTCTCTCATTGCATTATTGCATACATAAAATCTCTTTTCATTCATAAAGGTTGAGGTCGCGTTACTATCTCACACTCTTTAATTATTGTTATTATACTTACTCGAATACGAACATCCAAAAACTAAGCGTAGTATCGAAACATTATATACATACAGTTACTGTTTCGGAATATAGAGACTACGGGATTTAGACATAAATTAAAACTAATTCGCTCTAGTTCAGTGCCATAGTCTAATACAGTGCTAGTACACGACAAAGCGCCATGTAGTGGGTGGGATGGATACATGAACGCGAGGAGTATGTAAATGTGGGATATTGAGAGTAGCAGTGACGTCGCTTGGTTTTCTATTGTCGCCATGTAACCATTGTGTGCGTGTTTTACGTACGCCACTTTGTGTATGTGTGTGTGCTGCGGGCTTCGCAATCGTCACCCGTCGGCTACAAAACGGTATACCGAAACATTTGTCTCGAATCGTGATCGACGCACGAATGTTTTGCTCCAAATACACGTACTTCCTTATTTCATGCTCGATTTAAAATCGTGCCGGTATTCATAACCGATCTAATCAATATTTGATTTGAAATATACTGATACACCTGCGCACACAACATAAATTATACAAACTCTCGTAGTATATTGTCTTATAAAATTACTTACTTTTGAAATGTTTTACTGTCGTATTAATTACAAAAATAATTTAAAACCGTCTTTGTAACAGAAGGTCAAAGTAAATAAACTTTGAATACAAATCATGGGACATGGATATATTGTATATTAGTTATTTAATTAGAAATGAAGATACCGTTAAAGCACGTGCAGTCGTGCCAAATCTCTTCATTAAACTGGTTGGAGAATGGAGATGGCCCGATAGCGGCGTATTCCACTGTTTACATTATAACCGTCTTACAACTGTGTATATTAGTTATACCTGTACAACACAGTAAATAAACATTCGGTTTCCTTCGTAGTTGCAACATGAGGACACGTTAAACATTAGTTGCAATCAATTCTCAGATGAAACCATAATATTCAATACTGTGAATTAACAAATGTTGACATTATACCCCGATAAAAATAAAAAAAAATTAGGGATCCGTGTAATAAAAACGAGACACTATTGAAATTATTTATACTATTACAAATGTTGTTCTTGAAACCTTACATGAACTTAAGATTGCGATTAGATAAAAACATGTTTCAAGGTCCAAATCAAAAAAAAACAGAGTCCCAATTCAAAGCATTTTGAAACACCATCTTAGAGTATGTGTTATATTTTTTATTTTCCATACACAATAATCGAATAAAATGTAAGTTGAGTTTTCTTATTTACTAGATCAATCTATATTCATTAGTAAGTATATTTTCAAGTATAATCTCAAATTATTATAAATTGTTATACGAAACACTGTTTTTACAGTTTTTTTTTTAAGCTTGACCAGGTTCTCATAAGTAAATTAATAAGCTATTAGGCGCCGTACAGTATATGCCGTATATAGAGATCGGTACTTAGTTTAACATAGCATATGCATTCAAAAGTGCGTTCAACTATTGTTTTGAAACGAATTACTATCCAGAACATTAAATTAAGTTACCATTTGTACGCTAGAGGGACGTCAGCCGCTTATTTGGATGCGTGTGAGGACATAGGCCGATGTCAAAGCAGCCGGTGGATGCGGACCGAATGCCAACATACGATTATATTTAGCCCCGGCAATTATTGCATATCAAATTAGCAAAAACTGTGTCAGAACGTTACAGACCGCACTGCAAATAGAACATGTAACTGACACGTGCCTCTCCCATTAGTCTAGAATCTAGAAAGTTCCCGTACCATGCTATTAGAGCATACTTGCATATGCGCAAAATAAACTTGAAGTTGAAATCAATTAAATGAGACCTCTATCGTCACGATTTAGCTGCACATCACTAATTGATAATTACGAACTGTTCAATACATGTTAATGTTGCTTTTCAAAATGATTATTCAACTCACGAAATTTAGCTTAGTAACTAATTGATTGGAAATTATTTTGATATACTAATGCACATTAAAACTATTTGGATTAAGAATATCGGAATTATATTAGTTTGTCTCGTATTATACAGACGAGTAAATGCAACATTAAAAAAACAAATGCGGCACAGATTGTAGTATAAGCATATTTTATTTGTTTGTTTGTGTTTGGCCAACGGTTTGGCAGTTGTCCATTATTGAGAGGAACTAGCTGCGATGTACGGCCGTAATGTGCTCTACGGAGGCAGCCGGCTAAACATATATTTCAATGGTTAAATATGTTACGTCTGCGTTCGTAATCCTATTATGCCAATATTACACTTAGTGTTAGTATATATATTTTACTGACACATTTTAGTAAAAACACAACTGTACTATATTATATTTATGAAACTAGATATTATATTTTATTATCGATATATTTTCCGCTCTTTTCTTAGTATAACTTACACAAGTACAGTAAGTTCCTACACTGTCTATAATACCTCTACGTCGGTGTTCTACTTGCGTTTAACCGTGAAAGCTTGCTTGCCGCGCGCAGAGCCGGCGCCGGGCGGCGGGCGGCGCGGCGGGGCGCGGGCGGCGGCGGCGGGCGGCATGAGGTGAGCGGCGAGCGGCGCGCACGTTGCATGTTGATGCAAGGAGTGAGATAGAGACATGGGACCAACCAAAGCCCAGGGACGAACTACTTACACTTTGGACCGACGCCCGCACAACAGCAACACTGGTAAACCGAACAAACTATCCAGTAAATACTGACTGCCCGAGGGCTCAAGCGGGTTTAACGTCCGTGCGTGGAACACAGCCAAGCAATAAAACTTGATGTTTATACAACGAGTCTGCAACATGCTAGTTTATGTATCTGGCTTAAACAGTGTTTAGCTATACGAGTCCCAGTGGCTCGGCAGCCGCGGTAGAGTCGAACCGGTTTCGCCCCAACCAAATGTCGCCGGTGCCGCGCTACGTCGAAATCTGCAACAAACAAATCCATCCGAAACAAAACGGAATTAGGAATGAAAGATTTCAATTCAACCTTTCGTTATGTGGGTATAAATAATAAGACAGACGAGCGGACTGGCCGCCGCGCCAGTGAACAGTTATTGTTGCTGTTAACGAGGCCATTGTTTTAAAGGGCAGCTTAGGAGAGGTGTCATCCGAGCCACATTGTCTTCCGACGGGATTTTATATCATTCTCACCATTGTGTGAACGTTTTAAACGTGTTGTTTTTATTCCTTTTTATCAATCCCTGTAGGCGGGCACCTATGAGGGATTCACTAATATATTGTAACATAGTAAGAATTTATAATAAAAATGAATAGTTTGCTACGATAGAAATCAGTATATATACGGTGGAATGGGTTTGGGTTTCGGGAATAATAATTATATACGGTGTGCCTAGGGCGTAACCATTCATTAAGCGTGAAAGAATTTTGTGAAATATCCACCTAAGAGAAGCTGCAAATATCATTTGGAAACTCGTATGGCTTTAAAAAGATAATATTCGCACAAATACCACAAGATGTCATTTGTATAATATAAGTTCATAGTTCTTGCATCAAGAAAGGTACTATAAACCCCCTTAATAGAGGTTAAATGGGGGTTTTAATAAATAAACTAATTTGTTAAAAGAATATTATATCACATAAATCACAAACATAACATTTTAACATTTCAACCATTCAACACAACTTTACATTTTACAGACTAATCTATACAAATAACAAATAAAAACTATACGAGAAAACACATGACGACTGATTGTCTTCTGGTACATAACAATACTCTTAAAAATCCCAAATATAAAATGTAATATGTTATTACAGAATACTCATAGACATATCTAGCAAACATAGTACTATATTGACTAAATACGCTACGTCAAACATTGCGAGTTTGTATTGAAAATACGGTATTTCAAAGATACATCAATATCCGGATATCAACAGACAGTTCTACTTTGAGGTGCTAAAATGTGTATAACTAGAGCTCACCAATGTTTGGACAACTGATTAGCCGGAGTGCGTACATGGTCATTTGCCATAATTTGTACCAATGGAAGCTGGTATTCGCTCATTATATTAAGAACTAGCTTTTGTTCACGTCTCCGCCCGCATGAATCTCACGTCGGGTCAAAATCTCAATTTTGTTCTGGGTAATGTTCTATACATTACGGGGACCAAAATAACAAAGACAAGGTCTATTTGTGTGCTCTCACCTATCCATTCGACGGTTTTTTATACAGGCACGGCAAAGTGGTTTTTGTGTTAATGACTATTACACAATCAAATAGTAAAGCCCTGTGTATTACTTACAGTTGTTCTAAGCAAATTGAATGCACTCGCTTGATGTTATATTATTAAAAATTACTTTATATTTCCATCAAGATTACTTTATCAAAAAAGTAGAGCAGCGTGCAACTAGCCGCAAAATTTTACGTTTCATAGTGCAATAACTCCTTGCTTAATCATAGCAAATGATCAATGTGTGAAACCATCGGATAAGAAGTTATTTAACGAGTCGATATAGTAAATTGCAACAATGGCTTATTTTCTCAAACGAATGAGAAGTTCCTATTGTTCTGAAATTAATTTAAGGTGATTTATTTTTCTATTATTCAAACTAATTAATTATATTCTGAATCAAAGATGAACAATGCCGTATGTAATGATCGAATCAATGTTTTTTAGTTAGAGGTCAAAGATTATTAAGCATAACGTCATCAGAATTAACTCGACCTTATAAAGCTGTCATAAGTACAAAAAAACATGTATGATATGGAGTGGTATAGTTCATAAATTACGCGCACTTATGTTTGGTCTATCTACATCTACATAATAAGTATGTCATCGTCCAACGACATCGAGTTTCGCAGGCACGCAGTCTGTGTGCTCAAGGCTACCATCGCAGACCGTTTGACAAATATAGCCACATAAAGCTGATCGTAATTGGTACACAATAGAACATTCATTGTATAAATGTTAATTTATTCAAAAATTGATGCATTTCGTACCAAAATTAATTGTAGTAGACGTTGGATTTGTGCCAAGAATATTGAACACCATCGTATTTTTATTGAATAAATTACAAGTAAAAATATTTTCATGTTCCACTTTTGTATATCGTGTTGCAATCTTCTAATATAAAATTTATGAGATAACGGATTCAGAATATGAGTTTCTCAGATTTTAATAGCACCATCGGCTTGGACACTCGAAGAATGCGTCGGCCGACTCTGATGCAATACACACCTGTGCCGCCGAGCGGTCTTCTAGCGGCAATTAATATCACGTCAAGAATTTCCTAGCGATTCAATGAATAACTATGGGATTATTGGAAATAATGGTTTATTACAACTCATGCCATATTAAAATACAATTAAGTATCACTGGAACTGTATTCGCTCCATTCTTTAAACATGTCTTTGTCTTTAGTAATAACTTCCTGCAATTTGAGTCTGTCCGAGCCATTGTTACAAGTTTGTGAAGTGAAATATGGCAATATTAATAAATCGCTGTATTTGATTAATAAAGACGTTTTGAATGAAAATATTTCGTACCCAATGATTGATAATAGCACTTATCCGATATGTAATTCGACGAAATACATAATATTACAGAAACTAATCACGTGGTAATTTATACGCTAATATGTTCTTGCAATTTAGCTATGGAGAATGCTATTCACTGTCACATTATACGTCCTAGCAGAAATAGCGCAAACGAGTATACGGCCTAGAGTTCTTTTGCACGCGTAGGTACTAATGTTTTCGAGAAACGATTTCAAAGACAAACAGAGCTTAGCATATACAGTATTTTAATATTACTATTTAACAGCTGTTTTTGATTCTACCGACATTTCAAATTATGATTCGCTGCCATATTCTAGTGACTTGCCGGATTTAGGCTAAAAGGTTCATCCTGGAATCAGTTTTAGTTCAAATTTTTTTTATAAGAAGAAATTACGTAACTATATGCAAATCAGCGAACACTTAATTTAAATTCATTATTCCTTCAAATTGTTATACTACCGTACCTGGTATTCCCTAGTCGTTATTCAAATCCCATATAAGGACATTAGGAGTACTATTACCATAAATTCCAGTTATAATAAAATTACTAAAATATATTTTCTGTTCAATAAAAAGTCTCTTATATCGCTAAAGCTATAACAGAAAACAATAAACATAAAAAATATATTGCCAATAACTTATTTAGGCATAATGAATTAATAGGATTTTAATACAATGTACTTCATAATAAGAGCGTAACTTAGGTACTCTTGTTAGAACCTACAACTAGGAATTATCTAGACGGCACTAAATCAAATCCCCGTTATTGCAGCATCTTTATCTGTTTTATCGCTCTGCGCCATTTAGCTGTCTCAAGTATTAAACAGGAACAGTTTACTACAGTTTTTTTATCTATCTTATTTTTCATCAGACCAATGAAACCTTGGTTTCTATTGCTTGAATGATCATGAACAGAAATGGAAATAAAAACTTATCAAACCTAGAAGATAATTACAAATTAGGTATTAACTTGTAAAAAAACAAATATTTTCGAAACAAAATTGAAATATTGTGGAAATTACTCATTAGGCTAAATTTAAACAAACCATTAACAAGCTAAGTAATAGTCCAGACATCTCGTACGAAAGATTCGTTCATTTTTACTGCTGATTGTGCGGCGGGAACACCTGAGCATCGCCGCCGTGTGAACAATACCGCGATTGTTCTAAGGAATACGCCTACATGTACTCGCGACCACGCTCCGCACTCATGGTTTTTCCTGAATACTGCATGACCTATATGCTTTGCATCACGGTAACAGCGACGTTTACGAAAAGTTTCATTATCGATCATCTAACTCATTTGCGGAGTCGATTCAACATTCAAGTTGAGATGTAAAACCGGCATTAAACTTAATTACTTCGAATAAAAGTCGGCGGTACTCTGACCGGACGGAAAAGTAATTACATTTCTACAGGCTTTGAATTTTAATCGTTTGCGAGTCTGCAGAAGCGACGCTCACCGCACACATGCTTCTAGATGAACCAGATTGCTCCATGTTTTCAATTTGCACCTACATTCATGCGTATGTACTCGGCACTCGCACCTACGCCCGACTGATTAAATTATTAAATTCATTGTGAAGGAATTTGGATAATTCATTACGAAACACACGTACAATGTTAATAGCTACATTATGGGTTGTGTCTTTTTATTGCAAAGGCAATCTTTTATATTCAATTTTAACCATACAAGTTCTTAAGGTAAACAAGAAACGTTTGCTCTTTAAAACCATTTAATTATAGGTAATTTTTCACAAATACTAACAGTTAAGTTATTGGTTACATTTATTATGATTTAGTATCAATTGTATTATTCCAACAAAATAAAGTACAAAGCAGAAAGATAAGACGGATATAAGATACGAGGCGGTTAGTTAGAGCTTCCTTTTAACGGCAGGTGCGAGTGATGCTGTGTTGTGCTCGGCGCTCTCCTATTGGCTGATCCCGATGCGCAGGCGCTGATTTACGGCTCACGTAGAGTAATATGCAGCTGCCTCGCCGCAGCTTACGGTTATAGGAAATCAATGTTTAGACTAGCCCCACAAAAAAGGATGATATAATACAAGATCATATTTAAATTGTCGCGAAGGAAATGTGTCTGGGTGTCAAGTTACATCCATATGCATCCGACCGTTTTTGCTTGATTAAACATCCAATCATCTAAATATCGCAAAACATCTAAATATTCCTACAATCTTTCACATATAATTAATATTACATATAATTAGGATCATCATCATCATCAGCCACACGATGTCCACTGCTGAAATAGGCCTCCCCTAAAGATTTCCAGACAGTCCTGTCAAAAGCAGCCGGTATCCAGCGTGTTCCTGCGACATATTTAACATAATAAGAATAAATTTAATCACGGATGTTTAACGTGGTGCGCATAGCGTGGTGACTGGTGAAGACGAGACGCGTTGGCGTGACCAGAAACATGACAGCGACGAGGCTGGGCGCGCCGCCACCGCCGCCGTGACACCAGCGCCAGGTACGACGGACCTCCTTCCCCTCACGCGATGTCACGCCGCATAATCACATAAAAATCCACAACTAAAATTTGTGGCAAAACTATCACACAACATTATCATTATTTATATTATTTGACAAAATATATTAATATTATGATTAATGAATATAAATCTGATAATAATGGAATTGCCTAATTTATCAGTGTCTTGAACCTTGTCAAAAGCACTCAAACAACGCACGTCATCGAAACGCACAAACCACCGGCGGAAGAAGTGATGTGCACAATTAGTCCCGCAAGCCCACGTCACTATGATTAATGTTAATTACACCTCGATTTTCCAGTGGAAACCGATTAAGAGCACCATTATACTATCCCCCGCGGGCCATTACTCGTACGTTTCTAATACCTGTAATGCTCTCTGAATGTAGATAATATGAGTCAGGAAATCATATTCGTCATATAGCGCATATCAACTAAATTAGCACAACTACGCGTACTAGCCGATATAAGTTAATAATAATAATAATAATAATAAAGCCGTTTATTTCCCATCACCTAAGTATTACATTTATGTATAATATATGAATTTTAATATTCTCTTATAATAGTTATTCTCGCTGTACTGTTTTTCCTTTATTCTAAGTTGTTGTTTAATTTTCACGGTATATTTTCTTCGATAGGAACCCCTATTTGGGTATAGGCCTCCTCCAGTTTGATCCAGTTTTCTCTATCTTTTGCGAGTTTAGTCCACTCCTTTCCCGCTGTAGCTATGATGTCGTCACTCCATCGCTTAGTAGGTCGTCCTTTTCTCCTTTTTCCACTAGGTCCTTTCCATCTTGTCACTTCTGCTGTCCATCGCTTATCATTGCAGCGGCCATGTAGCCGATATAAGTTAGTAGGTGGTAAATCTCAATTTTTTTTTTTAATGCATTGAATGACGAGATGAGCATGCCGTTCGCCTGATGGTAAGCGATACGACCACCCATAAACAGTAGCAACACTATCCAGCACCTTGAGTTACAAAGTACTGTGTGGCATTCCACTACGCTCGTCATCCTGAGACATAGAAATAGACATTGCGGTGGTACCCACCCAGACGGACTCTTACATATGAGAAACCTACCACCAGTAAGTTTATTAGTTTCGGTTTAAAACTTTAAAGTACAACGCCTCAGGGTGACGAGAACAATGCAGTGCTTATCAAAGTTCTAGATGTCATTAGTACTGTTTATAAGCACAACGCTCACCATCAGGCAAGCGATCTGCCTGGTTCGTCTTTCGCTTGTATAAAAAACCTAATATACCCATTTCTTTTCTCGAGGCGAGTCATTTATTTAGCAGTAAAAGCGTAAGAACGAATTTGTTGGTCGTTTCTTAAAATACGACGGTCCCTCTTATTTGATACGCACTCAACTATTCGGCGAAGTTTTACGATTATTAGAAACGGAAACTATTTGGTAAATGTAAATTTACTTGAACTTCGTACGGTAGGCCTTATTTAATATTGATGCGCAAAATAAATTTGTCTGCCTGTCTGTCTGTTACGGTTTTTGGGCTTAGCCGCTAAACATATTTTGAAGAATTCGGTACTGAGAAAGCGTCACAGGCACTAGGTAGAAAGGATAAAGGCTATTTTTTATGTATGCATCTCAAACCGATATCCTTGCGGACGAAACCACGAGCAAAACCTAGTCTACATATAAAATAAAAGTTATCGGTAATTTAATCTCAGTGCTGACCCAGTCACAGCTCGACAATCGGTCACAACCGACTAGCAACCTTTTACTCACTTTAATAACCGTTAAATTCGATTACAACGCATCTCAATGAAAACGATAGTCACTACAACAAAGCAATGTTAGTAGTTCACGTAAGTTATAAGTGACTTGACTGAAGTTTTTATTAGGTGTTAGGAAGTAGGAGCACAACACTGAACACATGACACTTTTATCAATCGTCAGCATTTTCGAGACCGTCTCTTTGGTTAATGGCTGCTCGTTTATGCGTAATATTAGAAAGGAAAATATATAGATACCTATGTACATATATTTTCTATGATCTAAGTACCTACATACATATAAATAAAGGTCAAAAGCATCGTGTGTGATGTTGTAGGCTTTAGATTCTGTTCCCACTATCTAACGGTCCAGGGCGTCAGGGAAAACCAAAACAAACCAGAAAATGATCATCATATAATCATTACTACTGTACTCTGAAACGATTTTCTTTAAATTCAACCAACTTATACTTTATATGTAAAAATATTTCTGTGAAGCTACTTTAATTACGTGTGAAAAATCCATACTTTTATAAAAACACATCACGTGACGGGCAAAATTAACTTCGGTTTCATCGTCGTTTGGTTGCGCGGGAAACAGTTTATTTCCACCACAAAAACTTCGCATGTTCAATAGTTCATACAATATAAGGTTATACGTAAAAAACATACAAACGTGTGGCTTAATGCGATACAACTCGGCAATACGCGGTATTTAAGTGCATCTTATTAGGTAATTGATTACATTAAAACCAGTATGTGACGTTACGACTGACCCGGTGACATTTGACAGTGCTCACAACACGTTACTTAAAATTATAACAAGCCGATAAATTATGTAATAGTTACGCAGTATATTCTGTAACATTTATACAATATTTTTAGAAATCCTGTAAATCGTGATGGTTATTTAGCATGCAAATTATCTAAGTTACAACATAATTGTCGCGTCGACTGGACAACGTTGAAACCGTGACAATCTTAAAAATATAATCATCGTCACTCATAATAACAAATGTAGTGATTGAAATTAAACTATTATAACGGATTTTATCGCGGTTTTTTATTTTATTTTCTCCCGACGTTTCGAAGGCTTTGCAGCACTTCGTGGTCACGGGGCGGACTGAGGTGTTGGTGGTCCGTTATAATAGTTTAATTTCAATGTCTAACATTCCCGTAAACGTAAGGAATCAAAATGTAATGATGTTTAAATTTCTCATTATTATATAAACCTTCTTTAGTGATATCAATTAAGAATATGATATAAATATCAAATAAGTATTGTTAGTGGCTGATGAGCTTGGAGATAATTTGGGAAAACCCTTTTGCCTTTCTTGCACAGATATATTTAGTATGATTTGTTGAACTACGGAGTTTACTAACTCTATTTTTTAACTCCAATCTTTAATTTTAGATGAAATATATGTAGTTGTATATCATCAGCCCATTATAATTATGTAATGTTCATTCTTACCTAAGTTTTGATCATGGGGCTTTCCAAGATTCAATTCCTTGAACCTGATTCATACGAACCGAATTTTTAAAACTATTTCCTCGTCCGACCACTTGTAAAAGGGACGTACGTTTATTGATCTGACTTGTGAAATTGATATAGGTACCAATCTCATAGAAATAATGGACATCAGCTCAGTTAATTACCTAGTATTCAATATTCAACTAAACTAATAAATAATATGTTATAAAATAAGTATTTTGAGATGCCATTTAATAATTTGTACCAGATGCAAAAGTATTACATGGGTACATAGTTATATAGATACTTACCGCTCCATACGCTGTATTTGCTATAGTACTTAATTATATCTTTTTAATTTATCCTCTAGATCCCGCACACCGCAATCGCACAAGATACCTCAAGCTAACAGTATCGATATAAATGCGACATTAACACGCGGAAATAAGAGCTTTTATTAGACTTTATGTTTTTGTACCGCTGCCAACGCGACATATCAAATGTTAACTCGGCTATGATAATGAACCTTCGATAAGCGATAAATGAATAATTAATACGTGGGCGGCGGTGACACCTGTTCATTGATGAAGCGGGTGTGTTGTGGGAGACTGGGGTAATTCTTAGTAAGAAGACATATTGTTTAATACGGTATATATCGAAACTTTTATATTTGTAAAATTTTGACACGTAAATATAGATGAGAATACGTGAATGTCGCGTGCAGCTGACTAAGCCTTGCATGTCGCACACTGGCTACAAACAAAAATGTGGCATACATTCTAAACATAAGGAATAATGATTTTTATACGATACCCATTTTCTTTCGACAATATTCCCGATAGACTTTTATGGGTAACATTTGTCCACTCTATGAGAATAACCCCCCGTGGCTTTACACCCACGCAACACCACATTTACAAGTCTAAAGTAAGCCGTAGCTTATTGTGGTCCGCCTATGACTTCATAGGCAGCTAGTCATTTCGTGTAATCTAAAATTTTTCTTTTACCTTCGAAGTGATAAACTAGAGTGCAAATGGTGCACTCTGCACGCACACTTCGATGAGTTTTACATCCTATGTGTGGTGAAAGCTGTGTCTATTGCCACATAATTATATAGGCCACAATTTTCAATCCGGGGTATTTCTCTAGTGTTTTTGAAATTAAACTATTATAACGGATTTTATCGCGGTTTTTTATTTTATTTTCTCCCGACGTTTCGAAGGCTTTGCAGCACTAATGTCAATGTCTAACATTCGCGTAAACATAAGGAATCATTATTCTCTAGTGTTTTTTTATATCAATTTTTTTAACACAAATGTAATTTGCCCGACCTGAGAATTAAACCCGGTCTACACATGACGGTTCACAGACATTAGACCAAGGGTGATCCAACACGCTTTATAACAACCAAGGCATTTGAAAATTGCGTATTGGAAATCTTGCTAATGAGAAATAAATAGCAATATGTATAATTGTGTTTGTCACGCTGTACATCATTTACGATTGCATCTTTTAATTATTTCGAATTTGTTAATTCGCGGTTAAATAGAAACAAACAATATTACCTAAAATTCATGTATTTATTTTATTAATTGTATGAATAATTTTACTGAAGAATACCTGATTTACCCATAGATAAAGAATACAGTGTAATTTTATAAATTAATACTGTAACATTCGACGATCTACAATAAGATAGAGTTCTTATTTGAAATTAGACGCATTTTAAAGAAACCTTTTGATCGAAAATAAAACATTTTAATTTTATTGGGTAGCGTCCAAAATAGATTTTTTTTTGGCGATCTCATCGGTTAATAAGTAGATATAGGTCGCAAATTACAAAGTAGCATCTACAAAACCCTGACAGTTCTCCTTTAACGTAAATAATTCATAAATCACCTATTAAATGTAAATCAATTTTCTCTATAAATAAAGTTTGATGTTTTGTGAATATAATATTTAAAAATTCATTAAATTAAATATATAAGACCTAAATATAGAGTTAAAATAGAATACGCTTAATATCTTTACATATCATAACTACCATTAGTCATTAAAGAAAGCAAGATTTTGAAACACGTTTAAAACATAAAATACAGTAAAATAGGCGTCACATCACATCACATGGATGTCAACGATACAAGTATAATATTCGTTAGACGACAGGGTTTCTGAGAAGTTCGCACTCAGCGCGTATCATGTCACTCGGCTCACTCGGCTCATTGTTTAGAAGATTAAAGGCTTGGATATTCGTACTGTACCTAAGATAGCTCATTCGACTCGATAAGCTCAAAACACACAACTGACAGTTGTAAACATAAAGTGCAAAGGGTGTGTTTGGGATCTAGATATAAGATAGTTAGGGCCGATTTCACCACATGCTGATAAAGTCCCTGAAAGCCTATTCAGAACTTATCCGCCATATAAACTACAACCTTCGGTTTCACAGGTCTCGAATAGAAATATCTGGCAGAAAAAATCACTAGTAATCTGTCAGATTTATTTGTTAGATACTGTTATATGCCAGATAGTTATCTGGAACATTATCAGGAACTGGTGAAACTGGCTCTTACTCTCACAAAAGTATTAGAGTATCTGGGGCCGTAGCCAAAATGATTTTTCACAATCGTTAACGCTAAAGTAATGTATGAGAATCCTAGCGATATTTTAGCGATATGTCATTCCCATACATTTTTTCTTTTTTCTATTAGTCCCCGGAATTTACAAGAGACTATCCCGCCTTCAAACTTACAACTGCAACTCTTCTATCTACAATTTAGTATAATGATAATAAATTCTAGTTTTCTATACAGCTAAAGTATATTCCGTGAAATTATTTTACCGTAGCCAACGCTTTACAATTAACATTCCTAAATGTACAAAGAAAGTGCTTAGGTAGTTAACAAATGATATCGTTAAAATACCTTGAATATCGTTTATTTTATTTGCGACAGTAATTACCTTGACCATACTTTGTACCTCGGCTAAATAAACTAAATATTTCTGTTATTAATAGTATTACGTATAGCGGTGATTCCTTCCGCATGGAGAGATACATAGTTAGTAATGGAATGACCATTTTAATTGATCGCCCGTGTATACGTTGGCGTGTACTACGGAGAAACGCTATAATTCTGTTTCCTTTAATGTACCTATGCTAGTAGTAGTCTTGGTTGACGGAGACTGCACTATGTACTCCACAATTTTACATAAAAAGATGTAACGAAGTTAGACTACATAATGCGTAAGGGCTCATACACATAAACACGACACGGCGGTCCATTTTCGAGATTAACTGTCGTCGTAGATTTCCACGATACGGCGTCGCGTCGTAGGACAACGCGACGCCGTGTCGTGTTTATGTGTATGAGCCCTTAGGACTATTATTTGATTCGATATTACATTCTATTAAAATCATGCACAAACATTAAAAAGCTCTAAAATCCTAAACCTTACAATTGGTTCAATAACCTTAAAAATATGTAATTAATTTCGATTTCATAACAAAGATCAATAAAGCTTGCCATTTGCAATAAAACGTGGTTTAATATTGATATTACAAAATTATTTTATTTATAATAGCCATGCAACGAAAAATGCATAGTAACTATACTTTAAACAGCCATTATAATAAACCGCCTGATGTATTAACAACTTGTGTGATTAGTTAGAAGCTTGCAAGCCTTGCGAATAAAATTGCATGCGGTATTTTCAAAGCAAAGCTGATATTATCATTGCATTGCAGAACATAGTGTAATGCTGGAGTGAATATCAGTTCTCCAATAGACAACCGCTGGTCTTCTAACTTCGAATATCATATTACGTAAATACCCATCTTCTCTTGTGTAAATACCTATTTAAAACTGGTTCAGAAAAACATATTCTGTCATTCCAATTTACGTTTCGATTGAGGAGTCGAAAGTTGAGGTCAGCGCGAAATGTCAAAATTTGCATTTTTTCTGTTGCTTCATAACTATGTTTCTGCTCATGAAAGTCAAAAATTAAAAGTAAAGCAACAACAGCGAGGGCACAATCAGTTTTACTCTTTTTCGTCACCCGAATATCAAAACTATAATAAAGCAGTAGATCCCGGTGTGTCTGTACATTGAAAGGAATGCGATAAAAAAGAAAGAAGGCTATTAAAGAAGAGTAATGGAAAACAAATCAGCGATTTTTATAATTCTTTTTATCTGTTTTTCTGTTTGTTTCTTACTGCAAATCTCCGAAACTACTGAACGGATTTCGACGAAATTTGGTATGGAGATAGTTTGAGACACTAGAATACTTTTTATCTCGGGAAAATATAAAACAGGATTTATCCCGGAAAAACATTTTCACGCGGGCGGAGCCGCTAGCAAAAGCTACTTGTAAATATGAACAAAATCGACTACCTCCGAATGTCAGAAAATATCGTACGTCAAAAATATAACAACGATTTTCTAGGAAGAACGACAGCCCACGTGCTAACGGCCAGACTACCGTCGATCAAAGCCGTAAATAACACAAGAAGCATTTATAAAACATTTATGGAAACACATGCTGACATTTGACGCCATTTAATTACACAAATAGAATTTTCTATTACAGGTTAGAGTCTTAGCGTAGGCACTAAACACATTTAGAATAACGGTGTTATTTTTGACAAATAACTATCCATAATGGTATGAAATATTTATGAATTTCGTTATATCATAAAGGATGTGAAATAATTTGTGTGGTAACCGATATACGCATTACTATGATTGATGATAGCGAACGGAGTCGTCCCAGTAATGTGTCTCCTTCGTAACTTATTCTCAGAATATATTAGGAACTATAGTGGAATTTGTGTAATAAATCACTCAGATTTTATGGGCTGGTGCTACATAAATTACAAACTTATTATAGCATAGGACGGCAGATGAGCAAGAGGGTCGAGGTTTTAAAGATCTCCACAGTCCATAGAGAGTCATAATACCAGAAAATGCATGGCTGCGGTGTCGGCCTTATAAAAAATAAATAGAGATCAAAGAAAGGAAAACTAAAACGCAATAGCAAGTTATTTGTGTCGTTTTTTGTGAGACAGTAGTACTAGCCTGGCAGAGCCGACCTATCCAACGTATAGACATCTATGTCAACTGTCTAAAGCATGACTGCCACTTTTGAAAAAGCTCTTTGAGTGCGGGCTTAGTAGAAGCACAGTAGGAGCTTTGCCACAGCACTATATCATGAGGTCGCTTCCTCTTTTTTATATATTAGCACGATTTGAAGCTATAAGCAGCAATTTATGATAGTTCATTGGAGTTACCGCGGTGAACACTGGAACAGGCCGTTACGTGGTTTCGGGAGGGAGAAGCAGTGGTGTTGGCGGACATTTGGACCCGGCGTGGCGTGGCGGTCCAAACACTGATTTATTTTGATCGATTTAAATCACGTAGACAGTTCGTGAAGAAAACAATTTTTAGGTAACAATTATGAACGGTTTTTTATATAATTTTTAAACGTTTACCTAACTCTCTTGCTCTTGTTATTACATTCATAAATCAATACTTGCAACAAGCGATTGTAACAATTCCAAATGCTTTTAAATGTTCTAAAAAAACATGCGCATGTGGCCCAAATTACCCAAAAGAGTACGTCGTTTATAATTTAAGTATTTGGCCGGTCTTTACGGAATGCTAAAATGAAACGCGGTCACGGGCGACACGTCTATCGGGCGGTGCAACGCAGTTTGGGCTGGCCTTCGCGTTACTATAGTATTCCTGTATGAACGCATTTGGAACTCATTGTGACGCAATCTCCACTAATGATAGATTTTGCTCACGTCTCCTGCACGAGGAAGTTCGCTACATAATCTCTGCAGAAACACCATTAAACTTAAACGTCGTTGGATCAAAGAACCGATTTTGATGAACTCTATAATTACGAAGCATCAAGCTATACGTATTTACTTATATTTAACAGAATGAATATTCAGGAACGGGATGAGAAAATGTAATCCGACTACCCTTGTTTCATTAGTATTTTGTGTGATTCTGTAAGTTCCAACATTAATTTTAGTATGTTATCCACAGGTAATCTGATTGTTAAATCAGTTACAGTACCAACTTAGGAGTACAATTAACAACTCCTACAAAAGGAACCATTTGAAAAATTTCGTATACGTTTATTTAAATTACGGTAAATGTACTTAAATTTTACTTTATATATTTTGTATAATTTTAGCGTCTAACTCATGTTAGTTTTCTGTGTACACAAATTGTTTGCCTACAATCTAGATTAAAACTGTATAATTTTACGTATATTTTTGTAGCAATTGTAATCTGTTTTGTATATAATAAAAAATACACCTTACTTACTTGTCAATTGTTTCTATTGAATTCAGTAACCAACAATTATATTAGTAGGAATTCATTTAATTTTGAATCTAATGTCATTTCTATTAATTTAGCTGCCCCAGCTCATTTTCCAATTATAAATGATTATGACAGCAATGTTAAAACAGCTTTAAATTCAAAGGTAAAAGGTACAATGCTCTCTAGCAGTGCTTAATTATACAAAGTCATGTTAAGTACGAGTGGCGTGTAACGGTGACCGTTTCAGCCGGCCGTAGCTTGTGTCCCGCCCCTAGCACTCCTTCTAATTACGCGGCTAGAAAAACTTAGTAATGATGCTGCATTACGTTATATGTGCGTGTCGCGAGAGTAACGGGAAATGACCATTTCAATTGTAGTAAATTAATCAGAGGGTTAGAAATTTTAACAATATATATAAACTTTTGCTGGGGGATTGAATATTTTACGAGTTAGATTTTTTTTTAACAAAATATATCACATCCAGATCTGTGCATTTTACAGAAATAGGGGTTTCGTTGTGTTTTACTTGAGCCACCTTGCTAGCTTGGACTGCTTGTAGGTTTCTTTATATGCTCCCAAAAATTCACATTCGTATATTTTTTAAGTCCGCACAAGGAAAGGTCACGGCAGTTCAGTCCCGAGGGTGCAGATGTTCAGCAGGTGTATGCACAGCTGCACGCAGCACGTGTCCTAATTATAACAACTGAAAAACACTAATCCGACCACTGATGACATATATAATTGCGGCACGCGAATCAATTCAATATTGTCATCATATATAATTTAGTTAAAAGTCACAAAAAGGAAATAAAATACATTCTACACTCTGTATTATTACAATCACAAACTGGAACTACAACAAGATGTACTTTTTATTATAGGACATATTTCACTCTGTGCCTATTTAAATACACCATGTGAGTTTTGGGTTGAAATGAGATGATTTATTTATTTTAAGGTAATTTATTGTTTAAATTGTAGACCTACACAGTGGCCATAATTGTCTACAGCATGGGAATGGGTCGGCTTGACCGGGTAATACCTCTGACTCACAGAAAAAACATAGAAAGTAACAATTGATTTTTGCGTCTCGAGTGATGATTGTGATTTCCGAATGCCCAAACAACCCCACCTTTTTTTCAATCCCTAATCCTTTCTTTAAGTCTGGCAAACGCATCCATGTTACTACTTGAATTAAAAGATATGTTAATGGACGTTGGAGACGACTTAACATCGGTATGTTCCGTGGGTGGCCCATTTGCTCCGGAACTTTACTTTAAAAAGCTTTTCCATAATAAACCATAATATCATAAGTATTTTACTTCATTCTGTACCACACATTACAGAATAACGGTTTAATAAACCTTCAAATTAGAGAAAGTATACAAAGACATCACGAGCTCATGGTGAACGTTACATATATCGACTTATCCGTAAGATGTGACTTATTATGTTCGCTGCAGAGTAAATATCCATTAGAGAGCTAAGTAATGGCCCCTGGCACATTAGGTTCCGAGGTCGCCTTGCCTTATTAAAGCCTCACTTTTTCTTGTAGATAATAAAACATATGCCTTACATTCCTTAACTTATGAGTATATCATAATCGTTTAAAAAATGTGACCAAGAAAACAAAAAAAACAACGGGTTGCACTCCGGGAGTGCCGGCAGAAATAAAAACTTGAACATTAACGATATGCATTTTTGAATATTTTGGAATGGTTAGTATAAATATATAAAAATACAATATTTATTTATTGCGCTATCGTAGACAAAAATGACAACCTCCGTCTTACGAATTTTCGATCAGGTCACGAGTCTTGACGCGAGTTTAACATTTTATACCCATCCCAAGAAAAATGCTCAACTCCGCTAAAGAAGTTTCACTTCAAAAAACGAATAAAGGTAATAATAGTTATGATTTTATTAAAATAGCCGTCCCATACACATTAATTTTACAACAATAGTCTATAATAGACGTTTAAACATAGAACGAACAATAGGCAGCGCATGTGGGCATGTGAGCGGCACAAGTAAAATGTAAATGGAGCAGCAAACATCGGGCGCGGCGCGAATATCTGGTGCGATAAATCGTCGGTGACATCGGCGCTAGTCGCTGCCACTGCCAGCTTTATACTTACACAATTAATTCTTACCGGTTCACTGATTAAATATAACAGTATCGTTTTCAGCCAACTTAACATTCTTGTGAATATGATTGTCTATGCAGTTAGATTAAAGAACGACCACCGCGTGAAAATAATTTCGCGACGCGATTCGCGACGTAGTGACCTACTTTGGATTTAGATGTGATAAGCGACATAATATTTTGTTTGTTTAAAATGATTAAATAATTTTGTAATATTTTTATATTTTGCATTTTCTATTACAAGCCATACATCCTTACTAATACTATAAATGCGAAAATAACTCTGTCTGTCTGTCGCGCTTTCACGCCAAAACTACGGAACCGATTACAATGAAATTTGGTACACAGATAGTCTAGAGCCGGACATAGGCTACTTTTTATCCCGGGAAAATATAAAGTGGGACTTTTATCCCGGAAAAACTACTTCACGCGGGCGGAGCCGCGAGCAAAAGCTAGGACAATATTGTATGGCATTACTGTAAAGTATTGCAACTCTATTGTGTTTGTTACTAGATCATACCTTTATGCCAAATCATAACTTTAATCCGAATAGTTTATTAATAAAAATTATACTGCCGTAACAACTGCCATATCCAGACAACCAACCACTAGTCTCGTTACGGAACCTTAAAAACGGTGGGAACGCATATTTAAAATATTCTTAGCAAATAGTTTAAATACTAAAACAATCCCGTCGCCGGCGAATCTTGGCCGTCGTCGGTAGCGAGGCTCGCTTTGAGGTTACTTACCCTCTTTCTACGGCGCACAAAGGTCAAATCGTCGAAGTCATTGCTGAGGGGAATAGCCTTAACTGCTCATTAGTGGGCCGTACTATACCTATCCACTTTAGATGCGTATTAAAAAGCAAAATATGCACTCGTCAACAGCATAAGAAATTAAACAAATCTGTTTTACGGGACCAAAAGGCCCTTTTATTTTACGCATTATCTCTAAACCGCTTCTTTACGGTTCAAATTCTAAAATAAGAACACTTTCAGTAATCGAAACGTTTGAAAGCCGACAAAAACTGTTCCTTTAGGCCGTTTCTGCGTAATATTGCACTAGACTGAAGCGCGGTGCATCGAACTCGGCGAAAGTGTCTTAAACAAACGAGGTACGGTCGGCATACTAGAACAAATATAACTTCAGTGCACTGAAGTCTGGGGTAGTAAACGTGGAATGGTCGAATGGAGTCGGAGTCGCTGCCCGCCGCTTGCAGCGTAAACCGTGTTAGGGCGTCGCGGCGCGGCGCGTTCCGACGCACATCGTTCGTGCGTCTGATTGTTTTATTTGCGGCGCTTCGTCTATAAAAAGATCCCGCATGTGCACTCCACGCCCGTCTGCCACTTTGTCTACTTCCATTTTCAAGCGACACGATTACAATGGATTCCATAAGAAACACAGAGGTGTCGGCGTACACTTCGTTTATTTACTAAGCATTATATTCTTTAGTAGCATAACGACAGTAGTCTCTACCAATATGCCCCTATATACATTATATTAAGTGAAACGTGGTGTTGTATTATATTGTCCACGAATCAAACCCAAAAATTATTTCGCTTCAACTACTGTTCAATCGAACAGTTCAGCCTGAGTATGGACCCTCGGTACAACGCGTCTAATTCAAAACGACACTTTCGGTTTGGGGCTGCGTGCGTAGAGCGTTGAACGTTGAGCGTCGAGAGGCGAGTGCCAAACCGCAAGGTGGCTTAAACTGTATCATGTAACATTATCCTGATGGAAGTGCGGTCACAGCTGGCTCTCGGCCGGTTCGCTGCCGCCACACCGCCGCCGCTCCGACACACCGGCTTCTTGCAATACCTCACATGTAATAAAATCAACAAAATTATAACGTGTTATTTTAATAGGTACATAATATTGCCATTATAAGAGAAATAAAGCTTTGGTTTTGACCTAATGAATATTCTAACAGTATTTTTTGTACAGCTAAATTTTTATCGCGACAATATACTTGCGGGTTAGTCTTTCATGTAGTTCCCGTATACGCCCCGTAAAAATAATTGTATTCCTGCAAATGTAATTTTAAGCGGAGGGTGAGCAAGACAGTGCGTGTCACGGTGGCCGGCGCCGTCTGGCCGCCTGCGCCGCATCGGTGACTCATTGGACTCTCCACACAGCGCTGCACTCCCCCTTCGCTCGTACCCATTTTACCCCATAATTGATGTTGTTATCCGACGCGCACACATCCAACTTTTATTCGTTTTTTAATTTCAATATTAATTGGAATGTATGGCCATTCGGTCTTTATTATTTATAATAATTTCATTAGTTTCGCGAGTTGCAATTAATCAAGGTATGACGCAGCTCTCATCGTGCCTTTTGTAAATTTATTTTATATTCTGTCATACCCAGACGTGAAAAGATTTTAATTGAGAGATTTCATGCTTGATGTATTAAATTTACCGCAAATTTGAATATATAGTGTGACAGGCGCGGGCGGGCCAGTCGCGTGTCATGCACCCCTGCGCACCCTCACACACTCACTGGCACGCAACAGAATTACTTAGCCCCGATTATGAAAATGTCAGTATCTGTACTTGCTTAGATTTAAATATTTGATACTCAATGAAACGAGCAGTACTTTGTTATTACATGACGTTACACAAAAACATCTCCGTTCGAAAATAAGTTCACGTGACGTAAATATGTAAAACACCGTCGAGTGAGTTAGAATATTTTCGGCAAGTGGTTTCGTAACGTACGAAAAACGATTTCCGTAGGTACTCGTGATATTTCCTTAGAGATGCAAAGCAATTTTCTGCTAGAGATAGCCTCTATAAACGCGTTCTCTTACAAGTTACACGCAATATTTATTTGAAAAAACAACACATGATAATAATCTTTTTTATAAAAGAACCCTGTATTTACGTCGTCATTACATCGTGTTTAGAGTTTTAAACATAAAAGCGCCGTTACTGGGATTTTGCCAAGTGAGAAGATGATTTTGCAGATGCCTAAACACTGCTGTCAAACGGATAATATAAGCATTACAGGAAATACACCGACTATGAAAATAAAAACCCTCAATTAACACGCACCATCTGGTCTAATAATCCTCATTGATCTATAAATTGTAGTTGCGTTGTTCACTAAGAACTATTAATAAATTGAAGCCGTTCTATAAACCTGTTCCCAATATTAAAAACGTTATAGATACTTCTACGGCTGCATTTTAATTTGATTGGTTCATACGTCATATTTTATGCTTTATTTCTTAGAATTCTCTGATTAATTCGGTTATATAATCATTTTGGAACAACGTGTAGTAGCTTTTACCAATTTAATAATTCGTTATACCTACATTTCAGAGAAACACGAAAATCCACGAAATGACTTATAAGTAAAGTTGGTGTCGTGATACATTTGCATGTCGACAAGGAATCGAGATAAAATCACCGGCAGACGGACACGACAGTTGTTCTGCTTCTGAACTAACTGGAACAGTTAATTCTTTTTACCACTAGCATGTAATTGCTCATTTTGAACATGTTTCGTACGGTAATACTGCCTTTTAATATGCAACTATCTTTTCCAGTAATAATAAAACAGTTATATACATTTCGTTCTTTGAAACGTTAAAAAAGTGGTAGTATCACACACTTGCCTACAGTTTGAAGAGACCTGATTGACCGGGGTAGCACTATAATCTCACAGAATCAACGCGAAGTTAAATGCTGTTGTTGCGTTTCGTAGGGTAAGTGAAAGTTCTGGAGGCTCAAACAATTGCCTCATCTACCTAGATTGTATGTCTTTCTTTTATGGCCAGAATCGAATACATGTTTTGAATGAAGATGTTGAAATGAGACCAATTAACACTAAGTGACCAACTTGCTGGATTGCGGGCTTATGAAAAAACAACAGTATTTACGTATTAAAATTTAAATAAATTTTATATAAGACGTGGTTATTTCATTGTTATGTTTACACTCCCATGAACATTATTGAAAAAAGAACAACAAACGAAATCTGCAGAAGGTATACTATACCGCAGCCC
Organism: Sphinx pinastri; assembly: GCA_947568825.1. Taxonomy (NCBI): domain Eukaryota; kingdom Metazoa; phylum Arthropoda; class Insecta; order Lepidoptera; family Sphingidae; genus Sphinx; species Sphinx pinastri. The sequence goes on from OX387617.1 coordinate 9,338,481, forward strand.
TCAAACTTGATTGAAGCTCAAAAGGTACTAACCAGGATAACAGTGTTATCTGGTCGAAAAGATTAGGCGTCTTAAGGTATTACGTCCGTGTCAGCACGGAGAAATTCGAAGGTATTTCCCTGAAGAGGGCTAAATCACGCATTTCATGGTTATATTTGTGCGAAATAAGTGCTTTGTAACAGATATTCAAGGAAATAGTGACGTAGATTGATGGCAACCAGTTTTGTAGAGGAAAAAATATAGTACCTCGTTCTCTTTACTTAGACACTATTTATACTTAGATGTATATTGTTAACATTACAACCTTGATACAGTTAGGTCAGTAAACTAAATAACTAATCGCGTAAACTTAAAAATTTAATATTCAAATACTTTGTGCCTTAGATATTAGCACTGAAAGGATTTCCGATTCGATTCTTGCACCAAGACCAAACCTTATATGGCCCAAAAGTATTTATTTCGGACCTATCTTCTTTCTTTTCAGCCTTTCGAAGTCCACTGCTGAACATAGGCCTCCCGTAAAGATGTCCAGACCAGCCTGTGGACCTGACTATCGTAAGCCACCAAAGTACCAACGACCTAAAACTTGCTTTTGAGTGTGCACTTATGACGATATTAGCGCACGAATGTTCATATCTTCCACGTATGCAAATAAAAAAGTGCTTTCTGCAATATCACGTATGATTTAGAAGTTGCGATAACAACAGCCTATCTCTAATATTACTAGGTCTGTATGTATACATATCTATTTTATCTTTACCTACTTTGCTGGGTATTGATTGTTGTTGCGTTAGTACTAAATGAGTCATCTACCACGTGGTTTATTTTACGTAAGATTCAGGTAAGTAATTATATATAGGTACGACTGCAGTGCTGAGGTCTCGGGTTCGATTCCCGGGCAAAGTGATATAGGGTTTTTTACTCAGTATCAGCCCGGAGTCTGGTCCGATATGGCGATAGGCTCACATCATGGAACGGAATACACACTGCGAAAAGTGGGTGCACTAGTTGCGCCGCTGCCTAGTCATTTGGGTTTAAAAGGCGTGTGTGTGTGTGTGTGTGTTTTAAGCTACATTACTATTTACTGTAAATTTCTTTCTTTTCTTTGGTGACTATGGCAGATGACTTGCTTTATATGCGCGAGAGATGCATGCGACCCACGTATATGTGGACATTGTCTTTTGGCCTCTTTCGCATAATGCATAATTTTATACAAATTCCAAATAAATGTGATATTGAGGAAATAATATTACCGAATATATAATACGCATATATCAATGCAGTTCAACATCACGACTTCGCCCTCATCTATTGACTACTAACAATCATGTTAATATAAAGTTCAATAATTATAATGACTGTTTTTAAAAGCATTCGCATCTTTAAATCGTAACAGTAACTTATGCAGAAAAGTAACCCTTTTGTTAAGCCTTCATGTTGAAATAACAAATGCTCGTCAATGTAAATTAATACCATAGTATGGGTAAAGCCGTTTATTAAAATTAAAGTCGGTCTGGCGTGGAACTAGGAAGATTAATGATCCCTTGAATACTGAGTTATGTAAAGAGCAAATGGAGTGGGGCTCGACGGGCCACGTCCTGGCATCATTCCAAAATCACTTATCTTCGATACATACATACTGTGTCAACTGAAACTTTGGTGGGTATGTACAGTCAGCCACATAAGTAACTGAACAAATTCAAAATTTCAAATCGCGTTTAAACTTTTGCGTCAGTATCAACAATTGTTTCTTCTTCACCAAAATAAACTTCTCAGCGTTAATTTTATTTTAGATAAAGAAAAAAGAATATTTCGACTGGAGTGAACGTGCAGAAGCGTTTTGAAATTTTTCATTTGTTCAGCTACTTTTGTGGCTGACTGTACGTAGATCCAGCGCTGCGCCAGCCTGATGTACCTGATCTTTGTTATGAATACGCATTTATCACGTTGTACATTGTCGAATTTGCTATCAAACTGTTTGTACTTGTTTCTTTCAGACTTTGTTTTACGTAACTTTACATCAATATTGTTTTTGAGGGTTGACCAAGTTGTTTGTGTATTGTTTTGTGACAATAGTGCCTGGACACAAAAAACTCGTCTCTACAAATCAATCCCAGTCATTCAATATACTATTAAGTTTAGTTAAGCAAGAGGAGCTGACTAATATTGGGAATATAAAAGACTGTAAAGATGTTTGGATGTTTCTAAGCATCACATATCCGCTGAATGGATTTGGATCATATTGGCATAGCGATAGAGCTAGAAATACAGAGGCAACTTTTTATAGAACAAAGTTACACAAGCAGAATACTAATTATTGTAATCAATTATGTTGAGCATGGTGTGATAATACTAACACTAACACTTTTAATAGGTTGTTTTATGAAAGAATAAATATTCCGTAGATAAAAAGTATTTTTACGTGACCAAGTAAATGTATTTTTTGTAATACAAATGAATGCCGTAACTAAACGACATCGTAACATAAAGAGAGTCACGGAAACATTTTTTATGTCGCCGCAGATGTAAGTTCTCCACCAGACGTGTAATTCACAATACACTCCAAGACGAGTTTGTTAGTGTTGAAGTTATATTGTCCTCGATGGAGTCGAGAAAATAGGAAACAAGCAATAAAAATAGTTCCCAGCATCCGTCGGCCGAGGACGAATTCCGACCAAAATTACGTGAGCAAATTAGACATTCCGGGACATTGCTGGCGGAATAATTGAGCACCCGCAGTGCTCGTTTGTTGAATGGAGCGTGCGGCTCATTGCACACCGGCCCGGCGCGGCGCGGCCCGAGTCCTGACCACCAAAACCCCCGCACATACATGATTTTTACATTTTAATTATCGCCTCATTTGTCTAATTATACCTTAACTATTAACGGCAGTCTGCATGGATGGGCGATTTCAATTAGAAATAATTTTGTTAAATCTTTTGACTGTAAACATTATTGACTAGGATCAACAGTCTCTATCATACTTTAGTTCTTAGATTGTTCGTCTACAATTCGGTTACGCTTTTGAATTCTATTTTCCAGGAAGGAGAAACGAAACGCAAACAACCTTTTCAATCCACTTTTCAATCAATTATTCCATTGTAAATGTTATAATCGTCCGGTTTTAATAAAGGCATTATTTGATATACAACGTACGCGCGAAAAACATAACCCTTCCTTGCAGGCGGGTAATAAGTAGGCTACTATTTGTTTACGTTTAGTTTCTCCTTCCCTGAATATGGTATTATAAATACTTTAAACGTGGCACGAAACACTCTAATCCTATCATCGACATCGCGCATGAGTTATTACTTGCTAATGAAATTGAGCACAATTTATAACATAATCAAGAAAAACCGGTTACACAACGCGCGGTAAAATTGTCTACCTACTTCTGATCTCGAATAGACTATAAAAATTGAGTTTTAATTTAAAGATTTATTATCGTACAAGTGTGTGTGTTATGTAACACCTGCTTTACACTTCCTGTATCGATTTATAATTTCAACGAATAACCATTCCGTGTACGTCACGTATTGAATTTATAATGTTTCGTTTACTCCAACATATAGTATGAATATGTTTGATAATTTTCGTACGGCTGTATTCTAACAAATAGCATCTGGAATAAACATAATAGCGACAGACGCGGGGGAGAATTAAAAATAGATATAGATTTCGCTAGAATAGAGCACCTCTCCATAACAAGGGCTATGCCAATAAACATTTTAGATCAGAATAAACTGGATTAGTTTGTTCTATATCTCTCAAATTATTTGTTGCAGCACAGAAACTGATACATTATAGCACTAATTAATTAAAACTCTGATCAATATAATTTGTTAGTAAAAGTATAAAACCTAAATGCGATAGCCAAATTAATCTTTGACCATATAAACACGCAAACTTCCGATATTGAGAAATATAGGCCAATATAGATTGCGGAAGATATTTTCGGTATAAAGATGTAATAGGGCGGGATTTGGGGCGATTCATACGCGTTAAGCTCGCTGGCTACGGCCATATTTTACAATTTTTCCTCTCCAAGCAGTGTATCCGGCACGCATGATCGCCTATAATGAAGTCTATCTGATAGCCGGGCTGCGCCGCCCGCCGCCGTTCCGCGCTTGTCACATCAATAACAATCCTCATGATCCTCCGCAAAAGCCACGGTACGTCTATTTGCCCCAGAATTTACTCGACTATATATTTTAAGAATTTACGCGGATCAGAATACTCCGTTTACTAATGCATTCGTGTTTTTATTGTCACTTCCATTAAACAAGACAGTAACGCACTTGCGAGAACTACAAGAATTTAAAACGGATAAAAATATACTTTTTACAAATGCTTTATTACCCAAATACAAAATTCTTCAGGGATTCTTGTCTTATGAGAAAAGAATACGAACAATCGATGTTTTCAAAAATACTTTGCCTTGGGAAGTGCAGTGGACAGTGTCTTGATAGTACTACATACTAGACCTTTGTCAGATGTTATTGTCTGCCCACTTTTGAGTGCATGGGCCTCCTCTACTACGGAGAAGGCTTAGGCTTTAGTCCACCACGCTACCTAGTGCGGGTTGGCAGACTTCACATACCTTCGATATTCTTTTTTGGAAAATTCTCAGGTAAGTATATAGGTTTCCTCAGGATATTTCCTTGACCGTTATTGTTATATGAATAATATTCAAAATAATGCTCGATTATGACAATACACATTGTTGTCTTCTAACCCGAAAGTAGGCCGAGTCCACGACAGTGATCTCCGGAGCGGATAGTAAATTGCGCGGAAGCCCACGACGCTCACGCGCTCGGGTCACGACTCCACTCCAAATCTAAAATTGATTACGTACAAAAAAGCACACTCGACCCGACGGACCGGGCCCGTAAAAAAAAACAAACCCACTCGCCATCAAGTCTAATTTATTCAGTATATTATTCCGTTCGTATTTAAAATTTTCAAGGGCAAAACGAGGCTATCAACAGATTCTGTTATTACGAATCCTTAATTGACCATAGCACTATAACAAACCTGAATCTATATAGTGATTAAATAATCTATGAAGCAATCTATAAATGGTGCGAATAAAATAGCTAAATCACTGGACATAATCAACTGCGTTTTTGTTATTATATTTTATACAATATATCCTCGAGTGTACCTACTAAAGTGTAAACATTAGCTAAGGAACGATTTTACAAACTCGACCTATTCGTAAGATGAAATGAGGGTTGGTTGATCGTATGGGACACCATAACCGCTAAAGTTAAAAACATATTTGCAATGTAATATGATCCTTATACGATGATCATCACCAAGAAAGTAATTTTCGAAAATCAACCTTGAATGTATTTAACCTCAAACACGAATTACTTATTTTGTATTCAAAATGGCTCTTTTTTTCTCTTCATTTTATAATATTATCTTCGAAATCTGTCCTTACACAGCGTTAGTTATCAGGGTTTAACTAGTTTTTGTTTTTTTACTTGGTTTCTGACATAAAGCGATATAGTAAAAAAGGTGATGTTATTAAGTGATTAACACTGATTATTTATATTTATTGTTAAAACATACTTTTAACATTTTTTTAATAATATTTATATTTTACTAGGGAATAAGCATGCGACAAGATATAATGATATATTATTATTTCTATAATTTATGCGAATACAAATAATTTAACAATTTAATTATTTTCTTACAAATAGATTTTACATTAACCAAAAATCACACATTATGTGCTTCATTACTCCAGAAAGCATTGTTTCATACAGGCACGGAACTAAATCCTTTGACATCAAAGATAACACTCCGTATTTGGTCCGTCTGGTATGGCCACAAGATCTCCTGTGATTGTTCCCGCTACCTGGAGCCTTCACAAGTGCGGTAAATAAACGTTACTTAACTTGAAATTAATATAACGTCATGTATGTATAAAATTAGTGCAAGTATTGCACTACTATAAATATTATAATTGAGTGAATATTCATAGAAATAAAATATGCAAAGAAAGCCCGCAGATAATAATTTATTATCCTATGATAATGTTTTCTAGTTTTCTATTCCGAAAATTAATACAAAATATATGTTATTGTGTTACTTATGATTAATAGTGTCCAAATCTTTCTAGACGAATTAGAAACTGCTAATTGTACGAAGAGGACAAATGTCCATGTAAAATGTTATAACAAAACCCAATCATTATTATGCTGGGGAGAATCACGTGGCTATTAGTCGGTCGGTTTAGCCATTTTAGTCGCATCTCTTGCAACCATCATGAGACTAATGTAATTAGTTCATTACTTTGTCCCGGGACGTTTCTCGCCCGCTTTGTGTGTCACTACAGATTTATGCGATCCTCTCTGTTTTGCTGCGGTCGGGAATGCGAAATTGCGTTTCCTTTTTATATCCCGGTATAAATGATTTAAGTACGTTAGCAACCATACAATGAATAAGATTTAAAGATATTAAATCTTTCAACAAACCGTTAAATAACCGAGTGCATGATTTGCTTTGAATGCCTGATAAAAATGAATAAAAACTAACAGCTCTTCAACAAAAATCATGCTACGAAGTTTTTGTTATTGGACATGATTGGATGACCAAACCTTGGTAAATACAAGCACTGGACCTTGAGTTGGTAAAATAAACAGCTAAGAAAACTACAGAAACATTAATTTTCGTTACGTTTAATTCAAATGAAATCGGTTCATTTTATATACGCCTGTTTTCCGATCTTGGTATCAAATTTAAGTTGGTAAATGAAGTTTTATTTTTGTTCTAGTAGCTAAAAGCCGGTCTGTCCCGTTAATGAATGTGTAATGCTAATGAAGGCTACACCTGCCGACCGTTCGACGCCCCGCGCCGCCACGCCGCGGTGGACCAACAATCTCCAACTCATCACGACCCCATGCTATCTTAATATATATAAATCTCGTGTCACAATGTTTGTCCTCAATGGACTCCTAAACCACTTAACCGATTATAATAAAATTCGCACACCATGTGCAGTTCGATCCAACTTGAGAGATAGGATAGTTTAAATCTCAAATTATAGTCGCAATTTTAATTTATTGCTAATTATTTGTCTGTTATTATTTGACAGTCACAATTATCTTAACTCCAAATGATTCTAACAGATGTCGATACCTTTCGACTGGGTTGAGTAAGTAATCAATAGATGGCGCTGCTATGAATGATTCTAACAGATGTCGATACCTTTCGACTGGGTTGAGTAAGTAATCAATAGATGGCGCTGCTATGGTAAATCTACGAACGTGTCATATAAGCTACATTTTAAGCGGGACTTTTATACCGGGAAAACTCATTCACGCGGGCGGAGCCGCGGGCAAAAGCTAGTTTTAAATAAAATCTAACATGTGATATTTGATCACGAAGCATGTAACGTGTTACAAAACATCTAACCTTTTCAAATTAAGTAGGTATTAGTAAAGAGTTTACAAATTATATTACGACTTAAGTGTGTTCCAAAATGCGATACAAAACCATCTCAGTAATATTCTATTATTATAAGTCGTGTCAGCAAATATTCTGCGCAAATGAATTTACGCCGATCATAAATTATTCAATAACTTTATGAAATCTTTAAGCCCTAGAACCGTAGAAGCCCCTAATCAATTAATGTAAATGTGCTAGTAATCCCCGCCCAATCAACCATCATTGTTTAGTTAGCTGGACTGCGGACATGTCGGCTCCTGGCAGCAGCTGTCTGCGGCACTCGTGTGCGACCGGACTCATCGGTGACAGCCAATTAGCTTCCCCTCCTCCCACCTTTTTATCCCCGACACCCTTCTAATCCTCGGTACATTTTTATTCCACTGAATCGCATATCAACGAGCCGATTATGGTCCATACTCTTTACCTACGCCCAAGTACAGAGTTTGTTCGTGACAACCGTACAATGGTACGAGGATTAATGTTCGTTAAAGTAAAAAAAAACCGCGTGTATTTGCGTTGCATAGGAAAATGAAACTTACCTGTGTAATTTTTGGTCGGTTATTAAAATATCGTTGTTTAACTTTTGTAATGAATTTGCATGGGCTAAGCCCAAGACTATTTATCACACGAGTTTTTCCCGTGTACCTATTACTAGGTATACATTTACATGTGTGATTTATAGTGGAGTACCTACATGTGATCACTTAACTTCTCATTGTCAAGGCTATTTTGCTATTCTGAGAATTTCTGTTAGCGCCGTCCGTGAGTCAGTTCCCCTCGTGACTCAACTGTCTACATCACTCCGAGATTGTTTCTTGATAAATAATTTGCTCTTTTACTAATCCACTTTATGTGTCTAGCCGTAATCCTGAAATATAATTTTTGACTCAAAATGGCTTACTTACCTTAGTATTATAATCAGATGGACTTGACTTGACAGATAGGTTGACTCTACTAATATTATTGCTTATACCTATAAAAAGTCAAATCTTCCCTAAATCTAATATAGAGCAGAAGTGTCACTTTAAAAAGGTAAGAGTCTTGTATTGCCGTTTGCACAAATCGTGTGGCGTGTGAATGGTGGGTCCACGGACTATAATTACTTAATTTAGTAATAGGTACCTATATGAGGTGTGTTTGCACCAAACTAGTATTAAAATTTGATTAATTAAAACAATTACAAAAAGTACCGTAATTAATCAAAAGAAACGAAGTATTTTTATTAGCACATCGCGATAGTATCACCACATACATTTGACCTGGTGGTAGGTCTCTCATATGTAAGAGTCGGTTTGGGTGGGTACCACCGCAATCTCTATTTCTACCGTCAAGTAGCAGTGTGCATGCACTGTTGTGTTTCGGTTTGAAGGACATTGTAGCCAGTGTAACTACTGGACATAATGAGACTTAACATATTATGTCTAAGAATGACTAGCGCACTGGAATGCCACACAATACTTTGTAACTCAAGGCGCTGGATGGTGTTGCTACTGTTTATAAGTGGTCGTATCGCTTACCATCAGGCGAACGGCATGCTCGTCTCGTCGTTCAATGCAATAAAAAAAAACATAACGACTATTTGTTCTAAATTTGTGAGCCAACAATATGTAGCTATATTATACACTTACTCATTGTGCCCATAATGAATTGTGTATAATTTTTGTTTACATTAACATGATTTACTTTTACAAAGCCCGTTGTTTACCAACCACACCTCACAATGTTTAACTAAGCACCAAAGGTCGAAAACTTGAGACTTCTGCAAAAGTTTCAAAGCAAAGGATAAATCGATGTCAAGCAAATAGGGATAGGGTGAGATCTGAGATTAGTTACGAATTTTGCTCTGCGAGGTTGTTGCTTAGAACATGTATATCATAAAATATTTCTGAAGCTTAAATAATACTGATATGTTTAAGAAGGGACTGACATATCCGGCAATAAGATCACTTAAATTATTATTGCATATATTTCATTTCCATTGTAAGGATTTAAACTCACGTTTGACATTCAACGCAAATGCAATAAAGCCCGTGTTATGCAAAAATGAGTGTGATGCAACTATGCCAGTAGAAAGGATGGGATCGTCTTCATCTGCCTTGTGTGCCTTCTCAGCCGAGCTATTCACCTCCAAAGCAGGGCCGCGGGCACTCTCTTTACATCCATGTAGGGCTACCATAACCATATTCCTTTCATTATGTATGTTATTTACACCACAAAAATCTATCCATCTAAATTCTTGTTCGTTGTCTTTAGGATATAAATAACAACACAATTAAAAAAAAAACAGGTCAATAGAAAAATCAAAAAGAAATTTAGATATTGCGCTGACACACAACCCTGAGCAAAGACACAGCAACCACTGAATAGTAAACCAAAATAGACCGACGTGTTTACGTTTGATGAACACATGGATTGCGCTTCTTTGACTTTCTGAATTTTACATCAGCACATTTTCGTATCTCTGGGCAGTCGGGACAGGAATACTAATGTTAGTTGTTCTCAATAATGTCTATGTTAATAAGTCACTTTACTTTATGTGATTAATCCCTTATCGTGGTTCAAAGGCAGGTAATCTATACATATCTGTTTGTAATATTGAAATAACCGTTTTTTACTACATGTATATGAATATATACACGGTACATACACCAAAATAACATTTTTTACAATTTTTGTCTGTCTGTCTGTTTGTTCCGGCTAATCTCTGAAATGGCTGGACCGATTTTGACGGGACTTTTATTGGCAGGTAGCTTATGTAATAAGGACTAACTTAGGCTACTTTTTATCCCGGGAAAATATAAACCGGGACTTTTATCTCAGGAAAACTCATTCACGCGGACGGAGCCGCGGACGACAGCTAGTTTTAAGTAAAATTAAATTATTATACTTCGTGCCTTTCACAAGTTAAAAGTAAATTTTATTTGACAGTTATCGTATTAAATAGCTAGTGTAGATAGTACCTACTCGTTTCATTACCATTTTTTTGGGAGCATATTGTAATATATTAAGACTTTTGTGTTTGGCCGACTTATGTAACGAGTAACTTGTACTCGGAATTAGTGAACCAGGCTCTTAATATTATAATAGCCTGTTATTTAATGAACAATTACGATGGAAATATATTAACATTCAATCCTGTATTAAACAAACAGCCAACTACTCGATAGCGACATATTCATCAGTTATAAAACCAATGGTAAAATAATGTCAATGTCAGATGGAGTGAGCTGTGTGCGATTGCGGAGAGCGCGGGTGCGGGCAACAAATGGCCAGAGTCCCGCGGGATTGACCGAATGAATAACCGCTTCACGACTACGCATTGCCAGTTCAGCCCATCATTAATTTAATGAGTTATTTTAGTAACATGTTTTGTCCCCGCCATATTAATGTTGCCAAGAACGACTCTCCCTTGGTTAAAATCGTAATATATTTTAAAATATTACATAAAACATGTGTAGCTATATAGTCACCGGTAGACTTCGTTAGTGAATCTAAATTACAGACTGGTAGAGACTACTGGTATGTTGTGCTATTATTTATTCTGATCACATATGTTATGTGCGGTGACTGCTTGACGATCTTATTGTACTCCACAGCTGCATTAACTGCATACGTTATAAGGAATGTTGATGTTACGTTTATAAATTACATTTTAGAACAAGGCACAATTACAAAAGTATTGAAACAAAATGAGGGAGTAACATAACCACGTCAAATTCGTTTAAAAGAATCAAGGGGTTTAAAACAATTGTTAAATAATATTACAAAATTATCTTCACTTAGCGCCGATAGAATAAAAGATTGGCTTCTTTTTAAAATTTTGGTGAGACAGTTCCTAATCCCACCGTCGCGCCTCTCCTTTTCATAACTCAGAGCATAAAAAAACAATAAATACTTAAATATTCCAATAATAGGTGTATGTTCATACTTTTGCCAAATTAAGAATTTATAATTTGAATAGATATTATAGGGAACAAAAATAAATTGAACGCAATGTAATTTTATAAACTGGGTTACTTTTGCCTTGCCCCTGACGATAAGACAATTAATTTTCGTACAAAAGATTGAAGATACATTTCAATTCCCTACGTCAACTCTGGGAACAAATATATCATTTTTTACAAAGTTTATTCGAGATGTTTGTCCCTCGATGCGGATTCTTTCTTTTTGCGGCTCTTGATTGATGACTTTTCTTACAACGTGACACTTCTTTAGGCCTTATTCAAGTTTCCTTGCCCTTAAAACCCGTCGAGGAGAAAAGAGTCAATTACAGATAACTAGGCGCATATGCAAAGGTTATATCCTTTATATTTGTAAACAAAATCATAATCAACGTACAATTCAAGAAGCGTATTTATAAACAAATATTTCTGCCCAAGAATATTACCTCATGTGCCTTAAGAGAATAATAAATCTTTTTGGCTATAACATTTTGTATTACTTAAAACTTGCCGAAGAAAAATGCTAGTGAATAATCCCTAGCGGATCATTGCAAATTCTTTTTCTTGCAATGATGAATGGTTTGGAGAAAGACGGTATCTTGGGCACAGGGCGGCGAGACCTCACGCGTCTCCGCAAAATTCAATGTCCATTACTGGCTACGTGCGTGAAACGAACGGTGTGTCCACAATAATATCTATTATTTCCCTTGAGGTCACGTTTACTAAAAGACTTATTAGGATACGTCGCGCATTACCTATCACTAGCACTTACACGGCATAACTTATTTTCAGAACGTAGCTCGTGGCAAGAAAAATAAGGTTACCGACTTACCCGACCGAAATAAGAAATGGACTTAGTTCGCGCTTACTTGTTTATAGAATAACGTTATATGGATGAGCCCTTATAACCTTGTTTCTTTGTTGTGAACCTATAACGAAATCAGCGTACACGAACACGAAATTGTAAAAACTGCACCACACGAAGTAGTGTAGGTACTTATATTATATTACATATAAGAGCTGCCTCGGTAGCGTAGTTGTATTACGGTATGACTGCAATGCTGAGGACTTGGGTTCGATTCACGGGTCGGGAAAAGTGATGTTGGGTTTTAAATTCAGTATCAGCCCGAAGTCTGGAATTTGGGAAGGTAGGCTCGCTCCCTATCACATCATGGGACGGAATATATACGGCGAAATGTTGGTGCACTACTTGCGCCTCTGCCTACCCCTTAGGGGATAAAAGGCGTGAGTATATATGTATGTGTGATCAGTATAACATATTATATTCACAATTTACTTTAACATGTTTTTATTTCTGTGACATTCATTGGTTATCGATTCCTTCTTTACACAGTCGAGTGCAGGACGTAAACGGCCGGAGTCCGTTGAACGATCCTGTGCAGTGATCCGTGTCGAAGGTCGGTGACGGACAAGCTTCTTGTGGTCCGCATAATCACCTAATGGCATAATAAACTATAGGACAGCTAGGAGGGTACATTTGCAAAGCAAAAAGTAAAACAATGCTCAGTACCTATGTTAAAGTTATTTCATCTTTCGGCATAATCACAAAACCATGAAACAATGAGAGAAGTGGTTAGAACTTAAAAGTAAGCTGCCCTTAAATTACAAATTCGTACAAAGTAACAATAACATGTTCCGTACTGCATAATTTCCTCTCAGTTTGGTATGTAATAATATCTACCTACGAAAGAAAAGATTGCAATACTAATAGCATTTTTAAAATAATAAAATAAAATAAAATAGTTTATTCATCACGTAGGCGAACATAATTGCACTTATGATAAGTCAAGATACATTCAATTAATAATAATAATTATTACAAAAAGTCACTTATATAACTACAGACATTTTTATAGGGAGTAAAATCAATGAAAAATAAATAATGAAGCCAAGCTCGGGCTGGCAGGAAAGAGAAGATAAAAATAAAATAAAAAAAAGAAAATCATTTTTATAATAATAAAATAATGGAAGGAACGCGTCGCGATCCTCACCGGTGAGGACACTACAGGCCCTAACCTAGCTAACCTACCAGCCTTTCACTAGCTACCTAAGCGATGACTACCCGAAGAAGAAAGGCAGAAAGAAACTCCGGGCTTACTTTTTTGTCATCATTTGTCCATTGAATCTTTATAATATTCTTTTTTTTTCAAGTCTTTTGCATACAAAGTCAGATTAGTTATATAAGCTAATGCACACACATCACCGTTAAATTGAGATAAAATCCAATTGAAGGAATTTAAAAAACACTAAACTCTACACCTAAAAAAAAAAAAAAAAAAACATAATTAGAGCAGAGAACACAAATAAATAATTATAATTAAACGGTGTACAGAGTGCATACGCCTACATTTACAAACATAATTTTTGAATTTTATTTGGTTTTCGAGCAATACGCACAATTTAAATAATTTATAATTTTAAAGGCAAGCGCAACACAATGATCGGTCGGTCGTCATTAACATTAAATGATTATATATTAACGCGAGGATAATTATAATTGAGGTATATATATGAATGAGCATTAAGGTAACTAATAAATGAGAAGTGGTTTGACAAGGACAAACGACTTATTGCAACACAAACAACGTCAAATCTGCAAGGGCAACATTCTTGCACGCATTCACAAATAGTAAACCATCAATTAATCTCAGTAAGAAGCTGCTTTGGGTATAGGAATGTCATGCGGTGGTCTATTGTACACACACACACATTGTTCAAATTTCGTTTCTTTCCTATATTTGTAACAAAAATAGAACCATAGTCATTTTGATCATTAAGAAAAACATAATATAAATGCGCTTTAAACTTGTTTATGACCATAATGATGATTATTAGCAAAACATGTAAATGAAACTCATAATTTTAATGCTTTAAAATTCTGTTTTCTTTACCACTAATGACATCGAGTGTAATAAACTTTTGATGATACTATTTTCTTAAGCTGGAATAATGATATTTCTTTATTTAATCTTATATTCAGTCAACTTCTCATCCATTATAATTGGCAATCGTTAAATGTATACTCTAATAGTGGTACAAAAGGCCGGTAATTGAAGCAAATGGCCACATGTATACATGAACGAGTCGTAGTTGTTACCAGCGGCAGCGTGGTGTTATGTTAGAGCTTGAAACCGAGGGGAGAAATGTCGGAACGCGCTTGATGCATAAGTGATCAAGTAGAGTCCGGGCGCGGGTCGACGTTCTATTGCGCAACAAACCGTTACCTATCTATTTAAATTGGGTTTGGATAGAATTGATGTACCACCAGTGGTTCGGGCGGCCGTCGTTCCCTTGGGCGACAACACGCTTCTGTGAACACACGAGCCAACTCAAACATGTTAACCGACAGATTGCTTTCTACTACGTGACTGTCGTGCCTCACAAACTTATGAAAAGTTTTTACCATGTATGTCTATTAGGAATTCCAAACATCTTTATGTCTACATTTGCTGATGAGGCAATACAATTATTATTATTGACAGTAGTTATTATTAGTGTAGGTTAGCCGCAATCGCTGTGCCCGTCAACAAGTTGAAATATAAACATGCTAAATCATGTTAGCGTAACTCCGAGCTACGAAAATTAATAATTACGAAAGAAAATTTACCACATCTGTAAGTAACACGTTACGATACATTACCATATACTGTTGGTACTAGGTAACTAACGTTTTAATGGGGCCCTAAAACCCACTAGTAATTATGATAAATTATACGACGTGGTCAGTGACAACGAACGAACAAGGCAGTTTTTATTCAAAAATATAAATAGACAACAGGATACAGTATAGATCAAAACATAGACAAAATCATAGTGTATAAAACATTGTTGATATAATTACAACACCCCCACTATATCTAACAATGTTATAATTTACTTAATACATCATTTAATAGGTTGAACACCTAACTTTTTAAATTTAAAATGACTAGCCAAAACATCATTCAAATGTTTGGTTTCTTTACTGTCATTAGAAAAAATAAAGAAATCATCTACATACAGTGTGACAATAGTTCTCAATTTTCCTTGAACTTTTGAATACATACACGGTTCTATTTTAGATTTAATGTAACCAATTGTTAATAAACATTCATCTACTTTCTTGTACCATGCTCTTGAGGATTGTCTAAGCCCATATACTGCTTTCTTTAATTTAAGAACTTGACCAGTTTGTGTTACCTCAGAAAAACACTCTGGTATTTGCATGTAAATATCTTCCTCAAGAGTTCCGTTCAAGAATGCAGTTGTCACATCGAGATGTGTTATATCAAGATCTAATTGAACTGACAATGCAAATAACAATCTTAAAGTAGTATACCTCACTACAGGAGAAAAAATGTCTGTAAAGTCCACACCTTCAACTTGTGAACAACCTTTAGCCACTAAACGTGCACGAAAACGAACTTTATTCTCACTGTCATATTTCTTACGTAATACCCATTTGCACTTCACAGTTCTACTATCTTGCGGAGCATCAATCAACTGCCATGCATCATTGTCTTTGAAACACTGTAACTCTTCACTTATAGCCATCTTCCATTGTTCCTTTTCAGGTCCATTTAAAGCTTCATGCAGAGACAAACCAGCCGCATCATCATATGGTTCATTGTCTACACATAGATTTGATAAACCAAACCAGTCTGGTTTCTTCCTTATTCTTACAGGTCTGGGTGTGCGGTCTGTAACCACCCTCTCCAGCATGTTATCAGCATCCTCATAATCACTGAGACTATATGTAACATCATTAACTGTAGGTGTATCCTCTGTATCATCCAAGCTTTTTGTGTTATCTGAACTAGAAGTTGATTCAGGTGTTTTCAAATCGGGTTCAGCAACATGGACTCTATCCCCCACTGAATCAAAACTCTGATCTTGTATTTCAATTAAACATTCAGATTTTGATTCTGGTTCAATTATAATTACATCTCTACAAGTGAACACTGTCCTTGTTTTCAGATTAAAAAGTCTATACCCTTTTACATTTTCTGGATATCCAATTAAAATACATTTTTCTGACTTTTTGTCCCATTTCCTACGTTTTTCTTTTGCTATATGAGCCATTACGGTACTGCCAAAAATTCTAATATGTGTTATATCTGGTTTGGAGCCGGTCCACATCTCGTATGGAGTTTTCATTCCCAATGCCCCTGCTACAGTTCGATTCTGCAGATATACAGCTGTATTGGTAGCCTCTGCCCAGAACATTTTGCTTAAATTTGCATCGAAAAGTAGACATCTTGCCTTTTCAACGATTGTGCGATTAAATCGCTCACACAAACCATTCTGTTGTGGCGTATAGGGATTTGTTTTCTGATGTATCACTCCAGTACTACTCAGATAATTGTCAAATTCTTTGTTGCAATACTCTAGCCCGTTATCACTTCTTAATATTTTGATTCTATTATTTGTTTGATTTTCCACTTGGGCCTTAAATTCTTTAAAACACTTCAACGCCTCATTTTTATGTTTCAAAAAATAAACGAATGCCATACGACTATGATCGTCGATAAACAATAGAAAGTATCTTGAGCCCCCTATAGACATATTTTCCATAGGTCCACAGATGTCTGTGTGCACTATATCTAGCAAATTATTACTTATTTGGCCAGTACTCTTAAATGGTAAGCGACACTGCTTGCCTTCACAGCATGTAACGCATGAGGATCTAGTTACATCTACTTTATCATCAATAGACAAACCCAGCACAGCATTCTTCATGTGATTCAAATAATCTTTATTGATGTGCCCTAACCTGCGATGCCATGTCACTCCTGAGACAACTGATGCTGCCAAATGTACTTGCTTAGACATATTTACCTTGTACACACCATGAACTAACAAAGCTGTGGCCACTAGTTCATTCTTCTTGTTATATACAGAACAACCGCTGTTAGAAAATACTATGTTGTTACCTTTCTTAATTAATTGACTGACCGATAATAAGTTAGTTGTCAAACTTGGAACACAGTAAACGTTTTGCACTACAATGTCATATTCCAAATTATTTACTGCAGTTGTAATTTTCACATCACCACAACATAAAACCGGCACTTTTTTGTTATTTGCAACAACAATTTCTTTTACTTTTTCAATCGAAGTATTTTTTATCCAATTTTCATTCGCTGTAAGATGTACACTCGCGCCAGAATCAATGTACCAGTCATTCTTATTGAAATTTCCATTTAAGAAAACAGCGCTAAATGCATTAGACTGTATTCGAGCCTTATTCTTGGAATTAGATAAATTGTTATCGTAATTTGTACATTGATTTCTATAATGGCCTGTCTGTTTACATCGGTAACATTTCACTGACTTGACGTTTGACTTTGATACGTCAGTGTCACCAAAATTATTCTTTCCGACCATTGACAAATTAGATATTCTCTTCTTATTGAATTTCGAATGAGTTGCAAAAGCACCGCTAACTCCATTCACATCTTGTTCTGTTACTGACTCCATGTCTAACAATTTGGTTTTGATAGCATCTGCCGTTATCGAAATCCCGGAATGTTCAATTGCCATAATCATAGGCGAGAAACGATCAGGCAAACCTGCTAGCAGCAATGATCCTGTCCACTGATCATTAATTTCGAATCCTGTTCCACTCAATTTTTGTGCCGTGTCTATAATTTGAGTCACGTATGTTGTCATTGAGCTACAATTTTCTAACCGGATCGAAATTAAACTCCGCAGCAAGTTTATTCTTCGTGAAAAACCATTGTCGTCAAATAATTGCTTGAGTTTTTCCCACAACTCCTTCGATGACTGTACAGTTTTAATATGTACATACAAAGATGGATCTATTGTCATGATCAGTTTCGCTTTTGTTTTTTCATCATCTGCAGCTCCAATATTTACCCCCGGTTCTGGCTTGATACAGTACTTCATGCCTTCGAGGATAAGAAAATTCTCTGCCGCGAAACTCCACTCTGTATAATTTTCGCGTCCCTTTAACTTGGGAACATTGACAAGATAGTTGGTAGACATTTTTTCGGTCACCAAAACTTGCACACCGCGAAAATAAAATCAGCAGTTCGCCAATATATGCTTCAATCGCTCTTTTAAACAGTCTTTAACACTCGTTGCAGTCCGAAATTCTTGTTAAAAACTCGCGATTTTTGAGCTTCTGGGCCCATAACCTGATAAATTATACGACGTGGTCAGTGACAACGAACGAACAAGGCAGTTTTTATTCAAAAATATAAATAGACAACAGGATACAGTATAGATCAAAACATAGACAAAATCATAGTGTATAAAACATTGTTGATATAATTACAACAAATTAGTTGGATATCGAGTAGATAAAGTAGAAGTCGGGCGGCGTGGCAGCGTGATATTCAATATTAATGTAGCGTGAAATAATTTAAAGCATTTTCCAGAGGCTATCAATCTGGCTTGATAATGAGATTCGTCCGGTCGCCGGAGCGATTGCGTCGACCAATTTGTACCACGTTGCATCTCACTAATGAAATACATGCCTACATACTATCTACATCACGTGAAGTTTAATTTCTGCGAAAAATCGACATATAAAAAATAATTTCCTGAAGGTAAGGGCGTAACCACAATGAAAAATTACCGCTAGATATTTTATCGCCATTCGAAACCGGGAATCGTATACATATATACGCACCATTAAAATTCTCACGGACAAAAATATAAATTGGCAACGGCGATGAGAATTTATTTCCGCACGGATGTTTTGTGACTTTAGTTAGTAATTTACGCTGGACGAGTACTATGCCGCTTAATAGTTACAATTTTTAAGCCTTAAATGGATGAATCCAGCATGGATTACATCTTGTAAGACGCATTGAAGTTAGTTACAGTTGTACATGTCGACTCAGACGTCTAGTCTCAGCCGAAAGCTAGCTAAACTCGAAAATCGCAAAGAATTTATCCTCTACGTGAAACACAGTAAACGTATCGTAAACCCTGCAAATTAAAATCTCACCGTATTTTGCAAAGCGTGGTTACACTTAGAGTGTGATTTATGTGGTGTTATCCCGTTATCCACAATGTCTGTGGTTGCACTACATGCTCCGCTTACACTTTGAAAGTATTAAGCTGTCGACTTGGAAACTAAAGTGTATGGTTATTTCAATAATATAAAACGTTAATGTTGTTTAATGTTATGTCTAAGTCTGCATTACTGGACCTAGTTTTCTCACAATGCAGCAGATTTGTTGTACTCTACTGTCTTAATACGTAATAATAGATGCTTTATAACTAGAAGTTTTTTATTCCTTTATGGACATGCCATATTCGATTAGAAATTTTTGATTGAAACACGACGAGTTCATTATTTTCCTATTAGCATTCTAATTGCTTCCTAGCCGGAATTCCTAGCCACTTTCAAATATGTAAAGTGTAGTTGTTACACGATTTGTGCATAAAAATAGCTGCATCGATTGTAATAAATTTTTTACTTCACAGAAAACGCTACAACCGCCGCGCCGTAACGACGCTTCAACGGATTAATTAGTAAGTGATCATCGACGACTACACACATTCAGGGGAATCTTACTGACCGCATCTAAATTCATGAGAGCCTACGGTAACCCAGATTTACCACCCTAGCTGGATCCATTCATAGTGTAGACAAAACCCACCACAAGGCGGCTGTACTACGCATACAAAACACCTGGATTATCACATTTAGCGACAATGAATGTGTCATGTCGTAGGTATACAAAATATTATACATGCATATGCAGTGTCGGCTTTCGGGCGCCGTGAGCGCCAGGTCTTAGAGAAGGTGCCATAGGCTCTAGGAGGGCGTCACAGGCATAAACGTGGGAACTAATAAAAACTTTTTAATAAAAAATAGCACCGACTTCAAAAACTACTATAATGTAAACAATAACTTTTACTTACTTTGCTTATGGGTTATAAGAAAATTTAAATAATACCAATACTATATACACTGCCATTCGTGTAATTATATTTATGATCAATGAATAAATATAATTATATTAATGTGTATACTACGAAAACCCAAGTCATTCTAGGAATACTATTTGAATTTGTATTGAAAAATAAAATATTTTTTGTTAGAAGTGTTTTATTTATTCTTACTGCATACCCCAAGAATGAGCGTAGCGGTCATATTAGGCTGAGAATGGTCTTATGACTCTGAACGTAAACTTATAGGATCGTCGGGGTAGTGTCACGCTAGGACATCAGCTCAGGTCTGTATTATAATATAAAAGACCATCATTTGGTGGTAGGTCTCTCATTATGTAAGAGGCCGTCTGGGTGGGTACCACCGCAATGTCTATTTCTACCGCCAAGCAACAGTGTGCATGCACTGTTGTGTTTCGGTTTGAAGGATATTGTAGCCAGTATAACTACTGGACATAATGAGACTTAACATCTTATGTCTCAGGATGACGAGCGCAGTAGAATGCCACTCAGTATTTTGTCAGTCAAGATGCTGGATGGTGTTGCTACTGTTTATGAGTGGTCGTATCGCTTACCATCAGGCGAACGGCATGCTCGTCTCGTCATTCAAAGCAATAAAAAAAAATGTAGCAATGATGAATGATTTATTAAATCAGTAACTAAACATTCATCTCTTTTAGTAGAATCGCAAACTTGCATGGGCGTTTTACGTCACACACACATATTACACTAATATACGCACCTATTAAAAGAATTCTCCAAGTCATCATAATATATTCGTTCTCAAGACTACACAGCTTATATTTATCATATTTTGAGGTCCATTAGAAGTCTATAAATAGATATTATAGTTAGATACTAACCACATTCTATCGAATCTGTCGAAAAGCGCCTACTCATTTTATGGTAGCAATATGACAAATCTACGTTTCCGCTATTTATGACTTTTTTATAAATGAATGATTTTATATACCTATATATCCCTTACCACCTAGTGGAAGTCCCTGTTATCATATAACGGGTAACCATGCATATGTATTATCTTTTATTCAATAAAAAATAGCTCAAATTTATGCATTGCTAATAGACTTTCGTAAGGGCACTTTTAAGTCGTCGAATGAAATTACTCGTATGATTCAGGTCTATTCAGTCTGTTCCATAAAATGACGAACCCTAAACCAAGATATATTGAAATGGGACCACTTTGAGACCCTTATATACTAAATAAAGAAGGAGTCAAGGAAATACACTCCCAATTTTCAGAGAAAACACACGAATTGATAACCTCCTCCTTTTGGAAGTCGGTTAAAAATAATCGCCCAGGGCGCCCGGGTGGCTAAGGCCGGCCCTGTGCATATGTACAGAACGTTACACCTTGGGATTAGCAAAGGTGTTGATACACTTGAATTTGATAATTCACATCTTGCCAGTTCTATTCGATTTGATGTTTTAGGGGGCCAATCCACATTAACATTTACCCAGTTTCAAACACCCGGCAGTGTTAATTTATGATTTTTACATCCAATATCATTCTTAGAGGATTTATTAGAAATCTCCATGTGAAGCTGCGCCTGAGGCGTCACGAAATCAATATTTGCCGCTATTTTCATTCTAAAATCCTTAGTGATTTGCCTGGGACTGCAGTTTGCCCAATATGGTTCAGCCGCATCAAATAATGGAATGGAACATGCATAGCGTCAGGGCCTTCTCCGTTGGCACCTATTTACCCTCGTGGGGAAAACGCACTTATGTCACGTTAAATTTTGGACTGAATTCATATATTCAATTTTATGCCTCAGTAGATAAAATACAAAAATTAACACAATCATTTAAAAATAACTCTATTATTAAATAATTTTTATCTGTGTTAAAACGTAGAGTTTGTGTGTCCGTCGCCACACGACTCTTTTCTAACCGATCGCGTGATAGTTTCAACTTCACATTCAGAACGGTAGGTAAAAATGCCATGCGTCACAAGGGTTTACATCATTTACGTAGAAAAATGCTCACATTTTAACCACAGTCTCAAACCATACTTTCTCCCCTCGTGGCCTTGGATTCTTTCGGCTAAATTAAAATAAAGGCTTTCAAACTTTTTATTTCTAATGTTCTTACACAACTAAGTCATGTTAAAAAATAAAACAGCGACAGTGAATGATTCATTTGCAAACAATAGCCTACCGGAACAGCGTACAATAGCAACATGTACGTTTTGTAACTTTCTCTATATAACATCTATTACTTGTTTTTTTCGTAATTACCATGCTACGTAATACTCGCAATGTCATACATACGTAATTAAAATGTAATTTAGATTCTTATATCATTACACTCGTTTAAATTCATTCTCCACTCCATATATTATAACTTTAATGCGTTAACCAGCGTAGGTCTATAAGTTTTTGAATAGCTAAACCATGGAAATATTAATGGCTCATCCTTTGCAATCAAAGTACTAAACAATGCGTGAGCTAGACTAGTAGAGATTGTGTTGCAGTGCAGACATAAGTTTCAATCTGTATGTTTCCTGCGGCTCTGACATCTCAATTGCTGCTCTTTTGTAATCAACAATTTGAGCCGGCACTCTGCAAGACGCTACCGTCGTCCCGCTCATTCAATAACGACGTGAACGAATTCCATGCTATTTTAGTTCCCTCGTCATGATTATATCATTCGTGTACTTATTGTGAAACGCGAACAGGCTCGTTGCTTGCCTCGTTATAGCAAAAAAAGTACTCTTGAATCTGATAATAAGCGCGCGTATATAGAGATACCGTAACTATGAGATCTCTAAAAGCGTGGCAACATTGGCTGCTCCGATTTTAGCTGAAACAAGTGCGATATAATTTAAAATAATTTCGAAACACGTCCAGTATTTCGATCAAGGTAAAACTAAATATTAACTTCAACATAAAATAAATCATCTAAAACTAAGAGAACTTGCTCTATTCGAGCGAATTCGTGCTTTGGAGCACTTACATTTCACGTGTAAAAGTTAAAACTACAAAGTTGCTTAACATTTAAACGACGTTATTAAACAACAATCTGAGTTTAAGGCATTTACCCCACATCAAAATTGGCGTTGGCGTGATTTTTTGCTCACTTAATGGCGGAGAGACTATTCTATTGTCTCCCTGAGGGACAATTTATAAATGGCAACACGAAAGCACACTAACGTCGGGCCGTCTATTAATGCTGCTAACCGGTTTTCGGTTTATAAAATGGCTGGATTAAATCGCATTTAATGGTGGATAAATCATGCTTATTAGACTGAATATATTATAAAAATTACGTGTCCTGAATGAGAGAATGTCTGTTGGTAATCACAAACTTTTTTTTTATTTCTTATATTTTTTATATTTCTTATGTCACGCTTAAAACAAAAATGTGCGGTGGATCACGCGACTATAATCGATATAGAGATACGCATGTATCTTAATGGGACCGGATGCCCTGACTGCAGCTAATAAAACCTTACGGTGGGTTAAAATTTTACGGTTCGTCCCTCGACAACAGCGTGCGCGTTGAACTAGTTACTTCAACCAACCGCTGTATCAATTTCACGGTGGCCAAGATTTTTGTAGGCCTGTTTTAGACCAATTCTTTGACTCTTGCAATTAAAGTTAATCTTGAGTGGGTAGATGTAGCCTTGCTTTGTTTGCTTTATACTGTTGAGTAAGAAGGATGAAAGTATGAAAGTTGTAGTGAATAGGGTAGTTGGTTACTTTTGTTTAATACATTTATCAAAAATGTATGCCATCCAAAATATAACAGAAAAATATTTTTCATAATTGGGGCAATAATTAGTAAGTTATAAAGCTTTGAAATTTGGTGGAAGGTGTAGTTGTTAAGTAACGATAATATTACACTGTGTCGTCACCAAGAGTCGCTGGCCATATCGCTGCGTGCGTGCAAAAGAGATAGCGCCATATCCCCTCCACATCCCCACTTTTGCTCACACCAATATTAAATTCTATTAAAATGAATAACTGCTTTATTTTTCAACCAATTTTGATGCTGATTTCACAGAAGAGTTTCTTTTTCGTATTATTTTCTGTTCCACATAAAATAATTTACAAAATCAAACATAGGAAACTACCCTATTGGAATAACCCTTTCATTTACCTTATATGTGGCACATAGTCATGTAGGTATGGGTATAAACGTGAAGAGGCGACTGATCGTCGGTAGGACATGTAGGAATGCTTCGAACCGGTCGACACTTCCGACGCCAGCACTGCGCGGCATTAAACACTGCGTACCACTCGTAAATCTATTCAATGCGCTGGCACCCCACATCTATCATGCAATTGGATATTAGAATTTTCTAGGGATTATAAAATAGATGAATTTTCTAATTATTTAAAGATTACACATGCTAACAAAATTCCATGTAAATGTGACAATAAAAGTTACTTACGAGTTGGTTAATTTATGAATCAAGTTATATAATTTCATAATACTTACGATTGCCATGAATCTAATTTTTATAAATGCAGTGATGTGCAGTGCTTTTTGATTCGGTATTCTGTGTCGTGTTGCTACCTGCTACTATTTATAGGCAGTCGTGGCACTTACCTTCAGGCAAGAAAAGAGACGAGAGAGACAGGTACTCCGCGCCATACAGTAGAATAAAAGTTACAATAATAAAGGAACCCATAACTAAATCATATTCGCAAAAAGGTAGGTATGTATGAGAGGTATGTATCATACGAGTTGGATGTTATATTAAAAGGTTCATTCCAGAGCCAGAAGGAGCACTCGCTGTTCAATAACGGATGCGAACGATTGTGAACTATTTCAGTCTCGGAAAGCATAAACCGTAGAGCGCAGTAACCGTGCGCAGACGCCCACAACACTTCGCATTCATAAGGAAACGCCACGGATTACTAGCCCCGTTTATATATTCCGCGAACAAAACTACTCTAGCCGTTTATTGCTTTGCTTTTTGCATCTGAATTTGTTGTTTCTGTTGTCTTTCGAAGTACTAAATTTTACTTTAACAGTTACTACAAGAGAAGTCTGACTGTAGTAACTGTTAAAGTAATTATGAAGATAATGGGGTGGGATTTATGGACTTCAAAATATTGTCTCCGTTGTTCTTTTCAATGTTGTCAATCATTCACAATGGCTATTGTTTAGCGTGTTAAACATTAAGTATTATAAATAATCCCCGGGTGGTGCCATTCCACATCTTTGCTTATGCAAATAAGGTATTCATTTAAAAAACAAAACATTCAAACAACGGGTTAGCTGGAAAATATTTTATGATAATATTCCAAGATCAATTCGTTATGATATCTGTCTTATCTTAGTACTGATTCTCTCTGATCTACATTGCTAGATACATTTTTAATGGTAATTGGAGGAAAATTTCAATAACTTGATTCTTACAACTGTATTTATTAAGGTAAAGTAAGTAAGGTAAGGCTGCCTCGGTGGCGTAGTTGTATTGCGTACGCGTTACGAGTACTTTTTGCGCGCTGAGGTCCTGAGTTCGAATCCTGGGTCGGGCCAACAATATTGAGACTGGGTTTTTCCATCTTAAAAAAAATTACTCAGTCGCAGCTCGGAGTCAGGAAGTTGGCGGTGTGATACCCCCGTGCCTCGGAAAGCCATGTAAAGCCGTTGGTCCTGCGCCTGATCTCTCTCCGGTCATGTCGGATTACCGTCTCACCGGACGATGAGAGTAAAGGAATAGTGAGTGCACTTGCGTATTACGCACATACTTGTGCACTATAATATCTCCTGCGCACCTGGCTAATCTCCGTTGAGGTTGGCTGCCGAGGCCGAAATCGGCTAGGAAGGGATTATTAAGGTCTATCGTTTTGCTTATATTGAGTCGCACATCGTTTAATTTCATTGACATTTATTAATTTGTATGATACTAACGTTAATTATAAATAAGATGTGTTAAATTTGTCGAGAAGCAAAATTAAGATAATTTAACACCAAGCGGCAGTTATTAAAGTAAAACTCTAACGCGACCTTTTGGATGTTATTCATGTTTTGAATACATAATACTTACCATACATTAGAAATATGTTTATATAATATATTTTTTTATACTTTAGGATTGATTAACGATAGTAAATCGTTCCTAAGACATTATTATCTGACAGATGAAGCCAATATAACGGAGTCAGACTTTGCCACAATTAACAAGAAAAACATTGTACTTCCACAAAGACAATGTGTAGGTACCAGTATTATAATGATTCAATAACCTAGTTTACACTTATCTACATTGTGTTCCGCAATATGTTTTATTCGTTAATGACTATTTATCATAAGATAAGCACCTATAGATTGGTAAAAAAAATTATAAACTGGTATTTAGTAGAGCGCCTAAAAATAATATTATTTGACAATGTCTTAGACACGGTTAGAACAGATCTGTTTGATCACAGATCCTTCTCAGGACAGGATCACAGAAATAACAAGAGGAATTTAAGTTAACCGCTAACTATCCGTTATTTTATTATTAAAACGAGCTTTTTCCCGCGTTTTCCCAGGATAAAAGTCCCGCTTTATATTTTATCCGAGATAAAAAGTAGCCTATGTGTTAATCCAGGACATGATCTACCCGTGTGCCAAATTTCATCGAAATCCGTTCAGTAGTTTTTGCGTGAAAGAGTAACAAACATCCATACATCCATAATTACAAACTTTCGCGTTTATAACATTAGTAGGACAATACAACTGTATGTACCCGTAGAACATTTAGACAGTACTTAGTCATGGGTAAGTAATTGCGTAATATCTCAAACGTAATACGCTGCCAAGTCCTATAACATCACGCAATACTTAACCGCAACCATTACATATTATGTGATATGACGCGTTAGAATTCTGCGCCATAATATTACTTAACCCTTTTTGTCTAATAAAGCAAGCAATAAATAACATACTCAATAATTGACGCATAAAAGCCTTTAATATAAATAGTTTAGAGTATGTCCAAAGGTATATACTGCGTTTCAAAAAATTTAATACAATTGTTATCATATAAATTTTATTTCACGCAAGCGATACCGTGAGCAAAAACTAGTTCAGTAAAACTTGTGAATTGTGATGAATGCACCCAGAATTTCACAGATTTGATATTTTACTATAGGGCATAGGCACGTCTAATAAAATTACCAGATAAGGCGTACTTTATTATTAGCTTTTTACACTTGACGCTACACGTTTAAAGTTACAGAAAGATATTAATATCTATGTATTGTTAACGTAAAAAAATATTAAAGTACCCTTTTAAACCTTCTATTTATCTTTAATAATTATTATTTTACAGTAACTATTAGTCGAGTAAATGTTAAAATAAAAACAACTTTATTGATTACTTGAGTTAATTAGTACCCGTTTGGCAACATTGATAAGTAATTACGAAAGTAACAACCTTTTCTTACTAATTAACACGAATCCTAGCAGCTAATATGTGGTTACATAACTAGTTAATTACTTAATATTTTTTGTACCTATTATCTAATGATGAAATTAATAGATCGGTCACGTGTAACTAAACCCTATATATTTACAGACAATAATAACGCCAAAGACGACTTGATAAAGGTCGCAGGAATACGTTGGATGCAGGCCGCTATTGACAGATCCGTCTGGAAATCTTTAGGGGAGGCCTATGTTCAGCAGTGAACGTCATGTGGCTGATGATGATGATGATGATGAATAACGCCAACCAAAACTTTAAAATACCACGACCTGTTTGTCACTGCCGTGCACTCGTCCTCTAAATATATTATACTAGCATTGCGCGCGGCTCCGCCCGCGTGGAAAAGTTTTTCCGGGATAAAAAGTAACCTATAGCATTCAGGAGTAATGTAGCTTCCTATTAGTGAAAGAATTTTCAAAATCGGTCCAGTAGTTCCTGAGATTAGCGCGTTCAAACAAACAAACAAACAAACAAACTCTTCAGCTTTATATATTAGTATATAGATTGTATTATGTAGGATTAAACTAGCTGCAATATTTTTATAACAAAACACAACAGTACTGCACACTTCCAATTTAAATATTGTTTTAACTCACTAGAGAATAACAATTACTAGAAGGAATAGGTTTATCACACACTAATACGTAGTGAGTGTAGGGATAAGTCTAAGCCAATAAGGACGGAGAAAGCGAGCCTAATAAGGCAAGTAAACTACTAAGTAATTTACTTCAAGAGACATTACGTTGTCTGAGGGCTTCCACAAACAAACAGCTATAGGTTCATACAACAATTTATGAATAAGCGTGTGATTAAAACCTAACTTTGTCAATGAAACCGTTAGGAACCATGAACCCTAGTCATGCATCGTGTCTTATCACAAAAGGTCTTCGTGAAATTACTTTAACACTTCTAAATTGCAACCCATATCGAAGGCACGTTGTCGAAAATGTCCCTTAACTCTCAGTCCATGTTCCAATAACTCTACGATTACTAAATTTGGTAATTACATGTAGGCATGATTGAAAATCAATTGATTCGAAGTGAAAACTCTGTCGGTTAGTTAACGCGGTGATAAATTTCACATATAGCAGTCGCGGCCGTGACCAGCTCGATGGTAAGAGGCATAAGCCATAATGTATTCGTACCATGACATCTTGCGTGACGCGCTCCCAAACATTCAGATACAGTCCCGATATTATTGAAACTCAGGCGGAGGTATCAAATATTCACTATATTATTGTAATAAAAATGAGTTATAATATAAACAGAGAATAGTTTAGTATTGATAAAATATTTTACATTCAAAATGTACATGTTCAACTGACAGACGCCATTACAAAGCTATTGTTACAGGTTTCAATTGTACGCACTTTCATAATTAACAACATTGAACGTTTTGAGCAGTAAACAATGGCATATATCTGGCATGCATCAGCATTAAGTTGTATCTGTGGGATCTGGCGACGTCCTCCGGACCTCCGGACGTCCGTTGTCCGCTAAACAAGCACATAACATCGCAAAACTGGACAAAAAGGGCACGCGAGCCGACAGGATGTTAACATTACAACAAAACATCAACCCGCTTCTATTTTTGTTTACTGAATGTTGCGCTATTGTTGCGTAATTTAGGACGCCTGCGTTAAAAGCTAATGGAACGTTTGTTTTTGCAAGAATTATTTAACTGTTATATTATGTGCAGCTACAGGTTATCTGTCGCATAGGGAGTTAGAATATACATCTTCGGACCATTCATTATAAAATAACAACTTAAATCGATTTCGTATGTGTTCATGAAAAAGGCAATCCTGCTCACTTTGCTTGGAAGTAATACATGTTCATAGTTTTTTTGAAGTTGTAAATAATTGTCCACGAATAAAAAAACCACACATAAAAAAGAGCCCTGAATGTGATTTCAGAACTATGCTTAGTTTAATAAAGTTGTATATGCTTTTAGATAGTCCTATCATATTGTTGTAACTTCAATACGCAATATCTTAAAGAAATAAACTGCTAAGTGACTGCCTCAGTGGCGTAGTAGTTGTATTACGGTATGACTGCAATGCTCTTGGATTCGATCACGGGGTCGGGCAAAGTGATATGTTTTTTCCTAATAAGTATCAGCTCGGAGTCTGAAAGAATGATGGCAAGTTTCCATACAACGTTTTACCTGATATCGATTTGACGCGTCTTGGAATGAAAAAATGTAAGAACCATAGAATATACTTATCCTGAACCAAATCAAAAAGATTTTTTCTATTAGGAGGCCACAAAAAAATCTTATTCGTTATTTAACATTTTCATACTTAGAGGTTATCTGTCAATGAGATATGACAGCAGATATAGACTGTATTTAATTAATACCATATAATATATCTTAAAAATGAATACTTAACTACTTAATGATTTTTCTAATCAAAACAATATGTAGGTGTATATTTTATTAAACTATTTTGAGGGTGGGCTACTCTACTCCCACTGCTAGGTCACCGACTTTGAACACTCAAACATACTATGATTCTGTTACTAATTAGAAATTGGATGTTTATAAGAACACAGCTTTAATTGTTACTAAAATAGAATAAGTTTTCATGTGTACTAATTATTTGAATCATGGTTACTTGACATACAAATACTAATAATATTTATTAGCTGAGTTCTACAATGTTAAACTACACCCAGACCTTAATTTCTGAAATAGTGATCTACATCACAATAAATCATAAATATCTATGTATGTATTATATTTATTTGTCATAGTCCATCTCAGGTAAAAAAAATGGAATTCCATTGATAGATAGGCTTTCGGTTAAATAAAACAAGCTTTATATTTATTGACAATTTATTTATTCCTCATCATTTTCAAAATCTAATGTAGGGTTGAATGCATTCACAAATTAAAAAATGTGTTGCACTTGATCAACAATAAGTACATTAATGCTATTTTCTGATTAATATAATTCATCCCATGAACTCCTAAACAAATGGACTCCACAGACACGGGCCAATTGTGGCACATAAAACATATTATTACGTAATTTGATGGCTCATAGTTTACTCTGTAAAGTACCAACAGTTGGGCAGTCAGGAAAAAGACAGTGGTTACCGGTGTTGGCCGCTCTCCTGTAGTTAGGTAATAATATTGTTCTGGACTCCATATTCTGTGATCCTTATGCCCTGGCATCATCAACAACATGAGAGTCCTCACTGGGTTGGTTCTATTTTATTGAACTCCCTGCATTCAGCCCGGAGATATGTTCCTCATCGTCAACATCTTCATGTTGATCTATTGCTCCATCGCGTAATCTTAATTCGGTAGCCTGAATATTACGGACAGCTTCACTTTTGGTATGCAACCAACAACATGGCATACTTAGTCTGTAGATGTTATCTGTGTGACAGAAATAAGATGTATAATTCTGATACAAAATCCAGTCCTAGATAAAGGAAATATTTTAAAACAAACGTCCATAGTAATAAACAAAATTACAGTTATGTAATGTAACCCATTGTACAAAACATACCAGGTTAAATAAAAATGGAAATCCTAAAAGCCCAATAACTACTACACATAATATTATATCATAAATTAATCTTTTAGACTTTTAAATTAAATGGAACTACACACCTGTTGTGGTTCTTTCTGGCTTTGAATAATCAGAATAATAGTCTGCTGCAAGTCAGTGGGATTATCCATCAATACTTTATCACTTTACCGTCGTGCAAGTGAACAGCCACACAAAATACAAACATTAGTATAGCCTAGTTGGCCTGTTCCAGCTTGTGGAGTATTAGTATTTGCTGAAGATTTTGATTTACTGCAGCCATTGCGATTTCCAAATATGTTTCGCAAACACAAACAGTAATAAACAGTATAAACGTCATAATGTGACGCTCGCTGTCATCGGCTGGGTTGCTATTACTTTTTTTATAATTACCTTAGTAGGTTGGGTAATGGAACAATCTTTTATGCGAACTTGACACTTAATAGCAAAAAGGCGATTGGTGTTTATTTTATTACATTATTAGTATTTAAAAATAATTATTACATATTATTACCACTTCTTTACTATTAAAGTAAAACATAAATATATCTACCGCGTTCAGCCGCTTTTATTCTCAAGTGGCAACATTTTTTATATATCACTACAAATCACAAATAACGTAACCGGAAGTACAAATGATTAACTTTTAATTATAAACATCACTTTGTGGCCTTTAACAGTAAAACTAAAACTGTGATAAATATTAGCTATTTAAATTATATTTGTTTTTACATATCGACGCTGGAAAGCAAACACGTAGTAACCCGCAAAACCAAAATTGTTCACCAGAGCAGAAAAACTTTTCATTTTTTTTAAAAAAAATCATAACTTTCTTATTTATGGGCCTAGAGTTGCCGTTTTTGGACACAATATGTATATTTTTTTGCTGAATAAGTTTTTTTGAACGGCTTTAACCTAAAGTTTGTTTAAAGGAATATTTTGAGGGTTACGACATATGGAATTTATTTTTTCAATCCATCAAAATGTAGTAAGTAGAGAGTAAATATATGGAACAGTGCAAACCGGGCTTTTTTACGGAGATCAAAAATGTAGTAACCTACGCTACTTTAAGCAACATTACCTAGAAAAACTTCACAATAATAAAAATCTGTGAATATTTCGTCATCAGTATGTAGCAACTAGCATTACTTTTCGAATTCTGGAAAAGTGGATTGCTTTGAGCATAAATATATGAAACTGAGGTTGCTAAATAAACTGCTGTAAGAGTAAAGGAAAAAAAGTTTAGTCTACTTTTGAAATGTTTATTTAATACAATCAAAAAGTATTTTTTACCAAAATGGTTAGGTTTTGGAAATTTTTAATATTTGGTCCACAGTTTGACCAATCGACATTGACAACACAACTCAGTTTGTTTTTATTGAGGGAAAAAATAACTTACAGCTAAACACTAACAAAACAGTATTTTTGCATAATCAGGACTTTAAACCTTTAACTAAAACAATCATTTTTGAAATATACACTCATGGTCAAATATAGCGGATCGCAATAAAATGTTTTCACGTGAGGTATGTGCTATCTATCTCAGTTTATGGGGATGGATAAAGTTAAGATTTTAACTGTTTTTAATTTATGAGTTTTATTTGTTTTTTTTTTCGGCTAGGTCCCAATTTAATGGAATTGTACCGTAAGAAAATATGCTGACCTTCAGGTTATTTTTTGTAATTTCAGTTTCGTTTACAATTTTATCATCAATAATGTATTGCACTTTTATTACGTTAATATTGATAAATTGAAGTAATAATGGCGGATCCCAGGGTAGCATAAATCTCCATAGTTGAACTTTATCTGAAATGTTTTTCGCTTTCAATTGGTTGCCTCAAACATGGAGGGTCTCTAATCTTGTCGTTTTCGGTAGTGATAAGCGATAGCACCAGATTATGGAGTATAAGAATCTTAAAGAGAAACCTAACCAAAAAGAAAGATTTGTTTGGGAAGCCAGATTTAATGTTACCAAAATGCTAAAAAATCGTATTACTACCTCTGCTGATGTAAAAACTAACCTTCAGAAAGTTCCACAAGTGACAATTAGGACTAAAACTAAAATAAAAAGACTTAATGCATCTTGAAAAGAAGCATTCTTGCCCACCAGATTACCCATAATTGCACTAGAGTAACAAGTAGTGCGGTAAAATTTTGCTGACCGCGTCAAAATTAGGATGATGATTCTTGGCGAAGAGTTCTTTTCATTGAATAGTCCTCATGTTGTCTGAAGACAGATGGTGGAAGGGAAAGATGAAAATACACTTAATGTTAAATTGTTAGAAGAGTTTTATGTTCAAGGGATAAGATAGTTTGGTGACAAATTTGTTGGGAGCGTCTAAGGAGCTACACGTCGTGAAAAATAGATTTTTAGTAGAAGGCAATAGGTAACGGACATCTGAAAACAGTTTTTGGTACCATTTGTTGCTTAAATATC
This sequence comes from Sphinx pinastri, assembly GCA_947568825.1. NCBI lineage: Eukaryota > Metazoa > Arthropoda > Insecta > Lepidoptera > Sphingidae > Sphinx > Sphinx pinastri. The sequence continues at coordinate 9,372,243 of OX387617.1, forward strand.
AGATTTTTTTTAAATTAGCACATGGTAATGTCAGGTGGTCCCTATATACGTTAGCGACAGTTTTAGAATAACGTAGAGATATTGAAATCGAAGTTTTGGTATGGTCAGCATGCTTCCCGAAACTCAATCTGATGGAACATGTATGAGATAAATTTGGAAGATAAATTAAAAAGGAAATCCACCACCAGGTAACATAAAGAGACCAAAAGTCCTTTGGTCAAGAAAATGGAATTACGTGTCACATTTTTATTGATAAACAGAAATAAGCAAGGCCACACAAATACAGGCAATTTTGTCAGCAAGAGGAGACGCTAAATATGGAACATACCAAACTGTAAAAAAATATCAGCAATTTGACCACAACTTTATTTTTTTCTATGAAAGCCCCAAATGATAATTTTCTTTATTCTTACTTATTAAGAATTTTGTATCTGATTTCCTTTTTATTTAATAAATATTATGGATAACGTTAAGTGAAAAATGGTTAGAATCAACAATTTTTTACAAGTAGGTAATGTAAAATTGGATCCTTGTAAATAGTGTAAATATCACGACCATAAAAACTTAATACCGTGCAAAGCGTCGTAAACACCATCATTTCAATAAATATCGTCCACTCAATGGTGTAAACGCAATTAATCGAAATTTGCGAACAGCAAAAATGTATTAAACTGCACTAGAGACGGAATTATTGATGATGTAAGTTGTAGGTTTATTGTTTTTACAGAAAACGATTTGTCGTAAGTAACAAAGCAAAAAATAATACCAGATTTTTTGTTAATTACAGCGTTTTATGGTACAAAAAATGAAAAAAATTGATAATTTTTAAAATCCTTTTTTCGTTATTATGCATCGTACAGTTACTTGGATAGTACCATTCGACGTGTTTTTTTTTTCTGATTCCAATGGCATAATAAAAAGAAAATTGCATATGTGTCAGTTACTACGTGTTTGCTTTCCAGCGTCGATATCTTAATCTTAGACGCTTACTGAAACAATCAGGTATAAACTTGCCATCATTCTTTGTGTCCGATATGGCGATAGGTTTGCCCCTTATCACATCATGGGACGGAATATGCACGGCGAAAATTGGTTGTACTAGTTGCACCTCGGCCTACCCCTTCGGGGATAAAAGGCGTGAGTATGCGTATGCGTTAAAGAAATAAAGAAAAAAGTTCCATTACGGCGCTACCACAACATCCCGTTTCCAAAGCACAGAAGACGAGGTCGGGATTCGGTGTTCAAACATGACTGTCATTATCGATATTTCAATTCGTTTTACTAACGATATAGACAAATACTGGAAAAATATTTCGCGAAACTTACTTACCTTCAAGAAAATAATTTAAAATGGGTCGTGTACGCAAAGCAACCTGCATCGAAACATGTTTCGATCTAAATATTTACGAGAATTTATACTAATTTAAAACCAGCTTGGCATACATTATAAAATAAACGTATTGTTTATCTTTTAATTTTAAAGCAAATATCCGTAATGTATTTCTCTAGTGGTTTTATGCTTATTTTATGAGTGCTAGGAACGTGTTAAATGTTATGTGTAAACAAGTCGGTCGGAGCGAGTTGGTTGCGCCACTAATAGCACCTTTACTCGTGAGCATCATTGGCAGTGCATGGCATTACGAAATCATCCGATCAAAGTCTGAGCACATCTTCGGTATCGTAATGGTCACATTACTAGATACATTTTTAGAAGTACTTAATGTGCTATATTTTAAGGTATTGTTTAGCACTTTACTGCTAGATAAACCACACAAAAAAGAGCTTATTTATTATATAAAATTTTATCATAAATCAATGTATGTGCCAATATTGTTCACGCAGAGGACGACGAGTTGCATGGTTATGTGTGCATTATTAAATCTAAGGAATTATTCAATCTAGCACGGAATTTCCAAGGAATATATATTTCATTGTTTTAGTTATATGAATCTGCATCCTCAATTGCTAATTTAAAACGTACTCCCCAATAATTCACCAGACACTGTATCGTGAAGAATTTTGTTACTTTTTAACTTTACAGACATACAACGGATCTTGCTAAGTTTTACTCCTTCTTATATACCAACAATGTAATTTAATTGTCTCTTTTTTCCTTGAACAATACCAAAATAACCCTGAATTAACTAAGAACTATGCATTCGTACAAATTACAAACGTATATCGTGTGAAATCTGAGTGCAAATGGCGTGGCGTGCGCACAGAAGCATTGGTGTGTTGCGAAAAACGGAATAAAATTGCCCATTGTCCTTATAGTATTTTTGTCCTAACTGATTAGTAACGAACACTGTATTTATATCGTTGACACAAAAGCAATTCAAACAATATATTGCTAGTTGTGGGAAACTGCATTTTGCGATGGCGTGCCGCGTCGTGTCCCGCCGACTTTTGTTTCCTTGATCTCACGGCTTGACTAATTCAACTCTAGCTTTATTTTCTCATACACTTTACAGACTCGAGATTAATTATATTTATTTTTACCAGTCGTCAACCACCGGATGCTTAGTGGTTTTAGAAAACGTTTTACTCTCGTACTTATGAAGTATGTTATTGTGGTGTCACACCTCAGATACGAAACATCACATAAAAACATTCGTAAATCACTGTTGATTAATTAACCTAAAATTTAATCGACTATATGGGCTATAGTTAATAGACAATATAATCACGTGAAAGAATTTAAAAAAAGATCAAACTTGCATTGTTTTTGTACAATCCAAAACATTAAGATAGTTATTACAGCGTGAAGATTAATTACATTGTATTTAATTAATACGAATAAAATTAATAATGGGTACATAATAGTAACATTAAAAAATTCAACTCAAAGACAGCTCGGTTCACATGTCGCGGGTCAGTGCGATTTAATTGTCACGATAAGAGGTCGGCATTTCGCGTGGGAGCGAATTCAGCAAAGAAACGACGCATGAGCCGTGACGTCACACTCAGTAATTACTACGCCTTGCATGCTTCCGGAATTCCACGCTCCATTCAACCCTTCTGAGAGTCCATATTTTAAAAGAATAAAAGGTGAACGAGGCTCTGAAATAAAAACGAATATACAAGAGCGTTAAAGTTTAAAATGTCAAAGGAAAATCTTGCTTAATGATTATTAGAAGACAGAGCGATACGGAAAGAAATTAGCTTCCTGGTTTACAGCTAACGCTAATATTTAGAGAATTATGAATACGTATGAAGATAGCTGGCGAAAAGAACGATACCAGTGCCAGTGGATGATGGAATATATGACTATATGACTGATATATAATGGAAATGGAATCAATGACACTATTTTTTTTTTATCGAAGGTCCGGTAAAGTGAAAGTCGAAGAGAAGCCCAAAAACACTTAGAATAGAATGGAATTTAGCGCCGAAGGACCGGGGTAGATTATACATGAACAATACACAAGTTAGTGGAACCATTCTTTGTAGGCTGTATATTTTTTTTCTCAAAACTAACTCTTCAGCTTTGCGCTGCAGTGGAGTGATTGATTTTTCCACAATTGCCTTTCTATGCAGAGAATTGACGTTTGACACACGTTTTTGCACTTGCACGAAACCATGTAACATAAATGTAAATTGGAACTGAAATATCTGCAAAAGTATGATAATTATAATTTAACTGTCGACAGAATATATGAATTCAGCAGACAGTACTTCTTTTTAACGAACAATTTGCAGCTTAATTAACTGTGAGAAAGAGTCACACATATTTTTAGTTTTACTTGTTTTGGACGTTAATTTTAGTAGCGAGGCGGCGACTGTGGATGCGGGTCACCGAGACGCAATAAGCCACTTCCTGCGGCCGAGAGAGCAGCACCCGAACAAGGACACGACAGCTGACACGTGAGCCTTGTCGCTTATCTCTTTATCTTATGCACACGGTACCGCTCCCCGCATCATGAACCTCAGCTCAACGTTCATATTGCGTAACTTGCATCTTTAACAATGGAATATACCTGTAACCGTTTTTATACTAATTATTTCTAATAATAATACATTGTTATATACCTATATTCGGCGTTGGACGTCGTGTGGCTGATGATGATTATGAGGATACCTACATTTAGCTGAATATACAAGTCATATCAAAGTTTGAAAAACCAAAATGAAATTTTCATTATAATGTGACCACAATATACCTACCTTACTCATAATATGTGCTCATAATAAATGATTACTAAAATACCTATGATACAAATAACAAAATACAATGTCACATCAGTGTTGGAAAAACTCATATAAAATTCTAAATATGTGAACATGCGTGTGAGTTATATGATACACAATAATAATAATAATATATATTTTTTTTAATTTTAGTCACCACTTGATTCCTGGTGTCTTTTGCATTTTACAATAATGTCTCTTGAACTGAAAAAAATGTCGCCTTAGCGCTTCTATTTATACCAGAAAACGCAGCCAATATTTATACCACAAAATAAACCTACAAGAAAGTACTTACGCAGCATCTACGATGCAATAAATAAGGCTAATACATGTATAATTAAATTTTTCATGGTTGTACATGCTTAGTCACGTGATCTCGATGTCGCGGGATAAAAGAGCACAGTCCAGGTGAAATTGCGGCTGACCGCCACTGACCCCGTGCCAATTACGCGGCCATTAGTGCGCCGAGTACAATACCTCACCATTAAACGGATGTTCAGCTCGGCGAGCCCAGCGGCCGCTGAATTTGCATTTGTTTGGAATTAGAACGTCTACGCGCGACCGCACCACGCTTTGTATCACCTGTCAGCTACATCGCCGCGATATGTCGAGTTTTATTTTAATCACCTAACATAATGCCGCGTGCTCGCTTTAATGCTTTGATTGTCGCTGTACCCGACGCGACGTTTCATTGTCCGGTTTTGTAAATCTACAGAGTTGATAAACTGTCGACTGCAGAGGACAAGTACTCTCGGATCGTCCCACGAAGTACATGGATAATAATAATAATAATTTATTTCATATAACAAAGGTTACAAACAGGGCAAGTACAGTGTTCTTAAAACTAAGGTCACGGATACAATTCGGTGAAATTAAAGCACATTACACAGTCGATAGCTAATGACTAAACTAGATTCCTAGGAATCTGTACGATGGTCATCAGCTATCTCCTCGAACAGAAGTTAACAATGTTTAAATTCCAGAGTTATAGGAGTAAGTTTTAAGATATTACGTGTATATAATATGTATATATAGTTTCTTTTGATTTATTTTAATTTTTTTTTTTTTTTTTTTTTTTTTTATTTTTTTTTTTTTTGACATGACGGAGCGCAATAAAAACTTGTTAAGATGCTTTGCTGTTGTTTGTGTAGTTACGTTCTATTAAAACACACAATTGAACGCTTCATGATTATAATCATGCTGTGCGCGCAGTAAGTATTGTTCTCATTAGCTGATATCCAAAATTAAAGCATAGAGTATTTTTTTTTCGAGAGACGTAACTTTTGTTTTTCTTATAAACTGAATACACTTCGGCACATTTTTAAAACTTTGGAGGAAGAGATTACATGAAATAGGCCGAGATTCCGTACAAAAATTTAACCACCACCATGATGTGTAAATATCATTGAAATGAACTTTTGTTTCTTTTCACAAAATACACAGAACTCATCTAAATAAAATGCATAATTTTAGCGCAACGAACCAATAGGACAGCTATTCGATGACAAATAGCGCGCTTTACGTCCTATCTGAGCGCTCTGTGGGGAAGATGCAGCCGTTTCTCGAGAGAATGAATTGTCGGGCGGTGTCGTTAGCGCTAGTCTAGCCGATATCTTCCTCACTAGCCTTCTTGGCACACGGAATATCACGGATAACCATTATCGTTTTATCGAAGATGCTAAAGTCTGGACAACTTTTAAACCGTTTATTTTGCTTACCATTCGCCGCAATCGGAAGTCATTCAAACTTGTCCTTTGATATAATATCGCTTGGATTGCACGAAGCGTTATGTAACGAAAAGTTTCAGGCAACCTGAGATCTTTATAGTAGTAAATGAAAATCATACCTAAGGGTATAATTCGTTATATTTTATACATTTCGAGCTTTGTATGCTCGTTGAATACCGCCAGTGGCAAAGACGCCGTTCTTACTGTTTTGTACAATAGCTGTAGATAACGACGCGACATCTCAGTGAAATATATTGTCCTGGCTTGTGGCGCACTCGGCGCTCGCACCCACACCCGCGCTGATATGCAAATAGGCTCCGGCGAGATCGTAAACCGTTTCATATCAGATAACGTAATTCGGAGCTAAGTTACACCAAGTTAAGGCAACGTGAGCACAATAACTTTCCAAATACAATGTTCTTTTATTTCGCTAGGATAACGATATAAATTACATAACTTTCGTGGTGCACAAATCTACGTTGTTTAGGATCCATTCTACCATATGCTAAATGGGTCTGGTTGTGACAAATGTGCGCGATAACCCTAGCGGTGTGCCCGCCAATCGCATTACCTGCTCTTCCTATCAACCATCTTGGCCCTCTTCAGGCTTATCTTCCGCAATAAGTTATACTAAACCGAGTAGCCAATAAACTCTTCCTGATACAAAGTGTATTATATATTTTGGTGTTTACATATTTTGAACTACATATAGATTTTTATCAAGTCTGCTACGTAATAACTGCATATCGGTAGGCATTTTTAGGGGAGTGTGCTGAAATAATTGTTAAAGAATAAAAGTTTAGTAGAAATAGATGGTAGATGGCTGCATGTTCTCCCAAAACAAAGACCTTTATAAGGAACGAGCTTCTGCACGCAGTTCCGGCCGCGTGAAAAAGTTTTTCTGGTAAGTCCTTCCCAGGATGTCAAACAATCTCCATAACAAATTTCATCGAAATCGGTTCAGTAGTTCCAGAGATTACTTGCTACAAACAAACTCACATACTTCATCTCTTTATAATATTGTTATAGTAGTATTACTTTTATTTGTGCAGATTATTTTTGTACTACGCTCATATGACACTTTAACAAGGCTTTACTAGGTACCAGATAGCCAACGTGCGATGTTGTCAATTGACGCTGAACATGACCCTACGTACCTGTAAGGTATTATCACAACATGACATTGTTTTACTACGTTACCTCAACAAGCGGGCACTACATGTTGACCATTAACTAATGCCTAGTGAATATGAGACTTATTCCCTTTTGTCACAATCTAAAATCCAACTTAACAAGACGCGTGACGTTCTTTGTTAGCTAAGATTTGTCTTAGGTTTTTTTGAATGAATGTACCGCAGGTAGAATCCCAGGTAGCGCGTCGCACATATATTTCTGTGGCAGAAATATTTCTGCCACAGAAATATAAAAGCGGACGGTTTTACATTTCTGTATTCATTCATAAGCATAAAATATAGCGAAGTCGAATCTCACAAATTACAATCTTTAAAATTTGCATTTTTCTCAGTCTCTCCACTTCCCAGATAATAAACTGCTCGTGGTTTTAATAGGGCTCCCAGTGCTAGTCAACCGAGAATTTACGGTACTCTTCGAAATATATGAACGTTAACTTGCAAACTTTATTTGAGCTGTAGGTAATTCTACAAAGAGGTAATGAAACTTGAAACAATACAAATTTTAAATATTTAACTTATATGATATCAAACCCAATAACACAGTTCGAAGATGCCACTAATTCCAGCTCCAAATACGTCTTTGGTAATTATTATGGCAATTTAAAATACAAAGTTACATGAAAAAGGTCCTGCCATTCTATGCAAGCCTACTTAATCCTTTCTTATATTATGGGTTTATTCTAGGATAATCCTTTAAGATCAACTAGCTCCAAGAGAAATGTAAAGTTCCAGCGCATTACCTCTAAAACATCAATAATGCGTAAATATTATAATGTATAAAGAGTGTTACTAGATAGTAATAACTATTCATTTATATATTAACACTAGCATTGCGCGCGGCTCCGCCCGCGTGAATGAGTTTTCCTGGGATAAAAGTCCCGCTTTATATTTTCTCGGGATAAAAAGTAGCTTATAGCACTCAGGAGTAATGTAGCTTCCTATTAGTGGAAGAATTTTCAAAATCGGTCCAGTAGTTCCTGAGATTAGCGCGTTCAAACAAACAAACAAAGAAACAAACTCTTCAGCTTTATATATTAGTATAGATTGTTTATTTAAACTTACACCAATGCGTGGAGACAAATTTAAGGTCTCTTGCATCATCCAGAATTCCGCTGAACTTTACCATGTATTTTCTCAAACTAAAAACTTAAAGCGAAGGATCTAACATAGGATATAGTCTACAGCCCTGAGTTATTTAAATTATAAACAATGTTGTGAGATTGCTATTATGTAATACATATTATACGAATAGGACCAACATTTTTCGAACAAAATCGTTCCTAAATTGTGAGACTCGGCACGTCTACCTGGCTAGCGAGGGGTGTTCTCTATAATAAAGAAAATAAACTGCGACTGCCACATGTGCCTACTGGCCCCTCGCTCGAACTTATCACTTTTAAAATAATAATAATAGTTCTGGCTGCAAAGCTCCTCTACATCAAAAATTATATTAAGTTATTATGCTTTACCTCGGGGTAGTTTGCATGTTTTATTATTTACACTTAATTGGTTTAAAACGCTTAGACATTTAATAGACTAATAATATAAATTATAGTTATTTATTACTTTTAATATAATACAAGTACATAAAATAATTAGTGCTTCGTTGTGCGGGATAATAAAAGAACCTTTCACGATAAATTAATAAAGTTACGTCGCAGGACGCATAACATTTCTCCTCGTAATGCACTCCAAAATTTCAGACGTCCAGAGTACGCAGTACCTACGTTTCTATTTTATGGCCCCTCATTTGAAAGCGTCAATACAAAACAAAAAATAGTAGAACTGGCAACGCTGTATCGAGTAGTAAACGTGGCATCGGCGCACGCGCATATTGAAGTAGAGAAGCCTGTCGGACAAGTTTGGGCGGCGAGATGGAGGGGCGACTCTACCGCGACTCGCACCAGTACCCCCGCCGAGTGCGACGCGATACCACGTCACAGTGCTACTCGCCGGCACAACGGTGGTGCTGCCATTGTAGAGAGAAACACTGCTCTACCAATCAGTTACACTATCCCACTTACCGACCGCTTGCGACCTCCGAGATTTGTAGCCGGTTCTGTGATACTTTCGTGTTTACAGTGAATGTGAGAATATTTATGGAATAATTCTGTGTCAATAGTGTTGTTGAATGTATGGTGCATAATGCAATGACTTGGAAATTGGATTGCTTGGATTTGTTGAGCTTAAAACTGGTGAGTATTGTTATTGTTTAGAAAGAAAAAATAAACTTGTATGGACGCCGAGAATTGTGCAGACACAAACTATACTTGTAGATTGTAAAATAGGGGAGCGTTGGAGAGCGTGCGTTCGTTCATTGTTGACACAAGGCAAGTAAGTAGCAGCCGAGCAAGTAGCAAGCTCGACGGACGAGTTAGTGGCTCTACGCGGTAAACGCTGTGTGTAAAATCAGTCCTTGATTTAATATGGACCCTTTAGGTATGTTACTTTACATTGCATACAAGCAGCGTTGAATAAATAGCGTTTCAAAGAAAGGACTTCATTTATCACTGATTACTACGTATAAGTATGAATAATTCATATATATTTATTGCTTGATTGTCGAATGATAATGTATGCCTTCATAGTACTTATATGACGTAAATAAATGATAAAAAATATGCTTCAATATTTTGTTAATTTAATAATTGGTAGTAATTACTATCTACTTATTGTAATTAATATCTTACTAAAAAAAATATGAAAGCACTCGTAAGTATTTTATTATTCAATATGTTACCTATTATACGACGCGGTACGCCATGGAAATGATTAATAAGTAAAACATCTGCTAAGAATAACTAAGTATATTATATTTTCAATACACAAGAAAAATATTTTCCTCCTACATGAACAGAATTTGTCTCCGTGTTAATCCTTTGGGAATTTACGTAGTAATATTTATAACAGGGAGCAATGTTTACACATTCGTAAAACCCAGGTCAAGGAAATCAATTACCAATACAAACAATTGGCAATATCAATAGTTTTATTTACCTCTATCATGAAATCAAATTTATCCACAATATAATCTAAATAACATTATTTTAACGCCATTTATTTATTTTCTTATCCAATAATTACTATACCTTCATTAAATAATTATACTATTTAACAATCATGTGGTATTTTAACTATTAGTTTACTTTCTATTTTTATTAGTACTACTCAACAATCGTGAACAATAGGGAAATTTCTCCCATTAGTATTAAAATTTTGATATCAACATTTGCAGAGAAAATCATATGGAAGTGGTTATCTTAAAACTTGAAAGTTAAAAGTAGAGTCAGCCTGACTTCCATACTGCTTCGTATGCTTAATTACTCTGAGCTGTAACAAATAGAAGCTAGACAATTTATCGCATCTAATAAAGAATTGTAAAGGGTATATTTTTTTTATATAAATGACATATAGTAAATACCAAAACACAACAGGTACAATTATGACTAAAGGAAAACAAATACATGGGTATATCAGTCTTGTAAGTTTACAACTTAGTGATTCAGAACACATAAACATAGATCGTATTTATAAATAGAAATCGAAGAAACAATTACTCGGGTTGTATCACAAGTTTAATGAATGGAAGACATTATCAACATCCTGCGTAATTGTATGCGTCATATGATAGTAAATTAGTGGACAGGCCGATGCTCCAGATGCAATGGCTACCGAATATTACCCGCGTGACGCGTCTGACGACTGCAGCCCAGGCCCGACAGGCTATTGGGTCGACGAGCGCTGTAACGGGAATTTATTTACTTGTCAAGACGAATTTAGCCAAACCAGTTAGTGCTGTCGTGTAGTGTTGTTTATTTTACTAAAACCTAAGTTGTTGCTAGGCACATAATGTGTCCAGCGTATACGTAGGTATTGAATAAATAAATTGAAAGAAACATTTATTTTCATTTAAATGTCAATTTGACATCTAATTATTAACTCAAGTTACGTAATATGAAAAATAGCGTGGCGATTTTTCATCATTCATTCACAAAAAATATGTATGATGTTTAAGACCATTTGGAATTTAAATTGGCTCAACAAACTAGATATGTAAACATAATACATAATATAAAACAAATAAATATGAGTAGGTATATTATATAACAATGAGTAATAAACACGCAAAACATTCCCTTGATTTTTTCTATAATAATAGAGAAGGAATCTATGAATAATTACTGTCATGACAGTGATTATTCATAGTTTCAAAGTCTAAAACTGTACTTACTATCATATGTATATACTTATTCGTATTTCCGCAAATAGAAATACATCCATATATTCACCATTTGATTAAAAGCTAATGCAAATTTATACAATATTCATTACAACACAAACAAGCGTGCTGGCATGCGAAGTCACAGGTTGATGGTCAAAACCATCACGGCCCGAACCAATAGGTTCGCCAACTCTTTTCTCTTCCGCACCATCAAGCTTTAGAATAGTTTGCCGGCGCGCGTGTTCCCTCCTTCCTATAATCCTGGATCCTTCCGCCATAGTGTAAAGAAGCAACTAAGTAGGCCGGCATGATTGTGTCGACTGGCACAAGATAACCGCCTGTTGCCATTCGATACTCTATCTGAACTGCGTTGCGCTTACAATCAGATGCAGTGCAATCACTTTGCCTGTGCCAGAATAAAAATAAAAAAAGTATCAGGTATGTCTATAGACTAGATTGTAATTTACTGCTAAGAACCTAGTTCTTACAACAAAGGATAAAAAAAGGTATTTCTAGAACAAAATTTCCGAGAGAATCAACGTTATCGCCCTGCTTCTTTTATTCATAGAAGCAAAGAAAACGCTCATTACCTACATCGACTAATATGTTGAAACCACAAATTTCTCTAAAAGTCTCGTGGTGGTATTTTCAAATAGCCACAAAAACAAAATGTCCATTCTGTTTCGATATGCTAGTATTATTGCATGCATGAAATGATGAATAAGGGACACGTCATGACTAAAGTATTAACGTATAATTTATTTATGCTATGTATCAATGGTATATCACGTATGCACGATATGGACATGATATATTGTTTCAACATAAATACAGTACTTAACAATTTCACACGTTATTTTGTACGAGTAGTATTATTGTAATAATATGTATTATTACTATAATACTAAAGTATACACATCTAAAAATCTTGATATAATAATAAAAATAACGAACACATTAAGTTGTAATACCTCAAAACACTAATCTTATCAAAATAATGTAGAGTCGCGTCTTAATATTTTTAGTAAAATATATCTTTAAGGATGAATGAATCATTATTAAGTATGTTGTATGATGATCAAGTCCTTTTATGTCGTTTGTGCATGTGTACCAATAATATATAATATTTACAACTAATGACTTGAAAAAATGTTATGACACCGAATATTAAGTATTAAGGCGACAATAACGGTCCATTCAGAATTGAGATTCGTGCTCAACATAAAAATTTTAAGTGAAATATTAAAGAAAGTTCATGAAGTTTCCTGTTTTTAAAAGAAACGACGATGAGCAACTTAGAATCCATGTGAATTCAAAACATACTCAATAATTGTTTTTGTACATTTTTCAGTCCCTGAATACATTCCTATTATTCTTAGTATATTAATTGACCTTTAATACAAAGTTTTGTTATGTTACACATAACACAGCGAATTGGGAGTCGTATTTCCTACAAAATCCTCATAAGCAAGCGGATCCATCGGCATTTTTTTTTCGTATTTATGTATTCGTTTTCCTGATGACTATATTTTTATTTATCTGTCAATACATATTTTTTTATTATGGACAGTCTCTTAGGTTTTTTTTTTATTTTTTTTTATTGCTTTGAATGACGAGACGAGCATGCCGTTCGCCTGATGGTAAGCGATACGACCACCCATAAACAGAAGCAACACCATCCAGCATCTTAACTTACAAAGTACTGTGTGGCATTCCACTGCGCTAGTCATCCTGAAACATAAGATGTTAAGTCTTATTATGTCCAGTAGTTAAACTGGCTACAATGTCCTTCAAACCGAAACACAAAAGTGCATGCACACTGTTGTTTGGCGGTAGAAATAGACATTGCGGTGGTACCCACCCAGACAGCCTCTTACATAACGAGAGACCTACCACCAGTAAGTATGTTTTTTTCTAGCTACAGCGGGTAAGGTAGCTGCCTTTACTGCCCCTTCGCAAAAATCTGCTCTTCATAGCCCTGGCTGGAGCTACTAGTCTGTCTGTGAATGTTGAAGAAAAGATACATGAAAATAGGATTGATGTAAAAAGTTAGAATATTCAGAAATGTGTTAAATTAGGTTTTTCTTTTCAGTATCAGCCCGGACTCCAAAATTTGTGCCAGATATGGCGATAGGCTCACCCCCTATCACATCATGAGACGGAATGCGCACGGCGAAAAGAGGGTGCACCTCTGCGTACCCCTTTGGGGATAAAATGCGTGAGTGTGTGTGTGTCAACTTAAAAATAGAGTGTGATAGAGTGAGAAAAACGAGACAAATGTGTCTCCAAAAATTATATTACATCCAAAGTATAAAAAGAATTGGTTGAAGAAGTGGTTTGGTCAGAGGATCAGCTTGACTGAAAGGAAAGAGATTTATTTGCTAAAATAATTCACAGTGTCGCGCAAGCTTATCCTAAAATTGACACTAACTAAATAGGCAATCTAAAAATGCCAAGTAAATAACTATTCTTACCAACCAACCAACGAGAATACATCATACATGACAAGGTTAAATTGACGGAATAAAGTGAGAGGGATGCTTGTATTGTAATATTTTCTATAGACTCTGCCAATCGCAAGCTATTTATACCAATCAATATGAGCAGCTGTTGGTGTAATTTTATAAAGAAAATTTAATTAATTAACCTGACAAACAATATGCAATTTTAATACCACACAGGTCTGTTACTTCTGTACGATCATCAAAATAGGATAAGGGGATAAAATAATGACTCGACAAACACTCAATTTCTGGAGATAATTTAGATGGTAGGGATCTAAGCATGCTTACCTCTAACTCTACTTTAGCTTCTCATGACAATTATACCTAACAATACATTCAGTCAATTGCGGAACACCTCAATAGGATTCATAAAAATGTATTTATACTTTGACGATCTCATACAGCCAATAAAATCAATATTCATTAAGCACCGAGCCTACATAAATATGCTGTTGTTATTTTATCGTTCTCTTAACTTTATTAACATAAAAGAGAATCTCATAAAAAGTTCCAACACGTACAGTCACCCCGTCTTTCGATACGATAAAATATGTCTCGTTTAAAGACATACATTTCAGTCGTGACATCGCCAGAAGCGGCAATAAATCTCACACTGATATGGAAAAATGGCGAAAAATTGCCTTTTATCGTCTTACCATAGTCCTGCTAGTCACACGTTAAACCGAGCCTTCGCTACACCCTTTATGCGGCGTTTATTTATTGCAGCCGACATATAGAGAACCACAGCTTCCCGAAACGCGTGGGATTATGTAAGACTTCTTCACATCGCTGGTGGCTCAGGGCTCAAATGTCAACCGCCTGTGTAATCGCAGACTTATAGTGTCTGCACGCACACTGCGCCAGCATATGGAGTGTTGCAGTAACGTAATCCAATGAAGAACTACATTTAAATTGTATTAATTCTATTCGATACCTAATTTGTTAAGAGTTTTTTTTTATTTATATCGCCTTATCAGTCCAGGAACACGCCCTTACATGCTTAAAGTCTATGTTGCAGAAAGTTTATATAGAAGTGCTATCCCTAAAACGCAGATGCCCTTGCCATTGTCAACCAATGAGTTACATTTTTCTTTTTCAATAATATAGAATACTGTCAAGTTACTATTATTATTAACAGAATGAAAGAATTAAATGTATAACATGATATTTATTCGTCGTAATAATTATAATGAATATCGCCTGTAGTGTTAATGACGATGACAGGTCCTAACTGAGGCCTTATTTGAAAAGAAGCACCATTTGTTTACATGCAGTAAATATTTTTTTTTTCATTCTTCAATATCATAATATTATGGTAACTTGACATTGCCTTATATTATTTAACAAAAAATATACCAAGAATCTGTACTGGAGCGCATTGGCGATTTGTTTCTCACGATCACAATAATAGTTATAAAATGTATAAAAAAAGAATCGGAATCCTGATAAACAAGTGTGGATGCGCATGCTGTGTGCAGGCATCCCGTGTGACCGAGAACCAGACCTACCCAGCCAGATACGATACGTACACTTCGCACTGTCATTACCTACCCGCTGAGCCGCTTTTAATTTTGTCATCAAGATTTTAAAACTATTTCCAAGAAGTTTTTAAAGTAATGACCTACAAAAAAAAAGTACAAATATTTCACAAAATTTAAATTTAAATACTTTACCATATTGGTCTGACTCAGAAGTTAACTATATTTAACTTGTTTGAAATTTTTGTGGTTATGCTTATGCTTAACCACAAAAATTTCATCTTATTATTATTATTCAATTTCAACATATTTCTTTCTATTATATTATATTATTATTCAATTACCGCTACAAAAATAAAATGTTAGGAGTATGTTTACATATAACATTTATAATATTTTTAATTTATAATTGTCTTGTTTAACGCAATACCAAACGATATCGTACAAACCGTTGTCTACCAACTTGGCAAATAAGATCCTTATGACATCTAGACAAACGACCCCGAAACATGAAATATAAAGATGTAGGCATGACATATAAAAACCGATGCAGGTGGTATTTTTAACGTTTCAGTGTAACGATAGTTACACTAAGAAATATTTTCGGAAATGTTATTTATGAGGGTGACAATTAAGCACCAAACCTGATGATCGGCGAGAAATTAATGGATATTCGGCATAATGATTATTAGAAACAAGATTAAGAGCCCGAAATATGCATGATGTTTGTTAAATATGCATTAAAAACTTTAAAATATGCAATACTAGCTTTTGTTCGCGGCTCCGCCCGCGTGAAAAAGTTTGTCCGGGATAGAAGTCACGCTTTATATTTTCCCGGGATAAAAAGTAGCCTATGTCCTTTCTCAGGCTCTAGAATATCTGTGTGCCAAATTTCATTTAAATCAGTTCTGTAGTTTTGGCGTGAAAGCGCCACAGACAGAGTTACTTTCGCATTTATAATATTAGGTAGGATTCATTAATGAAAAGAAACTAATAATTATTAGGTTTTTTTACTCAAAATCATCAAACAATTTGGAGCAAAAAAGGTCCCCGATTGCAACCAATTCATGCTTGACATAGTTTTCTGTTAAACATAGTAGAGACCTAATTAAAAGGTTCTCAGGTAATTACACAAAATGTTCCGCATACATTTGTATTACACTTATATATAGTAATCATACCGAAAAGCAGTAATATAATATCACCTAATATAGCGAGAACATTCACCATCTTATGATTATATGCAAGAACCTGCGAAAATGGCCAAAATATACAAATGTATATAATCCGGTCTCTAATGAAAGATATTACAACCTTAACTCTTGTACTTGCGTGACCGGTGAGGGCAGTTGTGGGCCTTATATCTAAAAAAAATCAAATGGAATCTAATAAAGAAATAGATAATATTATTATTAGTACCTTGCGTCTCATTAATCGACTTCATATTTAAATTAAGAAGTTGGTGAATATATTTGGATGATTGGATGTTTACATGTGACGGTGTTTGTTGGAAGTATGTATACACTAAAATCGCTAAATGGATTTGGATGAAATTGGTCATATAGACCATTTCCTAGATCGAAATTCGATTATCCCGGAAAAAAACACAATGAGCTTTAATCTCAGGAATGGTTTAACAGACGGGCAAAGCACAAAACCTAGTTGAATATAAAATACTGACTGCTAAATATACAACTATCGTTATAATCCACTGAGTTAAATAGTACACACTACACAGCCTTAGTACAAGTTTTAAAGTCTATATTTAGTCTTAATTCAGCTAGTTTTTTGTTGTTCATAATCATATCTTTATAAAATTTGGTTTACGTTTTTTGTTATAAAAATTTAAATTATTACATTATACAAGTTTTTGTTATGTCGACGAGTACTGAACCTAGTTTCACACATGAACGTCTAATGAGGCGTTATCGTTATTTGCTATTTGTACATTGTTATCACTCAAAGATAACATGTTACACTCATTCTTTCGCGGCAACAATAAAACAACAAAGCAAATTGAACTACGCGTAATTATTTTTTACAAATTACAAGAAGCAAAAAATATGTGTACGCGGAGGTTACTTAATTGCACAGTCATCAGATAAATACAAGTCATACATGTACTATACATTACATTCCTAGTTATACGAACGAAATAATATGTACCGAATACTCGTGTTGTTTTGTTAAAATATTTAATAACATATTTATATTTCATTACAGATAAAGGAAAGGAAAGTTGGAAGATGGCGGGCGTAGAAAGGACGTGTTAAGTCAAAATGGCCGTCGCCCACGCGGTCCTTGTATTCCTTGCATCCACGGCACAAGCCTGGATGCCGGATTCCAACGCTCGCATTCACGTCAAACATGGTGAGACAGTCATTGATCAACCTAAGATTAATTTCACAAAACTAATGTTATCTAGGATATCAATAGTTAATTGGTAAAATATATCGTGGTAAATAACTCGTAAATACAAAATTTTCTAATAATCATACCAAAAGAAAACATATTTTTCGATGTCCCCACAAAGTAGTTACAATCTACTTTATTGAATTTAGTGTGGTATACATCCATGTGTTAAATATGTTTATATTCAATCTGAGTGAAGTCAAGACGGGTTTCTATTTAAAAATAAAGGAAAACATATATAATAAACATACATAATTACACTGGCTTAACTATTTTTTTATTGCATTGAATGACGAGACGAGCATGCCGCATTAACTAATTACTTTGTCGCGCTCCACTTTAAGGAACCAATATTATAGGTAGGAGAGAACACGTGTGCTAGCAAACTGTTCTTACAGTTAGCACCATTATGCCGATAATAAAAACTTCCTGACATTTTAGTTTTAAACGACATAAAGAAGATCACAAATTAGTGATTCCGCTAACCAGCACGCATTGTTCTATTAAGAATTGTTAAGGATGTAATAGGGGTGCACAATTTTTATAGCAACCACCGTGAATATGTATAAAACTTCTTGAACGATCCTCATCACAGCTGCAGCGATTCCAGGTCACGAATAAAGAATACCGGATTACAGTCGAAGACCTTTAATCAATGTTATGTTTAAAAAATTAGCAAAAAAACATGTTCGTTGTCAGACAGACGATACTTGTGGCAAGTGTTGAACGATAAGATACGGATGTTACATGAGAACTTGTGCGACGTCCATGACACTTGTTTTGAAATCACGAACCGTTATTGCTCTTTAATCACAATTCACAGTTTCATTTAAAACATTGGTTAGGTAACTGTATAGAACATTTGGTTGTTTTGGATGAATAAACACGAAAACATAGTATGGACACACACACACCATGCATAGCTACAGTTCTCACAATATATTCCCACAGGGGTATGCGTAGTTAGACTGTCAGTACTTTAAGTTGTTTTGTGGTATCATACCAAAACAAGGTGTTGCCGAATGTGTTTGGATTTTACAATAATTTATTAAAAAAATATATATATATAGCAGTATTTCATATTAAATTGTACCTGATATAAGGAAATATATTTAAAAAGAATATGAAATTGAAACATGTTCACGTATCTACCCCTTAAACGGTGTCGTTAACGATAGAAAAGAAATTTAAAATCATTATGTTTCCAAAATGAATCGAATGTATAAAATGTACGGCAACAAAAATATAGTTATGATCTAAAAAAGTCACCAAAAAAGGCGTCCAAATATCGGGGCCGGTCCTAGATAGCACGTTACAGGCAAATAATATTTATTTTTTCACTAATTATGGCATGGTAAACACTACAGATCCGACATTCCAGCTCTAGTCTTAGTTGTAACTATCACTTTGAAAAAAAATTGCCTACATATCCCGTAATGTGAGGTCATTAAAACCTGCAAACAGAAAGTTACATAATTATAAAATCGAAGTCGTTCATGCTAAGTTTTAATGAATTGGTTTGTTACAGGCGATGAAACTTCCGAACAGTTCGTAGGCAACGCGACGGCACCAGACCACTTCCGTATTTTAGACAAAGATGACTTTTCCATTTTAGTTGGTGGCAGGTGAGTTGAATGCTCTAAAATTACAAGTATAACTTGATGCTTACGTGTGCTGTTATTTTCTTAATATATAGTTAACATATAAGTACATCCCAAGGTTTAAAGAATTCGTAAAAAAGGAGGCTGCTTGCTTTTTTGCATGCAAAAGCAGCATCTATGCCTATCATAATATGACACATAATTACACAGGGCAACAGCTACAATTGATCTAATAATTATGTATTAAATTAAAAAATAATAACAAATTTTGTATAATATTATCTGTACCTACATATATTTTATATTTATTGTTGCAGAAATACAGTCTACAATTTAAGTCTCTACAACTTGAATGAAAATATTGAACAGGTAAGTCGAATGTCATTTTTTTTCTATTGCGTAAAACCCTTAAAAAATAGGTAAAATAAAACCCGTAAATCGATAACAACTTACATAAATATTGTTGCAACGCTATCTGTTATCTGTTAAAAATAAAAAATAGTTTGCAACAATACGCAACGCTATCAGTTTTATACAGACAGGTAGGCAATCTATAGCCTAAATTGATACCGAACAGATTTTGCACTGATATATAATCTAACGCGCTAGCAATTTTCGGTCAGCGAACCACAAGCAAAGAAACGAAACCCTTAACGGGTACACTGTACCGCAGGACAGGTTTATGTATCTAATCTCGCGCAAACAACTATAATATAACTATAGTATGTACTCAACTCCGTTACCTACCGCTGCACTCACTGTTTTTCTTAGTTACGACCCATTTCGCTTGTTACTACGTTTCCTTTCTAAATCGCATAAGATTCTATTTACAATAATAACCCATGTGCGAATAATAGCGTATTGAATAAAGGAGCGCGCTCTTAGGTAAAATAACGTAGCAGATATATAAACAAGATGAGAGCGGTTTGATTTTCAGAATCATAAATCAGAGTCTTTATCGTGTAACACTTTTCTATTTTTGTTGGTAAAATTCGTAAAGATAAGAAATTTTGGATTATATAAATGAATACATTTCTGTTCGATGTATGTTCTCTTAGAATATTATAAAAATACAATCGACAGTGACAAGTTGTATAATTTACAACAACAAATTTACACGAATTACATAAAATGGTTTGGAATTACAAAAAAAAACCTATGGTTTATTCTTCTCTGGTAAAGATTTAGAAAGATTCCGTTCTATACATATTACAGTTACATTGCTGAACGCCAATCTGAAAAGCTGTTATATCTCCCATATATAATTCACTCAAAGGTACGATTAATGGCAACACAATGTGCATATAAAATAAAAATACGAAATGGACGGACGTAGGGACGAGAGGCTGTTTGGCACTGAGCCAGACACTGCTAACGTAACTCTCATCAAAAAATGGTCCTGTATTTATAGCCATCTGTTTTATTTGTTGATATAAAACAGACTTGTTTTCAATGTAATCGCACAATGATTTTTCTACATGCACTAAAAATACAAATACTGAAATGATGTTTCTTAAAACTCTGCAATTACGATGCACTGGACATTCGTGCCAACGGATAAATACTTAGAGGTATTAATTTCGACTGCGTGTCTATTTGTGTTAAATGAATTCCGCTTAGATACAGTAATATTCATTATTTGTTATGTGTAGATATTGTGTACTGGACTTTTCCATCCGCGTAAAAGTCCACGCATTTTTCCGGGGTAAAATTAGTTTTATTATAAACTTTATAAGTATTAGGACTAGATTAGATATGCCTATTACCTAAATCTATCTATTTGCTAAATTTCATCCAAATCTATTCAACGTTTTATGGGTTTTTTTTCGTTGTAAGTATAACTCGGAAACCGAAAAATCTAATTGCTCGAACACAAAATGAGTATTTGTAGGTATTTTTGTAAGTTTAACAATATTTTAATTCTCAATATATTATGACCGGATAAAAAATAAAGTTTAGTTTCTAGCTTTATTTTAAAGCTATTAGCTTTAAAATAGGTTTGAATCCAAACAATTAAGGTTGGTGGAAAAGCAGGTCAGCTAAAATTGAATACCAATCTGATACCTAATCGCTAGGGACGATCAATAGACCACCAAATGCATCATTTTATTGCAGCAAAACTTACAAACAAATATTATATGATATCATACAATTTTAATAATTATTATTATTCATTGCTATTTTTTTTAAGTAATAAAATAAAAGTATTTTAAGTAATAAATAATTATTAAGTACCTACTTTACGTAATGTACTCATGGGCTTTTTTAGAAATGAGTACCTGCTTACTGGCAGTTCAGTTAATGCTATAACAATTAACAGATAGAATAAACTCTGGTCTAATAGGTAATATACGAATGCAATATTCACGATATTGAGGGACATAATGTATCTTATTATATGTATGATTTTAAAGTTTGTTTAAAATCATTAAAATAGTACTTAGTTGATTAAATGTATTACATACTCTTAAAATAAATGTGTGGGCTCCCTAAGTCATAATGTATTAGTTTTCGGATTGATCGTAGAAAGCCGTACAGTGGAATAAGCTGTGGAGTATTAGCGATTTTCATAAACTAGTAGCTACATCAATATTATCTACGTCTTCGTTTCCAGGGATAAGATCTTTTCCTAGATACATAATAATAAGAAAAATCTACAAAATGTTATATACTTAGACAAGTTTTCCAGTTAAGTAGTAATATAGGTACCTATAGACTGAAGAGCGCAACCTATTCAATAAAGGCTAAGTTGATATTTTTATAGGCATTAATTCGGTACGAAAATTGGTATTCTCATACTCCTTATATGTCATAAAATTACGAATCAAGAACGAAAGATAAAAGAAGTCTCACAAATAAAATATTCACGCCGGAAAATACCTATTCGGTTTGCGTAGTGTATCAAAACAGGAGGTGGGAGAGAGCACGTAGGTGGAACATCTCGATAACTTAAACGCCTGCACCTGCATAATTATGACATCACAACGGTAGCCTATACCTTCCGATTGTCTTTCCCTTTAAGAACAATTTGGAAGCTTGGAAATACATGCTTCTGAAAGGACTTTTATAACTGCCTTAGTTCTAGATTTTGAATAAAGAAATCATATCAACTACCCCAATTATTTGTTTCCAGCGTTTACAATGGCAGTCAACAGACGCCCACAGGGAGTTATGTCAAGTCAAAGGCAAATCAGCAGATGAATGTCAAAACTACCCAAGAGTCGCGGCACGGTCGCAGGGACGGCTTCTGGTGTGTGGAACAAACGCCTTCAAACCCCTATGTCGCAAGTACGCTAGCCATTCACCAAGCCATCCGATAGAAGAATTTGACGGGTCCGGCCGCTGTCCTTACGATCCTCAACACAATTCTACTTCGATATTTGTAGGTAAGGAAATTAGTACAATCTTTTTTTCTTACAATTGTTACGAAATTACGAATTAACTTATTGTCACTGACGGATGTGATAATAAATTAATTCGTTAATAAAGTTACTACATACACATTTACCTACGATACTTTTATTAACAGTTTTTTTATATTAAGAAGTAATCAATGACATTATTACTGTGTAGATGATCAGCTGTACACAGCGACGGCGGCAGATTTTTCCGGAACGGATCCACTTATCTACCGGGAACCAGTTCGAACAGAACGATCAGATCTGCGATTGTTAAACGACCCTTCATTCGTTGGAGCAGTTGCTTCCACAAGCCATGCCTATTTCTTCTATCGAGAAACTGCTGTGGAGTACATGAACTGCGGAAAGGTCAGTATTTCAATTACAATTAGGGACTGTATTGAATCTATAGAAGTAAATAAATATTTGAATATGTTTCTCGACAGGCCGTGTATTCAAGGGTAGCAAGAATTTGCCTAAACGACAAAGGAGGACCTCATAGCTTTAGCGATCGATGGACGTCATTTTTAAAAACTCGTCTGAATTGTTCGATGCCTGGCGAATATCCATTTTATTTCGATGAAATCCGTAAGTTTTCTCCTGAATTTTTCAGTATATTTGACTGCATCTACGTAGAGATTTACTTAATAAGTAAATTATATTTTTCAGAATCTACAACGGAACTAATAAGTGGAGAATATGGCAGTGGCAATAACCGAAATGACATCATTTATGCAGTATTCACAACACCTCAAAATGCTATTGGTGGATCAGCTGTATGCGCTTTCGCAATGAGGGACATAATGGATGCGTTTGAAGGTTCATTTAAGGGTCAAGAGACTATTAATTCTAATTGGCTACCCCTTGAAAAAGACAAATTACCTCAGACAAAGCCGGGATCTTGCGTGGAAGACAGCAGGACGCTTTCTGATTCAACAGTAAACTTTATTAAAACACATCCGCTGATGGATAAAGCAGTGCCTTCATTCTTAGCACGACCCATTCTCATTAGAGTAAGTCTGCAATACAGATTTTCTGCTATAGCTGTACATCCTCAAGTTCAAGCTATGAATGGCAACAAATTTGATGTCATATACGTCGGCACTGATGATGGTCGAGTTATCAAAAGCGTAAATGTCGCTTCTAATGAAGGTGTTTTCGATAGTAGTGTCGATGAGTACAGCAGAAATCCTGTGAGAACAGCTGTTATATCTGAAGTGCAAGTTTTACCTCAAGGAGTACCAATAAAACAAATGCATATCGCTCTGACCACAGAAAAGTTAATAGTCGCGTCGGGCGATATAATAAAAGCTGTCACTTTGTCGCACTGTGGGAACGTGCAATCGTGCAGGTATATTTATACCTATTGTCATTTTGCATTTTAGTTTCCTAAAAATGTTAACATTTGTTTAATCGTCTTTATTTTTTATTTTAGGGAATGTGTATCGTTACAAGATCCTCACTGTGCATGGGATTCTAAGATTCAACAATGTTCATGGGTTGGAAACAGGCAATTTCCAAATCCGGAGAGATTTCTACAAAATGTAGAAACCGGAAAGACTGAATTATGTAATAAATTGCCAGCACTTTCGACTGGTGATCGACATCCTAATAGAAATCAAGGCACAAAAAAGCAGTCAACTTCTGAAAGCGAAACTCATATAAAAAGTGATGACATTCAAAATGAAATTCTGATTGAAGTTGTAGAAACAAATGTATTATCGGAAGAAAAAAGTACCACCAACAGTAAACATGAAACAGGTAAAAAGAGGACATTTACATAGCGTCATTTTGTATGTGTTGTGATTTTTAAGTATTTACTTATTTCATTTATATCTTTTAGATTTGCTGACGGTAGAAGCTGCCGATGGCAACATATACAGTGCTCAAGCTTTACTTACGGCAGTAGTAACATCGTGTCTCGTTACACTTATGGTGGGATTCGTTATAGGATATCTATTTTCACGACGATTTCGTCATCCGTTTCTTGCCGATACCTCACCATTCAATGAACAACACAATCGATTAAACAGGTATGCGGAACTAAAAAAATATTTTCCATCGTTCTCAAAAACACAACTTTCTTTTTTTAATTTTTCATTTCACATTTTTACTTTCAAGTATCAATATTTACATGCCATAAAAGTAATTTCAATGATTCTATTCAGGTCCAATTAAATAATATTAATCACAAATTCTTCTTTTTTCAGATTGAGCGCATTAGAAACGCCATTGAATGCAAATACGGCGTACATGCCACCGAGATCGAAAAACGTGAATATGGTGGCAAATGTTTGCCCCATTACGAAGCAAGACAATTTACATCTAGAACTCGGGAAGGAAAGAACACTGGACCTCCGAAATTCCACCGAATCCCTTGACAAGGATCTCAAGTGCGGTACTTTACAAAAAGTGAAAAAGACTTATATTTGAAATATACCTAAACAAACTGTGTATGGATCCATAACAGAGTGATAATAAAACATGAACGTAACGTGTGTGCCAATCTACCGAGGAAATCGGCTTCGGCAATCTATGTGTTGTATGGACGTTTTTAATGACTGTAAATATTGTATCGTTAACTTAATGTACAGCATCGGTTATCTATAAAGATAAAATATAGTAAATAACGTTAACTGATACTCCTTACTCAAAATAAAAATTTCATTTACGATGGATTTGTAATCAATGAACCTATTAGAGTACTCAGTATAACGAGTTAATACTAAAGCTGATATGTTTTTCAAATAGTACCTAGGTACATTTATACAATATGTTAATCATTTTTATTGAACATATTTAAAAATGCTATAGTAATTAGTTGGAAGGAGTAGCAATTCTTTTAAACAGCTTTAGTATTATTTGACATTCCATAAAAATATTGTCTAGATTAGCGAGGTGGTTGAGTGCTGTGTAAATATAGTTCATATTTGTAAATACATAGTTAAAACCGGCCAACGGGCTCAAGTAACAGGTTTGACTTAGTCAAACTCAAGACGTGAATGTCGTCTATGATGATCAGTCCAAAAAAAACTGAACAAGTACAGTACTGTTAGAGGATAATGAAAATTAAGATAATATAAATAATTAAGGAAGAAGCAAAACCGCGGTATTCTCGATTGTCTCGGGTACCAATGTAGGTAATACCTACGACTGAATTAAATTCGACTATGTTGTAAATGAATTTCGAATCAACAATAATGCAGCCGTAATAGTATTTATATGATACAACTGGTTATCAATTTTGTTATTGTATAAAATCATTATAATAGCATATTACTGTGCTAAGTGCATAGTGCCTTGTAGGTTGCCAATATAGTGCCTAATGTTAGAATACATCAGGACAAAGAATAGGATATTATAAATCAAGCAATGCTTTCTGATATAGACTTGTTGACGTTTGAATTGCTTTAAATTGGGAATATTTATTGTGTAGAAATGTATAATATTTATGCACAATATAACTTATGTACTATCAGACATAATAATCATAGTTTGGTTATGACTTTTGCTGTTTTATAATCTACAACTATTCCAGTTCTGTTTTACGACTTATAATTTGGATTAAATTGTTATTAGGCTGATGTAACCACCAGAAACAAAAAAATCAATTGTTCCCACCGTATAATCAAAGCCTTTTAATTTAAGCAGAAATTATAATCTTTGTACATAATTGTAGTAGAAAATTGCAGCATTTAAGTAAATTCTTATAAAATGCTAGCCCGGCAACCACTGGGAGGACAGATAACGGATCCTTCCGAGTCACCACATAAAAGCGTGCACTGACTAATTATTAATCAGCGGTATCTATAGGCATGCGGAAGCATCGGTAACTGTATCGCCTTCATTGTGTAGCCACTGCATACCTACTTATGACTGAAAGTTCAATTATAATAATATTAGGGCTTAGATAATTCTATCTGTGACCTTCATATCCTCTATTGTATCTACCCACCAGTGATCGCCGGGCAAATGGAGCTAATATTTTCAAACTTATTTTTATTTTGAATCGATGAAATAATATATTTTAGATAATAACTACTCGCTCCTTCAAACTTTAAGTAAGCATTCATTGCCCTACGTATATTATGATTCTACAGTTGAATCTACTGGGGTTTATATAGATTTTTGGGCCCCTGAAGAATGTATTTGGATTTTGGATTTTAAGCCAAATGCCTGATATAGTTTTAAGACGAAATTACACAGCTTATTGGGTTACATTGTATATTAGAATTACGATGACAAACAGATAACATTTGATCCTTTTGCCGCAAAAACGTTGATTGCTGTTGTTAACAAGGTTTTGTTTATAATGTTTATAAAATTAAAACCATTTTGAATGTTGAATACGTAAATCTAATAATATAAAATATATTAGAGTTTATGCTAACAATGTTGTAAAAAAGTCAAATGTTATCTTTATCTACATATTTTTAAAATATAATTCTAATATAGAACTCTACCGTTTTCGTTTACATCTTTATTAGGCTATTTATTTGAAATCAGCATTTAAATATATTTCTTGGAATTAATGTGGACAAAAAGAATAAATAAGACCGAAGATGAATTTATTAATGTGGGCAAAAAGTTGAAATAAGGAATTTGGATTTTTTGCCTAGATTAATCCACTCATCCATCTAACCAATCTAAAAAGAGGATCCTACTAAACGTAGGGCATCATTGTATTGTAATCTATGCAGATTTGTGTATATGTTTTTCAAATATTTTTATTTATATTTTTTACATTTCAATAAACCAATTTAATTATGGCCAATTTTATCAATTAAGAGAAGAATATAAGTATTATTATATTCATGTCTTTGTTTTTTTTTTCCTCGATGGTGTTAAGATAAATTTCACCCTTCTAGGCTCGACTCTGTTCGTGTAATTTTCAGTACC
This sequence comes from Sphinx pinastri, assembly GCA_947568825.1. NCBI lineage: Eukaryota > Metazoa > Arthropoda > Insecta > Lepidoptera > Sphingidae > Sphinx > Sphinx pinastri. The sequence continues at coordinate 9,399,865 of OX387617.1, forward strand.
TCTTATATGGAGACACTATACATAGTTCTAGCAAGGTTCTAGCATATTGTGGGTATCTAAACCAAACTCTATAGTCGAAACATCTCTACCCCACGGTAGACCTTCACATATATTTTTAAAATGTCTCGACCAGTCTAAACAAAGATAGCCTCTTAGGCCGTTGTTTAATCCGTGGTAAAGTAAAAAGTTAAGGGTCTTATCACACTAGCGAATTCCAAGCGAATTCACAGCGAGGCGAGTGCGCCGCACGCTCGTCAAATGTAATAAGACCGTTAACTTTACTGGACCAAGGACAGGGCTTATGTCCCGGATTAAAACAGAGGCTTATTTTTATGCTGAAAATTGCTTTATATGTGTCCATTGGCACAGGGAGGTTTTTTCCTAGAAACGTTTCAAGATGGCAGGGGGAGCCAGCAGTAGCTAGTAAATGCTAATTGAATGCGCCCAACAGCCAAACACCTGCCTCATCCCGAACTTAGATGCATTTTTTGTATCGTGAGAATAAGGAATTACTGAAGTATTTTTATTTCGCAATACCTCATCCACTAACATTCGTCTCGATGGCGGAAATCGAACCCAGTCTCAAGTTTCATAGCCAGCTCATTCATTAAACCACTGAGGCAGTCAAATAAGTGGAAGCCGGACGCCCAAAATTAAGTAAACTACTGAATTGACAATTTTTTTATGTGAAATCTATCTATAGGGAACGTGCACGAACTATAGGTGGCAGCACAAAATCGAAACAAGAGCTACATGTGGAAAAAAAAGAAACTTACTTATTAGAACAATAATTTATTTATACCTACATATATTCTTTTAACATGACAAAAATGATAAAATATGGGTTCCGACCGAATATTATTGATACCCAGCATGGCCAGAATATGCTTTATTTAGATGGGACTCCCATCTAATCAATATAACTAGCTCCCATCATGGGAGCTAGTTACTTTGATGTTATTGAAGCAAAATTACCCATGCATTGCCCTAAACAAAATAAATATATATATATATATATATATATATATATATATATATATATATTATACACTGCACATAATTTATACCTTTGAACTGATTTTGAAAAGACAACCCTAGAGTTTCTTGCCCGTTCTTCTCTGGTGGAAACTGCATTCCGAACTGGTGGTAGAGTAAAAATTGACTGAATCTAAGCAATGTAACATTTTATGGATTCGAATAAATGATTTCATTTCATTTAATTTCATTCAGAGTTGCTTGTTTTTTAAAACCTATTATCTTCCAAAACTTCTTTATTTTTATAAATTACGTAATTTGACATTTCTAAATGCTTTTGGGACTCATATTTATATATGTCTTATACAGCTTTTATTATTTTAGTATATTTTAACCTTAGAGCATTTAACAATTTTAACATGTCCATGGAATGTAAGTACTTAGGTAGGTACTATTATTGGGAACGTAATAGAATTTTACACCATTTGATGTGTTTATTTTTATGTTTTGGAGCATCCAGATACACAGCAATACATTATCAACGAATTAAATGTTATATTTCATCCTTTTTACCCGACTGTGAAAGAAGGAGGGTTATGTTTTTCGAGTGTATGTATGTATGTATGTTCTATATTGTATATTTCTTTGGTAGGCTGTAGCCTAAACGGTTTGTCGTATTTTTATGTGAGTGGTGTCAATAGATTCGTCTTAGTCGTGAGAGCGACACTGGGTACATCAAAATAAAAAATAATCAAAATTAAGGATTTTTGGCGGCTAAAAGTAATCTCAGAAAAAAAATGTTTTCAAAATACATCGAGTGTGGTATCAAAATAAAGATTTTTTAACGGTGATTACGAATATATATATATATAACTTATATGCTTTATTGGAGTTTGGAAAATGGAAATGCTAATAAAGGTGCTTGAGAACTAAAAAGATGGCAATAAAAAAAAAGTTAAGAAAAACAAAAAAACCCGACTGCGTCAATATCTACCATCTTTATTAAATTCTTTGAAGAATTGAAACGATAGAAACAAGATTTTAAGGCATCTGCTCACTCCGAGATTTTGTTGCTCTCACCAACCAAATTATGAGAAGTGAGCGTCTTATGCCTCCGACAGCGTTTGTGAACACTGTCAACTAAGATTATTCAAAACCAAAATAAAATATTCAAATTAAAATCTTGTTTCTATCTTTTCAGTTCTTCATTGAATTTAATAAAGATGGCAGATATTGACGCAGTCGGGTTTTTTGTTTTTCTAATTATTTTTTTTTTAATATGAATTATTTACGTCAATGTAAAGTATCGATAGGCTGAAAGATTCAGATTGCGCAACCAGATGGCAAAGCTTACGACCTGCACGTTCACTATACATATACCTACCTAATAAAGCAGTAGAATCGGTGTGTCAGTAGGTACATTAAAAAAATGAGATAAAAAAGAAAGGGATTGACTATAGAAGAGTAATGGAAAACCAATCAGCGACTTTATAATTCTTTTCTGTCTGTCTGTCTGTTTGTTTGTTACTGCACATCTCCGAAACTTCTGAACAGATTTCGATGAAATTTGGTATGGAGATATTTTGAGACCCTAGAAAAGAAATACGCTTTTTATCGCGGGAAAATATAAAGCGGGAATTTTATCCCGGAACAACTAGATCACGCGGGCGGAGCCGCGAGCAAGTTTTTTTTCAAGCCTCAATATGTCTCCCACTGCTGAGCAAAGACCTCCCCTTTTTTCTTCCAATTCCTTCGATCTTCCGCTAACTCTTTCCAGTCTGGTTGGAATGCGTCCAGGTCGTCTCTCCATCGCTTCGCAAAAGGTAGTAGATAATATCTTGGGAAACATTTTAATAAAAATTATGGAAAGCAATGGCTAAATTACTGTTATACATACATTGACACGTGATTCAAACAAGGATCGAATATAGGTATCACGACCTTTCGTTTCACAAGTATAGGTATCCGGAACCCCCACCCCCCTTAGCTTACAAAAAAATAATCCGTTCCACAAAACATATAGGTACACATTATAATACCTATGTGCACTTCTAAGGAACATTTTATGACTACGAGGAGGTGGGGAGTGTATACGTGACTTAATTGAAAGGTTTTTTTTGGTGCCGTGGGGCGGCAAAACCCACGCTACGCCACTGACATTTTGGTATCCTAGGACCCACCCTATGCGAAGATAGCTTTCACATAGGGGGACTAGGGCTGTAGCTATAGAGCTACGCCCGTGAGTTGTTGGATATAAACCTTTCCGATAAAGATGATCTAAAGCTTGATAATAAGAATAGGATACCGTTAATATTATGTCCAATATCCTGTTTTTTTTTTAGGTAGGCGATCCCGCAGTCAAAACCGAGGGAAACCTGCGAATGGGATACTGGAGTCCCCCGGCTTGACGACTGCAGGGGCCTGGGAGGGGAGTGGAGGAGGAATATGGAAGGAAAAGTGGGGGAATGGAGAAAGGTTCCCAGGATGGGTGGAAAGGAAAAGGGTGCCAGGAAATGTTCGCGGGCCCTTTTAGGCCTTAATGTGTTAGCCAACCAAGAGGTATACACACTGAACTGTGTACCTCGGCCCGCGACCAATGTCCCCCCGCGCATGGGCGTGCATTGGGTGTGATGACCCAGCGCACAAGAATTGCCTCGGGGGGCAGATCCAATATCCTTCAAACTGGCAGTCCTTACCTTATCCTACTCCACTGTGACTTCGACGTAACACTTGTTTGAGCATGATGCGGAAACGATTTGGCTTTGTTTTATAACCTTCAGATTCGGAGCCTAATCCTGGACAAATCATGTTAAAAAAATCTACCAAACTACGTAAGCATGCTGCCAGACCTTCGTAGTTCGCAACGCAGTCGTAGCGCCGCCTGTACGCGGTGTCTACGCTGTTCAAATGTTAGGATAATATTATGTTGTTTTGTTGCCCTTAACTTTGTTTTTACATGCAATATTAGCAAAAAATGTAGTTAACAAACATGTGCTTACTAACAATTATTAAAAAACATATATACATGTATTTTTACAGTTTTATTCATCAAGGTCCATATAATTTATGTAATTACACAAGAACTGTCTTTTCTCCTCTGCAGTTTTGACAATGTCTGTATTTATGCTAACACCATCATCACACAAAACAATTTCCTCTTTCACATCAGAACAACCTTCATTCATTAAAATAAAATTATGTAGAACACAGGATGCTGAAATCAGATAATTCACAGATTCCATTTTAACAACATCTATGTGATTGAGTTTCCTAAATCTCTCTTTCAACAACTCAAAGGCACGGCCAATATAACTGCGGGCTTTCCAATGAACCTCATTAAACTTCATCTCTTCACTTGTCAGTAATTCTTCACTGGTGAAAGGAGTTATTAAATTAATTTTGAGACGGTAATCAGAATCTCCTAATATGTGATTATCAAAATCGACAACATTTTTTAATTCATGTGATATGGGACTTTCTTTGAAAACCCTGTTTTTCCTTAATTTTCCCTTTTCTCCTATAAAAGTGTCCATAAACATAAGAGATTCATCACATACAGCTTGTAATAATATCATCTCTGGTTTATCCTTCCTGTTCCTCTTTGATCCAATTTTAAATCTACATGCATCTATAAATCCTACACAATTTGGGAATTTAAATCTACTGTTCACTTTAATTCTTGTTATGTGTTGCTCCTCCGAGGATGGCCAACTAATGAAATGATACTTATTCTCAGTCAGCAGAGAAGCAATCTCATTAAATATATAGCTGACTGATGATTTATGCAAGCCAAACATTTTCCCAATATCATTGTATGAGGAATCATTTAATAGGAACCAAAGGAATACATGAACTTTTTTATCTAGTGGAATATTGCCTGGTTTTATAAAGCCTTGAAGAAATGTTATCAGTGCCTGTAATCAGAGAAAAGAGTATACTTTAAAAACAAATAAATTTTAAGTTACTAATTTCTGAAGATGAATATATTGCTAGTAGTTAGTACACACATTTTAAAACACATCAAAATTTTAACTATGCCATACAATAAATATGTGATAATTACCTGAACTGTACTTCGCTTCATTTTAAATTTATTGACATATTCAACATCAGAAAAATTTCTTATATCCAATTCGTAAAAACTTTTTACTCGACGAATAGAAACACCCAACAAACACTCATCAGAAGCAGACTGTGAAACTTGATTGTATTCTCTTTTCATAACATCTCCCAGGGTATTTAAATTATCATGATTTTCATTGACAACATTTGCTATTGACACCACTAGCCTATTCATTGTGCAAACATTTTCGCTATCTAGAAATAAATCCATTATGAATTCTTTATCAACATTTTTCATCTTTTTATAAATTTTATTCATCATAATTGAATGTGTGAAATGGAAATATATTCAGTTGACTGAAATATTTGTTAAGGTTTCTACTTTGTTATTTATGTTTTTAACTCAATGTCATTATCCTCCTCTTACAAAACAATTTTAGCATAAAATAAATGTTCTAACTGCTTTTAACTCCACCGTAAGATACCAAAGAGAATTAATAAGATACTATAGTCTATACAATCTCAGAATAAATGCTTTATTTATTCTCTCATCTGTGTATACAATATTGAAAATTTCATATCCATCACTTTCTTTTCAAATTTCAATCGTTTTTTTTAGTTTATTCTTGTCCATGGATACAAGTCCTTCAGACGGAAACTTAATACTAACACCACTGTCCACATTAAAAAAATCTTTTCAATTTTAAAAACAGGATGACCAGATTTAAATTGAAGATTATGCTAAATGCTCGGCAAAATTCTGCTGAAGTTTATTGGTATAATGCTAAAATTCTGCTGTACCTTTTTAAATTGAGCATGATAATTTTGACAGATCACAATAAGGATAAGGGTCAATGTAATCAGATTTAAATTGAACATTATGCTAGATGCTCGGCTAAATATGGAAAAAAAATTTGAAGTGAAAACTTCTTTAGCGGCGTTGAGCACTTTTTTGGGATCGGCATAAAATGTTCAACTCGCGTACTCGCGTCAGGATCACGTGACCGAATTCTGACGAAAATGCATGCAGAGGTTTTACCATCCCTTACTAATATGAACCTTAAATACAACGCGTAGCAGCTATAATTCTTGAAACGAGTGCATTTTTATTTATTAACGTCATTAAAACCATCCCTTACTAATATGAACCTTAAATACATTGCGTAGAAGCTATTTCCCCAGCGTTGGCACGGCACGAGTACAAAAGAACGTAACATTCTTTTTTCAAATTTTGATTTATTCATTCTTTGGTTGTGATGAACATTGACATTTATCAAAAACCAGACTAAACGTGCGTTGCTCGCGTTTAAAAATCTACTTTATGTGGTAGGCGTAAGATCGAATTTGTGTTTAGTAAATCAAAATTTGTAATTGTTTGTTTTTATTTAACCGACTTCCAAAAGGAGGAGGTTATTTTAATTTGACTAATCGACGACACTTATTGATGTGTTATTCGCAAGAAACTGTGCATCTTGGGTTTTTTAATACATCAATGATGATAGCGCAATAAATAAATATTGTATTTAACCACATAAATGCTAGTATTTTTATACTGATAAATAAAGCAATTCGTGCGGAATTATTCCCTAACCATTCCAAAATATTCAAAAATACACAACGTTAATGTTCAAGTTTTCACTTCTGCCGGCACTCCGCACTCTTTTGTTATAAATGCCAAAATTCTGCTAATAAGTTAAACCGTATATGTGTTTAGCATATTTTCAAGGTCACTCAACCCATAAATCTCTGTTATTTTGTAAATGTCTAATCCTGATAATTTTCTGCTAGGATTTTATAAGATTCTGCCAAAAACTGCTAACGCTTTAAATCTGCAACACATTCTTCTAAGCCCAAAATTGGGGACCTAATTCTGCTAAAATCGCAGAATTCTGTTAAATCTGGTCACACTGCTGAACAATCAAAGTGACTGGAGACCACAGAAGTATATATACTTCTGTGCTGGAGACACTATTGCCTTCACATTGTCATCAGTCAAATGTCACAATTCACATAAAATAAATTCTAGTTTCGATCAGCGGCTAATGATCGCTGGTTTCAATTTAAAAAAGTATTGTTAATGTATTTCCTTCAAAAAATCATAAACAATAATTGTGTAACATCGATTAAAATAACAATAAATAAATTGCCAGTGTAATTATACAATGTATTATATACTAATTAATATGTTTTGTGTTTTTTGTGCCGACTTGTCATAATTGCTTTTTAATAATTACTTACCTCCATGACTCATTAAAAAACTAATGTCATTCCATTATGATAAAGAAATATTCGTCTTGTTTTATTTATTAATGTATTATCCTAAATCTATAAATGTTGCTAATAATGGTTTAGTAGATAAACATATTAAAGTTGATTTAGCTGCTATCCCCATCCATCAATTATGTTTATAGTGTTTGATTTACTTCCGATTAATTCCATAGCGTAATTTCGTGACTTAACTATTTGTTGAGCTGCATCATACATCTTAGAAAAAAATAAGTATTTATTGAAAACTATAAAGCTGGTTAATTGTTGCGTACTTACGGCAAAATTCAACGTTTTTAATAATAAATTATTTGAAAAGTGGGTACATAGTTTTCGCTTACCTATATATTTTAAAATTTGACTTGAAAATTTTAGTGTTTTGTTACTAGACAAAACATGTTCACATTACAAAAAAAAATCCTTTATTTCAAGGAAACACATTTTGTGTGATGTAGCAGCACTGCATATACTTTGCTGCCAACATAACGCCATCTGAACTTAAAGGTGAAACGCACTTATACTTGGTAGATCTCGTAGAGTTTCGTCGGTAAAAAATAAATCAAGTTTCAGAGTGCCTACTTCGTAAAACGAAATCCGTAGTTTCGGGTGACGGATCGCACGTTTTCTTACTACGAAGTGTTGCGGAGAAAAAAAAGCGCGGGAAACTTTGGAATAGGCGGTCGCATTTTCTTTACTCCTGTTATAAATTTATTAATTTTGTAAATATTTGTTATCCGTAGGGTAAATTTTTCTGTACATTTTGTAGTTTAGTGTTTCATTTTCATTTTGGTAAGTTTTGTACATATATATTATAGATTAGAACTTATGAATTTGCCGCCTGATCCGGGGGGCTTTGTCCCTCCGGCAGGCCATTTCATTACTATAGAGACTGAAAAGTCTAACAATTATGTCTCAGAGTCAGGCATGGAGACAGATACGTCGGTATCTGCCCGGCCGGTAAAAAGAAGTCGCCGACATTTGTGCAAGCGTTGCAATAAAAGACGCAGAAAACACGACTCTGGTGATAATAATTTACCCGGTTGTGATTGCGAAGATCTGGTTCAGTCTCCACAATCACATCCGGCCAACAAAATCGCTACTGTAGAAATCCCACCAACTCCCGCGCAAACTGTAGGTAGGAAGGTATATGATGGTTCGGATAGCGCGCCCTTCGTTATTCACGTTCAAAAAAATATTATTCAGGAAAATGACTCTACCACATTGCATCCGCTTTCATTTGGAAGATTCCTACAACGTGGAAATTTCAAAAACATTATTAACGGTAGTGTTAAGAAGATTGGCAGAAATAAAATATCTTTGGCTTTTTCCTCATTTATTGACGCCAACTCTTTTATTACTCATGAAAATCTATCTAAATTTAATTATAAGGCATTCATTCCCTCCTTTAACGTAACTAGAATGGGTTTAGTGCGTGGTGTGCCAGCAGAGTGGTCCCCGGAAGAAGTGATAGAAAATACATCAGTACCAATTGGCTGTGGACCTATCTTAAAAGTCCGCAGATTAAACTTCAAAACTTTCGTCGATGGCTCTGTGGTGTGGAAGCCCTCACAAACGGTCGTCTTTACTTTTGATGGCCAAGTTCTTCCAAAACGTATTTTTATGTGTTATAATGCTATGCCTGTGGACCTCTATATATATCCTACTGTTCAATGCTTTAATTGCTGCCGATTTGGCCACACTAAAATACAGTGTCGGTCCAAACCAAAATGCTATAAATGTGGCGATAATCATTCTGGGGAATCTTGCGAGAGGGACGAGCGCAATGCCAGCTGTTGCTTATGCTCAGGGTTCCACTTTGCTACAAGTAAAGTGTGCCCCGAATTCTCAAGGCAAAAACAAATTAAAACCCATATGGCACAGAACTCCGTATCTTATGCAGAGGCCAGTAAATTACTTCCACCTGTAACTAGATCTTTTGCTGATACCCTTATATCCCAAGCTCCCAGAGAACTGGATACTTCTTCACCTATCACATTCAATAAACAGTCTTCAAGTTACAAAAAAACAGTCTTCCGCAAACCTCAACCCCCCACAAGCCCTTCTAAAGGGTATAATAAAGAAGCCCACAATGCTTTAATAAAGGAGTTTAGAACTCCTGACCCCACTAATGGCTGTGCCATCAATAATTCATGTAAAGATGAATCTGTTAAAGAACTTAATGTTATAGAACTTATTACAGCTTTGCTAAATCTTTTAACTACATTTAACATTTCACCGTCCAACGTTGCCCTACTTCAAAGTGTTATCTCTTCTTTCTTACCCCAAAATGGACAGTCAAGTTCAAAATATAATTCAATGGAATTGCCGCAGTGCAATAAATAAAAAAAGTGATATTATTTATTTATCTAATAAATTTGAACCATTGGCTTTTGCATTGTGTGAAACATGGTTCAAATCTAATTATGTATATAAAATTAATGGTTACAATACTGTAAGAGAGGACAGATCTGATGGGTATGGCGGTGTCGCTATACTTGTGAAGGATTCAGTTCCCTTTACAGTGGTTTCTTTACCCTCACACAGTGAAGAAATTTCTATTGTAGCTGTAATTGTAAATAAAATCTATCTTATTTGTATATACATTTCTCACCCTTCTCATTCTACACTTAATGAAATCAACAATATTCTTTCCTCCCTTGCTGATCCTTACATTCTGCTAGGGGATTTTAACTGCCATCACCAGTCATGGGGTAGTTCTACTTCTAATTCTTATGGGGAAAAACTGCTCGACATTTTAGATACACACAATTTATGTATTTTAAATTCCGGTTCCCCCACACGCCGCAGTAATCCCAGTCATCATAATAGTGCAATTGATTTATTGGTCTGCACTCCTAATTTTGCTTCTTACCTCTCTTGGTGCACCCTTTCCTCAACATTTGGTAGTGATCATTTCCCTATTAAAATCTCTTTTCCATTCCCAATCACATACTCACAACACAGAAGATCTCACTTAAGGCATAAACTTCCAGATAGTAATAGTAGCATTTGGGTAAACTATAAGAATAATGTAGACAGTCAGATTTCTTCTCTCCCCCTTGTTAATAATGGCAATGAGCAGGCCTGTGCAAAAGCATTAGCTCACATTCTTATTTCTGCTGCAGATTATGCATTCCCAGTAAAAAATGACACATCATTTAGGAAAATCCCAATGCCGCCGTGGTGGGACTCTGAATGCACAGCCGCAGCTAAAAAACGTAAAGAAGCTGAAATGGAATATAGTTTGAACATGACACAAGAAAACTTTGCATATCTGTCCAGCATCATTAAACAAACTCGAAAACTTTATAAACAGAAGAAAAGAGAGGGTTGGCATAATTTTTGTTCCGGCATTTCACCGAACACACCCCCCTCAACCGTGTGGCGTAACATTAGAAGATTTCGGTCTGCTTTCTCCAACCACACAGCTTCCCATATCCCGGATAACTTAGCAGGTGACTTTGTAGATGAACTGGCTCCTCCCTGGGTACCACAAGAAGTTATTCTTCAACCGGTAAATAGTGTGGAATCCAATATAACCTCCGATACCACGTCATTAAATCTGCCTTTTAATATTGAAGAATTAAAAGGTATCCTTTCGAACACTGTAGACTCGGCTCCAGGCATTGATGGCATTCCATACTCATTTTTATCTAATGTTAGTACCACCGTTCTTGTTTATTATTTATCTCTTATCAATTCCATTATGGCAACAGGAAACATTCCTCAGGAATGGAAACGTCATGTGGTGTTGCCATTCCTCAAACCTAATAAAATTCCGTCAGACATTTCGTCATATCGCCCGATCGTTTTAAGTTCGGTTTTAATGAAAATAGCAGAGCATCTTATTAAGAACCGCCTAGAATGGTACTTAGAAAATAAAGACTTACTGGCAAAATCTCAATACGGTTTTCGAAAAGGCAAGAGTACATTAGATTGCTTAAGTATTTTTTCTACAGATATTCGTTTATCCTTCTCAAAGAATTGCTCAACAGTAGCGGTGTTTTTAGACATAAAGGGGGCTTACGACAACGTCGCATTATCCATCATGCGTAATAAATTACAGTCATTGGGAGTTCCAGTAAATCTTTCAAATTTTATAATGAACATTTTAGACAATCGTACCGTTAGCATCACAACTACTTCTCAGGTGTTAACTCGCCATGTATGGAGAGGACTTCCGCAAGGCTCTGTACTTAGTCCTCTGTTGTACAATGTTTATACCTACGACTTGGACCGCTCTATTAATAACGATGTCCAAGTTTTACAATATGCGGACGACGTACTTCTCTATTATAGTTCCCATTCAGTAGAACACGCTTGTCAAATTTTAAGCTCTGCTCTTCAATCTCTATCTTTTTGGCTTCACCAAAATGGCTTGGACCTTTCAACATCTAAGAGTGCAGCGGTTTTATTTTCAAAAAAAAGAAGGCCCCCATCTATTAACATTACTTACCGAGATATTCCAATTCCAGTTAAAAACAATTTTAAATATTTGGGTGTTATCTTGGACTTTCAACTTTCTGGTACTCCGTACTGTGACTACATTGTTAGTAAAGTTGAGCGTCATATTAACATGCTTAGATGTTTATCTGGTGTGTGGTGGGGCGCTCACCCCCAGTCTTTAAGACTTGTTTATAACGCTATTATTAGAAGCATTTTTGATTACGGTTCATTTCTACTGGAACCAGGCATAGCTTATTCGCTTAAAAAATTGGATAACCTTCAATCAAAATCACTACGCATAATTACAGGAGCAATGAAATCTAGCCCTATTAATGCAATGCAAGTGGAGTGTTGTGAACCTCCACTACATTACAGAAGGCAATTTCTTGCCGATAAATATTTATTCAAAATTATACAATTTTCCACCCATCCCCTCTTTCCGCTACTTGAAGCTCTGTCTACATACTATTCCACTCTACCTAGTCACCGTGTTCGCAAAACTCCATGCCTAATTACAAGTTATCATAAACTCTGTTCAATCCCTGCCCCCACTCACCGTTTTAATAAATTCCCGCTATTCATCAACAGTTACAACTCTTTAATTTTGTCTCCCAGTATAATTTACAACTGTATCAATAAAACTGCACCCAACATGAAAACTGCATTTAACGCATTTCTTGAAGAACATTTTGAGGGCTTCCATCACTTATACACAGATGCCTCTAAATTCTCAATTTCGGAATGTATTGGGGTTGGTGTTTTTCACTCCCAATACAAAATTGTTCAAAAAATTAAGCTTCCCCCGGAATCATCTGTTTTTACTGGTGAATGTTTCGGTATACTTAAAGCCATAGAATATATTCTTTTACTTAAATTAAATAAGGCTGTTATCTTTTCCGATTCGCAAAGCGCGCTTCAAGCTATCTTTAAATTTCCTTTTAAATATAATGGTATTTTGCCAGCAATTCTCCAAATAAGAGAGTTGGCGTTCAAATGTATTTCGAGGGGATACTCATTACATTTTGTTTGGATTCCCAGTCACTCTGGAATCGATGGCAACGAAACCGTTGATAAACTTGCCAAAGATGCGGTGCAGAGTGGTGATTTATTCCCATTTAAAAACTATAGCCAAGACCTACAATCATTGCCGAAATCTTTACTTCGAGACTCTTGGACAGAAACTTGGTCAACCAGTAGCTTATTGAAGGGCCGCTATTATTCCATCATCCAACCTCAGAGTGCCTACTTCGTAAAACGAAATCCGTAGTTTCGGGTGACGGATCGCACGTTTTCTTACTACGAAGTGTTGCGGATCCGATGACGGATTCGACGACGGATTCGATGTTCGGTTTTTGACACTAATGACATTTTTACTTTCGTTGACCCTACTTTGAAAACCAATTTGACGTAAAATACATCGTTTCTTCGTTCGGATCTTAGCCTCAATTTCACGAAAGCTCTAAACCTTTCGTTTGATTTTCGTTTGGACTTCAGAGGTTTTAAAATGGTTAGATTCCTTCTGTATGAAGAGTTGTTGCGAGAGGAAAGTGCTGAGCGAATTCGGAAGCGTCTCCAACTGCTTGAAACCTCCGTTCAGTGCAATATTCCAAACATGGATTTTTTTTTAAATTATATGGTTTCGCCATCCCTTTTTGAAATCATGTACGAGGATATAGTTCCACTGCTTCCTCCAAAATAAGGAATTGATCCCACCATAAGCTATAGAATAAATTTATTTTTATTTTATTTTATGTTACTTTCTACCTTTCTCAAGTACCTACCTAGCTGGTAGTAGAAGTCATAACGCCTATATAATCTTATCTGATTTTGTTATTAGATGCATTGTATACTAAAAGGACCTATATTGGTGTGATAATTTTAGATTTTGACTGTGCAAATTTTTTATGCCAGGGGTATTTATCAGCGAGCAGTAGGACTAAGTATAGATAGGTCTATGGCCCAGCAAACTGTTTCAAAGTGCCTCAGGCAAGTCACTGAGGCGTTCAATCAGCCTTATAAAAGAAGGTTTGCTCTCAGTGGACTCTTATAAAAGAACAATGAGTAAATTAATCATTCATCTTGATAGCATAAGACATTACTATAAAATAAATTCACACACTTTATTTACTCAGGTTAAAAACAAGCCATTGACTGCCATAGTTGTATTACGGAACGACTGCAGTGCTGAGGTCTCGGGTTCGATTCCCGGATCGGGAAAAGTGATATTGGGTTACTCAGCCCGAAGTCTGAAAATGTGCCCGGTAAATGGCAATAGGCTCGCCTCCTATTACATGGGACCTAACATAGATGGCAAAATGTGGGTGTGATACACCTCTGCCTAACCCTGAAAAGGTAAAGGCGTGATGCTATGTGAAACAAGCCATTAATAATTTTTGATTCTTTTAAAAAAAATGGGATTCCAGGCATATGTTGGTGCATTGACTGCAGCCATATAGACATAATAAAACACACGTTAAATGAATACCGACTTTTTTAATCAAATGTATTTTCACTCAATTCATTGCCAACTCTCTCTCTCTCTTACTCTCTTCTAGCTTCTTCCATTGCTGCACCGTTTTCATTGCACCCCTCATACTATTAAGGTGGTATGTCAAGGTCTCCCACAAGCGACTAGTTTTAGCCCACCCGGCCCCTCCAGGCTATGCACTAGCCCGTGAGCGAGATTGGGATTTTCTGTCATGAATTCTAAAAGCGCCTCGATCTGCACGCTTATGGGCAATCACCTTGAGCTGAAATGTTTTGAAAAATAGTCAAAAACATTATACGTTAATTTGAAGTAATGATGATTTTTGTAATACTTAGTTCAAATCACAGAAATTTCATTTTGTTACACAATAACTGCCTTTGCAATGCAAAAGATCATTCGTTTAAACTTTAAAGCGAGTAAATAACATTTCAATACTAATCTTACCAATAAAGTTTTTCTCGAGTCAACTTCAAACTTGTCAACGTCTGTCAAAAATGCTAATATTCCACAGATTAAACACAATGCAATAAAACCGTAAAATGTAAAATCAGCAAAAATATTTGTTATTTTTAACTATTAATTAATTAGAGTTATAAAATAATAGATATATTACAGAAAACCTAATTAGACATCCAAATTATACGTTTTTTTCACAAGAATGTACTAATAGGAAAAAATTTACGGTTTTTGAAGATATACATCTCTAATCCGACACAATATGTTCATTCGAACGATTGTTTATGGGTCCGAAAGTAACGGTGACGGATCCGAAGTAATTTGGTAGTAAGGTTAAATCCGAAGTTCGTCGTTTCTTCGTTTCGGACCGACGTTTCGGCGTTCGTTTTTGGAAGTAGAGCTTAAAGATCCGAACGAAGAAACGATGTATTTTACGTCAAATTGGTTTTCAAAGTAGGGTCAACGAAAGTAAAAATGTCATTAGTGTCAAAAACCGAACATCGAATACGTCGTCGAATCCGTCATCGGATCCGCAACACTTTTTTTTTTTTTTTTTTTTTTTTTTTCCTTCATGGCTTCGCACGTCTTGTGCATTTAGCCAAAGACAAGTTGTAATTGTTCATAATTTCGGCTTGCTCGTTAGGATAGTACTTATATTATAGGACAAAGGTAGGGAAACTGTTTGAGTAATAATATATTGGTAAGGAAATTTTGAAAAAAAAAAAACAAGGATTATCAGGAGGGTTTGAGGAAAAAAGAAAGGCAGTACATAAAAGATCTAAATTAAATATACAGGTAGAAAATATACATATAACGGTAAATTTACTATTACAATAATGATGGACGAGGATGAAATATCTACAGTTTTATGTCGTTTTGGATGAAAAATGATGCAATACATTTATACACAATAAAATTATTAGTACTAAGAAGAGAGAGGATAGACGAAGGAAAAGGAATACGAAGGTCTAGAAGGGATCGAATCAGAGGTGTGCGGTCGAATTGAGAGCAAGAAAACAGAATATGATTTAAATCGCCGACATCTGATCCACAAGCGCACAAGGGGCTATTTACTATATTAAGCCTGGCAAGGTGAGCAGGGGCACAAGTGTGACCAAGTCTAATACGGATAAGTATAGAAGTCTCAACCTTGCCAAACTTAACCCTAGAAAACCACGGTTTCGTTGGGATCTGAAGTTCTACTTCCAAAAACGAACGCCGAAACGTCGGTCCGAAACGAAGAAACGACGAACTTCGGATTTAACCTTACTACCAAATTACTTCGGATCCGTCACCAGAGACAAATAAACTATCCGTCACCGTTACTTTCGGACCCATAAACAATCGTTCGAATGAACATATTGTGTCGGATTAGAGATGTATATCTTCAAAAACCGTAAATTTTTTCCTATTAGTACATTCTTGTGAAAAAAACGTATAATTTGGATGTCTAATTAGGTTTTCTGTAATATATCTATTATTTTATAACTCTAATTAATTAATAGTTACAAAATAACAAATATTTTTGCTGATTTTACATTTTACGGTTTTATTGCATTGTGTTTAATCTGTGGAATATTAGCATTTTTGACAGACGTTGACAAGTTTGAAGTTGACTCGAGAAAAACTTTATTGGTAAGATTATTATTAAAATCTTATTTACTCGCTTTAAAGTTTAAACGAATGATCTTCTGCATTGCAAAGGCAGTTATTGTGTAACAAAATGAAATTTCTGTGATTTGAACTAACTATTACAAAAATCATCATTACTTCAAATTAACGTATAATGTTTTTGACTATTTTTCAAAACATTTCAGCTCAAGGTGATTGCCCATAAGCGTGCAGATCGAGGCGCTTTTAGAATTCATGACAGAAAATCCCAATCTCGCTCACGGGCTAGTGCATAGCCTGGAGGGGCCGGGTGGGCTAAAACTAGTCGCTTGTGGGAGACCTTGACATACCACCTTAATAGTATGAGGGGTGCAATGAAAACGGTGCAGCAATGGAAGAAGCTAGAAGAGAGTAAGAGAGAGAGAGAGTTGGCAATGAATTGAGTGAAAATACATTTGATTAAAAAAGTCGGTATTCATTTAACGTGTGTTTTATTATGTCTATATGGCTGCAGTCAATGCACCAACATATGCCTGGAATCCCATTTTTTTTAAAAGAATCAAAAATTATTAATGGCTTGTTTCACATAGCATCACGCCTTTACCTTTTCAGGGTTAGGCAGAGGTGTATCACACCCACATTTTGCCATCTATGTTAGGTCCCATGTAATAGGAGGCGAGCCTATTGCCATTTACCGGGCACATTTTCAGACTTCGGGCTGAGTAACCCAATATCACTTTTCCCGATCCGGGAATCGAACCCGAGACCTCAGCACTGCAGTCGTTCCGTAATACAACTATGGCAGTCAATGGCTTGTTTTTAACCTGAGTAAATAAAGTGTGTGAATTTATTTTATAGTAATGTCTTATGCTATCAAGATGAATGATTAATTTACTCATTGTTCTTTTATAAGAGTCCACTGAGAGCAAACCTTCTTTTATAAGGCTGATTGAACGCCTCAGTGACTTGCCTGAGGCACTTTGAAACAGTTTGCTGGGCCATAGACCTATCTATACTTAGTCCTACTGCTCGCTGATAAATACCCCTGGCATAAAAAATTTGCACAGTCAAAATCTAAAATTATCACACCAATATAGGTCCTTTTAGTATACAATGCATCTAATAACAAAATCAGATAAGATTATATAGGCGTTATGACTTCTACTACCAGCTAGGTAGGTACTTGAGAAAGGTAGAAAGTAACATAAAATAAAATAAAAATAAATTTATTCTATAGCTTATGGTGGGATCAATTCCTTATTTTGGAGGAAGCAGTGGAACTATATCCTCGTACATGATTTCAAAAAGGGATGGCGAAACCATATAATTTAAAAAAAAATCCATGTTTGGAATATTGCACTGAACGGAGGTTTCAAGCAGTTGGAGACGCTTCCGAATTCGCTCAGCACTTTCCTCTCGCAACAACTCTTCATACAGAAGGAATCTAACCATTTTAAAACCTCTGAAGTCCAAACGAAAATCAAACGAAAGGTTTAGAGCTTTCGTGAAATTGAGGCTAAGATCCGAACGAAGAAACGATGTATTTTACGT
Organism: Sphinx pinastri; assembly: GCA_947568825.1. Taxonomy (NCBI): domain Eukaryota; kingdom Metazoa; phylum Arthropoda; class Insecta; order Lepidoptera; family Sphingidae; genus Sphinx; species Sphinx pinastri. The sequence continues at coordinate 9,417,719 of OX387617.1, forward strand.
CAAATTGGTTTTCAAAGTAGGGTCAACGAAAGTAAAAATGTCATTAGTGTCAAAAACCGAACATCGAATCCGTCGTCGAATCCGTCATCGGATCCGCAACACTTCGTAGTAAGAAAACGTGCGATCCGTCACCCGAAACTACGGATTTCGTTTTACGAAGTAGGCACTCTTAGCCTCAATTTCACGAAAGCTCTAAACCTTTCGTTTGATATTCGTTTGGTCTTCAGAGGTTTTAAAATGGTTTGATTCCTACTGTATGAAGAGTTGTTGCGAGAGGAAAGTGCTAAGCGAATTCGGAAGCGTCTCCAATTGCGTGAAACCTTCGTTCAATGCAATATTCCAAACATGGATTTTTTTAGAATTTACACGGTTTGCCATCCCTTTTTGAAATCATGTACGAGGATATAGTTCCACTGCTTCCTCCAAAAAATAATTGATCCCACCATAAGTTTATTCTGTAGCTTACTACAGAATAAATTTATTTTTATTTTATTATGTTACTTTCTACCTTTCTCAAGTACCTAGCTGGTAGTAGAAGTCTTAACGCCTATATAATATTATCTTGTTTTGTTATTAGATGCATTGTATACTAAAAGGACCTATATTGGTTTGATAATTTTAAATTTTGACTGCGCAAAATTTTTGTGCCAGGGGTAGTTATCAGGGAGCAGTAGGACTAAGTATAGATAGGTCTATGGCCCAGCAAACTGTTTCAAAGTGCCTCAGGCAAGTCACTGAGGCGTTCAATCAGCGTTATAAAATAAGGTTTGCTCTCAGTGGACTCTTATAAAAGAACAATGAGCAAAACATTAATCATTCATCTAGCATAAGCCTTTACTATAAAATAAATTCATACTTTATTTACTCAGGTTAAAAACAAGCCATTGACAGCCTCTGTGGTATAGTTGTATTACGGTACGACTGCAGTGCTGAGGTCTCGGGTTCGATTCCCGGATCGGGAAAAGTGATATTGGGTTACTCAGCATCAGCCTGAGTCTGAAAATGTGCACGGTAAATGGCAATAGGCTCGCCTCCTATTACATGGGACCTAACATAGATGGCGAAATGTGGGTGTGATACACCTCTGCCTAACCCTGAAAAGGTAAAGGCGTGATGCTGTGTGAAACAAGCCATTAATAATTTTAGATTCTTTAAAAAAATGGGATTCCAGGCATATGAGGGTGCATTGACTGCAGCCATATAGCCATAATAAAACACACGTTAAATGAATACCAACTTTTTTAATCAAATTTATTTTCACTTCATTCATTGCCAACTCTCTCTTTCTTACTCTCTTCTAGCTTCTTCCATTGCTGCACCGTTTTCATTGCACCCCTCATACTATTAAGGTGGTATGTCAAGGTCTCCCACAAGCGACTAGTTTTAGCCCACCCGGCCCCTCCAGGCTATGCACTAGCCCGTGAGCGAGATTGGGATTTTCTGTCATGAATTCTAAAAGCGCCTCGATCTGCACGCTTATGGGCAATCACCTTGAGCTGAAATGTTTTGAAAAATAGTCAAAAACATTATACGTTAATTTGAAGTAATGATGATTTTTGTAATAGTTAGTTCAAATCACAGAAATTTCATTTTGTTACACAATAACTGCCTTTGCAATGCAGAAGATCATTCGTTTAAACTTTAAAGCGAGTAAATAAGATTTTAATAATAATCTTACCAATAAAGTTTTTCTCGAGTCAACTTCAAACTTGTCAACGTCTGTCAAAAATGCTAATATTCCACAGATTAAACACAATGCAATAAAACCGTAAAATGTAAAATCAGCAAAAATATTTGTTATTTTGTAACTATTAATTAATTAGAGTTATAAAATAATAGATATATTACAGAAAACCTAATTAGACATCCAAATTATACGTTTTTTTCACAAGAATGTACTAATAGGAAAAAATTTACGGTTTTTGAAGATATACATCTCTAATCCGACACAATATGTTCATTCGAACGATTGTTTATGGGTCCGAAAGTAACGGTGACGGATAGTTTATTTGTCTCTGGTGACGGATCCGAAGTAATTTGGTAGTAAGGTTAAATCCGAAGTTCGTCGTTTCTTCGTTTCGGACCGACGTTTCGGCGTTCGTTTTTGGAAGTAGAACTTCTGAAGTTCTACGAACTTCGGATTTAACCTTACTACCAAATTACTTCGGATCCGTCACCGTTACTTTCGGACCCATAAACAATCGTTCGAATGAACATATTGTGTCGGATTAGAGATGTATATCTTCAAAAACCGTAAATTTTTTCCTATTAGTACATTCTTGTGAAAAAAACGTATAATTTGGATGTCTAATTAGGTTTTCTGTAATATATCTATTATTTTATAACTCTAATTAATTAATAGTTACAAAATAACAAATATTTTTGCTGATTTTACATTTTACGGTTTTATTGCATTGTGTTTAATCTGTGGAATATTAGCATTTTTGACAGACGTTGACAAGTTTGAAGTTGACTCGAGAAAAACTTTATTGGTAAGATTATTATTGAAATGTTATTTACTCGCTTTAAAGTTTAAACGAATGATCTTTTGCATTGCAAAGGCAGTTATTGTGTAACAAAATTAAATTTCTGTGATTTGAACTAACTATTACAAAAATCATCATTACTTCAAATTAACGTATAATGTTTTTGACTATTTTTCAAAACATTTCAGCTCAAGGTGATTGCCCATAAGCGTGCAGATCGAGGCGCTTTTAGAATTCATGACAGAAAATCCCAATCTCGCTCACGGGCTAGTGCATAGCCTGGAGGGGCCGGGTGGGCTAAAACTAGTCGCTTGTGGGAGACCTTGACATACCACCTTAATAGTATGAGGGGTGCAATGAAAACGGTGCAGCAATGGAAGAAGCTAGAAGAGAGTAAGAGAGAGAGTTGGCAATGAATGGAGTGAAAATAAATTTGATTAAAAAAGTTGATATTCATTTAACGTGTGTTTTATTATGGCTATATGGCTGCAGTCAATGCACCCACATATGCCTGGAATCCCATTTTTTTAAAGAATCTACAATTATTAATGGCTTGTTTCACATAGCATCACGCCTTTACCTTTTCAGGGTTAGGCAGAGGTGTATCACACCCACATTTCGCCATCTATGTTAGGTCCCATGTAATAGGAGGCGAGCCTATTGCCATTTACCGTGCACATTTTCAGACTTCGGGCTGATGCTGAGTAACCCAATATCACTTTTCCCAATCCGGGAATTAAACCCGAGAACTCAGCACTGCAGTCGTACCGTAATACAACTACCACCGAGGCAGTCAATGGCTTGTTTTTAACCCGAGTAAATAAAGTGTTTGAATATATTTTATAGTAAAGGCTTATGCTAGATTAATGATTAATGTTTTGCTCATTGTTCTTTTATAAGAGTCCACTGAGAGCAAACCTTCTTTTGTAAGGCTGATTGAACGCCTCAGTGACTTGCCTGAGGCACTTTGAAACAGTTTGCTGGGTCATAGACCTATCTATACTTAGTCCTACTGCTCCCTGAGAACTACCCCTGGCATAAAAAATTTGCGGAGTCAAAATCTAAAATTATCAAACCAATATAGGACCTTTTAGTATACAATGCATCTAATAACAAAACAAGATAAGATTATATAGGCGTTAAGACTTTTACTACCAGCTAGGTACTTGAAAAAGGTAGAAAGTAAATTAAAAAAAAAAAAAAAAAATATTCTGTAGTAAGCTACAGAATAAACTTATGGTGGGATCAATTATTTTTTGGAGGAAGCAGTGGAACTATGTCCTCGTACATGATTTCAAAAAGGGATGGTGAAACCGTATAAATTCTAAAAAATTCCATGTTTGGAATATTGCATTGAACGAAGGTTTCACGCAGTTGGAGACGCTTCCGAATTCGCTTAGCACTCATACAGACGGAATCGAACCATTTTAAAACCTCTGAAGACCAAACGAATATCAAACGAAAGGTTTAGAGCTTTCGTGAAATTGAGGCTAAGATCCGAACGAAGAAACGATGTATTTTACGTCAAATTGGTTTTCAAAGTAGGGTCAACGAAAGTAAAAATGTCATTAGTGTCAAAAACCGAACATCGAATCCGTCGTCGAATCCGTCATCGGATCCGCAACACTTCGTAGTAAGAAAACGTGCGATCCGTCACCCGAAACTACGGATTTCGTTTTACGAAGTAGGCACTCTGACACTGACTAGTGACTTTCCCAATGTTAAATGTATATAATACTCTTTGCTAGTGACTACTGACTATGACATAGAAAAAGACAAGTACACAAAGAGCATTATAATACTACGGATACGGAAACAAGTACAACAAAACCATGCAAAGCTTGTCTATGTTTGTGCAACACAAATAATTGAATTTTACCATAAAAAAAAGCTTCACTTTACACGAGACCACAAAATTTACTGCCATAGCCATTGACATCGTTCAAAGGACATTAATTCGCCTTAGCCGGGTGCTAAGGAGGCCAATGTCGAAGACTCAAGATTTCGCTTGTGGTTTCCACGAAAATGAAAGGTTGGATTCATAAATGTTCCTTAATTTTTTTTATGTGCACTTCATGCTTATATTGTAATATATACAAAAAAAACTGAATACAAGTCACTACTGTGTTTACGTATGAAATCTGAACATTGTTTGCATCTGTTTTAAGCTGTGAAACATAATCATTCCTGGGTTTGTATCCTAAGTCCGTCAAATAACTTTATAAATGATTGGTTTGAAAAGAACAGATATGGAGATAGGATTGTACTTAAAGTATATATAGTAGATATATTATGTGTCTTCTGAATATATAGTGTGACCCTTCATAGATAAAAGCTTAATTGCTGAATATATTTTATTACTTATTTCACACAGATGCACCTTTCTTCATATATTATAACTAGGTGATGCTCGTGGCTCTGCCCATGTGAAAAAGTTTTTCTGGATAAAAATATTTTCCCAGGACAAAAAGTAGCCTATAGCACTCAGGAGTAATGTAGCTTCCTATTAGTGAAAGTATTTTCAAAATCGATTCAGTAGTTCCTGAGATTAGTGCGTTCAACCAAAGAAACAAACGTTTCAGCTTTTTATTATTAGTATAGATTACAACAGCCTACTAGCACCCTAAATAGGTACTAATACCTATAATGTATATTTATAAATAAAACATTGTATAAATTCATTTCAGTATTACAAATGAGAAGCTTATCTATCCAGCTGCATCAAGAAACAAAGAATCTATTCTACAAGTCCTTAAGAGGTTCCTAATTATTGACACAGAAATGGGTGATGAAGAAAATCCTCTCTTTCTAGAAATAGCATCAGGCTCTGGGCAACATGTTGCTCATTTTGCACCACATTTTCCAAACTTCAAATTTCAGCCAACAGAAGTAGACAGTGCTCTATTGGGAAGCATATTATACTATGCTAAAAACTGTCCCACAAAAAACATTTTACCTCCCCTACTCCTTAACATTTGTAATAACTTATCTGATTATGGATTTAAAGAAGAAAGTATAGACTACATTTACAATGCTAATATGATTCATATAACTTCTTTTGAATGTACTATAAGATTATTTGAAAATGCGGGCCAATACTTGAAACATGATGCATTCATGATCACGTATGGTCCTTATGGTAAAGATGGAAGATTATCACCAGACAGTAATATTCGGTTTGATGCCACTCTCAGAAATATTGATTCTTCATATGGTGTACGTGACGTAAATGATCTGATTAAATTAGGAGAGAAAAATAATTTATCCCTTATGGATACCATTGAAATGCCTTCAAATAATAAGACATTAATATGGAAAAAAAATTAGGTATTGCCCTGCTTTCAAAATAGTGCATTATCCATGTAACCTAAGTAGCTAATAGTATTATCCTGGCCATGTAACAAACCAAGAAACTTATAGATTTATAATATCTGTCTGTTTGCTTGTCAATCACTCTATACAGACTATAAATTAGACTTTAGTGTTGTTATATGGCACTCATACAGAAATCTTTTGCTTGCGGCTCCTCCTGCGTGAATAAGTTTTTCCGGAATAAAATTCCACTTTATATTTTCCCGGGATAAAAAGTAGCCTTTGTCCTTTCTAGGGTCTCAAACTATCTCCATACCAAATTTCATAGTTTCGGAGATGTGCAGTAACAAACAAACAGACAAAACAATTACAAAAGTCGCTGATTTGTATTCCATTAAGTACTTTTCTTTAGTCGCCTCCTTTTTTTTATCACATTTCTTTAAATGTACAGACACACCGGTTCTACTGCTTTATTATATGTATGGATTAAGGATCATGAACAACATGACACACTGAATATGACTGGATATAATAATTTACATCTAAACTCAGATTAGCATAAGTAGAAAACATTTTGGAGGATATAATTAATTTTATGTTTAGCTGTAACCAGCGACCATCTGGCTGTAACACTTTTATAAAGTTTGATACTTACTTAATGTTTTCATTTATATTGCTGAACAAATGCTACATCAACAACTAGAATTTTATCTTAATGTCAATGCACACTAGAAAATTGAAATGTTTTATTATGAAGAATATTAATAAAATATTGTTAAATTTGCACAGTACACCTGAAGAAATACCTAATAAAACTGGTATAATTAAAATAAATTATAATGTGAGTCCTTTTAACAGTTTTAATTTTTCACATACCAAGCAACATATATGTAACTGTGTAAGTGAGTATGTAGAATAATAATTAAATAAATTTACATCTTAAGCGCCGAATATATATATATATATATATATCTATGAACTGAAAATATATATATATATATAATTATATATACAGTTCATAGATAAAAGTTCGCTTTATATTTTCCTGCCATAAAAAGTAGCCTATGTGTTAATCCAGGACATAAGCTACCCGTGTGCCAAATTTCAACGTGTGAAAAGTTATTAAATTACTAATATCGCTATTAAAAAATAGGGCATTTGAAAATGATGGAAGAAAGTAGAAAATTTAGGGTTGTATGAATTTTTTAATGGCACATCATAGGTGGGCCACCCTTATCCCTTAGGGGGATGAAAAATAGATAACAACCTATTCTCAGACCTACCACATGTGAATATAAAATTTAAAAAGTACGGTAACAAACACTGTGACACGAATTTTTTATATATACAGGGTCATTTTGACATTGCGTTAATAAATGAAATCACATACTTATCTCGTTGAAACTAACGCTTTCCATTAAGTTATTTTAAACCATAGATGTAAAATAAAAAAGTGTAAGTTTCGAACAAAATAAATATTAATAAAGAGTAACTAAGTTTACACGACCTTATGCCACTACTACTGCTCTAAGATAATTCGTCGCAGCGGCAACATTATACTTTCATTCAGAAATACACTTTCGCACAAACCATAAATAAAGCATTTATTCTGAGGTGGATTGTTATATAAATAAGTCAACTGTCAGCGTCATTTTAGCAGTGCAGTGGGCTTAGAATGTGACACAAAGACGCAACTCGTAAAACGATGTCGTTTAATTTTGATGTTTGTGATTGATCGAGAGACCAATACGCCAGTCACGTGTTAGTCTCTCAACCAATCCCAATAAGACGAAACGGAGACGTGACGGGTTTTTTTGTCACATTCTAAGCCCACAGATGTTCATAATGAACTTGAAAAAGGTTTTTGGCGGGAACTTGGAAGTGTCATGAGATAATAAAATATACAAACCAAACTTGACATTGGCAAAATGTGAACACAAATGCCATTATAAAAAAAAAAAAAAAAAAACTTGAAAAAAAAGAATATATCATAATTCATATGTCAATGCGTTTAGACTCATAATTTAATTGAAAAATGTTTTCGTCTATCTCTTTCATTTCTTGCATGACGTCAGTGACGTGTCTTTTGTGTCTATAGATATAAAATTATACAGATTATCAGTCGGCGTGCTCACATGAAATAGAAGTATAATCTATACCTATTACCTACCTATACACCATAATGCTACCACAAAAAAACTTTTACCAAACATAATGGAGATTTTGTGAAACGCATATCCTGTTTTTTATGTTTAATGACTTTATAATATTATTATTATTGAGATATTAAAATATTAATGAAATTATTTGTACATTTTATAAAACTATACCTTTTACCTAAAACATACCCACATTCCCGCACGATAAGTCGAGACTAATATTATAATATAAATATGATGCATGTTTTTCCCCCTCGACGATGCGCAATAGTCACAATAGTATGAATGCATTATATTATGTTCACGTAGTCGGTATCATTAATAGGTAAAGTTAGGGTAATGCTTCCATCCAAAACTTGCAACAGAAAATATGAGGAACTTAAGTTCCTGGCCTTGAAAAAACCGGCACGCACTGCGGGACGGCAATAGTACCATACCTTTCTTTCATATTTAATACCTCTATAGTACCATCCCTTTCCGTTGAACTGAATAGGAGCTATAAAGCAATCTATACTTCCTCTATCTACGTTTGTTTCCATTTTCCAATTATTTGACAATTGTCCGAAATAGAATGGTACGATGAAACCGTTCTTTGTAATAAAACTATAAATAATGCCGCGGACCCGCGCGGATAAAGTTTCAATCTTGTTAATTACTTCTTTCTTATATTATAAATTTTAAAAAGTCCGAATTGTTTAAACGTTTATTTTGTTGAAAGTAAAAATAAAAACCGCTGATCGAGTTTGGATGAAATTTTACACACGAATATACCATATCCTGGTTTAGCATATAGCCTAGTTGTATCCCAGTAATTTTAAATTTACTCCCGTGATTTAGTTGGTGGCTGAGGATGATGATGCATTTACTCCCATATTAGCCCGTATATCTGATTTCCTAATCAGATGCGCTGGCATCATAAAATATTGCGCTTTGAATTGCTACAGTGATTTAGTTGGGCTAGGATATTATATCGATTTTGAAACCAATTGGCCTCAAAACAAAGAAATTCAAAATGGCGGCCACATTTTTCCATTATATTATAATTAAAGCCACCTCTATTAACAATTTTAGTATTAGTTTTTTAATCATTGATCCATACACCGCACAAGCCTGTGTCCGCAAAGGTGTAGGCAGCGGTAGACTTAGTGAACCCGTCTCTCGCAGAGCTGATTTCTCCTTAATTCACAAATATAATGTCCGTTAAAATAAACTCTTGTTCGATATAGATACTCATATTTTATTCCAAAGAGAATTAGAATACTACTGAAATTTTATTCACTCGAAACTCGAAAGAATCGCTAAATATATTAATCATACAATTGGATTTTATTTCAACTGATTAATAAATCGCACCTTTAGGACAAAAACGACGCAATTCAAAAATTGGTTTATCGTCATAAAATGACTTAAAACTGGTCCCTTATTTATGAAAATATAACAAAACAGGGACCAATATAATAGTTTAGTCCTTTGCCCGCTTGAATATGTTGGTGTTTGAACTATTGTTGTATTGAAAATTTCGTTGTAAGTAATTTTCCGAAGATAAGTAGATTTTCGAATTTTTTGAATTGTGTCGTTTTCGTCCTAAAGGTGCGAAATGATAATATTTTTTCGTACATGCACGTTTTATCGTTTCGAATTTTATTATTTTATTTGGATTTAAACTAATTTATTTTATTGTATTTCAGGCATGGATGCCCATCTACTCCATAAACACAAAAATAAATGATGCAAAGAGAAATGATGTCTGGCATAAATACGGGGATTGTGTCGACACTAGATCAAAAGTTTAATCCAAATAAAATCATAAAATAAATTAACTATGTAAGCTAAACACAATAAATTTATTGAACACATTAAATCGAATTGAATAATTCTTTAAGAATTGTAGAATAAGCCATGTTTTTAATATGAAATTCATAATAAAGATTTTTAGTTGTTGGAAGTAACCTAGACCATGGGCAATTTTTTATTTAGGTCATGGAAATATTGTTATTGTCAATAGATGACAATCTATTTATGGGTCAATAGTGTTATCTAGCTTCGTGTAATGTTTGTATATTTGTTAAGGTAAACGAACGAAGAAGCTGAGCGGGCTTTTTAATCAGATTTTTTTAATAGATGGCGCTGGTGTCGTGCTGTGTGCGCTATGCATCGCTACAGTAATTTAGGGACTTTTGTAGTGGGGAAGGCTTTTCACGCGGGCAAAGCCGCGAGTAAGACCTAGTCACTTTATAGTATACTAGCATTTACGCGCGGCTCCGCTCGCGTGGATGGATAGCACTCAGGAGTAATGTAGCTTCCTATTAGTGAAACAATTTTCAAAATCGGTCCAGTAGTTCCTGAGATTAGCGCGTTCAAACAAACAAAAAAACTCTTTAGCTTTATAATATTAGTATAGATATATAGTAAGATAATAAGTTTGAAGTTTACATGGACTTATGCATTTCTAGTAGGTATACCTACTAACTTAATTATTTTATAATTATGATGATTGATCAATTGAAAGAGTGGCTCACGGAAAGATTACAGCGTCCAATCAAATGGGAAGCGGAAGAATTTGGAGATATGATGAAAAATGGTTACGTGATATCCAGTGTCCTGCTGAGCTACAACGTCATTAACGACGAGAAACACTTCCTACTAAGGTCAAGCAACGCAACTGAAGATGTTAAAAGCAACTGGAAATACCTTTCAGATTGGCTACGACAGTTAGAAATCAATTTAAATACCACTGATTTAAATTTCGTTATAGAAGGCAAGGGTTCTACTTTACTTCGTTTGTTCTACCAGCTGTTTCTCACTTTAGACAAAAGAGACAGGACGAATTTTATTAAACGAGAAAGAAAAATGGTTTCAAGTTTAGTGGATAAAATGGACAAGCGATTTAAAGTTGATAAAGTTGAAGAAGAACAAGAAGCTTTTGTTGATAATCTCTCGAGACCATTACTAAATGAAAAACATTACATTGAATGGCAAAGGAAGAAAGCGGAGCAGGTAAAAGATACTTACGATTATGTTCGACATAAGTACTCTAAAATGCTAATTAGAATTGAAGAATCGAAAGCGTCTACGGATTTTAAAGGAGCTACTCCAAAAATAGCGACAAACAAAGAGAGAAAGGAAATGGACAAGTTTGCGTTAAGGTATCCATGTAAATTTGAAAACTACACATACGATCAATTGCTTGAGTTAGAAGAAAAAGCTATGGAAAAGAAGAAAGTCTCTATTGATACCGAATGGGCAAAGAGTTACATGGCCAACTTATACACTAAAATGCATAAGAAATCGGATTCCGAATTGAGTTATATTTTGTACATAAATTGTTATTCATAAAAGCATGCAATAAAAAAACATTTTGACTTTATAGTTCATCTAATTAATCACTCTATTACTATTATACTTGTGTTTATGGTTAGTGACAGTATTATACTGTAAATAAGGGTCCTAAAAGATATAATTATGACGGTGCAGCGAATATATATTATTAATATCTATATAATGTAAACTGGAACTATAACTTGCCGTCATATAATGTCTTTTTAGAACCCTCATTTTGCAGTATAGGGAACGTACATATCGTAAGCACTGCCATCTAGTGGCGCAATCGATACTTGTCACTGGCACTTGACTACTCATTTTCAGCCCATCGATACTTGGCATTGACGTACAATATTCATTAAAAGGATGAAAAATAACATTTAATTTGTTGATAATGTATCGCTGTTTGGATGCTCTAAAACATAAAAATAAACAAATCAAATGGTGTGAAATTATATGTTCCCAAGAATAGTACCTAAGTACATACATTCCATGGTTATGTGAAAATCGACAAAAATAATAAAAGCTGCATAAAACATACATAATTATGAGTTCCAAAAGCATTTAGAAATGTTTCGTTACGTAATTTATAAAAACAAATATGTTTTGAAGGTAATATTCAATACAAAAAAATCTGTAATTAAGGAAACAAACCCTCCTAATTTTGCTTAAATAAGTAGCTCCCATCTAAAAAAACATATTCTGGACACGCTGGGTGTAAATGACATTCGGCCGGAACACATATTTTATCATTTATGTCATATTAAAATATATCAACAAATTATTGTGCTATTTCTAGTTTCTTTTTTTATCCACCTGTGGCTCTTGTGTCGATTTCGTGCACGCTCCAGGCATTAACAATCATTGAAAACAAAAACATTAAACAATAGATTGTGGTGCCATCTGCAGGATTTTTGTAGCAATAAAACATATCCAGTGGCATCTATTGTTCAGGCATGTAAAAGTGCCGTAAATTGACATTTAATAATTGGTATAAAAAAGGTACAAGTAGGTTCTCTATTTTCGTAATATTATAAACAGTGTTACCAGCCCTACTGTAGATTTACTGTTTTTGCTATGTCATCCCTGTTTTCTGTTTAGAGTCGGAATTTTACTGTTTTATTTTATTGATTTTTACATGCATTCTCACGGATTTTGTGCACAGTTTAGTAAATTACTGCGCTGCAGGAGCTTTTTTTTTTTAGGTCGCTACCCTATCCACCGAAGAAAATATCCAAATCGAGGACCTTATTTTTTTTTTGCTCGCTCAAAATCCCCGATATTACGTTTTCTCCTGTTTTTTATTAGTGAACTGCTGTTTCTTTGTTTCTTAGGGTTGGCAACACTGATTATAATGCTCAAGTCTTGCTCTTTGACTACTCACTACCAGTGGTGCCAGATTAGGCGACTTTTCGCCATTTAGGCTATCTCGGAGGGTGTCGGGGCGACCAAAAATTGCAAATGGCGACTGGTCGCCGTTTAGGCTACCTTGACAAAATTGTGTTACAAACCTTGGTTTTGTTGGATTTGAGGATATTTTTAACTTTGAGAGTATAAAACATAACACAAATTGGAAAATTGGGGACCTTTTTTTTAGCTCTTCGCGTCCCCACGCACACATAATATTGGGGGACTGGAAAGTTTTTTTTTTTGCTCCTTCGCCTCTCCAAAAACGGTGCGTTGACTTGAGGCTACTTCATAATGATTTTTCGGCGACTTCAAGTTCATACATCTGGCAACACTGCTCACTACATTATAATAGCTTTTCGTAGTCGTACTCCGTAGTGTTATAATTGATTATAATATAATCAGGGTCGTGTCACTCCTTAACTATCTCTATCTCTTTCTGATTTCGTTTTCAATTTAAAGTGTAGTTTTCGAGGTCTACACGATTGGTGGCGCTAGATGTCTAGTTAGATCAAAAGAGACTGTAACTACGTTTAGAAATCTACAAAAATCATATTATAACTGAACTGAACCCAATTTCTGAACGATATGGATGAATTCAAATTCATTCGGTTGCCAATGGCAACCGAATAACGAAAATATAATAATTATGACGTTTTGCCATATTTTAAATTTCTCTTTGCGATTGTTTGCGATTTGTGGCGGTTTGTGTGATTTCAGCGAACTAAGTAATTTCTTGATTTATGATTATTTCTTAACGACTTGGCTTGATTTTCGGACTTCTGCACTTCTTCTTCTTGTGATTTTGTTTGACCCCTGGCTCGGACTTGGTATCGCTTTGATTGTTTTACGGATGCATTTGGCTTTCCATACGGATTTCGGTTTGCTCGCGACTTGGATTAAATAATTGAAAAAATGACCAAAATTCAACACAAATCATGTTATTTTGGCTGTGTTGTTGACGGTAAGTAAATAAGAGTTTGAAGATTTGCTGAAAACTGGTGACAATTAAATTAGCTATGTTCTTCGCTGTTAAACAACTTCGTGAGGAAATCTACATTCTTAAAAAAAAATCAAAACAAATTTAGGAGGTATATTAAGTCTGCGCACCCACACTAGTTCAGCGTGGTGTACAAAGGTGTTTGTGCCTTGTCGAGGAGTGGATTACCTTGTTGGCGTAGTTATATAGCATCTACGTTACGACCACTGCTTTCAGATCCTGGGTTCGAATCCCGGGTCGGGCAGTGATATTGAGTTTTTCTACTCACTGTCAGCCCGGAGTCGGGAATTTGTACCCGAGATAGCCATAGGCTCACCTACTATTACACCATAAGATGGAACACACATGGTATTACAAGTGAGTGTTCTGCTTGCACCTCTGCAACCCTCCCTATCGCTTTGGGGATAAATAGGGTGATATATGTATTTTAGAGGAAAAGGCCGGTTTCCAACACTCATCAGTGTGATAGTACTTTGATAATTATTATTGTGTAGGTGTATATTAGGCAGCAGATAAACACATTTTACTCATAACACTTATAATGTATCCTCACACATTGGTTTACATCGGTACAGAGAAATGCCATATTTATTTTTGGGCACAAATACAACAAATAGTGTTGCCAGGTTACATAAAATATTATATTGCTTAGATTACATTAAAGAGAAACAAACACACTATTACACCACCCCTCAATAAATATTTTATGAACCTAAGCACAGATTCCCTTTAACAAATAACTACTCCTTAACAATTTAACATACTTGATCAAAGTTACCACCCCTTAATTACACCCTTTATTTTTTATTTTATTTTTAACATAATTGACACATCACCCCTCAAAGGCTAAATCCCTAAGCTTTCTAAATATAGTTCCACCCAATGCCTTAGTGAAAATATCTGCTACTTGCTCACCGGTATTAATATAATGTAAACCAATATAACCTCTCTCTAATTTCTCTTTTACAAATGACTGTTTAATTTCTAAATGTTTAATTCTAGAATTACCACTGACCATAAATGCAATTTTAATAGTAGACTGGTTATCTTCATATAAATTTATAATCACTTTAAACTCAAATGTTAATAGTATATCTCTTAACCAACAAGCCTCACTTGTAGCTGCACATATTATATGCTACACTATTAATTTTCTACATTTACTCTCAATCTCAACACTTTCAGAGTAATCCCTTTTTAACTCCTGAAAATTAAAGATTTTATCAATAGGTAATGACAATGGCTTACAATCGGACATATATGATTTTAACAATTTTTCAAGGTATTCCCTTTGTGAAGTAGTTGTTACCCCTTTAATCAAATCCTGTTTAACTTCAATACCTAAGAATTTACTAATAGCTCCCATTTCTTTCATTTTAAAAGTTTTACACAAGGTCTTTCTTAATAATAACATCTCATCCATGGCATTGATATTCGCTCATAATTCTAAGGCTATAAATGCTTATAAGTAATGCCCATTACACAGTTACAGTGGCAACAATGTCCTCTATCCCCATAGGTACATAAGAATGATTTTACACGACAGCTTTGTGACTTATCACCAACATTTTCTATTCACAATGTGTAAAGAGACCAATTGACCGTTCCAGACGTGAGCAGCAGTACCGTCTTCACCGGCTCCTAGCTTACGACCCTCACAACGTGTGTCGCGGCATATTCGCCGACTGGTTCAGATTCCCTGCTTGCTGCATGTGCAAGTGCTACGACGTACCGGTGGAACTCCGCGCCAGGTCACCCAGAATCCTGCACCCGCAGTATGATAAGGAGGTTAAGAGGGTCATCTATGAGGATGTGGCGAGCGACTGGTACTCCATGACCGTGGTTGATGACGGTTTGCTATGAGGTAAGACACAAAAATACCTACAGTTTCCGACACCTAGACATTTCCCCTGCCTTAATAAACTTTTGCTCTACGTTTTAGCTCACGTTACTAACGGGGAATTAAATATTGTGGGTGCCATTACTTAAGCTTCTATGTACGAATCTCTGTCGAATCCTTATGCTTTTGCCTTCAACAATAACGACAGGTGAAATAGTCCCTCACACAATAAAATATCATGATTAACTAATAATATTTTGTTTTGCTCAGAAACCTATATTTATACTAAAATTATCCAATGTTTTTTTCAGAAGCTGTGGACAAGGAAAATAAGAAAAAATAAAAATAGGAAAATAATCAAGTGCAAGTGTTACTCTTTTCACTGACGTCTTATTCGTGGAAGACATCTTTGTCGTAAAATTGTTCCTATAGCAATAATAATATTTTCTTGCCTTTTGTATCTGCTTTTTCTTATAGGGTGTAACATAAAAGACGACACCAACTATAGCACCTAATAGTAGCTGGGAACGCAATATGCATCTATTTAGGCTTAGTGTATATGATGTATGCATTTTTTTTTTGAAAATTTTATTGACAGTTGTCTTTATCACTAAACTTAGTAATTGCAGCTAAACTATTGCGTCTACAGTGGTCATACTTTTAAGACCTTTATACAATAAATAGCCTTTCTTATCGCCATGTCATTAGATGTAAACTTCGAACTTTGAACGGCTTTAAAATAACAAATTCGCAGGTTTTTGTATAACCTGTTCAAAGACACTACTTGCAATCATGAGAATTAACCCTCCAAATTCATTAAGGCTAGCAGCGGAACATCTTATTAAAAAAAAGGTATTGAATTTAGTTAGAATCCAAAATAATCATTTAAATTTCTCCCTTTTATGCTCTAAGTTTACAATCTATTGACCTTAGACTAACAATATTTCAGCTATTGACATGGCGACTAGACAGGCTCACTATTATACTAATAGCATAAAGGTCTTAAAAGTATGATCACTGTAAACCCAATAGTTTCGTTGCATAACTTAATTTAGCGATACCTAAAGACGACTTTCAACATAACTCCACAAAAAAATGCAATCTTTGTACAAAACAACATCAGACTTCACACACAGGGCCTAAATGGATCATCTCGATCCGATTCGCTATTACCGTGGTTCAGGTGATTTGTCTTTTATTTAATACTTTTATAAATTTATGTTCCAAGTGCCTTTTTTTGTATAACTTACCCGCGCTGTACCTATTTGATACTATAATTAATTTCGTATTTATTGTCTGTTGGAATTCGAACTTTAGTATTAATTATTTCATCAATGCAATTTATTAAAAAGGTAATATTATGTATATAACGGCGAAATTATTAAGCTTTTAATTTGATAATTGTTCGAATGCTACTTTTTTCTGTGAATATTTACTTTAGATTACAAACTATTCTGTTATATATTTTTATGGCAATTAGCAACGCATGCATATTGGGCTGTTTTATGTTTAATGCTAAGCTTCATAGACCTGTTTCAAGCAGTTCTTAATAATATTTATAATCTGTCTTATAATTTATTTTTAAATTAATGTGTTAGATGCATTAAATGATTTTTTACATCAAACTATTATAAATCAGCGCACGTTAGAATAAGTATTTTGTTAATATTTGTAGTTCCTTTTTCTGTGGATACATTGGGACTGTGAAATCGATCTTTTTCATTGAGTCAAAGTTTTAAGGGTCATGGGGTTTGTTTCATGGATTAATTCGATTTACCTAAGCAAAATATTGTTCTTGATATCAATAGGCAGTTAGTATAATTTGCATAGAAGGATATAGCATTTTAAAGACTTCTTCAGTCAATAAGGACAAATATAATATTTATGCCTCATAAAATCGTCTTAACTTGTTTTTTTTTTCAATTTGTAAGATTATGCAAGCATGTATTGTAGGTAGCTGTACTCGATTTGTTATGTTTTTTGTAGTTTTTTATGGAATACTACATCGTGAGGCAATTTTTAATAGCAGTTAAGTCCTCTTTTAGGCACAATCTACTCACACATCTATTAATTTTTTTTTATATGACTCTGCATATATTATATTATGTCGTGTCTAATAACTACTTTTTAAAGAGTTGTTTTTCTTTTCTATTAATTTAGTTGAATATTGTTATTTATTTGTTTTTATGTGACTGCCTCGATGGCGTAGTTGTATTACGGAACGACTGCAGTGCTGGGGTCACGGGTTCGATTCCCAAGTCTGGCAAAGTGATATTGGGTTTTTCTACTCAGTATCAGTCCGGAGTCTGGAAATGTGCCCAGTAAATGGCAATAGATCCGCCCGATCCGATCACATGGGACCTAATATAGCTGGCGAAATTTAGGTGTAATACACCTCTGCCTACTCCTGAAAAGGGAAAAACGCGTTATGCCCTGTATGTATGTATGTAATTTAGTTTTAATATAGGCACCTATTAACCTCTCGAAGCATTAATGGTGATTATATTCAGTGTTTGCGTGACGCTCTAACTAAATTCAACCTTATATTTATTACAGTCATATTATTACGATTAAAATAATTATGCAGAATTACATATGCCGATATTAGATATTTATGGAATAAGCTATTTTTATTGTAAACTATGTTTCGTCCATTTGCGATAATCAGTGACAGTGAAACGAAAACTCAAAATGAATTATTATTACTTATTGTTAAAAATGTTCAATTTGTATTTTATTTCCATAATAAATTAAATAATAGTTTCGTTGCAATACGAGTAAAATATGAAATTATTATTCTTATTCTTACTATTTGTAGGTATCCTGAATCATAAAAGTAGTCTGAAAAATTTGTCCTTATTCAAATGTATAATACAATTAGTTTTAATATAACAAAAGTGTTCGAAATCGGTTAGTTTTAGCGGTTTTTTTTGCAGTGGTAAATAATGTTCATACGTATATCTAATATATCAAAAGAAAGTGCAATTATTTTAACGTTCTCACTTGATTATTCATTGTAGTTTTAATGATCGAGATAGGTTTGTTTTAAGAAGATTGAATGTATTAGTTATTAATAATCATTTATTCAACAATATAGCTCTAAATACCCTGTTAGGGTGTCTGCATTAATTCTAATAACTAAATGTATAAAAATATAAATCAAAAGTATAAAACTGTAAATGTATTACTGTTATTAGAATTGATTAAACACTTGATCATCCATGAGCCAAATTGCATATTAAGTATATTACTTACTACTTTATATAATTATTGCTCGCGGCTCCACCCGGTTGAATAAGTTTTTCCGGGATAAAAAATAGCGTATGTTACTCGCTGATACCTCATGTAGCTTTATATTGGTGAAAGAACTGTTAAAATCGGTCCAGTAGTTTTTGAGTTATTCGTTACACACATACAAAAATACAAATCTTTCCTCTTCATAATATTAGTATAGATTATTATAGCTAGTAACTAACTATTCAATGTTAAGTTATATTGATACAATATCTATAGCTACATAATTACATTATGAGACAAAATTTTGAATCTTTAATGGTCAACACGAAAATATAAAAGGCCTATTATTATGACGTTTTAATTTTTAAAATGTAATTTTATAATAATGGATGTAGTTATTGTGATTGTAAGTTTTGTACAATATTTATTACTAAGTACGTGCTTAAATCTTATTGTAATAAATCCATACTGTGATTATTAAGGTTTTTCTAGTTAGCCACCCTATAACTATCATGATATGAATAATAAGTGATTGGTGATTGTTGTATACTGTTAAATAAGGGTCTAAAAGATTACGTTGCAACGACGGATATTGAAATATTTGTGAAACAATATTCTTGAGAATTAACCTTACCGTCTTGTTATGTACTTTTAGAACCCTTATTTTGCAGTATATTTAACTATCACTAAACTAAAATATTAAACAATATATTGTGGTGCCACCTGTAGGATTTTTGTAGCGATAAAACATCACCAGTGGCATCTAGCGTTTAGTCCTGCAAACGCGCCGTTATTTGACATTTGTCGATTGGCATAAAAAAGGTACAAGTAGGTTCTCTATTTCCGTAGTATTATAATGCTCTTTGAATATAATGCTCTTTGGGTTAAACCCATGGTAAACCTGCAAATTTCAACTTTCATAGTTTCGTACTGTTTTCGTGGCAATTTTTTTTATTTAATCAACATTTCAAGATCGTTGAGTGCTAATTAATTAATGTGAAAATGTCTAAGCGGCCCGCCTCTGAAGTTTTTGACGACGAAGGACCAAAACAACCCGTGAGAGAGGGCAAGAAGCACTCATTGGATTCTGACGAGGAAGACAATGGTACAGAAGAGGAAAGGAACAATGTATTGAACGCAGACGACATTGAAGGAGAAGAAGAAGGAGTTGGGGGAATTGAAGGTGAAGTAAGTAAAATTATCATGATGCTTGGACCTAGACTTAATAGATTTATAATAAAAAATGTAAAACAGTACTATTCGTTATTGCTTGTTCTGGAGCTTCGCGCTTTGCGGCTAACACAACAGGTGTGTTCGCCATCAGCTTCAAGACAGTGTATATGATTTGCCATATATCTGCTATAGTGATTTGTTTTTAAACGCGCCTGGTGTATTGTGCTGGACAGATGCCGTGCGCTTAAAACTCAATAGATGTGTTGTCTACAATTTGCTTCTTCTTTTGAGACTTAATGATAGCACCCATTCATCGGCGATTTTGCCAATATCTTTAGTCTAGTAATAATACGAATCAATTTTATATCTTGTAAAAAAGAATTAGGCCACCTACCACTATTATATGTCACCTACCACTATTTACTGCTAGTTACACATTGTATAACCGGAGAGCATATAGTCCACAGTAAAGATAAAATTATTTTCTTATTCTACCATCCTTACTAATATTATAAATGTGAAAGATACTCTTGTCTTCTTCACGCCAAAACTACTGAACCGATTTAAATGAAATTTGGTACACAGATATTCTAGAGCCTGAGAAGGGACATAGGCTACTTTTTATCCTGGGAAAACATAAAGCGTGACTCTCATCCTGGACAATCATTTTCACGTGGGCGGAGCTGCGAGCAAAAGCTAGTTGATAGTATGGCTTAAAATATTAGCTTAGAGCATTGGGCATCAATATGGTGCATTTTAGGGAGGTACAGTCAGCCACATAAGTAACTGAACAAATTCAAAATTTCAAATAGCCCTTAATGTTATGCGTCTGAATCAAGAATCGTTTTTTCTTCACTAAAATAAACTTCACGGGGTTAATTTTATTTTAGATAAAGAAAAAAGAATATTTTGATTGGAGTTAACATGTAGAAGTGTTTTGAAATTTTTATTTGTTCAGCTACTTTTGCGGCTGACTGTACATCTGCATCTACACACTATTTACCTACAACATAATAACATGCATTTCATGTCTTGACAGCAATTACCACTTGTGAAACCATTTTTAAATCTCTGGATTATGCAAATGTAAGCACATTAGATTTAAACTTAATATGTTTTCATTGCAGATTACTATAACTCCATTTAATATGAAGGAAGAGTTGGAGGAAGGACATTTTGATGCACAAGGACATTATCAGTGGAAAAAACAGACAGAAATAAAAGATGGATGGTTAGATAATATAGACTGGGTAAAAGTCAAGGGTCGACCTGAAGACAAGTATAAAATTCACAAAAGTGTTGATAATAAAGGACTGGGTGACGAATCAAGTAGTGAAGATGAAGAGATTGAAGAAAAATTTGATTTGATAGAAAATTATAAAGAAATTTTACAACACATGAAACCCCGAGAAACTATTGCTAAGGCGTTGCAGAGACTTGGTAATAAATATTTTTCTTAATTTACTTTTGAATGTGCAAAGTGGAATTACAGATTCAGTTCACCAATAAAAATTCACCTATCATTTTCTGAATTACGACTGTGCCTACATAATATAAAGTATTGTAACATGTATACTGATTAATTATTTAAAAAGTAAAAATGCAAGAGTCTCTTGCTGCTACCTGTCTTGTGGAAAAGTAATTTAGATACATATTACAATAATGCACTAATTTTCAGGCACCAATTCGAAAATCTCTTCAGCAGAACGTTGGAAAAGGAAAAAAGCTGGAATTGTTGATGAAAACAGCAAAATCGTCACAAGAATTACAGAACTTGCTAATCAAATCCTTACAAAAATGGGTAACATGGACATTTATCAAGAAAACTATGAGAAAATTAATGGCATTGTCTCTAAAGCTAGTAATGAAGATGCCAATTTAGATATGTACGCAGATGACTTTGATCAGAAAGAAAAGCAAAATCTAGATACGAAAAAACCAGATCCATCACCATCTGAATCTAAAAACGAGGAGAATAGTAATGAGGTCAAATGGGAGTTTAAATGGAGTCAAGGTGATGATGATGTATCGGGACCCCACTCCACGGAACAGATGAACAAGTGGGCATCAGAAGGCTACTTTAAATCAGGCGTATGGGTGAGGAAACAAGGAGAAGACACTCAATTTTATAGTTCCAACAGAATTGATTTTGAGTTGTACATGTAATCTTTAGGTACAAAAAAATCAGTAAGAAACAATACCACAAAGAACTTCTATATATATTTTTCTTATTTATTCGTATTTTTTTCGAGTTTTTAACAATCTCTTCACAAAGCTGTATGAACTAAAATCAGTCATTAATCTTGCAATCTGGTTTATTAAAACAATAAACAGAGTTATTACTTGAACAATAACAAAGTGTGAAATTGATGTCCCAATATCCAACCAGCTTCCTGTATTCCTCACTTTATATAGCAAGTAAATTCCCATTATGTTCGAATAAATCAGAACTACTATAATTAAATAACCAACAGGTGCCTGAAATTACAAAACAATATTATTATATTTGAATCTTTGACATTAATATTATGACCTACTGTCCACTGTAAAAAGTAATACAGTACCTTTGTCAAGCATTGCACAGCTCTAAAACCACAAGCAACAACAAGGAATGGTGCTAGTGTTTTCAATAATATAAGAGTTGTTATAATAAATGGTTGGAAAGACGTTATAAAGCAAGTCACCCATCTAACTTCAAAAGAATTCAAAGATGCAATATTGCCTGTGCCAAAAAATGCTAAAATTATGTATAAAACCTGAAAATTCTAGTTGAGGAAAATCATATTTTGACCCATCTTTATTTAAAAAAATGTTTTGAGCTTTATCATACGGAATTGATCTAACAGTTATAATATAAATGAAGCACAAAAAATATTATATTGAGTGCAAATACCTCATATCTGAAATACATGTAAAGGTTTTAAAGGTTATGAATTTATTAAAAAGGATACAAAAAAGAATGCTCTTCTAAAATCTTCATTGTTTATGCTTCTTTCAATAACTGGAAAGCCACTTTTCTTATCATCTTGTTCACTTTCGAAACTGCATTCTATAATCTAGAAATAGAAATCATTAAATTCAATAATAAAATATGTGCTCCATTAATATTACTACTATTAACCTCTTTATATATGTATGTAACATAATAAAAAATAAGACTAGGTAACAAACCTTAACATTTTTGAAACGAAGCAACTTAAATTCAATGAATATCCAAGTCATTATATTTAATATCAGGGTCACCATAAACAATCCTTCATGTGAGACCGATAGTAGTAGGTAAAAATTTAATATAGATGTATTTAAAGCAAACAGACGACAAATCAGTCTTTTAGAAAACGTAACTGGTAAGATGAAACATATTACTGAAAAAGAAAGATTTAGTAATTTCCAATCAATATTGCTTTTACATTAACATATTATTCTTATGTTTACCTGCAACAAACCAGGCTATAATTTGATACCCTGGTGAAACTGGCGTGCCATTATCAAACCTTTTTGATTGAACATATATATTCTGTAGTGATATAATGAAGAGAACCATTTGCATTATGTTTAATATTATTTCTCTTCTATATTCATCTTTATCGTGTTTTTGGTTCAATAATACTTTAGTATAAATAGCTATCATGACTAGCCAAAACACTCCTGATAGGACCCTGGAATCAAATATGTATAATATGTACTTACATGTTATTACTCATATGTATCTTCTATAATTTTTGAAACTGTACTATTTTTTTGTACTTAGATGAATTAACTTTCAATAACTAGATATTACATATTATAATATAGTAATCCTAACTATTCTTTATAGATTTAAGAAATAACAAAAAATCAAATTTATTTTTTTTGTTTAATCTAGCATTTCATTTATATATAGATCATTGCATTATACTTACACCAATTCAATAAACACATTTTTACCAACAACTGGCATGAATGAAAAAATACTAAGTGCCAAACACCCACAGAACCAGGCGGGAAGTAGCTTCCTGTTCAAATGTTTCCTTGATGAGGACATAAATGGCCATATAGCCATACCCAGTAGAGGTATGCTCAACATCCACCTATAGGTGAAAGATAACCCCTAAAACATTCATGAGATTATCTGCAATATGTTTTAAAAAGGATAGCCAGCACTGCACAAAATATTCTTATACCGAATGAAATAAACAGCTAAAGCATTTTTTTTATTTCATTGTATGACGAGACGAGCATGCCGTTCGCCTGATGGTAAGCGATACGACCACCCATAAACAGTAGCAACAACATCCAGCACCTTGACTTACAAAATACTGTGAGGCATTCCACTGCTCTTGTCATCCTGAGACATAAGATGTTAAGTCTCATTATGTCCAGTAGTTACACTGGCTACAATGTCCTTCAAAACGAAATACAACAGTGTATGCACACTGCTGCTTGGCGGTAGAAATAGACATTGCGGTGGTACCAACCCAGACCGACTCTTACATATGAGAGACCTATCAACATACATCTACCCACCCTTCCCTCTTCTCCTTTTGAGACTCAATGGCTCAAGCTTTGATTAACATATCAAAGGGCTCAACTAATTCATTGGATTTTTTGCCACCATACGGTCGGTCGCGTAACATTTCCAGCGCAAAATAAATAAATTACTTTAATAAGAAAATTATAGTAATATTATCGTTGAAGATATTGCGATACCGCGTAACTAATATTGGAAATTATAATTAAAGACGTTAAAAAACGCGTAAGTGACAAAAAACAATTTGGCTTTTTTCGTCACTTACACAGCATGAAAAGACGCGATGGCACAATGCATCGGTTATTTTGCCAATTTCAATAGTTAAGTAATATATGCAGCGAATTTTTTTTTAAGGTAAATACCGCGTAAGTGACAAAAAAACGATTTGTCACTTACTCGGTATTTGAAAGTCCTAGTTACGCGGTTTTGCACTACTTATCTCCGACGTTATCTATTGCATTCGACGTGGCACCCAACAATAATAATCATAAAATACATGTTTTCACACCTCATATGGACCTCTTTTGATTGAAACTATACTTTGATAAACATAGTTATTTTCTTTCTTGAATATGATATGGACATAATTACCATAGCAAAAGATCCCACAATGTAACTAATAATCTCTATAAATAATGCATGTGTGCTCTTGCTGTCCTTAAGTTGCTTTATTGCCTTTATCCAAATATGCAATGGTGACAAGGCATACCACCACAAAAATATTGGCATTAAGAAATAAATATAATACTGCACCGGTAAATTCTGCACTGCAACAGTGAAACAATTTTTATTATAATAATATAGTAACAAAAACTATAGAAGTAGTTTAAATAAATGCTTATTTCTTACCACATACTATGCAGAATGATGTAAAGCATAATATAGAAAATATAATATTTAATAGCTCAGTAACTGGAACTCGAAAAAGCTTTAAAGTTCTTTTTAAATTGGGAGATACCGGATCCAAACTTGTTTTTTGAGTCAATATAATTTTAAGTAAATATGCTATCCAACCCATAAATGATAAAGTGACTAGAATAAGAAGTGGGCCTTGGTAGTAAGTATGATAATATCTCAAGCCTGCGAGACTTAATTTAATAATCTCTTCACTAAATAATATCAATTGTTCAAAATTTTCTTCCAATATCAACTTCTCTGTAAAACTTATAATTTCATCGTATTTGTCCTGAGTCAGTGGATTGTATGGTTGATATATGTATGATATTGCGTCAGTTTCTATATCAAGTCTTTTCTTATTATACTGTGCTGCCAATTGTCTGGAATTGCTGTACACTGCCAATGCTTTATTTGATAATGTCATGTTCAATAATTCTATTCTTACTTCACCCTAAAAAAAAAAAAAAAATTAATAATTTAAATCAACTATTTGCGTCCTACATATTTATTGAATCCTTTTTTTGAATATTTTGGAAATTGTGATGTATGAAAATAAAAATATTCATACTATAGAATTTACTGGAACAGGAATAGAAAGTATTGTAGACATAAGCGGTGCAAGGTCCGCTTGATTGAGATCTAGTCTGAGCTCTGAAGACATAGACAGTGTTGCAGGATCATTAGTACCCCCATTATAGATAGTGTTTGTTCCTGCACCCCATACGACATATGGTGTTTGTGTTTCATGATCCTCTCCTGAGCCATGAGAACCTGTAATGATTACAATAATTTTTCAATTTTGAAAATATTATATAGGTATAAAATAATATATAAGTAATAGTGGTGTAACGAATATTCGTATTCGCAATCGCAATAAATTATGAGAATATTTTGCGAATGTTTTTGGCAATGACGTGGGAAAATAATATACAAAATAACACTGCAACAGATTATATTTTAAAAGGTATAAATCATAATTTAGTTACCCTTTATAGAACCCGAGACCTCAGCATTGCAGTCGTACCGTAATACAACTACGCCACCGAGGCAGTCCGAGTACAGGAGAGCAGAGCACGAAGGCTATTCCACTATACAGAGGCGTGAGACAGGGAGATGTTATTTCTCCGAAACTGTTCACTGCCGTGTAGGACGATATCTTCAAGCTTTTTGATTGGAAAGGATTTGGAATTAGCTCCAATGGCGAGTACATTACTCACCTTTGTTTTCCGACGATATTGTTATCTTGTCAGAATCGTTTGAAGACCATAGCTTTATGCTCAGAGACCTCCTAATTTCATGAACAAGATCAAAATCTTGTCCAATGTTCATGTTGTACATTAGCCAATGACTATTGAGAATGCAACTCTCAAAGTTGTCGACGAAAATTCTATCTAGGACAAGTGGTCCAGTTTTTTTTTTTTGGATAGGCGATCCTGCAGTCAACACCGGGGGAAACCTGCGAATGGGATACTGGAGTCACCCGGCTTGACAACTGCAGGGGCCTGGAGGGGACGTGGGAGAGGAATATGGAAGGAAAGGTGGGGGACGGGAGGAAGGTTCCCAGAATGGGTGGAAAGAGAGGGTGCCAGGAAATGTTCGCAGGCCCTTTTAGGCCTCAATGTGATTTACATCCAAGAGGTATACACACTGACCGTGTGCCTCGGCCCGCGACTAATGTTCCCCCGCGCATGGGCGTGCATTGGGTGTGAAGACCCAGCGCACAAGAATTGCCTCGGGGGGCAAGTGGTCCAGTTAGGTAGGTTCTACTTTAAGAGAGAGGCCAATCGTCAAAACCAGCTCGGTTGAGCAGCTTTCAGAAAACTAGGCAAGGTCTTCTCATCCGAAATACCTCAGAGCTTAAAGACAAAAGTCTTCAATTAATATGTGTTACATGATAGCGTACGGCTTTGAGACTATGGGCCGCCTAAGATGGCTCACAGTCACTCAGTAAGCTATGAAGAGGCCCGGCTATGCTCGGTGATTCTGTACGTGATCAAATTGGAAATGAGGGGATTCAAAGAAGAACGAAAGTAGCTGACATATTTCAAACAGGCTACTCTATCTGGACTTCAAATTAAAAAATTAAAAATTCCATATTTGCATTCACATTTGCGAATGTGGGAAATCCAATATTCCCTACATCACTAATAAGTAATTTAAAAATGTAGGACATACCCCAGTCTGTCATGCCATGGTCTGAAGTCATCAGGAAAGTAGTCTTCCCATCATCACCATAATATTCTCTAATGACTTTCTCTATTTCCTTAATTCCTTCATCCACATATCTTAGCTGGGTTAAAAAATGTCTGCATAAAAATTAAAAGTACATAAAACCAAGCAACACAGTAATTCAAATTAAGGAAATAAATAATTAAATAAAAATATATTGTAGCACATTTTTCCTTGTGACTGTTATAAATTCAGTTTAAAAAGCAAATAAAAAATATCTCCTGTATGTTTTAATTTTAAATATTCTTTAAACTTTAGGGTATGAAGTGTGGAAAACAAATACTTTCAAATATTTCCAATGCACTTACTGTGTTTTTGGTTTATGTGTATGACCTGCAGTATCAGCACCAAGTAAATGCAGAAAGAATATTATTTTCTTTTTGCTTAATTTGTCTGCTTCTTCCTCATTTTTTCTAGCTCTCAGAAACAAATCTCTGACACTGTTAAACACCCATGCATCCAATAAAGTAGTGTTCTGACTAGTACTGAAGCTACTGTCATATGGATCAAACATATTACCAGTTATATGGTCATCATGACCCTTAGTAAATATATTTACAATATCATAAGCACCCCAACACCATGTATGTGTTGATTGATTAAACACTGAATCAAAATCAACTGGGTTTTCCTTCCACCCTTTCGCTACTGCTGAGGGATCCTCATAAAATCCTGCAATAACTGCAACATGCCCTGGTCGTGATTCAGTTGGCACTTGAGTATTTGATATACCCCATCTACCAATAGAGTTCGCAACTGATCTGTAACATAGTAAACAATTAGGTAAAGTGGATATTTGAAAAAAAAATCATAATAATAAATAAAACAAACCTCATATAAGGCATAGTTGTATAATTGAAAAATGATTCAGCCCTTAATCCATCTACAATAAAAAGTACAAGTCGGTCTGCCACTGCCTCATGTTTTGGCTGATAAGGTACCACATCCTTTACAATCGGAGACTTAAAATATATATCAAATATCGAAAACAAAAATACTACATGAATGAAGAGACCCACGAGAAACATATTCTATGTTAAAATAATGTAATGTTATTTAATAAATCATAATTAATTTATCAATCAGTAAATATACTTCAATTTTCATACACAGCTGACAGCTGGCTGACAAGGCAACTGACATAGAGTAACTTGACATAACTTAAAATTGAATTGAATTGAGTAACTTGAATATAGCTGCTGATAGCAACTGACAAGTGACGCTCACGGACACAGCTGACAGCACTTTTTTTATTTTCCACTTATATTGGGAAGGGTTCAAGCCCATACAGCCTCGTCATAAGTGATATTTTGGTTGTCTTTTTTTTTATCCTCTGTAGTAACTAGTAAGTCACAGAAAGCAATGGCTACCTTACAGACTTTATCGAGGAGTTTTGGGGGCAACAAAAACACTTGATTAGCACAGTTCTTTCAATTCACTTCATTTGAGCCCTAGCCTTAGAACTATATTGGATAATATACCACCATAATATGCAATATAACACTAAATATCTCCAAAATAATGAATTAAAACAAGAGCACCTCATGACACTTCCCAGTTCCCGCCAAAAAGCTCACAGCACTTTCCAACTTCCGTCATTGATGTATTAAAAAAACTTCCGTACAGTAGTTTTTTTTGCTTTGTTTTCTCCTTCTTAGCGAAAGAAGAAGGCAAAGGCGCTTAGCCATGCAGCCTAGTCTGTTGATTCTTTTCCACATCTAACGACATTTTTAATAAAATTGAATAGATAACATTAATTATTACCTACAAATTATCAATATATATGTGTTACAAATCCATTGAATTTCCTTCACAACATTGGAAGCATTTTGCTGGTGGTAGGTATCTCATATGTAAGAGTCAGTCTGGGTGGGTACCACCGCAAAAGCACCGCAATGTCTATTTCTACCGCCAACCAGCAATGTGCATGCGCTGTTGTATTAGGTTTCAAGGACGTTGTAGCCAGAGTAACTACTGGACATAATAAGACTTCAATTACCATCAGGCGAACGGCGCGGCGTGCTCGTCTCGTCATTCAATGCCATAAAAACCTTTTGCATTTCGGTAGTAGGGGTAAGTGTCAAGAAACGACGTGACCTCATCGCAAATCACAATGCATGCGTAAGAATGAGATAGAGGAATATTCCCAAATCCCACTACGTGCCATTTCATACACATTGATATATGTTCAATATTTAATTACTGTCTCATTTCTTAACCAATTTCAATGCACATTTCATAAAAGTCATTTTTTTGTACTATTTGCTGTTACATATAGGATAATCAAACACAAACAAAATCAAACATAAGAAATACTAGCTTAAATACCAAATTTCAGCTTTGTAAGGCTTCAGGAAGTATCCTAAGAATTTTGATGATCATCAGTGAGTGAATGTCAGTGAAGAAATCCGGTTTTTTAGGTATCAATAAAATCTAAAGTATAAGAGCTATGTAATTGAAACTTTACATCTGTACAAATATTATAAAGCTGAAGAGTTTGTGTGTTTGTTTGGTTTAACGCGCTAATCTCAGGAACTACTTAGCCTAATTTGAAAATTCTTTCACTAACAAGAAGCTACATTACTCCCGAGTGCTATAGGCTTTTTATCCCTGGAAAATATTTTTATCCCGGAAAAACTGTCACTCGGGCGAAGCCGTGAGGTATACTAGTCTGGTTACTGGTATAATCCAAACCCAAGCTATGAGGGTTAAAAAAAAACGACGAAGCGCTTCGAAAAAAGGTAGGTACTATAAGGTAGTGCCCTTGCCCCTTGCGCTTCGCTTGGCTCGTCTTGGCGGGGCACGACCGTGCCCCCAGATAAATAATTACACCAGACATCACGTTCTATACAACTTCAAGTTATTTGAACTATTATGCCGCAGCCCATCGTAGCCTATCAAGCTGTTAAGATAATTCAAGTTTCTTAAAGCTAGCAAAATACCTAGTTGTTAAAATATGCAATTCTTTTACAAAGAACGTACCTATGTATTGTCATCATCATCATCATCATACCAGCCTTGTATTATATACTGCCCACTGCTGAGCACGGGCCTCCTCTACTACTGAGAGGGTTTAGGCCTTAGTCCACCACGCTGGCCTAGTGCGGTTTGGCAGACTTCACATACCCTCGAAATTCGCAGGTATGTAGGTTTCCTCACCATGTTTTCCTTCTCCGTTATAGCGAACGATAATTGATAAACAATTCACACGTAACTTCGAAAACTCAGAGGTGCGTGCCTTGGGTTTTGAACCTCCGGACATTGTCTCGGCAGACCGTTCCATTCCCAACTAGGCTATCGTCCACTTATGTATTATAGAAAAAATTAATAAAAAGGTGTTTTTATATATAGGCGTATATTAACTATATAAGTATAAATTATTTAATAATTAGCCAACAGGAAAATATTGTACAGATGCAATGGGTACAAATTAAGTAGAACTTTCTGACTTAATATCTTCAACTTTGTCTTCCATTTCTATACCAGCTGATAGCAAACTTAATAATTCAGTTTCTTGACTATCCTTTATAGAGTTACGTACTATATCACACTGGACCCTTTCACCAAGAAACTCTTTAGGCGTTAGACCCAAAGTTGTGTACGCCCGGCGTATTTGCCCTGCACTTAACCAACCACGCTGTCCTGGGTCGAAACTTTTAATTACCGCCTTCAAATGCCTAAAAAATTAAAGTAAAAGCTATGATATTATAACGTGACAAATGCGTACAATAAGTAGGTACATTGTTTTAGTTTTTATTTTCACAATTTACATAGCTACCTTGATTCATAAAGTACTGGTGCCAAAGCATATCCCGCTCGGAATAACATACAGTCATCCAATAACTTTTCCAAATATACCATTGGCTTATC
Organism: Sphinx pinastri; assembly: GCA_947568825.1. Taxonomy (NCBI): domain Eukaryota; kingdom Metazoa; phylum Arthropoda; class Insecta; order Lepidoptera; family Sphingidae; genus Sphinx; species Sphinx pinastri. The sequence continues at coordinate 9,449,160 of OX387617.1, forward strand.
CGACCCCTCAGCTATTACTTTGGTAAGTAGAAATCTAATTAATTCTGGAATGCGGCGTTCCCGCAGGTAGCATTCTGTTCTAGACACTGTGGTTAAAATATTTTGTTTGCGGCCTAAAATCACAATCCTCTCAGATGATTTTTCATCGGTTAAACATTTACAAATGGAAATCTCATTAGGCTGACTTTCGGTAGTTTTTAAATTCTCCATATTTCCGAAACTGCAATATATAAATAGATAATTGTCGGCACTTTTATGTTTTTTAGTGTTTCCATACGGTTTCCCAAAGAGTGTTATAATCAAAGAGCATTATAATACTACGGAAACGGTTTCCATGGCAGTGATTATTTTCAGTAGTATTATAAATTCTCTTTGGGTTGGGGCTCATACACATAAACACGATACGACGTCGTATCGTGGAAATCTACAACTAGCAACGTAAAAATTCACGACACGACATCGCAAGGCGCCACGATGCACGGTAAGACGTCGTAGAAACTCTCAGTGCACTCCTTCGCCGGTGCGGTTCTTAATACCAGCAGGAGGAGAATACGTCTATTGCGGTCCATTATTTGAGATTAACTGTGGCACCGTATCGACGTCGCCAAGTCGTGCATCGTGGCCCGTTGCGATGTCGTGTCGTGAATTTTTACGTAGCTTGTCGTAGATTTCCACTATACGACGTCGCATCGAGAAACGACGTCGCGTCGTGTTTATGTGTAAGAGCCCTAACCTATACTCATTTTGGTTTCCACTAGTTTCCAATTTCCATCAAGTTTCGTTGCAGTGATTTCTTTAATTTCAAAGACGGAACTTCATTAGATTAAAGTAAAGAAAGCTATTCATTAGGTAGGTAATTATATTTTATAAGGTTTTAATACACACACTCTCACTTTAACTGGTGGTAGGTCTCTCATACGTAAGATTCCGTCTGGGTGGGTACCACCGCAATGTCTATTTCTGGTCAAGGTGCTGGATGGTGTAGCTACTGGTTATGGGTGGGCGTATCGCTTTCCATCAGGCAACGGCATGCTCGTCTCGTCATTCAATACATTAAAAAAAACTCACGTCTTTTATCCCCGAAGGGGTAGGCAGAGGCGCATCTAGTGCACCCACCCACTTTTCGCCGTGCATATTCTGTTCCATGCTGTGATAGGGGCGAGCCTATCGTCATTTCGGGCACAAATTCTAGACTTCGGGCTGATACTGAATAGAAAAATCCAATATCACTGCCCGACCCGGGGATCGTACCCGAGACCTGAGCATTGCAGTCGTACCGTAATACAATTACGCCACCGAGGCAGTCAATAGGCCAAGTTTATAACTGCATTATAATTTTCTAAAGAGTAAGTATTTTATCTAAACGTAGTAGGTATTTACTGAGTATTTTTTTTTGGTAGATTACGTCCACCAGCCACGACATTAGAGACGGTATTAGAGACGGATCGCAACTCGCAGCGGGTTGGATCAGCGTAGCGAGTCCCAGCCAATGATATTTCAAAATACATTGGTCTCAGCGTGCGAGTAGCGTGCAGTACCCAAAGATTATTTTTTTAAATCGTCCTACCGGCCAGTAGCCTGACGCGAGTCGGCTTTTCTGGCCACACCGGACTTTCGGGTGAACGCTTTAGGCGCTCGCAACCCTTGATTTAAGTAACCATGCTGAGGGCAACCCACTAACGGGTTACGAACCTCGGCTCAGGACGGTCACTGGGAGAGGATGAGACATCAACGATTAGTGGGGAAGGTTGGTGTTTAACCTAATCCTATCCATTTATTTCGTCGGCACGCGGGCCGGAACTGTTAGGCGGGTCGGGAGGGCGACGGGGAACGCGGCGAGGTCCTCGGCGGCGAGGATGGAACTGCGGTCGTGTGGAGTGTAGGAGATTTAGGAACTCGTTCTTACTGCGAATGGCCAGAGTGATATCGTCCTCTGGATTGGTTAGGACTGAACGCGGCCGTCTCCATTTGGCGCGGTCGAATGGAGTACCCAAAGAGAATAAAATATTATAACAGCTACATTAGCACTACCGTTGCAGGCTGCAGCCCGCCATTTCCATATATATTATTAGCTTTTGCTCGCGCGATAAAAGTCCGGCTTTATATTTTCCCGGAATAAAAAGTAGCCTATGTGTTAATCCAGGACATGATCTACCCGTGTGCCAAATTTCAACGAAATCCGGTTAGTAATTTTAGAGATGTGCAGTAACAAACAAACAGAAAAACAGACAGAAAAGAATTACAAAAATCGCTTATTTGTGTTCCATTACTCTTCTTTAGTCACCCCCTTCATTTTTATCACATTTCTTTAAATGTACAGCACAGACTACTTTAGATGCTACGCATGTAGGTACAGACACACCGGTTCTATTGCTTTATTATATGTATAGTTAATTATCTTTGGCCCACCCCATCGAGAAGCTCTGGGCCACCAATCTGCCACATAAAACTGAATCTAAATCATAAACTGAATCATCTTTAATATAAAAATGAATCGCTGAATGTGTTGCTAAGCGAAAACTCGAGAGCAGCTGAGCAGATTTCGCTAATTCTTTTTTTAGAATATTCCTTGAAGTACGAGGATGGTTCTTACGGAGAGAAAAAAATAAAAAATTGCCCGAGAAAGTCTAAAAACAACACTTTTCTATACTCCCATACAATCAATTCGTTATAATACTTAAAAGTCAATTTGAACTTTAATACCACAACATAAAGTTTAAGTGTTAGTGGAGAGGTTCCGGGAAGGCAAAACAATTGAGTGACGTTAGTATCTATACATATAAATAATATTGGAGTGTCTGTTTGTAATATTGAAATAACCGTTTTTTACTAAATGTATATGAATATATATACGGTACATACACCAAAATAACATTTTTTACAATTTTTGTCTGTCTTTCTGTCTGTCTGTCTGTTTGTTTGTTCCGGCTAATCTCTGAAATGGCTGGACCGATTTTGACGGGACTTTTATTGGCAGGTAGCTGATGTAATAAGGAGTAACTTAGGCTACTTTTTATCCCGGGAAAATATAAAGCGGAACTTTTATCCCGGGAAAACCCATTCACGCGGGCGGAGCCGCGGGCAACAGCTAGTCGTATATATATTATGTCAATATTTATACGATGGTAACATTACTAAAAAAAATGGTTTAGATTAACATTTGGATCCAGTAGGTGGCGCTGTACTCGGGTTCTAGGATTTTATTTCCTTTTTAGGGCAGGACAACGTCTGTCGGGGCCGCTAGTTCATTATAAATTTATCATTCAGTTCCGGAATAAATTCAGTTTCCGTAGTAGAGAGCGTTTCAGCTTATACTTTATAGTTCCGATAGTGTGATGTTGGCACCCCTGTCTGTTCTCTGGTTAAGATGGTGGACATTATGAAGACAACTATGCCGATTTTTAAATGTTATTAATTTTTGTGTCCGAATCATTAAGAAATGGTGAAAGACGGACGGCGTCGAAAGCGAAGAACCTGTGTGAGAGTGAAAAACGTAAAGAAACCCCACTTATTCCTTTAAAATGTGTTCAAGCTCGTATTGCCGCCGTTTCAGTTTAAAAAAAATAGGGTGTGTAATGATACAATGTATTATATGCTACTTGATATGTTTTATGTTTTTTGTGCTGACTTGTCATAATTGTTTTTTAATAATTACTTACCTCCATGATTCACTAAAAACAAATTTCATTATGATAAAGATGTATTCGTCTGGTTATATTTATTAACATATCTATACTAATATTATAAAGCTGAAGAGTTTGTTTGTTTGGTTAAACAGGAACTCAAGAAATATTTACCGATTTTGAAAATTCTGTCACTAATAGGAAGCTACATTACTCCTGAGTGCTATAGTCTACTTTTTACCCCGGGAAAATATGTTTAATCTCAGAAAAACATTTTCACGCGGGCGGAACCGTGAGCATCACCTTGTTATCCGTAAATCATAAATGCAGTTAATAATGGTTTGATGCTGGATGCGGGCCGCTTTTGACAGGTCCGTCTGGAAATCTTTGGGGGAGGCCTATGTTCAGCAGTGGACGTCATGTGGCTGATGATGATGATGATGATGAATGGTTTATTAGCTAAACATACTAAAGTTTATTTAGCTGCTAAATATCTACGCACTTATGAATTATGTCTAATGTGTTTAATTTACTTCCGTAAATTGCAGATTAATTCCATAGTGTAATTTCGTGAGATAAGTATTTGTAGTTCTGCGCCATACATCTAAGGTGCTCTCACACAGCAGTTATACAACGTTAGAGAATGTTGCGAAACATTTGTTGTCTAACGTTTTTTTAACAAATTGTAACAAAAGTTATAAATTGTTAGTGATGTTATATAACTTAATTTAACAAAATGTTATACAGCTAATTACAACACGATATCACAAATTATAACTTTTGTTGTATAACATCATCCGTTCGACACAGAAGGGCGTGGGGATGAGGTTTACAGTGTATCTTCTCTGTCACGTACACAGACCTAGTCAGTTCATTCGACGTAGTGGTGAAGCACTATCAGTACTACCAGCTTCCTCGAAAGGCAGACCCAAACTGATAGTTACAGAATGTTATACGATGTTATACAACGAGTCGAACCAGTGTGGGAGCCCTTATAACATATAACATTCTTAACATATTATAGCAAAATGTTACACACTGCTTTAAAATATTATCGTGCTGTACAACGTTATATAACTGCTGTGTGGGAGCACCTTTAGAAAGAAAATTAAGAATTTATTGGAAACTATACTCCATCGGTTTAGGTATTTAATTAAATGTAAACAAAAAATGACATATGATTCCCGGATAGTCAACATTTTCTTACGAAAGTATTTACGAACACCGTTGTGTCAATGAGACCACGGCGTATAACAAACACTTAAAATTATTAAAAACACTTTAGAAACAAAACAAATAACTAACAACAAATTATCTGAAAAAATAAAAAAACATGATAAAGAAACAAATTTCTACAATGCAGAAATGTATCGTTAATTGGTGTCTAGTTAAACGATTAAATTGAATGGCGGTCAGTTTTAATGGCCTGCTGTCGTACTCTTAAATTTTGTAGGGTTATCTATTACGATCCATTGGAAAAATGTTTAGCGTGCCTGTCATATTAGCTCTTTTACAGTTGACAGATTGAGATATTTTATAAAAGTATTGTAATTTATAATAATTAATTGTGCTCGTGAATTGAATTAGTGAATAGCTATAATAACCGAACAACTTTAATTTACTTTTATTTACTAAAATTTCTTTGTACCAAATAAAAAAAATCTATTTCTAATTAATAAACGGGAATAACAGTGCTAAGTGTTGTGTAGGTTATTTAGACGTTTATTTTGGAATGAAGTATTTTATAAAGAGAAATGGACAGGTAAAATACCTTTTTTATGGTTTGTTTACATTTAGTCTAATACCTAAACCGATGGAGTATACGTAGCTAGTTAATTATTAATATGTACTTACGGCAGAATTTAAACATTCTAATGATACATTATTTGAAAGTGGGTACATAATTTGTGCTTATATATTTTCAAATTTGATTTGAAAATATTAGTGTTTTCTTACTAAATAAAACATGTTACGAGTTTTGGCGGGAACTTGGAAGTGTCATGAGGTGCTCTTGTTTTAATTCATTATTTCGGTGATATTTAGTGTTATATTGCATAATTATGGTGGTATATTATCCAATATAGTTCTATTAAAGAGCTCAAATGAAGTGAATTGAAATAATTGTGCTAATCAAGTGTTTTTTCTGTTGCCGCCAAAACTCCTCGATAAAGTCTTGGTAAGGTAGCCACTGGTTTACTTCGACATACTACAGATAATAAAATATACAAACCAAACTTGACATTGGCAAAATGTGAACACAAATGCCATTATAAAAAAAAAAAAAAAACATGTTACCATAATTTTTTTTTTAATTTCCTTTCTTTCAAGATAACACATTTTGTTTAATGTAGTAGTCTTAAAAAGTAACTTGTGTAACAGAGGTTTTAATCACTCTCTTATTTAAACGCGCTAAACTTGTCTATATATGTAATTAGTTTCTCGGAAATGGCTCGTCCGATTTGGATGAAATTTTGAATTTGTATAGTATGGGCTCCAAAAATGAAATTAGGGTATTCAGTTTTTTTATCAACCCCAAACTTGTGGGGTTAGAAGGGGGAGATACTAAATCGCTGAACCGATTGTAATGAAATTTGGTATGGAGTTATCTTCAACGTTGAAAACAAATATGGGAATTTAATTTTCTTTATTAACTTCTGTTTAAGGGGGATAAAAGGAGGGAGAAACTTAACCGCTAAACCGATTGTGATGAAATTTTGTTTGTGAATATATTAAGCCTGGAAAATAAATATGGGATAATATTTTTTTTTATTTTATCCTTAACTAAAGGGGATAAAAGGGAGAGAAACTAAATTCTTGAAGCGATTGTAATGAAAATTGGGGTGGGGATATCTACAACCTTACAGATAACTATGGGATATATTTTTTTAACCAAGGGTATTAAAAGACGGTTAAAATACTGTTGCTCCGATTGTATTGAATGGAATGGGGATTGGAGATATCTTGAACGTTGAAAATAAATACGACATATTATTTTTTTACTAACCCCAAAATAAGAGGGGTAAAAGTGGAATGAATTTAAACCGTGGAATCAATTCTAATCAATTTAGTTTGGGGATCTCATGAACCTTGAAAATAAATGACATTTCATTTTTTATTAACCTCTAAATAAGAAGGTTAACAGGAAAAAGAAAATAAACCGTTGAACCGATTTTGGTGAAATGTGATGTAGGTGTTCTTTGAGTATAAATGTGAGATATGGAAAAATTATGAAACATGACAATTAATATGTGATAGGTATTCATTTGTTAAACCACTGAAGAATCATATTTTTTATTAGTGAATGTCACTGTAAATCAAATCATTTGACTTCAGACGTGAATATTTATAAAATATTAGTGGGGCCTACTTTAAAGTAATAAATACCATGTATAGTATTAAAGAATCACCCGAGCAAGGCTCAGTCACCCAGGTACTGTTTATAATGGCCTTTGTGTTTGTATACATTTGAAAATGGAAATAGTATTCTTGACTCTGTCAGTAGTCTGATTCGGTTCTCTCGGTGAAAATTACAATGTAACATACGTATTCGTTTTGCGCTACTGTTCATATAAAGAAATCTTACCTCAAACATAGTTTATTTGAAACCCGTAGCCCAACAAGTAGCATTATATATACATTGCTGCCAACATGACGCCATCGGAACTATAAGTTGAAACGTAATTCAGCATGCACGATGATGTATTATATGCTCATTGTATGGGAATGAAAGGGTTCCCATTCGTAATTCAGCAACGGCAAAAACGGATGTATGAGCTGGAGTTTATTTGTCTCTGGTCTATATTATATAATAATAAATTTATATTCCATTCACGAGTTTTGGCGGGAACTTGGAAGAGTCACGAGGTGCTCTTGTTTTTTTCATTATTTTGGTGATACTTGTTATATTGCATAATTATGATGGTATATTATCCAATATAGTTCTATTAAAGGGCTCAAATGAAGTGAATTGAAATAACTGTGCTAATCAAGTGTTTTTTGCTGCCGCCAAAACTCCTGGATAAAGTCTTGGTAAGGTAGCCACTGCTCATGGTTGCCAACAAGATTTTTGAAAATCCGCCGATTTCGTTGTATGTCACAAATCCGTAAAAATTTTTATTCGTCAATAATAGCCCTAGAATGTCTGAAGTTCTATGTACACGGGCGTAGATATAACTTCACATGGGGGGGGGGGGGGGTACGTAGCGTGGGTTCTTTCCACCTAAAAACCTCTCTTTCAACAAATAAGTCACGTATACCACCCCCCCTAAAGGCATATTTCGCTGAAGGTAGATTTTCCGTTAAATATTCCGTTAGCCGTTACAATTTATTTTTCCCGTTTTCAACGTATCCAATTCCGCTAGATATGACGTCCGTTAAGTTGGCAACGCTACCACTGCTTTCAGCGACTTACTAGTTACTACAGAGAATAAAAAAAGACAACCAAAAATATCACTTATGGCGAGGCGGTATGGGCGTGAACCCTTTGCCTTCCCAATATAAGGGAAAAATTAATTAAAAAAAAATGTTTTTTTTTTAAATGGCGTTTGTGTTCACATTTTGCCTTAGTCAAGTTTGGGTTGTCTTTTTTATTATCTGTAGTATGTCGAAGTAAAGCAGTGGCTACCTTACCAAGACTTTATCGAGGAGTTTTGGTGGCAACAAATAAAACACTTGATTAGCACGATTATTTCAATTCACTTCATTTGAGCTCTTTAATAGAACTATATTGGATAATATACCACCATAATTAAGCAATATAACACTAAGTATCACCAAAATAATGAATTAAAACAAGAGCACCTTATGACACTTCAAAGCTCCCGCCAAAACTCAAAAAAATAAATAAAAAAAAATGTTTATATTGTGAATTGTGATTTGTGAAATGCAGGCTTCCCAACTTAGGGCTTTTAGCCCTAAATTTAGGGCTGAAATATGTGCATTGGGCTTTTATCAGGGCCCAAAAAAATTTAGGGCTATTTTTAGGGCCATAAAAATGTTTCCTTGTATTACTGTTTGACTGACCAAAAAAAATAAAAAAAGGCAATACGTTCAAGTTCTTACACAAAGTATAATGCTATAATGCCAAATGCACACTTCTGCCGAACCTGCACGAGTCATCTCAAATCCCAGAATGTTAATCTGGCATAAATCATAACACTATGGGCAGTGGGCACGCCATCAAATGATACGCCATCCTACGGCGGCAAACACAACACGATTTGTTTACAATCATTGACAATGTAGATCTTTAATACACGTTTTAAAATTAAACTAAGTTGGTTTTTTATTTATCTTAATAAAACAGGGTACTTATTTAAATAATATTCTTCAATAGTTTATACACATTGGGTATACACTACACCGTAAAAATTATCATTGACAGTACAGGGCTTTTTGATTTTTGCATTTAGGGTTATTTGGGGATATTTCATCTTGACTTTAGGGCTATTTTTTTTTAGGAGTTGGTAACCCTGGTGAAATGTCAACTATCCCGTTTTATTTAAATCCAACGGCCAGGCGATGTTCACACTTCACCACAATATCAATACTCTAAAGAAATCAAGGATTTTTTTGTGTTTTAACTGAGTTGTTTACAGTGATTCTCGCTAAATAATATAACAATGCTTTTGAAATCCATTTGAATTGTAAATGTAATTTCATTATTCTTTTGATTTAAAACATGTTTACTATTATGGAGCACGGTAACGAAGATATTCGTATTGGAAAGATCGATGATAGTAAGTTTATGAAATCATATTTTAGTATAATGTTGCAGGATAGATATTAAATTGTTAATGGTTCTGCTAGTTTCGTACTGGTTACATTTTTATATATTGTTTAGTAATTTATGTTACGATGTTCCTAGTTGACACGGAGGTACGAAAAACTGGACAGGAAATGGACGTTATTAGACAAAGAACTGTTGCATACGAATATCTTTGCCGATTAGAAGAAGCTAAGTTATGGATGGAGGCGTGTTTGAAAGAAAAACTACCAACTGCTACCGAATTCGAAGAAAATCTTCGTAATGGAGTGTATTTAGCAAAGTTGGCTAATTTTATTTATCCTGAGTTACTTCCATTGAATAAAATTTATGACATCGACCAAAAGAGATACAAGGTATTACTGTGATAAGTACTTATAATATATATGGCTTATAAAATTAATAAATCAATAGGTGAGATGCAAGTCTGGAGAGAAATCCCAGACTACATATATGGCTTTTTAAAGTACTGTGTATTTTTTTTAAAATTATACCATTGATTCTTTCACTATGAAAGATTAATATGTTGAAAATGTCTTTTAATCAATTAAATATGTTGGATAAATATAACACCTCTGATTAGTTTAAAGAAAACATACTCAACCTTTCTTATAAGTATGTTTTCTGTAGTAAGTTTGTATCGTAGTAAGAAGTAAACGCAGACTAATTGGATTGGAATGATATTTGGCACTCAGCTACACTAGTGCATGCATTAACATATAGCCTATGTTTTATTCTGTTAATTTACTCTCATGGGAAATATTTAATTATATATATATATTAAATTATAACTGAACACAAGCCCATGATTAGTATTGAGCGATGTATTTTCGTTCAAATCATAGTTAAAAATGTGCACATATACCCAACTAGACGGACTCTCGCATAATAGCAGTGTGCATGCACCGTTGTGTTGCAGTTTGAAAGACATTCTAGCCAGTGTAATTAAAGGGCATTATAGGAGTTAACATCTTATGTCTCAAAGTGATGAGCGCAGCGCAGTGCGTTGCCACACAGTACTTAGTAATTAAAAGTTCCGTATGGTGTTGCTACTGTGTATGGGCTTACCATCCAGGCGAATGGTATGCTCGTTTTGTGACAAAAAAAGGTCTATCTGACTATTCTACTAATATTATAAATAAATATTATTTATAATTAATTATTTAATAATAAGAAACTTAGGTATGATGTTTGGTAGTTTGATAAATGATTGAAACACAAATGGCTGGTTGGATATAATGATAACACATTTGAAACATACAGACACCAAGTCTTAGATTAAAGGGCATGTCCAAAAATGGGGTTAATATTCTAACCAATATCCTTTATATATATTTGGATAGTACCCCTAAAAATTAGGCCTTTGCAATAAATCATATAATTTTAAAGTACTCCGATTTTGAGATTTATGTTATTTTAATTTGCTTAAAAAATACACTTAATATGAAAGATTTTTTAAAAAGTTAGGTATTAATGGAGGGGTTTAAAAATATTATTTTAATGGTTCCAAGATCCATATTTTTGCCCCTTTAATTTCCATAAAGTTTGAGCCTGGTTAGATTTTGAGGCTCAGCGCTCATACAAAAAGCGGACATATCCTTTACAAAACATTTTTAAATGGAAATATGCACAATGGGACTTATTCCAATAAAAACGAGTAAAGATGATTATTAATAATTAACAAATATACATAATTAGCTGTGATAATAATAAGTTATTGTTTGTCATGCCATTACAGATTGCTTCTTTATTTTCCAGTTTATGGGTGTTCAATTCAAACACACTGATAACATAAACAAGTTTTTACAAATCTTAAAGAAAACTGAACTACCAGTGGTAATATTTTTTATATTCAACAATAAATTATATTTGCTTTTTTCCACATTTTTATCTGTATATTTTATGAATTTCAGACATTTCAGCCTGAAACAACTGATATTTATGATAAAAAGAATATGCCAAAAGTAATTTACTGCATACATGCTCTCAGCTCACATCTATTCAAACTAGGGAAAGCACCTCTTATTCATGATGTGTTTGGAAAAGTTACATTTACTGGTAAATTATTTTTTTGATTATTTTAATTATCTACCACAAATATTTTGCTTTGGTTTTGTTTATGATTATATTTTATAAAATGTATATTTTATGACAAAAATTCTTGCTACAAACAAGTGTAAGGATGGAATAAGTTTCACAATGGTAGTATGTTGATATGGCTTTATTAAAAGTCAATTATGAAATTAAAATTAAGTTTTATTCTCTCTTTTCAATAGTTTTATTTTTCTACTTTCATCAAATTACACACAATTGAGATTGGGTATTTTTATTGATCCATATAGTTATGAGATATTCATTATTATGCTTGCAAATATTTTTCAGATGAGGAGTTAGACACTATATCAAAAGATTTGCAGAAGTGTGAACACCCACTACCTATGTTTCAAAAAATTGGAGGTATATTGTCAAATAATAGTGTTGACAATGGCGAATGCCTACATAAAGCTGTTGTTGAACTCAACAGAATGCTTGATACTGAAAAATCCATTACTTCAGCTATTTTGAACCCTCATTTAAAAATAAAATTTGTTCAGAATCAACTTTTGGATGAATACAAGAAAGCTTTGCAACTAGCTAAGGAGGAAAAAGTTAGAGCTGCACATAATCACTCTTTAAATGACAGTTATGTATCTGATGCTTATGATGAATTATTAACACAAGTTGAAATACAGGGTCATGTTACTGCAGTAAACTATAAATTTTTATGGAAGCAACTATGTGCTGCATCACAAAACAATGATGTCAATTCTTTGCAAAAGATTTTTGATGAAGATTGGGTTAAGTTAAAAAATTATGATTGTGATAATTTGGATTTCTACTGTGATGTAGTTAAGGAAACAATAGAATGTAACAAAGATGTTGATATGGAGAGTGTATCAAATTGGCACAAAATATTTCAGAATGTTATTAATGAGGGCAATCAACAATCTCAAAAACATAAAGCTCACAAGACAGCAATTTTTTATGTCAACAAAGCTTTAGATGATGGTAGCCCAGAAGACTTGTATGAGTCACTAACAAATCCGGATCTGGAATTAAATATCAACATAGATAAGTTTGCTGCTCCATTGCTATATGAAGAAATGAAATTGGAAAAATATGAATTGGAGAAGAATCTTAATGAAAGTGAAATATCCGCATCAGTATCGTATTTATCTGCTGTAGCGGCTGTGTCCCAGGTTGTGGAGAGAGGTGAAGACTCTGCTGTATGGAGCTGTCTTAACTCCAAACAACTCCAGCTGGAGAGCTTAAGACCTCATTGCCGGAGACGTTATTTATCTGCACTTGCAACTGCCCTGCAGGTTAAAGTAAGAGAACAGTGTGCCTGCCCATTATTGACTTTAGAAGACATCCGTGATACCATTGAAATGGTAAACTTGAAAGACGATGTTAATGAAGAATGTATGTATATCTTTAAAATTTATTTTATGTTTGCTTTTCATATTAAATTTCATTCTTTGTTTTCTTTGTGCAGTGGTATCTGTTATTGAAAACATAAACAAAGCTGTAGTACAAGAAGATGCTGAAAGTCTAATGACATGTTTAAAAAGTCCATGTCTGAAGTTGACGTCTTCTTTACATAAAGAAGAAAAGGATCTTTATTTGAGAATGCTAAAAAAAGTACTTATACAAAAAGAACCCCAAAACTTGTGGTATGATGATATTTTAGATGTTATTAAAGAAGTAAACATTGAATCAAATAAAGTGAAAGAGTTAACTGATCGATTAGTTCAGTTGAATTTGGCTGTTTTAAAGAACAATATAAATGATTTCTGGATTGCTATTTCAAGTCCCATTCTGGCTACTTCAAGAATACTGGAAAGTTCATGTAAAGACGTGTATTTCCAAATGTTCATTAAATCATTGAAAAAGAAAGGCCAAAACATTTGCCCATGGATTGTCTGCCACACTGATGCAGGCAATACTGTTTATATTGATGTGGAATCCTATACTTATAGTTGGACCACTCCAAAGGATTTTGTTCCATATGCACGGTACTTGAGTAAAAAAGATATCCATGGCATTATTGAAAAAGCTAATAAACATCATGTTAATAAGTATAAACAAATGGTAATAGAGCAATCTATTATAAAGTTACAAGCGTATTGCAGAGGATATTTGCTTAGAAAAACTATGACAGAGAGACTTGGCTTCTTCTTAGCTAATGAATATTACATAATTAAAATCCAGGCTTGGTGGAGAAGAGTTTTGATGGAGAGGAAGCATGGAACTCTTATTAAAATGAAAATTATTGAAGCTAAACTAAAAAGGGAAAGGAAACAAAACCCTTGGGCTTGGTACAAAATTCAGGTATGAATTTAGGCTGTAATTAAATTTTAAGGAAATCTTCCATATTAATATATAGTTGTCCCATTGTTATTATTGCAATTCTTGAATACGCAGTGAAGAGTGTATAATACATATGATATATCCACATTTTTTTTAATATAACATGATATTTTTTAGGAAGACAAGATTATTAAAATCCAAGCTCTCTGGCGAGGACGACGTGCACGACAAGCATTTATCTCACTCTTCCATTCACCCAATCCACCACTTAGGGTAGTAAAAAAATTCATTCCTCTATCAGAATTTTCTACTGAAGATTATGACCGCGAAATGGAACTTCAAACGTTAAAATCTGAAGTAGTACAATCCATACGAAGAAACCAGGAACTCTCAAAGCAAATTGACGACATGGATCTCAAGATAGGCCTTCTTGTCCAAAACAGAATTGCTTTACAAGAAGTGGCTGCTCATGGTCTGAAGCTTAATAATTTGGTAAAACACAATTCAATGACGAAACTTGTGTTCCAAGAACGTCCTGACGGTAAAGGGAAACTGATGACAATTTCGACTGCCGTCAAGGGTCTCAAATCACTGACAAAAGAATCTAAAAGGCTTCTGGATGGATATCAACATTTATTCTATGAACTGCAAACTAATCCGACATATCTATCAAAACTTCTGTTTTGTATACCTCAAAATAAAACTAACTTCTTTTTACAAAATGTTGTGTTGAGCTTATATAATTTTGGAGCGTATACCAGAGATGAATACCTATTACTAAAGTTGTTCAGATTTACTCTTGAAGAGGAAATTAGTTGTAAAGTTGTGAAGCCTTTTGATATAATTGCATCTACACCACTTGTGCTCAAAATGGCTGTGAGTTTATCAAGACAATTGTCGGGCTTAAACAGCTTGCAGTCTATAATCGGGCCTCTCGTTGAGATGATATTGAAGGATAAAGATCTGAATATCGAAACAGGTCCAGTTGAGATTTATAAGACTTGGAGAAATGAAACTGAAATGAAAACTGGAGAAATATCGTAAGTATGGATAAAAAACTTTCTAACTTATATTTGAGTGCTTTATTTAACATATTCATTTTCTTAAGGAAACTTGCATACACCGTCACACAAGAAGAAGCCCTTACATATCCTGAGGTAAAAAAACGACTAGAGATTGCACTAAGCCAATTGAAGACAATAGTTACAATGTTTTTGGATAAAATTACAAATTCCACAGATTTGTTGCCTTTCTGTATTACATACATGGCTCGAGTGTTACATAGGTCGCTTACGACAAAATTTCCTCACACACCAGAAAAGGATATTTTAAAGGTAATTTAATAAGCTTATACATTATTTAATTTAAAGTAACAAATAGTCTGTGTATTCGTTAAATCTGAACTAATTAAAGGTCAATTGGAGAAGGTATACCAATTTAAATAAAACTACTTTACTTATAGCAGTAGACATAAAGAAAAGCAAGATTCGTCATATTCATAAATAAATTATCGAATATATTTCGTACAACGTGAAATAATATGTTTTATCACTATAAAAATAGTTATAAAACATATTATTTCACGTAAATACCGCCTGCACATAGGCGTTATATGAAACTAGAACGATGGCAGCTAGAGGCATTTTATTTATTTATTTATTTATTTGGACAACCAACAAAACATACACTATATATATATATCTATTCGTTACATTAAACAATAAGTAATTGTTGCAGTGTTGCTTTTCTTATAGGCTGCCACCGCATGATCATAGCATCAACAACAAACTTCTGCACATATGTGCAATATATACTAAAAATAAAACTGAATATAAAACAAAATTTAGGTTGAAACAAACGCATTCTGTATTTTCTTTTTGAAGATAGGGAGCGAGTCGTTAAATATGTCAGTACTGTCAGATTTTTTTACAATTCGGTTATATAAACTGGAAAGTCGAGGAACAGGCGAATTTTTACCAAGGTTAGTTCTGCTGAATCGACAATGAAATATAGGACGAGGGTATCTAGGGATTTTAGAAGGTACATTGAGAGAGAATTTATTGAGAAGAGGTGGACAATCTATATTACCGTTAACTATTTTATGTAAACACATCAAGCCAAGTTGATCCCGTCTATCTTTCAAGGTCTGCATTTTAAAGTATTGAATTTTATCAGTGTAAGTTTTGACATGTCTCGGTGGTCTAAATCGGTAAGCTAAGTGTCTCAACAATTTTTTTTGTATTCTCTCAATTCTATCACAATGCACTTTATAAGTTGGAGACCATACCGCACTACAATATTCCAATCTGCTTCTTACATAACTATTATACAGCATCAAGGTCGTAGATTTATTCTTAAATTCTTTACAATTTCTTATAACATATCCTAGTGATTTATATGCATGGTCAATTATAGTGTCGACGTGATCAGCAAATTTCAACTTAGTATCCATTACAACACCAAGGTCGCGAACTCGGCATACTTCATTTAGGATTTCATCTGCAATGCTATAAATGGTACTGATTTTATTACGTTTTAACGTAAGTTTGATATGAGAACATTTCGTAGGATTGAGAAACATTTTGTTAGTTATACACCAATCATGCAGATTATGAAGATCGGATTGTAATAATACAGAGTCATCAATGCAATGGATTACACGAGAAATTTTGAGATCATCAGCAAATAAGTAGTAGTTAGAGTGGGAGAACACTTCCGGAATGTCATTAATGAATACATTAAAGAAAAGTGGCCCTAGATTTGATCCTTGCGGTACTCCAGAATGGGCTATAAAAGGGTTAGAGTCAGAGCCATCAATAACTACCCTAGAAGGTCTTTGGTACAAATATGATCCACACCATTCTAGAAGACACCCACCGATTCCCAATTTTGACAGTTTTTCTATTAATATTCTGTGATTTACCTTATCGAATGCTTTTGAAAAATCTGTGTATATTGCATCTACTTGAGCTCCTTTGTCAACCGACATAGCAACATCATCTACATAATTTAATAGATTTGTGGTAGTTGACCTCTTTGTCATAAAACCGTGCTGAGAATTAGATAAAAGATTGCGAACATGATTATAAATATGCGTGTGGACTAGAGATTCAAAAACTTTTGCAAATGTGGATAATATAGAGATGGGCCGATAGTTAGTAATTAAGTTTTTAATACCGTTTTTATGTATTGGGACGATTCTGGCCTCTTTCCATACATCAGGAAATATCCCTGAAGTTAATGAATGTCTAAAAATAATAAATAAAGGTATTGAGATCTGTTCAGCACAGTTTACCACAAAGACCGGCGGTATGTTATCTGGGCCAGCACTTTTTGTTACATCCAGATTTTTTAATTTATTTATTAAATTACTCATATCAATATTTATATCATGTAGTTCCTGATTTGACGTTGTGGAAGGCTTATTAAAATTTATATTGCATGGTTCGTCCTTTTCAAAAACTGAAGAGAAATGTGTTGCGAACATATTAACAACTTCAGATGTATTGTTCCCTATGGTGTCGTGCAGGATCATACTAGATGGATAGTTTGAACTATTCTTTCTTATATTTTTAATATGTGACCAAAAGTATTTAGGACATTTAGTAATTAAGTTCTCGATTGATGATATGTAGTTTGAATAACATATACGTATTAATTTGTCACAGTCGGACCGTAAATACTCAAATTCAATTTTATCAAGTGGATTTCCATATTTTTTATAATTCACATGGTATTTAAACTTAAACTTGAGCATTTTAATTAGATTGGGTGTGTACCAAACTGGATACTTGTTAGTTTTACGTAAAGGGGATAGCGGAACGAGAGAAGTTATAACTCTTCTGATAGTTTTATAAAATATATCTACTTGATCATTAACATCAGTACAATTTCTGAACTCAAAATTCCAGTCAATTTTACCTAAAACATTTTTAATTAGCTCGTAATTGGCTTTCCGAAAGTTAGGAATTTGTTTAGATATAATGTTATTCACTTTATTGCCAAAATTTAATACAACATTTATTTCGAGAGGAGGATGTAATTTGTCAATAGACTTAATGGGGTTTAGACATTCAGTAACCTCAGTCTTGGTTATTTTATTACCCAACACAAGATCAAGTATTTTGTTTTTGTTATTTTTAACATGATTGAACTGAACTAAGTCATTTAAGGACATAAAATCGATTAGACTACTTTTTAGAATACAATTATTGTAATTATTTGGTACCATATAACATTCACCACTACTTTGCAACCAGTCAATTCCACTTAGATTAAAATCACCTGCTATCAAAAGATAATCATTATTAAGGTACGCGTTACTAAATTTGTCCATGTAATTATCAAGTACTGTTAATGTGACAGGAGGGGGTAAATATACAGCACATACATTTAATGCTATGTCATTACTGTTACCATTAATTCTTACCCAGACATCTTCACAGTCACTCTCCCACTCACTCATACGTTTTGATGCATATTTCTTTTTTACTGCAATAAGAACCCCCCCTCCCCTTTTCCTATTATGGAATATAGTATTTTCCCTATCTCGCCTATACACTTCATATCTGCTATCGAACAATTCCGAGTCATAGAAACTATTATTAAGCCAAGTTTCAGTTAAGATTATTATATCATAATTATATAGCAATATTTGTTGTTGAACCTCTGCAGTACTAAGTCTTAAACCTCTAACATTTTGATAGTAACAGGAAAATATAAAATTATTTTCCATATGATGTAACAGGGCATCCGCTACATATATGTGTGACCTGAAATTATCTAGGTCATACAGAGGACAGGCCTTTATTAAAATAAATTTTGAAAGGCAGTAAGTTAAAACAATGAAAGTTAAATTTCAGTAAAGCTAGGCCAAATGTATACACACATACATTAAACTGTGAACATCCCTAACATAGCTTTATCCTAATATCATCAAATTATTCACACTCATCACTATATAAATGTAAATATAATTTGTTTTTTTTTTTTTTTTTTTTTTTTGTTTTGTTTTTTTTTTTTTTTTTTTCTTATTACATAAAGAAATAAAGATATTACTTATATAAAAAAGAAATAGTAGTCCATATAGGTACTACAATAATCAACTAATTAAAGTGGACAGGTACTTCCCTTAATGATCACTTCAATTTAAGTACTTAACAAAAGAAACACATAACATGTTTTCAATTAATCAAATATTTTTTTTTTTTTGTTTCCTTTTTCTATTATTAGAAGAGTGATCATGGTAATAAAGTTACTAATACTGATTAACTTAAAGATATTGTTGTAACAAAATAGAAATTCAACACAGTGATTACAATATAAACCCAGATTAAATATATATTTTGTCAAAAGAAAGTACCTATTTACTTCATCATCATCATCAGCCACACGACGTCCACTGCTGAACATAGGCCTCCCCCAAAGATTTCCAGGATTTCCATTTACTTCATGCAGGATGATAAATAGTAATATTCCGTAAATGTCTATTTCAGGTGATTGGTAACTTGGTGTATTATCAGTTTTTGAATGCAGCAATAGTTGCACCTGATGCTTTTCATATAATCAACATGCCAAATGGTGGCAGTCTTACAACAGACCAAAGAAAGAACCTTGCTTCAGTTGCCAAAATACTACATTTTTCCGCTGCGAAAAAGGGTGTAAG
This sequence comes from Sphinx pinastri, assembly GCA_947568825.1. Lineage (NCBI taxonomy): Eukaryota > Metazoa > Arthropoda > Insecta > Lepidoptera > Sphingidae > Sphinx > Sphinx pinastri. Next base: position 9,468,562 of record OX387617.1, read on the forward strand.
TGTTTTGTCTGTTTTTTTTTCTACTAATACAATACTACAGATAAAAGTTAGGTGTGCTAAAATGGTTATCTAATGCCTGCAATATGATTTTAAGTTTGGGGAAGAATCAAGTCACCTACGATGCCTGAATCCGTTCATTGTGGAATGTCACGAGAAAATGAAGGAGTTGTTCCGACGATGCTGCCGTGGACCCACACTAGAGGAGTACTTTGTGGTAGACGAATACACAGAAGCAACTTTGTTAAATCAACCACATATACTTATAACAGTCCAGGTATTTTTTTTTATTTGTGGCTCCTTTTAAGTTGTTAAAAGTAATATTTCTGGAATTATGGCCTGCTAAGAGGTTCCGGCTCGCTCCCCATAGGCCTATATAAAGGGGCAGGGCGGGGGGAGAGAAGGCGTGAAAATTACTCTACCTACACCCATGTCGCCCCCTTGCATGGGCCTTAACACAGCTGGCGAAAAGTGGCTGTGATAACACCTCTGTCTACTGCAGAAAAAAAGCGTGATGTATGTAAATAAGGGGGCTTAATATAACATAATATTATATCTCTTACTCTATATAAGTATTTCTTTTTGTACAGGAAATAGTGGACACTCACGCACTTCTCGTGGAATACCAGGACATCATAGCACCTGATCCCAGTAACCGACTGAACGAATTATTGGACGACTTGGGGGATGTACCCTCCGTAGCTGAACTTGCTCCGCGCGAAACTGATAATGTAGGGATGCTACATAATAGTATCTTTATATCGTAGTATATTTAAATGTTCTTCGTTGGGGAAGGAAATTAGTATGATACGTATAGCGGTTAATACCTATAGGCGGTCAACTGAGAAGTCAGGAAGTTAAAAATTGATTAATATTCATGCTATTATATCCAGCGTCGACTGGGCTTGTTGACTCTCCTGTTATACGTTTACTATGAAGTTGCGTCACGGTTATTCGATAATACGATAGGTCCATCCTTACAACGCCAACGCCATCTATTTAAACAATTAGATCTAAATAATAAAATATTTCCCATGGGAGTCAATTAATGGAATATAAAGTAGCCAATATGTATTGGAGTGCCAAAATTCATTCAAATCCCATAAGCGGTTTCGGCGTTAAATTCTGACACAGATCTAGCTATTTTCACAAACATTCGCATTTATAACATTAGTAAGAAGATTAATGCATCTATTACGAAATAATTACATATTATGTAGTACTCAGTATTTTTTTGTCAATGAACAGATTGGTGGGTGTGCAGAAGAGAATGCCCGTTTAGAAGTGTGTCTGGCCCTCGTGAGTAAATTTCAAGCACCGTCTGATGACATGACAGATTTGAACAAACTCTTCATCAAGACAAAAGAATTATGCGTGGCCATTCTGCCTTTTCTAAATGGTAAGTAGTTCATCCTAAAATCTTCGATTTAAAAATGCACAATTATTGTGTGCAGTTGTTTGTCCAAGCCAACTATATAGTTTCGCCATTGTACCTAATGAACAAATGTTATTTGTAGGGGAACATTTATTAGAAGCCCTTGTCATTGGAACTACGAAGGATCAACAAGAACAATACGCGACAAAAATTCAGCAGCGTATTTATTCAGGGCAAGCGCGACCAGACGAAGCCATGACACTCCGCGAGCACATTGCAAAACTACGCAGGAACTTACAAATGCTTGAAGATGAAGGATATGTGACTAGAGAAGATGGCTACCAGGCACTGGTCACTTCGATTGCCCTAGATTTATGTAATAGAGGCAAATACAGACAGGCGCAAAAGAGGGCGTTAGCGACGCTCGGACGCACAAAACTTAGTTTACAAGAGAAAACTAAATATTATGAGGAGAAATGCAAATCTTACGATCAATACATTAAGTCGTGTTTGGCTAATCTTCACGCTGGCAAACAGTGAGTAAAATCAATATAGTTGTATAGTTAAAGTAGTATAACTTTTTTGGTTGCTTTTAAAAAACTAGATTGAACCCCTAATTCCGAACAGCCAAGGTCTCGCGGACCTTTAGGGTCTTTGTAATTTTTTTTTGGCAGATATCTTAACGTTTATTTTCTCTATAAATGACACACACGTTTTCAGGAGCGTCCACGCATGTTTGCGTAGATCGGGAAAAGATGTCCAGAAGTTAAAATCTAAATACACTGCAAAGTATTCGGGTGCGAAGCTGCTGGAGAGAGGAGTACTTTTGGAAATAGACGGACTTTCACAATCACAGTTTAAAAATGTTCAATTTGAGATCACCCCTACTGACCACAATGGTGTCTTTACTGTTAAAGGAAAGTTTATGGGTATAGAGATGGAATCAATAGAAATCGACATTCAAGACTTATTACAAAAACAATACGAAGGTTGTGCTGTTATGGATATGTTTGGTAAAGCCAAAATTAATGTCAATCTTTTAATATTTTTGTTAAATAGTAAGTTTTATGGTAAGTCGTAGAGTAACAAATAGATTTATGTAGATTAGAAATGCATAATGAAATAATGATTTAGCTTTCCTATGTATTATTTAGGGTACCTTTTCTAGACTGTACAAAGAAAGGGGACACAGTCTATTTCGGGTGTATGTATGTGAGTCGACATTATTATGCTCTCTGTAGCTACTGATTAAATATATAAAAAAAAATACGGCTGCTGTTAAGTTAAATAAAAATTGTCCGTTTGTGTTAAAAAGTGTGTCTTTAGCAAAGATATTTTTTTCTGTGGTAATTTTATTGTGACACGTCATTAAAAGCAATCTTAAGCAGGGTTTAGATTAGCATGAAAACTTGCAGAAGTTATTTTCCGCAAGCTATTCTTTCCGTTTAAACAGTCACGACAAGCACACTACTGCAAATTTTGGAACTTGCAAGGCTTGCGGTAAATTGCATTTGTGTAACTTATGGAAATATTTCCGTTAGTGTAAACGCGTCTGGAAGTTCTCGCGCGACATAATGATGCGAGAACTTGCTAGTCTAAGGATGGCTTTACTACGAGGTGTGTAACGTGCCTTCGCTCGCCATGACGTAACCATGCGCGTGAACAGTTGCAGTAAATGCTTGCGAGCGGCGCGCGTGTTAGCAACCTGGGGGTCATTTTTCGGGTCATGTTAAAAACCTTCAATAAGTGCTAGGTGACCGGTTTACAATAGGGTACTTACATAAGGTCGATTATTGCAAAAAAGTGTGTGTGTGTACTTATGTACACGCGTGAGAAGTTATACTTCTTTGGCATCATTAAAAATAGTTTTTAATTGCATCATCATCAGCCACATGACGTCCACTGCTGAACATAGGCCTCCCCAAAGATTTCCAGACGGACCTGTCAAGAGCGGCCTGCATCCAGCGTGTTCCAGCATGCAAATAATTATTTGCAATAAAATAATAAAAGGAATGGAAAAGGAATAGGAAAGTCAATAAAGTTCAGTTTAAATTTGAAAAGTTAAACAAATTATTCATTTTTAAAATATGTAACACATCATACAAAAGAGTAGTTCCATCACATTGCCAAGAGATGGCGCTACTACGGAGACGTACAAATTGTGAATCGCGATATCAAGATTCTCCGGCGAAACATGACATGCGGCATAGAATAATAACCCTAAGAATGATAGTTTCATATCAAATTAATTATCTTTCGCCTTATTCTACGTTCAAAAGTCAAAACTAAAATGTTGACTATAGCTAGCTTCAGAGTGAGCGATTTAGTGGGCAACTTCATTCTGTTAATTTTGTGTCACGGTGCGCGCGCATCGTAAAATTTCACTCTATCAATTTTTCATAACGCGCCTAAAGAAGTATAACTTCAAAAAAATTGTCTTCTAATATTTATTTGGATTAATCTGCAATGTTTATTGATTGACCCTTTCTGGTATATAATAGTGTCATTCAGGGTAACAGCACGCAGAGGGTAAAATTTCGCATGGTCAATATCTCGGAACCTAGTGAGGAGGCTCAGACACTTTTACGGCTAGATCAATATAATGTATACAATTTGTAATGATATGCCTGTAGTTTACCTGCGTGCGAATGCTTACCCACTATGCATGAACTATTAACCGCACCTCTGTGTAGTTTTACCCACATGACACGTCAAGAGTATGAATTTTCCCGCTGCATTTTAACATGTATTCCAAAAAAAAAACCGATGAAGCAATGTACAAAAACTCATTAAATAATGAAAGTAGAATAAATTTACTTTAAATAGAGTGTTAAAACGTTTTTCAGGACACTATATTTTAGAGCGTGTAGACGATAGAAAAAAAAGTGCGTACTTTTGAGCCGAATGACCTACGGATTAACAAGTAAAAGTGTTAATGAAAAAAAGGTTAAGGAAAGCTCTTTAATATTTTAACGTGATTAATGGGTTCCAGTTTTTAACTTATTGGAACGAAGTTCCTTATTGCGCGTTGTGAAAGGGGGCTGGACGGAAAGTTGTCACGACACTTTATGCTATTATCTTACTAATATGAACCTTAAATACAATGCGTAGAAGCTATAATTCTTGAAACGAGTATATTTGTATTTATTTTATTTATTAAAGTCATTAAAACCATTTCTTACTAATCTAATATGAACCTTAAATACATTGCGTAGAAGCTATTTCCCCAGCGTTGGCACGGCACGAGTACAAAAGAATCGAACGTAACATTCTTTTTTAAAATTTTGTTGATTTATTCTTCTTTGGTTACTGACATTTATCAATAACAAGACTAAACGTGCTTTGCTCGCGTTTAAAAATCTACATTATGTGGTAAGCGTAAGATCGAATTTGTGTATAGTCAATCAAAATTTGTGATAAAAATGCTATGCAATAGCTTTACCGCGGTAGTCTCCGAGTGCCACACGTATTTATTTGTTTTTTTCTCTAGAAACTTATGTATTGGAACGGAAATAGGAAAATATTTATATATTTATATATATACACACTCTGTTGTATAAATAAAATTTTATTACAATTCCTTCACTAATTAATCGAAAGGAACTTCGTTCCATCCGGGTGTCCCTTGACACCTCTCATTGCTTTTTTTCTTATTTATAAGCTACTAATTGTTTTTGTGTTTTCCTTATCAAACCCCATATTTCTGTCGAAAATCAACATTGAACATTATTAAGGCAAAGTACACAAAACAAACAAATTATAATCGCTTAAATATAAAATGAACTGTAAGAATGTTATTTATAAAATTAAAAACACCTAACACGTACATCATCATCAGCCACATGAAGTCGACTACATACACAAAATTATTGTATAAAAGTACAATGAAGTATTAATATGCCAAATGCTTTAAATTTATGATTCGTTGCGGATTTATTACTCATGTATATATATTAGTATGCTAGTATTAATTTATAATATCCGATTTATGATTTGATCTTGTAATTAATTTTATTTTTTATGTATTCGTAACTCAGGAACTTTTACATTTATTATTAAATAACATTGTTCTATATTTTAAATAATGAATTGAGAATATTATTGTATTAATGGTCAATATTTAAATAATAATATAAACCATGGAAAATAAACGAGGCTACAACAAATGTTATTTTATTCCATTTTTTTATTACAATATTTTATAGTGCATACATTTTTTTCTTGTCTAAATATTCTTTCTTGATTTGATTGGCCGATTGACGATCCTAACGATCTGTATTCGAATCGACTGTAAAAATTTACCAATCTGAATATTTTGTTTGATATCGCACCTTTAGACCGAAAACGACACAATTAAAACAATCGAAAATTGAGTTATCGTCATAAAATGACTTAAAACTGGTCCCTTTTTTATAAAAATATAATTTAAAAAGGCCCGATATAACAGTTTGGTCCTTTTCCCGCTTGAATATGGCTGTGTTTGAACTATTGTTGTATTGAGAACTTTGTTTTACGTCATTTTATGAAGATAACTCAATTTTCGTTTTTTTTTGTATTGTGTCGTTTAGTTCTAAAGGTGCTATATGTTCTTGCAAATTACGTATTTTAATTGGTTCATTCTTACAATAGATTGGTAGTTAAGTATTGAAATCGTCCATAAAGCGGTTTATTTACAATTTACATATAAAATAGATAGTTTAAACATTTAAGCGCCCGTGGTTATATTGTTAGCAATTACCAAGTGAACAATCAGAGTGTTAGTAACATCTGTCAGGTGCTTAAATATAAAAGTGTCGCATTTTAAATTTACTACTTCATAAACGTTTAGGGCTTATGCTTTTAATATCTATCTTAATATATATAAATCTCGTGTCACAATGTTTGTCCTCAATGGACTCCTAAACCACTTAACCGATTATAATAAAATTCGCACACCATGTGCAGTTCGATCCAACTTGAGAGATAGGATAGTTTAAATCTCAAATTATAGTCGCAATTTTAATTTATTGCTAATTATTTGTCTGTTATTATTTGACAGTCACAATTATCTTAACTCCAAATGATTCTAACAGATGTCGATACCTTTCGACTGGGTTGAGTAAGTAATCAATAGATGGCGCTGCTATGAATGATTCTAACAGATGTCGATACCTTTCGACTGGGTTGAGTAAGTAATCAATAGATGGCGCTGCTATGGTAAATCTACGAACGTGTCATATAAGCTACATTTTAAGCGGGACTTTTATACCGGGAAAACTCATTCACGCGGGCGGAGCCGCGGGCAAAAGCTAGTACTAATATATAAAGCTGAAGAGTTTGTTTGTTTGAACGCGCTAATCTCAGGAACTACTGGACCGATTTTGAATATTCTTTCACTAATAGGAAGCTACATTATTCCTGAGTGCTATAGGCTACTTTTTTATCCCGGAAAAACTTTTCCACGCGGTCAGAGCCGCGCGCAATGCTAGTGTTAAAATAAAGGGCATGCACCCATCATCCTGCTTCTTTCAAAAGGCATATAAATTGTAAAGTCCACATTTTTCTAATATGTACAAGAGCAGTTACACTGCGCCCAAATATGTACTTAATGTAGTTTCATTGAATATATCTATTAGGATATGCATATCACTAGAAATGTTGATTGTATTTCAAGAGTGCTATTGGGGTACTATTTGCACAATTCTAATTTAATTAGTACCTAAATATAGATTCTGATGTAAAACATTGATTTGAATTCGATTTTATTTACAATAATTCCTTCACAAATATTTCATTTAATTGTAGGAGAAGAAACATAAAACATAGAATATAGTTATGGCAATTTATAAAATCTTGTTGTAATGAGACCACTGAGCTTAAACGTATTTAAATCTGGTGTTATTGGGGTCTAATATCTATTGTAAGTGTCTCTCTGATATAATATAGGATTGTTGAACTTCTAACTTCAAACTTCACACATTACTTATTCCATAATTGATTTGAATTTAGATTATGATTCTAATTAAAGAAAAACTGGTGGGATAGCAGTTTTTGTGAATAGTTCGGATGTCCGAAAGCCAATAAAATAAACGTAGTATTTCACCAAAATAATATACCTGTAGGTAAGAACTTTTTTTTGGTAAGTAATCTACTTCAAGGAAAACGAGTCAACATAACCTATAATTTTCGGCTTAAAGTAAGATCTCCTTATCATTATAACAACTGAATGATAAAAATAGAGTGACAATACTAGAATCATCAAATAAGTGCTCTAGTTTCCGGCCTGGCAGATATCCTAAAATTAATATATCGGCTTCAATAATTTTTCTCCACGCGAAGATATATAAGTTCACTACCTTTTGTACTTGCACAACCTGCTGGCATGTTAAGATGCGGCGCGTTACTAAAAATGTGTTATTGTTTATTTTTGGTTGTGTTTGCATTGGATTGTACTGTGAATTTGGCATTTATTACGTGGTTATAGCACAGGTAAGGATTTCTTCAAAATAATGTAAATATTTTGACAAAATAACCTTACTTTATATTTTGTTATCAGTGCAGTTGGCCAGTTTTGGGTGGTTCGAAAGAAACAACTTTGAAGGCATTTATGTTAGCTGATACACATTTACTTGGACCCTGGAGAGGACATTGGCTTGACAAGATGAGGCGTGAATGGCAAATGCATCGCGCATTTCAAACTATAGTAAATGTTCATCGCCCAGAAGTTATTTTTCTTTTGGGTGAGTAAGCTGTTTTATTATTTATCAATAACTGAATCATTAATTAATGTTTACAAAAATTTCTTTTAAAGAAGGAATGGAAAAGTATTAGCGGTAGAAGGCTAAGTGGGGAAGTCTTAAACATTTTCCGAGGTACTAATTATAGTTATATAAATGGATGGTGCACTTCGTGCGACCGTCACATTGACACATCGTGTCAGTGTTGCCAGATGTATGATAATTGAAGTCGCCGAAAATTCATTGTGAAGTATCGCCTCACCGTATATGGAGAGGCGAAGGAGCAAAAAAAAAACCATAATTTCAAATGAATGCTGACCCAACTCGCCAAAAAATCGATGTAACCTAAAGTCGCCCAATTGTGTGGGGACGCGAAGAGCTAAAAAAGAGCTCCCCAATTTTCCAATTATCGTGTGGAAGGTGATCTGAGTACATGTTTTGTACTCTCAAAGCTAAAACTATCTTCAAATTCGACAAATACAAGGTTTATAACACGAACTTTCTGAGGTAGCTTAAATTGGCGACTGATCGCCATTCGCATAGCCTAAACGGCGACCGGTTGCCATTCGCAATGTTTGGTCGCCCCGAACACCCTCCGAGATAGCCTAAATGGCGAAAAGTCGCCTAATCTGGCACCACTGCATATTGTATAGATCGACAAGGATTTTTAATGAACGTGGCCGAAATCGGAACTAACACGCAACAGCCGCCATCTTACGATATATCACATTTGACATTTAAAAATGGTGTCTGCGTCAGTATATCCTTTTTCCTGAATTCTAGTGTGTTTAGTTTTAATATTACAATACTTATTTTATTTTCTTAGTATTAGTTGTGGTAGAATTAATCAAGAAGATTAAGCATTAAAACGTAATCTGTATCTACGTTTTATATCATCTATAAAAACTATTCTTGCGATAGGTATTAGAACAATTAACATGGTAAATAAGATTAAAAAGATAAAATGTATTACAAATCCATTGAATTTCCTTGAAAAAATTGGAGCCATGAATTATCTATACATATAACAAAGCAGTAGAACCGGTGTGTCTGTACATTTAAAGAAATGTGAGAAAAAAAGGGGGTGACTAAAGAAGAATAATAAAAAACAAGTCAGCAATTTTTATAATTCTTTTCTGTCTGTTTGTTTGTTACTGCACATCTCCGAAAATACTGCACGGATTTCGTTGAAATTTGCCACACGAGTAGATCATGTCCTGGTTTAACACATAGGCAATTTTTTTTTATCCCGTAAAACTTCTTTCACGCGGGCGAAGCCGCGAGCATAAGATTTACCCCTTTCCATAAATCCCTTACTATGGCAAAAAAATCCCTTGACCTATACAAAATGAGACTATTTCACCCCGAAAAAGGGATAAACCCCTCAAATAGGAAACACTGCTCTTAACTACTAAGAAAAAAAATTACGGTTCACGTTTAGTAGAAGTATTTTTTTTTAAATTCGCAAATAGGAATGAAATTCGAGAAAAAGGTTCGATTTGCTGAGGAAGACTATTTTAATGAATTGAAAAAGTGGCCGCAAATGCCGCAATACCATCTCGAATGCTTTCGACTTTAGACCAGACCAATTAAGCTCAAAATCGATAACCGAGCATATCTTTGACCACAAAATGTTGATTGAAATCGATGTTCACTTCCCGTATGCGAGATAAGCATAAGCGTAAGCGACAATAGCCTAGTTGGGAATGGAACGGTCTGCCGAGACAATGTCCGGAGGTTCAAAACCCAAGGCACACACCTATGACTTTTCGAAGTTACGTGTGTATTGTTATCAATTATCGTTCGCTTTAACGGTGAAGGAAAACATCGTGAGGAAACCTGCATACCTGAGAAGTTCTCTGTATTTCGAAGGTATGTAAAGTCCGCCAACCCGCACTAGGCCAGCGTGGTGGACTAAGGCCTTAACCCCTCTCAGTAGTAGAGGAGGCCCGTGCTCAGCAGTGGGCAGTATATAATACAGGGCTGATTGCATTGATTGCATGCGAGATATCTATGAAGATAAAGTAGGAAAGAAACTTAACGGCTGTACCGATTGTGATGAAATTCGCTAAGGGCATATCATGCGTCCTAAACGTGAATATTATGGAATACTATGTTTTGCTCGCGGCTTCGCCCGCGTGAATAGCCTTTCCCGCTGAAAAAGGCCCTTAATCACTATAGCGATCCATTGCGCCATCTGGACGACGCCAGCGCTATCTAAAAAGGATAATTATTTCCCACGGGAGCAATTTCCCGGGATAAATAATAGCCTAAGTTTATATTAATCCAGGACATGATCTATCCGTGTGCTAAGTTTCATCCAAATCCGTTTAACAGTCAGATGTTTCTGAGTTTTACAAAATCCAAACAATTTCACAAACTTTCGATTTTATAATATTAGTAAGTAAGAACTAAGAATTAAGATTCATTTCTCGAAATCTAATGATTACGGGGTTATAGGAAACAATTGAATTGCTACACCGATTACAGAGAACTAAAAAGTACTTATTAAAAGAACATTTGTTTTTTTTCGTAAAAGCCATACGCGGTAAGGATGGCGAGCAAAAGCTTTGTGTTAAGACAGGTATTTCGTGGTGGTTGCTATGCCAAAACTATTTCAGGGGATCTTTTTGATGAAGGTGAATGGACTAACAGAGATCAATTTGAAAATTATGTGACAAGATTCCGCAGACTATTTGCAGTGCCAGAAGATATTAAATTATATGTAACTGTAGGAAACCATGACGTCGGTTTCCACAATAAGTAAGCACATTACATATTACATACGTAGACTTATTGTTCTGATATTAGTCAGTTCTGTAATTTGGTTTTTATAATTGTTTATTCATTTTTGCTCACAGTTTCACTCGCGTTGAAATCCGTTCCTGAGATAAAAAGTAGCCAAGTATATAATCATTTTAATACAGGGCTTTATTGTGTGTGAGGCTCGCCCCCTATCACATCATGGGACGGAATACGCTTGGCGAAAAGTGGGTGCACTAGCCTTCGGGAATAAAAGGCGTGAGCATGCGTTTATTCTGTGCTTCAAATTGCGTCCAAATTCTGGCCTCCCTTTCTTATCTAACCCCTTCCCCTTTCCTGTATGACCGAAGGCGCAGCCGTGATATTTTAGTATTTTTATTTCATTGTACAAGTCATTTAAATATATTTTTACTTTTATTTTAATTAATGTTTATTATTTTTAGCATTAGGCGAGGCTCCATTGAAAGGTTTAACAGGTCTTTCAATACGACATCAGTTCAACTAATAACAATAAAAGAAAATCATTTTGTATTGCTAAATTCTATGGCGATGGAAGGAGACTCTTGCAGTTTATGTATAGATGCAAGAAGAAGAATAGAATCAATATCAGGTAATCCATTAATAATTTACTAGCATTTGTCAGTGGTTCCGACTGCGTTAAATTACGTTTTGCGCGATTTTAATAATATTCTGGATATGTCGTGTCCATTCAGTATACACATTAATCGGACTTCCGCATACGATAAGCTTATCGCAAAATAAACAAATAGCTAATTTATTAATATTTGATATCTTTTTTTTAGAAATACTGCAATGTGCCGAGAATCCTACTAAGTGTAAATCAACAAGTCAAAAGAACATAAAACTGAATAAACATAATTATAGTGGACCGATATTATTGCAGGTGAGATTTTTGTAAAACTTATAAAAGGCTATTTAACAATATGCAAAATATTGACTTATTTAGTGATTTACTGAGTATTCTATAATTTTATGTGATTTTCAGCATTTTCCACTTTATAGAAAGTCCGATGCTGTATGCACAGAACCCGATTCCCCGCCCTTCCCGGAGCGAAATAAACCATTCCGGTTAAAGATTGATGCATTATCTAAGGACGCAACAGATTATCTCGTCTCCAAACTAAAGCCACGTGCTGTGTTTGGAGGACACACACACCATGGATGTTTACTTCACCACGACTATGAAACAAGCAATTTTATAAAATTTTCAGAATACTCAATACCCTCATTTTCTTGGCGGAATAGACCAGATCCGAAGTACATGCTGGTTAGTATTGGTGTAAGGTATTAGGAGACAAGTGGACGATAGCCTAGTTGGGAATGGAAAGATCTGCCGAGACAATGTCCGCAGGTTCAAAACCCAAGCAAGGCATACACCTCTTACTTTTCGAAGTTATGTGTGTATTGTTTATCAATTATCGTTCGCTTTAACGGTGAAGAAAAACATCGTGAGGAAACCTACATACCTAAGAATTCTTCATAAGAATTTCGAGGGTATGTGAAGTCTGCCAACCCACACTAGGCCAGCGTGGTGGACTAAGGCCTAACCCCTCTCAGTAGTAGAGGAGGCCCTTGCTCAGCAGTGGGCAGTATATAATACAGGGCTGGTTGCATGGCATTGCATTAGGAGACAGATTCTTGCATCTTTTCAATATTCTATTACTATAGAGTTTCTATTTACGTGCTGCAAGATATATTATGAGTTTTAAATTTTCCATTTTCAGGTGACAATAACTCCAGAAAATTATGCTGTAAATAAATGTGGATTGCCAAGAGAAACAACAATTGCATTTACGGCAATCTTGTCATTAGTCTTACTCGCGTGTTTCATTCTGAGAAGGAGACAAATTGGCAGGTGACGGTTTAGTTAAAAAATACAAATCGTAAAATTAATATCATGAGTATATTTGACAATAAATAATTCTGACAAGATCGAGCACTTTGTACATGTCATGCTGTATACCATCGATACTACATATTTAATTGAAATTACTTGATGATTCAAGTAACCACATTATCACAACAAAACTTACATTGCTAAATAAACTAATTAAGAATCCAGTTGTCAAATAAGTTAAATAATAAACTAAGATACCAAAATTAGAGGTAGATGGTAGTAAAGAGATTCTTTCTTTAACTTAAAATAAGGAATACTGATAATGGTAATATGTGTGGGGCAAACATAATTTTAACCATAAATACTAAAGATGTTTTTTGTTTTATAAGTTTGCAATAATAAATTGTTTTTAACTTTTACTAGCTCTTATGGATAATTTTATTTGTAGTTACATTCATGTTGCTTTCATAACAATTAATTTTGCAATATCTTTAAACAGGTTCTGAGATTCACTTTTTTTTCTTAAGAAATTATTAGTGCTTAGAATTTGTCCAAATTACGCAACTCGTAAGTCGATGTCGCTAAAGTTTAATGTTTGTGATTGATCAAGAGACCAATACGTCAGTCACGTGTTTGCCTCTCAACCAATCCCAATAAAACGAAACTTATTCGTGTCGTGTTCTTTGCCACATTCCAAGGACATAAAAAACCATATTCCTTTGTTGTAAGATTTCCCAATCATATTTACTCCAGGGTTATTGTCCAAGAAGAAATTTGTTATAATTTCTGAACTTCAGCCACTTCATTATGGCAATTATGACGTCAGCATTCAATTTAAATTGCATTATTACACAAATTCTAGTTTTAACTGTAGCTAAAGAGAATTATAGTGACGAAATTGAACACCAAACCTTACAAAATGTAATAACGGTTACAATTTTGATTATATGACCACTGGAACGCCTAAAAATCGATTTTAAGAATAGTCAGCCTTGTATAAAAAAAGCATTTTGGCTGCTTACTATGGTTGCTTCCTGTGCCAATAATTATTAAAAATGTTAACAATAATATTTATAACGCATTAGCATAATAAAAATACATGTCGATTTAAGATGTATAATAATGATCCCAACCGCTATCTTTTGATCGCTCGCGAAAATTGACCAATCAGAGTAAAGTTTGTTTGACATACTTACACATGACTTATTTTGAATGATCTGTTCTCGGGTTCAATCCCAACGTGGCAGTTGCGATCGTTTATCGAATTCGGCTGTCACAAAGTGCAGGCTACCAGTTTTTTTTTTGGGATTAGTAGTTCCAAAATATTTGTATGTACTCATTAATACTTACAAATGAACTATCTCTTTATTTAATAGCTTAGATCAGTGATCAAATGGTAGATCGCGTAAATTTAACAGTTGATTGCGATAACATTTCATGTAGCCGCAAAAAGTATTGACAATGTAATTTGCACTGCAATACAACATGAGGGGTAGGTTTTTTATTCAGTTAGAGGCGAGTACAGGACCCAAAGTCGGAATATAGAATATTTTTATCCTGTTTTTATTAGTCTTGCCAATGTTATGGATGACAAATATCTTTTGCATTTCCAATAATATTTGTTTAAAGCCATACAAGTCGCTGTTGTTTTGTATCACTGAATGAAAGGTCCCATTATGTTCCCTATAACATCAGAAATCAGAACCAGTTTCCGACTTCGGGTTCTGTGATGACCCACCAAAATGGCAACACTGCATTGTACAGATAATCCCAACAAAAATATTTTGTTTGTGATCGCCTACACTATAAGCATGAGCACCCCTGGTATAGATTATAAACTATTTTATTTAATACACCTAATACTTAAAAACTAAGATCAGTCTCAACTCGAAAATGAGTTTAATTTGAAACATACAATTAAGGTACGATATATATCATCAATTACTGAGCATTAACAACTAGTCTTGTACAGTATACACACACAAATTATGAAATTACACGGGTTTTAAATATGCTTAATTATTGAACCATGTAAAAATATGTCTTTATCTTCACGAAGCAAAATCATGTTAACAATAATACCTCCTATAATACTTTGAAACAAATTGAACATTAATAGCTTAATACCAATATATGAATATCAGAATATTAAAATTATTGTACAAAACTATTAACATACAATATCAGATTCAGCATGATTAAATAGATACATTTAGCATTTATATACAAACAAGAACACTTGTTCAATTTTACTTAACGGTGTCATGTTGAAGCTGTCAAGGTTTTAATGAATTCAATGTTTTTGGTAACTTTAATTACATTTCCAACAAAAAGCCAGAAGATTGTCAGGGACGTCGCCCTGTGTCGGGTTCTATAAAAATATGATTTGTAAGACTCTGGGTTGTTGTGTCGTGGGCGTGGGCGCGGGCGCGGGGGAAGGCGCGGCGGCGGGCGCGGGTGCGGGGGGTGGAGCCGCGCGGGGCAGGCGCGGCGTGTGTGGCGCGTGGGGCGCGTGTGGCGCGTGTGGCGCGTGGGGCGGGTGCGGTGAGTGCGCCTGCTTCTGGTGGTAGCCGGTGTGCGCGTGTCGCGCGGACGAACAGATCACCGCGTGCAAGTAGCGGTCGTATCTGCACAAATGAGAGTCACCGCCGCTTGCCAGATCCAAATATCCGTTGCCAGAATTGTCCGACTTGTGCTTTTGAAATGCATTTTGGGGTTTTTCGCTGACAGTATATGATCTGGTTCGCAGTTTTTGATATTTATTTGTAAATTCTTCATCATTGGCAACGGAGTCGCAGGGCTTTCTGTAATGAAACATAAGATATTTACATTAAACCGGATGTTTAGGACGAGTCTCGTTGACAAACACAACTCAAGATAATTTGTAGGTAAGTATTGTTTATGGTTATAATAATAATATTTTGACTATTGAAATTTGAAATATAAATAAATTACTTGATCTTAACATTCCATAGGTAAACGGTGACGTAATGAGTTTCCCTACCTTGAGGCTTGAAAGCGCATGTGGTTCTTTTCCATGTTAGCCTGAATGATTTCGAGCAATTCACGTCTCTGTAAGCTTCCTGAACGCTTCTTGACATATTTGCGCTCGCGCTGCTCCCTGCGGGGGTGGCGGTGAGGACGGGGATGAACGTATGCGGTGGGTTTCCGATCGTATGCCGTCGGTCTTCGATCCCCAGAACACGAAGACTTGGACGATAAATCTTCGTCAGCTGACAGCCTGTGCCGTTGTTCGTCGTCAGAATGGTCGGCACATTCTGGCGGAGGCACTGTTACAACGGTGGCAAATTCTCTTCGTCGACGGCGACGTCGCTCTCGCCTTTCCCGTCGAGTCCGCGTGTTATTGTCTTCCGGTACAACCGTTAGACGTACTTGTATAGTTTTAGATCCGTAATGCGGAACTGTCACGGACTTTCCAATCGATTCGTATATGGTTGACACGATACCAGCAATATCCTGATTAATAAAAGTGAAAGGTTAATACAATTACTTAAGATTTAACTTACCACATACTTGTGTGCTTGGGTATACTTGTACAGAAAAATAATAAGAATAAAATCATATACATCTTTAGTCATGCGACCGTGTCCGTCGAGATCGTAGAGGGTGAATGAAAACTGTAGCGGCTGTTTTTTCGACGGCTCTGGATGCTGCAGTTCCACGTCGCACGTGAGTTCCTGAAATTATTAACTTTATTACCGTCGTGTTTTTTATTTTCTATAAATTCCTAAAAAATAATCGTAATCAGTGTTTTTATATCATTTATTTGCCGAATTACGGTCGAAAGGTTATGCGACTAGATAGGATGCTCAATGTATAATATCAATTAATTAAACAGTATTGTATCCAATCAAATATTACAATATAGCCCTACATTATTATTAGTAAGTTTACAAACCACTTCGAAAGCGTCTACCAATATGTAAATCTTATCTCAAAATACTTAGAGAGCCCATTCCTTCTCATCCCATAATCGCCATATCTACTTTTACGCGGGTTAACGATCTCATTCACACCGAATACTATGTTAACATGGCAGAACCACAAGGAAAACATTTTTACTCATTATACAATGTTTTCTAACTACCATAGAAGCATCCAGAGAAAATCTGGCTTTATGACATGGAACCGAATTTCAATTCCTTAATTTTTTTTTACTTTTATATAAAATACTTTATTAATCAGTTTAACTTATGACCGTTTCGTTGTTACGTATAAAACTTTGAAAGTAAATAAGTCTGATTAGAGGCTTACCACCGATCAAACATCTTACTTCATCATGCTTGGATGCCCGTTACCACATAATAGGCTTTTCTCTAATATTGTCGGTACATTAACAGCGACACATTGCTGTAACTAAACTAAAAATAAGTATCTCTTTGTTGTATAACTTTTCACCTACATAAGCCTACCGGATTGTGAACAGTGGACACTACACGAATGGCGGCCCTTTGGCTGCGAAACGTTCTCCTCATCTCACGCTTTAAAAGGAAACTAGCAACGCCTTTACGATCAGAGCTACCATGAACATTCACAACACGCTCAGTACAATACCAAATAAATGCGCACGTACCCATTTTTGTGTTCATTCATTGAAACGCGCCTAACCTTATCGAGTTTATATCAATGTATTATATTTTTGCCTGTATAATTTTTTTTTATAAAGAGAGTAAAGCGTGTATTAAATTGTTGATAATATATGTAGATTGTAAACTCATGAATTCGATTAAAATCTTAAGTCACGACTCAGTCGGTTCCTAATCGCCACTTTCTAATTCCCATAACGACTTGTTGGCAGAGTAAGAATAGTAATTTACCGTGACACACGCTGCCAAGTTACATTATTGCGCACATAAGAGTATACCGTGACCTCGTAATGGCCATTGTCATTTATTATATACTAGTCCTGCTGTCTTAAAGACGTGATAAGATAACCAATTAGATTACCTCAAAACGCAGCCTAGGATGTCTGTCTTCTTGGGCGTTGGACGCATGAGTCGTTGACAAGGGGGATTTGTAGGCAGTCTCTTTTGTCGGACGACTTGAGCAGAATGGCGGTGGTGATGGTGAGGCGGCCGGCTGGAGTAGCACCCGAGCCTCGCTGGGCAGCAGGTCTGGTGGAGCGGAGCACTGGGACGCGGCACGACCAACCAGCTCTTCCGTATCTGTCCGTTCGCTCTCTGTTCCCACTGAAAAACACAAACAAATTAGGTAAGTAAACATCAATGCCGTAAAAAAATATTTTATGATTCAATTATTTATACATTGTGATTTAATTATATTGTTTATTTATTTAAATAAAATGCCTTTTACGGTGCTAAATCTAAACTGTTCAATTGTAATTATAAAGATAGGCATCGTATGTGCGATGAAATCATTGGATGAAACAGAGCTATAAAGTGCCAACATCGAATATTTCAACTTCAGGGATGTAGTGTCTAGTGCGTTATACATTTTTAAACAAAAATGTCATACAGTATTTTATAGTTTAATTACAGATAAACAAACTAAACAGACTTTTTCTGTATTTGTAGGGGTTTAGTTTTTTAAATAGGTACTACTAAATAAGACTACATCGACGTCGCGTCGTAGACCGCAATTTCCCTTTTATAAATATAAATAATCAACGAGTATAAAACATGGAGTAAAACCTACATACTTTGCGCCAAGTTATACTTAAAGGCAACTTGTCATGATATGTACGAATAACGAAGTTATGACGTGATTGGCCTTCGGCTCCGGAGACACGTCGCAGAAGACTTCGTCCATTTATACTATTTCATTCACACCTTCCTTAGTAGGTAGTCGTGACTCGTGACGTCCTTTTTTCTTTTTTTATGGAGTTGAATGACGAGACGAGCATGCCGTTCGCCTGATGGTAAGCGATACGACCACCCATAAACAGTAGCAACACCATTCAGCACCTTGTGTTACAAAGTACTGTGTGGCATTCCACTGCGCTCGTCATCCTGAGACATAAGATGTTAAGTCTCCCTATGTCCTGTAGTTACACTGGCTACAATGTCCTTCAAACCGAAACACAACAGTGAATTCACATTGCTGCTTGGCGGTAGAAATAGACATTACGGTGGTACCCACCCAGACGGACTCTTACATATGAGAGACCTACCACCAGTACGTCACAATTTATGAATGAGATAATATGTATTAGCCCATTAATAAATTGACATGTCACGACTAATACCAAACCTTTTTGTTATGTCCGGACTTAGTACAGGTATTAATAATTTCAACCAGGATTGAACTAAAATAGGTTTAAAACTTTAAAAATAATGGAATAATGTCAAATGTCAATGTCAATCATAATGTTTTATATAAAAGAGGTACAACCTTATCTGTTTAAAATTGTTTCATTTGTAAAATCCCACCTTACTAGATGTCTACGTAAAAATTATCTTCCTATGAAAACCGAAATGGATTAAACTGAACTCTATACTAAATAAAGTACCTATCTTTTTAAGGTAGTATTCATTAATACGCGATAAATATTGTTTTGCGTCTCTTTCTTCCGAAAACAAAGTGAAAAGATATAATAGGTCGGGGGAAAAGTCTTTTATGCATATAGTAGGTATAAAGTATAAACTTGTAATAAAAGCTCTTTGGCTGTACTATTTGTATCTGGCTGGTTTTAATGACATTAAAAAGGTTACATTTAAAAAAAAGAAAGAAATTAGTAAAATGTCGTTTTCAGCTATTTTTCATTTATTTTTCTTTCTGTCAAAATGAGTGAATCTAATGAAGAAATTCGATACATTTTAAAATTTTATTATATAAAAGAAAAAATGCACAGCAAACCGCGACAAAAATTTGTGATGTTTATGGACCTAATGGAGTGTCAGTAAGACAAGCAATTTTGATGTCAAAGATGCACCTCGCTTTGGTCGCGGATACCTTGTTACGGATGAAGTGGACGCCATTTTTGAAAAAGTGGCGCAAGATAGACATATCAGTAGTTGCGACATAGCTGAAGAACTTAGAATTGAACACAAAACAGTTTTGACCCATTTGAAAAAAGCTGGGTACACAAAAATAGCTCGATATTTGGGTGCCCCACGAGCTCACTGAAAGAAACCTAATGAACCGTGTACTCATTTGCGATTCTTTATTGAGACGTAATGAAACGAACCGTTTTTGAAGAGAATGATAACTGGTGATGAAAAGTGGATCACGTACGACAAGAACGTACGAAAAAGGTTGTGGTCAAAGGTCGGTCAGGCTTCACAGACTGTGCCAAACCTGGGTTAACTCGCAATAAGGTGATGCTGTGTGTATGGTGGGATTGGAAGGGCATTGTTCATTATAAGCTTTTACCGCCGGGCAGAACCATCGATTCGGATCTCTACTGCCAACAACTAATGAGACTAAAGCAAGAAGTTGAGAGAAAGCGGCCGGAATTGATCAATAGAAAGGGTGTGGTCTTTCATCACGATAACGCTAGACCACACACATTTTTAGCCACACAGCAATAATTAAGAGAGTTTGGCTGGGAGGTGTTAATGGATCCACCATATAGCCCTGACCTTGCACCTTCAGATTTCCACCTGTTTCGGTCTCTTCAGAATTCTTTAGACGGTGTCAGGTTAACATCAAGAGAGGACTGCCGAAACTACTTGTTGCGTTTTTTTGATCAGAAGTCCCAAAATTTCTACAGCAACGGGATTATAGCACTACCTTCAAGATGGCAGAAAGTCTTCGATCAACATAGCACCTATATCTCAGACCAATAACTAAAGCAAACCTATATACTGTAATTAAATGTAAATAAACTTTGAAAAAAGAAGTCTGAGTTTTTATATAAAATGCGAAGAAACTTTTTGCCCAACCTAATATTTGTAAGGTAAGTATATTTTTTTGCTTATTTGTATTTCTGTCTAATAACTGACTTATTAAAACAGGTAACCAAAAGTACTAAAATAAGAGGCGTGGTATTATCTTCTTACTTTATAGTAGAGTAATTATATGGAAAGAAATACAATACGCCTGAACACAATAGTAGACGAATACTACGAATACTCTAACAATATGTCGGCAAAATTCAAAAACTTTTGTGGCGGACCGACGAGCGAGATGTAAACGACAAAGGTTGTCGCGTTGAGATATTTCCTGGAAGGTTCGGGAGCGGGCTGGCCTCACGCTTTACATCGACTGTAGATCGCAGCACATCTGCCGCTAATGTTATTTGTCGAAAAAAGATGAATTCCGCTTTTTTATCATCACACCAGCAATCTGAGTTATGTATTATTGACATGGTTCAGTGTAGTTAATTATTTTAAGAGTAAATGGTTAGGTATGACATGTTTTGGAGTATTAACTTATCATTTTAATTTTAATATAAGTATAAAGAAAGTAATTTTAGTTTTAGTCAAATTAATCTTGTAGACACTTTCCCTTCACATCTTTTTGAAATCTATTTATTAATGAATTAACAAATCTCAAATTGCTGGCTAAGCTAGATAAATACATGACCAAATGTATGAAAACAATATTTAAGTAATTTTAACTAGTCACTTTTAGTTATTTAAGTTTTTGCATCCTGAAGTTTTACGTAGCTAATTTAGTGGGTAGTCTAATAATTGCGCATAATAGCCCAGTACACGATAATATTACCGTGGTAATAGTAATGATATGCGTTTGTTTTTAAGGCGAAGCAAGGAGGAGTAATGATATCATTTCTTGTTCTAAATATACTATTTTTTATCGTTAAACTATTGCTTCCGCCATTTTAATGATTATAATTATATGCCTAAGGAAATGTTTTCAAGCGAAAGTACACACTATAGAAGTACAGAGCTCGAAATAGATATCAGAATCATCTCCGTATGCTCTTACATGTAGTTTGATATTTTATAGTTGTTAAAGTTTATAGTTTTACGAAATTTAAACGTCAAGCTCGTACGGACATACACAGTTCCGATGAAACATTTTTTTTATTTTAAAGTTAAGTACTTACTTAAATTGTTACCGAGCTGACGCACATACATTTTGTTATCACTCACTAAGGTACGGCTGTTTCAAACAATCTGTTAATGTTAGTAAGAAACATATATTATGTATATTATAATTGATTCATAGTGTGTCCACATTTTTGTTACTTGTTGCCGATTTAACCGTGTTTTACTGCATACAAAAAAATTATAGTTTACAAATGGTTTGAAAGAAACCATATTTAATAATAGCGTTTAAAATATTCATAAAGCTAAACTTATAATTATACAATACAAAATTACAACAGGGTCAACAGGGTCTTGGCATAATCTAAAATAGTTGAAAAAAGTCCTGTGGGCTTAGAATGTGACAAAAAAACAGGTCACGTCTCCGTTTCGTCTTATTGGGATTGGTTGAGAGACTAACACGTGACTGACGTATTGGTCTCTCGATCAATCACAAACATCAAAATTAAACGACATCGTTTTACGAGTTGCGTCTTCGGGTCACATTCTAAGCCCACTGGTTACATAAAAACTCGTACAGACGTAAACGTGTGGTTCACGTAAAATTTTATCCTGATGTTATTATAAGCAGCGAGGAATGAATGGAATTCAGAAGTAATGATAGCTAAAAAGCCCTTTGGACAAAGACAAAATCCTGGAATATTTACCGAACGTTGTACTGTTTTCCGTCTTACCAAGATAAGAGAGTACCTTGCTGCGGAAAAGTTAATCATGAATGTTTGTGTTTCTAAACTCTTTATAGTTAAGTTGAGTACATTTCCGGCCACTGTGATTATATGTCACACTCACAGAAGTAAAGAAACTTAAAACCGCGGCAAGTCCTTTGATATTAAATAAAAGTTATCATGGTATACGCGTCGGTAACTCGCTTTAAGAATTCCTTTGAAGTTAGTTGAATGAGCGCCATAGTTCTATTTGCATCGGGAGCATTATTTTACAAACTTTGTTAACATTTGAAACGCGTATATGTGATTATTAAAAGGAAATAGGTATGCTTCCTTACTGAAGTATGTTGATTACGTAGCTACATTTCACTAAATAGAACAAGATCAAAGTGATATTTGTCCGCTTTGAAGCAGGTCTAGTTGAACGCGTATTCTTGCTTATGAATAGATATAATTTTATTATAAAAAGATTTTGAATACCTATATCCGAAAATTTTAAAAGAATTAAACGTAAAATACGCATAAGTGCATTGGAAATAATTAAAATCTAAAAAGTATTTACAAAAATGTTAACGTTTTTAAATAAATTATAATTTGCTTCTAGTTCTATGTCATCCACACAATTCCGCTCCAAATAAAAAAATGATTCACAATAATCATTAATGGTATGCATGTATCAGTGTCCAGTGATTATTATAAATTTTTAGTCATGAAGATATACGTATCCTCTACATAATGTCCAATAACAATGGTTCTCAATGAAGCAATAGATTTGTGTATGTATAGAGTTATGTGTCTTGAGATAGTAGGAGTCATGTTTTTGTAACAAAAACTTTATCAATAATTCATTATACCTACTGTATAACAAGATCATCGACGCTGGTTGTAGACCAGTACGTACTCAACAAGGGGAGCCAGAAGGAAAAACAATCACAACGCAGCGTGACGATCGATTTATTGTGATGACGTCCCTTCGAAACAGACACTTCACTGCCGTAAATACGAAGTTGTATTATAAATTCGAAGAGTTCCAAATTAGTAAATCGATCTCGTGAAGGTTGCCAAAGGCAAACTCCTCACTTTAACTCATAATTCAGGTTCGAGATTAAGCCCTTAGTCCGATTTAAAAACTAGCAACCTATATTATTATAATACAAAATATTTTTATTGGCTCTGAATCTAAAGATGAAAGACGATTCATATCATCGTCTTTTCCGACACTGACTCCTGAGAAGCTTTACACAAACTATTGTTTTATGATTTCGGCAGGCTGTCATAATAACGTTTTATACATGTGTACTCCTACAGGCAATAACAATACATACATATTATGTTACTAAATTACTATACATGTATGTCTTGTCTTCATACTGCTATCTTCATTGTTCATTCACATAAAATTATAATATTTAAGCATTTATACCTATAGTTGTGCGTATGCCGCTATATTTGGCGGGGCGCTTGATCTCACCG
This sequence comes from Sphinx pinastri, assembly GCA_947568825.1. Taxonomy (NCBI): domain Eukaryota; kingdom Metazoa; phylum Arthropoda; class Insecta; order Lepidoptera; family Sphingidae; genus Sphinx; species Sphinx pinastri. Next base: position 9,492,402 of record OX387617.1, read on the forward strand.
AGTTTGTTTGATAATGCCCGACTCGGAGAGCACAAAATCTTATAAGAACATTAATAACGTCGTGACTATTTAACCTCTAAAACTGGTATTCCAAATGTTTTTAAGCAGGTAAGTAAGATAATCATTTTTAATTCGTTAACCAGAACTTTTTTTGGGGTAAGTAGTAATTATGATATGTACAGGAAGATATTATGTAGAAGTAGAATATTACAGTATCTAACTACTTATTTAATATTATGATGCAGGAATGCAATCAGGATGCAACATGAAGATCAAGAGAATTTTAGTACAAGTTTGAAGTCATTCATCTCAACCATCATTCCATCGCCTGTTCAACGTAAACAAACATAAGCGACGGGGAAGGGTATGAGGTATCGTAATTATTATTACAGCGTGGTGCGAATAATGGCACAAGCGTGTCGTAACACAAAAACATTATTATGGTATGTTCGTTTGTGCTATTTTCGCGCCATCGAAGATTAAGTAGGTATATATTTTTTTTCGTACCTACACTAAAAAGTAGAATACTACCGACAAACACACAGATGAAAAAATTTTGCGAGCTGTCACATTATGAGATGGGTATAAAGATTCTAATATTTATGTCCTCTTTTATAAATTCTAAAATTTTGATATATAGTGCATGCATAAACGTTATTCCCGATTTGAGCAATTACCTAAGGCTTAATTAATTGTAAGCGACACTTACTGCTAAACTTCTTATATCCATTTCTAAACTTGTTGCGCCACCACTTGACGAAGTGGTGTGCCATGGGGGCGTCCGCGGCGGGTGCCGGAGTTCTCAGCGTTTCGTAGCACGTCATACGCTGCGCTCACGCACGCATCCCGTACACTTCAAAAGAGCCGCAGTTCTCTTATTCACTATTAATATCTTCAATTGCACTGTCACTGCAATAAATCACAACACTAACCGGTATATTTTGCTTGTTATATGTGTACAGTATCTATGACCCACTTGTCCGCGTGAACACTTTACGAACAGAGACACTGCGCGACCGTCCCTCGTGCGTGTTGTTGTGTGACTGACTGATGGATGAACAAGGGAGGGGCGCCGGGCGGGCGGCAAGGGCGCCGGATTGTGTGGTGCGGAGCGGCGCGGTATGGCGGCGGCCTTCTGTCGTCTAGTCGGTCGCCAAATAATCCTTGTTGAGTAGTAAAAGTTACAACGGCAACAAAATAGCACTATTTATAATGTTATGGAGAGTTACAAGATCTCTGGCGCCTTCTAATGTTCTTGTAGGTAGGTACTACTGGATGCTGCACCGCAGCATTTAACTCGACTGCTATGAAAGATATTAAGTAAATTTTCTAAATCGGTGGTAGATACTTACATTGAGGTCTTCGTAGTTTGAAAATTTTTAAAATTTTCACTGGTTGCCCAACAGATCTTACCTCTTTGAGTAGTTGGTACCTTTAAAATCATCGTTAAGATTTAAGTTAGTAAGGTGCCTAAATATATATTTAGTTAAGTACCTGCTAGTGGCAACTCTACAACCGTGAAGGCCTGTGGCCAATTCATGGGATGGGGCCGCTCGCCTGTGCAAAATGGGGCGATGTTTTTTAGGATTCTCCTCTTCTTCGTCCTCTTCCTCTCGGGTCGGGGCCCCCTCAAGCCAGGGCCCGTGGCATTTTGCCGTCATGCACCCTATAGTAGTGCCACTGGCATGTGCTATTTATAACCTAGATATTTTATTATGTAGCGTTTGTAGTCTTAAGATTCAGTCGTAGTTGAAAACATTTGTGGTAACTTTAGTAGTCATTAGATGCGATCGGAGTTGAGTTGGAGGGTAAACACCAGTGTTGCTAAATCATATAGGTGTTATGGATTAGTGCAACTTGATTGCTCCGGCTGTCAGATCAGAAAGAGGGAGTCGGCCGAGCGCCATCGTTTGGCAATTGACGAGGTCACGGCCACGGTAGATTAATATTATATTACGCTGTGTTAGAACACATAAATGGTAATTAAATGGTAGATTATATAGAGATAGACCGAACATCTAGATTCTAGGTCAAGACACCCAACTCATACTTATAGACTGAGATGAAGCAAACAACAGTCTTAACTTTTAAGTCTGCTATGGTGATAGGTTCACGTATTTTTCGTCCGTGATATGTCATAGTCGACAAACGCAGAACGTTGCGTGCAATTGCCTTCGTTTATGCACTTGTATGCCAGAAGGATTGCGGCAAACAGGATCATGGACACGAGGAAGAAACCTCACGACTATCGACCAACTGGCGCCTCTAGCTTAGTTACTAAGGGGCTTTTAAATAATTCTATTAAGGTGTTGCCAGCCTGTCGTAAAGGGCGACTAATTAATTATTGGAGCCATCCAATACACGTCCAAGTGACGCAGCAGGGACTGTGCGACTTTGGTACTTTTTACATTATACAACTATACGTAGGTATACTTATAGCTTTTGCTCTCGACTCCTGCCGACTTAAAGTTCTCCGGGGTATCTAATACGTAGCCTGAGTAAGTTGAGACAAGACACACAAAGCAAATAGATATCTATCCTTACTAACTTCAAGCGAGTTTACCCCATTTATCTCAGTGGTTGTCTGTGTATCAGTCATAGAGAAGTATAAAAGGGTCTTATGATACAGGCTTTGCCATTTGTATTTTGAGGTAACCCTAAAAGATTTTATTGCAGTAGATACATTTACATAAATGTAACCAATAAGTCTTTAATTTTATTTTTGAGATTAGCGGAGTGGCTTGTCCCTTTACTACGAGTATGGTATTAGGCTATACCTGCCAATTCAAACTTTTACTTGGCTAAGAAAGTAGTAAAATACCTAGAGGGCAGTAATAGAGAGAAAGGTGCACGCGCGTCCGCTACGTTAGCAATGGCAGCCTCCGAGCGGTCGTCGACCCTCTCGGTGATTACAAAAAAGATTATAGTCCAGGTAGTTAGACATTACTTTAGTTGAAATTATACATCACTAAAATACTATACGTAGACTATATTTCTTGTACAAACCTTAAAAAGCTCTGCAAGGCATATGTAACACGACTCGCCGACTTAACGAATAGAGATCAGCAGAGCACCTTAATATCTAATTATTTTAATGTTATACCCCATGTATAATCCTATATTGCGTAACTACCATTGGTTTAAACATATTTGGTTTTGACAATGGTTGCTACATTCGGACTTTGGTAGGTAACTACGGTCGAAGTGCCCAAATTTTTTACCCAGATGACTGAATCATAAAAACGAACCAACGAATTAATTTTGATCTAAAAAAATTAAAAGAACAAATGACTCACAGATGTACATTGTATATCTATTAATATATTTTTTTTAAATAGAGTATATATTTAATATTAATTAAATCTGAAGCGCGGGTTTCGTTGTAGTATAGCAAGACGTTTATCCTACAATTCTGAAGGCTAATAATAGAAAGGTATAAGAATATGAAAGTTTGTCAAGATGTCAACCGCTGAATGGATATGGGTAAAATTAGACACATAAGTAGACTACTCCTAATTCCTAGATAAAGGTATGCTACTTTTTATTCCGGTAAATGCACGTTGCACAGTGAAACTTAATTCCGGACAAAGACTCACGCCGCGCCGCGCCGGTAGAGTCATAATTGTTTGTATTAGTGATTGAGATATTATTTTGAGCATAGTTTGCGTCTTTAATTGCGTTATCTAACTAACATAGTTAAATACATACGGCATTCGACAAGGGTGCATGGTCGTGTCTCGTGGGGTGCCAATGGGGGCGGATGCACCAGGCGGTCCGAATTAGAATTTTACGACCTCTTCGTATTGGGTTTATTGTCGGGAAGTTATTGTCGACCGAGATGAGGCCGAATACCAGAGCTAACTTCCTACAACAAACACTGTTTTATATCCGCCACGAAGCGATTGCTTTTTTATTTCTTTACGATCATACCAAATAGTTTCAGTTATCGTTTTTACCGAACAACGTTATAGTTGTGTGATGACGTCACTATAAAATGACCATGCGTAGAGGTCGGGAAGCTCCCGCACACGGGCTCGTCGTGGGTGGCGTATTCCACGAACAGTATTGATGGCCAGACAGTTTTTAAAACCAATCACTCAATAAAGTAATAAAATTGAATAAAATACCAACGAGTCTGGCAACCATAGCGTCAATATTTTTTTTATACATAAACGTACTAAGAAAAATAATTGTGTTAAATTCAGGCCTTACATTATTTTATGCAGCAACATATTTTTAAACGTTAGGAACCAACTCACATATCAAGTTTTAGGTAAGAATGAAAGTAGTAGGTAAATACACCAATCGCTTGAAACAGAACGCTTGTTATCTATACAAATAGGTATTACTAGCTTTTGCTCGCGGTTCCGCCCGCGTGAACAAGTTTTTCCGGGACAAAAGTCCCGCTTTTTATTTGCCCGGGATAAAAGGAGCCTATGTGTTAATCCAGGACATGATCTAGCCGTGTGCTAATTTTCATCGTAATCCGTTGAGTAGTTTTTGCGTGAAAGAGTAACCAACATACGTTCTTACAAACTTTCTCGTTTATAATATTAGTAGGATAGATAGATAAAGAGGAAAGATTTGTATTTTTATATGTTTGTAACGAATAAACTCAAAAACTACTGGACCGATTTCAAAAATTCTTTCATCATTAGATTTTTTTATCCCTGAGCAACATAGGCTAATTTATACCCGGATTTTTATTTCTCGCGAGTGGATCCATCTCAGCCAAACCACTGAACCGATTTCGATGAAATTTAGAGATAGTTTAAGACCTTGGGAAGGACCTAGGCTACTACTTATACCGGGAAAAAATAAACCGGGCCTTTTATCCTGGAAAATGGTTTTTTGCCGGTGGAACCACAAACAAATAAGTATCAAGATAGTTCGAGACCCAGGGAAGGACATAGGCTACTGTTTATCCCGGAAAAATATAAATCGGGGCTTTTATCCCGGGATATCGTTGCGCGCGAGTGAAACCTCGAGTAAATAAGTACCTATGGAGATAGTTTGAGACTCAGAGAAGGACATAGGCTTAAGGCTAGGATATGTCCTTACATCACTACGTATTATAATACAAAGTCCCCCCTTCGCATCTGTTGGTCTGAACGCGATAAACTCAAAAACTAGCGAACGGATTTTCATACGTCTTTCACCAAAGGACGGAATGATTCAAGAGGACAGTTTATGTCTATAATTCATAAATATTTTATACGAAAGAAAAATAAATGTATGCATATAATATTATGCTTTGCTACCTGTGCGAAGCCGGGGCGGGCCGCTCTTTTCTATACATAAAATAATAAGTTATGATTACTTAATACTTAGATTATAAACGAAAGGTATTATGTTTGATGTTTTTATTTTCTATAACAATGAGGAGATGAGGATTAAAATCTTTATACACGAAAGTTGTAATAAAAAGATAATCTTGCGAAGTGACCTGGAATGTTGATAGTGGCGTTATTTCTGCTATTCAGTCTGCTGGCACGCCGCCAGTTGATGCGGTCTATCAAGCTCTACCGCGTGGGTATTGCCCACTCACATATTTTCATTGTGTTTTGATATAGTCACTTTTCTCCGATATCAAAATTAAATGCTATAAATAAATAGGATAATAAATATTCTTCGTTTTCATATTTGTTATGAGTACCTATTCATTTTATTATGTTGTACATACATAGATACATACAGTTTTATACATTTCGTAAATCTCTATACAGAAATTACCTCGGCGTTCTAAACGTAGGTGCACCAGATATAGCTCTATCTACCCCTTCGAGGCTAAAGGTGTGAGCTTATGTTATCTATATATGTAAGTAATCTTTGCGAATAGTTCGATTTACTGAGTGGAATGTGAGATAGAAACTAAGAAAGAAATCTATATCGTTTCACAGCGGGATCTAAATAGGTTTACCTATTACTACTCGTTACTCGTTCACTCATATGTGAGAGAGGACATTAGGTCTTTAGACCAACGGAGAAATTTCTTGTGTATCGACGAGGCCATAATAACAAACTAGAATTAAATGATCGTAGTAGCTACCTACGGCTCTTCCCGTGTCTCGGCCCCGAACAATGTTATAATATGGAACAAAATACTTTTATACTCTCGTATTCGTATTGACATACGAATGTCGTTATAACATTTTATTTGATCACTTCAAGAGTCAAGACTCAAGAGCAGCGCGAAGCGTAGAGTCTCTGTGTGTGAATCCAATGTAACGTAATATTATTATTCTGTGATTATTATGCATACACATTACACACCTTAAAATAATTAATATTCGAAATGTGATTCAGACGTGTGTGTGTGTGATCGTTATCGTGTCAGTGAGGAAGTAAGTAATAATAATAAAAATATGGTCAATGTCTACTAATTACTATTGTTTGTGCAATAGATCTCAAGAACACTCACCGCAGACAGTCCACAGACATACAAAATGTTATATGATAAAGTTTATGGAAAATGCGTCTCGTTTCCTTTCTTAAAACTTACTTATGCCCGGGACATTTTACAATAACAATTGAATACTAAAGCACACAGGCGCCAAGGTAACATCTAAACTAAGTATTCTAATAATATATTATGTAGGTATTGTAAAATATGTATTCTAAATACCTATACATATTAATTAACACCAACATAAGGGTAAACCAAAATCGACCGATTAAAGATTCAATAATTGAAAATAAAAATAAAGTTTTTTTTGACCCATGGCATAGGGGGACATGTCGGCATTATCAAAGGTATTCAAACGATATCAATAGCTTTATGCTACTGCCGGGCTCTTTGTCAGCAGGCTCTTAAGCGGCTACATCACAAGCGACTACTTTGCCCGTCGGCGATACATAACTGGTACAAGGGGAACATCAAACGGACCGAAACACTGCGTCACGTGCTGCCATCGTTTCGTGTCCTTTATGAAGTTTATGCACCTTTGTCATTCAACGTTTTGATAAACAGATACTGCGTCGCTTAAATTGTATGCGTTGAAATCTTTTTGGAGGTTTTGTGTTTGTACGAGCAAACATAACATATTGCAATTTGCGTGCCAATTGGACGTTTAAGTATGCATTTATTAAGTACCTAATTATTATTAATATAAATATGGTATGTTTCCCGAATACTTACACATTTTGTTTGTAATAGATTTCTTAATTTGGTTTTAATTGGCAGTTTACCTATTACATTTTGAACACATCATATTATTTCTATACGCGGCATAACGATAAGGCTCAATTACTACTTTGTAATTTAAAGTTTTATCGGCAAAGATATTTGAAAGAGGAAACGTGGGCAAAGCTGTTAAAAAATATACAAAAAATAAGTCGGGCCCTCGACCCGCGCCGCGCGCCGGCGGCGGGCGGTTGATACTCATCTCAATCACTTTGATCTTTCCGCTGCCGCGTTGCGAGCCGACGGGCTTTCCACCCGTCTCTCGCGTTAATTACGAGTAAGATTTATATAATCAATTACGTAGATAATATTTGTTACAGTATGTACCAACTAACGTAACGATCCAAGTCGAGAGCTTTGCAGACCAACTACGAGAAAAGTTCAGTAGCGTTTGTGATTTCATGTTGCTTCACTACCTTTATTATTCATTTATACTGTTATCAGTATTTGTTGTAAACAGTTTACTCATCATGTATCACACTATTATTTAGATTTTTATTGCGACTGCTCCAATCCTGGCGGTTTAATATTATTTATAAAAAATAAAATAAGCAGTATGTCGCCTTATTGTTCAGTGCCAGCGCAATAAGTTTATCGAAAGCTGAAGTCAAATTTAATATGTGTAAGTTATTCGACTCAAAAACATTCGAAGATTTCCGAGGATTTTAATTTTGTGTTTGACATAGAAATTGATTCGCTTAATTATCTCCTGGGACGTAATAAGCATAAGCCCAGCGATCGTGATAGCACGCGATTGCACCATAGACCTTGCAGTTTATAAGAGTCTTATGCTGTCACTAAAGCAATTCAGTTTTTAAAGTAAAGTACAATAACAAGCAACGGGCAATGAAGAGAATAGTAAATTTAAATGATTTTTTAATAAATAATTTATTTCATTTATAGTATTAATACATATAAAAAATGTATGTACAAAAATATACAGGCCCAAATTATTAATCATTCGACATTTGCATTGCAAATGTACAATATTTATTATGCAAATTTGTACACGAACTATGAACATTCATCGTACAACCGTAGCTTTTAGTTACCTAGATGTATTAAAAATTTCAATTATGTATTTTTATACTTGTTAAATACAGTCATCTTCTTCCTAAATATTGTATTAAAATTTAATTTTTCGTTGTTCATACTAAACTATTTGAACCGTGAAAAAACTAGCGATATGATGACTTTTTTGAGGCGTGGCCGGTGGAGGCGGCGGCAGTCAAAGGCTCCCTATGATCAAAAGCGCCGCCATCGAATGGCTTCGCCTTTGATCTCGCCGCCCGAAGTGCAAATTATGTTATAAAGACAGTGAGTGGCACGAACGCCAATCCGCCCAACGGTGCAGTGTATACTACTAAATACTAATTAATTCAACCCGTGAACCGAACCGCTCCAAACGCACGCTTGGCTTTGATTAAAATAATTAAATAATGAATCAATGTGCCAACTGAGTCCTGCCATTCTGTACCGTAGGCGTAAGTACTATCAAATAGGAAATACCTTATACCACGATTTTTTTTAAAAAACTAGGTTATTTAATTATTATGGATCAAGCTATATTTTAAGGTGAAATATTTTGTTACCAATATTTTTATCTGTTAAGTTTTATGTGGTGTTGGAATTTGTACTTTGTAATATTATTTCGCAGGCTTTTCAAGGCCTTCAAGACTACCCAAAGGTCGATATTTAAATGACAGTATATTAAACAAAAATATTTTGTGATTATCACGCCCAACTATTATTTCGGTACATACTTTATAAACAATAACCGGTCCTGAAATGGAAGGTTTTGTTGGTGCGTCTTGCGCGGGCGCCCATGCCTGAGAGTGTGGAATTGCGGCGTTTGGACCAAAGGATTATGGTCAGGTCGCTTCGGTTGAAGTTTAGTAAAACCAGGTTCGTACCTCAAGGGCTGCGAAAGGAGTCAATCTAAATATATAAAAAGTAGGCAGGTATAAATATTTTTAATGAATTCAAATTCTTTTAAAAACTTTAAAATATTTTGTTAACTCATTTCTTCTAATTATAATATGAAAATTTTACACACAATGTAATCTCTATAATAAACTCTCTCCTGTATCCTCATCTGGGTAAGTTAGAATGCGACTAGAGCATCCACCGATTGATTAGATAATACGAGAGAAATTGAAAAAGCGTAACCTACAATATTATGTTAACCCTAGATATTTGATTTATGGTTCGAAATCCAGAATTTCCACGGTTTTGAACTTTGGCCAAGCTCATTACCTGTGAGACGATTAACGATTACTTTATTTAAGTGATAGGGTAGTTTCCTATGTTTGTTTTTGTATATTATTTGCATCACCCAAACGTGACTGGTAGAGAATGCCATCGGCATTAAGTCCGCCTTTATACATTGTTGTATAAAAATTAATAAAAAAAAACATATCTATACGAAAACTAGCTGACCGGACCCGGCAAACGATGTTTACTTTACTAATATCGCTATTAAAAAATAGTGGATGATGGAAGAAGGTAGAAAATTTAGGGTTGTAAGTATGTTTTAATGCCACATCATAAAAAAAAAATAAAAAAAATAATCGGTCCGAATAATAAAAAATAAAAATTTATAATAGATTTTGTGTCACAGTGTTTGTTACCATACTCCTCCGAAACGGCTGAACCGATTTTGATTCACGTACTTAAAATAATTTATTCATTTTTTTCTATTAAAATAATCTCTAAAAAGAATGTATATGGCAAAACAACGTTTGCCGGGTCAGCTAGTTTTTATATATATAGATAAATTCTTCTGTGGAATCATCATCAAAATTGGTTAAAAAATAAAGCAGTTATTCATATTTGAAATATTGTTGTGAGCAAAAGTGGGGGCGCGGTGGGGATATCGCTTCATCTCTCACACGCACGCAGCGTTATGGCCGGTGACACTTGGTGACGCCACAGTCTGATATTACTGTTATTTGACGACTGCCCTTCAACTAAATTTCAAAGCTTTATAACTTACTTATTATTGCGCCAATATTGAAAATTATTTTTCCGTTACGTTTTGGATAATAAACACTTTTGATCAAAGTATTAAAAAAAGTAGTCAACTACCATATTTTCGTAGAGAAAGTAAGTAGATATCTTGTTTCAGCTTTATGTTCACAATACATTACTTTTTATACCATAGTTCTGTTCTGTGGTTGCAAAGGTACTTATATAGTAAGTTAATAAGCTTAAACAAAATTTCTATTTGTATACGAATTTTACGAAAGTTGTAAGCGTTTTTTCGGGGCCGGGTGCCCCTAATTCCCTTTGGGTGGATCTGTTTATTGTGGCGAGGCAGCGAAAGAGGGGCGAGAGACGTGAAGGGGTACGATCGAGAACCGCGTACGTCGACCCGTGGCAAGCTTTGATCTCGCCGCCTGCGACTGTCCGACAATACGGCCAGTTGCCCGCAAACCGAGCATCGACACTATCCCAGATTATGCGGTTTCCTTTTCCAACTATTTAGTTAATTTGTTCTGTAATTTACTTTCTTTTATACCCGATACCACGCACGTAATAAAATTTGTATTTATTATTTTGATATTCTTATATATACGATTTGGAAATTATATTCTATTTACACTTTCTAAGCTATGATGATACATTAAAAGTTATCCAGCATCAACAGTTATGATGATGCATGACTTAATCGATTAATTGATGTGCACATTGGTAGTTGTGACTTGTGGTCTCAAAGTCGAAGCCACCTGGATTCTTCAGCTAACTAGTCTAGGTGGCACTCATTATTTTTCGAATTTTATTGAAATCAACAGTACCGAAATTGGATCTAGAATCTAGATGGGTGTCATAATCATCATCGGCGTATAGCAGTACACTGCTAGACATATACACACATAAGGTTTCGGCTTGTCGCATCCAGCTTCTGCCGGCGATCTTTCGCAATTCGTCACTCCACCTAGCTGGAGGGCGTCCTACACTACGTTTGCCGACTTGTGGTTTCCACTCAAGAACTCGTTTACCACAGCGATAACCGTTTTTTCGACAGATATGGCCAGCCCACTGACACTTCAGCTTACTAATCCTGTATGCTTTGTCGGTAACTATAGTTCTCTGTCGGATAATCATGTTACAAATTGTATCCTTCAGAAAATGATGGTAAATTATATTTCCTGAGTTTTAAGCACACGTAACCGCTTTTTATTTCTACTCCTTTCCTTTGAATCTGGCCATGTACCTATGATTGTCACTATTGTGGAGGCTTATGGGCGAAGATCATCTTACGCCAGGGGAACCGAAAGGTTTAAAATTTGATTCCCTTATTTTCAATCTATCCTTTAAAATATATTTTTTGTGTAGTAATGCAAATTCGAATGGATTATTCAAGGTCGTCGCATCTTTATTGGGGAGTTTGTGGCCAATAGACAGCTCTCTGTATATGTATTATATACAGTCTACAATAAGGCCGCCGCGTCAACAATGCCCTTTGGAAGTCCGAAGCCGCCACATTCGATTCGGCGAGCTTTGACATTGCGCTCGCGTTGTGTGTCGGTAATTTTTTCGCCGTCTAATAAATATTAGTGAGTAATATCAATATTACTTTTTCCGGATATGCTAGTCGAATATCACGTTATGACTGATTAAAAGTGTACAATATTTATTAATGAGCACAATTACTTCTTTTTCCCCATTTCCATGAAATCGATAGCTAAAAGCTTATAGCCCAAAACTTAATATACCTAATGGTAAACTTGAATGAATCGTATTATAATAGATGCATGTTGTGCGATAATTTTGGGTATCGAAGCTGCTAGTTGCACCTGTCGTGGAGGACGGGAGTCGAAGGCAAGCTACAATCTGAGCAGCACACTGGCTTTCAGTCAAGGCTCAAGTTAAAGTTGACTATACATGGACGTTGTACACACTGCGCAACGATGCGATTGTCTGCATCCGTGCCATGTTTCCCGTACGCAAAAAGTTGAGAAAATCAGAATGGACAAAGGCTTTGAACGCAGACAGATTTTTGTGTAGCTAAACTTAAAACTACATCGCTATAAAATACATATGTAGGTACCTATAAGAAGAAAAAAAAATAAAAAAAAATTAATTAAGTACCTTGGATAACTGTTACATTATTAGCCTTAAAAAATGCTAAGAAATCTTGAAATCGACAATACAGTAGTGGAAACTCTATACTAATATATAAAGCTGAAGAGTTTGTTTGTTTGTTTCAACGCGCTAATCTCAGGAACTACTGGACCGATTTTGAAAATTCTTTCCCTAATAGGAAGCTACATTACTCCTGAGTGCTATAGCACATTTCGTGTCTTTTTAGTTAGTGCAGTTAAAAGTGTTATGTCGCAGTAACTAAGTGAACATCAATACTTTGGTCAGTGAATATAAAGTACTTAATAGGATTTCGTACCCATGGCACCCATATAAAATAATGTAGATTCCGTCCTCAAAAAGATAATCCTACAAAGATAGCCGCGTCGGCGTGGCGACGCGACGGGTGTTACTCGCCGAGCTTTGCAGCTTCGCTGTCCGGCGGCATGGTGCTACTCGTCTAAAAAGAAGTCAACCCATAGTCGGTTTGTTTACATACAATCAGCTGATTTTAAAGTTGCAACATTATCTCGGCTTCGAGCAATTAATTTCGATGCTGATACAATAACCGGGCATTATGAGACTTAACAAGTAATTTGTGGAGTGACGAGTGCAGTGCAATACGCAGTTCTTTGTGATACAAAGTTGAGGGGTGTTGCTAGGTAGGTACAGTTGTATCCTTTATTATCAAGTGAGCGGATAGCTTTCGTAATTTTTTTGTAAAAATTAAAAAATATTGCTCACTGCTTCGGTGGCGTAGAACGCTGTCTACTTTGTATTACAGTACGACTACAGTGCTGAGGCCTCGGGTCGGGCAAAGTGATATTGGGTTTTTCTACTCAATATCAGTTCGGAGTCTGGATATGTGCCCAGTAAATGGCAATAGACCCGCCCCCTATTTCATAGGACATAACATAGCTGGTGAAATGCGGGTGTGTTACAACTTACACCTCTGCCTACCCCTGAAAAGGGAAAAATGCGTGATGATATGTATGTATGTGTGTAAATTTTGCTCACAAGTTCCATAAGTAACTTGAGTTAGCACAAAATAAAAACACTTTATTGAAATAAATCCCATGGAGCATCCAGCTATTACGTACAGGTACCTATTATTCTTCCCAGCTGCATCTAAATAAAGTTCGAAAGCTTAAAGTGTTTAAATTTAGTGTGTCGTTGTTTGTGTTATCTAAGCTACCTCCGGTCTTACACAGTCAGCCATAGAGTGGGATTTCCTTATTTGTTCAGTTTTCTTTTTTGTGACAAGAGCACCGCTGTCTTATCGCTCTTTATCTATCAACTTGTTTAAATAAACCGGGAATCATTATTGGAATGTAAATAGAGAAAGAATTACTATCAGGCAAGTGTAAACTTTGAAGGAATTATCGTCGGCTAAGTGTAAATATCAAAAAGAATCAGTTTACATTTGGAATGTTTGATGTCTTTATATCGTTTCATTCAGTACCTACCTATACTGGCGTTCGATTACACTCCCTCATACAGCAATGTAATTTACGAGGAGAGAACTTGTTCAAAATTCCATCACGGACTAAGCACAAGTATAGCACGTTGTTACAAAGAGTTTGCCGATACATCAGCTGTGGTTTATTTAGGCTAATGGATTTTGGAACAAACATCTTTTTCGTGAGATTTTCGAACGAGCACGAAAGTAAACTTTCCTGTTATAATTGACTTTACGGAGCTAAGAGGGTTTATTTTGTTCGCTAATGAAATTGCTGAGGCTAACATCTGTTTCAAATCTGTTGTTAATACCATGTTTATCTAATGCTTACGTGACGAGACGACATCGCTACGATATAATATTGCTTTGTTTTATTGAAGAAGCGGAAAATGAAGTCAAATTACCGCTGCCCATAAAAAACAATATTAGGGCCTTCGTGTGGAATTAATTCAACTTCATCTGTTCTTTCTTTACTGTCTTACCTTACGAAGTATGACACGAAATAACAACGGCGCCGCATAATCACAGCATACAGTCCTGACTCCCGGGTAAATAATACACGCTGCCGCTATTTCAAAGAGATATTTACATACCTATTAGATAAAGGCTAATTTCCACTTTGATTAGTGCGAGTGTTGCAAGTGATTAATTGAAATGTGGAGTGCGAGTAGTGTCCAATACTGTTTAGCTGCTAAGTTCAGTTAAAATTCAGTTGTTGGGCGTCGAACAGCAATTATTATGGAAACACAACATCAACAAGCGCGCTTGTAATTGCAAGAAATAGTGTCTGAAATCGATGGACACTTAGAATTGGAACTTGCAGACTATGGGAACGAAAGTGGATAAGTAGAAGACCCATTTATGACGCAAGTTATCAACTCCTTAAGGAATTGGCTTCTGAAGATACTATGGAATATCACTTGACTACTACCAAAAAATAATAAAATATGTTCCTAATCATTCCACTTCGTTGATTACAATTCAAAACACTCGCACTAATCAGTTGGGGTCCACACGTGCTTAGTCCTATCAATAAACACCTGCATTAATCACCTGCACTTGCACTAATTAAAGTTGATGTTAGCTTTAACTGCAAGTACCTAATGAATAATTATTAATTAACACATGGACCATAATATCCGGTGGATACATTACCCCCTTAGAACAATGCCAGACTGGTTTATACGGAAATGCGCTCGATTCGTTTTCAATATGAACTATTCCTTATTCACAATCACGATGCTGCATAATGTTCTATTCAGTCCCGAACATTGAAGGTAAAAAGAGTCCTTTATTTATACACATCAAACACATAAATAAAATTAAATGTTTGTCTGTGGTTGTAAATAAATAGTTTTGCTGAACTCGTATGGTTATTGATTAAGGGCCGTATTAATACATGCAACTCAGTTTCGCTCTGAAGTGCGATATCAGCTGAGACGCTGTCAAATTAAGGTTAATATCTTAAGATAGTCCCTATTTAATAAACCATGTATTAACATCAGCTCAATTGACATCTCAAGTTCCAATATGTGAAGGATTTTGACAACTAAGTTTTGTTTATGCAACAGCGCTTACTCAGCTGAGAACAAGCTCTTAAATGACGGCTTAAGCTTGGTTTATTAAATAGTTCAATACATTCAATGTCTACTTGAGATTTTACTCAAACATTATTATAGCATTGCGCAGTACATAATACAGGGTTGGTGCGGTGTGGTGGTATAGTATGGTATGTATGGTTATCGGCACTACACTTGATATGTCAAAGTTTGCAAAGATTTTAATATTATGGACTAAGCCGATGTTGAAAAGACTAAGGAAGACAAGTAGTGGATACGGTTAACAATATTCATCCATGAAAAGAATTGTACGCGGGCGGAGCCGCGAGAGAACGCAATACTCTCCATATTTTGACATAAAAAAACACACATATTCAACCAGCTACCATTATTCGTATAAAAATCCTGTGTTTTTTTGCTATCGTCAGTAAGCGGATTCCCGTCCGTTGCTGTGTTCCATAATCATTTTTGTCAAAATATTGCTCTTTTTTGTTCCGCTATTCAGAGAAAACGATAAAGGAGAGAAGTTTTAATTATTCTTAGCAACGTAATTGATAATTTGATCGATATTTTTTGCGTAAATTGAATGCCTACTAGTATCTTTGTCAGTCCAATTGGGTGGTTGCGGTTTTGAAATGTTTTTCAAGATAAGTATTAAACTACATTTACTTAGGTACTATGAAAGACAAGACACACTCTAAGCCCAATGCAATTAAAACACTGGTTTTAGGCGCAAATAATTTATTGTGTAGATAATCAGGGCTTTATTACTAAGCATTTTTGTCTTTGAATGTCCCAGTGATAGATAAAACTACATAAGTTTCAATCTCTACAATCGATAATATCACCCTCCTATCCTTATCCCACCGCTATCAGCTATGTGTGGTCGCCGCAAAACAAGTTTTTTACGCTTGTTGCAGGATGAGGAGAAATTTTTACGAGCGTTCGCCTGCTCGACATTTAAAAAACCCAGGAGATCCCAGTACACCATGCACCGTCTTTATCGTATATGCTATTAGTAACTAGACTAAGGCGAGGCTTACTTTAATATTTCTATATTCTAATGTTAAATTACAGTGGGTTTTACATTTAATTTTGCTGTTTGTGTTATTGCGCCGTTCTGCAACAGGGCCTCCCGTTACCACTCACCATAGTTGGACACAAAGAGCATTTATAATACTACGGAAAGTTGGAAAACTGACAAATGTAGGTATACCTATGCGTAGTGTACCCTATTCTAGGTCTGTGGTATCTACTAGTTAGACACTAAATAGTCCGGTATCATTCTGACGATCGTTAGAAAACGCAATCTTTCTTGTTGGTCGACGTTATTATGTATTAGGTACCTACATTGTTAAAAAAAAACGACATTGTCTCTTGTGTTGGTCTATAAGTTTTAAAATTTACATACCTACAGCCGAAGCATTGTCCTCATTTTGTATTTTATATTTTGGAAAGCGAACTATCAAAATTTTATAGCGGTTATAAATCGTGTGTTTCTATAGAAACCTTTGTTACTTTAAATGACCACAAAAACACAGCATTAAGGTTTCGATAACGGGAACGGAATGTTCTGCGATTACGAACTACCTACCTAGCACAAATACTTCTACTTATAAAAATGTAATCCTTTCATAAAAATATATAAAAACTTGGTATGCATTAAGTAGGTACTACCTAGTAGATGAAGAATGAATTCTATTTATAAAAACAATTCTATAAGAAATTATGATTTAACCGATTTCTCGTTTTTGGGTAATACCTACGTAAATGGGAGTTCCAGACTATCCTACCAAATTTAAACAACTTTCGTAAAATTTTATGTGGGACATTTTATGTACCTTACCTGAAGGCTTATTTTTTAAGTCTCGAACCTATTAATCCAAAAAGTATGTTACCTACCAAAAAGTATGTTATTTTTTTGCAATTGAATCGAAAAATAGGCATGCAGACGCGGGAGTGGTCTATATACTTAAGGAAAGTATGAATCCGGGATTGCTTACAATTAGTTTAAACTTTGATGCGGCAGTTGGGAAAGTTTCGATACAATTTGTAACAATATACGATTGTCCAGGCGGAACGTTGTAAATATCAAATGAACGTACGATACAAGGATGATAATGGTATTTCTGGGAACATCCCTTGTGCTAGTGGAGTGGCAGGGCGCGAGGGAGCGGGGACGAAACGGGGCCGGTCTGGCGGGCCATCCATCACGCTGTGGGGGTGCAATTAGGCGAAGTAGATGTGCTGACACGAACACGCGGCCGACGGGACACGCTGCCGCCTGCCGCCGATTTCACCGGTGTCTATCAAAAATTTAACCGACGCATAACAATTAATGCTGCTTTATTAGAACCTAACGATTACTATGGGTGCCAGTATTTATGTGAGGCGTTCAGGGTTTGGGGGAGAGGGCTCAGCCAAATCTCACTAGTGGGGGGTGAGGAGGGGGTTGTCGGTAAAAGGTCATAAACACCTGACGTAATTAATGGATGTCCCCTATACAATAAGTTAATATACCTAAATATTTTTTCATACATGAGATATACTTAGGTAGGTAAGTACAGTAAATATTTTTAGGTTATTAATGGGAAACAAGATAATTTTTATTATATAATTCTGTCCCACTTCTGGGCACGGGCCTCCTCTACTACTGAGAGGGTTTAGGCCTTAGTCCACCACGCTGGCTTAGTGCGGGTTTGTCGACTTCACATACCTACCTTCAAAATTCTTATACAGAACTTCTAAGGTGTGCAGGTTTCCTCACGATGTTTTCCTTCACAAGCAAGCGAAACTTTAGAAAAGCCAGTGGTGCGTGCCCTTGGATTTTGAACCTGCGGACATTCGTCTCTGCAGTCCGTTCCACTCCCAACTAGGCTATCGCCACTTTTATTATCTTACCTATTTTTAATTACAATTCTCTTATTAACTCCGGATTTAATAATAAGACAACGATTGTTGACATTCCAGACGAAGGCTGTCATGATTTTCTAGCAGACGCATTAAGTAGTTAATACTCCTCCATTCTTTCTTATCTCTTCTACTTAGAATTTCCGACGGGTTACATTTACCGGGTTAAAAGTTGCTCAAAGCGGTGAGTTGATTGAACAGTAATTAACGTTTCGTTAATACTCAAAGAATACAACAAAAAGTTAATATCCGGGCGATAAAGGTGCCGTGGTGTGGGTGAAGGCCGGGAGTCGGGACTCGGGACCATCGCTACGCGGTAGCACCCGCCGATTATCTGCCGATAAGACACAAAAACAACGTTTTGATTTATGAAGAAGGTTGGAAATGCCGCTACCGGTTGCAGGTTGTTCCATTTACGTTCCATTCTCGAATTTGATGATTATTTTTATGTATAATTTGTTTTTGTATAGGTACTATTACTATACTTACATATTTACACAAGTTCACGTCTTTTATCCCCAAAGGGGTAGGCAGAGGCGCCACTAGTACACCCACTTTTCGCCATGCTTATTCCGTCCCATGATGTGATAGGGGGCGAGCCTATAAACTAAGTCTAAAGTAGCCTGAGTAAACTAAGTTTTTATTTATTTTACCTTTGATTTATAATATAATCAAAGTATTTCACAAAATATGTCGTGAATTGGTATCCATAAGTATGTGCATATGTACATACTTATGTATACCAAGATTGACTGAATGATGAAGATTGACTGCCTCGGTGGCGTAGTTGTATTGCGTACGCGTTACGAGTACGATTTGCGCGCTGAGGTCCTGGGTTCGAATCCTGGGTCGGGCCAAAAACATTGTGACTGGGTTTTTCCATCTTAAAAATTATTCAGTCGCAGCTCGGAGTCAGGAAGTTGGCGGTGTGATACCCCCGTGCCTCGGAAAGCACGTAAAGCCGTTGGTCCTGCGCCTGATCTCTCTCCGGTCATGTCGGATTGCCGTCTCACCGGACTATGAGAGTGAAGGAATAGTGAGTGCACTTGTGTATTGCGCACACACTTGTGCACTATAATATCTCCTGCGCACCTGGCTGATCTCCGTTGAGATTGGCCGCCGTGGCCGAAATCGGCTAGAAAGGGATTATTATTATTATATACATACAACTTATTTTATTTATTTATTCGTTAAGGATTGCTAACGGAGTTTACAATAATTCTTTTAAAATACACTAAACTTATTTATAGCTATTGTCACTTGTAATTTTAACTCTGGTTATAAGCAATCACAGCATGAGCCACAATCTTTAAAACAATAAAATAAGCCTAAGTAAGTACTTATAACAGACAACACTATTACTGCAATTTAAAAAAAACTATTAGATGTAACAATATCTGGTAGAGTACTTATCAGAACATATAATTTAATAATTTTAATATAATATTTCAACCGACTGCCTCAGTGGCGTAGTTATATTACGGTACGACTGCAATGCTGAGGTCTTAGGTTCGATCCCCGGGTCGGGCAAAGTGATATTGGATTTTTCTATGCAGTATCAGCCCGGAGTCTGGAATTTGTGCCCGATATGGTGATAGGCTAGCACCCTATCACATCATGGGACGGAATAACGGCGAAAAGTGGGTGCACTAGTTGCGCCTCTGCCTACCCCTTCGGGGATAAAAGGCGTGAGTGTGTGTGCGTGTGTATAATATTTCAAATATAAAAAAAAGCAATGAGAGGTGTCAAGGGACACCCGGATGGAACGAAGTTCCTTTCGATTAATTAGTGAAGGAATTGTAATAAAAATTTATTTATATAACAGAGTGTGTATATATATAAATATATAAATATTTTCCTATTTCCGTTCCAATACATAAGTTTCTAGAGAAAAAAACAAATAAATACGTGTGGCACTCGGAGATTGCCGCGGTAAAGCTATTGCATAGCATTTTTATCACAAATTTTGATTGACTAAACACAAATTCGATCTTACGCTTACCACATAAAGTAGATTTTTAAACGCGAGCAAAGCACGTTTAGTCTTGTTATTGATAAATGTCAGTAACCAAAGTAGAATAAATCAACAAAATTTGAAAAAAGAATGTTACGGAGTTTTGGCGGGAACTTGGAAGTGTCATGAGGTGCTCTTGTTTTAATTCATTATTTTGGTGATACTTAGTGTTATATTGCATAATTATGGTGGTATATTATCCAATATAGTTCTATTAAAGAGCTCAAATGAAGTGAAATGAAATAATTGTGCTAATCAAGTGTTTTTTTTGTTGCCGCCAAAACTCCTCGGTAAAGTCTTGGTAAGGTAGCCACTGCTTTACTTCGACATACTACAGATAATAAAAAAGACAAACCAAACTTGACATTGGCAAAATGTGAACACAAATGCCATTATAAAATAAAAAAAAAAAAAAAATGTTACGTTCGATTCTTTTGTACTCGTGCCGTGCCAACGCTGGGGAAATAGCTTCTACGCAATGCATTTAAGGTTCATATTAGATTAGTAAGAAATGGTTTTAATGACTTTAATAAATAAAATAAATAAAAATATACTCGTTTCAAGAATTATAGCTTCTACGCATTGTATTTAAGGTTCATATTAGTAAGATAATAGCAAAAAGTGTCGTGACAACTTTCCGTCCAGCCCCCTTTCACAACGCGCAATAAGGAACTTCGTTCCAACAACATATAATTTTATTGAATAAGGACATATCTATGTTATGATATTATTCTTAGGGCCTGTTTTACAACTTCTGGGTATAACAAAAAAGTAATGAACATTGAATAAATTTTTCATCTTACGCCCATGTAACGATAGGAAAACGGCCAATTATTTTGACTAAGGTGTAGAGTTTGTGAAGTTAGGGCTTGTAGAGTTAAGGCGTGTAGAGTTAGAAGCTATGCTCTACATGAGATCTGATGATTTTTTGACAGTGCGAGCCATGGGATCTCGTCTTGGCAACATTTTACATGAAAACGTTTTTATTTCGCTATTTTTAAAACTTAACGAAGTTTTGGAGTTTTGCAGTTTCGATGGGAACTTGGAAGTGTCATGATGTGCTCTTGTTTTAATTCATTATTTTGGTGATACTTGGGTGTTATATTGCATGATTATGGTGGTATATGTTAAATGCTCTAAGATATTATCTAATACTAGCGGACCCAACAGACGTTGTCCTGCCCTAAAAAATAAATAAAATCCTAGAACCCGAGTACAGCGCTACCTACCGGATCCAATTATTAATCTAAACTAGGGTTGTAACGGAGGCCTTCTTAGCGGAGGCGGAGGCGGATGCGGAGGCGACGGGTTTCACCTCCGCGGAAGCGGAGGTTAACGGAGGCGGAGGCGGAAGTGAAAGTGGATGTAGAAAAAATAGTAGTTTATGGTTTATTAAAACTTTGATAGTTTTAATAGTTAGTACAAAATATTTATTTTGAAATTATGAAGTTATCATTTATAATTTTAACTTTTAATTTCGTCTTTTTTTCGGCAGACGTAAGCACTAAGCTTCAAATGACGTCAATTATACGGTTGAATGGTGATGCTGCTTTTTTACTATGATTCGCAAAAGAACCGTAATAAAATAGAACCCACAGAGTTATTTATTCTGTGATAGAACCAGATACATTTGACATTATTGACATAAATAAAGGCATTCATTCATATCATCATCGTAAAACTAGAATGGAGGCAAAGGTAAATACCGCATTCAACCGTTTAATTCACGTCATCAACGTAATTTGTTTTTAATTTGGTACTGTTTTGGTAATTCTAAGGGATTTATTTTATTATTTTTTGGTGATATTTAGTGTTATATTGCATACTTATGGTGGTATATTATCCAATATAGTTCTATTAAAGAGCTCAAACGAAGTGAATTGAAATAATTGTGCTAATCAAGTGTTTTTTTTGTTGCCGCCAAAACTCCTCGATAAAGTCTTGGTAAGGTAGCCACTGCTTTACTTCGACATACTACAGATAATAAAATAGATAAACCAAACTTGACATTGGCAAAATGTGAACACAAATGCCTTTATAAAAAAAAAAAAGTTTATATTGTCAAAAGCGCTTAAGTATGGTGGTTATGTATTCTTAAATTTTCTAATTTTCCGCGCAAATTTCCTATTTTTTTCTTTCATAAGAACCTTCTGACGATAACAAACACATAAAAAAAAAAACCGTTCACGCGTGATGCCGTGACCAAGGGATAGCTGACCCCGCAAACGTTATTTAGCCATCAGTTACCGACCGGGGTTAAAATTTATTTAAAAAATAGGGGTTGATCGTAGAGGGTTAAAAATTTAGGGTGGTATGTATGTTTTAATGCTGTATCATAAAAAAATAAAAACAAAAAAAATTATCTAAAAAATAAAAAACTAAACTTGGGGTGGACTAACCTTAACATTTAGGGGGATGAAAAATAGATGTTGTTCGATTCTCAGACCTACCCGATATGCACACAAAATTTCATGAGAATCGGTCCAGCCGTTTCGGAGGAGTTTAACTACAAACACCGTGACCCGAGAATTTTATATATTAGAAGATATGGACTCAAATCATTGATGTATTAAAAATACATCAATGGCTCAAATGAAGTGAATTGAAATAACTGTGCTTATCAAGTGTAAATTTTTTGTTGCCGCTAAAACTCTTCCATAAATTCAGTTAGCCACTGCTTTACTGCGATATACTTGATACTACTGAGGACAGCGACTTTGGCTATATGGTCGCTGACTGAGGATAAACAAAAACAAGTATGCGTCTAAAGGACAGTGTTGCCAGATGTTTGACGGATGAAGTCGCCGAAAAATCATTATGAAGTCACCGCAAGTCGCCGCACTGTATATGGAGAGGCGAAGGAGCAAAAAAAAAAAAAAACCTCCCGGCCGCCAACGCGAAGAGCTAAAAAAAAAAAAAGAGGTCCCCAAGTCCAATTTCTGTCATGTTTTGTACTCTCAAAGCTAAAAATATCCTCAAATCCGACAAAAACATGGTTTATAACGCAAATTTTCCAAAGTAGCCCAAATTGGCGCCTGAGTGCCATTCGCGTAGCCTAAACGGCGACCAGTCGCCATTCACAATTTTTGGTCGCCCCGACACCCTCCGAGGTAGCCTAAATGGCGAAAAGTCGCCTAATCTGGCAACTCTGCTAAAGGACTTGTATCCACGGTCAAGAATAAATTGATTAAAAAAATTGACAATCGAATTTGACAACTGACAAGTGCGGTTTGTTGCAGGCACAGCAGGTCGCAATAGGGATGTGACAGGTGAAACAATCGATTATTTAAAAACAGCTATTTCTATTCTCAATAGTAACTTGTGATTTAAAAAATAATCGATTTATTGAGAAGAAGTAAATGATTTTTGTGGAAAAGGCGATTTCTTCTATTATGAGAAACTTCATGCTTTTCTATATAGTATTCAAACCAATAAATCAATATTAACCATTTAACAGAATAAAAATAAATAAACTGATAAGTATAAAATATAATGAAAACGACAACCTTCTGGTTTGAAAATTAAAATACAAAACAAATATTTTATTAAACTTTAACTTTAAACAATAAAAGAACTAAGAATAATAGGGTAGTTGACTACTTTTTTTAAATACATTTATCAAATATATATGCTATCCAAAATATAACGGAAAAACATTTTTCAAGTTTTTAAGTAAGTTATAAAGCTTTGAAATTTGCTAGAAGGGGAAGTTGTGAAATAACAGTAATATCATACTGTGATGTCACCAAGTGTCACCGGCCTTACCGCTGCTTGCGTGCGAAAGAGATAGCACGATATCCCCGCCATGCCCCCACTTTTGCTCACAACAATATTTCAAATATGATTAACTGCTTTATTTGTCAATCAATTTTGGTGCTAATTTCACAGAAATTATTTTTTGTATTATTTTCTGTTACATATAAAATAATGTACAAAATCAAACATAGGAAACTACCCTATTATTGACACAAATTTATATTAAGTAAGTTAAAACACCAATGATTATTATAAATCATAAGAGAATAAGAATAACATTTGCGAATAACACCAAAATTTATACAAAACAATAATTGCAAATCTGATAGCAATGGTGGCAAATTGACACACGAAATAAGGCTGCAAATTAACAGACCTTTAATTTTTTTTTTCTGTGGTATTGTTTAGCTGGTGCAACATAAGTAAACATTTGTGTTTATAACAAAAACCTATTTCTTAAATATTATATAGTTTATGCAAATATTTAATAAATAAACACGCTTTTTTGCTTTTGGCGACCGTGACGTCACAACAATAAAAGGACCAACGGAAAACGAGCGCTGGCTTACTGCCAGCATATACTGAGTTGGAAGTCTTTTGTGGCAAACATAGTTTTAAGTACTGTTTGTTTGTTTTATATACATGTGCATATTGTGTGTTTGTTACAAATGATTTTTTTCTTTCTTTTTCCTTGTATGTGTGCAAGGGAAAAAATCATAGTCCCTGAGAGAAAGAAAACTGTGGAAAAACTACAAAACGGTTTTACACAAATACATACAGATGGCGCCGTCTTTTGATCGATTTGTTCATGTTAGTACACATACTTCGCGTTTTTCATCACACAAACTGCGCTGTTTGCAAAAATGGATTAAAATGTTTAATTTATAAAGCTGATTTATTAAAAATCGATTGTTATTACTATGAAAATCGATTATGATGATAAAATAATTATTACGAAAATCGATTATTTTTCACATCCCAATGGTCGCAACCATAGTCGCAACTTGCAGCGTGTTTTCATTTTGGATCTGTATTTAGATTACATTAAATAATGGGTAAAGTTAGAAAACTTAAAACAAGAAGTGGTAAAAAACCGCTACCCAATGATGATAATGATGACGAAGAACAACTGCCTACGGACGGCAAAGAAAATGCGATACAAACAATATTGGATCAGTTACAGGTTAGAATTGCGGTATTTATTGTATTGCTTACGACAGTATCTTATATTATTTTGTTTACACAGTTACGATTACTATTTATTTTAGGCAGCTAATGTCGAAGAGAAATATTGTGGTTTGCAAACGTTGGGTCTCTTGATAGAAAGTCCTGAAAATGTAGAACAGGTATTAAACCGAGACGTGGTAAAAGTTGTTGCGCCGTTGCTGGTGGATGCTGCTAGCTCAGTAAGAAACGCTGCTGCTGGGATGCTCAGGAATCTGTCCACGGTGAAATTAGAAGTTTGTGATGTATTAATGGAGCAAGATGTTATGACACCTTTGATATGCTACTTTCATGAGGTATGAATGAATTAATATTTCAACAAACTATTTTATTTATACATAATATACATAGTTATATTGTATTTTTGTGTTATTTTCATAACATTAAATATAAAATATAAGAATGCACTGCTAATCTAATTTTAAAAAGTAAGTACTTTTTCCTAAAAAATGTTTATAATGGAGAGTAAATTAGCAGTTAATTATATTTTAATAGATACTTGCCAACTTATAGTTTATTAGATATGGTTTAACACCATATAATAAAAAGGGGCTAAATACATTATGGCATATTTACTTGCTTCTACCAACAGAATAATGTATATTTTTAACTTCATGAATGATGATAATAATAAAATTCATGATACCAGTGAATTAGTTTCAATTCATATTTGGCTTCCATATTATGACTATGATTGAATGATCATGAGAAAATTGCAAACAATGATGTCAATATGTATTTCAGCATGCAGAGACATGGACACCTGACGTAAACTCTGCTACAAAAGATGAAGATATAGACACATTTATTCAGAATGTTAATTTACTGTTGAATTTGTGTGAAGGTTCAGGTAAATATTTTATTTTTAAAATATAACTTAAACACCATTTTTTCAGTCCTTATTTACAGAACTTTGTTGTATCCAAATAAAACACCATTGATCTATTGTATTCCAATATCTTGCACAATAATATTATTAATACATTTTTTTCAGAATTGGCAATTAGGTATATGGGTCAGTCAAGAATATTAGATATATTACCTAGATACCTGGATAACTCAGTTTTCAATAATGACATTGTGGCAGCTGTTCTCCAGTGCCTGTTTGTTGTTGTTGAAGACAATCCCATAGCAATGGACAAGATTAAAACAAACTGTGAGAGACAGCTACAATCACTATTGTCACTTGAAAGTGGCGAGCCTGAAGCATACCTTCTCAAAACCCTTTCTGCAGGAGTCATCATAAGTACCTGTCGTGGTAAAATTGCCACTTTGCCAATAAATGTTGTCAATCAAATAATTTCTATATTGGCAAAAACATTGTCAGTCGATCATAGATTTGTTTGCAGTCAATTGTCAAGCCAAGTGCCACTGGGTGATGGTTCTGCAAAAGAAGAACCACCACAAAGCAAATTGGCACAATTGCTTAACAGTCAGATAAAGTCAGCTGTGCAAATTGTAGATGCCCAACAAAGTGCAATTGAAATTGTAGCAAATATCTGTTCAAATGACGGTAAGATTGTATTGTTTTTGTTAGTAATTCAGATGTATGTCATGATAATTTCATGGTGGGATAATAATTACTACTTATTGATCTTTGTAGATGGATATGAAAGTAATAGTAATGAATCATCAGAAAGTGATGAAGCCGATGAGGAGTTCATTCAGGGCAACGATGAATCAATACATGTAGAAGACATGTTGCCAACCAATTTGCTAGAAGCGTTAATAAATTTAGAAATATTTGACAAAGTATGGGCCCGCAGTCAACTGCCTGCACATAATGTTATGATGATTTTAAAAGAATATGAAGGGACACAGTTGCTATGTAAGAAGTAAGTGTAGATTCTTTAATAAATCCCAATAGTGTGATAATTATGTTACAGTCATATTGTTCTTTGATACTTTACACCCACAATATAGACCTTACAAGACTTGTAAACTACATCTCCGCCTATCCACGCATGCCCGTTTGAAGGTATAAAGTTATATTATTTTACTTACACGAAAAAATATTATTTCAGACTCGCCAATCTGCAAACAAGAGCCTTGTTGTGTGTAAATAACATGCTATCCTCCTTGCCCATTGAACATTTGGGTGGACTCAATGCAGTTTACAAAATTTGGGTGGATGCAGGAAAATTAGTGTTCAAACAAGATTCTGACGCCGTCCTTCTAGAATCAGCGACTGCAGTGATGAGAGCTGCACTCGACAAAATAAAGTTGAAAGAAAATGGCAACAACATGGAATGTAATTTGTTTAGTGATTTAGCTTTGTCAGATATAGAGGTAAGATGCTACTTTATTATGGTATATTAATCTGTTGATTATTTCTCCAGTATCGAATCAGTACTGGAACCTTTAGGGTCTAAATACGCACATCACGTAATCATGGGAGACTTTAATACTGACCTCCTTGCTCATCGCTTTGCACGATCCCATAAACTCCGCGAAATGGTTGAGTCTGTTAACTTGCAGGTATCACTGCTGCAAGCTACTCATCACAACGTAGATGGAGATGACACCTGGGTCGACCTAATCCTCACCTCTATGCCTTCCCTTGTCACGGTCAATATCCTGCCCCTGCATTTTCACATCATGACCTAGTTTTTCTATCATATATCCTAAAACCGCCTAAATCCAAACCCAGGATTTTGCGTTCCTTTGTGCGTATGGATGTGATAAAGATGCCGCTGCTGTTGACTGGCGTGAAATGACTGAATCTTCAATTGATGATAAAGTCGAAAGTTTTGAGTTCCAATGTGTTAAAGCTTTATGATCTTCATGCGCCCATTAAAAAGACCAGATTAAAACGTTCTCGTGCCCCATGGATGACTAGACATATTCAGAGGGCGATGCGACGCAGGGATCGGGCCTTCTTTAGACTTAGAAAAAAACGAAAATTGGACGCTATACAAGTCTGCAAGGAATCGGTGCAATCAAATATAAGCAACGCCAAACGCCGCTTTATTCTCGATAGTGTCTCTTCTTCATCGCCTGCCAATATTTGGAAGTTCTTAGGAACATTAGGTATTGGTAGACAGAAACAATTGCACGTCCAGACAGTACAATTGATTTGGATGACATCAGTCGCCATTTCACAACCTCGATACCTCGGTACCCTTAGATTGTCATAAAAAACATAGTACTCTGGATTACCTGGCTGGACTGCCACAACATAATATTGACCCTTATCACTTTTCTTCAGTGTCATCGGATGAGATTAAGAAGATTATCCTATCCATCAAATCCAACGCTGCTGGGTGCGACAACGTCAGCCGTCGCATGATAGTAGATTTTCACTCCATTTCCACGAGTATTTACTCGACTATGTTCTCCCCGCCATCTCACTATTTCATTAATTTTCTTTCAACATAGGCATGTTTCCCTCGTTCTGGCGAAAAGCTTATGTTATTCCTCTTCCCAAAATCCCAAATCCAATGTCCATTGCCCATTTTCGTCCTACCTCTATCCTTCCTTTCCTTTCTAAGGTGCTTGAAGCTTGTGCTCATATGCAACTTTCCAAGTTTGTGTACCAAAATAACCTACTGAGACCACTACAATCTGGATTCAGACTTGGGCACAGTACCGTTTCCGCACTCCTTAAAGTGACTGGCGATATTAGGGCGGGCATGGATGAAACCAAAGTCACAGTGATGGCATTGGTTGATTTCACGTACGCCTTTAATACCGTCAATCACGATATCTTATTGTCCATCCTCTCCCATCTTATGATTTCTTCCGGGGCTTTGGACTGGTTCTCGACTTATCTTCGAGGGGGTCAGCAGTTGGTACGCCTCGATGAATCTTTGTTGAACGAGCGCGATATCGACTCTGGTGTCTCTCAAGGCGGAATTCTTTCTCCATTACCATTTTCTATATTTATTCACCTCATAACTCAGAATCTTCAATGTGCATATCATCTGTACGCTAATGACTTGCAACTTTATTCTCAGACGAGCGTAGATTTTGTGTTCGCTGCAATAGACAAGGTTAACCTAGACCTGGCGCGCATTAAAATTTGGTCTGACAGCTTTGCTTTAAGCGTAAACCCGAACAATTGTCTAGCCATAATTGTAGGTAGCCCAAGGCTAATAAACAAACTTAACGCAGCAACATGACCACATGTTGTATTTGATGGCAGTATCAGTCCTTTGTGTGTCTCCGTAAAAGACCTTGACCCGTCAATGAGCAGTCATTGATACTACTTTAAGCTGGCGACCACATATAACCTACCTTTTCTAAAATAAATACAATTTTAAATTTTCATTACCTTTTTAGACACATAAGTAGGTTAATGAATTAATGCGGCCCGAGCCAACCTAACTAAGATGTCTTTGTGGCCCATATAAAAAAGTTTGCGAAACCGCTGGTCTAGATGAACTTTCGCATACGAGAAACCATTTAATATCTAGATATATTATGTATCTTGCAGATAATGTTAACTGGCATCAGGGAATGTCAAGTGGCAGAGATAAGGGCGAACCTCATTCGAATGATCGGAATACTGGCTCTGTTATTGGTAAATAAGATCAATGACATAACCTCAAATGTTATATGCACTGTAACGGAGTTCATATTAGAGCAGGCGCATAAAGAAAATGAAGTTTGGGTGCTGGCAGAAGCTATAGACACGATCGTAGATTTGTATTCTGAAGACGAAACTGATGCTCTAGCTGCTAAAGTGAACCTTGTCGACAAGTTGATGGTGCTCTCTCCAATATTAAAGAATAAGGTATAGTTCATATTTGCTATAAATTTATTTTATTTTTTATAGTTTGTTTCTTTTCCTATAAACAACGAGAGAAACAGTAATTTAAACGGTATAGCGGGAGTATATCATCTATCTAGTATATCATTATATTTGGACTATTTAACTAACTTTGACGTCGTTAATGTTTAGTTTTGCTTGCATCTATTTTCCATATTACTCGGTAAATGTTCAGCTCAATGTCCAATTATGAAATATTATTTTTTAAATATAAATCTACAAGTTTTATGTTATAATCAGCAGTATATGATCATGTTATATACGTAAAACATGTTCTCTTTTAATTCTAGGCAAGACAACAAAAGAAGCTTCCTAAAGAGTACAAAGTTCTCGTGAGTACGGCTGTCAGCAACTTACCGCGGTTTATTAGATACAAAAAAGATAGAATAAGTAAATTATAAATACTTAATTTGGACTTGTTTGTCGAAGATAATATTTTTACAAGTTATGTATACAGTTTTTAATAAAGTTAATGTATAACTATATATGCCATTTGTTTCATTTTAAATGAAAATCTTTATTAGTAGTAAATAATTTATTAAACAACAAAAATATATCTAACAAAGAGTAACACTATCCCAAATATTAAACATAAATAAGAATAATTAGGAATCTTGTACATTTTATCATATTTTAGTGCGCTACGTTTTAGTTGCACCTATTTGCAGCAGAATGCTAGATTATTGTTATGCAGTAGGATTTTATTCCCACCAGTTCGAGTTATACGCATGTGTAATCTTGAGCATATTTATTTTATAATATTCCAGCGGCGAAGGGTATATTGGAATTGGCTTGCTTTTGTGAATTTATGTATGTAATTGAGCCGTATGTGTGTAGGGGAAAAGAACACTCGAACGTCTTGTCGTAAACCCGTTTATTCGCAGACTGACTCAGCGCTAGCTTATTATAATTAGCGGGGCGGTGCAATGTAAATCTACCCGCATTATAACAATAATAACTAAAATATCAATCTACATTACACCTCCATCACTAAATAAGGAACTATGACTACAATAATTATAATTATATCTAAATATAATATTATTTAACTTAAACGTAGTTGACATACTTAACTTACTAATCTATTCGTCGATACCATAGCGCACTACAGGTTTACAGTCCCTTTTGGGGTATCGACGCTCATATTGCGGGGGTGCATGGGATGCGTCTGGCGCAGAGCATTCCGCAACGGGTGCAGGTGACATTTCCTGTTTACCGTCGCATGCGAGAGTACCACGGTCTGTAGTTTTTCCTACATCTCGCGTTTCTACTATACCATTGCTACTCCCATCCACCACCGCTGCCTCTACAGGCACGGCATCCTCCCTCCGATTTTCCAGATCTTTGTCTACTGAATGTGGTATGACCGATTGTCGGGACCTGCGCCGTATTTGATCGATGTGTCTTTTAACAATTTGACCGTTATCATTTTCAACTATGCACCTACGCGACCCTTCATTATCTATAATCTTTCCCTTGAACCATCTATCCTGTGTACCGTAACCCCTCGCCCATACGGTTTCACCGCTTTCAAACCTTCGATTAACGCCCCCTGCGTATTTAGATTGATTTTTTTGTGCCAATTTTACTCGGTCTTCAACACTACAATGATTGCGAAGTAAATCTAGTCGTGAGCGTAACGTACGCTTTTGTAATAGTCTAGCAGGAGTTTCTCCCGTAGTGCAATGTATAGAATTTCTATAGGTCAATAAAAACGTTTGTAGGGCCGCGTCGACATCTACATTATCACGTAAAGCTTTCTTAATTGCTCGCTTACACAACTTAACTGCATTTTCCGCGGCTCCGTTTGATGACGGGTGGTACACCGGCGAAAAGATTTGTTTAATGCCATTACTCTTTAAAAAACTTTCAAATTCCGAACTAGTAAATGGTGGACCCTGGTCCGACACCAGCTCCACCGGTAACCCGAATCGGGCAAAAGTCGATCTAAGTGCTTTTATGACACTTGCCGCTGTCTTTTGTTTCATGTCAAAAACTTCAATCCATTTTGAACTCGAATCGATTAAAATTAAGTATGAAAGTCCCCTAAAAGGACCTAAAAAATCGATATGTAAGCGCGTCCACGGTTGTAGTGCGTATGGCCATGGTTGCGGCGGGGCACGCGGGGGCGCAGCTGCCTCAAGCGCACAAGTATCGCACCCGCGACATTGCTCCTCTACGTCGTGATCGATCCGAGGCCACCACACGTAGCTTCTAGCTAAACTCTTAGTTTTTACGATACCCATGTGACTAATATGTAATTGTTTCAGTACCAAAGATTGTAATGATTCTGGAATTACCATTCTGTAACCCCACATTATACAACCATTGTCCAAGTATAGTTCATTTCGTCTTATAAAGTATTGACTGATTATTTTCTCCGGGCAAAATGATGGCCATCCTGATTCAATATAAACCTTAACTCTGTTGAGCGTTATATCCTTAGCAGTGGCTTTCCTAACATCCTCATTTGTCACTGGTAAGAAATTTTCAACAAAATTACTATATGTGACCTCCTTAACTATTTTACCATCGTGTTGTTTCCTAATACCGGGTGGAAGTCTTGACAGAGCATCTGCACAATTTTTTTTAGAGGTAACATATTCAATATCATATTGGTACCCTGACAGGAGTACAGCCCATCGCTGTAAGCGCGATGCCGCCATCACCGGAATACCCACTTTATCTCCTAGTATATAAGTTAACGGTTTGTGGTCTGTTCTCAATACGAAACGCCTACCATATAAATACTGGTGAAATTTACGTATACCAAAAACGATCGCGAGGGCTTCACGGTCAATCTGCGCGTAATGACGCTCGGCTGGTGTGAGCGAACGAGAGGCGTACGCGACAGGCCGCTCGCCGTCTGGCGTGACGTGCGCTAGCACTGCACCCACGCCGACCGCGCTCGCGTCCGCCGTCAACACTAGCGGCAGTTCCCCCGAATAGTGCATCAGCACCTCACTGCTCATTAACCTAGCCTTGAGATCCTCAAAAGCCTTCTGACATTCGCGGCTCCATTGGTATTTTACATTTGACTTTAATAAATTATATAATGGTGCTAATATGGTGCTTATATTGGGTACAAATTTAGCGTAATACATGATCATTCCGATGAATGATCGAAGTTCAGACAAATTAGATGGGGGTGGCGTAATGGAAATGGCCTTAGTCTTGTTTGGGCAAGTATGAACCCCGTCCTTACTAATAACATGACCGAGATAACTTATAGATTCCGTGAAAAATTCACATTTTTCTTTTTTTACCCGAAGTCCGTATTTTTCTAAACGTTCAAACACCTTATATAAATTATCTATGTGTTCCGATGTGGTTTTACCCGTAATTATTATATCATCTAAAAATACGCCGACGCTTGGTAGATCTGCGAACATCTCCTCTAGACGCCTTTGGAATATGCCCGGACTCGAGGCGAGGCCGTACACTAAGCGATTATAAACAAACAGACCCTTATGCGTGTTGATCACAGTATATTTCTTGGAGTCGTCCAACTCGAACTGCGCATACGCTTGAGACAGATCAATTTTACTAAAACGCAGTCCCCCATTTAAACGGATTAATAAGTCTTCAACTTTCGGTAAAGGATAACGGTCAATCTCTATAACCTTATTTAATGTTAACTTATAATCGGCGCAAATCCGAATACTACCGTCTTTTTTGACTACCGGCACGATTGGTGTGGCCCAATCGGACCGCTCGACCGGAGTGAGGATGCCGTCCCGCACGTGCTGATCCAGCACGCGCTCCACCGGTGCACGCAGCGCGTACGCCAGCGGGCGCGCGCGCATGAACACCGGTCGCACGCCGTCACGGACATGGATGCTAACTGGCCCGCCGGTGTACCTCCCCAGTCCCTCGGCGAACACATTACAATATCTGGAACTGAGATCGGATAACAATGACTCACTACTCAACGTATTTAACGTACTACTTTCAAACTTGGGTAACTGGATATTTAATTCTACTAGCCATTGTCTTCCTAATAAGGCAGTTTTTCCATTTTCAATTACATATAAGTCTAATGTTTTTAATTTGTTATAATATTTTACACGTGGCCGTATCACCCCTACGGGCCTTACGACCTCCCCCGTATAATATCTTAAAATTAGATTACAAACATTAATTTTTAAATTACTAAAATGTTTTTGATACATCTCCTGACTAATACAAGACACCGCACTTCCCGTGTCACATTCCATATTAATTAATTTACCATCAACATTTATTGGTATCAAAATAGGTTTGCAATCTTTCAAAGACAATTTTTTTAAATCAATAGCTATTACCTCTGCACTATTATCGCTGTCACTAAGACATCCTTGTTCGTCCTTAAACGTACCCTCCACATGATTTTGCTCTGCTAAATTAGGGCACATACGTCTCAAATGCCCCGGTCTGTTACAAACGCGACAGACGTAACGTCGAAACTTGCAGCCAGAAATGTTATGTGAGCCGCCACACACCCCGCACGGTTGCTGTCGCTGGACACGCTCACCCGAGCATGCAGGCGCGGGCGCTGGCGATGCGCGTGCGCCCCGTAGCCGTCGCGCGCATTGCGAAACGGCCTCCCGCGCCGCTCCGCCACCGTAACCCCGCGCCGCAGCCACCACCGCTGCCGCGCCCCTGAGCTTCGTTCCCGCCGAAATCGCTTGACATTCGGTCGTCGTCGCCTCGCTCGGTGACCTTCTATGACCTTCTACCGTGGCCGCATCTTTCTCAGCTGCCTCCATGCTAACTGCGATTGTATACGCCTTTGCGAAATCTAGTTTAGTCTCCGCGAATAACCGTTGTCGAATGTTTTCACTACTAATCCCACATACTAACTGGTCCCGCAGACTTTCCTCGAGCCAACTGCCAAACTCGCATGACTTGGACATTTTTTTCAACGCCGCTACGTACTCCGCTATACCTTCATTATTTTTTTGTGTCCTATGTCGAAACTTATATCTTTCAGTTAGTTCACTGGGCTTAGGTTGTAAATGTTTTTCCATGATGTCCACGATTTCTTGGAACTTTTTATCCTTCGGTTTCACAGGTGTACACAAATTCACTAACAACTCATAACTTTCTGTGCCCATAACCGTTATTAATGTCGGTACTTTCAGCTCGTCCTTCACTTCATTAACCACAAAATATTGTTCTACTCTTTCGATATACAGTTTCCAATCATCTTTATACACGTCGAACTCCTTTATTTTACCTATAGGCATGGTGATGGTAATAATATTGTCACGTGTTAGTCCGATGTAACCTCGTCGCCACTGAGCCGTATGTGTGTAGGGGAAAAGAACACTCGAACGTCTTGTCGTAAACCCGTTTATTCGCAGACTGACTCAGCGCTAGCTTATTATAATTAGCGGGGCGGTGCAATGTAAATCTACCCGCATTATAACAATAATAACTAAAATATCAATCTACATTACAGTAATATGTTGTATAAGATACATTATAATTGTTATTATAAAGAATTAAGATAAATTAGAATTACTTCTGGTTATTACACCAAACAACTCATCCCACATACTGATTCGACATGAAGTAATTTTTTTTATTAGACTTAGACGCGGGAATTGCGGTGTTTAATATATTTTAAATGTCTAGAAATAACTTCGACCCTCGCCACTGATATACAGTATCATGTTTATTATGATAATGATATTATGAATACATTATTATTCTCGTTGTACAGATAAACTTCCATATTATATAGGGTAATTTTTTCATTGCGCAACTAATTTAAATTAAACCACATATTGGTCTTTACGTCTGCTAACATCTTGCCAAAAATCATTCATGAATAACCATTACCGAATATTTTCGCCATAAATCATGGTTGTATTTTCCGATATTTTTTATCATTTTGTAGATTAGTGCGAATATGGTGTGCGCGTGAATGTATTTCTGACTGAAAGTATAATGTTGCTGCTGCGCCGAATTCTCTTAGAGCAGTAGTAGTGGCATTAGGGCGTGTAAGCTTAAAGTTACTTTTTATTCATATTGATGTTCGAAAATTACACCTTTTTTATTTTACATCTATGGTTAAAATAACTTAATGGAAAGTGTTATTTTTAATGAGATAAATATGTGGTTTAATTTATTAACGCAATGTCAAAATGACCATCTATAATGGAGAAAACGACCTCGCATTGCCTCCGACGTAGCAACTACAAAAGCGTGCACTTTAATGATACAGTTATCACATTAAAATCTTAGTCTAAGCCGAACATACTTTATGGCAAAAGCTTTTATATAGGGCTTATTAAAATTTTATCTCCACTTAAGTATAAAAATATTATATATTTATATACGTAATCTCATGCTCACAATGAAGGCACTTACGAAGTGTGTTACGAGGATGATATAAAATAAATTGTATTATAATGATTTGTTAAAATTACTTACAGCTTAAAATATTGCATTTGGCCCTTGATAGTGTGTAAATAAATTTGAGATCCCTTTTCTAATGTGATTTCGATATTTGCCTCAGTTTCATAATCGGTAAACATAATTAAAAATGCATAAAATGTTCCTATACCTTACATACGTATTACATGGTAACTTATACTGTTAAATGTAAGTAGTATAAATAAATATTTAATGTTACATACACAGTGTTAAAATGTAAATCACTATAAATATCTGAACTGTTTCATCACGTGGAAATATTGTAGATTTAAAACCTGACTAATAACAGACGTATACCACAATATTGTAATAGTAGAGCGTTATTGTATTTTATACAGAGCTTCCCTTTCACACTATTTCCTGAGACTTCCCGCATAAGATTTTGTACCTTCTGCTCAGGGTCAGATTAAGAATGTCGGGCCCCCGATACATTGCCCCCTCGGGGCCCCTTTTCCCTTTCCTGACTTCTTAAAATATATTTTTTTCTACTAAAAGGTTAATAACCGACTGCAAAAAAATAAGTACTTTTTAATAACTATTAATATGTTCCAAAACGCATTGAAATATAATATAAAAGATAACCAAGGCAATAATATATTCATCGGGTAACCGGTTCATTAAATACGAATCGTTCAATATCATTTTCATGTTACATTATTTTTTCTCGGGAAAAAGGGTCCCTGGGCGATACCGGGCCCCTAGGTAGTTTCCTAATTTGTATTTAAGATAATCTGGCCCTGCCTCTGCTCTAACACATAGAATTTTCTAGTGATTTTCAGTTACGTCTGTTACAAATATTATCAGACTGGTGAAGATGAACCACCGTAGTGACTTCTTCTAGGCTTTGGTATAGGATTTGGAGATGAAGTGTCGCTCTTGTCAAACCGTCTTTTAATTTCTGAGACAGATAAACGTTCTTCAATCGAAGGAATGTCTTCTTCTTGTAAAGCGGAATTGAGTTTGTTTATTTCTCTTTCAAGTTCTCTTGTTGCTTTATCTATTTCGATAAACTCTTTTTCAGTACTCGAAGTTGTTTCAATACTTTGTTTACGAGAAGATTCATCGTATAGCTTACACACAACCTTTTGCGGCTCGTCGTTCTCATTTACATCTTTATCTATGTGTTCATTTAGATTTATGTCGTAAGACATATAATTAGAGTCAAGAGCGTTTGTAAGACTCTTGCTTCTTTTACTGGATAAGGAATGGAAGTCTTCTAAATTACCGCGTCGTAATCTTATATCGTTTTCATTTACACTTGAGTTTCTTCGGTATTTCACTATATCTATTTTTGGAAAGGCTTCAGAGTTCAAGATATTATCTTCAGAATCAGCACTCTTTATCGTTGTTTCTTTGGTATCTATATATTCGTTATCAGTTTTTTCTGGTGATGCTATATCCACACCACTATCTTCAATTCTTGTATTTTTAACATCAGTGATTTCAGTATTTTGTTTATTCAATGTAGTATCATTTGAGACTTCAGCACTATCATTGGTTTTATTTTCATTGATATCATGATCTTCAACGATTTTAAGTTCAATATTTGTATTTAATTCTTCTAATTCAAGGTCAGCTTCTTTTTTAGAAGATTTGCTAACGTCGGCTTCGCTTATTTGCAACTCCGTAGTTTGGCTCAACTCGCAGGAGACCTGAAACATTTGTTACTTTTTAAAAGTGTAATTCTAATAACATTGCAAATATTATGTGAAAGTTGAAAAGGAGATTAATATTATGTAACTCCTTTATCTTACAGTCTTTTTATATCAGATGTTAGACCAACGAGCAGCTACCGTGCACCGATGATTTAACAATGGTTCTAAAACAACCATAGTACCCGATAAATTTTGCGTGGGTTGCCGAACCGTGGGTTTAAGAAGAAAGGAATAGGGTTAAGATTGGCCTTCGGTATTCTCACTCTTTGACGGTGGTACAAACAGTTGCTATTACCTACTTATATAAAAATGTGCATACAGAACGCCTGTTTCACATTTCAAGTAAAAAAATGGCAACAGCATACTGAAGTTATTAAGATGGCATATGACCAGACCATACCCTTCGAGTCAGCCAAGTCTCGGCATAGACAGAACTGCCTCCTACCTTCCTCCTAACATATTATTGTAAAGAGTCTGCAGGCTTACCGAGACATCGCCAACTGCTACGGGGGGCGGAGGAGGTGCTCGCTTCTTTTTCCGCCGCGAAGCTCGTACAGGTGGAACGGGATCTTCATCGAATGGGTTCGTACTTTCGACACTTAAACGTGACCCTGTTATTTCACTTCTCGCCATGCGCGGTGTCGCGCTGTAATGTAGAAGATCAATATATAAGTAACAAGTAATCAAGTATTTTATAAGGTAATTTAATAGCATTATAAGCCTATATCCAACTACTATAGCGGCAATAGCCTAGTTGGGAGTGGAACGGGCTGCCGAGACGAGTGTCCGCAGGTTCCAAACCCAAGGGCACACACCTCTGACTTTTCTAAAAATTTATGTGTGTATTCTTTGTGAATTATCGCTCGCTTTAATGGTGAAGGAAAACATCGTGAGAAAACCTGCATACCTGAGAAGTTCTCTGGATTTCGAAGGTATGTGAAGCCTGCCAACCCGCACTAGGCCAGCGTGGTGGACTAAGGCCTTAACCCTCTCAGTTGCGGAGGAGGCCCGTGCTCAGCAGTGGGCAGTAAATAATACAGGGCTGGTATGGTATGGTATCCAACTACTGGGTTCTGGGCTTGGTTCTTCCAACGAAGGGATATATTTACCATACATCACAATGTATATAGTAATGTAAATAGCCTAATGGAGGTAACATAATAACATGGATCTTACTAGCCCAATAGTAATTTGCAACGTAATCATCTCGAAAATTCAAGTAATTGTGAGACTTTTTCTAACTCTTTCGAGATGGTTCTCTACCAATAAAACTTTATATCTAGCAGAACGAAAATATGGTGTATTATCAACTCCACTTATACCTTAAGGAACTGGTGTCATACTGGCTGGAACTTCGCAGTCGCTCTTGGAATCGAGAGCGGGGAAGCGGGGTGATGGATCCCCCATACACGTAGCGCTCTGGTGACCCGACTGTGCTTCGAGTTCCAGCCGTAGATGCAGACGAGTCTGAAAGGTAAATATAATTCTTAATGCGTAGGTAGTAGGTACTAAAATCACTGGTGTCCAGTGTCATTTGTATTTGTAACACGGACATAAAATTCTACCATCACGTGTTGCGTGTGGGAGAACAAATATGTACATGTAATTGAGAACGCTCATGATTGTTTTGTTTATGATACAAGAAAGCGGATTGTCCGAGAACATCTACGTAATTTTCATACACAAGAGAAATACATAAACGGATAAATGTAGGAAATTAATTATTCATATGTAGAGTCTTTATGAAGTGATTTATTTCGGTTCAAACTCATAACAGGAAACTACAGTAAAAATTTAAACTATTGACGATCATGCACTTACATTGTATAGCTCGTCGATATAAAATTGGACTGTTTTCACCATTCATCTGGTTGCTCGACTTAGATTTTTCTTGTGATGATTGTTGGCCCTTCTTCCCTTTCTTTAAGAACGAACGAAACGCCCTGTAATACAATACATTACCATTAGGTACTTCATTAAATGGTGAAGTCGTATTACTTATAATTAAAATAACTTTTTTTGAAGTAAAACTTCTTTACGCACGCTTGACTTGGGGAGTTAGCTGGTGAATGCGTGACGAGAGCGTTACGAATAGTGTGATCGGGCGACGCGAACGGAAGTTGAGAAGGAGATATAAGTTAGTGAAGATAGAAAGAGAGAGAGTTACGAGTGTATATATGTTGTACGAGAGTGTGTATATGTATATACATGTATATATTATACATACATATAGATGGAGCAAAATAAGTTTTACTTCAGTCGTGTGGTCTAAAGCACACTCGTTTTGTTTCATTTATCTTACTCTTACTAATATTATAAATGTGAAATATATGAAAATGTTTGGATGTTTGTTAAAAGTAAACGCATTGAACGGATTTGGATGAAATTTGGCACACGGATAGACCATGTCCTGGATTTGCTCCCGTGGGAAGAATTAGAATTTTTAAACTGTTTTTTAAGTAGATGACGTTGGCAACATAGGGTCATTCGGCCTAAAAGTACGCAGTTTTTTTTCTATCGTCTACACAGTCAAAAATATAGTGTCTTGAAAAACGTTTTAACACTCTATGTAAAGGAAATTTATTCTACTTTCATTATTTAATGAGTTTTTGTACATTGCTTCACTGCTTATTTTGCAATACATGTTTAAGTGCATCGGGAGAAATTCGTACTATTGACCCGTTATGTGGGTAAAACTACGCAGAGTGTTTAATGAAAATATATTTTTTTTGTATAAGGTTTAAAAATCTTTAAAAATAATATTCGATATTAATTGCAGCTTAAAGAAGAAGAAACCGTGCGATCATTGTAATGAAGTTATAACAGGGTGCGTACTTTTAACGTCGTACTCTTACCCAAACAGGGAATATTTTAAACAATCACACGTTAGTTGAAATGCATTTATTTTCTAGGACAGAATTAATGACTAAAATAAATAGTATAATAATCATGTAAACTTAATATAATTAACGGACTTTTATAAACTGATGCACCGTCTAGCCATATACTTTTTTCCCAGTACAAAATGTTGGTAACTAATCAACAAAATCACGTTGATCACCGTTTTTCGCAAAACAAGTGAGGCTTGGTAAAATAGCTTGTGGCTCTGACATCGTCCCTGACGCGCCCCTGATCTAGCCGAAAAATTGTCTGAGCCCCCTCAATGGGTTCCGAGATATTGACCATGCGAACTTTTACCCACTGCGTGCTGTTGCCCCGAATGACCCTACACATGGCGCAATTCATCGCTACAGTGCTGTAGGGATTTTAATAGCGGGAATAGTTTTTGATGGACGAAGCCGAGATCAACACCTTGTATAAAATAATATCGCCGTCTCTGCCTATTCAGGTAGGTACCTAATTAAAATATTTATCTTGTGACAATAGGAAGCATCACAAATATTTTAATTAAACATACAAAAAAAAAACAGACATGTAACATGTGAATTCCCACAATTCTCTTAGCGGATGTCTGTAGGCGCAACAGTGACAAAAGTAATGGGAGGTTTAGTGCACTTGATTCCACTTGAGCGGTAACAATTGTGCCGTGACGGCCGGTCCGCGGACGGATGAGCGGCCATCGTCCGCCTTGGACCATTGTGTTGGACTCCCCTTATACACTACGGCGGTTCACACAAAAGAAAGTTACATCCAAAGAATTCTATCGATCAGATATAACAAAGAACTATCTAATATATCCATAATATTATTCTTACGAACTTGGAATACTTCGATACGAATACTTACATGATATTACCAAATTGGTGGAAGCGCTAAATGATTCAATTAGGTACGTAAGCAAGGTATTATATCAATGCGTTTTATGAGT
Source organism: Sphinx pinastri (assembly GCA_947568825.1). Classification (NCBI taxonomy): domain Eukaryota; kingdom Metazoa; phylum Arthropoda; class Insecta; order Lepidoptera; family Sphingidae; genus Sphinx; species Sphinx pinastri. The sequence goes on from OX387617.1 coordinate 9,534,270, forward strand.
TTGTAAATGAGCTAGTCTTCTAAGTTGTTTATATTACCTACTGCATGAAAGGTCAAACACATGTTCAATATTCACATGTTTCTTATCTCAACCGTGTATGGTAGAGTCATAAGCAGAACGTTTATTGGAAAATTAATTAAGTCTTTAATGCTATAGAATTTACATAAACGAATACCTACATAGAGTGAAATAGACTAATAAAAATAATACTAAGCATCCGTCCCTATACAATATTAAATGAAGAAAAAAGATAATGTAAACAAATAGGTACCAATCTCTACCTACTTCTCAATTATTAACAAGCTTTTATTAGCTTCATACGTATGTTAGTATGTATGTTTGTAACGGACACTTTGAACATGATTTTGACCTCCTTCAAAACGTCGGATTAAATCGAAATTTGGCATACTTATCAAGGACCGATTACAATTCAATATTTTAAACAAAAAAAAAAATTATAGAAAATCCAACTAAAAATAAAAAATAGTTTATTTATTTATTTATAGCCTTTTTATTCCGTTTTTATGTATACATGCTTCTGTTTTTTACATTATCAAATAATTAGTAATATAATATATTATAATTGGTAGTATTAGGACAATTGACATAAAATTAATTATAATTAAAGTTAAAAATAATAATCAAAATGTGAATACTTAATCGGAGCTCTTGTGAGCAAAGGCCTCCCCCAACCTATCCCATATTTTCCTATTAAAGGCTGTTCGCCACCAGAATTTTTCAAATTTTACCAGCTCGTCTCTCCACCTAGCTTTCGGTCTTCCTCTGCTGCGGACGTTATATCTTGGTACCCATTCGGTGAGCAGTTTTGCCCATCTTTCATTATTCATACGACTGATGTGGCCAGCCCATGACCACTAACTTCCTGGCTCTCACCACGACATCGTCCACTCCAGTCATCTTTCTCAGATCTATATTACTTATCCGATCTTTTCTTGTTACCTTCACCATCGACCTCTCCATTGCCCTTTGACATACTCTTAGTTTGTGTTCTATTGTTTTTGTAAAGGTCCATGACTGGGCTCCATATATTAGGGTAGGTATTATTGCTGTGTTAAATACTTCTGTTTTCACCTTTTGTGATAGTTCGCTTTTCATTATAAATTTGAGGGACCAAAATTTTTTCCAGGCTTTGCATATTCTTTGTTGTAGTTCTTTTTCTTGCTTGTTTTTGAATGACATTAGTTGGCCTAAATATATGTAGTCTTCTGTGTACTGTATATTTTCGCCGTCTATTATGATGGGTACCATTTGTCATTATTCTTTACCATTTGTCATTATTCTAAATTTTTCTTTATTCATGTGTAGTCCAGCTGGTTTGCACGTGTTCTTAAAGTCAATAATCATATTTTCCAAATCTGTCGGGGTTTTTGCAATAATAATAACATCGTCAGCAAATCTCAGGTTATTCAATATCTTCCCATTTATTTTTATTCCTTTTTCTTGCCATGATAACGTCCGAAAAGCTGATTCTAAGATTGCATTAAATAAAATTGGTGAGATTGGATCTCCTTGTTTTACTCCTTTTTGTAAGGAAAATGATTCTCCTCTTTTATCAGTCTTAATTATAGCTTTACTGTCCCTATAAATGATTTTTAGTATGTTTATATATTTTTTACTTAATAGTTTAATAAGTAAAAATAGTTTAATAAAACTAAAAAACAGGCTTTTATTGAAAATCTAATTAAAAATAGAAAATAAATTTTAATAAATAGCGTAAAAAAATTAGGAAATATAAATTAAGAATAGTGTAAATAAGAAAAAAAGTTATTTTATTGTAAAAATAGTGTGGGGTGCTTTTTAAGATATTATTAAAATGATAATCCTTCTGCTCATATCTGTCAATAAAATATTTATAACTATTGTCACTATGCACCCCACGCTTTTTTTTACAATAATATACACTATTCTTAATTTATTTTTATCCTACACCAGGACAACTGATACTTACTATAAATGCAAAAATTGTTGCAAGATGTTTCTATGTTTATTAGTCAATCTAGCATAAACTGCCGATTGTATTTGGGTAAAATTGGGCATACAGACAGAGCAAGCCCTGAAATATCAGGATAAATAACCTGCCAGGCGATCTTCATAAGGAAATAGATAACTACCCTTTCACTTATTGGATACGAGCTTTTGCCCGCGGCTCCGCTCGCGTGAATGAGTTTTCCCGGGATAAAAGTTCCGCGTTATATTTTCCCGGGATAAAAAGTAGCCTATGTGTTAATCCAGGACATGATCTACCCGTGTGCCAAATTTCATCGAAATCCGATCAGTAGTTTTTGCGTGAAAGAGTAACAAACATCCAGACATCCATACATCCAGACATCCATACATCCAGACATCCATACATCCAGACATCCATACATCCAGACATCCATACATCCATACTTACAAACTTTCGCGTTTATAATATTAGTAGGATATTTCGTGGATTACACCACAATGCCAGTGCAATTAAACTTGCAAGTACCTACTATTAAAGGTTTTGATGACGTTAGTTTATAAGCAGTAGGCATTGAGTTAAACATTTAGAAGTGGGCACCCTGTTTCGTCGTTTAGTTATTTAAATAAATGAAATACCAGAAAAACTTGTGAAGTTAAAAACGTAAGTAATTCATAATTCTCAAGTAAACTTTCTGATTTTTAATTGATGTTTCGCGTGTAAAAACACTTTAATAGATTTTAACGGCTAAGTCTAATTTAGGATTTCAATAGCGATTTCTTAAATGTTGAAAACGATCCAGGACAAGACTTTTAAATGCATAAATTGATTGCGTTACTTATTTTTATTGGTGCAATTTATTCAAACACTTTGCTATTAGGCCGCCAACCCGCATTAGGCCAGCGTGGTGGACTAAGGCCTAAAACCCTCTCAGTAGTAGAGGAGGCCCGTGCTCAGCAGTGGGCAGTATATAATACAGGGCTGATTGCATTGCACTTTGCTATTATACCTAACTAAAGTGTTACAAAGTGGACTATCGCCCAAAGCCAAGTTGGGAATGGAACGGTGTGCCGAGACAATGTCCGTAGATTCGAAACCCAAGGCACACACCTCTGACTTTTCGAAGTTATGTGTGTAATGTTTATCAATTTATCGTTCGCTTTAACGAAGGAAAGCATCGTGAGGAAACCTTCATACCTGAAAATTCTCCATAAGAATTTCGAGGGTATGTGAAGTCTGCCAACCTGCACTAGGCCAGCGTGATGGACTAAGACCTAAACCCTCTCAGTAGTAAAAGAGGCCATTATTATTATTATTAAGGGTATTATTAAAGTGTTACAAAAATCCGCTACGTATCAGAATAATATACCGAGTGGAATAGTGAATCTTACCAACTGATTAGGTTTTTAATTTGAATGTTGATACAGTTATTTAGGATCCCAGAACTTTAGTAATTTACTATAATATTCAATCCAATAAGAGTCAGTTCGGGTTGACACCATTGCTCCGTCCAAGTCCGCTGACAAGCAGTTGTTGCGCATGAACTTCCGCGGTCTGTTTTCACGTGGTATATACATACCTTATCGTAACATCATATTTTAAACGTAGTGCATCTGGTTTGGCTGTACCTGTAACTGCCATTTATAATTATTCGTTAGAGATAGGTGTTATTCCCTCCGAGTGGAAAAAAGCGCGAATTATTCCGATATTTAAAAAGGGAAATCAGGATGACATAAAAAACTATAGACCCATTGCAATTTTATCTTCCCTTTCAAAAGTGTTTGAGTCGCTGTTGCAACCAATACTGTCCCATCACTTTGAAAAATACCTGTCACCTCATCAACATGGCTTCAGACAAGGTCGATCAATACAAACGAACTTAACTTGCTTTGTCTCTGAATTGGCCCAAGAAATAGACAAAGGGCTTCAAGTAGATACTATATATACTGATTTCAGCAGTGCTTTTGATAAAGTGAACCATTCATTACTGGTTAAAAAACTTTCCTCTTATGGTGTATTCGGATCATTGTTATCTTGGTTTCGATCCTATTTATATATGCGTCCAATGGTGGTCGTTGTTAACGGTCACACGTCCTGTAAGTATATTGCTGAATCGGGAGTGCCTCAGGGTTCCCATTTAGGCCCCCTGTTATTCACAGCTTATGTCAATGACATAACTTCTTACATTCGTCATTGTAAATACGCACTTTTTGCTGACGATCTCAAAATTTATAAAACAATAAGGACACACAGTGATTCAGAACTGATCCAGTCAGATTTAGACAATATCAAGTCATGGTGTGACGCTAATTGTATGGTATTGAATCCAACCAAATGTTCCTATATTCGCTATACTAAGAAAATGTATCCGGTATTGTCATCTTACAAAATAAATAATGAATACCTGGTGGAAAGCACTGAAATACGCGATCTTGGTGTTATCCTCGACAACAAATTAAAATTCACTTGTCATATCTCTGAGGTCGTTAGAGCTGCGTCACGGATGTTAGCGTTTGTAAAGAGAAATGCAAAGATATTTCAACCTTCAACAAAGATTTTATTGTTTAATTGCTTGGTTCGTAGCCATCTAGAATTTGCAAGTGTCGTGTGGAGTCCATTTTATTCAGTGCATTCGCAGCGCATAGAATCAGTACAACGTGCTTTCACGAAGCACTTGGCGTTTACCTCACAAGGTATCTCACACCGATGTCCTTATGAAACTCGTCTTTCTTTTTTTAACATGATTTCGTTACGCAATCGACGGAAACAGCACGACCTTATGCTTTTATACAGATGTGTTAATGGGTTTTCTCAGTGCGAGCATTTGCTAGAGCGCTTTAGGTTGTCGATACCATACCGGCTGCCTAGACAGCCGCGAACCGAACTCTTCCACCTACCACAAAGCCGAACAAATGTTGGGTATAACTCGCCCATACGTAGAATATCCACTACCTACAATGAAATATGTGCCAAAGTGCCAGATATTGACATATTTTTTGATTCCCTAAATATTTTCAAAAACAAATGTAGACGTTCCTTTTGATCAACATGTCTAATATTATACTGTTTACCCGTACCTCCTGCGGCTAAGCTCGGTACTATCATAATTTATATATTTTTTAAGTAATGTTGTGTACATCTGTAATTGGTGCATGTATTAGTTTTAAGCCTAAGTAAAGTGTATTAGAGTATTGAATATATATGTACTGTTGATGTACCTTTTAAATAAATAAATAAATAAATACCTCTTACTAAAAGACTTAATCTACAGGCTTAGGCTAAAATACATCTTAAATTTATTGCTTGAAGTGAATTATTCTCCCCTAAATATATCATAATGGCCGAATTATTTTGCAACATTGTAAAGTTTGTATAATTGTTTTAATCATCATCACCAGCTACATGATGTCCACTGCTGAACATAGGCATCCCCTAAAAATTTCCTGACGGACCTGTTAAAAGCGGTCAATTGTTTTTATATTATTCCTAAAAATTGAAACCCAGTAATTTATATTCATACATCAAGAAGTGAACGAAACACATTCCTACACAAGATATTTGAGCTTAGACTAGGATCTTGCTAATTAGATGCATTAATTACACAGTGTGCCCTATAACTATGTGACCTATTTGCTGGGTAAGTTATCACCATTTTGTTGAACAAGTGATTAAACCCATCCTCGTTTATCTTGAAGGTTCTTTATTCAAACAATAACGCTTTGTACTTAGCATTAACTGGTGCGTTCATAAGTATTAAATTAACACTTTCATCATCATTGTGTAGGTTGAATCACCCTGTTAGCATAAGAATACCCAGTGGAATTTGCATTAAAACTATAGGTACACATTTGAGTGGTTAGCAGGATAAATTGAAGTTCGATTGTAGTGTAGGGAAGTACATGGAAATTTTGAGTGTATTCGTAGATGAATTGCGTTAGACTTGTGAATTTAAACAAAATAATTACACACATACATATACACTCACGCCTTTTATCCCCGAAGGGGTAGGCAGAGGCACAACCAGTGCACACACTTTTCGTCATGCATATTCCGTCCCATGATGTGATAGGGGGCGAGCCCATCGCCATATCGGGCACAAATTCCAGACTCTGGGCTGATACAGAGTAGAAAAACCCAATATCACTTTGCCCGACTCGGGGATCGAACCCTAGACCCTAACATTGCAGCCGTACCGTAACACAACTACCACCAAGGCAGTCTTAACAAAATAATTAAATAATATAAATTAATAATTTTATATACCACGACATTTTCTATAGGTTTACAATAATTTCCGCAAAACAATGTTTTTGCAAGAAATAAGTGTGATTTGTGTAGCTATTGCATTGATGTAATAAAATGTCGCCGCATGACGCGTTCATTGTCTTGTTACTAATTATAAATATTACGATTACATTACCCGATCAGTGGTAATTGTTGTAGTAAGTAGTTACAATTTCAGGGAATGATAAATTGAATCTATACTAATGTGTCATAGTGTTTGGGTTGAAAAACAGGCCCGAAACAGAGACAAAGGATTTATTTAAAGAATGCCCCTTTGTTTAACTACATTTAGGTTTTTCTATGGTACCTATGAATTTTAATTTTTGTTAGAACTATAATCCGAATATTTTTTTTTTTTTTTTTATGATATAGGGGGCTAACCAGCATACGGTTCACCTGATGGTAAGTGATCACCGCCGCCCATGAACATCTGCAATACCAGGGGGCACAGAGATGCGTTGCCGGCCTTTTAGGTGGGAATACAAATAATTATCATCCAATACCTAATTAATTACAAAAGGTGGCCTACCACGAAATTTTATCGACAATATTGCGATGATTAGGAATTTTATAAAGATTAATTCTATTCCTGTTTATGTAAATGACTTGCAGTTTTTTGTTTTTAATCGAGACGTTAATCGTTTTTTTATTATACCGTCGTTACTGTCGCGTTGTTTTTTACTGCTTTGGTTTGAATGATTACCTACCTGCCTACTATAATAATTATTATATCATTAAGATTTAACGAGTATTGAATAAATGCGCCCAGCAATTGTGTTTTTTCATTGTTGTTAAGTATAATAAGACGTGTAATTATAAATTAAGGTGGTGCACTGTTGGTATTAAGAATACATAACATTATTGCAATATTTTGTAAATGTAAAATGGTTTATTTGGAATAATAACCCGGAATCTTCGACAAATAATCCATTTATTAATTATTAGCTTTTGCTAGCGGCTCTGCCCGCGTGAAAAAGTTTTTCCGTGATAAAATTCCTGCTTTATATTTTCCCGGGATAAAAAGTAGCCTATGAGTTAATCCAGGATATTATCTACCCGCGTGACAAATTTCATCGAAATCCGTTTAGTAGTTACGGAGATGTGCAGTAACAAACAAACAAAAAAAACAGACAAACAGAAAAGAATTATAAAAATCGCTGATTTGTTTTCCATTACTTATCTTTAGTCGCCCTCTTTTTTTTAATCACATTTCTTTAAATGTACAGACACACCGGTTCTTCTGCTTTATTACCTATATGTATTATGTACAGTCAGCAGCATAAGTAGCTGAACAAATTCAAAATTTCAAATTGCCTACATACTTTTTTGATCTTACTAATCATTTTTTTCTCTTCACAAAAATAAAATAAAAGGGATTTACTTTACTTCAATCGAAGAAAAAAATGTTTCAGTTTAACTTAACGCGTATATCGGCGATTTGTAATTTTGATTTTGTACAGATATTTATGCTGCTGACTGTACAGATAATAATATTGCTGGGCACGGGCCTCCTCTAGGTACTACTGAGAGGGTTTAGGCCTTAGTCCACCACGCTGCCCTAGTTCGGGTTGGTTTTTTTTTTTTTTTTTTTTTTTATGGTATAGAATGACGAGACGAGCCTGCCGTTCGCCTGATGGTAAGCGATACGACCGCCCATAAACAGTAGTAGCACCATACAGCACCTTGAGTTACAAAGTACTGTGTGGCATTCCACTGCGCTCGTCATCCTGAGACATAAGATGTTAAGTCTCATTATGTCCAGTAGTTACACTGGCTACAATGTCCTTCAAACCGAAACACAACAGTGCATGCACACTGCTGCTTGCGGTAGAAATAGACATTGCGGTGGTACCCACCCAGACGGTCTCTTACATATGAGAGACCTACCACCAGTAAATAACCAGTAGATTTCACATACTTTCGAAATTAATATGGAGAACTTCTCAGGTTTGCAGGTTTCCTCACGATGTTTTCCTTCACTGTTATAGCAATAAATCACGACGAATATACAAATGGGTGTATGTATGCCCTTGGGTTTTGACCCTGCGGACGTTCGTCTCGGCAGTCCGTTTCACTCCCAACTAGGCTATCGCCGCTTTTTTATTTATTAATTAATGCTATGAAAAGGTCAGGAAAATAAAACCCTACCGCGCATACACCGCGCAAGGAATATAATTAATTATGCTCGATTCAATCCGCGTGGAGGCTATCTGTGTGGTTTCCGCCGTGTCTGAACATACACATAAATAAAAACATGTAGAGATATGGGAAGTAGGTACCTATTTCTCTCTTGGAGACAAATTACCATTGCAGGTACCACCAGAATATTTTTAATCGATAGTATATATTTATTAATCTACTTGCATAGGTATCGAATCCATAAATTCATGGGTATTACAATCAAACTGCGCCTGTTTTCTAATAATCTAAAGTGTCGTACCTCAAATTATTAGCAAATTCGAAGGAGTGATGACTAATAAATAGACGGTTGCGATTACAACAGAATGGCACGTCTGTGTGTCACAATGACGATTATCTTACGTTATTGGTGTTTGCATACAACACATACTATCAACCTACAACCCACTGCCTATTGTTGCACAAAGTCGATTTATTTGAAATATAACAATATTCTTTGTTGCCAATTAGGTCACCCGTCAAATAATTCAGTGAACAAATAAAGTCACAGGTCCTGTAGGTAAGCGTGAATATACATTTACATTGTGTAAGTTTTATATGCCTGTAAGAGGTGTGACGCAGGGCAATGTTATTGTAAGCACTTTTACGTTGATTTATTCTTCCACCACTACGGGTTGGTAATTGGTATGTCGCATACATCATTGCTGTCGACCCCCGTTTTATATTACCGTGCTATGTACCCACTAGCCAATAAACATTAATTGCTATTTGCTAAGTACGCAATTCTGACTGTGGAAGGTCACACGTCTTAGTTGTCTTATTTATTAAGATTGAATGTTCGAAAATTACACTGTCTTATCATCACTTACAAGGAATAAGTTACGCAATGAGCGAATCCATACAAAAATAGCTTTAATGTGCTATCAACACCAGTTTTATATTTATCTGATAAAACTTGCAGTTTTTTATGAATTCTCACTATGCAGAGATTGAATTTGAAACTTTGCCAACTGCATATTATCTCAGTCTAGATGCACAAAGAATAAGATATTGTAATTCATTAAAATAAAGGTTATTATGTATGATAAAAAATCAGATAGCAATAATAATTGCTATATAAGTGATTCGCAGGTCAACCTTATCGCCCAAGAGTGATCTTGCGCAGGCAAACATAGGCAGGGATTATAGTAAATAAAAAATGCGAGACAGTAGCTTATACATTATATACAGTCAATAATTTTAAATATACAGTACCCGAGTGTTATTATTGATAATTTGTTTATATTTATACATAACTTGTAAAATGTAAATGTAAATGTCTCTATGAAAGACTAGGTAGGTAGACATACACCTAGGTGCATACCTACGCTAAATTAGTTTATTACGACTAGCTTTATGGGATCACGGACGGACTTTGAATTGGAAGCATTTGAATTTGATACCGAGATTGTGTTTTTTATAACATTGCGAATTGATAATATTATTGGCAAATTTAATCGTTTGATTTTCCAGAATTCCTTTCTTGACATAAGCCCACATTAAAAATCAACACCCGCATTAAATTAAACGTTCTTATCAGTCTGACTGGGCGATGATGAGTCAGTAAATGAATCGGTCAGTCGGGACTTTGCCTTATACAATATACATACATTTATAAATATATATTACAACTGTATAAAAATGTTTTTGCTTTATTACCCTACATATCGGCATCAATCAGTTCATATCAAACAACAAAGGCACTTAGTTTATAAAAGTGGGTAATTTCTTTCATTTGGTTGCAGGTAATGAAAAAAGGTAAAATAATTACACGACACATTGCTATGCTGCTTTTTAAGTAGGACAGTGAAATAAAAATAATATAGTACTATGATTAATTAGTTGATTAAATTGTTTATCTTTATGAATAAATGTATTTTTCATTATCTTTTCTACTAGATACGGAGGCATGAAATAACTATTTTTTCTGGTCTTGTAAAGTGATAAGGTACACTGAGCAGCAGAATTCATAATTGCTAAGTAATTTTAGCATAATGTTGACAAACGTGAGAGTAGAGATTTTTCTCCACTAAAGCCAGTGGCCTCCACATATTGCATTATAAGTTAGGTCCAGTATATTCGGTATTGAATGAAAATATGGCATACTCCCTTTTTTCTAAAGCGTAGAGTTTTGTTAAAAATATTATAAAAAAAGCAATATGTTTTTGAGCAGAGCGGACTTATAGGTTCTTACGTACACTGTTGGTATCAAAATAATACATTTTCCCCACAGGTAGACACAGTATTTTGCTAAATGCAAATTCAGAACAATTTGAATATGTAGAACAAAGTAGGTATATGACCGACATAGTCACCTTTTTAGCCATGACATTACAAAAATTACCGCGTAAACTATTTGTTAAGACTCAAGAGGTAATAAGCTTGGAGAGATGTTCTGAACAAACACCATAATGGACGGTGCAATACTGAATAGTCAAAGAAGTACCTAATGTTCTTTTTATTTTCTAGTATAAAAAACACGAAAACGCTTCTACTAAGTTAAACACACTTCAGTTACTTACTATACAATGTACAAATATTTATCTTTGAACCCTAGTTTTGTTCAATTTTATTTTTGTACGAATCCCTAAGTATTTTTCGAGTGATTCCTTATGAAGATCGCTACCTGTCTGTGAATATACCATCAAAATCGGTCCAGCCGCTAAGGAGATTAGCGGGATAAATAGACAAAGAATGGAAAAAAATATCTTTATAAATAACTAGCTTTTGCTCGCGGCTCCAACCGCGTGAAAAAGTTCTTCCGGGATAAAATTCTCGCTTTATATTTTCCCGGGATAAAATTACCCTATGACATTCAGGTGTAATGCATCTCCTCATTAATGAAAGAATATTCAAAATCGGTTCAATAGTTCCAGCGATTAGCCCCTACAAACCTACAAAACTCAAACTTTTCCACTTTATAATATTAGTATAGATTACCGTATAAAGGATATGTCCAAAAACGCCAAAAATTCTAACCAAGACAGTTTATATTTATTTGGATAGAACTCCTAAAAACTAGCCTTTTACAATAAATCGTTTAATTTTAAAGACCTCCGATTTTGAGATTTATGTAATTTTATTTTGCTTAAACACTACACTTAATATGAACGTTTTTAAAAAAGCTAGTTATAAATGGAGGGGTCCAAAAATATTTTATTAATGGATCCTTTAATATCCCTAAAGTTTGAGCCTGGTTAGATTTTGAGACCCAACACCCATACAAAAGCGGACATCTCCTTTAGAAAAAGTTTTTATTTTGATATAACAAGTACCGAAACACTAATTGATATATTTGATGATGTAAAAGCGTCTGAGTACTCTTATCGAGAAAGAATCATTTTAAAGTAATTACTTATCAACGTCATTGCACGACGAAACTAATAGATTTATCGAACACTGTGACAAAACTAATGCGATGCAGTTGAGTAATACTGTCTTATACTTGCGCAAAGGTTTCATTAAAACTATAGACACGTTAACGAACAAATGAAATGCCAACCACGAATAATGATATTCCAATAGCAAATAACTACTGTGTACGCACATACTAGTGACGGTGATGAATTCAACTCTATAAATAAATGTGTGACAACACTTGCATTATTCAGATCTTTAGACGTCTGCCTTCCTAAAGATAACATGTTATTACAATCACATGTTTTTTAAAGTGAGGGAAATACAACATAGAGGAAATAGAGCACCAAGCATTAACTAGCTTTTAATTTTAATGCTGTAAATTAGAATTTATCAAGGTGACAACGCAATCGCAGTAAATAAACGATGAAGCATAATAATTAATAAAATTCGGCATGCAATAGTGGATCCATCCACGTGTCAATAACCTCAGTTTTTGTGACGATGAATCACCATTTTTGAAATAAGAATCACAATTGTAAAGTTAATTAAACTGCTTGTGGTTCAAATTTTCCATTGTCTTTGCCGTGCTATTTTCCCAGGGAAAGCAAACTCTCCGTTCATACACTGTAGAGCTATGTGCGCCGATTAGCTTTATTTCGGCATTTATTCATTTGAGGTTATAATAAATGTCTTATTAAAATATATACACTTCGATAACATTCATAATATATGATTATACTAAGAATAATTCAATTACAAGCTATTTATTATAAGATAAAGGGAGAAGTAATTTTAATCAGTTTAATTGTGCATAATATTATCTTTTATCACAAAAGGTTTTAAACGAAGAAAATCGATCTAGTTTTTCAAGGTACCAGTTAAATAAATACTTAACTAAAACGCTACATTACCTCATTCGCCCGTATTTTGGACCTAGTTTCATTTTAATGGAACCTATATTCTTTTTACATACAGATTTAGTTATAGTCGGGGAGTCAAAAACAACAACTTGAACTTGTAAATAGCGCCAAAATTGTAGGTAATGACTAATGAGAATAAACTTGTTGCCTCGAGATAGGCCGACTAATATTTACATTTATAAATAAGTAATTCAAGTACAGTTTAAAGACTACACTGTGTTGAGTTCAAGAAATGGCTTGCACACCTAATTATCAAAAAACATTAAAATACACTTACTAGAACGACCAATTAATAGACTATTCATGTGTGATCAGCTTAAAAAATACCTAACATGAAAACGACATCGTTGCATTTTTTCTATTAAAATATAAATTCATACAACTCGTTACTACTAACATATGTAATTTTCTTGTAAAAAAATAACTTTAAAAACTTTGAATCAGCATGAAACAGAAAATCACGTGAGCACAAATTTAAAACGCTTTCAACGCCTCGCTCGCTCTCTCTTACTGAAATTACATAGATATTTAAAAAATGTTATTGTTACGTCTAATATGATGTGAGTACACGTATATGTAATAATATGTGATGGTACAATGTTCCATGTACTTGCATAATACAAAATATACTCAATATGTTTAAACAAAATACTTTTCATAAAATCAAATGACCTGGAGCGAAATAAGGCCGAGAGAATGCTTTGTTTACCCACATGAAACCACTAACAACGGTCTAACAGTATCTAATTACTGTTTCAGGGTGAAAATATTTATATCAGGTAAAACCAATCACTGAAGGCTGCATTAGTGAAAAGAGCATTGAACCGACCCAAATATATTGGTTTTTCTCTTACTCACCAAGAATTTTTGAGGTCTTTGATGCCGGAGAAAGTGATGCTGTTGGAACGGTTGAGTTTCCTCCCAAGAGTCCAGAACCTTATTTTGTTGTGATTGTCTTCCTCGTGGAATGGGTTCAAGTGTTCCGGATAGTCGTAGATAGAAACTGTTTTGCCTGAACCCGCCATCGTAGCCATAATTGCACCAGAAAACTCACTTTTAGGGTTTTACATAATATGCCGTGCGACTGGCGTCGACCACTTACTTTATCTGTTATCACACTGGTGAGTTATCACGAACTGATAGCGTTGTATCGTTTTATCGCGACGAGATAATTGCGGTGTTTGTTTTCACGGTTGTATTTGTGCGAGAGAATATCAGCGCCGTCGCGGTCGCGGCGCTCGGCGTCGCGTGCTGAGGCATACTGGCTAAGTGTCTAGTCTCTACACTCTACCGACGGCTGACTCGGCCGCCACGACTACCGCTGTCCGCTCCACCGGCACACGTTGTCACATCATCAGTGCTGGTTATTGGAGTTCTAATGCATTGTCCGTCAGTATCTACATTTGAACAATGAACTGAACGAAGACACTAATAGGTAGTTGACTCTACCTGACTATCAAATCTTGTACTGTCTGGGTATTAGCAACATAATTTTATGATTTTTTTAGTACCTTCAGTCAAAAGTACCTACTTATTGATCACGGACACGCAGTTCGGATTATTAAGCTTTTGTAAAAAGATAACTACGCAATTAGTAAAGAAGTTGGAAAATTTATCTGTGTGTACCTATATGTGCATTACCAAAATTGATAGACCTATTGGAGGATACAGTAGGTATATATTAGCTCTTATAACTGTAAACGTTAAGCATAAAATATTTACTGAAGATGACGCCATGTTTACCTACACACGACTAACCACGTCACCAGCAGAAAGGCGAAGGTCGCGTACCTAACCTTAGAAATTATATGTGTTGTATTTCCAAGACATTGTAATTATTGTAAATAATTGTACTTTTTAGGGTTCCGCATAAAAATCAAGGTTCCCTATTTCCTTCGCTGTACTCTACTTCCGTCTGCAAAGACTATAAATAAACTACAGAGAAAGATATAAGTAATCAAGTTTGTGGAAAACATCTAAAGCCAAGTGCTTGTCTTGAAAGAAAGAATGTTCGAAACATTATTGAAAAGCGAAATTAAACATCCATTGTGAAGTTTTCAACCCGCTTTCAAAATATGCCCTGTTTTAAGCAATATCGGTCGAATATATTTTGTATGATATCTACGTAGGTATGGGTAAATGACGTCACTCTGAATGCAATTACGGAAAATTAAGTAAAAAAAATATATGCGTAGGTATGGACATTTGTAATAACTAGTATTACAAAATTTACTCGAACAATTTATGAAGTAATTTAAGGAAATAACCTACTAAATTAAATACCTAATGTACCATTTATTTCGGGGAAATAGCAATTACGTAAGCGAACTTAGTAGTCCTCGATCCAAGATATTTTTCACGTGCTATCTCCCATGCTATCCACTAGTAGGTATTTAAGGTATACCTACTATATCCAATTACAGGAGTATCTTGATCCTATAATATTATTGTCAAGTATTTTTTAACCCGTATGACGCATTAATCACCAGGTATAATAATTAAACACAGGTTAGAGGCATAAGGAAAAAACCGTTTTTATATTGTTTGTCGATGCTGGCGCTATTAGGTAGGTACGAGTTCAGCGGAGTTATTTTGTAATTTTTCTTCTTTTTAGGTACATAATATACAACAATTTATTTTTCATATCCTCGCCGATGGGATAAGCTTTTCATAGTGAATACCTATTTTATTGAAAAATATTATGTATAAAGTTATTAAAAGGTAATACTCATACAAATCACATTTGTAATTTATGTGAAGACCACGTATTCGAAGGCAGATTATATTCAAGTGTAGCATGAATCTAGTTTAAGCATGCGGGCATAGGGCACTAACACCAAAAATACCACTAATGGTTGCCTTGGTATTATTGATCCACATTCTATACAATGTGGAACAGTGCACAGACGCCCTGACTGCAAACCATACAATATTAATGATGATTTAATCATTTCATATGGGCCTCGCTGTTATATTTCTAGGAGTGGGCAATATACAAAGTACAGTTTATTTTTTGCGGAATAATAACGTAAATATTAACTAGAACCTCAAAAATAAGTATATGCTATTGTTCGATTAAGGTTGCATAGCCGTAGTGTCATCATCGTCATTACAATACAGTCGTGACAAGTTTATTATATCGTGGTATTCCGAAAACGCACCCTGTATTGCACATAGCTGATGCAATATTAGGACAATTAATATCTTGTTCATAATAGGATTTTATTTTAATTAAAGTATAGATTCAGAG
Organism: Sphinx pinastri; assembly: GCA_947568825.1. Classification (NCBI taxonomy): domain Eukaryota; kingdom Metazoa; phylum Arthropoda; class Insecta; order Lepidoptera; family Sphingidae; genus Sphinx; species Sphinx pinastri. The sequence continues at coordinate 9,550,228 of OX387617.1, forward strand.
CTCGGGGATTACGGTCTCGATTTCACAAGAATCATGACACCATTAAAATAAGTATAAACCAAATACCCGGAAAATGTTGGGACAGCTAATTTCTATAATCAGCAGGTATATCTATTTTTAATATATTTACATACTGAAATAAATTGGCATTTCCTTTATTGCATTGCTCAGTGCTCACTTGACTTGTAAATGAACAAGACTGATAACCTATTTATCTTGGAACACTATGCACCAAGTGACTGCGATAGAATATAAATTATGCTTAAATAATGATTTCATTCCACCTCATGCCACGATGCTAAGATTACTTAATATTTGTCTGTTTTTCTATGTTACAAATCATATTTCAATTTACCGGGATTATTACAATTAAGGCCAATATCTACCACAGCCCAACTATTTGCGTTTCTGTCTACCTCTCCGGAGATTTCAAGCGTAAATGCGCGAGACTATATTTGAGTATTATATGTATAATATGTTAGCTTACACCTATAAAATCATTTAAAAATAATCACCGACATGTAAACATTACTCTTCTAAAACCAATCAATACAAATAAGAATAAAATTTGAGTGCTTGAATTTGATTTTGAAATAATTAGATATCGTTGTTACCCATAATAATATAACCCATATAAATCGCTTTTTAAAGTTGTCAGAACTTTTATATTTTAATTCAACTTAAACTGGTTTTTACCAACAATTACATTTAGAGGTCACCCGACTCTACATAAAAAAATATTGAAGTTTATTGTATTCACTTTACGTGTGTTTTAAAAAAAATTGGGTCATTTCCAACTGATTTTAGTTTTACTTTCACAAAAAAAATCTTTTCCGTGATACCACAGAATACTGAATGATGATACTTAATGTTGCATACCAAAACAAAAAATAATGTCATAACTAATAACAAACACGGGTTACATTGAAAGTACAGTCTAATGCTGTGTAATGTGTTAAATTCTCTAAGAATGCCTTAAATATGTCATAGGAAGTATTGTGTTCGCTTCGCATCATCAATTATTGTGTTCGATATCGCCAATTCATTAGCTGTGGTATTCTTGTAGTTCTCATCCAGTGATTAATGTTTTAGAAGTGTACTTACTCTACAATTTTATAATGTTACTTTAGGATTGCATGTTAATCATTGATGTATTAAAAAACCCTAATACATCAATGATGTTAATAATATTTTTGCATCGTTCCTATATTAAATCAATTTTTAACTTGTGGATATAAAAAGAAAGTCTAGTCCGATAAAGTAAAGGAAGACGTACCTAGTCGCTGTACAAATTATAATTAGCATCATAAAGAATGTATAAAACTGTCTTAGTACACGATCTATAATGACTTTCGTGGTGCAGTGGAAAAGAAGTGGTCTGTGAAACGATATGCCGCGGGTTGGTTGATTCACCGCACCGTGACAATTGGTGTGATCCGCAAACATTTGTTTCACATATTATTATGTGTTGTAACGTTGCGTCATTTTCATGGACTTCGCCCATTGGGCTCCTTTACAAATTAAGATAAAGGGAGATATATGAAGAAGAATGTCGAGATAGATTAGACACAAACAATTTAAAACTTTACACTTTATAGTTACAGGAAGTATAATTAGAATACCACAGCTTACTCACTACGGAGAGATCGGTCTTGACTCGCTCCGTCATCTCGAATTCTCTATTTCCTAGCGTTCGAATTGACCTACATATAGAGTCTGCATTACATATCGATCGTATGGGATCACTTTACTCACAATTGCGCTCGGAGCTCTAAACAAGGAACACTCGCAGAAGAAAACTATAGCTTGCCACAATATTTGACTAAAGACCATGGCCTGCCCTAAGAGCGCTGTACTCTTCATCTTAAACTAGACACAATGATCCGATACAGATAAGAACTGAAATAGCTTAACTGAGGCCCCTTAATACCGTTGTCAGACGCCATATCAGCGCATTGTTGCGTTTGTTGAGCCACCTTCTTCGGGACAAATAGCATTGTGGCGGTGATTTTTAAGTTCGCGCTAGACCTCTCCGAGCCGGACAGGCAAGCCGCTGACCCACGGTGCTAGAGCCAGATAGACGCCAATTGATTTGTAAACTCTCTCGAGGCCATTATCTTATAAAAAAAAAGAAACAAAAGAACGCTGAGATAGCTTGTGTACCATGAATATACTTGAGTTACTTATGTACGTAATATAACTAGCTAGGTGTTGCTCGCGGCATCGCCCGCGTGAAAAGCCTTTCCCGTTAAAAAGTCCATAAAACACAATACGACACCAATGTCATCTACGTAAAGCTGATTCTTTAAAATAAAATATCCATTATTTCCCATGGGGAAACTTGCCGGTATAAAAATTACCCTATGTGTTCCTATCCAGGACATGATCTAAGTGTGAAGTGTGCAAATTTTCACCCAAATTCGTTTAGTTTTTTCTGCGTTTACTTCTAACAAACATACATTCATCCAAACATTTTCACAAACTTTCGTATTTATAATATTAGTAATATTGTAGGTACATCTTGAGTTGTTGCTGTTTAAATCAGTATTGCACCGTTTTCCTTACATTTAAATGGCACAAATTATTACCTAATAATTATGTACTAATAGCTTTTCGATTAATCAAAGAATCATAATCAATTATAATTGACAATGTAGTTTAGTGCAAAAGAAGAATATATTATAATATTCACGTCAAATTAAGAACATACCTACGCCCAATTTTTACAGGCCAATAAAATTTTTATGCTTTCCGATAAACCAAGACTTTCCACGAGAGTGGAGTGACGTGCAGAAGTTAGCGAGTTAATGAAGCGACATGCCGGCCTTGTGCACGGTAAGAGGAAGCTGCGACTTATCTCGGATATTGCCGAGGATGTGCAGACGGCATTGAGCGCCAATCAGGTGAAATCCAGTTAAAAGACCAACGCGCAGTTTCCTTGTCTTTCTTGAGTGTTTAAGACATTTTCTTTAGTTAAGAAAACTATGTTTTTGTTTTTTTTAATGATAAAATCGTAAGTTGCTAAAATGATAAATTCGTTTACCAACAATGAAATACTTACATCTTGTGAAACGACTGTAGAAGGCAATTCTTCGCTTAGGTACTCCATAACCATAACATCCTACATGTCATTAGTTATTACCTAGGTATATTATAACCGTGCTTAATTGTTAGAGTATAAGCGAGTTTTTTTATTTCCCGGATAAATCATAAAACATTGTGATGGTTCGATAAGAATTAGTATAAAAAAATACACAGATAAAAAATATAAAGATCGTCCTCCTTTTTTTGAAGCCGGTAAACCCCAACCTCCATTCAAATTGATCCTTTCAATATGGGCTATAATGAAAAAGAACGAGTGTGTTTGTAGTATTCCATAATATGTATTATACTGCTCTTTGTTAGTATTCTTCCATTATCTATGGTTTGTAGAGTTACCAAGACAACTTGAAGTCAATAAAGTCGTTCAAAGTCGTTATTGCATGTAACATTTTTAATCTCGTATTTACTTTTGGTAAATAGTCAAAGCGTATTTATGATAACTTAATCGTATTTTAGTATTTTTACAAGACAAAATCATGGCAACTGCAACACCGCCGAATTTATCTGCTCGTATATTTTACGGTCTCCGCACGGACATTCAGTGAGTATACAAGTATACGTTAGTGGAGAGACCTTGTCATATTTGCCCAGTAAACATCCTTGCGTAACACATGTATGCGCTGCAAGAATTAGCTGCATATTTCAGTTTTAGGTAGTTTATCTTGGCATAGTAGCACATGCATAGAGATTTAAAATATCTCTATGTATATAGTGTATACATGTTTATTAAAAGCGAATATAATGTCATAGCGCAAGCATTTTGTCTCATATTGTAATTTGTCGATGCATGAAAGGATAAGTACCTCCTGATTATTTGACCTTTTTTATGTTTGCTTGAAATCCATTTATTGCATAAATTAACGAATATGATTTTCTTTCGCATCAGGTATAATGCTCATTACCTGACAGAGTCTGAAATCATTTACCCAGCTGGTGGGGTAATTGTCATTCATAACCATCTTCAGAAGAAACAGAAATTTATAAGGTTACAAGATAAACATAAGCCGATAAAATCTTTGGTACTGGCACCAAACAGGTGGGTTCTGCTACATACTATATAGTTTAACATCATAGTTTTCATACCTTGAACTTATGCTCTCGATGAATTATGGCATTTTGCTAACAATAGACGAATAATCAAAATACCATCGTGTTTATGATTAATTAATAATTTGCAAAGTTGTCTCAATGATTTTCCGGCGGCAATAATGTGATTAATTTTTATTATAGACGCTGGCTCGCTTTAAACGAAATTGCTGATGAAGGACAGAAGCCGATAATTACAATTTATGATTTAACTACATACAAGAGACGGAAGATTCTCACAGTTCCTTTCGAAAATTCCACGGCCAGAGAATTTGCTTGCGTGCAATTCACATACGATTCCAAATATCTTGTGGCCATAACAGGGGAACCTGATTGGTATTTGTATTATTACAATTGGGATAAAGGTAAAGTCGAAAGCCACGCTAAAGCTCAGAATCCAAGTGGGCAAGGAATTGTGGAAAGCGTACGTAGAGTTTCACTTTAAAACGATTTATTTAGTCATTTTGAATAAATAAGGCATTAGTATTGACATTTTTTAGGTGCAATGTAATCCTTCAGATGCGACGTTAGTCGTTATTACGGGGCCGTACACGTTTCGTATAATGAATGTTTCTGAAACCGTCTGGCGTCAGTGGGGTTGGTGTAAGGCTGAAAATGTAAGTGCTATAAACTTTAACAAATGCACGATTCTTAATCGAATAACTTGGTAATTTGTATACAGGTATCTTTCTCGGGAAAATAAATTATATGCTTATTCTGATCTCATGTAGATTAATATCACCAGCTGTATGTGGCTCACGGCGGATCGAATCTTGTTCGGGACTGACAATAGCGTCATCATGATGGTCGAAAACGGTGAGCTCCGCCAGAACTGTATTTTCCAAGCAACAGAAGTTACGGAAATGTCTTTGAAAAAAGTAGAAGCTGAGTAAGTGACTCTCATATTTAATATTGTGTAATGTTGCTTATCAATTCCACTTCTTAGTAAACATTAAATGTATATTCAATAACTATATTATCTACATAGGACAGAGGAAGGCGATAAAACAAGTACTTCTAGTAAGCAAGACACAACAAGTGAATCTACTGATTTTATAGAGGAAAGCTATCCAGTTACATGCTTTGTAAATTTTGCCAAAGGTATGTGTGATATTGGTCCATCGTGAAGATTTAAATAGTAGGTATGTTAAATTATGTAAGCATTTTAGTGTACCTAAAAATATGTATTTACTTTTACTATACAATAATTATTGGGTTGCTAATGTTCCATAACTATTACGTATTTTAAAACACAGGTTTTGTCTTCGCATGCGGTCCTGGTTATGTTCACATGTTTGAGAAAGAAACACCGCATCACTGGAGAAAGAGGAACGTTTTTAGAATTTCCAAAAAGTCATACAAGTACGTATGCGTGTTTATGCCGAAGGTATACGTTATGGGGGAGATGTTAAAAATAATATTGTGATTAATATAAATTTATATTCGGCTCCTGCAGAACCCAGATTTTCCCATGCACATTTTCCTTTTGTACCTATCTGTTTCGCTAAGCATAAGATAGGTAAAAAATATCCTATAGGTATAGATAACCAGTGACACCTTTGAACCATCTGATTTATCTTTTCAGTTATCTAACCCCATTCGTATTTCAATGTCACGATTTGCTTCCCAATCCTTGAAATATCAGAAATCACCGCTCACTCCATATCCACTTCTGCGCAGGCACACTCGTGAAAATCCAATGTGGTCACCACTTGACGCTATACAGCATATCACTATAGATCCTAATCAAGAAACGCTTCTAATAACAACGTTACGTAAACAACTCTACTACGTTAAACTGTTTGGACAGCACATGATACAGGTAATAATATATCTACGTTGTTGAAAACAACAATAGGTACCATGATATAGATTAACAAAGATTATTCACAATATTTTAGAATCCTGAAATAGCATTCGCTGAACTGGGCCCAGCTATGCACTATGGTCGTATTAACTCTCTCTCAATGTGCGCATGGAAACCAATCTTCATGACATCGGGTGAACAAGACAAGAGCATTAGAATTTGGAATTACATGACTGATGATGTGGAAATGATTAAAATATATCAAGAAGAAATACATTGTGTATCTCTGCATCCAACCGGTACTGAAATACAGAGATGTAACATGAAGTTGATATTCTTCGCAACGTCTTTAATTAACACCATTCCATATTAATTTTCAGGTTTGTTTGCAATAGTAGGATTCTCAGATAAACTTCGCTTTATGGTGGTGCTAATCGACGACTTTGAAGTCATGCGAGAGTTTCCTATTCGTAACTGCAAGCAAGCGAAGTTTAGTACAAATGGACACCTTTTTGCAGCAGTTAATGGACAAGTGGTTCAAGTTTTTTCGTCAGTTTCATTTCAAAACGTGTTTAATCTAAAAGGACACAATGGAAGGGTACGTATGTTATTTATATATTCATTACTTATCTAGGAGTTTTTCATAATCACTGTATTATTTCAGATTACTTATCTAGCGTGGTCTGCTAATGATTTAACTCTTGTTTCTTGTGGAACGGAGGGCGCTGTTTATGAATGGAATATGTCATCGGGTCAAAGAGTCGGTGAAGTTATTTTAAAAACCAATCAATTTAAAGCATGTGCAGTGAACAGGTTAATGTATCTTCAATATGCCAAATACATAATTGAACTATACTCCATGAGTTTGGGTACTTAACTAAATGTAAACAACCATAAAAAAGCGTGTTAAAAAGGTATTTTACCTGCCCATTTCTCTCAACAAAATACGCTATAACCAAAATAAACGACTTCATAACCTACACAAAACTTAGCACTGTTATTCCCGTTTATTAAAGTACTTTGTAACTCAAAGTGCTGTATTGTGTTGCTACTGTTTATGGGTAGTCGTATCGCTTACCATCAGGCGAACGGCATGCTCGTCTCTTCATTCAATACAAAAAAACTCTTTTGTAAGAAAATGTTGACTATTCGGGATTAATACGTAAATTTTGTTTACATTTAGTTAAATGTCTAAACCGATGGAGTATAGGTATGTATTTGTAGACTTGACGTAACGGACCATAAAATTTATTTTTAGCATTGGCAAAACTACGTACGGTGTCGGTACCGATGGAGAAATTAAAGAGATTGGTTCGAATACCATTCGGAGAAACATTGGATTAATTGGATGTTCTTTGGACACCATAGTGTTGTCACGTTCCGATATGATGCTTTTCATTACTGGCGGGGAAGGCGGTGTAACCTCTGTACAATTGCCATTGTTAGACAAAGCTATTTTTAACGAGTTCCACATGCATAATAAGAAAGTAACAGGCATAGCTTTGGCATACGATGATCAGACACTAGTGTCGGTCGCCGAAGATGCTTCTATTTGTTTATGGAGACTCACAAATGCTGACGGAAAGGCAATTGCTTTAGACAAAGATTTCGCTTATTCAAAAGAAATATTGATAAGCAAAAAAGATTTGCAAGAGAAAATTAATAATATCAATGTAAGTTTCGTCGTACCAATAAAACTAACCACTATTATTAGTCCATTTATTATTTATGTAAAATATTGTTGTTGATATTATAGTTGTTGAGTACAAGAATGAGTGAACTGGAAACTGAACATACGTATCAGCTCCGGCAGGCTGAAGCAACCCAAGCAGAAAAACTTAAAGAAGTGCATGAGGGTTATTGCGCTGCTATTGAAGAATTAAAAGAAAAGAATGAAGTAAGCAAACAATTAACCTAAAAACATAAATCCTTCATATTTATTTACTGGAATTCATTGAAAATTTTAATTTACAGAATATGGAAAGTGAACATACTCATGAGATAGGAATGATTCAACAAGACATTGCTAAACTTCGTTCCGGTCACGAAAGAACTCTTCAGGGATTAGAAGCTGATTTTAATATCAGACTGATTAGTGAATATGATAGATATCAGGTGAGACCGTATCTTAAAAAGATTAGTTATTTAGAAACCTATTCTTGAATAGGTACTATATTAGGTTTTTACTTATGAAGTTGCGATGCTGGCCAGTATCGTAAAATGGCTACTTCATAGCGAAATACCTATTAAGTTTATATCAAATATGTAGAGTCTCGAAGATAAAACAGCTCGAATGAGAAAAGATTACGAACAACGCCTCGAAGAATTAGCAGAGAGTAAACGGCAAGCTCTTCGTGAAATGAACACCATGTTTGAAACACGCCTGGAGGAAAAAGATTTGCTTCTGCAAGAGGTACTTTTCTATAAAGTGATTATAAAATGTTTTATGATTTTTTATGTATATATTATTTAATATAATAAATAATGTAACAGTTACAAGAACAAGCAGACATGGAAAAACGTGAACACGAAACAATAAAATCTTCTATAGAAGAAGATGCTGATCGAGAAATAATAGAAATAAAAACTGCCTACGAAGCCCAACTTAAAGAAGAGAAAGACGCTAACGTAAGGCTTAAGGGAGAAACAGGCCTCATGAAAAAGAAACTAATAAGCGCAAATAAAGAAATCGATGAGTTCAAACATCAAGTTACTCAACTTAAAGGTGAAATATTAATAGTAAAATAATTTTGTTTATATCAAGCTTTTATTTAAATGCTCTAAAAAGACAAAAAGTCTTTGAATTGAATCAAACTTTGTTTTCTACTATGTAGAGATAAAAGCTTGTCGCGAGATTTAGGTACTTGTATCGATAATACGAAATTATGTAACTTGATCTTTTACATATTTCTTATACTATTATTATATTTTTTTATTTATTAATTATTATCAATTCCAAGATTTGACTGGAACAATGTGACCCCAAAATCATACATAATCCGCGACTCTAAAAACCCCACGTAAACAAAATTTCAGACCAATTGGACTACTTAAGTTTTTGGGCCCTATCTGAGATCCGCCATCTTGATTTTTTTATCGCCAAAAGTTGAAACTTGTCGGACCATACTCCATAAAACATTTGTTCAAGCACCATAAAACTATATCTAACCGATACCAGTTACCTATAACTCTTTAAAATTGGTATGGCGGCCATCTTGTTTTCCACGATTTTGATTTTTTATCATCATCGCTAGAATTTGCCTAGGGCATAGGTTGATATTAGTTACGACACGACCTCGCTAGACTTACTGTTTAGCCGGGCAGTACCTAGTACACCATCTCCTCGAAGGGTTGAACGCAGGTGTCAGTTTATTCGTATTTTCTCAGCAAATGCTTTAATTCGATACCCATATTAGGAGTGCGTAAAAAATAACTAGTTCGCCATCTTGGGCTGTCTGCCATATTGGATTTAGAGTGAAGTCATTTTATTTTTTGTATTCTTCTCGGCAAACCATTTCATTTGATACCCATATCAAGGGCGTGCAGAAAAAATAACTAGTCAATCATCTTGGGCCGTTCGCCATATTGGATTTAGAATGACGTCACTTAGCTAACCATGCATTGCCATCCGAACTAAACTTACTACTGGTGGTAGGTCTCTCATATGTAAGAGTCCGTCTGGGTGGGTACCACCGCAATGTCTATTTCTACCGCCAAGCAGCAGTGTCTATGCACTGTTGTGTTTTGGTTTGAAGGACATTGTAGCCGGACATAATGAGACTTAACATCTTTCGTCTCAGGATGACGAGCGCAGTGGAATGTCACATAGTACTTTGTAACTCAAAGTGCTGGATGGTGTTGCTACTGTTTATGGGTGGTCGTATCGCTTACCATCAGGCGAACGGCATGCTCGTCTCGCCATTCAATGTCATAAAAAGAAATTGTGTGCAAAATTTCATCTTTTACGTTCAAGATAACTGCTTTAAAATTCATTTGCAAGATTTCACCCGAACATACATACAAACATGGAAAGTTAAATAAAAGCTTGTAAATACACTGCAATTTACTGTTCGTAATTTACATTATGTCTACCCATCAAAATATTTTCACCAATAAAATTTCAGCCGAACACAAGCAATTTCAAAAAGTTATATCTACTTTGGAGAGAGATGTAGCTGATTTAAAGAAGGAAATATCTGAAAGGGATAATACTATACAGGACAAAGAAAAAAGAATATATGAATTGAAAAGAAAGAAACAGGAGCTGGAAAAGTACAAATTTGTCCTTAACTTTAAGATAACTGAACTGAAAAACCAGGTAAGATATCGGTATAGTAAAATACTATTTAAAAAATGTTTTAAAAGTATAAGTACCTTCACCATAGTAAATATTTTGTGATACTTAGATAGAACCTAAAGAACGAGTTATACGAGAATTAAAAGTTCAAATCGATGATATGGAAAACGAGGAATTGAAATTATTGAACGTTAAACATGATCTCGGTATGATTCAAACCGCAAACAACCTCGCAGTCCATACGCCCTAGTAAACTAGTCCTATTCCACCACGGAAAAGTTACAGCTGCAATAAAATTTTATTTTCTCAACAGATAGATCCCTTAGAGCGTGATATCAAAGCGAAAAAAGTACGCATACTTGAGTTAGAGGAATCTTTGGAAGCTCTTCTTAAACATAAAGCTTTCCGCGGTAAAATATTTCAGTTGTAATTTTTTCAATCATGTAGATATCATTGCATAATGATGTCATTGCTATTGTCACGGTAGAATATTAATTTTCGCACCTTGACTGTGTGCCGATCCGTTTAGTACGCATAGTCAATTTCTGCACCCACCATAGTACGTAGTGTTAATTAACAGTATCATGTCGCAGCAGATTACTCGTATTACACATAATTTCCGCATTGTAGATAGAATTTCAAATTATATGTATGATTTTATGGCATCTGATGTTTTATTTCTAGAGCTTAAAATTAGCCAGCTGAATGAAAAGCTATCTTCGGCCAAGAAGGATTTTTTCAGCGAGGCCGAACGAAATTTGACTTTAAAGAATACATTGAAGAAAATTAAAATTGATTTACATAATATGACGGCGAATTTTCAAGATCCCATGAAGCTTAAACTCAATGTTAAGGTAAAGTGTTATTTAATTTATTGTTATAAATTCTCGTTTTTTCTTCTGATGAATTTTGTGTAGTTATCTCGGGCTTTATTTACTTAGGATAATATAGGTACGATATCTTCCACATTCCTAGAATATTAGTCATTTCACTCATTCTAACTTGCGTCAAAGAGTACGAGTAGAAGTACTATAATACTTAAACTTATTTACGTATCAATATGCTATACCTACCTTATTTAGGTAGTTATAAAAGAGTAAGCAATAAATTAATCCGTCAGGAAACCTTATAAATACGACAATCCCAACTGGAAGGTATACACAATTTAAATAATTTAGTTTCCTTTTTTTAATTTATATCGTTGCTTAATTGGATCCGACATCGAAAGTATAATATCCCAGTAATTAACACATGAATACATGCAATTTTTAGGCTCTTTTCCACAAATACGTGGAGGACATTGATTTTGTCCGTAGTCGCGTGGCTGAAGACGAAGCTATACGCGAGTTCAACCGACAGCGAGACCATCTCGAAAAACAGGTGGCAGCACTCAAACAACAACTCGACAAGTCGCTTGGGGGATCCAAAAGTGACATTGGCAAAATCATGGATGTAAGTATCAACAACAAAAAATATATTCTGTCTCAACTGCTATCAATTAAAATTATATTTGCAGGAAAATTGTACTTTGCTGGCGGAAATCAACAATCTACGTTCGGAGCTGAAGTCTACCAGAACGAGGTGCTTCCAAATGGAATCTATATTGGGTCTGTCTGCCAGATACATACCGCCCGCTGTAGCACGAGCTAAACTCAAACACGTCACTGAAGATCGCGAAAAGCTTGACGAAAAGTTTAAACAGAAAATTGAGGTAAATTTGGGTAGTTTAGAATTCGCTATACCGATTAAACTCGTAGCAGTATGACATTGCTATAGTAGGTATTCTATGTCAATTTTTATTGTTCAGAAAGAAGAGTGCATATTTTGCAGAAATGAGTTTTTCCTGATTGGCAATTTGTTTTATAATTATTTTTGTTTGAATAAGTCCTGCAGGAACAGGCATGAATAGAAAATCGACTGATCCAGTCCCTCGTGTGGTCTATTATTGCATTATCCATTCCTGACACTAACTGTGCAAGGACTATTGTTAGACGGACGTTATTGACAATATAATTACTGTTTATTCTCACGGAGCCATAAATTGCCGGTTTTTACCACTATGCCTTATTTCAAGGGCACATCAAAGTTACGATGCACGCCAGATTTCGTTCAATAAACCAAATTTAAAATAGCTTTCCACAGTCCACTTAACGTAGGAGACAGGTACATATTTGTTTTGCGGTTGGCAATTTAACCGGTCAATATTCGCTTTTCTGGCAGCACTGCAATTTTTTTTTGTAACTTATTCTCCGCTGCGTAAAAACGATGTCCGCTTAATTGACAGATGACGCCATGGCCGAATCTGGCCAAGCGAATATTGACCGGTTAAAACTGACTCCTTCCATTCGGCAAATAAATTTAGGAAATGTATGACCGCTAAACCTGCCCATATTATTTCATTCACTGTAATTGAGTAGTTGCGCAGCTGAGCTATGTACAGATACATTATAATAATTGGTGATATTATTAGGTCATTGTGTCATGAGAGGTTAATCAGTTGCACGTTACGAGTAACAAGTTGTTTATATTTTATTATTATCATAGAATCGGTGTAATCTGTATTTCACTAAAGGTCAACTATTATGACAGGAGAGGCAGGAGATTATCGTCGCGCTGAAGGAAGAAAATGACCGCTTACTGGATAAAGTTCGATGCGTTGACGACGTCGACGATCCTTCGGAACCGGACTCTAGTGTTACCCATAAGGGACATGAAAATGTGTAGACTGAATTTAATTTTTATTGCTATTTAGAATTTAAAGACTCCAGCAAAAGGTCTGATTTGTGTTTTTGAGCATTATAATATAACGAAAAATACGATTTAGAAAATAGATTTTTTATTGAATATAAAATGTAATATAAATATTGATTGCAACATAAATGCACGTTATTGGTGTAACGGAAGATTTTACATTAACCCTTTAATGTCTTAGATTGAATTTTAAATAATAAATGCACGTTATTGGTGTAACGGAAGATTTTACATTAACCCTTTAATGTCTTAGATTGAATTTTAAATAATAAATAACACAAAAGTAACTCTTACATTAAAATTCATAACCCATTTCATATTCTTTTTAACATCTGTAGGCACCGAGAAAACCATCACCGACTAGCGTTACGCAATACCCAACCATAAAAAACGAGTATATTGGCGAGAGGACAAATCTAAGCATACATTCTCATAATTATTAATTGTCTATTCACCACTTGAGGTACATAATATATCAGGGTGTAACAGTTAATAGTGTTTAGTGGTTTATTTCTTTCATTAAAGATTTATAAAAAAATCCACTGACAACTTATGCCATACAAAGAGACAGATATAGTCAATTAAAATGATCGTGACATGTTGCAAAGCTTTAAAAAAATTGCATGTGTCACTCCATATATTCAAGAAAGCAAATACATGAAAGAAAATGAAAGCTAAAACGGTGATGAAATGTTGACAGATTTTGATTTGTGAAGTCTTGTAAATTATCGCAATAATCGACTTGACCCACTGAACTATTACACCCTCTATAAATAGCATCTCGCCATTGATTTGACTTGATATGAATAATTAAAGAACGAATGGTAGTATGGCTTTACGTCCTCTTGGGTAGTCGGCGAATTCCTTTTTGTAGTTGCGGTGTTTGCCAATCGCCCACACAGCCATCTGATATAAACCAGCTGCAGCGAAGATACCCGCTGAAACGACAAATTATCGATTTTAGAATTCATATTTCTAAATTTAAAAATACCCGGTACCTAAACGGAAGTAATAATATATCAGAAATATAAATTTATGCAAGTAATCCTTCAACGCCCGCGGTGGACACCGGTGTCCATTTAGATAAGGAAATTAGCTTATAACTATATATAAGTGGGCGTTGACGGGTATACGCCAATGATGTTTATTATCATATAGCTTTTGCGCGCGACTCCGCCCGCGTGGAAAAGTTTTTCCGGTAAAGTAATGTAGCTTCCTATTAGTGAAAGAATTTTCAAAATCGGTCCAGTAGTTCCTGAGATTAGCGCGTTCAAAGAAACAAACAAACTTCAGCTTTATAATACTAGTATAAATTTCAATCATCACATAAAAGTTATCTATCAAGGAAATGATACCCAGACTCAATATTAAAGAAACTTTTATTCAAGGAATTGACATTTTTAAATTGTTTGTTATAATTTATCTTTTCAGTTTCAAATTAAATTGCACGTCGAGGGCGAATTAATGCTATTCGACGGCGAATTCTAGTCGACACTGGGCGTAAGAGTCAAATACGTTGACCTCTTTAGACAACAATGAAATATATGAATACAAACAAATAATTCAATAAGTGACTACTCAGTCTTAAAGCAATACGGACTCACTGACGCAAAATGTGCAACTATAATTGCTTCCTCAGCGGTTTTATAAACCCTAAACATTAGGGTGAAATGCAGATTAGATACATTGATAATTATTAACGACTTAGCAGTTCTTTTTCAATAGCCTGATACATGGTACTGCCTACTGGCGAACAAATAAAAGTTAGGTATATATACATATCATTTTGCAGCACGTGTATTTATTCAGAGTATTTTTTCTAAACCAAGTTAAAATGAATTAACATAAAGTCAATTCATAAACTCGTTGAACTTTTAACACGATGGGTGTTTTTCTAACAATTTATCAGGTTTAGTCCTAATTTCATCATGCTCTGTTAGTAACTCTAACCAGTGGCGTAGCGTGGGTTTTTGCCGCCCCAAGGCACCAAAAAAAGCTTATTTCAACAAAATATAAAAGTCACGCGTGAACACCAGTTCCGCCCATTATCTAAACTAACAGGAAAGATTTGACTGTTTGTTTGTTTATAAAGGATAAACTCAAAAACTATTGGACCGATTTTGAAAACTCTTTCACTAATAGGAAGCTATATTACTCCTAGGCTACTTTTTATCCCGGGAAAATATTTGTATCCCGGAAAAACTTTAACACGCGGGCGGAGCCGCGAGCATTAGTCAACTTTTTAATAAAAATGATTTCTTATTTTTTAATTTCTCTTTCTTGCCAGCCCGAGCTGGCTTCTATGTTTATTTTTCATTGAATTTACTCCTTGTAAAAATGCCTGTAGTTATAATTATAAGTGATCTTTTGTAATAATTATTATGATTAATTTATTTTGACTAATCACAAGTGCAACTATGTTCGCCTACGTGATGAATAAAGTATTTTATTTAACATCAAAATTCAGCGATATCGTCTTACGAGTTTCGTTTTTGCCACATTCTAAGCCCACAGATCAGGATTAAGAAGCCAGCTAATTAAAACGTGGTAAAATAATCGTCACACACCTAGAATAAAAGTCCATACAATACCACCATACCAGCCCTGTATTATATACTGCCCACTGCTGAGCACGGGCCTCCTCTACAATTGAGAGGGTTTAAGGCCTTAGTCCACCACGCTGGCCCAGTGCGGGTTGGCAGACTTCACATACCTTCGAAATTCCTATAGATAACTTCTCAGGTATGCAGGTTTCCTCACGATGTTTTCCTTCACCGTTAAAGCGAGCGATAATTCACAAATACACACATAACTTTTTTAGAAAAGTCAGAGGTGCGTGCCCTTGGGTTTTGAACCCCCGTTGCATTCCCAACTAGGCTATCGCCGATTCAAAATGAAAGTCATTCAAATTAAATTCTAACACAATATACAGTTTTCTATATATTTCACTGTAATAAAATGTACATACATTAGTTTAAATATTTATTATGCTAATCATATTCAAACGTTGGCGGGTAAACGTATGCATGACTATCGACATTTTATGGCGTATTAGTCGGCCTTAATGCGATGATGAACGATTTACCAACTTTGTTAATTAAAAAATCTGATGGTACAGTATCTCAAATAAAGAACCAACCAGTCGTTTGTGAACCTTGCCGACTACAAACTTTGGCTTCTATTTAAGTGTTTCGCGCACAGATAAACTGAAGTAACGATACCTCATTCAATTACAATCTATCAATCTATATAGGCTACAGATTGCACAAAATGTTTTATGCTATCCCCTACTCATATTATCCTAAGACATTACGTGTCTTTCACGAATAATATAAGTAAAAATATTGCATAATAGGTATACACATTATCATTACATTATTGAACTTCGTCATTAATTATAATTTTTTTACTAAAACATTTCCTTTGCGATTAAATAACCGGGATAAAAAGAAAACTATATGCTAATCAAGGACATGGTTGGATAGAACGGCCAAATGTCATCCAAATCCATTCAGCGGTTTCTGCATTAACTCCTAATAAAGATCCAAACCGTTTACGAAAACATTAGCTATATATATTGCTAAAATAAAGTACTGAGCAATATGAACATTATGTTATATATTATATTATATATATCATATATTATATTTTCTCCAAATATGCAGGATATAAGCAATACCAAGAATAACACCCTGTATACTGTTGTACAGTCAGCAGCATAAATATCTGTACAAAATCAAAATTTCAAATCGCCGATATACGCATTAAGTTTAACTGAAATATTTTTTTCTTCGTTTGAAGTAAAGTAAATACCTTTTATTTTATTTTTGTGAAGAGAAAATTAAGATTAGTAAGAACACAAAAGTTTGTAGGCAATTTTAAATTTTGAATTTGTTCATCTACTTATGCTGCTGACTGTACATTAATGATCTATATTATAAACATCTAAGATGTAAAAACTTGCAAGGCAATATATTATAAAAATAAAGATTTTACCTGGAGCACAGTGTGTCATAATGGTGAAGAATAGCCAAGAGCCAAATTCATAGGTATAGTTGGGACATGACACATAGTTGAACAGCAAAGAGAAGGGATTTCCGTCTGGGACCGGTAAGCGCCTCACTTTAGTGCCTGGAGGGCGAAGGTTCTTGAAAAGAAGATGAATGCTAAAGTTGCCCAGTTCACAAATCTGAAAGTTTAAATAAATAATTAATACTCATTTAGTTAAACCATGTAAGTAGAGTGAAAAAATAACTAACTTTATCATGCTTACTATTAAAGATGATTGTAATTTTTCTGTTACATGTTATGCAATGTTTGCTACATAGTAATTCATTAGGTAGAAAAAGGGTTAACTAGCCAATCATGCTGCATTATAAGGCGCCGTATTTTGGTTATCTAATGAATAATGGAGTGATCGGATCAACTAATTCAGATTATAATTTTACAAGAAAATATTATATTAT
This sequence comes from Sphinx pinastri, assembly GCA_947568825.1. Taxonomy (NCBI): domain Eukaryota; kingdom Metazoa; phylum Arthropoda; class Insecta; order Lepidoptera; family Sphingidae; genus Sphinx; species Sphinx pinastri. The sequence goes on from OX387617.1 coordinate 9,567,737, forward strand.
TGTCTAATCAGAATCTATAATATTTATTGATACACAATGTCAAATAATAGTTTTCTTAACACTTAACAATAATTAAGAAAAATTATATGGAAAATAAAATAATAATACAATTGAAAATAAAAAGACTTACTAATAAATAATGAGAAAGTTGAATAACATTTTTGTAATAGTTGTTACATAAAGTGCAATGTAGTTAAAATGGACTTTGGATATTATACAAAGTTCAAGGTTTTGAGTCTTTACATCAATAATTATTTCCAATGGTACGTGGTATCTACATATAGGGCCGTTTTAACTATATTGGGCGCTGGGGCGCGCCTCAGCCAGCAAACCCCATACTAACAAAAAATATATATTATATTTCTTTTTTACAAGGTTGGGATGGGCCAACCGCTTTTTTGGCGGGCGATCGGCTTGCGCCCTTAGTCCCTCCGCCCAAGTGCCACACACCCCTTGCACCCCTGGGTACATAATAGTATAATAAATCGTAGATTTACTGTGTCTGTGTCATTAAATAATTGTGGAAGAAAATATCTGCAAGATGCAAGGAATTTGTAACAGAATGTAAGATAACAACTTTTGAATTAGTTGCTGTTTGTTTAAATATTTGGATTTGAGCAAACTAGTTAACTATTGGATTTAACTAGGATTCAGATTGGATTTAGTTGACTATTGCTGGATGCAGGCCGCTGCTGACAGGTTGGCCTGGAAATCTTTGGGGGAGGCCTATGTTCAGCAGTGGACTTCTAAAGGCAGAAGAAGCAGTTAACTATTAATGTGATCATTAACATTGTTTACACGGTTACTGATGAAAATGAGTAAGTATGAGAATAAAGTAATGTAGAATTAAACAAGATATATACAAAAATTTTAAATTGTATAAGTGTGCTTTTCAACGTCTCAAACAATAATAATAATTAAAGTTAATAATATGTACTTACAATGAAACCAGCAAGCCCCACATAGAAATATGTTCTTGATGGAGGTGTGTACAAAGGATGGTTGACATGGTAAGCCACATACAATGTGAATAACCAGTAATATGAGCAATTCTTGAAGAGGTTTCTCAGAGGCATGGTACCATGTGAGAATCGATGGATGAACAAAGTCTCAAAGATTCTCTTAGCATAATGTGCCGACCAGCACACAGCAGCTACACTACAACAAAATTATAATTTTGAAACAATTCATATGTTAAAAATATACTCATGACTAGACATTGGATTATATTGTCAGGGATAGTGCAAAACCGCGTAACTAGCACTTGTAAATACTGTGCAAGTGACGAAAAAAGCTAAATTGAAATTGATACTTACGACACTAAACTTATGATTGATAATACTACACTTATTTTTTTCACTTACACAGTATTTACCAATGCTAGTTACGCGCTGTTGCGTATTATCTATACTAATATTATAAAGCTGAAGAGTTTCTTTGTTTGTTTGGTTGAACGCGCTAATCTCAGGAGCTACTGGAATTGAAACCGATTTTGAAAATTCTTTCACTAATAGAATGCTACATTACTCCTGAGTGCTATAGGCTACTTTTTATACCGGGAAAATATTTTTATCCCGGAAAAACTTTTTCATGTGAGCGACGCTACGAGAAAAAGCTATAAAATAAGTAATTTATAAAGAGGTATTGTGAGTTTGTTTGTAGGAAGTCATCTCTGGGACTGCTGAAACAATGTCGATGTAATTTGGATAAAATGAGATAGTTTGAGATCCTGGAAAGGGAAAATATTTTTATCCTGGAAAAACTTTTTCATGCAGGCTGATCCATCCGCGAGCAATACTAGTGTTAAATATAAAAAAAATATCACCTTCAAAAACCACGAACAACCAACAAAATATAGGAAATAATTTTTTAATTAGGCATCAATTCCTTAATTGGTAACAAGTAGACAGGTAATTTATGTAAGTTTTTGGTTTTTAATGGTTTTTGAAGGTGGTAATTTTTTTATATTTAGTGCATATTTTAGCATTTTGATAGAACACAATAATGTCTACTTACACAGTTTTTTTTAATTTTTAAAAATAAGATTGTATTGAATTTTACCTAGTTAAAATGAAATATCATCTTGAAATAGGTAGGTACTCATTTCCTCAGATATTTTTAGGGATTGAAAATATTGTATGGATAAGATGCACTTACGTTGCAATATCACCTGGGCCAGTTGTCTGTTCTCCATAAAGTATCCAAGGCCTTTGGTACACCCACAAGTAGACAAACAGGGGGCCAGCATACTCAGCTAAAAATACATTCTTCCAAGATATTTGTGGCCCCAAATCTTTCACATATAATTTGGCACCATTATGAATCTTAATAGAGTTCAAACTGTCATCATCGTTTAGAGTCTTTCCCTTGGCTTCCAATTTGATTGCTTGTCGATCAGGATACAGTGATTTTTTCAAATTCTGATAAATTTTCTCTTTCACATTCTTAACTGTAGCATCTTCATTTAAGTGGATCTTTCCCAATGGTTTCGAACCAACAGCATTTAAGATTTCAATCTATAATTTTTAACAAAATGTGAAACTTATTAGCTTACTACTATAATGGTTAAAATTTAGAATCTTGTTTAAAAATTTTGAGTGCAAAAATATTGCAACCATGCAATCAGTGAAAATATACGCTCTCTGATTTTACTTTTTTTTTACAATACTAAACCTAAATAGTGTACCCTCAAAATGTATGAAGAGGAGTTTTACGCTTAAACATATATTTCTGGCTCTCGCAGGCCACAGCCGCGGCTAGCTCAGCTCACGCTTATTGACGCAGTTCCAACATAACCTAACCAACTTGAGGATTTCTAGGACATAACTTTTTTAAGAATAAGTTGGTAATATAGTCAATCAATTAATATAGTCATCACGAAATTGAAAAAATGGCGAGAGTGAAGGATATTGACATGCTGTTTCTGCATTATTTTTTTAATATAATTTTCTTAAAATACATTATAGGCTGTATGATAGATAATACTTTCACCTTTGTGAAAGTGAAAAGTAACGCAGAGATAATTTTGCCAACCAAACACTACTTTTTCGCGTAATATATACGTATTTTATTAATATAAAATGAAATAATTATACCACTTTAAAAAAAAACGATATGTTCGCTCGGAAATGGTTCTGTTATGAGAGGGCAAAACTAAACCAATTGTTTCTATTTTTGATCCTGAAATCCTGTTAAAAGACTCTAAATCGCAGCCCTGAAATATGTTAAACCTTCACATAGGTTAAAAGACAAAATGTTATTGAAATATGGGCCAATCAATGTGAGGTATGCAAAAACTATGCCGGAATTTGCCTCCCTGGCCTTATATTAAGTTTGATATATGTAAATTACCTCCATTTCCACAATGCCGTAGATTGTATACTCTTGTAGTTTGCACTAAAATATTATGTTCTACAAATGAAATTCACTTTCTTCCTACTTTTACCCACACTTAACGTTTCCGCATAAAATGTTATTTGCAGAGTTCTTTACACAAATAGAGCGAGCCAAAGAGCATTATAATATCAGATAATACTACGGAAAGAGCGAACGCTGGAAAAAAAACTGAACTTCGATCGGCCGGTTGTAGGCATGGAAAAAATAATCGATATTCATTTCATACTAAGTGATTATTGTATTTTTATAATCGATTTGCTTATTAATAAAAATAGATTTTTAATAAATCGATTATGTAAATTAAACGTTTTAATCGATTATTACAAACAGCTCAATTTGTGCGACTAATGAAAAAAAACGCGGAGTAAATTCACTAACAGCTGGTCTCAATAACTTACTAACAAACTTAGGTGACAAACCGTTAAAATGCTTACTTTTGGTGGTTATCTGTGTTCCTATAAACTAAGATAGATAAGAATATCTTACTCCTGCCTTATCCGGAGCCTGCGGAGAGTCGAATATGATTACTGTCAATCGTCACATTTTCTGTAACTTTGGACCGTCACGGCGTCGTATTCTAGGGTCATTATTTCGAAAAGAATCTTGACATTGCGATGTAGTAATTAGGTGAAACTGTACAGACCCATCTATTGTTGACAAGCGTAAACAGTTTTAATATTATGGTTCGCTACACTTTTTTGAAGAGAATCTTGACATCACTATGAAGTAATTAGGTGAATTTCTACAGAGCCATCTATTGTCGTCAAGCGTAAACAGTTTTAATATTATGGTTTGCTACACTTTTTCGAAGGGAATCTTGACATCACGATGAAGTAATTAGGTGAAACTGTACAGAGCCATCTATTGTCGACAAGCGTAAACAGTTTAAATATTATGGTTTGCTACACTTATTCAAATTCATTTAAATGAATAGTGAAAATGAGAAATTATTTTTTTATTGTTTTGAAAAATCATCACGTGATTGTGATTTTGGTATTATTTTTATGTTAACCTCACTTTTGATCGTAAGTATTAGTAAATGTATATTAATTAATTGAAATTAACCATAATTTAAAAATATGACTATCAATTTAGCAGACAATCATATTTAAATAAATATAATAATGATAATTTAACTTATAAGAACAGTGAAAAAGTGAATTGATTGAAAAAGTTTCACTTCATACGTGTGTTAATACACACACACAATTTTTGAAGTGAAAACTTCTTTAGCGGCGCTGAGCACTTTTGGGATGGGTATAAAATGTTAAGCCGCGTCAGGATTACGTGACCCCGATCGAATGCGTAGGAGGTTTTACCATCCCTTACTAATATGAACCTTAAATATAATGTGTAGAAGCTATAATTCTTAAACGTGTTTATTTGCTTTATTAAAACCATCCTTTACTAATATGAACCTTAATTACAATGCGTAGAAGCTATAATTCTTAAACGAGAAAATATATATATTAATTTACTTAAGAATTAATTAAATTAAATTATTTAAGAATTAATATTAATAAATAATTGGAATTCATATTAATGAAACTTAAATACAATGCGTAGAAGCTATAATTCTTAAACGACTACATTTTTATTTATTTCTCCAGCGTTGCTACGGCACGAGTACAAAAGAGCGTAACATTCTTTTTTCAAATTTTGATTAGTAAAGAAATAGTGAATTTGTCATTTTTGTGTACGACAGCGCAATAAATAAGTATTGTATTTAACCACATAAATGCTAGTACTTTTATACTGATACATAAAGCAATTCGTGTGAAATTATTACCTAACCATTCCAAAATATTCAATAATGCACAACGTTAATCTTCAAGTTTTCACTTCTGCCGGCACGCTCGGAGTGCAACCCGTTTGGAACGTTGGTTTGGTCATTTTTTATACTTATCATTTTATTTAATTTTTATTCTGATAAATTGATGGTGGTGAAAAATCGATTATTTAAAAAAAAAATCCTCTAACTGTAATCGATTTTTCCAAAATCGATTAATATTTGGAAAGGAAAAATCGATTATTAAATAATTTATTTTTTCACTAGATGTCACATCCCTAGCTGCTTGAGATTTCCTTCTGAAATGTGATTTTTGTGTTGTGTTTTCCGTAGTATCAATGTTGCCAGATGTTTGACGGATGAAGTCGCCGAAAAATAATTATGAAGTCGCCTCAAGTCGCCGCACTGTATATGGAGAGGCGAAAGAGCAAAAAAAGAAAAAAAACCTCCCAGCCGCCGACGCGAAGAGCTAAAAAATATCCTCAAATCCGACAAAAACAACGTTTATAACACAAATTTCCAAAGTAGCCCAAATTAGCGCCTGAGTGCCATTCGCGTAGCCTAAACGGCGACCAGTCGCCATTCGCAATTTTTGGTCGCCCCGACACCCTCCGAGGTAGCCTAAATGGCGAAAAGTCGCCTAATCTGGCACCACTGCTTGTTATTGTTGTGAGATGTGTATAGAAAATTGTTTTTTTTTTAATATTCCCCTTATTTTGGGATGGTAAAGGGTTCAAGCCCATACAGCCTCGTCATAAGTGATGTTTTTGGTTGTCTTTTTTCACGCTTTTATTAGCTTCATACGTATGTATGTAATGCTAAGTTTAGACTATCAAGTTCTCTCAGCAATATGTTGCGCAATAACTTTCAGATGCGTTTACACTAGCGGCAATATTTCTTTAGCAACACGCTTTTGCAAGTGATCCACCAACTTAACTTGCGCAAGTTCTTGCAAAGCTGTTTACATTACTCGAGGAATATTTATTGCTTGCCATGTTCTTTTTTCATAAAACTGAATGACAAGGCACGCAATCCTTTTGCGTATTTTTTATGAATCTAATATAATGCTGTTTGGATGATGCTTGTAAACAAAATAATCGCCTTAAAATTACCAACACGAAACAGAATTTTGAATTAAAAAGTACTGCGTGGCATTTTACTGCGCTCGTCATCCTGAGTCATAAGATTTAAGTCTTATAACTCCCATTAATTACGTTGACTACAATGCCCTTAAAACAGGAACACAATAGTGCATGTATACTACAGCTTGGCGGCAAAAATAGTCTTATCAGTAATACTACAAAATTATAACTTGGCAGCATAGTGTTTGAACTTAGCCCATTCCGTATGTAACAAATAAAAAAAACGTAATCAACTAGCTCAACAAGTTAAAACTTTTATCTGCACGCAGAATAAACTGCAAGTTCTATAAATGGTGTTTACACATGCGACTTGCCAGAAGTCCTGCATGCTTCAAAATGTTGCAGAAGTTAGCTTGCCGTGACTGTTTACACGGTAAAAATAGCTTGCGCAACATAACTTCTGCAAGTTTTTTTGCTAATGTAAACCCTGCTTAATGAAAACTTTGAACACGATTTTATATTCCAGAAAATCGCTTTTCGCTAGCGGAACCTCGAGAAAGTAAGTATGGAGATAGTTTGGAATCCAAGAAGGACATAAACTGCTTTTTATCCCAGAAATATATGGCGGAACTTTTATCCCGGGATAATATAGAGAGGAACTATTATCCCAGAAAATGAAGCGCGCTAAAACAGATACTACGGCCGAAAAAAATTAATGCATATTATGTTCTACTACCGAAGCAAACCTAGGACGGGTTGCTAGTAATATTAAAAAGCTGAAGAGTTTGTTTGTTTGGTTGAACGCGCTAATCTCAGAAATTACTAAACCGATTTTGAAAATTCTTTCACTAATAGGAAGCTACATTATTACTGAGTGCTATAGGCTATAGGCTACTCTTTATCGCGGGAAAATATTTTATCCAGGAAAAACTTTTTCATGCGGGTGGATCTGCGAGCAATACTAAATTTTAATAAACACCCAAATATAATATACGAATATAAACCATACGAGAGGTCAACTAATCTTTTCGTATATTTTCCGAATTCTCCTAAAAATTGCCGTATTATGTTGCATTTCATAAACTTATTTCAATTATAATATTTACCAAGCCAAATAACTTGGCTTTCCTATAAACTCAAATCAGGAAAGACTTTATGAAGCGAAATGTAAAAACTGTATGAATCCACCCCACCTTCCCCTATATAATAAATTATCTTCTCACTCTGAATAAAAACCGAATAGCGATTTACCTATCGGTGTTTTATCAGACTTGCCTTTTAGGAGGGTATATTAAATGTCAAGAATGTCATCCGCAAATAAAGTCTGTCAATGTTGGCAATATGCATTTTGGATGTGTGCATTCGTGACACGAACTTCGTGTACGTACAATATTATGTACTGCGTAATACACGAAATATTATCTTTGTGTAGTCATTTGGTATTGTATGTGTGTATGTATAATGAAAATGGCGATTTGGAAACCGAGTTCTTGTGTGTAATTCTAAACAATCGGTGGAAAAATATTGAGTAAACATTTAAAAGCAGTTTTATAGTGATAAAAGAGTAATTAATTTTACAAAATGCGGTCCGTTGTAGAAATTGGGGCTAGTGTCCCAGCGTTTCTGGGAAAATTATGGAAATTAGTAAATGATACTGAGACAAATCATCTGATTTCTTGGAGCCCTGTAAGTAATTTACGTTTTATTAGTCTCTATAACTTATTTGCAATAAATATGAAGTGAGAAGGTCACGGTCGCTATAGTATTATCCAAGTTTTTTTTTGTAGAAAGTTAATAAAACAACCTATAAGCGCTAGTTGACATTCAGAATATTACTTCATAAATAAATAGTTAGAAGTCACGTTTTCCACCATGCTCTCGGTTATTGATGTGTGTTTTCGGGCGATATCTTTAAAATTCGCCGATAACTTTTTAGCTGTTTGATAATTTGTCGAAGCAGTAACAGATGTTTTACTATCTATCTGATTGGCTTTTCAAGATGAATGTAGCTACATTCACTTTGTGTTTGATGCTCCAGTATTATCTCATGCAATTGTGTAATATTATGCATACTTGATAGGTACTAAGTACATGTACATAATACATATTACTTTTCACAATAATAAACGAAAACCTTAAGTATATATTTAATAAGAGTGAAAGCTACATAATATTTAAGAAATTATTATGATTGATAGATTGTGTTTTTGTCACACAGAACTAGGTTGATGTCAATATTTTCAAGTTACTGTAGAGCCCAACTATACTACATCGGTTTAGGTATTTAACTAAATGTAAACAAACCATAAAAAGGTATTTTACCTGTCCATTTCTCTTTATAAAATAGTTCATTCCAAAATAAATGTCTTCATAACCTACACAACACTTAGCATTGTTATTCCCGTTTATTAAAGTTGTTTGGTTATTATAAAGTTATAGTTATTAATTAATAAGAGCGAACACAAATAATTATCATAAATTACAATACTTTTATTAAGGATCTCGATCTGTCAACTGTAAAAGAGCTAATACGACAGGCACGCTAAACATTTTTCCAATGGATCATAATAGATAACCCTATAATATTTAAGAGTACGACTGTCACGTAGCACGCCATTAAAACTGATCGCCATTCAATTTAATCGGTTAACTAGACACTAATTATCAATACATTTCCGAATTGTAGAAATTTGTTTATTTATCATATTTTTTGCTTTGTTTCTGATACTTAGTTGTTGTTAGTTATTTGTTTTGTTTCTAAAGTGAATTTAATAATTTGAAGTGTTTGTTATACGCTGTAGTTTCATTGACACAACAGTCTTTGTAAATACCTTCGTAAGAAAATGTTGACTACCCAGGAATCATATGTCATTTTTTGTTTACCTTTAGTTAAATACCTAAACCTATAGAGTAAAGGTTTAGTCTCTTGTTTTAATTTATCAATTTTATTGCATATTGTTTTTCTTTTCTTATTTTTCTATTTCAAACATTTTATATGGCACCCTTCACAATATAGTGTGTTTGTATGGACTACTTGAAAATATAATTCAATAAACATTTATCAGTTACTAGCATTGCGCGCGGCTCCGCCCGCGCGGACAAGTTTTCCGGGATAAAAAGTAGCCTATAGCACTCAGGAGTAATGTAGCTTCCTATTAGTGAAAGAATTTTCAAAATCGGTCCAGTAGTTTCTGAGATTAGAGCGTTCAAACAAACAAACTCTTCAGCTTTATAATATTAGTATAGATTAAAGATAGACGTAGAAAAGATATTGGATCAGAATATTACTTTTTAAATTAAGTTTTTAGCTCAAAATTCAATAAGCTATAAGAGTTTTGAATTTCATTTTGTATATTACATTATATATTATGAGAGCTAATGAAACAAAAATGAAATGTTTTGGTGACAACGGCATCAAAATTGGGCAGGAAATAACTTACCAGTTTATAAAAAAATTGCAGTCTTTGACAGGCACTAGTGATTGTCATTTTCTTCTTTAATCAAAGTAATTAGGAGTAGGGATCTAGGTATTTCTTATATTTCTTGCCACTTCAGGTCAGACACCTTACTCCTTCCTGTTATCTGTGAGCATTTGATGCAATCTGCATTCTTTTTACAAAAAGAGTCTGCTTACTTCTGGGCGTACTTACTGTTCTCATAAAGAATGTATCCCTTAAACTGTCAACGCCCGCTTATATATAGATATAAGCGTATTGTCCTATATACTCGGACACCGGTGTCCACCGCGGGCGTTGACAGGTTAATAAAATACTTAGGCAAGAGCATACACAATATGATAAAAATAGTATTTTTTTACACTACCTTACCATGCCTGTTTGTTACCATATGTAGTGTAATCATTTTGTCTATATTTTGGAGATTGTTAACACCATCAAAGGCTGGGCTAATGTCAATTACTGGGGCTACTCTGACATGCTAAGCTTAAAAGCCGTATCTCAAAAAATATCGTTAACTTGATTTTTATGGCATCAGATAGCCCAAAAACTGCACATCCAATGAGCAATATATGCACATATAATAGCAGTATATCTTTTGAAACATGTAAAAACACTTTAAGAAACAGGCCCCTATCTCAGATTTACCTCAAATCACAAAGAGTGAAAAGACAACTATATTTACAAAACTTCAATTTTCACAAAACTAGCATTCCTTGACATAACGCTTTTGCACTTAGCACGGCAGTACTAATGTCTATAATTATTAGTGACTAGGGATGATTTAAACAATTGTAATTTTTTGGGTTATATTTAAGTTTAAACAACATTATTGTAAGATAAGGATATATTTTACTATTTTAGCTCAAACCTTTAGTCTATATATGAAAAATTGTATTTGATTTTTTAAAATAAAGTGTTGAACACTGTTGTCAACACCCCTATGTAGTGATGACACACCCAAGTATGTGTATCTTGTTTCTGTTACTTGACTTAGGGCGGTATTAATAAATCAATCTCAAGTTTGAGTTACATCTCAAGTAGACATAATGTATGGAACTATTAACACATTATGTCTACTTGAGATATAACTCAAACTTGAGATTGATTTATTAATACCGCCCTTAATCCAATTTACTTTGATTTGATCCAATTGTCTATGGGCGGTATTAATAAATTAATCTCAAGTAGACATTTAATGTATTGAACTATTTAATAAACCAAGCTTAAGCTGTAATTTAAGGGCTTGTTCTCAACTGAGTAAGCAAGTAACTAATACAACTTAGCTGTCAAAATCTGTCACAATATATTGTAACTTAGATGTCTTTAGAGCTGATGTTAATATGGGTTTATTAAATAGCGACTATCTTAATACCTCACTTCAGAGCGAAATTGACTATTAATATGGCTCTATAACTGCATCGTTTTTTTTGTAGTGGAATTTGAAAGTTTTTTCATTACATGATTTGGGCTCACTTAGTTATTTATTTGAATGAATATTAAAAATATGGTTGTCGACACATTTTGTTTTGCAAAAAGACAAGTGATTATGTAATTTATGAAATGATATAATTACGTATAATATCATTTCTATAATACTATAATCAAGATAGATTTTAAAGATTATAATTATTTTCAAATATTTTGTGCAGTATTATTACCTTTATTAAACATAATATATATTTTAGGGTGGAAAAACATTCGTGATAAAGAATCAAGCTGACTTTGCAAGAGAACTTTTACCTTTGTATTACAAACATAACAATATGGCAAGTTTCATCAGACAATTGAACATGTATGGTTTTCATAAAATAACTTCTGTCGAGAATGGAGGTTTAAGATATGAAAAGGATGAAATAGAATTTTCGCATCCATGTTTTATGAAGGGTCATGCTTATTTGCTTGAACATATCAAAAGAAAGATTGCTAATCCCAAGTCAATTGTAACAAGTAATGAAAGCGGTGAAAAGATTTTGGTAAAACCTGAGTTAATGAACAAAGTGCTTGCTGATGTGAAACAAATGAAAGGTAAACAAGAAAGCCTTGATGCCAAGTTCAGTGCAATGAAGCAGGAGAATGAAGCCCTCTGGCGGGAAGTGGCAATACTCAGGCAGAAGCATATAAAGCAGCAACAAATTGTGAACAATGTTAGTAAAAATATTACTAATAAACACAATATTCCTTTAGGTGTTAGGTGTATTTAAACATATATTAAATGTAGAATGGGTAAGAAAACTAAACCACCTAATCTACAAAATATATTAAAAAAGCTAGTTTGAGGGCCTTTATTGTTTATAAAAATAAAGTCAAGTAACTAAATTATATTTTTCATTTTTAGCTAATTCAGTTTCTTATGTCGTTGGTGCAACCTACTCGTCCGCCAACTGCTAGTGGAAATAATGTTGGTGTGAAGAGGCCTTATCAGTTAATGATCAATAATGCTGCATACAATGCCAACACTGATCCTTCGTACCCTGGGAGATTAAAAAATATTAAATTGGATAAAGATGCTTTAATGGAAGACTTGAATGATGATAATTTGGTATGTTTTTATTTACCAATATGAATACTACAATACTGTAATATTTAATTAGTATTTATAACCAAAGTTATATTAATGTTTAGGAGGATGGACCTACTATTCATGAGTTAGCTCATGATGATATTTTGCACACGGAAACTTCTCAAGATGCCCTGGATCCAAGCAGTTTTGTGACCATTGATATGAATAACACAGTTACTAGAGGGCACAGTCCAAATGATCCCATGTCCTCAATACAGTATCATGTTACAATGGAGGATGGAGAAGACATAGATACAGGTACATTACTAAAATATTATTATGTTGTTGAAAGGACATGTCCAAAAACGGGCCTAGATTCTAACCAAGACAGTTTATATATATTTGGATAGAACTCCTAAAAATACATCGTTTAATTTTAAAGACCTCAGATTCTGAGATTTATGTAATTTTATTTTGCTTAAAAACTACACATTATATGAACGTTTTAAAAAAATTATGAACCTAGGCGTCTAAAATTTTTTTTTCATTTCTCCAAGTTCTGTATTTGCCCAATTAATACTTCTAAAGTTTGATCCTGGTTAGATTTTGAGGCCCAACACCATACAAAAAACGGACATCTCCTTTGCCAGTTAATTTATTATTTAATAAATTATATTTTTTTTATCAACAGGTGGTAATAGGATGGCTTATCCCATTTGCCGAAGTAACGGCTTTCCAAGTACAGATGAATTGCCTGTTATAACATCACCACCACCCTCTCAAGTTAATCCAGCCTCACCTATGGATCATGTTACGATGGTCCCTTTGGCAAACAATGTTATATTATCTCCTACCCCAAGCACATCAAAGTCGAGGACTAGGAGTAAGAATACACAAGCAAGTTGTAAAACTCTCATTTCCCCCACCAACTTCAACACAATAAATCCTTCAGCTGATTTAAAACTTCCAGCTGAAATATTTGCTAGTGATGATTCTGTAAGTGACACAGGTGTTGTGAGTGCTGAAGATGCAACAATTCAGAACATTTTGCAAGATGTTTCAGTTGATCCAATGGCATCCACATCAAAAGACAAAATGTTTGGTGGTATAAACATTAAAGTGGAAAAGCCAACTGAATTTTCTAAACCACCCAAAAAATCTAGGAAGCCAAACAACAGAAATGTAGAGGAAAACGTAAATTTAACTGATATAAAGACTGAATTACAAGATGACTTTGACTGGAACAACATGACTCTTGCTACAGTAAATAACAACACTAATGTCAACAGGTTTCAAAACAGGTGAGATTTGTTCAATTTTTATGGTACATCATATTTTTGTATTCTATACTAAATAAATTGGATCACATCCATATGTGATGATCTTGGTGTATGTCTGCAATGTACAGACGTTTTCGTAGACCATTTATATAAATTATTACAATTATTTATAGGCTTAATACTTAAGCGGTCATACATTTACAGACAGACAGACAATATTGAATATATATAATTTCTTATTTTTGGTTGCTCCCAATATTTTTTCACAAAAATAGACAATGTACAGATACATAATATTTATATTTTTATAAAGGACATATCCAAAAATGTGCCTAAAATTCTTTCATATTTTGCCCCTTTATTATCCCTAAAGTTTGAGCCTGGTTAAATTTTGAGGCCCAGCACCCATACAAAAAGCGAACATCTCCTTTATCAAAAATAATATAATACAGAAAACAGTTGGCATCCATATTGATTAAGTTTAATATTTCGATGGGTGCAAAGTAAAAAGAGTTATCTGCAAAAGATCTATTATGCAGATAAACTGTATTCGATTCCCCAAAAAGAACTTAGTGATGTTAGTGCAATGATACTCTATGCCAAATAATAAACCACCAATCAACAATATAGTGTAATATGTATATTGTTTCCCATCTTGCATTAAATGTGATATTGACAGTTGAAAGATCTTATTAGACAAAGCTCCAAAACATCTATCATATTATCTATATTATGAATGTATGTAATTTTAATGTTCAGGAATAGGAGAGATAACATCAGCAAAAATCGGGAGGAATATTCTTCCCTCTTTGGAACAAATTCAAACAAGTATGTGTAATACATGATAATTTTATTATTCTGAATAACAATCATTGCAGAAGTGGCCTAGTATAAATATTTATTGATTTCATTTTGTTTTGTAAATGTTTATATTCTAGTTGTAGTCGTTTTTCGATAAGTATCTATAATAGACCCTAGCTATTTTAAAGTATAGTAGATATGCACAATAACATATTGCTAGCACTATATTTTACATGTGTAGGTATCAATACTTGTGTATGTACATACTACATAATAATACCTTCTTTTTTTGCACAACAAAACTAACACATAAAACTATAATAAATAAGCCAAAAGGCATTCATTGATTGGCAAAATAATATATTATAGGCATAACTATAAAACTGTGATGGTGCTTATGAGCCAAATACTAGAAACCATAAAAGGAGTTAGCTTGAATTAGTCTTGAAATGAAAGTCATTATAATAATATGATGTGTTTCAGGAATGACATCGATGATCACTTGGACGCGATGCAATCTGATATTGATTCGTTGAGGGAGCTGCTCAGGAGCGACAACTACGCTCTTGATACCAGCTCACTATTGGGGGTATGTATTATAATTTCAGTGATGCATTAAACTTATTCCCTGCGCGTGTTGCGACGAGAATATAATTATATTATATTTAAACATATTGTATTTATCACCAAAATCCTATAACGAAGGCGTAATAGACGGCCCGGCGAAATCAAGTGGTTAGGTATTTTAGCGAGTTTGCTGGTAATCAAACGCACACATGTAAACAACACATATGTAGCTGTTATGAAAACATTGACATTTGCTTTGGTTACGTTGGCAGCCCTGATTCAAGTCACGTTGCAAGCAACGTGTTGGGACCGCGTGTAGTGCCTTGTGAGTTGTGTTATGCTTACCTCTCACGCACACTGCCATAATAGACCGGTTCACAGCCAATCTGTGCCGGTAGGTATACGGCACCCGCGGCCCGCAACGAAAACATTGATAATGATTGTAACGTTTTGTTAATGGCAATGATTGATTTACTTTCCTTGTTTTTTATGATAATTAATTATTGTATGTGGTATTTCTATAATCCTTTCTAAAATTAAACATATTTAAGTCCTCGTTATATATATGGGAATAATCGAAATTTATAAAAACGTATGCCAAAATATAACTTCTGTATTGTCCATAGAATGGTGAAGCAGGACTAGGACCAACGATGTCCTTGGCTATTTCTACTCGTCATCAACCACCAAATGATTATGTAACATGTTATTCTATCACAGACAGGATTATTAATATAGTTCTTTGCTCTCGCGTTATAAGATAATGTCATTATTTGGTAAAGCCATGATGCCAACATGATAATTTTTTTTTCACTTGCAATCAATATCGCAATATTAATACACCATTATTATAAATTAATCACTGTTTGTATCAACTACTTTTGTTTAGTGTTGAAAAAAAAAACTGCATTTGAATTGATTATTTGCTCATTCCAGCTATTTGGATCGGACGATCCTTTCTATGGACTGACCTTCAACTCGTCGGACGACAAGTCGAAAACTTCGACAAACAGTGGTAAGTCTACATAACATACACATAAACCGCTTAAAACCCTACATTTAACGGATGATTTAACAGTCTGAAGTGGCAGAACATAGTTGTGGTTTGGGATCACTATATTATTTAACACTTTCTACGCATTTATTTACTGGAATGTGTAAGATTCCATTTTAGTTCAGTATCAGTTGTGGCTTGTTGTCATGCAGTCCATTAAAATTCACGTTGCTCTACTTGCAAGACAGGTAAGACAGTTTCAGAGTTATATTACGCATTTGTATTAATTGTAGATACAACCAAACAGTATCCGATGATTGATTTTGATTGGCTGATCAATAACAGCGAAGCCTCGCCTGCAAAGTAGCCGTGGCTACGTCGCTCAAGATATTTGCAATGCTGTGCACGTCATGTCCGCAGTGTCATGACGTGTTGGAAATGGGGTACCATAGTTCTGGTGGTTCCGGTTAGCGCCACGCGTTGGGGGCAGCACTTTTATGTTGCGGCAAATGTGACGTTTCACCTACAGTCCACATGTTCCTGAGAACACTATTATTTTGTAAATATAGTACCTATAGTGCAGGCTTTCATCACATACCAAGTTTTGTTTCATCACATACCATAATTTAGTCATATGATCGATAGTATAAGTGGTGCAGAAATGATATTGGTTTTATAATGTTTAAACAAATCTCATTTGTTGCGACATATAAATAGTTTTATGACAAGGTGTGGTTAATTCATTTGTTTTGATTATTGCGCGAAAAGTATAGCGCAATAGATTTTAAGTCGATATAATTATTATGTAAAATATAATTGTATTTTATTGTTAATTAAAGCAAAGAAGCAGAGAGGTGAGATTTCGAATGTAAGAAGTGACGACTGTCGCGACCAGCAGTTTATAGAAGACGATGGTATTAATTCTATTATTTATCCCTCAATAGTAGCCTACAGAAGTATTGTTGATTTGCACGATTAAAGAATAGATTACATATCAATTATTTTATTACTTATATAATATTTTTGCATATTTTTATGGATTTTAGAACGCTTCTGACGGCATTTAAGATTTTATGAACGTATTGTTAGAAGCTGAAATAAAACCATATGTTTTAAGCAGCCGAGAATATATTGTGTTAGACATGTATTCTCAGGTGTCTGAAACTATATGGTCGCTGGTTATAGATTATGATAACTTGAGGATTAAAATTGCAATTATATATTTTTTTTTATTTCGTAGGCACATCCTTTAGTTACACTCTGTTGCTTTTTTATTTTATGTCATGATAAGAATAATGTAACTTAATTTGAAAAGAATAATTTGTTTCTTCAAGAATAATTAATGCCCATAGATAGGATGCTCTTTTGAGGATGTATTGTATGTTGCTTTTATGTTCCTTCGTATTACCATCTAGTTATAAGCCGTTTTTAAAATGTAATATTGGTGTAGGTTATTAGTTATAACATAAAACGTATAGTTAGTGTTAGCTTAAACATTAATTAAGTATTTTTACAAATTCGATATATTATGTTGGCTTATTATATTATATATTTTATTGCATGATTAGAAAGTTTATTTAGTAGGTATGTAGATTTCATATCACAGTGTACAGATTCATACAGAATGGCATCGGCTATGTTGTTGAAAAAAAAAAAAAACACCAATGTGGTACGTAACTATAAGTTACATCTTGCCTCAAGGCGACCTTACCATCGCGCCCATGATACCCTCATAGTACTGCACATGTGTTCTGTCCACTATGCAGACGCCTTTGATGACACTGTATGAATCTGAACATTGTGACAATATATTAGTGACTTTTTATTATTTGTTATTACTATGATAAGTTTTACAATACTTTGTACATAAATTAATTTTGATAGTCGAGAATGTACACAAACTAGATATAAAATTTATTGAGTAGGTATATTTTTTATATTATTGTTTTTCGTCACACAATTATGTTCCTTACGCTCTAAGAATAATTACGTATTTCTGAAAGCTCTATATAGAATAGTTATAGAAAATAATATATTTTATAATATTATACAAAGGAATTTAATTGTTGTTTTTGGGAACTTTCAGTTGAAGGGAATCAGCTAATCTCGTATACAGGGAATATTCCAGACTTTGAGGATATAAACATGCCGGATCTAGAGTGCGAGAACTCGCAGGACTCGTGCCTCTCGCCGTCCGTCAGCTCCACGCTCAACACGCCGCAGGTGCAGGCGAGCTCGCCCTCCTTCATACTCAAACCTTGAGGCGGACTAACATCACAACTAGCGTCTTGGCTGTGCCCCTGGTATTGCCGACGTCCATGGACATGCCGACCTTGATCACTCACCATCCCGTGGGACGCCAGCTCGTCTGCCTTCGGAGGCAATGAAAAGAAACAAAACGCTCATCATAAAGTGACGAGAAATTTATCAACGTGCGTATTTATGAAATTTAGTTAAGAAACTTATATTTATACTGTAATATGTAATAAGGGAGGGTCATAGCACAATAACTTCATTTTCCATAGATCTCCGGCTTCGCATTAAAACTTGAATTGAGTTTATATTGAAACTGTATTAAATAGTTTGTCTATTCCCACTGCCCCAAAAGATTGGAATAGTTTATAGAAAACGGCCGTATTTCATATTCGTTAAATAATTTTTGGTCTTGTTTAAACAATTTTGTAGTATCTGATGTAAGTATTTTTATTGTGTGGAATTACTTCCTGGGTACAAATTTAAATAAAGTAAATTGTACACAGTCGATAATTATTAAGCACAGTGGGGTAAATATTCGACGCTACACCTAGTTACTGCGAACTGACTGATTGCGGATCTCTATGCAAAATAAGTCACGTATAAATACTAATGGTCGCATGAATATGTCTTATTACTTTATTATCAATATATGTTGTGCAGTTTTTTAAGAAAATATTTGATAACTATTAGTTGCGTACAAATTAGACATACTATTTTAAAATGTTGACGTGGAAACTGTTCTTGATGGTTTGTCAGCCCTAGTCAAAATTGTAAAACGCGATGAATAAGTATCACGAAGCGGAAAAAATGACATTTCGATCGATATTACTACTCAGATAAATTGATTAAACTGTAATCGAAAATAAATATTTTTCTATGTAGTATTCTATTATAAATGTAATTGGATTGAATTTATATCAATTAATCCAAATTGTATTTACAAAGTGTAACCAACATAATAAAATGGCAAACCTAACTTAAAATAAGTGTATGACATCGAAATTGAAAGCTGAACTGAATTTTAATAGAATAACATGGACAATTCCAAAAAAAATTGTAAATGAAAACCAAATTAATATATTTATGACATTAATGCCCGTTTTCATGAATATTCCCTTGCTTTTAGCGAAAAATCTTTAACACGAACTACGAAGCATTAATGTGCGTATATAAACGTTCTTGCGGCAGAGTGCATCGAAACGCTGGTCTTTGGTAGAAGCTGATTTGATAATTTATGAAGAGGCATAGAGCCGCGAACATTGTCTTCTTAAAATTTTACTACAAATTTATATTTATTTTTCTACGATGTACTGTGTTACCCGAACCTGCGTGTTGCAGCGTATACTAATGTAACTAGACCCATGTACCTACAGCTTCAATGGGGTTGAGCTCTATAGGTACGAGATACAAGGCTTAGTGTGAGGTTATGAAATGCAGATCGGTGATAACACAAAGGCAATTAGTGTCTTATAAGTCAAGTATTTGTATAGGTTTACAAAAAGTATGTATAAAATGTAATACTAATAAGTAAAAACCTATAAGTATATGATTTAATGAACTTTTGGGCTAAAATGTAGGTAATATATTCCGTTTGGAATAATTAATTCTTTGTGCAGTGTAACTGCTTATTTTTTAAGTTACAGGGATGTATTAATTACGATACAAATGTTATTTTACTTTCATATGTTCCAGTTGTGTATAATACAATATGAGCTCCCGTTATTTTTAATAAATAGTATTATAATTGTATTTCATATACACTATTACTATCCTTGTGTAATACGCGAGTAACGAACTGCATGTGATGTGTAATGCCATGAGGCATGCATGTAATCAATATACTAAATAATAATTATTGTATAAGATAATATTTTTTTTCTTTATTCTTGTACTGCTTGACAAAGCTTTGACAATGGTGGTTAATTACAATAAAAAAATAATTAAGATAATAATATGATTGTAGCTTTTTATACACGAATAGATACTTGCATGCATCGCGACATCTGGAAGAAGTGCCTTTAGAAATGTCTTCGGCGCACTAACTTTTTTTTTAAATTAATTAATAATTAGTTTATATTTACCATTATTGCATTAATGTAGATAATATGTTCTTTCTAACAAAGGTCTATAATATGAGTAAATCTGTAATATACTTTATCCCTGTGTTGTTATAAATGAACTAAAAATATTTATTGTTTGTATTACAGTTAAGTATCAGTTAATATTTACGAAGATAGGAGTTTATTTGTTGACTAGATTGTCTAGTTTGTGTTTGGGATGCTAATGGTTTGCTACTAATTTGTAAATTTTAGCCATTGTATAATAACATATTAAACATTATCATTATGAACAAAGTTAAAGTAAATAAGGAACCTATATGATTAGGGTATAGTATCTGTATCAAATCGATAAGAGAGTTATTTTTAAATTTATGATGTAATAAAAGAATGTTAAAAGCTTGGAAGTCTTTTATTCAAAACCATTGTGAACAAGTAAGCAATTGAAATAAGAAGGTAACATTATATTATTACATTACATTGCGTAGTAGATACATAGATATTTTTAATATTTTTTTTTGTGTTAGTCGAAAACACTGAAGAAATTTTCAAAATATAGTTTTGTACATGACGAATTATTAGATACCTACACAAACGTTATCACAGTTGCATTATAGCTAGGCTATCATTGACTTATGGGAGGTTGAGAAATAACCATCGAAATGGCGTGGTTTGAGGTCTTGAAACTTGGATAGTTTTTTAAACGGGTCACATCACAAAGTAATTTCATTATTGCAATATTATGCAGGACTTTAACTCTATATTTAAGATATGATAGAAAATCACAGAAGTAGGTTAATACCCATACTTAGGTACTTATTAGTTTTCGTACGAAATCTGTTTCAGTGCATTTTGTAACAAGAACGATGTTGTGCATCCATGAGTCATCCAGCTATAAAATAAAAGACAGCACTATACTGTATACAAATAAAACGCCGACTTTTAACAAAATTTCAAATGCCATTAAAGGACCTTAAAAATTAAATATCACCTGAAATAAATTAACATAAGTTATTAACATTACATAGTCATGTTAAATTATAAGACATAATTAGTTGATATAAATAAAGATATAGAAATGCTAGTGTAAGCGTAATTTTCTCATCAGTGCAGGCAGGAACGCCGGTGCAGGAGACCTATTTTTAAGGCCGTCGGTGACATAAGGTCCAGGTTTAGACATCAATACGGTGTGAAGAGTAGATAGGGCCCCAATTGCACAGGCCAGTTCAGGCGAAATGTTGCGACAGCCTTGCACATCCAAATACTTTAGTTTTTCACAGTGAGATCTGACAGCTTCTAATGTCTTGTCAGTCAGCTGATTACATCCCTGAAATGAATTACTTAGCTATTATGTTATACTATTAAGTACTATTTATATTTTACCCTATTATATTAGCTTTCACATTATAAAGACGTAATCATGGTCCTTTATAAAAAAAGCTCCTCAGATACCTACCCACTGCATTTCTATTATTATAGAATAGTACAATAAATTTGACCAAGTATTATCATTTGGATAGCATCAGGTAAGTATACTATGGTTTGATCAATACTTACTAAAGTATGCTCTGCAGATCAAATTGACTGTTTCCAATAGCCACTACACAGTCTACACAAGATAATGGTTATATTTTATAATACTATATTAATATTGAATCACTAGTAGACTGTCAGTTGAAATAAAATAAAATCTTTATGGTAGGTAGGGACTTTCACACAGATATCCCAATGTAAAAATAAAACTCACCCTCAGTTCTAGTTGTTTTAGCCTCCTCAATTCTTTGACCACCTCTGTTACTGCTTCATCTTTCAAATTGTAGCAATCTATAAGATTTAAATACTCAATACTTGGACAGTTTTTGACCAAATTAACTATTCCTTCATATGTTATTTGTTGACATCTGCTCAAATTGAGATTGAAAAGTTCTTTAAAGTTAAATGCATATGTGAGACTCACATCAGTTATTCTGTTACAACCACTAATATCCAGTTCTTTGAGCCCTTTTATACGTGCCAATGAATACCCAGAATAAGTATCAGTAGTCAGCTTTTCACACATTCTCATAACATCCTTTTTTCTTCTGGCATCACGCATTATCTCTTCTTCAGCTCTGGATCCCAAGTGGATTTTTAAAGGTGCCTGGACATTATGCATACTCGACATAATGGGCACATCATCATCATTTCCATCTGTTTCAATTTTCCCCATACCAGTTAAACCAGCATCAGATACCTTATCACAATGGCTTATTTTTAAGGTATGTAACAAAACTTGGTTTTTAAATATCACTTGGATTGATGTATCAGTAACAGCATTGAAGCAATAACTCAAATCTAAAGAACTTAATCTGGGGAGTTTTTCTGAAATCATTATCACACCAGTTTGATCTATATTTAAGGAATGTATGTCTAGTTCTTCCAAAACATTATTTTCTTCTGAACATATTCCTTTCTCTAATCCATCTTTAGTGAGAAGCTCACACTGGGATATGTTCAATGATTTTAATTTCTTTAATTTCCCTAATTCTGCAATGCCAAGATCTGTAACAGCTCGGCATCTTTGAATATTGAGATATTCTAAATTGACTAGATTTTTACAAATATGAACAAGAGATTGATCTGTAACCCTTGTACATAATCCAATATCAAGTGCCTTGAGTGATGTTTGGTGTATTGTCAGCGCCAGTAAACCAGTGTTGGTAAGTTGGTCACATGAATGTACTTGCAGTGTTTCTAGCTTTAAGTTATCTACTTCAGATAATGACTTTAGAGCTGTTCCATCAATGAGAGTATTTGAAAATAACAAGTGTTTAATTGTCTTGGCTTTAGCAACAATCAGTTGTAGTATAAAATAAAATGTCAATACACTCTCTGATGGATTTTGAAAGACATCATTGCCAGGGGGGTAAAACTTTTTTACCAGACCCAAGTGAAATTGTAAAGAACATGATGACAAATTCAACTCTTCTAAGTAAGGGGCAGCTGAAATAAACCTGTTAACCAGAACATCTGTCAGGTATTGGTTTCCAGACAGACTGAGAGATTTTAAGTTTTCCAGATTATTAGCTAGAAGACCTTCCGTCTTTCCTTCTAATAAACGGCCCGACATGAATAGTTCTTTGCAACTCTGGATGTGTAATGCTTCAACATTTTGACAGTTTTGCAAAATATGTACAAACACTTTTTCACAAATATCACAGTTTCTTAGAGTCAAACATTTAATATTTGCTCCAATTCTCTCCCAAAAATCATTGTGTTTGTTTGTGATTTCAACTTCATTGAAAAGGTAGTTGTAGTATGTAATTAATGCATTTTCAAATATATTGATAGGTGAAAATGTTTCATCATTTAATACTGATTTGTAAAATACAGCTACTTTATTTTTCAAAAATATATGGTCATTTGCTGCTAAATACCATGACCGACAAGTTTCACTTGCTGCTGCTCTGTCGGATTTTGGCAAGTATTCAAAAAGATATACTAGGACCTGAAATAATTGATTGATTTGAGAATAATTGTAGCTACTTAACTTTTAATTCGATACTTTCCAAATTTATTGGTTTATCAATGTTGGTATTATAAATAAAAGTAAAATTGTGTTATCACTGACTATCTATCATTGATCACGTGAAAAATTATGTAAAGCACAAACAAAGAAAAATGTATAAACCAGGAAGAGATGTTTAGTTACCTGAACAAGTTTTCTTACCTCATATGGAATATCCATTTTTTATTTGTGGTGAAGTTAAAATAGTTTCTTATTAACAAAAAAATTTTAAATGGAATAAAAACTACTAAAATATATTATGTACACCAAATAAATTATTAGAACTTGCACCTTGTCAGTTTGAGTTGTGACAACTGACACTTGTGACAAACTTCAAAACATGATTATTGACGTCTGCACAGCTGATAGGTAGCTACTGATAACAGATAAAAAATATATAAACGTATCAACAATTCGATGTAAATAAGAATAGGAACGTCAGTGACCTTTATGTGATGTCACATGAATAGTACAAAATTAGCATAGAAAACTTATTAGCATATCAATAATGGTTTATTTTATTTTGTGTAATTGACTATTACATCAAATTTAAATAAGAACGTTGTTGCTAAATTAGCGGTTAAAATACCTTTTCTAAGTTCACAATTTATGTCGCCCGCTTTGCCATGGAGATGAGTGGAAAAATATATTTCCAACTCCTCCCTATCCCTCGACAATTATTCTTATTTGAATTTCGTTGAGGGTAATCGGCCGGTCTCAGTAACTTACTAATAATTTACTGGAGTTTGCTATCTAACTCGACAGTATAAGTTACGCTAACTGTTACTGCTGATTCAATATGAAAACCTTTGACGTAACTCTAGTGAGAGCATCCCATTTTTATATTTTCGACTATAATTCTTTTCAATATTTTACATTCGATTTTAAGTAAAGCAATTTAAATAACATACTGCATAGATTATTATAACAATGATTAATAGTGCTTTGTTCATCTTTGGCAAAAACTAAACGCACCAATGACAGTAATCATATTCGACCCCCCGATAGATAGGATAAGTTAAGGATAAGGTATTCTTATCTATCTTACACACACACACACACACACAAGCCTTTTATCCCCGAAGGGATAGGCAGAGGTGCAACTAATGCACCCACTTTTCGCCATCCGCATTCCGTCCCATGATGTGATAGGGGGCGAGCCTATCGCCATATCGGGCACAATTTCCAGACTAGAAGAATAAAAAATTCCGAATAGAAAAATCCAATATCACTTTGCCCGACCCGGGGATAGAACCCGAGACCTCAGCATTGCAATCGTACCGTAATTCAACCACGCCACCGCGCCGAGGCAGTCTATCTTAGTTTATAGAAACACAGACAACCCCCTAAAAAAAAGTATTTAACTGTTTGCTATCTGTTAGTAAGTTATTGAGACCAGCCGTAAGAGTAATTAGTGCTCCCAGAGACTCACCGGGCAGCGGGCTTCAACCTTTGGGTTCTTAAAATGCGTGCCACCGTCGATCCTGGCTTACAGGAGTTGCAAGCGTTGGTGGTAGGTACTGGGGCACTCTCCCCTATTATATTTCTGGAAAACTATTCTTTTAAAACTAACTTCGTATAGATGATTTTTTTATTTTACTTGATCAATTAGGTTATTTGTACTAATATAAAAGGTCTTGTCTGTTGAGGCTATATGGTCGCTGGTTAGCACTTAGCAATCAAAAAAGTAGCACTACATGTACGAATGAATGAATACGTATGAATTTCATTTCAGTTAAATAACCAATGAATGCATTGGATTAGGCAATCCATACTATAGTTCGGACAAACTAAGCTGGCCGGTATGACAATTTAATTTTTTCCCGACGCGATAACTCTGTGAGAGCGTCTACCCAAAAAAATCAAAACCGTGTCATGTCATACCGGCTAGATTAGTTTGTCCCTACTATAGCTATTTTGGGACTTCCCGCATTTTTTGTGGTTTAGTTTGATTATAGGTAGGAACAGTAGGTAGGTAGGTACTTACCTATACATTTAACATAAATAAAAATAAATACGTAATTATGAAACACAGGACAGTCATAATAGACCTAATATTTTAGCTGTATTTGGGAATTAAATTCCAATAGTGGAATTTTTCATGTATTTGTACACTTTCACACACATATCCAGTTGAACTTTTATACGACGCATTTTCGGGTAACGTTTTCCACTCGTAGCATATCATAGGTCTATGCTAGAATGATCATTGCCGGTTTAAAAGTCCCAATATGTACAGTCAGCAGCATAAGTAGATGAACAAAATCAAAATTTTAAATCGCCTATATACGCGTTAAGTTAAAATGAAACATTTTTTCTTCGTTTGAAGTAAAGTAAATCTATTTTATTTTATTTTTGTGAAGAAAGTAAAAAGATTAGTAAGAACACAAAAGTATGTACGCAATTCGAAATTTTGAATTTGTTCAGCTACTTATGCTGCTGACTGTACAATCACCCAATTTGGTGCTAGTATAGCCTACTTTCTCAAGATAAAACGCCCATTTTTCATATTTTAGCAAGCAGGTGCGATCATTTCGGAGATGTATCAAGGAAATAGCAGATAACTCTTATTGTCTGCTTTAGTTGTAAGTTGCATGTTGCTGACAGCAGACGCGCAAGCGACTTATTTAGAACTATAAGGTGGTCGAGCATACACTTTTGTGACTGTACCTTCAATTCATGGATAAAATTTTTTAAGGAAACTTATGTTGAGCCATCCCTAAGAAATCACTATTGTGTTCATGTGGATGGATCCTATGCCGACTTAAAAAAACAACGAAAGATAATCAAAATATAATATATTTCCTACGGGAACAAATTGCCCATATAGAAAGTAGCCTACATTATGCTAATATAGGATAAGGTATACATGGTACTGTACATAAAATTGTATCCAAATTCGTTTAGAAGTTTTTGTGTTTACGAAAATCAAATTAAATTACTCTCCCACCTACCTAGTCATGCAAGTACGACATCTATATTTTCTTATAACTTAGGTACAAAATAAACAAATTGTTTTGTAATCTTATTCAGAAATTGTTATTGCACAGCCATAGTAATTAAAGAAAATTTAATTCCCACACACACACACACAGACTTACGCCTTTTAAACCCGAAGGGGTAGGCAGAGGCGCAACTTGTGTACCCACTTTTCGCCGTGCGTATTCCGTCCCATGACGTGATGGGGGCGAGCCTATCGCCATATCGGGCACAAATTCCAGACTCCGGGCTGATACTGAACATAAAAATCCAATATCACTTTGCCCGACCCGGGGATCAAACCCGAGACCTCAGCATTGCAGTCGTACCGTAATACAACTACGCCACCGAGGCAGTCTTACTTTATTTCCCACTTTGATATTTTTCCATAAGATTGTGTGTGAAGTACAAAGTCTGTATGCATTCGTCTTATGAGTTTGCGCGTAAGGTTACAATATTGTTATTGCCACTTGTTGGGCGCCACTAAGGCTCAGTAAGCGCGGGGTGGGCCGCGCGTTCGGCCACGTGTCCCGCCGTCGCGTCTTCAGCATTCCCTTACTTTTCCGATAAACTTTGTTTTGTTTGCTAGATAGTGTTATGTAGTGTGTGAAAAAGTGTTGAGTTTTAGTACAAAAGGTCTTAGATGCATCAATGTTGAAAAGATGTCTCGCCGAAAGCAAGCAAAACCTCGATCATTGAGACGTAAGTTAAATAAAGTTATTTATTAATCTTTGTGATTGTTGTTTGTGTTATACCTTTTACTTTATTGTTAAGAGAGATGTAATAGATACTTGGTTAAGATAATTAGCTTTCTATTGTGGCGCTTACAGAAATATCATTGATCATATTTTTTTACAATTAGTGTATTACGTGTTTGAGATTTAAATTAAAGTATTTAGTAGATAACTTACATTGTAGAATATACAACGTTAAATATAATTCAAATTTATTTTAACACTTCATAATCTAAATTAATAAACTTATTTAAATGCTTACTGATTTTTCAATACTCAGATAAAAGTTATTCGTACGACGAAATGAATTAAAAAAATAATAATGAAAATTGCAGTTTTATTTATACAATTGGTTAATTGTTTCTCTCCTCTATTTATTTATTTGTACTTTATACATATGTAAGGGCAGATTTAATACCAAGGTAGTATCTACCAGATAACCTGGTTCATTCAGTTAGGTTATAATTTATTTATTTTTATCTCAAGATCGGAAGATCAATATTATGTTTCCAAAGAATATTTGGTTGAACAGAATAGATAAACCTTGAGTGCACAGTGTCTGAAAAATCTTTGTAATCTTCGCTAATTTATTGCAAATTAAAATAACGAAAGTTAAACAAATTAAAATTAAAAATATTCCTTAGATTTGTAATAATTATTTAATAATTAAGTACTCTTATTTTAAAGTCAAGTCCGCCCGTATAAGATCAATGGTACAAATTAATTTTAAATTATAAAAAACTATCTATGATCCTGATACTGTTGTAAATGGTTAGGTACAGGTAGAGCTTTTAATTATAAAATATATTATAATCGTTTTTTTCCAAGCTTTATATTTAATCCGATAAAATATAGACCTACACTAGTATATATGCTTATATAAATATGTACAAAACGATGTTGTTCACTACACCATTGCAAAATTCATGAATGGTGACTAGAAGTTTGAAATTAATTAGAGGCATGCGACTGCGAGGGCGACACTGGCAAGTGATGGACGCGTTGCGTAGAGGTGATGCGGTCGCGGCTCCCTAATATCAGCGTTTTATCAGTGACTGGTCGCGGTCGCCGGTCACCTCGCCGCGCGCCACGGTTTAGCTCATGCAGCCGTTACTCGTTACTAATCTGCCTACTAAATTCTATGCAGCGTAACTGTAGTAAATGCAATAAATACGAAACATTTCCACTAATTTCTTTACTTAATACGAATTAAATAATCCTCATTAAATTTAGCATACTGCGAGTTTTGTTACTTGTTTAGGTTAATACGCGTGTTTTCCACATTATTATGAAATAAACTTTTATAGAGGCGACTGTATTGTTGTTGCGACTATTGTATGTGTCGAAATATAGCAAATAATCGAGTTATATGGTCCATGGGGCGAACAGATACAATGTAGTATGTTGAACGAATGGCTTTGTAATGTTGTAACTTTATGTATCGATCTGTTGGCGTCTAGTACTTTCGTAATGCGTCCCGGGGGGAGCTCGAGGATGTTGCGAGTCCCGACTGGCTCCGGGGATACCTAATGCAATACTAGCTCTGTGTTTCTTATGCTATACTCTACAGTCTACGTTATGTCACTTCTGTTGTTGTTACTTACGTATTATACGTCACATAATATGTTTTTAATGGTTTTTTTTTTAATTTATTTAAACCATTATTACCATAATATAAAAATGCTCATCATTGAGATAGAAATAAATATCCTTGATTTGTGGCCATTGAGGCCTTCGTACAGCATACTTCGTCTCACTGGGGTCCTATAACACATCAATTTCAGCCTGCCATACGTCATGCGGGGAAATTAAAATTTTACATCCAGTGAAAATGTTAATCCTTCCCTGTCCCAAACACACGATAAAAATGAATTGGCGAATCTTGAATTGTTTATTCCAAAGTTGCTATCATCCACCTGGTGTTACGTATCATTATTATTATTGTATATACTATACAATCTTGTCTAAAAGTTTGGTGATAGTTTTATTTAAATCTCTGAATTTATATAAGCTATACGTAGATACTAACTGAGTAGACTTACAGACTGTAGGTTACATTATAAAGACATGTAATATGTATGAATTTAGTATAGGTAAGAGTTAAATATTTATAAATTAAATAATAAACAATTTTCTTCATATAGGTGAACAGTGGTGTGTGTGACTTGGAGGTGTAAATATAACAATAAAACGCACCTACTATATAAATGTATTTTATATGCGAAGTAAAAGCTTTAGATGGACATATTCGTAAGCCTTTTGAAGAGGGTTCTGGCGATTTGGCTTTAGATGTCAACTTTTTACTGGACTTATACTTCTGGTGTTTAAATTAATCTAATGAAGTTTTAAAACCGACCCTTTGATAATACTTTAATTGGATGTCTTTGTTTATTTGAATGTGTAAAAGATATAATAGGTCGGGGAAAAAGTCTTTTCGCATATAGTATGTAAAAACTTGTAATAAAATCTCTTTGGCTGTACTATTTGTATCTGGCTGGCCTTGAAGACATTAAAAAGGTTACATTTCAAAACAATAAACAAATTAGTCAAATGAGTTTTGGCGGGAACTTGGAAGTGTCATGAGGTGCTCTTGTTTTAATTCATTAATTTGGAGATACTTAGTGTTATATTGCATAATTATGGTGGTATATTATCCAATATAGTTCTATTAAAGAGCTCAAATGAAGTGAATTGAAATAATTGTGCTAATCAAGTGTTTTTTCTGTTGCCGCCAAAACTCCTCGATAAAGTCTTGGTAAGGTAGCCACTGCTTTACTTCGACATACTACAGACAATAAAATATACAAACCAAACTTGACATGTGCAAAATGTGAACACAAATGCCATTATAAAAAAAAATAAAAAAAAAATTTGTCAAATGTTGTTTTCAGCAATTTTTCATTTATTTTTCTTTCTGTCAAAATGAGTGAATCCAATGAAGAAATTCCATACATTTTAAAATTTTATTATAATTAATAAATATGTAGTAAAAAATATTTTAAAAACAAGCTTTTATTAAACTTTGTTTAATACTATGTAGAAAAAAAGCTTGTCGCGAGATTTACTTTTCTCAAGATAAGTTACATAATTATTGTTTTATCTACATGCTCTACATTTAAATAAAAACTTGTTTATAATTTTTTTTTTACTTTTATTTATTTTTTAGTTATTTTTAGAGTTATTCTCAGTAAGCCCTTTTATTTAATATCCATATTATACGATTGCGTAAAAAATAACTAGTCCGCTATCTTGGGTCGTCCGCCATATTGGATTTAGAGAGGTCATTTTATTTTTTGTATTCTTCTTAGCAAACCCTTTCATTTGATATGCGTATTATGGACGTGTACAAAAAATAACTAATCTTTCATCTTGGGCCGTCCGCCATATTGGATTCAGAATGACGTCCCTTAGCTAACAATGCATTGTCACCCAAACTGAACGTGTACCTATTCAAAATTTCAACACAATCGGTTGAGGGTAACTGCTTCAAAATAGACTTACAAGATTCCACCCAAACAAACATACATACATTGCAGGTTAAATAAAAGTTTTTAAAAAAGGAAAAAATGCACTGCAAACCGCGATATAAAATTGTGACGTTTTTGGTTATATCTTAGCCCCTAGACCAAGAAGCTTAAGCTTCTTGCCCTAGACACTTAATGCCCAATATTTTCCCTCAAATGCATTCTGTCAACTACTTGAGGTTTGAGGAAGCGGGGTACTGCATTACGATTGGGCTTGGCAACATCATTAGATTTTACGTAGCCATAGAAACACTATTTTTATTGGTTGCGTCCAAGAAGCTTATATTTGGGTATAGGGAGCGTGCACGAACTATAGGGGGCAGCACAACATCGACACAAGCGCCACAGGTGGATAAAAAAAGAAACTAGAACTAGAACAATAATTTGTTTATATATCCGTTTAATATGACAAAAATGATAAAATATGTGTTCCGGCCGAATGTTATTGATACCCAGCGTGTCCAGAATATGTGTTTTTTTTGATGGGAGCTAGTTATTTAAGCAAAATTAGGACGTTATGTTCCCTTAATTACAGTTTTTTTGTATTGAATATTATATTCAAAACATACTTATTTTTATAAATTACGTAATGAAACATTTCTAAATGCTTTTGGAACTCATAATTATGTATGTTTTATACAGCTTTTATTATTTTTGTCGATTTTCAAATAACCAGGGAATGTAAGTACTTAGGTACTATTCTTGGGAAAATTATATAATTTTACACCATTTAATTTGTTTATTTTTATGTTTTGGAGAATCCAGATACACAGCGATACATTATCAACAAATTAAATGTTATTTTCATCCTTTTAATGAATATTGTACGTTAATGCCAAGTATCGATGGGCTGAAAATGAGTCAGATTGCGCCACTAGATGGCAGTGCTTACGACGTGCACGTTCCCTATAAGCTTCTTGGGTGCGTCTCTTGTCATGTAGGTAATGCTAAAGGTGATATCAGACGGGTAATTTTTCGTTCATTTTCGCCTTTCATTCGGCACCTTTCACTCGAAATGAAACAATAGTGCCGAATGAATTCATTAATGAGCCGATCCAACGATGTTGGATATTTTCATTCGCATCTTTCACACCCACTCCGAATGAACAATCTGAACACAGAGTGAATGTTCACTCGAATTCAGCCATTTTGTCTTGAATGAAAAGAGGAGGTGAATGTTCTTTCCTAAGTCGTTCCAGCTAAGCCGTGTGAACATGGAATGAAAGAAAAATGAAGCAGTCACTCGAGTGACCCGTCTGATATCACCAAAGAGAATTATAATACTACTGAAAGATATTTTTTTTTTTTTTTTTTTATTGCATTGAATGACGAGAAGAGCATGCCGTTCGCCTGATGGTAAGCGATACGACCACCCATAAACAGTAGTAACACCATCCAGCACCTTGAGTTACACAGTACTGTGTGGCATTCCACTGCGCTCGTCATCCTGAGACATAAGATGTTAAGTCTCATTATGTCCAGTAGTTATACTGGCTACAATGTCCTTCAAACCGAAACACAACAGTGCATGCACACTAATGCTTGGCGGTAGAAATAGACATTGCGGTGGTACCCACCCAGACGGCCTCTTACATAATGAGAGACCTACCACCATATCACCTTAAGCAACTAAGCAGTAGAATAGCGTAAAATGAACTTAAGTCAGAAAGAAATGCAAATATAATTTGACAGTCACGTTCCTCAATACTAAAATTTTAAATACATAATGGCCCGTATAAAATGAATTTCGATAATTTTTAAAAATGAATTTATTAAGTCAAATTATTGACATAAATATGAAAAGTAATGCTATTATTATGAAAACCCGAAGTCTGTTTGTTTTTATAACACCACTGTTGTAATTTGTATGCAAGGGACGATTACAATATTTATTAAATCGATAACATGGCAGTGTTTACGGCTCACAGTTGTGGTCGCAACTGACTTGAACATATTGAACGACAAGCTACATCTGATCTATTAGTCAGATGTGTTACCCGAAACCGATCGCCTGTTATTCGACGTCTAGAGGCTATATGGTCGCTGATGGGCCTAATGCAGTGTCAGTAAGAGTAGCACTAAGTTGGTTTAAGCGTTTTCAATCCGGGAATTTTGATGTCAAAGATGCACCTCGCTTTGGTCACCCTGTTACGGTTAGAGTGGACGACATTTTTGAAAAAGTGGAGCAAGATCGACATATCAGTAGTTACGACATAGCTAAAGAACTGAGACTTGACTACAAAACAGTTTTGACCCATGTTCAAAAGATGGGTACACAAAAATGCTCGATATTTGGGTGCCACACGAGCTCACTCAAAGAAACCTAATGAACCGTGTACTCATTTGCGAAAGTCCAAAAATTTCTACAGCAACGGGATCATGACACTATCTACAAGATGGCAGAAAGTCATCGAACAAAATTTGCACATACTGTAATTAAATGTACATAAACATTAAAAAAGGTGTCTTGAGTTTTCGTATAAAATGCGAAGAAACTTTTTCCCCAACCGAATATAACTATGTAAGTACAAATTATCGTGATATTGGAATAACTTTTTACTAACTAGGTTTCGCTCGCTGTTTCGCCCGCGTGAAAGCCTTTCTCGCTACAAATGTAGCTATTTGAATGACATCAGCGCCATCTATTTAAAATACAGTTTAAAAATTCAAATAATATGTATGCTAAACCAGGACATGGTCTATCCGTGTGCCAAAATCAACCAAATTCATTTAGCGCTTTCTGCGTGTATTCTATGTCAAGTATTTACTGGTAGTAAGTCTCTCGTATGCGAGGATGGATTGCACGCAGTACTTTCAGATTTAAAGTTTTGTATGTTATTGCTACTGTTTATGGGTGGGCGTATCGCTTACTATCCGGCGAGCTCCATGCTTGTGTCGTCACTCAACATTAAAAAACGGGGGTTAAAAAAACTATCATTTCCTTTTTCCACAAACGTTCGCAATTAATAATTTATTAAAGTAAAATAAAATACGGAGTAAGAATTATATTATTATTATATTTTCTAACTAGTTTTTGCCTTCGGCTCCGCCCGCTTGATTAAGTTTTTGCGGGATAAAAGTCCCGGTTTATATTTTTCTGGGGTAAAAAGTAGGCTATGCGTTAATCCAGGACATGATCTACCCGTGCGCCAAATTTCATTCAGTAGTTTTTGCGTAAAAGAGTAACAAACATTCTTACAAACTTTGGCGTTTATAATATTAGTAGGATAAAAAGAAAGGTGTAGGTTTATAAAAAAAAATGTTTAAAAAAGCAAAAACAAAGCACAGCATACCGAAAAGATGAAAAATAATATGTTTATTACATAGCTACTACGTGTGTTTACGTATTTAAATTATAATATCTTAAAAAAATACAGTAATTCATAGCGATCATAACGCGCGAACATAATAATATTATGATGCGATGCGCGGGAAACGCACGAGTTAATCAATTCATAGCATGGCATGAATCTGCCATAGTAAAAAATATGTATTGTTTTTGTTTCCAATAGTGACAAATTAAAGTGCCTACCTTTAGATTTTTATTGCATTTAATAATGAGACGAGCTTGGCGTTTGCTTGACGGTAAGTGATACGACCGCCCATAAACAGTAGCAACACCATCCAGCACCTTGACTTACAAAGTACTGTGTGGCACTCCACTGCGCTCGTCATCCCGAGACATAAGACGTTAAGTTTCATTATGTCAAGTAGTTACACTGGCCACAATGTCCTTCAAACCGATACACAACTGTGCATGCACACTGCTGCTTGGAGGTAGAAACAAACATTGCGGTGGTACCCACCCAGACGGACTCTTATATATGAGAAACCTACCATCACCACCAAATACTTTATAAATTATCTTTTTTCGTAGTTCGAATACCAACGGACCTTGTAGGTACGCCAAATTTTATTGAAATGGGGCTTTTCATGGTGTGTGACAATTTTAATTATGCTATGGTTATTGGTTAGTAATATTATATCGTCACAATATTGTTTATTTAATAATGTTAGACCCTAAAAGCTCGCCATGCAACGCGTTTCTTCCCTCTAAGTAAGGCCTACTTAAAAAATAAGGTGACTTTACTATATGTATTACCGTGGCAGGTGTAAGAGACTGTAATATGTAGAAGTCCGCCAATACTTGCTTTGACCCGATGGCCTGTATAATTATATTATTTGTAAGCGTCCACCCTATACCATAATTGTTTGTCTTGGACCAAATATTTTCAAACGAAGCAATTTGAATCCGGCAGTTCATAAAACGAGGCTCTGTTACATGTATAAATAAGAAATACATGGAGTGTGTGCCAAGGTGGTAATCTAAGAGTCATTAGAGCTGAAATATGAGAATTTTGCGATCATATTATACCATAGACAGCATTTTGCATATTATTATTATTTATAATACATTGTGCTATAATCATCATCAGCCACATGAAGTTCATTGCTGAACATAGGCCTCCCCTAAAGATATACACACACAGGTACATTGTGTTATACATAATATTATAATTTACAAAGTAGACAATAGTATTTAATATGATATTATAGAGGCAACCCTGAGCGTTGCGCGTCCATAAAACTTGTAGAGGCCCCGTAGAGAGTCGCCGGGAAATTTCCCCTGGGTGGCGCGCACCTCCCCTGCGCGCCTCTGGGAAATACGCTAAAGCCATATCATAACAGTTTTATGTTGATGTTGACCTCTCATCCACGAGCTATCGAGATGACTAATCGATGTCATTTAACATGTGCCCATACTGTGTCGAGGCCGGTAAGATTTGTAGAGCAATTACAATCTTCCACAGCAACAGTACGGTAAGAAAATATCGAAAATTGTAGGTTTTGATTTTATTTTTCAGTATGTCCTCTATGTTGATTAGTCAATGGTACTTATTAGTTGTAAATATGAGAAATTCCTACACTTTTATCGTTTTCATTTGAATAGTAAACTACCCACACGCAGTTTTTAATGTATCGTAAAGTTGTGCATATTATACCCAGGGAAAGTAAAAACAACTGCCTAGGAGTAAGTATAATGTAGGGCGTCCAATCCCGCAATACCGAGATCCCGGTATTACGGGATCCCGCGTCATTTTCCAGTCCCGCGTGTCGTGGGATTATCGGCGGGACTGCGGGACTGATTTGGGATATTGGAAATGACACATTTGACATGTTATGTTTTCTTCCCAAGCATTTTCAACTGAATGCATACCTGGTAATCAAAGTCTTAATAAGTTTTGTAAACATTCGATTAAAATGATTTTTGTTTCTATAGTGTGTTAATTGTTTATTTTTTCTGCATTCAGTCTCTATATTCTTTTATACGGACACAGCAAAGTGGCTCCACTGCACCTGGTGGAAAGTGGAGTAGCGTCTAGAGAGATCGACTGACTAGAAATGAAATATTCCTTAGCCAATCGACACAATTATGACGTCCTGTTCGGAATCGGATATACACAGGCTGATCCCGTAACACGACACATTTACCTGGACTACTATGGGAGGTTTTAAAGCGCAACTTGATTGATAGGCACATGCTAATAGTAACAATTAAATCAAAGTGAAGTTATGTTGATAATTTCATTGTTTTTCTCGTTATATCTTCCTTTTATGCGGGCTCCCGCAAATACCGAGAGCCCGCGGGATTGAAAATTTTCAGTCCCGCAAATGCCGAGATTGAAGATAGGCTGCGGGATTGGAAGCCCTAGTATAATGTAATATGAAAGATAGGTACAACAAAATTGAAGTACTGAGTGGTCAATATTTAATTTAAACGTTTTGTAAATATATCAATAAGGTACTAACTAGAGTGGAGGGTTTTATGCAAAACTAAAAGCAGTAAATATTTAAGAACAGTATTCAAAATTAGCTTTTTGTTTAGGGGTTTGGCGATACCTAGTATCACTATTTATACCACACAGAGGGCGAACAATAGCTCCAACTAAACCCCTAACAGTTAACGGTGTAATAAAAAGTAGGTATCCATATTCTATAGTTACATAAGTAGAACTTAAATCATTATCCATAATGCTTATTTACTATTTGGAATATAAACACCGCTTTGGGAATGGGTAAAATATATTGATCCAGTGTTAGTAATTCTATAATTAAAAAAACAAGACGTATACACTCTTATAAAAAGTGATTTAAGGATGGTATTTACTAAATTCTACAGTAGGTATTATAAGAAATTCTTATTACTTAGTATTTTAGGATCAAATTGAAAAATCGTATTTTACTACCCAAAGGAATGATTTTATTTAACAGATTTTAATATACTGATGGTGGTTGTAATCAATACATTATGGATGTACATAATAGAACATTAACGCAACGTGTAACTCGGTGAAGAATTCTCTTTATTCCCAGTCGACTGCCATAAATCACTCACATGTTCTCGCGCAAAAAATCCATAACAGACAGCAAACAGTAATATGTTCGTTGATGTGCCTGATATTCAAGATTCTGCAAAACGAATTCGTTCGTATTATACATTTTTTAACCCTATGATATGCTCTCTGGTGTTGCCTAACACACGCGATAACTCTATTTAAATAGCAATGCTTTTCTTACACGTTCAAATACGTATCTACGTCCATTAGGAGCTCAAATAATTACTAAATAACTAAAACAGTAGCCGGCAAAAATATCGCAGTAATGTCCTTGCCGATGGTGGGGAATTGGCAGTGGGTAGTGGGGGGTTGGATCCCTGTGGATGTGAAGTTCTCGCCCGCCGCCCACGCTGCGTCCCTCGGGATCTGGCCCAAGCAGCCGCGTGCCGCCTGCTCTCTGGGGAGTAGCTACCTCCCGCACAGCCCCGGACCGCACTCCTTCATGGCTCTGTTTCCGAGGAAAATACCAGTTGAGACGTTCAACTTTTAATTTATCTATCAATTAAATAAGTGTTCTGTTTTTAGTGGATAATTGCGCGTACTAAATTCGGTTTTGAACAGAGTGTGTATGATTACCTATTGTCATTGTTCGAGTACACGTACTTATTGTGTGTTACATTTAATTAAGTAATAAAGAATAAATAATAATCATTCATATTAATGAAATAATGATATTTTAGTCATGTGGCTTTATGTACATTGCCTTGGGTGTTAATCGCGATTTTCGGAGTTCGAAGCTACTAAACTAGTACCTAAATTCTTTTCATAAAATAAAACATGCTAAGTAATTGTTCGAATTAGAGTTTGTTCCCGATATTGCGATAAGATTGCCGTCTATCACACAATTAAACGAAAATAAACTTGGCGAAAAAAGGGCAAGCTAGCTGCATCCCTGTTAACTCTTCATAGATAGAGTCGTGAGCTTATGTGTGGCTTTATACAAGTAATTACGAAAGTGGTAGATAAAACTTTAGGTTGGTGAAAAAGTTTCTTCGCATTTTATATGGAAACTCAAGACTTCTTTTTTCAAAGTTTATTTACATTTAATTACAGTATGTTTGTGCCATTTTGTTCGACGACTTTCTGCCATCTTGTAGGTGCCATAATCTCGTTGCTGTAGAAATTTTGGGACATTTGATAAAAAAAATGCAACAAGTAGTTTTGGCAGTCCTCTCTTGATGTTAACCTGACACTGCCTAAAGAATTCTGAAGAGACCGAAACAGGTGAAAATCTGAAGGCGCAAGGTCAGGGCTATATGGTGGGTGCATTAACACCTCCCAGCCCAACTCTCTTAATTTTTGCTGAGTGGCTGAAGATGTGTATGGTCTAGCGTTATCGTGATGAAAGACCATAGCCTTTCTATTGATCAATTCCGGCCGCTTTCTCTCAACTTCTTGCGTTAATATCATTTGTTGTTGGCAGTAGAGATCCGAATCGATGGTTCTGCTCGGCGGTAAAAACTCATAATGAACAATGCCCTTCCAATCCCACCATACACACAGCATCACCTTATTGCGAGTTAACCCAGGTTTTGCCACAGTCTGTGAAGTCTGACCGACCTTTGACCACGACCTTTTTCGTACGTTCTTGTCGAACGTGATTACTGGTGGTAGGTCTCTCATATGTAAGAGTCCGTCTGGGTAGGTACCGCCGCAATGTCTATTTCTACCGCCAAGCAGCAGTGTGCATGCACTGTTGTATTTCGGATTGAAGGACATTGTAGCTTGTAGCCAGTGTAACTACAGGACATAGTGAGACTTAACATCTTATGTCTCAGGATGACGAGCGCAGTGGAATGTCACACAGTACTTTGTAACTGAAGGTGCTGGATGGTGTTGCTACTGTTTATGGGTGGTCGTATCGCTTACCATCAGGCGAACGGCATGCTCGTCTCGTCATTCAATGCCGTAAAAAAAAAACACAAAACACTTTTTATCACCAGTTATTAATGCCTTCAAAAACGATTCGGTTGTTTTAGGGCTCAATAAAGAATCACAAATGAGTACCTACACGATTCATTAGGTTTCTTTCAGTGAGCTCGTGTGTCACCCAAATATCGATCATTTTTGTGTACCCATTTTTTTTTCAAACTGTTTTGTGGTCAATTCTCAGTTCTTCAGCTATGTCTTAACTACAGATATGTAGATTTTGCTCCACTTTTTTAAAAATGGCGTCCACTTTATCCGTAACAGTGCAACCAGAGCGAGGTGCATCTTTGACATCAAAATTTCCGGATTGAAAACGCTTTAACCTATTTTGTGCTACTCTTACCGACACTGCATTAGGTCCATAAACGTCACAATTTTTTTTTCGCGATGTGCATGGATGGCATTCTTTCCTTTTTCATAATAACATTTTAAAATATATCAAATTTCTTCATTAGATACACTCATTTCGACCGAAAGAAAAATAAATGAAAAATAGCCGAAAACAACATTTTACTAATTTCTTTCCTTTTTTGAAATGTTACCCTTTTAAGGTCATCAAAACCAGCCAGATATAAATAGTACAGCCAAAGAGATTTTATTACAAGTTTATACATACCTACTAAATGCGAAAAGACTTTTTCCCCGACCCATTGTCAAATGCTAAATGCTCTAAGGACCCATTATTAAACAATTGTGATTTACTTAAGCTTGCAAGATTATTTATAATGTTACATTAAAAAATGAAACACAATATGTATATTCCAGTACATAGTAACCCGAGTTACATTAGTTAACGATGTTTCGCTCAGGAGGGACAACTCGGTCTTTGGACCTCCGCCGGCCGCTGGGACCGCCGCCACTCGACTATTCCCACTCGGCATCATACTAACGCCTCTGAACACATTAAAATTACAGTTTCCAAGGATATACAACAGAGCGAAACTACAATGACTTAGCCGGAGATTGGGATTGTGTTATTATTCCTCTGTGCTCCGCTTGGTCCTTAATCAAAGTTATTACGTACAACGTTTAGTACTAGCTCTGCTGTTGGAATAGGTCGTTTCCACTCCCTTAAAGGAACTATACGATTATGGGGCGCTAAAAAGCTTTTTGCAGTGTAATCTGCCTTCGTTGTTCTACTTATATTTACAAATGTTTTGCGCAGATTAGTTAACATAATCTATACTTATATTATCATACTAATATTATAAAGCTGAATAGTTTGTTTGTTTGGTTGTTAATCTCAGGAAATGCTGAACGTATTTTGAAAATGCTTTCTCTAATAAGAAGTTACATTAGGCCTGAGTGCTATAGGTTACTTTTTATCCCGGGAAAATATTATTTTTATTCCGGAAAAGATTTTTCACGCGGCGGAGCCGCGAGCAATACTAGTATATAATAGTATATTTTATGAAAAAAAATATGTTTATAGTAAATGACACCAAAATCAAGAAATATTAATTATTATGCTATGGATAATACAAATTCTCACAAAATATTTTGCAAGAATAAAAACAGCTCATCACCAGCGATTTTATTTTCCGAACTTTTATTTCATTAGCAGAGCATTCCTATTGTAATAATAATAATCTTTATGAGAATCAAAAATGGTAAAGGCTGATAACCTTCATATACTTAGTTCAATGTTCACATTTCTCTAACATATTTTATCCTTCAGTTTGTCGGTATGAGTACCTAAGGATATTTTTTAAGTTTGACACGATATCTTATAAAAAGCAATACCAATATGAACAGTAAGAAAATTGAATTGCTTGGCAGTATCGTGGCGCTAGGACTTTGGTGCTGAATGCGTCCCGCGCGGCACATTACATGCGAGAGTTATGATGGGCTATGGTTGCGATGTCCGCCGGTGGCGCAGTGGCTCTCCTAGCAACAATATCTCGCTTATTCTCATACAAGTAGTTAGAATTCCTAAGGTTGCAGGAAAACGGAATGCAAAATTTGAATTATTTGTCATTGAAGTTGGAATAAAAGGATACGTAGCTTCATAACTTCATTTAGGCGAAATATCCCTAGGGACATTGTTTTGTAACTATCTGAGTAACTGTAGTTGCTTAGGGATCCAAAGTAAATGTTTAGATTAATATCAAATCGAGCATTAGGTTAGTAACCTTTAAAATGTTATAAAACGGCGCGAAACCACCATAGGGACACAGAGGGTTCCGTAGCATCACTGGGATTTTGCCTCTGGCCTGTTTTTGATAAATCGATAGACGGCCTCAAGGGATCATAGACTAGGCTGTCTCAAAGGCAAAAAATTACTTAATATTCGTAATGAATTGCTTTGTATGAAGACGTATACAAGGTTCCATAAATTAGATTATTGTTTTAGTAATGATACACGAGGAATAATAACAAATTAACCGGCGAGCAGTTTTGTTTGAAAGTAGATTATTTGGTTTTTTCTTTGTTTTAGGTTTAACAAAATATACATTCTAAATCAGTTTGTAGGCTGAGTCCCAAATTGGTAATTGAAGGAGTCGTATACGGACATTAACAATGAGGCGATTCACGCTACCCACACCCAGTTTACACTAATTATATGTCATGTACGTAGCTAGTGCGTACCTACCCTATTGTCATTATTTTGGAATTGCATTGTCGTATAGTTGTTACTTTTGTATTTTGAGGGGTATTTTATTATATTTTCTCTTGTAAAATAACTGAACGACGACGCGAGTAGGTTATAAACAATCACCACCGGACAGAACTTAGATTACGAAACGCTGTAGCACTGCACAGCGCTTCCCATGCTACAGAAACTATACTAAGCAGATGTGACGTATATAAAATAAAAGATAATAAGTTAACTGCCTGAAATATTTTTCAAACCGATAAATGTCAGTGTTTTTCGTCACTGCTGCTTAGTGAAAAAAAGAGAAAGTATAAATCATAGCATTATAACATTTATATAACATTTAATACATATCATATAACATTTAATACAATAAATAGGTATGATCGAAAAATAGGTTAATTATACCCATATCCTCATAACATCATGATTTGGTAATATTGCTGTGCTAAGCACAAAATCAGTATGTCAAGGAACGCTAGTTTCGAGAAAATTGAACACACACACACACTCTCACGCCCTTTTTATCCCCGAAGGGGTAGACAGAGTCGCAACTAATGCACACACTTTTCGCCAAAAAATTGCCAATTTTCGAGAAAATAAAAGTTTTGTAAATATAGCATTCTTTTCTCTCTCTGTGATTAGAAGTAAAACTAAGATAGGGACCGTTTTCTTAAGATTCTACATGTAAAATATATACCGTTATTTGGCTATATTGTTAATTGGATGTGCATTTTTTAAGCTATCTGATGCCATAAAAATCATGTTTGTGATATTTTTTGAGATACGATTTTTGAGCTTAGCACGACAGAATAGAAGGGTAACAATTGGCAAACTTTTTTTTATTTTTTTTTTATTGCATTGAACGACGAGACGAGCATGCCGTTCGCCTGATGGTAAGCGATACGACCACCCATAAACAGTAGCAACACCATCCAGCACCTTGACTTACAAAGTACTGTGTGGCACTCCACTGCGCTCGTCATCCTGAGACATAAGATGTTAAGTCTCATTATGTCCAGTAGTTATACTAGCTACAATGTCCTTCAAACCGAAACACAACAGTGCATGCACACTGTTGCTTGGCGGTAGAAATAGACATTGCGGTGGTACCCACCCAGACGGCCTCTTACATAATGAGAGACCTACCACCAGTAAACCACCACCTATTATCAGTATGTTTGTACCTTTAGGGATAGAGATAGGGATATACTACGATTAGTTTTTCTTATGTAGCTTTTACAACATTGCATTGTGTAATTCCAACATGTAACTAATAATAAGGTAGTATATCGTCGTCGGTTGGTTAGGTTTAATTTTAGGTCCTAGTGCCCTTTTAGGTAAAGGAATGGACAGATTATGGTTTTTTATTGCTCTTTTAAAACAATAAATTTTAATAATTTGTGTGTAGCTTATAATAAGGTAGTCGTTGGCGGCAGGCTTGGTTTAGCGCGGCGAGCGAGCCAGTGATTTCAGTTCCCAGTTCCCACCGGCGCGGCGCGCCACACGCACCTTACTCGAGCCCTCTATGTCGACACACCGCGCACATTATCTTAATTAGCTTTCTCTGCGCTTGTATTCATTAACTTGATGTACTTGTAACTTGATTACAATTAGTTATCTACCCATGTAAGTCTCTGCAAACACATTGTACAGTTATCAATTAGGTATCATACTGGACTTAACTATTGTTTTAAACAAAGACTATGTAAGTGTACAGTCAGCAGCATAAGTAGCTGAACAAATTCAAAATTTCAAATTTCCTACATACTTTTGTGTTCTTACTAATCTTTTTTTTTCTCTTCACAAATATAAAATAAAAGAGATATACTTTACTTCAAACGAAGAAAAAAAAGTTTCAGATTAACTTAACGCGTATATAGCGATATGAAATTTTGATTTTGTACAGATACTTATGCTGCTGACTGTACTTAAAATGTACGTGTAAGTAGTTGTTATACATGATAATATTACCTGAGAATACTGAACAGTACTATGTAATATTACTGCTTCTGTGACGTATGTATCAGCTTTGTATTGCGTTACGATACGACTTCCGTGGTGACGTCTCGAGTCCGATCCCGGGCTCGGGAAAAGTGATATTGGGTTTCCCTGTTTAGCTTGGATTCTGAAATTGTG
This sequence comes from Sphinx pinastri, assembly GCA_947568825.1. Classification (NCBI taxonomy): domain Eukaryota; kingdom Metazoa; phylum Arthropoda; class Insecta; order Lepidoptera; family Sphingidae; genus Sphinx; species Sphinx pinastri. Next base: position 9,611,763 of record OX387617.1, read on the forward strand.
CTCAATAAACGGCAATAGGCTTATCTCCTATTATATGGGAGTTGGGATCTGATATTGCTGGCAAAATGTGAGTGTGCGATAATTCTGTCTAACCCTTAAAAGGAAAAATAGCGTGATTCCATCTTAGATATTTTTATTGGTCGAAATCTGTACACATTGCTGCTAACTGCTTCTGGAGCGGTGGATTTACAATAATTTTGATATGAATACTCAAATTCAAATTAATTCACTTATTAGTAGACAGAACAGTTTCTGTACTATCAAATATTCAGTTGCTTTGTCGTATAAGAAAGTACAATAACTTAAAAAGATTTTACGCATGCTCACGCCTTTTATCCCCGAAGGGGTAGGCAGAGGCGCAACTAGTGCACCCACTTTTCGCCAAGCGTATTCCGTCCCATGATGTGATAGGGAGCGAGCCTATCGCCATACCGGGCACAAATTCCAGACTCCGGGCTGATACTGAATAGAAAAATCCAATATCACTTTGCCCGACCCGGGTATCGAACCCGAGACCTCAGCCTTGCAGTCGTACCGTAATACAACTACGCCACCGAGGCAGTAAAAAGATTTTACACTTCAATTATAAAAAGAACATACTAACATCAAGATTGTTTTTATCATTCTTTGTTTTGGCGTTATAGTTGTCCTTTTCATGTTTTCTCATATTATTATCTACGACAATTATTATTATCCAAACCGTTTACTGAAATTGGAGGCGCAATAATATTACCATAATTGTAAATAGCAGCTTTGAGGGGCTCCACTTTTAGCCAAGTATCAGCACGTTTCGCTATTATAGTGGTCTATGATTCGGTCACAAATTCTATAGAAAATCCCGCGACATATTTGAACAACCTTTGCCACTTGAATTTAGCACTTTCATAAAACGAAACTTAGTATTATATGAAGAAAGCGTATTTAACCATCGTTATAAAAACTTTGAAAACAAATATTTTCACGACTGGAGTATTTAAAAACATGTCAAGAACAGTAAAAAAGAAACCATGATATTTGACCGTTATACTTTTTTTCGTTTTTAGCCGAAGAAGAGGAATGGAATGACCAAGCTCGTACTGGAGAAACAAACAGCACTTCAGATAACCCTGAAGACACAGGAAAACTTGATGACGATTCTAATCGCAACAATGGTGATGAACAAGAAACAATGCAGGAACATATGCAAGGTAAAAAATGTTAATTAAAAAATATTAGTCTTGTGGATTTAAAGTGTTACTATAATAGATTCGTAATAAGTATGGGCACCTAAATGTTTATAATAAAAAGTGATAATTGATCTTGAATTATGTTCACTCTTGTATCAATTTCGTGTAGATAAACATACATACATAGTATCACGCCTCTATCCCATAGGGGTAGGCAGAGACCATGGATTGCCACTTTGCTCGATTCTGGCACACCACTTTCGCTTCCTCTACCTTCATCAATCTTTTCATGCACTCCCGCCGGTTCAGGGTACTTTTGACCTGGCCCTTACTTAGAATGTCCGATATCTGACATTCGAAAGTTCGGTGCGGTCGACCCCTGCCGGCCCTTCCATCCACACTCGCCTTATATATCCTCTTTGTCATTCTCCTATCATCCGTCCTTTTCAAATGCCCAAACCACCTTCCACCCTTCTCAATTTTGGTCACTACATCCTCTGTCACTCCACACATGTCCATCACCATAGTATTCCGCACTCTATCACAGTCACCCCGTCAGTACATAAACGTTACTGAAAATAATGTACTACTTTAAAATTTACACGTCCTAATACTACATACATACATACACACTCACGCCCTTATCCCATAGGCGTAGGCAGAGACTATTGAGCGCCACTTGCTACGATCTTGACACACCTCTTTCGCCTCTTGCACATTCGTAGTTCTTTTCATACATTTTCGTCGGTTAAGTGTAAGTGTGGTAAAAATAATGACAATCAAAAAAATAAAAAATAAAACATAAGACTTGTGTTATAAAGAACTCATTAACATGTAGTAACTGTTGGAATCAACGTAAAGTAGACGTATCTGTGTTGCATGTTCGGACATCCAGTGGGTTTTGACTGGTCTGATCTCTCAGGCTCTGCTAGTGACATAAACCCGCAGATAACGGATGACGTACGAGCGAAGTGCCGCTCTGCAGTGGGTGCATTGCGACATCGACGTGCGGATGACAGGTCTTTGTGTCCATTCTATTTAGGATTGCGAGCACTGAGTCCTGTGGACTACATTTACTTTTTCAAATGTAGAGTCTTCTCGGTCATTTTATAAAAGAGGCGATACCGAACCTTAACTTAAATCAAAATGTACTTAAATTTATTTTTGTAACAATATTATTATGTGTTTTCAATTTATGCATATACAATAAATACATAAAACTCACGCTTTTTATTCCCTAAGGGGAGGCAGAAGCGCAACCAATGCACCCATTTTTGGCTGTGCGTATTCCGTCCCATGATATGATAGTGGGCAAGCCTATCGCCATGTCGGGCACAAATTCCAGACTCCGGGCTGATACTGAATACAAAAATCCAATATCACTTTGCCCGACCCGGGGATCGAACCTGAGACCTCAGAATTGCAGTCGTACCGTCATACAACTACGCCACCGAAGCAGTTAATTCAATTTAAATCTTTTCGATTTGGTTGTATTCACCTTCTAAGAAGAGAAATCATTTTACAAAAATACATTTGTTATTAACAGCTATCTAATTGAAGTCAAAATTTCACCTGACTATATCATCGAATTTTTCTTAAAGTACTTATGTATTATTAATATTTTACCTACTCTGGGAATTTTTAAGAGTATTTTTTGTTGCAGATACTGAAGAAAGGGATCAGAATTCAACGCGTACTCCTGAACCATACGAAACTGAAGACGCTGGTAAATATTATACAATAAATATTGAACATAGGATATGTCTTTCCTGCAATTATCATTTATTGGGATATCTGAGCATTAGAAATTTTCACGAAACACGGAATACTGTGATTTTATACTCCTGATAAATACAGCAGGAGTAAAAATCACAAGTCAAAAGTTTTTTTACCGGTTAAATACAATACTTATAAGACCATGTTAATTAAATTCGAGAAAATGTTAGCATCTTGGTGCACAAAGGCATTATAACGGCTATGGTTTGATTAGTTTTTGAAAATTTCGCCGCCAAATGTTGCTTTTTTTTTACTTTTTTCAGCTGTTATCTTTATTAGATTTTATGCCATTTATAGTTGCATATAACCAACGAACGTCATTTGAACAATAAAATAAATTAAAAGTAAAAATGTTCTTGATAATATACAAAATAATTAACGGAATATTGAAATGAGAACGCGCACCATTTAAAGCGGTCGAGTACTCAAGTGGGTGTCATTATGTCAAAATCTTCATTGAAATTCATAAGGAGGCCACCAAAATAACGAGGAGTCTCCGAGACCGTCCACGTAGGCGATGCGTTTTTACTGTGGTTTAATGTTCTTTTTACAACTTCTTCAAGGGGTGTGGTGCGAGTTGGTGGCTTCCGAGCTCAGCTCGTCGCCCGTTGCTTTACGACTCTGTCCTCGCTTATCTACGGCCATTCACGATAAATCACCACCGGGATCCTAGGACCTGAAATATTTAGATGCTAATTCGTGTCTAATTCTGCACTCGAGATTATAAATAAATTGTCTGTAGTCCTACCGAGCCTCTTCGTCGGCTGACGCGGTGCTGCTCTACTTTATCTTTCATGACTTTAGAAGTTTTTAAAACAGTCGGCTGTCTCGTAAAGTTGATATTTTAATTTTATGCCACCCATATAATGTAACTTTATGTTATCTAACCATGATGAAACCTTTATAGAAATAACTAAGATTTATAACATTTTCCCACCAAGATGGCTCTTGTTTTTTATGAATATAGTTATATCATTCAAAATTAAATATTAGAGGGTGAAGCGTCTCGTTGCTTGTTTCCCGTTCGTACCTTTATTTTCTTATGATGTTTAGTTTTAAGTACTCTTCTAGTCTACTTATTTTTTTCGTTAAAATTAGGCTTCGTAAAGTGGCAGCTGTTTCTCTTAATTTCTTTCTGTAGAAATATGATATTGAATTTTGACAAATATTTAGCCTCCGTCAGTTTCATTATGATGCGTAAAATCATTGAAATATGCTCGATCCTCTGACCGCGAAATAAAATATTGTGTGATTTTTCATATTCCAATAAACGTGAGTTGTCAGGAATAAGAATATATAAACTATTTATATACGCATACTATTAATGTTCACGTAAATATAAATCAAAACTAGACAAAGTTAATTTTATATCCTGCACCCGCGATTTAGATGTAATAACCTATTGTTAGGTTTTCTAGTAAACTTTTATAGCCCTCCATGATCCCTCTAGTAGCCTCATGATGTTGTAGGTAATAAACGGAATACAAAGAACACTTAGTTTCTGCAGGCCAAGCTTTCCAATTGTTTGTTACTAGTAGTATAGGAAAATGAGTAATTTTTCCCAGTAAATGGTGGCCGTTGTCGCAGCAGAGCGCTGTTAGGCCAACACGAGTGTTGCGCAAATGTATTCTCTGCGGGAGGGAGGTGAGGGGCGAACGGGAGGCGCGGTACCGTTGAGCCCGAAGTTGGGCGCGCGGGCTCGCTCTCCAGGGACCTTACTACAGGGACCGCACTCGCCGCGCTCTATTTTTTATAAAATATTTTTTTTATCTTTTTATTGGAATTGTACTAAGACGATGATATTGCTCTTCCTATGTGATTATTCCATAATGTTAAACATCTGTAAGTTATTCTGTTAACTTGGACAGACAACAATTCGAGCAATGCCGGTCGCGGGTAGGATCATCTCTCGTCCGAGTCCAGGCACGTGACTAATTAAATGCCGATGTTCGATCGGCGACCGGGGGTGCATTCGGAATTCCACGCGGCGCCGAGGCGCGTGCCCGTCCACACCACACCGCATGCCTTGCTTTGCTGTGTCAACAATACCGAATTGTTCACGAAGTTTGATCTCAAATTCGTGGCAATAATTGTTTGTTAAATTATTGTCTGCACTTTAATAGTTACAGTAACGGAGAGAGCGATGAGCTAGTTGTGTAACATGGGGTGGCCACGGTCCCGGTTAATTACATTGAAAGATTAATATTCTCTACATTGAGAGATTTTTTTGAGGTATCATAAAGTAGTCGTTTAGCGTGAAAACAAAATGAGGTTGTATAAAAAGCAGTTTAAATTTTCATGATTGGCATGACTTATGAGACATTTGTTTTTTCTCAATAAACGGCAAGTACCTAAGTATGGCGAGTCACAAATGACATTCATGTCCTTACTATTCTAATCATCTACCCAACATTAATATTTTAGGCACTTGAATGACGGGAGCCCAAGTCGCTCGCCTAATGGTAAGCAGACTTGCGTTACTCGCCACTATTTACTCAAAACCTAGTCTACGCAAAAATAGCCAAGCTGTTTTGAGTCCGCCTCTGTGAGATCCCAGGTGGCGCGGCCGCAGCGTTTGGAATTATCACATAGTGGAGAATCGGGCTGGGGCGTGGGGGCGGCGGGCTCGATACATTCGTCACAGACCCAGTTGCCATTAGGCATTTAGATATGATCAGCAGTCACAAGGGGCTGCCCGCGACCTGAGGCCGCTATTGTTTTAATGCTTAATTACTAAAAACGTTCGCCGTTTCCGCTGGTTAAATAATCAAAGCCATTGCAGATTCGTTTATGCTGAGCAAGGGTGTTCATCTTTTATGTAAGTTGCTTGTGTGACGTACCCCACAGCCTTTTGTATGTCGGCGAGTCCCAGGTGGCGATTCTCTGGCCACACTTCGTTCCGTCCCTCAGGAATACTCGACCCGCGCCACACACACATACGTTCTGATACGGAGGACATCGCATAGCTATAACGCATAAAGAAACTTCATATTATATTGTTTGTTTGTGTGAGATTCACACTTATATAGTTATAAAATTAAGTTGTTATAAATAGGATGTTTCAGAAAATAATGTAATTCCAATTTAATGTTAGGTTAAAACACGCTTTGATCACCACGTATATTGAATCAGAAATAGGCCACAATCATTTTATAGACTGAGATAGAAGTATTTAAAACTCTAAATATTTACATAGGCTATATTTAAAAAGGGTATGGATGATCCAACCAATGTTTTAAAAAAATATCACGTTTTTTATTATTAATTACTTTTATTCTGGCACGGAATGACTATATTGGATAGACACTAACACTGGAAGTAAACTAACAGGTAACAAATTGGTATTATTTTAGTTTTTATTTAAATCAACTGTCATTTAATAATCAACTAACAAGATGATCATGAGCGATTTATTAAATATTGACTGTTTGTTGTGCCATGGTACTACCTACGTTTGGCGTAACACTTTGACACGTTTTGCCTTATGCTTAATTTTTAAAGGTTGATTACCGAAAAAAATATTGATGTACTGAGACAATCTGTCTTGTTTATCCCTATACATGTCTAAGGTAATTTCTCAATTGAATATCTGTTTAACTTTAAGTCTATGTAGATTTAATTCCAATTCTTGAATTCCCATTTTAAATTATTAAATTCTAATACATTTTTAATTGAAATTTTACCTGTAAAATTTAAGATTTGAACGCTCTAGAGTTTCGTCATTTAGTGAGTTATTACTTATTATATAACTTAGTATCCATTTCTTTGCGTGTTTAGTATGTTATAGGTAAATATGCCGAACCACGTTTCACTGGTATAAACTGATTTAAAATTAGAGTTACTTTTGATAACAATTTTAACAATTTGAAAAATAAATGATGGCAGTGTTTAGTTTGGCGTAGCATGGAGGTGGCGTGACGTGTTTGGATCGTGATTAATGCACCCTCCAGGGGCAGACGAACTGATTGCCGCCTCATCCCCACGGGCTCCACTATACGTTTCAGTCTTAACTATTCAAAAATATTTGGTGCATGTTTGGCGCCAATTTTGAATTTGGATATAAGTGACCTGTTTACAAAAAGGAACCTGATGGATCGTGTTGTTCTATTAGGTATTTACCTATAAATTTGCTGTTTAGTATAGGTACAGAAAGTTAGTCATTTTTTATAAATATTTTTCATTTCTATCAATCAAAATATGCACCCATGCTACCGATGCATCTTTGCCAGCGCAGTGGTGATTTTTCAATGCTTTTCTTGAAGAAGTCATGTGTACGAGAGCCTACAAACTCTTCAAAGGCATTTTGAACTGTCTCGGATATTAGACAGAAATCCTACAACAGACGGTCTCTAAGCTACAAGAGTTAGGGTTGGAAGTTTTGCGTCATCCACCGTATTCACCGGTCTTGCGCCGACAGACTTCTACTTTTTCCAATATTTAGACAACTTTTTGGCTAGAAAAAATGGAACACCGAAAAGGCAGTACAAAATGCCTTTGAAGAGTTTGTTGGCTCGCGTACACCTGACTTCTTCAAGAAAGTAATTGAAAAACTACCACAGCTCTGACAGAGATGCATCGATAGCCTGGGTGCATATTTTGATTGGTACAAATAAAAAGTATTTATAAAAAGATGACTAACTTTCTGTATACTAAACGGCAATTTCATAGGTAAAGACCCAATATTAGACACCCGTGTAGGCATTTATGGTAATGCGTGTTATTGTTATGCGGTTGTAATATTTATAGATTTTTTATTACTTCTATAAAAGTATGGCATCATTTTTTACACTAGTGACGGTTTGATATGTAATGATGAAATAAATGGTAAGGCTGAATTAAATACTTAATTATTAAATCTCAAGCTTACATGAGCGTGTGTGTAAATTTAGACCAACTCGGTACTTCTCGGAAACTTCCTGACGGCAGTAATTCTGGTTTCCCTGATCTTGTACGTGCTTGCAACTGCTGGCGATATGCTGAATAGGGGTAAGTTAAGACTAGCTTACTCAATGAGCACTGAGTTCGGGCGTTAAAAGCACTCGGTCTCGACCTACTCCGAAAATTTAGCAAGACTCAATGAATCACGTCGCATGCCTACAGGAATGTTAAAATTTCCCATAATGGTGCACATGTAGTAGCGCGTAGTAACGCTTCGTGTGGGGGTTGTACGACAGCTTCCTGGGATTTCCAGCGTTAATTTATTTATAAATAAGTATACAGTGAATGGCACGGTACTCCGGGGCTGTCCCGTATACGCCGAAGAAGGCCGCCGTGGGTTTTGGTTGGTATGCCGGTGTAGCGCGTACATAGTAAGCGCGGACTCGGTCCAATGTTAGCTTGGATGATCTTATACTCCCGAGTGTCAATATTGGGCCGTAGGATCAGTGAAACCAACATAACCGTCCACTCACCCCCCAGTGGTGGCGGGGACAACGCGTTTTTTCCCCGCAAAAAATAAATAAATAAAATAAAATAGGATAGCAGTACCTACGGGAATAGTTATGTATACCCGTGAGATAGAGCTCTACTTGTCCGCGGTAGAGTAGAGCATTTTGACATATGGCCCGACATAAATGTAAACAAACAATAATTATTAACGAAAAGCAAATGAAAAACAATTCAGAGTACGTATATATTCCAGTTTTATCCTTTAGGTTCGTTTTTATTGAAGGAACTGGTGAAAGACTATTAAGTTAGCTAGGCTACCGCTTTTGTCCTCGGTAGCAACAAGCTTTATGATGCGCACTGTATTCCCTTATATAAGTGTCTTGTCGACCCATATCTCCAAAATCATAATTCTGGTCTAAATCCATTCGGTTCATTCGCCTGTGCCTGCCGGTGATGTTTTCCTTCACCGTTAAAGCGAGCGATAACTCACAAAGAATACACACATAACTTTGTAAGAAAAGTCAGAGGTGCATGCCCTTGGGTTTTGAACCTGCGGACATTCGTCTCCGCAGTCCGTTCCACTCCCAACTAGGCTATCGCTGCTTAATACTATTACGGTATACTATTTACTAATTGCTTTTCTGTGCCTAACCCTTTGGAACTGAAAATATGCGCTCATGTTTCATTATGTTACGTATACATCATGTATATGTATGTACAAATAAATGACCGATAGAGCAAACTTTTAATAACATGAACATAGTTTCATGTTTCCAATTACACGTTACACGTGTTTTAAAAAGAACTTTTATTATGGAATTGATCATAACTTTTTAAAAATGCAAAGAGGTGGTAATACGAATTTCTCAGTATGCATAAAATAAATCGATTATTAAAATATTACAAACGATTATTTAAACAATGACCACACATACAAATGATTTTCTATAAGCTAAGAGTGTAAATGTTGGAAGATATATAATAAATATAAATATTAAAAAATATATAATCGGATCAGCCCATTATTTTTGCAATGACAATGGTATTTCACAAAAAAGAATTCAAGTTCATAACGTAGATCTCAAATAGACCCAACTCCCTAACTTTACAAGTCTTAAATCTTGGTAAAAAGTATGGCTTGGTAGCTTCATGACAATTGTAGGATACTCTCATGGACTTATGCGAGTTACTGGTCTTTAATATTGAGTCATGCAATAGTTCTACGAACATTTAACGGCCAAGCCATAGTTTTTAATCATGATGTAGGGTTTGTAGAGACACGTGGTAGAGGTTTCGCTCGATTTGAGATCTGACATTCATAGCTTTATTTACTACCTCGGTGGCGTAGTTGTATGTTGCGAGCGTTACGTCTATCGCGCTGAGGCCTCAGGTTCGAATCCTGGGTCAGGCAAATTGATATTCCGAGTCTGGAAATGTGCCTAGTAAATGTCAATAGGCCCGCTCCTTATTACATGGGACCTAGCATAGCTGGTGAAATGTGGGTGTGTTACACCTCAGCCTACGCCTAAAATGGGAAAAAGGCGTGATGCTGTTTATATGGATGCGATGAAAGATATTAATAATGATTTCAGAGCTTACCTACCTACATAGCATGCGTGCAGTATGATATTGTAGTTTATAATTACGGGCTGGTGCTGCTTACTTGCATCTTTGCATATTAGTTACCATATTATGGCTAATGCTCCTTAATATATACTCGTCAGGTCATTCAATAATATAAAATAAATATAGTAGAATTAATGAGTTACAGAAATATTCATTTTGTCATACTATTTATTTAAAAGAAATAAATATATGTATTTATATTTCGTATCACATTTAAACATAAAATTTAAAATATCCAGTCTTATGACTCACAGTAAAGACGCATTACATTCCAGTACGTATATTGTTATTTTTATTCAGCACGTGAAAAAGTTTCCTCAAGAGGGGCATATTGGCATCAGTCCGCGGAGTTACCGGAATAACACCTTTAGTCTGAATGGCTACGCGAAAGGTAGCGTGCCCCCGGGGGGCAGTATGCTCAAGGCGGCAGAAAATTAACGTGCCCCCGCGGGAAATCTACCGTCAGCCTTAGAGCCTTCGGGCGGCCCGGCCGCGCCCACTCCGTCGGGATGTATTTAATATCCTCGGCCTCAGGACCGCCAGCACGCTCGCAGCACTTGTGCTGCTTATCTTTATATTACATTTGGTTGATCTTTCATAAAGTCATTTGTGATACGGATAGTTCGAGGGATAAGTAAATGTCATATGTTACTATTGTTCAAAGTTTACCGAGACGTCTACGGATTGTGGTACAGATAGGTAGTATTGTGTATAGAGATGATACATTGCGGTAGCAGTAGCTATCCTGGACTATTATACAGTCTAGTATAAACTACAGTCAAAAATGACCCTACTTATATTCGTTTTGGGTGTAGATACTGTGATACCAAGAATCCTTTTTCAGAAATTAAGACATGTAATTTTTTATATATTTCATGTGTAAATTTGCATTACGCGCGCGCTTTTTTAACCCCCAAATTAAGATGGGTGTTATAAGTTTACAGTGTGTATCTGTGTGTCTGTGTATCTGTATGTCTGTGGCATCGTAGCTCTCACATGAATGAACCGATTTTGACTGCTTTTTTTTTGAAAGGTGATGTGATCGAGATGGTTCTTAGTTATAATTTATGAAGATCTATTCAGGCGTGTTTATTTTTTATTTTTTTATTTATTTCGTAGAATGACGAGACGAGCATGCCGTTCGCCTGATGGTAAGCGATACGATCACCCGTAAACAGTAGCAACACCATCCAGCACCTTGATTTACAAAGTACCGTGTGGCATTCTACTGCGCTGGTCATCCTGAGACATAAGATCTTAAGTCTCATTATGTCCAGTAGTTACATTGGCTACAATGTCCTTCAAACCGAAACACAATAGTGCATACACCCTGCTGCTTGGCGATAGAAATAGACATTGCGGTGGTACCCACCCAGACGGACTCTTACATATGAGATACCTACCACCAGCATTTGAAGATTATGAACTCATTTCCAACTTTCACAACTGCGAATGATTTAAAATTTGGTGTACTGTGACTTCGGCAATATTTTTAAGACATGTTAACCTTGATGTGATGCTACAGCATCAAGTTGTCTGCTGGATACCCAACTCTTTAGCAAGTTATAGCAGACTAGACTTCTGCTCGCGGCTTCGCCCGCGTGAAACAGATTTTCCGAGATAAAAATATTTTCACGGGATAAAAAGTAGCCTATGTGTTAATTCCAGGACATGATCTACCCGTGTGCCAAATTTCATCGAAAACCGTTCAGTAGTTTTTGAGTTTATTCGTTACAAACATACTTACATACAAATATTTCCTCTTTATAATATTAGTATAGATATAGCGTGTGTGGGCTCATGTGAATGGTCTCAACGAGTAGGTGTTAGATAGTTGATTATCAAGGACCCATGATGGAGAATATAGTAACTAAACAAGATTGAAATAAAAATTAAATTAAAATTTAAATAACCTCCGACACAAAAATACTCTAGAAAGTAAAATAATTAAAGTGTCTTTGTCGTTTAAGTAACTAGTAATATTTTGACCCAAGCGTCCTGGCGTCGAGGGACCGAACTCCGGACCAGGGAGATGAAAATACTTCTTTCACGGTCCCCCGACGCGACGACGCTTGGGTCAAAATATTACTAGGTACTTAAACGACAAAGACACTTTTATTATTTTACTTTCTTATTTAAATTTTAATTTAATTTTTCCCAAAAAGTTCAACAGAGCGGCAACTAGTTGGTTCAGCTGTTTAATTTCTCTCCCCTTTTACCCCTCTCATTTTGGGGTTAGTGAAAAAATTATATCTCATATTAATTTTCAAGGTTCAAGATATCCCGAATCCCCATACTGTGCAATACAATAGGAGCAACAGTATTTTCTCCCCTCTATTAACCCCCTTAGTTAAGGGTTAAAAAAATAATATCCCATAGTTATCCTTAAGGTTAGTGTATCCTCATAACAAATTTAATTACAATCGGTTCAGGAGTTTAGTTTCTCCCCCCCTGTAACCCATTTAGTCAGGAGTAAAAGAAAAGAATTAGCATTCCATATTTATTTTCCAGGCTTTAGATATTCCCATATTAAATTTAATTACAATTGGTTCAACGGTTTAATTTCCCCCCCTTTTACCCCCTTAGTTATGGGTTAATAAAATAAATCCTACTATATATAGTATTATAAACGCGAAATTTTGTAAGTATGGATGTATGGATGTTTGTTACTCTTTCACGCAAAAACTACTGAACGGATTTGGATGAAATTTGGCTCAAGGGTAGATTATGTCTTGGATTAACACATAGGCTACTTTTTATCCCGGGAAAATATAAAGCGGGACTTTTATCTCGGGAAAATTCATTGACGCGGGCGGAGCCGCGGGCAAAAACTAGTAATATCGTATGTTTCTTTTCTAGGTTTGAGATATCCCTATACCAAATATCTTTACAATCGGTTCAGCGGTTTAGTTTGTCCCTCCTTTTACCCCCCTTAAATAAGAGTTAATAAAAAATGAATATCCCATATTTGTTTTAAACGTTCAAGATATCCCCATATCAAATTTAATTACAATCGGTTCGGCGGTAATTTCTCCCTCTTTTTACCCCCCTTAAATAGGGGTGAATAAAAAAAATTATAACCCATATTTGTTTTCAACGTTCAAGATATCCCAATACCGAATTTAATTACAATCGGTTCAACCGTTTAGCATCTCCCCCTTCTAACCCCACAAGTTTAGGGTTGATAAAAAAACTGAATACCCTAATTTCATTTTTAGAGCTCATACTATCCAAATCCAAAATTTCATCCAAATCGGTAGAGCCGTTTCTGAGAAACCACTTACATATCTATACTAATATTATAAAGAGGAAAGATTTGTATGTAAGTGTGTTTGTAACGAATAAACTCAAAAACTACTGAACGGATTTCGATGAAATATGGCACACGGGTAGATCATGTCCTGGATTAACACATAGGCTACTTTTTATCCCGGAAAAACTTTTCACGCGGGCGAAGTTGCGAGCAGAAGTCTAGTATTATATATATACAAGTTTAGCGCGTTTAAATAAGAGAGTGATATTTATAAAAAATACTATTAACTAAATATTAACTTACTAAATCGAATCTAGGTCTTAATACAATAAACATTCTATGAGTTGTGTAGATACTTATAGGCATCGGGGGATTTGCTTGTTTCTTTAGTAAAGAAAGGAACGTCTTTAGTACTTGCCTAGCAACCTGTTTTGTTTTAGGTTCGCTAGTTTTCACTTCGCAGTTTGTTTAGCTAGTGATTTCCTGATGTCTTTAAGGCTCCGGACTCATTTAGCGAATCATTTGCGCTTGACTGTCCACCGAGGCAAATATCCCTCCTAGTACTTTTTTGGCAAACTAGAATGAGTCGACAAGAGCCGAAAATTGCGTACACCTGAAGTGATTGGAGGCAGTCTATACAAACACAGTCAGGCAAATTACTTGCTTTGTGCGCTACAGTCTAAGAATCAAATCATAGTGGTATTACAAGAATAAGGGCCAGTTTCATCGGTTCCTGATAAAGCTCCAAATACATTTCTGGCATATAACGCTATCTAACAAATTAATCGGAGATATTAGTGGCGATTTTTCTGCCAAATATTTATATTCTAAACCTGTGAAACCAAAAGCTATAATTTATATGGCGGATAAGTTTCGAATATGCTATCAGGAACTTTATCAGTGTGCAGTGAAATTGGCTGTAATTGTGCACTAACAGTCAGCTTCAAGATCTGTAAATGTTACTGCTAAAGTTAAAGCCATAAAAAATAACAAAACACAGACATAGCTGAAGTAAAAGTCATAGTTACCAAGACATAAACGTCGTAATTTTGAGCGTAACATATTGTCCATTAAGAAATTGGCCTTTAGTTCGTGTTTGCGATTCCGACCGCGTAGATTTTGAAGAGAGTAGCGAATTTTTATGTCGCTAAAGAAACTTCTATGTATGTTCCTGATTGATAATAACATAACGCTATAATACGTATGTGAGATTAACAACGCTTTTATGATAATATCTAGAAGCCGTTTTTGTCGATCGCGTCGGCGCGGCGTGTAAAAATATGCATATTTTTTTAAATCCGCCATTTCACCATTTTGCGTAAACAGTATCACAAGTCCCTTCTCAGGTTTAAAGATACAGTGTCGGCCTTAGAGGGGAGGCGGGGCGGATGTCCAACTTTTAGGTAACCACCCTGTTTGCCAACACATCCTAAACCACTTTTTTATTCATCATACCTATGAAATTGTTGAAAGCGGAGACACACATACCTACATTTTACGGAAGAATTTATCGATAAACTGTCTTAAAACTTTCAACGCAGCAACTATAAAATTAGACTATCAGTTTAAAGTGGATCACCTATTCGGACGTGAATTATTTAAAACAGGAGAAAAGTGGCGCGGCGCGAAGTTCCGCCGGCGCGCAAGTGGATTAGAGCTCTCGACCGCAGTGCGAGGCCCTGACCGCGCCTCGGGCTGCAGGGCTCCACCTAACAACTTTGTTGCGGTCTCTCGCACCCTCTACCTCAAAGAAAATTACTCTGAAAACTTTAAATTTCGAACTGCCAAAGAGGGTATAATGCAATTTGAATAATGGTAGTAGATATACGTCGAGGTGTGAGTTGACGGGACATGTTCAGTATAGTATTAAAGCCGGTAAAAAAATATGTATTTTATGCAAGGTATTAAATAATTAGAACAAAGGTAGAGTTTTTTTTAGACATTTTCTGTTCTACAATAAATTTATTTCCTTTTACAGAAATGGCCGATATCAAGTCAGAAAGCATGGACAGCATGGATTCAGGTAAGTAATTAAATATATTGTAGTTATTCTTTAAGTTTAATTTTTTTTCAAATGTATTACCCGATTACATAATATGTGTAGGCATAGAATTAAATAGATTATTATTAAATAAGACAATATTTCAAATTTAATTTACCTACTTGAGCGCTGACGTAGATGTATTTGAACGTGCAATTATGAGAACTGATAGGATTAGTACCTATACAGAACAACAATTCAGTATATGTATAATGTAAATATATTCATTAGTTAGTTACATATTAACGCATGAGCTAGGAAGAAGTTGATTATGTCTCTAAAACCATTCAAGTGATTTAAGTAACATTTCAGCTACCTTTTTGGAGGTTAGGTAATGTAAGTAAGGAAAAAATATTTAAGTTAATTTCCCTTTTCTTAAGTCAGTTGTCTTTGTCTTATTCGCCAAGGCTATAAACGTTACAAGACACTACTGTTATATTAATATTTGAATAGTGGAAATGTAAAAAGTGATGAAGACCGTGGTAGTGGGAGTCGGCCACGGCGTTAATGCAACCCTGGAGGGCCTTTGGCGAAGTCCCTGCCTCGCAGTACAACCGAAAAGATAAAATGAACATAAAGTTGAGGAGCAAATACTCCCGCTCAGAGGAATCGAGGTTTCCCTCCTGACGACAATAAACCGCTACGTATACGACTGGAGCATCGCTGTTTCAGGAAGTGGTCGAAGCGACGTCCGCGATATGCTGTACATGAATTATAAATTATTATAAATATCTACCTTGATGTTATTACTTTATGATAAAAACCACGACATTAAATATGTTTAGATAATTTTGAAGACTTAAAGTACATATAAACTTATTTAGTTACCAGACAAGAACTGCGACGAATATATAGGCACACACGAGATTTTAAAATAGTGAGATCAAAAAGGAAGTGGTGACGGGAAATGCCCAAGCTAAAATTGCATTGTGGACGACGACCGTTCCGAACTTACAATTAAAACGGACGCCTGAAATTGTATACATCGTTCGTCACTTAGTACAAAAGCCGACCTGCACATATCGATGCTTATGAGTAGGTGAACATTACCGAACTTATTTACAGAAACAACTGGGCGATTTTATAGAATTAATGGTACTAATAGTTTTTTATATAAAGCTTTTGAGTAGACGTTTAAATAGTTTAGTTTGACTACAAAACTGCAATGGAACTTCTTTTCTGATGTGTTTATACTACATTGCTAGGTATTTATGTAGGTTATTATATATTTATCATTGTCATTTTTAAGTGCAGTGAATAGGGATATTGATGAGTATTTATTTTACTAAGCATATAAATATATTTTTATACGATATCTTGTCTCTTAAAATCTGCATCGATAAAAGCATCGGAACCATCAGATTATATTAATTATGAGTAGATTGTAAAGTCCTAACAATAATATAAAACACATTTACATAAATATTAAAGTGGTGAGGCTCAAATTCAAAGTGCACAACAGTATTTGTCCCAACGATATTCACGGAGAAGTTATAACGGGAAATTGTATTAAAGCCAATTGGCCGTTAAAATAAAGCGACAGGACGACTTTTAGTCATGGATAGAAACACGACTCTGCAATCAGGTGCAGTTTAAAATGTGCATTTGCGATGTGGTATGGTGCAGCGGGCGCAGGGCGCGGACAGAAATGCATTTTCAATAATTGAGGGTCAGACGGGGTGGTGGGGGCGCATTAAAATGCTCACAGCTAAAACTTTCGATCGTCAACGAGACGCGTCACCGTCACACGCCTGGCGCGGCTGCCCTTGCCGGTCGGCTGGATGAACGCGCATTTCAAAACTAACTGCCCTGCAGCCGTGTAAGAGAATTACCACTCTACCTAAACTGATTAGGATACGGCAGATAGTATAACAAACACACGAATTGAGAACCTCCTCCTTTTTTGGAAGTCGGTTAAAAATGGCTCAACATTTTTAGTGTAAGTATTTACAATTACATGTAAGATGATTGTTCATGACAATTAAAATAGAATATAAGATTTTTTTTATGTGTTTGATGGTTTCAATGGATTCAAGAAGCATTATTGATCGAACACCTTACCTTAATTAGATCTACACAGGAATAATGTTCTATAAAATATAGCTTAATTCTCAGATGTCACAGTGCAGTTTTAGTGGGAGTGTGATGGAGAGACAAGATAATTAGTAGCTAAGGTGCACCGTTGTACGAATCAGACGGTTGCCTGAAAACGATGCTCTACCTCCTGCCTAAGTGTAGCGAACCATAATAATTACTTGGGAACTACGAACAACCTACAGGTAAACTTAAGTTAGACATATTCAATAGTAACAATAGTATTCGTTTTTTTAAATGACTAGTCATTTGAGCATTGCATTTGAGTAGTAAATTTTAAACTCATACTTGCGCGTGTCTTGTCTTTTTTCCTATGCAATGCAAAGCAATCAGCTCTGTTTTATATACTGCCCACTGCTGACCACGGGCCTCCTCTACTACTGAGAGGGGTTAGGCCTTAGTCTACCACGCTGGCCTAGTGCGGGTTGGCAGACTTCAAATACCCTCGAAATTCTTATGGAGAACTCTCAAGTATGTAGGTTTCCTCACGATGTTTTCCTTCACCGTTAAAGCGAACGATAATTGTTAAACAATACACACGTAACTTCGAAAAGTCAGAGGTGTGTGCCTTGGGTTTTGAACCTGCGGACATTGTCTTGGTAGACCGTTCCATTCCCAACTAGGCTATCGTCCTCTTTTTTCCTATGCAGAAATGATTTATAGGTTACCAATAAACTGGTTAAGTGCGTACATTTAAGCTGTAAAATAGAAGTAGTGGTGCCTTCCGAATTGTTAGAAATTAGAATTATCCAATGAAAAATATATCTATCTATATCGGTTAAGGGTTTTATTATGAGCAACGTTGTAAATATATAGTGTAAGTTTATTGTAAATAACTACTACAGCGGTAAGAAATCATGCATTATACGCTAGAAAAATAAACGAGACAAACAAAAAGAAGTTTCTCTTGGTTATTTTCTCGGGGAGATCACGTAGGCGCGCACCTCATCTGCGGCACTCCCAGTGCGACGATAAAATTTAAAATTCAAGGCCGCGTTAACGAACCGGCCCCGCGAAGAAATAGATATTCAAATGTGAGAAGATCCCATATTAACATTTATGGCGTTTGTGGGGACGAGACAATGGCGATGTGACCGTAGGCCCCCGCGGAACCACACGGCGCGGAGCAGCCTTGTGCGCTCTTTTCTGTTTGCTACTCTATTCATACTTACATAGGGAATAGGGATCCATTGTGTGTGATCGAAAATTCTGTCAAATATTATTGAACTGATAATTTTAAATACTCAAACAAAACTTTCACCGGTGTGACTAATAATCCCGCTCATTAATTTTTCCTCCTCATTAGGTAACATCTCTTTCTAAAGAGTGGAGAATTCGCGGTTAGGAAGTGCTGAAAATCCAGCTTTTGTGAACGGCTTTCGGTGCCATAAAGCAAAAGTTAAGAAAACAAATCAAAACACCAATATTGTTGGCTGCATTATTTATGTGATATTTCTTGGTGACTGTCTACGTTCCCCTTTTCTTTGGCATGACGTTGTGGCCGTTGTAATTCACACTTTCACAACTTTGGTTATCAATAAAGTTTTTTGATTTTTGTTTTTCTATATTTATTGAGATAGGTAAGATTGTTTATGAGATTCTATATTCAACGTGGTTACTTACTTCGTCTACATGTTTATTGTAGAAAATGTATTAGTAAGTGGTAATGAATTTTAAGATTTAATAAGGGCCGTGTAACTCGCCTAATCGTATTTTGTACTTTTCTGTCTATTCTTGGTGATGTTGCAACCGATTATAATTAGCAAGCGTGGCGCTTAATATTATTCAGTTCGCCTCGTCATACAGTTGATTAATTATTGTAATATTTAAGTTTTAAATACTAAGTATATTATAACTAATAGAGTTTTAGCAGTATACAATCATATCATTATATTAGCAGCACACACGTTTCTTATTAATATCGGGCGGTTGGAACGGCCAAAGACGTCCCCAGCGCCCGCTCGCTCCCAAATAAAATTGCCGCTATCTAAACAAAGAGCCCTAATTATTCGGCCGTGGCGGGCGGGGTCGCTCTCTTATGGGTGTTCTGGGGCCCATTTCGCTTCTCATATAGGGCCCTAGGGAACAGCGGGCGCCGCCTAGCCAATCGCCGAATGGAGAAGCGGCCGATCCGCAACCTTTTTATACTGAATATCGGCGTTGACGCCGAGCGCCGCACCGCGCCAGCCGGACTCTCACCCCCCTCACGCAGGCTTCACGGAGAATTAAAACTTCCAAGACACACATCTGATTACACAAACAGACACATTACACAGATTCGCCAATCCAGATAAGCCGTACACAATTTATTAGCGGCCCCTGACGAGTTGTTTTCTGTTCTTATCTCGTTAACTGTACGGAGCTAGCTAACGTTATGCGAAATGCGAAAAACAACCTCTCCTTATAGTTCATATTTCTTTTGTAATTTTGATTATTTTGATTTTTTATCGATCTTAGAGCCACGTGGTGCTGTAGAGTTAACTCTTTTCAGATTATTACCGGTCGTGCGGCTGAGTACCTACTCGCTTTGATTTGCACCCGATTTTATTTTGAGACAATAAATTCGATATAAAGGGTTTCCAAGCGGTCCCTACCTCCGGGCGCATTGTCTTTGCCGCCTTTACAGCGATTCTATTGTGTAGAAATTATAAAATAAAAAAGCGGTATCGAATGTCGGCGGCGAGAGGTGCGCGGCGCGCTGGTGGCAGAGCCGTGGCGGCGCGCAGCGCGGCGTGGGCGACGCACGGCCGACATACGACACCTACCAGCGTTCACCAAGCATTGTGTCGCCACCATTCACCCGCTACCACCGACTCACATTCTATTGCAATTTTTTTGAGCATTCGATTGCCAGTAATAAAGGGTTCCCAAGAAATGTATAATATAAAACCTTTTTTTAGGTACTTCGGAGTCTTTAGCCGGGCGCGGCGAAGGGTTCGTTTATTGTTTCTGTAGTGAATTGCGTTGATGAATGGGTTCCAAGTATTCATGTGTTCAGTACTTGGAGATCAGAGAAAGATAATACGCAGCAGACGGTCGGGGGCGGGACAGGGACGGTCGAGTTGATAACAACAAACCTCCTACCGAACATGACGCTGGATAAATATTCATTTGCCTTTATTTCGTGGCTTATGGGTAACCACAAGTAGAATTTATTAAAAAAACATCTCAATGGGTAAATCAGTAGAGATTTTCGGCGTAAGAAACAAAAAGACAAAAGTAATATCATAAAAATATCATTATTGATACGGGGAAAGGTTTCTTAATTATTGTTTTCGTGTTTAGATAAGAATTTTAGAACCCAGTTTTCCTAGCCTTTGATAACCCAAGAACGTAACGTAACTTGTAATAAATCAACAAGAGCTTACGCATTAGTTTTTCACACATGTGTAATAATAATGGTATAATTAACAACGCATTGATAAAATTATTGGAAGTCTATACATTGCGTTCTAACAACTAAAATAATTTTTAATATAAGAGTAATTTTGAGATTATTAAGTAGTTTTATACGCATGCTCACGCCTTTAATCCCCGAAGGGGTAGGCAGAGGCGCAACTAGTGCACCCACTTTTCGCCAAGCGTATTCCGTCCCATGATGTGATAGGGGGCGAGCCTATCGCCATATCGGGCACAAATTCCAGACTCCGGGCTGATACTAAATAGAAAAATCCAATATCACTTTGCCCGACCCGGGGATCGAACCCGAGACCTCAGCCTTGCAGTAGTACCGTAATACAACTACGCCACCGAGGCAGTCGTTGTTTTATAATTATAGATTATTTTTATTAGTGATTACATAGTCATCATCATCATCATCAGCCACATGACGTCCACTGCTGAACATAGGCCTCCCCCAAAGATTTCCAGACGGACCTGTCAAAAGCGGCCCGCATCCAGCGTGCTCCTGCTACCCTTATCAAGTCGTCTGCCCACCTTGCAGGTGGACGGCCGACGCTGCACTTGCCAGTACGTGGTCTCCACTCGAGAACCTTTTTGCCCCATCTGCCGTCAGTTCTTCGAACTATGTGCCCTGCCCACTGCCACTTCAGCTTGCTAATCCGCTGGGCTATGTCAGTGACTTTCGTTCTTCTGCGGATCTCCTCATTTCTGATTCGATCGCGTAGAGAAACACCTAGCATAGCCCTCTCCATAGCTCGCTGAGTGACCGTGAGCCGTCTTAAGCGGCCCATAGTCAGAGGCCACGTCTCAGTGCCGTATGTCATCACTGGTAACACACATTGATTGAAAACTTTTGTCTTCAGGCACTGAGGTATTTTGGACGAGAAGACCTTGCTTAGTTTCCCGAATGCTGCCCAACCGAGCTGGATTCGACGGTTGACCTCTTTCTCAAAGTTGGACCTGCCTAGTTGGACTACTTGCCCTAAATAGACGTAATCGTCCACAACTTCGAGAGTTGAGCTCCCAACGGTAATCGGGGTAGGCACAACATGAACATTCGATAGGATCTTGGTCTTGTCCATGTTCATCCTAAGGCCCACCAGTTGAGAAACTCGATTGAGGTCATTGAGCATTATGCTGAGATCTTCCAGCGATTCTGCCAGTACAACGATATCATCGGCAAAACGAAGGTGTGTGATGTATTCGCCATTGATGTTGATGCCAAATCCTTTCCAATCCAAGAGCTTGTAGGTATCTTCCAACGCGGCAGTGAACAGTTTCGGAGAGATAACATCTCCCTGTCTCACGCCTCTGTGTAGTGGAATAGCCTTCGAGCTCTGTTCTTGTACTCGGACCGACATGGTGGCGTTGTTATACAAGCACCTCAACACTTCGATATACTGATAATCGATGTGGCACCGCTGGATTATACATAGTAAATAAGGTTAAATTAAATCAGACAAATAAGATCATTCTTAAGATGACTCAATTGCTTATTCTTAAATACGTTATTTGTCTGATTTTCAAAAGTGTATCGTAGAAATTATTATTTAAAACTAGGTGTTGCTCCAGGCTTCACCTGCGTAAAAGCTTTTCCCACTACAATAGTCCTTAAAACACAGTACGACGCCTGCCCGAAAAGAATCATATTAAAAATATCCATACTTAATATTTCCAATATTTCTTAGGGTAGCAAATTACCGGGATAAAACCTTAAAGATATAAAAATGAATAACAATTATAAGAGGCATATCACTATTCAAAAACTAAACTTTACCTTTTTGGCATAGAAATATATCACGCTGACCTTCATACATATTCTATTATATTAATTTCTAAACACCTAAATTCAGATAGCACTTGTCACGGTAGAGAAAGCAATAATATGTCAAGACGTGCGGTATGCTCTAGGGACGGTATAACCATACGCGGCGCAGAAGCCTTTTTATCTATGCATGAGCAGCGTGGCTGGTGTGAACTCTGAACCGTATCACAGTACACGACTGGAGTCATTGTTTGTATTGTAATCAATGAGCTTACAACTCAATTGTCTTAATGTATCACTTTTGATTGAGGAAGTATGGTGTTAGCTTTACTCTCTTCATCTTTAACCATTTTAATGTGAATGGCGTCAAAAAGGTCTTCAGTTCAAGCTACGGTTACCAAATTAGACGAATCAAATTTACCATCAGCGTACTCTAACCTATACCTAACTGTAATCTTTTCAAATATTTTCACAATATAAAACTGTCGCAGTTTCGCTTCATAATAATAAAAGAAACCGATAAAGTTCGATCAAAGCGAGCCATTGATTTATTATTCCGTTAATGACAGATCTGTAAGGCCATGAAATCATGACAAACATCGATTTTCACCTTGAGCGATCATTCACGCAAACTGAGTGCGGTGTATTTATTTGATCTAAAGCGGAACGCTGACTAGATTATCTTTTGCTCGAGTGGTTACAACGAAACAGTCCCTACGCAACATTATTATTGAAAAGGCACACCGTTGTATTATAAACTTTGGACGGTGATGAGTGAAACCAGTAGTATTTAATGAATGGTATAAAATATGAAATATAATCACAAAAAGGAAATAAAATTAAAAAGCGGTTGCTTTGAAGATGAAATAAAAGATAAATGGGATTATTTTATCAGCGGTCTAATGCAAGACGCGCGGCGCTGTGTGGTGCGTCGTGCAGCGCGCGGCGGCGCGTAGTGTTGCAAAGAGCCTGTGATAGTATCTGAACTCTGAAGCTACTTCATCTCGCCGCTTACCGCCCGCACACCAGCGGCAAATCGCGCCCCTTCACTGCCTATGGTAACATGATTATAATCACTTTATTTAAGTTTTATTGCGTTATCTCTATTTACTAGAAACGCGAATTCCTTTTTTATTAATTATATTTATTGTCTAGAGAGTATTAAAAAGTATAAAATCACACCGTGTGCAGCGCGCTCTGTCGGCAATTTAATATAGTTAAAAATTAAGTAAGGTTTGTGCCGGCCACACAGCGAAGCTTTCTGATATCCAAAGTTTGAACACTGACATCTAACGGTGTACTAAAGAATTAACTTGTTAACAAAGGGGCTTACAGCTTATTCGGGAAAGCTTTCCTTTGGTTGTTATTTTCAAAGAGAAAATACTTTTTGTGAACAAACACGTAATACGTATGGCGCGTGTAATAAATATTAGGTATAAATGAACTGAGCGTGGATTTAGCGTCATCGTAATAATGATTAATTGATAAACATGATTTATTATGAGTGATTTTATTAGACGTAGGATCAAATATGTGTGTTAACAGATGACTATGCTTATTTTATAAGTTTATGATGAATGTAATGGTCGGTGCCTCGGTGGCGTAGTTGTATTACGGTACGGTTGCAGTGCTAAGGTCCCGGGCTCGATTCCTCGGTCGGGCAAATTAATATTGGGTTTTTCTACTAATACTAATAAAAATGTCTTTGTCGCTTAAGTACCTAGTAATATTTTGACCCAAACGTCGTCGCGTCGGGGGACCGCTAAAGAAGTATTTTCATCTCCCTAGTCCGGAGTTCGGTCCACCGACGCGAGGCCGCTTGGGTCAAAATATTACTAGGTACTTAAACGACAGACCTTTTTATTTTTTTACTTTTAAGAAGTTTTTTATGTCGGGAGTTATTTAAATTTTAATTTCAAATTTTTAAATTACTATATTCTCCATCATGGGCCCTTGATTATCAACTATCTAACACCTACTCGTTGAGACCATTCTTATGAGCCCACACACGCGATATCTGCTATAAGTTGCTAAAGAGTTGGGTATCCCGCAGACTACTTGATGCTGTAGCATCAGATCAAGGTTTTCACCAAATTTTAAATCAATCGGAGTTGTGAAAGTTGGAAATGAGCTGATAATCTTCAAACGCTTGAACAGATCTTCATAAATTATAGCTAAGAACCACCTCGATCACATCAGCTTTCAAACAAAAAAAACGCGTCAAAATCGATCCAGTCGTTTGAGAGCTATGATGCCACAGACAGACATACAGATACACACCCTAAACTTATAACACCCCTCTTTTTTGCCGGGGGTTAAAAAGCAAAGTGCAGGGTCATGCAGTGCTTCGTTAATTGTTATTATTTAAGTATAGTCGGTTCCTGGGTCGAATAACACTGTATGGTGCTTACTAAAACAACTTTACCGTTGAATTCAGACTTGCGGACGGTTCTGAAAAGGGCCAAATAATTTCTGCAATAGCCTTGATAAAGTCTGTTAGAATATTTAACATAGAGTCGTGTGAGACAATTATACCATCGCGCCAAGCCAATTCATTCATGCCGTCCACAAGGATGGCTATAGAGCAACTCTACCAGTTATAAAACACTGTCGAGTCAGTATTGTGAAGAACTGTTTCAATTGAACTAGAGCCTAATCGTAGTTTGTTTTTTATTTATATTTCCCTTTCATAAATTGTTATTAATTTTCGTGCAATTGTACCTACCATTACCCATACTTCTTACTGATATTATAAATGCGAAACTTGTTTGTATGTTTGTATGTTTGTTAGAATTAAACGCAGAAACTACTGAACGGATTAATACATAGGATACTTTTTATTCCGGTGTATTGCGCCGATGGGAAATAATGAAACTTTTAAGCAACTTTTTAAATAGATGGCGTTGGCGTCGCACAGTGTTTTAGGGACTTTTCTAGCGGGAAGGTTTTTCACGCGGGCGAAGTCGTGAGCAACAACTTATATATTATTATATATGCGAAAATAACTCTGTCTGTCTGTTACGCTTTCACGGTTGAACCACTACACCCATTTCGATAAAAACTGATATATAGATAGTTTGAGACCCTGGGAAGGACATATGATATTAACAAGCTTTTATTAGCTTCACATGTATGATAAGTATGTAACGGACACTTTGAACATGATTTCACCCCAAATTTTGAGGGGGGGGGCTTCAAAATTTTAGATTAAGCCTAAATTTGGCATACTCATCAAGGTCCGATGATAATTCAATATTTTAAACAGTTCTACCCGTTATTCTTACTAGGATAATCAGGATTAGCGATTCTTTGCTCTCCTAAAACAGGTAGTGTCTTTTGTGCCAAGACCAAGAAGGGAAACTACCAAGCATTGTAACGCCATATTTAATAAATAATAGTTTTGAAAAACTAAAAAACACCCTTTTATAGAAAACCCAACTAAAAAATACTTAATTCAAATTTATTTTCTATTTTTTAGTTGGCTTTTCTATAAAAGCGTATTTTTTAGTTTATTTTTTAAAACTGTTATTTATTTTTTATTCCAGGAAAATATATAGCTGGTCTTTTATCCCGGAAAAACTTTTTCACGCAGGTGGAGCTGCGAGCTAGTATTATATAATATGGTAATTACATTGCACCCCAGTAAAATCCAACAGGACCTTTATTCCAGGAAAGAACTTCCTCGCGGTCGGAGCGGCGAGCAAAATGACGATTTTTTGTGGGTAATTTTTTTTTATGTTTCATCAATTATTTTCACAAAATTCCAAACGGACCTGTTGAAAGCGGCCTGCATCCAGCGTGTCCCTGCGACCTTTATCAAGTCCTTTAGGTTTCATAATTTTGATAATTATGTTTATAGTAAATGGATAACGCACGATTAAGTGGGTCCCTAGGTGTTTAATGAATACCTCCTACTGTTAGAAGAATGAGTGCATTTTCAGCTTTCAAAGAGGTGGAATTTAAAAGACGAGGATTTAATTGCGACACCAATATTAAATCGCAGAACTGGCATAGATACGTCTACATCTCCATTAATTATGGACTTGACACTTCTGGAAGATTCCCACCACTTTTTCATTAACTATCTAACTAAATAGCTTCAGTAGCTTTACAGGTAAGCCTATTACAATCTACTGTAATTATAAAAATAAAATAGTCGAGTCTAACTAAACAACTTGTATTTGACTTTTTTTCTGGCTGTAAAATTTTTATATCGGTATATTAATTTATTTATTTATACCTCGTATATCCTATTGAATACGGAGTGTAAACTTATAATATGATTATTTGATAGGAAAAGTGTCAAGTCAAGTGAAGAAATTGCATAAAACCAAAACCATGATATATTGTAATAGAACCATTTCGAGACCCTTCTTTACTAAATAAAAAAGAAATCACCGAAATAGGCTCACAATTCTCATAGAAATCAGTGTACATACATAAAAACAATACTAACACACGAATTGAGAATCTCCTCCTTTTTTGGAAGTCGGTTAAAAATAGGAGAAGTAGCTTCTAAGGACTGCCTCTGTGGTGTGTTGTTTAAAGGTACGACTGCAGTGCTGAGGTATCGGTTTCGATTCCCGGGTCGGTCAAAGTGATAATTGGGTTTTTATACTCAGTGTCAGCCCAGAGTCTGGAATTTGTGCCTGATATGGCGATAGGCTGGCCCCCTATCACATCTTGGGAGGGAATACGGACGGCGAAAAGTGGGTACTCTGGTTGCGCCGCAATAAACCAAATATTCTATTGTATTTGCTGGTGGTAGGATATGTTTTGTATCCACCCGGATGGTGACCACCGTCCATGTGGTGTTACACCCGCCATAGTGGCGTACGTAAGTGTGCCGCGTTCCGGGATCAGCCTGTGTACAGTCAGCAGCATAAGTATCTGTACCAAATCAAAATTTCATATCGCTATATATGCGTTAAGTTAAACTGAAACATTTTTATTCTTTGTTTGAAGTAAAGTAAATCTCTTTTATACTATTTTTAAGAGTCCGTCTGGGTAAGTACCACCCCAATGTCTATTTCTACCGCCAAGCAGCAGTGTGCATGCACTGTTGTGTTTCGGTTTGAAGGACATTGAAGCCAGTGTAACAACTGGACATAATGAGATTTAACATCTTATGTCTCAGGATGACGAGCGTAGTGGAATGCCACACAGTACTTGGTAAGTCAAGGTGCTGGATGGTGTTGCTACTGTTCTTGGTCGTATCGCTTACCATCAGGCGAACGGCATGCTCGTCTCGTCATTAGATGCTATAAAAAAAAACTAAAACAAAAGTTCTAGTGATGACCATTTGTTATAAACCCTCCTTACTAGTTATCTGAAATATAGTTATTATGAATGATTCATATCAGCTGTAAAATCACTCTGTAATATTTGCATCCTTCAATAGGCTATTTAGATTTATTTCTGCACAATGTCCCTTGGCTGGAGAAATAGCCGTTGCACGAGTACTTACTAAGCCAGCCAGCCTAAAAACAAGATAGACCTTGGATCTAAAGATAATTTACTAGCGTCAGTCAATTGTTTTTCCAATACTTCTTCTCTTTCGCCCATTTCTTATAACCAATCCTCTGAAGTAGGTACTTATTTAATTTTTTAGACCCTAGTCTACACATTTTGATATTGTTAAAATATAATCAGGTTTTGACGTTCTTTGGTAGATGTCATCGATTCTTCGCTCAATCACCTTTTCTGATGTCAATATTCTTATTTTGAATCTAAAATACAAATAATAAAAGGTTTTTAATTATAATCGATCATATGAAAATATCTTCGAAATAGCTCAAAAATAATACAAACATTCTTGTCTTTTGGAAGGGTTTGAAAATTTTCTGGTGTGAGCCATTGATGTATTGGGTTTTTTAATACATCAATGGTGTGAGCAAGTAACGTTGGTCTTGTTAGTTGTCACATATTCGTTTTATTACAGTATTTCAAACACGGACATGTCCAAAAACGGGCCTAAAAGTCCTAACCAAAATAGTTTATATATATTTGGATAGAACTCCTAAAAACTAGCCTTTTACAATAAATAGTTTAATTTTAAAGACTGATTTTGAGATTTCTGAAATTTTATTTTGCTTAAAAACTATACTTAATATGAACGTTTTTAAAAATGTTTGTTACGAATGAAGGGGTCAAATAATATTTTTTTAATGGATCCAAGTTCCATATTTTGCCTCTTTAGGTAATATCCCTAAAGTTTGAGCCTGTTTATATTTTGAGGCCCATCACCCATACAAAAAGCGGACATCTCCTTTGTGCTCTTGACACGTATCTGTCAAAATCGGTCGGTCATTAATATTAGGATTATATAAAGTTACGATCACAATTCACCAAAATAATGCTTGTACATAATAGGAAAGACTATGTTTTTGTAAATATAAAGCTTCGCTGGTCGCCTATTACACAGTAACACAGTATATATCGCAGATCACAAACAAAAGGGTATTAACTCAAAAAACAGTATTTTGAGATATCGCGTTTTGAAACTTTGAAAATTCATAATTTCGAAAATCTGTGGTTCAGGGTTCTTATTTATAAACAACTTGGAGGGTACATTATCCTAGATTATATTTAATAAGTTTAATGTAAGTATAAGTGATAATTTATCATTATATTAGCACTTTTATAGAGGCAGGTGAACATAATTCTGTATAAGCAGTTCAAACGGCTCAATTGTCTGCATTGCAACTATATTAACAGGTACTAAGTGTAAATAAAACAAGGATTTGTATAAAATCGAATAAGTATTAGGGTATTATGTCAAAATAATACTATTTAAAATATTCACATTTTAAGGTTGCGCTCCTAAATTTGCAACAAAATGGTTATAACTTGAAATAAATACACGCGAAGCCTTTAATCACTGAGTAACAACTGAGCAAAATAAAATGCTACCATATTGATTGACGCGAAAATGACATGAATGAACAGTCAATAAAGAAATGTATTGCTATATCTCCGAAACTAGTAGAGGTAAAAATAACATTGTTTTATCAGTTTTTAGAAAAAAATTAAGGCTATGAATGCCAATGCTGATTAGCCATTAAAAAAATTGCTATTTTCCGGCTTGATACCCTTTTGTTTGGGACGTGCGATATATAATCTTAGAACTCTTTGGTATATATAAACTTTTCTGCAGAGCACCGCTTAACAGACAGAACTCTGCTTAGTATTATATATTATTCGAAATTTATTTGTACATATTCTCAGCAGTTTATTTGCTAATTTGTTCAACATGTTACCATGCAAGTCACCTTTAATATTTGATCGCTTGACGAATTATGCAATAGTGATAGTCCTCCTGTAACTTCAAAGGATATAAGTACCACCATATTTTCTGCCGAATTTTGACTTATTTGACACTGGTTATTCATCTTATTGTACATCTGAAAACCTTGTCTGAAATAAAGTGATGGAACTACGTTTCATGTATAGTTATAATTTATTCGAAAATTAGCATTTAGGTTCGAAAATTTCACACTATTGAGTTTGTATTCAGTGGTTTGCAAATTCGGCATCCATCATCAACCACCATTATCTTGCAAGCACCTTCAAAATGCCTAAATTCGTCTCCTAAAAATGTAATATCTCTTGGCTTAAATTTTTAAACCTTCAAGTATTTAATCTACTTTAATTTAAAAATTTAGGACGTAATTTTTCGTTTGTTATGTTAAATATTTTTTAATGAATAAGATATTCTTATTGGAACGAAGTTCCTTATTGCGCGTTGTGAAAGGGAGCTAGACGGAAAGTTGTCACGACACTTTTTTCTATTAGTAGAAGCTATAATTCTTGAAACGAGTATATTTTTATTTATTTTATTTATTAAAGTCATTAAAACCATTTCTTACTAATCTAATATGAACCTTAAATACATTGCGTAGAAGCTATTTCCCCAGCGTTGGCACGGCACGAGTACAAAAGAATTGAACGTAACATTCTTTTTTCAAATTTTGTTGATTTATTCTACTTTACTACTACTGACATTTATCAATAACAAGACTAAACGTGCTTTGCTCGCGTTTAAAAATCTACTTTATGTGGTAAGCGTAAGATCGAATTTGTGTTTAGTCAATCAAAATTTGTGATAAAAATTCTATGCAATAGCTTTACCGCGGTAGTCTCCGAGTGCCACACGTATTTATTTGTTTTTTTTCTCTAGAAACTTATGTATTGGAACGGAAATAGGAAAATATTTATATATATACACACTCTGTTATATAAATAAAATTTTATTACAATTCCTTCACTAATTAATCGAAAGGAACTTCGTTCCATCCGGGTGTCCCTTGACACCTCTCAAGTTTTTTTTATTCATTTATCTCACAATTCAAATATCAGCTCTGAATAATTTTAGCTCCTTAATTTTATTTTCCAGAATGTTAATTCGCTTATTTGTCGCAAGAACTTATCATCTTTGTATTCAACTATTAAAGTACCAAGTTATAAGGATGCTTCATTTTGCCCTGTAATCCTAATAATGCATTTGGGTTTTTATTATTTTTGTCATTGTTATTATAATTGCAGTCCGTTGCATAATATTTTATATTTACAATTAGCGCACGCTGTAATTCATTGTTGGTTATGGTATCAAAGAACTAATTTAGCATAGTGGCTTTTTAAGATGAATTAACAAAAATAAAACCGACTTCAAAACCACTACAAACAAAAAAAAAACTTTACATACGTATATTTGGAGTCGATGCCTACTTTAAATTGCCAGCTTAAACTAAGCAAATATACGAAAACAAAGTTCAATTTAAATTAGGCATCGACTCCAAATATACGTAAGTATATAAAGTTAATTTTTTTTTGGTTTGTAGTGGTTTTGAAGTCGGTTTTATTTTTGTTAAAATGTTTTTATTTATTGCTTTTTGTTAGTTTATTATAAAATGGTGTAAACAATACATCATAGATATACGATTGCAGCATTCGCGGATCATCTGCTGATAGTTATTTAAGAGTTCCATTGTCTATCTCCGAAGATCTTCATCAGATCCTAATAAATTATATACTAAAACTTTCCCTGAAAAATATACATTTGAATAACGAAAACCCCATCCAAATCGGATCAGTAGTTTTTTAGAAAATCGCGGCCATACATACGGGTCGAATACAGAACCTCCTTTTTGAAGTCGGTTAAAAAGATACATTTTGTTAAATTAAACATTACAGCCTGAAAAAGTTTCGAAAGATTTGTTCAGTCCATCAAAAATTGCAGTTCGTATAGAGAAAATAATATTATAAAGCTTCTGAAATAAAAAAAAAATACTTTCTTAGTGCTTTAGAAATTTTTATCTCTAAGAGTTACGGCCACGACTGTAGGATATGTGAAGATTGGGTACCTACATTAAAGGTAAGTTTCCATAATAAAATACAACAAACTAGGTAGCATTCTTAATCCATATTTGGGGGTTGACTTAAGGTCCTCTGAAGGCTTGCTTGCTTCTGTAGATTCTGCAAAATTTTTACCAAGCTCTACCCTTTTATTTAAACATGAAGCACCACTATGGTGTTAGCTTATATTGTAGATATTTATTTTATTGACCCAAAATGTTTCTATTTTAATAACATAAACAATAAATGTTTCTAGAAACATCAATCAATCAATTAGCCTGTCCACTGCTGCACGTAGGCCTCCCTAAGTGAGCGCCAATCATCTAGAAACATAACAACATTAAAATCTTTTATCAATCCCAGTAGAATATAAAGAAGCAACTATTAATTAGTGTGAAGTGTCAATAATATTCGTGTAGGACACGTATGAGTGTTAAAAAGTGTAAATAGTTGTATGAAACAATTGTGAAGTCGATGTTAGCAGTAGGGCGTGGCGCGCTGGGCGTTGCGCTGGGCGGCTTTGCCCCGCCCGCCGCACCCACGTGAGCACCCACACCACTCCCATCTGCACCCACTACACAGTGCACACTGATATTATAACTATTTATATAATAAATAAATATATACTTCTTCACTTTGACTGCCTCGGTGGCGTAGTTGTATTACGGTACGACTGCAAAGCTGAGGTCTCGGGTTTGATACCCGGGTCGGGCAAAGTGATATTGGGTTTTTCTATTTAGTATCAGCCCCGAGTCTAGAATTTGTGCCCGATATGGCTATAGGCTCGCCCCCTATCACATCATGGGACGGAATACGCACGGCGAAAAGTGGATGCACTAGTTGCGCCTCTGCCTACCCCTTCGAGGATAATAGGCGTGAGAGTGTGTGTGTATACTTCTTTACATATACTTTAGTTATAGGGAGTTTGCTTTGGGTTTGAGTGCGTAGTTGTGAGTATTTAAGTAAATAAGTATTATGAAACTTGCACAAGATTTGGGTACCCTTTTCTTATTGTAATTAATAGCATTTATATATAAAGCCATATTTTATGATTGCGTGTCATGACTTTTTTATAAAATTTG
Source organism: Sphinx pinastri (assembly GCA_947568825.1). Lineage (NCBI taxonomy): Eukaryota > Metazoa > Arthropoda > Insecta > Lepidoptera > Sphingidae > Sphinx > Sphinx pinastri. The sequence goes on from OX387617.1 coordinate 9,644,710, forward strand.
CTTTGTAGGTACTTAAATATACTATTTTCAGCATATTTTTTTAATTTATTTATTTAAGTGCACGATGGCCTAAGTAGTTGGAAATGGAAAGGTCTGCCGAGATGAAGGTCGAAGCCCAAGGCACACTTGTCTGACTTTTCGAAGTTACGTTTATATTGTTTATCAATTATTGTTCGCTTTAACGGTGAAGGAAACATCGTGAGTAAATCTACATACTTAAGAATTCGCCATAAGAATTTCGAAGGTATGTTAAGTCTGCCAGCCCCCACTAGACCAGCATAGTGGACTAACGCCTGAGCTCTCTCAGCGGTAGAGGAAGCCCGTGGTCAGCAGTGGATTATTTTATAGATTCTTATAAGACGACGGTCATATTTCAACTTTCAATGGAATGCCGAAATTACTCGAAAATTTGAATAACAAACACAATTTTTTTTTTTGGTAATGACGAACCATGAAAAACAACTTAAATCAATGATTAATTGGCTAGGTAGATATAAAATTAAATGGCATTGGTTGTGATTACGGTGTCGTAATTGCGTTTATTCAGCTACGGTGCTAGCTGGCAGGTTAGTCGGTGATGGCTGCTAAAATGCGTGAAATGAACGCCGGCCCGACCACCCAAAAGTAGGATATTCATCTGCTGTGACCCGGTGTGCACCGCGACCCACGTGGGACAATTTCAAACAAAACAGTTCAAGCAATATTGAAAAACTTTGCGTTAGTATGATATGGGTCTCTATGTAGCCTTTGCTGTTAAAAAGCTGATGTAATTATCATCAAATATACATAGTAGTATTATTATATTGTGCGACACAGGGCATCACGAAATTTCGCTTCCAAAGAAATTAATCACGAAAACAATGCATCAATCGTCATCTCGTTTATTTTCAAAATTGTGCTACTTCATACGGATTTAAAGTAGGGGTCTGGAATTTAGATTTCTAGGATTTAATTAGATAATCGCATAGATAACGTAACCATAATATAACCTTGCGGTTCCTACGAAACACGTCGTCTATGTAGTGAACACGCATGCGAGGTGATTACAGCCCGTCCACATACATTCGTATGTTATGGGAACACAAATTACGCGGTATCTGCGGCCGACATCAAACAGTCACGATTCTAATTACGCCACGTCGAGATTCGGCATAGTCTCTACATTTGCCAAATGCTCCAGTGATGTGTCTCATTCCATTTGATAGTTTTTGTAATATGCAGTGCCTTGTTATCTATATTCCAATGTAATTCTAAATAAAAAGTGAAGATTATATAAAACTCACGGTTTTAAACCCAATTTTCTGTTTTTTTTTTTTATTACACCCAAGAACAGTAGCAACACCATTCAGTACCTTGATCTACAAAGTAACTACTGTGTGGCATTCCACTGCGCTCGTCATCCTGAGACATAAGATGTTAAGTCTCATTATGTCCAGTAATTACACTGGCTACAATGTCCTTCAAACCGAAACACAATAGTGCATGCACACTACTGCTTGGCGGTAGAAATAGACATTGCGGTGGTACCCACCCAGACGGACTATTACATATTATGAGAGACCTACCACGAGTATTATAATATTTATCGAAAATTAAGTGCTTATAAATAACATGTAATGAGTATAAACTGGCAAGTGTAAATAATGTAATACGTTTTGCCTAGGATAACTAAGTAAAACTATTTTTACGGATTTTATCGCGGTTTTTTAATTTATATTTTCTCCCGACGTTTCGAAGGCTTTGCAGCCTTCATGGTCACGGGGCGGACTAAGGATAACTAAGATTAAGCAATTTGTAAGCATTCTTCCTACAAATAAATACAGGACCCACAGTTTACATAACAAAAACAACTTAAAAAAATAGAACTCTTGAAATCTTCCCTTGATTTATTTAAATTGCCAAGACGTTATGATAACATAGATGTATGAGAGGTATTCACCGCTGTTCATTACCCAAGATTTGGCTATTCACACGGTTGATTTGTGTTCCGAGTTGGTCGTTTCTCAGAACCCGAAGACTGGTTTTAAATAATGATTATTTCATTACGTGTGACACAACTTAATGCGCGATGACTCACGGTTTGTAAGAAGTAATGCCACTCTGTCTGGTGGAATTATGACTGACTATTTCAATACGAAAAGTTTTTTACGTGTACGCCATGGGTAATGAGTTTTTATTATTGCGTTAATCTCGAGAACCAATGAACTGATTTAGATGTCATATTTACCAGCATTTTATAAGTTCTGGAGAATTAGGTACAGTCAGGTTGAGTCTTTTTTCATAGTTATTAACTTGAATCATTCAAAAATATAAAAACTTTGATCAGTTACAAATAGAGTTAAAAACAGCGTTATTCGATTCGGTGATGATAATATAGCTAAAAACAATCAAACTTAATTGCGATAACCACAGCTGGCAGCAGGTAGGTGTGCTGATGCAGCAGGTGATAGAAAGGATTTAACGGTGACGTCTCCATCGGCGCGTGCGCAACTAATCTCCTTTCACCCCCTATAAGGTAGCCGTCCCATGGAGAGTAGTTATAATTTAAATAAATTCTCATAACGATCTGATATTATTTTTATGTAATTAAATAATCCTGAAGGATTACGATTGGGCTTATTAATATTTATTTGATTGATATTAAAACAATATATAGCAAACGAAGGCGTTGTTATCATCATCAGCGCCATTATGTCCACTGCTGAACATAGGCTTCCCCTAAAGATTTCCATACGGACCTGTCAAAAGTGGCATGCATACAGTGTGTTCTTGCGACCTTTATCAAATCGTCTATCCACCTTGCAGGTGGACGTCCAACGCTGCTTGCCGGTACGTCGTCTCCATTCGAGAACTTTATTGCCCCATCTGTCGTCAATTCTGCGAACTATGTGCTCTGAAGATTGTTAAGCCATAGCCAATTTACGTTGTGCTATCACTATTATTTCTAATGTGTAATCAATCTGTATAGATACTACTATTTATCTCTTTGTCGCTATCAGGTAATAGTTGCATTAGGAAGCAGTGATGTGTAGCGGTTTAAAAATATTTAAGTCAGTTTATGTGCCAATGTGCATTGCCATGTAGTACTTTGTTATTGAACGTTTTATGTTGTCGCTACTGTTTATGGGTTGCGCCGAGACTGGAGTTTCCCATCAGAGGAGCGACAAGTTCGTGTCATCATTCCGTTTTACCTGCCTGCCATGGTAAGTTGAGCTGAAACCCATGCCAGGAAAGAATAAATGAAACTCTGGTTTCTGCCGACATTCTTTACCACGTACTACAAAACTATGGAACCAATTGCCGCCAGCAGCATTTCCGGACAGATACGACCTGGCGACCTTCAAAAAAGAGTGCATACCCACCTAAAAGGCCGGCAACGCATCTCTATGCCCCCTGGTATTGCAGATGTCCATGGGCGGCGGTGATCACTTACCATCAGGTGAACCGTATGATCGTTTGCCCCCTATATCATAAAAAAATCTTCTAGCCAAAGGTAGGAAAAATAAATCAATACTATTATAATTATATTAATTATCTATACAATATATATTATTATCTATACTTACATCTATACGTATATTATAAAGCTGAAGAGTTTGTTTGTTCGCGCTAATCTCAGGAACTACTGGACCGATTTTGAAAATTCTTTCACTAATAGAATGCTATATTACTCCTGAGTGCTATAAGCTACTTATTATCCCGGGAAAATATATTTATCCCGGAAAAACTGTTATTACGCGGCGGAGCCGCGAGCAATACTAGTTATGTATATTACGTAGGTAAACTGGTATCTTTTTGAGTATTTTATACAGTAAGTATTTCGTATTTTACGCGCATTTCTAAATAATTATGTGACTATTACCAATGGGAATTTGAAAAATATTTTATCGCATGAAATGGGACCCATTTAACGCTATTTGGTTGTTGCCGATCGTCTTCGAGTAACTATTTATGCATTCTGTGTGGCAATCAAATTGCTTCCGCGCTTTTTCCATTCACTATAATGATTATCTAAATGGATGGTGTTAAATTGAGTATTTTGTGCCGGTGTCTTTTTTAAAAGAAGACGTAATCATTTTAGTTTTAAGGATATTGGGGTTTAACATGTGACCTTTACTGCACTTAAATTTTAAATGAGTTAATTTGACAACAATACTGCCAAGGTGTTTTCGTCGAGAAGGCAAGTAAAAGTAAATTGATAAGGGGCGAGCTAGTTAAATAGGAACCAAATTTTGGAACAAAAGAGGGATGATAGTTTAGTTACTAAAAAAAACACATTTTATTCGAAAATCAAGTTCATTTTAACGTGGTGGAAAAGATAATTGAGGTACTGCACCTTCTAGGTGTTTTAAGAAGATTTTTATCCACAGTTTTGTGTATTAACTACTACTACAGTTTCGTGTACTAATTTATACCAGTTTACTCATTTATATGTTTCGATTCTAAGTAAAGTAAAGCTCAAGTACTTAATAAAGTTCACTAGGTTGTTGCAGTTTGGGGTACAGAATTACTTTTCATGTAACAAAAATAAAGCGATGACTGCGGAGTGGCGATTATTATCCCGGCTTATGTAAAGAGCATACAATATAGGTACTTTAGTATTTCCTGGCTATATTTTGCTTGCAACTATTTTCCTATTTAAGATCTTTTCCAGTATAAATTCCCAATATGTAATTCTTCGGTTTAATCAAACATCTTCATAAACTTTCAATTTTTATTAGTAATCATACAAAGCTCTTATTATAATTTGGGATCTAATATCAGACGTTATAATTTATAATGTGTAGAGCAATACCCAAACAACATCCACTTTCAATGATCGGAACAAACGTCTGGTTATTGATAAACAACATTCCCAGATGATAGATCAAGAGATGCAAATATACACTAGACTTGCAGTTGTTTATTGTTTGCGATAGTTTAGCAAGACCCGGCATTTCCTGCGGGCGTCACGGCATGGCAGGTCCTACATACGAGTATTATTACGCATCTCCGGTTTCTAGTTTATAATTTGACGTTTGGCGGTAACACACGATATTATGTGTGCCAAATTAGATTATCATATGTAATTGAGACTTCGTAATGTAGACTACTGGGAAATCTGTTTTAATTTAAGGTAAACTAAGGAAAACAGTATTAGGGTGCAGGAGCGTAAGGTGGAAAGTCTCGTCGCAATGTATACGCATACGCATACTCACGCCTTTTATCCCCGAAGGGTTAGGCAGAGGCGCAACTAGTGCACCCACTTCTCGCCGTGTGTATTCCGTCCCATGATGTGATAAGGGGCGAGCCTATCGCCATATCGGGCACAAATTCCAGACTCCGGGCTGATACTGATTAGAAAAACCCAATATCATTTTTCCCGACCTGGGGATCGAACCCGAGACCTCAGCATTGCATTCGTACCGTAATACAACTACGCCACTGAGGCAGTCAATGCAATTAAGTTTATTATGTTAATGTGCTCTGTCTGCGTCAGAAATTACAGTCACTCTACGCAGTTCATAGAAACAGTAATGTGCCGACATATCCATCTACGATAAATTATCTAAGCTAGGCGAATCCTAAACTATTAACCATAGAGGCTCTGTACTAACTCTAATTCTAGTGTGTTAATAAAATTATCGTTATATTACTTTAAATTAAATCCATTGTCATTTTACAATTCGTTTTGAATTAATACAACAAAGAAAACAATAGCAAACAAATAAATCAAGTCGTTAGTTTTCTTAAAGCGGTCCCTCGTGGAAATAGTTAAAAGGCGGAAGTCCATCAAGTCGCAAGCTCTTGCGCCCGGTGGCCAGCGAGCGTGGTGCGGTGTGGTGCGGCGCTGTCCGGGAGGTCTGACCGGACACACGGCCCACTACCGGACGGTTAGGAGGGCGAGGCTTCCTGTCCGGATTGCACTACCTCGTAATTTAGGGCCCTTTAAGGGATATATTTGCATTTTCTAAGAAAATTGTTTTCCTGTCTCAGAGCTCCGTTCACTTCGGAATAATTTAATATATTAAGTTTTATGTTTCTAAAGATATATTTAAGTGATTCTGAGACATAAATTTTCGTATCTTTTTTCCAACACACAACACAACAACACCTCGTATGCAATATTATGATAGTTATGTACGAAGCAGAAATAAATGATTTTGTTTTATAAGTTATGACAAAATGTCTATCTGATGAATATTTTTTAATACCGATCAAATAGCGTAATAGTACAAGATTTTTATTAACACAGAATCTTGGTGGGTCTGACTGCCTCGGTCGCGTAGTTGTATTACGGTACGACTGCAAGGCTGAGGTCTCGGGTTCGATCCCCGGGTCGGGCAAAGTGATATTGAATTTTTCTATTCAGTATCAGCCCGGAGTCTGGAATTTGTGCCCGGTATGGCGATAGGCTCGCCCCCTATCACATCATGGGACGGAATACGCTTGGCGAAAAGTGGGTGCACTAGTTGCGCCTCTGCCTACCCCTTCGGGGATAAAAGGCGTGAGTATGCGTATGCGTCTTGGTGGTTCTTTGAATTGAAACTAGAATATACCGGTTATCAGTTACATCAATTATAAACGGTAGACCTGTTATTATATTATCGCCCGCTTTTTCGCTTAGGTACAAGTTACAACTGTCCATTTAAAACATAGCGCGGGTATAAATAGCATTACGAGCTTGCTTCTATAAAGTTGAATAATACTAATCCTACATAATAGTGGACGATAGCCTAGTTGGGAATGGAACGGTCTGCCGAGACAATGTCCGGCGGTTCAAAACCCAAGGCACACACCTCTGATTTTTCGAAGTTATGTGTGTATTGTTTATCAATTATCGTTCGCTTTAACGGTGAAGGAAAACATCGTGAGGAAACCTACATACCTGAGAATTCTCGATAAGAATTTCGAGGGTATGTGAAGTCTGCCAATCCGCACTAGGCCAGCGTGGTGGACTAAGGCCTAACCCCTCTCAGTAGTAGAGGAGGCCCGTGCTCAGCAGTGGGCAGTATTTAATACAGGGCTGGTATTCTTATATTATTATTACATAATATTATTTTCCTTGATTTTAATATGATAATGGAAGACATTTTGTTTTTTATTTTACAACCGTAATCCTCACTGGCTCTCGTCACGCCATCGGTGTTGATTGAGTCGCAACTCGAATCCAGCATTAGTGGTCGTTAGTTGTCCGCTACAGTGAAGTTGTTTTGCCCTTTGATTTATCGATTAGTGATCAGTTATGGTGTGGCGGAGGTGGTCGGTGCAGGTGACGGCGACCAACCGCGACCGCAGCCTCACCTGCGGAACTACGTGCCGATTCGGCCGTCGCGCCGCGCCGCACGCAGGAGGCGCGCACAGTCGCACGCACAAATTGATACCAATCTTATTGAATCACTTAATATTCTCAGTCCAATACAAGCCCCATCGTTTTATAGAAAATAGTCGTTAACTTTATCACTGTCTACCAGACCATTTCATCCAAAGAGCATACGCATACTCACGCCTTTTATCCCCGAAGGAATAGGCAGAGGCACAACTAGTGCACCCATTTTACGCCGTGCGTATACCGTCCCATGATGTGATAGGGGGCGAGCCTATCGCCATATTGGGCACAAATTCCAGACTCCGGGCTGATTCTGAACAGAAAAATCCACTATCACTTTTCCCGACCTGGGGATCGAACCCGAGACCTTAGCATTGCAGTCGTACCGTAATACAACTAAGCCACTGAGGTAAGTATGATATGTGCAGACAACGAGAGCACACGTACATAACGCCAACGGTATTTCGATCTCATGAGAATGGACGAAACTGTAGTTTTATATGGGTATATTTAAAGCCCGAAACAATTGAAACATAATATATCACTCCAAAGGACTGCTCGATTGATAAATCTATGGCAGCCGGCAGCTATCTAGGCCCATAGCTCAGAAACATAAAACTGACGTTCTTTTCGATATAGACAGACATTAAAATAGACCACAATTAATGTACCAGAGGTGCTGGTAAAAAAATATGATGTTTTTTTAGCCCCCAGGCGTGATGTAATCAGGGTCGAGCATAGTAACTCGGCATAGCTCACCTAAAGGTGATAAAAAATTGCGTGACGTGACGTTGCAATTGCAGATCACGACTGCGCCACGGCTAGGCTGCCCGAAGCAACGGTGTTTGTCGCAGATTATTGCTGCTGGGGTGCTAACAATACCATCTAATATTTAAAGACAGTATATTTATTTATTTATTTTACTTACTTTGTTCATCAATCAATACAAATTGTCTATACACTATAGACATTATTCGGGAGGCTAAGATAGGTACTTTCGGTGTGAAATCCACATAAATGAGGTATGTCATTAGGTTGATACCTATTTTGTATTTACACAGGCATTAGAAAATTAATATTTGCAATAGGGAAGATGCAGATGTAATATTTTTCTATATTTTGTGACTAAAATGTTAAGAAAAGCATTTAAGAAGGGCCACTGCAACGTTTTTATTTTAATTAATATCGATATTTAACAATAATTACGAATTGAAAGTAAGTTGAAAAGGAACCACCAATCAACCTCTAGTGACAAGTGACAACACATCTGTTATGACAACTTGTTTAAGGTTAGAGTTGTAAAGGTAAACATTCTTTAATTGCGAAAATTAATTGGTTTTCGAATAAAAATGGAAGTTGGGTTCATAAAAGAAGACTCCAGATATCTACCGAAAGTTGATTTTGACATGGTTATAATGTTTTCTTGTGTAAAGTACAGTTTTCAAGTGTAGAAATGGAAGGGACTAAACTACTACGATATTAATGAGTCACAGTGAGACTTTTATTTTAATTTATTCAGCAGTTTCTTCACGTAGCAGTAATTTCAGGTCAACAAGGTAGTCTTATGGCAACAATTCAATCGGTTATATCCAAATCAAAGAGATAGAGAATTGTGTTAAGTTAATAGTCGAGTTACTCCGGAGCATAAAGTACGTAAAGAAGGTTACACAGACCATAACGATTTAACTCTATCTTCAGGTGGGTGTGCAATGTGCATTGATATGAGTCTTATGACTAAGTACCTGATGATTGATATATTGTCCTTTTTTATTAGTTCATAGTAACATTTATGTATTTATTCAAAAACACATCTCTTAATTCCAAACTTATGCATTTACGAATGCCACCGGAAAACAAATATGGCCAGTGACACAGATGTAACGGCACTGGGCGTGTAGCTCCGTTTGCGCGCGAAAATTCAAACTGTCAGTTTCAAATCGCAATTTTTAGCTATAAATTATAGTATTTTAATTTTTTAATATACTCGTGATGAATTCTATATTATAATAATATTCTACATGAATTTCATTCAAATAAAAGAAAGAATAAAAATACTGGAGCTTCCCTGTTTCATTATAATCATTACCACTATTACATACTCAGTCTTTGAAAAAATATGATGTTAAAATTTAACCGGGACATAATTAGATTGATCAGTAATAAAACAATAGATTTTAATATGTACTTATTACCTATTTGTTTACAGTTGAGGTTACAAAATTATTTGATGCAATATTTTATTATATTAAATGATTTTTAATTGCGAGAAACTGCTTACTGTCTTCTTTATATAGATCTAAATTGAGTTTTGGACGTTTAAAGAAAAAACTCCGTAAATTCCATTGGAAACAAAATATGCTGGTCTAAAGATATTAGGATCAATAAGCAAATGAGTATTTCGCAGACTGTAAATTATTTAAGATTAGCATTGTGGTCACCTTAATTTCTGGCGCTAAAATAACCTCGTCGTTCTATCCGTTGGTTGGTCAGAGGCCGCTGACAACTGTCACCAAGCCGCGCATGGCTCTCGGTTCGTTCCACTCGGTTCACGTTCGTGCCGTATAACTATTTTAGCTAAGTCTTCATCCACAACTATACAGTTTCCCACGGATTACTTTTTTATTTCAAAATACCAAGGTTTATAAAGTCACTTAAATTTTCAAAATGTTCAATTTTTATTTCCTTTTATCTGAACAAAAAGTATTGTACCTGGAAGTGGCTACTCATTCGTGTGCAAATTTTTCTGCTTTACTGACTTAATTTTATAAAATTTCAATACTTCTTTATAATAACGAGGGATTTTTGAATAGAGCAACACCACTTTTATAACAAAGGACATAAATAAACGCAGTTCATGATGATCACACTTACTCCGAGGCGTGAAACGTAGCGGCTGGTATCGGGCGCGGAGATCACGCGTCACGGTCACGTATGGTTACACTCCCACGTCTTAATTGACCCATTTCGTGTGAGATGTCGCGCTCAAGAGAGCGAGCCGCGGCGGCCGCGTCTGGGATATCATCTCCGCACAGACGTGATGCCGCGTATCGTACGAGTACGTAGTACCTATCATTTCTTGTTATACTATTTTGACATACGAGTTGTGGTAACGCCCACTATCTCAAATTAGATTGTAATGTTTTTGTGTGTGTTTTTATAAGAGACGACCCTACATAAAACGGTCCTAAAGTTCTTTCTTTGTATTATTTTTTGTATATTTTGCAAGAAATACTCTCTCACACACACACACACACACTCACACCTTTTATCTCCAAAGGCGTAGGCAGAGGCGCAATTAATGCACCCACTTTTCGCCGTGCGTATTCCGTCCCATGATAAGATAGGGGGCGAGCCTATCGCCATATCGGGCACAAATTCCAGACTCCGGGCTGATACTGAATAGAAAAATCCAATATCACTTTACCCGACCCGGGGATCGAATCCGAGACCTCAACATTGCAGTTGTACCGTAATACAACTACGCCACCAAGGCAGTCAAGAAATACTCATTACGAAATTGCTCATGATAATGTATAGGTACGTATACATGTACGTATACTGTACATAAAATGTAGCAAAAAGACACGGTTGAATACAAACTTGCAGTAGTTTACAAGATGCTATCAGGCGGTGGTAAAATTGTAAGGCAGATCACATTTTCCAGCATATACATTTTAAGATGTTGACTGCCGACAATTACGTCGTAATTACTTTATTTCTTGCTTCCGTTATCTATACACTAGAGCCCTTAAATTACTTTTTTCACAGCATACCTTTCTAGTTTTATACTTTACTTGCATGGATTATTATTGGATATACTTTAAATAACGTAACTAAAGTCGGAAAGAAAGGTTATGGGTGACATGGCGTATCGTGTCCGGACCACCCCTAGTCGCTATCTCATGACGCGATCTTGTACAAAAACTTTACCCTCACTGATTTATTTGTCTTGTGTGGCCTTCATTTTACGGTAATCGGAAACTGTGAATTGTTCGTAATAGTTCATCACCCTTCCTATTGTTTAATGCTCCTTCAAAGAAATATTGAAGGACTCTACATATTATGGGCATGGTTATGTTACTTGATAAGGTAGTTTAATTCTTAATTTTAATATATTTTACGTAGTCAATTACTCTGGTTAAAGCATACCTAGTAACATAATTATAATTATTGGTATCAATATAATATTCCTGTACCATAATTTTATAATGTTATTCCCAATCGATAAAAGTATGAACGGATAAAATCGCAAAGGAGCTGAAAAAACCGGCGCATAAGGGAACTTAAATAAAGACGTTCTCGTACTAATCGTGTCGGAATGATGGCTGTCCCGTTGATTTATTAGGACGCGAACAGACGTGCTCGCGTCCCGCGTCCCGTGCCGGGCTCCCTCGGGACCAGTGACACTCGACAGGTACGCGAGCAAAAAACATGGGCGTTTGTTGACAACGAGTTTGTCATGCACTACAAATATTTGGAATTTTAAAATTGGTGCATTTAGCATTTTTTATTGTTCTGTTGCATTGACATTAGACAGAGCTATTTGAATAATCTTGTGTCTTGAGCTACGTCTCAAATAGCGGAAATTCACCCCCCTCTGATACCCACGTGCGAAACCACAAAAACTATTGTAATTAAGTTAAGAATTCCGTTAAATAATTAATGGACAAAAAAAATTATTTTGTCTATTTGTGCATTAATAAGAACATTAAAGACTTCTCTTATATTTACGCGAATGTTAGACATTGAAATAATACTATTTTGCGGATTTTATCGTGGCTTTTTAAAAAAATAGGTTCGCTTCGTCAAAATCCGCAAAATAGTTTTATTTTAAAGAACATTAAATTCATTAAGGTAAATTTACATATTAAGCTTAATATTGAAATGGCCAAATCAAGGGTTTAAAATTACCGTGTTTAGTTATAAAGGAGTGGGGTAGCGCGGCAGTGTCAGCTCGCTTCATAAAATATTCAAGGCCGCAACGTTTCCGCATTCAAGACTCAATATTAAATACCTACCTTCTTGGGATTTTCTAAACGTTGGACTCACTTTCCTCATTAATTTAGAAACATATTTTTGGATTGCGTCAAAGAATTGATGTTGTACTTATGTAACAAGTTCTTTACCAACCAACTGGGACAAGGCAACGTAACTAGGCGTGGAGGAGGATGGGGGTAACTTACAAATTACCCTCCTCCCATTAAGTAGAATGAAACTGACGTTAAGGACGTGTTTATTACGGAAAATAAAAAATAAATAAATACCCAGTGTCCGAATAACGGATAAATCAAAAATCAATATAGGTAGGTCTTCTACTACCACAGAACTTTTAAAAATATTTCGGTCATTGTTTTGTACATGGAACAATATTATCAATACCTAATAATAATTTATTTTGATTAACTCTTATATATACTTTTATACTAATATTATAAAGAGGAAAGATTTGATTTTCTATTCGTTTGTTTGTAATGGACAAACTCTAAAACTACTGGACCGATTTTAACAAATCTTTCACAAATGCTACATTATCAGAAGTAATATTTTATGATGGGGAAATATAAAGCGGGACTTTTATCCCGAAAAACCTTTTTACGCGTAACTAATAATAACGCGTAACTAGTAATCAGCGCTGCAGTATCGGCCAGGCTGATGCTGCAGCAAGAAGCTGAATGGGGGTTCCCATTGTTGGCACAATGCATGTAATTGTTTTATATTTGTTTTTATTTAGTATTTTCTCACTTTTTTTATGAAAGATACATGTTGTACCTATTGTGCTAATAATAAATATTTTCTTTCTTTCTTTTCTTCTTTCTTTAATATTATAGAATAGAAAATATCTAGGTCGACTTATAAATTCATACCTAGTGCCTATGTAGGTAAAGCTTAACGATCGAAAACGTTTCATTGAGGAGACATAACAATACAATTCCGAAAATTACCTTTCTATTGCTTGTCAGCTTTCCCCTGTCTATTTTCGACAGATTCTGTGGCGCAATGAGTAAGTAGGTGATTGCGACATAAGATATTCCCTCACCGAAAAAATAATATTGTGTTCAGACAATTTTGCTTTGTGTTACCACGGTATCATAAGTTCTTTATGGTTCCTGATATACGATACAAGGCTTGTATCACATCATATGCGGATATGATTTCATAATAAATTAGTTTATTACTATCCTCAAGGGACATGTAATGTACATCACATTTTTACAATACGTAGAGCAAGTGAGCTACTATAACAACAGTACGTATGAAGTAAGAGCGAGTCGCTGAGCAGTCAGCTGCCGACCCTCATCAGCACGCGACACAGAGGTGGCAACGTCGCCGTTGATAAGGAGCACTTTTTCCTAATACTTTATTCAGTGTTGGGAGGTTTAGCCCAATGACAGGCTAATCGGGCGCGTCAGGAGTGAGGTGCGGCCCGCTTAAGTATTAATGTTAAACCCTTTTGTATATCCAGCCGGTCGGTGGCGCCCGACAACTCGATGTCAATCCCATCCACGAACGTCTCTTGAATGTTTAATGTTCATTAATCTGTGAAGTTTCCGTACAGGAGTACAGTTTAGCGATGCACGACTTCCTCTTGTGTGTACGTACTCATTTATGCAAGTTGGAGTTTCAATCAATTTACATTCGTGCACATTGTCAATAAAATATAGAGACACACTTTAAGTTATAAGCAAAGTGATTCAGATTTCTACCCGTCTGATAAGAAAATGATATAAGCATACTGTATTCGCTACAAACGACACCACAATTCAAATCTGTGAGGTGCGGTCACATGCAGATATATCTAGAGTTTATCCTTAAAATTACAACAGTTGGTGTCAACCGTGTAATCCCACTAATATATTCACAACTAAAAGGCTTTGCCACAGAGGCTGAGTCCGGTTATATTTGTCCCCGAGGACCGATCGCCGGACGTCGGGTGACCGTTACGCTAATCCAGTTATATTATATTTTAATCTACATTATTCAACCACAAGCTTATTGACTAGAAAGTCTTTTTGCTCAGAAATGATGCCTGTATCGGAAGATAATGTAGTGTTGAAATAATGGATTTTATAGAAAGGTCTTATATTAATAAATTACGACGATGCTGTGGGACATCCAAAACAAAGAATGAATTGTAAGCGAAAAAAGTATTGAATGGGATGAATGCATTTTGTTCAGTGAAGGCTGGTGGAGCGCATAGGCGCGAGGGGCGCGCGGGGTGCCGGGCGCCCATTGGCCGCGCCCACGCCCGTGGGTGGAACGAGGAAAATCTAAAGCCACTTTTCCTTGCCGCGACGTTCCAAATTTGAAAAGCTTTTAACGTCATCCGGCTGTCACATGGTTCATTATTCGCGCCATATTCGAAAGTGTTTTGTATCCATCTGTCAAATGTATGCGTCAAACAGCTAACGATTGATTAGGCACGTTAGGGAATACCCTTCCGCACTCACACCTTTCATCAAAATAATAATTACACGGTAAGTTATATTGTTTTTAAATATTCAATGAAGAAACAATATTGGGGAATTAATTTTTAAGTTTTGGTATTACAGTATCTTATTTTTGCAATAAGCAAAATAAAAATGTGCAGTCATTAAATTTAATTAGTTTTCTATAGTGGACACAATAGGTAATTAGGCTGAGTCAAATATTTTAACATTTAATGTTTCGTCTTATCGTTAGGGAGGATCAAGTTTTTTTATATAATATCTACGGTGATGGCTAGTTATCAAGTCATCACAAGGGCTTAAGTCAAAAATAGTTGTAAAAGGCAGTAAGTGTAAGGAGGAGGTCGTGTGGGCGGGGCGGGCTGGCGGGCAGGCGGGGCGCAGGGTGCCGCGAGGCTCGAGGTGCTGCCCGGACGGGCGCCGCAGCTCGCCCACCGGAGCCGAGCACTCATCGCCACCGCTCCAGTCGCGCCGCAAACGCCACTGTCGGCACGCGCACGGTTGCATTGCTGCACTCCGACACGGCCATCAACAACCACGCACAATACCATTTTGTATAAAATTGTGGTTAGCTTTCACGGTGACCGGTCCAACAGCCCACAACAAAATTTTAAACCTCCTGTAATCGGAAAATAAAGGTGCGTGCCACAAATGATTGTCTCTAATTAAGTCGATCGCAGCAGGCACCCAAATAATTGCCGTGAAGGAAGCGTACGAAGCGCGCGGCCCGCGACGGGCGCACCTTCCATTAGTGGCACCTGTCGGACACGCGACGCGCATTAATTCGCACTCGCAATAAATACCCCCGCGAACAATTCCAAAATAAACTGGAACCGATGCACCTGCGGCAATCAGCGGTCGTCGTGGTGCAGTCCAACTGTAGGAGGTGTCCGCGACGGCTACGTGTCCTCCGCACGGACCTCAGTGCCCGCAGTGCCCAGGGACTGCTCGCCGCGCTCCTCTTCGCGATATGATCATGTTATTCAAAGGCAATAGCAGTAGGCTGGAGCATTTGATAGAAAAAATTCAGGCAAATAAAGAAAATCACGACGCCATCTCAGAAGATATAAAAGGTAAGTTTCTGCATTACGCATAAGTACTGTGATATAAAATAAATAATACTGGCAGATGTATAATGTACATTTGTGTTGTACTTAGTAATTTATAAGAGTATTACTTGGCGATTATGCTTTCTAGTTTCTATTATTAACTTCGGATTAGCGCAAAAGTTAGGTTCCATAGATTTCAGGAGTTAAACGAAAATAATACTATAATCCTTAAAATACTTCCAATAGGTAACATTATGATAGAATTTTTATGATAAATATTATAGTTAATTATAATTTTTTTTTCGCCAGTACGTAGGTAGGCTGTAACAGTATTTTTGTTTTATTTCGAATGATAAGTAACTATATATAATATATTAAAATTATCTTTAAATTGTATGACTTTACTTAATCAAATGTAATAAAAATAATTTTGTGCTTGATACACTAATGTTCGCAGCAAAATCGCAAAACTCATCAAATGAGGAATCATTTCTTTTTATATAATTTCTTCTTCCATACAGTCGTAGGTAATTATACATTTATTTGACCTTAGTTCTATATTTTAGTAATAAGTACTTAAATAACTTGGAAATACATAATATAAAAATTAAAGTTGTCATGAGTCATCACAGTAAATTAAAAAAAATAGACAGAGATTCTTTTACAGAAATCCGTACAAATTAAGTGAGTAATAATTGTATTACCTATCTGCATTGCAAATCCGTGGCCAAAATAAAATTTATTGTATGCTAGTCCTGGATAAGATCAATCAAATGTCCATACAACTTCTATAGGCAGAGGTGCATGCCCTAGGGGCTGAGATCCGACCTCAGTTCTGTCTCGATAACTGTCGCAGAATAGTTTTACGTGCAAGTAAAACATGGATTACGCGACAGCGGCACCTAACATATGTTTACAACTTACTTATTGCTTTAGATAAAAAGTTGCACCACACACTTATAATAAAATAAATTATAATTTGATAATTTGTAAAAAATATTATTTTGACCGCCTCGATGGTGTAGTTGTATTACGGTACGACTGCAATGCTGAGGTCTCGGAATCGATCCCCGGGTCGGGTAGTGATATTGGATTTTTCTATTCAGTATTTTTTTTATAGCATTGAATGACGAGAGGAGCATGCCGTTCGCCTGATGGTAATCGATACGACCACCCATAAACAGTTGCAACACCATCCAGCACCTTGACTTACAAAGTACTGTGTGGCATTCCACTGCGCTCGTCATCCTGAGACATAAGATGTTAAGTCTCATTATGTCCAGTAGTTATACTGGCTATAATGTCCTTCAAATCGAAACGCAACAGTGCATGCACACTGTTGCTTGGCGGTAGAAATAGACATTGCGGTGGTACCCACCCAGACGGCCTCTTACATAATGAGAGACCTACCACCAGTAAAATACCAGTATCAGCCCGGAGTCTGGAATTTGTGCCCGATATGACGATAGGCTCGCCCCCTATCACATCATGGGACGGAATACGCATGGCGAAAAGTGGGTGCACTAGTTGCGCCTCTACCTACCCCTTCGGGGATAAAAGGCGTGAGTATGCGTATAATTTGATAAAGGTCGCAGGGACACGCTGGATGTAGGCCCCTTTTAACAGGTCCGTCTGGAAATCTTTAGGGGAGGCCTATGTTCAGCAGTGGAATTCATATGGCTGATGATGATGATATTTTCAGCAGGAATCATGCATTAATTTCAAAATATTACTATTTAAAATTGTTATAAAATCACGCTCCGGAAAAATAAATATTATAACATTTTAATAATATGACTTTTTCTTGTTGTTTACTTTTAATTTCGAAAAGGCAATTCGAAGAATCTTCTAGTGTGGTAGATAAGTAGTTAACGAAAGCAGAATAATGTTTATTGTGAAGAATAATTAATACTCACGGCCTTTGTTCTCGATCTCTTTTTATTAAGAGCTTAAATGAACTCGCCTGTAAATCATTGATATCATAATTAAGTAATGCTAGGTTCCTAGTGGACAATACATCTTTACATTAATAATTGATTTAACAATTAAAAGGAAAAAAGAATATCAAAAAATATGAAATACTGTTTATCAAGTTCTCGAACCAATGGTGGTATCGAATTCATAAAATACTCGAAAGGAACTCAGGAATCGGGCATTAGTGAAATTTGGAGATAAAAATTAAGTACAGCGAAGGAGATAGGAAGTGATAAATGTATCGTTGACGTACTTTCATACCACGTAATATAATATGGTTCACCTGCTTCACTTAAGCTTACAACAAGCTCATGAAGCTCTCTATATGGATATGCCTGTGTAAATATAAACCTAAATTAGTTATTCCCTAATTTTCCGCACAGATTGAACCGAAGAGCTTAGAAATTTCTATGACATAATAAACCGAATATGAAGCCGGTTATAAAAATAAGTGATACAAGAAAATTATTCGATTTAATAAGTTGCCTATGTTCCTATGGATAAACAAATAGCCCTATTTAATATATAACTGTCCACAGACTCTCATCATTGGATACGGAACTCTGTTAACGACATATCTGTAGAATGTATTTACTTACACTTGCAAACTTTTTTTTTTTGGATAACAATATATGATAATAATGAGAATTATGATATGCCGTAATACTTTTACGTGTCATATTATAGTTTGTTATTGTAATATTAAATTAACTATGTGTGGGATAATGTGCCGTTTTTGAGAGCCGAATACAGTATAGGTGGCGTATCTACACATTTTTATTAAAATATCATTGCTTTCTCTCCTAGTCTTGATTGAAAAAAAATAAAACGGAACGGACTTAATATAGCAAAAGGTCAGCAAAATACGAAGTGATTTGCAACCTACATATCAACATGGACGATGGTCTATAGTGTATATCAAAATGACAATGGATGTATTGCGGAACTTTAAGGAAACTAACAGGCTTTGCGGGTGCGGGACCAACGTTGAGGCCTTTTGCAGCTGCCTTCTACATTACCCACCCCTCTTTGGCGAAAAACATATTATCAAAATGTTATTTGTGATTTCCCTGGAATAGAATTTTTGTCCGATATGGTCAAAATATGCTTTCTGTTAATACAAGTAGTTTATTAATAAGTACTACGTACTAATAAAGTAATAATTATATATATCACAAAAAAAATTGTAATGCGTGCCGGTGATTTCAAAATAAAACCATTTTATGATCTCATTCGCCCGTTATCTTAACCTAAGCACTCGATTATTATTTTTTGCTGTCTGTTCTGAAGTGACTGTAATCTACATCTTTCTAACAATATATAGTCTAGGAAACATTTTAGCCCGGAAAGACGTTAACGCTAACAGATCCGAGAGAAAAATCTAGCAACTAACTAACATAGAAAACACATTAACCAGCTTTTTAAAATACCTTTAAAATATGTCCCGCTCATTCGTTATCGTAACCAATGAGTTTCTTCGCTGCAGATGCTCGCGGAAGTCTCACTCATTCGCAAACTGGGCTTAATTACATTTTTAATTAAAGTTAATTTAAGTAAAACAGTGCCTATATATTTCACGGTAAAATTTGTATCCATCAGAGTCGATAGCGATAAGACTGTGTTTACAATGCACCTTCATTATCAGTCACCTGTTGTGAATAGGGACGAAAGGGATGAATATTCAATTGAAATTTTTACACACATAATCACAATTTAGAAACCAGTGAATGAGTTTTTTTTTAAATAATAATTTCGAAGCTCTTGTGTTTGATTCTCTAATATAACCCCCTATAATAATCCTCATACTTCTACACAGAAAGTAAAATAAAGTGTTTTAAAAATAGACGTACATCGTGTAAACAGTAAACAATATGGACGTCCCGTCAAAATAGTTAATTTATTAATACAAATAACATCATACATTAATATTTAACCATTCTCGCTGCATTTTATATGACATTTATTTATTTTTTGATCATAAGTACATCGACGTTATACTCACATATTTTTATTGTGCTGGTCACAAGCCTTTTTAAATATGAGCTGAATTTCTTTACTTGATTCATTCATTAAACCTCACGCGATCGGTGTCGAACTGGTCGTGCGGTCAATTATAATAATCCTGTCAATAAGAAACTTCGTGCTAATATTAAAATAATATAAGGCATAAATTATAATTCGAGGAAAGCACATTATAAAACTCTATACACGATAGTTAATAATTTAGGATGTGTTGGTTATCAGAGAGTAATTAGTATCCATTTACCTGCAACGCCACTTCTATGTGAAGAATTTAAAAAGTTTATTAAACTTATCAAATGAATAATTACTGTTGATGTTGCGTGGTTCTGTGAACGGGTAACTTGTTTGGGTGCGGGTTCATACATTTGCATTAAAGCCTCTAGACAAACCTATTAAAAATTGAGACATTGAAATAAGATTGTGATGTCCCATCCAAATAAGTTACTAATAAATTAAATGACGATTCTGATATAATATAGTACAAAACATCATTGTTACAATATAAATTATAGTTGAAATGAAGTACCTGTTTTCGGTTGAGCGACTAACGATTGTCGCTGATTGCCGAGGCGCCTGTTGAGGTGTCGCAGACGGCGCAATTAGGAAGTGCGCTTCCGCCGCCCACCAACAGTCGCGCGGCGCCAGTCGCCACCGACACCCGAAGAATTGCCTGCAATCAGGAACGTAATCGAGATGACAATTGACCAAATCTGCAACTTGTTGTTTCCAAGAAACCGGGCTTGCAAACCTTGCGATTGATGCTATGTATAAGCCTAATATCGTATAGTTAGTCTTGAAAATAAATTTGTAAGTAATATTCGGTGACGTCGTAGTTTGTGACATAAATACGGAACCTGTATTGCATGCAATATTTGTAGAAACTTCCGAGGTACTTCAAAGTAGCATCGCACCTGCTTACGTGTTGTTTTCTTCCCTATTTTGAAAACCCGCTTCACCGAATTGCAAGCATACTTATACTTACTACTGATTTGCTAAGCGAAACTTAGCATTTTCGCTTCTTATAATCTGGATAATAGGATCCACGTTTGCGAGAGTCCTTTTGAGTTATTACCACTGCCGTTAAGGTTCTTGGTTACGTGACTCTCTGATTTTATGTAGCTTTAAGGGGCCATAATCATGCACCGTATTGTTCCAGTTCAAAAGACATTCTAATCTAAATTAAATACATATGTAGTCGTAGTGCAAATAATTATTCGAGGAACTTTCTTGTGTCATCAATCATCCTTCACTTATGTAAAAAACAATTCCTTAGATTTAAAAATGCTATTATTTCCCCAATAGGTGTTTAATCGTAGTTAAATTTACACAAGTTGGTCACAGCAATTCCTTTATGGAAAAACCTTAAGCTATGCCATAACTAGCAAGTTTATCAACCAGTGAACATTTCCTGGAGACCATCGTTGTAATACGAACATCGATTTACTACCACCTGAGCTTCCCGTCTTTAATGGAGGTCCCATCTGATCGTCTGCTTTGGTAAAACTTATGAAAAAACTATCTTAGACTCACACATGCCGACCCAAGAATTGAACTCAGGGCTCCCGCGTCATTGATGCAGGCACCACCACATTTCTACTATATTATTTGACTGCCTCGGTGACGTAGTTGTATTACGGTACGAATGCAATGTTGAGGACCCGGATTCGTTCCCCGGGTCGGGCAAAGTGATATTGGATTTTTCTATTCAGTAACAGCCGGAGTCTGGAATTTGTGCCCGATATGGCGATAGGCTCGCCCCCTATCACATCATGGGACGGAATACGCACGGCGAAAAGTGGGTGCACTAGTTGCGCCTCTGCCTACCCCTTCGGGGATAAAGGGCGTGAGTATGCGTTATTTCTACTAAAAATATGTGCTATCTGACTCCGTGCCTGTGTGCAATCGGTGCTAATTACGGCTATCCTTTTACCAGCCGACGCGATATATCTACCACTTACAGCTAATATTGCATGTATCCCGTTAGAACTAACTTACTCAAACTGTTTTTATTTGTGCCGGGTCTGGTGCTTATTAAATTTAGCTTCCGTAGTTACCTAAATTGCCAGCCAATAAATCGTCTATCCGCAGGATATTATTATAAAAACTTATCTGTTCTAAATATCACTTTTTATATTATAAAATCGATAGGAATATGAAATTTTAAATTAAAAGAAATTATTAAACGAACGTCTGTTTCATTTTTAACACTTTAATGATTTTTAACATAATTGTTTTCTCAATTCTTAGCAAATCTGTATTTTACATTCACAAATAATTCCACGCAATTTAACAAAATAGAAAATCTTAATGGTTACACCTAAAGGAAATATAACCTAATTCGCAGAGGCATTTAATTTAATACTAAATTCAAAGTTGTCGTTATTTTTGCCATTAGACGCGGTTGTTACGCACGTCCGGGGCGTGGAGTAGAGGGACGCAGATTGAAATAAATAGTTCCTCTTATTAATGCACTGGAAGGGAAACAAATGCCTGAAGAATATACATTATGAAACATTGGATCAGATCTACTCGCAGAAAATTGTTTTGAGCCAAATTTGTGACAAATAATAGAAATTAATGCATGTTATTTTATGATAATTGAAATAAGTGATGCATTTTAAAAAGTAAGAATATAGGTAGTATCTTTCTATATAAATGAATAACGAGGAATTGAGTAATCTCCTGTTGAAGTTAGTTTTAAAAGGTTTAATTCTACATTTGTAACGTCTACATCTAATTATATTAAATATAATATAATATATAACCCAACTTACAAAATAAAGTTATTAAGTAATCAGTATTTCATGCCGGTTACAGATGAAAAGCTAAGCAAAGCTGACCTATTTTTGCTTACCTGTGTGTAGACTTCAAACTATATAAATGAAGCTATGTAAGATGCTTAATATGTTTAGCTACGCGAGCTAAGCTAAATTAATTTAGCTAAGTTTCCGTTTTGGAACCAACATGAAATGTATGTTTAACTAATTAACCAAAATATTACTGAAATAGGAACTAAATGCTGTTTAGTTTATCAGTTATTAAAGTTGTTCAAATTAATGTATCTTGGGAACCCACCAAACAATAATTAATACAAATAATTTGATACATAAACATCAAGTCCGTTTAAAACTATACTTCTACCAATAAATCTTTGATAATGTGCCTGCGCCTATAGTAAAGATAATATAATGAAAACATTAATGAATGATAATAAAACAGAAACAAACATAATATATATTATTAGCAATCTTAAAACCCAGATAAAGTAGCCGCGAATAAAGCACAAAGCGTGTTTTAAGGAATTGAGAGCGGTTGCGCATCTGAGGGTTTTTTCTCGCGCTAGTCCCCTCATTATTCATCATTTGCGCTGATGCCTCTCATCATCACGAAGCCATTCAATTTGTTTATATTTCACGCCACTCAGAGGTGCTCCCGGTGAAATACTCGCTCCTAACGCCAAAATATGGGGCTTTACCAATATTTATGATAGCTTTATCCGAGCCGAGAGCATTCGCGTCTTTCGTTCCAATGTTGATACTTTATAGAGCCTGTA
Organism: Sphinx pinastri; assembly: GCA_947568825.1. Lineage (NCBI taxonomy): Eukaryota > Metazoa > Arthropoda > Insecta > Lepidoptera > Sphingidae > Sphinx > Sphinx pinastri. The sequence continues at coordinate 9,668,062 of OX387617.1, forward strand.
AAGCCTTTCGACTGTCATTATTGCTATTTATATGTTGAAGGGTAACAATTTTCTATTAGATGCAGTCATGTATAAAAATAGAGACGATATGATTACAATAAAAAAATTAAGTTATAGATGCCTTAAACCAAATGTAAACTTACTATTACGCAAGGTCATAGGCATCAAAATGTATTAAACACGCATTTAATTTCAGTACAAGATGGTGTCCAATACCGAACTCATTATTCAGCAGAATGAGGCTATCAATGATCTTGCCTGTCAGTAAAACTAGAATTAAATTAAGTTTATAATACTTGAATTCAACAAACATATTATTATTGATACATTTTAAAATTAAGTGGTCATAATTAAATATCGAAATCACTCAGTAATGGCAAGCTGTTATAGTAATTTATTTTATTTCATAAATTTTACTCAAATCGACGATATAGTTTCGAGTAGGTTAAAGCAATAAATTTTTGGATATTCCTTTTACCGTTTACCGCTTTTGGCTTCGTTTGCTGTTTTATAGAACAACATCTCGCAAAAATCAAATTTCATCGGCGATTATGATAACTGTTTTCATCGTATTTGTCCCTACCCACTCCAATGTGGTACCTAGGGACATGTTGCCTAAACGATTTTATTTAGTTTTTACGACCGACCACTTGCCTTAACCCCTCTTAGGCATCACGTCCCAGCACATCATATTATTCTAACCAACACAAAGTGTTGTTGCTGCATTAACACAAAGTGATGTTTACTATATGCATATAATTTGTGTAATATACTGAAGGAACTTTCTGTTTGTCGTACAGAGGCGCTGGGGAGCGTAGGCAGCACGGCGGCCAGCTCTTGGCCGTCGTCGACGCCGGAGCCGTCCCCGTCGCCAGCCTCCACGCCGACGTCAGCCGACGCCGCTGACGGCGAGCCCGAGCCGCCCTTCACGCTTGGCGCCACCGAACACACTCCCTATCAGTGCCAATTCTGCGATAAAGCGTTCCCCAGACTCTCCTATCTCAAGAAACATGAACAGGTAATTTGACATTAGATGAATTCAGAATAGACTTAAGTACAATGTTTGTGATAAATAAATTGGGTTATTTCGGTATCATGGTATGTAATATCATAGAGAGTTGTGTAATGAAAGAAGCCTTATACGCGCAGCAATGCTTTATCCTGCTCAAAGGACATATAATTTGTCTGGAACCTAATTGTTATCATAAAGCTTAACTGCCTGCATAAACAATGCGACTGTTACTGCCGTCATATCTGTGATTCCACAGTGTTCCTCGACGAGACGACTCCTTGCTTCATTAGCAAGTAGATACCCAAAACGACCCATTTACGGAGACGGTGCGTAGATATGCATCGCGCTCGCCTTGCACCGCGCCGAGCGTCGAGCACTGAGGGCTGTGACGTGCGCGGCCATTACGCCGCCCGTACATCTCGGCTCCTTTGTGTGGCGGCGATCTCGCCGCGTTACGATTACGACACACGCCGCGGCCCGCGACAGATCTAGCTGCGATAGGACAAATAGAAATGTCACTTTGCATGCCGCAGCGAGCGCGCCGCCTACGCACGGATATACATCGACACGTATGCATCAAGTGGCAAAATCGTCACCTCGTAAAACCTTAAAAATAAATTGAGCGTCCGCTTAGAATGCCTCGGGGAAAATAAAGTTAAACGCCGGCCGCAAAGGATTTCATTAGATTATCTGTGCGGGATTGCAGTCACCGTTGCCCTAGTAGTGATATCGATCGATGCATGCACATCGCGACGGCCGGCGAGGGCTGCGGGATGCGGCCGCCGCGCCGCGCCTGCCACTAGCGGGTGTGCGCCGACAAATGTATCGGATGATGATCGCGTTCCCTTTGCGACGCGAAATCGCGACAGAGCGTTGACGGCCGGAAATAGGTTTGCGATAACAACTCCCTAGCTTCACTCGCCACACCTTTATCTTCGTGCCGCTGCTTGGGAAAGGCGATCATTATAAGAATAAATCAATTACCAAGACCACGCATAGCCCCTATTAGTCGCTAGTTCGTTGCGCCTCGGGAGAAGCCATAAAGAAATAAAAGTCGTCGAGAAAATATGACTTCAATGCTGAAATGCAATTAGATGCTTCAGTTCGTACTTCGTAGCTGCTCGATTTAATGAAGCCATTTGGTTAAATATCCGTATAGCTGAGAGATCTCAATCAATTGGCAATTGCATTGATATCGCAACCGTAAATCTACGAGTACGAACATGAACGTGTATCCCAAATTATGTTCATATCATGTGGTCGACTTTCGAATTGGTCGCTCACACGGTTTAATGGAAACGTGATTACATTTTACGATTGTATCCATTCATTGAATAGAAGTAATTCTGTTAGATTTTAATGCGACACACACAGCGTATTAAGTACAAAGAAACAATAAATATGGGTACAAAAATCATGCTGACTTTAATTATGGGTACATGTGCCCATAATAAGTCAAGTAAACTCGGTTGTTGGCATGATAAAGCGGCCATAACAATTAAAATAATTTTGATGTGGGTCCTTCCCTCAATAAAAGTTGAAAAAACGTTCCGCGCGGTCGAGATTCACATCTTTATTATCAGTAGGCATGAGCACCAACAACTTAGAGCTACTGTTTCGAAGAAATCACTGCATATGAGAATATTAAGATTTTTCATCACCTTATCAGTACGTCCATCATTTTTCTGCATAGCCTTAGTGGACCAACGTTTCGAGGCGCTCTGGGATATCATATGGCTTTAATCATTTTTGTAAATCCTATGCACTTAGATTGTAACCCAGAAAATATGCGCGGTGACTGGTTCATAGTTGACCCCGAGGTCTTCCGGCGCGGCGGCGGCACCTGGTTATGAGAACCGTCAGCGCTGTTATTGCACCTGAGAAAGTCTCTCAGTAGCCGTAAGACGCCAGTTTTTGAGGTTTTATCGACTATCACGTACGGCTTTAAACTAGTTTCAAATGTTTGTTGTCGCGCGGTACCGTGTAAGCGGAATAACACCATTCCGTGTTTTAATGTCAGACGCTCTCACGTTGTTGAAATTTGTTATAAAGTAAACCGTAATTTTATTTGCGTGCCTTCAAACCATAAGCTGTGCTCGGCCTCGTGGTGGGAGCAGCACGCGGCGACCAGCAGGACTCCGCGATGCACCCAGGGGCTCGGCCCCCGCAGCGCGACGTGTACACTTCGCCTCTTTAATTCTCATACTAACCGAGATGTCGACAAAAGTTCAAATTTGTAAATAAAACTTACAGCGGCGCGTTTTGCAAACCCGTTAATTTGGATAACCATTTCATTTAATTCATGATATGGGATGGACATGTTTGTTGCTTAAGCATCCGTGGCAATTAATTTGTGACTTTTATGACAAATTCGGGTTTTCATGTAGGTACTTGATGAAAGTTTAACCGCCAATATCGCAATCGTTTTGATAGAGATAAAATGTGGGTTGCTATATGTAACGAGGTACAGCGCACACGGCACAGGAGACACGAGTGCGCTGGTTGAAACGGAGACTCGATTTATCGCGTACGGACGATCGGATTTATTAATTCTGTCGGGGGCCGATTGCTCCAATTAAGTGAGCGAGGTAAACATACCGCTGTCATGTTTATGTGTTGCTCTTACGCCACGGGCGCTTCGTGGTACCACTCCGCCACGCCGCACGCGTCACTTGTGAATCCACAACAATGATTATAATTCATGTTTTACGTGTTAATCCAGTTTGAGTTGCTTAGAGATAACATTGGAAATGGTATGTGTAAATAATTAATATTATAAAGCTAAAATGGAACTGTCTTATACAATCTTTTAGCGGTACATGTACACACGGTTTAAAATGTGGCCATATCAAAATATATTTTATAACAAATCGTTTTCGTGTATTAAATTATTTTATTGGTCATATACTATTAAGAGGGCCTAGGTATTTCTTCCGCCAGGCTAGCCGGCTCGGTACTAACCCATTGCGCATTAGGTAGTAGAGTTCACGCAAAATTCGTTCGAAATGTTTTGAACTCTTAAATAGCTGGTCCCCGCATAATGTTCTCCTTTTCTATTTAACTATAATTTTGTAGTGAATACCCACGTAACTTCAAATAGTAATAGTTCCGTGCTCACCTAAGTCCTCGATCTAGTAACTGCATAAACAAGTTACATAAAAAAATATTCACAAGGCAGCATTGATATGTAAAAGGTTTTTTATATCAATGCACGGCAGTTAGTAATCGATCAACGGGTCTAGTGGCGTATGTCATAAAACACGTCTGAAACAAGTGGCGGGTGGTGACGGGAAGAGCGGCGCGGTTCCCGCCGGAAGAGCCGTCACTTAGCACAATTATACCGGACTTCTGTGATCTTCTTAATTGCTGTTGGTGCAATCACCTACTTCAATATATTGCGTATAATAGACCTTATTATTCAACTAGCTTTTCCTCGCGGCTTCGCCCGCGTGAAAGAGGTTTTCCGGCATAAAAGTCCTGCTATACAGGGTCATTTTGACACTGCGTTAATAAATGAAACCACATACTTATCTCCTTGAAAATAACACTTGTCATTAAGTTATTTTAACCATAGGTGTAAAATAAAAAAGTGTAAGTTTCGAACAAAATAAATACCAATAAAAAGTAACTAAGTTTACACGCCCTAATGCCACTACTACTACTCTAAGAGGATTGGTCGCAGCGGCAACATTACATTTTCAGCCAGAAAAACACTCACGCACACACCATATTCGCACTAAACTACAAAATGATACATGTGATTTTTGGTGAAAATATTCGTTTTCATGGATGATTATGGGCATAATGTCAGCAGAGGCAAAGACGAGTTTGTGGTTTAATTTATTAACGCAATGTCAAAATAACCCTGTATATGTTTACGGGATAAAAAGTAGCCTAAACCCTTCAACCTATCTCAATACCAAAATAATTCTGTAGTTTTTGAGTTTATCGCGTACAGACGCGGCGAGCAACTTTGTTTTATACTATTGAAGGATTTAAAAATAGTATATTTACTGAACCAGTAGGAACAATGTTTGCTGTTACGATTACTTAATGCGTATCATAAAAAATCGTATAAGTGCATCACATTATGAGAGTATAGCATGTTTAAAAAAGCTGCAACATATCTTGACTAAGCAATGTTTGTTATGTGTAAACTGTTGGGAATGTCAACACATTTCCTTGAATAATAAATAAATAAATAAGATCAAGCATTATTTTTTTTCTAGAACTTCTTCACCTACTTATCAATAAGGCTGCTTAGATGGTGTAGTTGAATTGCGTGCGCGGTACGACTTCCACTCTGCGGTCTCGGGTTCGAATCCCGCGTCGGACTAAGTTATAGGTATTGAGTATGAGATCAGTCATATCAATAAATTAGTCCGCAGCCTGGAATTTGTGCCCCATATGGCAATAGGCTCGCCCCCGTCATATCATGGGATGGAATAAATACATATGGCGAGTTGCGCCTCTGCCCACCTCTTCGGAGATAAAAGGCATGACATCATCATCATACGACATAATCGTTAATTATTTAATGAGTTTTAAATGATGATCTAGTATTGTACCTACTTACTACTTACTTACCTGTAATATATTTTGTGGGAACAATGCTTTTATTTAAAGAGCTCATAAATCAAATTTTATTTGATGCTGCATTTGATATTATTATACGTAGATATAGATTTGCAAATTACAATTCTAGATATATTATATTGTGTCTAGAGATATGTTTATTTTGGTATATATTACTCCAACACCGCGCTAGCAAATTGAGATGCGACGCTAATAAAATAATCTAGCCTTCGGTCCATAACAATCGGCCTACGAGAGCGCAAGCCCTTCACTAAACTAACAAAATGTTATTTCTAATGCTCACCAATACTCACTTTCATTTAAAAAATACGGACCAGTACACAATTTTAAATTTAAATGTGCATGTCAGCATGTTTAGTGAAAAATATTTAGCATATTTCTTTAAACCGAAGAGAAGCGTAATCACTCATCATTCGTAACATTTGTTTAGCGTCACCGGCATGAATGTCGCCGAGGTGGTCAATTAGTAGAAGCGTAAAATGGTTGTCAGTTCGGGAGTCTATTGTGCTATTGCGACCAAGCTCGTCACTATGCCCAGTGTTCTATGCTCATCGCGTCTCTAGTTCACGGTGGTGCGAAGGCCGCTCGTTTGAAAGGCTCTCATTATCTCGTCGCCAGCAACTATTCATAAGCATTAGCTACATTAGCATGTTCATTATGGCGCTCATGAATAATCCTTTCAACGTGTACGACATAGTATTTTTACACGCACAAGACATCAAACTGCTTAACTTACTTAATCCAATCCTTTGAAATGTTTTTATAATTTTTTTTTGCGTTTTGCGTTTATGTACCCACGGTGCACCCCTGTGCACCCTGGGTACATAAACGAGGGATGTACAAGTACAAACAAAGGACAGGATGTTCATTAGCATGACACGAAATATAAAATTTGGAACCGGTCCGGACGGCAGTTCGTCTTCCGGTAATGGTTTTCACTGTTGACTGTCAAACTTTATCAATATTTGATTTTACCAAATTAGCACCCAACTTTGTAAAACCATTTCGTATACTAATACATTATCTACATCTACACATGTACATTATTAAACGAATTCTAATATTTTAAAATCCCTTTAATAGCAATATATTAGTAACTCACAATACATATAGTCAATGTGCTCATGATGATTACGAAAGCGTTTGTGGGTAATCAGATTCCCAGAGATCAGAATTTATATTAGGTCACACGTAGTCATTGACACTAGTATTTACCTAATTATCATAGGATATCATGGAACTCAAAGGTATTTTATAAGTCCAAGCATCTTAAAGAATCTAATCAATGGTCATTAATCAAATATCAATCAATCATGAATCAGCCTATCGCCGTCCACTGCTGATGATCAAGTAATATTTTACGCAAATTTACAAAATAATCCAAGTAAGACAAAATAAAGAGATTTAGAACTGACAATCTCAGTTAAGAAAACACTTTTTACACACAAAGTGTATCAGTTTATGTAATGAAAATAAATATTACTGCTCTGTAATATTGCGAGTAAAATTATAATTAAAAAATTCCGTAGTATAATACGGCATGCGCTCTACATTTATTCACATTATACCAAACCAAAATACTTGTTATTGGAAAAGCAAGTTCTCGATTATACCAATCGGATTGGAGATCAATCTCGTTACTTGTTAGGCTCGGAGCTTCTGAGCCAACGTGTTACAGATATCAGTGCGTCGCGAGTAAAGCCTTCAACAATGTATAAATATCGGTCCAACTATTTTAAATTAAATAACGCCTTTGTTTCTTTTTTCATATGACTGAATCACACAAGACGATCACATCAGTCACCTACAGTCAGTCAGTCTACTGGTGGTAGGTCCCTCATATGTAAGACTCCGTCTTTTTTTTATGGCATTGAATGACGAGACGAGCTTGCCGTTCGCCTGATGGTAAGCGATACGACCACCCATAAACAGTAGCAACACCATCCAGCACCTTGAGTTACAAAGTACTGTGTGGCATTCCACTGCGCTCGTCATTCTGAGAAATAGACATTGCGGTGGTACCCACCCAGACGGACGAGTGTCTATTTCTACCACCAAGCAGCAGTGTGCATACACTGTTGTGTTTCGGTATGAAGGACATTGTAGCCAGTGTAACTACTAGACATAATGAGACTTAACATGTTATGTCTCAGGCTGAAGAGCGCAGTTGAATGCCACACAGTACTTTGTAAGTCAAGGTGCTGGATGATGTTGCTTGTGTTTATGGGTGGTCGTATCGCTTACCATCAGGCGAATGGCATGCTCGGCTTGTCATTCAATGCAATAAACAAAACCTGATAGTAAACGCTTAAAAAACAATAGAAAAATGCGCATACAATTATTAACTATATTGTTTAACTAGGTGATGCTCGCGGCTCCGCCCATGTGAATTTTTTCCAAGATAAAAAGCCTATAGCACTCAGGAGTAATGTACCTTCCTATTAATGAAAGAATTTTCAAAATCGGTTCAGTAGTTCCTGAGATTAGCGCGTTCAACCAAACAAACTCTTCAGCTTTATAATATTAGTATAAATTATAATAAAATGTTTTAGTGGTGATATAGCGCTCGACATTTAATGCGTAGTTATTTATAACATCTCTAAATACTTGATTAAGTCGTTTTTATTGGTCTGACCCCAGAATATCAGTTATCGTTTCTAATCGATCAATCGTCAAATGAACCGATGGGATCCATTTGATATTTTATTTGAGCGTCACGACTAGCCAGTACTGATCCCGCTTTTTTACTTTCTATTGACATAATGCCGGTAGATGAGGTGGCCAGCTCACGGAGACTCACCGGTAGCCAAGCCATTGTTCACGAATGATTCTCACGATGCTTTTTGTGATCAATGCACCCGGAGATTTCGTTTCAGCCATTGTGCAATATACATTTTAATCATTACACATAACGAAAAGACAGATTTTCCGGGGACCCAATGACTCAATCAAAATTTGTTGTGATTGCTCGAGTAATGGGGCTACGTATTTATTCAACAGAATTAAGTTAATAAGTGATGTCTTGGTATGTACTCCACAAAGTATTGTGAGCACCAAATAGAGATTTTAATAAATGTTTCTTGATTTAACATATAGGTTTGAGCTAGAGTAAGCAACCACAATATTCTTGACGATGTTTCACACCAACTAAAAATGTATAATCCTTTTCACAGACGCATTCGGACCAGATGCCATTCCGCTGCGAGTTCTGTTCAAGATTGTTCAAGCACAAGAGGTCACGTGACCGGCACGTCAAGCTGCACACCGGCGATCGCAAGTACCGCTGCTCACATTGTGAATCTGCCTTTTCCAGAAGGTGAGCTTAGCTTTTAAATATTCAAAATGATATTAGTGAGAGGCAGTATGTCGCTAGAACCAAAAACGTTAAGGCTGTGAATAGAGCCACGCATAGTAGATATTAATGATCTTAATCCCAAGCAGTTGAAGATTAAATATGAGTGCACAGTTCAACGGATTCTGAAGAGGTGCACGCCTCACAATAGCTGACGAGTAAGATTGATTACCGAAGCCACGGGCACAAAGCACGCTCACGGCCACGACGCGACGCGTCACCTTTTTCGTCACCTTACCGCGGTCACGTGACTAATTCCATGCAATTTGTCGTCCCAACGAACCGGCGACTAGTGAAAAGAGATGATGCACTGACAAATGGCGTCGAGCCTTACAAAAATAAAATAATGGCCGAGCCTAAACCGCTGCGGCGAGTACGGCCATTAGTGGAGATGTTTGGGAGAACGCATCTATTCTATGGTTTGCGTGAAAAGCCACTCTTTGTTAGTTATGTTTGGCCGCAGTTTAAGTGCTTACTTATGCTTCGTATGACAAATTATTGTCGCTTGTCATAAAATAATGCATATTATGACCTAAAGTGTGATGTTTTCATTCTAAGGTTTTCGTAATTATATGCCGATGTTCATCCCTACATTGAATTGTATATTATAAGAAGTTAAGATATTTTGACATCTAAATGAAGCGTTAGACAATTCACATTTAAATATTTCATGCCCAAAATTAAATAGGAGCACAAATATGTCATTATTAACGGAGCGGTAGGAACGGAAATCTTACAGGATAAATATTATACACAAACAAAGAAATATTAATTAAAATGGTTTGATATCTCATTGCTTCTAAATTGGTATACTTATTGCAACAAATTACTAGTTGGTACCAGTTCTTATATTGGCGCGATTCATAGTTTACGGGAAATGTATTATAACAAACGCTACACAAATTAATAGTCTAAATTCAAATCAAAGTATAGGTACCTAAAGGCCTCTGCAGTGCCGGATTAACTACGTAGCAAGAGTAGCAATTGCTACGGGCCCCGCGCGAAAGGGGGCCCCGCATGTTTAAACCCACTCATCTCTGCCTGAGCGTAATTTTTTGAGTGAAACTTGTTAAGATGTGGTACGTTGAATTTTTTTGATGTCACAAAACAAGACACTCGGTACCCGATTATTTCCTTGGCGTAAATAATTTAAATAATATCATACAGTAAACGCACAAGTACTACAAAAAGTTGCTTGTATAAACGTGAAGAATTTCAGTCGGCCTGATAATCAGCTCTACTAAAAGTCTGCCGCATATGCAAGCACTCTTACCCGACACTTAGTGTGGATGTGTAGCAGAATTGAAATGGCTCGATTTAAATTGTTAAAATTATCTATTGATTTGTAAAGTTAACAGTCTACATTATTTTTAGTATAATTTAGTAACCATATACCAAAAATCTATTTACTAGAATATAAGTATATTGAGTTATAGAAGTTATGACTAAAAAAAAATTTTTATTACTTCAAGAGAGATTTCCTCCAATTTAATTTTTCATAAACGTTTCGTAATCCTGATATAGTAGGATCATTACCAAATGCATAAAAAGCAATGCATTCAATAAACTATTTCCAGAACAAAAGAAGTTTAAATTCTAGACGCGAGAGTCTCACGCATGTTTTTTTTAAACGAATGATAGGTATCCTATCCCTTGTCGGTACAATGCACCCGGCCAATGCAAATTATTTGTGATCGAAGTTGGTAACACTGAAAAATTTACCAGGGATTCCCTGACATTGCCATTGAGAATCGTAACAAACAATCCGCCAATTAAAATAGAGTTGTTTTAGCTACCAACCAATAAGAAATTGATGAATATTTTATTTTGTAAGTTTTAATCTTTCTATGTGTAAACATGATGTGAGCCATTTATGAAAGAGGTTCGTTTAAGTTCTGTGTTATTAATTGATTTTTGCCAATCGCAGTGTTGTGGATGAAATGAGTTAAGGAACAATATGAGTCAAGAACGTCTGAATTATCTCGCTTTGATGAATATAGAATATGATTTGCTTAGAGAAATTGATACGAATAGTATTATTTTTAAATTTGCCCACATGAAATGTAGAAAAGTTACTTTGTAAAAGTTTAAAAAATAATAAGGAAACAGATAAATAAATATAAAATATAAACATTATTTAAAGTACACAATTGATAAAATATAACATTAGCTATTCTTCAAAATATAATATACTTTGTATTAAATATAAACTTTGAAATATGTATTGTAAATCATATAATATCATCAGTTTTCAATTGTTAGTTTCCTATCGAAATTATTCTAAATTGCCAGGAAATCTCATCTCAGGCTTTTTGTAATTGTCCGAGCCTAACAGCGCCTATAGTAATTTACTACACTCTTCATTACCCACAAAATTGTAACCTTTAGATAGTAAATAAATGTATTGAGTATTGAATTGTATTTTTACCACTCTATACTTAAGAACCCATAGCAGATCAAGGGCTTTTTGAAAGAATTTGCTACGGGCCCCGCGCTTGCTTAATCCGGCACTGGGCCTCTGTGGCGTCGCAGACAGCGAAACGAGTTCGACCCCTTAATGTAGAGCTAAAAGTTCCTCATACTTTCTGAAAACTATTATGCACGACTTGTATCTTTATGTACATTGTAGATTCAATGCCAAATGAGATCTTTACATTATCTCTAACATAATACAGAATAATACTACTCTACCTTCAAAAATATTTTTTCATGTTTTCATTTATTTAATGGCGTATGTTAAACTACTAGCGCCATCTAGTCAATGAATGATATATTAACCAAGTAAATAAGTTTTAGTTTTCTCTTGTTCTTTTATTTTAGTGATCATTTAAAGATCCACATGAAGACCCACGACAACCAGAAGCCATTCCAATGTACGGTGTGCAACCGCGGGTACAACACGGCAGCCGCCCTCACATCGCACATGCAGGGACACAAACGCGATAGAGAAGGGAGGGAGACTGAGCGACGCCGACCTCTACGCTGTCTAAGATGCGGGGAGGTTTTCCGGCACCCTGATCTTCTGCAGGTATTCAAGTTTTGGCAGGACTAGTTAATTAGCAATAATAAAATAATATTTATCAGTATAACCACAGAATAACAATAAATAATCATAATGTATAATACTATGTTTACCATTGTATAAAAATCATTTTTTTATTGATTTTGGTACTTGATAATTATTGTATTCTTTTTTAATCCATTTTTTTCATTATCTCCAGGCGCACATGGCGAGCGTGCACGGAGTGGAAGCGGCCGCTCTGACACCACCGCAGCGCGTCGCGTCCCAGCCGCCGCCCACGCTACTTGCCTGCATTTATTGCACCCGAGATACATTTACTAGCATGGAGCAGCTTCAATTACACGTCAGGACAGCCCACTCGGCATTGTTAAACGGCGAATCGCCCATACAAGGCGTTGATCAGCCTGCGCCTACGGATCTCAGTAAACGGGCCACTGACGACGGTCCTGCGATGAAGCGCTCACGGTCAGGCTCTGACAATCCTCAGACTACGTTGTCGCATAGCACTCTCCTCTGTAATCAGTGTGATGCAGCACTACCGGACTTCGAAGCATTTCGAACACATCTGAAGGCTCACATAGAAGAGGGGGGTGAACTGACCCGCTCGAGCCCGGCACCATGCGTACATTGCGGATCAACATTCGCAGATGCCGCCGCTTCCGAGCGCTACCTAACATCTCATTACTTGGCCGTCTCTTGCGAATACTCGTGCCACAGCTGCGCGAGAAGTTTCTCCGCACCCGACGACCTACAAAAACATCTCTTTGATCTACACGCCCATCATCTTTACCGCTGTTCTCTATGTAAAGAGATATTTGATTCTAAAGTTGCCATACAGGTGAGTCTCAAATAATATAAAACTTTTGAACTACCTTTAGGTTCAAACAGGAAAATTATTGATACAATATGTAATTTCAGTTATTGCAATAACATCATTCGATCTTTATATCTTTGTCTATAGGTACACTTCGCAGTGGCACACAGTGGTGAAAACAAGGTGTGGGTATGTCGGTCATGCGGCGCAAGTACAGGCTCGCTGCGGTCGGAAGCGGAGGGCGCGGCGCACGTGCGCTCGCGGCACGCGGCCGGCGCGGCGCGGTGCGCGTGCGGCGCGCTGCTGGCGGGCGTGCGGCATGCGCGACCCACCCGCCCCTACCGATGCCCGGTGCCGCCCTGCACCGACACCTTCGCCGTGCAATACCTGCTCGAACGGCACATGCAGATGCACCACACTATACCGCACCAGGTAAAAAATAAACATATAATTTGAGACCATAATATACCACTGAGATCAAAAGTCAATTTTGTAACAATATTTAATATTACCTAACTTTCTTTTCAGGTATTGAATGGCGAAATAGCCAGAGGAAAACGCATTGAAAATAATAATGGAGGTGAAGGTGTAGACGAAGCTTGCTCTCCCTCTAACACAGGGACGGAAAATGCTGTCATCAGTACTGCACCTGGGGCTGGCGAAGAAAGACGGCGTAAGAATGGGGCCGTGGCTTTGCAGTGTGCGTATTGTGGTGAGCGCACGCGCAGCCGCGCGGAATTAGAGGCGCACACACGCGCGCACTCCGGCGCTGCCGCCGCGCGCCACAAGTGCCTCATTTGCGACGAAGTGTTGCCCTCCGCTGCCGTACTTGCCGAGCATAAGCTCACTCATTGCAAGGTAATTTTTATTTTCCATCGAACCTACATGCTATTATAGTGTCAATTCGAAATGTTCGATTAATAGAATATTGCTTTAATTGCGTATTAATACATTATTATGTACGGGACAAAAAACATACGAGTTCGTTAAATAATTTAATTTATTTTGACTAATATTTAATTACAAGCAAAACAGGGAAAGGAATAGGGATTTCGGAAAGGGGGGCGGGGGATTTGGGTCTCCAGAAATACATATTAAACGAAACGCAACAACAGGCTGTCACTTCACGTTGGTTTTCTGTGTGACAATGATACTACTCCGGTCGAGCAAGCCTATTCATATTATAGACAAATATTATGTCTTCGTCGAGGCTCTACCACTTTTAGGATTTAAGTACAGGGGTAAAGAAATCCAGAAAATGAGACACGGGTAATCTGGACTCAGTGAGAGACTAGTAAGCCAGAAGGAAAGTAGCAGAGGATGGGGGATGGGGAAGAATATGGAACGTAAAATTGGGAATGGGAACGTAATAAGGTATCGAAGGACGAGGGAAAGGGAGAGAGTAATATAACATCGTAGACATCTTATAAGTTAAATCGTCTTGAAAGCTATAAGCTATAAACGATAGTCTAGCTTGAGTACTTACAAAATTATCGTATAATATCAATACAATAAAATATACCTTTACAATATAAAATAGCGTACAATATGCATCCATCCTTATTATAAAATATACTAATATCATGAAGAATAAATTATTTAGTTAGAATAGTTTAGTTTTAACATTAATAACTCAATATTACTATAATTTTATTATTATTACATTACAGGTAGTGGCGGGGGACACTTGCTCGCGCTGTCGTGCACGTCTGTCCTCTGAGGAGTCCTTCCTGAATCACATGGCGCGCCACCACCCTGCTCTGCCTGCACCATGTGTAGTTTGCCGACAAACCCTCGCCTCAGAGGCGGAAGCACGCCTGCACGCGCGGTTCCACTTACGCCCCAGCGAGGATGAGCAGCGATGTGCTATATGTCTCAGAGCGCTACCTGAGAGCGAAGGGGGTGACGGTGCACGGGCTTGTTCAGCATGCTACGCGCGACACGCGGCACCTCGTCCACCGCCCCCGGCTGACCACGACTGCAGGCTCTGCCGCCGAGCTCTAGGCTCACCGACAAGGCTTCAAGCACATCTCATCGAACATACATTTGCTGGAATCGGAGCTTTCACGTGTTACTTGTGTTCAGCAGTTTTTACAAGCGCAGCTGGACTGCAGCGACATTTGCCTGAACACGCTTCCGCTCCACGACCGTATGACTGTGGACGATGTGGTTTGAAGTTCTTTTTCCGAGCTGAGTTAGACAATCATGCTTTCGTCCATTTGGAGGAAGCGGAGATAGCTCAACGAGCGTTCTACGAAGCGTATGCTAGAGGAGCGGCCACAGCATGGGCAGCTCTTGCGCCGCCGGAGGCTCCAGCGGCAGTGGCTACGCCCGCTCCGCCTCCTCCCGAGGTTAAGCATGAACCCGAGATAAAGGAAGAGCGTAATGACGAATATATTGAAGTATCGTCACCCCCTCCCCCTGCGCCCTCGCCGCAGCCGCCCTCAGCCACAGAAGCCTCACCGTCTGTGGTGAAGCAAGAGAAGCCCGACGAAGACTGAATGGATTAGTGTACATTATCGTCCGAGACGCGGGACTCAGCCCGCTGCAATATTAGATTACGTCCGTACGTGCTATGTACATACCTACTTGTATATAGCCAGTTACGTTAAATGTTAATATATCGTTGACTTTGCGTTTAGAACGCGCATTAATTCTTGTAATTACGTAGATCGTACCATATCGTTTATGTTGATTAGACACGGTAAGTTTTATAATGTTTACATGGCTATTTGTATGAACTGTTAAATAATAAATTATTATATTAAGCTTGAAAGGCGTTTATATTATATTACAAATTAAATTATATCGTTCTTATTTTATTGTAGACTGTTTCTTGACTGGGTCTTGAGCCTAAGTTGTGGCTACTTGTGTTTGAATCCACGGCAATAATCCAGCAATGTTTACGTATACGCCAGACACGTTTGCAGTGGCGCATCCTAGGCCCCACGCAACTAGACCTACAGCTACCCACTGCCCGTTTGTCTGGCACACCAAGCCCGATCCTCCGTCACCCTAAAGTAAGTGAGTCAACAATTAAAATTTACTGCGAGACAGATTGATTTTCCAGATA
Source organism: Sphinx pinastri (assembly GCA_947568825.1). NCBI lineage: Eukaryota > Metazoa > Arthropoda > Insecta > Lepidoptera > Sphingidae > Sphinx > Sphinx pinastri. The sequence goes on from OX387617.1 coordinate 9,683,931, forward strand.
TGGTTATCAAATCAAATAATAACTAATGTTGTACCTAATGGAATTAAACGAAATTACGTCAATAAACTTGGAATGCGAAATTGTGCATTCATAAAATCTGTGATAAAATGCATATTGCGTAGGCTTACACAATTTTGTTTACGTCAAACAAAAATGAATCACAATAAATATTATCTAACTAGCTTTCGCTCGCGGCTCCGCCCGCGGTAAAAAGGTTTTCCAGGATAAAAGTCCCGCTTTATATTTTCCCGGGATAGAAGTAGCCTATATGTTAATCCAGGGCATAATCTACCCGTGTGCCAAATTTCATCGAAATCCGTTTAGTTATTTTGGAGATGTGCAGTAACAATCAAACAGAAAAACAGACAGACAGAAAAGAATTATAAAAATCGCCTGTTTGTTTTCCATTGCTCTTCTTTAGTCACCCCCTTTTTTTTTCACATTTCTTTCAATGTACAGACACACCGGGATCTACTGCTTTGTTATAGTATAGATGGATAGATGACAGGTTTACGCTACGGTCTTTTTCACCGAGTAATTAACGAGAAAACCTATATCAAAATGTATTCCTATTTCCTTTAAGTACTAAAACGATATTTGGTTCAATTCAAAGAGAGATATATAATAATAAAACTTATATAAAGACCCTTTTAGAATTATTAATAATTATTTTGTCTCTCTTCAGCTTTAATTAGGCAGTTGTTCAATTGTTTAAGAAATCTTTGCGGTAACTAAAATCAGATCTCATACTTACAGTGCAAGAGTCTCTGTTGGCTTCGCCGCCGGCACAAACAAACGATGTGGTATCGAGTACATAAGTCGGGCCCAAACGCGCGCTCCTCAGCTGATTCTGACAAACGTCGGGGTCTACTATCGGCACTTCCACTTTCTTCAATATCTGTTGATACTGGCCGCTAATACCAAACATATTCTTACCCCATCCAGACACAAAACATCTAAAATACATTATAAATGGTATAATTCCACTGATATGGTAAAAAGCTATTAGTATCACCACAACATTACATTGCTCAAAATACAAATACGCCATACCGCTAACGAGAATCGTCTTATTCTCAAACCATAGTCCTGCAGATATACTTTCCATACACTCGCTCTATTTAAAGAAGCTCTATTTACGGCCGATTGCAATAAACGGTACTTATCATAAGATTGGTATAATTTTAAAACTGTCTGGATGAAAGTTAAATTTATTCTCATTGATCAATTTTCGCGGTCACGTATATTAAAAAGGCTGGTAAATCGTACTACATTCTGCCATTGAAAATACATCCATCATAAACATTTCAATAGTAGGATTACCATACCATACCAGCCCTGTATTATATTATACTGCCCATTGCTGAGCATGGGCCTCTTCTACAATTGAGAGGGTTAAGGCCTTAGTCCACCACGCTGGCCTAGTGCGGGTTGGCAGACTTCACATGGTTTTACTGGTGGTAGGTCTCTCATATGTAAGGGTCCGTCTGGGTGGGTACCACCGCAATGTCTATTTCTACCGCCAACCAGCAGTGTGCATGCACAGCTGTGTTTCGGTTTGAAGGACATTGTTGCCAGTGTGCTGAATGGTGTTGCTACTGTTAATGGGTGGTCGTATCGCTTACCATCAGGCGAACGGCATGCTTGTCTCGTCATTCTATGCAATAAAAAAAAAACGTACCTTCGAAATTCAGAGAACTTCTCAAGTATGCAGGTTTCCTCACGATGTTTTCCTTTACCGTTAAACCGATAATTCACAAAGAATACACACATACCTTTTTTAGAAAAGTCAGAGGTGTGTGTCCTTAGGTTTTGAACCCACGGACATTCGTCTCGGCAGTCCATTCCACTCCCAACTAGGCTATCGCCAATAGGATTAGTAACAAATTATTCGGAAATAGGGTGATAGTATATTATTTTTTACCTTTGTCCTGTGTAAGTAGCGTTGGAAGCAGGTGGTAAACACGCTCTATTTATGGTTCTTGCTGCGCCAGTCGTTGGCGTGAACGGCACCGCAGCCGTGAGCCTCAGAACAGTTATGTCAAACTGCAATGTGTTAACATTGTACGACGAGTGAGTAAATACTCTCTGCACGGTGTATTCTTGATACGGTATTGGTTCGTATGTACCAGCAGCATCCCATTCTCCGAGACGAACTTTTATATTTGGCGCTGTGTCTGAAACACTTAATAAGATTATAAAAACAATTTATTTTAAGGAAATAAATGATTATTAAATACTTTGTATAATTGATGGACTTACACATACGAGGCGAGCCTGTGCGTTACGGTGACGACATTCAAGCTGTCTATGAGAACTCCGCAAGCGATGTAATCATTTTGTTTGGTAAGAATGAGAGCCTAAAAATCACATTTTCAATTAAAGGAGCAAACATCATATAAAATAGATGTCAGTATATAATTGTGTCGATATATCATAGTACATAATTCGGGCCCAAAGGCGCGCTCCTCAGCTGATTCTGACAAACGTCGGGGTCTACTATCGGCACTTCCACTTAGCCCTAGCGTAGCAAATATTTAAAACAAAGCATGAAAAACTGCACTTACAACATTTGTCGCACAGTAGGCAGTAGGTAGGTACCCACTCATTACGCACATTGTTATTTCTTATTAAGTGATTTAAATTCACAAGCTATTACAAATAGACTGTTTAATTCCTTATATACTGTATGCCATTGCCTGCTCTATATAGAGACCATGTCACAATGCTGCCGTGTCCATAGAATTATTAAAACATTAAATAGTGTTCAAAATAAGGCAATGATTACCTGCCATGGAAATTCACCGTAATTAGCCTGTCCAGTAGTAGGAGTTACAGCAGCTGTTGGTACGGTTTGTAAAGTACCACAAGCTACCTGTGTCGAGTTAGTGATAGGAGCAGTGGTGCTGCCGCAACAATATTCCTGTCCAGAAGGGCATTGAGCTCCTCCCTAAAAAGTTTATTAAAAGCAAAATTTCAAAGTTTGCAATTCTATTATGGATAAAATATATAAAATTATGACCACATCTTACAGGTGTTACTATTCTGACATCAATCATGCCAGCGGGTGAATTGTTTCCATTATTAATACACGTGCCTGAAGGTACACATCTACAACTTTGCCTTTTACTTATTTTATGTTTGTCGGTCGTTTTCGAAAGTTCGTTCATAAAATCTTTTATACTTATGGGTTGTACGTCCCTTCGTTGTCTTGGAAATCTGACCGCCGTGTCATACGATGGTACTTGAGAGTCTATATCCGATCGGAATGCCGCCGAAGGTCCAGGTGTAGTGCCAACCCTCGGGTCAATTGGTAGCGGCCCTGTAGCATTTTCACCGGGGTTAAATACACATACGGTATCTGGATCGTTACAAAAAATAAGTTGTAAAATAGCACCACCTGTTGTAGTTGTCGCTGCGGGTGCTGTTGTCATTGGTCGTGGTGTTGTAGTTGTCGGTGGCATGGTCATTGTAGTCGAAGCTGGCGGCATAGTAATCAGTGCAGCTGTTGTGAGATTTCCTGGCGGGCGTGCAGTCGAAGTGGTGGTAGTCATATTACCTGGAGTTGGCATTGGAGCTGGAGTTGGAGCTGGCGTTGGAGCTGCAGTTGGAGCTGGTGTCGGAGCCGAGGTCGGAGCTGGTGTTGGAACCGGAGTTGGTGCTGGTGTCGGAGCCGGTGTTGGAGCTGGTGTTGGAGCCGGTGTTGGAGCTGGAGTTGGAGCTGCGGTTGGAGCTGGAGTCGGAGCCATTGTTGGGGCAGGTGTAGGGGCAGGCATAGGAGGCGCTGTTGTAGGAGAAGGTAGCGGTGTAGTCACATTTGCTGGTTTAAGCGTTGTCATTGTAACTGCGGCTGTTGTCGGAGCCGCTGTCGCTGCTGTTGTCGGCAGTAGTATTGGCGCAGGCACACCTGGTACTACCACAATAGACGGGGGCGCATTACCAGGCAGTAATCCCAAACAAGCCGTTAATAGCCACAGACACATATTGATGAGGCGACCAATACGTATGATATCCGAAGAGTATTTGACATGAATGTAATCGGGTACGGCTGTAAGCCGGGTATTAAATACGTCCTTAGTATATTGCAATAGGCGGTTTTCCCTAGTAATTACAGCCTTCATGGTATAATGCGCTTGGTCATATGGCGATAAATTGTTGTAATCAACGAAATGTGGATTACCAAGCTTTTGTTGGCAGACGCATAAATGTTGTAATTTTCACTGCCATAAAAAGACTCCAATTACCTATAACCTCGCAACAAAATTATAATATATTTCGGACGTAAATTATGTAGGTATAATACCTATAACTATATAATATGTTATGTGTCGTGCCATTAATTAATAGATATATATTAATATTTAAAAAATATCGGTCTTAAATTACTAGCATTATAATACGGGCGCTAAGAATGCGATGGAACCTATTATAGTCGAAGTTAATCAAAAATGACAATTGCCGAGTAAAAAACCTAGCGATCGAAAATTTTTAATTTAAATTAATGAATATTTTTTTTTTGTTTTTTTTTTTAAACAATTTTTATTGTTTTGTAAAACCATGCGGTGATTTCAGCAGGATTTCTGGTCCTATACTTACCAAAAAAAATATTCGTACTGTGTACTTGTGAACAAAATAGAAAGAAAGAAATAATTTATTTGGTTTTAAAAACACTTACAAAACTAACAATTCACACACACACACACACTCACGCCTTTAATCCCCGAAGGGGTAGGCAGAAGCGCAACTAGTGCACCCACTTTTCGCCGTTATTCCGTCCCATGATGTGATAGGGGGCGAGCCTATCGCCATATCGGGCACAAATTCCAGACTCCGGGCTGATACTGAATAGAAAAACTCAATATCACTTTGCCCGACCCGGAGATCGAACCCGAGACCTCGGCATTGCAGTCGTACCGTGATACAACTACGCCACCGAGGCAGTCACTAACAATTCACTTACTAACAATTCAAATAACGTAAAAACTAAATTAAATTTTATAAGAATCCAAAACCAAAATGGATCCATCTCAGCTTTATTCTGCAGCGTGACTAGTAGATTTATTTATATTGCGTAGTTATATTTATATAAAAACCCAGAAAATCTTATCATATTTATATATCGCGGAGGATTTCACAGGGGCCAATAAAACGTAGTGAATACTTCGCAATAGTCATAACTGACCTTTATTTCTTCAACTCATGATTTGTTTATCACTCATCACTTTGTCAGGACTGGCATACTAACCACTAAGTTACAATTGCGACTATTGATATCTAGTTGAACACTGAACGACGACCAAACTAAGACTCAGCTCTTCAATTTTTTTATTTTTTTTTTTCCCCTGACTATTCTGCCAGTAGCCTGACGAGGGTCGGCTTTTCTGGCCACACCGGACTTTAGGGTGAACGCTGGCGCGCTCGCAACCCTGAATTTAAGCAACCATGCTGAGGGCAACCCACTAACGGGTTACGAACCTCGGCTCAGGACGGTTGCTGAGAGGAGATTGAGACATTCAACGATTAGTGGGGGGGGAAGGATTTTTGCCTAATCCTATCAGTTCGGGTTGTATACATCGGCACCCGGGCCGGAACTGTCATGGGGGTCGGGAGGGCGACGGGGGACGCGGCGAGGTCCTCGACGGCGAGGACGGAACTGCGGTCTTGTGGAGTGTAGGAGTTTTAAAAACTCGTTTTTCTCACGAATTGCCAGAGTGATTTCGTCCTCTGGATCTGTCAGAACTGAACGCGGCCGTCTCCATTTGGCGCGGTCAAATGGAGTGTATATTGACGCTTTACGGATGAGCGTATTGGTATGTTTTTCCGCCCGATCGAAGTAGCGCAGCTCTTCAAATAGCGAGGGTCTTATTTATACCCGCAACTGTCACCCCCACTAATAATTTGACATCTCGACTTGTTTTGCAAAATTACTACTTCAAAACTCCCCGACGCTCCGACATATATAATTTGTATCTCTCAAGAGTCGAGCATCATCGTGAGTTTGCCGACGCTACCGAGTAGGAGTTTAACATAGTTCCAAAAAGGTCGCATCCCATTCTGATCGCGCGCGGATCATATTATCTTATCTATAATTGTCAATTTGCAGACATAATATCAATTTAAATAAAATAGGAATATAAGAAACTATTAAAGAATACACCCAGCGAGGTTAGTTTTGTATAACCTGGGACCTGTATAAGAAGGGTTACCTCGACTAACTTATCATGCTATAGGTATAGGCTTCAAGACTTTTGCAAAGTTCCTTATGTTGAACTTCTATATTATATACAATATACATAGGGCGACCAGGAAATTAAGGATATCCCTATAATTGCGGATAATTCACATCATATCCCTCTATGTGGCAAAATTTTACCTCAGTAAAAGTCCCACCATTTTAGAGATATTATTATTACAAGTTATTGCCCGCGGCTCCGCCCGCGTGAATGAGTTTTCTCGGGATAAAAGTCCCGCTTTATATTTTTCCGGGATAAAAAGTAGCCTATGTGTTAATCCAGGACATAATCTACCCGTGGGCCAAATTTCATCGAAATCCGTTTTGTAGTTTTTGCGTGAAAGAGTAACAAACATCCATACATCCAGACATCCATACTTACAAACTTTCGCGTTTATAATGTTAGTAGGATTAAGGTTTTTTCGAATAAAATTACTTCATTCAATTTATTTCATGCCATTTCTACAAATGATTTTTTTTTATTTACTCATGGATGTATGAGTAATGTAAAACATACTTAATTTTTTGTAAAAAAATTTAATAAGCCTGGAAATAAATCTTTATGTAAAAAAATTATACAAATTTATTGAAACGGTTGAATTTGATAACCTGTGGTGTGAAAAAATGTACTAAGTGGATCGTGCCAATTACTTTAAAAAGTAGCTTGGTTACTGCCAATTTCAAAATGGTACAACGGTTTAAAATTCCCTTGAAAACTACTTTTTTTGGTCATTTTAATGCACGAAGGTCTGTTTTTTAAACTTAAATAAAATAAAAGTTTATCGAATTGAAGATACTTTTACTTAGTGATTTTTATAATTTTACATGTTTTTTTTTTCATACTGTTTATGTACCGCTATACCAGTTACCACTAAAATATTATTCCTCAGTAACCGCAACATAATACATAAATGACATTTAATACATCCATTGTCACTCGCTGGTAATATTCTATTGCGAAATATAACGGTCCGACACGTATGTATGAATTAGGTAACATGCATTTTAACCGAATAACGCACAATTTGCTTAGAGCATTTAACAATTTGACATATCCGAATAATGTATAGATAACCATCAATGTAGATAACACGTTTATATCAACGTAGGGTTCCCAACAGTCAATTGCAAAAACTAGGATTTCAAGTTTGTTAAACCAGGGCAATTCAGTTAAAAAAAGGACGCAGTAGTAGTTAACTTAATATGTAGTAAAAATAGGTTAAATTAAATGACATATTTGAAATACATGACCTCATGGGGGCCTTTTAAAAATCCAGAATGCTTCATAAAAACTATCCAAGACATCCCTGGAAACTACAGACACCAGGACATGTCCTGGGAAAACAGGCCAACGTCATTTAATCACTGATAGGCATTTTCTTTTTTCCTGCCTTCAATTGAAGCAATATAATATTCAATTAACAATGATATTATATTTTTGATATTGTAGATTATATGTTATTTAACGTAGGTACTCGCAATAAAATATTGCAAGTTTACTATAAAAGATTAGTATCAACAAATATATAATACGCTCTACCTAGAGTTACGGACACTACATCAAATATTTTCAAAAGCTATACATAGAGGCTAGAGCTATGAAGGGATTTATTTAGAGGTCAGTGTAGGGTTTATTATGGATCTGATACAACTGTTGCTTCGAATACAACTTTGTCGAAGAGCTGGTAAATCCAACAAAATCATACCTCTCAGTGCTGGGATGGTACCCGTAAAATGGTTTTTCCACGCAGAAAACAATTTACATTCTTTATATTTTTAACTTCAACCTTATTTCTCATAAAGGAGATGTCCGCTTTTTGTATGGGTGCTGGGCCTCAAAATCTGATCAGGCTCAAACTTTGGGGATATTAAAGGGGCAAAAATATGGATCTTGAATCCATTAAAAAATATTTTTAGACCCCTTAATTTATAACCAACTTTTTTTAAAACGTTCATATAACGTATCGTTCTTAAAAAAATAAAATTACATAAATCTCAAAATCGGAGGTTTTTAAAATTAAACGATTTATTTGTAAAAGGCTAGTTTTTAGGAGTTCTATCCAAATATATACCTACCTATAAACTGTCTTGGTTAGAACTTTAGGCCCGTTTTTGACCACTCCCTTTAAACTTATACTGTCTTATTAATAAACTATGATTAGTGTCAGATTAACTTTACTCCAAGACTTACGCTTAGATTAGGCAAATCATGTATTAATAAACATGGAGTAAGGACGGAGTTAACTAATCCAAATCTAATCTCGGTTTAAAAGTTATTCCGCGGAGCCGCATGGTTTAAAGCTTGAGTAAGCAAAGACTTTTATCGTATTCTCGTACAGAACTACCGTCTGTAGTCTTTGAATATAACCTAAATATATTTTGATGTTTGGTTGGTGTTCGTGCGTGTGTTATTTTTGTTCAACTGATTTAGTAATAACTGTGAAATAAAATGGATAGAGATTATTCTATTGATGATTTGAGAATGATAGAAGAAATAGAAGAAGCGACTCCATTAATGAGGCGTGTAAAATTGTACAAAGTTCGCAATAACCCATTTGAAGACTATCAAGAAGATGAGTTTAAATACAAATATAGATTTACGCGCTCCACTGCCCATTTTATTATTGAAATGGTGAAAAATGATTTGGCTGGTGATGCAAGAGGAGGCTTTATACCACCTCACTTGAAAGTTTTAGCTGCGATAAGGACCTGGGCTCGTGGAGAGGTAAATAAATTATTTCCATAGACTTAGGTTTCACTCAGGCAGATTACAAATTTTATCTCAGCTGATTTTTATAAAAGTTATATACTTAATTGAATGGTCTATCTATAGTAAGTTTTAAATTCTAACCATTCATCTATTTTTACAAATTCAAGATGATGCAGGAGATTTGAGCGGCTTTAGCCAGTCAACAATATCCCTTGTGTGCAAACAAGTTGCATTAGCAATAGTTGCACACAGGGGTCAATGGATAAAAATGCTTCAAACTGAAAGAGAACAGAACATTGTTATTGCTGGTTTTTATGAAATATGTGGCTTTAGACAAGTCATAGGAGTAATTGATTGTACACATATCCGAATTCAGGAGGATTGCAGGAGATGTTGGACAACACTACATAAACCGAAAAGGATACAGTTCAATAAATGTGCAAGTAAGTTTTTCGTTCTGTTTCTGCCACAGTAACATTAAGTATGTACAATTCTATATTGTCAAATCGATACATTTTGTGTATATTGTTACAGGTCGTCTCAAACGCAAATTTAGAGATCATGGATATAATGGCACACTGGCGGGGTAGCACACATGACTCCAGGATTTTTAATGAGTGCCGTTTAAAACATAGGTTTGAGAGAGGGGACTTTAAGGGACGATTGCTGGGAGACTCGGGTTATGCATGTACTCCTTATCTATTTACACCGGTATTGCATCCAGCAACACACAAGGAGGAAATGTACAACAAAGCCCATATTCACACTCGTAACACAGTTGAACGGTGTTTGGGAGTGTGGAAGCAAAGGTTTCGGTGTCTCCTAAGAGGGTATACTACAAAGAGAAAACACAAAACTGTAGGTATATTGTTGCATTGGCAATATTGCACAATATTGCTATGCAGAAGCAAGATCTTGTCCCAGAAGCAGAATATAGCAGTGTTCCAGTGACACATGTAGGAAATAACTCAGTGAGAGGAAATGCAGTTCGGGCAGCATTCATTAATGAAAATGTTTAGTTAAATTTTACAATGTTAGAATAATAAGTAGCCGATGTCACTTCTGGGTCCCATTACTTTCTCCATACAAAAATCAAGATAATCAGACTTATAATTTTTGTGTTAATTAGTGTGCATAAACTATTTTATATTTTTTATATTATATCATTAGTGTAATTGGTATATAATCATACTAATTTGAATAATTAAATGTAAATCAAATATATTACTACAGATTTAAGGGTATTATCATTGTAAATAAAATATATTGTGAATATTACAAGAAATTTTATTAAATTAATATAACTTCACAAAGATTTAAGAATTATTTAACGAAGGATTTAAGAATATGCATAAATTGGTAGAGCCACACTATTTACAGCATGAATTTTCCTGGCTCTAAGGTACCACTTTCTCACAGAAAACCAATGTTACAGACGAGGGAAGGAACGGCTTGTTATTGTGTTTCGTTGGTGAGCAAGATTTCTGGAGACCCCTTCTTCCTTTCACTATAGTAGGGACAAACTAATATGGCCGGTATGACATGACACGGTTTTGAATTTTTTAGGTAGACGTTCTCACAGAGTTATCGCGTCGGGAAAACAATTGAATTGTCATACCGGCCAGCTTAGTTTGTCCGAACTATAATAACTATTCGTTTCCTTTTAATTAGATGTTTGTTTTAGTGGAGATCACTTAACATCAGATGACCTACTTGCTAGTTTGCCAGCCTATACGACAAACAAAAAAACCTCAAGGTGTCTGAATCTTAATAAGTAGGTATTTATTATATTTGATTACATCACATTACGTTTAAGTGCAGGTTTAAAATGAGAGCCATCCAACGTTACCTAAATAAAATAAGGTTATGCCCATGTTTGAAAGCGTCTGAAACTCAGGCCTATTAAAAGAGATGGCGCTATTTAACAATATGTAAGTAGTTCATATTAACACCGTCAGAGTTCGCTGCGTACAACCAGGCGCTCTTTTGCGCAAGCTCGGCATACGTCAATACAAACAAAAAGTCTACAATATATGTATAGCTTAGAATGATAGCGCCAGCCAGTAGTGCGCTGTTCGGTTTGCGTACATTGCTTGTGTAATTCGAGGCCGCCTGCGAATACGGCTCATAGTAAACCTGTACTATTACAGTGCGTTTTAATAATGACCGTTTTGTACGTACTTATTATATGAAAAATGTTTTGTTTAACTTCAGTGAGCTAACGTTAAGAGTAAAGCAGTTTAGTTGTGCCTGGCCAAATCCCCGATTTGATATTTATAAAGGATAAATTGACGTCTTCAGGCGTTAGTAGTGTATCGGTGCCTCAATATTCTAAACCAAAATGTGCGGTTCCTCCTATACGTTTGTTTTAATTATTTTCATACACCAAAAGTTGTGGTGCTTGACGCAAATTTGCATCTAAAATCTTTAAACATATTAAAAAATATATTTAATCATCAGTAGCCATATATTTTAATTCAATGAATTTTGTCAGCTGTCGATTATTCAGAATGCCTTCATTCAGCCAGGAAATCAATGTGGATTTGAATTCTAACGAAAATGGTGCCTTGAATAATGAAGTTCATAAAGAAAGCAGCAATACAGATGTTGAAGGCAGATACGAGCAGAACGAACAAGTTTCTGAAAGTATGTTGCCGGGACTGAACGCTGATCAAAGGCTTGCATTTGCTCTGCGAGACTTTTTGGGATCATCAGCTGTGACAGTCGACGATAGCGGATCGTCGCCCTCAGCCTTAGGTCAGACGTTACCATATATTGATGAGCAACTAGATATAGAGGGCACCACGCAGTCTGACGATGAAAATCTGCAGTGTAGGGATACCGAGGAGGTGTTAAACAATGCGGCATGCCGGTTAAGGCGATGGCGCGCAGCATCACGGAAACTTCGTAGGCCTAGGATCATAGACAATTTGTGTACGAACGTTGAGAAAGAAGGCAGTTCTAGCAAAAGTTGCAACGGAGGCCATACTGATTTGGCGGATAGATTGCGTAGCCTAGCGGCAGCCGGCAGCATGTCTGCGTCGTCTGTAGAACTGTTGTCGTTAGCGCCACCTCCGCCTGCAGCCACTGCCCCACCTTCACCAGGATGCCTGCTGTCACCATCACTCGCTGAGCAGAGCTCGGCGGAGTACTTTGTAAGTTTACTATGCTTGAATTCTAAACATACCTACACCAATTATTATGTACCTACATCATGTTATAATTAGTCCATAAGCCTTGAAGCGATCAGGCTATGGATCAGGCATTAGTAAAAAAAAACTAGCAGTGTATTTGTGTTTGAAAGACGCACGCATTGCGTGGTCGGTGCTAATAAACAATAACGTCAGATCTGATTTGTATCTGTGTGCTTATGATTAAAGTTATTTGATAGTAGATGACGTGTAGGTACAATTTACATATCTTATTATTTCGTTGTGACTTTTGAGCGATGTGTTACATTAATTTATACACATGTTACTTAAATGTTTAATACATAATACTTATGATAGTTCCTTATCTACTATCGGCCTAGTATCCTACTTCAATATGACAGAGTAGATACGTTGAAAACAATATGAGTACCTATTTATACTCCACTAGGAGTTGCCCGCGTAAAAAGCCTTTCCCGCCACAAAAGTCCCTAAAACACTGTGCGACGCCAGTGACATCTATTTAAAAACGTAGTACACCCATTTTTATCTAATTGACATATGAATTTTGGACATAGGTACGAATAAACATGTGAAATGTGAATGTTCCGTAAGATGAGAGAAAGTGTGGTCGTTACTTGTCTTACAGACAAATGAGCCATACCTACGTCATAATGAGCATAATATTATGAAAAAAATCATTCGTGATAATGCCTTTTTATTCCGACATTATAATAGGTATAGATGTGGTCATTAGACAAAAATGCTACCTACGTGAGAATTAGACCCCTGACATGTTGCCCCGATTCATGTGTCACAACTCCCATAGTTCTATGTTATGTTGATGTAGAGATGACTTGGTCAGTTATTTACATTTTTATTGAATATAATTTAAGCCTAAAACTTAGTCGTCAATTTTTTTTTTAATAGGATAGATACTTTAGGTTTTGGTCAGGAAAAGTCACTGATTTAGTTAATACATACCTATTTATATGGACACTGATGTGACAACATGTTTTGTATGTATCATGTACCTAGGCTCCCGAGATTCCCCTACTTATTGTAATAATATGAATATCTGCAACGGTTCAGTTTACGCGGTTTTTCTAAGCCACAACTTGTAGAACACGCAAACTTTATGTCTATCTAGGCAAATAGCTATTCAAAGATATATACTTATCTTCCTATATTACTAAATCTTCGTTGAGCCACATAGCAAGGTGTTATTAGATACATAAATCTCAAAAGTTAATTAAAATCATCCTTTGGAATGGTTCTAAAACCATAAAAATTTACACACGATTTTTTTATTAAACCATTAAGATAATTTAATCCTTTAAAAGGGGTAAAACAGGGATAAAGGTCGTCATACTAGTGGCAAAGGATGCGAATTTTTGATAAGTAGTTTAATTTAAAGTTGAAATAAAAATAATTCCTGAAATTATACCCATGAGACACCCCATCGGGCACACGCTTACTAGGTACCGACCTATTGGGGTATTAGTTCAAAAGTACTTAAGCGCATCAATTAAATGCATGAATTTTGAGAACGATTTCAGTTTCATGTTGTAAGGATACTAATTGAACGAATACCAGATTGATGGTCTCACGACAAACTACAATCTTCACTATCTTTGACATTTTTGTTATCAATTGAAATATTTAATGATTAAACGAACTTACCTGTACGTGAAGTTCTATCATAATTATACGAAGGCTTCGTCCGAAGAGATTACCATAGAGAACACATGTAGTATGTACTCCAGTTGTACGCCTTTGCACTTTATTTGAGACTTTTTTTTTTTTTTACTTTGGTCACACTCAACCTGTCAACAGAGCTTCATTTAGTTTAGAGAGTTCCATATACCTATATTTCACAACTTACTAGGGTTAACGCCAGTCACGGGAGGGAGGGATACTAATCTCTTCGGACGAAGCCTTCGTATAATTATGATAGAACTTCACGTACAGGTAAGTTCGTTTAATCATTAATTATACTTCTGCTTCGTCCTCGAGATTACCATAGAGAACACATGTAGATATTTAGAGAATAAGTAGTGAAATATTTGTATAATTTCAATTCCAGTAGGAATTACAATTAGCTAACCAAAAAACTTTATAAGCTTATATTTAGCAATAAGTTTTTCGATAGGATATCAATGTATAATTTCTAATTGGTTATCATTGATCTAATAAAAAATATTGTCGTTCCCAACTAGATTCTTAAGGTCTCATTACCGAATCTCAGGGATAAGTCAAAATTAGTAATCTATGATCCAAACTGCTGTTTTGTAGATCGAATGCAGTTTAATGCCATAAGTACCTATAGGTACACGATGGAGCCCCGTGCTGTGAGCACTAAGCATCTAATGCAGTAAAATCTATTTCATATTCGATAAAGCGATATATGGTATATGGGGTATACCATACTGCTATATGGGGCTTTCTGGCGACGGTAAATAAAGAATTTTAATTTTGATGAATTCACTACATCATAAAAGATATTATATTATCAATACTATATTTGCGACTATTTGAGCAAATTCCGAGTAAACTACAAACAATATTATATTAGACCTTCGGTAATAAGATCTGGTTCTAAGAGAATTCCGATTTCTTTCAATAAATGGTTCATTTAGGTGGTGGCTATAATATAGACACTTAAACTTAATTAATGCAAATGACTTGTCATAAGGGAAATGTTCCCTGTTGTATGATCTAATATTATATCACATTTCGATAGCATCGATCAACAATACTTCCCTTAAAAATCCTTTTGTTGGTTTGTCTTGATCAGCATGTCAGCATATTGTGACTATAGTAACAAACTTGGAGCTGATCTACACATTTTTCAAAGTCTCGTCTTACGCTCCTTCGTAATATTTGTGTCAAAAAGCAAATTAACTGGAAAATAAGCTTAATTAATGGTAACATTATTAATTAATAATTACAATAGACAAAAGAAAAATAATTTCTTAAAACAGATATAATCTTAGATCGGTCAACAAACTATATTATTTATCAATATTAGAATATTAAAGCTTGTTACCCAATTATCTAAAAATCGTAGAATGGTTTCAGATGATACTCGGCACACAAACATACCGAGTTCTAAATTAACTCCTAGGTTAATTTTTGTGTTAGGAAATGGACATTTAGACCTTTATATACCATATGACCATATTTTCCTGTGTTGAACCCGTAGCAAATGCTAGTTATTGGAATAGTTAGATCAAAAATGGAGCAATGTTTCATTTTAGCTAACCGACCAAACAAAATTCTTCCCGTGACAAAGATGATGATAATTGCTGACTGGGAGAATATGACAGAATTATTCGTACAGTTAGTGAATGTTTCCAAGAAGGGAATACACCACGGAAGCTTAGATCTCAAGAGTAAAGCCGGAATACTTAACGGCATACAACGTTTTATTAAAACTGCGATTAAAGCGTTGGAACATTATAAAATATTATCATAAGACAGCCCACCTATGGACTTCGTTATCTACCCTGTACATAGAGAACGTATTGTCGAATTCGCAAAATAAATACATACATAGACTCGGGTATTTTATCCCCGAAGGGGGGACAGAGGCACAACCAGTGCACTCGCCCCTCAAGGTAGCGAATAACTTTAAATTATATTATGCGCTGCTGTTTTCATCGTTTTACTCTCCGCTAGCTGCGAGTCTCCTGCATGCAGCACCTTCCCCCCCCCCCCCCCTCCTTTTGTTAAGACATCGCAAGAAATTTTGAGGCGCTATCGATGATCGGTAGCATAGTTTCAATTTTTAATTTATATAACACCACAATCATTGTTAACAAAAGGTGTTAGATTTTAACAATATTGTCAGATACATAATCGTGCGCCCTGTCGGGCACGGCAAAAATTGCATGAGAGGGAGAAGCTATAATATATATGTATTATGTGATTTTTTTTTTTTTTTTGTTATTATTACTTAGAACCAATAGTAGGTATATATTAATAAATATTCTCTACTTAAGTTGACGATTAATCAATGATATTTGAAAATTATCATGACCCTGTAGGTTTCGACATTTACAAACAAGAATATTTCACTAAAATGATAATGAGAAAAGATTTGTTCTTTGCATATTTGTTTGTAATAAATAAACTCAAAAAATCACTTAACCGAATTCGAAAACCCTTTCAATAATTAGGTATAGGTATTTGGTAGCTAAAATACCTCTGAGTGCCACTGGCTGTTCTTTATCCCAGGAGGAGTGTCAACGCGGGCGCAACCTCAAGCAAAAAACTATTAACATTAATAATGTTCTACATAAACATATTATCACGCCTTTTCCTATTTTAGGTGTAGGCACAACTGTTAATATATTTACACCCACAATTCGCTAGCTATGTTAGGGCCAGTGACAGCGAGCGTATTGATATTTAGCAGGCAAAAAACCCCCAAGTCCGGGTTAAATACTGAGTAGAAGGGACGCAATATAATTTTACCCGACCCGGGCTCGAACCGGAGACTTCAAGGAGGCAATCGCATCCAGTACGTAATACTCCAAAAAACACCGAGACCGTAAATATTGTTGTCAATAAGTAAAATTAACGGTATCGCTAAAATACATTCAATTTTGTCGGGAATAAATTAGACTTAATAAATATTCTGAGTCTAAAAAATTGTAACGAGTCCCTTATGGCAATCAAGCAGTCTAGACAGATTATAATATTGCTGAGGGAAACTCTTTTTCCGCTTCTTGTTCACATCGGTGAGTTCTGAGACAACACGAGCGACGGTAGATTCATAACGATTTACATGATCATTTTGATTCAATTTTAATAAAAGCCTCTTTGATTTTATTTAATTTAAATTATAATAAGATTCGTCTATGTTATTCATAGACAACCTACGGATCAAAGTAAGTATACAATGAAACAATTAAATATAATGTAAAAACCAAGGGTAAAAAGGGGAACGCCTAAGTTCCGGTTGGACTAAAATTTTAGTCACGTTTCTGGGATCCGTGTCATTTTATTTAAAGATATTTTAAGAATCTATTCAGCTAATTCAACCATGTCCTTCTTCTTCTTTTAAAAATGGGTTCACCGTTTCATCGGTGATTTTGCCAATGTCAAGTGGGTAGATGTTAAAATAATATCATAATTTTAACCATGTTGGTTTAGGCAGGTTATTTTATAAAGGCTTAACTTTATAATAAGTACACCATTATTATGCAGCTACCGTCACTCCAGCGACGGTTACTATTTAATTCTTGCATTTTAAAAAACACTGATTTTATACCGCCAAAATAGTGACCTATTCGGTCATAAGGCCATAAGACATAAGGCCAAAAAACCTTAATATATAAAACAAATAATTCTGTGATCATTAATGATTGTGGGCGACTACGATTTTTAAAACTCAGACCACCTGCCTGCATATTATCCTGCCTGGCATGGCTTTGCGATGCGGACGATGCTGTGCCGCTCTCGGTGAATCCAAATGGCAGTACTTCGTTGCTGCAGGATTTTCCGTTCTTAGATTGACTCCTCTCCATTTAACACATACTGTGCTGTTGTAGGTCATTTTTAATTACTGTAGCTGTTTTCAGTACGTTGCTAAATCACGACCAAAGACATAATTGTCTTTTATGTACTATTAAAATGATATTGCGTAACATCCGGCACATGGCGGCGTGGTGCGGTGGTGCATCACGCCACATTGGCGGGAATAGTTAATCCACTTGCGCCGCTTGCGCTGATATTTTTCAAGCGGTGCTCGGTAGAGGCTGTTACATATTTTACATAAGAAACAGTCGCATAGTACTGCTAGCAGGTATTAATCATGGATAGTGACAACCGCCAATGGTAGCACGCAAACCCAGGTAACAGAATTGTAATTTTAGTAGGAATAGCATGACTGTAAATTCATCAGCCGCGAGTTATGCACTGCATCTTCGCATGTACAATAGCGGCCTTAACTAATGTGAGGATCTGGCCTGGGAGATTTTAACGAGGCCTTTTTACCCGATTGCTGAAGGAGGGTATTTTTCACTCCACAAGGCCGCCACTGATGGTACTAACATACTGTTACATAACATTATATACAAGAACCAGTCATACAATACTGATCGCGAGCGTCAACTTTGGGTAGTGACAACCGCCATGTGTAGCACGCAGACCCGGGTAACAGAATTAAGCATAACGGCGGTAGATTGAAATAATGTGTAATTATTACACCGACATAGCAAAATTAACTGTTCGGGCACCATATTAATATTATCGATGTAAATAAGAGACAGACCGAAGGTACTGTCCGCAACATTATTCTGGCCCGGTACACAATCAGAACAATAAGATTTTTATACTAACCGTTTGACCTGAGTGGTATTTTTCGTTATGTCGGTAGTCTTGGAGAACGGGAACAATTTTCATCACTTAGGTAATCTTGTATTTTCCGTTCCAAATAGAACTAATTTCCATGTTTTACACTTGAAATACACGATGAGCAATAAATTAAGAATAACTTGAGCGTAACGTGCAATTCGGCGACGCACTAAAATACGAATGGAGCTCTGTTGACAGGTTGAGTGTGACCAAAGTAAAAAAAAAAAAAAGTCTCAAATAAAGTGCAAAGGCGTACAACTGGAGTACATACTACATGTGTTCTCTATGGTAATCTCGAGGACGAAGCAGAAGTATAATAGGATTGACGTAGGCCGTCAAACTGCTAAACAATACATTTCTGTGAAATAAAACTTAACATAAGTAAATATTATTATAACCCACAAGATATTAGCATAGTGATAGACCATATTCTTAAATTATTATGTCATTATTGATATCATTTGCGTCAAAAAATTTGGTAAATGATAAATACAAACTATTGGTAACACACAACTGAACAGAGAGCAGGCAAAAAAAAATCATACAGCAAAATGATTGTGTTCGTATATTGCCCGAGAAAGTAGTGACAAGCGAAAGTCCATAGATATCTAAATCATCGCTAAAAGTACAAGAATAACTCTTAGGTATTCTCCACATCCCGTCCTAGGAGTCTGTGTTAATTATGTTGAGCACACTCGGTTTTTCATGACAGGAGATTTAAATGAACGTGAAAGAGAATAAGTATTATCAAAATAATATAAACTTTCCCGAGGACTAAGTCCTAACTATTCTTAATCCTCACATATTATAAAACGAAATCCCCCGCTGCGTCGTTCTGTCTGAAGGCAATAAACTTTAAAAGTACCGAACGGATTCCATTGAAAGCTATGGAGATAATTTGTGACCCTGGGAAGACTACTTTTTATCCCGGATAAATATAAAGTGGGACTTTTAACCCGGAAAACCTCTTGCAAGTGTCGACAATTCAAAATTCAACACTCCTGCGTGCACAAATCTATGGGCAACAGCTAGTTTGCTAAAGAAGAATACCTACTTTAAGCCAACCTGACCTCATAAACCAGTCTGTTATCGTTGGTTTTCAATTTTCACCTTCTGAAGCTAACACGTCTGTCTTAAATACTTATAAAGGATAATGAAAAGATAAAATCATCCTCCATTAATGTACAGGCCACGGAGATTAATTTTAAATATGGCGCACAATTTTGCGAAAATAATAAGACATTGAGCCACCCATTAGAAGGTTACTTTTGAGTGACCTTGTTCGCGAATCTCTTAGATAAGTACATTCAAATTACTCTCGTTTTAATGCTACCTAAATGTACTCAGAAGTAATGCTTTTTAATGTTTTCATTGTGATTTTGCATACGACTATAACGCTAACATTACATTTAACATTGTAAAATTCTCCGTTTTTCACCAATAAAATCGCTCGCAGTCAGAATATTTATTGAATAAATCAAATTCCTGACGTCATGGTGTGCGTTAGTTGCTGCCGCTTAAATATTTATGTAGGTATACTTATTTACATCAATCCAATACACTATGTATAACTACTTTGGGGTTATTAATACCATGTTTTGTGTTCCTATTTTTCAACATGTGTATTACAAAGTATCATTGACCTTTTATAACTTGAAATGAGTATACGACATTATACTTTATTTATTGTAAATCAAAATATACGGCATTTTAGTGAATTTGATTGTCATTTTTGTGAAAATTCATAGGTACAATTGATTAAATTGTACCTACAAGCATTAAATGCTCACGTTTAAGTGGAATTCAATTTGTACGATTGTCACAGAGTTTTTTATTAACATTAACCCGCAGCGATTTGTTGTTACCTAGTCTCTGTACGTTATTATTAACGAAATATCTGATCGTAGTATTCATATACGATTATGAAGTACTTTGTCTAAAATAAACTATGCTCGTCCGAGTTAGATATAAATCGCCAGCCAAATATAACACGGACCGATAGTAATTCATGCTATAAATATATTATTATTGTATGCTTTGCGGGTAGATACATCAATAAATTTATTGAGCCTAGTTATATAACTAGCCTAGGTATCTACGTACGAATTTGTCATTATAGTAGATATTTCGACAAAGTGACCGTTGAAGGTGATGCAAAATAAAATAGTGACACAATTAATTAATGTATCAGTTGGTACGATAATTAAAATTCCTTTCACTTTATCTGCATGATGCATCACAGATATAAAATTGAATATTTAAGTTATTATCATTTAATTTTAAAAAACTGCTCATAAACACAACGTTACAAATTTCTAAACATTCTCCTGCTTACCGAGTGCTATTGCATAAACTGGTCACCTACTATGGGGTCTCAGTCAGAAAGTGCGCTCGACACACAATAAGCAATGAATAACAAAATGGCGTGTTTTTATACGTACGTACTGGTGTCTAAAAGGATCGACTTTAGACTGGTGCTTTTGTAAGTGTTCGTGAAATTTTCGAGGTTACAAAATACTTTGTAACTACCTATAGGGAACGTTCACGCACTATAGAGGGCAGCACAAAATCGACACAAGAGCCACACGTGTATAAAAAAGGAACTTTTCAAAGCTGTAATTTAATTTTATTATGTCAATGCCGTATTGATTAACCCAAGATTACTCGCAAAGCTAATACTAATAAATTGATTTCTCATTTATTATATATAGCCACTTTATGCTACAGAGCACAGAGCAAAGAAATACTTACATAAAGGGACATAAATTCGGTAATATTATCTACACTTCTTTCCTGATGCAGTGAGGAAATAAAAGAACAGATTTTAGCAAGCATCTAGACTCTATACCGATAGTGTTTCACGCGCTTACGTCATGAAGTCCACGCGGGGGCATGTGGCATGTTATTCTGATTGGTTCAACTCGTAGATATTAATCTTGACCATTCGTTTCACTTCGGTACACACATCCACCATCAAGAGGTATGTAGAACTACATAATTTATTAGAAATGTAGTACTGTTTACGTTAAACATGAAATAAATAATAGGTTCATATCATATCGGGCACAAATTCCAGATTCCGGGCTGATACTGAATAGAAAAACCCAATATCTCTTTGTCCGACCCGGGAATCGAACCCGAGACCTCAGAATAATCGAACGTAACATTCTTTTTTCAAATTTTGATTTATTCTACTTTGGTTGTGATGACCATTGCATTTCTGACATTTATCAATAACAAGACTAAACGTGCGTTGCTCGCGTTTAAAAATCTACTTTATGTGGTAAGCGTAAGATCGAATTTGTGTTTAGTCAATCAAAATTTGTGATAAAAATGCTATGCAATAGCTTTACCGCGGCAGTCTCCGAGTGCCACACGTATTTATTTGTTTTTTTCTCTAGAAACTTATGTATTGGAACGGAAATAGGAAAATATTTATATATTTATATATATACACACTCTGTTATATAAATAAAATTTTATTACAATTCCTTCAGTAATTAATCGAAAGGAACTTCGTTCCATCCGGGTGTCCCTTGACACCTCTCATTTTTTCTCATAATTGATTTTACTCCCAATAAAAATGTCGGTAGTAATATAAGTGACCATTGGTATCAATAATAATTATTAATATAATCAATTTAATGTACCTTGAATTATCATAAGTGCAACTACGTTCGCCTAGGTGGTGAATAAAGCATTTTATTTTATTTAATCCATTTTAAATAATAATATCTCTTTACGTTTTCCAAGAATCTGGTAAACACCTTTACATTACTTAGAGTCTTATTCTTGGATTTACTATGCAATCGGTTGACTGTTACATACCTACCTTGGATCGTAAATGACTGATGGCTAACATTCAGTTGTGACGCATTTGGTATTTTGGCGTCAACAATTATTGTTTTCCGGTATTTGACCTTCTATTGAGGGAGAAAAAACACCGTTTTACAATTTCATTGAAAAGTCATTTAACTGTAAATAAATAGCTACGTGGCAAAGTTAGACCCTTTTTACTGTTGGTTTCACAGGTATAAAAATAGTGCTATCATTATACGGAAGATTATTAAAAAAACACGGTCATACACTAGTCTAAATTAAGTGCTCTAGATCACCATACTATGCTACATTGTTTCGTATTTGTTTGTTTCCTTCAAGCAAAGTAAATTTACCTACCTACCATTTATTCCAAACAGGAAAATTAACTAAACATTTAAAATGTGATTTTTCAAAACCATACATGGAAGTACCTATTACGTTATTAATGAAGTTCCAGTGCAGTCAATATCGTAATAGATATACTTACTAACTATTATTAAAAACAATGGGTCGTTAGCTTCGTAGTGACGTCCTCAAAGATTTACTGCGTTTGAATTAAAACACAGTTTAAGTGCAATCAAAGAATGCAGCGTAGTTTGGTTCAAAGTCGGTAGTTACTGGCTAGATACGTCAGATGCGCTATTCAGGTCGACCTCTTGAAGCGATGGAGCGGGCGACGGCAGAGGTACCTCGGAGTGTGCCCTCATGACCCAAATTTTCGCAATGACGTCATCGAACATCGACCAGTATGTGGGTCGTGCCATGCGGCGTATAGTTCGCCATCTACTCTGCATCGTGTTATTGCATCAGATAAGATAAAAAAAACTAAAATCAAACCAGAAATATACGATACGACTTCTACAAATAATTTGTCTCACCCACATGCCGTAGCCCGACAGCCGGAGTTATCCCTATTCGCTAGGACTGTGCCTATGGCATTGGCCGTGGCCCGTGAATTGTTTACTTTATTGTTTACTTTATATTTTATATTATATTTATATTTTAACCCCCGAATTTATTTATTTTACCGAGTTTATGACTAATTATAATTATTGCACATTGCTTTGCTATAATATATTATGTTCTTACGTAGGTATAGCAGTGATCAAAATTAAAAATATACATATTGTATACTATTTTATCTTATGTAAAGAGATAGTAGAAAGTATAATAACTGGTATTAAAAAAAGTGCAAACTTTCTACGTCGTACCTTTTTTAAAGATAATGAACATGAAAAGCAATAAAACGAAAGAGTAATGGCTATTTTTTTATTGGGACCACTGCATGTAAGGCTGCCGACTCTTTGTTTAAAAGAGTACTTAATGTGAGGTTTGGAAAAAATATACAACAACAATCGATGACCCAGTTAATCTACACAACTCGTACGTCAAAGTCGTCAATCAATACTCACGTGCGAGTTTCTTTTTGTCTAAATGCCATTGAACTGATTATGGCATGGGTTAATATAAAACTTGGAATGAATTGGAATAAAATTAGATACATAGCGAAAATCCTTACCGACATATCGTAATCCTCGTGTGAACCAACCTTTAAAACCAGGTCCGTAGATTGATAGTGATTATGTCTCGTGAGACATAATCACTAAATTTTCTTAGACGAGTGTACAGTCACCTAAATTCAAACAAATGGATAAACCGCAACATAAAGCCTAAAGTTATTGACGTACAATGTAAATCATAAATGCGGAAAACGGTGTGCTTTTGATGGCTATTGGTATACATTATACCTACATTAAACACTTGACCGTTATTTGAAGCTTACTAGATTGAGATAGGCACTTCCTGTTTTCCGTTTCCTCTACCTTCCTTTTCATTTTATCTATCTGTCTCGCTCGCACATCCGTTCTCCCACCAGGCCACCGCCCCACCAAAGGGGTGCTCAGTGGTGGTCGGTGTTCTAGGAATCATTGGCGTCAAGTTTTCCGTTGAGTGCAGTCGTCTACTAAAACACGGTGCAGTTTCAATATACAAAGTGAAATAAGTAATAAAAGTGTTTACTGCAGTGTTTTAGTGACTTCTTTCGGTCTAAACCGTAAGTAAGAAAACTTGCATAAATTATACCTTTCCTTATACTTTTTCATATATTACTATTTTAAAAAAAGAAATAATTATAACGGTGTTACCGTTCGTTTTCAAATATAAATAAAGGCAGTGGCTATTAACCTGTTTCACAAACACTGGGTTAATATTACCAATCACTACCCCTCGCAGGGGTCGGTAAATTGTTTCAGTGCCCTCGCAGGGTGCGTTTCATGCATGTTGTACAACGCCATGCACACAACTCTCGCAGAGTTGTGGTCTTAGAAATGGAGGTTTTATAAAGACGGTTTTTTACCTCCAAATAAAGGCAGTGGCTATAAACCTGTTTCGCAAACAGTGGGTTAATATTACCAATCACAACCCCTCGCAGGAGTCAGCAAAATTTTTTTTTCGTACCCTCGTAGGGTGCACATCATGCATGTTATACTGCGCCATGCACACACTCCTGCAGAGTTGTAGTCATAACCACTCCACTTTTATCTGTAAACATTACCGACGCCCACAAGGTAACGGTAATAACAATAGTGGTCAATGTGGTGATAGACATAATACACATGGATTCATTTGTCCACGTGGTGGTAAACAGTGACAAGAGCCGGTCAAGAATACTAAGAAGCCCAACACGGCCCACGACTACCAAGCGGTAAAAGAGAGGGGTTTCTGCCTACTTCAAAGCGGGCCAGTTGAAGTGTTTTGTCGATCGATGGAAGTAGCTGGGAGCGTCAGACACCTTGCTGCGCATAATAACAGGCTATCGCATACCTTTTCTGAGAAAAAACCCCCTTTTGCTCTACCTAATTTACGGAAGCCATTTGTAACAGTGGAATCTCTAGAAATGTGTGCATTTATTACGGAGATGTTATTTAAAAGTGTTCTGATGGTTGTCACTGGTCTCCAACCTTTACATCGACAATGTCTCTGATTCCCAAGAACGAGGGCAGTAATCGACAAATTGTCAATGTTAAACAATTGTGTTTACACGGAACCCTTCAGGTTGATAAACATATGTAGTGTCTCAGACTTCCTATAACCAGGCGACTGGCTTTGTAAAGTAGATCTTTCCCAGGCCTATTTCTACCAGCCTATCTCCCTATCACGTTGGGGTTTCTGCGATTTATTTACCGCGGAAATGACTGAAAATGACCTGCCTGCCGTTTGGACTCTGCAGCCAAAGGTTTTGCGTCTTTAATCAATGGGTGGCACACACCTTAAGACTTGAACGTGTTCGAATACTTGTTTCTTTCCAAAGTATGCTATTCAATTAAGATTTGCAAATTCTTCGAGTCCACACCCAAAAGTGTTAGACCGTTTACATTTATTAGGTTGGCGAACGAATTCACAAAAGTTAGTCACGTCCACCTGCAAAAGTCTTATATTTCTATGAGTTTTGTGGTATCCATGGTTGAACAAGCAATCATTGCCACCGGAAAAGATCTTCCTCGTAACACAAAAGTACTGGATTTACTGCGAAAGGCCACGATATCAGTAAAGCAACTACATAGTCTGGTTGGGCTTCTAAAATTTGCCACTGTTAACTGTCCCTCAGAGCAGGCTTAATTTTCGAAACATTCGTATCTTATTGAACAAACTCTTTAAATAAGCTCCTGGCTGTACCTATGTTCTAACCATGGAGGTGCGCGAGTTATTAAAATGGTGGCATCCAAATTGCCATGTGTCTTCTCGGTTCCATTATCAACCACCGTTGACCACATAATTTTCCGCCAGAGGCGCCTCAGGTATAGCGTGGGGAGCTCAGCTCGACAGCCGCCCAATGTCGGGCTTATGGATCAAACAAGAACGACATCTCCATTGCAATCAATGCGCTGCTCACAATACTGAAGGTCATAAGTTAACAAGACCAATATCTGAGCGTACCCAAGGTTCTAGTACAATGCGACAACAAGACGTAGCATTATTGTGAAACGAGGGGGGGGGGGGGGGGGGGACCAAGTCTTACCCTTAGACCCTCGATTCAGTTAATCAAAGAACTGTTTCATATTCTGGACAACTTCCAGATCATTCTCGAAATTTAATACATTCCAGGAATGTACAACAGTCACGCAGACCAATTGTCGCCTTGTCGACGTGCCCCAGGCTGGCATCTATTTCAGTGTACAGAAAATATCGAAAAGTTTGGGCTTTCCGTGATAGATCTATTTGCGTCAGAACGAGCGAAGGTGGTAAGCAACTATGTATCTTTGCACCTGAACGACGTTCGCGCGATTTACCACGATGCATTCTCCAGAAACTGGATTTACCCACGAGTCTGACTATTTCCATCCCTAGTGTTACAGCACCTCAATTCAGAATCTGATATTGTCCTCCTGGTTATACCGAGGTGGGACAGAGTATTCTGGAGATAAGACCCTAGAACCCGAGCGCTGGCGCCCCGGATCACGATCAAGGAACCTTAGTTACACCTGATAGACAGTGACCGACTTCCCAACCCCCCAAAATTCAAGCGATGACATTGAAAGTATGGAAATGTGGTGGTAGTCATGGAATTTAATCCTTCAACGCCCGCGATGGACACCGGTGTCCATTAATATAAGGAAATTAGCTTATAGCTATATATAAGCGGGCGTTGACGGGTAGATTAAAGTTCAAATAGAACCTTTATAATCTTCTGGCGTCCTTCTACCAAAAAGATAATATGAAGTTGTATGGTCTCGAGGGCTGAACTGAACTAAAAAAAAAAAAAAAAAAAACATAAAGTAGAGCCTTTAGAACCCACGGGTCGAAGTTTAGCACGTTTTGTTGTAAATGGATTTGCTTACAACATTATTTTGTTACACAAGTCTGCATTCTGCACGCTGAATTATTATAACAATGGTGGTAGTCTAAGTTCGCACGCCTTCGTCCAACATATCCTGAACTCTAATCTATGATATGGAACGTAGATAAGTTAGTAACGCTTTTGAATAGTCTTGACAATGAAAATGCTGTATTTGCGACACGCAGACAACTACAACGCTATTACTTCTTTGCTCCGGCAGAAGAGTTCACGATTTGACATTGTTTGCAGTCTAATCCAAACAATTGTCTGTAGATTGTAAAAATTTGATCCTATGGCCCATGTATGGCTCAATAGCAGATACTGCTACTTATAGACAATCAGGCGCGAAATTGTCTCCTAACCTAACTAAGAACAAGAATATGGACCCAGTATTCTGGGTAAAACGTAGGTACTATATTTATTTTGGAAGAAAAGCGTAGATTGGGAAACTGTACTAATTTATTTATTAATATTAGAGGTTCACCAAAGCCTGTCTCCCGTACAGTTATAGCCGGCTAGGTAAAATCCATATTGTTAGAAACGGAGTAGTGAATTCTTTAGGGAGCATACGATCGGCTTCCAAAAACTGGATTCATAATTTGTCCTTCAGATGAGATTCTTGCAAAGGTCTCTACTGGAGACCACAAAATACATTCACCCGTTTCTAACGTAAGGAAGTAATATCTAAAAATAATAGTAGCTGTGAAATCGTTAATTTGTTTAAAGCAGCTGATTAAATTCGAGTATATGTCTGTATAGGTACTCGTAACATTTTATACATACGAATATCATAGTCCATACAATACCATTTTGGATGCGTATTTACATTTGTAAGTAATCCTTGTTCTCGCACATATGGATTATTAAACTAATCTAATGTATACTTGGCATAACATATTTTCTTTCAAAATAGGATCATCATCAATATTTCATCACATTGGCGTCATGCCCCACCAGGCGATAACAGACACGTCTCAATCTAGTAAGCTTCAAATAACGGTCAAGTGTTTAATAGAGGTGTTTTACCTGAAAATAAAACACATATTAAATACTTACCTTATTTGAAGCTTACATTTCAATTTCTGCCTGGTAGATTATCGACTCAATGATTCCTAGAACACCGACCACCACTGAGCACCCCTTTGGTGGGGCGGTGGCCTGGTGGGAGAACGGATGTGCGAGCGAGACAGATAGATAAAATGAAAAGGAAGGTAGAGGAAACGGAAAACAGGAAGTGCCTATCTCAATCTAGTAAGCTTCAAATAAGGTAAGTATTTAATATGTGTTTTATTTTCAGGTAAAACACCTCTATTTAATATACGGGTTCATTATTTTTTTTTCGTCCTATAACGAGACGCGTGTTTATTGTGAGCTTATAACATACTATACTAAAATAATATTTAAGAGAAGATAAATAAACAACTTCTAAATTTTATTGTCAGTTACCTGTATAATTTTTAGATACAAAACGAAAAAAATGAGTAGAAGGCCGCAGTGAAGTCATACCGATTTACTAAATAAGTATTTGTTTTATTAGGTGCCTTAATACGTATAATATCTACGCGATCAGATTCAAAATATTACATAGACATTTTTCCTCATAGTAGAAATCAGAATAGTAAAAAATAGTAACAAACTGATTACATTTAGTACCTTTTCACTTTAAACTAAGTATAATAGCTAGGAGGCATTGTTTTCCTGAACTGTAAAATAGAAGAGTTGCCACAACAAAATTGATGTAATTTAGGCAAAAGTACCATACAAAAGTGATTGTTACTGCAAATGAAAAAATTGTCCGTTTGTGAGATAATTCAACGTTCAAAACAGAACATCTTTGATCATTTGTTATAGTTCAAATAATAAGGCGTTGCGTCATTATTACCTATGCAATTTGATCATTAAACAACTTAACCAATAATAAGCGTGACAAGGACACCCAACCAAATGTCATAAATTTACCTACTTTAGATAATTGAAAGAAGATAAATTACCAACATACATAGGAGTGTCAAAAAATAAAAAAGCGGTATTATTAGGACAAAGCTTCACTTTTATTGAGCACAGGGGCATTATAAATAACAAAGTTCGAATATGGAAAAAATAATTTTGCGATCACAAAAACACATATTAATATTATAGGTAGTAAATCATCATCGTCTCTTGATAACTTAACTCACCGGGGAAAACCAAAAACGCATCTTAATTTCCACTACTACAATAAATAATAACACAGAAATTAATATTAAAACAAAATATAATTATAATATATTATTAAGTAAATGTTAAATCGCGTCTCGTCATAATAATTGCATGTTGTTTTGGCAGCTACTTATTGCAAAGTCTAAATTCAATATAGCCCTGTCTCACGTAGAAATAGACCAATGTTTACGTAAACGCCAATTAATTTTCAATTAAAGTGATTATTTAGGTTAATCTATTGAGAACATGCCATGCAATTCCAAACCTAAATACGTACTTAAGTAATAAATCATAACGTCACAAGTCACAACCAATGTTCTGTATTATGCGATTACCACACAGATCACGCCACCGCGGTGAACGTGCAGTAGAATAAAATCTTTGTATGATTATATTATTATGAAAATCCCAGAGTGTAACAATAATATAGCACCACGAAACCGCGCATAGACGCGCTGCGTGCACCGCTCTGCAACCACTACTTGCCGCGCCACCGCGTGGTATAAAGGAGTCCGCCCACGACACCGTTTCATACTATGACCGTGCTAGGAACGTATCAGGTAAAAAAATAATCTTTGTATTTAAAAGTAGTTAGTTAGTTACTGTGCCCACGAAACCGTTCCGTAACCTACCAACACCGTCGCGTGCCATGCACGGAATATTTTACTGTAGCCGCTGCACTCCATATTATGCTATATGTATGGTAGGTACACTGTTGATATGTTCTAGTGGGCATAGTAGGCCGTGTCGTGTTTATTTCCGTGGCTACGTTTAGAGCACGGGCATAGTATAGGTGCTCCAGGTACAGTGTGGTATAGGTACCGTATTATGTCTATGATTTATGTAATATTATATAGATCATATGAAGTATATTTGAATAGAACAAAATGATCCTATAACGGTTCCTTTTTTCCTTTTGAGGTACGGAATCCTAAAAAAAGAGGAGCGGTATCATAATTAATGGCATGGGTTTACACCAAAAAATATATATTATATTATCAGCTCTTTATTATATTTCTTTAAAACTTCACTAAGCGTACCTACCTCAGAATAAGAAGCGTTAGCATTATCAAACATTAGTTTCGAAGTTAATATTATAAAAGCGTCAGCGTCAATGTTATGTTGAACCACGCCTCTAGCTATCTCTAACTGCTGATTGTTTGTTATCAGAATAATATTATTAGGTACTAAATAAACTCATAACTCATTGTTATATTACGTAATCAACATTAATTCTATAAACTACTAAATGACACTGGTACTCAAATGAGCTTACCTACTTATATACGTTACGCAAGTACATATAATTAAATACCTACATACATAGAAAAATATAAGATAGAATACCTATTTTTGATAAAACTTCCATGAGTGTCAGAACTAGCGAATGGCGGGAATATCAACAGGACAGCTAGTAGCTACACAGTTTCCAATTTCGACCTAAGCTATGTACTAAACACTCACATATTTTGGTTGTATTAGTGATTTTTGTACAGTGAAGTGATATATTTATTTATACTTAAAGAATAGTCACGAACAACAAACGTCACGCACGCGCCATTCGCAGGAGGAGAGCGCAGATGAGTGAAAGAAAAAGTATTGTAGATGTGGCATTTATTACTCTCACCAAATTTATATAAAAACCAATGCTTTGTTTTTGTAATGAAACTTTTATATGCGTACCTATAGTAAAATCCTAAGGCCCCGTAACTGAATACGTGCCAAATTAGATCTTTGTTTTATTTATTATTCCCTTAGGCATTTTACGTGCAAGTCGATTGCACGTAAACAAAACGAATGTACTCAGTACGTATGTATTATATTACAACAATACGATTATGTCCAATATCTATTAACAAAGGTGTGGTTTATCGGCAGAAAAACATTTCCTTTTATAACTAACAGTGCAGATATTTATCACGGAAGTGAAATACTAGAAAGAATTTTCCAGAATAGCGCATCCGAAACAATAACATTTATACCTACTCCATGACATACGACGACGCAAAACGATGACTATGGAAAATTTTATGAAATAAAAATGGAATTTATAGTAATAATAATTTTAGCCGATGAAAAGATATTTTATTACATTTGATGTCATTTTTCACATTAGATGTCTACACGTCACCAAATGATTTTATGCTGCTATATTATAGACGCAATTGAATGAGACAATAATACGAAGGGCAGCAAGGACTTATTGACTCCATTATGAAGTACTTAGATAGGTAATACCGTAGTAAGTATAATGTATATTGTGTCACATCCATGTAATTATTACGGAATTACATACAATCCAGCTCTCTGGTCTCATCCCACAACCTATTTTCCCGCGAAACCAATGTTAAAACCTTTTTTATTCAAGAGGTAGGTGTTTTACCTATGGAGAATGTAGGACAACTTTACTGACAACAAATGAAACAACCTACGAACATTAATTGTTTAAATCGACCAAATTTTGGTAACGCGATCTAATGCTAAATATGTCAATTCATTGGTAACAGAATTCGTAATATTTTATGTTGCTGGTCAATGTACTGGTAAGATATATTGCGTAGCCGCCCGGATAGCTATTACAGTACATAAGGTACATAAAGCTGCCATAGTGGTCCATGTAAGTGTACCGCGTTCCGGGACCAATGTAAGTGTACCGCGTTCCGGGACCAGCCTGTGTATATCCGGTTCAAACGGCATAATTGTGTCGACTGACGATAATCATCGCTCGTCAGTCGATACTCTATCCGGACCCGCTTACCATGTGGTGCAGTGGGGCCACTTTGTCGAGCTCGTATAAAAAAATTAAGCTGATTTATAACTGCCCGTTTGAACGGTTTATTATACGTTAAAAAAACGTAATCCTCCAAGCCAGTTTCGGCCACGGCGGCCAATCTCATCGGAGATCAGCCACGTACGCAGGAGATATTATAGTGTACAAGTGTGTGCGCAATACACAGGTCACACGCTATTCCTTCACTCTCATAGTCCGGTGATACGGCAATCCGACATGACCGGAGAGGTATCAGGCGCAGGACCAACGGCTTTACGTGCTTTCCGAAGCACGGGGGTATCACACCGCCAACCACCTAACTCCGAGCTGCGACTGAGTAATTTTTATGATGGAAAAACCCAGTCACAATGTTTTTGGCTCGACCCGGGACTCGAACCCAGGACCTCACCGCGGAAATGGTACTCGTAACGCGTACGCTTTGAGTATTTACTAAATTCAAAGCGCGTACGCAATACAACTACGCCACCGAGGCAGTATACGTTAACCTACATTTGAAATGATATTTGACAAATTCCACTTTTAGGAGCACATTTAGGGCGTTTTATCGCGAGTTTATCTTTACACAAAACCCATGTGGTTTACCCGCGGTGCGGTGCGGCCAGTGGGCGCGGCACACTCACAATAATATAGATTGTTGCTCAACAGATTCAAACTTTGATTATACAACGTGCTAGTGTTTAAACACACAAATGATAATTGTATTTTTATTTTAACGTCCCGGACGCTGTTCATATTGTTTATAAACTGATCAGATGCAAAGAAAAGCTTTTAAACATCTTCTTTATAATAGTTTACATCATTTAAAATGTTATAGCTTTGCCTGTCGTCCTTGAATAAAATAAAATTCACCAACGAGGACTTTTGTGACGTCAAACAGTGTAGCGGTTGGCATTGTCCGCGGACAATTTGTTCACCGTGATATCATGTTTTTTTTGTATATTATAGGTGGAGTGAATAACCTTTAAATACAATAAATAAAATAATTTAACATTTTATTGAACTCAAAATATTACTAAATACTTAAGTATTATAAAATGTTAGTGTCGAGTAAAATAAATAAAGGCATTACACATATTCTGGATCATTGCCATCACGTGATAAACGTATCAGATCAAGATAATGTTAAGGAAACCCGCATTTCACTGGAATAGTAATTTCTAACTTGTGCAGAATGATTTATTAACGGTGTATGATAGGTACCTGCCAAAGGTTACACTAAGTATGAACATCGAATGACGCAGTAGACACGTATCTAATCACTTCCACAGTTTTACGTAATCAAGGAGGGAATATATTTGTACTATGTTCACGTAAAATCCATTTAGAGGATTCGCTAATAACTAGTATAATAATAACTCAAGGTAAATACAAAAAAAATCCTTAATTCGCCACCTTCGTTAGGTTATGTTTTTTCTAGACCATCATAAGAACTAAAACGTAATATCAGTTCTTTTGTTATATCCAAGTATTGCAAACTGGTTCGATATTGATAACGTTCTGATATCGCCCGCGGCCTGAGTCATTTGCGTACTAGACTTAGGGCCGGCTGTGACACGCGTAAGCCCGATTGAAGCATGTCTGCTTCTCAGTTCTCACAGTAAAAAAATATTATTAAAGTAAATAATAAAACGTGTACCTAAATGCCATGTAAATTTACATAGGTACATACGAGTACGTATGTATGTAAATTTGGCATGTAATAACAACTATTGCTGTATAAGTTATTAAACATATTCTCGTAAAAACTAGCTTTATTGTCACATAATCTCATCGTTTATGATGATAAGCATAATAACTAAACTAAACAACACTAAGTGTAGCTCGTGGCTTCGGCGACGTTAAAGATCTTTCTCGCACAATAATATCCTAAATAGCGATGCATAACGCCAACAGTACTTCGCCAGCGCCAATTATTAAAAAATCAGATCATAAATTCAATTTCTTGCCACGGGCACACATAACCAGGATAAGATGTCTATATTATGTTAATCCCGGACATGGTCTTTCCGTGTGCCAAATTTCATCCAATTCCGTTCAGCGCGGCGGCGCGACGGTTACCGCGTTTCGTGCACCTCTAACAAACAAACAAACAAACACTCAAACATTTTCACAAACATTCGTATTTATATTACTAGAGGTATAAGATAAGAAGTAACATTCAATAAATATTATAAAAATAGAAATAAAAATACTGCTTGTCAATTATTATTGTTTTTTTTTAAATACATATAGGTACTTATGTACTTTTAATTACGAAGCAATTAATAAAAAACCACATGAAGTCACCAGTGAAATTAGTGCGGGTAGGTTCCTACTACCTAAATGCTGACAAAATAATAGTCAATCGGTTAATTGATTGATGTAGTGTCTGTCACTGGTCGATGTTCCATGTGTAGTGTGTACTCCACATTGCCGTGCCAAAATGAAAAACAAAACCTACAAATAAATAACATACATTGGATGCAATATATACGCACACTCACGCCTTTTATCCCCGAAGGGGTAGGCAGAGGCAACTAATGTACCTACTTTTCGCCGTGCGTATTCCGTGCCATGATGTGTTAGGGGGCGAGCCTATCGCCATATCGGGAACAAATGCCAGACTCCGGGCTGATACTGAATAGAAAAATTCAATATCACTTTGCCCGACCCGGTGATCGAACCTAAGACCTCAGGCTGAGGTCTTAGGTTCTGAGGTCCTCAGCATTGCAGTCGTACCGTAATACAACTACGCCTCCGAGGCAGTTCATTTAGAACTCTTTGATTGGATACAATGCGCTA
This sequence comes from Sphinx pinastri, assembly GCA_947568825.1. Taxonomy (NCBI): domain Eukaryota; kingdom Metazoa; phylum Arthropoda; class Insecta; order Lepidoptera; family Sphingidae; genus Sphinx; species Sphinx pinastri. The sequence goes on from OX387617.1 coordinate 9,718,812, forward strand.
AACAAATCTGTCATAGTAATCTTGCCACAATTTTGGACAAAACCGGTTCATCAATGCAATAAACTAAAATATTCGTAATAACATGTTTAGAACCAAATTCCTAACGCAAGATCAATGATTGTTTTTTTTGCTCGATGATGTCAACTCAATTTAATCTCAATATTATTATCAGGGTTCAAGTCCGGAGTGCTGCGCCGACAGCGTCAGTTTTGAGAGCTCCAACGTGCCTGGTGGCCCAGTACCCCCGCCCGGGCCGCGGTACAAACTCGCCACTGAAGGAACCCTAAGAGTCTGCTGTTTTCAACACACGAGGACAGTAGTGGATAAAATCCTCGCAGCAAAGTTTTTGAGGCGCTGGGAGACACACGTGCTCTGCTTGCAAGAGTATCATATCATCTCTAATACGGTAAGAATAATATTTCATCCTTATTTTATTCCAACTGCTGATACCTGTAAATACTGGAAGCAATGCTAATGCATTTTTGCCTAAGTTAGTAATCTAACTTAGGCAAAAATGCTTCTATAAATAGGTAAGTAGTTTCATGATAAAAAAAAAAGGATTGGGGAAACGGTAGCTATAAGAAAAATTATAAGAACGGTTTTCAGACAATTATTCAACTTATTCCAAAATTCAGTCAATCAATACAAAAATTCAATTATAATGTAGAATTAGGGTCAATTCACACGGGCGCAGAGTCGAAGCTAATATCTAAAATATAGCAATTCCACCCTTATTTCCACAAGATAACGCACATATTTCTTCTGAAATAAAAAAATACGCGCGCATTCGTGTGACTTGTGAAGAATTTGAGGCTCCGATGGGCTTCGACCCTGCGTTCGTATGAATTGACCCTTAGGGGAAACCAAGTCATTTGATGCTACATATAAATAGATAATGACCCAAACAAAAAAATATACACAACATGTATTCACGTGAACTGTGCAGACTGTACCTACAGGTATTAATTGGAATAATCAACTAGAAATAATTCTAGAATGGTGGGTTCCATTTCTATGTCGAAATACTTTACTTCCAATGTCCTGCAAATTCCGTGTCGGATGAAGATACCTAATACAATTATTTTGTCTATTATTATACCAACAACAATATGCATTTTGCTGTACATCATTTCTATGGATAAGTGATTCATCTTTTATTATTGATCGGTCTACTTCCTTGTATACATCCTATTGCATGGTGCTTTAAAATGTGTTCAAGCATTACAATTACAGGAATTCTGAAACAAAGTTCTTAATAACCTAAGCTTTGGCAAACAAATTATGTTTTAGTTCAAGCTCAAGTCAAAAATATCAGGTAGATCAAATATTTTAAGTATATATGTATATTTGCAAATGCGAATTCACAATATTTATTAAAAATGAAGAAAACGAAATGTATTGTTTTTCCTTGTGTAGACAATATGTTTACGCAATTAATTAGTAGAATCTCGAGTAACGTATCATTCATTAGACACAACATTATTAAATTTACTGCTAATTACTACAAACCGCACTGATGACCTGAAGTCAAGTTTGATAGAGAAATTGTGTAAGTTTCCGGGATTTTACCAATATTTCGCTCCTTTAGAACGAAAACGATACAATTCAAAATATCGAAAATTGAGTTATCGTCTTAAAATGACTTAAAACTGGTCCCTTTTTTTATAAAATGTAATTAAAAACGGGACCAATATAACAGTTTTGTCCTGTTCCCGCTTGAATATGGCTGTGTTTGAACTATTTTTGTATTGAGAGTTTAGTTTTAAGTCATTTTATGGTGATAACTCAATACTCGACTTTTTTGAATTGTGTCGTTTTCGTTCTAAAGGTGCGATTTATAGTTCACCGATACAACTGCCCTTTATCAATACCTTATAGGTACTTTTGTTACTTAGCTAATTATGATATTTCATCAACAATAACCACAATCCTAGACCCTTAATCCTAGACCCCTGCTACCCGACCGCCAGACCTGTTGTACGCGGCTTTGAACCTTTTTTTACTAATATTAAAAATGTGCAAGTCTGTGGAGTTCTTTGCTTGTTCGTTAAGATTTATAAACGCATAAACTATTCAACAGACCAGCGAACAACTCCTCATAAAATATTGTATAATATGTGAGATTCAGACTTTAGATATTTATACCAGTACTTAGTATTAGATCAAGTAGAAACCATTCAATTATCAATACATTTATTAACATAATATCTTTTATACGTTACATACATGAAATGGGAATTTAGCAACCAATAATAATTAGCGGAAAAACAATAGTAAAGGACAAATAAACTCTCATTTTATAAATAAACTAGCTGATACTCGCGGCTCCGCCCGCGTGAAGAAGTTTTTCCGGGATAAAATATTTCCCGGGATAAAAAGTAGCCTCATAGCACTCATGAGTAATGTAGCTTCCTATTAGTGAAATAATTATCAAAATCAGTTCAGTAGTTCCTGAGATTAGCGCGTTCAACCAAACAAACAAACAAAAAAACAAACTCTTCAGCTTTATAATATTAGTATAGATGACAGGTATTTGACGAAAATACATACTTTAAATAATACTTTCCACATAGTGATTTTTAAAAAATACAACAGTTTTCCTAAATAACTGTAGCAATTTTTAAATTTAGTGTTAGTGTTTGTAAATTGTATGTTATTACTTCATTTATTTTCTTAGTAACTTTTTAAGAGACTATAAGCGAAGATCAAAACTTATTGGGATACTTTTGAAATAGTACAGCCCACATTTTTGGCACCGACAGTCGATTGGAATTGGAATTTATATTGGAAGCATTGACTTTATTTCATTTGGAATTTCAAAATAGGACGATATGCAATCAAAGGGCTTTTTTTACAAGAGTATAAAATATTTTGGAAGAACACAAATTTATTCAGATTTATAGGCATCTCTTCAGCGATCGGGTTTAAAAAACTGTGTTACCAAATACCTATGTTGGCACGTTGTAGGCAATAGACGCTTCATCCAAGTGACGCAGGTAACAAAACGCATCTAACATTTACTAATCATATTTCGACGTAGGTACCGCGTCCTAAACCATCCGAAGGCAAAGAAACCCACACACTTCCGGAATAAGCACGTGATTCCATATCCGGTCATGAATCAACATAAACCCTTCCCAAAATTGTGCGCAATAGGGTGGGACAGCCTAGGATGGGACACTCAGCTAAAATTACACCCTTGAGGCCTGCACGTGGATCCTATCCATCAATGCGATGGTTGATTTGCCAATGCATACACATTTAAATAGCTTGAAATAATTTTACCACCTGTACATACGATAATAACATATAGATACGTCAATCCAATTATTCACAGCATGTGGAAATGCGTAATTCGATATTTATATTTGCCCGTTTTATGGAAGTCGTAGATGACATCAATGAATTGTATTCTTACCTATTGGCAAATATATTTTGACCAAAATAAGCAATGACGAATGTTATCTTATCAGCACGTGGATAAGAAAAGAACGATAATACTACAAAATGATCTTCGTAGTTCGTGGTTGATTTTGACTGCCTCGTTGGCGTAGTTGTATTACGGTACGACTGCAATGCTGAGGTCTCGGGTTCAATCCCCGGCGCGGGCAAAGTGATATTGGGTTATTTTAATTAGTAACAGCCCGGAGTCTAGGATTTGTGGCCGATATGGCGATGGGCTCGCCTCTATCACATCATGGGACATAATATGCACGACGAAAAATGGGTACACTGGTTGCGCCTCTGCCTACCCTTTCGGGGATAAAGGGCGTGAATGTGTGTGTGTGATCTTCGTAGAGAATCAAACTAATAAACTTTGGAATGTCCTTGATAAACAAAAAGTTGCAAATTAATAATAACTAATTGACAATGGCAATTTTCGATATGTCGTAAATTTATTATGTTCGAGTCAAAATATTATAAAAGTATGTCATGTCCGTATTTGAAATGTAACCGTTTTCACTATTTAACACTGTAAAGGAAATTTCATATGAGGATAATATAAACTCCGATGACGGGGTGAATTAATACTCGTTTGTTTAATGAACTCGAAAAGGGGTTGAAGATAAGCATAGTTTAAGCAAACATTGAACTAATTAATATTCCGACTCCATCCTTTTCCTGACTGGATGATTTTAGGTGGCAGGACTTTAGTACGCGTGTGTCCATCTGGGTAAGTGTCAACTGCCATCTCTTTATATACGTTTTTCACCAATCAACACATCCCTAGTTATAATTTCTATACTCATAGGCATATCTTATCATAAAACTATTATAATAAGACTCCAAGACTATTGCTTCATTTATATCGTATAAATAGTCAATTGTGTAGGTGTTACACAATTACTATGATATCATACCTACCTGAGTGAATAATATTATATACTATGCTGCACTGCTAAAACAGCAGTATTACGCCTCTTTTGACAGGTTCGTCTAGAAATCTCTAGGGGAGGCCTATGGTCAGCAGTGGACTTCATGTGGCTGATGATGATGTATGCTGCACGCTCCAATGATCCGCTTGTATGCCCTAACCGCTTACCATCTTTATAGCTCTCTTTAAATATGTTCAAAGTAGTTCTTGGAACTCAGAAAAATCTAAAATCGTTCATATGCGGATAGGACTCGCGCTCTTTGTTTTATTTCCGAAAAGAGTAAACAGATTCGAAATTGCGCGTTTTTTCATACTTGCCTCGGCGCATCTGTCGCCATATAGGGCACTTTATCCAATCATGGGCAATTCATCTGTGGTGAATATAATCACATAGTCCGATCTGGGAGTCGAACTCGGACCATAACGCTTTCCAACACAATAGTTACAATGGCACTAGTAACTAAAGCATTGAGGCAAATAAAGAGAAAATCAAGGATACGGTAAAATTATGTTTGCTAGTAGGGTCATTCGGCCTAAAAGTACGCACTTTTTTTTCTATCGTCTACACAGTCAAAAACATAGTGTCTTGAAAAACGTTTTAACATTCTATGTAAAGTAAATTTATTCTACTTTCATTATTTAATCATCTTTTGTACATTTCTTCATTGTTTTTTTTGCAATACATGTTTAAGTGCACCGGGAGAAATTCGTACTATTGACCCGTTATGTGGGTAAAACTACGCAAAGTGAATACGCAGAATATTTTTTTTTCTGTATAAGGTCTAAAAATCTTTACAAATAATATTCGACTTAATTGCAGCTTAAAGAAGAAAAAACCGTGCGATCATTGTAATGAAGTTATAACAGGGTGCGTACTTTTAACCTCGTACTCTTACCCAAACAGGGAATATTTTAAACAATCACACGTTAGTTGAGACGCATTTATTTTCTAGGACAGAATTAATTACTAAAATAAATACTATAATAATCATGTAAACTTAATATAATTAACGGATTTTTGTAAACTGATGCACCGTCTAGCTATACACTTTTTTCCCAGCACAAAATATTGGTAACTAATTAACAAAATCACGTTGATCACCGTTTTTCGCTAAACAAGTGAGGCTTGGTAAAATAGCTTGTGGCTCTGAAATCTTCCCTGACGCGCCCCTGATCTAGCCGAAAAAGTGTCTGAGCCCCCTCAATAGGTTCCGAGATATTGACCATGCGAACTTTTACCCACTGCGTGCTGTTGCCCCGAATGACCCTATAGTATATAAGTCAGTAAATATTTCACTTGTAACAACTGGCGCAAATATTGAGGCTGGGAAAAATTACACATTCATCGGTGACACATTTTATAAACGAGCCCTAATTTCTTGTTGGCCTGGAAATTTATTGACGCGAGTAATTCTAAGTGACTAGCTATGAGTTTAATACTACACTAATAGGGAAGTCACATTGTAGATATCGCAAGAAACTAGCCATTTTTACAAATATTATATCGTTAGAGCATAATTTTATATAAAACATTTCCTAAAGTTTTCACACCATTTTAAGTATAACTTTTAATATGTGTCACGGTATTTGGTATTCATGGGTTAACACTTAATAACATTTGCGATTTATGGTCTTTTTGAGTTAATTTAATTTTATATACTGAAAAAAAGTAATGTAGATATTTGGAACTAGAATACAATCTATAAACTGAATTGATTGTTAATTTATTAGCAACCACAACACAGAAATAATACCTATAAGTACCTATTAATAGTAAAATACCAACATACTATGACGATCGGAAAGATACTCCCAGCGACTATTATATAGTCGCTGGATACTGCTTATGTCAACTGTGACGCAACATAAAATTAGACGTTGCGTCGCCTAAGATAATTGGGTCCCACATGAGTCCAACAAAGAGTAGTGTCAAGGTCAGTAATAGCAGATTGGCATATTTTTTTTATATTTATACACATATATAGTACCTACATGTAGTCTTTCAGAAAATGGAGTTTAAACAATTTTCTAGATTTAGTATGTTTCAGACGATAGAATATAGATATTATAATAGAGGGAATTTCCTGACGTAAGGAGTCATAGCACTTTTAGGTTTGTCAGTAACGTTTGCATCAATAAAACTAAGAATAGTCAATGGCTGTAATCTAAAGCATCCCATAAATATTTGTTGTTATCGATTCAGAGGTGCGAGCTGTATTCCATATCCGGCCTGCCCTGTGTATTAGATTCTATCTGTAGCCTAGACAATATAAACATAACCATATATCCTATTTAGTTTAAAGCTTACAAAATAATTAAATAGTGTATAAACTTTAGGATCTAATTCTAACGAAACGATGATTGCAGATGACTGCTGAAATTTTGATTGTCGATTTTCTCAGTACTACTGTACTGATACCTTATGTTTGGTCACCTTGGTCGTACAACTCTATACTATATGAATAATGGTTTTAAAATAAATAGGTATTTAATACTTATACATACCTACGTATAACGTATATGTAGTTTTTTAACCATAAAAGTGGAAGAAGATAATTTATGAATGATAAATTTATTTATATCACGTACTATTCGCTACGTACGATTGAATACTCTATTTAACTAGTATTGTTTACTATGACAACGGTCACTTAATGTATCCATCTGATATTATTGTAATGCGCATTTGTAATCAATGTTGATGTGCCATTGTGTTTTACTGAGAGACTACACTCTCAACCTACAAGCCAAACAGACTAAATGAATGTCAAACCGATGCAACAGACGGTGACCAATGTAACAGTTGTTTGAACACGGCCTACAACCATTCAATTACTCGGTAGGTACTTATTTTAATAGGAGACAACTTTGTCAACGGCACTAATAGAAGCAAATTGCTTTATAGCTTACACAAAGTAAACAGGAAATAAAGTATGACGTCAAACATTAAGCGCATCCAAATGGTAGGCTCTTCAGTGCTCTTTTGCAATGCAAAATATTATTCATTATGCGAAGAAATATTAAAATATGCTAACGCAAAAGATTTGCGTACTTTTATAGCGTAATTTTATTGATGTAGAGATATTATTTTCATAGATATTATCCTGTATTATATTCGAGCAATCTGGTAGAAGTTTTACTAGATATTTATAAATTTGTATGCCAGTTGTCACTTTTCACCACCTGCCGCTATCTCACCGCTATCTCATTTTTAGGCAAAATGTTTGGTACAAGTGCGTTGCGGGGAACCCACCTTATGGGTGACCCATAGGACTCATACACATAAACACGACACGGCGTCGCGTCGTCCTACGACGCGACATTATATATACGTCCCAGCTGTTGCCCGCGGCTCCGCCCGCGTGAATGAGTTTTCCCGGTATAAAAGTCCCGCTTTATATTTTCCCGGTATAAAAAGTATACATAATCTACCCGTGTGCCAAATTTCATCGAAATCGAAAAGTTATTAAATTACTAATATCGTTATTAAAAAATAGGGGTTGATCGTAGAGGGTTGAAAATTTAGGGTTGTATGTATTTTTTAATGCCACATTGTAGAAAAATAAAAACAAAAAATTTTGACCAAAAATTTTTAAAAAAATGTTAAGGGTGAACAACCCTTATCACTTAGGGGGATGAAAAATAGATAACAACCTATTCTCAGACCTACCAAGTGTGAATATAAAATTTCACCAAAATCGGTTCAGCCGTTTCGGAGGAGTACGGGAACGAACATTGTGACACGAGAATTTTATATATATAAGATATTGCGGTCCATTTTCCATGTTCCAAACATTTTGCCTAAAAATTACTTGGCTAAGTTTAACAGTGGACCGGGACAAATTATAATGGAATAAAATCTCTCTCAATATGTTCCCGTCCTAGTAATCGCACCAGGATCTCCTGAACCACTACTAGCATACCCGGCTTGACCTAGGAGACGACAAAACGTGCTGAAATGTTGCCCAAATCTTTAAACATAAAGAAATGTGTTTTATAATTTTCAAGCTTATCGAATCTATGTGGATTTTAAAAATACTATTATATATTTAGAGGTTATTGGTGAAAATAGAAATAGAATATCCTGCTTTCAATCAATGATGTGGTAAACGGGTAAGTAGGTCATCTCGACTATAAGAAAAAAATATTATGTACTTGATTTGATGGGATTGAAATTTTGAAATATAACGTCGAACCAAGCGTTCGTGCCCCTGTGACTGTTATCAAATATAATCCTGTAAATTATTTATTTTTGAAAAATCGATAAATCGATAGCCAATATTCCTATTTATGTTGGCTATTGTGTATTTTATAACATAATTATGATCAATTAGCTTACATGTAGATGCAAATTTTATAATTTTTATCAACAATTTAGCAATAATTAAGTACCCTAAACGTAACACACGGACCTATATTCACTTTTAAATCGTCTGAATAACTGTTTTTTTTGCATTTTATTTCTTGTATTAACAGAATGCGATATACTGTAGGTACATACATATGCAGTAACATAGTCATTCAAAAATACCATTATGTTACTAACTTACTACCTACTATCGACTATGGATGATAACATTAATTACCATTAATTTAACTCATTGATTCGTTTTAATTATACACATTAGAGTCTAATGATTAGACGATCGTAGCTTTATCTTGAACTCCATTACGAGGTCAATCATAGATAAGAGTGCGTTCGTGCGTCACAGCAGCACGGGTCCGCGGACCCTACATTATGTAAAAGGAAGCTTAAATTGTCGTTCATATATTCCACGCGATTGTTAAACGTGTATCTTTTAGTAAATACATTAGCATCAAACTCGTCTGACCTGGCTGAGAGAGAACACAAATGTTTACGTTTACCTATATAAACAGCTCGCAGAGCTCAAAACAGTTCCCCTTTGACGTCATGCTCATTCGGAAAACATTTACGCGCATCTTCCAAATACGATTATAATGGATTTAATCCTTTAAGGTAAGTAGAAAACATATTGCGCATCAGTAGTATGTTTGCTATTGATATTTATGTGTTCAGCGTAGGTCCTTTAGTGGCATTCTATGACGTAGAGTTAATCAAAAATTAAGTGTTTTGTTCTCCTATTTGGGACTGATACATTTACTGCTAATTGGTTGCGGTTTTGCTCATCACTCTACTAGGATATTTGATACAGTGTTATTCATTTAGTTCGTAGAAATCAAATAATCATTTAGTCTTGCGTCATTATATTACGACCAAGGTTTAAGTAATGTACAATTGGAAGGGAAATAAGAGTGTCTATTAACTTGGGAAATCTTCTCAAGCAACTATTATAATTAGAGGACTACAAAAATTATTAAATTTATAAACGTTTATTAAACGAATTGAAAATACCTCTTAATTATATCAATCCCAATTTACTGTGGCAGTACTGATCAAGCAAGAACCTATACAAATGAGAAGGTTACTAGGCCTTTTAAATTGTACGTATTAAAATTGAATACCTAATACTAACTTGACTCTTCGGACGATACATCTAAAAATATTATAATCTATAATGTATCTGTAGTGGGTCAGTCAGACGTGGTTTGCTACTAAATCAGGAGTCATCATGATTGTTCGACTGCATTTTAAACCTAACACCACCTACGTGACACTAATGACTTGGTACCCTATTGCCACATCAACTTATTATAAGTACTGCAGTAAATAAATTTATAAATACTTCGCATAATTTAAAAAGTAGTCAGTGAAAAATTTACTCAGCAGCGTAATATAAATATGGTAACCTTTCCTTTAAAACGTGGTATTAATTTCTTTTGAAGAAACAACATTAACGCTAATTTCTTCCTCATTTTGTAGAAGTCAGGGTTCAATTTACGTATTATCGCGCTACTTTCTACACTTGATTGGCATCAGGAAAGTCATTTACTTACTAGGTGTTGCTCGCGTCTTCCTCCAAAGTCCCAAAAACACAGTACGACGCCAGCGCCATCTACTTATAAACTGAGATGAAAAATATCCATTATTTCCCATGGGAGCAAATTACCGGGATAAAAAGTAACCTCTATGTTAATCCAGGACATGATATATCCGTGTGCTAAATTCCATCCAAATCCGTTTAGTTTCTTCTGTGTGTACTTCTAATAAACATCCAAACGTTTTCACAATCTTTCGCATTAATTATAATATTTATAAGTAAGAAGTAAGATAATATAAGATTTATGGGTAATAGGTATTTTTTTAAATGTAAGCATTTTATATCTCTTTGTTTTCAAAAATGACTATTTTAAAGGTATATGAGTTGGGCTTACTGATTACCATACCACATGGTCAGCCTGGTGGAGCATTGTAACCGCTTTGAATCGAGGTGGCCCGTGCATAAAATTGGGGCAAATTAATTTATGAAAAAGAGATATGAAATCGTTGGCCTCTACGGACTGTATAACAATTATTTCATTAGGTGAAAGAAATGGCGACCCTTTTTTTAACATAATGGCTATCATAATGATTGCCATTGTGTGGCATTCGCGGTAGTCGTGTTCTGACTCAAATAAAAGTGTTTTACGACGACCTTTGGCTTTGACTCTGGATATCAGCTGTTTTGTCTTCCTGATTGACGTCAGCTTTCTTGGACTTTGCATCTATGAAATACGATTTAAATTCCCTACATCTATAGTTTAAAAATTATTAGCACTAGGGTAAAAGAATTACTACACACGTTTGTGTGTGTGTGTGTGTGTGTGTGTGTGTGTGTGTGTATAAAATAGATTATTTTTTGTGTGTAGTGTGTGTGTACACACTCACGCTCTTTAGGTAGGTAGAGGCGCAACTGGTGCACCCACTTTTCGCCGTGCATTACCCTACTCTATTTTATATACATATCAATAAATAATATATAAAAGTTTGTGTTCAAAATTAGTGGAAAAATATGGTAGCTCAATGAGCAAAGGAACACGCTTAAAGGAATTGCAAAATGCGTAAATGTGACGGAGCATGGAATCAATCGATAACACGCGCGTACCTACACGATACAGCGATCGGATGAAGAAAGTTGCCAAACTGATGCGAAGCCAATAGTACCTATGGCTACTAAAGGTAGAGATACAACTGCTACATTGTCGACCGCTATACTAAGAGTACCTATTGTGTACAATGTCGCGAACTGTTTTTGTGACAGACTGAGTCATGGATAAGAAATTTACTGCCGATGTACTTACCAGTATTGTGAAAAACGCGGAAATTCCGTATAATGCACGTAATGAGTAATAAATTATTGTCACCTGATATTGAAATTTTGCCCCTATATGATGAACACGGTGTACGACGCGGACCTTGTAGAATTCATATTCAACGTCCAGTGTTCATTACATGCGCCGATTAATTCAATATGCGTCACACAACCCTTCGTAGTAGATTATCGCTTTCATACAATACATACAAATTACTCAACACGGCATCATTGCGATATAAATATGTTTCAAAGGTTTTAGCTCAAGATAAATCATATTTATCATTCTATTTATGTACAGTCATGCGACTTCAAACAATACTAGACATTCTTCATGTAATACCAGGTTATTTTAAGACGCAGAAAGAAATAAATTCATAAAGGTATATTTTGGCTTATTTATTCATCGTAGCATAGGTATATTTTCGCGTTCACCAGCATTTATCCTAGAAAATAAAACCCATTTATTAACATTGTCTTTAATGTTGTAGTATAAGCTGAAATCTGTATATACAGGCTGTATCTCAACGGGGTGTTCAACTTAAACAGGTCGATAAAGGACCTCAATGTGCATCGAATTAGCCCCCATGTATGTTGCCCGTAACTGTGTAGTTTAAAAGTTATTTAGATTTAGGTAATTTTTTTATGAAGTTTGACTTTGTCACTTAACTTCGTAATTAAAGCTAAGTTGTTAGGTACAATAATGGTATTTTACTCAAATAAGAGTGGTTGGCCTTTCCAATAACCATAATAGTTACTGTGTTTTATAAATTTAGAAATAAACAATAATCTTTACGAAAATTAATAAACTTCATAATTTTCTCCAAACCTTAATGGGCTCTGGACTAAACTGTAATTGATGTTTTATTTCTACAACCTATTTTAAAAAATGCCTGCATTCATAGAGAATTAGCTTTTCTTTCGCTAGAATTGTAGTGTGGTAACATGCCTAAATAAATGTTTTTTTTTTTGCCTCAAATGCCTCAAGTCTACAAAGTATATGATTTTAATAAGCCTACCCTATGTTAGGTGACAGATTATAATATTTTCATAAAGTAACACATGAAATATGACAAAAAAAATATAAAATCACCGGGAAGGGGAGGTTTGCTGACGTTATTTCCGTCCTCAACGCGATAGAGGAAGACCCTGTTGCCAAATGTCGGTTGGCCTCAAATCCGATCCCGTCCTCATTAATGCAAAGGCTTACGCAACATAGCTTTTTAGCTGTGTTGCGTAAGCCTCTGCATGACATTATCTGATGAATTTCTCAAATCAGTAATAATTCGTTTGAATTCTATCATTACATAAATGTGGGCTGTAGCGCAGTTTCCACAAAGACACTCAAAATGTATGCTATAAAGATTTCGCTGTCATAATTCCAGAGCCTTCTCAACCTTAAACTTAAAATTTCGGACTTCTGAGCTTAACGTTTATTAGATTATTTATTTCTCTGTTACACGTGCATGTACGAGGCCTAAGGATTACGCAAAGCTGATCATATTACAAATCTTCAAGTGTCTGTGGTAAAGTTGTGTTTTTATTACTTTATACGGAAGCGACAGGCAGCTTACTTATAGAGCATTATACGTCTGTTCTCCATTTACACACCCAGGTGAAAACACGGGTGATCTTGTCTACAATCGATTAGGTACTTCAGTAGTAGCCTTTTATGGCAATATTAAGTATAAAGAAAACAGTGAAATGTACGAACTATAATTGTGACATAAGTATTGCTGTTTGGACTTACTAAATTTAATCATCACATCACACAAAAAAAATTACACGAAGATCTGACAACAACAAATCACCTTTGTTCTTAACCATCGTATTATCCTTCTTGATATTCGAACAAAACAAAATCATAAATATACAAAAGATATCTGAGCCTGGTGTTTACCAAATTCCATGCACTATAAAATCGTACTACGTGTTGATGACGCAACTTTCGGGAATACCATAAATTCTAAGGCCTTGAACATAATATTTTGATGAGTAACAAAATTCAATATAATCATAGAGAAATAAATTAAGCAAGCCAGTTTTAAATATTCACTATTAAGTTTTTATCGTCTTACTTGTAAAATAAACCAGAAATAAGTCAGTGCTAAGAAACTAAAACGACGTAATTATGCCGGCTATTTCAATCGTTTTATGCAGCTACGCTCACAACTTTCTTTGCAAGACGGTAATAAAATGGGTATTATTTAAGTGTTTTGAATCGTTTAAGTTCAAAAAATTGCTCACTAATAAAATAAACTCATTAAATAATAATGGCACAAGAGTTTCAAAAGTCTTTCTACGAATATTGAAGAGGCACCACCAAGAAACACCGTTTCAATAGATTTCTTAATATGATTTCCCAAGTACTTTTAGATACATTAAAATCCATCTTTCAAATTGAAAAGAAAGACGTGGGGACATTTAATATAAGACCAATGATTGAGACCAATGATTGAGACCAATGATTAAGACCAATGTCCTCCAAATCAAGTCTAGTTTAATATGAAAATATATTGAGTTTACAAATACACTTCTGTTAAATTATTTAATTACAATAATATGGACCAATTTCAAATGTCCTTATAAGGTGCATTTCAGAAAGCTGAAGATTTAATTCATTACAATATGAGCCGTCTTTAGGTAATTTGATGATATAAATATATGTAGATACGAAATGTCCCCATATTCCTCTATTGATACAAAAGGTGATAGTACTAACGTAAACATAAGATTAGATAATTCTGCTTCGCTTCTGGTAACATATGTTCGGGCACGCAATTAATTTAGGATAATAAAATACAAAACTAGAGACGGCCAGTCTTAAATAAAAACATGTTTTGAATATACGTCAAGTGAGCCAGTGTTTAATCGATATTTAATCTTAATTTAGATTAAGAGCGCGTTCTTAAAATACAACTTTTATAACATATTGTTATCAACGGAATAGCCGAGTAGGCACCTACCTACTAGTAATTTACGTGCAATAAACCATCTTCAAAGTTGTTATTCTCCCGTGCCGGATATCCTGGTTGTTCCAGAAATAACTGTGAAGCGAGATAATATTATGAGAAAAATATATGCAACATAATTTATACAAAAATAAAATTGTTATTACATTTAGCAAAGGTCGTCGATTTTGGAATATTTTTTTCTTTATTTAATTCAATGACGGCGCTTAAATGATGTCAATGTAATAACTAGTATCGAATAATTATTTTTACTTAATTATTTACCAGTTCTCTCATTCATCACGCGATCTCCAATCCAGAATACGCTTACTCCAGCGGTTATGTGTTCTGGGACACATGTGGCCATCCCATTGCCACTTCAACTTACTAACTCTCGGAGCTATGTCGGTCACCTTGGTTCTCTGACGGATCCCTTCGTTCCAAATTTGTCCTTCAGAGAGACTCCGAGCATAGCTCTTTCCATAGCACTTTGAGCGACTTTAAGCTTATGGATTAGCCCCACAGTCAGTGTCCACGCCTCGGCTCCGTTCGTCATTACGGCGAGGACGCACGGGTTTAACACATTCGTCTTCAGGCTCTGTGGTATATACGACGAAAATATGTGGTACAGCTTCTTAAACGCTGCCCAACCCAACTGAGTTCTCCTAACGGCTTCCTTTTCGAAGTTGTATCTACCCAACTGCATTAGTTGCCTGGGATAAACATATTCCTTGACAACTTCGAGAGGTGTGCCATCGATGATTACTAATACCGGAGCGACGAGGTCATTAAACATAACCTGCGTTTTGTCCAGGTTCATCCGGAGACCAATTCGTTGGGAGGCTTCATTTAGGCTGTGCAGCATTTCTTGAACTTCATGCAGCGATTCTGCCATGACTACTATATCATCGGCAAACCTTACCTATGTGCTAGATGTAGTCGCCGTTTATATTGATGCCTCGCTCGTTCCAGTTTAGAGTCTTGAAAACGTCTTCTAATGCATTTGTAAACAGGTTCGGGGATATCACATCCCCCTGTCTTACTCCTCGATGCAATGGAATCGTTCTTGTTTGACTGTTCTGTACTTGGACGGACATAGTTGCAGCGTCATACAGGCTTCTCAGCACCTCGATGTATCGAAAATCAACTTGGCACCGCTGCAGGGAGTCCAGAACAGACGTTTCGACGGAGTCAATGTCCTTCTCATAGTTCATGAAAACGAGACACAGAGGCTGATCATACTCCTGGGCATTCTGTATGATCTGCCTCACAGTGTGTATGTGTTCTATGCTGCCAAATACTACGCGAAAACCGGCATGCTCCGGTGGCTGGAAGTCGTCCAACCGTCGCGTCAGCCTATTAGTGATAACCCTCGGAAATAACTTGTATACGTGGCTCAGGAGCGATATAGGGCGGTAGTTCTTGAGAAGGGTCTTGTCCTCCTTCTTGAAAAACGAAATTACCGTGCTCCTGCTCCACGCTCTTGTAGTTCTTCTTTTGTGGAGAACGGAGTTAAATATTCGCTGCAGCTGCCTAAGGATGGAGTACCCCTTAGGAGCTCAGTTGTAACTCTGTCCTCGCCCGGGGCTTTTCCATTTTTTAGTTGTTTGAGGGCCAACTCATCAATGCTGACGTCGGGAAGTTCGTCAGAGTTCTCTCATTATGGATTTCAATTTACTTATTAATTGCGGTATAACAAAAATCAGCTGAATTGACGGAAAATAAAACGATGACGTTAAAACTCCTAATTCATACATATGAGCCATTGATGTATTTTTAATACATCAATGATATGAGCACAAAGTTTTACGTATGATTTTATATCCCGGTGCTGCAATGTCGCAGTCCATAATGCTTAATAGTCTTAAATGACATGTAATCCAGCTGGCGTAGGTGAACGCCAGATCAAACCGTCGTTCAAGTGGTAGAAAAATAACGCAACAGACACCGCGTAGCAGCGTGCTTCATGCTGCGCTACTGACGTCACGACCGAGCTGGCGACTCGCGCTGCGGCCCGCGCAGGGGCGATGCTACTCTACCCTCTACGTCACCGGCACATTAACTTATATCTCCCCGCCTTCTAACTATTCTTCATGCCAGGCAATTCAGGCCAGCTGCGCCTTCCTTATCGTTGACCTAATTCCCGTTGAAACTACACAATAAGCTGCTAATAAGGTGCAGATTAAACAAACGGCATAAATATATATCGGTTACGGTTACTCTGCGCCAATTGAAAACTTTAAAAGTATTTTGTGTTTACTTTAAAATATTAAGTTTATTAAAAATATTGAGTTCTTTACTAAACATTTAAGATAAAAAAAGTCAGTAACGAAACAGTGCATTAAACAGAATGAACAGACGTAATAAAGTCATAGTAGACATTTTCGAAATCTAAAGATAATTTTATCTAAAGTTTCTCCTTATAAACATTATGCAAAAATTTTGCACGTTTACGCCTGAGACTAACATCAACTTGTACCATCATTCTTATGAAACAATACTTATGTAAAGTTTGAGTGCCTTGGCCTTTGGGAAATTATTGGCACTCTGTTGGTACTGCGATCCAACATAATCCAATTTTACTATTAGAATGTTGATCAATATAACACGCCGGAATTTTTAATGTACAGCGATAGAGTGGCCCAGTATTGACGTAAATTCAAGTAGATATTGCGTCGGTACACCGTTTGTAATGTTTATGATTAAAACGTATTAAGAATTTTAATGTAACTGCACTTCACAATGAATGCAAGTTCTATAAAATCAAATTGTTGTAGTTATTCATCATTCCTACTGTCTCAGTCAACGTAATGCTATGGTTAAGATCAGTAGGTATTCCGTACTTGTGGAAACGCTACAAATATTTTAGTGTATTGTGTACTTATGTAGTTACACAATATCTGTAAGGTGCAATTATTGAAGTTTTACAGTTGTTCCTGAGTGGTGGCATTTAATAGGTTTCAACGGGAAAATGAGAAGGCTTAACGTTGTAGTGGGCTCATTACAAAAAACCTATTAGCTACTAAATTAATATTAGAACTTATACATTCGGTAAACTTACTATTTAAAATTATTATAGAAATAAAAAATATTTATATCACGCGCTATGGAAATCAGAATAGGTTGTTTTTGTTTCAGCCTTCCGGTCTGCTAGAGCATCCGCTCTCGTACAGTTGCATGCAAGAAGTGTACTGTATCTCTCGATGGGATCCTGCTAGGAAATATTGCCTTCGTATAGTTATGCCTCATGGATCTTTACTTTTACAAGTGCGTACTTTTATACTGTACTTTTTCACGCATATAATAAGCCAGTAGTAAATTCAAAGCAAACTGACATCGGCCTACCCTTATTTCAAAAATTAGCCTTTTGCTTAACATAAATTAAAACATAGATTGATTTGTTTTTCAGGCAAATGATGCTTACACCAGGGACCAATGGTACCATTCAATTATTTGGAGAGTAAGTATTGAAGTCATTTTTTATCAACCCGTTTTTGTGTGTAAACTCATAACTTATCTTAGTTGTTTGTTCACAGAGAAATATCATAAGGTATCGTAATTTTCTCACAAAGTCAATAAGGAAAGAGGTGGTTTTGAAAGAACTAAAGGTACATAAAACAAGTGTTATACTTTTTGAGATCGTAATTCTGAATAAACAAATAAGTACAGCGATACTTTTTTAATTTTCAGAATATGGTTGATTTCGTGATGACGACACCGCTTCAAGATGAAAGCGTCACACGAACTCCAATGCAAATATTAACTGATTTGTTGTCGGAGGTAAGACATTTTCAATTTGTATTTAATGGAAATTTAAAACCATTGTAATCAATTTTCCGCTACTCCTGCATATTTCCTATCGTGAATCGTGACGTTCTCATCATTTATGTCGAATGACGTATAAACTCATTTAAAATGTACATTTACACGTACCTATTCCGCCGCCTACTTAGCCACTTGTGAATTGAACTGTAACGACTATAAACAATTTTTACTATCATAGTACTTACCTACATTTATACATGTCGGCACTGCTAATATACATAGTAATTATTGTGCATTAGTATCAATTTGAATAAGAAACAAACAAATCATTCATAATGGAAAAGCGTAGCTGTATGTTATTTGTTATCATTCATTGGTTATCATAAAACATGCACTCTCCACGTGTTAACCATATTTACTTTATTTGAATTTTCACGGTGATAAGCGAAATACCGCCTAAGACGGCTCACGGTCACTCAGCGAGCTATGGAGAGGGCTATGCTAGGTGTTTCTCTACGCGATCGAGTCAGAAATGAGGAGATCCGTAGAAGAACGAAAGTCGCTGACATAGCCCAGCGGATTAGCAAGTTGAAGTGGCAGTGGGCAGGGCACATAGTTCCAAGAACTGACGGTAGATGGGGCAAAAAAAATCTCGAGTGGAGGCCACGTACTGGCAAGCGCAGCGTCGGCCGTCCACCTGCAAGGTGGACAGACGACTTGATAAAGGTCGCAGGAACGCGCTGGATGCAGGCCGCTTTTGACAGGTCCGTCTGGAAATCTTTAGGGGAGGCCTATGTTCAGCAGTGGACGTCATGTGGCTGATGATGATGATGATGATGATGAAGCGAAATTAGCGAAGGTGTGCAAATCAACACTTGAAGTGAGATTAAAATACATTTATTTTATTTTCTCCTTGTTAATATCACGGACCAGTCACTCTATTGATTAAACTATGATTTCATAATTTATCCGCTGTGCAAGACCTTAGGGTCATTCGGCCTAAAAGTACGCACTTTTTTTTCTATCGTCTACACAGTCAAAAATATAGTGTCTTGAAAAAAGTTTTAACACTCTATGTAAAGTAAATTTATTCTACTTTCATTATTTAATGAGTTTTTGTACATAGCTTCATTGTTTTTTTTGCAATACATGCTTAAGTGCATCGGGAGAAATTCGTACTATTGACCCGTTATGTGGGTAAAACTACGCAGAGTGTTTAATGAGAATATTTTTTTTCTGTATAAGGTCTAAAAATCTTTACAAATAATATTCGACTTAATTGCAGCTTAAAGAAGAATAAACCGTGAGATCATTGTATTGGAGTTATAACAGGGTGCGTACTTTTAACCTCGTACTCTTACCCAAACAGGGAATATTTTAAACAATCACACGTTAGTTGAGACGCATTTATTTTCTAGGACAGAATTAATAACTAAAATAAATACTATAATAATCATGTAAACTTAACATAATTAACGGAATTTTGTAAACTGATGCACCGTCTAGCCATACACTTTTTTCCCAGCACAAAATATTGGTAACTAATCAAAAAAATCACGTTGATCACCGTATTTTGCTAAACAAGTGAGGCTTGGTAAAATAGCTTGTGGCTCTGACATCGTCCCTGACGCGCCCCTGATCTAGCCGAAAAAGTGTATGAGAAGTGTCAATAGGTTCCGAGATATTGACCATGCGAACTTTTACCCACTGCGTGCTGTTGCCCCGAATGACCCTATAGGTAGGTATAAATATAAACGATTTAATTAATAATGTTATTAAATTTCAGAAAAAAGATAGTAATGACTGGGAAGAATGGGCAGAGAATGTGATAAGCGCAGCAGCCCCATTGCTGGCGGAGCGGTGTGCGTCGGGCGAGCTGTGTGCGCTGCTGGCGCGGCTGTGCCGGCGGAGGCCGCGCGCGGCGCCGCTGCCCGCCCTCGCGCCGCCCGTGCGCCGAGTCCTCACCCGCAACGTAGACTTTGCGAGGGCTCCTGACGCACGAACACTCGTTAGGGATTATATAAGGTAACATCAACTATGTTGCTTTCTATGTGTTATATGCATACAATCATTATATTTAACAATATATATTGTACTTTAGGGAACTATATCTACAATGTGACTTGAAAATATAAGCCGTTGGGTACCTACCTATAAAATATTCTAAACCAATTTTTTATTCTTATTATTTAATTCCGTTTTGTTTTAAAGTTATATTATTTCTTCAAATACAAAAGAATTCCTACTAAATTGCCATTAGATTCTTAGGTATCTACATAGGCGCTAAGCCCCCTAAGGTATTATAGCAGAGTAGCGTTAAGTTTTTATTTTTAATATAAATGACGAGATGATCAAATAGCTGATTTGATGGCTGTTACTTAAATTTGCTAATGCATGATACTGCACTAAGTTAGTTTTCCAATAATTAAATGTTCAATATCGGCATATACCTTAATTGGTTTAAATATCTTTCACACTGGAACACAACAGTGTTAGTACTACCCTGCAGCTTGCCGGCAGATATAGAGAATTTCCTGGTACCTATTCACGACCGGTTGCATACGAAAGTCCCGATGCCTACTTTGGATTACATTCAATTTACTGAACAGGTAGGTATGTTTATTATACACATTAGTAAGAGCGCCGTCATAATATGCACGTGGCAATAAATTCTGTCACGTTGAGTTCAATCTCTGTGACGTCAATTCAGTCACCACAACGGATGTTTCCTACATTCAAGAACGGTAAAAATGATTCAAATCATTTATTTTATTCATTACAACATCACAGACTGTAACATTGAATGATATTATGTAGCCTATTAACTCATTATCTCATTTCAAAGTCAAGTGGGTCGTTTCTAAGAGTAGGGTCTGATGAACTAAGACACAATAACATGATAATTATAAGCTATAACAGGTGATGTGGTGTCCCGCTCATAAGACTGGGGGCGTTTGGAGAATTCGACCGCAGTATCCCCTGACTGTCGTAAGAAGCGACTAATAGCGGCCATCGGGGTGTCGTGGGCGCTTGGCAGGGGGCTGTCCGCCGTTTGCTCACAGTATATTGCCTTAATATTATACCCTTTCTAGCCGATTTCGGCCACGGCGGCCAATCTCAACAGAGATCAGCCAGATACGCAGGAGATATTATAGTGCACAAGTGTGTGCGCAATACACAGGGTGCACTCGCTATTCCTTTACTCTCATAGTCCGGTGAGACGGCAATCCGACATGACCGGAGAGAGATCAGGCGCAGGACCAACGGCTTTACGTGCTTTCCGAGGCACGGGGGTATCACACCGCCAACTTCCTGACTCCGAGCTGCGACTGAGTAATTTTTAAGATGGAAAAACCCAGTCACAATGTTTTTGGCCCGACCCAGTATTCGAACCGAGGACCTCAGCGCGCAAATTGTACTCGTAACGCGTACGCAATACAACTACGCCACCGAGGCAGTCAAATTGCCTTAATATCATTGTTGTGACCCCCGGGATAGACGGCAGCGTGGCAGGTAGGCCTCACGCTGTCGTTGACGCCGAGAGCGTCCTTCGGTGCGCTTCTGAGCCCCCCACAATAGGAGATGGGTGCATTAGGCGGCACCGCGCAGTGGCGGTTGCGGACGATAACTTAGACACTTCCGTCAGAAAAAGCCCGCAGCCGTCCCTAATGCGCCGAAGATGGCCACCACGGAGTTTTAGTTGGTATGCCGTGCGTAGGGTGTATATTGGGTTAGGGACTCGACCCGTAGATCGCCCGACATTTTCCATCTTTCCGAGCGGGTCAACGCCGGCACGGTGGACATAACATAACCGCCAACACAGTCGCCCCCACGAAGGCTGGGCGGTAGTAGGTAATAGATTTCTCCGCAAAATCATAAAAAAAATGTGCGTCTCGGGACGGGCGTACTAATCGAATCCAAGTTGAACTATTCAATATGGGGGGTCGGGGGTCGCAATGGGTGTGGGGGGTCAAGGATCAAAAATGGGTGTGGGGGGTCGAGGGGGGTCATGGGTCGAAAATGAGTGTGTGAGGGAGGAGGAGCCTGCCTACTGCTGCCGTATGCGTGAGAGAAAGGGAAGCCAGATAGAGTGGCGCCGTAACGCGTTACGTTACGAAGCGGTGTACCCTCCTATAAGAAGTTATCACTTCAAAAATAATAGTTTGAAAAAAACTAAAAAACACGCTTTATAGAAAATCCAACTAAAAAACAGAAAATAAATTTGAATTAAGAATAGTGTAAATAAGAAAAAAGTATTTTATTGTAAAAAAAAGCGTGGGGTGCTTTTTAAGATATTATCAAAATGATATATAATATACTTCTACTCATATTATTTGTCAATAAAATATTTATAACTATTGTCACCATGCACCCCACGCTTTTTTTACAATAAAATACATTTTTTTCTTATTTACACTATTCTTAATGGAAATTTCTTTTCTATTTTTTAGTTGGATTTTCTATAAAGCGTGTTTTTTAGTTTTTTTAAACTATTATTTATTTTTCATTTTTTAGTTCTGTTCTACTATTGTCAAACAAATGTCACTAAAAAATATATAAATTGACAAAAATCTCATTTTGCAAATTGAATAATGGCATAATCGTATCAAATTAGTGTATTGTTATCGGTCCTCGACAAACCGAATAAAATCTGACCGTTTAAAGTGGGTCAAAATCGCGCCTAAAGGAGTCGGAGTTGGAGTCGGAGAGTTAAAAACATACAAACAAACATACAAGTGAAGCTAATATAAAGCGTGTAAAAAGTAATGAGGTGTCGAGGCTATTGCCTTTCTGATCGAGAACAAACACAGACTTA
This sequence comes from Sphinx pinastri, assembly GCA_947568825.1. Lineage (NCBI taxonomy): Eukaryota > Metazoa > Arthropoda > Insecta > Lepidoptera > Sphingidae > Sphinx > Sphinx pinastri. The sequence continues at coordinate 9,741,930 of OX387617.1, forward strand.
TAAATTTTGTGCCTTCTATTCTTCATCCGCTTGTTACGCTTCATCATTAAAACTGAAAATAAGATCGTTCTTTTGATCGCCAGTCCAGGACCCTGAAGGTCAGACGTTTGCAATAGTGCTCCACACTATAGAGGAGAGTAAATTAGTAATCTATATTTGTGTGTTCTGTGGTAGTAAAGAATACGAGGTGTTGTTACAGCGCGGTGAGTGCCCATAACTCTGGCGAGGCGCTGGTGCGTCGGTTCGTGAAGGTGACGCACGGCGGGCGCGCGGCGTGCCCGTACCCGCGCGCGGCGCCCAACCTCGCCGCCGTCGCGCTCGCCGCGATCGACGACTACTTCCGCAACCCGTCTGCCGCCTCCCACGTCTGCGCGGACAACGAGGATGAAGTGCTCTGCTTTGCCGATATATTGGAGTATATGTATGTAACCTTTATCACTGTTACAGTAACCTCATCCAAACCTAAGCAGGCCAAGTGATTATAAGAAAACTTTAACTACTCTTGATCCACTACATCTATTTTCCAGGTGTGAATACGAAGACTGGCTATTAGTAGTAGGCGCAGTACTCCAGCCAGTCCCGGTATGCGCGGGCGCGATGAGTTGCCCACGAATAGCAAAGCGCCTTGGCAATGTTCTCTACAAGCTAGCGATGGACTCTCGCTGCGCGGCTCACAGTTGCGTGGCTCCAGCGAGGGCGGCGAGGCTATACCCACCTTCCTGGCTCAGAGCTGCGGCTCCCTCCGACCCGCTACTCGCATTACCAAATAAAGAGCTCTGTCAACTCTGGGGAGATATGGTAATCATCAGGCACTATCAAACCTACGTTTATATCTGTGTTTAAATATATATTTATTGACGTCATTATGAATGATCAAGCAATCTGCAAAAGAAATATGACAATGTTAGTAATAACGGGAAACATACAAATCTTTTTCCGGTTTTAAAATGACGTAAATGACACTACAGTTATTCCCCAAGAAATTCTGATTAACTTGTATTTGAAATATAAAATAAGGAAGCAGAACATTATTTTAAGCATCGATATATATGTACCTCCTATTTGAATACATGTCTTTGTCTCACTGGGCCAAAAGATATGAAATTTCCAATGAAATAAAACACTCTCTGACAACGATAATTTAAGCAAGTTATTTCATTTTCAGCTTGGCAGCCTAATTAACTGTTGTAGCAAGAGAAAAAGTTTTTTGCAGAGCATGAGCAAACAGCTACCTGATTTCTTGTTGGTCGCTTTAACTGAACACGTGAGTTAATTTATTAAAATATACTTATTGTTTTTTTTTCCTCCTCGAAGAGAATACAGAAAAGCTCGCGCTAGAACAATCACAGAATTAATTGTATGTCAATAAAGCCATTTACGAACAATTCCAATAATACAACTAAGTATTTATTTCCTCAAATACTTATCTAGCATCACTGGTGTAGCGTGGGTTCATGCCGCCCAGGTTGGACCCACAGTTTGCCTACTTAGGCATCGGACGAGATAAAAAAAAACTATTTCAACAAAACAAAAATAAACTTCACAAAGCAAAGCATACGACAAAATATAAATTTCATAAAGATTTTGTTTAAGACATTTTGTCGCCCCCTTAGACTGGTGGTAGGTCTCTCATATGTAAGAGTCCGTCTGGGTGGGTACCACCGCAATGTCTATTTCTACCGCTAAGCAGCAGTGTGCATGCACTGTTGTGTTTTTGTTTGAAGGACATTGTAGCCAGTGTAACTACTGGACATAATGAGACTTAACATCTTATGTCTCAGGATGACGAGCGCAGTGTAATGCCACACAGTACTTTGTAACTCAAGGTGCTATATGGTGTTACTACTGTTTATGGGCGGTCGTATCGCTTACCATCAGGCGAAGGGCATGCTCGTCTAGTCATTCAATGCCATAAAAAAACCCTAAAATGTGTCGCCTGGGGCTGGACCCTGCCGCTGGCTCCTGCCACCCCAACTACGCTACGCCACTGTCTAGAAAGTAGCAACATGAGCATTAATACCTACAAAGACAAGACGTATTTATTTATTTAATAAACGACTATAGGTAATATTCCTTTATTTATAAAATAAATTTATTTTAATACTTTACTTATGATATCACGATTTTAAAATGTATTGCTATGCATATACCTACCTATGTTTGGTAAAGCAAAATATAATTATAATAATATAAGTAATTTACTTATTAACCTATGTATTGTGTAGTAAATATAATATGAAATCACTCATTGTTTCAGCCGGCTGCATTAGAGGCTTTATGTTTAATGCTGGAGTGGGAAGTTACGAGTGGTGAACAAACACAACTAGAAATTATTGCAGCGCTACAGGGTACCGAGCTAGGCCAGAAATACTATAAGGATTTGTGTGAAAGGCAACAAAACCTCCAACGATTGGTGAGTGTACTTCATAAGTCGTATTATGCAAATTTTATTGTGTACAAAATATTATGAGCAGAAAAATACCATACAAAATGTTAATGTTAGAGTAACACGATTTTATTGGTAGGTTAGCTAGGTTAGGGCCTGTAGTGTCCTCACCGGTAAGGATCGCGACGCGTTCCTATGATTATTTTATTTATTATAAAAATGATTCATCTTTTTTTTATCTTCTCTTTCCTGCCAGCCCGAGCATGGCTTCTTTATTTATTTTTCATTGATTTTACTCCCTGTAAAAATGTCTGTAGTTATATAAGTGAGTTTTTGTAATAATTATTATTATTAACTTAATATATCTTGACTTATCATAGGTGCAACTATGTTCGCCTACGTGATCAATAAACTATTTTTTTAAACATATTTAGGTATAGTAAAAATAAAATAACAATATTACCCCAAAAGACAATCGCTGTCTCTACAAATGTAGATTCCAGTGCCGGATTAACTACGTAGCAAGAGTAGCAATTGCTACGGGCCCCGCGCGAAAGGGGGCCCCGCATGTTTAAACCCACTCATCTCTGCCTGAGCGTAATTTTTTGAGTGAAACTTGTTAAAATGTGGTACGTTGAATTTTTTTGATGTCACAAAACAAGACACTCGGTACCCGATTATTTCCTTGGCGTAAATAATTTAAATAATATCATACAGTAAACGCACAAGTTCTACAAAAAGTTGCTTGTATAAACAGGAAGAATTTCAGTCGGCCTGATAATCAGCTCTACAAAAAGTCTGCCGCATATGCAAGCACCCTTAACCGACACTTAGTGTGGATGTGTAGCAGAATTGAAATGGCTCGATTTAAATTGTTAAAATTATCTATTGATTTGTAAAGTTAACAGTCTACATTATTTTTAGTATAATTTAGTAACCATATACCAAAAATCTATTTTCTAGAATATAAGTATATTGAGCTATAGAAGTTATGACTAAAATAATTTTTTATTACTTCAAGAGAGATTTCCTCCAATTTAATTTTTCATAAACATTTCGTAATCCTGATATAGTAGGATCATTACCAAATGCATAAAAAGCAATGCATTCAATAAACTATTTCCAGAACAAAAGAAGTTTAAATTCTAGACGCGAGAGTCTCACGCGTGTTTTTTTTAAACTAATGATAGGTATCCTATCCCTTGTCGGTACAATGGGCACCCGGCCAATGCAAATTATTTGTGATCGAAGTTGGTAACACTGAAAAATTAACCGGGGATTCCCTGACATTGCCATTGAGAAGGCTTTTTATAATTGTCCGAGCCTAACAGCGCCTATAGTAATTTACTACACTATTCATTACCCACAAAATTGTAACCTATAGATAGTAAATAAATGTATTGAGTATTGAATTGTATTTTTACCACTCTATACTTAAGAACCCATAGCAGATCAAGGGCTTTTTGAAAGAATTTGCTACGGGCCCCGCGCTTGCTTAATCCGGCACTGGTAGATTCGGACATGAAAATAAGAAGAGTTCTAGTAATTATACTCAAAGAGTAATTAACATAGATTTGAAAAAGAAAAGAAATCTCCTTTTTCTATTGCAACCGACCATTTTAGTGGATACTTTTTAAAAATCATATAATATTTATTTTCGCATTGCGTAGCATCTGCATTGCAGTATATTATGATCACTGACTGCCGGAGTTACTTAAAAACTATACAGTGCGAAAAATAACCCCTGTTGTTTAGTACAGTAGGGTAATAATGTAATTATTAGAGGCTAACCTCATACCTATAACTCCAAGGTTCAGCAGTGGTATCCATTAGGTAGGTATATATGATATGACACTGAGCGGTGAAGCTCAGCGTGTCTCTGGGAGCACTAACTAGTCTTAATCGAAATTCATCAAATAGAAGGATAGGGAGGAGTTGAAAATATAATAAATTGTTTCACTCATCTCCATAGCAAAGCGAAAGACAATATTATTTTTGACCTCAATCATTGAGACATTTACAACTGGAAAAGCCAGATGTAAAGTAAGCTTATATTAGCACGTTCTCGCAGCAATATATTGTGCAAGAATTTTAAGATGCGTTTACACTAGCGGCAATATTTTAATACGTAAAACTTGCCCCAAATCCTGGAAGCTTTTAAATTTGCAGAAGTCAGCTTACCGTGATGTTTTAGATTATAAATAATGCTTGCTAAAGTCGACTTCTGCATGTTTTCTTGTTAATTTAAACCTCGCTTGAAGCATGTTAAATGTAATGCGTGTCGCGCAGCAGGCGGAGGGCGGGCCGCGGCGGCTGGCGCTGCCGGTGCGCGCGACGGACGCGGACGTGGCCGCGCTGCTCGCCGCCGGCGCGCTCGGCAACCTCGAGTGCCTCTCGCTGGCCTTCACCAGCGTCACCAGCGCGTGCGCACAACATCTCATCAAGGTCACCATCACACAATAAAATCTCATTTTTAAACCTAAATTGAAAGTTTTGTATTTTGAGGTAGTTAGTATACCTACAGGTGTAAAAGCAAAATATCACTCACCTTTTTAAAAACTATAAATCATTTAGACTTCTCTTTTACTAGGTAGGGCGTAGATATCGATGTAATTTGTAGGATGTTTCGTTGAAAGTTTGCTTCTATTAAAGTATTGCATTTAACATAATATTATTGCTTATCGCGATATTACATTGTACTTATTTTGCATATTTTTTGTACAGCTGCCGTCACTTCGATACTTAAACCTATGGGCAACTAAATTTGGCGATAGCGGAGTGCAGTTAATAGCAGAACACCTTACCAAACTCCAAGTATTGAACCTTTGCGAAACACCAGTTTCAGACAAGGGAATAGAGGCTTTGTCAGGTAAATTTCTTTCTGCAATAATGTAATATAATTTGTTTATTAAAATGAAATAGGTATGCTCAATTTTCCTTATTATGTAAAATGTATTTATCTAACAATCACGTCATTATTAGTCATTTGTGTTGTAAGCTTAGGTGTGGTTTCATATCCTACCTACGCTAAACATTTATATTATATTCATCATTATTTTTAGGTCTATCAAACCTGCAACGATTAAATTTGAACAGCACTAAGCTATCAGCAGAGGCGTTTGAGATATTGCGCCAGAGGCTGCCGCACCTGCAAGAGTACGACATCAGGTACACGGAGGCGTGGTGACAGCGCGCGCCCGTGCATCAATCCTCCCACACCACATTATAGCTCGCCACCTTCGATCTCAAGCCACCTGCACCAGTATTACATTAACTTAGTTCTACTATTCACTTAAGACTGATTTTCACATCCATAAGTTCAATACGACGAGAAATAATGTTTGAAAACTTTGCCATCTAAGTACCTAGTAGACGTAAAACACCGTCTCTGTCTAAATTACGCAAAAACACAATTAATTTTCAACTTTATGGACATTCAACTCATTACAGTTGTCAGTAACAGATGCATTTATGGTTTAATTTTGTTCTTACTTTCGTTCGCAAATGATATGAAATTGTTGATCGTTTCGGTTCTTAAGGATGTGTAAATCGATCTTTAGACAAGAACCGACACCAATGCATTTCACACTAGTCTTTTAATTATATTACGTCAGTTGAGGTTTCAATGAATGCTCTAATAGATGGGCTGTTCCATCGTCAATAATTGTCAAAACAACACGATAAAGTAGAAACACGTCATGGGTTTTAAAAAGTCCCTCTTACAGCAGAAGCGACAAAATAATCAATAGAAACATGCAGTTGAAAAATCACTGTTAAAATCTAAGACAAAAAGCACACTTTTACTTAACCATGGCCATGGGGCCGTTGTTTCGTCCGAGTTCAATTGAAGTTAAGGGTCTTATCACACTGGCGAATTGCAACCAAATTCACATCGACGCGACGCGAAGTCGTTGCGGGCTCGCCCAGTGTAATAAGACAGTTAACTTTACTTGAACACGGATGAAACACTGGGTTTACGTGTCGAATCCAGTATTTAGGTAACATCCGTTTCACTTGTTTTATCTTGGGCAGTTCTGGACTACTTTAGAAAATTTCCGACTTCAAGTACCGCCGGATAAGAGGTCCTTACTACTTAGGCAAATAAGTCAAAGCTGGCCTAGAACCTCAAAGCGTACCAATATCAAATACTGTCTTTCCATATTTCTATGCTGCGTCCATCAAGGTTTAAAGTGTTGTTTCTACTAAACTAAATGATAAAAATTATAGTAAAGTACATTCAATTTAGTGAGTATCATGCTTTTGTCGGTATAATATAGAATGATTTAAAAAAGGATTTATGGTTAGGTTTTAATTTACAGTTAGGTAAGTCTTAGAAGTAAAATCAGATAGGGAACCAAAAGATTCCAGCTTAATCCAAATAAAATCAAGTTCTGCCATAAAACGCTTTTGAGAGGCTTGAGATGGTCGCTATTTTATTATTAAGCTATTAATTTATTATTAAAAAATCACTTGATGTTAAGATATTAGTCTATACAACTGTACAGATTATTTTAAAATTGTAGTTAATTCAATGAAACTACGTTTAAATATCGCAACTTTAGGACGAAAACGACGCAATTCAAAAAAATCAAAAATTGGGTTATCGTCATAAAATGACTTAAAACTGGTCTCTTTTTTATGAAAATATAATAAAAAAAGGACTGATATAATAGTTTTGTCCTTTTCCCGCTTGAATATGGCGGTGTTTGAACTATTGTTGTATTGAAAATTTCGTTTTAAGTAATTTCATGACGATTTTTTTAATTGTGTCGTTTTCGTCCTAATGGTGCGGTATATATACATAGTATTGTTCTATCTTATAATAATGAACGGGCTGTGAGATGAAGAACCAACATTGAAGTGTATGTAAGCGAAGAACTGATGGGCGATACTTAGGAGTGTTTATGAATTTACAAGTAGCTGAGTATACTATGGTTAGCACGACTTCTATTGAAACCATTAGAATAATCGTTTTTTATTTAATCGTCTCATAGTATAAACGATATTTATTTATTTAGTGTTTAATATTTTTTTTATGACTCCTGTAAGAAAATACTATTTGAACTAAAAAATAATTGTAATCTAGAAGCGTTTGTTGCTTTCACTACTATAATATGATGTACTTACCTTAAAACATGTGTGGCACGCAGTCAGTACAAATGGCGTAATATGCGTTAATCTTTTCATGATTCCTTCCTGCTAATGTATCATGAAAAGGGGCCTTACATTACGAAGTCTATACCAAACGAGCATGTTTTACAATTTGAACGATTCTATTGTATCGAAAATCAATCCTACTAATCCTACTAATATTTTATAAACGCGAAAGTTTGTAAGTATGGATGTCTGGATGTATGGATGTTTGTTACTCTTTCACGCAAAAACTACTAAACGGATTTCCATGAAATTTGGCACACGGGTAGATCATGTCCCGGATTAGCACATAGGCTACTTTTTATCCCGGGAAAATATAAAGCGGAACTTTTATCCCGGGAAAACTTATTCACGCGGGCGGAGCCGCAGGCAAAAGCTAGTGGCAAATATTGTGAACGTATAAATTACTATCATTGAGATCACCTTTTTGATTGAGTGTCATTGTACAGACTAAATCCGGTGAGATTCCGAGTTCAATGGCCATGTGGCGTAATCAAAAGGGTTAAGATCACCTTTTTGATTGAGTGTCAATGTACAGACTAAATCCGGTGAGATTCAGAGTTCAGTGGCCATGAGGCGTAATCAAAAGGGTGACTTTCAATTCAAAATATTTAAAAATTATTACCATAGGCTCGCTCCTGATATGTGACGTAATTAAGTACTCCTCCTTCTGAGAATACATTTTTTTCCTTAGAGATAAAAAAACATTGATTTTAATAAAAAGAATATCCGTGGCATTAAGATCTATTCGGGATGACCACAATACTAGATTAGAGACCGTAGCCAAAATGCCTTACAATAGGTAACGGTAATAGAAAAAAAAAATGTATGGGTATGACATTCCTAATAATAAGTTTATCGCTGGCGTTTCTGCTCATGGGTTGATACCAAAGAGTCTCGACCAACACCTCCAGAGGCTCTCAATTGGTCGATGGCCCAAGAGCCAGATGCAGAAAGCAGTACTTCTGGACACGGCACGCATTGTGAGGAGATTCCTCACTTTGAATCCCTGACCACCGGTGGCTTGGGTTTTGAGCCTCGCCATCGGAGGGTGATTCACTTTTTTATATTTTTATAATATGTATTAATGTTTTTTTTAGTATACTATATATAAAAATGTAAAAAAAGTAAAAATGAAAATAAAGAGACAATAAGTTTATCGCTGGGATACATCATTCCCAAACATAAAGTTAGCGTTACCGATTGTAGAAAGGCATTTCGGCTACGGGTCTTGGATCTTAATGGGGAGAGGAGGGGAGGCAAGACTCTAATATACTTGTAACAGTCAGGACTATATGTAATTATCACTCATACATTTCGTTTGAACTGCAGGCATAGAACGTTCGTTATGTATATCATAATGTCAAGGCCCTCTAACAAATACTTGTATGATGACGCTATATTTTTTGTAACTGCTGCTATGTTAAATATTGTCAAGAAATTCTAAAACCTTAGTCCGTAGTTTCTGTATCAGTCATAGTCTTAAAAATATTGTCTAAAAGTTGGTCATACAGGACTATTCAAATTATCCGAGTAAGAAGCCGTTATTGAATTTACGGCCGATTTCACCACATTCTGATAGCCTATTCAGAATTTATCTGCCACATAAACTACAACTTTTGGTTTCACTGGTCTTGAATAGAAATATCTAGCAGAAAGACACTAGTAATGTGTCAGATTTATTTCTTAGACAGCATTATATATCAGATATTTATCTGGATCTTTATCAGAAACCGGTGAAACTGGCCCTTAATGTCATAAAGAGATATAAGACTTATGCAATGTGTGAAATATGAGTTTTTAATAAAAACAATGGAAAAATATGATGTCTATGTTTTTCGTCACTCCTTGTTTATCTATACTATAATATTATAAAGCTGAAGAGTTTGTTTATTTGTTCAGTTGAAAGCGCTAATTTCAGGAACTACTGAACCGGTTTTGAAAATTCCTTCAGTAATAAGAAGCTACATTACTCTCGAGTGCTATAGGCTACTTTTTATCCCGGGAAAATATTTTTATCCCGGAAAAAGTTTTTCACGCGAGCGGAGCTGCGAGCATCACCTAGTTCAATTATAATCTGTATTCATGTATTGTCAACAAGTGATCAAGTATGGAAGTTGGACCAATACTTGTTTACTCCAGACGGCAATCCTGTAATGTCTTTTTGTCTTGCCCCGGACCAGATAGGAACGTTGAACGTCTCCTGAAGGACCGTTCAGGAGAAACAAAAATTAAAAGGCAGACGTACTGGCAAATTCATGGAATGGGGTTTCATTTGCCGCCACGGGCCTTCGCCTGTTCCTGGGTGTTACGTTTCATACATGTTATCTTACTCATTACTTCTATTATAATTCTATACATAAAATACAAATGCGATTTTTTCGTACAAAATGTTGTTGGAAGTAAATGCAACAACCACTTAACGAACTTGGATTAAGGGACATGTCCAAAAACGGGCTTAAAATTCTAACCAAGATATTTTGTATATAATTGGATAGAACTCCCAAAAACTAGGCCTTTGAAATAAATCGTATAATTTTAAAGTACTCCGACTTTGACATTTATGTAATTTTATTTTACTTAAAAACTACACTTAAAATGACCTTTTTTAAAAGTTTCTTATAAATGGAGGGGTTTAAAAATATTTTTTAATGGATCAAAGATCTATGTTTTTGGGCCTTTAATAGCCATAAATTGATTTTGAGGCAGCCTACTACTAATATACTTAATGTTTCAAAACGAATAACATTTTTATATCGGCAAGTACACAGAAGTCATTTTATTTTTTTAGACTAGGACACTGATCCCCCCCCCCCCCCCGCCCCTGCCCCTTTACCCCACTATAAAATGACTAGCTACGCACGCATGCTCGTCTCGTCATTTAATACCAATAAAAAAGAACTCATATCGTAAAATAATATTTACGAAATGAACTTTCTTAGCAAACAGCGAGGTGCACAGTTTAGTCGCATGTGTTGTATACAGGGTCATTTTGACATTGATTTCCTAAATGAAACCGCATACATACTTATCTTCTTGAAAATAACACTTTCCATTAAATTATTTTATCCATAGATGTAAAATAATAAAGTGTAAGTTTCGAACAAAATAAATATTAATAAAAAGTTACTTTAAGTTTACACAACCTAATGCCATGTCGTGCTAATAGTAGTAGCATAATACACTAAGAGGATTCGTCGTAGCGGCAATATTACATTTTCAGTCAGAAAACACTCACTCACACGCCATACTCGCTACTTAACAACAAAATGATAAAAAAACAGGAAAGTAAAATTGAGATTGGACTGCCGCGGTGGCGTTGTTGTTGTATTACGGTATGACTGCAGTGCTGAGGTCTAGGGTTCGATCCCCGGGTCGGGCAAAGTGATATTGAATTTTAAATTCAGTATCAGCCCGGAGTCTGGAATTTGTGCCTCTGCCTACCCCCTCAGGGATGAAGGCGTGAGTGTTTGAGTGTGCGTGTGTGTGTAAAATTGAGATTTTTCGTGATAATATTCGTTTTCATTGATGATTTTTGCCGTAATGTTAGCAGAGGCAAATACGAGATTGGGGTTTCATTTATTAACGCAATGTCAAAATAACCCTGTATAAAAATATAAGGTATTAATGAGAGTAACAAAACGTATGTTATTACTAACGAATATATTTGAATAATTTTTAATTTCATAATACCTATGTGTATGATACATAACTGTTTATCAGAAATATTTTTTTATACATTATCCATCACTTTTGAATTTCTTACCGCGTTAGTATGACTGCTGTTATTGTTAAATTTACATAAACCAATACATGTATATACAAACCGATAAAGCTCTACAATAAATAACATACACGTTTAAAATCATGTTTAACATTTCACCTGCAGTACTATCTATGGAAAAAGAAACTTTTAACCATCTTTAACAGATGGGGTCAAACTCGATGAGGAATTTTTATATACCAACTATACTACTATTTATTATTAAGTAGATAGGTAATGATTGATTACTACAACATTATCAGAAAAGTTTGTCTCAGCCAGTAAAGGCTAAAAAAATTAATCATGTTTGTTTACTAACGCACCTATGTAATTATATAAACCACAAAATGATGAATCAGATATAAGTACATACTTAAAAAAATACCTTTACAATACTAACAATCATACGAATGACATAGAAATGGCAATAAATAAAAACTAGCAGTTACAATACATATAACAATTTCCTAATAGAGACAAGGGCAAATTAAATACATTATGTGTTAATCAAGTATAATAAAAAATATTCAGGAACTAATCATAATCACCGTGATAAATTTTCGATAAAAACGCATCTATATTGGGCCTAAATTACCTGCAGAGTGCTATTGCAGTTCATTTCGCCGGCGACAGTACAATACTGTGTAAGTGAAAAAGGAGAATGCCCATATGTGTATGGGAGTCCGTCCCGCATAATTTAATTTTGCTATGATAGTGAAAATTACACACAAAATAGAACGAATAACGTAGGTCCCAATAAAACAACAAAATCATAAAATAAAAATCGTCTTGTTTTTATTGAAAAATAAACCCCGAAAAGGACTTCTTTCAAATAAGTAGAAGTTTTTTCTAAAAATATTTCGTTAATTATGATTCTATTCACAAGGCCATACACTCTTTTTAATGAGTGGGACCAGATTTGGGCATTCTCCTTTATTGAAAAGTTTTAACTGACAGTGTCGATTACTTTGCATTATATTTATCAATTTCCATTTGGCTTTTTTCGTCATTTATGCGGTATTTCACTATGCCCGACGATTTGCAAATTACCTCGTCACAAATGACATCATTACTAAACAATATACGATCTAGGTAATTTAGAATGCGAGTTCTGCATTTGACGTCAATGTAGCTCGCCCATGGCACAACAAACTGCTAACCATCTGTAATCATATCGTACAGGTCTTATCAAGACACATTTATGATTTTTGTTAAAGTTATCTGTAATTTACAATCAATGTCCTACATAAGGGACTGATTTTAATCGCATTTATATTTATTTGATTATCTAAGCATACACACTTGTGCACCATGAATGATATTGGAATCGTGAGATATAAGATCATATTCAAACAATAATTTTAAAGTTAATTTTCGCGACGTTCTTTACTGTCACTAATAACTACATACATATTTAAGGCAACTATTTAAAATTCTATTAAAATAAATTGTTAAAATAATAAAAAGCCAATAATAATATAAGCCTTAATTATCTATACCTTTCAATTTACATATACATATCACGATTTATGTGGAAAAATAAAATCATATACATACATACACCAAATGATACATACTTTATGAATATTTTACAAAGACATTATTATAACGCTATAGTTGCAAATAATACATACTCATGTATAAGCTGGTATAGTTGAGAAATGTGGATAACAGCTGCTAGTATCTATTTATACTACACACATACTTTCAGTCATTAGTCTTGCATGGAAGTAATGACATATTTCTTGAGTATTAGAAACTGTCATTTCTTAGTCGAATTATATGTACCTGAAAATGTATAACTGGATCATTGATGTATAAAAAAACCAAAGATACACAATCAGCTTTTCAAAGACATGTATATAATACTCTTTGCTAACTCCCAAAAGGAAGAGGTTATCAATTCGAAGATTTTTTAAAACTGTTTGTACACCGATTACTCCGTGATTCATGCGTATGGGCCCATGAATGATGTATTCTTTTTTATTAAGAATATAAATATTATCCACTTGTACCTATATCAAAATCAGATCTTACGACGAACTTCGATTCGTATAAAACTTGTTTATTTTTAAAAATTAATGAATAAATTCATTTTATATGGATATTGCTTACTACTGTAGGTACTAGGTAGGCCTCGTCTTGTATAAATCTTGGGTAACTATCGAAATGTACGAATTATTTTATTTGCACACATCATTGTGACTTATTCAATATTATTTTATTATGTTTTATTTTTCCTCGTGATCCAATTCGATGTGCAGAATGGACATCAATCTTCACGCAGAAAGAATATAAAGTTTTTTTAAGTCAGTTAAATCAACATAATATTATATAAAATAAATAGAAAAACGATTCGACTCCATGGAACTCCTGTTCGACTTTGGTTATATAAAGGGCATTGCATATGTGACATTAATCAAAATCGAGACAAAACTTGCGTTTCTCGCGTTTAAGAAACAACTTAATGTGGTAGGCGTAAGATCAAATTTGTGTTTACTCTATCAAGACTTGTAATTTTTTGTCTCATTTTTAGTTAGATTTATTGACGACATTTATTGATGTCTCATTTGGAATGAACTGTGCATCTTGGGTTTTTTTACATATCAATGAACTGGATAATTAAAATATAATATACTTTTTATGTCGATCTTTCAGAACCTCAACTGTACAAGATTATACAATTATAACAGCTAACAGATACGATACATTAATTTAGACACTCCTAAATTATTTGTGCCATAACAATGATCATGATCTTAAACAAGTTATACCTACGATATAAATTTAAATTAAACCTATGTTATAGGGCTACAGGGTAGGGCAGGCGCCCCGTCTCCAGATAACCGAAATATTTAACCCTAATATCAATACAAACAGATACAATAAACTGAATCGGACAATTTAATACTGGTTAAATCAATTTTTCATATACAATATTTCCAGTGTTTGTAAAAGCTCTTTAAAAACCAATTCATTATTCTATCTGACATGATCAACTCATTAAATTGAAATTATTCTACAAAGTCCTCTGTTCACCAATTTTTCGAAAATCAATGACTATACGATAAATTCCTTTATTAATTCATTGTTACAATGTTATAACGGGCCGAAACGGAATTATATGACGATGGTCGGTCTCTAATGAATATTTAGTCTAGTTATCGGTATTGATAACGTACAGTAGGTACCGCTATTTTGTGAAGGCGGCGAACACGGCCCACATGATTTGGCACGCGTCGGGACGCATCGCCTCCGCCTCGAAGTCCAGGTCCAGCAGCGCTCGCACGCGCCGCGTCGCCAGCTCGTAGTCCTCGTCCGACAGCGGCGCGAACGCGTTCTCCAGCACGTCCGCCGAGTGCGCCAGCATCAGCAGCGCCAGCGACCGCTTGTCCGCGTGCGCCACGTCCGATATCGAACGCCGCAGGGCTGCCTCCTGCACCTACAACCACGCACAAACACCGGGTGGTGTCAACCTCACACTCACTAAACATTAAACAACCATCAGTCGCATGACGCATCAAATGTGGGGAACACTGAGAATGCATCAGACTCATTTTATAATAGACCAGACTTCTGCTCGCGGCTTCGCCCGCGTTAAAAGTTTTTCCGGGATAAAGAGTAGCCTATGTGTTAATCCAGGACATGATCTACGCGTGTGCCAAATTTCATCGAAATCCGTTCAGTAGTTTTTGAGTTTATTCGTTACAAACATACTTACATAAAAAATTTCCTCTTTATAATATTAGTATAGATAATTATAGTGGGAATATATTGATACCCGGAAATAAAACAAAACTATTAAAAAGAACTGTCTTTCTATGACTTGATATCTATTATAATCATATTACGATAATTTAATTATAAATTTACAATCATAAAGTGAATCAGATCATTATCTATCAGAAATGTCAATACTTAGTTTCTCATATCACTGTCTACCAAGGGAACAACAAATTCGTCTATTATGTTTATCTTTTAACAACTGTTCTACGAAAGTTATAATATGTGATCGTAAAATAACTTTTCCAGTAACTTGTAATTACTTGCACTCATTCACTAGTCCGTCATATTCTTAGAAAATAGCGCTGATTTTACTCTACGCAAGTTCCTTTTAAAGGTGAAAAAGTAAAGGAGTGATCGCATGCACATATTTTTATAGCCTCGACAAAAATAGATTATATTTCAATTGCATAAAATTCGATCAGCAAGTCGAAAAGATTTTGTCTCGACTTTAGGGCCGGGAGTTAAGGGCCGAGACTCGAGATGAAATAAAATGGATGTATAAGCCCGGCCTTAGTTCTTACTTCAAAAGGAAATCATTATATGATAACCTACTTAGTACTTAGCTTTCAGCTCATAACAATTCTGTATTTGTCATTGATGTTACTTTTTTGCAAGGTTTTTTCATAAAATTGGTGTACTCTCTAGTATTCTGACGATGTATTGCTGCAGTGTATTAAAATATTTATATATCACAGCGAAAAAGCGCCACGAAAACATAACATTTTTGATAATAAAATTGGAATCTAAGTACTTAATCTGAATTTTCGAATACGGCCAAAGTCAATGAACATAGTATTACTACAACTATAAATGTTTGAAATTATTTTATGTTCTATTTAACATATAATAACATACAATAAAGAGAAAGAGTTGATTTTTTCTTCGTTTGTAATTTTTTTTTTTTTTATAATGGCATTTGTGTTCACAGTTTGCCAATGTCAAGTTTGGTTTGTATATTTTATTATCTGTAGTATGTCGAAGTAAAGCAGTGGCTACCTTACCAAGACTTTATCGAGGAGTTTTGGCGGCAACAGAAAAAACACTTGATTAGCACAATTATTTCAATTCACTTCATTTGAGCTCTTTAATAGAACTATATTGGATAATATACCACCATAATTATGCAATATAACACTAAATATCACCAAAATAATGAATTAAAACAAGAGCACCTTATGCTACTTCCAAGTTCCCGCCAAAACTCTCGTTTGTAATTACTAAACTCGAAAACTACTTCTTAATATTTATGTTTGTAATGTAGCATGCATGAGTGTGCATAATATTATGAATTCCAATACATCAAAGGTTTTGTTGTGACATTCTCTTAAAGGATATCATTATTATTTATACTCTTAAACTGACAATAAACATACATATTTACATACTTGGATATTTTGTTGTGGCATTCTATGACCATTTTACTAGCAAAATTTATAATTTGGAATGTATTATTTCAGGACTGAAATGCGGCATTAGAAAAAAATATGTTATTACCTTCTTGACTAGACGGCACTTGACGACATTATCAGTGAGTGGGTGTGTTGTCATATCAAAAAGCAGGAAATTTTGCTTCTCAGTAGTTAAAACTCCTTTCTCTACTAGATTTTTGGCTAGTCTTTCACGAACATTTTTCAATTGATATTTCAACTTCATAGGATTCCATGTCTCACCTGCAAACAGTAAATAAAGGAAATATATAGAATAGGTGTGACAAATTTATATGTTTTTAGGTAAGCAAGGACAATTGGTATCAAACAAGAAACCTTCATGTGACACAATATACATATTTTTCTACACATATTTTTTTCATAACCAAGCTAGAAAAAACAAATGTATGCATAGCTGTGCCCAATGTTATTTAATGTCACTTTATTGGTTATACCTACCTACACAAAACATAAGAACCAATAGAATAGTAATTAGTAATCAGGGTAGGTGCACCTAATATAGCAATGAAGTGAGTAGTGACACATGATAATACTAGCTTTTGCTCGTGGCTCCGCCCGCGTGTCAAAGCTTTTCCGGGATAAAAGTCCCGCTATATATTTTCCCGAGATTAAAAGTAGCATATTATGTGCTATTTCAGACTGTAATCTATCTCCATGCTAAATTTATCCAGATATGTTAAGCCGTTCTGGCGTGATTCATAACAAAACATCCATCCAAAATTTCGCATTTATTATATTAGTATAGATAATAATAAATAAGTTCAAATATTAACCCGTCAACGACCGCGGTGGACACCGGTGTCCATTTATATAAGGAAATTAGCTTATAGCTATATAGCAAATTCAACTACAAAGTATTTATGATACTGAACTGTATTGTCTGTAGTCTGTACTAACTACCCTAACTTATTAATAAAAAGTAATAAGTCATAACCAGTAAGCTACGATCTCTTATAAACTGGAACATAAACAGTGCTATTACTGACATAAATAAATTTGTTTGAAACATTTAAAAGTTGTTCCAGTTTTTGCCCATGCTCGGCTAGTCTTCATTGTTTTAAATGAATTTTATTACGTTTTATAGACCAAGCCATACTTATTTATAGTGTAGCTTATCACATACTTCCCGCACTACTTTACCTTACATAATACGTAACTACAAATGTAATGGAAGATATTATATCATTACATTCGATAGATAATATTACAATGTGTGTTATAAGTAAATGTAGAAATCTTTTAACAGTTTGGGATAAAATTTTGAATACAGATAGACCATGACCATAAAGGATATTTTTTATTCCAAAAAAAGTATGCAAGGTTTAACACAAACACGGTTACAGACGCAAGCCACATTAATTTTAACACTCTCACTCTCACACTCCTCTCAAGTTTTTATTGGCGGATGCCTGTATTTTATGTGTGCATGACAAAATATATATTATTTATTATTACAACCATTAGCAGGAGCTAATGGCCTCAGGGCTCAGTTCATCCCTATCCATCTAGTTATTACTTGTGAAAGTGGTTTAGTAAAGTGTTACGGTTGTAGTAATATATAGTGATAGGAATAAAATGATAATTATTTACCACAGTAGGCGCATAGATGTACGTTTTTATCTTTTGACAGTTATGTCACTAAACTAAATATATTATAGTCTTTCACTCTCAAATCAAGGTCCTATGCTAATAAGTAATTGCGAAAAAATTTCATTGTGTAATAAATAAATTAATATTGTGTATTTTGGTGTGGTAAGTTTACGTTTGAGACATGAAAATAAATAGCATAGATTTTTTTGGAAATAATCCTTTGAATCAGAATATTTTATGCGCATTGAATGTAGGTATGAAATTACTAAATAGGTCTTACTTGGGACATACTAAAAAAGCCCTTGTGTTGCAACTGCTATGGCTCAAGAAAAGGGAATGGAGGAAAGAATAATAAGGTTAGGTGTTTAAATCCCAGTGTGTAATGGAAAAAAGTGTGTGCAAAAACATTTTACTGCTATAGTCCAGTTACTTTACAAAGAGCTCTGACAGGTGACTGATCAAATATTAACAGACATGGGAAATTATAATCGATCGCAAATTAAACCGATTTTTATGCAGAATCGATAGAAAATATGACTATAATTTAATCGATTTGATTTTTTAAAAGTGGATTATTTACGGTTAATATATTATTTAACCATGTTACATATATCCATAACTTATTTTATATTTCAAATAACAAAACTTAAAATGAACACACTATATAAATATGGTATCTTCATAATCAACACGATTAATCCTATTTGCTTAATAATGATCCAGCTCTAAGACATTTATGTTCCGTTCTCATATCACCCATAGTTCTTCAATATATTTAAGAATATTATTTCATTACTCTAAACCAAATGGACTTTTTAATTTTAAGTGTATAGTATTGTAATTAACAAAGACGATTACTGTTGTTTCTTTTTTAAGTTGGTTGCCTCATAGAATATTATTTATTGCATATTGATGAATAAAACTATTTTTGCGAAGAATGGATTGTGTCGCAGCTGTTAGAGCTCTTCGTAAAATAACTGAAGTATAATGTTACCCCAACAATGTTATAACAAAATATAGACGAGATATACTTTAGTTTGAAAATTATAAAATATTATTAAAATTTTGGCAGTGTTCAACAAAAAGTAAATTATTACAGATGAAGATATATATTTTTCTCTTGTCAAACAGGGAACAAATCACTGGAGCTTCATTTATAAACATATGTGATTCAGTTCTTTAAAAAAATCTATATACATACATAGGTATGTATATAGATATACAAAAACTACACATGTACAATATTCAAAGATTATCAGATTTTAAAGTGAAATTATTACCAGAACAAAACACAATCCAACATTTTCTTATCAGATTTAACAGCAATGTTAACTTATTAATTCATACTCACCGCTGAGATATTCTATCCAACTCTGTACTGACTCCGGTGGATCAGTATCTTTCATGTGTTTTAGGGCTTCATCCAACAACACATCCCCTGTTGGTGTGTCTGTAACAACATAAAAAGTTGTAACATCTTCAAAGTTAAGCTAGCACAGGGTAGTTCACAAAAAAAACTTTATTGTATTATGGTTACATTCAGGGAATTTATAATGTACTTATGTCCAAAATCCCTACTAATTAATAGAGGAAACTTCTAGCAGTATATATAACTGAACCAAGTTATGCCAAAATGTACCAACTACTTTTAACAGTGTTTGTGGATTGTTATTTGTTACAGCTGGATTTTCAATGCAAATTTCCTATTCTTTTTCTTTCTTCTTTCAAACAGGTCAGCATTAGTTGTGTCAACTGCTATTTGATTTTGCTTAGTAGTAAGTACATTTGGATTAATTGCATGTTAAATGTTAAACCGTCAACATTTTCCTATATACTCAGACACCGGTGTCCACCACGGGCGTTGAAGGATTACTAACTTATTTTCGTTAATTGTGGGTTACTACATTTTTTGACATAACGATCCAATTTTGAAGATGAATCGCCAAAAAAAATTGCTTTGGCCCTATCTTTAAACAAATCCTGTTTTTATATATAGGGCTTGCTAAACAAGCTCCATAAAATACAAATAGAGCACTCCAAAATGTAATTTCATTTATCATGTAATTAACATAAGGCTGTTTTCAATAAACAACCCTGATAGTTTTTTACAATACATCACATAATGTATGAATCAGAACAAGGTTTCTTCAAGATGCCTGTAATCCTTGAGACGCCCGCGGTGGACACCGGTGTCCATTTATATAAGGAAATTAGCTTATAGCTATATATAAGCGGGCGTTGACCGGTTAAATGACTAATTTTGATTGGTTTATTCTTGGGATCAGATAGAGAATTAAGACTGGAATTGTTTATTGAAAAATTTCCATTAATCAATTATATTACTTTCAATTTGCTTATCAATGTGATGCCAACCATGAAAGTAAACAATTTAGGATACTATCAGTCACATAATCAATGAAAATAGACAAACAATGAAAACAATACATTTTATGATAAATTGAACTTATATAATAATACATTGCAAGTTAAACAAAAGCTTGTAAATAGTCCTATATGTTCAAATGATGTGCCAACATATTGATAAATAAATGTTTGTTGACATTCTAATATTGCTTCATGATTGACTTTATAATAAAATAAACAGTTTAGAAAGGCAGGCAAATTTCAATATTAAGATAAGGGAATTTTTGTACACATGTACATAATTAAGGGCGGTATTAATAAATCAATCTCAAGTTCGAGCTACATCTCAAGTAGACATAATGTATGGAACTATTAATACATTATGACTACTTGAGATGTAACTCAAACTTGAGATTGATTTATTAATACCGCCCTAAATGTAAATATGGGTATTTCCAATTACTGCCTTGTCACGTGTAACAAAATTATCTGCATGAACCCTAGTTATAAATACCTGATTTTACTATCACTTTTCTAGACAACAATCCTTTCCTACGCATGCCAGCTCGCTCTAATTCTACGCGGCCTCTTAATCCAAGCTCAATCAATATGCATCCTCTCAAACCGCTTGATATGCAATCATTCCAAAACGATGTGTAACCCTGAAACAATCATCACGAATATGTATGTCGACATTTGCTTATATTTCATCAGTACGCTATTATTATATTTCATCACTCTTTACATCTATTACCTCTTTATCCTTTAATCCTAAAAGAAGTACTTCTTCCATCAGCGTCAGTCTAGTTTCCTTGGAATCTCCGTCATCATAATTTTTATCATTTTTCTTATCGTCGATGTCGTTATTTTCCTTCAATCCATCTCCATTGTTGTCCTTTAAAACATTTCTTCGTTGCACTAGCCCTTCGGTTCGATTCATTATTTCATTTAATATAGTTACAAGAGTAAAACAAAAAGATTTCAATAAAAGCTAATATTAAATATTTATGGAAATTCGTAAACGAATTGAGTTGACGTTTGCTGTGCGACGTACGGGTGTTGTTGTGGAAAACAGAGACAAATAAACTAGAAGAACTAGGTGGAAAACATGGCCGACATTAATAACAATCCGCTCCACGAAGAAAGTTAATTAAATGGCCAGAAAAAAAAAGTGTTTAATTTTATATTTTATTTTCTATAAGCCTTAAGATCTAAATATTGAGGTGCTCCCACACAGCAGTTATATAATGCTAAGTTTAGACTAGCAAGTTCTCTCAGCAATATATTGCGCAATAACTTTCAGATGCGTTTACTCTAGCGGCAATATTTCTTTAGCAACACGATTTTGTAAGTGATCCACCAAGTTAACTTGCGCAACTTATTGCATAACTGTTTACATTACTCGAGGAATATTTATTGCTTGCTATGTTTTTTTCTTCATAAAATTGAATGACAAGGCACGCAACCCTTTCGCTTAAATTTTATGAATCTAATATAATGTTCTTTGGATGATGATTGTAAATAAAATAATCGCATAAGAAGTACCAACATGAAACAGAATTATGAATTATAAGGCACTGCGTGGCATTCCACTGCGCTTATCATGCTGAGTAATAAGATGTTAAGTCTTATAATACCCAGTAATTACGTTGGCTACAATGTCCTTCAAACAGGAAGACAATAGTGCATCTATACTACTGCTGGGCCGCAAAAATAGACATACTTATAACTTGGCAAAAAAAACTACAAACTTGGCAGCATGGTCTTTGACCTTAGCCCGTTCCGTATGAAACAAATTAAAAAGAAAAGTAATCTACTTGCTCAGCAAGTTAAAACTTTTATCTGCACGCAGAATAAACTGCAAGTTCTCGAGCAAGTTGTACAACTGGTGTTTACACCTGCGACTTGCCAGAAGTCCTGCAAGCTGCAAAATGTTGCACAAGTCAGCTTACCGTGACAGTAAAAATAGCTTACGCAACATAACTTCTGCAAGTTTTCTTGCTAATGTAAACCCCGCTTAACGTTATAAAACATTGTGTAGCACGATAACAATTTATAACAGTGTGTAACATTTTCCTACATTAAAACAATTGTGTTAGTTTGTTAGGCCATTTCACACAAGCCTAATGTCAAATCTAGCCTAACATTGGCCTAAAAGGATTTTTATTATTATTTTAATCGTTTTTTAACAGAAGAAATAGTGAATTTAATAACTTTTTATGATGCATTTAGATACATAGTAGACGTGCTAGTTGGCAACACACGTGATGGAGGCACTCGCTGGATCGTGCAAGTCCAGCGAGCAAATAATAATAATTGACATTTGACGTACATCGAGACTCGAGACTAAGGGAGCATGCACGAACTATAGGGGGCAGCACAAAATCGACACAAGAACCACAGGTGGATAAAAAAAGAAACTAGAACTAGAACAATAATTTGTTTATATATTCTTTTAATATGACAAAAATGATAAAATATGTGTTCCGGCCGAATATTATTTATACCCAGCGTGTCCAGAATATGCTTTTTTTTTTAGATGAGAGCTAGTTATTTAAGCAAAATTAGGAGGTTATGTTCCCTTAATTACAGATTTTTTGTATTTAATATTATCTTCAAAACATATTTATTATTATAAATTACGTAACAAAACATTTCTAAATGCTTTTGGAATTCATAATTAAGTATGGTGTATACAGCTTTTATTATTTTAGTCGATTTTCACATAACCATCGAATGTTTTTTTTTTTTTTTATTTTTTTTTTTTATTGCATTTAATGACGAGACGAGCATGCCGTTCGCCTGATGGTAAGCGATACGACCACCCATAAACAGTAGCAACACCATCCAGCACCTTGACTAACAAAGTACTGTGTGGCATTCCACTGCGCTCGTCACCCTGAGACATAAGATGTTAAGTCTCATTATGTCCAGTAGTTATACTGGCTACAATGTCCTTCAAACCGAAACACAACAGTGCATGCACACTGTTGCTTGGCGGTAGAAATAGACATTGCGGTGGTACCCACCCAGACGGCCTCTTACATAATGAGAGACCTACCACCAGTAAGTACTTAGATATTATTCTTGGGAAAATTATATTATTTCACACCATTTGATTTGTTCATTTTTATTTTTTGGAGCATCCAGATACACTGCAATACATTATCAACAAATTAAATATTATTTTTCATCCTTTTAATGAATATTGTACGTCAATGCCAAGTATCG
The DNA here is from genome assembly GCA_947568825.1 of Sphinx pinastri. NCBI lineage: Eukaryota > Metazoa > Arthropoda > Insecta > Lepidoptera > Sphingidae > Sphinx > Sphinx pinastri. The sequence goes on from OX387617.1 coordinate 9,765,652, forward strand.
ATGGGCTGAAAACGAGTCAGATTGCGCCACTAGATGGCAGTGCTTACGACGTGCACGTTCGTCGTTCCCTATTCACAGTCGTTTTGCATCGTCCATCGTGCATGACCTTAGAGTATACATAGCTTATGTATACTCTAAGTCCATGACCTTGGGTGGCTGTACGTCAAGAGGAACATGAAAAGACGCGGCCTACCTGTGAACCACAAAACAAAGATAAGAGCAGAAGTGGGCGTAACCTTAATTCTACTAGTTCTCAGTCGTTATTGCGCACTATCAAAGCGTAAATAATACGAAAAAATATTTAAATATATTAAAATTGTAAAAATCATAGCCTTAGCAAGAATGTGTCCCACAGACAATGATATTTCTATAAAAAGTGTAGATACGGCACTTAAGTATACTGCACTCGGCTTTCAAAAACGGCACATTTCCGTAGTATTACAATTTATAATGCACTTTGCGGCACATTATCGCACACATAGTTAACACGTTCACTGCGCTACCAGTTAAATTTGACTGGTACGTGACTTACAGTTGGTGCGCGGACTCGATTCCGCGGTTTTACCCCTGGTGCGCGGGGTTTTTTTTTATTAAATCTTGATGGTAGGAAGGAATGAATTATATATAACGATTTTATTCTTCAAGTACTATCTATTTACGTGTTTTAAAGTAGACCAGACATATTTGCCTGGTGCGCACTGAACGGTAAAAATTGACGTTCTGTGCGATACAAGTCACAAGTGGCTGGTACGAGACAGAGAGCCAGGGCGGTACATGCATATATAAGTTATCGATATTTATCATTATGAATTAAAGATTATATGCGTAAACATAATAAAAAGCCAATAAGCATACTAGATCTGCGTACATAAAAAATAAAATGAAAAATAAATAAATAAATAGAATCATTAATACAAAAATGTATGAAAAAGAACTTAAATGATAATACCAAAACAGAATTAAAGGAATAATATATATTTTTCAGAAAAAAATATTTTATTTTTTACTTTAGTAATATATAAATCGAACTACTTATTTTATTAAAAAAATATATATTATCTACGTTTTACGTCGATATTTTTGTTTTAATCATTGCCCCATTACTAATTGCTTTCGATTTGCTATTTATGCCGGTGCTGTACCGGGTATAAATGACTGGTAATTTCAAAAGCTTGTATTTCCAAAAATATATATAATATCCTTGGGCGACGGTACGTTGTTATATCTTCATTCATATATTAACCTCTAACACCCTTAAAAAAGGATTTCTTATTTCCACTGCAAAAATAGAACCATTTAAATGAAGGTATCTGTACCAGTCCTTTAAGACTGGTAGCGCCCCAACTGTAACTCAAGGTACCAGTCAGAATTAACTTGTATCGCGCCGAAAGACAGCTAGGCAAAAACGGCTGCGCAGTGAACGTGTTAACCTAATATTATAAAACTTAACAAACTATAATATGACACGTAAAGGACAATGGCAGGTCTCCATACATGATTTTAGTTGATGTAAATGTGTAGCGTTTAGAAGTAAAAAAAATATTTAACAATTCAGCAGCAATTCCTAAACAATTATGTATCAAGATTATTAGTGAAAAAAGTCTAAATCTAAAGATTTTTCATTTTAAAGATTTTGAGGTTATGATTTAGTTGACATTTATGAATTGATTCTTACATAATAATATGAATAATGAAACTCATAAAATGTTTGGTAATCTGTCTATTGTCAAGCGAGACCCTCCCTCATCACATTCGAACCTAACATTTCACTAAACATGGAGAAGGGTGATCTGCCACACGGCATACTAGCGCGCGGCATGCACCTTCCTCAGCTATACAAGCTTATATATCAAATCATTTTTTATTTATAGATACTACTATAGTAAATAGTAAAGGTTTCTTTGTTTTTTTTTTTGTAATAAACTCTGAAACTATTGGGAAAAATACGTTCAGACCCTAAGTCCTAGACTTTGGGAAATAACAATTAAATAAAAACGAGTTCTGAAAAAAAATAAAACACAATTTGTTTTTTTTTATGTTTATTCATCTTCTTCATAATAATTCTCTCTGATAAATATCTCATCTAAAAATTCTCCCGGGGCAGATACATTGCCTTGTCTGACGGCCCAACCCAAATACCAGACAACTGTCATGGTATGAGCGCAGCAACCTACAGTACGGTTGCTCGACCAGGTACAGTATTTTCAATCAAAACATATTATCACACATTTTACAAAAATACTACATGCCAGAAACGAAATGTCGGAAATAGCTTTTTTTTCTAAAATGATATAAGCAATGACCGTAACTATACAGCCAACAGGCAGCTGGTAAGAATGTATAGAATAGAATATACATAGTAAAAAAAATGTGGTAAGAAAGCTGAAATCTTTGTTGTTATTCCTAATGAACATTTTATAGTCAGATATATTTTTTGCAATTTTTAGAGACCTGATGAAAATGATGTTTTGGTAGCCCAAAATAATCTTATGTCATTCATAAAAAATGGCCGTAACACATTGCTAAAAAGTCAATTAAGTTTTTTTAATAATTTATGCAACTTATACACACTTGTACAACTAAAGTTAGTATGCTGAAAAATCATACAAAATAATTATATTGAGATTACCATGTTTGGAATTTCTAAACGCATAATTTATTTATAAATACGATTTCGCCATTGTCCTTTATTACGGCATATCATAATTCTCATTAAGTCATTCATTCAGTCAGAACATTGTATCGAACATTTTTTAAACGTTTAACTTCCACAGATTCTGATATGAAACTAAGGCCAATTTTATTGTGCTAATTAGCTCAATTTCAGTGTGCCATTTTCAGACTGTTTATAACGCATCTACACATTTTTCTTTAAACATCATTGCCCACAGCGGTATCTTGTACCATCGGCAAGTAATATTTTCTGGTTTATTGCTATTTAATTAAAAAATAACCATTAATTTTCTACTTATGTGAATTATGGCACAAAAATTACAATTTAAACTGTTGTTTATTGCTATCGTCACTATATGGTTAATTTTCATAAACGCAAATCAGTTGTTCTAGAAGGATTTGTTACACTTTCAGAATGTCACCGCTACTCAATTAGTGCATACACGGTCGATAAAATATTATCGATTACTTGGTGTTGCCGCGGCTTCGCCCGCGTCAGACGCCTTTCTCGTTAACAAAGGTTCTAAATAGCGACCCATAGCCCCACATGAACTCCAGTGCCACCTATTTAAAAAATCACCTATTTTCCTAAGGAAGCAATTTACTAGAAAAAAGTAGCCTATCGGTTATTCATAGGTAGGTATATATAGGAGGGAGGGGGGCGTGCCCACCCTAGAATTGCGTGGTGCCCACCTAAAGGATTTTCAGGCAGCTTACTAATACTATAAATATTTAAAACGAAAGAAAATTTCAAATCTGCAAGTACACACAGGTCATTTCATATATTTAGTCTGGGTCACTGGCCCAATCTGTAAAATAACTGAAGCTACGCCCATGATGTTCTTCCAGGACATGGTCTATGCGTGTGCCAAATTTCATTCAAATCCATTCAGACTTACTTGTAACAAACATATAAACATTCACATTTATAATGTTTGTAAGATAATATGAATAAAACGTTTTGAAAAAAAAATCTGCAAATGTTATCTTTACTTTGATAGTTATTTTTTTTTTATTTGTGGATATTGTTTCGTTAATTTCATAATGAAAATGCCACTAAAATTGTTGATTCCGTGCATCTCCTCCTAAAGTACACATTATTTTTATTTGCAACTAACTTTTTTTTTTATTTAGGCGATCCTACAATCAACACCGGGGGAAACCTGCGAATGGGATACTGGAGTCCCCCGGCTTAACGACTGCAAGGGCCTGGGAGGGGAGTGGAGGAGGAATGTGAAAGGGAAGGTGGGGGAAGGGAGTAAGGTTCCCAGGATAGGCGGAAAGAGAGGGTGCCAGGCAATGTTCGCGGGCCCTTTTAGGCCTCAATGTGATTAACAACCAAGAGGTATGCACACTGACTGTGTGCCTCGGCCCGCGACTAATGTCCCCCCGCGCATGGGCGTGCATTGGGTGTGAATACGTTAGTCCGCAAAGCGTCAATGTACACTCCATTCGACCGCGCCAAATGGAGACGGCCGCGTTCAGTCCTAACCGATCCAGAGGACGATATCACTCTGGCCATTCGCTGTAAGAACGAGTTCCTAAAACTCCTACACTCCACACGACCGCAGTTCCGTCCTCGCCGCCGAGGACCTCGCGAGTGCCTAAAGCGCTCACCCTAAAGTCCGGTGTGTTTGTATAAGCCGACCCTCGTCAGGCTAACAAACGATAGTCAGGTTAAAAAAAAATGGGTGTGAAGACCCAGCGCACAAGAATTGCCTCGGGGGGGCAACTAACACTATTAGATAGGCAATTTAACAATGAACATTTTCATTTCAATACATTTCAGGTTAAAATTATCAAAAAGATCTGTAATTGATTTGTTAATTAAATTATTCGTAAGTCTTTGCATATTCCCATCCGTAAAATGTGCGCTGAAATGTATGGAACGAATCCTTAAAACCGATTGCTCGGGGGAGGGTCTTAAGACAATTTCGTTTAAAATCGTTTATTGCCTCATATATCCCGGTTGGTATTTACGGGTTTTTAGTTACAATACAAGTATCATCGATAAGCTTACGAGAAGGTATCGTATGGGTGCAACACTATTATCGGCATGCGTAGCGTAGGTAGTAGGTACTATGTGGGGTTTTTGGCGGGAACTTGGAAGTGTCATGAGGTGCTCTTGTTTTAATTCATTATTTTGGTGATATTTAGTGTTATATTGCATAATTATGGTGGTATATTATCTAATATAGTTCTATTAAAGAGCTCAAATGAAGTGAATTGAAATAATTGTGCTAATCAAGTGTTTTTTTTGTTGCCGCCAAAACTCCTTGATAAAGTCTTGGTAAGGTAGCCACTGCTTTACTTCGACATACTACAGATAATAAAATAGACAAACCAAACTTGACATTGGCAAAATGTGAATACAAATGCCATTATTAAAAAAAAAAAAGGTACTGTGTGTCATTCAATAACTTCTCTTAAAACAACACGAATAGAGATTTTATGATAAAGGCTCTAAGATAAAGGCCATCTAACGTGGGGTAGCCGTATTAAATCGAATTAATAATACAGAAGGAAAAATGTCGTATGAAATCATGTCATCTCTGTTGGAATTTGATAGTATATTAAGATGCACAAATTAATCTATGTTATTTATTATACTAGAAACCTTCGTCGTTGATTTACACCTTTTTCTTTTTATGTGATTTATTATTCTAAACAACTGCACGTAGCCCTTTCAAGTGATTGTCAGAAATATAAAATTTAAATACATATTTGTACAATTTATTATTTTCCGTAACCTTATTTCCCATAATCTCCATACCAAATTTCATCGAATTCCGTTCAGAAGTTTAATTGAGTTTATTGCGTACGAACGCGGCGGTCGACTTTATTTTATACTTTAAACTTTGCCACCCCTTTTAACCCCTTAGGGGTTGAATTTCGCAAAAATCCGTCTTAGTGAGCACCTACGTCCTCAAAGGAACCCCCATGCAAAATTTTAGTGTAACTATATGAGTATAGTTACACAAAAAATTTAGTTTAGTTTAGTTTAGTAGGTACCTACTATTATTATAATATGTAATAAGAAATTATAAATTTCTAGTTAATAAAGTAAGTAAGCAGGCACGTACCTCTTTATAAATAAGTAACTAGATGGGTACCCGTACCTATTCATTGTAATGTACGAAGTTTTGTATCTAGATACCTACTAACAAGTGACAGCAGGTAATTGAACATAGTTAATGTTTTTAACCTACTTAGGCAACGGTAACCGTAAGTTAAGTTGCGTAATTATAGTGAGGTATGACGGCAAAGTGCCACGGACCCGGGAGGAAGAGGACCATTCAATAGAATCCTAAAAGTGGATAAATCTATACCAATATTATAAAGAAGAAAAGTTTGTTTGTAGAATTGTAAGGGCTAATCTCTGGAACTACTGAACCGATTTGAAAATTATTTCACTAATAGGAAACTACATGACTCCTAACTGATATAAAGTGGAACTTTATCCCAGAAAACCTTCATCACACGGGCGGAGCCGCGGGCAAAAGCTAGTAATCTAATATAGGTAAGTAGTTTTGTACAAACACGATGTAGCTGATATTTTATGTTTACATATCGACGCTTGAAAGGCAATAATATCTAAGCGACATTTAGCAAATTTTTCAGTAGAGCGTTTTAAAGTTTTGATTTTGACAAAAAAAATCATAACTAATTAACCATTTGCTGTATAAAAATAATTGTAACTGTTTTAGGAACCTCTTAATTTTTGACGTTTTTTGAGTTAAATTAACAGCCCTGAAGATTATAAATTAAAAAGTTTACGTCGCTTAGTTAAAAATTACCTAAATTTACAAACAGGTAAAATCATCTAAATGGATCATCTTATGAATACCGTAACAAGTAAATTTAATGAAATACAAATATTTGAAAATGCACAGTTGGTAAAAATCATATAAGGATATCTAAACATATTAATAAAATCAAGTAAAAATATCTATATCTAAATTATTGGGTCACACGATCGTGGAGAAACATAAATACGTGCATAATATTGTAAATCTTGTTATTCCTACAAACATTGAACTATTTAATAATCAGTCAATTTTAATAATAATCAACATTTTATTGTTAGATAAACATACTTACATCCAAAATATAGCATAATGATATAGAATTTGTTAATAGCCAACACTTATTTCTTTGGAGGGAGTTTCTCGCCTCAAATATACGATGAGCGGAAGGACATACAAAATTGCCTTATCTGAACATTTACAACGGCTTGCTTAAATATCTCTGTGTAAGCATAACTCGAAAGCAATAATATTATAATTTATTCATTGTGTTGGAAACTCATAATTTTCTCTCTAAATTTATTTTTGCTGAAAGCAAATACATACGTACACACCCACGCCCTTAACCCACAGGGGTAGAAAAAGACTATTGAGCACCACATTCTACGATCTTGACATACGTCTTCCACAAAGGTTTTTCATAGTACTTCGCAAAGACAAGTAAGTGTGTATAGTGTATACCAAAATGAAAAAGAGAGTTCAGAAAATAGTTGAGCAAAAGAAAGAAAAAGGAACTAGACCACATACCTCGTGAATCCAAAGCGAACCTTTCACTATTCTGGAAACAAATATGGTTGATCAGGGGAGAGTCGGGGACTTCAAAGATAGGAGTCATCAGAAATGAAGATGGAAGGGTGTTTAGAGATAAAAGGGAAGTATTGCTTGGAAGGTCTACTTCAAAAGACTTTTTAAATGAGGCGATGGGGATGTAGCAGGTGGTTAAGAGGCTATAGACCTGGCTTACTCTCAAAACGAGGCTAATAATGAGATTACGGAAAATGGAATAGTGAATGCGATGAAAAGTATGAGGTTAGGCAAGGCTGCTGGGTGTAACCGTTAAAATGCTGAGATACGGCAAAGGCGTAGTAGCAAAATTGTTATGGCTACTTTTTAATATCTGGTGCAAAACCATTATTATATCCATTTGCAAGAAGAAATTTTCACAGCAAGAATATAAAAGCTACCGCAGAATAAGCCTTCCCTGTGCTGCCAGTAAATTGTATGCCAAGGTCCTCATTAAGAGAGTGATTAATGAGACTGAAAAAAAGTGTGGAATGTCCAAGCAGGTTTTAGAAGAGGAATGGGTTACACACATCAAGTCTTTTACATAAGGTGCATAGCGAAAGAACATTTGGCTAAGTCCAAAAAAGTCTTTTACACCTTCGTAAACTTGGAAAAGGCTTATGATCGTATGCTGAGGAATGAACTGTTGTTAACATTGTTATTTATTTATTTATTTAAGCACTTCATATACAAATGTATAAAGGCGGACTTAATGCCGTAGGCATTCTCTCCCAGTCAACCTTAGGGTGGTGCAGAGATTGTTAACATTGTCTTTAATATATCGGATTGAGAGTCACCTGGTGAGGACTTTGAAGTCTCTGTACGAAAACATCGACGGGAGAGCTGCAAGGCACGAAAAATAATGTGAATGATGTCTTTAAAGAGAAGGGAATGAAAATTAAAGTGAGCAAGATAAAAGTGGTTGTGATAGAAAGAGGTCTGGGCACGTGGAGAGGATGGATTCAAGACAGGTCATGAAAGGTTAAATACCTTTCGTAAGCTTTCGAGCTAATGTGGATGGTACGGCTGGAAGAGGGCACCCTACGAGAGCGTGCATTTATCAAATAAATTATCTCCAAAAAGGGTAGGTCAGGATTAGCCTCAACCGGCAAAAAATTATACGGAGAGAATAGGGAAAATTGGAATTAAATTATTATTAACATATTGTAATACACAATAATGCAACATAAATATATTTATTACAAAAATAAATGTTATTAAAATTATAAAAGTCTATTTATTTGTAAAAAACTCACCATATCTACGTAAAATTGAGGCAAAATCATAAAAACGTCGGACGGCTGTCCTCTCTTAGCGACAACCAATACGCGCTGTACAGGATCGCGCGCATATACAAATGACACTTTCAAAACACTAGGTGGTTCGCAAGCGGGTGTATTTACTTTATTATGAACAGGTAAATATCTCTTAGCAATAAGTATAACCACCTGAACATACCCGGTAAAATTATCTATGCGACATGACTGAAGTTAAAGGTTGTCAAGTAAAAATATCTAAGTATAAAAAATAGAACTTATATTATTCAGGTAAAATTATCTAACCGACTAATAATTATTTATTTTATTTTAGGTAAAATTGTATAAATGTACTATTAACAAAATATTTTATTAAGCTGAAAATAACTAAGCACATAAATATGGAGAGTATGGGTCCAGGTAAAATTATATCTATGCCAAAGTTATAATTTTTTGTGTAGGTAATAAACAACTAATTAAAGAGCGAGCAGTTTTTTATTTCAAGTAAACATATATTAATGCAAAACAGTAATATCATGATTTCATGTAAAACACACTAAGTTCAAAATCAATTTCCTTAAGCGTACCAACTACTGTAAATCCAAAAAGTCGTAAAAATTTTGGCGGTAAGTGAGAAAAAAAAAGTGAAATTTACCAGAATCATCTAGTATCTAACCGCCAAAAAAGTTGTCCTAGAGCTACGAAACCCGGATCAATCGACGCAGAAAAATCTGGCGATTCCAAATATGTATATAACTCATTTTAGGTATTTTTGTCGCTTAGATATTATTGCCTTTCAAGCGTCGATATCATGCTCTACTTGATATAATTCCGCAAATCGCTGAACAGCACATCATTGAAGTAAATTGGTCTCATTGCGTTTTTAACACAAAATGCACATCTATCGACGTGGGCTTGAAGAAGAGATTAGATTACTCTTTACTTTATAATAGGTGAGACAAAATCCTAGTTGTTTATCGAACAGCCGATTAGCAAAAGCCGGGTTGTTATCGCCAAGAGCAAAAAAAAAACAGTGGTTCGTAAGGCACGCACACTCAGTGCAGTCCGCGATCACCAGTGAACACGTGCACTGTGATATAAGTGCGGCCGATCATCGAACCGACAACATGGACGTCAAACAGGAACAGAATGTTACGGTACGCATCACCGCTTTCTTAGTACATGTTTTTCACATGTCATGCCTTATTGGTTTCACAGCTCTACTCAAGCGTACATCACTGCTTCGATGCAGCGAACGCTTTGCGCCCGTCTTAAACCGCGAAAAATTTAGCTGTTTACCAAGTCTTCGCAAATAGTGAATTGAACTTTAAACTTGAGCCATACGTGGTCGCGCAGTAGGGCAAGACGCCAGTTGGCGGCGGTGCACGCGTCGTCTCGGTCGTAGTAATTCATAATTTTCCGTCTATCTTCGACCTACACAGGGTCAGACACCGCGATATAACCGTAATAACATTTATTTAGTCGTCTTGCCGACGGAACGTTTTACAGAATATGTGCAATGAATAAAGAGTGTAACTTTGCAAAGTGCAATACACGATTAAAAATAACGGGGGGCCTTGAAAAATAATAAATTTAGTTTGAAGCTGTTACCTTTCAGGTAAGTTAAAATAAATTTAAAGTAAATGTGTTAAATGCAGGTAAAGTTTGTGTGCTAGGCATAGATAGATATAGATTCCAATTATACACTTTGTAAAATGCATAATGCGGCTTTTACCAAATTAGGCAGAAGAATTATCAATACTGATTACGTCTTCTTCCAACCAATGCTTCTAAATGTGTGGCAAGAGCTATGTTCGACATTGATAACGTTGAATGTAAAGTTATTTAAGTATTAGTCATTTAGACTGCGGATATTTAACATTTCAATACAGCGTGTTTACTTTTCGCCTCTTAAGTAGTTGGCGAACGGCGACCCGTAAGGCCGAAAACCCGTTATTGTCGTGTGACCATCTAGGTAAATCTGTTACTGTATAAAATGTGCCATTCCTTAAATATAGACGGTTTAAATAGACATCTAATATTGCACGCTATTTCTATTTATATACGCACATCCAATATTGTTATTATCGTTTATTTATTACAATGTTTTGAAAGTCACCTGCGTAATAGTTTCTAATAGTGCACCAAATTTATTTGGTACTACATTATTTCTTCGTGATCGGCAGTCGTATTTTAATAATAGGTAATATAAAAACAGTAAAAGATTCCAATAATAGTTAATATGATTCACTGATAGCGTGTGATATACATTTTACAAATAATTTCAGTGAGTAAGCAGCACCTGTGACCCGCTTTTACTCACGTTACACGTAAAGGAATTGCGCGGAAGTAACAGGCCTGAACTCAGAATGCATAAAACAAGAAATGCATATTTTTTTGCATGGGTATTTTAAATAATATACATAATAATAAAATTATGCTAAGTGAAATTAAACAGCTTATTGGTGTTAAATTGCACACTTGTAATGTGTGTATACCAAACGTTATTTACACTGACGACAGAACCACGCCATATTGTATAAAGATAAAGTGATAAGTATTGTCGTATCTGGCGTTATTTTCTTATCTTGCTTGCATATGGGTAAACTTTGCGGTTGTCAACACATTAAACACGTTAGATATTTAAGGTTTAAGAAATAGGAAGGTATTACGGGTATCGGCGCCGCCAAGATTACTTATACCTAGTGTGTATAATGCATATTGCATTTACAGACTATACTATAAAATATAATTATATACGGGTATATTAAATACGGGTATTTAATTATGCTTTTTAAATACCTCTGGGGTCCATAGTTCGTATTGTCGCTGAATTATTAAGTGACTTAAATAAATAAATAAATATACATATATATATATACACCCGTATTCTAAGACGTTTCCTCGAAACTTCCGCAACCTTATCTCACTCGAGGTTACCTTGAGGATTAATTCAAGGAATCCTCGAAAATGGTATTCTTAGTTAAAATTTGAGGTATTCTTGAGGATCCTCGAGTGAGGTCGAGTCAAGGAATTACGTCATTAAATACGTCATCGATGTACAGATAAATTAGAGTTTTTGCGAAAACTTCGATTTTTTAATCTGTGGTCACTCGAAAAGTGACCGTCAATCAAAACAATGTCATTATATCTGTTTTGTTTGAAGCCAGAGCGTACCTAATATGGAAAATATTTTACTTACTAAATAGTTAATTACTTAAATTATTGTGCCTTTTGTTTTCATTTTCGTAATAATTTCTGGAATACAAATTTAAATTAAATGTAAATTTTAAAACAATTGGTATTAAAGTGTTTACGATAGTGATTTTCCTAATAACTATACTATTTAATGTCTTTGCCTAAAAACCCAAGCCTAAAACGATAGCGTCTTTGAAATTTTGTGTCGTCGTAAAACTATCGGTTTTTTTGCATCTCTTAAACAACGCCGTTCAGGATACTCGTATGGAGTATCGTACAAGTATTGCAGGAACTCTTGGAAATCCATTTAATACGAATAATAAATAACACACGAAAAAATATCGATTGTAACACTGTTTACCAAGCGTAAATCTTTCCTTCAGTCTTCCTTAAGGTACGTCGCGAGGTTTGAGCTTGAGTTTGACAGTTGATTCCTTACCTAGAGAAAGGAAAAATCTTGAGGGACGTTGAGTGGAGGAGATTTTTTTCAACTAAGAATACAGATTCCCTCCAGTGAGGTTGAGTGGAGTCTCAACCTCACTGGAGGATTTTTCTAGGAAACGTCTTAGAATACGGGTGTGAGTGCCGACGTATAACAATCGGTGAGGGACCGTTTCGTCAGCCGTCTGACAAAAGTACTTAACAGTTTTTTGTCAGGTGGAAACAAGATTTGTGCTTTCAACGGTTGGGTTATGCCTGTACTCATGTACTCTTTTGGTATACTCAGATGGACTCAGACCGAATTGGACGCCCTGGATCGAAAGGTCCGGACCCTACTGACTTCACATCTTATGCATCACCCACGATCGCCAGTGATGAGATTGTACATCCCGCGGAGATGAGGGGGCCGTGGCTTACTTAATGAAAAGGACTTGCATAACCGCGAGGTATGCAATCTCAGGGATTATTTCCTACACATCTAAGTGGGCGTGCATAAGGTTGTAGTCATGGTGGATAAGGGATTTATCCCGCTTTCCTTCGCGAATAAGAACTGGAGAAATCCTATGGCGATGTGCATTAGGGAACGCGAGGACATATGGAAGAGCATAGAACTACAAAGTTGATTCTATCGGGCCCTTCACGGGTCTGATGTGGACCAGCTTGCATCCGTATCTTGGCTACATTTTGGTAACCTATTTGGGGTAACTGGGTTTGTCTTTGCAATTATGGACGAAGTTATGAAGACGAAAAATTATAGGAAATACATTCTGAAGGACGGTACGGTTGATATGTCGGGCATGCCACCGTCCCGGTGAATCAATCAGACATGCGATTTCCGGGTGTTCGTATCTTGTCAACGTCGAGTACTTGCATAGACACAACCTAGTAGCCAAGATCATACACCAGCAAGTTGCTCTTCGGTACGGTCTTGTGACTCCTGAAGTGTCATATAACTAGTATGTGCCTCAATCAGTTCTCGAAAATGATCATGCAACGCTGTACAGGGATCGATCTATTACCGCGGACAGGACTATTGTTGCCATAATCCTGATATTGTAATGGTAGATCGATTGGCGCGCCGGGCAATAATTGTTGACGTCACCATTCCGCATGACGATAACCTTGTTAAGGACAAAATGTCTAAATATTTAGATTTGGCACACGAGGTTACCTATGCCTACATGTGGGAGGTTGATTCCACAATTATTGTTCCGATTGTCGTTTCTGCTCATGGGTTGATACCAAAGAGTCTCGACCAACAGGCTTCAGAGCCTCTGAATTGGTCGTTGGATCAAGAACCAGATGCAGAAAGCAGTACTTATTTCTGGACACGGCACGCATTGTGAGGAGATTCCTCATTTTGAATCCCTGACCACCGGTGGCTTAGGTCTTGAGCCTCGCCATCGGAGGGAGATTCACTTTTTTATATTTGTATATGTAGGTATTAATGTTTTATTAGTACATATAAAAATACCATCATTCAAAATAAACAGAAACCAAGTCTCATTGGAAAAATCCTAGAAGACGCGAGGAATAAGAAAACAAAAACGCAAAACAACTCTTCAAATTTTTGAGGCTTAGTTTGTTGCCGAATCACGCCAAAACAAATCATTTGATTCAAAATCTATGAACTGAAAAATATTAAGCCTATTTTGTGTAGTATATAGGCATAGGCCATAAGGGTAAGTCGCACGTAGGAGACGGGCCACAAACTTCCCGCGTTTTCTGTATTATGGAGAGGTGTATCGGAAGGGGTATATCAGGATGAGATGAATCTAAGTCCCAACAAACGAAGTTGTGGGCACAGCTAGTTTCTGAATTGTGATATACTTATTAATAGACTTCCAACAAATATTCGGCTAATATTCGACATTTGGCCTATTCGGCTACTTTTATCCATTCTGCTAAATACCAAATACTTGTTGTACGCAGATAAGTGGTCAAGTAAATTAAATGATTTTATAATAATGTATTTTTCTTGTAATCAAAGTTGTAGAAAATAACTAACTTCCGTATAATACTTCAGCATTAATAAAAAATATCAAACAAATGTCTAAATTTAGCATGAGAATTGTCGGAACTCGTAAAATTAATATTTAGGGGAGGAAGACATTAATGCAGACTTATATTTCTGAATTTTTAGGTAGTACTTAGTTTAGGAGGGAGGTCAATACATTTGAAAAAAAAAACAGCGAGAAGCAAACACGCCGATAATTTTTGCCTAATATTCGACTATTTGGCTAAGAAGCTCGCCGAATATTCGATATTCAGCGTGTGGCCGAATATACTATTCGTTGCAAGTCTACTTATAATATTATCTATGTATTATATTCTGGACTAAAGACTCAAATAATACAATTAAAGAGAGATTGATATTATTGTTTTAAATATTAGGCTATCGTAAGTATTTGCCGAGTGGCTCTTATCATGTTTGTCTGTAACCTTGGTTAAATAAGTATTCACTGTGAAAACTTTATTTTTCATTTACAAATTTGATTGCCTTCAACATTGAGCTGTTACAAATTTATTGATTGACTAAAAACTTTTTATTTTAAAATACAGGGCTAAACTTTATAATTTCAATGTTTAGATTCTTTGCGTAAATCGATGTAGGTAAGTTTAAAGTTAATAAAAAAGTAATTACCTATGTACATATTTCTATTGTCTGCATTTTTCTCAAGACAATTAAGTAATTCAAGGTTTGTTTGTTGTTACTTCACTGTTGTAATTCATTAATTTATCACAATAAGCTGTTTATAGTGGTTACTTTACACAATACTTTATTTCACTAATAAATGTCATAAAGATCATCCAGCGTCGTAAATTTATTGGTAGGTAGTACCTAGATAGGTTGATACATAGTTATATGTAGATACATAGTTATAGATATAGATACGTACTACTAACGTAGCTACGGTAAAAGATCTTCTGATGGTCTTCGGTTAGCAGATATCCAGCCTGACATTAAACAATAGGTATAAATAACTATTATAATTATTATAATGTTATGTGTAAGAATAGACAAGTCACATAGATTGGAATTATAGTTTCCAAAAAATTGCAGTAAATAAATAATTTTCGATTAATTTATGTAGGTATTGCGCGATAACGAAATTAAGTTTTGCATCACTATGCAAAGGCAATCAATCAATAGGATTTGTACACTGGATTTAAAATTATATTTGCTCAAAAATAGTAAAACTGTAGCATTTCTAAGTAGGTATGTATATTATAATACGACAGCAATTTCTTTTCTAGCCGCGTTACACTACCTTACGAAAGAAAGCGGTTGACCAAATTAGAGAAAGTAATAGAACACAAGTCAGCAACTTGTAGAATTATTTTCTGTCTGTCTGTTTGTTAGCGCACGTCTCTGAAACTAGTGAACGAATTTACATGTAGTTTTCACAAATGGACTGAGTATAATTGGGAGCAGAATATAGGATTTGTTTTATTAAAATCAGATATCGGAATACTTATAATAATACTACGGGAAGAGATTAATCTAAGTTCACATGTATGAAGTTGCACGCACAGCTTGCACCTACTTAATAATGGACCATTGTAGCAAATATATGGGTCACTTAGTATTTGGAACGCTATGGACAAATGAAAATGTTTTTCTGTGAGCACATTTTTTATTTACTTTATTAACTGATTTCAATAAAAAATTATATCGCCTTCAAAAAGCACTAAAAACATTATACTATATACTGATTATCTATTTTGGAGTCGGTTACTAATTATAATATTGGTTTTGTGTGCCACTGAAAACCAGTGCTGTGTAATGGCTCTCTTCATTAAACAGCGTATGCTGAGATGGCCACCTATTTGCCACGGTATGGGCGCGCGTGTGGTAATGGGTATACAGTGTTTTTATTTTTTATTTTTTTATTTTTTGGTATTTTATTAATTACCCATTAGTTTACATGTTCTTTCATCTGTGGCAATAAATGTTTCTTTCTTTCTTCTTTCTTTCTTCTTTCATGTAATTTAGCTTAGCTAGCATTTTTTGTTATAAATATGTAAGTATTTTTTGTAACATAAGCCGGCAAACGACAAAATGTCACCATCTTCCGCCCATTAACATCCACAATACCTATCAGTACAATTGATGCGCTGCCGTCCCTAAAGAAGTAGGATAAGGAATAGCAAAGTGAAGGGTAGGTATTTGAAATATTTGCTCGGACACACTTAATGGTTCAACTCGTATAAAGACACGTTTTTTTTTATTGCATTGAATGACGAGACGAGCATGCCGTTCGCCTGATGGTAAGCGATACGACCACCCATAAACAGTAGCAACACCATCCAGCACCTAAAGTTACAGAGCACTGTGTGGCATTTCACTGCGCTCGTCATCCTGAGACATAAGATGTAAGTCTCATTATGTCCAGTAGTTACACTGGCTACAATGTCCTTCAAACTGACACACAACAGTGCATGCACACTGCTGCTTGGCGAGAAATAGACATTGCGGTGGTACCCACTCAGACGGACTCTTACATATGAGAGACCTACCACCAGTTGACGTATGTGCATTGTGTAGAATATACTAAGTAACAATGTCAAAGTTCTGAAGTTAAAACTTTATTTACCACCATAGATAACAGAGTACTTATATACGAAACGTTATCAATTATTATACTTCAGAAGATAAGAAAATATTATGACACTGTGCTTTAATACATTTAGATAATCAGCCCCTGGGTGTTTATTTTTCATTTTTATGATACCTATGATAATATTTACTGCTATAATACCATGTAGGTTTCTATATTTTGGAAATTCCATTATAAACGAAGAGTATATTTTACCAATAAATAAATAAATAACTATCTTCTTTATATAGGTGATATATTTTCATTGTTGTCCAAATATTGTCCGTTGCAAATTTGCATCATTGTTGTTTTCGAATAAAAATAAACATCTGATCATTCCCCGGTTCCGGCGATTATTACTTATTGCTGATGAGTTATGACATAACTTCATTGAGTTTGTGTAAGCATTTTCTTGACAAAGAACTTACAAACTAACAAAATAAACATATATCACGTTTTTTATCGTTGAAGGGATAGGCAGAGGTGCAACCGGGCACCCACTTTTGCCAAGTGTATTACGTCCCATGATGTGATAGAGGCGTTTATCGTCATCATAAAATATACAAATGAAATATTGCTACGCAATGGCCTCCTCCATGGAGATGTTTCCTCTACTATAATAGTAGGTACTACAACAAAATATAATATAGGTATTTAGGCCTTTGGTCGCGGCTTTGTCCATAGCATTCAGGTAGAATCTGATTAGTCTACATGTAATTAGTTACACGTACAAACTTTACCTTTTTATAATATTGATATTGATTTGTATTATTAAGTTAAAATGCGCTTTTTGAACAATTGTATTCGTGCAATTAACTTCGATAATCTATTTAATATAATCCCCAATTCACAATAATAGTTATCTTTACAAGTTTTTATCGCTTTAACATCTCCATAAAATAATTGCCTCTAATCTTTTGCAAATATAAAGTATGATTCCTAATTGTCTTCGATGTACCTATAGCTACACCTAAAATTTAACAAAAATATAAAATACTATGAAACTAAACAGACTTACAATGCGATCCAAATAAGAATAGGATCGACTGTGCGCCATATTGTGACGTCTAAATCCTTACCAATATTTAACAGTCTTACTTATAAACTTGTTAAATAGCGTTACGAGGTGCTCTAAAGCATTGCTTAATTTTAAATAACTGTCAAAATTAAACATCGCCGTGGCCTAGTTTAAACCTACTTAGAAGGCAAGATGGCGCGTTTTGAATTACAGCTGATCGAGTAAATACTGTCAAAAGCATTGAAACAAAAGTTAAGCATTGATTAAGAGCAGACTGGTTAAGACGCAACTAAGCATAGGTTAGCGAATTTTTTATACATAAGTAAGACTGATAAATGCGAAAGTAGCTCTGTCTGTCTGTCTGTCGCGCTTTCACGCCAAAACTACTGAACCGATTTAAATGAAATTTGGTACACAGATAGTCTAAGGGCTCATACACATAAACACGACACGGCGTCGCGTCGTGAAACGGCGTTGCATCGTGGCATCAAATAAGAATAGGATCGCCTTTGCGCCATATTGTGACGTCTAAATAAGTAAATATATAAAGGTCAGTTAGCAATGACGTTTTTATTTAAATTTGATGTAAGAATCAATTAGACAAAATATAACCTCCTCCTTTTGGAAGTCGGTTAAAAATAAAGCGTTATTGATATGGTAATAAGTTTTCTACGTAAAGGAGATGTCCGCTTTTTGTATGGGAGCTGGGCCTCAAAATTTAAACAGGCTCAAACTTTAGGGATATTAAAGGGGCAAAATATGGATCTTGAATCCATTAAAAAAATATTTTTAGACCCCTCCATTTATTAGAAAAATAATAAAGAAATGTCGTGGCAGAGTAACTCACAATAACTTCATTGATGTCTGTGCACAATTACAAAAAAAAAAAAACATTCGCGCCAAAGAGACTATAATACTAAAAATTCGCGCTATTTGCATTCGCGGTTATTCTGCTTCGATGTTCGATTCATGTCTCGTTGAATTTATCTGTTACCTATTTCTGTTTAAACTGACTTGGCAAACAACAGATCCTTCGATATTACACACGAGCTATGAATTACGATAGCATCGCCTTTTCATCTCGATTTCGACTTGCATTTCCTCGGCGATATTTCGATATTTGACTTGATTAGACTAGTAGACTAGTGATTTGATAAGCCACTATTGTAGCTGCATAATTGGCAGGAGGACAGTCGGAAGCTGCGCTCATGTTATGACCATTATTTGGTATCTTGGATGGGCTCGGCATCAAAGCAATATTATTCCAACTGCGCAGGTTTTAGATTGCATAATGATTCCAGAGGACATTGAAATAGAATAGATAATTGTACATAAACTATAAGAATGACTTTTATTTCAATTTAAAAAATTATGCTCTGAAACATATGAACCAAGAAAATATTCCCATCTGGAGTTGTTATGTACAAACTTTTCAGAATTGTATCATCTATTAAATGAGTAACTAACATATTATAATATGTTTTAAATGTATTTAATATATATTCATAATGATAGCCATGGTCATAATATGCCACTGCCCCTAATTGATTTCTTCTTACTGTTAGAATGTATAGTTTTGTTTCTGTAGGTGGCATACAACCACAGATATTACCTAAACATTACTAAATATGAATATTGTGTATTAAATACATTATAACAATATTATTTGTATTTTTTTTATTTAATAGATGATAAACATTAAATAGTTTGTACTTGCATAACAATTTTAAATGATAATATTTTGCTTGTTTCATAGTTTTTAAAGCATAATTATTAGTAGTCAGGTTTTAATTTTTGAACTCACTTATTATTGAAATAATTTGGGAGTTATAATTTCATGATAAAGTATTGGTTAAGCCCCATTTCATTTTTTATGTGTAGGTTTATTGTTTTACGTGTACCTAGGTAATATACCAAAAAAATATTCCCAATTATCAGGTGCAAAACAGATGAACATACAATACATACCCATTAAAATCATAACAATGGAATAGCTATGTATTGAATTAAACACTTTTATGATATTTTAAACTCTTTTATTGTTTTATTTATTTATTAGGTTTTCCAGCAGACTTAACACTACGATTACAATAAATTAAAAAATATTATAACTTATAGCCATAATGTAAGCCCAAGTTAGGAAAACTCAACAACTCAACTCAACTCATTCTTTTTTGTTTTATATATATGGGTATAGTGAGCGGCGACGATCGCTTATTGGAAAAGACCAGACTGCAAAGACGAAGTTACAGGTTCCAAATGCAGACCTCGCGCGACACACCTCTCAATTTTCATAATTTATTTGTGTATTGAGAATTTATCGATCGTTTCATGGATCGGAGTCGTCAAAATGCTGAAACATCCGTGATTGCATTTGGAGACGTATCTTAGTATCTAGCATCGATATATATGGTATCTAGAGTTTTGTACACATGAACATCCTTGAAGGCGCAGTCACAAGACGTTAAAGTCCCTGATGCAAAAATAATCCATAATGTTTTCTTTGATTTATTCTGCGAATTCACTTTTAGGTATATCACAGTAATTTACATGATAAAAATATTTTTAATACTATCGAAAAGTCTCTGGAACAAAACAATCCTACGCGGGCTACGGCTACTCATGACATCAGACATGACAGTTGATCCATTGACAAGTGACAACTGTCATCTTTACTTTTTTTGGGTGTGCGTTCCAATATACGAAGTTTTTTATTTTGAAAACGTTAATTACAACTAACTTTAAGTGTGATTATAGGTAAAACAAAATTACATAAATCTTAAAATCGGAGGTGTTTAAAATTAAACTATTTATTGTAAAAGGCTAGTTTTTAGGAGTTCTATCCAAATATATATAAACTTTCTTGTTTAAATTTTCAGGCCCGCTTTTGGACAAGTCCTTTTGTACTTATTTTTCAAGTGACATTTGACACATAAAGGTCATTGACGTTGCTATTCTTATCTGAATCGCATTGTATGACTTATCACTATTTTTTCCCATTATTGTACTTGGTAACCATCCAACATAAAATGCAAAGATTTCTTGTACCTGTGCTTATTTCAAATTTCATAAAATAGTGGACCAATAAGCCACCGAAGTCCAATATGATAAGGGAGTTTTGGCGGGAACTTGGAAGTGTCATGAGGTGCTTTTGTTTTAATTCATTATGTTGGTGATACTTAGTGTTATATTGCATAATTATGGTGGTATATTATCCAATATAGTTCTATTAAAGAGCTCAAATGAAGTGAATTGAAATAATTGTGCTAAACAAGTGTTTTTTTGTTGCCGCCAAAACTCCTCGATAAAGTCTTGGTAAGGTAGCCACTGCTTTACTTTGATATACTACAGATAATA
Source organism: Sphinx pinastri (assembly GCA_947568825.1). Taxonomy (NCBI): domain Eukaryota; kingdom Metazoa; phylum Arthropoda; class Insecta; order Lepidoptera; family Sphingidae; genus Sphinx; species Sphinx pinastri. The sequence goes on from OX387617.1 coordinate 9,786,785, forward strand.
AAATAGACAAACCAAACTTGACATTGGCAAAATGTGAACACAAATGCCATTATAAAAAAAAAAAAAAAAATATGATAAGGTATCTTTTTTTTTTTTTTTTTATTGCATTGAATGACGAGACGAACATGCCGTTCGCCTGATGGTAAGCGATACGACCACCCATAAACAGTAGAAACACCATCCAGCACCTTGATTTACAAAGTACTGTGTGGCATTCCACTGCGCTCGTCATCCTGAGACATAAGATGTTAAGTCTCATTATGTCCAGTAGTTATACTGGCTACAATGTCCTTCAAACCGAAACACAACAGTGCATGCACTGTTGCTTGGCGGTAGAAATTGACATTGCGGTGGTACCCACCCAGACGGCCTCTTACATAATGAGTGACCTACCACCAGTAAAAAAATACCTACCTACAGTACTTCAGTAAAAAAATATGCTATTTAAGGACTAAACTTCGATAGTCGATACTCAACATTAGTAGTAAAAAAATGTAATTGAACAGTATTACATATTATAATACAAGTTTTTGCCCGCGGCTCCGCCCGCGTGAATGAGTTTTCCCGGGATAAAAGTCCCGCTTTATATTTTCCCGGGATAAAAATTAATGTGTTAAGTCAGGACATAATCTACCCGTGTGCCAAAATTCATCGAAATCCGTTTAGTAGTTTTTGCGTGAAACAGAAACAAACATCCATACATCCAGACATCCATACTTAAAAACTTTCGCGTTTATAATATTAGTAGGATGACGTCGGTAACTTAACAATGTATCGACCTATTGATTTATGTGTACTTAATTTTTTTCTTTGCCGAGTACGGCATTGACTATGCTGCTAGCCTCCACCAGCTGATGATCAAGTAATAAAAAGATAACCAGGTCGATTAAAGAGAAATAGATGAAACATGATTATCCGTTTCGAAATAAGAACACAAGCCGATGACGGAACGCGATTCAGAATAAAAATATTTATAGTAGGTATGTGTTACGTACTTATTTACTACGGCGAAGATGTTTCTGTACATGAATACGCTATGACATGAGAATTTGATTGGTTATCCATTCCATACGACTTGCTAATTATATTCACCTTGTTTACATGACGTAAAATACCACTATTTTGGCATTTGCATACAATATTTTTTATGTCCATTTCGACACAAAATTCCAATATCTAGTACCTAATATTACTTTGGTGTAATATTAGGTACCAGGCCGACTGCCTCGGTGGCGTAGTTGTATTACGGTATGACTGCAATGCTGAGGTCTTGGGTTCGATTCCCAGGTCGGGTAAAGTGATAATGGGTTTAAAATTCAGTATCAGCCCGGAGTCTGGAATTTGTGCCCGATACGGCGATCGCTCGTCCTCTATCACATCATGGGACGGAATACGCACGGCGAAAAGTGGGTGCACAAGTTGCGCCTCTGCCTACCCCTTCGGAGATAAAAGGCGTGAGTGTGTGTATGTAATATTACTTTGCCTAAGTTTGTTAAGGTGTTTGGATATATTAGGTTGGGAAAAAAGTTTCTTCGCATTTTATATGAAAACTCAAAGCCTCTTTTTTCAAATTTTATTTACATTTAATTACAGTATATAGGTGCTATGTTGTTCCATGACTTTCTGCCATCTTGTAGGTAATGCCATTGTCCCGTTGCTGTAGAAATTTTGGGACTTCTGATCACAAAAACGCAACAAGTAGTTTTGGCAGTTCTGCCTGACAATGCCTAAAAAATTGTGAAGAGACCGAAACAGGTGGAAATCTAAAGGTGCAAGATCAGGACTATATGGTGGATGCATTACCACCTCCCAGCCAAACTCTCTTAATTTTTTCTGAGTGGCTAAAGATGTGTGTGGTCTAGCGTTATCGTGATGAAAGACCACACCCTTTTTATTGATCAATTCCGGCCGCTTTCTCTCAACTTCTTGCTTTAATCTCATTAGCTGTTGGCAGTCGAGATCCTAATCGATGGTTCTGCCCGACGGTAAAAGCTCATAATGAACAATGCCCTTCCAATCCCACCATTTACACAGCATCACTTTATTGCGAGTTAACCCAGGTTTTGCCAGTCTCATCCCTTGCCGAAGACTCTATCACGGAGTCGTGCGGTCCATGGCCCTGTACGGCAGTCCCGTTTGGGCCAACTCCCTCCACAAACGCTGCGTCGCTCTCCTGAGCAACCCGCAGCGAGTAGTAGCGCAGCGGGCGATCAGGGCGTACCGCACGGTCTCTTTCGAGGCGGCTTGTTTGTTGGCCGGATTCCTGCCCTGGGATCTGGACGCCAAATCCCTGTCCGATGCTTTTTATTGGCGTGAGGAGGCGTTAAGTCGTGGGCAGCGTCCGGCCCTGAAGGAGGTGGAGGCCATGAGGGCCTCCCTACGGCGAGCCGTCGTGGAGGAGTGGCGTCTCAGGCTGGAGACCCCGTCAGCGGGGCTCAGGGCCGTAGCGGCAGTGCGCCCGGTCTTTGCCGAGTGGCTGGACAGGCGCCACGGCCCGGCTACGTTTCGATTGACACAGGTACTCACCGGGCATGGCTGCTTCGGTGAGTATCTGTGTCGTATTGTGGGCACAGAGGTGTCGGCCGTGTGTCACCATTGTGACAACTGCCCGCTGGATACGGCCCAGCATACGTTGGAGTTTTGCCCAGCCTGGGACGAGGAGCGCAGCGCTCTCAGAGCAGTCGTCGGAGGAGACCTCACTGCCGGCCGTGGTCGCTTCCATGGTTGTCAGTCGAGAGGCCTGGCGTGGCCCATTTCTACGAAGATCCCTCCCGTCGCCAGAGGAGACGAAGGAGGCGCCGGGTGGACGACTGACCGGCGTCTCCCGCCCTGTGGATTGGGGGCGTTTGGAGAATTCCACCACGGTATCCCCTGCCTGTCGTAAAAGGCGACTAATAGGGGCCACCGGGGGTCGCGGGCGGGCGGCCGGGGGCTGTCTGTCTTTATTTTTGGTGTGTGTTTTAGCACATATGCGACCCCCGTGATGGATGGCAGCGTGGCAGGTAGGCCTCACGCTGCCATTGACGCTGAGAGCGTCCTTCGGCGGCACCGCGCAGGGGCGGTTGCGGACGACAACTTAGACACTTTCGTCCGAGGAATTGTCCCTAATGCGCCGAAGATGGCCACCGTGGAGTTTTTTTTTTAGGTTTTGCCAGTCTGTGAAGCCTGACCGACTTTTAACTACGACCTTTTTCGTACGCTCTTGTCGTATGTGATCCACTTTTCATCACCACTTATCAATCTCATCAAAAACGATTCGGTTTCATTACGTCTCAATAAAGAATCGCAAATGAGTACACGGTGCATTAGGCTTCTTTTAGTGAGCTCGTGTGGCACCCAAATATCGAGCTTTTTTGTGTTTTTTCAAATGGGTCAAAACTTTTTTGTGGTCAATTCCCAGTTCTTTAGCTACATCGTAACTACTGATATGTTGATCTTGCTCCACTTTTTCAAATATGGTGTTTACTTTATCCGTAACAGGGCGACCAAATCGAGGTGAATCTTTGACATCAAAATTTCCGGATTGAAAAGGTTTGAACCCACTTTATGCTGCTCTTACTGACTGCATTGGGTCCATAAACGTCACATTTTGTTTTCGCGGTTTACTGTGCTCTTTTTCCTTTTTTATAATAAAATTTTAAAATGTATCGAATTTCTTCATTAGATTCACTCATTTTGAGAGAAAGAAAAATAAATGAGAAATAGCTGAAAGCAACATTTTACTAATATGTTTCTTTTTCTGAAATGTAACCTTTTTAATGTCATCAAAACCAGCCAGATACAAATAGTACTTACCGTGGTACAGCCAAAGAGATTTTATTACAAGTAGGTGAATACATACTATATGCGAAAAGACTTTTCCCCGACCTATTACATATTATGTATTAAATAAAACCAAGTTAGCAAGTAGGTAACCTACTTGCTACTGGTGGTAGGTCTCTCATATGTAAGAGGCGGTCTGGGTGGGTACCACCGCAATGTCTATTTCTACTGCCAAGCAGCAGTGTGCATGCACTATTGTGTTTCGGTTTAAAGGACATTGTAGCTAGTGTAACTACTGGACATAATGAGACTTAACATCTTATGTCTTAGGATGACGAGCGCAGTGGAATGCCACAGAGTACTTTCTAACTCAAGGTGCTGGATGGTGTTGCTACTGTTTATGGGTAGTCGTATCGCTTACCATCAGGTGAACGGCTTGCTCGTCTCGTCATTCAATGCAATATAAAAAAAATTGATGGATTCGAATTAAATTTGGCTTGCAGGTAGACCATGTCCTGCTCTAAAATTATAGGCCAATACTATATTATTCCAGAAAATTATTGTCATTGAGCTCAACCGGCCTCTGGACTTCATTTCTACATGGGGTTCCATGAACCTGGTTGAGTTCAATGCCAAGAAAACGCAGGTGTGTGCGTTCACGTGCAGAATATCCCCGTTTTCTCCTCTCCCCAATCTTCAGGGTGTTCTACTCTCATTGCGGAATTACCTGAGTATCCTTGGTATGGATATCCGCTGTGATCTGAAACCTAGGAATCACATCGAAGGCGTAATATCTGCCACATCACGCAGGGTTGGAATCCTGAACAAGGTGCATCGGTTTTTCACGCCCGGTCAAATCTATGCGTATGGAATACTGTTCGCACCTCTGGGATGGTTCCGTCCAATACTTGCTCGATGCCTTGGATGTTTTGCAGCGGCGGGCCATCCGCATTGTGAATGATGCAGGCGTGACGAGCAACTTGGAGTCGCTACAGTTGCGGAGGGATGTCGCTTCTCTAAGCGTTTTCTACCGTCTATATCATGGCGAATGCTCTGAGGAATTTAATATGATCCCCTCCTCTGCTTTCCTCAGCAGAACCACGGGTGCTGGCCTGCGAAGCCACAGCTGGATGTTTAAAACCATCTCGGCCCGAATCAATAGGATCGCCAAATTTTTTCTTTGCCGCACCATCACGCTTTGGTATACTTTACCGGCGCGCGTGTTCCCTCCTTCCTATAATACTGGGTCCTTCCGCCATAGCGTGAAGAAGCAGCTCAGTAGGCCGACATGATTGTGTCAAATGGCATGAGATAACCATCTGCTGCCATTCGATACTCTATCTTGACGGCATCGCGCTTACTATTCAGGTGAGGTGCAGCCACTTGTCGTGCGCGAATAAAAAAAAAAAAAAACATACAGTGGTACTTTTATACCGGGAAGGTTATTTTGAGGGAGCGGAGACGCGGGCAACGTTTATTTAGTATGAAAAAAATCATTAATGTATTTAGTCTGCCTTAACACTTTCCCATAATAAGATAAAATATTATGCTTTTATGACGGTGTAATCATTTTGGTTTGGTCTACCTACTTTGAATTATTTCGGGTATATGCATTTCCCGTGTTACTGTACGGAGAATTCCAATTAACGTGGATTAAAAACAAATCAATTACGTAAAAATTACAATATATAATCTAAGGAAACAGTTAAGCAGAATGGTTCGCTTTTGAGAGCGGCTAAGGAGTTAGATAAAATCGTACGATGTACAGTACATACGTGGCACATATTAAATTTTTGAGAAAGTTTAAGGTAATGTTCATTCAAATAAGTGTTGTAGTTCCATTTTTTTCCATTACTAACATCTGATATGAAGTATTATAGGCAGTAGGAGTATTGATTGACAAGACATGAAATCCCTCGCCAATCGTATTATGCCGGCCTGTTCAGCTGTTGTGACACTTGCCTATATATTTTTTACGTCAAAATGCGCATTGGTATGTGACCATTACTGCGTAATGCTCTTTGTCATGGCTAATGACTACTAATGAGTATTGCGTATGATAGTGAATGCGCGTTGTAAAATCGCACCTTAAACGTGTGTTATCTGCACGAGGCTTTACTGGGTGGAATGACCTCTCCACAAAGGCTACGTCACCTGAGACGTGATAAGATGTTCAAAACTTTTCTTACAACCTAAGCCACGATGTCCAGATACATGAATAAGTACGATCAACGATGTCATGTCGGTTGCAAGACTAGCTCTAGCTTGGAGAAGAGGGTTGTTTTTAAAATAAATATTATATTATGAGTTTCGTATTTTGTATAGATTTCATCAATAAGTAAATATGTACATACATACATACATAGCATCACGCCTTTTCCCTTTTCAGGGGTAGGCAGAGGTGTATCACACACACATTTCACCAGTTATGCTAAGTCCCATGTAATAGGGGGCGAGCCTATTGCCATTTATCGGGCACATTTCCAGACTTCGGGGTGATACTGAGTAGAAAAACCAAAAATCACTGTGCCCGACCCGAGAATTGAAACCGACACCTCAGCACTGCAGTCGTACCGTAATACAACTACGCCACGGAGGCAGTCCATTCCATTACGTTACGTTCCTTTTTTGCTACAGAACTCTAATAGTTCATTCTTACAACACATAGATGATTTTGATTTTGTTTCAAGAGCATTGTGATATTAAAATAATAATTTCAGGAAAACTCAACAGTCATTGTGGAAAACGGCGAAGAAATAATAAAAGTCAATAACATGCAAGTACCCAACGGAGTCAGTCATCAAAAATATATGGACGGTAAGCATAATAACATTTGTAAAGAAGTATAAATATAGTAGGTAGTAGGTACCGGTCAGATGAATTTACTAAGTAGATATTCAATATTCCTACTTTGAACCGGATATGTATAGCAAAAATATTAGAATTTATCGTAAAAAATTGATACCTTATCATTGTATTACGTTAAACAGTTTAATTCGAAACAGAAGCTAAACGGGTGCTTAAAATAAAACAGACTCGTTATCACAGATAACAGCAGGATACATTATAGTTTCCGACTGAAAATCGATTTCTGGCCAAACCCGAAGCCGAAGGCTCAGAAACCTTAGAAATTTAGTTTAAAAAGAAATTAAGTAAATTGGCTATAAGCTATAATTATAGTATAAAAGTGAAATCATATTTTAAAATTTAAGGGTTAACGTTTTCATATTCATCATCATCATCATCCACATGACGTCCACTGCTGAACATAGGCCCTCCCCTAAAGATGTCCAGACGGCCTGTCAAAAGCGGTCTGAATCCAGCGTGTTCCTGCGACCTTTATCAAGTCGTTTGCCAGTACGTGACCTCCACTCGAGAACCTTTTGGCCCCATCTGCCGTCAGTTCTTCGAACTATGTGCCCTGCCCACTGCCACTTAGCTTGCTAAGCCGTAGGGCTATGTCAGTGACCTTCGTTCTTCTACGGATCTAAGTTTTAAATCACTTTAAATATTGTAAATGACCTAAGGTTTAATTTTGGCCGAAGGTGGCCGAAACCAAAGCCGAAGCTTCGCTTGGACATTAATACTCATCGTGGTAATCGTATTTGTATCCCAAGTTTGCCAATGAATTTGACAGTTGCTTAACACCAGCGAACAAGATTACGAATAATTTGAATTGTTTCTATCGGTACAAAAAATAGTTTTAGATGTACCTACTAAGTTTCGATAAACTTCGTAATGCCGTGTTTATTTTTACCCATATTCCCATAATCCCAGAAGTATCGAACAAAAAATAAAGTACTTCCTCTCTATATACGCTACTACTACCCAAACCACTAATTGGATTTTATACATCTTCTATCGTAAAAGAGTTTTCATATAGAATATTGAGTATAGTCGTGTGTTGTTTATCGTCTGTTTGCCCAAAGATTGTTTAAACATCCTGCTATATACCAAACCACGTCATACGCATAATAATGGACACACTTCCCGCCGCTGCGGCCTGCCGCATGCTAGAGTAAAATAAGTAAATAATATTGTGCGCTAACGGTGAAGGAAACCTACATAGTTAAGAAGACTTCATAGGAATTTTGAAAGTAGGTATGTGAAATGTGTCAACCAGCACTAAGCTAGGATCTACTAAGGCCCTAGCTCTCTCAGTAGAAGACGGGGCCCGGGCTCAGCAGTGGACTGCGATAGGCTGATTGGTTGATAGTATTATTATAATGTTATTATTTATTGTGCGTTTCATATGCTAACAGGGCCGGATCAAGTGATCCCAGCTAATGACTATGTGTCCTCCAGCCCTGGGGGCTACGTGAAGCTCCGGATACAAGCTCGGGGTCTGGCTGCAGAGCCGCCAATCTCTGTGCCCGGACTGTTAAACCGCATAGTAGCGAGATACCCCGACGCTACTGCTTTAGCCACAAAGAAAGCAGACGGGAAATGGCACAAAATAACTTACAAGTAAGATGAGAAAATATTTCAAATATCCCTATAATTGAATTACAAATAATTAAATCATTTTACAACTTGGGTGATATCATTTGTAATCAGTTAAATCTATCTAGTATATATCTTGATAGATCTTTAAGCGGGGTTTAGATTAGCAAGAAAACTTGCAGTAGTTATCTTCCGCAAGCTATTATTACCGTGTAAACGGTAAGTCACGGCAAACTGAATACTGTAAATGTTGCAGCTTGCCGAGCTTTTGGCAAGTCGCTTTTGTATGGACTTACTAAAATATTGCCACTAGAGTAAACGCGTCTGGAAGTTCTTGCGCAATATATTCCTGCAAGAACTTGCTAGACCAAACACGGCTATATAAAAAACAAGATCAGCAATTTTATTGCTACCTATTAGTTAAATAAATGTCTGTGGTCAATGGTAATTTATTAGAACTGCAAGAAGTATAAAGTAATTTCGTATATTTATTACTTACTTCTCACAAAAATCTGAGAGTTTATATTATTTCAGACAATACCAGGAACGTATTCGGATCATCGCAAAGGGATTTTTGAAACTAGGTCTTGAGAGATTCCATTCTGTGGGTATTCTCGGATTCAACTCGGAACAATGGTTCATAGCGGACCTCGCTGCTATACATGCTGGGTGAGTTATATATTTCGAAGTAAATTTGTTATATTTTGCCTGGATACCAGTAAAAAAAAAGTTAAAAATGACAACTACATTATTTATAAAGACAAAGGCTACATTACTTTCGATTTTTTGGATGCTGTAGTTTTTTTCTAATTAATTATAATTTTATCACCCCTTACTAAGGTATCTGTAACTTTTTACCGATTAGCCCACGAATTTGTTATTAAAACGTAATCAAATTCTCCATCTCCTACTCAAATTAATGATTTTTGATATTTTTATAACCATAAAGGTATGGTTTAGAACATTTTTATAATAATTAATTTAGTCTCGAAATCGACGTTTCAGCGGAACATTTATTTCCGTCAGTTTTCAAGACACTTGTTTCCCAACTATAGAATCATCCACGATGACGCGCCCTACCATTTTTTCTAATCGCTTACAGTCCAACTGGGCAACCTTCTTGTGTTTTAGTTCTGTAAATACGTATGAGTCCACTCGCATACTACGCTGAATAATCAGTCATCTTAACCCGCGGAATCCTAGTTCAAAAATTGGTAGGGCGCGTCATCGTGGATGAAATTATCTATAATACCATCGCTAGATACCTACCTACTGATGATGCTCCACCATGACGTCAGGAATTCAAAACAATGGGAGTCTAAAACCAGATATTAGATAATCAAGATTACAACCTAACTTAATACAAAGTGCGAACGTTTTATTATTAAAATATATGCGAATTCCCAGCGGATATAAATGAAGTTTTTGTCACGTGTGACGTTATGAAGCCTTCTCATGTAATTATATAGCCATCAAAAACAAAACTAGTAAAAATAACAAGTCTCGTAACTCAGTTCTACCGTAAAAGGTTGTGACATTCATGTTATACCAAGTCGGTTAATTTATTCAGTCCCTACTTAAGAGACCTTTTTTTTTTATTTACTACGTAATAAGCTAACCTAACAACATCTTATAGTGACTATATCAATATAAAAAAAAAATGTTTTAAATAAAATAAATTGACTTGGCCATCGCAGGAAAACACAATGTATCTCACAAGTAATACATATTATATTAAATAAGATTGTTTAGTGGCGGCCACTTGAAATAATTCTGACATTGGATCAGTCTATGGTAATCAAAGTTATTTCCAGATATAGATTTTGAGGTCGATTAGCCTTAAAACAAAGAAATTCAAAGTGGCGGAGACTTTTACAAATTTTAACATTCAAATGTAAAATTAATTATTAAAGGCCCCTCCCTGCCCACTGACGCGGCGGCATAAAATAGTAAAAAAACAGTAAATAGATTGACACTTATGGTGTATGAACAGTTGTCCCTTTAGGTATCTTATATCTATACAAGAGACGAGGACTAGTGATTATCGACGGGCCGTACCGACGCAATGGTTAAAATAGAGTAGAATGAATGTTCAATCACCTAAAGATATGGGTATTGAATCAACATGTTTGAGCGAGTATCGCTCATCGAGTATTCGGATCACTACGCAAACTTCTCTAACTTCTCTTCTTCTTCTTATTAGTAGACATAATGTATTGAACTATCAATACTTGAGATGTAACTCAAACTCGAGATTGATTTATTAATACCGCCCTAAGTAATGCTTTTATAGTTCTTGCCGCGTCGCGGCAAACTAGTCGAGCAAGAGCGTTATCGTCCGCAGTGGGAACGCAGGTACTCAGCAGCTATCTTAGTGCAACAAGATACCCCGGGGCCGTCCCGTATGCGCCGAAGAAGGCCACCGCGGGTTTTGGTTGGTATGCCGGTGTAGGGTGTATATAGGGTTAGGGACTCGGTCTAATGCTCGTTCGGATGATGCTATACTCCCGAGTGTCGACATTGGGCCGTAAGATCGGTGAAACCAACATAACCATTCCACTGACCATCCAGTGGTGGTAGCGATAACGTGTTTATTCCCCGCGAAAAAAAAAATGTACACAAGGGCGTAATCAGCTTCCAATTTAGGGGGTGGCAATATCTAAAATCTTGAAACAGAGGGGAGGGTACTGGGTAGAGGGGTTAAAGTGAAAATTTCATGTAGGTAATCCAAATATCATACAAAATCGTGAGGAAACCTGCATAAGAATACCTTACCTGAGAATTCTCCATAAGAATTTCGAGGGTATGTGAAGTCTGCCAACCTGCAGTAGGCCAGCGTGGTGGACTAAGGCCTAACCCTTCTCAGTAGTAGAGGAGGCTCGTGCTCAGAAGTGGGTAGTATATAATACAGGGCTGATTGTATTGCATTGCAATCCCAATAATTTAATACAAGCAAATGTGCACCTTTTTTGTTGTGATGGTGTTCTAGCCAAAGGGCTAAGGAAGGAATCCTTAGCCCTCAGCGCCCACTCGAACCTGATGTCCCGGACAGCTACCCCCTGCCCAAAGCTGGTATTGACAAATAACAATACAATGAGACATTTCATGGATCTTATCTAAGTATAATTTATTAATGATAAAACGTTTAGGTTTAAGGTGAAATTTCGATGACTAAACTTTATCTACGATTATCATTTATCGAACCATAGTCGTTTCAATACACAATTACACAAAATGGTGTAATACGTCTGCCTTGGTAGCGTAGTTGAATATAACTACGCCACCGTACTGCGGTCTGCGAACTTTGAGGTCGTGGGATCGAATCCTGGGATGGGCAGTAATATTGGGTTTTTCATCTACAAATCGGCTCGGAGTCTAGAATTTGTGCCCGATATGGCGATAGGCTAATATCACAGCGACGGATCACACAGTCGAAAAGTTTGTGTCTTGGGGTCCGCCTTCCCTTCGGGGATAAAGATATTATGTTTGTTTTTTTTGTTTTGTAACTAAAATTGGTTACGTCAGAGGGTATGCTGCTGGGATATACACCACGAACTCATCGGACGCGTGCTACCATTGCCTGGAGTCATCTAGAGCCAACATCTGCGTGGTCCAAGACAAGAAGCAGCTAGACAAAATCCTATCAGTGCGCAACAAGTTAGCATACCTCAAAGCGATCGTACAATGGGAGGGCCCCGTCGACATCTCTGTGCCTGGTGTTTACAGTGTAAGTACAATCATCCAATTTGGTGCTAGTACACTTTCGCAAGATTAAACGCCCATTTTTATATATTTTACCAAGCAGGTGCGATCGTTTCGGAGATGTACGAAGGCAATAGCAGATAACTCTTATTGTCTACTTTAGTTGTAAATTGCATGTCTGTTGCCGACAGATGACACGCTAGGGACTTATTTAGAACCTTAAGGTGGTCGAGCATACACTTTTCTGACTGTACATTTAAAATAATTATTTGCTGTGTCTGAGACGTGGGTACTCCTATTTATGACTACCAATTAGGGTAAGGCAAATCGAACAATTTATCTATTGAGTCTATTCATGTAGGATTCATCAAAATACAGTAAATATTATTTTTATGTAAGTGTATTATTTTATATTAAACTGACCCGACCAGGAAATAACCGAATACGACGTTTCAAAAAAAAATATTATTACTAAGCATTATAATATGAAACATAACTACAGAGTATTTATTTGATTTCAGTGGGAGCAGGTCATGGAAATGGGTAAGAAGGAACCTGATACAGAGCTTAATAACATCCTTAAAGGTCTTGCAGTTAACGAATGCTGTACCCTAGTCTATACCGTAAGTAATTTGATTTGATGTTGTCTTAGCAATCAAAACAATTGAATGTATTCATTGACTTATTTTACACACAATATCATTATAACACGCACACACACACACACACACGCCTTTAATCCCAATTCTCAGGGGTAGACAGAGGTGCAACTAGTGCACCCACTTTTCCTCGTGAGTATTCCGTCCCATGGTGCGATACGGGGCGAGCCTAAGCCTATGGCCAAATCGGTCACAAATTTCAGACTCCGTGCTGATACTGAATAGAAAAACCCAATCACTTCATCACACATCACTTTGCCCGATCCAAGGATCGAACCCGAGACATCAGCCACCATACCACCACCAGCCACCACCAGCTAAGCCACCGGGCAGTCAATATCATTATTATATCGTAGTATTTGCATATTGCGATAACGATAGAGAATTTTCATTAAAATCTATGAATGTATTCCGGGTAATGCGAAATACACTACATAATTATGAAACATCGTTTGGAAACTACTAGATCACCATAATATTTTGTATGCAACGCCGTTTATATACATTGCAATTATTAGCGTTCTAGAGCGCCAACAACATAACTTGATTGTATACAAACACAAAAATGCCTTTGTAGTTTGTTGTTCAACAAGAGAAACAATAAAAATATCAACTACGCAATATGAAACATGTACGTACACTTTCCGGTGTCCACATAATAAATAAGTACCTATTTATTAAATGGCGTGACTATTAATTCCCAACAGTCTGAACTTGCGACATGATAGTTTTACACAATATGTTAAAAGAAAGACTGGCCTGTTACTCAATACTTCTATGGTTTTTCCAGTACATTAACAACGGAGTCGAGTAAAAAGATACATTTAATACCTACTTGTTATTTCAATAAGTACTCAACAATCTACATACATATACTTTTGGTCGATAGTTCGTACCTACTCTTGCCTATGCAGTAACCAATTATCTATTCAAATATTTAGGTACAGTTATCGACAGTCGAGGTAACAAGTTTTATGTTATTTTAAGTCCGGCACGGTGGGCCCGCCAAAAGCTGTGATGCTTTCGCACGACAACCTCACGTGGGACGCGTTCTCGATCGGCGAGCGTATTCGCGACCTGCAGCCAACTCGCGACCGACTGGTCTCCTACTTACCGCTCAGCCACGTGGCTGCACAGGTAAAACATAACCAATTGATTGTTTACTGATGTGCTGAGATTGATCTGACACTCTCACTGACACATGACTATGTTACCTATTAAATTCAATCGGTTCAATAAGCCCCGTCATGCTAGATATTAGTTGTTAAACAATATCAATTCATCAGCCTATACAAATGTGTTATAATGGCACGTTATTAAAATCCAAATGTGGTCATTTATTTTTTTCCTCAATTATAACGCGTGAGAGTGCAATAACGTGACTCTACCTATAATTTCCTTTGTAAAAAATCCTTGATTTTAATCTAATTACATAGTATTTATTTTAATGAAATTCCTTGAACTTTGTTCAGGAATAATTGTATGTATACAAGAGGGACAATAAAAGATGTATGCTTTTGTTCATTGCAGGTTGTGGATATTTACACAACTCTATCAAACGCTGTACCCGTTTTCTTCGCGCAGCCCGATGCGCTGAAGGGAAGTCTCGTAGAAACACTCAAAGAAGTGCGACCGACAAGGTAATTTATTATGATTTGCATAATTTGAATGTAAGTTACAAAAAATATAAGAATATGATTCTGATTTTGACGTCACCATTTTGTTTTGAAGGTTTTATTTTACGACTTTTTGCATTTGTAACAACTTTTGTCTGTAGGTATTGGATAATCATTTTGTAAAAAAAAACATGATATAAATTTTGTATTTACTTTTTGGAATTTACTCCTTAAGAAAAGATTTTCTTATAAGGCTCTCGGTAAGATAATCTTATGAGAAGTGAAATTAATACAAGCATTAGCTTATCCCGGGAATATTCTCGGGATAAAAAGGGCTTTATATATAAAGCGGGACGTTTATCCCGGAAAAACTTTCACGCGGGCGGAGCTGCGAGCGATTTCAACGAAATCCGTTCAGTAGTTGTGCGTTCAGTAGATGTGCAGCAACAAACAAATAGAAAAACAGACAGACAGACAGAAAATAATTATAAAAATGGCTGATATTCCTTTAGACCACATTTTCTCCGATGCGGTAGATAAGTAATTAAACTTCTGTAACATAATCAGGTAGGTAATTTAGATGGTTTTCAATGGAAAAACTGAAACAAACTTTAATGATCTAGCATTGCAAAGATTTCACTAGCTATATATATTGCTATAAATAGTTGTTTACGTTATCAATTTTATTTTTAATTTCTTTATTTGTTGATCCTGAAATATCTAAAATCGCTTATTTACATGATAAAATTTACTGTAATACCGCAGTTAATATGTATAGGTAGAACCCTTACGTAATGTAACCAATGAGCCCATAAATTACAGATAATTCGAATAGGTAATATCAACGACATATCATAAATAAACTTTAACGTTCCTAGATTACAGACTTTATTTAATATTCATTGTTGTTTTAAATAATGCAAAATAAATACATAACTATGTATCATTAAAAAGTCATGGATTACCTATTTATTTCTCGTACCGATCATAAATCTTTCGGATTTATGCCGCGTGTGGTCTGATATCTTATTATCTAAAACATACTTAAACAATTGACTTTAACTTTTTTTGCCACACAAGATATTTTGATCCCATAACAGAATTAAAATATAATTGGTAATTTTAATGGTCAGGAGTCTCAGGACTTACGTGTTGGTACATAGATTATGATAGTAGCTGATAATAAGTTAATAACCATTTAATTTTTAAGGGTTCTGTGTACAGTGTAGGTTGTAACTTATATTTGTTATATTTTGTAATAAAAATCGAAATCGCACCGCGACATAAAAAGTGACTTGATTTTCTATATTTCCAAACTCTGTCTGTTTAGAGACAGAACCACACGCGTGGGTGGAAGACATTTCCATTTTTTTTTAATTACGTTAAATCTGGAGAAATACGGATGGCAGACGGCAGCCCTAGGCATAGTATTAGCTCTGACGGGTATCTATTCCTAGGCATATTATTTTGAAATAGCCGTCTTATACTATGCAACCAATCATATAATCTGATCCTGTATTTTACGATCTAGAAAGTAGAGTACTTTATAATTATGGACCTAAATTTAGTTTATTTTATTAAATAGATCGATAGCTAAGTTAGTTTCGGCTTTAAAGAAATTTGAAACTCTACATGACAAGAGTCTCTACTTTCGTTAACATCGTTTTATGATATATCAATTCTAACACCGTCTTAACAGTTTATTACTGCTAGCTAATACATCTGCATTTTTTAACGAATCTGCTCTTTTTTTATTTCACAGATTCCTAGGAGTACCACGAGTATGGGAGAAAATGTATGAAAAAATTATGGCGGTGGGAGCGCAAAACGGTCCCTTGAAACGCCAAATCGCACTGTGGGCTAAGGATCAGGGTCTGAAGTATCATTTAGCAAGAATTAATGGGTGTGTATTTATATACTTAAACATTTGATTAAATAAATATTATTCCCTTAAAATAAGTCAATACCTAATTAGGCGTAAAGAAAATCAGTAATAAAAGATAATCAATTGGAACCCTATAGCAAGAAAATTGTCTGTAATGATAATTCGGTGGTAGGTAGGTAATTCTGTGGTATCTTGTTGTGTTGTTGGTAAGTATTTATATAGTAGGTGAATAAAAAAATACAGTGTCATCATAATTGGCCTTTGTCTCGCGGGGATCCGCACCCCTAGTTATCACTATAAAAGTGAGAGGAACAACAATCATTAAGTACTCGTAGGTTACCGTAACGGGTATTATCTTGTAGGACCAAATTTTATAGTAATCATAACTATCCCGATTAGGTTGTATTATGGTGTACGTGTTTGCCGCATGCCTTCGATTACTGTTCCCAGCTGATGTAAAATTATGAAAAGGTCACTTCAACTATATTTTTATATTGTGTAACCTTAACATAAGCAACAGTGTAACTCCTACTGGTTGTCCGTAAATAAATAAATAAACTAGGTTCAAAAAGTGACCGATCTTCGAAATAGGTGAATCTTGGTAGTAGAATAATTGTAACTGTTTAGTAAGTGACCAACGCATACCTTATATGGTGAAACGGTTAGTGGTTCCGATAATTATTACCCCAGGACATAAACCGTCATTGTTGTTTTTCTCCTAAAAGCAAGATGGACTGCAATACCCGAATATCGCCAAAGCACTCGTGATCGATTTATTTAAATCTCGATTTGTTATTTGCATTTTTTGCCTGCAATTGCGCCAAAGAACATTTTGTCAGTCAGAAAATAAACATTGAAAACATTAATGAGTATTAATTTTTCCAATCAGCGCGTTATCGGCTGGGATGTACGGCCTTCCCATTGATTTCACAAGTCTCGAAATGATGTGGTTCTGGTACGTAGCGACCTTGTATAGAGAATGTTAGCAAACTGGCTTTTTTAAACAATTTTAATTTATTACTAATAAACGTGTGTTGCTAGTTTAGTTTGGCGCGTGCATGTAGCGAATTTATAGTTTCACAATTTGATAGAGCGTTAAAGTATCAGACTTTACCTAATTTTTAAAATAGACTACGTACTTACGTCATTTATTTTAACAATTACGGTACTTACCTACCTTAGTTATAGGTAGTTGTTTTGTAGATAGAGTTTAAAGCATGCTTAAACTAGTTTTCGAGTTTAGTGCCTATGTTTTTCGAGATGTGTATTTTGGAGTATTCTATGCATGCTTTTTATATTCCTAAACAATAATATATCAGAAAGTTTATTCCCCAATGAATACGTACTACAAATTAGTTTCTCTTTTGTTTGTTGGTCCAGTTTTAGCAAGTAAAAGTATTATAAACACGATCGACATACAACTATATACATGTTTTAGATACTTTAAAAAAAATATCAATTACCATAATATACATAGGTACTTTTGTAAAAAAAATCCTAGACAATGGCCGTCTATCGTAATTTACGTCAATACACTTTGAAAACAATACAAAATATTTATAAGTAGATACATTTACAATGTAGGTAACATTGAATAGCGTCATATTTTAAAATGACAAGCTTGCGTCAGCATCTAAGGATGTGAAATTTTCTTTACGCAACACCCATACTACTGTGCTAAGCGCAAAAGCGGTATCTCATAAAATATCATAAACATATTTTTGTGAATAATATAGCCAAATAGCGATATATTTTTAAAACGTGCAAATAAACCTTAAGAAAAAGTTCCCTATTTCAGTGTTGCCTCAAATTTCAAACAGTGAAAAGAAAGATATATTTATAAAACTTCACTTTTATCGAAACTAGCTTTCTTGAGATACCGCTTTTGCACTTAACACGGCAGCATATTATACACGAACTAGTCACTATCTACTTTTTATTCACTGAAATGAATTGAAAAGATTCACTATTTTATTACTTACTAGCTTTTTCCCGCGGCTCCGCCCGCGTGAATGAGTTTCCCCGGGATAAAAGTCCCGCTTTATATTTTCCTGGGATAAAAAGTAGCCTATGTGTTAATCCAAGATATAATCTACCCGTGTGCCAAATTTCATCGAAATCCGTTCGGTAGTTTTTACGTGAAAGAGTAACAAACATCCATACATCCATACTTACAAACTTTCACGTTTATAATATTAGTAGGATTAGCCTAACCATATTATGTACGTACCTATTACAGTCTTCTTATTCACCTTTGGAATTTCACTACACACCTCCCCCAAAGATGAAGAAAAGACCAACCTGTTAGAAGCGGCCTACATCCAGCAGGTTCCTACGACCTTATTATTACTACAATCAATAATGACCAATTCCAATATTACACTGCATATTTGATAAGTACAAGCAATGAACAATCACAACCTTATCGCGTAGGTTGGAAGGGTCATCGTTGGGCTACAAGATGGCAAAGTCACTGGTGTTTGACAAGGTGCACGAATCGCTGGGGCTGGACAAGTGCAAGATGTTCGTGACAGCCGCCGCGCCGCTGTCGCCCGACGTCAAGAAGTTCTTCCTGTCACTCGATATTCCACTCGTGGACGCGTTCGGCATGAGCGAGGCGGCTGGTGCACATACACTTAGTAAATATCCCAAGTAAGTACATTCTATTTCTAATTACCTTATTTGCATAGTCATTTTAGTCAGATAGTAAGTGTCCCTGTACAAAGCTCTGTAGTGGTATAAAATCTTTGTTATCTACCAAATTAAAAAATAGAAACTTATTATCTTCATATTATCAAATCATTGCTGTATGAAATTTTGGCTTCCAAGTTTCTTGCACTACATACTTAAGTATGACGTGTCTGGAACAAAGAACTGAAGTCTTAATAGGGTAGTTTCCTGTGTTCTATTTTGTATATTATTTTATACTAGCTTTTTCCCGCGGCTCCGCCCGCGTTAAATAGTTTTCCAGGATAAAAGTCCCGCTTTATATTTTCTCTGGGTAAAAAGTAGTCTATATGTTAATCCAGGACATGATCCACCTGGGGGCCAAATTTCATCGAAATCCGTTCGGTAGTTTTTGCGTGAAAGAGTAACAAACATCTATACATCCATACTTACAAACTTTCACGTTTATAATATTAGTAGGATTTATCAGAAAATAATAAGTACGAAAAGACATTCTTCTGTGAATTCAGCATCAAAATTGGTTGAGAAATAAAACAGGTATTCATATTTGAAATATTGTCGCGAGCAAAAGTGGGGGCGTGGTGGGGATATCGCGCTATCTCTTTCGCACGCACGTAGCGTTATGGCCGGTGACACTCAGTGACGTGACAGTCTGATGTTAATTGACAATTAGTAATTACCCCTTCTACCAAATTTCAAAAAGCTTTATAACTTACTTATTATTGCACAAATTTTGAAAAATCTTTTTCCATTGTATTTTGGAAGGCATAAATTTTGATAAATGTATTAAATAAAAAAAACATTTAAGAAAAACAAAAAACCCGACTGCGTCAATATTTGCCGTCTTTATTAAATTCATTGAAGAACTGAAAAGATAGAAACAAGATTTTAATTTGAATATTTTGTTTTGGTTTTGAATAATCTTAGTTGACCGTGTTCACAAACGCTGTCGGAGGCATAACTCGCTCACTTCTCATAATTTGGTTGCCTCCGACTGCTTCCAAAAATCCTTAATTTATTTTATTTTTTTATTTTGATGTACCCAGTGTCACTCTCACGACTAAGACGAATTTATTGATACCACTCATATAAAAATACGACATGCCGTTTAGGCTGTAGGGTGTGCCAAAGAAATATACAAACATACATACATACATACATACATACACTCGAAAAACATAGCCCTCCTTCTTTCGCAGTCGGGTAAAAAGTTGTCAACTACCCTATTACGTTAATTTTACTGCCTACTTAATTTATGTTACTATCATGCTAATTTAATTAATTGAATCTTTTCTTTCAGGTTCTCTCTAGACTCGGCGGGAGAACTTTTAGAAGGTACGGAGACTAAGTTCGGTGACTCAGTGAGTCCCAACGGCCCCGGTGAGATCATGATGCGCGGGCGCCACGTGTTCATGGGCTATCTCAATGATATAGAGAAGACGCGCGCCACCATCGACGAGGACGGCTGGCTGCACTCGGGAGACATCGGCAGAACTGACAGCAACAATTTGCTTTACATTACTGGAAGGATAAAGGTAAGTTTCCTAGATTTCATACCTGTAAATATATACGCAGTAAGTAGTTTTCACGTGTCAATTTCTTCTTTGGGTTTAGTTTATTTCTATGTATTTGTTTCAAGTATGCCTAATTACTGTATGGCCTCACATAGAACTCAGTTACTGTGTGTTTCAGGAGTTAATCATCACAGCGGGCGGTGAGAACGTAGCGCCAGTTATCATCGAGCAGGCGGTCCAAGCGGAATTATTGCATGTCGGGTACGCTGTGCTTATCGGTGACCAACGCAAGTTCCTCTCAATCCTGCTCACGCTTAAGGTAGCAATAATTATTGCGTGCTGATATTTAATATCAAAGTTTCTTCAATCTACATAGTATCACGCCTTTGTCCCTTTTCACGGGTAGGCAAAGCTGTGACATACCAAGATTTCGCCATGTAAGAGGAGTAAATTACATTTCCGGGCTAATACTGAATAAAATACCCAATGTCACTTTGTCTAACCCAGTATTCAAACCTGAGATAGCGCGTTAGTCGTACCGCGCACTCAAATCAACCACGCCATCGAGGCAGCAGATAATATGTTTACTCAATAAACCACAAACTATAATATAGGTATAGAATATACATTCACAGTTGATTTAAAATGTTACAGTGCAAAGTGAACTCCGAGACAGGCGAGCCTATGGATGAATTGGAAACAGAAACAAAGAGATGGGTGGCGAGCCTCGGCAGCAACGCCACCACGATCAGCCAAATAACCAAAACTAAAGACGAAGCCGTATGTGTCTATGAATAAGTTGCAATTTATTCACAACATTTCAACCTACGAAATTATCTCGCTTTAAGAAATTTCAAAACAATAGGGGAACAAAAAAAAATATTTGAACTTTTAAAGACATCGTTATTTTTAGTTGAACCGTCGTTGGTAAACTGCTTCAAGTTGTAATTAAAACACAATTAATTCCTTATAGAAGGCTGATTAACTATGCATGATAATTTAAATGTAATTAGCTCATTTAACGTCAAGGTCGGCACCTCACCACAACGAAACCGAGGGTCATTTACGTTACCGATATTCTGATCACCGTTTTTATTTTTTAATTTTAATCATCTTATGATTAGTTCATTTCGTTGGTATAATCGGGAGTTGATACTTGAACATTCGAAATCGATAAATGAAAAGTAGCAACATGCTTTGTGAAAGTTACACTAAAGTCAATTAAATTGTAGGAGAACATAGGCTAGAGAATCATTGAGATGTTTATTTGAACAATCGAATAATCGACTTGAATACCTCGATAGATGATTTTATGAGTGGAATAATACTTTTGACAACATTATGCTACACTAATGCGGGATTTTTCGAACCGTATATTATGCTCGTTGGCCCCAAAACAAACATTTTTAACATCCCATATTTTTTTTTCAGATTTACAAGGCGATAGAGGCAGGCATAGCACGTGCCAACAAACAAGCTATCTCGAATGCGCAGAAGGTTCAAAAGTTCTCCATCTTGCCGGCAGACTTCTCCGTCCCCACTGGCGAATTAGGTATGTGACAAAAAATAAACTTAAATCAAGCCCCAATTTCATTTTATCTCAATATTCGAAATTTTAAGGGTCAAGAAGTCCAATTAGTATTGACTAGCTTCGGATACAAATGCTATGCTATGATTATTTACTCTAAATAAAAAAACTTAGCAGCATGACATGACATGCTGCTAAGTTGAGTGAGAGTGAGTGTTAAAACTTTCGATACCACTATCGTAGTACTGCTACAGAGTCAAAGTTTGGCGTTGATATTCTTGTGTAAGGCGTATAGAACTGTTAGTACGGAAGCTTTGCCTGTCCTTGCGGGTGTGCTCCCAGTCGATTTGGAGGTACAGCGTCGCGCCGCTATGTATTACTCAACCAGACAGGATATGGATAAAAGGTTTCTTACGTCGCGTGAACTCTTAAGAATCAATAGATTATTTAAACCGCACACTGACGTACATAATGAGTTGTTAAGCGAATGGCAATGTAGGCGGGACGCATCTTCGAAGGGGCGTCATTTATATAAATACTTTCCGTGCGTTCGCGATCGCCTAACTAAAACTTGGTTACAAATAGATCATTGTGTATCGTAATTCCTTACCGGCCATGGTAATTTTAGGGGTAAACTGTTCTCATTTAGGCTGGTTGATTCTCCTGTGTGTCCATGCTCTACACCTGCTTGCGAATATGAACAGTCCGTTCATCATGTACTTTGAGAGTGTAGTCTTTGGCATGATGAGCGCAACATAATGCTAGATAGTATGCAAATAACATCCGGGGCTGTATACTACATGGACCTTGTAGAGACTAGACGGAATTTCCGTGCTTTCCGGCGTTTTTGCCATGCCTTTTATTGGAATCTAAATTGACAGCTCAAGTGATAGAATCCTTTAATTTATTTTTTATCCGTGGTGCTTTACAACTGGCTTCTCTAGTTGTTAACGTCCCTATACTTAAGGTTAAAATGCCTCCTTAGTTCATTATTTTGTCTCCCGCTTTATTATGGAGGGAAGTGGACAATTAATATTTCCAACTCCTCCCTATCTTTCTATTTGATTAATTTCGTTGCGGGATAAAGACAGGCTAGTGTTCCCTGAGACTCGCCGAGCTTCACCGCTTGGTGTCATAAAATGCGTGCCATTATTGATCCTGGCTTACAGGAGTTGTAGTGGCGGGTGTGAGGGCGGGATAGTCTCTGTATCGTAGTATATCGCACAACATAGCTATTAATTTGTTTATGCATTGTATATAAACAGATCTGTGAGCCTAGAATGTGGAAAAAAACGCAACTCGCACGACGAATTTTAATTTTGATGTTTGTGATTGATCGAGAGACCAATACGTCAGTCACGTGTTAGTCTCTTAACCAATAAAACGAAACGGAGTCGTGTCGTATTTTGTGACACATTCTAAGCCTACATCATTTTTCCAAGTTATGATAAAAACCGCAACAAAAACCATAAAGTAATAGTTTGGAGCTGAACACGCAAACATGTACTTATTTATACTACATAAAGTTTTCCTATGTACAGGTCCAACGCTCAAGATCAAGAGGAACGTCGTTTACGAGAAATACAAAGACATCATAGAAGACTTTTACAAAGAATGATTCATCACGTAGTTCCACTGTCTAGGGAAGGGGTTATTGTTTATTAATTATTATAATTTTGTTATTGCTCAACTAGGGGCTAGTGCGGATTCATTGTGATTGTTAGTACTTTACGAAAAGGTGTAAATAGTTTATATTTTTGTTACAAAAAAATGATATTTTATAAAAAAAAGTTTTTTATTAACGTACCATCTAGATTATATTAAGTACACTATGTATGTTTGTTACTCTTTCACGCAAAAACTACTGAACGGATTTCGATGAAATTTGGCACACAGGTAGATCATGTCCTGGATTAATACATAGGCTACTTTTTATCCCGGGAAAATATAAAGCGGAACTTTTATCCCGGAAAAACTTTTTAGCGCGGACGGAGCCACGGGCAAAAGCTAATTATTGATATTTGCGATTAAATGCAAAATTTTGGAATGATGTTTTTTATGCGAAATTTTTGTATTTTATTTGCGAAAATTTCGTACCTACGCTTACTTATAGGTGGCTATGTAAAGAAAAGAAAAAACAATATATAGAGAAAAACTTAGGTACCCACATACGAATTAGAAAAATATACCTACTTCCCCAATACAGTCTAGAGGGCACCACTGAAGTAAAATATTTAAACTCTCTGATTTAGGAACTGTAACTATACCTAATAGTAATTTATCTAATATATACATTATATTTATATCCGTAGAAGAACGAAAGTCACTGACATAGCCCAGCGGATTAGCAAGCTGAAGTGGCAGTGGGCAGGGCACATAGTTCGAAGAGCTAACGGCAGATGGGGCAAAATGTTCTCGAGTGGAGGCCACCTACTGGCAAGCGCAGCGTCGGCCGTCCACCTGCAAGGTGGACAGACGACTTGATAAAGGTCACAGGAACACGCTGGATGCAGACTGCTATTGACAGGTCGGTCTGGAAATTCTTAGGGGAGGCCTATGTTCAGTAGTGGACGTCATGTGGCTGAAGATGATGATGATATATGTATATAAAAATTAATTTAGAACGACTGACCTTTGATGCAGACAAAAAAAGAATTATCTAATTTGTTAGATAATGCTTTTTTGTGTGTTCGTAATTGTCACGACAAGGTTTATATAAAGAAAAAAATCAAACATATTTTTTTTAAATCTTATAATATGAAAAGTGAGTGAGTGAATGAGACTGTGAGAGATCTTCAATATATAGACAAAACATTGACAGATTGAAGTTCAGTTGTTAACTTTACAATAATTCAAATACAATTCAACATTAGCAGAATCATTGCGTGTACGGGGACGCCATATATATAAAAAAACATATAAATTATACTTACCGCTTCTTTTGCAAAAGCAAAACGGTGTTTCGTGTATTTTGATGTGTGTATACAGAGGTTGATCACACACACACAGGGGTAAGCAGAGGTGCAATTATAGTGCACCCACTTTTCGCCGTATTATTATATTATTCGCGTATTCCGTCCCATGATGTGATAGGGGGCGAGCCTATCACCATATCGGGCACAATTCTAGGCGACTTTGACCTTTGCCCGACCCGGATTTCGCCGGGTCAGCTAGTATAATTATAAAAATCAAAATAAATAATATAATTATCGAAATAAAAAGTCGCGGGACGATGGTAGAGTCTTCTATAAAGCAGTGCTAAGATAAAATATTAATATTCAGATGTGGAACTGGAGGTGCTAGGTTGAATTCCCGGGCCGCCAAATACTTGCATCGGTTTATCTGACACGATTTTCCCGGGAGTTTGGAACTAACTGTGTCCTCTAGTGCAGAGGGAGGGGACGTCTGGCATTCGACCTTTGTTCAATGTTTAAATATGAATATAATAAGCTGCTTGTAAGTTGTATTCAACATTCATGTGCGGATATGCTAATACCTGATATGCTAATTTAGCAAATAAATTATGAGTTATAACTAAACGAAAATATACAAGTATAAAGGGAACGTGCACGAACTATAGGTGGCACGACAAAACCGACATATTAAGAGCCACATGTGGATAAGGGTGTTTCGCTTTTTTCGTGCACATTCCATATCCGTCAAGAAAAAAAATATTTGTACATAGAATATCTACATTCCATAAAAAGGAAACCAAACATAATAGAGGTATGCTTATCCATGTGATATTTACAGCACTATGTAACGTAATTCAAAAGTTTTTACGAATAATCTTTACTAATTCTCATAACCTTCGGTGTCCATTTTCTACTTTTCTTAATACGTTTGCTATTTAACAACAATGTTAATATTGGTTACAAACAGAATAATTATATACCGAAAATATATGAAACTCGCAATATGCCCATATAAAGTAAATATCGATAGCCTCGAAAAATAATGAAATATTAATTCTTAAAAATTTTAAAGTGGACGATAGCCTAGTTGGGAATGGAACGGTCTGCCGAGACAATGTCCGGAGGTTCAAAACCCAAGGCACACACCTCTGACTTTTCGAAGATACGTGTGTATTGTTTATCAATTATCGTTCGCTATAACGGTGAAGGAAAACATCGTGAGGAAACCTACATACCTGAGAATTCTCCATAAGAATTTCGAGGGTATGTGAAGTCTGCCAACCCGCACTAGGCCAGCGTGGTGGACTAAGGCCTAAACCCTCTCAGTAGTAGAGGAGGCCCGTGCTCAGCAGTGGGCAGTATATAATACAGGGCTGGTATGATGATGATGATGAAAGATTTTACATATTTTTTTTCTAATTACCTTCGGTTCGTGGGGAAATCTAAATTTCTCTTTGCGTACGAACTTAAACGCCATCATTCAGTCATGCTGAGCCCCGCGCACATCTCGGTCACCCAGAAAACATCGTAACAAGTCCACGTGTTTTCGTGGCAAAGAAATATATTCGTATAAAGTTGCACAGGCGGTGTTTTATTTTATGTCGTTCACTTTCATGTCGTCTGTTTTATTAAGTAAGAATTATTGATTTTGTTTATTTAGTGACCAATTTTGAATTCTAGTAAGTACCTGCCTAGATTAATCTACACACAAGATTCGTTATTTCGAAAAATGGTTTTAAGGATACAATCCTCTTTACCATCGTCTTCAATTCCATCGTGTACCGTCGTTTATTTCGACGATGGTGATTTGCTTGAAACGATGGTACTGAGACTCTATTTAACGTAAATAGTTTTTATATTTTCAAATAAGCACAAATATTTGAATACTAAAGTTCTTCATTTTTGTGAACTGTCTAGTTCATTTATGGTCCAAATTTCGTCCAAATTCCTTTATTTGGGAAATAATAAAAAATACATAGGCACATAAAACATTATGGATCTGCACTAAAATTATACATAAGCTTTCAGATTACCAATAATTAAGCACCCATACGCTACCATATTGGCCTGAGTACAAAACAGGGGAATAGCCATCTGGCTATTTCACTACACGGAGGTGTGAAACATGGAGATATTATTTCTTTGAAACTGTTCACTGCTGCGTTGTAAGATACCTTAAAGCTCTTGAATTGAAAAGGATTCGCCACCAACATCAATGGCGAATACATCACTCACCTTCGTTTTGTCGATGCCATTGTTAACTTAGCAGAATCACTGGAAGATCTTAGCGCTATGCTCAGGGATTTCAACGGAGTTTCTGAGCTAGTGGACCTCAGAATGAATACGGACAAGACCCAAATCTTGTCGAATGTTCATGTTATGTCTACATTGATTAGCGTTGGGAACTCAACTCTCGAAGTTGTTGACGAATACGTCTACTTAGGATAAGTGGTCCTACTAGGCAAGTCCAACTTAACTAGAGAGGTCAATTGTCAAATCCAGCTCGGTTGGGTAGCGTTTGGGACCATGGTCCATGTGCCTTGTAGATCGGTGGCATTTAGAGAATTCCGTTACCGTAATCCTTGCCTGGTGTAAGAGGCGACTTAATGGGGATTTATGGGGGTCACGAGGCAAGCAGTGAAGAGTTGTTTGCTCATCTACTCCAATGTACACAGCACAAAAGAATTGAAAAAAAAAAAAAGAGAAAGAAACAATGAACAATTGATGACAAAAAAAGTAAGCCCGGAGTTTCTTTCTGCCTTTCTTCTTCGGGTCGTCATCGCTTAGGTAGCTAGTGAAAGGCTGGTAGGTTAGCTAGGCTAGGGCCTGTAGTGTCCTCACCGGTGAGGATCGCGACGCGTTCCTCCCATTATTTTAATAAAATGATGTCCTTTTTATATCCCCTTTCCTGCCAGCCCGAGCTGTTTTTTTGTTTTTTTTGTTTTGTTTATTTCTTATCATAGATTTACTCCCAATAAAAATGTCGGTAGTTATATAAGTGACCATTGGTATTTATAATAATTATTAATATAATCAATTTAATGTATCTTGACTTATCATAAGTGCAACTATGTTCGCCTACGTGATGAATAAAGTATTTTATTTTTTATTTTATTTATAATGAGGCGACCCCGATACGGATGACTATGCGGGTGGTTGGTCTGCCGCTGTTGTAGACGCTAAGAGCATCTTTCGGGATTTAAGGGCTTCTTTATAGCCCTCTACTTAGAGAGACGGGCCGTAAGCCGACATCGTGAAGGAACGGCTCTGCACAGCTATCTTAGTGCAATATGACATCCTGGGGCCGTCTCGTATGCACCGAAGAAGCCCACCGCAGGTCGGTATACACGGTATACGGTATATAGTGTTAGGAACTCATCCCAATGCTCGCTCGGACAATGTTATACTTCTGAGCATCGACATTGGGTTGTGGGACCAGTAAACTAACATAACTTATCCCTCCAATGGCGGTAGAGACCACGCTTTTTTTAACCGTGAAAAGGCAAGGTCTTCTCATCCAAAATACCCCAGTGCCTGAAGACAAAAATCTTCTATCAATGGGTGTTACCAGTGATGAGTTGATGACGTATGGCACTGACCGGCCTCTGACTATGGGCTGCTTAAGACGAATCACGGTCACTCAGCGAGTTACGGAGAGGGCTATGCTCGGTGCTTCTCTAAGAGATCAAATAAAAATGAGATCTGTAAAAGAATGAAAGTTACCAACATATAACCCAGCTAATTAGCAAGGTAAAGTGGCAATGGTAAGGCACAAGTTCGCAGAACTGACGGCAAATGGGGCAATGAAGTTCTCTGGTGGAGACCATGTACCGGCAAGCGCAGATATCAGAAATTTCAGGAACACACTGAATGCAGGCCGCTATTGACAGGTCTGTCTACAAATCATTAGGGGAGGCCTATGTGCAACATTGGAATTGAAAGTTTATTAATTTCTTTTACATAAATGCATCTTTATTTATAATGGTATAATTATTGTAGGTACCATTGTATTTTGTTTATATTCATTGTTTTCGCAACCTTATTCCTTCACTTTGACGTGAAACTCATTCCCTTCCTAAACTCTCTCATTACCGTATCTTTGCGATTTTTAAAAACATTATAACTTCTTTGTTATCCATAATAAAACGGTAGAAACCGCAAAGGATAGAAGGACTTTCCATATATTAATGATATCAAGTGAAATCATCAAGATATATAACAATAATTTGCATTTTTAAAAAAGTCATGAAATATGCACGAAAATTGCGAATCACCGATAAAAAGGAAACTTTTTTGACCTATAATTTACTTATATATTTTTTTAATAATGCAAAAATCATAAAATATGGCTTCTAGCCGATCAGTTTTGATACTCAGCGTGGCCAGAATATACTTTTTTTATAGATGGGAACCAGTTTTTTGGATGTAATAGAAGCAAAATTATGATTAGCGTCCAATTATACAGCAATACATTATCAACCAATTAAATACTTATTTATCACTCCTTTTAATATGAATATTTTACGTCAATACCAAGTATTGATAGGGTGAAAGATTCAGATTGTGCCACCAGATGGCAGTGCTTACGTCGTGCACGTTGAAAATAGGTACTTAATGTTTTTAACTGACTTCAAAAAAAGGAGGTTCTGTATGCGACCCTTATGTATGTAATGTATGTATGTATTGTATATATGTATGTATGGCCGCGAGTTTCTCAAAACTACTGAATCGATTTGGATGGTGTTTTTGTTATTCAAATGAATATTTTTCAGAGAAGGTTTTAGTATATAATTTATTAGGATCCGATGAAGATCTTCGGAGATAGACAATGGAACTCTCCAATAACTAATAGCAGATGACCCCCGAATGCAATCGTACATCTATGATGTATTGTTTACACTTTACACCATTCCATAATTAATTAACAAAAAAGCAATAAATATAAACTTTTTAACAAAAAATAAAACCGACTTCAAAACCACTACAAACCAAAAAATAATTTAACTTTATACGCTTAATATTTTAATTGTTATACTTATAATTGTTAATAGCAGTAACACAGTTTTTAACTACAGCAGCTATTATCGTACACTTTTGTTTTAGTATTTTTAATTAATGTGGTTCAAATAAAGATTTATTTTATTTTATTTTATTTTATTTTAATATACACGTATATTTGGAGTCGATGCCTAATTTAAATTGCCAGGTAAGCTAAGCAAATACAAAAACAAATATACGAAAACAATGTTAATTTGAAAATGAAGTTTATCCCAGAAAACCTATATCACGCGGGCGGAGCCGCGGGCAAAAGCTAGTAATCTAATATAGGTAAGTAGTTTTGTACAAACACGATGTAGCTGATATTTTATGTTTACATATCATGCTCTACTTGATATAATTCCGCAAATCGCTGAACAGCACATTATTGAAGTAAATTGTTTGGTCTCATTCTGTCGCATTGCGTTTTTAACACAAAATGTACTTCTATCGACGTGGGCTTGAAGAAGAGATTAGATTACTCACTTTATAATAGGCTGAACAAAATCCTTATAGTTTATCAAACAGCCGATTAACAAAGGCCGGGTTGTTATCGGCGAGAGCAACATAAATCAGTGGTTTGTAAGGCACGCACACTCAGTGCAGTCCGCGATCACCAGTGTACACATGCACTGTGATAGCCGATAGAGTGCGGCCGGGTTTTTTTTATATCCATTGCGGCCGAACATCGAACCCACAACATGGACGTCAAACAAGAACAGAAAAATGTTACGGTACGGATTACCGCCTTCTTATTATATGTTTTTCACATGTCATGCCTTGTTGGGTTCACATACGGATAGAGACGGTTCACAGCTCTATTCAGGCGTACATCATTGCTTCGATGCAGCGAACGCTTTGCGCCTGTCTTAAACCGTGAAAAATTTAGCTGTTAATCAAGTCTTCGCAAATAGTGAACTCTAAACTTGAGCCGTACGTGGTCGCGCAGTAGGGCAAGACGCCAGTTGGCGGCGGTGCACGCGTCGTCGCGGTCGTAGTAGGGCATTTCTTTGATTGAAATATATTTATATATTTTCACCATAAAAGAAATCTTGTGGCACTGCAGTTATCTATATAACTGCTGAACGGATTTCTATGAAATTTGGTATGGATATAGTTTGAGGCCCTAGAAAGGACATAGGGTACATTTTTCCCGGGAAAATATAAAGCGAGACTTTTATTCCGGAATAACTTTTTCACGCGGGCGGAGCCGCGAGCAAACGCTAGTAGGTAATATAAAACAGTAAAAGATTCCAGTAATAATATAGTAGTTTGGTAATATTATGATTCACTGATAGCGTGTGATGTACATTTTACAAATAATAATTATCAGTGAGTAAGCAGTACCTGTGTGACCTGCTTTTACTCACGTTATATGTAAAGGAATTGCACGAAAGTAACAGGTCAGAACTCAGAATGCATAAAATAAGAAATACATATTTTGTTGCATGAGTAATTGGGTATATATAAATAATAAATTAATAAATAAATCAGTTTATTTCGGACATCGAAGATCCATAAACGGAGTTTTGCCGCGTGTATATAATAAAGGAGTAGAACCGGTTTGTCTGTACATTTCAAGAAATGTGATAAAAAAAAGGGGGTCACTAAAGAAAAAATATATATAAGTATATATATTTTTCCGCACGGGGTGCACGTGTGTGTCCCCCCCCCCCCACTCAGGGCGCCCGTGATTACAGGAAATGTGAAGATAAGGAGTTATACCGACTAGATAGATACTATTCTGTACTTACTTAATAGACTCATTGTTCCATTATAGCCGTTTATATAGGAATCAACGATACACCATACGTCGATGGAATCTTACTCTTACTATAAACTTATTATAAATGCGAAAGTTGTTTTTTTCGAGCCTATCCTAAAAGTTCCTAAAATTACAGCGATCATTTAAATCACAAAAATAATTGAAGTTTATTAAAAGCATAATTTTATTATATGATTAGTTTTGGTTTTTGTGCCTAAAGTAAGGGTACATTTAATATTTATTTTTACAATATTTGTACCAAGAATAAAGCAAGTTAAAAAATATATTCCGTATGATTCCATGTGTATAATTATTTTAATTATATGCCTGTAGTTTACCTGGGTGCGAACGCTTACCCAGTATGCGAACTATTAAACTCACCTCTGCGTAGTTTTACCCACATGACGGGTCAGGAGTACGAATTTCCCCCGCTGCACTTTTAAACATGTATTGCAAAAAAACCGATGAAGCTATGTACAAAAACTCATTAAATAATGAAACTAGAATAAATTTACTTTAAACATAGTGTTAAAACGTCAAGACACTATATTTTTGAGTGTATAGACGATAGAAAACAAAGGAAATGCATTTACCCGAAATAATTCAAAGTAGATATAATTAAAATGATTACACCGTTATAAAGGCATATTTTAATATATTATAAGGAAGTGTTCAGGCTGACTAAAAACTAAAAACATTAATAATTATAATTATTTACTTAAATCTCCATCTATTTTGCTTTTGCTTTTTGAATTTACATTCAGCTCTACAATGTGTTTTGCTATTAATGGTTTTACACTCTGAACGAAGAAACCTTACAAATACTATAAATGCGAAAGTTTGTGAAAATATTTGAATGTTTGTTAGAAGTAAACGCAAAAACAATTAAACGGATTTGGATATAATTTGGCTACTTTTTATCCCGGTAATTAGCTCCCATGAGAAATAAATGGATATTTTTATTCCGATTCTTTAAGTAGATTGCGCTGGCGTCATTCTGTGTTTTAGGGACTTTTGTAGCGGGAAAGCCTTTTCACATAGGCGAAGCCGCGCGCTACGTCTAGCAGTTCATTCTTACAACACATAGATTATTTTGATTTAGTTTCAAGAGCATTATGATATAGAAAAAAAAAAATTTCAGGAAAACTCGACAGTCATTGTGGAAAATGGCGAAGAAATAATAAAAGTCAATAGCAT
The DNA here is from genome assembly GCA_947568825.1 of Sphinx pinastri. NCBI lineage: Eukaryota > Metazoa > Arthropoda > Insecta > Lepidoptera > Sphingidae > Sphinx > Sphinx pinastri. The sequence continues at coordinate 9,819,496 of OX387617.1, forward strand.
GCAAGTACCCAACGGAGTCAGTCATCAAAAATATATGGATGGTAAGCATAATAATATTTATAAAGAAGTTTAAGTATTTCCTAAGTATATATTCAATATTCCTACTTTAAACCGTATATGTATTGCAAAAATCTTAAAATTTATCATAAAATATTAATACCTTATCATACAGTTTAATTCGAAACAGATGCCAAACGGGTGCTTAAATTGGATGCGTTATCACAGATAACAGCAGGATATATTATAGTTTCTAACCGAAAGTCGATGTCTGGCCTAACCCGAAACCGAAGGCTCCGAAAACTTATAAATTAAGTTTATAATTCAATTAAATTGGCTATAAGCTACAATTCATATTATAAAATTTATATCAAATTTTTAAATTGAAGGGCTAAGGTTTTAAATCACTTTAAATACTGTAAATGGCCTAAGGTTTCGCAGAAGGAGGTTTTATTGGCCGAAGGTGCCCGCAGCCGAACCGAACCCGAAGCTGCGGTTGGACACTAATACATATTACATATATAATTATTCAATCGTCGTGTCGCGGTAATCGTATTTGTATCCCAAATTTGCCAATGAATTGGACATTTGCATAACACTAGTGAACAAGATTACGAATAATTTGAATTGTTTCTATCGGTACCTACAAAAAATAGTTTTAGATGTACCTACTAAGTTTTAATAAACTTCGCAACGCCTTTTTATATTTCTATCCATATTTCCATAATCCCTAAAAGTATCAAACACAAAACAAAGTAATACTTTGCCTCTATATTCGCTACTACTACCCAAACTACTAATTAGAATTTATACATCTTCTATCGTAAAAAAGTTTTCATATAGAATATTGAGTATAGTCGTGTTTTGTTTATCGTCTCTTTGCCCAAAGATAGTTTAAACATACGGATAATAATGGACAACCACGTCATACGCATAATAATGAACACACTTCCCGCCGCTGCGGCCTGCCGAATGCTAGAGTAAAATAAGTAAATAATATTGTGCGCTAACGGTGAAGGAAACCTACATAGTTAAGAAGACTCCATAGGAATTTTGAAAGTAGGTATTTGAAATGTGTCAACCAGCACTAAGCTAGCGTGGTGTACCTACTAAGGCCCTAGCTCTCTCAGTAGAAGACGGGGCCCGGGCTCAGCAGTGGACTGCGATAGGCTGATTGGTTAATAGTATTATTATAATATTATTATTTATTGTGTGTTTCATATGTTAACAGGGCCGGATCAAGTGATCCCAGCTAATGACTATGTGTCCTCCAGCCCTGGGGGCTACGTGAAGCTCCGGATACAAGCTCAGGGTCTGGCTGCAGAGCCGCCAATCTCTGTGCCCGGACTTTTAAACCGCACGGTAGCGAGATACCCCGACGCTACTGCCTTAGCCACCAAGACAGCAGACGGAAAATGGCACAAAATAACTTACAAGTAAGATAAGAAAATATTTCAAACATATCTCTATGATTGAATTAAATAAATAAATAAGCCTTTATTTCTACTACATAGATGTGAAAAAAAAAAAAAAAAAAAAAAAAAAAATCTTTACATAAGCCTTCACGTAGTAGTCGCCTCCTCAGCGTAGGCCTCCCCCATCAATTTCCACAGCTTCCTATTCCTTGCCTTCGTCATCCAGATTGAATTAGATATAATTAAATCATTTTACAACTTGGGTGATATCATTTGTTAACAGGTAAACTTTTGCAGTAGGTACAGTCACCAGCATAAGTAGCTGAACAAATTCAAAATTTCAAATCGCCTACATACTTTTTTGTTCTTACTAATCTTTTTCTTCTCTTCACAAAAATAAAATAAAAGAGATTTACTTTACCTCAAACAAAGAAAAAAAGGTTTAGGTTTAACTTAACGCGTATAAAGGCGATTTGAAATGTTGATTTTGTACAGATATTTATGCTTCTGACTGTACATACATATACCTTGATAGATCCTTAAGCGCGGTTTAGATTAGCACTTGATAACTTGCAGTAGTTATCTTCCGCAAGCTATTTTTACCATGTAAACAGTCACGGTAAGCTGAATTCTGCAAATGCAGCTTGAAGGGCTTGCGACAAGTCGCATTTGTATAGACTTACTAAAATATTGCCGCTCTAGAGTAAACGCGTCTGGAAGGTCTTGCGCAATATATTCCTCCGAGAACTTACTTAACCAAACACGGCTATATATAGGTATATATAAAAAACAAGATTAACAATTTTCTTCATCATCATCATCATCATCAGCCACATGACATGTAAGTACTGCTGAACATAGGCCTCCCCTAAAGATTTCCAGACGGACCTGTCAAAACCGGCCCGCATCCAGCGTGTTCCTACGACCTTTATCAAGTCGTCTGTCCACCTTGCATGCAGGTGGACGGCCGACGCTGCGCTTGCCAGTACGTGGTGTCCACTCGAGAACTTTTTTGCCCCGTTTGCCGTCAGTTCTTCGAACTATGTGCCCTGCCCAATGCCACTTCAGCTTGCTAATTCGCTGGGATATGTCAGTGACTTTCGTTCTTCTACGGATCTCCTTATTTCTGATTCGGTCGCGTAGAGAAACAGCTAGTTTAGCCCTCGCCATAGCTAGCTGAGAGACCGTGAGCCGTCTTAGGCGGCCCAATTTTCAATTTCAGTTTTCAGCAATTTCTTGCTACCTATTCATTAGTCAAATATCTGTGGACATTTATTAGAACTGCAAGAAGTATTCATTTCGTATTAAATATAGTCTACTTATTTATTACTTACTTCTCACAAAAATCTGAGAGTTTATTTTATTTCAGACAATACCAGGAACGTGTTCGGATCATTGCAAAGGGATTTTTGAAATTAGGTCTTGAGAGATTCCATTCTGTGGGCATTCTCGGATTCAACTCGGAACAATGGTTCATAGCGGACCTCGCTGCTATACATGCCGGGTGAGTTATATATTGTGAAGTAAATTTGTTAATATTTGCCTAGGTACCAGTAAAAAATTTGATAATTTTTGCAACAACTATCTTGTTCTTCTTCGTTTAAAAATTGTAAGCGTTTATATGGTCATTTAACCAACTTTCATTAGTTAAGATATAAATCCTACGAGCCGAGTAAAACTAAGGAACCCCCCGGTACATGCGCCTTGCGGCACCTTCGCGCTTTAGTTCATCTATCTTCTAAACGAATCGAGATACCATTCTACATTCTTTAGATGATATTTCTATACTACAAGGTATTTTTTAGGAAAAAATAAAAGATATAAAAAAATGCGAAGTTGGTTGATTTATAATATTTACTTTCGGTTTTAGAAATTTTAATCAATTTAAAAAAAAGAATCTCTAATAAACACTGTTTATTTATTGTTAATACATTTGGTTTACTAAATTAATAGCTATCGAAAAATTCATTCCTCAAATTTTTACAAATCTTTGAAATCGCATTAATTCGTAACTAGGCTACAAAAAATCAAAATAATGACGTATATTAAGTCAAGTCCAATTGACACAATTATGAACAAAATCCGGAACCTGACATTTTTTTCATTCTCCGGATAAATCTCCACTTCACGTGAAATGCCCCTAATATAGTAGAACTCAACTTGGCGAAGCGTCCATACAACCCGATTCCTACCGGCTTCCGTTTTACACATAACTATGTATTTGAAAAGTAAATTATAATTTTAGAAAATACTTGGCTATGAACAATAATATTAATTAAAAAAATAACAACAATAATAGAACTTATTAATTAGCTACATTAATGATAACTTAGTCATGACATCTATCGGCCATCTAGCTGTTGTTTGAATATAATCGATATAGATTAGTTATGTTACTAAACAACGTTTAAATAAAGTTAGATTGCGCACCTTTAATTTTTTTTCCCAAAAAATCCGTTACCCATATTAAATTGTGTCGCCTCAGTCGCAAGGTAATCCTACTTGTCACACGATAGTGCTGAGTTTAAAAAAAAATAGATTAAAATGATATATAATCCTTCTACTCATATTATCTGTCAATAAAATATTTATAACTATTGACACTCTTATCTTTACTCCGTGATTGACACCATGCACCCTATGCTTTCTTTACATATTTTTTTTCTTATTTACACTATTCTTAATTCAAATTGATTTTCTATTTTTACTTGAATTTTCTATAAAGCGTGTTTTTTTTTATATTTATGTATGTAGCCTAATTTGTCTGAAAATTGTGAGCCTATACCCGTGATTATTTTTTTTACCTGAAGGCTTTAGGTTGGGTTACCTTCACGTTTACAAAAATCTCAGCAGCTGCATTTTCCTAGAGTTATCAACCCTTTTAAAAATCTGAAAAATATACTTTAAAATTTACACAAAATTATTATAATTATAACTTTATAAATTTTATTCATCTTAATTTGTTACATGCAAATTTTATTTTTGCTGCCAATGTTATATACTTATATAGTATCACGCCTTATTCCCTTATCAGAGGTAAACAAAGTTGTGTAATACGTCTGCGTCTGTGGCGTAGCTGAATATAACCAAAAATAATACTACGCCACCGCACCGTAATCTGGGGTCCTGGGTTCGAATCCCGGGTCGGCCAAAGTGATATTGCGTTTTTCTGCTCAGTATCAGCCCGGAGTCTACAATTTGTGCCCGATATGGCGCCCCCTATCCAATGGGATAGGGGGCGCATATCCATAATGATGGATATAGGAACTTTTACGCTTTGACAAGGATATCGACTTCTACTTGGGGACTATCTTTCACTACACTCAAAGTCATCTATGGAGAAGTCGCTCCATTTAGCATATATTACATAGGGATCACGCGTATGGGCCGATGTATGCTCGTATAACACGTATAGAACTGTTTATACGGAAGCTTTGCCTGTCCTTGCGGGCGTACTCCCAGTCGATTCGGAGGTAGGTACAGCGTCGTGCCGCTATGTATTACTGCACGAGAGAGGATATGGACAAAAGGTCTCTTACGTCGCGTGAGCTCATAAAAATGATGTACACAGTGAGCTGGTAAACGAATGGCAATCTAGCTGGGACATATTATCTTCGAAAGGGTATCATTTATATAAATACTTTCCATGCCCTCTTCTTCTTCTTCTTCAGCCTTTAGAAGTCCACTGCCTCCCCCAAAAAATTCCAGACCATCCTGTCATGCGCTCGCGATCGCCTAAATAAAACTTGGCTAGAAATAGACCATTGTGTATCGCAATTTCTTACCGGCCACAGTAATTTTAAAGGCAAACTGTTTTCATTTAGGCTGATTGACTCTCCTGTATGCTCTACACCTGGTTACGTATTTGAATAGTCTGCACATCACGTACTTTGGGAGTGTGGTATTTGCCATGATGAGCGCAACATCATGTTTGATATATGCAAATTACATTCGGGGTTGTATACTACATGGACTTTGTAGAGACTAGACGTAATTTCCGTGCTTTCCTGCGTTTTTGCCATGCCTGTTATTGGAATCAAATTTGAAAGTTCATATGATAGGACCCTTTCATTTAATTTTTTATCCGTGATGCTTTACAACTGGCTTTTCTAGTTGTAAACGTCCCTATACTGGAGGTTAAAATACCACCTTAGTCCATTATTTTTGTCTCCCGCTTTGCTATTTTAAATTTCTATTATGAGATATAATTTCTATTTTTAAGTTTTGTTTAGTGTGAGTTATCGCAATAAACGTATTTCTTTCTTTCTATGGAGGGAAGTGGACAATTAATTATTATTATTATTATTATTTCCAACTCCTCCGTATCTTTCTATTTGATTAATTTAGACATATTTATACTGGTGGTAGGTCTCTCATATGTAAGAGACCGTCTGGGTGGGTACCACCGCAATGTTTATTTCTACCGCCAAGCAGCAGTGTGCATGCACTGTTGTGTTTCGGTTTGAAGGACATTGTAGCCAGTGGAACTACAGGACATAGTGAGACTTAACAGCTTATGTCTCGGGATGACGAGCGCAGTGGAATGCCACACAGTACTTTGTAACTCAAGGTGCTGGATGGTGTTGCTACTGTTTATGGGTGGTCGTATCGCTTACCATCAGGCGAACGGCATGCACGTCTCGTCATTCAAAGCCATAAAAAAAAAAAAAACATATTAGTGTTCCCTCAGACTCGCCGAGCTTCACCGCTCGGTATCATAAAATGCATGCCACTGCTGATCCTGGCTTACAGAGTAGCAGTGGCGGGTGTGAGGGTGGGATAGTCTCTGTATCCCATTATGGAACGGATCACACGGGTGAAAAGTTGGTGCCCTGGTTGCATTATATGTATGCCTATTTTGTAAACAAAATTTGTTACGTCAGAGGGTATGCTGCTGGGATATATACCACGAACTCGGCGGACGCGTGCTACCATTGCCTGGAGTCATCTAGAGCCAACATCTGCGTGGTCCAGGACAAAAAGCAGCTAGACAAAATCCTATCAGTGCGCAACAAGTTAGCAAACCTCAAAGCGATCGTACAATGGGAGGGCCCCGTAGACATCTCTGTGCCAGGTGTATACAGTGTAAGTACATTTAAATAATTATTTGCTGTGTCTAAGACCTGGCTACTAGTCGAAACATTTATCCATTGAGTCTAGTCATGTAGGATTCAGCAAAATACAATTTTTGTTTTTGTAAGTATATTATCTACACTAATATTATAAAGCTGAAGAGTTTGTTTGTTTCTTTGAACGCGCTAATCTCAGGAACCACTGGACGGATTTTGAAAATTCTTTCACTAATAGGAAGCTACATTACCCCTAAGTGCTATAGGCTACTTTTTATCCCGGAAACTTTTTAACGCGGGCGGAGCCGCGAGCGATACTAGTTTTATATAAAACTAAACCGACCAGAAAACAACCGAATACGACGTTAAAAAAAATAACATAAATATGCAATATCTGAAACATAACTACAGAGTATTTATTTGATTTCAGTGGGAGCAGATCATGGAAATGGGTAAGAAGGAACCCGATACAGAGCTCAATAACATCCTTAAAGGTCTTGCAGCTAACGGATGCTGTACCCTAGTCTTCACCGTAAGTAATTTAAATTGATGCTATCTCAGTTATCAAAACAATTGAATATATTCGCAGACTTGTATTACACACAACATCATTATTATATCAAAGTATTTGAATATTGTCATTATGTAAGAGGCCGTCTGGGTGGGTACCACCGCAATGTCTATTTCTACCGCCAAGCAACAGTGTGCATGCACTGTTGTGTTTCGGTTTGAAGGACATTGTAGCCAGTATAACTACTGGACATAATGAGACTTAACATCTTATGTCTCAGGATGACGAGCGCAGTGGAATGCCACACTTTGTCAGTCAAGGTGCTGGATGGTGTTGCTACTGTTTATGGGTGGTCGTATCGCTTACCATCGGGCGAACGGCATGCTCGTCTCGTCATTCAATGCAATAAAAAAGAAAAAAAAATGCGATAACGATATAGAATTTTCATTAAAGTCTATTAATGTCTTTCGGGTAATTCGAAACACACTATATAATTATGAAACATAGATTCGAAACTAATACAACACTTTATATTGGGTAAATTAAAATTCAATAGATTATAATTTTTTTTCGTTTAATTGATTTGCGTTCTACAGCTGCAATAACATAACTTGATTGTATACAAACACAAAAATGCCTTTGTATTTGTTGTTCAACGAAAGAAACAAAAAAAAGTCAACTGCGCCATATAAAACATACACAGTACGTACACTCTCTGGTGTCGACATAATAAATAAGTACCTATTTATTATCTGAACATGCGACATGATAGAGTTTTACATAATAGGGTAGTTTCATATGTTCTATTTTGTACATTATTTTATATGTAACAGAAAAAAATACAAAAAAAAATTCTTCTGTGATATCAGCATCAAAATGGTTGAAAAATAAAGCAGTTATACATTTGAAATATTGTTGTGGGTAAAAGTGGGGGCGTGGTGAGGAATGGGGATATCGCGCTATCTGTTTCGCGCGCACGCATCGTTATGGCCGGTGACATCCGGTGATGTCACAGACTGATATTACTGTTATTTGTCAGAGGTTATTTGACAATTACCCCTTCTACCATATTTCCAAGCTTTATAACTTACTTATTATTGCGCCAATTTTAAAAAATATTTTTCCGTTAGATTTTAGATAGCATACATTTTTGATAGATGCTGAAAAAAAGTAGTCACTAGCCTATTACGGTAAAAGAAAGACTGGAATGATACTAGCTACTTGTATGATTTTCCAGTACATAAACAACGTAGTCGAGAAAAAAGATACATTTAATACCTACTTGTCATTTAAATAAGTACTATACATACATATACTTTTGGTCGATATTTCGCATTCAACATTACAGCTACCAACTTTTATGTAGGCACTATAGGAATATATACATAATTTTGGTCGATAGTTCGTACTCTTGATTCTATGCGGCTACCAATTATCTATGCAAATATTTAGGTACAGTCATTGACAATGGAGGTAACAAGTTTTATGTTATTTTAAGTCCGGCACGGTGGGCCCGCCAAAAGCCGTAATGCTGTCGCACGACAACCTCACCTGGGACGCGTTCTCGATCGGCGAGCGTATTCGCGACCTGCAGCCAACTCGCGACCGACTGGTCTCCTACTTACCGCTCAGCCACGTGGCTGCACAGGTAAAACATAACCAATTGATTGTTTACTGATGTGCTGAGATTGATCTGACACTCTCACTGACACATGACTAATTTACCTATTAAATTCAATCTGTTCTATAAGCTCCGTGATGATAGAAATTAGTTATAAAAAAACAATTCATAAGCCTATATAAATGTATTATAATGGCACGTTATTAAAATCCATCACAATATGCAAAATCCAAATGTATTCATTTATTTTTTCCTCAATCATAATGTATGAGAGTGCGATAGCGTGACTCTACCTATAATTTCCTTTGTAAGAAAATCCTTGATTTTAATCCAATTACATAGTATTTATTTTAATGAAATTCCTTGAACTTTGTCCAAGAATAATTGTATGTATACAAGACGGACAGTAAAAGATGTATGCTTTTGTTCATTGCAGGTTGTGGATATTTACACAACTCTATCAAACGCTGTACCCGTTTTCTTCGCGCAGCCCGATGCGCTGAAGGGAAGTCTCGTAGAAACACTCAAAGAAGTGCGACCGACGAGGTAATTTATCATGATTCGCATGATTTTAATTTTAGTTACCACGAATATAAAAAATAAATTCTGATTTCCACGCTACCATTTTTTTTGAAGGTTTTCGATTTTACGGCTTTTTGCATACTTATGTAATAATTTTTAGCTATACCTAGGGAACGTGCACGTCGTAAGCTCTGCCATCTGGTGGCGCAATCTGAATCCTATCACCTACACATCCTATCGATACTTGGCATTGACGTAAAATATTTATATTAAACTAGCTTTTGCCCACGGCTGAGTATCAATACTATTCGGCCAGAACCCATTTTTTATCGTGTTTGTCATATTAAAAGAATATAAAATAAATCCTATTAATATAATAAACGCGAAATTTTGTAAGAATTTATGGATGTATGTATGTTACTCTTTCACGCAAAAACTGCTGAACGGATTTCGATGAAATTTGGCACATGGGTAGATCATGTCCTGAATTAACACATAGGCTACATTTTATCCCGGGAAAATATAAAGCGCGACTTTTATCCCGGAAAAGCTTTTTTAGCTTGACGTTTCCGTTAACAATCAATCCGAATGTGGTGTCATATGTGGTCATTTCATACAAACTTATTTTTTAATGAGGCGCCATCTATTTGTCTCCGACATAAAATTGTTTATTTTAATGGTCAGGACTTACCTACGTGTTAGTACCTAGATTAAGGTAGTGGGTAATTATAAGTTAATTATTTCTTAATTTTTAAGGGTTTTGTGTACAGTGTAAGTTGTCACTTTTTTTATATCTTGAAATAAAAAACAAAACCGCACCGCGACATAAAATCGAAGTGATTTAATTTTCCATATTTTTAGACTCTGTCTGTATTGAGACAGAACCACCCACGTGACCGAAAGGCATTTCCATTTTCTTCACTTTAAAAATTAGGTTAAATCTGGAGAAAGTTGGATGGCAGGCGGCAGCCCTAGGCATAGCATTAACAGGAATCTATTCCTAGGCATATTATTTTGAAATCAACGTCTTATACCTGGCAACACATCATGTAATCTGATCCTACATTTTACGGTCTAGAAAGTAAAGTACCTTATAATTATGGACCTCTATTTAGTTTATTTTATTTAATAGATCGATACCTAATTTAGTTTAGCCTTTAAAGAATTTTAAACTCTACATGACAAGAGTCTCTACTTTCGTTAACATGTTTCATGGTTTCTCAATTCTAACACAGTCTTAACAGTTTATTACTGCTAGCTAATACGTCTGCATTTTTTTAACGAATCTGCTTTTTATTTATTTCACAGATTCCTAGGAGTACCACGAGTATGGGAGAAAATGTATGAAAAAATTATGGCGGTGGGAGCGCAAAACGGTCCCTTGCAACGCCAAATCGCACTTTGGGCTAAGGAAAAAGGAATGAAGTATAATTTAGCAAGAATCAATGGGTATGTATTTATATACTTAATCATTTGATTATATAAATATTATTCCCTAAAAATAAGTCAATAGGTACCTAATTAGGCGTAAAGAATACACACACACACATACTCATGCCTTTTATCCCAGAGTATACCGTCCCATGACGTGATAGCGGGCGAGCCCATCGCCATATCGGGCACAATTCCAGACTCCGTGCTCCGGCAGTCCTACAGAAAGTATAGTAATATTGTCCCGATTAGGTTTAGAGGATATTATGGTGTAGGTTTTTGGAATGCCTGCAATAAATATAGCAAGATGTTAAATTATGAAAAAGTCACTTCAACTAGGCTCAAACAGTGAACTAGAAATAAGTGAATCTTGGTGGTAGAGTAATTGTAACCGTTTAGTAAGTGATCAACGTATATCCTACCTTGTATAGTGAATTTGTTTGCGACAATACGAACTAGGAACCAACAAGGCTATATACTATTGTAAAGCATTATCAAATACCCGTGCGTATTCCGTCCCTTGATGTGATATAGGTACTGAATAGAAAAACCCAATATCACTTTGCCCGAGCCGGTAATCGAACCCAAGACCTCAGCTTTTCAGTCGTAACGTAATATAAGTACGCCACCCAGGCAGTAATAATTATCATAATTGTTATTTTTCTCCTAGAAGCAAGGTGGACTGCAAATCGTTTTACATAAATCTCTATTCATTACTAAGTGATGCTCGCGGCTCCGCCCGTGTGTTTTTTTTTCGGGGATAGTAATAGTTTCCCGGAACAAAAAATTGCCTATAGCACTCAGGAGTAATATAGCTTCCTATTAGTGAAACAATTTTCAAAACCGGTTCAGTAGTTCCTGAGATTAGCGCGTTCAACCAAACAAACAAACAAACTCTTCAGCTTTATAATATTATATGGTATATATAGTGTTAGGAACTGAAGCGATTTTGATTTAAATAAAAATTTGTACCACTGACTTTACAGAAATACTTTCACAACAAAAATATCACCAAGCGACTGACCGGTACGAGCGTCAATGCTCGACTGCCACGATCTGTCTTTTTTTTTTGACCTGACTATCCTGCCAGTAGCCTGACGAGGGTCGGCTTTTCTGGCCACACCGGACTTTAGGGTGAACGCTTACGTGCTCGCAACCCTGAATTAAGTGACCATGCTGAGGGCAACCCACTAACGGGTTACGAATCTCGGCTCAGGACGGTCACTGAGGGGAGAATGACATTCAACGATTAGTGGGGGGAAGGTTTTTTTGACCTAATCCTATCAGTTCGGGTTGTTTACATCGGCACCCGGGTCGGAACTGTCATGGGGGTCGGGAGGGCGACGGGGAACGCGGCGAGGTCCTCGACGGCGAGGACGGAACTGCGGTCGTGTAGAGTGTAGGAGTTTGATAAACTCGTTCTTTCTGCGAATCGCCAGAGTGATGTCGTCCTCTGGATCGGTTAATACTGAACGCGGCCGTCTCCATTTGGCGCGGTCAAATGGAGTGTATATCGACGCTTTACGGATAAGCGTGTTTGGATGTTTTTCCGCCCGATCGAAATAGCGTTTGCTGGCGTTTTGCATGAAATGCCTGATGGTCGGCATGTTGGTGTCCACGTGGAGGTTGCGATTGCGAACGTACCACGGGGCACCAAGAGCGTATCTAAGAAATTTGTTCTGCAACACCTGCAGCCACGATCTGTCAAATGCTCTGTGCTTTTATAGCAAAATCTGTAGGTCACGTCACAAATACCCTTACAAAATATTTAAGTGCTAACACGGCCTCTCCTGACAACGTGATCGTCCTCGATTACGCCCTTTTTTTCAAAATAGACAGCACCCCAAAGCGCCTTGCCGCGATCACCTCCTAGTGTCATGACCAGAGAGAAGTCGAACGTGTCCCGATCGTACTCCCATATGTAAGAGCAACCACTGACCAGAATACTTATATCATGAAGCGTGCTCCACTCAAAAAAATCTGATTAAAACATTTATTATTTCTTGTCGGAGAAAATTACCGCAATAAAAAGTAGCCTATGTGTTAATCCAGAAGATGGTCTGACCGTGTGCCAAATTTCATCCAAATCTGTTAAGTTGTTTCTGCGTTTATAATATTAGTAATATTTCAGGATCACCACCATCGGATTACGGTCATTATCGTTACATTAAAAACTGATGGTAAATTGTGGTAATGACAAAATGGTAATGACATTTTGGGTTATTTTGATTATTTATCTCGTTATTTTTAATGATATATCAATTTATTTGATATGGCATTAAAATAGTCCTAAATAGAACGTTATAGAAGTAGAAATATATTTTTTTATCATTTATTTCCCCAAAATTTTGCCGTTATGGCGAAGTTCACTAACACGTGACAAAGCTAAATTTCAAGGGCAATTTCGTAAAAATATTTCCCAGCTTGAGTGTAAGGGTTTCTCTCTCAAGATCTCAGGGTCGACTGAGCGCTAAAGAAGCGTCCGGGGCGAAGGGAACGTGAATAGAGTGTACATATAAAAATATATTTGCATTTCTTTCTCTGCTTACGGCGATGACCTTTTTTCCAGTGACAAAGACAAATATATTTTTAATTTTATTTGTGTATGTTTCAAAAATATAAAAGGCAGGGAAATAACTCCTAAGTAATCGTGTGATAAAATGATTATACTTTAGATATACAAAATTGTAAATTCTTAAAGATATTAAACGATATTCTTTAGAGTTCAACTTATGGACCCTGATGGTTTTTTTTTTAGGTAGGCGATCCTGCAGTCAACACCGGGGGAAACCTGCGAATGGGATACTGGAGTCCCCCGGCTTGACGACTGCAGGGGCCTGGGAAGGAAGCGGAAAAGGATGATGGAAGGAAAGGTGGGGAGTGGAGAAAGGTTCTCAGGATGGGCGGAAAGGAAAAGGGTGCCAGGAAATGTTCGCGGGCCCTTTTAGGCCTCAATGTGTTATGCAACCAAGAGGTATACACACTGACTGTGTGCCTCGGCCCGCGACTAATGTTCCCCCGCGCATGGGCGTGCATTGGGTGTGAAGACCCAAAGCACAAGAATTGCCTCGGGGGGCGGACCCTGATGGTAGGTGGTGACATTTGCGGGTATAATTTGCAATTTTTCAATTTGTCTTTAATCCTTTGATTTATTATTAGAGAGTACTGCGTAGTTAAATGTATTACGATCAATTAATAGTCATTGAATCTCCGAAAATATAGATACTTATTTTTTTATACGGCCGAACATCAAATTAGCGCGAAATCAAATAATCACCCTATTAGCTTCATACGTACGTATCAGGTACGTATGTATGTAACGGAAACTGAAAATGATTTTGACCCCCTTCAAAACATCGGATTAAATCGAAATTTGGCATACTTATCAAGGACCGATGACAAAAAATTAGATGAACATGATATTAGCTATGGAGATAGTTCGAGACCCTGGGCAGGTTTTAGGCTACTTTTTATCCCGGGAAAATGTATAGCGGGACTTTTATTCAGGAGAAACTCTTTCGTGCTCTTCCTACGTTTTTCTAAATGTGTATTTTGGAGTTTTTTATGCATACTTTTTATATTCCTAAACAATAGTTTTATTAGAAACTTTATTCCCCAATGAAGAAGTATCTAGTACCTACACCTATACCTACTAGAAAAATTGTTTTTATTTTGTTTGTTGGTCCAGTTTTAGCCAGTAAAATTATTATATTCACGATCGACATACAATTAAGTACATGTTTTAGATACTTAAAAAAATATCAATTAACATACATAGGTACCATTGTAACAACCTTAGACAATGGGCTTCTATCGTAATACGTCAATACACTTTGAAAACAATAAAAAATACTTACGCGTGGATACCTTTTACCTACACTGAATAGCGTCATGTTTTAACATGGCAAGCACCTATTTTCGCGCGTCAAGAAGTAGAAGAAGAGCTTAAAATTTTGTTTGCGCAACACCCATATTATCAAATAGGTACTTATCTAATAGCACTACCTAATTTTTATTTACTTGACTGAATTGAAAAGACTCAATATTCCCTACTTTATTATTTATTGTCCTCGCCATAATATGTACTACGTACCTATTACAATCTTCTTCTTCACCCCTTGGAAGTCTACTACTGAACATAAGCCTCCCCCAAAGATTTCCAGACCAACCTGTTAGAAACGGCCTGCATCCAGCGGGTTCCTGCGGCCTTTTTTATTACAATCAATAATTATCAATTCCAATAAAATATTACACTGCATATTTGATCAGTACAAGCAATGAACAATCAACCTTATCGCGTAGGTTGGAAGGGTCATCGTTGGGCTACAAGATGGCGAAGTCACTGGTGTTCGAGAAGGTGCACGACTCGCTGGGGCTGGACAAGTGCAAGATGTTCGGGACAGCCGCCGCGCCGCTGTCGCCCGACGTCAAGAAGTTCTTCCTGTCGCTCGATATTCCACTCGTGGACGCATTCGGCATGAGCGAGACGGCTGGTGCACATACGCTTAGTATATACCCCAAGTAAGTACATTATATTTCTAATTGTTTATTAAAGCACTTCATATACAAATGTATAAAGGCGGACTTAATGCCGTAGGCATTATCTCCCAGTCAACCTTAGGGTGGTGCAGAGATTAACAAGGTAGGTGCATCAGAGATAGTTAATTCGGATTATCTTATTTGCATAATCATTTTTACGCATCGTATCCGTACAAAGCTCTGTAGAGGTTTAAAATCTTTGTTACCAAATAAAAAAATAGAAACTTATCATCATTTCAAATAAGCTACTTTACTCATATTTTTTATTATGTTTATCGTAAATTCACTATTAAAATCTAACACAAAAAGCACCATTAAAATCGGGTAAAAAAACGATCAAACCTTTGAAATGTGATGAAAGTGCTAAATTTAAAAAAACGAAAAAGAGACTATGATATTTAGTTGACGTCATCACGCATTATGATGCATCGGTGGCCCACTTCTGCGAGGTGGTCCTCTCGCAGAAGGAGAGTGCCGAGAGGGATCGGGAGCGCGATGATCCCTACCACCGCCAGAGGAGACGTAGGAGGCGCCGGCTGGACGATTGACCGGCGTCTCCCACCCTGTGGTTTGGAGGCGTTTGGAGAATTTCACCACGGTATCCCCTGCCTGTCGTAAAAGGCGACTAATAGGGGCCACCGAGGGCCGCGGGCTGGCGGCCTTTATTTGTGTATAATTTTTTAGTACATTGTTGTGACCTCCGTGATGGACGGCAGCGTGGCAGGTAGGCCTCACGCTGCCGTTGACGCCGAGAGCGTCTTTCGGTGGGCGGGGGCTTCTGAGCTTCACGGTGAACCCGTTCAGTCGCCCCCCACGAAGGCTGGGCGGTAGTGGTAATGCAATTTCTCCACGAAACAAAAAAAAGGTATTACGATGCGCGCGAAAGAAAGAGCGCGCTATGCCCACTACGCCCACAATGCAATATTTGATTTGGGATATATATTATATTGAAATTTGAATTGCTGCCCCATTTCTGAACCAATTTTATTGTTGTTTCACGAAAGGGCTTCTTTTTAATTGTCAAAATAGAACATTGTAAAATACCCTATTATTGCTACATGAAATTTAGGCTTCAAGTTCCGTGCTGTACGTCGTGTCTGGAATATGGACCTGAAGCCTAAACTAATTAATTTTAGTATCTACTTACTTCATTTTACCATTATGCTTATATAGTTAATTGGATTTTCTTTCAGATTCTCTCTAGACTCGTCGGGAGAACTTTTAGAAGGTACGGAGACTAAGTTCGGTGACTCAGTGAGTCCCAACGGCCCCGGTGAGATTATGATGCGCGGGCGCCACGTGTTCATGGGCTATCTCAATGACATAGAGAAGACGCGCGCCACCATCGACGAGGACGGCTGGCTGCACTCGGGAGACATCGGCAGAACTGACAGCAACAATTTGCTTTACATTACTGGAAGGATAAAGGTAAGTTTCCTAGATATCATACTTGTAAATGTTATATACGCAGTAAATAGTTTTCACGTGTGAATCTTGTTTGGGTTTAGTTTATTTCTATGTTCAAGTATGCCTATTACTGTATGATACCAGTCGATTCAGCAGTATTCTTGGGAATTACATTGGACCCCAAACTTCAATGGAACGCTCAAATTACTTGCTTGGCGGGGAAACTCAGCTCAGCGGCGTTTGCAATACGCAAAGTGAGACAATTGACCAATGTCAACACTGCTAGGCTTGCCTATTTTAGTTATTTTCATAGTGTTATGTCCTATGGAATTTTACTTTGGGGCAGAGCCGCTGACATTGAAGCAATTTTTATACTACAAAAAAGAGCTATACCTACGAGCTATTTATGACTTAGGGGCACGAGTTTCTCTTAGGGAACGCTTTAAAGAAATGGACATCTTGACAGTTGCATCACAATACATTTTAGCAAATATTATGTATGTAAAACAAAACATTGAATGTTTTAGTAAAAATAGTGATCATCATAATATTAATACTAGAAATAAAGATAAATTAACAGTACCAGGTCACCGATTGCACAGGGTACGCTGTTCGTTTGTGGGACTGGGTATACAAATTTATAATAGAATACCACCAACTGTCTTAAATTTACCCTTGAACAAATTTAAGCAATTAATAAAAAACAAGTTGTTAAAAAAAAGTTACTATACCTACTGTTGACGCGTATTTTAATGACAAAAATCCATGGGAATAGTTGCTCGCTACGCAAGGATATGATCGATTGTATTTAGCTTAAGTGATTTGTGACAGATGGATATGTGCGACTTTCCCGGATAGTCCTAAGAGTATATTTTTTATCAAACTACGTTAGTCATTTGATATACCCCTTTGTTGCATCTCATTTGTCTTGGTTAGCCACAATCTGAGTAGTCTTGCTCGCTTTAACGTCTGTGCTTGCGGCGGCGTCGTGTGCCGGGTCGGCCACTTCCCTGCAACATGGTTGAGGAGGCCGATGGCTGGCACATGCGTCATACTCGTGAACGGGTGCTGCTTGCGTGGACTGGTCTGCTATGTTTGATGGTTGACTCTATTTTTTACTTAAAATTAAACATGTAGCTGGTTATTTGACTTAGGTACTCTCCGTTAATTTTCGCATTTAATATCCATCTTTGAAATTGAATTTATATTGTTACATGCAATTTGTAAAATATATATATAAAAAAAAATATTACAATTAAAGACCTACGCTGAGTTTCTTGGTGCTTCTTTTCAGGTCAGTGGGCTTTTCCGAAGCACTGGTATAATCTTTAGATGATAAAAAATTGTAAAAATGACGTGTAAAAGTGCCCTTAGGGGCCTAATTACTTAATAAATTATTTGAATTTGAATATGACCTCACATAGAACTCAGTTACTGTGTGTTTCAGGAGTTAATCATCACAGCGGGCGGTGAGAACGTAGCGCCAGTTATCATCGAGCAGGCGGTCCAAGCGGAATTATTGCATGTCGGGTATGCTGTGCTTATCGGCGACCAACGCAAGTTCCTCTCCATCCTGCTCACACTCAAGGTAGCAATAATTATTGCGTGCTGATATTGAATATCAAAGTTTCTTCAATCTACATAGTATCACGCCTTTGTCCCTTTTCATGGGTAGGCAAAGCTGTGACATACAAAGTTATCACCATGTAAAAGGAGAATTACAGTTCCGGGCTAATACGGAATAAAGTACCCAATGTCACTTCTGTGACCCGGTATTCAAACCGAGGTAGCGCGTTAGTCATACACGCAATACAACTACGCCACCGAGGCAGAAGTTTTTTATTCAATAAATCACTAACTATAATAGAGGTAGGTATAGAATATACATTCACAATTATTTTATAATGTTACAGTGCAAAATCTCCGAAACAGGCGAGCCTATGGATGAATTGGAGACGGAAACCAAGGGATGGGTGGCGAGCCTCGGCAGCAACGCCACCACGATCAGCCAAATAACCAAAACTAAAGACGAAGCCGTATGTTTCTATGAATAAGTTGCAATTTATACGTATTTCAACGTATGAAATTATCTTACTTACTCTTACTTTAAGAAATTTCAAATCAATAGGGGAACAAAAAATATTATTTGAACTTTTAAAGATATCGTTTTTTTAGTTGCACCGTTTTTTATAAACTGTATCAAATTATAATAATTAAAACACAATTAATTCCGTATAAAAGGCTGATCAATTATGCATGATAATTACAATGTAATTAGTTCGTTTAATGTCAAGGACGGCACCTCGCCACAACGAAACCGACGATTATTTATATAATATAATAACAATACCAGCCCTATATTATATACTGCCCACTGCTGAGCACGGGCCTCCTCTACTACTGAGACGGTTTAGGCCTTAGTCCACCACGCTGGCCTAGTGCGGATTGGCAGACTTCACATACCCTCGAAATTCTTATTGAGAATTCTCAGGTATGTAGGTTTCCTCACGATGTATTCCTTCACCGTTAAAGCGAACGATAATTGATAAACAATACACACATAACTTCGAAAAGTCAGAGGCGTGTGCCTTGGGTTTAGAACCTCCGGACATTGTCTCGGCAGACCGTTCGATTCCTAACTAGGCTATCGTCCACTTTTCGAGGATCATTTACGTTACCGATATTCTGATCACCGATTTTAATTGTTTATTATAATCACCTTATGATTAGTTCATTTCGTTGGTATAATCGGGAGTTTGGATTTGAATTTCGAAATCGATAAATGAAAAGCAACGTGACATGCTTTGTGTAAGTTACACTGAAGTCAATTAATTTGTAGCAGGATATACTAGAGAATCCTTGAGATGTTAATTTGAACAATCGAATAATCGACTTGAATATCTCGATACATGATGTTGCAAGTACAATAATACTTTTAACAACATTTTGCTACACAAATGCGGGATTATTCGAACAACAATCATTTTTACAACCCCATATTTTTTTTCAGATTTACAAAGTGATAGATGCAGGCATAGCACGTGCCAACAAACAAGCCATCTCGAATGCGCAGAAGGTTCAGAAGTTCGCCATCCTGCCGGCAGACTTCTCCATCCCCACTGGTGAATTAGGTACGTTACATAAAATAGACCTAAATCAATCCCCAATTCAGTATCCGCTCGGAGTCTGAAATTTGTGACCGATATGGCCATAGGCCAAAGTGGGTGCACTAGTTGCACCTCTGCCTACCCCTTCGGAGATAACGGGCGTGTGTGTGTGTGTGTGTGCGTAAGACGATGTAGTTAAAGTTAGATGTTTGTGTTTGATCGAGATTCGAGAGATCAACACCTCAGTCACGTGTTAGTCTCTCAACCAATACCAATAAAACGAAACGGAGTCGTGTCGTGTTTTTGCCACATTCTAAGCCTACATCATTTCTCCAAGTTATGATAAAAACCGCATCAAAAAGCATAAAGTGAAAGAAATAGTTTGGAGCTGATCACGTACAAAATGTACTTATTTATACTACATAAAGTTTTTCTATGTACAGGTCCAACGCTCAAGATCAAGAGGAACGTCGTTTACGAGAAATACAAAGAAATCATAGAAGACTTTTACAAAGAATGATTCATCACGTAGTTCCACTGTCTAGGGAAGGGGTTATTGTTTATTAATTATTATAATTTTGTTATTGCTCAACTAGGGGCTAGTGCGGATTCATTGTGATTGTTAGTACTTTACGAAAAGGTGTAATATTATAAACGCGAAAGTTTGTAAGTATGGATGTCACGATGTATATGGATGTTAGTTACTCTTTCACACAAAAACTACTGAAAGGATTTCGATAAAATTTGGCACACGGGTAGATTATGTCCTGGATTAAAACATAGGCTACTTTTTTTCCCGGGAAAATAGAAAGCGGGACTTTTATCTCGGAAAACTCATTCACACGGGCCGAGCCGCGGGCAAAAACTTGTAGTTTATATTTTTGTTACAAAAAAAATATTATTTTATAAAAAAGTTTTTTATTAACATACCATCTAGACTATATTAAGTACACTATAATCACAATAATATAAATTGAAATATTAATAATCAAAATGTAATTAAATACTACAATAATAGGTACAATTTGAAATGTGTCTTTAAATGTACAATATCCATTAATTTCATAATAATAAGATGTAATGTTAAGTGCCAATTTCGACACATGCTGATAAAGTCCCTGATAGCCTATTCGGAACTTATCTGCTATATAGACTAAAACTTTTGGTTTCACAGGTCTCGAATAGAAATATCTGGCAGAAATACACTAGTAAGGTGTCAAATTTGTTAGACAGCGTTATATGTCAAATAGTTATCTGAAACTTTATCAGGAACCGGTGAAACTGGCCCTTAGTATCTTCTCTTTAGCTTTTTAATACTTCGCAGGTAATGGAAGAAAACGTCTGATACAGTATTTCATTACAGTGCTAGTTCTCCATAAACGACAATGTTATCTCACACTGATTTTGGCGGTTCTATTTTAGCAAAACTATCATAATTAACCGCTCTATTAAAGATTAATGGGTTTCCCCACTATAATAATACTTGTAAAACATTTTATCCGATAAATTCGATTAATTTAATATTAAACACCTACAAAGAAGTTTCCTTACATATTGTCATTTTGTTTAAACTGCTATTTTTGACTTTTTTATCTTAGAACAAATATAGCATAAAGTCACACGTGCATTAATACAATAAAATAACTTGTTCGTGCACTTGAGTGAATAAACTTGGAATGTATCAACAGTCAATGAAGAGGGCACAAGAAATCGCACCTTTAGGACGAAAACGACGCAATTCAAAGAAATCAAAAAATGGGTTATCGACATAAAATGACTTAAAACTGGTCCCTTTTTTATGAAAATATAATAAAAAAGGGACCGATATAATAGGTTTGTCCTTTTCCCGCTTGAATATGGCGGTGTTTGAACTATTGTATTGAAAATTTCGTTTTAAGTAATTTTATGACGATAACTCAATTTTCGTTTTTTTAAATTTTGTCGTTTTCGTCTTAAAGGTGCGAAATATTTATCCACACATCACAGGGTCGTATCAACGAAGGGTCCAAACAAGCCCCGTTATTGGAATATACAATTTGCTTGATGATAACCTTTATAAGTGTAAGGGCATTACATTTTGCATAATATTATAATAATAAATTTATTGTAAACTTTTATCGGAAGCATAGATACGTTTTATTTAGCAGTGTGTTTGTGTGAGTGTGTATGACACGTCACAGCTGTTTCATGTTATGACACGTTGTTTCACGGGCGTAGCTATAGCAAATGTGTCGCCGTCGTTAATTTGTACATGATTTGTGGCCCGGATTATTTTTGTTGTAAGCTAAGCGGGGGGGGGCGGTCCGGACCCCCAAAACCCCCCCTTATATGCCCATGCGTTGTTTTACAGTTTGTATTGTCAGGTGTAGAAAATCTTAAATTTCATTTAATTCATCACAAGCTAATACAACAAGGTTTTTACTTTTTACCTATGTATTTGGATTTCAATTCTTTTTATCGTGTTATTTTTGTCATTAGTTACAGATTTATTTATAATTAATGAGACCTCTAAATGAGCGAGTCTCTATACTGATATATATACTTTATATGCAATGTAATCAGCCCTGTATTATATAATGCCCACTGCTGAGCACGGGCCTCCTCTATTACTGAGAGGGTTTTAGGCCTTAGTCCACCACGCTGGCCTAGTGCGGGTTGGCGGACTTCCCATACCTTCGAAATTCAGAGAACTTCTCAGGTATGTAGGTTTCCTCACGATGTTTTCCTTCACCGTTAAAGCGAACGATAATTGATAATCAATACACACGTAACTACGAAAAGCCAGAGTTGTGTGCCTTGGGTTTGAACCTCCGGACATTGTCTCGGCAGACCGTTCCACTCCCAACTAGGCTATCGTCCACTTCTAGACTTGTTAAAACTTCTGAGTATTTAACAACGTTAAAACAGGTGTCATTAATTCACTATTAAAATATTACATTGGAAAATATACTTTACTAAAACTTTGGGTTAATTAACTAAAGCTGGCATGTTCAACATTCCTTTTTTTTCATATTGTTAATGAAAATTGTTTATTTCCTTCCACAAAGGTCAAAAGCATTAGGGTAAGTTTGGGGCTTCCTAGTGGGCATGAGAAATACCGGTATAAGGTTCCCAGTCTCTCATGAAAAAAGTAATAAATATTATTATAATGAAGGGTCAGACATAGATGCAAACAAACCACCATGTTTTCTTTTTGAGCAACATGTGTATGTGTTAACGCGCCAGCTATAGACAAATGACCTATACGATAGTGTGAATAGATCAGAGGGTCTCGGTGATGCGGTAGGTGACGTGTGAATATACCGCGTGCGTGTGGAGGCGGGCGCGGGCTCAGTGCGTGGCGGCGTGGGTGGTGTGGGACGCGTGGGTCGAGTGTGTGGGCGCGGGCGTGGGCGGCAGGGGCGGCGGCGCGTCGGCGAGCGGCAGCGGCTTGGCGACGCCGATGCGCACGACGCCGCGCGCCGCGCCCTTCAGCGCCGCCACCGCCTGCTCCAGGCTCGCGTCCTCCAGGTTCTAACAGAGAACAAACGCATATTCAATAAAAATACATATAGATCTAAAACCATTTATTAATCATGTACTATCCTACTACTAGTTTTCAAAAACATACAGATGGATAGGTCCTGAATTTAGACAGGCTACATTTTACCCTAGAGAAGTGGACAGTGGAACTTTTTTCTGACAAGACACAAAAACGCGTAAAAACATAATAAGGTAAATAACTTTTTTTTTATTAAGAAATGTCGATAATCAATTCATAGCACCGAAAGAAATATCAAAATTGCGTTAAAAGATTAATAAATGTTGTAAGCGTTTGAAATCAGTTGAAAGCGGTAACTGTCATTAATTTTAACCAGAAATGAAATGCGCGTAGACAGGCGTGACGTCATTGGTCATAGTCCTCAATCATAATAATTAATGACGCAGGCATAAATAACAGATGGAGGGATATCCCTACTACACACCCACTAATATGGCGAAACCCTTAAAAAATATTAGTAGCACTTGAAACTTTTCACCGAAAATGAGGCTGAAGAACACAGTAAGCTACATTACCTGGTCATTGACAAACAGCAATCGGTCGCCTGGTATGAGCCGGCCGTCCTGCTGCGCCACGCCGCCCGGCACCAGCGACCGGATCACCACCAGTGTGTGCGATGGACGCAGCGGGTCCTGGTAGTCCAGGATCGAGAAACCGAGACCACGCTCGCCTTTCACCAGCTCTATGATTACACAGTACGTTATATTAAGTGAAGCCTCGGTTAAGACAATGCTGATACAATTTTTGATCAGACAGTGAGGCCCGCCTATATACTTCATGACGGTATATAAAGTGTTAATAAATATACGAAATGAATTCTGGTAGGTGTGGTAAATCCCATTCAACATAATATAATTTTAAAAATAATAGGAATTGAGCTTCAAAGACAAATAAGTTTTTTAATTAATAATTAACTTTTTATCGTACATCTACAGCAAAGTCGAAGAATAATATACAATAGTGACTAGTTAAATAAATATAGCCATCATAATATGATAACTACCAATAAAATGCCCATAATGTTGAGTAATACTCAGTGATATTGGGTTTTTCTATTCACTATCAGCCCGGAGTCTGGAATTTGTACCCGATATGGCGATAGGCTCGCCCCCTATCACATTATGGGACGGAATACGCGCGGCGAAAAGTGGGTGCACTAGTTGCGCTTCTGCCTACCCTTTCGGGGATTAAGAGAGTGTGTTTATAAGTGTGTGTGTGTGTGTGTGTAATACCCATAATGCAACCGTACCTATGATCTGCGGCTCGGAGGACCACATGGCGAGGCCGGTGAGCGGCTCGAGACTGCGCGAGCGCACCTTCCCGGCGACGGAGAGCGCGCCGCCCTCCTCCGCGCCGGCGCCCGCCAGGCTACCATCCGATTTCGCCTGCACACATTCTTTATACATTAATAAACTTTTTCCCACATAATATAATTACAATTTAAGAATCTCTCTGTTGAGACTTTCAAAAAGTTCTTATAGTATCATCAAAGTGATATCTATAGGATAAAGTAACCGCTTACCATGAAGCGGGTCGTATTTGTTTCACAGGTGTGGTTTAAAAAAGTACTCAAAATATTAAGTCTTATTTCTCTTAGTAACCTAATGTCAGTGAATTATAAAACAGCGAATAAAATACATATTTATGTTAATAGCACGATAACATATATTTATTTTCTTTTTATTTACAATCCTTTACATAGATATCTATTTTGTGAAAAGATAAAATATTTAAAATTGTATAATTTAATAGTGTGTGTTGGATAATATAATAAAAATATATGAATTTAATTTTATTATAGGGTCTGTTAATAAATATCATACCAACAGATATAAAAAAAAAAATAACGAACATATATATATACAATGCTATAAATTTAACTATGAATGAGGGGTAGATATAGATTATAGAGCCTATAACCAATTAAAAGAACGTGCATAATTTATTTCATTAATATAGTAGGGGAGAAATGTTTATAAATACATTAAAATACGAATAAATATTGATTAATAAAATAAATTAACGGATTTATAAATAGACGGGGAACGAAAATACTAGTTACTCGTCATTCTTTGTTGAAATAGGACTACATCTATTGTTATTTACATGAAAAAATTCTATGACCATACTAATGTAATGTTCACATTTCTTAAGGTGAGGTTCCACGGCGAGCGATATCGTCGTAATATTGGTCTACGTGGATATTAATGCTCGCACCGCCCATTTAAATTGAGCGGTGCGGACGCGTCCACACAACAAACGCCTCCATTTTCGCAGTGCGTCCCCGTTCGGGCCATTCAGCGATATCGCGCACCATGGAACTCCAATTTTAAAGAGACTCATGGGAACTTTATGTCCATGCAAGTAACAAAACATGATTACACTGTGCTATAAAATACCTTGCTAGTTATTATGCGCACTCTATTATTAGATATCTTGTATCTCATGATCATTGTAAATGGTCACTGAAAAAAATAAGTAACGCTCACAACATATTTATACATTAAGCTCAGCTACCATTGGTATTTAAATCACTTGCACGCGCTAGGATAATTACGTTAATATTAGTAAGTAAATAAAACTCGTGTCGATTTGTGTTTTAAAACCCAAATTATTGTGGATATATTGTGGAATAATTACTGGTGGTAGGTCTCTCATTATGTAAGAGGCCGTCTGGGTGGGTACCACCGCAATGTCTATTTCTTTTTTTTTTTTTTTTTTTATAGCATAGAATGACGAGACGAGCATGCCATTCGCCTGATGGTAAGCGATACGACCACCCATAAACAGTAGCAACACCATCCAGCAACTTGTCTTACAAAGTACTGTGTGGCATTTCACTGCGCTCGTCATCCTGAGACATAAGATGTTAAGTCTCATTATGTCCAGTAGTTATACTGGCTACAATGTCCTTCAAACCGAAACACAACAGTGCATGCACTGTTGCTTGGCGGTAGAAATAGACATTGCGGTGGTACCCACCCAGACGGCCTCTTACATAATGAGAGACCTACCACCAGTTTTTTCTACCGCCAAGCAACAGTTTGCATGCACTGTTGTGTTTCGGTTTGAAGGACATTGTAGCCAGTATAACTACTGGACATAATGAGACTTAACATGTTATGTCTCAGGATGACGAGCGCAGTGGAATGCCACACAGTACTTTGTAACTCAAGGTGCTGGATGGTGTTGCTACTGTTTATGGGTGGTCGTATCGCTTACCATCAGGCGAACGGCACGCTCGTCTCGTCATTCAAAGCTATAAAAAAAAAAAAAAAAAAATTATTTTGAGCCATCCCTTTCCAAGAAGAGCGGTATTGAAGCATAATATTATTGTTTATGTGATTCGTTAGGTATACTATGATAAGCTAATTAGTGTTGAAATTGGCTAAGTTATCTATTATAACCATGCGCGCAAGTTTACCTATCCATCCCCTCTGATACGATGGTAGATTTCTTGGACGGTACTTTTACATCTAAACTAGGTGTAACTATTGTGTTAGACAAATCATCTACACGCTCTCCCAAGATTTGTATTTTTTTGCGTCAGACAACAGTGGACAAGAATTGTTGTGCTCCAATTCGAAATTTATAGAAGTTAGCTATTTAATGTCGCAGGTTCTGTGCCTTGCAGTGTTTTATTGCTATTGTTTATGGGCAGGCGTAGTCACGATCAAGTTTTTGTCGTCTATATAAAATCAATATTCCAAAAAAAATAATGAATTATAAACCTTTAACGGTAGTGTATAGAGTAGTGTTTACCTTGACGAGCGTGGGCGCGGGCGGCGCGAGGTCGAGTGCGGGCGCGAGGCGCGGCCGGGCGCACACCATGCACACCTCGCTCGACAGCTCCTTCAGGATCGACACCACCTCCAGGTGGTTCATGCCAAGGAGCCGGTGGCCGTTCACCTCTGCAAAAACAATTATTAGTGCAATAAACAAAACAGCAGAGTGCAATATTGCGAAATTATTGTTCCATAGGATTTTATTTAAATAATGCTACTTCTCTCCCAACTAGAGATTATAATTATCAATGTGATTGAAATTTTATTTTGTGAATTATTTTTAACCGACTTCCAAAAAAGGAGGTTCTCAATTCGTGTGCTTAAATTTTTATTAGATTAGAGTTAATGATGAAGCCTCACCAAGCAACTCATCTCCTGGACGATGTACGCCGGCGCGTCCGACGGGTCCCTCGGGTAACACGGAGCGCACGTAGTGATGCGGCCTCACCTCCCGCCCTCCCTCGACATCCACGGTGCCTTCCAGAGAAATACCTAACCCTCCACCGCCACGCATCACCACTCCAACTACGATTTCAACATCATCACCTACAAAAAAAATTACAATTTAAATACTTGAAGCAGCTTTATAGCTATTTATAACATTTAATCTTGGTTAATAAGTGCAGCCGATGATGATTTTGTAGCTTAGATACATTGACTTACCCAATATGGCTTGCCATTTCCTTCGTATGGCTTCCTTTTGTTCCGGCGTGCGTGGCATATCGAATGGCGGTACGGCCGGTTTAGGCTCTTCCACCACAGTTTCAACACTAAATAAAAATTAGCACAGAGACTCATTAATCATCCCATACAAAAAGACAGTTAGAAATTAAACAAGAAACAATGTTCTCGGTTTTATACTCACACAATAGTGACAAAGTAGCTCACCATCCAGTTTACAGGATTACAATGTAACTTTCCATCATGTCGTCCGTTAATATATTTGTTTTGTTATTTTAGACTTATTCACCACTAGCTTTTGCTAGCGGCGTCGCACGCGTGAAAGAGTTTTTGGGGGATAAAAAGTAGCCTATGGCCTTCCCAGGGTCTCAAACTATCTCGATACCAAATTTCATCGAAATTCGTTTAGTACTTTCGGATATGTGCGGTAACTAACATACAGAAAAACAGACAGAAAAGAATTCTAGAAATCGGGGATTTGTGTTATATTACTCTTCTTTAGTCGTCCCCTTACTTTTTTAACTATATTGGTTTCTGCTGCTTTATTATATCTACAGATTATCATTGGTTTTCATGGGATACGTAGAACACTAAAAGTGTATAATATATTTATATTCATTTTAACCGACTTCAAAAAAGGAGGTTTTATGTGCGGCATTATTTGTTTTAATTAATAAATGGTTAAACACTCACTCTGGCGCGTGTATGTGGTGCATGGGTATGTCGGTGTCGGTGTCTGCGTCAGGCTTGTGCATGTGCAGGAACGGGTTGTGCGGGCTGGCCGGCGCCGCGCCCTCGCCCGCCGCGATCGCCTGCTGCAGCTGCTCGAACTTCGGACCGCGCAAGTACCTGGCCGAAACATTACATCAACACTCAACACGTTACACGGTTATTTTTTTAGGCGATCCTGCAGTCAACACAGACGGAAACCTGCAAATGGGATACTGGAGTCCCCCGGCTTGACGACTGCAGGGGCCTGGGAGGGGAGTGGCGCCGGAATATGGAAGGGAAGGTTGGGGGAAGGGAGGAAGGTTCCCAGGATGGGCGGAAAGAGAGGGTGCCGGGAAATGTTCGCGGGCCTTTTTAGATCTCAATGTGTTTGTCAACCAAGAGGTATACACACTGAACTGTGTGCCTTGGCCCGCGACCAATGTCCCCCGCGCATGGGCGTGCATTGGGTGTGATGACCCAGCGCACAAGAATTGCCTCGGGGGGCAGGGTGGTTATTAGGCAGGGGTAGGCAAGAGGCGCTACTAGTGCACCCACTTTTCGCCGTGCGTATTCCGTCCCCCTATCGCCATATCGGGCACAAATTCTAGACTCCGGGCTGATACTGAATAGAAAAATCTAATATCACTTTGCCCGACCCGGGGATCGAACCCGAGACCTCAGCATTGCAGTCGTACCGTAGGTAATACAACTACGCCACCGAGGCAGTTTCTCGTTTCGTGTTTGAAGGCAAATAATTTTAAGTTCATCAGGGTTCGCGTGGAGTCGAGTGGTTAGATCATTAAATATTTCCAACTCCTCCCTATCTTTCTATTTGATTATTTTCGTTGCAGGTTAAAGACAAATTAGTGTTCCCTGAGACTAGCCGAGCTTCACCGCTCGGTGTCATAAAATGCGTGCCACTGCTGATCCTGGCTTACAGGAGTTGCAGTGGCGGGTATGAGGGCGGGATAGTCTCTAGATCATAAAATAAATTATATGTTAGTGTCAGTGTCACTAATTTATAATCATAATAAAAGCGGTTCGAGACTAAGAGACTTGTGAAGTGTAAATTTTCCTGATTAACATAGCGCAAATAAAAAATCTTCGGCTCATGGTTCATGCCAACTACCTCGTTTCGTTTGCTACTTAGACCGTTTTGTTTCATCCGTGATCAGGTAAAGTTAACGTTTTATTACACTAGAGGAGCGCGTAGCACCACGACATTACTCATAGAATGTAATGAGGGAAATAAACGAATATTGTTGTTAAGTCAATGATATTCCAAAAACATAGATATAATATTAGCAATCGTAATCTGAAGACTCGAAAGTAACCTAATTGGGATAGTTTTATACACTATATCATTGTTCATACTGGCTTAAATAAATCAACTCTTTGACATACGTAGTCAAGAATGTGTGCGTGTGGAACAATTTTTTCGTTTTACTTTTTAGGGTATGGTATATCTGGTAAGAGGTCGTCCATTAATCACGTGAGGCTGGAAAGGGGGGGGGGGGGCGGTACGTAAAAATCACGAAATATCACAAAAGTAGTCTAAAACCTCACTACATACCCCCAGGGGCGGAGGGGTTACAAAAGTTGCTAAAAAACATCACGTGATTAATGGACGACCCCTAAATGATTGTGTGACGTGCACAGCCACCTCTCAAGTTCGAGCGTGACGATGTTGCCGCTCTGCTTGAGCGCGTCGACGGCGCGCTGGTTGGACTTGCCGGCGAGCGAGGCGCCGTCCACGGCCACGATGCGGTCGTTGACGCGCACGCGCCCGCTCAGCGCCGCCGCGCTGCCCGCCGTCACGGACTTCACGAATATACCCGACAACTCCTCCTTCTCGCATACGTAGCCTGGGTGTGGAAATTATCAACGTGGCATTGTGACATCACGATTTATAAGAGGTTTGAAAAAAAAATATTTCAATAAATAATATTAGAAATTTTTGTTCAAAAGAAAAGTCCGCTTTTTGTATGGGTGCTGGGCCTCAAAATATAACCAGGCTCAAACTTTATGGATATTAAAGGGACAAAAATCTTGGATCCATTAAAAAACTATTTTTAGACACCTCCATTTATAAGAAACTTTTTTAAAAACGTTCAGTTGTAGTATTTAAGCAATATAAAAGTACATAAATGTCATAATCGGAGAACTTTAAAATTAAGCCCATTTTTGGACATGTCCTTTACTTAATAAGGATTGTTCCAAGGATGAAAATCTGGTGACTCGAAGGTACTTACTAGTTTAAGAAAAGGCTCCAGTCTGCACTTTATATAATAATGTCTAGGTGTAAAAATGTATAAGATCGTTTTATCATCAGTATAATAATGTTTGGCGTAATGTGATTAAATATATTGACAATTATAAAAACAATATAAGACGAGAATACCTGCAATGGTGATACCGAGACCGTTTTCATCTTTCTTTAATTGAACAGTGAACCTGTCTACTTCCGGTGACTCAGCATCTGAACAAATAAACATTATTATTAACCTTATCAATATTTTACTATGTCGTTAAATATAGACCCTCTTAGATACCTTATACGTAGAAAACACAAACGCATATTATAACTTTTCGTTGGCGAAAATTATAATTTGTCATAATATAAACATTACCTTGCAAGGTTTTAGCTGTAAAAATTTACCATTAAACATACCAGATTCGGGCGGCGGTGTGATCGGTTTGTCGAACACGAATCTCGAGGCAGTGGTGTTGACGGACAGCGTCGTGGGCTGAGTGTGAAACACCTGCTCGAACCCAGCCTCCATCAGGTACCGATCCAAATCCTCTGGATCCGAAAGAAGCCTGATTCACAGAGAATATTTTAATAGAATATAAACTGATGAACACGGTTCCGCGGACCCGCATCCCTCTTGTAATGGATGGAAGTTGGTTCGCGCGATGGTAGGAAACGGTTCCGATTTGTATTCACAGAAGCTGGAGTTATGAATAGAGGATGTACTTCCGCAGAGATGGATTAATATCCAGACCCAACTCTTAAATGACCACAGACTTCTCCAATGTACTGTGTGTACACAATACATATTTAATTTTACCCTTGTCCAAATTCAGAAAATATTTTGACGTTGAACAATAAAATACTATTTTTGTTGTAATTAAATTTATTTTTGTAATTTTGATTATTTTGGATTCTGTCGTGACTAGACCTCGACTATATGATCCCCCCCCCTTACTTGAAAGCTGTATCCGCCCTTGAGTATACGGGGAAGGGCAGATTATAACGTCGTTACAATATGTGATGTATATTGTCATGTGACCACAGTTCTTCATAAAATGAAGGTAGGTATCTATACTAATCCATATTATCTATACATATAAATAAAATTGGAGTGTCTGTTTGTAATATTGAAATAACCGTTTTTTACTACATGTATATGAATATATATACGGTACATACACCAAAATAACATTTTTTACAATTTTTGTCTGTCTGTCTGTCTTTCTGTCTGTCTGTTTGTTCCGGCTAATCTCTGAAATGGCTGGACCGATTTTGACGGGACTTTTATTGGCAGGTAGCTGATGTAATAAGGAGTAACTTAGGCTACTTCTTATCCCGGGAAAT
Organism: Sphinx pinastri; assembly: GCA_947568825.1. Taxonomy (NCBI): domain Eukaryota; kingdom Metazoa; phylum Arthropoda; class Insecta; order Lepidoptera; family Sphingidae; genus Sphinx; species Sphinx pinastri. The sequence continues at coordinate 9,851,431 of OX387617.1, forward strand.
ATTAAGCGGGACTTTTATCCCGGGAAAACTCATTCACGCGGGCGGAGCCGCGGGCAACAGCTAGTTATATAAATAAAATTGGAGTGTCTGTTTGTAATATTGAAATAACCGTTTTTTACTACATGTATATGAATATATATACGGTACATACACCAAAATATTTTTTTTACAATTTTTGTCTGTCTGTCTGTCTGTCTGTTTGTTCCGGCTAATCTCTGAAATGGCTGGACCGATTTTGACGGGACTTTTATTGGCAGGTAGCTGATGTAATAAGGAGTAACTTAGGCTACTTTTTATTCCGGGAAAATATAAAACGGGACTTTTATCCCGGGAAAACACATTCACGCGGGCGGAGCCGCAGGCAACAGCTAGTAATATTATAAAGCTGAAGAGTTTTTTTTGTTTGTTTGAACGGGCTAATCTCAGGAACTACTGGACCGATTTGGAAAATTATTTCACTAATAGGAAGCTACATTACTCCTGAGTGCTATAGGCTACTTTTTATCCCGGAAAACTTTTCCACGCGGGCGGAGCCACGCGCAATGCTAGTGTAATATAATAAGATACCTGGCGGGCACGAGCGGCGCGGGCGAGGGGTGCGCGGCGGCGGGGTCGGCGGCGCGCGCCACCACGAGCCGCACGCGCGAGCCCGACGCGCGCAGCACGCCCGCCACCTGCTCCGAGCCCATCTCCACCAGGCTCACCTGCAGACCACACACCACACACCGCACACGTTTACTTTTTTTATACGGGCAGTGGCGTAACGTGGGTTCTTGCCGCCCGGGGCTGACCCAAATTTGCCGCCCCAAAGAACAAAAAAGGTTATTTTACATATTTTGCCTCCCCCCTAAAAGTGCCGCCCCAAAGAACAAAAAAGGTTATTTTACATATTTTGCCTCCCCCCTAAAAGTGCCGCCCGGGGCGGACCATTGCAGTGGTACCTACCCAGATGGCCCCTCTCAAGCAAGAGACTTACCACCAGTATATTATGCCTCAATGTCGATGTAGGTATTGTGAATTCACCTAGATGGTGTTGATGGGATCGTCAGATAATGCACAATGCCTAGTAATGGACGTATTACTGTGGTATTACATCTATACTAATATATAAAGCTGAAGAGTTTGTTTGTTTGAACATGTTTTGAATGTTTCACCCTATCGATACTTAGCATTGACGTATTATATTCATTATAAGGATGAAAAATTACATTTAATGTATTGATAATGTATTGCTGTATATCTGCATGCTTTAAAACATAAAAATAAAATAGTATAAAATCCTATTACGTTCCTAAGAATAGTATCTAAGTACTTACATTCCATGATTATGTGAAAATCGAGAAAATAATAAAAACTATATAAAACATACATAAGTATGAGTTCCAAAAGCATTTAGAAATGTCTCATTATGTGATTTATAAAAATAAAGTAGTTTTGAAGATAATATTCAATACAAACAAATCTGTAATTAAGGGACAAAACCTCCTAATTTTGCTTCAATAACATCAAAATAACTAGCTCCCATCTAAAAAAGCATATTCTGGCCACGCTGGGTATGAATAATAATCGGCCGGAACCCATATTTTATCATATTTGTCATATTAAAAGAATAGACAAATAAATTATAGATTTGAAAAGTTTCCTTTGTATCCACATGTGGCTCTTGTGTCGAATTTGTGCTGCCATCTATAGTTCTATGTATAAGAATTATGTCACTTACATCTCCAATCTGAAGAATATGGTCTCCAGATTTAAGGCGTCCATCGCGATCAGCTACGCCGCCAGCTAATATAGTCTTCACAATAACTCCACTTGTTCGTGCTCCAATGATGCCTAAAACATAAAACAAACTTGGATAATGAAAATTATTAACTTTGTATTCTTATTCATTGAGTGAAATCTATACATAATACTATAAAGAGGAAAGATTTGTCTGTTTGTTTGTTTGTAATGGATAAACTCAAAAACTACAGAACCGATTTTGAAAATTCTTTCACTATTAGGAAGCTACATTACTCCTGAGTGCTATAGGCTACTTTTTATCCCAGGAAAATATTTTTATTTGGGAAAATTTATTGCAGGACTTTTATACCGGAAAAACTCTTTCACACGGGCGAAACCGCAAGCAAAAGCTAGTTAATATTATAATATTACCAAATCCAAGTCCAGTGCCATCATTAACAAGATTTATGATTTCTACTTGCGCCCAGTCACTTGCCACTATGTTGTGGGATCCAGAGACAAGTGAGTCTTCATTGCGAGAACTCTCCAATAATCCTCGACTCTGTCAATAATTGAGATAGAAAACACAAATTTTATACGAAATATAAATCAGATACTAAATGTAGGTGATCAGAATAAATATTCAATTTAAAATATTATATTATTTATTATCGTATTTTACCTGTTTAGGTGACATATTCGAATCCACAGACCCACTGTCAAGACCCAAAATGCGCTCATTATCAGAGTTTGAACCAAATTCTAGACTATGAGGAGGTGAAACCTGCGGAACTCTTTGTTCCTCCTCACCCTCATGACTTCCATATAGATTCCTTGCTTGCAATGCCAAGTCACCTGAAAATTCAGTTGTGGGGTAATAAATACAGAATTTGATTTCACCATTCTTCAGTATACCTACATAAAATATGTTTTAATTAGTTTTGAATAACCTAAATTGGTCTACTAGCATTCATAAGCTTTGAAACCAGTGAAGTTCCAAGTACAATCCACATACAAGAATAGTAAAATATGTGACTTATATATGTCTACCTACTCCTTAGGGAATAAATAAAATAACATAATATGTTAACTGAAGAATAATGTATATTACACATTTTGTACTTGTTGGGTTAGTATTCAGGAAAGAACAAACCACATCTACTATTATTAATCTGTAAATAATGATTATAAACATGTTATTATATTCCTGAATACACATGGTGAAAAGTGGGTGCACTAGTTGCTCCGCTGCCTAACCCTTCGGGGATATAAGGGTGAGTGTGTATAATATTCTCTTACCAGCCGGTGTGATATCAAAGTCCCCTGGCAATATGGATGGGTGATGAGCCACTTGTGTTGCAAGCATGTCCACAGAGTCATGCAGGGTTGCTATACTCTTCAATATTGGACTCTCTAGCAAACTTATCAGCATATTCAAGTCATCGCTAGTTGCAGCCTAAAAGTTGAATAAATAGAGTACAGTTATTATAAAACTGCTGTAACAAAGTATCATAGACATAAGAATGATCAATAAATGTTTTTTCAATACTTTAAATGAAAGGGTTAGGAACAATGTTTTTATAAACAATTGTTTGGTTTTGTAATAATTAGAAATAGTAAAAGAAGTTCAGATCTTATGCAAAGCTGCAACCAAAAATTGTGCATTGGTAAACTGGAATTTATTAAAAACATATGTGCCTAAATTAATTTTGAAATTACTTTTGGACGAAAATCATATAAATGATCTAAAAAACTATGTATTTCAGCATAGAGTGGGGCCTGGGGCAGTTATAAAACATATAAGACATGTAATAAAGAATACCTTCAACTTCGGATCATCACTTTGATCAACAGCAGCTTTTACACTCTCCAGTTGCTGCAGAGCATTAGATATATTCACTCCCAGATGCATTCTGGAAATAGAACATAGTAAATTATATTAAATTATTCAACACCTAACCTATGTATTTTACTACAATTAATGAGCACCATCACCTGTTTCAAGATTACCTATTGAAAACCAAAATCAAGATTGTAAAAATCAAAGAATACAATATAATATTATGTTTTATAGCTACCAACTTAACCAATTATATTATTAATATAGGAAGTATTCAATGATATAATTATTATGGATAAAGTGCCCGGACGCTAAACAAATAACAATATTTCATTCTCGCACAAAAATGAAAAATACACTACAATTGACAATTGACATTTGTTTACGTCAAGACTAGAGTGCGTTTCAGCTTTAAATTACGATGGCGTAAAGTTGGCAGCAATGTATATGCAGTGCTGCTATATCACACAAAATGTGTAACCTTGAAATAAAGGATTTTTTTGTTTAGTAATAAAACACTAAAATTTTCAAATCCAATTTTAAAATATATACGCATTAATTACATACACTTTTCAAATAATTTATTATTGAAGTCTTTGAATTCTGTCGTAAGTACCTAATAATTAATAAGCTATGTAGTTTCCAATAAATACTAGTTTTTAATGAGTCATGGTGGTAAGTGATTATCAAAAAGCAATTATGACAAGTCAGCACAAAAAACACAAAACATTTTAATTAGCATATGTCGGACTGTCGGGTAATTTGAAATTATAATCTTGAAAAAAAGACAAATCCAGATGTCAAACTATTGGTGGGATTGACAGTTGAGAGTATAAATAGGGCGCGTAAATGCGGTACGCGCGCGAGCCGCATTCGCGATGAGTCAACTGTATTGGCTCGGACCCGTTAGTGGGTTGCCCTCAGCATGGTTACTTAAATCAAGGGTTGCGAGCTATCAGGCTACTGGCCAGTAGGTTCATTAAAAAAAAATATTGATGGAGCAGTCTTAGTTCAGTCGTCGTTGCATTCAGTTCAGTGTTCAACTAGCTATAATCAAAGCGTTACTATGCTAGTTCAGTGTTAGTTAACTGTTAAGGTTGTTACCATATTAGTTCTGGGTTAGCTCTCAACGTAGTAAGTTTCAAGTGGATTTCTAATGGATCCTGACATAGGGATTGTCCTCTGAACATGCGAACATGTAATGAACGAGCAATAAAACAGTTGAGTTGAAGAGATAGCGTTTAAATTATGACTATTGCAAAGTATTAGCTACGCATTATCGGCCCAGCTTCCGACACATATAATACATTGTATCATTACACTGGCTATTTATTTCTTGTTATTTTAATCGATGTTATACAATGTTTGAAGTGAAAACTTCTTTAGCGGCGTTGAGCAGTTTTGGGATGGATATAAAATGTTAAATTCGCGATCCTGACGAAAAACTGATGGGAGGTTTTACCATCCCTTACTATAATTCTAAAACCTTTACATTTTTTATTTATTTTCTTCATTAAAACCATCCCTTACTAATATGAACCAATACAATGCGTTGAAGCTATGATTCTTGAAACGAGTGCATTTTTATTTATTTACGTCATTAAAACCATCCCTTACCCTCCCTTTATCTCCTTGCATCTTTTTCCTCAGTGCTGAGGGTCGTGATCCCCTGAACATGGAGTAATCTTGGTCTTCAACAAGTTGCGCCACTTGTTCCTGTCTTTAGCATCATGAAGCACAACATGGAGTTTGGTGTTTAGGGTAGAGCGGATTTGGTCCGACCATCTGATGGCATTACGGCCTCTCGGACGTTTGCCCTCAATTTTACCAGTAACCATCAATTGTTCGAGGTTATGTCCATCCTTTCTGGCTATGTAGCCGAAGAACTCCATTACTCGGCGCAAGCAGGTAGTGGAAAGCCTGGTTTGGACTTTGAGATAGCGTAGAATGGACTCATTGGTTCGGAATGCAGTCCAAGGAATCTGAAGCATTTTCCTCCAGCACCACATCTCGAAAGCATTTATGCGATCTCGATCAGCTTTCTTCAAGGTCCAAGTTTCAGATCCGTAGCTGAATATCGAGAAGACTAAAGAGTTGACCAATTTTACTTTGGTTTTTCTCCGGATGTTGCGGTCTTTCCATATTTTGTGTAGCTGAGACATAGCATTTTTTTTCCATACCTATACGCCTTCTTACATCTTTCTCACAGGATCCTGTGTTGCAGATGACAGAGCCCAGGTACATAAAATCGTCGACCGTTTCGAGAGGCAGAACTCCTGTTAGCTGTAGTTGGTTGGTTCGGTCTATCAACATTAGTTTGGTCTTGGAGTGGTTGATTTTGAGACCTAATTCCAGGCTAATACTTTCCATTCTAGCCAAGAGTTCCGCCATTTCGTTTTCAGTGGAGGCTAACAGTGTGGTGTCATCTGCATTACGGAGATTAGAAATCTTGGTGCCACCTATGATGACACCACCCCTCCAGCCCTCGCAAGTTCTTCTTGTGATGTACTCCCCATAAGCGTTAAATAGAATGGGGGACAGAATACAGCCCTGTCGCACGCCCTTTTCAAAGTAGAAAGGGTCTGATGCTGTTTTTTCCACCTTAACGACACCTTGATTACTCGAGTACAGCGATTGAATAAGGGCAACCAAATGTTTACTACCCTTACTAATATGAACCTAAAATATAATGCGTAGAAGCTATAAATCTTGAAACGAGTGCATTTTATTTATTAACGTCATTAAAACCATCCCTTACTAATCTAGTATGAACCTTAAATACATTGTGTGGAAGCTATTTCCCCAGCGTTGTCACGGCACGAGTACAAAAGAATCGAACGTTACATTCTTTTTTCAAATTTTGATTTATTCCACTTTGGTTGTAATAACCATTGCATTTCTGACATTTATCAAAAACCAGACTAAATGTGCATTGCTCGCGTTTAAATGTAATTTAATAAATCTACTTTATGTCGTAGGCATAAGATCGAATTTGTGTTTAGTCAATCAAAATTTGTAATTGTTTGTTTCTTTTTAACCAACTCCCAAAAGGAGGAGGTTATTTTAGTTTGACTTATCGACGACACTTATTGATGTGTTATTTACAAGAAACTGTGCATATTGGGTTTTTTAATACATCAATGACGATAGTGCAATAAATAAATATTGTATTTAACCACATAAATGCTAGTACTTTTATACTGATAAATAAAGCAATTCGTGCGAAATTATCTATTCCCTAACCATTCCAAAATATTCGAAAATACACAAAGTTAATGTTCAAGTTTTCACTTCTGCCGGCACTCCCGGAGTGCAACCCGTTCTTTTTTGTTTATTATTTTTGATACCTTAAATTTTATTAAAATGAAATACATTAATCCTCCGGTAGCCCTACTTTTTTAAACTGAAATAGCGGGAATTTTCTTCATAATGTCCACCATCTTCTCAGACAGAGGTGCCAATTCACGCCATCGGTAAAATAAAATGAAACAAATGAAGTGAATTGATGAAGTGATGAGATGGTTACTTTGGGTATAAGCTTCTTGGTTACGCCACTGACTAAAGACTAAAAAAAAACAACCAAACGTGGCTTCGGCGTTTATTGTTTGAGAAAATTGCAGTCATGGCTTCGATTTTATTATTAATACAACTACAGACATGGCTTCAGCCTTTGAATTTTAAAGAAGTCCTTAGAATCTTTGTTACCTTCTCTAATCTAAGGTTAGAATATATGAAAAAAAACAGACTAGGCTGCATGGCTAAGTGCCTTTGCTTTCTCCTTTTATGAAGGAGAAAACAAAACCAAAAAAATAAACTCTTTGGAGTAAACACAAAAAAATAAAGTAACGGTTGTCAATTTGTCATTATTTTGAAAATTAATATCTAGTTACTGTCTAAATAATTAGATTATAGAATCAAAATATTGACTTGCATTTTAGCAATTAGCGCGCTATCAACATCAACAGTCAACCAACCTCAATAATTATAGTTTATTTGTGAATTTCCCGAAGGCCCGCTATATAGATCAATTAGTATCCAGTATTAGGTACTGATCTACCATTTAAAATAAACGAGGATGAATAATAATTACTACGTCGACGATTTTGTCGACCTCACAAATTCATTCACGCTGGTTGATCACTGTGCAATAGCAGATACTATTATTGACTTGGACACAGATGATTCCATCAGTAAGTTTAACTTTTTATGTACCTACATAATAATCATTAATTACCCACATGAATTATTACTGCTCAAAATTTTATGGGTCACAATAAGATTTATTTATTAATCATAACATTAATAACTAAAATCACATGTTATTCCTTTTTGTTATATTACTTTTTATAGTATTCGATTTAAAGATCTTTAAATGTTTGTTAAATGTTATATAAATGTTTGTTTGTTTGTTTGGTGAAATTACATGAAACCCCATGTTCAAAATCTTTTAGGGTTATTTATTACTGACTAAGTGAGTACAGATCTACAGAATAATATAATACACAAATCAATAATCTGATTGCAGTCGAAGACAATATGATACATGGCTATAGTTCATCACTTTCGGAGACAGCTGATTCAACACAGTTACATAGAGATTCGAGCCTAGCAGAGAAGTTGTCCAAAAAACAAACACATGAAAAGAAAAAAAGTCAGAAGAAAAAAGTTAGTGTCCATACACACACACATTGATCTTAGAAGCACTTTACTACAATTGCTTTCTGGCTTTTATGGGAGCAAAGTGGCTAGACTTCCTCTGATGTAGTGCTTTCTAATTTAAATGTTGAAGCATTGTATTCCAATTAACTATATCTTGATGGTTGCCAAATTGAAGATGATTTACTTAATTTCTTTTTCGTAATTTGCTTGATGGTTATTGTAGAAAATGAGTAATATCATTTTTTTTATTTAGCATCTGTCAATATTGGTTAAATCCTACTAATATACATGCGAAAGTTTTAAGAATGTATGGATGTAAGGATGTTTGTTACTCTTTCATGCAAAAACTACTGAACGGATTTTGATGAAATTTGGCACACTGGTAGACATTGTCCTGGATTAACAAATAGGCTACTTTTTATCCTGGGAAATATAAAGCGGGTCTTTTATCCTGGAGAAACTTTTTAATGCGAGCGGAGCCGCGGGCAAAAGCTAGTAGACCATAATTTTAAAAATGGTAATATGTGAGGGGTCTTGCAGCAATATTTCAATAGAAACATGCTAAAGTGACAACCAAGTTAAGTTGTTTTAAAGCTAGAAGAAGTATTGATTGCATGTAACTTTTTATAAAACTGAATGACAAGGTGAAAAAACCTTTATTCTGATTTTTTACATATCTATACTAATATTATAAAGAGGAAAAGTTTATAGTTTTGTAGGGGCTAATCTCTGGAACCAGGGCCGCGCTGTCCCTATGTGCGAAGTGTGCGGCGCACACAGGCGCCAAGGCAATAGGGGTGCCGGAATCAGGATGAAATGTTATATTTGTTATACTACTAACATATTCTTTATAGATGAGTAGGTAAGAAAGTAGGTATAAGTCTCCGGAGACAATACTTACGGCTGTGGTTTAACTTTACACTACTTGGATTTTGTCCCAATGTTTATGAGCTTTGTGTTAAAATCAAAAGAACTGCCGCAGTCGCTTCAATAGCCAACGTACATATCTTATTACAAACGTCTTACAAAAGGTAATTTTCTAAATTATATCTTATAAAAACTTATCTGCGCATTACAATGAGCCAAGAAAGGTTAACTTTAAATAATAAAAAATACCAATGTCGAAACAGGACGACAAAAATCAGAGGCGCTTCATAGATTTCGCACACAGGTGCTGTCTTGGGTCGGCGCGGCCCTCTCTGGAGCAACTGAATCAAATTTCAAAATTCTTTCGCTAATACAAAGCTACATTACTCGTTGAGTGCTATAGGCTACTTTTATCCCAGGAAAATATTTTTATCCCGAAAAATCTTTCTCATGCGGGCGGAGCCGCGAGCAAATACTATTACTATAAATAAATAGAATAGAACGAAATACGGACTCTGACGTCATCGCGAACTGCGATGCGTGCGAAAGATATGCACATCTTCAATGTACGTGGCAATATTTGAAGTATGAATAACTTCATGAAGCTACATTACGGTTTCTTATTAGTGAAAGAATTTTCAAAATCGGTTTAATAGTTCCTGAGATTAGTGCGTTCAAGAAATCAAACAAACTCTTCAGCTCTTTATATATTAGTATAGCTTTTGCCCGCGGCTCCGCCCGCGTGAATGAGTATTCCCGGTATAAAAGTCCCGCTTAAAATGTAGCTTATATGACACGTTCGTAGATTTACCATAGCAGCGCCATCTATTGATTACTTACTCAACCCAGTCGAAAGGTATCGACATCTGTTAGAATCATTCATAGCAGCGCCATCTATTGATTACTTACTCAACCCAGTCGAAAGGTATCGACATCTGTTAGAATCATTTGGAGTTAAGATAATTGTGACTGTCAAATAATAACAGACAAATAATTAGCAATAAATTAAAATTGCGACTATAATTTGAGATTTAAACTATCCTATCTCTCAAGTTGGATCGAACTGCACATGGTGTGCGAATTTTATTATAATCGGTTAAGTGGTTTAGGAGTCCATTGAGGACAAACATTGTGACACGAGATTTATATATATTAAGATAAGATAGATTACTTACCCCTTCTCTCGAGTTGCAAAAGCTTATGACTTGATGATTTTTTACCAGATTTCAATGATTTTTTCTGTGTTAGAATTTATATAATGTGGGTTTTATAAAAAGCAAATACAAAAATGAATAGAATACTTTATTTCCATAGTACAGTACTTTATGGTGCCAAAAGTTTGGGTGGTGTTGCTGCTGTCTATAAGCCATCACGCTTGATGCCATCAGATAAGCGACTCGCTAATTTCGTCACGTATTTGTAAGCATATTATACTAAAATTCCACTTATTTTTTTTGAAGTTATACTTCTTTTGGCGCGTTAGGGAAAAAAGATGAGAGTAAATTTTTACGATGCGCGCGCACACCGTCACGAAAAGCAGACACCCAGAAGTTCAGTTAGTCAACATTTTAGTTATGAATTTTGAACGTAGAATAAGGCGAAAGAAAACCGACACCCTGAAGTTAGCTATGGTCAATATTTTAGTTTTGATTTTTTTTTTCAGAAACCAGCTTCTGGAGTTTCTACCATTACAGCAGAAACAAAATTTGGTAGTTGCCCTATTTGCTGGGATGAATTAGGTAAAAATCCTTTAGCTTCAACTAAATGTGGTCATGTTTATTGTCTCAAGTGTCTTGAGAAGTGTTTGTGTATAGAAAAAAGGTGTCCCACATGCAGAACTATTTTAAAAGGTAAAAGTGCATTTCATCCTTTGTATCTACCTGTCTAGAAATACAAGGACATGTTAAGAAAGTGTGCCAAAAATATCCTAACAGAATTCAATTCATTTGCAAAGTGCCTCCATTTTATGAACATCAGTATAGCACAGTTATCAAGAGAATGAAAATTATAATCTAACCACGAGCATGTCTCACTGGTTAGAGTACAGTAACCTAGACATTTTGTGAATTCAATTGAGGCATGTTTTGGACATTCCGAAAAACGGGTTTATACTTTAATGAATCAGGTATTTTTGTCTCTGGGGAACTCAGCTAGCTAGACATCCTGAAACTGACCATTTTTTTACTTGTCAGTGTTTGAAACTCGAGAGCTATATTTTAGAGCTATATTCTAGCTATGCTTAATATAAATTATTAGTAGTGGCTTGGTACACTACACCTCTTGCTCTATGAAAATATTGTATTTTATGAGTACATAACAGAGAACGTGTTCATAGTTAATGTGCAAGAACTTAAGTAAATTTCATACATACAATTTTTTTTTTAATACATTGACCGCGCTGTCGACACAGTGTGTGATTTTAAGCACGTAATGCCAGTGCGGCGGCACACACAACATGTGGAGTGTGGCGAGTCGCACTTGACACCAATGGATAATTATTCATTGTTTTATCGTTGCAGTCAACGCGCAAGTTACTGCTTATTAAATGTAAAGTTTAATGTAACACCATACAAAATATTAGTTACAAAAATCTCAAAATATTAGATGGAAAACAAAAAAAAGACAATTTCCAAATTACATTATAATTATTTATTAAACAAATTAGCCACTTTAATGCTAGTAATATTCCATACAACAGATTGGATAAATTGCTTAGTTTTACGTTATGTAGACAGACAGCTCTATAAGACAACTAAAGCTGTGATAACTATGTTATATCATTATAATTATTAGACATATCCATATTAAAATTTATTATAAGCTATGATGATTACATGGTGTTTTATATGTATGCACATAATACTTTTGTATAAAATATCAACATTTTAACCCATGGAGAGCTAAACAGATTATTATGTCTGTCAACCAGTTTACCAAACAGTTAAATGAAAGGCTAAAATATTTTACACTGTGTATTATTTGCATACTAAATTTAACCAACAGGCATTAATGTGGATTGTGAGTGATGCTTTATTTATAAATTTGAATGCGTTCTTGACTCGTGTGATAATATCATTATTCTAATAAATATATTTAAATAAGAAATGTTATTTATTTCAGTTCACAGAAATCGCGATACTTAGATAACATTATAATAGAAATCAATATTATAAATAAAATTTGTATTGGTAAACACACAAAACTGTATAGGCAATTTGAAGTTATAATTTGTTCAGTTACTTATGGGCCTGGCTAGTACATAATTTTATTTTTATTTTAACACGCTAATCTTCAAACTACCCTCTGATCTGATTTTTTTACTATAGGGAACGTGCACGTCGTAAGCACTGCCATCTAGTGGCGCAATCTGATTCATTTTCAGCCCATCGATACTTGGCGTTGACGTACAATATTCATTAAGAGGATGGAAAATAACATTTAATTTGTTGATAATGTATCATTGTGTATCCGGATGCTTCAAAACATAAAAATAAACAAATCAAATGGTGTGAAATTATATAATGTTCCCAAGAATAGTACCTAAGTACTTACATTCCATGGTTATGTGAAACTCGACAAAAATAATAAAAGCTGTATAAAACATACATAATTATGAGTTCCAAAAGCATTTAGAAATGTTTCGTTACGTAATTTATAAAAATGAATATGTTTTGAAGATAATATTCAATACAAAAATTCTGTAAGTAAGGGAAGATAACCTCCTAATTTTGCTTAAATAACTAGCTCCCATCTAAAAAAAGCATATTCTGGACACACTGGGTATAAATAACATTCGACCGGAACACATATTTTTGTCATACTAAAAGAATATATGTATAAACAAATTATTGTGCTAGTTCTAGTTTCTTTTTTTATCCACCTGTGACTCTTGTGTCGATTTTGTACTGCCCCCTATAGTTCGTGCACGCTCCCTATTAGGAAGCTATACTATACCTGAGGGTATGTGGGTTGAGTTACTTTTGATTCAGAGAATGGAATTGTGTCCTAGAAAGATAACGAATTAATAGGTCGGGGAAAAAGTCTTTTTGCATATACTGTCTATAAACTTTTAATAAAATCTACCTAAATCTAATATTAAAAAAACCCGACTGCGTCAATATCTGCCATCTTTATTAAATTAATTAAAGAACTGAAAGATAGAAACAAGATTTTAATTTGAATATTTTATTTTGGTTTTGAATAATCTAATCTAAGTTGACAGTGTTCAGAAACGCAATCTGAGGCATCTGCTTACTCCGAGATTTTGTTGCGCTACCTATATCACCAACCAAATAATGAGAAGTAAACGTATTATGTATAATTGTCCTAAATCGAAAACATTGACACAAAAAAAACATATCTCCGAAACTATTGAAGATAAATTAATTGCGATTCGACTTTGGGCTTTCAATAGACGTATCCTATCTATTGAAATGATAAAAAGGCATGTCACAAACTCTGCCAAAATAACACACTGTTCATCGCAGTGTCTGCGCGCTTATGTAGGCGCTGCAGTCAACGTATTGATGCGGGAGGAGCCGCGAGCAAAAGTGTGTAATACTTAAATGTTACATAAAAAAATAGGTAGTTAAGTATTTATACGTAAATCATTATTTTTGTAACAGGTAAAACACATTTTAAAAGGTGACTTACCTTTCTCCCTTGAGATAAGATAAGATGTTAGTTTATGTACCTACCTAAGTTTTTGAAATTAGAGGATAATGAATTAAAAACTTTTGTTCAAGGTCAATATATTTTATTTAAAACACGTATTTATTAAAATGTTATGACCCATACTATAAAACAATTTTTATTTTCCACTGATTTTTATTAATGCTTACTTGTGTTTTATGTCCACAGAAACTCGTGTGTAAAATTTCATGTTTTTAAGGGATGTCTCCCACGGCGACTGTGCAGCGATGCTGTCGCGCGTTTCGTCAACTCGCTTCTGTATCACTATTATCACGCTTAAGGGCCACAGCAGACTTGCTACTTTTAGCATCGACAATCGGCGATTTAGCCGCCTAGCTTCTAAGCTAAATGCAGCTACCAAGGATTTTACACCGCACACTTAAAAACGCCTAAGGCTAAGAACTCATGAAGCGGTTTTCACCCGCGTCAGCCGCGGTTGCGGGCCCGCAATTCCTGTATAATGCGAATATATTATGTCAAAAATGAATGCACATTTCACAACGCGATTTGCGCCTACGGCGTGCGCGGTTGTACCCGGTATCCGCTGTACCGGCGGGCAACTAGTAGAATCGCACGGGCCGCAGTCAGTACGCCGCACCCACACCCTCAGCATCGGCGGGCTGCGGCCAGTGGATGCACCGAGAACCTTTTGGGCTTTCTTTTTTTTTATTCTTCTGTGAAGTATGTATAAGTAAAGCAACAGCTCGTTTCTGGTGCGTGTCCATGGCGTTCTGGAACTCAACTGACCGTTAACCGCCCGTCTTGCGATAATCACCCGCCAAGTTTGCGGGTGATAATCTCAACCGCGACGGTTGCATAGTCGCACAGATCTCCAGTCGTCGTGAGTTTGGAAATAAAACAGCTGTTTCCCGACCGCGGCGGGCGCGGAATAAAACCGCTTCGTGAGTTCTTAGCGTAACGCGGCGATTCAGTCGCTTTTTAGAAGCTCTTTAAAGCGATTGAGCGCTACACTCCGCACACATTCGGAAGCCGGTCGCATCTGCGGAACAAAATACAGTGTTGTACTAGATTTTGATGAAGCTACATCCTTACGATGGATTCTAATGAAGCTGTAGTGCTGATTACTTTATTGATAAAGCGAAAGTATAAATCGCGCCGAAGGCGGTATTGGTTACATCCATTAACCAGTTCACGTCTTAATTTTCGAGAGCATCATTCATTATTTCAGGGATGTCAGATAGTGTCTCAATAATACTGGTACAGACAAAAAAATCTGGCGACCTTTTTTTTAGGTCCCAAAACTACAAGTAACCAATACTGCCTGGTTACTAGTACGTACTTTCTAATGTAAAATTCCGTATCCCAGTTTCTTCGTTGACCTTTTCTTTTTTTAGGTCCCCGTACTACTATTTCCGTTTTCAAAGCATGAAATCTTGCAACAAGAATTGATATATTCTTACATACAAGAAAAAAAATTCAGTGACTGATGTTGATGGTTGGTATTATTGCGTACCAACACAACTTTTACTAGATACAAGACCCTGAAAAATGGTACGGATGCCAGGAAATTGGTACGTCTGGCATCCCTGCATTATTTCATATATTATGAAGAGATGAATCATGGATGGAAAGATTTTGAACATTTTGGGATAAAGTACACTAAAGGACATGTCCATAAACGGGCCTAAAATTCTAACAAAGACAGTTTATATACTATATTGGGATAGAACTCCTAACACTAACCTTTTATAATAAATCGTTTAATTTTAAAAACCTCCGATTCTGAGGTACCTATATGTAATTTTATTTTGCTTAAAAACTACACTTAATATGAATGTTTTTAAAAAATTTTGTTATGAATGGATTTTTTTAATGGATCCAAGTTCCATATTTTGCCCCTTTACGGTCCCTGAAGTTTGAGCCTGTTAATATTTTGAGGCCCAGCACCCATATATAAAACGGACATCTCTTTTCAAGAGCTTTTGTCATATTATCTGGAAACTATTTATTTTTTAGTAAAAAGACGGGTTTTCAAAGTTGATCGTTTTTAGACTTTTTATTTTTGACACCAATAAAGTATAATGAAAAAATACTAGCTACTCAACTGTCCGATAAATATCTAACTTATCATGCTTTGTTCATCCATGCTTTGTTTGCTTTGACATGGGGACGGGGGGGGGGGGGGGGGGGGGGGTCTCAAAAGAGATTACGTCAGCGATATTTATTTAATCTGTTTTTGATTAAAAAATAACAAAAAAAATTAACAGATTTTGTAAATCTTGTATTAATGCTTACACAAGCATAGGAGGGGGTACTTAGTTAGCTTTGCTTACTTTTGCCGATAAGGGAGACGGGGGGATTAAATAATACTTAAATTCTGCTTACGTAATACTTAAACGGCCCCGTAGACCCTTATACGAAGACCATTAAGTTAGACCAGTATTTATATAGCTACTGACCTGTGTTACTGCTACTGTTTTAAAAGAAAAAAGAAAGAAATCATTTTGAAATTTATCGTTTATAAACAATACTATTGCAAATCGGCAAACTATCAATAGTCGACTATCGATCGGCATCACTACAGCCGACACGATCGAGCATTGGAACGTCGAGTCGCTAAAACGCGCGATTTCGATACTGCGTCCGACCACAGGAGGTCGCGAAATCGCTATGCAGCATCGATGCAGTCGCCTAATCGCCGATGCTAAAAGTAGCATTTCTGCTATGGATGGCCGTAAGTTGCGTTTGCAACGCGCGTCGAAAGCGATGCAACGCGCGTCGAAAGCGATACAAACGCGCGACAGCACGGCTATTTAGATATAAACGCACAAAAGAAATCTGTAAAATCAGCAACAAAGACAATATGATCAATTATTTTGCCTCGACGGAGCTCATTTTGCAACTGTAGCATTTGCATCGTGTATGTATCAGATGACGTACCATCATTGCATGATATTAAAACATTTATACAAGCGAAAATGTTTTCCCATAAAGTCTAACGCACATTAGGGGGCGCACCGCATCGCATAGCAAAATCCACCTAAATCACTTTTATACATTTTATAGTAGGCGGTGGCGTAGTTGTATTACGGTATGACTACAATCTGAGGTCACGAGTTCGATCCCCGGGTCGGGCAGTGATATTGAGTTTTTCTATTCAATATCAGCCCGACTGGAATTTCTGCACGATATGGCGATAGGCGATAAGTGAACGATAGCCTAGTTGGGTATGGAACGGTCTGCCGAGACAATGTCCGGAGGTTTATAATCCTAGGCACACACCTCTAACTTTTCAAAGTTACGTGTGTATTGTTTATCAATAATTATCGTTCGCTTTGACGGTGAAGGAAAACATCGCGAGGTAACCTACATACCTAAGAATTCTCCAAAAGAATCTCGAGGGTATGTGAAGTCCACCAACCCGCACTAGGCCAGCGTGGTGGACTAAGGCCTAAACCCTCTCAGTTGTAAAGGAGGTCCGTGCTCAACAGTGGGCAGTATACGGAGTGGCGCAAATGTTATCACATTAATTGCAACAATGGATGATACTAGATGGTATACATTCGGTATCACAAAAAATAAAATGTTATCCGCGAAAATTAAAACAGTACTTTTTCGACCAAAATGACAACTATAAAAATAGACACAAAATAAAACACTCTTTAGATTAAATGTACTCATGTTTCTGACCTTTAAAATCGGCAACGTCGCACATCGCAGCGATTAGCTTGCTTTGTCCATGTCGGCATGATGAAAGGGATGCGGTGAATACAATGTTGATACCTTACGAGTACCTACGATCTTAAGATGTCATCTCGTTTTCACATAACTTATGTTTATAAACATTAACTAATCATAAGATCAAAGTTTGCTTTTTTTCATCAATCAATTTAAATTTTCGATATCTCCATCATTGGCTTCAGTGCACAGCTGAATCGTCGCGTAATGTTTCTGTTTATTTTTACGAATAAGTGATCATTTGCTTTTTCAAAAGCTCTACACATTATTATTTGTTTCATATTATTACGTCATTTAGATTTTCCTTGGCAGATATTACAACCTAAGTCTCACGTGGCACCAATGTTTGGAGTCTCGTAATTTTTCTACTGTTCTTCCAAAAAATCGGGAGTCTGAAGAACACACAAGTCTGGTTCCATACGTTCGTAAAGCTAGAGCTGCGTTTTGGTCGCATTTTCCGTAAATTAGGACCATATCGGTATACTCTTCAGATGTGTATTTGACTCGAGGCATTGTGTTACAATAAAAACAAACAATGCATTCAGTTTTGCAAATGTATCACACGGAGATCACTTCACTCAAACATCAATGTATTTTATCACACAATTAACAAA
Source organism: Sphinx pinastri (assembly GCA_947568825.1). Lineage (NCBI taxonomy): Eukaryota > Metazoa > Arthropoda > Insecta > Lepidoptera > Sphingidae > Sphinx > Sphinx pinastri. The sequence goes on from OX387617.1 coordinate 9,869,524, forward strand.
AATATGCACAAAATAAACAAATTACGTGTTTTTTCACAAACAATACTTATAAGACGCGTGCGCGGTAATTCTGCTCAGGCAAATCGGGCGCAACCTACAAACGTGCACTATTCCTGAGGATACCGGACACGGCGAAGCACTGACTGACTGCTCTTGTCGCGATGCCGAGACCTCGAAAGTTGCCGAATCACTGAATCCCAATGACACACTAACCTATTGTTTTTCTTTTAACCCATAACGTAAACAAACGTCGGCAACAGATTATCGACCTTAACGTTAGGCATTAGGATTTTTTGCATTACAGACAGTACTCTCATTATTTAGTCTACGAGTTTAGTAGGTTCAGGTTTTAGAGATTAGAAGCGGCAACGTAGCATCTTGATTGCTGATCACTGGATTACAGTTTCAAGTTCAATGCTGCGCGTACGTACATTGCTGGTGTAACTTAGGTACACATGAACTCTTCTTCACTCTACATACATGATGTTGTAAATTTAAAAAAGGTAAAAAAAATCTACTGCCTAAACTACTGCATCGAATTGGTTCATATTTTGCAAATCGTCTTGTAATAATATTTACTAGATGCAGAAAAAAATAATGTGATAACATTTGCGCCACTTTGTATAATACAGGGCTGATTGCATTGCATTGCATGGCGATAGGCTCACCGCCTATTACATCATGGGACGGAATACGCCGGCGAATAGTGGGTGCACTAGTTGCGCCTCTGCCTACCCCTTCGGGGATAAAAGGCGTGAGGGTATGTGTATGTGTGTACATTTTATATGAACTATCGCACACTACAAGTGGGCCTTATCGAGTCGCATCGCAACGCATTGGCGGATCGCTTGCTATGCGTATTTTTACGGCGATGTTGTGTGTTGCTATGGGGCCCGCCTTAGTGTGCGTTAGATGAATACAAAAACTGACCTCTTTTTTAGAGAGCAGCATACACAAATTGATTTAACTTTCTTTGATGTAAAGCATTTTGTGTAAAACCGTGTATGGTGAACAACAAATGGAAGACATTCTCTATTTTGTATGAATGTTATTTTGGTCTTTATCTGCATTAATTTGAGGCTGACTGTACTAAGAGTTTATTGAACAACAGTAAAATATTCGGATGTAAGTGAATATATCTATCGCTTTAGACTACCAACGGCTGACTGATTCAATAATTATTGCGTTGCGGCACGACCCGACGCTACTCCAATGTGCTTTGGTGCAATTTTGCAATGCGACGCGCTGCTACCCGTTACGGCTGTAGTATGTGCGAGACCACATTGGGCCAGGCTGCACCGCACCGCATCGCATTATAAATAAAAACTGACCAAATACAAAAGTCATACAAATCTATACCCCCAAATACATCGCACCTTTAGGATGAAAACGACACAATTCAAAGAAATCGAAAATTGAGTTATCGTCATAAAATTACTTAAAACGAAGTTTTCAATCAACAATAGTTCAAACACCGCCATATTCAAGCGGGAAAAGGACAAAACTATTATATCGGTCTCTTTTTTATTATTTTTCATAAAAAAGGGACCAGTTTTAAGTCATTTTATGACGATAACCCAATTTTAGATTTTTTTGAATTGCCTTGTTTTCGTCCTAAAGGTGCGACATGGCAATCAAATCAAAACTATCTACATTAGCTGTGTAAGACGATAACTATTGAATATAACATTTACTTTAACATTGTGAAACCAGCCCTAATGATTGTAACAAACTAGCCTTATAGGTAGGTAAATTATGAAACTTTTCCTAAAAATTATCCTTATGTAAGTACACATAAGGTTGATGTGTGTTAAGTATAAAAAACAAAACATGACTCACATGTCCATTGATCTCTACATTAGGTACAATCGAAATGATGATACAAATATTAGATGTCACAAAGATTTTGTTTTCTCTGGAAAATCAGTCATATCACAGCATTTTTTTTTTCGGTGTATTTTTCTTTAAAAATGCCATACCATGGACTCTGTAATGTTTTTCTAAATCTTCGGAGTTGTCAAACTGGTCCCTGCAAATGTTACACTGATTTTCTTTTAATGGTTCATTATTATTTTCATTCGGTTGGTACTTTGACAGTGCATTTTCATTATAGCACTGCTTGTTTTTAATATAGTCTTCAACATTTGTTAAACCATGTTCTAGAAGTAAATGAGTTGAAAATGATGGTTTTACAACAAAGCTCTGCCCACATTCCAAACATTGATAAGCCATGCATGGGTCTCTATGTATTACCAAGTGTTTTTCTAAAGATTCCTTATTTTCACTTTTATGGCCACATTTTTTACAAATTAGTAAATTATCAATATTTTCAATATTCGACTCTACTGGCTCAGACTCATCAATGATTTGTATATCTTTATTGCTCGTGCGATGCTTTTTAGATCTAGCATTTTTTTTTATAGAGCTAATAACAGCTTTGTTATTTTTCCTTTTGTCTTCTGTGAGATACTTTTTGATATCCAGTTTGGGAATTGATAGTTTTGCATCTAGGCATTTATATTTTTTGTGATGAGCAGCGTAATGTTCCTTGATTAGGTCCCATTCTTGAGATATTTGGCACCTACATAGGTGACAAATTAAATGAGAATTGCTGTTTTCCAAAATATCTCCTTCAATATTGGATTGTAAACTAGAAGAACATTTGTATGGACACAAGTTAGGTAGTACACCTATTTCATCATATTTGCATTTATAAATAAAGCTTCTTCGGCACTGGTCACACCTTTTAACAACACGATAAGTTCTCTGTTTTTTAAACTGTGTATTGTTTTCAGCCAAAAGAGACAAAAATAATGTATGAATTGCTCCACCTGTGTCGCTGTGTTGGTTGGCATTGTGAGTAATTAAGTCAACTAGGTCCTGACAGACTGTGCCGCATGTCCAGCAAGGGAACACATTAGTATTGACATGATTCTTCAAGTGCGGATCCATGTGGTTCTGAAGAACTAACCTACCAGGACACATTTCACATTGATATAATATCAATGCTTTCATATTAGTCTTATGAATTTTAAGGTGTTTGATCATTGTTGATTCATTGAAGCAAGCTACCACACAAAATGGACATTTAAATACTTTTTTTAAATGATTGATTTTCATGTGTTCTTTGTAATCATTTGGATGAAAATTATGTGACTTTGTTACAGGGCACTGCAGTCTAGCCGTAGCCCTCATCATCTTGAACCCCTCACAGTCATGGTTATAAGGGTAGTTTACATTTCTATGAGGTAAATGGCACCCACATTCTGGACAAAAGTATGGTGGAATTTTCATATGAAGACGTATATGCGATTTAAGCCCACAAACAGTTGGCAAAGCAAATAAACACACAGGGCATGTATATACCTCATTGGTAAATCTCATATAATGATTAGCTCTATCTTTATATACTGGTCCAATATTAGAGATATTTTGTTTGCATTCATAACAAGTTGATGATGATGCTGGTGATTCTTTCTGTACTTTTTCAACTACTTTTGTTTTCTTTGGAGGTGTATCATTTTTTTGAGGCAATAATAAATTCATTTTGAAATGACTTATTGGTAGTGGATCAATTTTTAAATCAACTACGTTGATTGTAGCAGTTTTGAAGGAATGGGATCTTATATGGCTTAGTAAATTGCATCTGTTGAAGAATATTTTCATAAAGCCACAATGTCGACACATGTAACTTATTTTAACAGATTTACGGTTGACATGATGTTCATAACTGGATTCAAATATGAACCTGAAATAAACAAAAAAATATGAATAATAATACTTACATAGATTTTCTTTATTTAAATTATTCAGCAAAGTTATTTTGGCTGTACAGTTTTTCTTCAGATATTTAACTATAAAATTGAATTGCTTACTTGTCTCCACAATCAGTACACGAATAAATTTTATAACCATTGGTAGGTACTGGTATCACATGGTTCGGTAAAGCCTTTGTGAAGAGTAAATTCTTAATGCTAAGTTTATCATTGATGAAGTCCATTGCTAATGTATATTGTTAAGAACCTGAAAAAAGAAATACCATTAGGTATATGAACTTCAAAGTAAAATTTTAGTTGTTAAAAATCTTTATAGACATAACAGGTGAAAGTGTGCTAAGGTTACATAGTAATGTAATTCAATTCATTCAATTGCTATAAGTGCTGAAAAACATAATCACTATTGAAGAGTAATTTAGGTATTGGTACCTGTATATTGCATTTAAGATAGAAACGCGTGGTTTACGCACCAATACCTAGCTACTATAACTAATCGCGCACATTTTTAATGTGGCTCGTAAAAAAAATTGCACATTATAATTATGGTCAATGGAATGAATGGATGCGTGAAGTTGCAGCAACAGTTACAGTAGCGTCGCGCGTAATGCACCTTCTCAAAAGTAGGCGAAACTTGTAATACATTCCTATCACCTAGTAGGTATAAAAGTCTTACCTATATTTGGTAAAAGAGTTATTATTAATAAAATGTTAACAAAAAGTTTTTAAAATGTACAACTAAAAATATTTAAAATATAGGTAATATTACTATGTATTGCGCTGGTATCCCTGGCATATTATTTTAATCTCCGTTGTTACGGCTGTCCTATTAGAAAGGTTGGTGATTTGAGCTAAATCTAAATTAAAGCTCATATGTTCCACGGTAATGGGCATAATAACGTAAAATAATATATTTTTATCATCTTATTAGGGCTCCGTAAATGGACAAGGCTATGTATGTCGGGGACACGAATAAACACGTAAGTATTTTATATAAAATGTGGTGCTGCTAGTTTTAATAGAATATTATCAACAAATAAGTACCTTTTAGAATCGAAAACTTGCACCTTGCGAATATAATATATTGGGTTTGTAAACCATTTTACTTTTCACTTGACACCTGCGTTACGATTTACGACGCCCTCTACAACATTTATTGACAGTATCGCCAATATGAAAAAATAATGATGTGTCGCCAATATCGAAAAATATGAAATTAGAAAATATCATTATATTTCCCGTTTAGTAATAACTAAGATAGAAACATGATTTTCAATGCTTTATTTATTATGGGAGGCTTATTTTCAGAATTACATGATTTACGATTTAGGTACTTGAGTCAAATACATTTATGTAATTATATTATATGCTTATATATTTTTTTTAAATATATTTACATACCTACATGTACGAAATAAATTATTATTTATATGCAATGAAGTAGAAACACAAGTAAGGTAAATGTGGTATTGCAGTGATGAGTTTGTTTTTTTTTTTACAAATGGCAATAAATTAAGCGGTTTACAATATTTTATGACCGTAGTTTTATTGATATAAACATAGATAAAATTATAAATGACTTGGGGCCCATTTCATCGCTTGCTGATAAATGCTGCTCGTCATAATATAAATGTGTAAGCCGATCAAATAGAAAAGTCGCCTTCTATACTATGCTCCCAAATAAATAATAATAATAATTTATTTAATTGGAACAAAAAAAAATACAGTAACATAGAGTACAATTGTATGTTGCTAACTACACTAGTTAAAGAGATAACAGTGTCGCAATGGTAATAGAATGAGTAGATACTACCTACATTAGCTGTTTAACAGGATAATTGTCAAGTAAAATTTACTTGTAACCTGTAAAACACCCTAACGCCGATTTCACCGCTGCCTTATAAAACCCCTGAGACACTATTCGAAACTTGTCATACCTATAAATCACTACTTTTGGCAATAGAAATATCCGGCAGAAAAAGTCGCCAGTAAATAGATTTATTTTGTTATAGTCTGGCTCGACCATTAAAGCACAAGCGAAAACCGTTTATCTCTGTCAGCAAACAGCATTTTGTCAATCGTGTGACAGAGAAGAAGGATGTGCTGCAGGCTCTATTAAATCTAGTTAGCGCTGGCGTCATACAGATGGCGGTATGGATACCTGGAGTGATGTTAGGGCTTTTGGGGCGGGAAAGGTGATGCAGGCGAGCGAAGCCGCGAGCAAAACTTAGTTTGCATCAACGAGTTTAATGAGCATCATGATAAGTAAGCTTAAAATATAAGACGTTAAAAACATTCTTCAGTGTAGGTAGCATTTTGGATGTGACTTGTGCTCCCGACTTCGAAATTGTCCAAACAGTCCAATAGCTGTAAAAGCTAGATAGAGATTAAGTTAGATTTACCATCAGAAAGATCGCTAAGGTCGTTTTCCTGCGTAGCCTATGAAAATACCTATTATTGCAAATTATTTTTACCTAGCCTCTCCGCCCGCCGCTACGCTTTTGTTCTAATGCAAACCAGAGACCAAACAGAACATTGTTAAAAATTTAAATCATCTTTATATTTTTTTACTTTACTCACCAAAAGAATATTCTTCACTCAAATAAACAAAAAAATATATATTTCATTTAAGGTTTAACAAAAATTATGCAGTATCTTTAAATATTTATGATTTGAAGTTATGATAACATTTTATTTACCAAAGTATTTAGGTTGCTAACAGTACATAATATTCACAATGTATTAGATATGTAATGTACAGAATTGCAGTGTGGTAATACCTAACCAACCAGAATTGGAAAAATAATTTATATTTTTATGTGTCTATACATCTTTATAAGTATAATATTTTTTCAGGTTCCTACAAGGTTTATAAAAGTAAACATTAGTATATTATGTATAATATATTTTAAACATTGGTATAATATGGCACATAGGTCAACATTAAATGCTAGTATGTATAAAAAATAGGCTCATTTTATCTTAATCTATGTTAAACAGTTCCCATGTCATCATTTGTAGGAGTTACTCAAATATATTTGGGTAATCAAATGGAATTAGAGTCAACACTATTGTCATTTTGGCCTTGATAAAAAATATTCAATAGTTTCTTTTCATAACCATCCCGTTTATAATAATGAACAATATCTGATCTCTCAATGAATGCTTTATCATCCACTAGTGAACTGTAAATATTTTTATTGTCTAGCATGTCTTCATCTTTAGGTATCAGTACCAAATATGTTGTAACTAATTTTGCAGCATCATTATACCTTTCCAGATAATAATAAGATATTTGCAAATAATTTAGTACATCAGCAACAAACTCTACTCCAGAGTTATAATCCAGTGATTTAAGTTTATTTTGGCATTGTTGACGGCAATGTAGAAGGGAAGCCATGTTATTAGATATTGAGATTAAATATTCTGTTGATGAATATTGGTCTGTTAGTCTTTCACATTCCATTCGGCAGATGTTTTCAGCTGAGAAGTAATCGGTTAACACTTCCTCCAAGTTAGCAATGGTGTCTGCCCAATTTTTTTGATTGTAAGCTTTTATACCTAGTCTGTAGAGCTGTACATAGTCATCGCCTTCAAGGTCTACCAACTCATTCATGTCAACTTCAGGCTGTTGCGCATAGTATTGTAGGTTACCCTCCATGGCTTCATCGTTTGGATTGCCTAAAAGAAATGTGTATGCAGCAGATGCAGCTTTAGGAAGAGCGTTCATCTCGTAGTAGCACATGTGTAAATATTCATAAGGCCTTCTGTTTTGCATATTCCGGAGTAGTGAGTCATCAATGTCACCATTTAATTTTAGATCCTCAAAAGCTTCATTTTGACATTGATAGAGACAATCTGTCCTTTTAAAATAGGTCTCGACAAATTGTAGATCTTCTATAGACTCTTCGACGTCTGTTGAGTAAGGATGGTTGTTACATTTGAATCTACAGTTTGTCATTAGTGATTTATAGAGTTTGTACAAATGTAGCGATTCTTCAAACTGAGATATACACTCAGACCATCTTTCTTCTTTATATGCTTTCAATCCTTTTTTATAGCTTTTATCCAACAATTTTAATTTTATACAATCACTTACTATTATTGCTGAAGTTAATAAAAGTAATCGAAAATTTAATGTGCCCATAGTTAACACTCTTTAAGGATTTTATTATAAAATTATAATTAGTTATAACTATAAAGGAATATACAATACGTTACGTTAACTTTAGAAAACAATGTCAAGCACAAAGAGTAGGTATAATATATACTACGGAAAGTAAAGTAGTTAACCTAAATTTCCTAAGTTTTAAAACTGACCTCAAGTGAACTTTGACATGTCAAATGATTGAGTATGATGACATACCTACATTCTGAATTCCTCAGACCAAGCTTAATTATTCTGAACAAACTTCCCGTTAAAAATTGTGTTTTTATTATAGGGTAGTTTCCTATGATTGATTTTGTACATAATGTTATATGTAACAGAAAATAATATTATGTGATATTATGAAAAAGAAATGTTTTCAACGTATCCAAATCCGTTAGATATGACGGGAAATCCGTTAAGTTGGCACCGCTGATTATAATACAAGAAAGTGGAGTACAGGGGGTCTAGACAAAAACCCTTTTCTGTTAGCGTTTACACTTACGGAAAGATCAAAATGTATGGAAGTGACATATGCTCTAGACAAGTCACGTGACTGCTGCAAAACTTGGTAGACAAAATTTTGTATTCCGCACGTGGAATGGAGTGTTAGCGATAGCGTGTCGTCCAAAGCGTCGAACGGAAAAAATTTCATACAAATGGTAGACAAGTGTCATTTTTGACAGCCGAAACTGCTCTTTAGCGACACTGTGTCACGCTTTCTTTATCAACACTTCTCGACCTCACGCTACGGCTATAAATATTATTTTCAATAAGATATTTAGTGATAATTATTGCTTTTTACATAATTAAACATAGTTTAAGAACACTGCGAGCCACTAATAACGAAATATCATTGGAAAGACGTCGAACAAGAATATATCGCTGTGAAATGGAAACAATTTCAGAGATGCAGGAATCGGAGTTTATTAGTAGTTTTACAATAAGTAAAGAATGTATCTTTAAACATAAGAACCATATACTGAAAGTTAAGAATTTGCTCTACAAAAATTTCCATCCCTTACAGCGCAAGTACCAACTCAATAAGAGATTTATTGAAAACGTTAGTTATGCATTTATGAGTGATATTTATAGGTAGGAATTTATCGACACAAGTAAGTGCTTAAAAACAAATTGAAATGAAGGAAGTTAATAAAAAAATATCATAATAAACCCACCTTTTCATAAAATCTAACAATTAAGTGAATTGTTCAGAGCTTGCAAGTAGTCTAAGATTAGATTTTGGGTGATATTTTAATCCCCTCTTGAAAAACTTTACTTTAAATTTCTAAAAAAACTGGAACGTTTCAATTTGCTTGCACAAAATAACAATATTTTGACAACCTCTCACGCTATACCATAGAGTAACTTATAGAATTTCATGCTTCTATCCGCACGACGCTGCGGAATGGGCGTCTGGCGTGCAGTGGGTACTTTGTCTACCAATTTGGTCACGCTAACGTTTAAGCGTTAGCGTTTGACGTTTATGCGTTAGCGTGTACGGATAACGCCACGCTTGGTTTTTGTCTAGGCCCCCAGGGCCGAGCTACAGACTAAATTGAACATCTGTAATGGGGTTCTGAAATCAGTCAAAATCTGAAAACCGGATACTTGACTCACAACTTCCTAATTTCAGTAGTGTTGCCACTGCTCAAATTTTTTTTTTTTATAATGGCATTTGTGTTCACATTTAGCCAATGTCAAGTTTGGTTTGTCTATTTTATTATCTGTAGTATGTCGAAGTAAAGCAGTGGCTACCTTACCAAGACTTTATCGAGGAGTTCTGGCGGCAACAAAAAAAACACTTGATTAGCACAATTATTTCAATTCACTTCATTTGAGCTCTTTAATAGAACTATATTGGATAATATACCACCATAATTATGCAATATAACACTAAGTATCTCCAAAATAATGAATTAAAACAAGAGCACCTCATGACACTTCCAAGTTCCCGCCAAAACTCCACTGCTCAACTTAACGTCGAATGGGCCATGACGTCACCTGTCAAAAACGCGAAAATAGTTTTGATTACCTACCAATAAGGTTATAGATAAAAAAAAAATGCAGTGTTGCCAGAAATACTCACTCTCACTCACACACACTCACGCCTTTTATCCCTGAAGGGGTAGGCAGAGGCGCAACTAGTGCACCCACTTTTCGCCGTGCGTTTTCCGTCCCATGATGTGATAGAGGGCGAGCCTATCGCCATATCGGGCACAAATTCCAGGACTCCGGGCTGATACTGAATTTAAACCCAATATCACTTTGCCCGACGAGGGAATCGAACCCAAGACCTCAGCATTGCAGTGATACCGTAATACAACTACGCCACTGAGGCAGTCATATAATATAGTCAGTAATGTAGTATATAATTAAAATATTATAATCTATACTAATATTATAAAGAGGAAAGATTAGTATTTTTGTATGTTTGTAACGAATTAACTCAAAAACGACTGGACGGATTTCAAAAATTCTTTCACCAATATAAAGCTACATTATCAGCGAGTAACATAATAATATGCTACTTGTTATCCTGGGTAAATATAAAACAGGACTTTTATTCCGGAAAGACTCATACACGCGAGCGAAGCCGCGAGCAAATCTGGTATAATCCAAACCCAATTATGAGCGTTCAAAAAAACGACGAAGTGCTTCGGGAAAAGGTTGGTAGTGTCCTGCGTTTCGCCTGGCTCGTCTTGGCGGGGCACTGCCGTTCGCCCAGGTTAAATAGGTTCCTATAACAGTATTTACTAAACTCATTAATTGCCATTACTCATGGTTTTCCTCCCGAGGCAATTCTTGTGCGCTTGGTCTCCATGCCATTAATGCACACCCATGCACGGAGGGACATTTCCCGCAGAGGTACATAATGTAGTGATAAATACTTATTCACACTTTGGGCTACAAAAGGTTGCGAATTTTTCTACTCCCTTTTCTAACAACTAAGGGCTAGCTAGGACGCGCCACCATATTGTGTTTATGTGTATGAACACATAAACACGACATGGTGTCGCGTCGTCCTACGACGCGACGCCGTTTCACGACGCGACGCCGTATCGTGGAAATCAAAAATAACAGAATTTAATGATGATAATCTTTGGATAATATATTTAAATCTACCACGTATTTTCTAACCACTGAGCAATAGGTAAATATTATGGAAATGCATAGATTTTAAATAAATAACTCTATGTGGAAATTACTTTCCATATCTATTATAAACAGATTATAATCATATTATATAATGCTCTTTGGAAATGACATTGACGGAAAATATATAAAATACATTTTCCCAAAGAGCATTTTCTTAAGATTTTCCGTGTACATAAAAAATTGCCCATTTTATTTTTTCATAATATAAATGACCTACAGTAATTCAGTTCTAATTGGCAATTGGAGTGAGGAAAGATTGAAAAATGAGGTAGGTTGTTGTGATAATGTTTTTATAATATATGTTGGTACCAGATGAGTTTTGAAAAAACTCACCCTTTTTCTGTAATAACAAGTAATATTTATAGGTATCGACTCATTGGTCTTTAACATTTAATTAGGGATCGAAAAAAAAAAATAAACAAACAATCCAATGCAATCAGCCCCGTATTATATTATACTGCCCACTGCTGAGCACACACCTCCTCAACTACTGAGAGGGGTTAGGTCTTAGTCCACCACGCTGGCCTAGTGTGGGTTGGCAGACTTCAGATACTCTCGAAATCCTTATGGAGAATTCTCTGGTATGTAGGTTTACTCACAAACAAATAATGGTAGGTAGAAATTATTTTACTTTTTCCCTTTTTTGATTAAATTATTGTGTAGGATAGTTCCCGTTGAGATAATTCTTGTGTGCTCGTTTCCTGCACTGAATGTACGTCAATGGACGCGTGGACATTTGTTGCGGGTCGAGGCACATAGTGCGGTGTATACATACACCTCGTCGAATGTAGCATTCACACATTGAGGCCCGTAGCTACCGCTGTATCAGTCGTATTAGCGATATGGGACTTCCGAGCTTTAGGTGTCCTTATTAGTCCATACGCTAAATGTAAGTGGGCGTCCATAAGTTCGCTCTGCTTGAACTGTCAAGGGCCCCCAATAAATTTTGATATAGGACCCCTCCGTGGCAAGCTACGCCACTGCCTTAACGGGTCTACGAACATTTCCCCTCCCATACTGGGAAACTTCCTTCTTTCCCTTTGCCTTCTTTTCTTAATTTCCCATCTCTATTCCTGGGTCGTTGTAGTCATCTGGCCTATAAACCGTTTGCAGAGACTTGCGATTAGACTGTTGCGGTCCACCCAGAAAAGGATAGTATCGTGTAGTTCTAGATACCAATGTATAGACTACTGAATAACTTGAATGACTGAATGAATCGACTGAATAGTACCAATGTAGGACTATTACAATTTGTGTGAGTTTCTCGATTCTGAGTTCCACTAGCGTCTGTACCGCCTAACCTCGGGGGTAAAGATGTGAGCTTATTGGTGTTAATACATAAAAGCCTGTTTCTGAAGCCAATACATATTATATATTGGTCAAGCCTCAGCTAACGCCAGGATAGATGGTTTCATACAAGTTAGATGTTACATTTGTGAATGTTTCTGTTGTGAATGTTTTTTTTTCTTTTTGAAAAAAAAAAAAAAAACTCGAGATGCTGTGTTATGCAATTAGTGTATTCTAATAAATAATTTGATTTAGAGGTTGTCTAGTAGTTATTTTCTTTATTACACAGAATTAATATTAATATCTGCTTTCCTGCAAGATATAGCTACTTTGTGCTGGGAAGTGGAAATATTTATTACAATATTCATTACTTTTTGCTGAATCCCAAATTACAACGAATCCATTATGTAAACATACATGCAGAAATAATAATACATTTTTGTTACAGTACGAATTCAAATTGTTTTTGCGAAAGCGTGATCGGCGTGAGTTACTATTGCAGAGATCGAGAACCCTGTTTAGTAATCTCCTCATGGAGGTAAATTTGCATTGTTACAAAATAACTTCGTTCGAAATAGGGTCAAATATTCTATTCTTCCTTGTTTCTTACACTTCTAATTATTATGAATTTAGGAGTACTACGTATGCACTACGAATTTATTTATTTAAAGCTTTATTGTACACCAAAAACAAAAACAATGTACTTAAGATTAAGAAAACAATGAAGGCAAAATTAATGAAACAATGAATTGTAGTCAGACAAACCGGTTCACTAGATTTCCTTGGTTCAAGTATAAAACGACTGGGAAGCTTAGTTTAATGTGAAATTATTTTTCGGTTTTTAGTGGTTTTCGAGGGCGGTTATTACTTAAATTAGTTCCGTTTTTGAGTGTCGATGCACTCACAGCTCTGAGAATAAAAATTTTACTTACGTTATTAATTGCTTACTTGTACATTATACGAATAAATGTTTTCGTTCTTTCTTTCAAATATAATATGTAGTGATGTATTTAGCTCAACTATTTTGCTTTCGTATTATTACAGAGACCTTTAGCAATAAGTGGAACTTTTGTGCTGTTCGGATTTAATGTGCAAGTGGTCGCCTCCGATATGCCAGGTACTCACTAATCATAAAATGGTTAACAAACAATAAATATATCAGCGACTATATATCCCCTAGAAACCTAATGCCCATTTTTTTTCTTCAAAATATGAATTCTGTCAACTAACTGAGGTTTGAGGAAGCGGGGTACTGCATTACGATTAGGCCTTTTTTTTATTTTTTATCGCTGGGAAAAAACGCGTTTTCGCTACCACCACTGTGGGGTGAGTGGAATGGAGACGAGACTAGACGAGCATGCCGTTCGCCTGATGGTAAGCGATACGACCGCCCATAAACAGTAGTAGCACCATACAGCACCTTGAGTTACAAAGTACTGTGTGGCATTCCACTGCGCTCGTCATCCTGAGACATAAGATGTTAAGTCTCATTATGTCCAGTAGTTACACTGGCTACAATGTCCTTCAAACCGAAACACAACAGTGCATGCACACTGCTGCTTGGCGGTAGAAAAAGACATTGCGGTGGTACCCACCCAGACGGTCTCTTACATATGAGAGACCTACCACCAGTAATACATATTTTACTACAGAGAAACGAGGAGGAGGTGCGTACTTCGAGAGCTCTGTTGTTAGGTAGAGGTCATAGAGGGTGCTTACTGCAAGTTTTTCTGTAACGTTGACCGTAGTTTGCATGGCATGTATATTGTGCACAGTCTCAGGATATTAATAACAGATGGCGCTGTACTAGGTTGGGAATAAAAGAGAAACGTGATGTATGTGATAGAAGTGACAATTTTGGAATATATTAGTGGGAACGTGAAATTTAACCAAAGAAAAGAATACAATTGCTTGTAGCCATATAATATAGAAAAAAATAAAAAATACGTGTGGCACTCGGAGACTGCCGCGGTAAAGCTATTGCATAGCATTTTTTATCACAAATTTTGATTGACTAAACACAAATTCGATCTTACGCTTACCACATAAAATAGATTTTTAAACGCGAGCAACGCACGTTTAGTCTTGTTATTGATAAATGTCAGAAATGCAATGGTCATCACAACCAAAGTAGAGTAAATCAAAATTTGAAAAAAGAATGTTACGTTCGATTCTTTTGTACTCGTGCCGTGCCAACGCTGGGGAAATAGCTTCTACGCAATGTATTTAAGGTTCATATTAGATTAGTAAGAAATGGTTTTAATGACTTTAATAAATAAAATAAATAAAAATATACTCGTTTCAAGAATTATAGCTTCTACGCATTGTATTTAAGGTTCATATTAGTAAGATAAAAAAGATGTCAGGTTATTTTTGTTACGGAATTTCTGGATTCGGTCTCCACGCTCAAGGCCCGCGATAGACGCTATGCAATAGCTTAAAAAAATGAATACAAAAATCCGTTTATAATATAATATCAAAAATATACAAATTAGGTATAGCAACAAGTTTGTTCAAGGTGTAGAGCTAAAGGGGCTAAGGGTTTGCTATGAGTAGTTATATTTTAAGTTTCTAATATTATGTAGATAGCAATGCTATATTTTGAGTTTTAAAATTCCCTCCCCTGTAATCTAGCAAAATCTTCGCCGGGGAGTGGGAAGCCGCAGTATGGACTGGCTTTGTCTAGCCTAGTCAGTGAGCGCCAAGTGGACTACATGCAGAACATAAACGACGGCTGTCTCATGACGCTCTCTCCAATAACAACGCCATGTTGTCGGAATACTTTTGTTATACTCAGGTTCTTAATGTTTATTTTATCTTTGTAGATGATGTTATCTATGCAGGTGCTACGATTAAAAAGTACATGTTATCTTCAATATATTTAATTTTTCTCTCTATCATAATAATAATTGTTAAGCACTAAGTTGTAACTGTCATTATGGTATGTAATGTTTAAAGTCATTATCTATACTATTATATAAAGCTGAAGGGTTTGTTTGTTTGTTTGTTTGAACGCGCTAAGCTCAGGAAGTACTGGACCGATTTTGAAAATTCTTTCACTAATAGGAAGCTACATTACTTCTGAGTGCTATAGGCTACTTTTTATCCCGGAAAACTTTAATAATAAACTTTAATATGGCTTGATAGACAACAAGGTCCTAAGGTCATGTTAAATTGCCATAGAAGATTAAATCCTGAGGACGTTAAAGAGCATACATTTGCAGAAAAGAGACAGGTAAGCCATTCTGGTTCTAGTGGCCTAATTTTTTTATTATGACACTCCGACAGCCTTGTACCCCATATTAGCTAAAATATGAACTTTTTATGAGCTTGCTTCTTGTAGCTAAGGAACGTCATATTTTTTTAACAGTGCTGCGGATGAAACTCTGCGCGGAGAGAAAATGAATTACGGCGACGAATTCTTGCTGCGTGCCGAAAACTACGGTGACCCAGAGGTGATATAAGACACAAAAAGTTTTGTCATTATAAAATTTATATATTTTGGTTAGGTACCCATTAAAAAAACATTAGAAAAACAGTCTTAAAATGTAAGAACAATATTAATACGTATTTATACACGCACTAGAGTTTTATTTTACAAGGACTCTTAAGTTTCAGTCATATTTTGAAAAATACGTCAATATTTAAAAATTTTAATATTTAAATAACCTTTTCGACTTAAGTTATTGGACCAAATGACTGACAACATATTTGTCGAATTAGGGTTTGTGATTGGAAAAGGGTTAACCATTTTGCCGTGTCAACTTATTTAGATCGACTCTTGTGTATAGAAACTACGGCCTACGTGGGTAGACTAGTCTCTTATCGTGGCACTAGGTAGTACCTATTCATGCTTATAATATGGCTATTATTAAGACAACTACTAAGTACTTTTTTTTTTTTTTTTTTTTTTCGCTGCGAAAAACGCGTTATCGCTACCACAACTACTAAGTACTACTAATAACACTCGTGAACGGGTACTGCTTGTGTGGACTGGTCTGCCCATTTCGCTTACTATTTCTCAGAACTAATAGTTAATAATACCAGTGTTGGGCAACTATAGATCATCAAATTATTTCGTGATTCCTGAGAGGGTTGTACATACAATCGGATGGGAATAGAGAATTTATTATTATGCAAGTAAATATATGAACTGCTCTAAACAAAATAAAAATCTGTATATATATATATATATATATTATACACTGTACCTAATTTATACTTTTGAACTGATTTTGAAAAAAAAAAAACCCTAGAGTTTCTTGCCCGTTCTTCTCTGGTGGAAACTGCATTCCGAACTGGTGGTAGAGTAAAAATTGACTGAATCTAAGCAACGTTTAACATTTTATGGATTCGAATAAATGATTTCATTTCAATTCGTTCGAAATTCAAATTTGTATTCTGTCAATGACAATCTCATTGACCGATAAAATGATAAAAGTTGATATTGTATCGTTTTAGTGGCATATGAACTATAATTCAATTGTTAGGTTAATTATATGAGTTTTGTACCCCGAAATAAACGTTAGTTTAATATTTGTTATATGTATATTTTGTTCAGGCAGCCCCGTTGTACGTAAGATACACGCCAGAGGGCACGCCAGGCCCGGCCGACCGTATGCCCATTCGTCTCAGTGCCATAAAAGACAGTAATTGTCGATGGACTACCATACCGCAACTACCTTGCGACCGTCTGGAGGGCATTGGAAGCCCAGTAAAGGTTGTTAGATTAATCTACGTACCATTAAATTCTAAGACTGTAAGTTAAAGCATAGTTGGGCTCTCACGTAGTGTGTCTATAAAGAACATGTCCAAAAACGGTCTTAAATTCTAACCAAGATACTTTATATATATTTAGATAGTATTCCCAAAAACTAGGCCTTTGCAATAAATCGTATAATTTTAAAGTCTTCCGGTTTTGAGATTTATGTAATTTTATTTTGCTTGAAAACTACACTTTATATAAAAGTTTTTAAAAAAGTTAGTTATAAATGGATATTGGAGGGGTCCAAAAATATCTTTTTAATGGATCCAAATCCATATTTTTGCCCTTTTAATATCCATAAAGTTTGAGCATGGTTAGATTTTGCGGCTTAGCACCCATACTATAAGCGGACATCTTCTTTACTCTTATTTCGTATGTATGTATATTATATCCACAGGATTTTTCACGTTTATGATTTATTTATAACAAAGCGAAAAAGGAACTGTCAGTTATTGCTATGTTAGATACTTAGCCTTGGTAAGTAAGTAAGGAAACATTTGTATAATTTCAGACTAGCGCTAAACTTATAGTCAAGAATTGCGTTGCTGATAAAAGTTTGTGTGTTATGAATCAAAACTGGATGCAGACATTTTTTGGTCCAGTAAGTTAAAGCGTATTATATAAAACATATTATATAAAAAATATCTATTCCAATAAAACAATAACTTTGCTTTTGATGTTTTTACGTCTTCACTATCTAATGAATCAAATACTGCTATATATAGAGTAAATTCATTAACGGCTGATTTCTTGACCATCAGATTATCCTCAGAATGTGCTTCAGATATAAGTTAACTTGATATAATATTGCTATAAGTTCTTTTTTGCGGGGAAACACGCGTTATCGCTATCACCACTGGGGTTGAATGGAACAGTTATGTTGGTTTCACCGATCTTATTGATAACCAACCTGACTGTAAGAAAATTAAAAGTTAAACAATATTGATCTAAATATATTGTATTATTCAAA
Source organism: Sphinx pinastri (assembly GCA_947568825.1). Taxonomy (NCBI): domain Eukaryota; kingdom Metazoa; phylum Arthropoda; class Insecta; order Lepidoptera; family Sphingidae; genus Sphinx; species Sphinx pinastri. Next base: position 9,887,625 of record OX387617.1, read on the forward strand.
CTCAATTCCAATTAAGAGCGTACGTTGTATATCATAAATGAACAAGTGTTATATTCTGACCATTAAAAATCAGCCCTAAACACAAAAATAACAGCAATGGTACACATTTTATATGTAACTCCGCTATTTTAAAATAATATCAAGCAGAAATATGAAAAACAATTTTACTAAATGTGCAACGTCGGAGTTTTTCTAAATATATTATTTCTTTTGAAACAGGAATGTGGAGTCACTTGTCGGAATTACATCGACATACATAGGAGGCATACGGCTGAAAATATTTTCACGTTAGTCAGCGACGTCGAGACCAAAACCAAGGATTAAAAGTGACGGTTTTAAACCTGCGATGTTTTTCACAGATTATGTAAAATGTTTAATTAAATTTAATATGACGTTTACTTATTCTATAAAGTATCTTCTTTACATTTTATCGTAATAGCATGATTAAGTTTTGGCACGAGAAATCTTTGTTAGTTGCGGCGTGAGGCGCCGCAGGTAGATAGTGATAGATAGAAGAGAAGAGAAACTCAGGGTTTTAGGTTCGTGGTACGAGCTTTATTTTGCACCTCCGCGTTACACTCGGTACGGTTTGCTGGTGGTATGCAAACGAGTCACTGGCCTGCGGAGACTCCGATTCAGGCGAACGGCACGACGCTGATGCACGTGGCTAGCTCCGGCGACAGCTCGCCGGGCAGATGGTAGCGCCACGTGGTCTGCGCAGCGGTGGTGAGGTGGTCGGGGTTAGCACACCCGACTGCGATGGTAGTGGTGAGCACGTGGTCGGGGTCAGCACCCGCGACGACGGTGCACACGTGGCCGGGGTCAGCACCCGCGACGACGATGGTGGTGTGCACGTGGCGGAGTCAGCACTCCGCACCGTGTAGAAGGCGGTCAGCACGTGGCTGGGATCGGGAGGCAGCTCTCCCGACGCCAGCGGAGCATGGAGTCAGCACTCCACGCCGTCGTAAAGGTCGGCGGTCAACGCCGCACCGTAGAAACCTGGAATCAGATTCCACCACGTCGGAATGCAAGCTAGGCTTACATTCCGCGCCAGCGACTCGTGATAGCTCACGAGCCCAGATGCACAGAATACCTGGAAGCGGTTAGTAGTCGTTGGCACACTCACCCCAGCGGGAACAACGATATGCGTGGCAACACGTAGTTAGTAGTAGTGTTGCTACGGTGAAGAAGATTATAAGAAAAAGGGCGCGCGTGACATTGCACGCTTATTTATACGAGCGCCGTTCAGACGTACGTCAAAACTAGTGACAGTTTAACCAGCCAATACGATACATTAACGGTTTCGATTGGTAGTTAAACTGACGTAAACGGTAGTCCGTTTACGAATAGAGTTAACGTTCCTCGCAACGTTACATAGTTTAATTAAGAACATTTCTATTTTGGTATTCAATATTAAAAGTATTGTTCCGAGAAGTTCCGTTGTTTTATTCGTAGCCTGCTCATCGTTATTTTATGAATGTAATCTCAAATATTCTCAAATGTAAACATATGCATCGTAGATCAATAGAAGTACATTTTAAAAAAGGTTTCGAAAGATCCTTAAGAAATTGCCCTAAATCTAATATAGATATATGCATTGTTATTTATTACATGACGAGACGATATTGGGTTTACGTACGTTGTTAGCATTCTTCGGGCTCTTGTCCTGAATTCTCCAGACGCCCTTGGTTTTTGGCAACCGTCACAAGATGCTTATATACGAATATTTTGCGGTTTAGTACCTACCGAGTACCTACTTTCGTATGTTTACGATGTTCATATTGTAGACCTCATTTTCATGAATTATTATACAAAAAGGTTAAGGGGCAATCATTTATAAGCACAAATACATAACAGAATATGACAGTCAAAGACAATTATAATACATATGGAAAATGACATTTCCGTAGTATTATAATCATTATAATGCTTTTTGTGACAGCCTTTATAGTGAACTTTATATTGATTTGACAAAAATATTTGACATTTTGATAATGCGAAGTCAATCAGCCGCGCTTCTATTGATTTTTATTTTGTATAATTTTACCAACATTTATTTAAAATGTCAAAGATTGATGAAGACAAAGGGATTGTTTACTGCAACCGCGTACGCCTTGGTAATTGGTATGAATCTACTAAATTGGAGGAGGTACAAATATTTCAAGTTATATCTCGTGTAATTTTATCTCTCAAAGTGTATTTCAGTTTTATAGAGACCCGTGCTCTCAATCTCAAAAGCAATCCTATTAGGCGATAATTTTTTGAAAATGGTCAAGCGTTAGGTAAAACTTCATTACCTATATAACGTTTTGTGATAGTAAGGTGCAGCGCAGAAGACAGACTATCCGTGACGGACTTTTTGCTGTGTGAAAGTAGAATCAGAGTCAGAATCAGAATTGCAACTATATGCAGTAACGCATACGACGGTCAAAAAGTCCGGCGCACAGAGAAGTCCGTGAATTCTGGCAGACCGCGCCGCGCGCTAACGCAGACGGTGCACACTTTAGTCTTTTTTTTTGTTTTCGCGGAGAAAGTGACTTATTACTACCGCCCAGCCTTCAAGGGGGGCGACTGAGCGGTTATGTTGGGTTCACCGTGCCTTACGACCCGGCGTTGAGCTGCCTGGAGAGAAGGAACCATCGGGCGACCGCCGGGCCGAGTCCCTAACCTATGTACAACGCGCGGCATACCAACCAAAACTCCGCGGTGGCCATCTTCAGCGCATTAGAGACGGCTGCGGGCTTCCTAGGACGGAAGTGTCTAAGTTGTAATCCCCTGCGCGGTGCCGCCTAGTTCAGCCGGTCTCCTGTTGTTGGGGGGCTCAGAAGCCCCCGCGCACCGAAAGACGCCCTAGGCGTCAACGGCAGCGTGATGTCTACCTGCCATGCTGTCGGCTATCACAGGGATCGCAACAATGTGCTATCAAAAACACAAAATTAAAGACGGACAGCCCCCTGCCACCCGCCTGCGACCCCCGGTAGCTCCTATTAGTCGCCTTTTACGACAGGCAGGGGATACCGTGGTAGAATTCTCCAAATGCCTCCAATCCACAGGGCGGGAGACGCCGGTCAGTCGACCACCCGGCGCTTCCTACGTCTCGTCTGGCGGCGGGAGGGATCTCCGCGCCTCTGATCCCTCTCGGCTCGGCACTCTCCTTCCGTGAGAGGAACACCTCACAGAAATATGTCACCGCACATCAGGACCTCCGGCTGTCGACCACGACCGGCAGCGAGAGGTCTCCTCCGACGACTGCTCTGAGAGCACTCGTCAATGCTTCAATGTATGCTGGGCCGTATCCAGCGGGCGGTTGTCACAGTGGTGACACACGTCCGACTGTTCAGCCATTCGGCAAAGACAGGACGCACTGCCGCGACGACCCTGAGCCCCGCTAACGGTGCCTCCAGCCTGAGACGCCACTCCTCCACGGCGGCTTGCCGTAGGGAGGACTGCACCTTCAGGGCCGGCCCTGAAGGAGGTGGAGACGAGTGCAGATTGCACACCCAGCCGCGGGCAACATCCGGTGTTGCCCGCGGCTGGGTGTGCAATCTGCACTCGTTAGTGGTGGACGTAACGTACACGGTATTATAACATGGCGCTAGAGATCGATGTTTCGATGTTAATACAAGAAATTCAAAAAAATATTTTTGTTGACCAGAAATTTATTTTTGTTTAATAATAGTAGATCATAGTTAAAAATTGTTGCCATGAAAATTAACTGTACTTATTATATCCTTGTTCTCTTTTTATCAAGAAGTAGGTAAGTACTTTCCTAAATATTAGAGATTTTTTTTATTTGTTCGAATAATGTTTTGGTTTAAATAATTAGTACCTTAGAAGGTTAATTTTAAAATAAAAAACTTAGTTTGTTTTGGAGTGGAATAATAAATAATATATGTTATAAACTTGATATGCATTTTATTTACTTACCTGAGTGTCACAGACAGCCTTTCTTCTGGACCAATGCACTTCCTCATTGTAGTTTCCGAATGTGTCAAAGCAGGTTTTAAAATGAATAGCAGCTCATTAAATGTAGTAACAGATATTTTATAAAATTTGAAAAAATTGTTCGGATATTGTTTCAGAATACAATGTTTAATATGAAACTATCCTTTCAGTAATCTCTCCGAAAGTTTAGGATTTACCCAAAAATCCTTATTTCTTCTTATTATTTTGTACTTCAAGTACAAAATAATATGTCGCAATCTCTCCATTTCCATAGTGTGTACGTCCCTACAGTTCTGCCGACAGAATGATCTAATATGTGCGTCGTGTGCTTTGAGACTGTAAAAAATTCGCGGCGGACTTTTAGCGCGCCATGCAGACTTTTTGTGCGCCGCAGACTCTTTCGCAATCTTGGTGTAAGCAGGGTCGGCCTTAGCCATCCAGGCGCCCCGGGGATTTTTTTTAGTTCCCACGTTTATAATTCTTACGGCCTCCTAGAGCCTATGGTGGCCCATGCCATGGCCCTCCCTAAGACCTGGCGCACAAGGCGTCCGCCCGGCTCGCCCCACCCTAAAGCCGGGGCACTGCGTGTAAGATATAATATTATATTTACCTAATTTACCTATATTATGACGATACTTCTTATCGTATGTAGGTAAATGTAACGAAATTGAAGAAGCCGTATACACTCAGACCAATAACTAAAGCAACGTATACACCATTTTAGCACTTTGCATTTTTATTACAGTATAAATTGAACAAGTTTTTAGAGCAAATGAAAAAGGGAGACTTGATGTTGGCCAGATTCCGTAAAATGACGGAAAATCTTAACAAACCGGCTGTATTAACTCAGTCTTCTGGAAGCATTGGCTTTGGGGCAAGAATATCGCTTCTCGCACCTCATGTGCCAGGTGAATTGTTCGGATAAAGTTAATAAAAACAGTAACATATTATCACTATTTTCAGTCGCAATAAATGTGTAAGTAGGAGGAAACCACAAAAAAATCTGACATCGAACACTAAAAACACGTGCAGTTTTCTTTTTTGTGTCTTGATACAATATAAAGAAATTAGAGGTGATGTCAAATTAGCATAAATTCCAAAATTTCAAAGACGTCATCATCAACACACACAATTATTAACACTAAGTACCAAAAAATAAAATTAATATCAGATTTAAAATTTGCGCCTATGTGTGCCCTTTTTTGGCTGGAATAATTTCGGTGGGATAATCACTGACTAGTATGTAACTGATTTTATAAAGAGTATTTAAAGCAGACAGATTATGTGTGTTAGTCATATTACGTGTTTATATGTGTAATACCTACGGAAGACTAATTAAAATTTGTATTAGCGTCTGACCCGCCCGTAGAAGACAGAAAAGGGCTGCTACTTTGTGGCCGTATTTCATCTAATGATATCACGTACTCTCAAGAGCTAGTGGACGGGTGTTCCCTAGCTGGTGTCCCCGAACTGCAGCCAGCTGAACGAAGCACTTTCATTATAACCAGTGCGGACTACTGTAACAGAGAGGGTGAACAATTAAAATACAATCAGGAATTTCTTTTAATGCTGTCTTCATCGGAAAAGAAAAAGGTACCTCTAATACTAACTAAAGTGTAGCTATACTTTACTAACCCTTTTCAGATTACCCCAAAGGAATATATTATCTGATAAGATCTAATAACGTACACGATATTAAAAAGTCAATGACAAAACACAGGGGAGTCAACGTTGCTAGGGTTCACAAAAATTTAATCTTTTTAAAAGAATTGACCATGTATTTCGTTAGGGGAAATTATATTAATATTAATACATGTATCTGCCAATTATAAGCAATAATAATTTTGCTCAGAAAGTTTTAAATGTATTTCGTTTTGTAGGCATCTGCTTGAGGCATATTTTTAAGAACTTTAAGTTGTTCTATTTAGATATTCCTCTTTTAAAAGTTGTACCTCTGAATCTTTATTTTAACTTTCTCTTGTATCAATTTACTCGTGCTTATCTTTATTTGAAAAGCGCGTTGTGTTTCAGCCTCTTTACATACGGTATGATCCAAATCCGATACCTGGACTTTGCGGTAAGTTTCCTCTGTACCTGAGTGAGCATTTTGTATCGAATACGCGTTGGCGGCTGTTACCTGCCCAGAAACCAGGCATTACCAGATTCGAGCAGGAAGGAACTCCTATTACAGTAAGACAAAAGAAATCATTCGTACCATCGTGTCCCATCATGTACATAATTGTTACGATTACTAAAATATTCATTAAGGACGCTATTACATTTTTGACATCTTCGATTTTAGATATTTGAATGACAAGAACGCGCTTTGCTACACGCGCACACATCGAAACCGATTTAAACTAGATTTTCCATTTGAACGAGCTAATCTTAATACTTGAAGTTATTATTTTACTCATCCATATTTATTTTTTTGGAATTGTCGAATGTTTACAATTATGTTTAATAATAATAATTATTATAATATCATCATGTAATAGACATTTTTTTTTATTGCATTGAATGACGAGACGAGCATGCCGTTCGCCTGATGGTAAGCGATACGACCACCCATAAACAGTAGCAACACCATCCAGCACCTTGACTTACAAAGTATTGTGTTGAATTCCACTGCGCTCGTCATCCTGAGACATAAGATGTTAAGTCTCATTATGTCCAGTAGTTATACTGGCTACAATGTCCTTCAAACCGAAACACAACAGTGCATGCACACTGTTTCTTGGCGGTAGAAATAGACATTGCGGTGGTACCCACACTGACGGCCTCTTACATAATGAGAGACCTACCACCATTTTAATATATAAAAAAAAAAATTAGGTTATACATATAAAAATATAAAAAAGTGTATCACCCTCCGATGGCGAGGCTCAAGACCCAAGCTACCGATAGTCAGGGATACAAAGTGAGGAATCTCCTCACAATGCGTGTGGTATGCGATACGACCACCCATAAACAGTAGCAACACCATCCAGCACGTTGAGTTACAAAATACTGTGTGGCATTTCACTGCGCTCGTCATCCTGATACATAAGATGTTAACTCTCATTATGTCCAGTAGTTAGACTGGTTACAATGTCCTTCAAACCGAAATACTACAGTGCATGCACACTGCTGCTTGGCGATAGAAAAAGACATTGACATTGCGGTGTCCAGAAGTACTACTTTCTGCATCTGGCTCTTGACCCAACTACCAATTGAGAGCTTCAGCAGGTGTTGGTCGAGACTCTGGTATGAACCCATGAGCAGAAACGACAAGGCCCCGATAGAACCGACCGTATAGTTCTTTGATCTTCCAAATCACATCGCGTTCCCTAATGCCCATCGCCATAGGTTTTCGCCAGTTCTCATTCGCCAAGGAAAGTGGGATAAATCCCTTATCCACCATGACTAAAATCTTATACATGCCTACTTCGCTGTGGAGGAAATAATTCCTGAGATTGCATACCTCGCGGTTATGCAAGTCCATTAAGTAAGCCTCAGCCCCGCATCTTCGCGGGATGTACAACCTCATCACTGACCACCGTGGGTGATGCATACGATATGCAGTCAGTAGGGTCCGGAACTTTCGATCTAGGGCGTCCAATTCAGTCTGAGTCTGAGTATACCAAAAGAGTACATGAGTACAGGCATAACCCAACCGTTGAAAGCACAAATCTTGTTACCACCTGACAAAAAACTGTTAAATACTTTTGCCAGGCGGCCGAAGAAACGGTCATTCAGCGATTGTTTTACGTCGGCACTCATAATCCTCAGTGCCTCAGGCATACCCAGATATTTGTAAGTTATTGTCTCAGAAAGGGATCTAAGTCTTACAGTCTCTAAGACTTGTATGTCACCAGAGACCACGACCTCTACTCGCTTCATATGGATAGCCGCACATTTATCTACACAAAACTCCATGTTGAGTTATTTGCTACATCTTTCAGTAATTTTTAACGACTCAATCAATTCTGTTTGTTTTGATGCAAACAACTTGAGATCATCCATCTAAAGCAAGTGAGATATAGGCTCAGGAGCCCCCGTGCATCTCGGCGCTCTCGGCGTCAACGGCAGCGTGAGGCCTACCTGCCACACTGCTGTCCATCAGGGGGGTCGCAACAATGTGCTAAAAAGACAAAGCTAGAGACGGCACCCGCCCGCGACGCCCGGGTGGCCACTGTTAGTTGCCTTTTACGACAGGCAGGGGATACCGTGGTGGAATTCTCCAAACACCTTCAATCCACAGGGTGGGAGACGCCGGTCAGTCGTCCACCCGGCGTCTCCTACGTCTCCTCTGACGGCGGGAGGAATCCTCGCGTTCCAGAACTCTCTCAGCACTCTCCTTCTACGAGAGGACTATCTCGCAGAAGTGAGCCAACGAACGCCAGACCTCCTGACTGCCGACCATGGGAGCGACCACGGCCGGCAACGAGAGGCCGCCTCTGACGACTGCTTTGAGAGCGCTGCGCTCCTCATTCCAGGCTGGGCAAAACTCAAACGTATATTAAGCCGTATCCAGCGGGCAACTGTCACAATGGCACACACAGCCGACACCTCGGTACCTACGATACGACACAGCTACTCACCGAAGCAGCCATGCCTAGTGAGTAGTTGTGGCTGAACTGTAGTACTGTAGTACTGTAGTATTGAGTGTTTAGATATTTTTGTACCGGGAAAGGCTTTGAACGCGGGCAAAAACGCGAAATTAACCTAGTAAAATTTTAAAAAAAATAATCACCGATACTAAAAATTATAAATAGATAAATAGTAAATACCATATACTGCAAAACTTGTCGATTTTGTAAATATAAAAATACTATGCCATTTTAATAATAAAATTTAAATACTTGCATTAAAATTAATGAATGTTTCATTAATTAAATCAAATTTGTATTGACTTATTGTAATATTAAATTTTCATACTTGCTTTTTGAAAACTAATAATTTGAAATAGTATCAACTATTTTATTCGTAGTATAATGACATCGCGATCAATTTATTACGTATTTATTTTTTGAAAAAAAGTTGTACACCCGTGCTTCCTCGGCCGCGTCTCAGCGCGGAATGACAGCCCGAAATTGGAAAATGTATGAAGAAATTCAATTCAGGTTATATTTTTTCTCTTTACTGGAAAAGTATTTAATTTGACTTGAAAATAATTAGTCATAAAGCGAGAAGACTATATAAGCCATCATATTGTTTTGGTTTTATATTAAAATATTCATTAGTTTAAGGTATAATGGTTCCGATTCCGACCCTATTTTTCGTCATTTTCAGCGATTATTGCTCCAGAATAAACGTATTTACGTGATAATGTTGTATGGAAGCATACAATTTCCATATGCTATAAGCAAAGAGGAATGTTTAATCTTTATTTATATACCAAGATCTCCTCATAAGCGTAACTCCTGATTCAATAAATGGTACCTCAAAACTACGGAAATTTGTAAATGCGCCCTTAAGAAATAATATTATTTTGGATTATATTAGAACAAGTAGCATTCAATGACGTAATCAACACGTTGACTATAATTAAGGGATTATTAATAAGTTACCATTTCATTGATTGTTGCCATCATTTGAAATTTAATAATGTATATTATCAATATTTAAAATATAAAGTAACTATATTAACTTACAAAAAAATCCTCCACTACGCGCTATTGTGCTCAAGTTGTTTGCCGGCTATTACATTATCTACTTAAGGACGTATTGATACGTGCAACAGTTTCGCTCTGAAGTGCGATATCAGCTGAGCCGGTCTCAAATTAAGGTCGGTGTCTTAAGATAGGGCCTATTTAATAAACTCACATTAACAGCAGCTCAAGTGACATCTTAAGTGGCAATATGTGATGAATTTTGACAGCTGAGTTTTGTTCATATAACAGCGCCGACTTAGCTGAGAACAAGCTCTTAAATGACAGCTTGGGCTTGGTTCATTAAATAGTTCAATACATGAAATGTCTTCTTGAGATTTTGCTCAAAGTTAAGATTGATTTATACGGTCTCTAAGTATAATACAAATGCATTGCTTTAAAATTAATTCGATTGTTTGTAGGTGAATACGGATTTGATAATAAATCACTGTGCGACAAATGTTAACCTAGGCATTAATGTTGGCGTTTGGGTGATGGGGTTTTATGGAAAAGTTAGTACCTTTCAAACATATTTTTTTACAACAGTATAATAATATATGGTGTATGCGATGGGATTTAACAACCATTAAATATTGATAAATTCTAATATGGATAAATTTAAAGAAGTACGGTCCAACGAAAACCTTTCAATACAAATCAGACCAGTGTGGGAGACAAGGTTCAATCTCTATTTTTGTTTCCTATTGTTTCCTATTTTTATTCCAGAAAAAGAGCCAGAAGTAAAGTTTATTGTAATAAAGTAAAAAAATGAATGTTACTATTCGACATTTTATAAGATGAATGAAAATTTACATTCCAGATTTGTGCTCCGGTAATGAAGACGTATCTTGATGTCTACGGACGTGAATTACCAAATAATATATGGCAAATTTACACACCGATTGCTAGTTAAATGAAAAAAGAATATGTAAGATGTATAAAAAAATGCAAAATAAATTACCATTTTAAACAAATTGTTGGCCTTAACTTTTTTGGTAATGATTAGCTAATTTAAAGCATAATTACCAGTTACAAGAAACACTTTTTTCTTTTGACATGAAGGTTAGGTGAATAGGAAACTATTGAAAATATAATGATTCCAGTAAGCAGAGGGCTGCGTGCTTGGCGTCTCGTCTCGTCGCCGACAGTTCTACAATTCTACGTTCGTTATTGTCTCGTTTATTATACGGTTCGCCAGCTGAAGTCTTCGAACTGATTGTATCTATCTTGGAGAATATGAATAAGTCATAGCCCTCGTTATAAGAATTGATCTAAAATAACATGACCGTGAGTATTGTTGCAAAATTATTATGGCGTATCTACTGAAACATTTCAAGTTGTTTTTAAGAGTGGAACGTAATATGCTTCTTATTTATGTTTATGAAGTTTATACTCGTTTACATTGTGAGTTTTCTCATGTGCTGTAATTGCTTGGTTATAAAAAGGAAACTTTTGTTAGAAATATTAAAACTGATTGTTTCTTTTTTTCTCTATTATAATGAATTGCCAGGTCTATGCCTACCATCGCAATGTCTATTTCTACAGCAAGCAATGTCTATTCCAAGCAGCAGCGTGCATGCATTATTGTGTTTTGGTTTGAAGGTCATTGTAGCCAGCATATATTATAATACTTAACATCTTATGTCTCAGGGTGACGTGCCCAGTGGAGTGTCACGCAGTACTTTGTAATTATAAATTCTTTATGGTGTTGCTACTGTTTATGTGTTCGTATTGCTTACCATCAGACGAGCGACATGCACGTATCGTCATTCAGCATCAATAAAAAAAAAAACAAAAAAAATCATAGAAAATTGTAACTGATTAGATTTGGTGATTTAATACTCAAGTGTCGGTAGTGAATAGTTGAAAAATACCAGATTTGACCCAAAGCTTAATAATTTATTAAGAAATTGGTCCATATGATATTATGTAAATTTTAGAATTTGAAATCTATGTTTTCAGAAAAATATTATACTTATTAAACTTAACGATTATTTAATATGGCTCTCAGAATGAAGCTTAAACAGATTCTTCCGTCTAGTAAAGTATTGGTATTTGGTTTAAATAAGTTCCAAGTTGCAACGCTGAGTATAAACCAATTTTCAACGGTGTCATAGTATTTTCAAATTAATAGAACGTCATGAGCTACAATATATCGTAGACCGTAGACCGTAGCACCTTGCGTGCGCTCTGAAGTACGCTGTTTCATTGGGTTAACACTACATAACTTTATTTTGCACAACCTAATAGAGTTCGTTAAACTATTAGCCCATTTATGCAGATTGTTTTTATGCAGATTTCAGTATATTTATAAAAAACTCCCATAAATATATGTTATAGAAATCAATAATTTTTTGGGGTAAATAAATTCCACCCATATGTTTTCGTTGGCACAGTTAGTAGAAAATAGAATCAACAGATCACCTGTTGCTTTTAAATCTGACAGACAAGCAAGAGTGTCTCGCACGATACAGGCGAGAATATGCCACAAAACGCGTTTGCGAGAGGCCTCGTCATGCATTTTTTGCCGTCATCTGTTTCATTGTGCTAATTAGTCTTTAGGGTCGAGAAACTCTTTGTGTCAATCATGCTGTGTTTTTATTTAGTTTTGTTTGTTTTACCCGTGACTATCCGCGCACGTCTTGGATTGATGACCAGTTTCCTTCTACTTATATTACTGCAGAGTAATATATCAATTAAGTATACATGGGCGTGAGCTAAATGCAAGGTATGTAAAGAAAGTGAATCTGCATTAGCCAAAACATAATATTATTTAAATTAATGAACTAGATTAAGTAAGTACATAAACCTATGGACTCATGTACTTACTTAACCGTCTGGTAAAGTGTAATAACTTTGCCGCGCTATGATAAAAAATATAAAACATTTAAATAATTAGCTTATTTTGTTGCATTCAATTTATATTAAATTGCTGTAAATGGTTCTGTAAAAAAGGGTTCTTATATCAATCAGTCCTCGCTGTATCCCTTTTCGTTATCTGCGTACACGTCTTTATCCATGAGTTTTTCTATTCAGCTTATTGACTCGTGTTATCTGCTTTTATGATGAAACTTACACTGAAGTAGATACTTATTTTTTACAATAAAGGAACCTTTTCAATACTTTTTGTACGAGTTATATTGAAGTAAGAGGCCGCCCGGGAAGTTTAATAATGATGAAACCTAATCTCATAATGCCTGCATATTAATAATATGCAATGATAATTATATATTAAGTTATTTTATGCACATGATACAGATGTATTATTATGTAGAGACATAGAGGTTCAAATGATGTAGATACCAAAATCAACTAATTAAATTCGTAGTAATGCACAGGGTGAATTCAATGTAACATGTCTATTTTAATAATCCTGTACAACTTTAACATGGTTCAGTCTAGCGGGGATGTCGCGAACAAGTTCGTTTAGTTTACTCGAGTAGAATGCTTGAGGTATTATGAAAATTTAATTAGTCTACCTCTATGACAGCTGTAAGTTAACGCATGTGGAATCCGTAATGAACAGAATGTTAAAACAGTCGCAGCTCGTTACATGCTGCTGAAATAGCAGACAAGAAAAAAATACGATTCAAAAGTACCGTTCGTGCTCAGCTAGCCGCAGTTTGTCTATACAGCTTTTTCTTTGCTACTGTGAAAGGTTAACGGTAAGTACCTACCACTAATATTCTTTAAGAGCAACACTCGGCATCGAGCTACAGGATGCGAAACACGTAGCTTTTGAGAGGTAGAAAACTCTGTCGCACTATAGTTGGCCACTTTTGTTCCGCCATGCTTGCTTATAGGTGCAAGCGGCATGTCCTTTGTGGACTGGTTGTTTAACTGCTACCTAGATTTAGAATTGGTGCCTTTATACAGAAACCCTTTTGGTTTCATACTCATGTTATTACTTACTTCGCCACGATTGGCTTTTGTTTTCGGCCTTCAATTGGTTGCTAGAGGGTCGTTTCATAAATATGTTAAGTTTTATCTTTATCCCATAAAAATACATAAAATGTAAAAAATGATGTCCCAAAGCAGTTTCTTTACGTCAAAAAGTTGTGAGATCTCGTGTAAAACTAACATTATAATTATTATATAAATAAAGGTGTCTAATATTGATACAGACACTATTAATGTTTATAGGTAATTGATTAGACAAGAATTTATAACAAAGTTGTAAAACGTACTTCCATAGATGCCTACTAACTAAACTGACTTGGTTTTACATGAGATCTCACAATATTATGTAGGGAAAAAACTGCATTGTGAGTCTTGTAATTTTTTTATTTTATGTTTTTTTTATGGGATCTCATTTCTTTTTGTAAGTCATCCTCTTTTTTCCCGGGTAATGTATATTGTCCGTCAGCTACTGATTTCCTTTAAGCTCTCCGCCAAGTGCTGCCCTCTCCAATCGTACACCTAGCAAGCAAGCGTACAACCGCGATGCGTTAGTCGAACGTCATTATTAATAATCATTGTAAAGGGCCCAAGGTTACGTCAGGTCCGGACGATAAGACACACGTGAAATAATATAACTTTATTGTTACTTCACAATAACGAGAACCGTATTTAAGAGGCCCCTCTCAAAGACTGTGCCACACAGAGCAAGCTGACCGGAAGCGCGATTTTAAGTTAAAACAACAAGCGGCTGTAAGTCTAAGTGTCTCCGTATGGAAAGCGCACACTGAAGCCTAGATTGCAGGAAAAGCCGAGAACTGGTCTGATTCCAATCCACCAATGAAGTGGCATTGTCGTCTTCTTATATTAACTGGGTACAGTAAACCATAGTGTGATTCGATTATGGCGCCATCTATAGAACGCTTGCGATAAACTTTGCGTCAATAAAGGTGGCGCTATTTTGCTTGTTACATCATTATTTTTCATTTAATGAATAATTAAATTTTGGGATTTTTTCCTTTCTTTTATAGGCTTAACTGTAACTAAAATTCAGAACTTGAAGTTGGTAAGACTGCTGGATGTACAGTCAGCATCATAAATAGATGAACAAATTCAAAATTTCAAATTGCCTACATACTTTTGTGTTCTTGCTAATCTTTTTTTCTCTTCACAAAAATAAAATAAAACAGATTTACTTTACTTCAAACGAAGAAAAAAAATTTCAGTTTAACTTAACGCGTATATAGCGATATGAAATTTTGATTTTGTACAGATATTTATGCTGCTGACATTAGAATTTTGCTGATCGGCGAGTGTGTCAGTGACAAAATAAAATAAAATTAAATTAAAGAACTTTGACAAGCGATAATTCGTAAACTATGTATTAATTATTCGGTATAGTGGCAATATAGCCAGCTGACCCAGCTGTTAGTTATAATAGTACATCTTCTTGATCTTTAATTAATTAAACTTCTTGCTTTAAACACAACAAAGTTACAGGGGGTCAAATTGCCGTGAGTCGCTTCGAGAAAAGCTGAGCTCGACTTGGCAGGGCACGGCCGTACCTCCAGATTTCCATCAATTATGGTTACGTTATCATTATACTTGTGCTAAAATATGTAATATGTATGTAAAGAATAGGCGTGACTTTAATATTTGTTAAATAAAGCGCGGTGAATATTTATTGCGCCAAGATGAAGCACTTCGGTCCAAACAGATTTTATTCTGACTTAATTGTTTTTGGAATTACTGCTTTACATAACATTCATTAATCCATCCTACCCAGGTTTTAAAGGGTCTCCTAGCTAATCCATTATTGTCAGATATAACGGCTGGAAATAGTTTAATAATTTGCGTAAACGATCATCCAGCAGTTTCAATCAGTAACAATCGCATAGTTCGACCGTTTCATAAACCCTTTTGCATATTGGCCTGGATTGGACATTTCTTCTTACTTATTAATCTTATTATACTTCCCGTATTCCAATTTTATGATAAGGTATATACCGTTTTATGTTAGAATTATAAATTTTATAAATTTAGAATTATGTTTGGGATAAACGCTTAGTAAAATTGAGTATAAATTAAAACCTTTTACCGTCCATTTTATACTATGGGGGATATTAGTAGATATGACTATATTATATAGACTTATGGATCTATTCATCTTATACTTGCTACGTGAAAGTTACGTTACTTTACGTTCATAGATGTTCATAGACATCTTATAAAAACCTCTTCGCTTATTGTATTTAAATTGCTTAATTTCCATTTTTATGAGATTTAAAATAGGGCGTTAGACGTTGTTTGGTTCATATTTAATTTATTGCTGAAATAAACAGCAACTGCTCGTTTTATTTCTATGACAAAAATAATGCAGAATAAAGAAACGTTTTCAGTTATATGTGAGCCTATTTAATTATTGTTATAAAATGATAGGTTTATTTTGAAGATCTGTTACAAAAAATACACAATTTTTACGTATAATTAACCAGTAATAATGGACAGATAGGAAACAAACATCAATAGCACCTTTCTTTTCGAAGCCAACACTACAAGTATTCCATAAAATAGGTCTCTACTGCGACGAGGTTATCTGATTTATGTCACATCTAACCCTACATCTAACCATACAAAAAGTCAAAGGTTTGATACAAATGAGATTATATTATGCGAGATACAATAGAAGAGATTAAATGAAATAAACCCGCGAAGAGCAACAGACTCGTAGTCCGGCAGATAAGTGAACACAATGAAGTGATAATTATCGTCAATTTTCACCCCCACGCCCCACGTTTATCTCTCCGTACAGCATTTCCCGTGAAACGTCGTTCATTAACGCCCACAATAGACTCGATAACAATTCTAAA
The DNA here is from genome assembly GCA_947568825.1 of Sphinx pinastri. Taxonomy (NCBI): domain Eukaryota; kingdom Metazoa; phylum Arthropoda; class Insecta; order Lepidoptera; family Sphingidae; genus Sphinx; species Sphinx pinastri. Next base: position 9,903,970 of record OX387617.1, read on the forward strand.
AACTCGTCACAGGGAACAAAGGTTTATCATTGCGAGTTGCGACAGAACACTTCATGCTCGGGTCGTCGGCTTTGCTAAACTAAGTCACAAAAGTCTTCAATTGGCAGATAGCGAGTAGCTGTACTCGGCTACAATTTACTACTTTACGGTTATTGTTAAATAAAATGAGAATTTTATAAATTCTTCCTTGTACACACACACACATACACACCCACACACAACTCACGCCTTTTATTCCCAAAGGGGTAGGCAGAGGCGCAACTAATGCACCCACTTTTCACCGTGCGTATCCCGACCCATAATGTGATAGGGGCCAGCCTATCGCCATATCGGGCACAAATTCTTCCTTTTATATATTTATAAATGCCTATGACAATTTCTGTGGCTAAGGGTCTATTTCAGGGCTTGCTGATAAATGCTACTCTTCACATAAATGTTCGATACTTATACTTCTTCACATAAAAGACGATCAAATTAAAAAAAGTCATACACTAATCTATCCTCCCAAATACCTAATAATAAAATAAGTACCTGCATTAGCTGTTTAAACAACTGTCAAATAAAAACTTGTTACTACTACTTACTAGTTAGATAAACGTCTGGGTGTAGAGATAGATATAAGAGATAAGTGTTGAGAAAAAGCACTCAAATGATAAGTCGACAGTATTTGAATTTCCCAATGTACATATTCCCATTTCTCATAAGTCAATATGGTTCAGAACGTATTATTATTTGTTTACTACGAAAAGTACTTAAAGTTTTCGTCGGAATTATGGTTAGAATTGCCCGTTATATCGGTTGTTCCTAGTCGGTTACGTTTCACATGTGAATAATTCATGAATTGAATTTCGTAACAACATCTTACGAATAGATACTATTACGTAATAAAATTATTGTTCTGCATCACTATCTTAATGTTTTAATATCAGATATAATAATAATAATACCAGCCCTGTATTAAATACTGCCCACTGCTGAGCACGGGCCTCCTCTACTACTGAGAGGGGTTAGGCCTTAGTCCACCACGCTGGCCTAGTGCGGATTGGCAGACTTCACATACCCTCGAAATTCTTATCGAGAATTCTCAGGTATGTAGGTTTCCTCACGATGTTTTCCTTCACCGTTAAAGCGAACGATAATTGATAAACAATACACACATAACTTCGAAAAATCAGAGGTGTGTGCCTTGGGTTTTTGAACCCCCGGACATTGTCTCGGCAGACCGTTCCATTCCCAACTAGGCTATCGTCCACAATAATCCTGTAATATCAGATGATTGTTTCGAATGGAAACGTTGTGAATGCGAATAGACTATATTGTTCAATATCCCAGCAGCCCCCCGAGGCAATTATTGTGCACTAGGCCTTCACACCCAATGCACGCCCATGCGCGGGGGGACATTAGTCGCGGGCCGAGGCACACAGTTCAGTGTGTATACCTCTTGGTTGAAAAACATATTGAGGCCTAAAAGGGCCCGCGAACATTTCCTGGCACCCTCTCTTTCCGCCCATCCTGGGAACCTTCTTCCCTTCCCCCCACCTTCCCTTCCATATTCCTCCTCCACTCCCCTCCCAGGCCCCTGCAGTCGTCAAGCCGGGGGACTCCAGTATCCCATTCGCAGGTTTCCCCCGGTGTTGACTGCAGGATCGTCTACCCAAAAAAAAAAAAAATATCCCAGCAAGAATAAAGTAGAAAAGCGCGATATTTGTGTACACAGTTTCATTCGTTTATAGCGCTTATAACAATAGATCTAAAGGAAAAAAAAAGTTTCAATATTTATTAAAAGTGAAACATCATTAATGTGTAACTACTTACATACATTGAACAATGGTTTTGAAAATGCTCGTTCATCTAGAGGTCCGTGTAATATATTTTGTTTAACAAAATCTTAGCCATAAGGTTGTTTCTTAGGGTGAATAAATTACTTTTAAATATTTATTAAAGAACCCTGCTATGGAATGGCATTGTGGATCCCAAAATTAATTTATCCCCCAAGTACGAAATATTCCAAATTCCACTTATCTTCAAAGAAATTTGAGTGCCTTCTTTGAAAAGAGAATTAAAAAAAATACTTCATCATAAATTTTTTAAGGGACACAAAAGAGCTCATAATTTGCATGCAGGTGATCATCCTTAAAGTATTTTAGACTACGCTGAAACTAATTACGAAATACACAGAAAGATTTCACCGACAATGTAATGTTTTGTAGGAAGACAATCAACATAATATGTAACGTAAGTGGTGTAAGTAGATACTTCTTTATTTAATCATATGTAGGTATTATTGTGCTACATACGTATTTATGTTACCTTTTAATTAAAATTAACAAAAATTAAAAGCGACTTCAAAACCACTACAAACCAAAAAATAATTTTACTTTATATATACCTACGTACGTATATTTGGAGTCGGTGCCTAATTTAAATTGCCAGTAAAGCTAACCAAATACACGAACAAATATACAATAAAACCTGCTCTGAAAAATATACATTTGAATAACGATAACCCCATCCAAATCGGATCAGTAGTTTTTGAGAAACTCGCGGCCATACAAACTTACAAACATACGGGTCGAATACAGAACCTCATTTCTTTGAAGTGGATTAAAAAAGCCTTTTTCCATGCTTGACGACCGTTAAGATTATGTTATATCTATTCTATACTAATATTTTAAAGAGGAAGGATTTGTTTGTAATGGATAAACTCAAAAACTACTGGACCGATCTTGAAAATTCTTTCACTAATAGGAAGCTACATTCCTCTTGAGGGCTATAGGCTACTTTTTATCCCGGAAAAACTTTTTCACGCGGGCAGAGCCACGAGCAGGAGTCTAGTATAATATAAAACACGTTAATTAGTACTGTCGTCAAATAAACATCCTAATTACTAAGGTACGAGCGTTCCTTATATCACTATAAGTCACAAGGCTTAATTTTTATACAGTTCTTGAAGCAACCAAAATAAAAATATTATTATTTCTCCCTCGGAAAGGTCACAGGTAATCTCGTTGGTCTCATCACGAGGTGTTCACTTCAAACAATATTTTTAGCGGTTAATAAAAGCAGGACATTATTCAAACGAGTAATTTTTGCTCTCAGGAGACGCTCAGATTTTTCATCGTTATATTTTATGAAGACGTAAAATAAAACGTAGATAAGTTTAAGTGTTCATTATTCAATCTATTTGCTTTAACGGTGAAGGAAAACATTGTGAGACAACCTGCATACCTGAGAAGTTCTCTGAATTTCGAAGGTATGTGAAGTCCGCCAACCCGCACTAGGCCAGCGTGGTGGACTAAGGCCTAAACCCTCTCAGTTGTAGAGGAGGCCCGTGCTCAGTAGTGGGCAGTATATAATACAGGGCTGGTATGGTGGTATGGTGGTACTTCCTCATGCCGTAATAAGTAGGTATGATTCAATAAAACATACAGTGAAACCAGGGTTCGATTAACAAATGGCGGTTGGCTTTATAAAAACCTAACTTTTAGCATATACATTGCTGTTAAAATGTAAATTGAGCTCTTAGTAAATGTTATTCATGGAACAAGGGAAACTTCATTTATATTCAGCAGAATTACTCCGAAGCGTTACGCAAAACAATGAGGCTAAGCAAAATTAGGCAAAGTTACGAATGCCAACGTATTGGTCTCGTGCTTACTTATAAGTTATGTGAACCCATCATGAGCAAGACAGGGCTTCTTTGTTTTAATGACGTTATAATACTATAATGCTTATTTTGTTTCTCACAGGGAGCGTTTCACTGTGAAGATTTGGTTACTTTGTTGACAGCACGTACGCCTTGCACGAAACTATGGTCTCAACTAAGTGTCCACATTCAGTTGTCAACGTTGCAAAAGCATTCCTCGCTTTGTGACACTGGCGCCTCAAAGGCTTTATTGAAAATGGATATATTTCATGTTCGCAACGGTGAAAACTTTATTGCGAGCGCTTTTCCTACTTTGGTATGCAATAACACTCTTGTAGTTATGATGAATCTATCTGTAAGTTTCTACCATCTAGTATTAGCGAACGTGTAGCCAAAATAATTATAAAACCCACTGGTAAATATGTTTTAGAACTATTTCGCAGCATTTGTTTTCTAAATTAAAGGAATAGGAAATTAAGGGGGTCATGTACAATCAGCCAATTTGGTGCTAATACACTTTCTCAACATAAAACGCCCATTTTTTATATTTTACCAAGCAGGTGCGAATGTTTCGGAGATGTACAAACGAAACGGCAGATAACTTCTATTTCCGCCCCGTGGATAGGGGGCGTTTGACATTAGTCCCAGGAAGCCCGCAGCCGTCCCCAATGCGCCGAAGATGGCCACCGCGGAGTTTTAGTTGGTATGCCGTGCGTTGTACATAGCTTAGGGCTCATACACATAAACACGACACGAAGTCCCTAACCCTACACAGGCATACCAACCAAAACCCGCGGTGGCCTTCTTCGGCGCATGCGGAACGGCCCCGGGGTATCTTGTTGCACTAAGATAACCGTCCCTGCGCGATGCCGCATTGCGGCCCCTCTATAAACGAGGGGACTAAGATGCCCCCGAACTCTAAAGAATGCCTTTGGCGTCTACGACAGCGGGAGACCGACCACCCGCATTGTCGTCCACCTCGGAGTCACTTAAATTGGAGTGAGCAGACCCCCACTGCTCGCCCCGCGACTTTTTCCAAGCCCCATTTAGACCCTTTAACCACTCCGATGAAAAAGATTTCATCGGAGGGTTAAAGCACAACATGCTAGCTAGGCTATGCCTCAATACTAATATAAAATATTACTCGTTAATGCTTTCTTTCAGGATCACTGGATTTACATTTTTGTTGTAAAATTTGTCTACTTTTTTTTCTTTTCTTTTTATGGCATTGAATGACGAGACGAGCTTGCCGTTCACCTGATGGTAAGCGATACGACCACCCATAAACAGTAGCAACACCATCCAGCACCTTGAGTTACAAAGTACTCTGTGGCATTCCACTGCGCTCGTCATCCTGAGACAAGATGTTAAGTCTCATTATGTCCAGTAGTTACACTGGCTACAATGTCCTTCAAACCGAAACACAACAGTGTATGCACACTGCTGCTTGGCGGTAGTAATAGACATTGCGGCGGTACCCAACCAGACGGACTCTTACATATGAGAGACCTACCACCAGTAAAGTAGTTGCATTAGTTGTAGTTGCATAAATAGTCGTTTAATACTAAATACTTAGATGTGGCCGTGGCCAATGCTGTGAATTGTATGAGTAAGCAATCATATGTTTAAATCATAGCTTCCTTGCAGTCATTTTTGGTTGTTTAACAAACTAATTACCCTTAGGAATGATGAGACGTCACAAAATAATCATTGTAATCTGATAGCAAATTTTAAGAATTTTCCACCTCGCTGTCTTTTAAGTTTGATTTTAGCTAAAGTAGCTGATTAAGGACTACGTTTTGTGATGATCATGAAAGTTGAGAGTCTGGAGAATTTTTTGGACTACCTTGAAATCACGAAATCACTTGTTTAGATTTTTAATTTAAAGTTGAAAATTTAAGTCATAATTCATAGAACGTAAGTTTTTCACTTTACACCAACATTTTCATAATTTTCATCAACGTTACGAAGCTGATTATTTTTAGCAAAAAAGTACAACTAATGAAATTTTAGTTGTAGAAAAAAAGCTCGAAAAAGGCTTCTACTTTTAAAAAAATAATAATTTTTAATTGTTCAGATCGAAAGTTTTCAAAAATTCTGAAAAAATTCATAACTCTAAAACTAGGATGAAAAATCGCGCAACATACATTGGGGTGATTCGGATACCCCAAGGGTTCCTCTGTCTCTGGCCCTCCGCTTGACACTATTTTTTGGGACACCTGTATATAATTAAAACTTTTTAACAAAAAATAAAACCGACTTCAAAACCATTACAAACCAAAAAATTATTTAACTTTATCTACGTATATTTGGAGTCGGTGCATAATAAAAAAATGGAATGATAGCTGTCGTTACGAGATACAAAATTCGAGTGAAAAACTTCTTGAGTTCGCAAAAAAAACTCCACTGTAGTCATTGTTTATACACCAGCCATTGCCAGCTATAAATAAATTCTGTGTGTTGATTTTTTGTGTCTACCGTACACGGGAATTTACCAGACTGTAACATGGAAACATATATTTAAACATCTGAAAATGAATATATTCTACGCAAATTAAGCTATTGGAAGTAATACAGACATATATTTTACATTAAACAGTATTACAGAATGCTAGATACAATTCAAGGAGCTATCATTCTCATTTTCTTGATTCAAAATATTTGTATTAGCCTGCGCTGTAGAGAGCAGTTGAGCGGTTCCTCTTGGCAAACAGCAGAGGACAACATATTACCTGGCACAGGGTTGAACTGTGCATGTAAAATTAGTATTAAATGCAATAATACTCATTTAACTTTAAATAGTATCAGTAAATCACATGGTTCAAGAAAATTTTAAAATACAAAGATCAATCTAAATCTTTACCATTATAACTAAATGTAATCGAGAATCTAAGAAGTTTATGAGCGGTCCTATCGCTTATCATCTGGCAAACGGCATGCTCGTCTCGTCATTTAATTGCAATAAATAATAATAATAAGCCCGCAGGGGCGGCTTTGTGGCGAGCCGACGGTGAGTGGCGACACCGCGTACCCTGATTCCGTGGGGGCTAAATGAGACCCCCTGACCCTTGGCTTGCCTTAACTGGCCGGCTAAGGGTGGAAATCGCAAGAGCTAAGAACCTGAGCTCCAGGGTGGAAGTGCTCAAGCTGGGTAATAGCGAGGAAACCCGCTCCGGGACGCGTCAGCGACCCGCGATGGTGAAATCGGTGCACACCTCTCGACACCCTTTAGCCACCCACACCGATGTTGCGTCCTTGGCATGCGCCACTTTTTGGGATGCCCATCTAGTGGGGGGGCAAGTCACCGTCTGCCTTGATTACAAATGATTGAGACATTTTACTTGGCAGGCGTCCCGTTGTCTCAATCAATAGCCCAGCAACCAGTCCAGCTAGATCCCATCCATAGACCCGGTATAATTCCCATCTTCTCCGCAATAGTCCTTGCACCTTGCGGGCGCTGTCTTTGGCTGTATTTCCATAAGTACAGACAGAGAGAGTACCTACAAGGTGTACACACCCCAACTAGAGTAATGTATCTTAAAGGGGCCTCTACGTGTTGGATCTATATCCCCACGCAAGCCTTCCAAAAGGACCGGCCTTCGTGCCGTGATTTCCCGCAGGAAAGATACAACATAATAATAATAATAATGATAGCGTTAAAGTATTGGGTAAGCCTAGTAAGGCTCGGTTATATTTGTTGATGGCTATTTCAATTTAATTTGTAAACTATGAATTAAAGGAATCGTTTGTTACTTTGTTTATTAACTTTTTCGCTGTACTTATTTAACAAACTAAACATGGCCAATATATTTCTAAATACTTGTTGATTTGTATTTTGTTTATATATAAAAAAGCAGAACTTAATATTTTTGGGCAGGCTCAATAAATGTCAAAAATTTAACTAAATTAAATTTGACAACCCTAGAAAAGCTGCAAATATCGAACGTCTTGGCGGATGTTATTAGCTGAGTGCGTACCTCAAAACACAGCCTCCAAGTTTGCCAATATCAGCAATATTATTCGTTTCGGCGTCTTTTATGCAAATTGATTAAAACTCGAACACGCCAAGTTTTCATTATTTTATTTTATTTTTTTTTTATTTTTATTATTTTAGGAAAGCTTACAGACTAATAACAATGATGAATAAAGGAAATTAATTATACTTATTGCTAATTACAAGCCTCCACCAATTATAAACAAATAACATTTCCAAGTGCTTTGAACCTTTGCGATTATATTATTATATTCAATTTTATTCGTACTTGGTTGCAAATATAATATATTTTTAATTTAATATCGAAAATTACAAGTCTCAATAATTACATCATATAGTTTTATACATCTTTGCGGTAAGGGCGTATTTTAGCCTAGTAAATATTTTTATGAGGTTCTCGTTATGTAGGTATAGTGAGAAGAATAAAATTATTTGTTAAAATCCACGTGAATTAACTCATGAATTTAAAAATGAGGGGAGAAGTAGTATGAAGTTTTGTATTTTGCCATAGAAACAGTAATTGTAATCTATACTAATATTATAAAGAGGAAAGATTTGTATGTAAGTATGTTTGTAACGAATAAACTCAAAAACTACTGAACGGATTTCGATGAAATTTGGCACACGGGTAGATCATGTCCTGGATTAACACATAGGCTACTTTTTATCCCGGGAAAATATTTTTATCCCGGAAAAACTTTTTACGCGGGCGAAGCCGCGAGCAGAAGCCTAGTTTTTTTTTTTTTTTCTTTTTTTATTGCATTGAATGACGAGACGAGCATGCCGTTCGCCTGATGGTAAGTGATACGACCACCCATAAATAGTAGCAGCCCCATCCAGCACCTAGAGTTACAAAGTACTGTGTGGCATTCCACTGCGCTCGTCATCCTGAGACATAAGATGTTTAGTCTCATTATGTCCAGTAGTTATACTGGCTACAATGTCCTTCAAACCGAAACACAACAGTGCATGCACACTGTTGCTTGGCGGTAGAAAGCGGTAGTAGTTGTCAATAAAGTAACCTTATAACGATAGGAGTTCCGTACTTTCAAGAGGCGCCACACGCAAAAAAATCCTATCATCTATCATCACTACTTTCGCGATTTTATAATTTCGCTCCCGCTGGTACGACTACAAAAAAATATTTCAAACAGTATAATATCACGGAAGGCAAGTCTAAAAAAGTGTAGCACCTTACAAAAACATATGACATTATTCTAAATGAGGTAAACTATAATAAATATTTTCCAGTCGACAAACAAGCTCCGGGGTACGCTACATTAAATAATATCGACATATCCGAGCCAATTTCGTTCTTTCCGCTAAGCTCATTTCAGACATTCAGCACGCAAACATTTCCCCATGCGCAAAATAGATTCGATTTACATTTTAGGGTTATAGACGGGCAATAACACATTTCCCAATTTTTCCGGCATTATCGTTTTGCATGTGCTATGTAGGAAATGGAATTAGATGTTACGGTATTTACCGTATAAGTACCCCGTATGCAATTTACGTGTACGCATATTTATGCGTCCAATCCAAGGAAATGAGTTGCGATGCTTGAGGTAGATAAAATATTTTTTTTATGTTTATTTGAGGCTATTTGTGAATTGAGCTACTTTTCATAGGTTGATCCACAGAACAAAGAAAACAGTAGAACTAGTAAGTGGGCGTAACCTTTTATCCCCTAGTTAGTACTGCATTACTAACTCACCGTTGGAGCTGTCTCAGTTGTTATTGCGCACTGTCAAAGCGTAAATAATTTGAAAAAATATTTAATAATATTAAAATGCCCTATTGTGCAATTCTGGATCGCAAAAATCATAGCCATAGTAAGAATATGTCCCACTGATGTATTTCCTACCATCGGTAAGCAATATTTTCTGGTTTATTGCAATTTAATTGAATAATATCTATTGATTTTCTATGTCAAATATGGCACAAAAATTTCAATTTAAAGTGTTCCTTATTGTTATCGACATATGATTAATTTTCGTTAACGCAAATCAGTTGTTCTAGAATGATTTGTTACACATTTATAATGTCACCGCTACTCAATTAGTGCATACATGGTCGATAAAATATTATCGATAATTATTATTCACTGATACGCTATGTTTTAATACGAAAAATACAAAACAGTTGTCTATGCATGATCCACTTGTGATGCAAAGCTATGGTCGCTATAATTCATTTATGCAACAGTACAAGATTTTTTATTTTCATTTTCCCCAAAAGATCCATTTATAGGTAAACGATTTTTTTTAATGTCATTGAATGACGAGACGAGCATGCCGTTCGACTGGTGGTAAGCGATACGAACCGCCCATAAACAGTAGTAACACCATACAGCACCTTGAGTTACAAAGTACTGTGTGGCATTCCACTGCGCTCGTCATCCTGAGACATAAGATGTTAAGTCTTATTATGTCCAGTAGTTACACTGGCTACAATGTCCTTCAAACCGAAACACAACAGTGCATGCACACTGCTGCTTGGCGGTAGAAATAGACATTGCGGTGGTACCCACCCAGACGGACTCTTACATATGAGAGACCTACCACCAGTGAATGATCAACACTACGAGAAGGCTAAATAGGTTTCCTTCAAAAATACTATATATTGTGCCATGTGTTTCCCTCAGTGGGACTCCCTGTATATTAGCTATATTAGCTGTGTAGCTGATATTGTAATCTAACATATCTACAGTATTGAAAGCCTAAATTATGAATTTGAAATCTGTACTTAAAATTTAAATAAATTAATTACTGAATTATATTTTTTTTCAAAATAGTACCAACAACTTTTCCAGCGCTTATAAAATTAATATAATTTTGGGATAAGTCCATTTCTTTTATTAATGTTATTAAAGTTTTATAGTTATAAAACAAGCACCATCGATACGTATACAAGAATGTATCGTATGGGTGCAACACTATTACCGACATGCTAGCGCACTGTGTGTCATTCAATAACATCTCTTATTTCAAAGACTATAAGAGCTTTTATGATAAACGCCATCTAGCGTGGAATAGCGGTATTAAAACAAATTAAAATCAAAATTTCACACAGAAGAAAAAATGTCCTATGAACTCGTGTTGATTTTTATAATATGAATTTTATGCAATGGGAATAACGTTTAATTTAATGCAAATTATTTTGTGTTATAAGTTTTATTGCGATTGCTCATTTCGGCCAATCATAATGAAGAGATGATAGTATGTGAATAATATGCATGTGTGAGTTTGGCGACACTGGTTTTCTTAGTAAATTGATGCTATTGTCTCTCCATCTTATATCTATCCTCCATGGGTTGATCATTGGTTTACATCGAGCGCCAAGAGCAAGTTAACAAAATATTATAATTGTCTACTAAGATACCTACATATTAATATTATTGTATTTTTGACTTGCTTTGGATGTAAAACATCAAACTAAATACCGCCAAAATTATCAGATCGAGAGATTGTTCTCGGAACTTGTTTCTTTTATCACATCTTTAAACGCAGCCACTACTAACTAGGCCAAAAGAATGATAGGTACTGAATATAACTATTTTAAACTTCAGTACAATCAATATAGGGTAGTATTGTGATTCCCGACACGTGAGGGTGCCGAATGCGCAGTCGTGATGGAGTCACCCTTCATCAACTGTACGTAGGTGACGCTCATAAATCATGCATTGCTTTACAATAGCTGGTAATAAGAACTTTGCCATTTTCTTACCACCCCCGCCTAATGAATTGGCAAATTTTTCATGTGTTTTATAAACTTATAAAAGACAATAAAATACGTTATATTCAGCTTGGCTTGTACGAGGTATTGAAAGGAAATTCACTTTAAAATGAACTAACGCAACTTTGATAAATTAAGTACGTTGGAGACAAATTATGTTAGTGAAAGTTACTAAGGAAGTTTCATTGGTGCCTTGACTGTAAAGCAATTTTGTAAGTTAATAAAATATCTCAATTAGTTGGACTCAAATGTCTCATTAATATTTGTAAGATTTAGGAATTTGCAAAGGGTTAAGTACAAAGTGGATATTTCTATTTTAATCGTATTTTCACCAGAGCATTCCTTGTTTGATATGCGTTCCGGTAAATTGAAAAGCTATGTTTGGTAACTCTTAAGGAAAAATCTTGGATATCGCTAGATCATGTGGTCTTCAGGATCAACAAATTAAATTACTCGCAATTCAATAAAAATTTACGGGGTAAAAATTTGAAGAAGTCTTGACGAATTATAATTGAAATTTTTACATTAAGTATTTATTATTCAAACTTACATTATACTTGATGCAACATATTTCTTCTGGATACTATTTAAATCAAAGGACGGGTCTTACTTAAGTATCCACAACTTCCACACTCCAGTTGTCGCGATTGCGGCAAGAACTTTATTCATAAGTCGACCTACTGTATCTATCGACAATGTCTAGCCGGTATTCGTCAAAGGAGGCGAGTCAAAAAATTATAAAGTAGCGTATTGTTATCCTATTACTATACACTAAAGTTTCAAATAAAGGAAAGTATACAAATTAAGGTTTAGGTTGGATTTTGTAATATTAAAGTTTTCTGGATTGTCATTGATTCTACAGGAAAACTGTCGACATGAAATTGATGTTCTGTCAACATGAATTTCTGCTGAAGATAAATACATTTTTAGCAAGATTTAATAAAAAATCGTATTTAATTCAAATATTTGAATGTTTATGCAATCTACCTACCAGTTTGTCCGATCAGATTTAACAACCTTGATAGTGGGCGATGATATTTTGATTGACTTTTTAGGGCTGCCTTATGCCTTATAGAGAGAATTTCTGTGCAAATGTCTGTCAGTCAATTAGTGTTAAGAATATTATGTAGATTAATGGTAAATATTGTTTTTTTGTGACCACTGCGTTAAGTATTAGTTTATTGATTTCACTAGGATAATACAAAATCGAATATTATGCGGATATTTGAAGTACGTTTCAAAATTGCAATTTCGTCACTAATAATTGAAACCACATCTCATCACAAACACAAATGCACGTGATTTGTGATCGGTGAAGGGATTTTAACCTGCCATTTTGGTTCAAGTGTGTATCTCCAGAACCGTATGATTAAACGAGATTCACCCGTGTCATCCTTTGTTTGGATAAGGATCAAGAAGATACATATAGGTAAGAACTATATAAATAGGTCCCTATTGGAAAAAAAATCATTTATTAACGTTAATCTCTCAGGAAAGTTGATATTTAATCTTGTAATAATACCTTAGACTGCCTCGGTGGCGTAGTTGTATTACGGTACGACTGCAATGCTGAGGTCTCGGGTTCGATCCCCGGGTCAAAGTTAAATTGGTCGGGCAAACGTTATATTGGGTTTTTCCACTCAGTATCAGCCCGGGGTCTGGAGTTTGTGCCCGATATGGCGATAGGCTCGCCCCCTATCCATGATGTGATGTGTGGGACGGAATAGGCACGGCGAAAAGTGGCTGCACTAGTTGCGCCTCTGCCTACCCCTTCAGGGATAAAGGGCGTTAGTGTGTATGTATGTATGTATGTAATAATACGTTAGTATGTGCGTGGCCTCGTGCGAAGGTAACAGACAATTAAATTAATCAAGTCGGCTTTATAGCGTGTTACAAATTGATAGACTCTATTCTGAATTACTTTACATGGTACAGAACAAAGCCACCTTACCCTAATTTAATTCGTTTTATTACTACGTAGATAAACATATGGATCGCTAATGATCGCTGTTGATTATAGTTAAAAGCACAGCAATTTGATGTGAAACGTTAGCTTATGCGTTCATAGTTAATTTGAAAGCTTTTATTTTACGCGATTTTCATTACTTATTTATTTACGCTCTCCGCTTTTGTGTATCTTATCAATCTTGTAATTCAGTATTTACTATTGATGTATTAAAAAACGTATTTACACACAAACATTTAAACCAATATTTTTTTGTTAGTAGTGCTATTACAACTAAAAATATGAAAATGAAATCCGACGTTTATGTTTTGAATTCTATTTTATTCTAGAAATGCCATTTGGCAGGCCAAACGTTGCGTACAAGCTTCAGTGTAAAAATATGAAAATAAGAAAGAAGTGTGGATTTTTATATGATCTTATTTGTAGTGCAGCAATGAATATTAAGTAAAAATATAGTGTAGGTATTTCAGTCTTAGGGCAGAGAGCTATATAAGCTAGCCTTTCGTTGAACTCTGCAAGTTATTCACGACTTTATGTAAAAATAAATAATTTTCTACAAAAGCGAGAGTGAGCACGTACAAGCAATATTTATTGTCAGCGAATTTATGCATTATAGGTGTCGTTACGAGTGGGGCGGGCGGGCGGCCTGGAGCTTCAAGACGTGTGAAAATACGCTAGGCTATATTAACATTTTATAGTAGGAAAACCGTAAAAGTAAGTGTTTGCTGGCGGAGTTAAAATATATTCAGCGACACAAAATACGAATTTCGTACAAAGTGCCTCTCTAGTTAAATTATTTAAAACTACCTACATCGTAGTTGTGGTTACGGTAGTTATTATGTAGCAAACGCAATTTTCAGTAAGTTTCATTCAAAATAATTTACCATGTGGTTTTCACAGTCATCCGTATGACTGTGAAATATATATTATATGTAATCAGTAATTTTCAAATTAACTGGAGGATACCACAAACCAGTGTCAGTGTAGCATTTAAATAAATTGAACTATGATAATAGTTCACTGTATGTTTTTTAATGTAAATAAATAAATAAATAATAATAATAATTGTTTATTTGCGCAATAAAACACATGACATTATAGAAAGGTTATTACCCTAGCCCCTGAACTAGCGTTAGCTGTATCTCAGGAACCAGTGTCTTCCCCCAGCAATACACATATCATTGGTATTACAAATAAACGCGCCTTAGGCAATTTCAGCATTATAAATTATAAATACAGAAGATATTAATACTAGAACAAATATAATATATATATATATATATATGTATATACAACAAACACAATTTAATAAACTTCCATCAGCTGGTACTTTTATTAGATAAATGTGTGTGTGTGTGTGTGTGTTTGAGTGAGTGTGTGTGTGTGTGTGTGTGTGTGTTTGAGTGTGTGTGTGTGTGTGTGTGTGTGTGTGTGTGAACGTACAGCATATTTATTCCTCTCTTACTGGTCACTTAAAGTAGCATGTTTTCAATGTCATCATAGCTGTGTTGGTTAAGCCATTGTAATAGTATTTTTTTGAATCTATTGTTATTGCACTGTTTTACCTTAAATTTCTTATGCAATATGTTGTAAATTTTAGGAGCTAGAGCATCAAAGTGTTTTTTTGCAAAGGAAGTATTGACCCTAGGGACTGGACATAGATCTATACGTTTAAACTCGACAAGTAAGTAAGTAAGTAATGTAAGGTGACCTTGTATTTTACTATTCCTAAAATCTTTTTAAAAGTAATAAATCAATTCTAACCGGTTTATGAGAAAATTTCACGCTTCATTCAACCCCTATTGTATTAAATATGTCCATCCCGGGGTTTTGTTGCTATCTATATATAAAATTTTATCAAAATCCTTTCATAGGGTCACTGTCATTTCACAAACCAGTCCTCGAGGGGCCAATTTTCGACATGTCGTACTAGGTAGGGAAGCTTTTATTAGGTGTAACATAATAATATTATTATGTATCTGTAGAATTCAAGTTTCCATCCCCCGAGAGGTAGAGATAGGTATAAGTAAAATCTTTAGTCGTATTCTTAGCGGTACAAGCCTACTTACATATGTACATATATGCAAATTGTATGTTTTTATCTCATGTAGTCAAGAATTAAATAAAATATTTTATCTCAATTTCTTCATTAAGAATTTTATGTAAAGCAGCAATCTTTGATTTGCTTGGAATTTGTGCCCGGTATGGCGATAGGCTCGCCCCCTATCACATCATGGGACGGAATACGCTTGGCGAAAAGTGGGTGCACTAGTTGCGCCTCTGCCTACCCCTTCGGGGATAAAAGGCGTGAGCATGCGTTGGATTTGCTTACTTCTTAAAAGGACCATACTTGTCAAAAATACTTTTTTTCATAACTTATGATCTCACTTTGATTTATACATTAATAAGTGAGAAGATAACGTTTTATTTATTTATAAACTCTTTATTTTACATCTAAGGCAAAGTGGAAATTACAAATATACAAAATAAACTAGGCTAAACAATAAGAAGTACAAATGGCGGTCTTATTGCAATTGGCGATTTCTTCCAGACCACCATTGGATGGAGTAGGAACAAGTTTTACCCCTTTTTAAGCATATTGCGCGCATGAAGGAGTGTGACATTTGACATGATTAAAGTTCATATTGGGAAGGAGTGCAGAAAAATGAAAATTATCTGTAATATGTGTTACAAAAATAAAATTAAATTTGACCGTCGAATTCCACAATTGGACGACCACCAGTATATTTTATTATACGTAATAGTAATGCGAACATTTTTGAATCCAGCGTAATTTGAAACTGTCTAGTAAATTAATTAGACTTCCCAATACATGGTGCTTCAGTGCCGGGCTTTTTTATTTTAAACCCATTAGCCATTACCACCATCGAGCTTCGTGCTGCATAAAACATGCACAAGTGCAGAGAGTTCTCATGGGATACTCTGCAAATCTGGTAATCGACAGTGTGAGTCGGCCGCTTTCTATAAAAATGTAAACGATGTTACATTTTTGATCGATTGAGATACCTACTTTTACGTAATTATTTTTCTTGTGTACCTACCTATTACTGTAGTTAGTGTTCATCATAATATAATTTGTTTGTAATGTCAATACGATGCTGGCCAGACAGCTAAGTTAAAGAGGTAGTGTAGTAGGGGGTAGGGTGAAATAATTCAACAAGGTGAACTGATCACCCGTCTGTGCGACTGCATACGTCCCCACAAAACATACACTCTAAATCTAACATCAGAATAACACCTAATTTAAATGTACAGTCAGCCACATAAAAAACTGAACAAATTCAAAATTTCAAATCGCGTTTAAACTTTTGCGTCAGTTTCAATAATTGTTTTTTCTTCACTAAAATAAACTTCACAGGGTTAACTTTATTTTATATAAAGAAAAAAGAATATTTCGACTGGAGTGAACGTGCAGAAGCGTTTCGAAGTTTTTAATTTGTTTAGCTACTTTTGGGGCTGACTATACATACCTACGATCAAATTTGTTTTAGGTTACAAGTACCCAAGGAGTAGACTAACCTAATAATAATTCTATACCTATTGTTAGGTAATATCGTTATAATGAACTTACTACTATTAACTTACTTAAACAGTAATGAATATTGTACTAAACATACAAAATAAATCATTTAAATAAATATCTAAATGCAAATTGTTCAATTTTCTATCGTTCAGAAAATGCAAAGTACGTAACGAGTTTTCTATTAAACAATCTATTTAGGTTTTACAACGCCCTAGTGTAATATATCCTAACGATGTGATAAAGTATTGGAATTCTTCAAAAACTCAACACATCCATTTCAATGAAAGCCCCTGTACGTGGCTCGAATGAAATTTAACTTGATACGGTGTTACGAGTGATTGATTTAGAAGTTTCTCTAGATACTATTACGTAGTCGATTTTTTATTTATAATAAGTGTATTTTTGAACTGATATTTAACTGATTTTTTAACAGACTTAAAAAAAGGAGGAGGTTTTCAATTCGTCGGAATCTTAATTTTTATGTATGTTCCCGATTACTCAAAGATGCGTAGTCCGATTTATACAAATAGAAATACAAAACATTTATTCGCACACCATGACACAAACAAATTACAAGCAAGCAAAATTAAAATAATAAAAAAAAAAACATTAAAAATTAAATCTAAACAAACACCAATACACATAAAGGAAAAAAAATGCATTTGGAAAATTTATATTTTGTTTGAAGTATACCCTATACTTCCCAGGTGGTCCCACGGTCATTAGGTATATAATGATGCGATCCTGGAGAAATCGAGGGAACTTTTTAAATTTTATAGGCACACTTTAAGCGATTTGGTTATTTTTTTTGTAACAGTATTACTATCGCGGTTGAGCACCCATGTTCATGCTGTAATCTAGACTAATATTATAACTTCAACAGGGGTTATAGCATTTCTAGCTGTTATAATTCGTGAGGTCCAAATCTTTCAAGGCCATCGTGAAGTCAGCATCATATTTTGATTCATACACCTTTTACAGCTATAAAACATCATGTTATTAATATTCCTTGCTTCTAGTTTAGTGATACTGTATTTTTATCGGTGCAAACTCCTGTTAACATTAGATAAGCTATTTCAAAGATTGTCCTGGAAAATAAAATTAAAAAAATATCAGGATATTGTAATTAGTAAATTGCTATATAAGTCAGATAATTTATTTCTCTATAATGCGACGATGTGTATATATTACGTAAAACATAGCTAAAAAAATAACATAAAAATATAAATTTAAAAACTAACGAAACAGCACATAGCTGACCGCAATTTTTTGTCAAGCCGATGCGTAAATAAAGCTTTGATATTGCGCCAGAACTTGTCACAGAAATCAAAAGTCGGATATTGTATACGTATATAACAATAGGTACACAGAATACAAGTTTCAATTAAGTAATAAAAGATAGGTCTTAAATACGTTACTTATGTATAAAAAAATACCTTTATTACAGCTTATATTTGTTTATTATAATCTATTGTGACGTATTATTGCTTTTCTGTTGCACGTCCCAAGTTTCAAACACATTGTATGAGTTTAATACGCCAAGAAAGGAGACACGAGGTGGCTAGGCGAACTCGACAGACAGGGCCGTCAATTTTAAACTGCAAAGGTGCTTGTATTTCCTTTGAGACTCTTTCGCACTACACTCTTTGTTTGAATTATTCATATTCACGGCAAATATCTGTGAAATCGAACATCGTAGTTGAAATCGATACGCAAGTAAGACTTTAAAAGCTGACGGGACTAAGTTTTTCCATATTATTGTACTTTACGACAGGCTCAAATATTTTCAGTATTGTTGTCTATTTTAATGTACAAACTCTAGCTACGTGTTATATGTTTTAGTTCAGATGATATTAAATCCTTTCGCTTATAGCATAAATTACTTAACTAATATAATTTTCAAATGTTCGTATATTATAAAAGCAAGGAAATTGTCAGTTAAATACACAATCAAAACATCTCAAATAAATTGTCGAAGCTAAGCATTGATATATTAAAAAACCCAAGCTAAGTTAAGAATGCGCTATTGTTTTTTTTACAAAGAAGCACGCACTGGCTAGCTGTTGCAAGGATTTATTGGTTTACCTAGTTAACTTCATTAGCGGAGGGTCACGGAATGCACGATAAGGTTCTTAATGAGAATTGTAAAACTCACAACAATAATGAAAACAAAGGGCAAGTGCGGTAAGAATGGGCAACTGAACAACCAGTTGAGTGAGGGAAACCATCAATCTTGAGGAGGGACGACGCAGGGGTCCACTCCGAAAACTCTTTCTACAAAACTTTTGTAACGACCCTGTGATAAATTGTCCGCACTTTTAAAGGTGGAAGTGAATGGGTGTTGTTGCTTAATTAGTTAAATAAACGTTAATTACTTATTTACCTTCTGTAGCCCAACAAATAGTCCTAGTTTATTTCGAGAAATAAAACCAACTCTTATTTCTCTAGTTGCTTTTATTTTAATTAGTAGGTATCTACCAACATAACATACAGTTTCCTTAATCACTACTCGTATAATTTGTTTCGTAGAATTACCTCTATAAATAAGATTACGTCCATATATTTGGGGTAAGATTAGGTATTTATTATTCAGCACGGATCGTCGCTGTGCAATTTAATGGTATTGGAAGTGGTTACAAAGGATTATTATTTCAGTGGTTAATACATTCAGCAGTTTAATTTCCTTTGCGGTTGATTGGGTGTCGAGGGGCGCCCTGCGCACAGCGTGTTGCCGCCTGCCTTACGCCCAAGAAAATTAAATCACCATGTTTAAAAGCCGCTTCGACAACCAACCATTTACGAGCAGATATTTTTATGGCTTGACATTTCGATCGTGGTTTTCTATGTGTGTGGTATTAATAGAAATTGAATTCCGTTATGGGGATTTACTTTGATAATTATAATTAATAACGAGTAAGGTTTTTTTGGAAGCTGCTTCGAATAACAATAGCATAGTCTTCGAAAAACGTTGTGTTTTTAATACACCATCATTTATTATTTAAAGTTAAATTCAATTTCGTTTTTTTAGCTTGAATGAGTGTTTATTTTTATAATATGGTAAAATTTTAATTCTATTGTCAGAAGTGGACTTCCAAAACACAGAATACTGAATAGTACAAAAGCCGAAAAAGAAGATTTTGATCATAAAAGAAAATTATTTTGGTCGAAATACATAACTTCAAATAATCAAGAAAGTAGTATCTCATACCTAGTTACGGAATATCTATTGAATGTTTATTTGCCGAATGCAAGGAGCCAAACGAATTTATAGCTGACAACAAAAGGAAATCGACCCTCTACGAGGAAACGACTTGGTTTCGTACTCGGAGGGTCTTATTCCGACAATGACGCCGGACTTTAAAAAGGTCTCTGCAACAAACGACGTCTCTTACTCAGCTGTGACACGACAACACACAAATTGGCCAAATTGTTGTGCCTCACATCGTACAAAGTGTTACTTTATTTTTGTTTTGTTATGTGATCACAAACATTTCAGTTTTATATTTACTTAATAAATTTCCTGGAAATGCAGTTCCTAGTTTTCAACATTGTTAGTCTTCATTTCTTTAGAAATATTACGAAAGCAACGGATGAAAACATATCGTCAATGCACAAGTTGTTACTAGCAATAAAAATCACTTTACGCTACAATAACTTTTCTCGAACCTTCGTGCGAATTGAATGCGTAAGTTAGCGTCTCGAGCTATATTATACTTGTCGGAGAGGTCAATTTAGATTACGCCTAGTAATTTCCGCAGGACGCATGGTCTAGATAAACTTGAATTGTCTGCGAAACAATTACGTGATAGGTGACGATTGTTGGCACAACAACTCTCATCAGCCCGCAGCGGTGCGCAGCGTTAATCAACGAAGCGCAACTGCCGACTTGCAAGTTTGAAACGTCTATCTATGAGAGCGTTTGTCTAAACTAGGTAATTTCTCTGTCAACTGAGTAACGTGGAATGCTCAGAAATGCTTTGTGCCAACACATCAAAGCGCCGGCTCTCAAGAGCTCCTTGCAGCTTAGACGATCCTATTCTGGAGTAATGTTTATAGATCTATTGTATTAGAGTTGCGGTGTGATTGAATTATCTTCTGGTTTATGGATTTTAAATGTGTCACAAGATATAAAAAATATATTGAATTTATTAATTATGGTTCATAAAATATTACACACGAATAAACCCAAATAGTCACGCCTTTACACACACACACGGCCTTTACCTCCGAAGGGGTAGGCAGAGGCGCAACTAGTGCACCCGCTTTCCGCCGTGCATATTCCGTCCCATGATGTGATAGGGGGCGAACCTATCGCCATATCGGGCACAAAATCCAGACACCGGGCTGACACTGAATAGAAAAATCCAATATTACTTTGCCCGACCCGGGGATCGAACCCTCATTATTGCAGTCGTACCGTAATACAACTAAGCCACCGAGGCACGCCTTTACTGTAAATTATAATAAGTTTTGCGACCAATAACTTATTTTAGAAAATTTATTTAACCGGTTAGAAAGGTTTTAACAGTATCTGGTAGTTAATGATAATGAGTTTAAATGTTTTTCTTCCTGAACAAGCAAATTATTATGATATTAAGAGATGATAAATTGCAATTTTCAATTTAATTTCTATCGAAATGGTGCCATAAGTGGTAGACGTAAAGTGCCATAAGTTTTGAATCAGTTTTTACGGCGTAGGTACTTTCAGTCACATCGTAAAATACATAATGCACGGTACAAAGAGATATAAGAGTATTGGGTTTTATCGATGCAGAGTTATAGTGAGTGAGCGTGTCTGCAAACAGGATGTTCGGCGGTGCAGGATTTGGTCGGTTTATGTCTAATTAGCGAGCTCACTAATGGCTGGCAGTCGGCTTTTAGAATCCCACCCTTTGCAAAGACTAGGTCGCAAATTCGAACGATAGCCGGTCAGCTATACGCAGATTTGGTGCTTTTTGTTCACTATTGTTGTGTGTATTTAATTAGTTTTCGGAACACAGCGGCATTTTGGCTATTTTTATAGGTACAGATAAAACATTTCGAAAATGTTTAATGAAAGCGCCCAAAAACAAGTCAGTGTGTGTTTACGTACAGTTCGATGAACGTTTTTACAGACAAAAGCCGTATGTTGTTTTTCCATGTTTTCTGAATAGTTGTTTCAGTTCAAATAAGCAACTTAGTCGGCCGTGTCTCGTAAATTCAATACCGTAGCTTGCCTTTTATACCAGTCTGATGCGGGCTACTACAACTGCAGCAATGACCCAAAACTTGGTACTGGCGCCGTAACCAAGATGCCTTTCTGCAATCGTTAACTCTTATAACTGAAACACATATGGGAATGATATATCCTATCACTACGTCTCTCGCTATATGTCATTCTCATACATAAAGATAGCGATAATGATTGTAGAAAGGAATGTTGTAATGGCCTTTGATGTGGTAATTTCTGCGCCTCTCCAGGATCTGCATCCTATGCCTGAGTATCGTTGGCACTGCCCTTTTTACGGGACTGCCTAAATTATGTGACTCTACTCAAATAGTTTTCTCGTTTGTGAATCCATTAATCTAATTTTCGGTTTTGCTTTTTCATGTTGAAAGGTAGGGTACCACTATGAAACAAACAAGCGAGAATTTAATCATGAAGCTAGCATGCAAAACTTTTTCTACAGGTATTCGTTTTTGTTGAGCGAGAAACTCTTGCGTATAGTGGGAAATTTCTGTGACACTGTATCTTACAGTACATGTTTGTAACGCAATAACGGCAATATATTATATCGTATATTGTACTAAAGTTATAAAACAGCGTCATCAAGTAAGAAAACTACGTGAATTAGGATTCAGGGCTCTATTCCGTAGCGATTAATGGATTTGCAACCTCAACAACGCCCACAGTTTTTCATAGAGAATTAGCTTGACTTTAGATACATCATATTAATAAGATAATATTGTATCGTGCCGGCGTGATACGCGTGACTTCAGCCCCTGCAGACAACGCGGCGGTAATTATGACTTAATATGTGTAATTGTTATGAGATTGTTTCCATATATGTTATGACAGTGTTAGTTAATAGTGTTATAGTCAATTAAATCCTCCATTGGACTAATAGCGTTATATTATGCAAATTGTTTGTGATTTCCTGTATTGTATTCTCAGTAAGCGTTTAGATTTTGATGCGTATTTTGTCTTCGCTATAAAGGTTTTCTGTCTTCTTCTTCTTCAGCCTTTAGAAGTTCACTGCTGAACATAGGCATCCCCCAAAGATTTCCAGACCAACCTGTCAGAAGCGGCCTGCATCCAGCGGGTTCCTGCGACCTTTAGAAGGTTTTCTGTCACCGTAGCAAAATTTAAAAAACCTAAATAAAATACATAACATATAATAATACATACTACCTAACGTATAATCTATGTAACAAAGCAGTCTCTTGTTAGCATAAAAAATTATAATATTAAGTAATAAAATATTTTTGGCAAAATACTAAAGCAATGGACAGAATCGAGTAATGTATAAAAAGATATACGCTGAGCTGTAAGTATTATAAGTTTAGCTGATTAACCATTCTCCCAAAATAAATATTTTACTATTTCTTACAATAAACTTCTTGCCACTAAAATAAAAAAATAAAGAATAGTAGAATAAGCAACTTCAGAAAATATTTTCAACCAGCGTATTCTGGAAGAAATCATGGAGAGAGAATACGAAGAGAATGTCCACTTTACTTGGTATTTATTGGCGACGCGAAATCCTTTGATTTAATATTTCAAATAACTGTATGACCATTATAGTAAAATATAATAAACTCTTATGGACATAAAAAAGGGCTACCTTTTGAATCCAAGTATATTTATTGGCAGTGATGTGTATCAAACTTTAAGTGGAGGCGCTATTAGAGCGAAAGGAGATATCAGCGAGCACCTATGATTTGTAGAGGCAGTCTTTTCTTATTTTAACATGGACTATGGACATGATGTGCGTGCGTATAGTCATTGTAATAAGAGGGTCATGCCGGAATAATGGTAGATTAAGTAAAGATAAACTTTGTTGTTATCGAGATTATTTTGTACAGGACCTCATTATGTCTCGTTCAATAGATTAAAAGCTAATCTTATCTTACTGCTTACCTTATCTTACTAATATTATAAATGCGAAAGTTTGTGAAAATGTTTGTATGTTTGTTAGTAGTAAACACAGAAACAACTAAACGGATTTAGATGAAATTTGGCACACGGGTAGGTTATGTCCTGTATTAATATATAGATTACTTTTTATGTCGGTAAATTACTCCCATAGGAAATAATGGATATATTTAGGATGGACTTATGTAGGGGGAAAGGCTTTTCATGCGGGCGAAGCCGCGAGTAATACCTAGTTCTAAATAAAGAAATCGTAACAAGAAAATGTTAAATCGTTAATAACTGATGAAAAGTACAAGGCTATATTAGCACTAGGGCCCGGCCGTAGCCACGATGCATTACTACAATAGTTAACGCTAACGCTATGTATGAGAATAACATATCCTAGCGATAGACTTATCGATAGAATGTGGCTTTGCCATATTTCATGTTTTCTATAAGCGTTAACGTTTGTAGAAAGACAAATTGGCTACGGTCCTACATGGCAATTCAGTAACTGACATGACGACATTTCAAAATAATATCTGAAACTGAAACGTGACAATAGTGAAGTTTTCCCTCACCGTGATCCCTAATACATAGCTATATGGGTACCTCACGTTTGTCATAGGTTTCAAAGAGTATGCGAATACAATTTGTGCCGTGCAGCCGCGAGCCTCGTCAGCCCGGTGCGAGCGAACAATATGACACCTCCCGCTGGCTCGTTTCGTCTAATCAACACTCTCTGGTAATAAAAATAAAGCCGTCTGATTTATACCCGACGGTGTTTATAAACAATTTCATATTTTGCAAGTAACAGCTTGAGGGAAGGCTAATATGCTTTGTTAGAATTTTTATTATCTATGATAGTTATATTATCTAGCTCAATTTCGGCTCTATCTCTCAGACTATAATAATATTGCGTTCAAATGGAGTATGATCACTTCCCTCGTATGCACAAGATGTATTATTGTATGCACATAGCTACTGAAATACACTAAGATACGTTATATCAAGTGCTGTTTATGCATGCAAAATAACGCAACATTAGAAAAATGTTTGTAAGGAGAATCTTATTAAAACAATTGTATTAAAACAGCTTTGAAAATGTATTGAGAAAACTACACGTTTAAAAAGATCTTCTGAAAACAGCGCTATCGAATCCTATTATAGAATAAGTTGACTTGTATACTTGTTGAATGCCGAAATAAGAGTTATGTATTATAAGAGTCCTTTATAAGTCTTATAAAGGCCTTCATTATTATTACGATCAAAATATGTAATAAAGCGGTTAAGGCATTTACTTAATCTGCCATTATTTCAAAGATTATTGTAAATTCCGTTGCCTTATTGTCTTTATAAAATAAAAATAAAATTCCAATAAGAGAAGTTGACCGCAGATGTTTTAGAATATCTTCCAATAAGCGGCGGTGTTGGGTTCAGGACGTCGTTAACTGCGGCCCGCAACCCTCGTCCCATTATTGAATTTTCTTAGCCTCGGTTTAGATTTTCCCACAAGTACACTGGTTTATAGCTTCCGAATTTTTGTATGGCATAAATAATAGAATATTGATAGTTTTCCATATCGTGTCGATTTTACAATAGTTTAATTTTGATTTATGCAAATAAGAATAAAAATAAACCCTCAATGTTATTAATCAGATTTCCAATTCTATTAATATTATTGGTTAAATAATTTTCCACGGACTTATTGTGTTGCTTGTTGTTAGTATAAAATTACTATACTTTACAAACGAGTCAATATTACAGGTACTAAATTATAAGCTGTTCAAGTTATGATGAGCAATAAAATATCAGAGTGCAAAACAAATAGCAATGCGTCAAAGATCACCTCCTGAGCTGCCGAAGCAAGCACAACCCGCGCCTGGCCCGGCGCCGACTCGTCCCTGCCCCGGCCCGGCCACATGGCAAATATACTTTTAGCCGTTGAAACGAGGCGACGCTCGTTTCCACCACACCTGTCGTCTTACAAACTTTATTGCGTACCGTCTTCATTAACTGGAGTCTCTTTGAAGTTTCAACAGACATTTTCACTACACGATCTGTTTGTTTGTTACCCGGGCTTAATTGTTTTATAAAACATTTTATTGTAATATTACAATTTATTCCATACGTAATATATTAAAATAGACTATCTGCCGGTTTCAATAAACTAATCAGTGGGTTTAGAATGTGGTAAAAAGACGTTACTCATAAGACGATGTCGTGTAATTTTGATGTTTGTGATTAATCGAGAGACCAATACGTTAGTCACGTGTTAGTCTCTCAACCAATCCCAATAAAACGAAACGGAGGCGTGTCGTGTTTTTTTGCCACATTCTAAGCCGACTGAATAGTTTATATTGGCATGCTAACAAATTACTTAATTTGATTACTTTAGTTTGATACTTTTGATTGATTTATTATCGGGATCGGATCGAAGATTAAGATGGGAATAATTTTTTGAAAAAACCCGTACATATTTTGTGAAAATCAATCTGAAGTGACAGCTAGATGTTGCGTTTCGTTTGGTGAGTGAGATTTTCCCCTGCCATCACTAATCCCTATTTATTTTCCTTAATGCCGGCAACGCATCCATGATCCTTCTAATATTGTGGATGTTTATGTGCGGTAGAGATCACTTAACATTGGGCAATATACTTGTTCGTTTGCCGACCCACGTTATTAAAAATCTAATAAGTATAAAACATTTTATACATGTTTAGAATCCTATAATGCCGTTACAGTGTCGATTTTTTGTATAGCAGGTAGGCAAGCTGGTGGGCTCACTGATAGTCAAGGAGACGAGTGCGGAATGGGGCGACAGATTTGTTAGAACTGTCGTATTAACGTCAGATTTCTATTAAACAGTTGCAACACCTCGGTCGAGCCGGCCTATTATAAATAAAAATCTCTACATCATGGCTCTACCAGTCACAACTTACGTCTTTCATATTTTATTAAAATAAATAATAGTTTAAAACAACTAAAAAACACGCTTTATAGAAAATCCAACTAAAAAATAGAAAATAAATTTGAATTAAGAATAGTGTAAATAAGAAAAAAAATTATTTTATTGTAAAAAAAAGCTTGGGGTGCTTTTTAAGATATTATCAAAATGATATATAATACTTCTACTCATATTATCTGTCAATAAAATATTTATAACTATTGCACCCCATGCTTTTTTTACAGTAAAATACTTTTTTTTCTTATTTACACTATTCTTAATTCAAATTTATTTTCTATTTTTTAGTTGGATTTTCTATAAAGCGTGTTTTTTAGTTGTTTTAAACTATTATTTATTTTAATTTTTTTAGTTCTGTTCTACTATTGTCCAACAGATGTCACTAAATAAACGAAAGCGCCATCTTGTGACAAATAGGATTTTTTTACGCATAAGAGTAGCCAGTTTAGTTGTAATTCTACTATGGTCCAACAGATGTCACTAAAAATAAAAAATAAAAAATATATAAATTGATAAAAATCTCATTTTGCAAATTAAATAATGGCATAATCTTATCAAATTAATGTATTGTTATCGGTCCTCGACAAACCTACAAAGTTTGAATAAAATCTGACCTTTTAAAGTGGGTCAAAATCACGCCCAAAGGAGTCGGAGTCGGAGAGTTACAAACATACAAGTGAAGCTAATATAAAGCGTGTAATAAACTCCTTCATATTATAGCAGTTTGTATGGAACGTGCGAGTCTTGGCTTTTAAGATTTTTATCTATAAAGTCTCTATCAAATTGAAAATCCAAAGTAACAGCAAAGTATTCTCTAGGGATGGACTTTGACTAGCCAAGTATACCTGTAACTACAGCATGTAGGTATGTAAAAAGAATCAGCGATGGAAAAATAAAATAAGGCTAACATGAAACACCTAAAGTGGCCTGTGATGGCCCATGGGAAATCATAAGAGAAAATCTGTGTGATTCAACATTCTTGTACGTAAACAATTTATCCGATATTTTATATTTGTTTCTTTGTATCTTTCGTAGGCGTAGCTTTATCGAGATTTGTGGCAATTAAAATATTATTTTTAAAATAATTGGACATAATTATTTTTCCTGTAAAGGTAATACGTAGCGAGGACGCTTCCCTGATTGATGTTATTTAACTTTAAGAAAGTTTCGTTTTTCTACATTAGGTATCATCATTCAACATTAAGTTGGCAAGAACATTTTCATGTTTCTTTAAGAGCAAAGACATTCAATAGTATAGTTAGTTTTAAGAGCATAAACATTAAAACTAAATTTTGATACGCTTACCGGCCCGATGTCACAGACTTAGCTAATGGACTAGATGTTTGAGAATACTAATATAGTACCTACCTACTCTCTATACACGAACGTAATCTATATCTATATTAATATAATAAAGAGAAAAAGATTGTGAGTTTGTTTGTGGGTTTGTAGGGGCTAATATTTGGAACTGCTGAACCGATTTTGAGAATTCTTTCACTAATAGGAAGCTACATTTCTCCTGAGTGCTATAGGCTACTTTTTATCCGGGGAAAATATTGTAACGTGGACGGAGCCGCGGGCTAAAGCTATACTAAATAAATGTTGGACTTGTCAACAAATGTTGGTACTTAACAGGAAATTTATTACTTAAATAAAGGTGCAATGTAGTATCTACAACTTAAATCTCAGTATGTAGTGATAAAGATTCAGTGTAGAAAATGCGTATTTATTAATAGCTGTATGATTTATTTAGCCGTGGACCTAATAAGAAGTTTCAATGGATTGATATTAAAGTCATGATCTATAAAGAAACCAAAAAATCTAATTATAATGAACATTATAACATGTTACAAAGGCTTTAAAAATAATGACGTTATTGCCAACGTTCAGCATACCCGGAACCGACGGTTTAATTAAAGTAAAATTTAAGTGTTCCCGATTGACCGGCGACATGGCGGCCATGAAACTTGTTGAAATATGCATCAAAGGACACAGTAAATTGAACGCGTAACGAACAAGCCCAATCTCCGATGGACCGTGGATGAATTCACGGGTATCATACCATATTTTTACTTGGAAAGCTGTAGGTGTACTCAAGTTATATTAATAAACATAGATATATTCAAAACGTACCCAGATTTATTTCGAATTCTTTTTGTATTTTAGTACGTCATTAATTAATTTCTTCAATATCCCTGATTTTGGAGAGGTTTTGGTACAGTCAGCCATATAAGTAGCTGAACTAATTCAAAATTTCAAATCGCCTCTACGCAATTTTTTTTGTGTGAAGTAATGTAAATCGCTTTTATGTTGTTTTTGTGAAGAGAAAACAAAAATTAGTAACAACACAAAAGTGTAGAGGCGATTGGAAGTTTTGAATTTGTTTAGCTACTTATGTGGCTGACTGTACTTATAATTAATTTGAACTTCGTTGATTTAATCTTCGGGAATAAACTTTGTGTTTATTATGTATTGAAGATTACTTGTTGAATACTGGTAAAAGAAATAGTCTACATTAGAATCCAAATATTTGAATAACGGTTTCTTAATTTTGATTGATAAGTTACACAAAATTCATATACACATGTAAGGTAGGCAAATCCTTTTGATCGCTACATACTACGATCTTGACACATCTCTTTCGCCTGTTCCATATTCAAAGTTCTTCTCATACTTTTTTGCCGAACAATATTACCAAAATATTATTATGTACACAAATAAATAGTGTAATAATAATATTCCCTTGCACACAGCACTTTGTAGAGGTGGATCCCTATGTTCTGATTCTTATTTATTAATGAGTCAAATGTAATTTCATACTATATCAATTCAAACCAAGAAGCTCATACCCAATTCATACAGTCAACATAAATGTCAGATATTATACAACAAGAATGTTATACAGTTTTCAATCTGGATGGGAGATGGCAGGCATCCGGTTCCGGTAGAGAAGCGACTACTTTCCGCCCTCTGCGATTTGAAGCGGTTGAAACGACCCTTTCCTATTTCACCCTTAAACATCTCATTATTTTTACACTGGCAGATTTCAAATAAATTATTCTAAAGTCACATCATGTGTATGCTTGGTTCCTTCGTATCAGAAACAGCTTAACATTAACAATCACAAAAGTCTTTTAAAGTGAAATGTCTCGTTACACACCCTTACTTTACAAAGGTTAACAGCTTTAATACACACTTCAAGGTTTCAAAAGATTTTGAAGGGGAAGTTCGTAGCATGGCATGACAACAAGGTTATTATATGATCACTATGAATATACACGAAGCGACCTTGCTCGGAGGGGATAACGGAGCTATCCTCGAGGGCTCATTTTGTGTTTATACTACGATGTAATTGTGTTTAATTATCATCAGCTTTAGGGTTTCAGGCTTGTGCGTCTAGAGTACTTGTTAACCTGAATTTCGTATTATGGAAAGAAAAATACATTGGAACAAGATAAAGTCTTTCAAGTGCTTCTAACGCATGTAATAAAAGTGGTTTCGTCAGTAATTGGCGGTTGTTATATTTTCCCTTATTATCGTGGATACTAAGCTTTAAATGAAATGCGGGATCACGCGCCTATCGTCCAGCCGCCAATTCATCGGCAGGATATCGACGCCATTCTAGCAAATAGGCCGAAATGAACACGCATTCTCGTTTGGTGAGCGCCTGCCTGGCGGCGAACTTCTCTCTATTACGTATTACCCAAATAGAATCGCTTCGGTTATGATATTTCGGACTATTGCTGAGATTTAGAAAACTTGCTTCTGCAAATTCCAATGTTTGAATATTTTATTCATCCACTTTGGCAAATGTTTCCAGTATCAGAAAAGGGTAGGCTGTATACAGATTTTACTTTATGAATTTCTTATGCGTTTGGGTATATTTTATGGTAGTAAAAGTTCCCTGTTATAATTCAGACTGTCTATTTTAACCACGGCCATAAGTCATAACCGTCTTCAGTTAATGTGGAGTTTCAGCACCGTAGCACGTCATAGATCATTATAATGGCGGTTCCATTATCTAATTTAATTCATATGGCAAAAATCTTAAATGGTAGCCTTTACCTATAATATTATTTATTCTTAAGAAATTGTTTGTTGTTTCTTTCTTTTTTTTTTTTGAATCAGTGTGAATTAAGAAACAACATTATTTTATTTCACTAAACTTAAATATTTTCTAGACAAATACAATGACGCGACTAAAGCGGCGGGATACTAAAGCTTTATTAAAGTAGATTTATAAACCGCAATGCTCTATATTATTTCCTTTTCTTCGTCTATAGTGTACTCGGAGCGAATTCAACGAAGTTTTACTGGCTCGTAGAGATAGTGCGCGGAATTGAAAGCTGCCCCTTTGTCGCCCCGTAGCAAATATTTCAGTATTTTTATGCGTGTTCTAAGATCTGGTTAGACGATAGGGATTATATTATCTTTCGTAACACGAACCTAATTTTACTATCCAAACTTCAGAGAAGCAAACAATATTCTGTGGTATATAAAATACTTGTATTTTATGAGACTTGTTATATTACAAACAATTAACTATTCGTGGTATTTTATTTCAAATATATAAATTATTACTTGTTAAATATTTATTTATTTATTATTACACTAAATTATAACATCAATTACAGTTTACAACCAATAGGTACGATGCTATAAATAACACATTATATTATAAGTATATTCTTAATATTATTAGTAAATTTCATTTTTATCTTTGTTCTACATTTATATGCTGCTTCAATGAATTTCGGTAGTCTACAACTAAATATATCAAGGTCCTGTGAAATATGTAACATTTTTCATTATTAAATATTCAGTACGATCTTGATAGAGTTCTAAACAAAACTAAACAAACATGTAATGGCATAAATGGCTTTTAAGCCCATCGTAACAGTCTCTAGAGAGGTGGGAATTATGAAGACTGCTCGGCTCGGGATGGTTGCCCGTTTATTTGTACAACAAGCCAACAATGCCGGTGAGATCAAAGACCGCTACCGGAATTAATTTGCGAGCGCTATCTCTCTCCCCCCCGCACTCCTCACAATCCCCAAGAACATGATAAGCCCGAAAAATATTTCCCTTTTTCCGCATTAATGTATTTTCCGACATTTGTCATACAGCCGTATTTTATATAAATAAATCATTTGTACTGAGCACTCGGATTCCGACATGGACGGCTAATTAATTCCTAACGTAGTGTTTTCTTAAACATAAATTTAAGGATAACATATTAATATATTGACGCTTACGTTCAATTTTCTGAAAATTTAATAGAACCCTCTAAAATACATTAAATGAGGTAATCGATTATCAAATATAAACTTTAATATGAAGTAAATGTGGCATATTCTTTTACAATCGGTTAATCGAAGTGCAATAATCTGTGGGCTTAGAATCTGGCAAAAAACTCGACACGACTCCGTTTCGTTTTATTGGGATTGGTTGAGAGACTAACACGTGCCTGACGTATTGGTCTCCGGATCAATCACGAACATCAAAATTAAATGAAATCGTCTTACGAGTTGTGTTTTTTGCCACATTCGAAGCCCAAGAGTTATATCTTCGTTACAATAGGGATATCTTTGGTCGGAACTCATAAATAATTTAAACATATTAAGTAGATATTACTTTAAGTGATTAATCGTTTGGGCCATTATTATACCTTCATTTGCCTTTAATATCACATTGCTATAGTTTTTGCCAATAGTTTATGAAGCAGAAAAAGAAATCGCGGCGAAGCCAAATTCGTGGCAGCAACAAAAATAAAGTAATGATTTTATAGTCATGGAAATATGTTAGAAACTATTTTTTATTTATTTGCATTGTTTTAGTAATCATCATCATCAGCAGCCACATAAAGTCTATTGCTGACGGAAAAACGGCCAAGATTATGCGGTTTAAGTAATGATAATAATAATTTCTTTGTAAAGTTACAGCAAGGTAGAAATGTGAATTCAGAGTTGTGGCCGGTAGGTTAACAAAGCGGTTGTCGCTGCGAGATAGCAGCGCTCCTCTTCAACCACAATCTGGTAGTTTACTCTCAAAAACCACTACAAAATTACTTTCACAACGTCACCAGAATATTCGAGCTGACTTTAATTCTATAAATATTTGGTCAGTAGTAAAAAGTGCGTCAGATATGTTGATTTATTTATAAACATTACTCTTTCATACATAAAACTGGCATTCGTTAAATGGAAGGGTACATACAGACAATATAAATAATGTAGTATGTAAGTAATGTATGCGAGCATACACGCTGTTAATAAATTATAGACGAGTATGCAAACAAATGAATGCACTTCGACGAAAAATAAATAGATTCCTAATAGAGAGTAGGAACATACGCTTTTAATGCATTAAAATTTATAAAAATGTATTTATTCAAAAACATACAATTATATGCGCCGCCTCAAACTATAAAAAATACATACTTTACTGAAACTTGTTAGCGAACACGACGACATATTCATGAAATTCTAAAAATATTAGTGTGTTTTCGCAAAAATTTGCATAAGTACATTATTTTATAGCGTCGTCATGGCGTCTAAGCGCTGAGAATTTTCATACTGGTGCAGTGAGATAGCAAAAGCTAACAGTATCATGCATAGAATAACCACAAATCTTATCAAAAGCAGCTATGAAAGTTCCGGATTTCGAATTAATACTTAAAGATGTTTTTCTCGTTTTATTCAGCGATAAACTTCGAACATATTTTCTCTCAATTTAGAGTTTGGACTTCCAATTCAGAACACTCATTATATCGTTAGTGAATTGAACCGTTCCTAATTAGCGTTATATGCGCTACACCGAATACTTATGTAAAAATAGGCTTGTGTCTACAATTTAATAAACGTAAGTAGCTATATCACATTAATTTAGCAATATATCAAATTATTTTGAGGTACAAATCACAAATATTTAGTACTAACAAGCTTACCTAAAAGGGTTTCTCTAGGCGTTTCGAGAATCATCAAATAACTACGAAATAAGTTTAATGTTTCAGACGAAAAATAATCACATTAATTAATTCGATAAATTATTGAAGAATATTGTGTTTTTAAAATGTAGGAATTCTTTGAAATTTTATACAGAGAAGGTTTTATATTATTCATTCAAACAGATTGATGTTACGAACTGATAATGTGTTCTCCCCTTATTTGAGAGAGATACAAGCCAATGCCGGACCTCTATTGGGGCAATATGTTAAGGTAATGGACTGTCATTTAGATTGCACTTGATTAAGTCGATTCCTGATGAACTACGTGACATGTCTATGAAACACTCGGAAGACTGGTCGAAAATCAGGGATATGTTTGTAATAGGTTAGTAGTCTTAACAGCAAAGGATATAATTTACTTTAACAGTGTTTTTACTGTATCTTAATAAACAATTATTTTCATTAAAGTACATAAATATGTCTAAAATTTCTGCAATGTTTATATGAACTTTTCGAGAGACAAAATTTCAATCGTGCTTTGTTTAATTTTTAAATCTGGCATAATATAATATAACAACGCTACACCTAGTATATACAATGCAGTCCAAACAAGATGTCCGATGTATCGGATGAGATAATACTTATTTAAAATAGTATGCCGTCTCAAATGTGCTTTGAGACGACATACTATGACAATATTTCATAAATTATGTAATTTATATTTTATTAAATACACAAGATACATGTTTAGTAACACATCACCACCTTTGGAGATTTTATTAATAAATTTAAACTCTTAATAGAACTTTAATAAAAACATATCTTTTCGAGATCCCAGGGGTTCATCTTCGGAAATAGCCTACGATCTTGTTGAATAGTCGAGGCACATCGCGTGATGGCGCGGAGAGTTCCTCATTAAGTCGATATCCAAGGAGCACCGTACCGCAAAATAGCACTTACCAAGATTTATTCTTTGGAATATTTTTGTTCCCCAAAATAAAAATATCTCTCGCTAACTTTACGTAAGTATAAAAGAAAAAAGGAATAAGTATTTTTTTAGGATAGGCTAATTAATAAGTCTCCTTGTACTGTATCTCGGCTATAAACTGAGAAGGTTTGAATTTTATCTTATCTTACTAATATTATAAATGCGAAAGTTTGTAAAAATCTTTGGATGTTTGTTACAAGTAAATGCAGAAGCAACTAAACGGATTTGGATGAAATTTGGCACACGGGGACATCATATCCTGGATTAACACTTAGGCTACCCGGCTTTTCATCCCGACAATTTGCTCCCATGGGAAATAATTAATATTTAATTTGGTTCTTTATGTAGATGGCGCTGGTATCGTGCTGTGTTTTAGAGACTTTATTAGCGGGAAAGGCTTTTTGCGCGAGCGAATCCGCGAGCAATACTTGGTTATTTTATATTAAAAAAATGGGTTTAGAGATTGAATTTGTTACCAACACAGCAATAAGAACAACCCTATCATATCAACAGAAAAACCACTAGCGAAATGTAAATGCGCGCGATCCACCTCTCTAACCTTTGGGAATACCGGCGTATATTATTATGTTGCTTATATTTTTCATTAAGAATACTATTTGCAGTGACATATGTAGGCAAGATTTTCATCCATGTGCAAATACAATTACTAGATGGTCCGTACGTTAACAGATTGCATTCGAAATAAATCACGGTCAGTACGAATAGCAGTACAGCAATAGTAAACACGTATTAGTCCAGTTAGGGGATGTCTACGTTGCGAGATGTGGCTGATAGTGGCCGATTGGACTTCCCCCCCTGCCCCGCCACGATTGATTTAGCTTTATGGCCGGTAATAAATTTACTCCTCAGTGATCGTTACAGAGTTTCTTTAGTGTGTTCAGTACATACATTTGGTGATACTAACATCGTTTTTATTTCTCCAAATTGGAATCTCACCGTACATAATGTTATTAAATGTAGTAAATCTCCTCTAGTATCTTTTGACGAAAGTCGTTGTCGGATACTGGGATTGTGTCTAGAGTGTTTTTACAAAGACATCAAACATTATAGTTATAGAACTCTTTGTGTTTTTATGACTTCTTTCTGTAACCGTGTAATGGCGCCTTTGACGTCGGTTTTGAAGAGTATTTAAGGCTCTTTAATATAAATGTGTTTAACGCAGACATTCAACAGTATAGTTAGTTATTAACGTGAGTGAACAGTAGACAACATGACATTTTGTGAGAGAAATTTTCTTGTCAACTTCAAAGTACTAACCTTTGCCGTCTACCTATTATAATAGCTATTATTTAGTGCCAAGTTCCGGGAGTAATGAATGTAAATTGTATTTATAGAGAGTAACCGTCCGCGGGCGTCTGCGAAGTTGTAGCCGAACAAAGGGCGTTGAAGACGGGCCCAGTAAACAAGTTGCAATAAGTTGCACGGTGAACCTTACATTTACTCACTATGCACCTTGCTGTACTTAGTTGCTAATAAATGGTATTATTAATTAGTTGTTCTTTCGTAAACTTTCCACAATATTTCAAGGCGAACAATTTTCAAAAGGGATCTAGATACTTTTTCTATTTGCTGCTATTAGTTAACTATTTGACAAGTTTACGGAAGTTAGCCGGTAGGAAGTGTTTTGTATGCATCCCTTTGCCAGTAACTCTAGGTACATCTACGCATGCCAGACAAGTTATCTTAAATTAACCTTTTTTACAAAGTAAAATAGTCTTTAACAGTCTAAACAAAGTAACGAATCAAAATTGACCTACGTATAATGACGTTTTAGGTAATTTTATATGCCAAATACAGATATTTGAAAACCGCCAATGAGTAAGTGAGGAAAAGTCTGCACGCATAGATAAGAGCGCGCGGAGTTGTAACGATTCAATTTTCTGCTCGGACCGCAGCCGCAAAGCACCTTCATATTTCATCATTGTATTTATTTGTGTGTTTATACTTTTTATCACATCATTATCTGTTTAAAACCGCCATATAATCACTCAGTGAAATCTCTTTGCGTGTAAAAGGTAAAAAAATAAAACAAACTGTGTGTGTTTTAATATTTTTAAGTTGAACACGTGATAACTGCAAACGTTAATGACTGTCATTACATTTTCAGCATACGTGCATAATGACCCTCCATGCGACTGCGGGGCACACAGCTCCGCTGCTTCTCACGCCCGCCCAAGGGTAGTTTGGTTCATAATCCGGCCAAACTAGCAGTGAAGGCCAGACTAGGTTACAGTGTAATTTAGTTTATAGTGATTCTGTAATATTGCTTGGTAACTAAAATGGTAAAATTAGGTATGTTGTAGGTTATTTTATTACCTAGAGGTGGTAAATGAATATCATCGCAAATTACCATCTACATTGATGGAATTATGGATCAGTGCTGCCACTTTATAGGAAGGTGAATAGTGCTGAGATATTCTTAGGCCTGCGGTGATTTCATTAGCCGCATGAAACGCAACCGCAAAGCTGTTTATACTATCGTTTACTGTAAGACATCGGTCGAGCCGGCCTATTTAAAATTGTATGTTACTGAACTACATAAAATATTTACTATAATGATTATGTATAATATTATTTTACCACCTCACCAAGGCTTTCATAAAATAATGCAAATGCAAAAAACTCAAAAGCCCAAATATTTTTTGAGTAGTAAGATTAATAAAAATAGTTTAATTTAATATTCTGGATTGAGTAAAGTGATATTAGATTTTTCTGCTCAGAATCAGCCTGGAGTCTGGAATTTGATATGGAGATAGCCTCGCCACCTATCACATCATGGGACGGAATACGCACGGCGAAAAGTGGGTGCTCCTCTCTGACCCTCCTCTTAACCTTTGCCTGACTCTTGGGGAATAAATGCGTGAAATGTGTTTTTGTTTTTAGTTTAGCTTAATTATTACTATTTAATAAATAGCGACGTCAATTATATTATTTAGTGGTAC
This sequence comes from Sphinx pinastri, assembly GCA_947568825.1. Lineage (NCBI taxonomy): Eukaryota > Metazoa > Arthropoda > Insecta > Lepidoptera > Sphingidae > Sphinx > Sphinx pinastri. The sequence goes on from OX387617.1 coordinate 9,941,834, forward strand.
TTTTATTCCTAATTAAATATTTTTATGGTTTTGATTTATTTTGTGTGCTTCTAAAGAAGAAAATGTAAGTACATACAATCAGTATTCTATTATGTACAGTCCGCCACATAAGTTACTGAACAAATTCAAAACTTCAATTCGCCTATACAGTTTTTTGTTCTTACCAATTTCTTCTTTCTCTTCACGCAAATACAATAAAAGGGATTTTGTTTACTCTACACAAAGAAAAGAAATGTTTCAATAAAACTTAAAGTGTATAGGCGATTTGAATTTTTTTATTTTCCAGCTGCTGATGTGGCTTACTGTACATACTTAAAAATATATGATACAGGATAAAATTGTTTTATTACATAACTAGGTAACTACAATGAAACTGTTCGAACTGTTATGAAACGAAAACAACTTTAATTCTAAGAAAGGTTCAAGTTGGCCCAATTCTTGGTGCTAGTTATTTATAAACAACCTAAATCCATGCTAAATTGTATAGTTTCGCCGTCTACAGATCTTGAACATTGTATTGTACCACTAATTTATCTATAGGTAGAAAAGTGATGACAACTGGTGGTCCGATCGCTACCAAACTTCGCAGGATCACCTTTTGGACTAATTAGAAGATTACCTAAAATTCTTTGAAATTGCTGCAACCGTTTTAGATAGTATAGAGAACATAAATACACAAATTTATTTTTATGTATGATCATTATAATTATGAGTACCGAGTTGAACTGATAACTTACTTTTGCTTCTTCGATCGTGAGTGATTCTTCAGAAAATCTGAAGCCAAAATAAATAATCCCTAATTTATATGAAATTTTTATATTATTTTTAACTAGCTTTTCATCGTGGCTTCACCTGCCTAAAAGAGTTTTACTGGAATAAAAGTCGCACTATATGTTTTTTTGGGTTAAAAAGTAGCTTATGTTCTTCAAAGGGCTCCAAACTATCTCTGTACCAAATTTCATCAAAATCCGTTTGGTAGTTTTTTATCGCGTTCAGACAGACAGATTTTATATGTTAGGATATGTAAAAATATGGCAAGAGAGTGAATAAGGCGACTGGCGTTTGTTTTTCTCTCTTTGTAACATTCACACATTAATGGCCATCTTTGTCTCTGTTACGACTTTTATGGCTTTATCTGAATACTAATTGTCGATAAACTAATTGTCTTATCTATGTGTTACATTGATGACCTTAGACCGAATATTTCTTCTCGGCAGGATGAATTGAAAAAGTTTTAATGTACTTCAGTAAGTGCCTTTATATTTTCCAAGGCGGTAAACACCAATAATATCATTGGTGTTTTTTTCTTAAACTTTTATTCCACTCCTTAGAGATGTTGATGGAAACTGCAATGTCCCCTACACTGTAGCCAAGATGCTTTTCTACAAAAATTAACGCCAATAAAATAGAAAATAATGTATGCGAATGACATATCGTCAAGTCTAGCGCAAGGATACGTCATTCGGTCATTCCCATAAACTTTTGCTATTCCGTTGGAGAAAAGCATCTTGGCTTCGGCAGCTGGAGTGCTTTAGCTTGTGTACACCAATTAGACTTTCAACTGAAATTATTACCAAATCAATATTATTTTATTTTATTCTATCGTAGTACAGGACACAAACAGTAGAATAAACACAAATAAATTAATACAAAGTTTTTTTTTATTGCATTGAACGACGAGACGAGCATGCCGTTCGCCTGATGTTAAGCGATACGACCACCCATAAACAGTAGCAACACCATCCAGCACCTTGACTTACAAAGTACTGTGTGGCATTCCACTGCGCTCGTCATCCTGAGACATAAGATGTTAAGTTTCATTATGTCCAGTAGTTATACTGGCTACAATGTCCTTCAAACCGAAACACAACAGTGCATGCACACTGTTGCTTGGCGGTAGCAATAGACATTGCGGTGGTACCCACCCAGACGGCCTCTTACATAATGAGAGTCCTACCACCAGTAAAAAAGTAACTTAACACATAATACCAAAAAAGTTTCCAACATCAAAAATGAAAAGTTATAAGCTATTTATTCTCTGTCAAGTTTTTTTTTATATTGAACATCGTAATATAACACGAAATATGTGTATGTGAGCTGTACAGGTATCTAATGTGAATAACATATTATGTACAATGGTTGACAAAGCATTCCATCGAGTAAAGTTGGTCCGGCTCTGCTCGCAGCCGTAGACAGCAATTACAGTTTGCAATTAATTACACTGGGGCTGTACCACCGGCAATTCGCCTAATTTGTTTATTCACACATAGGTATGTTATTACGTCACACTTCACATTACATCAAAGTTAAAGAATATATAAGAATAGGGTTCGTTAATTTTTTAAATTTAGTTTTATATAATGTTTAGTTTCAAAATAAGTCGTTTTTATATATTTGCGTTAGCTTTACCGTTTTATTAATTTAGGTATTATTGTAAGGTTGTATGTTAGCTTATTAGTTATAACATACGATTTTTGTTTAAATATTAACCAGTTTAGGTATACTTTCGGATTGACTGTTTTACTGGAATAAAGGTCCCACAAACAGTGCCTTTTTTAAGAAGAAAGAATAACAATTCAATTGTCGCACTTGTTTACCTATAATATTAACTGGGTACATTTATTACACGGCCTTTGTTTGTTCTAGGTGCTATGGGACGACACAACCACACGTTGCCATAATTATTAATTAGAAACAAGATAGTACGTCTGTTTGTTGAAGACAGGTCTCAACCGTCTCTAGAAGTCGGTGTCACCGAAACAACTCCCGGATACGTATTTAGTGTTTCAGAAACCAGTTATCGTCGGCACCCAAGTTATTCGACCGGGAAAGTCATTAGCAATTCAAATACCTAACCACCGCATGGCTACTTCGCTGAAGAGAGGATCCTCTTTCACATGACCGCTTTTGTAAATTATTTATTACTGTTTGGCCAGTTCCAAAGTCCGCTTTGTTTTATGAGCTGATGCGAATTCGAAAATGGAAATATCTCCCTTTCATATTTGAACCTTTTAATATTCACGCAATCCGTATTCTTTGTCATATTTAATCAAAGTTTATAATCAAAGTCTGAGATTATCTAAGAATGTAGCTTTAAAACATATTAATGGATTCACCGTGGCAACTTTAAACTTATATTTATATTCAGAGTAAAAATGTGCAGTGTCTTTGTTTTAGAAGGAATGTGAGGGCAATCCATTGATTCAATAGCGAAATATACTTGCTATATCGTCGTGTAGACACGTCACAACATAGCTGAAGGAGCGGGAAGAATTTCAATCAGAAACGGAGTCTGCGAGACAAATTGCAGACGACTTTGTTAGATACACACCAATTTAGATGTTCCCAGTCAACCCTACGGATTGGCTTGTAACTTATTCAATATGTGTTCTTTAGATATGAATAGACGTAGTACTATAGTCATAAAATAAATTGAAATTGTTATTGTCGTATTATCATTTAATTTTCTTAGAAACCATTAAAAATATTTCATAGCTGAAAATAAATATTATCTTAAAATAAAGTATATTTGGGGGCCTCATTAGAAGTTTTTAACTTATCTCCAGTGACGGTTTGTGCTTTATCTTTAAATCTTAAACAAAGGACGTATCCAAACACGGGTTTAAAATTCTAACCAAGATGCTTTATATATATGTATTTGCATAGTATTCCCAAAAACTAGGCCTTTGCAATAGATCGTATAATTTTAAAGTCCTCCGATTTTGAGATTTATGTAATTTTATTTTGCTTAAAAACTACATTTAAAGTGAACGTATATTTTTTTAATGGATCCAAGATCCATAGTTTTGTGCCTTTAATATCCATGAAGTTTGGGCCTGGTAAGATTTTGAGGCCCAGAACCCATACAAAAAGCGGACATCTCCTTTATTATACACTAGCGTTGCGCGCGGCTCCGCCCGCGTGGAAAAGTTTTTCCGGTATAAAAAGTAGCCTATAACACTCAGGAGTAATGTACCTTCCTATTAGTGAAATAATTTTCAAAATGGGTCCAGTAGTTCCTGAGATTAGCGCGTTCAAACAAACAAACAAACTCTTCAGCTTTATATATTAGTATAGATTAGTATAGATTTATAACACTTTACTTTCTTAAAATTTCCTGAGTATAATATTATAATATAGTTATTTTATTTCGTAAAGTAGTAGCAATTTCTGTATCAAATAATAACTGTTTTTATATCTGAGTTAACATAGGTACCAAATTATTTAATAAATTATTATAATGGCAAGCCCTTTGATTAATAATATGACACTGAACGCTTCAAACGCGTCAAAAAAAAGAGGCCGATATTTTTTTTTATGTATGACCACGCATAGCTTTTTACAGAGTAGCCCGATTTTAATCATTATTTTTTTATTGGATAGGGTATAACTCGAAATTGGTCGCATATACATTTGGAAAAAAATCTACCCTAAGGGTGGGAAAAAAGGGGTGATTTATTGTTTCCTCACAGATTTTAATGCTGAGTTGTGTATTCAAAATTAACCATGTAGTAGCATGTAGTGAAGCCCCAAAAAATTATAAAATAAATACTTTTTAACAAAAACATTAAACCGCCGAAAAACCGAACCGAACGTAAATGTTTATCGCTGAAGATTTTGGTTATTTCTTTAAATTCAAGGTAATTTAGTTTAGTGATCTTTGTTCATTGATTATTTGACGCCGACTCAAAATGACGTAGATATACTTACATTAGTTTAAGAACTTAGTTATTAAGGTTAAATAAAAATGGTTTATTATTTTTGCTTTCCAGTTTTTTCAGCGGGTTAATTTTTAATTGCAGCGCGTCACTAAACGGCAATCCTTTATCTGGCTGCAAAAATATTCGTAGACTATTCATTAATTATCTACCTTAATTAAAATAATATTATGACAAAATATTCCGCTAAGTTAAAATTTCTACCCTCCCAGAAATGTAATATACTAAAGTCTCTGACAAACTGTGTCGCCTCTTAGCAAGTAGGAAACCCCATCAAAATGCTTATTATTTAATCAAAGGAAAGTAATCATGTTGTAGCGACTATAAAGAGAATTCGTCGCTTATTGAAGCGTGGCGAGTTCGGAGCTACAATATAATTGGAGATCCGTATGAGGACATTAATAACAAAACAGATACTTATTAGACATGAGGGCCGGAACCCCTACTGGTTATATCCGAAACAGGCAAATGGTAATAAAGTTACAGGATACGCCCGTTGCCCCGTAATATTGTTAAGGAAAATCGTTACAGGTAGTGATTGAGATTCGCGCCGAAGTGACGACGTAACCTAATTTAACTGTCACCGGGTGCCGTGGTTTCTGATGTCTATTTCAATTATTACGTTACAATACTTTTCATATTTATGTAACAGAAGACTAATTATTTCTTGGCGATAGTTTAGATTGCCAATGGCACATATAAATGGTGAACTACTGAATTTGGGGCATTTTTTACGCGTCATAGTACTTTATGTATGAGCTGGATTGTTTGTGGGACCATCAAGATCGATAAGTCATCTACGAATCTAATAGAATTGTTTGTGTTTATGGGAGTTTATATAACATCAGATAACCGTTGCTCTTTTGCCAGCTTACGATATAAAAAATACCATAAAAATCAGAGACTTTTGCAGCCACGGTCAGTGATGAAGACGCTAGCCGATTCCAGCAATGGCGACTTTAAAAACTGTACAGGCATATTTAACTCAGACTAATAGTGGGTGCCCTATAGCCATTCTTCTGCACTTTGGTGCGCTCTTACGCGGCTTAATATAGCCCGCATTGATTTTCTTAATAAATGGAAATATATTTAGCATTATTGATATTATTGGCAATGATAATAACTTAACATCGGGTGCTACAAATGCTTGTTGGGTCACAAATTAATCAATAAAACAGTGAAGCAATTAACCTTAGTCATGAGACAAGCCCTAATAAATATCATGTGCTGACTGAAAGTAATTTGTTTCGCACAAAACGTTCGGCCGCTCGATAGCAGAAGAGAAACAATGAAGCGTTTTGGAAGTTTCGCAAACCATAGGAAAATTGTTGTAAGCCATAAATAGTGCTGGGTCTACAGAAGATCAATTATTACACTCACGGTCAGCCTAGTTTATTTCTCATAATACGATATGTAGTCTACCGTTATATTAGGAAAAACAATTAAATTTTGAGTAGATAGACGCGATAAATTTTCAAAGTGGTACACTGACCGTGTAGACTTAATAGGGTATTTTACTATGTTCGATTTCGACAGTTATTTCATACGTAATAATACGAAAAAGAAGCCTTTTCCTGAAATTATCATTAAAATTGGTTAGGAAATAAGGCAGCAATTCATACTTCGAATATTGCACTGTGTGCGTAGTGGGGATAGTGTGCTAATTCATTCTTTCGCGCGCATTATAATGCTCAGAACAATAACAAGCACTTATAATGTCTGCGTTAATTTGATATCTTTGCGTGCCTTTTTAACATTTTTTGACATTTAGTCCTTCTATCGGAATCCAAAGGCTCAAATCTTGTTGAATTTTTACCAGATTTTAATCGTGTTTTTTGTGTTAGATGTCAAATGATGTAAAATATGATAAACTTAATAAAATAATATGAGTAAAATAGCCTACTGTCTCATTTATAAAGTATACATAAGCTAATTTTACCGGGGTAATAGGACTGTCTTACAGAAAACCAACGCAAAATACGCTTGCTGTTGCCTTTCGTATGGCAACATTTCAGGAGACTCAAGCACGATAAAACAAAATATTTTTTTGTTTTTCTCGACTTAAAACTGTACCTCGCGACCTCGGGACTTAATGGTAGAACACCATTTAAGCTACCACTAGACAAATGGAGCGATTATAATCTATAGCATACAAATATAATCGGGTATGTATTCTGTAAAGGAAAACGATTATTTGGGCGTTAGTTAGCGCAGTGCATTCACCACAAAGCTAAATCAAACGTCATATTCACTGAAGCCCGCTAATGACCGAGCCAGGCTTTGATAAACTGAGCATATTACGGTAGCGATATGCAGGTGTTTGTACAATAGCAATTGGCAAACGAGAGATTGGAACAATTATAACATGAATGTTGCATATAATTTTATAGGTATAGTACCTATTAGTATATTTACGTTGTCTAAATGTCCGAAGAGTGATGATCAATTCATATTTGAAGAATACTCGATATTTTTTTGTAAGGATATTAAGGATTTTCTTCATATATGACGACACTAATTAGTTATTGTCTGATGGTAAACCCTAGACTGCTATAAATATTTGATCTTCAAATGACAATCTAAGGCACTACGCACTCGTTACCATGAGTCATTACATGAATCCTCCTAACACCGACTATTTAATGTATTAACAACAATATATAATACAATCCCCCCCCTTTAAACCGAATAGGAACTGCTTGGTAGCAGAAATAAAACGATACGGTACCGAACAAAATCTAGCTTTCAATATCTGTGGCATAGTCAGAAATAACTAATATGGATTGATTAGGTATGTTTTTTATTGTAAGTGTTTTAACACTTTTTTTCAATCTGTTCCAACTTATTTATATGGCACTTGATAACGCGAGAGCGAGATACCGTCTGCAAGTTATGAAATACATTGAATATAAAATAACATTAAATTTTACAGATGACTGGTCACGAACAAAACACCCGCAGAATAAAAGGCCATCCAATCCTGGGCGCCCTCCCTTGACTTCATATTTTTAATTAAAATATTAACACTTCCGCGCCGGTCAGTTATCATTATGTTTATTCATAGAAAAATGGTTCCCTTTTTATCATAAAATAACAGGTGTTATTTATTACACACACACACACACACACACACACACACACTCACCCCTTTTATTCCCGAAGGGGTAGGCAGAGGCGCAACTAAATGCACCCACTTTTCGCCGTGCGTATTCTGTCCCAAGATGTGATAGGGGGCAAGCCTATCGCCATATCGGGCACAAATTCCAGACTCCGAGCTGATACTGAATAGAAAAATCCAATATCACTTTGCCCGAACCTGGGATCGAACTCGAGACCTCAGCATTGCAGTCGTACCGTAATACAACTACGCCAACGAGGCAGTCAAGACAGTCAGTGTTATTTATATCACTTTATTTTGGTACTGAAAAGTATTTTAATAGTTAGATAGGTACTAATTACAATTGGTATTATTCATTAAATGTAATAATGTACTTTTTTCTCATAATTAACTTCATATATCTTTGTTAATATTCCTTATAAATAAGTATTAGGGTACCATTAGATTAGGTAAGCATCACTTTGAAAGTAACGTACACACAAAGTAAAATATATTAGTTAGGTGTTATTTGTTAAAGCAGCGATTTGAATAGCATCTCACACTTATGAACATGTTGAAATACTTTACCTGTACAGTGTACAATCCCGTAAGAGGCTTCATGTCTGGCAACTTTGTCTACCATAACTTAAAAGTAAGATTTCCAACGTCCCATTATGGGAACTAAATTATTAAGTTACAAAAGTATATAGCTATACCTACATATATTTTTTACTAAATAATTTAGTTGTGGTTCTGCAAATCCTTTGTTTTATGGGTATCTAAAACAAAGGATTAGCAGGTATTAAGTCAACTGTTTGATTTAGGATTTCAGGTGGCTTCTTTAAAATTTTATCAAAATAGGGTAGATAGTATAAAGCGGACAAAATTTATTCCTTAGGCATAAAAAACTGTTTTATGAGATAATATTTTACAGAGTCGTGAGGTCCGAGCGCGTCTTAATTGGGTAAAAATTATAGGACTCAACGCGGCGAATATTGATTTTCTTGTTTTCTCTATTAAAATTTATGCGTAAGCAAGAAACTGTTCTTTAACTTTAAACTTAAACTTTTAACACCTAACTGTCTAGTGCCTCGGTGGCGTTGTTGTATTATGGTACGACTGCAGTGCCGAGGCCTCGGGTCGCTCCCCGGATCGGGCAGTGGTATTGGCTTTTTAAGTCTTCTTTTACTCAATATCAGCCCGGAGTCTGGAATTTGTACCCGATATGGCGATAGACTCGCCCCTATCACACCATGGGACGGAATACGCACGGCGAAAAGTGGACGAATTATATGCGACTTGCGCCTCTGGCTACCCCTTCGGGGATTAAAAGCCATAGGTATGTGTCTGTAAATACCTAATTGAAACCTACATTTCTTAAAAATATACTTATCTACCTATTGCGTGTTAGAAAAAGTCTTTGGCTAGTTAATCATAATCACTAGTTTGTGCTCGCGGCTCCCCTCGTTTTATATTTTCCCTGGATAAAAAGTAGCCTATGTCCTTCCAGGATCTCAAACTACCTCCATACCAAATTTCATCGAAATTGGTTCTGATATTCCAGAGTTTAGCTCCTACAAACCTACAAACTCACAATTTTTTACCTCTTTATAATATTAATGTAGATTACACAGAATATTCTCGCTATGATATGTTTTTTCCTGCATACCTGAGAAGTTCTCTGAATTTCGAAGGTATGTGAAGTCTGCCAACCCGCACTAGGCCAGCGTGGTGGACTAAGGCCTTAACCTTCTCAGTTGTAGAGGAGGCCCGTGCTCGGCAGTGTGCAGTATATAATACAGGGCTGGTATGGTGGTGGTGGTGGATATGTTTTTACAAAAATATGTCACTGCTTCGACCTTTTAGCCTTAGAGTTGACCACAACTAAATACTAGATATTGTGATATACCTATATAAAGTAAAATTGCATGTAAAACAGATCAATGAACCAATTAGTTGTAATTATGCGGGATACGCGCAATGCACGGTTAGTGCCCACGGCCTACAGCTGGGTGTGCTTTATTTGCACAAATTTTGAATGTCATTGTCACCGTACTAATTGCCTCCAACTACGCAACCCACGTGGTGCGCCGTCTCTCTGCCTTCATCTACATACATTTACAATACCTGTCTATTTCCTGTGAATATGCAATTTCGGCTTTTCATACAACTGCGCTAGCAGATTGAAACATTAATGAGGTACGAGTACATACGGGCAATATTTATTTGCACCCATATATATTTTAGCGAGATTGATGCGAAAATATTATCGAGCCGGTGTACCCACAAAGGAATAGTGTTATGATATTTTAAAGACTGTTTATTTCGTTTGTGAAGAGCGAAAATTATCGTGAAAGAGAAGGCCGTGCGCAGATTGCTCGGGCTGGGAGAGGGCGCCCTCGTCGCCGCCGCAGCTTCGAATTAATTTTTCCAGGCAGTTGAGTTCGAATGCGCTTCCGGCTTGAGTTGCTTTAACTCGAAAGCAAACTTTTCGTGTTTACATTACTTTAAATTCTTTTACCTCTTGGCTTTGCTTTGCGATACTTTGCATAGTATCATGTTTTATGTGTTTAGGGAAACTTTTCTGTTTTTGTGTCAAACACGACCAAATACTGTTCGAGTTACATTTACGATAGAGGAATGTTGTGTTTTGCGTTGCGACTCGTTAAACTTAGTGCGCTTTGGTCTGGAGTACTAGTGGAGGAAACGTTCCTTACTTGTATAGAGCACTCACATCTACTTTCTTATTGTACTTTAAACAATGCTGTGTTTCACAATTCACACTGTTGTCTTCTTTTATTTTCTTTCAATTTCTTGTTGAGAGATACATTTATAGAGCTGTAAATTTATCTTATTCTGTTCCAGGAATTTAGAAAAATAATCATTTAAATATTATTTCCTTATGTAAAAGTTGGTCAGTAATAGTCCATGTGAAGAATGCACTATATCTTCCACAATCTCTAGTTTTTTTTTATCTAAATAGAAAATCAAGTATTTATTATATCGGGAATATATGATATCGGGACTGCCTCGGTGGCGTAGTTGTATTACGGCACGACTGCAATGTTGAGGTTTCAGGTTCAATCCCCGGGTCGGGCAAAGTGATATTGGATTTTCTTATTCAGTATCAGCCCGGAATCTGGAATTTGTGCCCGATATGGCGATAGGCTCACCCCCTATCACATAATGTGACGAAATGCGCACGGCAAAAAGTGAGTACATTGGTTGAACCTCTGCCTACCACTTCGGGGATAAAAGGCGTGAGTGTATGTGTGTGGGAATATATGTAATAATGATAGGGTTCGCAGAAAACTGGTTCTAAAGCATATAAGTATTTAGAAAACGGATGCTTAGATCTTACTTATAATAAATTAACAAGTGTGTAATTCATTGTTTTGTTATTCAAGGAAGGGTTAAGGCTCCGCAAAACACTGCCAGTGACAAAGTTTTTTGTCGATAAAAACTACACTAGGTACTATGTAACTGACAATTGATTCAATAACTTCAGTAACTCTAGTGTAGAGTCGACAAGTTATTAACATCTGCGCAACATCTAAAGCTTTTGATACCACTGTCCAAATTTCATGCTGGAATATGCAAAAAACCTTATTTCATATAAATAATTAACATCTAGCGGAATTGCTGACCATATTTGTTTACTATACAACATCAAAGGCCATAAATCGTTTAGTCCGACGAGTTTGGAATGCTCTCACAAAGTAATTCATTTCAGTTTCAATATTACCCGAATAAATTGCCTACAGCAGATGAAACGCCCCAGTAAATGTGATTTGGCTGCGAGCTAAATCAAAGCTTAATTGCGCTATACTGCTAATGTGCATTATTCATCTCAATTGTATTGCATAATAGTAAATATCCAATAAATATTACTAAATTGTTTGTCTTTGGTGTTTTTATGGTTCTAACTTTTGTATAATTTTTTTATGGAAACCAGTGTTGTGTTTTGACTGTCATCATACAGCTTATCCTGAGATGGCCACGTAGTTGTCGCGGCTTGGACATGAAATTTGTATTAAGTCCATTGTATTTTTCCTTTTTTTATATCTATCACGCGTACCTTTATTGCGACAATAAATTATACTTTCTTTGTAATAAAATATGGCATTTTGATGTAATAGTACCTATTTGAATTTGATATTTTTCTAAAAGTTGGCTGTTTAAATGCTAGTACATTTCTAAATTCTGTTTGCGAGTGCTTTGGGTTCGTTTGATAAGGCTCCCCTCCGAACATAATATATGGCGACAAGCACTCAGCATGATTACGAAATGAGACATACCAGTGCGTACTGAAAATAGGCTAATTTTTGTCAGACTTCTTGTATCACCGTCCAACATTCGGTATGTTACGATTTACGAAATAAAAACCAGCAAAAATAAAAACATATTCGTCACGGAATTCTTAAACGAGGACTACATATTAAAGCATAATAGAAACTTTCTATTATTTTTTTGCAGCCAACGCCAATTCCAAAGGCAACAATGATTGACGTGCGATTATATTTTCTAACACGAAACTTGTGGAGACATGTTTTTAAAAATCTACTACGATAAAAATAAACTACTTATTCATATACCCGCGCATTCACTCAATCATTCACGGGTGATTACAAAGCATGAGCTAGCGGTACGATTGGGAACCATTAAAAATAGGATTCGATAAATAAGGGCGCTGTACATCGTCGCCCTCCGATTTTCCGCCTTTCAATTAACTAGTAATCATGCAAGCCTCGGAACCTTTCATTAAAACTGGTACCTAATGAGTTTTCACCCTTCGTCGAATAGTGGACATCCGAGCTTTGACAGTCTGGCTCGCACCTTATTTTCCCTTTTATACAGACAAATTGGGCCTTAGTGAAGCGTCCACTCAATTAAGTTTCCGGCTAATTGTGTGGACGGGGCTGCGAAAAATTTACACTTTTACCCCATGCTCGTCAGTATCTGACAATGTATACAGTTGTAACTAGTAGGCTTGTTTTATTGTGTTCGGTGTCGTATAAAAATACACGCTTAATATTCAATAAAGTGTGCAACTAACATGTATTTCTCTTTTATCGCATTCACGGGCTGCAATATTATATATTGGTTAATTAACGAAATTAGCATATTGTGCTAATTGCAATATAATTCCAGCACTGAATAGTCAATTTAATCATATAAATAAGAATGATTGTTTACAAGCCAAATGCTATATTGTAAGTTTAAGTAATGGTACGGAACCCTGCAGGAGAGGGACCAAGCCGTCCTCATTAGTGTTAATGGCGGTTGGACGCAACCGATATCTGAGACAGAACGGCTTAATTAATAACGAAGTCAGAGTCTTTGTCAGATAATCGATAAATCGCTTGTGATATTGTATGGCGCTCGTTAATAATAAGTAGATTAATAAACGCCTTTTATGATGTCGGATTATGATTTCGTGTGCCGAACAATAGAACAATGTCTTGTCTATAAGCCTTCATATCTGTTGGGGGAAATAAAAGATGGTTTTGCAATAGATTGTTTTAATGTGAACAATCGAAACAGCCTTGAAAAAATACGTACGAAAATGTTATTGTTTACAAAAATCGGGGATAATAAGGAATTATGCGAACTATTTTCAGTCTTTCCCAGTATAAAAAATTTGACCTATTTAATGATTCGGTCTCCACGTTATTTCTTAATTGAAATTATTATACAATATTAATTTAATTGTTTCGTGCTTGTAAACAATTATCGCGTAATATATTTGAAAGTTGTGTCTACAAAATATATTTATAATGCTTATTTAAGCAGAAACATTTAAATTTAATATATTCCTTTCATTATCCATTTTATGAAATTACGAACATTAATTTGAATCTTTTATTCAATGTACTGTGATTTCAATATTTATCTTTGCAGTCGACTATCATTACCGCATAGTTATTTAAATCTGTTAAAGAAAACTATATTAAGTTTGAATATTACTTTATATACATAATACAATGGTATTCGTTCTTCTATGTATATCATACATCGAGATTGGTATAGTAAGCTTACCTCCTCATATTTACAGTTCTTGCAAAAAGCATTATTATATTTAATTAAACCGATAGCTGCAAAAGTATAATGTTGTACAAATACGGTTTTCACATGAAAGTGTAAGTGTAGGATTAAACACGGAAATCCGTTACACGTGAGTTTCATTTCCATATTTCCCACGCGACCTTGTCCAAAAATTTACCTTCAATATAAACTTAATCATTTTTCATACGATTTCAACTGTGTATTCTTATTATCTACAACTTGCGATATATTTTCGCGTGTAATAGTTATCGGTATCAATATTTAGAAAGTACAATTGAACATGACTTGAAACATTTTGGTTGATATTAGCGTGGAAAAAATATTAATTCGCTCTGTATTATTAGAGACAAATTGTTTGAGACGAAGTATAACATATCATTTGTAGTTTTCGAGAGTCATTAGATTCATATCACTTTTATAAAACAAAGGCTACCATACCATAATAGCCCTGTATTATATACTGCCCACTGCTGAGCACGGGCCTCCTCTACAACTGAGAGGGTTAAGGCCTTAGTCTTTGATTAATTATATACCTAGATAGAGTGACGCGCTGCAATGAAACTAAAACAAACAGGGAAACTTTTCTTAAGCTAGTATTCGTGATAGCTGTGTCATACGCTATCGCTGCATCATTCTGCGTATCCTTGTGTGCGCGCATAATGATACCAGTTATTACATGGTTTCTATTAAAACGGGGAGATAATTATATCCATGAAAAAAAAAACAAAAATTACTTCACTCGAACTCATTTATCGGGGAGCAGCTCGCCTCTAAATTTTTCGACGCGTTTGAGACGTTCAGTGTCTATCTAGTTATATAATTAATCAAAGGCCTTAGTCCACCACGCTGGCCTAGTGCGGGTTGGCAGACAATCAAAGGCTAACTACATAACAACAGTTCAACATAGTTATATTTACTGTGGTACAACAATGTTACATTTCAGAAGCTATGAAAAAATATAATTATTTGCTATAGGTAAGTTGAACATAGGAATCGGCCAAAGCAATAAAATTTATTAATGATAGATTGTTTTTGGATAAAAAATATGTCTTTTACTAATACTCTATATGCCATTCAAGTTTTTATATTATCGTAATGAAATCGACTATGAAAATAATAGAATATATAATTTTTCTATGATTCAGTTGTATAGGTACAACTTACTGGGGTCAGTGCTTAAAATAGGCTCAGTGTCTTAATTTCATATCCTGAATATTTTTTTATAAGAAGTTACGAATACAAATAAATTAGATGTAGGTATATAAAACATTACCTACAATATGTTATGCTTTGACAAATATTTTAGTAGAAAATTCTTTGGCACAAGATATTACATTACTGCAACGTTGACCTCAAAATTATTTTTGATTATAATATAATTAATGAATAGATAATTATGTCAAAACAATTTATGTACAATAAATATTTACAAATTGTGAAATAAAAATACATTTATTCATAATACAAAATGCCGAAATTACAATTTAAGCTAACTGGAAATCGTGTCGTCAAAGATCTTAAGCTACAGAATAATTTAACTATAATGAGTATTCCATTCATTCTAACCTGCGTGGCAGTATTTAGAAATCATAATTAATGGCGCAAGTCAGAGTTCAGTGCTCATCTCTGCAGCCTTGAGATTGGTTTCGTTGCCGAATGTGTTGCTCGGAGCGTCCGCTGTACCCGACGGGTCCATTGAAGTGTTCAATTGCTCTGCAACCTGGGTTGGAAATTAATTGCTATTATCCTCATGTCATGATTTTCCATGTTTTTATGCTGTATTTAAAAAAATCCTTCATACCACAGTATGTATAATTTCGTATTACTCCACTTAAACAAAAACTTAAAAAAAAGTAATTCTCTAGATGATTTTTTCTCAAATAAGTTGAATTTACATTTTGATTACACTAAATAAAGAACTTTAGGAAACATGACCACAACATAAAACGGTAAAACAAAACACACATATTAGAGACAACACAATACACTTAAATTAGAAATGTTGGGAAGACAAGTTAGTCAACAGGTGTTAGTCTACTGAACTAAAAACATGCAACTAATCCACCACCGTCATGCGCAAGTCACTGAAAACACAAATCTCCACAAGGGAGAACAAACCAAGGGGTGCGTGCAGCAATACAGTCCATTCAGCTACAGGTTGCGACACAAAAATGCTGGATCTTCGGAGCGTGGCGTACTTACTGCGTGCTTTCTATAAGAGGTTTTAGGATAATGTCGAGAGTGTTGTCGTGTCGCGAGTGTTGGTGCGCGAGGCGCGAGTGCGCGCGCATGTTCGCGTTGTGGTCGCGCGGCTCGCGCAGCTCGCGGAGCTCGCGCGACGGCCGCGCGTACCTCCGCGCCAGCGACCCGCTCTCGCCCACCAATATGTTGTTGTTGCTAGCATGTCTCTGCGTATCCCAACAATCACATACGCTAGTCAACAGTCAAACTACTAGTAAGGTGCAGTAGCCTCCCATATTCTTCAAACACAAGCTTACTGTATAATATAGTCAATAATTTAATAATAATATAATGCCTATGCAGTTCAGAAATACCTTTACCCTTGGCGTACGACAAAGCACTAAAATGGACTATTTACCAACGTGCTAACTCATTTTTCATTATTGTTTATATTACAGCATTGGCTAATACTTAATCATTTACATTTTTATTAATAGACCATTTTAGCACTTTTTAATATTATAATAAGCCCCTCAAGCGAACAACTTAATAATAGATAATTTTATTGAAATAAAAGTGAAAGTTGTGTCAGTGTAATTAAATTATATTACGCAGATATCTATTATCTACTCGAAATTGTTTTGTTATAAAACATAAACTAACATTTTACTAAAAATCGTGAAGATTAAGTATTAAAATTTACTTTCATTTATACAGCAGCCTGTACATGGTTAGACTTTTCCGCGACCCAGAAACAGGAGCTGCGGATTACACCGAGGGCCCTCGTAAACTTATAACTCCTCCAGCTTGATTTATATTTTACTGGCCTCTTTAGATGCCAAGGAAATATAATAAATACACAGTATTTTAGCTATATAACCCGAAGTATTTTAGGCCCCCTTGAATTAGTTTTGGCTATAAATTTTACGAAACGACAAAGGTACGCTTTTCCTTAAAACTTTTGTATATTTGCAGAACATCATCGGGGAGAACGTCGAATTGCATCCCGTCTAGACAGTTGAAAGACAGGATTTTCTTCACACTAGACTTTGATACAGACATTTCCGGAGTATGAGGACCGTTCGGAGGCGGAAGAATGTTAGAAAGCAAAGCGCCCACTCACGAAGAGAGAAAAGCCCCCGTCCGGCGCGTAATGGTAGGAGCGGGGCGCGAGGTCGCGCGGGCGGCGAGCGGTGGCGCTGTCGCTGGCCACGGACAGCAGCGAGCGCTGGGAGCCCGACACAGCGCGTGGCGCGGCGGGCGGGCGACGCGCGCTCGCACCGCTGCCCGAACCGAGCCCTGCACCGTACCCCGTGCCGCACCCCGCGCCGTACCCCGCGCCCCGAGCCCCAGCCATCTCGCGCGCTGACCGACCGCCCCCGCCACCCGGCCGCTGCTTACTCACTGGAGCCACGGAGCCGCCCGCTCCACACTTGGCACTGTCGCTCGACCTGGACCAACAGCATAAACACACTTACACACTTCCAGATTTTCCACGAATGCTTTGTCTAATTATAATCATTATGCGTATAAAAAGATAGTAATACTTTTTGGGTGTTCCTAAGCAAACGGTTTAAGCTGAGATTTTAAGTTATATCAGAAGAAATAATCCAACTGCATATCAGTATACAAAATTTATAAAAAATGATTAAAGGCGATCTGAAAGGAAAACTACGTTTTTTCTAATCATTATCACTCGCAACTGGGCAGATATTTCTTGGTAAAACAATCACCTCTCAGAAGAATAAGCATAATCCTGGTCAGCTCCCAATCCCGAGTCGGTATGCTCGTGAGAGACTCTAGCGCTGCCCGATATTAGTTCCCCGCTTGAACTGTTGCTGTTACTGTTCGTCACCGGACTGTACGGGTTATTGTTAATTGACGCCGGGGTGACGTTCCCTTTGTACTCATTGTTTGATAAGAAAATATCATCAGTCTGACCGATTGTTTCGTCGTAGTTTGGATAAATACGTCTGAAAATGTGGAATTAAATAAATATTGGATCGAGTGTACCAAACGTCACAATGAGAAACAAAAGGTACCCACCGGCCGTGTTTTTCGCTGGCATTTCTTTGTGAGCTGAGCGTGCTCGAAATTGACCTAAGAGAGCCTTGATTGTGACTTTCTAGCGTTAATTTATGTGAGGAGGAACTCTTTTCTCGCCTTGCGAGTGACCCGTGTTCGGCTCTGAGAAAAAAGGCAGAACTGATTAATATCGCATATCTAGACGTACTTGCTATAATATTATATAAGTGAATAAAAATATCTTACTGTCGGTGTTTGGTTGCGGTGCGAAGCTTCGTCTGGCGTGCATGACTGGTCTGAACCACTGTGTAAGGTATCTCTTTCAGTTGTTCTTCTGTCATGCCTGTAGTATCCACTAACGAGAACTCTAAATGTTGCTTCACTTCACTCGGTAGCCACTTTTTGTCATTAGGAGAACCAGAACGAGACCTATTCGAATAATTTTCAGACCTCATTTAAATTGACTCAAAGCTTGAAAAAGGGCGACGTATTCGTACACTTACCGGTGCTTTCGATGCTTCCTATGCCTATGAGATGAACGATGAGTTCCGGTATCTGGTTCCAACTGCGAACGTCGAACGTTTGCCACCTACAATTATTTATAATGAGTATAAAGTTTTTATGAAACATGTCCAATTATTTATTTATGATTATCTAGTTACCTGAACGCTGGTACCAACTGACGACTGTCGCAGCACTTCTTTCCATTGTGATTCTGAATCAACCAGTTCATATTCTCTGAAAAGTAAATAGAGCATGAGAATGCTTCTTTAAGAATTATGTTGTAACACTTTAGTAATGTGCGGATACTTACTTGGTATCTGGTTGTGAATCGTCTCTCTCGGATCCGGACTCGTGCTTGTGCCGGGAACGGTGCCGGCGGTGTCGGCGTCCTGAGCGACCCGACCCGCGAGACAGTTCACTTTCCGCATCAGATTGTTGCCTTCGTGAACGATGCTTATGCCTGTTCAACGTTAAAATATTGTAGTAATAAATACTGAAGGTATCGACTTCGTTCACCAAATCGGCACATTGAAGTAGAAGTGCAGATGGACGGGCGGTCGGTGGAGCAGACAAGTGCTGAAGTGGAGATCACAATTAGGTAGACAAAGTGTAGGCCCGCCCTGCTGCACGATGGACTGATGACTTGATAAAGAGAATGACCTACGTTAAACAGTGGATGGCAATAGGCTGATTGGCTGAAACATAGAAGAGAGAGCCAGGATAAAAAAAAAGATAAAGACTTACTTCCTATTAGACCTGGAGT
Source organism: Sphinx pinastri (assembly GCA_947568825.1). Classification (NCBI taxonomy): domain Eukaryota; kingdom Metazoa; phylum Arthropoda; class Insecta; order Lepidoptera; family Sphingidae; genus Sphinx; species Sphinx pinastri. The sequence goes on from OX387617.1 coordinate 9,961,188, forward strand.
CATTGGAACTCTGCGAGTCCACGGAGGCTGAGCGGTGGCGAGGAGCGGGCGGCGGACGTGTTGCCGTCGGTGAGGCGGAGTACAAGCCGGGGCGGCGAGCGGGCGCAGAGCGGGTCGAACGCGGGGAGCCCCCGGGCCCGCCGGTACTCACACCGTCGCACCCCGGAACTTCACCGTTTATCCTAACGAATAAACTGTTCTTATACCATTAGAATAGTGACCCTCATAGCTTAGCTTTACCATACATAGTATTTTTTAAATTGATTAGTGTCTCAGCTAACACTATGTGGGGAATTTACCTCACATAATCGCGTTTCCTATTGATAATACAAGACCAATTTATGGACATTTGGATATACTAGAGTTAACTGCAGTAGCTAGTAATATACAGCTTAAATTTATAGCTTGAAAGCTGTACATGGGAATTCGACACTTGATTGCGTACACTTTTGTATAATTTGGCGAGCATATGCAGGTATTTCTAATAAACGGATTTATTGCTTATTATTTTTGTGAAAATTGGTATTCGAAGAAAACATTGTAACACAATGATGTTTCAAAAATATATTTGATATTTTTCAAATATCATACTTGCAACGTCATTAATTTATTTGACGATTATTCCAATTTTGAACACAATTTTATTTTAAGAATATTTAAAACACCTAATTTTTTATTTTCAGATGAGACAATAGCAACTCCCGCTCTCGAAATGATCAGCACATTATTACAAATAGAATATCGAAGATAGAATACGGTAACTACCATCCACACAAACGGTTTTAACAAAAAATATTTAACGCAATGTTTTTGTAAACTGATAAAACAAAGTTGTTTAAAAATAAAACACAACAAATGAAAAACGTCACGCGCAAAATCTACCTATTGCAAAAAATTACTGCGAAAATTGTGGAGAACAAATTTGATGAAATAAAATGTATAAATTAATAGCTGTTGAAGACATTTTCATTATATCCTTGAGGGTTAATTTACAAAGGGAATAATAACCTAAAATAATTATGGGAATGGTACCTATTCGCCGGATTCTTTTGCTAAAGAGAAAAACCAACCGCCTTAGGCTGTTGTTGAAATAGGCAAAAATGGTTTACAATGAATTAGGTAAAACTATAATGAATTCAAAATTTATTTTACTATTTATAATTTGAGGTTGTACAACCATACCATACCAGCCCTGTATTATATACTGCCCACTGAGCAGCACGGGCCTCCTCTACTACTGAGAGGGTTAAGGCCTTAGGCCACCACGCTGGCCTAGTGCGGGTTGGCAGACTTCACATACCTTCGAAATTCAGAGAACTTCTCAGGTATGCAGGTTTTCTCACGATGTTTTCCTTCATCGTTAAAGCGAGTGATAATTTACAAAGAATATACACATAAGTGTTTAGAAAAGTCATTGGTGTGTGCCCTTGGGTTTTGAACCTGCGGACATTCGTCTCGGCAGTCCGTTCCACTCCCAACTAGGCTATCGCCGCTTGTTTTGAACACACCATTGCATTGATTGTACAACATTGAACATTAATTTGTATTCTAAACGTACAAAGTGTGGTAGAGTTTAAAATAGAGACATGAATTTAATTTGGTAATAGTACCAACGGTAAACGGTTGCCTTTTGAGTCGTTACAAACTATACATTAATAAAATATTATAGAATGATTGCGGCACATCTTTTGGGTTAGGTATAGTTTACTCAATTTTTAAGTTCTTTAATAATTATTGTATTTCCATAGCTTTACAAACTAAATTTCAGCTTGTATGTGGTCCATAATATGCTAAAAGTTGAGATTGACATTTATAAAATAAAAGCGTCACGAGGTAGAACAGAGCGTATATTTAGTTGCAAGGTAAATCATTAAAAGAGAATGTTTATAGTTATAATTGACTTTAACATACATGTTAATGGTAATGAATGAACTAAACACACATTATATGGCTTCTAATGAGCAATTAATTCGTCAATACGAATATAATGTTCCATAGTATAATCTGTCCCGTGCGAATACAAAATTTACTTAATTAGGTAGAGTTCCCTGATACAGATTTGCTTAGTGAGGAAACCTAAGGAAATTGCTAATTCACAAGAGATTTGGTCGACAAAATAATACTATTTTTTCAGTCTTAGACAGAAAGAAAGAAAAACATATTTCGCATCTTTCGAACGAAATAGACACAATTCAAAAAAATCGATAATTGGGTTATCGTCATAAAATGACTTAAAACTGGTCCTTTCGTTATAAAAATATAATCAAAAAGGGACCGAGGCCTAAACCCTCTCAGTAGTAGAGGAGGCCCGTGCTCAGTAGTGGGCAGTATATAATATAGGGCTGGTATTATTATTGTATAGTGGTTGGTTTCTGTAATGTTTTTTCATTTTACGATGATTATTTTAGTAATTACTAATTTATAAATGATTACATAAGAACGATAGAAGACAGTTTGTACTTACGAGCTGGGCCGGTGTACGGAGGTGGGTTGTTTTATTTCAGGGCAGTCTTTTATTCTCAAGTCTTCTAGTTTTGGTACTAAAACACAACAACAATTTTAATACACGTTCTTTGTATAAACCTTCTGTTTTGCAGAAATTATATAATATTCTAATCGCCATATTTAAGACTGGCGTCGATTTAGGCCGCATCGAAGCACGCCGAATGGAATTGTATTTTTTCTGTATGCGAGGTGATTCAGCTCGGCGTATTGACGCACGTTCCTAATGGACGCAGTTTTATAGTAAATGTATGTCAGACGAACATTGATGTATAAAAAAAACCCATACGATTTACTGTGACTATTCAATTCGACTTGGCGAACTTAGTCGACACTAGCCCTAATACTGACTCCACGACTTGTCATATTTTGCGCTTCTTTTCAAATGATACCTATTATAGATTATAATCTATCTATTTTATACTAGCCTTTGCTCGCGGCTCCGCCCGCGTTTAAAAGCTTTACCAGCATAAAAGTTCCGCTTATATTTTCCCGGGATAAAAAGTAGACCGATGACAGACAAAAAAATATTATAAAAAACGTTGATGTGTGTTCCATTTATCTTCTTTAGTCATCCCCTTTCTTTTTTGTCACATTTCTTTTAATTTACAGACCACCGAGTTCTACCGCTTTATTATTTGTATAAATTAGGATCAATTTATAAATCTAATACATACCATCATGTAAGGACGCGTGTGAGGTGTGAGGGCGCGCGTTGCGGCGCGACGGCGTACGCGTGAAGTTGGGCGGCGGACGAGGCCGCGCGCCGCGCCCACTGCCGACAACATGTATTATAAATAACTAGTACACACTTATGGACTTCGAGAATAGTATAAAAAAATTGATTGTAAAATAGTACAGAAGGTATTAACGCGGAAATAATAAAGGCAGTCCATACGAGAAAACACTTCTTTTGCAGGTGTAATCTATCGTAAGTGCTCCAGTCTTCGACACTTTAAGGTGGTCTATACTTTGTTTAAAAAAATTAATACCTATTTTATGTATAGAATAAAATGGATCAGCTAAAGTTACTTTAAAGGACTGAGAAATATAAAGTGGGGTGGGGATAGATATTTTTGAAACTCCAGGTATCTTACTGCGGTACAAACTGTATGAATCATATAGTCTCAGCATATTTTCTATTATATAATAATGATATTGATTTTCCTCTTGAGAGTCGATACATTAATGATATCGATTACAGACCAAGCTGGCTACAGCGGGGCTCTTTTACAGTAACAAATATTCCTTAATTAGGAAATATTGAGTTACGTTGCCTTTGTAACACACACACTCACGCCTTTTATCCCCGAAGGGGTAGGCAGAGGCGCAACTAGTGCACCCACATTTCGCCGTGCGTACCTATTCCGTCCCATGATGTGATAGGGGGCGGGCCTATCCGGTGCCTTTCTAACAAATATATTAGGAGCTCTGTAATTTATAATGAGGTTGTAGTAATATACTGTTGATTTAAACCCTGATGTATTATGTAAATAGATAGACAATACTTAATTCCATAAATCTAGAAGTTATTTTACATGGTAATATGTAAACACGGTATTTACTTAACTATCAATTGTTAAAGGCCCAATTCGTGAATACTGAAATAAAGTTTTATCCGATAGTTACGTTTGATAGGTACTTTAGAGCATAATACATTTTATTCCATGTTTTTCGTTTTCATTAATTGCTCACTCTGAAAAATCACCCTTAGTAATATTATTTTCTCCTAGCACGGTAAAATGCCTATATTTTATACTTGGAATAAATAAAATATAATAGATATTTCAAGAATAACACTTAAAATTAACATAACGTTAAGTCAAATCGACCATAAGGAAAAAACAAGATCCTTACCTATTCCTCAGTCTTGAGCCTAGCGAGAACATGTCAGCAGACGCAGGCGAGGTCTGTTGTAGGCGGAAGAACGTGTGGTGGTCGGAGCAACACCGCCAAAGGTGACGACACGCCGCTCGCGTCGGCGACTCGAAACCGTATGTAGACGTGTCATTCTGGTAAATGACTCAATATTGTAACATATAGATCACTGATGTTAAGCGTTCTTCAGCGGCCATAAAAACAATACAATAAGAATCATGGTTCCTCTCCGAGCCTTTAAATTTAAGGATATGGATAAAGAAAAAGAGAGGGTAGTTTTGCCTCCGGAAATCTCACTCATTATAGACGGAACAGCAAGCTGTCAGTTTACGTTTATTTTGTATAAGATAGTGGTACTACCTCGGTCTAGCCATACAACCCTAGAGTATACACAAACATATCTATAATGTGGCACTACCACACTACTTTATAACATATTTTTCCAATCAATACTTTTTTAAAACATGTTTCGCGTTACGGAAACCGTTAGTCAACATTTTGTAAGAATTTTATGGTTATGTAAGTAAACATAACTTGTTCTATTCGGTTAGTCGTAAACTTATAATTAAGCTAGCGAAAAGTGGAACGGTTACATCTTACAGTGTCATAATTTAAAATGTCAACGATTTTGGCTGTGGTTTAATCGGTTTAATTTACTTAATTAATGTAGCCACCTTTGACATTTTAGTTTACCTAACCCTATTCATCAAGTTCTTAAATGAGGTGATCAATCAACTAACATGTATGTTGCACTATGGTGTGGCAAATGTGAAACCGTTCCATTAAAGAGTAACCAAACATTGACACATATAATTAATCATGTGATATTATTCTTGAAAAGCTCATTTAATTTGATAATACACACCTATACTTTAGAATAATAAGTATTTTTATTTTGACTATATTAATAATTATTAATTAATATATGTGCGTAATTAAAAACGATGTCTACAATTCAGGCACAGCCTAGTGTGGACATCACCGTTAAAGAGAGAATTAGGTACCCATAATTTGGATAAATAAATAAATATTTCAACCTGAGACGAACTTAAGATCAGAGACTCATAAGAATCATTCAAAAGTTGTCTTTCTGCCTAACTCTACGAGGATATAAGCAAGTAGTAATAAAATATAATGCATTATTTCTTTTAAAGCATTTAAACTTGTTTAAAATAATGTGCTTATATTGCAAACAATCCCTTAAAACGAACAATAGGTACTACGTCACTAACAATATATTTCGTCCCAGACGATCTGTAATATTAATCTGTAAGATTAACATATTTTTATCATTAGAAAATGACAAATTCGTGCAAATAGCCGGCAATTCGCCAACAGGGGTGGCGGGAGTGAAAGGAGACGTATGCGAGGCGGTTCCTTCGTCTCTAGCGTTATCGGTGCACTCACAACGCTGTAAATACTGCGCTCAGTTCTACGGGACTTATCTGTAATTGCCTGCCTGCGAATGTCTTTCAAGAAATCTCACAAGGTGGTCTCCGTCTTACAGAACTATTCATGCGGTCTCCTCTATCTCTAGGAGAGATCCGGACCAAGAACCGGGTCAAGTGTTCCACCAGATTTTAATGTTTATTTATTTGTGGGATGTTTCTCGGTAAAAACAGTTATAAAACTTACGTTTTTATCCGCCACTCGAAGCATAAAGTAGCGTCCCTTGTAATATAATTTGGAAACTCGAGGCCAGTAGTAATTAGCGACGGTGTGCTTCCCTCGTAGAAGTAACAATCCGCTCGGCGCTAATCCTAGAAAATATTCCACGCTGTCTTCGCCCTGTCAGGGAACAATTTATTACATACAATTACTAGCTTGTTATAAATTACATTACTTTAATAATCATCTATTAAAGTAAAAGTGTACTTACCAAAACGGGATGTAAATCTACGCCATACATATCTAGCCATTTCACTTTATCTAAATAGCTCAATTCAGCTTGCGCGGGCGATATTCCGCTGTAACAAAGGAGTAATTAAACTTTCTTTAGCAGCTAACGTAGAGAGTTAAGAGTCAATTAAAATGTTATCTTTAATGATTAATAAGAGGCATTATGCACAGAGGGCCACAAAAGGCTAAGCAACAATGAATAATCCCGTTTCTGCTGCTCGTGCCTTCGCCGTCCCTAATCCCGGCTCACGGTGTTAAGTGGGTAGGTACACATAATTTGCATGTAATTGCGGCTTTGTGACGCGCCAACGGCTGCAGACTGCATCTTTTCGCAGTTAAAAATTCATTTAATTAGGCGAGAAACTCGTAGTTTAATTTCCGCAAGGCCAGCGACACTTTTGGCATGAAATTGTTTCTTTTGAAATCTTTATTTCAAGAAAGTTACTGTGTCTAGAATTGGGTACGGTTAGTGAGAAAACTAAAATTTAATTGCAGCCAGTTTGCAGTTATACTGTTGGATTGTTTTCAACAGTATTCCAAGTCTACATTCTTGCAGTTATTTAAACTTAATTTTCCATGTGGCTAAGGCATAGTCTATAAGGACTAATTTTTTTTACTAACAAAAGAATATATGTGAAAGTAAATTCAATATTAAATTGAACTGAAAGGTGCCCATATCGTAAAAATAATAATGTAACTTGAGAAATATTGCTACCTCAGTCCTCTCGGACATTATGTTTAGCGATGTGGAAATCAAAGAAGCCTCTCGTGTCAGGAATCGTAAGATCGGATACGCTAGATAAATGCCTCCTGGTATTACACTAAAGTAAGGTATCGTTATTTATCCACGTAAGTTAGTTAAAAAATTATCCATTACTGTCCAATGTTTTTGTATATTATAATGTACCTTTATTGTTTGGTACAAATGCGTAATACAATTTTCACATATAATACCACAAGAGCTTCAAAATTATCGGGTATTTTCCGATAGGTTCGTTGCAAACAAATGAAGGAGTCAAGTTTTTCAGGTTAAAAAATCACGAGCGCGCGCGAAGCGCGAGTGATTTTTCCTGAAAAACTTGACGACTTTATTTGTTTGCAGGGAACCTTGAGGGAAATGCCAGATAATTTTGAAGCTCGTGTGGTATTCGGGGGATTATTTTTCCGTCCCAAATGTCGGCCAATAGAATTGCACCATGAGATGAAATGAACAGTCAACAAATAAGAATTTCATAATGTATAGTAACGACCAGAGAAAATATTCAAAAAAAATTGTTTCATAATGTATAGTAACGACCAGAGAAAATATTCAAAAAAAATTGTCAGTATAATACCATGTAGGTTGTACCACGTGACGTCGAATGGTGCAATTCTATTGGTCGATATTTGGGTCGGAAAAATAATCAAAATTATTTTCTAGTACTCACTAAAACAACTCAAGTATCCTTTAAATAAATGTAGTGAACTTACACAAGCGTGCGGTGTATCTCAGCGGCTCGCGCCTCCAGCTCGGGCGTCTGGTGTGCCAACAGCCTAAACTCGGACACGTAGCCCGGCGCGTGACGCCTCGGGTCATAGTCGCCCAGCTCCGCTGTACAAAATTATCATTGTGCTACACTTGGCGTATTTGTCAAAATATTTGCTCCTTGGGCAAAGCAATATCGACTTTGTGTGTTTTATGTACAAAGTTTATGTTGGATTACATATATTTGCTCAAATACAAAACAACATATTGTAGGTACATTTTTTCAATTGATATTACCACGGAGATTAGACGTTGCCAACCTCTGTTACGTGGGCCGATGCTAAAGCCCTTTCGAGAAGCGTTTTTCTTATAGCTTCTGTTTCTAATATGCATATCACGCTCCATTAAACGTTTTATGAACCTAGGATGGGAAAGATAAAGACTCCAACATTCTGGAAAAAGTTTTACTATTATAGGAATCGGAATAAACTATTTCTATACGATAAGATATATACATTTTACAATATGTTCTATTACTATGCATGAATACACATTAAATAGTAAAGTAGTTATTTTGAATCACAATGTCAAAGGCTAACCCCATCTGCACATGATTTCGGTGTCCTCCTGTCTGACACATCCAACGCTAACCAACACTGAAACAGGTGCTGGGTCATTATAAACAAAAACCTTTGATGAGTAGTGGGATTCTCTCTATGCCCAGCAGCGGAACATATGCATACGCTATTGAAATAAAACCAAACGCGTTATTTTTTACTTTCGACTTTTCATGATTGTAATCCAATTTTATTTTAATGTCAAACATCCGTGTACTTCCGAATCTATCATTAAAAAAAAAACGATATTTTAAATCTATTAATACTCATAAGCTCTAAATAACCTTATGAAATCTGCTATGATTAAAACAATATTGACCCAACATGCAAAAAATTACGTTTGGGAACAACGGCTTCAGTCATTTCCCGTCATATATCTTTTTTGTCGAGTCATAACATATGGCGCTACTGTGTGAATATATACGCAGATAAAAAATCTCGCCATTTGGGCGTATTCACGCCTCTGCAAATCGCCATAGATAGAATATATCATCAAGATTTCATACTGAGAAAACCTTATGATTTTAGTAATAATATTTTTCTTTGTTTTGTTCCTATCTGCGCAAGCAAACTTAGGGCGGTATTAATAACTCAATCTCAAGTTTGAGTTACATCTCAAGTATTAATAGTTCCATACATTATGTCTACTTCTATTATTAATACCGCCCTTAGAAAACTAGGCTTTTGCTCACGGCTCCGCTCGCGTGGATGAGTTTTTCCAGGATAAAAGTCCCGCTTTATATTTTCCCGGGATAAAAAGTAGCCTATATTATTCGTTGGTAGTGTAGCTTTATATTGGTGAAAGATTTTTTAAATCGATACAGTAGTTTTGAGTTTATTCGTTACAAACATACAAAAATATTAATCTTTCTTTTATAATATTAGTATAGATATAGAAAAATATTAGAATACTTATTTTTGGTTATTAAAGTTGTAATTGATAAAATATAATTGATCAGGTTATATATATGGGGTTTTAAATTGTGAAAGTAAAATTTTCATTAGTTATTGATTCAGTACAGCTTAAACAACGTTTTCGTTGTGAAAGTGAACATTCAGAAATTAAATTTTCAGACCTATTGCACCATTAATACTAAGGAATACATTAACTGCAGTTAAATGCAGTAGATCGTCTAAACTCTTAATCAATTATACCAAAAAACCTATAAATGTAAAAATAAAGTAGTACCAAATTAGATCATAAAAATAATAAGACCAGTACCTATTATTTAAAACACAATAATTACGTGAAACTGAAAAAGTTGTTCAAATCATAGAATAGTAAAGTCTTACAATAATGTTTGCATTAAAAGGTATAAAGATCTTGCCGGTTTTATTTCAAAAAGATCAAAGCTTTTCGTTGTTGGTCCAATGCTGTTTTGTGTTAACACGTGTGTGTGAATGATGCGTAAAGATAATATTGATCACATGCCAAGGAGTTCGATGGGTATCGACAGAAACGGTAAGCTTCCGACGGCAGCGACTTGAATAAATCTCTACGAAGACGTGTCCCGTTTAATATATTTACAGTTTAGAAAACACACTATATTATCTTAGGATAGAACTACAATTCTACATGCTTGTGTATATAATATAAGACGTTACCGCATAAAGCAGTGAATCGGTTTGATAAAATTTAGCGTACGGTTGGTGTGTGGTTCATTGTGGATGGATGTAAGCTACTTTTTCGAGAAAAGAGTATAATTGAACTTTTAATCCTGGAAAGGACTTTTACGTAAGCGGAGGTGCGAGTTACCGAGTATAAGCTCATAAAATGTTATAGCTACACATATTGTCTAAAACAAAATCTGGTAGTTCAGGGAAAATGAATTAACAAAATCGAGATGTCATTTCAAGGTTTGACAATATTCAAAGCACGTCCAACTTGAATTACTACAAATGACTGTGAGTTTTATAGATATAAATTTAGCGATCCCACCCATTCCGCGGTTACATCTCATTTGGCGCGGCGCCTAGCGCCTGTGCCCTGTGCGATTACCCATCTTGTTGATTAATGTGAGTCGAGTTACTCAAGTCCGTTAACTTGTTGCGAAGGACGGGCCATCTCGCACCGCGTCTTACGAGTACACCCGACTTTGTTTCAAATATGTATAACTAAAAATAGTAACCCAGCAGTGATTAATAGAGATACTTCGTTGTTTTGTTACTTCAAATCCGGTTCGTTGAGTATTTTTAGAACTGCTTTTAGAAGTATCACGTAGTACTTATTCTATTTAAAAAGGAGTTACTGATAATTATAACCAAGTGAATAATCTTCATCATAGTGTTGTACCAAAAACTCAATATTTCAATTTAATACACGATAGGATTTGGTGGTCACTTAAAAATCATTTTCAAAACCCATCTCTACATATTTTTTTACATTACTGGTGACATTCGACTATAAATTCCCAAAGACTTGCCAAGTTTTACTGCTCGGCATCTAAAAAGTAGGTGTTACACATCGATACCAACTTACAGAAGTTGCAGTGGCGAGTTTGAGTGCTAGATAGATTTGTATTCACGTCTGATGTGCAACAGAGTTTATGCTGACTTACATCAATACGGATCTTATACATCATTGACTACAAATTACAGGATTTATTACCGACGACCAAGCATTACCCTTTATGTATATGATCATCGCTTATAAGCGCTTGGTACTTTACTTTCTTTACGGCTGATAACATAATAATATACGCAAATAACTGCTAAAAATACTGAGCAGAAAATACTTAAATGGTACCGGTCGTCAAATAGACGTATACTGTAATAACCGTGATCCGAGTAGCGCCAGTATGCATCCCAAGGGCCGAGGTGTTGTTGCCGAGATTAGATGCAAATGTCTCCTGTTGATGGCCCATTTACCTCTTGAATAACGTGTATAATGTATTCCAAGTTGTTTGTCGCCTTAACTTATCGTGTTACCTTGTTCAATGGTTTTTACGTTTTGAAGATTATGTTTTGCTCGGGATATGGGACTAGATTCTGGAGTGATCTCGTAATACTGGATATATTATACTATGATACAAGAATTCTACTTAGTATGAGGTGAGCATTTTAAATTGACAGTATTCGTTATATTAACAGCAAATTATATAATGAAATAAAATCGTTAAAAAAGAACTAGAAATAATATGCAAAGAATGAAAAATAAATAGCATAGAACAAAACAAAAATGAAGAAAAAAGACATCAAAAACGTTATAAATTATAATAAATGTTAATTACATTCTGGAGGTAATTATAAATATTGACGTGAATATCAGGTAAGGAAAGCAAATTAATTACAGGAGTCTTCAAAGGCAGGGGCAACTTTAATTATCTCATAATGTTCATAAAATTGGTACCGCTGTCATCCGATAAAAAATAATGGAGCAGGAACAATTTTGTTTTGTCTTATAAAATACATCCGCAAAAACATTGCGAAAGGAAGCTAACAAGCTTACTGGTTATAAGAAGCCGTACAAATGAACCGAAGCGGAATGTCTGATAATTTTAGTGCGTTTGTGGTAAGATAGCGTCTCATCTCGAAGCGCGGCATTCGGCGCTGTGGCTCAAAGAAGAATAGCACCATTACTGTCGCGAGGCGCGCCCGGATCAATAAAATTCTAGATATTAAGGCATTCGCAGAATGAATGGGAAATATGAGAGTTCTTGAATCCCCTCATAAATGTCAATATTGTTCTTGGCAATAGAATGTGAGTATATTTTTTCTATTTTATGCCAACAAATAAAAATGTCTGTGATAAGTTTAACAAGGTGCCAGGCTAGGCATGATAAAATTTAAAATCATTGTACATTCGATGCGAGGGACGTTGCCTTTAAATTTTCCATTTTTTGTGTAAATTTGAATAGAATATTGATTTTAAAAGTTTTTTGAGTGAATTGCTTCGTGTCTGCCATGCAAAATGTTTGTGTACGGACTACGGACATGTAGCGGACAGGTAAAAAATGGCTGTGTTTTTGGGAACAGCGTAAAATTTCAAAATCTAAAATAACACCAGTAACTTCTGTTACCTACATAATATGATTTTCTTTTAGTTCATAAAATTTATTTAAAGGGATAATAACATTCACAATAAAGTATTTAAATAAGGCTCATTTTATACGTTCTCAATTCCATATGTAATGATTTCTATGTAATATTTTCTATCTTTAGTTGTTACTAAATAATACAAAGGTAATTTCACAGGGTAAATTATTATATCAAGTGGCGACAGCCATCGTAGTGCAGCGTCCGATAAGCTGGCAGTGAATCAAGAAACCGCAACCAGATCCCCGTACCGAGACAATTTATTGTTTATTTGATGTGCAAATATATCGAGCACATAACAAAACGGCGTAAAGGCTTAAATTTAGATAATAGGGAACGTGCACGTAAGCTCTGCCATCTGGCGCGCAATCTGACTCTTTTTCAGCCCATCGATACTTGGTATTGACGTAAAATATTGAAATTAAAAAATAAAATGTGACTTAAAGTAAAATATAAAATAAAATAATATATAAAGTCAGTATATGGTCTTTGAGACAGCTAGTTTTAAATGCCCGAAAAGTAAAGCACCGGTCCACTTTTATGGTGTGTCCTTAAACAGGATGTTTTATTTTAAATATTTAGGGCATATAGTCACGGCAGGTGTTGACGACAATGCTGACATAGAACGGGAGCATGGATTGCTTTTATGTCCGGCACTGTAGTGACAAACATGTAATATATAGTGCCGGATAAAAGTTTGTATTTTAGGATATAGCGTTTTAAGTATTATAAAATCTCTGTTATGGGGCCTTTGTTACCTGATATAAATAAATAAATAAAAAAAGGATGAAAAATAACATTTAATTTGTTAATAATATACATGCTGTGTATCTGAATGCTCCAAAACATATAAATAAACACATCAAATGGTGTAAAATTCTATTATGTTCCCAAGAATAGTACCTAAGTACTTATTTTTCACGGTTATGTTAAAATAGACAAAAATAATAAAAGCTGTATAAAAGACATCCATAAGTACGAGTTCCAAAGGATTTATAAATGTCTCTATACGTAATTTATAAAAATAAAAAAGGTTTGAAGATAATATTCAATACAAACAAATATGTAATTAAGGGAACATAACCTTCTAATTTCGCTTCAATAACATCAAAATAACTAGCTCCCATCCAAAACAAGCATATTTTGGCCACACTGGGTATTAATAATATTCGGCCGAAACCCATATTATATCATTTTTGTCATATTAAAAGAATATATAAATAAATTATTGTTCCAAAAAGTTTCCTTTATTGTCCACATGTGGCTCTTGTGTCGGTTTTGTGCTGCCACCTATAGTTCGTGCACGTTCCCTATAAGGACAATCATATTAATGTAATAAGTTCTTATTGGCATTTTAAGTATAACAATGAAATGTAATAAAAAATCAATACATTTAGCATTATCTACTTCGATAAAAAATACATTGTTGATAGAGTAGTTTTGTTACGGCTCACGACGCCGACGAGTCAATGTCCTCGTATGGACAACGCATTATTAGTATTTTACGTACATAATGTACTATTTTATTACGGGAAAATAACCGTTTTTATCTAAGAAGTTCCGTGTAGTTACTCCAAATTATTCAAAACATATGAGATTTTCATAACTGTTAAATAAAATGGAGGTAAGTTAGAACTGTAGTGTTTTATTATAATACAAAGTTAACTTTTGTCCGAATTTTTGTATGTGTCTTTTTCACTTCCCAGGACATATTGTTACATATAATACATTGAAAATTCATTCACACTGATCAGTTGAAAGGTTTAGAGGCTGATGGAATGCCATCTAATAGCGAGTTATAGCAAAATAGGTAGAATAAAATCTAGTCCAAAAAATAACTATATAATCTTCATAATATTATGATTCTTAACAACGACTAATTTACAAGGCACCGGTTAAACTGGTAATGAAATGAATCGCAATAACTTTAAACCCATAAAACGTTACACATTATTTAGATTCCGTCAATATCAACTCTACCACCAGTTCGGAAAGCAGTTCTCACCAGAGAAGGACGGGCAAGAAGTTTCTTACCCCTGTAGTCAACTGTAGTGTTGCTCTTTTCAAAATCAGTTCAAGGTATAAAATACAGTGCATGACAGCGGAAAAGACATACAATTAAGTATTTATTTATTTTGTTTAGAACAGTTCATTTACATACTCGCAAAATTGTTAATAAGGTAGGCCTGGTAACATGAAATTTTCCACATGAGATGAGCATTAAAGAATATTTCTCGAAAATTCAGTCCTCTTAATTGGGCTAAATTGCTTTGGGCACGCGGGTAGTTACGAATATTTCGGTATTAAATTAATTACTATGAATTAAACCATTAGTAATTGGTTTCATAATAGTTTTACTAAAGTAAATAGGTTTCAGGAACCGCGGCGTCGCGTCGAGCGGTTGCAATTACGCTAATAACATAAGTATTATTACGCTGATGGTTACTGACAAATATTGGCCAGGCGCTCTTTGAGTATATTTATATGTTTATTTATTATTAGGACATCCAGTAGTTGCTACATTATAACTTAAGTCTAAGAAAAATAAAAATAATAATAAACATAAATGCATAATATTTTAAGGTGTCACAGCATGCATTGAAAAAAAGTAACACCAGTATTAATATTAGCTATATAATCATTTTTTTCCTTTTTGTGAAATTAAAGTAATAAGTTTAATATTAAATTGAAATTACAATAAAGGAAATGAGAATGAGTACCCAATGAAAATTATACAATATAATATCATATATAGAATTCGGGGAACATGTACAATAAATATTTTACTTTATACCCATTACAGAGTCAAAACTTTATATTACTGGCGATATATACCTACATTAAATACTCTTACTTCTTATTAAAATATAAATGCAGATGTTTGGAGGTCTGGATGTTTGTTAGAAGTAAAGACAGAAGGTCGTGATCGAATATGTATGTAATTTCGTAAACGAAAAGACAATGTTCTAATAAATGTAATGGATTAGATATAATAAAAGCTATTTTTGATCCCTTAATGCTCTCGTTTCTAGGCTTAAACAGGGAAAGTAAGTTTTAAGTAGAGATGACTTATAAAAAAAATAATTTAATTAAATGAATTTGTCTTATATTATAATTTTTAAAATTAACGCGCACTCTAACTAATCTTTGTATGGGCCTTAGTTTTTCATTCTACAGGAAACACACTATATAATGAATACAGTTCCGTAAGTTGTTGGGGCTCTAAACGTTTCTCATACATGTATTTCCACTATACTTTTCAATTCACACGTTTGTTCACGTTAAAAACTCATGGTCATTGTACTCGGGTTACAGGGATCCTGGCCGTAAATCTGCAAAAAACATGTTGTTTCGGCAATAGCGGGGCTGGAACTTGTGTAAATATGAAGTTTCTATTGCCTATTATATATCGCACCTTTAGAACGAAAACGACACAATTCAAAGCAATCAAAAATTGAGTTATCGTGATAAAATGACTTAAAACTGGCCAGTTTTTTTATAAAAATATAATAAAAAAGGCTCGTTATAATAGTTTGGTCCTTTTCCCACTTGAATATGGCTGTGTGTGAGCTATTGTTGTATTGAGAACTTCGTTGTAAGTCATTTTATGAAGATAACTCAATTTTCGTTTTTTTTGAATTGTGTCGTTTTCGTTCTAACGATGCGATATGTTATTCAAGGATAGTACAATTACTTAGAATCGTTTCTAGAGGCACAAAAAATTACAAACTTACAATGTATTATAATAATATTAATACTGGTGTAGACAATCACTTTTTATCTCTGAAAAACTTTTCCACGCAGGCGGAGCCGCGCGCAATGCTAGTAATTAATAAAAATAGCTGAACACAGGATATCAGTTTGCCATGGTAACGGGAATGTACTCACATTGTAAGACGTAGGCAGCAAGTTCAGCGGCGAGATCGAAGTTCACTGGAAGTCTTCCGCGCAACACGTCTTGCTTTAGTTGGAGGAATATCTGGTACCTGTTGAGAAATCATACAATCAACTCTATAGACGCTGGTTTTACACAAACAATATCATAAATCACAGGAAATTAGCTATTTATGACCATAAAGTAATCCATCACACAGGTCAATAATTATGTAATTCGGCTCACTAACGTTACATCCTTCATTATATTTTTTGGTTTTTTAAAATACAATATAGTTTACTAAGTAAAAAATCAGCACACAAAATGTTGGAGAACCGATTGCTCACAAAACAAAATCAAATATATTTTAAAAAGAAAAAGGCAAAAATTTAAAGTGTTTAATGGCGTCGTTTTATACTAAAAGCAGATGTTACCCTTTTGTAGGAAGAAGTCTGAGATGCGGGTGAATTCATGCCGAGTACGAAGCGCCGCACCGGCACCGTAATAACAAAATTTTAATAAAACATCTCCATTCCCGAAGGGAATAAAATAAAAATAATGGAAACTCTTAAAAATTTCACTTAAAAGGTTTCAATACTTGCTATTGTTATAAACTTTAAAGGAAAAGGGAGTGGAAGTTTCTCGGTGATTTTCAAAGAAACATTTTCAGCTTTGCAAACGAAATTGTGCGTTTGTTTAACGAAAAATTAGCAGCCTACAGGAACAGTCACGAATAGCAATTTAAATAGCCTTATTTTGCGAAAGGTGTCCAATTAAAACTGTCTGTTGAAATGACCTCCAACTATTTTAATTTTAGCAATCATCTGTATGGTGGGGCGCGGCGTTCTCAGCTAGCCGTCGCACCGCGCCAACCCCTGCTGCTATTCATTTCATCAGCGGTGTGCGAGTTTATGAGCGCGCTCACTGGCCTTACACCGAGAGTACCCACTACACCTCCCTTTCTTCGTTTACCCGGTTTCACTTCATTTTATTTTATGGTCATGAATTTTAACTGTTTTAATAAAGTTAAAATGTAACCGCATAACGCCCCACTCGCATTTATGCTTCACTTACAAAAGTTTATTACTTCATTTCATTTAGCGAATGGGGCTTATCGTTTACAAAATAATAACTTTTGGCATCAAACTTTATTCTATATTCTACGGCATTGTGCAATGTAATTTTATATACGTCTTATTTCTAGACAATTGAGTACCACTTTGCCTTACATTTAGTATATTTTCTGAACATTCTACTAAGAGGATCAGATTACTGTCATAATAGTAATATAAAATGGATGTGTAGAGAAAACGTTGTCGAATCGCTGAGCGTGCAGAGTCAGACGTTATGAACACAGATGTGTTTTATTATCACTTCCTATTCCTCCCCACTCGTTCGCGACTTAATGCGTTATGATATGATATGATCCACGTTATGAAAGCATTACTTATATTAATACGTAGCCGGCATGTGCACTACACACGACGCACTAAGCGCTTTGATGGAAAACCACATTCATAAATATCGTTGCGTGTAATTTGTTTAACCGGCCGTTAATTTGATTTTCACATGCAGTTAGCGGTTTTGTTGTAACTCATTATAATAACAAATAACGTTCGATGTTCATGTCTGGACGCTCTGTGCTTATTCTGGCCGGTGGAACCACGAGACGTGTGACGCACAGGCGGCCGGTAAATAAAATATCCGATTGAGGACATATTGTGTAACGGGACCTCAGAGCGCTTGCACCAAGCAGCATTGGTAAGCTAGTACTCAAATTAAATCAATAAGCCAGAAGGATGATTTTATAGTAGCTAGCTACTATAAGTATTTTTTAAAGATTGTTCTTATTGTCTATGTTTTAGTCTAGGAGAACTATATTACCTAGTGATTTCTTCCAAAAGCTTGCAGGGGTCTGCAGCATAAAATTTGACCCCAAAATAGAACGTGTGCGGATCGGTGCCTCGGAGCTGGCGGCGGAGTCTCTTGCCAGCATCCAACCAATGCTAAAAACAGTAAAGTGTCATGACAGTCATTGTGCCTCCTTAAACTTATATTGAGAAAAGTTGTCGCTTTTGTAAAATATAGAATACTTTTACAATCATTTGAACCAATTGTTTCAAATGATTCGATTGTAAAAACTTTTCGAGCTTTTAAAATGTTAATATTTACTTGATAATACCTCTATATTATGTCATGTCAGCTTAAAGATATGAGTGAGATATTAAAAAAGACATTGGATTTTTATAAACAAAATAATACGAGATCATACTTACAGTCTGATTATCTTGATCGACGTATCGGAGGCCGAAATAAGCAGTTTCCAGGAGATCCAGGTGTTTGAACACAACATCAAGCAGCGCTTGTCCTGTATTGTTATCCTGTAAACAAACAAAAAGGTACTTTGATAAAACTGCCTTATAGTAATTAGTGACTATTTCTTCATCAATGCCATGTGGAAACCGAGTAGTTACTTGTAAAAAAATATAAATTTGAGGTACTATTGTATACAAGGTCATTACAAACGAATTGCTCATTAATTCTCAGTAGAACCCACGTAATTGTAAAAAAGGTCAAACAGTTTATTGAAGTGTCCATGTATGGTGTGGGACAAATAAATTCTCCGGTTTTTCGGTAAAACTGAGGATAATATTACATTAACATGGCTACCATAATTTTTAACACAATAGCAATGGCACGCCTTAAATTGTTAATTTAGACAGGAGATTGTTTAATCCAACTGAATTATGAGGAGAAGCTAGTTACTTGTTTGATAATCAGTCCACGCTTGTCTAAAACTTCATACAATAAGCCCTGTCAACTGATCTTCACTCAGAAATTCACTTACAAACCTTTCATTACGAGCGCCTACAAGAAATAACAGTTAAAAGAAATGTGATAAAGGAATATTAACATCTATCCTAATTTAATTCCATGAAAAAGAAAGCTTTATCGCCGCCGCAGGCGTTAAAAGGACTTCTCAGTATCCTCTGTTTGACATTTCATTTTTCTCGTTTCACAAACAGTTACGGCTAGATAATTTCATTTTGATAAGAAAGTACAGTTTGTACCCATTTCGCTTCGAATTTATTCGTATTGTTGTGAATCATTTTTAAAGGTGTAGATTTATAATATTATGACGTAGGTCATTGTTTATGTATTACATTCTATCGAATTTTAATTTAATTAACACCATAGGTTTCTGTTTCTGTTTCTGTGTTTCTGCATAGATATTGACAAAATTATCTGTAAAATACGTTGGAGGAGGATGGATTACTTGCAACTCAAAAAGAATGTTACTTGCATTCAGCTGTCACTATAATTAGATCGGTTTTCTGTGTGACAGCGGTATCCCCGGTCAAAATACCTCGGTTGAGCCGGCATGTACACGCTTGTAGACAAATACGTTTACAGCGTGACTCTACCCCTTCGATCTGGTAAAAATCGTAAAATGAATATTTATTTTAATTACAAATAAAATTAAACAAAGCATAGAGATTTGTGTCAGTCCTTTGCATTTTAAAGACGGAATCAAAATAATTTGTGTGAATATACAAAGCGACACAAAAGGAAGTTCCCACGTGAATCCTGCGGCTATTCCTAATTTGCGATTCTTGGTTGGACATTCTACAATTAGGTTAACTCGCATGCAAAGGCTCGGACCTGTAATACCAGTAGTCTACAGTGATATGCTACTGGCAATATAATGAATGGGTTCAGGGCTGGTTTGGTCTCACGCAGATCCCTGATCTGTGGCGGATCGCACTTGCGTGTGGACGGTTGCGCGTGAGCAGATAACCGACGTACGCATTGATTTACATTGCTAACAAATTACCTATAAAATTTAACTCCGAATGAAAATAATTCTACTTGGAATTGCGTTGCTGTGCATGTTACTTTTTTGTGATATTTATTCAGAAGATATTACTGTATTTCTTTTTATTCATTTCGCTGCAGATATTATAATACACTATTTTTGTAATTTATGGAGTACCTACCTATGCAATTTTTAAAATCTGTGTCTGTGTTATGTGTATACGAAACAGTATACTGTAGTCATAAATTTATAATTTCACTTATCAATAATACTTCGAGATTAGGTACCCTACAAGTTATTAAACACTTTCAGCCATATATATAAAATAAGCAAAAATATTTTAATTAACCACAATGAATAAAATGTAAACAAAAACAATTGTTAATCAAAACCAACTTCTACAAGCGCTTGTTACTTCAATAAGTGTACATTTCGGTGTAGAAACGTCCGCAGCTTGTGGGAAAATTGCGAAACAGTTCGTTGGTCTGAATAATAAATGATTTAATAACAGAGCGCGTTTGCTCCTAACAGCGTACGTGAAACTCGAAAAATAACAAACGATTTGAAAATCTGGCAGCAGTCAGCGTGAGAGCACGCGATCTGCGCCGCGGGCTACCGTCCACCAGGCGGTGACGAGCGACCACATAAATAACCACGGTTTAGTTACTACAAATCAATGATATTGAGGTTATAATGTTACTCAGATTAATACGAGACAACAGTTTTCATATTGTAATTGATTTACTAACTACATTGATACAGAAATAACTAAGTAACTTAAATTCAACATGTAATATAATTATAGATTTGGTTTTGTAATAAAAATATCACTTAAAGATATTTTGTTTGTAAAAAACACCTATTTCTATTTTACCGTTTGAAGGTGGTACAACTTGTTTATAAACGACCAGCTTCTTTCCAAGAACCACCTACTTAATCCGTCCAGTACGATTTCCGCCCGGATGCAGCACCGTTACTGCTCTTATTAAATGATGATATATAAGTAATTAAATGAGACTTAGCACGGTTAGATGGCTGATAATAGGTATAACAAATTTAGGTGAGGAAAAAATACACTTTTTATGGTAACTTGACGCGACATGTACGCTTGGTTAGATTATTAGAAGAAAGCAAAAATAGATGTTTGTAACAGATACCCATGGGTATTTTTTTTTTTTTAGTATATATATTACGTTACGTAACAAAAGACTGAAAGCTGCACATGTATGGACAGCACCAATTGGAAATACACGTTGATAGAAAAACTTTCCATATTAATTACTTTGTAATTCATACATTTTATCTTTATCTGCGAATACATTTATTTGAGGCTGACTATATGTGTGTTCTCTGCCTCTGTTACGAATCTGTCTATTACAGCGAATATAATAGATATTCTAAAAGTGGCTATTGGTTCTACAAATATCCATATTTGTCTACATTTAGTTTTTTCCTAGTCTGAATTTGACATAAAGTTTAATTAAGTGCCTGACAACGTTGATTACTAATTAGTATTGAAAAGTAATTTATTACTATCGTCTAGAGAATTCGGTATTGGCTTCATTTAATTACCTACTTCGTTTATTTAGAATCTATTCTGGCCTTCACTGGAATTCCCCACTGCAAATATAAAGGACGGGCTATTTTCAATTTCCTAGAATACCACGACGGACACCTGGGAATTAACCCTAACCAATGGAGATTCATTTTTAAATGCATTCGTATAGCATAGTATCGAAGTATTTACTAATTATAATTAAGCTGATAACATTGCGATAATCCACTTTCTAACTTTTCACTTATAAAAATAATTAACCGTAATCTCTGTAATAATATTATTCAGAACAACAATTACACAGCAAAATAACTGTAAATAGCGTACTACATATATCAAGGACCATAAAGACGCATGTTAAGGACGGAGAAGACGTAGGGTTCTGACCCAATGAAAATAAAACTGTATGTCCATATGCTCAAAACGGACTTAAGAATTTGACTGGTTTTTGTAAGATTTTACAATGTGACATTGATCGAATTTCAAATAAAATACATAATTTATTTTAACAAAATATTGCATCCAAAAAGGCTGTGTGTCGCCAACAACGCATATAAGCTTCTACCACCCATATTAGCCACAAATCAGGTCGAACATTCTAAAATGTTATATTCTTTAAATGTAACACTTAAACATTTGATACAAGGCATCGGGCGAATGGAACAATGTCTTCCGAGCAATTCTGCCGGATAATCTGCCGCCGCGATAATATACAAAGACTCGACATCGTTTATTTTTATTCTCTTTAATGTTTGAACGAAATTAAGTAACGTAGAAATGTCTGGACATTTTTTTCAGGGTGTTTTGTCGGGATTAAAACATCCTCTATGTGTAGACGTTTTAAGGTCCGTGTCTATGGAGACAGTATTCCAACAGAATTTTAGTTATTTTACTTCGGTCTTATCTTCGTCAAGTATGTATAAAACTTTGTGAATATAATAATTTTTAACTAAATTTAATTTTGATCTTAACTCTAAAGCCGCGTCTTGCTGAAAACGGTTGTTAGTGTCTTGAAAATCAGTCAGACGACTTATGTACTTGACTCATTATTAAGTTGAATAAAAGAGTAACAAATTATATACATGTGTATTGAATAATGGCAATTGAGAATTGTAACTCTATTCCAAACATATCAAATATGATTTTTTTAAACACTCCTATCGGAACTATTTGTATACTAAGAAGAATTTAATAATATTCCAGGATTATTAACATATTTAAGAGATCATAATATGCAGTGCATTCTGATATTATTGCCGCAGATCGATATTTAGAATAATTGCATATTTAATACTAAATTGTAATAAAAGCTACATTTTTATATAAGAATATAAATGCGAAAGTTTGTGTTTTTATTTTTATTTTTGCATGTTTGGATGTTTGTTAGAAGTAAACGCAGAAACTACTGAACGGATTTGGATGAAATTTGGCACACGGGTAGATCATGTCCTGGATTAACCCATACGCTACTTTTTATCCCGGTAATTTGTTCCCGTGGGAAATAATGTATATTATGAATCTGATTATATAAGTAGATGGCGCTGGCGTCTCACTGTGTTATAGGGACTTTTGTAGCGAGAAAGGCTTTACACGCGGACGAAGCCGCGAGCGACACCCAGTTTTTTTATATACTAAGGGCCGATTCCATCACTTGCTGATAAAGTTCCTGGTAGCTTGTTTGGAACTTATCTGTCATATAAACTACAACTTTTGATTTCACAGATCTCAAATATAAATATCTTGCAGAAAAGTTACTAGTAATGTGACAGATTTATTTATTAAATAGCTTTATATGTCAGATACCTGTCAGTTACCTGCAACTTTATGAAGAACGGGTGAATCTGGCCCTAAGTAATTTTATTTAATTTGAAAAGAGCCCTTCGACCACAAAACACTTTAATAGAACAATTCAACATCACGGCGGTATTCCTACGACGCGACGCGGCAATAGGCTGAGGGATAATTATCAGATTCAATTTTCTCCAACGGTATTTTCGCCCCATGATACGATAAAATGCGAGCTCGGGCACAGCTCCAATTCCGGACAAATTGTGATTTTCACACAAAAGATAGTGTGACTTGGGTTTAGAACCCGTGACACTTATTGTGCAGACTCTGCGAACCCATGAACTTAGATAGAGCCCTTGTAAGCTGTCATCACAGTTTAGTGGTCGTGCTTGTCATTAAAACAACATTCTATAGCTATATGTGATTGATAATTATGGAGTTAAAGTACTTACATTTTCTTATATATCTTGTAAAGGAATTCAGGAATTAAAATCCCAGTAATTTTAAAATCAACAACTATTACGATACTACTCACTCATTGCATTTATATTTATAGCAAAAAAAAACTAAAATAAGTAACTTCATCGGTTCTTATCGGCGACAATACGGACTTATGTTTAAAATACCAATTCAAACTCTACATTTACAATCTTTACCGACTTTTCTTTCACAATACCGTTCTATTTATAAGTATTAGGTCTTTACCTATGAAATTGCTGTTCAATATTTAGAAAGCTAAGGTCATCTTTTTATAAGTATTTTTTATTTCTATCAATCAAAATATGCACTCATGCTATCAATGGATCTCTGACAGCGCAGTGGAGTTCTTCAATGCCCTTCTTGAAGAATTTATGTGTACGGGAGCCAACAAACTCATCAAAGGCAATTTGTACTGCCTCTCGGGTATTAGACAAACCCTACAATAGATGATAATTTTCTCAAAACAAAAAATAAAAAGAAGCATGACAACGAATGTGTTGGTGTAAAAACCGCGATATTTCAGTTATTGGAGCGGTAAAGTTTTTCCTTGGCCCCTTTAAGACAAATGTCTCTTTGTAGATACGTAAACTGCTGTGAAAGGACCGCAATTCATCTGAAATATCCATACAATTTAGGGAAAAACCCTTGGAAAAATCGCTGCTAGCACTTTATCCAAATTGGACGATTCTAGCCCAATATATCTTTGGAATTTGCGTGACGAAGTTGTGAGTCTTCTGCGTGTAGGCCGAAAAATAGCACAAGGAAAAACGCCTCAAATGTTTACAGTTATGACATAAACTTGTAACACGTATCTGAATAAGTCAGCTCGTACCACCCTATGTGTTTTCAAACTGGGGGAATTTTCCGAGATAATAGAGATTGTGTGCGTATAGCGAAAACAACGACAGCCATTATTCTTCACAGAGTTGGGCGGGAGCTTTTATCCTCATTATTTATCAACACAATTTAATTATTCGTATCAGTATGCTTAAGTCAGCGCATTGTGCTTCGATATACATGGTTATTTTGACATTGCGTTAATGAAACCACATACTCCTCTTTGCCTCTGCTAGCATTATGCCAAAAATCATCCATGAAAAACGAATATTTTCACCAAAAATATCAATTTTACTTTCCTGATTTTTTTATATTTTGTTGTTTAGTGCAAATAAAGCGTGTGCGTGAGTGTTTTTCTGACTAAAAGTGTAATGTTGCCGCTGCGACGAATCCTTTTAGAGTAGTTGAGTTAGGACGTGTAAACTTGACGTTACTTTTTATTGATATTGTTTTTTATTTAAATTTTATTTTATTGTCCGAAACTTATATTCTGTAATTTTCATATATGGTTAAAATAATTTAATGGAAAGTGTTATTTTCAAGGAGATAAGTATGTGGATTCATTTAGTAACGCAATGTCTAAATGACCCTGTATAAGCTACGGACACTACTAGGAAATTGCATCTCGGATGCTGGTGGAATACAATTGTTACACGATTGACTGGGTAAACATCAGTGACTGGTTGTGGGATGAAATAGCGTGGGCAGCTTCGCACTCGCGAACCACTCTCACATTCACCACGCGACAATGCGAGTCAAATACAATTTAATATTCATAGAACCGACGTACGATTCAGTGAATTCATCGCCCGCACCTTGGACCCGAGCTTCGCATATAAAAGACCTTCCTTGAGCCCCTGGGTGTACTTCAAATAATTCGCCTCGGAATAACTGCACTTCAGAAGTGAGGGTTGGGAAACGGAATTCCAAGAATTGTCTCACAGACGAGGGAATATTGAAAAATTATAAATTTCATGATAGCCTACCAGGACTCTTAGCACTGGTTTCTTCCAGTGCATTATCTATTTTAAATCTATATTTACCTACGAAATATAATTTGAGGACATGTTATTAGAAGCCTGTTTAATCTGCTTATATGCCTATTATTATTCATTTTTATCGTTTAGTGTCACCGTTTACTATTTTAGTGCGCAGCTTTTCTATCTCAATCAAGGTGATTATCGATTAGGCATACATAATCTTAATATACCTATTCCTATTTTCCTAATTCCTCATGTGAAAGTTTGTGAAAATGTTTGGATGTTTGTATGTTTGTTAGTAGTAAACGCAGAAACAATTAAATGTATTTGGATGAAAGTTGGCAGACGGATAGATCATGTCCTGGGAAATAATAAATATTTTTAATCTGATTCTTTAAGTAGACGGAGCTGGCGTCGTACTGTGTTTTAGGGACTTATGTAGCTGGAAAGGAATTTTACGCAGGCGAAACTGCGAGCAACGCACTTGTATTATATAAAGAATTCGCAAAGTAAACTGTAAATGCATGCCAGATACCTGCAACTCATGAAAGAGCTCCCGTTCGTCGAGCAGTACGACACGGCAGGCCAGCGTGCGCGGCGCGGGGCACAGACAGTCCATCATACTGCCACCGCAGCGCAACACCGACCCGCTCACAATACCTGAAAATAAACAAATTCACTTACTACCTGTTGTCCGGCACTTTATTTGCGTTTGTGTATCAATTGAGCCTCAGGCCAAGCTGCCTCGATTCGTGTGAGATACCTCAAAGGGATACGTTTGTATCCACTATTAATTGGGGGTATCAGGTCTCGGTCTGGAGTTTACCGTATAAAACACTAAATAAAAATAATTTATCCCATATCTTACGTCATCATCATCATCATCATCTTCAGCCACATGACGTCCACTACTGAACATAGGCTTCCCCCAAAGATTTCCAGACGGACCTGTCAAAAGGGGCCAACATCCAGCGTGTTCCTGCGATCTTTATCAAGTCCACCTTGCAGGTGGACGGCCGACGCTGCGCTTGCCAGTACGTGGTCTCCACTCTAGAACTTTTTTGCTCCATCTGCCGTCAGTTCTTCGAACTATGTGCCTTACGTAATGCTTTGTAATTCAAATTTGTGACCACCTTGCAAAATCTTGCTTCTAAATTATTACATAGGTCCTTCCTTAATCGTATTCTTCATCACTGAAGGCCGTGTCCGTCCTGAAATATTTTGATGGAGTCGATGACGAGCCGTCTCCATGCCCCCCTATCTTCGGCTTTTCTCAGGGCAGTGGCAATACGAAGTCCTGTTATGGCCTTTATTTGGTCAGACCAGCGGGTAGGTGATCGCCCACGTGGTCTTTTACCTTCTACTTTCCCTACAACCAGCAGTTTGTCCAAGTTATCTGGTTGTCTTCGGGCAATGTGGCCAAAATAACTCAACATTACATAGGTAGGTAATGCCAAATATCTAGTCTTATGAGTCTTGACCTTTATATAAAAATAGTTATGTATTCGGTTGCAATAAACCTCGTATTTTTCCGACGTCAAATATCTCTACGGCTGAGATAGATTACGGCAACGTACTACCCGCAGTGTGAATGACGTAAACGTGACAAATAACTTGAACCGCTGCAGTGCGCGGGACGAACGAAATGTCTCCGTACTTTTAGAATATCACGGCGAGTTTTCTGAAGAGGTGTTAAATCTTTTCCCTTTCTTTGCTTTCTGTTATACGCATGTTTGTGACGTCAGAATGTTTGTGACGTAACGTAGTAAATCTTTTTATTAACTAAATACTTGTTCTAACTATATTATCATTATTGAATTACTGAAGAACTTCGATACACGAACTTATATGTTGCATAATATTCTATTCTGCTATAATTTTCATATTCTTTAGAACCTCTTCCGGGTTTAAAGCCCTACAAGTTTAAAATGAGTATTAAAAACTCTAAAGGAAATCATATCTCTTAGAGCAAAAAACTAAGCAATTTGATATTATACACCTGGAATATTGTGCGCACGTATTTTTACGTCCACGTGGGATTTCACGGCTTCTGCAGCAGTTGCCTTTTAATCCGATCTACGTTAGTTAACCCCGCCCGTTCCGATATCCAGAAAATCTACATTTCTACTGAACTTTCTAATACTCGCTGGTGCTGGGAATATGCATTTGCAACCACTAAAAACTGCTTCGTTAGCGAGTCAGACATGCTCGCAGTGGTTTTATTTTCTCAATACCATAAAAAACACGCCCACGTTTCTTCTAGCGAGAAATGTGCGAATGACGTGCAAGATATCAATTGGCGTTAGCACTCGATTTTATACGCTATCGACTACCCACAGCTTTATTAACATGGGTATCATGATCAGTGAAACAAAAATTATATACATGCATTTTTTATAAACATTGGAAAATATAAAATAAATTGAATAGTGAAAATAAAATATAAATACTGGTACAACCCTATGCGTTTTTTTGTATATGGTACTGAAATTCGTTACGTTTTCGTATTTTACGTTGGCAGATAGCAGAAACAACTTGTATATGAATAACCTGAATTTATACCGAGTAATAAATACTATCCCGATAAAGCAATGCAGATCAATTTGTGTTTAAAATTGGACATCGAAGGGACCAGGAATAAAAGTATTTCACGGATTATATTACGCTTCAATTTAATTAAAACTCAACTGATTCCTACTGACCTATTTGTTTAAAACCAGTATTCATTATTAGCTTGAGTCACTATATTTAGATTTTTATTCGTTTTCGTACTAATTAATATTCCTGTTTAAATTGTTTAACAATAAAATTGACTGCCCCTCACTTCTATCCAGTTTCAATATTAGAGTCCCTACTAGAACTCCTAGATATGCGATAACTCCTCTATCGCCTCCACTGCGAAGATCTGTGCTTGGTTGCAACTCTCCAGTTTTTAGACTTTGCAAGCTATTGAACTGCTACAGTAAATCTGTCGACATTCATGCGGACTCATTATACAGTTTTCGAAAAGCGTTACGCTCTTGTAGGCTGAATTAGTTATTATAATATTATTGTTATAATTTTTTCTCTTGTGACAGTTGTGTATTTCATTATCATTGTAATAGCATAATATTTACCAACCTAATATAACTTATATTATGTATCTTTAGTGAGTATGTATTATCAGTGAATGCTGTGTCTACTTATTAACAATCATGTACTTAGACTTAGTATTTTTGATTTCTCTGTATATTTTAGTTGATGTGATAGTGTGTGATTGATTGTAGACCTAATAATAAATAAATAAATAAATAAATAAATTGTAACCATACATTTTTTATACAAATGCATTTTACAAACACTTTAGCTTTTATATGTATAGAGGTTCAAAAGAGCTAATGCAATTTGTAATACAATCATTTAGACATAGTAAACCAGCTCTTAGTTTATAAGAATAGATTATTAAAGTTCAATCCATCCTTGTAACATTAGAATCCATTAAATCATAATCCGGCGGGGAGTCATCTTTACTCGCAGCAACTAGAAATGTCGCGTTTCTTTGTAGAATGCAAATTTTATAGCGGTTTTTTTCGGCTAAAATAACTTGTAGTAAATAATAGTTTTATACAGCTTTCTATGTGATGACACCTTAAAGATCGGTAATCCGCCCACATTTCTTTGCCATTGTGGGTGTTCATTGTAGAGAACTTAGCATCCTTAAGGATGGTTGGACCTACGTTCTCGTTGTCGACTAGCGACAAAAATATGTACGAAATTTTCAATATTCCTACAATATTTTTTTGCGTTTCCACGTTGTCATCGTTTTCCTTTATGCCGACCACGTGTCATCAAGGCAAGATCTTTTTACAAAGATTGCAGAAAACTTTAAGGTTTTATGGCCGTTCGCCTGCCCACCCAATAAATTCAAAGCCAAGCAAATCATATGTTTAAAGCTAAGCGCTCTGGAAATCACACATCCTGAAAATCGTTTTATGCCCATATGACGCATGGCTGATATGAGGACACACAAAAAATATAAAAAGGATGTCGCAAAAGTACACATAATACACGACAGTATTGATTGATCAGACTCAACAGAATGATACTCTGATGTTAATTAGACGACAAGACATTGTATACGAACAACATTGTAGTCATTAGAAGAGGCTCTGGAAAACACCCTTGTACTAAACGAAATTACGGGAGCTCTATAAATTATTCCACAATTCATTCCATGGTCCTTCTTTCCTCTAGCTGCTTCAGTGTACGTGACACACTTTATTTAATTACAAAGCTTCCTGATTCTGCCTTCAATCGGAATGTATCTTTGTTTTATAGTATATAGATCTGATGATTACGGAAGCAAATATAAATTCTGTCACAAATAGTCTGCTCTTTTATGGCAAATAAAAAACAGACTGAAATTGAAAAGATTTTGAGCAAATAATTATGAATTGAAGCCTATTCGTGTATTCTATTCATGTTTTTATGTTTCTCCCGCAGAAGTAGAGGTTTAATATAGTTATATAAGGGACCCTTTTAGGTCACAATAACCGTATGTAATCCATGCGTGCTTACATGTCAACCACAAAATGAACATTTCGGCTAGTTTATTGAGGTTAAAGAACTTTATTTCCCAAAAGAAATTTACAAATTTCACTTAATGAGAAATATTTACATATTTTTTTTAAATGGTAGTTTTTGAAGAGCGTAACTAATTTATATTTCATGTGTGATGTGCATACCTATTAATATTATATAAATCAAAGTAAATTCAGTAATCATAAAATTATGTGGGTAGTAATAAAAAGATTGGTCTCGAGAACGACGATTAACAAATATTATGAAGCAAAGATGTGCGGTATATTTTTGTTCAATAGATAACGCAACCAGAGATGCACTCAGATATTTTCAAGTGTGTACGTTTTTAGTTTTTTTTTAAACACGGTAAAACTTTTGATCATCTTGATTTCTTTCGGCAACTTATTGTACATTTGTGCACCTTCATATCTTAAATTGTTTTTCCCATAATTTGTTCGGGGTTTCGTAAGACATATATTATTTGCGCTTCGGAGGGGTCGCAAGCCCTCTTCTATGTTAGATTTAAAATTTAATTCTGAATGTATTTCTTTGTCTAAAATTTTCCTTATTAGTATACAAGTATTAAAGAAGAATATTTGTTTAACGTTCATTAGTTTTGTTTCTGAATAGATTTTGCGTGTAGGTGTAAAATAGTCATAATGAAATAATTTTTTTATAATTTTGTTTTGTACTGTCTGAACACATTTTAGGTTTGTAACACCAGCGCTTCCCCATACTTCTATGAGATAGTCTAAATGTGACTTAACAAGGGAATTGTAAATGTTAAAGCAAACTTTTTTTGGCAAACACTGGACTATACCATAGAGGCGTCCTAATAATGACGATATGGTTGATTTTATTTTGTTAATGTGTGCCTTCCATGTTAACCCACTATCTATAATTAGTCCTAAGTATTTTTCTTGAAATGATTCTTTTATTTGGATGTTGTTAATTACTAGTTTAGGGTAATTCTTTAGTTGCTTGTTTTTAGCCTTGAAAATCATGTAACTTGTTTTTGACAAGTTGTTAGTAAGAAGATTATTTTGAAACCAATTGTGCAGTCTTTCTAGATCCTCTTGAGCCAATTTTATCAGTTCATCAATTGACTTTCCATAGTAAAATATACATGTATCATCAGCGTACAGACTGATTTCGCCATTTAACGGTATTTGACTAATATCATTTACGTAAATCAAAAATAATAGAGGTCCCATAATAGAGCCCTGTGGAATACCACAAGAAATGGCTTTAGTATCGCTTTTATATTTTCCGATCTTTACTATTTGCAGACGATTCTTTAAGTACGACTCCAATATTTTATAAGCAGTGCCAACGATTCCAATGTGATTTAGTTTTCTTAGTAAAAGTGAATGGCTTACGGTATCGAAAGCTTTTTTTAAATCTATAAATATACCCAACCCTAGGTTTTTAATATCTATATTCATTTTGATTTTAGTAATTAGGTCTATCGTAGCGGATAACGTATTTGATTTTTGACGAAAGCCATATTGCCGTTTAAAAAGAAAATCTATTTTGGTTAGGTGTTTATCCACTCGATCATATATGATTTTCTCAAAAATTTTTGATATGGTGGGTAATACTGATACCGGTCGGTAATTATTGGGATCTGTCTTTGACCCAGTCTTATGTATTGGCATTACTTTAGCAACTTTTAATTCATCTGGAAAATAGCCTGTTTTGAAACAGTGGTTTATACAAGTCGTAAGAGCCGGTGCAAGATAGTTTTTGATACATTTTACCACTTTAGCGTTGATGCCATCCATCCCTGAACTACAACTCGAATCTAAACCTTCTATAATTTTTGTAACTTCCTGTTCTGTACATGAAGTTAGAGTTGTCAGTCTAAAAGGAATTTGAGGAGATGGAGTTGTTGTCGGATGAATTGCACCAATATGATATTTCGGTGGAATATTTGCTGCCAATTGGGGACCTATTGTAACAAAGAAATTATTGAATTTTGTACATATTTTATCTCCATCAGTTAGAATACCAGTTTCATCAATGAGATTTGGAGGAATAGCTTCCGATTTTATTTTGTTACTAGATAGGGTATTGACGAGCTTCCACATCCCCTTAGGGTTATTTTTTAATTTAGCAAATTCCTGATAGTAATACTTTTTCTTGGTTGCAGCAATTAATGTTGTTGTTTTATTACTTTGTTTTTTAAATAATTCTAGTATTTTTTTATTTTTAGTACTCTTTTTTAATTTTCGCCACAATTCATTTCTCCTATTTATCTCAACTGTTATATTTTTATTAATCCAATCTTTTCTGGGTAAATTCTTTACTTTTATTTTTTTTATTATATTTTCCTTTATTACGGTTTTAATTGATTTTTCTATTACTTTATATTCATAGTTATTATCTAGAAATAAGGTTTCGCTTTGCTCAAAAAGTTTTTTATAGTCTATACTCTCATATAACACCTTATCAGGGAGTTCTGCTTTATAGTTTTTAACTCCTAGAATTAATTGCTTATGATCTGTTAACGATGAATCTATTGAACAAAAATGCAATTTTTTGAAATTTATATTTGTTATTATATGATCTAAGATACTGTTTGTAGTTGCTGTTGTACGTGTTGAGTGTGCGACGTCTATTTTATTAATAATGTAGTATCCATTTTCACGTAGTGAATCATTATATGTTTCAGTTTTTATATCATCGCTCAGTAGGTTTATGTTAAAATCTCCGAATATAATTGCTCGCTTTCGACGTTGTAGCTGTACTTCAAAATCTTCCACAAACTTTATAAAATTTGTGTCTCCTGGCTTATAAATTAGTCCGATATCCATGTTATGTTTCTCAGTGTGAACCCAAAGATAATTGTTTCCATTCAAATATATTTCTTGACTCAAACAATGTCTTATATTATTATGTATGTATATTGAAACTCCTCCTCCGATTCTGTTTGGTCTTATATTATAGTAATGCGTGTAGTTTGGGATTTGAAAGTTAAGTGCTTCTTGTTCACGCTTTATCCACGTCTCTGTCAAGAGGATGACTTGTATTGTCGTACCAAGAGACTTTAAAATGCATTTTAGTTCGTCGAATTTTCCTGGTTTCACAATGCTTCTTATATTAGAGTAAAAAAAGGTAAATGTACTTTGATCAATTTCAAAGTCTTCATAATTGTTTAATATTTGGTATGTTATTTCTTCATCACTGTTTTGACGTCGTTCCCGATTTACTAGTTTTTTGATGTAGAAACAATTTTTGGAATGCCTTTAATGTATCTAATCTTAAGGTGTTTTTCACCTAGATTTTCTCTTTTAGAGAGTTCTTCTTGTAAGTTTTTCATAATTTTCTGTTGTCTAGGTGTTTTATCTGGAAAGATTTTGATATTACTGTCCTTGATATATTTTCTTTTGCGTAAAATTTCTTTTGGTTCTAGTTTGGAATTAAAGTAGACTTTTAGTGGGCGGTTTACACCAGGTTCATACTTCCCCAGCCTCCTTGTCTTAAATGGGTGTACTTCGGCTTCCATGATTGAGTTCAATAAATTAGTAACTTCTGTACTGTCATGTGTTTGCCTTTCTATAGTGTCCGCCACTTGTATTTCTTTTATACCAACAATGATCAAATTTTTTTCTCGTTCTACACGTTCCTGTGCTTCCTGAAGAAGAATTTCTTCTGATGTTATCAGGCCGGTTGGTTGATGAGAGATGGTACTTGATTTTATATCATCGATATCATTTTCCAAGGCTTTAATTTTGTCATCATAAGCAAGAAATTTACTTTTAAGATCTGACACTTCGTTCGCAATTTTGTTATGCTCTAACACAAGGTTTATTGCTTGTGATAATTACTGATTACATTAATTGCAGACTGTACAATGAAATTTTAAGCATAATTAAATTGCTCTAGCAATACCTACACTTCAGGACATCTATAAGTATCTAGGTAGCCTAATATCAGCGGTATTCTATCTACAAAGCCAAAAGTTGTTTGAAGTCAATTAAGGAGTTATTTGCAGTCAGACTCAATGGTAAAATCACCAAAGGGTTGGTCGAAACCAAATACGTTCTCGTTAAAAGTTCGTCTGGTCGGAGGGAATGGGAGCGCAACGCGGGGTCTGTTTTAACAATTTTGTTTTAATTAGTAGCACCACCGCCTATAATAGGCGGATTTGGTTCTACGGACTTATTGATGCATAATTTTTTTAGGTACGTTTATTTGTCCAGCGTATTAATGAGGTAAGGTTAGTTACACACCAACGTTTAACCAACATAACCATTAAAAAACACGAAAGCATGCGAAATCTGTTTTCTTTTTATGTAAGTGTACTTAATATAAGCATTATTTGAACATGGTGATTATTACACCATTATAGATGATGTTGATGTTCGTGGAAAACAACATACTTAATATTAGAAAAAATTGAAGATTTGTAAAGCAATGATATTGTTTTTTTTTTACAAAATATCAAATTCATTACAATACAAATCTAAGAAAAAACATTTTTATTAAAATGACTACAGATGGATGAACTGTAGAATTTATTCCAAGTTCCCACGTTGCGGTCATTCCAAGTCGGTCAAGAGCGCTTGGACTGGCTCGATGGCTGTTCATTTTCATTGTTTTTCGATGTCCCAGGATGCTTAAACTAGACTATTGAAAAATGGAACGTGGACACAAAATAATAATTAGGCATCATCTAGTTAGATGCCTGTCAAAATGACCCCCTAACACACATTTCATTTTATAATTTAAAAATCTTTGGTACATAAAAATCAGTTAGGAATCGTGTCATGCTCCGAGTCGTCGAGCAAATGTGTACAAACAAAGTAACAAGTCACAAGAACCTGCGCCACAAATGTACCGTATCAAGAAACTTCTAAAAACTATACAAACCAAGAACTGTGGAAACAAACAATGTTCGCCAATACGAACCATTAATCCGCGCGATCCCGACAGAGATTAGTGCTGCCGCTATTGACCCCACACCCCTCGATTTCCCCACACGTAGAAAACATTTTCCCGCCATTGTCTGACTCTACAGGAAGCAAAAAGAGAAGTAGCGATTGACATCGTAGTTCTATGACAGGCGCAAGTGGAAAGCGAATGGCGTGAATTGTTCCTACACTCCGCCGAAACGTATTTTTGTGAGCAATTTTCCCTCTTTATTTTCTAGATAGGCTTCCGGAACTGAATTTAAGCGCTTGATAAAGTGCTACGTTAACATTTCGGAGTTGTCACTATAAAGTGTTATGTTGTCGTTTTTCCATTTACGTTCACATACTCGTATCAATAAAACATTACTATGTTTTATGTCATGTATCGCCTGAGTTTGATAACGGTTTTTAGGCATTTGAATATCGAACTAATAAAACGAATCTATGAAGAAAAAATGAAGTGGTCTACTTTTACAATCACTATAACCAGCATGTATAGCGTGGTGGAAGTGGAGGAAATTG
Organism: Sphinx pinastri; assembly: GCA_947568825.1. NCBI lineage: Eukaryota > Metazoa > Arthropoda > Insecta > Lepidoptera > Sphingidae > Sphinx > Sphinx pinastri. Next base: position 9,996,913 of record OX387617.1, read on the forward strand.
TCTAGATAGAAGTTTGGGATTCGTTCTAAGGCACACATCATTAGCCCATCATAAAACCATGGATCATCTTCATCCATGTTCAAAACACCGGAAAAATAAAATATTAATACGATTTAAACCATACCGCTTACGTAACTATGAGAGCGATGTTACGTACTGGATTACTTTTCCATTGTCTGTGTCAAAGGAAGGCACATAAAATACATATCTTACTATATGAGGTTAATGTTGATAATGTATACTACTTCACATTATTAATTGAATAGGGTTAGTCGCATTTCTTTCTATCTTGCACTTATTTAAAGCAGTTGGACAGGCTCCTTAATAAAATATTGATATGGCTAGGCATTCAAGTTATATTAGGAGTATATAATATGCAACAAAAGGCAATTGATGTAGTGACATGAGTAAAACAGAGTACTTAACGGACGTGGCAGGTTTTTTGATTTGAAACCTACCTATCGTGTATACGTGCATATCATTCGATGCACCGCAGGCGATAGCATAAGAGTCAGTTAGTCAGCAGTCAACACACAAAATCATTTCAAAGCAGTATACAAAGTTGCGAAATACGATTATGAAATGCTCTGGCGTGCTAAGACTTAATTTTAAAACATAATGGTTTATATTTAAATCATGCACACTGAATTAAAAATGATTTTATATTTTTTGTAATGGCAAAGCTGCGTAAAGGAAATCAAGACAAAATTTCGGCAAGAAAAAAAAAAAAAAAAAAAAATAGGTTCCCATACAAAACAATTCAAAGTGGCGGTATCATAACTATACCATACCATACCAGCCCTGAATATAGGTAGTGCCCACTGCTGGGCACGGGACTCTTCTACAACTGAGAGGGTTTAGGCCTTAGTCCACCACGCTGGCCTAGTGCGGGTTGGCAGATTTCATATAACCTCGAAATTCTTATACAGAACTTCTCAGGTATACAGGTTCCTCACGATATTTTCCTTCACCGTTACAGCGAGCGGTAATCCCCAAAGAATACACACATAACTTTGGCACAAACATAAATATATTAATTAAATATTTTATTTATATAAAAATTATTGTTCTCAAATAGTTAGTAGATATGGTGAATAAACAGAAGAGTAGGTGCGAGCGGACGCCGGCGCATGCCGACACGCACCTGCCTCGCGCATACTGATGCCGACGTGCGAGTCGTGTGACGCCTGCCATCGTGACCGCCCCGACACAATCTAACAAAGCTTTATAATAGTAAATATTACTTATTGGCTCATCGATAAGACATTCTAGGACAATGAATTCCAACAACTCACACAAACGCCGCGCCGTCGCAGACAATTAAAATCAATTTTATCGTCGCAGATTAAAATGTTTGTGCATTTGTCAGTTCTAAACTCAGTGAAACTATTGATATCAGGGATTACTAAATGAACGTTATTCTAAATAGAGTCCCATCGATCCAGACACACAGGCATAAATGAATGATAAGCAAACAACCACGCCATTTGACGAGCACGTAGACATAGGTAACCTGTACCATACACATGGTAATTATTTATTACTGTGTACTGGTGCGTTTGACTAACGGAACGTGAATATTTCGTCTGGTTTCACTATATGAATGAATGACTTTGTACTGACGAGCTTTGTACAAGCGTAATGACGGGCTACGCTTTATAAAATTCGTATGTTTGTTTTGAGGCGTATTGTGAATTAGTATCGTATCTACATAGAAAATCGCTAAGTAATATTGTTTCTTATTTGTGCTTTATTATATTAAAGTGTGAAAGATTTTTTCTATGCATAACATACAGTGACACAATGTAACGAGCTCCGTTATACCTTTTCGTATCAAGTGAAATGAGCCAGCTCAAATTGTATACGGCAATAACGCGCACGCAGTGCTCGTGAGTTGCATGTTCGTTGGAGGACCGACAGAACGAACTAGCATGTTAGACGTCTATGTAAAACATTAAGAAATAAATTGAGCGGGGCCCGTATCTCGCCTACCTCGTAAAGTTTGCACGACACCCGCTGTAGTTTTCACGCTTCCACGCGATAACTTTCGGGCCATGTTAAAATATCACCTCGATAAAATACCTGCCCGTTGTGTGCACATATTTTTATACTAAATACATATAAATAGGCCACTCACGTCCAATTCGACTAAAGAAAGTAGCGGAAATTATTTTAAGCGGCGTAGAGTCCCTCCTTTATGCTGTTTACAGATGGTCTATTTGATTTTAGTGATAAATTTATCGAAGACCAACTACACAGAAAATAGCTTCCAGTTTTACTATAAAATCTAATGAGTACTGCGTAAACAAAAAGTTACAAAGTTACAAACAGTTTATGTTAGAAACACAAACAAACGGTAAAAGTTGCGCTGTTAAAGAATATGGCATGACGATAATAAAGTCTATGTATAACCTTGAGCATACATCTCTGGTAACAAGAACAAAAAATTATAGCACAAAATAGCCGCCAAAGAAAATCAACGTTGTACTTAAACACACTAAATCGAAACTGACTTATAGTTAATTTGCTTTACGTCCCAGCTCTCGGCGCGAATTCAACGAAGAAGTTTAAAATTGTTTTATTTTTCTTTTTTAAATTAGTAGGTACATTTATTATTATGAGTAATTTCCAGTCTCAAATTACGGCAGGTAGCCCACGGCGGTCCCGCTCTCGGCACAATCAGTGGAGGTTGAGTAGCTGGCCATGTGAAGGCTCACGGTTATGTGCCCCGACCCCGCCCACAGTTTAACATTTTTCGACTCGCCTAAGAATTATGTTACTTCGTATTACCTATTGTGAAGATCAATAATTATATTGTCATTATCTGTAACTAAGTATAGAGTTGAAATTTTAGAACAGTGGAATTAATGATTCTTTCTCTAAAAAATCTCTACTTCAAATAAAACCGGTCAAGGGCTCTGAGCGGGTTCCATACCATTATATGTTTCACACCTGATATTTTGTATTACTGTATTTTGTTCACGTTTAGTATCAAACTTTAGCAACTGCTCGCGTACAATATGGATTTACTACAAATATAAGTTTGTCACGTAATACCACACAGGAATTGAAACAAATTATTTTGGAT